>JAZHRO010000014.1:120197500-130197500 GCA_037157565.1 Thalassia testudinum | reverse complement strand
TTCAGGTATGTTTGAAAGATCTCCTAGGTATTCATTATCATCAATATGAGAGGATTGTGGGTGTGCTAGGGTTTCATCAAAAGATACTCGTAAAGTTTCCTCAACAATGCAATTTTTCTTGTTGTAAACTCTATAAGCTTTACTTTTAGTGGAGTAACCTAAAAAGATTCCTTCTGAACTCTTAGCATCAAATTTATCGAGGTTGTCCTTTGTATTTAGTATGAAACATTTGCATCCAAACACCTTGAAATAGGAAATCTTAGGTATTCTTTCATGGTAAAGTTCAAAGAGTGTCTTGTTTAGGATATGTTTGATCATGGATCTATTTTGGATGCAGCAAGCAGTGTTTATAGCCTCAGTCAAAAAATATCGAGGCAACTTTGACTTGCACAATATTGTACGAGCATATTCTTGCAGGGTTCTATTTTTTTCTTTCAACAACTCTATTTTGAAGAGTAGCTCTAGGAAATATAAACTCATGTTTTATCCTAAATTGATCACAGAAGTTAGAAACTGATTTTCAACTTCTTCACCATGATCACTTATTTTAATGACTTCCAATCCTTTCTCATTTTGCAATCTCTTTACAAGTTTACTAAAGATATCAATGGTCAAGCCCTTCTTAGGAAAGATACCCAAGTAAACCGGAGAAGTCATCAATAATGACAAGACAATAGTGACACCCACTCAGGGTTTCGGGTTTGGTTGGTCTGAACAAGTCTAAGTGAAGTAGTTCTAAAGGTCGAGAAGTGCTAACCATCTTTTTTGGTTTAAAAGAAGTTTTGGTTTATTTACCAATTTCACAGGAATCACAAATTTTGCTTTTTTTGAAATTGATTTTGACAACCCTTTGACTAGCTCATGTTTCACAAACCTATGTTTGCATGTGAACATGTCATAGTTGTTTGTGCCAGAATATTGCCTAGATGTGACTAGACATTCAAAGCTATTGCATTTGTTGAAGTTGACAATATAGATGTCTTTGTATCTGTGACCTTTAAGTAAGGTTTGCTTAGTTTATTTTCCTTTTATTTTAAATCCATTTAAGGTGAAATTGATTTTATAACCTTTGTCACATATTTGACTTACGCTAGGCAAGTTGTGTTTTAATCCTTTAACTAGATACACATTATCAAAAGTGGCAGAGGAGTTACCAATTTGGCCAGTACCAATAATACGACCCTTGTGGTTCTCAAATGTAATTGTACACCTTCTTTGCGGTTGAGCTCTAGGAATAGGTCTTCTTTTGTCATGTGTTTTGAACATCCGTTGTCCATGATCCATCTTCTTTTTCCTTAGTCCTATCATTCGTGCAACTCTGTTCGGACTGGTATCACGAGATCTATACATTGGTTTCATGCTTCCATTGGATTCATGATAAATCCACCTTTTATAATCTACTCGATCTTTATGACCTACTGATGATAATGTCATCATCAGCCATATCTAGCTTTAATTAATTATAATCCATTGATAAATGCTCCTACATAACCGCCAAAGGACCATAACTCATTGCATATCCATTCTGAGAACTAAACATGAAAACATGGGTAAATTTACAGTTTTAACATAATATCCTAATTGCAGAGCAATCACGGGGTTTCTAAGGGGTTAATTGAAGGTCAAATGTTCATAAATGTCTAATAAGTGGGTTCATACAGATAAAAACGAGTTTTCACGTGTTTCAAGAATTAAATGACGTTTGAAATCCAAAAAATAGACCTGCTTAATTCACTGAAGTTCTAGTTATGATAAAATTCATCTAAACCTTCTAAAAATCATAGAAAATTATTCTCTAAGGTTTGGTATGCTTGATTTGACCATTGGAATTCAATTTGACCTAAAATAGTCTTAAACAGACAGTTGCCCTAATTTATGTTTTTGCGTAATTTATCTAGTCAAACTTGGTTAAAACCTAAATCTGATTCTACTATTAGATTCCTTAGGTCTAAATTAGGTTTGTACCAAAATTTGGGCCCAATCAGAGATCATCTTGATTAAGTTTTCATTTTGTTCCAGTTTGACTCTTTTCTCTCACACACATGCCCTTAACTTTCGAATCTCTTGCAAATACCCCCCTAATTTCATCATCTTCTTCACCAACAGGTCCTCGCTGCCTTCAACTCCTAAACCCATCAAACAACGACCTTTAATCAGGAAGAACTCCCTGATTTCACGGCTAATCCCTTCCAAAACTGGAAGGGAGAATATTGAGACCTTCCATTTGAGCTTGTTCAGAACCCTCCAAATCCGTCCAAAAGCTCATGCGAACTCCTTGAATCCACATGTCCTAATTGCGAAAATCATGGAGTTACAAAGCTTATTTCCAATCTTGAAACTCCTCCTTAGGGCCTATAAAAGCACGCCCAGGGAAAACCTTACCTCCTTAGCTTGTTTTGGACCAGATTCCTCTCTTCTTCCCCTCTCTGGCCAAAATCTCCACAAGCTTCGACGAGCTTCACTGCCCTCCTTCCTCGTCCACCTTCACGGACAATAGTAGGTGGATGCGCCTTCCTCATCTTCGTACGCGTCTTGTGGTACCAACAGACGTCTCCTAGCCCCTTCCTCGCCGTTCTTCCTCATCGGAGGTTTCTTCCTTTTCACGTCCGACATACCACTGACGTGGGTAAATCCCCCCTTTCATTCGTTAGTTTATGGCTAGTTAGGTCCCTTCTAGTCTCTAGGTCATTTCTTGCATCTAAAATCTCAAAAATACTCCCTCGACCACACACACGTCGTCATCTTCCTTCGCTCCAGCCACATCTCCGGCGAGGCATTTTCGTCACCTCACAACTCCAACTGCCTCGCCACTTACCTCACAACCTTCGCCAGCTCACACTCATCAAAACACACCCATCTTTATTTCCCATTCCATCCACTTACGCGACCCCCTGAACACATCCATCATCGACCACTTTCTCCGTCACTGACCGCCACCCATGCACATCTTCTAGCCACACCACGCACACCACCACGTTCGCAGTCCCACGGTGGAGCTATCGAACTTGTTTGATGCGGCCAAAAGGCCTTATCTGTGTTTTCAGGTCACAAGTTGAAGCCGCCATTATCGAAGGTTCTTTAAAGAGCTCCAGAGCGTGTTCTTGTGACTTCGCTCCCAGGTGTTCGCTCCAGGCAGTGCGGAATCACCTAAGGATCATCTCCAGGTCTTCAATCGGAGACGCCAACCTCAACTGCACGCTCAATTGGAGGCATCTTCATCTGCGGGCACATGCGAGCAGAAGGGGTGGGGATTAGTCCCACCTCGGAAATACAGAAGCACGTGGATGCGAATATATTATTTTTCTCAATAGGCCTTAAAGCCTCAAGACACATGTGGGGGTGAGGTCCTCGCACACCCCTCACTCAACCCAACCCGACCTATGCCTACTCACTCCTCGGCTACCACACACCCCCGGTAGCGCTGGACTCGGGTATGCTTATCCGAATACCTGATTATCCTGGTTTTAGAGAAAGAGGAGAGGACGAAGGAAAAAGAGAGAGAGTGGGGGAGGGAAGAGTTTTGCTTCAGAGCAGAAAGCTTGACCCTTGGCCGTGCCGAGAAGAAGATAAGGATTAAAGAAGAAAGGAGAAGAGAAGAAGCAAGCTGAGATCAGAGAAGAAGAGAAAAAGAAGACACTGCAGCAGGCGATAGTTAAGTTGTCTGATACACCTGCCAGACATCTGATTTGGGTTTAATGCTGGTACTGTTGGAATATTTAAGTACCTAAATTGCACGGTTGAAATTACTGTAGCATTATTTGAATAATTAATACATGTACTTAGGCTAATAATTGGTGATCTAAATCACCATTATTTTATTTTAGTTATCTTTTTGGTCTTGAAATACATTGAGTTTCATTGAATATCAAATGTGACAGATTAATATTTATTGAAATATCATTATTGTGCTCAATTTCCTGTGCTCATTTATTTATTAATTGAGATTAGCATGTGAATTCCTACTTACTCCTTATGTTCGACCTCAGACTTTATTTTTAGATATTCGAGTTATAAATTTTATTAGTTATTCGATTGATTGAGGATTTGAACTACGACAACGATAATATAAACCCTCGATAGATCGCTACAACACTTACAAAATAAGATTTCAAAATGTGTTTTGGTACCCATTTTTGTTTGGGCTTACGTTTGTTAGTTTGTTTTGACTTACTAGGCAAGCTACTTTTCTCAACTTTTTGGTTGAAATTAGAGCTAGATGCTTCATGATCATTTTTAGGTTTATATCCTAACCCAAATCTTGTAGTGGTCTGGGTTTGAGTTCTTAGCAATTTGTGAAGATTATGACTTTCTTTTGTGAACTTTGCTAGATCATTCACAAAAGTAGCAGATTTTTCTATAAGTTCATAAATATCTAATTTTAAGTCATTTATATGTGCTCTTAAGTGTTGTGATTTCAAGAGAAAGCTCATGATTTTGCAAGGTAAGTTTTTCTTTAGTGCAATTTCCTCATCTAGAGTTTTTGCTAATTTTCAGTTTTCAATTTTGAGTGACTTAGCTAGATCATGCATCTCATAGAAAGCTTCTAATAACTCATTAGGTGTGAAAGATGTTACCTCATATTCTAAAGGCATAAGTCCTAGAAGAGCTCCTTCACTGGAGGTTTCTTCTTTTTCTGAGCTTGAATCAGATTCATCCCAGGTTACTTGGAGGGCTTTCTTTCCATTGCTCTTGAAGGGTTTCTTGGTTTTCTTTCTTTCTGTCTCCTTTTTGGGATGTGGACATTCCTTTCGAATAAGTCCCTTCCTTTTACGATTGTAGCAGATGACAACATCTTCCTTTGAATCTTCCTTCTTTCTCTGGTTCCTCTTGTTCTTTAGGAACTTTCTAAGTTTCCCTGAGAGAAGGGCAATGTCATCTTCATCCTCACTACTTGATTCGTCTGAGTGATAGTTTGCTTCGAGTGCTATTTCTTTCTTCTTTATTCCCTCGTTTTCATTCTCCTTCATGTGCTGAAGTTGAACTTCATACGCCATGAGGTTGCTGATCAGGTCATCCAATTGTAGTGTTGTTAGATCCTTTGATTCCTAGATGGTAATAGTTTTCGTTTCTTAATCACTGGTGAGAGATCGAAGAATCTTCTTCACCAAGAATTCATTCTTGATGTTTTGATCCAAATTCCTTAGGGAGTTTACAATGTCTGTAAACTTGGCTTACATCTCCTTGATTGACCCCCCCTTTTTCATCTTGAATAGCTCATACTTTTAGGTTAGCAAATTTACATGGGTTTCTTTCACCTTTGGGGTTCTTTTGTGTGTAACTTTCAAGATATTCTAGATCTCGTAAGCTATTTTGCATACAGACTGTTGAATTCATCCTTGGAAAGTCCACAGAAGATTGCGTTCATGGCTTTAGCATTATGGGTAGTCATCTTCTTCTGCTCTGTTGTTATGGCTAGTCCTTCCTTTATTTCTGGGTGTGTATATTTTGACGCAATTACGTCCTAGACCTCGAAGTCTATAGACTCCAAGAAGATATGCATTCTAGTCTTCCAATAACCATAGTTTGTGCCGTCAAATAGCGGAGGGCGTACTGCAGATTGCCCCTTAGCATAAATGTCGACGAATGACTTTGACATCTCATGTACTTAACAAAGCTCTGATATCAAATGAGAGTACCTGCGGATCTAATATGCTATATGAGAAGAGAGGGGTGAATAGTATAGATGACAATTTAAAATAATCTTTAAATTTAAATGATCACAAACGAAAAATATCATACACAAGTGCACCTGTTTTATAATGGAAGTCCTTGTGGGTAAAAATCACTACTTAAGCCTCTCAGCTTAGGACTTTCCCGAATAGATTGAGTTAGTCAATCCACTAAAATCTCGTACCACTTGAACGAGGATGGCACAATATCTTGCAACAATCCTTCTCTTTATGACTTGAAGAAAAGCACAACAGGTCTCCCAAAACAACTAAGGACCCTGATCAAAATAGCAAAGGAAATACGGTATAATCCTAATGAACCTCAATGGAAAATCAAATCGATGTTCTTTGCAGTGGATTTTGATCGGAGTGCTTTAAAGAACATGGAAGCAGAAGCACAAAAGCACCACAGAGATGAAGGGGTAAAAACACTTTTTTTAGAGGTATCTTGCTCTTGTTGTGTGTAAAAAAAGGCTACCAAATACCTCTATTTATGCTTGAATTTTGTCTTAGAAAGGAAGTTTTTCAAATCCATTTGGTCGATATAATGTAGTTTGGTTGACCAAACTAGCATTTGGTTGGTCAATCTATTTATTTAGTCGATTATTGATTGGTTGATTAATTTATATTTTGATCAATAAAAAAGTATTTTTATGAACTTCCTAATTTGGCTAAATTTGATTGATTAACCTAAGTGATTGGTTGATCATTTTTAATAATTGGTCAATCAACTAATGTTTGAACTATGTTTCAAGGTACATTACATTTTGCGAGAATAATTTTGAGGTTTTGTACATATAATCTTAAACTCAAGAAAGAAAAAGGCACAATAGATGACTCTAGAGAGCTTGATTCCTTTTTATGAGTTAAGATAGAGTCGTGAGAGATTAGTCTGACAAATAACATAATTTTGGTGCATTAAAACTAAGGTATTAATACTTTGCATCAACCAGCTCAAAATTATCTTCATGGTGGTGTAGGATGGGATCCATAAGAATCTTGGTTAGCTTGGCTTCAAACATTCCAATCTCTTGGAGCAAGTCCAAGAGGTATTTCCTCTGTGATAGTACGATCCGATCATGGTAACCTCAATGCCAAGGAAATATTTGAATGATTCCAAATCCTTGGTGACAAAGTGTTACATCAATATCTTTTTAGTTGCCATGATTTGTTGCATATCATCTCCAATGAGGATAATGTCATCCACGTAGACCAGCATCATGCCTCTTCCTTGTTTAGCTACTCGGACAAACAGAGAATGATTCGCAGCTGATCTCTTAAACCTGATTTCCTCTATTATCTTGGATAACTTCTAGAACCACGCTTGGGGACTTTGCTTAAGGTCATAGATGGCCTTATGGAGTCTGCATACCTTGTCACACTCTCCCTTAATCTCAAATTCAGGAGGCTGTTGCATGTAGACCTCCTCATCAAGAATGTCGTATAGAAAGACGTTCTTGACATCAAGTTGGTGAAGACCCCAACTGAAATGTGCTACGACAGAAATTAGGATCTACATAGTAGGGAGTTGAGCTCCAGGAGAGAATGTATCGAAGTAGTTGACGTATCCTTTTACAACGAGCCTGGCCTTGTATCTTTCAACTGACCCATTTGGTTAATGCTTTACTATAAAGACCTAACAATAGCCAACAATTTTAGATCCTACAGGAGCTTGGCTAGGGACCATGTTCCCCTTGATTGCACACTTGACATTTCATCCATTGCTACCTTCTGATGAGGATTTCTCATAGCCAGTTGGTGAGATGAGGCAATCTATAGTAGATAGCGTAGAGACATTGTCGATGTGCTGGAAACAGTTAAGCCAAGGAGATGTGCCTAGACATTGGATGTAAGATGCAAGACCTAGTGCCTTTTCACAAGGCCATTGGCAAATCAAGATCAACCTCATCATGAGTATTTGGTGAAATCTCTAGAGAAGTAGGGCCACCTGTATCAACAGGATTAGAAGTGCCATCGGTTTTAGTAGGGGTGGGGATTACCTTAGGAGTGGATGATGACATTGGCGTAGGGGAGATGGGGTCTTGAGATTGTTGTGTTTGTTGTGGCTACTGTAGGGGTACTTTTGGTTTATGTGGGCAGATCAATCGAAATTTTCGGTCCTACTCATTATTTGGTGTCATGGGTTGCTTAGTAGCAAAGAAGACATCTGTGCTAACATAGTGGCGCTTTCGAACTAGATTATAGCACCGATATCCTTTTTGAGTTTTAGAATATCCTATAAAAATACACTTTACGACCCAAGGTGAACTTATCTCTATTTGGAGCATAAATATGGACAAAGGATACACATTCAAAGACCTTAGGACAATGAAGTATTCTTTATGAGGAAACAAAACAAAGTAGGGCACCTCTTCGTCAAGAACTACTGAAGGCATGTGATTAATCAAGTAGCATGTGGTGGGCATGGCATCCCCTTAGTATGAGGTTGGCACACTATGCTGGATAAGCAATGTACGTGCTAACATCCAGATGTGCTTATGCTTTCTCCCAGCCATATCATTTTGCTAAGAGGTGTAGGGACAACTAGTTTGATGAATAATCCTCTTGGCATAGAACACAGGATGAAGAGTAGAGGAGCAAAACTCCAAGGCATTGTCAATTTGCACAATTTTAATATGGGCATCAAATTGATTTTTTATTTCAACTAGGAAATATTTAATGATAGATCCCCCATCAAAATTAGACTATTAAAAATACTATAATGACCTAGTTCATCAGGTGAATGACTAGAACCTTGCACATCAAAATGCAAAAGTTAAAACAACTCAGAACTGCGCTTTGGTTGACTTGGGAAAGAGTCCCGGTGATGCTTCCCGAGTTGACAAGCCTCACATTGGAAAATAACAGTAGGTGGAATTTGAGGAATAACTTGTCTTAGCTTCTGTATCGTTAGATGTACAAAATATAAATGCCAGAGAAAGCTTGAACCTCCAGAAGATGTTGAGGCATGACCAACATAAGGAGTCTACTCCAAGCGATAGACCCTTCCCCCCCCACCTCCTCACAACCATAGCCAATCACCTGCCTCATTAGGATACCTTGTGACACGAGACATGGTATCAAAAGCGCATGACATTTAAGCTCCTTTGTGATATGACTTACATATGACAGATTTAGTGGAAAATCAGGAGCATGTAAAACATTTTGCAACTGGCGATTAGGTGCTATCTTAATCTCTCATTGACCTATAATAGGGGAGTTCCTATCGTCGGTCACTATAATATTCGTTTTTGAAAGTCCGGTTGCAACCTAGTGAATTGTTGTGCCTTGTCACAAATGTAACGTGAGGCACCAGAATCAACGAGATGGTTTGCATTATCTCCCACCATATATGAAATAGAATCTATACTTGGGGTCTTGGCAACAACAGTGTCATTAGTGCCAGAGGAGGAAGCCTAAGAACTAGTCAAGAATTGGGAGAACATCTGGACAAGATCACCAAATTCTACTTTAGTGATGGGTACTAAATCAGGTGTTGTATCAAGCCCAATCATTGATTGATGGGCACTTACAAGTTTTCCTTGCTTGGTCCAGCATGAGTCCACGTGCCTAGGCCTACCATAGTAGGTACACTGCACTCTTCCTTGTCCAAAGTTACTGCATCTGGAGTCACCTCGACCATGGCCTCTTCCATGAGAAGCTTGTGCTCCTCCTCGATGGTGGGTTTCCTTGGTAACGTCTGCATTTGAGATGGAGCGACCTTGTAGGTTGGATCTAGTCTAGCGAGAAAATGACCAACCGTGGTTTGGACTCTAGATAGGTTTTGTGACTTCCATGAACAAACTTGTGTATATGCATTGAGTTTCTTAAAAGTTGATTTTAAATTGTAGTAATACTGAGTAAGTGGTCATCCTTCTTGCCTCATATGGGCAATCTCATGGTGATGTTGCAAAATCTGGCTAGCATTTTTATCTTGGGAATACATGTGGCAAAGCGTATCCCACATCTCCTTTGAGGTCTTGTAATACATCACCTCTGTTGCGATCCTTTGCACAACTATATTCATAATCCATGCCTTAACTATGGCTTTATCATTTTTCCATGTTGCATACTTCCCGGTCTCCTCGGTGGTCTCTAGAAGGATGTGCTCCTTGTCATGACCCTTAACCACATTGAGGATCAATTATGCTCATAGGGTGTAGCTTGACCCATCAAACTTGACTATGAGCCCAAAGAAGGGATTCTTGAAGTCCCCTTGTCCTTCCTCTTCTAATGAGGAGGAATCTACTATTTTGGTGCCATCCTTGTCTATTGAAGCCCCTCCTTGGATCAAACAAACAAAAATAGGAAGACATCAGACCATACTCAAACCCTAGAAGGGCCTACTAGCAGTGCTGGAACAAGAAGTGGTCGATGGCGGAGCTCGGTGAGTTGGCGACGACTCAATGACCGTGCATCAGTGGAGCACTTCCATCGAAGTCGACTTGACCCCTCAAGCTTGAACTGGGATCGAAGTTGGTGCTGGTGGCTGATTCGATCAAGTCAATCGGGTAGCGCTACATCGATTAGGGAGAGCTGCCAGTTGATCGGTCATCGAAGGGGGCGTGGTCGACTGGCGATGGGCTGGCGACCCTTGCAGAGGCGGTCGGTGGAGGCCAATCTCTTGCAAGCTCCACTAATGTGAACAATGTTGGGTTCAAGAATGGTTCACTGGTGGAGTTCTAGGGCATAAATCACAATGCGAATGAGTCTTTGATGGAGAAGAATAGTGATGGGAATCAAGTCCTTGGTGGAGAAGAATAGCAATGGGAATCAAGGAGGTATTGACATCAGCCTAGAGTTGTCGCTCTGATACCATATTAGAAAACTTGTTTAATTCATTCATTGCCTATATATAGCAAAGGGTCCTGGGAAAAACTTACATATGCCCCTACTCGACAAGAAAGTCACAAGAAAAGTAACAGACATGTACTCAAAGGAAGAAAAAATAATATGATGCATTGGGAAATATAAAATAAAGGATAACAATTGAACTGAGCATTTGAATCCAATTACATCTAGATGCAACTCAACTGAAAATCTTAGCTTGAATGTTCAAGACTGCTTGATAATGGAATATTCATCTAGTCTTTCCAAGCGACAATGGTTGTCATTTCCCATGCTCTCCCTGATTTCTTGCATGAGAATATAACCTTAGCAAAGTCCTTATTTAACCGCTTTCCTATCTGCTCTTCTTCTTGTTCACAGCGTCTCCCTCCAGATGTTGCTAATAGGGAAAACTGTTGGTACGGGTATGCATGCCGCACTCAACACCACAATGACAACCATTCCAGGAAAAGAAACCATGTCTGCCGTCCAACTCGTGGAAACGTCAATGCTCCCATGCCATCTTGAATTGACGAGCCCGTGATCATCATCCGACAACTCACTGGTTTGTCTGAGTTATAAATATTTTGAAACTAAAATAAGGGTTGTCATGTAAAATCGGCAATCAATGTATAATGTCCTCTTTTTTGTTTTTGAGTGGAGTAGGATGTCCTCTTTTGCCATGGCACTACTTTTTGTTCGGAATTTTTAACTACACGGTCCTTTGAATGAGGTATGTAATGGTTAGGGTGTAATGGCACTCAACACCTGCTAAATATTGGTATGAATTCAAAGAGAAAGATTTAACTACGAAGTGAATATACCTTAAGAGAGCATTATGTATCATATTTGAAATTATATAGAGTTAGTAGTTATGAATATGATGACATACATTATATGTCAGCATAGAAGAACTAATGATCCGAATTAAACTTCTAAGAGTGAAAACCATGTCCCATCGACATGACATAACTAAGCACAAGATCTGAACATGATAAGATGGAACATGTAAGAATGGAACTGCACGTGTATGAATTGCTTCCTTTTCAACACAAAAAAAAGAAGAAAAGAATTGTACAAATAAACATATAAGCCTGCAAATAAATGAAGAAGGCCTGACGTGAGAAAGGCACGGTCATTGAGAACATAATGGAATCAGAACTTGACATATATATAAGGAGAGAAATATTACAATAGAGACAAAGATTTAGTTGGCTATCTATATAGATAGGAGAAGAAAAAAATGCACGTATACAATCGACCATGTAAGAGAAGAATCTGTTTCATATATGAGTAGAATTTGTCACGAATACAAAATAGGTGTCTTCATGTAAGAAAGGCCCGGCCAATTAGAGTGGAAGACTAATATTTTTATAGAAATCAATGTATAATTAATTGATGACCTATGAAGTGCAAAAACTCATGCCTTCACACAGAGAAGCAAGCAAAAAGAGCAAAAAAAACATAACTGCGCACGTACAAGGCACCGTGGTTGTGCACTTTTTTTTCTGTAACCAAGTAAAAAGTCAAATATAAGTCCAAAACGTGACTACAATATTTCTATTTGAAGTGCATCAAATAACAGACCTTAACTACACCAGTGTAAATGCAGAAAACAGAACTGCACACATACACGTGAAACATGGAAGCTATCGGGAGAAGAAACATAACTGCAAGTGTCAACCATTAAAAATCTTTACTAGTAGAACTTAATAGAGCCCCATTCAATACCCACAAAAATTTGTTAGCGTGAAACTTCACGTCGTCTCTCTTTTGTGAACTAAACTGCATAGGTGATTAGGTAATCCTTCTATCAATAAATGGCCTAGTAGGCCTAATAAAAAGCTTCCTAAGGACCATTAAAGAATGGAGGTAACCTTTTACATGGGTCAAATGTGTAGAAACCCTCCTAGAAGTAGATCGGAGAAAGAGATTTGCCTGGCAAAATAACCTTACCTGACTAAGCTTAGCCAGCACGACAAGATAGGCCTACCCAGCAAACTTAGCCAGTCCAGCAAGATAAGCTCACTCCAGCAAGCTATGTCAACCAGACAAAATACTTACCTGGCAAGCTTGGCTCGCTTGACAAGATTAGCTGGTAAGCCTAGTTCACCTACTCGGAAAGTTAGGTAGTTTTCTAGCATAGTGGTAGTTATCACAAACTGCTCACTCGCATGTCGACGATCTTTATTACTTGAGCATTCTGTAGTATGTCATGTGGATTGTTCATACACAATCCATAAATACTAGTCACGGGGAAAAATGGGTATGCACACATATAAAGTAAGAGAGCACAAATTGTATTTTGTATAATAGTAAATACTTAGTGAAATTTGAGAGTCATGATACTCTCCTTAGATGTACATAGCTTTTGCTGGAATTGGGTAATCAATTCCTACGACGTTTTTGTGTGCAATTATTTGCCTGAGTGAGCCAATTCCTATTCTTGAACTCGAATAGGGCCCATTTCGATAGGCTTCGATCATTTGGCGTCGTGTGTGGGAAATTATTCACTTCCTAGTTTTCATGTATTTTCTCTCTTGTGCTGAGTAAATGGCGCCCCTTACCCACCATTCTTCTCAGGCGAACCCAGAGAAGCTTAGACCTACAGAATCAGGCCTCTCCGTCTCCAAGCGCCATCGATAGGTTGGCGAGATTAGCAGGACTAAGGGCATTTAGGATGGCGAGCAACCTTACTTTGAATGCCCTCAAGATGACACTATGTTCTGGGCCTAGGCGATGGAATAGGAGTACCTTGCCTGGTTGGCCGCCCTCAACGTGAAAAAGGAACTACTTATGGGCCAACTCAAAGAGGTCTAACAGGTGAATGAGAAGGCTAAGTCCAACAGGACGAGCCCCAGAAGTTGAGCCACGTGGATGACTAGGCACATTGGTGCCATGTGGTTGAGGAGAACGCTCGCTTGTGCGAGCAACTTGAGTAGCTGAAGTGCAAGCTTAATAGCCACAAAGTAGGGCTCCCTTGTGGCCCTCTTTCGCCTCCTCCCCCGCTTTTGCGCGACTCAGACGAACCTTGTTGACTTGGCCTTCTTTGTGTGCCTTAGGGCTGGTCCTTAGCGGGGAAGGTTCCATCCCCGAGATTGTTCATCAGGTGACTTGAGCGACAAGGGCATCCACCCTGCGTGTATGTTACGATGTACCCTATTACAGAGGAGGTGATGTGCATTCCTTTATCGAAGAAGTTCAAGCATTTAATCCTGCCCCTGTATGATGGCACATCTGACCCGAACAAATTTGTGGGAAGCTATCGGTAGATTATGCTAGTTCACAGGTGCCCTGACGAGTGCTCTAGTAGGTTTTCCCGTCGTATCTCTCCGACATGACTCATGAGTGGTTCAATGAATTGTTAGCTGGCCATATACCTTGTTTCTAGGAGCTGGTTGACAATTTTTTCCAATATTTTGTTGGCCAACAACATGTTAAAGATACCCCGAAGAGACCACCAGAGGTACAACATCAGATGAGTCTTTTCGCTCTTACCTCGATAAGTTTAAGGCCCAGTACTTCAAGTGTAAGTAGCCTCATGATGTTATCACTATCCAGCACTTTAAGTGTAAGCGGTCTCATGATACTATCGCTATCCAGTACTTCAAGTTAGGCTTCCCGACTCAAAGGTTCTGGTACAATATTGACAATTTCCCTCCTAGAGACAGTAAAACTTTAGGATAGGGCCACAAGGTTTGTGGAGTAAGATGACTCCTGCTCTCGTGGTTGCTTGGCAGACAATTATGGGGAGGATCAGTTCAACTTCCCTGAAGAGAAGAGGGCAACTAGAGAGGCGACTAATAACCGTGGTGGCAACCGCTTTAATAAGCAGCAAAAGGGGAACTTCTTGGAGTAGAAGAGCGACTGTCAGAATCACGGATGCAATAGTGGTCCTCGACAACCTAGGTA
The DNA here is from genome assembly GCA_037157565.1 of Thalassia testudinum. Classification (NCBI taxonomy): domain Eukaryota; kingdom Viridiplantae; phylum Streptophyta; class Magnoliopsida; order Alismatales; family Hydrocharitaceae; genus Thalassia; species Thalassia testudinum. The sequence goes on along the minus strand of JAZHRO010000014.1, from coordinate 130,183,092 downwards.
GGATTACTACTAGGAGTGCACCCCCTTGGTTGTTAACTAGGTTGGCATTTTAACTGAGGTCTGGTCAACCAATTAAGATCTCTTAAGTCCACAGTAGTAGATTATTTCTTGGATAAAGTTGGTTAATCCTTACATTTTATGTGCATTAATAATCATGTTTGACTGTAAAATAATTACATGCATTGAAATTTGAATTTAATTAAATGCATCATGCATCTTTATATGTCATCTAAATAACTATGTGCATTATCAAGATTGCAGGGATCTTGGTCGGGCCTTACCGCTTTTCCATAAAGTGGAATAAATCTCAATTCCGACTAATTGTCCATCCCACATTCACTCACGTAATACCGTGTAACCACAACACACCACACAACACCCGACACCGACGCACTCAATTCCCTCATTTAATTCCTGCACCAAAACACTTAATTCCCTTACCCAAACCACGAACTCCAACGCACACACACCCGAATTCTCTACGGCACTTAGTAAACACCACCCGACGCCTCACCCAGCATTCATGTAACCATCCCACCATTATCACCTGCTATCCGATCCCTTTAGAAAAATGCCCGACTACCATGCACACGTTAACCCCTCAACTCACGTACCTGTCCTCACAAAACCAACACCCCATCCAGACAACCCACCCGATTGGGCGTTCCCTCGCAGGACGCCAGAGAGCTCCTCCACTGGCACCCACTCTCCTCCCTTTTGGCCCCCCCTTGGGAGAGGAAATTTCACCACCCTCCTCCCTTGTGGGGTCCAGTTGCTGCCCTCCGGCCACCATCTCAACCACCTCTCCAAGGTGAGGAGATCCGCCATCACCGATCTTCGTGCTCCAAGCGAAGCACGTAAGATCTGGCCTCCCCTGATCCGACGCAGGCATCTTTGTTGGTGCAAGAGCACTACAGTCGTTGATTTTGATGATAACAAAACATTTGATTTTTAACATTTGCATTTGAGTTTAAGCTTTCATGATAAAAGCAAATGGAATTTAGTGTGAAGGACCTCAAGTTTGCATCCATGGCGGATTTGAGAAGCTTGATGGAGGAGAAGAGAAGATGGAGCCTCGCGTGGAGCGAGAGCTTAGAGATGAAGAATAGCATAAAAGTATATCTTGCTTTTGTATTTTGTAATTGTTTTATTCTTCTTTGCTCTTTATTTTTAGATTCATTGTTAAAGAGCCCAAAATGCCTCACCTTAGTCCTAGAACACTATTCCTACATTAGGACACTTAGGAAAACCCTATAATAGAATCAGAAAATCATTATAGAATTTAGATAGCCTAGTGAGACGTCTAACTTGATTATCGGACGTCTACTAATGGACTTTAAGATGTTTGATGGTTTGTACAGACGTCTAAACATTTAAGCTTGATTTAGTGTTCTCTTATCATTACTTTTAGACGATTAGTCCATAGTCTAGATGTCTTACAAGACGTCTGAGGACCTTACCAGACATCCAATTAGAGGATCGTTGGTCTCTCAAATAATATCTTCGAGGATTATCTAATTATTTCATCGATATTTCTTTCCAAACATCCATAGAATCTTTCAGACGTCTGAGAAATGGACGTTAGGCTAGATTTGACCCAAATGTACTTTTGTCAGACCCTTATAGCCGTTTGTGTCTCGGGAAATCAGTTCTGTTAGAACCTTGTTCCACATCTTATTTTAGTATTAACAAATTATTATGGATTAATATTTGTCATTAAGTGTTTTTTAGATTTAGGTGAAGGATCAAGGAATACAGGAAATGTTGGAGGCTTGATAAAAATGAGAAGATCATGATAAGGAGGCAAGATGACAAGGAAGAGTCGAGGAGGAGAAGATCATCTTCGACCTTTTAGTTTATATTTTATATTTATAGATTGTATATGGCTCTTGACAAAGAATCATTAACTTAGATTGTAAAAATAATTAGAGATAAATTAGGATTTATATTGTGAACATTTTCAAAGTACGTAGTTGATTAATTTACTTAAAACATGTACTTGTAAGTACCGGTACCGTTCATTATTTGCAAGACACAAGTTTGAGAATTTGTCTCAAACTGTGAACAACAAGTACCAGTACCAACCATGAGTACTGGTACATGTTGGCCACAGGTTGAAACCTTTATTCTGGTTTGAGCCTTGCAAGTATCGGTATCCATGATGAGTATCGGTATAGGTAGGTTACTGCGTCCAAGGAATTCCAAACCTGGGAGTCACAAGTGCCGATACCTGTGATGAGTACTGGTACCAGGACTCATGTACTAGTGGCAGTGAGCTACTAGTACCGGTACCAGCTAGTCATTGGCTCAAAATAGAACGGTTGGAATATTAATTCTGATAATGTGAACATTGGGAATTAAATCCCAACATCTAGTAGACGAGTATCGTAGGTCTTAAACTTTATAAAATGAGTCTTAGACTCTTTGTTTACACACAAGAGATACAAGAAAGATAAGATAAATTCTAGAGCTCTATATTTCATATATTCACCACATATTCAAGAGAAGAATAGAGTTTGTTGCTTTCAATCTTTCCACGCTTTTGCAAACGCATCGATGTAATTTTCTTTCACGCATTCACGTCTTCACTAGGCTCTTAAATCGATAACATTATATTTACATTTGTTGAGAGGCTTAGGAACTTAATTGTAAGATCTTTTTATCTTACACCTGTATTTCATTTGTTCTTGAGCAGTTGCTCGTTGGGTTGTGATAAACTCGTTTTTGTTTTTTGGTTGAGGTAACCCGTTAATTACCTCGGTGAGTATATTGATTTCCTTAGGGTTGAGGGAATCAGGTTAAAAATCCTAAGTTGGGAGGCTTAGGTAGTGGAGTACCCAAGGGAGGGGAACCACTATACATATTGTGTCAATTTTTGTGGTTTGATTATTTGTGCAAATCTTTTTTGTATTACTAATATTTTGTTTAAGTATTTGTGCACGTAGCTATCTATCTATTAGATCTTATCAAGTTCTTGCAAAGAATCCTCTTTCTAGACGACCAGACATTATGCCAGACGTCCAATCTGTCATCTAACCAACAAACACTAGAAACCTATTTTGCTCTGGTCAAAACAAGATGAAATCTGTCTTAGAATTAGACGTCTGATATCATGCTCAGACGTCTTAAAATGATTTGTTAGTCGTCCGTCTAGATCCAACTGAGACTGGGATCATCAACCCTTCTAGAGCAGATGTCTGACCTTTAGATCAGACGATGACCTAGACATCTAACCATAAATACAGACGTCTGAAAATCCTTTCAGACTCTTTAATGACCTTGATTTCGATGGGATTTTGGACCACTCTCTTGAGCCTTGTTCCCGACGGCTACAAGAGGCTTCCAAAGCCTTCCAAAGCCTTCTAGGTACCTCTATAAATAGCTGAACACCCTTCCTTGGCAAAATGCACCTTAAGAATCCATTTCCACATCTTTTATGTCCAAGAGAAGAGAGAAATCACTTAGGGAAGATCTTACTCTCCAAGTTCTACATTGCAAATCCGAGAGTACTGAAACTCTGTTGAATTCACATCAAATCTTTTCCGTATTGGGGAAATCCTTCTTGCCTATGGTAGCATAGTTTTATCCTTACTTTGTGGCTTTATAGGTATTTATTTTTCTCTTTCTTTAGTGGTTGGGTATTCGCTTTGCGAATTCTCGTCTCCTTCGCGGGACAAAATACTCTTCGTGGAGAGGAGGGTTTGAGGTACACTACTTTCATGTAAGTAGTGTGGTTGTAAGAGGTTGAACTACCTTCGTTTAAGTAATTCGGTTAGTAGATTTGATTTACTATGTAGATCAGGAAATTTTAAATCGAAAGGTTTAGGTGGTGGTTTTTACCTGTGTTTGGGTTTCCACCTAAAAATTCTTATCTTTGTTTGTGGGATTGCTTTTATGAGATGTAATTATTTATATTTCCACATTATTTTCTTATCACACACATCTCACCTTCCTCCGTCAGAACCTACAATCTTAACTCCCCAGGTGAGGATCCAAGATGCTGTGCTTTGCGTTCGTGCTCCAAGGAAAGCACGCCATGCCATCATTGTCATTGCCACCACCCTCGCCGCAAGGATCATCGCATCCATGGTGGTGACGGCACCATGGATACTCGTCTCATCATCACAGACTCTATCTTCTTTTATTACATTTTGCATTTTATTTTGCAATCAATTTGATATGTTGATTACATTAGGTTTTTTTTATTTGAATAAAACATGTGTTATATTTTAAATCATCTTAGTGGATGACTTGTTATTCATGCTTATATGTGGTTGCGATTTAATTGTTTGTATCGCACGGATCTCACCACAACAATGATCGATTTTTTGATTTTATTTTCCATTGGGATTTGCGTGACCACCTCCTCGTCCCATGAGGAAGTAGGTGGATGTCGGGCCTTGTTGTAAATATCATAAGGCCCGAGGACACCATCGGGGATTGCTGGGATCTTCGTAACCAAATAGAATGTTAGATCCGGCATGGCAAGTTAGCCCAGCTTGTGAAATGCAACAAGGGCCAAGATAATGGCCCTAAAGAGTGCTACAAGGAGAAGCTCCAGCAGCTCTATGGAGTTAATGTGGTGCTCCTTGAAGTGTGGGAACAGTCTAATGTTAGATGCCCCCCCTAGACCTGCTGCCATAGGAGTATCATCGTCGAGTTCTCTCTTGGATGGTGGCCAAGAAAGCCTTTAGGAGGACCAGTAGCTAGTCATCCTCTTACCGACACAAAGCATTCAACCAGATCCTTTCCCAGCATGGGCGGGTGGAGTCGACGAGGTTATTTTTGGCATTAACGCCACTTCCTACACCCAACAGGCCCAGCCTATGGGTGATCTTTCTTGGGAGATCTGTGCCATAGTCCAGTGGCCAAGCCAGGCCGCCAGGAGTGATGTAAGGCCAGCAACCTCTATTCTATTCAATTCTTTGCTGGATTCGGGTTCTCACTCGAATCCCCTTTTAATAACTCTGCTCGTGGTAGGGAAAGTACAACTGTGTCTCCTGGTAGATGAAGGTAGCATGATGGATTTCCTCTCTCTCAAAACCCTTGTCTAGTTGGGGTTCAAAGAAGATGACTTATCCCCCTCGGCATATCCAATGGTCGACTTTAGCAATCACAAAGTTATGCTAAAGGGAGAAATAAAACTGCTAGTGTTGATATGTGACGGTGACTAGCACCTTAATAGAATAGCTACCTTCAAAGCAGCCAATTTGGCGGCCACCTTTGATAACATCATTGGCCTCCCAACAACTCACACCTTTTAGGCCATCCCCTTATATTTTTAGATAGTCCTATTCCAATCCCCACAAGGAATAGGCATTGCGCATAGGGATCAATCAATCGGACGCGAGCTTCTGCACATCTAGCTCGAACGCTCTATGGAACGAAAGCCCCTCAATCCATAGAAATGGGAGAAGAAGAGGGCTCAAGTCCACAGTATGCGAAGTGAAGACCCCACGCCTTCCATTCAACAACCTGTTGTCAAGCTCGGCATGTCCACCCTCGCCATTTGGTTATTCCTGGATGTTGCTGACAAATTAATTCAAGTAGGGGCAGACCTCATCCTCGATAAAATCTAAGAGCTACTCTTGTTATTATGGGCTAATGCAAATATTTTCGCTTGGTCCGCCAAAGATTTGTCACGAGTAGACCCATCAATAATCAAGCACCAGTTGAACATCCAATCAGGTCCTCGACCAATAAAACAGGCACCTAGACACAAGTCCATCGAATAGTGGTAGGCAGCTGCTGACGAGGTAAATAACTTGTTGGAAGCGAGATTCATTGAAACATCCCTTTTCCCCGCCTGGCTATCCAACATGGTGATGGTGAAAAAATCCAATGACAAGTGGTGCATGATTGAGAATTTTTTTACTTTTGTAAATAATAATAATAATAATAATAATAATAAGATGTTATAGTATAAATTATGGTGGAAAATATCAATCAAAATACTTGTCGGACTTGATTTGCACAAGTCAATGACGGTAAAAATATTATTAATATCAATTAAATAATTAGCCAATCTCCTTGCATCAAAGATGTAATCAAGTCAAATGTGTATCATATAAAATAACAACTAATAGAATAATATTATCTCTATGGGGGAGATAATAACATCGATAGGTTCAATATATGAATATAAATGATAAACAGTGATTTCAATGATAAGGGAAAGAATTAATGAACTACTAAAATCAAAATAAATGCAGTAAATCACGGTGGATGCGGAATCGTGGTGAGAAAACGCGGTCGTGGTCGTGATGCAATCACGGTCGTGGAAAGATAAGCCACGTGTTGTCACCACGTGGCTCGAGGAGGAGGTGGTGGGCGGTTGAAACAACGAGGGAAGTAGATGGTCACAGTCGATGACGAAGATGTGGCGCGGTCGCAGAAGAGGTAACCGAGGGCGTGGAGTCGCAGTGGTGGTGGAGCACGCGGTTGAGAACGGAGTCGCGGTAGTGGCTTCTTGCGGTGTTGACGTCGAGGGGAAAGGCGTGAGTGTGGGACTGCGGTCGAGGAAGAGTCGTCGAGGCACGGTCATAGTGGTGGACTTGGAGAGCACGATGTTGTTGCGCGGTCGTGAACTGTCCCAGTGAAGGTTGGAGGAGAGCTGAGGAGCGTGAGACCAGCAAGCGCTGTCGGTGAGAGAGTTGTGAAGGTCGCGGTGGTCACGGTGGTGACTTTGTCAGGAGCGTTGTGAAGGTGGTGGCTCGCGGTTGAGGCTTTGTCTGCGTCGTGGAGGTCACGGTGGCGAGGAGGAAACACAGTGGGCGGCGGTCCGTCAAGGAACGTCGAGGAGGGTGCAGGGGCGGCTGTCCTTCCGAGAGAGAGAGACAGAGGTGGAGGGGTCCCTGATCTCCGGGCGTGAGGCTGAGGGGAGGCGCGATCTATGATCACAGGGGGGAGGAATCCGATGAAGACGGTGGTGGTGTTCGGTTGTGGGCTGTGCGTTAGCGAGAGAGGGATTTGGGAGCGTGGGGGGTGGTCTCTTGTGTCGTGAGAGGGAGAGAGAAACGAAGGGGGTGAGCGGTGGGTCTGGTGGGCGTGCATGCGGAGGGAGATCGAGAGAGAGAGAATTAAATGAGAGAACTCGTGGTCTCTGGGGTCAAAAATGGAATGGGAGAGAAAAAGTGGTAGGCAGTGGATTTTGATGGAAAAATAAGAGAGAATGAGAGATTTGTGGACTTCGGTAATTCGAGGGAAAGAGGGCTTGGGGAAGGGTAGCATCCAGGGATTTCTCTCTTTTTAGCTAAAGAAGGCAAGCCCAATTGATTTCTTTTGCTATTTTTGTTGGAAAATCATGTGCTAAGATGGCCTTCCAAATCTTTGGCCTCAATTAATTCCTGTAAGAAAAAAATGTACATACCAAAATAATGTGTCAATAAACAATCATATATTAATTACCAAAACGTATGTATGCGGTGTGCATTAATTAAACTAAAATGTAGGAATGTCAAAACATGAGCTTAACTAATTTCTCAGGTGATGTGTGCTCAAAATCTTCCTCCAACTATAAATTAAATGCCCTTAGGTATAATTAAAGTCCACTAAAGTGGACTTATTGGTGCATATGTGTAGATTTCACCAACCTAAATGATGCTTGCCCTAAGGATGACTTCCCACTTCCAAAAATTGATACCCTCGTCGATTCTTGCTCTAGGCGATCTCACATGTTCTTGCTGGATGCCTACAATGGATACCAAAAAATAACTCTAGTGCCGACAGATAGGCCTCACATGTCGTTCATAATGGATCAAGGCCTCTTCCAATATCGTGTAATGCCGTTTGGCTTAAAGAATGTCACGCCACCTATTAGCATCTTGTAAATATGATTTTTTCAAAGTTAATTAGAAAAATCTTTTGAGGTGTACATTAATGATATGCTTGTGAAGGGTCTTAACTTCCACAACCACCTAGCAAACTTAGTTGAAGTATTCTAAGTTTTAAGAGATACTTGACTAAAGCTTAATCCCGAGAAATGTGTTTTTGGTGTCTCCTTGGGTAAATTTTGGGTTTCCTCATCTCCAACAGGGGAATTGAAGCTAATCTCAACAAGATTTAGGCGATTATGGGATTGACCATGCGTCCTAATCTCAAGGGAGCATAGTCATTAGTCAGCAAGATTGTGGCTCTCGGTCACTTCTTGTCTCGATCTTCTAACAAGTGCCTCCCCTTCTTTGAATGCATCAGGAGGGGGAAAGGCTATAATCTATCACATTGAACTCTTTAATGCCAAGAGGCACTAGAGGTGGTTAAAAAGGCCTTGTAGGAGCCACCTATTTTAACCACCCCACGTCTAGGCGAGTTGCTATATCTTTACCTGGCGGCATCGACATAAGCAATTAGTGCTACCCTTGACCAAGATCAGGAAGGGGTGTAGAAGGCGATTTATTTCATCAGCAAGGCATACTAGGGGGCTGAAGGCAAGTATCCTCCAATTGAAAAACTTGGCTTAGCCTTAATTGTGATAGCTAGAAAGCTCTGCCCTTAGTTACAAGCCCACACCATTCATGTATTTTTTGACTATCCCTGAGATAAATGTTATATAAACCTATGGGGTCTAGTTGGTAGATGAAGTGGGTGTTGGAGTTAGTGGAGTCTGATATAAAGTATCAACCTCAACTATCTATTAAAGGCTAAGTATTAGCTGATTTTGTCGTTGAATTTACACCTGTGGAGTCCCTACTTGATCAAGTTTGGTGACTTTTTGTTGACGACTCCTCGATGACCACCGATGTGGGGGCAGGCTTAGCCTTTACAGTCCCTGAGGGCTTAACTCATAAATTCGCCATTAAGTTAGGGTTTCATGCCTCCAACAATGTGGCAGAGTATGGGGCCCATTTGGTAGGCCTATGTATAGCAAGATCCATGGGGGCTCAAGTACTCAAAGTTTTCATGGATTCTTAATTGGTCACTAGCCAAGTTAACAGAGAATTTCAGGCCAGGGATTCCAACATGTTGAGAAGGCTTGAGAAGAGTTAGTTGATTTTAAGCCCACAACAATTAGCTAGGTGATGCGCAAAAAAATTAGTGAAAAAAATTAAGGTTTTGGAAAACTTGCTTCGTAGTATGTTGCAAACTTTTGTGATCAGATAAAATAACCGAGATTGGTGAATACTAGGTCAAATATGGGGAGGCGAATGTTTGAAAATAATGTTTTGTTTATTTCATTTTAGTATTTTGGCTATATATAATTTTTTAAGGTATTTTATCTAGACAGAATAGCAGATTGAAACTAATCTAAGGAATAAAATATAAAGAGAGAGAGGGGGGTGGGGGGAAGGGAGGGAGTGATGAAACTAATATATTGAAAGTGAGAAAATATTTATTACAATCAACTACAAAATAAAATGTTAATTGCGAGAAATAAAACTAAACTAGAAAGCAAGAAAAGATAGAAAGGAGAGAGGGGGTCTCCCTAGACGCTACTTGGGAGAGCATTACTTTGACGATGGCCAGATGATGAGGAACGGAGGCGGAGGATGGGGAACAGAGCTGGAGGAAGAAGATGGAAGCTAGGCAACATCAGGTGATCCACTTCCTTGAACGAGGGTGAGAGGACGGCCAGCGGGAGCTCCACGAATGTGGGTGAGAGGAATGGACTAAAAAATTATTTATTAATCTAGTGAAGCTTCCCAAGGGTTGGGGACAATAGAAATTAGCTTAGAAGGGATTTCCTAGCTCTAGGGAGGGACAGGTAGAGGTAGGAAGGGATGATTTGTAAAGGGGAGGAAGGATGGCCTCATATATTTGTGAGGAGAGGGCAAAACAAGCACATGGTCGTGCATAGCATTCACAGCCCACACGCACAGCACGCATCGCGTGCAGTGCAACCGCACACACTCGTGCATCGCACACAACACACAGACGCGATGCTGGCAATGCGTAGGTGATGTACAACTATCTTACATAGTTAATTAGTCATTTTTGAGTTATAGTATATGGAGCAAGGTAATCAACACATTTTATAAATTTTTACTGGCTAAGTCCAAGTCATTCACTAGGAGGCTAAATTAAGCATATCATTCATTAATTATTTTAAGTTACTCTTCATTTCTAATTAATATAATTAACTAACTATTCTATACTTAGCTTATATACGTAATTACTATATAGATCTTACTATAGTTACTAAATAACATAACTTACTAAACTAAATATTACCACTTAAGTTACTTATATACTACAGATATACTTGTGTTATAATTACTAACTACTTAATTACAGATACGAGGTTTACTTTATTAAGCTAAAGCTTAAATACTTAATTACTAAAATAAGTACTTATAATTACTAAGTACTTAGATTACTACTTATATTATACCACTTAGATTATACTAATACTTATATTACTTAGCTAATATTGTAGAGAGTACTATAGTATAGGTTACTATACTACTAAATTACATAACTAACTAACTACTTAATTAATGACTTTATTACCTATTTAATTAATTATAATATGTTAATCACATGAATAATTGCATGGAAATATACATTAAATGCAAGGTAATCATTCCATAAGCAAATAGAAATGATTTACAATTGAATAGAAAAAAAATACATCAAAAATGTTGTTTTAGAACAATCAACATTTATTTAATACTTAGGCACCATCTAATTAATCACTTAGGCTTCGTGCCTTTCCTTCAAATTTAGCCTCAGCCTTCACAACCATAAAGCCAACACTTAGGCTTCATAAAGCCTTCAACACTTAGCCATTTTAGACAACACAACACAAGTGTTTAGTGTGCTCTAATCCAAAAGGGATCAGGTGCATCCACGTGTCTCTTTGCAAGATCGACGACCTAGATGGGTCGGATCATCCACTAGTGGAACACGTGTCACCATCACGCCCCTCCACCTGGTGCCCAGAGGCAACTCTCCTAAAGCCACATCATCACATGCAGGCGTGCACACACACACACTCATTTTATGTGCCCTTGCACTGACGATTGCTTGGTCATGTATGCGATTCCTTTTATATGGCAACATTTGCTCCTCATCTTTCGATGTGGGACTAAGTAATCCCCCTTTTGTTCTGTGGAGCATTGCGTCTAGCGCCAACTTCAGTCTTCAATTTCTCGCAACTCGAAGATCCAAATCAAATGAATAAGAGCTCGATTGAAAACCATTAATATCCACTTTTGATTGCATGCTTCAATTGGATCAAAGGATCACATTTAATCCTTTGAATCAGGATCTAAAATTGGCCTGACACCATTGTTGAACTGCTATAGTTCCTTAAGTGCATACTATCAGACCTTTCTCTCTCTCTCTCATTCCCATTGGTATCACAATGTGCCTAAATGTATTCTGCATAGATTGGAAAGGGATTGGAGGTTCTGGGAAGCTTAGGGAAGCTCCAGAACTTTAGAGCTTCGATCTGAAATGTAGAATAGATGTAACAGAAGACTAATTGATCTTTTGGAGACATAAGATCTTCTAGAGTCAACTTAGATCACTTCAGGAGATTTAGATGAAAAGATCTAAGCTAATTTGATCTCAGAAACTGTAACGACTCGATTCTCAAATCTCTACGAGACACGAGAATCAGACCAACTCGACTGATCCCAAGACCTAGTCGTCCAACGAGAAAGTAACCAAAAGAGTAGTAAAATAAACCACATTCAACATGTATATAACTAGTAGTAACAAAATACAGCAGTAGAGAAAAGAAATACTACAGTATGCACCACCACAATAGTAGAGAAATAAACATATACCTAAACATGAAGCTTACAATAAAGAGAGTACAGGGGGTAACAGAAACTACTCACTATAACGGAAAGAAAAGTACAGTAGGTACTACTAGTAATACTACTGGGCTCTACTAGGCCCAGTGCCCTCTGCAGCCGCCGACTCTGGCTGCTCAACACCTGGTCTTGAAAAGTAACAAGGGTGACACGTCAGCGAAACGCTGAGTAGAGTGGCAACTAAAAGCTAGGAGAACCAGTAGAGTGGACAGTAGCTGTTATATTCTTACTTTCTTTCTTTATATTTTTCCATTTAATCACTATTGATTTATTTCTCAGATCCTTCTCTTGATCTTGAATGTTCCTCGTGGGAACGATATTGATTGCAGTCTTTTCCGAAAAGTAGAAGTAACATGTGGTGCTCTCCTGGCCAGGAGAGTTCCCCGTGGTGATCCTACCCTCAATCAACCACCCCAAGGTCGTTGACAGACGTAACGGTGACTATGGCACGCGCGATAAGCGCACGGGTAGCTACCCCGCACTGGCACGCGGTCAGTCGTTTCTGTTAACGGGTGCGCTCAAAGCACAGCACGGAACCAGTATAGGGCAGAGCCCTCTCAGTAACAGGGGTCCAGCCCCTCCACAGTAACCAAACAAGGGTCTTGCCCCTCCACAGTCCGCGCACCCTCGCCTGACTACCCTGGTTTGCCCAGTGGGCCTAATAAGTCGGTGTAGGAGGGCTAGTAGAACCCCGAGGCCTGTGGGGTAGCTAGTGCTCTCCCTACACTAGTAGCTCTTCTCGGTACTGTGTACACGAGGGCCAAAAGTCGGTACAAAGTGGCCAGACCTAACCCCGGGTCCCTGGGGCGGCTAGCTCCGCTTTGCACTAAACAGGGGGACAGTTGCTCTCCTTGGTACTTCATACTCAAGGGCCAGCTCACTTCCCCAATTCTATTCCATTCACTTTCCAGGAGTTCTACTCCTAATTCCCCGTAGGGTTCATGCTCTTTTAACTCAGCCAATTTAGGTTTCACCATTCCAGCTTTATATCCTTACAATTCATGTTCTCAGCTATAATTATCCATTCATAACAGGCAGCTATTAACCAATTTACAGGCAGTTATCGTTTCCTTTCCACTTTTCCAAAACTGCAATGTATATATTCAACTAGTTTCCCAATCCTAGGATTCATGCCATACCCTAGAATCTATCATTCAATCTAGTTTTCCCGTCCTAGGATTCATGCAATACCCTAGGATCTATCATTCAATCTAATTCTTCATCCCTAGGGTTCATGCAATGCCCTAGACTCTATTAATTATTTCATAAATGTATAATTTTTGATAATTAATTTAAAAGGCCACTCTACCCGCAAAATCGGAAGTACTGGGGGCGTGATCGGCAATCCCGTGCGCCTCTGCAACCTCCAGAGCCACAACGGAACAGGGTCCTAATACAAGGATCAAAGACAAGGAGCTACTCAGAATAGTATACAATTACTGTAAACAGGTAGAGGAAATAAATCTGGGAAGAATGAAACTTGAAATGCGGAAAACGGACTCCGAACGGACCCTAAACGGGTCAAAAATGATGAGTCGGCCCAAAATCAGACGTTTGAAACTTCTAGACGTCTTAAAAGGTCGATCATGCCATACCTTGGTCTGCGCAGTCCTTCAGACGTCCAGAAGCCCGCTGGATTGTCTGGACTTAGTTTCCAGACGTCCGATTGTCACCCAGGACGTCTGGTGGTCCTCTCCGTCATCTGGTACTGTGTCCAGATGTCTGATCGGTGTGGGATGGCGGCCCTACCGCCCTCCCGAATAATTCCTACACACACACACACTCGCTCTCATCACGAAGGGGTGCAGAAGAATGCGGCGGACGGCTGCATGGCCGTACACGCGTAAAAAGGAGAAGATAAGAAATATTGTACCTGTTAGACGTCTGGACCTTCCTCTAGACGTCTTATGAGTCGTCTGGACATAAGTCCAGACGTCTGATTCTGGGAAATTTTCCCAGAATCAGAACCCTTCTCACTCTCCGCCCGCAGCGCACGACTGTGCCGTGCCGCGTCTGCCTACTGCCCGAGCTGCAGCAGCTCCTCTGCGACACCCCACGCTTGCTGCTCTCCGGTGCACAAATACTTAAACACCCTCGCGGTCAAGCTCCTTCTTCGCCTCGCAACGGCTCCTCCCCACACACCCGCAGCAGTCGCTGCGGCTGCTCTCGCCCTCGCGCTCTCTCGCAGACAGGGAGAAGAAGAAGAAGAAGGCGGTGGAGTGAGGGTGAGGGGAAGTGTTTTTATAAGGCAGCCGCGGGGGGGGGGGGAGGAGGAAAAACGGCGCTTGTAGGGAGAGAAAGAGAAGAACGAAGGCAGCGGGTTCAGTCTGCGCGCGCAGGCGCATAGACGCGAACCCGTACGTCGAAAAAATTTAATACCAGACGTCTGGGCCACTTCCCAGACATCTTAAACTACGTCTGATGGCCTGCTCGTAACAGAAACTCATTAGGAGCTCAATGAAGCTCATTGAACTCAGAACTAACCCAAACTATGAATGGAATCAAATTTACTGGAAATCTCGTCAAAACTCAATCAAATCAACTTCAATTAATTCACATTGACCTCAGGAACTCAAAGTAGTTATTAAATCTTAGTTTTGAAGTTAAGAATCTCAAGAACACCTCTAGGCTGACCAATCAAAGCTTGAGAGTTGACTTTTCAATTTAAAGATTCTCTAATCAAATAAACTTCTCAAATTGACTCAAATCAACCTCAGGAGTTTGTTCGTCATGTCATAATTAAGTTTTGACCTATTAAAACCTGATCTCTGACCTTTCTGCCTAATGTCATAGAAGGTGTTGTTCAGCAGATCGATTAAGCAAATCTTAGACAAATCTAAGATCGTTTCCAAACTCACTAGGTTCTAAAGAAGCGTATTGACCTATTTCAAAGGTCTAAAACCTAATGATGAAGCCTCCTCAGCTCTAGTAGAGCTGAGGAAGATAGAGGTCAGAAGATTGCTATAATCATTAAAATAAAAGTTTAATTGGTGGATTGTGATTAAAAGATCATCGAAAGGTGATCTGGAGCTCTGGAGGAAATTTCAAAAGTTGTAGCTTAGACTTAGACTAGCTAGAGCTCACCAGAGCTCTGATGAAGGCTGGAAATGAGTACAGGAGATCAAATCTCCATGAATTAGCTCAAGAACAGGTTTAAAAGATTCCTGAGGTCGCCAGAAACCTTAGAAACACATGAAATACCTCAATTAATGTACAAAATAAGGATTAAGCTTTGAATTCCTCAAGAACAACCTCCTGAGATCTCCAGAACTCAGAAGGCTTCACCCCACTCAATTGGGTGGGGCGAAATGCTTAGGACATGCATGCAAAGGTGTGTGATCAAAGAATTAGTGGATAGACTCCTCTTGAGCTACCATTGACAGCAAGCTCAGGAGGTTGAAGTAATTTGGCTATTTTGTGAATAGATGATAATAGATCTAATTAGGAATTGGAATGGGACCCTAGTGATGTGTAGAAGTGATGGAGAGCCTCAATTGGAGGTGCTAATACCTTTGAGCCTTCTCTATGGACAACGAAGGTTCTCAGGTGAAGGTGCTATGGTTTAGGCGAAATAGATGATCAAATGAAGAATTTAAGAAGTACAAAGTGATCGTTGAAGAGTGAGGAGTGTTATTGGCATGAAATCAAAGTAAAATAGAGTTCGACAAAGTGTGAAGTGGCTCGCTGGAAGTGGAGAAAAAGAAGAAATAACATGCAGGTAATCTAACTGTCTACGCTAACTAACTACTTAAATCTAATCTAAACTAAGAATTAAAGGCTAGGCTATTGTTACCTGGATGAATGGGGAGGAAGAATTTTACCAATGCTTTGTCGGAGTTGAGGAAATTAGAAGATGAAGTAGAAACTTTAGCATAGACGTACACGAAATAGAAGAGGATGAAGTCGCAGCCTCGTTCGAAGATGAGGTGGAGGAAGAGGAAGACAGAGAGATCACCTCACTCGGAGAAGATTGGAAGAAGAGGGAAGAAGGTCACCGGGGAAGGATTGAATAGTCTATGGGCAACTTAGTGTAGGAAGAGGGGTAGGGAGTTGTTAACCCCTAATATGAGGTTAGAGGGGATATTTATAGGTGTTGGTGGAGCTTGGGGGGGGGGAAGAATCTGGCCAGAAAGGTGTCCAGGTACACCAGAAACTTCATCGTCGTCTCCGATGATGTCTAGGCTTCCAGGTGTTCTCGGAGCATGTGCATGGCATCCAAGCTAGTGGATGAAAGGAGTTTGTTGCGAGGAATCTTGCTGGGCATGGAATAGGTCAATCCTTCGATGTTGCCGACATCGGAGAAAAAGATTAAGGATGAACGTCGGCCGTCAGTTCCGGTGAGAAGAAAATAAAAAGGGAAAAGTATGAGGACCTGAATGCAAATGTGAAGGACCTTTATGCAATAAAAAGGACTTAATTCTCATGAAACCTAGGGACTAAAATGCAAATAGTGACTTTTGAAGCTTATTTTTAATTATTTATTTTTCAACTTTTTATATATTATTATAAATACAGTTAATAACATATTTATACCACTAAATTACATTTTTTCCCTTTTAGCTATATTTATTTATGTGATTAATTTTATTAAGTTAATTAACAACTTAGGTCATATAAATAGTACAAATTATATTTAATACTTTTTATGTAGCTAAATGATTAGGTTTGAGTCCTAATTATTATTTAAACATTAATAAATATTTATTAAGCCTTAATTTAGTTATTTATCATATAAATGAGGTCCTTACTACTTTTACCCTTATTATATATTAACCCCATTTTAATGTTATTCATTAGAATTTAACTAGGAGAACTAGCTAATAATGATGAATTAAGAGCTATGGTAAGTCTCTCATCAGTAGGCGAGGTGAGGGGTGGCAATTGTCTGATCGAGATTGGAGGGCCAAGATTGCGTGCATACTACGCACTGAGATCTTACTGAGGGTGCACGTATGATCATGAGTTCACGTTCGTGAAGATTTGTGGTGCCACGCGATTGCATTGGCACTATCTGATTGAAATCACGCAGTTTTGATCGCGCTTCGACCGTGTGCCTTTAGTTGATGAGTGTGATGCGGTCAGTCTCGACCATTCGTGCGCAATTGAATGTCCCAATTTTTCTCTTTCTTACATTAGGGTGGTGCATAGATCGAGAATCGATCCCACACCCTTTGCTTGAGAATCGTGCACACTACCACTGTGCTGAGGGCGCACTCGCACTCATTGAATGATGATCTGATGATGGCGAGCGTGCGAGATCTCGATCATTGGATGGGAATCCAATGGTCTTGATCGTATGAGTCCATGCCCCTAGATATATAAGGCATGGATGTGGAGCTCTCGTGATCGTTGGATTCTCATCCGTACAATTGGATTTTAGGCGTGAGTGATTTTGGAGGCGTTGGACTCCGATCGTCACCCTGATCCCATCCATACAACTGTATTTGTTATTCAAGGCTCGTTTATGTGTCACCCTATGCCCTAGCCATCAGAAAAGGTAAATTAATATACAATTTACATAAATCACTCTAAGTGCATGATGGTGACTGTTATGCATTATTTACAATGCGAGATGCAATTAATTAGCATAGGAATATGCATAAGAGGCATTTTCTCAAGAAATAATGTATAATTATCACTAGGTTCCAAGGCCTGACAACCCTTTGGCAGATTGCCTTTGCGAGATTGGCTTTCGTCATCCCGATGGCTACAGAGGATGTTATATGCCTTCAAACTTTGTCAGGCTCAACGACGTCTTCTCAAATATTGGCTTTTGAAACATCTAACTCTTGGATGTCTCCTAGAATGCAATATTTGACCATGGGGGACATCTCGTCAGAGGTGAAATAGCCTAAGGCATTTTGACTTAAGGCTTCTTGGTATATCTTAGTAGACGAATAGTTATACAAGTGGGGATACTCAACCCCCTTATTGAAATGCCTTATTGAGGAAGAAGCTTCGTAAGTGCTCAACGAGGCACATGGCAGCATAACCATTGTTGCATGCCTAATTCATTACAACTATTTTCGGCCTCAAATGAGGAGACATTGTAAAGACTTTGTCAAGAAGTGTGACAAATGTCAGCACTACTCTAATGTCCCTCACCTCCCATCAGGTGACATGGTGCCAATTTTTTCTCCAATCCCTTTTGCAAAGTGAGGGATGGATTTTATAGGCCCATTCCCACTTGCTTGAGCCCAAAAGAAATATATCTTGGTGGTTGTCGATTACTTCTCAAAATGGGTTCAGGTTGAAGCCATGACAAGCCCAAATACCAACTAGGGGATAAGTTTTGTTCGCAAAGATAGTATTACGCAGTTTGGCATACCCTAGGCCATCATCACTGACAATGGTAGTTAATTTTCTTTAAAGAAGTTTGAAGACTTCTATGGCAGTTGGGGTATCCGATTATATTTTACTTTGGTAGCTCACATGAAGGCCAACGACCAAGCGGAGGTCACAAATTGGACCATAATAGCTGCCTTAAAATGTCAACTAGACTCATTTAAAGGTCGGGGGGCCGAAGAATTTCCAGATGTCTTAGGGGAACACAGAACCAGTCAAAAGACATCCATAGGGAATACCCTTTTAACTTGGTTTATGGTATGGAAGTAAAACTCCCTCTAGAAATTCTACTTTCTACTTATTTCTCTCAGTTGTACGACACTACTTGACATGAAGACCAAGTTCGGCTAGCGCTAGATTTGGTCGATGAAGCAAGGGCAGAGGCCTCAGCCTCAACCGTAGAATATGAGTTGGTTATTGCCAACTATAATAAGTCCACAAGCATAAATTCGCTGAAGGAGACCTCATTTTGCGTTGGGTAGAAGCTTCAAACCTAGCTGAAGAAGGCAACAAACTAGCCTTGGTTTGGGAAGGCCCATATAAGGTCCTCAAAGCTGGCAGATAAGACTACTATGAACTGCAAACCTTGGGAGGCAAGCTCATTCCTTGAACTTGGCATGCAATAAATTTGAAGTTGTACAACACAATGTGTTTTGAGATGCAAATACACTGTAAAACTTTTTCATTATATTTCATTGTGAAGTAAAGCATGATACAATGACTTTCAAGCTAGATATTTCCAAAACAAAACAAAAACAAATAGAGAAAAGCATAAACAACTTCAGCTATTTATGGCCTTACCTGACTTGCTTGCACCTACTGGCTAGTTTGCAGTCGAGGTTGGGGAGTTTATTCCTCTAGCAGGGCTTCTATTAGTCCACCTTCTTCAGTCATCCCTCCTGCCATTTCCTCAGTTGTCGCCTCCTCGCTTCTAGGTAAGCTTAAGTAATAATCCTTAGGCATGGGAGAGATTGACTCTCTTTCGAGCACCAGACCTTCCTTCACTTGTCATTCTTGCTCAATATTGAGCCTTTCAAACGACCATGTCAGGAAGTCATCAACAGCAGTATGGCTTCCCTCGAGAATTGCCTGGGTGACCGCCGAAGTCACTTTCCCAATTTCGTTTATGATGGCATTTCTCATTTATTCGATGGAAGGGTCTTCTATCTTCTAAAAGGAATTTCATGACATACTCCGACTCCATGTCCTGCCATCTTTGTTATTTAAGGTCGTGGGCTTTCTTCAATTCATCTTCTGCAATCTTAGTACAAATTTCTAGTTATTCCTTTAGGTGGTTCACTTCACCCTCCGCCTTCTCCGTTAAGGAACGATGTCATGCCCCAAAACTTAGGCCCCTAAATGAAGGTTGGGGTTCTAAGGGTGGCAATAGGAAAGGCACTTGTTTATTTAATTTAGGTTGAATGAAACAACATTGAGCTACCAAAATTATCGTTGATAAATAAAAATGGTAGAAAACAGCGCAAAAGATGGCACGTAAAAGATAATTCTTAGTACAACAAAATATGCATCAAGCAGGCTTATTAAGACTGAAAACCACTATAAACATGAAGCATAAAAGTTACCTGCTAAACGTCTAAGCAAAATCATGCATAGCAACAAATTCCCGCTTGTTGGGGACTCACGACGACAACAACTTGAAAGTAGGTCACAAAATAGGGAAGATCCAACCGGCTTAGTAAGGAACAACAACTATTGTAATCCAATAAAAATAAGGTAGTGTACAACTTTGTTAACTGGTTAGATCCATAGCCTAAACCCATAACCCCAGGTTCCAACCCTAACTCGGTTTAACCTAACAACCATCGTGGTCCAAGACCACTAATCATTCACCTTGATTAATGCTACATGTTCTACGTAACTATCCTAACAATCCAAGATCCTGTTACCCACCACTCTGATTCCTAGAGTGCCTAAATCAACCCTTCATACCGAAGGAAATCTCGATGTACTCTTTAATGGCACACTCATACCATAACCCCTCCTTGGCCTTTGGAGAGATTAAAGCAATAATGTCCACCAGACAAGAATACCCATTCTGGTCGTCGAAACATTGACTGTACTCAAAGTCCCTGGAAACTATTCCACACAAGACATCCTTAAGTACTCGGTTCAAAAGATTTGGCGAGAGCAACTTCTCGTTGCTCGTGATCCCTGGAAATCTATTCCACCCAAGATCATGCGTTTCCTGATATCGGAGATCCCTGAAAGCTATACCACTTAAGATCTCACATTCTCTCACCTGTTTGGAACCTTGGAAACTATTCTACTCAAGATTCACATGATCATTGTTGCTAGAGAATCCCTAGAAACTATTCCACTCAAGATTTCTTGAGTCACGGACCTTAGATCCTTGGAAACTATTCCACTCAAGATCTCAGAGTGCCTCTCGTTGACTCAAACTTAAGACACCTCCCAGTGCCTCATCTCTATGATGGCACCTGGCGAACCCCAACTAGGAACTATTCTTGTTTCGAAGTTGGACTCTAGTAGTCTCTTGCTACCTAGATTCCCGGGTTTCCAACACACAATAGTGAACTCACCTTTCACAAGGTCCTGATGTCTTACCCAATGAGCTTACCTATTTGTCCTAATCACTCCTTAGTCTGTTTCCCTTGGTCGACACCTGATTGGGCAACCTAAAAGACCTACTGGATCACTTGGGGTCTTACTCAACACCTTAGAATCCAAGCATTCAACTTATTAGACTATAACTGAGTCGTCGGTGTCATCATGAGAGGTTCAATTCATTGCTCAGCCAATTCAGGGTGCTTTTTAATACACTTAAAAAGCTTCAAGCTTAATTAGAAACACCCTTTACCCAACTAGGGTTTAACTGCAATTTAACCAATTCCTTGCCTATCAAGGCTCCTACTAGACCCCTAATTAGGTTATAGACTAGGCTCAAACATTCCTTAGGACTCCTAGTATCAGAAACCCTAATTTGAAGCCAATAAGTAGATCCAAGAAGCTATCTAACGTTAAGGACCTGTTGCCTAATGTTAGGAGGCCCTCCAATAGCCACCTGATGTTAAGTCAGGTTGCATTAGTGATTAGGTGTGGTTCATTATAGTTAAAATGTCCAAGTTAAATTAGAAACTAAGCTAAAACTATACAATTAACATAAGAAATGGGTTAAGTGTGAGAATTAATAGAGATGACCTAAAACAACAAATTTGTGTTAAAAACGTAAAATTAGGTCATAAAATGAGATATTCTATTACCAAGTGCAATTTGATAATCCAATTGCAAATTGAACACATGATTGAGTGGAAAAATACAAATCAAGAGTTGAATTAACTTCCTAAATGTTTAATTGAGCTCCAGAAAAAACCTGGTTGCATTTGGACATCACTAGGACCTTGCAATCATTACATTACATCTAGGTCCTTAGTACATTAACATTTCTTACGTACAAAACCTGTCAGGGACCTAATTGCAAGTCGTCAGGGGTCTTTTTGTAGCACTCAAGGACTGAACTATAGTAATCTTTGCCACTAATGGGTCTCCTCGCTATTCTTGCATTGTTTCACCTTAACAGCATCGGCACAATTTTTCCATTAAACCTGCAGGCATGGGGGCATTGTAGCTTGCAAGAACTTGTTCTATCACGACCGTTGATTCCTTACTCAGATCCAAAGGCTGATCCAAATCCAACCATCGTGTGCCTTCGCGCATAGGATCACCATCCTCCCCAGATCTGATCTAGCGGCTTTGATTTGGTTTAACTTTCCCATGCCTCCGCATAGCTCGCATCCACCGTCAAAACCCTATTTGCCTAATCTTACCTTGCGGTGTCTCGATCCACTAAAATACGTAGTTAAGTAGCTACCTGAGGTCACGTGCAAGGGATCGACTCCCCTCCTGCTTTCTTGAGTCGATCATTCCTCCCTCTCCAGTACCTCTTAACCATTTCACTCACTACGCCTGTGACAGAGGCGTAGCTCTTCCTCCTCAATTCCTCCTCGCTGCTAGGGATGATGTATGCCTGAGGATGACCTTGGAGCTCCACTAGAGGGCACTTCAGTCGCTGGAGGCCTCCCTCCCTTCTTCCTCCTTAGTCGTCGGCTTTGGATCCAGGCAACCTCATTCTTCCTGTTAGATAGGATTTTCATCTTTCTAGTGTAGCTTAGATTAGTAATTAGAATACAGTAGATTAGTTCGTAGTAGATCAGATAGCTAAATTCATGGATTAGCTTAGGAGTAGAACAGTTAGATCCGATCCGCCCTCTCTGATCAATTCAGACTAGAGAGGAGTTTTTCACGCAATCATCTTGATCCACTGATCTTCCTCTATGCCTCACACACCATTTTCACTCATTTCCTCACATTTTAATCCATAATCTATCTCATTCACTTGAACATGTCTAGATCTAAAATTCTTGGAATTCGTGATCTAGATAGCGCTCACAATCATCTAGGGGTCTCTTCATCCATTTCAGATTGTCACAAGGACCCCTGATTTGATCATGAATGAACCAATTTGCTTGATTTATTTGTATTTGAATTTTAAGCCCAATCAAAAGATTTGATGTCGATTTGAGTTATATTGGATTTAATCAAGCAATTCAAGTTTTTAGTTGCTTAATTGGGTGCATTGTGAGGATTCTTATGTGTTTTAATTCAGGTTTGTTTTGTAGAAGGGCATGCACCCAATTTAGACCTTGTTTTGGGTAGTTTTGTCAAGGATAATCAGTGGCACTGATTTGAGACTAAATGAGGACCCAACGGATTATGAGATGATCACCAGATCACCTTGATCACCGATCAGTGGTGTTCAAGATTGGCTGATCTGATCTATAATCAAATTTAAAGTGAAAACCCAAAATAGGGAAAAATGTATTTGGATTGTAAAAATCCTTTAATCTGGACTTCAAGAGTTTTGAATGCCTTGATTACAAGTGATTTTGCGATCTGAGCTTCATGATGTTTGGATCTGAGTTGTTCTGCATTGAAATGAGTTTTGAGAGTCTTAGATCAGGTTTCAACTGAATCCTAATTCTTACTCAACTTTCAAGCATGAGTTTTGGGCAGTAGTACAACAGCATTGGTTGCTGGGAATCACAGTTGAAGTAGCTGTTGGTTGCTGAAATAGTTGCAGCATTGTTTAGGCCATTTGATTAGTTGCAGTAGCATTTGATCATGAATTAGACAGCAGCTATAGCAGCAGAAGCAGTTGCTACTGTAATCTGTCATCAGTCATTGATTTGAGAGTCTGAGCTGGAGATTTGGACAGGTTTTGGGGATTGAAATGAGTTGACTTGCTTTGTAATGTTAGGGTTTAATGTACAAGCATTCGTGTATTTGAAATGAACTTTTAATTAGTTGAAATTGCTTGATTATGCTCATTAATTTTATTATCAGCTATATGTAATATGTACAACTGCCCACTATGTAAATTTGAGTGGATATTTAATGAAAATCTGGTTTTAATATCCCATCAAATTTCTTAATATCTGCTGGACATGTTTATAGTCCTACACACTGTTGCTAGCCACTTAAGCTCAGTTTGAGGCCTTAGGTTCTTAGGTTAAAACTCTTTCAAGGTCTCTTATGCATGAGTTTTGTAAATAAATAAAATATCTAAAAAATTGTAAAATAATAAAATAAAGATGTTTTGAGTAGGAATGAGTATTTTTCTAAGTGTATGTCAAGTTTCAAGGTAATCTAAACTTCCGACTTGGTAGAACATACTAGTCGACAGTTCAATATTCCTTCAAACTTAATAACAGAACCTAACTCAAAAGTCACAAAAACAAATCTATCTCTCTCATCCTTTATCTCTCTTAAATATATAATAGCTATAAAAATCAGAAAAACTTCAAAAATACCCAAAAATAGCTTGTATACTATGTATATATTTGTATATATAAGTTAAACCTAAGTTAAATGTATATATTGTATAATTTCTACATAATGAGTATATATAACTTATATCTGTATTCTATATATTAAATTAAATATTTAGAGTGATTTATTGTTTTTATAACTTTATTATATAATTATCTATTAATTTATATTAACTAAATGTGTAATAACCTAAGTAATTATTTAAACCTATTTATATGTGCACAACTATGTCTAATACTGTACATACGTATTTAAGAAAATAATATATACTGCATAATACCTGTAAATTGATTTAATTATATATTTACAGTAGGTAATTAAGTTATTAAGTTAATTAAGTAATTTATTAACTTAAAATAAAATAAATTATTAATTTAAATTAAAACTGAAATAAGTTATAATGTACACTTGTATAATATTATATTAAGTATTTTCAACCCATTTATATTGTATTTATACTGTATTATGGTATTTATAAATTATTTATGTGAATAACTAACTTAAACGTGTAATTAAATGTAAATAAATTAAAATAAAGCTTCTAAAATACAATAAAAATGTATAATAAATAATTTATTATATAAATTAACTCTATATAAAGTTAATTAGGTAATTAAGTCACTAATTTATACGTTAATTAACAGATTAAGCTTTAACTTAATGTGTATAAATAATCATTTTTAACTAATTTTATCATATATTTAAATAACTTATTTCTGTAAATAAATTGTACAATTAAGTAAACCTATATTAGGGCTTTATATTCATATAATTAAATTTAAATTTAAATTAAATTATGGCCCTCAAATTGAGGGTGAAAAACCTCGAATCCAATTGTTGTCCAGTGCATGATAGTGCACAACTGGGTGCTCCAAATAGCGCCACATCGTGTGGCAAGAGGGCTTCTCACCAGCATATTAAGCTTTTGTGACGTCGATCCCTTGGTTGTCAGTGTAGGGCACAAATGAATTCTCATGAATATGCATACAAGTCCTCGATTTTCGTGTCGCGTATGCTTGCGAGCATGTGTGGGTGCGTGCATGTGCACGTGAGCATGTGGGTGTGTGCAAGTGTGTAGGCCTATTATGGGCTTATAAAATACATAAAAATCCACCTAAAATGAACTAGGTTGGCCCATTAGTAGTAGTCTAGTCCCACCCATATGGGTGCTGTGTATCCTCTGAAAATGGGTTACCCACCCATTAAAACAAATTTTTGATCTATGTAAGAGCAAATGTCTGTGTGAGAGAGGACATCCTAAAATGTCTATGTGTTAAAGAAAAAGGAGAATGTGAGTTAGCTACACAAAAGCTAAGTGTATGTGTTATACTGTGTGTGTGTCTATATATATATAATGTATCTATGTATGTATGTATGGTAAGGTATAATATATATATATAAGTATAAATAGTAGAGTACGAGTATTGTTTGAGCTCTTATATGCACATAATTAACATAAGAGCTTTAGTGACATATTCATCCGTCACTGTATATCTATTTATATGTTAGTATAAATAGCTATTTTTGCCTTATATTATGTAAATGTGTTATTAAGGCTACATTGACGTATGTATATGTTAGTATAGATATTAGTATGTTAATATAATTTAGTATAGCAGATATTATTAACTATTTTTGTACCTACATTTAGGTATTACTTATATTAGTTGTATACAATTAACAAAGTGTAATATTAGCTAGTTTTTTATGCATGTTTGTTGTACATTTGTTTCAGGCATTATAATACATATTAGTTGATTATTTTGTAAATAATTAACCAATTTTTTCATTTATTGATTTATTCATTCATTTTGTAAATAAAATTAACATTTTTGGAATAAAAGAACATTTTTGGACTTAGAGAGTGATGTATATCAATAACTGTCTTCCAGTGAATGACCTGGAAACAAATCAGTAAAATTGTAATTAAATAAAAATGACGCGATATCGATTTGCATTTGTGACACCCATACTACAATAACGACACATAATTAAATGTTTTTAATACAACCTGTTTGTCGACATACAAGCAGCAAGCCAGACCTGCAAAATTGTCCTTACATGCCTCAAACCACACCTTAAACACAATCAAAGCTCATGAAACCTTGAGCACCAACTCCCACACATACAAGGAGCAAATTGGACCAATCAAATCTCCTACCAATCATTAAGGTGACCCTTAACTATAAAAATTACATGGCCACATATATAACTCATAGACAAATGCTAGTTTATCATCATTCTTATGCTTTAAAATGAATCTAGCTCTTAGGCTTTTGACTCCACAGACAGGTTTCTGGGTTGCACTTAGGCATCACTTAGGTTAGGCATACATTGCATAAGTTTTGTTGTTTTTGACACGTTTATTTGAGTGTTAGGGATGAATAGATATCTAGATCCATCAAACCCTAACATTTAAGAGGGCAATAGGTGAAGAGGAAGCATAATTCAGTTGGAACCCAGCTAGATCCAGCTCATTACAGCTGGATATCAACTCACCTGAGTTAGGTTTAGCTCTCTCTAGCTCCATTTAGCTCACCTTAGCTAGATAGTAGCTCTGGGTAGCTCAACTTAGCTCAGATCCAACTCAACTTAGTTGAGTCTAGCTCAGCTTAGCTCCAATCAGTTCACTAGGAGCTTTAGCTAGCTCAACTTAGTTGACAGGAGTTTACCTTAGCTTAAGTCCAGCTCTCCCCAGCTCCACTTAGCTCACGACAACTGAACTCCCTCTAGCTTAGCTACTACTTGTCAACTTAGTAGCTAAGCTAACTTGGGAGTTCCCATCAGAAGTAGGTCCAACTCAACCCAACTTCAGACAGGTTGAGACTAGCTCGACTTAGCTCTACTACTCAAGCTTATTTGCCCCCAAAAGAACTAGCTAGCTAAGCTAAGTAGCTAAGCTCTTATGAAGACCTCTTCAGCAGAATCAGCTTCGAGAAACTTACCATAGCTTCAATTCTACTTCAGATAGCTCTTGGGTACCTCCTTCCCCCAAAACCCTAGCTTCCTCCACTGCTACCCTACTAGCTAAGCTAGCTTAGCAAGCTTAGCTAAGCTTAACACCTCCTCCACTTCATGGCCGACCCCCCTCCTACTTTTCCCTCATTTCTTAGCTCCAAAAAGACCAACCACCATCACCTTCACACCCCTTCACCATTGGCACCAAACATGGCACCTCTTAGCCCCT
Organism: Thalassia testudinum; assembly: GCA_037157565.1. Taxonomy (NCBI): domain Eukaryota; kingdom Viridiplantae; phylum Streptophyta; class Magnoliopsida; order Alismatales; family Hydrocharitaceae; genus Thalassia; species Thalassia testudinum. The sequence goes on along the minus strand of JAZHRO010000014.1, from coordinate 130,155,933 downwards.
CAATTACCACCAAAAGACACCACCTATTTCCCTCCAAAACCACCTAGAATTGGCACCATCTATTCCCTCCAAAAACCCTCCTATCTCAACCATCCGTCCACCTTTGAAAGCCATCTCCACCCTTCAATTGTGGTGCCACCTATCCCCCTTCAAGAAGCACCCTAATTGGCGCCAAGTTTGGTGGTTAATAACTGTTGGTGCGAGAGCACCGCGATCATTTATTTTGATGATAACAAAACACGTGTCATTTAACATTTGCACTTGAAGTTTTGGATTCAGGTTAATTGCAAATGGAGACATGTTTAGACGGAGTTCGAGCTCGCATCCATGGCAGATTGGAGGAGCTTCGCGAGGAGCGATGGCTTGAAGAAGGAAGGAGATGAAGAATAGGATATATTTCCTTTCCTTGTGCTCGTTGTATTTTTGTTTCTTATTGTTGCTCTTTATTTTGTTACTTAGATTCACGTTAAAGAGCCTCAAAGTACCCTAACAGTAGTCCTAGGAACACCTGCACAACCCTAGGATACTTAGGTTTTCCATAGAGAACTTAGCAAACCAAAATAGGGTTCAAACAGCCTTTTCAGACATCTAATTTGAAAACCAGACGTCTAATGAATACTTTTAAGATATCTGACTGTTGACTCAGACGTCCGATAATATTTAGGCTAGACTTAGGTAGTTCTGTCTGATGAAATCAGGCGTCCAGACCTTAGACTAGACGTTTTAGAAGACGTCTGATGATTTTGCCAGATGTCCAATTAGTGGACTGTTGGCTGGCTTAGCAAACACTGAAGGATATGACCGTTAGCCGGTATCAGACATCCGTAGAGGACCCCAGACGTCTGATACATGACCGTTTTACCTCGGCTGACCCAAAATCTCTTCTCAGAGATTTTCTAGCCGTTGCACTCTCTTGGAAATCCATTCCCACAGAAAAGTAGGTTTCCAGACGTCCAGACTTAGTTCCAGACGTCCTGTATGTCGTCTGATGACAATGCACTAGAACCCTGTTTAGATCTGATTCAAGTCAGGAAGGAAACTCGCCTAAAATCAGACGTCTGACTTTGTTCCAAGACGTCTTAAACTGGTTTTCCAGACGTTCAATGCCAGGATCAGACGTCTGATAACCCTGTCAGTGTAATGATTGATCCTGATTTCGGCCTAATTTTCTTGGAGCTTGCACCCAATGGCTATGGAAGCATTCCAAGGCCTTCCAAAGCCTTCTTAAGGCCTCTATAAATAGAGGGGAGCTTTTCCCACTCAAACACACACCTAGAAATGCCAAGACACACATAGCAACATATTTTCCACCCTTTTGTGTCCAAGAAAAGCACTTGCTCTCCAGGCTTAAGTTCTTCATCTAGAGAGCATCAATCATTTGCGCACCCGCTCTCCTGCCGTAGTTCACGAGAGTACCGTTGCACCGTTGCGTGGTTCACGCATCCGCGTCAAGTCGACGCACCTCTGCAAAGGGGAGCATCCTAATTCCTATAAAAGCTTAGGTTAAGATCATCTTTATTGGCTCTATAGGATTGTTGTTATTTGTCTTTGTTATTTGGTTGGGTATTCGCTTTGCGAATTCCCGTCTCCTTCGTGAGACAAAATCCTTCTCGTGAAGCGAAGGGGTTTGAGGTACGCTACCCTCGTATAAAATAGCGTGGTTGTAATTGAGGTTGAATCACTCTCGTTTAAGTGATTTGTTTAGTAGATTTGATCAACTTGGTTGATTGGAAAATCCTAACTCGAAAGGGTTAGGTGGTGGTTTTCACCCGGTTTGGATTTCCACTTAAAAATAATTGTGTACATTGTGTGATTGATATTTTGTGAGATTGTTCTATATTTTTTTCCGCACTTTATTGCGTCACCCCCTCCTACCAGGGAATCTACAATAACCACCTTAGATGGCCATAAAGGGATGGCTTCAAACCCTTAACTACCCCCTTCAATTGGCACCAAGCATCCCCCTCCCTTGGATCCCTCAATCACCCCCCAAAATCCATCATGGCCATCCACCTTAAAAGCCACCAAAACCCTCTCATATCCCTTCAAGTGGTGCCAATCATCCATGGCCATAGATCCTACAACTACCTCTCTAAACTCCATCTTAGCCATCCACATCATCCACGCCAACCCCTTCCTCTACCAATCCTATATATACCCTCTACTTACTACCATGAAAGACACCTTTGCTACATACATCGATCATTCTTTCACACATACTCCACCATAGCCCATGGCTAAGAAAAGGAGAAGAAGAAGATTAAGGAGACACTCTGTCTCCTTGGTGCCTTCGCCTCTTCCCTTCTCTCTTGTGCCCATGCTAGCTAGTGGTCAAGCCAAGCAGGAGGACATCGACTACCAACACATATGACTCACTGCTCCATGAGGAAAGAAAAGTGTGAATAACCCATTCTCATGTTCTTTCATCAGTCAAGTAGGCGAGCTTACCCCATAGGTCCGTCCAGGGAGTTTACAAAGAAGAACAACCATTCCCTCTATATATAGGCCAGCTTGACAATCCCCCTTTCCTCATAATCTAAGGTGCAAAGAGAAAGATCTCTTTTGAATGACTTCCACTTCTTGATTCCAGTTTATAGTAGTGACCGACCGGGGCATAGCTAGAATGAAAGAAAGGCTTTCAGAGCTCGGGATACTACCTGTAAGCCCACACTTGTGTAGAGTAGATCATTCAATGCCTGTGGCACAAACCCATTTTTGACTGAGAGGTCCGGGGATCATAGGCAACCGAACGATCACCCCCCTAATTACTAGATCGACCTACTATAATAATTCCATAAACACCTAGCGAAGATATGGCAAACAAATAAAGTAGCTCTATATTCAAATTTGACAATACCATACCATAATCAAAAGGTACAACGGCTTGAGCAACCAGACTTAACATAAATGTAGCCCCTGGAGCCATTCTAAAAAGGGAGAAATTTGCACTACTTGGTGAAATAGATTCTTTGAGAATCAATTTCGAACCATCTGCTAAAGGTTGTAACAATCCGAACGATCTCACTACATCAGGACCCTTTCGACATTGCACAAAAGCCATGACTTTACGTTCCGCTAGCACTAAAAAGGCTACTCCGAGAAGAAGTGGTAGAATGATTCCAAGTATTTCTGCTGGAACAACAATGTACGTTTTCGATTTGATATTCACTCATGATCTGGCCTGTTATATGTATAGTCGACCCAATCATGATATTGAAGGATGGGACCTTTTCTTGAAACACTATGGATCCCGAGAAGTCCAATTCGACGAATCCTTTCCCTTCCTGCTATCAGAAGGGAAGGCCTCACTGGAATGAGCATAAGCAAAGTAAACCCAGCCTCCCCTTCTTCCAACCGAAGCCAAAATCGGCAGACAAGATTTTTATGGGCAAGCCTAAATCTTTGGGTAATATAGTTGCCTTCCGCAGTGACCAATAGGTCTCTTCAGCGATTCCAAGTACGTCATGCTTGGAGGAAGGGTGGGAGGTAGAGGTCGATGGGTGAATGCTAGGTAGGCTTCTCTAAAGTAGCACCATGAAGGAGCCAGGGCCATGCAGCGACCAGGAGGCAAGCAACAGGGTTCAACGTCCAATTATTCAAACAAGAAGAGGATGAATCAAAAGGGCAATAAAAAACTAGGTGCAAAGAACTGAACTTCGTCCCATACCCATGGTAGTTCTTCCCCCCCATACTTGGGCCCAGCTCAACATTCTTTGAAAGCAATCGTCCATTTAATCTTGTAAACTAATCGAGACCAAAATGGGAAAAAGAGATACTAACGGAAAGGAATAATCAATCAATAAAGGAATATGAAACCATTCAGTTTGAATGGAGGTACAGGAAAGGGTTGAGGGCAATGAAGTAGGTAAAGTGGTGAAATTTTGCAAGCTGTTCCAACCACTGCTGGATGTGATTCCAAGAGCCAAACAAGAATGAATACCACATAGAAGAGTCAGGACCAGGCTCCCTAATGAAATGTTTAACCAATCCACAAATAAAAAATGATCGAATTGGTACAAAAGTTGTAGCATGGGAAAAGCACAGAAAACACAACTGATTTGAATCACCCAATGACCCACCAACTGTAGAAGTAGGATCTTTGGCAAGCAATAAGCACTTAAATAGTGCAATTTGAGTGTACCATCTTCTTTTCATTTCTAGAAAAGGGTTCGGAGAGAAAGGAAAACAATAGAGAGATCCAAATTAGACCTAAATGGGAATGACATAAAAAATCTTTTTGAAAACCTATCAGGAAGGGCGTCATGACGATATACAGTAAGAATGACAAAACTCGTGATTAGTGTGGAGGGGAAGATTCGTTATGAAATAGAAAAAGAAAGAGGTTCAGATGGGGGATATTGATCCCGAAGTGTTTGCAACTCCATTATGTAGGATGGAATCAGCAAAGATTGGATCTTTTCTAACTCTGTCTTGAATTCCCTAGAGGCTTGGGAAACAAAGAGAAGATGTATACCAACAAAATATCCAGCAACAAGAAGAAAGAAAAAGATGGAAAGATAGAAGGACTCCAAAGCATTTGTGGATATCAGATGTGTCCATATCCATTCTAGGGGTGACTCGTGATTTCGATGAATCTTTTCTTCGGACAGAAAAACATTATGTAAAAAAGTATCCCTTATACGATTTTGTTGTTTAAGAAGAATCGTCCCCCATTCGTTCTAAGAAATTGGCCATGATATACCCCATCTATACATAACACCATGAACAATGGATACCAATCTCGTACTTAGTATCGGCAATGACTTTGAAAAGGAAAGGGTGAAATTGAGATTTCCAATGAACCATGGCATATATGTTTGGAACATATTCCATTTGGATTGGAACAGATTCCACCCTAAGTGTGAAAAAGCACTCTCTCCTTTGCTATACATCTGCCATTTCTCAATGCATTTCTTTCATTTTTAAAGTATTTCTCTGTTTTTTTCTATTTTCGAATGGTAAAAAAATTTCTCAGGACATGGAGTGTGAATGAAACCCATGCTTGAATGGAAACGGAGATACTGATGCAAGTTCTTCCCTTCGGAATCAAATAGAAGATTCCTAGCTTATAAAGGCTGACAATCCATCCTTTCCAAATGAGCCATTTATTCTTGTAACGACCCGGTTCTCGAATCCTTACGAGACACGAGAATCGGACCGACTCGACTGATCCCAAGACCCAGTTGTCCAACGAGAAAGTAACCAAAAGAGCAGTAAAATAAACCACATTCAACACGTATGTAACTAGCAGTAACAAAATACAGCAGTAGAGAAAAGAAATACTACAGTATGCACCACCACAACAGTAGAGAAATAAACATATACATAAACATGAAGCTTACAATAAAGAGAGTACAGGGGGTAACAGAAACTACTCACAACAACAGCAAAAAAAAAGTACAGTGGGTCCTACAAGTGACACTACTGGGCTCTACTAGGCCCAGCGTCCTCTGCAGCCGCCGTCTCTGGCTGCTCAACACCTGGTCCTGAAAAGTAACAAGGGTGACACGTCAGCGAAACACTGAGTAGAGTGGCAACTAGAAGCTAGAAGGAGCAGTAGAGTGGACAGTAGCTGTTATATTTTTACTTTCTTTCTTTATATTTTTCCATTGATTCACTATTGATTTATTCCTCAGATCCTTCTCTTGATCTTGAATGTTCCTCGTGAGAACGATCTTGATTGCAGTCTTTTCCGAAAAGTAGAAGTAACACGTGGTGCTCTCCTGGCCGGGAGAGTCCCCCGTGGTGGTTCTACCCTCAGTCAACCACCCCAAGGTCACTGACAGATGTAACGGTGACTACGGCACGCGCGATAAACGCACGGGTAAGTACCCCACACTGGCACGCGGTCAGTTGTTTCCGTTAACGGGTGCGCCCAAAGCACAGCACGGAACCAGTACAGGGCAGAGCCCTCTCAGTAACAGGGGTCCAGCCCCTCCACAGTAACCAAACAGGGGTCTTGCCCCTCCACAGTTCGTGCACCCTCGCCTGACTACCCTGGTTTGCCCAGTGGGCCTAACAAGTTGGTGTAGGAGGGCTAGCAGAACCCCGGGGCCCATGGGGTAGCTAGTGCTCTCCCTATATTAGTAGCTCTCCTCGATACTGTATACACAAGGGCCAAAAGTCGGTACAAAGTGGCCTGACCTAACCCCGGGTCCCTGGGGTGGCTAGCTCTGCTCTGCACTAAATAGGGGGACAGTTGCTCTCCTTAGTACTCCGTACTCAAGGGCCGGCTTACTTCCCCAATTCTATTCCATTCACTTTCCAGGAGTTCTACTCCTAATTCCTCATAGGGTTCATGTTCTTTTAACTCAGCCAATTTAGGTTTCACCGTTCCAGCTTTATATCCTTACAATTCATGTTCTCAACCGTATTTATCCATTCATATCAAGCAGCTGTTAACCAATTTACAGGTAGTTATCGTTTCCCTTCCACTTTTCCAAGACTGCAATGTATATTTTCAACTAGTTTTCCAGTCCTAAGATTCATGCCATATCCTAGGATCTATCATTCAATCTAGTTTTCCAGTCCTAATATTCATGCAATACCCTAGGATCTATCATTCAATCTAATTCTTCAGCCCTAGGGTTCATGCAATGCCCTAGACTCTATTAATTGTTTCATAAATGTATAATTTTGGATAATTAAATTAAAAGGTCACTCTACCCGCAAAATCAGAAGTACTGGGGGCGTGGTCGGCAATCCCACGCGCCTCCGCAACCCCCAGAGCCGCAACGGAACGGGATCCTAATACAAGGATCAAAGGCAAGGAGCCACTCAGAATAGTATACAATTACTATAAATAGGTATAGGAAATAAATATGGGAAGAATGAAACTTGAAACGCAAAAAACGGACTCCGAACGGACCCTAAACAGGTCAAAAACGACGAGTCTGCCCAAAATCAGACGTCCGGAACTTCTTCCAGACGTCTTAAAAGGTCGATCATGCCATACCTTGTTCTGTGCAGTCCTTCAGACGTCCAGAAGCCCGCTGGATCATCTGGACTTAGTTTCCAGACGTCTGATTGTCACCCCAGACGTCTGGAGGTCCTCTCTGTCGTCTGGTACTGTGTCCAGACGTCTGATAGGTGTGGGATGGTGAGCCCTACCGCCCTCCCGAACGATTCCTGCACACACGCACACTCGCTCTCGTCACAAAGGAGTGCAGAAGAACGCGGCGGACGGCTGCATGGCCGTACACGCATAAAAAGGAGAAAATAAGAAAATATTATACCTGTCAGACGTTTGGACCTTCCTCCAGACGTCTTATGCGTCGTCTGGACGTAAGTCCAGACGTCTGATTCTAGAAAATTTTCCCTGAATCAGAACCCTGCTCGCTCTCCGCCTGCAGCGCACGGCCGTGCCGCGCTGCGTCCGCCTGCTGCCTGAGCTGTAGCAGCTCCTGCGCGACACCCCACTCTCTCTGCCCTCGTGCCGACTAGCTCCAGCTACCCCGGCAAGCTCGTACCCTCGCGGTTGAGCTTCTACTTCCTCTCGCAACAACCCCTCCTTCCCGCAAGCTTGCAGCAGCCGCTGTTGCCGCTCTCGCTCGCTCGCGCTCTCACTGGCAGGGAGAAGGAGAAGAAGAAGGCGGTGGAATGAGGGTGAGGGAGAGGGGGAGCGTTTTTATAAGGCAGCCGCGAGGAGAGAGAAGGAGGAAAAACGGCGTCTGCAGGGAGAGAGAGAAAAATGAAGGCGGCGGGTTCAATCTACGCGTGCAAGCGCGCAGACGCGAACCCGTACCCCGAAAAAATTTAATACCGACTTTTGGCCCTCGTGTACACAGTACCGAGGAGAGCCACTAGTGTAGGGAGAGCACTAGCTACCCCACGGGCCCCGGGGTTCTGCTAGCCCTCCTACATCGACTTGTTAGGCCCACTGGGCAAACCAGGGTAGTCAGGCGAGGGTGCACGGACTGTGGAGGGGCAAGACCCCTGTTTGGTTACTATGGAGGGGCTGAACCCCTGTTACTGAGAGGGCTCTGCCTTATACTGGTTCCGTGCTGTGCTTTGGGCGCACCCGTTAACGGAAATGACTGACCGCATGCCAGTGCGGGGTAGCTACCCGTGCGTTTATCGCACGTGCCGTAGTCACCGTTACGTCTGTCAGTGACCTTGGGGTGGTTGACTGAGGGTAGAACCACCACGGGGGACTCTCCCGGCTAGGAGAGCACCACGTGTTGCTTCTACTTTTTGGAAAAGACTGCAATCAAGATCGTTCCCACGAGGAACATTCAAGATCAAGAGAAGGATCTGAGGAATAAATCAATAGTGAATAAATGGAAAAATATAAAGAAAGAAAGTAAAAATATAACAGCCACTGTCCACTCTACTGCTCCTTCTAGCTTCTAGTTGCCACTCTACTCAACGTTTCGCTGACGTGTCACCCTTGCTACTTTTCAGGACCAGGTGTTGAGCAGCCAGAGACGGCGGCTGTAGAGGGCGTTGGGCCTAGTAGAGCCCAGTAGTGTCACTTGTAGGACCCACTGTACTTTTTTTTTGCTGTTGTTGTGAGTAGTTTCTGTTACCCCCTGTACTCTCTTTATTGTAAGCTTCATGTTTATGTATATGTTTATTTCTCTACTGTTGTGGTGGTGCATACTGTAGTATTTCTTTTCTCTACTGCTGTATTTTGTTATTGCTAGTTATATACGTGTTGAATGTGGTTTATTTTAGTGCTCTTTTGGTTACTTTCTCGTTGGATGACTGGGTATTGGGATCAGTCGAGTCGATCCGATTCTCGTGTCTCGTAGGGATTTGGGAACCGGGTCGTTATAATTCTTCTGTGAGAGGTGTTTCAAAAATGTCTGCAATCGAGTAAATAGCTCTAATGAATGGATCGAATCGAATTGGAAAATGGAAAGATTTGTACAAGTTATACGTTCCGTCACCACTTTGTGGAAAATCCTTAGATGGGAATATGTCAGATACCTGTAACTCGATTGGTGGAATAGTCTCTCTCTCCAAACAAATCTCTTTTTTTTACCAACACACAAAGAAAAGATTTTGTTGCAAATGAACGAGATATTAAGGAATTGCCCATATGTTAGATCCTCAGTATGGATATGGGTCATTTCCACATCAAAAGGGAATCCTTTGTTACAATGGAACCAGAAGTGACGTGATGATTCAAGAATCGAAGCCGGTTTGCTTTATAAAAAGAAGATATCAATGAACTTCGATGAATGGTTTCATGGGATTCAGCTAATTGTCTCGATTGTGGGATATCATTGAGAAATAGGAGTCCGTGTTCTCAAAAGATTTCCTACGATGATTTCTAGTATGGAATGAATCAATCACCCACCTTGGTATCTTATGGAAATAGGAATCTTGTTCCTCCATGGATCAATAATTTTGGTCTTTAGTAAGTATCATGATCATCCAATAAGAATAAGAAGGGTTTCCATTTCTTCAAATGAACAATGGAAACACCTATGGATTCGAATAACTGATTGTGGGGTTGATCATTCGGGTCTTTCCATTCATAGATGTGAATCTCGGATCCATAAATGGGTCCTCCTGATACTCACAAAGAAAAAAAGAAGTGACTTGGACTTATGAGTAGGCGAAGTGACTTGGACAAAAAGAAAGGAAATGCCTCCTTGAAAAAGAAACGAAGAGACAAAGTGAAACGAATTTCCCCAGGCAACTCTTCTATATCAAAGAGCTCGAACCAATCCATTGAATATGGATTTATCTTCTTATGTAATCTATCGAACGCTCCTTGAAAATGAGTCTTCTGCTCAGAAACGAAATGTTCCAAATGTTCCTGGAAATTCTTGCTCCTATTGGATCATTTGTATCTATATGCATCAGGATCTCGATTCATGGATCTCTCGGTTTGAGAAATCAAAAGAGGGGGTAGAACCAATAAAGATTTATTTTTCGATTCATCTCTGGAGTGGAATACCCCATTTTAGAATTGGTTTGGATCCAATCCGTCCCTAGAAAAGGCGAATCCCCTAGGATACAGTAGATCCAGCTCGGTTATTGATAGCGTGAATCAATCTGCCATTTCTGGAAATCTATCTTTTGATTCCAAAATATGGCTAATGTGTATCCCCCTTTGTTCTGTCATTAAATAAATGAAGGAAACCCAAAAATCGATTTTGGTCCCAGAAGGTATTGGAACTCTCTATACTCATTTCATCTTGAGGAACCATATCATATCCTCGATCTAATGAAATAGAATGAATTGAGATGGTATTTTGTAAATACCTAATGATCTTGAATAGATCCACCATTTATTCCGATTCGCCACCTGAAAGCGACAAAAGAAACATCTTGTTTTTTCTTCCAAAATGTCTGATCTCTAATGCCGTAGGATTCGACCCCAGATGAAGTTCTGATCATTTGTAAGAGAAAAAAGAACGAATGGATCTTGTAGGATTCCTAATCAATTCTTCGGTTTCTTTCGAAATCGGAAAAAGAATCGATCCTTCTTTTCATTGCTGAATCTCTGCTTGATCGATCCCTTTGTGATATTCGAAATGAGGATTCTCTGTTGAGGGAGTTTGTTAGTTAGGATGCTTATGATTAGGAGTCTGAGTTAGTGGATTCCCCAGTTCGGGAGCTAGGCAAGGAAGGGGTTTGTTGAGGCAGGGGTACGAAGTGGCTTTTTAGGAAGGGGTGGAAGATTTCAGGGGAGAAGTTGGTGATTTGGGCATTTCCATCTGCTGGGGGAGAATCAATGTTTCGCAAGGCTTTCGCAAGCAAGGCTTTCGCTAGCAGGGAGTCGGATTCTTCTATTGGTAAGAATTGGTTCCTACTTAACTGGGGGAGGATGTTATAGTCGTGAGCTAGTCTAGTCATTTATTTCAAGGAGAAATGGAATGCCTTTTAGGTAATATAGGGGAAGATCTTTGCTTTGAAGCAGGAGTTCCCCCGGTTGTAGTTGATTATTTATGTAATCAAAGAAAAAAGCTTGGCTTAGACCCAATGTGCTTAGTCTTAAAGTGTGAACTCCCATCTACCCCATAAAAAAGAGGTGAAAGCTTACTTCTTCGAGGAAAACCTAATTTCATTCGTCTTTTTTCCATTTACCCCGTAAAAAAGAGGTGAAATTCTATTTCTATTTCTTATAGAATTAGACCTTATCTTGTTGATAAGAATATTGTGTTGGTTCCTCCCTTGAGGTCGGGTTTCCCATGGGGGATTCCCAGGGTGTATCTTTGGTTTGGATTGGACTCACTTACTGCTTCTACTTAAGTATTAATAAAGATCGACCTAGGGTTTATTTAAGCCCATGGGTTGATACTAAAACCATACCAAGGGATCTACTTTTATATCAATTGAGGTTTTATCTCAACCAAACGAGCATAATAGGGCTTGTCTCCAAAGAAACCTATAAGACACTTGTTGGAGGCATCATGTATCTTCATACCTAACCCCCATTATGGAACAAGTTTGAGGTGAACACACATTTCTTCTACAAGGTATTTCAACCAAGTGTATACATAGATGGCCATGTAGTGTGAGGGTCACTATCTATAATATAAGGTAGGAACCAACAACCTAAGGCAAGGGCTTGAATTAGTGAAGAGCTTTAATTAAGCAAGAGGGAGACTGAGTCCTCACAAATTGATAACTTTTTTCAATCTGAGCGTTGGTGTTGATGTATAATTAGACTGTCCATTTGTCCCGGGTTCTAATATAATAAAGGTTATTCTTATTTTGTCACTAAAACCCATAAAAAAGAGGTGAAATTCTATTGATATTGATTATAGAAAAAGACCAGGAATATATCTATTAGATTACTTACTCGCTCATCCGACTTGCACCCTTGAGTAAAGTAGAGACTTACAGAAATGTATAAACCAATACTTCCATAGATTCGATTGTGGTTTACAATTACAGCTTCCACACCTATTCTTGGGATGCAATCATTTACCAGATAAAGAAAAGGGAAAGAATCCAATAAAAAATGGTAATTCCAAATGTTAATACCAATAGCCTTATTGTATCCAATATGGTTATAGGTATTTGCCCTATTGTATCAAATATAGGCCAAAGCAATGTTGTATCAGACTGCCTGTCTCTTTGTAGTTGGATCCCTAATTTGTTGGAATGTTCCAAATTTTCCACCACTTGAGCCAATCTGGATCAATACCAGCAAAAACATCTCGAAACAAGGTTCTAGCACCATGCCAAATGTGTCCAAAAAAGAAAAGCAAAGCAAATGTAGCATGCCCTCAAGTGGTATTACCAGCCCCTTTTTTTAGCATACGAAAAATGCCATCAAATTTCAAAGTAGCCCAATCCAATTCACAAATTTCACCTAATTTAGCATGTCTAGCATATTTTGTCACAGTAGCAAGATCGCTATAACTGACTCCATTGAGTTCTCTACCATAGAACTCAACAGTGACACCTATTTGTTCGACACTATATTTGGATTCCGCCCTTCGAAAGGGAACATGGGCTCTCACAATTCCGTCTCTGTCTACTAAAACTACTGGAAATGTTTCAAAACACCTAAGTAGCCATACGACATACAAAAAGCTTGTGGCCTTCTTTATCTCTAAAGATGGGATGTCCTAACCAACTAACAGCTATTCCATCTCCGTTGAAGATGTAATTTGCCTGCTCTTAATAATCCCCCTTTTGCTGGTATCGATGTAATCATAAAAAGCTAATTATTCGGGAATTTGAGACCAAGCTTCTGATAAACTAAGATTTTCGGCTAATCCAATGCTAACTCTTCGATAGATTTCTTGCTGAAAATATCCCTGATCCCACGGGTAATGAGTCGAACCAAATAATTTGATTGGGGTAGTTGCTGAACCATACTACATAGTTCCAGCAATAACGAATGCTGCAAAAAAGACAGAAGCGATACTACTGTCACGTAATATCGGTTTCAATATTTCCCATACGTCATCCTTTATATAAATGTTGAGGCGGATGGACACTAAGATGAAATAGGCCCGCCAATATGCCCAATGTACTCGCTACAGTATGATGAGAAGCTATTCCCCTAGGAACAAAGGGATCAAAATCGTGTCACACACGGGGTTTACAGGTTGTACTTTTCCAGTTAGAACTACCCATAAGGATCCGATACTTGAATCCCAGGTTTTACCATAAAAGCCTGTGACATGAAATGCGCCAAAATCGAAGCAAGCGACCCCAATCAATGAATTCCAAAGAACAAATCAAAAGAGGGCTTTCCTGTACATTCATCACAGAAAATTTCTAGGTCCCAATACACCCAATGGCAAATAGCTGCCAAAAAGTACAAACCAGAAAACCAAATATGTGCTCCCGCCACACCTTCATAACTCCAAAGGCCCGGATTGGTTATAGTCCCCCCTGTCATACTCCAACCACCACATGAATTGGTTATTCCTAAACGAGTCATGAAGGGGATAATGAACATACCCTATCTCCACATCGGATCAAGAACAGGGTCAGAAGGGTAAAAAATCGCTAATTTGTATAGGGAGCTACCATTGAACCGACCCAACCAGAAACTAAAGTTGTATGCATTATATGGACAGAAAGTCACCAACCAGGATCATTCAAAACAACCGTATGAACACGAAACCAAGGTCAACCCATGTTGTAGTAATACCTCTTTCTCAAAGATAAATAGACACTATGTCACTTTATCTCATTGGAAAAAAGGAAACTCTATATATACTATAGTACCTAACCCTTTTTCGTAGATTATCTATGAGTAAGAGTTCCTATTTATATTTATAAACATTGGAAATCCTATTTATTTCAATTCTGTTCGTAGGACAAAATAGGAGCAGATCTATTCTATACTCGACCCGATAAGTAGCAATACGCAATGGGGATTTGTCTCCTTTTTGGGAAACGGATGTTGAATGTTTATCATTCATGGACCTTGATAAGATCCTTTGATTATGTTCCTACATCAAAGTCCAACCCCATAGGGTACCCCATTGTTTATTGCATTTGATAATTGTTGGTATGCCAAAAGTACCTTTTTGAATTCCTGGAGACGAAGATGCAACTTGGGTTTACTTATACAACTGACTTTATCGACAAAGAAGACTTTTCCTAGGAGAAGAGATTGAGAGCGAGGTCTCACATTGCATTGTTGGTCTTATAACATATCTAGGTATGGAGGATGAAGATAGCGATCTTTTTTTGTTTATAAACTCCCTTGGAGGAGGGATAATACCAAGAATAGCTATTTATGATAGTCTAGAAAACCACCTGCCGGATGTACATTCAATCTGCTTGGGAATAGCCGCTTCATTGGCATCTCTCATTCTGATCGGGGGGACAATGACCAAAACGTCTAGCATTCCCGCTAGGGTTATGATTCACCTACCCGGTAGATGCTTCACGCATGCAAGTGAACCAGGTGGAATCAACGGACCACACGGGAGAACTAATGAGAGTTCGCAAATTTTTGAAAGATCAAGACAACCTGGTCATACGTTAGTTTAAAGAAACAAATGCAACTACTAAAGAGACCTCACCTCACTAATCTCTCTCCATTTACCCTCTAGCGGCATGTAGAATTCCAAATGGAAGAGCTGATTCTATCTATCTGGGGTATTACCCGATATTCCTGACTACTTCTCCATCTACGACTCACACCATAGCTCAAAGAGTGAAGAACCAAGGGAGCACGGGAAATTTGATTTACTGCTTTTACGGTCTAGTCTTGTAAGTATAAGGAGGCTAGGCATAAGTAAAAACATTATTCACCCTCCCCCCTAATAACATTATTCCGGGATTAGATCTGATATATGCATATGTGATTCATCGGTCTTCATCTCATATGACTGTATTTTGTCATCAATGCTTTTTCCCTAAGGAAGACATGCGTGATCATGAAAAAGTTATGCTCATATGACTACAAAAAGTAATTCAGCCATTTTCCGAACCACCACTTTTCCATGATGCATTTTCTAGCTCATATATCTGGCAAATGTGATAACAAACGTTTCGCACTTGCTTAAGGTAAGGTAAGGTAAGGTAGATCCACAGCTACTCCTCCGATACGGAAATAATTATGCATCATTCACATACCTGTGGTAGCTTCGAATAGATCATATATTAATTCTCTTTCTCTGAAAATATAGAAAAAAGGAGTTTGTGCACCAATATCCGCCATAAAGGGAACCCCCCAAGCCATAATCAATTAGAAGCTATACGACTCAGTTCCAGCATAATGACTCTGATATAGCTGGCTCTTTGAGGTACCTGAAGATTTCCCAATAGTTCTGGTGCATTTACATTGATTGCCTCTGTGAACATAGTAGCTAAATAATCCCAACGTGTGACATAGGGGAGATATTGTATAATTGTCTGATTTTCCGCAATTTGTTCCATCCCCCTGTGTAAATAACCATCAAGAGTCACAATTAGTCGAAGAACACCATGCATTGATGGGTGTTGAGGACCCATACTAACTAACATGAGATCTTTTCTTGTAGTTGGTACAGTCATATCTTTTTCCTCGATTCATTATTTCATGAATTTATCAAAACGAGGTTCATGAAAATGCAAAATCTTATAATGAATTTTGACTAATCATTCTGATATCTAGTCATTCGAATACTAATCATATACTAATCCAATTGAATCTTCTAACAAGAAATAAGAAAATCCTAATAATGGAAATTGATTAATAAACGAATTTCTAATATCCATTTATGACCCATTTTCAGTCAAATTCACGAGTTTTTTGCTCCTGAATGAATATCCAGTTGACTGATTCATTTCTTATAACATACTTCATTTTTCTTTTCCAAATAAGCTAGTAACCGTTGACATTTTCCCAGAATGATTAGAAGACCTCTCTGAGATGAAAGATCTTTTTTGTGCAATTTCAAGTGGGAAGTCAGTTTATTTATCTTATTAGTGAAGCTGAATACTTGAAATTTGATAGACCCCCTATCTTCTTTTTTCTCTTGTGGAAGAACATTTTTTTAGAATGAATTTTTCACCATAAAATCAACAGATTCTTATCTCTATTTTTAGATAAGGTTTACTGGTTAGGAATAATCAATAGAATCCTAGTGGATTTCTTAATATAATCAGACTAGTCATTTTCATCAAGTACATAGACAAATTGGGATCCTTTTTATCCAAATGAAAAAAGGGTTTTGTCTTTCGTCTCTATCTTTTGGTGCCAATTTGTGCCGCCCTCAAAGCATTCATTCTACCCTTTCACTGGTGCTACCTTTTGAATCAATAGAAATGGGCATAGAGAGCAAGCAAGCCCTAATACTCTATTACAAAAGCGTCGATCGCTCCATGGGGCTTTCCACAGTTTACTACCTTTCTTCTTCCTTCTCATGCTCAGCTACCATCCACTAGCTTGATGCTCTAACTAGTCATAGAGCTAGGACTTTCCCTTTCTTCGTTTCGTTGATTTTTCTAGGGTGAACCACCCTTTTTCTCCAATCCCACTTGAGGGTGGAGCCTATTTTGTCTTTCAAAGAAGAAGTTAGGGCAAAGGAAAGACTGATAAGGAAAGCCATTTTCCAACAAGCAAGTAAGCGAGAGTGGGTAGTCTTTGATCACTTCTACTAGGGATATGAAAAGCATCGAGTAATATAGGACTCGACGATTTGGGGTAATAAGCAGCATTCTTGGCTACCATAGATATATATCTTGAGTAATAGGAGGTTGAATCAGAAGATTACATCTACTAGTACCTTCTGCAGGTACTTTTGATTATGCCTTTTTGAAATACCCTTACGAGATTTCCTGCTTGACTGCGTCAACTCTACGCCTTCCCAACTTATTGGTACCACCTAATCCTCTATTGATGTGTGCGCAATCTTTTATACTTGAAGGCTGTGGTTTGGGATGCAGGATTGTGTAGGGGTTTTGTCGTACGTAGCGGATTAGAATCGATAGAGGATGAGTAGTGACATGGGTTTGGTGGGCTTTGCAAGAAAAATCATCTTAGACCTCTACTTACAACACATCAATTCATAAATCACATCCAACCACTACTTAACCCTCCAATAAAACAATAATAAAAATGACTCAATATATAATATAAAGCAAGCAAACTACAATCCTCTCTCAACATACTCCCAATACAAATATCAAAAAATCACTTACAATATATTAACTCAGCTATCATATTTAACACATTGGTTATTCCACCATCTTCATTACACTTCCTAAACTTTACCCTGAGCTAAACTCAATTTCACAAACATCCATGCAAATGTGCCTGAAATGTAGTTGTTTGATTAAAAAATTGCTAAAATTCTTTGACCTGGTAATATTGTATTTTGCTATTCTTGATCTGGTTTTTTGGCACATCTTGACTTCCTTACTGCAAATGTGGTCATCATTGCACTTTTCTTTTTGATACTTTTGTAAGGACCAAGGAGAAAATGTTAGCATGAAGTTGAGGTGTGTTGCAGTAAACTTTTTTAGTGGCTAGACTTCATAGGAATAAGTATTCTATGGTATATTGGAGCATAAATCGAGCCATAATGCTTATTGATATGGATTGTCTATATAATCAGCAAAATTTGTGGACTGAAGCAATTATTAGCTATGGCTAGTTGTGTTAGTCGAGCCATAGGGTCAATTTATTGCAAAGATGGTCTTATCATTTGATGTGAAGTAGCACTGTTGGAGAAGAAACTATTGCCATCTTAGCAGTAGTCATTATTGCTGTTGGAGGGAGGGATCCTTTTTCATTTGTTTTTAGTATGTGTGTGTGGGGAGGGGAGTTTGTAGGGGACACTAGGATAGAAAATAAAGCTGGAGGAAGGTATAGATAGTAGAAAGGGAGTTTTTCCATCAGCATCAAGAACTTGGGAAAAGGAATGCAGTAACTTGTAGGTGTTTGGTAGTGTTGAGGGATCGTGGGGATGACGTTGCTGTTTTTAGAAGCAAGTTACCATGTGTATGTGCATGCATCCTTGTGTGTTTTCATTTTTTCACGGAAAGTGGGGGGTGGGAGAGACCTTCATGATCAACTCTATTTTTGATGGAGCAGACATCTTTTTGATACCTGCTTACCACTAATGACTTGAATATGGTGCTTATATTTATGCTTTGTTGAGTGAATATGAAATAAGGTGTGCTTTTTCTACTGCATGTTCTATTTCTTTCCCTGTTGTGTCTTGTTGATCTTATGAGTTACGGTGTTTGTAGTCTAGAAAGCAAAGTCAATATGTGTAAGATATTTTGGTGCAATTGCTAAATACAGTTTACCTTTGTTAAAGCCTAATCTAAACTTTATGATAGCTTATTTTTTGATGATGTCTTATAGAGCACGACAAAGGAAATATGTGTAACATGTTTGAATGTAATTTCTTAATGATATTTATTTTTGTTAAAGCTTGATTTGAACTTTATGATAGTTTGTTTTCTTATTTTATGATAGCCTGCTTTTTATGATGTCCTATAGTGCACCGGCAAGATCTCCCAATAAAATCCACATTTGTGTATATATTGATGTATGTATGTATGCCTGATCTTTGCTAATTTTGGTCATGGATTATTCAATCATATTATGAAATGAATTGTTGGTATTAGAAGTGGGTCTTGATTTATGGATACAAGTATCTATCCAATGATTTTGTACTATTCAATGTCACTTATTTTTGTGCACATCTATAGGTATATTTCTAATTGAAATGCTTGCAAACACCTTTTTGGCTCTGTGGATGGCTTGAAAATGCACCATCTGATTCAATTCAGTTCCTTGGTTCGAGCTTGTTCAAAATACTTGTTTTAGTTTACCGTTCAAAATTCGTAGTTGCTCTGATGATTATCGTGATTCTTGCATCATTTGGTTCACTCATTAAATGAATATTTTGTGGCTATGTATGGTGGATAACTCCTGTAATAACTTATGCTGCTTTTGCCGCATTTCATCTTATCTATATCTTTGTCCTTGAGTTGAAATGATGCATACGTTAAGCTGTGATTCTCCATTTTTGATTTACTTAAGCTTTGTTATGATGGGATCTGCAGACTCCTGTCGGGTTGCTTTTGTTATCTAATTGCTACCTTCCTTTGAATAGAGGTTTTCAATTCGTCCTCATATATAAAAATGACTGACGTTGTTTTCCCCATTTCAGTGAATCGACCACTGCCAGCACCCTTGTGGCCTAAAGCGCTTTGGCAACTTATGATGTTCTATAAATGGATTATTGAGCCTGGAAGCTTGATATTTATGTGTAACGACCCGATTCCTGAGTCCCTACGAGACACGAGAACCGGACCGACTCGACTAATCCCAAGACTTAGTCGTCCAACGAGGAAGTAACCAAAAGACAGTAAAATAAACCACATTCAGCATGAATATAACTAACAGTAAGAAGTACAACAGTAAGGAAAGAACTACTACAGTAGGTACCACCACAACAGTAGAACAACATTTATCATATAACACGAACTGCAGGTAAAGAAAGTACAGCGGAAACAAAACTACTCACTATAATAGAAACAAAAGAGGTACAAAAGACTGTGGTAAACTCTACTGGACCCTACTCGGCCCAGCGTCCTCTGCAGCCGCTGACCCTGGCTGCTCAACACCTGGTCCTAAAAACGGTAACGAGTGTAACACGTCAGCAAAACGCTGAGTAGAGTGGCAAACTAAACTAAAGACAACAGTAGAGTATACAGTAGCTGTTATGTTCTATTACTTTCTTTATTTACATCTTTCAATTTTCTCACTATTTCACTTATTTCTCAGATCCTTTACTTGATCTCGAATGTCCTCGTGGGAACGATCTTGATTGCAGTCTTTTCCAAAAGTAGAAGTAGCACGTGGTGCTCTCCTGGCCGGGAGAGTCTCCCGTGGTGATCCTACCCTCAGTCAACCACCCCAAGGTCACTGACAGACGTAACGGTGACTACGGCACGCGCGATAAACGCACAGGTAGCTAGCCCGCACTAGCACGCGGTCAGTCGTTTCCGTTAACGGGTGCGCCCAAAGCACAGCACGAAACCAGGGCAGAGCCCTGTCAGTAACAGGGGTCCAACCCCTCCACAGTAACCAAACCGGGGCCTTGCCCCTCCACAGTCCACGCACCCTCGCCTGACTACCCTGGTTTGCCCTAGTGGGCCTAACAAGTCGGTGAAGGAGGCTAGCAGAACCCCGGGGCCCGTGGGGTAGCTAGTACTCTCCTAACACTAGTAGCTCTCCTCGGTACTACGTACACGAGGGCCAACAAGTCGGTACAGAGCGGCCAATCCTAACCCCGGGTCCCTGGGGTGGCTGGCCCCACTCTGCCCTAAACAGGTACAGGTACTTCCCTTGGTACTGCGTACCCAAGAGACAGTACAAACTACATCTCAGTTCCATTCCTTTTTCTTTCCAGGAGTTCCACTCCTAATTCCCCGTAGGGTTCCAGCTCTTTATCTCAGAACATCATATGTTTTACTTTCCAGTTTCACGTTCTCACAATCCATGATCTCAATCATGTTTCTTTATTCATAACAGGCAGCTGTTAATTCAATTTACAGGCAGCTTTATATTCCTTTTCATTTTTCCAAGACTGCAGTATTATACATTCCGCTAGTTTTACATCCTAGGATTCATGCCATATCCTAGGATCTATCATACAATCTAATTTTCCAGCCCTAGGATTCATGCAACACCTAGGAGCTATCATTCCATACATTTCTCATTCCTAGGATTCATGCAATGTCCTAGATTCTAGTTAAGGTTCCATACTTTAACAGATTTTAATAACTTAAGCCACTCTGCCAGGTAAAACGGGAGTAATGGGGGCGTGATCGGGAATCCCGCGTGCTTCCGCGACTCCCAAGACTGCAACTGAACGAGGTCCTATCACAAGGATCAAACACAAGGAGTGTCTCAAAACAGTGTATAGCTACTGTAGACGGGTAGAGGAATTAATTCTGAAAAGAACGCAACTCGAATCGCGGAAAACGGATCCCGAACGGATCCTAAACGGGTCGAAAAAGACGATACTGTGCAAGATCAAACGTTTGGAACTTCTTCCAGACGTCTTAAATAGTGGATCAGAGAATTACCTGTTCAGTGTGGTTTCCCAGATGTCCAGAAGTCTGCGGGGACGTCTGTCCTAGCTCCCAGACGTCCGATGGTCACCTCGGACGTCTGTAGGTCACTCTCGCCGTCTGGTACAACTTCTAGACGTCTGATTCACAAACGATGGCGAATCAGCGAGCCTGCGCACAGCCAACTCCCTCCCTTAGTACGGTCAGTCGACAGGAAGGAAGAAGAAAGCAGAATACACACCTTTCAGACGTCTGTATGAGCTACCAGACGTCGTCCTCGCCGTCTGCCTATCAACCCAGACGTCCGATTCTGGAAATTTTTCCAGAACAGGGCGCCACCAGGCTTCCGCTCGCGATGCCGCCCGCGTCGCACCTCACGCGTCTGCCGCTCAGACCGCAGCAAGTCCCTCTCCGCGTCGCTCCACGCCCCCTGCGCCCTCCGCCGGCCGGCCAAGCCGCTTCGACGAGCTCGCCCTCACGGCAGAGCTCCGCTCTCGAATGCCGCACCTCCTCCGCGCTCACTGCGGCCGCCGCTGCCGCCCTCGCGCTCGCGCTCACGCTCACGCTCACTGGCTGAAGGAGAAGAAGGAGGAGACGGTGGAGATGGGAGGGGAGGCGTGGCCTTTTAAGGCCACGCGAGGAGGAGATAGAAGGATTCGCGACAGGGGAATCTGTAGCCGCAGGAGGGAGGAAGGGCGAATATGCGGTCTGCGCGCTCAGGCACGTAGACGACTCGCGTGTGTCGAAAATAACGGATTTCCAGACGTCTGGAAACTATCCCAGACGTCTGGTCAGATGTCTGGACAACCTTCCAGACGTCTTAAAAGACGTCTGGGCCACACGCTCGTTACAATATAACAAACTCAAAGGAAGTTTCATCCCCGAAACTTGTGCCAACTAGGGTGCGGGAAAAAGATGTCCAAATAACCATAACAAACTCAAAGAGGACCGAAGCCGTTCCGAAAAGACGTACCCGCGAAAAGCTCCGGGTACCGCTCCCGCATTGCCGCCTCAGGCTCCCAGGTAGCCTCCTCGTACCACTGGCTCCTCCACAAAACCTTTACCAGGGGTACTTGCTTTCGTCTCAAACTGCGGACGGCTCGGTCTAGGATCTGCACTGGCTGCTCGGGGTAGGTCAGGTCGTCGCTGACCTCGACGCTCTCGTGGCTCAGTACGTGACTGGAATCGGCTACGTACTTCCTGAGGTTGGACACGTGGAACACGTCGTGCACACCAGAAAGCTGCGGGGGAAGGGCAAATCTGTAAGCAACGGGTCCAACCCGCTCCAGGACCTCAAAGGGCCCTACGAACCTCGGCGCGAGCTTCCCTCTCACCCCAAACCGCTGTAAGCCCTTCTGTAACGAGCGCGTGCCCCAGACGCCTTTTAAGACGTCTGGGAGGTGGCCCAGACGTCGGACCAGACGTCTGGGATCACATCCAGACGTCTGACCAGACGTCCGGGATAGTTTACAGACGTCTGGAGAACAGTTATGTTCGCACGGGAGATTCGTCTGCGCGCCTGTGCGCGCAGACCTGCGATTCTCCCCTCTTTCTCTGCGGCTGCAGGCGGCTGCGACCGCCTTCTCTCTCCTCCTCGCGCGGCCTTAAAAGGGCGCGCCTCCCCTCCCGTCTCCACCATCTTCTTCCTTCTTCTCCTGCCTGTGCGCGAGAGCGAGCGGACGCGAGGGCGGCAGCGGCAGCCGCAGTGAGCGCGGAGGAGCTGCGGCGTGCGAGGGCGGGGCTCTGCCGTGAGGGCGAGCTCGCCGGAGCGGCTTGGCCGGTCGGCGGAGGGCGCAGGGGGCGCGGAGCGACGCGGAGAGGGACCTGCTGCGGGCTGAGCAGCAGACGCGCGGGGTGCGACGCGGGCGGCGTCGCGAGCGGAGGCCGAGCAGGGTTCTGATTCTGGAAAAATTTCCAGAATCAGACGTCTGGATTGATATCCAGACGGCAAGGTCGACGTCTGTAAGATCATACAGACGTCTGAAAGGTGAGTTTCCGCTTTCTTCTTCCTTCTTGTCGACTGACCGTACTGAGGGAGGGGGGTTGGCTGTGCGCAGGTTCGCTGATTCGTCATCCTTTGCGAATCAGATGTCTGGAAGTTGTACCAGACGGCGGGAGTGACCTCCAGACGTCCTGAGGGACCATCGGACGTCTGGGATCTAGGGCAGACGTCCCCGCAGACTTCTGGACGTCCGGGGAACCAAGCTGAACAGGTAATTCTCTGATCCACCGTTTAAGACGTCTGGAAGGAGTTCCAGACGTCTGATTTTGCACAGTATCGTCTTTCTCGACCCGTTTAGGGCCCGTTTGGGCTCCGTTTTCCGCGATTCGAGTTGCGTTCGTTTCAGAATTAATTCCTCTACCCGCCTACAGTAGCTATACACTGTTTTGAGACACTCCTTGTGTTTGATCCTTGTGATAGGACCTCGTTCGGTTACAGTCTTGAGAGTCGCGGAGGCGCACGGGATTCCCGATCACGCCCCCATTACTCCCGTTGTACCTGGTAGAGTGGCTTTAAGTATTAATAAAATCTGTTAAAGTATGGAACCATAACTAGAACCTAGGGCATTGCATGAATCCTAGGAATGAGAAATATATGGAATGATAGCTCCTAGGTGTTGGATGAATCCTAGGGCCGGAAAACTAGATTGTATGATAGATCCTAGGATATGGCATGAATCCTAGGATGGAAAAACTAGTGGAATGTATATTACTGCAGTCTTGGAAAAATGGAAAGGAATATATAAAGCTGCCTGTAAATTTAATTAACAGCTGCCTGTTATGAATAAAGAAACATGTTTGAGATCATGGAATTTGAGAACGTGAATCTGGAAAGTGAAACATATGATGTTCTGAGATAAAAGAGCTGGAACCCTACGGGGAATTAGGAGTGGAACTCCTGGAAAGAAAAAGGAATGGAACTGAGATGTAGTTTGTACTGTCTCTTGGGTACGCAGTACCAAGGGAAGTACCTGTACCTGTTTTAGTGCAGAGTGGGCCAGCCGCCCCAGGGACCCGGGGTTAGGATTGGCCGCTCTGTACTGACTTGTTGGCCCTCGTGTACGTAGTACCGAGGAGAGCTAGTAGTGTTAGGAGAGTACTAGCTACCCCACGGGCCCCGGGGTTCTGCTAGCCTCCTTCACCGACTTGTTAGGCCCGCTAGGGCAAACCGGGGTAGTCAGGCGAGGGTGCGCGGACTGTGGAGGGGCAAGGCCCCGGTTTGGTTACTGTGGAGGGGTTGGACCCCTGTTACTGAGAGGGCTCTGCCCTGGTTCCGTGCTGTGCTTTGGGCGCACCCGTTAACGGAAACGACTGACCGCGTGCCAGTGCGGGCTAGCTACCTGTGCGTTTATCGCGCGTGCCGTAGTCACCGTTACGTCTGTCAGTGACCTTGGGGTGGTTGACTGAGGGTAGGATCACCACGGGGGACTCTCCCGGCCAGGAGAGCACCACGTGCTACTTCTACTTTTGGAAAAGACTGCAATCAAGATCGTTCCCACGAGGACATTCGAGATCAAGTAAAGGATCTGAGAAATAAATGAAATAGTGAGAAAAATTGAAAGATGTGAATAAAGGAAGTAATAGAACATAACAGCTACTGTACACTCTACTGTTTTCCTTTAGTTGGTTTGCCACTCTACTCAGCGTTTTGCTGACGTGTTACACTCGTTACCTTTTTCAGGACCAGGTGTTGAGCAGCCAGGGTCGGCGGCTGCAGAGGACGCTGGGCCGAGTAGGGTCCAGTAGAGTTACCACAGCTTTTGTACCCCTTTTTGTTTCTGTTCTAGTGAGTAGTTTTTGTTTCCGCTGTACCTTCTTTACCTGCAGTTCTTGTTATATGATACATGCTGTTTTACTGTTGTGGTGGTACCTACTGTAGTAGTTTCTTTCCTTACTGCTGTACTTTCTTACTGTTAGTTATATTCATGCTGAATGTGGTTTATTTTACTGTCTTTTGGTTACTTCCTCGTTGGACGACTAGGTCTTGGGATTAGTCGAGTCGGTCCGGTTCTCGTGTCTCGTAGGGACTCGGGAACCGGGTCGTTACACCTTCATGGGCGAAACATGAAGGAAGACGTGGTCCCCAACCTCGAACTGCACCTCTCTGCGTCTGCGATCCGCGTAGCTCTTCTGTCTGCTCCTGACAGTGCGGAGTCGTCTGTGGATCTGCTCAACTACCTCCTGACTCTGCCGGATCAACCTGGGGCCAACCTCCCACTTGGTCCCCACCTCAACCCAACTCAAGGGTGCCGTACACTTCCGTTCGTACAGAGCCTCGTAGGGAGCCAAGCCGATGCTCGAGTGATAACTGTTGTTGTATGCAAACTCCGCCAGGGGCAGGTGCTCCTCCCAAGAGCCCCTCCAGTCCAGTACACAGGCACACAAAAGGTCCTCAAGCGTCTGTATCGTGTGCTCAGACTGTCCGTCCGTCTGAGGGTGGTAAGCCGTGCTAAGCCTCAACCTCGTCCCAAAAGCCTGCTGAAACTCAGCCCAAAACTGGGACGTAAAGTGGGTATCCCGGTCGGATACGATCTCCCGCGGAACTCCGTGTAGTCGCACCACATCACGGATATACCTCTCTGCCAACTGTGCTGGTCCCAAAGTGACTCGGATCGGCAAGAATCGCGTCGTCTTCGTCAATCTATCCACTATTACCCAGACTGTGTCGTGTCCCCGCTGGGTAACAGGTAAGCCCACCACCAAGTCCATGGTGATGCTCTCCCACTTCCACTCTGGCACTGGAAGCGGCTGAAGCGGCCCTGCAGGCCTCTGATGCTCGGCCTTCACCTGCTGGCACACTAAGCACTGCTGCACGAACTCACCCACATCCCGCTTCATCCCTCTCCACCAAAACTCGCATCTCAAGTCATGGTACATTTTCGTGTTTCCGGGATGTATGGTGAATCTGGAACCGTGTGCCTCAGTCAGGAGCTCTCTCAACAGCTCCTCGTCTCTGGGAACGCACAACCGTCCCCTCAAGCGTAACACCTGGTCTGTGAAAGAGAAGTCCCCAGGGTCCCCTGATAGTACTCTGTCGCGCAAAGACTGCAAGTACGGATTGGCCATCTGTCCCGTGATGATGCGGTCTATCAGCTCTGGTCTGGTCTGCCGTGTCACCGTCACTGCCCCACAGTATCCTCGTAACTCTAGAGGTCGCCAACTGCCCACCTCCTCCAAAAGGCTCCAACTCTGTAACTGTAGACTGGCCAAGCGTGCGGGCGCCTTACGGCTCAAGGCGTCAGCCACCACATTGGCCTTTCCCGGGTGGTAGGAGATGCTGCAATCGTAGTCCTTCAGGAGCTCCAACCAACGTCTCTGTCTCATGTTGAGCTCCTTCTGGTCAAAAAGATATCTGAGGCTCTTGTGATCTGTAAAAATCTCGAAGGTCTCACCGTACAAGTAGTGCCTCCAGGTCTTCAGCGCGAAGACAACAGCTGCCAACTCTAGGTCTTGGGTAGGGTAGGTATGCTCATGGGGCTTCAGTTGCCGCGAAGCGTAAGCGACAACATGACCCCTCTGCATGAGCACACCTCCTAACCCCTGCAAGGAAGCGTCCGTGTACACAACGAACCCGCCACTACTGTCAGGGATGGTGAGCACGGGAGCCGAGGTCAACCTCTCCTTCAGCTCCAGAAAACACGCCTCACAGGCGTCTGTCCAAGCGAAAGGCACGTCCTTCCGGGTCAACTGTGTCATAGGACGTGCAATCTGCAAAAACCCTCTGATGAACCTTCTGTAGTAACCTGCCAGTCCCAAGAAACTGCGAATCTCAGTGACTGAACGCGGTCTCTCCCACCTGAGCACTGCCTCGACCTTGGCGGGGTCCACCGCCAGGCCGTCACCGGAGATCACATGACCCAAGAAGGTCACCTCCCTCAACCACAACTCGCACTTGCTGTATTTGGCGTACAGCCTGCGTCGCCTCAGAGTGTCCAGAACCATCCGCAAGTGCTGTCCGTGCTGCGTCCGATCTCTAGAATAGATGAGTACATCATCTATGAAAACCACCACAAACTGGTCCAAGTACGGTCTCAACACCCGGTTCATCAGGTCCATGAAAGCAGCGGGGGCATTGGTCAGCCCAAATGGCATGACCAAAAACTCGTAGTGTCCGTACCGGGTGCGGAAAGCTGTCTTGGAGACGTCGGTCTTCCTGATCCTCAACTGGTGGTATCCAGACCTCAAGTCTATCTTGGAAAACACCGTGGCACCCTGCAACTGGTCAAACAAATCGTCAATCCTCGGCAGCGGATATCTGTTCCTGATGGTGACCCTATTCAGCTGTCGGTAGTCCACACAAAGGCGTAGGGTCCCATCCTTCTTCTTCACAAACAGTACCGGGGCTCCCCAGGGAGACGCACTGGGCCTCACGAAACCTTTCTCCAAAAGGTCCTGCAACTGGGACTTGAGCTCTCGCAGCTCAAGAGGTGCCATTCTGTATGGCGCGGTGGAGATGGGGCTGGTCCCTGGTACTAGTGAGATCTCAAACTCGATCTCACGCTCGGGCGGTAGTCCTGGTAACTCGTTTGGAAACACGTCGGGGTACTCTCTGACCACCGGGATGCTCTGGAAGTCTACCACGGGGCTGGGTTCTGCCACCACACAAGCTAGGAAGCCCTCACACCCCTGGCTCAAAAGTCTCGCCGCCCGAAGTGCCGATATGCACCTGAAACCTCTGTCCACTGGTTGTCCGTGAAACTCGAAAGAAGGCAACTCCGGAATGGAGAAGACGATCTTCCTCTCAAAACAGTCCACCAAAGCGTGGTAAGCGGACAGCCAATCCATCCCCAGAATCACTCCAAAGTCCTCCATCTGTATCATAATCAGATCAGCTGGCAGGCTATGTCCTCCAACGCTGACCTCGCAATCCGTGTACACCTCCTCAGCTACAAACAGCTGACCACTCGGACCTCTGATTACGAACGGATTTTCTAACAGTGTATAATCCTGGTCCAAACTAACTGCGAAATTGGCTGCGACAAACGAGTGCGTAGCGTCGGAATCGAAAAGCGTGTAAACGAGTCTGCCAGAAACTGCAACCATACTTGCTACCACGGATCCCGATGCTCTGGCGTCCCTGTGTGTTAGGGCGTTGATACGCCCCTCAGCTCTAGGTGCGGACGAAGCAGCCACACTCTGCGTCGGACGGGTAGGTGCTGGCCGGTACCCTCCTCGCAACTGCTGTCCTCCTCCTCGTGCCTGGGAACCGCGGCCTCCTGCGCGCCCTCCAGTGCTCTGCACGGGAAGTATCTGCTGACCTCCTGCCCTAGATGGGCAGTCCCTCCTGACGTGGCCCGGCTGGCCACACTAGTAGCAGAGGGGAACCCGACTCCCGCCCTCAGTGAGTCCCTGCTGTCGATTAGGCGGGGGTCCGGTGCTAGCGACTGGCCCCTGTCGAGGGCCCCCAAAGGCCACTGATGGGCCTGCACAACGTGACGGCTCTCCTGCGGACGCCACGTGTCTCCATTCTCGCCGGCCCTGTGAGAAGACTGGCTGAAAGGGCCGTCGGTCTCTCGCGCGGACGGGTTGGTCTCCTCGTAAGTCATAGCTGCCTCTACCACCCTCGAAAACATAAGCAGCTTCAGGGGTTTGACATACCCCCGGATCGCAGGCCGGAGCCCCTCGGTGAACCTCCAAAGGCGCTCCTCCTCAGTGGCTACCCCTGTCGCTGCAAAGCGGGACAGCTCCAAGAAACGCGTGCGATACGCTCTCACAGTCATCGTCCCTTAGCGGAGAGTGTGGAACTCCCGCCTCCTCTGGTCCTGCCACGTCTGGGGAAAGTACTGCTCGCAGAAGAGGGTGACGAACTGGTCCCACGTCGGCTCGTCCCTCTCCTGTCCCCGGACCGCCCTCCACCACCGGTGTGCCGCACTCTCCAGCTGGTATGCGGCAAAGGCCACGTGGCACTCCACCGGGGGGCGAAGGGTGTCGAAGATCTTCTCCAGCTGCTCAAGCCAGTCCTCTTCCACGGTCGGGTCCTCATCCCCCTTGAAGGAGGGGGGCTTCAGCTTCCGGAACTGTTCGAAAAGCTCGAAGTGGCGCTGTAGGGGAGGTGCTGGTGCACCTCCAGGCGAAGGTGCCTCGGGTACAGAAGTGTCGGAGGGAGGTGGGGGCGGCAGTGGCCCATCCCCTCCCTCGTGTCCAGCGCCGTGTCCGTCGCGTGGTCCCACAGAGGACTCCCCCTCTGCAACCCCAGGAGGAGGTGCTCGGGGCGGTGGGTGGAGCTCCTCTCGTACAATATCTCGAATCAGTCTGGCGAGGTCCTGGGCCTGGATGCCAGGGAGTGGTGGCTGGTCCACCGAGACGTCAACGACAGCACGTCCACCTCGCCGACCTCGTCCTCGGCCGCGCCCGCGGCCAGTCTCGCCAGTCCCGCGACGAGGCATCTCCTGCAAGGAGACGCGAAACAACACGGAAACGTCAAAACAGATGGTACCTAACGAAACTTCTAAGAGCTCAAGTCAGGAGATATGTTGTGGTGGCTACTCTAGCTATAAACATGCGAATTGGTTATTTTCCAGTCAGTTGATTCACTTCTCGGGATGACCTTGCTCTGATACCATCTTGTAACGACCCGATTCCTGAGTCCCTACGAGACACGAGAACCGGACCGACTCGACTAATCCCAAGACTTAGTCGTCCAACGAGGAAGTAACCAAAAGACAGTAAAATAAACCACATTCAGCATGAATATAACTAACAGTAAGAAGTACAACAGTAAGGAAAGAACTACTACAGTAGGTACCACCACAACAGTAGAACAACATTTATCATATAACACGAACTGCAGGTAAAGAAAGTACAGCGGAAACAAAACTACTCACTATAATAGAAACAAAAGAGGTACAAAAGACTGTGGTAAACTCTACTGGACCCTACTCAGCCCAGCGTCCTCTGCAGCCGCTGACCCTGGCTGCTCAACACCTGGTCCTAAAAACGGTAACGAGTGTAACACGTCAGCAAAATGCTGAGTAGAGTGGCAAACTAAACTAAAGACAATAGTAGAGTGTACAGTAGCTGTTATGTTCTATTACTTTCTTTATTTACATCTTTCAATTTTCTCACTATTTCACTTATTTCTCAGATCCTTTACTTGATCTCGAATGTCCTCGTGGGAACGATCTTGATTGCAGTCTTTTCCAAAAGTAGAAGTAGCACGTGGTGCTCTCCTGGCCGGGAGAGTCTCCCGTGGTGATCCTACCCTCAGTCAACCACCCCAAGGTCACTGACAGACGTAACGGTGACTACGGCACGCGCGATAAACGCACAGGTTGCTAGCCCGCACTGGCACGCGGTCAGTCGTTTCCGTTAACGGGTGCGCCCAAAGCACAGCACGAAACCAGGGCAGAGCCCTGTCAGTAACAGGGGTCCAACCCCTCCACAGTAACCAAACCGGGGCCTTGCCCCTCCACAGTCCACGCACCCTCGCCTGACTACCCTGGTTTGCCCTAGTGGGCCTAACAAGTCGGTGAAGGAGGCTAGCAGAACCCCGGGGCCCGTGGGGTAGCTAGTACTCTCCTAACACTAGTAGCTCTCCTCGGTACTACGTACACGAGGGCCAACAAGTCGGTACAGAGCGGCCAATCCTAACCCCGGGTCCCTGGGGTGGCTGGCCCCACTCTGCCCTAAACAGGTACAGGTACTTCCCTTGGTACTGCGTACCCAAGAGACAGTACAAACTACATCTCAGTTCCATTCCTTTTTCTTTCCAGGAGTTCCACTCCTAATTCCCCGTAGGGTTCCAGCTCTTTATCTCAGAACATCATATGTTTTACTTTCCAGTTTCACGTTCTCACAATCCATGATCTCAATCATGTTTCTTTATTCATAACAGGCAGCTGTTAATTCAATTTACAGGCAGCTTTATATTCCTTTTCATTTTTCCAAGACTGCAGTATTATACATTCCGCTAGTTTTACATCCTAGGATTCATGCCATATCCTAGGATCTATCATACAATCTAATTTTCCAGCCCTAGGATTCATGCAACACCTAGGAGCTATCATTCCATACATTTCTCATTCCTAGGATTCATGCAATGTCCTAGATTCTAGTTAAGGTTCCATACTTTAACAGATTTTAATAACTTAAGCCACTCTACCAGGTACAACGGGAGTAATGGGGGAGTGATCGGGAATCCCATGCGCCTCCACGACTCCCAAGACTGCAACTGAACGAGGTCCTATCACAAGGATAAAACACAAGGAGTGTCTTAAAATAGTGTATAGCTACTGTAGACGGGTAGAGGAATTAATTCTGAAAAGAACGCAACTCGAATCGCGGAAAACGGAGCCCGAACGGACCCTAAACGGGTCGAAAAAGACGATACTGTGCAAGATCAGACGTCTGGAACTTCTTCCAGACGTCTTAAACAGTGGATCAGAGAATTTCCTGTTCAGCGTGGTTTCCCAGACGTCCAGAAGTCTGCGGGGACGTCTGTCCTAGCTCCCAAACGTCCGATGGTCACCCCGGACGTCTGTAGGTCACTCCCGCCGTCTGGTACAACTTCCAGACGTCTGATTCGCAAAGGATGGCGAATCAGCGAGCCTGCGCACAGCCAACTCCCTCCCTTAGTACGGTCAGTCGACAAGAAGGAAGAAGAAAGCGGAATACACACCTTTCAGACGTCTGTATGAGCTACCAGACGTCGTCCTCGCCGTTGCCTATCAACCCAGACGTCCGATTTTGGAAATTTTTCCAGAACAGGGCGCCACCCGGCTTCCGCTCGCGACGCCGCCTGCGTCGCACCTCGCGCGTCTGCTGCTCAGACTGCAGCAGGTCCCTCTCCGCATCGCTCCGTGCCCCCTGCGCCCTCCGCCGGTCGGCCAAGCCGCTCCGGCGAGCTCGCCCTCACGGCAGAGCTCCGCTCTCGCACGCCGCACCTCCTCCGCGCTCACTGCGGCCGCCGCTGCCGCCCTCGCGCTCGCGCTCACGCTCACGCTCACTGGCTAAAGGAGAAGAAGGAGGAGACTGTGGAGACGGGAGGGGAGGCATGGCCTTTTAAGGCCGCGCGAGGAGGAGAGAGAAGGATTCGCGGCAGGGGAATCTGCAGCCGCAGGAGGGAGGAAGGGCGAATATGCGGTCTACGCGCTCAGGCGCGCAGACGACTCGCGTGTGTCGAAAATAACGGATTTCCAGACGTCTGGAAACTATCCCAGACGTCTGGTCAGACGTCTGGACAACCTTCCAGACGTCTTAAAAGACGTCTGGGCCACACGCTCGTTACATTATGTGATGAATTTGATACAATTTTTCCTTAGTGAAGTGAACACCATTCCCTGTAACAGATCCTTTTGGTTTGTCTAGATGTTCATTAACATTTTTCTTCCCCTTTCATCTTCAAATGAGCTTTTTCGTGTGGTTTGATACCCATTGCATCTCTGGAACAAGTATCATGTATGCGGTTTTCACCTTTACGTGGCTTCCACGATCTTAGGTTTCTTGTGGCTATTGCTTGAAGCGTGTGACACTTTTGTATGTTGGCTCCAGATGGAGATGACCATAGAACATCTGTAAGTACGTGGTCAAGAAAATGGAAATCAGGAGGCCATATTCTAAATGGGTGCAAAAGCGGCAAGTGTGAATTATTAGATACAAAAATCGTGTCCTTTGGTGCACGAACAACTTTGATGTGTGAGGTTGGTATTTCTAATAGGAAGAACGTTCGCGATCGCATTGTATTTAGTCACATGTTCGCTCACATTTGGGAGTATGTTGAGGCATTTGTTTTTCTCTAAGACTATGTTTGGTTAAGGGAATAAGAAAATGGGGAATTGCACATGGAATTGTTGGTTGGAGGAATAACACATGGAATAACCTTCTGATGAGAACCTCATCATGAGCCATAACTAGCTCATTTTGACCTAATACAAAGGATAAAAGCTCCTACATATCTCAAGGAAAGGCTTAACTCAGAGAATCCTGAGTTTGAGAAGAAAACAAGTCATAAGGGGTAAAAATGCAATTTTACCAGTATAATCTGCATACAGGGTAATTCAGGGCCCAAACATAGGTCAAAGCAGCTTAATAAGAATAAGAGTGGGATGAAATGATCTAGCAAGGGCTACAGCAATTCCAAGAAACTAAATGATAATCTGTAACCCTAAAACAACCCACTTCAATTCACAAGGTTCGAGGCAAAGTAAAAATAGAATAAACCCTCTAAAATTCATAGAAAAATAATCTCCAGGGTTTAGAACCTTCAATTTGGCCTTCAGAACCCTTTTTGACCTACATTGAGAACCATGCCCAATTAATAACTTAATTTGGGTTTTTGCGCAAATTGACCGGTCAAACAAGGTTTAATATGGAAATGAAATTCACCATCAGATTCCTTAGGTCCTAATTAGCCATGTATAAAAACTTGAGCCTAAGAAGAAACCTCCTTGACCGACTTTACACTTTGGTCCTCATATATTTACTCTTTGGCCCTCAACTTTTGAACCCTCGCATTTTGGCCCCTAACTCTCCTTCGTTCTTTGCAATCAGGTCCCTCCTGCAAAACCTGCCAGCACCATGCTCCGGCGACCTTGCGCGGAGCATGGCGCCGCGCAGGGTGAGGTGGGGGACCTGGCAAGTAAACCGGGGGTGCCCTGCGTCGTCAGCCGTCGCAGGGACACCCCCCTGGTCGTTGTAACCCACCATACCGGCCGTGCGAACGCACGGACGGTATGGGTTCTTGTTTCCGACCATCCTCCGGCGAGGGAGACACGTCGTCTCCCTCCGCCTTCCTCCCTGTTTGATCCCTATAAATACCCCCCGTTGCTCCACCGACCGGGGCAGCCTGGATCTGACGGAGAAAATCCCCAACTTTCCTCTCTTCTTCCTCCGGCAGACGCTCACCAGCTCCGGCGGTTTCCTCCCCCTCCACCTCTTCGCTCTGCCGCAATACCAGCAGCAGAGACTTCCTCCCCTGCTCTTCCCGCGCCACGCCGAACCCAGCTGGCGCCTCTCCGGCTCTCTGCTCGCCGCCGCCCCTTTCCCTGAGCATCGTCTTCTCCGGCGACAGTCGATACGACTGTCGCCCTGTTCCTCCCCCTTCGTCCCTGCAAGTAAGCTAGAGCTACTCCCCTTCTTCTCCTCTTTCTTTTCCTCACTGTCTTTTATTTGATTAAACCCTCGACCGCTCCTGTTCACCCTCACCTTCTCCGCCTCCGGCCATCCTCCGGCGAGCCGCTCCCATCACCTCAGCGACCCACACGGCTCGCCGACCAACGCAGGACCTCCGCCTCCTCACCCTGATCAACCCCCGCCCCGCCACTTCCCCCACATCACCCTCTGCAACCCCACCGAACAGACCCATCCTCCGACCCACAGTCCGACCTAGGGCAGCCCTCACACGCCGCCCCACGCCTCGCCACCACCCACACGAGCTTCGCCGCACCCTGGCGAAGCTCCTGGCACTTTCTGATTAGGCCGAGAGGCCGTTTTCTTGTGAACAGGCCACCCGACCTCCGCCGCCATTGCCGCGCAGGAGGAACTGCTTCCGCCTGCAGCTACAGGCGCGCCACGCTCAGTGCCACGCCCAGATTCAACTCCCAGGCCTTGCGAGGCATTTTGGCAAAACACCAGGTTCGCAGCTAAGGCAGAAAGCTTCGCGTGACGCCGCAATCTCCTGCTGACTTCCCCGCTGCGGGCGCGCAATTGAGGTGGGACATTTAGTCCCACCTCGGAAACGCCTGAAGAGTCGCAGCGACATAAGATGCAAAAGTGCTGAAGGCTTACTGCCTCAGCACACGGGGTGAGGTCCCCTTCACCCGCCCGGTTACCCGGTCTCGTCCGCGCTCACGCCCCGCGGACCTGACCCGACCCGACCCGACTTAAGACTGACCTGCACTCCTCGCCCACCACGCACGCCGGTGGGTCTGGACCCGGGCCTGACCCGAACCCGGTTACCCGGCAGCTCTGGGAGAGCTTTCCCAAGAGTGGTTTCAGAGAGAGAGAGAGACGCGGGGGGGAAGGGTAGAGTAGGTTTTGCCTCTGACGAAAAACTCTGAAGTGTGCAGGCACAGGCGAAGAAGAAGACCCGCGGAAGAAGAAGGAAGCTAACTGTAGCAACAGGTAGTTAAGTCGTCTGATTTGGAAATCAGACGACGGCCTGAAGGGAAAAGAAGGAAGGAGGGGTGACGTCCCTGGCTGAAAAAGAAAAGAAGAAGCTGACACTTAGCCGCAGGGAGGAGAAACAAGAAGAAACTCTAAAGAAGAGGCTGAGCAAGGCAGAAGAAGAGGAAAGGCTGCAGAGAAGAAGTACAGCAGAGCCAAGGAAGAAGAAACCTTCACAGAAGAGACTGCAGAAAAAGAAGAAGAGAGGCCAAGACAGAAACCAAGGAAGAAGAAGAAGGAGATCTGAAGAAAGAAAGAGGAGCATCACCTCTGCAGAACAAAGAAGAAGAAGGAGATCTGAAGAAAGAAAGAAAGAAGAACATCACGAGGAGAAAACAAAGAGAACAACAAATTCTTTCCCTCTCTCTTTCTTTATTTTGTAAAAGAAACATGTATATCTCTAGAATACAACTTGCTCCCTGAGTTCGACCTCGGGAACTCTTTTATTTTCCGAGTAAAAAATTTATATATTTGAAATGTTGGTAATAACCGGCTATACTACAACGTTATAACAAACGAAAACCCGGTTATCCCGAAGCCAAGCGTTTCACCTTCTTTTCATGTTTAGCTTGGAAGTTGGTCCCCTCAATTGTTAGCAAGGATTGTCAACAAAGCTTAGCTATTCGTTGGATCTTGGTCATTAGTCATAGAGGAAGGATGCATAAATTAGAGTACCAGCTTAGAGAAATCTTCATTTGAGGTGAGTAAATAGTAGATGCTTACCGACAGAGGGGAATTGCACGTATGAAAAGGAAGAATCTTCATAGATTGGCTTTGGTAAAGTGAAGGTTCATGCATTTCAGATGGCCTACCCACATTTCTGGAGTTGCTCGATTTAGAAGTAGTTCCCTCATCAGCCCCAACTACTAATCAGATCTCCTCCTACATGCACAAGACTCGGGAGGCAGTACAGACTAGAGAAAGGTAGGCCTGGGTGGCGGTTGTGTCCAGCCCTCATTTTAGGGGCACCTGTAGATCCACCAATCAACCAAAGGGTGTACACCGGCCCGTGGCTAGGGGTAGTAAAGACGAGACATATAATAAAGGAAGAGTAGTCCAGTCAGTGTCCTTACTTCCCTCCCCTTTTGAACCCAGCTCTTCCCCTAAAGATGATGGGAAGTGGTGTAAGGGTATAACGTATGAGCGTAGGTCGCAAGCCAGAGCGAGATGTAGCAAGCAAGGAGAACTGCCATCATTCCCCCTACCTCGCATCAAGTAAAAAAGATGAGGATTTGCCAAGTTTGTCTGATCGCCCTACCCGCTTTGTCTCTCTCTCCTTAAAACAAAGAGGTTGTCGAATTCTTAGAATCGAGAATCTTAGGACCCAATGACTTGTAGCGAAGTGAAGAGGTTCTCTACGAGTCGCATCTTTGCTTCACTCCGCAAGTTGTGTCGCTTCTTTGCTTCACTCCGCAAGCTACGTGTCACTTCCTAGCTCCACTTAATTCCTCTATGTGTCGCACTGTGTGGTAGGGTACTCGGACTGATTGGAAAACATAGGAGGGTTGAAGAGCGTCGACTGGTTTAGTGAGGGACTGGAGAGGAGTGTGTATGGAATGAAGTC
Organism: Thalassia testudinum; assembly: GCA_037157565.1. Lineage (NCBI taxonomy): Eukaryota > Viridiplantae > Streptophyta > Magnoliopsida > Alismatales > Hydrocharitaceae > Thalassia > Thalassia testudinum. The sequence goes on along the minus strand of JAZHRO010000014.1, from coordinate 130,119,311 downwards.
CAGGTTCGTTGGTGAGGGGAGGCGTCGACCTGTGCCATAGAGCATGGTTGAAAGGCATGGATCCCACCCAAGACCCTATAATATAAGATTGATTATTATGAAATATGATTGGAAACTCTATCATAGCAAAGGCTAGTGAAAATCCAAATGGGTTTGGGAGTGCCTGGGGGGTCAAGAAGGAATGAAGTATTTCCGAGGATTTGCGCATATATCCCACCCCAGCTTCGCGAAGGGTCTGATTCGTCGAACTCTAGAAGATAGATCTCTGTGTTGTATCGACTTTACTCTGAAACTGGCTTTCAAACTCTCTGATACGAAGTTAGGATTTCAGATCTGTGATGACCCAGCAATCTACAAGCTAACCCCATGGGTACTCTAAAAACAAGGAGGCCTACAAGAATCTATGAGCCATCCATACAATAAGAGAATACTAAAGTGGTGTCGTGCTCCCGGATAATAGAGTATCCAGGTCTATCCTAAGCTTAGCAATCCATGAAGTAGCTTGACCTCCTCTGAACGCGTAGTTCGACTCTCATGTGTGGAGGAAGGTGTGGACACTGACACTGACTACTCAACATAGTCCTCGTGGGTAGTTCGGTCAAATGCAAGTTGAAGATCAGCATTAAAGTGCCTAATCTGATCTCTGAAAGTGTCCAGTAAGCTGTATATAGCAGCTCCACCCATCCATGATGCATGGAAATACAATCCTGGTATTTGAAGATTTGAGGGTTCCCTTCACACTATCTTTATGATACTTTTAGGCCAGTGCTATACCCCTTCTTTCTATTTGTAGAAGTGCAGCTGTAAAGACAAACCAACGCATCGTAGCTTACCACAAAGGCCAAGTATCAATAGGCCCATCCCATATTCTCAGAGTGTCAGTGCCTAGTGATCCAGTTATATGAAGCTCCTCTAGTTTGACGTGCTAAGAAAACCTATTTCCATTGTAGGAGCAGTCTGAAGCCCTAGTCCTACGTCACCTACTTGTTTCAAATCTCGAAAGTCATATTCTAAGCCAGTGTGAAGAAAGATCGATGGCGATCCTAAGTGCTTTCTAAGACCTGTAAGCTATCGAGTATAAGAAATCTAGTGATATCATAGAGTTAGTGCGCTTCAATGGAGGAAGAGTCTAATAGGGGGTGTGACCGTCAATATGCTTTTGAGCACTCTTCTCATATGTTTTTGGAGGATAGGATGACGAGAATAGAAAGAAAATCGACCTTACTTCCCTTCCCTTCCCAGCATACTCGAAAGACTATTCTAGTTAGGACAAGGTCAAAAGCAGGCTCTATGGCAAGGTAGTTTTTGAAAGTAAGCAAGCTGTATCGACTAAGTCAGCAGTCCCGTATCCTGACCTGCAGTCTCTCATTAGGCAGCAATACATCCTTTCAAGGGTAGGTGTGAAAAGAAGGGAAGCCCTCTGAGTAAGCAGGGAGTGCACTACTAGTCTGTGGGCTAGGAGAATCAGTCAAAGGGTAGTTCAGACCTAACGTGAATAGACAAGGAACCTTCAAACATCTGTGATGAAAGTATACCTTACTACACAGGTCAGATCACCTACTGCTACAATACAAAAAAAAGTAGATTGTGTCTTTCAGGATTAGTCAAGTCAAATCACTTCCATAGTAGCTTTGACTTTGAGTTGAGTTGCCGAAGGAAAAAAGAGAATATACCCTGCGAGAAACTACTCCGTTTGTTAAGCACAAAGGCAAGTGAAGTGCGAGTCTACGAGTCATATGTTTTTGTAGTCGACAAGCTCTCTTATTCCCAGAAGACGAGCTGTGTCCTATTCCATCCTCGCAAGACAAGCAAAAATGAACTTATTCACTTATTCCACTAAGTTAAGAAACCGCTATTGCTTCACTTCGAATGAAGTGGAGCTAAGACCTCACCCCATACGAAGTTAGAAGTGGAGTGACGACCTTTCCTTCTTCAAAAGAAGCACAAGTGAAACGAGTGAGTGAAGTGAAACGGAGTAAAACAAGGCTAGCTCGTCTTCGTTTGCTATGACTCGCTCCGCTATTCAAAACTTCGGGTACTAATGGGTGGATCGTTGGGTAGTTAGTCAAATCCAAGCTCTAGCGCAGTTTTGCTTCATACATTACCTGTGAGGTTTCTCCCTACCCTCATTGATCAACTCCCTGCACTCTATTAAACCCTCTTCCACCCCTTCTCTGACTCCCCGAAATCAGCCTCTAAATCATCCCTAACCTCACTCGCTTCACTCTTCTAAACAAACGGAATTGGGTGACTTGTTGATACTACCCCGGTCAAAACATTAGACTTGATCAAACCCGCCTAGCTCGATAAAGAAGCTTTTCATTGGACTCCTCCCACTTTGACTTCACAACCCCAATTCCCATTCCCTTGCTCTTGAGTGAGTCTACGCGAAGTTTTCATGGTAATTCTTTGCTATTCACTTTGAATTCAACACTATTCACTTTTAATACACTATTGGTCATTCCACACCTTTGAGTGACATATACGGAAATCCAATCCAAGACTATCAGCGAAGTCAGAACCCCCACCCCCTCCCTATAGGCAGTGATTGAGCTAGGAGTCAGATATGCATATCTTAAATCTAAACATGAGTGAATGCGTTATAAGCTTATAAGAATAATGGAATTCATATTCCCGATATTAACATATTACTTCATTTCTCTTTTTTACAAGAAAAACTATTCAATATCTTCTGAATATATTCTTACTGAATTGACTTATGAATTATAAGCTTATAGTAAGAACAATCAAAACTATTCAATATCTTATTAATATATTATTACTTCATTGACTTATGAATGAAAATATATAAGAAATATCAATACCAGTAATATCTATATTTTATTACTTACTCATCTTGGGGATTTACTTTACTTATTACTTGATTTCACCCGGGCAGAATCCAATCAGTGAATTCATATTGAACTTTATAAAACCCGAGATAAGAAGTCACTATCTCAAACCCGGGTTTCTCTTTTCTATTAGTTAATTCACTTCACTTCTTCACTTCACTTAACCTAGGCTAATAAACATATAATAGCTGGCCCGGGTAATAAACATCACTGATTCTACGCATCTTGGGTCAAGAGCGAGTAAGAGATATCAGTAGACTCTTGTTTGCACCTCAAAACACGCCTATAAGAACGCCTTCTTGTGCTATTTTCTAGCATTAACTATGTATATTATAATCCTGTAGTTGCATTTGTAAAAACGCTTGCATGCATGCATTTAATTGAGAGGAGAAGAGAATGTAATAAATGGCTTGCATTTTTACATTTTTCTTCAAGTGTCTCTTTGCAAAAGTCCCCTCTCCATATTTTATTTTCATCTTTCTTTCTTCTTCCCACGGTTTTTCTTCTTCCCGCGGCTGAATTTCGTCCACGCCATGCGCCTCTCCCTGCTGTCCTTCCCGCGCCTCTCCCTGCAGCTGCCACTCTCCGCGCCTCTCCCTGCTGCTGCCATGCCTCCCCGCCATGCTCTCCTCCTCTATAAAGCCGCAGCTCTTCCTCGCGACGGGGAGGGAGTGGCAGCTGCTGCAAAGACCCCGCAGCCACCACCTTCCTCTCCACCGTTCTCCCCTCCCATACGCCGGCCCTCCGTCGAGGAGGCACCCGGCGAGCAGGAGAACCCACTGTGGTGCACACCACCACAGTGGGAGCACCACCGCCCAGCTCTTCAACGAGCAGGTGGGCGTGGTGTTTTCTTTTCTCTTCGTTTTCGTCTCCACGCCATTGCTGCCGCTTCAAGCTCCGAAGCTTGAAGCAGCAGCAGCAGCTAAACCGCGGCGACAGCAGCAGCAGCAGCACCCCCCGCCTCCTCCGCGACCTTCCCCGTAGGCGCGCAACCCTCCGCGCGCGTCTGCAGGCCCGTTCTCCGCCTCCGTTCTGTCCACGCCGCAGTTGCACCCGCAGCCGGCCGCCGCGCGCACTGCAGCGGCCGGCTACGGCCTCGCGCCGACCCCCGCGACCCTCCGCGACCCTCCGCGACCACCGCAGAACCTCCTCCACGCTCGCTCCTCCGCGCCTTCACCTGCCCGTCGTCTTCGTGTTCGCCTGCAAGAACCCTACGCGAAGCCGCGCCCGCACCCGCCGTTTCCAGACGTCCGCCTCCGCCTTCAGACGACGCAGCGTCAGACGTCTTCCGGAGGCGGCAGACGTCTTAACTCGCTGCCATCGTCCGCCCTCTCCAGCACTCCCACCCGCTCATTCTCTCTGGCGCGCGATCTCTCCCGCCCGCTCTTTCTCTCTCTGGCGCTCTCTATCTCTCTCTCTCTCTCTCTCTCCCGCTCTCTCTCTCTCTCTCTCTCTCTTTTTCACTCACTCACAGACACACACTACACCCACACACACACATCTTCACCGACACACACACACACCCACACACACACTTACACTATACGTATAGTTATATATAGTAACATATATATACATACATATATATATATATACATACATATATCTATTATATATATACTTATATACATAGTATATCTATATAGTTATGTATACATACATATATATATAATATATCAATATATATATATATACTTATACATATACTTATATATATATACATATATACTTATATACATATATATATACATATCTATATACTTATATATATACACACATATATATATATATCTAGATACATATATACTTATATACATATATATATATATATATACATATATATAGTAATATATATATATACTTATATACATATATATACACATATATATCTATATATATATATCTATACATATATAACTATACATTTATATATATATATAGATATATTTACTTATATACATACATATGTACATATACTTTCATGTTATTTATTATACGCTGTATCGCGGGGATATCTGCACCAGTTGCTGATATTCCCTGATACACGCGTACAAAAAAAGCGTGGTCCCATACATCATCCATCCTCCATCCACACTCCACGCGGCACATAGTCGTGTTGGTTGCATCTCTCTAGACGTCAACTGACTCGACATAGTGCTACACTCCATCGTCACCTCCACCCCCACCCCTTTATATATATACTACATATAAATATATATCTATAGCTACTATATTTACTTTCTATCTGTTAGCTTCCTTCTTAGTAAAAAGATAAAAAAAGGTATAAAAGTGAAAAGATAATCTTTGATTTGCAGGTACCCCGTCTTGCAAGTAGCAAGGCGTGTTTTGAAACTCTGTTTTGGCTAAAAGCCAAGGACACAATTTTGAGGGCGTGCCTCAAGAACAAGGATTACCAGAAAAAAACCTAAATAAGAAAAATACCAAAAACACAATAAACGAACGGAAGAGACGCGTTTTAAGGAAAACGTAGAAATTCGACTTGAACCCCACTTCCCTGAGTTCGACCCTGGGCTTAAAAGTGACAAGATAAAATCAATTAGGCCAGGTTAAAAATTTTGTAAAGAGATGGTTAGGTCTGAATTAGGTTAACCACTATACACATTTCAACGATAAAAATATCATATTAACAACCTATTCGGGCCGACCCATCATAACTCTTCTGGCGCCGTTGCCGGGGATGTGCGCTTTCGAGTAAGTTTCTATCCAATTCCTTTAAATTTGTCTCTTCTCTCTTCACGGGTATTGTTGTTTTTGGTGTGCAGGTGAACCTGGTGGAAGGAGAACAAGGCTGACGAAGTCGAGGACGTGAGCAGATCCAAGGCGGGAACGAGAGCGTGAAGACGCCGACATCGCATTGGAGCTTCGCACACGTTGCCGAACAAGTAGGTTTTCATTTCTCATCAAATTAGGGTTAACTTGCCACCACAATAAAAAAAAAAAAAATTTAAAACTAAAAACTAGAAAAACTTCTTGGGATTTCTTGAGGGCAAGTGGATTAAAATTCACTTGATTTTGATTGTCTTCACTCCCACTGCTCCGGGATTTCCCGCCTTACTTCGCATAGTGAAAATCTGAGAATCTTGATTCTTAGATTTTTCGCCGTGGGAAGTATTCTTTGAGGCAAAGAAAAAGATTGCTTGTATCCCTCTTTTGCCTCACTTATCTTTAATTTAGGATCACATTTTTGGTGGGGAGATTTGGAATTGAGTTGATTCCAACCCCACCACGACTTTTCAAACTTGCCTGTGATTCGATCCTGAATACTTCAACCCCAACACTTTTAGTTTCTTTATCTGTTGGTTGAAGCCTTGTGTGTGGATATCTTTCTGGTGATTGGGAGCACTTGAATTGAAGTGCTTTGGCTCCCTTTCACATTGGTATAAAATTGATTCACGCATCCACACATAGAAATCTCCATTTAGGGTAGCCCATTGCATTTAGCATGCATTAACTAACTGATAATTGAAGAAGGGTTTCTTGGGCTTTAGAAAGAAAACCTGTATTCTTGCAAAACCCGGAGATTGGTTGAATTGGTAATCCAGCAAAACCCTAAAATTCATACTACTTAAGGCTGAACTCTAAAAACCATTCGCCAATAAAAACTTCAATTCGGGGAGATTTCCCCGTTGCATGCTTGTTCTTACACACTCTTAAAATCAATCACTTGGGCATTACCCGTAAACAACGCCCTTCACATTCCAAAAGCACTTGACCCTAAGCCTCTAATTAAAATTGGTAGTAACTTGACCCTTTTTAAGGATTGGAGGTCTAACTACCTACGTGTAGCGGCTACGTGCTGGTGAGAGTTCCCGCGTGCTATCGGGTGTCTAAGATTGGGGCAAACGGCCTTTCAATCTGGCCCGGTGGTTCCGCGGTGCTCTCATTCGGTTCCGTAGTTCGTGATAGTAGGTAACTTAGATCTTTAGGTCTAAGGGCACACTGTAGAGGTTAGGAACTTGACTGTATTGATTTGTAATCAAGTGTACCTTTGAGGCGTCATTTCTCTCATCCCTTTTCCCTTCTCATCTCCCCAATTCTTCCTGCGGTAGTGCATGTTTGGGAGGAGGTCACAAAACCCTGAATTGCTTCTATTGACTGATAAATCTAGAAAAAGAGCCGAATCATCCTCCTCCTCCACAAACATGGCACACACCCCCGCCTCACCACTTCGTCACAATTTCAATTCTTTCAACACCAGGCTTATCCCGAGAAACCCTGCAAGACCTTCCTTATCGAGTGTCGCGCCAAGCGACTCGGTAAGTCATGTGGAACTGACTTCTGTGAGCCAGTATTTCAACACGGAGGACCAAGCCTCCGTGTACTCGGACACATATGCGGACACGTCTTCTGGCATAGAAGATGCCTGCACCCTGGGGAATAACCCGTTTTCTGCCACGTATAACCCAGGGTGGCACAATCATCCCAATTTTGCATGGTCCAACAACCCGCAGCGTCGAAACCCCGCTGGTGGACCAATGCGATCGTCCGCACCCGTCATCCCAAGGGCCCAGTCTAATCCTATGGCAACTCTGCCATCAGGCCCTTGTGTACAGAAAACCAAACACGCATCAAAACCTCTTGATAAATTGATGCGAATGATGACGGAAATGTCAAAGCGCCATAAAGAAAACATGACCTCTCTTCAGCATTTGGCGCAGCAGAATGCTGAGATCAGTGAACTAAGCATGGTGACTCGATCTCAGGGCACTTTTCCCGCCCAACCTGTTCCAAACCTGCAAAACTTTGTACCCTGTGGTCCGCAACCACAGGTACAACCTTCTCAGGAACAGGTTCATCAAATTCTGCAAGCTCCGAGTATTCCTCCGGGATTTCAGGTTAATCCCGCTGCAGCACCGCACTCTTATGATGATAGTGATCACATCAAGGATGACATGTCTGACGAGGACGTGACTGTCAGTACGTGTATCGAACTAATTGGAGCCGATTCAGACTGCTGCGAATTACCTGACGACTGCCTGACCAACACAAACTGTGACGTTCCCCAATCCCTCCCTATTCCTGTACCTTCTCCTGACCAGACTTCTGACGAGGTTTTCTCCGCTTCCCATACCTTGTGGTCTGAGTCATTGCCGGGCTGCTCACCGCCGATCCATACTATGGAAGACCGGATTGCCCTTTCTTTCCCGCTAAATCAGGCGGATTTGCAAATCCACACTGGGACCTTGAGCCCACATCTTACTCACCGGGGCTATTCCCTTTTGGATCCATCTATCCAAAAAGCCCCCCTTCTTGGCCAATCTAAGGGCCAACTTCCTCTTCCTGATCTGTTTTCTGATCCGCCTGGGACACTCTCGTCCCAGAAAATGCCAAATCTCTCACCATCCACCATTACTTTTCACGCCTCTATCGCGATTACTTCGCTTTTCTCTTCACCACCCACCATCCACCCACCCTTCCACCCTGATTTATACCCTGAACCTCAGCTCCTGTTACCCGATCTGTCGTCCGTTCTCTGCCTTTCCCTACATGCATATGAGGACATAGCATTGTTTGGCATGGGGGGGTGGATAGGCATCCATAGGATCCGGGTATTTTATGGTATCAGACAATTACCACCTATTTATAAATATGCAAGAAAAAGAAAAAAGAAAAGAAAAGAAAAAAAAATATATATATATATATTAGTAGTAAATGGTGTTTAGTAATGATCTAAAAGCTGAAACAAAAAATACAATAAGTGTTTATGGATATTCAACCTCTGTTTTGAAGAATTTCCAGGCCACAGAAGCTTGATTCGCTCAGGCTCGGCTTAATTCACTTAAAGCATTGACGAAATAGATCAAAATCTCTCCTAACTAAGAACGTTTATTGTACCTGAGACACCAGTACATGATTCGTTGGTTTACTTTTTCTTGAGAGCTTAAGTAAACTTGGTTCACATTACACATATCAGGAAAGATCAGGTGAACATAAGATCCAACCCTAGTGTTCATTAGGAAAGGTGGAGTCCTTACCTGTGCGTGCAGGTAGACTTTTTATCCCAAGCTTTAGTCTTGTGTTTAGGAGTGGCTCTTTCCACCAAAAAGAAACTCTCCCACCAAAAAGAAAAAAAAAAAAAAAAGTGTGCTCTTTCAAAATGTGTTGTAAGAGATATACTGACATATGTTTCAAAAAAAAAAAAAAAAAAAGATGTTGCAAAAGAGTCAGTATATCTCATAAATGTCTGTATAATTTGTTTTTCGAAAATGGGAGTTGAGTTTTCCGTAATCATCTTAAGGGTCAATCCGAAAACACGAGCTGAAATTGGGACCAACCTGTACTTAAAAATTTGTGAAACCCTGGGAGTGAGTCTTAAGGTTCATCTGGTCAGTCTTGATCCTTCACTATGCACAAACCATAACCTCTTGAGCTCTCGAGTACGGCAAAAACCTCCTGGGTACTGGAAATCGTACCTAAGGTTTAAATATCAAGAGTCCTGGTTAGTTGAGAGATGATCTATGTCATGTGAGACTTAAAGTACTGGTAGTCTTCTTTACAATTGGTTCTCACAATATTCGATAATAAACACACCTATATCACCTCAGAAGAAAATCTTCAGCTTAAGATCATTTCTAAATACGGTTTTGCTAGGGACTAGCAAAAGATAGGCATGGGGGTATATGTTTGCACCTCAAAACACGCCTATAAGAACGCCTTCTTGTGCTATTTTCTAGCATTAACTATGTATATTATAATCCTGTAGTTGCATTTGTAAAAACGCTTGCATGCATGCATTTAATTGAGAGGAGAAGAGAATGTAATAAATGGCTTGCATTTTTACATTTTTCTTCAAGTGTCTCTTTGCAAAAGTCCCCTCTCCATATTTTATTTTCATCTTTCTTTCTTCTTCCCACGGTTTTTCTTCTTCCCGCGGCTGAATTTCGTCCACGCCATGCGCCTCTCCCTGCTGTCCTTCCCGCGCCTCTCCCTGCAGCTGCCACTCTCCGCGCCTCTCCCTGCTGCTGCCATGCCTCCCCGCCATGCTCTCCTCCTCTATAAAGCCGCAGCTCTTCCTCGCGACGGGGAGGGAGTGGCAGCTGCTGCAAAGACCCCGCAGCCACCACCTTCCTCTCCACCGTTCTCCCCTCCCATACGCCGGCCCTCCGTCGAGGAGGCACCCGGCGAGCAGGAGAACCCACTGTGGTGCACACCACCACAGTGGGAGCACCACCGCCCAGCTCTTCAACGAGCAGGTGGGCGTGGTGTTTTCTTTTCTCTTCGTTTTCGTCTCCACGCCATTGCTGCCGCTTCAAGCTCCGAAGCTTGAAGCAGCAGCAGCAGCTAAACCGCGGCGACAGCAGCAGCAGCAGCACCCCCCGCCTCCTCCGCGACCTTCCCCGTAGGCGCGCAACCCTCCGCGCGCGTCTGCAGGCCCGTTCTCCGCCTCCGTTCTGTCCACGCCGCAGTTGCACCCGCAGCCGGCCGCCGCGCGCACTGCAGCGGCCGGCTACGGCCTCGCGCCGACCCCCGCGACCCTCCGCGACCCTCCGCGACCACCGCAGAACCTCCTCCACGCTCGCTCCTCCGCGCCTTCACCTGCCCGTCGTCTTCGTGTTCGCCTGCAAGAACCCTACGCGAAGCCGCGCCCGCACCCGCCGTTTCCAGACGTCCGCCTCCGCCTTCAGACGACGCAGCGTCAGACGTCTTCCGGAGGCGGCAGACGTCTTAACTCGCTGCCATCGTCCGCCCTCTCCAGCACTCCCACCCGCTCATTCTCTCTGGCGCGCGATCTCTCCCGCCCGCTCTTTCTCTCTCTGGCGCTCTCTATCTCTCTCTCTCTCTCTCTCTCCCGCTCTCTCTCTCTCTCTCTCTTTTTCACTCACTCACAGACACACACTACACCCACACACACACATCTTCACCGACACACACACCCACCCACACACACACTTACACTATACGTATAGTTATATATAGTAACATATATATACATACATATATATATATACATACATATATCTATGATATATATATACTTATATACATAGTATATCTATATAGTTATGTATACATACATATATATATAATATATCTATATATATATATCTATATACTTATACATATACTTATATATATATACATATATACTTATATACATATATATATATACATATCTATATACTTATATATATACACCATATATATATATATCTAGATACATATATACTTATATACATATATATATATATATACATATATATAGTAATATATATATATACTTATATACATATATATACACATATATATCTATATATATATATCTATACATATATAACTATACATTTATATATATATATAGATATATTTACTTATATACATACATATGTACATATACTTTCATGTTATTTATTATACGCTGTATCGCGGGGATATCTGCACCAGTTGCTGATATTCCCTGATACACGCGTACAAAAAAAGCGTGGTCCCATACATCATCCATCCTCCATCCACACTCCACGCGGCACATAGTCGTGTTGGTTGCACCTCTCTAGACGTCAACTGACTCGACATAGTGCTACACTCCATCGTCACCTCCACCCCCACCCCTTTATATATATACTACATATAAATATATATCTATAGCTACTATATTTACTTTCTATCTGTTAGCTTCCTTCTTAGTAAAAAGATAAAAAAAGGTATAAAAGTGAAAAGATAATCTTTGATTTGCAGGTACCCCGTCTTGCAAGTAGCAAGGCGTGTTTTGAAACTCTGTTTTGGCTAAAAGCCAAGGACACAATTTTGAGGGCGTGCCTCAAGAACAAGGATTACCAGAAAAAAACCTAAATAAGAAAAATACCAAAAACACAATAAACGAACGGAAGAGACGCGTTTTAAGGAAAACGTAGAAATTCGACTTGAACCCCACTTCCCTGAGTTCGACCCTGGGCTTAAAAGTGATAAGATAAAATCAATTAGGCCAGGTTAAAAATTTTGTAAAGAGATGGTTAGGTCTGAATTAGGTTAACCACTATACACATTTCAACGATAAAAATATCATATTAACAACCTATTCGGGCCGACCCATCAACTCTCAACCTGGGTTATTGAATGAAGTAGAGGCTTGTCTTCTTAACATACGACTCGTGGCATCCGACTCGCATCATCTTCGTCCTCATAGGGTGCGAAGTTAAGGCAACGGAATGAGTTATGCTGCCTGCGCCTGCGAAGTGCAAGTAATGGAATGAGCAAAGTGAAGTGATAGCGTAACGAGCTAACTCAACTACCTGCACGTCTCCTTAACATACAACTTGTAGTATCCTACGAGTGGCGTGGAACGACACGAAGCTAGCTCGTCTCCTTCACATACGACTCGCTTGCACCATAGACTTGTTGACTCAGACTCGCTGGGCAGGAGGGAAAGTGCAAAGGATAGGTAGCTTCCAGGGAAGGGGAGAGAGAAGAGAATCCCATGAGGTGAGGGTTGGAACTATATGTAGTAGTTTGCCCGATTGAGTCAAAGTACCAATCTCTTTCCCTTCTCTCGCTTCCGTTAGGCAAGTGGGTTTACTTCAAGGGTAGTACAGACAGGACGGTAATCAGCTGCTTTATAGAGGGGGGCCGAACTACCCAGAAGCAGATGCGGAAAAGTGGGGTAAACGTCGGCGACCCGACGAAGGTGGTTTCAAGGAAAGACTAAGCTGGAGGGTCAGTAAATTTGCAGTTCTTTCACTCCCGTCCGCATAGCAAGGAATGCGGAGAGCATCAGCATAGGTAGTTGGCCAAGCAAGTGAGGGAGGATGTTGGCCCCGCATCCCCCTGGCCAAAACTTCAGTCTTGTCGGAAGAAAGAATAGAATGGGAGCTAGGTATTTGGTAAAACGAAGATGATCATCTCCACCTTACTACCACCAGCCGGTATCTCCCAAGTAATCCAGTTCATGGGAACGGGGTTGCATTGTAAAGGTGAAGAAGCCAAATCTGAATGGTAGGTTCAAGAACTACTATCTATAAATAGTATCCGAAAACTGGAACTACAACTTCAAGAGATGAAGCTGCTTTGATAGAAGCAGGAACCTAGTACTTTCACCCTTGGGGTAAGCCTCCAGGATAGAAAGGTGTGGATATCTACTATTTAGTTAGGAATGAAAGGGTCACTTAGAGCTCATGGGAAATCTACTTACCACTATACTCACACTAGGCCATGTGCCGACCCCAACGTTTGCCTTTCAAAACTGCTACACAACTGTCTATCATCCTCGAGTACGAAGTGGCCAACCATTTAATAGAAGAGAACTATGCAAATCTCTATCTGGGAATTGCTCATGACCTCGCCAGCCAAGGTGGTCAGGCATTCAGGTTCGATGCGGAGACCCAAGAGCTAAGTCGATGAAGTGAGGTCAGTCGATGACTAGCTCCTACTGGAGTAGTATGGAAGGCCAGCAATCTATCTTGATACAGAATCCCATTAGGGTTCATCAACCTGTCAATCTTCACCTAGGGGGCATTCTCGGGATTAGGTGAATCGATATCAATAGAGGAAAAGAGGAGTTCAATACATCTTTCTAAGCTCTTCCATGTATCACTCTATCGGTCCTCCGGTTTCTACCTCGCTGCGGCTGTCACCTCCACTCATTCCTTCTTCCCATTCTTTCCTCCAAAACACCCACCCATAACATGACGGTGCTGCCATCTTTGCTAATCAAGCCCTTTATTCTCTCCTGCATATGGGAATCCGACCAGTCTTGGCAACCAACATGAATCAATGCTTCAAACATAGTCATTGTCCAGACCTTACTACCCTTTACTTTAAGCATTCGCTTCCGTAGAAGTGCAACTATAAAGTCAAATATGCATTGGTGCGAGTCTATGTCAGGACGTAGACGAGCTTGTTCGCTCGTTGCACTATGGTTCCCTTCATTTCACTTTGCACATCTAATATAGACTCGTAACTCATTAATGCATGTTTAGAGCTAAGATACGCGTATATCCACCAATCTCAACATGAAGCTTTTCATGCATGATACATCTATATTATATTACTCTTGCCCCAGCTTTTCCTATATTGGAACTTTCTTTGGTCTAATCTCAAGCTGCAGGGCTTCCTGCCATCCTGGATTTGCTATATGAAGACATGCATCGCATCTGCTTCTTGCTCCATCATGGTTAATGGGCACCATGAGGGGGATGGATGAATCCTAGGAGGGGGTGAGGCAGGGATGCCCCCTGGTCCCTATGATATTCGTCTTGGCAGTTGATTTTTTGGCAGATGCCTCTTATGCTCTCTATAAGGTAGGTCTCCTAAAAGTGAGGCTTAGGCTCTACTAAGGGAGGCACAGTGGTACCTCTACTGCAATACACGGAAGATACCATCTTCATTGAGAGGTCCATCTCAGAGGTTGGTGAGATTGCTCCTTTCAGTTTTTGGAGAAGCCTCTGAGTTGAAGATGAGCTTGCAGAAGTCAAGATTCCTGCCTTTTTTTTGGTATGTCCTCAAATTGGGCAGCGCAATGCAGAGAAGCTCTTGGAGTACTACAACTGCAGATGCCATTCAAGTATCTTGGCTTTCCTCTTTCCTTGGTTGCATCACTAGCAGGGATTTGACTCCCATATTGGAGAGGATGGAGAAACATCTACAGGGGGTGCTCCTCTCTAGTGTTGTGTCCGCACTACTGATGTATTATCTTTCACTCATGAGAATATTGGATATTGTCCTCAAAAGTATTGACTCATTTAGAAGGAAATTCATCTGGGGTAAGCCTCTAGTTCTGGAGGTAACTATATGCCCCCAGTGGTCTGGGAGGAGGTTTGCATTCCTGTAGTTAAGGAGATGGGGGGCTTGGGAGTCTTTAATTTGAGGTTGATGAATGAAGCCCTGATCATGAAGTGGGTTCTACATCTTATGGGTATTTCCCACAACATCTTTTTTGGAAGAAGATATTATGCGAGTCCTATGGGGATACGATGGATTGGGAGGAGTGGAGGATTAGGCTTAGAGGAACTTCCCATTTTTGGCAGGCGATCCAGAAGACCCTGAGGAGGGTAAAGCCACATTGTATGGTAGTTCCAAGTGACAGTTCTAGCTTTCAGTTCTAGTCGACCCTTAGTATTTGCCCTTTTTTTGCTCTATTCCTACTTTCTATTTTATGCTATGGACTTTTTTAGTATTCAAAGTTGTAGGAATTGACCGAACTACCAATCTACTACATTGCATGGGTTCATTCTATTTCTTTCTTGTTCCTCTATGGGGAGTATGGAATAGATCCCATTTATAGTCTTTTGACCTACATTTCTTTCTGATTTATGTTTTTTTTCTATCGTGCCAATCCAACACAAATCTTTTCCTTGATTGGATTTCTTTAGTTTGATTTGGTTTCTCGACATTCCATTCTTAACTATTGACAATGATGTATTGAACAAATAGAATTCCATTTGATCATGGATGAATAGGTCCATAGATGCATTTCTGTCCCATATGGGTTGGTTTTATGTAGGGATTGATGTACAAAAATTCCAATTCAAATAAAAATGGAGAGAATGAAGGGTCTGGCATTTGATTTGATTTGGAAATATCGTGTATTTTCATTGGATCCGTCTTATTTTGTTTCTATTATAGAATGGAATGGATTCGAACACTTTTCTTTTTGGGTTTGTTTTGTTGCTAGTTCTGTTTCCATGTTCCAGGATCGTACCATTCTACCGCATCCATTTCTCATTATTATATTATTGGATTTTGATTTTGATCCTATATCCAATTGTATCTACATATTTCTTTGGGTTGCTAACTGTTACCAATGTGTGAGTAGAGTACTCAACTTGTAAGTAAGGCTATGATCTTTTACACATTTCGATGAAGCAACGAATTCATCTAGAAGCTACTTAAATAGTAGAGACTATAAGACCACGACTGATCCTAGGTAATGAATCGAAAAAAGAGCATGTCGTATTCTAACTGCCACTTTTTCGTGTAGAATTTGGAAGATAGGCCATTCTTCGTTGATTGTTACAACAATATTGCTTTGATTTTTGGAAAATGAATTTGAATTACCCTGGTCGAGTCAATAAATGGATAGAGCACGAAGCTCCAATTCCAGGGAAACAAAAAGCAACGAGCTTATGTTTTGAAACAGTTGGAATGATTTCCCAATCTAATTTGGAAAAAGAGATTAGTGCCTAATGGGGGAAAGGGTTATTCCGTGAGAAGATCGTCCATTCTAGGAGGAGTTTTTGGAGTGGAATTCTTCCACTCTAGGAGGAGTTAGGGCATGCCCACCAAGGGCTTGCCAAGGAGGACAACATCACCCTTGGAGGAGCACATCAAGAAGGGAGTAAGAGGAATCCTTTCTAAGCCTAGGAGCAACTGGGCCTGGAGCAAGGATTCTCTCCTCTTCACCACCATTTCCAGGAGGATCTTTGTTTTGTCATTTTGTATTTTTGTTTCTATAGTAGAAGCATTCTTCTATAAGCATTCCTATAAAATAAAATTTCTCCATATATAAAAGTTGCCTTTTTACAATTTTTGTTGCATTCAATTAATTGCTTTCTACTTTAATGCACTCACACACTCTCTCTAATTACTCTAGGTCTTCATGTACCTAGAGTGAACTTAGAGAGAAGCTCTTCCTGTCACTTAGGTTTTAGCAATTAGGCATAATCTTCTTCGCATATCATATTTTGTTGCCCTGTTATTTCAAAAATAAAAAAAATCTTATACTCAAAAATTACAAAAAGAAAGTTGATTTCTGACTTGTCAAACGAGAGATTTCAAAATTGCAATCTTGCCTCCTTGGACGACTCTAGATACCACCGCTATCTAGGATTACAAATTTAAAAGCGATTGCGGAATTGCGTGTTGTAACAACTCAAAAACCCTAATTTACAAATCACGCTTTTTCGTTATCACCCACCATGGAATGGATACACCATATTCATCACCAAAATCTCATAAAATCTTTGTTTTTGACCTAAATCATTCCTCTTACACTTCCTAATCATAGGAAAACAAAAGAGTGAAATTCAAGGGGAGAATCCCTACCTCTTAATCACAGCTGGTTCCCCTTCTCTTCACAACAGCCGCAACAAAGGCAGCAACAACACCAGTAGCTTCAACTATACCAACGACAGCAACAACTCCTCTTCTTCTTCTCTTTTTCCTTGCAGCAACCCCAATGGCAATGGTAGCAACTGGTGGTTGGCGATGGAGAGGAATGAAGGTGAGCACCGGTGGAAGGAAATGGCTTGAGAGGGAAGCAATGGAGAGGGTTTTTCTTCTATTTTCTTCTTAATATTCTTAGCTTTTATAAGGGGTGGACATTTAGCACTCAATTCCCCTCCACTCCTTTTCTTGCCTTCCAAGAAAGGCCACCAAACATAACTCTCATACAAAAAGCCCCTCAACTTTCCATCACTTAACCTTTTATTAATCATTTCAAGGGATTTTCATTTCTAAGGCCCTTAATCCATCATTAAGTGACCAAATTAAGGTTTTAAGTAGTTAATTAAACACAAGTAAAACCTAAGTAGTTACAAATGAGCCTTTGTCAATTCCTCAACAATTGAGGACAGCCAGTTCAGCCTCAAGTGCCTCTTCGTATGCTTGGAGCACTAACGCTTGAGAGACCTTGTACGCTTACAGCTCTGCCTTAATGTCAGCCATATTGGTGGCGGCCTTGCCAACATTTTTCCTCAACCCATCAATCTACCGTTTATGGTTGGTTAATGTTTGGTATATTTGCCTCATCATTTCATGATAATTTTCAATGGACTTACTCATATCAGACATTGTGGCCCTTAAACTTGATTCTACCCTTTGGGCGGTGGTGAGTTGGCTAGCGAAGCTATTTCTTTCACCAGATAACTTCGCCTGAACTACCTTCGCCTTTTCCTCCACCTCTATCATGGCTTTCAACGCCATATCTAGTTGGTTGCCCAACTCTCTTGTTTCCATCAATGCTTTTCTCACCCAAAGTGTAGCTTGTTGGGCCGAACAATTAGTGGGATTTTCAACAAGCATCAGAGGGTCAGGGTACGGGTACCCTGCACATATTACATGTGACCCTATCATCTCCACCTACACCAAGGAGAATGCAAGTTAGCAAATAATCAATCATGTCTTGACTACTAAAAATAATATTTACTTACCACTCAGACACAAGACCAATAGATGTTCTTTATATTCACTTGTGCTCGGCATGGTGCTGCCCAATTGATGGCAATAGTTACATGGCGGAGTACCCTTTTCTCAAGCACCACTTGCGGGTAACTCAAGTCTTCTAACTGATTTTCCGCTACGACCCCCTCTTTCCTTGCCCTCTTACCTGCTGAAGGACTTGGACTGCTTATTAATTTAGGGTTTTTATTGTCACAATCGTATCTATAGTATAGCGTTGTAATCTAGTTGGATGTCATTTTATTTATATACAATTTTTACTGGTTTTATTCTAAGTCGTTCACTGGGAGACAATTATTGATATATATCACTCTCTAAGATCCAAAATCAATCTTTTATTCCAAAAATATGAATGTTATTTACAAATGAATTACCTAAGATTTATGCAATTATATACAAGTATCTATGTATTTACAAAATGAATTAACTCTATATACAATATTATGTACAAAGAATAGAAAAGAAAGAATATAGATTAAGGTCTCAATAATATATACAAGGCAAGATATAAACATTAGTTTAATTTACCACTTATACATATATATAATAATATATACAAGTATCTAATTACTTATAATTTAAACTATTATATACAAGTTTATACAGAGAGAATAAGAAGAAATTATAACACGCAAGCCTAATATATATATATACACAACAAGGAAAAAAGAATTTAAATTTAAATTATAAACAAAGGCCTTTCTTCTTCTCTTATTTCCCTTCTTCTTCTATTAACCATTAGTTTATGCATGGCTCTTCAACACTTAGTTTTATCAAATCTTAACCTCTCTTTCTCTTCTCACGTAGAGCTCATGCTGCTTCAACACTTAGTTTTTTTTCAAGACTCTCCTCTCACGCACAACTCTCTCTTTACTTAAAAATTTTTTGGTTAACATGGATTGAATCAATAAACTTACGGCTGGATCAACAATCACATTGGTAGTGCCGCAATATATCACTCACAAGCCACCCCTATTGGGCCACCCAAATGGGCCACCCTTAGTGGGCTGCACTCTACATTGCCTAACTAGCTAATGGGCTCTACCTATCTCACTCTCACTCTCACAGACTACGCTCATTTAAATGGACAGAGGGAGCCCATCCCCCATTTTTGAGTGAGGGGCTAATGCATGCGATTGCAAATATACCATGCAACGGCTTCTGTCATACACAAGGTGGGACTAGATGGCATTGATCTTAGCACTAAAATGAGTTGCGTTGAGTTATGACTTAATTAGGGAATTAGGCATGCAATTAAAGGTCCATTAGTGGTCATAATTACAAATTAAGGTCATAACTTAGTTAACATATAGAACTACTTATTACATATTTTTATTTAATTTAATAGCTATTCCTAATATATATTTACAACAAGCTGTAAATATGTACATAATATGCTTATATAGGCTTATATACAATATATACACTACCTAATTAGGCTATAAAGAGACTACTATGTATATACTTAATACTTTACTTAGGCATTTGAAGTTAGTACTTAGAGTTATTGCTAGATTTATACACACTATATATACATATTTAACTATGTACATAATCTACATATAACTTAGCTATATAATATATGCATACTATTATATAATATATAGATGAAGTTATAAATATGCTTAAAATAAATTTAAATATAAATTATAAAGATACAATATAAATTACACATTACACACGCATAATATAAATATATATAATTTATATATATACTAGTAGCCTTACATAACACATTACACATTATACATGTATAATACTACATATAATTTAGCCTTACATAATACATATAATACTATACAACGTAATTTAGGCTATTTATAAGATGAAAATAAGTTGTAACATAAGTTAAAGTATACAATATAGATTAGTATCCTACTTAGTTAATTTACTAACATAGTGTAGACTAAATTAGCTAATATACAATATTAAATTAAGGTTATGTACATTTACATACACTATATACAAAGGATTTTCATAATTTTTGAGGGTTTGTATTTGGTTTGGGTTTTAACTAAGGACACAAGGAGGAGAAAGCTAAGGAAGAGTAAAGCAAAGCTCTTTTTGGATTTTTTTGTTTTTAGATTCTTATTTCTAAACTAAGGAAGAGTCCTAAACTTCTGCAGGTGTTTTCTATAAACTAAACACATTAACACCTAAATCTAACTACACACACAAGTTCAAGACACTCAACTCTCACTCACTAAACATTTATTTTATTTATTTACAGTATTTTTGTATTTTTCACCATATTTATAGTAAAAATGCTGGAAAAAGACTAAATAATGATAAAAGCTTGATTCCAAGCCTAGAAAATTGTGTAAACATGCTGAACATGAAGAATTAAACCTTAGAAACTTTCAGACACCAAGAGAAATCAAAATCAAACTGAAATCATGATTCAATCATCGAAATCAACATGAAGTTCAAGTTTGGACAAATATCAAGTGAACCATTTTGTTAATAGAGAATTCCAACTGGAAAAAGAAATGTTTACAGTTCACATTAAGGCACATACAAGTACATGAATGCTTCAAAATTCTTATTCTGGCATCAATTTAACTTAAAAACCTAATCAACTCTAAACAGTAGTAGGATCTCTTAAGAAATCTTCATTCATTAGTTCTATTAGTCTTCAAGAAGTTGCTACTGTCTAACACCTTCAAATTAGCCTAAAACTTAGTCTGTGCATTCCAATACTTGTTCCAGCATCCGAGAATTAAATATAGGCACATTCCATTGTAGAAAACTCATTACCAATTTCAAATTATCTAGAATTCAATTAAACCATGAGTAAAACTCATTCAAGACAAGTAGCAACAACTGCTGTTGTCATATCTATTCCAAATCTAATCCAAGGTTCCAATCATTCAATTCAAAATATTTCAAGCTTTTGCTTTATAAATATATGTAATAAAAATCTTGTAGAACCCATTTCAAACATCAGATCTCCCGAAAACCAATTAATTCTCATGATCAAAACTCGTTCAAGATAGACAGAAGCTACTTATGTTGTCAAAATGCTCTTAAATCAAAATCAAGCTCGAAACATTGAAATAATCACTCAAATATATGGCATAACCATCAAGAATTATTCTAGGGTCTCGTTCCAAATATAAGAAACTTGATTGAAACATCAGGTTTCCATATTGAACTGGAGCTTGAGCATCAAGAGCAAAAATCTCATATCATATTTAATTTACTTAAAAATCAAACTCAAGTATCGCAAACCACTTCTGAAAGGTCTATATATCAATAAACATCAAATTAAAGATTGGACACTAGAAACCCTAATTTACGCCCATCCTTCGCTATGAACAGTGTGAAGGATAGGAATCAAATCAGGCTTTCAAATTACCTTAAAACCAAACTCATACCTTCATTAAGATCATTCAAACCTAATCAAATTCTCAAAAATCATATTAACATTAGTCTTGATGGAATACCTGGGCCTTTGATGTTGCTCTGCCCTACTGATCTGCTCATCTAAACATCATTTAGGCGATGCTCAAAATCCAAGAGGCCATTCTAGTGGCCTTCAATCCATGTATTAGATTTCTCCTTGGCCACCGCTACCTAGACGAAGAAAAAAAAAACTAAGATATAAATTAGGTGAGAGGAATCCAGTTGATAAGAATTCAATCAAACCAGTTCAAGTTTGTCACAATCAATCCAACTGAGCTTCTAAAACTTCAATTCACCCAACTGAATCAGATTAAAATTGAATTACACCTCAAATCATTCGATCAATCACTAAAATCAAATTCAGTACATTTATGGGAGGGTTCTTGTGATCAACTGAGGTGTATGGATGAACCCTTAGATGAATTTAGCATGTGAGGAGATCTAAGAGCTACTGAGCTTTAGGTCTCCTCACTGCTAGGATGGAGGAGGTGGTCTGATGATCAAAACGTCGAGGTGGGAAGAAGAAGGTGATTGTGAGGTGTTGAGGAAAGCTTATGAATTGATGTAAGGGTGGGAATTCGCCTCTCTGATCTGAATTGATCAAAGAGGACTCATCGAGGAAAAACTAATTAGAAAATACAATTATGCTATGCTATTCTAAACTAACGTGATTAAAAGATCAATTCTACTCTAATCTACTAATATAATCTAATCTAAATTATGAAAGCAACAAATCCTAATCTAATAGATGAAGGGGACTTGAGGGAAGCCATAGCCATCAGCCGATGGTGACGAAGGGGAGGAAGGAGACTCCAACGATGAAAGCTCATAGGAGGGAGCTCTGGGTTGCTCTCAAGAGTTACGAGATCCTTAGCAGCAAGGATCAAATTGGGGAAGAAGATGTAGTTGCTGTCACCAGCTATGGAAGGAGAATTAGAACAGGAGGTTTGGACGATGACCAGCTTAGGGAGGGAACTTATTCCTTCTAAAGGTAGCCACGGAGGTGTTTATATAGGGAGTGGAGCTCAGTAGGATTGGGAATCATAGGTAGAGGTTGTTGGGTCTCAATGGCTGAGATGAAATTGGGTCGCACGAGAATGTTTAGGATGAAAAAGAGCTGTTGAATGAGATCTATAAGAAGTCACGAGGCTTTGTCACCTACAATAGAAAGTTGGTGGCAAATCCACCGTTCGACCAAGTTAGGAAGGATTGGACGGTCAAGAACTCTCACGTTCTTCGCTGAGGAGCAGTTGAAAAACTCGAAGGCATAAGGTCTTTCAGTAAAATAGTAGAGGAGGCCCTCACATTGAAATGGTAGTGAAGTTACCCTATAAACACATAAGTGATATGTTTTGTTACCAAGAGGTCCCGAAGGCTTACACATAGGTCCCTACAACTTTATGTGTTAGGAAATGTGAAGGTGTATGTGTATAAAGAGGACCTAAATGCAAATCATCAATTCCAAGGTCCAAATGATGTCAAATTGCAGTGAAACTTTTATGGAATCTAATTTGAACTTATTAAAAATTATTTCAATAGTTGAATTGTGAAATTAAGCTCATTTTGATGTTCAATTGTCTTTTGATTCAACCAATTAACAATCTTAACATAGAATCTCTTTGATTTAACCTAATTTTGCATTTTTAACAATAATTTGGTATTTAGATCATTTTCCATAAATCTCACACTTAACCATTTTCTTGAGTTAATTATAGTGTTTTGACTTAATTTTTAGCTTTACTTAAGAATTTTAACTATGATAAGGCACACCTCATCAGTCACCTTGGTAGGCTTCTTTGACACATCTAGGATCTATTCTCCTCTGAAACGATGCTCTGATTCTACTGCCTCTTTTTCAACAAGATCCTTAAGAACGAAACCCTTCATGGACCCCACCATCTTCCCAATTAATCCAAACCCTCCCCGCTAGGATAGCATAAGTGAAATCCGATAGCCGACAACGCTATGCTGAGATGACTCTTGTAGTGGCATACTCCCAAATGGAATGAATGGCAAAGAGCTGTTGACAAAAGAGTTGCCCTTCGTAGCCCTTTTGAGGTCTCTTTATCTGCGGTCAAGCCTCTCTCTCTCTCAAATATGCTCTTGCCAGGAGATTTGAGGGGAGTATGCTCTTCACCTTTCTCCTCTCCTGGAGCCTGATACGTTGTAATCTTGGGGTGCTTCGAGAGTGCCCACTTGCACTCCCTAATGAGCTTAACTCTTTCTCCGTATCCATGCGTGGGGGCCTTGTTGCCTTGGCCTTCTTTGAGCATTTAGCAAGACTAGCTGCCTTATCTTTAGAGCTCTCAACAGTCTCCTTGCTCTCTCTTTTCCCTCTTTGCCACGAGGGGATTTCCCCCTCTCTTCCTAGAAGGATCGTGATGGGATTCTTTCTTTCTTGTAGGCCACATCCTTCAATGGCTCCCCCATTCACTTCACTTTATCTGATTGGGAAGCCTCATGAGATAGCCTAGCTCTCGCTTGCCCTCGCTTCTTTGGCAGGTCCAACCATGAAAATTTCTTAAAAGCTACCAATAGTGAGACCCAAATTGTTTAGTGCGTACACCACTTATGTAACTTAACTAACCCTTAATGCCTCCTAACTTATTTGGTGTGGGGTACAAATTTGCTACCCATGACAATGCCTTCTAATCAGCTGGCTACCACAAGTCCACTCTTGAGATAACCCCAAATTTCACTATCACGATTATCTGGATTTCCAAATTTTTGGATGAAAAGAAAAGAAGATCTCTAGTCAAACTCTTGATAGAAATCGGTCGTTTAGGTCCTATGCATGCAATCATAGGACCTAAGCTACCTAAATTAAGTTAGATCCTAGCTTAACTTAGGAATAATGCATGCATGAGTAGCATATTTCACATTATAGTTGATTTGTTTAGCCATGTAAATAATAATGCTATTTTATGTTTAATTGAGAGGCAATAATAATTACAGATGATTCGAGGCCACAGATGATAAATTCGACTGTATGGATGGACTCAGAACGACGATCGCAGCCTGATGGCGCAAAAATCTCCTTAATCGGAGCCATGTAGCACCACCGACAAAGAAGGGAAGATGGATGGTCAGGATGGCACCATGTGGTGCCATCCCAATGGCCCACCCCTGCTCCCTCAGCCGTTGAAGCGAAAACGTAGGGTCGTTGGATCATCATCCAATGACCACAAGTGAGCCACATCGCTTGCTTCCCCGCACTCTTCATCAAGAGAGCACATCTCAGCCATTGGATCGTCATCCAATAGTTGAGGACAACCACACACGAAATCCAAAATGCGACCATCTGCATGCATAGTGCGCTGATCAGCATCCCAAAGGCGAAGCGCGGACAAACGTTCAAGGCGCGAGGAGCAGTGAAATTGAAGGTGATGGAGCATGGGCGAAATTAAGCCTCATGATTGGCAAACAATGATGCGGGGCGAGACGCGTGGCACGCTATCGTGTGTTGGATTGGAGCACGTGATTACGCATGGCTGGACGCGTCATTGCACTCTGGGCGTGTTGACACGGTAGCGTGCACGATCTTAGTCGTCGATCGTCGTGATCAAACGGTTGAGATTGAAAGTGCACGCGCATGCATGTGAGGAAAGATGTGGCAGTGGATCGGGTGGTGCAGCATGTGCCACATGGTGTGATCTCGTGCGTGCGTGTGTTGGGCGTGCGACGGAGGCTTGTGGACATGGGATTTTGACGCGATCTTAGCCGTTGATTGCCAGATCGATGGCTCTTGTTGCTCTAGATCAGTTGCATGGATTGGGGGGCTAAAAAAACTCATGTTGCCCCTCACTTTGGTTATAAAAAGGACCCTAGACCCCGCATTTGAGGGGCAATTCCATCTCCAAACATCTCCCTCTCCCTTCTATTCCGAAGAGCCCTCTTCCTCCAAGACGTCCACCAAGGCCACCCCTAGTGCACCATTGCTGCTACTCCATGCCTCTCCAAAGGCCATCAAGGACCACCCTTGGTGCCCTTGTTCTAGTAGAATAGACAGTTGTTTCTTTAATTCTTCTAGTAGTTCTAGTTCTAGCAGCTTTTATTCCAGTTGTTCTAGTTTAGTTCTAGTTATTCTTCTTGTCAATCATTCAACTAGATGGAATCTTGCCTGATTATTATCTAGATGGAGTTGATTTGCTTTATATCACATATTTATCATGCTTAGTGTTTTAGTTCTAGTTAGATTAGATCATTATTAAGTCAAGTCACATTTTTGCTTCCCTGAGTTCGACCGGGACTTACCAAAATTTCGTTATATTTGCTTGTTGACATGTTTTCGCATTATACTACGATGAAAGTATTTTAAAAATGCGATTCCATGTAACGACATCAATGTTTTGTGATTGGCCAACTTCTTTCTCTCTCTCTATTTTTTTGAATATTTTGGTGTTCTTTTTTGTTTTATCCCCCATGCTTAGCCTTAGATTAGCCTTGATTCGAGGTGATTCTTTTCGATCCAAGCCCTTGATTCAAGGTGATTCTAATCATAAACAAAATTTGGATTGCTTACAAGATCTTCCTACAACACTATATAGCAACTAGCTATGTGAAATAATGAGAATATTAATTACATGTTTCAAATAGTTGAATTAGATAATTAATATGTTCTTGGAGAAGCACCAAGGGCATTTTGGTAATTATCAATGTGTTAAAATCTTCTCTAAATAGAAAGAGGTGTAAAAGAGGGGTATTATTGTAATTTTAAAGAAATAAGATTTCTTTAAACCTTGGGATCAAGATTCTCTATATAAAGAGTGTTAGATTTTATGTGCCTTCAGTGAGCCATCTGAATTGGGTTACATTTCATCTGAATAAAAGAATTAGATTATTTTTAATATGTGAATTACGACTCTTAGTATGAATACGGTGACACACTTAGTTAGATCGAATAAACTCGATGTGTCTTGACTTAAAGATCTAAACAATTTACATGATCCAATAGCACACCAAGAAATCATCGTATCTGATTCAATCATTTATTTTTTATCTTAGTTGGGATAAGAATGTTCTTTGAAGATCATTTTCTGATTGATGTTCTTGAATGGAGATTCAGAACTATCACGCGAATTGGGTAAAAGAGTTGGCTTGATGAAATAGGAGATAATCAAAGTCCTTTAATGTTGTCATGGAGAAGGTGTATCCTTTGACTTGAGATAGATATGTGTCTCTAATCACAAACACATGAATTTGGAAGACCAATGGTAGGTGCACCCACCTTAGTGTTGCTACTAGAAATTTGATGTATGTGGGAGGGAATAGGAGACACATGATCTCTCAAAAGAATCACACAATTTTGCTTCATAGTTGTAGACAGCAGATTGGATGTGAGACCTCACTCTGGGTATATTGGGAAAAACAAATTTCACATGTGGTGGCAAAGTTATGATCAGACTCAAGTATGAAGGAGAAGGATAGAGTCCTTTGGAAAAGGACCTGGTATTTGTTCTCATCCTACTACAACAAAATACACTTTTAGCAACCATATTTTAAGGACAAATTTTTTTTTGGTGACCAAAAAGAAGTGGGTGACAAAAAAATCATCTCAAAAAATTGATCACTATTTTTAAGACTCATATTTGGTCACTAAAATTTGGTCACCTGCCTACCCAAATCCTTTCCCACCCATATTTTTCGTTTCCCACCGAAATCCCAGACAACCCTTCTTCAAGCCCTTTCAACTCCCCCTCCCATCACCCACACCCTCAGGCCTCTCCCCCCATCGCCTCGCCTCCTCTTCCTGCCCCTCTAAGGGTCCCCCTCCCCTTCCTCACCCAGGTGTTGGTGTTGGCTAGAGGGGTCATCACCTCCTTTTGCAAGTGGAGCACCACCTCCCTCATTGGCAGCGTCGATGTTGGAATCCTCATCCATGTCACCATCGCCCTCTCTCTCGCACTTGAGATTGGTAATGAACAACCCTTTTCTATCTCTTTCGATTCCTCTACTTGTCTTTCGATCATGATGCGATTTTGATGTTGGAATGGCTTTCCAATTGAACACCGCACCTCCACCACGCCTCGGTGAGCGTCCATGGCTGCTCGTAAGCTCTCAAGGGTGGTGCTGCTACTTCTACTTATGATTTTTGCCCTCAGGCGTTCTTCTGATTTCCTTCCCTATTAGGATTGATTCCCTTAGGCATTGATGACCTTGGTAAAGTTTGTTCCATCTCATTATCTTGCTTCAAAAGTTTCTTAGATTTCTTCACAGTTTTGCCATTTTTGTACATCTCTCTTTGTTTTTTAATCAGTTGAGGATTGTATGCATCATTAGATTTTCTTAAGCTCCCTATTGGAGATCTCGGCCTGCCCATTCATTTGGGGGTGGTAAGGCATGGAAATCTGGTGATTCATCCCAGATTTAGCTAGTAAATTCATGAACTGGGCATTGGTGAAATGAGTGCCACCACCGTCGGTGATGGCCTTAGGTATCCCAAACTAATTGAATATATTCTTACAGACAAAGTCGATGAGCACCTTGTGGTCATTGTTTCGAGTGGGAATTGCCTTGATCCATTTTGACACATAATCTATAGCAATCAAGATATACTAGTGCCCAAATGAAGGGAGGAAGGGTCCCATGAACTTGATGCCCCAAACATCAAAGATCTCAACATGCAAGATTGGGTTTAGGGGCATTATATCTCTCTTGGCAATCTCCCAAGAGCTTGGCATTGGGAACATGACCTCGAGAAGTCCTGGGCATCTTTGAATAAAAATGGCCAATAGAACCCAGGCTCGAGAATTTTTGCAGCCGTCTTCTCACCAGAAAAATGTCCACAACATGCAGATTCATGATAGAACTCAAGTATACTTTGGAATTTGTTTTCCGGTATGCATCAGTGAATAATCTGGTCAACACCGATGTAATACAATTCGGGGTCATCCTAGAAGTAATATTTGACCTCAAATATGAGATTATCTCATTGCTGCTTGGTCCAGTCCTAGGGAACTTGACCAACAGCCAAATAGTTTACCATGTCTGCAAACCAAGGGGTTCTAACACCCGAGACTGTAAGGATAATCTTATCTGAAAAAGTATAAGAAATTGGGAGCTCCAGATGAGGGGGATTAGTTAGGATTCTCGAAAGATGATTAGCCACTACGTTTTGTGCCCCAGCTTTATCTTTGATTTCTAAATCAAATTCCTGTAACAATAGAATCCATTTAATGAGCCGAGGCTTGGCATCCTTTTTGGCCAAGAGATGTTTCAAGGTCTACTGGTCTGTGTAGATTATTATGTGAGATCCTAACAAATAAACCCTGAATTTCTCTAGAGCAAAAACTATAGCTAGCAATTCATTTTCTGTTACGGTGTAATTCCTCTGGGCCTCATCTAGAGTTTTGCTAGCATTATAAATCATTGAGGGCTGCTCATCAACTTTCTGACCCAAAATAGCCGCAACTGCATAATCTGATGCACCGATCATAATCTCAAAGGGGGTTGTCCAGACTGGTGGTTGCAACATCGGGGCACAGGTGATGTAGACACAATTATTGAAGGTAAAATGTCTATTCATGCATGTTTCTAGGCTTAAATTTGCATTTCATGTTATAAATATTGCATAGCATACATCATTTTGCATTTAGAGTAGTATATAATTTAGGTTAATTGTGTCCTTTTTATGGTTAGGAGAGAAGGATATTTATTTCGGAGCCACGGATTGACGATCCGACCGTACGAATATGATCAAGACGACGATCGGAGTTCAACGCCTCCGAAATCGCCTCGATTAGAGTCCCGTAGCACCATATACAGTCCGAGGAAGATCAACGGCCAGGGACTAGGTGACATAATTCGGAGCTTCAAATGAC
This sequence comes from Thalassia testudinum, assembly GCA_037157565.1. Taxonomy (NCBI): domain Eukaryota; kingdom Viridiplantae; phylum Streptophyta; class Magnoliopsida; order Alismatales; family Hydrocharitaceae; genus Thalassia; species Thalassia testudinum. The sequence continues at coordinate 130,090,105 of JAZHRO010000014.1, read as the reverse complement.
AAATCCAATCACACAGATGGATTTGGGTCGACGGTCGCAGCCTAACTGCGCAAAAATCGACTCAATCCGACCTCTGTAGCAACCATTACAACAAAAAGAAGATGGACGGCCAAAACTGCACCACGTGGTGCAGCCCAGGCGCACGCACGCGTGCAGCAGCATGGGTGCGCGTGTGTGCAGGCGCGCATGCACACAGCGCAGCACCAGAGCGTGAGCGTACGCATGCATGGCAAAGGCGGGGGAGCACAGTGCCAGCGACGCATGAGCTGGACTTACAGCGACGCTTACAGTCGTCGCTAATTCTTCGTGCTCTAGCAAAGCCAACCGTGGGCATGAGGGGGCATGAGCGGGCATGAGCTACCTACAGCAATGCTTTCAGCGATGGTCTGGATGCCACTAATGGTTCCATACCTATTTTTGCCTCTTCTCCTCCACTATAAAAGGACATACACCCCCTCCCTTCCAAGCCATCTCTACCTACTCTACTCCCACCTACTCCCAAGCTATAGCAAGCCTACCAATGCTCCATTAGAGCTTGTTCTCAAGCTCCCAAGGCTCCTATTAGTGTAGCAAACCTCTACCTCACCAAATATTCTTCCATCTTCCCATCCCCAATCATAGGTCGCCTTGGAGCTGTCCTCCCACCTCCATTTCGGTAGCAGATCATCTCCGTCTTCTCACCTCCATTCCAGAGCCACGCCGAAGCTTTCCTCTACCTGACATCCTCCTGCATCTCACCTCCGTCGTTCCACTCCTCACCTCCTTCGTCCAAGCTTCCACCAGGCACCGTCGTCTCGCTAAACAGCCGATTCGGGAGATTTCCTCTCACCTCCCTCTCTTTTTGTGCTTTTATAATTCATTATAATCGACATTGGATTGATATATATATCATATTTGTCCCATTTCTATCTTGTGATTCATTCTGCTTGGGCTCTTTCCAAAAATACAAAAAAAATCAAAACCCGAAAATACCGAAAAGAAACAAAACGAAGCGTGGTTTTCACTTAAAGTAAATGTCGCCTCCCTGTGTTCGACCCGGGAATCCCCTGGAGTTTCGGTATAAATTTTATCTGATCGACGTGTTTTGCAACTACGATGATGGGTTACTTGTAACCCTGATTTCAAACTCACGAAACTCGTGAGACCAACAGGTGACCGTCATTTTTAATAAATCAAATGCCTTTCAGCATGATTCATCAAACTTGAATGGCTGGTCTTTGGCCAGAAGATTGATCAAGGGTCGAGCAATCATAGAGAAGTCATTAATGAATCTTCTATAGAAACCCACTTGGCCAAGGAATGATCTAATCTACTTAACCGATGTGGGTGGGGAAGTTTAGCAATAGCATCAACTTTTGCTTTATCAACTTGAATCCCCCTGTTGGAAACTACATACCCCAAGGCAATTCCTTCCTAAGTCATAAACTGGCTTTTCTCCCAGCTATGGACCAGTCTAGTCTTCATGCATCTCTTACAGATCAATTCAAGGTTAGCCAAACACAAATCAAAAAAATCGCCAAAGACAGAAAAATTGTCCATAAATTTTTCTAGACAATCCCCCACCATGTTAGAGAAAATGGAAAGATGTACCTTTGAAAAGTTACAGGTGCATTGCAGAACCCAAATGGCATTCTATGGAATACAAAGGTTCTGTAGGGATAGGTGAATGTTGTCTTTTCCTGGTCTTTAGGATGGATTGCAACCTGATTGTATCTTGGATATCCATCCAAAAAGCAGAAGTATTTCTACCGAACTAACTTTTCTAGGATTTAATCAATGAAGGGCAGAGGGAAATGATCCTTTTTAGTGGCTGTGTTCAGCTTCCTATAGTCAATGCAAACTCTTCAGGATGATGTTGAATGAGTCGACATAGATTCTCCTTTCTCATTAGTCACCACGGTTACCCTAACTTTCTTAGGGGCAATCTGCACGGGACTAACCTAGGGACTATCTGAGATTGGTAAGTTATAATAACATCGGGCCATTTGATTATCTCCTTCTTGACCACGTCTCACATATTAGGGTTGAGTCACCCTTGCATTTCGCGAGAAGGGTGGGATCCTTCTTCTAAATAAATTCTATGATTACAATATGAAGGCTCGATCCCTTGCAAGTCAAGGATGGTCCAAAAAATTGCCTTTTTGTTTACCTTGAGGACCCTAACCAACTTCATTTCTTGCTCCCTCGTCAATTCAGCACTTATAATTACTGGGTGCATCTTTTTAGGTCGTAAGAATTCATACTTTAAGTTTTTAGGCAAATGTTTCAATTCTAGCTGGGGTTGGTTCAGAATGGATGGTAAAGATGATGCAGGTGAAGATTCACTGGGTAAGTCTAAGGGAAGAGGTTGGGAATAGAGAAAATTAACAACCACTTCGGCATGTGGCAGGTTTGCCACAAAGGATTGTGGGTTAGGGTTGCATGTTTCAATAGGTTCCTCAGTTATGTTGATTGACATGCAAGTCTCAACATTATGATCAATATCCTCAAATTTGTTTTTCTCCTTAAAAATATCAAGCTGCAACTTCCTATCCCTAAAGGCGATTTCCATACTACCATTTTCATAATTGATGTTAGTTCAAAATAATGGGCATATTCTTCAACTCCTCCAGTACATCCATTTCAAGGACCATAAAATCGATGAGAAAATGGAAGTCCTTGACCCTAATAATCACATACTCAATAATGCCCCTCGAAGTGGTGACCGAACAGTCAGCTAATTGGAGTGTTACTAAGGTGGGATTAAGTTCACCTAACCCAAATTTCTCATATAGGGTGGTCAGGATTAGGTCATTGCACAGCAATCATAGATCCAAATCAACCTAAATAATGTTAGAACTTAGCTTAATTGGTAAATATTACATTCATATCATGCATTGCATCATTTGATATAGAATAAGATGAGATATCTTGCTATTTAATGTTTTGTTGTTATTTGCAGGTGCTAAAGTGATCTAGGATGTGAGATAGAGTGGAATAAGGCAATAAAGAGAGAAGATTGATCCAGACAAGAGGAGTGAGGAGGATAGCCTTATCCCTACCTTTAGAAACCCTATGACAGCCTTCCTAAAACCAAAACCACTTCCATTAGGATATTGTAGCCCTAGAAGCCAAAACATGGATGGCACTATCCATGTTCTTATCCACCTTATTCCTCTCCCAAACACTTAGGAATCAAAACCTACCTTAGAAAACCGAAAACCCACTCTCCAGCACATTTCTGGACGTCCAGATATTAGGCTAGACGTTTGATTTCTGTAGAAACTCAATCCAGGAAGCCAAAACTCGCACTGACATAGAATTAGACGTCCAACGTAACTTCAAGAAACCCAATTTTGGAGCATAAGACATCTGATCACTTGTCTGGACGTCTGGAGGTCTTCTCTGGTTCTTGTTTTTGGTGCTAGAAGCTCGAGCTTGCCTCTTTTGACCTAGAAACCCCACCAAATAGCTTAGGAAATCAAATTAGAGACCTCCTAAGCCTATCCCACTATTCATACCCTTAGTTATCCTATGCCTAACCCAATTGAACTAGCCCAAACCTAATTCGGTGCATCTACAATTGATTGGGTGCACCTAAACTCAATTAGATCCACCCAGGATCTAATTGGATCCTACCTACCCATACAAGTCTTATTAGTCTTAGTAGAACCTAATTAGGATCAACTTGGATCCAATTAGGTTTACTCCTCTCCAATTAGACTCACCTAAGCCTAATTAGGTCCACACTCAGCTAATCTAGGTTGGTCCGACCTAATCCGACCAAACCCACACACCTTACTCTATGAAAATTACACACACACACACACCTTCCTAATTTATCCACCCACTAGTTGCCACCCACCTTAGCAAATCAAATCCCATGCACACTTATTCTAGGAACCTAGGTATCAACCTTACCAAACCTAGATCCTATATAGGTGGTGACTACCTATTTTGGGAGCCACCAAAAGTTGTGACCAAAAGAGGCCACTTTCCATATAAGCCCAACCAAAAGGTGTTGCATGATTCTATTCCTTCCACCTTCAACTCGTGACCACCAACACCCTCCCTTCCACCCTCCAAAGGCCGTCCACTCTCCTCCTCCATGGACAGCTAGAAGAAGCTTCATGGTGCTCCTCCTCCCACTCCAAGCATTATCATGGACAACTAAGCAAGGAGAAGATGAAGGCTTCATCAACATCCTCCTCTTTTCTTCGTCTTGTGGGCATGCCTTCTTCTTCCTCCATAGAGGGTCCACGTCCCATCTTCTTCTCCTCTCCTGGATGGCCATAGAGGAGACCATCTTCAGGGTCTTCTCAAGGACGGCCATTGGTAGAGAAAGGGTGCAACACCCTCCTCTTTACTTGGGTGCACACACCCTTATTCTTCTTCTTAGTGGACGGCCAAGAAGGGTTCTTAATAGCCTCTCTTGGTTGATCCTAGCCTTTGCTTGGTTGTAGTTCTTTTTATGTATTTTTTTGTGACTTCATATAATTAGTTAATGAGTGGTTAGTTTCTCTTTGAATAATTAGTGATGTGCTTTTCTTTATCATTGTGAATACACACTCATTAGTTAGGTTAAGATTAGGTTTCCGTTAACTTAGATTTAGGTCATGTCATATTAGGTTTCGCTTTCAAAAATAAAAAAAAAAACGCAAAAAAATCAAAAAAGCAAAAAGACCAATATATATATATATATATATTAGGTTAGATCTAGGATTTATAATAAGTGGATTTGAATCTAAAACTCATTTCTTTCGCCTCTCAGAGATGAACGACCGAGACTCAAGTTATAAAAGAGAAAATCTATGCGAGTTTCGTTAGAGAAATAAATATTTTTTATTAAAGGGTTTAGTGCAACTATACTACAAGTTCTACATATTTCAAAACACGTGCGAAAATGATGTCAAATGGCATCATTATCGGGGAGGCAATAGGTGAGTTTTAGATTTGGATTTGCATTTGCTTTACATTTTTGTTTTGTGTAGGTCAAGGACGAAGTGGATCTGCGCACACTCCAATCTGTGGTGAAGACCACAGGTAATCCTTAGATCCTCTTGCATTGTTTCCTTAGGTTTTAGATTTCTAAAAAATAAATTGTTGTTTCTTAGAAAGGATAGGATCTTGGTTAAATTAGTTAGTTAGTTAGTTTCCTTTTCAAAAAAAATGAAAATAAATAAAATATAAAAATCAAATTCAAATTTTTGTATTTGAATTTACAAAAAAAATATTTGAAAAATCCTTCTTTGGTGTGTGTTTTGATTTGGAAACTATTTAAAATACACCAAATCCAGATTTGGAAAATCGACCAGCACATGATTGTGATTTTCAAAAATTAATTACTGTTAAATTAGGAATCCAAAAATTTTGGGTTTAGGTTTTCTATTAGGGTTTCAAACCAACCTTCCAACGCCACATTTTATTAGGAAAAATTCGCACTGTACGAATTTTAAAAATTCGTATAGTGGATGGGGGTCAAAATAGTCCACACATTGATTTTATCAAAATTTAAACATTAATTCTTCCCTCTATATATATCAGATTGATTTGAAATTTGCGAGTTTGGAAAGCCATTGAAACCTAGTTTTTTCTATAAGTTTTCAAGAGTTTTTGGATTTCTTTTGATACTGTTTCAAATTGAATTACTCGCTGGGGGTCCATTGGCCTATTTGACCCCTGACATCTAAAAATTTGTAATAAATTGTTTGAAATAGTAAATATTTCAAACAAATACTCTCTAGAATCCCAACTAAAATAGGAATCAGTGTATCAAATTTCAAATCATTCTAATACTAGTCTTACCTTATGGAGTGATTTACAATTTGATCTGGATTTGCAAGTGTTAATTTCATATAAATAAAACATCAAACCCTAATTGTGGTGTTTGGTCGGATCGAAAATAGGATTTTCAAAAATTTGCGTAACATTGTTTGAACATCCTAAAATCGTGAAATTTTTACTGTAGATAGCTTTTCTAATTGGCTTTCATTTGGTATCTGTCTTAAGCCCTAATTCGTAATATATTTTCCAAATTAATTCATTTAGTAAAGGTGGGTCAGAACTATCTAGAGTGAATGATCAGACAACTTTGGAGAATTCTTCCTGCCTCTACGCAACTTGAATTAATCTGAAATTAGTGGCATTTGAAAGTTTTGGATACTGTTTGATCAACTCTCTGCCTACTTGTTTGAGATACTTTCAATCTGCCTTGATTGGTCACTAATCACTATTAAACCTATACAAAATCAGGGATATCATTAAAAATCGGGAAAAAAATATTTTGGTGAACCTAACCTGGTGTGTGAACAGTACCCCAAAATTGGGATCATTTTGATACTATTTGCACACCTTTTAAACTGAACCTTGTTGACATTGGGTGAATTTTCAGAACTAGAAGAAGCATAAACCCTAGTTGTTTCACATTAAGGTTTAGTTTTAGAGACTCAAAACAACCTTGTTTGAGCCTGATTTGGTGTGATTGCATAATAGGTGGGGATTTGCACTAATTGGTTGTCTACCCCCTCACCTACCTAAATTGAAACTGAGTTACATTTCAACTTAGGCAACCACTTAGGTCCAATTTACTTAGTAGTGTGCATTAGGATCATTATTTTCTTTGATTGGGTCCCACCACTTCTATCTTGTTGGACTTAAAATTATCATCTAGACATATCTGATATTAGGGTTTCCACATTAAGGTAGAACACATTTGCATTCCATACTTAAAGGAAATTCATAAAACAAATAAGGACTTGCGAAACTTGTTGTGTGCTTCACTCTAACCTTGTTTGAATTGACTTAAATAAGGAAACCCTAAAAGAAATTAATGCAAGAACTTGAACCATAAAAGCCACTACACCAATTAAAGCTTGTATTGCAAATCATTTGTTTATGCACTTCACACTGCTAAATCTAATTTTAAGGGCAATGCCCCCATAACACCCAATCACATTCCAAGAGTACTTCAAGTCCAAGCCTAAAACTAAGTAGGCGTGCCCTAGGAAGGACTAACTTACTTGGTAATCGAAGTTTAATTGGGTGAAAATCAAGGCCTTGTTTATTTGGACCAACTGGTACCAAGAAAGGTTGGTGCAGTAACTGCATTAATCTCTAGTGCCGTCTCGCTGAGTGAGGTGTCCTAGGGGGTCCCACCTTTCTGACCAGCCAAGTAATTCAAGGGTTGATTTAACCCAAGTCCATTTCAGGGTGCCAAGTTTAGGTCCATTTAGGGTATACACTTTAGGGCTAGCTTGTTTGCTTGATTTGGGGCTTTCTCTCATTTTAGGCCTTTGCCTTATTTTCACCAGCACCTTGTAGTTGGCTGTGTCTTCTTAGGGAAGACCTTCTCTTTTCTTTATCGTCTTCTTTTCTTGAATATCCATGAACCCATATCATCCTTCTTACCCTCAAGGTTCTCCCTCTCCCAACCTAGCCATGATTCCAACTCCTCCTGGTTGGGAGACTCATCCTCAGCAACTGGGATATGATTATTCTCATGCTCCTTATCCCCCAGTGTATTTAGAACCTGAACCTCATGAATCCGTCCCTTATCTTGATCTAAACCAAGTGAAGGCCATAGTTGCTGAATTCCAAGAGTATAATAGGAATTATACAGATCAATGTGCCAAGCTCCTGGAGCAAATTAGACAATGCCAAGCACAATCTCAATCTTATCACTCCTCCCAGGTATAAGAGACCTGGAATCCCAGCCTAATCGATTTGGTGACCCATAATTTGGATCCAATAGCTACTCTACTAACTCTTACTACCTTGGGGAGGCATCTTGGTCTCAGTCAACCCAAAAGAATTTGGACCTACTTCATGATTTGGGTAGATCATTTGGGGAATGCACCATTTCTGATACACCTATACTTGATGATATATGACTTAAGAATTGGAATTGATCACAAGTACAGGACTACACATTAGGCTCTCACTCAACTCCCTCTATAGTCAGCCCCACTTAGAGTGATACACACTTTGATTCATATCCTGATTTGTATAACCTTAAGTGGAAAGACAATCCTGATCATTCATGGCCTCCACAGAGACAAAATCAAACTCAAGATCAATCTGGGCCAGCCCAGTACTCCACTCAATCCATTTTAGGGCAACCATCTAGTCCGACCCAAACCACAACCACCCTTGAGGATATCATGAACCTTTTGTTGGACTTTGACAAGAAAAATGAAGAAAGGTTGACTAATCTAGAAAATCAAGTGAAATCTCAAGGGGATAAAAATCAAGAGACTTCAAGAATCATTCTATTCCTATATGCACACTCTAATTTATTCTCCACCTATTCTTCTGACCCCTCCAATTTATCACATGTGCCATTGTGCAGGTGCTAATTCTTTGGCCTCTTAAAGAAAGAGAAAAGCTAGGAGCCCACCCAAATGATCTGATTTGGGCTCACCTAAAAATCTTAAGACCAAACCCGCATCCAACTCTGACTTAAACTCTAAGGACAAAAAGAAGAAAAAGGTTCCTGAAGTTGATTTGACCCATTTACCCTTTCCTGGGGCCTTAAAGAAAGAGTCACAAGAAAAGAAAATGACTTGCACACCTAAAGAGGTGGTTTTATCTACTAACATAAGTGCATTTGTTTCTGGCACTCTACCACCCAAAAAGATCAACCCTGGAAAATCATTCATATCTTATGTCATCTAGGGATTCACCTTCAATAGAGCCCTTGTGGATATAGGGTCTTCCATCAGCTTGATTCCTACCGCTCTTGTTGACCTCACTAGACTTGGAAATCTATACCACACACCTGTCACCATTAAAATGGCAGATGGCACATTAACACACCTAAGGGGGTAGTTCATGATGTGATCATTAAAGTGCAAGGTCTTAGCTTTTTGATTGATTTTAGTATTTTAGACATGGATATACTAGAGAAGCTAAGTGATTCACCTATCATTCTGGGCTGTCCTTTCTTGGCTACAACCAATGCACGGATTGATTGTTACTCAGGATGTATGGAAATAAGTAGTGGCAATGAGAAGTTTCACTTTGATATTTATGTAGGTACTAAGAAAATGAAGTCAGGGTATTTTTTGGATGATACAGAAAGTGATTCGGAGGATAATTCGGAAGAAACAATGGCAATTGACACCTGGGTAGGACCACATGACTCAAATCAAGAATCCACTTAATCACAACAGTTACCCTCAATACAAGATCAAATATTTGATAGTATGGTTGACTATCTTGACCAACCTAGCCTAATTCAAATCCCTACCCCTTGCAACGAATCCTAGATTACTCAACTGATCAAAATGGTTCAGGAAATAAAAGAAGCTAGTATGAGAGAATATGATGATATAAGAAAAGAGCTTCATAGAATCCGAGATGAGCAACAAAAATCAGAAACATTGGAATTTGGGTCGGATGTACCATAACAAATTTTTTATTATGAAGTTGTCATTATGGATTCTATAGATCATACACACGAGGTGGATGATATTGATGTCCCCATTGAATTGAGGAAGGAGATTTATTTGAGGATCTTAATCTTGATTTAGGGCCTGAATATCAATCATTTCATTTTGAGGAACCAAGCATTAATGGGCCTGGATATGATTTTGTTGTATTTGAGGATACCCATGGAGACATTGATGAATTGATTCAGATGATCCAATACACTAAACAACAAAATCAAAAAGACCTTAACAACTCTTCAATCAATGATTCAGCCCATTTCACTTTCATGAAGGGGCTCACTGATGAATCTAATGCCTAATTCCATCAAAGTGAGCAAGAGGAAATATCCCCTTATGAAAAAATATTCAAGAGATTGAAAGATTATTGGGGATTACATATGATGAGTTGTTGGAGGAAGCTAAAAGTTTTGCTGAATCATGTGATAATTGGGAATTAGAATTGAATGACTTGGAAGAGGAGAAAGAAATAGATGATACTCAAACATCTTTGGGAGAGACAAAGACTAATCAATGGACCTTGATTTCCAGATCTAACCACATCACTTGGGTCATGCCTTCCATTTATCACCATTATCAGGACCTATATAATTTTACCTCACACGACTCCACTCATACCCCAACCACCAACATTCTCTATCACCTTTCCAGAATGCCTTCATCTTCATTTCTTCCAAGCACCTGCATTTATCTATCTTTCTACTGTAGCACTTAGCTGTAGATAATCCCAAGCCCCATCTACATATTTTTCCGATTTTGTGGGCTTGGAATTCATGGACAGCTGGTCCGCATTTGCGGTCCGTTGTTAGCAAATGAGATTAAAATTCTTATCATTTTACTCACCATTCTCGATACTATATTGATATATCCTTTTTGAGTTTATGCCTAGCTGGAGGTGTTAAACTCAGTACTTTATATAGCATATTTTATTTAGCATATTTCCTACATATTTATTTTACTTCTTAGGTGTTGGAATAAGCAAAATGAACAATTCAGGAGCTATTCTAGGTGATTTCTACCCATTTACTCCCTATCTTAATTTATTTTTTATTTTATTCATGCATGAGGGGGATAGTATATGTAAACTAAAATTTTTTTTGCCACCACTTTAGAAAAGCCTTTCGTACATCATGCTAATTGCACTTTAGGATCCTTAAATTACGAACAATCGACTCCACCTCCAATGTTCACATTGGAGTTAGAAATCATCCACAACAACCACTTTCGACTCATCCACTCACCTTTTTGTTCTAAATTTGGGGTCGAGCTGAATGTAAGCCAAATTAGGGAAATTTTCGAAGAGCAACTTTGAAAGGTTATACATAGCATTTATATATATTGCATTCATGTATTAATTTTTATCAAGGAATTTTTATTGGGGATTTTATTCGTAAGTTGATTCTAAATCTAGAATGCAATAAATGTTTACACTTGCACGTAAATTTTGCAATAGATCCATTGTAAAAATCGATAAATATCTTTAGTTTGTCAAGAAGAAGCATTGCTTCTTTTCTTGAACCCTTGGACAGTGGTTAAGGAGTTAAGCAAGCTATCTTCCATCAGATCCACCAAACATTTGTGAGGTGAGAGTAGAATGTCTACTAGTACTCTAAGTCTAGGGCAAGGATTCTTAGTTTCTGGATAATTAGATAATGATACTTAGAGTTAGGTATAATTTTCGCGCTCAAGTTCATACGTACGAATTTTGTAAGAATTCTTGAGCCACCAAATAAGGTAGATACGTAGAAATTGAGTTCTAATAAAACTACGACTAAGGTGGATGGTCATGGCCGTCCTCTACGGAATCCTCAGTTGAAGGAGGGTATTAGTGTCAAAGGTTAGAAAATACGTTGTCCTATCCGTTTGCTTCCTAGTGCCACTTCCACCAAATAAGTCACCCGATATCCTCTTGAACATCACCAATCCCTAATAGTGCCTCTTAAATAAAATTTCAGTGTGTTGTGTTGTATTGTGTTGTGTTCATAGATATGCATGAAAAGAAAGAAAAAAGAATATATATATATGGAAAAAAAGGAAAAAAGAAAAGAAAAACAAAGAGAAAGTTTGAAAAAAAAAGTGTTGAGTTCATAATTGTGTTTATCTGTTTATTTCAATTTCTAGTCATTTACATTGAAGCAACAAAACCTACTACCATTGCGATCCACCAAATATGGCTCATATTTGCTTTTCTGTATTTCTAACCACCTGAATACAAGCTAGGGAATTTTGACTTAGTTGTAGGGTTATCATAATTTTAATTAAAGTATTAATGCCATGTGAAGCCACCAAATATTAAGTGCATTGACAAAATATGGTGAGATTGTGAGCTTGAAAAGAAAAAGAGAGTACAAAGGAACTAAAGAGAGCATAGTTTTTAGCCGCTTTTTAGGTTGATTTGTTTGATAGTCTAGAAATCTAGAATCTGTACTACTAAATTATATGTAGCATCAGATGAGTGCGAGCCACCAAATATAAAATCACTTGACTCAGACGTCTTCTACCTAAGCCAAAAAGCTGGTGTAGAAATCACAGATTATTTGTTATATATCCCCGAGGGAAGAGTTTGCCTATCTCGATAGAATTTTATTAAAGGTCAAGTATGAACTTTAAGTGTGAATTGACTTTTCATTTGGGTCCATTGCTTAAGCTACCATCACGACACTTCCACGATTGTTTTGATTTCTAGATTTCTGAATGACACAAAAGGAGAAAAATCTTTAGTGAAACTTTTTGATAAAAAGAATAAGCAGTCCTTTAGGGACCGAACTTGTAAATAACTTAGTCATGCACTTAGTCTTGCATTTGCTAGGAACTAGCAAAGTTTAGCCATGGGGGAATGATTGCACAGCAATCACAAATCCTAATCAACCTAAATAATGTTAGAACCTAACTTAATTGATAAATATTGCATTCATATCATGCGTTACATCATTTTATATAAAATAGGATGAGATATTTTGCTATTTAATATTTTTTATTATTATTTGCAAGTGCTAAAGTGATCCAGAATGTGAGACAGAGTGGAATAAGGCAATAAAGAAAGAAAACTGATCTAGACAAGAGGAGTGAGGGGGATAGCCTTATCCCAACCCTTAGAAACCCTAGGATAGCCTTCCTAAAATCAAAACCACTTCCATTAGGACATCTTAGCCCTAGAACCCAAAACATGGATATCATTATCCATGTTCTTATCCACCTTATTCCTCTCCCATACACTTAGGAAACAAAACCTACCTTAGAAAACCCAAAACCCACTCTCCAGCACATTTCTGGATGTCCAGAAACTCAATCCAGGAAGCCAAAACTCGCACAAACACAGAATTAGACGTCCAACCTAACTTCCAGACGTCCAATTTTAGAGTATAAGACGTCTGAACACTTGTCTGAACGTCTGGAGGTCTTCTTTGGTTCTTGTTTTTGGTGCTAGAAGCCCAAGCTTGCCTCTTTTGACCTAGAGACCCCACCAACTAGCTTAGGAAACCTAATTAGAGACCTCCTAAGCCTATCCCACTATCCATACCCTTAGTTATCCTATCCCTAACCCAATTGAACTAGCCCAAACCTAATTGGGTACATTTATAGTTGATTGGGTGCACCTAAACTCAATTAATTCACCCAGGATCTAATTGGATCCTACCTACCCATACAAGTCTAATTAGGCTCAATAGAACCTAATTAGACTCAACCTGGACCAAATTAGGTTCACTCTTCTCCAATTAGACTCACCTAAGCCTAATTAGGTCCACACTCACCTAATCTTGGTTGACCCAATCTAATCCAACCAAACCCACACACCATACTCTATGAAAATTACACACACACACACACACACACCTTCCTAATCTATCCACCCACTAGTTGCTGCCCACCTTAGCAAAACAAATCCCATGCACACCTATTCTAGGAAAGCCCTACATCTTAGTTGTTAACCCTTACCAAACCTAGATCCTATATAGGTGGTGACTACCTATTTTGTGAGATACCAAAAGAGGCCACTTCCCATATAAGCCCAACCAAAAGCTGTCGCATGATTCTATTTCCTTCCACCTTCAACTTGCGACCACTCTCCTAAGGTCGTCCACTCTCCTCCTCCATGGACGACTAGAAGAAGCTTCATGGTGCTCCTCCTCCTCCTCCAAGCATCATCATGGACGACTAAGCAAGGAGAAGACGAAGGCTTCATCAACATCCTCCTCTTTTCTTCATCATGTGAAGTGCCTTCTTCCTCCATAGAGGGTCCACGCCCCATCTTCTTCTCCTCTCTTGGACGGCCATAGAGTTGACCATCTTCAAGGTCTTCTCAAGGATGGCCATTAGTAGAGAAAAGGTGCAACACCCTCCTCTCTACTTGGGTGCACACGCCCCTATTCTTCTTCTAAGTGGGACGGCCAAGAAGGCTTCTTCATAGCCTCTCTTGATTGATCCTATCCTTTGCTTGGTTCTAGTTCTTTTTATGTATCTGGATTTATAGCTACTTAATAATTGATGCATGATATTCTTTTATCTAGTGGTTTTATGTGCGTGCTCTTATTTTCACTTATGATTTTGATGCACACCTTGTTAGCCTCCTTAGGGTCATCCCCTTTTGGGTTAGTCACACCATGTATGACCATCATGGCCTCACTTAGATGCACTTAGTCATTTAAGGTTACAGGTACGTAATTAGATTTGGGTTGTGTCATATTAGGTTTCGTTTTTCAAAACAAAAATCAAAAGCACAAAAAAAATCACAAAATACAAAAAAGACCAAAAATATTAGGTTAAAAAGTATATCTAAATCTAATCTAAAATTTGTTTCTTTCACCTCCTAGAGACGAACGATCGGGACTCAAGTTATAAAAGAAAAAAAATTTACGTGAGTTTCCTTAAAACAAATTTCTTTGACATAGGATTTTTACACAACTATACTACAACAAAATGGCATATTATTTACAAAAATAAATTTTAATGCACGAAAATGCTTTTGTCATTAGGCTAATGGATGCACTAAGATCTAATAGTGCCAGGTCAAAAGTATAGTCTCTAATGACACAAGAAATCAAGGGGGCACCTGGATCTCTTTTCTTTTGATGTAGGTGATGCAGATAATAGAATTAGCCCTCTTAGAAAGAATCACCTTCCTTGGAGTAAGTTCCTCTAGCTTACGCTTCTGAGTGCATAAGTCCTTTAAGAATTTAGCATAAGCCAGGATGTGTTTATAGTGTTGAGGAGTGGTCTGTTGATCTCCACTTGTTTAAATATATTCAAGAGCTACTCGTTGCTATCTATTTGCTTCTTCTTCCTAGGTTTAAGCAAGGCTTCTAGGAATGGGACGTGTAGTTTAGGGTTTAGGGTTTAGGGTCCCTTTGACTTTTTGATTCTCGACATAAGCTCTTCCTCGGCAAACTTAGGTCTAAATGGAACTTGTATGTGGTAACTTGCATATTACCGAACGGAGCCATAGAAATCTTTGACACTAAGATGGGTAATATATATAAGGTTAATGGACAACGTTTAAAACCTTACGTTGACCGAGTTTTACCTGAGCCCATCTCAGACAAGGTTGCATTAACCTTGACTTAAATTTTGGCCAGACTGTGCCCAGTTGAGTGCTTCCTGGGAGGCAACCCAATGATTGTGCAGGTTGTATATACTTTGATTTTCTAGCTTGGTTAGGTGACCGAATCTGCTACATTATTTAGGTGACATCACTATACTCTCACATGCTTATGTTGTACAATAAGGGCATTACATTAGATAAGCATAGGGGATAGATATTTATTCCTGAGATAATTCTGTTAGGTCCATAGAATTCTACCACTCATTTTCTATTTGTTTATTTTTAAAGAAAAATTAAACAAAAAGACAAAAAAATTTGTAGAGCTAGGAAACAAAAACTTAGGCATTAGAAGTTATCAACCATAGTAAATAATAAAGTAGGATCTAGATACCTAGACTCTTCAGGACTTAATTAACCTGAGTGTCCACTAAAATGTGGATTTGTTTCTCGAGTCCTTGCCATTTTAGAATAATCGTCAATTAGATAAATAATTTGGGGTGATAAGTATGCGACTTATCAACCTACCCTATGAGTTGAGGGGCCCTAGAAGTTTAAACATCTACATACTTTTAGCACTGACTCACTTTATGGGCGACCTTAGAGGAAATTAGGTAGCTAATAAATAGACTAGGGTGCTATGGCTGGCACATTGCTATGCGTAACCCCCCATTGCTGGGTGTTTAGAATCCAAGCACATGACCTGATCTTCTTGGTTGCTGCCTTTAGGTACATCTTAGACTAAGGAAGCCACTTGCTTAGAGAAAAAAGAAAAAAAAATGAAACTACCAATAAAAGGGCAAAAAAAGAAAGGAGAAAAAAGAAATAAGTCACACTTCACCACATAGGTATGGCTAGCAAGTTACCGTAGGTAGCCCTCTATTACAGTTGTCCAAAGCCCAACCCACAAAAATGCACAAATAAATCTCAAAAATAAGAAGCAAGGAAGTAGCAATAAACCCCAGGAGGTATACGAGGTTTGCCCTTGTCTTGAGCCCACCAAAAATAAGAGTAGAGAGAAAGCTACCGATCGGAGAGATAAACCTTTAGGCAGAAATACTTTTCCTTAGGGTCACCTAGGGTTTATAGATGCCTAAGGTCTGTCTTGGTTACCCATTTAATGAGTCAACCAGACAAACACAATAAAATTCTTAACACTTTTAGGTCATTTCGAGTCTTGTGTGGGTTGGGTAGCCGTAGAAAGCTGTCCTAAAATCCTAAAATAAAAAGTCAAAAAGGAAATTATAAAAGAAAAAGAAAAAATATATATATATGTATATATAATAAAAAGGCAAGGACTTGGGCGATTTGTATTTTGGCAGACATCCTGTTAAGTTATCTAGTTTAGATCCTAAGTACTAATTTCCTTTTATTGATAAATGACTAATGTTATAATGATCGGCCCTTGACTCTATTTCTGTAAATCCTCTTTTACTTTCTTTTGCTAGAGACTAGCAAAAGATAGGCATGGGGATGTGAGAAATATACATCAATTTATGAGAAAATGCCTGCTTATAAATGTTCCTAGGCTAATTAGATGCATCTAGCACTATCTATAATGCATCATAGTCATCATCAGTACATTCATGCATTTAGAATAATCTTAGTAATCCGTTTATTAATTTATTTATCTTTAATTGTCAAAACAAGAGGAGACACATAAATAGGCCTCAGATGAAGAATCCAATCATACGGATGGGATCAGGGTGAAAATCAGAGACTAACACCTTCGAAATCACCCCAATTGGACTTCCATAGCATCCTCTACAAGAAATGAAGATCAACGGCCTAGGTGGTGCCACGTGGTGCCACCATACCACATCTTAGCCACTTGCAGCCATTCCCTTTCTCATGCCATCAAATCTTGGTCATCCGATCTTGCACGAACTGCTGAGATCGCACCGCATGGCCTCCAACACTGCTTCATCTCTTAAAGGCGTGCCTTCAACATCACATGGCCTCCAACATAGCATGGCCTCCAACATGATATCGACCGTTGGATCATCATCCAATGGTCCTGATACGCTGCTTCATCACCCGCACGTTCTCAGCACATGATATGCACATGCAATGCTTGCTCTTCAACTGTCTCTCACGCGCGAGTGAACCGAAACACCCTTAAAGCCAGGTGCAGCATGCGCCTTGTGCACGTGAAATGCACCCCGCGTGCCTTGTGCATGTAAATGGCATGCGCTCTGCACTCAAATGGCCGATCAACCCTCTCCCTCTCACCTATAAAAGCCCTACCACCCCCCCTTTTCCATTCATCTCTACCTACACTACCTCTACCCTTTCTAGAGCTAAGGAAGCATCCTAAAAGCTCCAACCTCTACTCCCAAGCCCTAGGTACCCAATTAGAGTAAAGAAATCCCCTTCCCCCTCCTATATTCCTCCAATACCTCACCACCTTCATAGGGTTTCCTAGGGTTATCCTTTCACCTCCAATCAAGGTAGACGATCATCTCCACCTCCTCACCCCGATTCCCTTAGTTTAGAATCTTCATCCTTCATCCCAAATCCCTCCATAGCTTGGCCTAAGCCTCTCTCTCCCACCTTCTTCCTATATCTCACCCTCGTCGTCCGACCTCCACATCTCCGTTGTCGGGTCGCCGCCAAGCTAGTCGTCTCGCCAAGCTTCTGCCTTGGGACATTATTCTCACCCCCTCTTTTATTATTGTATTTAATTTATTTCAGTTGTAATAAAACACTAGGTATTTATAATATCAATTCTCTCTATCTCTGCATTCTATTTATTAGCTTGTTAAAATTAGTCTTGCTCCTCACTTTTCTTTTCTATATATAAAATCACATAAAAATTATAAAATCAAAAAGAAATAAACACGGATTATCAAATGTAGCCTCCTCAAATTCGACTCAGGACTCATTGCCTCGGTTATAGATTTTATTTGATGACACATCTTTTGCCAATGACGATGATTTCATACATCTTGTTATATGCAAACTTTGTGTCATCAGCCCCATAAAAGGATGGGGGCAATCCAATGGTGTTGCTTTTGGTCTCATAGGGGAGAATATCCTCTTTAGGTCTCCTAAGTGTAGGAAGTAGGTAATCAATAGGTAGTCTTTGAGCACTCTCTATTGCTCCTCCTGTGGGGGCTCTATAGGTTTTCCCATAATGTTGTGCAGGGTAGGGTCTTTAAGGATTCACTCAAGTTTAGGTAAAAACACTAGCACAGGTCTTAAGGACCATCTACCATGCATACACAAACAAATACCCCACAATCAAACACAAGGCAAGAAATCAATTTTATCCCCTTTTTTTAGGCCTTTGATTACTCTCAATCCTACTTCACAGGGTAGTCAAAAAGGGGTCAAGTTTTGCGCTCCTCCATTCCCACAAATGTGGTATAAGAGGTGTGGTGCACCTTGAGATCCCTGATCGTCCCTACCTTGAAGAAGGTTGAGGTTAAAAGCTTTTAAATAGGTGGACAAATAAGTTTCACAAAAGTTTATGCTTTCTAGGCCAACCTACATAGGTGCCTATGAGACCTACTCGCAAAGGGAGACTAGATACAGTCGAGTTTGACCTGAGTCTAGGCCCCTTTGTGGTGCAAAAGATGAGGTAGAAACCTAGAAAACGTAAGTGTGCACTCACGTCCTTTGAAATCCACACAATTCCATATCAAAGTTCCTTTAGCGCACCATGCACCAGTGTTAGGGGTTTCTCCTTGACTTAGTGGCTTTTATGGTTTTCTCTTTTTAGATCACTTCACATAATTAGTGGTCTTAAGATTTAAAGTTCAAAAGGGAGGTAGAAAATATGACAGATAATTCAAGAAGTCGATTAGCACGTACCTACCATTAATGCCTTAAAATTTGAGTCTCGAATTGTTTGGGGTGGTTCGGGTCACTTCGGACCTGTTGGTGCACTTTTGGTTCGGTACGAGTACGAATACCTCATAGAACATGAAGAAACATGTATTTTTGGTCAACCCTTGGTCAAATCTCATCAAAAGGGTACCATGTATGGTACTCTTGAATTCCTCCCATTGCAAGCTTTCCAATGATGCTTGCTTCGCTCGAATCCGAGGTGTGTAACTCAAGTTATGTCCAACATAAGTCAAAAGGACCCAAATGTAAGGTGAACCAAATCTAGAGGTAAATTCAATAATTTACTCACTAATCCTAAACCTAAAAATAATGTTGGGTCTATAAATAGGGTTCCTTGGGTTGAGGGCCTTCATTCCCCTCAAAAGTCACTTGGATTTAAAGAGAGAGAGAGAGGAAAGAAGTAGAAAATCAATTAGGAATCCTAATTAGGATTCGTAAGGACCTAATTGTAATTTTGAGAAGTCTGAGCTTCTCACCGCAATTATCGTGGCGGCAAAGAAAGCACGTAGAGGGGAGGCGACATGTGGTGGTAGTGCGTAGTAGGGAGACGACACACGGAGGCGACACGGAACAGGGAGGCAACGCATGATGCGGGGGACGTAAGCACTCACGAACGATCTCCCGAAGAAGGCGAGCACCGCGCACCCGATTTGCGACATGTGGTAGATCCTACGGTGGGGGTTTGTGTGCTTGAGAACACGATCCATGTGCGATCGCACAGGCCAATCACATAGCGACGCATGGCGAGTGCATGGTCCGGTGAGCGGTTCAACTGAACAAGTCGATTTAGCTTGGTTCAGGACCCCCTTGCCCTTTTCTGAGCAGTTTGAGGCCTTTCCGACCTCGAAATTCGATAAATAAGGTACTGTTGGAATTGTATCAATGCGTATTATGCATTGGTACAGTTTATTTTTATTTTTGAGTACTATTTTTTAGTGAATAATCAGAAACATGTCTAAGTGTTTCCAACCCATTTTTGGCATGTTGGATTCAAGATTTTCCCCCGGTGCATTCACGTGGTATGAGCCAAGCATGGTGGGTGTTTCCACGCTCTTTGCACACAATTTGGAGTCACCATGACCTTCCAGTGACGTTAAATAAAGTAGTCCACCCCTTTTCCCATTTCTATTTCATTTCCAGGCATTCTAAACTCGTTTTGCGTATTTCTTCACATATCTCTCGGTGTCGGTGTGTGTTTCCTCTCCTTGTTGAGTTTGGAGCTCGATGGGGTCATGATTTCTGTTTTGAGTGCTTAAACGGGAATTGAATTGATATAACTAGAATATTGATTGTGAAGTGTTTAAATATGACCTTTTTATCATATGCATGAAACAAACTTCAGTTTACGTGAAACAAATTCCGTTGTGTTTATTAATTGACAATTATTGTGGGACCATTGCCATTATTTGGAAAACTACATGTAAATGGATAACTCCAGACATAACATGAATACCCCATAGTTCTAAATCAATGGATCCAATTGATTAGTTATGGGATGATTTAGTAATAATTAATAATTCAATTATCTAGAATTTTTTAATTAATCAATACGATGGATTTGTCAGGATATAGAGGTTAGATAACTTGATTTAACCTCTACTCGCTGGATTTAGTTGTAACTTTGATCTTTTAGATCGATTCTGAGCTAATTTAGAGAGTTGCTGGCCTCCCTACAACTCTTTTGTTAAGCTTAGTGGCCAACTGAGATGGTAGGATACGTGACTCAAGGTTTGGAGTAATTTCTTTCTCGATCAGTGGATAAGTCATTAGTTATCTATGGCTCAGCATACATAGCACTTGTACATGTTCACATCACACGATGTAGCTGCTACCCCTTTCCGCTATGACCCTAAGGTGACAAATCAAGGTGAGTATAAGCAGCCTTCTAGGCTAAGAAGATGTCTCATACCTATATTACATCTCAGGAAGTTACATAATATCATCTCGTGTCTCGAGGCATTGATTAATGGGTTGGAGTGTAATAACTTAGGCTTTCAACACATACAACAGAACTGGATAACAAAATGACTAATAAGTGGATTAACTAAGATAGTATCATTTTTCTTTTGTTCTTGTTTACGATTGTTTTCTAGATGTGTTAACTCTACTCTACTCAATTTTTATTGGTGTGTTTTCTCAGGTTACGTACTCAAGTGTTGTTGAGCAATTAGGTGCTGCGACTGTTGTTGCTCCGTCTACTACATAACCAAATCCTACTATAGGAGACGATCTGTACTGAACACTGTGGCCCTTTAGTTTTGTTTCTGCTGTTGGACTTTTTATTTCTAATCTTTTATCATTGTATTAGTACTTAGCACTTTTTACCTTTTCTACATTCTATGGTGGATTTTGTTAGAATTATCAACACTATACTTTTCATTTAATGCATTATGCATGGATGTTTGACTATTGATGTTCTATGATTGTGTTGGGTAGCTGTGATCCTATTATTATTGTTGCTTGATATCAGCACTCGACGACTCGAGTTCTGTTAGTTGGCGGGACTCAGGTTGTCACACTGCCTCCAACCACTCTACGATGCAAATGCTTTTCAAGAAATGAACTCTAAATGCTGCTAAATGCAAGCCTAAGGTGAAAGCCTAAAGGATATGCAACTTCTATAGTTAGCGTGATAGAATTAATTTTTTTTTTATAAAAATGTAACACTCAAGCAACAATGGCTAACTACATAACTAGTTAACTAACTAACTACGAGAGAAGGAAAGAAGGAAAGAAAATCCAAATCTAAAATCTCCTACGATACAAGGAGTAAAGAAGATAGGAAATGAAAATGCTCTAGCACAAGGGCCCGAAGAAAATAGAATAATAAGTCTCTAACTAACCAGGTAAACTAATCCTAACTACGTAGCGCCTCGCAAATGCTTCGCCTCCCCAAATCTCCTCCTAGCGACTCACTCGTGTGTGGCACTACCACTCCATCGTGGCGATGCCTGAAACAAATGTAGCAAAGAAAGGCCCACGAATGCAAAATGCTATAAACAATGGCACTCTAACCAATCACAAATAAACACGCTCACGTCAAGTACACGCACTAATCTAAAAATTGACTTAATTACATACGTAGTATAGTGCTCATGAATAGGAGTGCTCATGAATATTCAGATTAACATCAATGTTCAGAAATGACCCTCCGATAGATTTCAGATTGGCCCAAGGGTCTAACATAATCGGGAATTTTTAGCAATTTTACTCAAAAAACTGGTTTGTCCAGAAAGTTGTGGCCACAAATTTCACCTAAATCCGAGTTCCATGAAATTTTACAAAATTCATACAAGGGCAAACTTCAGGTTCTGAAAATCAGATTGAGTCCAAGAATTTTATCTTCTTCTGTATAAGGAACTAGTGAACCTACTTTATATTGATGGAAAGCTTATTTGAAGATTTTTTTGGTCATTTTTACGAAGCAAAATAGATTTACGAAGAACACAGAGACAATCTAAAAAACAGAAAAACAATGCAACGAAAGCAAAACGTGACCGTAATGAATCATGACCAAATATATGCAGCATGGAGGTTTGAAAGGCTTCCCTAAGAAACTTAAAGTCTAATAAGGGTTGGAATAACCTTGGGAAGATTGTCCCCCCAGGCTTCTATCATCCCCTCGATCCAAGGCATAACCCAACTCGGAGCCATGTCCTAGGCTCGGGTTATCTCCAAATTTGAGAATGCATAAACCAACTCAGGTTGGATCCTCTTAGGCTATTCTAACCCCTAGGAACTCTAGTTGCCTATGCTCACCCACATTCCTCCCACACCACGAAGGAATCAACCACACATCGAGCCCACCATCTCACGCATCGAACTAGAAAATAGAATATTCATTCTCAAAGAAGTTATCAAGGGTTCTAAATACATTCAATGAAGCAAAAGAAATGAAAACCGCCTCAGATTGGTCAACGTAGAGATGGTGACGGGGTGGCCTTCTCCTTGGTGATGGCGGCGTACGGTGACTCCTCGCAGCTCCTCCTTGTCCTCCTCATCTCAGCAATGAAGTGGGCAGATGGAATGGGTTGGTGGTCATTGGTGGTGGATGGAGAGGAATGGGGAGAGGAGAGAAGCCGTGAGGTGGAGAGGTGTGTGGGTGTGTGTGTGATGGAGTGCAAAGGTCGCTCGTGGTGGAAGTGAGGGGAGGATCGATGGAGGTGAGGGGATCTGCCGCTGGGGAATGTTGGATCGTGATGGAGTGCCTGTGGGTGTGTGCGCGGTGGGGGTGAAGGGAATCCGGAGTGTGGAGGTGCTGGTCTGGGGATGGGGGACGTTGGGGCCTCGGGAATCCGCTTTGTGCGTCTGTTCCCGATGGGTGAGGGAATGAGCGCCGTGGGTGTTTTCAGCGGGGGTGGGGTGAGCGATGAGTGCCTGCTTCTGAGGCCCTGCGGTGTGTTCGGGAGGTTTGTGGATAGCGCTGGGCGTGTGGATACCAGCGATACCCGCAAGAATCAATTAATTCCCAATGTATTGATAACTTAGGTTTCAATGTAGGTCACCTAAAAAATGAGTCACTGTCTAAGTACAAGCGTAGATTATTTAATTTTTACAAAACTCTTCAAATTGTAGGATAGGAAGATAAGTCACGTACTTATCACCCTTCCAACTTAACACTTTGACTTTTTTAAATCTCATCAAAAACTCAAGAAGTCAATCCATATTTTAGTAAAAACTTATGTTTATGTTAGAAAATCAACCTAAAGAGTCTACACAAAATGACTTTCTTTATATATTTCCTAAGTTTGATAAATCATAAAAATAAAAAATTTTCAATCTTTCATAACTCAAACTCTAAACACCATTTTTTTTTCTTTTTGTATTTTTTCAATTTTTTTGTTTCAAAAATACCTCTCAACAAAATAAAAAATATATAAAAGTCTACTGACAAAAAGGGACCCAATCATAATTATATATCCCCCTCCCTATGCCTATTTCATGTAGTGTTCTCAATGCATGCAATAAACTTAAGCAAAGAAAAGATATCACCTACCAATTCAAGAGTTCTAAACAATTATGACTCAAACAGATCTAGACCAAAATCAATTTGCAAAATATATACAGACTAACCTAATTTATTGTGTTGCCTACCAATAAGCACTGAATTTGATGTTTAGAGCTAGACGTAGTTTAGCTTAATATGATTTAAGAAGTGCAATGCTTTCAATTAGAGGCTCCTAGGATATATTATCAACATAATTTTTTAGTCTTTAGCCATTAACCACAAATTGTTGCCTAGTCTTAGGATCACAGATTTCAGCTACTCCATTTTGATAAGGTCTAACCATAGTATAAGGTCCAATCCATTTAAATATGAGCTTGCCAAGAAAGAATCTAAGTCTAGCATCAAAGAGCTAGACTTTTTTATTAGGTTCAAAGTTCTTCCCGATGACATACTTATCATGAAAGGTGTTGGTCTTTTCTTTATAAATCTTTGCACTTTCATAGGCCTTTCCTCTATTCTCATCCAATTCATTGAGCTGGAGTTTTCGTTGTTGTCCTATCTTATCCAAATCAATAACAAACTTGGGTTAAACTCTAAGTTTTCAATACTATTAATCAACCAAATTCAATTGATTGACTAGACCTTTGTTTTTAATAGATCAAAATCCTCTAACGATCAAATCCTAAAAGTTGGTCAAATTCCTAGTTTAATCGATCAACCTAGGATCGATCAAAATATTGACACCAAAGTCAATTTTGATCAACCAATGTCGTATTTGCAAACCTTCTAAATCAGGTCTGAAAACACTTATAAATAAGATCCATTGATTCCCATTTCAAAACACAAGAGCTTCTACAAAGCAAAAAGTGCTCTTCTCACTTGTGCTTTCATGCCTCTACGCTTGTGCTCGATGCTTTCTAAAGCATGCCCTTCTACAACCTTGAAAATCCTCGGTTTGCATATTTATTTGAGGTTTTATAGGATATATTATTATTTTAGATTCTTATTGCTTTTATTTGGGACCCAACTTGTTGGGAGTCTAGTTGTTCTTCTCTTATTTAGGTGTAAAAGAGAAGGTATTGTAAGAGGTAGTGCCACCCTCGTTGAAGTGGTGCGATAGTGGATTTGACTAGTGTCAACTAGTCATGAAATCCTAAGCTGGGAAGCTTAGGTAGTGATTTTTACCAAAAAAGGGTTCCACTCTAAAATCAGGTGTGATCTTTCTGGTTTGTGGTGATTGTTTCTTTTAAAAGCTTTATATTTTACCATAGTACACTATTCACCCCTTCTCTAGTGTAGACCTTTAGATCTTACAGGCTCCCTACACACTTACATATATTGTTCTAGCATAATATGAGTGGGGTTAAGATTAGGCCTAACAGTCTATTATTGGATGTCTGAGACAATGTTCAGACATCTACTAGGTGTAATTTTCCACTTGGAGAGGGTGAGATCAGCGTGACGTAAAAAATGCGGAATTAAAAAAATAACAATCTCATAAAATAGCAATCACACAATTAGGTACAAGTATTTTTAGGTGGAAACCCAACCCGAGTGAAAACCACCACCTAACCCTCTCGAGTTAGGATTTCCCGATCGACAAAGTCGATCAAATCCACTAAATGAATCACTTAAACGAGGGTGATTCAATCTCTTACAACAACACTACTTTGAACGAGGGTAGTGTGCCTCAAACCCCTTCTCTTCACAAGAAGGATTTTGTCCCTCGATGAAGATGGGAATTTGCAACGCGAATACCCAACCAAATAACAAAGGAAAAGATACAAGAATAGTCCTATAGAGCCAACAAAGTAATTCTTAAACTAAGCTTCTATAGGAGTTAAGAAACTTCCCTTTAGTGGAAGTGCATCAACAACGCGGATGCGTGAACTACGCAATGGCACAACGGCGCTTTCGTCAACTACGGCGGGAGAGCGGGTACGCAATTGGATTGAAGCTCTCTAGATGTAGAACTAGGCTTGGAGAGCTAAAGCTTTCTTCTTAAGATCAAAAGACATAAAATGATATGAAAGTGTGTTGTTTGGTGTGTCTTTGAGTGGCAAGGGTTCTCCTCTATTTATAGAGGCCCTAGGAAGGCTTTGGAAGGCCTTAGAAGGCTTCCATAGCCGTTGGCTACAACCTCCAAGAGAATCAAGTCGAAATCAGGATCAATCATGACTCTGACAGGGTTATCAAACATTTGGTCCTGGCATCAGGCGTCTGGAAAACTCGTTTAAGATGTCTGAGAACAAAGTCAGACGTCTGATTTTAGGCGGGTTTCCTTCTTAACTTAAATCAGATCGAAACAGGGTTCTAGTGAAAGTCCATCAGATGACACACAGGACATCTAGAAACCTATTTATTATGCAGGAATGGATTCCCAAGAAGGGTAACGGCTACAAGATCTGCCAAAGGCGATTTTGGGTCAGTCGAGGTAAAATGGTCACATATCAGACGTTTGGGATCATTTACAGATGTCTGATAATGTCTGATATAAGCTAACGGTTAGATTCCTCAATGTCTGCATGGCCAGCCAACGTTCCACTAATTGGACGTCTGGCAAAGGCATCAGATGTCTTCTAAGACGTCTGGACTAAGGTCTGGACGTCTGATTTCATCATACAGAACTAACTAAGTCCAGCCTAAATAATCGGACGTCTAAGTCAATAGTCAGACGTCTTAAAAGTTTTTATCAGACGTCTGAAATCTAGATTAGACGTCTAAAAAGGCTGTCTGAACCCTATTTTGGTTTTCTAAGTTCTCTATATAAAACCTAAGTATCCTAGGGTAGTGCAGGTGTTCCTAGGACTACTTTAAGGGTTTTTTGAGGTTTTTAACATAAGATCTAAGACATAAATAAAGAGAAACAAAAAAAATAAAAAATACATAGTATAAAGGACAGGAAATCTATCCTATGCTTCATCTCCTTTCTTCTTCAAGCTATCGCTCCTTGCGAAGCTCCTTTGTTCTCCATCAAGCTCCTCTAATCCGTCATGGATGCAAGCTCGAACTCCGTCTAACCACGTCTCCATTTGCAATTAATCTTGACATCTAAGACTTCAAGTGCAAATGTTAAATGACACGTGTTTTGTTATCATCAAAATAAACGATTGTGGTGCTCTAGCACCAACACTAGGGACCTTGGATGTCTAATATACTAAAGACAAAACCTATAAAGGTAGGCCATTTTGATATTAGACATCCGATCATATTATCAAATGACTTAAAATGAAACATTAAATGCCTGATGAATAAGCTGGATGATTGATATTTGTTTATAGTGTGGACCTAGGTTAAGATTTAGTTCTAAGGTTTTTGCCTAAGTGTTGAGAGAATAAGGATGAGAATCCTACATCTTATTGGGGCTCTTTTACAACACTTCTAAACTCAATAAAATAAAGATTACAACTCTTTGATAATTATACAAGTAAACCTAAGACTAGACCAAACTCTTCTCTTCATGTCTTCTCCTTGAAGGTCTACTTGAATCCTGCAACTTAGGGTCAGTTTGAACATGAACATAGGTGTTTGATCTTATATTCTACCCTTTAGTTGTTTAGTGAAATCATCAAAACACTTATTAATGAGAGGTTGCACTAACAATGTAATCATGATGGTAACACCATCATCCTCTATATCTAGCTCAAATTGGTCAAGTTCTAAGGCTAAATTCACTAAATTAACCAATAAAAGGGTATAGCTTACTCATGTCTGAAATCAAGGAAGACTGCATTAAAATTGGTTAATTCTACTATTTAATGGAAAAATATACTTGTAGATTAACTAAGTGTTAAGCCGACACTCAATTGAAGGTCAATTAACATTAAATTTCTAACAAGTGAGCTTGCAATAATTGATTTAGGGTTTCTTTGAAGGATAAAAGCTGTCGTAATTGCAAAACCCTAATTTCAACTTCACTTTAATTCAAGGGGTTTTCATTGAAATATATTCAATCTAAACCTTTTAAAAATCATTGAAAAATATTCCGTAAGGTTTAGAATGATTGATTTTGTAGAAGGTAGCCAAATTGACCTAAGTCAAAAATCAACTATAACATTTATTTCATTTTTTGGTTAAAATGCAAAATTGATCAACCTAACTTCATCAAAATCCAAAATTGATGTCATCATTAGATTTCTTGGATCAAAATTAGGTTTCCCCAAAAATTGGACCTCAATTAGACTTCATATTCACCTACATTTCAAAAATGTCAACTTTTAAATTTCCTTCATTCTGGCCTTGGCTGACGTCAACTGTCTTCTTCATCAAGCAAGCAGTAGAACTCCTTCAAATGCTTGGCTAGTAATGGATTTTAATTGAGATTCTCTCGATCAAATCCCACCAAATTTGGTGGGATTGATCATCATATCAAGCCAAATCTGGCTAACACATTTCTAGCCTCTATGAATGGAAAGATCAGCCATTTTCTCTACCGCAAGATTTGGGATTCAATCCCAACAAATTTCCATTCAAATCTCACGAATTGATTCAAATTGATGCGCGGATTGCATCTATATAAACCCCTGACTGTGACCAAGCACATTTGGTGCCCAATTGGCTGACCAATCTTCTCTTCTCCCTCCGATCATCGCCATTAAAGCACCTCAAAGCTTCTTCAACCCACTTCGTCCCTATTGTATACTCCCATATACAATAGGGTCCAGGTTCACCTTCCCCATCATCTTCTTGAGCTTCACACGAGCTCTAGGCTACTCTCTTCTCTTCCTCCACTTCAACCAAAACTCTTCTTTTTCTTCTTCCTCAATTCATCTCAGGTAATTCTTCTCGCTCTTTCTATTTAGGTTAGGGTTTTCTCTCCTCATCCCTCAAATTAGCGATCTGGAGCTTCTCACTCTAGATCATTAGGTATTTTCCTCCCTTCTCCATTCCACCATTGGAGCGCGAAGAACCTTCTTCACGAAGCTCCTCTGGCCAGCCTCTGACTAAATTGAGTGGAGGGCCTGATGCTTGTTATAGGTGATCACCGAACTTCATCATCGTTTCCAATGCCAGCCATCGCCTTCCACCACTTTGACCATTCATCCAACATCACCAACACCTTGGCGAAACCTCATTGACCCTGCTCGGCCTTTTGCAGTCGACATCTAACGGCTGGATCTCAAATCCAATCGATCTCAGGCGGTCTTCAACCGACGTCACGCAAGCGAACAAGACGACCACACCAGAGCTCCAATGTCACAAAGTGTAGCAAGCAGAGCTGGGGCTTTAGTCCCACATCATTGGGAGAAAGAAGATGTGGGCGCTACTTAGTCTTTCGCCTCCCCTACCCTATCGCCCAAAATCAGGGGATCGACTCCCCATCTCATACACACACATGCACTCACCCTTACACTGTTAATGAGAATGCTTGGGAGGCCCATCGAGATGGCCCATTTAGGGCATTAGGCCTAGTTGTTAAAGGTCAATTTTTGAATTTTCTAAGTGTGAAGGAATACTTGATAGTCATTTTGCTTCATTTTTGGCACTTAGATTTCTCGTACTTGTGTTTAGAGATCGATTTATTTGCATTTAGTTCTCGAGCTTAAAATTTTGCAAAAATCAAAGTATCGGTATTCACGCATGCACATGCTCCCTATGTTCAACCTTAGAATACTATTTCATGCTATAAACTTAAAAGTTATTTTCATGCATTCAACTATACTATGATGCATTTTTATCGATCCTCAATTTGAGTGAAGCAAATCACATTGCATTATTTGGAAGGCTCACTCAGTGCATGCAAAATCTAACACATATCTTACCTCAATCAATCCCCAATGACATTTCCCTCCTCACCATTGCAATCTCAAGTATATCCATGTGACCACATCCCTTGTAGTGACATTCTTGGCAGATGCGGAATGCGGTTGTTTAATTATGCCATTGTAGTATGCGTTCGCGACGTTGATTTTAATTTAAGAAGTGGAGTTGGTGAGTCCAAGTGTCTTACACAAAGAGGCGTAAAATCGGATTATTTTGTTGCTTTAAGTGTCACAGGAATGGTCGATTTGCTTGCTTGCGAGAAAACGCGTGCGAGAGAGAGAGTAGGGTTAAAGATTGTGTTTAAAGAATGACAATCATTTAGAAGGATGCGAACTATAACATATGAAATATCATCAACATATAACATGTGGTGAAAATTCATTTACAACTACAACAATGGATGAAAGCTTAAACAAATGCAACATAAATTAAAGCAAAGAGAGAGTGTGTGTGAGGAAGAGTCAAGGCGGCCACAGCGGTGGAGGTAGGCTCCGTCGCCGACTTGACAACTCCGGGGTGGGTATGGAGTATTTGGTGGAGCTAGGAGAAGCCTAGAGTAGCTTGGAAGGTGTGTGTGTGTGTTGAATACCCTTGAATGGGGTGGTTGGGAGGGTCTATATAGAGAAGAGGGGTTTCCAAACTAAGGGTTTTAGCGACATCCGGGACATCGCTAAACCCATTCCGGAAATGTCGGTGAAGCCCCTCACTTGGCAGTCCAAGCGCGCGCACGTTCTTCCTTCACCTACACGATCCGTGTGCGTGCTATGTGAGTCATTCGATGGATGATCGAATGGTCGAGAGTGCACATGGGCGCGCACTATGTATCATGCCCTGAGCGTGTGTGGGCGATGGCACGCATCCAGAGAGCCACGCAGCCTCCATCCGCACCGCTCGGCGTCGATCGGACAGTCTGATTTCCTCGCGGTGTGCGTTGGGAGTGATTTGAGGCGTAGCGAGAGTCGAATGCTCGCCACTGCTTGCGTGTGCAAGTGTTCGAGCGTTGCGCTGCCTCCTCGAGATGGTGTGGCGGGTGAGTTGAGCGCATGCAATGCCGACTGTTGGATGGAGATCCAATGGTCAGATCTTGAAGTCCTTTAGGCGTGCCGAAGATGCGGTGCGGTCGAGGTTCGCAGATCCTCAGTTGGATCGGACGGCTTAAAATGCTTCTTCGTGATGAGTGCGAGGGTGCTGCAGGGGTGAGGGTGTGGTGGAGAGCTCCACGTGGCCACTTGTGGGCTGTTGATTATCAGATCAATGGGCAGAACTTGGGCTGGTTGAGGGAGCTCCGGATGTCGGATTTAAGTGATTTTGAGTCCGTTGGACTCGATTCATTAATCTGAATCCATCCGTGTGCTCTGATTGCTCATCTGAAGCATGTTTCAACATGCACTTGTACATATGGCCATTAAAGATTGATTTATAAGCAACCTTAAATTGCAATGCATGCAGTGCCCCTATGCCCATCATGACATGTTATTAGTGCGCATTTGTCCTCAAAACTAACCTCAGTTGATGGAATTATCATCATTGAATGTAGAGTTATCAATTCTCCTTGACTGACATCACCACCCTCCAATCCTTCTGTCTAGTGCAACTACAGCATGTACTCAAGGCTCTGTGGTCTTCCTTGTTGGCCACTAGTGGCCACGACTCCCTCGTTTTCCTTGCAACCAACCCACTCTCTATTAGGTTGATCTCCTATCAAGGGAGCTACATGTGGAAGTAGGGTTGATGTTGTCACCACACTCGTCGTCATTGACAAGTGAGATAGGGCTCACCAAAGTTGAGCATTGTTGATCCATGCAAATGTATGCCCATTCCTCACCGACAAGGTAAGAAAACACAGTATAGGGAAGGGTGTGTTGCATTCAAGGAAAAGAAATCATTTAATGACTGAAATTAGAAATCAAACCTCATAATCGAATTGTGCACACCAAAACAAATCTGACAACACTCATTGCGTGCAGATCGGAACTCATTAGAGTAACAACATGCAATTAAAGTGGAAACTTGCATAGTTCTCATTTCTATGGGCTAGATCTTGGATTGACAATCCAAAATTTTATTTGAATTCCTGGCGTCACTAGGAATCTAAAGGTATACTTCATGAAAGGATTAGACCCTGGATATACGAAATGCACGTAAGCCCACGTATAATTTGTTTAGAGAATTGCATTGTGCAAATGTCCTCAAATTTGAAATCTGAGAGTTACATTGGATTCCTCATCTCATAAAGATTCTGACGATATGTGTTCCGCGGAAATCGAAAATCAATTGACCCAATTACGAGAGACACTCGTAGTTATGGAAGGTAAGAATAACAATATTATTAATAATACTAAATAGTTTCTAATCCAAATTGCTCCCACCTTCCTAAGTCTCCTCTCCACCCCCTACCTCATTCTATATATATATATGCACACAAGAAACCCTCACCCTACATGACCAACACCAAACCCACTACTACCCTCCATCCAAAACCCCCTCCTCCACATACACATGCACGAGGGGGGGGGGGGGGGGGAGGGGAGGGAGGGTGAGGGGTCGCAAGTCTAAGAAAGCAGGAGGACGGGCACGCGAGGGTACACTCGAGTGCGAGATGAAGACAACATATTCTAGCATCTCGTCAATGAGTAGCGGAGGGCAAACAATGGTGAGTTCTTTCCTTGCTAATGCTCTATTTTTATATGTACATGGGTTCACATGAAAGGAAGGGAGCGGGAGATGGTGACCGGGCAAGAAAAAGGAGGGAGAGAGATTGGTGAAGATGTAAAGAATGTCGGAGGTCCATCCAACATGGTGGTGGCCAGTGGTCACTAATTGGAAGTTGGGTTGCTTCCCTTGCATGCATTCTCATAGAGGGAGGCACAAAGAAGAAGATCGAAGAAGAAAACAAACGAAGAGAAGATTGCTGGAAAGCATGAGTGCCCAAAGAGACTTTGCCAGAGGTGTGGTGGCTATGGTAGAGGTTGAGCAATGGCCGTAGAGGTTGATGGTCATCGAAGATGGCAGCCCTTCATCTTTCCACTTGTGCATGAATGAAAGAAGAAGAAAGGGAGGAGGAGTTCACCAAGGAGTTGCAGGTGACCGATGGGACGTTGTTTGGAGGTCAATGGCAGCGTTAAGTGATGGAGAGAAATTCGCTTGATTAAATTAGCAATAGAATGATATGTCGTTGTAATTTATGTGGTGGAAATCTCTCAATCAAAGATTAAAATAGATACCAATTTAAACCACAAAAAGGATGTCGTATCCACAGGGAGGAACAACTACAATAAATCACAGATAAGCAACAATCATGTTTGCAGAAATATTCTCCAAATGAATCAATGGATATGCTGCTCTGAATGTACTTGCAATTTTATGAAAAGTTATGGACTATTTATGTAAATTTTGCATCAGAGCTCAAGTTTCCAAAATCTATAAATGACGCAGGTGTAGTGGTAGAGGAAGTACTTCTTAATTGCATGCAACTATGAATCAAATTTCAATGTGAATTGATATGTATAGAAAGAACTAATCAAATATACAAAAATATAAGTGCATGCTTGCAAATCCACCAGAATATAATAATCAAATAATCAAAATCCCACAACTTCCAATGGCATGCAAATGTAAATTTTAATAAGTGCAAAAATAGGGGAAATTTCCTCTCTCTTCGCCACACATTGGAGGAGGCGTCGTCGACAGCTTGCTTGGGTGGAGAAGTTCCATCAGAGGAGAGGAGCTTGTAGACGATGGCGATGAGGTGGAAGATGGCCGGTGGCGGCTGGCTGGATGGTAGGTGGCAGCGAAGAGGGCTAGCAGGGACTACAGCCGCACGCAGGTGGTTGTTGTGGGCAGAGGTGTTGCACGCGCACGAAGGTGCGACTGCGCGTGTAGCTCCTACTTCGCACGAGGGCGTAGCTGCGCGTGTTATGGCTGGCGAGAGGCTTGGCCATGAGGGGGTAGGTGGCTGCAAGTTTGGGTCTCTTGCTACAACAAGGGAGGAGTAGACAAGAAGATGAAGAGGCCGACCGCTGGCTGGACATGCGCGCACAAGGGCGCGCGGCTTGCTGGCCTTGAGGGAGCGCGTGCACAGGCTATCGTTGGGTGGATGCACGCAGTGGGGCTGATGTGTGAGAAGCAGCTACCTCGCACATGGTCTAGCTACGGTGAGAGCGGTGAGAGGGCACGCGTGCGGTCTGGTTGTGGTGAGAGGGGTGAGAGGGCCATAGTGCATGCTCTGCTTCACGGTGCATGCAGGGTCCACCGTGGTGCGATTGGAGGTCCACCCCATCCAAGGAAGTCCCATAGCTCTTATCCCTCTCCAAATCCACAACCTCCGCTTCACCCTTCGCATGGGCAACTGCTGGATTTGAATGCCGGTGGAGGGAGAGGCGATGGGAGGTGGACAATTATGGGCATGTCCTTCCTCAAATACTAATTATGTCTAGCCACCTATTACACTTTTATTTCCTGCATGCACATATCAAATAAGAAGTATAAATGTATGTATTAGAATGTAAAGCAGATACAAAAATATTCATAAGCTAAGATTAATTACTTCTTAGCTTAGGTCATTAAACTATAAGGAAATGTATTCCATATGTACTTAAGCCAAATAAATGTCCAATAAATTGGACTTATCAGTAAGCATCAACCAGAGGCCGATGAGGGTCGCTAGAGGGTAAGGTCTGCTAGCATCCCCCTACCATGCATGCATGGGTTACACATGGAGAAGAAGCAAAGGGAGGAGGAGAAGATGAGGTTGAAGGAATGCAAAAATTGCATCTCAAAATTTATTACTTTAGTTCATTTTATTCCCTGTGAAGAATAAACTCTCTAGTTAGATCTAACAGTCATGTATGTTTCACATATATTGAGGCTATCTGGGATCAAATTTTGGTAATCCAAGACTCCACTTAAAGGTTTTCAAATGTGCCGGACAAATCCATCCATATGGATTGGACAGATTCCACTCTAATTCTTGAGACACTAATTAGAGGACATGTTTCCACATAATTGTGCAGTGTTGTGCTTGCATACACATGAGGTAGAATGCCACCTCTTGATACATCTATTCACTTAAACTTTCATAGAAATATTTTTTCTTGAAATGCACACACCTAAGATGAGTTCATTATACATAAATGACTTATATCTTGTAAACTATCCTTTTAGCTGATACCAAAGTACCTATCCATGTTATCCAACTTGGAATGCGTATTTCTGATTTTTAAATTCAATATGAGATTTTGGAATTAATTTCTTGATTAAGCATGAATAATTGATGATTTTTGAAATAATATTCCATTTTATCCATCAATCGAATTGTTAATTTGACCAAAAGAGACCTTGTTATTGCATGTATCAAACAAACTCTAGTTTTCATGAAATTGATACCCTTGAATTCCTTATTTGATAATTTGTAAGGAATAACTAGCAAAACCTAAAAATACAAAGTTTAACACCTATTTTGAGAAATAATGTAAATTGATCCTTCTTCGCACTTTGAAATTGGTGAAGATTATAAGTTATTGTGCATATTGTGCTATAAATGACCATATGACAATTACATGAGAGAATATGTTGTTGCTTGATTGTGCAGCAATCATAAGACTTAATCAACCTAACTTCTAAATAATACATAGGACTTAATCAACCTAACTTCTAAATAATACATTCATAAATTGCATAGCCTGCATTGTAGTCTTTTATTAAATTGTACATAGAATAATGCTATTTCATTGTGTTAATTGGTGTTTATTCTTGTTTGTAGGCAATAAGGAGCTCAAGAGATGTTCCTGACCTAAATAAAGCTAGATAGAAGCATAAGCAAAAGCTGAGTTGGAGCTGAAGCTTAGGAATATAGACCTGAATAAAGGAAGACTGAAGACAGACAGAGAAAGAAAGAGTGAGAGCGAAAGAGAGAGAAATAAAATAGCTTGCATGGAATAATTGTAGAAGAAGAATAATAAGAACTCTAGATATCCCCATGCCTACCCCTAGAACCTTAGGACAACCCTATCCCATCACCTAACCCTAAACCACCTCCATATTAGGTTAAGCCCTATAGCCTAAAACATGGATAGCATTATCCATGTTCTTGTCCCTCCTATCCCTGTTCCTATGCCACTATCCACAATCCTAACCCAACTATCCCCAAGCCAATTCTCACTTTAGAATCCTATGTAGGCTCACAACACCCTCAATTGACTCAACTTGAGTCAATTGGGTCAGCCACTAGTCAATTGGTTTCACTTGGACCTGATTGGGCTAACCAAAGACTAATTAGTCTCACTTGAGCCTAATTAGACTCCACCTAAACCCAATTGACCAATCTCCACCTAATTGGGTGCACCTAGTTCCAATTAGGTTCACCTAGAATCTAATTTGGACCCACATACTCAACCCATCCAAGTCTAATTAGGTTCACTTGAACCTGATTAGACTTGACCCCCTAACCTAGTTAGATTCACCCACACACTAATTAAACTCTACATACCCATTTAGACTCAACCCAATCAACCCTAGGCTAACCTAACCTAATTAGGTCCTAAACACACAACTTAACTCTACATGATTTGAACACAACACACCCATCCAACCCTCCCAACCAAGGTCGGCCACCACCCTCCTCTTCACCTTAACTAGTGACACACAACCACCAAGACCCCCTTCCTTGTGTGCCAACTACATGCCCCCCCCTCCCCCCCATCCACCATAAAAAGACCATCCTCCAAGCCGGCACCTAATTCTTCCTCCTCCTTCCACCTACATTAAAGCTCCACCTTCCAAGCCTTCCTTCCTACCAACTAAGGCCATCCACCACCTCCCTCCTCTAATCCACCATCTAAGGCCACCAACAACCTCCCCTTGGGAGCACCATTGGTGCCCTCCTCTCTAATCTCCTCCAGGATTCCTCTTCTTTCTTTATTTTCTACATTTATATTTCTTGCAAGTTGTTTTTTTTTTCTCATGGCACGCCTAGGCTTCTCCCTAAGTCTTCGGTGTGCCACCTCCTCTCTTGTGGCATGTAGGCATTCACTATGACCAAGCCTAGACACTACCACCCTTTAGTGCTGAAGGCTCTCGTGAGAAAATCCCAATGGGTGGTTTTCTCATAGTTAGATTCATTTTTATGTATGCTAAGCTTTCCTCTATGCTTGTATTTGAACATCTAATTTTTTGATGCAATGAGAATGTCATTCCACTTGATTGTTTGGATGTGTTAACAAAAATCCAATTCATGATATTTTGATTTCACAACTGCCATCACTAGTTTTCACCATCACGACATCAACACACCACACGCCAACCCTACCCTCAAGGTAGGTTGCTCGTCCACCCTAGCACCACCACCACTATATTCATGCCCACCACCATCCCTTTAGATTAAGGTTTAGTTGATTAGTTAGTCGCTTAGTTGATTTGTGTATATTAGGTTAGTCATTCTAGGAATCGTATTTGTTTTAAAAAAGAAATGAAAAAAAAATCACAAAAGAAGAAAACACCAAAAAGAATCATAGTCCTTATTTTCTTCATAACACTAATAATCACCACGACCACGCAATTCACACCCACTCACTTCCCACATCTTATGCACCTCATGCACCAAAGTTCTCACCAAATCACTTATCAAGTCACGCTCATTGGCTTTCATTTCACTTAGGTTTTAGTCCTTACACTTAGGTTTAGGTTAGGATTTAGGTTAGGCTTAAGGTTAGTTTAGGTTAGTCAGGCTTATTGCAAGTCAAAATCAATTCAATATGTATTTCTGCCTCCTCAAGTTCGACCAAGACTCACCAAGAGTTTCGTTAATTTTCGTTTAGGTTAGTTCAAGCACTATACTACGACGTAAAAATCAATTAAAATCT
The DNA here is from genome assembly GCA_037157565.1 of Thalassia testudinum. Classification (NCBI taxonomy): domain Eukaryota; kingdom Viridiplantae; phylum Streptophyta; class Magnoliopsida; order Alismatales; family Hydrocharitaceae; genus Thalassia; species Thalassia testudinum. The sequence goes on along the minus strand of JAZHRO010000014.1, from coordinate 130,052,722 downwards.
GACTTTGCATGAATCTCAAACCTAATATTGCTAAACGAGAATTGATAATGAATAAAAGGTTGCCCGAGTCACTGCTTTTATAGTAAGGTTACAGTCAATGATCACTATGGTCAAGAAGTAGCATGCCTCCCTACGACTCAAGCTTGTAGCCAATTCGAGTATAACATGCTACAGATGCGTTTGTTTAAAAGGATCGTTGTAGTTTGCGTTCACAACGTCGGTTTTAAATGAAGAAACGGACGTGAGTTCGAATGTCGAACTCAGGGAGGCGTGAAAATCAGATTTTTCTTATCACTTAGTGTCACGGAAATGATAGGTTTTTGCTTGCGAGAAGACGGGAGAAAAGCAAGTGAGAGAGAGAAAGAGAGAGAGAGAGAGTAGGGTTAAAGTCTTTTAAATCATGGCATTCACTTAGATCAAGGTCGAAAACAACATCAATACTATATTTAACATGCAATTCAAGTTTTACAAATACAATAATAGCTAAATGCTTAAACAAAAGGAAAGTAAAGTTAGAGTAAAGGGAGAGAAAGAGAGAGACAGGGGAGACGGCGAGGCGACCACGACGGTGGAAGAGGGCTCCGTCGGCGGCTCGTCAACTTCGTTGATTACAAGGGATGCTAAGGGAAGCTAGGAGGGAGGTATAACACTTGCTAAGTGAATTCAATGCTTTACATAGGTGGTTGGAAGGAGTTTATATAGGAAGAAGGGGTTTCTAATTTAAGTATAGGCTTTAGAGACGTCCTAAATCCATGCTAAAAGCATCGGTGTAGCCCCCTACCCGCTGGTCTCACGTGAGCGCCCGTTCTTCTTCACGCATGATCCGTGTGTGTGCATTGTAGGCCGTCTGATCGAAGATTGGACGACTGAGATCTCGCGAAGGGCATGCTTGGATCACGCCTTAAGCGCGCGTGAGCGCGGGCATCATCGACCAACGTAGGTGCGCGCGTGGAGGATCGACGCCTGAGGACGCGCCTCATAGCGCTATTGAGACCGCTCGATGGCGATCGGGCAGTCGAATTTGAGCTTGCGGGCGAATTCAGCGGATGAGCTGCTACGGGCGATTTGAACTTGCGTCTCCTCCGTGCGAGGCGGGGGCACAACTATTGCGCTGCAAGTGCAGATGGTCGCGCTTCTTCACCAATCGTCAGCTGTTCGATGGAGATCGGACGACTGTGGTTAGATCTACATGATAGGGCGACGTCGCGCGGCAGGTGGGGGCGCTTCTGATGCTGCCACGTGGCCACCTCATGGCCGTTGATCATCAGATCAACGATCAAAACTTCTTGAGTCATTTGTGGGAGCTCCAGATGCCAGATTTGGCCAATTTTGAGTCCATTGGACTCCGTTCATCACTCTGAATCCATCTGTGCGGTCTGATCGCTCATCTGAGGCTTGTTTGACATGCACTTGTACAAATGGTCATTAATAATTCACTATAAAAAATCTCAATGTGCGATACATGCAATGCTCCCATTCCTATTTATGATGTGTTATCTGTGCATTTTACCCTTAAGATAAACCCCAATTGACAGAATTATTACTCCAAAATGTAGTGTTATCATACCCCCATGCTTACTCCTTACTAGTCCCTAGCAAGGTTCATTCTAGCCATTATTCTCAGTCAGAATCCAAGAAGTGATTACTTAGACATTTTGTTACTTGTCAACAAGAGGAAATATACTAAGATCTTGATCTACAGAGACTAAACAACGCCCGGGTGTCTGCCAAAATATGAATCACCTGAATCCTTGCTTTAAGGTATGTATATATGTTTTTTTTTCTTTTCTTTTTTTTCATCTTTTCTCATTTTAGATCTTTGGAGTTGAAAGTGTGTTGGTAACCTTTTACGACTACTCAACCCACCCAGAACTCAGAAAAAACTCTAAGTGCTAAGCAACTTGGTGTGAAGATTGTGATAGACTCACTCAACGGTAATTCAGACAAACTTCGAGTTTCTAGGCCCCTAGGTGACCTGGAAAGGAAGTGTTTTGCCTGAAGGTGTATTTGTCTGATCGGTAGCTTTCTCCCTACTTTTATTCTATTTGGGATCAACACAAGGGTTTTTTCAGTGTATATCTCCCTGGCTTGCTCTACTTCCCTGCTTCTTCCTTAAGTGTTTTGGGTCTTTTTGTGCATTTAATGAGCTAGGTTCTAGACAACTGACCAATAGGTTGTTACCCATGATCACTTGCCAGCCATCTCGTGTGGTGAAGTGTGGCTTATTTTATTCTTTTTTCTTCTTTTTTTATATTTTTTATTATTTTTTTAGTAGGTGGCTTCCTTGATCTCAAATTTACCTAGAGGCAATAAAAAGAAGGTGATCTTGTGGCTGGGCTCTGGACAACCGGTCAATGGGCTGTTACCCACGAAAACTTGCTAGCCATACCACCCTAGAAGGTTCATTAGCTACCTAATTTCTGTCAGAATATCTGAGGAGTGAGTCAGTGCAAAAAATGTGTGCAGATGCTTAGACTAAAAGTGCCTCTAAGTTAGAGGGTGAGTTGATAAGTCGTATACTTATCACTTTATTTTATCGGTGGATTAGAATAAATTAAGGTTGCAAGGATTTGAAGCTAAATCCATATTTTAACAGATACCAGGGTTGATTAAGGCTGAAAGCCTAAAAAGTCTAAGTGTTCAGGTTCTTTTCGTATTATTTCCCACTGTTGACAAGTTCCTAATGCCTAAATTTTTTTCTTTCTAAATTTAAATTTTTTATTTTATTTTATTTTGTTTTATTTTATTCAGACTGATTAAATGAACTCAGAATCATGCAATTTACCACCCCCGCATGCTTAAGTTGGATAATGTCCTCATTGACAAATACATGGATGCAATAGGGATTCAAAACGATATTACCTGAGTGAAGTAAAATACCTGATCAGTCTGAATCTTTTGGGTTGCCTCCCAGGAAGTGCTGAGTTTAATGCCTCCAGCTGGGTAGTGCTTCGTGTCATCCCTCAACGAGGGTGACAACCTCCTTTAAGGGAACCTGGGCAAGGAAGTGTTTCAATCTTTGACCATTGACTGTGAAAGTATGCCCAGTGTTCGAAACTACGATTTCAACCGCCCCATTGGATTAGGCCTTGACTACCATAAATGGTCCTGTCCACTTGGACCTGAGCTTCCCCGGAAAGAGTTTTAGTCAGGTGTCAAAAAGCCAAACTTGCTGGTTAGGCTAGAAGGTCTTTCTATGGATGACTAGGTCGTGGGCGGCTTTCATTTTCTCCTTGTACAACCGACTATTCTAGAAAGCGTCCCGATGAATTTCTTCGAGCTCGGAGAGTTGGAGCATCCTCTGCGCACCGGCTAACTGGGAATCTAAGTTACACTGCTTAACAGCCCAGTAAGCTTGGTGTTCCAACTCAACAGGAAGGTGGCAAGCTTTGCCAAAGACCAGGCAATAAGGCAACATGCCTATCGGGGTCTTAAAAGTAGTCCGGTATGCCCACAGGGCATCATCCAGTCGTGCGGACTAGTCCTTCCTGTCAGGTCTCATAGTCTTCTATAGAATATTCTTGATCTACCTGTTTGAGACCTCGGTTTGCCCATTTGTTTGCGAATGATACGAGGTGACAATGAGGTGGGTAACCCCATATTTTCTGAGTAGGGCACGGAATTGGGTGTGGATAAAATGACTTCCACCATCGCTGATCATGGCCTTTGGTATTCCAAACCAGGAAAAGATGTTCTGCTTAACAAAGTCCATGATAGCCTTATGATACATCAGCGGTGGTGACAGCTTCAATCCATTTGGAGACATAGTCTACAGAGACTAAGATGTACTCAAAGTCGTTGGATGGTGGAAAGGGGCCCATAAAATCAATACCCCAAGCGTCAAAGATCTCGACGATCAGAATGGGCTAGAGGAGCATCATGTCTTTTTTGGTCATGGTCCCCAGAGTCTGGCAGCGAGAGCAAGTCTTAGCAAAGTTGTGTGCATCCTTAAATAAGGAAGGCCAGTAAAATCTAGACTACAGAACCTTTGCAGCCATTTTTTTTCCTGAGAAGTGGCCACCACAAGCTTGGTCGTAACAAAAAGATAGCACACTCTGAACTTCATCCTCTAGGATACACCTCCTGATGATCTGGTCAGCACAGAGGCAAAACAACATGGGATCATCCCAGAAATAGTGCTTGGCTTCAGCCAAGAACTTATCTTGTTGCTGTCTGGACTAGCTATGCGGGGTCTATCCTACAACTAGGTAGTTGACATAGTCGACCTACCAAGGTAGTTTCCGATCTTGCACAGCCAAAATTTGCTCATCGGGAAAGGTGTCGGATAAAGGCAAGGAGGGCCCAATGTGGTATGGGTGGAGTCTGGATAGGTGATCGGCCACCACATTCTTTGACCCGGCTTTGTCGTGAATTTCCATGTCAAATTCTTGCAAGAGCAGGATCCATCTAATGAGCCTGCGCTTCGCACCCTTTTTAGCCAAAAGATGTCGAATGGCCAAGTGGTCTGTATAGATGGTCATGTGGGATCCCAGAAGGTAAGATCAGAACTTTTCGAGTCCAAAAACTACGGCAAACAGTTCTTTCTCCGTGACAGTATAATTTCATTGGGCCTCATCCAACGTCTTGCTCGCATAGTAGATCACCACGGGTTTCTTGTCTTGTCTTTGTCCCAGGACTGCCCCTATGGCAAAGTCTGATGCATCACACATGATCTCAAAATCCTGGGACCAGTCTGGGGGCTGAAGTACGGGTGCTATGGAGACTAAGCCCCTGAGGGTGTGGTAAGCCTGGATGTAATTAAAGGTCATGTGGAATAGGGCGTCATTGGCCAGAAGGTCGGTCAAGGGTTTAGAAAGCTTGGAGAAGTCTTTGATGAACCTTCGATAGAAGCCAACGTGTCCAAGGAATGAAAGGATTTCCCAGACCGAGCTAGGTGGGGGAAGTTTGGAAATTAAATCAACTTTATCTCGATCCACCTCAATGCCCCTATGTGATACGATGTGATCGAGGATGATTCCTTCTTGAACCATGAAATGGCTCTCTTCCCAACATAACACCAAATTAACCTCAATACATCATTTCAGGATTTTCTCCAAGTCGCTCAAACAGTGGTCGAATGAATTCCCAAATACTGAGAAATCATCCATAAAGACCTCCAGGTATTCACTCACCATCTCTGAAAAGATGGCTAGCATGCAACATTGAAAGGTAGCGGGTGCATTGCATAACCCGAATGGCATATGACGGAATGCAAACGTGCTGTACGGGCAAGTGAATGTGGTCTTCTCTTGATCTTCAAGAGAAATTGCAACTTGGTTATATCCTGAATATCCATCCAGGAAGCAAAAATACTTCTGCCCTGCCAATCGCTCAAGAATCTGGTCGATGAATGGCAGGGGGAAATGATCTTTCTTGGTTGCTTCATTGAGCTTCCTATAATCAATACACACCTGCCATGCGATGGTGGTGCGGGTGGGGATGGATTCACCATGCTCATTGGTGACAACGGTGAGCCTGGCTTTCTTCGGAACCACTTGAGTGGGGCTCACCCAGGGGCTATCAGAGATGGGATAGATGATGTCGACATCAAGCCATTTGATAATTTCCTTCTTAACGACCTCCCGCATATTTGGGTTTAACCATCTTTGCATCTGACGGGAGGGTCGCGCCCCATCTTCTAGGTAGATCTTGTGGGTACAATAGGTGGGGCTAATTCCTCTCAAGTCTGAAATAGTTCAGCCAATGGCATCCCTATGTTCTGATAGGGTTGCTGTCAATCTAAGTTCCTAATCCTTGGTTAGATTGGCATTGATAATTACTGGGAAGGTTTGATTAGGTCCCAGGAAGACATACTTGAGATTCTCGGGTAGCGGTGTTAATTTAGGTGTAGGCAGAATAATGTTTGATGGAAAGGGGAAATGCAGGAGTTGATCAACATCAATCTCCTCGAATGGTGTTGGTTGATGGTAATCAGCCCTACAAAGGTCCATGGGCATAGATGGTGACGGGTCAGAACAATTGTTATAGGATTGGTAGTCCGAGACAGAACTAAGGGTGAGGCATTCCTCGACCAAAGGCTCCACGAGATCGTATTCCTCGATACATCCGCAATCAAAAGACTTTGTTGCCCGGAAGATATCCAACTTCATCTTCTTGTCTCCGAAGGCGATTTCCATACATCCCATGTCACAATCGATGTTTGCCTTAGCCATAGCTAAGAAAGGTCTGCCTAGGATGATGGGTGTGTTCTGTAGTTGTTTAGGGACTTCCATGTCAAGCACCAAGAAGTCGACTGGAAAATAGAAGTCCTTGACCCGCACAATCACGTCCTCGACAACCCCCTTTGGGGTTTTCACAGATCTATCAGCCAACTGGATGGTAACAGGTGTGGACGTCAACTCTCCGAATCCAAATTGGTGATACAAGGTTGTCGAAATTAGATTGATGGAAGCGCCTAAGTCCAGAAGTGCTCTATCAAATGTCATGTCCCCGATATTGCAAGATATCAGGGGTGCTCCTGGGTCAGTTCGTTTGTTGATATCACGGAACTCGCTTGCTCTGAGAGCACAACCTTCCTAGGTGCTTGAGGTCTTGGCTTACATTTGGTGTACAGGCATCCTTTAGGAACTTGGCATACGTCGGAATGTGCTTGACGACTTCGAGGAGCGGAATATTAATCTGAACCTGCTTAAAGATCTCTAAAAGCTCTTCAGTTTCCATAACACTTTTCTTTTTCTTGATTATCTCCAAGGCCTCAGGATATGGTGTCTGAATGTGGATAGGTCTATTTCTGGGTCCTTGGGTTTTTCCTGCGCCTCTTTAGAATCAAGTATTTCAGGGGGTGAAGTCACGGGAGGAGTCAGCCATTCGGGGTCCTGAGTTTTGGTGCCGCTTCTCAAGGTTACCACATTTGCATAGCCATTAGGACCATGGGTTGATCCTTGAGAAGACGAGGAAGAAGAAGCACCAAACCCAGGGGGTATTTGTGGGGCTGGCTAGACCATGTGGGCCCGCCCGGGATTGCCTTGGAACCCTTGCGAATTGGGGCCTCTGTTAATCATGTTTTGCGGGTTCGGTTGTGGTTGGGAAGGCAGGGATCCTTGTTGTTTACAGTCCAACAGCTGGCTTAACTGTCTCTTCACTAAAGCCATTTCCTCCTGGTGTTTTTGGTTCATTTCAACCATCATTTTTATCAAGGTGTCCATTTGGTTTTGTGGGGGAGGGGCTGCCCTATTCGGATTATAGGGGGGCCTAACTGGTGGTCCTTGCTAATAGGGGGTAGGTTTGGCTGTTGCTTTGGCCTGGGCTAGTTCTGAAATTGAGGCGGTTTATGGTTTGTCCAAGCAAAGTTTGAGTGATTATGTCAGCCAGTGTTGTAAGTGTTGGAGAAAGGGTCAGGTTTAGAATAACCTTGGATAGCCTATACATCTTCAAAGATAGCAGATGTCAAGGGGGAGGGAAGAGAGTAATCAAGGGTTGAGGGAGTAAAGGTCCCTCCCTGGAACGTGGTCAGGGGTTGTTCCAGGTTCATTTGGCATAGTAGCTGGACCAGGTCAACATTGTGAGCTCCCTTTGCTAGGGAGAGGGTCTGTAACGAGTTCCTGGTCTAGTTTAGTAGTTCATCTATCTTTTTACTTACCAATTCCACTCAATCCAATTTCTTAGCAATGATATCAATGTCAACCGTTCCAGAATTTGCTTGTACCTCATAGAGCCCACCACGGGGTTGACCGGATCGACTAAACTGGGTCATGGAGGCATTGTTGAGCGAATTTTCGCTCATAGACTCGAAGAGCTCAAATGCACTCTCCTCGTCTTTGTTCAAGAAGTTTCCCTCGCATGAGGCATCAACGAAGTTTCGAAGGTTGCTATCCAAACCGTGGTAGAAGATCTAGGCTAATTGCCACCTTCGTACTTCGTGGTGTGGGCATTTCCTCAATAGTTTATTAAATCTTTCCCACTCCTCATGGAACTGTTCCTCGCCCTGAAGTGTAAAGATAGTAATGGCACTTCTAAGGGCATTGGATTTTCCTATGGGGAAGAATTTCTTTAAGAATGCATGCCTTAGTTCTTCCCAAGTGGTGATGGGTCTTCCTAGGGTTCTAAGACAGTGAGATGCTTTGTCTCTCAGCAAGAAGGGGAACATCTTAATCAAAATAATGTCTAGGCTAATGTTCCTAGGTTTTACAGTCTGGGCGATCCGGTCAAGATCCTCTAGGTGCTGGAAGGGGTCCTCATTTGAGCTTCCATGGAAGTGGCTCTGAATCAGACTCAGGACATTTGGTTTCAACTCAAAATCATCTCCCCCTTCAGGGATCCTAAGGTGTGGCTCAATCCGAATCGCAGAAGGATTGTAGAAGTCGCGGAGCGGCCTAGGTTGGTCCTGGAATGGTGGTGGATCAAGTGATGGTTGTCCTTGTGGGTCCTGGAAAGGTGGTGGTGGTTGCCCCTGTGGGTTCTGCAATCGGTGTATGGCTTGCATGATAGTATGGATCTATTGCTGCTGAAGCTGGTGGTTTGCGTTGAGCTGGGCCTGGATGATGGCCATTGTGTCTGGTGGGGGTTGGTCCTCAACCTCATCTACTCTAGGTTCGGCCATGTCTCTAGCAAGATTAGGTCTCCTAGATTCCCATCCCAAAATAAACAACTCGGGATGAAGTGATCGTATCCCATGCATACACTAGAGAAGAACAGGAGGGGATGCGAAGAGTGACAGATGCGAGAAGTGTGTGTGCACAACCAAGCAAGCAAGCCTAATCCTTATAGTGTATTCCTTAGGGGACCTAGAAATCTCCAAAGAAGCGATCAAGTCCGTAAGCATTGGATTGCCCTTCCCAAAGCTAATCTGGCTAGGTTGATTATGAGGGGATTGTAGGGAAGGTTCTTCCTTTGGCTTGCGCCGCCGATTCTGTAGACCCCACAACCGCGGTCGTTTGACACTTCCTCGCAGCCTAATCGCCAGATTCTACTAAGGGAATGAAAACCAAGTGCCTAGCGAACAAAACCATGCCTCTTGAGACATAACCCAGTCTTGCCTAGGGCACGTCTACTCTGTTTTAATGGGGCTAGGACAGTACTTGTGCTTGGTTTATGTGATGAGGCGTTGATTGGGGTGGTGCTTCTTATTTCTCCAATTCCAGTGTGTGTGCTCCCATCAAAACATGGTTTTCAAGGAAGGATTTTAAGATATGGTATCTTTTAATGTTTGTCTTTACTTTTGTGTCTTTTAGGGTTGACATGTCTTAATGTTTTCAGGCAAGTTTCAAGTGGGCACGCCAAGTTTTGCACACAGTTGGTGAGAGTATATTTCCTTTAATGTGAAGAGGCTCTAAAACCCTAAGGTGGTCATCCTAGTGTTCATGCAATTTCTACCAGATGAGTTGATTTTAGGGGTGAGTGGTGCGGCCCATGTCAATTCACAGTGGCTTCACAAACACCACTCAAAAAGAAATAAAAACACTCCAAAAAGACTAGATCATTAAGAATGTTAGAGTGTATTTTTTTGTTGAGTGATGAGTTGAGGATGTGGATCAGGCAATCATTCACCACGCCAATTTTTTTTTTATTTTAAAATTTTTTTAGATTCTCTTTTAGGCAAGCAAACAACTACGAGTAAAGAACTGCTAACAATTGGTCCTTACTGTGCTTACTCCATCTCCACCGTCACGAGTTGCGCTAGTTCACCATCCAAGCGCCGAGTTCCTGCAACCATCAAGTAGAAGGAGAAAATGCGTTAGATGATGTGAGCATGAATGCAAAATGGAAGTGACAAAATAAATCCGTTGCCTCTCGGGCAACGGTGCCAAAAATTGACATGCTACAGATGCGTTTGTTTAAAAGGATCGTTGTAGTTTGCATTCGCAATGTCGGTTTTAAATGAAGAAACGGATGTGAGTCCAAGTGTCGAACTCAGGGAGGCGTGAAAATCGGATTTTTCTTGTCACTTAGTGTCATGGAAATGATAGGTTTTTGCTTGCAAGAAGATGCAGGAGAAAAGCAAGTGAGAGAGAGAGAGAGTAGGGTTAGAGTCTTTTAAATCATGGCATTCACTTAGATCAAGATCTAAAACAACATCAATACTATATTTAACATGCAATTCAAGTTTTACAAATACAACAATAGCTAAATGCTTAAACAAAAGGAAAGTAAATCTAGAGTAAAGGGAGAGAAAGAGAGAGACAGGGGAGACGGCGAGGAGGCCACGGCGGTGGAAGAGGGCTCCGTCGGCGGCTCGTCGACTTCATTGATTACAAGGGATGCTAAGGGAAGATAGGAGGGAGGTATAACACTTGCTAAGTGAATTCAATGCTTTACATGGGTGGTTGGAAGGGGTTTATATAGGAAGAAGGGGTTTCTAATTTAAGTATGGGCTTTAGCGACGTCTGAGACGTCGCTAAATCCATGCTAAAAGCATCGGTGTAGCCCCTTGCCCACTGGTCTCACGCGCGCGCCCGTTCTTCTTCACGCACGATCCATGTGCGCACGTTGTAGGCCCTCCGATCGAAGATCGGACGGCTGAGATCTCGCAAAGAGCACGCTTGGATTGCGCCTTAAGCGCACGTGAGCGCGGGAGTCGTCAACCAACGTAGGCGCGTGCGTGGAGGATCGATGCCTGAGGACGCGTCACGTAGCGCTATCGAGACTGCTCTATGGTGATCGAGCGGTCGAATTTGAGCGTGCGAGCGAATTCAACGGATGAGCTACGGCGGGCGATTCGAACTCGCGTCTCCTACGTGCGAGGTGGGGGTGCGACCATTGTGCTGCGGACGCGGATGGTCGCGCTTCTTCACCAATCGTCAGCCATTTGATGGAGAGATCGGACGGCTGCGGTTAGATCTGCATGATGGGGCAACGTCGTACGGCGGGCGGGGGCACTTCTGATGCTGCCACGTGGCTACCTCGTGGCTGTTGATCATCAGATCAATAGTCAGAACTTCTTGGGTCATTTGTGGGAGCTCCAGATGTCGAATTTGGCCGATTTTGAGTCTGTTGGACTCCGTTCATAGCTCTGAATCCATCTGTGCGGTCTGATCGCTCATCTGAGGCCTATTTTGACATGCACTTGTACAAATGGCCATTAATAATGCACTATAAACAATCTCGATGTGCGATGCATGCAATACTCCCATTTCTATTTATGATGTGTTATCTGTGCATTTTACTCTTAAGATAACCCCAATTGACAGAATTATTACTCCAAAATGTAGTGTTATCAGAGTACGACCTTGAGTTTTTCTTTCAATGTTGAGTATTAAGTGTTTCATTCATTAGTGTGGCGGGGAGAACAGCCCTCCAGGATAGAAGACACCTTATGCTTGTGATGAAGCTGATCCTGAGTTTGTTTTGAGGTTGTATGTCAATCACGTGCTACATTGTGGGTTCTCGAGGGGCAAGATACCACTAGCCCCAATTGAGTCTAAGTCAAGAAGCCTTACAAGTAGAGACAAGTCTAGATCTATAACTCAAATTTTTCACTGAATAAGACAATGGATAATTTATAGAATAATTAAATCAATAATTTAAGATGTCCACTATTTGATGCTACTAAGTGCTAAACAATTAACTGAATCTTAACCATGAATTCCTGCCAACTTACTATTTTGAGTATTCCTATCCTTCTATTATTTTCAATATCTCTATTGTTCATATTAAAGCCTATTCTTGTTTCCTATATAATTAGTTGCCTAAATCTAGATACGTTTTAGTAGAGTTTTTCTCATTAGCCTAACTTCAGATGCAGGTGAATCATCCCAAGTTCAGGCAACAGTTGGGGAAATCTTTGAGTAGAAAGGGAACCATGAACTGTAAGGTTGTTATTTACTTTTCTGTTATTTATTATTTCACACTTTATATTTTGATTAGTTATGTTATTTGATTATGATTGTGTTCTCATATTTATGTGTTGGATAATGGATAATTTGGGTTTGGAATCCACAGCCCTATAACGTAAGATGTTGGGTCACCACAAATCTTCCCAAGGGTGATTTTGTCATTTAATGTCTAACTAACAATGTTATTTTTTTGAGTTAACGATGGAAGGGGATGATTTGAATAGTTAAAGTAAATTTGGGTGGGGGGTTTGCAGTACATGATGGTATATAAAAGAACATGGGGTAAATTGATTCTGAAGCAATACTATATGGGTTTAGATGATTTTTAGTCATAGCAAAATCCAAATTGCTTACGTAATATGATTGGCTAGAAATCATAGGGCTAGTCCATCCATGCATCTCTAGTATAAGATATAATGATGATGATTGCATGTGTTTTTGCCAATTTTCATATAACAAATGGGCTAATGAAATATGGAGATTTAGATTTCCAATCACATGTAGATGATAGAAAGTCTACATTGAGAAGGGGGTCAAGCTCCTGATAAACACCAATTTTGTAAAATCATTACCTTATTTTTGCTAGTATCACAAGCAATTTTGTTAATTAGGGTTGCACTCATGCATGCATTTATTTCATTTTGCATCTACCTAGCTTTGCACAAAATTTGCAAATGATGCCTTGATGCATTTGTCTAGCTCATACAGATTTTGGCTCAGGTGACATAGCTCCTCATATCTTGAAATGGATCAATGACCGTAGACCTAGCTCACCAAGCCTTTGCAACAAGTTGAAGCGCCTCATTTTTGGAGATCCCTACTACATTGATTAAGCTCCTCATCTCATTCAAGAAGCTCAAGTCTCTATTGTGAGGGCAAGCACATGCATTGAGGAGCTCGGTCAAGAAAAGTCCACACCTAAATTTGTGCATTCAAAATCCAAGAAGAAAGAACCTCTTGGTCGCCTCCTATAATTGGATTTTTTTTTACCACTCAAAAGTCACCTTAGGTAAAGAGGAAAATTCTTGGAATCATCCTCCATTTATGCCACCATGTGACTTTTCCTTATGCACCCTTTGACCACCCATTAATTGGTGTATTTTTCCACCACCAAAAGACATCATTTTTTGAAACCAAAGATTCTTGGAGATTCCATCTCTTTGGACTACTAGGATGGACTCCCCATTGACACCTTTTCCCTTTTGGCTTCCTAAACACTCCACATACCTAGCCTATAAAAGCCACCTACTTACACCATTGTAGGGAATCTTTGGCCACCACAAAATAGAGACAACTCCAAGCTTCATGCCAAGGGTCCTTGCAAGAGAGGAGGATTCAAGAGGAAGTACCACCCCTTCTTGGAGCTTCTCCTAGTCTCCAAGCTTCACGCCAAGCCTCAAGGAAGAAGAGGAGGAGCCTGCGAGCATCACCATTTTGCCTTGGAGTTAAGATTCTTCACCCGAGCATAAGCTTTCCACTACTCTTGTTTTCATCTTTTTTTAGTCATGATTGTAGTAGCATAAACTAGTGTAATCCAACACTTTCTATTAATGGAAGTTGTTATTTCTTGCTTTCATTTCTTAGCCATAATTTTGTGTTACTTTCATGGTAACCTTCCCTCATGATTTCCTTGGCACACCTGTGCTTTGGAGAGCTCAAGAGGAGGGGTTCGTATTGCTTGTAGTTTTCGATAGCGAAAAGTCCAACCCACTTCCCTTTTCTTACATTTCATTTCCTTTATTTCAAAAAGCCAAAAAAAATTCATATATCTTGAAAAACAAAAAAATATAAGCAAGACTACCTTAGCATCTTCTTGAATCCTAATTTATCTCCTTGAACGACCTTAGATACTCCCCTATTTAAGATTATAAATTTAAAAAATGATTGGATTTACGTGTTGCAATAACTTAATTCATATCTTTTGTAACATCGTATTTTTCCATATCAGCTCCTATGTCACTTACGCACCCCTCTGGATAGGCATCACCATCACCGCCCCACCCCATGGAGAGGTCATCTCCACACACCAACCTTCTTCAGCTCCCTAGGCATGGAGATCCAAGGGGGTTGCACCATGATGTCGCCTCACCCGTCATCTTGCCAAAACGAGTCACTAGCCCCAAGCCTAGGAGTTCCACCCTGAACGTCCATCTTATAGTGACAGCACAGGGGAAATCTAGGACCATCTTCCACCTCACACGCCAGGCTTTTCTATTCCTCTTGTTCTTATCATGTTATTTGATTTTATTTAATGTTTGAAAACATTTGTCGGATTTATTAGCAAATAAGACTTTGAATGTGTGTTTGTTGCCTCTCTGTGGACAGCAACTCGTAGACTATGCATGGTTTACTTTATAATTTTGTTGTTCGCGTGATTCACTAACCACAATGACATTAGATTTATTTTTCCTAAGCGAATTCAAGGGATCACATTATGTGCTATTATGGTTGTCCTTGTGATTTTAGCATTACTTATGCAAAGGCCAGACCAAACAAAGAAGTGAAGATTTTGAATAATTATCTGGAATGATTTTGGATAGTAGATACAAGACTTTGATCTGCATATGATCACTACATTAAGTTATTATCACAATCATAGTTCTCTATCTCAAAAGAGATGGCAATCATCCAAGTTATTCATAATAGATTGTTAATTGAATTCCCTAATGGGAAGAGTTCCATTGAGAATGGAGCTTCTAGAATTGTCATAGGAGCATGATCAAAGAGTTGATCAATAAGACTAAAACTGAAGAAGTTCTTTTTTGAACATGGTCCCTCAAGAGAAGCATATGTCTCTATACTTGAGACAAAAGCTTATGTCTGTATTCGAACTAAGTAGATTTGACAGAGGTTATGCAAATCGTGAGGCCAATAAGTCAAAAAACTTATTTTCATGAGTCAATATAGAATGTAGAAGTTTTGTCAAGGTGGAATTCACACAACTTTAATAGTTGCAGTGGAATTTGAGCTCTATCATTATAACTTTGGAGGTCTAATTTCATTGGTGATTATTTTGATAGATAAGTTGATATAAGAATGAAGGAAATGAATAAACTTAGAGAAGTTATTTAGTATGTTTTCAATCTAATGAATAATGGTAATTTACACAGATCAGGAAGAGACAATAGTAAGATAGAATCTTAAAACTTGAACTACTAAATATGTGTTTCTATGCGTGGACATATGGGAAGGAAATATGGTATATCTTAGGGTTGACTATTGCCTTAACAAGCCATTAGCCATCATATTATACGAGGTCAGTGTGATAAACTCCTAATGATTCTGATTAGATATGAGGATTATTAGTAAATTAAAGATTATTCATAATTAGAGAATTATGGAATAATGCTTGGATTTGATCTTAGCCTTTGATCCAGGGTGATCCTAATTTAAATGGATATAGATTGCCTATAAGATCCCCCTATAATACAATATATACGGTAGCAACATAGTATTGAGGAGAACTCAGATTATATATTTCAATTCATTAAAATATATACTTTAAAAGTACTTGGAGAAACACCAATGACATTTTCATAAATATTAAAGTGCTAAGATTTTCTGTTGTCAAGAAGTGCTATAAAGAAGGGCATTTAGGTAAATTCTAAAAGGTTTAGGGTTTTAGCTCTCTACAAACAAAGATCAAAGCTTACAATAAGAAATTAAATGTCTTGACTCAATTTTACAACCCTTTCTCTCTAGAAATTCCAGTTGCCATTCTTCTCTCCTCTATCTCCATGAGTACTCCCATGTCTTGGAGAAGAAGCAAGAATTCATTGTGGAAGAGGTCTTCTTTGACGTCTTCATTGCTCCATCTCATCGATGACCTAAAGGAGTTGTACCTCACGTTGACTTCATGTTGAGGTGTGATTACAAATATGATACACTGCAATTATCCCATAATAGCTAAGCATGGAGGTATACTTCCTAACTCGTGCAATTGGAAAATAATTTTTTAGTGTTTTGATTCGATTTAATTGATTTTATGTTCATATTTTGAATTTTAAAAATATTTGAAATGATCCTCATTCTTCCGTGATGCACCACTTCCTTTGCAAAGAATTATAGGAATAATTCACCCAACTCAAGTAGGCATTCCACTTCGGGATTATTAAATTATAACCACTATAAGGAGTTTTTATCCTTGAAACTTCGATGAAAAACTAAGTTTCGAAGAAATACAAAACCCAATATCCCCACCAAAGATCAAGTTAAGAAGTGCCGGATAATTCTTTGAACATTTTTTTAATTATAAAATATCAATGTGACATCACAGTTTAACCAAGCAAAGGGAAATTTTACTTTTGCAATTCAAGCAATTGCATCTATATGTGCTCAAAGAAAAAGAAAAGAAAAAGAAAGAAAAAAAAGTAATTGCATCTGGGGAATGAAGGTAGCGAGGGGAGTTGTCTTCATGATCTCATTAGTGAAGGAGCAATAATGTTCAATGATTGTTGGCAGTGAATACTCCTTTCTTCTCAGAGAGGACAAAAAAAAAAACTCTTCGCTTCCTTTACATGAGCTCCATTGGCCTCGTTGTCGACTTCTTGAAGTTGCATGGGATCATTGTAATTTGTGATGCTCCATTCTTCCCCTATCTTTGGGTTCGAGTGGAAGCAGAATGCAATAGGAACTCTTTACATTCTCCAAGGCAACTTTGTGTCACCTGCTTTCGATGCAAGTGCTCATAAGTTCTCTGAATTGACTTGGCTTAGGGCCCATAGTTGCGACCTAGTGCCATGGAGGGAAGGCAATGGTCAGCATAATCGTACAAGGCAAAAATGTAATTCTATTTTAATTTCCACTTAGGATTATTAAATCATAACCACAACAAGCAGTTTTTATCCTTAAAACTTCGAACCAAGGACATACACAGCTATGTAATATTTGGCTAGTATGTATCAGTCACACGAACATCAAAGGTTAAGTATTGTAATGTTTTACTCGAAACTAATATGTATAGCTGGGACCTCAAGGATTTTTTTTTTAGTTTTTTCAGGTGGACCTCAAGGATTATTTAGTACATCTACATTAATGCCCTCATTTAAATTGTTTCAATATTATGTTTTTTTTTTTGCTCCATACATGTGTGATAATTTATGTAATAGCTACCATAACTTTGCCTAAGGAGACGAGGTATAATATGTAATCTACTTTTTTAGAAGTTAAAATGTAAAGAAACATGATAAGCAACGAATTTTGTAATGCAATATGCTGTGAACGTGATCCCTTTTGATAATTGATATTTAATATAAAGAAATAAAAGAACATAAAATCTATCACATAATAGGCCCTACCACATCAATAAAAGCCATCACAACTTTGAATTAAAATATATAACTGTAAAATCATTTTACATCGATTTTGTTTAAGTGCAAAATCCTAGACCATTCTACACCTGTGCAAAATCATTTTACATCGATTTTGCACAAGTACATAATGGTCTAGGATGATTTTATATAGGTATAAAATAATTTTACATTAGTAATAAATTATTTTGAATGATTTTAGACAGTTGTAAAATAATTTTACACCGATAAATTATTCAGGATAATTTTACACTATGTAAAATAATTTTACATCGATAAATTATTTTAAGTGATTTTGTAACGGTGTAAAATTATTCTGAAGGTGCAAGATGATTTCGAAGGCAATTTTGTAGTCTTGCATCAATGTAAAATAATTTTACACCAATGCAAATTAATTCCAAATGTGATTTTATGATTTTGCATTGGTACAAAATAATTTCAAAGGTGATTTTAGTGATTTACGTCAACGTAAAATGATTTCATTATTGATTTAAACAGTGGTAGACCCCACCCTATATCTGTATGTTTTTACATAAAATGGAAACACATCAAGTGAAGATCACATTTACACCTCACTTTCCATTTTTGTACCGTCATCCTTTTTAAAATTCCCAATTTTCTTGTTTGCGTTATACTGGCATTGTCACCTCAAAAAGGTTATAATTCTTTTATTAAAATCAACACCACTATTAATCAACTTTTAAACCAACAACTTTAGGAGTAGGAATGTCATTCTGCAACTTATCTCGTCACCTAACTCAAACTATAAAATTCCATGCACAAGATAACCTTTTTACTTAGCCCTCTACATTCCAAATAATTGCAGGTTAAATCACTAGGATAACCCTTCGTTACAAACGAAAATGCAGAATAACCCAACTACGAAAAGGTTATCCCACAAAATCTCCCTCCGTCCAAACTAAATCTTCAGATTTGGATTTCAAATGGCAAAGGACCCTATATATTAGCAGCCTATAAGAGAGCACTTTCGAGGGAGTCAACTGCAAGAGTCAAGGCGTCGTTGCAGGGCAATTTTGTACTCAAAGTTGGATTGCAGCAAAGGATGAGGGGCAAGGGCAGCGAAGTACCACGCAACAAAGGACTTCACTATAAGTACTTGAAACCCAACCATTCACACGGGCAAGGAAGCTGGAGATAGAGCACAACAAAGGACGTTGGTGGAATTAGGGAAGTCACCTGGTAAAAGGGGTATGAACAAAGGACGATGTGGCGGCAACTGAGGAATAAGTGACAAGAGGGGCTGAATAAGGAGGGGGTACAGAGGCCAAGTTTGGAGTCACAGGGGCATTTTTTTACAGCAAAATATTTAAAAGCGGGCTTAGATCTGATTGTAGGGGATGAAAAGGCTATTTTCTAATACCATATTGGGCTACATGAGTTCAATCTAAACTACAGGGTAAATCTGATCCTTCCATACCCGGGGATTGTGTTAATTACTCTTCCACGAAGGGAAGAGGAACACATAGAGCATGATTATTGGATTACCTCAATCCACAAGTAAATTTTAACGTGTCAGGATGCCCAAAAACAAATATACGGAGTGAACAAATAGGAACTGCAAGCAAATATAACCGTTCTGTATCCACAGCTAATCGTGAAACTAAATATGTTACAGCAAAGCTGCTTCAAGCAACCTCCGCAGTATTTGCCAACTACCACTATTATGTAAGAGTTTGTATATTCACGTATGATTATCACATAAATTTAATCCACAAGAAATTCTAACCTATCATGCTACTGGGAAAAATACAATGAACTTTCAGAATGATTCATCTATGTCCATAACAATTAGTGGTAATTCTTGATGACACTTCAGCGAGACCGCTTGGATTGCAAAGGATAGGCCAATCATGATTCTGTTAGTCTGTGTGCTCTTCTGCTGTAACTAACTTCTCCCATTCTGTTTCTGTGAAAATTTGACGTGAAGGCACTTCATACAAACTGCAAGAGTAGGAAAATGTAGCTGCACATATCCGCCCATGAGTGGAGCTGGAGTTATCGAACAACACCTCAATAATGACTCCCATCCATCAACCACGCAACATCTGCTGGAGCTGGATTACTTGCTGGCGTTGCTCAACCGGTAGCAAACTCAACTGTTCAGGTGTAAGGCCCAAAACCTGTTGCAAGAGAGCGGATTCCATTTCTGGAGAAAACTGCATAGAAAAAGCAACCAGATTGGAAATTCGGAATTAGTAATGAACTAGGGCAGCCTGCTAAAAAGCCAGGAGACATGGTTTGCCCATAAGTTAGAAGCAGAAACTCAGATAAAATAACATTTTCATGTTCTCATTCCAACTAGGCGTCAATTATTGGTTAGTTGGGTCAATTAACTACAAGCAACATCTGATGTGTGTGCAATCATTGCAATTCCATATTCAAATCAAACAAGCAGACCAATTAGAAACTTTTGCCAACCTAACATGCAATTAAGTAATTCATCTGGTATTAAATGTAAACCATCATTATTTTTTGGAAATTAGATACGCTTCAAGGGTGCAAGATACACCTGAGTGTCAGTAGTTCTTGATGTTGGTTCTTTGAAAACTCAAACATTTTGTGTTGGGTTAATCAGCTAGCCAACATCTGATGTGTGCACTATCATTGCGACCCCATGTTAAATCCCCAAGTAAACCAATTAGAGACATTTGCTAGTGCAGAATGCAATTATCTAAAACCATCTAGGATCAAATTGACTCCAATAATAAGATGTGCTTGGACTTCTTCGAAAAAAAAGATGTGCTTGGAGAGTGCGAGGTACTCCAAAGCGCCAGTAGCTCTTGATACATTTTGTGGAACCCTAACAAACATTAAGTGTTGAGACTCCTATTTATCACTAGTAGTTTTACATTTTTTGGTGTATTTTGTTATTTTTATTTTGATCTGGACATGCACTGCTATTTACCCAAACCTCTCTCTATAAAGAGGTATTGGGTCCTTTCTAATGAATAAGATTGATCATTTTCTCTGACTTGGTATCATAACACCAATCCTAGACCGTGACCTTGGTATCCCACCTGAAAAAGCCTCCAAAATCTTACCCACCAAAAACCCTACCGCCTACCCAGGGCCACTGGCCACCAGGCCACCGCCCAGGGTCGCCGGCTACTAGGCCGCCACCCAGCAAGACCCCCTCCGCCTGTTGCTTCCACCCGCGCTTCGCTCAGGCACTCCGTCCCTGTCGCCCAACACCGGCCTGTTGCAAGAGGGCCACCACCCACAGTAGGACCCCCTCCACCGACAACGGGGGTCTCGAGGGTAAGGGCCCACAGGGCCCAAGCGACGCCTGAGGGCACTTGGAGAGGAAATTGCAGGCACAAGCGCAGAGGAGGTCTTCGACGACAGTCCGCAGTGGGACTCCACGGCAGAGAAGTCTTGAACGCCCTAATGCCACCATGCTGCTGGACAATGGCATGTGTTGTTGCGTCTACCTCCGCTACTCTGGGGTCTCACTAGTCTAGTGCTCACTCTCCCCCTCGCTCCCTGTCCGGTGGGTTGATGCTAAGAAGAAGCTTTGTCGAATTGGAGAAGAGCCAAAGTTTAGTTGGTGGGTTGCTGCTGAGAAGAAACTTGGCCAAATTAGAGAAGCAAGGTTTGGCTATCTATTATGGGACTGCAGGCCGCTCCGGTGACCGGCCAGTCGGCAGCAGGAGCACTGTTGCTCCTCTAGGTGCACAGTACATGGCCCTTCCTCAGGCCTCGAACACCCCATATCAGTACCAAGGGGGTTATTCTCCACCTTGGGCGTGATCCTGGATCCTCATGCCTAAGGCCTGTGCTGCCTAGTATCCCGCTCACTTGGGCCAAGATGGCTAGTTCTAGCCCTTTATGACCCACTTCATTCCTGCTGGGCACAATGCCAATCTCAGGAGTAGAGATGACATTGGATACCGCTACTGTGACAGATATGGTTAAGTATGCGGGCGTGATGCTACAGAAGCATGCCAGGAGTCACCATAGTGCAAGAAGGTTAATTGATTTCGGTGCTTCACAGCATCTTTGTGGGGATCAGGGCTATTTCCGATCACTCAGTTCTATTGCACTAGGGAGGATGGTACAGGTTGTTGATGGCAAGTGTGCTCCTGTTGTTGGCCAGGGGGAAGTGTATGTGACCCCCACGTAGCGACTGCCGAGAGCACTACATGTACCAAAGTTTCCATGAGCCTATTGTCCGTTAATAGGATCACGAAGGATCTTCATTGCAGAGTTATTTGTTATGAGGTTGGATGTATTATGTGGGATAAGTTTACTAGGAAGACCATCGCCACAGGTATAGAGGAAAATAGTCTTTATCACCTTGGCAATGAGCCATTTGTAGGAGCTAGCAAGTATGATAGTGGGAGTGACTTGCAGTAGCACATTCGTCTTGGTCACTTGTTTTCGAATCGTCTCAGGAGGGTGATTCCACATATTTCACCTGCTACTACTATTATGTGTAATGCTTGCCAATTAGGTAAGCATCGCCGATCTTCTCTTCCGGCTAGTACTTCACTTAGGTCGGCTGCTCCTTGTGAGTCACTCCACATGGATGTCTGGGGACCGAGTAGAGTTCCAGACAGGATGAGACATCATTATTATCTTGTTATTGTTAATGATTTCACCAGAGTATCTTGAGTGTTTCTTTTGAAGAACAAGAGAAATGTTGGAGGTGCTATAGAGACTCTTCTCTTAGAGATCAGGACTCGGTATTCTGCCACAGTGAAGATTGTACGGACAGATAATGCCCTCAAGTTCTGTACTGCTAGACTTACGGAGTTCTACAGGACTCGTGAGATTATCCACCAAACCACTTGTCCCCATACCTCACAGCAAAATAGGGTTGTAGAGCAAAAGCACAGACACCTGTTAGAGGTTGCCCGCACTCTTCTTATCCACAACAGTGTTCCACAGAGATACTGGGGGGATGTTTTAACAATGTGCTGTCTTTAACAGGATGCCGAGCTCAATCCATCACGAGCAGATACCGATTCCTCTGTTACATCAAAATGACGAGCTTTTTCATGTGTCACCCAGGACTTTTGGGTGTGTTGCTTTTGTCCGTGTGCCATCACCAGGCCGTGACAAGCTTACTCTTCGCGCTGTTAAGTGCGTCCTCTTAGGATAATCCAGGAGTCAGAAGGGGTACTAATGTTATGATCTCATCCACCACAGGCAATATGTCAACACTAATGTGACTTTTCATGAGACGACGTCATATTTTTCAGTTGCTAGACAGACGAGTGTTCATGATGATGCAACTGCCATGCCTATTCCTCCTGCTCTACTTGAGGTGATTCCAATCTCCACAACTCAACAGACTTCTTCGGGCTCCACTACCTCCTTGGATGACTACCAGAGGTTACATGGTCCACTGCGCACGTATAACAGACCTCATGCGACACTACAGAGGCCACCACCCACACTAATGACTGATACTCCATAGGCCATTGAGATGAGTTCTGATGACAGTGACAGTCTAGTTCAACCTGATCCCCTTAATAGTGCAGATTACCATAGCAGTGAGGTCCCTTTTGTAGAGACTCAATCAGAGGTACCGGATCATTCTGACCTTCCTATTGCCATTAGGAAGGCACCCTGAACATGTGAGTCCAAATATCGCGTTGCAGGCAATTTGGCTACTGATGATCTTGGTTCTCAATTTGCCGGCTTCTGCCACACACAGCCTCACACATTCCGTCTACCTACCAACAGGCCATGCTTGATCCAAAGTGGCCTCAAGCCATAGAGGATAAGATAGCAGTGCTTTGGAGTAGACAGACTTGGAAACTTACCTCGCTTCCTACAAGCGCACGACTAATTGGCTCTAGATGGGTCTTTGCCTTGAAGTATAACCCTGATAGGTTTATTTCAAGGTATAAGGCCAGGTTGGTGGCAAAAGAATTCACCCAGACCTATGGGGTGAACTTCTTTGACACTCTCCCGTTGCATGGCTAGCCACCGTTCGAGTACTTATCTCTGTTGCGGCTCACAAAGATTGGCGGTTACACCAGCTTCATGTGAACGCTTTTCTCTACAGCAATCTTCAGGAGGAGGTTTATATGTAGTAGCCCTCAGGCTTTGAGGTTCTGGGGGAGTGCGTGTACAGACTCAAGAAGGCCATCTATGGCCTGAAGCAGAGCCCAAGAGCCCAATTTCAGAAGCTCTCAAATGTGCTGCAGAGGATAGGGATGCAAAAGTCTTCTTCAGATCACTCTTTATCTGTTAGGAAAACGGAGAATGACGTTGTAGCACTACTGGTGTATGTAGATGACTTGATTATCACTGGCAGTGATAAGGTTAGGATAAGACACGTCAAAGAGTCTCATGCATAACAGCTTGTTATAAAGGATCTAGGCTAGCTTAGATACTTTCTGGGGATCGAGGTTGCTAGGAGCAGAGATAGAATTATTTTTTCTCATTGCAAGTATGCGTTAGATGTTCTTCAGGAGACAGGTATGCTGAGGTTCAAGCTAGCCAATATTCCTATGAACCCTAAGGCACATCTTCATGATGAGGCAGAGGCAGCTGATAGCGGAGCATACAGGCAGCTGATAGCTGTTATACCCGACTATTACTAGACCTAATATTGCCTTGGCAGTAGGCAAACTTAGCCAGTTTATGGAGAGGCTGACGAGGTTGCACTGCAGGCAACCATGCAGGTGCTGAGATACTTGAAGAAAGCACCAGGTTGTGGTATTCTATTCCAGAGAGGCTCTCTTATGACAATGGTGGGATATTCCAACGCTGACTATGCGGGGTGTATGCTTGACAAGAAATCCACCACTAGTTTTTGTATCTTTTTTATTAGTAATCTGGTTAACTGGGGGAGCAAGAAACAGGGGGCAGTTTCTTGCTCCAGTGCAGAGTCAGAGTATGGGGTGATGACCCAAATTGTTGCAGAGATGATCTAGATACAGTCTCTACTACATGATTTGCATGTCCAGATTGAGGAACCTATGGAGATACAATGCGATAATCGAGCGGCTACATACAGCCAATAACCCGATGTTCCATGAGTGCACGAAACACGTTGAGATTGACTGCCAATACACTAGAGATCTCATACATAGTGAGTTGTTGCGTACCACTTATGTTACATCTAAGGATTAGACTGCTGATGTGTTCACAAAGCATCTACCTCGATCGACGTTTGATTATTACTATTCCAAGCTGAGCATGATTGACATCTATGCTCCAACTTGAAGGGGAGTGTTGAGACTCCTATTTATCTCTAGTAGTTTTACCTCTTTTAGTATATTTTGTTATTTTTATTTTGATCTAAACATGCACTATTATTTATCTAAATCTCTCTCTCTATAAAAAGGTGTGGGATCCTTTTCTAATGAATAAGTTTGATCATTTTCTCCGACTTCAAGTAATTGACAAGAAAAAAGGCATAACTTCCTGTGTTGCCCTCTAATTCTTTATAGTGCCAAATTAGTCCCCTTTTAAAAATAGCCCAAAGTTATACAAATGCTAGTAGCTGAGATGTTGATGGCAGATTCATATTAGACACCAAACTTAGATGTTATATTGCAGTAGTGGGACTTTAAATTATTTCATTTTGTTCCTGTGAATAAATCACCTTTCGACTTAAATCTAATATGATTATGAGTTTAGTGTATTTGATAAAGACTTGATCAAGTTTGGATGCAACAAATATAAATGGCTACAAGGTGTAAGCAAAAGGGAAAAATATGCAAGACTTTTCGTAAGTGCTTGTCAACTTCTACTAGGTGAAGTTATAAGTAGTTGACCAAATTCACTAAATCCATCATATAAAAAGAGCATGCATGAGAGAAGGGGATGTCGTCTTAAGAATTCTTATGCATGCACAAAAATTATTGTCAACAACATGCTGAAAGATGAACAAGGGGCTATGTTTGCCGTGAATGCAGTGGGGAGGTCAGGAGGAATCATTGTGGCCTGGGCAAAGGACGAGTTTGACTTAGAAGAATCTGTAGTGGGTAATCATGTGGTTTCTGTACAACTAAAGAGGCATTGGGATGGCATGAAGTTGGTAGTGTCCACTATGTATGGCCTAAACAATGAGAACCTGTGCAGAACTATGGGAGGACTTGACGCATGTGACAAATAAGTATCAAGGCTGGTCATGGCTCATTGGGAGAGATTTCAATATCATGTTGCGTATGGATAATAGACCAAATGATAGAGGAAGAGATCCAAGTTCAAGGCTTTTGCAAAGTTTGTAGCAATATATGGTCTAGTAGATCTTTTATCCAGTTCTTGTGCCTATACCTGAAGAAGTTTTGCAAGACAAAGGTCACAGATTGACAGGTTCTTGGCTACTGTGGAATTACTTCAGACCGCTCCTTTAGCAGGCGTTTGGCCATTGGAGAGACCATTGTCATATCACACACTTCTCTGGCTGTCAAATGAGGTCAGATATGGAACATATTTCAAATTTGATAGATCTTGGCTCCTTGAGGAGAGGTTTAGGAGTCTAGTGGCAGAGAAATGGAGATCTTTCCAGTGTGTGGGATCTGTGGCTACCCAACTTGAGGGTAAACTGCAGGGACTACAAACCTTCCTGCAAAGTTATAGAAAACAAGTTAATGAAGAGAAGAACAGTAGGAAGAATGAAGCTCTAGCTAAGATCACTCGCCTCGACAAGGAAGATGTTTTGGGGACTCTTTCGGAGGAGGGACGGTGGGATAGGCTCGCACATTTGCATACTATGGAGAATAAAAGATGCATCACCCTGAAAAGAAATCCTAGCCTCTCCTTTTATAATAGAAAGAGCTGGATAACTTAAATAGTCATCCAAATAGAAATATAAAATAGCATATGCATCCCTAGACTCAAGACTCCCCCTCAAGTTGAGGCGTATATATCAACAAGATCCAACTTATCACATAGAAAATCAAGACGCTACTTTAATGCCTTAGTGAAGATATCTGCCAACTGAAGCTCAGACGAGACATGGGGTACTAATCTTTCCTGCAAGAACTGTATCACGCACAAATTGACAGTTTACTTTAACATGTTTGGTCCTCTCATGAAAGATCGAATTTGAAGCAATATGTGGTAGACTTGTCACAAAAAAGTAGAACTGGCATTGTGACCTGAATACCCCAATCCTGTAGAAAGATAACAATACACATAATCTCACAAGCAACCTAAGCTATCGCTCGGTATTCTACCTTTGCATTTGAGCAAGCCATAACATTTTGCTTTTTACTTTTCTAGGAGACCATATTCCCACCAAAATAGACTGCATAGCCTGATATAGAATGTCTCTCATCCACAGATCTAGTATATTTTGCATCAGAATAGGCTAAAATGTCCAGACTCCCTCTATCTCTGTAGTATAGTCCTCTACTTGGAGTCCCCTTACGATACCTTAATATAAGACAAACCTCATGCCAAGGATTGTACCTAGGAGTCTACATATACCGACTGGCTCTGTTCCCTACAAAACTAATGTCAAGCCTCATAATAGTAAGGTAGAGCAAGCATCCAACAATACTACGATATCTGGTGACATCCTCATACAATAGGTCCTCATTAAAGGGATGAGCAGGTAGAGACTCACTAACATACTAAAAGGCTTGGTCCCAAGCAAATCAGCCTCCTCAAAAATCTGCAACATGTATTGCCTCTAAGATAAAGAAAGACTCGTCCCCTACCAAATTGCTTCAATTCGTAGAAAATATCGAAGATAACCCAAGTTCTTGGTAACAAACGTGGACTATAGAAATAACTTGGTCTAGATAATCTCATCCTTATCATCACCAGTAAAATCATGTCAACTACATAAACATGGATAACAACCCAGTCATGATCACCATACCAAGTCCTGATGAAAATAGAATTATCTAAACTAGAGCACTGGAATCCAATCTTCTCAACCTCTAAGCTAAGCCTCTAAAGCTAGGCACGTGGACTTTGTTCAACCCATATATAGCCTTCCTCAGGCGACAAACAAGCTTCCCTTGAATACTGTACCCTTGTGGCAGTCTCATGTACACCTCAGATAAATCACCATACAATAATATGTTTTTAACGTCCAACTAATGTAAAGACCATCTCTTAACTACAGCAACTGAGATGATAATCCTAACAGATGTAATGCAGGCAACGGGAGAGAAAGTCTTAAGGTAATCTACCCCATATGTCTAAGTAAATCCCTTGGCAACAAGCCTAGCCTTGTACCTATCCACAGTCCCACCAGCTCTATATTAATGATGTGCACCCATTTGCAGTCAACCACTGTAGCATCCGAAGGACATGATACAAAATCTCATGTCTTCCAAGACTATAATGCCTACATCTCTTCCATCGATGCATGCCACCTAGAATCCTGCGAGGCTTGAAAAAATCCCTGGGAATAACTGTAGTGGTAATGGTTAAGGCAAATTGTCGAACTTCATCCTCCAAATGTGCAACTCTTGTATACTAAAACATAGGATGAAAAGTACATACTCTGCTAGACCTCCTCGGAACCTGCTGCTCCTCAATGTCTAAGCCACTCTCATCTGACATGACAGGACAAGGCATAGTATCAAGTGAAGTTTGTGGTCTCCAGTGATAAACTTAGGTCTCCTCTAAGGCAGCTTGTATGGATATTCCTTCCTCTGAGAAGCATGAAATTTTTTCAAAGAAGGTTACATCTGCTATAATAATGTATCGCCTGTGGATCCGATCAGAGCACCTGTATCCCTTCTGTGCCCTGAAATACCCAAGAAAAATACATTTGACAACCTAAGGGAAGAACTTGTCTTGATTGACATATGCCTGTACAAAGTAAGTACCCCCAAAAGTCCTCAATGGTAGAGCAAAAGGCCTGGCACAATCTGGATAAATCACCAGATATGGAATCTGTGCTCCAAGCACAGATAAAGGCACTCGATTAATCAAGTATGCCGATCTCCCTAGAACTGCTTAGGAACCTTCATGTGGATCATCAAGGTCCTAGCAATATGAAGATGTCGTAGTTTGCACTCAGCCACACCATTCTACTGGGATGCATGAGCATAAGACGTTTGGTGAATAATGCCTCTGGAAAAGAAAATCCCTTGTCTCGCTACATAAATTCCAAGGCATTATCATTGCAGAAGACTCTAACTGTGGTGGTGTACTAAGTCTGAACCTCTAAAAGAAACTGCTGGACAATCTGAGGAATCTCTAAACGTGCCTTCATCAGGAAGACCCAAGTAAGACAGCTGTAGTAATCCACAAAAACTACATAATACCAATGTCCTTCTAGAGTGGGAACCCTAGATGGCCCCTAAACGTCATAATGCACCAGAGAGAAAGGAATTACACTCACCCCCATCATCTCTCCGTAACTACTCCTATGATACTTCCCAAGCTGACAATCCTCGCACAGCAGAGTCAAGAAGTCTGACAAGTCAAGATACATTTGTCGCATCTTCTTAACTAACAGGTATCCAAGTCTCCTATGCCATAACCAAGGGTTAGTAGCTATGGACACGACCCCAGCAAACAGCGTGGGCATGTCAAGGTAATAAAGGCCATCTCTTTCTATATCCCCACCTACAATCTCTCTTGTTTGTCAATCCTGGAAGTAACAATGATCCTTATCAAACACCACACGACATCCAAGATCCTTGCAAATGCAACTCACGGATAATAGGTTCATTGGAAAGTCAGGAGTATAATAAACCTCTTCAATCATCATCTTTGGATATGCACGTATGCTTCCATCTACAATGTTCGATGATGTCCCATTGGCCACTCTAAGATCTCTAAACCCACGTGGAACCATGGGATTCACCAACCGCTCTACATCTCCTGTAAGATGTACAGACGTGCCAAAGTCAACTACCCATGCTCCTTTAGCCCTCATCTTCTTTGAGTCTCCTTGGGCTCCACACGTACTTCCTTGTAGATCTGAAATAGACCCTATAAATGGCCCCATCACATCTCCTTTGCATGAAAGAAGGCTTATCATGCTTGAAGGGAGGAGCTTCATCATCCATGGTAAGAGGAGACCTATCACCATATATACTTGGCATGAGAGAAGCCTCATCACACAAGTCATAACATCAAAGACAGGGAACTACGACCATCTGCTTGCCTACTAGGTTGCTAGTAGATTGCCAATCCCTTCAGTGGCAACACCGTCAGCGTGACCAATAAAACTTGTAGCAGCGGCGGCGGTGCTGGGAGATCCTTTCCCCACGTCGCCACTACTATTACTGCGATCATGCGGTCTCTCTCCCATTGAATCACCCTTTTGTTGGTGATTCGATCATCTTTTGGGTGGGTATTTGGTAGGATATCGAAGCATCGGCCTAGAACCGCTACTCTAATACCATGTGGAGAATAAAAGGTGCATTACCCTCAAAAGAACCCTAACCTCTCCTTTTACAATAAAAAGAGATGGGTAAATTACATGTTACCCAAAAAGAAATATAAAATAGCAGATACATCCCTAGACATACAATACAGATAGGACAAAAAGGTTGAGATTCAATGAAAGACTAAATCCAGACAGAAATGGCTAAAGGAGGGAGATGTCAACACCAACTTTTTCCATCTCATGGTGTTGGATAGGAGGAACTATCTTGAAAAAATGAAGGTGAATGACAATGTCTATAGTGGCAGAAAGATGGTAGGAAGGATGGTTGCTGAGTACTTCAAGGAGTTTACCAGTAGGAAAGTTGGGCGATGGAGATGGGTAGGAATAGACACCTATTTCTGATGCTCAAGCTATGTAGATTACTACTACATGCACAGAAGAGGAAGCTAGGAGAGTTGTTTGGGGTCTCAATGCAGATGCTTGCCCAGGTCTCGATGGTTTCCATGTTCTCTTCTACAAGGAATTATGGTTAACAATTAAAGAGGATGTGATGCAGGTGTTGTACCAATTTGCAGAAGGCAACCAGGGTTTCAATAGAATCTACAAATTTCACATGTTCTTACTCCCAAAGGAGGGTGCAGAAGCGATAGAGTACAGACCTATTGCACTATCCAATGCAGTCTACCTTATTGTTGCAAAAGTAATTGCCAACAAATTGAGTGGAGCTCTGGATGACAATGATGCACCTATGCAGACTATGTTCCTAAAAGGAATATTCTTAACAAGATCCTGGCCTTTTGGAAGAGGATAAGTAGGAAGGCTTTCCTTTGGAAAGTTGACTTTAGCAAAACGTATGACTCGATCCATTGGTCTTTCTTATGAACCTCCTTGAGCAGAGGGGGTTTTCCTCCAATATGGGTGGATTGGATTCCTCTGTGGGTGGATTAGATGAAAAGGTGCGTAACAACGACCTCTTTTTTTTTCTCATCAATGGCAACCCAACAAGTGGTTGAATTCAACCTAGGAGAGGAGTTAGGTAGGGATGCCCGTTAACTCCTTTGTTGCAGACGCTTTAGTGAGAGCCTCGACTAGAGCTTGTGAAAGGAACCTATTTAGCGGTTTCTCTACGAGAAATGGAAGTCAAATCCAAGTGCTACAATATGCATATGACATGTTCTTTGTAGGAGGGTTTGAAACGAAGGCAAGGAGGGTTCCAATCCTTTTGGAGCTCTTTGGACAGGCTTCCGACTTGTATATAAATTTCTCCAAATCTACTTTCATACCTTTTCATGTCACCACAAGAATCTAATGTCTGTGGCCTGCACTTGAGTACTATGGTGGGTTCTCTCCCTGCTTCATATTTGGGTACACCGCTCTTGGATAGTCAAATATCTATAGCTGACTGGAAAGCTTTATTGGAGAGAATAGAAAGGAAGCTAACAGGGTAGACCTCTAAAACTCTTTCTAGAAATGGGAGATTAGTCCTACTAAAGGCAATTTTGGCTATAATGCCTTCATATCTCTTCTTGATGCTGAGGTTGCCACATGAAACAAAAGGGAAGATGACTGCACTAATGAGAGATTTCTTTTGGAGTACTTTTGGGTCATCCATCAAGGGAGCTAGATTGGTTGCTTGGGAGGATGTTTGTAGGCCACTTGAGAAAGGAGGCCCAGGAGTTAGAGATCTGAGGAGGATGAATGACAGTCTTTGATGAAATGAATTGCTCGTCTCTTGGGGCATAGGCAAGATATGGTTGGAAGGGTGATACAGGCATGTTATGGAACATCTAGAAGCTAGGACTTGTTGGGCTCATCACAGGCTGGGATATCTCATTTCATCAAAGGCTTGTCGAAGGTTTTGCCCAAGGTGCAGAATTTCTTTTCACCAGTGGTGGGTGCGGATGATTCCTTTCACTTCTGGTTGGATAACTAGATGGGACAGGGAAAACTTCAAGACAAATTTCTGAGATTATTTGCATTATCCGCAAATCAACAAGCGGCAGTGTGTGACTGTTGGGATAACTCATGGAATCCAACCTTTGCGGGAAACCTTTCTGACCAAAGAATTTTGGAGCTACAGAGGTTATGGCAAGAGCTAGAAGACTATTATCTGGAGGGAGGAGTGGATGCTTTTGTGTGGAGTGACCATGAGTTCTCTCTGAGAAAGACTTATTATCGAAGGGTGGAGTATGGAGGGGTGGTGACCGATGTTCAATTGCATAGAGATTGCAAGCAAATTTGGTTGGCTTCTTGTCTTCTAAAGGTCAAAGTTTTTACCTGGTTGGTCAAACGAGGAAGGTTGATGACAAAAGTTAGGAGAGCAAGATGGGCAGCAAACAATGATAAGATATGCCCATTGTGGCAACGGGTAGACGAGGGCGTTGAACATTTGTTTTTTGCCTGCTTGTTCACAGCTTAGGTGTGGGCCACTTTCATCTATCCTGCATAGAGTATCATGGTCAAGATGCTTTTTGGAGATCGTTTAGGAGTGGCAACTCTCATGGGGTGACCAACACTTACAAGTCCAAGAACAAGGTAGATGTGCTAGTGGTATTGTGGAGAATTTGGCTTGGAAGGAAAGCGGCTATCTTCAAGTTCGAAGGGCAGCAACTGTACCTTGAAAACTTTGTTTCTTATATTTCTACCTTTAGGAGTGTTTGGGCAACCCCTATGTAATCTCTTTTGCCACTTATCTTGGCTTTTCAATAATATGATATATGGATGGCTATTCGGTTGAATGACCACCCTTCCACCTTTTGAAAAAAACTTCAACTCCCAGTAGCACAAAATCATTTGCCATTTTGTGAACTTTGGACTTTTCTTACAGAACATGCAAAATGCATAATTTAGGCCACTAGGTTAGTCCACATTTGTTTTGTTTTTCTACCATGGAAGGAGAAAGGTGACAAGGAAAAGGATACATGGGACATACTTGAGATGAAGGCTGCTGAGGCAGAACCGCCCGTGGCCAGGTTGCAGTTGCCGAAAGAGCAGGCTGAGACTGGCTCCCTGTATTTTCAGTTACCTTCCCTGGCTGCTGTACAGGAGGGGGTTGTAAAGATGTAGGAATCTGTGCAGCTATTTGTGGAGGGGTTGCTGGCAGAGTTCCAACTGACATAGGTACTGATTTCTCTATGAAAACTCCAGATCCACTGGACAGTATACCTTGCAACTGTAACTGTGAATTAGAAGCTTGAGGGGGATTAATTTGTGATTGCACAGGCATGAAACATGAAGGAGGAGCAGTAGGTTGAGCAATTAAAGGATTTTGCATAAAGTTAGACATTTGCTCTCCATATGCTTTGGATGGCAATCCGGTGGACCCAATTTGAAATACTGGAGTCGAGACACTGTGTGGTAGTATTACTGGCTTCTGACTACCATCGAAAACTTGAGGTTGCATAACTACACCATCTCCTTCTCGAACATGCCGTATCTGCAACTGTAAAAATAAAATAAAAAAAGAAAGAAAGAAAAATCAAACATTGTGGTCAAATGTCAGCCTCAAGAATAAGTCACAATGACAAATAAACAAGACAGACCATTTGCGGTGTGGCCATGCCGAGCATTATTTGGGCCTGAACAACAAAAGATATAAAGGAATAAGTTCCAAATATTCATTTGAGAAGACATTTAAAAATGAAATTTCATTTGAATTTAGGAATTTAGAATATTAAAGAATAAATAGCTATGTTTCTGAATGCAGTGGATTCTACAACATGATAGCTTACCAGCATTTAGTTTGAGGTGCTTGCAAGTATCATTGCATTTTCTTCTCTAATGCTCTTTCAAAAACACACATTTTTTTCGAATGACAACACCATTCTCATAGCCATAAATGATATTTTGTTATAAAACCAGAGTTTGAATCTTCACAACGGTTGAGGGAGAAAGAATGAATCATGTTATCATGAAAAGAAATCCTAGGTCTCTTTATATACAAAGAGGCCTTGCAAAGATTGCATAAGATACCTTCAAAGAAAGATAAAATAACAAAACACTCCTACACAAGTCAGTAACTTCAACACTCCCTCAAGCTAAAGCTGATATGTCTAATATACCCAGCTTGGAACACAAGAACTCGTGACACTTCTTGGAGAAGACTTTGGTGAAGATATCTACAACTTGTTCTAATGAAGTAGTAGAAGTATATATCTTCCCTGTGGAGACCATGTCTCGTATAAAGTGACAATCCACCTCAATGTATTTAGTACGCTCATGAAAGATAGGATTTCATGCAATAAAGGTGACTAATCAATTATCACAGAACATCAACACCAAAAGCTTGACCTGAACACCCAGATCTAAAAAAAAAAATGAACCACATAACCGCACAGGCTGCACGGGACATGGCTCTATACTCGACCTTTGCACTAGACCTAGAGACTACACTCCACTTCTTGCTCCTCCAAGCGACTAGATTCCCACCAAAAAAAGTGGAGTATCGAGTTGTAGATCTCCTGTCCTCCATAGATCTTGCATAATTAGCATCAGAATAGGCATGCAAGTTGACATGCCTATTATTTTTCACATAGAATCCTTTCCTTGGACTACCCTTGAGATACTTGAGGATAAGATACACTATCTACCAATGACTATAGCATGGATTCTCCATAAACTAGCACACTATATTTACGACAATATTGATATCTAGTCTAATAATAGTCCCATATAACACTTTGGCAACTATGCTCTTGTACCTTGTCTTGTTTTCAAATGATGGATCATCTTACTCACTAAGTCTCCCCTGTAGCTCAACTGGAACAAAAGAAGGCTTCGCACCTAGTAGTCTTGTCTCCTCCGGAAGCTCCAACACATACTTTCTCTACAACAGAGACATCCCACATGAATTTCTAACCACCTCAATGCCAAGAAAGTACCTCAATGTGCCAGATCCCTACTAACAAATGTTGCCTGCAAGAACTTCTCTCCTCTATCCCCAAGGCATCATCACCGGTAAGGACCATATCGTCCACATATATTACAAGGATCACAACACTAGATTCCCTACATCTCACAAAAATAGCATGATCAGAAGTAGACCTGCTAAACCCAATCTTCTGTATCTCTGAACTAAGTCTCTAAAATCAAGCTCGTGGACTCTATTTCAGGACATAAATAGCCTTCTAAACTTTCTCCCCTTTAATCATAAAGCCAGGTGGTTGGGTCATGTAGATCACCATGTAAGAATGCGTTATTGACATCAAGCAGATATAAGGGTCAGGTTTTATTCACTACAAGTGAAAGAATGACTCTGACTGAGTTAAGATGCATTACAGGAGAGAAGGTATCAAAATAGTCCACACCATGCTAAGGCATGCCACAAGAAAGAAGGTATCGAAGTAGTCTACACCATAAGTCTGAGTGTAATCCTTCACCACAAGTCTTGCCTTGAGTCTCTCAACAGTCACATATGGGTTGTACTTCATAGTGTACACCCATCTGTAGTCAACCAACTTAGCACCCTTTGGGAGGTCTGTCAACTCCCAGGTGCCACGAAAGATGAGAGCCACTATCTCATCCTCCATAGCCTATCACTAACCAGGTCCAGGATTCCATAGTACGTCATGATGATGTCTAGGAATGACCATAACAAATAAAGTTGTAGAGAATTGCTGTCATGTTAGACTCAGATAATTAGTAGCAGTATAGTGAGGCATTAGATGTAAAGTACAAGTTTTTACAACTTTCCTAAGAGAAATAAACAAGTTGTCATACTGCTGAGGTGGAACATCCAGATCAAATGCTGAAGGGGGGATTGATCGACCTGATTCTCCTCAGTAAGCTCAACCTACATGGAAGGCAAGGGGACAGACATGGGATCCTTCCGACAACACATTGGTATGAGTAAAGTAACCAAGAGAAAACCCCTCGTCAGAAAAAATAAGAGACCTTAAAAAAAAGAAACATCAACAAACACATAGTAGCATTTACCCACTGGGTTAAAATATATGTACCCCTTCTAGGATCTAGAATGGGCCAAAAAAACATACTTGACAAACCT
This sequence comes from Thalassia testudinum, assembly GCA_037157565.1. NCBI lineage: Eukaryota > Viridiplantae > Streptophyta > Magnoliopsida > Alismatales > Hydrocharitaceae > Thalassia > Thalassia testudinum. The sequence goes on along the minus strand of JAZHRO010000014.1, from coordinate 130,017,328 downwards.
CAAAGACAACTTAGCAACGACTCCAAAAAGGTGGATAAAGCACTGCATCCAAAAATCTGCAGTGGCAATGCAAAAGAGAGGCATTAGGGTTGTAACAACAGAAAAGGTGTAGCACCATCAAACATAGGTGAGGAGACCCGATTAATTAGGTAACTTTAGGTACCACATTCCTCCAAAAATATTTGGGCACATTCATAGCAAACATTAAGTTTGGACCACATCAAAGAGGTGGTGCAATTTACACTCAAACACCCCATTCTATTGAGATGAATGAACACAAAGTCTAGTGAAGGGTACTATTTGTAGACGAAAATTAGCACATCTTTTTGCATAAATTCAAAAGCATTGTCATTGCGAAAAATCTTAACGCACCTAGAATAAAAATTCTGAACCTCATTGAAAAACATAGGAATAACCAACACAATCTCAAACTGATCCCTCAACAAGAAAGTCCACGACAACAGACTAATCATCAACAAAAACAACAAAATGTCAGTAAATAGATCGATGACTTATTCTCCATGGACCCCATATGTTCCAATGAATCAAATCAAAGGGAGCTAAACTCATATTCTAACAGAAGGCAAATGAAACACAATCGTATTTGCCAAGTTTGCAGGCCTCACAGCCTAGCTTATCAGGAGCAGACAACCCAAGAAACATCTTCCAAGTCTGAAGATAGACAAATGACCTAAACAGCGGTGCCACAAAACAAGTTCAGTAGAGTAGATGCACTGCCTACAAAAATGTGAGGGGTATCAATATAGTAGAGGCCATCATGCTCAATCCCCCCACCAATCATCTTGCCTGTTCGGATGTCCTGGAAGACAATGCTTATCAAAAATTACCGACAGACAAGCCCTTTACATAATTTAGAAATAGATAATAAACTCAAGAGAAATTCAGGGGCATAATAAATATTTGACAATCTCAACGAGTCACAAAATTGGGCATCTCCTACTGCAATAACAGGTGAACAGGATTCGTTTGCCAAACGGACTGAAGTAACCATGGAGGCCAAACACACAAATGAGAAAGCATCCTTCTTGCCAGTGAGGTGGTTAGAAGCACCTGAGTCAACTACCCAAGACGAGGTAAAGGTAGTAGTAGCCAAGTTGGCAAAACTCCCAGTCGCAGCTAAAAAAACAGTAGTATCTAGAGTAGCTTGTCGAAGAATCTGTATGAAGCGGGCACAGTCATCCGCCATCAGAGTAGTCATGCTAGGCAGAGTAACAAGTTGTCTAGATTTATCCATGTTGGGGCATTGTCAATGTTTCATATTTGAAACAGAGAATAAAAGTGAGAATTTCCTTCAACTGCAGCAGCTTCTCTTGTGTCTCAGACCTTGCATAGAGTCTCGAGAGACCCAAGACAGCAAGGAAATTGACGGTTGCCTAGGAGAGCAACCTAGAAAATAACCATCAGCCTCATCAAGAAAAATACAGACTGCTGCAGGCGATGATGGAGGGTGCAGATGGCGGCTTCAGATGCTGCAGCAGGGCACTAGTGCTGCAGCAGCGCATCTACAGGCCGCAGAGAAGCAGCAATAGTGTGCCTGCAGGGTGCAGAAGGCTGCAGCAGTGCATCTGTGATGGCCTACAGCCTGCAGGTGATTCATGGTGGCTAGCGTTGGCAAGCAGTAACCACAAGGAGGACTGCAGGGGCTGGTGGCACAAGCAGCAACCCCCCCAGGCACTGGTGGTAGCCTGAAGGGGGTCCTCCATGCACTGGCGATGCTGGGGAGGCCCAGTGGTGGTGCTGGGTGCTGCAGAGGCCCCTGCTGGCGGTGGTGGTGAGATGCAACAGTCAGAGAAAGAGAGAGAGAGATAAGTTTCTCTCTAGGATTAGGGTTTATTAGGTGGAGAATGGTACCCGCACACAAAGAGTCTAGGACCCACCTCACTCTAATACCATGTTGAAGGAGAAAGAATGAATTGTGTTATCATAAAAAGAAACCCTAGGCCTCTTTATATAGAGAGGCTTCGGAAAGATTACATAAGGTACCCTCAAAGAAAGGCAAACTAACAAAATACTCCTACATAAGTCAGTAACTCTAACAGCAACATTTGAACCAGATTTCAAAATTTCAAGGCCAAATAGCCTATCTTCAAATTCCAGCAAGACCCCCAAGTTCAGCTGACACTGTACTAAATAGTTACAGAAACTGAATAAAAATAGCCTTCAATAATGTATTCCATTACATATCTGCATTACAAGCACATAAAGTGATGGCTGTTTAGCCTTGGATTAATGAAATTTCCGGGTGGTTATCGTCTGGATAACCGCCCTTCTCCTTTTCCAAAAAAAACAAGCACATAAAGTGATGTAAAATTGATTCTACATAAATGCCCCACGTTTTTGTCATCCAAACACAATGACTTTATAAAAAAGGCATACTCAAATCAAATCAAGTTCCAAAATGATATGTTAATTTCAGAACTGCAATCCAAAAGCTGATTAGCATAAATACCAATATATCGATCAGGGAAATACTAGTCAAATTACATCTTTAGCAAGCAAACCCATAAGATCACACGATTTGTGATGCATCTACAATAAACTAAGTTAATAAGTATAATACTATAGTTATATAGGTCTCTTAGTACAACTAGGGTGATGTACAGTACAATTAAGTTGATATACCATTGTCAGGTTGGATAAACCTGATGATAGGTAAACAAAGATGCAAATGATTTAGAACAAGGATTTTGATGCAATCTTTTAGAGAAACTTACTTGATCAATGCTCTAGATTCACAAAGGATTACTGGTCTTTGCAAAAAACAAAAAAAACACACACACACACAAAAACAAAACAAAGGATCACAGGTGATTTTTAGATCCAGACAACATTTTTCACCTATCCCATGGGAATTAAGAGTAACTGCTACTACATGTTGGCCAAAATAAGTTATTTAGGACTTGGAATCCCCTTTACATACATAAAGATTGTGGATATTTTTAATGACTATAATTTACACATCTCAAATTTCAAAGAAAATAAATAGAGTTCATCTTTTTACATAGAGAGAGATTAATCTTGCTTGCAATCCTAATCCTAAACATGAAAATAAATCAAATCCTAAACAAAGTAAAGCATCTCCTACGATTTGGAAAGAGATAAATATAAAAAGAGATAATTCTTAAAAATATAGAAAGAGATAATTTTTATTTTCCTAAATTATCGCTAACACTCCCCCCCAAGTTGGAGCGTACAACACCCAACTTGTTGGAGTAATGCAGCAAGAGTGCTTCCTCTACCTGACGTAGTCTAAGGTTGGAGCAGGCAGGTAGGCAAGGTAGGTGTGCAATTAGACAGGCATATAAGAAGTCGTTCCTTCACCAGTAGAAACCTAACTCCCTTGAAATTGGAACAAAAAAAACTAACTCGAAGACATTTAGGTAGTTGGGAGGCAATCCCAAGCAGGCTGTAGTAGTAGATGATTCCACACTATAGTGGAATAGGGGAGTCGATCCCAAGCAGGCAACAATGTAGGGAGACAATCCCATGCAAGGGAGACGATCCCAAGCAGTTACCAAAGGGGAGACGATCTCAAGCACTTGTAAATGCCTTGCACTAGCAAAAATTCTTCAAACTAAAATACAAAAATCTGAGTAGGGCATTCACAAATGGGGCTGAGTATATGACTCAGTTACCCCACCGCACATTGATGTCTTCAGCATCAATCACAATGTGGCTTAAGGCTTCAATAGAGTCCTTTGAGCCAGTAGAACTCCCCCTTTAATGCAGGCAGCCTAAGGAGCACGGAGTAGTGCAGACTTTAGTAGTAGCAGTCACCATAGTACTTATTATAACAGAGTAGCAGCAGGACATGAAAACCGTAGAAGTAGCAACCACACAATGGTCGTAGTGGTAGTAGCGACCAAACATGGGAATCATTCCCAAGTAGTAGTATTGGCCACAAGATTTGTAGCAGTAGTAGTAGTAAAGGAGGCCTCGCTCCTCAAAAGAGACCGCTTGTACAGCAATTCCCATGATTTTTTTTTCAATCTCCAATGATACGGATTAACAACAACAAGAGATTCTGAAACATATCATCAGACCGCCTGGGTCCCAAGTCCAACGTGTTGAACCCACAACCACGTAAAGGTGATGCAACAATACCATCATCAACACTAACACAGATTGAGGCAATGAAGGTGGCTAGGCCGAACCGCAAAACTAGGCCAAAATCGATTCGATCATCTTGTGTGGCGTCACCTGGTCACACAACAGCCCTTGCCACATGATAGGGGGCTACCTAGCAATGCAAGGATTGGATTAGTCCCGCTTGATCAGTACTACATCTAAGATAGGCCAAGCATTGATGCTTAGTGAAACTTCGAGTTCGATAAAGATCAACGTAGAGACGAGAAGAATTGAGATAAAGATCTAGGAAATAGAGCAACACATGGTGTCCCCGATAGAAGCCATGGGGGCTGCACATGGATCCCTAGGCAAGGAGGTGTTGACAACACCCCTAGAGCACGACAGAATACGTTGGAGTCACAAGATGGACCCACCCTGATATCATGTGAACATTTTTGATAACTAAAATTCATTAATCTCAAATCACAAAGAAAACAAATAGAGTTCATCCCTTTATATAGAGAGGGATTAATCCTACTTCCAATCCTACTCCTAAACATGGAAACAAACCAAATCGTAAACAAACTAAAACATATCTCCTAAAATTTGGAAAGATATCATTTCTACTTTCCTAAATACTTTTTCCTAAATTATCTCTAACATGTGTGTGTGTGCGTGTGCGCGTGTGTATGGGTGTGTGTGCATGTGTATCCATACATACAGACATGTATGCACGCATAAATATGTGCAAGTATATGTACACATGCACACACACTCTCTCACTCAGGCCTTTAGAAGTTGCACATCCTCCTTACCAAGGGGAAAGGGTAGTGATTTGTTGGCACAAAAATCTTTACATGTGTCACAAAGAACAGAGAGATCAAAGGAGTCATGAAGATTTTGATTCTTCGTATGGAATTCCTAAGGTTCAAGTCTTATTTACTCGTAGGATTGAAATCCTTTTCAAAAGGCAAGAGTTATTGTAGAAGACAAACCTTGGGATGCTTCAACAACCTACTGAAGGAATGGTTCGTGATCTAATTTGGATAACAAAACAATGAAGAACTACTTTTCATGTGGTTTCATACAGGTTCAATTCTTGATCAAAATTCGAGCATGCAATAGATATCAAGAGAAGCTTCAAAAGAATCAATTTTCCATATTTCCATTATGCCGGCAAGTAAGATGTCTTCAAATACTAATTGGATGAGTGTCATGCAAATTAATTTCAAGTTTACTACATTGTCCATTATCAGAATCAAAGGGTTTGAATGCTAAAATCAAGGTTCAGGAAGTCAGTATGTAGTATGCAGTCGATTGAGTCACCGCATAGAGAGTATGTAGTATCCAGACGAGTATGGACGTAAGTATGCAATTTTGCATTTTTTATTTTTAAAAATACAAAATAACTGGTTAATTTATTAAATCTTGTGTTATATACAATGTTATAACTATGTACCTGTCTCAAGTAGTATAATAAAAAAATATAGTTAATACTCTTACTCTTTAATTACTATACAACCTATAATATATAATATAAAAAATTAAACATCTTGAAAAATGAAAATATAGATATTAAAATCCAAATGTTCATTTAAACAAACACAAAATAATAACCAATAGTGTTCATCCAAAATAGTGCCCCAAAATAGCAGGTGATGGCAACGATGGTTTTGGTGGGCAATGGCAACATGGTAGCATGGGGTTTAAGGCTTTGCAATGGCAGCGATGAGGGTATCGAGGATTTTACGTGGGTTATTTTAGGATTATTTGTGTGACATTTTATTGGGATATCCAAGATATTTAGCTTTTAAGTGATTTTTTTTACGTGGAACCCAGTTATTTTTTACGTGGGTTTTTTTTACATGGGTTTTTTTTTAGAAGAGCTAGCCGGTTATAGGACCACATAGCATTACTCAGTTCAGAAAGGGGTCCGATGACATCTATGCAAGCGCCTACTCAGCTTAGGTGGTCGACTTCCTAAACATTGATCAACGCGATGATGGCGAGGAGAGGGCAAGATCCTCGCCAATGTTGGTGACACCAGAGGTGGAAGGAGGCAGCATTGATTGTGGTGCGGAAGTTAGGGAGGTGCAAGTCAATCCCACTTCTTGCGACCCCAATTCCATAGAGATTTTCAAGGAAGGGATTCACTTGGATCGCCCTAGCTTTACCCTTAAAGATGTGGATTGGATGGGTTTTGAATCCTTAAACAGATCCGAAATGAAGGTAGGTCCAACTTCGAAAGAGCAATTGCGTAACCTTTCGCACCCCTCTCTTTCAACGGGTCATTTGTGGAGCTCGACTTTGCTCATGCGAAAGGTGAATGGAGCAGTGTCCTGAATGCCCACGTCATGCTTGCAAAATGGCCATTTTCAAATGTGAGGCCATATCGGCATACGTGTAATGTTGAAATGCAAGATTGTCATCAATATTTTGCCAAATATCAAAATAATATGTAAATGATATCGGTGAAATGGATGGTACTAGGTATGATTCTTAAGCTATTATCATATTTTAAGGTTGGCATAGACGACTCAATAACACATTTCTACCTATTATTGTTGTTGCATGCTTGTTGGAATGATAAGAACTCTTGCAAGTGTTTTCTCGCTTTATTTGTCAGATCTTTAAGGTAATTTACCTTCTCCAAAGTTAAATAGTATTTGTTTCTTATTCTCTAAACTAGATTTAAGCTACAATCATTAGATTTAGATCCTATCATGGGGTTTTAACGATTACATTTGCAAATCCATGAATTTATGGTAGATTAACTAGTTCTATGATTGTTTAATCTACATATTTTATAGAGTTAGATTGTTAGATCGTAGGATTTAGTATTTAAATATTGTTTTGATATGATTAATGTTTTAAGTGTTTATCAAGTTTTTCTAACACAATTATATAAATTCAATACAACCATAATCATTCCAATTGCAGTAATCAAGATGTCGTTGGCATGCCAACAAAACGAGGGTTTTGGGTGGAGGATTATATCGACATAGAAGGGGTATCAAAATATAGAGGTGCCGGCAATATCTTGATAACTTCGACATGTTGACTATTTCGATGATATGTTGGTCGGCATGACCGTTTCAGGACATGCTACTGCTCAGTGGCTGCTACTCCTGCGTATAGGTGTAGCTTCTAACTGTTGCTGCAATGGCTGAAGTGATGGGTTTGGTTACTTCGATGGTGGTGGCACTTTGGCTCGCACCTCGTGGGGAAGAGGGAGAAGTGGTCAATCTCTGTTGGGTTACATAGAGAAGGGTGAAGGTTCAAGGTAGAGATTCTATTGGTTGAGTACAAGGGTGTGTTATAATGGGGAAAGGGGTGAGATGAGGAGAGGAATAAAGATGAAAAGATGCGATTTTTGTCGACATATGTCGACATGCCTTCAACATGCCCTCAGCATACCTCTGAAATGGAGTATTTTCAGGACATCGAAATAGTCAAAATTTATCATTGGAATGCGGGTGTTTCCACGACATGCCCTTAGCAAATTATCATTGAAATGCCTCTGCAATGCACACTTAGAAATTTATCAAAACGACATTGGATGGGATTCAAATCCTTAAACGGATCTAAATGAAGGCAAATCTGACTTCGAAAGAGCAAGTGCGTAACCTTTTGTAACCTTCTCGACAAGTCTTTTGCGGAGCCCAACTTCGCTCGTGCCAAAGGTAAATAGAGAAGGCAATGTCAGAGGCAAAGCAATAGTAAAGGAGGGGTCTGCAAGCAAGGAGGATCAAATGGCGTCACCATTGCCTTTAGCGCAGTGGAAGCCGCGTCGCCCTTAGCAAAGAATCTTCTACCATGGAAGCCACATCGCCCTCAGCAAAGAATCTTCTACCATCGTTAGTGTACCTTCAGAGGAAAGTCAAGGACGGAGGCATCCACATCAGTGAAGGCCTCATCGACAAAGCTCAATAGAGGGGTGGACCCAACTCCTCTGGTGGACCGTTGCGACACTATGGAGCAAAAGGGGCGGTGCCAGTGGTCAGAGTATGGCATGGATGAAGGTGAGCATGCGACAGTGACGACCTCCTCGCAAATGCCAGACGGTAGGGAGGACAGGATTCCGTAAATGGAGCATGGAGGTGCTATGGAGCAGGAAGTGGTCCTTAGTTAAGGCTTTGTAGGTTGCTACAACTGCAGACAAGCACTTGATTGGGCTGATGATGGAGGGTGATGTTGAACAGATGGCTGAACGCGTGCGTGTGGCTAAAGCTGTGAGCTTCAAGCACACTGATGGGGGCACTCATTCTGTAGCCTTATGATGTTCATTTCTTGAAATGTGAGGGGGCTCAACAAGCCTTATATAAAGTCAACACTTAGAGGTTATATCTAGAGTTGGAGACCCAGGGTGGTTATGCTCCAAGAAACTAAGCAAGAGCAAGTTTCTGACCAGATTTGGAGGGAGATTGGTGGTCGATTGGAGGGATTTGAAAGTGCACACTAGAAAGGAGTGAATAGTGCGGGAAACAAATTGCTAGATAATTTGCAAAATTAAAATCAATCCCACAAGAACATAAACCAAAAGACAATAGATTTTTAGGTAGAAACCCCAAAGGTAAAAATCACCACCTAAGTCTTCCCGACTTAAGATTTTCCGATCTATCGAGCAGATCAAAATCCACTAAACGTACCACTTAAACTGAAGGTGGCACAACCTCAATACAATACTACTTATACGATGGTAGTATATCTCAAACCCCTCTTCTTCTCGAAGAGTATTTTGTCTCACAAATGAGACGAGAATTCACTATATGAATACCCAACCAAATATAAAACAAAATTACAAGAACCTATAGAGCCACAAAATATAATTTAGACTAAGCTACTATGAACAAAGGAACTTCCCTAAGATGGAAGTAAAATGGTGTAATCGGGTAGAGTTTCAGTGCTCTTGGATGTGGAGTTTGAAGCTTGGAGAGCAAGGACTTATCTTTTCTAGTTGAATTCTCTTTCAATCACTAAGAAGGGTGGAAAGTATTATCTCAATGTATATTTGGCCAATGAGAGGTTCCCCTCTATTTATAGACGTCTTAGGAACCTTCATAAGGGCTTAGGAGAGGGCTCCTACCCATTGGGATTATGTCCAAGAAAAGTCAGGCTGAAATCTAATGAGATTAGGGTCATAATTGCATCTAACATTATAATAAAATGATCAATAACTTAGTCAGACGTCTGATAGTGGTTCATTGTACGTCTGAAAAGGATGGTTTTCCTGGAAATGATTAGATCTAGACAGTGTAGTTGTCAATATAGATATTGCGAATTTTAAGACATCTGATACAAATATTAGATGTCTAATTCTAAAGGTGTGTCTTCCTAGAATCAATGAGATCCAAACAGGGATCCAGTGTTCACCCATCAGACGTCTGGTGATGTTATTGGATGTCTGAGGCAAAAAGGGGACCCTCGAGAATTGATTTCCCGAGAAGCTAATAGTTATATTAGCTCTGAGAAATCAAGATTTAGGTCTAACGTCTCTTTATTAGATGTCTGGAAGGCTCTCTGGTCACCTAGATATAATATTAAAATATTCCTCAGTTGGTTCTCAAAGATATTAGTCTGATAGGGTAATCAATAGGCCAACAGTCCTATTCTTAGATGATTGCACAACAATCATGCAACATAAATCACCTAAAATAAGCTAGAACCTAGCATAACTTAGGATTAATGCATTCATAGGCATTGTTTTAAAAATCGCACCTCGAGGCTATAGAGACGTACGCCTCTAGGAGAGGCGGCCCCAAATAGCCTCGAGGCGATAGCCTCGAGGTGCACTCAAGAGGCGTGTGCCTCGCCGGAGCCGAGGAGGTCTGAGGAGCTCGGGGCAGTGAGGCGCACTTGAGGCACCACCTCAGCTGCCTAGGAGGTCTTAGGTTAGGTCTCAGCTGCTGCTGCGAAAGGAGGCTTAGGTTAGGTCTTCAAGCGTTGGTGCTACTGCTACAACATCATCGAAGCTCAAGGAGGAGCATCGCCACAGCAGCGTCGGAGCTCGCATCGTGCAGTAGCGTCGGAGCTCGAGGAGAAGCATCGCCGCAGCAGCATTAGAGCTTGAGGAGCAACATCGCGCAGCAATGTCGGAGCTCAAGGAGGAGCATCACCGCAGCAGCATCGGAGCTCGCATCGCGCAATAGCGTCGGAGCTCAAGGAGAAGAGTCGCCGCAGTAGCATCAGAGCTCGAGGAGCAACATCACATTTTTTAAAACTCATCAGAGTTCGATGAAGGCAAAGCGCCAGTGGTGCAGCTGTTGCTGCATCGTCGGAGGAGGAGCATCGCCGATTACCAGCTATTGCTGCAGCATCGTCGGTGGTCAAGGTTGGTTTGAGATGGTTGTTTTGCTTTTAGAATTTAGGAGAGTTGTTTTGCTTAGGGTTTAAGAGAGTTGGTTTATAGTTTACTACAGAAGTGATGCTCTTTGTATCAAAGGTGATGCGCAGCAGTGCTTAGGGTTTCGTTGGTTTATTACTTGTTAAACCATGTGTTATTTGATTACATTTGTATCAGAGTTACGTTATTTTTTTTTTGTTTACTTGATTGTGTTTCATCATTGTCAAATATCTTTAGGATGAGTTTTGAGGTGTGCTTTAGGGTTTGAGAGAAAAGTTTGGATCTTAGTAGGGCTTAGTTGTTAGGATTTTAGATTTTTTAGTGAATTATATGTCGGTCTGGTAATGTTGTTATCTAGGTTACGATAAGACTTAGTACCATTGACAACTTGCTTTAATTAGAGGCTCCAAAATGACCTATTTAGGTCATTTGACTTTGATAGTTTTATTTATTTCTTAGGTTTAGGTCATTTTTCTATATTTTTTATGTAAATCTTGAGGCTTACGTCTCGCCTCGATGAAGGCAAACCGCCTCAGTACCGCCTCGCATTTTTTAAAACCTTGTTCATAGCCATCGTAATTTTCACAATAGCTAGTTTATTAGTCATATAGATAATATCATCATTTTATGACCTAAAAAAGAGATGATTTTAATCGCAGATTATTCAAAACCGCGAATGTCAGATCAGACCGGACAGATCTGATCAAAACGACGATGGGATTCCAATGCTTCCGAAATCGTTTCGATCAAACAACCAGGGCACCTTGTGCAGTCCATAAAAGAAGGGAGATCAAAAAGCCAAAAGACAAAGATATGAGCCTCAGATGAAGAATCTAACTACACGGATGAATCCAGATCGATGATTGCAATCCAACGACGCAAAAATCAACTCGATCGAAAGTCTATATCACCAGATACAAGGAAAAGATGAACGACCATGATGGCACCACGTGGCGCCATCACAACCGCTCCCTCACCACTGCCCCATCTAGGAAGGTCGCACCGCACGTTAAAGATCCAACGCCCATGAGCGCGCCAGGTCGCCTGTCCAGCTAGATAAGTATAAATATAAACAAACATGTATATTAGAACGTTCGCGTAGCGCATTGGCTCACGCGCACGCGTGGAAGCGCGTGACATGCGTTCGAGCTATGCGTTGCGAGAAATTGAAGCAGCGTTGAGCGCGGGCATAATTACGCGATCGGAGGGCGAAGGCGTGACCACGTGACGCGATCAGAGCACGCCGCGGGTGGACATGCGATCCCATGCGTTTTGCGAGATCAGGAAGGTGAGGCAAGCGCACTTGAGCCGTTCGATCTTACGATCGAACGACTGAGGATCAGGCGCTAAAAGGGGCCTTACGGGTGCACGGGCGAAGAGAAGTTGTTGCAGCAGGTGCGCGAGGAGGAAGCGAGGCCATGCAATTGCAATCCAAGAGCGAGCAAATGCCACGTGTCAGCCAGGGATTAAATCCGTGCGATGGAGGCGAATTTGAAGGTTTTTTGAGGCCAAATCTGATCCGTTGATCTCCCAATCAACGGATCTGGTCAAACAAGAGTTGTTACACGAGATTAAGGGCTAAAATACCCTTTTCACCCTCCACAAAAGCTATAAAAGGCCCAGGGCCCCTCCAATTGAAGCATCTCTCTCTTCCATCAACTCCAGACATCTTCCACCTTCTCTGCAACTCTCTATCCCTCTGCAACTCCGCTCCGACCTTCGTCCTAGCGCTCTAGACCTGAGGTGCTGCCACATCTCGCACAAGCATCCCACAAGCGGCGTCGTTTCTCTGCCATTTTCTTCTCTCTCTCTCTATCTCTCTCTTTCTATCTATCTGTTTCTATTTAGCATAGTAATTTCTAAAAAGCTTTTTATCAATGCAATGAAATTTAATCTTATGAATATCTGATATCTCTTTATACATATATACATATATAAATACCTATTAGAACTAGTTTTATTGAAAAGCTTCTGTTAAAATCGAGATTGTCTCCCTGCGAACGACCTGATACTCACCGAAATTTTATAAATTTATTTGTCGACGTGTTTTCGTTCTATACTACAATTAATTAACTTTTAAAACACGAATTACGTGCCGAACATTAGACGTCTAATAAGGTCTTTAAACGTCTGAATCAAATCCTAGATGTCTGGGAACTTAGTATGCAAACTAAACGTTCTAGGTTCTTGATTATTAGTCGTCTGATCTAATCATTAGACGACTTAAAGTCATTATCAGACATCTATCATCATGGTTAGACGTCTGATACGTCTGACTTAATATTGTTTTGATTTTCTAAGTCGGTTCTAGGATTTGCCTATGTGTTCTAAGGATGGATAAGTGTTCCTAGGACCTAGGGTGTTATATTTTGAACTCTTACATATTTCTAAGGAAATAAAAGAGCAACAATTACAATTACAAGTACATAGAAATGAAATGAACTATCCTATTCTTCTTTCCATCTTCAAGCTTTAGCTCCGAGCAAAGCTCTCAATCCATGCTCCTTGATGCTTTTACTCTAAAGTCAAGCTCTTTCATTCCTCCATAGACTTGAGCTTGAACTCCTTCACACTTGCTCCCATTTGTATATAATCTGAAACTTTGAACTCAAATACAAATGTTAAAATTACAAGTGTTTTATTATCATCAAAATCAATAATCGTAGTGTACTTACACTGACAATCTCCTCCTTTTTTATGATGGCAAAATCACAAATAATATTTAAAAAGTCTCCTCCTTTTTGACATTATCAAAAAGGTTTGATAAATTTTAATTAACTTATCTTATAACTTCCCCTTAAAGCGTACTCTTCTAAAAATAAGTTGATTCCCCCTTTTTGACATGATAAAAGGAATATGCTCTTAAAAAAAATGCATTTATTCCCTGATTTTTGACATCATTTAGGAAATAAGCTTATTTTTCCTAATGCACTTTTATGTCAAATTCAAAGTTTATAAGGGTTACAAATGATCTCACCCTTTTTAATGGAAATATAGCTTCACAAGCTTTAGAGTCCCCCCCTCAATACATACCTTTCTTCATCAATAACTAATGTTAAGGGTGATTTCGCCCTTTCTATTAGAATGATAGCAAAAAGAAAATTTTAAATTCTCCCCCTATCTTGATGCTAATAGATCATCAAAACCAAATACAATTTTTACCTCCATTGATATGGATTCCAACCTCCACACCCATTTAGTTCACCAAGAACCTCGATTCTCCCTTGATGAAGCCCATACAAGTAACTTCTTGGATCCATTTGTAGATCTGCAAAGTAAGAATGGACCAAATGTCTAAGTACCCACATCTTTTTGGGTCTTCCATAATTATTAGCCTTTCTCAACCAAGGTTGGGGTCCACTTGGATTCCAACCATTTGACCTCTGTGGAAAAACTTTCTTGGTGTGTCCATTTCTAGATTTAGTCTTAGCCTTTTCTTTAGTGATTTTAGCTAGCTCACTTTGCAACTTATCCGATTTTTTTTAAGGCAAGTAAGGGATTTATCAATGATACCATCTATTTTCTTCAATCAATTTAGTGTTACTTAAGATTAGGTTATAATTTTCTAACACGAGCATTCTTTTTCAAATTTTAGCAAACTAAAAGATGCATTTAAATCTTGTTTTTCAGCAATATTATTTATTTCAGATTTTAAGGTAATAGAACCCCTTTTCAGATTTTTATTTTCCAATTTTAAGGCCTTACTAAGAACATATAATTCTTCTGAAGCATCTTGCAACTCATGAAAAGTAAAAGAATTCACCTCCTCTTTGTTAGAGTTGTTCTTGTCGCCATCTTCACTATCACTTGCGATCGCCATGGAACCCATGCAAACGATCTCCTCTTTGGAATTTTTGTTTCTTCTTCTTCATCCTCCGAGCTCGAGTCATCCCAAGTTGCTTGGAACGCCTTCTTATTTTTCTTCTCTTTCTTTTTCTCCTCCTTCAAGAGAGGGAACTCCGATCTAAATTGTCCCTTTTTATTGCAATGATAACAACGAGTAGGGCTGCCCTTCCTTTCCTTCTCCTTCTTGCATTCCCTAAGCTTAAGAAACTTAGCAAATTTGTTAGCGAGAAATTCAAGTTCCTCGTCGTTGGAACTTACTTTGTTGAAAGTGGTTTTGAAAGCAAGATTCTTCATCTTCGGATCCGGAGTGACTTGCTTCTTCCTTTGCTTCATCTTATTCTCATATGCCATGAGATTCCCAAGTAGATCCTCCATCTTGAGCTCCTCAATTTGGTGAGCTTCCTCGATCGTGGTTACTTTTTGTTCCCAATCGGGTCCGAGGGAACAAAGCAACTTGGATTGAAGCTTCCCTTCTATGAAAGTCTTTCTTAGTGACATGAGATTGTTCACTATAAGTGTGAACCTAGTATACATCTCACTCAAAGTCTCAATATCTTTCATAATAAAATATTCAAATTCTTGAGAAAGTAAAGTTATTTTGGATGTCTTTACCTTTGATGTACCTTCATAAGTTACCTCAAGGGAGTACCAAACTTCATAGGCGGTGGAGAATTGAGAGATACAGCTGAATTCCTTAAGGCTCAACATGCAATATAATGCATTCATCGTCTTTGCATTGAGAGAAAGTTCCTTGATTTGCTCTTGCAAGTAGCCTCCCACGGGTTTCTCCGGGATGTCATAAGGAGTGTCGCATCTCTCCCAAATCATGTAGTCATTCGCCTGCAACCACATGCATATACGTAACTTTCAATAAGAATAGTTTTTACCTTCGAAGTATGGCAATCACACGGTGGGCTGTCCCTCGATATGCATAGTTGCAAAGATCCCCCCCCTCCATGTTCTCGCTAGTTTATTATGATGATGTGCGAGTCCAGGTTTTGATACCAACTGAAAGTGCGCATTAGTGGGAGGTGAATAGTGCATGAAACAAATTGCTAGATAATTTGCAAAATTAAAATCAATCCCACAAGAACATTCACCAAAAGATAATAGATTTTTAGGTGGAAACCCAAAGGGTAGAAACCACCACCTACGTCTTCCTAACTTAGGATTTTCCGATCTACAGAGTATATCAAAATCCACTAAACGTACCACTCAAATCGAGGGTAACACAACCTCAATACAACACTTCTTATACAAGGGTAGTGTGCCTCAAACCCCTCTTCTTCTCAAAGAGTATGTTGTCTCACGAAGGAGACAGGAATTTGCCATGTGAATACCCGACCAAAATATAAAATGAAACTACAAGAACCTATAGAGCCACAAAATATAATTTAGACTAAGCTACTATAGGCCAAAGAGCTTCCCTAAGACTTAAGTGAAATGGTGTTATCGCGCAAAGTTTCGATGCTCTCAAATGTGGAGTTTGAAGCTTGGAGAGTAAGAACTTATATTTTCTAGTTGAATTCTCTCTTTCAATCACTAAATAGGGTGGAAAGCATTATCTCAATGTATATTTGGCAAAGGAGAGGTTCCCTTCTATTTATAGAGGTCTTAGGAACCTTCATGAAGACTTGGGAGAGGACTCCTAGCCATTGAGATTAAGTCCAAGAAAAGTCAGGCCAAAATCTAAGGAGATCAAGGTCATAATTGCATATGACAGTACAATCAGACGACTTATAACTTGGTTAGACATCTGATAATGGTTCATTGGACGTCTGACAAGATTTTTGGACATCTAAAAACTGAGGATGGTTTCCCTGGAAATGATTAGATCTAGACAGAGTACTGTCAATATAAATCAGACGCCTAATACAAATATTGGACATCTAATTCTAAAGGTTGGTCTTCCTGGAATCGATCAGATCCAAACAGAGATCTAATGTTCACCCATCAAACATCTTACTAGATGTCCGGTGATATTGGATGTCTGAGGCAAAAGGGAACCTTCAGTAATTGATTTTCCAAGAAGCCAACGATTATATTGGCTTTGAGAAATCGAGATTTGGGTCTAACGTCTCTTTATCAGACGTCTGGAAGGCTCTCTGATCATCTGGATATAATATTAAAATATTCCTAAGTTCTCGAAGATATTGGTTTGACAGTAGTAATCAATAGGCCAACAGACCTATTATTAGACGTCTGGTAAGGTCTTTAGATGCCTGGATCAAATTTTGGACATTTGGAAATAGGTCAGGACATCTGGGAACTAAGTATGCAAACTAAGTGTTCCAGGTTCATGATTATTGGTCGTATGATCTAATCATCAGACGAATTAAAAGTCATTATTAGATGCATGTCATCATGGTTGGACATCTGATAAGTCCGACTTAATATTGTTTTGGTTTTCTAAGTTAATTCTAGGATTTGCCTATGTGTCCTAAGTATCGATAAGTGATCCTAAGACCTAGGGTGTTATATTTTGGGTTCTTTTACATATTTATAAGGAAATAAAAGAGCAACAATTACAATTACAAGTACATAGAAATGAAATGATCTATCCTATTCTTCTTTCCATCTTCAAGCTTTAGCTTCGAGCAAAGCTCCCAATCCATGCTCCTTGATTCTTTTCCTCCAAAGTCAAGCTCCTCCATTCCTCCATGGACTTGAATTTGAGCTCCTTCACACTTGCTATCATTTGCATATAATCTGAAACTTTAAACTCAAATGCAAATGTTAAAATTACAAGTGTTTTGTTATCAAAATCAATTATCATCCAATAGGATTTTATACTTTGAATGCAATTGGAAGATCAAGAAGGGTCATTGTGCGATGGGCAAAAGATGAATTTAATCTGGAAGAAACTATAGTGGGTAGCCATGTGGTGTCAGTGCACTTGACAAGGCATCAGGAGACATGAAGTTGGTTGCATCTGCAGTTTATGGCCCTAATAGTGATGGAGCTTACATAAGACTTTAGGAGGATTTGACTTAAGTGGCAGAGAAATTTCAAGGTTGGCCTTGGCTCATAAGAGGGGATCTTAATGTCACATTACATGGGGATGACAAGTCGGATGGCAAGGGGAAGAGATCAGGGATCAGAGACTTTTGCAAACTTCGTTACGATGTATGGTATGGTGGATCTACCAGCCAGTTCGTGTGCATATTCGTGGGGTAGATGTCTCAAATTGACAAGTTCTTGGCTACTATGGAGTTACTTCGGGTTGGTTCCCTTAGCAGATGTTCGGCCATTGAAGAGGCAATTTTCAAATCACACACCACTATTATGGCAGTTAAAATGAAGAGAGATATGGTACTTAATTTAAATTTGATAGGTCTTGGCTCTCAGAGGAGGGGTTCAGGACACAAATGGAGGAGGAATGGAGATCTTTTCAAATTGTGGGGTCCACAATCGTTCAATTAAAGGGCAAGCTACATAGTTTAAGAGCATTCCTGAGGACTTATAAAAAGCAAATTGAAGAAGAAAGAAATAGCAAGAAGACTAAAGCCTTAGCAGAAATTACCCACCTGGATAGGGAAGACGATTTGAGGATCCTATCAGAGGAGGGGTGGCAAAACAGATTGACACATTTACGTATAGTGCAACTAGAGGACAAGAAGGTAAAGATTGAGTGGAAGACTAAATCCAAGCAAAGATGGCTAAAAAAGGGAGATTCCAACACTAAATTCTTTCTCTTGATGGCTTCGGGTAGGGGAAGGAAAAATTGGATTAAAAAAATGAGGGTGAATGGCAATGACTATAAAAGCAAAGAATCGGTGGGAAGGATGGTTGTTGAGTATTTCAAAGAGTTTACAGTTAAGAGGAAAGTTGGTTGATGGAGATGGTTGGGATAGATATTCCTTCTATTACTGAGGACCAAGCTGAGGAATTTACCATTCTTTTCATGGAAGATGAAGTTAGAAGGCTATGTAGGGGTTAAATGCAGATGTTTGTTCTGGTCCTGATGGATTCCTAGTTCTTTTCTATAAGGAATTCCACTCAACAACTAAAGATGATGTTTTGCAAGTGCTACACCAGTTTGCTTGCTGATTGTAATTAAGGTTTTAATAGAATTAATAAATTTTACATGTTCCTACTTCCAAAGGAGGGTGCGGAGGCCATTAAGGAGTACAGACCTATTACGTTATCCAATGCAATCTATCTTATTGTGGCAAAGGTCCTTACAAACAGATTGAATAGAGTCTTGGGAGAGATTGTTGCACCTATATAGACTGTGTTTGTTCCTAGACGAAGTATTCTTCACAGATATGTAGTTGCCTCGGAGATCTTAGCTTTCTAAAAAAGGACGATGAAGATGGCTTTCCTTTGGAAAGTCAATTTTAGTAACACTTATGACTCAGTTCAATGGTTGTTCATATGGGCTTCCCTAATCAGAAGGGGATTCCCTCCTCGATAGGTGGATTGAATAAAGAGATGTATGACAATGACTTCATTCTCCTTTTATTATTAATGGCAATCCAACAAGTGGATGGATTCAACCGAAAAGAGGGGTTAGGCAAGGATGCCCTTTGACTCCGATGTTATTTGTCTTAGCAGCTAATACATTGGCGATAGCTACAACCAATGCTTGTGAAAGAAACCTTTTTAGTGGTTTCTTTGCAAGGAACGGAAGTTTTTTGAAAAGGCTGCAAGGAATGGAAGTTAGATACAAGTTCTTGTTATTCGAGTTGTAAATAGCATTGCAAATATGTGGAAATTGTTTGAAGATGCCTTCATCCATCAAAATCTCCAATAGAGGTTCCCTGTCAAATCAATAATCTTCATCACCATCTTTGCCTCAACTTTTTCTTTTGAAAAGTCTTTGCCTTGACTATGACTAGAGCAACTATTGAAACCTTCAACAAAAAGGCCTACAAATTTGGTAGAGTTGATGCAACGTTATCACAACCAAATTCAAAGGGCATGAGAATAAACTTTCATTATTATATATTTCTATGGGCTAAAAAAATAAATTTGCTATGATCAATTTTAATTTAAACTTTAGTAGCTTAATAGATTTAAGTCTTTAGTTATTTTCTAACTTCAATAAGTAGGATTTGGTTGTTAATTTTGTAATGCACTTTCTAGATAAGGGGGCACTTTGGAATGAAAGGTGTGGAATATTGGAATCAGTTGATTTATTTAGCTCAGAAACTCCGATCTCCAAACTCTCTCGCCCTATAAGCCCACCCCAAACAAACACAACCAAACTCCCTAAAGTCCCAATCATGTGACATTGAAAGAGCTCCTCACCCGTGCTCAATGCACATCCACACCCACCGCACGCATCCCAAACACAAAATGCCTTGCACTGCCACCAACTCCTTCTTCCTTCCACAAAAAACCCTTGCATCCCTTCTCTCTTTTTAATTAACTACCACCAACATGACTTTCCATTAGCCCCACTCACCATTGCCACCATCAACCCACGAAACTGATCACTTCATCTACCTCATGATCACCATCATCACCAAAGACCCTACAATCTAGGTGCGTGTGTTTTACAGGCAATCAAGAACTGTGAAATCTGGCAGCTGCACTTTCCAGTGGCATTTCCATTAGAGATAATGTCAATGCATTCAAAGTAGAAATCTAATGCTGATTTAAGAACAGAGATGAACTTCAGCAAAAATAAATACCTGGAGCACAGCCTTTGACAAATGTGGATTGGCTTGCAAAAGTCGTCGAGCCAAGCTCTTATTTTGGGTAACCAAAGCCTATCATAAAATAAAAAAGATAATACATCATGTTTATTATAAATTTTAACAAAAAAAAGATAACTTCTTAAACTAAGGGGGGATGCATCCCTGAGAAAGAAAGCACCTTCAGCTCAGTCATGACCTCATGCAGGTGCTCTCTTGACATTTTTGCCAAATAATGTGTTAAAGGATCATTTCTAAATCCACCTTGTCCATATAAATCTGCTACACCACTTGTTTGATCTCCATCTAGATGCCCAGCCATGACAGCTGCAGCAGACTCAGCTAGCTGAAATCCAAGAGGCTGATGAATTGGCACAGTGGCAGCAGCAGAATGTTTCTGAAAATCTGCAACATGTTAGAACAAAAGTCAAACGAATTGCAACAAAAGTGCAGCAGAAAATTAAATACAACAACATCAAATGGCAGCTGTACCTATGTTGGATGCCAATCCTGGCCCACCACGACCCTGTAGGATAGTTTTGCAAGATTAAGTAAGCAATATATTTGCAAAAGGACCACAAACCCAAACACCTACGTAGCCACCAAATATAACCACAAAGGTGTAGGCAGGCACCAAGAAAATAAGAATTAAGTAATCAGCTTTAACAAAATGCATCAGAAGAGGATGAAAACATCCCAGGATCGTAGAAACCTTTTGTTGGGAAGTGGACTGTGCATCACAGCATGCTTCACAGAAAGATATTAATCCAAAATGGTAAATACCCCTGTAAGCTTGCATAATTGAAAGTATGCTCTCTTGTCAGGTAAAAAAAAACTAAATGTATACTCATATAAACTTCCTAATTGCATACATATCCTTACAAAGTCTATTCATTTAAATATTTTGTGCATTTTTCCCTCTAACAGAGTGAGGTTTCAAATATTTCTACCCCTTAAAAAATTTGAAAAAACTCAAATCTCTATCAACCAGCAACCTTCCCTCCATCGCCGTCGTCCCAGCTCATGCTCCACCCGCCAGTCCCATCCTCCCTTCCCCTTTAACCTCCTTCCAATCAGCCCCCTCCTCCATGAGCCACCTACAGCCCTCCTCCCATCCACCCTCTCCTCATGTGCCATACCAGCCCCTCTCCTCTCCACCTCGTTACCCCGTGTCATCACATCACTGGCAGACTTTCCATCTTCCCCTTCCCCCACACACCCCCTCAACCTATAGTCTTCCTCCACCCCCCCCCCGCGCTGCCAACCCTTCCACCCTACAGCCCTCTTCTCACCTCCGATCTAAATTGTAGGAGGAGAAGAGTTAAATCTATTACTAAGGCCTAGGCTCTCTTATATAGAGAGAGACCTAATGGGTAAAAGTACAAGAATGCTCTCAATAATAAGAAATAGAAAAAATACAACTCATACTCTTAACACTTCCCCTCAAGCTGGAGCATAAATATCTGACATGCTCAGCTTAGTACAAAGATACTCTAACCTCTTCTTGGCTAAGGCCTTGGTAAATATGTTAGCAATCTGGTCTTGACTGGAAATATAAGGTGTAGAAATCTTTCCACTAAAGTAGCATCACACACAAAGTAATAGTCCACTTCTATGTGCTTTGTTCTTTCATGAAATGCTGGATTGTTGGAAAGGAAGGTGGCCACCTTATTATCATGGTACATAGTTATGGGATCTGGAACTTCAACTCCAAAATCACGAAAAATAGATTTGATCCAGTAGAGCTCACAAGTAGTAAGGGCCATGGCCCTTAGCCCTATATTCTGATTCAGCACTGGATCTGGAAACAAGATTACCACCTATATAGGTGCAATACCCTGTCGTGGATCGTCTGTCCTCATGAGCACTTGCATAGTCTGCATCAAAGTATCCACATACCTGAAGGTGTCCATGTCTTTGGAAGAAAAGACCTTTTCCAGGAACTCCTTTCAAGTATCTCAAAACTTGGCATACTCCAGCCCAGTGTATCTCTCTAGGCTCCTGCATAAATTGGCTTAGCTTCCCTACAACATAAGAAATATCTGGCCTCGTCACAGTGAGGTGCAACAATTTGCCAACCATAACGTTGTATCCGGTAACATCTTCTAAAAACAGGTTGTCAATGTCTGCAAGGTGAATAGCTAGATCTAAAGGTATACCAGCAAGTTTGCGTCCAAGCATCCCTTCCACACGAAGCATGTCAAGTACATACTTCCATTGAGATAAGGCCATTCCCTCATCATTGTGGTGTATCTCAAAGCCCAAAAAATAGTTGATTAAGCCAAGAGCTTTAGTAATAAACTGTGCATGTAGGAAGTTCTTGGTGTCCTCTAGACCCTGGAAGTCACTTCCTGTCAACACAATATCATCAGCATACACAATTAAAATAATAGATCTTGACTGTGTGTCTAGTAAACACCAAGTGATCAGACGTAGACCAAACAAACCTAAAACTCTGAACTGCAGTACTAAATCTGTCAAACCAAGCTTTGGAGCTTTGTTTTAGGCCATATATTACCTTGTGAAGTCTACACACCTTATGACACTCCCTGAATAATAAATCACAGAGATTGCTCCATATATACTTCCCCATCAAGGTCACCATAGAGGAAAGTATTTTTTATATCAAGCTGATGTACATGCCATCTTTTATTTACTGCTATAAATAGAAGAATCCTAACAGAATTCAACCATGCAACAGGTGAGGTCTTAAAGTAATCCAACCCAAAGGTCTGAGTGTAACCCTTAACAACCAATCTAGCCTTATATTGTTGAAATGTTCCATCGGGTAGGTATTTAATAGTAAATACCCACCTACATCCTAGAATAGTTGCTCTAAGAGGCAAATCAACAAGCTGCCATGTACCCTTGGACTGAAGAGTAGACATCTCTTCCATTGCCCTTGTCCAATCTGGATCCTGAAGAGCCTCCTTGTACTTTTGTAGCACCTGGTGACTGTCAACTGCAAGAGAAAGTGATTGTCCTGCTGCAGACAACTGATCAGTAGTCATATAATCTACTAAAGAATACCGAGCACACGACCATGGAGCCTTCTGCTGCGTTATAGGAAGGTCCAGGTCATTGTCCTGAGTTGAAGAGGATATCTGATCGCCAGACGAATCAACGGAATCAGTAGAGGACTGAGCAGAATCATGTTAGGCAGGTATAGTGGAAAGAGGCTATTCCACGTGTGGATGGGAATCTCTTTATCTGCGGTGGAAAGTTTATCGATAGTAAGTTAAGGGTCCTGCATCAGGTGTAGCTGTATTTGGTGGTTTGGTTGGCTGAGTGGGCTCTGGAGGCAATGCAGATGGAACGGGAAGAGGAATGTCATGTTGCACAGTAGGTAAGGATTGGCTCCCTTTATGGGGATAAAAGGGAAGTTCCTCAAAGAAGGTAACATCAGCATTGACATAAAATTTGAGTCGCAAGGTCATAGCACCTATATCCCTTTCAAGTTCTCGAGTACCCCAAGAAAATATACTTCAGAGAACGGGGTGACAATTTGTTCACTTTAAATAGATAAACAAAGCAAACACATCCAAAGACCATGAGAGTCAAAGGGAAAACATCCCTACCAGGAAACAAAGTAGAATAGGGTACATTTCCCCCTAATACAGATGAAGAAACCTATTAATAACAAAAGCAGCAGTGAAATGAGATGGAACATTCATCTGAAACATGATAGATCGCGCCACATCTAACAAGTGATGTAACTTGCGTTCAGCAAACCCCATTTTGTTGTGAAGTGTGAACACAAAAAGTTTGGTTAATCACCCCCATGGAACTAAAAAATTGAGTCAACTTGGCATTAACAAATTCCAATCCATTATCAAAACAAAAAACCTTAATAACACTGGAAAACTGAGTCTTTATTTCATTAAAGAAATTTTGAATAAGTACAAGGGTTTCAAATTTGTCCTTCAACATAAACACCCAAGACACACGAGTATAATCACCAATCAAAACAAGGAAGAAACAGAAACCCCTAACACTGCGAACCTGACATGGCCCCTACAAATCAACATGCACAAGATCAAAAGAAGACTCAGACTTTTTATTTTACTTTGACTGGAAAAAGACGAATGGTGGTGTTTGCCAAGCTGGCATCACACGAAAAATAATCTGGAAATTAACGACGGAGAACAGAAATTCTCGAGTGACCTAATCGCAAGTGCCACTGTAAGGGACTAGTGGCAAGAGCAGCAACATCAACAGTAGTAGTAGGTGGAAGGCTAAGATAGTAGAGGCATTCTGCTCAAGTCCACCAATTCGCCCCATCGTCTGCAGATCCTGCAAAAGGTAGTGGTCATGAAACATTGCTCGGCATCCCAGATCCTGCAAAAAGTAGTGGACATCAAATTAAGAGCAAAGCATGGAGCATGCATAACATCTGACAAAAGAAGAGAGGAAGAAAGAGATATCTCCAAGACTAGTAACAGGGGACAAACCACCATCTGCTACCCTAACCTGAAAAGGAGTAGCAAGACTACAAAGAGAAGAAAAAAGAGTGGAGTCTCCTATTATATGAGAGGAAGCACCTAAATCTACTATCCATGCTGGAGCACGAGTATTAGCAAACAAAGCACAAGTACCTGTGAGATGGGAAACATAAGCCCCAGCAGTAGTGGTGGTCTGAGAAGTCAGCAGCCTATCATACTCAGCCTTAGAAATAGTAATCTGACTGTCTATCTTCGGAGAATGTGTACCATCCTCCTTAGAAACAACCTGATTAACATGGGGGCCCTGGTTCTGAGGATACACACAGTATGTCCAATCTTATAACAATATTCACACACAAAGTTCTCTCTACCACGACCTCATCCACCTCTAGAGGCACCCCATCCTCTGGCACCTCGTCCACCACTAGCAGGTGGACTACGACCTCGACCAAAAGATGCCATGGTAGAAGAATCAAAATTGGAAACTAGGTTGGAGATCTCTAATCTCGAGAAATGGGCATAAATCTGTGGACTAGGAATCTCCTCAGAAGTCATCAACTGGTCCTTTACTTGTATTCTAGACCTAAAGTAGCAAGAAACTATACCGATCGGATTGCTTCTCCCTGTTTTGCCATGACTATGACGTTAGATGTCAACGATTGATGTGTCCTGTTCATCCCATAGATTTTTGAGCATACCATAACACTCAGCCAAGGGCATAGTCCCTATCTTAAATGTGTGAATATCCTCAATCACACAATACAATCTGGCAATATTACTCTTGTGTGAATGGATCTCATATAGCACTTCCCACATCTTCTTTGCTGAGGCATAAGACATGACTTGTTTTGCAATATTCTCTTTCATACTATTCAGCATACATGTTGCAACCCAGTCAATATCCGCCTCCTAGTCATCCATCTTTTTGAAGTCCTCTAGTTCATCCCTCAAAAGAAAATATCTCTTTCTGAGATCCAACAAATCATGCAAAAGAAGTAGACCATAGCAAGAAATTAGAACCATCCAATTTGATACTAGTTCCTTGCATATGATAGGGAACATTCATGGTTGACACCTTGCCAGTTGAGTCACCAACAACCACTCTACTATCAGTCATGGTAGCTACTTCATGTGAATCAGCAACTCAAAAATCAAAGATGACAAAAAACATTGCTCATAAGGATGCTCAAAGGATTACAAACATAATCATCAATATGAAGAGTTTGAAAAATACCAATTTCAGATCATATGGGGCCGATCTGCCTCTCTAGGGCATGTACATGTTACCAAGGATCAATCGAACCTTAGCAATAATACAAGAAGATCCCTAGGAAGGTAAGATCAGCCCTGGCAACCACCACACAGCCACAACCGGACCCCTAGAAGCCCATCAAGTGGTAGCAGCAGTGCTGTAAAGGCGAGGGGTTGCACTCCGAGCAGACGCGGCGATGCTACAGACAGAGGAGCTACACTGGCGACGGTGGGGGCGCTGTCACCGGCGTTGCTAGCTCAGCAGGCCCCTCTAGCGATGCCCTTGGAGGGTTGCCGACACGGGGGAGCGATGGTGGAAGACCAACGATGCTATGGGGGTCTCCTATGGGATCACCTCTATCGGTCTTCAACCGAAGAGAGAAAGGCGTGCAGTGGTGGGTATGGCGGCCTGTTCTCAGTGGGATACTGAGCATCAATCTAGGACCACCACTCTGATACCATGTAAGAGGAAAAAAGTTAAATCTATTACTGAAACCTTAGGCCCTCTTATATAGAGAGTGACCTAACGGGTAAAACTTCAAAAATGCTTTCAATAATAAGAAATAGAAAAAATGCAACTCAACTCTTAACATAAACCATCTTTTGTGCCCCCTCTCTCTAATCTCTCTACTCTCTCTCTCTTTTGACCTCTCCTTGAGGATGCAAATTTCTTGTTAAAACTTAAGTCTAAAAGCATGTATGTAAAGTTATTTACTTTGTAGGTTTGTATTAAAAAAAGGTTCAAGTACATCAATGTAACATCAATAGTTTAAAGGGATGTATATGTAAAAACCACTACTATTAATCACCAGAAACATGAGTTCCATAGGCTTGGATAGGTAGTTTCATAGGTATTTTGATCGCAAGGGAATACAATTAAAGAAACAACAATCTATAATTTTTTTTAGAGAGAAAAAGATGAAGATTTCTGGAGACTAATCATTCAAATATTATTAATATAAAAATAAAAGGAATGAACTTACAATATATCAAGTCACAACCCCAATAAGCCATACACCTCCGGTACAACATTCTCAACCTAAATCCATTCCTTCCCAAAAATTGCTGCATTCCACTGACACCAAGTTGACCGCAAGGTAGCAACAGCCAAATCTATAATTTTGAACACATACAATTTTTTTTTTCTTTAAAGGCAGCATACAGGGATTAATTGCTCGAACTACTTAATTAAGATTCAATTGTGTGGGTCGAGGGGTGGTAAAAAGATGGTAAAAAGTTCACGCTCATCCTTAAGAGATACTAGTTTGATAGTCAAAAGTAAATGACTCATAGCTTTATCCACATCCCCCATGTTCATCAAGCACATTGTCAAACATGTTCCAGCTAAGTTGAGAGTTTTGAAAAACCACAACATTCTTTCGGTCTAATCTGGGATCTTGAACGGATAGAAGAAAACTGTTGAGTTATGAATGTCCTATTTTTATTTTTATTTTTATTACATTGTGACAGAGGCATATTTGTAACTCCACCCTTTAGGTACATTCTTATATAAAAGCACCTAGGGTTTTCTAAGAAAGCTTTATTGTATTTTTAACCTAACATGGTATCAGAGCAACGATTCTAGATCGATGGTCTGATATCCCACCAACCCTACACCTTCCCACACTACCACCGAAACCCTAACCCCCCCTTCTCAGCACCACCAACTGTTGCCGGTGCACCACCATCATCCGGCCACCCCCAGCGACCTCTCCTCCCTCCCAGGTGCCTCCATTGGTGCCCTCTCTTCATGTTGTGCCACCTTTAGCGACCAAAGAGCGATGGTAAATGCTGGAGCATCGCTGCTAGGGTCGAGCGGCCCCTTGCACCACCTCCTCATGCACCGCCCCAAGCCCAACGGAAGGAAAATGCCCCTCCGTCGCCTCGTGGCCGTCACCTTAGACTGCTAGAGGCCTCGACCGACGTTCCTACTTCGCTATCGTGCTGCCTAAAGGTCAGACCGACGCTTCTTGTCTGCTGTTGTGCAACCTCAGGCCAGAGGAGCATTTGCACCGCCCTCCTAGGCGCTACCCTAGCCCTCAGGTGCTTTCCCTCCAAATGCAACGCACAGATCCGGCTCTCAGCTCCATCTCAAGGCTGTAAGAAGCCCTTGTGCAACGCCATCTTGGCCGCCATCCTCTATTCTTCTTGCTGCAGCTATGCCCCATGATCTAGATTGAGTTGGTTTCAGATCAATGACGAGTTTCAAAGGAAGGTTATGATCTGAAATTGTTGTACTGCATATTTGAGTTGTTGATTCCCACATATCGGACATTATGGATGACAAGGAGGCCTTTAGTGACTCGATAAGGAAGATCTCTACCCCGAGCGCTTCTTCCTTTATGCAGGGAACCTCTATTAAGTTAGCTGGTATCAACTTCCTCCTATGGTCTACATTCTCCCGATTTGTGGGATCACACTGGAAGAAATATATTTTGACGCAAGATGAACCTGTTGTCAAGACTGTTGACCGAGAGGCACACAATAATTGGGTGACGACTTGCATTTTAAATAGCATGAATGAGCCTATAGCAAAGTAGGTTATGTCATGTGTCTACGAAGATGTGGAAGGTTCTTCATGAGATAAACTCTCAAAGAGCAACATCAGTTGTCTCTACAGGGTGATTGAAGAGTTGTACTCCTTTCGGAAGGGTACCATGACCCTAGCCGAGTACTATGGTTCTATGAAGAATCTCTGGGAAAAGCAAGATACCTACCAGTCTATCTCTACAGATGTCACTGTGATTGCAAAGCAACGTGAAGCGTTCTGGTTCGTTCAGTTGTAGGCCTTGGCCCTGAATACAAGTCTATGAAGAATCAGCTTATGCCACTGGAGGAGATCCCTACACCTACACAGACATATGCTCGACTCTCTAGAATGGAGATATCTGACCATGTTCCTATCTCTGATTCCTCTACCTTGGCAGTTGTTGGTCGAGTCAAGGGACCCTCAAGGGGTAAGGGGAGAGGACGTGGAGTAAGAGCTAGTGGTCGTGGCAAAGGGCGTGGTTTGTATTGTGATAATTGTCACAAGATAAATCATATGGTTGATAGGTGCTGGATAAAGCATGGCTTCCCTCAGGACCATTAGGCTAACCAGGTGGCTTATAGTGGTGACGCGAGACAGCATTATCAGGAGGAAGAACATGTCAGTCATCAGGTCACTATTTCCAAGGAGGAGTATGATCGACTTGTATCTTCCCAGACTACCTCCACTGTTGGTATGTCTATTTCCCAAAAGACAGGTACTGCGGCTAGCGTTAGAGGTGCTCATAAGCAATCTTGGCTTGCAAAGTCAGGTGCATCTTCTCATATCACAGGAGATGTTACCCTTTTTCAGCTCTTAAGCCACTAACTATTCCAGTACATATCAGAGTAGCAGATTGTGGCCTGTCCCCTGTGACGGGTTTGGGTGATATTTCTCTGTATTCTACTTTACATCTCTTTAATGTTATGCATGCACCCAACAACAACAACAACCAAGCCTTTTCCCATACTAAGTGGGGTTAGCTATATGGATTCTTTGCCTCCACACAGATCGATTTTCAATCATTTCAGGACTTAAATTAAAGTAATTGAGGTCATACTTAATAGTTTCCTTCCAACACTTGTTTGGTCTTCCTCTCCCCCTCTTAGCAGGTTCAGCCTCCAACTTCTCGCATCTCCTAACTGGAGCATCTAGTGGCCTTCTTTGTAAATGTCCAAACCACCTTAGACGTGCCTCTCTCATTTTATCCTCTATCGGTGCCACCCTAACTTTATTTCTAATAATCTCATTTGAAATACGGTCATTTCTTGTATGACCACACATCCATCTTAACACCTTCATTTCTGCCACAGACATCTTCTGTACATGCCTATATTTTATAGCCCAGCATTCAGAACCGTACAACATGGCTAGTCTTACCACAGCTCGATAGTATTTTCCTTTGACTTTTAAAGGAACCCTCTTATCACAGAGAACACCAGATACACCCCTCTATTTCAACCACCCTACATTAATTCTATGTGTAACATCTCCAATTCCACCATCATGTTGGAAAATGAATCCCAAGTACTTAAAAATATCTTTTATTGGAATGCACTCTTCTCCAATTTTTACATCAATCCATTCATTGTTCCCTCTGCTACTAAACTTGCATTCCATATACTCAATTTTCATCCTACTTATGCGTAATCCTTTATCTTCCAGGACTTCTCTCCAAAGCTCAAGTTTTCTGTTCACTCCATATCTTGTCTCATCAACAAACACAATGTCATCAGCAAAAAACATACACCAAGACACCTCAACTTGGATATGCTTCGTCAACTCATCCATAACCAAGGCAAAAAGATAAGGGCTTAAAGTCGAATCTTGATACAGACCAATGGTGATATCAAAGTAGTTCGTCAAATCATCCTTAATCTTTACACAAGCTGCTGCTCCATAGTACATATCCTTTATGAGGTTGATATATATAGCTGACACTTATCTCTTCTCCAAAATTCTCCACAAGATAGCTCTTGGGACAGAATCATAGGCCTTCTCCAAATCAATAAAAATCATATGTAAATCTTTTTTCTTGACTTTTTATGTCCATCATACGTCTCAAGAGATGTATTGCCTCAATAGTAGACCTGTCTGACATAAAGCCAAACTGATTTTCAATTACCATAGAGACTTGTCTCACCCTTCTTTCAATTATTCTTTCCCAAAATTTCATCATATGACTCATCAACTTAATACCTCTATAGTTGGAACAATCTTGTATGTCACCTTTGTTCTTGTATAAAGGTACCACAAAACTTTTCCTCCATTCCTCTGGCATCTTCTTGCCTCTCCACACAGTATTAAATAAATTTATGAGCCAAGTTATACCCCGTTCTCCCGTCATTCTCCAAACGTCTATAAGAATATCATCAGGCCCAACAACCCTCCCACTTTTTATCTTTAAAGCCTCCTCTACTTCTTTCTTTTATATCCTTCGATAACATGCTCGATTCACATACTCTTCTGAGTTGGCTAACTCCCCTAAGATGATATCATTCTTTTATTTTTCATTAAATAACTTATGAAAATATCTTTTTCATCTTGTCTTTATATCCTTACTAACTATAAGCACCCTTCCTTCTTCATCCTTGATGCATCTTACATGTGTAAGGTCATTTACTTTCTATTCTCTTGCTTTAGCTAACTTGAAAATATCTTTTTCACCTTCTTTAGAATCAAGTTTCTTATAAAAATGCTCCCAAGCTTTTGCTTTTGCTTCACTAACTATTTTCTTTGCTTCTTTCTTTGCTCTTTTGTAGTTTTCCATATTTTCATTGGTCTTATCTCGATTTAAGGCTTTAAAGCAGGCTCTTTTAATTTTAAGCTTCTCCTGCACTTCCTCACTCCACCACCAAACCTCCTTTAGACACGCCTAACACCTCCTTTGCCACCTTCCTAATACAGTTTGCCATATTTAACCACATTTCATCAACACTACCATCAAGATCCCAAGTCTTTTGTTGCATCATCTTCTCTTTAAATCTCACTTATTCTTTCTTAAGATTCCACCATTTAATTCTCAAATTCTTAAACACTAATTTTCTCTTCTTTGCCTTCAAATGAACATCCAACACCAAAAGACGATGTTGAGCAGTTAAACTCTCCACTGGAATAATCTTGCAATATTTACAAGATAAATGATCCCTTCTTCTCAAAGCAAAGTAATCGATCTGCATTCTTGTTAAGCCACTTTTATAGGCAATCAAATGCTCTTCTCGTTCTTTGCTATGTATGCACCCAAATTTGCCTTAAATTTAATGTTTATCACTAAGGCATTAAATTGCAAAGCAGTATTTCACAATCATTTCTTCTTCTTACAAGACCTCCAAACAATGAAGCAGATTGGTGGAGGACTTGAGCAAGATTGCTTTACTATCTTGACCTTCCACCAGAACAATCTTCCATGGCTACTACTTTCGCCACATCTACTTTATAGTGGCACCGTAAATTGGGACATCCTAGCTTTTCTATTCTTCATCATCAATTTTCTGATATGCAATTTCCAGACTTTTTACCTGCGATGCTTGTCAACCTGGTAAGCATCGTAGAGTTTCTTTTCCCAATAGAAATAAACGAACTGAGTCAGCTTTCTCTCTTATTCATGCTAATCTGTGAAGCCCATGTCGAATCAAGAGTCTATGGTGATTTGCAGGAGGATGTATATATGTCCCAACCACCAAGTTTGTGGTTGGGGGGACAGGTATGTAGTCTCAGAAAGGCTATCTATGGCCTGAAGCAGAGCCCCCAAGTTTGGTTTGAGAAGCTCAATGTTGCAATACAAGGGATTGGATTCTGCAAGTCTTCATCTGATCATTCTGTCTTCACTAGACGAAAGGACTCTGGAACTACCATGCTTGTATATGTTAATGATATGCTGCTCACAAGGGATGACAATCAAGGCATTCAAGATACAAAAACATATTTGTAAATCATGTTTGTAACCAAGGATTCAGGAAAACTGCACTATTTCTTGGGCATTTAGGTTGCCAGAAACTCCAAAAGAAGAATGTTTCTATCTTAAAGGAAGTATGTACTTGAGCTCGGTGAAACTAGATTGTTAGGTGCACAACCATCTATGGTACCTGCAAAATCACCATATCGATTGCCCGAGGATGATGATCTATCGTTTGAGGACAAAGGTAGGCATATGAGCATTGTTGGGAAGCTCTTGTATGTTACTGTTACAAGACCTGATATCAGTTATGCTGTTAACAGGGCAAGTCAGCATGTAGAGAACCCGAGATATAGTCATTAGAATGCTGTGTGTCTTATCCTCAGGTATTTAAAAGGAAGTCGTGGAAAGGGACTTTACATAAAGAACAATAGTCATTGTGATGTACATGCGTATTCCAATGCCGATTATGTAGGGAGTCCTAAAGACAAATGGTCTACCACAGGTTATGCTACCTTCCTTGGAGGAAGCTTGGTAACATGGAAGAGTAAAAAGTAAATAGCAGTGTCCAGATCCAATGTGGAGGCAGAATAGCGGACAATGGCACATGCCAGTTGTGAGATTATGTGACTAATAAATTTTCTACGGGACCTTCGAGTTAAGGTCAAGACACCTGTTCCAATGTTCTATGATAACAGGTCGGCCATATTTATTACCTCCAATCTGATATTTCATGAACGCACTAAATACATTGAGGTGGGTTGTCATGTTATGCATGATATCATAACCTTTGGCAAGATGTACACCCCAACTACGACATCAGAGCAGATATCTTCACTAAAGCACCACCTCGGAAGCGTCATGATTTCCTTTGTTCCAAGCTGGGCACGTTATATATATATGCTCCGGCTTAAAGGGGAGTATTAGTCATATTATAAGGGTGTATGTGTCATTTTTTGACTATATAAGGGCTACTTATGTAATTTACCCTAAGGCTTTCCATATAAAAGGAGACCTAGGGTTTCTAACAAGAGTAAGTTTGTTTTTCTCTTCTCCCTCAACACTTAACATGCTAAAAGAGACAAGAATGGTGGGTTACAAGCCTGCCAGCATTCCTATGGACCCCTCCTTGCCTCTTGCAGATCCAGAGAGTCCTTTACTTGAAGATGTCACCAGATACCAGGCCATGGTAGGAAAGCTACTATATTTGATTGTCATAAGACCTAATATTTACTTTGCTGTGGGGAGCCTGAGTCAATTTATGCAGTCTCCTAAAGAAGTTCACTGGGATAGTGTATGCCAGGTGCTCAAATACCTCAAGCAAGCTTCAGGGAAGAGGCTATTTTTTATGAAACATGGAGGATATTCTGATGCAGACTATGCTAGATTGCATGAAGATAAAAGATCTACTACTTATTACTATACCTATGTAGGTGGTAACCTTATGACAAGGAGAAGCAAAAAGTAAAATGTTGTATCTAGATCCAGCGCAAAATCAGAGTATAGGACTATAGCCCATATTACTTGTGAGCTTCTATGGATGAGAACTATATTATGTAACTGAGAGTGTTTGTCCAACCTTCCATAGGAGGACAAAGCATATAGAGGTGGACTGTCATTTTATCAAAACTGCTATTACCATTGGCAAAATCACCACACCGTATATTGCTACTGAAGATCAATTTGCAAATGCTTTCACCAAAGCACTTCCCAATAAACATCTTGAGTTGTATTCCAAGTTGAGCATACTTGATATATATGATCCAACTTAAGGGGGAGTATTGAGTTATAAATATCCTGTTTTTATTTTATGCTTTGTTACATTGTGATAGGGACATACTTGTAACTTGACCCTTTAGGTGCATTTCTATATAAAGGCACCTAGAGTTTTCTAATAAAGATTTACTGCATTTTCAACCTAACAGAAACTCTTTACCCTTGTTGCTGCTACCAGGTTATCTTCATTAACCTGCTCGCCTAGTATCCTTTGATTTTTCACCGTATCCTTGTAAAATCTGAATTATTTTTAATGGTAAATAACATGTACCCCACCAAATGAGTACACTACACATCTGAAAAAAAGACACTAGATTTAACCTGTTCCCTGTTTCTGTCTGCACTTTTATCACTGTCAGCAAAATCAACTCGCAATTGACGGCCATTGATTTCGTAACCTTGAAGATTGCGACGAGCACTTAAAGCAGTTTCTTCATCTTTATATTCGCAAAACCCAAAGCCCTTGGGCTTCCCTGTTTCTCTGTCCAGCACTAACCTGCAATAAAGAAATAATTGAGTCCAACTATAGCTCGGATACTACCCATTATTAAATAGTTTCATTAGGCAGTGCTAAATTCTACGACCATAATTTGATTTGCAAATATGACTTATGACAACAAAATAATGTTAAATATTCCCCAAAAAGTTATTATATGAAGCTCTTTATGACTTTCATGGGGTTTATACATAAATTCTCTACAAACATTTTATATTACATAATTTCCCTTGCATCTCATTATTTCCAAATTGTTGCCTAGACAGATATTACCCTGTTTGCAAGATGGAAGACTGGTGGATGTGGTCTTCAATCTATTAGGAGTACCCCTGATATCTAAAAATTCACCACCATATGATTTAGGAAAATATGTTATTAGGTTAGAACATATTACTCATGTTAATTGCTTTATTTTTATAATAATGTTGTAAGAGCGAAATCACACTTTCATAATATTTTTTCAATAATTATTGGAACAAAGTGTCATCATTGCTTTGATTTCCTTTGTCAGTTTGCGGCTTTGTTTCTCAATAATGTTGAAACAACATATTTTTATTATATTTTTCTCCATCTGAATGTTGAAAGAGTGAAATTAAACGAAAGATAATATTTAAATAAAAAGATAAATATAGAAGATTAGAAATCATAACAAAAATACAAACTAAATCAATTTCTCAAACCAATAGGAGACTTAGAAGTTAAAACCTACATTAAAATGAAGGTACATAAGACATCCACATCAAAAACTGAAAATAACTTAAACACATTATAGACTCTAGTCTCCTCATCCTTGAACACCATCAAGTTCATCAATATTATCGCTAGGGCTGGTCGCATCATCCCAAAAGTCATCCATATACTTCATCCTAGCCTCATCCTCTACATCTTCCTAAAAGACCTAACATAAAGATAACTACAAATGTGTAAATGATGTAATGTAATGTAATCTACAAGAGATTAGCAATCAAATAAACAACCTAAATGACCTAAATGTGAGAAATAAATAAAACTATCAAATTCAAATGACCTAAATAACAAAATCCATCGGTAGTCAAACTTAAAAAATCACAAAATCCTTTTGAATACACTTAAAACACCAACAAAAGCTACCTAAATGACCACAAATCAATGAAATGAAACTGATTTAGGGCCCTACACATCACATCGCCCTACCTATGCGGGACTATTGACCACCAACGGCGATGCTAGACTGCAGTGCGGTGCCCCTGGACCACCAACGGTGCTGCTAGACTAAGTGCAGTGCTCCTGGACCACCAACGGTGCTGCTGCACCACCGACGATGCTCCTCAGATTGAGGCATCGCCTCAGACTCGCCTACCACCTCGCTACACCTCAACAAAGTGAGGTGCATGCCTTGCTTGCAGACCGAGGCTACTGCCTCGAGGCTCGTTTTTTTAAACCATGGGCATTGCTACTTCAAATCATTAGCAGTGGGAGATGGTCTCTATTACGTGGACACACCGACACTATTTGCTAAAGCAGTGTCTATAGCCAATGAACCCTGGCTTTGGCATAGACGACTTAGGCATCCCTTAATCAAGAAGACGCACCAGATGTATCCCGAGTTACCAACCTACCTGCGCGAGTGCAAACTACAGGACACAGCTATTATGCAATATTTGTAGATAATTATAGATGTCTTACCTGGGTTTTCATAATGAAGGCCAAGTCAGAGATTCCACAGATTATCCAAAAATTTTTTGCTAAGGTACAAACACAATTCTTTACCACAGTCAGAGTTTTCTGGAGCGATAATGCTCTGAAATTGTTTCAAGGGAGATGTAGGAGTTATTTAGTGCCCATGAGATCATTCACCAGATGTCTTATGCTTACACATCCCAGCAAAATGGTATCGCTATGCACAAGCTGAGGCACCTTCTCGATATTGCGCGTACACTGATGATCCACAAGCAAGTACCCAAACAGTTCTGAGGTGATGCTATTCTCACTACTGCATACCTAATCAACAAGATTCCCTCTTTAGTTTTCAACAGGTGCATCCCATATCAAGTATTACATAGGCCTTTTGCCTTACCTCTACAAGTATTCGGAAGTACGCGTTTTGTCCAGGTGTAGGATAGCTAGGATAAGTTCTCGCCATGTGCCATGAAGTGCATATGTCTAGGCTACTCACAGACCCAAAAAGGCTACAGATGTTATGACCTTATGCATAGGCGTAATATAGTAACTGCAAATGTAACCTTCTTTGATAAGGTACCTTACTATTTTGAGGAGAGTTCTAGCATAGAGTTGGCTCCCAAGGAGACTCATGTTTACCATTGCAAATCAGTTGCTCCTCCCACTGTCCCTCCAGATTCCTCTCCTACACAAATAGTAGATCCAGAGCTATCGAACCTTGGTGATAACAGGCCTATAGCCGTGAGGAGGCCCAGTAGATCTTACACTCTACATCCTATGTCTCATTACACTGGGACCTCCCACCTAGAAGGGGAGACTAAACAGTTTTCGTCTACCAT
Organism: Thalassia testudinum; assembly: GCA_037157565.1. Taxonomy (NCBI): domain Eukaryota; kingdom Viridiplantae; phylum Streptophyta; class Magnoliopsida; order Alismatales; family Hydrocharitaceae; genus Thalassia; species Thalassia testudinum. The sequence continues at coordinate 129,980,523 of JAZHRO010000014.1, read as the reverse complement.
CACCATTGCAGTTATTCCAAGAGACTACAACCAGGCTTCACAGGATCCTAGATGATGGTTGCTATGGACGAGGAGATGCAAGAAGTTGAGTATAGAGGGATTTGGGATTTGGTGCCCTGTCGCCAATGGTATATACCATCAAATATCAGGCAAACAGTACAATTGACAGATACAAGACCCAACTGTCACGCCCCAAAACCCAGACCCCCAAATGAGGGTTAGAGTCCTAACGGACGGAAAAGAAAGAGGTGTTGGTTTATTTAATTCAGGTTGTACCTAACTAAGTCGAGCTATAAAAGAGTTCCATTTACAGCATAGAATGGAAGAAAATCCAAAAAGAATGACACATAATTGATACAGGAAAACAATAACAAAACATAAACTTACTGTAAACCAAAGCATAAAATGTACCTGTCAACAGAGCACGTACAAACTTACGCAGCGACAAATTCCGTACATCGACGACCCGCGACGACAACCTAAAAGTAGGTCACAAAGCAGGGATGAGCCAATCGGCTCAGCAAAGAACAATCACCTACTGTATCTCAACCAAACAAGATAGTGTACAGTTTCATTTACTGGCTAGTTCCTAGCCCAAACCCACACTCTAGGTTCTAGCTTCTCGAACCCTACCTAGTATGACTAATCACCTTGGTCCAGTAACCCATTAACAAGTTACCTAAGTTCCTTCCTCAATTTAGTGTAATAATTTATTTCCCTCACTCACCTCAATGATCAAATTCTGGAAATTCATCCCTCTCTACTAGAGGAGATTGAGACGCATCCTTTCCTTTGAATCCCAGCCTAATAGTCTCGCATTGGCCAAGGGAGAGATTAGCAGTATGTTAATCCTCTAGAAAGGCGTGCCCATTCTCGATGTATCAAGAATGTTGCTGACTTCAATCAAAAGAGTTGGGCCTCTTGGGAGCTACCTAGGCCTATGACTTGTGATCACGAAACACAAGCCCAAACGGTGTCCAACAAGGACAAGTCACAGATCAAACCAGATCATTATTGCAGGATTGGCCAGAATTGCCGAGCCACAACAATGCTCCCGCTAGGAGCAGCTCCCTGAAGGAGTGCAATCCTTAGGTGTGCCCTCTCAATCCGCCGTTGGACGAGATCTCAACCAATCCATCTCAGTACCCCAACCATCTCCGCACATGCGGGCACCCAGTGAGCCTCTTGCTCGAGTACCTTCACATCGAGTTGGATTCGGGTACATTCAAGTACCAACCACCAGTGATAGCCCCAAGGCTTTGTCAACGAACCTAGGAACCTTTCCTGTTCCGAGGCAGATCTCCTTGGTAGCCTCTTGCTACCGCAACTCGAGTCTTCTACCCGAGCAGTGACCCGTAGTTCACCAAGTCTAAGGGGGCAACCTTACGAGCTCACCTAGTTGACTTACCATCTCTTTGATTTCATTTGGGTTCCGTGCCCGAAACGTAGTCCTAGGGACCTAGTGGATCTCCTACGGTTCTTACTCAAGACCTTAGGATCCAAGCATTTCCTCTTATTAGACTCGGATCGAGTCATAGGTGTCATCTCATGAGATTCAAGCCATTACTTAGTCAATCCAGATTACTTTTAATGTGTTTAAGGAGCTTCATACTTAAATTATAGGTGTACACACACACACCCATACATATGCTTCACCCCTTTAGGGTCTAATTGCAAATTTTCCCCACTCATCTCTGTCCATTGGGGTTTCTGAACCCCCAATTGGGTTCTAACATTACACGAAATTTCTAATTATCAGAGTTCAATACAATTGTTACATTTAAAAACTATCAAACACCAGAGACCTACTCCCTATCATTAGTACACTCAAACAACATACATCTGTTATCAAGTAATCCTGACCTATCGCTAGGTCAAGATGCTTGTCCAAACTAGGACTGCAAAACCCGCCTTTCATGCCCGAAACCCGGGTTTTGCACCACCAAGCTCCTCTGTAATCAAGACCACCAATACACATACACGTGTCTATAAAACGAACCCAAGAGATCCTTGATCTCAAAGTTCGTTCTTCAGCCCTCAACCAGGTTAAGCCAATTTTATCCTTCTTCAGAGTTTAATGATGTAGAACAAGTACACCAGTACCAGCCCTAGTCTTAGGCACCGAGGCTGGGCACCTTCTTCACCCCTCTAGGTTATAGAATACCAGTACTAATACTAAGCTTTGGTACCGATACTATGCACCCACAGCACAGCCTCCAACAAGCCAACCAGTACCGGTCCTAAACCCTAGTATCGGCACTGGGCAACCTTAATACAATTTCCAACCCCAGCTAGTACCAGTATCGAACACCAATGTCGGTACCAGGCACAAACCACACCTTTCCAAATGATCCATCCCATACCAGCACTGAGCATTGATACCAGTATTAGGCACCCTTTATCATGGCTATTGAACCCATCCAGTATCGATACAGGCAAGGTTTTAAAAAACGCGAGGCGATACCGAGGTAGTTTGCCTTCGTCAAGGCGAGGCGTAAGCCTCGAGGCAGTCGAAGTGTAAGCCTCAGGATTTGCATAAAAAGTATACAAAATGAAATAATATATACTTATCAAATGCTAATAAGGAAATAATAACATAAATGACAGTTTCATAACATTTTTTCTCTATCACAACATTGAAAGAACGAAACTAAACGAGAGATGACGTTTAAATAAAAAGATAAACATTCATATAATATAGAAGATTAGAAACCATAACAAAAGCATAAACTAAACCAACTTTCCAAACCATTGGGAGACTTAAGAGTTAAAAAATACATTAAAATGAAGATACATGAAACATCCACATCATGGAGCTGCGCTGAGCTGGGGCCTGCGCTGTGCTGGACCTGTGCTGGGGCCTGAGCTGCCACTACTTGCGCTAGAGCTGCGCTGCGCTGAAGCCTGTGCTGGGGCTTGCGTGAAGCGCTGAAGCCTACGCTAGGGCCTACGCTGGAGTGTTGGGGCCTGCGCTAAAGCCTACCACTACTTGCGCTGCTGACGCTACTCGCACTACTGGCGCTGGAGCGCTGCTCGCCGGTGGAGGCTGCGATGCGGTGGAGCAGGAGATGTCGCTGACTCGCCGGTGATGGCTCTTACTCAGGACTTTTTGAGGTTTGGATTTTAGACTTAGGGCTAGATGAGCTACACTAAGGCTTGGATCAAAAAAATGGTCATGTGACTAGCACATGACCATTTTACAAACCAAACCAACCGAGGCAGCGCCTCTCCAGCGCCTCGGCCACGCCTTGGCAAAGTGAGGCGCAGACTGCAGCTGAGGCTTAAGGCTCGAGGCGAAATTGGCACGCCTCTCCTCGAGGCGCATGCCTCAAGCACCTCGAGGCACTTTTTTTAAATGATGGATACGGGTCATTGATACCGATACTAAGTACCCTCAGTACCTACCTTAAGTTCCATCTCTAGCTCATGCTAAGCCAACTAGTATCGACACAAGTTACCAGTATCAGTACTAGGTGTCTCCAGCATCAAGTTCCAAACTTTAAATCCCCCATTCAATTCCTCATATTCTATTATTACCAAGGTTCTTGACAGAACCCACACTCTATTATCCCAGAGTTATGCTTATTCACCACCTAGGGTTTCCTATCCCCTTTCCACGTTTCATATTAAACCTTGTTTAATATCACACATCTGGCCTCATGGATATCCTAACAACATGGCCTCATGCATCATACTTAGGTTCACTCCATTTCTCATTAGGACTAATCATCGTAACTTTCGATTATGCCCAAATTCCAAGTTTCTAACATTAGACGCTAACATGGATTGATACCTTCCATTCCTAGCACTAGATAGGGATTTAACAAATCATTTTAAGTTCCCGGCCCACGTGGGGAAATTCCACACACAACAAGACCACAAGTATCCTATCAGACATCCAGTACAAGTGTCAAACATCCAAAATGCATCATAGGGCATCTAATACACAACCCGGATGTCCGCAGATAAAATACCAAGGAGACTCATCCCAAGCCAACCGTATTGGACGTCCAAACTCTTCCTTAGACGTCCAGAGACTAGTCTGGACGTCTAACTATAAGAACAGACGTCCAACAATGGCTTCACACCAAAAAGCCACAAACAATTACAGACAACCGTTAGATTCCTTGGCTAGATGTTCAAACGAGCACATTGGGCGTCCGATGCAATGTCAGACATCCAATCACTAGGGGCTTAGTTGCAAGGACGTATAACCAAGAGATCCGACATCGGGTCTAAGGTTATCAGACGTCTAATGAATTTATCAGACATCTGATAACCCCCAGAACCAAAATCCCAGGTTCCAGCCAATACCGATACTGGGCACCATCAGTTGTTTCTCTTTTAGCCCAGCCAGTACCGATATTAAACATCAGTACAAGTACTGTGCACCACCAACCTATATCACAAATACCTAGCTAGTACTGGTACTAAACATCAGTATCGGTATTAAACACTACCGGCTTTATACTAACACAACCCAGCCAGTACCGATACTGGGCAGCCCTAGTTCACCAACTGGAATCATCCAGTACCGATACTGGGTGCTCTCAATCCCCATTTCAATGCATTACATTGTGGTGCTTGGTGAACTAGTACCGGTACTAATCAACAGTACTGATACTAGGTGCTCTCAACACCCATTTCACATTGCCAAACACCCAACATTTTACCTATAAGCCTACTCGGCTATTTTGATTAAAACCCTCCCCTTTATCACCTTTAAACATGGAAACAAAAGGGGAAGAAAAATCTCTACCATTTCACATGCAACACGGAATCTTAAATCAAAACAACCCTTTCTTTTGGCTATCTCAGATCATGAAAACAAGAGAATGAAATAAGAGAATAACCCTACCTCAGTTGGAGCTCCCTTCTCTTCTCCTAATCGTAGCAACGACATCAACAGCAACAATGGTAGCTACTACAACAGTAGCACCACCTCCTTTCCTCTCTTCTCCTTTCTTTCACGCGGCAGCAGCAACAACCACAACGGCAATAGCAGTAGCTTCAACAACAGTTGCAATAGCAGTAGCTTCAACAACAGTTGCAATAGCAGCTCTCCTCTTCCCTTCTCCTCGTAGCAGCAGCAACAGCAATGCCAACAGCAGTAGCTGGCAAGGAGGAAGGGGCACCGGCTGAGGGGGAGAAAAAATGAGATTTTCCTTTAAATTTTTAAATCTCTCTTCTATAAGGGTTGTGAAATTTGCATCCAAGCCCTTCAGCTTCTTACTTGAGCCTTAAGAAAGGCCTCCAAATATGTTTTCCTCACACATGGCCCCTCAACTTTTCATTTATTAACATTTTGTTAATGACTTACAGGATTTGCTTAATTCCAAGGATAAAAATCACTAAATTAGGGTTCCCCAAATCCTTAATCTCACATTAAGCAACCAATTAAGGTTTTTAATTAGTCTATTAAAAGTATTACAAATTCAGGACGTTACACCAACTAGTTGCCAGAGGCTTCACCCAGACTTATATAGGATTGATTAGTTGGAGACCTTCTCACCAGTGGCACATATCGTTAATCAAAATTATTCTCTTTGGCAATCAACACAGGATGGCCATTGTATCAACTGAATATTAAGAATACCTTTCTGTATGGAGACCTGCTAGAGGAAGTATACATGAGGCAACCACCTGAGTATCGAGATTAGGGAGAATTCGTATGTCATTTGAGGAAGACCATTTATGAACTAAAGTAAAGTCCAAGAACGTGGTTTGAGCATCTAAGTTCAAAGATTCAAAGGATTGGTTTCATGCAATCATCCTCCGATTATTCTAGTTTTATTCGGAGGATAGGAGATGTGTCTACAAGCAAAGTTATTCTAGTTGTTTATATTGACAACATGGTGTTAATAGGTGACGATAAGGAAGGTATCTATCAGACCAAGGCCTTCCTACAGTTCACCTTTGTGACAAAGGACCTTGGAGATCTACGATACTTTCTTAGGATTGAGGTCGTTAGGAAGGGGCCTTATCTGTCATTATCTCAGAGACAATATACCCTCTAGATACTTGGGAGGCTAGCTTACTAGGAACCAAGCCTTCTGGCATTCCTGTTGAGGCACAACAGGTTCACAGTACTGAGGATGATCCTTCCTATGAGGATGTTTCCAAATATCGCAGCTTAGTTGATCGTCTTTTGTACTTGACCATCACCCGACCGGATATCAACTTCACCGTCAATAGAGCTAGTTAACACATACAAGCACCATGCTATAGTCACTAGCATGAGGCATGTATTATTCTGAAGTACCTCAAGGAAAATCCAAGTTGGAGACTCTACTATAGAGAAAATAGATCTCTGGACATCATGGCCTATTCTGATATAGACTATGCAAGGTTTATTAAGGACCGCCAGTTTACCTCAGGATATGCTTTCTTTCTTGGTGGAAATCTTGGTTCTTGGTAAAACAAGAAGCAGAATGTGGTTTCCTATTCCAGTGCTGAAGCTGAGTATCGCGCCATAGCCCATGCCGCATGTAAGATCATGTAGGTTGTGGGTTTCCTACAGGATGTAGGACTGGAGGTGCAGCTATCAGTTCCACTCTATTGTGATAATCAGTCGACGACATATATAGCGTCCAACCCGATTTTCCATGAACATACTAAACACATCGAAGTAGATTGCCATTTTATCCAAAATGCAATCATGGACAAGAGGATTAGCACGCCACATATCTCATCAGAGCTTCAATTGGCAGACATTCTCACCAAGGCCCTTAAAAAGGAGACATGATTTTCTATGTGACAAGTTGGGACTTGCTATTTATACCTCAACTTAAGAGGAGTGTTAGGAAATAAAATTAGATATGGGTTAAGACGTAATTAGGTGGGTGTCCTATTTAGTCCTTGTTATTTTTAGTTAGATGAGTTATTGGCTTCTATTTTAGTCTTTGTTATTTTTAATAGGCAAGTTACTGTGGTTTCCTTGTATGCTTAAGCCCTCTCCCTATATAAAGAGGGCCAAGGTCTCATTTTCTTAAAAACAAAAATCACCAAGTTGTTTTTCTCAATAGTTATAAAATAACCCTTTGATCCCACGACACTCTCGTTGACGAAGCCTTTCAAGATAAGAGTTAACCATCCACGAAGAGGAAATCTCCTTATTCATCAATTTTTGCTTAATTCTAGGTGCACATTCCTTTATCTTCATTTCCTCCCTTTCCTTCGTTGTACGCATCTTTTGTCTCCTAGTATGATACACCAGACGATTTGTAGGGAAGACGGGCCTCCAAACACGACCACTGCCATTAGAGCCTTAACCAACCAAAGATGCACGATCAGTAGGTTTTTTACCACCCTTACCATCTAAGGTTGGCAATTTCTATTCTTCATCCTCGAGAGAAGACTTCATTGCAAATAACAAGTCCAAAACCACAAGGAAATTGAACATCACCTGGAGAGTCATCTCTAAAATCATGTGCAACCATATGAATTTTCCTTTTGTGTTTAAGATTAGTATTCCCAACAGCTTGTGCAATGCTTTCAAGCCTGGCCTAACTCTCCAAAAAAGCCGCATCTTATTAAGAAGGCCATTGACGAGCTCCTCATTGATCGATGGCTGAAAATTTAATGAATCATATATCACCACCTCCTCCTTTCCAACTTTTGCACCAACGGCATCTTTTGCAATGTCAACAATATCGTATCCATAAATGTAGAAACCATAATTAAAGAGCTCCTTATTTATCAATGGATGAAGGTTTAATGAATTAATTATTGCCACCTCCTTTCCAATTCTACATTAAAAACCAAATCCTCAATGATTGGTAGATCAAAATTGGGGGAGTCACCAACAGCCACCTCATTTCCATTTTCAACATCCATAACCTCCTATGTAACTAAAGGCTGCAAGACCACCAATCAAGTACTTAATTTCTCTTTGTGCCATGTAAGGACAAATATCAGTCGCCACCTCAATGCCTCCATTTTCAACATCCTTTGCATAACCACTTGCTACAAATTAGGAAAATCCTTGGCAACCAAATTTCCATCCAAAAAAGAAACGTGGTTCGAATTTGAATTTGAATTTTGAAACCCATGATTTGTGGTCCGAACCACAAGTTTCCAAACCAAATAGTCCTCCCTCCCTACCGACGAGGCCACATACAACGGTCCTCCAACCACCACTACTACATAAGTTCAACGCTCTCCTCCCATGGACAATAGCTCCTCCAAACTGAGGATCCACCATGATGTAAAATCATCTTTGAAGGGGGCACTCGACCCATGAGCAACTCACCCTCTACAACGATAACCAAAAGATCCTAACCATAGAAAGGGAGGCCATGACATCTCCTGGATCTCGCAAATTGAGCACAAATAGGCATCGCCACCTCCGTCGAGCACAAACTCAATGAAATACCTTGAATAAGAGCCAAGAAATTAGGCCTCACCGAAGGCCTCTCCTCCAAGGCACCATCGTGCAATAAAGGAGACCTCCACTGAAGCTTCGATGCACCAAACACCAATTCCTTGAAACGTAATTGTTGACAGAATTGTGTGGTTGATTTAGTACCACATCGTGAGAAGTGAAGTGTTGGAGTGTGTGTGGCCTACAATAGGCATGTACACTTGTTAAGACCCGTACTGTTAGAGCCCTTTAAGACGTCTGAAACTTGGGTCAGACGTCTAGTCAGACGTCTGGAAATCAAAATTTTCGTGTACGTCCTCGCGTCTGCGCGTGTGCTACGTGCAGATAGTACGCGACCTCGTTTTCTTCTCTCCTCTCTCCTCTCGCCGACGCAAACCCTAACCCAGTGCCCTATTTAAACCCCCCTCCTCTCCCTCATTCACCTGACCTCCAGCCACCCTTCTTCCTCCTCCATCGAGAGCAGTAAGCGGCGTGTAGCGAGCAGCGGGCGTAAGCGGCGTGGGAGGAGAGGAGCAGCGAGGGGAAGAGAGGAGAGCAAGCGCGCGAGCTCGTGAGGGAGCTCGCCGGAGAACTCACGGCCGGTCGGCGCGTGCGCAGAGCGGAGAGGTGTGTCGGGGAGGTCCTCCTTGACACTGCTGCAGCCGAAGCAACATGCGAGCCGGCGCGACGCGGCCGCACGTGGCGTGAGAAGGCGAAGGCTGTTTCTGATTCTGGGCTTTTCCCAGAAGATGACGTGGACAACATCTGGAGGAGGTTCCAGACGACTAAGAGGTAAGTTTCGTGACATACACCTTCCTTGCGGATACGGCCATGCAGGCCGTTCCGCCGAGGCACTGTTTCGTGCCATATTAAGGAGATTTGCGTCGATGCGTGTATGATTTGCTTCGGGAAGGCGTGGGTCCTCCCACGCAGTTCAGATGTCTGGACAAGGCACCAGATGGCGAGAAGCGTCTCCAGATGTCCGAAGAGGTGGTCGGACGTCTAGAACTGGGTCCAGACGGTTCAGCGGAGTTCCTGGATGTCTGAGGAGTAGCGCAGTGTTGAGATATGGTTCTGGACTCTTTTAAGACGTCTAGAAGGTGTTCCAGACGTCTAATATGAATCAGAATTACTGTTTTTGACCCGTTTAGGATCCGTTTGAGGTCCGATTTCCGCAATTAAGATTCTGTTGTTCTCCGTATGAATTCCTCTACTTGTTGGAATACTTTTTATCATGTTCTGAATAATCTCTTGTGAATGATCCTTGTGATAGGACCTCGTTCCGTTGCGGGTTTGGGGTTTACTGAGGCACGTGGACCTGCCGATCAAGCCCCCATTACTCCTGGGTTTACTGGTAGAGTGGTTTCCCCTAGTTTAATTACAAACATGAATGCATATGTGAAATAAATATTAGATCCTAGAGTATGGCATGAATCCTAGAACTAGAAACACTGGAATATTTATATGGAATGTATGGATTGCAGTCTTGGATGAGTAGATAGAATAATAACAATTACCTGTAACTGAATAACAGCTGCCTGTGAAATGTAAAAAACTTGTGTTTGCAAACTGTTGCATGTAAATTACTGTTTACATTAAATGCCATAATATGAGATGCATGTATATGAACTGGAAATGGAAGATTAAATGTTGGAAACATGAGCTACCTGCGAATAAACCTGGAATGTGAACAATAAAGTTACATGATACATGTGTAGAACCTGAGAAACGGACATAGAAATGATGAAACTTGGTATGGCTTGGCCTGAGAAACATAAGCATGAACCCTACGGGGAATTAGAAGTAGAGCTCCTGAAAATAAATGGAATGGAACCGGAAAGGTGAATGGGGAAGTGAGCTGGCCCTTAAGTACGGAGTACCAAGGAGAGCGACTATCCCCCTGTTTAGTGCAGAGCAGAGCTAGCCGCCTCAGGGTTAGGACCTGGGGTTAAGATTGGCCACTTTGTACCAACTTTTTGGCCCTCGCGTACATAGTACCGGGGAGAGCTACTAATGTAGGAAGAGAGCTAGCCACCCCACGGGACCCGGGGTTCAGCTAGCCGCCTTACACCGACTTGTTAGACCCACTGGACAAACCAGGGTAATCAGGCAAGGGTGCACGGACTGTAGAGGGGGGAGACCCTTGTTTGGTTCTTAGGGGCTAGACCCCTGTTACTGAGAGGGCTATGCCTTATACTGGTTCTGTGCTGTGCTTTGGGCGCACCCGCTAACGGAAACGACTGACCGCGTACCAGTGCGGGGTAACTACCCGTACGTTTATCGCGTGTGCCGTAGTCACCGTTACGTCTATCAGTGACCTTGGGGTGGTTGACTAAGTATAGGACCACCACAGGGAACTCCCGGCCAAAGAGCACCACGTGCTACTTCTACTCTTCGGAAAAGACTGCAATCAAGATCGTTCCAACAAGAAACATTCGAGATCAAGACAGAGACCTAATAAATAAACCAAGTGATGAAAAAACGAATAATTAGTTAAAGAAAGAAAGAAATTGAAAAACAACTACCTGTCCACCTTTACTGTTTAGTTAGCTGGTTGCCACTCTACTCAACGTTCGCTGACGTTTTGTACTCATAACATTTTTCAGGTCTAGGTGTTAAGCAGCCAAAGCCTACGGCTGCAGATGGTGCTGGGCCCAGTAGAGCCCAGTAGTTGTAGCATTCTGTTGTACTCCGTTTCCTGTAGTAGTGAATAGTTTGTTACACTTCTGTACTCTTTTATTAACTTTATATTCCTGTACTCGTTTACTTTCTTACTGTTGTGGTGGTATGTACTGTAGTAGTTTACTTCTTTACTGCTGTACTTTTGTTACTGTTAGTTGCTTGCATGGTGAATGTGGTTTATTTTATTACTTTTTGGTTACTTTCTCGTTGAACGACTGGGTCTTGGAATCAGTCAAGTCGGTTCGGTCTCGTGTCCTGTAGGAATTCGGGAACCGGGTCGTAACAACACTCCACTTGTTTCTTTGAGAAAAATAATGAGATAATAAGCCCTCTTAGGGCCTTCTCCTGTGGTTTTCTCCCTACTCTTCGTGAGTGGGGTTTCCACATAAAGCCAAGTGTTCTTATTGCTTTATGCTTTAATATTGTTGTCCGTTTCCACTCATTTTGAATTTCAACTTGGCATGTTGGGTTCATTTTAATATTTATCATTATATTGTAGGAGTTTATCAATGTTCGTAAGATCAAATAGGCAAGTTGAAGAAGTCGAAGGAGCATTGACATGCAATTACAACCAAGTTTTAAAAAATGCAAGGCAATATTGAGGTAGTTGCCTTCAATAAGTCGAGGTGTAAGCCTCAGTTTTTAGATGAAAAATAAGAAAAAATGACAAAAATATATGTTATTAAGTACTAATAATGAAAAAACAATGTAAAAATATACTTTTATGCTATTTTTGCTCTATCATAATATTTAAATGAATTTGTTGAAATGATTCAATTCATTATTGAAACCCCTAGGCTCTCTTATATAAAGAGAAACCAAAAGAGTAAAAATACAGAACTGCCCCTGAGGAGCAAAAATCCAAAAGCCGTACGAACAAATATAATAATATATGCTAACACTCCCCCTCAAGCTGGAACATAAATATCTATCATACTCAACTTGGATACACATGAATCAAATAAAAATCTGGCCAAGGGCTTGGTGAAAATATCTGCAATCTACTCCTCAGATGTGACAGGAGTGGTGTATAGCAACCCCTTCTAAATGATGTTTCTTGTATAATGGCAATCAACCTCAACATGCTTCGTCATCTCGTAAAATGCTGGGTTGTTTGCAATAAGGGTGGCTACTTTGTTATCACATCGCATCTCCATAGAGCTAGAAAATTGTATCTGCAAGTCAGTAAGCAAGGACCTGATCCACATCATCTCTGCAGTCATCTGAGCCATAACTCTGTACTTAGACTCAGCACTGGATCTCGTAACTGTGCCCTGTTTCTTGCTCCTCCACGCGATCAAACTCCCTACCAAGAAGGTGCAAAACCCAGTAATGGATTTGCAGTCCACATGACATCCAGCGTAATTCGCATCAGAGTAGCCAACCAAGGTCATAGAAGATCCCTTGGAAAAGAGGAAACCCTTCCCAGGAGCCTTCTTGATGTATCGGAGCACCATCGACGTTGCATTCTAGTGCTGACAAGTTTGCTAGCCATGAACTGACTCAATCTCCCCACCGCAAAGGAGATATTTGGCCTCGTGATAGTGAGATAAAGCAACTTGCTCACAAGCTACCTGTACTTCCTGCTGTCCAACTGTACATCCTCATCATAAAGTGACATCTTGGGGTCCATAGGAAAATTGGCCTCCTTGGCCTCAAGCATACCCACCTCCTACAGGATATCTAATGCATACTTCCTCTGGGATAGGATTACGCCCTTTCTACTGCGAGCAACCTCAATACCCAAAAAGTATCGTAAAGCTCCCAAATCCTTCATAACAAACTGCTCTGTTAGGATGCGCTTAATCTCAGCAACACACTACTCATCTCCTGTGACAATTAAGACATCAATATAAGCTAGAAGCACCATGATACCTCGTTTAGTCCTCCTAACAAAGAGAAAGAAATCAGTTGTCGATCTTCTGAATCCAACTGTCTCTACAACCTGTGACAACCTCTAAAACCAGGCTCTGGAGCTCTGCTTAAAATCGTAGATGACCTTCCATAGTCGGCATACACACTTCTCCTGAGCCCCAAAGCCAAACAGTTGCTACATGTAAACTTCCTCTTGGAGATCACTATTGAGAAAAGCATTCTTTACATCCAACTAATGCAAAGGCCAATCTAATTGAACTGCTACTGTAACAAGGATCCGTACTGTAGGAAGTCTAGCAACTCGTGAGAAGGTGTCAAAGAAGTCCACCCCATAGGTTTAGGTGAACCTCTTTGCCACAAGGCGTGCTTTGTATCTGACAATACCTCCATCTGGATTAAACTTCATAATGAACACCCATCAGCAGCCAACAAGTGTAGCACCATCTGGAAGTAGAGTGAGCTCCCAGGTCCCATGGCCTCTAAGAGTAGCCATCTCATCCTCCATAGCTGCTCACCATTTTGGGTCAAGCATAACCTCATGATGAGTCGCTGGAATCTGAGTAGCAGCCAACGCCTGAGTGAATGTAGCAAACCCGAGAGCTAAGCTGTCAGTAGTGTCCCGACCGTGGGGTAAGTAGTACAGGTCCGTGGTCTCTTCCGAATGACTATCGAAAGATCTAGATCACCTATCACATCATTTGTCCTGTCCCTGTAATCAGCACATGGCAAACACGCATCAATGTCTAAAGGACTCACTTAAGAAGTCGATGGTGAAAGCAAGAGTGGAGGGCCCTGATAAGTAGTATGAGGGTGGACATATGTCCAAAGTGGCCCAGTCAAATGAGGAAAGGGCTGCGTAGCAGGTTGTGGTGGTGGTGTAGTAGGGACAGAAATCTCAGGAAAACTCCTAAAGCGAATGGGAGTAAATGGCATAAGAACCATATCACCCTCAGAAGGCATCTCAGCAACAGAAGTGGAACAGGGTATTGCCTCATGAAAAGTAACATCCGCCGAAACAAAATGCCAAGAAGTAATCGAATCAAAACACTGATACTCTTTTTGCGTCCGAGTATACCTAAAGAAAACACACTTAACTGCACTCGGTGCTAATTTATCCCGACCCAGTCCCAACGGATGGACAAAGGCAACACAACCAAAAGTCCGAAGGGTAACATGAAACAAGGGTCGATCATGATACATAACCTACAATGGAATCCATTCATGTAAAACAGCATTAGGCATCCTATTGATCGGAAAACACGCAATCAAAATAACATCACCCTAGTAAAAAGAGGGAACCGAATGGTAAATCAGCAATGTACGAGCAACATCAAGAATATGACGATATTTCCTCTCAGCAACACCATTTTGCTGAGAGGTGTGCGAGCATGTGGTCTCATGAATAATGCTGCAACCAGAAAAGAAGGTACAAAAGCAAGTAGTATAAAACTCTAAGGTATTATCAAATCGAAATGCTAAGTCTTTATTTCTTTAGCAAAATTCTCAATAATGTATCCTACATCGGACTTATTTTTCAGAAGAAACATCCAGGAAACACAGGAAAAATCATCCATTAAAATAAGATAATATTTGTTCCCAAGTCGATCAGGAGTAGACTAGGACCCCAAACATCCATATGCATCAAATCAAATGTAGCAACAAAAGAAACTGAAGTGGAACTAGAAAAATTAGCCCTTTGATGCTTGCCCAGCTAACAAGCATCACAAGTGAGAGCAGTAGTGGAGGATATGTGCGGCAAGACACGTCTGAGACGATCAATAGGCAAGTGGCCAAGGCGGTGATGCGACTAAAGAGGAGATCCAGCAGAAGCAAAGCCCTGGATAGCAGAGGCAATAACAGTACGGCTCAAACGGTACACCCCCCATTCCTTGCATCCTCTACCAATCGTCTTCCCAGTAAACTTGTCCTACAAGACACAAGAAGACGCATCAAATATAGATCGACAGTCAAATCTCTAGTAATGCTGCTAACAGGCAGTAAACTCAAAGGGAAATCAGGCACATGGAAAACATATGTCAATCTCAAAGTAGAAGCAGTGATTTAAATGCTGCCTGCATGCCCTCGACAAGGCCTTTTTTGGGAAAAACCCATGCCTACATGATGAAGTTGTCGAAATTCTGGGATATCGCCTACATGCCGACGAAATCAATGGGCATGCCAAGGCTGCTGCTGGTCCGCTACTAGTCCGTCGTTGCCATTCTTGTCGACATGCATCAGCATGCCCACAAAATGCACATTTAGAATTTCATCGGTGCAACGTCGAAATCGGCATTTCAAACCTTGAGTAAGAGATAGACATATCTCCCTTGCCAACCAATGGCGAATGTCTCCCATTTGTCACCTGTACAATCCTGACTGGTATAACTAGTGCCAACTGAGAGAAAGCTTCTGTCGCCACATAGGTGATTAGATGCACCAAAATCAATCAATCAATCACCAGAAGACAAGAGTGACGATATACCAGTTGCAATTGCCTTAGAAAAGGTGGCAATAGCTGCAGTGTCTAGAGACTGAGAAGATGATACCTGAGTCAACTAAGCAATTTGCTGCCACAGGTTCTCAATCTCTGTGCTCAAAGAACTAACGTCAGGACTGGGGAAAACTCCATCTGTGATCTCGACTGAATGATTGGCCACAAGTGGCCTACCACGCTTCTACCAGTATGTAGCCTCAGAGTGACCAAATCTGCCATAATAGGTACATGGAGTCCTGGTATGTGTACCAGAAGAGCGTCCACGCCCACGATCACGTGCAAGAGAGGAAGCACCCCTGCCACGTCCAAGGATCGCAGCCAGTGCAGACGTCTGAGCACCAGAGTTAGGAGCAGAAGTGCGCATGCAACTCTACTGAGTCTACTATAAGCTTCCTCCAAGGTAGGAAGCTCAAGAACGGTGAGGATCTAATCTTTAGCTGCCGTATACTCAGGTCCAAGACCTGCCAAGAAAAGAGAGACTGCCACATGTCTCCTAAAACTCCTCCAAGGCTCACAGGCACACTCCGGCAGATAAGAGTGATGCTTTTCCAGCATTCCCTTCATGAGGGAGTAGTATTGTGGCAGCATGCGTCCTTCCTGACGCAAGTGGAAGAGGTCATAAAAGACCTGAAAAACCCATGCGAAGTTCTTAGCATGTAAGTGCCACGCAAGGACTCCCACATCTCCTTCATTGTAGTATAATACATGATCTCATCCCCTATCCGAGGAATAACTGTCTGCATAAGCGATCCACAAACCATAGCATTGTCGTTGTCCAGTTGGCATTCGTGCCTGTCTTGTTTGCAAGCTCAGAATCCGTAAGAATTTCGCTCTTCTTATGACCCCTAACAGTCATAAGAAAGGCCTGGGACCACCACAGGTAGTTGGTCTCATCTAACTTGACGATAGGGCCAAAAAACATATTCTTAAGCACCCCGATATCTGGAATAGAGCCTAACGTCACCTCGGATTAATCATCTTAAGTTATCTTCGCAATCCAAAAGCCTCAACCAACCTTCTACAACCAAGAAATCATCAGTAGATCTGAAACCAAACGCATTTAGACTTGCATCCTTGCGGAAAGCCCCCTTGGACAAGCGTTGGCCTAATCCAAGTGCGGGGAGAACACCAAAGATGGCCCTAAGGAGACCCAGGTGTCTCTCTCCCTTGTGATCTAAAGAGAAGCAGCCCTAGAGAGGGCCTACCAACTCCATACAGCAGCAGCACTACCAGTATAAACCGTGCCGCTGCTGCTGACCACGTTGTGCCGCTGCTGCTGCTACGCTACGTCAGGTGTGCGAGGCTGCTGTGTTGCCCACCGCTACCGAGTCTGCTACAGCGCCACCGCTATTGCTGCTTCTCCGCTGATGAAGCATCATCGGTGAGGCCTGCTACTACTGCCGCCACTGGGAGAGAGAAGGAGAGGGCATGGGGTGGTAGGATTTGGAGGCCTTAGGGGCGGGATACCTAGAGCTACGGTCTAGGACCAATGCTCTGGTACCAAATTGGTTGAAATAATTCAATTCATTATTGAAAACCCTAGGCTCTCTTATATAGAGAGACCGAAAGGGTAAAAATACAAAACTGCCCCTAAGGAGCAAAAACCCAAAAGCCATACAAACAAACATAATAATATATGCTAACAAAATGTCTATTACTAAATATTATTACCGCACAGTACACACACAACATTCACATGTAAACTAATATAACAAGATTTAAATACACATAAGTACCACACAACATGTAAATTCTTCAAAAATCAAAATACTAGTCACATAAAAGTACTAAAAAAATCAAAACAATAATCAAAAAAAAATTTTGAGAGAATAATAATAAACATGTAACAACATAATTTAAGTAAACAATCACCACATAGCATCTTCAAAAAAAACAATTCAGTGATCATATAACATGTAAGCTAACCACATAAAACATTCAAACATACTTTAACATAACTAAACAGTAAAATAAAGATATCAGTAACAAGAAAAAATGTAATGTGTAACTCAAGAGAGGCCAAGACTCTTACCAACAGCAGCAAGAAGTGAGGTTAAGACTTGAAAGAGGAAGGGGGCAACGATAGGCAATGGAGAGAGGATAAACTGCTAAAGGGTGGTACATAGGGAGGTGACTGGCAACTAATGATATAGCAATAGCCATCGACAATGATAATAAAGGAGTCTAAAGATGGAAAATGACTTGCAACAACTAAGGATGATGTGTTTTTTAGGGTTTAAGAGGTTAAGGCCATTATAGGATTTTAGAAAAGGATTTTATTTACTTTATTAGGTCATATATAACTTACATAATCTTCAAATGTAAACTTTCGACTGAGGCTATAACCTTGATTCAGCCTCGCCACCTCACACCTCAACTCCGCCTCAACTCTGCTTCGACAAATCGATGCATACGCCTCACACTGCAACCCCGAGACTATAGCCTCAAGGCAATTTTCTTCCGCTTCGCCTTGAGGCGTAAGCCTCGAGCGCCTCGAGGCTAGTTTTTTAAAACCATGATTACAGTAGCGCAATGGCAGCATTGCCGGCTATGGTGATGATAATGGATCACCATCATACCATCAAACGATGTTAGGAGTCAGATCCACCCACCAGGTGACAGTAGAGAACAAGGTAGCCCTCTAAGCAACACTACAAGGTGCTGAAGCATCGGTGAAGCACCTAGGCAGTGCTGCTTGAGGAGGGCGATGGTGCTGCACAATGGTGACGCTACACAATGGTCAAGATAGAGCAGCAAGATCAGTGCTAGCAAAAGTGGCAGTGCCGGTGGAGAAGGGGGAATCAGCGACGAGGAAGAGTGGCGATGACGAAGATCAGGATCGCGAGGCCTCAATGGCATAGCGATGGGCGATGACTTGTTTGGGTTCTTTGTTAACCCTAGTAGCACATCAAAGGCAATAGCAATGCTCTCATGGAAGCTATAAGCACCAAGAGGGATGGCACGATCCACAGCAACAGCAGAAGAAGACAGATCGCTGCAAGGATTTCTGCAGAGATCTCGTAAGAATAGCTGGCGCAGGCAATCAGCAATCACTAGAAGAGGGCTCACGGGGAATGATCTCACAAGCTCTATTGGAGTTGGAAAAGGAGACGCAACAAGCACCATATGTTTCTTTGAATCCTCTAGGATATTTCTTTTGGTCTTTTTAGCTTTTTGTCCCTCTTTCTTCTAGCCTATTTTATTAGGCTCATGTTGGGCCTCTTTCCAGTATTGCAGAGGGGTAGGGATAAAAATCATAAAGAAAAAAAAGGGAGAGAAAAAGAGAAGAGAAAAAACAAAACAAAAAGAAAAGGGAATATTGAGAAACAAAAAAGGGAAAAAAGGAAAAGAAGAAAAAAAGAAAAAGGAAGGTAAAAAAAAATGATGATTGATTATGTTTAAGAGAAGAGGGAGAGAAACTCTTCTCTAGTTTTATTATTTCTTCTCTATATTATTTTCTTGTCCCATTGAGTATGGGAGAAAAGGGGAGTGTAAATCCTATCATAGTTACCCCCATTTGAGAGTCCCTTTGTTGCAGGTCACCACATAAGAAACCCAACTCTGGAAGGCCCATAGTTTTGAGGTCTCTAGGGAGAGAGATCCAATTTCGAGGTCCTCAAAGGAAGGGCCAATGTTAGGTTTTTATGTGGGAGATCCAATTTCGTGAACTTCAGAGAAGGAGATCCAATTTTAAGGTCTTCAAAAGAAGACCCATGTTAGGGGTACTAAATGAGAATCCACTAGCACTAGTTGAGGTCTCCAGAGGAGAGGCCCTTATTATAGCCAGTTATAGCAATTCATCCAACAGCTCCAGATCTCACTGATGTGTTATCATTAGCATACCCACCTACAAGCAAGAACCAGTTGAAAGAGTTGTGTTTTATTATGTAGAGTAGGATTTCGTTGTTGTACAAGCTGAGCATTCCATGCTTCAGCTTGATGGGGAGTGTTGAGAGAATTGTGTGGTTGGTTTAGTACCACATCGTGAGATGTTGAGTGTTGGAATGTGTGGTGGCCTATAAATAGGCATGTACCCCCCACTTGTTTCTTTGAGATGAATAATGAAATAATCCCTATCGAGGCTTTCTCTCATGGTTTTCTCCCCACTCTTCATGAGTGAGATTTTCACGTAAATCTAAGCATTCTTATTGCTTTATGTTTTAATATTATTGTTCATTTTCGCTCATTTTGAATTTCAAGTGCAATACCTCTAGATCACACTCATCCAACCCAAAAAGTAGGACCCTCGCGATTGAGAGAGAGGCAATCCTCTAATCCTCAGAGCAGAGATGTTGGCTCTCCAACTTCATCCTAACCACCAATAAAGGCATCGTTCCCTTGACAAAGTCCCCCACCAAAGATGCATGGTGAACCACATCAATAGAATCCATCACAAGAGACCACAAGGCCTCAAGCTCCATCATTGAAGGCTCCAGAGGCAAAGGCAGCAGGGACATCTCCTTCACAATCGAAACTCTACACAAGCATGACAACTATTGGTGGCCACAACCCCTACAAAGAACACAAATGATAGGATCTTTCAATCTCCCACAAAGTGCCCACATAATCTACATTTGAAGCACATGACCCCATGTACATGTGTATGGCGCCTCCTAATGAAGACACACACCTACTCTCCAATGGAAGATCCCTCACCCTTCCCCTTCACCCCTCCCTCTCACTCACTCATCTAAAAAAATCATGTGTATAAGCCTAGACATAACTTTACACAAAATTCGAGAATACTTGATTTTTGAGAAGTTTTTTTGAGAAAAATTAGAAAGGGAAGAGGTATGGCAAGAGAATGAAGACTGTGGTGGGATGAGAAGCTAAAAGGGATAGCAAGCTTTGTTTGACACGATCAATGCAGCGAGAAATTAGGAAAGAGTTGGGAATGGTAATTTAAGAGATAAGAAAGAGATTAGTGAAATGCACAAATTTTCCTTATATGGAGTATATTGATAAGGAAAACAATCAAAATCCTAATAATAATGCACCTTCCTAACTAATTAAAATCATGTAAAATAATATAGAAATATGAACATAAAATTTGTCTTGGCCCTTACATGAAATAGAATACTACAAGACTAGAATAATGCCCTCGAAGTTTGCCATATCAAAATTAGTTGTATAATTATTGTGAGGATTTGGGCGCTAGTGTGATGTGGACTCTTCCACGTGGAGAGAAAACACAGTAGTAGGCTATTGCACTTGATGTTGGCGCCCGCAAAACAGAGAGAGGAGAGAGAGTGCAGCCGATGGTAAGGGAGAGAAGAGAGGAGAGAGAGAGTTGTTTATTTAGTAAAGAATAATGCATTCAACTCAAAAAAATTACACAGGTTATCTTTATATATAAAGAGCAAATCTTGATGTCAAAATAAAAAATAAATCTAATTAAATCTCCTTAAAACAGAAAACATCAAATCCACTTAGCAACTTGCCTAAAAGACATATCATCATACTAAAAACCCAAAACTTGGACTCTAAGTAAATCCACTAAACCCCTTAGGGTCAACACCCCTTGGGTGGACCAAAACCTAGCACGTGGCACTGCCAGGTGACCTGACAAACCTAGCACGTGGCACTGCCACATGACCTTTATTCTCCACACTACCCTTCAAGTCAAGGCTGGAAGGACGATGACTTGCTCTATTTGTCTCGTGGATGGTGCAACTAGATGCTTAACCATCTTCTTTTGATGTAACTGTGAATCCTCTCGCCACCTCCAAAGTCGTTGCTTCTTTAGCAACCTTTGAAGTCGTGGCTATTAGAGCAATCGTCTTGTCTTTTTATAACTTGATAAACTCTTTTCTCGAACTTCTTCATCGTGTCCTTAGACTTGGGCTCCTCAAGTGGAACATGCAACTTGTCTTCTCCTCCCATGAAGATCTTAAACGCTCAAGCCCAGAGGATATAATTTGAGGCACCTTGAAGCTTGATTGTGGTGCCTTGAACTATAACTTTTCCTTTCCCATTGTTGCAACTTGTCTTCTCCTCCCATGAAGATCTTAAACGCTCAAGCCCATAGGATATAATTTGAGGTACCTTGAAGCTTGATTGTGGTGCCTTGAACTATAACTTTTCCTTTCCCATTGTTGATCTAACTCTCGCTTTCAGCCACCTCCATCCTCGAAAAAAGAGCCTTCCTCTACTTATACGTTCCGCATAAGGCGCTGGATGCATGAGGGAAACCACTCGTTAAGAGTCTCCTTCTTGACTCCTTGGGCCTTGCATAAGACGTCAAGGTCCTTCAAGGAGTTCTTTGAGAGAACTCACCAGTCGACGAAGATGCCTCAACACACAAGGCTCTGATGCACATGGGAATCACGCACAAGATAGGGCCTTCTTGTGAGTGATCTCTTACCTTCACTCCTGCATAGAAGAAGGCAATCTATCGAGAGAAAAGGCCACACGCACATGGCTGCAATCCACCAGAAAATTCATGCACCAGCCTTGTGTGTGACTTTTCTCCTCTTATTCTTTGTTCAACGTGCGCAGAAAATCTCCGAGAAGATCCTAGATAAAAGGTTCTAATACCATGTAAGGATTTGGGGCATGGAGACTCTTCCACATGGAGAAAAAACACAGCAGTAGGATGCTGCAGTTGATGTTAGCACACGCAAAATAGAGAGAGGAGAGAGAGGGAATTGTTTATTTGGTAAAGAATAATGCATTCAACTCAAAGAAAATTACATAGGTTCTTTCTATATATAGAGAGCAAATCCTAATCTCAAAACAAGAAACAAATCTAATCAAATCTCCTAGAAATAGAAATCATCAAATCCACTTAACAACTTACCTAAAAGACATATCACCATACTAAAAAATCAAAACTTGGACTATAAGTAAACCCTCCTAAACCCCTTAGGGCCGACATCCCTTGGGTGGACCAAAACCTACCACGTGACCTAACAGACCTGCAATGTGACATTGCCACGTAGCCTTTATTCTCTACAATTATAACATACAAAGTAACTCCTTATACATCCTACACAACAAGCCATAGCCTTGCAATAACCGTACAACATTAACCTAGTCAAATTCTACCTAAAAAATAGGTGGCTAGAATGTTAGGAACTTGCAATTCCATACAATCTTTCACAGGTCCACAAATAAAATTTGCTCCAATACTGATTAGCTTTTTCAATTCTTATCCCTCAAACAAATTTGGATCCAAACAACATGACAACAAGAACAACAACAGGTACCAAGGCTTTCCTACATTAAGTAAGGCTTGGTACATGGACTATTTGCTTCCACTCAGATTTATTTTGGATTATTGTAGTACTTAAATTAGAAACCCAAGAACAAGCCTCACAATTTCCTTTCAAAACATCTATAATCTTTTACTACTCTTGCTGGTTCACCATCCAATCTCTTACACCTTCAGACCAGCACATTAAAAGACCTACCTCTTGATACAAAAACCACCTCCAACGAGTATCTCATTTTATCCTACATTTGTGTCACACCAACCTTTTCTCCAATAGCATCATTTGGGTCCAATCTTTTCTTGGGTTGCCACATATCTGCTTCAACCTATTCATTTCCGCTAATAATATCCTCTACACATACCTGCAATTGACAAGCCGAAATAGATATCCATACAGCACGATAAGCCCTCCTTTAAAAGAAATTGACAAGTCATACTTTTGTCACGTGGTATTTGCCCTTATCTTTCAAAGGAATTTCTCATTGCATAAAATATCTGAAGCACCTCGCCACTTCAACCAATCTAAATTTATTTTACACATGATTAAATCCCAATTCCTCCATTTCATTGACAAATTGATCCTAGTTAACTGTGAAAAGGAACAAGAAAAATCCGATGGCTGCAACGTTAATAAATGAGTAACAGAGACCAATTTCTGGTAATCAATGCAAAACCAATGAGCAATTTCCCAAGTTCTTTTTTTTCTGAGAGGTAAATCTCAAAATTAGCAAAGAGTTTTAGGGGATGAAAATAAATGAGTTTGAGGAACAGAAAACTCCGTTCCATGATCCGAATAAAACTGATTCATATTGCATCCAATTCTACGCAACAATTAAAGCAAGTTTTGAAAGATGAAGTCGCTTTCCAGTAAGTTCCCAATTCGTAGCTCCTAAGATGAAAAGAAGCCAAACAAGAGATGAGCAGAATCAAATTTCGAAATCTTTTCAAAGGGCGATTTCTAACCTGAAGGACACAACTGGTCCAACTTCCTCGCAGATTTGCATGAGCTGCTCCTCCGTGGCATCATATGGTATGTTCCCAACTGCCAACGACGATTCCCCGATTCAGGATTCATGCATTCATTCATTTCCACAAATAACAACTAGTCAACTTCTTAAATCATAAAGCAAACCATCAAACAAAAACAAAGCCAAAGCCAAAGCCAAACGCAAAGGTCAAGTCTTCTTTACCGAAAACGCATCTGTGTTGAGTGTTGGAAGCCATCTCATGCTGCTTCACGCGCTTCTATGATTAAGGGTTTGGGGATCGAAGAAGAATGGTGGCGGAGGTTTCGTTTAAGAAAGAGACGGGGCGATCCGTACGTGTCTCACGGAGGGTGAATGACGGATGGGGGGAAACCGTCTCGGGGTTAACGGATCGATGATTCCCTAATGCTCACCAGAATCGGACGGGGGGGTGGGTTCTGGAAAATAGGGGTGGCAAGTTCATGTAAATGGGTTGGATTCGGAACAGATTTAGCTAAGTTCACATCTATATTTATTTATAAATTTTATATTTATATATTATTTATTTTTTTAATATAAAAATTTAAATTCATATTAATATCCATCTATCAATCAAGTATCTATTTATAAATTAATTTTACAATCAAAATTTACCTAAATTAAAGTTAAAGAAAAAAAATTTTATAGTACAATTTATCAATTGTTTATTATTATCATGGTTGAAACATATAGATTCGAGTTACTCCAATTTTATTAATTTTCATTGATATTATTACAAAAAGAGTTTTTTAAAGGGAATATATTAAAAATAAAAAAATATAAAATACAAATAAAGATAAAATACAAATACATTTCAAATAAAAGATCACCATCTACAAAAATAATGTTCAATGGAAGTTTCAAAAGTACTCTCAACCTTCAAAATCACATAGAGCATCATGAGGGAGATTAGGGTTGAGGGAATGAGGAACTTAGGAAGATATATATATATCCCGGATAAATGAAGATTTTATTCAGATACTCAGGTCTGGTAATCGAGTATTGATGCATATTCATACCCATACCCAATTGGGTTTTTTTGGATAAAACCCATGCTTGAACTCAATCGTGTTTGGGTTGGGTTTTACCCATCCTTTTTAGGTCGGGTTGAGTTAGGTTCGAATTGGATTTACCAAAACTTGCATCCCTATTTATGTTGCTTCCTAGAGAGCAACAAGGGTGAAGGTGAAGTAGATTACTTTTTGGTTGACGGAGGAAAGGGAGAATGTTACGAACGTGCGGCTTCAGACATCTTTTAAGAAGTCTGGGAGGTGGCCCAGACGTCTGACCAGACGTCTGGAACCCCTCCCAGACGTCTGGGATTCGGTTATTTTCGGCACGCATGTTTCGTCTACGCGCCTGAGCGCGCAGACCTACAAGCGTCTCTCTCTCTCTCTTTTTCCCTCTCCCTCCTGCGCCCTCTGTCCCGCTCTCTCTCTCTCTCCTCCTCGCGCGGCCTTAAAAGGCCACGCCCTCCCCCTCACTCCCGTCACCTCCGCCCCCTTTCCTCTTCTCCTTCCAGCCGGTGTGCGAGAGCGAGTGCGAGTGAGCGGCGGCGGCGACCGCCGCGGCAGGTGCGGGAGGAGGTGCTGCGCGAGGGAGGAGGCGTCGGCCGTGAGGGCTTGAGCCTGCCGGGGCAGCGGGAGCCGGCCGGCGGGGGCACAGCGGACACGGGGTGACGCGAGAGGCTTGTTGCGGCTCAAGCAGCAAGCGGATGAGTCGCAGCGCGGCCGAGCGTCGCGAGCGGAGGGCGAGTCGCGCCCTGATTCTGGAATTTTCTCCAGAATCAGACGTCTGGGCTTACAACCAGACGGCGGAGAGGACGTCTGGAGGACTATCCAGACGTCTGAAAGGTGAGTTATTCCGTCTTTCTTCCTCTTCTTCGACTGACCGTACTAAGAGAGAGAGGAAATGGGTACGCACAGGTTCTGAGATTCGCATCCAACACGAATCAGACGTCTGGCTGCAGTGCCAGACGACGGGAACGACTTCCAGATGTCCTGGGTGACCATCGGACGTCTGGGAACTAGGCCAGACGCCCCCGCAAGCTTTTGGACGTCTGAGAGACCACGCAGAGCAAAGGTAACCTCTGATCCACTTTTTAAGACGTTTGGAAGAGGTTCCAGACGTCTGATTTTGCACTGTTTCGTCGTTTTTGACACGTTTAGGGCCCATTCGAAGTCCGTTTTCCGCGTTTCGAGTTGCGTGCTTTTCGGAATTACATCCTCTACCCGTCTACAGTAGTTGTATACTGTTTTGAGAAACTCCTTGTGTTTGATCCTTGTGATAGGATCCCGTTCCGTTGCAGTCTCGGGGGTTGCGGAGGCACGCGGAATTCCCGACCACGCCCCCAGTACTCCTATTGTAACCGGTAGAGTGGCTTTTAAGTTTATTAGTATAATCTGTTAATTATGGAACCATAAATAGAACCTAGGATATTGCATGAATCCTAGGAATGAGAAACTAGAATGAATGGTAGATCCTAGGGTGTTGCATGAATCCTAAGGCTGGAAAACTAGATTGTATGATAGATCCTAAGGTATGACATGAATCCTAGGATGGGAAGAACTAGTGGAATATATGAATACTGCAGTCTTGGAAAATGTGGAAAGGAAATAATAGCTACCTGTAAATTGGTTTAGCAACTGCCTGTTATGAATAAATGAGCATGTCTGGGAATATGGGATGTATGAATGTGAAACTGGGAAGGTGAAACCTGAATGTGCTGAGTTAAAAGAACTGGAACCCTACGGGGAATTAGGAGTGGAACTCCTGGAAAGAGAAAGGAATGGAACTGAGAAAGAAAGATGTGGTAGTGTGCTGTCTCTTGGGTACGTAGTACCAAGGGAAGTACCTGTACATGTTTAGTGCAGAGCGGAGCCAGTCGCCCTAGGGACCCGAGGTTAGGACTGGCCACTTTGTACCGACTTGCTGGCCCTCGTGTACGTAGTACCGAGGAGAGCTACTAGTGTAGGGAGGTACTAGCTACCCCACGGGCCCCGGGGTTCTGCTAACCTCCTACACCGACTTGTTAGGCCCACTGGGCAAACCAGGGTAGTCAGGCGAGGGTGCGCGGACTGTGGAGGGGCAAGGCCCCTGTTTAGTTACTGTGGAGGGGTTGGACACCTGTTACTGAAAGGGCTCTGCCTTGTACTGGTTCCGTGTTGTTCTTTGGGCGCACCCGTTAACGGAAACGACTAACCGCATGCCAATGCAGGTTAGCTACCTATGCGTTTATCGCGCGTGCCGTAGTCACCGTTACGTCTGTCCGTGACCCTGGGGTGGTTGACTGAGAGTAGGATCACCACGGGAGACTCTCCCGGCCAGGAGAGCACCACGTGCTACTTCTACTGTTCGGAAAAGACTGCAATCAAGATCGTTCCCACGAGGAACATTCGAGATCAAGTGAAGGATCTGAGAAATAGATAAATTGTGAGACAATAGAAAAACGTAATTAAAGAAAGTAACAGAACATAACAGCTACTGTACACTTTACTGTTTCTTTAGTTTAGCTACCACTCTACTCATCGTTTTGCTGACGTGTTACACTCGTTACTTTTTAGGACCAGGTGTTTGAGCAGCCAGGGTCAGCGACTGCAGAGGACGCTGGGCTGAGTAGGGTCCAGTAGAGTTACCACTGTTCGCTTGTACCACTTTTTTTGGTTCCACTGTAGTGAGTAGTTCTTGTTTCCGCTGTACTTTTCTTTACCCGCAGTTCATATTATGTTATGAATGTTGTTCTACTATTGTGGTGGTATATACTGTAGTGGCTTCTTTCTTTACTGCCATATTTCCTTATTGTTAGTTATATTCATGCTGAATGTGGTTTATTTTACTGCTCTTTTGGTTACTTCCTCGTTGGACGACTAGGTCTTGGGATTAATCGAGTCGGTCCGATTCTCGTGTCTCGTAGGGACTCGGGAATCGGGTCGTTACAAGATGGTATCAGAGCAAGGTCGTCCCGAGAAGTGAATCAACTGACTGGAAAATAACCAATTCACATGTCTATAACCAGAGTAGCCACCACAACATATCTTTTGGCATGAACTCTTAGACGTTTTCGTTAGGTACTGTTCCGTACTGACGTATTTCGTTTGTTTTGCATCTCCTTATAGGAGATGCCTCGTCGCGAGACTGGCGAGACTGGCCGCGGGCGCGGCCGAGGACGAGGTCGGCAAGGTGGGTGTGCCGTTGTCGAAGTCTCGGTGGACCAGCCACCACTCCCAAGCATTCAGGCCCAGCACCTCGCCCAGCTGATACGGGACATTGTACGAGAGGAGCTCCACCCACCGACCCGAGTGCCTCCTCCTGGGGCTGCAGAGGGGGAGTCCTCTGTAGGACCACACGACGGACACGGCGCTGGACACGGGGGAGGGGATGGGCCACTGCCGCCCCCACCTTCCTCCGACACTTCTGTGCACGAGGCACCTTCGCCTGGAGGTGCACCAGCACCTCCACTGCAGCGCCACTTCGAGCTTTTCGGACAGTTCCGGAAGCTGAAGCCCCCCTCCTTCAAGGGGGATGAGGACCCGACCGAGGCAGAGGACTAGCTTGAGTAGCTGGAGAAGATCTTCGACACCCTTCGCCCCCCGGTGGAGTGCTGCGTGGCCTTTGCCACGTACCAGCTGGAGAGTGCGGCACACAGGTGGTGGAGGGCGGTTCGGGGACAGGAGAGGGACGAGCCGACCTGAGACCAGTTCGTCACCCTCTTCTGCGAGCAGTACTTTCCCCAGACGTGGCAGGACCAGAGGAGGCAGGAGTTCCACACTCTCCGCCAAGGGACGATAACTGTGATCGCGTACCGCACGCGTTTCTTGGAGTTATCCCGCTTTGTAGCGACAGCAGTAGCCACAGAGGAGGAGAGCCTTTGGAGGTTCACCGAGGGGCTCCGGCCTGCGATCAGGGGGTATGTCAAACCCCTGAAGCTGCCTACGTTTTCGAGGGTGGTAGAGGCAGCTATGACTTATGAGGAGACCAACCCGTCCGTGCGAGACACTGACGGCGGGCGGAAGAGGCCCTTTCAGCAAGACTTTTCACAGGGCCGGCGAGAGAGGAGACACGTGGCGTTCGCAGGAGAGCCGTCACGTTTTGCAGGGCCATCAGTGGCCTTTGGGGGCCCTCGACAGGGGCCAGTCGCCAGCACCGGACCCCCGCCCAGCCGACAGCAGGGACCCACTGAGGGCGGGAGTCGGGTTCCCCTCTGTTACCAGTGTGGCCAGCCAGGTCACATCAGGAGGGACTGCCCGTCTAGGGTAGGAGGTCAGCAGATACTCCCCGCGCAGAGCACTGGAGGGCGCGCAGGAGGCCGCGGTTCCCAGGCGCGAGGAGGAGGACTGTAGTCACGAGGAGGGTACCGGCCAGCACCTGCCCGTCCGATGCAGAGTGTGGCTACTTCGTCCGCACCTAGAGCTGAGGGGCGCATCAACGCCCTGACACAGGGATGCCAGAGCTTCGGGCTCGGTAGTGGCCGGTATGGTTCCAGTTTCCGGCAGACTCGTTTACACACTTTTCGATTCTGGCGCTACGCACTCGTTTGTCGTAGCCAGTTTCGCAGTTAGTTTGGGCCAGGACTATACACTGTTAGAGAATCCGTTCGTAATCAGAGGTCCGAGTGGTCAGCTGTTTGTAGCTGAGGAGGTATACACGGATTGCGAGGTCAGCGTCGGGGGACATACCTGCCAGCTGACCTGATTATGATACAGATGGAGGATTTTGGAGTGATTCTAGGGATGGACTGGTTGTCCGCTTACTACGCCTTGGTAGACTGTTTTGAGAGGAAGGTTGTCTTCTCCATGCCGGAGTTGCCTTCTTTCGAGTTTCACGGACAGCCAGTGGACGGAGGCTTCAGGTCCATTTCGGCACTTCGGGCAGCGAGACTTTTGAGCCAGGGGTGTGAGGGCTTCCTAGCTTGTGTGGTGGCAGAGCCCAGCCCTGTGGCAGACTTCCAGAGTATCCCGGTGGTCAGAGAGTACCCTGACGTGTTTCCAGACGAGTTACCAGGACTACCGCTCGAGCGTGAGATCGAGTTTGAGATCTCACTAGTACCAGGGACCAGTCCCATCTTCACCGCGCCATACAGGATGGCACCACTTGAGCTACGAGAGCTCAAGTCTCAGTTGCAGGACCTTTTGGAGAAAGGTTTCGTGAGGCCCAGTGTGTCTCCCTGGGGAGCCCCGGTACTATTTGTGAAGAAGAAGGATGGTACCCTACACCTTTATGTGGACTATCGACAGCTGAATAGGGTCACCATCAAGAACAGATATCTGCTGCCGAGGATCGACGACTTGTTTGACCAATTGCGGGGTGCCACGGTGTTCTCCAAGATCGACTTGAGGTCGGGATACCACCAGTTGAGGATCAGGGAGACCGACGTCTCCAAGACAGCTTTCCGCACCCGGTACGGACACTACGAGTTTTTGGTCATGCCGTTTGGGCTGACCAATGCCCCCGCTGCTTTCATGGATCTGATGAACCGAGCGTTTAGACCGTACTTGGACCAGTTCGTGGTGGTTTTCATAGATGATGTACTCATCTATTCTAGAGATCAGATGCAGTACGGACAGCACTTGCGGATGGTTCTGGACACTCTGAGACGACGCAGGCTGTACGCCAAATACAGCAAGTGCGAGTTCTGGTTGAGGGAGGTGACCTTCTTAGGTCATGTGATCTCTGGAGACGGCTTGGCGATGGACC
The DNA here is from genome assembly GCA_037157565.1 of Thalassia testudinum. Lineage (NCBI taxonomy): Eukaryota > Viridiplantae > Streptophyta > Magnoliopsida > Alismatales > Hydrocharitaceae > Thalassia > Thalassia testudinum. Next base: position 129,950,200 of record JAZHRO010000014.1, on the reverse strand, counting down.
CAGCCAAGGTTGAGGCAGTACTCAGGTGGGAGAGACCGCGTTCAGTCACTGAGATTCGCAGTTTCCTGGGACTGGCAGGCTACTACAGACGATTCATCTGAGGTTTTTCACAGATTGCGCATCCTATGACACAGTTGACCCGGAAGGACGTGCCCTTCGCTTGGACAGACGCCTGTGAGGCATGTTTTCTGGAGCTGAAGGAGAGGTTGACCTCGGCTCCCGTGCTCACCATCCCTGACAGTAGTGGCGGGTTCGTTGTGTACACGGACGCCTCCTTGCAGGGGTTAGGAGGTGTGCTCATGCAGAGGGGTCACGTTGTCGCTTACGCTTCGCGGCAACTGAAGCCCCATGAGCATACCTACCCTACCCACGACCTAGAGTTGGCAGCGATTGTCTTCACGCTGAAGACCTGGAGGCACTACTTGTACGGTGAGACCTTCGAGATTTTCACAGATCACAAGAGCCTCAGATACCTTTTTGATCAGAAGGAGCTCAAAATGAGACAGAGACATTGGTTGGAGCTCCTGAAGGACTACGACTGCAGCATCTCCTACCACCCGGGAAAGGCCAATGTGGTGGCTGACGCCTTGAGCCGTAAGGCGCCTGCACACTTGGCTAGTTTACAGTTACAGAGTTGGAGCTTTTTGGAGGAGGTGGGCAGTTGGCGACCCCTGGAGTTACAGGGGCACTGTGGGGCAGTGACGGTGACACGATAGACTAGGCTAGAGCTGATAGACCGCATCATCACAGGACAGATGGCCGATCCGTACTTGCAGTCCTTGCGCGACAGAGTACTGTCAGGAGACCTAGGGGACTTCTCTTTCACAGACCAGGTGCTGCGCCTGAGGGGACGGTTGTGCGTTCCCAGAGACGAGGAGCTGTTGAGAGAGCTCCTGACTGAGGCACACGGTTCCAGATTCACCATACATCCCGGAAACACGAAGATGTACCACGACTTGAGACGCGAGTTTTGGTGGAGGGGGATGAAGCGGGATGTGGGTGGATTCGTGTAGCAGTGCTTAGTGTGCCAGCAGGTGAAAGTCGAGCATCAGAGGCCTGCAGGGCCGCTACATCGGCTTCCAGTGCCAGAGTGGAAGTGGGAGAGCATCACCATGGACTTGGTGGTGGGCTTACCTGTTACCCAGCGAGGGCACGACGCTGTCTGGGTAATTGTGGATAGACTGACGAAGACGGCACGATTCCTGCCGATCCGAGTCACTTTAGGACCAGCACAGTTCGCAAAGAGGTATATCCGCGATGTGGTACGACTACACGGAGTTCCACGGGAGATCGTTGTTGGTGCTAGAGCACCACGATCATTTGTTTTGATGATAACAAAACACGTGTCATTTAACATTTGCACTTTGAGTCCTAGATTTCAGGTCAATCGCAAATGGATACGTGATTAGACGGAGTTCCAGCTCGCATCCAAGGCGGATTGGAGGAGCTCGATGGAAAATAGAGGAGATTCGCGAGGAGCGATAGATTGAAGATGGAAGGACAAGAAGAATAGGATAGAATTCTTTTTATTCCTTTCATATACTTTTGTCGTTATTTTCTTGCTCTTTATTTCCTTAGAAAATTATGTTAAAGAGCCTCAAAGTACCCTAACAATAGTCCTAGGAACTCCCGCACAACCCTAGGATACTTAGGTTTTCTGTAAAGAACTTAGAAAACCAATATAGGGTTCAAACAGAGTTTCCAGACGTTTAATTCGAAAATCAGACGTCTGATAAAGTGTTTTAAGACGTCTGACTGTTGTTTCGGACGTCTGATAACTATTAGGCTGGACATAGTTAGTGCTGTCTGATGAAATCAGACGTCCAGACCTTAGACCAGACGTCTTAGGAGACGTCTGATGACTTTGCTAGACGTCCAATTAGTGGACCATTGGCTGGCTTAGCAAACACTGAAGAATGTGACCGTTAGAGCCTTATCAGACGTCCATAGGACTTACCAGACGTCTGATAATTGACCGTTTTGCCTCGGCTAACCCAAAATCTCTTCTCAGAGATTTTCTAGCCGTTGCAACGTTTGGAAAATCCATTCCCACAGTAAAAGTAAGTTTCCAGACGTCTTGTATGTCGTCTGATGAACTTGCACAAAAATCCTGTTTAGATCTGATTCAAGACAGGAAGAGACCCGCCCAAAATCAGACGTCTGACCTTGAAATCAGACGTCTTAAAGTGAACTTCCAGACGTCTGATGCCAGAATTAGACGTCTGATAAGCCTGTCAGAACAATGATTGTTCCTAATTTCGGGCTGATTCTCTTGGGCTTTGTTCCCAACGGCTATGGAAGCTTTTCTAAGCCTTCCAAAGCCTTCCTAAGGCCTCTATAAATAGAGGGGAGCCTTTACACACCTAGAGAGACCAAGATACACAAGAAACACTTTGTAATACACTTTCCACTCTCTTGTGTCCTAGCTAGCTCTTGCTCTCCAAGCTCAAGCTCCATTCTCTTGAGAGCATCAAGCTATTGCGCACCCGCTCTCCCGCCGTAGTCCACGAGAGCGAAGTTGCGCCGTCGCGTGGCTTACGCACCGCGTCATCAACTCGACGCACTCCTTGCAAAGGGGAGTTTCCTAATTCCTATAGAAGCTAGGTTCATAATTACTTTGTTGGCTCTATAGGACTTGTTGTTTCTTTTATCTTTGTTATTTGGTTGGGTATTCGCTTTGCGAATTCCCGTCTCCTTCGTGAGACAAAATCCTTCTCGTGGAGAGAAGGGGTTGAGGTACGCTACCCTCGTTTAAGTAGCGTGGTTGTATTGAGGTTGACTCACCCTCGTTTAAAGTGATTCGGTTTAGTGGATTTTGATCGACTTGGTTGATCGGAAAATCCTAACTCGAGAGGGTTAGGTGGTGGTTTTCACCCGGTTTGGGTTTCCACCTAAAAATAATTGTGTACTCGTGTGATTGTTATTTTGTGAAGATTGTTTATTTTGTTTCCGCAATTATTACGTCACCCCCTCCGAGTAGGGAACTTTCAATCGTATCCGACCGGGATACCCGCTTTACGTCCTAGTTTTGGGTTGAGTTCCAGCAGGCCCTGGGGACGCGGTTGAGGTTTAGTACGGCTTACCACCCCCAGACGGACGGACAGTCCGAGCGCACGATATAGACACTTGAGGACCTTTTGCGTGCCTGTGTACTAGAATGGAGGGGCTCTTAGGAGGAACACCTGCCCCTGGCGGAGTTTGCATACAACAGTTATCACTCGAGCATCGGCATGGCTCCCTACGAGGCTCTGTACGGACGGAGGTGTACGGCACCCTTGAGTTGGGTTGAGGTGGGGACCAAGTGGGAAGTTGGCTCCAGGTTGATCCGGCAGAGTCAGGAGGTAGTCGAGCAGGTCCATAGGCGACTCCGCACTGTCAGGAGCAGATAGAAGAGCTACGCAGATCGGAGACGCAGAGAGGTGTAGTTCGAGATTGGGGATCACGTCTTTCTTCATGTTTCGCCCATGAAGGGCCTGCAGCGGTTTGGGGTGAGAGGGAAGCTCGCGCCGAGGTTTGTGGGGCCCTTTGAGGTCCTGGAGTGTGTTGGACCCATTGCTTACAGGCTTGCCCTCCCCCCGCAGCTTTCTGGTGTGCACGACGTGTTCCACGTGTCCAACCTTAGGAAGTACGTAGCCGATCCCAGTCACGTACTGAGTCACGAGAGAGTCGAGGTGGACGACAACCTGACCTACCTCGAGTGGCCAGTGCAGATTCTAGACCGAGCCGTCCGCAGTTTGAGATGAAAGCAAGTGCCCCTGGTAAAGGTTTTGTGGAGGAGCCAGCGGTACGAGGAGGCTACCTGGGAGCCTGAGGCGGCAATGCGGGAGCGGTACCTGGAGCTCTTCGCGGGTACGTCTTTTCGGACCGGCTTCAGTCCTCTTTGAGTTTGTTATGGTTACTATGACGTTTTTCCCGCACCCTAGTTAGCTCAAGTTTCGGGGACGAAACTTCCTTTAAGTTTGTTATATTGTTACGAACGCGCGGCTTCAGACGTCTTGGAGGTGGCCCAGACGTCTGACCAGACGTCTGGAACCCCTCCCAGACGCCTGGGATTCGGTTATTTTTGGCACGCGTGTTTCGTCTCTCTCTCTCTTTTTCCCTCTCCCTCCTGCGCCCTCTGTCCCGCTCTCTCTCTCTCCTCCTCACGCGGCCTTAAAAGGCCACGCCCTCCCCCTCACTCCCGTCACCTCCGCCCCCTTTCCTCTTCTCCTTCCAGCCGGTGCGCGAGAGCGAGCGCGAGTGAGCGGCTGCGGCGACTGCCGCGGCAGGTGCGGGAGGAGGTGCTGCGCGAGGGAGGAGGCGTCGGCCGTGAGGGCTCGAGCCTGCCGGGGCAGCGGGAGCCGGCCGGCGGCGGCGCAGCGGACGCGGGGTCACGCGAGAGGCCTGTTGCGGCTCGAGCAGCAGGCGGACGAGTCGCGGCGCGGCCGAGCATCGCGAGCGGAGGGAGAGTTGCGTCCTGATTCTGGAATTTTCTCCAGAATCAGACGTCTGGGCTTACAACCAGACAGCGGGGAGGATATCTGGAGGACTGTCCAGACATATGAAAGGTGAGTTATTCCGTCTTTCTTCCTCTTCTTCGACTGACCGTACTAAGAGAGAAAGGAAATGGGTACGCGCAAGTTTTGAGATTCGCATCCAACGCAAATCAGACGTCTGGCTGCAGTGCCAGACGATGGGAACAACTTCCAGACGTCCTGGGTGACCATCGGACGTCTGGGAACTAGGCCAGATGCCCCCACAGGCTTCTGGACGTCTGAGAGACCACGCAGAGCAAAGGTAACCTCTGATCCACTTTTTAAGACGTCTGGAAGAGGTTCCAGACGTCTGATTTTGCACTGTTTTGTCGTTTTCTACCCGTTTAGGGCCCGTTCGGAGTTTGTTTTCCGCGTTTCGAGTTGCGTGCTTTTCAGAATTACATCCTCTACCCGTATATAGTAGTTGTATACTGTTTTGAGAAACTCCTTGTGTTTGATCCTTGTGATAGGACCCCGTTCCGTTGCAGTCTCGGGGGTTGCGGAGGCACGCGGGATTCCCGACCACGCCCCCAGTACTCCTATTGTAACCGGTAGAGTGGCTTTTAAGTTTATTAGTATAATCTGTTAATTATGGAACCATAAATAGAACCTAGGATATTGCATGAATCCTAGGAGTGAGAAACTAGAATGAATGGTAGATCCTAGGGTATTGCATGAATCCTAGGGCTGGAAAACTAGATTGTATGATAGATCCTAAGGTATGGCATGAATCCTAGGATGGGAAGAACTAGTGGAATATATGAATACTGCAGTCTTAGAAAATGTGGAAAGGAAATAATAGCTACCTGTAAATTAGTTTAACAACTGCCTGTTATGAATAAATGAGCATGTCTGGGAATATGGGATGTATGAATGTGAAACTGGGAAGGTGAAACCTGAATGTGTTGAGTTAAAAGAACTGGAACCCTACGGGGAATTAGGAGTGGAACTCCTGGAAAGAGAAATGAATGGAACTGAGAAAGAAAGACGTGGTAGTGTGCTGTCTCTTGGGTACGTAGTACCAAGGGAAGTACCTGTACCTGTTTAGTGCAGAGCGGAGCCAGCCGCCCTAGGGACCCGGGGTTAGGACTGGCCACTTTGTACCGACTTGTTGGCCCTCGTGTACGTAGTACCGAGGAGAGCTACTAGTGTAGAGAGGTACTAGCTACCCCACGGGCCCTGGGGTTCTGCTAGCCTCCTACACTGACTTGTTAGGCCCACTGGGCAAACCAGGGTAGTCAGGCGAGGGTGCGCGGACTGTGGAGGGGCAAGGCCCCTGTTTGGTTACTGTGGAGGGGTTGGACCCCTGTTACTGAGAGGGCTCTGCCCTGTACTGGTTCCGTGCTGTTCTTTGGGCGCACCCATTAACGGAAGCGACTGACCGCGTGCCAGTGCGGGTTAGCTACCTGTGCGTTTATTGCGCGTGCCGTAGTCACCGTTACGTCTGTCTGTGACCCTGGGGTGGTTGACTGAGAGTAGGATCACCACGGGGGACTCTCCCGGCCAGGAGAGCACCACGTGCTACTTCTACTGTTCGGAAAAGACTGCAATCAAGATCGTTCCCACGAGGAACATTCGAGATCAAGTGAAGGATCTGAGAAATAGATAAATTGTAAGACAATAGAAAGACGTAATTAAAGAAAGTAAAAGAACATAACAGCTACTGTACACTTTACTGTTTCTTTAGTTTAGTTGCCACTCTACTCAGCGTTTTGCTGACGTGTTACACTTGTTACTTTTCAGGACTAGGTGTTGAGCAGCCAGGGTCAGCGGCTGCAGAGGACACTAGGCCGAGTAGGGTCCAGTAGAGTTACCACTGTTCTCTTGTACCACTTTCTTTTTGGTTCCACTGTAGTGAGTAGTTCTTGTTTCCGCTGTACTTTTCTTTACCCGCAGTTCATATTATGTTATGAATGTTGTTCTACTGTTGTGGTGGTATATACTGTAGTGGCTTCTTTCTTTACTGCCGTATTTTCTTACTGTTAGTTATATTCATGCTGAATGTGGTTTATTTTGCTGCTCTTTTGTTACTTCCTCGTTGGACGACTAGGTCTTGGGATTAGTCGAGTCGATCCAGTTCTCATGTCTCGTAGGGACTCGAGAATTGGGTCGTTACAGAGAATTTAAAGTCCACTAATGTATTCATGTTACGCATTGAAAAGTTTGATGAAGAGAGTTTGACCACCACAATAAGAGTATCATTAGAAAGTCGTTTGATGACATGGCAAATAAATCATCCATCGCTAATCTCATCAATGTAGCACATCCAATCACATTCAAACGTCTTCCCTCTACTAATCTTACAATTGATCATGAGATAGTTGTTGAGTCTTCTAATGCTTACCTCATCACAAAGTATTTCTCAGCTACCTCTTCATCCTCCCTTTAAACCTTATACAAAAACACACCCCTTAATGGTAACACTATCATGGGTCTTAACTAGCCACAATTAGTCTGATGCAATTGATAAATGCTTCTACTTGATCATTTGAGGGCCACAATTCCGTAATAATTTGATTTAAGAAGAAAATAAGAAAACATGGTTAATTCAACTATTTCAACAGTGCATCACAAATGCAGATTAACCACAGGGTTACTCAAGGGTTAATTGAAGGTAAAATGAGCATAAAAGACTAAAAATTGGGTTCACATTGACAGAATCAGGATTTCACGCATTTCGAGGACGAAAATAGGATTTTTTTTTAACTGAAAGAAAAGCTATCGTACTACGATAGCAATCCGGGAGGGCAATTTATTAATAATAAAAAGAAATACAAAGAGACCTACAAATTAGATCCCCATCTATGTATGAGATACCAACACTCATTTACAATTTGTACACAACAAACTGGTCTCTCCTGAAATAATCGCTCATTCCTTGCCCTCCACACACAACAAAGGGTCGCCGCCATGCGTAAATGTGGCTTCCCAGTTATCCCAAAACCATGCCATAAAGACTCCCAGGATGGAAGCGACTCGTTACATGTTTTTCTCCAAATCATGTCAGTGACCAAACAAGAGGAAAACATATGATTCAAACTGTCAGTGTGCATCCCACAAAGATGGCATTCATGCAGTGCTACCCCCATCCTCCTATGTCTAAGGTCTCCTGTTATCAGACCATACCTTCTACATAACCAGAGAAAGATTTGTACCTTGAGAGGGACCTTCAATAGCCAAAGTTTCTTATCAATGTAGAACTCCTAATTTTTCCATAGTTATTGTATCGCCTCCCATACCACTGTTAGAACTCCTAATTTTTCCATAGGCACGTTGAGTCGTATAAATGCCATCCCATGCATAAGTATCCTCCACACCGGGTCTTGGACAGAAGGTTTGCAAGTCTGAAATCAGGCTCTGCTTTTCTTCCCATAATCTGGTCCCCTCCCTGATTGCCTCAGATTTAGTCAACCACCAACATCCGCCAGATTCAGACCAATAGTTATTGACCACCCCATCCTTATTAGTAGTATCCGAGTAGACCATCAGGTAAGCCTCCTGCAGGGTGCCCAACGATGTCCACTACTCTTTCCAGAAACTGAAATTCCTGCCATCTCCAAGAATCGATTGCAATAAGTGCCAATTATCTCTAATAGCTTGAGTGATAGAACGCCAAAATGGGGAGGGCTTAGAGGGGTATAATCTCTTCATAGCACTGTTGGAGCAGTCATAGCCATCATTAATAAGTTCAGTCCATAACCTTTCCTCCCCATTGAGAATTTTTATAGCCCATTTAATCAATAAGGCCTCATTAAACTCTTTAAGTGCTTTAATCTCTAGTCCACCTTCTTCGTTGGGGTGACACAGATGTTCCCATTTCAGTGGCTGCATGAACCTACCCTCATGTCGTGTACCTTTCCAAAAGAATTTCTTTCACGTCAAATTCAACCGTTTCCAAATGGACTTCAGAGCTTTGAAAAGGGAAAAGTAGAAAATCGGAATGGAAGTGATAACAGAATTTAAAAAGATTAACCTTCCGTCCTTAGATAGGAACTTACTATTCCATCCTTCCAGCTTAACAAAAATCTTGTCAAAGAGGGCATTCCAATCACTCTTTCGCAACTTTGAATGCCTTAGTTGCAGCCCCAAATATCTAATTGGCAGATTTGATAGAGGAGTTCCCAACGTGGCTGACAGTGCATATTGCTCCTGCTCATCCATGCCAAAACATATCAGAGTGGATTTCTCCCTGTTTAATCTCAGACCTGATAGATCCCCAAAGATGTTCACCATATGTCCTAATGCTTGGGCTGCAGTAGTTGTCCCCTCAACAAAAAATACTGTGTCATCTGCGTATTGGAGTACAGGGGCCATAACTCTTCTGTTGGACAGTGAGTATCCTCTGACGACATCAGCCTCTGCTAGTTTATAGGCATACCAAGCCAGTCCATCCACAGCAAGGTTGAAGACCAGCGGGGCTAACGGGCATCCTTGCCTAACACCGCATTGTGGCTGAATCCATGCCCCACATGGTTTGCCATTGATCAAAGGAGAGAAAGAAGAGGTTGTGATGCAGTGCTTCATCCATTGGATCCATAAGGACGGGAACCCTCTTCTCTTAAACACCTCCCAGAGATACGACCATGAAATAAAATCATAGGCCTTCTGGAAATAAACTTTCCACATGAAGGCTTTACATTTTCTTCTGTGCCACCCACGCACCATCTCTTGAGCCATAATAAATGATTCCTACAAGGATCTGTTAGGAAGGAAAGCTGATTGGACAGGATTAGTCAGATTCTGCAAGACCGACCTCAACTTATTTGCCAGTATTTTGCTCAGCACCAAATAAATGGAGTTTGAGAGCACAATAGGCCTGAAATCAGAGAAACTCTCTTCTCCTTGGACCTTTAACAGCAAAAAAAGAAAGGACCGATTGATCTTATCAAAGCCCGAATTCCCTCTCTCAAACTCCTTGATGACCTCCATCACCTCACTACCGACCAAGCTCCATAGTTCCTTGTAAAAAAAAACTTGGATGTCATCAAGCCCAGGGAGCCCTCACTGTTTAACTCTTTTATGGCATCCACAGTTTCTTTCTCAGTTATGGTATCCATCAACCTGGAAGCCTGTTCCTTAGAGACTTTAGGTGCATCACTCACTGTCATCCTCCACATACCTCTAGCTGCAGCCCACAAGGCATCCCTGTAATATTTGATGGCTTCCAATCTAATCTCTTGCATAGAGGTGATTCTTTGACCATTCTTGACTATGGAAGAGATTATGTTCACCCTTTTGCGAGAACTAGCTATGGGATGAAAATATTTGGTGTTGGCATCTCCCTCCTTAAGCCAAAGTTGTCTTGATCGCTCCCTCCAATCCATCTCCTATTTCAAATCTTCCTCCACCACAACTCCTTGCCACATTCTTCTATCATCAAGTTCTTGGTCAGATAGAGGTCCTGCTGCCTCTTTTATATCCAAGCCCTGGATCTTTTCCAAAGCCTCCAGACGTCTTTGTTGTCTCAACGTAGATACCACAACCCCATATTCTTTAAGCATTTTTGTGCAAATCGGCCAGTTTGGAAGCAAACTTTACAGTGACTGATCCTTCCACTCTTTTGGCCTTCCACCACACCTCAATCATCTCATGAAAACTCGGTTCATGCAACCATGACCTTTTAAATTTGAAATAGGAGCCGTCCTGAATTTGTTCCCCACTGTCCCAAACCAGGGGGTGTGGTCTGAGAAAGGGTGTTCCAGCCTAGAAACTGCTGATAGATGGTACATTTCGAGGAGATTGGCATTTCCAAAAAAATCTGTCAATCTTTGACATAAGGCCACTACCATTTCTCTAAGTAAACTCAGCACCAGAAGATGGGTATTCACTTAAACCCAGATTTTGGACCATCAACTAGAAACCAAGGGATGCACTATCCACTACACCATTTGGCCTGTCTCTCCCTGTCAGCACACAGTTAAACCCCCCCACCCCCACCAACCAAGCAACCCCTTGTATAAGTTCTATGGTTCTAGCCCAATCTTCCCATAATTCCTGCCTCATCGATGCAAGACATGGCAAATATACACCAGTGATGAAATACACATCTTCCCCCTAACACCTTTTGAACTTACATGTCACCAAATGCCGGCCTTTATGCACCTCTAGCAACTGAAGAAAAGCCTTTCTCCACCATAGAGCAATCCCACATGATCTGCCTTGAGCATTAAGAGACACACATTCAGCTATCCCCGCATTCTTCAAGTCAGTCCAGACCCCGTCCTCTTCGTTCTCAATGTGTGTTTCTTGAATTATGGCACAATCAATCTCCCACTCTCTCAGATACCTTGAGAGGGAAGCCCTCCGGCTCTTGTCGCGCAACCCACGCACGTTCCATGTGAGGACTCTCATCGTCCTCCAAGGGAGTCCCCCTATTTGCATCCCGGACCCTGCCCACCTTCATAATAATAGCCACCGAGTTTTCATCAATTTTCACAGCCGTGGTCGGTCTTCTTTGTCTAAGTTTATAAGGAGATCTGCCCACACCTCCCTTGGTATTTGTCCTAGCTCCAAATTTCAGACCTTCCATTGCATTTAACGTGGATTGGGCTTGTCTAGGGGTATTTGAAATCTCTTGCAAGACCCTCTCTTCTGCTAAATCTGACAAAGGTTGAGTTGCTGCCACATCCTCCACCATAGCGGGTTCCATTGGCGCCAACTCCATCACTTCCTCCTCCCCAAGATGGTGATGATCCTTATGCTTCTTGGGCATAGGTGCCTCATCAGGGATCATCCTACCCATCTAATGCATGACATCCTCCACACTAGTCACCTCCGCATAAGACGGCTTATCTTGACAGTTCTCCCCATCAATATCGCCCATTGTAAAGCTTAATGCCAGAAGCCATGAGCTCCTCCCACATCAGAGAATTATCCTTTTAGGGACAGAGCCTGCTTTGAAGACATCCACCAAGACACTCAGAACCCAACCATCTCCTTCCATTAAACCAACCTCCGCATCTTCGACGAGAGTAGCAAAGCCTACAATCATGGCCGCCACCACCTCTTTCGATCTCAGGTGTAGAGGTAGACCCCTGATCCCCAGCCTCCCCGCTCTAGAACTTGTCCTCTGAGGCAGTCGTTCAGGAAAGGATCCATCAAAAGGAGAGACCAATCTCCAAATCACCATCAATCCATCGGAAGTACTTGATCGAAAGCGCAGGCATTCAACGTCTATCATCCCCAAATCAAAAAGCACAAACCATGTGGGGGAGAGGAACGCAACCTTCGAACCATCGGTCGACAGAGATAGAGACCTTACCAACTAACGAATATTGTCCAAGGAGGGAGTGCTGGTCATCACCTCTCTTACCATAGCCCCTCGCAGCACCAGTTCAGCAATTTTGATTTCTTCCGTCATGGGTACTTCAACATCCACTATATGACCCCCATAGGTAGGAGGAGGTGGTGGTGGTGGCATCTTGATGTTTGCTGCCCCAGGATGTAGATTGGACCCATCCCACTCTTGCCCTCTATTGGTCACACAGGAATCCCGCTTGTGGCCATGTCCTCCACACGCAAGGCATACAAGTGGGTGAAGGCATACCGCCGCCATGTGCCCACAGCGTCGACATCTGAAGCACAAAACCTCTTTGTCGCCCTAATGCCTCCCCTTGTTTGCGCTCCCCATGCTCGCTCCCCACCTTCCAATATCCCTGACTCCTCTTCTTTCCTTCCGTCTCCAAGCCCTGGACCTCCAGGTCGTCCAGCCTTCACCATCACGATTTCTCCCTCCATTCACCCTAGGATCGCCTACCATCGCTCTTCCCCCTTTGCATTAACCGGATGAAAACAGGATTGAAAGCCCTAATTATCAACTCCACTTAAATTAAAAAAGTTTTAATCAGGATAAAATCAATCTAAACCTCCTAAAAATCATTGAAAAATATTCTAAGAGGTTTAGTACCTTCACTTTGACCATATGAACCCATTTTGATCTAGAATAGAGTTCGAGACGGGAATTTGCCCTTATTTGGGTTTCTATGCAATTTACCCAATCAAACATCGTAAAAACTCAAATCTAAGTTTATAATTATATTCCTTGGGTCAAAATTAGGTTAACACCAAAATTTAGGCCTAATCAAAGTCCATCTTGACCTAGTTTGCATTTTAGCCCCTAAAATCTCTATTTCTCACACCTAGAACCCTAGGTTTCCAATTTATTGCATTTAGGTCCCTAACTCCTTATCTTCTTCATAGTTATGCCCCTACCGCCATGAACAGTGTGAACAGCGGTCAAACCCAACTCTGCTGCCTTTGACCGACCCAAAATAGCAATAAATCAACACCAAATCCCACCAAATTTGGTGGGATTATTCACATTATGGGGAATCAAATGAACATGATCTTAGACTCGAGTTTGGAGCGAGAAGATCCAGCAAATCCAAAGAAGTTGGGGGAGTTTCTTGCTTCCAAATCCAAACCTTTTGCACCTAATTTCCTAATGGAGCTCGAAATCAAGCTCTATTTAAGCTCCCTTACATCCGTACGTTCTCCTCAACCAAGAAATAGTTGGAATTACACTTCTTCTTACGCCTCCGACCGTCTTTTTTGAGCGAACACTGCCAACCTCTCCGTCTCTACGTCACAAACACTGCTGCCCAAAGCAGGGTCACATTCCACCTCTTCTGCCTCATCATCAACTCCATCCCCACGTCCGGCCAGCCAACGTCGAGCGCAGTTTCATTCCCTCTAACCTTGATAAGCACCCCAAATTCTTCCTCTCCTCTATATCCTTTCTACAACCTTAGAACTTAGGATTAACTGCACATCGACGCTCTCCCCCCTCATCTTCTCCACGACCGGCGAAGCTCCGACAAGCTTCGTCCGGCCACCACCAACCACGAAACACACAACCAGCACCACCACCACCTTCGTCACCACTCTAAACCCCCGACGATCACCACACCCTACACACGGCCTCTCTAATTTCGACACACCACTACATGCTCGCAAACTCACAATCAACACCACCACCACACTCGCCATCCTCCAGCGACCGTTCTAAGGTTTTTAATTGGGCCACAAGGCCATTTTATTGCATTTCAGGTCTCCACCGAAGCTCTGCCATTGCCGTTGATTCTCGGCCTCCGTCCACCACACTATGTCCACCTCCGGCTTTGCTACAATTTCTAGCAGTTGTGGAACATCTCCACGAAGTCCCTTGTAGCAGCAATTGGGCAAAGGCAGCGAGGCACAGCTCCGATTTGACGAAGAAAGTGCCTACGACTTCATGGGAAGGAGCTCTCAATTCAGTCCCACATCAGGGATTTTTGGAAAGTTTTTGCGCATAAAAGATTTTTGTGCTGGTGACTTATTGCCTCGACACACCAGAGGTGAGGTCCCTGCTCACTCTCTCAGCTTCACTCCTCGCCTACCACCGCATGTCGGCAGGCATGGTCATTGGTCTCGACTTGATTACCTAATAACTTGTACCTGGTTCAATGAGGGAAGAAAGAGAAATTCTGAGGGGAGAGGTTTTGCACTGTTGTGCCATGGGAAACGTGCGTGCTTGCCTAACACTTAGGCAATATTGAGGTGATATGTGCTTGGTGGTTTGGGCATCTGCCCCTTGTCCCCAATGTCTGACATTGGTCCTGGTTACTGTGGACTTATTGAGAACTTAGCTGACATGGCTAAGTGGTTGGAGGTTATTGTTGGATGGAAATTCTACGCTGAAAATTTGAGTTTTGAAAATCCTGTTGATAAACACGCATGAATTCATGATAAAATGCTTATATATGATAGTTCCTAGGCCTATCATTACGTATCATAGTATAAATATTGCATAACATTCATTGCATTGCATCTAGGATGGTTGTACATTATGTATTTTAATTCCAACACTTTATATAGCCAGGAGACAGTGCGACATCCTTACGGGTTTTAGATGAGAAATCTGACTGTATGGACGGATCCGGAGCGACGATTGTAGTCCGTCAACACAAGAATCACGTCGATCAGAGCTCTGTAGCACCCTCTACAAGAAGAAGAAGGTGGACGGCCACGATGGTGCCACGTGGCACCATCGCAGCCCTCCAGCCCTGCCGCAGCCCCTCCTCCCAAGCAGCACGTGTGAAGTCTCGAATCCAATAGTCATCAAAGTGCCGCGTCACCTGCTTCAAGCCAAGAAGAGAGAGGGCTTCGTGCAACCGTTGGATCAAGATCTAACGATCATAGCACACGGAGCCTTAATTCCTAAGTGAGGCACAAAACCAACCTCAACGCAGCAGTCGGTGCTTCGGCTCACAACAAGCAGCCGCACGATCGAAGCCCCGTGAGCGGATTTTGTCCGCTGAGCGTGCATGGGTAAGAAATTGAGCTGTCGATGGACGATCGAGCAGCGAGGGAAGCAACTACGTGGCGTCACTGACGCATGAACCAATGCATGCGAGATTCGATGCACGGGCAGACGCACAATCGTACGCGCACCGGAGGCGTGATCCAGAGCGTTGTCTCCCATGCGCTCAGAGCCCTTCATCCGCCATCCAAGGGCGGGGATTTACTTCGCGCAGATCAGCATGCACCAGTGGACGCCAGCGAACGCTCGATGGATGCTCGTGATGGCAGCTAGCGACGCGAGATGGACGACCAGCGAGGCTCAAGCATGGTCAACGCACGAGATGGAGGGCCAGCGCAGCACGCGCGTGACCAAATGTGAGTTGGCTATAGCGACACTTGAGTTGGACCTACAGGGACGTCTTGGAGGTCATTATTTGTCTTGTGCCTATTTTATCCTCCTCTCATCCACTATATAAAGACCTACAGCCCTTCGCTTCCAAGGTATCTCTACCTTTGTTATACCCACCTAATCTAGAGCTCTAGAAGCCCATCAAAGCTCCCAAGAGCTCATTTCCAAGATCCAAAGTTCCCTATTAGTGTAACGATCCCTTACCACACCAAATATTCGTCGTCTCTCTTACCACCTTCTTAGGTTGCCTTGGAGCCGTCCTCCCACCTCCATTTCGGTAGCAGATCACCTCCGCCTCCTCATCTCCATTCCAGAGTCTTGGTGAAGCATTCCTCTACCTAGCGTCCTCCCGCATCTCACCTCTGTCATCCCGCTCCTCAACTCCATCCAAGATTCTGCCAGGCGCTGTCGTCTCGCTAAACAGCCGATTCGGGAGATTCCTTCTCACCTCCCTCTTTTTTTATATTTTCATAGATTATTGTAATAGACATTTATGCAATAAATCATATTCGATTCCATCTCTCTTGTGAATTTATTTTGCTTATCTTTTTATTTCAAAAACACAAAAAAATAACAAAACCTCAAAATACTAAAAAGAAACAAAATGAAGCACAGTTTTCAACTAAAGTAAACGTCGCTTCCTAGTGTTCGACCCGGGACTCCCTTGGAGTTTCGGTAAAATGGTATTTGATAACGAGTTTTGCGACTTCGACAACGGGTTCCTCTAAACCTTGATTTCTACCACGCGAAAGACGTTAATCATTTTGGCGTCGCTGCCAGGGAGGCAACGGAATTTACTTTCTTGTTTTCTACGCTTCTTTGCATTTACATATTACTGACCCCGCTTATCTCTGATCTATTATCTTGCAGGTACCCTAGCATGGAGATCCAAGTGCAGTAGACCGGAGTAAAGTGCGGGTAGGATACTTTGTAAGTGTCCCCCACATTCCCCCCCCCCCCACTAGTTTCATTTCGCCACACTCATAACCAAGACCAAATCTACTTAGGTGCTTGTAGAAACCCTAGGATAGAATTGTTTGTCTTGTTTGCCACTTCCACTCATCTCACCCTTGCATTTTATATAAAAAAATAATAACATACTTTTTGTGGGACGAATCAATATACACATTATACACTCACATTTGAGGCACATAACCTGACTTGACTTTCATCTACTCAACCGGGATTTCGACCTGTGGAATCGGTACGACCTGTGGAATCGGTACACCAATTAAACACATAAAGGAGTAGAAATCATATTAGGTTAATCATCTTCTTGTGTGCCTTAATCGGTGGTGCATTTGGGCTGATTGATTGAATTGTTTGAGCCGCACCACCTAATTTAAAAGAGATTCATTTTGTAGCTGCCCCATAGGATTTAATATTTAAGTCAAGCTAGGCACTCCATATTTTCTTGATTTATAAAGGAAAAACACTTGAACTCGTGCTTTCAAAACTTGGTTTGCCTCACAAAACTTTGTTGAATACACCTAATACTTGAATCCTAAAAGCTACTAAGCAAGTACACCCTAAAACTCACCTCATCATTAATAATCTTGCTTGAAAACTTCTTGGTTGTGCACATTCACACATTCTCAAACAAATCATTAAGGGCATAACCCATTAAGGGCCCATCGCAATCTAGAAGCACCAATATCCCAAGCCTAACTAAAATTGATTAGACGTTGACCCTAAGGACTGGTTCGCTCGTCAAGATCAAGATTGAGGTTGTTCACGATTAACCTGCTTATACTAGTCAATCTGATGTCTAGCTAGGGGAGTAGCATCAAACGACTGTGGCTGGGGGGTACACTAGGAACCGAAGGAGCAAGCAAAGGAAGAACCTTCTCCCCAATCCCTCCTTTTAACTAGTTGGATTGCCTGGATATAAGTAGAGTAAATCATCCATAATCTTAGGACAGATTCTGAGAGTCTGTAGACCTTTAGGCTACCCAACCTAAGGACAGGTTTGTATTTTTGTGCTGTAGGGCTCCTTCTCTTCCCTATCCTTCTAACTTCCTTCCAGTATATGCTTGGAAGGAGGTCATTGAACCCTAGATTAGAAGGACCTTTAGACCATTCCCGGAGGCGGAGGTTGAGCTATAGTCAAGCAGATCCTATGGCTGATCAACAACCACCTCCCCCGCTCCCGAACTAGCATGAGCTGATTCAAAGGCAGTTGGAAGAATTACAACAGATGCAGCAATGGTTCCAACAAATGAATGGTCAGGGCGCTTGGCCCTTGAAGGATTTCTATGATCCTTCAAACTATGGGGAACGTCCCGGCGTCATGATTCCTGCCGAAGACATAGAAATCAAGCCCCAAGTCTTAAGTTTGATTAAGCATTTCAATGGGCTTGGCTCGGAGGACCCATTCCAGCACTCGGAGGATCTGACCACTTTGGTTCAGCCCACTAAAGTAAGGAATGTGAACGAAGAGCAAATGATCACGAGGTTCTTTCCCCACTCTCTCAGGGATAAGGTCGCACATTGGTACCGAACCATCGAAAGGCCGATAGAAACATGGGCTGCTCTTAAGTTGGCCTTCCTGAAAAATTCTTCCCAATCAGATGGACCAATGCCTTGCGACGGGCGATTACCACTTTCACCTAGTGGCCGAGGGAACCGTTTAATGGTGCTTGGGAGCGATTCCAGGAACTTTTGAGGAAGTGTCCACACCACGAGGTGCTGAAATGGCAACTTGTGTAGATTTTCTATCATGGGTTGGTTGAACAACTTTGTAATCATGTGGACGCCTCCTGCGGAGGTAATTTCCTCAACAAGGATGCAAATAGTGCATACGACCTATTTGAGGAAATGAGCAAGAACTCAATTAATTACACCTCCATTGATGCATTCAACTGGTCCCAACAACCCAAGTCAAATGCTAATGAGATACAGGATTCTCATTCATTTAACATGGAATTGATTTGTAATAAGCTTGATAAAATGGACTTGGTTGCTAAAATAATGGAAGAATGGATGTTTGGGAATTCGGGAAACACTTTTACACCTACTCAATCCTAGAATTCAGGATTCCATTCCTCACGAGCTCCCACGGGGTGGGAGTTCGTAAACCAATTTGAATCAGCTCAACCTGTGAGCCGGGATTTCTCGGAACCTTATGGGTTCTAAACTGGGGCCTTTGATCCCAGTTTTTCTGATCCTTCCTTCTCTCCATCCTCGTCATATGAGAATGCGTATGCAATGTAGGAGAATGTTAGGTCCAACCTGTATTCCAACACTTATAACTCGGGTTGGAGGAACCACCCTAACTTCTCCTGGAAAAGTCAAGGGCAACAGACCCAAACTCGACCCAGCAACTATGCATCTCAAAGACCTATGGGTCAGGGTCAGGTATACACCTAGTTGCCCCCGAGACCGGTTACTCAGCCATCTTGGAATGCCCAACAATCTACAAGGCAGGCTGATTTAAATCGACAGATGGTGGAAATGCAAGGGTCCATGCTTCAGCTTATGTAGCAAATGAAGACATCATTGGGTAACTTGCAATTCGAGTTAATTGCTAACACCTGACAGCCCGAATTTTTACCATCCCAACCCATACCCAACTCACGCAATGTGCAAAATTAGGGCAATAGAGCCCAAGGGTACGGGAATCAAAGGGACCCACATGCACATGCTCAGGTGGTTGAGCAGGGTCCCTCCTCTTCTTCTCCTTCTGGTTACATGACCAATCAGGGCCCTCCAATGTTCACTACCCCACCTCAAGACCCAAACCCATATGCCTTTGCAAACTCCGTCATCTTGAGAAGTGGGAAGCAAACCCAGAACCCTAAATTACCTTCTAGAAGCCAAAACCCTGGGGATCTTGAGAGAGAGAAGAAGGAGATTGAAGAAGACAATAAGGCCCAGGGACCAGAAATTAAAAATATCACCCACATCCCGTTCCCTGAGGTCCTATTGAAAACCAAGAAGAAAACTGTAGATAGCAACGAGGAGCTCTTGAATTTATTCAAGAGCGTAGAGATCAATATTCCACTCCTCGATGCTATTAAGCACATCCCGGCTTACGCTAAATTTCTGAAAGAACTTTGTACCCAAAAGCGTAAGCCGAGAGAACCCACCCCAAAGAAGGTGATTCTCTCTGAGCAGGCAAGTTCTGTCATCTTACATCACCTTCCTCAAAAGAAGAAAGATCCAGGTGCCCCCTTGATCTCATGCATTATTGGGGAATACACTTTTGATAGGGCACTATTAGATCTAAGTGCATCCATCAACCTAATCTTGACTTCTCTTTATGGGAAGTTTGGGTTAGGCGAACTTAGGCCAACCTCAGTAACACTACAATTAACAGACCGCTTGGTCACCACACCAAGGGCGTTATTGAGGACATAATCGTCAAGGTCAAGGATTTCTACTTTCCTGTAGATTTCCTAGTCCTTGACATGGATGTACCTAACGATTTAAGGAACATGCCCATCATTCTTGGGCGCCCGTTCTTAGCTACCGCCAAGGCCAACATAAACTATGAGAGCAGTAACATGGAGATCGCCTTTGGGGATAGGAAGCCAACTCTTGATATTTTTAAGGCGATAAGAGGATTTGAGGATTGTGGATTTATTGAGGAGCTCGAGGATCATGATTTTGAGACTTGTATGACAATCAGTACACTCGAGGACTCCACCAGCTTTAGCGAGCCCAACCCATAACCCTCCGTGGCAGACTTGCCACATCTTGAAGAGGCTATTGATTTTGTTCATTCCCAGCCTCTTCAACTGGATCGTCCTGATGAATCTTCATCGGCGTCCTCCATACCTTTTATACTAAACCCACCTCAGTTTGAATTGAAACCATTGCCTAAGAATTTGAAATACGAGTTCTTAGGACCTAAGAACACGCTTCCTGTGATTATTAGTGCTTATTTAACTAAGGGGCAAGAATTGAGGTTGATTAAGGTCCTTAAGAACAATAAGGAGGCAATTGGTTGGACCATTCACGACCTTAGGGGGATCGAGCCATCTTATTGTAATCATAGTATTTTCATGGAAGATGGATCTCGCCCTTCTAGTGAAATGCAAAGGAGATTAAACCCGAATATGCGAGAAGTGATCATGAAGGAGATAATCAAGTGGCTCGATGTTAGAATTATATACCCAATCTCGGATAGTCCATGGGTTAGCCCCATTCAGATTGTACCCAAGAAGGCAGGAATAACCGTTACGACTAACGAGAAAGGGGAAACCTTCACCACTAGTTCAGCTTCTGCTTGGAGAGTCTATATTGATTATAGGAAGCTAAACACAGCCACAAAAAAGGATCACTTTCCCTTGCCATTCATTGATTAAATCCTAGAGAGGTTAGCTAGGCAAAAATACTTTTGCTTCCTGGATGGTTATTCGGGATATAACCAAGTCCCTATCCATCTCAAAGACCAAGAAAAGATAACTTTTACATGTCCCTACGAAAGCTTTGCATTCCATAGAATGCTGTTCAGGCTTTGCAATGCACTCGCAACTTTTCAAAGATGCATGTTGGCCATCTTTTTTGACATGGTGGGAGATTGTCTTGAGGTGTTCATGGATGATTTCTCCATTTTCAGAGATTCTTTTGAGTCCTGCCTAGCTAACTTGGAATTGATCCTCCAGAGATGCATCAAGACATAGCTGGTCTTTAGTTGGGAAAAGAGCCATTTTATGACTCGAGAGGGCATTGTCCTAAGTCATGTGGTTTCTAATTGGGGTATTGAGGTTTATAAGGCTAAGGTGGATGCTATCTTTAGACTTCCTCCACCTACATCCATAAAACAGGTCCACTCTTTCCTTGGGCATGTGGGTTTTCATAGAAGATTCATCAAGGACTTCTCGAAGGTTGCTCGACCCTTGAGTAACCTTTTGGCCAAAGACACATCATTCGAGTTTGATGAATCATGCCGTAAGGCCTTTGATTTGTTAAAAATGGCAGCCACTTGTGCCCCGATGTTGCAACCACTAGTCTGGATAGCCCCATTTGAGATTATGGCTGACGCACCTGATTATGCCGTCGGGGTAGTCTTGGGTCAGAAGATTGAGAAGAAGCCCTCTATGATTTACTACACTAACATGACTTTGGATGAGGCCCAAAGGAACTACACCGTTACTGAAAAAGAATTGCTAGCTGTAGTTTTCGCTTTAGAAAAATTCAGGGCTTATCTTTTAGGTTCTCATGTAATCATTTATACCGACCACTCGGCCTTGAAACATCTCTTGGCCAAAAAGAATGCCAAGTCCCAGCTTGTTCATTGGATTCTATTACTTCAAGAATTTGATCTTGAAATGAGGGATAAAGCCGAGGCACAAAATGTAGTGGCAGATCATCTCTCGAGAATCCTAATTGATTCTCCTCATCCAGATATCCCTTTTTTAGGCACTTTTCTAGATGAGACTATCCTTACAGTCTCGGGTATCCGAACCCCTTGGTTTGCGGATATCGTCAATTATTTGGCCGTAGGTCAAATCCCCCAGGATTGGACCAAACAACAACGGGACAAACTTGTGCCTGATGCCAAGTATTGTTTTTGGGACGATCTCGAGCTGTACCACATCGGTGTAAACTAGATTATTCGTCGATGTGTCTCGGAAATTGAGTTCCATAGTATACTTAAGTTCTGCCATACATCTGCATGTGGTGGACACTTTTCCAGGAAGAAGACGGCAACAAAAATTTTGCAATTTGGATTCTATTGGCCGTCATTATTTAAGGATGCCTAGGAATTCTCAAAGTCGTGCACTTAATGCCAAACACTCGAGAACATGGCTAAGAAAGATATGATGCCCCTTAACCCAATACTTTCCGTCGAAATTTTCAACATTGGGGCATTGACTTCATGGGACCTTTTCCTCCTTCATTTGGACACCAGTATATTCCAGTCGTTGTTGATTGCGTGTCCAAATGGATTGAGGCAATCCCCACCCAGACCAATGACCACAAGGTGGTCATCGATTTTGTGAAGAAGAATATCTTCTGTCGGCTCGGGATTCCTCGGGCAATTATCAGTGATGGTGGCACGCATTTCACTCATGCCTAGTTTCAGAATTTATTGGGGAAATATGGGGTGAATCATCGGATTTCCATACCCTACCACCCTCAGACGAACGAACAGGCCAAGGTCTCCAATCAGTAGATCAAAAACATTTTGCAGAAAACCATAAGGCTTGATAGGAAGGATTTGACCCAAAAGCTAGATGATGCTCTTTGGGCCTACTGTACGGTGTACAAAATGCCTATCGGTATGTCTCCGTTCGGTCTGGTGTTTGGTAAGGCGTGTCACTTACCCGTAGAGCTAGAACACCAGGCATTTTAGGCCATCAGAAAATGTAATTTTGACCTAGAGCTGGGAGGGAAGGCCAGGAAACTCCAACTATCTAAGTTGGAGGAGCTAAGAAATGATGCTTATGAAAATGCCAAAATCTATAAAGCAAGGACCAAAGCCTTCTATGACCAGACGATTTCATGTAAGAGCTTTGAGTCGAACCAGAAGGTCGGGCTTTTCGATTCTCGACTAAAGCTCTTCCCCGGTAAGCTTAGGTCTAAGTGGGATGGCTCGTTCGTTATTTAGCGGATTTTCCCTAACAGGACTGTCGAAATCTTTGACCCAAAGATGGGTAATTTCTTCAAGGTTAACAGATAGTGTCTCAAACCCTTTATTGACCATGTGCTCCCTGAACCCGTCTCGGACAAGGTTGCTCTTACCTTGCCTTAACCACCGCAGATCGATCATCGCCTAACTGAAGGCATTAAACTCAGCACGTGTAAAGATTGTTCCGAGCTGACCTGAAACTCACAGAAACCAGGTGCTATTCTTCCACTTCTACTTTCCTTCATGCTTTTGTTTTTAACAATGAGGATATTGCATTAGCTAAGCATGGGGGGTAGATATTTCTTATGAATCTTTTTGTCAACTGTAACAGTAATTTCCTATTTTTTATCTTAAAAAAAATGAAAAAAAAGAATTAGGAGACAAGAACTTAGGTAATAGGAGTTGCAAACTTTAGGAATTGATACTTTGGGACTTGAATACTTAGACTCTTCAGGTCTTTGGACTTAATTAGCCTGGGTGCCCACTCGAATGTGGACTTAGTTTCGAGTCCTCATCAAGTAATTCTATTTTAACTAGTCAATAAATTGAGGTAATAAGTATACGACTTATCAACCCACCCTCTGATTTAGGGGGACTTTAAGCCTAAGCATCTACACACTTTTTGCATGACTCACTTTTAGATGGTTTTTTTGAAAATTGGGTAGCTAATGAACGGTCTAGGGTAGTATGGTTAGCAAGTTGTTGGTGGTAACAGCTCATTGGCTAATTGTCCAGATCCCAGCCACAAGACCATTTTCTTCGTACTGCTTTTAGGTAAATCTTAGATCAGGGAAGTCACCTACTTAGAAAAGAGAAGAAAAGAAAGGAAAATAAAAAAAGGAGAAAAAAAAATAAAACCACACTTCACCGCATGAGTATGGCTGGCAAGTTACCATGGGTAATAGCCCATTAGCCGATTGTCTAGAGCCCAGCTTACAAAAATGCATAATCATTCTCAAAACACTTAGGGAAGAAGTGGAGAAGTAGAGTAAACCAAGGAGATATACACTGGGTTCGCCCTTGTGTTGATCCCATAAATAAAAGAAGTAGGGAGAAAGCTACCGTTCGAAAAGATAAACCTTTAGGCAAGGTCACTTAGGGTCGTAGAAACCCGAAGTCCGTTTTAACAGCCGCCTAGTGAGTTTTTCACTCTTTTTACAAGATGCTTAGCACTTAGAGTCATTTTCGAGTTTTGGGCGGGTCAGGTAGCCGTAAAAAGTTATCCCGGAACTCTCAAACTCCAAAAGTATAAAAAAATTAGAAAAGAAGAAAAATAATATTAAAAAAAAATTATATATTCTCTTTTCAAATAAGGTAAGGGCTTGGGCGGTCTGCATTCTGGTAGTCACTCGGGCACTGTTGAGTTTTTGTAATTAGGTCTTGAGATTGAGATTTTCTAAAGCAATCGATGAATTTTGCCTAAGTAATCGAATCTTGATTCTACTTTTATACATAGCATTTAGGTTAATTTTGCTAGGGACTAGCAAAAAGTAAGTATGGGGGTATGATAAACATGCATGAATTCATGATAAAATACTTTTTTATGATAGTTCCTAGGTCTATCATTACGTATCATAGTATAAAAATTGCATAACATTCATTGCATTGCATTTAGGATGGTTGTACATTGTGTACATTAATTCCAACACCTTATATGGCCAGGTGGCTGTGCGACATCTTTACAGGCTTCAGATGAGAAATCTGATCGTATGGATGGATTCGGAGAGACGATCGCAGTCCGTCAACGTGGGAATCACGCCGATCAGAGCTCCGTAGCACCCTCTACAAGAAGAAGAAGGTGGACAGCCACGATGGTGCCATGTGGCACCATCGCTGCCCTCCAACTCGGTTGCAGCCCCTCCTCCCAAGTAGCACCTGTGAAGTCTCGACTGTTGGATTCCAATCCAAAGGTCATCAAAGCGCCATGTTGCCTGCTGCAAGCCAAGAAGAGAGAGGGCTTTGCACAACCCTTGGATCAAGATCCAATAGTCGCAGCACGCAGAGCCTTAATTCCTAAGTGAGGCACAAAACCAACCTTAGTGCAGCGATTAGTGCTTTGGCTCACAACGCGCGGCCGCACGATCGAAGTCCCGCGAGCAGATTTTATTCGCTGAGTCCGTGGGTAAGAAATTGAGCCATCGATGGACGATTGGGCGGCGAGGGAAGCAGCTATGTGGCGTCCCTGATGCGTGAGACCCATGCACGCGAGATCCGACGTATGAGCGGACACACAATCGTACTCCCACCGGAGGTGCGATCCAGAGCGCTGTCTCCCATGTGTTCAGAGCCCTTCATCTGCCATCCAAGGGCGGGGATTTACTTCACGCGGATCAACACGTGCCAGTGGACGCCAGTGGACACTCGATGGATGCCCGTGATGGCAGCTGGCGATGCAAGATGGACGGCCAGCAAGGCTCGAGCGCGATCAACGAACGAGATGGAGGGAGAGCGCAGCATGCGCGTGAGCGGACGTGAGGTGGCTACAATGACACTTGAGATGGACCTACAACAATGTCTTGGAGGTCACTATTTGTCTTATGCCTATTTTATCCTCCTTTCATCCACTAAATAAAGACCTACACCCTTTCGCTTCCAAGGTATCTCTACCTTTGCTATACCCACCTACTCTAGAGCTTTAGAAGCCCATTAAAGCTCCCAAGAGCTCATTCCCAAGCTCCAAAGGTTCCCTATTAGTGTAACGATCCCTTACCCCACCAAATATTCATCGTCTCTCTTACCACCTTCATAGGTTGCCTTGGAGCTGTCCTCCCACCTCCATTCCGATAGCAAATCACCTCTGCCTCCTCATCTCCATTCCAGAGCCTTAGTGAAGCATTCCTCTACCCGGCGTCCTCCCGCATCTCACCTCTGTCGTCCCACTACTCAACTCCTTCATCTAAGCTTCCACCAGATGCTGTCGTCTCGCTGAACAACCGATTCGGGAGATTCCTTCTCACCTCTCTCTTTTTTTATGTTTTCATATATTATTGTAATAGACATTTGTGCAATAAATCATATTCGATTCCATCTCTCTTGTGAATTTATTCTACTTGTCTTTTTATTTCAAAAGCACAAAAAAATAATAAAACCTCAAAATACCAAAAAGAAACAAAACGAAGCGCGGTTTTCAACTAAAGTAAATGTTGCCTCCTTGTGTTCGACCCAGGACTCTCTTGGAGTTTCCATAAAATTTATTTGATAACGATTTTTGCGACTACGACGACTGGTTCCTCCAAACCCTGATTTCTACCACATGAAACATGTTAACCATCCGTCATTGTAGTCGCGTAAAAATTCATCAAACAAATAATTTAACCAAAACTCTAGTGAGTCCCGGGTCAAACATGTTGATAAAAAAACCACGTTTATATTTGTTGTCAGGATGCTGATTAGCTTGTCGTATTAAATTTACGCTGGCTATCTACTTAAAGAGTAATTAATAGAAGAGACGAAAAGAATAATACAAATAAAAAGAAAATAGAGAGAATGAACAATAATTTCATAATTATAGAAACATGTTCATTACATCTATGTGCTACACTAGAAAGCGGAAAATCTAATCTAGAAAGCAGTAAAAAGAGAAGGGGGAGAGAAGTTTTCCTCCTCGATGGTTGCTTAGAGGATGAGCCGCGTTGACAAAGCGCCCGGATGAAGGTAGTGAGACGTTGAACGAGGGAGGACGAAGACGGAGGAAGGAGGATAGAATAGGGCAATGTCACAGCGGGATTTGCTTCCTGAACGACAGTGTGAGGACAACCGCGGGTGCCCCACGAATGGGGGTGAGGAGGAAAAATTATTTTTATAACTCTAATGGAGCATCCCGGGTTTGGGATAAGCTCATAGAGCTTTGGAGGGGGTGAGAAAAGAGAGGAAGAGATGATGAAAATGAGTGGTAGGGGTCCCCTTTTATAGTTGTAAAAATTGGGGGCAAAAAGGTCTTTTAAGGCTTTACACATTAATTGCTGGGGTCTTTAGTGATGGATATAAACGTCACTAAAGACCCACGTCGTTGAAGCACATACGCGCCCCCACCTCTCTACCTTCAGCCGCTGAAACGCCTCATCGCACTCACGCATCATCAGCCATCCGATCAAGAGATCGAATGGCTTAAACGCACGCAAGCCACTTCATCTTCAGACTAACGTGTGCCCGCATCAGATTGGGCGTGCGTTTGTGCGTCAGATCGCGCGTGAAGTGCGCGCCTTCATCCGTGCCGCCACGTGGCCTCCTTCTCCATCGCCATCCAACGGGTGAATTTCACCCGCGCTTGCACTCAAGCTTCATTTGAGGCGATTGGCGTCTCGATCTTGTGCTGCATGTTGCTTAAAAGGGCACATGACTAACGTGCTACGCCTGCGACTTTGTCATGTTTAGGTTTTAACGCTCATGCGCTCTTAATCGTTGGATGGCGATCCAACGGTCGAGATTGCTCGAGTGTTTAATCTTAAGCGTTTGAGGTGCAGCTAAGATTGATTAAGCGGTTGAAGAGAGAGTCCTGCGGGCATCCTTGGGTCGCTAGGATGGTGCCACATGGCGCCATTTGGGCCATCCAACTTCTTTTGCTCGTAGGTGATGCCACGGATGTCTGATTGTTTCAATTTTCACGTCGTTGGACTACGATCGTCGATCCGAACTCATTCGTGCAGTTGGATTTTTCATCTAAGGTACGAATTTACACTACTTTGCCCCTTGCCCTCTAATCTTTCTTGGACTACATCTAATGCTATGGAGGCTCGATCGGGGAGATCTTGAAGTTGTTGAACTCTAATCGTCGTCCTGATCATATCCGTACGGTTGGATCTTCAATTTGAGGCCTTAATAAATATTGCCCTGTTCCTTAACCACAAAAAGGGAGAATTAACCTAAAATTTATACAATCTAACATAAATGTATTATGATGCATGTTATGCAATATTTATAATGCATGAATGCTTTTATGACACGAGAAACATGCATAAATAAACATTTTAGGTCAATTAGATGTGTATACATTAATTACTATTGAGATATTGAGTACTATTGGGATTCTTGAGAATTGTGTTTAATTGTAGGGCTTAATTAGTAGTTTCAACCATCATTTTTAGGCCTTTATTTATATTTTCTATCCCTAACTCTTGAGACACATTATTTCTTTTAATTGAATATCATTTTAGTTATTTGATTCACGTGCATTATTATCTCTGATTATTGTGATTGATGAATTGATTTGTTACACTTGCTCTTTTCGAATGACCTCGGAACTCACGATTTTTTTAGCATTATAAATTCAAATGTCATATCGATTTTTGTCGCTATACTACGACGCGATATTTTCCTAACTACGACTATTTTCGACTGCAACTTTTTGGCACCGTTGCTGGGGAGTAATGAGCATTTAATTCACTAATCACACTTGCTATATCTGATTTGATGTGTTGTTGAAGGTGAATTTGAAGATTGACCGCACAAGCAACCACACTAGGGGCAGGTAATCCAGTTTCCTTCTTCAAGCCCCTCATCTCTTGGAAATATTGAAAAGAACATGAATTAGGACCAACTTCTTTATTCACATAGTAATCATCATTCAAGCTTCTTGATTTGATTCAATTTGATTAGAGATCCCCATCTTGATACTTGCACCTATTAAGGATATAAGGTGCCTTGGGCTATTCACCTTCTTGATTGAGCCCAAGGTACCATCTTTTGGAAAAAATTGGACTTGGAAATAGAGCCAATGTAGGGTTTCACATTAGGGTTCCAGGAGTACACACTTTCCTGATTTAAGGAAAATATATGTCCTACATTATGTGTTACCCAAAACCTTGGTTGAATTGATCTAATCAAGTAGACCCTAAAATCAAGGCTCTAATAATCACTTGAATCATTAAAATTTGGGACCTAATAACCTGTTTTTAAACCAATTCAGGGTGATTAGGGTTCTTGACCTAACTTATCCTAAAATTTAGGGCAGGTCAGGTGAAGTTAGTCTACTTTGTGGGTCAACCAACCTCCAAATTAGGTCATAAATCAAATCAACTTCAAATTCAAGTGAAATTCAAGGCACAAGCAGGATTAAAATTGGTAGACTTAGGAGTCAAGCTCACACATTCCGATTTACTTGGAATCTCAGTGACAAGGAAGGTCAAGTGTAGGAAACCCTGCAACCCGTGGGGACGCTCTACCATGTAGGGGTTTTTGCGAGACTTTCCCTTCCTGGCTGCCCAAGTAATTCTTGGGTGGGTGAGTTTCTAATCCTGAGGTAACATCCACCTCGAACCTCCATAGTCATCCAGCTTTGTTTTGTGCCTCGATTGGGTCCAATACGCATTCTATCACTCGTCCCATTCTATAGTGCATGTACGGGAGGAGGTCCTTCAGACCAATCTTGAGGCCTCTATTAGCAATTCACTCTCGTTGAGGTCAAGCTCCGACCCAATTGTTTATGTTCCCATCCAATCAGATCGAGATCTCTTCAAATACTTCTACATCTGAGCCCAACTCTCCATCATCTGCATCCATGGAGAATCAAGAAGAGTCCAATGTTCAGAATCAATTGCAGCGCCTCACTGATCTATTCTATGCATTCATGAATCCCTTGTAGCGTCCGCAAATGCGAGATCACTACAATCCCACAGCGGTGGCAATCAAACCCTGGGTGCAAATCCCGGCTAAAGGACCTGACACTAAATTAAAGTCGAATCTGATGAACGCAATCCCCAAATTCCACGGCTTGAACTCCGAAGATCCCTTCCAACACATCAAACAGCTAAAAACATCTGGCTCAGACCTTTGGACCACCTATTCAGAATCGGGACATCCTGCTCATGAAGATGTTCTCCTTCTTTCTTATCGATAAGGTGCCCATTGGTATCAAACTCTGACTGTCCGATCAACACATGGAAGGAGCTCCAATTTGAATTCCTAAAGAAAATTTTCCCAGTTGATCGCATCAATGCCTTGATGCACCAGATCGCGCATTTCACACAAAATGAGGGAGAACTACTTCATGAGGCATGAAATTGAGTTTTGGATCTCATGTGGAAATGCCCCCATCACGGAGCTCCTAAATGGGAACAAGTCCAGTCTTTTTACTAGGGATTCTGTGAGAATATTAGTTATTTGTCAATGCAACGTGTGGTGGCAACATCATGGGTTAGGATGAAGACACTGTTTGGGAGATTCTCGAGAACATGTTCGAGAACTCCATAAACATTGAGTTTATGGGGGTGTTCGACCGGATGACCACACGTGCAATGATAAACACACGAGGGGCACATGAGATACGAGACCTATCTGCATCCGTCGAGCTGGAGTTTGTGGCTAATCTCCTGGATAAAGTCTCCATCATCGAGAAGAAGGTGGATGAATTGACTCGACATCTACAGAGAGCCAACTCTGCGTAGCAAAACACGTATGCACAACCACCCTCAGGTGGGGAAGTTGTGCATAACATTCACCACCACTCATATCAAGGGATGGACACGTATCCAACCCCATCTGATCCTGGTTTCAAAGGAAACTCCGAACCTTCCTACTCTAGCTAGGGGAGCTATGGACCCTCGTACTCTAGAGTTCCCCAAACCTACGAGGATCTCCATGGCATCCAGAATGATTCATTCTCCAACACATATAACCCTGGATGGCGCAATCATCCAAATTTCGCATGGTTGGGAAATAATCAAAACCCAAGACTCAATTCCAACCCCAACCACAAGCTCCATGACCATATCAGCCCGCTTAGCCTAGGTCCAATCCTAATTACCAATCCAGGTCTACTAGGGAAGATCAGACGATGATTTTGCAAGCCCTGCCTGACATCCAAAAGACTAATGCGGTTATGCAGAAACAACATAAAGAAGAGATAGTAGAGGTTCAAAATCAACTCACACAGATGACTGGGACTCGCCAGTCTGGTGTGCTCCCTTCCCAACCTCTGTTGAATCCGAATCACATGTCAAACCAGAGGTACATTATGAACCCGAATTAGGGCTAAGCTCACTATGTTTATTAGGCCCCTTCTGCTCCATCACCCAAAGGGATGGAGGCTTCCACAACGTATGCGGGATATCAGTAGCAACCGCCACTCTTGCCGACTTCGAACCCGAACCAGGCTGGCCCAAATGCTGTTACTACACGTAGTGGCAAAACAACTCAGGATCCACCTTATCCTAGCCACTTCAGAGCCTACTCGTAGGATGGTCATCCACAACACACCTATTCCAGATCTAGAGCCTGAACCAAACCTAGAGGAATCTACAAAGGTTCCATTTCCCAAGGCCTTGACCAAAGGAAAAAGGAAACTCAAACCTGTGGCACTTGAGGAAGATTTAGTCAAGCTCTTTAAGCAAGTCCAAATAAACATCCCGTTGATGGATGTGATCCGCCATGTCTCAGCTTACGCACAATTTCTAGAGGACTTATGTACACCAAAGCGTAAGCTTCGAAACAAAGACGAGAGCCTGATTATGTTGTCTGAGTAAGCCAGCTCTATCATCTTGAACAAAATCCCGCAAAAAGTGAAAGATCCTG
Source organism: Thalassia testudinum (assembly GCA_037157565.1). Classification (NCBI taxonomy): domain Eukaryota; kingdom Viridiplantae; phylum Streptophyta; class Magnoliopsida; order Alismatales; family Hydrocharitaceae; genus Thalassia; species Thalassia testudinum. The sequence goes on along the minus strand of JAZHRO010000014.1, from coordinate 129,918,909 downwards.
GTACCCCTCTGATCTCCTATATGATAGGCGACATATAGTTCGATCGAGCTTTATTGGATTTAGCAGCCTCCATAAATCTGATCCCTACATCCCTACTAGATCACTTTGAGGAAATTAAGCTCAAATCGACTGAGGTGACCCTACAGATAGCTAACAGATCAATTAAGTCACCAAGAGGAGTTCTCGAGGATGTTCTAGTTAGTACGAGATTTCTACTTCCCGGTGGACTTCATTGTATTAGACATGGATACTTCTGAAAATCTGAGAGACACACCGATCATCTTAGGAAGACCGTTCCTAGCCACAGCTAGGGTGAACATCATTGTAAACAGGGTCAAATCGAGTTGAAATTCGAGAATAAGACATTGAGGATCGATATCTTTAAGGTCTAGAAAGGAATAAACTATGGGGCAATCGACATCAGTTCCTTGGTTGAGGACCTGATTACAGAGGAAAACCCGATTCTTCCAAAGCCTCAACCACAATAAGATCTTGACCCATAGATCGAGAAGCCTGGAGCTAAACTAGACCTACCCATAACTTCCACCCTATTTTCGGAGGCCCATCCCAAACCTCCACCTGCTGCTAATAACCCAGTACTTGAATTGAAGCCCCTCCTGGATCATCTGAAGTATGTCTTTTTGGGTGCTAATCAAATGTTTCCTGTGATTATCAATTCCTGTCTCACTCCTGATTAGAAACCAAAGCTGATTTCTGTCCTCCAGTAGTATCGAAGAGCCATTGGATAGACTCTAGATGACCTAACTGGGATAAGTCCCTTATATTACACACATTGTATCTATACCAAAGAGGGCTATGACCATCTCGAGAAATGTAGAGATGACTAAATCCAAAAGTATAAGAGGTCGTGAAAAAGGAGATCATCAAGTGGTTTGACGCTAGAATCATTTACCCGATCTCTAACAGTCACTGGGTAAGCCCCATCCAAGTTGTGCCTAAGAAGGTAGGGCTCACTGTGATTACGATCGAATCTGGAGAAACCATCCCGACTCGAATTGCGAACTCATGGAGAGTCTCATAGACTATCGGAAACTGAATGCCTCCATAAAAAAAGATCATTTCTTGCTCCCATTCCTTGATCAAATTCTCGAGAAACTGGCGAGAAATCAATTTTCTTCCTGGATGGGTGCTCCGGATACAACCAAGTGGCAATCCATCCCGAACATCAGGAAAAGGCCACCTTTACCTGCCCCTACTGAATATGAGATTTTTCTTATCAGAAAATTATGTAAGAATAATACGTCTTCGAAGTAAAAATCGCATGGTGGAAAAATCCTAGATCAAAAATATTTATCAATGAAAACAAACCACGGTGAATTAGGTCGTATCCACAGGGAGGCACAGACCAATAAGACCACAGATATGTAATAATCATGTTCACAGAAATATTCATCAAATTAATCAATGGATATGCTGCTCTGAATGTGGACCCCCAATTTACAGAGAAGTCAACGGCTGTTTACATAAATTTCATGTGAGAAATCAAAGCTCCAAATATGTGAATAGTGCATGTGTAGTGGTATCCCATGTAATGTTTACTTGCATGTGTATTAGAGTGTAAATCTGAGTTGCAATTTGATGCAATCACAAGTGATCAACAAGAGTTGCATAATAACGTAATTCTGCAAGTGCCACTTAGCAATTTCACCATAATAAAATAAATCATTAAATTTATGAATAGTGTTTGGAAATGGCATAATGTGTTAATTTTAATTGGCACTTGATTGTAGCAAAACAGGGGACCTCTTGTTGATCGTTGTTCGTCACGCTTTTGTGCGGTTTGTTAAAAGATAATATCGTGTTGTAGTATAGCCGCGAAAGCGTTCAAAACAAATAAAGATTTTTATTACTCGAAAACCGGAGTATCCGAGGTCGAACACAGGGAGCAATCTCAGTACTTTGGAAAACCCAAGAATACAACTGTTACATGCAAATATAATTGATTCAAAGAGTTTTTAGAAAAAGTAGAATTAGACGTCTGATTTATGTATCAGACGTCTTAAATGTGATCTTTCTTCCTTTCTTCCTTCTTCTCCTTTCTGCTTCTGTATCTTTCCTTCTGCTTTGCCGTTCCGATCTCTTTGCAATCTTCCCTTGTCCTTCTTCTTCTTCTCTGCGAAGACTTCTAATCTTTCTGTTTTCCTTCTCCTGCGAAGGCTTCTTTCTTCTTCTTCTGTCTTCTTCTTTGGCTTGCTTTTCCTTCTTCTGCAGCGGCCAAGTCCTTCTCCTGCGAACAGGAGCAAAACCTAACCCTTCTCCCGCTACCCGCACGTCTCTCTCTCTCAAGCAATTCACTCAGAGCCGCTCTCCCAGAGCCACAAGCATTAATCGGGTCGGATCGTACCCGGGACCAGGCGCACCTGAAGGTGGTGTGATGCGCGAGGAGTGCGTAGGTCTAGGTCGGGTCGGATCCGCCAAGTCCGCGTGGTCAGGCCGCGGACGAGGCGGGTGGGGTCAGTGAGGGACCTCACCCCTGTGCTTTCGAGGCAGTAAAGCTATATCACAAAAACTCTTTATACCATACCTGTGCCTTGAGATTCCACGATGTGGGACTAAACGTTCCGCCTTTCCTTTGCGCGCGCCCGCAGACTCTCGTGTGCAATTGCCCACGCTGAAGGCCCTGCTGGTGCTCCCTGCTGAACTCAGTTACTTCGCGACACTTGCGAGAGCCAGCTGCACCTGCCGCCTGGGAAGCCTGACGCCTGCTGCTGCTCCAAGCTTCCTGTTGCTTCGGCTGTTAATGGCGGCCGGGGCGTTCACCTGAGATTCCACAGAACGGCCTATTGGCCCAATCAGAATAGCTGGAAACCTTCGCTGCAGCACGGCGAAGGCGGTGGGTGATGCTGCAGGTTGTCGGTCGGCCTAGGCGTGCACGCCTAGGTCAACCTGTGGCCGGAGATGGTGGGTTGTTCGGGGGGTAGTTATGGAGGTCTGGAGTGGTAGTTGTGGGGTGGAGCGAGTTCCTGGTGGTGAGGCGGAGCTCACGAGGTGATTGGCGAGCCGTGTGGAGTGGCGGAGTGGTGTGGGCGGCTCGCCGGAGTGCGGTCGGAGGCGAGGAAGATGAAGGCGGTTAGGTACTGTCGAGGGGTAATCAAGTAAAATAGTTGGGGGAAAAGAGAGAGGAGAGGATGGAGAACGTATCTGGGGTTGTCTGGAGGGAAGGGAGGCGGCGGAGAAGACGGCTCGTAACTGCCGTCGTCGAGGAAGAAAGACCCTGAGGGAGGAAGCGGCGACGAAGACGAGGTCAGAAGTGCGTGCGCGGGGTACAGCGCGACGCGGGAGATAGCGGCGGAGAGGACTCTGCTGCTGGTATGGCAGCAGAGCGACGAGAAGGAGGGAAGGAGGTCGCCGGAGCTTGTGGGTCGTTTGGCCGGAGATGGGAGAGGGAGGAATTTGGAAGGGATCTTCGTCAAAATCAAGCTTAGCCTGTTCGGCCGGAGTTGTGGGTTCTTATATAGGCGTTGGACTGGGTGTGCAGGGCGTGAAGGGCACGTAATTGCCTGAAGTTGGTCGCCGGAGATGGAAAGGAGTTAGGATACCCAAATCTCCCGTGCGTTCGCACGAGAGATTGGGTTCACACCAGCAATTGTAATTGACTTTATAAGGAAGGGAATTCCTCAGAGAATCCTCCTTCCATTTCTGGGAGGGAATCTCTGAGGGATTAGAGAGCAATCCCTTTCCGAACCTCGCCGGAGCTCGGTTCTGCCCTAGCAATGGCGGCAGGACCGGTTTGCAAAGGAGGCGAAGAACCTAGGGGGTTCTCTGCAACGGTATTCAAAAGATAGGGACCAATTTGTGATTTGGGTGTACTAAATTGCAAAGTAGGTCAAGATGACCCCTCCTTAGGTCCAAATTTTGGTACAAACCTAATTTGGACCTAAGGAATCCAATGGCGAAGTTAGATTTCAGGTTTGACCTCGTTTGACTGGACATTTTGCGTAAAAATCCAAATTAGGTTAATTGAAGAGCTAGGACCCTAATCTAGGTCAAACTAGGTTCCAAAGGCCAAATTAAGTGTTCTAAACCCTAGAGTATGTTTTTCCATGATTTATAGAGGGTTTACTTGCTTTTTGTTCTGACCGGAACCTTGTTAATTTAAGAGGGTCTGTTTTAGGGTTACCAAGTATCATTTAGTTCTTAGATTGCACATGAACCCATTTCTGATTGACTCAACCCACTTTTTATCTCATTTATACCATTTGACCTATGTTTTGCCTCTGAGAAATCCTGTTTACGTACTGCAATGGTAAAATTGCAGTTTTAACCTTTATTTCATGTTTTCTTCTCAGGGCACTTGTTCCTTCAGTTAGGCCTTCTTCTAGGTTATGTAGGAGCTTTTATCTTCTTTATTGGGTCAAAATGAGCTAGTTATGGCTCATGATGAGGCTCTCATCAATCGTGCGCAAAGAAAAGGCATTGGTCGAACATGTGGAGCTTGGTGAAGGTTGGTGATCGCACGGGTTTCGCGTGTTTGAAATCGAGGTTATGAGTAACCCGTCATCATAGGTGCAAAACTCGTGATCAGATATAATTTATACCAAAACTCCAGGAGAGTCCCGAGTCGAACACAGGGAGGCAACGTTTACTTTGTATGAAAACCGCACTTTGATTTGTTTTTTTTTTTGGTGTTTTAGGGTTTTGCTATTTTTTTTGCTTTTGAAATAAAAAGACAAGCAATCACAAGAGAGATATGGAATCAAATATGATATATTGCATGAATGTTTATTACAATAATCTACGAAAGCATAAGAAGAGAGGGAGGAGAGAAGAAATCTCCCAAATTAGCTGTTCGGCGAGATGACGGTGCCTGGCGAAAGCTCGGATGAAGGAGGTGCGGAGCGGGACGACGGTGGTGAGATGCAGGAGGATGTCGGGTAAAGGAAAGCTTCAGCGTGACTTCGGAATGGAGGTGAGAAGGCAGAGAAGATCTGCTACCGTAATGGAGGTGGGAGGACGGCTCCAAGGCGACCTATGAATGGGGATGGGAGGTTGGAGGAGTATTTGGTGGGGCAGAGTCTCGTTACACTAATAGGAACCTTGGAAGCTTGAGAGAAAACTCCAACAGAGCGTTGGTAGGCTTGCTAGAGCTTGGGAGTAGGTGGGAGTAGAGTAGGTAGAGATGGCTTGGAAGGGAGGGGGTGCTGGTCCTTTTATAGTTGATGAAAAGAGGCTAGAATAGCCATGGGACCATTAGTGACTTTCAAGCTGTCACTGGAAGTGTCGCTGTAGGCAGCTCACACCTGCTCACGCCCACAACTAGCCTTACTGGCGTGCGAATAATTAGCAATGGCTGTAAGCGTTGCTGTAGGTCCAACTCAGGCATCGCTGTAGGCTGGTGCCAACTTAGCACTCACCCGCATGTAGCTGGCCCGCGCATCGCGTGCCCCTGGTCACGAGCACACGCTCTTGTGCTAGCGCTGCGTTGGCTGTGCGCGCACCTGCGTGCGTGCATGCTTGCGCTGGCTATGTGCAAGCTGTGCGCCCAATTTCTGATTTGGGGCGTCCACGGGTCTCGAACCCACGCCCCCATAAGTCGCGGAGAGCGCTCAGCCACTACACTAGGCTCTCCCTTGAGTTGCAAGGAGCCGTGCAGTGTGACGGCTTCTCAGCCGTTGGATCAAGATCCAATGGTTGGGAATGAAGGTCGTGGATGATGCTGGTCGATGTTGGGCGGCCTAGATGGCACCACGTGGCACCATCTGGGTCATCCATTCTTCTTTCTATTGCCGGGGGTGCCACCGTGCTCAGATCGAGATGATTCTCTCGTTGCCGGACTGCGATCGTTGCTTTGGATCCATCTGTAGGGTCGAATTTTTCATCCGAAGCCCTTATAGATGTTGTATTGCACCCTGGCCATTGATCTTCCTCAGACTTCGTATGATGCTACGGGGCTTCGATCTAGACGAATTCGGAGGCGTTAGACTCCTATCATCATCCTGATCAGATTTGTACGATCTGATCATCCATCTGAGGCCTTGAAATAAATCTTCTTCTCTCCTGACCATAAAAAGGACTTAATTAACCTAATATATATACAACTACTCTAAATGCAGAATGATGTGTGGTATGCAATATTTATAACATGAAATGCAAATCTAAGCCTAGGAACATGCATGATTAGGCATTTTAACCTAAATAGATCTGTCTATATTAGTTGGCCACGACGAGAGCTTTCCGTTGAGGGTGGCAGTGTCGACGGAGGTGGTCGGATGGCGATGAAGAGGCCGCCGGCGGTGGGTTCTTTCGGCTGTGTGGATGGGTTATCATCGTCGACTCTAGTGGCGTGGCGGAGATCATGGTGTCAAGGCAAGCGTGGGGGAGTCGACGGTGTGAAGCTTCGTGACCTGAGTTGACAGCTACGAGTGGAGGACGCCAGCGGGTGTTTGGTTCTTGTTGGAGCGATAAATCAGTGTTTTAAAATAGCTTCGTTGTAATATAGCCAAAATAGCGCTCAAACAAATAAATTTATTACTCGAATGAAAGTCTAAGGTCAAACACAATGAGCAAATAAGAATTCACACACTAATCTCTAATAGAATGTAATTGAGAACAAAATTTAAGCCAAATAAATTACTCAGAAATGATAATCAATGCAGAACATGAGTATAACAAGAATTTGACATGATAAGAAGAGATCTATAACAAAATAATGGTAATTTAGATCACTAATTATTTAGTATAGTTATATGTAAACTAAGGTAATAAATAATGCAACAGTAATCAGGACCAAATGTTCGCACAGTAGCTTGAATGCTACAGTAATTAGACGCCTCCTTTGGAGATCAGACACCTTAAATGGCCTTCTTTGTTTCTCCTTCTTTCTCTTCTCTCAATTTTCTTTCCTTCTTTGCTTTCTCTTCTTTTCTTTTCTTTCTGTGCGGCTCTCCTTCTTCTGTCCTCTGCTTCTCCTGCCTTGTCTTCTCTTCTTCTCTCTCTTCCTTCTTATCTTCGAGCCTTCTTCTTCTCTTCCTGCTTTCTTCTTCACATACAGAAGGTAGCCGTCTCAGATTTTGTCTAAGTGTCACATGGGGCAAAACCCTCCCCTGCCCCGTGCTTTCTCTCTCTTTCTCTCCTCTTAGGTTTCACCCTCCCAGGGCCACTCAGGGTAGTCGGGTTATCGGGTAGGCGTGCACCCGGGTCCAGGCTCACCGACGATGGGTGGTGAGCGAGGAGTGAAGGCTTAGGTGGGTCGGGTGCACCAGGTCCGTGGGGAAGATGTCACGGATGAGGGGCGTGAAGGGTGTGAGGGACCTCACCCCTCAAGTGTTGAGGCGATAAGCCCTCAACACTTTTGCAACTTATGCGGTGGCGCCACTTTCAAATCTTCTGAGGTGGGACTATCTTGTCCTCCTCCTTCCCGTGCAGCTGCAGTGGATAGCACCTTCAATTGAGGTCAGGGCAGCAGTCAATGGTCCCAATTGACCTACTGCCTTTGTTACTGAGAAGGTCTTGCAGCACCTTAGACTGAGAATTGGGAGTATTGTGGCCTTGAACATGAGGACAAGGTTGAAGATGGCGACGGTGGCAGAGTGTGACGGCGAGAACCTGAAACACTGAATAAGGCCTCACGGCCACATTAGAATAGTTCAGGAACTTCGCCAAGGCACGGAGAAGGTGTTGATGGTGATTTCGTGGAGGATGGTGGTCTGTGGTGGCCGGTTGATGACGGAGTTGGCGCACAATAATGGGTCTGTTCGGGGGTGTGTTTGGTGGATGGGAAGGAGAATAGAGATAGGGGTTTTGCGCGTGGAGGGACGGTGGTGCTTTTGGGAGTTGTGGCGAGGCGTGTGGATGAGTGTAGCGTGCGGAGGACCTCACCTGAGATGTTGTCGGAGATGGGGAAGACAGAGGTAGCGGCAGTATCGAGAGGTTTATTTTTGATTTTTGGTAGAAGGAACTAATCTAGGGGCCTTAGGGGAACTTAATTACCTATGCTAAGTGGATGAAAGGGAGAGGACAACACCGGAGTTGGAAGCCTAGAGATGGGGAAGAAGGTGCTCCGATGAAGGGAACGATGACGACGATGGAGGTAGAAGGGCTCCTGCTGGTACGACCAAGAGCAGACGAGAGAGAGAAAGAGAATCCGGCCACTGGTTTTGTGATCGGATGATGAAGGAGGTTAGGAGGGGTTGCCGGAGCTTGAGGAGCTTCACGGTCGAAGAGGAGAGAGGAAGAGGAGGGTTTTCGGCTGGAATACAAACTTGAGAGACTCAGCGAGGTCAAGTGGTTCTTTATATAGGCAATAGAGGGCGAAAGGAGCTTGGAAGCCAAACCTCCAAGCTTGGAATGTTCGTCGGAGTAGGAGACTCAATTGTTTCAAAAGTTCGCATTAGGATTTGAGAGAGAATTGGAGCCTAAGATGCGGATCAAATTGTAGGGAAATCTCTTAAGAATCTCCCTTTCAATTTTGGAAGGAATTTGCCAGTCAATCATAGAGAAATCCCTAGTCGAAGGTCACCGGAGTAGGACTCCGCAATAATGGCGGACGGACCTATTTGCAAAGAGTGACGACAAAGATAGGGGCTTTTTGTAAGGAATTCGAAAGTTAAGGGTCTGAATGATATAAAAAAAGTATGACTGGACCAAAATGTAAACTTGGTCAAGATGATCTCAGATTGAGTCCAAATTTTGGTACAAACCTAATTTGAACACAAGGAATCCAATAGTGAAGTTAGATTTAGGTTTTGACCAGGTTTGAATGGGCAATTTATGCAAAAACTTGAATTATGGCAAATGTCAGTCTGAGACTCTATTTTAGGTTAAGATGGGTTCTGATGGTCAAATTAAGGGTACCAGGCCCTAGAGAATATTTTTCTATGAGTTTTAGAGGGTTTAGGTGAATTTTATCCTGATCAGAACCTCAGTTAAATAAGCAAGTCTGTTTTTAGGATTTCAGAAGTCATTTAATTCTCAAAACACATGTAAACCCTTTTGTGTCTGTTCTAGCCCACTTGTTAGCCTTTTAGGACTATTTTGCCCTTAACTAACCCCTAAGAAAATCTATGATTGTACTGCATTCATGATGTGATGCTAAAATTGTAGTTTTAATCATATTTTCTTGTCTTTCCCTCAGAATGGATTTGTAGTGAATTATGGCTCTCTGGCAGTTATGTAGAAGTATTTACTAACTTAATTATATCAAAATGAGCTAGTTATGGCTCATGATGGTGTTTCCATCATGCCCTCGTGACTAATTTTTGCTAGTCCCTTAGCAAAATTTCAAGGGATTTACTCAAATTCTAAACCACATGTCTTTTTATGCTCAGAACTCTGTTGTGTGCTTTCTTTTGTAGATTAGGTCAGAATGCTGATGGTTGGCCTAGAGGTACTCAAGTACCAACCAAGATCTGAACCTGACCAGCTCTAGCCTCGGTCCACCGCGAATGTTTCTAAGGCCCATTGGAACTAACCTAAGGTTCGTTGAACTTCGTGGTTAAAGCACCCGTTCTTGTAGCATGTTTTAGCTTAGGTTCAGTTCTTAGTGCATTTTTGTAAGAGAGAGAATAATTTTTCTTTATTTTTGGAGAGTTTTCTCTCTCTTTTCTTTTTATTTCTAGCTTCGGATTAGCTTTACAGCATGGTCTGTATCGGATTTCTAGTTCCCATCATCAATCCTTGCAGGGTCCCTTGTAATCGATGCCTCGAGATAGCACCACCCATGGCAACCTCTAGAACCCTGGCTTTCGAGATTTCGAGATAATCCTACCCATGGCGTTCTGTGGCTAAATTTAGACCCTACCAATTGACATTTCGTGATAATGCCGCCCATGGCATCTGAACGAGCACAAGGTGCTTACATGCCCCTGATAGGATATTTAGATATCCTAAGAGATAAGCACCGAGGAGACGATATGTTATTGCGCATCTTCGAGGGGAATTTCCCACCTGTTCGCGTTGGGAACTCGTCCAAATCAACTTGTGTTGAGCAGCCGCTCCTAATCTAGGTAACTTTTTCAGGACAGATTTAACACATTTGCGTGATTTTGATACTTAAGTGCACTGAAGCTGACTGTGTGTGGATTGGGGTGCTTAGGTTACCGAGTCTTGCAAACCAGAGGTCGGTTAACGAGGCCGAATAACCCCTACGCCTTAGACCTAATACTTAAGCTTCGCATTTTTCCTAACCTCTTGAGAACTATCCAGATCTTAGCGGATACTTGAATTTTTAAGCCTAGGATCGCAACCCAAGAGGCCTAAGATCAGCATCATACGAATCTCTTTTGTCTCTCAACACGTTTTGTCTTTCTTTTCTTTGTTTTTGATTTGGTCTATAACTAAGTCAATACCTTAATCTTTTACTAATGACTATCTCTTTTTCTTTTCTTTTGAAATTGTGCTCCTTTTTGACATTTTTATCTCCTCCCTTTTTCTTCCTCCTAAAAAATGATATGCACTCAAAATTTCCTCCCTTCTCCAATTTTTTTCTTTTTCAGTTTTCTTTTTTTTATGGTTTTTTTTTGGAATATGTATATATATTTTTTTGTAAGAACCCTTCCGAACTTTGATTTTTGTATGTTTGCACTTTACCACCCCCCATGACTAAGTTTTGTAATGTCTTCATTGTAAACGGATGGTGTGGAACAGTTTTGGGTTCAGGAATTAGAACAGGATTGTTGAGTATGGAAAACTAATCGATCGAAGTTGGTTTCGGAAAAAACCGTCGTAGTTCGATTTGCGAAGAAATTCGTCAACAAATAAATTTATACTAAAATTCTAAGAATTCCAGGTCGAAAACAGGGAGGCTATGTCGATTTAAAATCCGTGATTTATATTTTTTTGTATTTTTGTTTGAAAACGAAATAATTACACTAGAATTGATATAAACAATAAGAAAGAGAAAGAGAGAGAGAGAACAATTACTTGATATAATCAGAATGTTTTTACAACTATAAAGCAGAAAATGATTACAACTAGAAAGTAGAAAATTCTATTTTAGAAAGTGATTAAAAAGAAGGGAGAGAGATGTTATCCTCCTCGATGAATGCTTGGAGGACAAGCTGGACAGAGGGATGCCTAGAAGACGAAGGACGGAGCAGGAAGGAGGACGAAGCAGGAAGAAGTGGGAACGGGGTAGTACGTCGTCATCGTCGTGGGATCCACTTTCGGAACGAGGTCGAGAAAATTGGATTCAGCTCTAGAATAGCATCCTGGGTGTGGGACAAGCTTTTCTTGAGCTTGGGAGCGGTAGAGAAGTGAAGGGATGAAGGAGAAGTGGGGGTTAGGTCTCCTTTTATAGTTGTAAGAATTGATGGCAAATTTGTCATTTCAAGCTTAAAACATTAATATCAGGTCTTTAGTGACGGATTTATCCGTCACTAAAGGTCTGATTGTGGCCGATGTGCACGGGCCTCCCCGCCTGCTGCGCTCAAAATGCCCACTTACGTTCTTCAAATCTTAGCCGTCCGATCGCTAGATCGGATGGTTTAGATTTCTCCTCATGCACGCCTTCGTCTATGCCTTCACCGCATGCCCGCGTGCGATCGGCCATGCGCACTTTGCGTCAGATCGTGCATGCGCGCTATTGACTGATCCGAGCTGCCCGCAGCCAATCGCATGGTCATGATTAATCGCCCGTGCGCTGCGGATGGCGAGTTGAATGCGCGTCTCACGCTCGTGCAACGCCGTTTGACCGCTGTGCTAACGGCGTAGCTTTGTCACGATTTTGTTTTTAGGCACGCTTGCTCACGGCCGTTGGATCAAGATCCAACGACCTAGATCATGCGTTGGAAATCCTTTGGAGATGCAGCGGCGGTTCTTAGGGCCGATTGGGCGGCTGGGATGGCGCCACGTGGTGCCATCTTGGCCGTCCATCTTCTACATGTTTTAGATGGTGCCACGATGTCTGATTGAGTCAATTTTCATGCCGTTAGGCTGCGATAATCGATCTGAACCGATCTGTGCGGTCAGATTTGTCATATGAAGTGTGAATTGGCACCATCTTGGCCCTTGATCTTTAGGCTTCCTCGATCTCTATCTGGTGCTACGGACGTCCGATCAGAGTGATCTTCGAGTCGTTAAACTCCAATCATTGCCCTAATCAGATCTGTAAGATTGGATCTTTGATCCGAGGCCATGAGTAAAAATCGTCCTATCCCTGACCATAAAAAAAGATAATTACTGTACAATTTGTACAACTTGACCTAAATGCATGTTATGCAATATTTACAATGTATGATGCTAATATGACACTAAGAACATGCTTTAATAGACATTTTTGGCTATGTAGATATATGCACATCACACCCTCATGCTTATCTTTTGCTAGTCGTTAGCAAAAACTATATGCTATTTATAAAAGAATTAGGGTTGGATTACTCAGGCACAAGTCATTTTCAACATTAAGAAATTTTTACTTAAGACCTGAACTTTCAAAGACACAACAGCGCTCGGGTATCTGCCAAAATGTAGACCGCCTCAAGCCCTCTCCTTATTCAAAGAAAGATCTCTTTTTCTCCTTTTTCTTCTTTTATAATTTTTTTAATTTTTGAGTTTAGGGTTACAGAGTGGCTTTCTACGGCCACTCAACCCACCTAAGACTTGATGGGAAACTTAAGTTCTAAGTATCTTTTTGTGAAAGTGATAGACTCGTTGATCGACAATCAGAACGGACTTCGGGCTTCTTTGCCCCTAGGTGACCTTAAAAATAATTCTGCCTAAAGGTGTATTTATACAACTGGTAGCTTTCTCCATATTTTTTTCTTTATGGGGTCAACACAAGGGTGAATCCAGTGTATATCTCCCCAACTTATTCTACTTTTGCACTTCTTCCTAAGTGTTTTAGGAATTTGACGTGCATTTCTTGAGTTGGGTTCTAGATAACCTACCAATGGGCTATTACCCACGATAACTTGCTAGCCATACTCGTGCGGTGAAGTGTGGCTTATTTCTTTTGTTTTCTTTTTCTTCTTTTTTTCGTTTCTATTTTTTTTTTTTAAGTAGGTGGCATTCTTGGTTTAAGATTTACCTAAAGGCAGCAGGAAAAGAATGGTCCAGTGGCTGGGTTCTGGACAACCTACCTATGGATTGTTACCCACGATAACTAGCCAGCCATACCACCCTAGAAGGTTCATTAGCTATCCAATTTCTTTTAAAACCGCTGAACAACGAGTCAGTGACGAATAGTGTGTAGGTGCTTAAACTTAAAGTTCCCTTAAATCAGAGGGCGGGTTGATAAGTCGTATACTTATCACCCAAACTTATTTAATAAAATTGAAATAGAATTCAGGATGGCGAGGACTCGATAAACAAATCCACATTTTGGTGGATACCTGGGCTGATTAAGCCCAAAGACCTGAAAAGTCTTAGTGTTCAGATCCTACTGTAATATTTCCTAAAATTGAAAAGTCGTAATGCCCAAGTATTCTTTCCTTAATTTTTTTTAAATAAATCAAAAGCAAACAAAAAGAATCTACGGAGCTGACAAAATAATTCAGTGATGAATATTCACCCCCCATGCCTATCTAATGCAATGTCCTCATTGTATTAAAAGGATATGAAACAGAGTGGAATAGAAAGCACTTGAATTGCATGAATAACAGGTTCGCTTCGAGATGAAAAGAACCTATATATGTACTGAAGTTAGTGTCTTCAGCTAGGCACCCTATACAAATAAAGAAGAAACAAAGTATTCATAAGTGCAGGTCAGAATCAAAATAAAAAGATTTACCTCAAGACCTTCCAGTAGATGTCCACAAATGTGGAGCAGATTGTAATGCAGACCCATACCCCATACCCCATGGTCGAGTATATCTAAGGTTCTAGATGAAAATTACCCAGAACCTGAGATCAGTATGCAAGTGGGGTCGAGCCTGCGATTTGTGAGGATTCAACCCAAGACCAAAAAGTCGAATAACAGAGAGATCAAGCTGAAAAGGATAATCAATGAATATTTGCTTGGGTTGAACATCCTCTGAGAAGATGTCATAAGGGTCTCGGTAGAAAGGTGGTTTTAGACAAATTAGAACCCTTAGACTCAATCTTTCGCTTCCTCCAAAATTTACTTCCCATATCATCATTTTCCACTTTCTATCCTCTGCAATCAGGATTTCAAATTTCGAGACCTCCTGCATATTAATTACCCCATTTGAATTTTCCGAAGTCTGAAAGATGTGACTGAACCAGAATGGACTTGGGTTTAATGATTTCAAAATCAAAATCGTCAATAAACTCTATGGGGTGTGATTGAGGGTTAGGGTTATGAATTGAATCCTTCAAAATAGGATCTAAATCTTCCATACGAGCCCCAACAGGATCAAATTCCTCAATTTTAGGGCCATCAAATGATTTATCGAATTCCTCTAGCCCAGTTGTCTCACTAAAATCGTGTTCTGTAAACTCATGTGAGACTTCGCATAATGATACTTCACCTTCAGAATCAAAGAAATCTAAATCCGTATTAAAGTATGTCTCAAAATTATCAATCACTCTCTGATCCATAAAGATATACATTTCCACGTACCCCAGCTCATGGATCTCGTAACACGTATTTGATTCCTCTAGAACAACTTGGTCAAACCCGATCTCGTAACACGTATCCCCCCCAACAGGTGCCTGAGCGGGTTCTGACATTAGCTCTCCTGAAGGGGGTTCATCCTAGGAATCATCCCAAGATTGAACTAAAGCAAGCACAAATCTCATCCTCAATTTTGGTAATTTCCCAAGTAAAAACTCACCCAGGCCCTTATCCTTAACATCTTGGAGCCAATCCAACAGATACTTGTTCAGATCATCAATCATTTCAATCAGGGGCTCCAATTCTTCAATGTAAGGTGTTGGTTGAGCTTCTAAAAATTGTATGGTGTTCCTCAAGTTAGCCAACATCTTTTCTTGGACTTGGTTAACCTAAACCACATGGTTTGGTTCAGGGTGGGGTGGTTTTGGGTTCAGTGCAGGGGAGTTAACAAATTGAGGATCTTGATATCCTCCCTGATAATAGGTCACTTTATGTTGCTCATAAGGTTGTGATGACCTAAAGGTAGTGTATTCAGGGAAGGGGTAAGGATCAATGTATCATTCTTGATTGTAGATCATATTAGGTTGTTCAAATGAGGGCGATGATCTAACATCAGTGTAGCTTGAAGAAGGATAAGAATCAAAATTGTGGTGTCTAGGGTTAAACCCTAAACACGGAGGTTCAGAACAGTATTCCCAATCAAGATTATCCCAACTAGAAGATGGACGAGAATAAGTCTGGTTGGAATAATAATCATTTTGGGAATAAGATGTATTAGGAGGATAAGAATGGAAATGCGTGTAGAATGTGGAAGGATGCATGACAAAACAGGAGGAAGAAAGGTGCCCTGCAACACAAACAAACAAACATGTCCTTAAGTAGGCTAGACTAAAGATCTACAGACTCCCATAACTCATCCTGAGATAAAGAATCGATTTGATCTATTTCTTTCCGGTCAATCCAACCAGTTAGAGGGAGGGACTAGGGAGAAGGTTCTTCCTTTGGCTTGCACCTCAGGTTCCTAGTGTACCCCCCAGCTGCGATCATTTGATTTTGCTCCCCTAACTAGACATCAGATTGAACGGTAGAAATAGACTAATCGAAAATAATCTCGGTCTGGGCTCCGAAGAGCGAGTCCAATCCTTAAGGCCAACGTCTACTCTGTTTTAATTAAGGTTAGGTTTGAATGTGCTTTGGAATATGATGGGCCCTTTATCTAGGTTGTGCCCTTAATGATTGATTGATATGTGTGTGCATGCACAACTAGTGATTTTCAAGCAAGATTATTTTTGGATGCGGTGAATTTTAGGGTTCAAATCTTACTTAGTAGCTTTTAGGATTCAACTTTAGGTATATTCAATCAAGTTCAGTTGGCACGCCAGGTTTTAAAAGCATAGGTGAAGATGTTTTCCTTTGAAACTTAAAAGAATGTGGAGTGCCTGGTAAATCCCTAAAATTTAAACCATGTGGCAGCTACTTGATGAGTTGATTTTAGTTGAAGTGGTGCGGCCCAGACAACTCAAACAATTGGTCTAAATTGCACCACTGAGTTAGGCACACAAAATGGTTAACCTAGACCGATTTCTACTCTTTTATATGTTGATTTGCATGTACCGGTTCCATAGATCAGAATCCAGTTGAGTAGATGAAAATCAATTACGTTAAGTACCTTGAATGTGGGTGTATGTAGTGTGTATGTTGAATTACCTCACAAGAAATATCTTTTTGTTGATTTTTTTATATATGGGTGAGATGAATGTGAGTGGAAATCTAAGCAACCAAAACTAACCGCAGTATTTATGCAAACACCTAGGTTAATTGGAGTTTGAATTAATGTGGTGAAATGGAATCTATGGATGGGGAAGAATGGGGAGCACTTACAGTTGTCTTCAACTGCACTTTACTTCGATCTACCGCTTGTAGATCCCCTATTAAGGTACCTGCAAAATAATAGATAAGAAATAAGGCAAGTTAGAAAATAATAAAGTGCACGAAATGCGGAAAGAAAATCGAAAATCGTTGCCGGGGATGTTGAGTGTGGAAAACTATGAGATCGAAGTTGGTTTTGGAAAAAACCGTCGTAGTTCAATTTGTGAAGAAATTTATCAACATATAAATTTATACTGAAATTCTAAGAATTCCAGGTCAAACACAGGGATGCTACGTCAATTTAAAATCCATGATTTATATTTTTTTGTATTTTTGTTTGAAAATGAAATAATTACACTAGAATTGATATCAATAATAAGAGAGAGAAAGAGGGAGAGAGAATAATTACTTGATATAATCAGAATGTTTTTACAACTATAAAGCGGGAAATTATTACAACTAAAAAGTAGAAAATTCTATTCTAGAAAGCGATTAAAAAGAAGGGAGAGAGATGTTATCCTCCTCGACGAATGCTTGGAGGACGAGTCGGACGGAGCGACGCCTGAAAGATGGAGGATGGAGCGGGAAGGGGGATGAAGCAGGAAGAAGCGGGAATGAGGCAGCATGTCGTCGTCATCGCGGGATCCACTTCTGGAACGGGGGCGAGAAAATTGGATTTAGCTCTAGAATAGCATCCCGGGTGTGGGACAAGCTTTTCTTGAGCTTGGGAGAGGTAGAGAAGTGAAGGAAGGGATTAAGAAGAAGTGGAGGTCAGGTCTCCTTTTATAGTTGTAGGAATTGAGGGCAAATTTGTCATTTCAAGCTTAAAACATTAATATCAGGTCTTTAGTGATGGATTTATCCGTCACTAAAGGTCTGATCATGGCAGACGTGCATGCGCCGCACGTGCCTCCCCGCCTGCCGCGCTTAAAACACCCGCTCATGTTCTTCAAATCTTAGCCGTCCAATCGCGGGATCGGACGGCTTAGATTTCTCCTCGCGCAGGCCTTCGTCTGCGCTCTCACCGCATGCTCGCGTGCGATCGGGCGTGCACGCTGTGCGTCAGATCGTGCGTGCACGCTATTGGCTAATCCGAGCCACTCGCAGCTGATCGCACTGTCGTGATTAATCGCCCGCGCGCTGTAGATGGCGAGTCGAACGCGTGTCGTGCGCTCGCGCAATGTCGTTTGATCGTTATGCTAGCGGCGCAGCTTTGTCGCGGTTTTGTTTTTAGGCGCGCTTGCTCACGGCTGTTGGATCAAGATCCAACGGCCCAGATCGTGCGTTGGAAATCCTTTGGAGATGCAGCGACGGTTCTTAGGGTTGATTGGTTGGCTGGGATGGTGTCAGGTGGCACCATCCTGGCCGTCCATCTTTTACGTGTCGTAGATGGTGCCACGGTTGTCTGATTGAGTCGATTTTCGCGCCGTTAGGCTGCGATCATCGATCCAAACCCATCCATGCGGTCAGATTTATTGTTTGAAGTGTAGATTGGCACCATCTTGGCCCTTGATCTTTAAGCTTCCTCGGTCTCTATCTGGTGCTACGAATGTCCAATCAGGGCAATCTTGGTGTCGTTAAACTCCAATCGTTGCCCTGATCAGATCCGTAAGGTTGGATCTTCGATCCGAGGCCCCGATTAAAAATCGCCTTGTCCCTGACCCTAAAAGGAGATAATTATTATACAATTTATACAACTTGACCTAGTGCATAATTATGCTTATTATGCAATATTTACATTGTATGATGCTAATATGACACTAAGAACATTCATTAATAGACATTTTTGGCTATTTAGATGTATGCACATCAAGGATTATCGGGTGGACGAACAGGTCGGGAATGACTGTTGCGTCAATTTCAAGCTCTCGTACGTGTACCAGAGGTGGGATTGACTATTCTAAAACTGAACTCAGAGTGTAATAGATGTGAAGTACAAAAAGGATAATCAGAAGGATCTCGGGTTTTTGGAATGGCGGGTTGCCTCACGTTAAGCACTAAATTCAATGCCTTCAACTGAGTGGAAAATGGTATGGAGGAGTGGTCAATTCAGAAGAGTTTTGTAGAACAAGCACCTTGATCAATAGCTTGGTTGGTCCAACCAGGTGCTTGTTCAAATCAATAGGCTGATGATGCAGCCCAAATCCAATCAATCTGGCAGGTTTATAGATGTAGATCAAGAGATGCAGAACCCACCATATGCAGCGGAGCTCAAGAAGATGTGGAAGTGAATAGCTAGGTTTTGGCTGTCGGATCAGCTTGATCAAAGTAGGGATCCTTAAATAAAAAAGAATCAGTGGAGGATGTAGGAACCCTACAAGAGTGGTCAGATAAGGAGGAGGCCCAATTTGTAGTCTGATCGAAGTCTGAAACCCGATTGGAATGTGGAGGAGAATCATCTGCAATCGACTCATTGAGAGGAAAATCAGAGTAGAAATTGAGCCCAGTTGCGGGTCGGGGTTGAAAACGGGTTTGGGAAGGTTCGGCATGTCTGGAAGAGGTGGTTTCAAGAATAATTGCATGTGAAAGCTCCTCTAGGAAGGATTCAAAGGTGAGTTCATTTAGAGAGTCCTCATAGTAGCCATCAAACTTAAAGGTAAATGCCTGAAGAGTGTTTATAGGATGAAGAAAATCTGAGTCAAGAAAAGATTCGAACTCTGGGTTGTAGACACTCTCGGCAATTTCTGTTTTTGATTCCTGAGTATAAAAAAGAAATGTTCCCACCTTAATGGAACTTGATTTGAATCAATGATCTCAGGATCAGGGACCTCAGAGTCAGAGTCGAAGAATGGATCATGTATGCTGAGGTCGTAGATTGGCTCATAGTCGTTAGGAAACAATGGTTCTCCGAAATCAAAGTAAGATTCGAAATCGTCGGAGAACTTGTGAGAATCATGTTCTGTTACGACCTGGTTCCCGAATCCCTACAGGACACGAGACCGGACCGACTCGACTGATCCCAAGACCCAGTCGTCCAACGAGCAAGTAACCAACAAGTAGTAAAATAAACCACATTCACCATGCAAGCAACTAACAGTAACAAAAGTATAGCAGTAAAGGAGAAAACTACTACAGTACATACCACCACAATAGTAGAGAATTTAAACAGGTACAGGAAAATAAAGTTTACAATAAAGAGTACAAAAGTGTAACAAAGTTACTCACTACAACGGAACGGGTACAGCAAAGAAAAGTACAACTACTGGGCTCTACTGGGCCCAGCACCCTCTGTAGCCGTAGGCTATGGCTGCTCAACACTTAGACCTGAAAAAGGTTATGAATGCACGAAATTAGCGAACGGTGAGTAAAGTGGCAACCATCTAACTAAAAACAGTAAAGGTGGACAGGTAGCTGTTGTTTTTCAATTTCTTTCTTTATTTAACTAATTATTCTTTCTTTCATCACTTGGTTTATTTATTAGGTCTTTTTCTTGATCTTGAGTGTTCCTCGTGGAAATGATCTTGATTGCAGTCTTTTTCGAAGAGTAGAAGTAGCACATGGTGCTCTCCTGGCTGGGAGAGTCCCTCGTGGTGGTCCTACACTCAGTCAACCACCCCAAGGTCGCTGACAGACGTAATGGTGACTACGACACGTGTGATAAGCGCATGGGTAGCTACCTCGCACTGGCACGCGGTCAGTCGTTTCCATTAACAGGTGCGCTCCATGTATAGCACGGAACCAGTATAGGGCATAACCCTCTCAATAACAGGGGTCTCGCCCCTAAGAACCAAGCAGAGGTTTCGCCCCTCCACAGTCCGCGCACCCTCGCCTGACTACCCTGGTTTGTCCCGTGGGCCTAACAAGTCGGTGTAGGACGGCTAGCTGAACCCCGGGGCCCGTGGGGTGGCTAGCTCTCACCCTACACTAGTAGCTCTCCCCAGTACTGTGTACACGAGGGCCAAAAAGTCGATACAAAGTGGCCAGTCCTAACCCCGGGTGCGAACCCTAGGGCGGCTAGCTCCGCTCTGCACTAAACAGGGGGACAGTTGCTCTCCTTGCTACTCCGTACTCAAGGGCCAGCTCACTTCCCCATTCACATTTCCAATTCTATTCCATTTATTTCCAGGAGCTCTAGTAATTCCCCGTAGGGTTCATGCTCATGTTTCTCAGGCCAAGCCATACTAGGTTTCATTATTTCTATTTCCATTTCATATATAGGCAGCTCGTATTTAATTGCAATAATAGGAACATACATGCAACAGTTGCTAACAACGGTACTTTACATTCCACAGACAACTGTTATCCAATTGCAGGCAATTGTTATTGTTTTATTTAATCATCCAAGACTGCAAGTCATGCATTCAATACAATTATTCCAATGTTTCTAGTCCTAGGATTCATGCCATACCCTAGGATCTAACATTCAGTCCAGAGTTTCTAGTCCTAGGATTCATGCCATACCCTAGGATCTAATTTTCATTCCAAGTATGCATTTATGTTTGTAATTAACTAGGGGAAGCCACTCTACCTTCGAAACCAGGAGAAATGGGGACTTGATCGGCAGATCCACATGCCTCCGCAACCCCCAAACCCGCAACAGAACGAGGTCCTAACACAAGGATCAACCACAAGAAACTACTCAGAACATGATAAAAAGCATTCCAACAAGTAGAGGAACTTATACGAAGAAGAACAAAATCTTAATTACGGAAATCGAACCTCAAACGAACCCTAAACAAGTTAAAAATGACAATCCTGACTCAAATCAGACGTCTGGAACACCTTCCAGACGTCTTAAAAGAAGTCCAGAATCATACCTCACTCTGCACTGCTCCTCAGACATCCAGGGATCCTTTTGAACCGTCTGGGCCTAGTTCCAGACGTCCGACCACCTCTCTGGACGTCTAGAGACGTTTCCCGCCATCTAGTGCTTTGCCCAGACGTCTGAATCGTGTGGGAGGGTGTGTCCCCGCGCCTTCCCAAAACGAATCCTGCATGCGTAACGTAATCTCCTCAATATGGCACGTATCAGAGCCTCGGCGGAACGGCCTTCATGGCCGTATCTGCAAAGGGAAGTACAGGGTGCAGGACGTACCTCTCAATCGTCTGGAGCTTCCTCCAGACGTCGTTCGCGTCGTCTGGATGTAGGTCTAGACGTCTGATTCTGGGAAAAATCACAGAATCAGAAGCTCCTTCGTCTTCTTCCAGCTGCGCGCGGCCGTGCTGCGCTCGCTCGTTTGCTGCTCTAGCTGTAGCAGCATCGGGGGAAACCTCCCCGGCACACCTCTCCGCCGTGCGTACGCCGACCGGCCGTGAGGTTCTCTGGCGAGCTCTCTTGCGAGCTCACTCGCTCTCCTCTCCTCTCCTTCTCATGCTGCTCCTCCTCTCCGCCGCTTCGCTTGCTGCACACGCCTCTCTCGCTCTTGCTGGAGGAAGGAGAAGGTGGCTGGAAGTGGGGTGGTGAACGAGGGAGAGGGGATCGGCTTAAGTAGGCACAGGGGAGGGGTTCTGTCGGTGAGAGGGGAGAGAAGAAGGCGGCTGTGCACAGTCTGCGTGCGGCACGTGCGCAAACTTGAGAACGTACGCACACAAAAATTAATTTCCAGACGTCTGGGAATATGTCCAAACGTCTGGCCAGACGTCTGACCCAACTCCCAGACGTCTTAAAGTGTTTTGATGGCACGGGCCTTATCATGTTCTGAATCTGATTCGGGATCAGAGGTTCCACCACAAAATAGATCAAAAGATGTAGACTCAGCAACCTGACTTGGATCTAGCCTATTCTCAGATTCTGAGCTCAAAAAGGTGTTCTTATTAGGCATTGGCTCAGTTTCTTGGCTTGTAAGGAAGATCCAATCAAAACCTGACTCTTTTAACTCTTCGATTTCTGTATCGTAGATCGGTGTGACTTCCAAAAAATTAATTTGTGTTTATGAGAATGTTGGAGAGGTGCATTCATCAAATACAGTCCTAGAATCATAATCTAAATTCAAATTCTGATTTTCATCATACGGGGCCTTGTAATCATCCCAATAAGGCTCAGATCCAGATTCTAGGTTAACGGTGTGGGTTGGATCATTAGAATATCGGTTGGGCTCTACAGGGATGTTAGAATTGCCCTTGGGGGTCACCTTATCAGAGTAAGGAGCGGAATTTACACCCTCGAGAGGTTTTGATTCAATCTCATTATCACAGGAGTCTAGGAAATCTAAGCTTGGTGAACCAGGGTTTTGGTTTTCTAGGGCTGGCTCATAATCGTGTTCTCCTGCAAATGGATCCTCCCAACCCATTTCAAGATTAAGAATGTTAATTCGTTCGTAATTTGAATCAGGTTCCATTCAGGTTGGGGGTCCATAACAAGCTCGATCATCAAACTCGGGATTTGGAAAATTATGTTGATCACTAGTCTCACTCCAAGATGTTTTGTTAGTTTCTAACGGGTATTTTTGATCAATTGTCGTATTTAACTTATTTAATAATTCTCCCCGTTCTTTTAGAAATTCCTGGAGTTTTTCCGAAAGTGAAGGGTTTGACTAAAATTGCAGATAATCATTGTTGTGTAATTTCACCAAGTTACTGTGTTATGCTAATAGGAGATCCTAGTTTGAACCGGATTTCATTTGTGTCCATATTATCTCTACGCAATTCATGATGATCTCTGTTGTTTTTGCAAATCTTTCCTGAATGTCCTTTGCATAATATTCTTCATGGTTTCTATAGGCATTCTCAAGGATTTTTTCTTTCAAGCTCATTTGGGATTCGGGCTTCCTAAATAATCTTTCCTATATAACTAGGCTGCATTTTGAATCAAATGGTGGAATCAAGATGTAGAATCAAAACTCAGGTTCAGATTAGAGTTGATTAGATCTGAAAGAGATTCCCAAGAAATTCTGTGTGTGTGCTCTAAGGGAAGGGATGAGGGACTGGATGTGATATTGACCCAATCAAGGCACCCAAAGATTTTTGGATGACTAGGCAATTTCGAGGAGAATGATACCTCTGAATCAGAAATTCACACACTCGAGAAGTACCTGGGCAGCCAGGAAGGGAGAGCCCCGCAAAGACCCCTACATGGTAGAGTGTCCCCATGGGTTACGGGGTTTCCCCCACCCGACCTTCCTTGTCACTGAGGGTCTAGGTAAGCTAGAATGTATGAACTTAAGTCCTTAAGTCTACTACTTTTATGTCCTAATTTGTGTCTTGAGTTTCACTTGATTAGAAATTAATTCAACTTGTGACCTAAATTGGAGGTTGGTTGGCCTATAATGTAGACCAACTTCGCCTGACCTGCCCTAAAGATGGGAGAATGAGATTTAGGTCAAGACCTAGAAATCACCTTGATTTGACTCCCCAGTTATTAGGTTCAAGTATTTTAGGGTTCAAGTGAGATTAGAGCCTGATTTTAGGATTTTTCTGATTAGATCTTTTCAACCAAGGGCTTGGGTAGCACACAAATGTAAGTGAGTTTGTTTCCTTTTATGCAGGCAAGTGTGAACTAGCACTCTAGAAACCTAAAAATTAAAACCCTAATTGGCTCTGTTTCCAAGTCCAATTGATCTTGACATGTTTACCTTAGGCTTCAAGCATGAAGTGTGTTAGCCCAAAGTGATTAGAAATTAAGCGAAGTCCCTAATAGGCATAGGAAATTTGAGGTAGGATCTCTAAACAGAATCGCTTCAACTAAATGAGATTTGAAAATTTTCGCAAATCAGGAAACTTACCCTTTTAAATGATAATTACTATAAAATAAGGCAGGTGATTCCTAATTAATTGTTTCCTTTTTCTTTTGTCTTTCTAAGATTAGGAGGTTGATTAGGGAAGAATGGAGAAGTTACTTGCCCTGGTGTGGCTGTTTTGCGTGAAAGATCTCTTCGTGAAGTACCTCGCAAAATCACAAGAAAGCAAACACGGCAAGTCAATGGTCAAATAAAATTAAATAATGCAGAGAATAGTGGTGAATTGCGCGTTGCTCCCCGGCAATGGTGCCAAAATGTTGGAGCGATAAATCGATGTTTTAAAATAGCTTTGTTGTAATATAGCCAAAATAGTGCTCAAACAAATAAATTTATTACTTGAATGAAAGTCTGAGGTTGAACACAAGAAGCAAATAGGAATTCACACACTAATCTCTAATAGAATGTAATTGAGCACAAAATTTAGGCCAAATAAATTACTCAAAAATGATAATCAATGCAGAACATGAGTATAACAAGAATTTGACATGATAAAAAGAGATCTATAACAAAATAATGGTGATTTAGATCACCAATTATTTAGTATAGTTATATGTAAACTAAGATAATCAATAATGCTACAGTAATTAGGACCAAATATACGCACAGTAGCTTGAATGCTACAGTAATCATACATCTCTTTGGATATCAGATGCTTTAAATGGCCTTCTTCTTTGTTTCTCCCTCTTTCTCTTCTCACAATTTTCTTTCCTTCTCTGCTTTCTCTTCTTTTCTTTTCTTTTTATGCGACTCTCCTTCTTCTATCCTCTACTTCTCCTGCCTTGTCTTCTCTTCTTCTCTCTCTTCCTTCTTATCTTCAACCCTTCTTCTTCTCTTCCTGCTTTCATCTTCACGCATAGAAGGTAGCCATCTCAGATTTTGGCTAAGTGTCACATGGGGCAAAACCCTCCCCTGCCTCGCGCTTTCTCTCTCTTTCCTCCTCTTAGGTTTTGCCCTCCCAGGGCCACTCAGGGTAGTCGGGTTATCGGGTAGGTGCGCACCCAGGTCTAGGCTCACCGACGGTGGGTGGTGAGCGAGGTGTGAAGGCTTAGGCAGGTTGGGTGCATCAGGTCCGCGGGGAAGATTTCACAGACGAGGAGCGTGAAGGGTGTACAGGACCTCACCCCTCATGTGTTGAGGCGATAAGCCCTCAACACTTTTGCAACTTATGCGGTAGTGCCGCTTTCAAATCTTCTGAGGTGGGACTATCTAGTCCTCCTTCCCGTGCAGCTGCAGTGGATAGCGCCTTCAATTAAGGTCAGGCCAGCAGTCAATGATCCCAATTGACCTACTGCTTTTGTTATTGAGAAGGTCCTGCAACACTTGGGACTGAGAACTAGGAGTATCGTGGCCACGAGGACAAGGCTGATGATGGCGACAGCGGCGGAGCGTGACGGTGAGAACCTAAAACGCTGATAAAAGCCCTCACAGCCACATTAGAATAGTTCAGGAGCTTCTCCAAGGCACGACGAAGGTGCTGATGGTGATTTCGTGGAGGATGGTGGTCTGTGGTGGCTGATCGATGACGGAGTTGGTGCATGATGATGGGTCTATTCGGGGGCGTGTTTGGGTGGATGGGAAGGCGAATAGAGATAGGGGTTTTGTGTGCAAAGGGATGGCAGTGCTTTTGGGAGTTGTGGGGAGGCATGTGGATGAGTGTAGCGTGTGGAGGACCTCGCTGGAGATATTGCCAGAGATGGGGAAGACGGAGGTGAGCGATGGTATCGAGGGGTTTATTTTTGGTTTTTGGTAGAAGGAACTAATCTAGGGGCCTTAAGGGAATTTAATTACCTATGCTAAGTGGACAAAAAGGAGAGGACAACACCGACATTGGTAGGCCAGAGTTGGGGAAGAAGGTGCTCCGATGAAGGGAATGGCTCCGATGACGAAGGTAGCAGGGCTCCTGTTGGTTCGACCAAGAGCAGACGAGAGAGAGAAAGAGAATCCGACAACTGGTTTTATGACCGGATGACGAAGGAGGTCAGGAGGGGTAGCCGGAGCTTGAGGAGCTTCGCGACCGAAGAGGAGAGAGGAAGAGGAGGGTTTTCGGCCAGAATTCAAGATTGGGAGACTCGGTGAGGTCTGGTGGTTCTTTATATAGGCAGTAGAGGGCGAAAGGAGCTTGGAAGACAAGCTTCCAAGCTTGGAATGTTCACTGGAGTAGGAGACCCAATTGTTCCACGAGTTCGCATTAGGATTTGGGCAAGAATTAGAGCCCAAGATGCGGCTCAAATTGTAGGGAAATCTCTCAAGAATCTCCCTTCCAATTTTGGAAGGAATTCGCTGGTCAATTAGGGAGAAATCCCTAGTCGAAGGTCACTGGAGTAGGATTCCTCTGCGATAATGGTGGAGGAACCTATTTGCAAAGAGTGACGACAAAGATAGGAGCCTTTTTGTAAGGAATTCGAAAGTTAAGGGTTTGAATGAGAAAAAAAAATTTGACTGGACCAAAATGCAAACTTTGTAAAGATAATCTCAGATTGGGTCCAAATTTTGGTACAAACCTAATTTAGACCCAAGGAATCCAATCATGAAGTTTGATTTAGGTTTTGGTCAAGTTTGACTAGGTAATTTATGCAAAAACTTAAATTATGGTAAATGTCAGTCTGACTCTGTTTTGGGTCAAGACGGGTTTTGATGGTCAAATTGAGGGTACTTTTCTATTAATTCTAGAGGGTTTAGGTCAATTTTATCCTAATCAGAATCTCAGTTAAATAAATGGGTCTATTTTTAGGGTTTCAGAAGTCATTTAATTCTCAAAACATGTGTAAATCCTTTTCTGTCTGTTCTAACCCACTTGTTAGCCTTTTAGGACCATTTTACCCTTAATTAACCCCTGGGAAAACCCGTGATTGTATTACATTCATGATGTGATGTTAAAATTGCAGTTTTAATCCTATTTTTTTGTCTTTCCCTCAGAATGGATTTGTAGTGAATTATGGTTCTCTGGTAGTTATGTAAAAGCATTTACTGACTTAATTAGATCAAAATGAGCTACTTATGACTCATGATGCTGTTCCCATCAGTTCTTCTCTGACAGCGGAGAAGAAGAAGATGAAGCTGGCTGTACGCACTTCTGTAGGCGCGTGAGGGTGGGGCTACAACCGGCTATAGGCGCCGATGGGCGTGTGCTCGACTTGCTGTGCGCGAGGAGATCACCGTCAGTGGCGCGGGCGGTGGATGCGTGGAGGTGGCTAGTGGTGCTGCGCGTGAGGGGGTGCACGCGAGGGTCAGTTGGCTCACGGTGAGGATGCTGTGTGAGAGGATGTGTGGCGAAAGCTTGCTGCACGTGTTGAGGCGCCGGTGGGTGCGTGGAGGCGGTGCTGGACGTTGATGAGGAGCCAATCAGAGAGAAGCGCGGTGGACTGGTGCTCGTGGTTGATGAGGCACACGATCATAGTAAGGAGAATGCGATGTCGAGGAGCGTGCTGTCACTATGCTCATTGAGAGGAAGCACAGTCGTGGTCTAGGAGTTGAAGACAGATGAAATGCAATGGTGGTTGTTGGTAGAGGTTGCATGTTATGGCAAAGGCTTGTGGTGATGCTCTGGTGAGGAGGATGTCGAGAGAAGGTGCTTCCCCGTGGGGAGGAAGAAGGTGCTCCCCCGAGGCCATCCTTGTGCCTGTTATATAAAGAATAAAAGAATGAGAGAGAGAGAGAGAATATCATGGGGAGAGAGAGGAAGAATAAGGATGGAAATTAGAGAAGAATCAGGTCGTGGCATTGATTGGATTTTGTCAAAAACTGAGACCACACATTTCCTTCTTTAAATAAACTTTCTAAGAATTATAAAAAGGAAACAAGCTTCAAAATATAATCTATGCTGATTTTTTGGGAAATTAAACGTCACGATGGCAATCTAATTGTATGATCCAATAAATTGGACTCCCAAAATTAATCTTGCATGAAAAGTAATTAATCAAATAACGTAAATGAAATGCAGGAAATCAAAGTCTTAATCAATTTGATCAACATAATGCATGCTCTAAATTAAATTTCCGTTCCAATAATAATGCACTTGGCACTAAATTAGTCCACTGAAGTGGACCTATCAAATATCCCATGCTTAAGTTTTGCTAGTCCCGAGCAAAATCATATGGATCAGACCAAGTCTCTAGGCCAGATTTTACTGTTAGGATGTCTTATCGTGCCGCGCCTCTAGAGATTAGATCAAAATACCAATAATAGGCCTAAAGGTACTTAAGTACCAGCCAAGATATGAACCTGACTATCCTCAGCCTTAAGTCCGCCATAAAGGTTTTTAAGGCCCACAAAAACTACCCAAAGTTTCATTAACCCCAGCGGTTAAAGTACCTGTGCGTATGTGTAACAAGTCTAAGTTTAGTTTACCAATTCATTTTTGATAAGAGAGCTGGAGAGAGACATTATTTCAAGAATTTTCTCTCTTTTCCTTTTAAATTTCCTAAACCCAACATTGGATTAGCCTTAAACACGATCTGTATCAGATTTCTTATCCCCACCATCAATCCTCGCAGCGTCCCTAGTAATTGATGCTTCAGGATAGCACCGTTCATGGTAACCCCCAGAACCCTGGCTTTCAACACTTTGGGATAGTGCTGCCCATGACGTTTTGTAGCTAAATTCAGACCCTGGCAATCGACATTTTGAGATAATGCGGCCCATGGCATCTCAACCAGCACAAGGTACTTCCGTGCCCCCGGTAGGATATTTAGATATCCTAGGAGACAAGCACCGAGGAGATAGTATGTTATAATGCATCTTTGAGGAGAGTACTTTTCATTCCTCCTCTTCGCGTCGGAAACTCGTCCAATCAACTTGTGTCTTCGAGCCGCTCCTAAGTCAAATTTTCAGGAAAACATTTTCAGAGCATACACTTTTTTGCATTATTCTTCATTATGCACATTGAACCGGACCGGTATGTGATTTTTGGGTGCCTAGTGTACCAAGTGATCGTTGTGGATGCGTTTACGTAAAAACCATTCGTTGTAGCGCATTTTACAACATCAATTTTAATAAGAAGAATCGGACGTGAGTCCGAGTGTCGAACACAAGGAGGCATAAAATCGGATCACTTAATAGCTTTGTGTCACAAAAATGTTGCTTGTTCGCTTGCAAACCTATTTGAAAAGAGAGAGAGGGAGCGAGAGATAAAGAGAGAGAGAATAGGGTTACAGAATCGTTATAAGGATATGTTAACTAATTGCAAAGACAAGATATAAAAAACATATTCAATTGATTATCAAATGTTGTGTTCAACCAAATGTAGATGAATGCTTGAATATACGAAATAACTACAACTATCAAAGAAACTAAAACTAAGAACAAGGAAGAAGGCGTCAAGGCAACCACGGTGGTGGAGGAGCTTCCATCGGTGGCTCAGTGTCTTCACAACCTTACTTGGAGCTTTAAGGAGTGGTGGAGTTGCTTGGGTAGAACATGGATGCAAATGAGAGGGGTAGGTCCCTTTTTATAGTTGAGGAAAGGGCTAAAATTCATCCTTGGGTCAACAACGACATTCAAAGAGTCGCTGAAGACCCGCCGCATACGTCGCCAAAGCCCTGTCCCCGCACTTGCACCTGCTGCCTTCAACAAGCGCGCTGTTGGCCCGCACGGTGTGTCGTGCGCGCATGCGCTAGTGTGTGATGTGCTAGGCTGCACTTCTTTCCTGCATGCATATACGTGCACTGCTGTGCTACCACTGCTGCTCCTTGCCTCGCCTCAATTGCAAATTGGGGGGGGGGGGGGCTCCGGGGATTCGAATCCACGCCCCTCCCTTAGAGGCTGGGTCTTCAACCAACGTGCCAAGTCAACGTTTGTGTCGAGGAGACATCTTATGGCCACACGGTGGAGGAAGCTTCTCAGTGGTTGGATCAAGATCTAACGGTTGAGAATGGATGATCCACATGTAGGCGATGGTTGTTGTTTGGTGTTGGGTGGCCTAGATGGTGTCATGTGGTTCCATCTGGGCCGCCCATCTTCTTTTTGTTGTAGAGGATGCCACAGTGCTCGGATCGAGATGATTCTCGCATTTTCGAACTGTGATTGTCGCTTTGGATCCATCCGTATGGTCGGATTTTTATCTGAAGCCTATAGGGATGTCACATTTCCCCCTGGCCATTGATCTTTCTTGAACTTGTTGTAGGAGCTACGGAAGTTGGACCAAGGTGATTTTGAGTCCGTTGGATTCTATTCGTCGATCCAGATCCATCCGTACAGTCTGATTGCTCATTTAAGACCTATTTCAATATGGTCTTGTACACAATGTCATTAAACATTGATTCTAAGCAATTTAATTGTAGAGATAATCCAATATGCATGCAATGTTCCCAAGCCTACTATAATATGACATTATCGCACAAGTACCCTCGAAAATGACTCTAATTGATCATATTAACACTAATAATTGTAGAGTCATCACCAAGTCCCACAAACCAAAGGGCATGCAACAGGGCTAAATACTCCCTGAGCCTTAGACTTAATACATCAGCCTTGCAACTCCCTCAACCTCTTGAGGAATAGTCCAGATTTTAACAAATACGTGAGTGTTTAAGCCCTATAGCAAACACAGGAGGCTTAAAGTCGGTATCCCACACTTATCTCCTTCTCTTTAGCACTTCAGGAATTAATTCAACATTCATTCTAGCCCAAAACTTAAGTAACTCCCCCATAATCAAATACCATGACCAGCACAAGTTTTGCACCTTTTCTCTCTATGTCTCTCTCTTCGTCTCTTCCTTTTTCCTTCTCATTATATTTGCAATTCAGCTCACACATATTTCATTTCCCTTTTTTTTTGCAATATGGATGCCCTAACTGCATGCAAAATATGTATAAATGCTATGAACAACCTCAGGTTATACCCCCATGCTTAAATCTGACAATGTTCTCATTGGAAAGCAAACACAAGGAAAGATATTACCTGAGGTGGAGTTGGAATGTCTCCCAACGGGTGATTCTTGCTAATCGGGCTCTAGAAGTAAAGCAAAAGGAGACTCGAAAAAGATACGTAACAAACCTGACCTACTAATTAAGTAACCCAAGATGTTGGCAAGCTGGTGGTGGAGAGTGATGCCAAATGCTTGCCAAATGTAGGTGAAAATAGGGCATTCTTAAGCTATTGTTGGAAGTTTCACATAATTTACATGAGTAGTGACCTTCGGGAGTGCATGGCGAGGAAGCAAAGGCTCCTCAAGCAGATATGTGTGGGAAAAAGAGGGTACGAAGGACACCCTAAGGATGATGGGCTGACATGGACAAGCATCAATCCATACTTGCCACTCTACCATAGGATGTATTGGTATTGTTATCCCCCCGTAAAGTTGAAATGAGAGTAGAGACCTCAGGAAGCTGTTTCTGAAAGAGTGTAAGTCTGTCAGTTGCTGGGTGAGGAAGAGGGTTAAAAAGGGCTTGAGAGGTTTAGTATTCATCCTCAACAACCATTCCAATTCCTGAATGTCATTAGAAGCAGCCTTAGTAACTGATTGACTTTCATGCTGCCTATCATTAGTGTGCGCATCTTGGAATGGGCCCAAATGTTCACCTTCCAAATTGAACCGATCAAAGGTGTCACTCATTTCATTATCATGTAAAGCTGGCTTGGAAGCAATAGGGGTGTGATTGTCCTCAACAAGGACATCCCCAGGTTCTTGTTCAATGTTAAGATCCTGCCTCTGGGGTGTATAGATTTCTTCATCAAGAGTATCAATTGCTTCTCCTTCTTCCCAATGTTTGATAGGATGATCTTTGTAGTCAAAAGTATGTAGGAATCCAGATTTAGCTAAATCAGTAAGATCCTTAGGGGGTAAGTCCTTGAATAAAACATATACCACCCTGGAGTCACTCCATACTTTGAGTTTGGGC
Source organism: Thalassia testudinum (assembly GCA_037157565.1). NCBI lineage: Eukaryota > Viridiplantae > Streptophyta > Magnoliopsida > Alismatales > Hydrocharitaceae > Thalassia > Thalassia testudinum. Next base: position 129,887,052 of record JAZHRO010000014.1, on the reverse strand, counting down.
CCCTCAAAGTCATCATCATCCTCATCTATGCTTCTTCCCTCTTGCCCCTGAGACTCAGGAAAATTTTCAAAGTCAGGATCAAGTATTTCAAGTGTTTTCTTGTCCTCCTTAAAAATCAAATCTTCATGTCCCTGAGACAAAAATTGATCCAAATCATCCAATTCAGTATTAATTCCCTCAGGGTCACCTGTGTTAGGTACTTGTAAATCCTCAGAATGTTCAATGACAGGTGTTGGTCCCGTAAGTGGACGATCATGGTTATTACAAGTTCCTTCTAATATGATTTCTTCGGACATCCAAGACTCCTGGAATTTGTTAACTTCAGAATCACAATCCTTAGGGAGATCTATCTGAGGTGCAAGGTGATGGTAACACCATCATTCACCATAACTAGCTTGAATTAGTTGAAATCAAGAGATAAATGCTTCTGAATGATCGCCTGATGACCATAATTCCATTCTGATCCATTTTAAGAAGACAAAAGAATAAGGTTAATTCTGTAGTTTTAACTACACATCACAAGTGCAGAGTAACCACAGGGTCACCCAGGGGTTAGTTAAAGGTCAATTGAGCATTAAAGACCAATAAGTGGGTCCACACTGACAGAAACGGGGTTTCATGCATTTTGAGAGAAGAAACAATACACAAAATCATAATTCTCAACCCCTCTTGAATTGAAGAGGTTATGGTTATAATAAAATTCATCTAAACCTCCTAAAATTTATAGAAAAATATTTTAAGAGATTTGGTACCTTTGGTTTGACCATCTGAACCCATTTTAACTTGGAATAGAGTTTCAAACGGGAATTTGCCCAGATTTGAATTTCTATGCAATTTTCCCAGTCAAAAGTGGTCAAAACTCAAATTCAAGTTCACCATTAGATTCCTTGGGTTCAAATTAGGTTAACACCAAAATTTGGGCCCAATCAAAGTCCATCTTGACCTAGTTTGCATTTTAGCCCTTAAAAACTCTATTTCTTGCAATCATCCCCTCAACTTTCAATTTTCTTACGTTTACCCCCTAACTTTCTCACCACTTTCACATATATACCCCTGCCACCATTGTTGAGTCAACTCGAGCTTGATCGACTTTTGACCAACCTAAAACAACAAAACTACACCAAATTCCACCAAATTTGGTGGGATTAATGTTCACACGACAGGGAATCATATGAACTGATTTGGGACTCGAATCTCACACAAGAAACCCCCAGTGAATCTGAGAAATTGTGGGGAGTCTCTTGATTCCAAACTCGGAGCTTGGGCATCTAATTTCCTATTAGAGTTCGATTTTGAGCTCTATAAGAGCTCCCTTAAGTCCCATCATCGATTTAGTCTGGTTAGGCCCCAAAACCCTCTTCCCTTCTTCCTCCGACTGCCTTCGTCGCGACTCTGGTGAGCTTCATCAACCTCTTCGCTCTGGCCACTCGACGACCAAATCGAGTGGCCCAATCTCTCCCTCAACTTCCTCTGCTCCTTACCGATCACAGTAGGGGCCACTTCCACCTTCATCCTCGCTGCCCAACCTCACCGGAGGTATTCACCTTCCCCATGTCCTGCAAGACACGCCGGCATGGTATCTCTTCTCTTTTCATCCCTTAGCTATGTCTACCTCTCCTTCTCCTTCTTTAGCTTAGGTTTAGACCCTTAGCATGCCAATTCGACCACCGTATCACCGTGCTCCCCCTTCGTCTTCCTTGAGTCTGGCCACTCCTTCGGCGTGGTCGTCGGAAACATCTGACCACCAAACTCACAGCCACAGCCACCAAAAGCTCCACTTGGACACTACGACCAAAAGCCCTAATCTAATTAGGCCTTTCAACCACCTAGTCACTCATTTAACAAACCCACCACAACTCCTGCAAACCCGACTTCGTCCGACCACATCTGACTACCAAACACCAAATCACCACCACCAATGAACTCCTCGCACCACGGAGACTCCTCTGAGCTTTAATTAGGGCTTAAAGCTCGTGTTTTGATTATTATGTCTTCACCGGACATCTCTTCACCTCCGTTCATCACCACCTCGCTCTGCCATCGTCTACCGTCCTTCGCCCCTGCTTCTACTCCTAATAGACGTGAAACAACACCATGCAGGAAACGAGCATCTAATTCAAGCAGAACACCTCAGCAGCAACGCCACTTGGAGGAGTCCTTAAAGCTACTGCATGCGTAAGAAGAAGCCTTATCTTAGTCCCACATCGTAGGCGTAAAAATTGGAAATTCGCATATAAGGAAAAGCGTCTGCTACCGAGTTGCCCTAGTCACGAGGGGTCAAGTCCCTCACGAGTCTGTGCATGTCAGTCTACTCGCCCATCCCTTGTGAACCAGACCAGACCTCTTTGCGCTAACCTGAACCGAACCTAAATCGGATTTGAGAGAGAGAAGGGGATATTTTGAGGAGGGTGGAGGTGGTTTTGCACTGTTCCACCTTGGGAAACGTGCCCATATGCTCTATACTTAGCCATTTTTGAAGGTTGTGCTATGAAGCCTTGTGTTAAGGCTTACTTCTGAGTTTCTAAGGCCCTGTGCCTTGAGCGGTGCTTTGAGCACTTAAGGCGTCTGACATTGGTACTTGACATCTGATTGTAGTTAATTTGAGGGTACTATAGAGATATTTGATGCTTATTTGATGAGGCTATTTGCAAATAAGTGGTTCAAAGCCATTGTAGCGAAATTGAATTGGCTAAATACATTGGAATATGTGTTTAAATGTGAGAATTAATTGGTGATTTAAATCACCATTTTAGGATTTTATCCTTTTTTTTGTCCCATTATTTCTTGAGATACATTTGCTACATCAATTTGAATAAATCTCTATCATTCACTGAAATATCTTATTGTGCCCATTAATTTAAATTGCGATTAGTGTTGTGAATTCCAATTTGCTTCCTGCAAATGACCTCGAACTTACTTGTGTTTCTTGAGTTTATAAATTTTAAGTGCCATATCACTTTTGTTTGCTATACTACGACGTGTTTTATGAAAACTTGACAAAAGCGACGCAACACAAGGTCTGCAGAGGTGTAAGGTATCGGTTCGGCATCCCTCAGATGATGTGCATAGTCCACCTCAAAATCCAGAATGGGAGTTGGGTGGACCGTTTGACTGCGACCTATTTCATCAAATGTAACAAAGATACTATCATTCGGGTTGAGTTCATTTAATGGGACCATTTTCCTCTTTGATTGGCTCCAATAAAGCTCAGGTGGAAGGTCTAAGGGCTCCTCTTCTTTAGGTTGCCACCATTCTACATCACAATTTATCGAGTGGCTACTCTTTTAAATTCCCAGTGTATCCATGTAGCCCCCCTCCCCTTAATGCCAGGACTTCTCAAAGATGAGTTATCGAGTATGGGGGGGTCTACAATATCCTCAAGAGGGTATCTATACTCCATGATTGAGTCTGTAATGTCTCCTTCCATATTATGGCGTGACTCTCTCAAGGGAGCTGCATCTAGCGTGGAGGGGTTAGAATCAACCTCAAGGGAGTAAATCAGGTGACAATTTCTTCATTTAATTGTTGACTTGTCCTCAAAGACTCTCCTAATGATTCCATCATTTCTGTCTATTGTTTTTGCATTTCTTTCATAAAAGAGTAGAGGCTACTATCAGATTAGGGAGGATAGTCAATCTCAGGTCCAAGCTGCCTAAGATTATTGGTCCTACCTTGATATGACAAATCATTAAGGGTGGGTGGGTTGGGCCTAGTCATGGAAGAATTAGGGTTGGGATACCTTTCTCCTAGCTTCTACTCATCATCACAAGGTTGGGGATTAATCATATCAATGCTCCTATAGTAGGAGTAGAAAGGATCCCAATGTTCATTAGATGATGGATAACTGCAAGTCATGGGATGGGATTCAGATTCGATGTTTTGGGGTGAAAGTAAGAAGTGAAGTAGCTATTGTAATCCATTTGAAACATGACTTGAAAAACACACCCCAATCAAACACAAGGCAATGAGACTCTCCTTTTTCTTAGAGCAGATTTGAGCCAACCTCCAACTGACCCCTCAAAATTGTCAAAAGGGTTAAGTTTGCACCTATCTATTTCCACTTTAGTGGTATAAGTGGGGGCTGTGACTTGAGATCCTTGACAAGTTCTTTAGAGAAGAACAGAGGTCAGATATGTTATTTCTTGGTGGCCAAGGAAGTTGCACAATCAATTACGGGCCCTAAGTCAACCTTCACATGCCTTAGGACCTATACCTTGCTTTAATGATACTCTCAAGTGACTTAGTGAGAAGTTACTCTAAGGATGGAACTAGGGGATGTAAGTAGGGTGAGCCCTTCCTTTTTGGCAATGCGAATGCAGTGCCTCTTAACTACCCTTTCATTCCTTTAAGGGGTGTCCCCCTCCTTGAAGTATCAAAACACTTGGACATAAGATAATATCACCACCACAAAGTGAAATAGGACGGTCTGCATCGATGAAGAGATCGATGCCTATAGCCTTAAGGGACCGAGACCTAGTGCAGTGCCTAGTGTGCATGCTCAGTGCCAAAAGTGTACATCACATCGCAAATCAATTTGATTTTGAGAAGAATCGTACACAAGTTCCTTTTGATAAGATCAAATGTGATTTTGATTTTAAGGTCGAATCTGATTAGCAGTCCCAATTTCAATTAGGTGACCACTGAATTAGGTCAATTTAATCAATTTGGTGGTCTTGAGATTTAATCCACATGCAATGCGTGAATATGAATTGGATGCAAAGATAGAACGATATACCTGGCTCCAGCAATCTCCGTGTAGATATGTATTCAATGCAAGAAAAGAGATCTAGTATGCTGCTCAATTACCTCTAAATGTATGCACCTAAGGATATGCAACTCCTAAACAGGCAGCTTGATATTTTTTTTTGGTCTCTTTTTAGAGCAAGCAAATAGAAACTGAATCACTCATACACAGAGAAATAGTCCTAGTCGCTAAAGTAAGTGGTTACAGACCCCCAAAAATTAGCCTCGATACTACAAGGACGAGAAGATTGAAATGAAAGAAAATCTATGACAAAGGAGAATCCCTTGTGAAAGCACGATCCACATCTCTTTCTCTTCGTGTCCTCTTTGCGTGTGTAGACATTGCTCAAGATCGACATTGTCGCTTAGCTGCGCTTGTCGTCTTGTCAGACTCCTCGCACAGAAAAAGTAGAGAATGGTCAGACAAATGCGCACCTCAAAATAGATCCGCAATAAAATCAAGTGAACCTATTGTGTCTGTTGCCTCCCCGACAATTGTGCCATTTGAACGAAAGATTTTGCTTGTCAAAAAGTTATGTCAGAATAATACGTCATCGCAGTAAAAATCGCATGGTGGAAAAACCCTAGATCAAAAATATCTATTAATGAAAACTAACCACGGTGGATTAGGTCAAATCCATAGGGAGGCATAAACCAATAAGATCACAGATATGTAATAATCATGTTCGCAGAAATATTCGTCAAATAAATCAATAGATATGCTGCTCTGAATGTGAACCCACAATTTATAGAGAAGTTAACGGCTGTTTATGTAAATTTCACGTAAGAAATCAATGCTCCAAATATGTGAATAGTGCATGTGCAGTGGTATCCCATGTAATTTTTACTTGCATGCATATTAGAGAGTAAATCTGAGTCGCAATTTGATGCAATCACAAGTGATCAACATGAGTTGCATAATAATGTAATTCTGCAAGTGCTACCTAGTAATTTCACTGTAATAAAATAAATCATTAAATTTATGAATAGTGTTTGGCAATGGCATAATGTGTAAATTTTAATTGGCACTTGACTATAGCAAAACAGGGGATCTTCTCCCCTTGATCATGCATGAAGAAGAGGCGATGGTCGGGTGTGTGGAGCTCAGTGGAGGTTGGCTGCGATGAGAGCTTTCCGTTGATGGTGGCGGTGTTGACGGAGGTGGTCGGAGGCAATTGGACGGTGAGGAAGTGGCTGCAGTTGGTGGGTTCTTCCAGTTGTGTGCATGGGTTGTCGTTGACAACTCTGGTGGCGTGGCGGAGATCGTGGTGTCGAGGCAAGCGCGAGGGAGTTGATGGTGTGAAGCTTCGTGATTAGAGTTGACGACTGTGAGTGGAGGACGCTGGTGGGTGTTGGGTTCTTCTTTGATGGCGGAGAAGAAGAAGAAGCCGATTGCACGCACGACTATAGGTGCGCGAGGGTAGGGTTGCAACTGGTTGTAGGTGCTAGTGGGTGATCGATCAATTTTCACTTTGAAACCATTTTCGCATAAGGAAATATGTCATCAAAGTAAAAATTGAGTGGTGGAAAACCAATCGTCAACAATTAATATAAAAATCATTTACAGAAGAGCAGGTCGTTTCCATGAGGAGGAAATGGGCCTATCAAAACTTGGTAGACTCTTTCACAAAAGTTCACAATTAAAATCACGAAGAATCGACACCAAAACCTCTTTCAAATGAGACTTATAACATTCACATATGTTGATAAGGCATTTAAGTAAATGAGGGAGTTCTTCTTCGCAAAATATCCAGCAGTATAATATTAAAATCCAAAAATCACTTCTTCAATGTCATGAAATGTAAAAACTTTTTAACCCAAAAACAGTGCTCGTTCACAAAGAAGAATGAATGGCGGGAGGCGTGGCCGCACGTGGAGGTCATCAGTGACGAGGCCTACGCGTGGGTGGTCATAGCGTGGTTGATGGTGGGCGGTGGCGACTGGCCAGCGGGAAGGTTGGCCGGCAACGTGGAGCTCTGCCGATGGTCGTACGGCCTGGCATTGGCGGTTCTAAGGGCGTGACCATGATCGTGAGGGCGCGACGAGTCCAGTGGAGGCGATGGTATGGAGTTGCATGGCTGGAGGTGAGGGCTGCAAGTGGACGTAGCCGGAGGATGCTGGGTTCCTCTCCTTCTGTCAGTGGAGGAGAAGAAGAAGAAGAAGAAGAGGAGGCCGACTGCATTGGCTTGCTGGCTATGCACGTGCACGCGAGGAGTGTGTGCAGGGATGAGCGTTGAGGAGGCTGGTCGATTTGGGGCATGCGGCTATGGTGGTGTTGGGGAGTTGTTGATGTTGAAGTCACAGTTGAGGAGCAGACGTTGAGGCCAGGTGGTCGCGGTGGCGTGGTTGCTGCTGTCGAGCACGTGGTGTGGTCAGCGAGAGGAAGGTGTGGTTGTTCTGTCGATGTTGGTCACAGCAGAGTGTAGGCGGCCTGAGGTCGAGAGGAAGAGGGCATGATCGTGGTGGTTGCGGTTGTCGCTGTCAAGGAGGGTCAAAGGCCGTGGCCGTCGAAAGCATAGTGGAGCACAGTGGGCGGTCGCAGTTGAGTGGAGGTCATGGAGGAGAGGGTGCTTAGGTCGGAGTCGCTGCTATTGAGGATGGAGGGCATGGTTGTAGTGGTGGACACAATGGTCGTGGGTAAGGGCCTCGGCTGGACGCCTGATGGAGGGGTTGGACGGCTTAAGTCCTTCCCCCTCATCAGGTGTTGAGGGAGAAAGAGGTGAAGGCCGTGGGGGCGTGGCACACGGTGGCAGGAAAGGAAGATGATGAAGGTGGAGAGGGGACCTCCCCTCCTCGCGAGGAGGGAGGGATGAAGATGATCCTTTATCCTTTGTCTTGCCTCTATATAAAGAATGAGAGAGAGAATTAGAGAGAATATCGTGGAGAGAGAGAGGAAGAATATGGAATTACATATTAAGAGAGAATAATCAAAAAAATTAATGGAAAAAGGGAATCCCATAAATTCAGAGGTAACAAATAATTTTGAGAGAAACATGTCTTCCTCTCAATTTGATTTCTTTCCAAAATAATTGATTCCCAACAACAAATTTTTCCTAATTTTTGTTGCTCACATGAATATGGTATTTTAAGTTTGTGCCTTCAAATATTCCTAAAAAAATATGCATTTGTAGTCAATCAACGAACATAAGTATGCAGAGTATTTCCACAAAATTGTAGGAAAGTCTAACTCCGAGCTTAATTAATTTCTCAATGTAATGCATGCTCTACATTAAATTTTCATCCAAATAATAATGCACATAGGCACCAAATTAGTCCACTAAAGTGGACCTATCAATGGGCGTGCGTGCGACCTGCTGTGCGTGAGGAGATCGACGTTGGTGGCGTGGGCGATGGATGCGCAAATGTGGCCGGTGGTGCTACGCGTGAGGGAGTGCACGCATGGGTCGGTTGGCATGCGGTGAGGATGTTGTGTGCGAGGACGTACGATGAGGGCTTGCTGTGGGTGTTGAGGTGCCGGCGAGTGAGTGGAGGTGGCCGATGGTGCTAAGAGTGAGGGGACATATGCGAGGGTTGGTTGGTGCACGGTGAGGTGCTAGTGGGTGTGTGGAGGTAGAGCTAGATGTCTAGGAGGAGTCAATTAGAGAGAAGTGCGATGGATGTGGTGCTCTCGATTGAAGAGGCACACGATTGCAGTGAGGAGAACGTGGTATCAAGGAGCGTGTTGTCATCACGCTTGTCGAGAGGAAGCACTGTTGCCGTCGAGGTGTTGAAGATGATGAAACGCAGTGGTGGTTGTTGGTAGAGGTTGAGTGCGATGGCGGAGGCTCGCGGTGATGTTCTGGTGAGGAGAGGGTGTCGAGAGAAGGTGCTCTCCCATGGGGAGGAAGAAGGTGCTCCCCTGAGGTCATCCTTGTGCCTGTTATGTAAATAATAAAAGAATGAGAGAGAGAATTAGAGAGAGAATATCGGGGAGAGAGAGTGGAAGAATAAGGAAGGAAATTAGAGAAGAATAAGGTCGTGGAATTGATTGGATTTTGTCAAAAACTATGAGACCACTCATTTCCTTCTTTAAATAGACTTGCTAAGAATTATAAAAAGGAAACAAGCTCCAAACTATAATCTATGCTCATTTTCTTGGGAAATTAAATGTCACGATGGCAATCTAATTGATATGATGCCAATAAAATTGGACTCCCAAAATTAATCTCGGATGAAAAGTAATTAATCAAATAACGTAAATGAAATGTAGGAAATCTAAGGCTTAATTAATTTGATCAACATAATGCATGCTCTAAATTAAATTCCCATCTCAATAATAATGCACTTAGGCACTAAATTAGTCCACTAAAGTGGACCTATCACCTACGGTATGTACGTGTTCCACAGGATGCCATTTGGGCTTTGCAACGCACCTGCCACCTTTCAGAGGTGCATGCTAGACATATTCTTCGATATGGTAGGTAAATACCTTGAAGTCTTCATGGACGACTTCTCAATTTTTTTGGTGAATCTTTCTATGATTGCCTCCTGCACTTGGTCCAGATCCTCCGAAGGTGCATCGAAGTGAACCTAGTTCTCTCCTGGGAAAAGAGCCACTTTATGGTTCTTGAGGGCATCGTGCTTGGACACCTTGTTTCTGAGAGAGGTATCTAAGTTGATCGAGCTAAGGTGAATCTGATTTCCAAATTACCTGTGCCTTCCTCAGTTAAAGACATCAGATTGTTTTTAGGGTACGTTAGATGTTATCGTCGATTCATATCTGATTTTTCCAAGATCACATGCCCCTTAACGAATCTTCTCTCAAAGGACCTACCTTTCAAGATGACAAGTGAGTTGATTCATGCATTTGAAATCCTGCATGATCAAGTTACCCAAGCTCCAATCCTACAATCTCTTAACTAGTCTCAACCCTTTGAGATTATGTGCGATGTGTCTACCTATGCAGTTGGAGCAGTGCTGGGGTAGAAAATTAACAGGAAACCAGTGGTTATATATTACGCTAGCAAGACACTAAACAAGGCTCAACATAATTACATGATTACGAAGAAAGAGCTGCTGGCTGTAGTATTCGGTCTGGAGAAATTCAGATCATACCTCCTGGGATCCCATGTCATCATTTACTCGGATCACACTGCGGTGAGGCACTTGCTTACGAAGAAGGACGCAAAACCTAGATTAATTCGCTAGATCTTGCCGTTGCAAGAATTCGATCTCCAAATTTGTGACAAGGTAGGAAAGCAGAACATGGTAGCTGACTATTTATCTCACCTTCCTTCGATCATTGACCCGCTCGGATCGATCATCGAGCATTTTCCGGATGAGCATCTCTCGGCCATTAATGGACTTCCCTGGTTCGCTGATATCGTGAATTACTTAGTTACGAGGAAAGTTCTACCTGATCGAGTGACCTCTCAGCAGGACAAGTTGATTTTCGATGCCAAGTACTATGTTTGGGAAGATCCGTATCTATTCCACATTGGTAATGACCAAGTGATCCAAAGATGCATTCCCGATGGCAAGGTTAATGATGTCATTCTTTCTGCCATGACCAGGCCTATGGTGGCCATTACTCTGGGCATAAAACCGCAGTGAAGATCCTCCAGTGTGGATTCATTTGGCCACAATGTTCAAAGGTGCACAATCCTACTGTAGGGCATGTGCTCATTGTCAAACCCTCAGCAACATGGGCCTGTGCGATTTGATGCCCTTGAATCCGATTATTGTGCACGAGATCATTGGCATTTGGGGAATTGATTTTATGAGACCCTTTCCAGGATCTAACAGCTTTGAGTACATCTTACTTGTTGTTGACTACGTCTCGAAATGGATCGAAGTTGTTCCCATTAGAACAAATGATCATAAAGTTGTTCTTTAGTTCATTCAGGAGAACATTTTTTCCAGATTTGGGATTCCTAAGGCCATCATAAGCGATGGCGGGTCTCATTTCGTGAATGTGCACTTCCAGTCCCTGATGAAAAAGTACAGGGTGTCGCATCCTATCTTGACTCCTTACACCCCCAGACCAACAAATTGGCTGAGCTATATCCAATTGGATGATCAAGAAAATCCTTCAAGTTACTGTTCGGTCTGATAGGAAAGATTGGTCCACCCAACTTTTGGAAGCCTTTGGGCCTATAGGACCGCCTATAAGACCTAGCTAGGAATGTCTCCCTTTAGGCTTGTGTACAGGAAATTACCTCCCTGTAGAAATGGAGCACAAAGCCTATTGGGCAGTACAGAAGTGCAATCTAGATCTCATGAAGGTTGGAATCCACCACCGATTGCAAATAAGCGAGATCAAGGAGTTACGCAATGATGTGTATGAGAACTCGCGTATCGACAAAGAGCGGGTCAAAGCCTTCCATGACAGGCACATATCGCGAAAATCATTCCATCCTAGTCAGAAAGTGCTCCTCTTTGATGCCAAGCTCAAACTCTTCTTAGGAAAGCTAAGATCAAAATGGATCGGACCCTTTCTCGTCTAACGAATCTTCGAAAATGGAGCTGTTGAAATCAGTGAACTCAGCCATGACTCAAAACCATTTGTTGTGAACAGTTAGAGACTCAAACCTTTCCTCAAACTCTCCGATTTGAATATGGCTGCAATATCATTTGATCTACATTCGCCTTGAGCCACATTGCACCCAGCTGATGGTGTTAAACTTAGCGCTTAAAGGGAAGTAACCCATCATTTTGAAAAACTCGAGACCCTTCTGACCTATCTCTAAGCTGAAATCATATTGCACTTTAGGGTTTGTCCACTAGAACAGCTGACTCCACCTTTGATACCTGTATCAAAGCTTGAAATCGTTTGCAACAGTCATCCCAACCTGTTCGCCACCCACCAAACTTGTTTTAATGTACAATCTAAGTTGAATTCAAATCCACTTAATTTACAATGAGAGACATTGCAAATCTTAGGCATGGGGGGATATTAAAGTGTAAAACGCTGTGAATTGCTATTCATGGAGGGGTTTCATCTGAAAAAAAATGGAGAAAAGGGGAGGACAATTTTAAGAGCTAAATTGAAAAAAATTGAGGAGGAAGGAGAAGAGAAAAGAAATGAGCAAACAAACAAAAGAAACTGTGATAATCCCTGTGATTGAGTATGGAACTTACCTAAGTTCTAAGCTGAATCGAATGATGAATTAAGAACTGGAATGCTAAAACTTAGGAGATTGGTAACATATACTGACCTTAGACCTCTTGGGCCTATTCTAGGGCTTAAACACTCACGTATTTGTCAAGAGCTTGAGGAAAGTACGAGGCTGATGTATTAAGTCTAAGGCTTAGGGATTATTCGGCCCCATTGCCTGCCCTTTGGTTTGTAGGACTTGGTAACCTAAGCACTCAAAAATCACACATCGATCTTGTTCAATGCGCTTAATGAAGAAAAATGCCAAAAGTGTTCTGATTTGAAAAAGGTTTTCCTGAAGATCTGGCTTAGGAGCAGCTCGAAGACACAAGTTGATTAGACGAATTCTTGGTGTAGAGAGGTGGAATGAAAAATAGCCTTCTCGAAGATGCGTAATAACATATCGTCTCCTCGATACGTGTCTCCTAGGTTATCTAAATATCCTACTAGGTCCATTAAGCACCTTGTACTGGTTCAGGTGCCATGGGCGGGATTATCCCGAAATGTCATTGCTAGGGCCTAAATTTAGCTATAGAACTCCATGGGCGGCACTATTACGAAGTGTCGAAAGCCAGGGTTTTAGGGTTGCCATGGGTGATGCTATCCCAAAGCATCGAAAGGACCTTTCAAGGATGATGGTGGGGACAAGAAATTCGATACAGACCGTGTTTAGGGCCAATCCGCTGTTAGATTTAGGGGAATAAAAAAAGAAAGAGAGAAAACTCCCAAAGTGAATATCCTTCTCTATCTCTCTTATTAAAAATGCACTGGCAAACTAAACTTAAACTTGCTACGTATACGCATGGGTGCTTTAACCGCTGGGGTCAACAAACCTCTAGGCAGTTTTTGTGGGCCTTAGAAACATTCGCGGCAGACCTAAGGCTGAGACTGGTCAGGTCTAGATCTTGGCTGGTGCTTGAGTACCTCTAGGCCTATTGTTGGTATTTTGATCTAATTTTTAGAGATACGACTTAGTAAGGCATCCTGACGGTTACATCCAGCTTAGAGATCTCGTTTAGTTCACAGGATTTTGCTAGGGGCTAGCAAAAGCTAGGCATGGGGGTATGATGGTAACACCATCATGGGTCCTAACTAGCCACAATTAGTCTGATTCAATTGATAAATGCTCTTACTTGATCATCTGAGGGTCACAATTCCGAAATGATATGATTTGAGAAGACAAGAAAATACGGTTAATTTTGTTGTTTTAACAGCACATCATAAATACAGATTAACCAAGGGGTCATTCAAGGGTTAATTGAAGGTCAAATGATCATAAAAGACTAAAAAGTGGGTTCACACTGACAGAATCAGGGTTTCTCGCATTTCGAGGACGAAAATAAGATTGAAAATCGTAATTATCAACCCCACTTAAATTGAAAAGGTTTTGGTCGGGGTAAAATCAATCCAAACCTCCTAAAAATCATTGAAAGATATTCTAAGAGGTTTGGTACCTTCACTTTAACCATTGAACCCATTTTGACCTTGAAAAATATTCTAGAATAGAGTTTCAAATGGGAATTTGCCTTGATTTATACTTCTATGCAATTTACCCAGTCAAATATAGTCAAAACTCAAATCCAAGTTTACCATTAGATTCCTTGGGTCCAAATTAGGCTAACACCAAAATTTGGGCCCAATCAGAGTCCATCTTAACCTAGTTTGCATTTTAGCCCCTAAAAACTCTTTGTCACACGTAAACCCCTAGGTTTCAAGTTTATTGCATTCATGTTCTTAACTTCTTCATCTTCTTCACAGTTATGCCCCTGCCACCATGAACAGTGTGAACGGCAGTCAAACCCAACTCCATCACCTTTGACCAACCCAAAACAACAACAAAACAATACTAAATCCCACCAAATTTGGTGGGATTGGTGTTCACACTATGGGGAATCATATGAACATGATCTTAGACTCGAATTTGGAGCGAGAAGCTCCAGCGAATCCAAAGAAGTTTGGGGAGTTTCTTGCTTCCAAATTCAAACCTTTTGCACCTAATTTCCTAATGGAGCTCGAAATCAAGCTCTATTTAAGCTTCCCTACACCCCAACGTTCTCCTCACCCAAGAAATAGCCAGAATTACCCTTCTTCTTCCTCCTCCAGCTGCCATTTCTTGTGGCCCGATGAATCCGCTCTGACCTTCTCCTTTGTGCGTGTTCTTCGCCAATAGAAATCGCCCACCTCTCCCTCTCTTCGTCGCGAACACTGCCGCCCAAAGCAGGGTCGCATTCCACCTCTTCTGCCTCGCCGTCGCCTTGCTATCAACTCCTTCGTCCCCACGTCTAACCAGACAATGTTGGGCATGGTTTCGTTCCCTCTCACCTCGATAAGCACCCCAAATTCTTCCCCTCCTTCTCTAGATGCTTTCTACATCCATAGAACTTAGGATTGACCGCACATCCATGCTCTCCCCCTTCATCTTCTCCACGGCTAGCAAAGCTCCAGCGAGCTTCGTCCGGCCACCACCGATCACGAAACACACAACCACCACTACTACCACCTTCATCTTAACTCCATGAACAAAAGCCCCAACTCTATTGGGCGATTCGACCACTCTAAACCCCCAACAATCACCACACCCTACGCACGGCCTCTCCGACTCTAACACACCACCGCATGCTTGCAAACTCACAATCAACACCACCATCTCACTTGCCGTCCTCCGACGATCGTTCTAAGCTTTTCAATTGGACTACAAGGCTGTTTTATTGCGTTTCAGGTCTCCACTGAAGCTCTGCTGTCGCCATTGATTCTCCACCTCCATCCACCGTACTCTGTCCGCCTCCAGCTTTTCTACAACTTCTAGCAGTTGTGGAACATCTCCACGAAGTCCCTTTGATTATAACGTCATCATCAGCCATATCTAGCTTTATTTAGTTGTCTTTCATCATTAAATGCTCCTACATAATCGCCAAAGGATTGTAATTCATTGCAAATCCTTTTTAAGAGAAATACAAGAAACCAGGGTTAAAACTGTAATTTTACCATCATATCATGAATGTAGAATAATCGTGAGTTTCTCCAAAGGTTAATTAAGGGTTAAATGATCTTAAGAGTCTAACAAGTGGGTTGGAATAGACAGAAAAGGGTTTTAGCATGTTATAGAAATTCAATGACTTCCGAAATCCTAAAAATAGACCCGCCTAATTAACTGAGGTTCTGGTCAGGAAAAAATTTACCTAAACCCTCTAAAATTCATATAAAAATATCCTCTAGGGTTTGGCATCCTTGACTTGACCATTGGAACCTATCTTGACCCAAAACAGAGTCTCTGACAAACTTTTGCCCTAATTTAGATTTTTGCATAAATTACCTAGTTAAACTAAGTCAAAACCATAATCTAACTTCACCATTGAATTCCTTGGGTTTAAATTACGTTTGTACAAAAATGTGGGCCAAATCTGAGATCATCTTAACCTAATTTGCAATTTGGTCCTGTTTAATTCTTTTATCTCACTCATGCCCCTAACTTTTGAATTTTTTACAAATAGCCCCCCAACTTTGTCATCTTCTTTACAAATAGGTTCCTATCACCTTCAACTCCTAATCTTATAGCTCTGGCGACCTTAATTTGGCAAGATCTCCGTGATTTCTTAACGAATCCCTCTCAAAATTGAATGGAAAACTCGTCAAGTAATTACCTTCCAAATTAGCTCATCCAGGGATTCCAAATCTCTCTAGAATCCTCATGCGAACGATTTGATTGAATAGGTATCCTACATCGGAGAGGAGCTTGGAGTTTCCAAGCTTGGAACTCCATCTAAAGCCCTATAAAAGGACCTTCGTGGCCTTGCGCATCTTCTCAGCTAAGTTTTGGCCAAAATACCCTCTTCAAACTCCTTCCCTGGCCATCTCCGACTTAGCTCCGGTGAGCTCCTCCCTCTGTCATCCTACGGCATCCCAACGACCAAATTGGGAGTGCTACGTTCCTCCCCTCCTTTGTCCGCTCCTCGACGACCAACTCAGGGGCTCCTAGATCCCCCTCTTCCTCGCCGTCTCTTCCTTCAGAGGTTCATCTTTCCCACGTCCGGCCATCACACCAGCGTGGGAATCTCTCCCCCTTTCGTCTCTAAACTAGGTTCTTTAGATTCCTCTACTTCCCTACTTCTTTTTCCCTCTCTCTATCTCCCAAAATGATCGTCGACCACACATCTCCCCCTCCGTCTTCTTCCGCTCCGACGAAGCTCCAGCGATGCCCAACTACTGCTCCACCACACGAACCTTACCGCTATCGCCCCCATCAGCATCGCCATGACTTCCTCAACAAAAGCCCTCTATCAATTAAGGCATTCACCCTCTCCATCGCTCCACCGACCAACCCACCCTCGCAACACCTTCGCTGACTTCGCCACACGTGCACACACCTCCTTACAGCACACCACCACCACCATTGCATTCGTCGACGACAAGCAATCCTCCTGTGTTATTTTGACGTGGCCACAGGGCCGTATTATTGTGTTTCAGGTCCAACCAAATCTCCGCCGCTGCCACCGTCTTCACTGACGTTGTTCGTACTTCTCTGACTGTGTTCTTCACCAAGAACTACTCCAGGTGACGTGGAATAGCTCCAGGGTGGTCTCCAGGTCCTCAATTGAGGATCCCAGCAGCTGTAGCTCACCAATTTGACCAAGCCATTCCACTGCAGTGCACGCAAAGGAAGTGCAGGGGACATAGTCCCACATCGGATAGAGCAGACTTTCCCGTGGGCCTTAAATTGTTTTTGTGCTTTATCCTCGTTGCCTTAGTAAGCATGGGGGTGAGGTCCCCCCGCACCCTCACGCGCCTCGCTCGTGACACGCATCACGTGGGCCTGGTGTCGACCCAACCTACCTAACCTACGCACACCTCGACTACGACCCACGCCTGCAGCCCTGGTCCCGGTTACGCTTAGATCCGAATCCGATTACTTGGTACTGTGAAGGCGGAAGAAAGGTGGAAACCCAGAGAGAGAAAGGAGAGAGAGCACGGGGGTTAGGGGGTTTTGCTCTGAAGATCAACGGGTAACACTTAGCCAAATCTGAGAGTGCTCCCTCTGAGCATGAAGAACTGAAGGAAGAGTAGGACCGTAGAAGAAAAGGAGAAAGAAAAAGCTGGAAGAAGAGAAAGAAAGGAGAAGAGGAGAGCGACAGAAGAGGTACACAAAGAAGGAGAAGAATAGCAGTAGAGGAAGAATAAAAGAAGTACCGTAGCAAATGCATGTTTAAGTCGTTTGATGGCTTAAGGCGATGTCTAACTTGGGTAAAAGTGGTTGATACTGTTGGTATATTTGAGTACTTAAGTTTGAACGGTTGATGGCACTGTTACATTATTTGAACTCAATGCATATATGCTTAAATTGAATAATTTGTGATCTAAATCACCATTATTTTTGCTTTAAGATTCTTTTTGCCATGCATAACTATTGTTAAACTCATGCTTTACCTTGATTATCATTTTTGAGTAATTATTATTCATTTCTTGGTATTATTTGGCTTGAATCTTACGCTTAATTACATTTTATTTGCTATTAGCGATTGAATTCCATATTTGCTTCCAGTGAACGACCTCGGACTTTCATTCGAGTTATAAATTTTATTTGTTTTCAAGCGATTTCAACTTATACTACGACACAACATTTATAACATTGATTTCGCTCGTAAACACCCTTGTAGCAACAATTGTGCAAAGGCAGCGAGGCATAGCTCCAATTTGACGAAGAAAGCGCCTGCAGCTTCACACGAAGGAGCTCTTAACTTAGTCCCACATTGGGGATTTTTGAAAATTTTTTGCGCATATATGGTTTTTGCGCCGGTGCCTTATTGCCTCGACACACCGGGGGTGAGGTCCCTGCTCACTCTCTCAGCCCCACTCCTTGCTTGCCACCACATGCCAGCGGGCTTGATCACCGATCTTGACCCGATTACCCAATTACCCAATAACTCGTACCTGTTTCAAAGAGGGAAGAAAGAGAAATCCTGAGGAGGGAAGGGAGAGGTTTTGCACTGTTGTGCCTCGAGAAACGTGCATGCTTGCCTACACTTAGGTAATTCTAAGGTGATTTGTGCTTGGTGGTCAGGGCGTTTGCCCCTTGTGCTTGACGTGTGACATTGGTCTTGGTTATTTTGGACTTATTGAGAACTTAGCTAACGTGGCTAAGTGGTTGGAGGTTACTATTGAGATATTGAATACTGTTGGGATTCTTGAGAATTATTTTTAATTGTAGGGCTTAATTGGTGGCTTCAACCATAATTTTTAGGCTTTTATTTATATTTTTTGTCCCTAACTCTTCAGGCACATTATTGCTTTTAATAGAGTATCATTTTAGTTATTTGATTCACTTGCATTATTATCTCTGATTATTGTGATTAGTGAATTGATCTATTATACTTGCTCCCTACGAACGACCTCAAAACTCACGATTTTTTGAGTATTATAAATTCAAATGTCGTATCGATTTTTGTCGCTATACTACATTGCGATATTTTACTACGACGATTTTCGACTGCAACACCTCTTGTTTATGTTCTCATTCTCATTCTCCTCTTGTTGGAGTTGGCTATCCAACAAGAAAATAGGAATGAAGGAATGGGATAACCTTGGAGAAGCTATTTAATATGTATTCCATCCAAAACATAATGGTAATCTACACATATTAGTTCTTGAAGGGACAATAATCGGATAAAATCCTAAACCTTGAACTACTCATATATGTCTCCATGTGTGTAGGGCATGTGGGATATATGATATATATTAGGGGGTTGGCTATCACCTTAACAATCTAGTAGACATCATGCTTCACTAGGGCTTTGTAATGAGCACCTAGTGATTTTGATTAGGAATGTGGCTAATTAATAAATTAAAGAGTACTTGTAATTAGAGAATTATAGAATAATGCTCAAAATAATTTATCAACACGGATTTCTTAATAAGAGAATCAAGAAATTATTATTTGAATCAAGTCAAATCAATACTTGATTTAAGCCCTTGATCCAGTGTGATCCTAATCATAAATAAAAGATAGAGTTCTTATTGCCTACAATATCTCCCTGTAGCATGATACAACAATTAGCAACATAGAAATAGGAGGGAATTAATTATATGTTCAAATAGTTGAAATATATATAATTAATATGTGCTTAAAGAAGTTGTCATGCCCCAAGATCCCATGACCTGAACAAGGGTCAGATTACTAGGGGTAGATAACAAACGATGTACTTGTTTATTTAATTTAGGTTGCTTGAAAACCCTAGTTTAACCACCACAAGGGTTCCATTGATTAACAACATATGATTCCTTCAAATAAAAAACTAAGGTATGATGGTTACCTGATACTTGTCACTTGGAATTTCCTACACTGGCAGCAATCCCACGAGTCGTTGAAGCATAGCTTGGTAATTCCTAATGGCCTTGTAGGGGCAAACAACTAATATTTCCAATAAATTAGGGTAGTGCAGAGATTCACTAGTAGGTTAGATCTCTTAGCCCAATCCCAAACCCTAGGTTTAAACTCCCCAACCCTAGTTTAGCCTTGCCACCCCAATGGTTCAATCCCATTAATCATTTCCATTGATTAATGCTAACTCTTTTTAACTTGAATATTATAATGAATCAATGATCCTGTCACTCGCCACTCAGGTTCTTAGAGTGGTTAATCAACCCTTCCTACTAAAAGAGATCGTGACGTAACCTCTCCACTGGTATACTTGTACTAATAACCCTCCTTGGCCTTGGAGAGATTAAAGCACTCATGTCCACCAAATAAGGATACTCGCTTTGAGCTTTAGAACATTGACTATGCTCGAGGTCATTAGAATCTATTCCATGCAAGACTCCTCAAGTATTGGTCAAATTGATTCTGAGGGAGACTCCTCGCTTTACCCTCATGATCCCTAAAATCTAACCTACAAAGAATCCCTAACATGTTCCCGTCACTCGAGATCCCTGGAAGACTATTCCTAACAGGATCCCCTACTTCTCTATCTGTTCAGATCCCTAGAAAGCTATTCCAAACAGGTTCCTTATGGTTTCCATCACTCAAGATCCATGGAAGACTATTCTAGATAGGATCCTCTCGCTCTCTATCTATTTAGATCCCTATAAGACTATCCCAAATAGAATCCTCACAATTCTCGACACTTAGGATTCCTAGAAGACTATTCCAAATAGGATCCTCCACTTCTCTATTTGTTCAAATCCCTGGAAAGCTATTCCAAATAGAATCACTTGAGTTCCTCATGTCGAGTCAGAGTCAGGTCATTTCAAGTGCCTCATCTCGATGATAGCATGTGGCTTGTCACTGCAATAGGGAACTATTCAAGTTCCGAGGTTGATTCTTGGTAGCTTCTAGCTACCTCAGATTCTCGGGTCTCCAACCTGTAATAGTAAACCTGTGATTCACGAGATTAGGGTATCCAACCTTACAAGCTCACCTGTTAAGGCCTAACCATCGTTTAGACCTTTCTCTTTGATTCGTACCGGGATCAATTAGCCTTAAAAACCTACTGGATCACCTGGGGTCTTACTTAAGACATTAAGATTAAAAAATCTTCCTTAGACATTAATGTCATCATGAGAGATTTAGTCCATTACTTAGCCATTTCACGTTACTTTTAATCCATTTAGAGAGCTTCAAGCTCATTTAAGGACATTTTGTACCCATCGAGGGTTTTTCTGCAATTTGACCAATCCAACCTCAGTTGGGTTGTCAACTAAATTCCATTTAGGTCTTGGATCATACTAAATCACCCCATTAGGTTTATAGGGCCAAAATCCAAGAATCTCAGTCATCATATGATCTGCACGGACCTCCTAATGTTAAGCACCTATGACCTAATGTTAGACATACTTCTAGTAGTCATCTAACATTAGGTCTAGGGCACCAACGTTTGGTTAACCTGCACACCTACACCTTGGCCGCAAATCAGGTTTTTAACCCCCAATACCCGTACATATCATCTCCAAACCATCCTAAATTATATCTACAAGTTCTTAAAAATGCAAGGACTAAAAGAAACGAATAAAACCCCAAGGAACCTTAGAGAATCATCAAACTAGAAAAATCCCATGGATGCTTCATGTACCCCACATAAACATAAACACCTAGGGATTTCTTTCATGCAAGTCCTAAATCTCACATGCACACATCGATTTCAAATCCAAAACCATGTTTCCACGTTTTTTGCTACAAGCAAAACCAATAGTGGCATTTCAAGAAGAGGAGAGAGGTCCCTACCTTGTGGGAAAGGAGCTCCCTTCTTCTCTTCTTCTCCACGGGTAGCAGCATAGTAGTAGCAATAGTGGCGACGGCAACAACGATGTCGACAACGATGGCAATGGAGGTGGTAAGGAGGAGGAGAGTCGGTGGTGGAGGGAGAAGAGGAGGAGGAGAAGAACTGGTGGTGGAGGGAGAGGGTTTTCGCAAGGAATCAAATGGGGTCTTCTTTCCATTTATTAAATGTTTCACCTTTAAATTTGGGGTGTAACATTTTCGTAACAGTCCTTCCACCCAAAACCAATGCTGATAGGAAGTTTACCAACACAGGTCTCATTACATAATGCCCCTCAACACAATGCTTTGTTAAAGATCACAATGGGTAGCTTTACCATTAAAGCTACAATTACCATAATTAGGCTTCCAATACCCCTCTTCCATCATTTGGCAAATGACATTTTGAAAATTTTAGAGAAATAAGATTTCTTTAAAACCCTGGGATTGAGACTCTCTATATAAGGAGGTGTGTTCCAACAATCGGAGGCTAATCAATTGATTGGGAATCAACTAAGAGAGAGCCACCAAGAACCCTCCCCCCCTGACCTTAGCCATCCCCTCTGGTAGAAGAGGGCATGCCCCCCTTCCTCTTCCTCCTCTCCAACCTTGTTTCTTAGAGAAGAGAAGGCCTTCATTGCATGAAGATTGTCTTCCTTATGCCACTTTGACATCTTGTTCATCAACGAACCCAGAGGAGTTGTGCCTTGTGTTGGGGACTTTGCATAGACGTGTGCATTCGCATCTAGGCACCAATATATTCCCGTGATAACCAATTACAAAGGTAAAATGCCTAACTCATGCAATTGTTGGAATTTATTTCCATCATTTTAATATGATTCGATTGATTTTGGGATCATGTTTTGCATGCTTTGAAAAGTTTAAAATGATCTCCTATGCTTCTATGATGCACCACTTCATCTCTTAAGATCTCCACCACTCAATTCTATATCTCAACTTAAACCTCTCATTATCATGCTCTACCTCGTATTTCTCCTTGTATTCAAAAATCACGACCACCCTTGGATTCCTTGCACAATGCGACACAAATGACACGTCTATGAAATTTTGAGAATCATGTCACCACATTGCATCCCCTTTCATTCTTAATCTCTACTTCTTTGACTTGCAAACACTATTTGACATAATTGTTTCGTCATTGTCATTCCCTTTTTATACTTTTAGTTTAGTTTGTATTACACTTATCATTTTTCATTCTTTCAGATGTTATAATTCTATTGACATGCATTGCTTAGGTTGGTTGAAAGTATGAAATACAAATATGATGCACATTCTTAGGAAAGATAAGTGAAATACCCAGTTACTATTTTGTTATTCTTCCAAGTTATCTTTTTAATATTGTATAAGATTTTTTTATTTCAAATATTATTTATCATTTGATCTTGTTTTTAGCCACTTTCAAGCAAAGTAAAATTATATTTATTGTTTTACTCTACTTGTAATTTTTCAAATTTATAATATGTGGTAATTATCTCACCACAACTTAAATCAATATACTTACACATATAAAAATCACATTAATGATAAAAATTATGCATAATAGGTATATCATTTCAAGATTTGATTGTTTCTATATTTTTTGTACTATGTATTGTATCTTTTATGAAATTTTTAGTGAATAGTAGATGAAAGGTGTACTCTCTAAATTGACAATTGCAAACACATGCATTTTAATCATGCATTCATTTGAATTAAATGAATTAGATAATGAATATTATCATATATCACATATTTTCAATGCAATAGTGATTAGCTAGGAACTTAAACCATAACTAAATATAATCGAAATCCTAAAACCTAGTTAGTAACCAAAGTTGTAATCATAATGATTAAATTCTAACTTCTAATGGCAACATCTTTAAACTAAAGATTAATCCCTGAATCATATTGACTAAATCTTAACTTCTAATAGCAGTCATACACCCTAGGATGAGTGTAAGACTAAAACCTAAATCATATGATGACTAAGATGATGATAGGGATGGCAAAATTTAACACCACATTAGAAGATGATGAAATTCTAGGGGGTGGACACCCCAATAAATACCCATTACTGTTAGAACTTTTAGTTTTGATGATATAAGATTATCCCATTTATCAAATGTTTGAACTAATATTTCAAGATTTGAAAGCACCACAAAAGGAGTAAAGTGATGTAAACAATCCTAAATCAATCAAGAGTTTGGAGAAATAAATAACAAAAGCTTGAAGATGAATTTCATGAAGATCTATTTAATAGAGTTGATTTCTTTTGTGATCAAATGTCACGTAAGTCTTATGGTTTTCATTCTAGGATTCTCGTAACGAACCTCCAAGTAAAAATGATCTTAAGCATTTTTCTTTTCAATCTCAACTCCTAATGTAGTTTATCAACCAAAATCCTTGTGTGATCAACCAATTTGTGTAAGGCATCAATCTTCCGCATTTTATATGCAAATTGATTTATCACTTTATAGGATTGATCAATCAATTTCCATCACACTTTTTCTACACAAATTGATCGACCAATTCAATAAATTGATCAATAAAAATCAAATTTCTTTAAGGCAAAAATTTCATCTCATTTTTTATTAAATAAAATATATTTCATATCAACCTCTTTGCAAACTTTCACTTTATTGTCTCACTAAGCTCCATTGACCATTAAAATTACTTGATCAATCAATTAACAATATTGATCAACCATTGATAAATTTTATTAACTAATTTAGGAAGGTGTAAATTTAAACCTTTACGCATATTGATTGACTATCATTAACATTTGATCAACCATAAATAGAAATTGACTATAAAATTAAATGATAATCGATTAATGTTTTCAAAATATTTTCATGAGAATTTTCTCACTCAATTTGATTGACCAACTACAAAATTGAATAATCAATTAATACTAAATTTGTTCAATCAAAGTTATTTTTTATGAGGGAAGAAATGAATCCTCACAAAACAAGCCCAAAAAGCCCACCAAAGGTGGCTCAAAACTCATTGTCTAAAGGCAAAGCATGCTCGACCCGACAGCACCTGCCAGTTGGCTCATCCACCTAGGACCTACTTGTTGGCTCATTAGTAAAACTCGAATAAGTTGTGTTAATATGGTGAAATTATCGTTGAAGTTAGTATAGTGGGTTAACCTAAATCGAGTCTAACCATCTTTCACAAAATTTTTAACCTGACCTACTTAATTTTATCTTGGCCACTTTTAGGCATAGGGTCGATCTCAGGGAGGCAGGAATTAAAGGTGAAGAAGTTTCTACGCCTTTCCTAAAATGTATCTCTTCCGTACATTTATTATGTTTTTGATTTTTCTATTTAAGATTTTTTTTGTTGATAATATTGTCCTTGAGGCACACCCTCAAAATCAAGTTCTTGACTTTGAGACAAATTGTTCTTGGCTTTGAACCAACTTAGGGTGTCCAAAAACTGATCCTGCTATTCGCAAGACCGAGTACCTGCAAGATAAGAATTATCTTTTCTATTTTACTCTTTTTTTTTATCTTTTTAATAGCAGGAAACAAAAGAGAAATAAAAACAAGGTAGATTGCTTGTAGGGAAAGGAATACTTAGCTTAATATAATAAATACAGTCTCTATATATATAGATATCTATATATTATATATAAGGGTGGAAGTGGAAGTGGAAATGGAGTGTAGCACAGTGTCAAGTTGGTCTACGTCTAGTAAGACGCAACCAACAAGACGGAGTGTCGGATGTGTGGGAGTGTGTGCGGAGGTGTTTGCTTTACGCGGATATCGGGGAATATCAGCAACTGGTGCAGATATTCCCACGATATAATGCGTGGTGGAGTGACTAGTGCACGGGCGTATAGATACGGGTAGGTGATGTGTATGTAAAAAAAAAAAATATATATATATATATATAGAGCTTTAACTATATATGTGTAGTTGTGTATATATATGTATATATGTATATATATATATGTATATAGGTATGTATATGTGTATAAATATATATATACATATATTTATATATAGTTGTATATGTATATAGGTATGTATATGTGTATAAATATATATATACATATATTTATATATGTATACATATAGGTGTGAGTGTGTGTGTACGCTGGAGAGGAGTGTGAGAGAGAGGGCAGTTAAGCCGTCTGGCGAGTGCGCGCGACGTTTGGCGGGAAGGACGTGCGTAGGAGCACAAAGGGCGCGTGCGGGCGCACAGGCGCAGACGAGTGCATGTGCAAGTGAGAGAGTGCAGCGCAGTGCACAGTGCTACAGGCGGGAGCGGGCGCGGGCGAGTGAGCGTGAGCGAGTGCAGGCGCGGGCGATCGGCTGGTGCGGGTAGCAGGCGAGGAGAGAGCGCGATGCCAACGGCTAAGTGAGAAGCGAGTCGGTGGATACAGTGTCGCGTAGATTGCGTGCTACAGTGCGCGCACAGTCTGCCGACCGGTAGCAGCTGGTTTCACTTGCACTGGTGCGCTGGGAAGCGCCTGGGCACGCGGAAAGAGCTGCGGAGGCCTGCTGGCGTGCGTGCGGTGGCCGGTAGCTGCTGCAGTCCGACTTGTGCGCTGCTGGAGCTTCTGACCTTGAAGCTCTGGCAATGGCTGAAATGGCATTCAACGATGAAATCAAATGGTGAAACCACCACGCCCACCTGCTCACGAAAGAGCTAGGCGGTAGTGGAACTCACAGTGAAGGTTGTGGTACCACTGTGAGATTTCTCCTGCCCACAGTGTGTCTCTTTTAAGCAAGAAGTGCTACTGTGTATGGAGAGGGAAAGGGGAGGAGGTTGGCCTGATGGTGGAGTAGGAAGTGTTTGCAGGTGTGTATGTTCAGCCCCTTGCGCAAGGAGAGGGCAAGGCCTTTTAAAGAAGAAGAAGCATGCCACAGCCATGTTGCTGGCATCGCATGTCCAGCCATGCTGCTGGCAGAGGAGTGGCGCGAAGAGGCGCATGCCCCATGCCCTGCAGCCGCGCAAGGGAGAAGAATTCAAAGTAAAAATAGAAAATGGAAATGGTGAAATTGCAATGCAACCCTTGATGATGATGTTAATTAGATGGCCCATTATTCGCATTCTTCTCCCCTCTCAATAAATGAATTCATGTGTCTATTTACAAATGCAACTATAGCTACATAAGATGCAATGACAGTGCTAGGAAATAACACAAGATGACATAATTACTGGTATATTTTTGCTGTGCAATCATACCCCCATGTCTATCTTTTGCTAGTTCCTAGCAAAACATTTTGTATTGTATTTACAAATAATTTTAAGCTAGAGATTTTCTTCTGAGGCGACATGGGTGTGTTTATCTATGAGAACCAATTGCAGAGAAGTCTATCAGTACTTTAAGTCTTATATGATATAGACCATCTCTTGACTAAGCTGGACTCTTGATATTTAAACCTTAAGTACGATTTCCAGGACTCAGAAGGTTTTTGCCGTACTCGAGAGCTCAAGAGATTATGGTTTGTGCATAGTAAAGGATCAAGACTGACCAGATGAACATTAAGGCTCAAGTCTAGGGTTTCACGAATCTTTAAGTGTAGGTTGGTCCCAGTTTCAAATCGTGTCTTCGGATTGACCCTTAAAAAGATGACGGAAAATTCAACCCTCATTTTATTGCTTTTGTGGCTCAAAGAATATATGGTAGAAACATGGTATTTATAACTTGCCTTGAAAAACTTTTTAGGGAGAAGAATTTACAGACATTTGAGAGATATACTGACTTACTTGAATAATTTTTTTTTTTTGAAACAAGTGTCAGTATATCTTTTACAACTTTATTCGGAGGAGCACACTTTTTTGGTGGGAGAGTTTCTTTTTGGTGGAAAGAGTTTCTCCTAGACACAAGACTAAATCCTAGGATAAAAAGTGTACCTGCACGCACAGGTAAAGACTGTACCTTCCTTAATGAATATTAGGGTTGGATCTTATGTTCACCTGATCTTTCTTGATATGTGTAGTGTGAACCAAGATTACTTAGGCTCTCAAGTAAAAGCAAACCAACGAATCCTGTACTGGTGACTCAGGTACAAGAATACGCCCTTAGTTAAGAGAGATTCTGATTTATCTTGTCAATGCTCAAGTGAATTAATCCAAGGCTGAGCGAATTAAGCTTCTGTGGCATGGAGAGTCTTCAAAACAGTGGTTGAGTATCCATACACTTATTGTATTTTTGTTTCAGCCTTCAGATCATTACCAAACACCTTTTTTTTTTTTTTTGCTATGTACATATTTACAGATGGATATATATAATGGAAGCTGCATGATACCATATAATACCCAGATCCTATGAATGCTTATCCACCCCCCTATGCCAAACGATGCTATGTCCTCATATGCATGCAAGGTAAAGGATGGTCCAAAATTGGGGAACGAGAGCTGATGTGTAAGGTAAATAGCAGAGTGGTAGGGTGGGTGGATGGTGGGTGGTGAAGTGAAAAGGTGTGAAGTGAAGTGTGTACGTGACAGTGGAGGAGTGTTGCCAGGGTGCCTCCCAACGAGCGTTGAATTTAACGTCCCTAGCTGGACTCAGAATGAGGCACGACATTAGTTACCCTCCAGCAGGGCAACAGTTTCACCAACGGGGGCAGGTTCATGAGTAAGACAGGGTTTTAAACGCTGCCCATTGACCGTAAATTTATGCCCAGATTTGGGATCTTCAATTTCAACGGCCCCGTTGGGAAATGGTCTCAAGACCAAGAAGGGCCCAGTCCATTTGGACTTCAATTTCCTTGGAAAGAATTTGAGCCGGGCATTATAAAGCCAAACTTGCTGAGATGGCTCAAATTCCTTCCGTCGAATTCGGCTATCGTGAAAGGCCTTAGTACATTACTTAAAAGTTAAGGCAGAATTATAGGCTTCACAACGAAGCTCTTCCAGCTCTTGGAGTTGAAGTTTCCTTTCTAGACCACACAGGTCTAGGTCGAGGTTACATTGGCGAATTGCTCAATAAGCGTGGTGCTCCAGCTTCATGGGCAAATGACAAGGCTTCCCGTAGACGATTCTATAAGGAGACATACCTAGGGGAGTCTTGAAGGCAGTCCTATACGACCAAAGTGCGTCAATCAACTTGTCGGACCAATCCTTACGGTCAGGCTGAACCGTTTTCTGGAAAATTTGCTTGATTTGCTGGTTCAACACCTCAGCCTGGCTGTTCGTCTGAGGATGATACGGAGATGCGATACGATAGTGGACTCCATATTTCCTCAGAAGTGCCTGAAAAGAAGCATGGGTAAAATGACTTCCTCCATCTGAGATAATAGCTCAAGGGATCCCAAAGCATGCAAAAATGTGATCTTTGACAAATCGAGTAGATATGACATGGTCAGCATGGTGCGTGGGAATAGTCTCGATCCATTTGGAAACATAATCAATAGCTACGAGGATGTACTCGAAGCCGTTAGAGGTAGGAAAAGGACCCATGAAATCGATTCCCCAAATGTCGAAGATTTCAACAGCTAGGATGGGTTGCAAGGGCATCATGTCACGACGTGACATTGACCCTAATGACTGGCACCTAGTGCAATATTTGGCATAATTGTGTGCATCCTGGTAAAAAAGGACCAAAAGAAACCGCACTGCAACACCTTGGTTACAGTTTTCCTCCTAGAGAAATGACCTTCGCAGGCCTGATCGTGGCAGAAGGATAGCACACTGGGGAATTCGCTGTCAGGAATACAGCGACGGATGATCTCGTCAGCACCTATTCGAAAAAGTAGTGGATTATCCCAGAAATATACTTTGCTTCTGCAATGAGACACTCGCACTGGTTAGCACTGATTTTTTTTAAGGGAACCAAAAGCAAGGTAATTGGCAATGTTGGCATACCAAGGTCCACTTGCCACATTAATTGCCAATAGGTGCTCATCGGGAAAAATCTCATTGATCGGCAGGGTAAGTTCAATGTGGTCAGGGTCTAGTCTCGAGAGATGATCAACCACAACATTCTGGACTCCGGCCTTATCGTGGATCTCAATGTCAAATTCTTGGAGTATAAGGATCCAACGAATCAGTCTAAGCTTGGCATCCTTCTTGTGCATGAGATGGCGAATGGCCACGTGGTCAGTGAATATAATAACATGCGAGCCCAGAAGGTAAGAGCGAAATTTCTTCAGCCCAAAGACGACCGCCAGTAGTTCTTTCTCAGTGGTTGTATAATTACGTTGGGCCTCGTCCAACGTCTTACTGGCGTAGTACACCATGAAGGGGTGTCTATCACGTCTTTGCCCCATGATGGCTCCAACTGCAAGGTCGAAAGCGTCACACATGAGTTCAAAGTCGAGGGACCAATCAGGTGGCTAGAGAATAGGGGCCTTGGTGACAGCATCACGCAGCTGCGTGAATGCTCGTATGCAGTCAGGGCCCATATCAAAGGGTACCTCGGTCGATAGGAGATGAGTTAAAAGTCTAGAAATCTTAGAGAAGTCTTTGATGAATCTCCTATAGAAACCGATGTGTCCCAAGGAGCGAATTTGTCTGACAGAGCTAGGCACAGGTAAATCAGCAATTACATCAAGCTTGGCTCTGTCAACCTTAATACCCTTATCGAAGATGATATGCCCGAAAATAATTCCCTCGTGTACCATAAAATGACTTTTTTCCCAGGAAAGTACAAGGTTCACATTAATACATCTCCAAAGAATACGGGTCAGGTTGGCAAGACAGTCATCAAAAGAGGATCCAAAGACCGAAAAGTCATCCATGAAGACCTCAAGAAAGTCACCCACCATGTCATGGAATATTGCCAGCATACATCTCTGGCAAGTTGCTGGCGCATTACAAAGTCCGAAAGGCATCCTTCTAAATGCGAAGGTGCCGAAGGGGCAGATAAAGGTGATTTTCTCTTGGTCCCAGGGGTCAATTGTCACCTGGTTATATCCAGAGAATCCATCCAAAAAACAGAAAAATTTATTTCCCGCTAACCGCTCCAGGATTTGGTCAATAAAAGGTAGTGGAAAATGATCTCTCTTAGTTGCAGCATTCAGTTTCCTATAATCTACACACTCTTCAAGATGTAAGAGTGCGTGTAGGGATGGATTCACCCTTATCATTGACACAGATGGTGAGTCCCGCCTTTTTAGGCATGACATGAATTGGGCTCACCCAATGGCTATCGCTGATCGGGTAGATTATACCTACATCCAGCCACTTAATAATTTCCTTTTTAACGACCTCCCGCAGTTAGGGTTGAGACGTCACTGCATCTCGCGGGAAGGTCGAGCCTCCTCCGTATATATACGGTGAGTGCAGTAGGAGGGGCTAATGCCAGTTAAGTCCGATAAGGACCATCCAATGGCTGTCTTGTGTTCTATAAGGACTTTTGTTAGTTTGCACTCTTGCTCCTTAGTCAATTTTGAACTAATGATTACGGGAAGCGTTTCATTTGATCCTAAGAAAACATATTTAAGCGTATCAGGCAGCTCTTTCAGCTCGAGAGAGGATGGTGAAAGATCTGGCATTTCTTAGGACAAGAGTGTCCCTAGCGGATCAGAAGAAAACAAAGCAGGATGAACAAGTTGGCCCTCAAATTAGTCAAGAAGAGGGGCATCTTGGATTGATGGATCCAAAAAGGGATAGCCCCGGTGAGCAGTATGTGGGCTCAAGGTCCTAGTGTGGAGTTGTAATTCCGCCTGATTTGGCAGGAAAGAAAGGGCAATCCGGTCTTCAAGAGTGTGGATCGGCGGTGAGTAGCCCGAATATGACTCAGATCACGAGGTATGGGAAGCGGAGAAAACCTCGTCAGAAGTCTGGTCAGGAGAAGGTATGGGAAAAGGGAGGGATGGGGGAACGTCACATTATGTGTCGGTTAGGCAATGGTCTGTGTTCAAAGGCAATCCACAGCAGTCAGAATAGGTCTCTATTAGTCTGATACACGTGCTGACGGCCATGTCATCGTCAGACGTGTCATCCTCGATGCAATCGCAATCAAAGTTCTTGGCTGCCTTGAAGATGTTTAGCTTGAGTTTCTCAGAGCCAATGGCAATCTCAATGCATCCTGACTCGCAATCGATATGGGCACGGGTTGTGGCCAAGAAGGGTCGACCAAGGATGATTGGACAATCAGAAAGTGAGCTAGGAACTTCCATATCCAAAATTAGAAAGTCAACAGGAAAACAGAGACTGTTGACCCTAACCACCACGTCTTCTACCACACCCTTCGGTATCTTGATAGAATGATCTGCCAACTGTAACATGACAGGGGTGGGTTTTAGATTCCTAAAGCAAATTTCTCGAGCATGATGGTTGGTATAAGATTAATGGAAGATCTTAGATCAAGCAGAACACAGTTGAAATTGCAGCCTTGGATGCTACAAGAAATAAGTGGTGTGCCCGGATCTTTCTACTTTGGTG
Organism: Thalassia testudinum; assembly: GCA_037157565.1. NCBI lineage: Eukaryota > Viridiplantae > Streptophyta > Magnoliopsida > Alismatales > Hydrocharitaceae > Thalassia > Thalassia testudinum. The sequence goes on along the minus strand of JAZHRO010000014.1, from coordinate 129,855,622 downwards.
GTAGATTTGACAGTATAGCACAACTCGCATGAGGCGAGAGAACCACCGGATTCTTTTTCTTTGACTGTCGCCTGGGTGTAGTGTAGTCTTTGAAAAATCGGGTGACAGTGGCTATATGGTCGATAGCCTCCAACAGGAGTACCTTGATTTCAACATCCCTGAATAAATTACGCAGGTTATCAAAGGCCGGCGTATCCTTTTTCTTGCCTTTTGGCTCCCTCAGTAGAGCCTTAGGGAATGGGATTGATTCTGACACTAATTTATGTATATCGTCCTCACGAGAATACGGTGCGCATCCTGAATGAGGGCGATGAAAAAGATGGGCCAGGATTAGGTCGAGGCGTATCGACGGTTTGCTTACCGCTCCTCGTAGTAATTGCATTGGACGTTGCGGGTCCAGTGGGATCATAAGGTGGGGGAGGATTCGCAATAGGGACATAAGGGTGAGGTGTAGTTGCTGCGGGATTAGCCTGAAATCCGGTGGAATGCTCAGAGCCTGCAAAATCTGATGAACCTACCCCTGAGAAGGTCGTACCTAGGGTTGAGGACCACGGGGTACAAAATTTCACGGGTTGGGAACAGGTTGGGCTGGAAGAGTGCCCTGAGATCGAGTCGCCATGCATAGTTGACTGATCTCAGCATTCTGCTGCGCCAATTGATGCTGAAGAGAGGTCATGTTCTCTTCATGGCGCTTAGACATTTTCATCACCATTCGCATCAGTTTATCAAGAGGACTTGATGCATGTTCTGTTTGCAGTAAGCAAGGACCCGATGGCGGATTTGCCACATGATTAGACTGGACCCTTGGGATGACGGGTGCGGACAGTCGCATTGGTCCACCCGCGGGGTTTTGCTACTACGGGTTATTAGACCATGCGAAGTTAGGATGATTTCTCCACCCTGGGTTATAAGTAGCAGCGAACGGGTTGTTCCCCAGGGTGCATGCGTCTTCTAAGCCAGAAGACGAGTCCGCATGTATGTATGCATCCGAGCACACGGAGGCTTGGTCCTCCGTGTCGAAATATTGGCTTGCAGAAGCTAGATCCACATTACTTACCGAATCACTAGGCGCAACATTCGGTAAGATCTCACGGGGTTTTTGGGAATAAGCCTGGTGTTGGAAGGATTAGGGTTGTGACAGAGTGGTGAGGTGGAGGTGTTTGCCAGAGAACAGGAGGGATTGACCAGAAGCTCGTCCAACTTCTTGTGCACGACAGAGACTTCATCCAATTTTTGTGCGATAAGATTAAGACCTGTGGATGAATGGGAGGGTCCCGTGTCAACTTCATAAACATTACGGGGCAGGCTGGTATGATTAAAGGCGACAATGGGGGCATTGTTCATTGAATTTTCGCTCATATTTTCAAATAATTCGAATACTCCATTCTCGTCTTTATTCATGAAATTCCCTCCGCAAGAAGCGTCTGCAATCTGCTTCAAAGTCTCATTTAGCCCATAATAGAAAATCTGGGCTATATGTCACTTAGGCAAACCATGGTGCGAACACTTCCGGAGGAGGTCATTATATCTCTCCCAAGCCTCATGAAACTGCTCGCCGTTTTATTGCGTGAAGGAAGTTATAGCATGACGAAGCGCATTGGTCCGCCCGATTGGGTAGAATTTCTTGAGAAATGCTATTCGCATCTCTTCCCAAGAATGGATGGTTCTCCCAAAGGTGTGTAACCATTGTGATGCTTTATCCCGCAACGAAAACGGGAACATTTTTATGAGGACAATTGATAATCCGATGTTTCTTGGTTTAACCGTTTCAGCTAATCAGGTTAGGTCTTCCAAATGGAGAAAAGGATCATCACTTGCAATACCATGGAAGTGAGTTAATTAGGCCAATTACATTGGGTTTCAGTTTAAAATTGTCCCTGCCCACGGGGACCCGAATTTGTCCTATGGTCTCTGTAGCAACAGGATTTTGATAAGAGCTAAGAGACCTAGGCTCCTCCCGTTCGGGAGGGTTCTGCATTTCCTCCAAGGTTTCCCTAATGGCTTTAATCTGCTCGTTATACATTTCCATTTGGGCTTAGAGGCGGGTTATGGGGTCTACAACTCCACCACCACCTGGTGGGATTTGAGGGGCGGTTTCCTCCCTCGGGATTTGGGGGTGGGCATGCAACCATGTTTGTGGAGGAGGATGACAAATCGATTTCTATCCTTCTAGAATTATCAGACAGTTCAAACAATTCAGGGTTTTGTGACCTCCCAAACATGCACTATCGCAGGAAAAATTGGGGAGATAAGAGGGGAAACGGGGATGAGAGAAATGACGCCGCAAAGGTACACTTGATGACAAATCAAGGCAATCAAAGTCCTAACCTCTACAATGTGCCCTTAGATCTAAAGATCTAAGTTACCTACTATCGTAATTTACGGAACCAAATGAGAGCATCGCGAAACCACCGGGCCAGATTGAAAGGTCGTTTGCCCCAGTCTTAGACACCCGATAGCACGTAGGAACCTGCACCAGCACGTAGGCGCTACACGCAGGTAGTTAAACCTCCAATCCTTGATAAAGGTCAAGTTGCTACCAGTTTTATTTAAAGGCTTAGGATCAAGTGCTCCAGGAATGTGAAGGACATTATATACGGGTAATGCCCAAGTGCGTTGATTTTAAAAGTGTGTAAACCAAGCATGCAACGAGGAAATATCCCTGAATTGAAGTTTTAGTTGAATGATTTTTAGAATTTCAGCCTTAAGTAGTATGGATTTTAAGATTTCGCTGAATTACCAATTCAACCAATCTCCGGATTTTGAAGAAACACAAGTTCTTCTATGCCCAACAAATCCTCCTTCAATGTGATTTAGTTAATGCAAGCTAAAAATGCAATGGACTTCCCTAGGTGGAAATTTCTATGTGTGGATGCACGAGTCAATTTTAGGCTAGTGCGAAAGGGAGCCAAAGCACTTCAATTCAAGTGCTCCTAATCACCAAAATGATGTTCCACACACAAGGCTCAACAACAAGATAATATAAAGAAAATTAAAATTTTGGAGTTGAAATATTCGGGATCAAATCTAAAGCACGTGAAAGGTCGTAGTGGGGTTGGAATCAACACAATTCCAAGTCTCCCCACCAAAAATGTGATCCTAAAAATGTGAGCAAATGAGGCAAGGAGGGATGACAATCAATCAATTTAAACTTGCCTCAAAGAACACTTCACACGGCAAGCGATCCAAGAATCAAGATTCTTGGATTTTCGATATGCGGGAAATCAAGGGACGGTGGGGGTGATAGCAATCAATCAAGTGGTTTTTAATCCACTTGCCCCAAGAAATTCCCAAGAAGTGTTTTTTAGATTTTTTTTTTTAGGTGACAAGTAAACCTAAGTTGCTAAGAAAGAGAGAGACCTACCTTTTCAGCAACGTGGGCGAAGCTTCAGTGCGGCGCTGACAACTTTACGCTCTCGCTCCCTCCTTGGATCTGCCTACGCCTCCAACTTCTGCTTGTCTCCTTGCAATTGGTTTACCTGCACACCAGCAAACAAAATACCTGCGAAGAGAAGGGTGTGAGAAGAGAAAATCAAAGGAATGAGTAGAAACTTACCTCAATGTACACCTCCCCGGCAACGACGCCAGACAAAATGTGGTAGAACTCGAATATGTTGTGTTAATATGGTGAAATTATCGTTGAAGTTAGTATAGTGGGTTAACCTAAATCGAGTCTAATCATCTTTCACAAAATTTTTAACCTGACCTACTTAATTTTATCTTGATCACCTTTAGGCCCAGGGTCGATCTCAAGGAGGCGGGAATTAAAGGTGAAGAAGTTTTTATGCCTTTCCTAAAACGTATCTCTTTCATACGTTTATTATGTTTTTTATTTTTCTATTTAAGATTTTTTTATTGATAATATTATCCTTGAGGCACACCCTCAAAATCAAGTTCTTGGCTTTAAGCCAAATTATTCTTGGCTTTGAGCCAACTTAATGTTTCCAAAAATTGGTCCTGCTATTCGCAAGACCGAACACCTGCAAGATAAGAATTATCTTTTCTCTTTTACTCTTTTTTTTATCTTTTTAATAGCAGGAAATAAAAGAGAAATAAAAACAAGGTAGGTTGCTTGTAGAGAAAGGAATACTTAGCTTAATATAATAAATACAATCTCTATATATATAGATATGTATATATTATATATAGGGGTGGAGGTGGAAGTGGAAATAGAGTGTAGCACAGTGTCAAGTTGGTCTACGTCTAGTAAGATGCAACTAACAAGACGGAGTGCCGAATGTGTGGGAGTGTGTGCGGAGGTGCTTGCTTTGCGTGGATAACGGAGAATATCAGCAACTGGTGTAGATATTCCCGTAATATAATGCACGGTGGAGTGACTAGTGCACGGACGTATAGATACGGGTAGGTGATGTGTATGTAAAATAGATATGTATATATGTATAAATATATATATACATATATATAAATATAGTTGTATATGTATATAGGTATGAATATGTATGTATGTATATATATATATATGTATATATGTATAAATAAATATATATATATATATAGGTGTGAGTGTGTATGTGTACGAGTGTGTGTGTACGCTGGAGCGTGTGAGAGAGAGGCCAGTTAAGCCGTCAGGTGAGTGTGCGCGACGTCTGGTTGGCAGGACATGCACAGGTGCACAAGGGGCACGCACGGGCGCGCAGGCGTAGACGAGTGCGGGCGCGGTCAAGAGAGTGCAGCGCAGCGCACAGCGCTGCAGGCAGGAGCGGGCGTGGGCAAGTGAGTGCGGGCGAGTGCAGGTAGCGGGAGAGGAGAGAGAGCACGCTGCCACCGGCTAAGTGAGAAGTGAGCCGGTGGTTACAGTGTCGCGCAGACTGCGCACTACAGTGCGCTACATTGCACGTGCGGTCTGCCGACCGGTAGCGACCGGTTTCACTTGCGCTGGCGCGCTGGGAAGCGCCTGCGCGTGCGGAAAGAGCTGCGGAGGCCTACTGACATGTGTGCGGGGGCTGGCAGCTGCTGCAGGCCGGCTTGTGCGCTGCTGGAGCTTCTAACCTTGAAGCTCTGACAATGGCGGAAATGGCATTCAGCGATGAAATCAAATGGTGAAACCACCATGCCCACCTACTCACGAAAGAGCTGGGCGGTGGTGGAACTCACAGTGGAGGTTGTGGGACCACTGTGAAATTTCTCTTACCCACAGTGTGTCTCTTCTCAGCGAGAAGAGCTACCATGTATGGAGAGGGAAAGGGGAGGAGGTTGGCCTAATGGTGGAGCAGGAAGTGTCTGCAAGTGTGTATGTTCGACCCCTTGCGTAGGGAGAGGGCAAGGCCTTTTAAAGAAGAAAAAGCATGCCACAACCATGCTGCTGGCATTGCATGTCCTACCATGCTGCTGGCAGAGGAGTGGCGCGAAGAGGCGCATGCCCCCATGCCCTACAGCCGCGCGAGGGAGAAGAATTCAAAGTAAAAATAAAAAATAAAAATGGTGAAATTGCAATGCAGCCCTTGATGAAGATGTTAATTAGATGACCCATTATTCGCATTCTCCTCCCCTCTCTATAAATGCATTCATGTGTCTATTTACTAATGCAACTATAGCTATATTAGATGCAATAGTAGTGCTAGGAAATAACACAAAATAGCATAATTACTGAGGTATTTTTGCTGTGCAATCACTCATCCACCTAGAACTTGCTTGTCGACTTGCCTGACTAAGAGTACACTGGCAATCCAGCTACTAAAAGCGTTAAGCACCACCAAATCATAAGGAATAAAGGCTAAGACAATGGCATAAGAATTGAAGTGATAACATGGGAATAGAGGCTCCGACCTGATTAATGAGGTAATCTAGCTGGAATAATTTTGTCGATGTAACCACCGTTGTTTTCCTTTCCTAAGGATCTCTCATATAAGGGAACCTTATGCATGAGAATGGCACAAGAGGGGGGCGAATTGTTAATGATATAAAATTTAAACCAACAATTATAGCACAATAATAATCAAACCACAAATGAACACAGTATTTATAGACGAAACACAAAATCCGAGAAAAGCCTCTACATGCCTTTTCTCCCAATAAGGATTTTCCATTTCCTCAAAGCAAGTAATCCACTATAATACCACTTTACAACTGAAGGTTGTAATCCTCAATTTACATACACCACTTTCTTGAATCAACAACACAAGAAAGTAATTTTGTTCTTACAAGGAAGAACGGGAATTCCGGAAACCTAACAACAATAATCAAAAGATTAAAAGTGTTTACAAAACTCCTAGAGAACTAATAGTGTATATGTGATGTGAAGAATAATCTCAATACTAATCAATGATACTCTAATATAAACTTTTCAAATAGATTTTATAATATGCATATGAAACTAAGGAATATAATAAATGATCAATATTTCCTTTCAAATAACCTTTGATGCATGAAGTAGAAAAGGCTTTGAAAACAAGTGCACTTGAGGGAGAGAGCTTTGAGAGCCTTTGCACGCAAGATGATCTTTTTGTCTTTCGAGAGTTATTTGGTAGAATGATGGCAATTTAATGTGTAAGTAATGTGTTAAATGGGGGACCAAGACATGCATTTATAGAAATGAAGGAAATCTTCCACAAGTTATCAAAAATCAAACGTTCAAGAGATTTTACAAATAGATAACCAAAACATCAAATTTGGATTGGAAAATACCTTTAACAAATTAATCGTTCAATAAAATATAGATCAAAACAATTATGCAACTAATTTTTTGTGAAGGCCGATAACTACAAGGTGGTTTTGATTTCAAATTTATTATTACATGGGCGGTTACAACACATGGGAAAAGAGAGAAACCGATCATATAGGTCCATATGCTAGATGAAAAACTTCTACAAATCAAGCAACGATCAAATAGAAAGATAGTCATTGCATAGAAAGTCAACAAGGCACAAAAATACACTTGAGTTTCGTTAGTCAATTACGCATAATAAGATTAACTACGCAAATGGTTGCAATTTATTAAATGCTTAATAAGATTAACTACACAAATGGTTGCAATTTATTAAATGCTTAATTAAATGAATATCTAAGTGATGTGCATAATTGTTAATGGCTCTTTAACATGGAATCTAATAATAACCAAAAAAAAGGCCATGACTTAAGAATATCTTCTTGATATAATGTTCATCATTGGTGTTTCGTAATAATATGCAATATTGAAATATAATATAAACAACATAATAGTGCTTTTGTAAAACATTAAAATAGAATAAGTGTAGTACTAATGTACTCATGATCTCCTCCTTTTTGATGTTTTACGAAATAAAAAATGAATTTCAATTACTCCCCATATCAAAAAGAATTAATGCATACTTAAAAAAAATTCACAAGCATTTAATTATATATAAAGGATATAGATGTTATCAAAATTCTCTCCCCCCTTTTGACAAACTTCGTGGGAAACCAGAAAAATGGAACATAATGAAGTGCAATAAACATAAAAGATAGAGTTGGATAGCAACACAAGCAGCAAATAAAGTCTTAGGAAGGTCAAAACAACATAATAAGGCTACCACACATAATATGAAATGTCATGCATAAAAGGCAGCAACTGAGATACTAAAAACTAATTTTTCTTGAGGGCATTCTTGATCTTCTTCAAATCATTCTTCATGCTAACTTTGAAACGGTCAAACTGGCATTGCATGCCATCAAGAACAGTAGCTAAAGCCTTTCAGTCGTCATATTGGCATTGGAGAAGGATCCTGATGCTGCTCATAATAGCTGGGTTGGTGTGATCAGACGTCACGTAATCCCATTTCAAGTTGTAGGGATGGTCAGGGTCTTCAAATGGATAGGCATAAGAGGGGCCGGCATCATCTGGAGCATCATCAGAGTCTTCATCATCTGGTTGAAGGGAGTCAGCCTATTTGATGCGCACAAGGGTGGTTTGATCAAAGTAGAGATTGGATGTTTCAAGTTGATAAAAATCCAACTTGATTTCGTAGAATTGAAAGAGATGAGAGAGAACGGTTCCAAAAGGAAGGGAACCCAAATGATTATTGGCCATGTGAAAGACAGAGTTTTGCCCAATTAACTTTAATGTTGTGAATGAAGCAATAAACAAGGATAGCTGTGCGACGGGGGCAATGGTTATATCCACCGAGTTTGCCAAAGAAGTTCAAATCTATTACACGAGCAAGGAAACTTGCAAGTAAGGTGAGTTTGTCAGTAGGAAAGCTTGAGAAGGGTTGGTCATGATATCGAGGGAGGACAATAGTGCGATGAACATCTTGCATTTCAATACGTCCTTCAATATTTTCATGGAATTGACCAGACTGATCAGTGCAGAGGACCCGGGACATGATAAAGGGTTCAATCATAAACATACAGTTCCCAACTTTTGAAGCCAATGCAACTGCGGGTGGAGGGCTTATTTGTTCGAGATTAGCATAGAAAACATGCACAAATTGGGGATAGAACCTCTTAAGTTATTTTTTGTTGTTATAGGAAGGGGAGCAAAATATGGTGAGATTTTGTGTCAAATAGGAATTTGATGTTAACTCCATCCACGTCAAGGGGTTGATCAAACAAGGGACGCTGAGCAATAATTTTGGCTTGGGAAATAGTTGAAAAGAACTTTTGTTTAGCCTTAGGGCTGATAAAAATGCTGGTGCCAGGAAGTCTAGATTTGGGAGGAGACGATGGAGGGGAAAAAGAGAAAGAGTGTTGGGCGGATGCTTGTCTTGAAGACAGGCTTCTTGCCGGATCGAGTGGTTGGGGCCATCTAAAAAAAAATCAAGGGTTTGCAAAGGAAATCAAGAGAACGAAAAAAATAATGAAAGAAGGTTCATAAAGATCATCGAATCAAGATTCACTAAGAGAGATCGTGTGAGAAAAGAGGAACAAAATAGAGTTTGATGTGGGAGTTAGAAAAATCCGTCGACGAGAGAAAAACAATACAACACGGCAAACACAAAAAAAATAAGATAGAGAATATATAATGGAAAAGACAAAAAAAAAAAGAAGACAAGAGGAAGGAGTTTTGTTACCTTGCAAAAGAAGATGAAAAACGAGGGGAGGAGGAGGATGGTGCTCGGCTGGGGAAGAGGAGAGGGACGGAGAGGCCGAAGAGACGAGGGGTGGGGGATCCGTCAAAGTGGTCTTGTAAAGAGGGCAGTTGTGAAGAAGTTATGAGGGCAGTTGTGAAGAGGGAAAGGGTGCGACTATTGTGTAAAAGAGAGAGGGGATAAAAGGACAAAACCAAGAGAGCTTTTTGGGATAAAGGGATGTTGTTCAAAAGAAATTGAGGATAGCAAATAAAATATTCTCATGCGTGTTACAAAAAATAGAGACAAGAAATAAATGTCTTAAGAAAGAGGTTAACCAAAAAAATATCATTTTAAAACCTTGGAGAACAACTGATTAATCAATTAAAAAAATAGGATTAGATTTAATTAGATGATTAAATAATTCAGAACAAATACAATTTTTATTTATTTAACTAATATCATTTAGAGTGTAAATGACTAATTTTCTTCTAATATATATAAATTTATCATGTGAAAGTGGTTTTGTAAGTATATCAGCTAATTATTCTTGTGTGGAAATAAAATTTAATTGAATTTCTCCTTTGATGAACAAAAATTGGGTGAAGAAAAGATATGAGAGTTTCGGAGAAGCCTACATTGTAGTACATTGCCAACTTTCGCTATCAGATAAAGTAACTGAGACTAGTGAGCTTTGGGTTAAACATGGGGAGGCAATGCTTGATTTTTAGAAATCCACATTTTGTTTTATTTCTTTTTGATATTTTTGACTATATCTATGTTTTTTGAGATTTTATATAAATAGAAGTAGGAATGTGGAGCAAAACTAATTTAAGCAACAAAATAATAAGGGAGAGAGATAAAACTAATATATATTGAAAGCGAGAAAATGCTTGTTATAATCAACTAAATGATAACCGTGAGAAATAAAGCTAAACTATAAAGAAGGAAAAGATAGAGAGGAGAGATTGTCTCCCTAGATGGCTACTTGGGAGAGGACTGCTTTGATGATGCCTGGATGACAGGAATGGAGGCGAAATATGGTGAAAGGAGTTGGAGGAAGAAGACAAGAGGTAGGGTGGTGTCAGGTTGATTCGCTTCCTTGAATGGGGTGCGAGGACGGCCAGCAAGAGCTCCACGAATGGAGGTGACAAGAGGGACTAAAAATTATTTTTAATTCTAGTTGAACTTAGACTTGGGACACTAGATTTGAGCTTAGAATGGTGTTCTTAGCTCTAAGGAGGTGAGGAAAGATGTAGGAAGGGATGGGTGGCAATGGGAGAGGTGGTAGGGCTTTTATAGTCGTGAGGAGGAGGCTTTTCTCGGCCAAATCATGCACAGAAGGCCATAAATGCGTGTGTGGGACATGCTGCTATGTGCAAAGCCCCTGCACACAACTGCATGCCCGTAGTGCACGTGTGCGCATTGCGCTCGCAATGCTAGCATAGCTAGGAGGAAGGAGGGTCATCGGATTTGCATTGGAAGGTTGATGGAGAGCTTTACATGCACTTCACAAATTGTGTCTAACGCGTGCACAATCGCACATATCACGCTCGCTATCATCCATCACACCACGTGGCGCTATCTCCTCCATTCATCGCGCATCGCACGAACGTTAACGCTTAAGTCGTTGGGGCATGCCTTTAGTTGACGTGGCTTGATGACAATCGCTTGATCTTGATTGTGCAGTTGGATTTCAATTGTGTGCCTGCTGAGGAGAGTGCACTCACTAGGGTTCGATCGCGTGTCATGTGTTTGCAATAGCATTGGCACGACCGCTACGCTAGCAAGGAAGAACATGATCTCCACCGTTGATGCAAGACTGAATGGCGGGTGATATGTGAGAGATCAACCCTTAGAGATGTGAAGGCAAGGTGGGCGGGTGCGTGAGATCGTATCTCAGCCGTTGGATTCGAATCCTCATGCTTATCACACCCCCATGATTATCTTTTGCTAGTCCCTAGCAAAACTAAACAAAATGCTATTTATAAAAAAATAATTTGGATTTGATAACTAAGGCATTAGTTGTTTATCAATAGTAGGAAATGTCTACCTAGGACCTAAACTCTGAAGACTCAAATGTACCCATAATTTGGATTTGATAACTAAGGCACTAGTTGTTTATCAATAGTAGGAAATGTCTAGCTAGGACCTAAACTATGAAGACTTAATAGTACCAAGGGTGCCTACCAAAATGCAAATTACCCAAGTTCTTTCCCTTTTATTACGTACATAAAAGAAATTTTTTTCTTCATTTTCTTCTTTTATAATTTTTTTGAACTTTCTGTTTAAGGTTTTAGGGTGACTTTCTACGACTATCCAACCCACTCAAGACTCGAGAGGACTACAAGTGCTAAGCATCTTATTGTATAAAAGTGGTTGACTCACTAAATGGCAACCAAGGCGGACCTTAGGAATCCATAAACCTTAAGTGACCCTAAGTGAAAAAATTTTGCCTAAAGGTTTATTTTTTTGATCGGTAGCTTTCTCCTCGCTCTTATTTTTGGCGGGGTCAACACAAGGGCGAACCTATTGTATATCTCATTAGGTTTATTCTACTTCCCTGCTTCTCCTAACTTTAGGGATTTATTTATGCATTTTGGTGGGCTGGCTCTGGACATACTGCAATAGGGGGTTACCCATGGTAACTTGCCAACCATACCCGTGAGGTAAAGTGTGGTTTATTATTTTTGTATCCTTTTCTATACTTTTCATTTTTTCCTTTTCTTTTTGGGTGTTTTCTATTTTTTTTCTTTTTCTTTTGAAGAAAGTGGATTTCCTGATCTAAGACGTAGTTAATGGTAATAGCCAAAGAGATTAGGTTATGTGGCTAGGTTTTGGACACCCAGCTATGAGGGGTTACTCACAGCAATGTGCCAGCCATACCACCCTAGTAAGTTTATTAGCTACCTAATTCCAGCTAAGGTTGCTCATAAAGTGAGTAAGTGCAAATGGTGTGTAGATGCTTAGACTTTAAGAATCCTTAAATTAGAGGGCGGGTTGATAAGTCATATACTTATCACCCCAACTTATTTAACCACTTTGAATATATTGTAAATTGGCAAGGACTTGAGAAGTAAGTCCACATTTTAGTGGACACTCAGGGCAATTAAGCTCGTAGACTTGAAGAGTCTAAGTGCTTAGATTCCACTGTATTATTTCCTAAGGTTGAAAACTTCTAATGCTTAAGTTCTCATTTCCTAATTCTCTAACTTTTTTGGTCTTTTTGAGGTATAATTTTTCATATAATAAAAATAAATGGAAAGATTCTATGGAGCTGACAAAATAATTCAGAAATGAGTATACCCACCCCCTATGCCTAGATAATATAATGTCCTCAGTGTAAAATAAAGGCATGAGAGAGTAGAGTAATCAAGATAGCACCTGAATTTTGTGACGATTTTGTTCATGAAATATACAGACTATACACAACTCCGAATATATACAAACTATACAAAGTTGCTGAGTTTAGTACCTTCAGCTAAACATAGTTCGGCCCAATGGATCAACCCAAGGTTAATGCAACCTTGTCTAAGACGGGTTCAGGTAGAGTTTGGTCAACATAAGGTTTGAGATGTTGTCCGTTGACTTTAAAGATGTTTTGGTCAGAAATTTCATTGGCTCCATTTTGAAAAATCTAAGTGATCATATACGGGTCGTTCCACATAGACTTAAGCTAGCTGGGAAAGAGCTTAAGTCGGGAATAAAAAAGCCACACCTTCTGGCTCGACTCAAAGCTTTTACGGGAGATCATCTGATTATGTAAAGCTTTGGTTCTCACCTTACAGATCTTAACTTTTTCGTACGCATCATTTCTAAGATCCTCCAACTCAGATAGTTGTAGCTTCCTGGTCTTTTTGGCAAGATCTAAGTTCAGATGATATTGTTTGATTACCTAGAATGCCTAATGTTCAAACTTTACGGGTAAATGACACACCTTACTGAACACCAAACAATACGGGGACTTGCCTATTGGTGTCTTATACACGGTACGGTAGGCCCAAAGTGCACCATCTAGCTTCTGAGTCCAATCTTTTCTATCAGGTCTAACATTCTTTTGAAGAATGTTCTTGATCTCCTTGTTAGAGATCTCGGCTTGTCCGTTTGTCTGTGTGACGACCCCAGTCCCGTCGATTGACGAAACCTAAGTCATCGAGTGCCAACCAGAAGCACAAATAACCACAAGATTGCAGTCACCTAGCACATGGTCATAGAACATCAAAATCTAAACATTTATTCATAATACATTAAATGAAAGAAATAAAGTGCTAACAAATATAAAGAAAAATCCACCACAGAAAACAGGAAAGTAACAAGTGCTTGAGTATAATCACCAAAAGAGAGGAAATAAAAGTCTAATAGTGGAAAAAGAGAACAGAACTAAAAGGACACAATGCTCAGAATGGACCGTCTCCTACAATAGGATTTAGTCTCGCAGTAGATGGACCAATGGCAGCTATTGTACTTGGCTACTTAACACCACTTGGGTACAAAACCCAAGAAAATACGTCAGCAAGAACTAAGTAGAGTAGAGTCAACACAGCCAAGAAACAGTAACAAATAAGAATAAGAGAAATAGGGTACTATATCATCATTTATTCATTTATTATCCATTGATTATCTAGTTCCGTTTTAGCTGTTGTAAGCCTAAATTATTATAGTCCAAAATCCGTTAATCGATGCCTTAGGCATGAGGCGATCTTCTGTAACTTTCTGAGACATAAGACAAGTATAAGCCATCTTCTTGGCCTAGAAGTTTGCTTATACCCATCGAGTCAACTTAATTTGTCACCCTGGGGTCAGAGCAAAAGGGTAACGGCTACGTCGTGTGGCGTGAATATGTGCAAGCACTATGCATGCTGAACCATAGATGGCCAATAACCCACCTACCGACCGAGAAAGAACAACTCCAACCCTCGAGCCACGCATCCTGCTATCCCAGTTGGCTGTTAAGCCTAACCAAAGAGTCGTATGGAGGGTAGCAACTCCCTAACCCAACCCATAACCGATCTAAAGGACTAAGTGATGAGTCCATTTTAATGGACTAATAGTAAGCCTAAGTAATTCTCTTTTAACAATTTAGGTTTGTTAATAACTACACTAAGTTATAGAATAATTATATGCATCATGATTTAATTCTATAACATACTATGACTTAATGTGTAATGATTATGTTCTTTTTATTTGCAGGTAATAAAACCCAGAAAGAACAAGGGTGGGGGGATAATTTCCCCAACACATCCAGCCGCGATTCTTTCCCCCCACCTCCACCGGACATTGGGGAAATCTTCTCCAATGCCCGCCGGTTGAAAACAGAAAGGGGATTTGGAAATCCCGGGATTGATGCACGCGGGGAGAGAGAGGAGTTAAAGAGAAGGGGTGGAGAGAAGAACGGGGATCATCTTCCCCCTGTGGGGAACGACTCTCTCTTCTCCACTGTGGAGAGGGCGAGCACTGTGCCGCTCCTTCTCTACCTCAAGCAGTAGCACTGATAACACCACGCAAGGGGGTAGTAATTAGGTTGAATATGGCCCATCTTTAGAATAAAAGGCACAACATAAAGTAGAATAGGAGCATTGCATGCATCAAGTACCAAGATTGCTATAAACTGTATTAATGGCCATTTGTGTAAAGCATTTGTCAAAGCAGGCCTCAGATGAGCAATCGGACCGCACGGATGGATTCAGGACGACGAACGGAGTCTAACGGACTCAAAATCGGCCAAATCCGACATCCGGAGCTCCCACAATGGGCCCAAGAAATCCTGACCGTTGATCTGGAGATCAACGGCCTAGAACGCGCCACGTCGCCCCGCCCTCGCCGCCCGCACGCCCCCAAGCCAGGAAAGGACGCATCTCGGCCGTTGATCTTCGATCGAACGACCGAGATCCGCGCGCTCGCCCGCGGTCGCCGCGACAAAGCGCGGGCGTGGCGCAACGGTTAGCGCGCACGCCCGCGTTGAGGCGACGCGCGTTCGATTCGCGCGGAGCGAAAATCATCTGCGGGCGAAGGGCGCGGCAAAATTGAGCCGCGCGATCAGAAGCGAGCGGCTAGGATCGCGCCACGCGGTGCGACGACAGCGCCCCACCTCCCACGCGCGCGCGCACGCCGGGCGGAAACGCGCGCGCGCACACGCGCCCGAAGCGCGATCCTAGCGCAGGCGCGGGAGGATCTCAGCCGTCCGATCATCAATCGGACGGCTCTCGTTCGACAGCCACGGATCGCGCCTGAAGAGAGAGAGGGGCGGGCGGCTGACCGGCGGCAAAAGGCCTTCACCGACGTATATGGAAGCGGTTTTAGCGACGTTCTGGATGTCGCTAAAGCACATTCTTCTTTTAGGAAGCCCTTAACTCTATTTAAACCCCCTTCTACCACCATTCAAGGCATCCTCTCCCACTTGCAACTACTCCACTCCTCTCCTAGCTAGTCTTAGGCACTCTTGTAATCGCCGGAGACGACGAGCCGCCGACGGAGCCTCCTCCACCGCCGTGGCTGCCTCGTCGCTCTCCACTCTCTCTCTATCTCTCTCTCTCTTTTAAGCTTTCATTTACTTTTGTTGAAGCATGTATTTAATATTGTAAACCATGAACTATGAATGCATGTTTAATGAAATTATTTTCCATTTAGTTGCCATTTTAATTTCTGCTTAAAGTGCATGATCAAAACCAAGAGCTTTCTAACCCTAAACTCTCTCTATCTCTCGCTTTTCAAAACCATCTCTTTCGCAAGCAAAACTCCGCCTTTTTCGTGACAAGTGGTAAACAAAATCCGATTTCCACGCCTCCCTGAGATCGACACTCGGACTCACCTCCGTTTACTTCTTTTAAAACCGACGTATCAAGTGCAACTATAACGACACCTCTTAACACACACGCACGAAGGCACGTCAGTTTTTGGCGCCGTTGCCGGGGAGGCAACGGATTTGTTTTATCACCTCCATTCCACCTTCATTCTCATATCGTCTAATGCCCTACTTTCCTTTTTACTTGACGGATGCAGGAATTCGGCGCATGGACGACGAAGCGACGCATTCCACTATGGTAGCAAGGAAGTAGACGCCTCGAGGACCGATAGTGAGTACTCTCTCTCTCTCATTGTTTGCTTGCGTGAAAAAGCTAAAAAAAATCATAAAAACTGAAAAAAATTGGCGTGGCGAATGATTGCTTGACCCACATTCTTAACACACCACCCTACAAAAAAATGTACACTCTAATATACTGGACAAATTCTTGGAGTGTTCTTTTCTTTCTCTCTTGAGTGGTGTTTGCGAAGCCACCGTGAGTTGACCTGGGCCGCACCACTCAACCCTAAAACTGACTCATCTAATAGAAGCTGCATGATTATCAGGATGAGTACACTAGGGTTTTAGAGCCTCTACAAAATAAAAGGAAATCTACTTTCACTAAGTTGTGTGCAGAACTTGACGTGCCCACTGAAACTTGTTTGAAAAAAATTAAGACACGTCAACCCTAAAAAGTACTTAAGTAAGGATGAAACACTAAAAAGACACTATATCTTAACAAATCCTTGCTTGAAAATCATGTTTTGCTAGAAGCACACACTTTGAAAGTAGAACATTAAGAGGCACCACCCCAATCAACGCCTCATCACATCACCCTAAGCACAAGCACTATCCTAGCCCTTTAAAACTGAGTAGACGTGCCCTAGGCAGGACTGAGTTAAGTCTCAAAAGGTGAGGTTTTGTCTGCTAGGCACTTGGCTTTCATTCCCTTGGTAGAATCTGGTGACTAGGCTGCGGGGCAGTGTCAAACGACCGTGGTTGTGGGGTCTATGGAACTGGAGGCGTAAGCCAAAGGAAGAACCTTCCCTGCAATCCCCTCGTAATCAACCTGGCCAGATTAGCCTTGAGAAGGGAAGTCTAGTGCTTATGGACTTAATCACCCTTTGTGAGATTTCTAGGTCTCCTAAGGAATACACCATAAGGATTAGGCTTGCGTGCTTGATTGAAACACATTTCTCGCATCTGTCGCCCTCCGCATCCCCTCCAGTTCTTCTCTAGTGTATGCACGGGAGGCGCTCACTGCATCCCGAATTGTGTGTTTTGGGGCAGGAATCTAGGCGACGTAATTCTGTTGAAAACATGGCTGAACCTAGGGTAGATGAGGCTGAAGATCAACCCCCACCAGATGCTATGGCTGTCGTCCAGGCTCAAATCAATGCTAACCATCGGCTTCAGCAACGACAAATCCACACCATCATGCAAGCCATACAACGGTTACAGAACCCGCAAGAACAACCACCACCTTTCAATGACATACCAGGACAACCACCACTTGATTTACCACCATTTCAGAACCAGCCAAGACCCCTCCGTGATTTCTATAACCCTTCTGCCATTAGAGTCGAGCCACACCTTAGGATCCCCGAAGGGGGAGACGATTTTGAGCTAAAACCTAATGTATTAAGTCTAATCCAGAGCCACTTTCATGGAAGCTCAAATGAAGACCCCTTTCAGCACCTAGAAGATCTCGACCGCATAGCAAGAACAGTAAAACCTAGGAACATTAGCCTTGATATTGTTCTAATCAAGATGTTCCCTTTCTCATTAAGAGACAAGGCTTCTCATTGGCTTAGAACCCTAGGTAGACCCATCACCACCTGGGAGGAACTGAGGCATGCATTTTTAAAGAAATTCTTCCCCATAGGAAAGACCAATGCCCTCAGAAGAGCTATCACTACCTTCACACTCCAGGGTGGGGAACAATTTCATGAGGCGTGGGAAAGATTCAATGAACTTTTGAGGAAATGCCCACACCACGAAGTTCCAAGGTGGCAATTGGCCCAGATCTTCTACCACGGTCTGGATAGCAACCTACGGAACTTCGTCGATGCCTCATGCGGGGGAAACTTCCTAAACAAAGATGAGGAGAGCGCGTTTGAGCTCTTTGAGTCTATGAGCGAGAATTCGCTCAACAATGCCTCCATGAACCAGTTTAACAGATCCAGTCAACCCCGTGGTGGGATTTATGAGGTGCAAGCAAATTCTGGAATGGTTGACATGGACATTATTGCCAAAAAGTTGGATCGAGTGGAATTGGTGGACAAGAAGATTGATGAGCTTCTAAACCAGACCAGGAACCCCTTGCAGACTTTCACCCTAGCAAAAGGAGCACATAATGTTGACCTGGTCCAACCCTTCACCCAACTAAACCTGGAACAACCCCCAACCATGTTCCAAGGAGGGACCTTTGCTCCCTCGACCCTTGATTACTCCCTTCCTTCTTCATCAACATCGGCTATTCTAGAAGATGTTCAAGCCGTCCAAGGATATGCAAAACCTGACCCTTTCTCCAACACGTACAACACCGGCTGGCGTAATCACCCCAACTTTGGTTGGACAAACCAGAAACTACCGCAATTCCAAAACCAGCCCAGGCCAAACCAACAGCCACACTTGCCCCCCTATCAGCAAGGACCACCAGTTAGACCCCAATATAACCAAAATAGGGCGGCCCCTCCCCCACAAAACCAAATGGACACCCTAATAAAGATGATGGCTGACATGAACCAAAAACATCAGGAGGAAATGGCCTTGGTAAAGGGACAGTTAAGCCAACTCTTGGACTGTAAACAGCAAGGATCTCTACCTTCCCAACCACAACCAAACCCGCGAAACATAATTAACAGAGGCCCCAATTCGCAAGGGTTCCAAGGCAACCCCGGGCAGGCTCATATGGTCCAACCGGCTCCACAAACACCTCCTGGGTTTGGCGCCTCTTCATCCTCATCTTCTCAAGGATCACCCCATGGCCCCAATGCCTCTGCGAATGCGGTGACCTTGAGAAGCGGCACCAAAACCCAGGATCCCAAATGGCCGACTCTCCCCGAGACTTTACCCGACTTAGAAGAAGCACCAACCAAGGACCCAAACATGGAACCAATCCAGACACCCTATCCTGAGGCCTTGGAAACAATCAAGAGAAAAAAGAATACTGTGGAAACTGAGGAGCTGATGGAAATTTTTAAACAAGTACAGATTAATATTCCGCTTCTAGAAGCTGTCAAACACATCCCCGCTTACGCCAAGTTCTTAAAGGATGCCTGTACACCCAAGCGTAAGCCGAGACTTCAAGCACCTAGGAAGGTTGTACTCTCTGAGCAAGCCAGTTCCGTGATATCAAGCAACCTTCCACTCAAACGAACTGACCCAGGAGCACCCCTGATTTCCTGCAACATCGGGGACATGACATTTGATAGAGCGCTCCTGGACCTAGGTGCTTCTATCAACCTAATTCCCACAACCTTATACCACCAATTTGGCTTTGGGGAGCTGGCACCAACCCCTGTCACCATCCAGCTGGCGGATAGATCAGTGAAAACCCCGAAGGGGGTTGTCGAGGACGTGATTGTACGGGTCAAGGACTTCTATTTCCCAGTCGACTTTTTGGTGCTCGACATGGAAGTCCCTGAAAAATTACAGAACGCACCCATAATCTTAGGCAGACCTTTCTTAGCCACGGCTAAAGCAAACATCGATTGCGACACGGGATGTATGGAAATCGCCTTCGGAGACAGGAAAATGCAATTAGATATCTTCCGGGCAACAAAGTCTTTTGATTGTGATTACATTGAGGAACATGATCCCGTGGAAACTTTAATCGAGGAATGCCTTACCCTCAATTCTATCTCAGACCACCAAACCCGTAGTTCTGACTCGCCACCATCATTACCTGTGGACCTCTGTAAGGCTGAGTATCATCACATGACACCATTTGAAGAAATCAATGTTGATCAACTACCGCCCTTTCCATTCCCATCGACTGTGGTCCCACCCGCACCTGAACTTAAACCATTGCCCGAGAATCTCAAGTACGTCTTCTTGGGACCTGGCCAGACCTTCCCAGTGATTATTAATTCCCATCTAACCAAGGATCAGGAACTAAGGTTGACTGCAACTCTTTCAGAACATCGGGCCGCCATTGGTTGGACCATCTCAGATCTAAGAGGAATTAGCCCCACCTATTGCACCCACAAGATTTACCTGGAAGACGGGGCCCGACCTTCCCGCCAGATACAGAGACGGTTACACCCTAACATGCGGGAGGTCGTTAAAAAAGAAATTATCAAGTGGCTCGACGCCGACATCATCTACCCTATCTCTGATAGCCCCTGGGTGAGCCCCACTCAAGTGGTTCCAAAGAAGGCTGGGCTCACCGTTGTCACTAATGATCATGGCGAATCCATTCCCACCCGCACCACCACCGCATGGCGGGTGTGTATTGATTATAGGAAGCTTAACGAAGCCACTAAGAAGGACCACTTCCCCTTGCCATTCATTGACCAAATCCTTGAAAGATTGGCAGGGCAGAAGTATTTTTGCTTCCTGGATGGATATTCAGGATATAACCAAGTCGCAATTGCTCCGGAAGATCAGGAAAAGACCACATTCACTTGCCCGTATGGCACATTTGCATTCCGTCGAATGCCGTTCGGGTTATGCAACGCACCCGCAACCTTCCAGCGTTGCATGCTAGCCATTTTTTCAGAAATGGTGGGTGAATACTTGGAGGTCTTTATGGATGATTTCTCTGTATTCGGGAATTCATTCGACCATTGTTTGAGCAACTTGGAGAAAATCCTGAAACGATGTATCGAGGTTAACTTGGTGTTAAGTTGGGAAAAGAGCCATTTTATGGTTCAAGAAGGAATTGTCCTCGGACACATCGTTTCGCATAAGGGCATCGAGGTAGATCGAGCTAAGGTTGATTTAATTTCCAAACTTCCTCCACCTAGTTCGGTCCGACAGATTCGTTCTTTCCTAGGACATGTTGGCTTCTACCGAAGGTTCATCAAAGACTTTTCCAAACTTTCCAAACCCTTGACCGACCTTCTAGCCAACGATGCAACTTTCCACATGTCTCCTGATTGCACCCAGGCTTATCATACCCTCCGGGACTTAGTCTCCACCGCACCTGTACTTCAACCCCCAGACTGGTCCCAGGATTTTGAGATTATGTGTGACGCATCAGATTTTGCCATAGGCGCTGTCCTGGGACAAAGGCAAAACAAGAAGCCCGTGGTGATCTACTACGCGAGCAAAACGTTGGACGATGCCCAGCGTAATTATACGGTCACAGAAAAAGAGTTGCTTGCTGTAGTCTTTGGACTGGAAAAATTCCGATCATACTTGCTGGGATCCCACGTGACTATCTACACCGACCATTCAGCCATCCGGCACCTGTTGGCCAAAAAGGACGCAAAACCCAGGCTCATCAGATGGATCCTGCTTTTGCAGGAATTTGACCTGGAAATCCAAGACAAGGCCGGATCGAAAAATGTGGTGGCTGACCACCTGTCAAGACTTCATCCAGACCACATTGGACCCTCCCTACCTCTATCTGATACCTTCCCTGATGAACACATCCTAGCCGTGCAAGACAAGAAAATGCCATGGTATGCTGACTATGTCAACTACCTGGTTATAGGACAAACCCCGCACAGCTGGTCCAGACAGCAACGGGACAGGTTCTTGGCTGAGGCCAAGCACTATTTCTGGGATGATCCCATGCTCTTTCGCCTCTGTGCTGATCAGATCATCAGGAGGTGCCTCCCCGAAGACGAGGTTCAGAGTGTGCTTTCCTTTTGTCATGACCAAGCATGTGGCGGCCATTTCTCTGGCAAGAAAACAGCTGCAAAAGTTTTGCAGTCTGGGTTTTATTGGCCGTCCCTATTCAAGGATGCACACATCTTTGCCAATACTTGCTCACGATGCCAAACACTAGGGACAATGACCAAAAAAGATATGATGCCCCTTCAGCCCATTTTGATTGTCGAAATTTTCGACGTTTGGGGTATCGATTTTATGGGCCCCTTTCCACCATCCAACGGCTTCGAGTATATCTTGGTCTCGGTAGACTATGTTTCCAAATGGATTGAAGCCGTCGCCACCCGACGATGCGATCACAAGACGGTCATGGACTTTGTAAAGAAGAACATCTTTTCCCATTTTGGAATACCCAAGGCCATGATCAGTGATGGTGGAAGCCATTTTATCCATTCCCAGTTCCGTGCCCTACTTAGAAAATACGGGGTAAACCACCGCATTGCCACCCCGTATCATCCACAAACAAATGGGCAGACTGAGGTCTCAAACAGACAAATCAAGAACATTTTACAGAAGACTGTGAGACCTGACAGGAAAGACTGGTCCACACGACTTGATGATGCCCTGTGGGCATACAGGACCGCTTTTAAGACCCCAATAGGCATGTCACCTTACCGCTTGGTCTTTGGCAAAGCTTGCCATCTCCCTGTCGAATTGGAACACCGGGCTTACTGGGTTGTTAAGCAATGTAACATGGATCCCCAGTTAGCTGGTGCGCAAAGGACTCTTCAATTATCTGAGCTTGAAGAAATTCGTCGGGACGCCTTTGACAATAGTCGGCTATATAAGGAGAAAATGAAAGCCGTCCACGACCGACTCATTCATAGGAAAACCTTTGAGCCAAACCAACAAGTCTGGCTATTTGATGCACGCCTGAAACTCTTTCCAGGGAAACTTAGGTCCAAATGGACAGGACCATTTCGGGTGGTCAAGCCCTTTTCCAATGGGGCAGTCAAAATCGCCGATCTTAATACCGGGCACACCTTTACAGTCAATGGTCAAAGATTGAAGCATTTCCTGGCCCAGGTACCCCCCAAGGAAAGTGTCACCCTTGTTGAGGGCTGACACCAGGCACCGCCCAGCTGGAGGCGTTAAACTCAGCGCTTCCTGGGAGGCAACCCAGCGGATTCAGACTGATCTGGTAGTTTACGTCACTCAGGTACTATCTTTTTGAACCCTTTTGCATCCATGCATCTGCCAATGAGGACATTGTTCAACTTAAGCATGGGGGGGATGGTAAACTGCATAATCCTGAGCTTAATTAATCAGTCTGAATGAATAAATTAATTGATTAAAAAAAAAAAAAAATGAATTTAGGAAGAAAAACTTAGGCATTAGAAACTTGTCAATAGTGGGAAATAATACAAAAAGAACTTAAACACTTAGACTTTTCAGGCCTTCAGGCTTAATTAGCCCTGGTGTCCATTAAAATATGGATTTAGCGGCGAACCCTTGCAACTTTAAGCTATTCTAATCCACCTAATAAATAAGGTAATAAGTATACGACTTATCAACTCACCCTCTAACTCAGGAAAACTTTGAGTCTAAGCATCTACACACATTTTTGCACAGACTCACTTCTCGGAGATTTTGACAGAAATTGGGTAGCTAATGAACTCTCTAGGGTGGTATGGCTGGCAAGTTGTCGTGAGTAACAGCCCATTGGCAGGTTGTCCAGAACCCAGCCACAGGCCATTTCTTTTTCACTGCCTCTAGGTACATTTGAGATTAGGGAAGCCACCTACGTAAAAAAAATAATAATTAAAAAAAAAAAAAAAGGGGAAAAGAAGAAAAGAAAATAAACCACACTTCACCGCACAAGTATGGCTGGCAAGTGATCGTGGGTAACAGCTCATTGGTCGGTTGTCCAGAGCCCAGCTCAATAATTGCACAAAAAAAAAAAAAGAAAACCAAAAACACCTAAGGAAGAAGCGGGGAAGTAGTACAAGCCGGGGAGATATACACTGGAAAATCCTTGTGTTGACCCCAAGTAAAATGAACGCAGGGAGAAAGCTACCAATCGAACAAATACACCTTCAGGCAAAAAATTATTTTCTTTTCCGGTCACCTAGAGGCGTAGAAACTCGAAGTCTGTCTCAATTACCGTTAAGTAAGTCTATCACAACATTCACACCAAGATGCTTAGCACTTAGGGTTTTGACCGAGTTTTGGGTGGGTTGGGTAGCCGTAAAAAGTTACCAACCCACACTGAATTCTAAAAATTCTAAAAAGACATATATAGATATATACGTATACATAAGTACAGTTATATATACAAAGCAAGGATTCGGGCGATTCGTATTTTGGCAGACACCCGGGCGCTGCTTAGTCTTTGTAGATTAAGATCTTCGTATAGTTCCTCTTATTGACAAGTAACGAAGTGCCTAAGCAATTACTTCTTGAATTTGCCAAAGAAATAAAGGCTAGAATAAACCTTGCTAGGGACTAGCAAGGAGTAAGCATGGGGGTATGATAACACCACGCAAGGGGGTAGTAATTAGGTTGAATATGGCCCATCTTTAGAATAAAAGGCACAACATAAAGTAGAATAGGAGCATTGCATGCATCAAGTACCAAGATTGCTATAAACTGTATTAATGGTCATTTGTGTAAAGCATTTGTCAAAGCAGGCCTCAGATGAGCAATCGGACCGCACGGATGGATTCAGGACGACGAACGGAGTCTAACGGACTCAAAATCGGCCAAATCCGACATCCGGAGCTCCCACAATGGGCCCAAGAAATCCTGACCGTTGATCTGGAGATCAACGGCCTAGAACGCGCCACGTCGCCCCGCCCTTGCCGCCCGCACGCCCCCAAGCCAGGCAAGGACGCATCTCGGCCGTTGATCTTCGATCGAACGGCCGAGATCCGCGGGCTCGCCCGCGGTTGCCGCGACAAAGCGCGGGCGTGGCGCAACGGTTAGCGCGCACGCCCGCGTTGCGGCGACGCGCGTTCGATTCGCGCGGAGCGAAAATCATCTGCGGGCGAAGGGCGCGGCAAAATTGAGCCGCGCGATCAGAAGCGAGCGGCTAGGATCGCGCCACGCGGCGCGACGACAGCGCCCCACCTCCCACGCGCGCGCGCACGCCGGGCGGAAACGCGCGCGCGCACGCGCGCCCGAAGCGCGATCCTAGCGCAGGCGCGGGAGGATCTCAGCCGTCCGATCATCAATCGGACGGCTCTCGTTCGACAGCCACGGATCGCGCCTGAAGAGAGAGAGGGGCGGGCGGCTGACTGGCGGCAAAAGGCCTTCACCGACGTATATGGAAGCGGTTTTAGCGACGTTCTGGATGTCGCTAAAGCACATTCTTCTTTTAGGAAGCCCTTAACTCTATTTAAACCCCCTTCTACCACCATTCAAGGCATCCTCTCCCACTTGCAACTACTCCACTCCTCTCCTAGCTAGTCTTAGGCACTCTTGTAATCGCCGGAGACGACGAGCCGCCGACGGAGCCTCCTCCACCGCCGTGGCTGCCTCGTCGCTCTCCACTCTCTCTCTATCTCTCTCTCTCTTTTAAGCTTTCATTTACTTTTGTTGAAGCATGTATTTAATATTGTAAACCATGAACTATGAATGCATGTTTAATGAAATTATTTTCCATTTAGTTGCCATTTTAATTTCTGCTTAAAGTGCATGATCAAAACCAAGAGCTTTCTAACCCTAAACTCTCTCTATCTCTCGCTTTTCAAAACCATCTCTTTCGCAAGCAAAACTCCACCTTTTTCGTGACAAGTGGTAAACAAAATCCGATTTCCACGCCTCCCTGAGATCGACACTCGGACATACCTCCGTTTACTTCTTTTAAAACCGACGTATCAAGTGCAACTATAACGACACCTCTTAACACACACGCACGAAGGCACGTCAAGCACCGAGCGTCTCTCCCTACCGCGCGCCTTCACCAGCTGCAGGCAGTTCTCCATCTCTACCGCACAGCACACACACACCGCTCCACATCCAGCCGCGCCCGCAGGTACTCCCAACCGCGAGTCCACTATAGGCGCACCTCCCTGCAGAGCACCATCATGCCTTCGCAACCGCGCCTGCAGGTGCTCTCAACCGCGCGCCACTCCTCCCTGCAGAAGGCGCTCACGCGCTCTCTTCCTGCAGCGCACCATCCAGCGCGCCCCACCGCTCCAGCCCCCTGCAATTCAGAACCAGCGCTCTCTCCGCAGACGCGCTCCACCTCTAGCCAGTGTAGCGCCTCCGCTTCCTGTCTTCAAGTGCTCACCAACTGCAGCCACCTCCAGCCACAAAGTAGTGTGCTCCACCGCCCATCTGCGACCGCAACCAGCAGGCAACCGTGCACCAGCGCGTGCGCAAGCCCGCGCGCTGCACCTCCAGTAGCAGCTGCCCTCTTCCTCCAACAGGCCGGAGCTCCGGCCATCTCTGCCGGCCAGCTCCGGCAAGCTCCGCCGCCGCCGCTGCCACCGTCAGAGAGCCCCCGTCCTCGCCGTCCTCCTGAGCCTCGCAACTGCCCAGCCGGTGCTCTCTCTCTCTTGCGAGGAAGAGAGAGAGCAAATGCTCTGTTTTTGTTAGAATTAAAAATTACATTCAATGCCATTGCCATCGATTTTATTTGTTATTATTATTATACTGTGGCAGAATTGCATTCAAGCACTCACAGTTCTTTCTAATTGCATGGTATTAATATTGGCTAGTTTAAAGATTGATTTTGGACTTGATTTAAGTACTAATTGTCTTTAGTACACATCACATGAAAATTGCACTAATTCATCCTAAATTTATTGAGGATTTCTGTGAGGGAAAACTGCACTTACACCCTTAACTTTTTAGGTTATTGCAAACTTACTTTCCTTCACATTTTAAGTCCAATTTGAAAAGGAATTTCGCACTATCCGAAATAACATTAAATAATTAAGTATTGATTGCATCATTGCCTCCCTGTGGACACGACCTACTCTTCTGCGAGTGGTTATTTTCATTGTTTTTGATTAGTCGATTTTTCCACCACTTAAATACTATAACGCTAAACGAAAAGTCGACCTATCACCAAGCTACAGCCAAATTCGATGAGTAGCAGGGCTAAATCCAGTTATCCATCATCTAAATCTCGGCAAAAAATTATCGTATTGATTTAATTCCTCAACTCCAGATAACTGTATCATTAGAAGTTCTAACAAATTCATAATGAATCAATTGCATCCATTGATTTTAGAATTTACTAGACATTCACATTCACCCCATGAGTTATTCGTTTATAAGTAATTTCCAAATTATGACAGTGGCCCACAATATTTATCAAATTACGAACACAAAAGAGCTCGTTTCAAGTAAATCGGAGTTTATCTTGTGCATGCGATAATATGGTCACATTAGATCACTTAATCTTATTCAATCACGTAGTGTAATTTTACTTCATATTAAAGTACCCAAAATTAGAGTTAAATACTCAACAAGGGTTCTAAACTCAGCAAAGGAGGAACTCACACCAACCTACACGATACACGTGAAGAAACCACTCGAGACAGGTCCATAAATACTCGAAAATGAACTAGAGATACAAGAAGGGTAGACTACTCTACTTAGAGTTACAGGAGGGTTACAGTGACTCCGAATTATGCAAAAAGGGCTTGGGAACAGTCACTACACCTGCCTTGTAACCTACGCACGCACCGGGGAAAAATCCTAGATTCCACGCACCATGAATAGGGTTGTGATAGGCTTGGATAGGTTGTGTTAATATGGTGAAATTATCATTGAAGTGCGTATAGTGGCTAACCTAAATCAAGCCTAACCATCATTTTACAAAATTTTTAACCTGGCCTACTGAATTTTATCTTGGTCACTTTTAGGCCCAAGGTCAAACTCAGGGAGGCTGGGATTAAGGGTGAATAAGTTTCTATGCCTTTCCTACAACGAATCTCTTCCGTGCGTTTATTATGTTTTTGATTTTTTTCTATTTAATATTTTTTTGCTGATAATTTTGTCCTTGAGGTACACCCTCAAAATCAGGTCCTTGGCTTTGAGCCAAATTGTTCTTGGCTTTGAGCCAATTTAGGGTTCCAAAAAAAAAATAGTCTTGCTATTCGCGAGACCGAGTACCTGCAAGACAAGAATTATCTTTTCTCTTTTACTATTTTTTTTATCTTTTCAATAGCAAGAAACAAAAGAGAAATAGAGTTTGCTTGCAAAGAAATAAATAGTCCATATAGATATATATATTATATATATAGGGGTGGGGGTGGAAATGGTGTGTAGCACAGTGTTGAGTTGGTCGTCGTCTAGGAAGATGCAACCAATAGGACGAAGTGCCACGTAGAGTGTAGGATGGATGTGTGGAAGTGTGTGAGGAGGCGCTTTCTCTACGTGGGTATTGGGGAATATCAGCAACTGGTGCAGATATTCCCGCGATATAACGCGTGGTGTAGGGATACAGGTAGGTCATATGAATGTAAATATACATATATATGTATATGTAAATATATATTTATATGTATATATATAGATAGGGTTGTAATTATATAGATGTATATGTGGTTATATATATATTTATAATTAGATATATATGTATATATGTATGTATATATGTATATATGTATAAATATGTGTATATATATGTATATATATTTATATTTAGTTGTATAGGTAATAATATGTATATATATATGTATAAGTATGTATAAGGGTGCGTACGAGTGAGTGTGTGTGTGTACGAGTGTGTGTGTGTGTAAGGGTGAGGGAGTGTGCTAGAGAGAGAGCTGCTGGAGAGGAGTGTTGAAGGCGTCTGGAGGAGGCAGGCGTTGTCTGATGGCGTGGGTGCGCGCAGGCGCAGGCGCGCAAGGGGGCACGCGCGCGCGCTGGAGGGAGCACGCGGGCGAGAGACTGCAGCGTAGTGCATCGCGTTGCGCATTGGAATAGGAGTGGGCGTGGGCGTGGGCGCGGGAGTTGGAGCTGGTGTGGGTGCAGACGCGGGCACGGGTGCTGACGCGGCGACTGGCTGGAGGCGGTAGCGGCGCGGAGAGAGAGCGCGTGGTGACCGGATAAGTGAGAAACTCTCTGGTCACCGCACTGTAGCTATAGTGCCGCGTAGAAACGCGTGAACAGTAGCTACAGTGCCGTGCGGCTTCGACAATCGGTTGCAGTCGGTTCTACGTGTGCGGGCATGCTGGAAGGTGCTTGCGTGCGCGGAAGGAGCTTGCGTTGGTTGCTGGCGTGCACCCGGGGCTATGGCTGTTGCTGGTGCCGTGCTGCTGTTGCTGCTGAGCTTCAGAGCTTGGATCTTCGGCAATGGCGAGAAAGGTGCTGAGCAATGGAATCTGAGAGTGAAACCACCACGCCCACCTGCTCTTGGATGAGCTGGGCGGTGGTGGAACTCACAGTGGTGGTCGTGGGACCACTGTGAGCTTGCTCCTGCCCGCAGTGTATCTCTTCACTGGAAGAGGTGCTGTGTATGGAGGGGAGCGGGGAAGAAGATGTCCTGAAGGTGGCTGTCGTCTCTCTCTGCCCAGGCCTCCCTCGCAAGGAAGCGGGCAGGGCAATTTAAAGGAGATGAAGGCATGCACTGCCATGCCCTGAGTGTGCATGACCAGCCATTTAGTTGGCAGAGCATGCACTGGCAGAGAATGGCGTGAAGAAGAGCAAGCCCATGCCCTGAGCCGCGCGGAGAAGTTCAGAGCAAAAAATAAAAAAATAGAAGATGGTGAAATTGCGAGGCAGCACTTGAAGATGTTATTTACATGGTCAATTATTCACTTTCCTCCCCTCTCAAATAAATGCATGCATGTGTTAATTTTTACAAATGCAACTATGGCTACCTAATATACAATGGCAATGCTAGGAAATAACACAAGATGGCATAATTGTAGGTGTATTTTTGCTGTGCAATCATACCCCCATGCCTATCTTTTGCTAGTCTCTAGCAAAACATTTTGTATTTAGAAATGGTCTTAAGCTGAAGAATTTTTTTTCTGAGGCGACATAGGTGTGTTTATTTGTTGGATATTGTGAGAACCAATTGCAGAGAAGACTACCAGTACTTTAAGTCTTATGTGACATAGACCATCTCTCAACTAACCTGGACTCTTGATATTTAAACCTTAAGAACGATTTCCAGGACTCAGGAGGTTTTTGCCGTACTCGAGAGCTCAAGAGATTATTGCTTGTACATAGTGAAGGATCAAGACTGACCAGATGAACATTAAGACTCAAGCCCAGGGTTTCACGAATCTTTAAGTGCAGGTTGGTTCCAGTTTCAGTTCATGTCTTCGGATTGACCCTTAAAAAGTTGACAGAAAACTCAACCCTCATTTTTTTTCTTTTTTTTTTTTTGTAGCTCAAAGAGTATATGGTAGAAACAGGGTATTTGTAACTTTGCCCTGAAACATTTTTGAAGGAGACGAATTTACAGACATTTGCGAGATATATTGACTTATTTGCACAATTTTTTTTTTGAAACACGTGTCAATATATCTCTTACAACTTTATTTGGAGGAGCACACTTTTCTTTTGGTGGGAGAGTTCCTTTTTGGTGGAAAGAGTTTCTCCTAGACACAAGACTAAAGCCTGGGATAAAAAGTCTACCTGCACGCACAGGTAAGGACTCCACCTTCCCTAATGAACACTAGGGTTGGATCTTATGTTCACCTGGTCTTTCTTGATATGTGCAGTGTGAACCAAGATTACTTAGGCTCTCGAGTAGAAGTAAACCAACGGATCCTGTACTGGTGTCTTAGGTACAAGAATACGTCCTTAGTTAGGAGAGATTCCGATCTATCTTGTCAATGCTCAAGTGAATTAAGTCGAGCCTGAATGAATCAAGCTTCTGTGGCCTGGAAAGTCTTCAAAACAGTGGTTGAATATCCATAAACACTTATTGTATTTTTGTTTTAGCCTTCAGATCATTACCAAACACCATTTTTTTTTTTTTAAGATATATACGTACTTATAGATGGATGGAAGCTTCATGATACCATATAATACCCAGATCCTATAGATGCCTATCCACCCCCAATGCCAAACGATGCTATGTCCTCATATGCATGCAGGGTAGAGTAGAGGAAGGACCAAAGATCGGGTAACGAGAGCTGAGGTGCGGGTTATTTAGCAGGGTGTTAGGGTGGGTGGATGGTGGGTGGTGAAGTGAAGTGTACGTGACAGTGGTGGAGTGCTGCTGGGGTGCCTCCCAACGAGCGCTGAATTTAACGTCCCCAGCTGGACTCAGAATGAGGCACGACATTAGTTACCCTCCAGTAGGGCAACAGTTTCTCCAACGGGGGCAGGATCATGAGTAAGATAAGGTTTCAAACGCTACCCATTGACCATAAATTTATGAGCAGATTTAGGATCTTCAATTTCAATGGCCCTGTTGGGAAATGGTCTCGAGACCAGGAAGGGACCAGTCCATTTGGACTTCAATTTCCCTGGAAAGAATTTGAGCAGGGCATTGTAAAGCCAAACTTGCTGAGATGGCTCAAATTCCTTTTTCCAAATATGGCTGTCATGAAAAGCCTTAGTGCGTTGCTTGAAAGTTAAGGCAGAATCATAGGCTTCACGATGGAGCTCTTCCAGCTCTTGGAGTTGGAGTTTCCTTTCTCGCCCACACAGGTCTGGGTCGAGGTTACATTGGCGAACCGCCTAATAAGTGCGGTGCTCCAGCTCCACGGGCAAATGACAAGGCTTCCCATAAACGATTCTATAAGGAGACATACCAAGGGGAGCCTTGAAGGCAGTCCGATACACCCAAAGTGCGTCAATCAGTTTGTCGGACCAATCCTTACAGTCAGGCCGAACCGTTTTCTAGAGAATTTGCTTAATTTGCCGGTTCGACACCTCAGCCTGGCCATTCGTCTGAGGGTGATACGGAGATGCGATACGATGGTGAACTCC
This sequence comes from Thalassia testudinum, assembly GCA_037157565.1. Classification (NCBI taxonomy): domain Eukaryota; kingdom Viridiplantae; phylum Streptophyta; class Magnoliopsida; order Alismatales; family Hydrocharitaceae; genus Thalassia; species Thalassia testudinum. The sequence continues at coordinate 129,824,161 of JAZHRO010000014.1, read as the reverse complement.
ATATTTCCTCAGAAGTGCCCAAAAAGAAGCATGGATAAAATGGCTTCCTCCATCCGAGATAATGGCTCGAGGGATCCCAAAGCAGGCAAAAATGTGGTCTTTGACAAATCGAGTGGATATGACATGGTCAGCATGGCACGTGGGAATAGCCTCGATCCATTTCGAAACATAATCAACAACAACGAGGATGTATTCGAAGCCATTGGAAGGAGGAAAGGGACCCGTGAAATCAATTCCCCAAATGTCAAAAATTTCAGCAGCTAGGATGGGTTGCAAGGGCATCATGTCATGACGTGACATTGACCCTAACGACTGGCACCTAGTGCAATGCTTGGCATAATTGTGTGCATCCTGGTGAAGGGAGGGCCAAAAGAAACCGCACTGCAACACCTTGGCTGCAGTTTTCCTCCCAGAGAAATGGCCTCCGCAGGCCTGATCGTGGCAGAAGGATAGCACACTGGGGATTTCGTTGTCAGGAATACAGCGACGGATGATCTAATCAGCACCTATTCAAAAAAGAAGTGGATTATCCCAGAAATAATACTTTGCTTCTGCCATGAGACGTTTGCGCTGGTTTTTAGGCCAGCTACGCGGGAGGGAACCAGAAGCAAGGTAATTGGCAATGTCGGCATACCAAGGTCCACTTGCCACATTAATTGCCAATAGGTGCTCATGGGGAAAAATCTCGTTAATCAGCTGGGTAAGTCCAATGTGGTTAGGGTCTAGTCTAGAGAGATGATCAGCCACAACATTCTGGGCTCTAGCCTTATTGCGGATCTCAATGTCAAATTCTTGGAGCAGAAGGATCTAACGAATTAGTCTAGGCTTGGCATCCTTCTTATGCATGAGATGGCGAATGGACGCGTGGTCAGTGAAAACAATAACATGCGAGCCCATAAGGTAAGAGCAAAATTTCTCCAGCCCAAAGACGACCGCCAGTAGTTCTTTCTCAGTGGTAGTATAATTACGCTGGGCCTCGTCCAACGTCTTACTGGCGTAGTACACCACAAAGGGGTGTCTATTGCGTCTTTATCCCAGGATGGCTCCGACTGCAAGGTTGGAAGCATCACACATGAGTTCAAAGTCGAGGGACCAGTCAGGTGGCTGGAGAACAGGGGCCTTGGTGACAGCATCACGTAGCTGCGTGAATGCTCGTATGCAATCGGGGCCCATATCGAAGGGTATGTCGGTCGATAGGAGATGAGTTAAAGGTCGAGAAATCTTGGAGAAGTCTTTGATGAATCTCCTATAGAAACCGACGTGTCCCAAGAAGGAGCAGATTTGTTTGACAGAGCCAGGTATAGGTAAATCAGCAATTACATCAAGCTTAGCTCTGTCAACCTCGATACCCCTATCAGAGATGATATGCCCGAGAACAATTCCCTCGTGTACCATAAAATGACCTTTTTCCCAGGAAAGCATTGATGAGTCGATTTTTCGCTTTGAAGTCATTTGTAGTTTTATGTGGTGGAAAAATCGACTAATCAATATTTAAAAAGAAATAACCACTCGCAGAAGAGTGGGTCGTATCCACAGGGAGGCAATGACGTATTTAAATTCGCACCAGTTAAAAATATTTTTTCGTAGTTAGTTTGGACAAGAATTAAGCCAAAATTGCCTTCAGATTAAGGTTGAATCAAGAAACAATGTTGAAATAGCAATTCTGAGTAACTAGAGGATATTTGTCGCAATGCAGAATCAATAAAATATTATTAAAAATTGACAATGGTAGAAAATGTAATTACTAATAGCCATTTTACTGTAGCAAAACAGGGGATTTTTTCCCCTTTGCCGTGCGCGACGAGGAGTGGACGGCCGGACGTGGGAAGCTCAGAGGAAGTTCCTTGGACCGAGGGCTTCAAAGTGGTGGTGGCGGCGTGTTGCGCGGCAGCCGGAGCCGGCCGGACGAGCTTCGGCGGAGGTGGCTGCAGCCGGTGCTGCAGCTGCTGTTGGCGGTGAGGTGCGCGCGGGACTGCTGGCGGGAGGCGTTGCTGCGCGCTGGTTGGAGGCGTGGGCGTGCACTGTTGGCGGTGAGCAGGGAGGCACTGCAGACTGTGCAGGCCTTGCGTGCGGCTGGAGGCGTGGGCGCGCGCTGTGGCGGTGAGCGTGGTTCTGCTGGCAGGAGGCGGGCTGCTCTGCCAGCTCTGCTGCTGCGTGCGGTTGAGCGCTGCAGAAGGTGCTGTTGTTGGCGTGGTTGCGCGCGCTGTTGGCGGGCGGTGCGCGCGTGGGCTTCAAAGGCTGGAGGGCATGCAGATGAAGGCTGCAGGCACGGGGGTGGTGCTGGAGCAGATGCGGGAAGGCTGCAGGCGAGTGCGCGCGGCCCGTTGGCGGAGGGCGCGGGTGCGGCTGCAGGCTGTGCACACCTTGCGTGCAGCTGGAGGCGCGGGAAGACTGTTGGTCGTGGGGGTGGCGTGGGTGCGCAGGCTGGAGGGGGTGGCGTGGGTGCGCAGGCTGGAGGGCGTGGAGTGAGCGGGTGAGGTTGTAGGAGGAAGGTGAGCGGGCGAGTGTGGTTGTTGCAGGAGTGGGAGATCGAAGCTCCAGACGTCCGGGAAACTTCTCGGACGTCTTAAGTGGCTGAGGGGTGATTGCAGCGATGGTGGTTGTTGATGACAACGGTGAAGGAGGTGTACTGTGAGGTGCTCACGGTTACAATAAAGTACTGTAAGGACTCGTGAATGTCATCTTTTCCTGGTCATTAGGAAAGACTGCCACCTGATTGTACCCAGAATATCCATCGAGAAAGCAATAATACTTATTCCCTGCCAATTTTTTGAGAATTTGATCAATAAAAGGCAAAGGAAAGTGATCCTTCTGGGTAGCGGTGTTCAGCTTGTGGTAATCAATACAGACCCTCCATCTAGTTGAGGGTCTAGTGATAACTTGTTCACCTTGGTCGTTGAGTTCCATAGTAAAGCCTACCTTCTTTGGCACCACATGAATGGGACTGACCCATTTACTGTCAGCAATGGGATATATGATCCCGGCGTCCAACCACTTCAGGACTTCCTTTTTTACAACCTCCCTCATATTAGGGTTCAGACGTCTCTGCATGTCCCTAAAAGGCTTGATGGAATCATCAGTATAAATGTGGTGCATGCAGAGTGTAGAGTCTATACCCTTAATGTCAGCAATGCTCCAAGCAATAGCTTCCTTGTGCCTAGACAGGCATTCAATCAAGGCTCCCTCCTGTGCCTCAGATAGCACAGCCGAAATGATAACGGGGAGCGTATCATTGGCACCTAGGAAAACATACTTGAGAGTGTCAGGGAGGGGTTTCAACTCAAGGTCGGGGGCTTGTATGGTTGAGGGTTTCATAATAGATGTCCCCATCTCAGGTAGCAAATCTACCTTCGGCGGAAATGATGGGGGAAGAGACTCAGCAGAAACTCCTAGCAATTCCTCTAGCTCTAGTATATCCCCTTCACATTCCTCCAAGAGATGGGAATGCTCATTTAGCATGACATGCTGAAGGGGGTCATCACATAACATTGCAGGAGTTGCCTCTTCAATCAGGTCATCTATCACCTCAACTTGAGAATAATCCTCAAGTCTGGCTTGTTTGTAAGCATCAAAAACATTAAGCCGGATTTTCCTGTTCCCAAAGCCCATTTTCAATGCCCCAGTATTGCAGTTGATTGAAGCATGCGAAGTTGCAAGGAGGGGGTGGCCCAAAATGATGGAGGGTTTGGTTGGCTTGTTAGTAGGGTCAGTGTCCAAAACTAAGAAGTCAACGGGAAAGAAGAAATCCTCCACTCTTATGAGGACATCTTCCAAAATTCCTCGTGGTGTCTTAAGTGATCGATCAGCAACTTGAAGGATTATAGGGCTAGGCTTCAAGTTGCCTCCCCCAAGTTGTTCATACACGTAGCTCGGAAGGATGTTCACCCTCGCACCCAGATCAAGTAGAGCCTCATCAATTTGTAAGTCACCAATAACTACAGAGATGTATGGGGCTCTTGGGTCCTTAAGTTTCGGGGGTGTGCCATGTTGAACAATTGAGCTAACAGAATCAGGCAGGACAACTTTTGATTAGACCTGTTTTCTAGATTGCTGCTTTTTCGTGCACAGGTCCTTTAAGAAGCAGGCATAAGACGGAATCTGCCTGATAGCTTCAAGCAAAGGTAGGTTAATCTGCACTTGCTTGAAAGTTTCCATAATCTCATCTGTCTTATCTTTGCCTCCAGATGAGCCAGCAGAAGTCTGCCCAGAGGTGGATAAGCGCTCTGGAAAAGGCACTCTCGATCTCTGGGTGGAAGGGTTGTCATGTCGAGTAAGGGGTGGAACGGGGGCAACTTCTTCCAGTGAGGTGATTTCAAGCAGAGAAGATTTGGGCAAGTCTTCTCCAGTGGCGGTGAAAGTCGGGGTGAACGGTTTTTTAGGGGGTAAGACTATAGGAGCATCAGGTTTGGAAATTTCTTTCCCACTCAGAATAGTCACTGCCTGAGTATGCTCCCTAAAGACAATCCCTTTTCCTTTAGGATTTTCTTCAGCAGCACTGGGGAGCTTCCCAGTCTCCCTCTGTCTAACGGCCTCAACAAGGTGTCCAATTTGTGATTTCATCTCATGTATAGCCTTGTCATGAGATTGGATGATGGCACTTTGACTTTCTTGCATAGTTTTCAACATCGCCTTCAATTCATCCATCTTAGAGGTTTTAGGTTGGGCAAAGGTCTGAGGTTGGTTCATTTGATGGTTTTGAAAGGATTGTGATTTGTAATTCCCTGAATTTGAGACATTTCCTTGTCTCCATGAAAAGTTTGGGTGGTTCCTCCATCCCTCATTATAAGTGTTGGAGAAAGGGTCATTACGAGGTCTTGGACGGAACCCTTGAGCGGCATTCAAATCTGCTTGTACAAGCTCAGGGAATTGGGAGGCCAAGTGGCAATTCACAGTGGCGTGTGTATTGCCTTGACAAATTAAGCATGCGGAAGCTTGGGATGTGGAGGTGTTAGGTACGAATGAACTCGGGTTCAACATAAGCCTTTCCATGTTTTGATTCAATAATTGAATTTGATAGGCTAAATTCTGGGTGTCCCTTGCCTCATTCGCCTCCAACTTTCTTTGCATGAGAGTGGGCTTTCTATCCATGTAGGCAGAATTCAAGTGAATAGAATTCTCACTCAAAGTATCAAATAAGTTCCAAGCTTCATCCTCAGTCTTAGATAGAAAGGTTCTTGCACAGGCACCATCCACAGTTTGCCTATGCGAATCATTAAGTTCGGTGTAGAACCTTTCAACTAGTTGCCATTTAGGCACCTGGTGATGTGGGCAAAGTCTCAGCAAATTGTTAAAGCGCTCCCACGCATCATGGAATGCTTCCCCATCCTTTTGAACAAAACTCATAATTTCCCTCCTAAAGTGATTTGTTTTGCTCATGGGGAAGTACTTCAAAAACTCCTTCTTCAGGGCATCCCAAGTATTTATATTATCAAGGGTGTGATACCAATACTTGGCTTTGTCCTTTAGGGAGAAGGGAAAGAGGGTCCGCATTTGAGCATCATCAGTAACACGCTGCAGCTTCACCATGGAACAGACCTCGGTGAATTCCTCAATATGCCTGTAAGGGTCTTCCCTAGTAGTACCATAAAAGGAGGGTAGCAAGGATATGGTACTACTTTTGATCTCATACGGATTGTCCCCTCCAGGTCTACGTAGTGCTGGGCCAACTTGATTGGTTGGGATGAAATATTCCTTAAGGCTCCTTTGACTAGCCATTTCTACCCTTGGAAGGTCTCTTCTTAGGATTCTTTCAGGTTCAGGATCAAATACAAGTTGTCTCCTAAGAGAACGCCTACCAAGCATGCACTACAAACACAATTCAAAAGGACTTGTTTGGTCTTTACAGATTTAGGCTTTTGACTTTAGTTCAAATTGTAGGTGACAAAACAAGTTGCCCAATCAATTACGCGCCTATTGTCAACCTTTGAAATGCCTAAAAAGACCTAGTTGGAGCTTAGGTATTCTTCCGTAAATCTCAAATAGTCAAGTAAATCCAAAGACGGAAGATTGAGGGATGCAAGTAGGCCTAAGCCTTCCTTTGAAGCTGTGCTTTCGCGGTGACAGGGTATTCTCAAGTCTATTCTAATCCAAATAGTCAAGTCTATTCTCAACTACCCCCAAAAATCTGTGACAGGGCATCCCCCTCTTTGGATTTACAAAACCTTTGATCTCAAGTTCCGAACACTTCAGAATTCAACAGTAGGAGGGCTCTTGTCCTAGTCGTTTCCAAGACTTAGGAGTGTCTAAATGAGTGTTGTGGTGCAACAGATATAAGTGTGCATTCATCGCAAAAGGATTTTGAATTTTGAATCGCACACCACGTTTTACAATCAAGTCCTTGATTTTTAGATGTCCCTCCTTTAATTAGTCCTTTTTTCGAATATATGTGACCACTTGTTAGATCGCTTCAAGACAAACTTTGTGGTCTTTGAATTAAATCCAAATGCAATGCGTGATCAAGAATAGGATGCAAAGTAAGAGAATGCGTACCTTGGTTCCAGCAATCAACGATGCGAGAATGCACGCAATGCAGAGAAGTAAATCTAGAGGCTGCTCATGCAGACCTAAATGGTTCGTCCTAGGGCAGGCAGCTTCTAGCAGACAGCTCATTTTTTTTTTCTTAAGCTACTTATGCACAGCAAATAAAAGTAATCAATAAACTAAAAACCTAAATCTAAAGAAAAGGGAACAGGCTCCCAAAAATTATCTAACACGGGCCCAAAACAAAATCGGGGAACAAGCCCCTCAAAATATACCCCAGAACAAGGGTTTCAAACCAAATGCAATGAAAAATTAAATCTAAAGTCTTAATTCTATTCTAATCAAACTAGCGACTAAATATACAATGATGTCTGTCACATCCTCGTCCTTCTCCTCCTTTCCAAAATAGCTCGTCCAATTCTCCTCTGGCGACGTCAAGGGTTGCCTCTCACAATGGCTGATTCTTGCATAAATTTTCTCGCACAGAAAAAAAAAAAAATGGTCAAATCACTGTGCAATTGACAAATAATCAAAATAAAATCAGGTGAAATTATTGCATCTGTTGCCTCCCCGGCAACGGCGCCATTTGACGAGTCGATTGTTCGCTTTAAAGTCGTTTGTAGTTTTATGTGGTGGAAAAATCGACTAATCAATATTTAAAAAGAAATAACCACTCACAGAAGAGCGGGTCGTATCCACAGGAAGGCAATGATGTATTTAAATTCGCATCAGTTAAAAACGTTTATTCATAGTTAGTTTGGACAAGAATTAAGCCAAAATTGCCTTCAGATTAAGGTTGAATCAAGAAACAATGCTGAAATAGCAATTCTGAGTAACTAGAGGATATTTGTCGCAATGCAGAATCAATAAAATATTATTAAAAATTGACAATGGCAAAAAATGTAATTATTAATAGCCATTTTACTGTAGCAAAATAGGGGATTTTTTCCCCTTTGCTGTGCGCGACGAGGAGTGGATGGCCGGAGGGAAGCTCGGAGGAAGTTCCTTGGACCGAGGGCTTCGAAGCGGTGGTGGCGGCGTGTCGCGCGGCGGCTGGAGCCGGCCGGACGGAGCTCCGGCGGAGGTGGCTGCAGTCGGTGCTGCAGCTGCTATTGGAGGTGAGGTGCGCTCGGGACTGCTGGCGGGAGGTGCTGCTGCGCGCTGGCTGGAGGCATGGGCGCACACTGTTGGCGGTGAGCGGGTGGCGTGAGGCGCTGCAGGCGCGGGAGGCGGGCTGCTCTGCCGGCTCTGCTGCTGCGTGCGATTGAGCGCTGCAGCCGGTGCTGTTGCTGGCGTGGTTGCGCGCGCTTTTGGCGGGCGGTGCGCGCATGGGCTTCAAAGGCTGGAGGGCGTGCGGATGAAGGCTGCAGGTGCAGGGAGACTGCTGGCCGTGGGGGTGGCGTGGGTGCTCAGGCTGGAGGGCGTGGAGTGAGCGGGTGAGGTTGCAGGCGGAAGGTGAGCGGGCGAGTGTGGTTGTTGCAGGAGTGGGAGGTCGAAGCTTCAGATGTCCGGGAAACTTCCCGGACGTCTTAAGTGGCTGAGGGGTGATTGCAACGACGGTGGTTGTTGATGACGACGGCGAAGGAGGTGCACGGTGAGGTGCTCACGGTATTGCGAACAACCTCCGGATTGCGGTGTGGCCTGTCACACCACACGCCCACGGTGGTGGAGGGTCGTCGCCGTGGTTGAGGCCGGCGGTGTGGAATGGAAGAGAGAAGATCTCTCTGCATAGTGGTGGGTCGGTGGTGAAGGCCTCCCGAGCTCAGCTGCCTCTCTCCTCCTTTTGTAGACGCTTGCATAGATTTGAACGGAGAGGCGGGAGCAGATCCACATTCTCCGCTCGTCCTTGAATGCAGGCTTCATTGCGGCAGCTGGTGGCGTTGGAGTGGCAGCCAAAGGAAATGCATCCATTCCTGCAAGAAGAAGAATAAAGAAAATAATGTTAAAATATTATGGTTATTTATATACAGACCCCCAAGTTTTATGTTAACGAAAATAATGTACCTAATTGGTTAACTAATTAGATGAATGCCATTCTAAGCTAATTCTAAATGCACTTAAAATATGAATGCAATGCATGGATTATGTAATTAAATTAAAAATATGAATTAATTTATTTACATCCTAATTTATGCTAAATAAATGTTAGAATTAACCTAATGTCTAGGCACTTAAATACTTAAATAACCCACAACTATGGGCCAATCAAGCATGAGGTTCACATTAATACATCTCCTAAGGATACGGGTCAGGTTGGCAAGACAGACATCAAAAGAGGGTCCAAAGACTGAAAAGTCATCCATGAAGACCTCGAGAAAGTCACCCGCCATGTCATGGAATATCGCCAGCATACATCTCTGGAAAGTTGCTGGCACGTTACAAAGTCCGAACGGCATCCTCCTAAATGCAAAGGTGCCGAAGGGGCAGGTAAAGGTGGTTTTCTCTTGGTCTCGGGGGTCAATTACCACCTGGTTATATCCTAAGAATCCATCCAGGAAATAGAAAAATTTATTTCCCACTAACCGCTCCAGGATTTGGTCAATGAAAGGTAGCGAAAAGTGATCTTTCTTGGTTGCAGTATTGAGTTTCCTATAATCTACACACACTCTCCAAGATGTAGGAGTGCGTGTAGGGATGGATTCGCCCCTGTCATTGACACGGATGGTGAGTCCCGCCTTTTTGGGCACGACGTGAATCGGACTCACCCAGGGGCTATCGCTGATCGGGTAGATTATACCCGCATCCAACCACTTAATAATTTATTTCTTAACGACCTCCCGTATGTTAGGGTTTAGACGTCGCTGCATCTCGCGGGAAGGTCGAGCCTCCTCCTCCATATATATACGGTGAGTGCAGTAGGAGGGGCTAATGCCAGTTAAGTCTGATAAAGACCATCCAATGGCTGCCTTGTGTTCCATAAGGACCTTTATTAGTTTGCACTCTTGCTTTCTGGTCAATTTTGAACTAATGATTACGGGGAGCATTTCATTTGGTCCCAAGAAAACATACTTAAGCGTATCAGGCAACTCTTTTAGCTCGGGAGTGGATGGTGAAAGATCTGTCATTTCTTGAGACGAGAGTGCCCCAAGCGGATCAGAAGAAAACAATTCAAAAGGAAGAAGTTGGCCCTCAGTTTGGCCAAGAAGAGGGGCATCTTGGATAGATGGATCCAAAAAGGGATAGCCCCAGTGAGTAGTATGTGGGCTCAAGGTCTCAGTGTGGAGTTGCAATTCCGCCTGATTTGGCGGGAAAGAAAGGGCAATTTGGTCTTCAAGAGTGTGGACCGACGGTGAGTAGCCCGAATATGACTCAGACCACGAGGTGTGGGAAGCGGAGAAAACCTTGTTAGAAGTCTGGTCAGGAGAAGGTACGGGAATAGGTAGGGATGGGGCAACGTCACAATGTGTGTCGGTCAAGCAATCGTCAGTGTTTAAAGGCAATCCACAACAGTCAGAATAGGTCCCAATAAGTTTGATACACGCATTGACGGCCATGTCCTCGTCAGACGTGTCATCCTTGATGCAATTGCAATCAAAGTTCTTGGCTGCTTTGAAGATGTTAAGCTTGAGCTTCTCAGATCCAACCGCAATCTCAACATATCTTGACTCGCAGTCAATATGGGCGCCGGTTGTGGCCAAGAAAGGTCGACCAAGGATGATCGGACAATTAGAAAGTGAGCTAGGAACTTCCATATCCAAAACAAGAAAGTTAAACTGAAAACAAAGACTGTTGACCATAACCACCACGTCTTCCACCACACCCTTTGGTATTTTGACAGAACGATCTGCCAACTGTAACGTGACAAGGGTGGGTTTCAGATTTCCTAAGGAAAATTTCTCGAGCATGATGGTTGGTATAAGATTGATGGAAGATCCTAGATCAAGCAGGGCACGGTTAAAATTGCAGCCTTGGATGCTACAGGAAATAAGCGGTGTGCCCGGATCTTTCTGCTTCGGTGGTAGATTTGACAGTATAGCACAACTCGCATGAGGCGAGAGAACCACTGGATTCTTTATTTTCTTTGACTGTCGCCTGGGTGTAGTGTAGTCTTTGAAAAATCGGGCAACAGTAGGCATGTGGTCGATAGCCTCTAACAGGGGTACCTTGATTTCAACATCCCTGAATAAATTACACAAGTTATCAAAGGCCTGCGTATTCTTTTTCTTGCCTTTTGGCTCCCTCAGTAGAGCTTCAGGGAATGGGACCGATTCTGGCATTAATTTGGTGTATCATCCTCTCGCAAATACGGTGCGCATCTTGAATGAGAGGGCGATGAAAAAGATGGGCCAAGATCAGGTCGAGGCGGATCAATAGTTTGCTTACCGCTCCTTGTAGTAATCGCATTGGACGATGTGGGTCCAGTGGGATCACAAGGCAGAGGAGGGTTCACAATAGGGACATAAGGGTGAGGTGCTGTAGCGGGATTAGCCTGAAATCCCAGTGGAATGCTCGGAGCCTGCAGAATCTGATGAACCTGCCCTTGAGAAGGTCGTACCTGTGGTTGAGGACCACGGGGTACGAAATTTCGCGGGTTGGAAACAAGTTGGACTGGAAGAGTGCCCTGAGATCGAGTCGCCATGCGTAGTTGACTGATCTTAGCATTCTGTTGCGCCAATTGATGCTGAAGAGAGTCATGTTCTCTTCATGGCGCTTTGACATTTCCGTCATCATTCGCATCAATTTATCAAGAGGACTTGATGCATGTTCTGTTTGCAGTATGCAAGGACCCGATGGCGGATTTGCCATAGGGTTAGACTGGGCCCTTGGGATGATGGGTGCGGACGGTCGCATTGGCCCATCCGCGGGGTTTTGGCGCTGCGGGTTGCTGGACCATGCGAAGTTTGGATGATTTCGCCACCCTGGGTTATAAGTAGCAGAGAACGGGTTGTTCCCCAAGGCCCAAGCGTCTTCTAAGCTAGAAGATGAGTCCGCATGTAAATATGCATCCGAGCACATGGAGGCTTGGTCCTCCATGTCAAAATACTGGCTTGCAGAAGCCAGATCCACATGACTTACCGAATCGCTCGGCGCGTCGCTCAGTAAGGAAGATCTCACAGGGTTCTTGGAGATAAGCCTGGTGTTGGAAGAATTGGGATTGTGACGAAGTGGTGAGGTGGGGGTGTTTGCCATAGAACGGGCGGGATTGGCCAGAAGCTCGTCCAGCTTCTTGTGCACGACGGAGACTTCATTCATTTTCTGTGTGATAAGGTTAAGATCAATGGATGAATGGGAGGGTCCCGTGTCAACTTCATGGACATTACGGGGCAGGCTGGTACGATTAAAGGTGACAATGGAGGCATTATTCATTGAGTTTTTGCTCATGTTTTCAAATAATTCGAATGCTCCATTCTCGTCTTTATTCATGAAATTCCCTCCGCAGGAAGCTTCTGCAATCTGCTTCAAAGTCTCATTTAGCCCATAATAGAAAATCTAGGTGATAACACCACGCAAGGGGGTAGTAATTAGGTTGAATATGGCCCATCTTTAGAATAAAAGGCACAACATAAAGTAGAATAGGAGCATTGCATGCATCAAGTACCAAGATTGCTTATAAACCGTATTAATGGCCATTTGTGTAAAGTATTTGTCAAATCAGGCCTCAGATGAGCAATCGGATCGCACGGATGGATTCAGGACGACGAACGGAGTCCAACGGACTCAAGATCAGCCAAATCCGACATCCGGAGCTCCCACAATGGGCCCAAGAAATCATGACCGTTGATCTGGAGATCAACGGCCCAGAACGCACCACGTCGCCCCGCCCCCGCCGCTCTCTCGCCCTCAAGCCAGCCAAGAACGAATCTCGGCCGTTGATCTTTGATAGAACGGCCGAGATCCGCTCGCTCGCCCGCGGTCGCCGCGACAAAGCGCGGGCGTGGCGCAACGGTTAGCGCGCACGCCCGCGTCGCAGCGACGCGCGTTCGAATCGCGCGGAGCGGAAATCAAGCGCGAGCGAAGGGCGCGGCGAAATTGAGCCGCCCGATCAGCAGCGGGCGGTCAGGATTGCGCCACGCGGCGCGACGACAGCGCCCGAGCGCCCACGCGCGCGCGCACGCCGGGCGGAAACGCGCGCGCGCACGCGCGCCCGAAGCGCGATCTCAGCACGGGCGCGGGAGGATCTCAGCCGTCCGATCTTCGATCGGACGGCTCTCGTTCATCATCCACGGATCGCGCTTGGAGAGAGAGAGGGGGCGGGCGGCTGACCGGCGGCAGAAGGCCTTCACCGTCGTATCTGGAAGCGGTTTTAGTGACGTTCTGGATGTCGCTAAAGCACATTCTTCTTTTAGGAAGCCCTTAACTCTATTTAAACCCCCTTCTACCACCATTCAAGGCATCCTCTCCCACTTGCAACTACTCCACTCCTCTCCTAGCTAGTCTTAGGCATTCTTGTAATCGCCGGAGACGACGAGCCGCCGACGGAGCCTCGTCCACCGTCGTGGCTGCCTCGTCGCTCTCCACTCTCTCTCTACCTCTCTCTCTCTTTTAAGCTTTCATTTACTTTTGTTGAAGCATGTATTTAATGTTGTAAACCATGAACTATGGATGCATGTTTAATGAAATTATTTTCCATTTAGTTGCCATTTTAATTTCTGTTTAAAGTGCATGATCAAAACCAAGAGCTTTCTAACCCTAAACTCTCTCTCTATCTCTCGCTTTTCAAAACCGTTTCTTTCGCAAGCAAAACTCTGCCTTTTTCGTGACAACAAGTGGTAAACAAAATCCGATTTCCACGCCTCCCTGAGATCGACACTCGGACTCACCTCCGTTTACTTCTTTTAAAACCGACGTATCAAGTGCAACTATAACGACACCTCTTAACACACACGCACGAAGGCACGTCACTAGGCTATATGCCACTTAGGCAGACCGTGATGCGGACACTTCCGGAGGAGGTCATTATACCTCTCCCAAGCCTCATGAAACTGTTTGCCGTTTTGTTGCGTAAAGGAAGTTATAGCTCGGCGAAGCGCATTGGTTCGCCCGATTGGGAAGAATTTCTTGAGAAATGCTGTTCGCATCTCTTCCCAAGAATGGATGGCTCTCCAAAGGGTGCATAACCATTGCGACGCTTTATCCCGCAACGAAAACGGGAACATTTTCATTAGGAAATAGGTAACCCGATGTTTCTCGGTTTAACAGTTTCAGCCAATCGGGTTAAGTCTTCCAAATGGAGAAAAGGATCTTCACTTGCAAGACCATGGAAGTGGAAGTTTATCAAGCCAATTATGTTGGGTTTCAGTTCAAAATCGTCCTCGGTCATGGGGACTCGAATTTGTCCTATGGTCTCTGTAGCAGTGGGATTCTGATAGGAGCTAAGAGACCTAGGCTCCTCTCGTTCGAGAGGGTTCTGCATTTCCTCCAAGGTTTCCCTAATGGCTTCAATTTGTTCATTATACATTTCCATTTGGGCTTGGAGGCGAGTTATGGGATCCATGGCTCCACCACCTGGTGGGTTCTGAGGGCGGTTTCCTCCCTCGGGATTTGGGGGTGGGCGTGCAGCCATGTTTGTGGAGGAGGATGACGATTCGTCTTCTTTCCTAAAATTATCAGACAATTCAAACAATTCAGGGTTTTGTGATCTCCTCCCAAACATGCACTATCGCAGGAAGAATTAGGGGGATAAGAAGGGAAAAGGAGATGAGAGAAATGATGCCTCAAAGGTACACTTGATGACAAATCAGGATAATCAAGGTCCTAACCTCTACAGTGTGCCCTTAGACCTAAAGATCTAAGTTACCTACTATCACAACCTACGGAACCAAATGCGAGCACCGCGGAACCACTGGGCCAGATTGAAAGGCCGTTTGCCCCAGTCTTAGACACCTGATAGCACGCGGGAACCCTCACCAGCACGTAGGCGCTACACGTAGGTAGTTAGACCTCCAATCCTTAATAAGGGTCAAGTTGCTACCAGTTTTAATTAGAGGCTTAGGATCAAGTGCTTCTAGAATGTGAAGGACGTTGTTTACAGGTAATGCCCAAGTGTGTTGATTTTAGAGAGTGTGTAAACCAAGCATGCAACAGGGAAATCTCCCCGAATTGAAGTTTTAATTGGTGAATGATTTTTAGAGTTTCAGCCTTAAGTAGTATGGATTTTAGGATTTCGCTGAATTACCAATTCAACCAATCTCTGGGTTTGAGAAAATACAAGTTTTTCTATGCCCAACAAACCCTTCTTCAATATGAGTTAGTTAATGCATGCTAAAAATGCAATGGGCTTCCCTAAGTGGAAATTTCTATGTGTGGATGCATGGGTCAATTTTAAGTTAGTGTGAAAGGGAGCCAAAGCACTTCAATTCAAGTGCTCCCAATCACCAAAATGATGTTCCACACACAAGGCTCAACCACAAGATAATGTAAAAATCAAAATGTTGGGGTTGAAATATTCGGGATCAAATCTTAGGCACGTGAAAGGTCGTGGTGGGGTTGGAATCAACTCAATTCCAAGCCTCCCCACCAAAAATGTGATCCCGAATTACGGATAAATGAGGTAAGGAGGGATGGCAATCAATCTATTTATTCTTGCCTCAAAGAATACTTCACACGGCGAAAGATTCAAGAATCAAGATTCTTGGATCTTCGCTATGCGAAGTTTGGCTGGAAATTCCGGGGTGGTGGGAGTGATGTCAAACAATTAAGCAAGTGATTTTTAATCTACTTGCCCCAAGAAATCCCAAGAAGTTTTTTTTTTATTAAGGTGGCAAGTTGACCTAAGTTGCCAAGAGAGAGACCCACCTTTTCTGCAACGTGGGCGAAGCTCCAATGCGGCACCGGCGACTTCACGCTCTCGTTCCCGCCTTGGATTTGCCTACGTCTCCGACTTCCTCTGCTTGCCTCCTCCTTGCAACTGGTTCACTTGCACACCAGCAAACAAAAACACCCGTGAAGAGAAGGGTGTGAGAAGAGAAAATCAAAGGAATGGAGTAGAAACTTACCTCAATGCGTACCTCCCTGGCAATGGCGCCAGAAAAAGGATGTGATAGGCTCGGATAGGTTGTGTTAATATGGTGAAATTATCGTTGAAGTGCGTATTGTGGTTAACCTAAATCAAGCCTAACCATCTTTTTACAAAATTTTTAACCTGGCCTACTAAATTTTAACTTGGTCACTTTTAGGCCCAGGGTCGAACTCAGGGAGGCGGGGATTAAGGGTGAATAAGTTTCTATGCCTTTCCTACAATGAATCTCTTCCATGCATTTATTATGTTTTTGATTTTTTTCTATTTAAAATTTTTTTGCTGATAATTTTATCCTTGAGGTACACCCTCAAAATCAGGTCCTTGGCTTTGAGCCAAATTGTTCTTGGCTTTGAGCCAATTTAGGGTTCAAAAAAAAAACTGGTCTTGCTATTCGCGAGACCGAGTACCTGCAAGACAAGGATTATCTTTTCTCTTTTACTATTTTTTTTATCTTTTCAATAGCAGGAAACAAAAGAGAAATAGAGTTTGCTTGCAAAGAAATAAATAGTCTATATAGATATATATTATATATATAGGGGTGGGGGTGGAGGTGGAAATGGTGTGTAGTACAGTGTCGAGTTGGTCGTCGTCTAGGAAGATGCAACCAATAGAACGAAGTGCCGCGTGGAGTGTAGGATGGATGTGTGGAAGTGTGTGCGGAGGCGCTTTCTCTACGCGGGTATCGGGGAATATCAGCAATTGGTGCAGATATTCCCACGATATAACATGTGGTGTAGGGATACAGGTAGGTGATATGAATGTAAATATATATATAGGTATATGTAAATATATATTTATATGTATATATATAGATAGGGTTGTAATTATATAGATGTATATGTAGTTATATATATATATGTAAATATATATATAGGTGTATATATATATATTTATAATTAGATATATATGTATATATATTTATATTTAGTTGTATAGGTATATATATATGTATGTATGTATGTATAAGTATGTATAAGGGTGCATACGAGTGAGTGTGTGCGTGTACGAGTGTGTGTGTGTGTAAGGGTGAGGGAGTGTGCTAAAGAGAGAGCTGCTGGAGAGGAGTGTTTAAGGCATCTGGAGGAGGCAGGCACCGTCTGATGGCACGGGTGTGCGCAGGCGCAGGCGTGCAAGGGGCACGCGCATACGCTGGAGGGAGCACGTGGGCGAGAGACTGCAACGCAGCGCACCACACTGCGTGCTGGAACGGAAGCGATTGTGGGCGCGGGCGCTGGAGCGGGTGCAGACGCGGGCGTGGGCACTGGAGCGAGCACGAGCACTGACGCGGCAACTGGCTGGAGGCGGTAGCGGTGCGGAGAGAGAGCGCGCGGTGACCGGATAAGTGAGAAATTCTTCGGTCACCGCACTGTAGCAACAGTGTTGCACAGAAACACGTGAACAGTAGCTACAGTGCCGCGTGGCTTCGATAATCGGTTGTGGTCGGTTCTGCGTGCGCGGGCGCATTGGAAGGTGCCTGTGCACGCGGAAGGAGCTTGCGCCGGCTGCTGGCATGCGCGCGGGGTTGCGGCTGCTGTTGGTGTTGTGCTGCTATTGCTGCTGAGCTTCAGAGCTTAGATCTTCGGCAATGGCGGGAAGGTGCTGAGCAATGGAATCTGAGAGTGAAACCACCACGCCCACCTGCTCTTGGATGAGCTGGGCGGTGGTGGAACTCACAGTGGTGGTCGTGGGACCACTGTGAGCCTGCTCCTGCCCGCAGTGTATCTCTTCAGTGGAAGAGGTGTTGCGTATGGAGGGGAGAGGGGAAGAAGATGGCCTGAAGGTGGCTGCTGTCTCTCTCTGTCCAGGCCTCCCTCACAAGGAAGCGGGTAGGGCAATTTAAAGGAGATGAAGGCATGCACTGCCATGCCCTGAGTGTGCATGACTAGCCATGCAGCTGGCAGGGCATGCACTGATAGAGAATGGCGTGAAGAAGAGCAAGCCCATGCCTTGAGCCGCGTGGAGAGGAAAAAGTTCAAAGCAAAAAATAGAAAATAGAAGATGGTGAAATTGCGAGGTAGCACTTGAAGAAGATGTTATTTACATGGCCAATTATTCACTTTCCTCCCCTCTCAAATAAATGCATGTGTTAATTTTTACAAATGCAACTATGGCTACCTAATATGCAATGGCAATGTTAGGAAATAACACAAGATGACATAATTGTAGGTGTATTTTTGCTGTGCAATCAGGTTGGAATCACTTATACAAGTTTATGATTTTTCACATTAGTAAAAGCGGTCAAAAATGACAATAAAGTGTATCAATGCATAGTACGCATTAATATGATTCCAACGACGCCAAAATGATTAGCGAGATTTTATACGCAAAAAGTTTGAGTTTGAAGCCCGTCGTTGTAGTCGCGTAAAAATCCACTATCAGATAAAATTTATCAAAACTTTGGTGAGTCCTGGGTTGAACACGGGAAGGTGAACGTTTGATTAAAAATCGCACAGGAATTATTGTCACGAAAGTAGATTAGTTGGTTGAAATTAATCTAAACTAGCTATTTTACTTAAAGAATAATTAATAGACGAGAGAGATAGAATAATACAAATAAAGAGAAAATAAGGATAAAATAAACAAATGTTTCATAATGATAGAATCATGTTCATTACATCTACGTGCTACACTAGAAAGCTAGAAATCTACACAAGAAAGCGATAAAAAGAGAAGGGGTGAGAAGTTATCCTCCTCGACGGTTGCTTGGAGGAGGAGCCGTGTTGACAGAGCACTCAAATGATAGGGATGAGATGTTGAACGAGGGAGAACGGAGCTGGAGGACGGAGAACAAAGTAGGGCGACGTCATGGTGGGATCCGCTTCTCGAATGGCATTGAGAGGGCAACCGCAGGATGCTCTATGAAGGAGGTGAAAAGATGGGAAAATTATTTTACTCTAGCTCTAATGGAGCATTCCAGGTATGGGACCAGCTCATAGAGCTTTGGAGGAGGTGAGAGGAGAAGAGAAGGGAGGAGAGAATGTGTAGGAAGGGTAGGATATTTATAGGTGTAGTCATGGGGGCAAACGGGTCTTTTTCAATGGCTTAGAATTAATGTTGGGGTCTTTAGTGATGGATATAATCGTCATTGTAGCCGAGCATTGGTGAAGGCATGCCTCTTCTCCTTTAGCCGTTGAGGTGCTTCATCGCGCTCAAATGCTATCTGCCGTCCGATCACGAGGTCGATTCCTCTTCAACTGTTACGTGCGCACGCGTGTGATGGTACGTTTGATGGTGCATCATCTCGTACGTGCGGTGCGCTCTTCCATCCAACTCTCACGATCACACCACGTCGCCATTGCAGCCACCGCTTGATCGAGATAGAATGATGCAATTTCGTCGTGCCCGCTACTGTCGCTTGATTTGAGGTGAGGCAGATTCGAACTCGCGCCTCCTCTTTGCTGGCTCAAACCACAACCAATGCGCTACACTGCCATTTGTGTCTCATTTATGTTTAAGGGTCGCATGCTCATGATCGTTGGATTTAGATCTAACGGCTGAGATTGTGCGGCCTTTGCTAAGGAGAGAGATCGTTGAAGGTGTTGGGGTGGCTGTGATGGCGCCACGTGGTGCCATCGTGGTTGTCCATCTTCTTTAGCTTGTAGATGGTGACACAGATGTCAGATTGGACTAATTTTTGTGCTGTTGGGCTGCGATTGTCGATCCAAATCCATCTGTGTTGTTGGATTTGTCATTTGAAGTCCGGATTTTCACCACCTTGCCCCTTGAACTCTGATCTTTCTTAGACTGCATTTGATGCTACGGAGGTCTGATTAGGGTGATCTCGGTGGCGTTGGACTTTGATCGTCGTTCTGATCAGATCCGTACGGTTGGATCTTCAATCCGAGGCCCCGATAAATATCGCCATATCCCCTAGCCACAAAAAGAGGTGAATTAACCTATATTTTGTACAAACTAATTTAAATGCAGAATGACGCATGCTCTACAATATTTATAGTGCATGATGCTTCTATAGACTTAGGAACATGCATAAATAGCCATTTTAAGCCATTTAGATGTGTGCACATCAATACCTTATTTGTTGTAATCCGAAATCGGGAAGACCTTGAACCACTCGAAAGAACGTGAGGGGGTCCTAAACTAGACCAAACTAGCTGGTTCAGTCAACCAGTTGTCAATCCACCCGCCTGACATGTGTTAGCCGGTGATTGGCGTGCACTGCGCACTCTGGATTGTGCTACCCACACCCATCATTATCGATCTCACCACGTGTCAATGATTTGGAGTGCTCGCACTTTCTCACTTCATCTAAGCACACACATTCACGCGACCTTGCTGCCACGCGTTGCTGCAGTGTGCACCACTGTTGCTCGCATGTCGTGCACCACTCCTGTCGCTGTGACTTTTGCGGTGGGAAGCCTGATGGTAGCACCATCATCTATCATAACTGGCCTAATTTATCCAAAATTCAAAGATAAAAGCTCCTTAATAATCATTAGAAGAGCATAATTCAGTTCTGAATTGAATTTGAGAAGAAGAAAGGAAATTCTATTAATTCTTCTATTTTAACAAGAAATCACAAATGCAGATTAACTAAAGGGTTAATCGGTGCTTAATCTAAGGTCAAATGAACTTAAATTCCCAAGAAGTGAGCTCAAACTAACAGAATTAGGTTTTTATGATATTTGAAGATTTATTTAACAAGAAAAACCGTTATTACAACCTCACTTAAATTGAATAGGTTTTGATGGAAATAAATGTAATCTAAACCTCCTAAAAATCATTTAAAAATATTACGAGTTTTGGAACGTTTACTTTGATCAAATGAACCCATTTTGACCAAAATAGAGACTTAGGCAGGAAATTGCTTCATTCTTGGGATACTGTGTAAATTACCCAGTTAAACATTGCCAAAACCCAAATTTAAGGTCACCATTAGATTCCTTGGGTCCAAATCAAGTTACCTTTAAATTTTGAGCTCAATTGGAGTTCATCTTGACTCAGTTTATATTTTAGCTCAGTTGTCTCTACTTATTACAAAGAACCCCCTAGGTTTTGATTTGTCTTGCAAATAGGTCCCCACCTTCATCTTCGTTCTAAAACAAAGCAACAGAAGCATCTCCTTGCAGCAAGAACACCCATCATCGTCCAAATTCAATCAAAGATTTGATTCAGAAATTCTCAATCAAATCTCACCAAACTTGGTGAGATTGATCCTTACGTCATGCCAAATCCATTGAACCTCCTCTCATGATCTAATTTGGCCGGAATCCTCTCCGGTGAGTGATTGGGTTTTTTACGCGATTTGTAATATGTGGGTTTTATAAATTGTAATGTGCAAAAACCGATTCACTTTTAAAATTTGTAACCTAGATAGTGGAGTATTTAGGGTCGTCCAAGGAGGCAAAGTTTGCAAATTCAGATCTCTTACTCAAAAATAGGAAATCAACTTTCTTCTTAGGTTTTTCAATATTATATTTTCAAGGTTTTGAAATAACGAGCAATCACAAAGTTATGAGCAAGAAGGTAACTACACCTAAATTGTTGAAACTAAAACCTAAGTGACAAGCAAATTCTCTCTCTAAGATCACTCTAGGTACGTGAAAGCCTAGAGTAATTAGAGAGAGATGGTGTGTGCAGTAAGAAAAAAGCAACAAGTCACAACAAGAAATGCAACAAGAATTTAAAGAAGGCAACTTTACTTAAAGGAAAATTTTGTTTTACAATAAGACAAGTAGAGAAATGATTCTACTAAAAATTGGAAGGACAAAATATTAAAATACAAAAATCCACCTGATGATGGTGGCGAAGTGATGCGAAAGATCGCGTGATTTGTAAAAGCGGCTTTTTAATGTCGTTGTAACACGCGAATTTGCATATGCTTTTAAATTTATATTCCTAGATAGGGGAGTATCTAGGATCGTCCAAGGAGGCCAAATGTTTACAAAATTAAATTCCTTTCTTGGAAATCGTGATCAACTTTCTTTTTGGTGTTTTATATATATGATTTTTATAGGCTTTGAAATAACGACGATATGAATTTTGTTGATAGCAGGAAAAACAACTACTACCTAATTCAATAAAGCTAACCCTAGATGACAGGTAGAGCCTCTCCCTAAGCTCACCCTGGGAACGTGGAGGCCTAGAATAATTAGGGAGAGGGAGTGAAACAAATACTAGGCAAAAATTGTAAAAAGCTATGCAACAAAAATTGAAAGAAGGCAACTTGAATTAAAAATGAACTTGTTCTACACAAAACATATAGAGGAAAGCTTCTAATCTACTTGAAATGCAAGAAGATAAAAACACAATTCCTCTAAATGAAATGGTGAAGAAGATCATGGCTTCTTGCTCCAAGCCTAATAGCTCCCGGGCTTGAAAAGAGTCCTCCAACTCCTTCTCCCTCTTGAGATGCTCCTCCAAATGATGTCCTCCAAGGAGGTAGCTACCACCTTCAATTCTCCTCCTCAAGGGTGGACGTCCACCCTAGGTCTTTCTCCTTTGCTTGGCCGTCCTCCTTGAAGTAGAATAGCCCTCCTCCTTGGCGTGGCCCAAGTTGAAGAGAGTGGGGAGAAGAAGGCACCAAAGGGGCTGGTGATGTGCCCCCTTAATCTTCTTCTCTACTCCTTCTTCTTGGCCGTAGGTGTAGGTGGGTATAGGTAGAATAATATACTAATGGAGGATGCTCTAAAATGGTGGTAGGTGGTGGGTTTATATAGAGTAGGAAGGGGGCTAAGGTGACTCTTGAAATGGAGGACTAAGATGGGAAGATGGAGGTGGTTGGGGATCCTATGGCTAGGGTAATTGGCGCCGACCCAAGGGACACCTAGGGGGTGGTTATGGGTGGTGGCACCCCTTGAAGTTGGCACCAAAATGGCTTCTAGAAGAGGGGCTTAGGTGGCGCCAATTAGGGTTCTAGAAGGAGGGGTAGGTGGATGGTTAGGATGGGTTGTAGGGTTATGTGTAGGGCCATGATGTGGGGGTGTTTTGGTGGGAAAAAAGTGGCGCCAATAAGGAGGTAGTTAGGGTGGTTTTGGCACCACTTTATGGTGTCTTTTGGAGGTAGTGGGTAGGCTAGGTTGGTACCAAGGTGAGGTGGAAGTAGGGGTAGCTTATGTGGAGCTTAGGTGGAGCTTAGGTGGAGCTAGTTGGGAAGGGTTTTTAGGTGGTAAAAGCCAAGGGAGCTGGAGGATAGCTAAGCTAAGCTAAGCTAAGCTAGCTTAGCTAATAGTGGAGTTGAGGAGGAGGTGTTGGAGCTAGGGTTTGGAGGGAGGAGCTGAGGGGGAGAAGCCTGGAGCTGAATTAGAGTTGGCAGCTACTGAAGAGGGTGGCATAGAGCTACTCTAGCTAGCTTAGCTTGCTAGTTCTTTGCTAGATGCTAAGCCAAGCTAAAGTAAGCTGGCTTCTACCAAAATGAGTTGAGGTGAGCTGGGTCTGGTGCTCCCAAGGTGGATCAAGCTGGTTGAGGCAGCTAAGGTAGCTTAGCTCAACTAAGTTGAGCTAAGCTGAGTCCCCGGGAGCTGGACTTGAGCTTCCTAAGCTGGGATGAATTCATCTTCAACTAGCTGGAGTTGAGTGGAGCTGGATGTAGCTGGATCTGAGCTGGGGTGAACTCCAGTCAACTCAGCTGAGCTAGCTAAAGCTCCCTGTGGACTAGTGGGAGCTGAGATGAGCTAGACTCAACTAGGTTGAGTTGGATTTGAGCTGACTTGAGCTAGGGTGAGCTAAGATGAACTCCCTTGACCTGCCATTCAGCTGAGATTAGCTGAATGGAGCTGGGATGAGCTAACTCTAGTCCAAGTGAGCTAGGTTCCAACTGTGTTGAGTTGGATCAAGCTGAGTTCCAGTTAGTCTGAGCTCCTCCTTCACTATTTGCCTTCTTGAGTGCTAGGATTTTAGGGATCTGTATATCTGTTCATCCCTAACACTCACAAAAATACATTAAAACAACAAAAGAAAATGCAATGCATGTCTAACCTAGTTAATGCCTAAATGCAGCCCAAAAACCCATTGCGGAGCAAAACTCTAAGAGCTAGGTTTGTTCTAATGCATAAGAATGATGATAAGTTGTCGTTTGATCCTTACGTCATGCCAAATCCATTAAACCTCCTCTCATGATCTAATTTGGTCGAAATCCTCTCCGGCGAGTGATCGGGTTTTTTACACAATTTGTAATATGTGGGTTTTATAAGTTGTAATGCGCAAAAACTGATTCACTTTTAAAATTTGTAACCTAGATAGTGGAGTATTTAGGGTCGTCCAAGGAGGCAAAGTTTGCAAATTCAGATCTCTTACTCAAAAATAGGAAATCAACTTTCTTTTTAGGTTTTTCAATATTAGATTTTTAGGGTTTTGAAATAACGGGCAATCACAAAGTTATAAGCAAGAAGGCGACTACACCTAAGTTGTTGAAACTAAAACCTAAGTGACAAGCAAATTCTCTCTCTAAGATCACTCTAGGTACGTGAAAGCCTAGAGTAATTAGAGAGAGATGGTGTGTGTAGTAAGAAAAAAGCAACAAGTCACAACAAGAAATGCAACAAGAATTTAAAGAAGGCAACTTTACTTAAAGGAAAATTTTGTTTTACAATAAGACAAGTAGAGAAATGCTTCTACTAAAAATTGGAAAGACAAAATAGTAAAACACAAAAATCCTCCTGATGATGGTGGTGAAGAAGATGAAGCCCTTGCTCCAACTACGGCTGCTCCCGAAGTTAAAAAGAGTTTCTCCTCCTTCCTTTGAAATGCTGCTCCAAAGTGTGGTCTCTCCCTGGCAAGACCAAGGGGGGAATGCCTAAATTCCTCCAAACGTGGATGGATTCCACCTCAATGTCTCCTCCAAGGGTGGGCGTGTACCCTAGGTATTCTCCCTTTGCCTGGCTTCTCCCTTTGGTTGGAGTGGGCACAAGAAAGAAGAGAAGAGGGCAAGGCACCAAGGGGATAGAGTGTCCCTTTAATCTTCTTCTTCTTCTTCTCTTGGCCATCTATGGAAGGTGGAAGTATGGGTATTAATGGTAGCCAAAAGTATGTGTTAATGGTGGTAGGTAGGGGTATATATAGGAGTGGTAGGGGTGTAGGTGTAGTTAATGGATGGAGGGCTAAGATGGGTTGTAGTGGGTGGCTATAGGATCCTAGGGTTGAGAGGGGTGGTGCCAAAATGGAAGGGTGCTTGATGGTTGGCACTAACCCTAGGTGAGAGTTTAGGTTAGGTTTAGGTTAGTGTGTTGTAGGGTGGGGATGGAGTTGTAGGTGGTGGTTGTTGGGATCTATGGTGGGTTTTGTTTGGCACCATATGAGGGGGTGTTTAGGTGTAGGTTAAGTTGAGTTGGTGCCAACATAGGTGTGGTTAAGGGTTGGTTAGGTGCCGCCAACTTGTGGATGGTGGTGAATGGATGGTGAGGATTGAAGGTGGAGTTGGCGCCAATAGAGGGGTGTATGTAGGTGGTGTGTTGGTGCCAACTAGGGATGGTTTAGGGTTAGTTAGGGTGGTGTTAGGTGTAGGGTTAGGTGGCACCAACCCTAGGGTTCTAGAAGGTGGGTAGGTGTAGGGTAGGGATGGCCTTATAAGGTGGTGGTTATGTGGTGGATGGTTGAGGGTATTTGGCGCCAAGTGTAGGGATGTGTAGGTGGTAGTTATGGTGGGTTAAGTGGTGTTGGCGCTAAGTGTAGGAGGGTTAAGGGTGGGGCCACTAGATGCATGGTGGAGATAGGTTAAGGGGGGATGTGTAGGGTGGATGATGAGGCTTCAAGTTGGCGCCACCTTGAAGGGATGTGGAGGCTCTTTTGGTGCCAACTTGAAGTGGGCTAAGGTGGTGGTTATGGGTTGTTTTGGAGGGAAAATTAGGTGGCCATTGGTGGTGGTGGTGTGAAGGGTCATGAGGGTTGGTGGCGCCAACTAGGAGTGGACTAGTTAGCTTGCTTAGGTGGTGGACTTAGAGTAGTGGTTAGGGTGAAGTTAGGTTAGGGTTTAGATGAATGGCCATGGAGGTGGAGCTGATTTTGAGCTTAGCTAGGCTAGCTTTACTAATGCTTGAGTAGAAGAGGTAGAAAGGATTAGGGTTTAGGGAGGAGGAGCTGAGGGAGTAGCCTTGAGCTACCCTGAAGCTTGTGGGAGCTAAGATCTGCCGAATAACTCCTTGTAGGAGCTCAACTACTCCACTTTAGCCAACTAGTTCTTTGCTAGCTACTAAATTGAGTGGGTTGAGCTGGTATCAACTATTCTGGAGCTGGGGGAAGCTGGCTGTGGACTTCTCTGTTGACCTAGCTTAGCTAGCTAAAAACCAGTAGCTAAGCTAAGTTGATTAGAGCTCCTGTGAGCTAAGAGGAGCTAGGTGGAGCTAGGTGGAGGTGGAATGAACTCATGTCAACTCAGTTGAGTTAGCTAGGGCTCCCAGTGAACTAATTGGAGCTAATATGAGCTAGACTCAACCAAGTTGAGCTGGATCTGAGCTGAGTTGAGGTAGGTTTAGCTAAGTTGAGCTACCTTGAGCTACGATTCAACTAAGATGAGCTGGATGGAGCTGGAAGGAGCTAAACCTAACCAACGTAAGCTGGCATCCAGCTATGAGGAGTTGTATCTGGCTGAGTTCCAGCTGAATTGACTTCTTCTTCACCTTTTGGCTTCATGAGTGTCAAGGTTTTAGGGTTCTGCTTATCTGTTTTAACCCTAACACTCAAATAAACATGTTAAAACATAACAAAATAATGCAATGCATGCCTAACCTATGTGATGCCTAAATGCAGCCCAAAAACCCATTTGTGGAGTTAAAATCCTAAGAGCTAGATTTGTTTTAGGGGATAAGAATGATGATAAACTGGCATTTATCACTCCCCCATGCTTATCTTTTGCTAGTCTCTTAGCAAAACATATTCTCTCAAAATGAAATTCTTGGTAAATCTACTTTTTTTCAACTTTTAAGGAGAAAGAGATTACGGGACCTTGGTTGATTAAAGCACGGGAGGTACGAGATTTGTTAAAGATAAACATCAGGATTTATTTTCGGATCCAAAAATTAGACGAATCGGGATCAATATTGTAAGTTCTTCCCTACGAGGAGGGGTGACGTAATAATTGCGGAAATAAAATATATAAAGCAATCTCACAAAATAAGCAATCACAAAATGTACACAAGTAATTTTTAGGTGGAAACCCAAACCGGGTGAAAACCACCACCTAACCCTCTCGAGTTAGGATTTTCCGATCAACCTAGTTGATCAAAATCCACTAAACCGAATCACTTAAAACGAGGGTGATTCAACCTCAATACAACCACGCTACAAGTACGAGGGTAGCGTTGCTCAACCCCTTCTCTCCACGAGAAGGATTTTGTCCCACGAAGGAGACGGGAATTCGCAAAGCGAATACCCAACCAAAATAACAAAGATAAAATAAAACAACAAACCTATAGAGCCAACAAAGTAATAAGACTAAGCTTCTATAGGATTTAGGAAACTCCCCTTTGCAAGGAGTGCGTCGACGATGACGCGGGTGCGTGAGCCACGCAACGGCGCAATGTCGCTCTCGTAGACAACGGCGGGAGAGCGGGTGCGCGAAGGGAATGATGCTCTCAAGAGAATGAAACTAGAGCTTGGAGAGCAAGGGCCTCAATTGGACACAAGAGAGTGGAAGTATGTTGCTTAAGTGTGTCTTTTGTGTTTTCTAAGTGTATATCTTGTGTGTTTTTGTGTTGCAAAGGCTCCCCTCTATTTATAGAGGCCTTAGGAAGGCTTTGGAAGGCTTAAGAAAGGTTCTATAGCCGTTGGGAACAAAGCCTAAGAGAATCAGGCCGAAATCAGGACAATGATTACATTTGACAGGGTTATCAGACGTCTAACTCTGGCATCAGACGTCTGGAAGGCCACTTTAAGACGTCTGATTCCAAGGTCAGACGTCTGATTCTATGCGGGTTTCTCCCTGACTTGAATCAGATCTAAACAGGGTTTTTGCGCAAGTCCATCAGACGACATACAGGACGTCTGGTACTATGTCTGGATGTCTGGAAACCTACTTTTACTGTGGGAATTGATTTCCAAACGTTGCAACGGCTAGAAAATCTCTGAGAAGAGATTTTGGGTCAGCCGAGGCAAAACGGTCATTTATCAGACGTCTGTAAAGTCCTATGGACGTCTGATAAGGCTCTAACGGTCATAATCTTGAGTGTTTTCTAAGCCAGCCAACGGTCCACTAATTGGACGTCTGGCAAAGTCATCAGACGTCTCCTAAGACGTCTGGTCTAAGGTCTGGACGTCTGATTTCATCAGACAGAACTAGCTATGTCCAGCCTAACAGTTATCAGACTTCTGAAACAACAGTCAGACGTCTTAAAATACATTATCAGACGTCTGATTTGGGAATTAGACGTCTGGAAAGTCTGTTTGAACCCTATATTGGTTTTCTAAGTATTCTACAGAAAACCTAAGTATCCTAGGGTTGTGCAGGTGTTCCTAGGACTACTGTTAGGGTTCTTTGAGGCTCTTTAACATAATTTTCTAAGGAAAATAAAGTGCAAGAAAGATAAAGATAAAAGTACATGAAAGGATTAAAAAGAATCTATCCTATTCTTCATTTCCTTCCATCTTCAATCTTTCGCTCCACGCGAACCTCCTCTGTTTTCCGTCAAGCTCCTCCAATCCGTCCTGGATGCGAGCTCGAACTCCGTCTAAACACGTCCACATTTGCAATTGACCTGAAATCTAGGACTCAAATTGCAAATGTTAAATAACACGTGTTTTGTTATCATCAAAACAAATGATCGTGGTGCTCTAGCACCAACAATCTCCCCCTTTTTGATGATGACAAAACCGTAAATAATAATGCAGAAAATCCTCCCCCTTTTTGACATTATCAAAAAGGTTTAATTGGTTTTATATTTCCTATAACTCCCCCTTAAAACATTCTCTTCTATGAGTTTATTTTAACAAAGGTGATATTCTCCCCCTTTTTGTAACAACAAGATAGCTATTATTTTTCTCCCCCTTACTAAAGGAAATTTAGCTAGCTTATATCTCCCCCTTAAAAATTGACAATTAGCTTATTAATTTTTAACTCCCCCTATCTAAATGCTTATAAAAGGATAGGGTTAAAAATTTTACCTCACCTACCATGGCCAATAAAATGGCCCGAATGGTGGTGGTGGATGCCACATCGGATGGGGCTCCCATCCGTAGCTTGGAGGCCCGGGCATTGGCGCCGGTCTCCAATCTGGTGGTCGACGTGCGGCGGGTCCATCGTTTGTTCACCGTCTCGTCGGTCTTCTTGTTCTCCTCCTTGGTCTACTCCTTGGTTCCCCTAACTTGAGTTGACCAGCCTTGAGTTTGTAGGTCCAGTCCTGTGTATTGTAGTTATCCCTGAATCCTACAAAACAAGATTCCAAATTTTTCTTCGGTATCCAAGTAAGCTTGGATCCGGATTTGTTAGTGGGTCTCCTTGACGGAGATCCTTTCTCAACCTTAGGGCTATAAAAATTATCAACTTTGTTGATTAGTTTGTTAGAGTTTTCCCTAAGAAATGCAATTTCTTTTTCTATAGTATTCATCTTAGTCTTTAAATCAGAAATTTCTAACTTATGACTATCATTTTCCTCAATCAACTTATTATTTTCATTGATGAGATTATGATTTTCTAATAACAGGTTATTAATTCTAGGATTAGCTTCTATGTCCTTAAGTTGTTTTTCTAACCTATCATTTTCAGATTTAAGAAAACTAAGGTTCTTTTTAATACTTTTGTTTTCTATTTTAAGTGATTTACTAATCTCAAATAGTTCATTAAAAGCTTCTTGTAAATCGAAATTTACCTCGTCGTCGGAGTCGCTTCCGCTGTCACTTTCTCCGATTGCCATGAAGCCGAAGCAAGCGGTTTCTTCTTCTATGGTCTTTTCTTCTTCTTCTTCCTCCGAGCTAGAATCGTCCCAAGTGGCTTGGAACGCCTTCTTCTTAGATTTCTTCTCCTTTTCCTTCTTCTTCTCCTTTTTGAGAAGAGGGCATTCTGGTCGCAGATGCCCTTTCCCGTTGCAGTGGTAGCAACGTCTCGGGATTTCCTTCTTCTCCTCTTTCTTTAATTCCCTACAAAACTTGGAAAAATTTTTAAGTAAAATTCTAAAGTCTTCGTCGTCGGAACTTACCTCGCTATCCGATGCGGCTCTGAAGCCGAGAGTCTTCTTTGGTTTAGGCTCCGGTGTATCCTTCTTCTTCTGCTTCAACTTAGTCTCGTAGGCCATCAGATTGCCTAGGAGATCTTCCATGTTGAGCTCCTCCATTTCGTTCACCTCCTCGATGGCGGTGACTTTCTGTTCCCACTCCGGTCCAAGGGAACGAAGAAGCTTCCCTTGAAGCTCCCCCTTGATGAAAGTCTTTCCTAAAGCTTTCAAGTTATTTACAATGAGAGTGAACCTAGTGTTCATCTCACTTAAAGACTCGTTAGATTTCATTGAAAAAGAGTCAAATTCTTGAGAAAGTAAATTAATTTTTGAGGTTTTTACCTTAGAGGTACCTTCATGAGTTACCTCGAGTGTGTGCCAAATCTCGTATGCGGTGGCGCACTGCGAGATTCTGTTGAATTCTTCCGAGCTGAGCACGCAGTAAAGGGCGTTCATGGTCTTTGCGTTTAAAGAGAGCTCACGGATTTGTTGCTGCGAGTAGCCTCCCGCGGGTTTTTCTGGGATGTCGAAAGGCGTCTCGCATCTGGCCCAGATCGTGAAGTCGGTGGCTTGAAGCCAGGTCTTCATCCGCAACTTCCAGTAGGGGTAGTTGCTCCCGTCGAAGAACGGCGGACGGGTTGTGGACTGCCCCTCGGAGATCCTGATTGCTGATGTGCTTCCCTCCATTTGATCTCTTGCCGGGTTGTTACGCCGAAATAGCAAGACCGGCTCTGATGCCAATTGTAAGTTCTTCCCTACGAGGAGGGGTGACGTAATAATTGCGGAAATAAAATATATAAAGCAATCCCACAAAATAAGCAATCACAAAATGTACACAAGTAATTTTTAGGTGGAAACCCAAACCGGGTGAAAACCACCACCTAACCCTCTCGAGTTAGGATTTTCCGATCAACCTAGTTGATCAAAATCCACTAAACCGAATCACTTAAAACGAGGGTGATTCAACCTCAATACAACCACGCTACAAGTACGAGGGTAGCGTTGCTCAACCCCTTCTCTCCACGAGAAGGATTTTGTCCCACGAAGGAGACGGGAATTCGCAAAGCGAATACCCAACCAAAATAACAAAGATAAAATAAAACAACAAACCTATAGAGCCAACAAAGTAATAAGCCTAAGCTTCTATAGGATTTAGGAAACTCCCCTTTGCAAGGAGTGCGTCGACGATGACGCGGGTGCGTGAGCCACGCAACGGCGCAATGTCGCTCTCGTAGACAACGGCGGGAGAGCGGGTGCGCGAAGGGAATGATGCTCTCAAGAGAATGAAACTAGAGCTTGGAGAGCAAGGGCCTCAATTGGACACAAGAGAGTGGAAGTATGTTGCTTAAGTGTGTCTTTTGTGTTTTCTAAGTGTATATCTTGTGTGTTTTTGTGTTGCAAAGGCTCCCCTCTATTTATAGAGGCCTTAGGAAGGCTTTGGAAGGCTTAAGAAAGGTTCTATAGCCGTTGGGAACAAAGCCCAAGAGAATCAGGCCGAAATCAGGACAATGATTACATTTGACAGGGTTATCAGACGTCTAACTCTGGCATCAGACGTCTGGAAGGCCACTTTAAGACGTCTGATTCCAAGGTCAGACGTCTGATTCTATGCGGGTTTCTCCCTGACTTGAATCAGATCTAAACAGGGTTTTTGCGCAAGTCCATCAGACGACATACAGGACGTCTGGTACTATGTCTGGACGTCTGGAAACCTACTTTTACTGTGGGAATTGATTTCCAAACGTTGCAACGGCTAGAAAATCTCTGAGAAGAGATTTTGGGTCAGCCGAGGCAAAACGGTCATTTATCAGACGTCTGTAAAGTCCTATGGACGTCTGATAAGGCTCTAACGGTCATAATCTTGAGTGTTTTCTAAGCCAGCCAACGGTCCACTAATTGGACGTCTGGCAAAGTCATCAGACGTCTCCTAAGACGTCTGGTCTAAGGTCTGGACGTCTGATTTCATCAGACAGAACTAGCTATGTCCAGCCTAACAGTTATCAGACGTCTGAAACAACAGTCAGACGTCTTAAAATACATTATCAGACGTCTGATTTGGGAATTAGACGTCTGGAAAGTCTGTTTGAACCCTATATTGGTTTTCTAAGTATTCTACAGAAAACCTAAGTATCCTAGGGTTGTGCAGGTGTTCCTAGGACTACTGTTAGGGTTCTTTGAGGCTCTTTAACATAATTTTCTAAGGAAAATAAAGTGCAAGAAAGATAAAGATAAAAGTACATGAAAGGATTAAAAAGAATCTATCCTATTCTTCATTTCCTTCCATCTTCAATCTTTCGCTCCACGCGAACCTCCTCTGTTTTCCGTCAAGCTCCTCCAATCCGTCCTGGATGCGAGCTCGAACTCCGTCTAAACACGTCCACATTTGCAATTGACCTGAAATCTAGGACTCAAATTGCAAATGTTAAATAACACGTGTTTTGTTATCATCAAAACAAATGATCGTGGTGCTCTAGCACCAACAATCTCCCCCTTTTTGATGATGACAAAACCGTAAATAATAATGCAGAAAATCCTCCCCCTTTTTGACATTATCAAAAAGGTTTAATTGGTTTTATATTTCCTATAACTCCCCCTTAAAACATTCTCTTCTATGAGTTTATTTTAACAAAGGTGATATTCTCCCCCTTTTTGTAACAACAAGATAGCTATTATTTTTCTCCCCCTTACTAAAGGAAATTTAGCTAGCTTATATCTCCCCCTTAAAAATTGACAATTAGCTTATTAATTTTTAACTCCCCCTATCTAAATGCTTATAAAAGGATAGGGTTAAAAATTTTACCTCACCTACCATGGCCAATAAAATGGCCCGAATGGTGGTGGTGGATGCCACATCGGATGGGGCTCCCATCCGTAGCTTGGAGGCCCGGGCATTGGCGCCGGTCTCCAATCTGGTGGTCGACGTGCGGCGGGTCCATCGTTTGTTCACCGTCTCGTCGGTCTTCTTGTTCTCCTCCTTGGTCTACTCCTTGGTTCCCCTAACTTGAGTTGACCAGCCTTGAGTTTGTAGGTCCAGTCCTGTGTATTGTAGTTATCCCTGAATCCTACAAAACAAGATTCCAAATTTTTCTTCGGTATCCAAGTAAGCTTGGATCCGGATTTGTTAGTGGGTCTCCTTGACGGAGATCCTTTCTCAACCTTAGGGCTATAAAAATTATCAACTTTGTTGATTAGTTTGTTAGAGTTTTCCCTAAGAAATGCAATTTCTTTTTCTATAGTATTCATCTTAGTCTTTAAATCAGAAATTTCTAACTTATGACTATCATTTTCCTCAATCAACTTATTATTTTCATTGATGAGATTATGATTTTCTAATAACAGGTTATTAATTCTAGGATTAGCTTCTATGTCCTTAAGTTGTTTTTCTAACCTATCATTTTCAGATTTAAGAAAACTAAGGTTCTTTTTAATACTTTTGTTTTCTATTTTAAGTGATTTACTAATCTCAAATAGTTCATTAAAAGCTTCTTGTAAATCGAAATTTACCTCGTCGTCGGAGTCGCTTCCGCTGTCACTTTCTCCGATTGCCATGAAGCCGAAGCAAGCGGTTTCTTCTTCTATGGTCTTTTCTTCTTCTTCTTCCTCCGAGCTAGAATCGTCCCAAGTGGCTTGGAACGCCTTCTTCTTAGATTTCTTCTCCTTTTCCTTCTTCTTCTCCTTTTTGAGAAGAGGGCATTCTGGTCGCAGATGCCCTTTCCCGTTGCAGTGGTAGCAACGTCTCGGGATTTCCTTCTTCTCCTCTTTCTTTAATTCCCTACAAAACTTGGAAAAATTTTTAAGTAAAATTCTAAAGTCTTCGTCGTCGGAACTTACCTCGCTATCCGACGCGGCTCTGAAGCCGAGAGTCTTCTTTGGTTTAGGCTCCGGTGTATCCTTCTTCTTCTGCTTCAACTTAGTCTCGTAGGCCATCAGATTGCCTAGGAGATCTTCCATGTTGAGCTCCTCCATTTCGTTCACCTCCTCGATGGCGGTGACTTTCTGTTCCCACTCCGGTCCAAGGGAACGAAGAAGCTTCCCTTGAAGCTCCCCCTTGATGAAAGTCTTTCCTAAAGCTTTCAAGTTATTTACAATGAGAGTGAACCTAGTGTTCATCTCACTTAAAGACTCGTTAGATTTCATTGAAAAAGAGTCAAATTCTTGAGAAAGTAAATTAATTTTTGAGGTTTTTACCTTAGAGGTACCTTCATGAGTTACCTCGAGTGTGTGCCAAATCTCGTATGCGGTGGCGCACTGCGAGATTCTGTTGAATTCTTCCGAGCTGAGCACGCAGTAAAGGGCGTTCATGGTCTTTGCGTTTAAAGAGAGCTCACGGATTTGTTGCTGCGAGTAGCCTCCCGCGGGTTTTTCTGGGATGTCGAAAGGCGTCTCGCATCTGGCCCAGATCGTGAAGTCGGTGGCTTGAAGCCAGGTCTTCATCCGCAACTTCTAGTAGGGGTAGTTGCTCCCGTCGAAGAACGGCGGACGGGTTGTGGACTGCCCCTCGGAGATCCTGATTGCTGATGTGCTTCCCTCCATTTGATCTCTTGCCGGGTTGTTACGCCGAAATAGCAAGACCGGCTCTGATGCCAATTGTAAGTTCTTCCCTACGAGGAGGGGTGACGTAATAATTGCGGAAATAAAATATATAAAGCAATCTCACAAAATAAGCAATCACAAAATGTACACAAGTAATTTTTAGGTGGAAACCCAAACCGGGTGAAAACCACCACCTAACCCTCTCGAGTTAGGATTTTCCGATCAACCTAGTTGATCAAAATCCACTAAACCGAATCACTTAAAACGAGGGTGATTCAACCTCAATACAACCACGCTACAAGTACGAGGGTAGCGTTGCTCAACCCCTTCTCTCCACGAGAAGGATTTTGTCCCACGAAGGAGACGGGAATTCGCAAAGCGAATACCCAACCAAAATAACAAAGATAAAATAAAACAACAAACCTATAGAGCCAACAAAGTAATAAGCCTAAGCTTCTATAGGATTTAGGAAACTCCCCTTTGCAAGGAGTGCGTCGACGATGACGCGGGTGCGTGAGCCACGCAACGGCGCAATGTCGCTCTCGTAGACAACGGCGGGAGAGCGGGTGCGCGAAGGGAATGATGCTCTCAAGAGAATGAAACTAGAGCTTGGAGAGCAAGGGCCTCAATTGGACACAAGAGAGTGGAAGTATGTTGCTTAAGTGTGTCTTTTGTGTTTTCTAAGTGTATATCTTGTGTGTTTTTGTGTTGCAAAGGCTCCCCTCTATTTATAGAGGCCTTAGGAAGGCTTTGGAAGGCTTAAGAAAGGTTCTATAGCCGTTGGGAACAAAGCCCAAGAGAATCAGGCCGAAATCAGGACAATGATTACATTTGACAGGGTTATCAGACGTCTAACTCTGGCATCAGACGTCTGGAAGGCCACTTTAAGACGTCTGATTCCAAGGTCAGACGTCTGATTCTATGCGGGTTTCTCCCTGACTTGAATCAGATCTAAACAGGGTTTTTGCGCAAGTCCATCAGACGACATACAGGACGTCTGGTACTATGTCTGGACGTCTGAAAACCTACTTTTACTGTGGGAATTGATTTCCAAACGTTGCAACGGCTAGAAAATCTCTGAGAAGAGATTTTGGGTCAGCCGAGGCAAAACGGTCATTTATCAGACGTCTGTAAAGTCCTATGGACGTCTGATAAGGCTCTAACGGTCATAATCTTGAGTGTTTTCTAAGCCAGCCAACGGTCCACTAATTGGACGTCTGGCAAAGTCATCAGATGTCTCCTAAGACGTCTGGTCTAAGGTCTGGACGTCTGATTTCATCAGACAGAACTAGCTATGTCCAGCCTAACAGTTATCAGACGTCTGAAACAACAGTCAGACGTCTTAAAATACATTATCAGACATCTGATTTGGGAATTAGACGTCTGGAAAGTCTGTTTGAACCTTATATTGGTTTTCTAAGTATTCTACAGAAAACCTAAGTATCCTAGGGTTGTGCAGGTGTTCCTAGGACTACTGTTAGGGTTCTTTGAGGCTCTTTAACATAATTTTCTAAGGAAAATAAAGTGCAAGAAAGATAAAGATAAAAGTACATGAAAGGATTAAAAAGAATCTATCCTATTCTTCATTTCCTTCCATCTTCAATCTTTCGCTCCACGCGAACCTCCTCTGTTTTCCGTCAAGCTCCTCCAATCCGTCCTGGATGCGAGCTCGAACTCCGTCTAAACACGTCCACATTTGCAATTGACCTGAAATCTAGGACTCAAATTGCAAATGTTAAATAACACGTGTTTTGTTATCATCAAAACAAATGATCGTGGTGCTCTAGCACCAACAAATATATCGTCCAAAAATTTATAGATTAACCCTTTGTTATTTCAGATGACTTGAAATTTTTGTATTTAGGAATTTTCTGGCTCTTGAATTTGATTCGCAACTTGCAATAACCTTTAAAACCTTGTGTCTGTGCTTGTGAAAAGCCAACATTTATAAGGGTGTGTTTTTGGTTTAAAACGTTTTTTTTTGTCTCCCCCATTCTTATTCTTAGCTTAGTTTTACAACAGATGTATCGGGATCATCATTCCCATTACCAATCCTCAAGGGGGCTCTAGTGCTAGTACTTTGGGATAGTACTGTCCATGACACCACCTAGGAGATCATAACCCCAAAACACAATGTTGTGTAAAGGGGCACTTCAAGCAAACTCAAGCACTTGCTTCGACGCTACAGGTAGAGCACCGTCCAAGACACTTGAGCTGCAAAAATGCGCTTTAATGCTTCATCTAAAGATATGAAATATAGATATAGAGCAGCGTTGATGTGGTAACATGTTGACATCGCGTCCTCAAAAGAGGCATTTTCCTCCTTCTTGGTGGTGGGAACTCAAATTAATGATCTGCTTTGGACTTTTACTGAGGCCAAACAAAGGGGTTTTTCTAAATTTAATTATTTTTAGGTGTTGGCTTGTGTGTGAATTTTGACACAAGAAATTTTGCACGAGATGCAAGTTTTTGAATTAGAAACTAAGCCAAATACTTTCCATGTTACAAAAGAGGATCAAGTCACCTGAACTATCATGAGTTCAGGTGGAATTTTAGAGAAGGATATTTGATCTAGTCTAAAGGTAGACCCTGAAATTCTAATGATCAGATTCGTATCCTTATCCCTAGTTTGATAAAGATAAAATCCCATTGTACCACAAAGTGAGATTTCAACCTTAGTCTTGATTTTCAAAATTTTCTTTAAAAGTTTTCAATATTTTTATTTTATTTTTATTTTTATTTTTTATTTTTGGGTATGCATGCAGAAAATGAAATAAAAAAAAATGCATATTTTTACATTTTGAAAATCCTGGTTTGATCGTCAAAATTTAAAAACACTCTCCCATGCTTAAGATGTGGCATGTCTGCATGCTAGAGGAAGGGAAAAGAGTTTACCTTAGTGTAGATGGTCGGAAACAGGATGATCAAAACCATTGAAAAAAGAAAGAAAAAGAAAAGCTTAAAAATGATGGGTTACCTCCCATTCAGTGCTATCTTTTACACCAATCAGCTGGGAGTGATGTGCATCAGTGATCACCAGTGGTTAGGTCGGTTAAATCAAAGGTTTCCGAAGGAAGATTCGAGGTGTTATCAAGATAGGGCTTTAAACATTGGCTATTGACTTGAAAACTCTTATTAGTTTTTGGATCGAAAAGGTCAACAACACCGTAAGGATATGTTTTGAGGACAATAAATGGACTGGTCCATTTGGATTTTAATTTGCTAAGAAAAATAGGTAATCGTACATCAAAGAGCCAAATGCATTGATTGACGTCAAAATGTTTCCGAACAATATATTTATCATGACATTTCTTTGTTCGATCTTTGTAAATCCACACGTTTTCATAAGAGAAATTATGTAATTCTTCCAGTTCGGTCAATTGTAATTTCCTGTGGATACCGGTGTTAGATAAATCCATATTTAATTATTTTATTGCCTAAAAAACCCTATGTTCAAGTTCGACCGGGAGATGGCATGCCTTCCCGAAAATCAAACAGAAGGGAGACATGCCAAGCAAGGTTTTAAAAGCCCATAAAGTATCGTCCAATTTGTTGGACCAGTCTTTACGATCGGGCCTAACCATCTTTTGTAAAATATTTTTTATTTCCCGGTTAGAAAATTCTGCTTGGCCAATAGTTTGGGGTTGATAGGGAGTGGAAATTTTGTGATTAACCCCATATTTTGAAAGAAGGTGACAGAATTGTGAGTGAGTGAAGTATGATCCTCCATCACAAATAATGGCCTTTGGAATGCCGAATCTTGAAAAGATGTTTTTCTTAATGAATTCGACAACCACACGGTGATAATTGGTGCAGGTAGGTATTGCTTCAATCCATTTAGATACGTAGTCGACTGTGACTAG
The DNA here is from genome assembly GCA_037157565.1 of Thalassia testudinum. NCBI lineage: Eukaryota > Viridiplantae > Streptophyta > Magnoliopsida > Alismatales > Hydrocharitaceae > Thalassia > Thalassia testudinum. The sequence goes on along the minus strand of JAZHRO010000014.1, from coordinate 129,786,230 downwards.
TATATATAAATACCAACCAGAATTGATGAACGGTCCCATGAAGTCGATTCCCTATACATCGAAAATTTCAACCTCTAAAATTGGGTTAAGGGGCATCATATCCTTTCGAGTCATGTTGCCGATGCTTTGGCAACGCACATAGGACCGAACAAAAGCATGAGCATCTTTGTGCAAGTTGGGCTAGAAGAACCCAAAATTGAGGATTTTAGCTCAGTTTTCTTGCCTGAAAAATGTCCACCACAGGCCATTGAGTGATAATGTGTCAGAATATCATGAATTTCTGAATCAGGGACACATCGTCTAATGGCCTGATCGACACAAATAAGGAAGAGATCGGGCTTCTCCCAAAAATTGTATTTAATATCAGCAAAGAACTTATCTCTTTTGGTTTTTGGCCAATCAGAGGGGATTCGTTCTGTTGCTAAGTAGTTTGCAATGGGTGAAAACCAAAGGAGAGTATTGGCAGCTAAGATGGTCTCATTAGGGAATTTATCAGGGGGGGTCAACATGTCATTCATCATAGGACGAGAGAGATGGTTGGCCACTACATTTTGCGATCTCGCCTTATCCTTGATTTCCAGGTCAAATTCTTGGAGCAGTAGGATCCAACGAATAAGGTTGGGTTTCATATCTTTTTTGTTCAGCAAATATTTAAGTGTTGAGTGTTCGATATATATGGTGACATGTGACCCCAAGAGATAAGATCGAATTTTTTTTAGGGAAAAGACAATGGCAAGAAGTTCTTTATCAGTAACCGTGTAATTTCGTTGTGCATCATCAAGGGTTTTGCTAGCATAATAGATCACAACATACTTCTTGTCAATTCTTTGTCCTAGAACGGTCCCCACAGCAAAATCAGAGGCATCGATCATGAGTTCAAAGGGATAATTTCAGTTAGGTCCCTGTAAAATTGGTGCCTCTGTAACATTTTTCTTCAACTTCAGAAAACCCTCCAGGCATTTATCATTAAAGTCAAAAGGTTGGTCTTTGGTAAATAATTAACTTAAGGGCTTGGAGATTTGGGAAAAAATTTATATGAAACAGTAGTAGAAACTCACATGCCCTAAAAAAGAGCGGATCTGTTTCACAGTAGTGGGCGGTGGGAGCTTAGAGATAGCATCAATTTTTGCTCGATCTACCACAATTCCTTTTTTAGAAATAACATGGCCCAAGACAATACCTTTCTGGACCATGAAATGACTTTTTTCCCAGCTGAGAACCAGGTTGACTTCTATGCATTTTTGGAGGGTGATTGCACAGCAAAAATACACCAACAATTGTGCTGTCTTGTGCTATTTCCTAGCATTACCAGTGCATATTAGGTATCCATAGTCGCATTTGTAAAAATACATGCATGCATGCATTTATTTGAGAGGGGAGGAGAGTGAAATAAATGGCCTTGAAATTTAGATTTTTCCTCAAGTGCTGCCTTGCAAAATTCACCATCTCTTTATTTTTAATTTTATTTGACTCTGAATTTCTCCGCGCGGCTACAGGCATGGCCTCTTCAACCTCTACCTCGCGCCTTGCTCTACAAAGCTTGCCTTGTAGTAGCCACTCCCTGCCAAGCCATGCTAGCCATGCACAAGGCATGCATAGCCAGGGCATGGCTGTGCATGCCTCTTTGCTCTTTAAAAAGAGCTCGGCTCTCTTCTTTGCGGGGAGCATGGTCCACGCAAAAGACACAACAGCTTCCCTCCTTCCAAGCCGTCTCCTCCCCTCTCCCCTCCATACGCAGCCTCTCTTCTCCTTGAAGAGCTACGCTGCGGGCAGGAGCAACTCATAGTGGTGCACAACCACCACTGTGAGTCCACCACCGCCCAGCTCATCAAAGAGCCGGTGGGCGTGGTGGTCTTCTCTGTTGAGCCACTTTCGCCATTGTCGCAGGTTTCAAGGTCTGAAGCTCCGCAACAGCAGCAGCAGCACCGGCCACCACGCACCTCAGGCGCCTGTCCCGTGTCCACTGCGCACGCCAGCAGGCTGTCCACGCCCCTCTCCGTGCGCTCTGTCGCAAAGTCCCGCCTGCAGCCCAGCCGACGCAACCTCTACTGTGCACGTGCCGAGCCGCTCCACACCTCCCGCACTCACAGCACCAGACACGCCCGGTCACGCGGCTCGACCATGCACTGTAGCCACTGTTCACGCTAGTCAGCGGAACACTGTGGCTACAGTGCGGTGACCGGTAAGTTTCTCACTTATCCGGTCACCCGACGAGCCGCAACCAGCCCCAGCCTGCGCCCGCGTCCAGCCCCGCACCCGCTCCAGTGCCTGCCCTCGCGTCTGCGTTCGCCCGCGTACCCCCGCCCGCCTCAGCGTCTGCGTGCGCCCGCTCCCAGCGCCTTCGCCCGCACCTGCCTCACCCCGCAGTGCGGTGCGCTGTGGCCTCTCTCCTTCGCGCCTGCTCCCTCCAGCGCACGCCTCTTCTCGCGCCATGCGTGTGCACATGCGCTTGCCATCAGACGACGCCCTGCTACGCGCGGACAACTTAACTCCAGTCACTCCAGCAGAACCGAGCTCTCTCTCTCTCTCTCTTTCATAGACACTTACACACACACACACTCGTACACACACACTATCACTTGTACACCCCTGTACACACACTTATATATATATATACATATATATAATATATATAATATATATATATGTAAGTATTTATATATATATATCTATATATATATTATTACCTATATAACTAAGTATAAGTATAGATACATACATATATATATATAGATATATACATATATATACACATATACTTATACATACATATATATATATCTACATATATCTATATACATATATTACTATATACATATATACATACATATATATATATATACATATAGATATATATATATTTACATATATACATATATTTTCATATCACTTACCATACGTGGTATCGTGGGAATATCTGCACCAGTTGCTAATATTCCCCGATACACGGTACAGAAAGCGTGTTCACACTCATCTTCCACCCATCCACCTTACACTCCACGCGACAGTTTGTCCTGTTGGTTGCGTCTTCCTAGATGACGATCGACTCGACACCGTGCTACACGCCATCTCCACCTCCACCCCTACCCCTTTATACATATATAATATATACATATATATACTATATTTACTTTATTTCTATTTCTCTTTCTTGCCATTAAAAAGAGAAACAAAAAAATATATAAAAGAGAAAATATAATCCTTGACTTGCAGGTACTCAGTCTTGCGAATAGCAAGATAAATTTTGGAACCCTAACTTGGCTCAAAGCCAAGAACCTGATTTTGAGGGTGTGCCTCAAGGACAAGAATTATCAGAAAAAAAATCTAAATAGAAAAACACCAAAAACATAATAAACGAACGGAAGAGATTCGTTATAGGAAAGGTGTAGAGACTCATTCACTTCTAATCCCACTTCCCTGAGTTCGACCCTGGGCCTAAAAGTGACCAAGATAAAATCAAATAGGCCAGGTAAAAAATATTTTGTAAAGAGATGGTTAGGCTCGATTTAGGTTAACCACTATACGCATTTCAACGATAAAATCATCATATTAACACAACCTATCCGGGCTCGACCACACACACCTTTTCATGGCGCCGTTGCTGGGGAAGTGCGCCTTCAAGTAAGTTTTTACTTCATTCCTTTAATTTTTCTCTTCTTACACCCTTCTCTTCATGGGTGTTTTTGTTTGTTGCTATGCAGGTGACCCTGCTGCAAGGAGAAGGCAGGCAGATGAAGTTAGAAACGTGGGCAGATTTAAGGTGGGAACGAGAGCGTGAAGACGCCGGCACCGCACTGGAGCTTCACACATGTTGCTGAACAAGTAGGTCTTTCTTTCTTAGCAACTTAAGTTAACTTGTCACCTTAATAAAAAAATATTTTAAAAAAAAACTAGAAAAACTTCTTGGGATCTCTTGGGGCAAGTGGATTAAAATTCACTTGTTTGATTGTTTGCCTTTACTCCCACTGCCCTGGGATTTCCCGCAAAACTTCGGATAGCGAAGATCCAAGAATCTTGATTCTTGAATCTTTCGCCATGTGAAGTATTCTTTGAGGCAAATAAAAAGATTGATTGCACCCCTCTTTGCCTCATTTATTTGCAAATTCGGGATCACCTTTTTGGTGGGGAGACTTGGAATTGAGTTGATTCCAACCCCACCATGACCTTTCACGTGCCTAAGATTCGATCCCAAATATTTCAACCCCAATAATTTGATTTTCTTTATCTTTTGGTTGAGCCTTGTGTGTGGAAATCTTTTTGGTGATTGGGAGCACTTGAATTGAAGTGCTTTGGCTCCCTTTCACACTAATCTAAAAATTGACTCGTGCATCCACACATAGAAATCTCCATTTAGGGAAGCCCATTGCATTTTAGCATGCATTAACTAATTGACATTGAAGAAGGGTTTGTTGGGCTTAGAAGAAAACTTGTATTCTTTCAAAACCCGAAGATTGGTTGAATTGGTAATTCAGAGAAATCCTAAAATCCATACTACTTAAGGCTGAATTCTAAAAACCACTCACCAATTAAAACTTCAATTCGGGGAGATTTCCCCATTGCATGCTTGGTTTACACACTCTGTAAAATCAATCACTTGGGCATTACTCGTAAATAACGCCCTTCACATTCCAGAAGCACTTGATCTTAAGCCTCAACTAAAATTGGTAGCAACTTGACCCTTATTAAGGATTGGAGGTCTAACTACCTGCGTGTAGCACCTACGTGCTGGTGAGGGTTCCCGCGTGCTATCGGGTGTCTAAGACTGGGGCAAACAGCCTTTCAATCTGGCCCGGTGGTTCCGCGGTGCTCGCATTCGGTTCCGTAGTTCGTGATAGTAGGTAACTTAGATCTTTAGGTCTAAGGGCACACTGTAGAGGTTAGGAATTTGATTGTATTGATTTGTCATCAAGTGTACCTTTGCGGTGTCATTTCTCTCATCTCTTTTCTCTTCGTATCCCCCCAATTCTTCCTGCGGTAGTGCATGTTTGGGAGGAGGTCACAAAACCCTGAACTGTGTGAATTGCCTGATAATTTTAGAAAAGAAGCCGGATCTTCATCCTCCTCCACAAACATGCTGCACGCCCACCCCCAAGCCCTCAAAATCCACTAGGTGGTGGAAGCCTTGGATCCCATAACCCACCTCCAAGCCCAAATGGAAATGTATAATGAACAAATTGAGGCCATAAGGGAAACCTTGGAGGAAATGCAGAACCCTCTCGAACGGGAGGAGCCTAGGTCTCTTAGCTCTTATCAGAATCCCGCTGCTACAGAGACCATAGGACAAATTCGAGTCCCCATGGGTGGGGATGACTTTGAATTGAAACCTAACATAATTGGCCTGATAAATTTTCACTTCCATGGTCTTGCAAGTGAAGATCCTTTTTTTCCACTTGGAAAACCTAACCCAATTGGCTGAAACTGTTAAACCGAGAAATATCGGGTTACCTATAGTCCTCGTGAAAATGTTTCCATTTTCATTGCGGGATAAAGCATCGCAGTGGTTACTCACCCTTGGGAGAACCATCCACTCTTGGGAAGAGATGCGAACAGCGTTTCTCAAGAAGTTCTTCCCAATCGGGTGAACTAATGCGCTTCGCCGTGCTATCACTTCATTTACGCAACAAAACGACGAACAATTTCATGAGGCATAGGAGAGATATAATGACCTCCTCAGGAAGTGTCCGCACCACGGTCTGCCTAAGTGGCATATAGCCCAGATTTTCTACTATGGGCTAAATGAGACTTTGAAGCAGATTGCAGACGCTTCCTGTGGAGGGAATTTCATGAATAAAGATGAGAATGGAGCATTCAAATTATTTGAAAATATGAGCGAAAACTCAATGAACAATGCCTCCATTGTCTCCTTTAATCATACCAGCCTGCCCCGTCATGTCCACGAAGTTGACACGGGAACCTCCCATTCATCCACAGATCTCAACCTTATCTCACAGAAATTGGATGAAGTCTCTGTCATGCACAAGAAGCTGGACAAGCTTCTGGCCAACCCCGCCCGTTCTATGGCAAACACCCCACCTCACCACTTCGTCACAATCCAATTCTTCCAACACCAGGCTTATCCCAAGAAACCCTGTAAGACCTTCCTTACCGAGTGTCACGCTAAGCGATTCGGTAAGTCATGTGGATCTGGCTTCTGCGAGCCAGTATTTTGACATGGAGGACCAAGCCTCCGTGTGCTCGGATGCATATTTACATGCGGACGTGTCTTCTGGCATAGAAGACGCTTGCGCCCTGGGAACAGCCCGTTCTCTGCCACTTATAACCTAGGTTGGTGAAATCATCCGAACTTCACATGGTCCAACAATCTGTAGCGCCAAAACCCCGCGGGTGGACCAATGAGACCATTCGCACCCTTCATCCCAAGGGCCCAGTTTAATCCTATGGCGAATCCGCCATCAGGCCCTTGTGTACCGCAAACCGAACACGCATCAAGTCCTCTTGACAAATTGATGCAAATGATGATGGAAATGTCAAAGCGCCATGAAGAAAACATGACCTCTCTTCAACACCAATTGGTGCAGTAGAATGCTGAGATTAGTCAACTACGCATGGAGACTCGATCTCAGGGCACTCTTCCTACCCAACCTGTACCAAACCCGTGAAATTTCGTACCCCGTGGTCCTCAACCATAGGTACGACCTTCTCAAGGGCAGGTTCATCAGATTCTGCAAGCTCCGAGCATTACACCGGGATTTTAGGTTAATCTCGCTGTAGCACCTCACTCTTATGTCCCTATTGCGAACCCTCCTCCGCCGTATGATCCCATTGGACCCACATCATCCAATGCGATCACTACGAGGAGCGGCAAGCAGACCGTCATTCCGCCTTGACCTGATCCTGGCCCGTCTTCTTCATCACCCTCTCATTCGGGATGCGCACCGCATTCGCGAGAGGATGATACACCCAAATTGGTGCCAGAATCAATCCCATTCCCTGAGGCTCTATTGAGGGAGCCAAAAGGAAAGAAGAAAGATACGCTGGCCTTTGATGACCTGCGTAATTTGTTCAGAGATGTTGAAATCAAGGTACCCCTGTGAAACGTTGGCTTCGAGAGATAACCGGGTTTTATTGTTATAGCATTGTAGTATAGCCAATTATTGCCATCATTTCAAATATATAAATTTTTTTACTTGGAAAATGAAAGAGAGTTCCCGAGGTCGAACTCAGGGAGCAAGTTGTATTCTAGAGATATACATGTTCTATTACAAAAAAAATAAAGAGAGAGAGAGAGAGGGAGAGAGATGAAAGTTTGAGTTCTTCTTCTTTTCTTCTTTTCTTTCTCTTTGTCTTTCTCCTCTTTAGCTTTTGTTCTTCCTGTTCTTCTTTTGTGTTTATCTCCTTGTGGTCCTCTTCTTCACCTGTGTTGTTCTTCCTTGTTCTTTTGTTCTTCTTCTTCTGCTGTTCTTCCTTGTTCTTTTGTTCTTCAGATCTTCTTCTTTCTTCTTTTCTTTTACCTGTCAGGATGTCGTCTCTCCTTTCTTCTTTTCCCTTCAGGACGTCGTCTGATTTTCCAATCAGACGACTTAAACCGCTTGTTGCTATAGTGTCTCCCTTAGCTTTCTTCTTCTTCCGCGGTCCTTCTTCTTCACCTGTGCCTGCACACTTACACAGCTTGATCAGAGAGAGGGGCAAAACCTATCTCTACCCTCCCCCCGCGTCTCTCTCTCACAGAATCCGCTCATAGGATAGCTCTCCCAGAGCTGTCGGGTAGTCGGGTACGGGTCGCGCCCGGGTCCAGGCCCACCGGCGTGCGTGGTGGGCGAGGAGTGCAGGTCAGTCTAAGTCGGGTCGGGCCAGGTCCGCGGGGCGTGAGCGCGGACGAGATCGGGTAACCGGGCGGGTGAAGGGGACCTCACCCCGTGTGCTGAGGCAATAAGCCTCCAGCAGTTTTTCACTTTATACCGCTGCGCCTCTTCAGAGATTTCCGAGGTGGGACTAAATGTCCCACCCCGAGTTGGCGCCCACGCGGAGGAGACAGCTGGTAATCGCGGCGTTACGCGAGGCCTTCGCGCGAGGGCTTCGCTTCAGCTGCAGCCTGACGCTTTGTCGAAATGCCTCGCAAGGCCTGGGAGTCGAATCTGGGCGTGGCGTGCCTGCAGCTGCAGGCGGAAGCAGCTCCTTCTGCACGGCAATGGCGGCGGAGGTCGGGTGACCTGTTCACAGCAAAACGGCCTCTCGGCCTAATCAGAAGGTGCCGGGAGCTTCGCCAGAGTGCGGCGAAGCTCGTGTGGGTGGTGGCGAGGCGTGGGGCGGCGTGCAAGGGCTGCCCTAGGTCGGACTGTGGGTCGGAAGATGGGTTTGTTCGGTGGGGTTGCAGAGGGTGATGTGGGGGAAGTGGAAGGGCGGGGGTTGATCAGGGTGAGGAGGCGGAGGTTCTGCGGTGGTCGGCGAGCCGTGTGGGTTGCTGGGGTGATGGGAGCGGCTCGTCGGAGTTTGGCCGGAGACGAAGGGGGTGACGGTGGACAGGAGCAGTCGAGGGTTTAATCAAATAAAAGACAGTGAGGAAAAGAAAGAGGGGGAGATGGGGAGAAGTTCTGACCTAGCTACGGAGACGAAAGGGGCCGGAGTAGGGCGACAGTCGTATCGACTGTCGCCGGAGAAGAAGATGCCCGGGGGAAGGGGCGGCGGCGAGCAGAGGGCCGGAGAGGCGCCAGCTGGGTGCGGCGTGGCGCGGGAAGAGCAGGGGAAGAAGTCTCTGCTGCTGGTATTGCGGCAGAGCGAAGAGGAGGAGGAGGAAGAACCGCCGGAGCTGGTGGGCATCTGCCGAAGTGAGAAGAGAGGAAAGTTGGGGGTTTTCTCCGTCAGATCCGAGCTGGGAAGAACGGTGGAGCGACGGGGGTATTTATAGGGACCGAATCAGGGAGGAAGGCGGAGGGAGACGAAGTGTCTCCCTCGCCGGAGGACGCCGGAGATGGAAACCCATACCGTCCGTGCGTTCGCACGGCCGGTATAGTGGGTTACAGCGACCAGGGGGGTGTCCCTGCGACCGCTGACGACGCAGGGCACCCCCGGTTTACTTGCCAGGCTCTCCCCCTCACCTTGCGCGGCGCCATGCTCCGCGCAAGGTCGCCGGAGCATGGTGCTGGCAGGTTTTGCAGGAGGGACCTGAACGCAAAGAACGAAGGAGAGTTAGGGGCCAAAATGCGAGGGTTCAAAAGTTGAGGGCCAAAAAGTAAATATATGAGGACCAAAGTGTAAAGTTGGTCAAGAAGGTTTCTTCTTAGGCTCAAGTTTTTATACATGACTAATTAGGACCTAAGGAATCTGATGGTGAATTTTATTTCTAGATTAAACCTTGTTTGACTGGTCAATTTACGCAAAAACCCAAATTAAGTTATTAATTGGGTATGGTTCTCAATGTAGGTCAAGATGGGTTCCTAAGGTCAAATTGAAGGTTCTAAACCCTAGAGATTATTTTTCTATGAATTTTAGAGGGTTTATTCCATTTTTTCTTTGCCTTGAACCTTGTGAATTGAAGTGGGTTTGTTTTAGGGTTACAGATTATCATTTAGTTCCTTGGAATTTCTGTAACCCTTGCTAGATCATCTCATCCCACTTTTATTCTTATTAAGTTGCTTTGACCTATGTTTGGACCCTGAATTACCCTGAATGCAGATTATACTGGTAAAATTGCATTTTTACCTCTTATGACTTGTTTTCTCCTTAAACTCAGAATTCTCTGAGTTAAGCCTTTCCTTGAGTTATGTAGGAGCTTTTATCCTTTGTATTGGGTCAAAATGAGCTAGTTATGGCTCATGATGAGGTTCTCATCATACCCCCATGCCTAGCTTTTGCTAGTCCCTTAGCAAAAAAACTTAAGGTTTCAATCCTTGTTCTAGACCATTAAGTTCTTAATAGCTTCAGATAAGTGCTTTTTCATTTGAGCTTAGATTAGGTTGGAATGCTGACCATAGGCCTAAAAGGTACTCTAGTACCAATCAAGATCCAAATCTGTCTAGCTTTAGCCTCAGTCTTTAGCAAAGGTTTTTAAGGCCCACAAGAATTAACCTAAGGTTTATTGGACTTTGTGGTTAAAGCACCCGTGCTTGAAATGATTTTAGCCCTGGCTCAGTTCGCAGTGCGTTTTGTAAGAGAGAGATAGAAAGTTATTCTGTTTGGAGAGTTTTCTCTCTCTTTTTCTTTTTAGTTCTAGCCTAGGATTGGCTTTTCAACAGGTCTGTATCAGATTCCTTGCTCCCATCATCAATCCTCAAGGGTTCCTGGCAATCGATGCTTCGAGATAGCACCGCCCATGGCAACCCCCGGAACCCTGGCTATTGAGATTTCGAGATAATCCCATCCATGGTGTTTCGTGGCCGAATCCAGACCCTGGCAATTGACACTTCGAGATAATGCCATCCATGGAATCTGAATCAGCAGAGTGCTTACATGCCCCCAGTAGGATATGTAAATATCCTAAGAGACAGGCACCGAGGAGATGATATTTTGTTACGCATCTTCGAGGGGATTTCCCGCCTCTCCGCGCTGGGAACTCGTCCAAATCAACTTGTGTCGATCGGCCGCTCCTATTCTAGGTGTTCTTTTCAGAATTTTGCGACGCTTCTGCGTGATTTTGATTTTTACGCTTACTGAACCAGGCTGTGTGTGAGGTTAGGGTGCTTAGGTTACTGAGTCCCGTAAACCAAAAATTAGTTAACGAGGCCAAATACTCCCTAAGCCTTAGACCTAATACTTCAGCTTTTCATTTTCCTCAACCTTTTGAGGAGTGTCTAGATCTTAATGGGTACTAAGAGTCTATTCAAGAATGCCTAAGGTTTGCGTTCTTACTAATCTCATTATGCACTTTTCAGTTATTTTCTTGAATGAGGTCTAGAACTTAGGTTAATGCCTTAGTTCCTTACTAATGACTATCACCTTTTTCATTTTGTTTCTCTTCTCCTTCTCCTTCACAAAATTTCCTTCTCCTTTTATTCTTTTTCGAAAAATTTTTTAATTTTTTTGGTGTTTTTGGCATATGTGAATTTTTTGTTTGAAACCTTTTCTTACAAGTTTTGCACTTTCATACCCCCCCCATGCCTAAGATTTGCAATGTCCTCATTGTAACCTAGGGGGTTTTTATTTAACTTAGTTCATTCCTTAAGATAGAAATTTGGATGAGTGGATGGGTCGGGTTGAATTTTTGCGGACGATTTCTAATCCCAGATGCAAGCATCTGAGGTGAGGTCGGCTGGCTACAAGGGTGAACCTCAAGTGCAAAAAGGTGTCAGAACAAGTTTCAGGTTTTCAAAGAGAATGACGGGCTGCCTCCCGTTAAGCGCTGAGTTTTACGCCATCGGCTGGGCGCAATAAGCTCAAGGGGAAAGGAGGATATAAGATGCTTCAGCCAAATCAGTAGAAGTTACATCAATGAACGGCTTGAGTCTCTGTTCACGATGAAAGGTTCAGAATCGTGGCTGAGTGGACTGATTTCGATTGCTCCATTTCCAAAAACCTATCGGACCAAATATGGTCCGACCCACTTGGATCTCAGTTTTCCTGGGAAGAGTTTTAGTTGGGCATCAAAGAGTAGGACCTTTTGACCAGGATGAAAGATCTTTCTCGAGATGTGTTTGTCGTGGAAGGCTTTAACCTGCTCCTTGTAGATTTGCGAGTTCTCGTACGCGTCTAGGCGTAATTCATCGATCTCGCTGATTTGGAGTTTTCTGTGGGTCCCAGCCTTGGAAAGATCTAGATTACAGTTTCGTACTGCCCAATAGGCTTTATGCTCCAGTTCTACGGGAAGGTGGCATGCCTTTCCGTACACCAGCCTAAAGGGAGACATGCCCAATTGGGTCTTGTGGGCGGTCCTATAGGCCCACAATGCTTCCGGAAGTCGGGACGACCAGTCCTTCCTGTCAGGTCGAACAGTGACTTGCAGGATTTTCTTGATCTCCCGATTAGACAGCTCAGCTAGACCATTAGTTTGGGGGTGGTAAGGAGTAGAGATTCGGTGAGACACCCCGTATTTGGTCATCAGTGACCTAAACTGAGCATTTGTGAAATGGGTCGTTCTGGATGGCGTTGAGGTCCTCGCAGATCTGAGGAACCTCCTGAGAATCAGGGAAAGGGGGAATGGAGTTCCCCCGGCTGGTGTAGAAAGGATCGGATGATCCTCCGATCCAAGAATCAGATGGGGATGGATATGGATCCATCCTAGGGGAAGATCGGTGGAGGATGTTTTGCACAGTCTCCTGTGTGGAAGGAGGTTGTGCAAAGGAGTTACGCGCGGAGGTGGCTCGCTGCAAGTGCTGAGTCAGCTCATCCACCTTCTTTTCAATGATTGAGACCTTGTCCAATCGACTGGCCATTAATTCCAGGTCGACTGATGCGGACAGGCCCTGCGTCTCATGTGCTCCCTTAAGATTCGTCGCTGCGCGGGTATTCGTCCTGTCGAATAATCCCATGGAGTCATTGTTGATGGAGTTCTCGCACATGTTTTCGAGAATCTCCCATACGGTGTCTTCATGTTGACCCATGATGTTTCCTCCGCAAGTTGCATTGACGAAAAGGCGGATGTCCTCACGGAGTCCCTGGTAAAAAGATTGGACTTGTTCCCATTTAGGAACTCCGTGATGGGGGCACTTTCTCATGAGATCCTGAAAACGATCCCATGCCTCATGGAGAGGTTCTCCTGATTGTTGAGTGAAGTGTGTAATCTGATGGCGCAAGGCGTTGGTCCGACCAACGGGAAAAAACTTTTTCAAAAACTCGGATTGAAGTTCTTCCCAAGTGTTGATCGGCCGGGTCTGAGTTTGATACCAATGGGCGGCCTTGTCCATAAGAGAAAAGGAGAACATCTTCATGAGAAGAATATCCCGATTTTGCGCATCTGATCCAAAAGTGTGGGCCAGATGCTTTAGCTGTTTGATGTGCTGGAAGGGATCTTCAGAATTAAGCCCATGGAATTTAGGTATAGCATGAATCATGTTGGGCTTTAATTCGGAATCAGGTCCTCCAGTCGGGATTCTGACTCGAGGCTCAATGGCCATCGCAGCAGGGTTGTAGTGGTCCCGCATCATAGGACGCTGTGGTGGGTGCACGAAGTTTTGGAAGAGGTCATTGAGTCGCTGGAGCTGGTGTTCCAGATTATTTTCTTCCTTAATTGGCTGAGCCATGATGGGGGAAGAAGAAGAACTTGGTTCTGAATCAGAAGAGAGAATAATGTGAGGGTGTTGCTGCACAAACACGGGCGTCGAGGCTTGGCCTTGACGAGAGCGAATTTCTAAAGGAGGTCTTAAGGGTGGTCTTAAGGACCTCCTTCCGTACATGCACTGTTGGAAGAGGTAAGTTTAGAAGGTGCTGGACCCAATCAAGACACCCAAAAATGTGTTGGGTGACTATAGAGGTGCGGGGCAGATGGACCCCTTGATCAGAAAGATCGTCCACCTGAGAATTACCTGGGCAGCCAGAGAGGGAGAGTCCCGCGAAGACCCCTACACGGTAGAGCGTCCCCACGGGTTACAGGGTTTCCCCCACCCGACCTCTCTTGTCACTGCGGTTCCAGGTAGACCAGAATGGGGATCTTGACCTCTTAAGTCTACCAATTTTAAGATCAGGGTGCTTAAGGTTTCACTTGAACTTTAGTCTTTTATGTGCAAAGAGTGACCTAATTTAAGGTTGGTTGACCCAAGGGGTCAACGTTACCTCTTGTTTTCTTTGAGAGCTTTCAGGTCTTGTCTTTTAGGGTTCAAGTGTTTAGAGAGCCAATTGTTTTAGGTTTTCTTTGAATAGGTATTTTCAATCAATGGTTTAGGCACACTTCTTTTGGATTTTCTCCATTCTTGATTTAAGTAGTGTGTCTCTAAAACCCTAATGTTGAATCTTATGTTGGCTCTACTTGGTCCAGTTAGTTCTTTGTTGGGTAATTAGGGCTCAAGCAAGAATGTGTTAGCCCTTAAATACCCTTAATAGTGTGCAGGACTAATGAGTTGAAAACATGCAACTCTTTATGGTTACTAAGTATAGAAGACAGGTTAGCCCTATATTGCTTTTTCTTTTCTTTTCTTCCTCTTTAGAGTTTAGGGGTTAATAGCGAGAGGAAAAATTTACCTGTCCTCGGAGTGGTTGTCGTGCGGTTGCTTGTCTTCTTGATTTCCTGTAGCTGCACAAAAGAGGGGAGATTATCAGAAATTAAAAAGAGAAACAGGAATGTTTACCTCTAGAATAGCCGTTGCTCCCCAGCAACGGCGCCAAATGAAACATTGGCTTCGAGAGATAACCGGGTTTTATTGTTATAGCGTTGTAGTATAGCCAGTTATTGCCATCATTTCAAATATATAAATTTTTTTACTCGGAAAATAAAAGAGAGTTCCCGAGGTCGAACTCAGGGAGCAAGTTGTATTCTAGAGATATACATGTTCTATTACAAAAAAAATAAAGAGAGAGAGAGAGAGGGAGAGAGATGAAAGTTTGAGTTCTTCTTCTTTTCTTCTTTTCTTTCTCTTTGCCTTTCTCCTCTTTAGCTTTTGTTCTTCCTGTTCTTCTTTTGTGTTTATCTCCTTGTGGTCCTCTTCTTCACCTGTGTTGTTCTTCCTTGTTCTTTTGTTCTTCTTCTTCTGCTGTTCTTCCTTGTTCTTTTGTTCTTCAGATCTTCTTCTTTCTTCTTTTCTTTTACCTGTCAGGACGTCGTCTCTCCTTCTTTCTTCTTTTCCCTTCAGGACGTCGTCTGATTTTCCAATCAGACGACTTAAACCGCTTGTTGCTACAGTGTCTCCCTTAGCTTTCTTCTTCTTCCGCGGTCCTTCTTCTTCACCTGTGCCTGCACACTTACACAGCTTGATCAGAGAGAGGGGCAAAACCTATCTCTACCCTCCCCCCGCGTCTCTCTCTCACAGAATCCGCTCATAGGATAGCTCTCCCAGAGCTGCCGGGTAGTCGGGTACGGGTCGCGCCCGGGTCCAGGCCCACCGGCGTGCGTGGTGGGCGAGGAGTGCAGGTCAGTCTAAGTCGGGTCGGGCCAGGTCCGCGGGGCGTGAGCGCGGACGAGACCGGGTAACCGGGCGGGTGAAGGGACCTCACCCCGTGTGCTGAGGCAATAAGCCTCTAGCACTTTTTCACTTTATACCGCTGCGCCTCTTCAGAGATTTCCGAGGTGGGACTAAATGTCCCACCCCGAGTTGGCGCCCACGCGGAGGAGACAGCTGGTAATCGCGGCGTTACGCGAGGCCTTCGCGCGAGGGCTTCGCTTCAGCTGCAGCCTGACGCTTTGTCGAAATGCCTCGCAAGGCCTGGGAGTCGAATCTGGGCGTGGCGCGCCTGCAGCTGCAGGCGGAAGCAGCTCCTTCTGCACGGCAATGGCGGCGGAGGTCGGGTGACCTGTTCACAGCAAAACGGCCTCTCGGCCTAATCAGAAGGTGCTGGGAGCTTCGCCAGAGTGCGGCGAAGCTCGTGTGGGTGGTGGCGAGGCGTGGGGCGACGTGCAAGGGCTGCCCTAGGTCGGACTGTGGGTCGGAAGATGGGTTTGTTCGGTGGGGTTGCAGAGGGTGATGTGGGGGAAGTGGAAGGGCGGGGGTTGATCAGGGTGAGGAGGCGGAGGTTCTACGGTGGTCGGCGAGCCGTGTGGGTTGCTGGGGTGATGGGAGCAGCTCGCCGGAGTTTGGCCGGAGACGAAGGGGGTGACGGTGGACAGGAGCGGTCGAGGGTTTAATCAAATAAAAGACAGTGAGGAAAAGAAAGAGGGGGAGATGGGGAGAAGTTCTGACCTAGCTACGGAGATGAAAGGGGCCGGAGCAGGGCGACAGTCGTATCGACTGTCGCCGGAGAAGAAGATGCCCGGGGGAAGGGGCGGCGGCGACCAGAGGGCCGGAGAGGCGCCAGCTGGGTGCGGCGTGGCGCGGGAAGAGCAGGGGAAGAAGTCTCTGCTGCTGGTATTGCGGCAGAGCGAAGAGGAGGAGGAGGAAGAACCGCCGGAGCTGGTGGGCGTCTGCCAGAGTGAGAAGAGAGGAAAGTTGGGGGTTTTCTCCGTCAGATCCGAGCTGGGAAGAATGGTGGAGCGACGGGGGTATTTATAGGGACCGAATCAGGGAGGAAGGCGGAGGGAGACGAAGTGTCTCCCTCGCCGGAGGACGCCGGAGATGGAAACCCATACCGTCCGTGCGTTCGCACGGCCGGTATGGTGGGTTACAGCGACCAGGGGGTGTCCCTGCGACGGCTGACGACGCAGGGCACCCCCGGTTTACTTGCCAGGCTCTCCCCCTCACCCTGCGCGGCGCCATGCTCCGCACAAGGTCGCCGGAGCATGGTGCTGGCAGGTTTTGCAGGGGGGACCTGAACGCAAAGAACGAAGGAGAGTTAGGGGCCAAAATGCGAGGGTTCAAAAGTTGAGGGCCAAAAAGTAAATATATGAGGACCAAAGTGTAAAGTTGGTCAAGAAGGTTTCTTCTTAGGCTCAAGTTTTTATACATGACTAATTAGGACCTAAGGAATCTGATGGTGAATTTTATTTCTAGATTAAACCTTGTTTGACTGGTCAATTTACGTAAAAACCTAAATTAAGTTATTAATTGGGTATGGTTCTCAATGTAGGTCAAGATGGGTTCCTAAGGTCAAATTGAAGGTTATAAACCCTAGAGATTATTTTTCTATGAATTTTAGAGGGTTTATTCCATTTTTGCTTTGCCTTGAACCTCGTGAATTGAAGTGGGTTTGTTTTAGGGTTATAGATTATCATTTAGTTCCTTGGAATTTCTGTAACCCTTGCTAGATCATCTCATCCCACTTTTATTCTTATTAAGTTGCTTTGACCTATGTTTGGACCCTGAATTACCCTGAATGCATATTATACTGGTAAAATTGCATTTTTACCCCTTATGACTTGTTTTCTCCTTAAACTCAGAATTCTCTGAGTTAAGCCTTTCCTTGAGTTATGTAGGAGCTTTTATCCTTTGTATTGGGTCAAAATGAGCTAGTTATGGCTCATGATGAGGTTCTCATCACCCTGCTCGAGGCTATCGACCACATACCTACTGTCACCTGATTTTTCAAAGACTACACAACACCCAGGAGAAAATCAAAGAAAACTAAGAATCTGGTGGTTCTCTCGCCTCATGCGAGTTGTGCTATACTGTCAAATCTACCATCAAAGCAGAAAGATCCGGGCACACCGCTTATTTCCTGTAGCATCCAAGGCTGCAATTTTAACCGTGCCCTGCTTGATCTAGGATCTTCCATCAATCTTATACCAACCATCATGCTCGAAAAATTTTCCTTGGGAAATCTGAAACTCACCCCTGTCACGTTACAGTTGGCAGATCGTTCTGTCAAAATTCTGAAGGGTGTGGTGGAAGACGTGGTGGTTAGGGTCAACAGTCTCTGTTTTCCTGTTGACTTTCTTGTTTTAGATATGGAAGTTCCTAGCTCACTTTCTGATTGTCCGATCATCCTTGGTCGACCTTTTTTGGCCACAGGCCGGGCCCATATCGATGCAAGTTGGGCTGTATTGAGATTGCTGTTGGATCTGAAAAGCTCAAGCTTAACATCTTCAAGGCAGCCAAGAACTTTTATTGCGATTGTATCGAGGATGACATGTCTGCCGAGGACATGGCCGTCAGCGCGTGTATCGGACTAATTGGGACCTATTCTGACTGCTGCGGATTGCCTTTAAACACTAATATTGCCTGACCGACACATATTGTGACGTTCCCCCATCCCTCCCTTGTCCAGTACCTTCTCCTGGCCACACTTCTGACGAGGTTTTCTCTGCTTCCCATACCTCGTGGTCTGAGTCATATCCGGGCTACTCACCGTCGGTCCACACTCTTGAAGTCTGGATTGCCCTTTCTTTCCCGCCAATTCAGGCGGATTTGCAAGTCCACACTGGGACCTTGAGCCCATATACTTCTCATTGGGGCTATTCCTTTTTGGGTCCATCTATCTAAGAAGCCCCTCTTCTTGGCCAATCTGAGGGCCAATTTCTTCCTCCTGACTTGTTCTCCGATCCGCCTGGGATACTCTCGTCCCAAGAAATGCCAGACCTTTCACCATCCACTCTCGAGCTGAAAGAGCTGCCTAGTACACATAAATATGTTTTTTTGGGGCCAAATGAAACACTTCCCATAATCATTAGTTCAAAATTGACCAGGGAGCAAGAGTGCAAACTAACAAAGGTCCTCATAGAACACAAGGCAGCCATTGGATGGTCTTTATCAGACTTATCTGGCATTAACCCCTCCTACTGCACTCATCGTATATATACGGAGGAGGAGGCTCGACCTTCCCGCGAGATGCAGCGACGTCTCAACCCTAACATGAGGGAGGTCGTTAAGAAGGAAGTTATTAAGTGGCTGGATCCGGGTATAATCTACCCGATCAGCGATAGCCCCTGGGTGAGTCTGATTCACGTTGTGCCCAAAAAGGCGGGACTCACCATCCGTGTCAATGACAGGGGTGAATCCATCCCTACACGCACTCCTACATCTTGGAGAGTGTGTGTAGATTATAGGAAACTCAATGCTGCAACTAAGAAGATCACTTTCCGCTACCTTTCATTGACCAAATCCTGGAGCGGTTAGCGGGAAATAAAATTTTCTGTTTCCTGGATGGATTCTCAGGATATAACCAAGTGGCAATTGACCCCTAGGACCAAGAGAAAATCACTTTTACCTGCCCCTTCGGCACCTTTGCATTTAGAAGAATGCCATTTGGACTTTCCAGAGATGTATGTTGGCGATATTCCATGACATGGTGGGTGACTTTCTCGAGGTCTTCATGGATGACTTTTCGATCTTTGGATCATCTTTCGATGACTGTATCCTTAGGAGATGTATTGATGTAAACCTCATGCTTTCTTGGGAAAAAAGTCATTTTATGGTACACGAGGGAATTGTTCTTGGGCATATCATCTCCGATAGGGGTATTGAGGTTGACAGAGCTAAGCTTGATGTAATTACTGATTTACCTGTGCCTGGCTCTGTTAAACAAATCCGCTCCTTCCTGGGACACATCGGTTTCTATAGGAGATTCATCAAAGATTTCTCCAAGATTTCTCGACCCTTGACTCATCTCCTATTGACAGATGTACCCTTCGATATAGGTCCCGACTGCATACGAGCATTCACGCAGCTGCGTAATGCTGTCACCAAGGCCCCTGTTCTCCAACCACCTGATTGGTCCCTCAACTTTGAACTCATGTGTGACGCTTCCGACCTTGCAATCGGAGCCATCCTGGGACAAAGACGCGATAGACACCCCTTCGTGGTGTACTACGCCAGTAAGACGTTGGACGAGGCCCAACGTAATTATACTACCACTGAGAAAGAACTACTGGCGGTCATCTTTGGGCTGGAGAAATTCCGCTCTTACCTTCTGGGCTCACACGTTATTGTTTTCACTGATCACGCAGCCATTCGCCATCTCATGCACAAGAAGGATGCCAAGCCTAGACTAATTCATTGAATCCTTTTGCTCCAAGAATTTGACATTGAGATCCGCGATAAGGCCAGAGCCCAGAATGTTGTGGCTGATCATCTTTGCAGACTGGACCCTGACCATATTGGACTTACTCTACCGATCAATGAGATTTTTCTTGATGAGCACATATTGGCAATTAATGTGGCAAGTGGACCTTGGTATGCCGACATTGCCAATTACCTTGCTTCTGGATCCCTTCCACGTGGCTGGCCTAAAAACCAGCGCGAGCGTCTCATGGCAAAAGCAAAGTATTATTCCTGGGATAATCCACTTCTTTTTCGAATAGGTGCTGATTAAATCATCCATCGCTGTATTCCTGACAGCGAATTCCCCAGTGTGCTATCCTTCTGCCACAATCAGGCCTGTGGAGGCCATTTCTCTGGGAGCAAAACTGCAGCCGAGGTGTTGTAGTGCGGTTTCTTTTGGCCCTCCCTTCACCAGGATGCACACAATTATGCCAAGCATTGCACTAGGTGCCAGTCGTTAGGGTCAATGTCATGTCGTGACATGATGCCCTTACAACCCATCCTAACTGCAGAAATCTTCGACATTTGGGGAATTGATTTCATGGGTCCTTTTCCTCCTTCCAACGGCTTCGAATTTATCCTCGTGGCTGTTGATTATGTTTCGAAATGGATCGAGGCTATTCCCACGCGTCGTGCTGACCATGTTATATCACTCGATTTGTCAAAGACCACATCTTTGCACGCTTTGGGATCCCTCGAGCCATTATCTCGGATGGAGGAAGCAACTTTACCCATGCTTCTTTTCGGGCACTTCTGAGGAAATACGGAGTCCACCATCGTATCACATCTCCGTATTATCCTCAGACGAACGGCCAGGCAGAGGTGTCGAACCGGCAAATCAAGCAAATTCTCCAGAAAATGGTTCGGCCTGACCATAAGGATTGGTCCGACAAGCTGATTGACGCACTTTGGGTGTATCGGACCGCCTTCA
Organism: Thalassia testudinum; assembly: GCA_037157565.1. Lineage (NCBI taxonomy): Eukaryota > Viridiplantae > Streptophyta > Magnoliopsida > Alismatales > Hydrocharitaceae > Thalassia > Thalassia testudinum. The sequence continues at coordinate 129,765,848 of JAZHRO010000014.1, read as the reverse complement.
AGGCTCCCCTTGGTATGTCTCCGTATAGAATCATTTACGGGAAGCCTTATCATTTGCCCGTGGAGTTGGAGCACCGTGCTTATTGGGCGGTTTGCCAATGTAACCTCGACCCAGACCTATGTGGTCGAGAAAGGAAACTCTAACTCCAGGAGCTCGAAGAGCTCCGTCGTGAAGCCTATGATTCTGCCTTAACTTTCAAACAACGCACTAAGGCTTTTCACGACAGCCGTATTCGGCGGAAAGAATTTGAGCCATCTCAGCAAGTTTGGCTCTACAATGCCCGGCTCAAATTCTTTCCTAGGAAACTGAAGTCCAAATGGACTGGTCCTTTCCTGGTCTCGAGACCATTTCCCAACGAGGCCATTGAGATTGAAGATCCCAAATCTAGGCATAAATTTACGGTCAATGGACAGCGTTTGAAACCCTATCTTACTCATGAACCTGCCCCCGTTGGAGAAACTGTTGCCCTGCTGGAGGGTAACTAATGTTGTTCCTCATTCTGGGTCCTGTTGGGGACGTTAAATTCAGCACTCGTTGGGAGGCACCCCAACAACACTCACTGTCCACCATCACTTTTCACGCCACTGTCATGATCACTTCACTTTTCACTTCACCACCCACCATCCACCCACCCTACCACCCTGCTGTATACCCTGCACTTCAGTTCTCGTTACCCGATCTTTCATCCTTCCTCTACCCTACCCTGCATGCATATGAGGACATAGCAGCGTTTGGCATGGGGGGGTGGATAGGCATCCTTAGGATCTGGGTATTCTTGGGTATCATGCAGTTTCCACTTATCTATAAATATGTACAAAAAAAAGAAATGGTGTTTGGTAATGATCTGAAGGCTGAAACAAAAATACAATAAGTGTTTATGGATATTCAACCATTGTTTTGAAGACTTTTCAGGCCACAGAAGCTTGATTCGCTCAGGCTTGGCTTAATTCACTTGAGCATTGACAAGATAGATTGAAATCTCTCCTAACTAAGGACGTATTCTTGTACTTGAGGCACCAGTACAGGATTCGTTGGTTTGCTTCTACTTGAGAGCCTAAGTAATATTGGTTCACACTACACATATCAAGAAAGACCAGGTGAACATAAGATCCAACCCTAGTGTTCATTAGGGAAGGTGGAGTCCTTACCTATGCACGTAGGTAGACTTTTTATCCCAAGCTTTAGTCTTGTGTTTAGGAGAGACTCTTGCTACCAAAAAGAAAAGTGTGCTCCTCCAAATAATGTTGTAAGAGATATACTGACACGTGTTTCAAAAAAAAAAAGATGCAAATAAGTCAGTATATCTCACAAATATCCCCTTACAAAAATTCTTCAGGGCAAGTTACAAATACCCTATTTTTTTTGAGCCACAAATGTCAGAAAATGGGAGTTGAGTTTTCCGTCATCTTTTTAAGGGTCAATCCGAAGACACAAGCTGAAACTGGGATCAACCTATACTTAAAAATTCGTGAAACCCTGGGCTTGAGTCTTAATGTTCATCTGGTCAGTCTTGATCCTTCACTATGCACAAGCCATAATCTCTTGAGCTCTCGAGTACGGCAAAAACCTCCGAGTGTTGGAAATCGTACTTAAGGTTTAAATATCAAGAGTCCTGGTTAGTTGAGAGATGATCTATGTCATGTGAGACTTAAAGTATTGGTAGTCTTCTCTGCAATTGGTTCTCATAGTATCCAACAATAAACACACCTATGTCACCTCAGAAGAAAATCTTCAGCTAAAGATCATTTCTAAATACAACACAAAAATGTTTTGCTGGGGACTAGCAAAAGATAGGCATGGGGGTATGATTGCACAGCAAAAATACACCAACAATTGTGCCGTCTTGTGCTATTTCCTAGCATTACCAGTGCATATTAGGTATCCATAGTTGCATTCGTAAAAATACACGCATGCATGCATTTATTTGAGAGGGGAGGAGAGTGAAATAAATGGCCTTGAAATTTACATTTTTCCTCAAGTGCTGCCTTGCAAAATTCACCATCTCTTTATTTCTAATTTTATTTGACTTTGAATTTCTCCGCGCGGTTGTAGGCATGGCCTCCTCAACCTCTTCCTCGTGCCTTGCTCTGCAAAGCTTGCCCTGCAGCAGCCACTCCTTGCCAAGCCATGCCAGCCATGCACAAGCCATGCACAGCCAGGGCATGGCTGTGAATGCCTCTTTGCTCTTTAAAAAGAGCTCGGCTCTCTTCCTTGCAGGGAGCCTGGTCCACGCAAAAGACGCAGCAGCTTCCCTCCTTCCAGGCTATCTCCTCCCCTCTCCCCTCCATACGTAGACTCTCTTCTCCTTGAAGAGCTACACTGCGGGCAGGAGCAACTCACAGTGGTGCACAACCACCACTGTGAGTCCACCATTGTCCAGCTCATCAAAGAGCCGGTGGGCGTGGTGGTCTTCTCTGTTGAGCCACATCCGCCATTGCCACAGGCTTCAAGGTCTGAAGCTCCACGGCAGCAGCAGCAGTGTCGACCACCACGCGCCTCAGGCGCCTGTCCCGCGTCCACCGCGCACTCCAGCAGGCCGCCCACGCCCCTCTCTGCGTGCTCTGTCACGAAGTCCCGCCTGCAGCCCAGCCGGTGCAGCCTCTACCGCGCACGTGCCGAGCCGCTCCACACCTCCCGCACTCACAGAACTGACATGCCCGGTCGCGTGGCTCGACCATGCACTGTAGCCACTATTCACGCTAGTCAGCGGAACACTGTGGCTACAGTGCGGTGACCGGTAAGTTTCTCACTTATCCGGTCACTCGACGCGCCGCAACCAGCCCCAGCCCGCGCCCGCTCCAGCACCCACCCACGCGTCTGCGTTCGCCCACGTACGCCCGCCCGCCTCAGCATCTGCGTGCGCCCGCTCCCAGCGCCCGCGGCCAGTCTCGCCAGTCCCGCGACGAGGCATCTCCTACAAGTTATAATGAAATACGTCAGTACGGAACAATACCTAATGAAAACGTCTAAGAGTTCATGTCAAAAGATATGTTGTGGTGGCTACTCTAGTTATAGACATGTGAATTGGTTATTTTCCAGTCAGTTGATTCACTTCTCGGGACGACCTTGCTCTGATACCATCTTGTAACGACCCGATTCCCGAGTCCCTACGAGACACGAGAACTGGACCGACTCGACTAATCCCAAGACCTAGTCGTCCAACGAGGAAGTAACCAAAAGAGCAGTAAAATAAACCACATTCAGCATGAATATAACTAACAGTAAGGAAATACAGCAGTAAGGAAAGAAGCCACTACAGTATATACCACCGCAACAGTAGAACAACATTTATAACATAATATGAACTGCAGGTAAAGAAAAGTACAGCGGTAACAAGAACTACTCACTACAGTGGAACAAAAAGAGGTACAAGAGAACAGTGGTAACTCTATTGGACCCTACTCGGCCCAGCGTCCTCTGCAGCCGCCGACCCTGGCTGCTCAACACCTGGTCCTGAAAGGTAACGAGTGTAACACGTCAGCAAAACGCTGAGTAGAGTGGCAACTAAAACAAAAGAAACAGTAGAGTGTACAGTAGCTGTTATGTTCTGTTACTTTCTTTAATTACGTCTTTCTATTGTCGCATAATTTATCTATTTCTCAGATCCTTCACTTGATCTCGAATGTTCCTCGTGGGAACGATCTTGATTGCAGTCTTTTCCGAACAGTAGAAGTAGCACGTGGTGCTCTCCTGGCCGGGAGAGTCCCCTGTGGTGATCCTACTCTCAGTCAACCACCCCAGGGTCACGGACAGACGTAACGGTGACTACGGCACGCGCGATAAACGCACAGGTAGCTAACTCGCACTGGCACGCGGTCAGTCGTTTCCGTTAACAGGTGCGCCCAAAGCACAGCACGGAACCAGTACAGGGCAGAGCCCTCTCAGTAACAGGGGTCCAACCCCTCCACAGTAACCAAACAGGGGCCTTGCCCCTCCACAGTCCGCCCACCCTCGCCTGACTACCCTGGTTTGCCCAGTGGGCCTAATAAGTCGGTGTAGGAGGCTAGCAGAACCCCGGGGCCCGTGGGGTAGCTAGTGCCCTCCCTACACTAGTAGCTCTCCTCGGTACTACGTATGCGAGGGCCAGCAAGTCGGTACAAAGTGGCCAGTCCTAACCCCGGGTCCCTGGGGCGGCTGGCTCCGCTCTGCACTAAACAGGTACATGTACTTCCCTTGGTACTACGTACCCAAGAGACAGCACACTACCACGTCTTTCTTTCTCAGTTCCATTCCTTTCTCTTTCCAGGAGTTCCACTCCTAATTCCCCATAGGGTTCCAGCTCTTTTAACTTAGAACATCTAGGTTTCACTTTCCAGTTTCACGTTCTTACAATCCATGTTCTCAATCACGTTTATTTATTCATAGCAGGCAGCTGTTAATTCAATTCACAGGCAGCTATTATTTTCTTTCCACATTTTCCAAGACTGCAGTATTCATATATTCCACTAGGTCTTCCCATCCTAGGATTCATGCCATACCCTAGGATCTATCATACAATCTAGTTTTCCAGCCCTAGGATTCATGCAACACCCTAGGATCTACCATTCATTCTAGTTTCTCATTCCTAGGATTCATGCAATGTCCTAGGTTCTATTTATGGTTACATAATTTAACAGATTATACCAATAAACTTAAAAGCCACTCTACCGGTTACAACAGGAGTACTGGGGGCGTGGTCGGGAATCCTGCGTGCCTCCGCAACCCCCGAGACTGCAACGGAACGGGGTCCTATCACAAGGATCAAACATAAGGAGTTTCTCAAAATAGTATATAGCTACTGTAGACGGGTAGAGGATTTAATCCCGAAAAGCACGTAACTCGAAACGCAGAAAACAGACTCCGAACGGGCCCTAAACGGGTCAAAAACGACGAAACAGTGCAAAATCAGACGTCTGGAACTTCTTCCAGATGTCTTAAAAAGTGGATCAGAGGTTACCTTTGCTCTGCGTGGTCTCTCAAACGTCCAGAAGCCTGCAGGGGCGTCTGGCCTAGTTCCCAGACGTCCGATGGTCACCCCGGACGTCTGGAAGTCGCTCCCGTCGTCTGGCACTACAGCCAAACGTCTGATTCACGTTGGATGTGAATCTCAGAACCTGCGCGTACCCATCCTCGTGCTCAGTACGGTCAGTCGAAGAAGAGGAAGAAAGACGGAAATAACTTACCTTTCAGACGTCTGGACAGTCCTCCAGACGTCCTCCTTGCCGTCTGGTTGGAAGCCCAGACGTCTGATTCTGGAGAAATTTCCAGAATCAGGGAACGACTCGCCCTCCGCTCGTGACGCTCGGTCGCACCGCGACTCGTCCGCCTGCTGCTCGAGCTGCAGCAGGCCTCCCGCATCACCCTGCGTCTACTGCTCCCCCCCGCCGGTCGGCCCTAGCAGCCCCGGCAAGCTCGCCCTCACGGCCGAGCGCCTCCTCTTCTCGCACAGCACCTCCTCTCGCACTCGCCGCGGCTGCCACCGCCACCGCTCGCTCGCGCTCGCACTCGCTGGAAGAAGAAGGAGAAGCGGAGGGCGGCCATGAGGGCTCGCACTCGCACTCGCTCGCACTCGCCCTTTCTCAAGTCACGCACAGAGGCAAAGGCCTCTTCTCTTCAAGTGTTAGAGAGTTAAAGAGCGAGGCAAAACCCCCCTCCCCTCTCTATTTCTTTCTTCCTTTTCTCAAACCCGATTAATCGGGTAACCGGATTCGGCTAGGAGACCAGGTTCGTGTGGTGTGGGTCGCGGATGAGGTGTGTAGAGGTAGTGAAGGGGACCCGACCCCCGTGTGCTAGGCAGAGAGCCTAAAGCACAAAATCTCTTTATTTACTGCGGTTGCGTCTTCAATCTACGATGTGGGACTATCCCACTAAGCTCCTTCTTGCGCGAAGTAGCAGCAGAGGGGGCGTTTGATTGGTGATGCTCGAGACACTGGTAGCTGCAATTGGGTGCCTGGGAAGGCATGTGAGAGTCATTCGCGTAGCCTAGGTGTGGAATCGAGGGAGAGTACGGCACGAACTCAGCTCCAAAGGTTGCTTGAAGAAGCTTTTTTAATGGTGTGAACCGCGAACACCTGCAAAGGGAAAAATGGCTCAATGGCCACGTCAGAGATGCTCAGGTGCTTCGATATGGCACAGTGAGGGCGATGGTGGCGGTGGCAAGCTGTGAGAGGGGTCGGAGAGGGCTGGTGAAGGCGTACTATGAGCGTGATGGTGGTGGTGTTCGATAGGTGGTTAGGGCAAGAAATCCCCTCAATTTATTTAGGGGTTTTGCTTGCGTGGATGAGGCAGAGCTTTTGGGATCGGCAACGGGTGATTTGGTGGAGTAGAGCGGGCGCACAACCACGCTGGAGGTATGCCGGCCGTGGGGAAGAAGATGGTGCATGTGCGACGGTGGTTGAAACAATGATCTGATGATGCTATGGAAATGAGTAGATGATGAGGAGTTGATGGAGGTAGCTACTAGGCGAAGGAAGATGGAGGTGGTGCTGGTTATGGTATGGCTAGCATCAGAGAAGGAAGTAGCTCCGGTGGGGTAGAATGGCGACGATAGAGGGTTAGAGAGCACCTCGCCGGTATTGCAAGGTGCGGAAAGACGTGGGGAAGAAGAAACAACCGCCTATTATACATAGTGGTCGGCGAAGAGGTCGAAGGTGGGGAGTCACCGGAGCAAGGTGGAGCGAGCTGGAGGTTGGAGGAAGAAGAGGGGTTTTTGGCTCTATTTCTCGTTGAGGTGGGGAATGTCATGGGCGATCTTTTATAGAGCTTAGGAGAGCTTGGAGAACAGGAAACAAGATCCATAGCTTGCTTGGGATTCAAGAAGAGCCCCACTGATTTTGTGGGTTCGCACACACGAATCAGAGGGAGTTAGGAATCAAAATTGATCCAATAGGTTTCCCTAGGTGTGACATCAATCTCACCACATTTGGTTGGATTTGATTGAGGTTTGAGTAAGATTTTGTTTGGTCAAAGCTCGTCTGGAGGTTGGTTTACCTCCAATGGCGGTGAGGACTAAATTACAAATAATTTGAAGAAGTTAGGGGGCATTTTGCAAAGATTTCAAAAGCTGAGGGGCTATTTGAGATAATAAGAGTCAGACTTAGACCAAAATGCAAACTAGGTCGAGATGATCTCAGATTCAACCCAAATTTTGGTACAAACCTAATTTTGACCCAAGGAATCTAATGGTGAAGTTGGATTTTAGTTTTGACCAAGTTTTACTGGATAATTTATGTAGAAACCCAAATTAGGGCAATTGTCTATCTAAGACTCAATTTTAGTTCAAATTGGGTTTAGATGGTTAAATAAAAGGTACCAAACCTTAGAGAATATTTTTATATGATTTTTAGAAGGTTTAGATGAATCCTGACTAGAACCTCAGTTAATTAAGTGGATTTGTTTTTAGGGTTTCTAATGTCATTTAATTCTTGAAATGTGTGAAAAACCCGTTTTATTTTGCATGGACCCACTTATTAGAGATTAATGATCATATGACCTTTAATAAGCCCCTGAAATAGCCTGTGGTTATTCTGTATTTGTGTAATGCTGTTAATTTGGTAGAAATAACCTTGTATTCTTCTCTTCTTTTCAAAATAGGATAATATGCCCTTAGGACCTTCTGATGGATATGTAGGACCATTTATTAACCTTTTTAGACCAAATTGCACTAGTTATGGCTCATGATGGTGTTCCCATCATACCCCCAAGCCTAGCTTTTGCTAGTCCCTTAGCAAAATTCTATGGATCAAACTAGTTATCTAGGTTGGATGTAACCGTTAGGATGCCCTACTAAGCCACATCCCTAGGAATCATATCTTAATACCAACAATAGGCCTAGAGATACTCAAGTGCCAGCCCAGATCTAGACCTGACTAGTTTTTGCCTTAGTCTTCTGCGAAGGTTTCCAAGTCTCACAGGAACTATCCTAAGGTTCGTTGGACCCAGCGGTTAAAGCACTCGTGCTTGTAACATGGTTAGCCTAGGTTCAGTTTGACAGTGCAATTTTTGTAAGAGAGAGGGATAGAAGAAGGTTGTCATTTTTGGAGAGCTTTCTCTCTCGTTTTCTTTCCATTGTATTTTTCCTTAGATCCAACCTCGGATTGGCCTTAAACATGTTCTTATCGGATTCCTTGTCCCCACCATCAATTCTCGCAGGGTCCTTGGCAATTGATACTTCGAGATAGCATCGCCCATGGAAACCCCCAGAACCTTGGCTTTTGACACTTCGAGATAGTGCCGCCCATGGTGTTCTGTAGCTAAATCCAGACTCTGGCAATTGACATTTTGTGATAATGCCACCCATGGCATCTGAACCAGCACAAGGTGCTTATGTGCCCTTGATAGGATATTTAGATATCCTAGGAGACAAGCACCGAGGAGGCGATATGTTACTGCGCATCTTCAAGGGAAATTTCCTACCTCTCTACGTTCGGAACTCATCTAAATCAACTTGTGTTTTCGAGCCGCTCTGATAAACGCCAATTTATCATCATTCTTTTGCATTAAAACAATCCTAGCTCTTAGGGTTTTGCTTCGCAAACGGGTTTTTGGGTTGCATTTAGTCATAAATTAGGTTAGGCATGCATTGCATTTTTTATTTTCTTTTTAATGTGTTTTTGTGAGTGTTAGGGATGAACAAGATTAACAGATCCCTAGAACCCTAGCACTTAGGAAGGCAACAGGTGAAGAAGAAGCTCATACTAGTTGGAACTCAGCTTGATCCAGCTCACCATAGCTGGAATCCAGCTCACTTGTACTAGGGTCAGTTCATCCTAGCTCCATTAAGCTCATCTCAGTTGAATGGCAGTTCAAGAGAGCTCATCTCAGCTCACCCTAGCTCAGGTCAGCTCAGATCCATCTCAACTTAGTTGAGTCTAGCTCATCTCATCTCCCATGAGTTCATAGGGAGCTCTAGCTAGCTCAGTTGAGTTGACTGGAGTTCACCTCAGCTCAGGACTAGCCTGATCCAGCTCCACTCAACTCCATCCAGTTGAATATGAATTCATTCCAGCTCAGGAAGCTCAAGTCTAGCTCCCGGGGACTCAGCTTAGCTCAACTTAGTTGAGCTAAGCTACCTTAGTTGCCTCAACCAGCTCAATCCTCCCTGGGAGCACCAAACCCAGCTCACCTTAGCTCCATTCAACAGAAGCCAGCTCACTTTAGCTTGGCTTAGTAGCTAGCAAAGAACTAGCAAGCTAAGCCAGCTAGAGTAGCCCCATGTTGACCTCTTTAGCAGCCGCCAGCTCCAATTCAGCTCCAGACTCTTCATATCCAGCTCCTCTCCTCAAACCCTAAGCTCCACATGCCTACTCCTCCACTCCACTACTAGCTAAGCTAGCTTAGCTTAGCTTAGCTTAGCTAGCATATAGCTCCTTGGCCATCCATCAGCCATAACTTAACCCTAGCTAGCTCCATTTACTAAGTAAACTCAAGTCCACCTAGCTAGCTCCACCTCTACTCAAGTTGGCGCCACCTTCTTCACCACCTTTCACCCCTCAATCACCACCAAAAGACACCTAGATGTTGGCGCCAAAACCACCCTAACCACCCCCCTTTTTGGTGCCAACTTCACCCCCCATATCCACCCTACACATAACCCTTCCAAGCCACATCCACCATCCACCTCAACCCCCTTCTAGAAGCCTAGAAGTTGGCGCCAACCCATGGAAGCTCTCCATGGGTGGCGCCACTTTTAGGTGTCCCTTGGCCACCCATAACTACCCCCCTTACATCCCTTAGGTGGTACCAACTCCCCTTAGCCCTAGGATCACCTAACCACCCCCATCTTCCCATCTTAGCCATCCATCTCAAGAGTCACCTTAACCCTCTCATCCTACCCTATAAAAAGACCAACACCCACCACCTTACAACCCATCCTTGGCTAGCAAAATACCTCTTATATTCTATCTATAGCTCACGCCCAAGAGAGAAGAAGAAGAAGATTAAGGGGACATTCTGTCCCCTTGGTGCCTTCACCTCTTCCCTTCTCTCTTGTGCCCACGCCAGCCAAAGGAGAAGCTAGGCAAGGAAGACCTTTGGAGGAGGTCTTGATGGTGGTATACAACCATCCTTGGTGGAGAGCTTAGAGGTGGTCCATGCCACCTTGGAGGAAAGCCTTGGCACGCCCCCTACTTCAAGGTTTGCCAAGGAAGCTACACCTTGAAGAATTTTGCAAGGAGAAGGAGGAGCTCTTTTTGATTGCGGGAGCAGCTGCAATTGGAGCAAGAGCCTCACCATCTTCACCATCATTTCAGAGGATTTTTGTGTTTTCATTACATGCATTTTTAATTCTAGTAGTTTAAGCATTCTTCTACTAGATTCTTGTTAAACAATTCCTCAATTTTATACAAGTTGCCTTCATTATATTTGTTTTGTCTTGATCGCAATTTAAATTTCCCTTTTGTGCACTCACTTCCCTCCCTCTCAAATTACCTTAGGCCTTCACGTGTCTAGGGTGAGCTTAGAAGGAAGGTAGCTCTTGTCACCTAGGGTTACTATTAGAAGTAGTTTTCATTAATTCTAAATCCTTGTTATTTCAAATACAAAACAAAAGAAAATGATATATTGAAAAGACCAAAAAGAAAGTTGAGATTTATTTTCCATGCAAAAGATTTGATTTGCAAGCATATTGCCTCCTTGGACAACCCTAGATACTCCCCTATCTAGGTTATAAGTTTTAAAAGTGTATGTGATTTCACGTGTTACAACGACTTAAAAACCCGCTTCTATAAATCACGCCAAGTTTCGCATCATGCTCCTAATTTAGATCTTGGGACCAATTTTAGAATAGCATGAATGCTTTTTGGCGTGGTTTCATATTTAAGCGCACTGAACCAGAGGTCAGTTAATGAGGCTGAATAATCCCTGAGCCTTAGATCTAATACATAAGCTTTGCATTTTCCTCAACATCTTGAGGACTAATCCGGATCTTGACAAGTACGTGAGTGTTTAAATCCAAAACAGATCTAAGAGACCTAAGGTTGGTATTTGCCACTAATCCCTTAAGTTTTAGCCTTCCAGGTCATAATTCATCATTCGATCCAACCTTGAAGTTAGGTAAGTTCCATATTATTTTGAAGGGGCTGAATTTTTTTTAATCTTTTTGCTCCTTTCTGTTCTTTTCAATTTTCCTCCCTCCTTTTTCTCATTTTTCTCTCAAATGGATCTTCTTTTTCCTCAACCTCCATTTTTTATTTTTATTTATTTATTATATATATTGCAAAATCATTTTGTGATTTGATTTTCACAACGTTTTGCACTTTAATACCCCCCTATGCCTACGATTTACAATGTCCTCATTGTAAATTAGGTGGGTTCAAGTTCAGCATAGTTCGTACATTAGAACAGGGTCAAAGGGTGGGTGAACAGGTTGGGGTGATTGTTGCGGACGATTTCAAGCTTTGATACAAGTACCAAAGGTGGAGTTGGCTATTCTAATGGATGAACCCTAAAGTGTAATATGAGTTCAGCAAAGAGTTATGTGAAAAGGATTTCGGACTTTTCAATAAGATGACAGGTTGCCTCTCGTTAAGTGCTAAGTATAACTCCATCAGCTGGGTGAAATAAGCTCAGGGAGAATGGAGATCAAAAGATAACTCAGCCAAGTTTGTGTTAGTGAGTTCAATGTACAGTTTGAGTCTCTGACCGTTCACGATAAATGGCTTAGAATCAAAGCTGAGTTCACTGATTTCTATAGCCCCATTTCCAAAAATACATCGGACAAGGAATGGTCCAATCCATTTTGATCTGAGTTTTCCTGGGAATAGCTTGAGTTTGTCATCAAAGAGTAGGACCTTCTGACCAGGATGGAAAGTTTTTCTTGATATGTGCTTGTCATAAAAGGCTTTAACCCATTCTTCATAAATTTATGAGTTCTCATACGTGTCAGTGTGTAGTTCCTTGATCTCGCTCATTTGTAATTGTTTGTGGGTTCCAGCCTTAAAAAGATCTAGGTTGCACTTCCGCACTGCCCAATAGGATTTGTGCTCCATTTCGATGGGTAGGTGACATGCCTTCCCGTACACGAGTCTGAACGGAGACATATCTAATTGGGTTTTGTGGGTTGTCCTATAGGCCCACAAAGCTTCCGGAAGGTGGGCTAACCAATCTTTGCTATCAAGCTGAACAGTGACCTGAAGAATTTTCTTGATCTCCCGATTAGACAATTCATCCAATCCGTTGGTTTGGGGGTGATAAGGAGTCGAGATTTGGTGCGACACCTCGTATTTTTTCGTCAGGGATCTGAACTATGCATTCTTGAAATGGGTCCCTCCATCAGAGATATAGTGCGTGGGACACCGAACTGTGAGAAGATGTGCTGATGGATGAACTTGATTACCACCTTATGATCGTTGGTTCTAGTCCGGATGGCTTCAATCCATTTGGACACGTAGTCCACAACGAGGAGAATGTATTCGAAGCCATCCGATTTGGGGAAGGGGCCCATAAAATCAATCCCCCATATATCGAAGATTTCACACATGAGAATTGACTGTAAAGGCATCATATCATGGTGGCTCATGTTGCCCAAGGTTTGGCAATGAGTGCATGCCTTACAGTAATCGTGTGCATCCTTGAAAATCATGGGCCAATAAAAGCCACACTGAAGGACTTTAGCTGCAGTTTTATGTTTGGAGAAGTGTCCGCCGTTGGCCTGGTCATGGCAGAAGGACAAGATGTCCTGAATTTCCACTTCCGGGATGTATCGTCTGATGATCTGATCAGCACCAATGCAGAAGAGGTAAAGATCTTCTCATATGTAGTTGATGGGAACACCATCATGAGCCCTAAACTAGCTCATTTTGACCTAGAAAAGAGAACAAAAGCTCCTATATAACCAACTGGAGGACCTAACTTAGGGAAAAACCCTTCTGAAAGAAAAATAAGAAACAAGGGGTAAAACTACAATTTTACCATTGCAGTACAACAACGGGATTTCTTAGGAGCTAAACATAGGTCAAATGGTCTTCAAAAAAATAAAAATTGAGATGGTTCAAACAGAAAAGGGTTCATGTGAAATCTAGGAATTAAATGACTTCTGGTAACCCTAAAAAAAATCCACTTAATTTAACAAGGTTCTAGTTGAGATAAAATTCACCTAAACCCTCTAAAATTTATGGAAAAATATCCTCTAGGGTTTAGAACCTTCAATTTGGCCTTTAGAACCTATTTTGACCTAAATAGGGGTCCCAGTCAAATGTTTGCCCTAAATTGGGTTTTTGTGTAAATTGCCTAGTCAAACATGGTCAAACCTAAAATCCAATTTCACCATTGGATTCCTTAGGTCAAAATTAGGTTTGTACCAAAATTTAGACCTAAGGGGAATTCACCTTGACCTACTTTTCAAAATAGTCCAGCCTAATTACATTTATACCCCTAACTTTTGAAAACTATTGCAGATACCCCCTAGCTTCCTCGTTGTTCTTTGCAATTAGATCCCTTTACCATTACAGCTGAGGAATCCTACTCCGGCGAGGATTCAAGAGAAACATCTCCTTGATTCCTCAGAGAATCCCTCTCAAATTTGAAAGGGAGATTCTCTGAGGAATTCCCATTCATGTGAACCCAATCTTGAGCTCCAATTTCCACCTAATCTCTCATGCGAACGCATGAGAGATTTGGGTATTTCCCGACCTTCCAAGCTTGGCGAGGTTGCCGTGCTTGAAAGCTTGCCTTCCAAGCACAAGGCCTTTTGCCAGGAACTATAAAAAGGCCCCCAGATCCTTCTGCTCCTCTCAAGCTTGATTTAGCCTGAGAAAACCCCCCAATCTTCCTCTCTTCCCCTCCGGCCAAAATCCCAGCAAGCTCTGATGACTCCTATCTCCTCCTCTCGTAGCTCTGCCACAATACCAGTGGCAGAGTTGCCTTTGCCTCCTTCGTTCGCGTCGCACCACACCTGCGCCTGCGCATGCCTCCCTCTTGTCGTCACTGTCCCCCTCTCACTGGGTCTTCTTCTCCGGCGACGGCACATACAAGCCATTCGCCTCCTCTACTCCCCCTTCGTCTATATCCTCATAGATAAGTCCACTCTCTTCTCTTTATTTTCCCCTCACTTATTTCTATTATCACGCCTCGATGCTCACACACCACCGCCATCTTCTCCACCTCCGGTAGACCACCGGCAAGATGCATCCACCATTCCACGCACCCACCCACCTCGCTAGTCACCTCAAAAGCTTTTCCACATCTCACTGATCATCATCCCTCTTCCCCTTCACTGCCTCACGCTCCCAACACTTCCCTCGAACACACCCATCTTCACAGCCACAGAGCTACCTAGGCACACATGCCCAGGCCGCCCCATGCCACGCCGACCATCGGGCCACCTTCGCCGTGCCAAGGCAAAGCTTTTTGTGTGATTTGATGAGGCCGTAAGGCTGTTTTGATTGTGGATAGGTATAGGTCGCAGCTGCCATTAGAGCAAGCTCGAAGAAGCTTGCAAGCTTCATCCAAGGCTCTAGGCTTCAAGTTTTTAGGTCACAGACATGCAAACTTCGTTAGCAAACAACTCCAGCCCAGCAATTGGAGGCCAAGTCCCCGCAACTGCTGCAATCGAGTGCGTCACCTGCTGTGGAAGCGCACGAGAAGGTGGGACATTTAGTCCCACCTCGGAAGTTTTGAAGCAAGTGGTGCGCTATAAGTGGAAAAAGTGCCAGGGGCTTATCGCCTCCTGACACGGTGTGAGGTCCTACTCATCCCACTCTCCTCGTCCGTGACCCATACCATCGCAGACCTGGTTCCTGACCCAACTACCCGTGCACTCCTCGCCCACCACCCACGCCGGTGGGCCTGGTCCCGGGCATGCTGACCCGACCTGTTAACCCAAGAAGGCTCAGGGAGAGCGAGCCTAAGAGAGAAGAAAGAAGAGAGAATTCGCGGGAAGGGTAGGGGGTAGATTTTGCTCTCAGGGAACAAGAAGAAGAAGACGCTAGGGGTGAAGTCGCAGAAGAAGAAGGAGAAAGCAGAAGAGGAGCTAAGGAAAGAGAGCCTCAGCGGAAGCCAAAGGAAGAAGAAGGAGAAGGGCAGAAGTCTGAGAAGGCTCGGCTGAAGAGAAAGAGCAAGGCTGAAGTCAGAGGCAAGAAGGAGAAAGAAGAAAGAAGAGAAAGAAGAAGCAAGGGAGAGAGACGAGAGAGGAAATAAGAGAAGAAGAAGAAGAGCCAGAGAAAGAAGAAGAAGACATAAGAAGAGAATGAAGAAGCTGAAGATAGAGAACAAGAGGAGAAATTAAAGAAGCACTGTAGCATTGAGCACTTAAGACGTCTGATTTTTACATCAGATGCCCATCTTTTATTTTGAGCTTCTACATACATTAATATCATTTTTCTTGCTTCATAACTTTGATTAGTCATTGCATATTATATATTTGAAAGTTGTATTCTTGGTTTTTAAATCTCAATTTGCTCCCTGTGTTCGACCTCGGATTTATATTTTTCGAGCAATAAACTTTATTTGTTTTCAAAGTGATTTTGGCTATACTATGATGCATTTATTTTAAACCCAATCTCGCTTTCGAAAAATAGTAGTACTTGGCATCGGAAAGCAATTTGTCTTTCTTGGCCTTCGACCAATTAGACAGGATCTGATGAGATGCCAAGTAATTAACCAAATCAGCGTACCAAGGAAGTGTCGCACCAATAGTTAGGAGGTGCTCATCAGGAAAATGCTCCATGATCAGGCTGGAAGGGTTGATGATAGCAGAAGGAAGGCGAGACAAGTGATCAGCTACCACGTTTTGTTTTCCCCCCTTGTCGCGAACCTCGAGGTCGAATTCTTTCTACAGCAAGATCCAGCAGATTAGTTGAGGCTTCGCATCCCGGTGTGATCCGAGTATATGATAACGTAGGAACCCAAGAGATAAGATCAAAATTTTTCCAGGACAAATACTATGGCTAACAGCTCTTTCTCAGTAACCGTATAGTTACGCTGAGCCTCGTCAAGCATCTTGCTAGCGTAGTAGATGACCACAAGTTTCCTGTCAATTTTCTACCCAAGCACGACACCTACTGCATAGTTAGATGCATCACACATGATCTCAAAGGGTTGAGACCAATCAGGGGATTGCAGGATAGGTGCTTGGGTGACTCGGTCACGTAGATTTTCAAATGCACGAGTGCACTCCTTGGTGATTTCGAAGGAGACATCTTTTGCCAGAAGATTAGTCAAGGGGTGCACGATTTTTGAGAAATCGGGAATGAATCGACGGTAAAAATCGACGTGCCCCAGAAAAGATCTGATGTCCTTGTTCGGGCTAGGCATAGGTATCTTGGAAATCAAATTAACCTTAGCCTGATCAACCTGGATGCCATTCTCAGAGATAAGATGTCTCAAGACAATTCCCTCAGGAACCATGAAACGACCCTTTTCCCAAGAAAGAACCAAATTCATGTCAATGCATTGCCAGAGGATTTGGACCAAGTGCAGGAGAAAATCATTGAAAGATTCCTCAAATACCAAGAAGTCATCCATGAGGACTTCAAGGTAATCACCTACCATATCAGAAAATATGGCAAGCATGCACCGCTGAAAGGTGGCAGGTGCATTGCAGAGCTCGAAAGGCATCCTGCGGAATGCGTACGTTCCGTAGGGGTAGGTGAAGGTAGTCTTCTCTTAGTCCTCAAGATGGATTGCCACCTGATTATAACCAGAGTACCCATCCAAGAAGTAGAAGAATCGATTTCCTGCCAATGTCTCGAGTATCTGATCAATAAATGGTAGTGGGAAATGATCCTTTTTCATGGAAGCATTTAGTCTTCGGTAATCAATGAAGACTCTCCACGAGTTTACGATACAGGTCGAAATGGTTTCTCTGATTTCAGTCGTAATCATAGTGAGCCCTGCCTTCTTAGGCACAACCTAGATCAGACTCACCCAACGACTGCTGGAGATCGGGTAGATGATCCCAACAATTAGCCACTTAATGATCTCCTTTTTCATGACATCCTATAGGTTCAGATTCAGACGTCTCTGCATTTCACAGGATGGTCGTGAGCCCTCTTCAGTGTAGATGCAGTGCGTGAAATACGAAGGGCTGATACTAATCAAGTCATTGAGAGTCCAACCAATGGTTCTCTGATTCTGCTAGAGGATAGAAATCAATCGTGTTTCTTGATTAGAGGTTAGTTGCGAATTGATGATCATAGGAAACGTGCGATTAGAACCCAAAAAGACATATTTTAGATGATCAGGGAGGGGCTTTAATTCCATGATGGGATTGTCAGCAGCAGCAGGTGGTTCAGGGTGGGGTTCGGGAGCAAAGGCAGGAGCTGTAGGTGTGTCTAGGTCTGGTCTATGCTCCTCTAATTGTGGGGTTTGATCCTCTTGTGGTTGAATATAAGGGATAAGCGGGTTTTCCTCAACAAACGGATCTTCAACCACGAACTCGATTCCGCAGATTTGCTCGATAGCCCCACAATTGATTCCTTTTTGGGCCTTAAAGATGTCGATCTTTAGTGTCTTGCTTCCAAATTTTAACTCAATTTGGCCCTCCTCATAATTTATATTGGCCCTAGCTGTGGCCAGAAAAGGCCTCCCCAATATGATTAGTGTGTTCTTCAAGTTCTCAGGGGCATCCATGTCTAGAACGATGAAATCCATGGGAAATAAAAAGTCACGGATCCTAACTATGACATCCTCAAGAATTCCTTTAGGTGATTTGATGGATTGATCAGCTAATTGCAAAGTCATCTCTATCGGTTTGAGCTCAGATTCTTCAAGGTGATCTAGTAGGGATGTAGGTGTTAGATTTATGGAAGCTTCTAGGTTTAATAAAGCTCTATCAAACTATATATCACCGATTGCATAGGAGATTAGAGGGGTACTTGGGTCTTTTGCCTTAGGTGGGAGTTTGCTCAAAATGATGGAGCTGGCTTGCTCCGACAATACGATCAGATTCCCACTTTGGTTCACGGCTTACGCTTAAATGTACATACATCTTTCAAGAATCTCGCGTAGGCTGGTACATGGCACATCGCATCCATCAAGGGGATGTTTTGGACCTGCTCAAAGAGCTTGACCAGGTCCTCCTCAAGTGCCACAATTTTGGGTTTCCTCTTTCCCTTGGTCAAGGCCTCAGAAAATGGAACCTCAGTTGGTTCCTCTAGAATTGGCTCTGGCTCTTTATCCGGGATAGGGGTGTCCTGGATAACTAATCTAGGGTTAGGATCTGTAGTATTAGGCTTGTCGTGGCTAGGAACTGGTGGGTCTTGTGTTGCTTTGCCACTACGGGTGATGACGGAGTTTAATCTTGCCTGATTTTGGTTTGGGTTAGGTAAAATAGGTGTTTGTTGCTGCATTCCAGAGTATGAAGTTGAAGCTTCCATCCCGTCAGGCAATGGAGTAGAAGGGGCCTAATAAACAAAGTTTGCTTGGCCCTGGGGTTCATAACATGCCTCTGGTTCAGCATGTTATTTGGGTTCGGAAGAGGCTGAGAAGGGAGTGCACCAGGTTGGTGAGAATTCGCCATCTGTGCGAGCTGATTATGGACCTCTATGATCTCGTCCTTGTGCTATTTTTGCATAGCCGCATTCGTCTTTTGAATGTCAGCCATGGTTTGAAGGATTAGAGACATTTGATCTTCTCGTGTTGGCCTGGATTGATAAGTTGGATTGGGCCTAGGCTGAGGAGGTTGATATGGATGAGAAACTTGTGTTCGAGCTGATATTGAGGTCTTTGATTTTGATTGTTCCCCGACCATGTGAAGTTAGGATGATTATGCCATCCAAGATTATAAGTGTTTGAGAAAGGATTGTTCTGGATGGCATTGAGGTCCTTGCAGGTTTGAGGAACCTCAGAGAAATCAAAATATGAGGATTCAGAGTTCTCCCAACTAGAGTAGGCAGGCTTGGAGTTTCCTTCGAACCCTAGATTAGATAGGGTTGGATACGGGTCCATCCCTTGAGAAGATTGGTGGTAGATGTTATGCACAACCTCCCTACCAAAGGATGGTTGCGCGAATAGGTTTTGTGTGGAAGTGGCTCGCTGCAGATGTCGAGTCATTTCATCCACCTTCTTCTCGATGATCGAGACCTTGTCCAGGTGATTGGCCATCAATTCCAGATCAACGGATGAGGACAAGCCCTGAGTCTTGTGTGCTCCCCATGTATTCGTCAATGCATGGGCAGTCATCCAGTAGAACATGCCCATGGATTCATTATTGATAGAGTTCTCGCACATATTCTCGAGAATCTCCCATACAGTGTTCTCATGCTGACCCATGATGTTTCCTCCATAGGTTGCATTGACGAATAGTTTGATATCCTCATGGAGTCCCTGGTAAAAAGATTGGACTTGTTCCCATTTAGGAACTCCATGATGGGGACATTTCCGCATGAGATCCAGAAAGTGATCCCATATCTCATGAAGTGGTTCTCCTGCATTTTGCATGAAATGAGTGATTTGGTGTCTCAAATCATTTGTCCAACCAACGGGAAAGAACTTTTACAGAAAATTAGATTGCAGTTCAGCCCATGTGTTGATTGGACAAGTTAGGGTTTGGTACCAATGGGCAACCTTGTCCATGAGAGAGAAGGAGAACATCTTCATGAGCAAGATATCCTGATTTTGATCTTTTGACTTGAAAGTTTGGGCCAGATCTTGAGTTGCTTGATATGCTGGAAGGGATCTTCGGAATTAAGCTCATGAAATTTAGGGATAGCATGAATCATATTGGGATTGAGTTCTGTATTAGGCCCTCCAGCTTGGATTTGAACTCTGGGTTCGATTGCTACCGCAGCAAGATTGTAATGATCTCACATCATAGGATGCTGCGGTGGATTCATAAAAGCCTGGAATAGATCATTGAGGTGCTGAAGCTAATTCTGGAGATTGTTTTCTCCTTCTGTTGGTTGCTCCAAGATTATGGATGGAGATCTAGGCTCAAATGAATCAGAAGAGATATAGATCTGGTCAGGTGGTGTCGGCCCGATTAGGTTGTTAATATGGTGATTTTATCGTTGAAGTGTGTATAGTGGTTAACCTAAATCGGACCTAACCATCTCTTTACAAAATTTTTAACCTGGCCTACTTGATTTTATCTTGGTCACTTTTAGGCCCAGGGTCGAACTCAGGGAAGTGGGGTTACAAGTCAAGTTTCTACGCCTTTCCTACAACGGGTCTCTTTCATTCATTTATTGTGTTTTTGGTGTTTTTCTATTTAGATTTTTTCTGGTAATCTTTGTCCTCGAGGCACACCCTCAAAATTAAGTTCTTGGCTTTGAGCCAAATCAAGGTTCCAAAACGTGTCTTGCTATTCGCAAGACGGGGTACCTGCAATTCAACGATTATCTTTTCTCTTTTATATATATATATTTTTTATTTTTTTTTACTAGCAGGAAAGCGAAATAGAAATAAAGTAGATATAGTATATATATATAGGTATATACTATATATGTATAAAGGGGTGGGGGTGGAGGCGAAGATGGAGTGTAGCACGGTGTCGAGTCGGTCGTCGTCTAGAAAGACGCAACCGACAGGACGAGGTGCCGCGTGGAGTTTAGGATGGATGGTGGAAGATGTATGTGACCACGCTTTTTGTACGCGTGTGTCGGGGAATATCAGCAACTGGTGCAGATATTCCCGCAATACCACGTATGGTAAATAATGTGAAACTATATATGTATGTATATATGTAAATATATCTATATGTATATATATATATGGTTATAAATATATAGGTATATATATGTAGTTATATATATATATATGTATGTATGTATGTATGTATGTATATAATACTATATAGATGTATATATATATGTATATATATATATAGTAATATATGTATATATAGATATATGTAGCTAGATATGTATATATATGTATATATGTATATATAGATATATATGTATATATGTATGTATGTGTGTATATATATATATATATATATGTATGTATATAAATATATGTATATAGGTAAGTATATATGTGTGTGTGTGTATATATATATATATAT
Source organism: Thalassia testudinum (assembly GCA_037157565.1). NCBI lineage: Eukaryota > Viridiplantae > Streptophyta > Magnoliopsida > Alismatales > Hydrocharitaceae > Thalassia > Thalassia testudinum. The sequence goes on along the minus strand of JAZHRO010000014.1, from coordinate 129,744,925 downwards.
AAAAGTATATAGATATATATATGTATATATATATATATATAGACTAATACATAGTTATATAAGTACTAATATATGTATATGTATGTATATATATATATATATATATATATATATGTATGTATGTATATGTATATGTATATGTATATAAGTATATGTATATATGTAAATATATATATATATATATATATATATATATATATATATATATATATATATATATATATATATATATATATATATATATATGTATATATCTATATATAGGTATATAGGTATATATATATATTTATGTATGTATACTAATACATAAGTATATAGATACTACTATATGTATAAATATAAGTATATATATATATATGTATATATATATATATGTATATAAATATATGTATATATATCAATATATATATGTATATGTATATATATCAATATATATATGTATATGTATATATATATATATATATATGTATATAATAGTGTATAGGTGTGTGTGTGTATAAAAGTGAGTGTAGTTGTGTAAGTGTCGGTAAAGAGAGTGCTGTGAGAGAGAGTGAAAGAGAGAGAGAGAGCGAGAGAGAGGCCACTGGAGGTTAAGGCGTCTGAAGGACCAAGCGTCGTCTGGAGGCTCCACGCGCACGCGCAGGCACGTATGCGTGCAGAGAGGAGCGCGCTGGAGGGAGTGGCACAGCGAGGACCGCAACGCATAGTGCTGTGCGGAAGGGCTGGAGCGGGCACTCACAGGCGCGCATTGGCGAAGAGAGCGGGCGACTCAGGCGGGTGCGGGCGCTGGCAGACGCGCGAGCGGGCGTTGGCAGAACGCGGGGCGAGACGTGCGCGTGGGTGAATGGTGGTAGCGGCGAGCCGGGTGACCAGTTAAGTGAGAAACTCATTGGCCACCCCACTGTAGCCACAGTGTTTCGCAGAAACACGTGAACAGTGGCTACAGTGGCCGGGCGAGCCGCGCAACCGCCTGCTGCAGGTGCTGTGAGTGCGGGCGGCTTGCGGCTGGAGCGTGCGGGCTGGCGTGCGCGTGGAAGGGTTGCGCTGGCCGATGGCTTGTGGGCGGAAGGTCGCGACAGAGCACGCGGTGGCCTGCGGGTGTTGGCTGGGGTGAGCGAAAAGCTTGGCCGGCCGCTGCAGAGGCGCGCAGTGGCCGGTTTCGGGCGGAAGAGAGAGCATGATAGGGCAAAGAAGCGGGAGGCGATGGTGCCTGCAGGCGTGCGCTGGAAGGGCTGGGGCAGCCTGCAGGCATGCGCGGAAAGGGCTGGGGCGGCTGCTGCTGGCTTGCTGCGTGCTGCCGCCTTGTCGCCGCTGCTGGAGCTTTGAGCTTCAAGCTTGAAGCTTCCGCTCCAATGGCTGAAGGTGGCTAGAAAGTGAAGAAATCAGGGAAGAGCCACCACGCCCACCGGCTCTATGGTGAGCTTGGCGGTGGTGGACTCACAGTGGTGGTTGTGCACCACTGTGAGGTGCTCCTGTCCGCCGGGTGTCTCCTCAGAGGAGGAGGGCCGGCGTATGGAGGGAGAGGGGGAGGAGGCGGCCTGGAGAAGAAGGAGGTGCTGCTGTGTTGGGTCTTTTTTCTTGAGGACCAGGCTGGTTTCAAAAGAAGAAGCCACCCTCTTTTTAAAGAAGAGGAGAGCATGCACCGCCATGCCCTGGCTGTGCATGGCTCACATGCGACTGCAGGGAGAGGCTGGCATGGCTTGGCAGGGAGAGCATGGGCAGGGAATGGTACGAAGAAGATGTTGTCATGCAATGTAGACATGGGAAGAAAGTCAAATAAAAATATAATTAAAAATAAAAAGATGGTGAATTTTGCAAAGATGCACTTGAGGAAAAAATGTTAATTGCAAGGCCACTTATTTCACTCTCCTCCCCTCTCAATTAAATGCATGCATACATGTATTTTTACAAATGTGACTATGGAACCCTAATATGCACTGATAATGCTAGGATATAGCACAAGACGACACAATTGTAGGTGTATTTTTGTGGTGCAATCATTGGGAGGTTGCACAAACAAAGAGGTCGAGGCTCGGTCTCGATGAAAGTGGAAAGCTAGTGGAGGCCTCAAGGGTTGTCTTATGGACCTCCTCCTAAGCATACACCGATGGAGTAGATGAGAGACAAAAAGTGTGATGGACCTAATCAAGACACCCAAATATTTTTGGATGACTATAGAGGTTCGAGGCTAATGATACATCTAGATCAAAAAGTCGTCCACCTGAGAAATACTTGGGCAGCCAGGAAGGGGGAGTCCTGCAAAGACCCCTACACGGTAGAGCATCCCCACAGGTTACAGGGTTCCCCCACCCAACTTTCCTTGTCACCGTGGATCCAGGTAGACCAGAATGGATAACTTGACCTCTTAAGTTTACCAATTTTAAGTTCAGATGAGGTGCTTAGGATTCCACTTGAACTTTAAGATGTATTTGTGAGTGGTGACCTAATTTGAAGATTGGTTGACCCCACAAGGTGGGTCAACTTCACCTGTTTTGTCCATGAAATTATTAGGTCCCTGATTTTAGGATTCAAGTGATGTTTAGCATTTTGATTTTAGGGTTTGCTTATTTAGGTACTTTCAATCAAGGCTTAGGACACACTTTTTGGAGAGTAGATTCTTTTTTAAGCAAATGTGTCTCTAAAACCCTGAAGTGGAAACCCTAATTTGGCTCTAATTGGTGCAATTAATTCCATCCAAATTTGGTACCTAGGGCTCAATCAAGAAAGTGAGTAGCCCTAGATACCTTAAACCCTAAGTAGGTGCAGAAATCAAGATCAGGGTTTTCTAGAAATAAATCAAATTAGGCAACTTATGATGATTGATTCTAAATATGAAAAAGGAAGTTGATCTTAGTTAATTTTTTCTCTTTTTTATCTCTTCTCAGAATCAGGGGCTTTTAAGGAAAAAGGGAATGAAGTTTACCTGCCCCTGGAGTGCTTGATGCATGGCTGATCTTCCTTGGGTGAATCTCTTGCACAAATTACAGCCAAACAGATAAGGCAAGTTAGAACCGAGTCAGAAATTGTAATCAAGAGATCAAATTGTGTGTTGCTCCTTGGCAACGGCGCCAAAATGTTGACGCGTGAAATTGGGTTTTAAAATACTTCGTCGTAGTATAGTCAAAATCACACGAAAACAAATACAATTTATACTCGAGTTTGAAGTCTGAGGTCAAACGCAGGGAGCAAGTATTGCAATTAATCTCAAGATCACAATATAATCACAAAGATAAGCAATTTATAATGAAAAATCCATGCAAGAATGATATATATGAGAATCAGTAGCAATGTGCAAAAATAATAGGGTAAAATGGTGATGTAAATCACCAATTACCCTTTACAATTAGACCAAATAAATGCATAGTATCAACCAAGTAATTCTCGGCAAGATAAGTAAGTAGTATAGCCTCAGAAGCATAAAGTGGTGGAATCAGACGTTGGATGCTCAAGATAAACGACATAAACATCCCCTTGCTATAGTGTGTGTGCACTGTTCTTCTTCTTCTCTTCTTTGCTTTGCCCTTTCTCAAGCCATGCACAGAGGCAAAGGTTTCTTCTCCTCAAGTTTTAGAGAGTTAGAGCGAGGCAAAACCCCCCCTTCCCTCTCTATTTCTTTCTTCCTTTTCTTAAACCTGACTAATCGGGTAATTGGATCCAGCTAGGGGACTAAGTCTGCGTGGTGTGGGTCATGGACGAGGTGTGCAGAGGCAGTGAAGGGGACCCGACCCCCGTGTGCTGGGTAGAGAACCTAAAGCTCAAAATCTCTTTATTTGCTGCGGTTGCATCTTCAATCTAAGATGTGGGACTATCCCATTGAGTTCCTTCTTGCGTGAAGCAGTAGTAGAGGGGCCGTCTTATTGGTGATGCTCGAGACACTGGTAGGTGCAATTGGGTGCCTAGGAAGGCACCTGGGAGTCGTCCGTGTAGCCTGGGCGTGGAATCAAGGGAGAGTAGGGCACGAACTCGACTCCAAAGGTTGCTTGAAGAAGCTCCATTAATGGCATGAACTGTGAACACCTACAAGGAGAAAAATGGCTCGATGGCCACATCAGAGATGCACAGGAGCTTCGTTGCGGCATAGTGAGGGCGATGGTGACGGTGGTGAGCTGTGAGAGGGGTTAGAGAGGGCTAGCGAAGGTGTACTATGAGCGTGATGGTGATGGTGTTCGGTAGGTGGTTAGGGCAAGCAATCCCCTCAATTTCTTGAGGGGTTTTGCTTGCGTGGATGAGGCGGAGCTTTCGGGACCGACGGCGGGTGATTTGGTGGAGTAGAGTGGGCATGTGACCATGCCGGAGGTATGCCAGCCGTGGGGAAGAAGGTGACGGTGCGGGTGTGACAGTGGTTGAAACAATGATCTGATGATGCTACGGAGATGAGTAGAAGTCGAGGAGTCGACGGAGGTAGCTAGTAGACAAAGGAGGATGGAGGAGGCATCGGTTGTGGTATGGCCGGCGTCGGAGAAGGAAGTAGCTCTGGTGGGGTAGAACGGTGACTATGGAGGGTTAGAGAGAACCTCACTGGTATTGCGAGGTGTGAAAAGACATGGGGAAGAAGAATTGATAGCCTATTATACATGGCGACCGGCGAAGAGGTCTGAGGTGGGGAGGCACCAGAGTGAGGTGGAGCGAGCTAGAGGTTGGAGGAAGAAGAGGGGTTTTGGCTCTATTTCTCGCTGAGGTGAGGAATGTCATGGGTGATCTTTCATGGAGCTTAGGAGAGCTTGGAGAATAGGAAACAAGCTCCATAGCTTGCTGATGGGAACACCATCATGAGCCCTAACTAGCTCATTTTGACCCAATGAAGAGAATAAAAGCTCCTACATAACCAACTGAAGGTCATAATTCACTGAATAAACTTTCTAAGAGAAAAGTAAGAAACAAGGGGTAAAATTGTAATTTTACCATTGTAGGACAACAATGGGTTTTCTTAAGGGCTAAACAAAGGTCAAAAGGTCTTAACAAGATAAAAAGTGGGTTGGATTTGACAGAAAAGGGTTATGTGTACCCTGTGAATTAAATGCCTTCTTGAAACCCTAAAATAGACCCACTTGATTAACCAAGGTTCTGGTCAAGATAAAATTCACCTAAACCCTCTAAAAATTATATAAAAATATCCTCTAGGGTTTCGTACCTTCAATTTGGCCATTGGAACCCATCTTGACCTAGAATGGGGTCTCAGGCAAATATTTGCACTAAATTGAATTTTTGCATAAATTGCCCAGTCAAACATGGTCAAACCCAAAATCCAACTTCACCATTGGATTCCTTAGGTCCAAATTAGGTTTTTTCCAAAATTTGGACCTTAGGAGAACTCATCTTGACCCACTTTGCAAATAGGTACAACTTGATTACATTTCTACCTCTATCTTTCGAAAACCCTTACAATCAGCTCCGTAGCTTCCTTATCGTATTCATAGATAGGTCCCTCTACCATTATAGCGGAGGAATCCTACTCTGGAGAGCTTTAGAAGGAGGTTTCTCCTTGATTGCTCAGAGAATCTCTCGCAAAATTGGAAGGGAGATTCTTTGAGTAATCTCCTCCAGTCTGAACCCAACGGTGATCCATAATTCCTACTCAATCTCTCATGCGAACGTATGAGAGATTTGGATCTTTTGAAGATTCCAACTCCGACGACCATGCCTTCTCCAGAGACCTATTTAAGACTCCCCAGATTCAACTGAGTCTCCTCAGCTTGAAATTGGGCTGGATAACCCTCATATTCTTCTCTCCTCATCGGCCACAACCCTCTGCAAGCTTCGGCGGCTCCTCCCTCGCTCTCTCGTCGCCCAACCAAAATACTTGTGGTTGGGTTGTCTTCCTCTCATTCATCCGCATCACGCAACACCGGTCAGCGTTACCTTTTCCCTATCCTCGCCATTGCCTCACCTACGGAGGTATTCATCTTCCCCACATTCGACGACCATACCAGCATGGGATTTCCTTTCCCTTCATCCTTAGATTAGGTTTATTAGATTCTCTCTCTCTTCTACTTATATTCCCTCTCTTTATTTCCCTAACCAAACCTCGAAGCCACTGATCACCATCACCATCTCCACCTCCGGCGATCCCTCCGGCGAGGTGCCCCCGTCGCTCTGCACTTCCATCCACCTTGCCAACCACCCTATGACCTCTGCCTCGACTCCCTGATCACAACCCCTCACTCCATTCAATCCATTGACCACCCAAAAGCACCCCCGAACACACCCACTCACACTCCCACAGAAAGCCCTAGATCCGCCACCACAGCTACCCACACGCCACGAAATCATGCCCATCACATCCGTCGTGGTCCGGCGAAGCTCCCTAAGCGCTTTGTCATGGCCGCAAGGCTGTTCTCATGTTTTTAGGATCAGGCACACCGGTCGCCATGGACGAAGGGGCTTGAAGCTTGCTTGCTGCGCTCCAGGCAATAGTCCTAGGCGGTGTGGACTTGAGGCACGAACGCACTTAGGTTCTCAATCAGAGTCAAGAGCCCTTGCAGCCTCGCCAATTGAACCATGCATCTGCTGCTGCGGCATGCAAAGGAAGGTGGGACATTTAGTCTTACCTCGGAACTGGAAGAGCGGCCGTGTGTGCATAAGTTGAATTCTTGTCTTATCCTTGTCGCCTCCAAATCACAGGGTGAGGTCCCTCTCCCCCTTCTCACGGCCTCATCCGCGGCACTACCCATGCGGACCTGGCCACGACCCGTTTACCTGACCGACTCACTCCTTGCTCACCACCCACGTCGATGAGCCTGGACCCGGGTCTCCGTTAGGTCCGATTACTCGAACCGATTGTGGCTCTGGGAAAGCGAACCTGAAATAGAGAAGAGAAAAAGAGAGGAAAGCTACGCAGGGGAGGGGGGGTTTTTGCCTTGGAAAGTTTGGCTCCACACTTAGCCAAATTCAGAGAAGAAGAAGAGGAGGTCAGGCAGCGAAGAAGAAGAAGGAAAGATAAGTGCCAAGGAAGAAGGAAGGAGGAAGAAGCTAAGGAAGAGAAGGCTAAAGACAGAAGGAAAGAGAAGGGCCAGAGAAGAAGGAAGGAGGACGAAGCTAAGAGAAGGCTAAAGACAGAAGGAAGGAGAAATCAGAGAAAGCTAAGAAGAGAAAGAAGGATAAGACAGAGAAGAAGGAAGAAGCTGAAGAAGAAGGCTCGCAAAGGCAGAAGAAAAGAGAAGAGAAGAAGAAGAAGAAGCAAAGAAGGAGAAATCAAAGCAAAGCACTGTAGTGCACAACTTTTAAGTTCCAATTTTTATATGCTCTCAACTATTTTGTCTACAATTATTTTTACTCTTCATATACTCATGCTTTACACTTCTAATTAGATTTTGAGTAGTATTATGTGCTCAATTAACATTTATTGTTGAGATTAGTGCGTGAATTCCATTTGCTCCCTATGTTTGACCTCGGAATATATTCGAGTAATAAAATTGTATTTGCTTAGAACGCTTTTTTGACTGTACTACAACGCGACACTTTTAAAATCCGATTCAGCGTGACAAACATTTTGGCGCTGTTGTTTAGTCCACTATTCTCTGCATTATTTGATTATATTTGAGCACTAACTTGCCCTATCTTCTTTATTGTGATTTTGCGAGGTACTTCATGAGATCTTCTGCGTAAATCAACCACTCCAAGGCAGGTAACTTCTTTATTCTTCCCTAATCAATCTCCTAATCTTGGGAAGACAAAAAGGAAACAATCAATTAGGAATCACCTGCCTTCTTTTCATAATAATTATCATTTCAAAGGCAAGTTTCCTAATTTGCGATTTTTTTTTCAAATCTCCTTGAAGTTGAAGCAATTCTATTTAGAGATCCTACCCCAAAATTCCTGTGCCTATTAGGGATTACGCTTAATTTCTAAATCTCCGTGGACTACGCACTTCTTGTTTAAAGTCCAAGGAGAACATTTGTGAAAGTCAAAAGAGGACCTGGAAATAAAACCAAATTAGGGTTTCTACATTAGGGTTTTGGAGTGCTAGTTCACACTTGCCTGCATAAAAGGAAACAAATCTACCCGCATTTGTGTGCTACCCAAGCCCTTGATTGAAAAGATCTAATCAAGACAAACCCTAAAATCAGGCTCTAAAATCACTTGAACCTTAAAATACGTGGCCCTAATAACCTAGGAGTCAAATCTGGTGACTTCTAGGTCTTGACCTGGAGTCATTCTGCCATCTTTAGGGCAGGTCGGGTAAAGTTGGACTACATTATAGGCCAACCAACCTCCAAATTAGGTCACAAGTCAAAAAAACAAACTACTAATTCAAGTGAAATCAAGGGCACAAATTAGGATATAAAACTGGTAGACTTAAGAGGTCAAGTTATCCATTCTGGTCTACCTGGACCCTCAGTGACAAGAGAGGTCGGGTGGGGGAAACCTTGTAACCCGTGGGGGCACTCTATCGTGTAGGGGTCTTTGCAGGACTCTCCCTCTCTGGCTGGCCAGGTAATTCTCAGGTGGACGACTTTTTGATTCAGGGGTATCATCCGCCCCGAACCTCTATAGTCATCCAAAAAATCTTTGGGTGCCTTGATTGGGTCAACATCACATCCAGTCCCTCATCCCTTCTCTTTAGAGCACACACACAGATTTTCTTTGGGAGTCTCTATTAAGATCAACCCACTTCATTCTAAACTAGAATTTTGATTCTACATCTTGATTCCACCATCTGACTCAAATATGCAGCCTGGTTACTTAGGAAGACCATTGAAGAAACCTGAATCACAAAGATCCATGAGAGATAGAATGGTTGAGGATGCCCTTGAATATTATGAGATTGAGTACAAAACCTCAAAACCAGTAGAAGACATTCAGGTTAGTGTATCAACAACAACCTTCATCATAAACTGTGCCAATTGTTATTAACAGAAGCAATAAAGGGATCAACCCGAGACATTCTCATAATAGGATACATTGAGATAGAAAAATTGCATAACTTTGAATACCTTCAATGCATGACAAATCCTGTACTTTGGGAAAAACAACAAGATGATCTTGAAAAACGAGAAGAAATGGTGAGATTGTTAAAACAAGTTATCTATCAAAAATATCCGTACATGCCCCAAACAGTTAATGAAACATCTTGGACTAATATTGAGGATCAATCTGATCTCCTAACTCCCAGGTTTGAGACACAAGGTTGTTGTGGATTCCCAACCCAGATGGAATATAACATGCCTAATCTTGAATTAGGTTGGAAAATCCCAATTGCAGGAGAACACAATTTTGAGATAGCCCTAGAAAACCAAAATCCTAGTTCACCAAGCATAGAATTTCTAGACTCCTGTAACAATGAGATACCTCTCGAGGGTGTAAATTCCGCCCCTTATTCTAATAAGGTGACCCTTGAAGGCAATTGTGACCTAGATTCTAGTATTTCAACCCACATCCTCAGCCTAGAATCTGGATCTGGAACTTATTTTGAAGATTACAAGGCCCTGTATGACAAAGATCAAAGTTCAAATGAAGAGTATGATTCTAGGCCTTTGTTTGATGAATATACCTCTTGAACATTCTCAGAAATACAGATTGATTTCTTAGAAGTCACACCAATCTACGATATAGAAACCGAGGAGTTGGAAGAGTGGTGTTTTGATTAGATCTTCCCCACAAGCCAAAAACCTGAGCCCAGTCCCTACAAGGACACCTTTTTAAGCTCAGAATCTACAAATAGGCTAGACCCAAGTCAGGTTGCTGAGTCTACATCTTGTGATTTATTCTGTGGTGGAACCTCTGATCTCAAATCAAATCTAGAACTTGATTCTCGCCAGTTCTCTGACAATTTTGAATCTTACTATGATTTCTGAGAACCATTGTTTCCTGACGACTATGAGCCAATCTATGATCTCAGCTCACATGATGCATTCTTCGAATCTAACTCTGAGGTCCCTAATCCCGAGTTCACTGATTTGAATTCAGGTTCCATTGAGATGGAATCATTTCTTTTCGATCCTCAGGAATCAAAACCAAAATGTGTCGAGAGTGACTATAATCTAGAATTTGAATCATTTCTTGACCCAGATTTCCTTCATCCTATAAACACTCTTCAGGCATTCACTTTTGAATTTGATGGCTACTATGAGGACTCTCTAAATGAACCCACCTTAAATTCCTTTTTAGAGGAGCCCTCATACACAATTCTTATTGATGCCACCTCTACATATACAGAACCCATCCAAACCCATTTTCAACCCTGACCTGCAATCAGACTCAATTTTTATTCTGAATCCCCTCTTATTGAGCCAATTGCAGATGATTCGCCTCTACATCTCTATCGGGTTTCGGACATTGATCAGACTACAAATCATGCTCCATCATTCTCTGATCACTCTTGTAGGGATTCCGCATCATCCACTGATTATTTTAAGGATCCCTACTCTGATCAGGTTTATTCGACTCAGCCAAACCCTGGATTCACACTTCCGCATCATTCCGAGCTCCATAGTATATGGTGGGTTCCACATCTCTTGATATATATTTATCAACCCACCAGATTGATTGGATTTGGGCTACATCATCAGCTTGTTGATCTGAACAAGCACCTGGTTGGACCAACCAGGCTTTTGATCAAAGTGTTTGTTCTACAAAACTTAGCTGATTTGACCACTCCCTCTCCATACCATTTCTCGCTCGGCTGAAGGCGTTGAATTTAGTGCTTAACGGGTGTTGAAACGATGGGTTACTATGCTATTGAATTTGGTTTTGAAAACCTATCGTTGTAGTTTGAATAGCGAAGAACTTGTGTTCAACAAATAAAATTTATATCGGAATAGAAATCCCGGGTCGAACATAGGAAGGCGGACGTTTGATTAAAAATATGCATTTGTTTTATTTGTCACGAAACATAATAGCTGGTTGAAAGCTATTTAACAAATAATAAATAGAAGAGAGAGAGAGAATATTACAAATAAAAGCAAAAGGGATGTAGAATAAACATGGATTTCATTATCAGAAATTGTTCATTACACTACTCATTATGACTAGAAAGTGGAAAATGATTACATTAGAAAGCAGTAAATCTACTCTAGAAAATAGTAAAAAGAATGGAGAGAGAGATATCCTCCTCGACAATTACTTGGAGGACGAGCCAGAGGGGACGACGCCTGGAAGAAGGGGAATGGAGCAGGAAGAAGGAGGACGAAGTGGGAAGAACGGGAATGAAGCAGCATGTCGTCGTTGTCGTAGGATCCGCTTCTCAAATGTAGAGAGAGGACAACCGCAGGATGCTCCATGAAGGGGGACGAAGGTGGAAAAATTAAGATTTTTACTCTAGAAGAGCATCCCGGGTTTGGGACAAGCTCTTAGAGCTTTGGAAGGGGTGAGAGGAGAGAAGAAGGGATGATAATTTCGTATGGAGGGGGTCTCCTTTTATAGTTGCAAGGAGTGAGGGCAATTTGGTCATTACATGTTGAAAATCATAAATTCAGGGTCTTTAGTGACGGATAAATCTGTCACTAAAGGCTTGAACATGGCCTTCGTGGGTGGCATGCATGCGCCCGCTCGCCTCCTCACACCTCAACGTGCGTTCACATCCTCCAAATCTCGGTCGTTCGATCGTGAGATCGAACGGCTAAGAGTGCTCCTCACCGCGCCTCATTTGCGTGCGCATACGCGTGCGATCCCACGTCACGCGGGGGCATGCGATGGCTTGTGGACGCTATCAGGCATGCACAGCCACTGGATCTTCATCGGGCGGTCAATTGCTCCCGCGTGCCCGGTCCAATTGAGGCGTCCTATGGCTCGAACCTGTGACTCAGCTTCGCGTTAAGGTGCTCGATCAACGCGCTGTGGGTGCGTTTGTGTCGAGCGCTTAACTTAAGCGCATGTGCTTCACAGTCGTTGGATCTTGATCCAACGGTGGAGAAGCGTTGGCGCTAAGGGCTTCAACAGTGCGTGTGGCTAATTGGGCGGCCGAGATGGCGCCATCTTGGCCGTCCATCTTGTGCCTCAAACTCAGGATTTGGGAAATCAAATTGGTCCTCAATACTATTCCAAGATGTTTCATGAGCTGTTTGGTGTATGTACGGGTATTTCTAATCGATAACTTGTTTCAATAATCTCATCATCTCTTCCCGTTTTTCAAGATCATCTTGGTGTTGTTTCCAAAGTGCAGGATTTGTCATGCTTTGGAGTTATTCAAAGTTATGTAATTTTTCTATCTCAATGTATCCTGTTATGAGAATGTCTGAAGTTGATCCTTTTGTTGCTTCTCTTAATAACAATTGGGTACAGTTTATGATGAAGGTTGTTGTTGGTGGTACACTAACCTGAATGTCTTCTACTGGTTTTGAGGTTTTGTATTCAATTTCATAAAATTCAAGGGCATCCTCGATCATTCTATCTCTCATGGATCTTTGTGATTCAGGTTTCTTGAATGGTATTCCTAAGTAACCAGGCTGCATATTTGGATTTGATGGTGGAATCAAGACGTAGAATCAGAATTCAAGTTTTGATCGAAGTGATTTGAATAGAGGCTCCCAAAGAAAATCTATGTGTGTGCTCTAAAGAGAAGGGATGAGGGACTGGATGTTTGACCCAATCAAGTCACCCAAAGATGTTTGGATGACTATGGAGGTTCGGGGCGGATGATACCCCTGGATCAGAAAGTTGTCCACCTGAGAATTACTTAGGAAGCTAAAGAGGGAGAGTCTCGCAGAGACCCCTACATGGTAGAGAAGCCCCACAGATTACAGAGTTTCCCTAACCCGACCTCTCTTGTCACTGAGATTCCAGGTAGACCAGAATGGGGATTTTGACCTCTCAAGTCTACCACTTTATTTAAGAGCAAAGGTGCTTAGGATTCCACTTGAACTTCAGATGTATTGAGTGCAAAAGTGACCTAATTTCAAGGTTGGTTGTCCCAACAGAAGGTCAACTTCACCTATTTGTCCTTTGAGAAGCTTTAGGTCCTTTCTTTTAGGATTCAAGTGAAATTAAGAGCTTGGATTTTAGGGTTTCTCTTGAATAAGTCTTTTCAACCAAGGCTTAGGCACACCTCTTTTTGGAATAGTTGATTCTTGCTTAGAAAGATGTGTCTCTAAAAATCCTAAATTGGAATCCTTAAGTTGGCTCTAATTTTGGTCCAATTTAGTTGCCAAAAATATGGTATCTAGGGCTCAATCAAGAAGGCGGTAGCCCTAGTTACCTTAAATGGATGAACAAATCAATATCTGTTGAAATCAAAATCAGGCAACTTTGGTGACTTAGCTAAAGATGGAAAGTAGGTTGCCTTAATTGATTTTATTTTGTTCTTTCCTTTTCAGAATGAGGGGATTAAGAGAAAGGGCTAATCAGAGAATACCTGCCCCCTGTGTGCTTGTTGTGCGGCTGTCTTCCTTTGAATCTTCTCCCCTGAAATAATCACAACAAAAGAGATATATCAAGTTAGTACCAACTCAGAAATTGTGATCAAGATTTCTAAATCGCCCTTTGCTCCTCGGCAACGGTGCCAAAATGTTTAACAGGCGAGATTAATGTTTTAAAATTGATGCGTCGTAGCATAGTTGAAATCACTCGAAAACAAATAGATTTTATTACTCGAAGTTTTAAGTCCGATGTCGAACACAGGGAGCAAGATGGGGTTTAAAAATCAAGAGCACAACTTTAAATTTGAATATAATATACAATGAAAAATCAGAGTTATTGTGCAAAAATGTAATTGTAAACACTGGATATCAATGTATATAAAGAGCACAAAAAATGGACGTCTGATTTTGCGAATCAGACGTCTGAAATATGGCTGCTACAGTGCTATGCTTTTCTTCACTTTTTTCTCTTCTCTGATCTTTGTCTGTTCTTCTTTGGCTGCTTGCTTCCTTCTTCTTTCTTTCTTCTTTTCTTTTCTGCTCTTTTCATGCCTTAGCCTTCTTTCTCTTTTGCCTTTGGCTTCTTCTTCTTCTTCTTTCTCTGCGGTTCCTCTTTGTTCTACCTTCAATTCCTTCTTTTTCTCTTTTTTTTTCTTCAGTCCTTCAACCTTCAGCTTCTTCCTCTTCAGTCCTTCAGCCTTCAGCTTCTTCCTCTTCAGTCCTTGCCTTCTCCTCCCTTAGCTTCTCTGGCCTTCACCCTCTTCTTCCTTGGCTTCTTCTTCTTCTTCTTTTCCTTCGAGAGCAAAACCTACCCCTACCCGTGCCCACGATCTCTCTTCCTCTTTCTCTCTTAGGCTCGCTATCCCAGAGCCACTTCTCGGGCAATTGGGTCGGGCACACACCCGGGACCAGGCCCACCGGCCTGCGCTGGTGGGCGAGGAGTGCAGGTCGGGTATATGGGTCGAGCCAAGTCCGCGAGGATCGGGTCACGGACGAGGAAGTGATAGGTGAGTGGGACCTCACCCCGTGGTCAGGAGGCGAAGAGGCTTATTCACTTTTTTACTTTATTCCACTGTGCCCGCTCAATAGCTTCCGAGGTGGGACTAAACATCCCACCTTCCTTCGCAAGCATTCGCAGCAAGAGGCTTCCCTTGATTGCAGTAGCTACTAGGGTCTTCAGTGCCAATTGCTTGGCTGGAGCTATGTGCGAGAAGATTCCGTGCAACCTGGGGTGATTCACCTGAAGCGGAGAGACCTGGTGCTAGCTTGCAAGCTAGCTGCTTGCTTGCTTCAATGGCAGCAGGCCTCCGAACCTGTCCACACGAAAATGGCCTCGTGGCCCTATCAAAAAGCTCAGAGAGCTTCGTTGAGACACGACGAACGTAGTGCGGGGGTCGGCGTGGCGTTGGGGTGGCTGAAGTGTGCGTGCCTAGGGCACCTTGTGTGCGTGAAAGTGGGTGTGCTCGAGGGGTGTTTTGGGGGCATGGAGCAGTGAGTGGAGTGAGGGTTTAGGATCAGTGAGGTGTTGCGATGTTGATGGGGTGGTTGGCGAGGCAGATGGAGGTGCGGAGCGGCGGGGACGCCTCACCGGAGGTTTGGCCGGAGGTGGAGACGGTGTTGGGGATTTGTGGTGTCAAGGGATATTTTCAAGAAATAAAGAGGGGAAATAGGAAGAGGAGGGAGAGAGGAGTTATCTAACCTAACCTAAGGATGAAGGAGGCAAGGATGGTAGTCGGCTCATGTTGTTGTTGCCAGAGACGAAGCTCTCTGTAGATGAGGCGGCAGCGATGATGGGGGCAAAGGCTGCGTCAAGCAGGTATGTTTGACGCGGATGAAGGAGAGGAAGGCAACCCAACCACTGTTATTGTGGTTGGGAAACGAGAAAGAGGGGACAGAGTCGCCGGAGCTTGCGGAGAGGTTGTGGCCAGCGAGGAGAGAAGAAAGTGGGGTGGATCGGCCCAATTCCAAGCTGAGCTGGTGTGGAATGAATTAGGGTTTGTTATATAGGCCCTGGAGGATGGGTTTGTGCTTGGAAGCCAAGCTTCCAAGCACGGCAATCTCGCCAGAGATGAAAACTCAGAGAGACCCAAATCTCTCATGCGTTCACATGAGAGATTGGGTAGGAATTAGGGCTCATCAGTGGGTTCACATTGGAGGAGATTTCTTAGAGAATCTCCCTTTCAATTTTGAAGGGGATTCTCTAAGAGATCAGAGAGTTCTTGCCTTTGAAACCTTTCCGGAGAAGGATTCCCGCTATAATGGTGGAGGGACCTAATTGCAAAGAATGAAGACAAAGATAAGGGGGTTTCTGTAGAAATTTTCAAAAGTTAGGGGTAGAAATGTAATTGGGCTGGACTTGTTTGCAAAGTAGGTCAAGATGAATTTCCATTAAATCCAAGTTTTGGTACAAACCTAATTTGGACCTAAGGAATTCAATGGTGAAGTTGGATTTTAGGTTTGACCACATTTGACTGGGCAATTTATGCAGAAACCTAATTTAGTTCAAACATTTGACTGAGACTCCAATTTAGGCCAAAATAGGTTCCAAGGGCCAAATTGAAGGTTTTAAACTCTAGAAAATATGTTTCCATGATTTTAGAGGGTTTAGGTGAATTTTATCCTGACCAGAACCTTGTTAAATCAAGTGGGTCTATTTTAGGGTTACAAGAAGTCATTTAATTCCTAGAATTCACATGAACCTTTTTCTGTTTGAACCAACCCACTTTTTATCTTGTTAAGACCATTTGACCTGTGTTTAGCTCATGAGAAAACCCGTTGTTGTACTGCAATGGTAAAATTGTAATTTTACCCCTTGTTTCTTGCTTTCCTCTAAGAAGGGTTATTCATTGAGTTAAGACCTCCAGTTGGTTATGTAGGAGCATTTGTTCTCTTTTCTCGGTCAAAATGAGCTAGTTAGGGCTCATGATGGTGTTCCCATCAACCTTCTCCCGTGCATGCACTTTTAATGGAAGAAATGAAGGGGAGGAGAAGAGTTAGAGATGAGAGAAAGTGTGCAATTCAAACAAACAAGCCTAATATTGTCTTAATGTTGACTCCTTAAAACCTAAGACTTGGGAACCCAATAGGTAAGAAATCAACAAGTGAACCCAATTCTAAAAATAGAACCCGACTAGACTAAAGAGGTGGCTTGGGCCCAAGCATGTCCTGGGAAAATCACCAGGGGCATGTGTAAACCCTTACTCGTGGTTTGACTTCCCTCTAAGTCCTTCACCGCGTTGTCTAAAGGAATTAGGAGCACTTAGTGATCCTTAAATATTGGATATCAAACCTAATTGAATGAAGTCCTTAAGTGGTCAAATGACTAGTTTTAAGTTAGGCTTAGGTGTTTAAATGTGCATGGGAATATGGAGGACGTTACTTGGGGTAATACTCTGTTATTTCAATTATTTTAGTGTGTGTAGGATTGGAAAAGTGATTCCAATAGCAATTAAGCTAACACATAATATTTGAATGTATTTCTGCTTTTACGATTTGCTTTAAATTAGTATATTTTAGGGTTTTCTTTTTAAGTTTTCAAAGAACAAACAAAGAGAAATCAATTTGTATTTGTGAAGGTAGATTTCCTTTATATTGTGGGGCTACAAATTAAAAAGAAACCCTAATTGAATTGGATCCTTAAACAGAAATTTACTATCAATGAATCTTTTTCAGGCTTTTCTTTTTAAGTAGTGGTCCAAACAAGACAAACAACACCACTACTGTATGGAAAATCAAACAAGGATTCTAAAAAATATTTTTTTTGTGATTTTAGGAATTTTTTTGATAATTTTTAAAGATTTTTCTTTATGCTGATGTCAAAGTCTAGAAATGATACCCGTAGGTATTTTAGACTATTTAGTACCACCACCGACCACCAAAAATTTTTGTGATTTTATATGTTGTGTAGAATTTCACAAGGATTCCAAAAGGATAAATTTCACAGAAATTGGATGAGTATGAAAATTCCTAAAATTTGTGGATAGTAGCAAAATAGAGAAATCAGAAAGGATGACCCCCCTGTGCTTCGTGAATTTTTAAAAATTGTTACAAAGACAATTGCTTTGAAATTTGGTACAGATATTCCTCATTTGATTTGGAATCACTGGTTGAATTTCAAGATTTTAGGAGGCCTGTGGTGTTAGGAATTAATTTTTGAAGTCTGGACAGAAGTCTGGACCCGAAAATTAAAACACCAACACTTGAAGTGGAGTGGTGTTTAATGATGCAAACAAGCAATCAATGGGTTTTAAAGGACTCCAGTCCACTTAATTAAA
The DNA here is from genome assembly GCA_037157565.1 of Thalassia testudinum. Lineage (NCBI taxonomy): Eukaryota > Viridiplantae > Streptophyta > Magnoliopsida > Alismatales > Hydrocharitaceae > Thalassia > Thalassia testudinum. The sequence continues at coordinate 129,727,359 of JAZHRO010000014.1, read as the reverse complement.
GTATTTAGGTTCCTGAAAGCCAAGTTTAATATTTTTTTGGTAGTTTTTTAGAAGAAATTTATGTGACAAGCATAGACTACTAACCTGAATTTTTGTGGGAAGAAAAGGTACTTGAAGTTCCAAAATCTCACTTCCTTCCTACAACACCTGCACACAAGATAGAAAAGAGACAAGGGGATGAGATCCACTTATCAAGAAAGAGAAATAATAAATGCAAAGTAGTCCCTCCTCGGCAACGGCGCCAAAAAGTGATATGATTTTTACGCAATTTGTAATATGCGAGTTTTATAAGTCGTTGTAACGCGCAAAAATCGATTCACTTTTAAAATTTGTAACCTTGATAGTGGAGTATCTAGGGTCGTCCAAGGAGGCAAAGTTTGCAGATTCAGATCTCTTACTCAAAAAATAGGAAATCAACTTTCTTTTTAGGTTTCTCAATATTAGATTTTTAGGGTTTTGAAATAACGGGCAATCACAAAGTTTTGAGCGAGAAGATGACTACACCTAAGTTGTTGAAACTAAAACCTAAGTGACAAGCAAATTCTCGCTCTAAGCTCACTCTAGACCTAGAGTAATTAGAGAGAGAGGGTGTGTGCACTAAGGAAAAAGCAACAAGATGCAACAGGAAATGCTACAAGAATTTAAAGAAGGCAACTTTACTTAAAGGAAAATTTTATTTTACAATAAGACAAGTAGAGGAATGCTTCTACTAAAAATTGAAAAGATAAAATAGTAAAACACAAAAATCCTCCAGATGATGGTGGTGAAGAAGATGAAGCCCTTGCTCCAACTATGACTGCTCCCGAAGTTGAAAAGTGTTCCTCCTTCTCCTTCCTTTGAAATGCTGCTCCAAAGTGTGGTCTCCTCTTGGCAAGCCCAAGGGGGGCATGCCTAAATTCCTCCAAAGGTAGATGGCTTCCAAATCAATGTCACCTCCAAGGGTGGGCATGGACCACCCTCAAATCCTCCTCCTAGGGTAGGTGTGTACCCTAGGTATTCTCCCTTTGCCTGGCTTCTCCCTTTGGATGGCATAGGCATAAGAGAGAAGAGAAGAGGGGAAGGCACCAAGGGGACAGAGTGTCCCCTTAATCTTCTTCTTCTTCTTCTTCTTCTTCTTCTTCTCTTGGCCGTCTATGGAAGGTGGAAGTATGGGTATTAATGGTAGCCAAAAGTATGTGTTAATGGTGGTAGGTAGGGGTATATATAGGAGTGGTAGGGGGGTAGCTGTAGTTAATGGATGGAGGGCTAGTATGGGTTGTAGAGGGTGGCTATAGGATCCTAGGGTTGAGAGGGGTGGCGCCAAAATGGAAGGGTGCTTGATGGTTGGCGCCAACCCTAGGTGAGAGTTTGGGTTAGGTTTAGGTTAGTGTGTTGTAGGGTGGAGATGGAGTTGTAGGTGGTGGTTGTTGGGATCTATGGTGGGTTTTGTTTGGCACCATATGGGGGGGTGTTTAGGTGTAGGTTAGGTTGAGTTGGTGCCAACATAGGTGTGGTTAACGGTTGGTTAGGTGGCGCCAACTTGTGGATGGTGGTGATAGGGTATGGTGGTGAATGGATGGTGAGGATTGAAGCTAGAGTTGGCGCCAACAAAGGGATGTATGTAGGTGGTGTGTTGGTGCCAACTAGGGATGGTTTAGGGTTAGTTAGGGTGGTGTTGGTGTAGGGTTAGGTGGCGCCAACCCTAGGGTTCTAGAAGGTGGGTAGGTGTAGGGTAGGGATGGCCTTATAAGGTGGTGATTATGTGGTGGATGGTTGAGGGTATTTTGCACCAAGTGTAGGGATGTGTAGGGGGGTAGTTATGGTAGGTTAATTGGTGTTGGTGCCAAGTGTAGGAGGGTAAAGGGTGGCGCCACTAGATGGATGATGGAGATAGGTTAAAGGGGTATGTGTAGGGTGGATGATGGGACTTCAAGTTCGCACCACCTTGAAGGGATGTGGAGGCTCTTTTGGTGCCATCTTGAAGTGGGCTAAGTGTTTATCGCGGTGAGATCAATGTTTAAAATAATCACATTGCAGTATAGTCGAAATCGCTTTGAAAACAAATACAATTTTTATTACTCGTATAAGTTTTGAGGTCGAACACAGGGAGCTATATGGGATTTAGAAATCAAGATCACAGTTCAGAATTAACAGAGATTGCAATAATGTCAGTAGCAATGTGCAAAATTATGGGAGTAAAATGGTGATTTAGATCACCAAATACTCCTACAATATCACTAAGGAACTCAATGTATGAATATGCAATGAGAGCTTAAGATTTGTCGTCTGATTTTAAATCAGACGACTTAAAGTTGTCTGATTCTTCCTGTCTTTGCTTCTTCTCTTTCTCTGCCTTTGCCTTCTCTGATTCTTCTTTCCTTCTCTCCTTTGGCTTTCTTCTCTTTAGGCCTTCACCTTCTCTTCTGCTTCTTCTTTCTTCTACCTTTGCTTTCTCTGTCTTCTCCTTCCTTCTTCTTCAGCTTCTGTCTTTGGCCTCTTCTTCTTCTTCTTCTTCTTCTTTCTGACCTCCTCTTCTTCAGAAATGGCTAAGTGTTAGTCGAAGATCACTACAGCAAAACCCTCCCCCTACCCACGTGACACTCCTCTCTTTCTCTCTTAGGATCCGCTCTCCCAGAGCCACACAGGTATTCGGGTTATTGGGTCAGGTGCGTACCTGAGTCCAGGCTCACCGGCGTGCGGTGGTGAGCGAGGAGTGCAGGTCGGGTCGGGTCAGCCAGGTCCGCGGAGGCAGTGTCACGGACGAGACCTGGTGTAGGTGAGAGGGACCTCACCCCGTGGTAACTAAGGCGAACATATGGTGGCACTTTTGCAATTTATGCGGGTGCACGGCTTTGGAAGTTTCTGAGGTGGGACTATCCACGCACTCCTTTTCTCGCGTGCCTGCAGTAGAGATGGTGCTTCCAATTGCAACAGTTGCTAAGGCTTGCAACTCCAATTGAGGGCCTGGGTGTGTGCGCAAGACTCTTTCACGCAACTTGGGTCTTCAACTTGGGACAGCAAGGCCTGGAGTAGCCTCAAGCAAGCTTCGAGCTTGCTCGCCAATGGCGGATAAGGCCTTGATCCTGAAATCAATAGAATGGCCTCACGACCATGTCAAAGTGCTCAGGGAGCGTCGCTGGAGCATAACGGATGTGATGGGGGTGGTGGCGTGGTGTGTGGGTGTCTGTGAGTGCGTACCTAGGGCAGACTGTGTGTGTGTGAGTGGGTGTGTTCAGGGGGTGATTTGGGTGGATGGAGAAGCAAATAAGGAGAGGGGAAGTGCTCAGTGAAGTGTGGTAATATTTGTGGGCTTGTCAGTGAGGGTTTTGGTGGCTTGGGGAGGTGGGATGGCCTCGCCAGAGGTGGTGGTCGGAGATGGAAGGGATGGAGGTGCGAAGGGGCGTTAGTGGTTGGATTTTGGGAAATAGAGGGGAAGAAAATAGAGGGGATAGGGAACTTAGCTAGGACGCTAAGGGACGAAGGGTGGTAGCGAGAGCGTCGGGTCTGGTGTGACCAACGTCAGAGATGAAGGCGGCTCCGGTGAGGTGGGAACGACGAGGATGAAGAGGAAATGGCATCTGTTGGTACAATGAGATGCGGATGAAGGCAAGGAGGATGAATCCACCGTAGGTATGGCGGTCGGACGACAAGAAAAAGCAGGGAAGGTCACTGGATGTTGAGGAGCCTTCGGCCGTGAGAGGGAGAGATGAATTTAGGGGAATCACAACTGAATTCGAGCATGAAGAAGTCGGGGAGATCTGGGCTTCTTTAAATAGGGCTCTGAAGGGCGGTTAGGGCTTGCGAAGCAAGCTACCCAAGCTTGGAAGGTCGCTGGAGTTGGGAGCTATTAGGATACCCAAATCTCTCATGCATTTGCATGAGAGATTGGGAAGGAATCAAAGCTCATCAATGGGTTCAGACGAGAGAGAATTTCTTAGAGGATCTCCCTTCCAATTTTGGAAGAGATCCTCCAAGCAATTGGGGATATATTCCCTGTCAAAGGTTGCCGGAGTAGGTTTCCTCCGTGATAATGGAGGAGGGACCTAAGTGTGAAGACAATGAAGAAGCTAGGGGGCTATTTGTAAGGGTTTTTTGAAAGTTAGGGGTAGAAATGTAATTAGATAGGACCTTTTTGCAAACTAGGTCAAGGCAAGCTCATCTTGGATCCAAGTTTTGGTACAAACCTAATTTGAACCTAAGGAATCCATTGGTGAAGTTGGATTTTGATTTTAACCACGTTTGACTGGATAAGTTATTTAAAAACCCAAATTAGGGCAAATATCTGTCTGAGACTCCATTTTAGGTCAAGATGGGTTCTAATGGCCAAATTGAAGGTACTAAGCCCTAGAGAATATTTTTATATGATTTTTAGAGGATTTAAGTGAATTTTATCCTGATCAGAACCTTGGTTAATTAAGTGGGTCTGTTTTTAAGGTTTTAAAAGTCATTTAATTCTCATAACACACACAAACCCTTTTCTGTTTGATCCAACCCACTTGTTATCTTGTTAAGACCATTTGACATTTGTTTAGCCCTTGAGAGAACCCATGGTTGTAATGCATTCATGATAAGCTGGTAAAATTATAGTTTTAACCCTAGTTTCTTGTGTTTCTCTCAGAAAGGTTATACAATGAATTATGACCTTCAGTTGGTTATGTAGGAGCATTTATTGACTTCATTGGGTAAAAAGGAGCTAGTTAGGGCTTATGATGGTGTTCCCATCATACCCCCATGCCTAGCTTTTGCTAGTCCTTTAGCAAAATTTCAAGGTATTAACTTTGATTCTAGACCATAAGATCCTTTGATGCTAAAAAACTGTGATGTGTGCTTTCTTCTGTAGAGTAGGTTAGAATGCCGATAATAGGCGTAGAGGTACTCAAGTACCAACCAAGATCCGGACTTTATCAGCTTTAGCCTTAGTCTGCCATGAAGGTTTCTAAGGCCTACAAGAACTATCCTAAGGTTTGTTGAACTCCGCAGTTAAAGCACCCGTGCTTGTAACATATTTTAGCCTCGGTTCAGTTTGCAGTGCGTTTTTGTCAGAGAGAGATAGAGGAATTTTTCTTTATTTTTGGAGAGTTTTCTCTCTCTTTTCCTTTTATTTCTAGCTTCGGATTAGCTCCACAACATGGTCTGTATCGAATTCCTAGTCCCCATCATCATTCCTTGAAGGGTCCCTGGCAATCGATGCTTCGAGATAGTACCACCCATGGCAACCTCCAGAACCCTGGCTTTCGAGATTTTGAGATAATCCCACCCATGTTGTTCTATAGCTAATTTCAGACCCTGGTAATCGACATTTCGAGATAATGCCGCCCATGGCATCTGAACCCGCACAGGGTGCTTACATGCCCCCGATAGGATATGTAGATATCCTAGGAGACAAGCATCAAGGAGACGATATGTTATTGCACATCTTCGAGTGGAATTTCCTGCCTCTCCACATCGGGAAGTCATCCAAATCAACTTGTGTTGATCAGCCGCTCCTAATCTAGGTGACTTTTTCAGAACAATTCAAATGCATTTGCGTGATTTTGATACTTAAGCGCATTGAACCAGATTATGTGTGGATTGGGGTGCGTAGGTTACCGAGTCCTACAAACCAGAGGTTAGTTAACGAGGTTGAATACTCCGTAAGCTTTAGACCTAATACTTAAGTTTCGCATTTTCCCCAACCTCTTGAGGACTATCCAGATCTTAGCGAGTACTTGAATTTTTAAGCCTCTGATCATAGCCCAAAAGGCCTAAAATCAGCGTTCCTACTAATCTCTTTTCTGTTTCATTAGCACTTTTTACCTTTCATTTTCTTTCTTTTGATATGGCCTAGAACTAAGTCAATTCCTTAATTTCTTACTAATGACTACCTTTTTTTCTTTTCTTTTCAACTTGTGCTCCTTTTTTGACATTTTTATCTCTTCCTCTTTTTCTCCTCAAAACTGATATGCCCTCAAAATTTTCTCTACTCTTATTTTTTATTCTTTTTCAAGAAATTTTTTTATTTTTTTGGTATTTTTGGAATATGTGATTTTTTTGATGAAACCCTTTTCTTGAGAGATGATTTTCATGACATTTTGCACTTTAATACCCCCCATGCCTACGATTCGCAATGTCCTCATTGTAAATTGGGTGGGTTTGAGTTCTGCTAAGATCATTCATTAGAACAGGTGTTGGGTGGGTGAATAGGTTGGGATGACTGTTGCGAACGATTTCAAGCTCGGGTACAGGTATCAGAGGTGGAGTCAGCTGTTTTAATGGATGAACCCTAAAGTGCAAAATGAGTTCAGCATAGGATGTGTCAAGAAAGGTTTCAGGTTTTTCAAAAATGATGGGTTGCCTCCTGTTAAGCGCTGAGTTTTATGCCATTGGTTGGGCGCAATGAGCTTAGGAAGAATGGAGGGTAAAAGATGTCTCAGCCAAATTTGTATCAGTAAGTTTAATGAACGGCTTGAGTCTCTGACCATTCACGACAAAATGTTCTGAATCATGGCTGAGTTGACTGATTTCGATGGCTCCATTTCCAAAGATTCGTTGGATAAGGTAAGGTCTGATCCATTTTGATTTGAGTTTTCCTGGGAACAGTTTGAGTTTAGCATCAAAGAGTAGGACTTTCTGATCAGGGCAAAAGATCTTTCTGGATATGTGCTTGTCGTGAAAGGCTTTAACCTGATCTTTGTAATTTCGTGAGTTCTCATATGGGTCGTGGCATAATTCATCGATCTCGCTCATTTGAAGCTTTCTGTGGGTTCCGGCCTTAGAAAGATTGAGATTGCAGTTCTGTACTGCCCAATAGACCTTATGCTCCAATTCGACAAGGAGGTGACATGTCTTCCCTACACCAATCTGAAGGGAGACATACCTAATTGGGTTTTGTGGGCGGTCCTATGAGCCCACAAAGCTTCCATAAGTCGGGATGACCAGTCTTTCCTGTCAGGTGGAATAGTGACCTGGAGGATTTTCTTGATCTCCTGATTTGATAGCTCAGCTAGACCGTTGGTTTGGGGGTGATAAGGAGTAGAGATTTGGTGCGACACCCCGTATTTGGTCATCAGTGACATGAACTGAGAATTAGTGAAATGGGTCCCTCCATCAGAGATTATAGCACGTGGAATCCCGAACAGAGAAAAGATGTTCTGATGAATAAATTTGATAACCACCTTATGATCATTGGTTCGGGTTAGAATGGCTTCGATCCATTTGGACACGTAGTAAACAGTGAGTAGAATGTACTCGAAGCTGTTCGAAATAGGAAAGGGTCCCATAAAATCAATCCCCCAGACATTGAAGATTTCGCATACAAGAATTGACTGTAAGGGCATCATATCACGGTGGCTCATGTTGCCTAAGGTCTGGCAACGAGTGCGTGCCTTATAGTGATTGTATGCATCTTTGAAAATCGTGGGCCAATAGAAGCCGCACTGGAGGACTTTAGCTGTGGTTTTATGACCAGAGAAGTGTCCACCGCATACCTGGTCATGGCAGAAGGACAAGATGTCCTGAATTTCCTCTTTCGGGACACATCGTCATATGATTTGATCAACACCGATGCGGAAAAGATACGGGTCTTCCCAAAAGTAATACTTGGCATCGAAAAGCAATTTGTCCTTCTTGGCCTTTGGCCAATCGAATGGGATCTGATGTGATGCCAGGTAGTTCACTAGATCAGCAAACCATGGAAGCCCCTTACTGATAGTTAGGAGGTGCTCATCAGGAAAAAGTTCTGTAATGGGTCCAGAAGGGTCGATAATGTCAGAAGGAAGGAGGGATAAGTGATCAGCTACCACGTTCTGTTTTCCCGCCTTGTCGCGAATCTCAAGGTCAAATTCTTGCAACAGCATGATCCAACAGATTAGTCTAGGTTTCACATCCTTCTTTTCAAGGAGATGCCTCACAGTTGTGTGATCATTGTAAATGATAACACGGGAACCCAGAAGATATGATCTAAACTTTTCCAGGGAAAATACTACTGCTAGTAGCTCTTTCTCAGTAATTATGTAGTTACGTTGAGCCTCGTCAAGTGTCTTGCTAGCGTAGTAGATGACCACGGGTTTCCAGTCAATTTTCTGCCCAAGTACCACTCCTACAGCGAAATCAGATGCATCGCACATGATCTCAAAGTGTTGAGACCAATCAGGGGACTGTAGGATCGGAGCTTGGGTAACTCGATCACGTAGGATCTCAAATGCTTGAGTGCATTCCTTGGAGATTTCAAAAGGGACATCCTCAGATAGCAAATTAGTCAGGGGGTGCGTGATCTTCAAGAAATCAGGAATGAATCGACGGTAAAAATTGACGTGCCCCAGGAAAGATTGGATGTCCTTGACCAAGATTGGCATAGGGAGTTTGGAAATTAGATTCACCTTGGCTTGATCGACTTGGATGCCTTTTTCTGAGATGAGATGTCCCAGGACAATTCCTTCAAGCACCATGAGTGGCTCTTTTCCCAGGAAAGAACCAGATTCACATTAATGCACCGCCTGAGGATCTGGACCAAGTACAGGAGGCAATCATCAAATGATTCTCCAAACACTGAGAAGTCATCCATGAAGACTTCCAGATAATCACCTACCACATCTGAGAATATGGCAAGCATGCATTGCTAAAAAGCAGCGGGTGCATTGCAGAGACCGAAAGGCATCCTTGGGAATGCGTACATCCCGAAGGGGCAGGTGAAAGTGGTCTTCTCTTGGTCCTCAGGATGGATTGCCACTTGGTTATAACCGGAGTACCTGTCCAAAAAGCAGAAGAATCTGTTTCCCGCTAGTTTTTCGAGGATCTGATCAATAAACGGTAGTGAGAAATGATCCTTCTTTGTGGAGGTATTGAGTCACCTGTAATCAATGCAGACTCTCTACGAATTTGCTACATGGGTCGGTATGATTTCTCCGGTCTCAATCGTGATCACGACGAGTCCTGCCTTCTTAGGCACGACCTGGATTGGACTCGCCCACCGATTGTCGGAGATCGGGTAGATGATCCTAGCATCCAACCACTTGATGATCTCCTTTTTCACGACCTCTTGCAGATTAGGATTCAGACATCTCTGCATTACACGGGAAGGTCATGTGCCCTCTTCAGTATAGATGTGGTGTGTGCAGTAGGAGGGGCTAATGCTAGTCAAATCATCGAGAGTCCATCCAATGGCTCTTCAATGTTACTGAAGAATAGCAATCAGACAGGATTCCTGATCAAATGTGAGTCTGGAGTTGATAATCACAGGAAACGTCTGATTGGAACCCAAAATACGTACTTTAGATGATCAGGAAGAGGCTTTAGTTCCAAAATAGGGTTATTACCAGCAGCGGGTGGTTCAGGGTGTGTGCCAGGAGCAAGGGAAGGAGTTATGGGTGTGTGTAGGTTAAGTTCGGACTCCTCTAATTGCGGGTTTCGATCCTCTTGTGGTTGGTCAAAAGTAGTCATGTTTTCCTTGATATATAGATCGTCAACCACAGCCTTGATATCACATATCTGTTCTATAACTCCACAATTAATCCCATGTTGGGCCTTAAAGATGTCGATTTTTAGTGTCTGGTTCCCAAATTTCAGTTCAATTTGTCCCTCTTTACAATTAATGTTGCCCCTAGTAGTGGCCAGAAAGGGTCTCCCTAGTATGATCAGTGTGTTTTTCAGATTTTCTGGAGCATCCATATCCAAGACTACGAAGTCCACCAGGAAATAGAAATCCCGAGCCCTAACAATGACATCCTCAAGAGCTCTTTAGGTGACTTAATAGATCGATCTGCCAACTGTAATGTCACCTCTGTTGGTTTGAGCTCAGATTCCTCAAGATGGTCAAGTAGGGATGTAGGTATTAGGTTTATGGAGGCTCCTAGATCCAATAAAGCTCTATCAAATTGGATATCACCAATTGTATAGGAAATCAGGGGAGTACCTGGGTCTTTTGCCTTAGGTGGGAGTTTACTTAAAATGACAAAGCTGGCTTACTTTGGCAATACAATTGGGTTCCTACTTTTGGTTCGCAGCTTACGCTTAGGTGTACACACGTCTTTCAAAAATTATGCGTAAGTCGGTATGTGGCGAATCACATCCATCAAGAGGATGTTTATATGGACCTGTTCAAAGATCTTGACCAGGTCTTCTTCAGGTGCCATAGGTTTGGTTGTCCTTTTTCCCTTGGTCAAGGCCTTAGGAAATGGAACCTTGGATGGTTCCTCTAGAATAGTTCCAGGTTCTTGATCTGGGACAGGGGTATCCTAGATAACTATCCTAGGGTTTGGGTTGTTACTAGGCTGAAAGTGGCTTAGGTAAGGTAGGTCTTGTGTTGCTTTGCCACTACGGGTTGTTACTGAATTCAGTCCTGCCTGGTTTGGGTTTGGTGTAGGTAAAATAGGTGGCTGCTGCTGAAATCCCGAGTATGATGTTGAAGCTTCCATCCTGTCGAGTGATGGAGTAGAAGGGGCCTGATAAATCATGTGGGCTTGGCCCGGATTTGGGTTCATAACGTGCCTTTGGTTCGACATGTTATTTGGTTTCGGAAGAGGTTGTGAAGGGAGTGTACCAGGTTGGCGGGAATTCGCCATTTGGGTGAGTTGATTACGAACCTTTGTGATCTTGTCTTTGTGCTATTTTTGCATAGCCACATTCGTCTTTTGAATGTTAGCCAGAGTCTGAAGGATAAGAGTCATTTGATCTGTCTGAGTCGACCTAGATTGATAGGTAGGGTTGGGCTGAGGCTAAGGCAGCTGATATGGACGAGGAGCTTGTGGACGGGGTTGATATGGTGGTCTCTAATTCTGATTGTTTCCCACCCACATGAAATTAGGATGATTTTTCCATCCAGGGTTATAGGTATTAGAGAATGGGTCGTTCTGGATGGTGTTGAGGTCTTCGTAGGTCTGAGGCACCTAGAAAAAGTCAGAGTACGAGGGTTCAGAGTTCCCCCAACTAGAGTAGGTAGGATCAGAGTTTCCTCCAGTCCTAGAGTCAGATGGGGGTGGATACGGGTCCATCCCCTGAGAAGATCGGTGGTAGATGTTATGCATAGCTTCCCTCATAGAGGGCGGTTGTGCGAATGGGTTTTGCGTAGGGGTGACTCTCTGCAGATGTCGAGTTAGCTCATCCACCTTCTTCTCAATGATAGAGACCTTGTCCAAATGACTGGCAATCAATTCCAAGTCGACAGAAGAGGATAGGCCCTACATCTCATGTGCCCTTCTTGGATTCATAGATGCGCGGGCATTCATCCGGTCGAATAAGCCCATAGAGTCATTATTGATGGAGTTCTCGCACATATTCTAGAGAATCTCCCACACAGTGTCCTCGTGTTGACCAATGATATTTCCTCTGCAAGTTGCATTGACGAATAAACGGATATCTTCACGGAGTCCCTGGTAAAAAGATTGGACTTGTTCCCATTTAGGAACTCCGTGATGGGGGTACTTTCGCATGAGATCTAGGAAATGATCCCATGGTTCATGAAGTGGTTCTCCAGGCTGCTGTGTGAAGTGCGTGATCTGGTGTTGTAAAGCATTCGTCTGACCAATTGAGAAGAACTTTTTTAGAAACTCGGATTGTAGTTCAACCCATGTGTTGATTGGATGCATTTGAGTTTGATACCAGTGAGCTACTTTGTCCATGAGAGAGAAGAACATTTTCATGAGAAGAATATCCCGATTTTGGACATCTGACCCGAAGGTCTGGGCCAAATGCTTAAGCTGTTTGATGTGTTGGAAAGGATCCTCGGAATTGAGCCCATGAAATTTTGGAATAGCATGAATCATGTTGGGGTTGAGTTCAGTATCAGGACCTCCAGCTGGGATTTGGACTCGAGGCTCGATCTCCACCGCAGCGGGATTGTAATGAAGTCGCATCATAGGACGCTACGGTGGATTCACAAAGACTTGGAATAAATCATTAAGGCGCTGAAGTTGATTCTCAAGGTTATTCTCTTCTTCTGCGGGTTGTGCCATGATGATGGATGAAGGAGAATTAGGTTCAGATGAATTAGAAGAGATGTCTATGTGATGGGGTTGCTGCACAAACATGGAAGTTGAGGCCTAGCCTCGACGAGAGTGAATGACTAAAGGAGGCCTCAAGGATGGTCTTGAGGACCTCCTACCAAACATGCACCGATGGTCTGGATGAGAATAGAATGTGATGGACCCAATCAAGACACCCAAAAAATTTTGGATGACTATAGAGGTTTGAGGTGGATGATACCCCTAAGTCAGAAAGTTGTCCACCTGAGAATTACCTGAGCAGCCAGAGAGGGAGAATCCCGCGAAGACCCCTACACTATATAGTTCCTCCATGGGTTACAGGGTTTCCTCCACCCTACCTCTCTTGTCACTGATGTTCCAGGTAGACCAGAATGGGGACTTGACCTCTTAAGTCTACCAATTTTAATTAAGAGCAAGGGTGCTTAAGATTTCACTTGAACTTTAAGATGTATTGAGTGCAAAAAGTGACATAATTTCAAGATTGGTTGACCCAACAAGATGGGTCAACTTCACCTGTTTATCTTTTGAGAAGTTTTAGGTCCCTCTTTTAGGATTCAAGTGAGATTAAGAGCCTGATTTTTAGGGTTTGCTTGAATAGGTCAATTCAACCATGGCTTAGGCACACATCATTTTGGAAAGTTGATTCTTGCTTATGTAATTGTGTCTCTCAAATCCTAACTTGGAATCCTTAATTGGCTCTAATTTTGGTCTAATTTAGTTTGCCAAATGTGGTATTTAGGGCTCAAACAGGAATGTGATAGCCCTAGTTACCTTAAATGGGTGCACAAATCATGTTTTATTATTGAAATCAAATCAGGCAACTTGATGAATTAGCTAAGAATGGAAAGCAAGTAGCCCTAATTGATTGTTTTTCCTTTTTAACCTTTTCAGAATTAGGGGCTTAAGAGAGAGAGCAATCAAAATTTACATGCCCCTGGTGTTTTTGTTATGCGGCTGACTTTCTTCAATGAATCTTCTCCCTGAAACAACCACAGCAAAAGAGATATAGCAAGTTAGATTTTGTATTAGAAATTGTAATCAAGAATTCTTAATTGCCTGTTGCTCCCTGGCAACGACGCCAAAATGTTTATCGTGGCGAGATCGATGTTTAAAATAATCACATTGCAGTATAGTCAAAATCGCTTTGAAAATAAATATAATTTTTATTACTCGAATAAGTTTCGAGGTCGAACATAGGGAGCTATATGGGATTTAGAAATCCAGATCACAATTCAGAATTAACAGAGATTGCAATAATGTCAGTAGCAATGTGCAAAAATATGGGAGTAGAATGGTGATTTAGATCACCAAATACTCCTACAATATCACTAAGGAACTCAATGTATGAATATGCAATGAGAGCTTAAGATCTGTCATCTGATTTGTAAATAAGATGATTTAAAGTTGTCTGATTCTTCCTGTCTTTGCTTCTTCTCTTTCTCTGCCGTTGCCTTCTCTGATTCTTCTTTCCTTCTCTCCTTTGGCTTTCTTCTCTTCTTCTCTTCAAGCCTTCACCATCTCTTCTGCTTCTTCTTTCTTCTACCTTTGCTTTCTCTGTCTTCTCCTTCCTTCTTCTTCAGCTTTTGTCTTTGGCCTCTTCTTCTTCTTCTTCCTGACCTCCTTTTCTTCTTTAGAAATGGCTAAGTGTCAGCCGAAGATCACTGCAGCAAAACCATCCCCCTACCCACGCGACACTCCTCTCTTTCTCTCTTAGGATCTGCTCTCCCAGAGCCACACAGGTATTCAGGTTATTGGGTCAAGCACGTACCCGAGTCCAGGATGACCGGCGTGCGGTGGTGAGCAAGGAGTGCAGGTCGGGTCGGGTTGGCCAGGTTCGTGGAGGCAGTGTTGCAGATGGGACTGGGTGTAGGTAAGAGGGACCTCACCCCGTGGTAATTGAGGCAAACAAATGGTGGCACTTTTGCAATTTATGCAGGTGCATGGCTTTGGAAGTTTCCAAGGTGGGACTATCTGCGCACTCCTTTTCTCACACACTTGCAGCAGAGATGGTGCTTCCAATTGCAGCAGTTGCTGAGGCTTGTAATTCCAATTGAGGGCTTGGGTGTGTGTGCAAGACTTTCGCTCAGCCTGGGTCTTCAACCTGGGACAGCAAGGCTTGGAGCAGCCTCAAGCAAGCTTTGAGCTTGCTCGCCAATGGCGGATAAGGCCTTGAACTTGAAATCAATAGAATGGCCTCACGGCCATGTCAAAGCGCTCAGGGAGTGTTGCCGGAGCACGGTGGATGTGATGGGGGTGGTGGCGTGGCATGTGGGTGTCTGTGAGTGTGTACTTAAGATAGACTGTGTGCGTGTGAGTGGGTATGTTTGGGGGGTGATTTGGGTGGATGGCGAAGTGAATAAGGAGAGAGGAAGTGCTCAGTGAAGTGTGGCGATGGTCGTGGGCTTGTCGCGAGGGTTTTAGTGGCCTGGGGAGGTGGGATGGCCTCGCCGAAGATGGTGGCCGAAGATGGAAGGGATGGAGGTGCGAAGGGGCGTCAGTGGTTGGATTTTGGGAAATAAAGAGAGGGGAAGAAAATAGAGGGGACAGGGAACTTAGCTAGGATGTTAAGGGACGAAGGGGGGTAGCGAGGGTGTCGGCTCTGGTGTGGCCAACGTCGGAGACGAAGGTAGCTCCGGTGAGGATGAAGAGGAAGTGCCGTCTATTGGAACGACGAGATCCGGATGAAGGCAGGGAGGATGAATCTACTGCAGGTATGGAAATCGGACGATGAGAAAGAGCAAAGAAGGTCGTCGGATGTCGAGGACCCTTCGACCATGAGAGGGAGAGATGAATTTAGGGGAATCATGGCTAAATTCGAGCGTGAAGAAGTCGGGGAGATCTGGGCTTCTTTAAATAGGGCTCTGAAGGGTGGTTAGGGCTTGGGAAGCAAGCTTCCCAAGCTTGGAAAGTCACCGGAGTTGGGAGCTGCTAGGATACCTAAATCTCTCATGCATTTGCATGAGAGATTGGGAAGGAATCAAAGCTCATCAATGGGTTCAGACAGGAGGGAATTTCTTCGAGGATCTCTCTTCCAATTTTGGAAGAGATCCTCCAAGAAATTAGGGAGATATTCCCTGTCAAAGGTCACCGGAGTAGGTTTCCTCCTTGATAATGGTGGAGGGACCTAAGTGTGAAGACGACGAAGAAGCTAGGAGGCTATTTGCAAGGGTTTTTGAAAGTTAGGTGTAGAAATGTAATTAGACAGGACCTTTTTACAAACTAGGTCAAGGCAAGCTCATCTTGGGTCCAAGTTTTGGTAAAAACCTAATTTGGACCTAAGGAATCCAATGGTGAAGTTGGATTTTGGTTTTGACCACGTTTGATTGGGTAATTTGTGCAAAAACCTAAATTAGGGTAAATATCTGTCTGAGATCCATTTTAGGTCAAGATAGGTTCTAATGACCAAATTGAAGGTACTAAACCCTAGAGAATATTTTTATATTATTTTTAGAGGGTTTAAGTGAATTTTATCCTGACTAAAACCTTGGTTAATTAAGTGGGTCTGTTTTTAGGGTTTCAAAAGTCATTTAATTCTCAGAACACATATAAACCCTTTTCTGTTTGATCCAACCCACTTGTTATCTTGTTAAGACCATTTGACCTTTGTTTAGCCGTTGAGAAAACCCGTGGTTGTACTACATTCATGATAAGCTGGTAAAATTACAGTTTTAACCCTAGTTTCTTGTGTTTCTCTCAGAAAGGTTATGCAATGAATTATGACCTTCAATTGGTTATGTAGGAGCATTTATTGACTTCATTAGGTCAAAATGAGCTATTTAGGGCTTATGATGGTGTTCCCATCACTAAGGTGGTGGTTATGGGTAGTTTTGGAGGGAAAATTTGGTGGCCTTTGGTGGTGGTGGTGGTGTGAAGGGTCATGAGGGTTGGTGGCGCCAACTAGGAGTGGACTAGTTAGCTTGCTTAGGTGGTGGACTTGAAGTAGTGGTTAGGGTGAAGTTAGGTTATGGTTTAGATGAATGGCCATGGAGGTGGAGCTGCTTTTGAGCTTAGCTAAGATAGCTAAGCTAGCTTAACTAATGCTTGAGTAGAAGAAGAGGTAGAAAGGATTAGGGTTTAGGGAGGAGCTAAGGGAGTTGCCTTGAGCTACCCTGAAGCTTGTGGGAGCTATCATCTGCTGAAGAAGTACTTGTAGGAGCTCAACTACTCTACTTTAGCCAGCTAGTTCTTTGCTAGCTACTAAATTGAGTAGGTTGAGTTGGGTTGAGCTGGTATCACTATTCTGGAGCTGGGGGAAGCTGGCTGTGGACTTCTTTGCTGACCTAGCTTAGCTAGCTAAAAACTAGTAGCTAGGCTAAGTTGATTGGAGGTCCTGTGAGCTACGAGGAGCTAGGTGTAGCTAGGTGGAGCTGGAATGAACTCATGTCAACTCAGTTGAGCTAGATAGGGCTCCCAGTGAATTGATTGGAGCTAAGATGAGCTAGACTCAACCATGTTGAGTTGGATCTGAGTTGAGTTGAGGTAGGTTTAGCTAAGTTGAGCTACCTTGAGCTATCATTCAATCAAGATGAGCTGGATGGAGCTGGAAGGAGCTAAACCTAACCAACGTAAGCTGGCATCCAGTTATGAGGAGCTGGATCTGGCTGAGTTCCAGCTGAATTGACTTCTTCTTCACCATTTGCCTTTATGAGTATTAGGGTTTTAGGGTTCGACTTATCTGTTTTAACCCTAACACTCAAATAAACATGTTAAAAAATAACAAAACAATGCAATGCATGCCTAACCTATGTGATGCCTAAATGTAGCCCAAAAACCCATTTGCAGAGTTAAAATCCCAAGAGCTAGATCTATTTTAGGGCATAAGAATGAAGATAAGCTGGCGTTTATCAGCGAGCTCCAATTTTGCGAGTGCAAAGACGGCCAAATCACAAGCCAAACTTATGATTTTTGGCTTGATTATTAAGGAAAGCATCTCTATATAAAGGCCTTGACTCGTGCAAGTTGACCTCGTGCTCAATTCACTTCCTCCATGCTGGCTGAATTCTGACGCACCTCTGAGCTTCTTCTGCCCCCTTCTTCACCCTCTGCCACATATAATAGGTAAAGGAGTTTTCCTCCCCATACATCCATGAAGCTTCCCATGAAGCTTGGGCCTTTAATTTTTCTTCTCTGGATCCGATCCTCCTCCTTCTTTCTCGCCGGCGGCCACACTGGGGACCCTCCTCTTTTGTTCATTAGTG
Source organism: Thalassia testudinum (assembly GCA_037157565.1). Taxonomy (NCBI): domain Eukaryota; kingdom Viridiplantae; phylum Streptophyta; class Magnoliopsida; order Alismatales; family Hydrocharitaceae; genus Thalassia; species Thalassia testudinum. The sequence goes on along the minus strand of JAZHRO010000014.1, from coordinate 129,710,225 downwards.
AAATTTCTTTAAGGCTTCTTCTCCTCTTATTCCCAATTAGGTTTAAGGAGCTTCTTAGCTTCATTCTTCAACTCCTCCTCCTTCTCTGACATCGATGACCACCATCACCACCACCTTCATCGTCCCACCTCACTCACTTTCCTCCGACCAAATTACCTTGGGCAAAGCACCTCCACACCTCCATGAATCTTTTTCCCAAGGTAATTGCACTATCTATCACCTCCTTCACCTCCCACCATACATTTCGGGAAGATTCTTTGAAGCTTCACCATCGACCACACACACTCATCATCACACACAATCTCTTTAGGGCTTTTGTTCGATGAGTAGCATCGAACCTTCTTGTGTGATTGATTTGGGCTGAAAGGCCATGTTTCCATGTGAAGGTGTTGATGTTAACACCATCATTATCCCTAACTAGCTCTAATTAGTTGAAATCAAGTGACAAATGCTCTTGAATGATTGCCTAAGAGTCGTAATTCCACTCTGATCCATTCTGAGAAGAAAACATTAAAAGAGGATTAAATCTGCAGTTTAACATCACATCATAATTTTAGAGTAGCCATGGGGTTTCCCAGGGTTAATTGAAGGTTTGGTGAGCATTAAAGTCTAAAGAGTGGGTCCACACAAATAGAAATAGGATTTCACGCATTCTGAGAACCAAAATAACATACAAAACCCTAATTTCAAACTCGCTTGAATTGAAGAGGTTATGGTCAGGATAAAATTCATCTAAACCTCCTAAAATTCATAGAAAAATATTCTAATAGGTTTGGTACCCTTGGTTTGACCAATTGATCCTATTTTGACCTTGAACAGAGTCTCAGAGGAGATTTTACCTTAATTTGGTTTTCTACGCAAATTTCCCAGTCAAACATAATCAAAACTCAAATCCAAGTTTACCATTAGATTCCTTAGATCCAAATTAGGTTATTACCAAAATTTGGGCCCAATTAGAGTTCATCTTGACCTAGTTTGCATTTCAGTCCCTTAAATCTCTATTTCTCTCAATCAGATCCCTAACTTTCGATTTTATTGCAATCAGGTCCTTAACTTTGTCTTTGTTCTTGCAAAAACATCCCTACCTCCATTGGCGTGTGAACAGATCTGCAGCCAACCTTCAAGAGAGAAGATCTCTCTCTATTTAGCTCCAAATCCCTTCAAAATTGGAGGGATTACTGATCAGACAATCAGGAATCCAACCAACCCCATTTGAGGGATTGAAATTGATCCTAGAGCTCAGGAGAGCTTGAGGAAATTGAGGACTTCTTTCCTTCAAGACAAAGGTCCAATCAAGCTTCTTCCTCATTTAGAGCTCGACTATGAGCTCTATAAAAGATCCTCATGTTTCCATCGTTTTTAGCTCGGTTCTAGGACAAAAATCGTCTTCTTCTCCCCCGAACGCCTCCGACTGCAGCTCCGACGAGCCCTCCAAACTTCTGTCGTCATCCTCTGCCATGTACGATATGTAGAGGGATCTTCTTCCTCTCCTTCTTCCACCTATCGCCGGCCAAAGCGAAGGCTCCCAGACCCCTTCCTTGTAGTCTCCCTCACCAGAGGACTTCTCCGCGACCAGTCAATCAGAGCTGATGCAATCCTCACCCCCTTCTTCCATAAATAGGTCTACTCTCTCCCTTTCCCTTTCTAGCATCTCCCTAATCCCTTTTCCTCCAAATTTAATCACTGTTCACTACTCTCCCTCTTCATCTTCTTCGACTCTGCCCGCAACTTTGGCATGGCCATTTGCACACCATATGCACCTAAACAACTTGCAACCACCACCACAAGCTCGTCCACGACCATGCGAGTAAAACCCCTCAAGAAATTGAGGGTTTCACTCAATGAAACCATCGCCCAGAGACTCCATCCTCCAGCCACCACATGCCACCATTCACCAAATTAACCCCACCATCGTCTTCCTCACCTCACGGCGATGCTAAGGAGCTTTCTAATTGGGGCTCAAGGCTTGTGTTCATGTTTTTCAGGTATAGCCAAAGCTCTGCCTTCGTCACCATCCTCTACATGTCCATCCATTGAATTTTGGCCTTCATCACTTCATCGCCACCATCTAGCAACGTGGATTGAAGCTACGAAGTGTTCAAGACTCCTAATTGGGAGAATAGGTCTTAGCATCAGCTTCCAATCAAAGCTCGAAACTCAGTGACAGCAACTGAAGACGACGTCCTATCTTTTGTCCCACATCGTGGGATTCCAATCAAAAAATGTGCATATAAGGAATTTGTGCTATTAGCTCGTTGCCTCAGACACTCGGGGGTGAGGTCCCCGCTTACCTCTCTCCACTCCTCGCTTACCCCCACACCTGGTGAGCTTGGACCCATGACCTGGTTACCCAATTTCCTATTTACCTGGTTCTCCATAGAGGAAAGGAAGAGAATTTATGGAGAGTAGGGGAGGGTTTTGCTTCGGGATTTGTGCCATGTGCCTTGAGATGCGTGCTGATATTATCAACACTCAACATCTCTGAGGTGTTTGTTTGGCACCCTTGTGTGTCTTCTTTGCTGAGGTCTTGTGCCTTGGCTGTGCTCTATGCCTTGGTGGTTTAAGGCGTCTGGGGGATATGTGTAATGTCTGAGGGTACTGTTGGCTCTTTGATTTGATTTAGTAAAATGGTTCAACATACCATTGGAAAATTTTGCATGATTGAAGAATTTGAGATATTTGTGATTTGAACTTAATATGGGGATTTAAGTGGTAATTTAAATCACCATTGTTTTGCACTCATCTATCTTTTTACTCCTCTATTTCTGGAGACACATTGGTTTATCATTGAATATATTCTTGAGTAGATTATTCATTGGATATCTTTAATTGTGATTCATTGATTGTGCCCATTATTTCTATATTATGATTAGTGTGTGAATTCCACATTTGCTCCCTGTGAACGACCTCAGACTCATTTCTTGATTTCAAGCACTCTTACAAATTTAAATGTTGTAAAGCGATTTTGTCGACTGATGGGAACACCATCATGAGCCCTAACTAGCTTATTTTGACCTAGAAAAGAGAACAAAAGCTCCTACATAACCAAGTAAAGGACCTAATTCAAGGAATAACTGTTATGAGAGGAAAATAAGAAATAAAGGGTAAAACTGTAATTTTACCATTACAGTGCAACAACAGGATTTCTCAGGGGCTAAACATAGGTCAAACGCTCTTAACAAGATAAACAGTGGGTTGGTTCAATCAGAAAAGGGTTAATGTGAGATCTGGGAATTAAATGACTTCTTGTAACCCTAAAACAGACCCACTTAATTTAACAAGATTTTGGTCAGGATAAAATTCACCTAAACCCTCTAAAAATCATGGAAAAATATCCTCTATGGTTTAGAACCTTCAATTTGGCCTTTGGAACCTATTTTGACCTAAATAGGGGTCCAAATCAAATATTTACCCTAAATTGGGTTTTTGTGTAAAATGCCTAGTCAAATGTAGTCAAACCTAAAATCCAACATCACCATTGGATTCCTTAGGTCCAAATTAAGTTTATACCAAAATTTGGACCTAAGGGGAGTTCACCTTGATCTACTTTGCAAAATAGTCCAACCCAATTACTTTTTTTTTTTGAGAAGGAAAGGAATGCTATCGAATCATCGATAGCAAACCAGGAGAGCTTTTATTAATAAAAAATAATGAAACAATTACATGGTCAAACCCCATTGATGTATGAGATTCCAATGGCTATTGACAATCTTATCCACATTCACTGGACTCTCCTAAAAAACACACTCATTCTTGGCCCTCCAAATAGACCATAAAACAACCACCATAGATAAACATGGCTCATTCATCCTCACAAGAGAACTCCAAAGATTCTCCCACGTGGGAAGAGAATCTCTAGAAACTCTCCTCCAGACATAATCTGTGATCACACATGAAGAAAAAAAATGAGTGCTGGAGTTGTTATGCATCCCACATAAATGACAAAACTGGGTAGGAGTTCCCATTCTCCTGTGCCTCAGATCTCCAGTGATCAATCCATCCCTTCTGCATAACCACAAAAAAATTTGTATCTTCAGTGGTACCTTCAATTTCCATAATTTTTGCCCCATTTCATCAACTTGTGCCATCCTGGATGAGTTAACCAGCTTGTCATAGGTAGCTGCTGAAGAAAAATTACCCTCCCACTTGTATGTGTCATATTCATCAGGTGTGGGTTTGAAGGCAGCAAGTTCTTGCATGAGGCGCTCATTTTCTGCTCATGTTCTTGTTTCATGATTATTCCACATTGCATTGTTCAAAGACCACTTTTCAGAAGCCACGTCCCAATAATCAGAAACCACAGCATTTTTACCAGAAGTAGCTGTAAAAGCAAGGGGGTACCTGTATTTAATCACCCCCCCAGGAAACCAATTCTCTAGCCAGAATTTGAAGCTTTTTCCATCACCTAAAATAGATTTGAACAAACTCCAATTATCCACCAAAGCACGCATCACAGAAGACCAGAAGGGAGAGGGTTTGTGGGGATTTAGGAGGTTCTTCTCATCATTGGCAGCCCCATAGCTATCCTGAACAATCTTTGTCCACATTTTTTTTCCCCTTGCAGCAGTCGAACACCCCTTTTCAACAATAGAGCATCATTAAATTCTTTGAGGGATCTAATTCCCATGCTACCAATCTTTTTTGGCCTATAGATCGAATCCCATTTTATTGGTTGAAGGAAAGCCCCTTGATGAGAGGCCCCTTTCCAGAAGAACCTCTTGTGCATCACATCGAGTTTTTTCCAAATTGATTTTGGGGCTCTGAGAACAGAAAAGAAAAAAATTGGAATCGATGTAATGACCGAGTTCAGTAAAATATACCTCCCACCTTTTGATAGGTAGCGACTACTCCAACCCTCTAATTTCGTAGCCACCTTTTCATATAGGAAGGACCAGTCTGCTTTCCTCAGTTTAGTTCACTTCAGAGGCAACCCCAGATATTTGACAGGCAATGTGACCACAGGCGTGCCCAAGATGGTGGAAATGTCATTCTGGATCAATCCATTCATACCAAAGCAGACCAAGGAAGATTTGTTTCCATTAAGTCTAAGACCAGAAATCTCACCAAAAATATTTACCATATAAAATAGCACTTGCGCTTCCCTCTTCCCCCCTTCCACAAAAAAGACAGTGTCATCTACGTATTGGAGAATAGGAGCTAAGGCCCTGTTATTAGACATTGAAAACCCCCTTATTAATCCATCAGTTGCTAGTTTGCATGCATACCTTGCCAATGTATCCACTGCAAGGTTAAATATCAGAGGGGTAAGTGGACACCCTTGCCTTACCCCACAATGGGGTTGAATCCATGTTCAGCATGGTTTCCCATTTATCAAAGGGGAAAAGGAGGCAGTCGTGATACACCTCTTTACCCATTGCATCAACTGAGGAAGAAATTTTCTGCTTTTGAGGATTTCCCACAAGTACGGCCAGGAGACTAAATCATAAGCTTTGGAGAAGTCGACTTTCCATAGAAAGGCCTTGGTCTTTCGCCTATGCCATCCCATCACCATCTCTTGCGCCATAATGAAGGATTCTTGTAGCAACCTCCCAGGAAGAAAGGCAGACTGGACCGGCATTATCAACTCCTTTAGTACCTCACACAATCTGCTGGCTATAATCTTACTGATAATAAGATAAATAGAATTTGACAAGGCAATGGGTCTATAATCAGAGAAGTTCTTTGCACTTGATTTTTTTGGTAATAGGAACAAATAAGACTTATTCAATCTCTCAAACCCAAAGTTGCCCAATTCAAATTCATGAATAACCTTCATTACATCCATTTTGACAACACTCCACATTTCTCTGTAGAAGAAAACTGAATCCCATCCTGTCCAGGAGCCCCCTCATTATTCAAGTCTTTAATTGCTTTCAATGTTTCTTGTTCAGAAATCGGAGCAACTAGCAGGGCCATCTGATCACTATTGACACTTGGGCAATCAGCCGATGCCATCCTCCAAGAGCCCCTTGGTGTAGCCTTGGCGCGTTCTTTGAAATATTTGCCAGCTTCACTTCTGATTTCATTGATAGAAGTAATAGTTCACTCACCCACTTTAATTGATGAGATTAGATTGAACCTTCTCCTTGCACTGGCCGCTAGATGAAAGAATTTCATGTTAGCATCACCTTCTTTAAGCTACAGTTGTCTAGATCTTTCACGCTAGTCCACTTCTTTTTTCAAATCTTCCTCCCCAACTGCATGCTGCATCTACTATCTTTGCTGCTGTTCTTGAGGACTCAAAGGCTTCCTACACTCCTTCAAGTCTAGCTCTCTGATCACTACCAATGCCTCCACCATCCTTTGTTCCCTGATCAGTGCCACTGTCTTTCCATATTCTTTCAACATGGAGCACAGACCTGTCAGCTTTGAAGCCAGCTGTTGTGTGGCAGATCCCTGCACTGCCTTGTTCTGCCACCAATGAGTTACCATCTCCACAAAGCCCTCCTCCCTAAACCACGACTTCTTGAGTTTGAAATACGATCCAATGTCAGAATTCATCCTACTGTCCCACACTAGTGGAGTGTGGTCAGAAAAGGGCCTATCAAGGCTCATAACTGCCGATAATTGATGTCTCTCCAGTAGGCTTGGACTACCAAAGAATCTGTCCAACCTAGATGACTGTCCACTGCCGTTCCTCCAAGTGAATTCAACTCCACTGATAGGATACTCTGTGATACCCAGACTCTGCACAGCCATTTGGAAGCCAGCCATTGAGCTGTTAGTCCTACCCCCAAGTCTATCATAACTTGATAGATGGCAATTGAAGTCACCTCCTATAAGCCAAGGTACCTCCTGCACTCTTTGATGCACTGCAGACAATTCCTCCCACATGCCTGCCCTGTCTACAGCAGCACATGGGCCATAAATGCACGAGACATACCAATCCAAATCTCCTTGGGGGGATTGGCATCTGTAGGTAAGCACATGCCTATCACGGAAGACTTCAGTTATCATGAGACAGGACTTTCTCCACCAAATGGCCATTCCACCAGACCTTCCAGCTGCACCCTTCACCACAACATCTGCATATCCAGACTACCTAAAAAAGTCCCATACCTGACCATTCTCCTCCTCCACATGTGTCTCTTGAATGAGAGCACAATCAATTTCCCACTCAGAAAGGTATCTGCACAAGGAAGCCCTTCTCACCTTATCGTGCAACCCACGCACATTCCAAGTTAACATTCTCATTCCTTGCCTAGTTGATCCCCTGAGACAAACAACCCACATACTCAACCATGATCGAGTTTGCAATGGTCTGCTCCACAATGGGGGTTAGGTTCTCTTTCCTTCTCCTTCTGAGCATGTAAGGGGACCGACCCACCCCCCTTTTCTGGTTTGATCCACTACCAAATTTTAGATTAGCTGGGGCAGTGAACTGCACCTGATTCACCTCCTTAAGTGCTCTACTGTCACTGTTAAGCATAATTTCCATGCCTGACTTCCCCTCCTCTTTACTGCTAGGAACCTCTGAGTCATTCTCCAAAGCATCAGCATCATCCATAGAATCAACACCTTTGGCTACTAAGACATGGCTACACCCTCCTAAGGCATTAACATCTTCCATATGCATCAAGTCCTTCTCTGCATAGCCCTAATGACAGTCCTTCCTCTTTTTTGACTTAGGGGCTTCATCTGATGAAGTGCGGCCCACCCTTTCATCCTGTTGCATCTCCTCAGAACTAGCCACAGACGTCTTAACATGCCCCTACTCAGGATGCATAGACACTTGTCCAGCCACTGCTAGGCGAATAAGCCATGAAGAGCCCCCACATCTTATCGTAACCTTGTCAGGAACAGAACCAGACTTAAAGACATCGGCCTCAATTCTAAGTGATCAGATATCCCCTTCTCCAATCATGACTTCAGATCCTTCATTGATGGATGCAAAGCCTGCAACCATCTTGGCAACAACTTCCTTAGATCTTAAGTGCAAAGGCAGTCCCTTGATCTCAAGAAGCACCTTCCTAGAACCCATTCTTTGAGGAGGTCGATCAGGGAGAGCCCCGTGGAAGGGGGACACCATTCTCCAGACCACATTGATATCTTCAAAGGAACTCGATCGAAATCTCAGCTTTTCCACATCCATCATCCCCAAACCAAAGACTAGAAAGCGAGATTGAGACAACATTGCACCCTTCCAGCCCACTGACAAAGGTTGTAGGGAACATACCAGATTTTGAAATCTCTCGATTGAGGGTTTGCCTGTCATAATTTCACCAATCAAAGCACCCCTCAACATGATCTCTACAGAAGAGATCTCCTCATATAATGGGATCTCCACTTCAATTGAATGTTTGCCAAGCGCCGGCGGTGGCGGTAGTCGGGGCTCCTTCATCATTTCCGATCTTGGATGCAGAGAGGCCATCTTTGTATGTGGCGGATTCCTCCTAGGGCAGGAATCACATTTGTGTCCTTCACCCCTGCACACCAGGTAGATTAGTGGGTTTCTGCAGATCGCAGCCAAGTGCCCCCTTTGTCGACATCTGAAGCACAAGACCTCGCCATTAACTTTCCTCCAAAGCCTTCTTGGGTAGTCATAGGTCATCCTACCAACATGCACCTGCCAGACCCTCTCCCTTCTCCAGTTCCTCGACCTCCATGTCTTCCATTCACCCCCTTCCTCAGCCATAGCTGCTTCCACACCACCATCGCCTGCCGCCCGATGCCAACCACCCTCTCTCCCTCTCTCTCATTGCAACCACCCTTTGATGTGCAACCCAATTACTTTTATGCCCCTAGCTTTCGAAAACCTTGTAGAGACCCCCTATCTTCCTTATCATTCTTTGGAATTAGGTCCCTCCGCCATTACAGCGGAGGAGTCCTACTGCGGCGAGAATTCAAGAGGGGATTTCTCCTTGATTCCTCAGAGACTCCCTCTCAAATTTGAAAGGGAGATTCTCTGAGGAATTCCCGATCATATGAACACAATTGCAAGCCCTGATTGTCACCCATTCTCTCATGCAAACGCATGAGAGATTTGGGAATCTCTTGCAATCCTACTCCAGCAAGGATGCCCATGCTTGGAAGCTTGCCTTCCAAGCACAAGGCCCTCCGCTAGAGACTATAAAAGAAGCCCCAGGCCCGGTCGTCCATCCTCAGCTTGGTTTGGATGGAGATAACACCTCAAATTTGTCTCTTCTCCTCCAGCCAAACACCCAGCGAGCTTCGGTGATTCCTCCTCCCTCTTCTCGTCGCTCTGCCACAATACCAGTGGCAGAGTTGTCTCTATCTTCATCGTCTGCGTCGCGCCATACCTGCGCACGCGCCAGCTACCTCCTTGTCATCGTCATCCCCCCTCCACTGGGACCTTCGTCTACGGCGGTGGCGGTAGGTACGCACCATTCGCCATCCTCTCTCCTTTCATCCTTAGACTAGGTTAGATACTTTCCCTTTTCTCTTCTCTTTATTTTCCCCTCTCTATTTTTGTTTCCACCCCTCGACCACCGCAGACCACCACCATCGTCTCCACCTCCGACAGACCACCGGCGAGGTGCCCCCATCACTTCCACACACCCATCCACCTCGCCAAACCCCTCAGAAGGTCTGCCACCTTCCACTAATCATTATCCCCTTCTCCATCGATCACCACAACCTCCGTTCACTCCCCCTGACAAAACCCATCACCACGGCCACAGGGTGACCTAGGCACGCATGCCTAGGCCGCTCCGCACCATGCCACCCACTGAGCCATCTTTGCCGTGTCACGGCGAAGCCTCCTGCGTGTTCTAATGAGGCCACAAGGCCATGTTGCTTGAATGCAAGTTTGACCTCCACCTCCATTAGAGCTAGCTTGAAGCAGCAAGCAAACCTTCACTCCAGGCACCGCGCTCCAGGTCCCAGGTTCCAGGTGACGTGGATTCGCATCACGCATGCATTTAGCCAAGTAATTGGCTTTGCAAGGCACCACATCTGCTGCAATCAAGCAAGTGATCCCCTATGGGCGCACGAAGAAGCGTGTGGGACTTTTAGTCCCACCTCGGCCATTTTGGAGTGAACAGAGCGGTATAAGTTGAATTTATGTTAGGGGCTTATCGCCTCCTGACACGAGGTGAGGTCCCCTCGCCCACTCACACCTCATCTACGATACACCACTTCGCGAACCTGGTAGCCTGACCCGATTACCCTGCATTCCTCACGCATCACCCACGCCGGTGTGCCTGGACCCAGGCACGCTAACCCGACCCGTTTACCCGAGAAAGGCTCTAGGAGAGCGAGCCTAAGAGAGAAAAAGAGAGTGCACGGGGGACGGTAGGGGTAGGTTTTTCACTTGCTTGCAGGGAAAGGAAAAAGGAAGAGGAAGCTGAAGAAGGAAGTTAAGGAGGAGGAAGCTGAAGAATCTAAGGAGAAGAGGACCGTAGAAGAAGCTAAGGAAAGAAGGAAGTAGCTGCAGAGAAGAAGAAGGATGAAGAGAAGGCACGGCTGAGGAAAAGGCAAAGCTGAAGCCAAAGGAAGAAAGAAGAGAAAGTCAAGGCAGAAAGGAAGAAGAAGAAGGAAGAACAGAAGAAGAAGACAAAGGAGAAAGAAGCCGCAGACAAAGGAAGAACCAAAGCTAAAGAAGAAAGAAGAAGGAAGGAGAAATGCCAGAGAAGAAAGAAGAGAGGCCAAGAAGAATAGAGAAGTCAAGAAGAGAAAGAAAAGAAAGAGCCAAGAGAAGAAGCAAAAGAAGAAAGACAAATCAAACCTTTTTAAGATGTTTGATTCTATAATCAGACGTCCAATTTCTCTTTTATGCTACATTTTATTATTCATAAACTCTTGCTTTACATTTTGAATTAGATTTTTAGTAATTTTATGTGTTCAAATTGCATATATTATTGAGATTAGTACATGAATTCCATTTGCTCCTTGTGTTTGATCTCGGACTTAAAATTCGAGTAATAAAATTTATTTGTTTTGAATGCTTTTTCGACTGTACTATAATGCGACCTTTATAAAACCTGATCATGTGCTCCCAACATTTTGGCACCGTTACCAGGGAGCAATGTGCAATTCAGCACTAGTCTCTGCATTATTTTGATTATATTTGAACACTAACTTGCACTATTTGTTTTGCTGTGATTTTTGCAAGGTATTTCACGAAGAGATCTCCCGTGCAAATCAACCACTCTAGGGTAGGTAACTTCTCTCTTCTTCCCTAAATCCATCTCCTAATCCTGGGAAGACAAAAAGGAAACAATCAAATTAGGAACCAATTACCTTCTTTTTATAGTAATTATCATTTAAAAGGCTAGTTTCCTAATCTGTGAATTTTTTTTTTCAAATCTTATTGAAGTTGAAGCAATTTTTAGAGATCCTACCCCACAAATTCCTGTGCCTATTAGGGATCACGCTTAAATCTCCACAGACTACACACTTCTTATTTGAAGTCCAAAGAGAACTTCTGTGAAAGTCAAAGAGGATTGAAAGTAGAACCAAATTAGGGTTTCTACAGTAGGGCTTTGGAGTGCTAGTTCACACGTTCATGCATCAAAGGAAACAAACCCACCCACACTTGTGTGCTACCCAAGCCCTTGATTGAAAAGATCTAAGCAAGACAAACCCTAAAATCGAGCTCTAAAATCACTTGAACCTTAAAAACCTTGGACTTAATAACCTGGGAGTCAAATCAGGGTGATTTCTAAGTTTTGACCTAGAATCATTCTACCATCTTTAGGACAGGTCGGGTGAAGTTGACCCCTTGTTGGGTCAACCAACCTTGAAATTAGGTCACAAACTCAAAACATCTAAAGTTCAAGTGGAACCCTAAGCACCTTTGATCTGAAATAAAATTGGTAGACTTAAGAGGTCAAGGTCCCCATTCTGGTCTACCTGGAATCTTAGTGACAAGAGAGGTCGGGTGGGGGAAACCTTGTAACCCGTGGGGATGCTCTATCATGTAGGGGTCTTTGTGGGACTCTCCCTCTCTAGCTGCCAGGTAATTCTCAGGTGAACGACTTTTCGATCCAGGGGTATCATCCGCCTCGAACCTCCATAGTCATCCAAACATCTTTGGGTGCCTAGATTGGGTCAAAAACACCTCCAGTCCCTCATCCCTTCTCTTTAGAGCACACACATAGATTTTCAAGTGGGATTCTCTATTCAGATCTAATCACTTCACAACTTGATTCTACATCTTGATCCTAATTCTGATTCTACATCTTGATTCCACCATCTGATCCAAACATGCAGCCTAGTTACTTAGGATTACCATTCAAGAAACCTGAATCATAGAGATCCATGAGAGATAGGATGATTGAGGATGCCCTTGAATTCTATGAAATTGAATACAAAACCTCAACACCAGAAGAAGACATTCAGGTTAGTGTACCAACAACAACAACTTTCATCATAAACTGTGCCCAAGTACTATTGACAGAAGCCACAAAAGGCTCAACCTGAGACATTCTCATAACATGATACATTGAGATAGAAAAATTACATAACTTTGAATACCTTCAATGCATGACAAATCCTGTACTATGGGAACAACACCAAGATGATCTTGAAAAACGGGAAGAGATGATGAGATTATTGAAATAAATTATCGATCAGAAATACCCGTACATGCCCCAAATAGATGATGAACATCTTGGAATAGTATTGAGGATTAATCCGATTTCCCAAACTTCGGGTTTGAGGCACAGAGTTGTTATGGATTCCCAACCCAGATGGAATACAACATGCCTGATCATGAAATAGGTTGGGAAGTTCCAATTGTAGGAGAACACAATGATGAGCCAACACTAGACCCTGGATCACCAATCATAGAATTCTAGGACTCCTACAATGATGAGAGTAGAACTGAACCTCTCGAGGGTGTAAATCCCGCTCCTTATTTTGATAAGGTGACCCTCGAAGGTAATTCAGACCTAGATTCTAGTGATTCAACCCACATCCTCAGCCTAGAATCTAGATCTGAAACTTATTGGGAATATTACGAGGCCTCGTATGACAAAAATCAAAATTTCAATGAAGAATATGATTCTGGGCCTTTATTTGATGAATATCCCTCTCCAACATCCTTAGAGATACAGATCGATTTTTCAGAAGTCACACCAATTTACGATACAGAAACCGAGGAGTTGGATGAGTGGGCTTTTGATTGGGTCTTTCCTACAAGCCTAGAACTTGAGCCTAGACCAAATACGAACACCTTTTTGAGCTCAGAATTTACATATAAGCTAGACCAGGTCAAGCCACTAAGTCTACATCATGTGATTTACTCAGTAGTGGAACTCCTGATCTCGAATCTCATTCAAAAGTTGATTTTCGCAATATCTTCGACAATTTCGAATCTTACCATAATTTCGGAGAACCTCTGTTTCCTAAATATAACGAGCCAATTTACAACCTCAGCTCACATGATTCATTCTCCAACTCGACTCTAAGGTCTCGATTCTCGAGATCACTTATTTAAGTTCAGGTTCCAACAAGATGGAATCATTTCTTTTCGATCCTCAGGAATCAAAACCAGAAAATGTCGAGAGTGACTGCAACCCAGAGTTCAACTCTTTTCTTGACTCAAATTTCCATCATCCTATAGACACTCTTCAGGCATTCACTTTTGACTTTGAAAGCTACTATGAGGACTCTCTACATGAAACCACTTGTAACTTCTTTCTAGAAGAGCCCTTATACACAATTCTCATTGAAGCCACATCTTCCACACATACAGCACCTATCCAAATCCATTTTCAACCCCGACCCGCAACCGGACTCAATTTCTATTCTGATTCCCCTCTTACTGAGCTGATTGCAGATGATTCAACTCCACATCTATACCGGGTATCGAACATTGATCAGACTAAAGACCATGCTCCATCATTCTCTAATCACCCTTGTAGGGTTTCTGCATCATCCACTAATTACTTTACGGATCCCTACTCTGGCCAGGCTGATCTGACTCAGCCAAAACCTGAATTTACACTTCCACATCCGTTCGAGCTCCATAGCATACAGTGGGTTCCACATCTCTTGATCTACATTTATCAACCCACCAGATTGATTGGGTTTGGGTTGCATCATCAGCCTATCGATCTGAACAAGCACCTGGTTGGACCAACCGGGCTCTTAATCAAAGTGCTTATTCTACAAAACTCTGCTGATTTGACCACTCCCTCTCTATACCATTTCCTACTCGGCTGAAACGTTGAATTTAGTGCTTAACGGGAGGTAACCCGTCATTCCAAAAAACCTGAGATCCATCTAATTATCCATCTATACTCCACGTCTATTGCACTCTGAGTTTACCCTTAGAACAGTCGATCCCACCTCTGGTACACGTACTAGAGCTTGAAATCGTTCGCATCAGTCATTCTCGACCTATTCGCCCACCCGATAAATCCTATTTGAGTCCCGGAAGCCAACACTGTTTACACCCTCCGTTTACAATGAGGACATTGCAAAACTTAGGCATAGGGGGGTGGTAAAGTGCAAACATATAGAAATCAAGAAAAGTCAGAAGGATTCTCACAAAAAATTACATATGTCAAAAATACCAAAAAAATAGAAAATTGTGAAAAAGAACAAAAAATTTGGAGGGAAGAAAATTTTTGAGGCCATACAAACCATGAGGAGGAAAAGGGTAGAATGACAAAAAAGGAGCACAAAATGAAAAAGAAAAAGAATAGTCATTAGTAAGGGATTAAGGGATTAACCGAAGTTCTAGACCACATCAAGGAAAAGAGAAAAATAGGAAAAAAGTGCTAATGAGACACAAAAAGAGATTAGTAGGAACGCTGATCTTAGGCCTTTTGGGCTAGACTCTTAGGCTTAAAAATTCAAGTACCCACTAAGATTTGGATAATCCTCAAGAGGTTGGGAAAAATGCGAAGGTTAAGTATTAGGTCTAAGGCTTAGGGAGTATTCAGCCTCGTTAACTGACCTTTAGTTTGCGGGACTCGAAAACTTAAGCACCCCAATCCACACACAGTCTGGTTCAGTGCGCATAACTATCAAAATCACGTAAAAGCGTTTAACTGTTGTGAAAAAAGTTGCCTAGATTAGGAGCGACCGATCAACACAAGTTGATTTGGGCAAGTTTCCAGCATGGAGAGGTGGGAAATTCCCTTGGAAGATGCGTAACAACATATTGTCTCCTCGGTGCTTGTCTCCTAGGATATTTACATATCCTACTGGGGGCACGTAAGCACCTTGTTGGTTCAGATACCATGGGCGGCATTATCACGAAATGTCGATTGCCAGGGTCTGGATTTGGCTACGGAATGCCATGGGCGGGATTATCTCGAAACCTCGAAAGCCAGGGTTCTGGGGGTTGCCATGAGCGATGCTATCATGAAGTATTGATTGCTAGGGACCTTTGAGGATTGATGATGGAGACGAGGAATCCAATATAGACCATGTTGAGAAGCCAATCCGAAGCTAGAAATAAAAAGAAAAGAGAGAGAAAACTCTCCAAACAAATAAATCCTCTGTCTCTCTCTTACAAAAAAAATGCACTGCAAACTAAACCGAGACTAAACTATGTCTCAAGCACGGGTGCTTTAACCGTGGAGTCCAATGAACCTTAAGATAATTCTTGCGGTCCTTAAAAACCTTCGCGGAGGATCGAGGCTAGAGCTGGTCAGGTTCGGAGCTAGGTTGGTACTTGAGTACCTCTAGGCCTACTGTCGGTAATCTAACCTAATCAAAAAGAAAAAGAAAAAGCACTCATCATAAATTGTGAAAGAAACTCATGGTCCAGAAAAGAAGTTAAAACCTTGAAATTTTGATAAGGGACTAGCAAAAGCTAGGCATGGGGGCATGATGGGAACACCATCATGAGCCCTAACTAGCTTATTTTGACCTAGAAAAGAGAACAAAAGCTCCTACATAACCAAGTAAAGGACCTAATTCAAGGAATAACTGTTATGAGAGGAAAATAAGAAACAAAGGGTAAAACTGTAATTTTACCATTACAGTGCAACAACAGGATTTCTCAGGGGCTAAACATAGGTCAAACGCTCTTAACAAGATAAACAGTGGGTTGGTTCAATCAGAAAATGGTTAATGTGAGATCTGAGAATTAAATGACTTCTTGTAACCCTAAAACATACCCACTTAATTTAACAAGATTTTGGTCAGGATAAAATTCACCTAAACCCTCTAAACATCATGGAAAAATATCCTCTAGGGTTTAGAACCTTCAATTTGGCCTTTGGAACCTATTTTGACCT
Organism: Thalassia testudinum; assembly: GCA_037157565.1. NCBI lineage: Eukaryota > Viridiplantae > Streptophyta > Magnoliopsida > Alismatales > Hydrocharitaceae > Thalassia > Thalassia testudinum. The sequence continues at coordinate 129,694,065 of JAZHRO010000014.1, read as the reverse complement.
AAATAGGGGTCCAAATCAAATATTTGCCCTAAATTGGGTTTTTGTGTAAAATTCCTAGTCAAATGTAGTCAAACCTAAAATCTAACATCACCATTGGATTCCTTAGGTCCAAATTAGGTTTATACCAAAATTTGGACCTAAGGGGAGTTCACCTTGACCTACTTTGCAAAACAGTCCAACCTAATTGCTTTTATGCCTCTAGCTTTTGAAAACCTTACAGAGACCCCCCTATCTTCCTCGTCATTCTTTACAATTAGGTCCCTCTGCCATTACAACGGAGGAGTCCTACTTCGATGAGGATTCAAGAGGGGATTTCTCCTTGATTCCTCAGAGACTCCCTGTCAAATTTGAAAGGGAGATTCTCTAAGGAATTCCCGATCATATGAACACAAATGTAAGCCCTGATTGTCACCCAATCTCTCATGTGAATGCATGAGAGATTTTGGTATCTCTTGCAATCCTACTCCGGCGAGGATGCCCATGCTTGGAAGCTTGCCTTCCAAGCACAAAGTCCTCTGCTAGAGACTATAAAAGAAGCCCCAGGCCCAGCCGTCAATCCTCAGCTTGGTTTGGTCGGAGACAACCCCTCAAATTCGTCTCTTCTCCTCCGGCCAAACACCCAGTTAGCTCCAGCGACTCCTCCTCCCTCTTCTCGTCTCTCTGCCACAATACCAGTGGCAGAGTTGTCTCTATCTCCGTCGTTCGTGTCGCGCCATACTTGCGCACGCGCCAGCTACCTCCTCGTCGTCGTCGCCCCCCTCCACTAGGACCTTCGTCTCCGACGGTGGCAGGTACTCGCCATCCGCCATCCTCTCCTTTCATCCTTAGACTAGGTTAGATATTTTCCCTTTCCTCTTCTCTTTATTTTCCCCCTCTCTATTTCTGTTTCCACACCTCGACCACCGCAGACCGCCACCATCGTCTTCACCTTCGGCAGACCACCAGTGAGGTGCCCCCGTCACTTCCACACACCCATCCACCTTGCCAAACCCCTCGGAAGCTCTGCCACCTTCCACTGATCATCATCCCCCTCTCCATCGACCACCACAACCTTTGTTCACTCCCCTCGACCAAACCCATCACCACGGCCACAGGGTGACCTAGGCACGCACGCCTAGGCCGCCTCACACCACGCCACCCACCAAGCCATCTTCGCCGTGTCACAACGAAGCCTCCTACGTGTTTTAATGAGGTTGCAAGGTCGTGTTGCTTGAACGCAGGTCTGACCTCCGCCGCCATTAGAGCTGGCTTGAAGCAGCAAGCAAACCTTCACTCTAGGCACCGCGCTCCAGGTCCCAGGTTCCAGGTGACGCGGATTCGCATCACACACGCATTTAGCCAAGTAATTGGCTTTACAAGGCACCACATCTACTGCAATCAAGCAAGTGATCCCCTGTGAGTGCACGAAGAAGCGAGTGGGACTTTTAGTCCCACCTCGGCCGTTTTGGAGTGAACAGAGCAGTATAAGTTGAATTTGTGTCAGGGGCTTATCGCCTCCTGACACAGGGTGAGGTCCCCTTGCCCACTCTTGCCTTTTCCGTGATACACCACTCCGCAGACCTGGTAGCCTGACCCGATTACCTTGCACTCCTTACGCATCACCCACGTCAGTGCACCAGGACCCGGGCGCGCTAACCTGACCCATTTACCTGAGAAGGGCTCTGGGAGAGCGAGCGTAAGAGAGAAAAAGAGAGAGTTCGTGGGGGAGAGTAGGGGTAGGTTTTGCACTTGCTTGTCGGGAAAGGAAAAAGGAAGAGGAATCTGAAGAAGGAAGCTAAGGAGGAGGAAGCTGAAGAAGCTAAGGAGAAGAGGACTTTAGAAGAAGCTAAGGAAAGAAGGAAGTAGCTGCAGAGAAGAAGGATGAAGAGAAGGCACGGTTGAGGAAAAGGCAAAGCTGAAGCCAAAGGAAGGAAGAAGAGAAATTCAAGGTAGAAAGGAAGAAGAAGAAGGAAGAAAAGAAGAAGAAGACAAAGGAGAACGAAGATGCAGATAAAGGAAGAACCAAAGCTAAAGAAGAAAGAAGAAGGAAGGAGAAATGCTAGAGAAGAAAGAAGAGAGGCCAAGAAGAGTAGAGAAGCCAAGAAGAGAAAGAAAAGAAAGAGCCAAGAGAAGAAGCAAAAGAAGAAAGATAAATCAAACCTTTTTAAGAAGTCTGATTCTATAATCAGATGGCCAATTTCGCTTTTATGCTACATTTTATTATTCATAAACTCTTTCTTTACATTTTGAATTAGATTTTTAGTAATTTTATGTGTTCAAATTGCATATATTATTGAGATTAGTATATGAATTCCATTTGCTCCCTGTGTTTGACCTCGGACTTAAAATTCGAGTAATAAAATTTATTTGTTTTGAACATTTTTCGACTGTACTACAATGCGACCTTTTTAAAACCCGATCAAGTGCTCCCAACATCGACTATGCTACGACAGAAGCATCACTTTCCTCATAATTCGACGCAAATCGCCACCAACAGGTGTTTGCCAGACTAAGCTTCTCCTCTGGTGACGAATGGCCATCATTGGCGAAGACACGACAAAGGCAGCACCTCTAATAGCTGTGGATTTCCTTGAGGAACACACCTAGGCTGTTGGATTAGAAATCCAAGGCCAAACGAGCTGCAATTGAAGACTCCTCCTCCACGTTGCACATAGCATTGAAGACAAAGAGGACGAGGGACTATTAGTTCCACATCGGTGAAGGCAAGGAACTGGAAACACATATATAAGGAATTGAGTTCCTTAGCTTATCGCTTGAGATAATAGGGGGTTGGGTCTGATGGTAGCTTAGCAATGGAGGAAGAATTCATTTGGTCGAGCATTTTTTGCTTGCAGAATAATGTATCAGAAAAATATGTGGTCGCAGTGAAATCGCGTGGTGGAAAAATTTCGAACAAAACTAATTATCAGTAAAACTAACCTCAGTTTATTAGGTTGTATCCATAGGGAGGAACAGATCAATAAATTCATAAAATATTTTTCCTTTGTATTTGTTTAATCGAGTGTGCAATCTGTGCTCAAATTTGATGCAAAATAAGGCGAAAAGAAGGAACATGCGATAATTTAAGAATGCAGGGGTATGTATGTAATTTTCCTTCCATGAAATAACTTGCAATGGCATGTAACATAATTATATTTTGAGACATTGGTCTTTCTCCTTTAGGTCATGTGAGTGCCTTGATGAGATTTTATACATGTGTCAAACTCAACATATAAGAGTTAAGTGCATGAAAGAAATAATATAAACACTTAAGGGCATGCATGCAATTTTACTCAAATAGATTAATCAATCAAATATTGCAATTGTTCTTTCGATAATGGCATATTTGGTAATTTTTATTGGAATGCAAAACAAAGGAATTCTTCCTCTTGATCTGACGTAAAGAGGAGTTGATGGTGGAGGCTAAGGAGCTTAAGGAAGGTCGACCGCGATGAGAGCTTTTCAATGGTGGTGGTGGCTCTCTGAACGACGGTCGGAGTTGATGCCGATGATGAATAGGATGGCCGGTGGGTGATGCGTCTCGCTGGCACGCGAATCGTTGGTTGGTGGTGCAGATGGCATGGAAGTACTCGTGAAGGCGAGAGGAGCGTGTTGGCGTCGACGGTGCAGACTTTCATGGTGCATGGAGGTGGCTGCGTGGCGGACCTTCACGATGACTTTGGGTTCTTTCAGTCTATTGGAGAAGAAGAAGATGAAGAAGAAGAAGGCTGCACAGTGGTGGTGCGCAAAGGCGTGGTACGTGCGTGGCCGAGGGGGAAGGCCACACGCAAGGGCTGCTTCGTGTGCATGAGTGGTTGCGCATGAGAGTGGTTGTGCGATGAAAGGGGCACGCATGGTCTGCTACTGGCCGTTGGCAAGAGCGCGGAGTGGTGCACGCAGAGCGTGCGATCAGCTTGTGGGAGGTGCGTTGGTCACACGGCTATAGGCAGTGCGTTGAGGAGGGGGTGATCTGCGGCGAGGGGGTCAGCGATGGTGGTGGTGGTCTATTACATAGAAGAACAAGAGGAAGAAGATGGAAACAGAAGAGGAGAAGGAGTGGTGGTGGGCATGCTGTCACCGTGCGCACCCATGGTTCTGGAGAACGGCGAGTGCAGTGGAGCAAGCTTTTGGTCTCGGTGTTCGCTTGGTTCATAGGGTACGTCGGTTCCACGGTGTTGGAGGAAGGAGGAGATCCTCCGCAGCGTGAAGGGAAGATGGATGATCTCCTCGGGGAAGATGCCTTTGCCTTTTAAATTCTTCCCAAATCCGTTTGTCCTCCTCGCCCCTTTTCACAGCTGCCATTAACTCTAAAAATAGAGTGAACATTCAGTTGGCCCTACGTGAAGGTTGAGACGTAGCGGGTCAGATGGAGGAGGTTGGGTTGCGCGAGGCCCACCTACTTAGATTGGTAGTTGGTGGGTGGCGGTGCGTTGAGGGGGCATGCACATATTTACTCCTTATGTCCTGCCTATCATCATAAAAACATGTTATTAATGGTAACTTTAACACATACAGATATATACAGGATAAGATAAAATATCATTTAAATCATGAATAGTTAAAGATTAGGAATATGTAATTAACAATTACTTAGGCTAATTAGCACTCCACTAAAGTGGACTGATCAAATATCCCCATGCCTAAGTTTTGCTAGTCCCGAGCAAAAATGAAAAACAATAAACTAATCAGAAGATTTCTTCTTTCCTTATTCAAAAAATTTAGAGATGCAGACAAATGTGAAGTGATAATAGCCTAGGTAACGGATCCAAGTGAAAAGCTAACTTTTATTTACAGTTCTTACTTAACCCTTGGCAAACATTTTATTAGGATAGGCAACTTCTTGGGGATTAAGGTGCTTAAGGAGTTCAATGAAGCTCTCCTGATCAAGTGGGCCATCAAGATTTTGGACTGCAAGGATGATATAATGACAGACTTAATCAAAGACAGTTATGGTGGTTCTAATAGTGCACTGAAGAGGCTACAACCAGTGAAACCATCCCCTTTTTGGCAATCTGTTACTCTTGCAATCAGAAGCAACTGGCATCTGCTGCAACCTAGGCTTGGAGATGGCAGTGATTTCAGTGTGTGGAATGAGCAATGGTTAGGTTTGGGGATACTAAAAGATGCATATCCGAGGGCATATGCAGCAGCTACAGATAAGGAGGTCACTGTCAACAGTTTGTGGTCTGCTGCAGAGGGGTGCTGGAGGCTGGAAGGTCATGAGCAATGCAGACTAGGCACTCGGCTATGGGAGGATAGGTAGAATATGTTGGCTGCACTGCAGCAGATGCATCGTAGGCAGAGTATGGCTGATACTTATGGCTGGAATGGGGCTTTTTCAGTGCAGCAGGCCTATGAGATGATCATCAGATCAAACACAGATATGGAGAGTGATCCAATTGACAGGAAAATATGACTATTGAAGATCCCTTTGAAGGTTCAAATTTTCTTGTGGCTATGCAGGCGAGAAAGCTTGATCACTAGCAATCTTAGACACAAAAGAATGGAGACTACGTTGAATGCCTGTCATCTCTGTGGATTACACACGGACAGTGTGTCACATATTTTTTCTTCATGCCTGGTCATAGATGAGCTTTGGAGGAAGATTTGCCAGGAACCTCTACCTACCTGGGACTCTCTTTGGCAGAGGTTCGACACTCATGGACGGTCGTACAGGTGTATGGCTGCCACCTTGTGGTGTGTGTGGAGGGCACGAAATGAAAAGTTTTTTCAGGAGAGACCGGTTAGATGTGAGAAAATTGTAAATGAGTGCTGGTCCCTCATACACAGTTGGGGATCTATTTTGTAATGTTTTGTTTGATTTGAAATATAATACCCTCCGGATTTCTATTGTCTAATGATAGCTTTCCTCACTGTTTCAAAAAAAAAAAGGATAGGCAACTTCTTCCCTTGGGGATAAAGCAGAAAATAATCTATAGTTTGACCTCAGCTTTTTTGGCTTAGGTAAAAGATACTGAGTTGAATGGATTAATATTTGGTGGCTCACACTCATTTGGTGCTACACGTAGTCCAGTACTGTAGACTTTAGATCTCTAGACTATCAAACAAGTCAACTCAGAGAAAGGCTAAACACTATGCTTTCTTTGCGTTCCCTTGTGCTCACTCACTCTCTCTTTTCTTTTCCTCTTTCTTTCTTCTTTCTTTTCTGAGATCACATATCTTACCAGATTTTTATAAATGTACTTATTATTTTGGTGGCCTCACATGGCATTCACACGTTAATAAAAATTCTAATAACCTTACAATTAAGTTAGAAGTCCTCAGCCAGTATTCGGGCGATCAGAGATACCGAAAAGTAGGTATGGGTCATATTTGGTGGATCGTAATGAGTGTTTTTGTTGTTGCCTCAAAAACATTGACATAAAAAATGACATGAGTATAAAACTCCAAACTTGGACTCTTTTTTTTTTCTTTTTCTTCTTTTTTTAAAAATATTTTCTAAATATAAACATTTCTATCTTTTTTTTCTTTCCTTTTTTTTATATAAATCAACATAACATGACGCAAACTTTTATTCATGAGGCATTATTAGGGATGATGATGGTCAATAGGATATTGTGTGGCTTATTTGGTGGAAGTGCCTACTCTTGGCACCGGGAAGGAATGGATAGGACAATCGTATTTTTGAACTTTGACATTACCACTCTCCTTCAGCCAAGGACTCTATGAAGGACTGTCATAACCATCCACCATAGTCATAGTTTTATTAGGACTCCAATCTCTATGTATCTGCCTTATTTGGTGACTCTTAGGAATTCACACAATATACGTACACAGGTACAGAGAGCAAAAACTATGCCTAACTCTGAGGTATCAGCATCTAATTATCCAAAACTTAAGAGTCCTTGCACTAGACTTAGCGCACCAGTAATCTCTCTACTTCTCACAGATATTAGGTGGATCTAATAGAAGATAGTATGCATGTCTCCTTATTAACTATCCAAGAATTCAGTAGACTAAAAATGCTTATTGATTTTCTACAAGATCCACTACCCAGTCTATGTGAAGTAAATGTACTGGATTCTAAACTTAAGAAATAATTTAAGAAGAAAATCTTTAATGACACCTCCTTGATAAAAATTTTCTGCTAGGGACTAACTAGTTCAGCTCAATAAAATAAAAGAGATATGTAGTTGTTTATTTTATTTATTTATTATTTATTTTTATGTTAATGCACCTAACCTAAATACAGGAATACTGCCTAAAAAAAAAGATGCAAAATGCACTCCCCCATGCCTAAATCCTACAATGTCCTCATTGTAAAATTAAAACAGGGGTAGAAAGGAAGGAAATTACCTAATGATGGTGTTATTCTGAATGCTGGGTTGCCTCCCAACAAGCGCTGCATTTTCTGTCAGCAGCCAGACTTACAGGGAACCTGTAAGTCTGGTTCCTAATAGAAAGAGCTAGGCCCTAAGAATATGCGTAACAGTGTGGGCCTAGAAAATAGGTAGCCATGGATGTTGGTGAGATGATGATGTAACGTTATCCCAAATGCTCGCCAGAAGACATGAAAGCAAAGAACCTCGTAGGCTACTTGGGGAGGTCTAAGAATAATAAAAGGAACATGAAAAGGGACCTCCCAAAATGGAATAAGTGGAGGATAACAAGGGTCCTCCAAAGCAGGAATGGTTTTAAAAGATATAAACATAATAATTTCAAAACCTTGAATGGCAAGACTAAAACTACAAGCATCAATCCACACTCTCCATTCTACCCGAGGATGTACTGGCCTGATATGTTCCCCAAAAAGAATGTATGTGAGCAGAGACCTGAGCCAAGGATTGGTTAGGGAGTATAAGGGTTGTTTGTGGTGTTGGGAGGTAATGATTAAGTCCAATGAGGGCTTAGTCGGTGTCGAGTCCAATTCCAACAACAATTCAGATTGTGTATTCTTCCTAACAATTATTACAGAAAAATTCATGTCACGTTGCCTATCATTAATGATCGGAGTCATATTTGCACCTTCTAGTATATGTGAATCAATGGTGGACTCCAAATTAAATTCCTTTGATGGCAGGGTCGAAGCAACAAAATCATTATCATTAATTTCATCCCCAGATTCTTTTGGTTCACTTGAGTTTTTGTCGGGGTGTAAATGTGATTCACCAGTAAAGAGAGGAGTTGGATCAGTATCCTCAATTATTTCTGAAGGATTATTAGTCTTAATGTTTTGGAGTAAGCCTATATCACTCAATTCTTTGTTCTTCTCGCGGCATAAATCCTCAATTGATGTGTATTGTCCCCGAGAGTCTCCCTTAGGCTTCTCACTATTGTGTTTGTCCTCCAATATCAACTCCTAGTTTTGTGGAGGATGACTCTCAAAATCAAAAGAAGAGAGGAATCTAGATTTCACTAAATTATTTATATCCTTAGGGGGTAAGTCCTCGAATAACACATAATCCCCCTGAGATTCACTCAAGATTCTAAGGCCGGGTGACAAAGTCCATTTTCGTGTATTTTGAAGTCATCGGAAATCATAGTATAGTTGCTCTAAAACGCTTGTCAAAAAATGATTTTTGTAAAGATAACGAGACTTGAGTCCCGGTCGTTCGTCTTTGGGAGGCGTTTATGCAAATCTGAAATTGATCTTTTTCGCTCTACTTGTTTAAAATCGCACGCCGGTTTCTAATCGTCGGATCAATGTTTGGCCACTTTCATTATGAACCCTAATTACGTGCGCATGTGTTAGATAGACGACAAATGTGAAAGTGTGAGTTTCAGTATGCATGATTCTAGTTATGTGGTGGCTGTTATCGGAAAATGCACTAATAGTGAGATCCTCAATATTTTCAGCTACCGACATGCTGGTTGCAATAGATAATTATTAAAAGCATGCAACTTTAATCACACAAAATATATTGCAATAAGCTCATGGTGATTCTCAACACATAGACATATATATATATAGAAAAGGATCTTTCATTAATTTATCATGGTGTTTGCAACATGAAACTCGTGGAAAGCTTATAGAGGAAAGCTTGAAAACATCAATCTAACTAACAGAAAATGATCGCATACAGGAATCTATGGGGGCATTTTGCAAGCATCATTGGGGGAGAATAAAGAGCTATACTACTAAGCAGTAATAAAAGCATGTAAACTATGAAGAACTAAGCTACTAATCTAGCAGAAATAAGGGCATTCGGAGGTGGGCTCCGATGGCATTTGAGTGGTTGAGAGGGGAAGGAGGGGCGGCCAATGGTGCTTAGGTCAGCCCTTGGAGAGAGGTTGGAGAGGTGATCCTACATCTTGGCATGGAGATGGTGGTAGCCATGGTGAGCAACTCGTGGAGGTGGAGTGGAAGTGAATGTAGCTAACCTAAATGGAAGTGAATGAAGCCAAGAAATGAATGGGTGCAAATGGCCACCCTTTAGGTCTTTTTATATACCTAAGGGAGACTCTCTAGAGAAGTGTGGAACTCTCTAGAGAGAGCTCCAAGAGTGGCCGACCAAGGGGAGAGAGGTGGTTTTTAGATCCACCATTTGTGGATCTCCAATTTGAATGGCTCTTGGTTGCTAATTTTGGCAACCAAGAGTGGCGCCACCTTTGCAAGAACCTAGAATACTCTAGGTGGTGTGGGAGTGTGTGAATGGGTGTGTGTGTGTGGTCGTGCCTTAGTTGTCTAAGTGATATAGGTTAGGTCCTAAGGGGTTTAGGTAGGTGTAGGTCTTAAATTAGGGTTGCAAACCCTAATTCACTAAGGTAAAGTGCAATTAACTTAATACAAGTTTAATTAGGTGTGTGAAAAATTAATTGAGAGTAAATAACTCAATTAAGTCAGGTCTAGGTCAATTGGACTCTCACTGAGTCCAATTGGACAGTGTGTGCTGAGATCAGGGCTCAATTGGACTCAATGAGTCCAATTGAATAGCTTGATGGAATTGACTAAGATCCAAGTCAATTAGGTCTAGTGAGGACCTAATTAGGTCTTTATGGAGGTCTAGAGGTGATGTAATAGGGTTAAGGCACCTTAATTTAGGTTCCTATGAGGTTGGAATTGGGTTTAGGGAGTTAGAGATCCAAGATCATGGCTTAAATCTCAAAACAGGAATTGGAGAGCAGTTCCAGACATCCAATAAAAGTATCAGATGACTTATACACAAAAATCAGAAGTCTAGACTTTAAGTCTAGATGTCTAATCAGTGTCAGGAAGGATTGTAGGTTCTGTCTTGGGTATTCTGCAGAAATTGGACGTCTGACCAAGTGTCTGGACGTCCAATAACATTGCAAAAGTGGGTTTAAGGTGTGCGGGAGTTGGCTAAGGGTTCTGGACATCCTATAACTTATCTAGACGTCCATATAGAGGTTGGAATTAGGGTTTTAAGGTTTCTTAGGGTGCGGTGACCTAATCTAAGGGTGGCTAAGGCTTGGGGAGGCTGTTAGGATGTCCTAGGGCTAGGATGGACCTAAGTTCTTCACAATTTATTGCTTTATTCCTACTTAATAGAATAGCATACCTAACTCCCTTAGATTATTATCTACTACATCTAATATAGGTCATCCACTCCAGCTCTACTGCAACATCAGTTATTCTTTATTCTTCAGATCCCGCTTTAGATCCAACTTCAAATCTAGCTTCAGATTAGCTTATTACCTATAATTGACATAATGCACCTAATCAGTACATTATAGCATTATTTTATGTATAGCTAAAAGAAAGCAGTAAAGGTGCTAGTAATGCTTATGCATGCCTGAATTACCCTAACTTATGCTAAGTTCTAACCTAATTTAGGTCAATTAAGACCTATGATTACTGCGCAATCTTACCCCCATGCCCAAATCTTGCTAGTCCCTAGCAAATGCGAGACTAAATTATTCACAGAAGGGTCCCTAAGGGATTGATTATTTTATCAAGTGTTTGCGTAGAGATTTTTCTCCTTTTTGTTTTCATCCTATGCTCTAGAAATCCAGACAATCGTGAAAATGTAGCTATGTAGCTTTTGCAACGGATTCGAGTGAAAAACTAATTCACCACTAAAGCCTGTACTTGACCCCTAGTAAAATTCTAGCGGGATAGGTGGACTTCTTCCCTCAGGGTATTCAACATATTCTATGAATTCCACCCCAGCTTTAAGCTTAGGTAGAGGATGTCTGAGGGATACGGGTGTTTATTTGGTGGCTCACTCTCACTTGGTGCTACATAGAGATTAGTATTTCAGAATCTAGATTCCCGGACTATCAAGTAACTCAACTCAGAGAAAGACGAGAAAAACTATGCTCTCTTCTGGTTCCTTTGTATTCATTCTCTCTTTCTCTTTTTTCTTTTTCTTTTCTTTTCTTTTCTTTCTTTTTCTTAGAGATCACAATCTCACCAGATTCACACATATGACCTGTATTTGGTGGTCTCACTTGGCATTATTACTTTAATTGAGTTCCCATAACTCTAACCCAAAGTTAGAATTTCTCAGCCAGTATTCGGGTGGTCAGAAACACAAAAAAATAGGCTAAGGTCATATTTGGTGGATCTCAAATTTATTTGGTGGTATTGCCTCAATGCAACTGAAATAAACACTAAATATTCACTCTTTTTTTCTTTGCTTTTTCTTCTTTTTCTAATTTTTCTCTTTTTCAGTTCTTTTTTTTTCTCATCATTTTTTTTCAACATATACACAAGTAGCACACATCCATGAACTTTATTGAGGAGGCATTATTAGGGATTGGTGGTACTCAAGAGACATTGGGTGGCTTATTTGGTGGAAGTGCCTACTCACGGCATCGGGAGAGATGGATAGGATGGTGTATTTCTGACCTTGACATCAATACCCTCCTTCAGCTGAGGATTTCGTAAAGAATGGTTGTAACCATCTACCTTAGCCCTAATTTTATGAAAACTCACTCTCCGCATATTTGCCTTATTTGGTGGCTCTCAAAATTTCACACAAAATGTATACGCAGGAACCGAGAGCGAAAACTATGTCTAATCTCAGAGTATCATCACCTAATTATCTAGGACTCTAGATTCCTTGTACTAATCTTAGAGCACCAGTACACTCTACTCTCATCTCACACTATTTGGTGGATTTTTGGAGGAAAATCTGCTTGACTCCCAAAACACTGTCCAGGGGTTCAAGAAAAGAAGCACTTCTTTTTCTTGACAGATTAAAGACGTTTATCAGCCTTCACCATGAATCCATTGCAAATTCTACGTGTGTGTGAAAAGTTGTACTGGATCTAGATTACGGGAATCAACTAGAGGATAAAATCCCTAATGCATTCTCTTAATAAAATAATCTTATTCATGAATGCAATATGTATATATGCCATAAAAAAGTAACCTCGTATAATTTGTACTTCGTAAAATTCCTGTATCGGGTTACATTCATCTTGATCCGAAATTTCAGAATAGGAAGGGTGAGCGGGTGAGTCAAAAATGGCTGTTGCGGACGATTTCTAGCTCTAATGCGAGCATTGGAGGTGGAGTCGGTTGTTCTTTTATTTAGGATCCTAAAGTATGTGTACATGAAGCTTCAAGGTTTTCATAAGGGTTGGCATAAAAATTTTTCAGTTTTACTGTATCTACCCCTCCATGCCTAAGTTCTTGCATGTTCTCATGCATGAATATAAAAGAAAATAAATACAGCAGGGAGTAAATGGGAGAAATCACCTGTACTTGCTCCTGAAATTATACATTCAGCACTGACCAACCTGACAGTATGCAATATGCAGAAAGAAAATATGCAAAAAGGAAAAATATGCTATATATAAAAATGAATATGTATAGGTTGATGGATGCGGAGTAGATGCTGAGTTTAATTCTTCAAACTGGGTGAAAACTCAATCACACGTCCTTAATAAGATGAATGATCTCGTCAGTTGGAGGAGGTTCCTGGGTCAAAAATGGCTTGAGGTGCTGGCCATTTACCATAGATATATGCCCAGATTTTGGGTCCCTGATCTGGACTACCCCATTAGGACATGGGTGAATCACAACATATGGGCCAATCCACTTGGACTTGAGCTTCCCTGTGAAAAGTTTTAATCGTGAATCGAACAACCAGACTTGCTGGTTGGGCGTGAATGCTTTCCTTCGAATGTGGCTGTCATGAAAGGCCTTGGTCTTATCCTTGTATATCAATGCGTTCTCATAGGCCTCTCGCCGGATTTCTTCTAATTCGCTGAGTTGGAGTTTCCATTCTTGACCTCTTGCATCGAGGTCATGGTTACATTTTTACACCGCCCAAAAGGCACGGTGTTCCAGCTCTACAGGAAGGTGACAGGCCTTGCCATATACCATACGATATGGTGACATTCCGAGTGGGGCCTTATACGTGGTCCGATATGCCCAGAGTGCATCAACTAATTTATCGGACCAGTCCTTCTTGTCTGGTCTAACCGTCTTCTGGAGAATCAGCTTGATCTGACGGTTAGACACTTCTTCCTGCCCATTGGTCTGCGGGTGATACGGGGTGGCTATACGGCGATGTACCCCATATTTCTTTAATAATGACCTGAAATGGGCATGGATGAAGTGGGTTCCCCCTTCGCTAATCAGAGTACGGGGTATTCCGAATCTCGCAAAGATGTATTGCTGTATGAAAGAAATGACGGTCTTATGATCAGCCCGTCTCGCCGGGATGGCCTCGACCCACTTCGAGACATAGTCAACGGCTAGTAATATATATTCGAAGCCGTGCAAGTTCGAAAAAGGGCCCATAAAATTGATGCCCCAGACGTCGAACACTTCTACAACCATGATGGGCTAGAGTGGCATCATGTCTCTCCTGGTCATAGAACTGACTGACTGGCATCGTTTGCGGTGTTGGGCATATTCGTGTGTATCTCTGACAATAGTTGGCCAGAAAAATCCTGACTGCAAAATTTTTGCAGTGGTTTTCCATCCTGAGATATGACCACCATTGGCATCCTTGTGGCAAAAAGATAACACACTGGGGATCTCAGAATCTGGGATGCATCTTCGAATAATATGATCTGCTCCAATGCGGAAGAGCAGTGAGTCACCCCAAAGGTAGAATTCAGCCTCCACAGTAAATTTGAGTTTCTGGTCCTTGGATAGGTTCGCGGGAATCTTGCCTGTAGCAAGATAGTTCGCAATATCCGCGTACCAAGGGAACTCAACAGAGAACTGCCAAAGGGGATTCATCCGAAAATTGGTCGTGGATAGGCAGGCAATATGGAATGTGGGCTGGGTCCAGTTTGGATAGGTGATCCACCATAGCATTCTGCTTTCCGGCTTTGTCACGGATTTCAATATCAAATTATTGCAATAGAAGGATCCATCTGATAAGTTGGGGTTTGGCATCCTTCTTTGCCAAGAAATGCCGGAGGGCGGAGTGGTCAGTGAAGATGACGACTTTGGACCCTAATAAATAAGATCTGAATTTCTCCAACCCGAATACTATTACTAGCAGTTCTTTTTCGGTGACAGTGTAATTGCGCCGAGCCTCATTCAGCGTCTTGCTAGTATATTATATGACAAAAGGTTGTTTTCCCCGATGCTGGCTTAATACAACACTGACGGCAAAATAAGAAGCGTTGCACATCATCTCGAAATCAAGCGACCAGTCAGGTGGTTGGAGAATCGGGGAGTCAGCGACAACGCTTCGTAAAGTCTCGAAGGTGCTGAGACACGAGGTGTCAAATTCGAATGGGGCATCAGCAACAAGGAGATTCGTCAAAGGTTGTGCAATTTTTGAGAAATCACGTATAATCTTCGATAGAAGCCGACGTGACCCAAGAATGATCTGATCTGCTTGACCGAGCTAGGTAGCGGTAAGTGGGAAATAATCTCAGATTTAGCTCGATCGACCTTGAGTCCATTTTTAGAGATCTTGTGCCCTAGTACTATGCCATCCCTCACCATGAAATGGCTTTTCTCCTTGGATAGTACTAGGTTTACCTCAATACACCATTTTAGGATTTTGGTGAGGTTATCAAGACAAGATGCGAAATCATCTCTGAAAATGGAGAAGTCATCCATGAACACCTCCACATAGTCCCCAATCATGTCAGAGAAGATGGCCATCATACATCGCTGAAATGTTGCTGGTGCGTTACAAAGGCCAAAGGGCATCCGCTTGAAAGCGAATGTTCCAAAGGGGCATGTGAATGTGGTCTTGTCTTGATCTTTTGGGCTAATCGCTACTTGATTATACCCAGAGTATCCATCCAGAAAGCAAAAGAAACTGTGTCCGGCTAACCATTCCAAGATTTGATCAATGAAAGGCAAAGGAAAGTGATCCTTCTGGGTAGCCATGTTCAATTTCCTATAGTCGATGCAGACCTGCCATGATGTCATAGTGTGGGTCAAGATGGATTCACCTTTATCATTTTTCACTACGGTGAGTCTTACTTTCTTGGGCACTATCTGGATCGGACTCACCCATTGTCTGTCAGAGATTGGGTATACAATACCTGCATCCAGCCATTTGATGATATCCTTCTTAACAACCTCTAGCATGTTCAAGTTTAGCCATCTTTGAGGATGTCTTGAAGGTTTCACCCCCTCATCCGTGTAAATGTGATGAGTGCAATATGAGGGGCAAATACCGTGGAGATCAGCAATGCTCCACCCTATAGCAGCCCTATGGTCTTGTAGCATAGAAATCAATTGATGCTCCTGTTCTTGGGTTAAGTGGGCACTAATAATGATCGGGTATGTCTCACTTTCACCCAATAACACATACTTAAGTGAGTCAGGTAAGGGCTTCAATTCAATCATGGGTGGGTCAGAGTCAGAAATGGGGATATTAGGAGCAAACTCGAGGGTGGGATTCTGTTGATCCATATGCGTGTGAATTCCCGCTGATTTGCGACTTGTGAGATAGTCGGTTGTGATTGCATTAATGGGAAACCCATTAGCTGTGGTCACATCTTCTTGTAACAACAGGGGCGACCCAGTAGTGTACGGATCAGGATAGCTAGATTCAGGGGTGCTGTGGTCAGAAAAACACCCTAAACAGTTGGATCCTCGAGGAGATATGTGATAAACGCCAGTTTATCATCATTTTTATGCTTTAAAACTAACTTAGCTCTTAGGATTTTACTCCGCAAATGGGTTTTTGGGCTGCATTTAGGCATAAATTAGGATAGGCATGCATTGCATTTTTTATTGTCGTTTTAATGTGTTTTTGTGAGTGTTAGGGATGTACAGATGCACAGATCCCTAAAACCCTAGCACTCAAGAAGGCAAATGGTGAAGGAGAAGCCCAGACTAGCTGGAACTCAGCCTAATCCAGCTCACCTCAGCTTGATCCAGCTTACCTCAGCTTGATCTAGCTCACCGCAGCTGGAACCTAGCTTACTTGAACTAGGGTTAGCTCATCCCAGCTCCATTCAGCTAATCTCAGCTGGATGGCAGCTCAAGAGAGTTCATCCTAGCTCACCCTAGCTCAAGTCAGCTCAGATCCAGCTCAACTTAGCTGAGTCTAGCTCATCTCAGCTCCCACTAGTTCACAGGGAGCTCTAGCTAGCTCAGCTGAGTTGACAGGAGTTCACCCCAGCTCAGATCCAGCTACATTCAGCTCCACTCAACTCCAGCCAGCTGAAGAAGAATTCATCTCAGCTCAGGAAGCTCAAGTCCAGCTCCCGGGGACTCAGCTTAGCTCAACTCAGTTGAGCTAAGCTACCTTAGCTGCCTCAACCAGCTTGATTCTCCCCGGAAGCACCAGACCTAGCTCACCTCAGCTCATTTTGGTAGAAGCTAGCTCACTTTAGCTTGGCTTAGTAGCTAGCAAAGAACTAGCAAGCTAAGCCAGCTAGAGTAGCCCCATGCCAGCCTCTTCAGCAGCAGCCAGCTCCAGCTCCAGCTCCAGACTTCTTCTCCTCAGCTCCTTGCTCCAAACCCTAGCTCCAACACCTTCTCCTCTACTCCACCTTTAGCTAAGCTAGCTTAGCTTATCTTAGCTTAGCTTAGCTTAGCTAACAACCAGCTCCTTGGCCATTCATTACCTCCAAAATCAACCCTAGCTAGCTCCACCAACTCAAGCCTACCTAAGCTAGCTACCCTACTCAAGTTGGCACCACCTCCTAGCCGTCCCTTCACCCCATTATCTCCACCAAAAGACACTTCAAGTTGGCGCCAAAAACCACCCCTAACCACCTCTATATTGGCGCCACTTTCAGCCCCTTAATCCACCCTACACCTACCCACATAAGCCATCCTAGCCATCCACCTAACCCCCCTTCTAGAATCCTTCTTGGCGCCAACTTAGACCCTCTTCTAGAAGCCATTTTGGCGCCAATATCAAGGGGTGTCAACACACATAACCACCCCTTAGGTGTCCCTTAAGGTGGCGCCAAACACCCTTGGCCATTGGATCCTTAACCACCTCCCTCCTTCCATCCTAGCCATCCATTTCAAAGGTCACCATAGCCCCCCTCCTATTCTATAAAAGGCCACCACCTACCACCATTTTGGAGGCATCCTCCCTTAGTATATTTTCTACCTAAACCACCTATACCTACGGCCAAGAAGAAGGAGTAGAGAAGGAGATTAAAGGGGCACATCACCAGCCCTTTTGGTGCCTTCTTCTCCCCACTCTCTTCAACTTGAGCCACGCCAAGGAGGAGGACTCTTCCACTTCAAGGAGGACGGCCAGGCAAAGGAGGACTTAGGGTGGACGTCCACCCTTGGAGAAAAACTTAGGGCATGCCCCCCTAAGGCTTGCCTTGGAGGACATCACCTTGGCGGAGTACTGCAAGGAAGGAGTTGAAGGATTCTTTTCAAGCTTGGGAGCCACCAACCTTGGAGCAAGAAGCCCTCTTCTTCACCATCTATCTAGAGGATTTGTGTTTTATTTTCTTATTTGCAACTTTCTAGTAGTACAAGCTTTCCTCTACTAGGCCTTTTGTAAAACACTTTATCAATTATCTAGTTGCCTTCTTTGCAATTTTTTTTGTTTGCATTTCTATTTGCTTATTTTCAGCATTCTTCACTTCCTCTCCCTAATTATTCTAGGCCTTCACTTGCTTAGAGTGAGCTTAGGGAGAGGCTCTACTTGCCACTTTAGAGTAGTTTACTTAATTGGAAGTGTAAACACTTTTCCCGCCATAATTTCGCATGTTGCCTTAGTTCAAAAATAAAGAAAAATGGTATATTGAAAATTACCAAAAAGAAAGTTGAGATATATTCCAAGCAAGAGAATCAATTTTGCAACCATATTGCCTCCTTGGACGACCCTAGATACTCCCCTATCTAGGATATAAATTTTAAAAGCGAAAGCGGATTCGCGTGTTACAACGACGTTAAAAAACTGCTTTTACAAATCACGCGTATTTCGCTATCACTTTTTGGCGCCGTTGCCGGGGAGGCACGGCTTTGCATTAACTCATTTTCTCTTGCTTGAAGTGGATCTCATCCCCTTCTCTTTCTTTCTTTTGTGTGTGCAGGAACTACAGCGGGAAAGCGGGAATCTGGAAGCGAGAGCTTAAAGATCCTTTTCTTCCCGCGAAAATTCAGGTTGGTTCCTCTTTCTGGTCACATAAATAATTAAAACTACCAAAAATATATTAAACTTGGCTTTCAGGACCATAAACACTTAAATTAAGTGAAGTGGTGCATTTTAAAATCCATTGTTTGCTTGTATGCTTCTTTAGCACCATTCCATTGCAAGTATTGGTGTTCTGTTTTTCGGGTCTAGATTTCTGTCCAGACTTGAAAAATTGATTCCTAACACCACAGGCCTCCTAAAATCATAAACTTTCATAGAGTGATTCCCAATTAAGTTTGGAACATCTGTTCCAAATTTCAGATCAATTGGATTTGTATTTAATTTTTAAAAATTCGTGGATTACAGAGGGGTCACACCCTCTAATCTTCCTTTTTTGCTGCTGTCCGCGAATTTTCAGAATTTTTATACTCATCCAATTTTTGTGAAATTTATCTTGTTGGAATCCCTGTGAAATTTTACATATCATATAAAATAATAAAAATTTTCTGAGGTCGGTGGTAATACTGAAAAATCTATAATACCCACGGGTATTATTTCTGGACTTTGACACCAGTACAATTAAAAATTCAAAACTATTATCAAACAAATTCCTAAAATCTTACAAAAATCTTTTCTGGAATCCTTGTTTGATTTTCTTCAAAGTAGTGGTGTTTTTTGACTTGTTTGGACCACTACTTAATTCTGAAAGCTAAAAATAATTCATTGGTAGTTAAATTTCTGTCTTAGGGATAATTGGCTTAGGGTTTCTTCTTTCTCTTTAGAGACTCAATTAAAAGGAAATATACAATCACACATACAACTGGTCTTTCCTTTGATTGTGAACTTTCAAACTTGTTTGAAAACTTAACTAAAGAAACCCTAAAATACATTCAATTAAATCAAATCCTAAAAGACAAAAATACAAAAAAAAAAAAAAAATTGTGTGACAACTTGATTTTCATTGGAGCCACTCTCCAATTCCTGCACACACACAAAAAAATCAAATAACAGGGCAACAACCCAATAAACGCCCTCCACATTCCGTGTGCACTGTAGAATCCTAGACCTAATTAAAATTTGTAGCAACTTGACCCCTAAGGCTTTATCAACTTAGGCTTGCTATTTAGGTTTTAAGTTTTCTTTAGTTAGTACCAATTCTGTCATCTGTATCTGGTGTTCAGGCTGAGGGGCCGTGTCAAACGACCAGGCGCGGGTTTGTACAAGCACCTGGGGTTTTCCCTGGGAAACGTTTGGGCCCAAACCTCCCCTTAAGCAACCTGGCTAGATTTGTTGATAGAACGGGTATTCACTATTGACTACTTATTTCCTATATAGACCAAGTCTTAGGTTATTATTAGGGAGTCACAATCAAGTTAGGTCTAGTTTTTGTTTGTTTGAATTGCACACTTTCTCTCATCTCTTTCTCTTCTCCTCCCCTCCCCGTTCTTCCATTTTATGCACGGGCGACGGTCTCAAAATCCGCACTTGGAAGGACCATTTGATTTCGCCCCCCACGTAAAAAGACCACTTTTTCTGTCTTCTCCTGAAAAAATGGAAACACAACAAAATAGGTCCACTGACCCTTCCACGTCTACCTCTAACCCCACCTCTAACCCTAATTCTAACCCTTCCACCCAAAACCCAACCACCAGTAACTTTCCACACTTGGAGCTCCCCAATCTTGAGTTGCCCCACACACAACATCAAGACCCCCTACCTGATCTTTTAAAATTGATGGCCGATCAAATTAATAAATTAAATTCCAATCAACAAACATTGACTAGGAACATCCAAAACCTAGCCAATCCAAGGCCAAACCCACCACCCCGTCAGCAGCCTGTTGTTCCTCTAAAAGATTTCTATGATCCATCTTATTATGAGGAACGACCAGGGGTGGTCATACCTGAGGGGGACTTTGAGATCAAGCCAGCCGTCCTGAACCTGATTAAACACTTTCATGGCCTTCCTAGGGAAGACCCTTTCAGCCACCTTGAAGAACTAACTCTTCTTGCACAGACAACCCGTTCCCGAAATGTGCAAGAAGACATATGGCTGATGCGGCTTTTTCCATTATCTCTTAAAGATAAGGCCGCTTATTGGTTCAGGACCATTGGCCGACCCATTACAACATGGCCTCAACTCAAGAGTGCCTTCCTCAAGAAATTCTTTCCCATAGGTCGTACCAATTCCTTACGAAGATCTATTACGACCTTTCACCAAAAATCTGGTGAAACTTTCCATGATTCTTGGGAAAGATTTCAAGACCTTTTAAGAAGTTGCCCGCACCACGAGATTCCTTTATGGCAGCTCGTGCAAATCTTCTATCATGGATTAGATGATCAAATCCGACAGTTTGTCGACGCCTCGTGTGGCGGCAACTTTTTAAATAAAGATGCAGAAAGTGCCTATGACCTGTTCGAAGAAATGAGTGAAAACTCATTTAATCAAGCTTCCATGAACACATTTTGCAGAACCCAAAACCCGCAGTTCGGTGTTCATGAAATAGGCACTCAATCTATCCCTGTCACCCAAGACGATCTTCAATTGATTGCTCAAAAACTCGACCAGATGCATATTAATCAAAAGAAAATTGAGGAAAGACTAGCCACTTCAACTCAAGCTCCACACCCACATCTAACCCAACCTAACTTTCCACGAAGAGAAAATTTGCACAATCTCAACACCACTCCTGCTGATTATTCTGAGGTTGCCCATGATTCACTGGGGAATTTCAATTATCCAGATCTTAACCCCACCGAAAATATTTCTGCCATCCAGGAGCCCTTTAAAAATTCTTCCAATTGGAAAAATTACCCGAACTACTCCTGGAATAATCAAGTTTCCTCCCAACCATATCATTTTAATGGGTATGGGTCGAATCCAAATTTCCATCCTGGGCCATCCCAACAAGATATCAATGCCCAGATGCTACGGACCCTGCAGGATATGCAAACAAAAATGACGGAAGTAACCCGCAACATCACAAATCTGAACAATCAGATTGGGGTTGCTCCCACGCAAAGACCTGTAGGACATCTTCCGTCCCAACCCATACCCAATCCCAATCACCAAGGGAACCATTATATGGGTAGAAATCCACATTATCCAAATCAGCCTCCTCCTAATCCACCTCAGCAGCCGCCCAGGTTCCTGCAATCACAGGCCCCCCCACCTCCTCCAAATAATAATCCGACTGCACATGCAGTTACCTTGAGGAGTGGGAAAACCACCACTGACCCCGAGCCTTCGCACGAACCTGGTAAGATACATGTGCAAGTTGACTCCCCACCTCCCCATCAGGAAGAAAAAGAACAACAACAATCTCAAGACAAGATTCCTATCCCTTTCCCACAAGCTCTCTACCCTACCACCAACAAAAGAAAGAAATCTGAGCCCACTACAGAAGAACTCATGGAGCTATTTGGGCAAGTTCATATCAATATCCCTCTCCTAGATGCCATCAAATATATACCTGCCTATGCTAAATTTTTGAAGGATATTTGTACTCCTAAAAGGCAGGCTAAAAATCTAGGACAGGTGCATCTTTCAGAGACAGTAAGCTCTGTCATACAGAGTAAGCTGCCTCCTAAGATGAAAGATCCGGGGGCACCTTTAATTTCTGTAATTATTGATGACACTACATTTAATCGTGCCCTCCTTGATCTTGGTGCCTCTGTAAATATTATTCCCACAAGTTTATTCGAAGAATTTCAGATCGGTGAATTAAAACCCGTCGAGGTTACCCTGCAATTAGCCGACCGATCTACAATCAAACCTCGTGGGATTGTTGAGGATGTATTAGTCAAGGTCCAGAATTGTGTCTTCCCTGCAGACTTTCTGGTTCTTGACATTGAGGCACCCGAATCATTACTGGACTCCCCGATAATCCTTGGACGCCCCTTTTTGGCTACTGCAAAGGCAAATATCAATTGCCACACAGGCAAAATGGATATCAACTGTGCAGGCCAAACTATCACCTTAGATATTTTTAAATCCTCCAGGAGATTCCATGATGATAACTTCTTTGAGGACTCAGATACTGAAATTTCTAATATGGTGGAGGAGACAATGTTAATAGATACCCTTACCGACCACAGTTTTTTTGAGGACTCTGATTCAAACTCAGTGGTCGGCGAGATCTGTGATCCGGAAACTTGTCTTGACTCCAAATTTGTTCCTGATACCCCCCCTGACCCACCCACTATTAACGCACCTAATTTTTCCACACTAACTCACCATTCCTTCCCCGACCCCTTTCTTACGGACCTGCCACCAACCCCACCCGAGTTTGGCACCCAACCTGAATTAAAACCATGGCCAGACTCGGGCCACACTTATCAATTTCCATCTCACTTTGATCCCAATATTATTTCTAATCAATTTTCTAGGGATCTAGACGAAGACACCTTTTTTGCGGGCATTCAAGTGTCCAATTATTTACATGATTTTCCGTCTTCTGTGCATACCTTCACGCCCGGCTGAATGGCGTAAAAGATAGCACTGGATGGGAGGTAACCCATCATTTTCTTGCTTTCCTTTTTTCTTCTTTTTCCAGGTTTTATTCATCCTAAACCTGACCGTTCTTCACTAAGGTGATTCCTTTTCCCTCCTAATGCATGAGGACATGGCATATCTTGAGCATGGGGGGGTGTTTTTAAATTTTTACGATCGATTTAGGATGTTTAAAACCTAAAAACATGCAATTTTCTTTAATTTATTTCCTGCTTGCATACCCAAAAAAAAAAAAAAAAAAAATTGTTGAAAACTTTTTGAGGAAAAATTTTGAAATCAGGACTAAGGTCGAAAAATTCACTTCTGGTACAATGGGATTTAATCCTTAACAAACTAAGGATAAGGATATGGATCTGATCATTAGAATTCCAGGGTCTATTTTAGACTAGATCAGATATCCTTCTCTAAAATTCCACCTGAACTCATGATAGTTCAGGTGACTTGATCCTATTTTGTAATATGGAAAGTATTTGACTTAGTTTTTGATTCAAAAACCTGCGATTCTTGAGAAACTTCTTGTGTCAATTTTTACACACAAGCCAACAACTAAAAATTTGAAAAAACTCCCTTGTTTGGATTTAGTAAAAGTCTGAAGCAGATCATTGGTTTGAGTTCCCACCGTCGAGAAGAAGGAAAAAACCTTCTTTGAGGACGCGATGTCAACATGTTACCGCCTCGGCGCTGCTCTATATCTATATTTCATATCTTTAGACGGAGCATTAAAGCGCATTTCAGCAGCTCAAGTGTCTTGGACGGTGCTCTACCTATAGCGTCGGAGCAAGAGCTTGAGTTTGCTTGGAGCGCCCCTTTTCACCGCATCGTGTTTTGGGGTTGTGAGCTCCTGGGTGGTGTCATGGACAGTGCTATCCCGAAGTACTGGCGCCAGAGCCCCCTCGAGGAATGGTAATGGGAATGATGATACCGACACATCTGTTGTAAGACTAAGCTAAAAATAAGCATGGGGGAGAGAAAAAAAAAAAAAATAATAATAATAATAACACGTCCTTATTAAGGTTGGCTTTTCACAAGCACCGACACAAGGTTTTAAAGGAATTTGCAAGTTGCGAATCAGATTCACGAGCCAGAAAAATCCTAAAAACAAAAATCTCAAGTCATCTGAATTAACAAGGGGTTAATTTGTGAATTTTCTGAGGATATATTGATCCTGTTCTATCTAATGGTTGGATCCAAAAACAAATCCTGATGTTTATCTTCAACAAATCCCGTATCTCCTGTGTTTTAATCTACCAAGGTCCCTTAATCTCTTTTTCTCCTCAAAAGTCAAAAAAAAAAAAAAAAAATTAGATTTCCCAAAAATTCCGTTTTCCAAAAAAATTAATGTTTTGCTAAGAGACTAGCAAAAGATAAGCATGGGGGTGTGATAAACGCCAGTTTATCATCATTTTTATGCTTTAAAACTAACTTAGCTCTTAGGATTTTACTCCGCAAATGGGTTTTTGGGCTGCATTTAGGCATAAATTAGGATAGGCATGCATTGCATTTTTTATTGTCGTTTTAATGTGTTTTTGTGAGTGTTAGGGATGTACAGATGCACAGATCCCTAAAACCCTAGCACTCAAGAAGGCAAATGGTGAAGGAGAAGCCCAGACTAGCTGGAACTCATCCTAATCCAGCTCACCTCAGCTTGATCCAGCTTACCTCAGCTTGATCTAGCTCACCGCAGCTGGAACCTAGCTTACTTGAACTAGGGTTAGCTCATCCCAGCTCCATTCAGCTAATCTCAGCTGGATGGCAGCTCAAGAGAGTTCATCCTAGCTCACCCTAGCTCAAGTCAGCTCAGATCCAGCTCAACTTAGCTGAGTCTAGCTCATCTCAGCTCCCACTAGTTCACAGGGAGCTCTAGCTAGCTCAGCTGAGTTGACAGGAGTTCACCCCAGCTCAGATCCAGCTACATTCAGCTCCACTCAACTCTAGCCAGCTGAAGAAGAATTCATCTCAGCTCAGGAAGCTCAAGTCCAGCTCCCGGGGACTCAGCTTAGCTCAACTCAGTTGAGCTAAGCTACCTTAGCTGCCTCAACCAGCTTGATTCTCCCCGGAAGCACCAGACCTAGCTCACCTCAGCTCATTTTGGTAGAAGCTAGCTCACTTTAGCTTGGCTTAGTAGCTAGCAAAGAACTAGCAAGCTAAGCCAGCTAGAGTAGCCCCATGCCAGCCTCTTCAGCAGCAGCCAGCTCCAGCTCCAGCTCCAGACTTCTTCTCCTCAGCTCCTTGCTCCAAACCCTAGCTCCAACACCTTCTCCTCTACTCCACCTTTAGCTAAGCTAGCTTAGCTTATCTTAGCTTAGCTTAGCTTAGCTAACAACCAGCTCCTTGGCCATTCATTACCTCCAAAATCAACCCTAGCTAGCTCCACCAACTCAAGCCTACCTAAGCTAGCTACCCTACTCAAGTTGGCACCACCTCCTAGCCATCCCTTCACCCCATTATCTCCACCAAAAGACACTTCAAGTTGGCGCCAAAAACCACCCCTAACCACCTCTATATTGGCGCCACTTTCAGCCCCTTAATCCACCCTACACCTACCCACATAAGCCATCCTAGCCATCCACCTAACCCCCCTTCTAGAATCCTTCTTGGCGCCAACTTAGACCCTCTTCTAGAAGCCATTTTGGCGCCAATATCAAGGGGTGTCAACACACATAACCACCCCTTAGGTGTCCCTTAAGGTGGCGCCAAACACCCTTGGCCATTGGATCCTTAACCACCTCCCTCCTTCCATCCTAGCCATCCATTTCAAAGGTCACCATAGCCCCCCTCCTATTCTATAAAAGGCCACCACCTACCACCATTTTGGAGGCATCCTCCCTTAGTATATTTTCTACCTAAACCACCTATACCTACGGCCAAGAAGAAGGAGTAGAGAAGGAGATTAAAGGGGCACATCACCAGCCCTTTTGGTGCCTTCTTCTCCCCACTCTCTTCAACTTGAGCCACGCCAAGGAGGAGGACTCTTCCACTTCAAGGAGGACGGCCAGGCAAAGGAGGACTTAGGGTGGACGTCCACCCTTGGAGAAAAACTTAGGGCACGCCCCCCTAAGGCTTGCCTTGGAGGACATCACCTTGGCGGAGTACTGCAAGGAAGGAGTTGAAGGATTCTTTTCAAGCTTGGGAGCCACCAACCTTGGAGCAAGAAGCCCTCTTCTTCACCATCTATCTAGAGGATTTGTGTTTTATTTTCTTATTTGCAATTTTCTAGTAGTACAAGCTTTCCTCTACTAGGCCTTTTGTAAAACACTTTATCAATTATCTAGTTGCCTTCTTTGCAATTTTTTTTGTTTGCATTTCTATTTGCTTATTTTCAGCATTCTTCACTTCCTCTCCCTAATTATTCTAGGCCTTCACTTGCTTAGAGTGAGCTTAGGGAGAGGCTCTACTTGCCACTTTAGAGTAGTTTACTTAATTGGAAGTGTAAACACTTTTCCCGCCATAATTTCGCATGTTGCCTTAGTTCAAAAATAAAGAAAAATGGTATATTGAAAATTACCAAAAAGAAAGTTGAGATATATTCCAAGCAAGAGAATCAATTTTGCAACCATATTGCCTCCTTGGACGACCCTAGATACTCCCCTATCTAGGATATAAATTTTAAAAGCGAAAGCGGATTCGCGTGTTACAACGACGTTAAAAAACTGCTTTTACAAATCACGCGTATTTCGCTATCAGGTCAGAGTCAGAAATGGGGATATTAGGAGCAAACTCGAGGGTGGGATTCTGTTGATCCATATGCGTGTGAATTCCCGCTGATTTGCGACTTGTGAGATAGTCGGTTGTGATTGCATTAATGGGAAACCCATTAGCTGTGGTCACATCTTCTTGTAACAACAGGGGCGACCCAGTAGTGTACGGATCAGGATAGCTAGATTCAGGGGTGCTGTGGTCAGAAAAACACCCTAAACAGTTGGATCCTCGAGGAGATATGTGCAGTGCAGTGGTCTCAGTCCCTTGTGGATCGAGGTCCAAGAACCCTGATAGTGCAGACGAATGAGACATAGGGTCATCACAAAGGAGCCCAATGTTACCACAGTATGCCGAATCTTCGTCTTCACCATCCTCTATAAGATCATAGTCAAAATTCCTTGATGCCCTGAATATGTCAAGTCGAAGTTGCTCATTACCTAGGGCTATCTCCATTCACCCGGATGCACAATCAATGTTTACTCGGGCTGTCGCTAGAAATGGGCGACCCAAAATGATTGGTGCATCTCGGAGATTAGGAGGAACCTCCATATCAAGAATGAAAAAGTCTGCGGGAAAGCAGAATCTACGGACTTTTACGATCACATTCTCAACCACCCCCCTCGGTGTTTTTACTGATCTATCAGCCAGCTGAATCGTGACTAAGGTAGGCTTTAACTCCCCAAATCGAAATCGATCAAATACAGCAATGGGAGTTAGGTTGATGGACAAACCCAGATCTAGAAGGGCCCGATCAAATGGAGAATCCTGCAAGAAGCAAGATATGAGTGGGGTACCAGGGTCTTTCTTTTCCGGCAGCAAGTCGGCTAGAATCACGATGCTAGCTTCTTTTGATAGTACCACCTGTCGTCCAATTCTAGGCTATCGCTTCGAGGTACAATGTCCTTGAATAACCTGGCGATAGCGTGGATGTGATCAATTGCCTCTAGGAGGGGGACCTGAATATGTACTTCCTTGAACATTGAATTCAGGTCCTCAAAATTCCACGTGTCCTTCTTCCGCACTATATTTCGCGTTAGAGCCTCAGGAAAAGGGACGGGAATCTCAAGGTCAAGTGGCCTCTTTCCCTTCTCTATCGTAGGTGGCTCCTGAGATGAAGAAGGAGTCGAACCCTCCTGCCTATGTGGTGGGTCGAATGTCTTCCACTCCTCAATGAGACAGCATGTGCATCGGCTTGCTATCCATGAGGTGGTGGGGGAGCAGAAGGGGTAGAGTATGAGGGGTTCTGCATCAAAGGCGACTGGCCTTGAGCATAACTAGGTGGTTGACGTGCCTTCGTGCGTGTGTGTTAAGAGGTGTCGTTATAGTTGCACTTGATACGTCGGTTTTAAAAGAAGTAAACGGAGGTGAGTCCGAGTGTCGATCTCAGGGAGGCGTGGAAATCGGATTTTGTTTACCACTTGTTGTCACGAAAAAGGCGGAGTTTTGCTTGCGAAAGAGACGGTTTTGAAAAGCGAGAGATAGAGAGAGTTTAGGGTTAGAAAGCTCTTGGTTTTGATCATGCACTTTAAACAGAAATTAAAATGGCAACTAAATGGAAAATAATTTCATTAAACATGCATTCATAGTTCATGGTTTACAATATTAAATACATGCTTCAACAAAAGTAAATGAAAGCTTAAAAGAGAGAGAGAGAGAGGTAGAGAGAGAGTGGAGAGCGACGAGGCAGCCACGGCGGTGGAGGAGGCTCCGTCGGCGGCTCGTCGTCTCCGGCGATTACAAGAGTGCCTAAGACTAGCTAGGAGAGGAGTGGAGTAGTTGCAAGTGGGAGAGGATGCCTTGAATGGTGGTAGAAGGGGGTTTAAATAGAGTTAAGGGCTTCCTAAAAGAAGAATGTGCTTTAGCGACATCCAGAACGTCACTAAAACCGCTTCTAGATACGTCGGTGAAGGCCTTCTGCCGCCGGTCAGCCGCCTGCCCCTCTCTCTCTTCAGGCGCGATCCGTGGATGTCGAACGAGAGCCGTCCGATTGATGATCGGACGGCTGAGATCCTCCCGCGCCTGCGCTAGGATCGCGCTTCGAGCGCGTGTGCACGCGCGCGTTTCCGCCCGGCGTGCGCGCGTGTGGGAGGTGGGGCGCTGTCGTCGCGCCGCGTGGCGCAATCCTAGCCGCTCGCTTCTGATCGCACGGCTCAATTTTGCCGCGCCCTTCGCCCGCAAGTGATTTCCGCTCTGCGCGATTCGAACGCGCGTCGCCGCGACGCGGGCGTGCGCGCTAACCGTTGCGCCACGCCCACGCTTTGTCGCGGCGACCGCGGGCGAGCGCGCGGATCTCGGCCGTTCGATCAAAGATCAACGGCCGAGATGCGTCCTTGGTTGGCTTGGGGGCGTGCGAGCGGCGGGGGCGGGGCGACGTGGCGCGTTCTAGGCCGTTGATCTCCAGATCAACGGTCAGGATTTCTTGGGCCCATTGTGGGAGCTCCGGATGTCGGATTTGGCCGATCTTGAGTCCGTTAGACTCCGTTCGTCGTCCTGAATCCATCCGTGCGGTCCGATTGCTCATCTGAGGCCTGCTTTGACAAATGCTTTACACAAATGGCCATTAATACAGTTTATAAGCAATCTTGGTACTTGATGCATGCAATGCTCCTATTCTACTTTATGTTGTGCCTTTTATTCTAAAGATGGGCCATATTCAACCTAATTACTACCCCCTTGCGTGGTGTTATCAGTGGTGCAGGAGGTGCCTGTAATATGGCGTTTGCCTGTCCCTGTGGTGCCTGAAACCTAGGCGAGGTGCCTTGGTTCTGCACATACCGAGGGTTCAGGATGGTTTGGGAGGGCAAGGCTCCCTGAGTCCTATGCTCCTGCAACAGCTGGTTTTGCGTGTTCTGTATAGTCTGTATCTGGTCAGCCATCGCCTTCATTATCTGCAAGCTATCCTGTGTAGATTTCCTCATCGATTCTTGCAGCTCCTCTTTCAGTGCCTCTAGAAGGTCAGCTCGCTTTGGAGGGTGACTGGCAGCTTGGTGCAGCGGCTGGTATAAAGAATGAGGTTGCTACTGCTGAGACGGGAATGGTTGCTACCTAGGGTATGTGTTTTGCACATTCCCGTATTGCCTAGTCTGGTAGTGTGGATCTTGATGTGGTCTTTGTGAGTTACCAGACCAGGAGAAGTTCGGATGTTGGCGCCAACCAGGGTTATACGTCTCTGAATACAGGTTATTACGCCTGTATCCTTGAATAGCACTGACGTCATCGTAGGCCGAAGACGTCTGAGACGTATATCCATCAAAAGGATACGTATTATAGTCTGCAGGTGGTGCGTAACCCTGACCATTTGGGGCCAGATCGAGATTGTTTATGGGATCCTGATATACAGGATCTCGTAAATAAGGAGAAGATGCATCCCGAGTGAGTAGATTAACTCGAGCAGGGGAGGCTCGGGGTGTATAGGAGGGTCTTGGAGCAGCAGAGTTCAGGTCAGATTGACCCTGACTAATTTGGTCAATCTTTTTCTCGATCAGGTTTATTCTATCCAGCTGCTTGACAATGATATCCATGTCAGCTCGAATAGACTCGGTGTGAGCCTCATGGACACCAACCCGCTGCTGACCAGGCCGCTGGAATTGGTTCATGGATGCGGCATTCATCAAGCTCTCCACCAAAGAGTCGAACAACTCAAATGTGCTATTCTCATCTTTCGCGAGGAAATTCTCACCACTAGATGCATCGGCCAGATACCGATGTGTGTCATCCAGCCCATTGTAAAAGATCTGAGCTAGGTGCCATCTGGGTATACCATGGTGCGGGCATTTCCAGAGAAGGTCGTGAAATTGATCCTAGGCGTCATGCAACTTCTCCCCAGCTCCTTGGGAGAAAGTCGTGATCGCTCGCCTCATCACGTTCGTTCGACCGATCGGGAAGAACTTTTGCAGGAATTCACGTCGTAATTCCAGCCAGGTTCCAATTGGCTTCCTAATGGTCTTGAACCAGTATGAAGCTTTGTCCCTCAAAGAAAATGGAAAAAGCTTCATCAGAACAATCCCAAGATTAATATTCCTGGGTCGAATCGTTTCTGCGAGTTGAATTAAGTCCTCTAAGTGTTGGAACGGATCTCTGCTTGAGTTTCCATAAAAATGACTACTGATCAAACTGATCATATTGGGCTTGAGCTCAAATGCATCTCCGCCTATGGGAATCTTGACTAAGGGTGCGTCAATCGGTGCAGCTAGATCGTAGAAGTCCCAAAGTTGTTCTTCTCGCGGTGGATGTTGCATTCTGTCAAGCGTTGTCAAAATACGATCCGTGCTCTGCTGGTGCCGCTCCTCTGATTCAACCACCCAGGCTTCCAGATGAGCCATCGGGTCCAGATTACCAGTGTCCTGACCCGGTCTAGGTCCAGGTCCAGGATTAGCCATTGTGGCTAAGGGGGTAGAAGAAGTGGGGGGAGAAGATGGTCCTAGTGAGGTGACTCGCCTCCTTGGGAGCAGCTCCCAAGGTCCAACTAGTTGAGGTCTAAGTGACCTCCTTCCTTGCATACACCACCCAACCCCTGGGTTGGTGTAGCCAAGCCAGACAAGGCTAAGGCCCTGTCAATCAGATGATCCTTATAATCGAGTGACCAGATTTTTTCATTCTAAGTTCGAATTTCTGAAGAAAAATTCGTCGTACAACTGACTGAAAGTGATTCCCGCCTCTTAAGCTAACCCATCCACTAGGTTTGGCAAGAGAGGTTGAAAGCACCCATTAGTATGATGACGAATTTGGGTTGGTTTCGTGTTTTAAAATTGATTTTAGCTCGTTTTTCTTCAGTTGGGGTTTATGGTGCGTGGCCCACAAGGTGACCAAGCTCACTGGCTAAACACTAGACTTGACTAAGTCTAGGTTAGCCTAATGTGGTCTCTAGATTGTAACCCTAAAGATGTAGCCTAAGGTTCATGCAATTCTAGGGTTTTTTTTTGTTTTGTTCTTCTTCAGCAGACCAAAAAAATAAAACTAGTTTTTTGAACAAAATTGGAATCTAATTAAATTGAAATTTGGCAAGTAAATTTCTTTTTCAATTATCTTTTTAGAGAATATTTTTTGTAATTTTTACTATTTCAACCTAATTATAGAGATTTTTAAATGTCACAGGGTCTGATTTGGAATTTTGACCCCTGGTCAATTTTTCAAATTGAAACAGTATCAAATTATCTTCAAAAATTTGGAAAAAATATGGAAATTAAAGCCAATGAGATTCGGTTTCAAGCCCCATCATTTTTTGTCAAAACAGATTCACGGATTACTCGAAATTGCTTTTTGAATTTTGAAAAGTCTCAGATCTGGGTCAGTCTGACCCTCATGCACTTTACAAATTTTTAAAAATTTTGTACTTAGAATTTTTTCAAAAGAATAGTGTAGTTTGAAAGATGGTTTAGAAATGAATGTATAGCCTGAATTTCAAGATTTTTCACTCATTAATTTTTCAGCAATTGAATTTTTAAAATGGACTTTGAAATCTGGCCGAAAATCAGAGAATGGTGGAAAAGCTTTTAAAAGGTGTTTGAGTTTAAAATTCAAACTTTCCACCAAATTTTTTTTTCTAAAAAAAATTGATTTTTTTTTCAAAAGTATTTTTTTTCAAAGGATTTTCAATTTTTTTTTTCAAAAGTAACCTAGGATTCAAAAAGAAACCTAATCCAACTACCTAGATTTTTTTATTTTTTTCTTTTTTTCATGAAAATAGATAGGCCCTTTTTTTTTCCTTTTTTTTCAAATGAAATTGCTAGAAGGAAATCTAACATAGGGTTAAAAAAAAACCTAGACTAAGGAAGGTATGATGTGCACCTATAATTTTTTTTCCACGCTCGTTGTGTGTGCAGATCCCATTTTTTTCCTATTTTTCCTGCACATCAAAAGACAAGCAGAGGAGGATTATCATTGATAATTCAAGAGATTGAAATAAAAAATGACGTTGCCCCCCCGGCAACAGCGCCATTTGACAAAGTCCATTTTCCTGCATTTTGAAGTCGTCGGAAATCGTAGTATAGTCACGTTAAAACGCTCGTCAAAAAATGATTTTCGTAAAGATAACGAGGCTTGAGTCCCGGTTGTTCCTCTCTGAGAGGCATTTATGCAAATTTGAAATCGATCTTTTTCGCTCTACTTATTTAAAATTGCATGTCGGTTTCTAATCGTCGTATCAATGTTTGGCCACTTTTATTATGAACCCTAATTACATGCGCATGTGTTAAATAGATGACAAATGAGAAAGTGTGAGTTTTAGTACGCACGATTCTAGTTATGTGGTGGCTGTTTACGGAAAATGCGCTAAGAGTGAGATCCTCAATATTTTCAGCCACCGACATGCTGGTTGCAATAGATAATTATTAAAAGTATGCAACTTTAATCACACAAAATATATTACAATAAGCTCATGGTGATTCTTAATCGCTATTTCGCGATGAGATCGTGTTTTAAAGAGATATTTGCTGTAGTATATTTGAAATCACTGCGAAAATGATTATCAATTTTTATTACTGGAAATTCAAAACTTTCGAGGTTGAACTCAGGGAGCAAATCGGTATTTTAGAACTTAAGAGCACAATTCTTAATTTAATAAAAAGTAATGACCAATTCAATCAAAATTAAAAAGTGCTGTCTAACATAGAAATAATGCCCAAAAATTGGATGTCTGATGAAAAATCAGACGTCTTAAAAGTGTTTTGCTACAGTGATTTTCTTGGCCTTCTCTTTCTCTCTTCTTTCTTCTTCTCTTGTCTATCTTCCTTCCTGTCTTCTTCCTCTGACTTTAGTTGCTCCTCTTCTTCTTCTACAGCTTCCTCTTGGCTTCTTCTTCTTTCTTCCATTCCTGCTTCGCCTTTCTTCTTCCCTTGCTTTCTCCTTGGCTTCTTATTCTTCTTCTCTTCTCTGGCTGTGCCTCCTCCTTCTTCTTCCTTGGCCTCTGCAGTGCTTCTTCTGCTTCTCTCTTTCTCTGCGGCTTCTTCTTCTCTTCTTTGGCTGCGCCTCCTCCTTCTTCCTCTGCAACTGCTTCTTCCTCTTCCCTACGCACACAGAGGCAAAACCTATCCCCTACCCTCCCCCGTGTCTCTCTCTCTATTTCGCTCTTAGGACTCCTCTCCCAGAGCGTTCTTGGGTAAACGGATCGGGTCAGTGTGCCCGGGACCAGGCGCACCGGCATGGGTGGTGCGCGAGGAGTGCATGGGTAGTCAGGTCGAGAACCAGGTTTGCGGAGGTGTGGGTCGTGGACGAGGCGTGGGTGGGCGAGGGGACCTCACCCCGAGTCAGGAGGCGATAAGCCCCTGACACTTTTTCACTTTATACCACAGCACCCGCTTGCAATCTTTCGAGGTGGGACTAAATGTCCCACCTTCTTCTTGCGCGTGCCCGCAGTAGGTAGATGTTCAATCGCAGAGGCTACAGAGGCTTTGGCCTCCAATTGCTGGGCGTGAGGGGTTCGCAAAGGGAGCCCACACACCTGGGACACTTCACCTGGAGTGGAGTGACCTGGAGGAGCTCCTAAGCAAGCTCCTTGCTGCGTCAATGGCGGTGGAGACCCTCAACACCTGTCATCAGGCAAACAGCCTTGCGGCCTTATCAGAACACATGGGAAGCCTCCTCGAGGTACAGCGAGTGTGCTGCAGTTGTTGGGGTGGTGTGGCAACACCTGTATGAGCATGCCTAGGGCTTACTGTGGCTGTGTCGGTGGTTGTCTTCGGGGGCATGTTGGGAGCGTGTGGCGGTGAATGGGAAGAGGGGTTATGATCAGTGAGCCATGGCGGAGCTTGTGAGGTGATTGGCGAGGTGGGTGGATGAGTGGAGGGCGGGAACACCTCGCCAGTGGTCTGGTCGAAGGTGGAGAAGGTGATGGTGGTCTGTGGTGGTCGGTGCTTGATTTGTGAAATTGATGAAGGGAAAATGAAGAGGGGAGAAAGAGGACTTAACTGAGGGACTTGGAGTGAAGGGGGAAGGCAGAGGGCGAGCAGCGCATGTTTGCCATCGCTGGAGATGAAGGCCCTGAGGTAAGGATGATAGCGACGAGGAAGGGGTCGGAGGGATGAGTGCTAGTATGGCGCGGTGCGGAGGAACGAGGCGAAGATGGCTCTGCCATTGGTATGGTGGCAGAACGACGATAAAAGGGAGGGAGAGTCGCTGGAGCCTGCGAGTAGATGGCCGGAGGAGGAGGAGACGAAATTGGGGGATTATCTCTGGCCAAAACAGGCTTCCCAGAAGTGTATGGCTCTGGGCTTGCTTAAATAGGTGCGGGCAGAGGGAGAATCGCAAGGAAGTGGCCAGAAGTCGTCGCCGGAGGTATGGCCGGAGTGAGACCCGTACCTCTCGAGTGTTCGCACGAGAGGTATGGGGCGATTCAGGGCATGGGGAGCTGGTATGGCTGGAGTGAGACCCATACCTCTCGAGCGTTCACACGAGAGGTATGGGGCAATTCAGGGCATGGGGAGCTGCTCATGCGGTAGGGGGCTTCGCAGAGAGCTCCCCTTTCAAATTTGGGAGCAGCTCCCCTTGGAAACGAGGAGAAAACCTACTCACAAAGTCGCCGGCGGTATGGGTCCCTGCTGCAATGGAAGAGGGACCAAAATGAAGAAAGTGAAAAAAAGTTAAGGGGGTATTTGCAAGGGTTTTCAGATGTTAAGGGCCAGAATGTAATTGGGTGGACCATTTTGCAAAGTAGGTTAAGATAACCTTCCCTTAGGTCCAAATTTTGGTATAAACCTAATTTGGACCTAAGGAATACAATGGTGAAGTTGGATTTTAGGTTTGATCACGTTTGACTGGATATTTCTCATAAAAACCCAAATTAGGTCAAATATTGGGCTTGGTCCCTAATCTAAGTCAAAACAGGTTCCAAAGGCCAAATTGAAGGTTCTAAACCGTAGGTGATATTTTTCCATGAATTTTAGAGGGTTTAGTTGATTTTTATCTTGCCTAGAACCTTGTGAATTTAAGTAGGTTTGTTTTAGGGTTACAGAATGTCATTTAATTCTTAAATTTCACAATAACCCTTTTTTGATTGGACCATCACACTTTTTCTCTTATTAAGTCCAATTGACCTTTGTGCAGACCTTTAAAAATCCTGTTGATGCACTGCAATGGTAAAATTACAGTTTTACCCCTTGTTTCAAGTTCTCTTCCCAGATTAGTGATCCCTTGAATTAAGCCTTTCTCTTGGTTATGTAGGAGCTTTTGTTCACTTTGTTAGGTCAAAATATCCTAGTTATGGCTCATGTTGAGGTTCTCATCATACCCCCATGCTTAGCTTTTGCTAGTCTCTTTGTAAAAATTTAAGGTTTTAACTTCTGTTCTAGACCATGAGTTTCTTTCACCAATTATGATAAGTGCTTTTTCTTCTTTGATTAGGTCAAAATGTCGATAATGGGCCTAAAGGTACTCTAGTACCAACCAAGATCCGGACCTACCCAGCTTTAGCTTTGGTCCTCTGCGAAGGTTTTTAAGGTCCGTAGGAACTACCCTAAGGTTTATTAGACTCCGTGGTTAAAGCACCAGTGCTTGAGACATATTTTAGCCTTGGTTCAGTTTGCAGTGCGTTTTTGTAAGAGAGAGATAGAGGATTTATTTGTTTGGAGAGTTTTCTCTCTCTTTTCTTTTTATTTTTAGCTTTGAATTGGCTTCTCAACATGGTCTGTATCGGATTCCTCATTCCCATCATCAATCCTCAAAGGTCCCTGGCAATCGATGCTTCATGATAGCACCGCCCATGGTAACCCCCCGAACCTTGGTTTTCGAGATTTTGAGATAATCCTACCCATGGCGTTCCGTGGTCGAATCCAGACCCTGGCGATTGACATTTCGTGATAATGCCATCCATGGTATTTGAACCAGCAGAGTGTTACATGCCTTCGGTAGGATATGTAAATATCCTAAGAGATAAGCACTGAGGAGACGATTTGTTGTTATGCATCCTCGAGGGGAATTTCCTACCTCTCCTCACCGGGAACTCGTCCAAATCAACTTGTGTTGATCGGCCGCTCTTAATCTAGGCAACATTTTCAGAACATTAAAATGCTTCTGCGTGATTTTGATAGTTATGCGCACTGAACCAGACTGTGTGTGAATTGGGGTGCTTAGGTTTCTGAGTCTCGCAAACCGAAGGTCAATTAACGAGGCCGAATACTCCCTAAGCCTTAGACCTAATACTTAAACTTTGCATTTTCCTCAACCTCTTGAGGATTATCCAGATCTTAGCGGGTACTAAGAGTCTAGCCAAAAAGGCCTAAGGTTAGCATTCTTACTAATCTTTTTTTGTCTCTTTAGCACTTTCTCTTTACTTTTCTTAATGTGGTCTAGAACTTTGGTTAATCCCTTAATTTCTTACTAATGACTATCTCTTTCTTTTTCATTTTGTGCTCCTTTTTTAACATTTTGCTCTTTTTCTCTCCTCCTGTTTTGTATAACCAATAAAAATTTTCTCTCCTCTTCTCAGTTTTTCTTTGTAGATGATATGTTTTTTTTTTTTGTTGGAACCTTTTCTTGATATGAGTTTTCATATCATTTTTGCACTTTTCATACCCCCCCATGCCTAAGATTTGCAATGTCCCCATTGTAAATTAGGTGGGTTTGTATTAGCTTGGTTCATTCATTAGGACAGGTGTTGGGTGAGTGAACGGGTCGCGGTGACTGTTGCAGACCATTTCTAAACTCGGGTATGGGTACCTAAGGTGGAGTCGGCTGTCCTAATGGATGAACCCTAAAGTGCAATATGAATTTAGGAAAGAAATGTTAGGAAAGGTTTCGGGTTTTTCAAAGAATGACAGGTTGCCTCCCGTTAAGCGCTGAGTTTTACGCCATCGACTGGGCACAATGAGCTCCGGGAGAATGGAGGATAAAGGATGACTTAGCCAAATCTGTATTGGTCATGTCAATGAACGGTTTGAGTCTCTGACCGTTCATGACAAAGGGTTCGGAATCATGGCTGAGTGGACTTATCTCAACGGCTCCATTTCCAAAGATTCGTCAGACTAAATAAGGTCCGATCCACTTAGATTGCAGCTTTCCTGGGAACAATTTTAGTCAGGCATCAAAGAGTAGGACCTTTTGACCAAGGTGAAAGATCTTTCTAGATATGTGCTTGTCATGAAAGGCTTTAATCCACTCTTTGTAGATTTGCGAGTTTTCATACACATTGAGGCATAATTCATCAATCTCGCTTATCTAAAGCTTTCTGTGGGTTCCAGCCTTAGAAAGTTCTAAGTTGCAGTTTCATACTGCTCAATAGGATTTATGCTCCAATTCGATGGGGAGGTGACATGCCTCCCTTACACCAGTCTGAAAGGAGACATGCCTAATTGGGTCTTGTGGGCGGTCCTATAGGCCCACAAAGCTTCCGGAAGCTGGGATGACCAATCTTTCCTGTCGGGTCAAATAGTAACTTGAAGGATTTTCTTGATCTCCCAGTTTCATAGCTCAGCTAGACCATTAGTTTGGGGGTGGTAAGGAGTAGAGATTCGGTGTGACACCCCGTATTTGGTCATCAGTGACCTGAACTGAGCATTTGTGAAATGGGTCCCTCCATCAGAAATGATCGCACGAGGAATCTCGAATCGTGAGAAGATGTTTTGGTGAATGAACTTGAGAACAGCTTTGTGATCATTGGTTCGGGTCGAAATGGCTTCGATCCATTTGGAAAAATAGTCAATATCGAGTAAAATGTATTCGAAGCAGTCCGAGATGAGGAAGGGGCCCATAAAATCAATCCCCTAAATGTCGAAAATCTCACATACCAGAATCGACTGTAAAGGCATCATGTAACGATGGCTCATGTTGCCCAAAGTCTGGCAACGATTGCATGCCTTACAGTGATTGTATGCA
The DNA here is from genome assembly GCA_037157565.1 of Thalassia testudinum. Taxonomy (NCBI): domain Eukaryota; kingdom Viridiplantae; phylum Streptophyta; class Magnoliopsida; order Alismatales; family Hydrocharitaceae; genus Thalassia; species Thalassia testudinum. Next base: position 129,655,657 of record JAZHRO010000014.1, on the reverse strand, counting down.
TCCTTAAAGATTGTGGGCTAGTAAAAGCGAGACTGGAGGACTTTTGATGTGGTTTTATATCCAGAAAATTGGCCACCGCATTGCCTGGTCATGGCAGAAAGAGAGTGTGTCTTTGATTTCAACTTTCGTGACACATCACCGGATAATTTGGTCAGCACCAATGCGGAATAGATACGGGTCTTCCCAAATGTAATACTTAGCATCGGAACGCAATTTGTCCTTCTTGGCCTTTGGCCAATCAGACGGGATCTGATGTGATGCCAAATAGTTTACAATGTCAGAAAACCATGGAAGCCTTGTATCGATAGTCAGAAGGTGCTCATCAGGAAAATGCTCCATGATGGGTCCGGAAGGGTCAATGATCTCAGAAGGAAGGTAGGACAAGTGGTCAGCTACCACGTTCTGTTTTCCCGCTTTGTCACGAATCTCGAGGGTAAATTCTTGCAACAGCAAGATCCATCATATTAATCGAGGTTTTGCATCCTTCTTTGCAAGGAGATGCCTCACAGTTGTGTGATTCGAGTAAATAATAACATGGGAACCCAGGAGATAAGATCTGAATTTTTATAGGGAAAATACTACGGCTAGCAGCTCTTTCTCAGTAATAGTGCAGTTACGCTGAGCCTCGTCAAGTGTTTTGCTAGTGTAGTAAATGACCACGGGTTTCCCGTCAATTTTCTACGCCAAAATCGCTCCTACAGCGAAGTCAGATGCATTGCACATGATCTCAAAGGGTTGAGACGAATTAGGGGACTTTAGGATCGAGGCTTGGGTAACTCGATCACGAATGATCTCAAATGCTTGAGTGCATTCCTTGGAGATTTCAAAAGTACATCCTTGGAGAGAAGAGTGGTCAGGGGGCACACGATTTTCAAAAAATCAGGGATGAATCGATGGTCAAAACCGACGTGCCCCAGAAAGGATCAGACTTCCTTAATCGAGCTAGACATAGGGAGTTTGGAAATCAAGTTAACCTTGGCTTGATCAACTTGGATGCCTCTCTCCGAAATCAGATGTCCCAGGATGATCCCCTCAGGCACCATGAAGTGGCTCTTTTCCCAGGAAAGAACCAGATTCACATCAATACATCGCCTAAGTATTTGAACCAAGTGCTGCAGGCAATCGTCAAATGATTCCCCAAATACTGAAAAGTCATCCATGAAGACTTCTAGATAATCACCTACGACATCAGAGAATATGGCAAGCATGCACCGCTGAAAAGTCGCGGGTGCATTACAGAGATTGAAAGGCATCCTTCGAAATGCGTATGTCCTGAAGGGGCAGGTGAACATGGTCTTCTCTTGGTCTTCTGGATGGATTGCCACTTGGTTATAACTAGAGTACCCGTCAAGAAAGCAGAAGTACCTATTTCCCGCTGGTTTTTCGAGGATCTAATCAATAAATGGTAGTGGGAAATGATCCTTGTTCGTGGAGGAATTGAGTCTTTTGTAATCTATGCAGACTCTCCATGAGTTGGCTATACGGGTTGGTATGACCTCTCTGGTTTCAGTCGTAATGGTGGTGAGCCCTGCCTATTTAGGCACAACCTAGATTGGACTCACCCATCGACTGTCGGAGAACGGGTAGATGATCCCTGCATCTAACCACTTAATGATCTCCTTTTTCATGACCTATTGCAGATTAGGGTTCAAACATCTTTGCATCTCACGCGAAGGTCGTGTGCCCTCTTCGGAATATATGTGGTGTGTGTAGTAAGAGGTGCTTATGCCAGTCAAATCATCGAGAGTCCATCCAATGGCTCTATGATGTTGCTGGAGAATAGTAATCAGATGGGATTCCTGATCAGGTGTGAGTTTGGAGTTTATAATCACAGGAAGCGTCTGATTGGAACCCAAAAAGACGTATTTCAGATGATTGGGAAGGGGCTTGAGTTCCAAGATGGGATTATCAGTAGTAGCAGGTGGTTCAGAGTGTGTGTGAGGAACAAGGGTAGGAGTTATGGGTGTATCTAGATCAGGTTCAGACTCCTCTAATTGCGGGTTTTGATCTTCTTGTGGTTGATTGAGGATAATCAGGTTGTCCTTAATATGCGGTTCATCAACCACGACTTTGATATCATATATTTGCTCTACAGCACTGCAATTAATCCCTTGTTGGGCCTTAAAGATGTCAATCTTAGGAGTTTGGTTCCCAAATTTCAATTCTATTTGGCCCTCTTCATAGCTTATGTTGGCCCTAGCAGGGGCTAGAAAAGGTCTCCCTAGTAAAATCGGTGTATCCCTTGGGTTCTCAGGTGCATCCATATCTAGAACTATGAAATCTAATGGGAAGTAGAAATCTCGTACCCTAACAATGACATCCTCAAGTATTCCTTTAAGTGACTTGATGGATCGATCAGCTAACTACAATGTCACCTCTATCGGTTTAAGCTCAGACTCTTCAAGATGGTTTAGGAGGGATGTAGGTATTAGGTTTATGGAGGCACCTAGGTCTAACAATGCTCTATCAAATTGGGTTTCACCAATTTTACATGAAATCAGGGGAGTGCCTCGGTCATTTGCCTTGGGTAGGAGTTTACACAAGATTACAGAGATGGCTTGCTCTGACAGTATGATCGGACTCCCACTTTTGGTTCGCAGCTTACACTTGGGTGTACACACGTCTTTCAAAAATCGTGCATAAGCCGATATGTGGCAGATTGCATCCATCAAGGGGATGTCTACCTGGACCTGTTCAAAGAGCTTGATCAGGTCCTCCTCAGGAGCCACGGGTTTGGTTGTCCTTTTTCCCTTGGTCAAGGCCTTGGGAAATGGAACCTTGGTTGGTTCCTCTAGAATAGGTCCAGGTTCTTGATCTGGGACAGGGACATCCTGGATAACTATTGTAGGGCTTGGGTCACTACCAGGCTTAAAGTGGTTTGGGTAAGGTGGGTCTTGGGTTGCTTTACCACTGCAGGTTGTTACAGAGTTTAATCCTGCCTGGTTCTTGTTGGGGGTTGGTAAAATGGGTGGCTGCTGTTGATATCCCACATAAGATGTTGAAGCTTCCATCCCGTCAATTGATGGAACAGAAGGGGCCTAATAAATCATGTGTGCGTGGCCTGGATTTGGGTTCATAACGTGCCTCTAGGTCAGCACATTATTTGGGTTCAGCAGAGGTTGTGAAGGAAGTGTGCCCGATTGGCGGGGATTCACCATTTGGGCGAGTTGGTTGCAGACCTCTATGATCTCATCCTTGTGTTGTTTTTGGATTGCCGCATTCATTCTCTAAATGTGAGCTAATGTTTGAAGGATGAGAGACATTTGATCTTGGTTTGGCCTAGATTGATAGGTGGGGTTGGGCCGAGGCTGAGGCGGCTGATATGGACAAGGGGCTTGTGGACGGGGTTGGTAAGGTAGTCTTTGAGTTTGAGAATTTCCCGCTGATGAGACACTCATCATGATCTCTAATTACCCCTAATTAACTAGTCTTCCTAGTTAATTAGCTAAGGTTATGAATATATAAGGGTTAATTATAGAATAAGGGATATTTAGTAAAGGACCTTAAACTAAGTTAAAAATGGCATTTTATCATTCAATTAACAGTATTAATAATTTAGATAATAATTGGACTCAAAATTCTATTAATCATTCCCTTAATTAATAAGATAAGTAACTTAAACTTAATGTAAACCTAAGTATATAATAACTTAAGTAATTTTACTTAATCTAATAAATTAACCTAAAAAGGTAAAAAATGTAAATTCAAGTTGAAAACATAATATTTACCTTATTTACTAACATATATAAAAAGTTGAAAAAGATCTAAATTAAAATAAACCTTCAAAACCTGAGTTTACATTTTGGTCCTTAATATTCATTACAATTGGGTCCTTATTTTTCACACAGGTCCTTAAGATTTATTACATTTTAGTCCCTCTTCGTCTTCTTCTTCTTCTTCTTCTTCAGCCGAATGAACGGCTAGCGGCAGAGAGTCACGCCACCGCATGATCACCTCCCTGCCGACATCAACCTTCTTTATCCAAGCTCTTGCAGCTTGCGTTCACCACCTCCACTTCATCCACTAATCTGGATTAACTGGAAATCCTATTTTTCAGTGGGAGATAACCTCACCGTCATCGGAGACGACGACGGTGGTTAAGCTCCTCAAGCTCTTTCTTCGGCCAGACCCCTCCATTCTCTTCGCCGCCAACTGCTATAAATACCTCCTAACCCCTCTGATTTTACTCAAGTTGGCTCCCTTCCCTCTTCTAACACTGTGGCCGACTTTGATAGGCTATTCGTCCAAAACTCCGGCGACTTTCCATTTCAATTTCCGACTGCCTCCATCCATTCTGATCAGTCGAGGAGATCTACCATGGTCTTCCACGTCTTTGACACAGGCGCCAACCAAAGGAATCCTCTACTCCACCTCAAATCCGCTCGTCGGAGATCTTTCTTCCACCCTCTGATTTCGTCGTCCGCTATGAACCTTCGGCGGAACCCTATTGACCCCTTCGTCCAGGTAACAATAGATTAGGAGTAAAAGTAGGCCAGCTTAGTTAGTTAGTTTAGGTAGTTAGATTAGATGTAATTTTAAAATTTTAGTTTCATCTTCTCTGACTCCGGCGAGCTCCTTGAGCTCGCTAGAGCTTTAATTTTATCTTTTTAACTCACTGTCCACCTTCCTTTATCTTCCATAATCATTTCTAAATCACTTAATCGCTTAATTGATCACCTAATCGCCTAATTCACATTCCACCTCCACCGACTACTGTCACTGTCCATGGTGACAGTAGTCGAGTTAATTCCACCTCCATTGGGTCTTTCATCATTTATCCACCACTTATGGACACTAATTGACACTATAATACCTATTATTATCACATATAAATTAAACGCCCAAATCTTAATTAAGCTCCTGAGCTCGCTGTCAATGGCGGCTCAGGAGCAGTTCAAATCTTAAATTAAATATATATTTATGAATATAAACACTTGTTGACTTGTTTTAACCTTTCAATCGATTGGTTAAACAAGTCCTGAGCTTATTTCAAATCAAATTTTTAAAGAAATGAATTCACTATCAAATCTTAATTCTAATGGACAAATGAAGAATTAAATGTGATACTGAGGATCCTTGCAATCTCAGAATCCTTTCTAAATCAAAAATGGCAAGTTTTAACAATCTATACACAATTTTACCTTTTTCTGGACTCACCGGAGCTCTGGCGAGCCAAAATTGTGTTTCAGCCTCTAGAATTCGTTAAGAAGCTCCAGAATGATAAAATAAGGATCATTGGTTGTCTTGAGGATATTTGTTTGAAGATTTAGTGTTTGGAGCCAAAGATTGAACTTCATCTTCTCCAACTCCAGCAGAGTTGGAGAAGTCTATTAGAGAGATATAAGAAGCATTTAAGGAACTCATTGCACTGAAGCTATTTAAACCCTTGGAATAATGTAACAACCTCTAATTGGCTCTGTCGAACAAACATATTTTGAACCTCAGGAGGCGAGCCTGTAACCCTAGAAATCAAGGTCAGAACACTTATTTGAAGATTTGAATAAGTTCTTGGTGTTGAGGAGACTCTATTCGAGGCTTTGATTTCCTGTGGAGAAACTTTTAACAGAAAGTCAACTTTTGTGCCTCCACAGTCAAACTAAGTTCGATCATGGAGTTTTAAGCTCGAATTGAGGTATTGAGGAGTTTAAATGGATTCTGAGATCTTGTTGAATGATGTGAGAGAGAATTAAGTGAGCTCAGATGATTTATTGTGTGAGAATTTGAATTCTGTCAATTTGGGTTACTTTTGAACCCAAACCAACAGCAGTGCCATTTTGTTGAAATTTGAATTTGAATCCTGCCTAGATAAGTCAATTACAACCCTCAGAATTAGTTTAAATCAATTAGAAACATTCTTTTGTGTCTGTTGCACATATCAAAGTCTGAAATTCGATCTCTGAAGCTTTCAGAGAAGCTTCAACCTTCTGTACACTATCTGAAGGTCTTGAGAGCTTAAAACTTACTCTAACAGATGCGAAATTAATTGTATAACCTGTACAGACCTTTAAATAAGAAAGAAAAGTTCATCTGAGGACTTTGTAAATGTTAATTTCACTTCCAGGCTATAATAACCCATAGGAACCCCTGATTTTATCTTTCAAATTGAAGAGGAAAACATATTCTAAACCTTAAATTGACCCTGCAATTGTATAGATCTACCTTAGAGCTTTCTAACAAACTTTAAATCACTCGATTTGGAGCTTTGAGTTGAAAGTTATGATCATTTGAAGTTGGGTTTGGAAGGGGTTAGGATAGTCCCACATTGTTAGATTCTGAGCATGTGCATGGGGATAAAACGATTTTGTTACCCTGGCTATCCAGTCGTCAACGCTCGGCGCACCGGTTACCGATCTAATCTGAGCATGAGCATGTGTGTGTGCGTGCATGTGTGCCTGCGGGTGTGCACCCTTGTGGGCGTGAGCGAGTTTGTGCCCTGGGAGGGCGAGAGGCCTGGGAGGCCGGGTTGAGTCGGATTGGCTCGAGACTATGAACCTATATGAAATAAATCGAAATGAACCTAATTGAGATTAGGCGAGGACCAAGTAGGGTTTGGTCCCACCCTGGTCTCAGGGTGCTGTATACCCTCGAAAGGACCTCGCTACAAATAAAATAATTTTTGGTTAAAAAGTAAAAAAACTCAGTTCATCTGAAAGTCTAAGTGAATTGAAAGAGAAGCCGATGGTTGTTAAATGCTAAGTGTTGAGTTGATAGCTAAGTGTTGAAAGTTAAAGTTAAGTGTTGAAGCTGAAGCAAAGGAAAGAAAGAAGAACAGGCACTAAGGGAAGAGAAGAAGCCAAGAGAAGACTATGGAAAAGGAAGAAGAAGACTAAGGGAAGAGAAGAAGAAGGTAGGAACAACAGAAGAGAGGTAAGAAAGAAAGCTCGAGAGAGAGAATAAAAATAAAGGAAAAGAAGAGAAAGAAAGGAGAAGATAAGAGGCTGAAGAAATAAATAAAGAAAATCTTTTCTTGCATCATTTTAATTACTTTTTGTTCTTAATTGTAAGAAGGCATGTTTTAATAGAATAACTTTTAATTGCCTTAATTTCTTTTGAAATAAAATTGGAAATTTAACATGTTTACTTGTTAATAAAGTACATTATTTTAGTAAATATGTTTTTCATATGGAATTTTGTATATTCTTTATAGTTTAAATATTTTGGTAAAATTCATGTTTTAAAAATCAACTTAGTTATACCTCCTAAACTTATAGAGAAATAAAAGAAAATTGGTGAATGTAGAAATTATTATACCTCCCAGTGAACGACTTAGACTCAATCAGTAAAAATTTCTAAAATGTTACGTTAATTCGACCCTATACTACACAACCAACACAATTTTGAGTTAACCTAAGTGACTTCTACTCTTAATTAAGTGAAATTAACTTAATTACTGATTTGAGTGAAAAGCACACATCATTTTAATGGCGTCGTTGCCGGGGAGGTAATATTTTGTCTCATGTCACTCATCAAAATATTCCCTGGCATTTCTTCGTCTAAACATCATTTTAATGGCGCCGTTGCCAGGGAAGTAATATTTTAATTCACTAAAATTTAAAAGGTTTAATTGTCTAATGAGGAGGTATTTTGTAAATATATTTTTGTTTTTAATGTTTTTGTTCTAATTAGTGTATTTTGTTTTTTTTTTGTTTTTGTTTTGTTTTTATTTCTATCTTCTTTTCAGGTTTACCTCTGTGGGTAATCTCAGGAGAAGGCGGGATTTTGTTGCTGTTTTTATTTTTATGAGTATTTCTTATACTTTTGTTTTGTTGCATTTAAAAATAAAAAATACAAAAATGCATCTTTTTCTAACTAGCAGCAGGATATACATAGGCATACACTCTTAGGAGTGAATTATCCTGCTAGTATTGGAGCGATCTGGCTCGGGAATTTTTAAACTATTTTTCTCTCATCAGCGGGAAAACACGAGAAAACCCACGTAGATCCCTGTCCTCTGAGAATTAAAAAGACCACATATTTTTGTTTGAAAAGAATTAAGAAAGTAGCCATTATAGTAGATTGATATATTTTTGAAAAAGATTAACTAAAAAGAGGAAGTAAAATTTGTGACTTAAATATGTTTGCAGAATGCATGCGGGTTCTTCAATCGCTATCATCTATTGCATGCTATCGCGCACACAGCGCGATCACTAGAGTCACACGAGTCTATTTTTCTATCTCTCTTTGCAGCTCTTAGGGCTTTGGCTGAAGATCAACAAGTCTATCTCACTACTAGAGCCTCGGGGAGCCAGTAGTGAGCGGTCTTGGTTCTAGACCTTTGACCATTGAGCTTTAAGGTACGCACTTGCGTAGTCACAGATTAGGATGCGTATTTTGATATTGTTACTCTATTTGTTTGCGTCAAATTACTTTGCGTGTCTTAGGAATTTCTTCTTTCCTTTGAAAGAAGAGCAAAACCCGCATCTTTTGCACTGTTTTGTGGGTTTTTTTTGCGTCGCTGTTTTCTTATCGGTGGTGTGCGTGTGCACTTGCACATTATTTTTCATTTATGGACGAGAGGCGATCCTTGTATCCGCCTCTTGCACCACCGTTGACAGGTGATCCTAGGCCAGTTGCAGATAAGCAACCAATGGTTTTCCCATCTGATCCATCTACTTTTATGGATCCAATGCAGAATTTAAATCCTAAGATCCCTTCTTCTTCTGGTCAGGGGGAGATGCTGCCTTTTGATGTTCATGAGGCGCTCCTAAACCAGAATCTTAGGATGCTAGAGCAAACAAGACAAATCAATTTATTAACAGTAGCCTTGAATAATTTACAAACTCTTCAAACCCGTTCTTCACCTTGACCTGAGGCGGGTTTTGAAAACCCTGATTTACCGATCCATCATCCAAGGCCTCTACTTAGAGATTATTATAACCCATCTAATGCACAAGTAGAACCTACTGTTAGGATACCTATTAGGGAAAATGATCCTGAATTAAAGCCAAATATTATAGGTTTAATCGCCCACTTTCACGGATTTGCATCCGAGGATCCATTTCAACATATAGAAGATCTTATAAATTTATTCCAAACTCTTGGTCCTCGAAATCAAAATAGGGGAATCCTACTAATGAAGATGTTCTCTTTTAGCCTTAAAAATAAAGTAGCTTATTGGTATAGAACTATAGCAAGACCAATCTCAACTTGGGTTGAACTTGAATCTGCATTTTTGAAGAAATTCTTTCCTATTGGTCGAACCAATGCTTTAAGGCGAGCTATTACTACTTTCAATCAAAACCAAGGAGAATCAATTCATGAAGCGTGGGAACATTTTCATGAATTGCAAAGGAAATGCCCACATCATGATATCCCTCGTTGGCAACTCATACATATCTTTTATTATGGTTTACAAGAGGGCATTCGCAATCTAGTCGATGCCTCTTGTGGAGGGAATTTTCTAAATCCCGACGCAGAATCCACTTCAGAATTATTTGAAGGGATGGCAGAAAACTTGATCAATAATGTATCAATGTCACAATTTACACAGGGAGCGAATACGAATCTCCAAAATCCGCATAAGGGCATTCATGAGATCGATAATCCATCTAGTTCAAAGGATTTAGAGATTATTGCAGAAAAACTAGACAAAGTCAATATCGTAGCATAGCATCTCAGCGAGGTTAGAAACACAATGAAGACTCTTACGCCTCTACTTGCTACGAATCCCGCATATTCACCTGTTTCGCAAATTCCTGCGGGGAGGGAATTTGTGAATAATCTAGATTCTAGAGATTCATCTTCCTTGGGTTTTTTATCTACTTCTTCACTAACCCAAGGAGGGACCTTTGTCCCACAATCTTACCCACCGTTTTCCCGACCCTTTACTGTTGCAGAAAACACGCCATATCTTTTAGGTTTACACGCCATCCAGGAAAATATTCCAAGACCAAACCTTTATTCAAATACCTATAATCCTGGATGGAGAAGCCACCCAAATTTTTCTTGGGCTGATCAAAATCAAAATCAAAGAACAAATTATGCAAATCAGACCCATTTTAACCCACCGCCATTGCCTCCTCAGAAATCAGATTTAAGGCCTAACCCGATGAGTATGTAGAATTACTCTAGGCCTATTAGAGATACACAGCTAGACCAGATTTTAAGAGTTGTGTTAGAGAGTCAGCAACAAAATGCTGAAGCTCTTGCTGAGATCCATAGGCAATGTAAGGTAGAGTTGGCTGATTTACGAAATCATATCACGCTTATGGCTGAGTCTCGTCAACCAGGTACTCTTCCATCTCAGCCAATTTCAAATCCTAGGCAAAATCAAGGCCAAGTCCACTTCCTTAATTAGGCCTTTGATTCTAATCATAATCCGTCCTCTGTATTACCTGAAAATAACCCATCAAACCCGCATCAGCAACCTATTTTGTGTCAAAATGATCCACCTATTATTGAGAATCAAAACTGATTTTGCTGATCTTCTGAACTTGGTGGAATCATCTTTTGAATTGCCTTAATCTTTAATGTTCTACATCTCAACCTAAATCAGATCTAATCTTTACAAGATTCACTCTAATCTTTCTGAGATTTTCGCAAGAATCTGATTTTTGGTTCTGCAAGATCTATTCTAGGCAATTTTTTGATGAGTTTTGATTGGGTGGTTTCTAATTTGTTTCCTGTTTTCTTTGATCTAATTCTTTCATAACTCCTTTGTTTTTACCATATACCTATTCTTTTTAGGAGTTCTTTACTAGGGTTTACGCCTAGCTGAAGGCGTAAAACTTAGCACTTGTATATAGCTGTTTTTACCTTTTTGATTTTCTTATACACTTTAAAATTTCACTTCATATATCATATTGATTACCTTCATTTAGTCTGACTGACCACTCTAACCTTTGGTCAGACTTGAAATCGTCCGCACAGAGATTTTTAATCTCCTCTATTCGACTTCTTCCATCACCTTATACTAAATGAAGTGTAATACCTTTTCACGTTTCTTATAATGAGGACATTGTAAAATTTTGGCTTCGGGGGTGTTGAAGTAAAGTTTTCACTTTAAGTGTGGGTTAAAAAATAAAAACACATAAAAATTAAATATCCACGAAATTGAAAAAAATAGAAAATCTAAAAATGATAAAAAATAAAAAATTTCATAAAAAATTAAAAAATTTTTTTGAAAAAAATCATAAAATTGGAAAAATCTTATATACATAAAAATAAAAATATATAAATACAAAAATTTGAAAAAGAAAATTCATAAAAATAATAAGAGGGGTATATTCATTAATAAAGAAGAAAAGAAGAATATATATATATTGTAATTAAGAGCTTAATTTTCTTTTAGGTCAGAAGTTTAAAATGTATATAGAATATATATAGAGTACTTAAGAGCATTCAATTCTTAATTAGATTTTACTTAAACATTTTGTAAAAACACACTTTTGTGTTTAAAATTTTTAAAACAAGATTTTATTTGAATTAGAAATCTTTCAAATCTTTTAAGATTTGTTTTTCTATTCTTACTTGAATTAAGAAACTAAGTGTGTTAAGATTTAAACTTAAGTTTTGGAATTGAATTATAACTTTTTAATCAATTAGATTAAGTAATCCTTTTACTTTTTGAAAATTTGATTTTATCATAAAGTTAAGTAAAAAGGCCAGATATTCAGAGTTAATTAAATAGAGTTAGTAGAATTTTAGTTTACAAAACTTACAAGCTAGAGATAATAACTAGGTAAATTTTGTCTTGACGGATCCTATAGGAGGAAACTAAGAATTTGAAGAACCTGAGAGTAAAGGGCTTTGTCGTCCAAGCTCTGGTTTGAGAGCTAAGTAACCTAAACATCTAAATTCACTCACATAGAATTGTCTTGTTGACACCTGAGACCGCGAAAACACAGAGGTTAAGAGATCAATTCTGAATCTTCTTTAGTCCAAGGATTTCCGCGGGGCGGTTCTTGAAAGGGTGAAGGATGTGCAACTCACCTAGAAAAAGGATTTGGAGAATAATGGTAGTAAGAAAAATGAGAAGGGAGAAAAAGAAAAGAAAAAAATAATAAAACATGCTGCAGTTAAGTGCTTGTTAAAAAAGGGTACTTTTGCAGTTTTTTCACAAAATAAATAAAAGCATCTTGTTACAAATGGATGCTACCCTTCCTTCCATCAAATAAAAAGAACACCTCGTTACAAATGGGTGTTCCAACCTATAGAAAAAGTGAAGAAAAAAAATATGGAGAAAAAAATATTAGGAATAAGAGACCCAGTGGTCCACCGGGGAGATATACACAAAAAGTGTTGACCTCAGGATAGAAAACTGGTGAGGAGAAAGCAACCAAACCTGAGTAAGGCCAAGCCAAAGGATTGAATTGGAATAATTGGGATTGGAAAATGATGTCTTAAGATATGGATTTTTGCAACTTTGGATGTCTTTAGGACAATTCTCTTCACTAAGCACTGATGTTTTAAAATCATAGCTACTGAACCTTGGTATTGGGCAATGAAGCCTAAGAAATTGGGTTTTGAAGATTTTAAGTTGAGACCTAAAGGAGAAGAATTGATAGAATCCTAGGTTTAGAAGTTAATCTTTAGTGTTGTAGGTTAGTAAATTAGAATTTTACTACTCCAAGTTTGATTAATAATGAGTATCTGGTTAATTTTCTTAAACTTATATTGATAAAAGTCAAATATCATAAACAAGGGATTAACTTAAATCTATTTGAGTTTTTGAGTTAAAATTTAATTCTTAATCCTTAAGTTTTGTTTTCTTAAAACACTTTGTATTCTAATTTGAGTTAAGAATAGTTACAACGATTAAGAGATTTTTGAAGAATTCTAATTCAGAATGAAATTCTTGTTTACAAATTGTTTAAGTGTGTTTTGAAAATGTTATAAGTATAAATCTAAGAAAATTTTCACATATGCTCTATACATTAATCATTTATATTAAACTTAAAAATTTCTGACCTAAGCTTTCCTCTACATAGTTACTATTTATAATAATTTAAACCCAAGTGCTTTAAATCATCATAGTCTTAGTTAATTTTGCTAGGGACTAGCAAAACTTTGGCTTGGAGGTATGATGAGACACTCATCATGATCTCTAATTACCCTAAATTAACTAGTCTTCCTAGTTAATTAGGTAAGGTTATGAATATATAAGGGTTAATTATAGAATAAGGGATATTTAGTAAAGGACCTTAAAATAAGTTAAAAATGGCATTTTATCATTCAATTAACATTATTAATAATTTAGATAATAATTGGACTCGATGCCCACCGGAAGTTGGGATGATTTCGCCATCCAGGGTTGTAGGTGTTGGAAAATGGGTCATTTTGGATGGCGTTGAGGTCCTCGTAGGTCTGAGGAGCCTCAGGGAAGTCAGAGTATGGGGGTTCAGAGTTCCCCCGACAAGAATAAAGCAGATTGGAGGTCCCTCCGATCCTGGAGTCAGATGGGGGTGGATACGGGTCCATCCCCGGAGAAGATCGGTGAAAGACATTTTGCATAGTTTCCCTCGTGGGAGGTGGCTGTGCGAAAGAGTTCTGCATAGAGGTGGCTCGCTGCAAATGCCGAGTTAGCTCATCCACCTTCTTCTCTATGATAGTGACCTTATCCAACCAACTGGCCATTAGCTCTAAGTCGGCGGATGTGGATAGGCCCTGAGCCTCATGTGCTCCCCTAAGATTCGTCAATGCGTGGGCTTTTGTCCGGTCGAATAAGCCCATGGAGTCATTGTTGGTGGAGTTCTCGCACATATTCTCGAGAATCTCCCACACCGTGTCCTCATGCTGACCTATGATATTTCCTCTGCAGGTTGCATTGACGAATAATCGAATGTCCTCACGGAGTCCCTGGTAAAAAGATTGGACTTGTTCCCATTTAGGAACTCCTTGATGGGGGCACTTTCGCATGAGATCCAAAAATCGGTCCCATGCCTCATGGAGAGGTTCTCTCGTCTGTTGGGTGAAATGAATGATCTGATGGCACAAGGTGTTTGTCCGAAAAATGGGAAAGAAGTTCTTCAAAAATTAGACTGAAGTTCATCCCATGTGTTGATTGGACGAGTCTGAGTTTGATACCAATGAGATGCCTTGTCCATGAGGGAGAAAGAGAACATCTTCATGAGCAGAATATCCTGATTTTGTGCATCTGACCTGAAGGTCTAGGCCAGATGCTTGAGCTGTTTGATATGCTGGAATGGATCCTCGGAGTTAAGCCCATAGAATTTTGGTATGGCATGAATCATATTGGGCTTCAGTTCAGAATCAAGACCTCCAACCGGGATTCGGACTAGAGGCTCAATTGCCACCGTAGTGGGATTATAGTGATCTCGCTTCATGGGATGCTGCGGTGGGTTCATGAAGTTTTGGAAGAGGTCATTTAGGTGCTGAAGCTGGTGCTCAAGATTGTTTTCTTCTTCAACAGGTTGTGCCATGATGGAAGAAGAAGGGGAACTTGGTTCAGAATCAGAGGAAAGGTCTATGTGGTGGGGTTACTGCACAAACAAGGGTATCGAGGCTTGGCCTCGGGGAGAGTGGATCTCTAAAGGAGGTTTCAAGGACCTCCTACCAAACATGCACTGAAGGATTTGATGAGATTAGAATGTATTGGACCCAATCAAGACACCCAAAATATGCTGGGTGACTATAAAGGTTTGGGGCGGATGATACCCCTTAGTTAGAAAGGTCGTCCACCTGAGAATTACCTGGGCAGCCAAAGAGGGAAAGTCCTGTGAAGACCCCTACACTGAGATTCCTCTCTTGTCACTGAGATTCCTAGTAGACCAGAATGGGGACCTTGACCTTTTAAGTCTACCTCTTTTAGTTAAGATCAAGGTGCTTAGGATTCCACTTGAACTTTAAGCCTTTTGAGTGCAAAGTGACCTAATTTAAAGGTTGGTTGACCCAAAGGATCAACTTCACCTCCTTGTTCCCTTGAGAGCTTTTAGGTCCTTGCTTTTAGAGTTCAAGTAGATTAAGAGCCTGATTTGCTTAGGGTTTCTCTTGGATAGATCTCTTCAAACAAGGCTTAGGCACACCTCTTTTTGAAATTTTTGATTCTTTTCTTAGAAGAAGATGTGTCTCTAAAACCCTAGCTTGTAATTCTTAAGTTGGCTCTATTTGGTCCAATTTAGTTGCCTCACAAATTGGTACCTAGGGCTCAATCAAGAAGGTCTTAGCCCTAGTTACCTTAAGTGGATGTGCAATTGAAATGTGTTGAAAGTAAAAAAATAGGAAACTCTTGCGGATTACTAAATATGGAAACAGGTAGCCCTAGATTGATTTTTCTCTTTGTTTCTCCTTTTCTGATTTTGAGGGGATTAAGAGAGAGGGTTAATAAAAGGTTACCTGTTCCCTGGTGTGGTTGTTGTGCGGCTGCTTTTCTCTCCTCGAATTTTCCTGAAATAATCACAACAAAAGAGAGAAATTAAATTAGTAATGAATTGGAAATTGTGATCAAAGCTTCTAAAATGCCCGTTGCTCCCCAGCAACAGCGCCAAAAATAATCGTTGTTTTGCGACGAGATCGTGTTTTAAAGAGATATTTGTTGTAGTATATTTGAAATCACCGTGAAAATGATTATCAATTTTTATTACTCGAAATTCAAAACCTCCGAGGTCGAACTCAGGGAGCAAATCGATATTTTAGAACTTAAGAGCACAATTCTCAATTTAATAAAAAGCAATGACCAATTCAATCAAAATTAAAAAATGTTGTCTAATGTAGAAATAATGCCCAAAAATTAGATGTCTGATGAAAAATCAGACGTCTTAAAAGTGTTTTGCTATAGTGATTTTCTTGGCCTTCTCTTTCTCTCTTCTTTCTTCTTCTCTTGGCTATCTTTCTTCCTATCTTCTTCCTCTGACTTTAGCTACTCTTCTTCTTCTGTGGCTTCCTCTTGGCTTCTTCTTCTTCTTTCCTCCGTTCATGCTTCACCTTTCTTTTGCCCTTGCTTTCTTCTTGGCTTCTTCTTCTTCTCTTCTCTAGCTGTGCCTCCTCCTTCTTCCTTGGCCTCTGCAGTGCTTCTTCTGCCTACTTCTTCTTCTTCTTCTTCTTCTTCTACTTCTACTTCTCCCTTTCTCTGCAACTTCTTCTTCTTCTCTTCTCTGGCTGTGCCTCCTCCTTCTTCCTCTGCAACTGCTTCTTCTTCCCTACACACACAGAGGCAAAACCTAGCCCCTACCTTCCCCCACATCTCTCTCTCTATTTTGCTCTTAGAACTGCTCTCCCAGAGCCTTCTCAGGTAAACGGGTCGGGTCAGCATGCCCGGGACCAGGTGCACCGGCATGGGTGGTGCGCAAGGAGTGAACGGGAAGTCGGGTAGAGAACCAGGTCCGCGGAGGTGTGGGTCGCAGACGAGGCATGGGTGGGCGAGGGGACCTCACCCCATGTCACGAGGCGATAAGCCCTTGACACCTTTTCACTTTATACCACAGTGCCCGCTTGCAATCTTCCGAGGTGGGACTAAATGTCCCACCTTCTTCTTGCGCGCGCCTGCAGCAGGTAGACGTTCAATCTCAAAGGCTGCAAAGGCTTTGGCCTCCAATTGCTGGGTGTGAGGGCTTCAGGAAGGGAGCCCACACACCTGGGACACTTCACCTGGAGTGGAGAGACTTGGAGGAGCTCCCAAGCAAGCTCCTTGCTGTGTCAATGGCAGTGGAGACCCTCAACACCTGTCATCAGGCAAACGGCCTTGCGGCCTCGTCAGAACACATGGGAAGCCTCGCTGAGGTACGGCGAGTGTGCTACAGTGGTTGGGGTGGCATGGGAACGCTTGTGTGAGCATGCTTAGGGCTTACTGTGGCCGTGTCAATGGGTATCCTCGGGGGGCGTGTTGGGAGCGTGTGGCGGTGAATGGGAAGAGAGGTTATGATCAGTGAGTCATGGAGGAGCTTGTGAGGTGATTGGCAAGGTGGGTGGATGAGTGGAGGGTGGGAACACCTTGCCGGTGGTCTGGTCGGAGGTGGAGAAGGTGATGGTGGTTTGTGGTGGTTGGTGCGTGATTTTTGAAATTGATGAGGGGAAAATGATGAGGGGAGAAAGAGGACTTAACTGAGGGACTTGGAGCGAAGGGGGGAAGGCGGAGGGCAAGCGGCACGTGTTTGTCGTCGCCGGAGACGAAGGGCCTGAGGTGAGGATGACAGCGATGAGGAAGGGGTCGGAGGGGTGCGTGCTGGTACGGCGCGGCGTGGAGGAACAAGGCGGAGATGGCTCTGCCACTGGTATGGTGGTAGAGCAACGATAAGAGGGAGGGAGTATCGCTGGAGCCTACAGGTAGATGGCCGGAGGAGGAGGAGACGAAATTGGGGGGTTATCTCTGTCCAAAACAGGCTTGCCAAAAGCGGAGGGCTCTGGGCTTGCTTAAATAGGTGCGGGCAGAGGGAGAATCACAAGGAAGTGGCCAGAAGTCATCACTGGAGGTATGGCCAGAGTGAGACCCATGACTCTCGAGTGTTCGCATGAGAGGTATGGGGCGATTCAGGGCATGGGGAGCTGCTCATGCGGTAGGGGGCTTCACAGAGAGCTCCCCTTTCAAATCTGGGAGCAGCCCCCCATGGAAACAAGGAGAAAACCTACTCGCAAAGTCGTCGGTGGTATGGGTCCCCGCTGCAATGGCAGAGGGACCAAAATGAAGAAAGTGACGAAAATTTAAGGGGGTATTTGCAAGGGTTTTCAAAAGTTAAGGGCTAGAATGTAATTGTGTGGACCATTTTGCAAAGTAGGTCAAGATAACCTTCCCTTAGGTCCAAATTTTGGTATAAACCTAATTTGGACCTAAGAAATCCAATGGTGAAGTTGGATTTTAGGTTTGACCACGTTTGACTAGATATTTTGCATAAAAACCCAAATTAGGTTAAATATTGGGCTTGGTCCCCAATCTAGGTCAAAATAGGTTCCAAAGGCCAAATTGAAGGTTCTAAACCCTAAGGGATATTTTTTCATGAATTTTATAGGATTTAATTGATTTTTATCTTTCCTGGAACCTTGTGAATTTAAGTGGGTTTATTTTAGGGTTACAGAATGTCATTTAATTCTTAAATTTCACAATAACACTTTTCTGACTGGACCGTCCCACTTTTTCTCTTATTAAGTCCAATTGACCTATATCTAGACCCTTAGAAATCATGTTGATGCATTGCAATGGTAAAATGACAGTTTTACCCCTTGTTTCAAGTTCTCTTCCCAGATTAGTGATCCCTTGAATTGAGCCTTTCTCTTGGTTATGTAGGAGCTTTTGTTCACTTTGTTAAGTCAAAATATGCTAGTTAGGGCTCATGATGAGGTTCTCATCAATTCTCAACACATAGACATATATATATAGAAAAAGGTCTTTCATTAATTCATCATGGTGTTTGCAACATGAAACTCGTGGAAAGCTTATAAAGGAAAGCTTGAAAACATCAATCTAGCTGACAGAAAACGATCGCATACCAGAATCTATGGGGGGATTTTACATGCATCATTGGGGGAGAATAAAGAGTTATACTACTAAGTAGTAATAAAAGCATGTAAACTATGAAGAACTAAGCTACTAATCTAGTAGAAATAAGGGCATTCGAAGATGGGCTCCGATGGCATTTGAATGGTTGAGAGGATAAGGAGGGGCGGCCAATCATGCTAAGGTCGGCCCTTAGAGAGAGGTTAGAGAGGTGATCCTACATCTTGGCATGGAGATGGTGGTAGCCATGGTGAGCAACTCGTGGAGGTGGAGTGGAAGTGAATGTAGCTAACCTAAATGGAAGTGAATGAAGCCAAGAAATGGATGGGTGAAAATGGCCACCCCTTAGGTATTTTTATAGACCTAAGGGAGACTCTATAGAGAAGTGTGGAACTCTCTAGAGAGAGCTCCAAGAGTGGCCAACCAAGGGGAGAGAGAGGTGGTTTTTAGATCCACCATTTGTGGATCTCCAATTTGAATGGCTCTTGGTTGCTAATTTTGGCAACCAAGTGTGGTGCCACCTTTGGAAGAACCTATAATACTATAGGTGGTGTGGGAGTGCATTAATGGGTGTGTGTGTGTGTGTGTGTGGTCATGCCTTAGGTGTCTAAGTGACATAGGTTAGGTCCTAAGGGGTTTAGGTTGGTGTAGGTCTTAAATTAGGGTTGCAAACCCTAATTCACTAAGGTAAAGTGCAATTAAACTTAATAAAAGTTTAATTGGGTGTGTGAAAAATTAATTGAGAGTAAAATAACTCAATTAAGTCAGGTCTAGGTCAATTAGACTCTCACTGAGTCCAATTGAACAGTGTGTGCTGAGATCAGGGCTCAATTGGACTCAATGAGTCTGATTGAATAGGCTGATGGAATTGACTAAGATCCAAGCCAATTAGGTTTAGTGAGGACCTAATTAGGTCCTTATGGAGGTCTAGAGGTGATGTACTAGGGTTAAGGCACCTTAATTTAGGTTCCTATGGGGTTGGAATTAGGTTTAGGGAGCTAGAGATCCAAGATCAAGGCTTGAATGTCAAAACAGGAACTGGAGAGCAATTCCAAATGTCCAATAAAACTATCAGATGACTTATACTAAAAAATCAGAAGTCTAGACTTCAAGTTTGGACGTCTAATCGGAGTCAGGAAGGATTGTAGGTTCTGTCTTGGGTATTCTGCAGAAATTAGATGTCTGACAAAGTGTCTGGACATCCAATAACATTGTAGAAGTGGGTTTAAGGTGTGCAGGAGTTGGCTAAGGGTTCTAGACGTCCTATAACTTATCTGGACATCCAGATAGAGGTTGGAATTAGGGTTTTAAGGTTTCCTATGGTGCGATGACCTAATCTAAGGGTGGCTAAGGCTTGGGGAGGCTTCTAGGCTATCCTAGGGCTAGGATGGACCTAAGTTCTTCACAATTTATTGCTTTATTCCTACTTAATAGAATATTATACCTTAACTCCCTTACATTATTATATACTTCATCTAATCTAGGTCTTCTGCTCCACCTCTGCTGCAACACCAGTTATTCTTTATTCTTCAAATCTAGCTTTAGATCCAACTTCAGATCTAGCTTCTGATCAGCTTATTACGTGTAATTGACATAATGCACCTAATCAGTACATTATAGCATTATTTTATGTATAGCTACAATAAAGCAGTAAAGGTGCTAGTAATGCTTATGCATGCATGAATTACCCTAACTTATGCTAAGTTCTAACTTAATTTAGGTCAATTAAGACCTATGATTGCTGCGCAATCACCGGGTTCCTCCATCGGGTTATCATCCTCCTCAAAAATAGACTCTTTATATCCTTGAGACTAAAATTGATCTAATTCATCCTCCATTCCCTTAGGGTCACCTTCATTGGGTGCATTTAAATCCTCAGAATGCTAAATTGTAGGTGTTGATTCCCTAAGTGGAGGGTCAGGATTAGGCTCACTAATGGTAGAATGGGGTTCCACCAGATAATTAATAGGGGAAGTGATATTAACAATATGACCTTGACCTAGGTTATTAAGGGTAAGGAAAATACTGTCATTAGGGTCAAGGTCCTCAAGAGGTACCATCTTCCCTTTCTTTTGACTCCAATATAGCTTGGGTGGATAATCAGTAGGATCGTTCTCCTCTAGTGGCCATGTCTCATGGGGAGAGTCTAAGTGATATCTACTCAAAATGGGATCCCTATTGTCATTGGTTTCCTCAGAATTATTTTCATAATCACAGTTATACGAGTAGGGATCAGAATCACTAGTAAGAGAGTAGCTAAGCTGTCTAATTTCTTTGTTCAATTGTTGACTATTCCTCAACATCTCTCTCATAGACTCCATCATTTCTTTTTGTTGTTTTTACATTTCTATCATAAAAGAGGAGAGGCTACTACTATTAGATTGGGGAGGATAGTCAATCTTAGTCTCTGGTTGTGTAGGGGTATTGGTCCAACCTCGATAAGGAAAATCATGAAGGGTGGGAGGGTTGGGTGTTTGTATAGTAGTGGGGATTCTAGGGTTGGAAAATCCTACTCCTAGGCTCTGCTCAAAAGTGGGAGCTATCAGGCTAGTACTCCCAGGATAGGAATATAAATGATCCCATGAATTGTCAATGTACCCATCAAAGGATGGATACGCTCGGGGCATGGGATCCTGGTTAAAATGATAGGAGTAAGGATAGTCCATTTCTTTCAATTAAATGGTTTAACTCTCCTAGGACTTAGATTAAAAATAGAAACTTCCTAGAGAGCTCTATCATGCACACACCAAGTAAACACAAGGCAAGAGGTCTTTTGTTGATTTAAAGTTCTTTAAGTCCTCTTCCAACTCTTCAGCTTGGCCAAATATAGTCAAGGTAGTGTTTCTCCGTTCCCACATAAGTGGTATAAGAGAAATGAGGCACTTGAAATTTCTAGTCAATGACTGTTAAGAAGGTTGAGGTTACTTTCAGTCCTTTTTGAGTGATCAATTAAGTTGTCAAGCAATTACGCACCCTAAATTGACCTTCGAGTGCATTAAAGATGTACACTTTGTTGCGGTGATATTATCTAATGCTCAAGTAGAAAGGTACTCCAAGGATGGAACCCAGGGATGCAAGTAGGGTGAACCCTTCCTTTCAGGCGTTGCGTTAGCGGTGCCTCTTAACTACCCTTGAATTCCTTTAAGGGGTGTCCCCCTCCTTAGAGTATCAAGTCACTTGGGCAAAAGTTAATACTACCGTCACAAAGCGAGATAGGAGGGTTTGCACCAATAAAGAGATCGATGCCTATAGCCTTAAGGGTCCAAGTCCTAGTGCAGTGCCTATAGTGTGTGCTCAGTGTAGGAAGTGTGCATTACATTGCAAAAAATGATTTTTTTTTGAAAATTGCAGTCAAGTTATTCAAACACTTCCTATAAATTTTTTTTTCTTTTCAAGAAGTAATGTGACCACTTGATTAATATTTTCAAATCAGCTTAAATGGTCTTTCTTATTTATGTCCAAATGCAATGCATGTGCAGATAACTGATGCATAAGAAAAGATGTACCTTACTCCAGCTCTCTTCAATGCAAGATGTTTGTAATGCAAAAAGAAAAGCTAGATGCTGCTCCTTCAATCCTAGATGGTTGCCCTATAGATATGTAGCTTCTAGCAGGCAGTTCGAATATATATATTTTTTTAAATAATAATAAGCAAACAAACCTAATCTAACTAACTAACCAACATGTAGTTCAAACAATTTGAATAATCCTATAATCTAAATAAAATGGGAACACGCTCCCGTATACAAGAGCGATAAGCAATAGAAGCACTGGGACCATGTTCCCAAAAATGCCCAACATAGGTCCACATGACAGAAATTAAGTTCTAATGTCTATCTAAACTAATCTAAATCTAAAAGAAGCAAAAAAAAAGTCACTGGTTGCTGATCCTTCCTCCACACGTGTGGGATCAAGGCCCATGTGCTCCTGTTGCTACCCTTTAGGTGGAGTCAAGGTCCACCAAGAATATCGCCTCCGTCGTGCATGCCTGTTGTGTTCGTTTCTTGCAAACAGATCTACATCGCACAGAAAAGATAACGAATGATCAGATAAATGAGTAACTCAGAATAATTAGAAATAAAGTTTGGTGAATTTATTGCTTCTGTTGCCTCCCCAGCAACAAAGCCATTTGGTCGGGCATTTTTCGCTTGCAGAATAATGTATCAGAAAAATATGTGGTCGTAGTGAAATTGTGTGGTGGAAAAATTCTGAACAAAGCTAATTATCAGTAAAACTTACCATGGTGGATTAGGTCGTATCCACAGGGAGGAATAGATCAATAAATTCACAAAATATTTTTCCTTTGTATTTGTTTAATCAAGTGCGCAATCCGTGCTCAAATCTGATACGAAACAAGGTGAAAAGAAGGAACATGCGATAATTTAAGAATGCAGGAGTATGTATGTAATTTTCCTTCCATGAAATAACTTGCAATGACATGTAACATAATTATATTTCGAGACATTAGGCTTTCTCCTTTAGGTCATATGAGTGCCTTGATGAGATTTTATGCATGTGTCAAACTCAACATATAAGAGTTAAGTGCATGAAAGAAATAATATAAACACTTAAGGGCATGCATGCAATTTCACTCAAATAGATTAATTAATCAAATATTGTAATTGTGTTTTCGACAATGGCATATTTGGTAATTTTGATTGGAATGCAAAACAGAGGAATTCTTCCTCTTGATCTCGCGCGAAGAGGAGTCGATGGTGGAGGCTAAGGAGCTCAAGGAAGGTTGACCACGACGAGAGCTTTCCGATGGTGGTGGTGGCACTCCGAATGACAGCCAGAGTTGATGTCAGCGATGAATAAGATGGCCAGCGGGTGATGGGCTTTCCAACGTGCGAGTCGTTGGTTGGTGGTGTAGATGGCATGGAAGTACTCGTGTAGGCGAGAGGAGAGTGTTGGCGTCAACGGTGTGGACTTTCATGGAATGTGGAGGTGGTTGCGTGGCGGAGCTTCACGATGACTTTGGGTTCTTTCAGTCTGTTGGAGAAGAAGAAGATGATGAAGAAGAAGACTGCATTGTGGTGGTGCGCAAAGGCGTGGTGCATGTGTCGCTGGGGGGGAAGGCCATGTGCAAAGGCTGCTTTGCGTGTGTGAGTGGTCACGCACGAGCGTGGCCGCGCAGTGAGGGGGCGTGCACGGTATGCTGCTGGCCACTGGCAGGAGCATAGAGCTACGCATGCAGAGCATGCGGACAGCGCATGGAAGGTGCGTGGGAGATGCGCTGGTCACGCGGTTGTAGGCGGTACGTTGAGGAGGGGGTGATTTGCGACAAGGGGGTCAGGATGGTGGTGGTGGTCTGTTACATAGAAGAACAAGAGGAAGACGATGGAAACAGAAGAGGAGAGGGCATGGTGGTGGGTACGCTGTCACCATGCGCAGCCATGGTTCTGGAGAACGGCGAGTGTGGTGGAGCAAGCTTTTGGCCACGATGTTCACTTGGTTCATAGGGTATGTCGGTTCCACGGTGGTGGAGGAAGGAGGAGATCCTCCGCAGCGTGAAGGGAAGATGGATGATCTCCTCGGGGAAGATGCCTTTGCCTTTTAAATTCTTCCCAAATCCGTTTGTCCTCCTCGCCCCTTTTCACAGCTGCCATTAACTCTAAAAATAGAGTGAACATTCAGTTGGCCCTACGTGAAGGTTGAGACGTAGCGGGTCAGATGGAGGAGGTTGGGTTGCGCGAGGCCCACCTACTTAGATTGGTAGTTGGTGGGTGGTGGCGCGTTGAGGGGGCATGCACATATTTACTCCTCATTTCCTGCCTGTTATCATAAAAACATGTTATTAATGGTAACTTTAACACATACAAATATATGCAGGATAAGATAAAATATCATTTAAATCATGAATAGTTAAAGATTAGGAATATGTAATTAACAATTACTTAGGCTAATTAGTGTTGGTGCTAGAGCACCACGATCATTTGTTTTGATGATAACAAAACACGTGTTATTTAATATTTGCAATTTGAGTCCTACATTTCAGGTCAATTGCAAATGTAGACGTGCTTAAACGGAGTTCGAGCTCTCATCCAGGACGGATTGGAGGAGCTTGATAGAAAACAGAGGAGGTTCGCGTGGAGCGACAGATTGAAGATAGAAGACAAGAAGAATAGGATAGATTCTTTTTAATCCTTTCTTGTATCTCTTGTCTTTATTTTCTTGCTCTTTTTATTTTTCTTAGAATATTATGTTAAAGAGCCTCAAAGTACCCTAACAGTAGTCCTAGGAACACCGGCACAACCCTAGGATACTTAGGTTTTCTGTAGAATACTTAGAAAACCAATATAGGGCTCAAACAGCATTTCCAGACGTCTAATTCCAAAATCAGACGTCTGATAAAGTATTTTAAGACGTCTGACTATTGTTTCAGACGTCTGATAACTGTTAGGCTGGACATAGTTAGTTCTGTCTGATGAAATCAGACGTCCAAACCTTAGACCAGACGTCTGATGGACTTGCCAGACATCTAGATAGTGGACCGTTGGCTAGCTTAGCAGGCACTGCAGATTATGACCGTTAGAGCCTTATCAGACGTCCTTAGGCCTTTCCAGACGTCTGATAAATGACCGTTTTGCCTCGGCTGACCCAAAATCTCTTCTCAGAGATTTTCTAGCCGTTGCAACGTTTGGAAAATCCATTCCCACAGTAAAAGTAGGTTTCCAGACGTCCAGATATAGTGCCAGACGTCCTATATGTCGTCTGATGGACTTGCGCAAAAACCCTGTTTAGATCTGATCCAAGTCAGGAAGAGACCCGCCCAAAATCAGACGTCTTAAAGTGAAGTTCCAGACGTCTGATGCAAGAATTAGACGTCTGATAAGCCTGTCAGAACAATGATTGTTCCTGATTTCGGGCTGATTCTCTTGGGCTTTGTTCCCAACGGCTATAGAACCTTTCCTAAGCCTTCCAAAGCCTTCCTAAGGCCTCTATAAATAGAGGGGAGCCTTTGACACACCAAGACACACCAAGAGAAACACAAGACACACTTAAGCAACATAGTTCCACTCTCTTGTGTCCTAGCTAGCTCTTGCTCTCCAAGCTCAAGCTCCATTCTCTTGAGAGCATCAAGCTTCGCGCACCCGCTCTCCCGCCGTAGTTCACGAGAGCGAAGTTGTGCTGTCGCGTGGCTCACGCACCGCGTCATCAACTCGACGCACTCCTTGCAAAGGGGAGTTTCCTATTTCCTATAGAAGCTAGGTTTAAATTCCTTTGTTGGCTCTATAGGATTACTTGTTTTATTTTATCTTTGTCTTTTGGTTGGGTATTCGCTTTGCGAATTCCCGTCTCCTTCGTGGGACAAAATCCTTCTCGTGGAGAGAAGGGGTTGAGGAATGCTACCCTCGTACTTGTAGCGTGGTTGTATTGAGGTTGAATCACCCTCGTTTTAAGTGATTCGGTTTAGTGGATTTTGATCAACTTGGTTGATCGGAAAATCCTAACTCGAGAGGGTTAGGTGGTGGTTTTCACCCGGTTTGGGTTTCCACCTAAAAACAATTGTGTACATTGTGTGATTGGTTTTCTTTGGTGAGATTGCTTTATATTTTATTTTCGCATTTATTACGTCACCCCCTCCTGGTGGGGCCGGGAAACTTCAATTAGCACTCCACTAAAGTGAACTGATCAATAATGCCATCATTCTCCATAACTAGCTTGACTTAGTTCAAATAACGAGAAATTCTCCTAAATGATCTCCTGAGGACAGTAATTCCACTCATATCTGTTTTGAGGAGAGAATAATAAAATAGGGTTAATTCTACTATTTTAACATCGCATAATGAATGCAGAGTAACTGTAGGGTCATTTAGGGGGTAATTAGAGGTCAATTGAGCATTCAAGACTAAAAAGTTGGTCAACATAGATAGAAACAGGGTTTCATGCATTTCAAGAATCAAACAGTACACAAAACCCTAATTATCAGCCCTGCTTAAATTGGAAAGGTTTTGCTCAAAATAAAAATCATCTAAATCTTCTAAAATTCATAGAAAAATATTCTAAGAGGTTTAGTGCACTTGGTTTGAGTATCTGAACCCATTTTGACCTAAAATAGAGTTTCAGACGAGATTTTACCTTAATTTGGGCTTATGTGCAATTTGGCTAGTTAAATGTGGTCAAAACTGAAATCCAAGTTCACCATTATATTCCTTGGACTCAAATTGGGTTAAGACCAAAATTTAGGCTCAATCAGAGTCCATCTTGACTTAGTTTGCAACTTAGTCCTTAGACCTCTGTTCCTTGCACTTAAACCCTCAGCTTTCATGCTTTCCTTTCAAAGAAGCCCCTAGCTTCTCATCTCCCTTGCAAACAGGTCTAACAGCCATCTTCTTCCTCGCGATCAAATAGGGAAAGAAGTAGCAAGAAAACCCAAATAGGCTTCATTTAATCCAGTGACTTGATTGATGGAATCTCAACCAAAAATCACCAAACTTAGTGAAACTGAAATCAGAATCAATCCCAATCTCATGAGACCATTCTCACGGTCAATCTCTAATTTTTCTGCTGGCAATTCCAAAACCCTCAAGCTCTGAAACCAACTTCAAACCTACTCAAATTGGCTTCTGAGGGGCGATCAAGGTTTTATATAAATTCCTCTAGGTCCTAGGATGTTCCTTAGTTCGGTTAGGCCCCAAAAACTCTCTTCCCTTCTTCCTCTGGCCGCCTTTGTCGCGACTCTGGCGGGCTTCATCAACCCCTTTGCTCCAGCCACTCAATGACCAAATCGAGTGGCCCAATCTCTCCCTCAACTTCCTCTGCTCCTTGCCAATCACATCAGGGGCCACTTCCACCTTCATCCTAGCTGCCCAACCTCACCGAAGGTATTCATCCCTTCCACGTCCGGCAAGTCACGCTGGCATGGAATTCTCTTTCCCTTCGTCCCTTAGCTAGGTATTCTTCTTCCTCTCCCTCTCTAGATCCATCCTACCTCCTCCTCCACCTAAATCGACCAACACACCACCTTCTCCCTCCATCTTCTTCACAGCCGGCAAAGCTCCAGGGAGCTTCGTCTGGTCACTACACTCAACGAAATGCCATGCCATTGCCACCCACACCTTCGTCTCACTGTTACGAGCAAAAGCCCTAACTTTATTAGGAGTTTTGCTTCTTCCATTAGCCGACTGAACACCCCCGTCCCTACCACCATCTTAGACACTAGCCGGTCGGTTCACACCCTCACACACCAAATTACGACCACCCCATGCTCCACCACTTCATAGCAGAGCTTCCTAGCTATTTAATAGGGGCTTTTAGCCTGTATTCCTATCTCAGGTACCCCTCCGGATCACCACCGCCGCTACCATCTTCTTCGTCACTGACCTCGCTCCTCTGGCCATCAATAGGCCTCGTTATCACTTCGAGCAGCTGTGGAATCCACCCACGAAGATAGTTGGGCCTTCAATTGGCCAAGACAGTAGCAACAACAACGTCGATTGATAGAGAGCTTCACGTGAAGCTGTTGAAGAAAAGGAGGCAAGTTTTGTCCCACATTGTGGGCACCAAACTTTGTGCAGTGCATAAATTGCTTTCGTCCACAGACCTTATTGCCTTAACACACGGGGGTGAGGTCCCCTCGCCCACGTACTCTCTCATGCACTCTCTCACACCTCACTCACTACCCACTTCGGTGAGCCTGGTCCCTTGTACTCGCCCCGATTACATGACTAGAGATATGAGTAGGGAAAAGAAGGAAGAAATTTCGAGGAGGGTAGGGGGTGGTTTTTCTTCAGGTTTCGTGTCCTATTCCTTGAAGTGCATGCTTTGTGTGCCAACACTTAGATGATTCTGAGATCACCCTGTGCTTGGACTAGGAGTTGGTTCTCTGTGCTTTGTACTCTTATGCCTTGTGTTGCTTGAAGACACTTAAGTCGTCTGTGCCTTAGATGCGACATCTGATTATATTGGGTTTAGGGCTGTGGACATATTAAGCTTAGTTGCTGATGTAGATATTGAGAATACATGGTTGAGAAGCACTGTAGAGAATTTAATTGGCTGATACATTGGGATATGTGCTTTATTATGGGATTTAAGTGGTGCTTTAAATTACCATTTTTATAGTTTTTCTTATTCTTTTTATCCCAATAACTTTTGAGATATAATTGCTATTATTGAACATCATTTTGAGTAAATTTATATTATTCATTGAATATCTTATTGTGCTCATTGTTATTAATTGTAATTAGTGTGTGAATTTCAAATTTGCTCCTTGCAAATGACCTTGGACTCATTCTTGTTTTCAAAATTATAAATTTTAAATGTTGTTGCTATTTTTGTCACTATACTATGACGTTGTACTTTAGTGGCGATTTTCGCTATCAACAGGGTCCCCATCATATCACGTGCATGCATGCTCGCACACACATAGGTGTGCCTGGGCCATTATTGGGCTGGGTTTTGGTTCTATTGGGTTGGAGCTTTAACGCATTGTTTGCTTGCTTTGGGTGGGCCTTTGGCTGAGCTTGGTTCGACCTTGTGTCTTGGCTTGAGAGGCTCTTTGGGATTGAATTTTCCTAAGTGTTGAAAGGCTTTAGCTTAGTTGAAAAACCAATTTTTTTCCCTAACACTTATATTTCTTTTTGAGTTTGATAGTGCTATTATTTGCCTAATATATTTCTTTTTTCATCAAGCTATTATGCCTCATTTTATATTCATTTGATTAGTGATTATTGCGATTATTTTGCTCCCTTAGATGACCTTAGACTAAAAAATTCAAGTTTATAAATTTAAATGGTTTCGTCACTTTAGTCACTATACTACAACGTGTATTTTAAAACCTGATTAGAGTGACCAAACATTTTGGCTCCATTGTCGAGGAGCAATGTGCATTTTGACCATTATTCATATCATCTTATTCTGGCTTGATTTTTAACTTGTCATTGTTTGATTGTTTCAAGGTGAATCAAGCACTGAGGATCATTGACCCAGACCAACCACACTAGAGACAGGTTAGTCATCTTCTCTTTCTTCCGTAATCCCTTCTCTCTCTTGGGAAGATAACAAAAGGGAAACAAATGGAAATTAGGAATCCAGCCCTGCCTTATTTTTCTAGTAATATCACTAAAGGCAAGAGTTTCCTGATTTATCTCGATTTTATTGTGATCAGATTTGATTAGATTGAAATTGAAGGACCCAATTCCTTGCTACTTGCACCTATTAGGGATGCACAAGCACTTGGATTCCCCACCTTCTCGTTTAAGTCCAAGGTGGCATATCTGGAATCAATTTGGACTAGGTAATAGTGCCAATTAGGGTTTTCACATCAGGGTTGAAGTATTAGTACACACTTGCCATTTATAATGGAAATAGATCTTCCAGCATTTATGTGCTACCTAAGCCCTTGATTGAACTGATCTAATCTTCAAACCTTAAAATCAAGGCTCTAAGTTCACTTGAATCATAAAAGTTGGTACCTAATAACCAACTAAGAACCAAAATAGGGTGGTTCGGGTGACTTGACCCGAACTTCATCCTCAACGTTAAGGCAGGTTAGGTGAAGTTGGTTCACTTTGTGAATCAACCAACCTCAAATTAGGTCAATTTGAATCAATCTCTAATTCAAGTGATAATCAAGGCACAATTAGGCCTAAAATTGGTAGACTTAGGGCTCAATTCGCACGTTTCGGTCTACTTGGATCCACAATGACAAGGAAGTCGAGTGGGGGAAATCCTGTAACCCGTGAGGATGCTCTACCATGTAGGGGTCTTTGCGGGGCTCTCCCTTCGTAGCTACCCAAGTAATTCTCGAGTGTGAGAGCTTTTGATCCAGAGGTCCATCTTCCTCAAACTGCTATTGTCATCCAATTCTTTTGGGTGCCTTGATTGGGTCTAGAACATTTTTAGTCCCTCATCTCTTCTATAGTGCATGTATGGGAGGAGATCTTTAAGACCAGTTTTGAGACCTCCATTAGCAAGGCACACCCATCGGGGTCAGACCCCGACCTACTTGTTTAGGTCTCCTTATGATCTATTTGATATCTCTTTTGATCCATCGACATCTGATCTAGGCTCTTCATCCTCTACTTCCATGGAGAATCTAGAATAAGGGGGTGATATTCAACACCTGTAGGATCAGTTGCAGACTCTCACCAACCTAATTCATGCACTGTCGAACCCCCAACCACGTCCACAAATGAGAGATCACTATAATCCCATGGCTGTGGCTATCAAACCCAAGGTACAGATTCCAGGTGGGGTACCTGATATCGAGTTGAAGCCAAATATTATCAACTTGATCCCCCACTTTCATGGATTGGGCTCTGAGGACCCGTTCCAACATATCCAAGAATTGAAACATCTGGCTCAGACTCTCGGACCAAATGTTTAGAATTGGAACACACTACTCATGAAAATGTTCCCCTTCTCATTGAAGGATAAGGCTACCCATTGGTATTGGTCTTTGACTCGATCGGTCAACACTTGGGAGGATTTACAAGCTGAATTTCTCAAGAAAGTCTTCCCAATAGGGTGCACTAATGCCCTGAGGCACCAAATCATGCATTTCATGCAAAATGCAAGGAAACCTCTTCATGAGGCTTGGGATCGCTTTCTGAATCCCATGCAGAAATGCCCTCATCTTGGAGTTCCTAAATGGGAACAGGTCCAGGTTTTTTACCAGGGACTCCATGAGGATATTAGATTATTTGTCAATGCATCATGTGGAGGTAACTTCAAGGGTAAAGACGAAGACACCGTTTGGGAGATTCTCGAGGATGTGCGAGAACTCCATAAACAATGAGTCTATGAGTATGTTCGACCAGACGACTACCCATGCATTGACAAACACATGAGGGACACACGAGACTTATCCGTGTCCGTCGATCTGGAGTTAATGGCTAGTTGATTGGATAAGGTTTTCATCATTGAGAAGAAGTTGGATGATTTGACTCACCAACTCCAGAGAGTCACTTCTTCTTAGCAATGCATGAATGCGCATTTGCCCACAGGGAGGGAGGCTGTGCATAATATTCACCACCACTCATATCAAGGGATGGATGTGTATCCACCCCCATTTGATCCAGGTTTTGGAGGGAACTCCGAACCTTCCTACTCTACTTGGGAGATCTCTGAACCCCCATATCCTGATTATTGTGGAGCTACTCAACCCTGCGAGGAGCTCCACGCCATTTAGAATGACCCATTCTCTAACTCATATAACCCTGGATGGCGTAATCATCCGAATGTCTCCTAGTCGCGGAATAATCAAAACTCTAGATCTCAATTCCAAACCCAACCACAAAATCTACGACCATATCAGCCCACTCATCCTAGGCCCAACCTGAACTTTTAAACTGGGCCTAGCAAGGAATACCATGATTCTACAAACATTGGTTGATATGTAGAAGACCAATGTTGCCATGCAGAGGCAGCACAATGCGGAGATTACAGAGGTTCGTAATCAACTCGCACAGATGGCTGGGACTCGCCAGCTTGGTGCGCTCACTTTTCAACCTCTATTGAACCCGAACAATATGCTGAACCAGAGGCACATTGTGAACCCAAATCAAGGCCAAGCACATTACATTTATCAGGCCCCTTTTGCGCCTCCACCTGATGGGTCGGAGGCTTCTACTCTGTACATGGGATATCAGCAGTAACCTCCTATCTTGCCAACTCCAATTCCAAACCAGGTAGGTGATTGCACAAAAATCATGCAGCCTAAATCACCTAAATTAAGTTAGATTCCAACATAACTTAGGAATAATGCATGCATAAGTGTCATAATTTGCATAATAGTTAGTTTGTAAGCTACATAAATAATATTATCATTTTATGCACTAGAAGAGAGATGAAATTAATTGCAGATGATTCGAGGCCACCAATGATATATTAGACCATACGGATCTGATCAGGATGACGACATGAGTCCAACGCTTCTGGAATCGTCTTGATCGGACAACCGTAGCATCACGTACAATCCATAGAAGAACAGAGGCCACAGAGCAAAATGATAGAAATCTAAGCCTCAGATGAAAGATTCAGCCACATAGATGACTTCGGATTGACGATCGCAGTCCAATGGCATAAATATCAACCTGATTGGAGGCCTACATCACTAGTTACAAAGAAAGGAAGATGAACGGCCATGATAGCACCATCACAACCACCCCTCACCACGCCTCCAATATTTGAAGAACTCTTCTCACATGATATGGGCTGTTGGATCATCATCCAATGGCCACCATGAGCCCACGTCACCCCCGCCCCTACGCCTCATTAGCCAATAGAAGATCTCAGCCATTGGATCTCCATCCAACGACTGAGAGCGAAGTTGCCTAAAACCAAAATGCAACACAAAATGCACCTTAGCGCATTGGTTAAAGTGTTCCAACCATAGCGAGTGGCGCAGGATCGACATGCACTTAGTGCTTAAATTGGGAAGCCGGTGGAGCACGGGTGTTTGGCCATTGGATGGTGATCAGAGGGAATTGAAGCGGCCGTATGGCGCAACTAGAGGCCTCCATGGCTGCACGTGAGAACAGATGCGCGTGCAACACACTATCTCATGCGCCCTCTTTAACGAAGGTGGTGTTGGCACGAGTTAAGCCGTTTGATCGCAAGATCGGACGACTGATGTTAAGGGCGCACGATTTGAATGTGTGGGCACACGCGAGGAGAGAGAAAAGCGCAGTGGAATTGAAGCGGGTGAGCAGGAGCATTTGATCGTGATCTGAGGGCTGTGGGCATCCCACGTGTCAAGCCCAAGTTAAATCCGAGTGAAGGCGCAAATGAGGTTGTTTTGAGGCCTGATCAAAGTCGTTGATCTCTTGATCGACGAATCTAATCAACCTAGAGTTGTTGCATGTTTTAAGGGCTAAAATACCCTCTTTGACCGTCATGAAAGCTATAAAAGAAGACTAGGGCCCCCTGTTGATCATCTCTTCCACCAGACTCCCACCAGATACAACTCCAGCCTCTCTCCCTCTCTGCAATTCCTCTCTGGCACTCATCCCGGTGCTTTGGATTTGAAGTACTGCCGCACTTCCCACAAGAATCCCACAAGCAACGTCGTCATCTTCTATCTCTCTATCTTTCTATTTCTCTCTCTCTTTTTAGCATAGTTATTTCTATTCATAGTTTGAAAACTATTTCAATATAGCAATACAACTCTGATTCTCTGCATATCAAATGCCTATATATATAAATATATAAATATATAAATATTTGTTTAGAATGACTTTCTGAAAAGCTTTAGCATAGAAATCGTGTTTGCCTCCCTGCGAATGACTCAGTATTCACCAAAATCCTTATAAATATTATTTGTTTCATCGCGATTTGCACTACAACGATAGACTTAATCTTTTACGCATCTCGCAGCCAAATAGTAGGCCTAAACTCCATCACTACTCGTGGTGGCAAAACTACTCAAGACCAACCTTACCCTCGTCCATCTAGCCCGAGTAATTCAAGACCTAAGTCCAGGATGGATATCAAGGATAAGCCCAACCTAGACCTAGAGCCTGAACCAAACCTAGAGATGTTCCATTTCCTGGGGCCATGACCAAAGGAAATAGGGAATCTATTCTTGTGGCACCTGAGGAGGACTTGGTCAAGCTCTTTGAGCAAGTCCAAATAAGCATTCCCTTGATGGATGCGATCCACCACATAGCGACTTATGCATGATTTCTGATGGACTTGTGTACACCAAAGCATAAGCCGCGAAACAAAGATGGGAGTCCAATTGTGTTGTCAGAGCAAACTAGCGTTAATCTTAACCAAACTCCTGCAGAAAGTGAAGGATCTTGGCACCCCTTTGATCAATTGCAAGATAGGAAACCTAGAATTCGATCGAGCATTATTGGATTTAGGAGCATCCATAAACCTGATTCCACCTCCCTGCTAGACTCCTTTGAGGAAATTATGCTTAAATCGACTAAGGTGACTCTGTAATTGGCTGATAGATCAATCAAGTCACCAAGAGGAATTCTCAAGGATGTGTTGGTTAGGGTACGAGATTTTTATTTCTCGGTGGATTTCATCGTGTTGGACATGGATACTCTTGAGAATATGAAAGATACACCAATCATCTTGGGGAGACTATTCCTAGCCACTGCTAGGGTGAATATCAATTGTGAAGAGGGCCATATCAAGTTGAAATTCAGGGACATGACATTAAGGATTGATATTTTCAAGGCCCAGAAAGGTATAAACTGTGGGGCAATTGAGGAAGTTTGTGACATAGACTCTTTGGTTGAGGATTCAATTCATGAGGTGAACTTGATTCTCCAAGGACCTCAACGCAAGAAGATCCCACAGATTTGGGAGCCTAAAGTTGATTTAGACCTATCCTTAGCTTCCATCCTATCTTCTGAGGCTAACCTCGAACCCCCACCCGTTGCTGATAACCCGGTCCTGGAGCTAAAACCACTCCCAGACCATCTAAAGTATGTGTTTTTGGGTTCAAATCAGACATTTCCAGTGATTATCAATTCTCGACTCACTCCTGATCCAGAAATGAAGCTAATCTCTGTCCTCCAGCAACATCATTGAGCCATTGGTTGGACTCTAGATGACTTGACTAGAATAAGTCCATCTTATTGCACTCATCGTATTTATGTTGAAGAGGGCTCATGACCTTCTTGTGAGATGTAGAGAAGGCTTAACTTGAATCTTTAGGAGGTCGTGAAAATGATCATTAAGTGGCTTGATGCGGGAATCATCTACCCCATCTTTGATAGCCGCTAAGTGAGTCCCATTCAGGTTTTGCCTAAAAAGGCAAGACTCATCGTGATTACTACTTAATTTAGAGAAACCATTCCGACAGGAATTACGAACTCGTGGAGAGTCTGTATAGACTATCGGAAACTAAATACCTTCACGAAGAAAGATCATTCTCCTCTCCCGTTCATTGACTGGATCCTTGAGAAATTAGTAGGGAATCGATTTTTCTACTTTTTGGATGGGTACTCTGTATATAACCAAGTGGTAATTCATCTTGAAGATTAGGAGAAGACCACCTTTACCTGCCCCTACAGGACGTACGCATTCTGTAGGATGCCATTTAGGCTTTGCAATGTGCCTGCCACCATTCAGCGTTGCATGCTCGCGATATTTTCTAATTTGGTAGGTAAATACCTTGAAGTCTTCATGGATGACTTCTTGGTATTCGGTCAGACATTCGATGATTGCCTTCAATACTTGGTTCAGATCCGCCGACGATGCATTGAAGTAAACCTAGTTCTCTCGTGAGAAAAGAGTCATTTCATGGTTCTTGAGGGCATCGTACTTGGACTCTTTATCTCTGAGAAAGGTATCCAAGTTGATCGAGCTAAGGTGAATTTGATTTCCAAACTTCCTGTGCCTTCCTCGGTTAAAGACATTGGATCATTTCTGGGGAACGACGATTTTTATTGACATTTAATATCTGATTTCTCCAAAATTGCATGCCCCTTGACTAATCTTCTATCAAAGGACACTCCCTTTGAGATAACAAGTGAGTGTATTCGTGCATTCAAAATCTTACGCAACCGAGTAAACTAGGCTCCAATCCTACAACCTCCTAACTGGTTTCATACGTTTGAGATCATGTGTGATGTGTCTGACTATGTAGTAGGAGGGGTACTTGGGCAAAAGATTGATGGGAAACTAGTGGTAATATATTACGCCAGTAAGACATTGGATGGGGCTTAGCGTAATTATATGATTACCAACAAAGAGCTGCTGGCTGTAGTATTTGGTCTGGAAAAATTCAGATCATACCTCTTAGGATCCCACGCCATTATCTACTTGGATTACACTACTGTTTATTGCGTGAAATAGAGGTTATAAAAGCTACTTCGTAGTATAGGTCGAAATCACTTGAAAACAAATAAAATTTATAACTCGAATGAAAATCTAAGGTCATTCGCTGGGAGAAAATAGGAATTTAATCGCTAATCTCAATAAATAATGTAAATGAGCACAATTAATGATAACAATTACTCAAAACTAATATTCAATGTAGCACATGAGTATATCAAGAATCTATTGAGGCAAAAATTCATCTAAGACAAAATAATGGTGATTTGAATCACCAATTATTAGCTTAGATACACATATAACAATTACTTAATCATCTAAATAAATGAACAGTTTCAACCATGCAAACTTTAGTCACAGTGCACTCCATCAGACAACAGGGCACTCAGTCAGACGGCTTAAGTGTCTTGCTACAGTGCCAAGAGGACACTATACTTCTTCCTCTTCTCTTCTGCCTTGACTTCTTTCTTCTCTTCTTTGTGTGCCTCTTCTGCCTTCTTTCTCTCTTTGTCTTTTATTCTTCACGCACAGAGGGAGGCAATCCCTCAAGCGACTAAGTGTCAGCTGACTCTCAAGAGAGAAAAACCCCCTGCCCCCACTCTCTCTCTCCTTCTCTCTCTAGGTTTTCCTTCTTTCCACCTATCCAAGGCCAATGTCTGGGTTATCGGGTAAACGGGCATACGTGCACCCGGGACTAGGGCTATTGTTTATCAAAGTGAAATCAGGTTTTAAAATAATGCGTCATAGTATAGCCAAAATCACTTTGAAAACAAATGAATTTTATTACTCGAAAAATGTAAATCTGAGGTTGAACACAGGGAGCAAATTGGGGTTCAAAAACCAAGAACACAACTTTCAAATTTAATAAAATATGCAATGAAGAATCAAAGTTATAAAGCAAGAAAGATAATCTCAATGTATGTAGAAGCTCAAAATAAAATATGGACATCTGATTTTGGAAATCAGATGTCTTAAATGTATATTTGCTATAGTGCTTCTTTGATTTCTCTGGCTGATCTCCTTCTTCTTCTTTCTCTTCTTTCCTCTGTTCTCTGCCTCAGATGGCCATCTTCCTTCTTGGCTCTTTCTTCTTCTTTCTCTTCTTTGGTCCTTGGTAGCTCTGGCCTTTAGCTTCTCCTTCCTCTTCTTTCTCTTCTGTCTCTGACTTCAACTCTTCTTCAGCCTTGATCCTCTTCAGCCGTGCTTTGCCTTCTCCTTCCTTAGCTACTTAAGCTTCTGCCCTCCCCTTCTTCCTTTGGCTTCCTCTACGACTTCCTCCTTCCACTTCCTTGGCTTCACCCTTGACTTCTTCTTCCTCCTTTTCCCTTGAGAGCAAAACCTACCCCTACCCTCCCCGCGATCACTCTTCTTTCTTCTCTCTTAGGCTCGCTCTCCCAGAGCCTTCTTAGGTTATTGGGTCAGGTTAGAGCACCCGAGACCAAGCCCACCGGCGTGTGGTGGTGGGCGAGGAGTGCATGGGTAGTCAGGTCAGAACCAGGTCCGCGAGCAGTGGGTCATGGATGAGGCGATGGGTGAGTGGGACCTCCCCCGTGTCAGGAGGCGATAAGCCCCTGACACTTTTTCCTTTTATTCCACAGCTTCTGCTCCTGATCTTTTGAGGTGGGACTAAATGTCCCACCTTCTTCGCAAGCGCTCCCGCAGAAGTTCTCGCGAAATGTAGCAGCTGCGTGGGGCTTTGACTCCAATAGCTAGGATGATAGTGTGCGCGAAAGAAGTCCGCACCGTCTGGGAACCTGAAGCCTAGGGTCCTGGAGCAAGCTTTCGAGCTTCTTTGAGCCTGCTTCAATGGCGGCAGAGACCTGTACCCTGTCCATAAGAAAACGACCTTACGACCTCGTCAAAACACATAGGAAGCTTCGCATGAACATGACGAAGGTGGCACGGTGATCGGTGTGGCATGGGGTGGCCTGAGAGTGCGTTCCTAGGTCACCCTATGTCTCTAAAGGTGGGTGTGTTCGAGGGATGTGTTGGAAGCATGTGGTGATGAATGGAGAGAGGGGTTATGGTCAGTGAGACATGGCGGAGCTTGTGAGGTGGCTGGCGAGGTGGGTGGATGCATGGAGCGGCGGGTGCACCTCTCCGGTGGTCTGCCAGAGGTGGAGAAGATGGAGGTGATGTGTGAGTGTCGAGGCGTAACATCAGAAATAAGTGAGGGAAAAAGGATGAGCAGAGAGAGTGGACTTATCTAAGGGTGATTAGACGAAGGGAGATGCGGAGGGGGCGGACGGCTCGTATGTGCTGTCGCCGGAGATGAAGGCCCAGTGAGAGGAGGACGGCGACGATGAGAGGGAAGCAGGAGCATCGGCTGGTGCGGCGCGATGCGTACGAAGGGGACAAAGGTAACTCTGCCACTGGTATTGTGGCAGAGCGATGAGAGAGGGAGATAAATGTTGTCGGAGCTTGCTGGGTGTTTGGTCGGAGGGGAAGAGAGGAAATTATGGGGTATCTCAGGCTAATTCAAGCTTGAGAGGAGCGGAAGGATCTGGGGATCTTTTTGTAGCCCCTGGTAGAGGGCCTTATGCTTGGAAGCCAAGCTTCCAAGCACGGCAACCTCGCCAGAGATGGAAGGTCGAAAAGACCCAAATCTCTCATGCGTTTGCATGAGAGATTGGGTAGAAATTGGAGCTCCAAATTAGGTTCACATGAACGTGGATTTCTCAGAGAATCTCCCTTTCAAATTTAAGAGGGATTCTCTGAGGAATCAGGGAGTTCTTTCCCTTGAATCCTCGCCAGAGTAGGATTTCCTCCGTTGTAATGGTGGAGGGACCTAATTGCAAAGAACGACGAGGAAGCTATGGGGGTGTCTAAAAAGGTTTTCAAAAGTTAGGGGTAGAAATGTAATTGGGCTGGACTGTTTGCAAAGTAGGTCAAGGTGAATTCCGCTTAGGTCTAAATTTTGGTACAAATCTAATTAAACCTAAGGAATCCAATGGTGAAGTTGGACATTAGGTTTGACCATGTTTGACTGGGCAATTTACATAAAAACCCAATTTAGGGCAAACATTTGACTGAGACCC
Source organism: Thalassia testudinum (assembly GCA_037157565.1). Classification (NCBI taxonomy): domain Eukaryota; kingdom Viridiplantae; phylum Streptophyta; class Magnoliopsida; order Alismatales; family Hydrocharitaceae; genus Thalassia; species Thalassia testudinum. The sequence continues at coordinate 129,616,492 of JAZHRO010000014.1, read as the reverse complement.
CTATTTAGGTCAAAATAGGTTCTAAAGGCCAAATTGAAGATTCTAAACCCTAGAGGATATTTTTCCATGAATTTTAGAGGGTTTAAGTGAATGTTATCTTGATCATAACCTTGTTAAATTAAGTGGGTCTATTTTAGGGTTACAAGAAGTCATTTAATTCCCAGATTTCACATGAACCCTTTTCCGTTTGAACCAACCCACTTTTTATCTTATTAAGACCATTTGACCTATGTTTAGCCCATGAGAAATCCCGTTGTTGCACTATAATGGTAAACTTGCTGTTTTACCCCTTGTTTCTTACTTTTCTTTCAGAAGGGTATTTCCTTGAGTTATGACCTCCAGTTTGTCATGTAGGAGCTTTTGTTCTCTTTTCTAGGTCAAAATGAGCTAGTTAGGGCTCATGATGGTGTTCTCATCATACCCCCATGCTTAGATTTTTCTAGTCCCTTAGCAAAATTTTAAGGTTTTAACTTCTGTTCTAGACCATGAGTTCCTTTCACACATTATGATGAGTGCCTTTTCTTTTTCTTTTTGATTAGGTTAGAATGCCGACAGTAGGCCTAGAGGTACTCAAGTACCAACCAAGATTTGGACCTGACTAGCTCTAGCCTTGGTCCTCCGTGAAGGTTTTTAAGGCCCGCAGGAACTATCCTAAGGTTTGTTGGACTCCACGGTTAAAGCACCCGTGCTTGAGACATATTTTAGCCTCGGTTCAATTTGCAGTGCATTTTTTGTAAGAGAGAGATAGAGGATTTATTTTTTTGGAGAGTTTTCTCTCTCTTTTCATTTTATTTCTAGCTTCAGATTGTCTTCTCAACTCGGTCTTTATCGGATTCCTCATCCCCATCATCAATTCTCAAAAGGTCCCTGGCAATCGATGCTTCGTGATAGCACCGCCCATGGCAACTCCGAGAACCCTGGCTTTCGAGATTTCAAGATAATCCTACCCATGGCGTTCTGTAGCTAAATCCAGACCCTGGCAATCAACATTTCGTGATAATGCCGCCCATGGCATCTAAACCAGCACAGGGTACTTACGTGCCCCCGGTAGGATATGTAAATATCCTAGGAGACAAGCATCAAGGAGATGATATGTTATTACGCATCTTCGAGGGGAATTTTCCTGCCTCTCTGCACTGGGAACTCGTCCAAATCAACTTGTGTTGATCGGCCGCTCCTAATCTAGGCGACTTTTCTTAGAACATTTAAATGCTTTTGCATGATTTTGATAGTTATGCGTACTGAACCAGATTGTGTGTGGATTGGGGTGCTTTGGTTATCGAGTCCCGCAAACCAAAGGTCAGTTAACAAGGCCGAATACTCCCTAAGCCTTAGACCTAATACTTAAGCTTCGCATTTTCCCCAACCTCTTGAGGACTATCCAGATCTTAGCGGATACTTGAATTTTTAAGACTAAGAGTCTAGCCCAAGAGGCCTAAGATCAGCGTTCCTACTAATCTCTTTTGTGTCTCATTAGCACTTTTTCCTTCATTTTTCTTTTTCTTTATATGGTCTAGAACTTCGGTTAATCCCTTAATTTCTTACTAATGACTATTTCTTTTTTCTTTTTCATTTTTGTGCTCCTTTTTTGACATTTTGCTCTTTTCCTCATTTTCTCTTCCTCATGATTTGTATGGCCTCAAAATTTTCTCTCCCCTCAGTTTTCTTTTGTTCTTTTTCAAGGCATTTTCATTGTTTTTTTTTGTGTTTTTTTTGTTATATATGATTTTTTTGTTGAAACCTTTTCTTGTGAGATGAGTTTTCATGGTGTTTTACACTTTCATACCCCCCATGCTTACGATTTGCAATGTCCCCATTATAAATTAGGTGGGTTCGAATTCAGCTTAGATCATTCATTAGAACAGGTTTTGGGTGGGTGAATGGGTCGAGGTGACTGTTGCGAATGATTTCTAGACTCGGGTATGGGTACCTAAGGTGGGGTCTGTTGTTCTAATGGATGAACCCTAAAGTGCAATATGAATTCAGCATAGGAATGTCAAGAAAGGTTTCAGGTTTTTCAAGAATGACGGGTTGCCTCCTGTTAAGCGCTTGGTTTTACGCCATCGGTTGGGCGCAATGAGCTTAGGGAGAATGGAGGGTAAAGGATATCTCAGCTAAATTTGTATCGATCAAGTCAATGAAACGTTTGAGTCTCTGACCGTTCACGACGAAAGGTTCAAAATCGTGATTGAGTGGGCTGATCTCAATGGATCCATTTCCAAAGATTCGTTGGACTAGGTAGGGTCCGATCCATTTTGATCTTAGTTTTCCTGGGAACAGTTTAAGCTTGGCATCGAAGAGTAGGACCTTTTGACCAGGATGAAAGATCTTTCTAGATATGTGCTTGTTGTGAAATGCCTTAACCCGCTCTTTGTAAATTTGCGAGTTCTCATATGCATCATGGTATAATTCATCAATCTCGCTCAATTGAAGCTTTCTGTGGGTTCCTGCCTTAGAAAGATCTAGGTTGCAATTCCGTACTACCTAATAGGCTTTGTGCTCCAACTCGACGGGGAGGTGACATGCCTTCTCGTACACCAATCTGAAGGGAGACATACCTAATTGGGTTTTGTGGGTGGTTCTATAAGCCCACAAGTCTTCTGGAAGTCAGGATGACCAGTCCTTCTTGTCAGGTTGAACAGTAACCTGGAGGATTTTCTTGATCTCCCGATTTGATAGCTTAGCTAGACCATTAGTTTGGGGGTGGTAAGGAGTAGAGATTCGGTGTGACACCCCATATTTGGTCATCAGTGACCTGAACTGAGCGCTAGTGAAATGGGTCCCTCCGTCAGAAATTATAGCACGTGGAATCCCAAGGTGTGAGAAGATGTTCTGATGAATGAATTTGATAACTACTTTATGATCATTGGTTCGGGTTGGAATGGCTTCGATCCATTTGGACACATAGTCAATAGAGAGTAAAATGTACTCGAAGCCGTCCGAGATAGGGAAGGGCCCCATGAAATCAATCCCCCATATGTTGAAGATTTCACACACCAAAATCGGCTGTAAAGGCATCATATCGCGATGGCTCATGTTGCCCAAGGTCTGGCAACGAGTACATGCCTTATAGTGATTGTACGCGTCTTTGAAAATTTTGGGCCAATAGAAGCCACACTGGAGGACTTTCGCTGCAGTTTTATGACCTGAAAATTGTCCACCGCATGCCTGGTCATGGCAAAAAGATAGTATGTCTTGAATTTCTGCTTCCGCGACACATCATTGAATTATCTAATCAGCACCGATGCGGAAAAGATACAGGTCTTCCTAGAAGTAATACTTGACATCGGAAAGCAATTTGTCCTTCTTGGCCTTCGGCCAATCGGACGAAATCTGATGTGATGCCAGGTAGTTTACTATATTAGCAAACCGTGGAAGCCCTGTATTGATAGTTAGAAGGTGCTCATCAGGAAAATGTTCCATGATGGGTCTGGAAGGGTCGATGATCTCAGAAGGAAGGCGGGACAAGTGATCAGCTACCACATTTTGTTTTCCCACTTTGTCCCAAATCTTGAGGTAAAATTCTTTCAACAGCAAGATCCAGCGGATTAATCGAGGTTTCGCATCCTTCTTGGCAAGGAGTTGCCTCACAGCCGTGTGATCCGAGTAAATGATAACATGGGAAGCCAAGAGATAAGATCTGAATTTTTCCAGGGCAAATACTATGGCCAGCAGCTCTTTCTCAGTAACTATGTAGTTACACTGAGCCTCGTCAAGTGTCTTGCTAGCGTAGTAAATGATCACGGGCTTCTCATCAATTTTCTACCCCAGTACCGCTCCTACAGCGAAATCAGATGCATCGCACATGATCTCAAAGGGTTGAGACCAATCAGGGTACTGTAGGATCAGGGCTTGGGTAACTCGATCATGGAGGATTTCAAATGCTTGAGTGCATTCCTTCGAGATTTCGAAAGGTACATCCTTAGAGAGTAGAGAGGTCAGGGGGCACGCGATTTTTGAGAAATCAGGAATAAATCATGGTAGAAACCGACATGCCCCAGAAAAGATCGGATGTCCTTGATCGAGCTAGGCATAGAGAGTTTGGAAATCAAGTTCGCCTTGGCTCGATCGACTTGGATGCCTCTTTCTGAAATAAGATGACCCAGGAAAATTCCTTCAGGCACTATGAAATGGCTCTTTTCCTAGGAAAGAACTAGATTCACGTCATTGCACCGCCTGAGCATTTGGACCAAGTGCAGGAGACAATCGTCAAATGATGCTCCAAAAACTAAAAAGTCATCCATGAAGACTTCCAGATAATCACCAACCATATTTGAGAATATAGCAAGCATGCACTGCTGAAAAGTAGCGGGTGCCTTGTAGAGACCGAATGGCATCCTTCAGAATGCGTACATCCTGAAGGGGCAGGTGAAAGTGGTCTTTTCTTAGTCCTCAAGATGGATTGCCACCTGGTTATAACCAGAGTACCCATCCAAAAAGCAGAAGAACCTATTTCCTGCTAGTTTCTTGAGGATCTGATCAATAAACGGTAGTGGGAAATGATCCTTCTTTGTGGAGGAATTGAGTCTTCTGTAATCAATGCAAACTCTCCACGAGTTTGCCACACGGGTCGGTATGACTTCTTTGATTTCAATTGTGATAATGGTGAGTCCTGCCTTCTTAGGCACAACTTGGATTGGACTCACCCACCAACTGTCAGAGATTGGGTAGATGATTCTGACATCTAACCACTTAATGATCTCCTTTTTCATGACCTCCTGCAGATTAGGATTCAAACATCTTTGCATTTCACGGGAAGGTCGTGTGCCCTCTTTGGTGTAGATATGGTGTGTGCAGTAAGAGGGGATGATACCAGTCAAATCATCGAGAGTCTATCCAATGGCTCTACAATGTTATTGGAGAATAGTAATCAGATGGGATTCCTGGTCAGGTGTGAGTCTGGAGTTGATAATCACAGGAAACGTTTGATTGGAACCCAAAAAGACGTATTTCAGATGGTTGGGAAGAGGCTTGAGTTCCAGAACGGGGTTATCAGTAGCAGCGGGCGATTTAGGGTGTGTGTCAGGAGCAAGGGAAGGAGTTATGGGTGTATCTAGATTAGGGTCAGACTCCTCTGATTGCGGGTTTTGATCTTCTTGTGGTTGATCGGGAGTAATCAGGTTGTCCTCGATGTATGGTTCATCAACCATGGCCTTGATATCACATATTTGTTCTATAACACCGCAAATAATCCCTTATTGGGCCTTAAAGATGTCAATTTTCAGTGTTTGGTTCCCGAATTTTAATTCAATTTGGCCCTCCTCACAGTTTATATTGGCCCTAGCAGTGGCCAGAAAGGGTCTCCCTAGTATAATCGATGTATCCCTTGGGTTTTCAGGTGCATCCATATCCAAGACTATAAAATCCACTGGCAAATAGAAATCTCGTACCCTAATGATGACATCCTCGAGTATTCCTTTAGGTAACCTAATGGATCGATCAGCTAACTGCAATGTCACCTCTGTCGGTTTAAGCTCAGATTCTTCAAGGTGGTCAAGGAGGGATGTAGGTATTAGGTTTATGGAGGCACCTAAATCTAATAAGGCTCTGTCGAATTGGGTATCACCAATAGTACATGAAATCAGAGGAGTACCTGGGTCTTTAGCCTTAGGTGGGAGTTTGCTCAAAATTACAGAGCTGGCTTGCTCTGACAGTATGATCGAACTCCCACTTTTGGTTTGCGACTTACGCTTGGGTGTACATACGTCCTTTAGAAATCGTGCGTAAGCTGGTACGTGGTAGATTGCATCCATCAAGGGGATGTTTATATGGACCTGTTCAAAGAGCTTGACTAGATCCTCCCCAGGAGCCATGGGTTTGGTTATCCTTTTTCCCTCGGTCAAGGCCTCAGGAAATGGAACCTTGGTTGGTTCCTCTAGAATAGGTCCACGTTCCTGATTTGGGGCATGGGTGTCCTGGATAAATATCCTAGGGCTTGGGTTACTACCAGGATTAGAATAGCTTGGATAAGGTGGGTCTTGAGTTGCTTTACCACTACGGGTTATTACGAAATTTAGTCCTGCCTGGCTTTGGTTTGGGGTTGGTAAAATAGGTGGCTACTGTTGAAATCCCGCATAAGATGTTGAAGCTTCCATCCCATCGGGTGATGGAACAGAAGGGTCCTGATAAATCATGTGAGCGTGGCCCGAATTTGGGTTCATAACACACCTCTGGTTCGGTACGTTATTTGTATTCGGCAAGGGTTGCGAGGGGAGTGTGCTAGGTTGGTAGGAATTCGCCATCTGAGCGATTTGATTGCGAACTTTTGTGATCTAGTCCTTGTGCTATTTCTGCATAGCCTCATTTGTCTTCTGAATGTCAGCCAGAGTCTGAAAGATAAGAGTTATTTGATCTGCTTGGTTTGGCCCAGATTGATTGGTGGGGTTGGGCCGAGGTTGAGGCAGCTAATATGGATGAGGAGCTTGTGGATGGGGTTGATAAGGTGGTCTTTGATTCTAAGTATTTCCCACCCACAGGAAGTTGGGATGATTCCGCCATCCAGAGTTATAGGTGTTAGAGAATGGGTCATTCTAGATGGCGTTTAGGTCCTCGCAGGTTTGAGGAACCTCAGGAAAATCAGAGTACGAGGGTTCAGAGTTCCCCCAACAAGAGTAGATCAGATCGGAGTTTCCTCCGGTTCTGGAGTCAGACGGGGGTGGATACGGGTCCATCCCCTGAGAAGATCGGTGATAGATGTTCTGCACAGTTTCCCTCCCAAGAGGTGGCTGTGTAAACGGGTTTTGTGTAGAGGTGGCTCGCTGCAACTGTCGAGTCGGCTCGTCCACCTTCTCTATGATAGAGACCTTGTCCAATTGACTGGCCATCAGTTCCAAGTCGACGGGTGTGGACAGGCCCTATGTCTCATGTGCTCCTCTTGGATTCATCGATGCACGTTCATTCATCCGGTCAAATAAGCCCATGGAGTCATTATTAATGGAGCTCTCTCACATATTTTCAAGAATCTCCCACACAGTGTCTTCGTGTTGACCATGATATTTCCTCCACAGGTTGAATTGACAAATAATCGAATGTCTTCATGGAGTCCTTGGTAAAAAGACTAGACTTGTTCCCATTTAGGAACTTTCGCATGAGATCTAAGAAATGGTCCCATGCCTCACGAAGAGGTTCTCCAGATTGCTGAGTGAAGTGAGTGATCTGGTGGCACAAGTGATTGCACAGCATAAATACACCAATAAAAGTGCCATCTTGTGTTATTTCCTAGCATTGCCATTGTATATTAGGTAGCCATAGTTGCATTTGTAAAAATAAATGCATGCATGCATTTATTTGAGAGGGGAGGAGGGTGAATAATTGGCCTTGAAATTAACGTATTCCTCAAGTGCTGCCTCACAAATTCACCATCTTTATTTTTTATTTTGGCTTTGAATTTCTTCTTCTCCGCGCGGCTGCTTTTTCTTTGCGCCACTCTCTGCCACAGCATGCCCTGCCAGCCGCATGCTCAGCCATGCACAGCCCAGGGCATGGCTGAGCTTTCCTCCATCTTCTTTAAAAAGCCCTCCTCGCTTCCTTGCGCAAGGTAGCCAGGTCCACACAACACACACAGCAGCCTTCCTTCTCCAGGCCATCTCCTCCCCGCTCCCCTCCATACGTAGCCCCTCTTCCTACTAAAGAGACACACTACGGGCAGGAGCAGCACACAGTGGTCGACAACCACCACTGTGAGTCCCACCACCGCCCAGCTCATCAAGAGCCAGCGGGCGTGGTGGTTCACCTCTCTGTTTTCGTCGTTCCAACCCTTTCCGCCATTGCCACAGAGTCGAGCTTTGAAGCTCAACCGCAGCAGCAACAAGGCACCAGCCGCCCCACGCAGTGCGCAAGCCACTACGTGCCCCTGCAGCAGCTGGTGCAGCTCCTTCCACGCGTGCAGGCTCGCTCCGCAGCACCCGTGCACGCAGAACCGGCCGCAACCAGTCGTGCGAGCCGAGAGCACATTGTAGCTACTGTTCACGCTAGAGAGTACGACACAATAGCTACAGTGCAGTGACTAGAAAGTTTCTCACTTATCCGGTCACCGCGCGCTCTCTATCCGCGCCGCAACAGCCTCCAGCCCGCGCCCACGTCTCTCCCCGCGCCTGCTCTAGCACCTGTGCTGCGTCTGCTCCAGCGCCAGCGTTCACCTCAACGCGCAGCGCGGTGCGCTGCGCCCTCACACTGCTCCCTCTAGTGCGCGCCTGCGCTTGCGCACACCTGTGCCTGCATGTGCACGCTCCTGCGCGCACCACCAGACGTCGACTGAAGCCTCTGGACGACTTAACCAGCAGACACTCTCTCTCTCTCTCTCTCTCTCTCTCTCTCACAGACACACACCTCACTCACACACACACACCACACTTGTACACACTCACGTGTACACACACACTCACTCACTTGTACATGACTATATACTTATATATATATATACATATATATATATATACATATATCTATACATATATTATTACCTATACAACTAAGTATAAGTATATATACATATATATATATATACATATATATACACATATATTTATACATATATATACAAATATACATACATATATACATATATATCTATAGCTATAAATACATATATATATATATCCATCTACATATATCTATATACATATATACATATATATAACTATATACATATATTACTATATATATATATATATATATATAGTTATATATACATACATATATATCTAATTATAAATATGTATATATATATACACACATACATCTATCTATATATATATACACATATACATATATATATATACATATATAACTACATATACACCTATATAATTATAACCATATCTATATCTATACATATAAATATATATTTATATATATTTTCATATCACCTACCACATGTATCGCGGGAATATCTGCACCAGTTGCTGATATTCCCCGATACACGAGTATAGAAAGCGTTTCCGCACACACCTTCCACCCATCCATCCTACACTCCATGCGGCACTTCGTCCTATTGGTTGCGTCTTCCTAGACGACGATCAACTCGACACCGTGCTACATGCCATTTCCACCTCCACCCCCACCCCTATATATATATAATATATATATATCCTATATTTATCTTATTTCTATTTCTCTTCCCTGCTATTGAAAAGATAAAAAAAATATATAAAAGAGAAAAGATAATCTTTGTCTTGCAGGTACTCGGTCTTGCGGATAACAAGACCAGTTTTGGAACCCTAATTTGGCTCAAAGCCAAGGACCTGATTTTGAGGTTGTACCTCAAGGACAAAAATTATCAGAAAAAAATCTTAAATAGAAAAATACCAAAAACATAATAAATGAACGGAAGAGATTCGTTGTAGGAAAGGCGTAGAAACTAATTCACCTCTAATCCTGCTTCCCTGAGTTCGACCCTGGGCCTAAAAGTGACCAAGATAAAATCATGTAGGCCAGGTTAAAAATTTTGTAAAAAGATGGTTAGGCTCGATTTAGGTTAACCACTATACCCATTTCAACGATTAAACCACCATATTAACACAACTTATCCGAGCCCGATCACACTTTTTCTGGTGCCATTGCCGGGGAAGTGCGCATTCAGGTAAGTTTCTACTCCATTCCTTTAATTTTTCTCTTCTCACACCCTTCTCTTCACAGGTGTTTCTGTTTGTTGGTGTGCAGGTGAACCAATTGCAAGGAGAAAGCAGGCAGACGAAGTCGGAGACGTGGGCAGATCCAAGGCGAGAATGAGAGCATGAAGTCGCCAGCACTGCATTGGAGCTTTGCCCACGTTGCTGAACAGGTAGGTCTCTCTTTCTTAGCAACTTAGGTCAACTTGTCACCTTGATAAAAAAAAAATTACAAACACTTCTTGGGATCTCTTGGGGCAAGTGGATTAAAAATCACTTGTTTGATTGTTTGCCATCACTCCCATTGCCCTAGGATTTCTCGCCAAACTTCGCATAGCAAAGATCCAGGAATCTTGATTCTTGAATCTTTCGTCGTGTGAAGTATTCTTTGAGGAAAAAATAAAAAGATTGATTGTCATCCCTCTTTGCCTCATTTATCTGCAATTCGGGATCACATTTTTGGTGGGGAGACTTGGAATTGAGTTGATTCCAACCCCACCACGACCTTTCACGTGCCTAAGATTTGATCCCGAATACTTCAACCCCAACAATTTGATTTTCTTTATCTTATGGTTGAGCCTTGTGTGTGGATCATCATTCTAGTGATTGGGAGCACTTGAATTGAAGTGCTTTGGCTCCCTTTCACACTAATCTAAAATTGACTCATGCATCCACAAATAGAAATCTCCATCTAGGGAAGCCCATTGCATTTTAGCATGCATTAACCAACTGAAATTGAAGAAGGGTTTGTTGGGCTTAGAAAAAAACTTGTATTCTCTCAAAACCCGGAGATTGGTTGAATTGGTAATTTAGCAAAATCCTAAAATCCATACTACTTAAGGCTGAAACTCTAAAAACCATTCACCAATTAAAACTTCAATTCGGGGAGATTTCCCCGTTGCATGCTTGGTTTACACAGTTTATAAAATCGACCACTTGGGCATTACCCGTAAATAATGCCCTTCACATTCCAGAAGCACTTGATCTTAAGCCTCTAACTAAAACTGGTAGCAACTTGACCCTTATTAAGGATTGGAGGTCTAACTACCTGCGTGTAATGCCTACGTGCTGGTGAGGGTTCCTGCGTGCTATCGGGTGTCTAAGACTGGGGCAAACAACCTTTCAATCTGGCCCGGTGGTTCCGCGGTGCTCGCATTCGGTTCCGTAGGTCGTGATAATAGGTAACTTAGATCTTTAGGTCTAAGGGCACACTGTAGAGGTTAGGAATTCGATTGTCTTGATTTGTCATCAAGTGTACCTTTGCGGCATCATTTCTTTCATCTCCTTTTCCCTTCGTATCCCCCCCAATTCTTCCTACGGTAGTGCATGTTTGGGAGGAGGTCACAAAACCCTGAACTGTTTGAATTGTCTGATAATTTTAGGAAAGAAGCCGAATCGTCCTCCTCCCCACAAACATGGCTGCATGCCCACCCCCAAATCCCGAGGGAGGAAACCACCCTCAAAACCCACCAGGTGGTGGAGCCTTGGATCCCATAACCCGCCTCCAAGCCCAAATGGAAATGTATAATGAACAAATTGAAGCCATTAGGGAAGCATTGGAGGAAATGCAGAACCCTCCCGAACGGGAGGAGCCTAGGTCTCTTAGCTCCTATCAGAATCCCGCTGCTACAGAGACCATAGGACAAATTCGGGTCCCCATGGGCAGGGACGACTTTGAATTGAAACCTAACGTAATTGGCCTAATAAATTTTCACTTCCATGGTCTTGCAAGTGAAGATCCTTTTCTCCACTTGGAAGACCTAACCCGATTGGCTGAAACAGTTAAATCGAGAAATATCGGGTTACCAATAGTCCTCATGAAAATGTTCCCATTTTCATTGCGGGATAAAGCGTCGCAGTGGTTACTCACCCTTGGGAGAACCATCCACTCTTGGGAAGAGATGCAAACAGCGTTTCTTAAGAAGTTCTTCCTAATCGGGTGAACCAATGCACTTCGCCGTGCTATCACTTCCTTTACGCAACAAAACGACGAACAATTTCATGAGGCATGGGAGAGATATAACGACCTCCTCAGGAAGTGTCCGCACCACGGTCTGCCTAAGTGGCATATAGCCCAGATTTTCTACTTTGGGCTAAATGAGACTTTGAAGCAGATTGCAAATGCTTCCTGCAGAGGGAATTTCATGAATAAAGATGAGAATGGAGCATTTGAATTATTTGAAAATATGAGTGAAAACTCAATGAACAATGCTTCCATTGTTGCCTTTAATCGTACCAGCCTGCGTTGTAATGTCCACGAAGTTGACACGGGACCCTCCCATTCATCCACAGATCTCAGCCTTATCGCACAGAAATTGGATAAAGTCTCCGTCGTGCACAAGAAGCTGGACGAGCTTCTGGCCAGCCCCACCCGTTCTATGGCAAACACCCCCACCTCACCACTTTGTCACAATCCCAATTCTTCCAACACCAGGCTTATCCCTAGAAACCCCATAAGACCTTCCTTACTGAGTGTCGCGCTGAGCGATTCGGTAAGTCATGTGGATCTGGCTTCTGCAAGCCAGTATTTTGACACGGAGGACCAAGCCTCCGTTTGCTCGGAAGCATATTTACATGAGAACACGTCTTCTGGCATAGAAGACGCTTGCGCCCTGGGGAACAACTCGTTCTCTGCCACTTATAACCCAGGGTGGAAAAATCATCCAAACTTCACATGGTCCAACAACCCACAGCGCCAAAACCACGTGGGTGGACCAATGCGACCGTCCGCACCCGTCATCCCAAGGGCCCAGTCTAATCCTATGGCGAATCCGCCATCGGGTCCTTACGTACCGCAAACAGAACACGCATCAAGTCCTCTTGATAAATTGATGCAAATGATGACGGAAATGTCAAAGCGCCATGAAGAGAACATGACCTCTCTTCAGCACCAATTGGCACAGCAGAATGCTGAGATCAGTCAACCACGCATGGCGACTCGATCTCAGGGCACTCTTCTAGCCCAACCTGTTCCCAACCAGCGAAATTTCGTACCCCGTGGTCCTCAACCACAGGTACGACCTTCTCAAGGGTAGGTTCATCAAATTCTGCAAGCTCTGAGCTTTCCACTGCGATTTCAGGCTAATCCCACTGTAGAACCTCACTCTTATGTCCCTATTGCCAACCCTCCTCCTCCTTATGATCCCACTGGACCCGCATCATCCAATAAGATCACTACAAGGAGCAGTAAGCAGACCATCGATCCACCTCGACCTGATCCTGGTCCGTCTTCTTCAACGCCCTCTCATTTGGGATGCACGTCGCATTCGCAAGAGGACGATACACCCAAATTGGTGCCAGAATCAGTCCCATTCCTTGAGGCTCTACTGAGGGAGCCAAAAGGCAAGAAGAAGGATACGTAGGCCTTTGATAACCTGTGTAATTTATTCAGGGATGTTGAAATCAAGGTACCCCTGCTAGAGGCTATCGACCACATACCTACTGTCGCCTGATTTTTCAAAGACTACACAACACCCAGGCGACAATCAAAGAAAACTAAGAATCTGGTGGTTCTCTCGCCTCATGCGAGTTATGCTATACTGTCAAATCTACCATCGAAGCAGAAAGATCTGGGCACACCGCTTATTTCCTGTAGCATCCAAGGCTGCAATTTTAACCATGCCCTGCTTGATCTAGGATCTTCCATCAATCTTATACCAACCATCGTGCTCGAAAAATTTTCCTTGGGAAATCTGAAACCCACCCTTGTCACGTTACAGTTGGCAGATCGTTCAGTCAAAATTCCAAAGGGTGTGGTGGAAGACGTGGTGGTTAGGGTCAACAGTCTCTGTTTTCCTGTTGACTTTCTTGTTTTAGATATGGAAGTTCCTAGCTCACTTTCTTATTGTCCAATCATCCTTGGTCGACCTTTCTTAGCCACAGCCCGCGTCCATATCGACTACGAGTCAAGCTGTATTGAGATTGCCGTTGGATCTGAGAAGCTCAAGCTTAACATCTTCAAGGCAACCAAGAACTTTGATTGCGATTGCATTAGGGATGACACGTCTGACGAGGACATGGCCGTCAGTGCGTGTATCAGACTAATTGGGACTTATTCTGACTGCTGCGGACTGCCTTTAAACACTGACAATTGCCTGACCAACACATATTGTGACATTCCCCCATCCTTCCCTATTCCCATACCTTCTCCTGACCAGACTTCTGATGAGGTTTTCTTCGCTCCCCATACCTCGTGGTCTGAGTCATATCCGGGCTACTCACCACCGGTCCACACTTTTGAAGATTGGACTACCCTTTCTTTCCTGCCAAATCAGGAGGAGTTGCAACTCCACATTGGGACCTTGAGCCCACTTGCTACTCACTGGGGCTATTCCTTTTTGGATCCATCTATCCAAGAAGCCCCTCCTCTTGGCCAATCTGAGGGCCAACTTCTTCCTCCTGACTTATTTTCTGATTCGCCTGGGACACTCTCATCCCAAGAAATGCCAGATCTTTCACCATCCGCTCATGAGCTGAAAGAGCTGCATCGTACACTTAAGTATGTTTTCTTGGGACCAAATGAAATACTCCCCGTAATCATCAGTTCAAAATTGACCAGGGAACAAGAGTGCAAACTAACAAAGGTCCTTATGGAACACAAGGCAACCATTGGATGGTCTTTATCAGATTTAACTGGCATTAGCCCCTCCTACTGCACTCACCTTATATATACGGAGGAGGAGGCTCGACCTTCCCGCGAGATGCAGCGACGTCTCAACCCTAACATGCGGGAGGTTGTTAAGAAGGAAATTATTAAGTGGCTGGATGCAGGTATAATCTACCTGATCAACGATAGCCCCTGGGTGAGTCCGATTCACGTCGTGCCCAAAAAGGCAGGACTCACCATCCGTGTCAATGGCAGGGGCGAATCCATCCCTACACGCACTCCTACATCCTGGAGAGTGTGTGTAGATTATAGGAAACTCAATGCTGAACTAAGAAAGATCACTTTCCGCTACCTTTCATTGACCAAATCCTGGAGTGGTTAGCGGGAAACAAATTTTTCTGTTTCCTGGATGGATTCTCAGGATATAACCAGGTGGCAATTGACCCCTGAGACCAAGAGAAAACCACTTTTACCTGCCCCTTCGGAACCTTTGCATTTAGAAGGATGCCATTCGGACTTTGTAACGCGCCAGCAACTTTCCAGAGATGTATGTTGGCGATATTTCATGACATGGTGGGTGACTTTCTCGAGGTCTTCATGGATGACTTTTCAGTCTTTGGACAATCTTTTGATGACTGTCTTGCCAACCTGACCCATATCCTTAGGAGATGTATTGATGTAAACCTCGTGCTTTCCTGGGAAAAAAGTCATTTTATGGTACATGAGGGAATTGTTCTCGGACATATCATCTCCGATAAGGGTATTGAGATTGACAGAGCTAAGCTTGATGTAATTGCTGATTTACCTGTGCCTGGCTCTGTCAAACAAATCCGCTCCTTCCTGGGACATGTCGATTTATATAGGAGATTCATCAAAGATTTCTCCAAGATTTCTCGACCTTTGACTCATCTCCTATCGACCGACGTACCCTTCGATATGGGCCCCGACTACATACGAACATTCACGCAACTGCGTAATGCTGTCACCAAGGCCCCTGTTCTCCAGCCACCTGATTGGTCCCTCGACTTTGAACTCATGTGTGATGCTTCCGACCTTGCAGTCGGAGCCATCCTAGGACAAAGACGCGAGAGACACCCCTTCGTGGTGTACTACGCCAGTAAGACGTTGGACGAGGCCCAGCGTAATTATACTACCACTGAGAAAGAACTACTGGAGGTCATCTTTGGGTTGGAGAAATTTCGCTCTTACCTTCTGGGCTCACATGTTATTGTTTTCACTGATCACGCGGCCATTCGCCATCTCGTGCACAAGAAGGATGCCAAGCCTAGACTGATTCGTTGGATCCTTCTGCTCCAAGAATTTGACATTGAGATCCGTGATAAGGCCGGAGCCCAGAACGTTGTGGCTGATCATCTTTCTAGACTGGACCCTGACCATATTGGACTTACTTTGCCAATTAATGAGATTTTTCCCGATGAGCACCTATTGGCAATTAATGTGTCGAGTGGACCTTGGTATGGCGACATTGCCAATTACCTTGCTTCTGGATCCCTTCCACGTGGCTGGCCTAAAAACCAGTGTGAGCGTCTCATGGCAGAAGCAAAGTATTATTTCTGGGATAATCCACTTCTTTTTCGAATAGGTGCTGATCAAATCATCCGTCGCTGTATTCCTGACAGCGAATTCCCCAGTGTAATATCCTTCTGCCACGATCAGGCTTGCGGAGGCCATTTCTTTGGGAGGAAAACTGCAGCCAAGGTGTTGCAGTGCGATTTCTTTTGGCCCTCCTTTCACCAGGAAGCACACAATTATACCAAACATTGCACTAGGTGCCAGTCGTTAGGGTCAATGTCACGTTGTGACATGATGCCCTTGCAACCCATCCTAGCTGCGGAAATCTTCGACATTTGGGGAATTGATTTCATGGGTCCCTTTCCTTCTTCCAACAGCTTCGAATTTATCCTCGTGGCTGTTGATTATGTTTCGAAATGGATCGAGGCTATTCCCACGCTCCGTGCTGACCATGTTATATCCACTCGATTTGTCAAAGACCACATTTTTGCACGCATTGGGATCCCTCGAGCCATTATCTCGGATGGAGGAAGCCACTTTACCCATGCTTCTTTTCAGGCACTTCTGAGGAAATACGGAGTTCACCATCGTATCGCATCTCCATATCATCCTTAGACAAACGGCCAGGCAGAGGTGTCGAACCGGCAAATCAAGCAAATTCTCCAGAAAATGGTTCGGCCTGACCGTAAGGATTGGTCCAACAAGCTAATTGATGCACTTTGGGCATATCGGACCGCCTTCAAGGCTCCCCTTGGTATGTCTCCTTATAGAATCGTTTAAGGGAAGCCTTGTCATTTGCTCGTGGAGCTGGAGCACTGCGCTTATTGGGCGGTTTGCTGATGTAACCTTGACAATGTAACCTCGACCTAGACCTGTGTGGTCGAGAAAGGAAACTCCAACTCTAGGAGCTGGAAGTGCTCCGTCGTGAAGCCTATGGTTCTGCCTTAACTTTTAAGCAATGCACTAAGGCTTTTCACGACAGCCATATTTGGAGGAAGGAATTTGAGCCATCTCAGCAAGTTTGGCTCTACAATACCCGGCTCAAATTCTTTCATGGGAAATTAAAGTCCAAATGGACTGGCCCTTTTCTGGTCTCGAGACCATTTCCCAACGGGACTGTTGAGATTGAAGATCCCAAATCTGGGCATAAATTTATGGTCAATGGGCAGCGTTTGAAACCCTATCTTACTCATGAACCTACCCCCGTTGGAGAAACTGTTGCCCTGCTAGAGGGTAACTAATGTCATGCCTCATTCTGAGTCCACATGGGGACGTTAAATTCAGTGCTCGTTGGGAGGCACCCCAACAACACTCTGCCACTGTCACGCTCACTTCACTTTTCACTTCACCACCCACCATCCACCCACCCTACCACCCTACTGTATACCGTGCACCTCAGCTCTCGTTACCCGATCTTTGGTCCTTCCTCTACCCTACCCTGCATGCATATGAGGACATAGCATCATTTGGCATGGGGGGGTGAATAGGCATCCATAGGATCTAGGTATTTTATGGTACCATACAGTCTCCATCTATCTATATAAAAAAAAAATGGTGTTTAGTAATGATCTGAAGGCTGAAACAAAAATACAATAAGTGTTTATGGATATTCAACCACTGTTTTGAATACTTTCCAGGCCACAGAAGCTTGATTCGCTCAGGCTCGGCTTAATTCACTTGAGCATTGATAAGATAGATCAAAATCTCTCCTAACTAAGGACATATTCTTGTACCTGAGACACCAGTACAGGATCCGTTGGTTTACTTCTACTCGAGAGCCTAAGTAATATTGGTTCACACTACACATATCAAGAAAGACCAGGTGAACATAAGATCCAACCCTAGTGTTCATTAGGGAAGGTGGAGACCTTACCTGTGCACGTAGGTAGACTTTTTATCCCAGGCTTTAGCCTTATGTTTAGGAGCGACTCTTTCCACCAAGAAAGAACTCTCCCACCAAAAAGAAAAGTGTGCTCCTCAAAATAATGTTGTAAGGGATATACTGACACGTGTTTCAAAAGAAAAATGCAAATAAGTCAGTATATCTCGCAAATGTCTGTAAAGTCTCTACCCTAAAAAAGTTCTTCAGGGCAAGTCGCAAATACCCTATTTTCCTGTGAGCCACAAATGTCAGAAAATGAGAGTTGAGTTTTCCGTCATCATCTTAAGGGTCAATCCGAAAACACGAGCTAAAACTGGGACCAACCTGTACTTAAAAATTTGTGAAACCCTGGGCTTGAGTCTTAATGTTCATCTGGTCAGTCTTGATCCTTCACTATGCACAAGCCATAATCTCTTGAGCTCTTGAGTACGGCAAAAACCTCCTGGGTCCTGGAAATCGTACTTAAGGTTTAAATATCAAGAGTCCTGGTTAGTCGAGAGATGGTCTATGTCACATAAGACTTAAAGTACTGGTGGTCTTCTTTGCAATTAGTTCTCTCAATATCCAACAAATAAACACACCTATGTTGCCTCTGAAGAAGATCTTCAGCTTAAGATCATTTCTAAATATAATACAAAAATGTTTTGCTAGGGACAAGCAAAAGATAAGCATAGGGGTATGATTGCACAGCATAAATACACCAATAAAAGTGCCATCTTGTGTATATTAGGTAGCCATAGTCGCATTTGTAAAAATAAATGCATGCATGCATTTATTTGAGAGGGGAGGAGAGTGAATAATTGGCCTTGAAATTAACGTATTCCTCAAGTGCTGCCTCGCAAATTCACCATCTTTATTTTTTATTTTGGCTTTGAATTTCTTCTTCTCCACGCGGCTGCTTCTTCTTCGCGCCACTCTCTGCCACAGCATGCCCTGCCAGCCGCATGCTCAGCCATGCGCAGCCCAAGGCATGGCTGAGCTTGCCTCCATCTTCTTTAAAAAGCCCTCCTCGCTTCCTTGTGCAAGGTAGCCAGGTCCACACAACACACACAGCAACCTTCCTTCTCCAGGCCATCTACTCCCCTCTCCCCTCCATATGTAGCCCCTCTTCCTACTGAAGAGACATGCTGCAGGCAGGAGCAGCTCACAGTGGTCGACAACCACCACTGTGAGTCCCACCACCGCCCAGCTCATCAAAGAGCCGTGGGCATGGTGGTTCACCTCTCTGTTTTCGTCGTTCCAGCCCTTTCCGCCATTGCCACAGAGTCGAGCTTTGAAGCTCAACCGCAGCAGCAGCAAGGCACCAGCTACCTCACGCAGTGTGCATGCCACTGCGCACCCCTGCAGCAGCCGGCGCAGCTCCTTCTGCGTGTGCAGGCTAGCTCCGCAACGCCTGCACATGCAGAACCGGCCGCAGCTAGTCGTGCAAGTCGAGCATGCACTGTAGCTGCAGTGCGGTGACCGGAAAGTTTCTCACTTATCCGATCACCACACGCTCTCTCTTCGCGTCGCAACTGCCTCCAGCCCACGCTTGCATCTCTCCCCGCGCTCGCTCCAATGCCTGTGCTACGTCTACTCCAGCACCCACTTCTTCTCCCGCGTTCACCTCAACGCGCAGCGCGGTGCGCTACGCCCTCACACCACTCCCTCTAGTGTGCGCCTGCGCTTGCGCGCTCCTGCGCGTGCACGCTCTTGCGCGGACCACCAAACATCGACTAAAGCCTCTGGATGACTTAACCAGCAGACGCTCTCTCTCTCTCTCTCTCTCTCTCACAGACACACACCTCACTCAAACACACACACCACACTTGTACACACTCACGTGTACACACACACTCACTCACTTGTACACGACTATATACTTATATATATATATATATATATATATACACACACACATATATATTTATATATATATATATTTATATACATATATATACACATATATTTATACATATATATATATACAAATATACATACATATATACATATACATCTATAGCTATAAATACACACACACACATATATATATCCATCTACATATATCTATATACATATATACATATATAAGTATATACATATATTACTATATATATATATATATATATATATATATATATATATATACATATATAACTACATATACACCTATATAATTATAACCATATCTATATCTATACATATAAATATATATTTATATATATACATATATATATATTTTCATATCACCTACCACATGTTGTATCGCACCAGTTGCTGATATTCCCCGATACACGAGTACAGAAAGCATTTCCGCACACACTTTCCACCCATCCATCCTACACTCCACGCGGCACTTTGTCCTATTGGTTGCATCTTCCTAGACGACGATCAACTCGACACCGTGCTACACACCATTTCCACCTCCACCCCCACCCCTATATATATATATATAATATATATATCCTATATTTATCTTATTTCTATTTCTCTTCCCTGCTATTAAAAAGTAAAAAATATATATAAAAGAGAAAAGATAATCTTTGTCTTGCAGGTACTTGGTCTTGCGGATAGCAAGACTAGTTTTGGAACCCTAATTTGGCTCAAAGCCAAGGACCTGATTTTGAGGTTGTACCTTAAGGACAAAAATTATCAGAAAAAAATCTTAAATAGAAAAACACCAAAAACATAATAAACGAACGAAAGAGATTCGTTGTAGGAAAGGCGTAGAAACTAATTCACCTCTAATCCTGCTTCCCTGAGTTCGACCTTGGGCCTAAAAGTGACCAAGATAAAATCATGTAGGCCAGGTTAAAAATTTTGTAAAAAGATGGTTAGGCTCGATTTATGTTAACCACTATACTCATTTCAACGATTAAACCACCATATTAACACAACCTATCCATGCCCGATCAGCAAGGCATTCATCTGACCACCGGGGAAGAATTTTTTCAAAAATTCAGACTGGAGTTCAACCCATGTGTTGATCAAACACGTCTGAGTTTGATACCAATGGGTTGCCTTGTCCATGAGAGAGAAGGAAAACATCTTCATAAATAGAATATCCCAATTTTGTACATCTGACCCGAAGGTCTGGGCCAAATGTTTGAGTTGTTTGATGTGCTGGAAGGGATCCTCAAAGTTAAGCCCATGAAACTTTGGAATAGCATGAATCATGTTGGGCTTGAGTTCAGAATCAGGACCTCTAGCCGGGATTTGGACTCGAGGTTCGATCGCCACCGCAGCGAGAGTATAGTGATCTCGCATCATAAGACGCTGCGGCGGGTTTACAAAGTTATAGAATAGATCATTCAGGCATTGGAGTTGGTGTTCAAGGTTGGTCTCTTCTTCAATTGGTTGTTCCATGATGGAAGAAGGAGAATTTGGTTCTGATGAATCAGAGGAGAGGTCCATGTGGTGGGGTTGCTACACAAATGTGGACGTCGAGGCTTGGCCTCGGCGGGAGTGGATTTCTAAAGGAGGTCTTAAGGATGATCTCAAGGACCTCCTACCAAACATGCACTGATGGATTAGATATGATTAGAATGTGCTGGTCCCAATCGAGACACCCAAAAATTTGGATGACTATAGAGGTTCGGGGCGGATGATACCCCTTAGTTAGAAAAGCCATCCACCTGAGAAATACTTAGGCAGCCAAAAAGGTAGAGTCCCGCAAAGACCCCTACACGGTAGAGCATCCCCACGAGTTACAGGCTTTCCCCCACCCGACTTCTCTTGTCACTGAGATTCCAGGTAGACCAGAATGGGGACCTTGACCTCTTAAGTCTATCACTTTTAGTTAAGATCAAAGGTGCTTAGGGTTCCACTTGAACTTTAGATGTTTTGAGTGCAAAAGTGACCTAATTTCAAGGTTGGTTGACCCAAGGGGTCAACTTGACCTATTTGTCCTTTGAGAGCTTTAGGTCATTTCTTTTAAGGTTCAAGTGAACTTAAGAGCTTGACTTTTAGGGGTTCTCTTGGATAAGTCTTTTCAATCATGGCTTAGGCACACCTCTTTTTGAAAAATTGATTCTTGCTTAGAAAAGATGTGTCTCTAAAACCCTAGATTGGAATCCTTAAGTTGGCTCTAATTGATCCAATTTAGTTGCCACAAAGATGGTATCTAGGGCTCAATCAAGAAGGTGATAGCCCTAGTTACCTTAAATGGATGCATAATTCAAAATTTGTTGAAATCAAAATCAGGCAACTTTGGTGAATTAACCAGATATGGAAAGTAGGTATCTCTAAATTGATTTTTTCTTTGTTTTTCCTTTTCAGAACTGAGGGGATTAAGAGAAAGGGCTAATGAGAGATTACCTGGCCTGGCTGTGGTTGTTCTGTGGCTGTCTTCTTTTGAATTTTTCTCCCCTGAAACAATCACAAAAAAAGAGATAGATCAAGTTAGTATGGGATCAGAAGTTGTGATCAAGATTTCTAAATTGCCCATTGCTCCCTGGCAACAACACCAAAATGTTTATCGAAGCAAAATCGGGTTTTAAAATAATGCTTCATAGTATAGCCAAAATCTCTTTGAAAATAAATGAATTTTATTACTCGAAAAATGTAAATCTGAGGTTGAACACAAGGAGAAAATTGGGGTTCAAAAACCAAGAACACAACTTTTAAATTTGATAAAATATGCAATGAAGAATCAAAGTTATAAAGCAAGAAAGATAATCTCAATGTATGTAGAAGCTCAAAATAAAATATGGACATCTGATTTTGGAAATTAGATGTCTTAAATGTATATTTGCTATAGTGCTTCTTTGATTTCTCTGGCTGATCTCCTTCTTTCTCTTCTTTCCTCTGTTCTCTACCTCAGATGGTCGTCTTCCTTCTTAGCTCTTTCTTCTTCTTTCTCTTCTCTGGCCCTTGGTTGCTCTGGCCTTTAGCTTCTTCTTCCTCTTCTTTCTCTTCTGTCTCTGACTTCAACTCTTCTTCAGCCTTGATCCTCTTCAGCTGTGCTTTGCCTTCTCCTTCCTTAGCTACTTAGGCTTTTGCCCTCCCCTTCTTCCTTTGGCTTCCTCTATGGCTTCCTCCTTCCTCTTCCTTGGCTTCACCCTTGGCTTCTTCTTCCTCTTTTTCCCCTGAGAGAAAAACCTACCCCTACCCTCCCTGTGATCTCTCTTCTCTCTTCTCTCTTAGGCTCGCTCTCCCAAAGCCTTCTCAGGTTATTGGGTCAGGTTAGTGCACCTGGGACCAGGCCCACCGGCGTGCGATGGTGGGCGAGGAGTGCACGGGTAGTCAGGTCAGAACCAGGTCAGGGGGAAGTGGGTCATGGACGAGGCGATGGGTGAGTGGGACCTCACCCCGTGTCAGGAGGAGATAAACCCCTGACACTTTTTCCTTTTATTCCACAGCTTCCGCTCTTGATCTTCTGAGGTGGGACTAAATGTCCCACCTTCTTCGCAGGCTCTCCCGCAGCAGAAGTTCTCGCCAATTATAGCAGCTGCGTGGAGGTTTGACTTTAATAGCTGGGTTGATAGTGTGCGTGAAAGAAGTCCGCACCGTCTGGGAACCTGATGCCTAGAGCCCAGGGTCCTGGAGCAAGCTTGCGAGCTTCTTTGAGCTTGCTTAAATGGCGGCAGAGACCCGTACCCTGTCCACAAGCAAATGGCCTTACGGCCTTCTCAAAACACACAAAAAGCTTCGCCTAAACACGGAGAAGGTGTCACGATGGTCGGCGTGGCTTGGGGTGGCCTAAGCGTGCGTGCCTAGGTCACCCTATGTCTATGAAGGTGGGTGTGTTCGGGGGACATGTTGGGAGAGTGTGGCGATGAATGGAGAGAGGGGTTATGGTCAATGAGACGTGGAGGAGCTTGTGAGGTGGCTGGCGAGGTGGGTGGATGCGTGGAGCAGCGGGTGCACCTCGCCAGTGGTCTGCAGGAGGTGGAGAAGATGGAGGTGATGTGTGAGCATCGAGGCGTAATATCAGAAATAAGTGAGGGAAAAAGGTTGAGCAGAGAGAGTGGACTTATCTAGGGGTGATTAGACAAAGGGAGATGCGGAGGGGGCGAATGGCTCGTATGTGCCATCACTAGAGCTGAAGGCCCAGTGAGAGGAGGATGGCGACGATGAGAGGGAAGCAGGAACATCGGCTGGTGTGATGCGATGCGGCCGAAGGAGACAAAGGTAACTCTACCACTGGTATTGTGGCAGAGCGACTAGAGAGGGACATAAAGGTCGCCGGAGCTTGCTGGGAGTTTGGCCAGAGGGGAAGAGAGGAAATTGTGGGGTATCTCAAGCCAATTCAAGCTTGGGAGGAGCGGAAGGATCCAGGGACCTTTTTATAGCCCCTGCCAGAAGGCCTTGTGCTTGGAAGCCAAGCTTCCAAGCATGGCAAGCTCACCGGAGATGGAAGGTCGAAAAGACCCAAATCTCTCATGCATTCGCATGAGAGATTGGGTAGAAATTGGAGCTCCAAATTAGGTTCACATGAACGGGGATTTCTCAGAGAATCTCCCTTTCAAATTTGAGAGGGATTCTCTGAGGAATCACGGAGTTATTTCCCTTGAATCCTCGTCGGAGTAGGATTTCCTCCGCTGTAATGGCATAGGGACCTAATTGCAAAGAACGACGAGGAAGTTAGGGGTGTCTGCAATGGTTTTCAAAAGTTAGGGGTAGAAATGTAATTGGGCTGGACTAGTTTGCAGAGTAGGTCAAGGTGAATTTTCCTTAGGTCCAAATTTTGGTACAAACTTAATTCAAACCTAAGGAATCCAATGGTGAAGTTGGACATTTGGTTTGATTACGTTTGACTGGGCAATTTACACAAAAACCCAATTTAGGGCAAACATTTGACTAAGAACCCTATTTAGGTCAAATTAGGTTCTAAAGGCTAAATTGAAGGTTCTAAACCCTAGTGGATATTTTTCCATGAATTTTAGAGGGCTTAGGAAAATTTTATCTTGACCATAACCTTGTTAAATTAAGTGGGTCTATTTTAGGGTTACGAGAAGTCATTTAATTCCCAAATTTCACATGAGCCCTTTTCTGTTTGAGCCAACCCACTTTTTATCTTATTAGGACCATTTGACCAGTGTTTAGCCCATGAGAAATCCCGTTGTTGCACTACAATGGTAAAATTACAGTTTTACCCCTTGTTTCTTGCTTTTCTTTCAAAAGGGTTTTTCCTTGAGTTAGGACCTTCAGTTGGTTATGTAGGAGCTTTTGTTCTCTTTTGTAGGTCAAAATGAGCTAGTTAAGGCTCATGATGGTGTTCCCATCAGCTGCCGGCCGTGAATGGCAGCCGAGGTGTGAGAGTAGGCTTAGGCAGGTAATCGAGTGAGTGCCAGACTCGCGTGCGTAGTGTCACGGGCAAGGTAGGTGATGGGTGTGGAGGACCTCACCCTCTGTGTTAGGAGGCGAATAGCCCTATGCAGAAAATCAATTTAAGTCACTGCATTTGGTCTTCAGCAATCTATGTGGGACTAAAGTCCCACACCTTTCTTCGCGCACAGCAGGCAGGACTCCTTCCTTCAATTGTTGTAACTCATGAGGTCCAGGCATCCAATTGACCACCTGGGGCAGTGCCTGAGGCGATTTCGCATAGCCTAGGACTTCTACCTGACACTATCAAGACCTAGCGCGAGCTTAAAACTTTCTTGAAGCTCTTCAGTAATTGGCGGCTGCAGGTCCTGTTCCTGAAAACATAAACACAGCCTCGCAGCCACATCAGAAGCACTCAGGAGCTTCGTCGTAGGGTGTGGAGTGCGTTGTTGGTGGTTGTGTGGTGGATGGACGTGTGTGGTGGCTGGACAGAGTCGGGATAGGTCGGAGAAGGTGGGTTTGTTTGGAGGCATGTTCGGGTGTGTGGTGGAGCGAAATAGGAGAGGGGTTTGATTGGTGGAGTTGTAGCGAAGGTCGTGAGGTGGTTGGCGAGGCAGATGGAGGGGTGTAGCGATGGAGGCACCTTGCAAGAGGTTCGGTCGGAGTTGGAGAAGACGGAGATGGACGGCGACATCAAGGGTTGAAATTAGGATTGGAATAAGGGAATCTAACCTAAAGGTGGACAGAAACTAATCTAACCTAATCTAATCAGATGAAAGGGGAGGATTCTCCTTACCGGGGGTACACCAGCTCTGGAGAGGATGAAGTGCTCCGGTGAGGGTAGGACGGTGAGGAAGGAGATAGAGGCCCCTACTGGTATGGCGCGACGCGGAGGAAGACAACGAAGGAGGATTTACCACTGGTATTGCGGTTAGACGATGAGGGAGACAGTGGAACTCGCCGGACGTCGAGGAGCTTTGGCCGGATTAGGAGGGAAGAATTTGGGGGTAACTCTGGTCGAATTTGAGCGTGGGATGGACGACAATGTCTGGGGGTTCTTTTATAGGCCTATGGAGGACGATTTGAGCTTAGGAAGCTAAAAATGTCACCATAGATGGGGACTCAAATATTTCAAAGGTTCACACCAGGATTTGGGCCAATTTTAGAGCTTCGTATCTAGCTTGAAAGGAAGGGAATTCCTTGACGAACTTTCCTTTCAAATCTGATAGGGATTCGTAAAGGAATCAAGGAGAAAATGCCAAATCATGCTCTCCAGAGTTGTAGGATTAGGATTTCATGGTGGTAAGGACCTATTTGAAGAAGGAGACGATAAAGTTGGGGACCTGTTTGTAAAGGATTCAAAAGTTAGGGGCATGTGTGTGAGATAAAAGAGTCAGACAGGACCAAATTGCAAACTAGGTCAAGATGATCTTAGATTGGGCCTAAATTTTGGTACAAACCTAATTTGGACCCAAGGAACCCAATGGTGAGGTTAGATTTAGGTTTTGACTAAGTTTGACTAGGTAATTTATTCAAAAATCCAAATTAGGGTAAAAGTCTATCTGTCGCTTTATTTTTGGTCAAGATGGGTTCTGATGGTCAAATCAAGGATTCCAAACCCTAGAAAATATTTTATATGAATTTTAGAGGGTTTAGGTGAATTTTATTCTGACCAGAACCTCAATTATTTAAGTGGGTCTACTTTTAGCATTTCTGAAGTCATTTAATTCCTGTAGCGCACGAAAGCCCTTTTCTGTCTGTACTAACCCACTTGTTAGACTCTTAAGATCATTTGACCCATAATTAACCCCTAAGAAAACCCATGATTGTTCTACATTCATGATATGATGGTAAAATTATAGTTTTAACCTTGGTTTCTTGTATTTCCCTCAGAATAGATTTATATTGAATTATGGCCTTCTGATGGTTATGTAAAAGCATTTATTAATGGAAATTGACTAAATAAAGCTAGATATGGTTGATGATGACGTTATCATCAACTACTGTGAGGCACTTACTTGTGAAGGACTCTTAAACTGAAGTTGATTCGATGGATCTTGCTCTTGCAAGAATTTGACCTCGAAATATGCGATAAGGTGGGAAAATAGAATGTGGTTGTTGACCACTTGTCCTATATTCCTTCTTCAATCATTGACCCTTTTGGACCTACTACTAAACATTTTCCAAATGAGTACCTTCTAAGCATTGATACTGGACTTTCCTAGTATGTCGATATTGTCAATTATTTAGCATTGAACCAGATCCCGTCTGATTGGCCAAAAGCCAAGAAAGACAAATTGATTTCAAATGCTAAATATTATGTCTTGGAAGATCCATATCTCTTCCGTATCGGTGCTGATTAAATCAGCCGGAGATGCATTTTCGACACCGATGTCAATGATATATTATCTTTCTGCGATGACCAAGCTTGCAGTGGCCACTTCTCTGGGCACAAAACCACAATAAAAATCCTCTACTGTGGCTTCTATTGGCTCACACTCTTCAAGGATGCACACAATTACCATAGGGCATGCACTCGTTGCCAGACCTTAGGCAACATCAGCCACTGCGATATGATGCCCTTGAACCCGATTCTTATGTGCGAGATTTTCGACATATGGGGGATTGATTTCATGGGTCCTTTCCTGAATTTGAATGGTTATATTTTAAAATGCATGGCCATAAGATCGCATTTTAAAGATACTTAAGTTATAGTATAGGACGAAAATACATTGAAACAAATAAAATATAACGAGATGGTGAGTCCCGATCGAACTCAAGGAGGCAGGAAATGACTTTATTATAATACTGATTCAGAACTAACTAGAACTATAATAATAGCATATTTATATAATGCAAATCTATTCAGATAATAATCAGGCTATTCAGATAGAAGAATAACTAGAACTAGAAGAATCAGTAGAAAAACTACAAGAACTACTAGAACTAAAACAACGATTTATCTACTAGAACAAAGGCACCAAGGGTGGTCCTTGGTGGCCTTTGGAGAGATTGAGGAGAGCAGCAGTGGTGCACCAAGGTAGTCTTGATGGATGCCTGTTTACACGCTGAAACGATGTTTTAGAAGTCATTGCGTTGTAGTATGGGTCATAATAGCGCGAAAACAGATAAAATTTATATCTCGAAAGAAATCCGAGGTCGAACGCAGGGAGCAATATGGCAATTTATTTCAATATCACAATTTTAAGAAAGAATATAACAATGGAATAGCAATTTCAAGCATAAATGATGTAAATATAAATTCAAGAGACAATGTGGCAAAAAGATTAGGGTAAAATGGTGATTTAAATCACCAAATTACCCTATTACAATTATACTTAAATAATGCAATAGTATCAATCAACCAAAGCTACACATGATAAGTGCACAGTGTACTTCTCTCTGATGCTACAGTGCGTAAGCACTGTTCCTCTTTTGGTTGCTTCTTCTTCTCTTCTTTTCTTCTTTGGCTTTTTCTCTTCACGCATAAGGGGGACTCGCAAAATCAGCTAAGTGTTAGACAATATTCTCTGAAGCAAAGCCTCCCTTAACCCCTCACACTATCTCTCTCCTATTCTCCTCTTCTCTTTCTCTCAATCAGGTAGGTATTCGGACAATCGAGTATGCAGATATCTGGGACCAGGTCTACGTGGTGTGGGTCGCGGATGAGGTGTGAGAGTAAGTAGGCAAGTGAGCAGGTAATGGGGACTCGACCCCCATGTCTTGGGCGAGGGGTCAGGGTGGCAAATTCCTCTTATCTCACATTGAGGGCTCGGTGACTTCCGATGTGGGACTAAGTGTCCACAGTTCTCCTAACGAAGCTGCTGACGATGGTCCTTCCAATTGCAATCGAGGACGAGTTTGTGGCTTCCAATTGAAGGCTTGGAGGGTGACCTAGGGTCCTTCCGCGCAACTTGGAGTGAGCATCTGAGTTCTTCGTGGTTAGAACACCATGAACTCGGCTGATGAAGTCATCGCGGCGACGGAGATCCAACGGAAGACTTGGAATCAAGAATACGGCCGCTAAGCTCCAATTAAAACATTCAAGAGGATCACCGTAGGGCATGGAATGTGATGGCAGCATCCATGGGGTGATTCATGCGTGGATGATGGTGGACGGTGACGGAGATGGAAGTGAGAAGGTGGGTTGTTCGGTGGATGATTTGGGTAAGCGGAGTGGCGAATAGGGGGAGGGGTTTTGATGGGAAAGTCATGGTGGAGCTTATGAGGTGGCTGGTGAGGTGTTTGGAGTGGTGGAGTGTGCGGAAGACCTCGTCGGAGTGGTTTCCAGAGCAGAGGGAGATGAATTCATGGGAGGCGATGCAGTGGTCGAGTTGGAGTGGCGAAGACGGAGTTGTGAAGTAGCGGAGCTTGGGAGTTGATCTGAGTAGGTAGTGGACAAGGAGGAGGAACGACGTCGGGTCTGGTATGATTGATGTCAGAGACGAAGGCTGCTCTGGTGAGTTGGATAGCGATGAAGATGGGGTTAGGAGACATCTCACTGGTATGTTGAGACACAGAAGATGACGGGGAAGAAGATCCGGCTGCTGGTATTGTGAGCAAATGAAGAGTGAAGTCGGAGGGAGTCTCCGGACGTCGTGGAGCCTTTCGACCGGAGAAGAGGGAGGAAAGAGGGGTATTCCAAGCCGAAAACGAGCGTAGGGAGATTGGCATGCATCATGGTTCTTTATATAGGCCTTAGAGGGAGGCTTGAAGCTTGGAAACCAAGATTTCAAGATTAGTAAGCTTGACGCACAAGAGATACCTGAATCTCTCATGTGTTCACATGAGAGATTGGGAAGGTTATGGGGTCCAAGATCGAGTGCGATGGAAAGAGAATTCCTTAAGGAATCTCTGGTTCAAGTTTGGGAAAGTTTCGTCAAGCAATCATAGAGAACTTTCCAAATGAAGGTTGTTGGAGTAGGACTTCTATGCGACAATGGAAAAAGGACCTCTTTGCAAAGAGTGACGACAAAGATAGGGGCCTATTTGTAATGAATTTCAAAAGTTAGGGGCACTTATGAAATAGAAAGAATCAGACAGGACTGAAATGCAAACTAGGTCAAGACAATTTCTGATTGGACCCAAATTTTGGTATAAACCTAATTTGGACCCAAGGAATCTAATGGTTGAGTCAGATTTAGGTTTTGATCAAGTTTGACTAGGTAAATTATGTAGTTGCTAAAGTTAGGGCAACTATCCGTCTAAGACTTTATTTTAGGTCAAAATAGGTTCTGATGGCCAATTCAAAGGTACCAAACCCTAGAGGATATTTTTCTATGAGTTTTAGAGGATTTAGATGAATTCTATCTTAACCAGAACCTCAATTAATCAAGAAGATCTATTTTTAGGATTTCAGATGTCATTTAATTCTCGTAACGCGTGAAAAACCCATTTTGTTCTGCATGGACCCTCTTATTAGACTCTAAAGCACATTTGACCTTTAGTAAACCCATGAAATAACCCGTGGTTATTCTATTTTTTGTGTATTACTGGTAAAATTACAGAAATAACCTTTTATTCTTCTCTTCTCAAAATAACTCAACTTGCCCAAGAGACCTTTTAACTGATATGTAGGAGCTTTTATTGACTTTATTAGATCAAATTGAGCTAGTTATGGCTCATGATGGTGTTCCCATCAATGCTTCAGAGGAAGAGAGCGCTTGGCGATGTCTAGAGGGATAGATGGAGGAAGAGATGCCTTCAAATGAGGGCTTTGGGGTCCTTTTTATAGCCAAAATGAGGGGCAAAGCAGGTATTTGGCCCTCAAAATAGTGCATCAACCTTGGATTGATTAGATCCATCGATTAGGAGATCAACGGATTAGATTATGCCTTTAAAAAGCCTCCCACGTGTCTTCAATGTGCACACCATCGCTTATTGCACCACGTGGTGCTCTCAGTGCCTTCAGATCCTGATCACGCGGCTCAGAGCACGTACGCCCACCACCTCTATTCTTTTTCGCACGTATGCATGGGTGTTTGATCTCGACCATCTGATTGAGATGCACTTATAGCGGGGCATCCAACTGCACGTCATTGCACGCGTATGCCCACCGCCTGATCTAATGCCTCTCTATGCGCCACGCAGCTCATGCTTCACCGCTTGATTGCAATCGCACGGTGCGATTTTGCCTACACTCGCGACCGCCTCGAGTTTGCGCTGATTGTGCCTTGAATGTTCACCACCTATTCTTAAGCATGCCAACCAACGCACTACACATGTGTTTTGTTGTGGATTTGATTTTCCCTTTGCTTGCTCTCAGCGATTGGATGAGGATCCAACAGCTGGGATGGATTCCTAGTTGATAAGGCACGGGTAGATGGGCGACGTGGCTCATTGATGGCCGTTGGATGATGATCCAATGACCTACAAAGCATGCAGCAAGGCCTTTATTGGATGGGGCTGGTAGCCTTGGGCGATTATGATGGTGCCACGTGGCGCCATCGTGGTCGTTCATCTTTGCTTTTTAGATGGTGCTGCAGTGCTATGATCGAGTTGATTTTTGTGCCATTGGACTGCAATCACTAATCTGGATCCATCTGTGAGGTTGGATTTGGCATCTGAGGTTAGGATTTTTGCCACCTTGCTTCTTGGCCTTTACCCTTCCACAGACTTCATAAGATGCTACGGGATTCCGATCAAGACAATTTCGGAAGCATTGGACTCCCATCGTCGTCCTAAATAGATCTGTATTGTCGAATTTATCATCCACTACCCTGAATTACCTGCAATTATTATTGCCTCTCAATTAGAACATAACATAACATTATTATTTACAAAACTAACAAATCAACTATAATGCAAAATATGCTACTCATACTTTCATTATTGCTAAGTTGAGCTAGGATCTAACTTTATTCAGGTAAAATAGGACCTATGATTGCTACGCCTATGTGACCAAATGGAAACAAGCTGTCCCGACCCGAACCAACGATCACAAAGTAGTAATCAAATTCATTCATGAGCACATCTTTTCTCGATTTAGTGTTCCACACGAGATCATTTTTGATGGAGGGATGCACTTCATGAATGTGTGCTTCTAGTCTTTAATGAAGAAATATGAGGTGTCGCATTGTATTTTGACTCCATATCATCCCTAGACTAATGGACTGATCGAGCTCTCCAATCGGGAGATTAAGAAAATCCTTTAGGTTACTGTCCGACTTGATAGGAAAGATTGGGTGACCTGACTTCCAGAAGCATTATGAGCTTATAGGACCATCCATAAAACCCAGTTAGGGATGTCTCTGTTCAGACTTGTTTACGAGAAGGCATGTCACCTTCTTGTAGAAATGGAGCACAAGGCCTATTGGGCAGTATGGAAATGTAATTTGGATCTCAAGGAGGCTAGAATCCACTACTGTTTGCAAATGCACGAGATCGATGAACTATGCAATGATGCATACGAGAGCTCGCATATCTATAAGGAGTGGATTAAGGCCCTTCATGATAAGCACATCTCACAAAAATCTTTCTATCCTGGTCAAAAAGTGCTTATCTTTGATGCCCGACTCAAGCTCTTCCTAGGAAAGCTAAGATCAAAATGGACTAGACCTTTTCTAGTCCGGAGGATCTTTGGAAATGGAGCGGTCGAAATCAGTGAACTCAGTCATGACTCGAACCCTTTTGTAGTGAATGGTCAAAGACTGAAACCATTCTTTGAGCTTACCGATTTGAATATGGTTGTAGAATCTTTTGATCTCCATTCCTCTTGAGTTGCATTGCACCCAGCTAATGGTGTTAAACTTAGCTCTTAAAGGGAGGCAACTCATCATTTGAAAATCTGAGACCCTTCTTATCCTTTTCGAGCTGCATTCCTATTGCACTTTAGGGTTTGTACTTTAGAACAACCCCACCTCCGATACCTGTATTGAAGCTTGAAATCATTTGCATTAGCCATCTTGACTCGATCACCTACCCTTGTGAACCTATTCTAAAATATGAACTAAGCTGAATTCGAACCCACCTGGTTTTCAATAGGGGCATTGCAAAACTTAGGCATGGAGGGTATTAAAGTGCAAAACAAATGGAAATTCAATTCTTTTGAAGGGGTTCTCACACATAAAAAAAGGATGAAAGGGGAGGAAACTTTTGAGCTGAATTGCAAATCTATAAGGAGGTAGAAGAGGAGAGAAACACAAAAGAAAAAGGAGTAAAAGCAAAAGAAAAATTTTGGTTAGTCCTAATAGTTGAGTATGGAATAATACGTAAGTTCTAGGTTGGATCGGATGATGAATTAAGACTTAATGTGATAAAGAAAAGGAGATAAGTGAGGGATACCAACTTTAGGCCTCTTAGGATTGTTTGGGCTTAAACATTCAAGTATTTGTTAAGATATGGAATATTCCTCAAGAGGTTGAGGGAGTTGCGTAGCTGATGTATTAAGTCTAGGTTAGGGACTATTCGGCCTCGTTGTCTGCCCTTTAGTTTGTGGGACTTGGTAACCTAGGCATCCACATCTCACACACTAGTCTGGTTCGGTGAACTTAATGAAGAATAATGCCAAAGAGTGTTCTATTCTGGAAAGAAAATGGTTTCTCGAAGATCTAATGTAGGAGTGACTCGAAAACACAAGTTGATTAGTGGAGTTCCCACCGATGAGAGGAGTAAATACTCCCTTTGAAGACGTGTTATAACATATCATCTCCTTGGCTCTTATCTCCTAGGATATTTAAATATCCACCCAGGGCATGTAAACGCCTTACGCTGGTTCAGGTGCCATGGGTGGCATTATTCTGAAATGTTGGTTGCAAGGGCCTGGATTAGCTGTAAAATGCCATGGGCGACACTATCACAAAGTGTCGATTGCCAGGGTTCTGGGGGCTGCCATGGGTGGTGCTATCTCGAAGCATCGATTGCTAGGGACTCCTTGAGGATTGATGATGGGGATGAGGAATCTAATACAGATCGTGTTCAGGGCCAATCCGTTATTGGATTTAGGGGAATCACAAAAAATTACACAAAGAGAAAAATCTCAAAAATCTCTCTCTCTCTCCTCAAAATACGCTGGCAAGTTGAACCTAGACCTTGCTACATGAATGCATGGGTGCTTTAACCGCTGGGGTCAACGAACCTTTGGGTAGATTCTGGGGTCTTAGAAACCTTTGTTACAAACCCAAGGCTGTGGCTAGTCAGGTCCGTATCTTAGTAGGCACTTGAGTACCTTTAGGCCAAGAGTTGGTACTTTGAATTAGTCTCTAGAGGCACGGTACTCTAAGGTATCCTGACGGAAAAATCTGGTTTGTTCCATAGGATTTTGCTAGAGGCCAACAAAAGTTAGGCATGGGGGTATGATGGTAACACCATCATCTATTATAACTGGCCTAATTTAAACAAAATCCAAAGATAAAAGATCCTTAATAATCATCAGAAGAGCATAATTAAGTTCTAAGTTGAATTTGACAAGAAGAAAGGAAATTCTGTTAATTCTACTGTTGTAATGCGAAATCACAAATACAAATTAACTAAAGGGTTAATCAGTGCTTAATCTAAGGTCAAATGAACTTAAATTCCCAAGAAGTGAGCTCGAACTACTGAATTAGGGTTTTATGAGATTTGAAGATTTATTTAATAAGAAAAATCCTAATTACAGCCTAACTTAAATTGAACAAGTTTTGGTGGAAATAAACATAATATAAACCTCCTAAAAATCATTGAAAAATATTCTATGAGATTTGGAACCTCTACTTTGACCAAATGAACCCATTTTGGCAAAAAATAGACTTAAGTGGGAAATTGCTTCATTCTTGGGCTACAGTGTAAATTACCCATTTAAGTATCATCAAAACCCAAATTTAAGGTCACCATTAGATTCCTTGGGTCCAAATTAGGTCACCCTTAAATTTTGAGCCCAATTAGAGTTCATCTTGACCTAGTTTGCACCATAGCCCAATTATCTTTGCTTATTGCATAAAACCCCCTAGGTTTTGATTTGTCTTCCAAATAGGCCCCTACCTTCATCTTCTTTATTCTAAGAAAGGCAACAACAGCATCTCCTTACGACACAAACACCCATTATTATCCAAATTCAATCAAAGATTTGATTGAGAAATTCTCAATTAAATCTCACCAAACTGGTGAGATTGATCCTCACATCATGCCAGATCCATTAAACCTCCTCTCGTGATCCAATTTGGTTGGAATCCTCTCCGGTGAGCTCCAATTTCATGGGTGCAAAGACGGCCAAATCACAAGCTAAACTTGCCATTTTTGGCTTGATTTTTGAGGAAAGCACTCTATATAAAAGCCTTGACTCATGTAAGTTAACCTTGTACTTAATTCGCCAGATTCCTCCTTCCTCTATGTCGGTCAAATTCCGATGCACCCTGGAGCTTCTTCTCCCTCCTTCACCCTCTTCCACGTACAATAGGCAGAGGGGTTTTCCTCCCCATACTTCCACAAAGCTTCCTACGAAGCTTAGGCCTCTAATTCGTCTTCTTCGGTTTCGGTCCTCCCTCTACTTCCTTGTTAGCTGCCACATTGGCGACCGTCCTACTTCATTCATTAGTGAAATTTCTTTAGGGCTTCTCCTCTTATTCCCAATTAGGTTTAGGGAACTTCTTAGATCCATTCTTCAACTCCTCCTCCTTCTCCGACATCGACGACCGTCGTCATCGCCACCTTCATCGTCCCACCTCCCTCGCCTTCCTTTGACCAAATTACCTTGGGCAAAAGCACCTCCACACCTCCATGAATCTTTTGCCCAAGGTAATTGCACCGTCTGTTACCTTCTTCACCTTCCACCATACACACCAACGAAGCTTCTTCGAAGCTTCGCCACCGGCCACGCACTCTCATCGTCACACACAATCTCCTTAGAGCTTTTGTTTGGTGAGTAGCGCCAGACCTTCTCGTGTGATTGATTTGGGTCAAAAGGTCATGTTTCCATGTGTAGGTGTTTACTAAATTATGCTTCTCCTTCGGTGATGAACGACCATCTCTAACAAAGACATGACGAAGGCAACACCTCCAATAGCTACGGATTTCCTTGAGGAACACACTTGGGCCATTGGATTGGCAATCCAAGGCCAAATGCATTGCAATTGAAGGCTCCTCTACACTGCACATAGCGTTGAAGATGAAGAGGATGAGGGACTATTAGTCCCACATTGATGAAGGCAAGGATCTAGAAACACATATATAAGGAATTGAGTTCCTTAGCTTATCGCTCGAGATAACAGGGGGTCGGGTCCCCATCATATCCCGTGCACGCACACACATAGGCATGCCTGGGCTGGGTTTTGGTTCGCTTGGCCTAGAGCTTTGAACCATTGTTGGCTTGCTTTAGGTGGGCCTTTGGTTGAGCTTGGTTCAGTCTTGTGCTTTGGCTTGAGAGCTCTTTGGGATTGAATTTGCCTAAGTGTTGAAAGGCTTTGCTTAGTTGAAAAGTCACATTTTTTGGCCTTAACACTTATATTTATTTTTTAGCTTGATAGTGCTATTATTTGTCTAATATATTTCTTTTTGCATCAAGCTATTGTGCCTCATTTTATATTCATTTGATTAGTGGTTAATTGCGATTATTTTGCTCCCTGAGACGACCTCAAACTCACAAATTCGAGTTTATAAATTTAAATATTTTCGTCGCTTTAGTTGCTATACTACGATGCACATTTTAAAACTTGATTAGAGTGACCGAACAAAGCTGGCACTTTCTGGAATTACGAGAAGGACCTTAGGAACCTCAATTAGGATTTCTAAATGAAATCCTAGACTCTTTCTTCTCTCTTTCTATTAGGTTTTGAAGACCCTTAGATGATAATGACGACCCAAAACCTATTAGGACCTATTTATAGATCCAAATTTGATTTAGGTTTAGGATTAGTTGGGAAATTACTGAATTTACCCCTTAGGTTAGGTTCACCTTACATTTAGGTCCTTTTTAACTTATTTTGGTTATAACTTGAGCTACACACCTAAGATTCATGAGAAACAAGAATCATTGGAAATCTTACGATGAGAGGAATCCAACGGTACCATACATGGTACCCTTTTGAGGATGTTTGACTAGGGTTTGATTGGAAATATATGTTTTTGAATGTTTTAAGAGGTATTTGTACTTACACTTAACCAGATGCGCATCTATGAGTTCAAAGTGACCTGAATCACTCTGAAATGACTCAGAACCTATATTTTAGGATGTTAAAATCTAGGGGTGGTAAGGTGTGGAAATCTGGTGATTAACCCAGTACTTAGCCAGCAAATTCTTAAACTAAGCATTTGTAAAGTGTATGCCACCATCGCGGATGATGGCCTTAGGAATCTTGAATTAACTGAAGATATTCTTCCAAAAAAAGTCGTTGACCACTTTATGGTCATTGGTTTGGGTGGGAATTGCCTCAATCCATTTAGACACATAATCAATACCAACCGGAATATACTGGTGTCTAAATGTAGGAAGGATCCCATGAAGTCAATGCCCTAAACGTCGAATATTTCACCAGGAAGAATCAGGTTTAGAGGAATCATATCTCTTTTGGCTATGCTCTTGAATGCTTGGCATTGGGAACATGACCACAAGAAGTCCTGGGATCCTTAAATAAAGACGATCGATAAAATCTTGACTGTAGAATCTTTGCAACTGTCTTCTTCCTGGAAAAATGTCTGCCACATGTAGATGCATTGTAGAACTCGAGTATACTTTGGAACTCATTTTCTGGAACACATTGGCGAATAATCTGATTAGAGCTGATGCAATACAGCTTGGGGTCATCCTAGAAATAATATTTGTCCTCGGACGTAAGTCTATCTTGTTGCTGCTTAGTCCAGTCCTTGGGGACTTGACCAACGGCCAAATAATTGACGATGTCTAAAAGCCAAGGGGCTCAGACAATTGAGATTGTAAGAATCGTCTCGTCCGAAAAAGTATTAGAAATTGGGATATCCTGATTAGAGAATCGATTAGGATTCTTGACAACTGATTAGCCACTACATTTTGTGCCATAGCTTTTTCCTTAATCTCCAAATCAAATTCTTGAAACAAAAGAATCCATCTAATGAGCTAGGGTTTGCCATCCTTTTTGGCCAAGAGGTGTTTCAAGATTGAGTGGGATGTGTAGATAATAATGTGAGAACTTAATAGATAAGTCCTAAATTGTTCTAAAGCAAAAAACTATGACTAACAATTCCTTTTAAATGACGGTGTAATTCCTCTGGGCCTTGTCCAAAGTTTTGCTAGTGTAGTAGATAACAAAGGGCTTATTATCGACTTTCTGACCCAAGACAATCCCGATTGCATAATCTGAAGCATTGGTCATGATCTCAAATGGGGCTATCCAGACTGGTGGTTGCAATACCAAGGCATAGGTGACTTCCATTTTTAATAGATCAAATGCCTTGTGGAACCATTCATTGAACTTAAACAGCTTGTCTTTGGCAAGAAGATTTCTCAAGGGTTGAGCAACCTTCAAGAAGTCCCTGATTAACCTTCTATAAAAGCCTACATGACCAAGGAAAGATTGGAATTATTAAATAGATGTGGGTGGGGGAAGTTTGGTTATAGCATCAACTTTTGCTTTATCAACCTCAATTCCCCTGTTAAAGACTACATGACCCAAGATGATACCTTCTTGTATCATGAAGTGACTCTTCTCCCAATGTAGGACCAACCTATTCTTAATACATCTCTTAAGGATCAATTCTAGGTTAGTCAGGTAGGAATCAAAAGAATCTTGAAAGATGGAGAAATCATCCATAAAAACTTCGAGACAATCCTCCACCATGTCCGAGAAGATGACCAATATACACCTTTGAAAAGTCATGGGTGCATTGCAGAGCCTAAAGGGCATTCTATGGAATGTGAAGGTTCTGTAGGGACAAGTGAAGATCATCTTTTCCTAGTCCTCGAGATGGATAGCAACCTAGTTGTATCTCGAATAACCATCCAGGAAACAGAAGTACTTCTGCCTAGCTAACTTTTCAAGAATTTGGTCAATGAAGAGAAGAGGGAAGTGGTCCTTTTTGGTGGCCATGTTCAGCTTCCTGTAATCAATGCGAACTCTCTAGGAGGAAGCTGAACGAGTAGTCATAGATTCCCCTTTCTCGTTGGTCACCACAGTTATCCCCACCTTCCAGGGATTTTCAGAGATTGGGTAAATAATTCCAGCATCGAGCCACTTGATAGTTCCCTTCTTAACCACTTCTCGTATATTGGGGTTAAGTCTCCTTTGCATCTCATGAGAAGGGTAGGATCGTTCTTCCAAATATATTTTGTGATTACTATAAGAAGGCTCAATCTCTCTAAGATCATATACGGTCCAACCAACTGCCTCTTTATTCTCCTTAAGGACCTTAATCAATTTAATCTCTTGCTCCTTCGTTAATTTAGCATTTATAATCCCTGGGAGCATCTTTTTAGGTCCTAAAAAATCATATTTCAGATTCCCAAGTAATGGTTTCAGTTCAAGCTGGGGAAGGTGCAAGATAGAAGGTAAAGAAGATGCCGGTGAAGATTCAGTAGGTTGATCTAAGGGAAGAGTTTGGGAATGAACAATATCAACAACCTCTTCAAGGTGTGGCGGGTCTGCCATGGAGGGTTGTGGGTTGGAATTGCATGTGTATTGACAGTGGATCTACACGATTAGTTAATGTTCTTTGTAGTGTGCAGAATCGCTATCAATTTTAATAATAACCGGATTGGGAGTCCAGGTCGAACATAGGGAGGCAATAATCAGAATTTGTGTATGCAAATGAAAGAAAATATGAACTAGTACTAACTAAGATAATAGAGAGAGAGCAAAGAATAGAGATGAAAAGACTTTTATTAATACTAAAAAAATGACTACACATAGAGTTCTTGAGAAACAAATTCGATGCTATTCTACTACAACAACTAGAGAGAGAATGAGAGAAGATCTAGAGTGTAGTCATGACGGTGGAGAGATCCGTTGATAGGAACGAAGATGATGCAGAGGAGGACATCCAGTAGAAGAAAGCTTGGTGGAAGAGGGTGAACCTAAGGGGGGTGGATGACCATAGTGGAATTCTAGGTGTTCTACTTAGGAGATGGTGGAAGAAGGTAGAGGATTTTTTGGAGGAAGAGATGGATCCAAGGGGGCGTGCCTAGTGTTTTAATAGGAAAGGTAGAGGCTTCCTATTGGTTGGTTTAGGTTTTCTAGGATTAAGGATTTGGATGGTCTGGATCAGATCTAAGGGGGTGGCTAGGATATGTAGGATAAGGACCTTGAAATCTAGGATGGAGGGTTAGGATTAGGAGGGCTTTTGGTGGGTTTAGAAACAACCTAGCTAGGTGGTCTGCCACTATGGGTTGTTTCTAGGTCTTTTGACCGACAGCTAAGAGGGCTATAGGTGGCAGCTACAAGGTTGGTATTTAATGACTCTACATTTAATGACGATAATTCTATCAATTAGAGCCAATTTTGAGGGCACATGTGCCTTAATGTCATATTATAGTGGGCTTGGGAGCATTGCATGCACATTGTGTTATCCCTGCATTAAGATTGGTTATAATTAATGTTTAACGACCATGTGCACAAGTGCGTATTGAAATAGGTCTTGGATGAGCAAGCATATCGTACAGATGGATCCAGATCGATGAACGAAGTCCAACATACTCAAAATCACCTCAATCCAACCTCCATAGCTCCCGCAACAAGTCCAAGAAGTCTTGATCATTGATCTAATGATCAACAGTCCTTATTGCACCACGTGGTGCTCATCCGCGCCTCACCCACATGCCTCACATTCGACGAAGGGCTTCCAGCAACTCCTCTCCACCATCAGATGAAGATCCAACGGTGAGGGTTGTGCCACACCTCACCTCAGCCTCGACCATGTGATTACATCCAACGGTCGACATCACATGCATCTTCGCGATAATCCATGACGATAGTGCAGCAGGCAAGAGCTGTGCTCACAAGCGAGTGGCGAGTGTTCGAAACCTGCCGTGCTTCTAAATCCTCGTAACAGTGAGCTTCAATCGATTAGAGCCGTTCGATTGCAAGGGAGCAGCTCTAATAGAGGCTACATGGCACAGCCGGAAGCACTCGATGCATCTATGTGCACCTTGACACTCACGCTAACGCCCCATCATACACACACCCAAGGCGTGATCTGAAGCACGATCTGGCATGCAATCTTAGCCCTCTGATGCAGATTTGACGGCTGAGCACGCTCCTAGACGTCTTAAAGCAGTGCACGATCTCAGTAGCTCATCTCGACCGTTGATGAAGCATCGGACAACTCACCTTCAACCGCGGGCAACAGCCACGAGTGCTAGCGAGCACATGAGCTGGGTCCTTTAGCAATGCTCACGGCAGAGCTTCAGTGATGAATTAAATGTCGCTATTCACCATGGACAACGAAAATCTCTTCTCCACTATAAAAAGGCCCTTACCCCTCCTATCTTTTACCATCTTCTACCAAGCAACTCCACCACTCCATAGAGCATCCAAGAAAGGTCTCGAAGATGTCGAGCCGCCGACAGAAGCCCCTCCACTACCATGGCTGCTTCACCTCTCTATTTAGTTGCTAGTTTCCTTAGTTTCATATTTTTGTTGCTTTAAGCTTTCATCTATTATTATACTTGTACAACTATTCTGCTTATGTAATATATTATCATTCTATTTCATCATGTTTGTGTTTCTCTCATGGTTAGTAATCATCACATCTTTAGCATGAATTTCTAACCCTATCTCCTTCTATATCTCTCTCTCTTCGCAAGCAAACTACACGACATATTTTGTGACATTGAAACGATTAAGTGATCTGATTTCTTGCCTCCCTGTGTTCGACACTCGTACTCATGTGCGATTATTCTCTTTAAAATTGATGTCATAAGCACATGCTACAATGAACAAATTAATTAAACGCATTTCACGACGTTAGTTTTTGGTGCCGTCGCTGGGGAGGCAATGGATTTTTTAGTCGCTTCTATCCTTTCATTGGTGCTCAGATTTCTGACTCGCTTTTCTCTCTTTCTATTGATTGATCGTAGGAATCTGGCATGAAAGCGACGAGAGGAGTGCATCCCAGGATGGTAGATTGGGAGTAAAGTGCGGCGAAGATTTTGGTGAGTATCATCTATCTATCTTAGTTTCATATCTAAAAAAAAAAAATCACATTTAGGCTCATGCATGAACATTAAGATAGAATGTTTGCTTGTTTGCTTGCTTTAAAAAAACTAAAAAAAAAAATCAAAAAATGGTGTGGTGAATGATTACTTGACCCACATCTCAAACCCACCACCTGAAAAAAAAACTAAATATTCTCTTAAACACTCTAACATCCTTTGAAAATCTTTTTGAGTGTTTTTCCTTTTTGACTAATGTTTGCGAAGCCACCCATGTCTTGGATTGGGTTGCGCCACTCAATCTAAAATCAATTCACCTAGTAGAATCGCATGAACTTTAGGGTGAATACATTAGGGTTGTCTTTCTAGGGCCACATATTTTGCTCAAAAAGAAAATTTACAATCACCTGTGTGTGCAAAACTTTGTGTGCCAACTATAAACATTGCTTAAATATATTAAGAAATTCTAACCCTAAAAAGCACTAAAGCAAGGATGTATCATTAAAAGACACCACATCTAAAAAAACCTTGCTTGAAAACTATGTTTTGTTGAAGTGCATATACATGCTCAATTGGAATAATTAAGAGGCACAATCCCCAACAACGCCTCATCATATACCTTAAGCACAAGCACTAGCCTAACCCTCAATAAAATTGAGTAGATGTTGGCCCTAGGATTCATTGAGTCTGTTTCAGGGTATTTTCCTGAACGCATTGCAAATTAGTGACGCTTGCTTGCTTCAAAAGGTGCTATGTTGGGAGGCTCGATTGTCAAATGACTTAAGTCAGCAAGGGTTTGGCATAATTAGCGGCTCTCGGGACACACTCCCCCTACTTCGCCTTCCCAACTTTACCACCTTCGGGAGTAAGGACAACACCAAATTTGTCGTGTGGTAGGAGTTTATTTCTGAAGCATAGGTCACCTAGGTCTACAATATAGGGCTTAGTTTTGCTTGCTTGATTGTGCACACTTAATTCTCTCATCTGTTCTTTGCTCATCCCTCTACTTCTTTCAAACCATGGATTTCAATGCCTATCCTTCCTTCCGAAACAATCCCCAACATGATTTGTATTCTAACTCAAGTAGACTATATCCACAATTTACTTGGAATAACCAATCACCTAGTTGGGGATATAATCTAGGACTTGAGTATTAAGAAGACCCCTCTTATCCCAACTATCCCAATTTTACTCAACCCATACCAACTTCCTATTGGGATACATCCATCCCACCTACTCAGGGGTATGATCCAAACCTTGGGGATCCTTATCTTGATTCTCCTTATGATGACTCTTCTTTTAGGTCCCACCCACCCACTAACCAATCTGATAGGACCTACACTCTAGGAGAACACCATGACCCCTACCCTTCCCAGGACCCTAACCAAGATAGGTCATCTGAATTCAAGGATCTCTCCTACTTGACCTATGGATTAGAAGGGGTTTTATAAAAATGGAAATCAAATGATGATCATAAACCTGGGCAAAATCTAGAATGGTCAAACCCTGCTTTGGACCCCTGACGAAGAATCCGACTAGGAGGAGGACTTAGAACTTCAATTATTTTGGAGTAGGACTAAACAGAAAATGGTGCCTCTTGAAAAATTGGACCCTGAAAATGATAGAATAGAGGACCCACCCAAGAACTTA
Source organism: Thalassia testudinum (assembly GCA_037157565.1). Classification (NCBI taxonomy): domain Eukaryota; kingdom Viridiplantae; phylum Streptophyta; class Magnoliopsida; order Alismatales; family Hydrocharitaceae; genus Thalassia; species Thalassia testudinum. Next base: position 129,572,933 of record JAZHRO010000014.1, on the reverse strand, counting down.
AACCAAGTATGAACTCTAATACACATCCTCAACCATATCCTCCCAACCCTGATTTGAATGCTAAGGAGGAAATCTAAGGGAAACCTAATGACACTCAGTCAATTCTTGATAGCATTCAGTTGGAGTTATATAGACAGAATCAAGAATTGATTAAGAGGAAACAGGCCATGATTGATATGTTCCAACAACTGGATGAAGAGGGCCAAAGAACACTATTTGCAAGCAACCCCTTTTACAAAATTCATAAAGTAAGGTACCGTGTTGATTGATTGGACTACACCTATTTTCCCAAAATTGGTTTACTCCACCATTGATACTGCCCCATTGTTGGACAAATCATTAGAAAATGTCATTAAGGATTCCTTAGAACATGATTAGGGGAGAATTGAGGACAAAAATCAAGAGGAAATTGAGAATTTGGGGGTCGATGTCTTTGAATCCAAATCTAATCTTCTTGAGGAAAATGATTTGGTGGAAGAGACATCCAAAATTGAAGATGGGGAGTGGGATTACGATTCCAAAATAATTGATTTTGAATCATTTGAAACTCCCATCACAAGTTTAGAGGAGGGCCAAGGGAAAGAATCTGAGCTAGATGATGAAATTAGCCCTACCTCTACTGCAACCTAAAAAATTGAGTCTGATATAACAGAGGTTGAAGATATTATTCTAGGGGTCAAGGAATTAGAGGGAATAAGCAATGAAACCCTAGTTAAAGAAGGGATGGATTTTCCTTTGGAGAGAGACCTCATGCTTGATCATAGGGCTTATTGTCAAACTCTTGATTTTGTTACATGCCCTATCAGAATTGAAATCCTGCAACCTGAATTCACTGGAATCGATATAACTGTGAGGGATTACAACTTTAAAGGGACACAAGCTGATTACAAAGCCTACATCTTTAGTGTCCAGCAATTTAGATTTGGGTGGCACTCATCTAAATCAACTTCTCTGCATGCTCGCAGATTAAGAGAGGAACAGACATGGGCATGCATGTTACACCATTTGTAGAGCTGCCACCCTGTAGGGATGGGACTACACCATAATCTAGTCTGCATCTGCGGACTTCTGACTCTGGGTCTAGCTGATTATGTCTTGCCCTTCTTGACCCAGACCATTCAACTGATTGATCCGTGGTTGTCTATGTACTATGCCCAGCTGAAGGCACTAAACTCAGTGCTTGATCCTGGCACTACCCCATAGGTTTCAAGCTGATCGGATACACGATTACAACTCAGGTGATTTCTTTCATTGCCCTCTTGCATACATTTAATTTTCAATGAGGACATTGTCTAAGATAGGCATGGGGGGTGGTAATTCTCATGATCTGAGTATAAAAAATTGTTAGCTTGAACTAATTTTTATTTATTTTTATTAAAAAAAATTAGGAAAAGAAAACTTAGGTATTAGGAGCTTGCCAACTTTAGGAAATGATACGTTAGGGACCTGAATGCTTAGACTCTTCAGGTCTTTGGATTTAATCAGTTCGAGTGTCCACTAAAATGTGGACTTGGTCTCGAGTCCTGGCCACCATAATTTATATTAATTTGGTCAATAAAGTAGGGTGATAAGTATACAACTTATCAACCCACCCTCTAATTTGAGGGGATTTTTAGTCTAAGCATCTACACCCGTTCTGCACTAACTTACTCATTGACAATTCTAATGGAAATTGGGTAGCTAATGAACCTTCTAGGGTGGTATGGCTGGCAAGTTGTCAATGGTAACATCTCATCGGTTGGTTGTCCAGAGCCTAGCCACTAGACCAGTCTCTTTTATTATTACCTTTAGGTAAATCTTAGATCAAGAAAGCCACTTACTTAAAAAAAAGAGAAATAGAAAAAAATAGAAAAAGAATAAAAAGGAAAAAGAAAAGCTACACTTCACCGCACGAGTATGGCTGGTAAGTTGTCGGTGGTAACAGCTCATCGGCTGGTTGTTTAGAACCCAGCTCACGAAATACACAAAAATTCCAAAAGACTTAGGGAAGAAGCAGGGAAGAAGAATAATTTAGGGAGATATACACTAGGTTCACCCTTGTATTGACCCAATAAAAAATTAAGAAAAAAGTAGGGAGAAAGCTACCGATCGGAAAGATAAACCTTGAGCCAGAAGTGCTCGATGCATCCACGCGCACCCTGATGCCCACGCCGACACCCGATCATACGCGCACCTAAGGCGTGATCTGAAATGCGATCTTGCTCGCAATCTCAACCCTTAGATGTAGATCTGATGGCTGAGCGCACACCCAAACATCTTAAAGTAGTGCACGATCTCAATGGCTCATCTCGACCATTGATGAAGCATCGGATGGCTCACCTTCGACCGCATGCGACAGCTACGAGTGCCAGAAGGAACATGAGCTGGGTCCTTTAGCAACTCTTGAGGCAGAGCTTCAACGAAAAATTAAATGTCTCTATTGACCATGGATGACGAAAATCTCTTCTCCTCCACTATAAAAGGCCCTTACCCCTCCTATCTTTTACCATCTTCTACCAAGCAACTCCACCACTCCATAGAGCATCTAAGCAAGGTCTCGAAGATGCTGAGCCACCGACGGAAGCCCCTCCACCGTCGTGGCTGCCTCACCTCTCTATTTAGTTGCTAGTTTCCTTAGTTTAATATTTTTGTTGCTTTAAGCTTTCATCTATTATTATAGTTGTATAACTATTCCACTTATGCAATATATTATCATTCTCTATCATCATGTTTGTGTTTCTCTCATAGTTAGTAATCATCACATCTTTAGCATGAATTTCTAACCCTATCTCTCTCTCTCTCTCAAGCGAACAAAATGAAATATTTTGTGACAATGAGAGATTAAATGATTTGGATTTCCGCCACGCTGTGTTTGACACTTTACTTACTTTTGATTGATCTCTTTAAAATTGAAGTCGTAAGTGATAAGTCCACTTTTGTGGACCATTATTTGGCTTAAGTACTCTTTAATTAGTTGTCCTTAATTATTAATTGAGTAGGAGTTAAATGGAAATTTACCTTACCCTGCATTTAATTTTATGCTCTAATTTTACGTTTAATAACATATGTTATGATAATATAATTTATTTTATAAATGCAAGCTAGGTACAAGAGTGCACACGACATTTCTGTGTTTATAAGACGTCTGGAGCTAAGGATGGACGTTTGGAAATTGCCAGGACAAGTTCCTTGACTTTACATTTTTTTAAGACATTTGATGAAGTCAGATGTTTGATAAAGATCGGCCAATGCTTATCCGCCATTCTAACCACTCGCAATATTCACGAGTGGTTAGAGAAGTTGCACCAGAAGGAAACAGATGAGAGTTTTTAAAAAGGCACGGCTAGCCATCCGGAGAACCAATCTTCTCCCCCTAGCGGGGACTTCATCTCCATCTACACCACCGTGCAACAGGCATACACCGTGGAACTCCCGCGTGCACTATGGCCTTAAGCAAACTCCTTCGTCGCCGTTCATCAACTCTAGGTGTGCATGGTGACAGCGTGTGGCCCTCATCACCACCACAGCAACCACATTCGCAACCCACCACCATCCATGGTTCATCTTCATCTTCCTCTTCTCTTCTTCTTTGCCACCTGTAGCTCCACGCAAAGGAACCCAAACCGTAGCCCACCACGCCACTCACAGCCACCATAGACTGCAGCCAACTCCACCTCCATCTCCACCCACACTCGTAGCCACCTTCACCCTTCCTCTTCATCTTCTTCCTCCTCATCCTCTGTCTTCACCTTCTTCTTCCACCTTCACGCCTCTCCTGTCTCCACCAAAGAACCCAAAGCATGCAGCACACCCACCATTGGTAGGAGAGCTTCCTACCCGCCAAACTCACTGTCAACCTTGCCGTCGTCCTCGTTTCGCACCTACGGCCTTCATGTGCCCACCAGCCACCCTCCACGATGCCTGCAAGCGCCACCTGTCGTTGCCGTCACCGGCGTTCTCCTCTGCCATCCGACCACGTCCAACCACCTCCTATCATGCTGCTGCCACCGTTGCGAGCCTCTCCTCCCGCACGTCTACTCTTCCCAGACTCGCGATTCGCGAACACCTCTGCGAGTGCGAGCGGGGGAAACCTTCCCCTATTTCTCTAAAGTGCATGCCATATTAAAAATTACAATGTATGCCATTGCAGATACACTATTCATTTATTTTCCTAATTTAATATATTAAGGAAAAATTGCATGGACATCCCTCTTGGTTATCTGAATTACTTTGAGTTGCATGCTTCTCATAAAGAATATAGAATATGACTTATTGATTATATGATTAGGCTCTGCTCTAGAAAAGATAAATATTAACACGTTTTTACCTATACCAATATCAAGATTCTTCTATTCCTATAATGGTGATTTTGCATATGCACACCTATGTTCTTGATTAATTATTTAAATCAAGAATTTATGTTGAAAACAAGTGCACCAGTTAGTATGCGCAGACGTTGAGTTTCCCGAATAAACGAGATAGTATTCATAAGTTTAATAGGCTAATTCCTCCCTGTGGAGACGACTTAACTATTTTCGTGGTTAGATTTTGAACAATAAATGTTTTAAAAAGTGATTTTCTACCACGCAAGGAACTATAACAACACATCATTTTATGTTAACATTTTTATTGACAACGAAGATTGATCTTTCAAATGGCACCGTTGCTAGGGAGAAAATAAGCCTATTAATTTTTTCAAGAAATTTATATTATTTTCATGCTATTAATGAAGCTTTTCTGAATTACTGACCTTGTTTCTGTTCGCATGCAAAAACAAACGAATGCGACGGACACGCACAGCGGAGACAATATTTTTGGTGGACCGTAATGCCACCTGGAGGCTAGCAACAGGTGCTTGTGGGCCTTGATCCCACACGTGTGGAAGGAGGATTGGCGACTGGAGATTTGTTTAGACTTAGATCAGGCTAGATAAACCTTAGACATTTAATTTTTGTCTTGTGGACCCATGTTGGGCATTTTTGGGAACATGTTCCCAGTGCTTTTTATTTCTTATCTCTCTTGTATGTGGGAGTGTATTTTTGGGAGCAAGTTTCCATTTTATTTAGATTATAGGATTATTCGAATTGTTTGAACTACATGTTGGTTAGTTAGATTAGGTTTGTTTGCTTATTATTATTAAAAAAAATATATTCGAACTGCCTGTTAGAATCTGCATATCTATAGGGCGACCATCTAGGATTGAATGAGTAGCATCTAGCTTTTCTTTTTGCATTGCAAACATCCTGCATTCAAGAGAGTTGGAGTAAGGTACATCTTTTTTTGTGCATTAGTTATCTGTACACGCATTGCATTTGGACATAATTAAAAATGATCGTTTAAGCTAATTTGAAAATATTAATCAAGTGGTGACATTACTTCTTGAAAAGAAAGAAAAATATACAGGAAGTATTTCAATAATGTGACTGCGATTTTCAAAAGAAAAATCACTTTTCGCGGTGTGATGCACACTTTCTGCACTGAGCACGCACTATAGGCACTGCAGTAGGACTTGGACCCTTAAGGCTATAGGCATCGATCTCTTTATCAGTGCAAGCCCTTCTATCTCGCTTTGTGATGGTAGTATTAACTTTTGCCCAAGTGACTTGATACTCTAAGGAGGGGGACACCCCTTAAAGGAATTCAAGGTTAGTTAAGAGGCACCGCTAATGCAATGCCTCAAATGAAAGGTTCACCCTACTTGCATCCCTTAGTTCCATCCTTGGAGTACCTTTTTACTTGAGCATTAGAGAATATCATAGCAACAAAGTGTACGTCTTTATGGCACTCGAAGGTCAATTTAGGGTGTGTAATTGCTTGACAACTTGATTGATCTCCCAAAAAGGACTAAAAGTAACCTCAACCTTCTTAACAGTCATTGACCAGAAATTTCAAGTGCTGCATTTCTCTTATACCACTTACGTGGGAATGGAGAAACACTGCCTTGACTATATTTGGCCAAGCTGAAGAGTTGGAAGAGGACTTAAATAACTTTAAATCAACAAAAGACCTCTTTCCTTGTGTTTGCTTGGTGTGTGCATGATAGAGCTCTCTAGGAAGTTTCTATTTTTAATCTATCTAAGTCCTAAGAGAGTTAAACCATTTAATTAAAAGAAATAGACTATCCTTACTCTTATCATTTTAACCAGGATCCCATGCCCCGAGTGTATCCATCCTTTGATGGGTACAATGATAATTCATGGGATCAATCATATTCTTATCCTAGGAGTACTGGCCTGATAGCTCCCACTTTTGAGCAGAGCACAGGAGCTGGATTTTCAACCCATGGAATCCCCACTACTATGCAAACACCCAACCCTCCCACCCTTCATGATTTTCCTTATCGAGGTTGGACTGATACCCCTAGGCAACCAGAGCTTGAGATTGACTATCCTCCACAGTCTGATAGTAGTAGCCTCTCCTCTTTTATGATAGAAATGCAAAAATAACAAAAAGAAATGGAGTCTATGGGAGAGATGTTAAGGAATAGTCAACAATTAAACAAAGAAATTAGACAGCTTAGCTATGCTCTTACTAGTGATTCTGATCCCTACCCGTACAACCGTGATTATGAAAATAATTCTGAGGAAACCAATGACAATAGGGATCTCATTTTGAGTATCTATCACTTAGACTCTCCCCATGAGACATGACCACTAAAGGAGAACAATCCTAGTGATTATCCACCCGAGCTATATTGGAGTCAAAAGAAAGGGAAGATGGTACCTCTTGAGGACCTTGACCCTGATGATAGTATTTTCCTTACCCTAGATAACCCGGGTCAAGGTCGTATTGTTCATATCACTTCCCCTATTAATCATCTGGTGGAACCACATTCTATCCTTAGTGAGCCTAATCCTGACCCTCCACTTAGGGAATCAACATCTACCATCCAACATTCTGAGGATTTAAATGCACCCAATGAAGGTGCCCCTAAGGGAATGGAGGATGAAGTGGATCAATTTTGTTCTCAGGGGTATAAAGAGTCTATTTTAGAGGAGGATGATAACCCGATGGAGGGACCCAGCCTTAGAATTTGGAGTGAATCACAGGGGGATTATGTGTTATTCGAGGACTTACCCCTTGAGGATATAAATAATCTGGTGAAATTCGGATTCCTCCTTTCTTTTGATTTTGAGAGTCATCCTCCGCAAAACTAGGAGTTGAAATTGGAGGATGAACACAATAATGAGAAGCTTAGGGGGGACTCTCGAGGTCAATACACATCAATTGAGGATTTATGCCCTGAGAAGAACAAAGAATTCAGTGATATAGGCTTTATCCACAACATTAAAGATGATAATCCTCCTAAAGATATTAAGGATAATGAAGTAGCACACAAAGTCCCCGGAGAGGATGTAATTGACAAGAAAGAACCCGAGGATGGATTTGATGATAATTCTGATCTCACTACTTCCCAAGAAACCCAACTGTCATCAAAGCATGTTGATCATGAGTCTACTAATGAGATATTGAATTCTATTCATGACTCATCTATTGTAGAGGAGTAGTTGGAGGTTCATAAAACAATGAAGTTAGGTAAGGATGTGGAAGATGAATTATTATTGGAAATGGAATTTAAACAGACTAAGCCCTCTTTGGACTTAATAATTAACACCCAATCACTCAAGCAACCTGTAGATTCCTTACCTAATCCTCGGCTCAGGTCCCTGCTTATGTACATTCTTTATGAGGAGAATATCAGGCTAATACATCCTCGGGTAGAATGGCAAGTGTGGATTGCTACTTGTACTTTTAGTCTCGCCATTCAAGGGTTTGAAATAATTATGTTTATATCTTTTAAAACCCTTCCTACTTTGGAGGGCCCTTGTTATCCTCCACTTATTCCATTTCAGGAGGTCCCTTTTCATGTTCCTTTTATTATTCCTAGACCTCCCCAGGTAGCCTACGAGGTTCTCAGTTTTCATATCTTCTGGCAAGCATTTGGAATCACGCTTCATCATCAGCTCGCCAACATCTGTGGCTACCTATTTTCTAGGCCCGCACTGTTACACATATTTTTAGGGCCTAGCTCTTTCTGTTTGGAACCAGACTTACAGGTTCCCTATAAGTCTGGTTGCCGACAGAAAATGCAATGCTTGTTGGGAGGCAACCCAGTATTCAGATTAACACCATCATCAGGTGATTTCCTTCGTTTCTCCCCCTGTTTTAATTTTACAATGAGGACATTGTAGGATTTAGGCATGGGGGGTGCATTTTGCATTTTTTTATGCAGTATTCATGCATTTAAGTTAGGTGCATTAGCATAAAAATCAAAAAAATAAAAAAATATATCTATTTTATTTTCTTGAGTTGAACTGGTTAGTCCCTAGTAGAAAATTTTTATCAAGGAGGTGTCATTAAAGATTTTCTTCTTAAATTGTTTCTTAAGTTTAGAATCCAATACAATTACTTTACTAAGACCGGGTAATGGATCTTTGTAGAAAATCAATAAGCATTTTTAGTTGGCTGAATCCTTAGAAAGTTAACAGGGAGACAGGCATACTATCTTCTATTAGATCCACCTAATATCAGTGAGAAGTAGAGAGATTGCTGGTACACTAAGTCTAGTGCAAGGACTCTTAAGTTCTCGACAATTAGATGAGGATACCTCAGAGTTAGGCATAGTTTTTACTCTCTGTTCCTGCATGCAAACATTGTACGAATTCCTGAGAGTCACCAAATAAGACAGATATACAGATATTGAGTCCTAGTAAAACTATGACTATGGTGGATGGTTATGACCATCCTTTATAGAGTCCTTGGCTGAAGGAGGATAGTAATGTCAAAGGTCAGAAATATGCTTGTCTTATCCATTCCTTTCCTGGCGCTGAGAGTAAGCACTTTCACCAAATAAGCCACATAATATCCTCTTGACCATCATCATCCCTAATAATACCTCATAAATAAAAGTTTGCGTCATGTTATGTTGATTTATATAAAAAAAATGAAAGAAAAAAAAAGAAATATAAAAATATAAAAAAAGAGAAAAAAAAGAAGAAGAAAAATAAAAAAAAAAAGAGTCCAAATTTGGAGTTTTATCTTCTTGTCATTTTTTTGTGTCAATGCTTTTGAGGCAACAACAAAAACACCCATTGCGATCCACCAAATATGACCCGTGCCTACTTTTCAGTATTTTTGATCACCTGAATACTGGCTGAGGTCTTCTAACTTAGTTATAGGGTTATTAGGATTTTAATTGAAGTGTGAATGCCATATGAGGCTACCAAATAGTGAGTACATTTACAAAATCTGGTGAGATTTGTGATCTCAGAAAGAAAAGAAGAGTGAGCACAAAGGAACATCAAGAGAGATAGTTGTTTAGCCTCTCTCTGAGTTAACTCATTTGATAGTCTGGAGAGTTAGAGTCTGTAGTACTAGACTACAGGTAGCACCAGATGAGTGTGTGGCACCAAATACAAATCCATTTAACTCAGTATATCCTACCTAAGCCAAAAAGCCATGGTCAAATTACAGATTATTTTCTGCTTTATCCCCAAGGGAAGTAGCTACCTATCCCTATAGAATTTTATTAAGGGTGTAGTGCGAACTGTAAATGTAAGTTGGCTTTTCACCTGGATTCATTACCTAGGCTACTATCACTTCACATTAGTCTGGATCTCTAAATTTTTGGAATAAGGAAAGAAGAAATCTTCTGATTACTTCTATTATTTTTCATTTTTGCTTTGGACTAGCAAAACTTAGGCATGGGGGCATTTGATAAGTCCACTTTTGTGGATCATTATTTATCTTAAGTACTCTTTAATTAGTTATCCTTAATTATTAATTGAGTAGGAGTTAAATGACAATTTACCTTATCCTACATTTAATTTTATGCTTTAATTTTACGTTTAATAACATATGTTATGATAATATAATTTATTTTATGAATGCAGGCTAGGTATAAAAGTGCACACGACATTTCTGTGTTTATAAGACGTCTGGAGCTAAGGATGGACGTCTGGGAATTTCCAGGACAAGTTCCTTGACTTTACATTTTTTTAAGACGTTTGATGATGAAGTTAGACGTCTAATAAAGATCGGCCAATGCTTATCCACCATTCTAACCACTCGCAATCTTCGCGAGTGGTTAGAGAAGTTGCACCAGAAGGAAACAGATGAGAGTTTTTAAAAAGGCATGGCTGGCCATCCAGAGAACCAATCTTCCCCCCTGGCGGGGACTTCTTCTCCATCTCCACCACCGTGCAACAGGCATACACCATGGAACTCTCACATGCACTGTGGCCCTAAGCAAACTCCCTCGTCGCCGTTCATCAACTCTGGGCGTGCATGGTGACAACGTGCGGCCCTCATCACCACCGCAGCAACCACATCTGCAACCCACCACCTTCCACAATTCATCTTCATCTTCCTCTTCTCTTTCTTCTTCGCCACTTGTAGCTCCATGCAAAGGAACCCAAACCGTAGTCCCACCACGCCACTCGCAACTGCCACAGACCGCAGCCAACTCCACCTCCATCTCCACGCACACTCGCAACCACCTTCACCCTTCCTCATCATCTTCTTCCTCCTTGTCCTCTATATTCTCCTTCTTCCACCTCCACGCCTCTCTTATCTCCACCAAAGAACCCAAAGCACGCAGCGCACCCACCGTCGGTAGGAGAGCTTCTCGGCCGCCAAACTCACCGTCAACCTCGCCGTCATCCTCATGTCACGCCCACGACCTTCGTGTGCCCACCAGCTGCCCTCCACGACACCTGCAAGCGCCACCTACCATCACCATCGTACGTGTTCTCCTCCGCCGTCCAGCCACGTTCGGCCACCTCCGATCATGCCGCTACCACCATTGTGAGCCTCTCCTCCTGCTCATCTACTCCGCCCAAACTAGCGGCCGACAAACTCCTCTACGAATGCGAATGGGGGAAACCTTTCCCCTGTTTCTCTACAGTGCATGCCGTATTAAAAATTACAACGTATGCCATTGCAGATACACTATTCATTTATTTTCCTGATTTAATATATTAAGGCAGAATTGCATGGGCATCCCTCTTGGTTATCTGAATTACTTTGAGTTGCATGCTTCTCATAAAGAATGTAAAATATGAGTTATTGATTATATGATTGGGCTCTGCTCTAGAAGAGATAAATATTAACACATTTTTACCTGTACCAATATCAAGATTCTTCTATTCCTATAATGGTGATTTTGCATGCCCACACCTGTATTCTTGATTAATTATTTAAATCAAGAATGTATGTTGAAAACAAGTGCACCAGTTAGTATGCGCACGCGTTGAGTTTCCTGAATAAACAAGACACCATTCACTAGTTTAATAGGCTAATTCCTCCCTGTGGAGACGACTTAACTATTTTCATGGTTAGATTTTGAACATTAAATGTTTTGAAAAGCAATTTTCTACCACGCAAGGAACTATAACGACACGTCATTTTATGTTAAAATTTTTATCGAAAACGAAGATCACTCTTTCAGTAAGGGCATGCTACAATGAACGAATTATCTAAATGCATTTTGCGATGTCAGTATTAGGGTTTAGGAGGGGGCGGCTACTAGGTTATTAGATAGGATAAGTTCTAGGTTTTGGTCTTAATTTTCCTAGGAGATAAAACCAATAGTGGTCAGCCATAAAGTGGTCTTCAATTGAGCTCATGGCTGACCAAGTTAGGTTGGGTAATAGGTTAGCAATTAGGCTTTGGGCTAAGGTTAATTGGGTTCCTAAATTGGGCTAGGCCTAGGGTTAATTGGGTTCAAGTCCAATTGACTCAACCTTCTTCCAAGTGAGCTCAATCTTGAATCTCCTAACTATATGGCTCCAAATTGCCCCGAACCTAATACCTACACATATCACATAAAAGGTATCAAGGTACCAGATACAAGTTTGGGTAAAATTGCAGAAAAACCTAACTTTTGCAATATTTACAAGATGTGCATATATAACTAAACTGACTTAACTAAATGCATTCTACCCTATTCAACCCTTAGATTAGCATTAGTTAGGCATAATTAATATAAATATATATAGTAATATCATTACTAGATTCCTCAAGTACATTAATGAACATGCAAGTCTAAACATTATGATCAATATCCTCGAGCACATCAATATATCTACAATCCTCGAATTTGTTTATTGCCTTGAAAATGTTGAGTTTCAATTTCCTATCCCCAAAGGCGATTTCTATGCTACCATTCTCACAATTGATGTTAGCCTTAGCGGTAGCTAGGAACAGACACCCCAAAATAATGGGCGTGTTCCCCAATTCCTCAAATACATCCATATCAAGGACCAGAAAATCGACAGAAAAATAGAAGTCCCTGACCTTAACAATTGATAAGTCTACATTATTTCATATGAAAATGCCTATTATGTGGGTTCCTAAGCTAGTTAGTTGCATTTAGCATTATAAATATTGCATAATTTGCATCATCATCATTTAGAGTAGATTTTACAATTTGTATATTAATTTACCTATTTTTGTGGCCAGGGGACAGGGCGACATAGTTTAAGCCCTCAGATGGAAGATCTAATCGTATGGACGTGATCAGGGCAACGATTGAAGTTTAATGTTTCTGAAATTGCCCCGATTAGCCCTTTATAGCATCCTTCATAAGTCAAAGAAGATTAATGGCTAGGGCACAAGGTGACGCAAATTAGAGCTTCAAATGACAAATCTGACCATACGGATGGACTCAAAGCGACGATCATTGTCCATCAATGTGAAAATCACCTCGATTGGAGCTCTGTAGCATCCGCCACAAAGGAAAGAAGATGGACGACCATGATTGCACCATGTGGCGCCATCATAGCTACCGAACATAGCTTGCTCAACCTCTAAAGGTATTCCACTGCATATCTGGGCCATTGGATCACCATCCAATGGCCCTAAACTTGCCACATCACACCTCAGCTTCTCTTCACTTCCAAAGGGGCACCCGATCTCACAATCTGGACCATTGGATTAGCATCCAACAGTCTGGATTCATCCTCAGCGAAGGTAGTGCAGTGGTGCGTGAGTTCCATTCTCAATGAGGAGATGCAGGATCGAATTCTAATTTGCGTACCCTCTCTGCGTGGGTGAAATAGAAATTGAACTGCATGATCATGATTGTGCGGTTATGGAAGAGCCACGACAACACTTTAAAGCGTGTTTCTTCTCCTTAGTATGCAAGGAGGGTGCAATGTTCACCATTTGATGGAGATCAACTGTTGGCAAGCATGCCATGTGGTGTAGCGGATGTGCCTAGGCGTGATGTGTGAGGATGCATGAACGTGGAAGGGATCTGAAGGTGCAATCAATGTGCAATCCTAGCCATTCATCTGTGATTAAACGATGGAGTAGCTACCTCAACTTCGTCAGCACATTCTGATAGAGTGCTAAAATAGTGTTCGAAAATATGATCTAAGATTTCATTGTAGTATAGAAATCGAGTGGTAAAACATGCAATCAAAACAGATGAAAGCTAAACAACCACTCACAAGGGAGTGGGTCGTCTCCACAGGGAGGCTTATGCCTGTTAAATCTCGCACGTGTTGAAAACTATTTGTTCACAAAAATGCCAAAGAAACTGAGCCAAAATCCCCTTTCAGATTAAGGAAACAAGAAGAGATAATGCTGGAATCTCATTTATACGAAAGAAGAGGGGTGATCATAAAATTCTACCACATTAAATATTTAATAAATGAAAAACAAAATATGTGGCAATGGCATTAGATGTAAAAACAGATGAACCCAAAAATAGGGGAAAACTTCCCCTTGTGCTCGCACATGGAGGAAGCGATGGCTGGAGGTGAGGAGCTCGCCGAAGGATAAGTCGGCTGAGCTGCTTCCGATGGCGATGGTGGTGCAGAAAATCGTTGCCAGAGCTGGCAACGGTGAGGAGACGACGGTGGGTTTCTCTTCCTGTTGCTACTACATTTGAGAAAAGGGAGAGGTGGTGCTGCTGCTTGCTGTTGGAGAGTGGCGCCCGTGGGCTGCTAGAGGTGCACGCGACCTCTACTGCACGCGGGTGGAGGTGCGATGAGGGGAGGGAGGCAGGAGTGCACGCAGGTAGCGGCCAATGCTCACAGGTGGCAGGCAGTGCTCACAGGTGGCAGGCAACGCTCACGGGTGGTGTGGAGGGCGATGCTACGTGAGGGAGAGGGCGGAGCCGGAGGGTCGTGCACTCAAGGGAGGTGACTCTGTTGATGGTTTTGTTTTGGTGGTGTGTGGTTGTAGAGGAAAATCAGAGGAAGAAGAAGACGAAGAAGGAGAATGGTGATGGTGCATGGAGGTAGCAGTGGTATTGCAGGTGTTGTTGCAATCAAGAAGCATGGTGATGCAAGTGAGCTCCAGACAACGGTCTGGCCTATAGGGTCATTTATAATCTCAGGACGGGTCTTGGGAGTCTGTAGGCCTTTAGGCTAACCCACCTAAGGATAGAGTTGATTGCTTGTATTGCAAGGCACCTTTCTCTCTTCTGTTTTCCCTCCTATTCTACCATGTATCCTTCCACTTCTTGCATGCATTTCCCCTCCTATCCTCCTACCACCACTTATCCCCAAGATGATTACTATTCCGACTTGACTTGTAATTACCCATCCACTAGCCGAAATAACTTTGATTGGGGATACGAATCCGAACCTTAGTGTCCAGGGCCTAACCTTGGACAACAAGACTATGATTATTATCCTTCCAAGAGCTACAATGATTATAGATCTTCATCCTTTGATCACCGAACCAACCCGATCTATAATCAGGAAGGATATAATGATTATAACACGTACCCTCCCCAGTATTCCACTGAATATAGGTCACCACCATTCTTTGAACAACCTGAGACGACCTACTATCAGGGAGGAACCTAAGAACCTCAATATCTTGACTTCCCTAGAATGAACCCAAACTCACCCAACCCTTAACTGAACTAGTCAGTTCAGGTGAACCAGATCCAAGATAGGGTGTTGGCTAACTTGAGGAACACCATACAATCTTTAGAAGCCTAGCCAACACCATGCACTGAAGCATGGGAGCCTATGATAAAAATGATCGATGAGCTGAATAGCTCTTTATTGGATTTGCTCCAAAGTGTTAGGGATAGGGACCTGGGTGAGTTTCTTCATGGAAAATTGTCGAGGTTGAGGATGAAATTTGTGGTTGCCCTAGTCAAATCTTGGGATGATTCTCAAGATGAACCCCCTTCAGGAGAGCCAATGTCTGAACCTGCTCAGGCGCCTGTCGGGGGGAATACATATTCTGAGATTGGAGATGACCAGGTTGAGCTAGAGCAACCCTTTGAGGATGAATTGAGTTTCTCACCCGAGATCCCTGAGCCAAGGAGCAAGGAAAAATATGTCTCTTTGAACCAGAAAATGATAATCGATTTTGAGACATATATAAATGAAGATCATGGATTCTTTGATTATGAGGGTGAAGAATATCTTGGTGAAGTCTCACTTGAGTGTAAGGAAGATGATTTTAGTGAGACAAACGAGCTTAAGGAATCTGACGAACCGTTTGATAGCCCAATTATTGAAGATTTGGATTCGGTTGGGGCTAACTTGGAGGATTCAAATCCTGATTTACTAGAAGATTCAATCAATAGCCCCATTCCTCAACCACACCCCAAAGGGATTGATTTTGATTTGGAAATCATTGTACCCAAGTCAATTCTGAGTCGGCCACGATTTCTGAACTTGGGTAAATCTTATGGGGTGAATGATATGCTAGAGGTCCTGAAACCTAAGCTCTTGATGTTGGAGGATAGAATTGTTGAAATGAAAATTTGGGAAGCTAATTCTGAGGGAGCTATGATTTTGGATCTAAGGGTACCTATTGACCTGAAACCACCCACTTTATACCAAGACCATTACGATATCTTTCACGTGCAACCCAAGCTCAAAATAACTGATTATTTTTCTGTGCTGAATGTTAAGTGGACAACAGCACCTATTGAACCATCTTTACCCGTTTTCCGACACTTTGGTCTTGGGTTGCACACCACTAAACCGCAGGCCCGACCCCGCAAGCTTAACAAACTTTGGTTCTGGGTGATTTTCATCCAGAACCTTAGAACCACTCAACCCTGGGGCATGGGTTTGCACCATAATCTGGTCCACGTCTGTGGACATCTTCTGCTGGCAGGTTTCAAGATCAATATTTTTATTTTGATTCAGATTTGCACTTGTGAATTCTCAATTTCTTCTTTGTATGTATGTTATGCCTAGCTAAAGGCATTAAACTTAGCGCGTGTGTATACACTCTTCTCTCTGCGGAGCTGACCGGATTTTCACAACACTCCGATGATATTCTGTTTACTTCACCCTTTTCATGTCTTTATTTTTACAATGAGGGCATTTTATCATTTAGGCATGAGGGGTGGATACTTAATCCTAAAATCATTTTGTTAACTCCATAGAATTTCTTTTAGTTTCTTTAAAAAAAGAAAAAAAATTGAAAATTCAAAAAGATAAAAAAAAAGAAGAATTAGGAGAAGAAAACTTAGGCATTTGGAAGCTATTAACATTAGGAAATGATGCGAGAGGACCTAAACACTTAGACTCTTCAAGTCTTCAGGCTTAATTAGCCCGGATGTCCACTCGAATGTGGACTTAGTCTCGAGTTCTCACCAATTAAAATTCATTTTAATTTGGTAAATAAATTGGGATGATAAGTATGCGACTTATCAACCGCCCTCTGATTTGGGGGGACTTTAAGCCTAAGCATCTGCACACTTTTTTTTGTACTGACTCACTTTTCGACGGTTTCCTTAGAAATTAGGTAGCTAATGAACTATCTAGGGTGGTATGGCTAGCAAGTTGTCGGTGGTAACAGCTCATCGGCCGATTGTCCAGAGCCCAACCACAAGACCATTTTCATCGTACTGCCTTTAGGTAAATCTTAGATCAGGGAAGCCACCTACTTAAAAAAAATAAAAAGAAAAAGAAGAAAAAAATAGAAAAAGGAGAAAACAAAAATAAAACCACACTTCACAGAATGAGTATGGCTGGCAAGTTATCGTGGGTAACAGCCCATTGGTCGGTTGTCTAGAACCTAACTCACAAAAAATGCATAATTCCCAAAACACTTAAGGAAGAAGAGGGGAAGTAGAATAAATGTGGAGATATACACTGGGTTCATCCTTGTGTTGACCCCATAAATAAAAGAAGTAAGGAGAAAGCTACTGTTGGATTCTAGTTCCATCTCTCTTCTGTGTTTTGGTGTTAACAAAATCATTTTAAAATCTAATATGTTTATGAAGTAATTACAGGTCAAAAGAATCTGTGGATGCAAGCAAAAAGATTGCACATGAAGGAAGAAGTTTTGTAGACTTTAGTTTTTATTATATCTTAGAATTTTTGTATGTCTCCAAACAAGTAAAACATAATCTAGGTGTTAAAATCAAAGTGGAGATAACTAGGATTCAAAACATCATTCATTTACTCGATTCTTAACTCAATCGACTCTTTAAAAATAAAGTCGCCTAGAGTAGATTGGATTTCTCTAAAAATTGATTTACACTAATGATCTTCGGTACATGCTAGGCACAGGTTTGGACCTAAGTTCCAAACTGTGAACATCAAGTACCAGTACTCATCATGAGTACCGGTATCAAGTGGTCACAATTTGTGCACTGGGATTTTTCCTGAACCTTACAAGTTCCAGTATTCATCACAAGTACCGGTACATGTAGGTCACAGGACCCAAGTCTGTGTGTCACAAGTACTGGCACTCACAATGAGTACTGGTACCCAGTGATTTCGCTGTACTGACTGTATGCAGCTAGTACCGGTACCAAGAGTTCAGTACCGGTACCAACTAACCGTTGTGACCAGTCTGAATAGCTATTTTGCAATTAATCCTATTTCTAATGTTCCTAAAATACCCCTAACGGCTGAAATTCGTGGGAGAGGTGATTAGTGACTTATATAAGCACCCTTTGAGTGTTTTTTTTTGTCATCTCAAAAAAAACAAAAAATCATACTCTTGCCTACACTTTCAATCCTCAATTTTCAAGTTGAAAAAGAGCTTGGTTTGTTGCATACCTTTAAAGGCCTCTCACCATTTGCAACAAATCATCAAAGGAGATCGTGTTTTTCTGTATTAAATCGTTTGTTTTACATCTTAGTTTTGTTGTTAGATTTGTTTATACTTGTTGTAAGAAATATTCTTGTTGGAGACTTAGGAAATAGTTGTAAGCTGCTACTTACATTTTGCTTACACCTGTATCTTTATCACTTTTCATATCTTGTAATTGGGTTGAGGTAACCCGTTAATTACCTCTGATATTAGTAAATTGATTCCCTCTAAGTTGAGGAAATCAGGTTAAAAATCCTAAGTTAGGAGACTTAGGTAGTGGAGTACCCAAGTGAGGGGAACCACTATATATCTTGTGCCTTTGTTTTTGTGGTTTATTTTATCTTACAATTTTTATTTCCCACACTATTCATCCCCCTTCTAGTGTGCTTGTGATTTACAGATCCTACAAGTGGTATCAGAGCCAAGTTGCGAAAAGACGTAACATATTGACTTGCAATGGCATCTTCAGTCAAGCGCACCGAAGGACAGTCATCCACTCGTTCTCCCTTCTTTGATGGGATGGACTATGGATACTGGAAGAGGAGGATGCAAATCTTCCTCAAAGCCATGGATGAAGATTCGTGGACTCTCATTCAAGAGAGGTACATGGATCCGGAACCGCTGGAAGGAGTTGAATGGACAGCTGAGCAAAAGAAAAAGATTGTGGGAAATGCAAAGGTGATGAACGTACTCTATTGTGCGTTATCAAGGGAAGAGTTCAACTGGATGTCCGCATGCGAGTCTTCCTACAAGATATGGAATACTCTGCAAATCACCTATGAAGGTACAAGTAAGGTTAAAGAAACACATATTTCTATTCTAACAGAAAACTATGAGTGTTTCAGGATGCAGAAAGGTGAACAATCATAGGGATGTACACAAGATTTGGAGAGATCGTGAATCCAACAAAGAATCTTGGAGTCAAGCTAAAGGAGGAGCAACTTGTAAGGAAAATCTTAAGATCCCTTACAAGCGATTGGTCTCCAAAGACCACAGCCATCCAAGAGGCAAAAGATCTTTCTACTCTCTCCTTAGATGAGTTAATTGGAAGCCTCATGGCATATGAAGTCCAGTTGGAAAATATGAAGAAGAATGAAGAAAATTCCATAAGCAAGAAAAAGGAGCTTGCTTTCAAAGCTTTAAAGGAGGTATCGGACTTTGATGACTCGAATTCCAACGAAGAAGAGGAGCTTGCTCTTCTAACGAGAAGATTCAGAAGATTCATCCGAAAACAAGGTAAGAAAGTCAATAAATTTTCAAATGACATTATTTATTTTGAGTGCAAGAAGAAGGGGCACGTACAAAAAGATTGTCTAATGATCAAGAAGAAGAAGAAGGAAGAAAAGAAGGACAAAGAACTCGATCAAAAGAAAAAGAATATTTCAAGAAAGGCATACAAGGCAACTTGGGATGATAGTGATTCCGACACGGAATCGTCTTCTGAAGAATCTAAAGAAACAGAAGTTGCACATCTTTGCTTAATGGCAAATAATGACAACTCGGAAAATGAGGTAGATTCTGAAGTCACCTTTAATGAATTAGTACAAGCATATGAAGATTTATATAATAAGGCTAGGATGATTAAAAAGGAAAATAAGGTTTTGCATGATAGTTATAGAATTCTAGAAATAGAGAAATCTTGTTTAGAAATAGAATTAGATATGTCCAAAGAAACTAACAATCAATTACATGCAAAAATAGTAGAATTAGAAGATATTTATGAATACTTTGAAGACACTAATAATTTAAAAACAACAACTAGGTTGAATACGGAATTTTGTAATAATTTAAAAGCCAAGTTCAATAATAAGAAGAACACACAAAATAAATCACATGCAGCTAGACATGCATGGATTTATCGAAATGTCAAGAATCCTAAGAATTATAGATCTAACACTAAAGTGATCTATAAACCTAAGGATTTGAAAGGTACTAACCATAAAGGACCCAAAAGAAAATGGGTACCTAAAATAGATTTAATAAATTATCTTGCAGGTCAAAAAGGACAAATGGATCCTAGACAGTGGGTGTTCCAAGCACATGATGGGACACTCCAACCTCTTTATCAAATGGACCAAAATCGAAGATAGAGGACACGTCAAGTTGGGCAACAACAAACGTTGTCGCATTATTGGTGAAGGTACAATAGGAAACTCTTCTAAGCAAGTACGTAATGTTCTTTTAGTAGAAAACTTAAAACATAACCTACTTAGTGTTAGTCAAATATGTGATAATGGATGCGATGTTTTGTTCACTAAAGTTGGATTTAAAATATTAAAAGAAGGAACAAGTATGATTTTAATTAAAGGCTTTAGATATGAAAATATCTATGCTCTTCATTTTTCAAAAGAGAAATATGTAAAATGTTTGCTTGCCTCCCATATTGAAGTAGATCTTTGGCACCGTAGGCTAGATCACATTAATCACAAATATCTTAATAGGTTAGCCAAAAATGAGTTAGTAAGGGAACTTATAAGAAGGATGTTTTGTGCAAGTCGTGTGAACTCGGAAAAATGCACAAAGCTTCTTTTAAACCTAAAGACTTAGTTTCAACAACACGACCTTTAGAGTTGTTACACCTTGATCTATTTAGACCAATACGATTTGAGAGTTATTGTTGATGACTTCTCTAGGTTCACTTGGGTCATCTTCTTAAAACATAAGGATGACTCATTTGATTCCTTCTTAAGTCTTACTCGAAGACTTCAAAAGAAAAAAGCATCCTCTATTTTTAGACTTAAGACTGATCATGGGAGTGAATTTGAAAATGAAAAATTTTCAAGTTTTTGTGTCAATTCTGGCATAACCCATGAATTTTCGTTTCCTCGGGCTCCATCTCAAAATGGTGTTGTAGAGCGCAAGAATCACACTCTACAAGAATGTGTCCGAACTTTGCTCTTGGAGTCTGGGCTTCAAAAATATTTCTGGGCAGTAGCCATTAATACGGCATGTTATGTTCTAAATAGGATAATTTTAAGGCCTATTATTAAGAAAACTCTATATGAGATTTATTATGAGAAGTCTCCTAGGATATCATATTTTAGGGTGTTTGGAAGTAGATGTTATTTATTAAACACCCGTGACCAGCTTGATAAGTTTGATGCTAAAGGTGATGAAGGCATTTTTATTGGCTATTCAACAAGAAGCAAAGCTTATCGAGCCTTTAATAAAAGGACTTTTGTCATTGAAGAATCCCTGCATGTTTCATTTGATGAAACAAACTTAGGTGAATCGGAACCAAATCATTTAGATTCTGATGATGAAGATACCCCCTTCATTGATGTATCAAAAATAGAAGATTCACGAAATGTACATGATCTTCCAAAAGAATGGGTACACCATAAGGATCACCCTCAAGAATAGATTATTGGTGATATTGAACAAGGTGTAAAAACCCGATCTCACTTTAGAGCTAATTTTGTCCTTAATGCTTTTGTTTCACAACTTGAACCCAAAAAAGTTGATGAGGCATTAAAGGATGAATCATGGGTTGTAGCTATGCAGGAGGAGCTACTCCAATTTCCTAGGAACAATGTATGGAACTTGGTACCCGCTCCTGAGGGTAATTCTATCATTGGAACCAAGTGGGTGTTCTAAAATAAATTGGATGAATCTGGTTCAGTGATCAGGAATAAAGCCAGACTTGTAGCTCAAGGCTATAACCAACAAGAGAGTATTGACTTTGATAAGACATATGCTCCTGTTGCTCGCTTGGAGTCCATACGGATGCTACTTGCCTTTGCAAGTGCAAAGGACTTCAAGCTATATCAAATGGATGTCAAGAGCACTTTTCTTAATGGTTATATTAAGGAAGAAGTTTATGTTCTTCAGCCTCCCGGGTTCGAGGACCCAGCACACCCAGAGCATGTATACAAGCTTAATAAGGCATTATATGGACTTAAACAAGCTCCCAGGGCCTGGTATGATAGGCTTAGGACCTTTCTTCTTCAACATGATTTTAGAATTGGAGTTGTTGATTCAACTCTTTTTGTAAAAGAAGAAGGTAATGACATCTTATTGATTCAAATATATGTCGACGATATTATATTTGTATCAAATGAGTCCCTGTGTCAACATTTCTATGAGACTATGAAGACTGAGTTTGAAATGAGTATGATGGGTGAACTTAGATTCTTTTTAGGACTCCAAATTCAACAATTAGACACAGAAATTTACATTAGTCAAACAAAATATGTTCTTGAAATTCTCAAGAAATTTGACTTTGAAAATGTAAATGGCAAAGAGACTCTGATTGCTCTATCTACTTCTCTTAATGAAGATTTATCTGGCAAGAGGGTAGATGAAAAGAAATACTGGGGAATGATAGGTTCACTACTATATCTCACAGCTTCTAGACTTGATATTCTTTTTGCTACATGTTTATGTGCGAGATTCCAGTCCGAACCCAAGGAATCTCATTTTAATGTAGTGAAAAGAATATTTAGATACCTAAACAGCATAAAAGACCTTGGTCTTTTCTATCCTAAAGCACAATCCTTATATCTATTATCCTACAGTGATGCAGACTATGCAAGGAGTCTGACAAACCGAAAGAGCACAAGCTGCACATGTCATTTTATTGGAGAATCTCTAGTCTCATGGTTCTCTAAGAAGCAGACTTGTGTTTCACTTTCTATGACTGAAGCAGAGTATATTGCAGCTTTACTTGCTTTCTCTCAGGTCATTTGGATGAGACAGACTTTGTCCGACTTTGGATTGATTTTTGCGCAATCCAAGATATTATGTGATAATACAAGTGCAATAAATCTATCCAAAAATCCAATACATCATTCACGTACCAAACATATAGACATTAGACATCATTTCCTCAGAGATAATGTACTTTAACTATTCAATTAGAATTCATTGACACTCAAAACCAATTGGCAAACATCTTTACAAAACCTCTTACAGCAGAGAGATTCTGCTTTATAAGGAAAAAATTAGGACTTTGTACAATAAAAGAGATTCTAATCTAACAATTTGTTTGATATGAACTTTATTTGTACTTATAAAAATTCCTAAGGGCTTTCTTGAAAATTACCCATGCTTACTAAAAGAGGGGTAAATTGTAATATTTCCATATGTCTGGAAATACTAGGGTTTTGTTTGAAATTTGGTTGCTTAACTTAGGTTGTTGACTACATTATTTTTTTCAACACCTAAGTTGTCAATTTTTCTTCTCTCAACCACTTAAGTGGTCATGTGACAAGCACATGACCCGTCCCATATAAAAGAGGTCAAGTGCAAACACTTGTCTCATTTCATCACAACCAAACCCTAGTTCGACCACAAGTCTCTCTAAGCCCTTGCCAAGAAGAAGAATCATCCCCAATCTTCATACCCTAGGTACATTCTTCTCTTCTCATCAAATCATGTTTCCTTGAGTCATTCTACATCATGTTTCATCTTTTCTCGACATCATTTCTGTTGTTGCAATGTGTTTTCATCAGGTACCAGATTGTACCGGTACCCATCATCGGTACCGGTACTCGTTGGGCGCAGCAGTGCCTACTTTAGAGAGCAGGTACCGATACTAAAGATGAGTACTGGTACTAGCTCGAATTTCTGGTTGGGATAGAAACCAACCAGTACCGATACCAATCACCAGTACTGATACATGCAGGCTTAAATGTGTTGTTATCTCTAATTGTATTTCCTATTCGTTATTGTTGTATGTTTTCATATGGCACCTAAATCTAAAAGTAAGGGAAAAGCACCTCAAGATGCATTCCACAAGTTTTGCATCAATGAGGATGCTAAATCAAAATTTGATTGGTATAAAGGCCTAAAACTCCATTACTGTAGGCCTATTGAGTGGAAAGATTTTTCTCTTCAAATCTGAGTTTACTACCCGTCTTTCCAAACAGCATCTTATGCATTTCTTTGATGAGTCATTTTTTGCTGATGTTCCTAGAGTTTACCTTGACGTTAATTATCTATTTTTTGCTAATCTCCAAGAACAAGAAAATCGAGGCCATCTAGTCTTAACATCCAAAGTTTTTGGTCAAAAAATCACCATTACTCCTAAATTTTTATCAACCATCACCCAATGCCCAAATGAAGGTCATCCTTTTAACACACTTAAGGAGCAATTTCCTGCTCACAAAATTCATGAAACTCTATTGCTTCCTAATTGCCAGGGCAAAGCATTGGTTGCCCCCAACATGACTCGTTTTGCTCGTGTTCTTTTCCATATCTTAGCATGGAATTTAAGGGCTAAAAATTCGAGTTTTCACAAAATTTCCATTGACATTTTACCCTTAATTTATGCTATCATTACAAGATTTTCGGTTAACCGAAACACAATTTTCATTCACTTTCTTAGACCTCATTACTGTGCATCAGCTTTACCCTTAGATATCTTGGTATCTCACATATTTCATAAAAATAAAATTGACCTTTCTAATTTCACTCTTAGAAAAGTGGTCTATTTCAAATGGTCCACTTTCCGGAAACTGGGAGTGAAACCTGCTAAAGAGGAATCTACTAGCGATGATGAAGAAGATGAAGTTGATCCAAATACTCAATATTCTTCTCATCCACCTCCTGAATCATCTTTGGCTTTTGTCCCCGTTACCTATCCCTTTCTGGAAGCGGAAACTCCTTGGAGGAACCTATCTCATGAGTCTGGCATCGATCCCTATATGATCAACACTTTCAATTATATTGGTCAAAATTTAACCAATCTGAATTTTGACTTCCGTCACATGGAATGCAAATTTCATGATCTTTCTATGTCTCTTGAGTCTTCATATGCTGCATCTTCCACTCAACAAACTAAACAAAGGAAGCAGACTAAACTAAAAGCACCTCCGGAATACAGTGAAAGAAGACAGAAACACTTCCAAGATCCATCTTTTGTTTCTTCTCCAGTAGCAGAGAAAGAACCTATTATCCATGAAGATGAGGAAGAAGAAGACACAGAAGATGAAGAAAATGTTTCATATGAGGAAAACGATGATGATGATGACGACGGCAATGACGATGATGATAATGATGACAACAACGATGATGATGACAATGACAATGACAACGACGATGATGAGGACGAACAACCACTTATTAGAAAATGTCATAGAAATTAGTTTAGTTTTTTAAGTATGTAAGATTGTTAAACTTGTATGACTCTTAATATTTCTTTTGTGTCATGAACTTTATCATGTTATGAAAGTTGAAGCTTTGTTTGATAATGTGAGCTTGTTTGATAATGTCATGCTTTATGGTATTTGCTCTTTTTTTTCTTGCTTGACAAAAAGGGGGAGAAATGAAATGAATGAATGGATACTTCACATCTAAAATAGGGAGAGCTTAGTTTGAGGGGGAGGTTTTTCACTCTCTTGTGGAGTTTTTTTATTCTTCTCTTATTAAGTCTGTATATATCTTTAATATGAGTATCTTGTTTGTTTTGTCAACATCAAAAAGGGGGACATTGTTGGACCCTAGTTCCATCTCTCTTCTGTGTTTTGGTGTTAACAAAACCATTTTAAAATCTAATATGTTTATGAAGTAATTACAGGTCAAAATAATCTATGGATGCAAGCAAAAAGATTGCACATGAAGGAAGAAGTTTTGTAGACTTTAGTTTTTATTGTATCTTAGAATTTTTGTATGTCTCCCAACAAGTAAAACATAATCTAGGTGTTAAAATCAAAGTAGAGATAACTAGGATTCAGAATATCGTTCATTTACTCGATTCTTAACTCAAAATCGACTCTTTCAAAACAAAGTCACCTAGAATAGATTGGATTTCTCTAAAAACTGATTTACACTAATGATCTTCGGTACATGCTAGGCACAGGTTTGGACCTAAGTTTCAAACTGTGAACATCAAGTACCGGTACTCATCATGAGTGCCGGTATCAAGTGGTCACAGTTTGTGCACTGGGTTTTTGCCTGGACCTTACAAGTACCGATACATGTAGGTCATAGGATCCAAGTCTGTGTGTCACAAGTATCGGTACTCACAATGAGTACAGATACCCAGTGATTTGGTTGTACTAACTATATGTAATCAGTACTGGTACCAAGAGTTCAGTATCGGTACCAACTAACCATTGTGACCAGTCTGAACGATTATTTTACAATTAATCCTATTTCTAATGTTCCTAAAATACCCCTAATGGCTAGAATTCATGGAAGAGGTGATTCGTGACTTATATAAGCACCCTTTGAGTGTCTTTTTTTGTCATCTCAAAAAAAAAAAAAAAATTATACTCTTGCCTACACCTTCAATCCTCAATTTTCAAGCTGAAAAAGAGCTTGGTTTGTTGCATACCTTTCAAGGCCTCTCACCATTTGCAACAAATCATCAAAGGCGATCATGTTTTTCTGTATTCAATCATTTGTTTCATGCCTTAGTTTTGTTGTTAGATTTGTTTATACTTGTAAGAAATATTCTTGTTGGAGACTTAGGAAATAGTTGTAAGCTACTACTTACATTTTGCTTACAACTGTATCTTTATCACTTTTCATATCTTGTAATTGGGTTGAGGTAACCCGTAAATTACCTCTGATATTAGTAAATTGATTCCCTCTAAATTGAAGGAATCGGGTTAAAAATCCTAAGTCAGGAGACTTAGGTAGTGGAGTACCCAAATGAGGGGAACTACTATATATCTTATGCCTTTGTTTTTATGGTTTGTTTTGTCTTGCAATTTTTATTTCCCACAATATTCATCCCCCCTTCTAGTGTGCTTGTTATTTACTGATCCTACAACTACCAGTCAAAAAGATAAACCTTTTGGCAAGGTCACCTAGGGCCGTAGAAGCTCGAAGTTCGTTTTAATAGCCGCCTAGTGAGTCTTTCACTATTTTCACAAGGTGCGAGTCCTTTTCGAGTCTTGGGCGGGTCGGGTAGCCGTAAAAAGTTATCCCGGAACTCTCAAACTCCAAAAGTACAAAAAAAAATAGAAAAGAAGAAAAAAAATAAAAAAATGTATCTTCCCTTTTCAAATAAGGCGAGAACTTGGGCGATTTGCATTCTGGCAGGCACTCGGGTACTGTTAAGTTTCCGTTGTTTAGGACCTTAGGTGAAATTTTCTATTGTTAATAAGTGACTTAGGCCTAAGCGATCTAATCCTAATTTTGAGTTTATACATAGCATGTAGTTTAATTTTGCTAGGGACTAGCAAAAGATAGGCATGGGGTATGATATAGACACATCTATTTAGGTTAAAATGTCTATCCATGCATGTTCCTAAGCTTAGATTTACATTTCATGCTATAAATATTGCATAGCATGTATCATTCTGCATTTAGAGTAGTTATATGTATTTTAGTTTAATTGGGTCCTTTTTATGGTTAAGAGAGAAGAAGACTTATTTCAGGGCCTCAGATGGATCCGGAGCGACAATTGTAGTCCAGCAGCGTGGGAATCATTTCAATCTGAGCACCATGGCACCCTTTACAAAAGAAAGAAGAATGCACGACCCAGATGGCACCACGTGGCACCATCTAGGCCACCCAACATCGGCCAGCAGCAGCGTACGCACACAACCGCAGTCGCGCATAGCTGCAACTGTGCGTAGCAGCAATGCAGCGCTTGCCAGTGCGCACGCACGCACGGCACAGGGAGCACGGGTGCGTAAAGCGCACAGCATGAGATGTGCACGCTAGCGAGGCGGGCACGGATCTTCAGCGACGCAGGCCTTTAGTGATGCTTGCAGCTGTCACTAATGGTCTGCATGCGCTAGAAAGAGGAATTGAAGGGTGGATCTTCAACAACAGCTGCAACGACATTTATGGACGTCAGTAATGACCAAAATGCGAATTTGTTCTTCCTCGTCCACTATAAAAGGACCTACAGACCACCATTCTAAACCATTTCTTCCTTTCTTCCTCTTACCACCTCCAAGGCTCTAGAGAGAGCTTGTCTTAAGCCCGAGATGCTCCTCTAGAGTAGAAAACCAAATAGTTTTCCCACCTCTCATCCCCATTCGTGGAGCATCCTATGGCCATCCTCTCACCACCCTTCGGGAAGAAGATCTTCACCGCGACGCCGTCTTGCTCCATCCTCCATCCTCCTTTGTCTTGCTCCTCACCACCTTCCTCCAGGTGACATCAGAGCGAGTCATCCTCCGAGCAACAGTCAAAGGGGATTTCTCTCACCTATTTCTATATTTTTACGCTTTTGTAGTGTAGTTTTCCTGCTTTCATAGTTGTAACAAATAGTTGTTCATGAATAGATGATTGTTTCTCTCTCTCTCCCTCCCTCTCTCTCTTATATTTTTGCAAGTAGATAAACTTTTCATCGACCTAATCTCTTGCTTGTTAAAAATACCAAAAAAATTAGAAAAGATAAAAATGACCAAAAGGAAATAAAAGTGAAGCGTGGATTTCATAAAACCAAACGTTCGTCTCCCCGTGTTCGACCCGGAACTCCCTTGGAGTTTCGGTATAAATTTTATCTGACCACGCGTTTTGAAACTACGACGACGAGTTACTCGTAACCCCGATTTCAAACTCGTGAAACACGTGCGATCAACTACTAACACAAAATGACGTATACTTTTATTTATGAGGCATTATTAGGGATGATGATGCACAAGAGGATATTGTGTGACTTATTTGGTGGAAGTGCCTACTCTCGGCACCAGGAAGGAATGGATAGGACAAGCATATTTCTGACCTTTGACACTGTTACCATTCTTCAGCCGAGGACTCTTGAAGGACAGTCGTAACCATCCACCATAGTCATAGTTTTATTAGGACTCAATCTCTGTGTATCTGCCTTATTTAGTGACTCTCAGGAATTTACACAATGTTCTTACGTGGGAACAGAGAGTGAAAGCTATGCCTAACTCTGAGGTATCATCATCTAATTATCCAGAACTTAAGAGTCCTTGCATTAGACTTAGTGTACCGGTAGTCTCTCTACTTTCTTACAAATATTAGGTGGATCTAATAGAAGATAATATGCCTGACTCCCTTCAAATTGTCGAAGGATTCAGCTGACTAAAAATGCTTATTGGTTTTCTACAAAGATCCATTACCTGATCTACATGCAAGTGAATGTATTGGATTCTAAACCCTGAAACAATTTAAGAAGAAAATCTTCAATGACACCTCCTTGATAAAGATGTTTTGCTAGGGCTAGCCAATTCAGCTCAAGAAAACAAAAGTGATTTTTTTTTTTTGCTAAAGCACCTAACCTAAATGCATGAATACTGCCTAAAAATGCAAAATGCACCCCCCATGCCTAAATCCTACAATATCCTCATTGTAAAATTAAAACAGGGGGAGAAAGGAAGGAAATCACCTGATGAAGGCATTATTCTAGATGTTTGGTTGCCTCCCAACAAGCACTACATTTTCTATCAGCAGCCAGACTTATAAGGAACCTGTAAGTCTGGTTCCGAACAAAAAGAGCTAGGCCCTAAAAATATGCGTAAAAGCATGGGCCTAGAGAACAAGTAGCCATGGATGTTGGTGAGTTGATGATGCAACGTTATCCCAAATGCTCGCCAGAAGACATGATAGCAAACAATCTCGCAAGCTACCTGGGGAGGACTAGGAAAAAGAGTAATATAAGAAGGGAGCTCTTGAAACATGAGTAGAGGATAACAAGGCTCCTCTAAAGTAGAAAGGGTTTTAAAAGATATAATCATAATTATTTGAAACCCTTGAATGGTGAGACTAAAAGTACAAGCATCAATCCACACTCGCCATTCCACTTAGAGATGTACTGGCCTGATATGCTCCCTAGAAAGAATGTAAGTGAGCAGAAACCTGAGCCAAGGATCGGTTAGGGAGTGTAAGGGTTGGTTGTGGTGTTGGGAGGTAATGATTAACTCCAAGGAGGGCTTGATCCGTGTTAAGTCCAGCTCCCACAATAATTCAAATTCTGTATTATTCTCCCTAATAGTTATTGCAAAAAAATTCACGCCACACTACCTATCATTAATGATTTCCTCAAGAATCGGAGTCATATTTTCACCTTCCAATATATGTGGTCGAAGTAACTGAATCATTATCACTAATTTCATCCCTAGATTCTTTTGGTTCAGTTACATTTTTGTCGGGGTGTATATGTGATTCACTAGTAAAGAGAGGAGTTGCTTCTGTATCCTGAATTATTTCTGAAGGAGGATCAGTTTTAATGTTTTGGAGTAAGCCTATATCATTCAATTGTTTGTTCTCCTCGGGGCATAATCCTCAATTGATGTGTATTGTCCTCGAGAGTCTCTCCTAGGCTTCTCACTATTGTGTTTGTCCTCCTCCAACATCAACTCCCTATCTTCCTGATTTTGTGGAGGATGATTTTCAAAATCAAAAGTAGGGAGGAATCCTGATTTCACCAAATCATTAATATCCTTGGGGGGTAAGTCTTCAAATAACACATAATCCCCTTGAGATTCACTCCAAACTCTTAGTCCAGGTTCCTCTATTGAGTCATCCCTGTCCTCTAAAATAGACTCTTTGTATCCCTGAGAACAAAATTGATTCAATTCATCCTCCATTCCCTTAGGGTCACCTTCATTGGACAAATGTAAATCCTTAGAATGCTAAATGGTAGGTGTTGGTTCCCTAAGTGGAGGGTCGAGATTAGGCTCACTAAGGGTAGAATGGGGTTCCACCAAATGATTAATATGGGAAGTGGCATGAACAATACGACCTTGACCCACAGTATCAAGGGTAAGAAAAATACCGTCAATGGGGTCAAGGTCCTTAAGTGGTACCGTCTTCCCTTTCTTTTGACTCCAATATAACTCGGGTGGATAATCGTTAAGATAGTTCTCCTCTAGTGGCTGTCTCATGGGGAGAGTCTAAGTGATAGTTACTCAAAATGGGATCCCTATTATCTGTTGTTTCCTCAGAATCCTTTTGATGATCATGGTTATACAGGTAGGGATCAGAATCAATAGTAAGAGAGTAGCTAAGCTGACAAACTTGCTTATTCAGTTGTTGACTATTCCTCAACATCTCTCCCATAGACTCCATCATTTCTTTTTGTTGTTTTTGCATTTCTATCATAAAAGAGGGGAGGCTATTGTCATATTGGGGAGGATAGTCAGTCTTAGGCTTAGGTTGCCTAGGGGTATCGATCCAACCTTGATGAGAAAAATCATGAAGGGTGGGAGGGTTGGGTGTTTGCAAACTGGAAAATTCTACTCCTAGGCTCTACTCAAAAGTGGGAGTTATCAGGCCAGTACTCCCAGGATAGGAATATGATTGATCTCATGAATTGTCATTGTACCCATCAAAGGATGGATATGCTCGGGGGATGGGATCTTGATTAAAAGATGAGAAGTATTGACTCTGATAATATAAATGATAGGAGTAAGGGTGATCCATTTCTTTTAGCCAAATAGATTTAATTCTCTTAGGACTTAGAAGAAATCAGAATAAAAGCATAAACTTCCTATAGAGTTCTACCACTGTCAAA
Organism: Thalassia testudinum; assembly: GCA_037157565.1. Classification (NCBI taxonomy): domain Eukaryota; kingdom Viridiplantae; phylum Streptophyta; class Magnoliopsida; order Alismatales; family Hydrocharitaceae; genus Thalassia; species Thalassia testudinum. The sequence continues at coordinate 129,541,534 of JAZHRO010000014.1, read as the reverse complement.
ACAAATGCAAATATGTTGGGATCTATTTTTAATAGATTCTAGGTCTCTAGAATTAAGAGTTCAGTTGGTGGCTAAACAAGTTTTGAAAGAGTTACACTTCCTAGGCTGACCTTCATTGGTGCTTACAACCTTCTTGCAAGGGATGGAAGTCTCGAGTCGAGCCCACACACGAGGAATCGAAGTAACTTGGTGGATAGGCTTGTTGATTTCAGACTAACTTCCCTGGTGGTGCAAAGAGGAGAGGTATAAATTAATCTAGTGACCTTATGTGCGATGTGCACAGTGTCTCAAGTGTGCAACACACGTATGCATTTTGTATCTTGAAAACTCACAAACATGTCCTTTCGCACGCAATTAAAGTCACTAATTTTAAGGTCCAATCTCTTAGCAGTCCCAATTTCTTAAATTGACCACTGACTTAACTAGATTCAAACACTTTAGTGGTCTTAGATTTAAGTCCAATGCAGATGCATGACACGTAATTGATGCTCAAGAAAAGACGTATCTTACTTGAGCTTTCTTCAATGTAGGGATGTATGCAATGCAATTAAGATAAACTAGATGCTGCTCATTCAATCCTAGATGGTTTCCCTATAGATATGCAGCTTAGCAGGCAATTCAGATTTTTCTCTTTTTTTCTTTTTTCTTAACAAGCAAACAAACCTAATCTAATTTAACTAGCTAGCTAACTAATATGCAGTTCAAACAATTCAAATACACCTATAATATAAATAAAATGGGAACACGCTCCTGAAAGATGCTCTTGCATACAAGAGCGATAAACAATAAAAAGAATTGGGAACACATTCCCAAAAATGCCCAACAAGGGTCCACAAGACAGGAATTAAATGTCTAATGTCTATCTAGCCTGATTTAAATCTAAAGCAAGCAAACAGGTCTTTAGTCGCCAATCCTCCTTCCACGTGTGTGGGGGATTAAGGCCTACGTGCTCCTGTTACTACCCTTTAGGTGGCGTCAAGGTCCACGAAAATTATCGTCTCCGTCATGCTCGCCTGTCACGTTCGTTTGTTTTTGCATGCAAATAGAAACAAGATCAGCAATTCAGAAAAGCTTCAGAAATAGCATAAAAATAATATAAATTTCCTGAAAAAATTAATAGGTGTATTTCCTCCTCTGCAATGGCGCCATTTGAAAGAGCAATCTTTTTTCTAATAAAATTCGTAACAAAATGTTGCATCGTTGTATTTAGTCGCATGGTAGAAAATCGCTTTTCAAAACATTTGATAATTCATAATCTAACTATGAAAATAGTTAGGTCGTCTCCACAGGGAGGAATTAGCCTATTAAACTAATGAGTGGTGCCTCTTTTATCCAGGAATATCAATAGATGCGCATATTAATTCGAGTAATTCATTTTCAACGTAAGTTATCATTTTATGTAATTAATCAAGAATATAGGTGTTCACATGCAAAATCACCACCATATAATATTCTGTAAATACGTGAATCGTGACCTTGGCAATGGCAATCACTGTAAATCTTAATCTCAAACAACATAGAGTTTGATCATTCTAACAATTAAGTCATTGGTCGGGCGTGTTTCGTGTGTTAGAAATCGAGGTTACGAGTAACCAGTCACCGTAGTTGCAAAACACGTCGATTAGATAAAATTTATACCAAAACTCCAAGGGATTCCTGGGTCAAACACAGGGAGGCGATGTTTACTTTACATGAAAGCCGCGCTTCGATTCGTTTCTTTTCGGTATTTTAGGGTTTTGTTATTTTTTTGTATTTTTGTAAGAAGAAACAAGCAAACGTATCACAAAATAGAGATGTGGAACGAAAATGGCATATATATCAATCCAATGTCTATTACAATCTATAATGAAAGCATAAAAAGAGAGGGGGGTGAGAGGAAATCTCCCGAATTGGCTATTCAGCGAGACGACGGTGCCTAGCAGAAGCTCGGACGAAGGAGGTGAGGAGTGGGACGACAGAGGTGAGATGTAGGACGTCGTGTTGAGGAAAACTTCGACATGGCTCCGGAATGGAGGTGAGAAGATGGAGGTGATCTACTACCGGAATGGAGGTGGGAGGATGGCTCCAAGGTGACCTATGAAGGGAGATGGGAAGTTGGAGTATTTGGTGGGGCAGAGGTTCGCTACACTAATAGGCACCTTGGGAGCTTGAGAACAAGCTCTAATGGAGCGTTGGTAGGCTTGCTAGAGCTTGGGAGTAGGTGGGAGTAGAGTAGGTAGAGATGGCTTGGAAGGGAGGGGGTGTAGGTCCTTTTATAGTGGAGAAGAGGCTAAAAATGCATTAAAGGACCTTTAGGGACCTCCAGACCATCACTGGAACGTTGCTGTAGACAGCTCACATCCGCTCACGCCCTTAGCTGGCTCTGCTGGCTTGCAATGAAGTAGCGATGGCAGTAAGCATCGCTGTAGGTCAGCCCAGCTGTGATTGTAAGCTGGCCCCAATAGCGGTTCACCTGCGCTGCGCTACCCCGCCTATCATGTGCGCTGATCACGCGCGCCTTGCTGTGTGCGCGCTGCCATGCACTGGCACTTTACACGCGTTGCCGCTGCTGCTGCCATGCGCCCGGCCAAATTGTGAATTGGGGGGGCTACGGGGATTCGAACCCACGCCCCTCCCTTGCAAACCGGTGCTCTAACCGTTACGCTTCCCTATCGTTGGATCTTGATCCAACGACTAGGATTTAAGGGCATGAATGAAGAAGGAATTAGGTGGTGCTGCAGGCCGATCTTGGGCAACCTGGATTGCACATGTGGCGCCATTTGAGCTGTCCATCTTCTTCTTCTTGTAGAGGGTGCCACGGTACTCAGATCGAGATGATTACCACGATGGCAAACTACGATCGTCGCTCCAGATCCATCCGTATGATCGGATTTTCCATCCGAAACCTGTATGGATATCTCATGGCCCCCCTGACCATATAAAATGAAGGAATTAATATACAAAATGTACAACTATCCTAAATGCCATGCAATGGATGTTATGCAATATTTATAACATGATATGCAATGCTAAGCCTAGGAACTATCATAAATAAGCAATTTATCATGAATTTATGTGTGTTCATCATACCCCCATGCTTACTTTTTACTAGTCCCTAGCAAATTTAACCTAAATGCTATGTATAAAAGTAGAATCAGGGTTTGAGTAATTAGGCAAAATTCATTGATTGCTTTAGAAGATCTCAACCCCAAGACCTAATTACAAAAACTCAACAGTGCCTGGGTGCCTACCAGAATGCAGACCATCCAAGCCCTCGCCTTATTTGAGAAGAGAAGATAATTTTTTTTTTCTTGTTTTTCTTCTTTTCTAATTTTTTGTGTACTTTTGGAGTTTGAGAGTTACAAGATAACTTTTTACGGCTACCCAACCTACCCAAGACTCGAAAAGGACTCTAAGTGCTAAGCATCTTGTGAAAATAGTGAAAGACTCACTAGACAGCCGTTAAAATGGACTTCGGATTTCTACAATCCTAGGTGACCTTGCCTAAAGGTTTATCTTTACGATCGGTAGCTTTCTCCCTACTTTCTTTTATATGGGGTCAACACGAGGGCGAACCCAATGTATATCTCGGTTTATTCTACTTCCCCACTTCTTCCCTAGGTGTTTTAGTAATTTTTGTGCTTTCTTTTTGTGAGCTGGGTTCTGGACAACCGGCTGATGAGCTGTTACCACCGACAACTTGTCAGCCATACTCGTGCGATGAAGTGTGGTTTTATTTATTTTTTTCTTATTTTCTCCTTTTTTTTTAAGTAGGTGACTTTCCTGATCTAAGATTTACCTAAAGGCAGTACAATGAAAACGATCTTGTGGCTGGGCTCTGGACAACCGGCCGATGAGCTGTTACCACCGACAACATGCCAACCATACCACCCAAGTCGGTCCATTGCTACCCAATTTTTGTAAAAAATCATCGGAAAGTGAGTCAGTGCAAAAAAATGTGTGTAGATGCATAGGCTTAAAGTCCTCCCAAATCAGAGGGTGGGTTGATAAGTCGTATACTTACCATCCCAAATTATTTTCTAAATTAAAATAAATTTTAATTGGCGAGGACTCGAGACTAAATCCACATTCGAGTGGACACTCAGGCTTATTAAGCCCGAAGACCTGAAGAGCCTAAGTATTTAGATCTCAAAGTATCAATTCCTAAAGTTTACAACTCCTAATGCCTAAGTTTTCGTCTTCTAATATATTTTTTTTTAATCTTTTTCAAATTTTCATTTTTTCATTTTTTTTAACAAGAATCAAATATCAGGAAATCACTGTTACAGCTGACAAAATGGTTATAAAATATGTCCACCCCCCCCCATGCTTAGCTATTGCAATGTCCTCATTATGAAAAATGAAAGCATGCAGGAGAGTAGAAGTGGAAGAATAGCACCTGGTTTCTGTGAGACTCTGGTCAGCTTGGAATAGTCTTTACATGTGCTGAGTTTAGTGCCTTCAGCTGGGCGATGATCAGCCCATGGTGGTTACGACAAGGTAAGAGCTACCTTGTCCGAGACAGGTTCAGGGAGCACATGGTCAACAAAGGGTTTGAGACGTTGTCCATTGACCTTGAAAATATTACCTGTCTTTGGGTCAGAGATTTCAACGGCTCCATTAGGGAAAATCCACTCAATAACGAATGGGCCGCCCCACTTAGACCTGAGTTTACCGGGGAAAAGCTTCAATCGAGAATCGAAAAGCCAGACCTTCTGGTTCGGCTCAAAGCTCTTACGTGAAATCATCTGGTCATGGAGAGCTTTTGTCCTTGCCTTATAGATTCTGGCATTTTCATAAGCATCATTTTGAAGCTCCTCCAACTCAGATAGTTGGAGTTTCCTAGTTTTCCCAGCCAACACAAGGTCCACATTACATTTCTTGATGGTCCAAAATGCCCGGTGTTCAAGTTCTACGAGTAAGTGACATGCCTTCCCAAGCACCAGACGGAACAGAGACATACCAATAGGCATTTTGTATGTCGTACGGTAAGCCTAAAGAGCATCATCTAGCTTTTGGGTCCGATCTTTCCTATCAAGCCTAACGATTTTCTGCAAAATGTTCTTGATCTCCCTATTGGAGACCTCAGCCTGTCTGTTCATCTGAGGGTGGTAAGGTGTGGAAATCTGATGGCTCACCCCGTATTTCCCCAGTAAATACCGAAACTGGGTATGAGTGAAATGTGTGCCACCATCACTGATAGATATTTCTCTTCACAAAATCGATGACCACCTTGTGGTCATTGGTCCGGGTGGGAATTGCCTCAATCCACTTGGACATGTAATCAACAGCGACCAGAATATACTGGTGTCCAAATGAAGGAGGGAAGGGTCCCATAAAGTCGAAGCCCCAAATGTCAAAAATTTCGATGGAAAGAATTGGGTTCAGGGGCAACATATCTCTCTTAGCCATGTTCCTGAGTGTCTGGCATTGGGTGCATGACTTAGAGAATTCCTAGGCATCCTTAAATAATGACGGCCAATAGAATCCGGATTGCAAAATTTTTGCGACCATCTTTTTCCCAGAAAAGTGTCCTCCACACACGAAAGTGTGACAAAACTCAAGTATGCTATGGAACTTGACTTCTAGGATGCATCGACGAATAATCTTGTCTGCGCCAATGCGGTACAGCTCAGGATCATCCCAAAAATAATATTTGGCCTCAGATACAAGTCTATCCCGTTGTTGTTTGGTCCAATCCTGGGGGATTTGACCAATGTCCAAATAATTGACAAGGGGATTCGGATACCCAAGATTGTGAGGGTAGTTTCATCCGGAAAAGTATCAGAGATCGGAACATCCAGATGAGGAGAATCAATTAGGATTCTCGAGAGGTGATCCGCCACTACATTATGTGCCCCAGCTTTATCCCTGATTTCAAGATCGAACTCTTGAAGCAATAGAATCCAGCGAATAAGCCGGGGTTTGGCATCTTTTTTAGCTAAGAGATGTTTCAAGGCCGAGTGGTCGGTATAGATGATGACACGAGAACCTAACAAATAAGCCCTGAATTTTTCTAAAGCAAAAACTACAACTAGCAATTCTTTTTCAGTAATGATGTAATTCCTCCGGGCCTCGTCCAGAGTTTTGCTAACGTAGTAAATCACAGAGGGCTTTTTCTCAATCTTTTGACCCAAGACAGCCCCGACGGCATAATTAGATGCATCAGCCATAATCTCAAATGGAGCTGTCCAGATCGGTGGTTGCAATACCGAGGCATAGGTGACTACCATTTTCAATAAATCAAATTCCTTACGGCATGATTCATCAAACTCGAATGGCACGTCTTTGGCCAAAAGGTTACTCAGGGCCGAGCAACCTTCAAGAAATCCTTAATGAATCTTCTGTAAAAACCCACATGCCCAAGGAAAGAGCGAATCTGTTTTACGGATGTGGGTGGAGGAAGTCTGGAGATAGCATCCACCTTAGCTCTATCAACTTCAATTCCCTGATTAGAGACCACGTGACCTAGGATGATGCCTTCCTGAGTCATAAAGTGGCTCTTTTCCCAGCTAAGGACCAGCCGTGTTTGGATGCATCTCTGAAGGATCAATTCCAGGTTAGCTAGGAAAGACTCAAAAGAATCTCCGAAAACAAAAAAATCATCCATGAACACCTCAAGACAATCTCCCACCATGTCAAAAAAGATGGCCAGCATGCACCTTTGAAAAGTCGCAGGCACATTGCAAAGCCCAAACAGCATTCTACAGAATGCAAAGGTTTCGTAGGGACATGTGAAAGTTGTCTTTTCCTAGTCTTCGGGATGGATAAGGACTTGGTTATATCCCGAATAACCATCCAAGAAGCAAAAATATTTTTACCTAGCTAACCATTCGAGGATTTGATCGATGAATGGCAAGGGAAAGCGATCCTTTTTAGTAGCTGTGTCCATCTTCCTATAGTCAATACAGACTCTCCAAGCAGAAGCTGAACGAGTGGTGAAGGTTTTCCCTTTCTCATTAGTCATAATAGTTATTCCCGCCTTCTTGGGTACAATCTGAACGGGGCTAACCCAAGGATTATCTGAGATTGGGTAAATAATCCTAGCATCGAGCCACTTAATTATCTCCTTCTTGACCACTTCTCGAATATTCAATTTAATCTCCTTTGCATTTCGCGAGAAGGGAGGGATCCATCTTCCATGAAAATACGATGATTACAATAAGATGGCTCGATCCCCCTAAGGTCGTGGATGGTCCAACCAATTTCCTCATGGATGGTCCAACCAATTTCCTCATTGTTGTTCTTAAGGACCTTAATTAACCTCAATTCTTGCTCCTTAGTCAAATCATCACTAATAATCACAGGGAGCGTGTTTTCAGGTCCTAAGAACACATATTTCAAATTTTTGGGAAATGGTTTTAATTCCATTTGGGGTGGGTTTAGAATAGAAGAAAGGGAGGATGCTGATGAAGATTCATCAGGACGATCCAGTGGAAGAGGCTGGGAATGAATAAAATCAACAGCCTCTTCATGATGTGGCAGGTCTACCACGGAGGAGGGTTGTGGGTTGGGTTCGCTAAAGCTAATGGAGTCCTCGAGTGCATTGATTGTCATACACGTCTCAAGATCCTGGTCCTCGAGTTCCTCAATGAATCCACAATCCTCAAATCCTCTTATCGCCTTAAAAATATCCAAAGTTAATTTCTTATCCCTAAAGGCGATCTCCATACTACCTCTTTCACAGTTTATGTTGTCCTTAGTGGTAGCTAGGAACTAACACCCCAGAATGATGGGCATGTTCCTCAAATCATTAGGTACATCCATGTCAAGGATGAGGAAATCTACAGAAAAATAGAAATCCTTGACCTTGACAATTACATCCTCAATAACGTCTCTCGGTGTGGTGATCAATCGGTCCGCTAATTGTAGCATTACTGAGGTTGGCTTGAGTTCACCTAACCTAAACCTCTCATAAATAGAAGTTGGGATTAGGTTGATGGATGCACCTAGGTCCAATAGTGCCCTATCAAAAGTGTATTCCCCAATAATGCATGAGATCAAGGGGGCACCTGGATCTTTCTTCTTTTGAGGAAGGTAATGCAGGATCACAAAACTTGCCTGCTTAGAGAGAATCACCTTCCTCGGAGTGGGTTCTCTCGGCTTATGCTTTTGGGTACATAGTTCTTTCAAGAATTTAGCGTAAGCCAGGATGTGCTTAATAGCATCGAGGAGTGGAATATTGATCTCTACGCTCTTGAATAAATTCAAAAGTTCCTCGTTGTTGTCTAGGGTTTTCTTCTTCTTGATTTTCAATAGGGCCTCAAGGAACGGGATATGGGTGAAATTTTCAATTTTCGATCCCTGGGCCTTATTGTCTTCTTCAGCCTCCTCCTCTTTCTCAAGCTCCCCAGGATTTTGACTTCTAGAAGGTAATTCAGGGTTCTGTGTCTGCTTCCCACTTCTCAAGGTGACAGAGTTTGCAGAGGCATAAGGGTTTGGGTCTTGAGGTGGATTAGTGAAGATTGGAGGGCCTTGGTTGGTCATGTAACTAGAGGAAGAAGAAGAAGGACCCTGCTCAACCACTTGAGCATGTGCGTGTGGGTCCCTTTAATTCCCGTACCCTTGGGCTCTATTGCCCTGATTTTGCACATTACGTGGGTTGGGTACGGGTTGAGATGGTAGGGATCCAGGTTGTTGGGTGTTTGCAATTAACTCAGATTGCAAGTTATCCAAGGATGTCTTCATTTGTTGCATAAGCTGAAGCATGGACCCTTGCATTTCCACCATCTACCAGTTTAAATCAGCCTGCCCCGTGGATTGTTGGGCATTCCAAGATGGCTGATTAACCGATCTCAGGGGCAACTGGATGTATACTTGACCCTGACCCATAGGTTTTTGAGATGCATAGTTGCTGGGTCAAGATTGGGTCTATTGCCCTTGATTTTTCCAGGAGAAGTTAGGGTGGTTCCTCCATCCCGAGTTAAAAGTGTTAGAATATGGGTTGGACCTAACATTCTCCTGCATTGCCTGTGCATCCTCATAAAATGAGGATGAAGAGAAGGAAGAATCAGAGAAACTGGGATCAAAGGCCCCAGTTTGGAACCCATATGGTTCCGAGAAATCCTGGCTCACAAGTTGAGCAGAATCGAGTTGGTTCACGAATTCCCGCCTCGTGGGAGCTCGTAAGGAATGGAATCTCAAATTCTAGGATTGAGTGGGTAAAGAAGTGTTTCCTGAATTCCCAAACATCCATTCTTCCATTTTCTTAGCAGCCAAGTCCATTTTATCCAGTTTATTATAAATTAATTCCATGTCAAATGAATGAGAATCCTAGATCTCATTAGCACTTGACATAGGTTGTTGGGACCAGTTGAATGCATCCATGGAGGCATGATTAATTGAGTTCTTGCTCATTTCCTCAAACAGGTCGTATGTGCTATCTGCATCCCTGTTGAGGAAATTGCCTCCGTAGGAGGCGTCCACGTGATTACGGAGTTGCTCAACCAACCCGTGATAGAAAATCTGCACGAGTTGCCATTTCGGCACCTCGAGGTGTGGACACTTCCTCAAAAGTTCCTGGAATCGCTCCTAGGCACCATGAAACGGTTCCCCCTGCAGCTGGGCGAAAGTGGTAATCGCCCATCGCAAGGCATTGGTCCTTCCGATAGGGAAGAATTTCTTCAAGAAAGCCAACTTAAGAGCAGCCCAAGTTTCAATTGGCCTTCCTATAGTCTGGTACCAATGTGCGGCCTTATCCCTGATAGAGTGGAGGAAAATCCTCATGATCATTTGCTCTTCGTTCACATTCCTTGCTCTGGTGGTCTGAACCAAAGTGGTCAAATCCTCCAGGTGATGGAATGGGTCCTCCAAGCCAAGCCTATGGAAATGCTTAATCAAACTTAAGACTTGGGGCTTGATTTCTATGTCTCCGGCGGGAATCATGACGTCGAGACGTTCCCCATAGTTTGAAGGATCGTAAAAATCTTTCAAGGGCCGAGCACTCTGACCATGCATGCGTTGGAACCATTGCTGCATCTGCTACAATTCTTCCAACTACCTCTGAATCAGTTCCTGCTGGTTCGGAGGTGGGGGAGGTAGTTGTTGATCAGCCATGGGATCTGCTTGGCTATAGATCAACCTCTACCTCCTAGAATGGTCTAAAGGTCCTTCCAATCTAGGGTTCAATGACCTCCTCCCAAGCATACACTAGAAGGAAGTCGGAAGGATGGGGAAAAGAGGAAACCCTATAGCACAAGAATACAAGCCTGTCCTTAGATGGGGTAGCAGCCTAAGGTCTACTGACTCTCAAAATCCATCCTAAGATTATGGACAATTTACTCTACTTATGTCCAGGCAATCCAACCAGTTAGAAGGAGGGACCGGGGAGAAGATTCTTCCTTTAGCCTGGCCTCCGATTCCTAGTGTACCCCCCAGCCGCAGTCGTTTGACGCTACTCCCCTAGCTAGACATCAGATTGACTAGTATAAGTAGGTTAATCGTGAATAATCTCAATCTGGGTCCCGACGAGTGAATGAATCCTTATGGCCAACGTCTAATTGATTTTAGTTAGGCTTGGGAAATTGTTGCTCTGGAATGTGATGGGCCCTTAATGGGTTGTGCCCTTAATGATTTGTTTGAGAACATGTGAATGTGCACAACCAAGAGGTTTTCAAGCAAGATTATTAATGGTGAGGTGAGATTTAGGATGCAAATCTTACTTAATAGCTTTTAGGATTCAAATATTAGGTGTTTTCAACCAAGTTTTGTGAGGCAAATCAAGTTTGTTGTTGAAAGCACGTGTTCAAGTATTTTCCTTTAGAAATCAAGAAAAATATGGAGTGCCTGGCTTGACCTAATTATTGAATCCTATGGGGCAACTAGAAAATGAACGTCTTTTAGATTAGGTGGTGCGGCCCAAACAATTCACTCAATTGGCTTAAATGCACCACCGATTAAGGCACACAAAAAGGTGGTTAACCTAATATGATTTCTACTCTTTTATGTGTTGAATTCGTGTACCGGGTCCACAGGTCGGAAGCCCGATTGAGTAAATGAAAATCAAGTTCGATTATGTGCCTCAAATGTGGGTGTATAGAGTGTGTAAATTGATTCGTCCCACAGAAAATATCTTTTTGTTTTTTTTATAAGATGTGGGTGAGATGGGTGAAGGTGGCAAACAAGACAAACAAAGTCTATCCTAGGGTTTATGCAAACACCTAAGTATATTAGGTCATGGTTATGATTATGGCGAAATGAACTAGTGGGGGGATGTGGGGGACACTTACAGAGTACTCTACTCACACTTTACTCTGATCTACCGCACTTGGATCTCCATGCTAAGGTACCTGCAAGACAGTAGATCAAAGACAAGTAGGGTTATCGCTATGTAAATGCAAGGAAACGCAATAAACAATAAAGTAAATTCCATTGCCTCCCCAGCAACGGCGCCAAAATGGTCGCTCGTGTTTCGCATGTTAGAAATAGAGGTTACAAATAACCCATCGTCGTAGTTGCAAAACATGTCAATCAGATAAATTTATACCGAAACTCCAAGGGAGTCCTGGGTTGAACACAGGGAGGCGACGTTTACTTTACGTGAAAACTGGGCTTCATTTTGTTTCTTTTTGGTATTTTAGGTTTTTGATTTTTTTTGTATTTTTGAAATAAAAGAAAACAAGCAAACGTATCACAAGAAAGAGATGTGGAACAAATCTAATATATATTTCTTCCAATGTCAATTACAATAAACTATGAAAGCATAAAAAGAGAGGGGGTAAGAGGAAATCTCCCGAATCGGTTGTTCGACGAGACGACGGTGCTTGGCAGAAGCTCAGACGAAGGAGGTGAGGAGTGGGACGACGAAGGTGAGATGCAGGAGGACATCAAGTTGAGGAAAGCTTCAGCATGGCTCCGGAATGGAGGTGAGAAGATGGAGGTGATCTGCTACCGGAATGGAGGTGGGAGGATGGCTCCAAGGCGACTTATGAATAGGTTAGAGGAATATTTGGTGGGGGAGAGGTTCACTACACTAATAGGTGCCTTGGGAGCTTGAGAACAAGCTCTAATTGAGTGTTGGTAGGCTTGCTAGAGCTTGGGAGTAGGTGGGAGTAGAGTAGGTAGAGATGGCTTGGAAGGTAAGGGGTGTAGGTTCTTTTATAGTGGAGGAGAAGAGGCAAAAATAGGTATGGGACCATTAGTGACATTTAGACCGTCGCTGGAAGCGTCGCTGTAGGCCGCTCATGCTCGCTCATGCCCAGAGTTGGCTTTGCTGGCGCGCGAAGAATTAGCAATGGCTGTAAGCGTCGCTGTAAATCCAGCTCATGCGTCGCTGTAGGTCCAGCTTACGCATAGTTAGCGCTGCACTGTGTGTATGCACGCCTGCGTGCATACGTGCGCACCCACGTTGCTGTGCGCTGCGGTGCTGCGTGCGTGCGCTGGCAGCCTGGGCTGCGCCACGTGGCGTAGTCTGGGCCGTCCATCTTCTTGTTGTAGGGGTTGCTATAGAGGTCGGATTGAATCGATTTTTGCGTCGTTAGGCTGCAATCGTCGACCCGAATCCATCCGCGTAGTCAGATTTATCATTTGAAGCTTCGAATTATGTCTCCTAGTCCCTTGCCGTTGATCTTCCTCGGACTGCATATGGTGCTACGGGGCTCCGATCGAGGTGATTTCAGAGGAGTTGGACTCTGATCATCGTCTTGATCAGATCCGTATGGTCGGATCGTTAATCCGAGGCTCCGAAATAAATATCCTTCTCTCCTAACCACAAAAAGGATGCAATTAAACTAAATTATACACAACTACTCTAAATGCAGAATGATGCATGCTATGCAATATTTATAACATGAAATGCAAATCTAAGCCTAGGAACATGCATGAATAGGCATTTTACCCTCAATAAATGTGTTTACATCAGTTGCGGAGTGGGGGAGGCCTCCATCTTAATCCATCACTGTGTGTGCATTATGCACATTCCAGCTCATCACCACTGGCCTCAACCGTGGCAACGAGCCTCCACCACCGTGGGTGTGTGGCGTGACAGGCCACACTGCCGTTCAGAGCTCGCTTGTATCACCGTGCTTCTTGATCGCAACAACACCTGCAACACCACCGCTACCTCCACGCACCATCACCATTCTCCTTCTTCTTCTTCCTCTGTTTCTCCTCTGCAACCACACACCACCGAATCAAACCCACCAACAGAGCCACCTCCCTTGCACGCGTGACCCTCCGACTCTACCCTCTCCCTCGCACAGTGTTGCCCTCGTGCACCACCCGCCACCCTTGCGCACTCCTACCCCCCTCCTCTCATCGCACCTCCTCCCGCATGCAGCAAAGGTTGCATGCACCTTCAGCAACCCACGCGCGCCCTTTCCTCTCCGCGCACACCTCTAGTAGCCCGTGCATGCCCTCTCCTTTCCACATGCCACTCTCCAACAGCAAGCAGCACATCCACCTCTCTTTTCTCAAATGCAGTAGCAGTAGTAAGAGCAACCCACCGCCGTATCCTCCTTACTACTGCCTACATTGGCAACCATTTGCCGTGCCACCATCGCCATCGGAATGGCTCGACCGACTTATCCTCCAGCAAGCTCCTCACCTCTGGCCATCACTTCCTTTGTGCACGAGCACAAGGGGAAGTTTTCCCATATTTTTAGGTTCATTTGCTTTTGCATCTAATGCCATTGCCACATATTTTCTTTTTCATTTATTGAATATTAATGTGGTGGAATTTCATGATCACCCCTTTTCTTTGGTATAAATGTGATTCCATCATTATCTCTTCTTGTTTCCTTAATCTGAAAGGAGATTTTGGCTCAGTTTCTTTGGCATTTTTGTGAACATATAGTTTTCGACGTGTGCGAGTTTTAACAAGCATAAGCCTCCCTGTGAAGATGACCCGCTCTCTTGTAAGTGGTTATTTATTTTTCATCTGTTTTGATCGCGCGTTTTACCACTTGATTTCTATACTACAATGCAATCTTAGATCATATTTTTGAACATTGTTTTAGAGCTCGATCAAATGGGGCCATTTCCGGGGATGTGGAGCTCACTGGAGGATAAGTCGGTCGAGCCACTTCCGATGGCCACCACACTAGTCGTCGTGAGAGGTGACCCTTGGCATCACCAAAGGAGAAATTATTTGAGCCACATTGCAAGGAACCAGATCAATTTCCAGGAGAGAAAGAATGAGGACGTGACGATCATCATCTCCGCACATTTAGCCGTTGATCTTATTAGTGTAGGATTTAGACTTTAGATTTTATTTTCCTCGCACATTTGGTTTGAGATCCTTATTCTGGGGTACATTTTAGGGGTTTGTTCCCCGACTTTCTTTTAGGCTCGTGTTGGGTAATCTTTTCAGGAGCTTGTTCCCATTTACTTAGGCAATAGGTTTTTCATTTTCTTTTGTGGAGTTTATCCTTTCTTGTTTGCACTTAAGTAGTGTAGAAAAAAAAAACATCACAAACTGCCTACTAGAAATTGCATGCCCCTAGGTCGGGAAATATAGGTGTGTATGATAGCATCTGGATCTTTCTTTGATTGCATTGCGTGCATCATGCATTGCTGAAAGCTGTAGACAAGGTACATTTCTCTATATCCTTGCATATCTTCCTGATCACTCATTTGCACCTGGACCTAATTTGTAAGACTACATAATTTGACTTAAAAAGAATTAACAAGTGATCATATTAAATTTTCTAAAAAAGGACTAATTAGAGGAACACATTAAAACCCAAGGAGTTGATTTGAGACATTGTGTTGCGGTTCAAGGTTCAAAAAATTTTCTGGTGAATGCACACGTGTATGACATTTTGGAACTGAAGCAAGTACTCTACACACTCCTAGGTTGGAACCTCTATGAAAGAGCCTCCTATTGCTGGACACCGAGGTGACCCAAACTATAGTCCAAAAGTGGGGTTATCTCCAAACCTTGCGGATTGAGGGTAGTTAAGAAACACAGCGAAAGCAACGCTTCAAAGAAAAGGGTTGACCCTACTTGCATCCCTCTTTGCCGTGTTTGGAGTTGACTAAACTTTTTGGTCTTTAGGTAGGATCTGTAAAGTTCCAGTTAGGTCTTTATTAAGGCATTCCGCAAGTCGACAATAGGTACGTAATTGATTGGATAATTTATATTGTCACTTACAATCTGAACTAAAGTCGAAAGCCTAAATCTATAAAGACCTCACAAGTCCTTTTGAATTGTGTTTGTGCTGTTAGTGCATGCTTGGTAAGCGATCTCTTAGGAGACAACTTGTGTTTGATCCAAAACTTGAAAGAATCCTAAGAAGAAACCACCTAAGGGAAGAAATGGCTAGTCAAAGGAACCTTAAGGAATATTTCATTTCGACCAATCACCCTAGCCCTGCACTATGTAGACCTGGAGGGGACAATCCCTATGAGATCAAAAGTAGTACCATACCTTTGCTGCCCTCCTTTTATGGTACTACTAGGGAAGACCCCGACAAGCATATAGAGGAATTCACCAAGGTCTGTTCCACGGTGAAGTTGAAGGGTGTTACTGATGACGCCCAAATGCAGACCCTCTTTCTTTTCTCCCTCAAGGACAAGGCCAAGTATTGGTATCATACCCTAGATGACATTAACACTTGGGATGCCTTGAAGAAGGAATTTCTGAAGAAGTACTTCCCCATGAGCAAAACCAATCACTTTAGGAGGGAAATTATGAGTTTTTCTCCAAAGGATGGGAAAGCTTTCCATGATGCGTGGGAGCACTTCAATGACCTTTTAAGACTTTGCCCGCATCACCAGGTGCCCAAGTGGCAATTGGTTTAAAGGTTCTACACCAGACTTAGTGATTTACACAGGTAGACTATAGATGGTGCCTATGCAGAAACCTTTCTATCTAAGACTGAGGATGAAGCTTGGAACCTTTTCAATACATTGAGTGAGAATTCTATTCACTTGAATTCTGCCTACTTGAATAGAAAACCCATCTCATGCAAAGAAAGTTGGAGGCAAATGAGGCTAGGGACACCTAGAATTTAGCTTACCAGACCCAATTGCTGAATCAAAATATGGAAAGGCTTATGTCAAGCCCTAGCCAATTCATGCCTAGTACCTCCACATCCCAAGCTTCAAAATGTTCCATTTGTCAAGGCAATACACACACTATTGTGGATTGCCATTTGGCATCTCAATTCCCTAAACTTGTACAGGCGGACTTGAATGCCGCTCAAGGGATCCGTCCCAGACCTTGTAATGACCCTTTTTTCAACACTTATAATGAAGGTTGGAGGAACCACCCCAATTTTTCATGGAGACAAGGAAATGTCTCCAATTCAGGGAATTACAGATCCCAACCCATTCAGACTAAACAGTATAATCAACCTGATGGGAACACCATCATGAGCCATAACTAGCTTAGTTTGATCTGATTAAGTCAATAAAATCTCCTACATATCCATCAGAAGGTCTTAAGGGCATAAAACATTGATCTAAGAAGAAAATAATAATACAGGGTTATTTCTATAATTTTACCACCATATCTTGAATGCAGAACAACCACGGGTTTTCTCAGGGGTTAGATAAAGGTCTAATGATCTTAAAAGTCTAACAAGTGAGTTAGAGCAGACAGAAAAGGGTTTTCCTGTGTTTTGAGAATTAAATGACTTTCAAAATCCTAAAAACAGACTCGCTTAATTAACTGATGTTCTGGTCAGGATAAAATTCACCTAAACCCTCTAAAAATCATATAAAAATATTCTCTAGGGTTTGGTACCTTCAATTTGACCATTAGAACTCATCTTGACCCAAAACAAAGTCTCAGACTGATATTTACCCTAATTTAGGTTTTTGCATAAATGTCCTAGTCAAACTAGGTCAAAACCAAAATTCAACTTCACCATTGGATTCCTTAAGTTCAAATTAGGTTTGTCCAAAATTTGGGCCCAATCTGAGATTGTTTCAACCTAGTTTGCAATTTGGTCATGTTTGATTCTTTTATCTCACACATATGCCCTTAACTTTCGAAATCCTTGTGATAACCCCCCAACTTTGTCATCATTTTCAAAAAAACTCCTTGTCACCATGAATCCTAATCCTACAAACTCTGGCAACCTTAAAATGGCATGTTCTTGATTCCTTGACGAATCCCTCTCTGATTTGAAAGGGAAGTTCATCAAGGTATTTCCTTTCTTTTGTTCCAATTCCCATGCCCTCAAACCTTCCCAATCTCTCATGTGAACACATGAGAGATTTGGGTATCCTAGAGAATTCCAACTCCGGTGACATTCCAAGCTTGGGAAGCTTGCTTCCCAAGCTCAAAACTCCCTCCAAAGGCCTATAAAAGGACCTCCAGATCAGACAGAACTTCCCATGCTCAAATTTGACCGGATTCCCCCTTAATTTCGTCTCTCCTCATCTAGTCGAAGCTCCTCAACGTCCGACGAACTCCTCCGAGCCCATCCTTCATCCGCACACAATACTGGCAGCGGATTTATCTCCCTCGCTCTCTTCTGCATCGCGCTGTACCCGCTGACGCCTCGTCCTCTGTCTTCCTCGCTGATTTCTACCCACTTGAGCGCTTTCTTCTGCGACATCAACCATACCACAATCAGTGCCGCCTCAACTCCCCGTCGTCTGCCAACTACCTAGATAAGTCCCCTAACTCCTCTACTTCATTTTCATCGCAACCACACTCAATTTCGACCACACTACCGCCCGTTCACCGTCATCCCTTCCGCATCCGGCCACTCCTACGATGAGGCACATCTCGCTCCACACACTACCAAACCTCTCGCCATTCATCCCTACACCTCCTCCTAGACCTCAGGAGAAAAAGCCCTAACTTAGTTAGGATGATTGCTCCGCCAAACCCTCTACCGAACACACCCACCTCCGCGCACCAACTCCAACACTATCTGGCCAATACAGTCACCTTCACGACACGCTGCACCCACAACCATACTCGCCACCCTACGACGAATCTCCTGAACTTATTTGACAAGGTCGAGAGGCCGTATTAGAACAGCTGTCTCCACCTTTGGTACCCGTACCCAAGCTTGAAATCATCCGCAACAGTCGCCCCGACCTGTCCACCCACCTAAACTTGTTCTATTGTACGATCTAAGCTGAATTTGAACCCACCTTATTTACAATAAGGACATTGCAAATCATAGGCATAGGGGGTATTAAAGTGCAAAATGTTGTGAGAATCACTTCACAAGAAAGGGTTTCATAAAAAAAAAAATATTCCAAAAAAAAACCAAAAAAAATAAATAATTGAAAAAGAACAAAAAAATGGAGAAAGGGGAGGAAATTTTGAGAATTAATTGCATATCATTTTGGAGGAGAGAAAGGGGAGGTGATATAAATGTCAAAAAGGAGCACCGTTTGAAATAATAAGAGATAGTCATTAGTAAAAGATTAAGAAATCTACTTAGTTCTAGACCAAATCAAAAGAAAGAAACAAAAGATAAAAAGTGCTAAGAGACAAAAGAAATTAGTATGAATGCTGATCCTAGGCCTCTTGGGCTATGTTTTAAGCTTAAAAATTCAAGTATTCGTTAAGATCTGGATAGTCCTCAAGAGGTTGGGGAAAATGCGAAGCTTAAGTATTAGGTCTAAGGCTTAGGGATTATTCAGCCTCGTTAACTAACCTCTAGTTTGCTGGACTTGGTAACCTAAGCACTCCAATCCACACACAGTCTAGTTTAGTGTGCTTAACTATCAAAAACATGCAAAAGAGTTAATTCTGTTCTGAAAAAGCTACCTAGATTAAGAGCGATTGATCAACACAAGTTGATTTGGAAGAGTTTCCGATGCGGAGAGGTGGGAAATTCCCCTCGAAGATGTGCAATAATATACCGTCTCCTCGGTGCTTGTCTCCTAGGCCATCTAAATATCCTACCGGGGGCATGTAAGCACCTTGTGCTGGTTCAAATGCCATGGGTGACATTATCACGAAATGTCAATTGCCAGGGTCTGGATTTAGCTACAGAACGCCATGGGCGGGATTATACCAAAATCTCAAAAGTCAGGGTTCTGGGGGTTACCATGGGGCAGTGCTATCTCAAAGCATCAATTGCCAGGGACCCTGCGAGGATTGATGGTGGGAGCTAGGAATCCGATACAGACCGTGTTGTAAAGCCAATCTGAAGCTAGAAATAAAGAAAGAAACAAAAGAGAAAACTCTCCAAAAATAAAAAAATCTTTTGTCTCTCTCTTACAAAAATGAACTGCAAACTGAGCCTGGGCTAAACATGTTGCAAGTATGGGTGCTTTAACCGCGGAGTTCAACGAATCTTAGGTTAGTTCCTGTGGGCCTTAGAAACCTTCGCGGCAGACTGAGGGTCAGGTCCGGATCTTGGTTGGTACTTGAGTACGTCTAGGCCTACTATTGGCATTCTGACCTAATCTATAGAAGAAAGCACACAGCAGAAATCTAAGCATAAAAAGGCATGGTCTAGAAATTAAGCTAATTCCATAAGATTTTGCTAAGGGACTAGTAAAAGATAGGCATGAGGGTATGATGGAAATACCATCATGAGCTATAACTAGCTCAGTTTGATCTAATTAAGTCAATAAAAGCTCCTACATATCCATCAAAAGATCTTAAGGGTACAAAACATTGATTTGAAAAGAAATAAGAATATAGGGTTATTTCTATAATTTTACCACCATATCTTGAATGCAGAACAACCTAGGGTTTTCTCAGGGGTTAGATAAAGGTCAAATGGTCTTACAAGTCTAACAAGTGAGTTAGAACAGACAGAAAAGGGTTTTCACGTGTTTTGAGAATTAAATGACTTCGGAAACCCTAAAAATAGACCCGCTTAATTAACTGAGGTTTTGGTTAGGATAAAATTCACCTAAACCCTTTAAAAATCATATAAAAATATTCTCTAGGGTTTGGTACCTTTAATTTGACCATTAGAACTCATCTTGACCCAAAATAGAGTCTCAGACTAACATTTGCCCTAATTTAGGTTTTTGCATAAATTACCCAATCAAACTAGGTTAAAAACAAAATTCAACTTCACTATTGGATTCCTTAGGTTCAAATTAGGTTTGTGCCAAAATTTGGGCCCAATCTGAGATTGTTTCAACCTAGTTTGCAATTTGGTCCTGTTTGATTCTTTTAACTCACAATATGCCCTTAACTTTCAAAATCCTTGTAGATAGCCCCCCAGCTTTGTCATCATTTTCAAAAAAAGGTCCCTACCGCCATGAATCCTAATCCTACAAACTCCGACGACCTTAAAATGGCATGTTCTCCTTAATTCCTTGTCGAATCCCTCTCAGATTTGAAAGGAATGTTCATCAAGGAATTCACTTCCTTTTGAACCAATTCCCATGCCCTCAAACCTTCGCAATCTCTCATGCGAACGCATGAGAGATTTGGGTATCCTAGAGAATTCCAACTCCGGCAACATTCCAAGCTTGGGAAGCTTGCTTCCCAAGCTCAAAACTCCCTCTAGAGGCCTATAAAAGGACCTCCAGATCAGACCGAACTTCCCATGCTCTAATTCGACCGGATTCCCCCTTAATTTCATCTCTCCTCATCCGGTTGAAGCTCCTCGATGTCTGATGAGCTCCTCTGAGTCCATCCTTCGTCCGTGCATAATATCGACGGCGGATTTATCTCCCACGCTCTCTTCCATGTCATGTTGTACCTGCCGACGCCCCATCCTTTGTCTTCCTCGCCGATTCCTACTCACTGGAGCACTTTCTTCCCCGACGTCGACCATACCGCAATCGACGTTGCCTCGACTCTCCGTCGTCTACCAACTACTTAGATAAGTCCCCTAACTCCTCTACTTCATTTTCAACCCAACCACACTCAATTTCGACCACGCTACCGCCCATTCATTGTCACCCCTTCTGCGTTTGGCCACTCCTCTGACGAGGCACATCTCGCTCCACACACTACCAAACCTCTCATCGTTCATCTCTACACCTCCTCCTCGACCTCAGGAGCAAAAGCCCTATCTTAGTTAGGTCGATTGCTCCTCCAAACCCTCTGTCGAACACACCCACCTCCGCGCACCAACTCCAACATCGTTCGGCCGCCACAGTCACCTTCACAACATGCCGCACCCACCACCATACTCGCCACCCTACGGCAAAGCTCCTAAACTTATTTGACAAGGTCGAGAGGCCGTATTCTGACTTTCAAGTCTTTGCTCCTTCGACCGCCATTGACGAAGCTTTGAGCGAAGCTTGATGCCTACTCCAGCACTTGCAAGTTTCAAGCATCGTCCTTATCTCGCGCGGAATCACTCCAGGAGTCTCAGTGGACCAGCAATTGGAGCCTTTGACCTCCATCTTGCGTGAATTGAGCAAAGAAACCGTAGCAACTGCACGTAGAGGAATGGTGGCAAGATTAGTCCTACCTCGGAAGCTGAAGAACTCCCACACTTGCATAGATTGAATTTGTCTCATAGGCTATTTGCCTCAACAGAACATAGGAGGTGAGGTCTGATAAGTCGATTTTCGCTTTCTAATAATGTATTAAGATGATTTATTGTTGTAGGATCGAAGTGGTGGAAAATCACTTAACAAAATAATTAAAATTACAATTAAACCACTCATAGGAGAGCAGGTCATGTCCACAGGGAGGTAATGACTTAGTTAAACTCGCAATTAGGTCAAAATCAAGTTCGCTAAACTATTCGCCAGATCAAACAATGCTTGTATAGCTCTGAAAGTAAACCTTAAATTTATGGAGAAGTCAAGGGGTGTGAATGTAATTTTTACATCATAAAATTATACATGTGCAAGAGTATGCCATGTACTATTCACTTGCATGCATATGAAGATGTCATTCAAAATTAAATTCATTGCACATAAAGATGAATAATAAGGTTTAACAATTATCTAGAAGCATGAGCATTAAGGCATAAATTCACCATAATAAAATAAACATAAATCAAAATTCATTTTGTGGCAATGGCATGAAATGTAATTATTAATTCCACCATAAACAGAGTATTTTACCTCTCTCCTCCTCACGCATAGGAGAGAGGATTGTTCGAGGAACTCTTCTGGGTATAGATTGGCTGGAGCGAGGGCCCCACAACGGTGGCGACGGCAAGTTGCGAGACGACCGAAGTCGGCCGGATGGAGGAGAGAAGTGGCGGCGGTGGAGATTGATGTTGCTGGTCCTGCGTGCTGCAGGTGCGAGGAGGCACGGCACGCAAGCGCTGGGGGTACTGAAGGCACGCGGAGGCATGGGAGAGTGGGTGCGTAGGCGCTCTGCAGGCCGCTTGGGCGCGTGGGGTCCTGTGGCTGTGCGGCTGCAGGAGTTGCAGTGGGCGACGCGCGGGCGCTGCAGCAAAGGCAGGTGGAGTTTGAAGGCGCCTGGAGGTGAAGGCGCGGGGATTGCAGGCGTGAGGCGAGGGCGCGCTGGAGAACGCACGCTAGGCAAGGGCGTACGGTGCAGTCAGATGGCACCGGTTGCAGGTGCTGCAGGGAGGCGCGAGGAGGTCTGAAGCTGGGGTACTAGGGGGTTGCAGGCACTACTGGAAGGCACTTTGCAGGCCGCAAGGGCACGCGGGCGAGGTCTGATGGAGAGGGGGGCTGCTGGAGCGCGGGCGAGGGTGTGCAAGTGGGGGTAGGAGGATTTGCAGCCCTTTGTGCTGCAGCAAGTGTGGCGAGGTTTTTGGGTTCTTTTTGGTGGAGTGGAGGACAAACAAAGAATGGGGAAGAAGATGGAGGTGGATGCTGATGATGGTTGATGACGGTGGTAACAAGTCGTGCATCAGTAGATGCACTCACAGTAGGTGAGCTTCAAGGAGCTCGTGCACGGTGGTGGTCAAGTCCATCCTCTTGGTGTGGCGGTCTATCACCTCGCTGGCCCACAGTATGACGGAGCTTGGCCGTGGAGGCCCACGGTGGTGGAATGTTGCACGGTGGTGGAATGGGTGGTGGCCTCTGTAGATTCCCTACTAGGAGGGGGTGACGTAATAAAATGCGAAA
The DNA here is from genome assembly GCA_037157565.1 of Thalassia testudinum. Taxonomy (NCBI): domain Eukaryota; kingdom Viridiplantae; phylum Streptophyta; class Magnoliopsida; order Alismatales; family Hydrocharitaceae; genus Thalassia; species Thalassia testudinum. The sequence goes on along the minus strand of JAZHRO010000014.1, from coordinate 129,518,668 downwards.
TAAAATATATACCAATCTCACAAAATAAACAATCACACAATGTACACAATTATTTTTAAGTGGAAACCCAAATCGGGTGAAAACCACCACCTAACCCTCTCGAGTTAGGATTTTCCGATTAACCAAGTTGATCAAATCCAGTAAACGAATCACTTAAATGAGGGTGATTCAACCTCAATTACAACCACGCTACAAGTGCGAGGGTAGCGTTCCTCAACCCCTTCTCTTCACGAGAAGGATTTTGTCCCACGAAAGAGACAAGAATTCACAAAGCGAATACCCAACCAAATAACAAAGTCAAATAACAAATATAGTCTTATAGAGCCAACAAAGATTTAAACCTAGCTTCTATAAGAATTAGGAAACTCCCCTTTGCAAGGAGTGCGTTGAATCGATGATGCGGGTGCGTGAGCCACGCGACGGCGCAACGTCACTCTCATGAACTACAGCAAGAGAGCGGGTGCGCAAAGGCTTGATGCTCTCAAGATGAAGAACTTGAGCTTCGAGAGCAAGAGCTTTTCTAGGACACAAAAGAGTAGAAAGTATGTTGCTTGGGTGTGTCTTGGTGTGTCTTGAGTGGCAAAGGCTCCCCTCTATTTATAGAGGCCTTAGGAAGGCTTTGGAAGTCTTTGGAAAGCTTCCGTAGCCGTTGGGAGCAAAGCCCAACAGAATCAGGCCGAAATCAGGAACAATGATTGCACTGACAAGGTTATCAGACATCTGATCCTGGCATCAGACGTCTGGGAAACCAGTTTAAGACGTTTGATTTTATGCGGGTTTCTTCCTGACTTGAATCAGATCTAAACAGGGTTCTAGTGCAAGTCCATCAAACGACATACAAGTCGTCTGGCACTATGTTTGGACGTCTGGAAACCTACTTTTCTGCGAGAATGGATTTCCAAGAGAGTGCAACGGCTAGAAAATCTCTGAGAAGAGATTTTCGGGTCAGCCGAGGCAAAATGGTCATTTATTAAACTTCTGGAAAGGCTTAAGGACGTCTGATAAGACTCTAACGGTCATATCCTTTAGCGTTTGCTAAGCCAGCCAACGGTCCACTAATTGGACGTCTAGCAAAAACATCAGACGTCTTCTAAGACGTCTGGTCTAAGGTCTGGACATCTGATTTCATCAGACAGAACTAACTAAGTCCAGCCTAAATGTTATCAGACGTCTGAATCAACAGTCAGACGTCTTAAAACATATTATCAGACGTCTGATTTTGGAATTAGACGTCTGAAAAAGCTGTTTGAACCCTATATTGATTTTCTAAGTTCTCCACAGAAAACCTTAGTGTCCTAGGGTTGTGCAGGTGTTCCTAGGACTACTATTAGGGTACTTTGAGGCTCTTTAACATGACGTTCTAAGGAACAAAAAGAGCAAGGAAATAAAGACAAAAGTACATGAAAGAAAATAAACAGAATTCTATCCTATTCTTCTCGTCCTTCCATCTTCAATCTATCGCTCCTCGCAAATCTCCTCTGTTCTCCATCAAGCTCCTCCAATCCATCCTGGATGCGAGCTCGAACTCCGTCTAATCACGTCTCCATTTGCAATTACCTGAAATCTAAGACTCTAAGTGCAAATGTTAAATGACACGTGTTTTGTTATCATCAAAATAAACGATCGCGGTGCTCTAGCACCAACAGCCTCCTCCTCAACGGCAGCTCTTCCTTCTCTTTTGTAGCCACGGCTACCAAGATTTGAAATTCAAAACACCATGGAATCAATGTGATGCGCAGGAGGAGGAGGCAAAGTCGGAGGAGTTACCTACAAAGAAGAAGAAGAATAAAAGAATAAAATAATTAGGGTTATTTATACATAACTCCTTAACTTCTATGTTAATTAAAATAGTGCACCTAATTAATTAACTATTTAAATGTATGCAACCCTAGGTTAATTCTAAATGCATGAATTATGCACTTAAGCTAAAAATATGAATTAATTTATTTACAATCTAATGTATGCTATGTAAATGTTAAAATTAACTTAATGTCTAGACATTTAGATACTTAAATAGCCCACAAATATGGGCTAATAAAATACCCCCATTCCTAGTTTTTGCTAGTCCCTAGCAAATCCAAGCAAAACCTAGCACTCCAAGTAGACTAGCCAACCCAATTGATCTTCCTTTAGAAACATATTAAGTTCAGACTTTAGACCTAAGGTTCCTAAGTAGTTGCTAAGTTACAGACTAGGTCGACTAAAGACGAGTTGCAGGTACAGGTTTCCCTGATTTCAAACTCTACCCTAGGGTTTATTGATCCCTGAGATTAAAGCATCCGTGCATGTACATTGGTCTGAGTTATTTGAGGTTGGAACGACTGCTAACCTAGAAAGGAAAAAGGATATATATATATATATATATATATTGATTCCTCTAAGTCTAACCTCGGATCAACTATCAACACGGTCTGTGTCGAATTCATTGTCCCCATCACCGTACCTCGAAGGGTGCCTGGCTTTCGATGCTTCAAGATAGCACGGCCCATAGTGACCCCAAGAACTCCTGGCAATCAACACTTTGAGATAGTATCACACATGGATTTCTTAAGCGAATTCAGGCCTGTGGCAATCTGCACTTCGAGATAGGGCCGCCCATGGTACCTGAACCGCACAATGAGCTTACATGCCCTCAGTAGGATGGATATCCTAAGAGACAAGCGCCGAGGAGGTAATATGTTATCATCGCATCCTCAAGGTGAGTAGATACTCCACCTCTCCTGCAGCAGGAACTCTTCCAATCAAATTGTGTTTTCAAGCCTCTCTTAAGTCAAAACTAAGAGAACCAAATTTCTTTTAAGAAAGGAATTAAGGTGATCACTTACTTACACAAGACCAAGTGTGTGAAATTTGGATGCTTGGGTTACAATGACCCGTAAACCAAAAGGTAGAACAAGGCTCCAGGTACTACCCCACCTTTTAACTCAATCCCTAGCTTTTCTTCCTCAACCTCTTGAGGAATGGTCCGAAACTTAACTCCTACTTAAGTTTTTTAAGTCCACAAAGGACCCTAAAGGTTTAAAGTTAATAGCTCAACTTAGTTTTTAAAGTTCGAACCTAGAGTCAACTTAGTCTAACCTAAAGTTCTGATCTTATGCCTAAGAATGCAAGGCCAGCCAGTTAAACTCAATAATACAAAATGATTTTTTTTATTTAATGCAAATGTATGCAATGTAGAATGCTTTAACTAAATGCATGAATGCACTATGTATAAATGCTATGTATAACCCCAAGTACGCCCCCCCATGCCTAAAATCTGCAATGTCCCCATTTCATAGAAGGATATTACCTGGGTCAAAGATGGGTTGCCGTTAATTTGCTAGCAGCCGAGTAGCCAAAGAACCCGCAAATCAGGTTTAAGGATTGCAGAAATAGGCCCTCAAAATGAGCAAAGTAATGCTGGCCTAGAAAATAGGTAACCTAGGATATTGGTGAGCTATTGATGAATCCCAATAGCAAATGCTCGCCCAACTAAGATGGGAATGAAATCTTCCCCGGTCACCAGAAGAGCTTCTAAAGGATAAACTGGCATAACAACCTCCAAACGGGTAGGGGAAGGATGACAAGGATCCTCCAACAGAGATGGGAAAGGAATGGTGCAGAGATAAACCCCCAAGGTAATGGACTGACTAAAGAAATCATCAATCCATACCCAATACTCCATTACAGGAAATATTAGTCTGTTAAGCCCTGTGGTCAGAACAAAAGTGAGCAAATCTCTAAGCCAAGGATCGTCTAGGGTGTCCAAGTTTCGAGGTTGCGGGATGGCCATAAGATCTAGGTTGGGTTTAATCAGCTCAGTGTCCATCCCTAACACTCTTCCTAATTCCTCAATCACATCCCTAGCATCCCTTGTACTATCACAAGTATCTTCCTACACTTCATCAGGAGTTAAAATTTCGCCTTCAGACATAAGCGAATCAGAGGGTGACTTCGAATCAAATGAAGGCAGGTTGGAAGCAACAGATCTAGGGATTATCCTATCAACGTCATCCCTGAGTTCTTGTTCTTTACTCAAATCCTCCTCGAAGTCTATATGTGAATCCACATAAATCTCAGAAGTTGCTTCCACATTTTCCATTATTTCGTGATGAGGTGGGATACCATCAATAGGTGTGCTAAGGAAACCTAATTTGGTCAAATTTGTGACATCCTCAGGGGCTAACTCTTCAAATAAGACATAATCGCCGTTAATGTCACTCCCAATCTTGAATGTAAGTTCCTCATATAATTTATCGTTCTCCTCATCATATGATTCATCATATACCCAAGGTCTAGAATCATCTAAAATCTCAGCAGATCCCCTAGGGTACTCTATCTAAGGTAAATGGTTTACACTAGTAACATCAGACTCCTCAGATAGGTGAATTTCTTCAGGGTTAGGTTCCCTAAGGGTAGGCTTGAGTTCCATCTCGTGATCAGAAGGGAGGGCAGGAGTAACAACTTGACTTCAATAGACTTCATCAAATGTCACCAAAATACTATCATCTAGGTCAAGATCTTCCAATGGTACCATCATTCCCTTCTTTTGACTCCAATATAATTCAGGTGAATACTCAACCTTATCATCATCTTCCTCGGGTTGCCACCTTTCTTCATCCAATGCATAGCTACTTTCATATGTATCTTCCTCCCACTTAAGGCGTGGATCTCTCAAGGAAGTGTCAACTAACAGGGAGGTTTCAAAATCGATCCTCCAAAAGTAGCTATTCTCCCTTACATAATCCCCAAATTTTCCCTCCAACTTAAAGTGTTGCTCTCCCATGGGAGATTCATCTACTGTAGAGGGGTGTATGTCATCCTCAATGGGGTAGATTGGGTGGCTAATTTCATCTCTTTCTTGTTGGCCTACTCTCGAAGATTCTCCTAACAATTCAATCATTTCATCTTGCATTTTCTGTATTTCCATCTTCAAGGAGGAGAGGTCATTTCTATCAAGAGAGAAGTCAGGCTCAGGCTTATGGTACCCAAGAGTTTCTGTCCAACCATTATAATTATTCAGGGAGGGTGGATTGGATATTTCTTTGGTGTGTGGGATATTGGGCAAAGCAAATCCCGCTCCTAGGTTCTGCTCACTGATTTGGGGCGTAACCAGGCCAATACTCTATAATAGGAGTAAAATGGATCACAATGATTGTCATTATGTCCATCAAAGGATGGACCATCTCGGCATATGGGATCGAAGAGTGCAGAGTGGGGGTAAGGGTATGGGCAAGATGTGAAAGGATGAAAACCAATGTGGTCCATTCTAACTCACACCTCAATCAGAATTCCCCAAGCAAAACACAATTCAATAAGGACTTTTTAGGTCTTTCCTAATTTAGGCTTTTGATTTTAAGTCAGATTGTAGGTGACAACACAATTTGTTCAATCAATTTATGTGCTTATTGTCGACCTATGGATCGCCTAAGAAGACATAGTTGGAGCTTAGGTGTTCTTCCCTAAATCTCAAATGGTAGAGCAACTCCAAAGATGGAAGATCGAGGGATGCAAGTAGGCCTAAGCCTTCCTTTGAAGCAATGCTTTCGCGGTGCTTCTCAACTACCCCCAAAAATCCGTGACAGGGTATCCCCCTCTTTGGAGTTATAAACCTTTGATCTCAAGTTCTAAACACTTCAGAATCCAATGGTAGGAGGGCTCTTGTCCTAGTATTTCTAAACCTAAGGAGTGTATAAACGCGTGTCGTGGTGCAAGAGATATAAGTGTGCATACACCGTAAAGATTTTGAATTTTTGAATCGCACGTCAAGTTTGAAAATCAAATCCTTGGTTTTTAAAATGTCCCTCCTTTAATTAGTCCTTTTTCCAGAAAATATGTGACCACTTGTTAGATCTATTCAATACAGATTAGGTGGTCTTGAAATTAATCCAAATGCATTTGCATGACAGGTAGAAATGCAAAGTTAGAAGTGCATACCTGATTCCAGCATTCTTCATGCAATATGCAAGATAGGAAATTAGATCTAGATGCTGCTCATTCAATCCTAAATGATACGACCTAGGGGCAGGCAGCTTCTAGTAGGTAGCTCGTGTTTTTATTTTTTCTTTTATACACAATCAAGGAAAATAAAATCAATTCACAAAAGAAATCCTAGATCTAAAGAAAAAGGGAACAGGCTCCCAAAAATTACCCAATACGGGCCTAAAACAAAATCGGGGAACAAACCCCTCAACTGTACCCCAGAACAAGGGTTTTCCAAATGAATGTATTAACATAAAGAGAAGAAAGAAAAATAAAATCTGTATGCAGCTAAATGGATGAAGATGTGGTCCTCCAGATATCTCCTTCAGCGGTGGAAACAAGGTCCACCAAGGCGTTGTTGAGGCAGGTGTGATGCTCCTTCTCCCAGGTGTTGTAACTCCACCGACGATGTCAAGGATCGCCTGATCATTGAAGCTGGTGCTCCAAGATGTCTCCAAATACATGTACCTCGCACCAAACAAAATAATGGAATTTAAATATGCATCAAATAAAATTTGGACATATAATTAAATAAATGCGAGTCTAATAAGCCCTTTTCCTCCCCGACAACGGCACCATTTGATAAGTCAATTTTTGCTTTCTAATAATGTATTAAGATGATTTGTCATTGTAGGATCAAAGTGGTGGAAAATCACTTAACAAAATACTTAAAATTACAATTAAACCACTCATAGGAGAGCAGGTCATGTCCACAGGGAGGCAATGACTTAGTTAAACTCGCAATTAGGTCAAAATCAAGTTCGTTAAACTATTCGCCAGATCAAACAATGCCTGTATAGCTCTGAAAGTAAACCTTAAATTTATGGAGAAGTCAAGGGGTGTGAATGTAATTTTTACATCATAAAATTATACATGTGCAAGAGTATGCCATGTACTATTCACTTGCATGCATATGAAGATGTCATTCAAAATTAAATTCATTGCACATAAATATGAATAATAAGGTTTAACAATTATCTAGAAGCATGAGCATTAAGGCATAAATTCACCATAATAAAATAATCATAAATCAAAATTCATTTTGTGGCAATGTCATGAAATGTAATTATTAATTCCACCATAAACAAAGCATTCTACCTCTCTCCTCCTCACGCATGGGAGAGAGGATTGTTTGAGGAACTCTTCTGAGCGTAGATTGGCCAAAGCGAGGGTTCCACAACGGTGGCGACGGCAAGTTGCGAGACGGCCGGAGTCGGCCGGACGAAGGAGAGAAATGGTAGCGATGGAGGTTGCTATTGCTGGCCACGCGGGCACTGGGGGCGCTGCAGGTGAGCGAAGGCGTGGGCGTGTGGGCGCGCGAGCGCTCTATAGGCCGCTTGGGCGTGCAAGGTCTTGTGGCGGTGCGACTGCAAGCGTTGCAGTGGGCGACGCGTGGGTGCTGCAGCAGGGGTGAGTGGAGTTTGAAGGCACATGGAGGTGAAGGCACGGGGACTGTAGGCACGAGGCGAGGGCGTGCTGGAGAACACATGCTAGGCAAGGGCGCGCGGTGGAGTCTAATGGCACCGGCTGCAGGTGCTGTAGGGAGGCGTGAGGAGGTCTGAAGCGGGGGTGCTAGGGGGTTGCAGGCGCAGCTGGAGGGTGCTCTACCGGCTGCAACGGTGCTCGGGCAGGGTCTGATGGAGCAAGGGGGGCTGCTGGCGCACAGGCGAGGGTGTACAGGTGCGGGCAGGAGGAGTTGCAGCTCTTTGTGCTACAGCGGGTATGGCGAAGTTTTTAGGTTCTTTTTGGTGGAGTGGAGGAAAAACAGAGAATGGGGAAGAAGATCGAGGTGGATGCTGGTGATGGTTGATGACGGTGGTAACAAGTCGTGCATCAGTAGATGCACTCACAATAAGCGAGCTTCAAGGAGCTCATGCACGGTGGTGGTCAAGTCCATCCTCTTGGCGCAACAGTCTATCACCCTGCCGGCCCACAGTATGATGGAGCTTGGCCGTGGAGGCCCACGGTGGTGGAATGTTGCACAGTGGTGGAATGGGTGGTGGCCTCCTCCTCAACAGCAGCTCTTCCTTCTCTTTTGTAGCCACGACTACCAAGATTTGAAATTCAAAACACCGTGGAATCAATGTGATGCGCAGGAGGAGGAGGTAGAGTCATTGGAGTTACCTGCAAAGGAGAAGAAGAATAAAAGAATAAAATAATTAGGGTTATTTATACATAACTCCTTAACTTCTATGTTAATTAAAATAGTGCACCTAATTAATTAACTAATTAAATGTATGCAACCCTAGGTTAATTCTAAATGCATGAATTATGCACTTAAGCTAAAAATATGAATTAATTTATTTACATCCTAATGTATGCTATTTAAATGTTAAAATTAACTTAATGTCTAGACATTTAGATACTTAAATAGCCCACAAATATGGGCTTATCAAGGTCCTCGTACCCCTCACGCGCCTCACCCGCGACACCTTACATGCGAGTCTGGCAGATCCGTATACCTGCCTAACCAAGCACTCCTCGGCTGCCACTCACAGTTGGTAGCCCTGGTCTCGAGTGTGTTCTACCAAAATACCGGATAACCTGAAGCCCTGGGAGGGCGAATCCCTGAGAGAAAAGGAGAGATAGCGTGCGGAGGCAGGGGGCTTTTCTCTCAAGACCAACGACAACACTTAGCCATTTAAGGAACCTCCCCCTTGCATGTAAAGAAGGAAGAAGGAGAGGAAGCTTGAGCAGAAGAAAAAGAAGAGAGAAAGCACAACTAGAAGAAGAGAAGCCTCACAAAAGAAGCAGAAGCAATGAATGATTTAAGCCGTCTGATTGTCAGAGCTTCATTTGAGGTGCACTGTGCACTTATCTTACGTGGCATTTAATTGCTTAGTACTATTGAGTTATTTGATATAATTGTGAAGGGTAATTAGTGATTCAAATCACCATTGTACCCCATTCTTTTTGCATTATTGACATCGGATTTCATTTATATATCATTCTTGTTTGAAATTCTATTATACATTGCTTATATTGCATTTGAATTGCAATCTTGAGAATTATTTTGCCAATTTCTCCCTGTGTTCGATCTCGGACTTCATTTCTGATATTCGAGTATAAATTCTATTTGTTTTTCACGCTGATTCGATCTATACTACAATGCGACAATTTTTAAACCTGATTCAGAGTGAATAACACAACCTCCTAACCTCTCTCGATCACCCAAGACCTCCGAGATGGATGAGATCAAGGCTATGTTAAAGGCCATGCAGGAGAATCAAAGCATGATCATCCAATCTCATGACAATGCAATCAATGAGATGAAATCCCAAATTGGACACCTTGTCGAGGCTGTGAGCAGAAGGGAGACTGGGAAGCTTCCCAGTTCATCTGAGGAGAACCCTAAAGGGAAAGTCATTGTCTTTGGGGAGCATGCCCAGGTGGTGACTATTCTGAGGAGTGGAAAAGAAATTTCCAAACTTGATGCTCCTATAGTCCCACCTTTTGAAACCCATCCACCTCGACATTCGCCCCCACCGGAGAAGAGTTGCCCAACTCTTCGCCACTTGAAATCACCTCACCGGAAGAGGTTGTCTCCATTCCACCCCTTACCCGATATGACCCCTTCCACCCAGAGACCGAGAGTGCCCTTTCTAGAGTGCTTATCCACCATTAGGCAGACTTCTGGTGGCTTATCTAGAGCTAAAGATAAGACAGATGAAATCATGGAGACTTTCAAGCAAGTGCAAATTAACCTGAATTTGCTTGAGGCTTGCAAGCAAATTCCATCCTATGCCCACTTTCTAAAGGACCTGTGCACAAAAAAGCAGCCATCTAGGAAACAAGTCCAATCAAAAGTTGTCCTGTCTGATTCCCTTAGCTCAATAGTTCAACATGTCACATTCCCAAGACTTAAGGACCCAGGAGCCCTGTACATCTCAGTGGTCATAGGTGACCTACATATAGATGAGTCTCTGCTTAATCTGGGTGTGGAGGTGAACATCTTTCCAAGCTACGTGTATGAATGTTCTCACGCTTTTGTGCGGGTTTAAAGCGTATCACGTTGTAGTATAATCGACAAAACGTTTAAACAAATATAAAGAATTTTATTACTCGAAAAATGGAGTATCCGAGGTCGAACACAGGGAGCAAATGGAATTTACTACTAATCAAAATGTAATTGAACACTCTAATTTACTCAAAATGTTAATTCAAATATGAATGTATGCGATTAAAAGTAATTAGGACAAAAAATATGAAATTGGACGTCTGATCTGGTGATCAGACGTCTTAAAAGTATTTTCCCCTTTTTCTTCTTCTGATCTTGCTTTCTTTCTTCTTTCTCTTCTTTTCTTGCAAAGGCTTCTTCTTCCTGCCTTTGTATCTTTTCTCTTGCTTCTTCTCCTGCCTTGCCTTCCTTCTTTCTTCTTCTTCTTCTGATCTTTGCTGTCTTCACTTGACCTGTCCTTCGTTCTCTGTCTTGCTTCTACCTTGCTCTTCCTTCTTCTCCTACGAAGTCTTCTTTCCTCTTCTTCTTCTCTTTGCGGCTAAGTCTCTCCACGCTCAGTCTGCCTGCATAGGAGCAAAATCTACCCCTTTCCCTCTACCCGCACGTCTCTCTCTCTCAGCAATTCACTCAGGGACGCTCTCCCAGATCCACACGGATAATCAGGTCGGATCGTACACGGGACCAGGCGCACCTGCAGGTGGTGTGATGCGCGAGGAGTGCTGAGGTTTAGGTCGAGTCAGATCCCGCCAGATCCCCGAGATGAAACCGCGGACGAGGCGGGCGTGAGGGCAGGTGAGGGACCTCACCCCTGTGCTTACGGAAGTGTTAAGGTAATATCACAAATTCAATTTATGGCGCAGCGGTGCCTCGGCTCTCCACGATGTGGGACTAAAGCCTCTGCCCTGATTTCGTGCGCGCCCGCAGACTTGCGTGTCATCCCCACAGCTGCTGGCTCTGCTAGTGCTCCTTGCTGGACCAGGGCGCTTTGCGACACCCGCACGAATATGCAGCACCTGCAGCCTGGGAACCCTGGTGCCTGGAGCAGCTACGGAGCTTCTTCAACAGTCGTCCATGGCGGCAGGAGCGTCGACACTGTCAGACACAAAATGAGCCTCTCGGCCCAATCATACCAGCTAGAGACCTTCGCCGTAGCACGGCGAAGGCGGTGGACGGTGCTGCAGGCCACCGGTCGGCCTAGGCGTGCGTGCCTAGGTCAACCTGTGGCCAGATGTGTGGGGTTGTTCGGGGGGTTATTGGGGAGATTTGGAGTGGCAGTGGAGGGGTGGAATGAATTCCTGGTGGTGAGGCGGAGCTCACGAGATGGTTGGCGAGCCGTGTGGAGGGGCGGAGTGGTGTGGGCGGCTCGCCGGAGGTCGGTCGGAGGCGAGGAAGATGGAGGTGTTCAGGCACTGTCGGGGGGTAAGTAGATAAAATAGCAAGGGAAAAAGAGAGAGGGGAATGTGGAGAAGGTATTTGGCCTAACTACAGGGATGAAGGGGGACGAAGAGGTGAACAGCAGTACCTGCTGTCGTCAGAGAAGATGCTGCCCAGTGGGGGAGAACGGCAGCGACGACGGGGCTGAGACGGCGTGCGCGGGTGCTGCGCGACGCGGAGGAGAGTCAGGAAGCTAACTCTGCCACTGGTTTTGTGGCGGAGCGAAGAGGATGGGAGAGGGAGCTCGCCGGAGCTTGCTGGGAACTTTGGCCGGGCAGGAGGAGATGAATTGGAGGTGGAAACTCGGCCAAATCAAACTAAAGATGAGCGGCCGGAGGTGTAGTCTCTTTTATAGGCACTAGACCGGTTGTTCAGGGCGTGGAGGGCACGCAATCGTCTGAGGTCGGTCGCCGGAGATGGAAAGAGGTTAAGATACCCAAATCTCTCGTGCGTTTGCACGAGAGATTGGGTTCACACCAGGGATCAAGATTGGCCTCAGATGGAAGGGAATTCCTCAGAGAATCTCCCTTCCATTTCTGGGAGGGGATCTCTGAGGAATCAGAGAGGATTCCCTCTCAAATCCTCGCCGGAGCAGGATTCTGCCCCAATAATGGCGGCAGGACCTGATTGCAAACGTGGCGAGGAACTTAGGGGGCTCTCTGCAAAGATATTCAAAAGATAGGGACCAAATTATGATTTGGGTGTACTAAATTGCAAAGTTGGTCAAGATGACCTCCCCTTAGGTCCAAATTTTGGTATAAACCTAATTTGGACCTAAGGAATCCAATGGTGAAGTTTGATTTTAGGTTTGACCACGTTTGACTGGATATTTTGCGTAAAAACCTAAATTAGGTCAATTGATGAACTAGGACCCTAATCTAGGTCAAACTGGGTTCCAAAGGCCAAATTAAATGTTCTAAACCCTATAGGATGTTTTTCCATGATTTTTAGAGGGTTTAATTGATTTTTATTCTGACCTAAACCTTGTTAATTTTAGCGGGTCTGTTTTAGGGTTACCAAGTGTCATTTAATTCTTAGATTGCACGTAAACCCATTTCTGATTGAATCAACCCACTTTTTATCTTATTTAGACCATTTGACCTATGTTTTGCCTCTGAGAAATCCTGTTTATGTATTGCAATGGTAAAATTGCAGTTTTAACCTTTATTTCATGTTTTCTTCTCAGAGCACCTGTTCCTTCAGTTAAGCCTTCTTCTAGGTTATGTAGGAGCTTTTATCTTCTTTATTGGGTCAAAATGAGCTAGTTATGGCTCATGATGAGGCTCTCATCAATGAACAACTTGGAGGAGGCAATCTGAAGCCTAGCTCGGTAATCCTCCAAGTTGCAGACTAATCACTCAAGACACCCCAGGGAATTCTGAAAGATGTCCTCGTGAGAGTGGACTTCTTCCCTATAGACTTTTTAGTTTTGGATACAGACCCTACCAAGAAGACAACCAAGCCCTCTATCATTTTGGGTTGCACCTTCCTTGCAACTTCACATGCTTCAATCAATTGCAATACTGGAGCATTAAAAATGAGCTTTGGGAACTAGAAAATCTGCCTTAATGTGTTTAATGCTTATAAACAAATCAGGCTTGAGGATTGTTCCCAAGTTGAAGTGGTAGATGACCTGATTGAAGAGACAACCCCTACAATTTTATGTGATGACCCCCTTCAGCATGTCATGCTAAATGAGCATTCCCATCTCTTAGAGGAATGTGAAGGGTATATACTAGAACTTGAGGAGTTGCTTGGTGTTTCTGCTGAGTCTCTTTCCCCATCATCTCTACCCAAGGTAGATTTGCTACCTGAGATGGGGACATCTATTATGAAAGCCTCAACCATACAAGCCCCTGATCTTGAGCTAAAACCCCTCTCGGACACTCTCAAGTACATCTTCCAGGGTACCAGTGATATGCTCCTCGTTATCATTTCGATTGTGCTATCTGAAGCATAGGAGGGAGCCCTGATTGAATGTTTGTCTAGGCACAAGGAAGCTATTACTTGGATCATCACTGATATTAAGGGTATAGACTCTATACTTTACATGCACCACATTTATACTGATGATTCCATCAAGCCATTTAGGGACGTGCAGAGATATCTTAGCCCCAACATGAGGGAGGTGGTTAAAAAGGAAATTCTAAAGTGGTTGGACATTGGAATCATATATCCCATTACAGATGGTAAATGGGTAATCCTATCCATGTGGTGCCAAAGAAGGCAGGCTTTACTGTGGAAATTAATGACCAAGGAGAATAAGTGGTGACTAAACCCTCAACTAGATGGAGGGTCTGCATTGATTATTGCAAGCTGAACACCACTACCCAGAAATATCACTTTCCCTTGCCTTTTATTGACCAAATTCTCAAAAATTTAGTGGGGAATAAGTACTATTGCTTTCTTGATGGATATTCTAGATACAACCAGATTGCAATCTTCCCTAATGACCAAGAGAAGAATACTTTCATGAGTCCTTACGGTACCTTTAGATTCAGGTGTATGTCGTTTGGACTATGTAATGCAGCAGCAACCTTCCAACGGTTTATGATGTCCATTTTCTCAAACATGATTGACGAGTGTGTCGAAGTGTTTATGGATGACTTCTCTATTTATGGCTCGTCATTCGACCAGTGTCTCCTGCACCTAGAGAATGTGCTAAAGTAATGTAAGGAGACTGGTTTAGTCCTCAGTTGGGAGAAAAACCACTTCATGGTATAGAAAGGCATTGTACTTGGGCATGTTGTGTCTGAAAAGAGCTTGGAAGTAGATAAGGCTAAGGTTGATTCTATTTCCAAACTCCCAGTGCCCACGAATGTCAAATAGATTAGATCCTTTCTAGGCCATGTGGGCTTGTATAGGCACTTTATTAAAAATTTCAGTAAAATTTCTAGGCCACTTTGCGACCTATTGGCGAAGGAATCTTCCTTCGATTTTGATTCAAAGTGTGTTGAGGCCTTGATCTCCATACTTATTCTCTGAACTCCAGATTGGACACTCCCATTTGAGCTAATGTGTGATGCTTCGGATTATCCTGTGGGAGTTGTCCTTAGACAAAGGGTTGAGGGAAGACCTCATGTGCTACATTACACTAGCAAAACCTTAACTGACCCATAACAAAACTACATTGTGACAGAAGAGGAATTACTCGTCATAGTATTTGCTTTGGAGAAGTTTAGTTCTTATCTTCTTTCGTCTAAGGTGGTCATTTTTATTGATCATGCGGCTGTGAAGCACCTCATTGCCAAGAAAGATTCTAAGCCACGACTTATTAGGTGGATTCTACTCCTTCAAGAGTTTGACTTGGAGATTCGTGAAAAGAAAGGAGTGAAAAATGTAGTGGCTGACCACCTGTCTCGCCTCCCACTTGATGACTCTCTATCTGGAGACATCCATGAGACATTTCCCGATGAAACCCTTATGGCGATAATACCGACTTCACCTTGATATGTTGATCCGTCAATTATTTGGTCACCGAAGAGACTCCTGGCTCTTGGGATGAGCAGAAAAGGAAGAGATTCATTTCCCAAGCTAGATACTTTTAATGGGAAAAGCTAAACTTGTTTAGAATTGGACAAGACCAATAATTGAGACGATGCGTGTCTGAAGAGGGCAAACAAAGTGTGTTGAGATTTTGCCATGAACTTCATTGTGGATGATACTTTGGTGCTAAGAAAATAGCTTTTAAGGTTCTTCAATCCGATTTTTGGTTGCCTACATTATTTAAGGATTCTCATAACTTTGTTAAGGACTGTATTAGATGTCATTAGACTAGAACGATTGGGAAGCAGAATGAGATGCCTCAAAACCCCATCCAACCTATGGAAATTTTTGATGTATGGCGGATTGACTTCATGGGTCCCTTCCCTTCGTCCCATGGATATAAGTATATATTGGTAGTAGTTGATTATGTCTCCAAGTGGATAGAGGCCATTCCTACATGCACAAATGACCACTCTGTGCTTTTGAAATTTGTGAGGGTTGATATCATATCTCGCTTTGGTTGCCCCAAGATGATTATAAGTTGATGATAACATCACCATAAGTCATAACTAGCTTTAATTAATCAGAATCAATTTACAAATGCTCCAACATAATTGCCTGAGAGTCATAATTCCCTGCACATCCATTCTTAGAGGAATACATTAAATCAGGGTTAATTCTGTAGTTTAAACATCATATCATGAATGCAGAATAATCACAGGATTTCCCAAGGGTTAATTTAAGCTTTAATGAGTATTAAAGTCTAATAAGAGCGTCCACACAGACAGAAACAGGGTTTCATACACTTCGATAACTGATACAACACCCAAAATCCTAATTTTAGATTTGCTTGAATTACAAAGATTTTGGTCAGGATAAAATTCATCTAAACCTTCTAAAATTCATATTAAAATATTACTTGAGGTTTGGTGCCCTGGATTTGATCTTTGGAACCTATTTTGACTTTAAACAGAGTCATAGACATAATTCTGCCCTAATTTGAGTTTCTGAGCAAATTGCCCAGTCAAACTAAGTCAAAACTGAAATCCAACTTCACCTCTAGATTCCTTGAGCCTAAATTAGGTTTTTACCAAAATTTGGGCCCAATCAGAATTCATATTGACCTAGTTTGCATTCTAGTTCCTTAAAACTCTATTCTTCACATTTGAGCCCCTAACTTTTGAAGTAGTTGCAAATCACCCCTCAACTTTTATTTTCTTCTTCACAAAAGGGTCCCTACAACCATGGCAGGTGTGAACCCATAAGATCCAAGCTTCAATCAAGGAAATCTCCCTAATTTCTCGACCATCCTTTTCCAAATTTGGAAGGGATGATCTTAAGGATGTCCCTAATCGCATGAGCCACATCTTGGACTCAGATTTGAACCAAAAAGCTCGTGCGAACTCTTAGGGTTTCAGATCCTCTTCCCTACTTTTGCGAGCTCCTCAAGCTTGTTTCCAAGCTTGGAAGCCTGCCCAAGCTCTATAAAAGCACCTCCATCGCAAAGTCGAACTCCATAGTGAGTTCTAGGCCTAGAAATCCTCCATCTTCTCTACCTTCAGCCTGCTCCAAAGACTGCTCCAGCGACCTTCTCCCTCCAGTCTCCTCACCTGCTGCCACGTAATATAGGCAGTAGGTTTGCCTTCCCTAGCCTCATCTGCATCTCGCCATACTTGCGAGAAGCTCCTTCCCCCTTCAAGCATCGCCGTCCTTCCTCCTGGAGCAACCTTTTGTCTCCTGCACCGACCAATCATAGCCAGTGCCATCTTCGCATCTCCTTCATCAATAACCACTCTAGTTTGACTCCATATCACCCCTTGACCTGATTCACATACTTAATACCCACATTAGCATGCTCTCACGCCCGTGTCACTGTCATCTTCCATGTCTCCGACGTACCATCGGCGACCTTGCGAAACCACCGCACCACACTGAACCGCTCACCACCGATCTCAAAAGCTCTGCCGTGTCCTCACAACCAAAATCCCTTAAGTAATTTATTGAGGGGCTTGGCCTCACACACATGCCACCAAACTCGAGCTTCACCGCACTACCTCCTCAAGGTCGCCAAACCTCCACACTTATCCGCACGCGACACGACTGCCACCAACACATTTGCCACATTAGCACAATCCTCCTGAGCATTTTTGACGTGGCTGAGAGGTTGTCTTCTTTTCAGGTTATCGCCATTGCACCGCAGCTACCTTCGTCATCTTCGGCCCCATCCGCCATCCTCCAGCCACGTTCTTCAGCATCAACACTCCCAGGCACTGCGAACGACTCCAAGGTTCTCTTCCAGGACCTCAATTGGACACTGCAACCACACCTTCACCTCCAATTCGAGACTCAACTTCCTGCTGCTGCTTTTTGAAGAAGACGTGGGAACATAGTCCCACATCATTACTTGAAGACGCCCCAACAGCGCATAAGTGGAAATTCCTCTCCTGCCTATTCGTCTCAACACACGGGGTGAGGTCCCACTCACTGCATGTGCACTCACTCCTCACCTACTACACCTCACAAGCAAGTTTGGACCTCTGACCATATACCCAATTACCCGATATTGTTCACCCAGGTTCAAACTGACAAAGAAGAAAGAGAATCAGAGAAAGGAGGGAGGGTTTTGCTCTTGTGCCCTCATCTCCTCTTAGGACTTAGCCACTAAAGGCTTTGTGTGAGGCCCTTGTACCTTGCACTTGTGAGAGCCTTGCACTCTTCTGCTATTGTTGTGCCTTGGTTCCTCTAAGGCATGAAGGCTTAAGGCGTCTGTGCCTTGGTTCTGTCGACTGATTGGCTGCTCTTATGCTTGGTTTTGATAATTGCTGAGAAATTTGATTTGGTTACTGTGTATTTATTTGAATACTTGTGAGCTTAACTTTGAGAGGTTAATTTGGTGATTTAAATCACCATTTTAACCAAATCTTTTTGCACTACTATTCTGACCTTATTGAAATAATCATTTTGAGTAATCATTGCTTTCAATTGCTTATATTTCTTGTGATTGGTGAATTAAAATTACATTTTTGCTCCCTACGAATGACCTCGAACTCTATTACCTGAATCTGAGCATATAAATTTAAATGATTTGAGAGATTTTGTCCTATACAACGACGCATTTCTTAAACAACTATTTTGCTCGAACATAAGTGATGGGGGACCTCATTTCTGGAACCACCACTTCAATCAGCTACTCAAAAGTCTGGGAGTAACTCACAAGATCGCTACCGTTACCATCCTCAGACTAGTGGCCAGGTTGAAGTGTTAAATAGGAAGATCAAGAATATTTTGGAAAAGACTGTTAGGCTAGATAGGAAGGATTGGTCCCAAAAGCTGGATGATGCTTTATGGGCTTATCGTACAACCTACAAAACCCCTTTGGGTATGTCTCCCTTCCGGATAGTGTACGAGAAAGCGTGCCATTTACCCGTTGAGCTTGAACATAGGACACTCTGGGCTATCCGAAGTGTCAACATGGATTAGAAAAGGTGGGTAAGGCACGACTTCTAGAATTAAGTGAGCTTGAAGAATTGAGGAATGATGCTTATGACACCTCCCAAGCTTATAAAGAGAGAACTAAGGTCTTGCATGATACGTATATCCTTAGAAAGACCTTTGAGCCCAACCAACAAGTCTAGCTTTTCAATTCCAAACTTAAGCTTTTTCCAGGGAAATTGAAATCTCGTTGGAATGGGCCATAAATAATCACTAAAGTGTTTCTGCATGGGGCTATGGAGATCAAGAGGCCCTCCTCTTCAGCAATGCCCTTTACCATCAACGGCCAACGGTTGAAACCATACATTACTTTGGATGGCCATCTAGTTGAGGAAGTCACTCTCGAGGAGCCTTAGCTCCTTTCATTCTCCACCTCAGGTAACATCTTCCCTTGGCTATTTTACTTCCAATGAGGACATTGTTTGAACCAAGCATGGGGGGATAGGACTTGAGGCATCTATTTATAGCATGTTTACATTTTGCATTCAAGCATGCATATTGCATTCAATGAAAAAAAAAAAGCATTTAGGCCATGTTGTTATGCTTAACCGGCTGGGCTCTGCCTCTTTAGGCATGAGACCAAGACTCTAGGTTTGCTTAGCTGACTCTATGTGCCTAATTGTAGGAGCTATGGTTGAATTATTGACTTTAGAACTCCAGGGTCCATTTGAACTTAAAAACTCAAGTAGGAGTTAAGTTGCGGACCATTCCTCAAGAGGTTGAGGAAGGAAAGCTAGGGATTGAGTTAAAGGCTGGGTAGTATCTGGTGTCTTTTTCTACCTTTTACTTTATGGGTCCTTGTAACCTAAGCATCCACATTTCACACACACTTGATCTTGTGTAAATAGTGATAACCTTAATTCCTTTCTTGAAGAAAATTTGCTTCTCTCAGTTCTGACTTAGGAGAAGCTTGAAAACATAATTTGATTGGACGAGTTCCTACCGTATGAGAGGTGGAGTATATACTCACCTTGATGACCCGATGATAACATGCCACCTCCTTGGCACTTGTCTCTTAGAATATCCATCTTACTGGGGACATGTAAGCGCATTGTGTAGTTTAGATACCATGGGCAGCCCTATCTCGAAGTGTCGATTGCCACAGGCCTGAATTCACTTAAGAAATCCATGGGCGATACAATCTCGAAGCGTCGATTGACAGGAGTTCTTGGGGTCGCTATGGGCAGTTTTATCTCGAAGTATCGAAAGATAGGCACCCTTCGAGGTTCAATGATAGGGACAATGAAATCGACATAGACCATGTTGCTAGCTGATCTAAGGTTAGACTTAGAGGGATCATACAAGTATATATATATATTAAAAAAAATCCTACTTACTATCCTTCTAGGTTGGCAATCATACCAACCTCAAATAAATTAAACCATTGCACATGCATGGATGCTTTAATCTCTGGGACCAATAAACCCTAGGGTAGAGCTAGAAATCAAGGAAACCTGTGCCTGCAACTTGTCCTTAGTCGACCTAGCCTGTAACTTAGCAACTACTTAGGTACCTTATGATCTAGGGTTAGATAGTTCAATCTGATTTCTGTGAAAAAGTCAATTGAGTCAACTTGGATAACTTGGAGTGCTAGGTTGTTTCTTGAATTTGTTACGGACTAGCAAAAATTAGGCATGGGGGTATTTGATTAGCCCATATTTGTGGGCTATTTAGGTATTTGAATGCCTAGACATTAAGTTAATTTTAACATATATTTAGCATGCATTAGGATATAAATACATTAAGTATAGATTTGTTTCATGCATTGCATTTTTATGTAAATTAGATCTTAGCATGCATTAGCTTAGTCTTTAATTTAGTTTGCATTTTAATTTAGTGAGCATTATACACATTACATGCATTACATAAAATTAGCTATTTTATAAGGCTTTGTATATAAATAAGCCAATCTTTTATTTATTTATTTATCTCTTTCTTTTCCCGTAGGACTCTACGGCCGAGCCACCGTACAACAGCTGCGGCCTTGGCAATCAAGGAGCAATCCACTCGTCCCAGCAAGGAAGGAATGGGAAAAGTGGATCTGGCTCCCTCGCGACTCCATTCCAAAGATGTTGGCTGCTATAACAGGAAGGAGGAGGCTACGGAGCGGGGGAAGCCTCCATCCCAATCCATCACTATGCGTGCATTGTGCATGATAAGTCCACTTTCATGGACCATTATTTGGCCTAAGTACTCTTTAATTAGTTGTTCTTAATTGTTAATTGAGTAGGAGTTAAATGGGAATTCACCTTTGTCTGCATATAATCTCATCCACCAATTTTATATTTAATAACATATGATATGATATGATAATCATTTGGTGGATGCAAGCTAGGTGCAAGACACCTGAAGGCATCAGTCAGACGTCCAAAGTCACTTTATAAGACATCTGGAGCCTAGTTTCGATGTCTGAGAACCTCCATCGTGGACTCATTGCTATCCATACATTTTAAGACGTCTGGAGTGTTGATCAGATGTCTGATGAAGAACCGCCAGTGCTTATCTGTCGTTCCAAGCACTTGCGATCTTCGTGAGTGGTTAGAGAAACTTGTGGCTAAAGGAAACAGAGGAAGATTTAGTTTAAAAAAGTCAACTACCACCCTCACAGATCATCATCACCCCCCTCCTGGCGGGGATCTTCATCGCCTCCACCATCACCACTGTGGCCCTCATGTGTACACTATGTCAATGGCGTGCACTGTGATCTGAGCCTACTCCTCCTTCGCCCACCCTCAACCTCCTGCGCACGGTGACAGCATGCACTTCCTTCCTCCTTAGGCATCCATCGCCACCATCCTCACCACCAACACCATCAGACCACCCCTCTTCTTTTTCTTCTAATTCTTCTTCCTCTTCTTCTTCATCAATAGAGGAGAAAAGGAACCCACCAACCAACCTCGTCGCATGTGCACCACAGATGCACGGCCATGCCACCCCCATGTGCGAGCACACTACCACAGCCCTCACGTCCCTCACTTCCTCCTTGCACCACCCACCGCACACAGCAACCCAGCAAGCAGGCCTCCTTATCTTCTTCTTCGTTCTCCACTTGCTGCAACAAAGGCAAGGAATCCAACACCACCACCTTCTCCTCGCCCGCCAACGACCCTCCGCACGTTCTGTTGACCTCCAGCCATCTCTGGTGCACCCTTACTGACCACCGGAACCACGCACAACCACGTGCGGCCCACGCACGCCCCACAGCAGCGAGCAGCCACTTCCATACTGTCGGCACCCCCCGCCTCCGATCGCCGTCACTGACCACCTCTAACTGCACCTCTTACGTCAATGCAAAGCCCTCGTCGAGAAGCACCTCCACCTTCATCTGCTCCTTTGATGAACCTCTCTCCCATGCATGAGGAGAGAGGAAGAATCCCCAGTTTGGGTTTGAATTAAAATTTACAACATATGCCATTGCAAATTCTACTATTCACTTATTTATTGATTTAATATATTGCAGTGAATTTACATGGACATCCTTCTTTTCAATTCAAATTACGTATAGTTGAGTTTTTTAAGAGTATGACAGATGAACACACATAAATTCATGATAAATTACTTATTTATGATAGTTCCTAGGCTTAGCATTGCATATCATGTTATAAATATTGCATAACATCTATTGCATGGCATTTAGGATAGTTGTATGTTTTGTATATTAATTCCTTCATTTTATATGGCCAGGGGGCAATGCGACATCCATACGGGTTTCGGATGGAAAATCCAACCATAAGAATGGATCTAGAGCGACGATCGCAATTCGGCATCACGGGAATCATCTCGATCTGAGCACCGTGGCACCCTCTACAAGAAGAAGATGGATGGCTCAGATGGCACCACGTGGCGCCATTCAGGCCACCCAACACCGTCCAACAGCATCGCCTAATTCCTTCTTCATCTGCACCATTGAATCCTAGTCGTTAGATCAAGATCCAATGGTTGGGAAGCATTTGCACCAAGCTGCTCCTCGTGACACAGGGGAAGGTCTAGTGCAACGGTTAGAGCATTGGTTTGCAAAGTAGGGGTGTGGATTCGAATCCCCACAACCACCCCAATTCGCAATTTGGCTGGGCACATGGCAGTAGCAACAGCAGCGCGTGCAAAGCGCCAGCGCATGGCAGTGCGCGCACGTGCATGCCAACGCATGGCAGCGCGCACACAGCAAGGCACGCACGATCAACGCACGTGTTAGGCGGGGCAATGTAGCGCGGTTGGGGCCAGCTTACAGCGACAGCTGGGCTGACCTCCAGCGACGCTTACAGCTGTTGCTACTTCATTGCAAGCCAGCAAAGCCAGCTAAGGGCGTGAACGAATGTGAGCTGTCTACAGCAACATTTCCAGCGATGGTCTGGAGGTCGCTAAAGGTCCTTTATCCATTTTTAGCCTCTTCTCGTCCACTATAAAAGGACCTACACCCCCTCCCTTCCAAGCCATCTCTACCTACTCTACTCCCACCTACTCCCAAGCTCTAGCAAACCTACCAACGCTCCATTAGAGCTTGTTCTCAAGCTCCCAAGGTGCCTATTAGTGTAGTGTTTGCACCCCAAAACACGCCTGTAATAACGCCTTCTTGTGCTATTTTCTAGCATTAACATTGCATAATAGGATCCTGTAATCGCATTTGTAAAAACACTTGCATGCATGCATTTAATCAAGAGAGGAAGAGGAGTGAAACAATCGCCTGCATAGTTACATTTTTCTTCAAGTGCCTCCTTGCAAAATCACCCTCTTTTTATTTTTCCTCTTGATTTCTTCTTTTCTCTCCTTCCCGCGGCTGCACTCTTCCCGCAGCTGCATGCAACGCAGCACTTCTTCCCGTCACTTCTCCCTGCCAACGCCGCTCCCTATAGCTGCAACTTGCGCACCCTCTCCCTGCTACAGCCGGCACGCCACTCTCTCCTCCTCTATAAGTAGCTGCAGCTTCATCCTCGCAACGGAGGCTGCTGCAGCAACAAAAACCCGCAGCCATCTTCTCCACCACTTTCCCCTCCCATACGTCGGCCCTCCGTCGAGGAGGCACCCGGCGAGCAGGAGAACCCACTGTGGTGCACACCACCACAGTGGGAGCACCACCGCCTAGCTCTTCGACGAGCCGGTGGTCATGGTGCATTCCCTCGCTTCATTTTTTTTCATTAACGCCATTGCCGCCGCTCCAAGCTTTGAAGCTTGAAGCCGCGGGAGCAGCAGCCACGCAGCAGCAGCAGCAGGTCCTCCCGCCTCCTCCGTGACCTTCCCCGCAGGCGCGCAACCCTCCGCGCGCGCCTACAGGCCCGTTCCCCGCCTCCGTCTCCGTTCTGTCCACCCCGCATTGCACCCGCAGCCGGCCGCCACGCGCACTGCAGCGGCCGGTTACGACCTCGCGCCGACCCCTGCCCTCCTCCGCAACCCTCCGCGACCGACTGCATACTCCCCACCGCCTTCTCCGAGCTCGCCATCGCCCGCTCTCTGTCCTCGCACCCGGTCTGCAGGAGACGCCTCACGTCCTCTGCGCGAAGGCACGGTGCACCGCGACGGTCAGACGTCCGCCTTCGCCTTCAGACGACGCGGAGTTAGACGTCCGCCACCTCTTGCAGACGTCTTAACTCGCGCGTCCGCAATCTCTCTCTCTCTGCTGATCTCTCCCGCCCGCTCCCGCTCTCTCTCTCACGTATTCTCTCTCTCTTTTCTACTCACTAACAGACACACACTCACAGCAACGCACACACACACACGTTCACCGACGCACACACACCTATACCAACACATACACACACACTCACACACTTATAGTACCATATATATATATAAATATATATATACATACATACATATATATATATATATATATACATAGTATATCTATATAGTTATGTATACATACACATATATATAATATATATATACATATATCTACTTATATATACATCTATATACTTATATATATATAGACATATATACTTATATACATATATATATATACATATCTATATACATATATATATACATATATATAGTAATATATATATATACTTATATACATATATATACACATATATATCTATATATATATATATCTATACATATATAACTATACATTTATATATATATATAGATATATTTACTTATATACATACATATGTACATATATTTTCATGTTATTTATTATACGCTGTATCGTGGGGATATCTGCACCAGTTGCTGATATTCCCTGATACACGCGTACAAAAAAGCGTGGTCCCATACATCATCCATCCTCCATCCACACTCCACGCGGCACCTAGTCGTGTTGGTTGCGTCTCTCTAGACGTCGACTGACTCGACATAGTGCTACACTCCATCGCCACCTCCACCCCCACCCCTTTATATATATACTACATATATATATATACATACTATATTTACTTTCTGTCTATTTGCTTTTCTGTTAGTAAAAAGATAAAAAAAATACATAAAAAAGAAAAGATAATCTTTGACTTGCAGGTACCTCGTCTTGCGAGTAGCAAGACTTGTTTTGGGACTCTGTTTGGCTAAAAGCCAAGGACACAATTTTGAGGGTGTGCCTCAAGAACAAGGATTACCATAAAAAAAAAAACCTAAATAAGAAAAACACCAAAAACACAATAAACGAACGGAAAAGACGCGTTTTAAGGAAAACGTAGAAACTCGACTTTAACCCCACTTCCCTGTGTTCGACCCTGGGCCTAAAAGTGACAAGATAAAATCAATTAGGCCAGGTTAAAAATTTTGTAAAGAGATGGTTAGGTCCAAATTAGGTTAACCACTATACACATTTCAACGATAAAAATATCATATTAACAACCTGTTCGGGCCGACCCATCATGTAGCGAACCTCTACCCCACCAAATACTCCTCCAACTTCCCATCTCCCTTCATAGGTCACCTTGGAGCCGTCCTCCCACCTCCATTCCGGTAGCAGATCACCTCCATCTTCTCACCTCCATTCCAAAGCCACGTCGAAGCTTTCCTTAACACAACGTCCTCCTGCATCTCACCTCCGTCGTCCCGCTCCTCACCTCCTTCGTCCAAGCTTCCGCCAGGCACCGTCGTCTCGTTGAACAGCCGATTCAGGAGATTTCCTCTCACCCCCCTCTCTTTTTATGCTTTCATAGTAGATTGTAATAGACATTGGATTGATATATATACCATTTTCGTTCCACATCTCTATGTTATGATACATTTGCTTGTTTCTTCTTACAAAAATACAAAAAAACAACAAAACCCTAAAATACCAAAAAGAAACGAATCAAAGAGCGATTTTCAAGTAAAGTAAATGTCGCCTCCCTGTGTTCGACTCGGGGACTCCCTTGGAGTTTTGGTATAAATTTTATCTGATCAACGTGTTTTGCAACTACAGTGACGGGTTACTCGTAACCTCGATTTCTAACATGCAAAACACGCCCGACCATTTTGGCGCCATTGCCATTGGGCAGGCGGAGTAGCCGTAAAAAGTTATCCCAGAACTCTCAAACTCCAAAAGTATAAAAAAATTAGAAAAGAAGAAAAATATATAAAAAAAAAATGTATCCTCCCTTTTCAAATAAGGCAAGGACTTGGGCGATCTGCATTCTGGTAGGCACCCAGGTACTATTGAGTTTTCGTAGTTTAGGACCTTAGTTGAAATTTTCTATTGTTAATAAACTACTTATGCCTAAGTGATCTAATCCTAATTCTGCTTTTATACATAGCATATAGTTTAATTTTGCTAGGGGCTAGCAAAAGATAGGCATGGGGATATGATGTAAACACATTTATTGAGGGTAAAATGCCTATTCATGCAAATTCCTAAGCTTAGATTTGCATTTCATGTTATAAATATGCATAGCATGCATCATTCTGCATTTAGAGTAGTATATAATTTAGTTTAATTACGTCCTTTTTGTGGTTAGGAGAGAAGGATATTTATTTTGGAGCCTCAGATTGACGATCTGACCATACGGATTTGTTTAAGACGACGATCGGAGTTCAATGCCTCCGAAATTGACTCGATTGGAGTCCCGTAGCACCATATGCAGTCTGAGGAAGATCAACGGCCAAGGGACTAGGAGACATAATTTGGAGCTTCAAATGATAAATCTGACAGCGTGGATGGATACGAGTCGACGATCGCAGCCTAACGACGCAAACATCAATTCAATCCAACCTCTGTAGCAACCCCTACAACAAGAAGAAAATGGATGGCCCAGACTGTGCCATGTGGCACAGCCTAGGCCACTAGCACACGCACGCAGCACCGCATGCGCACAACAGCATGGGTGCACGCGCACGCCCGTAGGTGCGCATGCGCACAACGCAGCGCCAGTGTGTGGGCGCACGCACGCATGGCAAGGCAAGAGCGCAGCGCCAGCTATGCGTGAGCTGGACCTACAACAACGCATGAGCCAGATTTACAGCGATGCTTACAGCCGTTGCTAATTCTTCGCATGCCAGCAAAGCCAACTTTGGGCGTGAGCGGGCATGAGCTACTTACAACGACGGCCTGGATGTCACTAATGGTCCCATACCTATTTTTGCCTCTTCTCCTCCATTATAAAAGGACCTACACCCCCTCCCTTCCAAGCCATCTCTACCTACTCTACTCCCACCTACTCCCAAGCTCTAGCAAGCCTACCAACGCTCCATTAGAGCTTGTTCTCAAGCTCCCAAGGCACTTATTAGTGTAGCGAACCTCTGCCCCACTAAATATTCCTCCAACCTCCCATCCCCATTCACAAGTCGCCTTGGAGCCATCCTCCCACCTCCATTCCGGTAGCAGATCACCTCCGTCTTCTCACCTCCATTCCAGAACCACGCTGAAGCTTTCCTCAACCCGACGTCCTCCTGCAACTCACCTCCATCTTCCTGCTCCTCACCTCCTTCGTCCGAGCTTCCGCCAGGCACCGTCGTCTCATCGAACAGCCAATTCGAGAGATTTCCTCTCACCCCCCTCTCTTTTTATGCTTTCATAGTTTATTGTAATTGACATTGGAAGTAATATATATCAGATTTGTTCCACATCTCTATCTTGTGATACGTTTGCTTGTTTTCTTTTATTTCAAAAATACAAAAAAATATCAAAACCATAAAATACCAAAAAGAAACAAAATGAAGCGTAGTTTTCACATAAAGTAAACGTCGCCTCCCTATGTTCGACCCAGGACTCCCTTGGAGTTTCAATTTAAATTTTATCTGATCGATGTGTTTCGCAACTACGACGATGGGTTACTTATAACCTCAATTTCTGACACATGAAACACGCGTGACCAGCAGCCTCCTCCTTCCTCTTATAGTAGCCAGCATCTTTGGAATGGAGTCACGAGGGAGCCAGATCCACTTTTCCTGTTCCTTGCTGGGATGAGTGGATGCTCCTTGATTGCCGAGACCGCAACTGTTGCACGATGGCTCGACCGAAGAGTCTTGCGGGAAAAGAAAGAGATAAATAAACAAATAAAAGATTGGCTTATTTATATACAAAGCCTTATAAAATATCTAATTTTATGTAATGCATGTAATGTGTATAATGCTTACTAAATTAAAGACTAAGCTAATGCATGCTAAGATCTAATTTACATAAAAATGCGATGCATGAAACAAATCTATAATTAATGTATTTATATCCTAATGCATGATAAATACATGTTAAAATTACCTTAATGTCTAGGCACTCAAATACCAAAATAGCCCACAAATATGGGCTAATCACATGCGCGTGTGCTATGCAAAATGATTATCAAGAATTTTGCGAGAAAAGTCAGTGTTTTGAAAACTCGTCGTTGCAGTTGCAAAAATTCGACTATCAAATAAATTTTATTGAGACTCGATGAGTCCCGAGTCGAACATAAGGAAGCAAACGTTTGATTTTCAAAACCGCGTTAGATTTATTTCTTTTTGGTGTCTTTGAGCTTTGTAATTTTTTTGTGATTTTATATAAAGTACAATGACAAGTAGAAATCAAACTAGCTAACTAATCTACTCAAATAATTAAAGAGAGAAGAGAGAGAGAGAGAAAGTAACTCTAGATATAAGCTACAAATGTTTATTATAAAAAATAATGCACGGAATATAAATCTACACTAGCAAATAGTAAAAAGAAAAAGACAGAGAGAGAATCCCCCTTGATGGCTGCTTGGGAAACGACTCTCTTATATGGCACCCAGACAAAAGAGGACGGAGGTAGAGGAAGGAGGATAGAACCGAAAGAAGACAAGGTAAGTCAAGGTGATGTCGCGGTGTGATCCGCTTCCTGGAATGGTGGTGAGAGGATGACCGGCGGGAGCTCCACGAATGGGAGGTGAGAATACATTATTTTATTTCCCCTGTGGAGCATCCTGGGGCTTAGGACACAAGCGAGAGGGGTTCTTGAGCTCTAGAGAGGGAGAAAGGAGTGTAGGAAGGGATGAATGGCCAAAGGGGGTGAGGATGGGTATTTATAAGAGGAGAGGTTGTGGAAAATGATTTGGCGCACTCAACCATTAAGGCCACACATCAGACACGGGTCGTGCACATGCATGTGCTAGTGAGGTTGAGGCAGCTGCTCCACCATCTGATCGTGGATGAACGGCCAGGATTGCACGTTGATCGCACTTTCAGATCTCTTCCACGCACGTGCATCCGCGCATATCATGCTCGAGCACATTCACAGCCCCACATGGCATGCTTGCCACTAGTTGATTTCCATCAGATGGTGCACATTGTGCCCTCCTCACACATTGAGGAGAAGAAGCGCGCTTTAAAGTGTTGTCTTAGCTCTTCCATAATTGCACGATCAAGATTGTGTGGTTCAATTTCTATTTCGCCTGTGTTGAGAGGGGGCATCAATCAAGATTCGATCTCGTGCCTCCTCGTTTGGAATGGAACTCACATACCATGTGCTACCTTGTCTGAGGATGAATTTGGATCATTGGATGGTAATCCAATGGTCCAAATCGCGAGATGAGGTGCCCCTTTGGAAGTGAAGAGTGACTGAGGTGCGACGTAGTGGGTTTAGGGTCAGTGGATAGAGATCCAATGGCCCAGATCATGCAGTGGATCACCTTAGAGGTTGTGCAGGCGGTGTTGGGTGGCCATGATGGAGCCACGTGGCACCATCATGGCTATCCATCTTCTTTCCTTTGTGGAGGATGCTACAAAGCTCTGATCAAGGCGATTTTTGCATTGATGGATTGCGATTGTTGCTTTGAGTCCTTCCATATGGTCAGAGTTGTCATTTGAAGCTCCGATTCAAGTCACCCTGTGCCCTACTTGTTGATCTTCTTTGGCTTGTGAAGGATGCTACAGAGGTCTGATCGGGGCGACTTCGAAGGGTTGAACTTCAATCGTCGCCCTGATCCAATCCATACAATTAAATCTTCAATCTAAGGCCTTAAATTGTGTCACCCTATCCCCTAACCACAAAAATAGGTAAATTAATATACAAACTGCAAAATCTACTTTAAATGCATGATGATGCATGTTATGTAATATTTACAATGCTAAATGCCATTAACTAGCTTAGGAACCCACATAATAGGCATTTTTACATGAAATAATGTAGACTTATCACACCCCTATGCCTATCTTTTGTTAGTCCCTAGAAAAACTAAGCTAAATGCTATTTGTAAAAGTAGAATTAGGACATGATTGCTTAGGCATTCGTTGTTTATCGACAACAGGAAGTTCATACTAAGGACCTAAACTCCAAAGACTCAACAGCACTCGGGTGCCTGCCAAAATGTAGACCACCCAAGTTCTCACCTTAGTCCGTACATAAAAGAGAAGATTTTTTTTTCTTTTTCTTTTCAAATTTTTT
Organism: Thalassia testudinum; assembly: GCA_037157565.1. Taxonomy (NCBI): domain Eukaryota; kingdom Viridiplantae; phylum Streptophyta; class Magnoliopsida; order Alismatales; family Hydrocharitaceae; genus Thalassia; species Thalassia testudinum. The sequence continues at coordinate 129,488,573 of JAZHRO010000014.1, read as the reverse complement.
TGGACCTTTTGAGTTTAGAGTTTTGGGGCAACTTTCTACGGCTACCCAGCTCACCCCAAGACTCGAAGGCACTAGAAGTTCTAACCATCTTTATTGTGTAAAGGTGATTGACCCACTCAATGGCAATCAAAACGAACCTTAGGTATCTACAAACCCTAGGTGACCCTAAGTGAAAATTTTCTACCTAAAGATTTATCTTTCTGATCGGTAGCTTTCTCCCTACTGTTTTTTCTTTTTGCAGGGTCAACACAGGGGCGAACCCAATGTATATCTCCCCAGGTTTATTCTACTTCCTCGCTTTTGCCTAAGTTTTGGGATTATTTGTGCATTTTTTAGGGCTAGGCTCTGGACAAATGACAACTTGACAATCATACATGTGCGATGAAATGTGGCTTATTATTTTTTTTCTCCTTTTCCTATTTTTCATTTTTTTTCTTTACTTTTTGAGTGTTTTTCTATTTTCTTCTTTTTCTAAGTAGGTGGCTTCCCTGATTTAAGATGTACCTAAAGGCAATAGCCAAAGAGATTAGGTTGCGTGGCTAGTCTCGAACACTCGACTATGAGGGGTTATTGACAGTGATGTGCTAGCCATACCACCCTAGTACATTTATTAGCTACCTAATTTCTGTTAAGATCATCTGAGAAGTGAATCAGTGCAAATGGTGTGTACATGCTTAGACTTCAAGTCTCCTCAAATCAGAGGGTGGGTTGATAAGTCGTGTACTTCCACCCCAACTTATTCGACCAATTAAAATAAATTCAAAATTGGCAAGGACTCGAGAAATAGATCCACATTTTAGTGGACACCCAAGTTAATTAAGCCTGTAGACCTAAAGATTCTAAGTGCTCAGGCCCTACTGTATTGTTTCCTAAAGTTGAAAAACTTCTAATGCCTAAGTTCTCTTTTCCTAATTCTCTAACTTTTTTTATCTTTTTTTTTATTTTTTTTCAATAAAGGGAAAATAAGTAGAAAGATTCTATGGAGATGAAAAAATAAATCAGATTGAATATATCCACCCACCCATGCCTAGCTAATGCAATGTCCTCATTGTATAATAAAGTGATGAAAAGGAACGAAATAAAGAAGATAGCACCTAAAGTCGATACAGATATGGTTAGCTCTGAATATATATAGGTTGTACAAAGTTGCTGAGTTTAGTGCCATTAGCTAGGCACAGTTTAGCCATAGAAATCAAGCCAAGGTTTGAGCAACCTTGTCTGAGACAGGTTCAGGAATAACACGATCAACATAAGGTTTGAGATGTTGTCCGTTGACCTTAAAGGAATTACCCATCTTTGGGTCAAATATTTCAATGGGTCCATTAGGAAAAATTCACTTAATAATGAACAATTGTTCCATTTAGACCTAAGCTTGCCAGAAAAGAGCTTAAGTCGTGAATTGAAAAGCCAGACCTTCTGGTTTGGGTCAAAGCTTTTACGGGAGATCATCTAATCATGTAAAGCTTTGGTCCTCGCCTTATAAATCGTAGCATTTTCATACGTATCATTTCTAAGCTCCTGCAACTCAAATAGCTAGAGTTTCCTAGTCTTCCCGATTAAGTATAGGTCAAAATGACACCTCTTGATAGCCTAGAATGCCCGATGTTTAATCTCTACAGGTAGGTGGCATGCCTTACCAAACACCAGATGATACGGAGACAAGCCTATACTTTGTACAGTAGGTCCAAAGTGCATCATCAAGTTTCTAAGTCCAATCTTTCTTATTCGGCCTAACCATTTTCTAGAGAATATTATTGACTTCTCGATTGGAGACCTTGTCTTGTCTATTCGTCTGGCGGTGGTAAGGTGTAGAAATCCAGAGATTAGCCCCATAATTAGCCAGTAAGTTCCTGAACTGGGCATTTGTAAGGTGTGTGCCACCATAACTGATGATGACCTTAGGCATCCCAAACTGACTAAAGATATTCTTCTTGACAAAGTCTATGACCACCTTGTGGTCATTGGTTTGGGTGGGAATTGCCTCTATCCACTTGGATGCATAGTCAACAACAAAGAGAATATACTAGTGTCCAAAATGAAGGGAGGAATGGTCCGATGAAGTCAATGCCCCAGATGTTGAATATTTCAATGGGAAGAATCAGATTTAGAGGCATCATGTCTCGCTTGGTTATGCTCTCGAGTGCCTGGCATCGTGAATACGACCTCGAGAATTCCTAAGCATCTTTGAACAAAGACGGCCAATAAAACCCAGACTGCAGAATCTTCGTGGCCGTCTTTTTCTTGAAAAATGTCCACCACATGCAGATGCATGGCAGAACTCGAGTATGCTATGAACTCATTTTTCGGGATACATCGATGAATAATCTGGTCAACGCCGATGCGATACAGCTTAGGATCATCCCAAAAGTAATATCTGGCCTCAAATATAAGTCTATCCCATTGTTGCTTAATCTAGTCTTGAGGGACTTGATCAATGACCAAATAGTTGACGATGCCTGTAAGCCAAGGGGTTTTGACATCTGAGACTGTAAGAATAGTCTCATTTGGAAAAGTGTCAAAAATCATAAGAATTAGTTAGGACTCTCAAAAGATGATCCACCACTACATTTTGTGCCCCGACTTTATCCTTGATCTCTAAATCAAATTCTTAAAGTAAAAGAATCCAACGAATAAGCTAGGGCTTGGCATCCGTTTTGGCCAAGAGATGTTTCAAGGCTGAGTGGTCAGTATAGATTATAATGTGAGATCCTAATAGATAAGCCCTGAATTTCTCAAGAGCAAAGACTACAGCTAGCAATTTCTTTTCAATGATGATATAATTCCTCTGGGCCTCGTCTAGAGTCTTGCTAGCATAGTAGATAACAGAGGGCTTTCTTTCAACCTTCTGATCCAAGACAACTCTGACCGCATAATCAGAAGCGTCGGTCATAATCTCAAATGGGGTTGTTTAGACTACTGGTTGCAACAGCGGTGCATAGGTGACTGGCGTTTTTAATAAATCGAATGCCTTGCGACATGATTCATTGAACTCGAATGGCTTGTCTTTGGCTAGAAGATTGATCAAGGGCCCAGCAACCATCGAGAAGTCCTTGATGAACCTTCTGTAGAAGCCCACATGACCAAGGAAAGAGTGGATTTGCTTAATAGATGTGGGTAGGAGAATCTTAGAAATAGCATCAACTTTAGCCTTGTCAACCTTAATCCTCCTACTAGAGACTACATGACCCAAGACAATACCTTCTTGTGTCATGAAGTGACTTTTTTCCCAGCTAAGGACCAACCTAGTGGTCATACATCTTTTGAGGATAAATTTCAAGTTAGCCAAGTAGGAATCAAAGGAATCTCTGAAAAGGGAGAAATCATCCATGAACACCTTAAGATAATCCCCTACCATGTCGGAGAAAATAGCTAGCATGCACCTTTGAAAAGTCGTAGGTGATTGCAAAGCCTGGGCATTCTATAGAATGCAAAGGTTCCATAGGGATAGGTGAAGGTTGTCTTTTCCTGGTCTTCGGGATGGATAGCAACTTGGTTATATCTCGAATGATCGTTCAGGAAACAAAAATACTTCTGCTCGACTAACTTTTCAAGAATCTGGTCAATGAAGGGCAGAGGGAAATGATTCTTTTTGGTGGCTATGTTCAGCTTCCTATAAACAATATAGACTCTCCAGGAGGAAGTTGAACGGATGGTAATGGATTCCTCTTTCTTGTTGGTCACCACGGCTATTCCCTTCTTCTTGGGAACAATTTGCACGGGGCTAACCCAAGGATTGTTAGAGATCAGGTAGATAATTCCTACATTGAGCCACTTAATAATTTCTTTCTTAACCACTTCTCGCATATTAAGATTTAGTCATCTCTACATCTCATGAGAAGGGTGGGATCCATCTTCCATATAAATCTGGTGATTACAATATGAAGGCTCGATCCCTCTAAGGTTGTGTATGGTCCAACCAATTGCCTCTTTGTTTTCCTTAAGAACCTTAATCAACTTGAGCTCTTGCTCCATAGTTAATTTAGCACTGATAATCACTGGGAGAGTCATTTTAGGTCCTAAAAACTCATATTTCAGATTTTCAGGCAATGGTTTCAGTTCAAGCTGGGGCGGATTCAGTATAAAAGGTAAAGAAGATGCTGGTGAAGTCTCAATAGGATAGTCTAAAGGAAGAGGTTGGGAGTGTACAAAATCAACAACCTCTTCGGGGTGTGGCGGGTCTCCCATGGAGGGTTGTGGGTCAAGACTGCATTTGTCATTAGAATCCTCAAGTACATTAATCAACATGCAAGTCTCAACATTATGATCAGTATCCTCGAGTTCCTCAATATATTCACAATCCTCACATTTGTTTATCGCCATAAAAATATCAAGTTTCAGCTTTCTATCCCCAAAGGCGATCTCCATGCTACCGTTCTCACAATTCATATTGGCCATGGCGATAGCTAGGAATGGGCACCCTAGAATGATGGGCATGCTCCTCAATTCTTTAGGTACATCGATGTAGACAATTATTGAGGGTAAAATGCCTATTCATGCATGTTCCTAGGCTTAGATTTGCATTTCATGTTATAAATATTGCATAGCATGCATCATTCTGCATTTAGAGTAGTTGTATATAATTTAGGTTAATTGTATCCTTTTTATGGTTAGGAGAGAAGGATATTTATTTTAGACCCTTGGATTGACAATCTGACCATATGGATCTGATCAAGACAACGATCGAAGTCTAACGCCTCCTAAATCGCCTCAATCAGAGTCCTGTAGCACCATATGCAATCCGAGGAAGATCAATGGCCAAGGGACTAGGTGACATAATTCGGAGCTTTGAATGACAAATTTGACCACGTGGATGGATTCGGGTTGACAATCGCAGCCCAATGGCGTGAAAATCAACTCAATCCGACCTCTGTAGCAACCCCTACAACGAAAAGAAGATGGACGACCCAGATCACACCATGTGGCGCAACCCAAGTCGCCCATGCACACGCACGCGCCACCACATGCACACAGCAATGCGTAGCACGCAGAGGCACGCGACACAGTGCACGAAGCATGCGTCAGCGCAACAGCAGTGTGGGCAAGTGGGCTGTCTTCAGTGATGTTTGCGGTGGATCATCAGTAACGTTTATGACCGTCACTAAATGTCATGTATACAAATTTGATTCTTCCCTCCACTATAAAAGGACCCTTACCCCTCCCATTTTTATTCATCTCTTCCTTTCTTCCTCTCACCACCTTCAAGGCTTTAGAGAGAGCTTGTCCCAAGCCTGGGATGCTCCTCTAGAGTAGAACCAAACATTTTCCCACCTCTCATCTCCCTTCGTGGAGCATCCCGTGGCCGTCTTCTCACCTCACTTCAAGAAGAAGATCCTCGTTGTGACGCCGTCCTGCCCCACCCTCCGTCCTCCGGCTCCATCCCCATTTGTCCCGCTCCTCACCACCTTCCTCCAGGCGACGTCAGAACAAGTCATCCTCCGAGCAACCGTCGAGGGGGATTTCTCTCACCTCTCTTTATCTTTTTACACTTTCGCAGTGTAGATTTCCTGCTTTTGTAGTGTAACAAACATTCGTTTATAAATGGATGATTGTTTCTCTCTCTCTTTCTCCCTCTCTCTCTCTTATATTGTTGCAAGTAGATTAGCCAGAATTCATCGACCTGATCTCTTGCTTGCTAAAAACTAAAAAAAGTAGAAAAGATAAAAAATGACAAAAAGCAATAAAAGAGAAGTGCGAATTTTTATAAAACCAAATGTTCGCCTCTCCGTGTTCGACCTGGGACTCACTTTTCGAGTTTCGATTATAAATTTTATCTAATAGACGTGTTTTGCAAGCTACAACGATGGGTCCGCCAAACCCCTAATTTTAATTCGCGAAATGCGCCCTCATCATACATCCATGTCAAGAACTATAAAATCTACAGGAAAAAAGAAGTCATTGACCTTGATGATTACATCCTAAACAATGCCCTTTGGAGTGGTGACTGAGCTGTCCGCTAACTAGAGAGTTACTGAGGTTGGGCTAAGTTCACCTAACCCGAACTTTTCATACAGGGAAGTCGGGATTAGGTTAATGGATGCACATAAATCCAATAGTACCTGATTAAAAGTGTTATCCCCGATAACACATGAAATCAAGGGGGCACCTGGATCTCTCTTCTTCTAAGAGAGGTGAAATAGACACATCTATTTAAGTTAAAATGCCTATTCATGCATGTTCTTAGGCTTAGATTTGCATAAATATTACATAACATGCGTCATTTTGCATTTAGAGTAGTTGTATATATTTTAGATTAATTAGGTTCTTTTTATGGTCAGGAGAGAAGAAGACTTATTTCAGGGCCTCAGATGGATGATCAAACCGTATGGATCTTATTAAGACGACGATCGGAGTCTAACGCCTCTAAAATCGTCTATTTCGGAGAACCGTAGCATCATACGAAGTCCGAGGAAGATCAATGGCCAAGGGGCAATGCGACATCCATACAAGTTTTGGATGGAAAATCCGATCCTACGGATGGATCCGGAGCAACGATTGCAGTCTAGTAGCGTGGGAATCATCTCGATCTGAGCATCGTGGCACCCTCTACAAAAGAAAGAAGAATGGACGGCCTAGATGGTGACATGTGGTGCCATCCAGGCTACCCAACGTCGGCCAACAGTAGCGCACGTGCACAGCCGTAGCCACGTGCACCAGCAACGCAGCGCATGCCAGCATGCACGCGCACGGCGCAGGGAGCACAGGCGTGTGAAGCAGGCAGCGCGCGATGCGCGCACCAGTGGAGCAGGCGCTAGCAGGGCGGATCTTTAGTGATGCTTGCAACTGTCACTAATGATCTGCACATGCCAGCAAGAGGAATTGAAGGGCAAATCTTTAGCAACAGCTGCAGTGACATTTATGGACGTCAGTAATGACTCAAATGTGAATTTGTTCTTCCTCCACTATAAAATGACCTACCCACCACCATTCCAAACCATCTCTTCCTTTCTTCCTCTCACCACCTCCAAGGCTCTAGAGAGAGCTTGTCCCAAGCTAAGGATACTCCTCTAGAGTAGAAAATCAAATAGTTTTCCCTCCCCTCATTCCCATTCATGGAACATCCCGTGGCCATCCTCTCACTACCCTTCAGGAAGAAGATCCTTGCCGCAATGTCGTCTTGCCCCATCCTCCGTCTCTGTCCTCCTTCATCCCTCTCCTCACCACCTTCCTCCAGGCGATGTCAGAGCGAGTCATCCTTCAAGCAACCGTTGAAGGGGATTTCTCTCACCTCTTTCTATCTTTTTACGCTTTCATAGTGTAGTTTTCTTGCTTTCATAGTTGTAACAAACAGTTGTTCATGAATAGATGATTGTTTCTCTCTGTCTCTCTCTCTCTCTCCCTCTCTCTCTTATATTTTGCAAGTAGATAAAGTTTTTATCGACCTAATCTCTTGCTTGTAAAAAATACCAAAAAAATTAGAAAAGATAAAAATGACCAAAAGGAAATAAAAGTGAAGCACGGATTTCATAAAACCAAACGTTCGCCTCCCCGTGTTCAACCCAGGACTCACTTTTCGAGTTTCGGTTATAAATTTTATTTGATCACAAGTTTTGCAACTACGACGACGGGTTACTTGTAACACTGATTTCAAACACAAAAAACCTCTGCGATCATTTTGGCACCGTTGCCAGGGAGGCAATGCTCTTTGGTTTTTTTTTCCGTATTTTTTTTCCGCCTTACCTAACTTTTATCTCACTTTTTCTCTGATCTTACTGTGATTGCAGGTACTCTTCTGAGGCGGGCCAAAGCAGTTGATCGGAGAAAAGTGCGAATGAAGGTTCTGTAAGTGTCCCTCACACCACCCCTACCTTAGTTTTCATTCCATAACATAATAACTCAAACCCAAATCAACTTAGGTGATTTTTATAAACCCTAGGATAGATTTTGTTGTTTGTTTGCCAACTCCACTCACCTCGCCATCCACATAAATAAATTAAAAATAAAAAAAGTGTTATCTGATTGTGGGATTTTCTGAAAGAGACACACCTTAACACCCACAACTCTCGACTTAAGGTGCACCACTCCACTTTGATTTTACCACTTAACCAGGATCTAACTTATGGACCCAGTACACTTCAACTCAAAACAAATAAGTGAGTAGAAATCTAATTAAGCTAAGACATTGTGTGCCTTAATCTGTGGTGCAAATAGGCCAATTGATTGATTTGTTTAGGCCGCACCACTCAAATTAAAAGCGATTCATCAAGTAGCTTACCACTTAGGGTTGATTCTTAAGACTGAACCAGGCACTCCACATTTTTTCTCTAAATTTTAAAGGAATATATCATCACCAGTGCTTGCAAAACTTGGAGTGTTCTCCTAAACTTGATTGAATATACCTAAAATTAAACCCTAAAAGCTACTAAACAAGGTTGAACCCTAAAGACACATCATCAAATAACCTTATTTGCAAACCCTGGTTACACACACACACACATTTTTCTGAGCTATATCATCACGCGAAATGTATGCAATCAGAAGGTGATGTAGGATAACAGAACTAGCTTACTCAAAGAGTATCACCTTCCTCGGGGTGGGTTCCTTTGATTTACGCTTTTGCGTGCACAAGTCCTTTAAGAACTTAGCATAAGCTGGGATATGCTTGATAGCATTGAGGAGTGGAATGTTAATCTCTACACTTCTAAATATATTCAGAAGCTCCTCGTTGTTGTATATAGGTTTCTTCTTCTTGGACTTCAGTAATGTTTCAGGGAATGGGATATGGGTAGGGTCATTTGTTTTGAGTTATTGAGCCTTAGTCTCTTCTTCTATGTTCTCCATCTCACCCTCAGGATGACCCAGGGTTTGCTTGCTAGAAGAGGGTAGTTTTGGGTCTTGGGTTTGCTTGCCACTCCTCAAGCCCATAGAATTTGTAGAAGCATACAAGTTGGGGTCTTAGGGTGGGTTAGGAAAGATAGGAGGGGCTTGGTTAGCCAAATAACCAGGGTTAGAAGAAGAAGAAGAAGGATTCTACTCAACGGCTTGAGCATGTGTGTGTGGGTCCCTCTGATTCCTGTACCCTTGGGCTCTATTGCCCTGATTTTGTACATTCCAAGGGTTAGGTACGGGTTAAGATGGTAGAGATCTGGGTTGTTGGTTGTTAGCAATGAGCCCGGATTGCAAGTTGTCCAGCGAGACTTTCATCTGTTGCATCAACTGGAGCATAGATCCTTACATTTCTACCATCTATCGATTCAAATTAGCCTGCCTTGTAGGTTGTTAGGCATTCCAAGATGGTTGATTGACCTGACTCAGGGGCAGCTGGGTGTATCCATGACCCTGACTCATAGGTCTTTGTGATGCATAGTTGCTGGGTCAAGTTTAGGTCTGCTACCCCTTTCCTTTAACCTGGGTTATATGTGTTAGAATATGGGTTGGACCTAGCATTCTCTTATACAACATGCACATCCTCGTAAGATGAGGATGGAGAGAAAGAAGGATTAGAAAACCTGGGATCAAAGGCCCTAGTTTGGAACCTATAGGGTTTCAAGAAGTGTTGGCTAGTAGGTTGAGCCAACTCAAGTTGGTTCACAAACTCCCATCTTGTGGGAGCTTGTGAAGAATGGAATCTCGAGCTCTAGGACTAAGTGGACCTAGAAGTGTTTCTAGAGTTTTCGACCATCCAATCTTCCATTCTTTTTGCAACCAGATCGACCTTATCTGGTTTATTATAAATCAATTCCATATCAAATGTATGAGAATCTGAACCTTGTTGGCATTTGATCTAGGTTGTTGGGATCGGTTGAAGGTGCCCATGGAGGTGTCGTTTATAGAGTTCTCGCTCCTTTCCTCGAACAAATTGTATGCACTATCTGCATCTTTATTGAGGAAATTGCCTTTGCAGCAAGAGTCCATGTGATTATGGAATTGATCTATTAACCCGTGATAAAATATCTACATGAGTTGCCATGTCGACATTGATATTTGAGAAAGTTGCTGCAAGAAAATCAAGGTTTAGGGTTTCAAGAAAGAGAAACCCGTGTCGTCGTATTTTCACAGAAAAATACAAGGTATCAAATAATATTTATAATCGAGATGGCGAGTCTCGGGTCGAACACAGGAAGGTGATGTTTGATTTATAAAAATCCATGTTTGTTTTATTTGTTTTTGGTATTTTTCACCTTTGTAATTTTTTTGGTGTTTTATATAAGCAAGAAATCAAGTCAGAATAATTCCTAATTATTCTACACATAAATAATTAAATCATGAAGAAAGAGAGAAAAAGAATTTAATATTATAAATAACCATAGTTTATTACAGCTAAAAATGAGAAAATACAATAAAAGAGAGAGAAAGAGGTGAGTAGACTCTCCTGAAATGGTTGTTCGATGAGACGATGATGCTTGGTGGAAGCTAGACAAAGGTGGTGCGGAGTAGGATGATAGGGATGGGATATAGGAGGAATACAAGTAGAGGGAAGCTTAAGCCAAGCTAAAGGGAATTTGGGATGAGGGGTAGGAGTTCCTGACCTAATAGAATGGGGGTGAGGTGATATGGACGATCTACTACCTGAATAGGGGTGATAGGACAACCTTAGGTAGCCTTATGAAGGTGGTGAGATGTTGGATGAAATATAGGTAGAGGGAGAGGATTTCTACACTAATAAGGCACCTAGAGGGCTTGAGATTAGAGCTTTTGGGAGCTTTGGTAGGCTTGTTAGGCTCTAAACTAGATGGGAATAGCATAGGTAGAGATGAAGAGAATGGGGGTTGTAGATGGCCTTTCATAGGGTTGGGAAGAAGGCTCCTTTTGACCAAATCGCCCACCATGGACGCACAATGCTCGACCAACTTGCGCACAGGCCATTCCCGCTCATGGCACGTACGCATATAGTGCAGTGCATAGCTTGCGCACGCTGGAGGGGATCCGCTATCAAGCATGGAGGAGTGAGGGGCATTGGTTCCTCATTGTGTGATTGAGGGCACACGAGGATCGCACCCTCGCGCTTCTCAAATTACGCAAAGCACACGCTTAGATCATGAGGAGTGTCCATTGCTGTTGGATCTGCATTGGAGGGCTTAGATCATGCCCTTTGTGCTTATTAAATCATGCAAGCACGCGTTCAATTGCATGTCATCACGTGCGTGTAGCTTATCGCCCATCCATCACGCCACCTGGCCGCCCTCAATTCCACTCATCTCCAATCGAGTGGTCCAATTTAGAATGCCTCTCACCCTGAGAAATATAGAGCACTCACGGGGATTCGAACCCACGGTGTTTTCTTGATAGTGCCATTCTCCACCGCTGTGTTGAGGGCATCTTTGTGTCCAGAAGTTGGTCGTGTGAGCGTGGCGGGTGTGCGATCATGGCCGTTGGATCTTAACCCAATGGCTGTGATCTTTCTTTTAAAGGAAAGGGTGCTGGGGCGTTTGGCGTGGATTGACCTTGGCCGTTGGATGGAGATCCAGCATCCGAGATCAATGGCTGAGGAAGAGGGATAGTATGTGGTATTGGGCAGTTTGGATGGTGATGCAAAAAATACATGGTTTTATAAATGTGAATTTTTGTCATTGCAACACGTATAAATCAATCAACTTTGAAATTTCTAAACCTAGATAGTGGGAGTATCTAGGGTTATCTAAGGAGGCCAATTTGTTAATTATCAAGATATTCTCTCTCTCACTCTCTCAAATCTTCTTTTTGAAATTTTCAGGTTTTGTAATTTTTAGGGTTTTGAATACTTGGGCAACATAATGCGAATTACGCTTAAGTGGACAAGATAAATGAAATCCTCCTTTCTAAGCTCAATCTAAGCAAGTGCGTCTTGGATAATTAGAAAGGTGGAGTGGTGCACAAAAGTACTAACTAAAGAAACTTGAATTTAAAGCACATAAAATGAAAGGCAAATTTGATATATTGATAAACAGGAGATGATGTCTACAAGATACTTAGGGAGCTCAATTGTGTGGAAGAATCTCACACAATTAATCCCCAAGTAGAGAAATGCTTCTACTACAACAATAATGTAAAGAACAAAAAGTAGAAGTCTCCTGAATAAATCTGAAGAAGAATATCCTTGCTTCAAGTACAGTTGCTCCTGGACTTGAAAAGGGGCTTCTCCTTGCTCCTTCCTTGAATGCTCCTCTTTTCTGGCTCCTCCTAGGGTGGTGGATGTCTAGCCTCAATCCTCCTACCTGGCCGTCCTCCAAGTTGATGCTCCTTGACTTGGACATAGGGAAGGAGAAGAATGAAGTGTAGAGACTACAAGGGCATGGTAGGGGACCCTTGTAATGTGCACGTCCAAGCTCCTTCTTCCTTGGGATTTAATGGTGATTTAGGTAGAAGAAATTGTGTAGTCAAGGATGAATAAAATGTGGTGGTTATGGATGATATATATAGAATAGGGTGGTGGTGGTTATGGTATTTTTGGAGGGAAATGAAGGGGTGTGTGGATGTTTTTGGAGGGAAATGAAGGGGTGCAAGGATATTTTTGGAGGGAAAAATGGGAGGGAAATGAAGAGGTGCCTTTGGGTGATAGTTATGCGATTTTTGGAGGGAAAAAGGTGGCACCACTTTATGGTGGAGGTGAGTAGAGTAGGGAGCTAGGTGGAGAAAAGTAGGAGGTGGACTTGAGAGCTAGCTTAGTTAGCTAAGGTTAACTAGTAACTAGTTGGAGCTAGAAGTAGGTAGGAGGAGCTGACTTGAGCTGGGTTTTGCCTTCATGGAGCTAAGAGAGGTTGACGAAGAGCTACCTATGAACTCAACAATTTGCTCAGCTAGCTAGTTCTTTGATAGTAGCTAAGCTGAGTAGTGTTCAGCTGAAGAGTGTTGACTTCAGCTTGTCTAGAGCTGAGGTGAGCTGGGGCTGAGCTTCCTGAAGACTCCTTAACTAGCTAGTTCTCAACTAATAGCTATGCTTGAAGGAGTTGAACTAAATTGAGCTTCTTGAGCTAGAGATGAGCTGGCCTGAGCTGGAATTCTGTTGATTGACGACTCTTCAACTAGCTTAGCTAGTCAGTCCAAGGTTAGTAGCTAAACTCCATGGAATTAAGCTACCATGAGCTAGAGAGAGATGAGGATGAGTTGGGATCTAGCTGAGATGAGCTGAAATGAGTTCGGATTCAGATGAGATGAGTTGGAATGAGCTAGGATCTAACTGGCTAAGACTTTTATCTTCTTCTCTTTCTACCTTTCACATTGTTAGGGTTTAGTTGATTTCTACTGTATCATCATCCCTAACAAAACAAATGAGATGTATCAATACATAAAATGATGAGAAAATTAATAATGCATGTAAATGCTTAAATGTAGCCTAATACCATAATGCGAATGTAGAAACCCTAGGAATTAAGTGTGAGTTTAGCCTAATAATAATGATGAACTGGTGTTGATCAGATGGCACCACATGATGCCATTTGGACCATCCATCTTCTTTTCTTCGTATTGGATGTCACAATGCTCCAATCTAGATGATTCTCTTGTTGTTGGACTGTGCTCGTTGCTCTAAGTCCATTAGTACGGTTGGATTTTCCATCTGAAGCTCATAGAAGTGTCACCATGTCCCCTTAACATAAAAATGTGTAAATTAGTATATAATCTATACAAATCCTTCTAGATGCACAATTACACTATTAATGAAATATTTATAAATCTAAATGCACCTAAGTTCTATTTTTACATGAAATAATCACTACAACAAAGGAAGGCTTTCGTCACGGTTAGACCCCGTGACCAAAGGGTTTAGAACCGTCACCAACATTTGCATGGCAGAAGGGTTTAAAACTGTGACAAAAAGTTCCTAAGTTCAAGAGCTTTTGGTCATCGTTATAAAACAATAACTTTGGTCACGACTAATAAGCAAGAAAAAAGGGTCCCTTTGGTGACGATTACAAACCTTTGGTCATGGTTTATAAACTGTGACCAACTATCTCTTAAAACAAAACAAATAAATAAATGTAAATAGCGTCAAAATGTAAGAAAGATACAAATAAAAATATTAGTTATCCTTTAAATGCTCATAATGTATGATACTTATTATTTATTTTGATTACCTATAAAATAAAAATTATTTTACAATATCTACCAAAATATTCCTCATAAATTAAAATTTTTCATTAATGAGAAACAACGCATCAAAAGCAAGTAATTATCCTAGATGACTATCGTATGATTATCTTGAAATACCTTAATAAATCCAAGCTTGTATGGAACCATCTCCAGCCAAACTTCCATAAACCACTGAGGACAATGCATTCAACATGAAATCCCAAGCAAAAACTTCCCGAAGAACTTTTGGACCACCTCTCCCTTTGCCTGGACACAAGCACACAGATGGGCTACTCCGTATCAGCCTGTCTCTGTATCTTTTTTCCTTGTTTACTTGGGAAGTATTACTATTAAAATTAAAGAAAAAAAGCTAAACATTTAGATAAAGAAAGTAGATAAATCAAACCCTTGACCAAAGTTGTCTCAATGTTGATATAAAGGTTCATCAGGGAATAAAGAAAGAAGCTGACATGTCTTGTAAATGAAGAGGAGATCTTCATCCAATACATTTTTTGCACGTGGATAAATTCATCATTTTGTCTAAACCCTTGGGTGCCAGTATAGTTCACAGGGAAGTAAAGAAATGGAATTGACAATCTTATCCTAAGAAGGTCTTCACTGAACACATTTTTTCATGTGGATACATCCATCATCCATCTATACCAAACAGAATAATTCCTCTTGCTAATCAGAAGTATGAAAAAACCAGTAGTAACTAACCATCATAGATGACTACCACATGATTAACTAAAAAATAAGTAATAATCCAACTTTGAGATGGAAAGTCCTTTTTATCAGAAATGTGAACCCTCTTCACCTTGCTCACTTCAACTTTGTTTGATATGCTATAAGGAACTTCAAGAAATGTGAACCAAAACTAGTATATCATCCATCATCCACCTATACCAAATAGAATAATTCCTCCTACGAATCAGAAGTATGAAAAAACCAGTAGTAACCATCACAGATGACTACCACATGATTAACTAAAAAACAAGTAATAATCCAACTTTGAGTTGGAAAGTTCTTTTTATCAGAAATGTGAACCCTCTTCACCTTGCTCACTTACACTTCGAGATGTAGTGACATTTACAAGAATCTACCTCCATTGGCTAATATGCTAAGGGGGAAGAAATTATCTTACAATATCCCTCTCAGCTGTGCTAGATGATGTGACAAATTTTGGATCATGTATGAAGGTGAGTTTTCAACTATTTTGATACGCATTCAAGCAGAAGATTAGCCATAATTTTCCATCTATACTTCCTTATATAACTGATTTGTAGTCGAGTTGATGATGGAAGTAGCTCCTGCTTTTCATTCAAAACAAAGCAAAGACCTATTTGAGGTCAATTTGACTTAAACAGTTCCTCAATAAAGCTTTTTCAACGTTACTAACTTGGCAAGTATAAGCTTAAAATGCTTGATTTCCTACTTCCAACCACCAAAAAAAAAAAAAAACAATTAGCAATATCAGGACCCTTGTTTGTAGTTTATTTTTGGCAAAATATTCAATTTTCTAAATATGTTTTCTTTGAAAACTAATTTGCCAAATATGCTGTCATTTTCTTGTGTCATATTTCTTGGAAAAACATATGACCTTTTCCATTAAATGGTTCCAAACCCTTACCATCTTTATCACCCTTACATCTTAATTTGCAGGGGCTCCCTTAGGGGCACTATAAAAGTAAAAACCTTGTGCTTCTGATTCATAACAAATTTTTGGTCACCCCATTTTTTCACTTAGTAATAATGGAACTATCCCAAAAGTAATTTGGAATGGTTATTGAGTTAAGAGCCACTTCAAGTTTTTACTTGGGGCATCTGTGAACCTGAATCCCAAAAACCTTGCCAGACTAATTTTTGCACTTCATGAATATAAACAACTCCCAAAAAATGCAGCATCCATTTTACTGAATGCTTTTGGAAGAAATTAAATTTAGTTTGTGCATGTGATATCATGCTATCTTTTGTACTTTGAAATCTTAGGTCTCAGTGGAATGTGAATAAATGTGATGTTTGTTTGCCTCAATATATAATACATGTGCATTATTTAAATTATTGATATTCTTATATGAAGCTGACCTTGTCTTTTACCACAAGTTCATAGAATAATAAAGGACTTGTAAGTTCTTTGGACCATCAAGAAAGCATCTGCCACTTAATTATATCCTACTCAAGGTGCACAAACACTTTGCTATGAGCAATCGTTGGAGTTTTATGCCCATCCTAACCTGTGGATGCCCTCAAAAGCTTGGCTGGCCTAGGGCTATTTACGATCTACCAACCTATTCAGCTCCCATCCATTTCCAATATTTACATGCTTCTAGCACAACCATGTATGTGACAATCTGCGGCGTATTTTTGCTCTTAATGGGACAAGTTTTTGCAAGTAAGAGTAGAACTTCATTAGGAACAGCTTGACACTAATTAGCATTAGTAAAAATCTTGCTTATCTATTGAACATATGTTTTGCATTGAGTAGTTTGTTTGGTGAAATTATGTTTGCTAAGCTTGTTATTTGTTTTTCTGTACCAGATTAAGAAGGATTTGGCCAAAAATATTTGTTTTTGAGACTCCTATGTTTCTCTGCACTTGACAAGGAAGCAAATCAGCAGGAAGCAGCAGCAGATCAGAAAAAAAAATGTTGCATCCAACATGCCTATACAAAAGGTGATTTTTGTATTATTTTTTCCACTTCTCCAAACTCGATTAGGGCGACTGAGGCGGGGTAATGGGAAACACCAAACTTGCCTCTACTAGAGGTGAGTTTATCACGTTTAGTTGTGAATTTTAATCCCCAGAATGGTAATTAAGGAATATTTTTCCCTAATTACCCTATTAAGAAAAATTCTTCAAGAACAAGTCACTGCTGATTATGTCTGAAACAAGCATGCACTGGAACTAAACTATATAAATCATTAATACCAGACAAATGAACTCACAAGGATGACACTTCCGAAAGTTATGATTAGTGTGATCCTCTCATCCATTCCATTCCTTTTCTTTCCACAGTTCTTTTTTTTTTTCATCTGGTTCATAATTTTGTTAAAAACAAATTATATCTTCAAACACGGATTGGCAGACTTAAACTGAAATTTAGTTATGTGTAAAACAATGAGAAATTTGAAATCATGAAAAGTGATCAAGATTTTTCAAAGATAAAAATTACAAAAAATGATGGAAGTGTAACCTGGAAAGCACTTAAAAATTATTGTCAAGATGAACTTATACTGCATAAGAATAATCTGTAGCACCAGTAAGAACGGATACAACTGTCGCAATCCCAAGTACTTGAGAAAGGCTCCTAGTTCTTGTAGCAAGGCCAGCTCCAGTAACTGCACCTGCAATGGAGGCATTAAACCAATCCCTCTGCATTCGAAAATGTTGAAGTCTACAGTGGGTAGCAGAAAAAGTAACAGTAGCTACACCACATAAGAGACTACATTTACCAATTAGCTTGATGATTGCACAACAATCATGCAACCTAAATCACCTGAATTAAGTTAGATTCTAGCATAATTAAGGGATAATGCATTCATAAGCATTGTAATTCGCATAATAGTTAGTTTGTTAGCTACATAGATAATATTATTATTTTATGACTTAAAAGAGGGATGTAATAAATTGCAGATGATTTGAAGCCGCGGATGACAGATCAGACCATACAGATCTGATCAGGATGATGATGGGAGTCCAATGCTTCTAGAATCGTCTTGATCAAACAACCATAGCATCTTGTGCAGTTCATAGAAGAACGAAGGCCAGGTTGCAAGATAACATAGATCCAAGCCTCAGATGAAAGATCCGACCGCACGAATGGATCCAAATCAACGATTGCAGTCCAACAGCATAAAAATCAACCGATCAGACCTTTGTAGCACCAACTACAAAGAAGAGAAGATGGATGACCATGATGGTGCCACGTGGCACCATCACAGCCACCCTTCACCGCAACCCAACGTCTGAAGGCATCTTCATCATGCGTTGTGGACTGTTGGATCGCCATCCAACGACCACGAGCGTTCCACGTCGTCGCAGTCCACTGCACCTCATCAAAAGGAAGGCTACTCTCAACTGTTGAATTTCCATCCAACGGCTGAGAGCAGCAGAGCACCAAAGAGGAAACTTGCCAATCCACACCCTTAGCCCAATGGTGAAAGCATTGGTTTGTAAGTGCGAGACGTGCATTCAAGGCCTGCTCAACGCCAAAATTTGGGAAGCCGGTGGAGGCGTGCCCGATTGGCCGTCAGATCTTGAGCAAAGGCAAGGTTTTAAAAAATACAAGGCAGTAACGAGGTGGTTTGCCTTCATCGAGGCGAGGCGTAAGCCTCGAGGTGGTCGAGGCATAAGCCTCAGGAATTGTGTAAAAACATAAAAAAATAAAATTATATATACTTATTAAGTGCTAATAAGGAAATAAAACCTGATAAATGAATAAAACTATCAAATAAATGACCTAAACTTGATAAATAAGTAAAACTATTAAATAAATAACAAAGGTTCCACTTTGACAACTAGTATACATGCTGAATCAAGTCATTCACTAGTGCATTCTCTCCCCAACCAATATGACTCATGTTAATGGAAATGACTAAGCTCATCCTTCCCGAAATTGATCCATACTTCTACCATGAAAGCACCCAGAGCTTTAACGACCTCAACATATAGTCAAAAAAATGGAAGATGAATTTATAAGATGAAGGCATCTAGAGGTTTACAACATATTTATAAGACTCAAATCCCCTGTAAATAATACCTATCAATTTTGATCAAAAAAACCTCCAAATCCTAAAGACTCAAGATGAAATTATAGCCTCAAACCAACCTTGTGCACTGACAAACCCTTTTCAAAAAAGAAAAAAAACCAACCTTCTGCGACGACAACCTTCGAAGAACCAACCTCCTCGAGCTTCGACGCTACTACAGGCCTGCAGCGATGCTACTCCTCCAGCTCCGACGATGTTGCGGTGATGCTCCTCCTCGAGCTCCGACGCTACTACGCGATGCAAGCTCCGACGCTGCTACGCGATGCTGCTCCTCGAGCTCTGATGCTACTACGACGACACTTCTCGAGCTCCGACGCTACTGCAAGATGCGAGCTTCGATGCTATTGCGGCGATGCTTCACCTCGAGCTCCAACGATGCTGCAGCGGTAGCACCTAACCTAAGCCTTCTTTCACAGGCAACTGAGGCGACACCTCAAGTGCGCCTCACCGCCTCGAGCGCCTCAGACCGCCTCGGCTCCAACGAGGCGCACGCCTCTTGAGTGCACCTCGAGGCTATCGCCTCGAGGTGTATGCCTCTATAGCCTCAAGGCACGATTTTTAAAATAATGAACAAAGGGCGCGGATGTGACCACGTGTCGCGACTAAAGAGGTCCACGGCGAACACATGAACGAACGCATGCTTGAAATGCATGATCTCTTGCGCTCCTTAGCGAAGGTAGCGACGCTTGTTTTAAGCTGTCCGATCTTGAGGCTTAAGGCACAAAGTTTAAACTCACGGGCGTGCGCAGGGGATAAGGAGCGGGCGTTGGCGCGGCAAGCACTGAAGCATCCGATGGAGATCTAAGGAGCGAGAGGCTACCACGTGTCAAGCCGAGATTAAATCTAAGCGTAGAGGGCGCAAATAAGGTGATTTTGAGGCTAGATCTGATCTATTGATCTCCCGATCGGCGAATCTGATCATAAGGGAGTTGCACGATTTTAAGTGTCAAAATACGCTCTATGCCCCTCATCAAAGCTATAAGAGAAGGCCCGAGACCCCCCAGTTGAAGGCATCTTCCAGACAGACTCCCACCATCTCTCTTCCAGCCTCTCTCTTCCTCTGCAACTCTGCAATTCATCCTAATGCTTTGGATCTGAAGTGCTACCGTGCTTCGCACAAGCATCCCACAAGAGGCGTCATCTATCTACCTTCTCTCTCTCTATTTAGGATAGCAATGTCTAATTTGAAAAAATGTTTCAGAATGCAATACAATTTTAATTATATATCTGATGTCTATACATATATAAATGTCTACTATAACTAGTTTTCTGAAGAGCTTTCGTATAAATTGTGATTGGCTCCCTACGAATGACCTGGTACTCCGATTTTTATAAATTCATTTGTTCTGTCGCGATTCGCACTACAATGATAATATTGTATCTTTCTAACGTGTCTAGCGGCGACAAACACTTGATCTTTCATTTTAGCTTCATGTTAACCATAAAAGGATCCCCAACCTAGTCCTACCATCCCAATCCGGAGGATGGAGTCGACAGCAAGGGAGGAACATGGAATGTTTAGTTCCTCATTGTGCGTTCCATTACAACACAATCATACAATACCTTTTTCGTTCCTATCATACAATTGCAAAGTTAAAAAATCCTAATGTTTCAACATTACAACAATACCTAATACCTATATCAAAGTCCCTTTTTTCTACACGCAATCCTCAAAATTTCACATGCTAACCGAACAAAAAAAACCCAAACTTAATCAAGATCTAAGAAAAAGCACAAGATAAAACATGAAGCTACAGCATGGAACATGAATAAACATGAGATACAGATCGAGAACCGGAGCAAATCTAAATAGATCCATAAGAGGGGATTACTCGTGGAAGAGATCACGAGATTCCCAACCAAAACACATTAAACCCTAAATGAAAACCATACCTGCAGAGGAAGCGGTGGGATTAGGCAATCGATTGGTCGTGGTCGTGGAGGAGAAGAGGAAGAAGCATCGATCATAGTAGCGAGACTCGGTGATTGATCGCGGTAGCAGTACCCAACGATTGATTGGTTATGGTGGCGGACAAGAAGAGGAAGAGGCATCAGTCGTGGTGGCGGGAATCGACGATCGATCATGGTGGTGGGAGGTAGTAATCGATCGATCGCAGTCGTGAACGAGAAGACGGATGATACAATGGACGATCGCGGTGGTAGTCATGGTGGCAGTGATTGATCGGATCGCGGTGGTGGATTGGTGGTGGGAGGTGGCACTGACGAGGAGATTCTCGCTTATTTATGATAGCAATACAATGATATGTCGTATTTTATGTGGTGAAAAATCTCTCAATCAAAACTAAATATCAAATTTAACCACAATAAAGATGTCGTATCCACAAGGAGGAATAGACCAATAAATTCACGAGTAAAGGAATATACTGTTCGCAGACACTTTCGTGACGTTAATACGAGAAATATGCTATTTTAAATGGAGCTTGCAATTTCTTTAAAAGTTCATGGTTATTTATGCAATTTTCACATTAGGAATTAAGCTCCAAAAATATGCATATGATGTATGTGTAATGGTTTATCATGTAAATTCAACTTGCATGTAAATATGATTTGAAATTCAAAGTTAAATGATGCACATAACACAAGTGAAGTAATTTCAGGAAACTATGAGTGCATCAATGCAATGTGGCCTAAATAAAATATTAATATCTAAATGGCAATGGCATTAAATGTAAATATTAATTGGGGAGAAAGTAGAGGATTTCTCCTCTCTTCCTCGCGTGGACGGCCGTGCACGGTTGGCGGCGAGAGTCGACGGGGTGGTGCGCCTCGACGCATGCTTCGCGATGGTGGTAATGCGGCGACCAGAGGTGGCCGACCGGATGGTGGAGAAGAGCCACCGGCCTGTTGACTCTGTTGGAGGAGGAGCACTGAGCTTGGAGAGGATGGTGCGGCTGCTGCAGCGCACGCGGATGTGCGCTGAGGTCGCGCGTGCAAGGCGTGCTAGGGCGCACCTGCAGGCTGTTGCTGGTGTGGGGTGGCTGCGGGCGGTTGCATTGCCTGCGGTCACTTGGCTGCTGCCTACAGGCGATGGTGGCAGGCGTGGGTGCCTGCGGGTGCTTGGTGCAGCCAGTGCAAGGGCACGGTGGGGGCTTTGGCGTGGGGGCAGTAGCGCGGTGGGGGCTTTGAACAGCGTGGTTGTGGTAGTGCGGTGGAATGGTGAAGGCAGTGTACGCTTGGTTCCACAGTGCCCGCCCTCTCCACTGTTGGGTCCCCACCAGGGGGAGAAGAACCGAGCCCCCTCTCCTTTGCCAAGCCTCGTTTTTTATCTCCTCTCCCCGCATAAGTTAAGGGATTTTCAAATTCCTTACTAATTTTGGCCGGCGGCTGTTGGGGAGGTGTTGAGGCCGGCAGGAGGTTGCGTGAGGTGAAGTTGAGGCGGTCGTTTGTTGGGGAAAATTTATTTCACCCCTCTGTTCTTTTCCAACATTATTCCTACAACAAAACATAAAATAATTACATACTAAGTTATAAAATGGGATAAAATAGATGTAAACTTAAATAATGATGCATGCAAACATTCTATAATTTAATGTAGTTATTAACAAACCTAAAAAGTAAGAATAGAGTTAACTTAGACGTAACAATAATTCATTGAAATGGACTCATTAAATACCCCCATACCTAAGATTTACTAGTCCCTAGCAAAAAGAAAAAATAATAGAAGTAATCAGAAGATTTCTTCTTTTCTTATTTCAAAACTTTAGAGATCCAGACAAATGTGAATTGATGATAGCCTAGATAACAGATCTAAGTAAAAAGCCAATTTGCATTTGCAGTTCGTACTTATCCTTTGGTAAATATTTTTATCAGGATAGGCAACTACTTCCCTTGGGGATAAAGTAGAAAATAATCTGTAAATTGACCCCGGCTTTAGGCATAGGTAGGAGATATCTAGTTGAATGAATTTGTATTTGGTGGCACACACTCATCTGGTGCTACATGCAATCTAGTACTACAAACTCTAGATCTCTAGACTATTAGACAAGTAACTCGGAGAAAGGCTAAACAACTGTACTCTCTTGATGTTCCTTGGCGCTCACTCTTTTCTTTCTTTTCTTTCTGAGATCACAAATCTCGCCAGATTTAGTAATTATACTCACTGTTTGGTGGACTCACATAGCATTCACACTTTAATTAAAGTCCTAATAACTCTACAACTAAGTTAGAATCCTCAACCAGTATTCGAGCGATCAGAAATACTGAAAGGTAAGTATGGGTCATATTTGGTGAAACGCGATAAGTATTTTTGTTGCCTCAGAAACAATGTTACAACGATAAAATATAACCTTAGACTCTTTTCTTTTTCTTATCTTTCTTTTCTTCTTTTTTTTCTCTCTTTTCTTCTTTTTTTTATTTGTTCTTCTCTTTTTCCTTTTTCTTTCTTTATCAATCTACATAACACGATACAGACTTTTATTTATGAGCATTATTAGGGATGATGATGGTCAAAAGGATATTGTGTGGCCTATTTGGTGGAAGTGCATGTTCTCGACACCAAAAAGGAATGGATAGGATAGGTGTATTTCTGACATTTGACACTATTATCCTCCTTCAGTCGAGGACTCTATGAAGAACGGTTGTAACCATCCACTATAATCATAGCTTTATTAAGACTCCATCTCTGTGTATCTGCCTTATTTTGTGACTCTCAGGAATTCACACAAAGTACGCATATAGGAACAGAGAGCAAAAACTATACCTAACTCTGAAGTATCATCATCTAATTGTCCAAAACTTAAGAGTTCCTTGCACTAAACTTAACGCACCAGTAATTTCTCTACTTTCATCTCACAAATATGGGGTGGATCTACTAGAATATAGTATGCCTGACTCCCTATTAACTATCCAAAGGTTCAGTAGACTACAAATGCTTATTGATTTTCTACAAGGATCCATTACCCAATCTACGTGCACGTGAAATAAATATACTGGATTTTAAACTTAAGAAATAATTCAAGAAAAAAAAACTCCAATGACAAAGATATTTTATTAGGGATTAACGCATACAGCTCAAGAATTTTTTTTTTTATATATGCTAACCTAAATGCATGAATACTTCCTAAAATATAAAATGCACCCCCCATGCCTAAATCCTGCAATGTCCTCATTGTAAAATTAAAGTAGAGGGAGAAAAGAAAGAAATCACCTGACAACGGTATTATTCAGGATGTTGGGTTGCCTCCCAACAAACGCTGCACTTTCTGTCAGTAGCCAGACTTATAAGAAACCTGTAAGTCTGATTCCAGACAGAAAAAGTTAGGCCTTAAAAATACGCGTAACAGCGCTGGCCTAGAGAACAGGTAGCCACAGATGTTGGTGAGCTAATGATGCAACGTAATCCCAAATTCTCATCAGAAAGTATGAAAGCAGAAAACCTCGTTGGCTACATGGGGAGGTCTAGGAATAAGAAAGGGAATATGAAAAAAGACCTCCCGAAACGAAATAAGTGGAGGATAACAAGGATCCTCCAAAACAGGATGATTTTAAAAGATATAAACATTAATATTTAAAACCCTTAAATGACAAGACTAAAAGTACAAGCATCAATCCACAATCGTCATTCTACTTGAAGATGTACTGGCCTGATATGTTCTCCAGAAAGAATGTACATGAGCAGAGATCTGAGCCAAGAATCGGTTAGGGAGTATAAGGGTTGTTTATAGTGTTGGAAGGTAATGGTTAAGTCCAATGAGGGCTTAGTCGGTGTCAGGTCCAATTCCAACAATGATTCAGATTGTGTACACTCCCTAACAGTTGTAGACAATTTCACGTTACCCTACCTAGCATTAATGATCGGAGTCATATTTGAATCAATGGTAGACTCCAAATTACAACTCTTTGATGGCAGGGTCAAAATATCAGAATCATTATCATTAAGCTCATCCCCGGATTCATTTGGTTCACTTAAATTTTTGTCGGGGTATATATGTGATTCATTAGTGAAGACAGGAGTTGGATCAGTATCCTTAATTATTCCTAAAGGAGGATCAGTCTTATTATTTTGGAACAAGCCTATATCACTGAATTCGTTATTCTTCTCGAGGTATAAATCCTCAATTGACGTGTTTTGTCCCCGAGAATCTCCCATAGGCTTCTCACTATTTTGTTTGTCCTCCTCTAATATCAACTCCTATTTTGATGGAGAATGACTCTCAAAAGAAGGGATGAATCTGGATTTCACTATATTATTTATATCCTTTGGAGGTAAATCCTCAAATAATAAATAATTCCCCTGTGATTCACTCCAGATTTTCAGTCCAGGTTCCTCTATTGGGGCATCCTCGTCCTCTGAAATAGACTCTTCATATCTCTGAGATCAAAATTAATCTAACTCATCCTGCATTCCCTTAAGGTCACTTTCATTGGGTGCATTTAAATCCTCAAGATTTTGAATGGTAGGTGTTGATTCCCTAAGTGAAGGGTTAGGAGTAGGCTCACTAAGGGTAGAATGAGATTCCACTAAATAATCAATAGGGGAAGTGATAAAAATAATACAACCTTAACCCGGGTTGGTAGGGGTAAGGAGAATACTGTCATTGGGGTCAAAGTCCTCAAGAGGTATCATCTTCCCGTACTTTTGACTCCAATATAGCTCGGGTGGATAATCACTATGATCGTTCTCCTTTAATGGCCGTGTCTCATTAGGAGAGTCTAAGTGATAACTACATAAAACTGGATCCCTATTGTCATTGGTTTCCTCAAAATTATTTTCATGATTATGGTCCTATGGGTAGGGATCAGAATTACTGGGAAGCGCGTAGCTAAGTTGTCTTATTTCTTCGTTTAACTGTTGACTATTCCTCAACATCTCTCCCATGGATTCCATCATTTCCTTTTGTTGTTTTTGCATTTCTATCATAAAAGAGGAGAGGCTACTATTATCAGGTTGTGGAGGATAATCAATTTCAGGCTCTGATTGCCTAGGGGTATCGGTCCAACCTCGATACGGAAAATCATGAAGGATAGGAGGGTTGGGTGTTTGCATAGAAGTAGGGATTCCAGTGTTGGAAAATTTTGTTCCTAGACTATGCTCAAAAGTGGGAGTTATCAAGCCAGTACTCCCAGGATAAGAATAAGAATGATCCCATGAATTGTCAATATACCCATCAAAGGATGAATACGCTCGGAGCATAGGATCCTGGTTAAAATATGGAAAGTATTTAATCTGATAATCTAAATGATAAAAGTAAGGGTGATCAATTTCTTTAAGCCAAACAGTTTTAACTCTCTTAGGATTTAGAAGAATTCAGAACACAAGCAAAAACTTCCTAGAGAGTTCTAATGCTATCAATGCAAATGCAAATTCAGTGGGATCTGTTTTTAGTAGATTGTAGGTCTTAAAATTAAATATTCAGTTGGTAGCCAAACAAGTTTTGCACAAATTACGCTTCCTAGGCCAACCTTCGTTGGTGCCTATAACCTACTCGCAAGGGATGGAAATCTCGAATCGAGCCCACACGAGGAATCAAAGTAACTTGGTGGATAGGCTTGTTGATTTCCGACTAACTTCCCTTGTGCAAAAGAGGAGAGGTAAAAATTTATCTAGTGACCTTATGTGTAAGGTGCACAATGTCTCAGGTGTGCAATCATACGATCGTGTTTTGAGTTTTAAAATTTCGCAAATAAGATCCTTTTGCACACAATTTTAAGTCACAGATTTTAAGGTCTAACCTCTTAGCAATCACAATTTTTAAAGTAACCACTGAACTAATTCGATTTAAGCACTTTAGTGGTCTTAGACTTAGGTTCAATACAGATGCATGATAGGTAATTGATACTCAAGAGAAGACATACCTTACTCCAGCTTTCTTCGTGCAATAATGTATCCAATACAATAAAAATAAACTAGATGCTACTTATTCAGTCCATGATGGTCGTCCTGTAGATATGCAGCTTCTAGCAGGCAGTTCAAATTTTTTTTTCAATAATAAAAATAAGTAAACAGACATAATCTAACTAACTAACATGCAGTTCAAACAATTCGAATAGTCCTATAATCTAAATAAATGGGAACACGCTCCCAAAAATACGCTCCAACATATAAGAGCGATAAGAAATAAAGAAACACTGGGAACACGTTCCCAAAAAATCCGACAAGGATCCAAAAGACAAATTAAATTCTAATGTCTATCTAAACTAAATCTAAACTAAGCTCTAATGACTAAATCAAGAACAGGCTCCTCCGTAAGCCTATGTGCATGGGATCAAGACCCACTTGTTCCTGTTGCTGGCCTTCAGGTGGCATCAAGGTTCACCAAAAAGATCGTCTCCACAGTGCACGTCGTTCAAGGTCAATGTCGTCGCTCTGCTGAGCCTATCGCCCCGTTAGATTCCTCGCACAATAAAAAAAATGATCAGATAACTCCGCAACTCAAAATATTCAAAAATAATAAAGTGAATCTATTGCGTCTGTTACCTCCCCGACAACGATGCCATTTGACAAGGAGATTCTCACTTATTTATGATAGCAATAGAATGATATGTCATGTTTTATGTGGTGGAAAATCTCAATCAAAACTAAATATCAAATTTAATTACAATAAAGATGTCGCATCCACAGAAAGGAATAGACCAATAAATTCATGAATAGAGGAATATACTATTCGCAGACACTTTCACGACTTTAATACGAGAAATATGCTATTTTAAATGGAGCTTGCAATTTCTTTAAAAGTTCAGGGTTATTTATGCAATTTTCACGTCAAGAATTAAGTTCCAAAAATATGCATATGATGCATGTGTAATGGCTTATCATGTAAATTCAACTTGCATGCAAATCTGATTTGAAATTTAAAATTAAATGATGCACATAACACAAGTGAAGTAATTTCAGAAAACTATGAGTGCATCAATGCAATATGACCTGAATAAAATATTAATATCTAAATGGCAATGGCATTAAATGTAAATATTAATTGAGGAGAAAATAGAGGATTTCTCCTCTCTTCCTCGCATGGACAGTCGTGATTGGTTGGTGGCGAAAGTCAATGGGGTGATGCACCTCGACGCGTACTTCACGATGGTGGTGATGCGATGACCGGAGGTGGCCGATGACGGCCGAACGGTGAAGAGCCGCCGGCCTGTTGACTGTTGGAGGAGCACCGCGCTTGGAGAGGATGGTGCGGTTGCTGCAGCGCGCGCGGATGTACGCTGGGGTCGCACGCGCAAGGTGTGCTAATGCGCACCTGCAGGCTGTTGCTGGTGTGGGTTGCCTGCGGGCGATAGCATTGCCTACGGTCACTTGGCTACTGCCCCCGGGCGATGGTGGCAGACGTGGGTGCCTGCGGGCGATTGGTGCAGGTAATGCAAGGGTGTGGTGGGGGCTTTGGTGCGAGGGCAGTAGCGCGGTGGGGGGTACGCCGTAGTGCCTGCTATGCACGCTTGGTTGTGAGGCGGCGGCTGCAGGACTGGGGAGGATGGTGCGGTGTGGTGCAGCCTGGAAGGGAGATGGCGTGACGCCTGCGGGCGTGTGGTGCGGCGCCTGCGGGCGCTTGGTGCAGCACCTACAAGGTGCTTGCAGTAGGGGCTGGAAGGGAGATGGCATGGCACCTGCAGGCGTGTGGTGCGACGCCTGTGGGGGCTTGGTGTAGCACCTACAAGGTGCTTGCAGTGGGGGCTATAAGGGCATGCCTGTAGGGCGCTTGGGCTGCAAGAGCACAGTGGGGGCTTCGAACAGCGCAGCTGTGATAATGTGGTGGAATGGTGAAGGCAATGTACGATTGGTTCCACAGTGCCTGCCCTCTCCACTGTTGGGTCCCCGCCAGAGGGAGAAGAAGAACCGAGCCCCCTCTCCTTTGCCAAGCCTCTTTTTTATCTCCTCTCCCCGCGCAAGTTAAGGGATTTTCAAATTCCTTACGAATTTTGGCCGACGACTGTTGGGGAGGTGTTGAGGCCGGCCGGAGGTTGCATGAGGTGAAGTTGAGGCGGCCATTTGTTGGGGGAAATTTATTTCACCCCCTGTTCTTTTCCAACATTATTCCTACAACAACAAAACATAAAATAATTACATACTAAGTTATAGAATGCAATAAAACAGATGTAAACTTAAATAATGATGCATGCAAATATTCTATAACTTAATGTAGTTATTAACAAACCTAAAAGGTAAGAATAGAGTTAACTTAGGCGTAATAATAGTCCATTAAAATGAACTCATCAGGCACTGCAGTAACTTTCTAGAGAGAGGTCAGGACACAATGGAGTGAGAGGAACGAGAAGATCGATGGTTGTAGAGGAAGAAAGGTTCAAGAGGGGGATATTTGGAAAATTTACTTATTAGATCTTATATTTTTTTGTTAATAAATATTAATATAAAAATGATTATTTGTTGCGATCAAAAGATAATGGCAATGATTTTTTTGTTACTTAATTAGTCTAACGACGAATATGTAAAATCATTGTTATTTTTTTTAAATAACGACGAATATTGTAAATCATTGTTATTTTAAAACATAACAATGAATATCGATAATCGTCATTATTTTTTCATCATCATATGTACTATTTATTATAGTGTCTCTTCACCCAACCTCTAGAGCAATAAAAGGTCAGAGACCAATCACATTTGGAGAACAAAATTGAGGATACAGATTTCTTTTCTTTCCATCTTCCATTTTTTTTCATGTTTTCCCATTCAATACATTTACGTAGGCATTGCTCTGTAGCTTCAAGTATCAAAGAGGGCATAGTTTGCAGGAAAGTGGGTGCTTATAGAATATTCAATCAAGGACGAGATTAGGCAAAAGGGCAAAAAAAAGAAGAGGAAAAGAAATCAACTTGATAGTTAGACACCATAACTTTAGTAAGAAGCACGGTTACTTTTCCCTTTCAGATGAGTGCAATCACTTGATTTTGAAACTTGAACTATTTTCTTTTATTCCCATCTGCTGCATGAAAGATGTCCGGTCAAATACACATAAGAAATGTTATTCACATCAGAAACCCTAACTAAGAATAGAGATTGGGATTACCTGAGAAGGGACAAGAATGGCGACAGTGACAAGTGCGCGGAGTGGAGATCACAGCAACGGCAGAGCAAGGCCATAAGATGCAGCGAAGAGGAGATCACATCAGAGGACGCATATGTAGAATATGAGATGGGATAAGATTGGAGATCGGAATATTAACTGAATTTTAATTTTTTAAAATTCGTAAGTCTTTATTTTAATTTTTCTCCATTAGATCAAGAATCAAGAGCACCCAAATGTATCTAAAGCCACAAAGAAAAGAAGAAATTAAGAAAAATCGAATCTTTATACCTTGAGCTTGGCATCCTAGATCCTCTTCCCGAGTTCTACTGGTACCTCTCCAGCATCTTCAACAACCTGCCCACAAACCAACCACATCCCAAATCACAAGAAGAACAAAAAAAAGGAAAAAGAAAATGAAATACACGGATCGAGAGGAGGACGAACGTGTTCTTGGGGGTACAGAACTCGGACATCTTTCCAGAACTGGAGAAGATGACGAGGGAGATGTTGGCATTGCAGAGGACGTTGATCTCTTTCTCCTTTTTCAGGATCCCGCTCTTCCTCTTCGAGTACGTCACCTGCCGGCTCGCCGAGTTTTCGATCCTCTTGATCTCAATCTTCCTGCATCCCATTTCCAGATGATCCAATGTCAAGTTGGAGGAGGAGGATGGGGGGAGGAGGAGATTGGTGTAAGGGTGTAGATAAAAATGTGGGTGGAGTGGGGGTTAGGGTTTCCATAATGGGAAGGGGGAAAGGATGCTTTCGGACGGGGACAATGTGGAGGGGACGGATCCGAAGGGGAAGCGAGACAAGGTTGCAAAGTGCGAGTAGCTTAAGAGGGAGGAGGCGGCTAGAGGAACGCAAGGCAGAGAAGAAGCAGATCATCGTGGAGGAGACCAGGGAGGAGGGCATGTCGTAGAGGGCGAGCGCGCCATGGCGGGGATGGGGGAGGGTACCACCTTCGTAGGGTGATGGGGGGAAGGTAGGAAAGGGGAAAAGGTTTTGGAGGGAATTTTTTTTTTTAAATGCAAAAATCCATTCGTCGTCGTTTCGAAAACCGTGACCAAAGCCATTAATCATGGTTTTTAAAACTGTGTACAAAATAAATCTAAGCAATCTTTTTGGTCACGGTTTTAGGTAAAACCATGACCATCAGTTACTTTTAGTCACGATTTTAGAAACCGTGACCAAATGATTGTGACCAAACCTAATATTTTTGGTAGTGAATGTAGACTTATTAGGCATCTTATGGTGTGGGCACTTCCGCAATAAGTTCTAAAATCCCTCCTAGGCACCATAAAGCGGTTCCCCCAGTTGTTGAGTGAAAGTGGTAATCTCCCGTCGCAGAGCATTGTTTGCCTGACTGGGAAGAATTTCTTCAGGAAAGTTGATTTCAAATCTATCCATGTAGCTATTGATCTTCTAATAGTGTTGTACTAATGTGCAGCCTTATCCCTGAGTGAGTGGTGGAAAAGCTTCATGATCATTCGCTTCTCGTTTACATTTCTAGCATTGGTAGTCTGAACCAAGGTGGTTAGATCCTCTAAGTGTTGGAATGGGTCATCGGAGCCAAGCCCATGAAAATGTTTGATCAAGCTTAAAACTTAGGGCTTGATCTCTACATCATTAGCAGGGATCATAACGTCGGGACTATCCCTGTAATTAGAAGGATCATAAAAATCCTTCAAGGGCTGAGTGCCCTGACCATTCATGCACTAGAACCATTCTTGGATCTATTGTAATTGGTCTAGCTACCTCTGAAGTAGCTCTTGCTGGTTCGAAGGTGGGAGAGGTGGTGGGTTGTCAGCCATAGGATCTGCTTGGCTGTAACTCAACCTACGCCTTTGAGAATGGTCTAACAATCCTTCCAAGTGAGGATTCAATGACCTCCTTCCAAGTATACACTGGAAGGAAGTCGGAAGGATAGGAAAATGGAGCCCTGCAACACAAAAAGTATAGATCTATCCTTAAATTGGGTAGCCTAATGACCTAGCTTCAAGAATATAATCTTGACCACAAAACAAATTTGGTGTTGTCCTTAATCTAAAAGCCGATTAAGTTGGGCTAGAGTAGAACGGGGAGCGTGTCTCGAAGGTTGCTAATTATGCCAAATCCTTGCTCACTTAAGTCTGACAATCAAATCCCCCAACTAGCACCTTTCAGAAAAAGTAGACGTCACTATTTCGAAATGCATTCTGGAGAATACCTTGAAACGAACTCAAGGAATCCTCGGGCAAACGTCTACTCAATTTTAATTAAGGCCTAAAGTAGTGGTGCTTATGGAATGTGTTGGGCCCTTAAATGGGTTGTGCCTTTAATAATCAATTAAGAAGTGTGTATGTGCACAACAAAGGGTTTTCAAGCAAGATTATTATGGATGAGGTGGATTTTAGGATTTAAATCTTGCTTAGTAACTTTTAGGATTCAAATTTAGATATATTTAATCAAGTTTTGAAAACACCAATAGAAGTATACTCCTTTAAGAATCAAAAATAAAATGGAGTGTCTGGTTCAGCCCTAAAAATTGAACCCTATGAGGCAAGCTACTAGATGAATCTGTTTTAACGTTAGTGGTGTAGCCCAAACAGATCAAACAATTGGCTAGTAGCACCACTTAATTGAGGTACACAAATTGATTAGCCTATTTAGATTTCTACTCCCTTATTTGTGTATTAAGTTAAGGTGTACCA
The DNA here is from genome assembly GCA_037157565.1 of Thalassia testudinum. Classification (NCBI taxonomy): domain Eukaryota; kingdom Viridiplantae; phylum Streptophyta; class Magnoliopsida; order Alismatales; family Hydrocharitaceae; genus Thalassia; species Thalassia testudinum. The sequence goes on along the minus strand of JAZHRO010000014.1, from coordinate 129,456,140 downwards.
GGTCCACAGGTTGGATTTCGGTTAAGTGGTAGAATCAAAGTGATAGTGCACCTTAACTTTGTGGGTTTAAATGTGTGTAAATTTCATATTGGATAGCATAAATAGAGAAGAATAGTTTTTTTGTGCTTTTTTTTATATGTGGGTGGGTGAGGCAAGTGAAGGTGACAAACAACACAGAATTTAACCTAGGGTTTATGTGAACACCTAAGTTGATTTAGATCTGATTTATTTCAGTAGTGGAATGATCTAATGGGTGAGGGAGTAGGGATACACTTACAGAACCTCTACCAGCACTTTGCTCCAATCTTACTGCTGGCTCGCCTCGAGAGAGTACCTACAATTACAATAACAATGGAGAAAAGTGAGATAAAAGTTAAGTGTGGGCGAACATGGAAAAGAAAATCAAATTATGTTGCCTCCTCGTTAATGGCACCAAAATAATGATCGAGAATTTCACGAGAAAAATTAAGGTTTTGAAAACTTGACGTCGTAGTCACGAAAATCCGACTATCAAATAAAATTTACCTAGACTCAAAGAGTCTCGGGTCGAACACAAGGAGGCAAATGCTTGATTTTCAAAACCGCATTAGATTTATTTCTTTTTGGTGTTTGGGGTCTTTGTAATTTTTTTGTGATTTTATATAAAGTAGAATGACAGGTAGAAATCAAACTAGCTAACTAATCTACTCAAATAATTAAAGAGAGAAGAGAGAGAGGAGAGAGAGACAAAGTAACTCTAGATATAAGCTTCAAATGTATGTCATAGAAAAATAATGCGTGGAATCTAAATCTCCACTAGAAAGCAGTAAAAAGAAAAAGAGAGAATTCCTCCCATCGCCCATCCTCGCACCACCATTCCAGGAAGTGGATCACATTTCATTGTTTCCTTGCCTCACCTCCGTCCTCCTTCCTCTGCCTTTGTCCTCCTTTGTCCGGGCATCGTTTGAGCGAGTTGTCCCCCAAGTAGCCGTTGAAGGGGATTCTCTCTCTCTCTTTTTATTGCTTTTTAGTGTAGATTTATATTCTGCACATTATTTTTCTGTAACAAACATTTGAAGCTTATATTTAGAGTTACTTTCTCTCTCTCTCTCTCTCTCTCTCTCTCTAATTATTTGGGTAGATTAGTTAGCTAGTTTGATTTCTACCTATCATTCTACTTTATATAAAATCACAAAAAAATTACAAAGTCCCAAAACACCAAAAGAAATAAATCTAATGCAAATATGAAAATCAAATGTTTGCCTCCCCATGTTTAACTCGAGCCTCACCAAGTCTCGATAAAATTTATTTGATAGTTGAATTTTCACAAATGCGACGACGAGTTTTCAAAACCTTGATTTTTCTCCCAAAATTCTCGATCATCAACAATCACAGCCTTAATACTGCCCCTCGGAGTGGTTACGGATGAGCCCTCCTCCTTTCCCTTTCCTTTCTCCACCTCGCCAAGGTAGAACAACACCCTGGATAAATCAATCAGACGTTGACCAACATAGAGTGGTGACCAATGAAGGTGCCCTTGCCTACCTTCGCTTCCCTTTTTCTTGAAAGTCGCACATCTATAGTAGAAAAAGGATGTAAGCAAGGAAACATGTTGTGGAGATAAAAGTTCTTTTTTGTTATGACCCAAAATCCAAATCCAAGCCTGAATCTAGATTTAGCTTGTCGAGACGAACCCATCAACGCTTGTTAGGCACAAATTAGGGTAGAGTAGCCTGAGAATGAAGGAACGTGGGTTTGGGTCAAGTCTGGTCAAACATCGAGAAAAATTTGTTTAGATGGTGTCATATTTGATATCATTGGGTTTCTCTCATTGTAAGCTTTCCAACGAGACTAATTTCATAAAAATCAAAGATTGTTTGATATAAGTACGGGAAGAATATGTAAGCCCAATCATAGAATTAGTTGATTAACTTCATTCCTAAATCCCCACCTTTAATTTCCCATTTTCTCTCTCCTCTTCCTACTTAAATGCACACAACCTTAAGTCCAAAATCCCTTCACCGTTGTCTGCCTCGTAAACACACGAAGAAAGAGAGAGATTGGAGATTGAGAAAAGGAAGGGAAGAGATATATCCTTTCTTCATTACCTTCCCTCCCACACTATGTGAGAGGATGACATGGCTATCAACCACTCACCGAAGGGTGTGCGATGATTAGTGTTGACGCTATCTCGATCGTGTTTTAACAATTAATTACGTCGTAGTATAGGTGATCGAGCGTTGTCAACAAATAAAAGTTTTATTACTCTAAAACTTAAGTATCCAAGGTCGAACACAGGGAGCAATTGGAATTTATTACTAATCTCAAGAATGTAATTGAACACTTAATTACCCAAAACGTAATTCAAATATAAATACATGAGTTTGAAAAGTAATTGTGGTAAAAAGAAGAATTTGGACGTCTGATCATGGGATCAGACGTCTTAAAAGATGTTTCCCTTCTTTTATTCTTCTTCTGATTTTTCTTCCTTTCTTCTTCTTTCTTCTCTGCAGTGCCTTGCTTCTTTTCTTCTTATTTTCTTCTGCCTTGCTCCTTTCTTCTCCTGCAGTATCTTTCTCCTTACGAGTCTTCTTCTTCTTCCTTGGCTCTGCTTCCTTTGCTTCAATTCCTCTTCTTCTGCTTGTCTTCACCTTTCTCTATTTCTTCTTCAGTTCTTCTACTCTTTTTCCTTTGCCTCTTCCTTCTCTTTTTCCTCTGCAATGGCTTCCTTACTTCTTCATTTCCCTTGCTAGCAACGGCTAAGTGTTGGCTTCACTTCTTCCTTCTTCCTTCCTTCCCTGCACAAACCACAGCAAAGCAAAACCTAACCCTCTACCCACGCGTCTCTCTCTCTCTCTGTGTAAACTACACTCTTCAGCACGCTCTCCCAGAGCTGGGTAAACGAGTCTGATCTCGCCCCCGAGTCCAGGTGCACCGGTGTGAGGGTGGTGCGCAAGGAGTGCTTAGGGCAATGTCGGGTCGGGTCGCCAGATCCGTGTGATGAAATCACGGATGAGGCAGTGATAGTAGGTGAGGGACCTCACCCCAAGTGCGTTCGGAGGCAACGAGCCCATATCACAAAAACGTTATAAATCACTCCAGCGCATTGTAACTTAACGATGTGGGACTAATGTTCCACCTCTACTTCGCGCGCGCCCGTAGGAGTCCATCCTTCAATTACCACAGTTGCGAACTTTGCAGCGCCTCTTGCTGGAACAGAAGCCTTCGCGATACCTCCCTGAGCTAGCTGGACCTGGAGCCCTGCAGTCCTGCAACCTGGAGCAAGCTTGGAGCTTCTTCAAGTTGCCGCTAATGGTGGCAGGGGCGTGAAATCTATCAGACACGAAAAGAGCCTCGCGGCTTAATCAGATCACCGGGGGACCTTCGCCGTGTCACGGCGAAGGTGAGGAGCTAGGTGGCAAGCCGAGGGCAGCCTAGGCGTGTGTGCCTAGGTCGCCCTATGGCCAGATGGGTGGGTGTGTTCGGGGGGCTATTGGGTAGGGGTAGAGGGACTATGGACGGGTGGAGGTTACTCAGTGAGGTGAGGCGGAGGTTATGCAATGGTCGGCGAGGCATGTGGGGCTGCGGAGCGGTGGGAGAGTCTCGCCGGAGGGTGGCTAGAGATGAGAGAGGTGGTGGTGAACAGCGACGGTTGAGGGATGTTTGATGAAATAAAATGAGGGAGATGAAAGAGGGGGTAGAGAAGAAGAGTTTTAACCTAACTAAAGGGACGAAGGGGACGAGGAGGCGGCTGGCAATACCTGCTGTCGCCAGAGAAGAAGACGTCCAGTGGGGGAAGACGGCGGCGATGACGGGGCTAGGGTAGCTCGCGCGGGTGTTGCGTGATGCGGAGGAGGATGAGGAAGATGACTCTGCCACTGGTTTTGTGGTAGAGCAAAGAGGAAGAGGAGGGGGGCTCACCGGAGCTCGTTGGACCCCTTGGCCAGAGAAGAAGGAGATGAATTTGAGGTGGAATCCCGGCCAAGTCGAGCCGAGGAGGTTTGGCCGGAGTTGGGGTTTAATTTATAGGTGCTGACCGTGCTTTTGGTGCGTGGAGGGCACATCTTCTGCCACCGACGTCTCGCCGGAGATGGAAGGTAGTTAGATACCCAAATCTCTCGTGCGTTTGCACGAGAGATTGGGTGCAAATCAGGGGTTGTGATCGGGCTCAGATGGAAGGGGGTTCCTCAGAGAATCTCCCTTCCATTTCTGGGAGGAGATCTCTGAGGGATCTAAGAGTATCCCCCCTGTCTTCCTTGCCAGAGAAGGATTCTCTCCCCAATAATGGTGGAGGGACCTGATTGTAAGATTGGCGAGAAATCTAGGGGGGCTTATGTGATGGTTTTCAAAAGATAGGGACCAAAATGTGATTGGGTGTACTAAATTGCAAAGTAGGTCAAGATGACCTCCCCTTAGGTCCAAATTTTGGTACAAACCTAATTTGGACCTAAGGAATCCAATGGTGAAGTTGGATTTTAAGTTTGACCACTTTTGACTGGATATTTTGCATAAAAACCCAAATTAGGTCAATTGATGAGATAGGACCCTAATCTAGGTCAAACTAGGTTCCAAAGGCCAAATTGAATGTTATAAACCCTAGGGGATATTTTTCCATGATTTTTAGAGGTTTACTTGATTTTTATCCTAACCAAAACCTTGTTGAATTAAGCGGGTCTATTTTAGGGTGACAAGATGTCATTTAATTCCTGGATTGCACATGAACCCATTTTTGATTGACTCAACCCACTTTTTATCTCATTTAGACCATTTGACCTATGCTCTGTTCTAAAAAATTCCATTTATGTATTGCAAAGGTAAAATTGCAGTTTTAACCTTTATTTCATGTTATCTTCTCAGAACACTTATTCCTTCAATTAAGCCCTCTTCTAAGTCATGTAGGAGCATTTATTCTCTTTATTAGGTCAAAATGAGCTAGTTATGGCTCATGATGAGGCTCTCATCAATTAGAAAACAGTGGGCAGTGCAGGTGAAGGTGAGTCTCTCTCTATTTTCATTCATGCATGGTTCACGCAAGGTAGATGAAGGAAGGAGATTGATAAGCCTACTTGTTTATCTATTAACATGCTTAATTATGTTAGTTCCATTGCATTAGATGCAGGTCATTTTATAAATAATGGCATACGTGCATATTAAAATTAGGATTACATAATTAAGCCATGCTATTATCTGATTATTAATATGAGGCTTTATTTTATTTTGTAAGTATATGGGCTAGACTGAAGGATACTTAATTAGGCCCCCATCATCATATTCCTAAATTCCATCCATTCATCTTTTTTCTCCTTCATAAAAAATCCAATCACTAATTCCCTCCATCATCCAAGCAGCCATCACATTTTTTTTCCTACTCACACATGCAGCCACTACCCCCTCTCAGCCATGCCTATTTTCCACTCAAATCCCAAATCCCAATTTAATCCACTGTCAATCACGTAACACCCAACAACTTTTGTTTCCCATTCACATCAACACTTTCCTATTTTCTCCCCTCAATCCCACATAAATCCCATTCCTAATACATGCCGACCTTTCCAAAACACATGCATGTCCCCACATTTTTTTTCATCTTCTCATGCATGTAAGGCCATGCAACCCCTCTATTTGTTTCTCTCCTACAACACTCTCTCCATCTTCTTAATCTCATGCCCTACTCTTTCTTCCTTGCCTCTCACCTCTCTCTCTCTCTCTCTCTCTCTCATTTTCCACGTTAATGCAACTGGCACTCATTCTCTTCTCTCCTTTACGCTCTCTCTCCTCGAATGCATAATACATGCTTCCGTTCTCTCTCCAACACGATCACAGCAACCCTGTGCTCTTGCTTGTGATTCCCTCTCCCCGTGTGCTCTTTCTCTCTCTTCGTTCTCTCTTCGACACCACGACTCCTCTCTCGACCTTGTACTCCTACCTCCATCCTCTCTCCCTCTCCTCTTCGCAACCAGATGCAACAACCTTCCTCCTCCTTCCGTCTCCTCCTCTCACGTATTCTCTTCTTCTTCTTCTTCTTCTTCCTCTTCTCACAGCTTTCCTTCTTCCTCTTCTTTAGCAACTTCTTCACCTCTTCTTCATGCATGTCCTTCTTCTTCTTTTTATATTCTCTTCTTCCTCTCCTTCTCCTCCATACCCTCTCTCTCTTCTTCTCCTCACATGCCTACCACCACTTTCTATTCTTCTTCTTCCTCCTCCTCCTCCCTTTCATGTTCTCCTCTTTCTCTTTCTACATGCTCTCTTTCTCTCTTCTTCTTCTCACTAAGCACACCCTCTATCTTCCTTTCTCTCTCCTACACATCCTCTCTCTCTTCCTTTCTCTATCTACATGCCCAACACCACCATCACCACCTTCTACTCTCCTTCTAACCACCAAATACTCTCCTCATCTCTCTTGGTAGATTCTTCCTTCTCCGACGTTCTTTGCAGTTGTTCTCGACATCTTTAGACTCTTCTCTTGGCGATTCTTGCATTCCTGCATGTCTCCACATCTCTCTACGACTCCTCCGACTTCTTGCCTCTATGTGCGTTTACACTAACAATTGTTGATGACTTTCTACACTCTTGTTACAACCTCGTCAACCTTCTTCCTGAGCTCTCTTCACTCTCATTCTTCTACTTCTCGTTATTTTTGTATTTTATCTATTTTTTGTATTGTATTGCACTCTTTGTTGATAATAAAAGTTCCATTTTTGTTTCCATGATATCTCTGTATTTATGTCTATGATTACTTTGTTTATTTGCTTTCATTATCAAAAAAATCCAATAAAAAATTAGTTGTCTTAGTTAGGTTAGGAAACACTTAGACATTATTGTCTCCCAATGAGATGACTCGTACTCTCGATATTACTTTCGTATTTTTCGAATATGATTTTATAAATTGTAAATGACATGTTTTCACAACTATGATGATAGATTTATTGTTTCACAATAAGTTTTTGGCATCATCGCCGAGGAGGCATGTGTTTTGGATGTTTTCTTTCCTTAGCATTTTTGTATATTTGTGAGCCTCATATTCTTCTCTTTTTGGCAAGTATCGAGTATGCGAAGCAAAGTCTCGGCAGGCAGCGAAAGTGAGTAACAGAGGCGAAGATTTGCATAGGTGAGATGTGAGTGAGGCATACACAAGGCATGACATAGTTTAGGTTTTTTTTTTCTTTTAGGCTATTTGTATTAGGTACTTGGTGAGAGCATATTTTTGGACTATATTATTTTGTTGATTGTGGACTCTCTCTGAACTCTTTAGTTAGTTTACTTGATTGCTTGGATTTAAAAAAAAATCCTTCGTGCTTATCTAGAAGTTGCATACCCTCAGGCATTCATATTGGTATCTTGCATAAAAGAATCTAGATTTTAATTTTGTGAAATTGCATTTGCATTGAAGAGTACTAGACTTAGGTACACATTTCTATACCATTCTGAGTTACTGTCATCTACTTCTATCTCGCTCTGGACTTAACTGAAAATCTCACTTGTTTGCATTGAAAATACTTGAAAGTGAGAACATTTTAAAACCTAGTAATCAACAGTGAAACCCAAAAATACGCTTCACAAGTGCTTAAAGGCCTTGATTGCAATTTTATCGCGTGTCTTGCTTGACACTTCCTCTTACACTGTGCACGCATATAAGGTCACCAAGAGGGAGTTGGTCAAAGGTCAACAAGTACATCTCACCCGGACCTTAGGGAGTCACCTGTACATCTTATGCATATACGCTTCATGAGGTTTGGGTCTTTTCTATTACTTCTTTCTGCATCGCAAGAAATGGTAGGTTGGAGGTCAACAAGTCTATCTGGCCCATATCTCAAGGAGTCTAGTGGTGAGCGAGCTCAACTCGAGATCATCTGGGTCTTGCTTGTAGGTCTATCTAAGGCACTTTGTAGGTTGATTTAGGGTACGTAACTGGTTGACAACTTGCTTGGTCATATACGAATATTAATTTCTTGAGAAAAGCAAGTAAAACCTACTCTTATATTATGTTTGATTGCTTGATTTTGTATGCAAGGTAAGAGGTCTCCTAAAAACCCTTTGCACGTACCACTTTATCAGAATCTTGGAAGAAGGGTCGAGTCATTTAAGGAAGTTACGATGGAGATGCCATTAGGTAACTTAGGCAACCATGGTAACCTAGGTAACCAAGGTGGGCCAAGTCAACATAATCCATTTGAACTCTTCCAACAATTGTTAGCCCAGTTCCAGCAAACCCACAATCGGATAGAAGCCTTCTTAGATGCTGAAGTCCAAACTCAAGAATTAATTGAGGATGAAGAGCAACCTAGGCCTTTGAGGGATTTTTATAACCCCTCAGACTACACTTGTGAGCCTTTTGTGTAGGTTTTGTAAGTAGAAGCAAATTTTGAGATCAAACTTGCCACTGTAGCCTTGTTGCCACACTTCCACTTAAATAATTCTAGGGATCCCTTCCAACACTTATAAGAATTAGAGTCCATTAACCAAACCATTAGGATCTAGAATATGATTGATGATGTTTTCAGGATGAAGTTATTTCCTTTCTCCCTTAAGGATAAGGCTAGTCATTGGTATAGAACCATAGGGAAAGTGATTACAACTTGGGATGGATTAAGGAGTGCTTTCTTGAAGAAACTTTTCCCTATTGCTAAAACTAATGCCTTAAGGAGAGTGATCACTACATTTACACAACACCCTAGGGAACAACTACATGAGGCTTGGGAAAGATTTATGGAATTAATAAGAAAATGCCCCCACCATGAGGTTTCGAAGTGGCAATTAGTATAGATCTTTTATCATTGGAAGAATGATCAACTTAGAAATTTTGTGGATGCCTCATGTTGAGGTAATTTTATAAGGATGCAGATAGTGCCTTTGATTTATTTGAGAATATGAGTGAGAATTCAATTAACCATGCATCTATTAACTTTTTTGGGTGATTCAATCAAACTAAGGTGAGTATTCATGAAGTTCAAGCTACATCTAGCCAAGTTGATATGGATTTGATTTGACAGAAGTTAGACAAGGTGGACTTGGTCTCGAAGAAATTGAATGAGATGATAAATCATACTAAGAATCCCTTAGGATCACACGTGTATACATCTACATAGGGAACACCTTCACATGCACCACAACTTTACACCACCCACATAGCTTAGGTGTACAATCTGGATCTGGCTCAACATAAGAGCCCTTTAACCATGGAACCACCCTCTACATTCCAAATTGGGATCTTTGATATATCCCACCTTCCTTGATTCCACCTAGCCCTCCTATTCTGCTTATCCTTCTACTCTATCCCAGACTTTTTAGGATGCTCGAGCCATCCAAGAAAACTATAGATTGAATTCATAATCCAACACGTATAATCTAGGTTGGAAGAACCATCCTAATTTTTCTTGGACGAACCAGGGGCAGGATAACCACCAAATGATTCCACTTAAGCTATACCCTTCAAATCAAAATATGCAAGGACCCGTTAATCAAGACGAACCCTGATAACACATTTTTTGATGCAAAAATTAATTTGAAAAGGGATTCATCATAGTATAATGCGCCAAAAAAACCCGATCAAAATAATTTTTAATGAAACTCAAATTGGTGATGTTGGTGCAAAGGCACCACGATCATTGATTAGGATGACAACAAAATACTTATGGTTTAACATTTGCATTGGAGATTAAGATTTCAGGTTAAACGCAAATGAAAGCAAGTGTAAAGGAGTTTAAGCTCAAGTCCATGGAATTCGGAGGAGCTTGATGGAAGAGCAAAAGCATCAAGGAGCATGGCATTGGAGCTTTGCTTGGAGCTAAAGCTTGAAGATTAAGAGAAAGAAGAACTTAAATATAATAACCTAAGTCCTAGAAACACTTTGTTTATGTGCAAAATCAATGTTTTAAAATTGTTTCGTTGTAATATAGCCGAAATAGTGTGAAAACAAATAAAATTTATAAACTTAGATATTTAGAAATGAAGTCCGAGGTCGAACATAGGGAGCAAGTGTTGCATTCACACGTTAATTTCAATCAAAATATAAATGAGCACACGAAATTGAGCAAAATATAGATTTTCAGTGAATAATAACCTGTCACATTAAATATTCAATGAAGATAATATATCTAGAGACAAAAAGTAAAGAGAAGCCCAAAAAATGGTGATTTAGATCACCAAATAAGCCCTCTAAGCATGCATCACAAATATCCCAATTATTCCAAATAACCCAACAGTAACTTGAATGCTACAGTGATTAGAAGTCGGGTCTGTGTATCAGATGACTTAAATGTTCTGTGCTACAATGCTCTTTAAAGCTTTCTTGTGCTTTCTTCTCTTCTGGCTTCTCTCTTTTTCTTCTTCTTCTCTTCTCCTTCTTTCTTCCTTAGCTTTTCTTCCTTCCTTCCTTCCTTACTCATGGTTAAGTGCTCAGCCAACTTTCAAGAGAGAAAAACCCTCCCCTCCCTCTCTCCCTCTCTCTCCTTCCTCCTCTTCTTAATCGAATAATCGGATATGCATACCTGGGTCCAGGGCTACAGGTGTGGGTCGCAGCCAAGGAGTGAACAGGGCTTAGGCGGGTCGGGTTAAGTGCGGGTGAGCAGGGACCTCACCCTTGGTGTGTCTTAAGGTGACAAGGCATATGTAGAAATTCCCTTTATGCCATAGCCGTGCCTCCTAAATCCACAATGTGGGACTAAATCCCACTCCTTCTGTTCGTGTGCTGCTGCAGCCAAGACTTCTTTAATTGGATCGGCTGAAGCTTCGGTTTCATGCAATTGAATGCCTAGGAAGGCTCCTGGGGCAAATCCACTGTGTCTAAGCTTTGAAGCAAGACCGAGTAGGTCGGAAGTTGACACACGGGGTTGGAGATGGTGGTGGAGAGGGCAGAGGATGGCGAACACCTAAAAGGAGGAACACGGCCTCTCGGCCCAATTAAACAAGTTTAGGACCTTCGCCGGACTACGACGAATGTGTGGGTGGTGGTCCTATGGCGTAAGAGGGTATGAGTTGGTCGATTGGACTTGGAGATGGTGGTACGGCAGTGGGTTGGTCGACGGAGGTCATGAGTGGTTAATGAAATAAGTATGGGGGTTTTGATGGGTGTGATGTGGCGAAGGTGTAGAAGGTTTCAATGAGGTGTGCGGTGTGGTGGAATGACGGGAAGCCCTTGCCGGAGTGGTGGCTGGAGGTGAGAACGATGACGGCGTGAGTGTAGGCTGAGGATTGTTTTTGGTTTTTGAATAGGGGAAACTAATCTAGGAGACTAAGGAAACTAATCTAACCTACTTTAAGGGACCAAAGGGGTAGGATTGGCACTGGTTGTGGCTCGTTGGCACCGTGGAAGAGAAGTCTCCTGAGAAGGGGACAATGGCAAAGAACAGGGAAGACTGCCCTCGTTTTGACTGACGAGGCACAGAGGAAGACGAGGAAGATGATGGGCAGGCCAATTTGGTCATTGGCTGCCCTTAGGAACATGGAGGAGAAGGACAGCCGGAGCTTGGTCGGAGAGGGGCTGGAGGTAGGGTTTGGAAGGGATTTTTGGCCCCTACGGTGGCGCGTGTGTGCACATGGGCAGCCTGGGTTGTGCCACATGGTGCGATCTGGGCCGTCCATCTTCTTTCTGTTGTAGGGGCTGCTACAGAGGTCGGATTGAGTTGATTTTGTGCCGTTGGGCTACGATCATCAACCTAAATCCATCCGTGCAGTCGGATTTGTCATTTGAAGCTCTAAATTACGTCACCTAGTCCCTTGGCCATTGATCTTCCTCGGACTGCATATGGTGCTATGGGACTCTGATCAAGGCGATTTCAGAGGCATTGGACTCCGATCATCATCCTGATCAGATCTATATTATCGGATCGTCAATCCGAGGCTTTGAAATAAATCTCATTCTCTCCTAATCACAAAAAGGATGCAATTAACCTAAAATATACACACTACTCTAAATGTACAATGATGCATGCTATGCAATATTTATAATATGAAATGCACATCTAAGCTTAGAAACATGCATAAATAGACATTTTAACCTAAATAGATGTGTCTATATCATACCCCCATGCCTATCTTTTGCTACTCCTTAGCAAAATTAAACTACATGCTATGTATAAAATCAAAATCAGGATTAGATCGCTTAGGCCTAAGTCGTTTATTAACAATAGAAAATTTCAACTAAGGTCCTAAACAACGAAAACTCAACAGTACTTGGGTGCCTGCCAGAATGCCAATCGCCCAAGTCCTCACCTTATTTGAAAAGGAAATATACATTTTTTTTATTTTTCTTCTTTTCTAATTTTTTTGTACTTTTAGAGTTTGAGAATTCCGGGATAAATTTTTACGGCTACCCGACCCAAGACTCGAAAAGGACTCTTAAGTGCTAAGCATCTTGTGAAAATAGTGAAAGACTCACTAAGCGGCCATTGAAACAGATTTCGGGTTTCTACGACCCTAGGTGACCTTGCTTAGAGGTTTATCTTTTCGACTGGTAGCTTTGTCCCTACTTCTTTTATTTATGGGGTCAACACAAGGGTGAACCCAGTGTATATCTCCCTGGTTTATTCTACTTCTCTGCTTCTTCCCTAGGTGTTTTGGGAATTATTGTGCATTTTTTGTGCGCTATGTTCTAGACAATAGGTCAATGGGCTGTTACCCACGGCAACTTGCCAGCCATGCTCATGCGGTGAAGTGTGGTTTTATTTTTTATTTTTTTCTCCTTTTTCTATTTTTTTCTTTTTCTTTTTGTTTGTTTGTTTTTTTTTTCTTTAAGTAGGTGGCTTCCCTGATCTAAGATTTACCTAAAGGAAGTACAATGAAAATGGTCTTGTGATTGGGCTTTGGAAAATTGGCCAATGAGCTGTTATCAGCGACAACTTGTCAGCCATACCACCCTAGATAGTTCATTAGCTACCCAATTTCCGAAGAAACCGTCGAAAAGTGAGTTAGTGCAAAAAAAAGTGTGCAAATGCTTAGGCTTAAAGTCCCCCCAAATCAGAGGGCGGGTTGATAAGTCGTATACTTATCACCCTAATTTATTTACCAAATTAAAATAAGATTGACTTGGCGAGGACTCGAGACTAAGTCCACATTCAAGTGGACACCTAGGCTAATTAAGCCTGAAGACTTGAAGAGTCAAGTATTCAGGTCCTATCATATCATTTCCTAAACTTAATAACTTCTAGATGCCTAAGTTTTCTTCTCCTAATTCTTCTTTTTTTTTATCTTTTTGAATTTTCAATTTTTTTCTTTTTTTTAAAGAAACTAAAAGAAATTCTATGGAGTTAATAAAATGATTTCAGGATTAAGTATCCACCCCCCCATGCCTAAATAATGCAATGTCTTCACTGTAAAAATAAAGACATGAAAAGGGTGGATTAAACAGAATATCACCTGAACATCGTGAGGAATCCGGTCAGCTCCGTAGAGAATGTGAAATATAAACACGTGCTAAATTTAATGCCTTCAGTTTGGCATAAAATACTTTTTAGAAAGAAATTGAGAATTCACAAGTGCGGGTTCGAATCAAAATAAAAATATTGATTCTCAGACCCACCAACAGAAGATGTCCACGAATGTGGACCAGATTATGATGCAGACCCATGCCCCAGGGTCGAGTGCTTCTCAGGTTCTAGATGAAAATCACCCAAAATCGAAAGTTGTTGTGTTTGCGGGGTCGAGCCTGTGGTTTAGTGGTGTGCAACCCAAGATCAAAGTGTCAGACAATGGGTAAAGATGGTTCAATAGGTGCAGTTGTCCACTTAACATCTAGCTCAGAAAAATAATAAGTTATTTCGAGCATGGGTTGCACGTGAAAGCTATCGTAAGGGTCCTGGTAGAAAGTAGGTGGCTTTAGGTCAATAGGAACCCTTAGATCCAAACTTGTTTTTCCCTCCAAATTAACCTCCCAAATTTTCATTTCAACATTCCTATCCTCCAATATCAAGTGCTCCGGTTCCAAGACCTCTAGCATACCATTCACCCCATAAGATTTACACAAGTCCTGAAATCGTGGCTGCCTCAGAATTAACTTGGGTATAATGATTTCCAAATCAAAATCAATCCCTTTGGGGTGTGGTTGAGGAATGGGACTATTGATTGAATCTTCTAGTAAATGAGGATTCGAATCCTCCAAGTTAACCCCAACTGAATCCAAATCTTCAATAATTGGGCTATCAAATAGTTCGTCAGATTCCTCAAGCACATTTGTCTCACTAAAATCATCTTCCTTATGCTCAAGTGAGACTTCACTAAGAGATTCTTCAACCTCAGAATAAAAAAATCCATGATCCTCATTTATATATGTCTCAAAATCGATTATCATTTCCTGGTTCAAAGAGACATATTTTTTCTCTCTCCCTGGCTCGAGGATCTTGGGTGAATCAATTGGCTCATCCTTAATGGGTTACTCTAGCCCAACCTGGTCATCCCCGGTCTCAGAAAAGGTATCCCCCCCGACAGGCGTCTGAGCGGGTTCAGACATTGGCTCTCCTGAAGGGGGTTCATCTTGAGAATCATCCCAAGATCTGACTAGGGCAACCACAAATTTCATCCTCAACCTCGATAATTTCCTAAGAAGAAACTCACCCAAGTCCCAATCATTAACACTTTGGAGCAAATCCAATAAAGAGCTATTCAACTCATCGATCATTTTTATTATAGACTCCAATGCTTCAGTGCAAGGTGTTGCTGGGCTTCTAAAGATTGTATGGTGTTCCTCAAGTTAGCCAACACCCTATCTTGGATCTGGTTCACCTAAATCGACTGGTTCGGTTCAGGGTTGGGTGGGTTTGGGTTCATTCTAGGGGAGTCAAGATATTGAGGTTCTCGGGTTCCTCCCTGATAGTAGGTCGTCTCGGGTTGTTCAAAGAATGGTGGTAAGCTATATTCAGCATAATTTTGGGGAGGGTAAGTGTTATAATCGGCATATCCTTCATGGTTGTAGATCTGGTTAGGTTGATCATCAAAGGGTGGAGATCTATAATCATTGTAGCTCTGGGAAGGATAGTAATCATAGTCTTGTTGTCTACGGTTAGACCTTGGACACTGAGGTCCGGATTAATATCCCAATCAAAGTCATCCCGGCTAGTGGGTGGGTAATTTCAAGTCAAGTCGGAATAGTAATCATCTTGGGGATAAGTGGTGGTAGGAGGATAGGATGGGAAATGCAAGTGGAAGGATACATGGTGAAGTAAGGAGGGAAATCAGAAGAGAGAAAGGTGTCCTGCAGTATAATCAATCAACCCTGTCTTTATGTGGGTAGCATAAAGACCTACAAACTCCCAGGACTCGTCTTGAGATTATAAATGATTTAGTCTACTTTTATCCGGTCAATCTAACCAGTTGGAAGGAGGGATTGGGGAGAAGGTTCTTCCTTTAGCTTGCGCCTCCGGTTCCTAGTGTATCCCCCAACCGCGGTCGTTTGATGCTACTCCCCTAGCTAAACATCAGATGGACCAACAGAAGAAGATTAATCGAAAAAAATCTCAGTCTGAGCCCCGAAGAGTGAATCAATCCTTAAGGCCAATGTCTACTCAGTTTTAATTAGCCTTGGGATGATTGTGCTATTGGAATGTGATGGACCCTTTAGATGGGTTGTGCCCTTAATGATCAGTTAAAATGTGTGTGCGTGCACAACCAAGCTTTGCAAACAAGGTTATTTGATAGTGTGTCTTTTAGGGTTTAACCTTGTTTAGTAGCTTTTAGGGTTTAATCTTAGGTATATTCAATCAAGTTTAGGAGAACACTCTAAGTTTTGCAAGCACTGGTGATGATATATTCCTTTAGAAATCAGAGAAAAAATGTGAAGTGCTTGGTTCAGCGCTAAGAATCAACTCTAAGTGGCAAGCTACTTGATGAATCGCTTTTAATTTGAGTGGTGTGGATCAAACAAATCAATCAATTGGCCTATTCGCACCACAAATTAAGGCACACAATGTCTTATCCTAATCAGATTTCTACTCACTTATTTGTTTTGAGTTGAAGTGTACTGGGTCCACAGGTTAGATCCCGGTTAAGTGGTAGAATCAAAGTGGAGTGGTGCACCTTAAGTCGAGAGTTGTGGGTGTTAAGGTGTGTCTCTTTCAGAAAATCCCACAATCAGATAACACTTTTTTTATTTATTTTTTTTTAATTTTTGTGGATGGTGAGGTGAGTGGAGGTCGAAAACAAACAACCAAATCTATCCTAGGGTTTATAAAAAGCACCTAAGTTGATTTAGGTTTGAGTATTTGGTTATGGAATGAAAACTAAGGTGAGGGTGGTGTGGGGGACACTTATAGAACCTTCATCCGCACTTTTCTCCGATCTAACCACTTTGGCCCACCTCAGAAGAGTACCTACAATCACAGTAAGATCAGAGAAAAAGTGAGATAAAAGTTAGGTAAGACGGAAAAAAACACGGAAAAGAAAACCAAAGAGCATTGCCTTCCCGGCAGCGGCGCCAAAATGATTGCACGTGTTTCGCAAGTTTGAAATTAGGGTTACAAGGTTACAAGTAACCCATCATCGTAGTTGTAAAACTCGTGGTCAAATAAAATTTATACCGAAACTCGAAAAGTGAGTCCTGGGTCGAACACGGGGAGGCGAACGTTTGGTTTTGAAAATCCGCATTTCGCTTTTACTTATTTTGGTCATTTTTATCTTTTCTAATTTTTTTGTATTTTTATCAAGCAAGAGATTAGGTCGATGAATTCTAGCTAATCTACTTGCAAAAATATATGAGAGAGAGGGAGAAAGAGAGAGAAACAATCATCTATTCATGAAGAATTGTTTATTACAACTACGAAAGCAGGAAAATCTACACTACGAAAGGTAGAAAGAGGTGAGAGAAATCCCCCTTTTCGGTCGCTCGAAGGACGACTCGCTCTGACGTCGCCTGAAGGAAGGTGGTGAGGAGCAGGACGAAGGAGGATGGATCCGGAGGATGGAGGATGGGGCAGGACGACGTCACAGCGAGGATCTTCTTCCCGAAGGGAGTTGAGAAAATGGCCATGGGATGCTCCACGAATGGGGATGAGGGGAGGGAAAACTATTTGGTTTTACTCTAGAGGAGCATCCTAGGCTTGGGATGAGCTCTCTCTAGAGACTTGGAGGTGGTGAGGTCAAGAAAGGAAGAGATGAAGGAAAATGGGAGGGGTAGGGGTCCTTTTATAGTGGAGGAAAGAATCAAATTCGTATACAGAACATTTAGTGATGGTCATAAACGTTGTTAAAGATCCATTGCAAACGTTGCTAAAGATAGCCCACTCACCCACCTGCCATTGTGCTTGCACGCGCTCCGTGCGCCTCCACGCGTGTGCCCACGTGTGCTACCGCTGCGCGTGCGTGCTTCCGCGCATGTGCGCGCGCATTATTGTGTGCGTGCGGTGGCGCGTGCATGCGCATGGGCGGCTTGGGTTGCTCCACGTAGTACGATCTGGGTCGTCCATCTTCTTTCTGTTGTAGGGGCCGCTGCAGAGGTCGGATTGAGTCAATTTTCATGCCGTTAGGCTGTGATCGTTGACCCGAATCCATTCGCATGGTCGGATTTGTCGTTTGAAGCTCCGAATTACGTCACCTAGTCCCTTGGCCGTTGATCTTTCTCGAACTGCATATGGTGCTACGGGATTCTTATCAAGGCGATTTTGGAGGCGTTGGACTTCGATCATTGTCCTGATTAGATCCGTACGATCGGATCATCAATCCGAGGCTCCAAAATAAATCTCCTTCTCTCTTGATCACAAAAAGGACGCAATTAACCTAAAATATACACAACTATCTAAATGTAGAATGATGCATGCTATGCAATATTTATAATATGAAATGTAAATCTAAGCCTAGGAACATGCATAAATAGACATTTTAACCTAAATAGATGTGTCTATATCAATCATGCTTGCACAAATCAAGTCAGTTATCCTCCGCGTGGATCAAAGTGAAGATTATCTTTAGTCAATGTAATTCTTCTATATTTCTTGAGTTTAGAATTACTGTAAGGAACCTCAGTATTAAAGGCAAACCTTTCTAAATCATAAAATAAACATCGAGATAGTATTGATCGACCAAAATATTATAATTGATCGATCAAATCAATTGATCAATCAAAATAAGAATATTGATTGACCAATTTAGCCTAACGGTCAAATCCAATTTTCTCATAATTGATTGACCAATTACATATTTGATCAATCAGCAATTGATCGACCAAAATGAAAATTGATCGACCAATTAAGTAAATTGATCGACTAATTTAGTTCGAATGATTTTTCTCAACATTCTAGGAATGCTCCGTTTTCACCTATAAATAGGGCTCCACACCCCTCATTTAAAAACACACTTTCAAAGAGAAATCCATATAGAAATGAGCTCTCGTGCTTTCTCTCAAAGTAATTCTACGTTTCTATTTTCATGCTCTCTAAAGCACGTTGATTCAAACCTGTGTAAAAATTTGGTTTGACTTTCCTTAAGGTTCCATAGGATTATATTATTTTATTTTACTTGTTGCTTTGATTACAGGTCCTAACCTGTTGGGAGAAATCCGTTGTTGTTCTTGTTGTACTTCTCTTCAGGTTAGTAAGAGTAGGGATCTTTGTAAGAGGTTGTGCCACTCTCGTTCAAGTGGTACGTTAGTTGATTGACTAGCGTTGCCTAGTCAGGAAAATCCTAAGTTGAGAGGCTTAGGTAGAGTGGTTTTTACTCGGGAAGGGTTTCCACTATAAATCTTTGTGTATATTGTGGGATTGTTTTTGTGTGCTATATTTTTATTACAATTGATATCACACTTGATTTTGTGCTTGTGGCCAAGTAAGATTCGCAGGCACCCTCTCATTAGACACAAACCGCAGACCTAGAACCCAATTCTGTTGGAAAATTGGACGTCCGGACAAAGTGTCAGACATCAAATTTCTGTAGAATTCCAAGACATAACCTAAATTCATCCCTAACTCAACTTTGGACGTCCAAACTAGAGTTCTAGTCTTCTGATTTTGAAGTATAAGTCATTTGATTGTAAAATTAGATGTTTGGAACCCTTCTCCAATCCCTCTTTTTGAAATCAAGCTTGGATCTCAATTTCCTAAGCTCCTAAATCCAATTCTACACTCTAGGGAACCTAAATTAAGGTGCCCTAAGCCTAGTACACCACCCCAAGACCCTCCTAAGAACCTAATTAGGTTCTCACTAAGGCCAATTGACTTGGATCTAAGTCAATCACACTTACCTAGTCAATTGGACTCATAGAGTCCAATTGAGCTCAAATCTCAACCAACACAAGTCTAATTGGACTTAGTGAGAGTTCAATTGACTCAAGCCTGACCTAATTGGGTATTTTCTCTCCCAATTAGACATACATTCACTCAATTAAACTTGTGATAAGTTCAATTGCACATTCACTTTAGTATTAGGGTTTATAACCCTAATTCTAGAAGCCTACCTAAACCTAATCACCTAGACCTATAGGACTCAACCTAGATCACCTAGCCACACCCACCTAGTCACGCACACACACCCACACACACACACATAGCTGCCACCTCTAGAGTTCTCTAGAGTCTTCCAAAGGTGGCGCCACCTTGAAGACTAAAAATAGTCTTCAAGGAGTCCACAACTTACCTCCTTAGAAAGTGGATCTAAGAAGACCCACTCCCTACCTCTCTAGCCACCACCTAAGCCCACTTCTAGAGAATTCTATAATTCTCTAGAGGGCTACTCTCTTGGTTGCCCAAGAGTCTATAAAAAGACCCTCTTGGATGGCCATGCACCCAATAGCATTTAGCTCCATTCCATGTGCACTTCCATCTCCACGAGCTACATCATATCCACCACTCCACCTCACATCCAAGGCTAGAGAAACTCTCCACCATCTCTCAAGAGGCCGACCTACCCACCATTGGCCATCCCTCTCTTCCCTTCTACCACCTCAAGCCATACAGGCCCTTGGAGACCACCTCCAATGTCCTGAGTTCTATTAGCTAGATGTTCTTCGTAGTTTAATTTCTACATTGATTTCCTACTTAGTAGTGTAGTCATCCTCTATCTGAATGATGCATGCATAATCTTTCACTAGATCCACGCATGCATCCAATTTCTGCTAGCTAGAAATTATGCTTTAAGCTTTCATGTACAAGCATGTCTCTAATTGTAATGATGACAATTCTTGATGAAATAAAATCTCAAATTGCATTATCTCTCTTGTGATCATCAGTTGCCTGATTTAATCTCATATTATATTGTAACAAAATGTCTACCCCGAAGATATAAACGAATTAGCGATCGATATGTTTTCCGCTAGTCATCATCACATTATTAAGATCGTGTACACACCAACTAATGTTTTCACATTTGTGATATTGTAAGCACCTTTGTTTGATGCACCAAAATTATGCTTATTTCTAAACTAACATTTCAGGACTATCTCGGATTAAAACATTAAAGCATCTTTCAAGTCAAGTGCAAATGGTTTCTGATGTGTCTTTTCATCTTTATTTGAGTCTAGGACATTATTGTAAGGAACCACAAATAAAACTCAAATACAAATTTTTCACGTATCTTTTCAAAACCAAGCTTTTAGGGTTATTGATCGACCAAATTAGTTAATTGATTGACCAAATCAGCTTGATCGACCAACCAACTTCATTAACTGATCAAATCAGCCCATTTTAGGAAGTTGAGAAATATCCTTTTGATCGACCAACCAAGTTAATTGATTGATTAATTAATGATCCACCAACCATCTTAATTGATCGACCAAATTACCTTTTGATCAACCAATTAACCTTAATTGATCGACCAATTTAATATCCTATTTAGGCAAAACTTTTAGTATAAATAGAGGTTGTACGTAGCCCATCTTTTCATAACTTTCAAATAGAAATATTATTCAAAAATAGAGCTTCTTGTGCCTATTCCAAAGGTTTTCGTGCCCCATTCTTTATGTTCTTCAAAAGCACGATGCCTAGAACCTCTGCAAAAAATCAATTTGATCTTTTATTGCGGTTCCATAGAAGTTATTCTTGTTATTCTATTTTGTTGTTTTGATTTATGGATCCCAAGTTTGTTGGGAAGATCAGTGGTTGTTTTTGCTTCTCTTCAGGATAAAAAGGGAAGTGGTTGTGCCACCCTCGTTCAAGTGGCATGTCTAGTGGATTGACTATCTTGGACTAGTCAGAAAAGTCCTAAGCTGGGAGGCTTAGGTAGTGGTTTTCACCTGGATTAGGTTTCCACTATAAATCAGGTGTACTCTATGTATGAATCTTGGTGCTTTATTTTTTATCTGTGAATATATTTTTAAAGCAATACTATTCACCCCTCCCCTCTAGTATTTAGTTGCGATCCACAGGATATTCTCCTACTCTCACTTGGTATTAGAGCCTAGTTGTCCAGAAGATGTCAAAGTCATTTGTCAACATATATGCTGAGGGGTAATCTACTGTTCGTTCTCCTCTCTTTGATGGGACAAACTACGGATACTGGAAGACTAGGATGTAGATCTTCCTAGAATCCATGGACTTTGAGGTATGGGATGTCATCGCCTCCAAGTACACCCATCCTGAATTCAAGGAAAGAGTGGCGGTGACACCAGATCAAAAGAAGATGGCAACCCACAATGCTAAAGCCATGAATGCAATCTTTTGTGGGCTTTAGAGAGTAGAATTCAACAGTGTCTCTACTTGCAAGACAACCTATGAGATCTGGAGCATTCTCGAAGTCACCCATGAGGGGACAACTAAGGTAAAAGAAACTCGAGTAAATTTACTAACGTAGAATTACAAGCTTTTCAGGATGAAGAAAGGTGAGCCAATCAAGGAGATGTTCACAAGGTTTATGGACATCATAAACTCTCTAAGAAACCTATATTAGGAGATCAAAAATGAAGCCTTGGTGAGAAAGATACTTTGATCACTCACCAGTGATTGGAAGACCAAGACTACAACCATACAGGAGTTGAAAGATTTGTCTACCCTAAAACTAGATGATTTTATCGGAAGCCTTATTACCTACGAAGTTCAACTTCAGCACATGAAGGAACATGAAGACGAAGGAATAAAGAAGAAAGCTATAGCCCTTGAAGCCATTCAAGAATCTGAAGAAACTTCAAGTGGAGAAGAAGAGGAAGATATAGCACTCTTGTCCAAAAAATTCAGGAAGTTCCTCAAGGATAAGAACTAGAGGAAGAAGAAAGAAGAAACCAAGAACGATGCAGTCATCTAGTACAACTGCAAGAGAAAGGGACACATCAAGAAGGATTGTTCGCTTCTCAGGAAGGAATTAGATAAGAAGAAGAATGATTGCACAGCAATCATGGGTCCTAATCAACCTAAATAATGTCTGAACCTATTAAATTGTGGATATTGCTCTCATATCTTGCATATCATGCATTGCATTAGTCTATTTAGAATAAGATGAGATATCCTGCTAGTTAATGGCTTTTATTGCTATTTATAGATAATAAAGTGATCCAGGATGGAGATAGTGGAATAAAGCAATAAAGGAAGAAGAAGACTGATCCAGATAAGAGGAGTGAGGAGGATAGCCTTATCCCTACCCTTAGAAACCCTAGGACAGCCTTTCCAAACCCAAAACAACCTCCATTAGGGAACCTTAGCCTCAAAACCCAAACATGGATAGAATCCATGTTCCTATCCCTCTCCCAAACACTTAGGAACCAAAACCAACCTTAGAAAACATAAAACCCACTCTCCAGCACCTTTTAGGACGTCCAGACATCTGGCTGGATGTCTGATTTCTGCAGAATAATAATCCAGGAAGGCAAAACTCATACTGACACAGAATTGGACGTCTAATTTAGTGTCCAGACGTCCAATTTTGTAGTATAAGACGTCTGACCACTATCCTAGATGTCTAATACTGCTGTTTGGTTCCTGATTTTGGTGTTGGAAGCCCTAGCTTGCCTACTTTGATCTAGGAACCCCACTGGACCCCCTAGGAAACCTAATTAGAGACCTCCTAAGCCTAGTCCACTATCCATAGCCCTACTTGTCCTATCCCTAACCCAATTGAACCATCCCATACCTAATTAGGTGCATCTACAGTTGATTGGGTGCACCCAAGCCCAATTAGATCCATCCAGGATCTAATTAACTCATACCTATTAGGGTTACCCTAGCCTAATCACATGCACACATCTAATTAGACTTGACCTAGACCTAATTAGGTTCACTCCTACCCAATTAGACTTTCCTAAGCCTAATTAGGTCCACACCCACTTAATCTAGATTGACCCAACCTATTTAGCACCTAATCCTACCAAAACCCACAACCTAGCCCTACAAAAAACACACACATGCACACCTTCCCATTTTACTCCCACCAAACCCATGCACACTCTCTTGGAAACCCTAACAACTTGTGTCAAACCTAGATCCAAAAATTGTGGCATTGGCTATTTTTGGAGCCACCAAAAGTGGCAACCAAATGGACCCTTCCATAAGGGCAAAGAGAGAGCCACGAAATTGGACCATCTCTCCATACACTCTCCCATCCATACTCTCCACTCTAAACTTGCTTCCACCCTCCAAAACCTTAAGGCCGTCCTCCTCATCCTCCTCCAAGGCTCCATGGACGGCTAGCTAGAGAAGCTTCTCTCCAAAGCTTCAAGGACGGCCATTGGTAGAGAAAGGGAGCAACACCCTCCTCTCTCCACTTGGGTGCACTAGCCCCCATCTTCTTCTTCTTGGACAGCCATGAAGGCTCACCCATAGCCTCTTGTGGCTGGCCATCTCTTTTGGTAGGCGTGTAGACGGGTTTGCACACCCAAGGTCTAGCCTACAACCTCACACAAGGCCGATGGCCCTAGTGGCAACTTTCCGGCATGAGGGATTTTCTTCTATTTATATGCTTTCTAGTGTAGATGATGTGTGATAATTTTTTTTATGCATAAATAATTTCATGATGTTTCTGTGATTGATTGTCCTCATGTTTGCTTGCCTATATGACACTTTGGTTTGTTCACACCATGCACGGCCACCATGGCCTCATTTAGATGCACATAGTCACTTAGGTTTTTTCTAGTTTATCTAGATCTAGGTTTCAATTCGCTTTTCGAAATAAAAAATCAAAAACACAAAAAGACAAAAATAGTAGCTTAAGTTAGATTTAGGTTATAAAAGCCAATCCAAATCTCGATTCGTTTTCACGCCTCCCAGAGACGAACGACCGGGACTCAAGTTCTAAAAAGAATAAAGATCTATGAGAGTTTCGTTATCACAAATATCTTTGACGAGTGGTTTTTGCGACTATACTACGATTTCCAACGATTTCAAAATATGCGATTTCCACGTTCAGTCAAAGAAGCACTTCAGAAAAGGTGGAAAGAAGAAAGCTTTTACTGCAACTTGGGATGAGTCAGACTCAAGTTTAGAGGAAGAAGAAACCTTAGGAGAAGAAGCTCTTCTCGGCCTTATGGCACTAGAAGATGAGGTAACCTCCTTTACCCAAGATGAATTATTAGAAGCATTCTTTGAGATGCATGATAGAGCAGAATCATTAAAATTAGAAAACAAAAACCTAGTAAAAACCTAGTAAAGACTTATCTGTTGAGATCATTGCATTAAAATCACATATAAACAACTTAAAAGTAGATATAGACGAATTAAAAGAAAACTCTGCTATTCTGTTAAATGATCTAACTAAATTCACAAATGGAAGTAGAAACTTTCATAAATTGTTAGGAACACAAACCCAAAGCACCACAAAATTGGGATAGGCTATATACCAAAAAATAACCATGAAGCATCTAGTTCTAGCCAGAATAAAGAGAAAGGTAGCTTGCCAAAGCAAGCAATGCGAACTAACCATCGTGGACCTAAACAAAAATGGGTACCAAAAAGTATTTTGTAATCTTGTTTTGTAGGTTTTGTAGATCATAAGAAGTGGACTTTCCAACAAATTAATGGAACACTGAAGCCACTTTATCAAACAAAGCCTCACAATCACAAACCAATGATAGGAAAGAGAGGAAAGAAGGTGGATAATGAACAACAATTGTTCCAAGCACATGATCGACAAGGAAGACCTATTCCTGCAACTCAACCATTAAGAAGGTGGTACGGTCACATTTGGGAACAACCACAAGGGCCGTATTATTGGTACTGGCCAAATTGGTAACTCTTCTACCTCTTTTGATAACATGCATTTTGTTAAAGGTTTAAAACATAATCTGTTAAGTGTAAGCCAAATATGTGATAAAGGGAATAAAATTACATTCACATCGAAAGGTTTTAAAAGTTGTAATAAAGAAACAAAACAAATTATTCTTAAAAGAAATAGACATAAAGACATTAATACTGTAAACTTCGACAAATATGATAGTCTTGAATGTCTAGTCATATCTGATGAAGAAGCAACACTTTGGCATAAATGACTAGGTCATGTTCACATGGGCAACATTAGTAAACTTGTGAAACATGAACTTGTCAAGGGTCTGCCAAAGATAACCCTCAAGAAAAGCAAAGTTTGCGATTCTTGTCAAGTTGGTAAGTAAACCAAAAATCCTTTTAAACCAAAAAGGATGGTTAGCACTTCTCAATCCCTGGAGCTACTTCACTTAGACTTGTTCGGACTAACCAAATCCGAAAGCCTAAGCCGGTGTGGATACTGTTTGGTCATAATTGATGACTTCTCTAGATTTACTTGGGTTTCTTCTTAAAAAGTAAGGACTTAACCATAAATGCCTTTAGCAAACTAGT
Organism: Thalassia testudinum; assembly: GCA_037157565.1. NCBI lineage: Eukaryota > Viridiplantae > Streptophyta > Magnoliopsida > Alismatales > Hydrocharitaceae > Thalassia > Thalassia testudinum. Next base: position 129,430,515 of record JAZHRO010000014.1, on the reverse strand, counting down.
TAGAAGATTACTGAATGAGAAAGGATCTAAGGTAATTAGGATCAGAAGTGATCATGGTGGAGAATTTGAAAATGAATCTTTTCGAATTTTTGTGATCAATATGGAATCAAACATGAGTTTGCCTTCACTAGAGCTGCACCTCAGAATGATGTAGTTGAGAGGAAAAATAGGACTTTGCAAGAGTGTGCCTGCACAATGCTGTGCAAGTCAAAGCTGCCTCGATATTTTTAGGCTGAGGCTGTAAACACTGCTTGCTATATCCAGAGAACCTTGATCAGACCAATCCTAAAGAAGACACCTTTTGAACTCTATCATGGAAGAACATCTAGAATTTCCTACTTCAAGATTTTCGGATGTCGATGTTTTATACTTAACACTAAAGATAATCTTGATAAGTTTGATGCTAAAAGCTTGGAAGGGATTTTCTCAGGTTATTCAACTAGAAGTAAAACCTATAGGGTCTTTAATAAGAACTCTGTTGTTGAGGAAACCATGCATGTATCATTTGATGAAAAATTAGTTCAACCTAAATCTTCTACGATTGATGATGATGACCTAGTACATGATCCATCGAACATTTCAGAAGAGAATATTTCTAATGAACTACCCAAAGATCTCTTTTGTGAAAGATCATCCTAAAGAACTGTTAATAAGAGAATTGTCAAAAGGAGTTCAAACCAGATCTTCCCTTAAAACACTAGCCTTTACAACCTTTGTTTCTCAATTAGAACCTAAAGATGTTAAGGAAGCCTTCTCAGATAACTGTTGGATTATTGTAATGGAAGATGAGCTAAATCAATTTAAGAGAAATCAAGTATGGGAACTTGTTTCAAAGCTTGAATCACAAACCATTATAGGAACCAAGTGGGTTTTTAGGAACAAACTTGATGAATAAGGAAATGTAGTTAGAAATAAAGCTAGACTTGTGGCTCAAAGATACAATCAAGAAGAAGGAATAGATTTTGTTGAAACATATGCACTTATTGCTCGACTATAATCCATCAGATAGTTGCTAGCTTTTGCAGCCCCTATGGAATTCAAACTCTTCCAAATAGATGTCAAAAGTGACTTTCTAAATGGATTCATCAAGGAGGAAGTCTTTGTTAAACAACCTCCAGGATTTGAAGATCCGAATCATCCACAACACGTATACAAATTAAACAAAGCATTATATGGTCTAAAACAAGCTCCGTAAGCTTGGTATGATAGATTAAAAACATATCTAATTGACAATGAATTTAAAATTGGACAAATAGATCCAACCTTATTTACCAAAAGAAAAGAAAATGATCTCTTAATAATTCAAATATATCTTGATGATATTATTTTCGGTGCTACTAATGATCTATTATGCTAAGACTTTGCAAAGGTAATGCAGGATCAGTTTGAGATGAGTATGATGGGAAAACTTCAGTTCTTTCTCGGACTTCAAATTGATCAGTTGTCCTCTGGAATCTTCATATCTCAAACAAAATACACAGTAGAGAAACTAAAGAAATTCTCGATGGACAAAGTCAAAGGTAAAGAAACACCTATGGCAACTTCTACCCAATTGAAAATTGATGACATAGGTAAATCAGCAGATCAAAAACTTTACAGAAGCATGATAGGATCTCTATTATATTTAATTGCAAGTAGACCTAACATTCTATTTTGTACTTTTTTGTGTGTTCGTTTTCAAGTAAACCCTAAAGAAACACATCTAAATACTGTTAAAAGAATACTTAAATATCTAAACAACACACAAGACTTATGACTTTTTTATCCAAAGTCAGACACATTGGAATTATATTCCTTTTGTGATGCTGACTATGCAAGTAGTTTCACATACTGTAAGAGTACTAGTGGAACATGTCAATTTCTCGAAAATTCCCTAGTCTCTTGGTTCTCTAGAAAATAAAATATTGTATCACTACCGACAACTGAAGCAAAATATGTAGCAGCATCTTTAGTTTGTTCAAAACTATTGTGGATGAAACAAACATTACAAGACTTTGGCCTATCTTATAAGAATAACAAAATTTTGTGTGATAATACAAGTGCTATTAACCTATCCAAAAATATAGTACAACATTCTAGGACTAAACATATAGATGTTAGACACCACTTTCTTAGAGATTATGTCTTAAAAGGGGATATCAATTTAGAATTTGTTAACACAAAAAATCAACTAGATGATATATTCACAAAACCATTACCAAAAGAAAGGTTTAATCAAATTTGTCATTCACTAGGTTTATCAAGATTAAAAGAACTTAATTAACTAGCCTAATGAGTGTATGTTTTTCTTTTAATCGATCAATATTGGCCATTGATCGACCAAAATGATTTGATCAATCAAAATAGACTATTTGATCGATCAAACTCTTTGGCGAGAAATCTCCCTCCAAAATTTTCACTTTTGATTGATCAATCAAAATATTTGATCGACCAATCTGGTTGGGTGGGAATTTTCCCTCCAATCTTTCAAACTCTGATTGACCAATCAATCAAATTGATTGATCACTTCTCGTTTTGATCAACCAAAACCCAATTTTGATCGACCAAAACTGGTGGTTTCTCTTTTGAGATTGTGATCTTTTTACCTTGTTTTACATTCACAATCACTTTTTATTGTACCTAATCTACGTGATTAGTTGCCTTACGGGTACTTACCTTTTTTACTGATCACGTTCTTTATAAAACACCTAATTTTTACCCCTAAATCAATTTTTTTACTTAACCTATATGGTCCCCACTACACCTAAACTTTACCCCACATTCTACACACCAACCCCACTCGACTCTGTCTGATCGACCAACGATCGCCGCCTCTGACCACCTTGCGTACAAGCCTCCTCTGTGCGTGGGTCCCCCGTGCTCCGTTCCTCACGTGTGCATGCTCACTCGTCACCTCCTCACACCTCCGTGCTTGCACGACTTCGACATCCTCGCACGCTCTCCATCCAGCCTTCTTTTGATTGACCAACTTTGGTTTGATCTCAATACATTCTAAACCTTGAATACATCCATTTCTTTGGATTTTTCTTGTGTTTACAATGTGCTTTGACTTGATGTTACATGTTGATCTTGTTTGTGTATTTTCCTACGAAATCTTGCAGCATAAGTGAACTTATCATCCGGTCAAATGTTCTTTTTTTCCGATCTGAGGTCTTTTAGTTGACCAAATTCCTTGGTTGATTGACCAAAAGTCCCGATTCATTTTTGATTGACCAGTCACTATTGTTGATCGACCAACCGTGATTTTTGCTCTTTACCATATGGCACCCAAATGTGCACGCAGCTCTTCTAGTCATCGTGATGACACTTTTGATCGATTTTTCATTACCGAAACCGCTCGCGACCGTTTTTCATTGTTTGCAAAATTCTCTCCGCATGTCAGTAGACCTGTTGACTTTACTTATTTCGAGTCCATTTTCCTTGGGATCCACGAAAAATTTGCATTCCATCAGATTTTGCAACCGTTTGAGTGGAACTTTTATGTAGGTTTCAATCATAGCCGCATTCTCGGTGTTGATCCCATGGCCTATCACCTATTTTATGCCAATCTCAAAGATATAGGTGAAGGTGATGGAGGCGCGCTTCACGAATTAAAATCGGGGTTTTGGAGGACCCATCGTCGTAGCTCGCAAAATGCATCTATTAGATAAAATTTATAACCGAAACTCAAAAAGTGAGTCTCGGGTCGAACACGGGGAGGCGAATGTTTGGTTTTTAAAAATTCGCACTTCGCTTTTATTTATTTATGGTTGTTTTTATCTTTTCTAATTTTTTTGGTATTTTTACCAAGCAAGAGATTTAGTCGATGAAAACTTTATCTACTTGCAAAAATAAGAGAGGGAGAAAGAGAGAGAGAGAAACAATCATCTATTCATGAAGAATTGTTTGTTACACTATGAAAGCGAAAAATCTACATTACGAAAGAGTAAAAAGATAGAATAAGGTGAGAGAAATCCCTCTTGACAGTCGCTTGGAGGATGACTCGCTCTGATGTCGCCTAAAGGAAGGTGGTGAGGAGCAGGACGAAGGAGGACAGAGCTGGAGGATGGAGGATGGGGCAGGATGACATCGCGGCGAGGATCTTCTTCCCGAAGGGAGGTGAGAGGACGGCCACGGGATGCTCCACGAATGGGGATGTGGGGAGGGAAAACTATTTGATTTTCTACTCTAGAGGAGCATCCCGAGCTTGGGACAAGCTCTCTCTAGAGCCTTGAAGATGGTGAGAGGAAGAAAGGAAGAGATGGTTTGGAATGGTGGTGGGTAGGTCCTTTTATAGTGGAGGAGGAAGAACAAATTCGCATCTGGGTCATTACTGACGTTCGTAAACGTCGCTACAGATCCCAGCAGCTGTCGTTGAAGATCCGCCCTTCGATTCCTCTTGCTAGCACGCACAGACCATTAGTGATAGCTTCAAGCATCACTAAAGGCCCGCATCGCTAAAGATTCGCGCCTATCATCTGCTGGCACACGCATCGCGCACTGCGCACTTCATGTGCCCGTGCTCCTCGTGCCGTGTCACGTGCATGTGCTCTGGCATGCGCTACGCTGTTGCTGCGTGCTGCTGCGGCTGTGCGTGGTGCGCTGTTGCTGACCGGTGTTGGGCGGCTGGATGGTGCCACGTGGCACTATCTAGGTTGTTCATTCTTCTTTCTTTTGCAGAGGGTGCCATGGTGCTCAGATCGAGATGATTCCCATGCTATCGGACTACGATCGTCGCTCCGGATCCATCCGTATAGTCGGATTTTTCATCTGAAACCTGTATGGATGTCACATTTCCCCCTAGTCGTTGATCTTCTTTAGACTGCATATGGTGCTACGGGACTCTGATCAAGGCAATTCAGAGGTGTTGGACTCCAATCATCGTCCCGATCAGATTCGTATCATCGGATCGTCAATCCGAGGCTCTAAAATAAATCTCCTTCTCTCCTAACCACAAAAGAGGATGCAATTAACCTAAAATATACACAACTACTCTAAATGTATAATGATGCATGCTATGTAATATTTATAATATGGAATGCAAATCTAAGCCTAGGAACATGTATAAATAGACATTTTAACCTAAATAGATGTGTCTATATCATACCCCCATGCCTATCTTTTGCTACTCCTTAGCAAAATTAAAGTACATGCTATGTATAAAATCAAAATCAGGATTAGATCGCTTAGGCCTAAGTTGTTTATTAATAATAGAAAATTTCAACTAAGGTCCTAAATAATGAAAACTCAACAATACCCGGGTGCCTGCCAGAATGCAGACCGCTCAAGTCCTCGCCTTATTTGAAAAGGAAATATACATTTTTTTTATTTTTCTTCTTTTCTAATTTTTTGTGTACTTTTGGAGTTTGAGAGTTTCAGGATAAATTTTTATGGCTACCCGACCCACCCAAGACTCAAAAAGGACTCTAAGTGCTAAGCATCTTGTGAAAATAGTAAAAGACTCACTAGGCAGTCGTTGAAATGGACTTCGGGTTTCTACGACCCTAGGTGACCTTGCCTAGAGGTTTATCTTTTCGACTGGTAGCTTTGTCCCTACTTCTTTTATTTATGGGGTTAACACAAGGGCGAATCTAGTGTATATCTCCCTGGTTTATTCTACTTCCCCGCTTCTTCCTTAAGTGTTTTGGGAATTATTGCACATTTTTGGTGAGCTGGGTTCTAGACAATCGGCCAATGAGCTATTACCCACGGTAACTTGCCAGCTATACTTGTGCGGTGAAGTGTGATTTTATTTTTTATTTTTTCTCCTTTTTCTATTTTTTTTTCTTTTCCTTTTTGTTTGTTTGTTTTTTTTTCTTTATGTAGGTGGCTTCCCTGATCTAAGATTTACCTAAAGGCAATACAATGAAAATGGTCTTGTGATTGGGCTCTAGACAACTGGCCGATGAGCTGTTACCACTGACAACTTACCAGCCATACCACTCTAGATAGTTCGTTAGCTACCCAATTTCTGAAGAAACCACCGAAAAGTGAGTCAGTGCAAAAAAAAGTGTGTAGATGCTTAGGCTTAAAGTCCTCCCAAATCAGAGGTCCCAATTGATTTACCAACTTAAAATGAATTTTAATTGGTGAGGACTCTAGACTAAGTCCACATTCGAGTGGACACCTGAGCTAATTAAGCCTGAAGACCTGAAGAGTCTAAGTGTTTAGGTCCTCTTGTATCATTTCCTAAAGTTAATAACTTCCAAATGCCTAAGTTCTCTTCTCCTAATTTCTTTCTTTTTATATCTTTTTTAAATTTTCAATTTTTTTTAATTTTATAAGAAACTAAAAGAAATTCTATGGAGTTAACATAATGATTTCAGGAATTGATTATCCACCCCCCCATGCCTAAATGATGCATTGTCCTCATTGTAAAATCAAAGACATGAAAAGGGCCGAATAAACAGATATCACCTAAATTTTGTGACAACCCTGTCATCTCCACAGAGATAAGAGAGTATACACACGTGCTAAGTTTAATGCCTTCAACTAGGCATAATATACATACAAAGAAGAAATTGAGAATTCACAAGTGCGGGTCAGAATTAAAATAAAAATATTGATCCTGAAACCTGCCAGTAGAAGATGTCCACAGATGTGGACCAGATTATGGTGCAGACCCATGCCTTAGGGTCGAGTGGTTCTCAGGTTTTGGATGAAAATCACCTAGAACTGAAGGTTGTTGTGCTTGCGGGGTTGGGCCTATGGTTTATTGGTGTGCAACGTAAGACAAAGTGTCGGACAATGTGTAAAGATGGTTCAATAGGTGCGGTTGTCCACTTAACATCTAGCTCAGAAAAATAATCAGTTATTTCGAGCTTGGGTTGCACGTGAAAGATATCGTAAGGGTCCTAGTAGAAAGTAGGTTGTTTCAAATCAATAGGTACCCTTGATCCAAAATCAAACTTCCCTCGGAATTAGCCTTCCAAATTTTTATTTCAACAATTCTATCTTCCAACATCAAGGGCTCAGGCTCCGGGACCTCTAGCATATCATTCACCCCATATGATTCTCCCAAGTCTAGAAATCGTGGCTGAATCAAGATTGACTTGGGCACAATGATCTCAGAAGTCAGCTCTTCCGGGTGCAGATGAGGAATGGGGTCACTGATTGAATCATCAAGTAAATGAGGATTCGAATCCTCCACATTAGCCCCAACTGGATCAAAATATTTAATGACTGGGCTATCAAATGGTTCGTCATGCTCCTCGAGCCCATTTATCTCACTAAAATCGTCTTCCTTAAGCTCAAGTGATACTTCATTAAGAGATTCCTCACCCTTAAAATCAAAGAATCCATGATCCTCATTTATATATGTCTCAAAATCATATGTCATTTCATGGTCTGTGGAGACATATTTTTCGTCATTCCCTGGCTCTAGGATCTCGGGTGAGAAACTCGATTCATCCTCAAAGGGTTGCTCTAGCCCAACCTAGTCATCTCCAATCTCAGAATATGTATCCCCCCCGACAGGTGCCTAAGTGGGTTCAGACATTGGCTCTCTTGAAGGGGGTTCATCTTGAGAATCATCCCAAGATTTGACTACGGCAACCACAAATTTCATCCTCAACCTCGATAATTTCCCAAGAAGAAGCTCACACAGGTCCCTATCCCTAACACTTTGGAGCAAATCCAATAAAGAACTATTAAGTTCATCAATCATTTTGATCATAGGCTCCAGTGCTTTAGTGCATGGTGTTGGCTGAGCTTCTAAAGATTGTATAGTGTTCCTCAAATTAGCCAACACCCTATCCTGGATTTGGTTCACTAGAACCGATTGGTTCAATTCAGGTTTGGGTGGGTTTGGGTTAAATCTAGGGGAGTCAAGATGTCGAGGTTCTCGGGTCCCTCCCTAAAAGTAGGTTGTTTAAAGGATGGTGGCAACCTATATTCAATGGAATGCTAGGGAGGGTAGGTGTTATAATCATTATATCCTTCCTGATTGTAGATCAGGTTGATTTGGTCATCAAAGGATGGAGATCCATAATCATTGTAGGTTTGGGAAGAATAGAAATCATAGTCTTGTTGTCCAGGGTTAGGCCCTAGACATTGAGGTCTGGATTCGTATCCCTAATCAAAGTTATCATGGCTAGTGGATGGGTAATTACAAGTCAAGTCGGGATAGTAATCATCTTGGGGATAAGTGGTGGTAGGAGGATAGGATTGGAAATGTGCGTAAGATGTGGAAGGGTACATGGTGAAGTGAGGGAAATCAGAAGAGAAAGGAGGCCTGCAATACAAGCAATCAACCCTGTCCTTAGGTGGGTTAGCCTAAAGACCTAAAGACTCCCAAGACCTGTCTTGAGATTATAAATGATTTGGTCTACTTTTATCTGGTCAATCCAACCAGTTACAAGGAGGGATTGGGGAGAAGGTTCTTCCTTTGGCTTGCGCTTCCAGTTCCTAGTGTACCCCCCAGCTGCAGTCGTTTGACGCTACTCCCCTAGCTAGACATCACATGGACCAGCAAAAGCAGATTAATTGAAAAAAATCTCAGTCTGAGCCCCGAAGAGTGAATCAATCCTTAAGGCCAATGTCTACTCGATTTTAATTAGGCTTGGGATGAGTGTGCTCTTGGAATATGATGGGCCCTTTAGATGGGTTGTGCCCTTAATGATCAGTTAAAATGTGTGTGCGTGCACAACCAGGGTTTTCAAACAAGGTTATTTGATGATGTGTCTTTTAGGATTTAACCTTGTTTAGTAGCTTTTAGGGTTTAATTCTTAGGTTGGTTCAATCAAAGTTTAGTAGAACACTCCAAGTTTTGAAAACACGGGTGATGATATATTCCTTTAAAAAAAAAAAATAATGTGGAGTGCCTAGTTCAGCCCAAAGAATCAACCCTAAGTGGCAAGCTACTGATGAATCTCTTTTAATTTTAGTGGTGCGGCCCAAACAAATCAATCAATTGGCCTATTCGCACCACAGATTAAGGCACACAATGTCTTAGCTTAATCAGATTTCTACTCATTTATGTGTTTTGAGTTGAAGTGTACTGCATCCATAGGTTAGATCCTGGTTAAGTGGTAGAATCAAAGTGGAGTGGTGCGCCTTAAGTCGAGAGTTGTGAGTGTTAAGGTGTGTCTCTTTTAGAAAATCCCACAATCAGATGACACTTTTTTTTATTTTTTTTATTTATGTGGATGGCAAGGTGAGTGGCGGTGGCAAACAAACAACCAAATCTATCCTAAGGTTTATAAAAAGCACCTAAGTTGATTTGGGTTTGAGTTATTAGGTTATGGAATGAAAACTAAGGTGGGGGTAGTGTGGGGACACTTACAAAACCTTCATCTGCACTTTTCTCCGATCTAACCGCTTTGGCCCGCCTCAGAAGTGTGCCTGCAATCACAATAAGATCAGAGAAAAAGTGAGATAAAAGTTAGGTAAGGTGGAAAAAACATAGAAAAAAAATCAAAGAGCATTGCCTCCCCAGCAACGGCGCCAAAATGATGGGGGCGCACTTCGCGAATTAAAATTGGGGTTTTGGAGGACCCATCATCATAGCTTGCAAAACGTGTCTATTAGATAAAATTTATAACCAAAACTTGAAAAGTGAGTCCCGAGTTGAACACGGTTAGGCGTATGTTTGGTTTTATAAATCCACTCTTTGCTTTTATTTATTTTTGGTTGTTTTTATCTTTTCTAATTTTTTTGGTATTTTTAGCAAGCAAGAGATTCAATCGATGAAAACTTTATCTACTTGCAAAAAGAAGAGAGAGGGAAAAAGAGAAAGAGAGAAACAATCATCTATTCATGAAGAATTGTTTGTTACACTATGAAAGTGGAAAATCTAGACTACAAAAGCATAAAAAGATAGAATGAGGTGAGAGAAATCCCTCTCGACGGTCGCTTAGAGGACTCATTCTGATGTTGCTTGGAGGAAGGTGGTGAGGAGCAGGACGAAGGAGGATAGAGTCGGAGGACGGAGGATAGGGCAGGACGGCGTCGCGGCGAGGATCTTCTTCCCAAAGGGCGGTGAGAGGATGGCCATGGGATGCTCCACAAATGGGGATGAGGGGAGGGAAAACTATTTGATTTTCTACTCTAGAGGGGCATCCCGAGCTTGGGACAAGCTCTCTAGAGCCTTGGAGGTGGTGAGAGGAAGAAAGGAAGAGATGGTTTGGAATGGTGGTGGGTAGGTCCTTTTATAGTGGGGGAAGAACAAATTTGCATCTAGGTCATTACTGACGTTCGTAAACGTCGCTACAAATCCCAACAGTTGTTGCTGAAGATACGCCCTTCAATTCCTCTTGCTGGCGCGCGCAGACCATCAATGATTGCTGCAAGCATCACTAAAGGCCTGCGTTGCTGAAGATCCGCGCCTATCCTCTGCTAGCACCCATCCTAGGAACATGCATGAATAGGCATTTTAACCTAAATAGATGTGTCTATATCAGAAGGCTCCAACATCGAGTTGACCTTGAACGTCTACGGGATAGAGGTTCTGGTCAATGCGGACGTTTTGACAAAGATTCTTGGTTGTCCTTCTATTGGACCTACTTTTCTTGAGTTGCATCAGTAGACTCAGTCCGACACCATTAGGGAGACCCTGCTCACTCCCTCTCATTTTGACTTAGGCCATCCTGCCAAGTCACCATACTTTCGATGTTTGCCTCATTTTCTGAATCGTGTCTTTTTATGGAATTTTTTGTCCAAGTCCACATCTTTTGAGAGTTACCCTAGCATTATGCTGATCACCCTCTATGCCTTTATGAAGAACAAATGGTTCAATTGGAACCATGTGATTCTTTACCTCATGAGTAAGCCACCTAGCAACTCCTTCCAGTTTGGGACACTTCTTTCTCATATTTTTCTCCACTTTTGTGTGCCCATGGACATTAATCATAAACAGTTTATCACTCGTGTCTCCATATTCAATAAACTCACTTATGTGAAGATGGAGTAAGCATAGGGAGCTCGTGGCGAGGAAATAGCCTAGGAGCAGCAGAAGCAGACGGCAATACCTCCTCCATTCCCGTCTTATGAGCACTTCACTACGACGCATCCTCCAGTGAGACCATCTCCATCTTTTTACGATCAGGACTGGAGCCTCTTGGACTGGCAACTCTCAGGCAGGGACTTTGTGACTATTCAAGATGTGACAAGTTGTATATCTTTGATGATGCATCGACAGCGGGAGACTGACATGGTTATGATGAGGCATAGGCATCAGGTATTAGACTACCTGAATGCTTAGGGACAGTTTCTGGATAGATTTGGAGAGTCTATTCATAGTATCCAGCAGCAGCTTCATCGACCTCCCCAGCCTCGTCATTCGACTACCATGCCTTCAGCACCTCCTCCTCCTACATCATCAGCATCACCAGTAGCACCATCAGCATCAGCAAGACCAGGTAACCAGCAGATTACTCCTCCTCGCAGGATCTCTAGGCAATCGACACCACGTTCATTAGCTAGACGTCGCCTCTGTGTTGGTCAGCCTGCATCTTTTGAGAGATCAGATTCACTAGACCTCGAGTTGGACATTGATCTTCAAACCACTATGGATGCCTTCATGGCATCATTAGATGATTAGATGCTATATTTGTTTCTATCTTTATTTTGTCATGTATAACTTAATTTTTCTCAGAACATTTATATTCTATGCACTGCTTATCTAGACTCTTTATTTATGCATGAAGATTATCTCCTTCAGTTTTATGTTCCTCTTTAGCTCTCTTGTATAGCATGATATTTCTGATGCTTGAATTACATGTTCAAGGGGGAGTTAAATGTAAAATTAACAGCAGCATGTGTTTACTTTTTGTTGAAACAAAAAGGGGGAGATATTATGCAACCTTTTAAATTTCATAATTATAATTTTGTTGTCATCAAAAAGGGGGAGAATGTAAGCACCTCTATTTTGATGCACCAAAATTATGCTTATTGCTAGACTAACATTTCAGGACTATCTCGGATTAAAGCATTAAAGCATCTTTCAAGTCAAGAGCAGATAGTTGCTGATGTGTGCCTTTTCATCTTTATTGGAGTCTAGGACATTATTGTAAGGAACCTCAAATAAAACTCAAATACGGATTTTTCACATATCTTTTCAAAACCAAGCTTTTAGGGTTATTGATCAGCCAAATTAGTTAATTGATCAACCAAATCACCTTGATCGATCAACCAACTTCATTAACCGATCAAATCAGCCCATTTTAGAAAATTGAGAAATATCCTTTTGATTGACCAACCAAGTTAATTGATTGATCAATTAGTGATCCACCAACCATCTTAATTGATTGACCAAATTAACTTTTGATCGACCAATTAACCTTAATTGATCGACCAATTTAATTTCCTATTCAGGCAAAACTTTTAGTATAAATAGAGGTCATACGCAGCTCATCTTTTCATAACTTTCAAATAGAAATATCATTCAAAAATAGAGCTACTCATGCTTATTCCAAAGGCTTTCGCGTCTCGTTCTTCATGTTCTTCAAAAGCACAATGCCTCAAACCTCTGCGAAAAATCACTTTGATCTTTTATTGAGGTTCCATAGAAGTTATTCCTGTAATTCTATTTTGTTGTTTTGATTTACGGATCCCAAGTTTGTTGAGAAGATCTGTGGCTGTTGTTTTTGCTTCTCTTCTGGATAAAAAGGGAAGTGGTTGTAAGAGGTTGTGCCACCCTCATTTAGGTTGTATGTCTAATGGATTGACTAGCTTGGACTAGTCAGAAAAATCCTAAGCTGGGAGGCTTAGGTAGCGGTTTTCACCCAGATTGGGTTTCCACTATAAATCAGGTGTACTCTGTGCATGAATCTCTGGTGCTTTATTTTTGATCTGTGCATATATTTTTAAAGCAATACTATTCACCCCTCCCCTCTAGCATTTAGTTATGATCCACATGATATTCTCCTACTCTCAGATATATCTAATGCATGCACATCTTTTCTGCGTAAATAAAGCGACTTAGATGCATCTTTAACTCACACCTTAGAGACCGGGCTACCGTTTTAAGCAAGTAGTGAAGAAAAGAATAAAAATTCAATTTAGCTTTTCTAAATGCCTCCCTGAGATCGACTAGGACTCATGTCTCGTTAACTTAATTTTTGTTGAGTCGTATTTAGCAACTATACTATGACATTTTCCTATCAAATCCGCAATTTACAAACTCCAACACCCACCAAGCATGCATCCACGCGCAGCTCATCGAGAGTGCCCACGCATTGTGTGCAACATGGGCGTATAGCATTGGTAGTGTGTAGCACAGTGAGGGACATCCATGATTGTTGGATCCAGATTAAGTGTTGTAGCTCGCGCACTCATCATGTGCTTAGGTCGCGTGCCTAGCGCGTACGATCGCACATTCATCACTCGAGAAGATCCGTGTGGCCATGTGGCACCGTGTGTGCCACTTGATGTTCATCGCGCAGTCGAGCACGCACGAGGGAGGGCTCTTTAAAGTTGTGAAGCGTGGGTCTTGAGAGACGTGGCATGATCCTCACCCTCCATCGCTGATTGGACGACCATGATTGAAATCAATCTGCGCTGAGGGAGAGTGTAGATGAGGGATTGAATGTGCATTTCTTGGTTGAGGGGCATGCTCTCGAACCACTATGCTATGCCTACTCTTGCATGGTCATGGGCATTGGATGGGGATCCAATGGCTCATATTCACATGAGATTCTTCTTTTTGTTTGTGAAGAGCGGGGAATGAAGGTGGTGTGGCTTGATCTTGGCCATTAGATGAGCATCCAATGATCAAGATCGCGTGCTAAGCGCACTTTGGAGTTGGGTAGGTAGTCTTGGGCTGATAGGATGGCACCATGTGGCAGCATCTGGGCTATCCATCTTCTATTGCTTGTAGGTAATGCTACAGATGTCCGATTGGGTCAATTTTTGCAGCATTGGACTGCGATCGTCGCCCTGAATCCATCCATATGGCTATATTTGTCGTTTGATGCTTGAATTTGCATCGATCTGTGCCTTGGTCATTAAAATAGATAAATCAATATACAATTTATACAAATTATGCTACTACATGCTGATGGATATTATGCATTATTTACAATGCTAAATGCATATGCTAACCTAGGAACATGCTTAAATAGGCATTTTATGCTAAACAAATGTGTATCTCTCACTCTCCAAGCTTCATACGACGCATCTGAGAGTACCAAAATTCTACGCATTCATGCTCATCCACTTCCACCTTAAGGGCAGTATTCCTTGCCTATAAAAGCTTAGGTTAAACTTTATATTTGGGCTTTATAGGTATTGTTTTTGTATTTTATTTTTGGTTAGGTATTCGTATGATGAATTCTCTTCTCCTTCATGAGACAAAATACTCTTCATGAAGAAGGGTTTGAGGTACACTACCCTTGAGTTAAAGTAGTATGATTGTATTGAGGTTGTGTCACCCTTGTTTAAGTGACACATATAGTGGATTTGATCAACTAGGTCAATCGGGAAAATCCTAAGTCGGGAAGACTTACGTGGAGTTTTTTACCTTTGGGGTTGTACCTAAAAATTTGTTATGCATTGTGGTGAATGTTTGTGTGATTGCATTTTATTTGTATTGATGTAAACACATTTACACTACTTAAAATGTCTATTTATGCATGTTCTTAAGCATAGGATTGCATTTCATGATATAAATATTGCATTACATGCATCATCTTGCATTTAGAGTAGTTTGAATAAAATGGAGGTTAATTGTCTCCTTTTATGTGCTTGGACAGGGCAAATATTTTATCGGGGCCTCGGATCAAAGATCCAACCGTATGGATATGATCAGGGCGACGATTGGAGTTCAACGACTCCAAGATCGCCCTAATCAGGCATCCGTAGCATCAGATAGAGATCGGGGAACCCTAGAAGATCAAGGGCCAGGATGGTGTAAATCCGCACTTCAGATGGAAAATCCGACCACACGGATGAATTCGGATCGACGATCGCAGCCGAATGACACAAAAATCGAGTCAATCCGACATCCGTGGCACCATCTACAACTTCCAGAAGATGGACGACCAAGATAGCGCCACGTGGCGCCATCCCAGCCGCCCAATCAGCCGCAGGAGTCCTGTGAAGACCGCGCACCGTCTCCTCTCCGCCGTTGGATCTCGATCCAACGGCTGCGGCCGCTCGCGTTTAAAAACGTCCGCGCGACCATTTCGCCCGCGTAGCGCAGCGGTGACGCAGCTGCGGGCGAAGCGGAGGTCGCGGGTTCGAGCCGCGGTGAGGGGGTCGAAGGCGCGGGCGAGCGGGCGCGCACGAGCGTCAGATGAAGATCCAACGGCCGCGCGCGCCCGATAGCGCCAACGCGCAATTGGACGCTCTGGTGGGCGCGCGATCACACGCGGGCGGCGCGCTACGCAGCGGGCGCGGACGCGATCTAAGCCGTCCGATCTCGCGATCGGACGGCTGAGACGACGCGGACGTGCGTATGCGTTACGCGCGCAGGCCAGCCGAGCGGGCGCGCGTGGGCGCGGCGGCGACGGCGACGGCGGGGCTTTAGCGACGGTTTTATCCGTCACTAAAGACCCCTTATTTATTATTTTGAAGATGTAATGTCCATTTTGCCCCCACTCCTTGCAACTATAAAAGGAGACCCCCTCCATACGAAATTTGCATCCCTTCCTTCTCCTCTCTACCTCTCCAAAGCTCAAGAGAAGCTTGTCCCACACCCGGGATGCTTCTCGCGAGATAAAGTCCAAATTTTCGTCCCCCTTCGGAAGTGGATCCCGCGACGACGATGGCGTACTGCTTCGTTCCCGTTCTTCTGCTTCGTCCTCCTTTGTCCCGCCTCGTTCTCCTTCGTCCAGGCGTCGTCCCGTCCGGCTCGTCCTCCAAGCGACCGTCGAGGAGGATAACTTCTCTCTCCCATTCTTATTTACAGCTTTTCTAGTGTAGAATTTTCCTGCTTTATAGTGTAATTGATTTCCCGCTTTCTAGTGTAACTTTCATTTCGTTTGCTTGTATAAACAATTGAAATATTGAATGCATGTTCTCTTTCTCTCTCTCTTTCTCTCTCTCTCTCTCAATTTGATAGCTCCATTGTAATTATTTCGCCTTGTTTATCAAAAATCCTAAAAAAACATAATTGCGAATATAGATCAACGTAGCCTCCCTGAGTTCGACCCGGAATTCTTATTTCGGTATAAATTTTATTTGTTGAACACGAATCCTTCGCTTTCGAACTACAACGACGGGTTTTCCAAAACCAAACACGTTAGCGTAGATTCTCGTTCAACATTTTGGCGCCGCTGCCGGGGAGGCAACGATTTCCAATCTTTTCTTCGCATTTCTTGCACTTTATTTGTTTTCTAACTAGCTTTCTCTTGTGTCTATTGTTTTGCAGAGACCTCCATCAAGGAATCAACAAGCGGTAGACTGGAGTAAAGTGCAGTTGAAGACAACTGTAAGTGCTCCCCCATTCTTTCCCCCTCCATAGATTTCATTCGCCACATTAAATCCAAATTCCAATTAACCTAGGTGTTTGCATAAATCCTAGGAATAGTTTGGTTGTTTGGATTTCTACTCACACTCATTTCACCCTCATTCATAAAAAAAAAAAATAATAACAAAAAGATAATTTTGTGGGGTAACTTTCAACAAACACACAACACACACCCACATTCAAGGCACTTGATTAACTTGATTTGTTTTCTACTCAACCGGGTTCTGATCTGTGGAACCGGTACACACAGAGCAACACATAACAGAGTAGAAATCATTCTAGGTTGACCATCTTTGAGTTCCTAACTTAGTGGTGCAATTGTGGCCAATTGTTTGAGTTGTTTGGGCCGCACCACTTTATTTAAAACCAACTCATCAAGTAGCTCCTCCTTAGGGTTTTCAATCTAGGTATATTCTAGGCACTCCGCTTTCTTTCTGATTTTAAAGGAAAACTATCTTCACCCGTGTTTTACAACTTGGTTTGCCTAGAAATTTGATTGCAATTCACCTAATTTGAAACCCTAAAAGCTACTTAAGTAGGATTTGAACATTAAAATTCACACATTATAAATAATCTTGCTTGAAAACCCTGGTTGTGCACGCACTTACACAAATTTCAATCAATCATTAAGGGCACAACCCATTATAAGGGCCCATCACATTCCATAAGCACCACAATCCCAGGCCGTAATAAAATTGAGTAGACGTTGGCCCTAAGGTTTGATTCGCTCTTCAAGGCCTAGTCTGAGATTGTTTTTGATTAACCTACTTGTACTGATTAATCTGATGTCTAGCTAGGGGAGTAGCGTCAAACGACCGCGGCTGGGGGGTACACTAGGAACCGGAGGCGAAAGCCAAAGGAAGAACCTTCTCCCCAGTCCCTCCTTCTAACTGGTTGGATTATACAGACGCAAGTAGAGTAAGTCAGTTACAGTCTTAAGGCTGGTGTTGGGAGTCAGTAGATCCTTAGGCTACCTCACTTAAGGACAGCCTTGTTTTGTTGTACTGCAGGGTCCCTATCCCCGGTCCTTCCGACCTACTCCTAGTTTATGCTGGGAAGACGGTCATTGAATCCCCGATTAGAAGGACCATTAGAACATTCTAGGAGGCGCAAGTTAGATTTTGGTCAATTTGATCCCATGGCCGAACAACAACCTCTTCTGCCTGGAAATCCACAGGAAGAATTTCGAAGGCAGTTGGAACAAATGCAGAGAATGCAAGAATGGTTCCAGAGAATGCAGGGCGTTCAGCCCTTGAAGGATTTTTATGATCCTTCAAATTACGGGGAACGTCCCGGCGTCCAGATTCCAGCCGGTGACGTAGAAATCAAGCCCCAGGTGTTAAGCCTGATTAAACATTATCATGGGCTTGGCTCCGAGGATCCGTTTCAACACTTGGAGGACTTGACCACTTTGGTCCAGACCACCAAGTCTCGAAACGTAAACGAGGAGCAAATGATCATGAGGCTCTTCCCTCACTCTCTTAGGGATAAGGCCGCGCATTGGTATAGGACAATAGGAAGACCAATTACAACTTGGAATGAGTTGAAATCGGCCTTTCTGAAGAAATTTTTCCCAGTCGGTCGTACCAATGCTTTAAGACGGGCAATCACTACTTTTACCCAGCGGCCGGGGGAGCAGTTTCATGTGGCCTGGGAGCGATTCCAGGACTTATTGCGGAGGTGTCCACACCACGAGGTGCCGAAATGGCAACTCGTGCAGATTTTTTATCATGGGTTGACTGAGCAACTCAGAAACCATGTGGATGCTTCTTGCGGAGGCAATTTCCTTAATAAAGATGCAGATAGTGCACATGATTTATTTGAGGAAATGAGTGAGAATTCAATAAATCATGCCTCCATGGATACTTTTAACCGGTCCCAACAACCCAGATCAAATGTCAATGAAGTCCATGACTCTCATTCATTTGATATGGAATTGATTTGTAATAAACTTGACAAAGTGGACTTGGTTGCTAAAAGAATGGAAGAGTGGATGGCTGGCAATTCTATGAACAACTCTCAATCCACTCAATCCCAAAATTCGGGATTCCATTCTTCACGAGCTCTTTCTGGACGGGAGTTCGTGAATCAACTTGATGCGACTCAACCTATGAGTCAGCATTTTTTGGAACCCCATGGGTTCCCAACTGGGGCCTTTGATCCCAGTTTTTCTAATCCTTCCTTTTCTTTCTCTCCATCCTCACTTTATGAGGATGTCTGTGCTGTACAAGAGAATGCTAGATCCAACCCCTACTCGAATGCCTATAATCAAGGTTGGAGAAACCACCCTAACTTCTCTTGGAAAAATCCGGGGCAACAGACCCAATTCCGACCCAGCAATTATGCTCCGCAACGACCAATGGGTCAGGGTCAAGTATATACTCAGTTGCCTCCTAATCAGGTCAATCAGCCAGCTTGGAATGCCCGTCAACCCGCAGGGCAGGCTGATTTGAACCATCAAATAGTAGAGATGCAAGGATCTATGCTCCAGCTCATGCAGCAAATGAAAAACTCACTGGACAACTTGCAATCCGGGCTCATTGCTAACTCTCGCCAACCCGGATCTCTACCATCCCAACCCGTACCCAACCCACGAAACATTACGAATTCGGGCAATCAAGCCCAAGGGTACAGAAATCAGAGGGACCCACACGCGCATGCTCAGGTGGTTGAGCAGGGTTCCTCGTCTTCTTCTTCTGTAAATCAACAATTCATGGTCAATCAAGCCCCTCCAATCTTTCCTAACCCTCCTCAAGACCCAAATTCTTACGCTTCTGCAAATTCTGTCACTTTGAGAAGTGGTAAGAAGACTCAGGATCCACAACCACATTATTCTAATCTTTTGAATCCTGAAGAATCTGAGGAGAGAGAAGAGAATTCTAAAGGAGAAATCAAGGCTCAGGAATCCGATTCCAAACATCTGACTCGTGTTCCTTTTCCTGAAGCCTTAACCAAAGCAAAGAAGAAGAAGTCTGTTGATAGCAATGAGGAGCTTCTGAATTTATTTAAGAATGTTGAGATCAATATCCCGCTCCTTGATGCTATCAAGCACATACCGACTTACGCAAGATTTTTAAAGGAATTATGTACACAAAAGCGTAAGTCGAGAGAATCTGTTCCGAGGAAGGTGGTACTCTCCGAGCAGGCTAGTTCTGTTATCCTGCACTACCTCCCTCAGAAAAGGAGAGATCCTGGTGCTCCTTTGATTTCTTGCGTTATCGGAGATTACACATTTGATAGAGCACTTTTGGATCTCGGTGCATCCATCAACCTAATTCCGACTTCTCTTTACGAGAAGTTTGGGTTAGGCGAACTTCGGCCAACTTCAGTAACGCTACAGTTAGCGGATCGTTCGGTCACAAACCCGCGAGGCGTTATTGAAGATGTTATAGTTAAGGTCAAGGATTTTTATTTTCCTGTAGATTTCCTTGTCCATGACATGGATGTACCAGATAATCTGAGGAACACGCCCATCATTCTGGGGCGTCCGTTCCTGGCTACCGCAAAGGCCAACATTAATTGTGAAAGCGGTAGCATGGAAATCGCCTTTGGGGACCAACGTATGAAATTAGATATTTTTAAGGCGATAAATAAATTTGAGGATTGTGGAGTTATTGAGGAACTTGATGAGGATAATGTTAATATTGAAACTTGTTTGACAGTTTCTTCAATTGAAAGTTCCTCTTTGGTTGATGAATTTGACCCGCAACCCTCTGACTTAACATCTTCGGAAGAGGTTACTGATTTTGTCCACTCACAACCTCTCCCTCTTGTTGAATCTTCAGCATCTACCCGACCATCAATCATCACCCCACCCCAGCTCGAATTGAAACCATTGCCCGAGAATTTGAAATATCAATTTTTAGGACCTCAGAATACGCTCCCTGTGATTATCAGTGCTAAATTGACAAAGGAGCAAGAGATTAAATTGATTAAGGTCCTAAAGGAACATAAGGAGGCAATTGGTTGGACCATTCATGACCTTAGGGGGATCGAGCCATCTTACTGCAATCATAGAATATTCTTGGAAGAGGGATCCCGCCCTTCTCGCCAGATGCAGAGGAGATTGAATCCAAATATGCGAGAAGTGGTCAAAAAGGAAATCATCAAGTGGCTCGATGCAGGAATTATTTATCCAATCTCTGACAGTCCCTAGGTAAGTCCCGTTCAGATTGTTTCAAAGAAAGCCGGGATTACTGTTGTGACTAATGAGAAAGGAGAATCTGTCACAACTCGTTCAGCTTCATCTTGGAGAGTTTGTATTGATTACAGGAAGCTGAACACTGCCACTAAAAAGGATCATTTTCCCCTGCCCTTCATTGATCAAATCCTGGAAAAATTAGCCGGGCAGAAGTACTTCTGTTTTCTTGATGGTTACTCGGGATACAACCAAGTTCCTATCCATCCCGAGGATCAGGAAAAAACTACTTTCACCTGTCCCTACGGAACCTTTGCTTTTCGTAGGATGCCTTTTGGGTTATGCAATGCACCTGCGACTTTTCAAAGGTGTATGCTAGCCATATTTTCCGACATGGTGGGAGAGTTTATGGAAGTCTTCATGGATGATTTCTCCATTTTCGGAGAATCATTTGACTCTTGTTTGGTTAATTTGGAAATGATTCTTAAGCGATGTATCAAGACACGATTGGTCCTTAGCTGGGAAAAGAGTCATTTCATGACCCAAGAGGGCATCGTTTTGGGTCATGTAATCTCTGAACGGGGAATTGAAGTGGATAAAGCTAAGGTTGATGCTATCGCTAAACTTCCTCCTCCCACATCAGTTAAACAAATCAGATCATTTCTTGGCCATGTGGGATTTTATCGAAGATTCATCAAGGACTTCTCGAAGGTTGCCCGCCCTTTGAGCAATCTTCTTGCCAAAGAAACACCGTTCGTTTTTGACGAATCATGCCAAAAGGCATTTGATTTCTTAAAAACGGCAGTCACCTGTGCTCCAATTTTGCAACCACCTATTTGGACAACCCCATTTGAGATCATGACCGATGCTTCTGATTACGCGGTCGGGGCTGTCCTGGGTCAGAAAATTGATCAAAAGCCCTTTGTCATTTACTACGCTAGTAAAACTTTGGATGAAGCCCAGAGGAATTACACTGTTACTGAAAAGGAATTACTCGCTGTAGTATTTGCGTTGGAAAAATTCAGGGCTTATCTCTTGGGGTCTCATGTTATTGTTTATACCGACCACTCGGCCTTGAGACATCTCTTGGCTAAAAAGGATGCTAAACCCCGGCTTATTCGTTGGATTCTTCTTCTTCAAGAATTTGATCTTGAAATCAAGGATAAAACCGGGGTACAAAATGTGGTGGCGGATCATTTATCGAGACTCCTAGGTGATTCTTCTTGTCCGGACATTCCGATTGCTGACACTTTTCCGGACGAAACCATTCTTACAGTTTTAGGTGTCCACACCCCATGGTTTGCTGACATTGTTAACTATTTGGCCGTTGGTCAAATCCCCCAGGATTGGACCAAGCAACAACGGGATAGACTCAAATCTGAGGCCAAATACTACTTTTGGGAGGACCCTGAACTGTATCGCATCGGCTCTGATCAGATTATTCGCCGATGCATACTGGAGAATGAATTCAACAGTATACTTGAGTTCTGCCATGCATCTGGGTGTGGTGGACATTTCTCCGGGAAAAAGACGGCTGCAAAAATTTTGCAATCCGGCTTCTATTGGCCGTCTTTATTCAAGGATGCCCAGGATTTCTCACAGTCATGCCCTCGATGCCAGGCACTCGGGAGCATAACTAAGAGAGACATGATGCCCTTAAACCCTATTCTTCCTGTCGAAATTTTCGATGTTTGGGGCATTGATTTCATGGGACCCTTTATCCCTTCATTTGGACATCAGTACATTCTTGTCGCTGTTGATTATGTGTCTAAATGGATTGAGGCAATTCCCACCCAAACCAATGACCACAAGGTGGTCATCAACTTTGTCAAGAGAAATATCTTCAGTAGATTCGGGATTCCGAGGGCTATCATTAGTGATGGTGGCACTCATTTTACTAATGCCCAATTCCGGAGTTTATTGGCCAAATACAGGGTTAATCATCGAATTTCCACACCTTACCATCCCCAAACGAATGGACAAGCCGAGATCTCTAATCGAGAGATCAAGAACATTCTGCAAAAAACGGTTAGGCCCGATCGCAAGGATTGGACTCAAAAGCTTGAGGACGCTCTTTGGGCCTACCGTACGGCGTATAAAACACCTATCGGCATGTCTCCATTCCGTCTGGTCTATGGAAAGGCATGTCATCTACCCGTAGAGATTGAACACAGGGCATTCTGGGCAATCAAACAATGCAATCTAGATCTAAATCTAGCTGGGAAGACCAGGAAACTCCAACTATCTGAGTTGGAGGAGCTTAGAAATGATGCTTATGAGAATGCCAAGATCTACAAGGCTCGGACCAAAGCTCTACATGATCAAATGATTTCCCGCAAGAGCTTTGAGCCAAACCAGAAGGTCTGGTTATTCGATTCTAAACTTAAGCTCTTTCCTGGTAAACTTAGATCTAAATGGAGTGGCCCATTCATAATTGATCAGATTTTTCTAAATGGTGCCGTTCAGATTTCTGACCCAAAGACGGGTAACACCTTTAAAGTCAACGGTCAACGTCTAAAGCCTGTTGTTGACCATAATATTCCAGAACCCGTTTCAGACTCTGTTGCTCTAGCCATTCTGTGACTTCTTTGGCTGGACTTCGCCTAGCTGACGGCATTAAACTCAGCAGTTGTACATATAACACAAGGCTGATACGAGCTTCATATCCAGGTGACATCTTTCATATTCTACCCTTTCTTTCATGTCTCTTTTTCAATGAGGACATTGCATCAGCTAGGCATGGGGGGGTGGATTCATTTTTGAATTAGTTGGTCAGCTTTGTGAAATCCATATAAATTGCTCTCTTTCTAAAAAAAAAAAAAAAAAAAAAAAAAAGGATTAGTTGGACATTAGGACTTTTCAATCCTAAGAAATTTTACATTAGGATCTGAACACAAAGACCCCTCAGGTCTTTGGACTTAATTAGCCTGTGTATCTACTAAAATGTGGATTTGTCTTTGAGTTCTCGCCATCTTAATTCTATTATAATTGGAATAAATAAGTTTGGGTGATAAGTACATGACTTGTCAACCCACCCTCTGATTTAAGGGAATTTTGAGTCTTAAGCATCTACACACTTTCTTTGCACTGACTCGTTGTTTGGCGATTTTAACGGAAATTGGGTAGCTAATGAACCTTCTAGGGTGATATGGCTGGCAAGTTATCGTGGGTAACAGCCCATAGGTAGGTTGTCCAGAGCCCAGTCACTGGACCTTTCTCTTTTTGCTGCCTTTAGGTAAATCTTAGACCAGGGAAGCCACCTACTTAAAAAAAAAAAAAATCAAAAAGGAGAAAAGAACAAAAAGAAATAAGCCACACTTCGCCGCACGAGTATGGCTGGCAAGTTGTCGGTGGTAACAGCTCATCGACCGGTTGTCCAGAACCCAGCTCAGAAAATGCACTAAAAATTCCCAAAACACTTAGGAAGAAGCGGAGAAGTAGAATAAACCGGGGAGATATACACTGGATTCACCCTTGTGTTGACCCCGTTAAAAATAAATAAAAGTAGGGAGAAAGCTACCGGTTGTAAAGATACACCTTTAGGCAGAATTCTTTTTGAGGTCACCTAGAGGCGTAGAAATCCGAAGTCCGTTTTAATTGCCGGTCAACGAGTCTATCACAATCACAATAAGATGCTTAAAACTTAGGGTTCTCATCAAATCTTGGGTGAGTTGAATGGCCGTAGAAAGCCACTCTTAAACCCTAAAATTTGAAAATCCAAAAAAAAAAAAAAAAAAAGTAAAAACAGAAAAAGAAATTTTTCTTTGAATAAGGCGAGGCTTGAGGCGGTCTGCATTTTGGCTGATACCCGGGCACTGTTGTGTCTTTGAAAGTTCAGTTCTTAAGTAGACAATTTCTTAATGATTGAAAATAACTCAGGTCCAAATAATCTAACCTAATTCTTTTATAAATAGCATATAGTTTTTGCTAGGGACTAGCAAAAGATAGGCATGGGGGTATGATGTAAACACATTTACACTACTTAAAATGTCTATTTATGCATGTTCTTAAGCATAGGATTGCATTTCATGATATAAATATTGCATTACATGCATCATCTTGCATTTAGAGTAGTTTGAATAAAATGGAGGTTAATTGTCTCCTTTTATGTGCTTGGACAGGGCAAATATTTTATCGGAGCCTCGGATCAAAGATCCAACCGTATGGATATGATCAGGGCGACGATTGGAGTTCAACGACACCAAGATCGCCCTAATCAGGCATCCGTAGCATCAGATAGAGACCGGGGAACCCTAGAAGATCAAGGGCCAGGATGGTGTAAATCCGCACTTCAGATGGAAAATTCGACCACACGGATGAATTCGGATCGACGATCGCAGCCGAACGACACAAAAATCGAGTCAATCCGACATCCGTGGCACCATCTACAACTTCCAGAAGATGGACGGCCAAGATAGCGCCACGTGGCACCATCCCAGCCGCCCAATCGGCCGCAGGAGTCCTGTGAAGACCGCGCACCGTCTCCTCTCCGCCGTTGGATCTCGATCCAACGGCTGCGGCCGCTCGCGTTTAAAAACGTCCGCGCGACCATTTCGCCCGCGTAGCGCAGCGGCGACGCAGCTGCGGGCGAAGCGGAGGTCGCGGGTTCGAGCCGCGGTGAGGGGGTCGAAGGCGCGGGCGAGCGGGCGCGCACGAGCGTCAGATGAAGATCCAACGGCCGCGCGTGCCCGATAGCGCCGACGCGCAATTGGACGCTCTGGTGGGCGCGCGATCACACGCGGGCGGCGCGCTACGCAGCGGGCGCGGACGCGATCTAAGCCGTCCGATCTCGCGATCGGACGGCTGAGACGACGCGGACGTGCGTATGCGTTATGCGCGTAGGCCAGCCGAGCGGGCGCGCGTGGGCGCGGCGGCGACGGCGACGGCGGGGCTTTAGCGACGGTTTTATCCGTCACTAAAGACCCCTTATTTATTATTTTGAAGATGTAATGTCCATTTTGCCCCCACTCCTTGCAACTATAAAAGGAGACCCCCTCCATACGAAATTTGCATCCCTTCCTTCTCCTCTCTACCTCTCCAAAGCTCAAGAGAAGCTTGTCCCACACCCGGGATGCTTCTCACGAGATAAAGTCCAAATTTTCGTCCCCCTTCGGAAGTGGATCCCGCGACGACGACGGCGTGCTGCTTCGTTCCCCTTCTTCTGCTTCGTCCTCCTTCGTCCCGCTTCGTTCTCCTTCGTCCAGGCGTCGTCCCGTCCGGCTCGTCCTCCAAGCGACCGTCGAGGAGGATTTCTCTCTCCCTATTCTTTTTACTGCTTTCTAGTATAGATTTACTGCTTTCTAGAGTAGTCTATTCGTCCTCCGAGCGATCGTCGAGGAGGACATTTCTCCCTCCATTCTTTTAATGCTTTCTAGAGTAATTGTTTTATGTTTTCTAGTTGTAATGAAAGAACTCTTTTATGATAAATTCCTTGTCTATTCTACATCTCATTTTGATTTCCATGTATAGTATTCCTTCTCTCTCTCTTACTCCCTCTCTCTCTTTTATTTGTTGTAGACACTTAGATAGTTTAAATTGAATTTCTTTGTGACAAAATAAAAAGAAATGCGGAGTTTTTAAATCAAACGTTCGCCTCCCTGTGTTCGACCCGGAATTCTTATTTCGGTATAAATTTTATTTGTTGAACACGAATCCTTCGCTTTCGAACTACAACGACGGGTTTTCCAAAACCAAACACGTTAGCGTAGATTCTCGTTCAACATGTATCATTTTTTATACCGCACTATTCACCCCCTCTAGTGTGAAATCTCAGTCATATCAAAGCTTTGTTCTCACATATATGGAGTCACACTCGGCAAGGATTCGAAATCATGGACGAAGAATATTTGTGATGAGACACACCGAGGGACAGTCCACCATGCGACTGCCATACTTTGAAGGAAAAACTATTCTTATTGGAAGTTATGTATGAGCATGTGGTTGCAGGCGATGACTACTCGATTTGGGAGAGATGCAAGACTCCCCACAACATTCCAGAGAAGCTCGCGGGAGGCTACTTGCAAGAGCAAATCAAGGACCTCCCTCTTAATGTGAAGATGATGAACATGTTGTATTGCATGTTGAGTCTGAAAGAGTTCAACTGCATCTCGCAATGCACTACTGCCTACGAGATATGGAAGACACTTGAGGTAGAGGATGAAGGTACGTCAAAGGTAAGAACTTATAAAATAGATTTACTTTCTCAAGAATTTGAATCCTTTTTTATGAAAACTAATGAAAATTTGAGTGAGATGTACACTAGGTTCACATTAATTGTGAACATTCTTAAAGCCTTAGGAAAGACCTTCATTCAAGGAGAACTTAAATCAAAGCTCCTTCGTTCCCTTAGACCCGAGTGGGAACAAAAAGTCACTGCCATCGAGGAAGCTCAGCAAGTAGAAGAGCTCATCATGGATGACCTCTTAGGAAACCTCATGGCTTATGAGAATAAGATGAAGCACAAGAAGAAGGAGACACCAGTGCCGAAGAAGACACTTGCCTTCAAAGCCACATAGGATAGCAAGGTAAGTTCCGATGATAAGGAACTTGAATTTCTTGCTAACAAATTTGCCAAGTTTCTTAAGCTCAGGGAATCCAAGAACGAGAAAGAAAGGAAGGAGAGCTTGACTCGTTGCTATCATTGTAACAAGAAGAGATACATTAGCCCTAGGTGCCCTCTCTTGAAGAAGGAGAGAAAGAAAGAGAAGAAGAACAAGAAGAAGGCATTCAAAGGCATGTTGGACGACACGAGTCAGAGTAAGAAGAGGAAGAATTCGAGAAGGAAACAAAGAATGAAACCATGTGCCTAAGCTTCATGAAAATGACGGATGATAGCGAGAAGGAAGACAACAACGATGAGGAGGTAAACTCTTTTATTTTGATAAATTGTAAGAAGCCTTAGAAGAGATTTATGCTCTTAGTAAATCTTTAAGACTAAAAAATAAAAATCTCAAAAGGAATTTCATTACTTTAGAATCTAAAATAAAAAGTTAGATGTTGAAATTGAGGATCTAAAAACTAATTTCAATTCTACATTTTTGAAAAAGAAGCCTTTTTGTTGGAAAACCAAAACTTAGTCCTAGAGAATAATAAATTGATTGATGAAAATAATGATCTAAAAACTGAAATTTCTATTTTAAAGAGCAAAATTTGTGTGATAGAAAAGGATCTTATTTGTCTTAATGAAAATTCAAATAATTTGTTAAATGAGTTAGCTAAAATCACTAAAGGAAAAACTAATATTAATGCCAATCTCAAAAATGGACACACCAAGAGATTTGAGGCACAAAGGCCCTATGGTTGGAATCCAAGTGGACCCCAACCTTGGTTGAGAAGGGCTAACCCTAGAGGACATAAGAAAATGTGGATACCTAGATCCCTTGTACATTCTTGTTTTGCAAATTTTGGTGCGAATCTGAGGAACTATCTATATGGAATTCATTAAGGGAGAATCAAGGTTCTTGGCGAACCAAACGGGTATGGCGGATGGAATCCATACCAATGGAGATAAAGTCTTTGATTTTGATATCTATTAGCATCAAGATAGGGTGAAAAAATTTAAATTTGTTATATGCTGTAATTCCATTAAAAAGGGGGAGATTACCCTTAATAATAGTTGGTTTAAAATTTACATAGAAATTCATGTATTTAGGGGGAGATCACTAGTAACCATTGTAATTTTTAAATTTAGCATAGAAGTGCATGTTGCTTGGGAAAATAAACTTATCCCCTAAATTATGTCAAAAAGGGGTAGATAATAGAAATGCATGCTTCTTTTATAATGTCAAAAAGAAAGAGTAAATAAATTTTAGAAGAGCATATTTCTTTTACTATGTCAAAAATAGGGGAGGGTTAATAGACTTTAGAAGAGCATAAATTAAGGGAGAGTTATAGGATAAATTGATTAAAGTTAAACCTTTTCGATAATGTCAAAAAGGGGGACATTAGTTTTTGAGTATTATTTATGGTTTTGCCTGTAAGCACCTTTGTTTTGATACACCAAAATTATGTTTATTGCTAGACTAACATTTCAGAACTGTCTCGGATCAAAGTATTAAAGCGTCTTTCAAGACAAGAGAAGATAGTTGATGATGTGCGTCTTTTTCATTTATTTGAGTCTAGGACATTATTGTAAGGAACCTCAAATAGAACTTAAATATGAATTTTTCACGCATTTTTTTCAAAACAAAACTTTTAGGGTTATTGATTGACCAAACTAGATAATTGATCAACCAAATCACCTTGATTGACCAACCAAATTAATTGAGTGATCAAATCAGCCCATTTTAGGAAGTTGAGATAAATCCTCTTGATCGACCAACCAAGCTAATTGATCTATCAATCAGTGATCAACAAACCTTCTTAATTGATCGACCAAATTACCTTTTGATTGACCAATTAACCTTAATTGATCGATCAATTTAATTTCCTACTTAGGCAAAACTTTTAGTATAAATAAAGGTTGTACGCAACCCATCCTCTCACAACTTTAAAATAGAAACACCATTCAAAAATAGAGCAACTCGTGCTTATTTCCAAAGGCTTTCACACCTCGTTCTTCATGCTCTTCAAAAGCATGATGCCTTGAACCTCTACGAAAAAATTTGCTTTGATCTTTTATTGAGGTTCCATAGAAGTTATTCCTATTAGTCTATTTTGTTGTTTTGATTTACAGATCCCAAGTTTGTTGGGAAGATCCGTGGTTGTTGTTTTTACTTCTCTTCAGGATAAAAAGGGAAGTGGTTGTAAGAGGTTGTGCCACCCTCGTTCAAGTGGTATGGTTTAGTGGATTGACTAGCAGTGCCTAGTTGAAAACATCCTAAGCTGGGAGGCTTAGGTAGTGGTTTTCACTCGAATTGGGTTTCCACTATAAATCAGGTGTACTCTATGCTTGTATTCTTGGTGCTTTATTTTTGATCTGTGCATACATTTTTTTAAGCAATACTATTCACCCTCCCCTCTAGTATTTAGTCGCGATCCACAGAATATCCCTAGCATCCTCACTTGGTATCAGAGCAAACTAGTTAGAAGACTACAGAATGAGAAAGGATATGAGGTAATTAGGATCAAAAGTGATCATGGTAGAGAATTTGAAAATGAATCCTTTTCGAATTTTTGTGATCAATATGGAATCAAACATGAGTTTGCCTTCCCTAGAGATGCACCTCAAAATGGTGTAGTTGAGAGGAAAAATAGGACTTTGCAAGAGTGTGCCTGCACAATGTTGTGCGAGTCAAAGCTACCTCGATATTTTTGGGTTGAGGCTGTAAACACTGCTTGCTATATCCAAAATAGAACATTGATCATACCAATTCTAAAGAAGACACCTTTTGAACTCTATCATGAGAGAACACCTAGAATTTCCTACTTCAAGATTTTCGGATGTCGATGCTTTATACTTAACACTAAAGATAATCTTGATAAGTTCGATGCTGAAAGCACGGAAGGGATTTTCAAAGGTTAATCAACCAGAAGTAAAGCCTATAGGGTCTTCAATAAGAAGAATTATGTTGTTGAGGAAATCATGCATGTATCATTTGATGAAATGGTAGTTCAACCTAAATCTTCTACAATTGATGATGATGAACTAGTACATGATCCATCAAACATTCCAAAAGAGAATATTTCTAATGTCCTACCCAAAGATATCTCTTTTGTGAAAGATCATCCTAAAGAACTGGTAATGGGAGAATTGTCAAAAGGAGTTCAAACCAGATCTTCCCTTAACACACTAGCATTAACAGCCTTTATTTCACAATTAGAACCTAAAAATGTTAAGGAAGCCTTCTCAACTGTTGGATTATTGCTATGGAAGATGAGCTAAATCAATTTAAGAAAAATCAAGTATGGGAACTTGTTTCAAAGGCTGAATCACAAACCATTATAGGTACCAAGTGAATTTTTAGAAACAAACTTGATGAATCAAGAAGTGTAATTAGAAATAAAGCTAGACTTGTGGCTCAAGGATATAATCAAGAAGAAGGAATAGATTTTGATGAAACATATGCACCTGTTGCTCGACTAGAATCTATTAGAATGTTGCTAGCTTTTGCAGTCCATATGGAATTCAAACTCTTCCAAATGGATGTCAAAAGTACCTTTCTAAATGGATTCATCAAAGAGGAAGTCTTTGTTAAACAACCTCTAGGTTTTGAAGATCCAAATCATCTAGAACACGTATACAAATTAAACAAAATGCTATATGGTCTAAAACAAGCTCCACGAGCTTGGTATGATAGATTAAAATCATATTTAATTAATAATGAGTTTAAAATTGGTCAAATAGATCCAACGTTATTTACCAAAAGAAAATAAAATGATCTCTTAATAATTGAAATATATGTAGATGATATCATTTTTGGTGCTACTAATGATCTACTTTGCCAAGACTTTGCAAAGGTAATGCAGGATCAATTTGAGATGAGCATGATGGGAGCACTCAAGTTCCTCCTAGGTCTTCAAATTGATCAGATATCCTCTGGAATCTTCATATCTCAAACAAAATACACAGCAGAGATACGGAAGAAATTCTCGATGGATAAAGTCAAAGGTAAGGAAACACTATTGGGAATTGTGTAACGCGTATTTGATAAGAAAAAGCATCATAGTATAGTGCGCAATATGATCAACAAAAATAATTTCTAAAGATAATGAGACTTGAGTCCCGGTTGTTCATCTCTGGGAGGCATTTATAGAAATGCAGATTTGAAATTGACCTCACTCGCTCTACTTGCTTAAAATTGCACACCGGTTTATGGTGATTTACGTATTGATGTATGACATGATAGTTGCCGAAAGATAGTAATTAAAACATGCAACTTCAATCACACAAAAAGATGATAACTAGGCACATGGTGATTTTCAACATATATGTTTATATATATAAAAGATGATGATGATATCAGAGTTGCAGAGCATAGGTAGAGGAATGCTTGTACAGGGAAATAAAACTACTTGCTACCAGAAAATGACTGCATACATAAATTTATGGGGTGATTTTGCATGCATCATTGGGGGATAATATAGAGCTACATTACTAAGTAGTAAATAAAGCATGTAAATCTAAGAAGAACTAAGCTACTAATCTAGTAAAAATAAGGGCATTCGGAGGTAGGTCCGATGGCCTTTGAGCTGGTTGAGAGGAGGAGGGGCAGCTAATGGTTCTTAGGCCAGCCCTTGGAGAGAGGTTGGAGAGGTGATCCAGCATCTTGGCGTGGAGGTGGTGGTGGCCATGGTGAAGCTACTCATGGACATGGAGGTGGAGTGGATGTGGAATGAAACTAAGCTAAATGGAACCAAGAGTGAATGGGTGCAAATGGCCACCCCTTAGGTCTTTTTATAGACCTAAGGGAGGCTCTCTAGAGAATTATGGAACTCTCTAGAGAGGCCTATGGTGGGAGCTCATGGGAGAGTGAGAGAGAGAGGATGGATGGTGGTTTTTAGATCCACCAAATGTGGATCTAAAAATTGAATGGCTCTTGGTTGCTAATTTTAGCAACCAAGGAAACAACACATAGTAGAGAGTTCTAGAGAACTCTAGGCTAGGTATTTTCGTGTCGATGGTGTGTGTGGGTCAAAACTTAGGTGGCTAGGTTGATTAGGTTACATTCTAGTGGGTTTAGGTCAAAGTAGGTCTCAAATTAGGGTTGCAAACCCTAATTCACTAAGGTAAAGTGCAATTAAACTTAATACAAGTTTAATTGGGTGTGTGGAAACCTAATTGAGAGTAAAATAACTCAATTAAGTCAGGTCTAGGTCAATTGGACTCTCACTGATTCCAATTAGACAGTGTGTGCTGAGATCAGGGCTCAATCGAACTCAATGAGTCCAATTGAATAGGCTGATGGAATTGACTAAGATCCAAGTCAATTAGATTTAGTGAGGACCTAATTAGGTCCTTAGGGAGGTCTAGAGGTGATGTACTAGGGTTAGGGCACCTTAATTTAGGTTCCTAGGGGGTTAAAATTGGGTTTAGGGACCTAGAAATCCAAGATCAAGGCTTGAATTCCAAAACAAGAACTGGAGGACAGTATCTGACATCTAATAAAGTTGTCAGACGTCTCATTGTGCAAAATCAGAAATCCAGACTTATTGTCTAGATGTCCAATCAAAGTCAGGGAAGAATTAAAGTTCTGTCTTGGGTATTCTGTAAAAATTGGACGTCTGACCAAGTGTCTGGACGTCCAATAACACTGCAAAAATGGGTTTAAGGTGTGCGGGAGTTGGCTAAGGGTTCTGGACATCCTATAACTTTTCTGGATGTCTAGATAGAGGCTGGATTTAGGGTTTTAAGGTTTCCTAGGGTGTGGTGACCTAATCTAGGGGTGGCTAAGGCTTAGGGAAGCTTCTAGGCTATCTTAGGGCTAGGATGGACCTAAGTTCTTCACAATTTATTGCTTTATTCCTACTTAATAGAATAGCATACCTTAACTTCCTTACATTATTATCTACTACATCTAATCTAGGTCTTCTGCTCTAGCTCTGTTGCAACACCAGTTATTCTTTATTCTTTAGATCCAGCTTTAGATCCAGCTTCAGATTTAGCTTCTTACCTGCAATTGACGTAATGCACCTAATCAGTACATTATAGCATTATTTTATGCATAGCTAAAAGAAAGTAGTAAAGGTGCTAGTAATGCTTATGCATGCATGAATTACCCTAACTTATGCTAAGTCCTAGCCTGATTTAGGTCAATTAAGACCTATGATTGCTGTGCAATCAAACACCGATGGCAGTTTCTAACCAATTAAAAACTGATGACATAGGTAAATCAGTTGATCAAAAACCATACAGAAGTATGATAGGATCTCTACTATATTTAACTGCATGTAGACCTAACATTCTATTCTGTACTTGTTTGTGTGCTCGCTTTCAAGTAAACACTAAAGAATCACATCTACATGCTATTAATAGAATACTTAGATATCTAACAAAACACAAGACTTAGCACTTTTTTATCCAAAGTCAGAAACATTGGAATTATATTCCTTTTGTGATGTCGACTATGCGGGTAGCTTCACAGACCATAAGAGCACTAGTGGAACTTGTCAATTTCTCAGAAATTCCCTAGCCTCTTGGTTTTCTAGAAAACAAAATATTGTATCACTATCCACAACTGAAGCAGAAAATGTAGCAGCATCTTTAGCTTATTCACAATTATTGTGGATGAAACAAACATTACAAGATTTTGGTTTATCTTATAAGAATGACAAGATTTTGTGTGACAACACAAGTGTTATTAACCTTTCAAAGAATCCAGTACAACACTCTAGGACAAAACATATAGATATTTGACAACACTTTCTTAGAGATTGTCTTAAAAGGGGATATCAACTTAGAATTTGTTAACACAGAAAATTAGCTGTCTGATATATTCACAAAACCCTTACCAAAAGATAGGTTTAATTAGATTTTTCATTCACTAGGTTTATCTAGATTAAAAGAGCTTAACTAATTGGCCTAATAAATAACTCTTTTACTATTTTGATCGATCAATTTTCAAAAGTTGATCGACCAACCTTTGATTGATTAAAACTATTATTTAATCGACCAAAACTTGAATTTTCTTGGGGGGAATTTTCCCTCCAAACATTCAAACTCTGATCGACCAATTACTTCTTTTGATCGATCACTTCTCGTTTTGATCGACCAAAAACCATTTTTGATCGACCAAAACTGGTGGTTTCTCTTTTCGAAGATTACTATCCTGTTTCCTCGTTTCGCATTTGCAATCCTCTCTTACTGTTTCTAACCTATGTGATTAGTTGCCTTAAGTACATTTACCTATTTTACTAATCACATTCTCTATAAAACACCTCATTTTTTATCCCAAACACCTATTTTGTACTTTATAAATTCATTTGGTCCCCCACTCCACAAAAAGACACCCATCCCCACTGCTCTACTTCGACCATCTGATCGACCAACAAATGCCGCTACCGACCTCCTCGCATAAGCCACCTCCATGCGTGGGCCAACCGTTGATGATAACATCATTATTAGCCATATCTACCTTTAATTAGTCATAATCCACTGATAAATGCTTCTACATAACCGCCAAAGGATCGTAATTCACTACACATCCTTTTTAAGAGTTTAACATGAAACCAAGGTTAAAACTATAATTTTACCATCCTATCATGAATGCAGAACAACCACAGGTTTTCTTAGGGGTTTATTAAAGGTCAAATATGCATTAAAGTCTAACAAGAGGGTCCGTGCAAACAAAAATGGGTTTTCACGTGTTATGAGAATTAACGAACATCTGAAACCCTAAAAACCAGACCGCTTAATTAACTGAGATTCTGGTCAAGATAAAATTCACCTAAACCCTTTAAAAATCATAGAAAAATATTCTCTATGGTTTGGCATCCTCGATTTGACCATCAAAGCCCATTTTGAGTTAAACAGTCTTAGACAGACAATTGCCCTAATTTAGGTTTTTGCATAAATTACCCAATCAAACATGGTCAAAACCTAAATCCGTCTACACCATCAAATTCCTTGGGTCCAAATTAGGTTTGTACCAAAATTTGGGTCCAATCGGAGATCATATTGACCTAGTTTGTATTTCAGTCCAGTTCGACTCTTTATCACATATGCACCCCTAGCTTTTTGAATTCCTTACAAATGGGTCCTTAAGTTTGTCATCTTCTTTGCAATCAGGTCCCTCCACCATTATCGTAGAGAAACTCCTACTCCAGCAACCTTCAATCAGAGATTTCTCTCTGATTCCTTGGCGGATCTCTCCCAAAAATGGAAGGACTCCTGACGAGATCCTCTTCCATTTGAGCCTCTTCATGACCTTCCAAATCCATCCAAAGGCTCATGCAAATCATTTGAAGGAGTGGGTCTCCTATTTTTCGAAGCCTCGAAGCTTCCAAGCTTGGTCTCCAAGCTTGGAAAAGCTCTCTTGAGGCCTATTTAAGGACCCAGGTCGCAAGGTCGTTCTCCTTAGCAAGGTTTGTGGCCAAAACCCTCTTCAAATCCCTACCTCCAGCCCTTCTCCGACCTAGCTCCGGTGACCCTTCTTCTCGATCTTCCTAGGGATGGCCAACAGCCAAATTGGCCCATCTATCATCTTCACCCCTTCCTTCATGCCTCACCAGTCACAGTGGGCGCTATTTTCCCCTTTCCTCGCTGTCGTCCCCCTCGAAGGAGACTTCATCTTCCTTGTGTCCAGCAAGCCACGCTAGTGTGATTCCCTTCCATTCTCATCCTTAAATTAGGTCCTCTCGACTCCTTTCCTTCCTTAGGTTCTATTTATTCCCATCTTTCTTTGTTTCGACTGCCGACCACACCTGCTTATGCACTGAAATGATGTTTTAGAAGTCGTTGCGTTGTAGTATGGGTCGTAATAGCACAAAAATAGATAAAATTTATACTTGAATAAAATCCAAGGTCGTTCACTGGGAGTAAGTAGCAAAATAAATCTCAAGATTGCAATTCTCTCACAAGATATCAATTTATGATGAAATTTCCAAGCATAAATGATATGTATATACGAGCAAATGTTAATAGTGCAAAAAGATTAGGGTAAAATGGTGATTTGAATCACAATTTTACGCTAGTTACAATAATGTCAAATAATGCAATAGTTTCAATCAACCAAAGCCATGTAATCAAATAATGCAATGTGTCCGACGGCTGAATTTCCAATCAGACGGCTTAACTGTCTCCTGCTACAGTGCCAAAGGGACACTATTCCTCTTCTTCTACCTTGGCTCTTCTCTTCTTCTTCTTCTCTTCTTTCTCTTCCTTGGCTTTTCTTCTTTGCTTTTTCTCTTCACGCACAGGGGGAATACTTCACGAATTTCACTAAGTGTTAGGATCTCTTTGAAGCAAAACCCCCCTCAACCCTGTGCTCTCTCTCCCTCTCCTCCTTTTCGCTTTCTCAATGTTTGGGCATATATTTGGGTAATTGGGTATTCGTATATCTGCGTACCTGGGACCAGGGCTGCGGGCGTGGGTCGCAGCTGAGGTGTGAGAGGGTAGGCAGGTTAGTGAGTGAGTAATGGGGACCCAACCCCCATGTCTTGGGCTTGGGGTTGGGGTAACTTTTGCATAATATATGGCTTCAACTGCTCGGTGACTTCCGATGTGGGACTAAGTTCCCCTTCTTTCTTGCATGCAGCAGTAGGTAGCTTCTTTTGGCTAATTCGTGTAATGAAGACAGTCAATGCCTTAATTGCTGGTCTCTTTGCACTCTTGGGTCATTTTAGTCCTGGAGCGAGCGTGTGCTGGAGCAAGCTTCAAGCTTTGCTTGAAGCTTCCATCAATGGCAGCGAAGGAGCAAACACCTGAAACAGTGAAAATGGCCTAAAGGCCATGTTAGAAGTGCTCAGGAGCTTTGCGTGAATGTGGCAAAGGTGTTGGTGAAGGTGGCGTGTGGTGAGAGTGGTCGGAGATGGCGGAAAAGTTGGGTTTGTTCGAGGGGTTGTGTGAGTCGAGGTGGAGGTAACAGGCGTGTCGACGAGGAGGATGGAGGTGTATAGCGCACGAAAGTCCTTGCCGGAGTGTTCGCCGGAGGTGGAAGGGATGCAGTGAACGGGCGGTGTGGTGGTTGTGTGATTGTGTAAGTTCGTGGATAGAGAGTAGGGACAGAGAGCAATCGATAGAGCTAACTAACAGATGAAGTGAGATGGAGGAGACGCCGGGTCTGGTATGGCCGGCACTGAAGACAAAGGTTGCTCCGGTGAGTTGGACGGCGACGAGGACGAGGTTAGAAGACATCTCACTGGTATGTTGAGACGCGGAAGATGACAGGGAAGAAGATCCGACCGCTGGTATTGCAAGCAGATGAAGAATGAAGTCGGAGGGAGTCGCCGGACATCGTGGAGCCTTTTGGCTAGAGAAGAGGGAGGAAGGAGGGGTATTCTAGGCCGAAAACGAGTGTAGAGAGGGCGGTTTGTCCTCAGCGGTCATTAAATAGGTCTCAGGGGGTGCTTGAAGATTGTAAACCAAGCTTCTAAGCTTGGTAAGTTAACTGGAGTAAGAAACCCACATCACTCATGCGTTCGCATGAGAGATTAGGAAAGAGTTGGAGCTCACGAATAGGTTCAAATCGTAGAGAAATCTCTTAGGAATCTTCCTTCCAAATTTGGAAGAGATTGAGCGTGAAATCAAGGAGAGATCTCTGATTTAATGTTGCCGGAATTGTAGGAATAGGACTTCTATGTTCATGGAGGTGGCAGGGACCTTTTGGCAAAGAATACAACAAATATAGGGGCCTATTTGTAATGAATTTCAAAAGCTAGGGGTACTCGTGAAATGGAAAGAATTAGATAGGACTGAAATGCAAACTAGGTCAAGACAATCTCTGATTAGGCACAAATTTTAGTAAAAACCTAATTTAGATCCAAGGAATTTGATGGTGAATTTTGATTTAGGTTTTGAGCAATTTTGATTGGGTAAATTGCGTAGTTACTCAAATTAGGGCAACTTTCCATCTGTGACTCTATTTTAGATCAAAATAGGTTATGATGGTCAAATTGAAGATACCAAACCATAGAGAATGTTTTTCTATGAATTTTAAAGGGTTTAGGTGAATTTTATCTTGATCGGTACCTCAGTTAGTTAAGCAGGTCAGTTTTTAGGATTTCAAATGTTATTTAATTCTTGAAGTGCATGAAAAACCCATTTTGTTCTACATGGACCCTCTTGTTAGACTCTAAAGCACATTTGACCTTTAATAACCCCTGAGAAATCTTGTGGTTATTTTGTATTTGTGGATTACTGGTAAAATTGCAGAAATAACCTTTTATTCTTATTTTCTTCTCAAAATAACTCAACCTGCCTAAGAGACCTTCTGACTAATATGTAGGAGCTTTTATTGACTTTATTAGATCAAATTGAGCTAGTTATGGCTCATGATGGTGTTCCCATCATACCCCCATGCCTACCTTTTGCTAGTCTCTTAACAAAACTCTATGAATCAAACTAATTATCTAGGTCAGATGTAACCGTTAGGATGCCCTCCTCAGCTACATCTCTAGGAATCAGATCTTAATACCAACAATAAGCCTAGAGGTACTCAAGTACCAGCCTAGATCCAGACCTGACTAGCTTTTGCCTCAGTCTGCTGCGAAGGTTTCTAAGGCCTGCAGGAACTAACCTAAGGTTCGTTGGACCCAACGGTTAAAGCACTCGTGCTTACAACATGGTTAGCCCAGGTTCAGTTTGCTAGTGAATTTTTTGTAAGAGAGATATAGAAGGAGATTTTTATTTGTGGAGAGCTTTCTCTCTTTTTTTCTTTTCATTATATTTTTCCTTAGATCCATCTTCGGATTGGCCTTAAACACGGTCTGTATTGGATTCCTTGTCCCCACCATTAATCCTCGCAGGGTCCCTGGCAATCGATGCTTCGGGATAGCACCGTGACGTGTCGTTGTGCGTGTGTGTTAATGAGTGTCGTTATAGTCGCACTTGCAACATCGATTTTAAAATAAGTAAACGGAGGTGAGTCCGAGTGTCGGTCTCAGGGAGGCATGGAAATCGGATTTTTGCTTATCACTTGTCACGGAAAGTGCGGAGTTTTGCTTGCGAAAGATGCGATTTTAAAAAGCGAGAGAGAGATAGAGAGGGAGAGAGGGTTTAGGGTTAGAAAGTTCTTTGTTTGACCATGCAATTTGAACGGAAATTAAAATGACAACTAAACGGAAAATAACTTCATTAATCATGCACTTGTAGTTCATAGCTTACAACATTAAATACATGCTTCAACAAAAGTAATAGAAAGCTTTAAAAGAGAGAGAGAGTGTGTGTGTGGAGAGCGACGAGGCAGCCACGGCAGTGGAGGAGGCTCCGTCGGTGGCTCGTCATCTCCGGCAATTACAAGAGGGCCTAAAGCTAGCTA
Source organism: Thalassia testudinum (assembly GCA_037157565.1). Classification (NCBI taxonomy): domain Eukaryota; kingdom Viridiplantae; phylum Streptophyta; class Magnoliopsida; order Alismatales; family Hydrocharitaceae; genus Thalassia; species Thalassia testudinum. The sequence goes on along the minus strand of JAZHRO010000014.1, from coordinate 129,391,136 downwards.
AGAGAGGGGTGGAGTAGTTGCAAAAGGAGTGAATGCCTTGAATGGTGGTTGGAGGGGGTTTAAATAGAGTTAAGGGCTTCCTAAAAGAAGAAGTGCTTTAGCGACATCCAGAGCATTGCTAAAACCACTCCGAAAAACATAGATGAAGCCCTTCAGCCGCCGGTCAGCCGCCCGCCTCATTTCTTCTCTTCATGCGATCCGCGGCCGCTGAATGAGAGCCATCGGATGGCTGAGAGTCCTCCTCGGCTGCGCTGGGATCGCACCTCGGGGGCGCGTGTGCGCACGCGTCATCGCCTGACGTGCGTGCACGCGTGGACGCCCGTGAGCTGCGGTCGCGCCGCGTGGCAAGATCTCGACCACCCGCTGCTGATTGGGTAGCCTAATTTCTCCGCACCCATCTCCCATCTTCAATTTCACCTCCGTGCAGCTCAAACCCGCGTCACGTGCGTGCGGGCGTGCGCGCTAACCATTGCGCCACGCCTGGGCTTTGTCACGGCGACCGCGGGCGGGCGCGCGAGTCTCGGCCGTTCGATCGAGGATCGATGGCTGAGATTTGATCTCGGCTGGTTGAAGGCGCGGCGCGCGGTGGGGCGGGGCTGACGTGGTGCAATCTGGGCTGTTGATCTCTAGATCAACAATCAGAACTTCTTGGGCCCATTGTAGGAGCTCCGGATGTCGGATTTGGCCGATCTTAAGTCCGTTGGACTCCGTTTGTCGTTCTGAATCCATCTGTGCGGTCTGATTGCTCATCTGAGGCCTGCTTTGACAAATGCTTACACAAACGGCCATTAATACAGTTTATGAGCAATCTTGGTACATGATGCATGCAATGCTCCTATTCTACTTATGTTGTGCCTTTTATTCTAAAGATGGGCCATATTCAACATAATTATCATCCCCTTGTGTAGTGTTATCATACTCCCATGCTTACTCCTTGCTAGTCCCTAGCGAGGTTTATTCTAGCTTTTATTTCCTTTCAGAATTTAAGAAGTAATTGCTTAGACACTTCGTTACTTGTCAATAAGAGGAAATATACGAAGATCTTAATCTACAAAGGCTAAGCAGTGCCCGGGTCTCTGCCAAAATACGAATCGCCTGAATCCTTGCTTAAATATATATAACTATACATATGTGTATATATATATATATATATATATATTAGAATTTTCTCGGAATTCAGTGTGGGTTGGTAACTTTTTACGGCTACCCAACCCACCCAAAACTCGATCAAAACCCTAAGTGCTAAGCATCTTAGTGTGAATGTTGTGATAGACTCACTTAACGGTAATTGAGACAGACTTCAAGTTTCTACGCCTCTAGGTGACCGGAAAAGGAAATAAATTTGCTTGAAGGTGTATTTGTTCGATCGGTAGCTTTCTCCCTACGTTTGTTTTAATTGGGGTCAACACAAGGATTTTTCCAGTGTATATCTCCCTGACTTGTACTACTTCCCTGCTTCTTCCTTAGGTGTTTTGGTCTTTTTTGTTCAATTATTGAGCTGGGCTCTGGACAGCCGACCAATGGGCTGTTACCCACGATCACTTGCTAGCCATACTTGTGCGGTGAAGTGTGGTTTATTTTCTTTTCTTCTTCTTCCTTCCCTTTTTTTTTTTTTGTAGGTGTCTTCCCTGATCTCAAATGTACCTAGAGGTAATGAAGAAGAAATGGCCTGTGGCTGGGTTCTGGACAATCTGCCAATGGGCTGTTACCCATGACAACTTACCAGCCATACCACCCTAGAGAGTTCATTAGCTACCCAATTTCTGTCAAAATCTCTGAGAAGTGAGTCTGTGCAAAAATGTGTTTAGATGCTTAGACTCAAAGTTTTTCTGAGTTAGAGGGTGAGTTGATAAGTCGTATACTTATTACCTTATTTAGTAGGTGGATTAGAATAGCTTAAGGTTGCAAGGATTCACCGTTAAATCCATATTTTAACGGACACCAGGGCTGATTAAGCCTAAAGGCCTGAAAAGTCTAAGTGTTTAAGTTCTTTTTGTATTATTTTCCACTATTGACAAGTTTCTAATGCCTAAGTTTTCTTCCTAAATTCAATTTTTTTTTTAAATTTATTTATTCATTCAGACTGATTAATTGAGCTCAGGATTATGCAATTTACCACCCCCCCATGCTTAAGTTGGACAATGTCCTCATTGGCAGATACATGGATGCAAAAGGGTTCAAAAAGATAGTACCTGAGTGACGTAAACTACCAGATCAGTCTGAATCCTCTGGGTTGCCTCCCAGGAAGCACTGAGTTTAACGCCTCCAGCTGGGTGGTGCACAAACAGGAATGGTTTGGGTCAAGGAGATATGTTCAAAATTAACCAGACCCAAAATTAGAAGTCCATAGATGCGAATAAGGTTGTGGTGGAGTCCCGTTCCTAAGGGGCGGGAATTTTGCAACAAATGTATCATGCATGCTTGTGTCAGATCCTCTCTTAGTCTGTGGGCATACAAACAAGTTGCTGTGGACGAACGCACCCCAAATATGACATGCCAGACACTAAAGATGTAGGTTTTATATTCAGCTTGTGTCCCCATACAATTGTAATCCATCGAAAGTGTATCAATTCCAGTGCATTCGGGTTGCGGGATCTTTATTCTGGTAGGGCAGGTAACAAAGTCCAGAGTTTCACAATGAGCCCTACAATCAAGCATGAGGCCTCTCTCCAAAGACGAATCCATCTCTTCTGCAACTATGGTTTCATTGCTCATTCCCTCCAAGCCCTTGATCTCAAGAATATTTTCTTCAACCTCCTTTGTATCAGATTCACTGTTTAGGGTTGCATTAGAGGTAGGGTCAATTTCATCCTCTAGATCATATTCTTTCTCTCAGCCCTCCTCCAAATTTGTGATGGGGATTCCACTCGATTCATAATCAATTTCTTTGAAATTGTAACTCCATTCTCCATCTATGATGTTGGCTGTTGCTCCCACCGGATTGCTTCTCTTGGGCCAATTAGATTCAGATTCCAAGGCCTCTCCCCTCACATTCTTAGTTTCCTCCTGATGTTTGTTCTCAATGCTCCCCAAATTATGTTCCGAGGAATCCTTATTGTCCTTATCCACTGAGCTATCCAACTCCTGAGGGGTATCAATGGTGGACTGAACCAAATCAGGATGACTGGGTGTAGTCCAATTGATCATGGTAGGTCCTTGCTTTATGAATTCCATGAATGGCATTGTGTGCAACAGCTTTCTCTGGCCTTCTTCCCTCAATTGTTGGAACAAATCCAACATGGCCTGTTGCCCTTTAACCAATTCTTGATTCTGTTTGTGTAGTTCTAACTGGAGGTTATCAAGAATTGACATGGTGTCATTTGGTGTCCTTTGGATTTCCTCCTTGAAATCCAGGTTAAGAGAGTATGGTTGAGGTTGTAGGTCAGAACCCACACTGGTGTTTAGATTCTTGGGTGGGTCCTCTATTCTATCATGTTCAAGGTCTAGTTCTTCAAGAGGAACCATTCTCTATTTGGTCCTACTCCAGAATAGTTGAGGTTCTAAGTTCTCCGCCCAGTCAGATTCTTCATCAGGGGACCAAATCAAAGGTTGATGATCCTGGGGTTGCCTAGATTTCTGATCATTTTCTGATTTCCATTTGTCTAGAACTCCTTCCAATCCAAAGGTCAAGTAGGAAAGGTTGTTGAATTCAGATGACCTTTCTTGGTTATTATCCTGAGAAGGGTAGGGTTCTTGGTGTTCTCCTAAAGCATAGGTCCTATCACAGTAGAGTGGGTCGGACCTAAATGAGGAGGCATCGTGAGGAGAATCAAGATATGGAGCCCCACGATTTGAATCGTACCCTTGGGTGGCTATGTTGGGTGTATTCCAATAAGAGGTTGGTGCGGTTTGGTCATAGTTGGGCCAAGAGGGATATTCAAGGTTGTATCCCCAACTTGGTGGTTGGTTAGCCCAAGTAGGTTGTGGGTATGGTCCACTTGGGTTAGCATACAAATCCTGTTGGGGGTAGTTTGGGTAAGATGGATAGGCATTGAAATCCATGGTTTGGAAGAAATGGAGGGATGCAGGAAGAACAGATGAGAGAGAGTTGTGTACTCAACCAAGCAAACAAGCCTAGTCCTTATGGTGTATTCCTTAGGAGACCTAGAAATCTCACAAAGGTTGATTAAGTCCGTAAGCACTGGACTCCCCTTCCCAAGGCTAATCTAGCCAGGTTGATTATGAGGGGATTGCAGGGAAGGTTCTTCCTTTGGCTTGCGCCTCCGGTTCCGTAGACCCCACAACCGCGGTCGTTTGACATTGCCCCGCAGCCTAGTCACCAGATTCTACCAAGGGAATGAAAGCCAAGTGCCTAACGAGCAAAACCTCGCCTTTTGAGACTTAACTCAGTCCTGCCTAGGGCACGTCTACTCAGTTTTAAAGGGCTAGGATAGTGCTTGTGCTTAGGGTTATGTGATGAGGCGTTGATTGGGGTGGTGCCTCTTAATTTTCCACTTTCAAAGTGTGTACCTTTATCAAAACATGGTTTTCAAGCAAGGATTTTTAAGGTGTGGTGTCTTTTAGTGTTTCATCCTTACTTTAGTACTTTTTAGGGTTGACGTGTCTTAATGTTTTCAAACAAGTTTCAGTGGGCACGTCAAGTTCTGCACACAATTCGATGAAAGTAGATTTCCTTTTTATTCTGTAGAGGCTCTAAAACCCTAGTGTACTCATCCTAATGATCATGCAACTTCTATTAGATGAGTAAGTTTTAGGGTTGAGTGGTGCGGCCTAGGTCAACTCATGGTGTCTTCGTAAACACCACTCAAGAAAAAGAAAAGAACACTCCAAGAATTTATTCAGAATGTTAGAGTGTACATTTTTTTGTGGGGTGATGTGTTAAGGATGTGGGTCAAGCAATCATACACCACGCCAATTTTTTTCAATTTTTACAATTTTTTTTAGTTTTTTTTTTCACGCAAGCAAAAAATGAGAGAGATTACTCACTATCGGTCCTTGTAGCGCCTACTCCATTGCTACCGTCGTGGGATGTGTCACTTCGCTGTCCACGTGCCGAATTCCTGCAACCATTAAATGAAAAGGAAAATAGGGCATTAGACGATGTGAGGATGAATATGGAATGGAGGTGATAAAACAAATCCGTTGCCTCCCCGGCAACGGCGCCAAAAACTGACGTGTCGTTGTGCGTGTGTTAAGGAGTGTCGTTATAGTCGCACTTGCAACGTCGATTTTAAAATAAGTAAACGGAGGTGAGTCCGAGTGTCGGTCTCAGGGAGGCGTGGAAATCGGATTTTTGCTTATCACTTGTTGTCACGGAAAGTGCGGAGTTTTGCTTGCGAAAGATGCAGTTTTAAAAAGTGAGAGAGAGATAGAGAGGGAGAGAGGGTTTAGGGTTAGAAAGTTCTTTGTTTGATCATGCAATTTGAACGGAAATTAAAATGACAATTGAATGGAAAATAACTTTATTAATCATGCACTTGTAGTTCATAGCTTACAACATTAAATACATCCTTCAACAAAAGTAATAGAAAGCTTTAAAAGAGAGAGAGAGTGTGTGTGGAGAGCGACGAGGCAGCCACGGCGGTGGAGGCTTCGTTGGCGGCTCGTCGTCTCCGACGATTACAAGAGAGCCTAAAGCTAGCTAAGAGAGGGGTGGAGTAGTTGCAAAAGGAGTGAATGCCTTGAATGGTGGTTGGAGGGGGTTTAAATAGAGTTAAGGGCTTCCTAAAAGAAGAAGGGGCTTTAGTGACATCCAGAGCGTCGCTAAAACCACTCCCAAAAACGTCGGTGAAGCCCTCTAGCCGCCAGTCAGCCGCCCGCCTCGTCTCTTCTCTTCATGTGATCCACGGCCGCTGAACGAGAGCCGCCCGATCAAGGATCGGACGGCTGAGAGTCCTCCTCGGCTGCACTGGGATCGCGCCTCTGGCGCACGTGTGCATGTGTGTCATCGCCCGATGTGCGCGCACGCGTGGACGCCCGTGAGCTGCGGTCGCGCCGCGTGGCAAGATCTCGACCACCCGCTGCTGATCGGGCAGCCCAATTTCTCCGCGCCCATCTCCCATCTTCAATTTAGCCTCCGCGCGGCTTGAATCCGCGTTACGTGCGTGCGGGCGTGCGCGCTAACCGTTGCGCCATGCCCGCGCTTTGTCACTGCGACCGCGTGCGGGCGCGCGAGTCTCGGCCGTTCGATCGAGGATCGACGGCCGAGATTTGATCTTGGCTGGCTGAAGGCGCGACGCGAGGTGGGGCGGGGCTGAGGTGGCGTAATCTGGGCCGTTGATCTCCAGATAAATGGTCAGAACTTCTTGGGCCCATTGTAGGAGCTCCGGGTGTCGGATTTGGCCGATCTTAAGTCCGTTGGACTCCGTTCGTCGTTCTGAATCCATCCGTGCGGTCTGATTGCTCATCTGAGGCCTGCTTTGACAAATGCTTACACAAATGACCATTAATACAGTTTATGAGCAATCTTGGTACATGATGCATGCAATGCTCCTATTCTACTTATGTTGTGCCTTTTATTCTAAAGATGGGCCATATTCAACATAATTATCACCCCCTTGTGTAGTGTTATCACACTGCCCATGGCAACCCCCAGAACTGTGGCTTTCGACACTTCGAGATAGTGACGCCCATGGAGTTCTGTAGCTAAATCCAAACCCTGGCAATCGAGATTTCGGGATAATCCCACCCATGGCATCTGAACCAGCATAGGGTGCTTATGTGCCCCCAGTAGGATATTTAGATATCCTCGGAGACAAGCATTGAGGAGATGATATGTTATTGTGAATCTTCGAGGGGATTTCCTGCCTCTTCGCACTGGGAACTTGTCCAAATCAACTTGTGTTTTCGAGCTGCTCCTAATCTAGATCTTAGGACCATTTTTAGAACAAAAGAAATGCCCTTTGGCTTGATTTCATTATTAAAGCGCACTGAACCAGACTGTGTGTGATTTAGGGTGCTTAAGTTACCAAGTCCTGCAAACCAGAGGTTAGTTAATGGGATTGAATACTCCCTAAGCCTTAGACCTAATACATAAGCTTTGCATTTTCCCCAACCTCTTAAGGACTAATCCGAATCTTGACAAGTAAGTGAGTGTTTAAATCCAATCAGATCTAAGAGCCTATGGTCGGTATTCGCCACTAATCCCTTAATTTTTATCCTTCCAAGTCTTAATTTATCATTCGATCTAACCTAGAAGTTAGGTAGGTTCTATATTACTTTGAAGGGACTCAATTTCTTTCTCTATCTTTTTGCTCCTTTCTTTTCTTTTCAATGTTTCCTCCCATCGTTTCTCATTTTTCTCTAAAATGGCTCTTCTTTTTCCTCAACCTCCTTTTCTTCCATTTTTTTTTCAATTTTCTAATTTTTTGGAATATATAATTTTTTTGATGAAACCCTTTTTGTGAATTGATTCTCACGGTGTTTTGCACTTTAATACCCCATAATTACGTCGAATGCATCGCGAAAAGATTCGATTTGGAAAACCCGTTGTCGTAGTTCGATTCGCAAGAAAATTCGTTGATCAGATAAAATTTATAACTGAAACTTGAAAAGTGAGTCCCGAGTCGAACATAGGGAGGCGAAGGTTTGGTTTTGAAAGATACACGTTTTGCTTTTATTTGTATTTATCATTTTTGTCTTTTATAATTTTTTTTGTATTTTTAATAGGGCAAGAGATCAGGTCGATGAAATTTTCTCTAACTAATCTACTTGCAAAATATAAAAAAAAGATAGAGAAAAACAATCACATATATTTCTGAACAAGTGTTTCTAAAACTATGAAAGTGGGAAAAACTACACTAGAAAGCAGTAAAGATAGATATAGATGAGAAGAATCCCCTTTGATGGTTGCTTGGAGGACAACTCGCTCTGACGACGCTTGAAAGAAGATGGTGAGGAGCGGGACGAAGGAGAATGGCGGTGGAGGATGGGACAGGACGTCGTCGCGGTGAAGATCTACTTCCCAAAGTAGGTGAGAAGATAGCCACGAGATGCTCTACGAATGGGGATGAGGGGAGGGAAAAATATTTGGTTTTCTACTCTAGAGGAGCATCCCGATCTTGGGACAAGCTCTCTCTAGAGCCTTGGAAGTGGTGAGAGGAAGAAAGGAAGAGATGGTTTGGAATGGAGGGGGATAGGTCCTTTTATAGTGGAGGAGAGACAAAATCATCCATGGGCAATTAGTGATGACTGTACTCATCGTTGAAGATCTGCCTATGTGTCATTGAAGATCTGTGCCCTTTAATTCCTTTATTGGAGCGCGCATAGTGCAGGCCATTAGTGACAGCTACAAGCATCACTAAAGGCCCATCCAGCTATCGTTGAAGATCCGCGCCCTTCATTTCCTTTGCTGGAGCCATGCTCAATTGGCCAATTAGGGGGGCTGTAGGGATTCAAACTAGCGCCCCTCCATTGAGAGCCCATGCCTCCACCATTATGGATGGTCGTGCAGACGTCTTAAGGTGCGTGGTGGAGGAGAGCTCTCAGCTATTGGATCAAGATCCAACGGTTGAGAATTGATGATGAAGATGATGGGGGGGCACCTCCTAGTTGCTGTTGGCCGGTGTTGGGCGGGCTGGATGGTGCCACGTGGCACCATCTGAGCTATCCATCTTCTTCTTTTTGTAGAGGGTGCTATGGAGCTCTGATCGAGATGATTCCTGCATTGCTAGATTGCGATCATCGCTCCGAATCCATTCATACGGTTGGATTTTTCATTTGAAGCCTGTATGGATGTCGCATTGCCCCCTGGCCGTTGATCTTCCTCGGATTTCATATGATGCAATAGGACTCCGCTAGACGATTTCGGAGGCGTTAGACTCCGATCGTCGTCCTGATCAGATCTATACGATTCGATCGTCCATTTGAGGCCCTGAAATAAATCTTCTCTCCTAACCATAAAAAGAACCTAATTAACCTAAAATATATACTACTCTAAATGCAGAATGATGCATGCTATGCAATATTTATAACATAAAATGCAAATCTAAGCCTAGGAATATGCATGATTAAGCATTTTAACATAAATTGATGTGTCTATATCATACCTTCATACCTATCTTTTGCTAGTCCCTAGAAAAATTAAACTACATGCTATGTATAGAAACAGAATTAGGACTTGATCGCATAGGCTTAAGTTGTTTATTAACAATAGAAAATTTCAACTAAGGTTCTAAACTATAAAGACTCAACAGTGTCTGGGTGTCTGCTAGAATGTTGACCGCTCAAGTCCTCGCCTTATTTGAAAAGGGAAGATACAATCTTTTTTGCTTTTTCTTCTTTTCTAATTTTTTTGGACTTTTGGAGTTTGAGAGTTTCAGGATAACTTTTTATAGCTACTCGAATCGCCTAAGACTCGAAAAGGACTCTAAGTGCTAAGCATCTAGTGAAAAGAGTGAAATACTCACTAGGCAGCCGTTAAAGCGGACTTCAGGTTTCTACGACCTTAGGTGACCTTACCTAGAGGTTTATCTTTTCGAACGGTAGCTTTTTCCCTAATTCTTTTATTTATGGCGTCAACACAAGAGTGAGCTCAGTGTATATCCCCCCGGTTTATTCTACCTCTTTGCTTCTTCCCTAAGTATTTTGGGAATTATTGTGCATTTTTGTCAGCTGGGCTCTGGATAACAGGCTAATGGACTATTACCCACGGCAACTTGCCAGCCATACTTGTGCTGTGAAATGTGGTTTTATTTACTTATTTTTTCATTTTCTTCTTTTTCTATTCTTTTTTCTTTTTTTAAGTAGGTGACTTCCCTGATCTAAGATTTACCTAAAGGCAGTATGAAGAAAATGATCTTGTGGCTGAGCTCGGGATAATCGGTCGATGAGTTGTTACCACCGATAACTTACCAGCCATACTACCTTAGACGGTTCATTAGCTACCCAATTTCCGAAGAAACTACCGAAAAGTGAGTCAGTGCAAATAGTGTGTAGATGCTTAGACTTAAAATCCCCTAAAATTAGAGGGCGAGTTGATAAGTCGTATACTTATCACCCCATTTTATTTACTAGATTAAAGATGAATTTCAATTGGCGAGGACTCGTGACTAAGTCCACATTTGAGTGGACACCCAGGCTAATTAAGCCTGAAGACCTGAAGAGTCTAAGTATTCAGGTCCTATCGTATTATTACAGTTAATAACTTCCAAATGCCTAAGTTCTCTTCTTCCTAATTTCTTTCTTTTTTATCTTTCTGAATTTTCATTTTTTTTAAAGAAACTAAAAGAAATTCTACAGAGTTAACAAAATGATTTCAAGAATTAATTATCCAGCCCCCATGCCTAAATGATGCAATGTCCTCATTGTAAGAATAAAAACATGAAAAGGTGGAGTAAACAGAATATCACTTGAATAACGTGAAAATCCGGTCAGCTCTGTAGAGAACGTGGAATATACACACATGCTAAATTGAATGCCTTCAGCTAGGCATAACATACATACAAGGAAGAAATTGAGAATTCACAAGTGCAGGTTAGAATCAAAATCAAAAGATTAATCCTCAGATCTGCCAGCAGAAGTTGTCCACAGATGTAGACTAGATTATGATGGAGACCCATGGCCCAGGGTTGAGTGGTTATAAGGTTTTGGATGAAATTACCCAGAACTGAAGATTGTTGTATTTACAGGGCCGGGCCTGCGGTTTGGTGGTGTGCAACCCAAGACTAAAGTGTCAGACAAAAGGTAGATTTGGTTCAATAGGTTTGGATGTACTTTTAGATTTCAACTCAAAAAGGTAATCAATGATTCTGAGCTTGGGTTGCATCTCAAAGATATCTATTGGGGGCGCACTTCGCGAATTAAAATTGAGGTTTGGAGGACTCGTCATCGTAGCTCGCAAAACGCATCTACCAAATAAAATTTATAATCGAAACTCGAAATGTAAGTCCCAGGTCAAACACGGGGAGGTGAACATTTGATTTTGAAAATCTGCATTTCTCTTTTATTTGTTTTTGGTCGTTTTTATGTTTCTTAATTTTTTTGGTATTTTTAGCAAGCAAAAGATCAGGTCAATGAATTCTAGCTAATTTACTTGCAAAAATTTAAGAGAGAGAGGGAGAAAGAGAGAGACAATCATCCATTCATAAAGAATTGTTTGTTACAACTACGAAAGCGAAAAATCTACACTACGAAAGCAAAAAAAGATAGAAAGAGGTGAGAGAAATCCCCCTCGACGGTTGCTCGGAGGACGACTCGCTCTGACGTCGCTTGGAGGGAGGTGGTGAGGAGCAGGACGTAGGTGGACGGAGTCGGAGGACGGAGGATGGGGCAGGATGGCGTCATGGCGAGGATCTTCTTCCCGAAGGACAGTGACAGGACGGGCACGGGATGCTCCACGAATGGGGATGAGGGGAGGGAAAACTATTTGATTTTCTACTTTAGAGGAGCATCCCGGGCTTGGGACAAGCTCTCTCTAGAGCCTTGGAGGTGGTGAGAGGAAGAAAGGAAGAAATGAAGAAAAATGGGAGGGGGAGGGGTCCTTTTATAGTGGAGGAAAGAATCAAATTTGTATACAGGACATTTAGTGACAGCCATAAACATCGCTGAAGATCTGCTGCAAATGTCACTGAAGACAGCCCACTTGCCCATGCTGGTGCTGCTCTGGCGCACGCAGACCAGCTCCGCACGTTGCGCACCTGCGTGCGCTGCCGCTGCATGCCCACGCGTGCTCGCGCTGTTGTGCGCATGCGGTGGCGTGTGCGTGCGCATGGGCAGCTTGGGTTACACCATGTGGCGCGATATGGGCCGTCCATCTTCTTTTCATTGTAGGGGCTGCTACAGAGGTCGAATTGAGTCGAGTTTTACACCATTAGGCTACGATAGTTGACCTGAATCCATCCGCGCGGTCGGATTTGTAGTTTGAAGCTCCGAATTATGTCACCTAGTCCCTTGGCCATTGATCTTCCTCGGACTGCATATGGTGCTACGGGACTCCGATCAAGGTAATTTTGGAGGCGTTGGAGTCTGATCGTCATCCTGATCAGATCCGTATGGTTGGATCATTAATCCGAGGCTTTGAAATAAATATCCTTCTCTTCTGACTACAAAAAGGATGCAATTAACCTAAAATATATACAACTACTCTAAATGCAGAATGATGCATGCCATACAGTTTTATAATATGGAATGCGAATCTAAGCCTAGGAACATGCATAAATAGGCATTTTAACCTAAATAGATGTGTCTATATCATACCCCCATGCCTATGTTTTGCTAGTCCCTAGCAAAATTAAACTTCATGATATGTATAAAAATAGAATTAGGATTCGATCGCTTAGGCCTAAGTCGTTTATTAACAATAGAAAATTTTAACTAAGGTCCTAAACAACGAAAACTCAACAGTACCCAGGTGCCTGTCAGAATGCAGACTACCCAAGTCCTCGCCTTATTTGAAAATGGAAGATACATTTTTTTGTACTTTTGGAGTTTGAGAGTTCCGGGATAACTTTTCACGGCTACTTGGCCCACCCAAGACTCGAAAAGGACTCTAAGTGCTAAGCATCTTGTGAAAATAGTGAAAGACTCACTAGGTAGTCATTGAAACGGACTTCCGGTTTCTACGACCCTAGGTGACCTTGCCTAAAGGTTTATCTTTTCGATTGGTAGCTTTCTCCCTACTTCTTTTATTTATGGGGTCAACACATGGGCGAACTCAATGTATATCTCCCCAATCTATTCTACTTCCCTGCTTCTTCCCTAAGTGTTTTGGGAATTATTGTGCATTTTTTTGTGAGTTGGATTCTGGACAACCGATCAATGGGCTATTACCCACAACAACTTGTCAGCCATACTTGTGCGGTGAAGTGTGGTTTTGCTTGTTTTTTTTATGTTTTCCCCTTTTTCTATAATTTTTTCTTTTTGTTTGTTTCTTTTTTTTAAGTAGGTGGCTTTCCTGATGTAAGATTTACCTAAAGGCAGTACAACGAAAATGGTCTTATGACTGGGCTTTGGACAACCTGCCGATGAGCTGTTACCACGGCAACTTGCCAGCCATACCATCCTAGATAGTTCACTAGCTACCCAATTTCCGAAGAAACTGCTGAAAAGTGAGTTAGTGCAAAAAAAGTGTGTAGATACTTAGGCTTAAAGTCCCCTTAAATCAGAGGGTGGGTTGATAAGTCGCATACTTACCATCTCAATTTATTTACCAACTAAAAATGAATTTTAATTAGCGAGGACTTGAGACTAAGTCCACATTCGAGTGGACACCCAGTCAAATTAAGCCCGAAGACCTGAAGAGTTTAAGTGTTTAGGTCCTCTTGTATCATTTCCTAAAGTTAATAACTTCCAAATGCTTAAGTTCTCTTCTCTTAATTCTTCTTTTTTTAATCTTTTCTTTTTTGTCTTTTTGAATTTTTAATTTTTTTAAAAGAAAATAAAAGAAATTCTACAGAGCTAACGAAATAATTTCAGGAATTAATTATCCACCCCCCATGCCTAAACGATGCAATGTCCTTATTGTAAAAATAAAGACATGAAAAGGGTGGAGTAAACAGAATATCACCTAAATAATGCGAAAATTCGGTCAGCTCTGTAGAGAATGTGGAAAATAAAAATGTGCTAAATTTAATGCCTTTAGATAGGCATAACATACATATAAAAAAGAGGTTAAGAATTCACAAGTACAGGTCAGAATCAAAATCAAAAGATTAATCCTTGGACCCGCCAACAGAAAATGTCCACAAATGTGAACCAAGTTATGGTGCAGACCCATGCCCCAGAACCTAAGATTATTGTGTTTGCGGGGTTGGACCTGTGGTTTTGTGGTGTGCAACCCAAGACCAAAGTGTCGGAAAACGGGTAAAGATGGTTTAATAGGTTCAGATGTCCACTTGACGTTCAGCTCAGAAAAATAATAAGTTATTTCGAGCTTATGTTGCACGTGAAAGATATCATAAGGGTCCTGGTAGAAAGTAGGTGGTTTCAGGTCCATAGGTACCCTTAGATCCAAACTCAAAGTTCCCTCAGAATTAGCCTCCCAAATTTTTAATTCCAACTTCCTATCCTCCGAAATCAATGTTTCTAGGACCTCCAAATCGTTGTACACCCCATCTAAAGTACCCAAGTCCAACAATTGTGGCTGAATCAGGATTGACTTGGGTTTGGTGATCTCAAAAATATCAGCATTCAATTCTTTAGGGTGTGTTTGAGGAATGGGGCTATTGATTGAATCATCAGGATTCGAATCGTCCAAGTTAGCCCCAACATGATCATAATCTTCAATGATTGGGCTATCAAATAGTTCGTCATACGCCTCAAGCCTGATTGTCTCACTAAAATCCTCTTCCTTAAGTTCAAATGAGACTTCACCAAAAGATTCTTCTCCCTTAGAATCAAAGAATTCATGATCCTCATTTATATATGTCTCAAAATTGATTGTCATTTCCTGGTTCAAAGAGACTTATTTTTCCTCACTTACTGGCTCGGGGATCTTGGGTGAATCAATCAGTTCATCCTCAATGGGTTGCTCTAGCCTAACCTGGTCATCCCCAGTTTCAAAAAATGTATCCCCCCCGACAGGCGCCTGAGTGGGTTCTGACATTGGCTCTCCTGAAGGGGGTTCATCTTGAGAATCAACCCAAGATTTGACTAGGGTAATCACAAATTTCATCCTCAACCTCGATAATTTTCCAAGTAGAAACTCACCTAGGTCCCTATCCCTAACATTTTGGAGCAAATCCAATAGAGAACTATTAAGTTCCTCAATCCTTTTGATCATAGTCTCCAATGCTTCAGTGCATGGTGTTGGCTGAGCTTCTAAAGATTATATAGTGTTCCTCAAATTAGCCAACACCCTATCCTGGATCTGGTTCACTTGAACCGACTGGTTTGGTTCAAGGTTGGGTGGGTTCGGGTTAAATCTAGGGGGGTCAAGATATCGAGGTTCTCGGGTCCCTCCTTGATAGTAGGTCATTTCAGGTTGTTTAAAGGATGGTGGTGACCTATATTATGTGGAATACTAGGGAGGGTAGGTGTTATAATCATTATATCCTTCTTGATTGTAGATTGGGTTGGTTTTAGTGATCAAAGGATGAAGATCTATAATCATTGTAGCTCTGGGAAGGATAATAATCATAGTCTTGTTGTCCAAGGTTAGGCCCTAGACACTGAGGTCCGGATTCATATCCCTAATAAAGTCATCCTGGCTAGTGGATGGGTAATTACAAGTCAAGTCGAAATAGTAATCATCTTGGGGATAAGTGGTGGTAGGAGGATAGGATGGGAAATGCGTGTAAGAAGTGGAAGGATACATGGTAGAACAGGAGGGAAAATAGAAGAGAGAAAGGTTCCCTGCAGTACAAGCAATCAACCCTATCCTTAGGTGGGTTAGCCTAAAGACCTACAGACTCCCAGGACTCATCTTGAGATTATAAATGGTTCGATCTACTTTTATTCGGTCAATCCAACTAGTTAGAAGGAGGGACTGGGGAGAAGGTTCTTCCTTTGGCTTGCGCCTCTGGTTCCTAGTGTACTCCCTAGCTACGGTTGTTTGATGCTACTCCCCTAGCTAGATATCAGATGGACCAGTAGAAGCAGATTAACTGAAAAAAATCTCAGTCTGAACCCCGAAGAGTGAATCAATCCATAAGGCCAACGTCTACTCAGTTTTAGTTAGTCTTGGGATGATCATGCTCTTGGAATGTGATGGGCCCTTTAGATGGGTTGTGCCCTTAATGATAAATTCAAATGTGTGTGCGTGCACAACCAGGGTTTTCAAACAAGGCTATTTGATGATGTGTCTTTTAGGGTTCAACCTTGTTTAGTAGCTTTTAAGGTTTAATCTTTAGGTGTATTAAATCAAGGTTAAGTAGAATACTCCAAGTTTTGCAAGCACTGGTGATGATATATTCCTTTAGAAATCAGAAAAAATGTGGAGTGCCTGGTTCAACCCTAAAGATCAACCCTAAGTGTCAAGCTACTGATGAATCGCTTTTAATTTGAGTGGTGTGGCCCAAACAAATCAATCAATTGGCCTATCCGCACCACAGATTAAGGCACACAATGTCTTAGCCTAATCATATTTCTACTCACTTATGTGTTTTGAGTTGAAGTGTACTGGGTCCACAAGTTAGATCCTAGTTAAGTGATAGAATCAAAGTGGAGTGGTGGCCTTAAGTCGAGAGTTGTGGGTGTTAAGGTGTGTCGCTTTCAGAAAATCCCATAATCAGATAACCTTTTTTTTTTATATATTCGAGGGTGAGATGAGTGGAGGTCGCAAACAAAAAACCAAATCCATCCTAGGGTTTATAAAAAGCACCTACGTTGATTTGGGTTTGAGTTATTAGTGTGGTGAAGTGAACTAGTGGGTAGAGGTGGTGGGGATAAACTTACAAAACCTTCATCTGCACTTTTCTCCGAACTAACCGCTTTGGCTAGCCTCAGAAGAGTACCTGCAAACACAGTAATATCAGAGAAAAAAGTGAGATAAAAGTTAGGTAAGGCGGAAAAAATGCGAGAAAAACCAAAGAGCGTTGCCTCCCCGGCAATGGTGCCAAAATGTTGGGGGCGCACTTCGCGAATTAAAATCGGGGTTCAGAGGACCCGTCGTCGTAGCTCTTAAAACACATCTATCAGATAAAATTTATAACCGAAACTTGAAATATGAGTCTCGGGTCGAACACAGGGAGGCGAACATTTGGTTTTGAAAATCTACGTTTCTCTTTTATTTGTTTTTGGTCGTTTTTATGTTTTTTAATTTCTTTGGTATTTTTAGTAAGCAAAAGATCAGGTCGATGAATTCTAGTTAATCTACTTGCAAAAATTTAAGAGAGAGAGGGAGAAAGAGAGAGAGAGACAATCATCCATTCATAAAGAATTGTTTGTTACAACTACGGAAGCGGAAAATCTACACTACGAAAACGAAAAAATGATAGAAAGAGGTGAGCGAAAGCCCCCTCGATGGTTGCTTGGAGGACGACTCGCTCTGATGTCGCCTGGAGAAAGGTGGTGAGGAGCAGGACGAAGGAGGATGGAGCCGGAGGATGGAAGATGGGGCAGGACGGTGTCGCGGTGAGGATCTTCTTCCTAAAGGACGGTGAGAGGACGGCTATGGGATGCTCCACGAATGGGGATGAGGGGAGGGAAAACTATTTGATTTTCTACTCTAGAGGAGCATCCTGGGTTTAGAACAAGCTCTCTCTGGAGCCTTGAAGGTGGTGAGAGGAAGAAAGGAAGAGATGAAGAAAAATGGGAGGGGTAGGCATCCTTTTATAGTGGAGGAAAGAATCAAATTTGTATACAGGACATTTAGTAATGGCCATAAACGTCGCTGAAGATCCACCACAAACGTAGTTGAAGACAACCCACGAGCCTACGTTGCTGCGGGGTTGACGGATGCTCCGTGTGTCATGTCGCGCTCCTCCGTGTGCTACGTGCCTACGTGCGTTGCTTCTGCGTGCGCGTGCGGTGGTGCGTGCATGCGCTTGGGCGGCCTGGGATACGCCATGTGGCACGATCTGGGTCGTCCATTTTCTTTTCGTTGTAGAGGCTACTATAGAGGTTGGATTGAGTCAATTTTCACGTCGTTGGGCTATGATAGTCGACCCGAATCCATCCGTGCGGTTGGATTTGTTGTTTGATGCTCCGAATTATGTCGCCTAGTCCCTTTGGCTATTGATCTTCCTCGGAGTGCATATGGTGCTACAGGACTCCGATCAAGGTGATTTTAGAGGCGTTGGACTCTAATCGTCGTTCTGATTAGATCCGTACGGTTGGATCGTCAATCCAAGACTCCAAAATAAATCTCCTTCTCTCCTGACCACAAAAAGGACGCAATTAACCTAAAATATATACAACTACTCTAAATGCAAAATGATGCATGCTATGCAATATTCATAATATGGAATGCAAATCTAAGCCTAGGAACATGCATAAATAGAAATTTTAACCTAATGTTAATGCAGCTTGATCGTGTTTTAACAGTTAGTTACGTCGTAGTATAGGTGATCAAGCATTGTCAACAAATAAAAATTTATTACTTGAAAACCTAAGTATCCGAGGTCGAACACAGGGAGCAATTGGAATTTATTACTAATCTCAAGAATGTAATTGAACACTTAGAGTTACTCAAAACTTAATTCAAAATATATGTGCATGAGTTTTAAAAGTCAATTGTGGCAAAAAGAAGGAATTTGGACGTCTGATCATGGGATTAGACATCTTAAAAGGATGTTTTCTCCCATCTTGTTCTTCTTCTTCTGACTTCTAATTTTCTTCCTTTCTTCTTTGTGCTTCTTCTTCCTTGTTTCTTCTCTGCAGTTCTCTTGCCTTGCTTCTTTCTTCTTATTTTCCTCTGTCTTCTGCCTTGCCTCTCTTCTGCAGTTTCTTTCTTCTTCTTTTCTCTGCGGGTCTTCTTCTTTCTTCCTTGGCTCTACTTTCTCTTCTTCTTCTTCTTCTTCTGCTTGTCTTTCCCTTTCTTTATTTCTTCTTCCTTCTTCAGTTCCTCTTCTCTTTGGCTTCGCCCCTTCCCTCTGCCTTGCCTTTCTCTTTTTCCTTTGCGGAGCTTCCTTCCTTCTTCTCCTTCGCTTGCAGTGGCTAAGTCCCTGCTTCCCTCTTCAGTTCCTTCCCTGCACAATCCAAAGAGAGAAAAACCTACCCCTCTACCCACACCCGCATCTCTCTCTCTCTCTGTATATCACTCTTTAGAGTGCTCTCCCAGAGTCGAGTAATCGGGTTGGGTCGCACGCCTGGGTCCAGGCGCACCGGCGTGGGTGTGGTGCGCGAGGAGTGCTTAGGAGGGTATCGGGTCGGGTCGCCAGATCCGTGTGATGAGCTCACGGATGAGGCACTGTGTTTAGGTGAGGGACCTCACCCTATGTGTTCTCGAGGCGAATAGAGAATATGACAAAATCAATTTAAACTACTCACGCGCTTTATGCCTTACCAAGGTGGGACTATTGTTTCGCTGCTCTTTCTCTTGCACCTGCAGTAGACCGTTCTCCAATTGCAGCACTGCAGGCTTCGCGGCGCCACTTGCTGGAGCAACTGGATGTGTAAGACCTCCCTGAGTTTGCTGGACCTGGACTCCTGGAGCACTGTAGCCCGAGACGAGCTTGCAACCTCCTCGAGTTAGAGAGTATTCCCTTTCTATTCCTCGCCGGAGTAGGATTTCTCCCCATTAATGGCGGAGGGACCTGTTTGTAAGAGTGGCGAGGAAGCTAGAGGGGTTTATGTAATGGTTTTCAAAAGATAAGGGTCAAAATATAATTGGGTGTACTAATTTGCAAAGTAGGTCAAGATGACCTCCCCTTAAGTCTAAATTTTGGTACAAACCTAATTTGGACCTAAGGAATCTAATGGTGAAGTTGGATTTTAGGTTTGACCACGTTTGACTGGACATTTTTGCACAAAAACCCAAATTAGGTTAATTGATGAGCTAGGACCCTAATCTAGGTCAAACTAGGTTCTGAAGGCCAAATTGAATGTTATAAACCCTAGAGGATATTTTTCCATGAATTTTAGAGGGTTTAGTTGATTTTTATCCTGATGAAACCTTGTTGAATTAAGTGAGTCTGTTTTAGGGTTACAAGATGTCATTTAATTCCTAGTTTGCACATAAACCCATTTCTAATTGAATCAGCCCACTTTTTATCTTATTTAGATCATTTGACCTATGTTTTGTCTCTGAGAAATCCCGTTTATGTACTCCAATGGTAAAATTACAGTTTTACCCTTTATTTCATGTTTTCTTCTCAAAACACTTATTCCTTCAATTAGGCCCTCTTCTAAGTTATGCAGGAGCTTTTATTCTCTTTCTTGGATCAAAATGAGCTAGTTAGGGTTCATGATGAGGCTCTCATCACCTAAATAGATGTGTCTATATCAATATCATAAGGGTTTGGGTAAAATGTTGGTGGTTTTAGGTTAATAGGAACCCTTAGATCCAAAATTGTGTTTCCCTTTGAGTTAGCCTTCCAAATTTTCATTGCCAAATTCCTATCCTCTAAAATCAATATTTCCGAGACCTCCAAATCATTGTACACCCCATGTAAAGTGCCCAAGTCCAACGTTTGTGGCTGAATTAGGATTGACTTGGGTACAATGATTTCCAAATCAAAATCAATCCCTTTGGGGTGTGGTTGAGGAATGGGGCTACTGATTGAATCTTCTAATAAATGAGGATTCAAATCCTCCAAGTTAGCCCCAACCAAATCCAAATCTTCAATAATTGGACTATCAAATGGTTCTTCATACTCCTTGAGCCCGTTTGCCTCACTAAAATCATTTTCCTTAACTTCAAGTGAGACGTCACTCAAAGATTCCTCACCCTCAAAATTAAAGAATTCTTGATCCTCACTTATATATGTCTCAAAATCATATGTCATTTCATGGCCCTCAGAGACATATTTTTCAATGTTCCCTAGCTCGAGGATCTCGGGTGAAGCAATCGGTTCATCCTCAATCGATTGCTCTAGACCAACCTGGTCATCTCAAGTGTTAGAAAATGTAACCCCCCCCAACAAGCGCCTGAGTGGGTTCAGACATTGGCTCTCTTGAAGGGGGTTCATCTTGAGAATCATCCTAAGATTGGACTAGGGCAACATAAATTTCATCCTCAACCTCGACAATTACTCGAGTAGAAACTCACCCAGGACCCTATCCCTAACATTTTGGAGCAAATCCAATAGAGAACTATTAAGTTCATCAATCATTTTGATCATAGGCTCCAATGCTTCAGTGCATGGTATTAGTTGAGCTTCTAAAGATTGGATGGTGTTCCTCAAGTTAGCCAACACCTTGTCCTGGACTAGTTCACCTGAACTGAATGGTTCGATTTAGGCTTGGGTGGGTTTGGGTTAAATCTAGGGGAGTCAAGATATCGAGGTTCTCGGGTCCCTCCCTGATAGTAGGTCATTCTAGGTTGTTCAAAGAGTGGTGGTGACCTATATTCAGTGGAATACTAAGGAGGGTAGGTGTTATAATCATCATAGTATTCCTGATTGTAGATAGGGTTGATTTGGTCATCAAAGGATGGAGATCTATAATCATTATAGGTGTGGGAAGGATAACAGTCATAGTTTTGTTGTCTAGTGTAGGCCCTGGACACTGAGGTCCGGTATCCTATCCCCAATCAAAGTTATCCTGGCTAGTGGATGGGTAGTCATAATTCAAGTTGGGATAGTAATTGATAAACACACATGAATTCATGATAAAATGCTTATTTATGATAGTTCCTAGGCCTAGCATTGCATATCAGGTTATAAATACTGCATAACATCCATTACATGGCATTTAGGATAGTTGTATGTTTTGTATATTAATTCCTTCATTTTATATGGCCATGAGGCAATGTGACATCCTTACAGACTTCGAATGAAAAATCCGATCGTACGAATGGATCCAGAGCGACGATCACAGTCCGATAATGTAGAAATCACCTCGATTTGAGCACCGTGGCATCCTCTGCAAGCAATGAAGGGTGGATGGTCCAGATGTTGCCACATGGCACCATTTGGAGCACCGAAAGCCACCCGCCACATCTCCAAAGGCCGCCCATCAAGTGATCTCAGTCGTTGGATGAAAAGCCAATGGTTGAGAGCCCACCCTCACCATGCGGCTGCAACTCCTCTTCGCACACCCACGGATGTGGCACAATGGTGAGGACGAGTGCTCTCAAAGAGCGAGCGCGAGATTGAGCCGCGATTTGCCACGGCCGCTACAGTGCAAACTGCAATAAGGCTGCTCGATCTAGATCAAGCTGTCGAGATTCCCCATGCACAATCCAATGCCGCCCATCGACGCGAAGGCACACACCAGATCACATGCATGCCATCTGGGGCGTGCATTTAAGTCGACCGCGTGCAGCGCCTGCGGTCCGATCCTCACAATCGCGCAAGGCACGTGATTCACATTAGAGTATGTGCGATCTGCGGGTGCACCTCGACCGTGTGATGCCTCATCAGACTACTGGCAGCACACGCGCCAGCGATGCAAATTTCAAATGCTAGTAGGTACGTGCTCTGCTTTCGCAATCACAGTCGCCCACGCCTGATCCAACGGCCGACAGCTGCAGTCGAGCGTTCAAGTGCCAGCCAGGGCATGTGAATGCTTTAGCGACATCTCTGGCGGGTCTTTAGCGATGCCTTAAATGTCACTAAAGGCCCATGCACACAAACCACCTCCATTCCACCACTATATAAACACCCCTACACCCCCCATTCCAAACCATCTCTACCTACTCTACCCCCACCTACTCCTAAGCTCTAGCAAGCCTACTAATGCTCCATTAGAGCTTACTCTCAAGCTCTCAAGGCTCCTATTAGTGTAGCGAACCTCTACCTTACCAAATATTCCTCCATCTTCCCATCCCCATTCATAGGTTGCCTTAGAGTCGTCCTCCTACCTCCATTCCGGTAGCAGATCATCTTTGCCTTCTCACCTCCATTCCAGAGCCACGTTGAAGCTTTCCTCTACCATACGTCCTCCTACATCTCACCTCCGTCATCTCGCTTCTCACCTCCATCCGAGCTTTCGCCAGGCACCGTCGTCTTGCTGAACAGCCGATTCGGGAGATTTCTTCTCACCTCCCTCTCTTTTTATGCTTTCGTAGATTATTGTAATAGACATTCATGCAATACATCACATTTGATTCTGTCTCTCTTGTGATTGATTGTCATTTTATTTCAAAAATAAAAAAAAATAACAAAACCCTAAAAACCAAAAAAGAAATAAATCGAAGCGCGATTTTCATACAAAGTAAACGTCACCTCCTGTGTTCGACCTGGGACTCCCTTGAAGTTTCGGTATAAATTATATTTGATCACGAGTTTCGCAACTACGACGATGGGTTACTCGTAACCCTAATTTCAAACATGCGAAACCCGTGCGATCAATAATCATCTTGGGGATAAGTGTTGGTAGGAGGGTAGGATGGGTAATGCATGTAAGATGTGGAAGGATACATGGTAGAATAGGAGGGAAATTAGAAGAGAGAGAGGAGCCCTACAATATAAGCAATAAACCCTATCCTTAGGTGGGTTAGCCTAAAGACCTACAGACTCCTAGGACCCATCTTGAGATTATAAATGATTTAGTCCACTTCTATCCAGTCAATCCAACCAGTTAGAGGGAGGGGCTGGGGAGAACGTTCTTCCTTTGGCTTGCACCTCTGGTTCCTAGTGTACTCCCCAGCTGCGGTCGTTTGATGCTACTCCCTTAGCTAAACATCAGATGGACCAGCAGAAGCAGACTAATCGAAAAAAATCTCAGTCTGAGCCCTGAAGAGTGAATCAATCCTTAAGGCCAACGTCTACTTAGTTTTAATTAGGCTTGGGATGATGTGCTCTTGGAATGTGATGGGCCATTTAGATGGGTTGTGCCCTTAATGATCAATTCAAATGTGTGTGCATGCACAACCAGGGTTTACAAACAAGGTTATTTGATGATGTGTCTTTTAGGGTTTAACCTTTTTTAGTAGCTTTTAGGGTTTAATCCTTAGGTTGGTTTAATCAAGGTTTAGTAGAACACTCCAGGTTTTACAAGCACTGGGGATGATGTATTCCTTTAGAAATCAGAAAAAAATGTGGAGTGCCTGGTTTAGCCCTAAAAATCAACTCTAAGTGGCAAGCTACTGATGAATCACTTTTATCTTAAGTGGTACGACCCAAATAGTTCAATCAATTGGCTTGTTGCACCACTTAGTTAAGGCACACAAAAATGTTTGAGCTATTCAGATTTCTACTCACTTATTGGTGTGTTGAGTTAGGGTGTACTGGATCCATAGGTCAGATTCCGGTTAAGTGGTAGAATCGATGTGAAGTGGTGTGCCTTCAGTCGAGAGTTGTGGGTGCTAATGTGTCTCTTTTAGAAAATCCCACAATCAGATAGCTTTTTTATTTTTTATTTATGCGGATGGTGAAGTGAGTGGAGTGACAAACAAGACAAACAATTTCTATCTTAGGGTTTATGAAAACACCTAAGTAGATTAGGTCTTGATTATTAAGGTGGCGAAATGATCTAGTGGGTGGGGAATTGGGGGAAACCTTACAAATGTCTCTACCCACACTTTACTCCAATCTACTGCCTTCGACTCCTCAATCGGGTTCCTGCAAGACAATAAATCAAAGAAGAAAGATAGGTTAGAAAAATATGTAAGCAATGTGGGAAAACGTGAAAAAACCAAAGAGTGTTGCCTCCCTAGCAACGATGTCAAAATGATTATGTCGGTTTCGTTGTGGAAAGGTTCGGATTTGGAAAACCCGTCATCATAGTTCAATTCACGAGAAAATCCTTCGATTAGATAAAATTTATAACCGAAACTTGAAAAGTGAGTCCTGGGTCGAATACGGGGAGGCGAATGTTTGGTTTTGAAAGATATGCGTTCCACTTTTATTTGTTTTTGCCATTTTGTCTTTTATAATTTTTTTTGTATTTTTAATAGGGCAAGAGATTAGGTTGATGAAATTTTATCTATCTAATCTACTTGCAAAATATAAAAGAAAGAGAGAAATAATCACATATATTTCTGAACAAGTGTTCCTATAATTATGAAAGTGGGAAACACTACACTAGAATGCAATAAAGATAGATGGAGATGATAAGAATCCCCCTCGATGGGCCACTTGGAGGATGACTCACTCTAACGGCGCCTAGAAGAAGATGGTAAGGAGCGGGATGAAGGAGAATGGCGATAGAGGAAGGACGGGACAAAACGTTGTCGCGGCGAGGATCTACTTCCCGAAGTAGGTGAGAAGATGGCCACGGGATGCTCCATGAATGGGGAGAGGGGAGGGAAAAATATTTGGTTTTCTACTTTAAAGGAGCATCCTAGGCTTGGGACAAGCTCTCTTTAGAGCCTTGGAGGTGGTGAGAGGAAGAAAGGAAGAGATGGTTTGGAATGGAGGGGGATAGGTCCTTTTATAGTGGAGGAGAGGCAAAATCGTCAATGGGCAATTAGTGACGGCTGTAATCGTCACTGAAGATTTGCCCAACAGTCATTGAAGATCAGCGCCCTTCAATTCCTTTGCTGGCGCGTGCATAGCGTAGACCATTAGTGATAGCTACAAGCGTCACTAAAGGCTTGCCTAACTGTCGCTGAAGATCTGCACCCTTCAATTCCTTTGCTGGCGCCACGATCAATTGGCCAATTAGGGGGGCTGCAGGGATTCAAACCCACGCCCCTCCATTGAGAGCCCATGCCTCCACCATTACGCCAAATCATCTGAATGGTAGCACAGATGTCTTAAGGCACGTGGTGGAGGAGAGCTCTCAACCGTTGGATCAAGATCCAATGGCTGAGAATTGATGATGAAGATGATGAGGGGGTACCTCCCAGTCGTTGTTGGCTGGTGTTGGGCAGGCTGGATGGCGCCACGTGGCACCATCTGGGTCGTCCGTCTTCTTTTTGTAGAGGGTGCTACAGAGCTTAGATCGAGATGATTCTCACGTTGCCAGATTGTGATCGTCGCTCCGGATCCATTCGTACGGTCGGATTTTTTATCCGAAGCCTGTATGGATGTCGCATTGCCTCCTTGGTCGTGGATCTTCCTCGGACTTCATATGATGCTATGGGACTCCGATCTAGATGATTTCAGAGGTCTTAGACTCTGATCGTCGTCCTAATCAAATCCATACGGTTCGATCGTCCATCTGAGGCCCTGAAATAAATCTTCTTCTCTCCTGACCATAAAAAACCTAATTAACCTAAAATATATACAACTACTCTAAATGCAGAATGATGCATGCTATGCAATATTTATAACATAAAATGCAAATCTAAGCCTAAGAACATGCATGATTAGGCATTTTAACCTAAATAGATGTGTCTATATCACCCCCCATGCCTACAATTTGCAATGTCCTCATTGTAAATTAGGTGGGTTCGAGTTTAGCTTAGATCGTTCATTAGAACAGGGTCAAAAGGGTGGGTGAATGGGTCAGGATGACTGTTGCGAATGATTTCAAGCTCCGGCACAAGTACCAGAGGTGGAGTCAGCTATTCTAATGGACAAACCCTAAAGTGCAATATGAGTTCAGCAAAGAGATGTGCCAAAAGGGTTTCGGGTTTTTCAAAAGATGACAGGTTGCCTCCCGTTAAGCATTGAGTTTAACGCCATCAGCCAGGCACAATAATCTCAAGGAGAATGGAGATCAAAACATACCTCAGCCAAGTTCATATCAGTGAGTTCAATGAACGACTTGAGTTGCTGGCCATTCACAATGAAAGGTTCAGAATCAAGGCTGGGTTAACTGATTTGATGGCTCCATTTTCAAAAACACGTCGGATAAGAAATGGTCAAATCCATTTTGATCGAAGCTTGCCTGAAAATAATTTGAGTTTGGCATCAAAGAGTAGGACCTTCTGACCAGGATGGAAAGTCTTTTTTGATATGTGCTTGTCGTGAAAGGCTTTCACCCACTCTTTATAAATTTGTGAGTTCTCGTACACATCATTGCATAGTTCCTCGATCTCGCTCATTTGAAGTTGACAGTGGGTTTCAACCTTAGAAAGATCTAGATTGCACTTCCGTATTGCCCAATAGGCCTTGTTCTCCATTTTGACAGGGAGGTGACATGCCTTCCCGTGCACCAATATGAACGGAGACATACTTAATTGGGTTTTGTGGGTGGTCCTATAAGCCCAAAAGGCTTCCGGAAGTCAGGCTGACCAATCTTTCCTGTTAGGTCGGACAGTGACCTGAAGGATTTTCTTGATCTCCCGATTAGACAGTTCAACCAATCCGTTGGTTTGGGGATGGTAAGGAGTCGAGATTCTATGCGACACCCCGTAGTTGGTCATCAGGGATCTAAATTGAGCATTCGTGAAATGGGTCCCTCCATCTGAGATAATGGCAAATGGGACACCGAACTAAGAAAAGATGTGCTAATGAATGAATTTGATCACTACCTTGTGATCATTGGTTTGGGTCGGGATAGCTTCGATCCATTTAGACATGTAGTCTACAGTAAGGAGAATGTATTCGAAGCCGTCTGATTTCGGGAAGGGTCCCATGAAATCAATTCCCCATATATCGAATATTTCACATACAAGAATCGGTTGTAAAGGCATCATAACATGGTGGCTCATGTTGCCCAAGGTTTGAAAAAGAGTGCATGACTTACAGTAATCGTGTGCATTCTTGAAGATTGTGGGCCAATAAAAGCCGCACTGGAGGAATTTAGCTACGGTTTTATGTCTGGAGAACTGTTCGCCGTAGTTCTGGTCATGGCAGAAGGACATAATGTCCTGAATTTTTGCTTCTGAGATGCATTGTCTGATGATCTGATTAGCACCAACGAGGAGGAGATACGGGTCTTCCTAGATGTAGTACTTGGCATCAGAAAGCAACTTGTCCTTCTTGGCCTTCGGCCAATTAGACGAGATCTGATGTGACGCCAAGTAGTAACCAAATTAGTGTACCAAGGAAGTCCTGCATCAATAGTCAGGAGGTGCTCATCAGGAAGTGTTATGTGATTGGTCCAAAAGGGTCGATGATATTAGAAGGAAGGCGGGACAAGTGATCAGCTACCACATTCTGTTTTCCAGCCTTGTCGCAAATCTTGAGGTTGAATTCTTGCAACAGCAAGATCCAGTGGATTAGTCGAGGTTTCACATCCTTCTTCGGGAGGAGGTGCCTCACTGCGGTGTGATCCGAGTATATGATAACACGGGAACCCAAAAGATAGGATCGAAATTTTTTGAGGCCAAATAGTACAGTTAGCAACTCTTTCTCAGTAACTGTGTAGTTACACTAAACCTTGTCAAGTGTCTTGCTAGCGTAGTAGATGACCACGGGTTTCCCATCTATTTTCTACTTAAGTATCGTACCCACTGCGTAGTCAGATGCATCGCACATGATCTCAAAGGGTAGAGACCAGTCAGGGGATTGTAGGATTGGTTCTTGAGTGACTCGGTCATGTAGGCTCTCAAATTCTTGAGTGCACTCCTCAGTGATTTCGAAGGGGACATCTTTTGAGAGAAGATCAGTTAGGGAGTGCACAATTTTCAAAAAATTAGGAATGAAATGGTGGTAAAAACTGACGTAACCCAGAAAAGAGTAGATGTCCTTTACCGAGCTAGGCATGGGTAGTTTGGAAATCAATTAACCTTGGCGTGATCAACCTGGATGCCTTTTTCAGAGACGAGGTGGCCCAGGACAATTCTCTCAGGTACCATGAAGTGGCTCTTTTCCTAAGAAAGTACCATGTTTATGCCAATACAACGCCTGAGGATTTGGACCAAGTGCAGGAGGCAATCATCAAAAGATTCCCCAAATACCGAGAATTCATCCATGAAGACTTCAAGGTATTCACCTACCATATTTGAGAATATGGCAAGCATGCACTACTGAAAGTTGGCGGGTGCATTGCAAAGACCGAACGACATCCTACGGAATGCGTATGTCCTGAAGGGGTAGGTGAAGGTAGTCTTCTCTTGGTCTTCAGGATGGATTGCCACCTGGTTATAACCGGAGTACCCATTCAAGAAGAAAAAGAATCGGTTTCCTGCCAATTTTTTGAGTATCTGATCAATAAATGGCAGTGGGAAATGATCCTTTTTCGTGGAGGCATTCATTCTTCAGCAATCAATACAGACTTACCATGAGTTTGCTATATGGGTCAGTATAGTCTCTTCGGTTTCAGTCATAATGATAGTGAGTCCTACCTTTTTGGGTACAACCTAGATTGGACTCACCCAATGACTATTGGAGATCGAGTAGATGATACCTGCATCTAACCAGTTAATGATCTCCTTTTTCATGACATCTTGCAGGTTCGGATTTAGCCGTCTTTGCATTTCACGGGATGGATGTGAGCCCTCTTTGGTGTAGATATGATGCGTGCAATATGAGGGGCTGATGCTAGTTAGGTCATTGAGAGTCCACCCAATGGCTTTCCGATGCTACTGGAGGATAGAAATCAAGCAGGTTTCTTAATCAAAGGTAAGGCAGGAATTGATGATCATAGGAAATGTCTGAATTGAACCCAGGAAGACATATTTGAGATGGTCAAGGAGAGGTTTCGATTCCATGATTGGATTTTCAGCAGCAGCAAGTGGTTCAAGGTGAGGCTCTGGAGCAACGACAGGAGCTAGAGGTATCTCTAGGTCTGGTTCAGGCTCATCTAAGTGTGGGGTTTGATCCTTTTATGGTTGATCATCAGAGATAAGCAGGTTTTCCTTGACACATGGGTCTCCAACCATGGACTCGATGTTGCAAATTTGTTTGATAACCCCACAATTAATTCTTCCTTGGGCCTTAAAGATATCGATCTTTAGTGTCCTCCCAAATTTTAAATCAATTTGGCCCTCCTCACAATTGATGTTGGTCCTAGCTGTGGCTAGAAAAGGTCTCCCCAAAATGATCGGTGTGTTCTTCAAGTTCTTAGGAGCATCCATGTCAAAACTATAAAGTCCACGGGGAAGTAGAAATCACGTACCCTAATTATGACATCCTCGAGAATTCCTTTTGGGGCCTTAATAGATCGATCAGCCAACTGCAATGTCACCTTTGTCGATTTGAGCTCAGATTCTTCAAGGTGGTCAAGTAGGGATGTAGCTATTAGGTTTATGGAGGCTCCTAGATCCAATAATGCACGGTCAAATTGAATATCATCGATTGTACAGGAGATCAGAGGGGTACCAGGATCTTTTGCCTTAGGTGGGAGCTTGCTCAAAATGATGGAGTTGGCTTGCTCTAACAATATGATCGGGCTCCCACCTTTGGTTCGTGGCTTATGCTTTGGTGTACATACATCTTTTAGGAATCTTGTGTAAGCTGGTACGTGGCGTATGGCATCCATCAAGGGGATGTTTATTTGGACTTGCTCGAAGAACTTGACCAGGTCCTCCTCAAGTGCCATGGGTTTGTTTTTCTTCTTTCCCTTGGTCAAGGCCTCGGGAAATGGAACCTTAGATGGTTCCTCTAGAATTGGCTTAGGCTCTTTATCAGGGATCGAGGTGTCCTGGATAACCAATCTAGGGTTAGGGTCTACAATCTCAGGCGAGTTATGACTAGGAAAAGGTAGGTCTTGTGTTGCTTTGCCACTACAGGTGGTGACAGAATTTAATCCTGCCTGATTCTAGTTTGGGCTAGGGAGGATAGGTGTTTGCTGTTGAAACCTAGAATAAGAGGTTGAAGCACCCGTCCCGTAAGGGGATGGAGTAGAATGGGCCTGATAGACAAAGTGGGCTTGGCCCTGATTTGGATTCATAACGTGCCTCTGGTTCGGCATGTTATTTGGATTTAGAAGAGGCTGAGAAGGGAGTGCACCTGGCTGGCGAGTACTTGCTAGCTGGGCCAATTGATTGTGCAGCTCAGAGATCTCTTCTTTATGTTGTTTTTGCATGTCAACCAAGGTCTGGAGAATCAAAGATGCCTGATCTTCCTTAGGTGGTCCAGAGTGGAAATTTTGATTGGGCCTTGGTTGAGTGGGTTGATAGAGACACGGGTTTTGTGGTCGGGGTTGGAATTGAGGTCTTGGATTTGGGTTATTTCCAGACCACGCAAAGTTTGGATGATTACACCATCCAGGGTTGTAGGTATTAGAGAAGGGATTGTTCTGGATGGCTTGGAGATCCTCGCAGGTCTGAGGATCCCCAGAATAATCAAGGTACAAGGGTGCAGAGTTTCCCCAACTGTGGTAGGTTGCCCCGGAGTTGCCTCCGAAATCGTAATCAGGCAAGGGTGGATATGCATCCATCCCTAGAGAGTGGTAGATATTGTGTGCAGCTTCCCTACCTGAGGGCGGGTGTGTATATGTGCTTTATGGTGTAGAGGTGGTTTTGTGTAGATGTCGAGTGATGTCATCCACCTTCTTCTCAATGATGGAGACCTTATCCAATTTATTGGCTACAACTCCAAGTCAACGGATGCAGAAAGGCCTCGAGATTCGTGTACCCTTTGATTGTTTGTCAATGCGTAGGTGGATGTCCGGTTGTACGCACCTAGTGACTCATTGTTCAGGGTATTCTTGCACATGTTCTCGAGAATTCCCTAAATCTCATCTTCATGCTGCCCCATGATGCTGCCACCATAGGTTGCATTGACAAATAGCTTGATGTCATCATGGAGTCCGTGGTAAAAGGATTGGACTTGTTCCCACTTCGGGACTCCGTGATGGGGGCATTTGCACATGAGATCCAGAAAATGATCCCATGCCTCATGTAGAGATTCTCCCTCTCCTTGGGAGAAGTGCGTTATTTGGTGTCGCATAGTGTTTGTGCGACCAATGGGATAGAACTTTTGTAGGAAGGCGGTTTGAAGTTCTTCCCATGAGTTGATCGCATGTGGATAAGTTTGAAACTAGTAGGCAGCTTTGTCGGCTAGAGAGAAGGAGATCTTTAAGAGCAAGCTGTCTTGATTCTGCATGTCTACCCCAAACGTGTGGGCCAGATGCTTTAGATTCTTGATGTGTTGGAAAGGATCCTCAAAGTTCAAGCCACGAAATTTTGGAGTCATGTGAAGCATACTAGGCTTGAGTTTCACCTCGGATCCTCCCGTAGGGATATTGATTCGTGGTTCGATCTCCACTGCCACAAGATTGTAGTGATCTCTCATTTGAGGATGCAATGGTGGGTTGATGAAGGCATTGATCTGATCTCTGAAATCAAAGAATTGTTGTGGTTCAAAGTTAGGTCATTCTGGCTGATCCATGGTTGTGATTGGAGGTTTGCACTAGAATAAGAGGAAATGTTGATATGATTAGGTTGTTGCACAAACACAGATGTCGAGGGTTGGCCTCGATGAGAGTGAATAACTAATGGAGGCCTTAAGGGTGGTTTTAAGGACCTCCTCCCAAACATGCATCGATGGAGAAGATGAGGGATAGAATATCAGATGGACCCAAATGAGGCACCCAAAGATTTTTGGATGACTATAGAGGTTTAGGGCGGATGATACCCCTGGATCAGAAAGTCGTCTACCTGAGAATTACCTGGGTAGTTAGGAAGGTAGAGTCTCGCAACGACCCCTACACGATAAAGTGTCCCTACAGGTTATAGGGTTTCCCCCACCCAACCTTCCTTGTCACTGAGGGTCCAGGTAGACCAGGATGGAAAACTTGACCTCTTAAGTCTACCAGTTTTAAGTTTAGATGAGGTGTTTATGATTTCACTTGAACTTTTAATATATTTTTGTCCAAGGTGACCTACTTTGAAGATTGGTTGACCCCGCAAGGTGGGTTAACTTCACGTGTTTGTCCTCTGAGATTATTAGGTCTGGCTTTTAGGATTCAAGTGATATTTAGAGCCTAATTTTAGGGTTTGCTTGATTAGGTAGATTCAATCAAGGCTTAGGCACACACTATTTGGGAAGTTGATTCTTTTTTTTTAAGCAAGTGTGTCTCTAAAACCCTAAAAATAAAAACCCTAATTGGCTCTGCTTGGCCCAATTAATTGATTCGAAATCTGGCACCTTAGGGCTCAATCAAGAAGGTGGTAGCCCTAGGTGTCTTAAATCCCTAGGTAGGTGCAAGAATTAGGTTTGGGATGTTTTCTAAAAAGAATGTATCAAATCAAGCAACTTGTGATGATTAATCTAAGAATAGAATGCAAATTAGCCCTAATTGATTTTTTCTTCTTTTAGCTTTTTAAGTGTCACGAGCTTAGGAAAAAGTGAATGGAGTTTACCTGCCCCTGGAGTGTTTGGTGTGTAGTTGATCTTCCTCCTATGAATCCTGTCATAGATCATAGTCAACAGATATAAAGCAAGTTAGTGCTAGATCAGAAATTGTAATTAAAGAGATCAAATTACGCCTTGCTCCTCAGCAACGGCGCCAAAATGTTTATGCGCTGAAATGATGTTTTATAAGTCATTGTGTTGTAGTATGGGTCATAATAGCATGAAAATAAATAAAATTTAAACTTGAATAAAATCCAAGGTCGTTCACTGGGAGCAAGTAGCAAAATAAATCTCAAGATTGCAATTTTATCACAAGTTATCAATATATGATAAAATTTTCAAGCACAAATGATATGTATATAAGAGAAAATGTTAATAGTGCAAAAAGATTAGGGTAAAATGGTGATTTGAATCAACAGTTTACCCCAGTTACAATAATACCAAATAATGCAATAGTTTTAATAAACCAAAACCATGTAATCAAATAATGCAATAGTGTCAGAAGGTTGAATTTCCAATTAGATGGCTTAACTGTCTCCTACTACAGTGCCAAAGGGACACTGTTCCTCTTCTTCTACCTTGGCTCTTCTCTTCTTCTCTTCTTTCTCTGCCTTGTCTTTTCTTCTTTGGCTTTTTCTCTTCACGCACAGGGGGAATACTTCGCGAATTTTGCTAAGTGTTCGGATCTCTCTGAAGCAAAAACCCCCTCAACCCCGCACTCTCTCCCCCTCTCCTCCTTTTCTCTTTCTCAATGTCTGGGTGTATATTCAGGTAATCGGGTATTCGGATATCCGCATACCCAGAACTAGGGCTGCGGGTGTGGGTCATAGTCGAGGTGTGAGAGGGTAGGCGGGTTAGTGAGTGGGTATTGGGGACCCAACCCCCGTGTCTTGGGATAGGGGTCATGGTAACTTCATAATATACGGCTTCAGTTGCTCGTTGACTTCCGATGTGGGACTAAGTTCCCCTTCTTTCTTGCGTGCAGCAACAGGTAGCTTCTTCCGGCAGGTAGTTTCTTCCGGCTAATTCATGCAAGGTGGACAGTCAATGCCTCAATTGCTGGTCTCTTCTCACTCCTGGGTCATTTCCGTAGTTGTTGGAGTCGGTACCTAGAGCGAGCGTGTGTTGGAGCAAGCATCAAGCTTTGCTCGAAGCTTCCATCAATGGAGGCAAAGGAGAGAACACCTTAAATAGTGAAAATGACCTAAAGGCCACATCAGAAGCGCTTAGGAGCTTTGCGCGAATGTGGCGAAGGTGTTGGTGGCAGTGGCGTATGGTGAGAGTGGTTGGAGATGGCTGGCGAAGGTGGAGGAGGTCGAAAAAGGTGGATTTGTTTGAGGGGTTGTGTGAGTGCGTAATAGGGCAAATAGGTAGAGGGATTTGGTTGGTGGAGTTGAGGTGGAGGTAACGGGCGTGTCAACAAGGAGGATGGAGGTATATAGCGCACGAAAGTCCTCGCTGGAGTGTTCACTGGAGGTGGAAGGGATGACGGTGAACGGGTGGTGTGGTGGTTGTGTGATTGTGTAAGTTCGTGGATAGAGAGTAGGGACAGAAAGTGATCGATAGAGCTAACTAACGGATGAAGCGAGATAGAGGAGACGTCGGGTTTGGTATGGTCGACGCTGGAGACGAAGGCTGCTTTGGTGAGTTGGACGGCGACGAGGATGGGGTTAGGAGTGTCTCACTGGTATTTTGAGAAGTGGAAGACGATGGGAAAGAAGATCCGGCTGTTGGTATTGCAAGCAGATGAAGAATGAAGTCGGAGGGAGTTGCTGGACGTTGTGGAGCCTTTCAGCCAGAGAAGAGGGGGGAAGGAGGGGTATTCCAGGTCGAAAACGAGCGTAGTGAGGACGATTTGTCCTTAGGGGTCTTTAAATAGGTCTCAGGGGGTGCTTGAAGCTTGTAAACCAAGCTTCTAAGCTTAGTAAGTTCACTGGAGTAGGAAACCCACATCTCTTATGCGTTCACATGAGAGATTTGAAAGAGTTGGAGCCCATGAATAGGTTTAAATCATAGAGAAATCTCTTAGGAATCTTCCTTCCAAATTTGGAAGAGATTGAGCGTGAAATCAGGGAGAGATCTTTGATTGAAGGTTGTCGAAGTTGTAGGAATAGGACTTCTACATTCATGGAGGAGGTGGGGACCTTTTGGAGAAGAAGACAACAAAGATAGGGGCCTGTTTGTAATGAATTTCAAAAGTTAGGGTTCTTGTGAAATGGAAAGAATCATACAGGACTGAAATGCAAGCTAGGTTAAGACGATCTCTGATTGGGCCCAAATTTTGGTACAAACCTAATTTGGACCCAAGTAATCTGATGGTGAAGTTGGATTTAGATTTTGACCAAGTTTGACTAGGTAAATTGTGTAGTTACCCAAATTAGGGCAACTTTCCATCTGTGAGTTTGTTTTAGGTCAAAATGGGTTCTGATGGTCAAATTAAAGGTACCCAACCCTAAAGAATATTTTTATATGAATTTTAAAGGGTTTAGGTGAATTTTATCTTGATCAAAACCTCAGTCAGTTACGCAGGTCAGTTTGTAGGGTTTCAAATGTCATTTAATTCTTGAAGTGCGTGAAAAACCCATTTTGTTTTGCATGGACCCTCTTGTTAGATTCTAAAGCACATTTGACCTTTACTAAACCTTGAAAAACCCTGTGGTTATTCTGTATTTGTGGATTACTAGTAAAATTGGAAAAATAACCTTTTATTCTTCTTTTCTTCTCAAAACAACTCAACTTGCCCAAGAGACATTTTGACTGATATGTAGGAGCTTTTATTGACATTATTAGATTAAATTGAGCTAGTTATGGATCATGATGGTGTTCCCATTAACGCCTCTACCCCACCATCTTCTCCCACTTTAGCCGAACTTCGATGAGGTCGTGAGCTCGATACAGACCACCATCCACTCTGCCACGACTCCCAAAACCTCTGCCAGTGCACGCCCACCAAAACCTCTCACTATTGGCGATTCCACCCACTCATGTGACCCACTGAACACCACACCCTCACGCTTCCATCGCCGTCATTGACACACGTCCTCCAGCTACCATATGCCTGCTAACCACCACCACTGAGTTCATCTTGCCATGGCAACCCTTTTGAGCGCTCTAATTGGTGCTTAGCGCCCGTGTTCTTGGTTTCAGGTCCCTTGCCAGAGCTTCGCCACTGCGTCATCTTCCCCGACTGTGTTCATCAGGCTGCAACTGTGTTCTTCGTCCAAACCACCTCCTGTCTGTGCGGTCTTCAGTCCATAATCGCTCCAGGTCCTCAATTGAGAAGAGTCTGCAGTGCACCTGTAACGACCCGGTTCCCGAGTCCCTACGAGACACGAGAACCGGACCGACTCGACTAATCCCAAGACCTAGTCGTCCAACGAGGAAGTAACCAAAAGACAGTAAATAAACCACATTCAGCATGAATATAACTAACAGTAAGAAAGTACAGCAGTAAGGAAAGGAACTACTACAGTAGGTACCACCACAACAGTAAAACAACATTTATCATATAACAAGAACTGCAGGTAAAGAAGGTACAGCGGAAACAAAAACTACTCACTAGAACAGAAACAAAAGGGGTACAAAAGGCTGTGGTAACTCTACTGGACCCTACTCGGCCCAGCGTCCTCTGCAGCCGCCGACCCTGGCTGCTCAACACCTGGTCCTGAAAAAGGTAACGAGTGTAACACGTCAGCAAAACGCTGAGTAGAGTGGCAAACTAACTAAAGGCAGCAGTAGAGTGTACAGTAGCTGTTATGTTCTATTACTTCCTTTATTCACATCTTTCAATTTTTCTCACTATTTCGTTTATTTCTCAGATCCTTTACTTGATCTCGAATGTCCTCGTGGGAACGATCTTGATTGCAGTCTTTTCCAAAAGTAGAAGTAGCACGTGGTGCTCTCCTGGCCGGGAGAGTCCCCCGTGGTGATCCTACCCTCAGTCAACCACCCCAAGGTCACTGACAGACGTAACGGTGACTACGGCACGCGCGATAAACGCACAAGTAGCTAGCCCGCACTGGCACGCGGTCAGTCGTTTCCGTTAACGGGTGCGCCCAAAGCACAGCACGGAACCAGGGCAGAGCCCTCTCAGTAACAGGGGTCCAACCCCTCCACAGTAACCAAACCGGGGCCTTGCCCCTCCACAGTCCGCGCACCCTCGCCTGACTACCCTGGTTTGCCCTAGTGGGCCTAACAAGTCGGTGAAGGAGGCTAGCAGAACCCCGGGGCCCGTGGGGTAGCTAGTACTCTCCTAACACTACTAGCTCTCCTCGGTACTACGTACACGAGGGCCAACAAGTCGGTACAGAGCGGCCAATCCTAACCTCGGGTCCCTGGGGCGGCTGGCCCCACTCTGCACTAAACAGGTACAGGTACTTCCCTTGGTACTGCGTACCCAAGAGACAGTACAAACTACATCTCAGTTCCATTCCTTTTTCTTTCCAGGAGTTCCACTCCTAATTCCCCGTAGGGTTCCAGCTCTTTATCTCAGAACAACATATGTTTCACTTTCCAGATTCACGTTCTCAAAATCCATGATCTCAAACATGTTTCTTTATTCATAACAGGCAGCTGTTAATTCAAATTACAGGCAGCTTTATATTCCTTTCCATTTTTCCAAGACTGCAGTATTATACATTCCACTAGTTTTTCCATCCTAAGATTCATGCCACATCCTAGGATCTAGCATACAACTAGTTTTCCAGCCCTAGGATTCATGCATCACCTAGGAGCTATCATTCCATACATTTCTCATTCCTAGGATTCATGCAATGTCCTAGATTCTAGTTATGGTTTCATACTTTAACAGATTTTATTAATAACTTAAGCCACTCTACCAGGTACAACGGGAGTAATGGGGGAGTGATCGGGAATCCCGTGTGCCTCCGCGACTCTCAAGACTGCAACTGAATGAGATCCTGTCACAAGGATCAAACACAAGGAGTGTCTCAAAACAGTGTATAGCTACTGTAGATGAGTAGAGGAATTAATTTTGAAGAGAACGCAACTCGAATCGCGGAAAACGGAGCCCGAACGGGCCCTAACGGGTCGAAAAAGACGATACTGTGCAAAATCAGACGTCTGGAACACCTTCCAGACGTCTTAAAAAGTGGATCAGAGAATTACCTGTTCAGCGTGGTTTTCCAGACGTCCAGAAGTCTGCAGGGACGTCTTTCCTAGATCCCAGACGTCCGATGGTCACTACGGACGTCTGGAGGTCACTCCAGCCGTCTGGTACAACTTCCAGACGTCTGATTCGCAAAGGATGGCGAATCAGCAAACCTGCGCACAGCCAACCCCCTCCCTCAGTACGGTCAGTCGACAAGAAGGAAGAAGAAGAAGAAGGAGGTGGAGACGGGAGGGGAGGCGCACCCCTTTTAACGCTGTGCGGAGAGGAGAGAGAGAAGGCGCCGCAGGCATCTGCAGCCGCAGAAGAAAAAGAGAGAAAAAGCGGTCTGCGCGCTCAGGCGCGCAGGCGACTCGCGTGTGTCGAAAATAACGGATTTCCAGATGTCTTTAAACTATCCCAGACGTCTTATCAGACGTCTGGTTGTTATCCCAGACGTCTTGTCCGACATCTGAGCCACCTCCCAGACGTCTTAAAATACGTCTGGGGCACACATTCGTTACAGCACCCCCTCCAATTCAAGGATTCTTCCTCCACTGTTGCTGTGTGAAGGAGGTGGACTAATTTAGTCCCACCTTGTGCGTGGGCAAATCAATCATATGGTATAAAGAGAATTTGTCTCATACCCTCCGTGCCCAAGACACAGGGGTTGGGTCCCTACTTCATGAACCCCTACACGCCTCACCCGCGATGCACGCTCGCGGGTCTGGCCAAATATGGGGCTTTGTTTACCCAAATGTATACATGGGTTTGAGAGAAAAGAGGAGAAAATTGTGAGGAGAGAGGGGAGGGTTTTGCTGTGCCATCCTTGTGCCCTTGTCCTAAAGAGAGGCAACACTTAGGCTCAGAAGGAAGAAGGGTTGAAGGAAGAAAGAAGCCCTAGAGAAGAAGAAGGCTTGTGCGTAAGAAAAAAAATGATAGAAAGAAGAAGGCAAAGTGAAGAAGAAAAGGAAAGGCAAGAAAAGAAGAGCCAAGGAGAAGGCCTTGAGAAAAAGAAGCTAAGAAAGGAAGAGAAGAGGAGAGTTAAAGGCAAAAGAAGAAAAGGCCATGCTTACGAGAAAGAAGAAAGGTAGTAGAAGAGGAGGAGAAGAGCAGACTGTAGATGCCACAGTTAAGTCATCTGATTCTCAAATTAGACGTCTGAGTACTATTCATTTATTTATCATGATTGAGTGGTTGATGTGTATATGCTTAAGACTAATAATTGGTGATCTAAATCACCATTATTTTGTCTTAGACATCTTTTTGCCTCATTAAACTCTTGATATACTCTTGCGTAGTATTAAATATCATTTGAGTAGATTGTTATTCATTGGACAGCATAATTCTTGGCTTAATTATTGTACTCATTTATAAAACACTTGCTCCCTATGTTAGACCTTAGACTTCATTTTTAGATATTCCAGTTTATAAATTGTATTTATTGATTGAGTGATTTAGGAGTGTATTGCAACGAATGCATATTATATGTCTCCTCTAGCGCATCAACATTTTGGTGCTGTTGCTGGGGAGCAATGTGTAATTCACTATTATTCTTTGTTTTAATTGATTATATTTGAGCACTAACATTCCCTATCTGATTTCTTGTGATTTTGCAAGGTACTTCACGAGGTGATCTTCTATGTAAAATAGCCACTCCTAGGGCAGGTAATAATCTCCTAATCCTTGGAAGAGATAAAAAGGAAACAATCAATTAGGAACTACTTGCCTTATTTTTATAGTAATTTTCATTAAAAAGGAAAGTTTTCTGATTTACGCAAAAAATTCTTCATATTTGATTGAAGCTTGAGGCGATTTTGATTAACTATTCCCCATCCTGATTTCCTGTACCTGCTAGGGACTACACTTGATTTCTAAATCACCTTGAGCTAACACACTTCTTGCTTAAAGCTCAAGCTGAACATTTTGAGATTTAATTGGACTTGAAATAAAGCCAACTAAGGTTTCAACAATTAGGGTTTGAAGTGTTAGAACACATTTTCCTGCATAAAGAGAATAAACCCTCCCGCATTTGTGTGCTACCCAAGCCCCTATTTGAAAAGATCTAATCAAGGAAAAACCCTAAAAATTAGGCTCTACAATCACTTGAACCCTAAAATCTTTTACCTAATAAACTAAGTCATTTAGGGTGATTTCTGGGTCTTGACCTAGATTTTGTATTACCATCTTTAGGGCAAGTTAGGTGAAGTTGGTCTACTTTGTGGGCCAGCCAACCTCCAAATTAGGTCACAAGTCAAATCAACTTCTAATCAAGTGAAATCCAATGCACAAATTAGGAATAGAATTGGTAGACTTAAGGTCTTAAGTCCGTACATTCTGATCTACTTGGAACCGTAGTGACAAGGAAGGTTAGGTGGGGGAAACCCTGTAACCCGTGGGGATGCTCTATCGTGTAGGGGTCTTTGCAGAGCTCTCCCTTCTTGGCTGCCCAGGTATTTCTAGGGTGTGCGGATTTCTGATTCAGAGGTATCATCCGCTTCGAAACTGCCTCAGTCATCTAAAAATCTTTGGGTGCCTTGATTGGGTCCAAATAACATCCAGTTCCTCATCTTTTTTCTAGAGCAAACACATAGGAAGGTCATTAGGTTTTTAACCTAAGAGACCTCACTAGATCTTCTTGGGAATCTCTTTCAGATCTAATCAACTTCAATCTAACTTGAGTTTGATTCTACAACTTGATTCCACCACCTGATTTGAAAATGCAGCCTGACAATTTAGGAAAACTATTTAGGAATCCTGAGTCCTAAATGAGCATCAAAGAGAGGATGATTGAGGTTGCTCTTAAACACCATGATGATTATTTCAGGACCTCAAATCTAGTTAGCAGGATTCAAGTTAATATCCCAAAAACAACAACCCATATCATGAGTTGTGCTGGATTGCTATTTACACAAATGATACACAGTTCAATCGGGGATGATCTTTTAACTGAATACAGTGAATTGTGGAGACTACACAATACCGAGTATATACATTGTTTATCCCATCCACACCTTTTGGAGATGTACCAAGATCTCATGGAAAAACGTGGGTGTATGTTAAACACATTACAACAAACCATTGATCAAAATTACCTGTACATCCCTTCAGAAATTGATGAGACACCTTGGAACAATATTGAGGATCAATACAATTCCCAGAGCACGGGGAAGAGAATCAAGGTTGTTGTGGACCCCCAACCTAAATAGAATCTGATTCAAATTATGTACAAATTGACATTCCTGATCTTGAGATGGGTTGGGAGGATCCAATTGTAGGTGTTCCCGATTTCGAGCTTGCCCTAGAAAATCAAGAGCCTACTTCACCAAGCCTTGAATTCCCAAACACTTGTAATGATGAACATAAAATAGAACCTCTCGAGAGTGTAAATCCTGAGCCTTATCCTGTTAAGGTGACTCTTGAGAGAAATTCTGACATCCTCGAAGAACCCAGCCTAGATCCTAGTAACCCAATGCCTACCCTTGACCTAGAATCTAGATCTGAGCCTACTTGGGATGATTATGAGGCCCAATTTGATGAGAATCAAATTTTAAATCTAGAATATGATTCTGGGCTTGTATTTGATGAATACACCTCTCCAACTTCCTCTGAGACACAAATTGATTTCTCGGAAGTCACATTAATCTATGATATAGAAACAAAGGAGTTGGATGAGTTGGGAATTAATTTGGTCTACCCTAAGAGCTAAGAACCGGAGCCTATGCCTAATCAGGACACCTTTTTAAACTCAAAATCTGAAAATAGGTTAGATCCAAGTCAAGTTGCTGATTCTACACATCTTGATCCTTTCTGTAGTGGAACCTCTGATCTGGAATCAAACTCACAACACAATCTTCGAAAATTCCCTAATGATTTCGAATCCTACTATGATTTCAGAGAACCTTTGTTTCTTGACAATTATGAACCAATCTATGACCTCAGCATCCATGACCCATTTTTCGACTCTGAATCTGAGGTGTCTAATCACAAGATCATTAATTCAAAATCAGGTTCCATTGAGATGGAATCATTCCTTTATGATCTGTAGGATTCAGAAGCAATAAGTCCCGAGAGTGTTTGCAATCCAGAATTCGAATCTTTTATTGACTCAGCTTTCCATGATCCTATAAGCACTCTTCAGGCATTTATATTTGATTTTGATGAGCATTACAAGGACTCTCTAGATGAACCGACCTTTGAACCTTTTCTAGAGGAGCCCTCAACACATACAACTCTCCTTGAAGCCACCTCTTGTACACATATAGAACCTTCTCAAATCCAATCCCAACCTCGACTTACCACCGAAATCAACTTCTACTCTGATTCTCCTCTCAATGATCCAGTCGCATATGATTCTCCATCTTTTGATCGGGATTCAGATATCGATTAGGCTGCAAATCATGCCCCATCTTTCTCTGATCACTTTCGTAAGGTTCCTACATCCTCCACAGACTCTTTTTCATTTGAGGATCCCTACTCTAACCAGGCTGATTGTAATAAGCCAAACCCATGATTTTCACTTCCATATCTTCTTGAGCCTCACAACATCTGGTGGACTCTGTTTCTCTTGATCCATATCCACCAACCCACTAGATTGATTTGGTTTGGGTTGTTTCATCAGCCTGTTGATCTAAACAAGCACCTGGTTGGACCAACCAGACTTTTGATCAAGGTGCTTGTTCTACAGAACTCCTTTGATTTGACCACTCCTCATCCATGACCACTTTCTGCTCGGCTGAAGTCATTGAATTTAGTGCTTAATGGGAGGCAACCCGTCATTTCAAAAACCTGAGATCCTTCTGATTATTCTTTTGAGCTTCATGTCTATTGCACTTCTGAGTTCAGTTTTAGAATAGTCGACTCCACCTTTGGTACTTGTATTAGAGCTTGAAATCATTCGCAACAGTCATCCCAACCCGTTCATCCACCCTTTTGATCTTGTTATAACCCATGAACCAAGCTGATTCCATACCCTCCGATTTACAATGAGGACATTGCAAAACTTAGGCAAGGGGGGGTGTTCAAGTGCAAATACATAAAAATTCAAGTTTCTAAAGGGTTCTCACAAAAAAATTACTCATTCAAAAAAATCAAAAAAATGAAAAATTGAAAAAGAACAAAAAAATGGAAAGGGGAGGAAATTTTATAAGATTAATTGCATATTATTCTTGAGGAGGAAGAGAGGAGGTGTTTTAAATGATAAAAAGGAGCTACAATTTGAAACATAAAAAGGGATAGTCATTAGTAAATGATTATGGAATCTACTTAAGTTCTAGACCAAATCAAAAGAAAAAGAAAAAAATTAAGTCGTAAAAGAACAGGGAGACAAAGAGATTAGTGTGAGTGCTGATCTTAGGCCTCCTGGGCTTATTTTAGGCTTAAAAATTCACGTATTCGTTAAGATTTGGATAGTCTTCAAAGAGGTTGAGGAAAATGTGAAGCTTATGTATTAGGTCTAAGGCTTAGGGATTATTCAGCCTCGTTAACTGACCTTTGGTTTACGGGACTCGGTAACCTAAGCACCCTAATCCACACACAGTCTAGTTCAGTGCTCTTAATAATCAAAATAATGCAAAAGCATTTACTCTATTCCGAAAAAACTACCTATATTAAGAGCGGCTTATCAACACAAGTTAATTTGGACAAGTTCCTGACACGGAGAGGTGGGAATTTCCCCTCGAAGATGCACAATAACATACCGTCTCCTTGGTGATTGTCTTCTAGGATATCTAAATATCCTACCGAGGGCTTGTAAGCACCTTATGCTAGTTCAGGTGCCATAGTTGGGATTATCTTGAAATGTCGATTGTCAGGGCCTGAATTTAGCTACAGAATGCCATGGGCGACACTATCTCAAAGTGTTGAAAGCCAGGGTTCTGGGGGTTTCCATGGACAGTGCTATCTCGAAGCATTGATTACCAAGACCCTTGTGAGGATCGATGGTGGGAGATAGGAATCCGATATAGACCATGTTTTTTAGCCAATCCAAAGCTAGAAATAATCAAGAAAAAGAGAGAGAAAAGCTCTCCAAAAATGCAAAAATTCTTCTATCTCTCTTACAAAAATGCACTGCAAACTGAACTAGGACTAACTATGTTATAAGCACGGGTGCTTTAACTGTGGGGTTCAACGAACCTTAGGTTAGTTTCTGTGAGCCTGAGAAACCTTCGCTGCAGACTGAGGCTAAAGTTGGTCAGGTTCGAATCTTGATTGGTACTTAAGTACCTCTAGGCCTACTATTGGCATTCTGACCTAATTTCTAAAAAGAAGAATAAATCAGGACTTTGAGCATCAAAGCATGGTCTAGAATTTGAGTTCCTTTCATAAGGCTTTGCTAAGGGACTAGCAAAAGTTAGGCATGGGGGTATGATGATAATGTCATCATCAGCCATATCTAGCATTAATTAGTCATAATCCACTGATAAATGCTCCTACATAACCGCCAAAGGATCGTAATTCACTGCACATCCTTTCTAAGAGTTTAACATGAAACCAAGGTTAAAACTATAATTTTACCTTCATATCATGATTGCTGAACAACCGTGGGTTTTCTTAAGGGTTTATTAAAGGTCAAATATGCATTAAAGTCTAACAAGAGGATCCGTGCAAACAAAATAGGGATTTCATGCGTTACAAGAATTAATGGACATTTGAAACCCTAAAAATAGATCCGCTTAATTAATTGAGGTTCTGGTCAGAATAAAATTCACTTAAATCCTCTAAAAATCATATAAAAATATTCTCTAGGGTCTGGCATCCTCGATTTGACCATCAGAGCCCATTTTGAGCTAAAAGACTCTCAGACAGACAATTACCCTAATTTGGATTTTTGCATAAATTACCCATTCAAACTTGGTCAAAACCTAAATCCGATTTAACGATCAGACTCTTTGGATCCAAATTAGGTTTGTACCAAAGTTTGGGTCCAATCAGAGATCATATTGACCTAGTTTGCTTTTCAGTCTAGTTTGACTCTTTTTATCACATACTCACCCTTAACTTTTTGAATTCCTTATAAATGGGTCCCTAAGTTTGTTGTCTTCTTTGCAATTAGGTCCCTCCTCCATTATCGTGGAGGAACTCCTACTCCAATGATCTTCAATCAGAGATTTCTC
The DNA here is from genome assembly GCA_037157565.1 of Thalassia testudinum. NCBI lineage: Eukaryota > Viridiplantae > Streptophyta > Magnoliopsida > Alismatales > Hydrocharitaceae > Thalassia > Thalassia testudinum. Next base: position 129,346,395 of record JAZHRO010000014.1, on the reverse strand, counting down.
TTTGATTCCTTATAGATCTCTCCCAAAAATGGAAAGACTCCTGATGAGATCCTCTTCCATTTGAGCCTCTTCACGACCTTCCAAATCCATCCAAAGGCTCATGCGAATCATTTGAAGGAGTAGGTCTCCTATTTCGCGAAGCTTCCAAGCTTCCAAGCTTGGTCTCCAAGCTTGGAAAAGCTCTCTTGAGGCCTATTTAAGGACTCAGGTCATAAGGCCGTTCTCCTTAGCAAGGTTTGGGGCCAAAACCCTCTTCAAATCTCTACCTCCAGCCCTTCTCCGACCTAGCTCCAATGACCCTTCTTCCCCATCTTCCTAGGGATTGCCAACAGACAAATTGGCCCGTCTATCATCTTCACCACCTTCTTCCGTGCCTTGCCGATCACAGCGGGTGCCATCTTCCCCTTTCCTCGTTGCTGTCCCCCTCGAAGGAGACTTCATCTTCCTCATGTCTGGGAAGCCACGCTGGCGCGATTCCCTTCCCTTCGCATCCTTACATTAGGTCCTTGACTCCTTTCCTTCCTTAGGTTCAATTTATTCCCTTCTTTCTTTATTTCGACCGCTGACCACGCCTCTCCCCCACCATCTTCTCCCGCTCCAACCGAACTCCAGCGAGGTCATGAGCTCGATACAAGCCACCATCCACTTTGCCACGACTCCCAAAACCTCCACCAGCGCATGCCCACCAAAACCTTTCTCACTATTGGCGATTCCACCCACTCACGTGACCCACTGAACACCGCACCCTTACGCTTCCATCGCTATCACCGACACACATCCTCAGGCCACCATACGTCTGCTAACCACCACCACTGAGTTCGCCTCGCCACGGCGAACCTTTTGAGAACTCTAATTGGGGCTTAGCACTCATGTTCTTGGTTTCAGGCCCCTTGCCGGAGCTCTGCTGCTGTGTCATCTTCCGCCGCTGTGTCATCTTCCCTGTCTGTGTTCATCAAGCCGTGGCCGTGTTCTTCATCCAAACCACCTCTAGGCTGTGCGGTCTTCAGTTTAGAATCGCTCCAAGACCTCAATTGAGAAGAGTCTACAATGCACCCCCTCCAATACAAGGATTCTTCCTCCGCTGCTATTGTGTGAAGGAGGTGGACTAATTTAGTCCCACCTCATGCGTGGGCAAACCAATCAGATGGTATAAAGAGAATTTGTTCCATACCCTCCGTGCCTAAGACACAGGGGTCGGGTCCCTGCTTCACAAAACCCCACACGCCTCACCCGCAACGTACGCCCGCGGGTCTGGCCAAATCTGAGGATCTATTTACCTGAACATATACATGGGTTTGAGAGAAAAGAGGAGGAAATTGTGAGGAGAGAGGGGAGGGTTTTGCTGTGCCATCCTTGTGCCCCTGTGCTGAAGAGAGGCAACACTTAGGCTCCGAAGGAAGAAGGGTTGAAGGAAGAAAGAAGCCTTCAAGAAGAAGAAGGCTTGTGCGTAAGGAAGAAAAAAAGGTAGAAAGAAGAAGGAAAAGTGAAGAAAAGGAAAGGCAAGAAAAGAAGAGCCAAGGAGAAGGCCCTAAGAAAAAGAAGTTGAGAAAGGAAGAGAAGAAGAGGATAGTTAATGGTAGAAGAAGAGAAGGCTGTGCTTAAGAGAAAGAAGGAAGGTAGCAGAAGAGAAGAAGAACAGAAGCTTGAAGAGTACTGTAGATGCCACAGTTAAGTCGGCTAATTTTCAAATCAGACATCTGAGTACTAGTCATTTATTTACCATGATTGAGTAGTTGATATGTATATGCTTAAGACTAATAATTGGTAATCTAAATCACCATTATTTTGTCTTAGACATCTTTTTGCCTCATTAAACTCTTGATATACTCTTGTTTAGTATTAAATATCATTTGAGTAGATTGTTATGCATTGAATATCATAATTCTTGGCTTAATTATTATACTCATTTATATTTTGATTAAGATTAGCACGTGAATGCAACACTTACTCCTTGTGTTCGACCTCAGACTTCATTTCTAGATATTTGAGTTTATAAATTGTATTTGTTGATTGAGCCATTTAGGAGTGTACTACAATAAATGCATATTATATCTCTCCTCTAGCGCATCAACAACCATGCATCGGTCCTCACGAGTGCATGCTTGCTTGTTGCCTCCTCGCACCTCCGTGCTCACGCGACTTCGACCTCCTCGCATGCCCTCCATCTAGCCTCCGTTTTGATCGACCAACTTTGGTCCGATCTCAGTACATTCTAAACCTTGAATACATCCATTCCTTTGGATTTTTCTTGTCTTTATAATGTGCTTTGACTTATTCTCACTTGTTTGTGTATTTTTCTTGTGAAATCATGTAGCATACGTGAGTTTATCATCTGGTCAAAGACTTTTTTTTCTGGTATGAAGTCGTTTGGTTGACTAAACCCCTTGGTTGATCGACCAAACATCCAGTTCCTTTTTGATCAACCAATCAAAATTTTTGATCAACCAACCATGTTTTCCAGCACTTCACCATGGCACCCAAATGTGCCAGCGACTCTTCTAGTCATCGTGATGATACTTTCGCTCACTTTTTCATTACCGAGTCCACTCGTGATCATTTCTCACTATTTGCGAAATTCTCTCTGCATGTTGGTAGACCTGTTGACTTCACTTATTTCGAGTCTAATTTCCTTGGAATCTGCGAGAAATTTGCATACCATTAGATTTTGTGTTTGTTTGAGCGAAACTTTTATGCGGGTTCCAAACATAGTTGCATTCATGGTATTGATCCCATGGCCTGTCACCTATTTTATGCCAGTCTCAAAGATATAAGTGAAGGTGCCAACATCGAGTTGACCTTGAACGTCTATGGGATAGAAGTTTGGGTCAATGCAGATGTTTTGACTGAGATTCTTGGTTGTCCTTCTGTTGGACCTACTTTTCTTGACTTACATTAGCAGACACAGTTTGGAACCATCAGGGAGACCCTGCTCACTCCCTGTCATTTTGACTTGGGCCGTCCTGCCAAGTCACCCTATTTTCGACGTTTGCCTCATTTTTTGAATTGTGTATTTTTGTGGAATTTCATGTTTAAGTCCACATCATTTGAGAACTGCCCTAGCATTATTCTGATCACTCTTTATGCTTTTATGAAGAACAAATGATTCAACTGGAACCATTTGATTCTTTATCTCATGAGTAAACCACCCAGCAGCTCCTTTCAGTTTGGGACACTTCTCTCCCATATCTTTCTTCACTTCAGTGTGCCCATGGACATCAATCATAAGATAAACTCACATATGTGAAGATGGAGCAAGCATAGGGAGCCTATGGTGAGGAAGCACAATAAGAGCAGCAATAGCAGCAGTAGGAGCAGACTACCGTACCTCCTCTATTCCCGCCTTATGAGCACTTCACTGCGACATGTCCACCTCCAGTGCGACCATCACCCTCCTTCTACAACCAGGATTGGAGCCTCTTGGACAGACATATTTTAGGTAGGAACTTTGTCACTATTTAGGATGTGACCAGTGGTATTTCTTTGTTGATGCCTAGGCAGCGGGAGACTGACATGGTTATGATGAGGCACGGGCATCAAGTATCAGAGTACTTGAGTGCTCAAAGTCAGTTTTTGGATAGACTTGGAGAGTCAGTTCATAGCATTCAGTAGCAGCTTCACCAACCTCCTCGACCTCGTCGTTCAACTAACATGCCTTCAGCACCTCCTCCTCCTCCTGCATCAGCATCGCCAGTTGCACCATCAGCATCAACAGGACCAACTGACCAGCACATTACTCCTCCTCGTAGGACATCCAGGCATTTGACACCACGTTCATCAGCTTAGCGACGCCTTTCCCTTGGTCACCCTGCATCTTCTAAGAGATCAGATTCATTGGATCTCGAGTTGGACATTGATCTTCAGAGCACTATGGATGCCTTCATGGCATCATTAGATGATTAGATTATCTTTTCTAGTTCATGTTGTTTAACATGTATAACTTTATTTTTCTCATAACATTTATATTCTATGCAATGCTTATATAGGCTGGTTATTTATGCATAATATATCTCTCTCAGTTTTGTGTTTTTCTTTAGCTCTTTTATATTGTATGACATTTTGCTTGAATTATTTGTTTAAGGGGGAGTTAAATGTAAAATCACAAACATCATGTTTTACTTTTTGCTGAAACAAAAAGGGGGATATTTTATGCAAAACTATTTTCAAATTTCATAATTATAATTTTTTTGTCATAAAAAGGGGGATAATGTAAGCACCTTTGTTTTGATACACCAAAATTATGTTATTGCTAGACTAACATTTCAGGACTATCTCGGATCAAAGTATTAAAGTGTCTTTCAAGACAAGACAAGATAGTTACTGATGTGTGTCTTTTTGATTTAATTGAGTCTAGGACATTATTGTAAGGAACCTCAAATAAAACTCAAATACGAATTTTTCGTGCATCTTTTTCAAAATCAAACTTTTAAGGTTATTGATCGACCAAACTAGATAATTGATCGACCAAATCACGTTGATCGACCAACCAAATTAATTGATCAACCAAATCAGCCCATTTTAGGAAGTTGAGAAAAATCCTCCTGATCAACCAACCAAGCTAATTGATCGATGAATCAGTGATCAACCAACCTTCTTAATTGATCGACCAAATTGCCTTTTGATCGACCAATTAACCTTAATTGATCAACCAATTTAATTTCCTACTTAGGCAAAACTTTTAGTATAAATAGAGGTCGTACGTAGCCCATCCTTTCACAACTTTAAAATAGAAACACCATTCAAAAATGGAGCATCTCGTGCTTATTTCCAAAGGCTTTCATGCCCCATTCTTCACGCTCTTCAAAAGCACGATGACTCAAACCTCTACGAAAAAATTCGGTTTGATCTTTTATTGAGGTTCCATAGAAGTTATTCCTATTATTCTATTTTGTTGTTTTGATTTACGGATCCCAAATTTGTTGGGAAGATTCGTGGTTATTGCTTTTACTTCTCTTCAGGATAAAAAGGGAAGTGGTTGTAAGAGGTTGTACCACCCTCGTTCAAGTGGTACGGTTTAGTGGATTGACTAGCGGTGCCTAGTTGGAAAAATCTTAAGTTGGGAGGCCTAGGTAGTGGTTTTCACTCGGATTGGGTTTCCACTATAAATTAGGTGTACTCTATGCTTGTATTCTTAGTGCTTTATTTTTGATCTGTGCATACATTTTTTTAAGCAATACTGTTCACCCCTCCCCTCTAGTATTTAGTCGCGATCCACAGGATATTCCTAGCATCCTCATTGTCATCATCAAAAAGGGGGAGATTGTTGGTGCAAAGGCACCACGATAATTGATTTTGATGATAATAAAACACTTGTGATTTAACATTTACATTGGAGATTAAGATTTTAGATTAAACGTAAATGAAACAAGTGTGAAGGAGTTCAAGTGCAAGTCCATGGAATTTGGAGGAGCTTGATGGAAGAGAAAAAGAACCAAGGAGCATGGTATTGGAGCCTTACTTGAAGCTAAAGTTTGAAGATCAAGAGAAAGAAGAGTAGGATAGAATATTCTATTTTTATGTCATGTATTTTTATTTGTTCTTTATTTCTTTAGATTCCTTGTTAAAGAGCCTAAATATAATAGTCTAAGTCCTAGGAGCACTTATCCATCCTTAAGACACTTAGGTAAATCCTAGAAGTGAATTAGAAAACCAAAATAGTAAACAGTCTTCTTTATTAGACATGTTTAAGCCCGAAAGCTGTCTTTTATAGAAATATGTCGTAGTATAGGATGAAAATCGCACAAACACTTTAAATTTATAAAACTCAAAATCGATGTGAGTTCGAGGTTGTTCGCAGGGAGCAAAATGGCAAATTTCAATCACTAATCAAAGTTATTGATAAAGATATGCAAATATAATTAAATTATTGCTCAAGGTAAATCAGAATAATATGTCAATAAAACTAAGGATGAGAGTGCAAAAAGATGGGGTTAAAATGGTGATTTGAATCACCAAATTAACTCTAATGTTTAAGCTCAACAATTATCTCAAATAAATGAATGGTATCAATCGAATATCACGAAGTAAATGTTTCCACAGTAATATCAAATCAAAGCCAACACAAAGCCTCAGATGACAATATAAGGCTTCAAACACCTTATCTTCAAACTTGAGCAAGAGCTAAGGCACAACTGCTATAGAGGAGCACAAGGTCGTCTCAAGAGCAAGGCACAAGGCCTCACTAAGCCTCAGAAGGCTAAGTGTAGAGAGAGAGAAGGGGCATGATTCCCAAGGTAGCAAAAACCCTCCCCCTTCTTCCTTCAGATTATCTCTTCTTCATATCAAGCCGAATCTGGGTAATTGGACCCAGGCCTAGTCCCGCAGGCGTGATCGCAGGCAAGGGTGCATGAGGAAGCTAGTGTGAGTGTGCGTGTGTTTAGGCGTAAGTGAGGACCTCATCCCCGTGTGTTCGGAGGCCAATAGCCCATAGCACAATTTCCTTTTATGTGCCTCCATGGTTTTGTCCCACATGATGTGGGACTAACCTCTCCTTCACACACACAACAGGTAGATGTAGCTCTAATTCAAGCTATCGCATCTACGTTCGTGGTCAATTGGAGTCCTGAAGGGCTTTGTTGGGTCAAGCTGTTGTTGTTGGAGGTGGTATCAAGGTCGAAGTTTGTTAGAGAAGGGCAATCATTGTCAGAGAAGACAACAGCGATGGCGGAGCTCCGACGGGTACCTGTGAGCATGAAAATGGCCTTACGACCCTGTCAAACATGTTCAGAAGCTTCGCTATATCGAGGCAAGTGCATTGGTGGTGGTTTTATGGCCTGTGGTGGTCAGAAGAGGTCAGACAATGCTGGAGAAGGTGATGATGAAGCATAGTGTTCGGTGGGGCGATGGAGGAAGAAAAGCTCCTAATTAGGTTAGGGGTTTTGCTTGTGATAGTGAGATGAAGGTGTGGGAGGTGGTCATGTGGCATTTTGTTGGGTGTAGTGACCAGATGAAGCTAGTTGGAGCTTTGCCAGCAGTGAAGAAGATGGAGAGGGAAGGAGGTGAATGTTGCTTGATCCTAAGTTCTAAAGGGTTGGAGGAGATCAAGATGGTGAGATGAAGAGAGCAGAGGTCTTGTTAGGGTAGATTGAGGTAGGGAGCATCTGGCGTTGACCGGTCGGACATGAGGAAGGTGACAAAGTTTGGTAGAGGAATTGACAAGGATGAAGGGGTAGAAATCGCTCAAGCTTTGATGGGCGATGAGTGTGAAGACAAGTAGGAGAGAATGGGCTTCCCAAGTTGATGATTGGTTGGCTGGAGGAAGGTGTTGGAGAAGCTCACTGGAGCTCAAGTTCTGGATGATTGGATAAGGGAGAAGAGGGGGTATCTTGGTTGATTCTTGGCTGAAAAGAATGATCATGGCATGAAGGTCTTTTATAGAGCTTCAAATCGAGCTGCAAATTAGGTAGAGGGCTTGATTGAGTCGAGATTTCAGGGAAATAAGATCCTCTACGATCTCATTCTCGCTCGAGGTTTACAAATCTTTGTAGGGTCTCCTAGTTGGTCCAAATGATCGAGAAGATTCTTGCAACCAATCCCTCTAATTTTGGAGGGATTTGGATTTGATTTTAGGGAGGAATCCTCCCTCAAATCTCGGTTGCAGAGCTATGTTCACATCAATGATAGAAGGAATGGTTTGAAGAAAATGATGAAAAGGTAGGGGGGTAAATGCAAAGAACTTGAAAGTTAGGGGCCTAGTAGAGAAAAAGAGAGATTTAAAGGATTGAATTGCAAACTAGGTCAAGATAGACTCTGACTGAGTCCAAATTTTGGTACTAACCTAATTTGGACCCAAGGAATCTAGTGGTGAAGTTGGATTTCATTTTTGACCATGTTTGATTGGAAAATTTATACAAAAGCCCAAATTAGGGTAGAATTCCATCTGAGACTCTGTTCTCGATCAAAATGGGTTTAGATGGTCAAACTAAGGGTACCAAACCTCTTAGAATATTTTTCTATGATTTTTAGGAGATTTAGTTGAATTTTATCTTGACCAAAACCTCTTTAATTTAAGCATGTTTGAAATAGGGTTTTGTGTGTTGTGGTTCTCGAAAAGCGTGAAATCTTGTTTCTATCAGTGTGAACCCACTCTTTGGACTTTTAAGATAATTTGACCTTTATTTAGCCCTGAGTGACCCTGTGGTTAATTTGTGTTCAAGATGTGCTGTTAAAATTATAGAATTAAACCTGATTTCCCGCTTTCTTCTTAAATCAGAATATTATGGAATTACGACCCTCAGATGACCATGTAGGAGCTTTTATCAATCAAACCTAACTAAAAGTGGCTAGTTATGGTCTATGATGGTGTTCCAATCAAGACGTCAAGCACTACATTCAGAAGTCTAATAATCTCTTTTATGGCGTCAGATATGTAGATTAGATGTAACTAAGACCTAGAACACTTAGTTTGTTATAGTTAGTTCCCAGACATCCTAACTCACTTCTAGATGTCCATACCTACATCAAGACATGTGAAGACCTTCTCAGACATCCAATAATTTGACTATTAGGCCTATTCATAACCCAAATTAAATTATCAGAACAAAATCCTCTCGAAACATTTAGGAAATATTTTATTACTTTTTCCCGATGTCCAGAGAGCCTTTCGACTAATAAAGAGGCATTAGGCTAAATTTGACCAAATCTTGATTTGCTAGACCTAATTTAACCATTAGCTTCTCGGGAAATCAATTCCCGAAGGTTCCTTTTTGTCTCAGACGTCTAATAACATCTCCATACGTCCTATGGTCGTTTGATGGATAAATAGTAGATCCCTGTTTGGATCTGATCCAATCCAAGAACAAACTTGCTTACTTTTAGAGTCCAATATCACACCCAGATGCCTTAAAATTCACAGTTAGACATCTGACCTTTGTTGACAAGTACACTATTTAGATTCGATCAATTCCAAGAAACCCACCCTTCAGAATTAGACTCCCAAAATGTATATGAGACGTCTAATATGACTTTATCAGATATTTGACCAAATTATCAGTCATCTGATTTTATTATCAGAAGTAATTATTGCTTGATCTCATTCGGATTTTGATCTGATGTTGTGGGATTTATTCTCAACGGCTATAAGGTCTCTCCCAAGCCTTCTTGAAGGTTCCTAAGACCTCTATAAATAGAAGGGTTGACCACACATACCTTGAGATAATACTTTCCACCATTTTATACACATTGTGTGAGAGATCAAAGAGGAGAAACTATACCACTTGCTCTCTAAGCTTCATACGATACATCTGAGAGCACCAAAATTCTACACGTTCATGCTCATCCACTTCCACCTTAAGGGAAGTAATCCTTGCTTATAGAAGATTAGGTTAAACTTTATATTTGGGCTCTATAGGTATTCTTTTTGTATTTTGTTTTTGGTTGGGTATTCGCGTGGCGAATTCCCTTCTTCTTTGTGAGACAAATACTCTTCGTGAAGAAGAGGGGTTTGAGGTACACTACCCTCAGGTTAAAGTATTGTGGTTGTATTGAGGTTGTGTTACCCTCGTTTAAGTGACACGTATAGTGGATTTGATTAACTAGATCGATTGGGAAAATCCTAAGTCGGGAAGTCTTAGGTGGTGGTTTTTACCATTGGGGTTTCCACCTAAAAATCTATTGTGCATTGTGGTGAATGTTTCTATGATTGCATTTTATTTGTATCATTTTTATACCACACTATTCACCCCTCCTCTAGTGTGAAATCTCAGGTGAGTCCCGATCTAACTCAAGGAGGCTATGCTTTTTTTGATTTGATTTCAACTTGTTGGAATTCACATTTGTGATTAATGAACCTAAAAACTAACCTAACCTAAATCTAAACCTAAAGCTAACCTAATCTAAACCTGAACCCCAGTCTCGAGTTCTCTCATCAAAATCTCGCCCGTTGCATTTGTCTCGCGGATCACAAAGGTGTGTGATAAGTCAATTTTAGTGGACCAATGTTGAGCCTAAGATTGGTTAGCTCCATTTTAAATACGCTAATGTTTGCAGTAGGTTATAAAATAAGTGCACGCATTAGGATTTAGATCTGTATATATTTCATTGCATTTTATAATTAGTTATGTATATAAATAATTATTGCGTGTTTCATGTTTTAGGAATAAACCATACTTGCACCACTTCTCTTGCACATATACACATAACCCACTCTATAATTTCCCAACATCCAATAACCCAATCTCTCATCTACAACATTCTTTCTCAATTGAACACCCCCTCATCCAATCTCATTTAATACCAACACCAATTGCCTTTCCCATTTCCACGTTCTCGATCCCATCAACATGGTCCAACACACCCGATACGAATCCCCTTCCAGTAGTGGTGTTGCTTGCTTTATTTGGACCACTACTTAACATGAAAAGGATTAAAAGATTCATTGATAGTTAAACTTCTGCTTAAGGTTCAAATCACTTAGGGTTTCTTTTCATTTTGTAGTCCCACATTCTAAAGGAAATCTACCATCACCGAGACAACTATTTTCCTTTTTGATTGTGGAATTCAAACTTATTTGAAATCATAATAAGAAAACCCTAAAAGACATTAAACAAAATCAAACCCTAAAAGCAAAAACATAACAAAAATTGTGTAACAAATATCTTGTTTTGGCATTGGACTCACTCAGTCCAATTTGCATACACCATAAAAAGAAATAACTGGGCATCAACCCAATCAATGCCCTCCACATTCCCATGCACATTCAGGTACCAAAGCTTAATTAAAATAAGTAGTCACTTGACCACTTAAGGACTTCATCAAATTTAGGCTTGATATCTAGATTTTAAGGATGATTAATCGCTCTTAGTTCCCAAAGGGAACGCGGCGATGGACTTAGAGGGAAGTCAAATGATGGGTAAGGGTTTACATAAGCCCCTGGTGATTTTCCCAGGACATTCTTGGGCCCAAGCCACCTCTTTTAGTCTAGTCAGGTGATCTTTAGGAAGTGGGTTCACTTATTGATTCTTGATTTTCCAGGTTCCCAAGTTTTAGGTTTCTTTAAGTAGTCAACCTTAAGGCAGATTTAGGTTTGGTTGCTTGTTTTGAACACTTTTCCTCATCTCTTCTATTCTCTCCCCTCCCCATCTTCCAAGTGCATGCATGGGCGAAGGTCCTAGAACCCACATCTTGAGGGACCATTTGATTTTGCCCCACACACCGAAAGATCTTTGTTTTCTTCTTCTCCCTTTCATCATTCCTCTGACTTAAGCATGGAAAATATGGAAAACAGGAATATGAATTCTGCTTCTAACCCCTCCGCTTCCACCTCTCAACTTGACCTTAACCCTAATGTTCAAAACCCATCAACTGACCTGCAAACTAACTTTCCCATTCCTAGCTTTTCGAGTTTGGAGCTACCTCAAAACATTGAACAGTCAGGGCAATTTCAAAATCCAAATGCTATTTGCCTTTCCCTTATGGTCGACCAATTGGTTCGACTGCAACATAATTAGCAACAGTTGGCTAGGATAGTCATGAACCTAGCCAACCAAAGACTGGGTTAGCCACTTGGGGAACCTCTTATACCACTTAAGAATTTTTATAATCCTTCCAATTACAAAGAGAGACCCGTGGTGGTTATACCTGAAGGGGATTTTGAAATTAAACCCACAATCTTGAACCTAATTAAATATTTCCATGGTCTTTCGAGAGAGGACCCTTTTAGCCACCTCGAGGAGTTGACTGTCCTTGCTCAAACTACCTGTTCTCACAATGTACAGGAAGAATTGTGGCTTATGAGACTGTTCCCTTTCTCATTAAAAGAAAAGACATCTCATTAGTTCAGAATGGTCGGGCATCCTATCACCACATGGCCCCAATTAAAAAGTGCTTTCCTAAAAAATTTTTTTCTGATAGGCTGTATAAATGCTTTAAGATGATCAATTATGACCTTTCTATAAAAGTCTGGTGAACCTCTCCATGATTCTTGGGAGAGATTTCAAGAATTACTAAGGAGTTGCCCCCACTATGAAATTCCATGATGGTTGCTAGTAAATAATGAGCCCACATTTGTGGGCTAATTTATTATTTGAATGCCTAAACATTAAGTTCATACTAGCATATACAAAGCATGCATTAATATGTAAGTAGATTAGTTTGTAAATTTACTTTCATGCATATTTCATACATTACATTCATGTGTAAATATGATAGCATGCATTAGAATTTAAGTAGGTTAGTTTGCAAGCATACATTGCTACATAGTTTAAATAGAAATAGGATTTAGTATTTCTTGTGGGTTTTGTGCATAAATAACCCACATATAATTTCTTTATATTATTTAAATATTACCTCCTTAACGGCTGTAGGAGCTTAAAGACTACAATCAAGGAGGTGAAGAACATGGATCTTGGCAGCCCACGTTGATCGACGTTCCATCTTCTTCCTTATCTCGTTACCTTCCTTGTGGCATAAAAACCCCTTTCCTCTTAAGTAGACGGCACGCCATCATCCCACTCCACCACCGTGCAGAGCTTCTAGCTCGTCCATTCCACCACTGTTGGCCTCTATCGTGGCAAAGCCTTACCATTGTGGGCGTGCAGGGTGACAACCCACATCGCCATTCGTGAGCCTTGCAGTCTCATCACCATGCATCCACCACTGCGTTGCTCATCGTCGCTCTCCATCTTCCACAACTATGCCTTCCTTCTCTTCATTCTGCAACCCCCTTCCTTATCTTCCTCTTCTTTCTCTATTTCTCCTCCACCTCAAGAGAACCCATCACCACCAACATCACCTGTTCCCCCTCCTAGTCATCTCCATGCACACTAGCGTGCGCCCAGCTTTGCGCCAATCTCCCCCACGTGCAGCAGCGCACCACGTGTGACTTGTGCACCTCTGCCACCTCAAGTTCTTGCCGTTGCATGCCACCACACTTCCTTTTCGCCTGCACCACGCTCCAACAGGCCGGCAGCTACCAGCCGCCACCCCCGTGTTCCCACGCCCAGCAGGACCGGCTCCTCCACCGTCTCTCCCTCACGTACATGCCCACGCACGGTCGCCCATCGCCACTTCTCTCTACGTGAGCTCCAGTAGGAAGAGCATCCCACCGCCACTTACCACCTTCGTTGCCGCTGCTAGCTCTCACCGCCACCATTGTTGCGAAGCCCTCGGTGGCAACTACCTCTAGCGAGCTTCACATCTCCCACCATCCCTTCCTCCTCGCGCACGGCCAAGGGAAAGTTTTCCCCTGTTTTGAGTCCAATTAAAATTTACTATGGCATGCCATTGTTAGATTTCATTTTCTCACTTAATTAGTTAAATATTATGGCACATTTATCAGAACACCCTCTATTTTTAACGTAAATGCAGTTTCAGCTTATTCACATCTTGTTATCTTAATTAAAAGTCGATTCTGACTCGATTTCTTCAGCTAATCATTCATGAACATGAATTTTTGATTCTCGTGAGTTTGTAATAAGCATTTTTCTCCTTGTGGATACAACTTAATCAATTTTGTGGTTAGATTTTAAGTATTAAATGTTTTGAAAAAAATGATTTTCTACCATGCAACCAAACACAACGATATGTCATTTTATGTGCAAAACAACATCGGAAACGAAAATCATCTTTTCAAATGGCGTCGTTGCCGAGGAGGAAGTATGCCTAGCAAATTTACGCACATTTTTTTGTTCACATTGATCTATTTTTAAGGCTATTATCTCTAATATATATTTGTGTTTTAGTGCGAGGTACATCTACTTGGGAAAAGGAGCACCATACCACCCGCATCCATGCCGAGGTGGACCTTGTTTCCACCATTGAGACATGCTTCATTGAAGTGGTAGAGCCAGGAGACATGGATTTGTGACAGTGGTTTATGCTTGGAGATTAATTGGACTTGTTAGTTAGCTTTATTTAATTTCACTATTTTCTCACCCTTGTCTCTTGGGGTTAGTTTTTGGGAGTCTGTTCCCATTTCTTTAGATTTAGGTTTTTATTTTCTTTTGTTGTTGTTTATCCTTTCCTTAATTATGCATAAGTAGGAAGATAAATAAAAATATGAACTGCATGCCTAGAAGCTACATGATTTAGGATGACCATATAGGATTGTATGAGCAGCCTCTAGTTTTCATTTTTCGCATTGTGTGCATTTCATTGAAGATTGTTGGAGATAAGATACGTTCTGCTTTCCTTGCATCCTATTCTGATCATGCATTTGCATCTAGATTTAAAGACAAGACCACCTAAATTATTTTGAAAAGATTAACAAGTGGTCACATTTAAAATTTGAAAAGGACTTAATCAGAGGAGGAACCTTTAAAACCTAAGGAGTTGAAGTGAAAACTTGAAGTGCAGTTCAAAAATTCAAACCCAAAATTTTTACAGTGTGTGCACACTTGTTTGATTTTTGCACCAAGACACTCATTTAGACACTTCATAAGTCTTGGAACCATTAGGGCAAGAGCCCTCCTATTGTTGGATTCTGAAGTGTTCAGAACTCGAGATCAAAGGTTTTGTAACTCCAAAGAGGGGGATATTGATAAGTCCATGTTAGTGGACTAAATTAGAGCCTGAGTACCTCATTGTTGGAATGCAAGTGTAATATGAATCATACATTGCATAGATAAAATTAATAAAGCTGCAAAATTATCATTCCATGCATTGCATCAATTTTTACATCTTAATCAATTAAATTTGGGTCATTATGGAAGGGGCAATCTAGATGAAATCATACCTAAATTTAGAATGCCATCTTCAGAGTTTTAATTTGTCATATGGGAGAAAGGAAAGAGCCTCTTTAATTCTTTGGCTTCCAATTTTGTCTACTCAGAATCATAAAGTTTGGGCCCTTTTGGGAAGGAGATGGCTCTCTCTCCAAATTAGAGCCTTCCCCATCCCATAAGGAGTTTTGGAAGCCATGCACAAGAGAAAAGGAAAGAAAGAAAAGAAAATAAAAAAAGAGGACCTTCCTTATTTTTTCCTCTCTGTCACCGATAATCTCTCTCTCCCTTCCTGATATCCTCTCTAATTCTCTTTCTTTCTTTCTTTATAAATAGGGAAGGAGGCAGCTGGAATGATCATCTTCTTCCCTACGGGGAAGAGCAACCTCTCGATCAGCATCATCTTCCTCCACGAAGAAGGAGAGCCCTCTCTCCAAGCACAGACTCAACTCCATCACCGCGACTTCCTCAACCATGGCCACAACCACCACTACGTCTCCCCCCCCAACATTCTCATCACTACGGTCAGTGGTGACAGCACTAGCATCCGCAACTGCAATGACTCGTCATCGATTGCGTTTACCACGACGACCCCCATGTTGATGGCTGGTGAAAATCGCAGGTTTGAAAATACAACTATCATTCATTGCAGTATAGTCGCGAAATCTACTTGTCAAAAATAATTTATAAAATAACGAGACTTTGAGTTCCAGTCGTTCATCTCTAGGAGGCATTTAGGAAATGCAAAATGAATTTTGATCTCTCTCTCTCTTCTTGCTTAAGATAGCATGTCGATTTATAATAAGTACGTATTCATGCACGACATGCTGTTGCAATAGAAATATAAAATGAGCGCGGGCAACTGATTATCATGCGAAAGATATGGCAGTCAAGCACATGGTGATTTTCACACATAGACATATATATATATATAGAAAGGTGATTTCATTGATTGCATGATGGTGGTTATAGCACAGCTAGAGGAATGCTTATACATAAATGCTTGAAACATAAACTACTCGCTAGTAGAAAATGACTACATACATGAATCTATGGGGGGATTATGCATGCATCATTGGGGGAGAATATGGAGCTACCTACAATCAGTAATAAAGCAGTAAATCTATGAAGAACTACTATCTACTTAGCTAGCAGAAATAAGGGCATTCGGAGGTGGGCTCCGATGGCCTTTGATTGGATGAGAAGAGAAAGAGGGGTGGACAATGGTGCTTAGGCCGGCCCTTGGAGAGGTGAAGGAAGAGTGCTCTAGCCTTGGCGTGGAGGAGGTGGAACCATGGTGGGAGCTCGTGGAGTGGAGCTGGAATGAGGGTGGAGATATGCTAAAACTAAATGGAAGACTAGATGGGTGCAAATGGCCACCTAATGGTCCTTTAAGTAGACCCAAGGGAGCCTCTCTAGAGAAGTGTGGAACTCTCTAGAGAGAGCTCCAAGTGTGACCGTCGAAGGTGGTTTTTAGATTCACAATTTGTGGATCTAAAAATTGAATGGCTCTTGGTTGCTAATTTTGGCAACTAAGAGTGGAGCCACCTTGAAGAGAGTTCTAGAGAACTCTAGCTGGGTGTGTGTGCGTGAATGGGTGTGTGTGTGTGTGTGTGTGTGTGTGTGTGGTAGTGCTCTAGGTGGCTAAGTGAGCTAGGTTAGGTTCTAGTAGGTTTAGGTTAGGGTAAGTTTCAAATTAGGGTTGCAAACCCTAATTTGCTAAGGAGAAAATGCAATTAAACTTAACACAAGTTTAATTGAATGAGTGTTAAGCTAACTAATAGTGAATAACTCAATTAGGTTGGGCTTAGGTCAATTGGGCTCTCACTGAGTCCAATTGGACTTGTGTGGGTTGAGATTTGAACTCAATTGGACTCTATGAGTCCAATTGACTAGGCAATAGTAATTTATTATGATCCAAGCCAATTGGGCTTAGTGAGAACCTAATTAGGTTCTTAGGAAGGTTTAGAGGTGGTGTACTAGGATTAAGGTACCTTAATTTAGGTTCCTAAGGGGTTGGAATTGGGTTTAGGGACCTAGGAACTCAAGATCAAAGTTTGAATTCCAAAACAAGAACTGGAAAGCAGTTCCAAATGTATGATAATAGTATCAGACAACTTATACTCAAAAATTAGAAGTCCAGAGTTATTTTCTGGATGTCCAATTAGAGTCAGGAGGGATTCAGGGTTCTGTCTTGTGTATTCTGTAGAAATTGGACGTTTGATCAAGTGTCTGGATGCCCAATAACACTGCAGACTTGGGTTTGAGGTGTGTGGGTTGTGACTAAGGGTCCTGGACATCCAATAACCTATCTGGACGTCCAGATAAGGGATGGAACTAGAGTTTTAAGGCTTCCTAGGCTATGGTGACCTAATTTAAGTGTGGCTAAGGCTTGGGAAGGGTTCTAAGGCTATCCTAGGGCTAAGATTAAACGTAAGTTCTTCATAATTTAACTACTTTACTTCTACTTAATAGAATAGCATACCTCAACCCTTTACATTATTTCTCTACTACATTTTATTCTAATCTTCCACTCTAGTTCTCATGCAGTACTAGCTTCAGGTCCAGCTTCAGATCCAACTCCAGATCTAGCTTCTGAGCTTCTTATTTCCTGCAATTTATATAATGCACTTAATTAATACCTTATACCATTATTTCATACATAGCTAAAGTAAAGTAGTAAGGATGCAAATAATGCTTATGTATGCGAGAATTACAGTAGCTTATGCTAAGTTCTAGCCTAATTTAGCTCAATTAAGACCTATGATTGCTGCTCAATCACATGCCACCACCACGCTCGCTACTGCATCTTCGCTTTGCCACCGTGTCATGCATCTACTGTGACCATGACTGTGCCTTCCCATGCATGGTCTCCTCTCCAACCAACAGAGGCCGGCCATCACCCGCAGTAGTCACTGGCCTCTTCCTCTTCTTCTTCCTCGTTCTCTATTCTTCTTCACAAGACCCCAACAGCACGCCTCTGACCACCTTTGCTGCAATTGCTTGTGCACACCATAGCCTGCACCCACCCCTCACGCATACGCGTACACGCAAGCCCCGCACGCCTGTAGCAACACTCCTCTGAGCACCGGTAGTAGTAGTCACCACGTGTAATAGTCTCTAATGTGACCACCAGCCACTAGCCACCATGCATAGGCTCCCCGTGTGGCCAAGCCCTCGTGTGCTTATTGCATGACAAAGAGATCTTCTCTTGATTAAAAAGATAATAGTAATAAAATGATAATGTCATTTTTTTTATGTAGTGGAAAATTTCTCTATCAAAATTAATTTAAATCTAATCTTACCACATTGGTCACAGTGTCGTATCCATAGGGAGGCATTGGCCTATTAAACTTGCACAAGATGTAAAACAAATGTTCACAAATGTATTCTTAAGTAGTGGAATCACAATCAAGCTAAAACCCTCTTTAAATTAAGATCACAATGCATGGAATCACTAAAATCACATTTATGCTAAATAACAGGAGTAATCATGAAATTTCACTACAATAATGAAATCGACAATAAAGATTGACCATGACATTCATCGCCACTTCTCCTCAAACAAGACAAGAGAATGTCTTCCCTTTAATCAAATCAAAAACCTTTTACATGAATGGAATAATGTCGAAATAGTCATTTAACGAAAGAAGAGGGACATTGATGAGAAGCTCATCATGGTCTCTAATTACCCCTAATTAACTAGTCTTCCTAGTTAGTTAGCTAGGAATATGTAAATATATGGGTTAATTATTAAATAAGGGATAAATAGTAAAGGACCTTAAAATAAGTTAAAAATGCTATATTATTAACCAATTAATATTATTAATAATTTAATTAATAATTGGACTCGAAATATTATCAGTAATTTATCTAATTAATGTGTTAACTAACTTAAGTATAATTTATACCTAAGTATGTAATAACTTAAGTAACATTACTTAATTAAGTAAATTAAGATAAAAAGGTCAAAAATGTAAATTCAAGGTTTAAATATAATAATTGTCTTATTTATAATCATATATAAAATGTTGAAAAAGATTTAAATTAAAATAAACCTTGAAAACCTTAGTTTACATTTTAGTCCTTATGTTTTATTTCATTCGAGTCCTTATTCTTCACTTAGGTCCTCAATTTTAGTTACAAATAAGTCACTGAAAACTTCTTCTTCTTCTTTCCTTCTTCAGCCTCCTCGACGACTGACGATAGGAGGTGCTTTCACCCACCGATCACCGCATATCCAATGTCATTCCTTCCTCTCCAAGCTCCTAGAGCTTGTGCTCAGCATCCCCTTTTCATCCACTGGTCTGGATGAAGTTGCAATCCTATTTTAGAGTTGAAGATAACCTCATTGGCATTGGAGAAGACCCTGATGGTTACTCCACTCCTAGCCTCTTCTCCGTCTCCGTCCAGATACACCCTCCTTCTCAGCTGTCGCAACCTATAAATACCCCTCTACACCCTCGATTTCAGACTCCCTTCCCTCTTCTTCACTGAGCTAAATGATAGGCCATTCTTTCCAAACTCCGACAACCTTCCTTCTCTTCCTCCGTCTTCCTCCATCCATGTTTGCTTGCTCTGGATCTTCGCCGACGTCAGTCAAGTCTCCTGATGCAGTGTTGACACTGGAGTTCCTTTGCTTCACTCCACCTATGCCCACTGGACTTCTTCCCTGATCCTCTGATTTCCTCCTCCATTAAGGACCATCGATGGAGATCTTCTACCCCCTTCGTCCAGGTAACAGTAGGTTAGGTAAGTAGATTAGTTAGAGTAGTTAGGTAGATTAGATAGATGTAATGCCAGATTTTCATTCATCTTCTTCAGCTCCGGCGAGCTCATTGAGCTTGTCTGGAGCAATCTTTTGTCTTTTTAAAACATTGATCACCTTCTTTAATCTTTCATGAACATTTATATCACCTTAAATCACTGAATTGATCACCTATTCACCTAAACCACCTCCACCTTCACCACTGCTTCCACTGTCCATGGCGAAAGTAGTTGAGCTTAATCCACCTCCACTGGGGCCCTTTATCACTTAACCATCACTTAATGGCCCCTATCCTCACTTTAATTTAAATAATAATAATCTATAACTTAAATGACTAATTTCATTTAATCTCCTAAGCTCGCTGTCAATGGCAGCTCAGGAGGATTTCATATCGCTAATTAACCACTTATAATCCATCGCAACTTCCTTTTGACTTGTTTTCTCCACTCAATTGAGTGGGAAAGCAGGTCCTGACCCAATCAAACTCAAAATCTATTCACTGGGAATTCAAAGCATAACTTTCAATTTAATTGTTAATTGAAGAAATTAATGTTTTCCTGAGGTTCCTTGTGACCTCAGGAAGCTTTTCAGATCATCATTGGCATGTTTTTATATCATTTGTACACTTTTAGCCTTTTTCTGGACTCACTGGAGCTTTGGGGAGCTTCGACGAGTCAAAAGAACTCTTCAGCCCATAGAACTTCGTGTGAAGCACTAGATCACTTATTTGAAGGTTACTGATCATTTTGAAGCAATTTATTTGAGGTTTTAAGACTTGGAGCTCCTGTTAGACCTTTGTCTTCTCCAACTCTAGCAGAGTTGGAGATGATTGTTAGTTAGGGTTAAGCTTTATTTGAAAGGTCTAGAAGCATCAAAAGGGTGCCCTGAGACCATTCCAATAAGTCAATCTCTGAGATTAAGTTTGGTTTGTTCTGTCTAACAAACTCATCTAGGATCTCAGGCAACAGGCCTGGAACCCTAGGAATCCTAACTGAAACATCCTTTTGAGGTTCTGAATCTACTCCTGAGGTGAAAGAGAAGTTAACTAAGGGATTAATTTCATTTGAAATGATTAAATTTAGAAAGTCAAATTTTAAGGCTTAATGGTCAACCTTAAGTTTGATTCATGGATTTGGGATTCAATCAGAAGAATTGAGGAGTCTAATTTGTTTCTGGGATGTTTTCAAATGATTTAAATTCAACTTGGTTGAACTCTGATCAATTTTATGGAGGAAATTGATTGCTGTTCAGTTTGGGTTGTTTTTGAACCCAAACTGACGACAGTAAGTTTTTTGTGAAATTCAAGTGAATAATCTGACCACGTAGATTCTTAACAACCTCTAGAGGTTGTTTGATTTGATTAAATAGGTCTCTAGCCATCTGTTGGACCAAACAGAACTTGAATTGAAGTTCTGAAGCCCTTTTGCGAAGCTTTTTAGCTTCTTCACCTTCCTGAAGCTTCTTAGAGTTTCTCTCCTTCACCTACAGTTTTAGAAACACCTAAATCTCTTCAGCATCTTGTCTACGGTCAAAAAGCCATTATGCAAGACCTTAGAGTTGAGACACCCTTCTGTAAGCAATATGGCCGTGGCAACCTAGACCCTTTCACCCTTCAAATCGAATAGCTAAACCTTCCCTGAGTATCAAATTGATACTACAATCATGTAGAGCAACCTTAGAGCTTTCCAGCAAGCCTTCATTTGCTCGGATTGGAGCTCTATGCTGGCTGGAATCATCAACTGATGTTTGGTCTGGGAGGGGAATACATAGTCCCACATTGGTGGAACTGAAATGGCTGCCTTAGTATAAAAGTAAAAAGTGAATAGGGCCATTCAGTCGTCAGCGCAGGGTGCAGGAGTGAGCATATGGAAGTGTGTGTGGGTGTATGCGGTGTGCGTGCCTGGGTGTGTGTGCGCCTGTGGGCATGCGAGTGTAGGTCCATGAGGGTGTGTGCATGTGGGCCTGGGAGGCCGTGGGCCGGATGGGCTCGAGACTATGCTGAATAGGAAATAAACCAAACCAAATAAAAATCAGGCTTGGACCTAGTAGGGTCTGGTCCCACCCTGAGAGGGGTGCTGTGTATCCCTGATCGGTCCAAGCCACCAACCTAAAAACCTAATTTTTGGTTCAAAGGATTCAAACTGGTTTGGTTTAGAAGAGCTGCAAAGGTTCAGAAGGGCTGCAAAGGAAGAGAAGGAGAAGAAGGGGAGAGCTCGTAAGGATTGAATAAGGTAGATAGGCAAAACAAATAATAAGAAAGAAAAGAAAGAGAAGAAGACATGTTTAAGAGAAGAGCTCGAGAAAGATTAAGGAGAAGAAATAAGAGAAAAGTAAAAAGAGAAGAGAGCGAGAGAGAAAGGTAAAAGAAGAGAAGAAAGAATGAGACTGAAGACAAAGAAGAATAATTGTGGTTTAATTTCTTGTATTCTATTAATTTCTTTTTGATCTTAATGTTGTAATAAGGCATATATTCATTAGAATTACTTTGTTTTGCCTTAATCTCTTGTCAATAAAAAGAAATTAAAAGAAATAATCATGTTTACTTGTTTGTAAAAGTAAATCATATGTGTAAATGTGTTTCCTTATGGGATTTTGCATTCTTCTAATTAGAAATCCTTAAGCAAAATTCATATTCTTAAAGTAAATTTAATTATAATTTCCATAAGTAGCTTAGGATTAGTGGTGAATTTTAATTAAGTTATGCCTCCTAGCGAACGACCTGGACTCAACTAGTTAAAAAGAAATAAAATCTAAAATGTTAGGTTAACTTGACCCTATAGTACTTAATCAACATAAATTCAAGTTGACCTAAGTTACTTTCTTTTGGACATAATTAAGCATAATTAACTTAATTAACTGTGTTGAGAAAGTTAAAGACCATTTCTCATCAAAACCACACAATATCCAATTGATTTAATAATATATATCGGAATTGGCAATGGCAAGGCAATGTAAAAACTAATTGCTATGCTCCTATATCAAAACAGAGCACCTCGCTTGACGACTTCGCTCGCGATGGAGAAGGCCTCGCCGGCCGCGAGGCTGGGCGGAGGAGATGCGTTGGAGGAGAGGCTTGCAATGGTGGTAACGGCGAGGTGTTAGGAGGCCGAGGTTGGCTGCACGGCGAGGAGTGGTGGCCGGTGGCAGGCGGATGTCAACGGGTGGCCGTGCTGATGGTGTGGATGGTTGGAGGTTCGCGTGGAGATGAGGAGCACTCTGTGGTCGCTCTGGTATTGTTGGCGATGAGAATGAGGGCTGGAGGAGTTGCGGGTGAGTGGCGTGGTGGGGCTGCAGTTTGGGTTATTTCGGGAGGTTGCAGGTGATGTGGGTGGAGACGGGAGGTTGAAGAAGAAGAGGCAGGTGAACAGGGGTGGCTGGTTTGGGTTTTTAGTGGGATGATGATGGTGGTGGCTCGTAGTGGTGGCGCAGAGAAGATGGGTTTGGGTTCCTTTGCTAACACAGAGGAAGGGGGGAAGAGGAAAACATAGGAGAGGATGAAGAGGAAGATGGTGATGGTTGGGTGGTGTAGCCAATGTTGATGGGTCCTCGCTATCATCGAGAACCACTAGGATAGATGCGGCATTGAAAGGAGGAGGAGTACGCTCTAGCCACCGTGTACACTTCGACCACAGTGTCTACTCCGGCCACGATGTCGGTGGAGGTTATCCTAGAGGTCCCTGTAGGGGGGAGGAGATATATCTTCTGTATGTGGTTTCTCTATTGCGATTCTCCCTCTCACATTCTGTTCTCTCCCAGGATCTTTGCCCTTCTCCAATGACAGCAGTGAGGTGGTGGCTTCGGAGGCGATGTTGCGTGTGGAGAGGAATCTTTGTGAGAAAGGTGAGGTGCAAATTGTCAACATCGTCAAACGTCCAGAGTAAGCTCTGGACACCTTAAAATTGAGATTTGGCTACGCTTGATTCCTGCAATGCATATAATTATTTATAATATCAGATAAACTTTACAAATATAAATTATAATGCATGCATTTATTTTATAATCAAATGCAAATATTAATATAGTCTAAAATGTAGGAACTAAGCAACTTAGGATAAAAATTAGTCCAATAAATTGGACTCATCACCATACACACATGCCTAAGTTTTGTTGGTCCCTAGCAAAAGTGAAAAATGATGGAAGTGGCCAAAAGATTTCTTCTTTCCTTATTCCAAAAATTTAGAGATCCAAACAAATGAGAGGTAATAGTAGCCTAGGTAATGGATCCAAGTGGAAAGCCAACTTTCATTTACAGTTTGTACTTAACCCTTGGTAAAACTTCTATTTGGATAGGCAACTTCTTCCCTCGGGGATAAAGCAGAAAATAATTTGTAATTTGACCCTAGCTTTTTGGCTGAGGTAGGAGATACAGAGTCAAATTGATTTATATTTGGTGACTCAAACTCATCTGGTGCTACATGTAGTCTAGTACTACAGACTCTCAATCTCTAGACTATCAAACGAGTCACCGAAAGAGAGGCTAAACAAACTGTGCTCTCTTGATGTTCCTTTGTGCTTACTCTCTCTTTTATTTTTCTTTTCTTCTTTCTTTTCTGAGGTCACATATCTTACCAGATTTTGTAAATGTACTCAATGTTTGGTGGCCTCACATGTCATTTACACTTCACTTAAAGTTCTAATAACCCTACAACTAAGTTAGAAGTTCTCAGCCAGTATTCGGGTAATCAGAAATACTAAAAAGTAGGTATGGGTCATATTTTTTGGATCGCAATGGATGTTTTTGTTGCCTCAATGATATTGATACCTAAGACAACTATAACTTGAACATCTTTTTTTTCTTTTTCTATTTTTTTTTGTATATGTTTTTTTCTTTTTCTTCTTCTTCTTCTCTCTCTCTCTTTTTATAACTCCAATACAACATAATGCAGATTTTTATTCATGAGGCATTATTCAGGATGATGATGGTCAAGAGGATATTGTGTGGCTTATTTAGTGGAAGTGCCTGCTCTCAGCACCGGGAAGGAATTGATAGGACAATCATATTTCTGACCTTTGACACTATTACCCTCTTTCAGCCAAGGACTCTATGAAGGACGATCGTAACCATCCACCATAGTCATAGTTTTATTAGGACTCAATCTTTATGTATCTGCCTTATTTGGTGACTCAGGAATTCACACAATGTTTGTACACAGGAACAGAGAGAGAAAACTATGCCTAACTCTGAGGTATCATCATCTAATTATCCAGAACTTAAGAGTCCTTACACTAGACTTAGCGCACTAGTAGTCTCTTTACTTTCTCCTCACCAATATTAGGTGGATCTAATAGAAGATAGTTTTCCTGACTCCCTTCAAACTTTCCAAGGACTCAGTAGACTAAAAATACTTATTGGTTTTCTACAAAGATCCATTACCCAGTCTATGTGTAAGTGAAGTAATTGTACTGGATTCTAAACTTAGAAATAATATAAGAGGAAAATCTTTAATAAAACCTCCTTCATAAAAACTTCTGCTAGCAACTAACTAATTTAGCTCAAGAAAACAAAAGAGATCCTTTTTTTTTTTTGGAACTAATGCACCTATCCTAAATGCATGAATACTGCCTAAAAATGCAAAATGCACCCCCATGCCTAAATACTACAATGTCCTCATGTAAAATTAAAATAGGGGGAGAAGGAAGGAAATCACTTAATGAAGGCGTTATTTTGGACGTCAGGTTGCCTCCCAACAAGTACTACATTTTCTATCAGCAGCAAACTTAAAGGGAACCTGTAAGTCTGGTTCTAAAAAGAAAAATCTAGGCCCTAAAAATATGCGTAAAAGCACGGGACTAGAAAATAGGAAGCTGTGGATGTTGGCGAGCTGATGACGCAGCGTGATTCCAAATGCTCGCTAGAAGACATGATAGCAAACAATCTCGCAAGCTACTTGGAGAGGTCTAGGAAAAAGAGTAACAGAAGAAGGGCCCTCTTGAAATGGAATAAGTGGAGGATAACAAGAGTCCTCCAAAGTATGAAGGGTTTTAAAAGATATAACCATAAATGTGTCAGATGATGAGTCCATTTTAATGGACTATTGTTACGCCTAAGTTAACTTTAATCTTACCTTTTAGGTTTGTTAATAACTACATTAAGTTATAGAATGTTTGCATGCATCATTATTTAAGTTTACATCTATTTTATTGCATTCTATAACTTAATATGTAATGATTTTATGTTTTTATGTTGTAGGAGTGATATTAGGAAAGAACAAGGAGGGGGGGATAAATTTCCCCAACAAACAACCAGTTCAATCCCTCCCTCATCCTCCGGCCAGCCGCAACTCCTCCCTCACAAACATCTAATCTCCCGCCGGCCTCCCTCAAAAAATGAAGCCATTTTTAGAAAGGATTTTGAAAATCCCTTGAAGGTCAAAAGAGAGGAGTTAAGAGGAGGCGGAGCAAAGGAGAGGAGGATTATCTTCAGGTTCTTCTTCCTCCCCCTGGGGGGAATTATCTCCACCTTCTCCACCTTGGAGAGGGCGGACCCTGTGAACCAAGCGTGCACTGAAGCCACCATCACCGCCTCCCAACACCTCCAACCAACACTCAACACCAGCGTCGCACACCCCTTTCCAGCCTCACCGCCCTTCAAGCCTGCACCCGAGCCATCGCCCTCCGAAGAGCCCGCAGGCGCTGCCTTGCGCGCCCCCTCGCAGGCTCACCGCCCTTGCACGCCCGCAGGGTTGCACCCGCACTGCCTGCAGGTAGTTCTCCAGCGCTTCCACCGCGCTGCGCCCCTGCAGCCCCCCTCTAGCGTCTTCGCGTGCCCACACAACAGTCTGTCCACCACGCACATGCGTGCCCTTGCAACACCAACCAACGCCCGCAGGCGACGCGCCCTTGCAGCCACACGTAGCGCGTAACTGCACAGGTGCACAGCGCAAGCGCGCAACCGCACAGCTGCACACGCAACCAGACTCACACCGCACTGTTCATCTTCTTCCCCGAAGAAACCCATCGCCGGCTGTCCATCTCCAAGTGTAGCCACCTCCACGCGCCACGAAGCTTTGCTCCAACAGCGCCATTGACTTCGCCTTGCCCTCACAAGGTCGCCCACACCCGCAGCAACCCCTCCCACCGTCCCTACGCACCCGTGTGCAAGCTGTCGCTGACGGCATCCAAGGCTCCGATCGGCCGCCGTAGGCCACCTCCGTTGACGCCACGACCACCAACGCGAAGCCAGTGTCCCGGCTGATCTACTTCGAGCACAGCGCATTCAGCCATGGGCCCTCCTCCTCATGCGCGCCAAGGAGAGCAATGCTCTATTTTTAACAGTAAAAAGCCTATTAAAAAGTACAAGTATTGCCATTGTCAAAGCTACTATTTATTTATTCATCTTAATATTATATTGCGGTAAAAGTGCATGAATGACCCTCAACTTTAATGGAATTGCATGCAGTTGCATTAGATTCATCTCATGACTTAGCTAAATGTATCTTTGCTATGGGAATTAAGTTCTGATTTAGATAAATTTGATGACGCTTGTCAGTATTAGGGTAGCAATTCTGGTATTTCCATAGTGGTGATTCTACATGTGCACCCTTAGATTCTTGGTTAATTATCTAAATTGAGAATTTATGTGGGAAATGAGAATACCAATTAGCATGCACATCCATTGAAATTCCTGATTACTTGATACATCATTACTCTTGTTTGATAGGTTAACTCCTCCCTGTGGAGATGACCTAACTATTCGTGGTTAGATTCTGAAATTTAAAATGTTTTGAAAAGCTATTTTCTACCATGTGATTAAATACAATGACACATCATTTTATGTAAATGTTTTCAACGGAAATGAAGATCGCTCTTTCATCAGACCCTTGAATGGCGAGAGTAAACATACAAGCATCAATCCAAACTTGCCATTCCACACGAGGATGTACTGGACTGATATTCTCCCTAGAAAGAATGTATGTGAGCAAAGACCTGAGCCAAGGATTAAGCAAGAAGTCTACGGTTTGCTTGAGTGATTAGGTGGTAATTATTAAGTCCAAAGAGGGCTTAGTCTATTTAGGTTCCATTCCCAATAAGTATTCTTCTTTCACATCCTTAAATAACTTAATTGTTTCATGAACCTCCAGCTACTCCTCTACAATAGATGAGTTATGCATAGAAGTCAATATCTCATTAGTACACTCATGATCAACATGCTTTGACGATAGTTGGGTTTCTTGGGAAGTAGCGAGATCAGAATTATAATCAAGTCCATCCCTGGGTTCTTTCTCGTTAATTACATCCTTTCGGGGACTTTGTGTGCTACTTCATCTTTAATATCTTTAGGAGGATTATCATTCTCAATGTTATGGAGAAATCCTATATCACTCAATTCGTTGTTATTCTCGGGACATAAATCCTCAATTGATACATACTGTCCCTAAGAGTCTCTCTTAGGCTTCTCAATCTTGTGTTCACCCTCCTCTAACATCAACTCTATATCTTCCTGATTTTGTGGAGGATGCTTTTCAAAATCAAAAGTAGAAAGGAATCCAGATTTCACCAGATCATTTATATTCTCAGGTGGTAAGTCCTTGAATAACACATAATCCCCCTGAGATTCACTCCAAACTCTAAACCCAGATTCCTCCATTGGGTCATCATCCTTCTCTAAAAGAGACTCTTTGTATCCTTGAGACAAAAAATGATTCAATTCATCCTCCATTCCCTTAGGGTCACCTTCATTGGGCACATGTAAATCCTCAGAATGATGAGTTGTAGGTGTTGATTCCCTAAGTGGAGGGTCGGGATTAGGCTCACTAAGGGTAGAATGAGGTTCCACTACATGATTAATAGGGGAAGTGGCATGAACAATATGACCTTGACCTGGGGTATCAGAGGTAAGAAAAATACTTTCAGTGGGGTCAAGGACCTCAAGTGGTACCATCTTCCCTTTCTTTTGACTCCAATATAGTTCAGGTGGATAATCACTAGGATCATTTTCCTCTAGTGGTCGTGTCTCATGGGGAGAGTCTAAGTGGTAGCTACTCAAAGTGGGATCCCTATTGTCATTGGTTTCCTCAGAATTATTTTGATGATTATGGTTGTACGGGTAAGGATTAAAATCAATAGTAAGAGAGTGGCTAAGCTGTCTAATTTCCTTGTTCAATTATTCACTATTCCTCAACATCTCTCCCATAGATTCCATCATTTCCTTTTGTTATTTTTGCATTTCTATCATAAAATAGGAGAGGCTATTGTCAGATTGGGGAGGATAGTCAGTCTCAGGCTCAGGTTGCCTAGGGTATCGGTCCAACCATGATGAGAAAAATAATGAAGGGTAGGAGGGTTGGGTGTTTGCAAACTAGAAAAATCTACTCCTATGCTTTGCTCAAAAGTGGGAGTTATCAGGCCAGTACTCCCAAGATAGGAATATGATTGATCCCATGAATTGTCATTGTACCCATCAAAGGATGGATATGCTCGAGGCATGGGATCCTGATTAAAAGATGGAAAGTATTGACTCTGATAATCTAAATGATAGGAGTAAGGGTGATCCATTTCTTTAAGCTGAACAGATTTAACTCTCTTAGGACTTAGAAGAAGTCAGAATAAAAATAGAAACTTCCTATAGAGTTCTACCATTGTCAAAACAAATGCAAATACACTGGGATCTATTTTTAGTAGATTCTAGGTCTTAGAATTAAGTATTCAGTTGGTGGCCAAAAAAGTTTTGTAAGAATTATGCTTCTTAGGCTGACTTTTGTTGGTGCCACAACCTACTCACAAGGGATGGATGTCTCGAATCGAGCCCACGCAAGAGGAATCGAAGTAACTTGGTGGATAGGCTTGTTGATTTCCGACTAAATTCCCTTGTGCAAAGAGGAGAGGTAGAAATTTATTTAGTGACCTTATGTGTGATGTGCACAGGGTCTTAGGTGTGCAACACACGTACGTGTTTTGTGTTTTCAAATATCGCAAACAAGTCATTTCGCACGCAATTAAAGTCAATGATTTTAAGGTCCAACCTCTTAGTAGTCCCAATTTCTTACAGTGACCATTGACTTAATTAGATTCAAACACTTTAGTGGTCTTGGATTTAAGTCCAATGCAGATGCATGATAGGTAATTAATGCTTACGAAAAGACATACCTTACTCCAGCTCTCTTCAATGCAGGGATGTATGTGATGCAGAAATAAAAACTAGATGCTGCTCAAACAATCCTAGATGGTTGCCCTATAGATATGCAGCTTCTAACAGGCAGTTCAATTTTTTTTTTATGTTAATAAGCAAACAAACCTAATCTAATTTAGCTAACTAACGTGCAGTTCAAACAATTCAAATAAACCTATAATCTAAATAAAATGGGAACAAACTCTCAAAAATATGCTCCCGCATACAAGAGCGATAAGCAATAAGAGCACTGGGAACAAGTTCCCAAAAATGCCCAACACGGGTCCACAAGACAGAAATTAAGTTCTAATGTCTTTATAGCCTAATCTCAATCTAAAATCTAATGACTAAATTAGGAAAGGTGCCTCCGTACGCCTTCACGTGCGTGGGATCAAGGCCCACAAGCACTCGTTGCTGGCCTCCAGGTAGCGTCAAAGTCCTACCAAAAATATCACCTCTGTCGTGCATGCCTGTCGTGTTCGTTTCCTCCAAATAGATGTACCTCTCACAGGAAAAAGAAATAGATCAATGAATAGCAATAAATAGGGGTCAATGCAAATAGTAAAATACTTGCGAGTTTACTAGCTCCGTTGCCTCCCTGGCAACGACACCATTTGACGGAGAGATCTTCGCTTGATTAAAAAGCTAATAGCAATAAAATGATAATGTTGTATTTTTTTATGTGGTGGGAAATCCCTCTATCAAAATTAATTTAAATCTAATGTAACCACATTGGTCATAGTGTCATATCCACAAGGAGGCATTAGCCTATTAAACTCACACAAGATGTAAAGAAAATGTTCACAAATATATTATTAAGCAGTGGAATCAGAATCAAGCTAAAACCCTCTTTAAATTAAGATCACAATGCATGGAATCACTGAAATCACATTTATGTTAAATTTTTTTTGAAACTGAGAGGAAAGCTATCGTGCTACGATAGCAATCCGGAGGGCATTTTATTTCATACTATTTAAAAGGAAATATGGGGAACTGCACATTAGATCCCCATCTATATATGAGGGACCAACATTCATTTACAATTTGCGCACAGCATATTGGTCTCTCCTAAAATAACTTCTCATTTCTCGCCCTCCATACACACCACAAAGTCACAGCCATACACATATGTGGTCTTTTAGGTCTTGCAAACCTTTGCCATAGGGACTCCCATGAGGGTAAGGGTTCCTAACATATTTTTCTCCATATCATATCCATGACCAGGCATGAAGAGAATATGTGGGATAAGCTATTAGTGTGCAACCTAATATTCCCTACTTGGAGTGGGTGAGATCAGTGTGACGTAATATAAAATGCAAAAATAAAATATAAACAATCTCACAAAATAACAATCGCACAATGTACATAATGATTTTTAGGTGGAAACCCAAATCGGGTGACAAACACCACCTAACCCTCTCGAGTTAGGATTTTCCGATCAACCAAGTTAATCAAATCCGTTAACGTACTACTTAAGCGAGGGTAGCACAACCTCAATTACAACCACGCTACTTTATACGAGGGTAGAGTACCACAAACCCCTTCTCTTCAAGAGAAGGATTTTGTCTCACGAAGGAGACAAGAATTCGCAAAGCGAATACCCAACACAAGCAAAGTAAAATACAAGAATAGTCATATAGCCAACAAAGATATTCTTAAACTAAGCTTCTATAGGAGTTAGGATGCTTCCCTTTGCAAGGAGTGAGTTGACGACGCGGATGCATGAACCACGTGGTAGTGCTTCGGCGCTCTCGTAATCGCGGCAGGAGAGCAGGTGCGCAATAGGAATCAAGTTCTCTAGGTGTAGAACTAAGTGTGGAGAGCAAGAGCTTTCTTCTATATGATCTTCTTCTTCTTTTAGACACCAAAGAGTGGAAAGTATGTAGCTTGGATGTGTCTTGGTGTTTCTAAGTGTATATGTGAGTGGCAAGGGTTCTCCTCTATTTATAGAGGCCCTAGGAAGGCTTTGGAAGACCTTGGAAGGCTTCCATAGCCGTTGGGTACAACCTCCAAAAGAATCAGGCTGAAATCATGATTAATCATTACACTGACAGGGTTATCAGACGTTTGATCCTGGCATCGAATGCCTGGAAAACCAGTTTAAGAATCTGGGAATAAAGTCAGACGTCTGATTTTAGGTGGGTTTCCTTCCTGACTTGAATCAGATTGAAACAGGGTTCTAGTGTATTGTCATCAGACGACATACAGGATGTCTGGTACTAAGTCTGGACGTCTGGAAACCTATTTTTCTGTGGAAATGGATTCCCAAGAGAGTGCAACGGCTATAAATCTCTGAGAAGAGATTTTGGGTCAGTCGAGGAAAAACGGTCATGTATCAGATGTCTGGGGTCCTCTACGGACGTTTGATATGAGGCTAATGGTCATTTCCTTCATTGTTTGCTAAGCCAGCCAACGGTCCACTAATTGGACGTCTGGCAAAATCATCAGACGTCTGGACTAAGGTCTGGACGTCTGATTTCATCAGACAGAGCTAACTAAGTCCAGTCTAAATATTATCAGACATCTGAGTCAACAGTCAGACATCTTAAAAGTATTTATCAGACGTCTGATTTTCAGATTAGACATCTGAAAAGGTTGTTTGAACCCTATTTTGGTTTTCTAAGATCTCTACAGAAAACCTAAGTATCCTAGGGATGTGCAAGTGTTCCTAGGACTACTGTTAGAGTACTTTGAGGCTCTTTAACATGAATCTAAGTAACAAAATAAAGAGCAACAAAAGAAACAAAAATACATAGAGTACAAGGAAAGGAAATCTATCCTATTATTCATCTCTTTCCTTCATAAGCCATCACTCCTCGCGAAGCTCCTCTGTTCTCTATCAGGCTCCTCCAATCCGCCATGGATACGAGCTCGAACTCCGTCTAACCACCTCTTCATTTGCAATTAACCTGAAACCTAAGACTTCAAGTGCAAATGTTAAATGACGCATGTTTTGTTATCATCAAAATAAATGATCGTGGTGCTCTAGCATGAACAATCTCCCCCTTTTTGATGATGATAAAACCATAAATAATAATGCAAAAAATCCTCCCCCTTTTTGACATTATCAAAAAGGTTAAATTGATTTTAAATTTCCTATAACTCCCCCTTAAAACATCTCTTCTATAAATGAGTTGAATTTCTTTTAACAAGAGTAATGTCCTCCCCCTTTTTGTAACAACAAGATAGCTATTATTTTTCTCTCCCTTACTAAAGAAAATATAGCTAATTTAACAAGATCTCCCCCTTAATGATTGACAAATAGCTCATAGTTTTTAACTCCTATCTATATGCTAATGATAAATAAAGATAGGGTAGAAAGGGTTTTACCTCACCTACCATGGCCAATAAAATGGCCCAAATGGAGGTGATGGATGCCACATCGGATGGGGCTCCCATCCGAAGCTTGGAGGCCCGGGCATCGGTGTCGGTCTCCAGTCTGGCGAACGATGTGCGGTGGGTCCATCATTTGTTCGTCGTCTCGTCAGTCTTCTCGTTCTACTCCTTGGTCTACTCCTTGGTCCTCCCAACTCGAGTTGACCAGCCTTGAGCTTGTAGGTCGAGTCTTTTGTGTTGTAGTCACCCTTGAAACCTATAAAATAAGATTCCAAATCTTTCTTCGGTATCCAAGTGAGCTTGGATCCAGATTTGTTAGCGGATCTCCTTGACGGAGATCCTTTCTCAACCTTAGGACTATGCAAATTTTCTACTTTGTTGATTAGTTTGTTAGAATTTTCCCTAAGACATGCGATTTCTTTTTCTATAATATTTATCTTAGTCTTTAAATCAGAAATTTCTAATTTTAGACTAGCATTTTCCTCATTCAATTTAGTATTTTCATTGATTAAATCTTTATTTTCTAATAGCAAGTTATTATCCTTAGGACTAGTTTCTAGATCCTTGAGTTATTTTTCTAACCTATCATTTTCATTTTTAAGAAAACTAAGGTTCTTTTTAACATTTTTATTTTCTATCTTAAGTGATTTACTAAGTTCAAATAGCTCATTAAAAGCATCTTGTAAATCAGAATGTACCTCATTGTCAGAGTTGTCGCTGTCGCTATCACTTCCTCTGGCCATGAAACCAAAGCAAGCGGTTTCTTCCTCGGGGTTTTGCTCTTCTTCTTCCTCTGAGCTTGAGTCATCCCAAGTTGCTTGGAACACCTTCTTAGACTTCTTCTCCTTTTCCTTCTTCTTCTCCTTCTTGAGAAGTGGGCATTCTAGTCGTAGATGCCCTTTCTTGTTGCAGTGGTAGCAATGTCTCGGCTTTCCTTCTTCTCCTTTTCTTTCTTTGATTCCCTACAAAACTTGGAAAATTTCTTAAGTAAAATTTTAAAGTCTTCGTCGTCGGAACTTACCTCGCTATCTGATGCGGCTCTGAAGGCGAGAGTCTTCTTCAATTTTGGCTCTGGTGTATCCTTCTTCTTCTGATTCAGCTTTGTCTCGTAGGCCATTAGATTGCCTAGGAGATCTTCCATATTGAGCTCCTCCACCTTGTTTCTCTCCTCAATCGCGATGACCTTCTACTCCCATTCCGGTCCAAGGGAACGAAGTAGCTTTCCTTGAAGCTCCCCCTTGATGAAGGTCTTACCTAAAGCTTTTAAACTATTTACTATGAGAGTGGACCTAGTGTTCATTTCACTTAAAGATTTGTTAGACTTCATAGAAAAAGATTCAAATTATTGAGAAAGTAAATTTATTTTAGAAGTCTTTACCTTAGATGTACCCTTGTGAGTTACCTCAAGTGTGAGCCAGATCTCGTATGCGGTGGCGCACTGCGAGATTTTTTTAAACTCCTCCGGGCTGAGCGCACAATAGAGGACGTTCATGGTCTTCGCGTTCAAAGAGAGATCATGAATTTGTTGTTGTGAGTAGCCTCCCACGGGTTTCTCTGGGATGTCAATGGTGTCTCGCAATGATCCCATATTGTGAAGTCGGTGGCTTGAAGCCACATCTTCATCCGTAACTTCCAGTACCCGTAGTTGCTTCCATCGAAGAAAGGAGGTCGGACGGTGGACTGGCCCTTGAATATTATGGTAGCGGTGACGCTTCCCTCCATCGGATCTTCGCCGGTGTGTAACGCCGAAAATGCAAAACCTGCTCTGATACTAATTGATATTCCATACTTGGAGGGGGTGAGATCAGGGTGACGTAATATAAAATGCGAAAATAAAATATAAACAATCTCACAAAATAACAATCGCACAATGTACACAATGATTTTTAGGTGGAAACTCAAACCAGGTGAAAACCACCACCTAACCATCTTGAGTTAGGATTTTCCAATCAACCAAGTTGATCAAATCCACTAACGTACTACTTAAGCGAGGGTAGTACAACCTTAATTACAACCACGCTACTTTATATGAGGGTAGCGTACCTCAAACCCCTTCTCTTCATGAGAAGGATTTTGTCTCGCGAAGGAGATGGGAATTCGCAAAGTGAATATCCAACACAAGAAAAATAAAATACAAGAATAGTCCTATAGAGCCAACAAAGATATTCTTAAACTAAGCTTCTATTGAAGTTAGGATGCTTCCCTTTGCAAGGAGTGCGGATGCATGAACTACGCGGTAGCGCTTCGTCGCTCTCGTAATCGCGATGGGAGAGCGGGTGCGCAACAGGAATCAAGTTCTCTAGGTGTAGAACTAAGCTTGGAGAGCAAGAGCTTTCCTCTATATGATCTTCTTCTTCTTTTAGACACCAAAGAGTGGAAAGTATGTAGCATGGGTGTGTCTTGGTGTTTCTAGGTGTATATGTGAGTGGCAAGGGTTCTCCTCTATTTATAGAGGCCCTAGGAAGGCTTTGGAAGACCTTGGAAGGCTTCCATAGCCGTTGGGTACAACCTCCAAGAGAATCAGGCTGAAATCATGATTAATCATTACACTGACAGGGTTATCAGAGGTCTGATCCTGGCATCGAACGTCTGGAAAACCAGTTTAAGACGTCTGGGAATAAAGTCAGACGTCTGATTTTAGGTGGGATTCCTTCCTGACTTGAATCAGATTGAAACAGGGTTCTAGTGAATTGTCATCAGACGACATACAGGACGTCTGGCACTAAGTCTGGACGTCTGGAAACCTATTTTTCTGTGGAAATGGATTCCCAAGAGAGTGCAATGGCTATAAAATCTCTGAGAAGAGATTTTGGGTCAGTCGAGGCAAAACGATCATGTATCAGATGTCTGGGGTCCTCTACGGACGTCTGATATGAGGCTAAAGGTTATTTCCTTCATTGTTTGCTAAGCCAGCCAACGATCCACTAATTGGACATCTGGCAAAATCATTAGACATCTTCTAAGACGTCTGGACTAAGGTATGGACGTCTGATTTCATCAAATAGAGCTAACTAAGTCCAGTCTAAATATTATCAGACATCTGAGTCAACAGTCAGACGTCTTAAAAGTTTTTATCAGACGTCTGATTTTCAGATTAGACGTCTGAAAAGGCTATTTAAACCCTATTTTGGTTTTCTAAGATCTCTACAGAAAACCTAAGTATCCTAGGGTTGTGTAAGTGTTCCTAGGACTACTGTTAGGGTACTTTGAGGCTCTTTAACATGAATCTAAGTAACAAAATAAAGAGCAACAAAAGAAACAAAAATACATAGAGTATAAGGAAAGAAAATCTATCATATTCTTCATCTCCTTTATCAAGCCATCGCTCCTCGCGAAGCTCCTCTATTCTCCGTCAAGCTCCTCCAAGCTGCCATGGATACGAGCTCGAACTCCGTCTAACCATGTCTTCATTTGCAATTAACCTGAAATCTAAGACTTCAAGTGCAAATATTAAATGATACATGATTTGTTATCATCAAAATAAACGATCACGGTGCTCTAGCACCAACACAACCCACATAGGTAGCATTCATTTAATGTTGCCCCCATTCTTTTATATCTAAGATTTCCCATGATCAAACCTTCCCTCCTGCACAAGCATAAAAAAATTTGTACTTTGAGTGGGATCTTCAATAGCCATATCTTCTTGTCGACATGGTTACTTTCCATACTCCTGCTAGATCAGATTATTTCTTCATATGCCCGCTGGGCAGTGTACCTGCCATTCCAAATATATGTGTCCTCCACACCAGGCCTTGGACTGAAGTTCTGCAAAGCTGAGATCAGGTTCTGCCTTTCCTTCCATAGCTGGGTACCCTCTCTCCTGGTTTTAGATTCATCTAGAGTCTAGCAGTCGCTAGTTTCAGACCACAAGCTGCTGACTGAAGCATCTTTGTCTACTGTAGCCGAGTATGCTCTTGGATAGGAGTCTTTAGAATACCCAGCGGTGACCATTGTTCATTCCAGAAGCTAAACTCATGGCCATCTCCAAGCTTGGGCTACACCAAATGCCAGTTGCTTTTGATAGCTAGAATAACCGATCTCCAAAAAGGGGATGGTTTGACTGGGAATAGTCTCTTCAACATATTGTTTGAGCAGCCATAACAACCCTTAACAAGTTCGGTCCATAGCTCTTCCTTGCCATCAAAAATCTTGATCGCCCATTTAATCAAAAGGGCCTCATTGAATTCTTTAAGAGCCTTGATCCCCAATCCACCCTCTTCCTTTGGCCGACATATGTGTTCCCACTTCATAGGCTGCATGAATCTCCCCTCATGTCGAGCCCCTTTCCAAAAGAACTTCTTTCGCATTACATCTACACGTTTCCAAATAGATTTCAGGGCTTTGAAGATAGAGAAGTAGAACACTGGGATAGAAGTAATAACTGAATTAAATAGGATCAGTCTTCCACCTTTTGACAAAAATTTGTTGCTCCATCCTTCCAACTTAATAGAAATCTTGTCAAAAAGAATATTCCAGTCACTCTTCCTCAATTTCGAGCACCGCAATGGCAGTCCTAGGTATTTAATTGGCAGTTTTGAGCGATGCGGTCCCAGCGTAGCTGATAGTGTTTCTTGCTCCTGTTCATTCAAGCCAAAGCAGATCAAGATAGGTTTCTCCCTATTTAGTTTCAGACCTGATATGTCTCCGAAGATCTTCATCATTGTCCTAGAGCATGAGCTGCAGCAGTTGTCTCCTCCACAAAAAAGGCTATGTCGTCTGCATATTGTAAAATAGGGGCCACAGCCCTCCTATTGGATAGAGAATAACCTCTTATAACACCAGCCTCTGTCAGTTTACATGCATATCTAGCGAGCCCATCAACTGCAAGATTAACTATTAAAGGGGCTAATGGGCACCCTTGTCTAACCCCACATTGAGGTTGAATCCAAGCTCCACATGGTTTCCCATTGATCAGTGGAGAGAAGGAAATGGTTGTAATACACTACTTCATCCATTGGATCCAAATGGGAGGGAAACCTCTTCTTTTGAATACTTCCCAGATGTAAGGCCATGAAACTGAGTCATATGCCTTTTGGAAATCCACTTTCCACATAAATGCTTTGCACTTCCTTCTATGCCACCCACACACCATTTTCTGGGC
Organism: Thalassia testudinum; assembly: GCA_037157565.1. NCBI lineage: Eukaryota > Viridiplantae > Streptophyta > Magnoliopsida > Alismatales > Hydrocharitaceae > Thalassia > Thalassia testudinum. Next base: position 129,308,425 of record JAZHRO010000014.1, on the reverse strand, counting down.
CATAATGAACGATTCCTGAAGAGATCTGTTAGGCAGAAAGGCTGATTGTATAGGGTGGATCAAGTGCTGCAAAACAATCCTCAGTTTATTAGCCAATATCTTGCTCACCACTAAGAAATGGAGTTCGATAGAGCGATCGGTCTAAAATCAGAAAATTTCTCAGCCCCCTGTATCTTTGGCAACAGAAAGAGAAAGGATTTATTGATCTTGTCAAAGCTTGCATTGCCTGTCTCAAACTCTCTAGTAACATCCATCACCTCATTGCCAATCACACTCCACATTTCTTTATAGAAGAAGACTTGAATACCATCCGGTCCAGGGGAACCCTCATTGTTTAATTCTTTTATGGCATCTATAGTTTCTTTTTCAATGATAGTAGTCGTTAGCTTGGAAGCCTGATCATCTGAGACTCTAGGTGCATCACTCATAGCCATCCTCCAGCAACCTCTCTCTACTGCCCGTGATGAGTCCCTATAATACTTGATAGCCTCCGCTCTAATTTCTTGCATAGATGACAGTCTTTGCCCATCTTTGGGGATGGATGAAATAAAGTTAACCCGTCTACGAGAGCTGGTTGCAAGGTGAAAAAATTTTGTGTTGGCGTCCCTTCTCCTCAAACACATTTATGTTAAATAACAGGAGTGATCATGAAATTTCATTACAATAATGAAATCAACAATAAAGATTGACCATGACATTCACCACCACTTCTCCTCAAACAAGACAATAGAATGTCTTCCCTTTAATCAAATCAAAAACCTTTTAAATGAATGGAATAATGTTGAAATAGTCATTTAACGAAAGAAGAGGGACAGTCTCATCAAAACCACACAATTTCCAATTGATTTAATGATATATATAGGAATTGGCAATGGCAAGGCAATGTAAAAACTAATTGCTATGCTCCTATATCAAAACAGAGCACCTCGCTTGACGACTTCACTAGCGATGGAGAAGGCCTCATCAGCTGCGAGGCTGGGCAGAGGAGATGCGTTGGAGGAGAGGCTTGCAATGGTGGTAATGATGAGGCATGGGGAGGCTGAGGTTGACCGCACAACGAGGAGTGGTGGTCGATGGCGGGCAGATGTCAACGGGTGGTCGTGGCGATGGCATGGATGGCTGGAGGTTCGCATGGAGACGAGGAGCACTCCGTGGTTGCTCTAGTACCATTGGCGATGAGAACGAGGGCTGGAGGAGTTGCAGGTGAGTGGTGTGGTGGGGCTGCGGTTTGGGTTCTTTCAGGTGGTTGTAGGTGGTGTGGGTGGAGACGGGAGGTTGAAGAAGAGGCGGGTGAATAGGGGTGGTTGGTTTGGGTTTTCGGTGGGATGATGATGGTGGTGGCTCATAGTGGTGGCAGAGAGAAGATGGGTTTGGGTTCTTTTGTGAACACAGAGGAAGGGGGAGAAGAGGAAAACATAGGAGAGGATGACGAGGAAGATGGTGATGGTCGGATGGTGTAGCCAATGGTGATGGGTCCTCGCTATCACCGAGAACCACCAGGATAGATGCGGCGTTGAAAGGAGTACACTCTAGCCACCGTGCACGCTTTGACCACAGTGTCTGCTCCGACCACGGTGCCAGTGGAGGTTATCCCAAAGGTCTCTACAGGGGGAGGAGGGAGGAGATATATCTTCCGTAGGCGGTTTCTCTGTTGCGATTATCCCACTCGCATTTCGTTCTCTTTCGAGACCTCTGCCCTTCTCCAACAGCAGTAGTGAGGCAGTGGCTTCGGAGGTGGTGTTGCGCGCGGAGAGGAATCTTTGTGGGAAAGGTGCGGTGCATATTGTCAACATCATCAGACATCCAGAGTAAGCTTTGGACGTCTTAAAAGTGAGATTTGGCTTCACTTGATTCCTACAGTGCATATAATTATTTATAATATCAGATAAACTTTACAAATATAAATTATAATGCATGTATTTATTTTATAATCAAATGTAAATATTAATATAGCCTAAAATGTAGGAACTAAGCAACTTAGGCTAAAAATTAGTCCAATAAATTGGACTCATCATTGCACACCCACTAGCGCCTTCGCGCAACTGCATGCAGCCACCTTCGTCACCGTGCCTTTCCACACGCCAACCACCGCCCGTGCCGCCCCTAGTGTGACCATCGGGTCCTCTTCTTGTTCTTCTCTGCTGACATAGAACAAGAACCGAAACTCCATCGTGACTCGTCCACACACAGATGGCCTCTTCGACCATGAAGCTTCACACCTTCGGCTCCCCTCGTGCTTGCCTCAACGCCACTACCTCGGCCACGCCACCAGAGTCGTCGACGATAGCCTATGCACATCGATGAGTAGCCTCCACTGCCACCGCCATGGCCGATGGCTTCCTCCTCTCCGACGGCCGCCACCGGCCACTGTTTTCCATGCCACAACCACCATCGTGAAGCTCTCGCCACTGCCAACCTTCCTCGAGCTTCTCACAGTTCGCCACGACCTCATGCGCATGTGTGCGAAGGATAGAAATGCTCTATTTTTGGGGTTAATTAATATTTACATTTGATGCCATTGCCAAACATTACATTTATGTAATTGTTATTTTATTCAGTTACTTTGTGTGCATGCCCTCAAGTTTTCACTCTATTTCTCTCATGCACTCAATTCTTTATACATTGAATTAGATTCTTAACATTCATTCATAAAATATCAACAAGTGCGTACACTGATTAGAGTAGAGAGACCAATGTCTTGAATTCTAATTTTTTTTACATTACATGCCATTATGGGAAACTTGTGCACATAACCCTTGCATTCTTAAATTATTGTGTCTTCCTCCTTTCACCTCATTTCGCATCAGATTTAGGCACGGATTCCGCACATGATTGGTTGAATATAAGGGGAAAATATTCATGAATTTATTGCAGTTGTTCCTCCCTGTGGATACAACCTGACTCTTCGTGGTTAGTTTTACTCATAACTATTTTTGATCTGGGATTTGTCCACCACGATTTACATTACTATGATGACATATTTTTTTGACGAGAGGAAACCTCCCGATCAAAAGGCATCATTCTGGGGAGGCAACAAGCGTAATAGATTCACCTGATTTTATTTTTGACTACTTCGAGGTGTGTATTTATTTGACCATTCTCTATTTTCTGTGCGAGGAAATCTACAAGACGATAAGTGCAACAGAGCGACAATGTTGACCTTGAGTGACACCCGCACACGTAGAGAGGATGCAAAGAGGAGACTTGGATCCCACTTTCACAGTGATTCTCCTTCATCTTCGAGTTTATTTCATTTTAGTCTTCTTGCCCTTGTAGCATCAGGGCTGATTTTCAGGGGTCTATCCCCACGTTCTTTAGTGACTAGGGCTATTTATCTTTTGTGATCTACCTTCTTGCTCTAAAAAGAAAAGAAAAAAAATATTGAGCTACCTGTTTAGGAGCTGCATGCCTATCGAGCTACTTGTTTAGGAGTTGCATGCCCTTAGGTGCATGCATTTAGGGGTGATTGAGCAGCATACTAGATTTATTTCCTTGCATTGCATACATATCTGCACGGAGACTGTAGAGTCAGGTATATCTTTCTATCTTTGCTTCCAGCTCCTATTCACGCATTGCATGTGGATTAAATCTCGAGACCACCAAAATTGATTGAATTGATCTAATTCAATGGTCGCCAAATTGAAATTGGGATTGCTAATCATATTCGACCTTAAAATCAAAATAACATTTGATCTGATCAAAAGGGGCTTGTGTGTGATTCTTCTCAAAATCAAACTGATTTGCAGTGTGATGCACACTTCTGTCATTGAGCATGCACACTAGGCACCGCACTAAGCCTCGGTCCCTCAAGTCTATAGGCACCAATCTCTTTATCGGTGCAGACCCTCCTATTTCACTTTGTAGTGGTGGTACTATCCTATGACCAAGTGTTTTGATACTTTAAGGAGGGGGATACCCCTTAAAGGAACGAAAGGGTAGTTAAGAGGCACCACATTCGCATCACCTCAAAGGAAGGGCTCACCCTACTTGCATCCCTTAGTGTCGTCCTTGGACTAACTTCTCACTAGGTCACTTGAGAGCATCATTGAAGCAAGGTATAGGTCCTATGGCACACGAAGGTACACTTAGGGCCCATAATTGATTGAGAAACTTCCTTGGCCACCAAGAAAGAACATAATTGATCTCTATTTTTCTCCAAAGAGCTGGTTAGGGATCTCAAGTCACACCCCCCTCTTATACCACTAAAGTGGGAACGGACAGGCATAAACTTGACCCCATTTGACAACTTTGAGGGGTAGATTGGAGGTTGACTCAAATCTGCTCTAAGAAAAAAGATCCCATTGCCTTGCATTTGATTGGGGTGTGTTTTTCAAGTCATGGATTACAATAGCTACTGTACTTCTTACTTTCACCCCAGAACATTGAATCCCAATCTCATGACCTGTAGTTATCCATCATCTGATGAGCATTGGGATCCTTTCTACTCCTATTATAAGAGCATTGGTCTGATTAATCCCCAACCCAGTGATTATGAGCAGAACCTAGGAGAAGAGTATCTAGCCCAAGCTCTCCCATGACTATACCCAACCTACCCATCCTTAACGATTTTGCTTATTGAGGTTGAACCGATACTCCTAGGAAACTTGAACCTGAGCTTGACTATCCTCCCCAATCTGATAGTAGCCCCTCCCCTTTTATGATAGAAATGCAAAATCAACAGAAAGAAATGATGGATTCTATGGGAGGGATTTTAAAGAATAGTCAAAGATTAACTGAAATGATTAGCTAGCTTAGCGACACTCCTACAGTTAATTCTAATCCCTACCTCGCTACACTCGATTACCAAGACAATTTCAAGGAAAACAATGACAACAAGGATCTTATTTTGAGGAGTAGCTATCACTTAGACGTCCCCCATGAGATATGCCCACAAGAAGGCAATCCTGGTGATTATCCACTTGATCTTAATTGGAGCTAGAAGAAGGGAAAGATGGCCCCATTAGATGAACTTGACCCAAATGATAGTATCTTTGTTACATTTGATGAAATGGGTCATAGTTAAATAGTCAACCCAACTCTCATTCTGGATTTTGAGGTGGAATTTGCACCCCATCCAAGGGATGCTGAACGTATACTTTACACCTTTGAGGACCTGGCACCTCAGTTAGATCTCCCTGAGGATTGTGATTCTGAACTTAACAAATTCCAAGAGTCTTGGAAGTTGGACAGAATTAGATTGGAAGGAAGTGATAATAACCACAATCCTCTACCTAGGGGACCAACGATTGTCATTGAATATTCTAAGGATTCACAGGTACCCAACACAGGTGACTATGAGGAAATTGATACTAAATTGGAAGATTTGGATCAATATTGGTCTCAGGGACATGAAGAATTGATTTTTGAGGAAGACAATGAAACACTTGATCATGGCTTTGAAGATTTTTCTGAGTCCCAAGGAAGAAACATAGAAGAGGATGATAACGACTTTGAAGGGCCTAGATTCAGAGTATGGAGTGACTTCAGGGGGAAATATGTTTTATTTGAGGACTTACCCCTGAGGATCTTCCTGATTTAACCAAATTTGGATTCCTACATACCTTTGCCTACAAAGATCATCCTCTCAAAAAATGGGAAGAAATGGAAGCAATTAATACTCTTGATGAAGGAATCTATACACCCCAAGGGCAAGATCTTAGCATTGAACAAGAACCTGGGGATGTTGTTATTAAGGACACGCACACTCCTATTGCTTCCAACCCACATTTACATGATAATGAAATAGGAGACACCCTTGATTGGTTCAATTTGGAAGATGAACATTTAGGCCCATTCCAGGACGCGTACACCAATGATAGGCAGCACGAAAGTCAATTAGTAACTAAGGCTGCTTCTAATGACATTCAGGAACTGGAATGGTTGTCAAGGATGAATGTTGAGCCTTCCATGCCCTCTTTAACCTTCTTCCCCACCTCATCTGAAAGACTTACACTCCTACAGAAATAGCTTCATAAAATCTCTACTCACATTGCTGCTTTACAGGGGGGATAACCTGACCAATACATCCTATGGTAGAGTGGCAGGTATGGATCAACTCTTGTCCATGTCAGCCCATGAGCCTTAGGGTGTCCTTCTTAGCACCCTCTTTTTCCCATACATATCTGCTTGAGGAGCCTTTGCCTCCTCGCCACACACTCCCTGAGGTCACTACTCATGTGTATTATGTTAAACCTCCAACAATAGCTCAGGAGTAGCCTATTTTCACCTGCATCTGGCGAGCATTTGGCATCACTCTCCATCACCAGCTTGCCAACATCTTGGGTTACTTACTGGCTAGGCTAGGTTTTTTACATATCTTTTTTGGTTCTCCTTCTACTTCCCTTCTAGAGCTTGATTTGCGAGACATCACAACTCTACCTTAGGTAATATCTTTCCTTGCTTTTGCTTTCCAATGAGGACATTGTTAGAAATAGACATGGGAGGTTGTTCATAGCATTTTTACATATTCTACATGTGGTTAGGGCATCCATATTACGAAAAAAAAAGAGTTGAATTGCAAGAGAGAAGAAGAGAGAGACATAGAGAGGGAAAAGTACAAAAATTATGCTAGTACCAGCAGTTGATTATGGAAGAGTTACCTAAGTTCTGGGCTAGAATGAATTATTAATTAAGTCCTGAAGTTCTAGAGAGAAGGAGATAAGTGAGGGATATAGACTTTAGGCCTCCTGGGTCTATTTTAGGGCTTAAACACTCACGTATTTGTTAAGATCTAGACTATTTGTTAAGAGGTTGAGGGAGTTGCGAGGCTGATGTATTAAGTATGAGGCTTAGGAAGTATTTAACCTCGTTACGTCCCCTTTGGTTTGCAGGACTTGGTAACCTAGAGACCCAAAAATCACACATCGGTCTGGTTTAGTATGCGTAATGAAGAATAATGCCAAAAAGCATTCTGCATTAAAAATGTTTTCCCAAAAATTTGACTTAAGGGCGGCTCGAAGACACAAGTTGATTAGATGAGTTCCCGGTGCGGAGAGGAGGAATGAAAAATATTCCCCTTAAAGATGCACTATAACATATGTCTCCTCGATGCTTGTCTCCTAGGATATCTAAATATCCTACTGGGGGCACAGAAGCATCATGTGCTGGTTCACGTGCCATGGCCAATATTATCCCAAAATGTCTATTGTCAGGGTCTGAATTTAGCTATAGAACGCCAAAGTGTTAAAAGTCAGTGTTTTAGGGGTTTGCCATGGGCGGTGCTATCCCGAAGCATCGATTGCCAGGGACTTTGCGAGGATTGATGGTAGGGACAAGGAGTCAAATATAGATTGTGTTTAGGGCCAATCTGATGTTGGATTTAGGGGAATTTAAAAAGAAAAGAGAGAACTCTCAAAATAAATATCTCTCTATCTCTTCTAAAAAATGCACTAGAAAACTGAACCTAGACTTGTTGCACAGATGCATGAGTGCTTTAATCACAGGGGTCAGCGAACCTCCAGGCAACTTTTGCGGGCCTTAGAAACTTTCGTGGCGGACCCAAGGCTGAGGCTGGTCAAGTTTGCATCTTGGCTGGTACTTGAGTACCTTTAGGCCTAAAGTTGGTATTTTAATCTATTCTCTAGAGGAGTGGCACAATAGGGCTTCCTGACAATAAAATCCAGCCTAGAAACCTGATCTGATTCATATGATTTTGCTCGGGACTAGCAAAACTTAGGCATGGGGGTATTTGATAAGTCCATGTTAGTAGACTAAATTAGAGCCTAAGTACCTCATTGTTGGAATGAAAATGTAATATGAATCATGCATTGCATGGATTAAATTAATAAAGCTGCAAAATTATTATTTCATGCATTGCATCAATTTTTACATCATAATCAATTAAATTCGGGTCATTATGGAAGGGGCAATCTGGATGAATCATACCTAAATTTAGAATGCCATCTTCAGAGATTTAATTTGTCATATGGGATAAAGGAAAGAGCCTCTTTAATTCTTTGGCTTCCAATTTTGTCTACTCAAGATCATAAAGTTTGGGCCCTTTTTGGGAAGGAGATGGCTCTCTCCAAATTAGAGCCTTCCCCATCCCATATAAAGTTTTGGAAGCCACGCACAAGAGAAAAGGAAAGAAAGAAAAGGAAATAAAAAAAGAGGACCTTCCTTATTTTTTTCCTCTCTCTCTCTCCCCCAGATAATCTCTCTCTTCCTCCCCGATATTCTCTCTCTGATTCTCTTTCTCTCTCTCTTTATAAATAGGGAAGAAGGTGGCTGGAATGATCATCTTCTTCCCTATAGGGAAGAGCAACCTCTCCATCAGCATCATCTTCTTCCACGGAGGAGGAGAGCTTTCTGTCCAAGAATAGACCTGACTCCATCATCACGACTTCCCCGACCATGGCCACGACCACCATCGTGTCTCGCCCCTAAGATTCCCATCACCATGGTCGGTGGTGACAGCACTGGCATCTGCAACCGTGATGACTCATCATCGACTGCGTTTACCACGATGACCTCCATGATAAACGCTAGTTTATTATCATTCTTATGCCCTAAAACAAACCTCACTTTTAGGATTTTCACTCCGCAAATGGGTTTCTAGGCTGAATTTAGGCATCAAATAGGTTAGGCATGCATTGCATGATTTTGTGTATTTTTGACACGTTTATTTGAGTGTTAGGGATTAATAGACAGTCAGATCCATAAAACCTTAGCATTTAAGAAGGCAACAGGTGAAGAGGAAGCTCAATTCAGCTGAACCTCAGCTAAATCCATCTCATCATAGCTGGACACTAGTTCACTTTGGTTAGGGTGGTGTCGAACCCAAATAGGTTGTTAATATGATAATTTTATCGTTGAAGTGTGTATAGTGGTTAACCTAAATCGGACCTAACCATCTCTTTACAAAATTTTTTAACCTGGCCTACTTGATTTTATCTTGTCACTTTTAGGCCCAGGGTCAAACTCAAGGAAGTGGGGTAACAAGTTAAGTTTCTACGCCTTTCCTACAATGAATCTCTTCTGTTCGTTTATTGTGTTTTTGGTGTTTTTTCTATTTAGATTTTTTCTGGTAATCTTTGTCCTTGAGGCACACCCTCAAAATTGAGTTCTTGGCTTTGAGCCAAAACAGGGTTCCAAAACGGGTCTTGCTATTCGCAAGACGAAGTACCTGTAAGTCAAAGATTATCTTTTCTGTTTTATATATTTTTTTTATCTTTTTAATAACAGGAAAGCGAAACAGAAATAAAGTAAATACAGTATATATATACAGGTATATATTATGTATATAAAGGGGTGGGGGTGGAGGCGAAGATGGAGTGTAGCACGGTGTCGAGTCGGTCGTTGTTTAGAAAGACGCAACCGACAGGACTAGGTGCCGCATGGAGTGTGGGATGGCTGGTGGAAGATGTACGTAACCACGCTTTTTGTACGCGTGTATCGGGGAATATCAGCAACTGGTGTAGATATTCCCACGATACCACATATGGTAAATAATGTGTAAATATGTATATATATATGTATGTAAATATATCTATATATATATATGGTTATAAATATATAGGTATATATATATGTAGTTATATATATATATATATGTATATGTATATATATATAGGTATGTGTATGTATATATAACTATATAGAGGTATATATGTATGTATAAGTATATAGTAATATATGTATATATAGATATATGTAGCTAGATATATATATATATATATGTATGTATATATGTATAGTTATATAGATATATATATGTATATATGTATGTATATATAAGTAGGTGTGTATATATGTATATATATATATATATATATATATATATGTATCTATACTTAGTTATATAGGTAATAGTATATATATAGATATATGTATATTTATATATATATATGTATATAAATGTATGTATATATATCGGTATATATGTGTGTGTGTGTATATATATATATATATATATATAAGTATATATGTATATGTATGTATATAGACTAGTACATAATTATATAAGTACTAATATATGTATAGATATATGTATAAATATATATATATGTATATAAATATATGTATATATATATCAATATATATAAGTACACATATATATATATATATGTTTATAATAGAGTATAGGTGTGTGTGTGCGTGTGTGTGGAAGTGTTAGTGTATGTGAGTGTGAACGTCGGTAAAGGGAGTGCTGTGAGTGTTGTGAGAGAGAGTGAGAGAGAGAGAGCGGGAGAGAGAGGGCAGCCGCTGGAGGGTTAAGGCATTTGCAACCAAGGCCGACGTCTGAGGACTTCAAGCTGCGTGCAGGCGTGCATGCATGCAGACAAGCACACGCTGGAGGGCGAGGGCGCGGAGAGAAGATGTAGCGCACCATGCTCCGTGAAGGCTGAAGCGGGCACTAGCAGGCGCTCGCGAAGGGAGCGGACGAAGGCAGGCACTGGGAGAGGGCTGGCAGATGTGCGGGCGGGCGCACGAGGAAGAGGGTCTGTGTCGGCCAGTTGCGAGCGCAGAGAAGCTCGCGACAGAGCACGCGGAGAGGGAGGCGAGGGCGCCTGCAGGCATGCGCGGAAGGGGCTGGGGCTACTGCTGCTGCTGCTGCTACTGCCTTGCCGCTGCTGCTGCCGCCGAGCTTCGAGCTTCAGACCTTGAAGCTTGCGGCCATGGCTGAAGGTGCTGGAATGGAAAAAAAATGAGAGAAGAGCCACCACACCCACCAGCTCTTTGAAGAGCTGGGCGGTGGTGGTCTCACTGTGGTGGGTGTTCACCACAGTGAGGGCTCCTGTCCGCCGGGTGTCTCTGAGGAGGAGGGCCGGCGTGTGGAGGAAGAGGGAGGAGAGGATGGCTTGGAAGGAGAAGTTTTGCATAGTCTTTTTTTTGGCTTTTTTTGGTGAGGACCAGGCTACCTTAAAAGGATGGAGCCGTGGTCTTTTATAAAGGAAGAAGGCAAGGCTAATGCATGGCTCACATGCGGCTGCAGGGAGAGGTTGGTATGGCTTGGCAGGGAGAGGCAGCCATAGGGAAGGGTTGGAGTAGGGAAGCATGGAGAGAGAAAAAGAGGGTGTTTCATGCAGCCACAGGAATCAAATGGAAATAAAAATAGAGATGGGAATTTTGCAAAGATGCACTTGAGAGAAAATGTAAAATGCAAGGCCATTAATTTTATTCTCCTCCTCTCTCAATTAAATGCATGCATGCATGTATTTTTACAATGCAACTATGGAGACCTAATATGCATTGGTAATGCTAGGAAATAACACAAAATAGCACAATTGCAGGCGTATTTTTGCGGTGCAATCATAGGGTTAGCTATCTTAAGCTCCATTCAGCTCATCTTGGCTAGATGGTGGCTTAGGGTAGCTCAACTTACTCAACCTAGCTCAAGTTTGCTCAGATCCAGCTCAACTTAATTGAGTCTAGCTCCTCTTAGCTCCAATTTAGTTCATTGGGAGCTCTAGCTAGCTCCACTAAGTTGAAAGGAGTCCACCTCAGCTCAGGTCCAATCACTTCCAGCTCCACTCAACTTAAGTCAATTGAAGATGACCTCAACTAGCTCAGGCCAGCTCAAGTTCTGCTCTTGAAGACTCCACTCAGCTCAACCTAGTTGAGTTAAGTCATTTAACCTAAGCTAGCTACTCCAGCTAGCTAGGTTATCTCCAGGAAGATCAGACCCAGCTCACCTCAGCAGAATTTAGCAGAAGCTAGCTCACTTTAGCTTGGCTTAGCAGCTAGCAAAGAACTAGCAAGCTAAGCCAGTTAAGGTAGCTCCTTACTATTCTCTTTAGCAGCTACTAACTCTAGTGCAGCTCCAACAGTTCTTCCTCAGCTCCTTTTTCCTAAACCCTAGTTCCTCCTACCTCCTCCTCTACTCACCTACTAGCTAAGCTAGCTCAGCCAAAATATCCACTCCATGGTTGTCTACCACCAACCTAAAACCCTAACCTAACTCCAACTTAACTTTAATCCAAGTCCACCACCTAAACAAGCTACCTACTCCACCCTTAGTTGGCGCCACCAACCTTCACACCTCTTCACACCACCACCTTCAAGAGCCACCAAAAAGTGGTGCCAACTACACTCATAACCACCCATAAGTTGATGCCAACTTTCCCTCTAAAATGCCCCCTTATCACGACCATACACCTAATCCACCAAACCATCCTAACCCTATACCTAACCCCCTTCTAGAAGACCCTCATTTTGGCACCAACCCATTGGTGCCTCTTCATGGTGGATGTCCACCAAAAGATGGCAATCACCACCATAACTACCTCCATGTGTCCTTCCATTTGGTGCTAATCAACCTAAGCCCTAGGATCTTTTTAACCACCACATAATTCCATCCTAGCTATCCCTATCAACTCCCCTTAACCACATCAAATGTGGCGCCAACTCTCCTTCAACCACACATACCCACACCTCTTCTTTTGGTGCCACCTAACATCCACCCTCCATCCAACAACCACCACCTAAAGACCTAATCCTAGCCCTACATCTACCTCCATGCCAACCCTCCTAAACCCTACAAGAGTTGGCACCGACTCTACCTAACCCCACCATAACCACCACTCAACACAACCCTACACTCCACGCCAACCCTAATCCACCATTCATCCATCAACTTCCATGTCCTAGCCATCCACAACACCACTCTTCCCTTAACCCTAGTCAACACCAACCTCCACCCCTTCCACTCTATAAAAAGACCATAACCACCACCATTACAAACACCTTTGGCTCCATTATAGGCACATATTTCCACCCATCATCCACCCTACTCCACGGCCAAGAGAAGAAGGAGAAAAAGAAGATTAAGGGGATACTCTATCCCCTTGGTGCCTTCCCCTCTTCCCTTCTCTCTTATGCCCCTACCAGCTAAAGGTCCAGCTAGGCAAGGATCATGTCCATGATGAGGTTTTTAGGGTGGTGCACGCCCACCCTTGGAGGAGAATCTAAGGTGGAATTCTTCCACCTTTGGAGGAGCTAGGGCACACCCTATTTAGGGTTTGCTAGGAAGGAGAGTCTTCATCTACTGGAGGAGCACTCTAAGGAAGGACTTGGAAGGCTCTTTCTAAACCCAGGAGCAGCTGAGCTTGGAGCAAGAATCCTTTCATCTTCACCATCATCTTTGGGAGAAATTTTGTTTTACTTGCTTTTCTTAAATTTTGTAGTAGAAGCATTCCTCTGCCATTCTTGTAAAACAACATTTCTTCCTTTATAAAAGTTGCCATTCCATAATATTGTTGCATCTTAATTAATTTCTTTTACTCTAGCACTTTTCACTCCCTCTCTCTAATTGACTTGGGTCTCCACATACCTAGGGTGAGCTTAGAGAGAGGTTACTTTTTGTCACTTAGGTGTTAGCGTTAGCAATTTAGGTGGTCTTTTCCCACTCACTATTTTGTTGTTGCCTGTTATTTCAAAACCACAAAATTTCATATTCAAAAATTATAAAAATAAAGTTGATTTCCTAATATCAAGCGAGAGTATTCAAATTGCATTTCTGCCTCCCTTGGGACGACCTGAATACTTTCCCAAGTACTTGGTTTTATAAATTTTAAAAGCGATTAGATTTGCATGTTACAACGATAAAAACCCTAATTTCAAATTGCGCTTTTCTCACATCACTCCATGACACCATCGCATTCACTATTGCATCTATGACTCACCACTATGTCTCGCATCTATTGCGACCACGACCGTGCCTCCCCATGCACGGCCTCTTCTCCAACTAACAGAGGTCGGCCACCACTTGTAGTAGTCATCGGCTCTTTCTCTATTCTTCACAAGACCCTAACAGCATGCCTCCGACCACCTCCACAACAATCGCCTGTGCACACCACAGCTCGCGCGGACGCATGTACCCAAGCCCCCACATGCCCACAGCAGCACTCCTCTGCGCACCGGTAGAAGCAACCACCACGCTCAATAGGCCTTAGCACGACCACCGGCCACTAGCCACCACCCACAGACTCCTTGCTCGGCCACACCCTCGTGCGCTTACCGCACGCCCACTAGCGCTTTCGTACAACTGCGCACAACCACCTCCATCGCCGTGCCTTCTCGCACGCCCACTGATTGCACAGCAAAAATACACCAGTAATTATGCCATCTTGTGTTATTTCCTAGCGTTGCCATTGCATCTTATGTAGCAATAGTGGCATTTGTACATAGACACATGCATGCTTTTCTTTTAAAAGAGGGGAGGAGAGTGAATAATTGGCCATCTAATTAACATCTTCATCAAGGGCTGGATTGCAAATTCACCATTTTCATTTTTTTATTTTGACTTTGAATTCTTCTCCCTCGTGCGGCTGCAGGGCATGGGGCATGCAACTCTTCGAGCCATTCCTTTGCCAGCAGCATGGTGGTGGCATGCGTCTTCTTCTTTAAAAGGCCTTGCCCTCTCCCTTGCGCCGGTAGCTTGAACACACACCACCTTCAGACACTTTCCTCCATTGTCAGGCCAACCTCCTCCCCTCTCCCTCTCCATACGCAGCATCTCTTCCCACTGAAGAGACACACTGCGGGCAAAAGAAAGCTCACAGTGGTCCCACACCACCACTGTGAGTTCCACCACCGCCCAGCTCCTTCGTGACCAGGTGGGCGTGGTGGTTTCACCATTTGATTTCACCGCTGAATGCCCTCGCCGCCATTGTCAGAGCTTCAAGCTCGGAAGCTCCAGTAGCAGCAACGGAGGTCTGAAGAGCACAGGCCACCACGCGCATGCCAGCAGCAGAAACTTCACCTTTAATTCCCACCTCCTTGAGATCGACCCTGGGCCTAAAAGTGACCAAGATAAAATTAAGTAGCCCAGGTTAAATTTTTTTTTTTGTGAAAGATGGTTAGACTCGATTTAGGTTATCTACTATATTAACTTCAACGATAATTTCACCATATTAACACAACCTATTCTAGCTCTACCACACTTTTTCTGGCGCCGTTACCGGGAAGGTGCGCATTGAGGTAAGTTTCTACTCCGTTCCTTTGATTTTCTCTTTTCACACCCTTCTCTTCACGGGTGTTTTTGTTTGATGGTGTGCAGGTAAACCAGTTGTAAGGAGGAGGCAAGCAGAGGAAGTCAGAGACGTGGGCAGATCCAACGTGGGAACAAGAGCGTGAAGTCGCCAGCGTCTCACTGGAGCTTCGCCCACATTGCTAAAAAGGTAGGTCTCTCCCTCTATTAGCAACTTAGGTTAACTTGTCACCTAGATAAAAAAAAAAACCTAAAAACACTTCTTGGGATTTCTTGGGGCAAGTGGATTAAAAATCACTTGCTTGATTGTCTGCTATCACCCCCACCGCCCTGGGATTTCCTGCCAAACTTCGCATAGCGAAGATCCAAGAATCTTGATTCTTGAATCTTTCGTCATGTGAAGTATTCTTTGAGGCAAGATTAAATAGATTGATTGCCATCCCTCCTTGCCTCATTTATCCACAATTTGGGATCACATTTTTGGTGGGGAGACTTGGAATTGAGTTGATTCCAACCCCACCACAACCTTTCACCTGCCTAAGATTTGATCCCGAATATTTCAACCCCAAAATTTTAATTCTCTTTACATTATCTTGTGGTTGAGCCTTGTGTGTGGAACATCATTTTGGTGATTGGGAGCACTTGAATTGAAGTGCATTGGCTCCCTTTTTACACTAACCTAAAATTGACTCGTGCATCCACACATAGAAATTTCCACCTAGGGAAGCCCATTGCATTTTTAGCATGCATTAACCAACTCACATTGAAGAAGGGTTTGTTGGGCATAAAAGAACTTGTATTTTCTCAAAACCTAGAGATTGGTTGAATTGGTAACTCAGCGAAATCTTAAAATCCATACTACTTAAGGATGAAATTCTAAAAACCATTCCCCAACTAAAACTTCAATTTAGGGAGATTTCCCCGTTGCATGCTTGGTTTACACACTTTCTAAAATCAACGCACTTGGGCATTACCCGTATATAACGCCCTTCACATTCCTGGAGCACTTGATCCTAAGCCTCTAATTAAAACTAGTAGCAACTTGACCCTTATTAGGGATTGGAGGTCTAACTACCTACGTGTAGCGCCTAAGTGCTGGTGCGGGTTCCTGCGTGCTATCGAGTGTCTAAGACTGGGGCAAACGGCCTTTCAATCTGGCCTGGTGGTTCCGTGGTGCTCGCATTTGGTTCCGTAGGTTGTGATAGTAGGTAACTTAGATCTTTAGGTCTAAGGGCACATTGTAGAGGTTAGGACTTTGATTGCCTTGATTTGTCATCAAGTGTACCTTTGCAGCGTCATTTCTCTCATCCCCTTTTCCCTTCTTATCTCCCTAATTCTTCCTGCTGTAGTGCATGTTTGGGAGGAGGTCACAAAACCCAGAAATGTTTGAATTATTTGATAATTCTAGAAGAAAAGAAACTGAATCGTCATCCTCCTCCACAAACATGGCTGCACGCCCACCCCCAAATCCCGAGGGAGGAAACCGCCCCCCTCAAATCCCACCAGGTGGTGGAACCATGGACCCCATAACCCGCCTCCAAGCCCAAATGGAAATGTATAATGAGCAGATTGAAGCCATTAGGGAAACCTTGGAGGAAATGCAGAACCCTCCCGAACGGGAGGAGCCTTGGTCTCTTAGCTCTTATCAAAATCCCGCTGCTACAGAGACCATAGGACAAATTTGGGTCCCCATGGGCGGGGATGATTTTGAACTGAAACCCAATGTAATTGGCCTAATTAACTTTCACTTCCATAGTCATGCAAGTGAAGATCCTTTTCTCCATTTGGAAGACCTAACCCGATTGGCTGAAACTGTTAAACCAAGAAACATCGGGTTATCAATTGTCCTCATGAAAATGTTCCCATTTTCGTTGCGGGATAAAGCGTCACAATGGTTATGCACCCTTGGGAGAACCATCCATTCTTGGGAAGAGATGTGAACAACATTTCTCAAGAAATTCTTCCCAATCGGGTGAACCAATGCGCTTCGCCGTGCTATAACTTCCTTTACGCAACAAAATGGCGAAGAGTTTCTTGAGGCTTGGGAGAGGTATAATGACCTCCTCCGGAAGTGTCTGCACCACGGTCTGCCTAAGTGGCATATAGCCTAGATTTTCTATTATGGGATAAATGAGACTTTGAAGCAGATTGCAGACGCTTCCTGCGGAGGAAATTTCATGAATAAAGATGAGAGTGGAGCATTCGAATCATTTGAAAACATGAGCGAAAACTCAATCAACAATGCCTCCATTGTCGCCTTTAATCGAACCAGCTTGCCCCGTAATGTTCATGAAGTTGACACGGGACCCTCCCATTCATCCACAGATCTTAGCCTTATCGCTCAAAAATTGGATGAAGTCTTCGTCATGCACAAGAAGCTGGACGAGCTTCTGGCCAATCTTGCCCGTTCTATGGCAAACATTCCCACCTCACCACTTTGTCACAATCCTAATCCTTCCAACGCTAGGTTTATCCCCAAAAACCCCGTGAGATCTTCCTTACCGAGAGTCGTATCGAGCGATTCGGTAAGTCATGTGGATTTGGCTTCTGCAAGCCAGTATTTTGACATGGAGGACCAAGCCTCCATGTGCTCGGATGCATATTTACATATGGACTCGTCTTCTGGCTTAGAAGACGCTTGCGCCCTGGGGAACAACCCGTTCTCTGCCACTTATAACCCAGGGTGGCGAAATCATCCGAACTTCGCATGGTCCAGCAACTCGCAGCGCCAAAACCCCGTAGGTGGGCCAATGCGACTGTTCGCTCCCGTCATCCCAAGGGCCCAGTCTAATCATGGGGCGAATCCACCATCAGGTCCTTGCATATAGCAAACAGAACACGCATCAAGTCCTCTTGATAAACTGATGCGAATGATGATGGAAATGTCTAAGTGCTATGAAGAGAACATGACCTCTCTTCAACACCAATTGGTGCAGCAGAATGTTGAGATCAGTCAACTACGTATGGAGACTTGATCTCAGGGCACTCTTCCAGCCCAACCTGTGCTCAACCCACGAAATTTCGTACCCCGTGGTCCTCAACCACAAGTACGACCTTCTCAGGGGCAGGTTCATCAGATTCTGCAAGCACCGAGCATTCCTCCAGGATTCCAGGCTAATCCCGCTGCAGCACCCCACCCTTATGTCCCTATTGTGAACCCTCCTCCGCATTATGATCCCATTAGACCCACAACGTCCAATGCGATTACTACAAGGAGTGGTAAGCAAACTGTTGATCCTCCTCGACCTGATTTTGGCCCATCTTTTTCATCGCCCTCTCATTCAGGATGCGCACTGCATTCTCGTGAGGACGATACACCTAAACTAGTGCCAAAATCAGTCCCATTCCCTGAGTCTCTACTGAGGGAGCCAGAAGGCAAGAAAAAGGATACACAGGCCTTTGATAACCTGCGTAATTTATTCAAGGATGTTGAAATCAAGGTACCCCTGTTAGAGGCTATCGACCACATACCTACTGTCGCTCGATTTTTCAAAGACTACACTACACCCAGATGACAATCAAAGAAAACAAAGAATCCGGTGGTTCTCTCCCCTCATGCGAGTTCTACTATACTGTCAAATCTACCACCGAAGCAGAAAGATCCGAGCACACCACTTATTTCTTATAGTATCCAAGGCTGCAATTTTAACCGTGCTCTGCTTAATCTAGGATCTTCCATCAATCTTATACCAACCATCATGCTTGAGAAATTTGCCTTACGAAATCTGAAACCTACCCCTGTCACATTATAGTTGGCAGATCGTTCTGTCAAAATACCAAAGGGTGTGGTGGAAGAAGTGGTGGTTAGGGTCAACAGTCTCTATTTTCCTGTTGACTTTCTTGTTTTGGATATGGAAGTTCCTAGCTCACTTTCTGATTGTCCGATCATCCTTCGTCGACCTTTCTTGGCCACAGCCTGCACCCATATCGATTGTGAGTCAGGCTGTATTGAGATTGCTGTTGGATTTGAGAAGCTCAAGCTTAACATCTTCAAGGTAGCCAAGAACTTTGATTACGATTGCATCAAGGATGACACGTTTGACGAGGACATGGCCGTCATCGTGTGTATCGGGCTAATAGGGACCTATTCTGACTGCTGTGGATTGCCTTTAAACATAGACGATTGCCTGACCACACATATTGTGATGATCCCACATCCCTTCTGACCAGACTTCTGATGAGGTTTTCTCCGCTTCCCATACCTCGTGGTTTGAGTCATATTCGGGCTACTCACCGCCGGTCCACATTCTTGAAGACCGGATTGCCCTTTCTTTCCCGCCAAATCAGGCGGAATTGCAACTCCACACTGGGGCCTTGAGCCCAAATACTGCTCACTGGGGCTATCCCTTCTTGGATCCATCAACCCAAGATGCCCCTCTTCTTGGCCAATCTGAGGGCCAACTTCTTCCTCCTGCCTTGTCTGTTGGTGCTAGAGCACCACGATCATTTGTTTTGGTGATAACAAAACATGTGTCGTTTAACATTTGCACTTGGAGTCTTAGATTTCAGGCAAATTGCAAATGGAGACATGACCAGACGGAGTTCGAGCTCGCATCCAGGATGGATTGGAGGAGCTTGATGGAAAACAGAGGAGATTTGCGAGGAGCGATAGATTGAAGAAGGAAGGAGATGAAGAATAGGATAGATTTCCTTCTCTTGTACTCGTATTTTTCGTTTCTTTTGTTGCTCTTTATTTTTGCTACTTAGATTCTTGTTAAAGAGCCTCAAAGTATCCTAATAGTAGTCCTAGGAACACCGACACAACCCTAGGATACTTAGGTTTTTTGTAGAAAACTTAGAAAACCAATATAGGGTTCAAACAGCATTTCCAGACGTCTAATTCCAAAATCAGACGTCTGATAATGTGTTTTAAGACGTTTGACTGTTGATTCAGACATCTGATAACATTTAGGCTGGACTTGTTAGTTGTCTGATGAAATCAGACGTCCAGACCTATGTCTAGACGTCTTAGAAGACGTTTGATGACTTTGCCAAACGTCCAATTAGTGGACCGTTGGATGGCTTAGCAAACACTCAAGGATATGACCGTTAGAGCCTTATCAGACATCCTTAGGCCTTTCCAGACGTCTGATAGATGACCATTTTGCCTCGGCTGACCCAAAATCTCTTCTCAGAGATTTTCTAGCCGTTGCACTCTCTTGGAAGTTCCCACGAAAAAGTAGGTTTCCAGACATCCAGACATAGTGCCAGACGTCCTGTATGTCATCTGATGGACTTGCACTAGAACCCTGTTTAAATCTGATCCAAGTCAGGAAGAGACCTGCCCAAAATTAGACGTCTGACCTTATTTTCAGACATCTTAAAGTGATCTTCCAGACGTCTGATGCCAGGATCAGACGTTTGATAACCCTGTCAGTGCAATCATTATTCCTGATTTCGGCCTGATTCTCTTGGACATTGCTCCCAACGGCTATGGAAGCTTTCCTAAGCCTTCCAAAGCCTTCCTAAGGCCTCTATAAATAGAGGGGAACCTTTTACACACCTAGATACACCTAGAGACACAAACACACACCTAGACACACCAAGAGACACTAAGACACACCCGAGCAACATACTTTCTACTCTTTTGTGTCCTAGAGAAGCTCTTGCTCTCCAAGCTCAAGCTCTATATCTTGAGAGCATCAAGTCTTTGCGCACTCGCTCTCCCACCGTAGTTCACGAGAGCGCCGTTGCGCCGTTGCGTGGCTCACGCACCCGCGTCATCGATTCGACGCACTCCTTGCAAAGGGGAGTTTTCCTAATTCCTATAGAAGCTAGGTTTAAATCTTTGTTGGCTCTATAGGACTTTACTTATTTTATCTTTGTTCTTTGGTTGGGTATTTGCTTTGCGAATTCCCGTCTCCTTCATGGGACAAAATCCTTCTCGTGAAGAGAAGGGGTTGAGGAATGCTACCCTCGCACTTGTAGCGTGGTTGTAATTGAGGTTGAATCACCCTCGTTTAAAGTGATTCGTTTAGTGGATTTGATCAACTTGGTTGATCGGAAAATCCTAACTCGAGAGGGTTAGGTGGTGGTTTTCACCTGGTTTGGGTTTCCACCTAAAAATATTTGCGCACATTGTGTGATTGTTTATTTTGTGAGATTGTATATTCTATTCCGCATTTTATTACGTCACCCCCTCTTGGTAGGGCCTCCATTTACTACATTGTTTTCTTCTGATCTGCTTGGGACACTCTCGTCCCAAGAAATGCTAGATCTTTCACTATCCTCTCCTGTGCTGAACGAGCTGCCTAATACGCTTAAGTATGTTTTCTTGGGACCAAATGAAACGCTCCCCGTAATCATTAGTTCAAAATTAACTAGGGAGCAAGAATGCAATCTAACAAAGGTCCTTATGGAACACAAGGCAGCCATTGGATGGTCCTTATCAGACTTAACTGGCGTTAGCCCCTCCTACTGCACTCACCATATATATACGGAGGAGGAGGCTCGACGTTCCCATGAGATGTAGTGACATCTCAACCCTAACATGCGGGAGGTCGTTAAAAAGGAAATTATTAAGTTGCTGGATGCGGGTATAATCTACTCGATCAGCGATAGCCCCTGGGTGAGCCCGATTCATGTCGTGCCCAAAAAGGCGGGACTCACCATCCGTGTCAATGACAGGGGCGAATCCATCCCTAGACGCACTCCTACATCTTGGAGAGTGTGTGTAGATTATAGGAAACTGAATGCTGCAACGAAGAAAGATCACTTTCCGTTACCTTTTATTAACCAAATCCTGGAGCGGTTAGCAGGAAATAAATTTTTCTGTTTCCTGCTGGATATAACCAGGTGGAAATTAACCCTAGGGACCAAGAGAAAACCACCTTTACCTACCCCTTCGGTACCTTTGCATTTAGAAGGATGTCGTTCGGACTTTGTAACTCGCCAGCAACTTTCCAGAGATGTATGCTGGCGATATTCCATGACATGGTGGGTGAGTTTTTTGAGGTTTTCATGGATGACTTTTCGATCTTTGGACCCTCTTTTGATGACTGTCTTGCCAACCTAACCCGTATCCTTCAGAGATGTATTGATGTGAACCTCGTGCTTTCTTGGGAAAAAAGTCATTTTATGGTACACGAGGGAATTGTTCTCAGGCATATCATCTCTGATAGGGGTATCGAGGTTGACAGAGCTAAGCTTGATGTAATTGCTGATTTACCTATGCCTGGCTCTGTCAAACAAATCTACTCCTTCTTGGGACACATTGGTTTCTATAGGAGATTCATCAAAGACTTCTCCAAGATTTCTAGACCTTTAACTCATCTCCTATCCACCGATGTACCCTTTGATATGGGCCCCGACTGCATATGAGCATTCACGCAGCTGCGTGATGCTGTCACCAAGGCCCCTATTCTCCAGCCACCTGATTGGTCCCTCGACTTTGAACTCATGTGTGATGCTTCCGACCTTACAGTCGGAGCCATCCTGGGACAAAGACGCGATAGACACCCCTTTGTGGTGTACTACACCAGTAAGACATTGGACGAGGCCCAGCGTAATTATACAACCACTAAGAAAGAACTACTAGCGGTCGTCTTTGGGCTGGAGAAATTCCGCTCTTACCTTCTGGGCTCGCATGTTATTATATTCAATGACCATGCGGCCATTCGCCATCTCATGCACAAGAAGGATGCCAAGCCTAGACTGATTCGTTGGATCCTTTTGCTCCAAGAATTTGACATTGAGATCCGTGATAAGGTCGGAGCCTAGAATGTTGTGGCTGATCATCTCTCAAGATTGGACCCTGACCACATTGGACTTACCTTACCGATCAATGAGGTTTTTCCCGATGAGCACCTATTGGCAATTAATGTGGCAAGTGGACCTTGGTATGCCGACATTGCCAATTACCTTGCTTCTGGTTCCCTTCCACGTGGCTGGCGTAAAAACCAGCGCGAGCATCTCATTGTAGAAGGAAAGTATTATTTCTGGGATAATCCACTACTTTTTTGAATAGGTGCTGACCAGATCATCCGTCGCTGTATTCCTGACAGTGAATTCCCCAGTGTGCTATTCTTCTGCCACGATCAGGCCTGCGGAGGCCATTTCTCTGGGAGGAAAACTACAGCCAAGGTGTTGCAGTGAGATTTCTTTTGGCCCTCCCTTCACCATGATGCACACAATTATGCCAAACATTACACTAGGTGCTAGTCGTTAGGGTCAATGTCACGTCGTGACATGATGCCCTTGCAACCCATCCTAGCTGCTGAAATCTTCGACATTTGGGGAATCGATTTCATGGGTCCCTTTCCTCCTTCCAACAACTTCGAATACATCCTCGCTGCTGTTGATTATGTTTCAAAATGGATCGAGGCTATTCCCACGCGCCATGCTGACCATGTCATATCCACTCAATTTGTCAAAAGCCACATTTTTGCATGCTTTGGGATCCATCGAGCCATCATCTTGGATGGAGGAAGCCATTTTACCCATGCTTCTTTTCGGGCACTTCTGAGGAAATATGGAGTCCACCATCGTATCACATCTCCGTATCATCCTCAGACGAATAGCCAGGCTGAGGTGTCAAACAGGCAAATCAAGCAAATTCTCCAGAGAACAGTTTGGCCTGACCGTAAGGATTGGTCCGACAAGCTGATTGATGCACTTTGGGCATATCTGACCGCCTTCAAGGCTCCCTTAGCTATGTCTCCTTATAGAATCATTTACGGGAAGCCTTGTCATTTGCCTGTGGAGCTGGAGCACCGCGCTTATTGGGCGGTTCGCAAATGTAACCTTGACCCATACCTATGTGGTCGAGAAAGGAAACTCCTACTCCAAGAGCTGGAAAAGCTCCGTCGTGAAGCCTATGATTCTGCCTTAACTTTCAAGCAACTCACTAAGGCTTTTCATGACAGTCGTATTCAGTGAAAGGAATTTGAGCCATCTCAGCAAGTTTGGCTTTACAATGCTCGACTCAAATTCCTTCCAGGGAAATTGAAGTCCAAATGGACTGGTCCCTTCTTGGTCTTGAGACCATTTCCCAACCAGGCCGTTGAAATTGAGGATCCCAAATCTGGGCATAAATTTACGGTCAATGGGCAGCGTTTAAAACCTTATCTTACTCATGAACCTGTCCTTGTTGGAGAAATGGTTGCATTGCTGGAGGGTAACTAATTTCATGCCTCATTCTGAGTCCAGCTGGGGACGTTAAATTCAGCACTCGATGGGAGGCACCCCAGCAACACTCCTCCACTATCACGTACACTTCACTTTGCACCTTTTCACTTCACCACCAACCATCCACCCACCCTACCACCCTGCTATATACCTTGCACCTCAGCTCTCGTTCCCTGATCTTTGGACCTTCCTCTACCCTGCATGCATATGAGGACATAGCATCGTTTGGCATGGGTGGGTGGATACGCATCTATAGGATCTGGGTATTATATGGTATCATGCAACTTCCATTTATCTATAAATATGTACATAGCAAAAAAAAAAAAAAGGTGTTTAGTAATGATCTGAAGGCTGAAACAAAAATACAATAAGTGTTTATGGATATTCAACCATTGTTTTGAAGACTTTCCAGGACACAGAAGCTTGATTAGCTCAGGCTCAGCTTAATTCACTTGAGCATTGATAAGATAGATCGGAATCTCTCCTAACTAAGGACGTATTCTTGTACCTGAGACATCAGTACAGGATCCATTGGTTTGCTTCTATGCGAGAGCCTAAGTAATCTTGGTTCATAGTACACATATCAAGAAAGACCAGGTAAACATCAGATCCAACCCTAGTGTTCATTAGGGAAGGTGGAGTCCTTACCTGTGCGTGCAGGTAGACTTTTTATCCCAGGCTTTAGTCTTGTGTCTAGGAGAAACTCTTTCCACTAAAAAGGAACTCTCCCACCAAAAAAAAGTGTGCTCCTCCAAATAAAGTTGTAAGAGATATACCGACACTTGTTTAAAAAAAAAAAAATCTGTGCAAATAAGTCAGTATATCTCGCAAATGTCTGTAAATTCTTCTCCCTAAAAGGTTTTTCAGGGCAAGTTACAAATACCCTATTTTTACCATATATTCTTTGAGCCACAAATGTAGTAAAATGGGAGTTGAGTTTTCCGTCATCTTTTTAAGGGTCAATCCGAAGACACGAGCTGAAACTGGGACCAACCTACACTTAAAGATTTGTGAAACCCTGCTTGAGTCTTAATGTTCATCTGGTCAGTCTTGATCCTTCACTATGCACAAACCATAATCTCTTGAGCTCTCGAGTACAGTAAAAACCTTCCGAGTCCTAGAAATCGTACTTAAGGTTTAAATACCAAGAGTCCAGGTTAGGCGAGAGATGGTCTATGTCATATAAGACTTAAAGTACTGGTAGTCTTCTCTGCAATTGGTTCTCACAATATCCAACAAATAAACACACCCATGTCGCCTCAGAAGAAAATATTCAGCTTAAGATCATTTCTAAATATAATACAAAGTATTTTGCTAGGGACTAGCAAAAGATAGGCAAGGGGGTATGATTGCACAGAAAAATACACCAGTAATTATGCCATCTTGTGTTATTTCCTAGCATTGCCATTGAATCTTATGTAGCAATAGTGGCATTTGTACATAGACACATGCATGCTTTTCTTTTAAAAGAGGGGAGGAGAGTGAATAATCGGCCATCTAATTAACATCTTCATCAAGGGATGCATTGCAAATTCACCATTTTCATTTTTTTATTTTGACTTTGAATTCTTCTCCCTCGCGCGGCTGCAGGGCATGGGGCATGCACCTCTTCGCGCCATTCCTCTGCCAGCAGCATGGCTGGACATGCAATGCTAGCAGCATGGCGGTGGCATGTGTCTTCTTCTTTAAAAGGCCTTGCCCTCTCCCTTGTGCCGGCAGCCTAAACACACACCACCTTCAGACACTTTCCTCCACGTTCAGGCCAACCTCCTCCCCTCTCCCTCTCCATACGCAGCATCTCTTCTCACTGAAGAGACACACTGCAGGTAGGAGAAACCTCACAGTGGTCCCACGACTACCACTGTGAGTTCCACCACTGCCCAGCTCCTTCGTGAGCAGGTGGGTGTGGTGGTTTCACCATTTGATTTCACCGCTGAACGCCCTCACCGCCATTATCAGAGCTTCAAGCTCGGAAGCTCCAGCAGCAGCAACGGTCGCCTGAAGCAGCGCAGGCCACCGCGTGCACGCCAGTATACCTCCACCAGCTCTCCCTGCGTGCGTAGGCGCTTCCCAGTGCGCTCGCGCACGCAAAACCGGTCGCCGACTCCTGCGCGGCACTGTAGCCACTGTTCCCGCCTCTCACGCTCGCTCCCGCTTGCAGCGCTGTGCGCTGCACTTCGCAGTGCGTTGCGCTGCACTCCCACACCTGCCTGCGTACGAAGACAGTGCGCGCGTTCCCTCTCTATACATATACATATATATATACACATATACATATACATATATTACTATATATATATATCTATATAGCTATAAATATATATATTCATAAATATATATATACAGGTATATATATATCCATATATATATATATATACACAACTACATATATACCTATATAGCTATAACCCTATCTATATATATACATATATATATCTTTACATACACATCACCTACCTGTATCCATACGCCCTTGCACTTGTCACTCCACCGCGCATTATATCGCGGGAATATCTACACTAGTTGCTGACATTCCTCGGTACCCGTGCAAAGCAAGCGCCTCCACACACACTCCCACACATTCATCCTACACTCTACGCGGCACTGCATCTTATTGATTGTGACTTACTAGACGTGGACCAACTCGACACTATGCTACACTCCATTTCCACTTCCACCTCCACTCCTATATATATATTATATACATATCTATATATATAGAGACTGTATTTATTATATTAAGCTAAGTATTCCTTTCTCTACAAGCAACCTACCTTGTTTTTATTTCTCTTTTATTTCCTGCTATTAAAAAGATAAAAAAAAGAGTAAAAGAGAAGAGATAATCCTTGTCTTGCAGGTACTCGATCTTGCAAATAGCAGGACCAGTTTTTTTGGAAACCCTAAGTTGGCTCAAAGCTAAGAACAATTTGGCTCAAAGCCAAGAACTTGATTTTGAGGGTGTGCCTCAAGGACAATATTATCAACAAAATAAAAATCTTAAATAGAAAAAAATAAAAAACATAATAATCGCACGGAAGAGATACGTTCTAGGAAAGGCGTAGAAACTTCTTCACCTTTAATTCCCGCCTCCCTGAGATTCACCTTCGGCCTAAAAGTGACCAAGATAAAATTAAGTAGGCTAGGTTAAAAAATTTTTTTTGTGAAAGATGGTTAGACTCGATTTAGGTTAACCACTATATTAACTTCAACGATAATTTCACCATATTAACACAACCTATTCGAGTTCTACCACCCACCACCACCCATGCGTGCCCCTAGTACAACCATCAGCTCCTCTTCTTCTTCTTCTTTTTCTTTGTTGATAGAGAACAAGAAACCAAACTCCACCATGACTCCTCCACAAGAAGATGTCCCTTCCTGCCATGAAGCTTCACACCGTCGACTCCCCTGCGCTTGCCTCGACACCACGACCTCGGCCACGCCACCAGAGTCGCTAATGACAGCCCACACACATTGGTGAGCAGCCACCACTGTTGGCAGCTTCCTCCTCCTTGGTGGTCACCACTGGCCAAGGTTCTCCACGCCCCAACCACCATCGTGAAGCTCTCGTCACCACCGACCTTCCTCTAGCTTCCCGCGGTTCGCCGCGACCTCATCCGCAAGTGCGTGCGGAGGATAGAAATGCTCTATTTTTGGTTAATTAATATTTACATTTGATTCCATTGCCAAACATTACATTTACATAATTATTATTTTATTCGATCACTTTGTGTGCATGCCCTCAAGTTTCCACTCTATTTCTCTCATGTACTCAATTCTTTATACGTTGAATTAGATTCTTAACATGCATGCATAGAATATCGACAAGTGCGTACCTTGCTTAGAGGAGAGAGCCTAATGTCTTGAATCATAATTTTATTTACATTACATGCCATTATGGGAAAATTGCACACATAACCCTTGCATTCTTAAATTATTGTCTCCTTCCTTTCACCTCATTATGCATCGAATTTGGGCACGGATTTTGCATATGATTGGGCGAATATAAGGAGAAAATATTCGTGAATTTATTGAAGTTGTTCCTCCCTGTGGATATGACCTGACTCTTCATGGTTAGTTTTACTCATAAGTATTTTTGATTTGGGATTTTTCTACCACTATTTACATTACTATGACGACATATTTTTCTGACAAGCGAAAACCTCCCGATTAGATACCCTTTCATGGATTTTTTAGGGTAGTTAAGAAGCACCACATAAATCCCATTGGGTGGCATTGCTTCAATGGAAGGCTTAGGCCTACTTGCATCCCTTGATCTTCCATCTTTGGAGTTACTTTAACATTTGAGCTTTAGGGGAGAGCACCTAATCTCCAACTAGGACTTTTTAGGCATTTTGTACGCCGACAAATAGGATTGTAATTGTTTGGGCAACTTGTTTTGTCACCTACAATTTGAACTAAAGTTGAAAGCCTAAATTTGTAAAGACTTAAAAGTCCTTTTGAATTGTGTTTGTGCTATTAGTGTATGCTTGGTAGGTGATCTCTTAGGAGACAACTTGTGTGTGATTTAGAACCTGAAAGAATCCTTAGGAGAGCCAACCAAGAGAGAAGAGAGATGGCCAAGGGAGGAGAGAATAGGATTGTGGAAAACCAGTGATCTTTAAGGGACTATTTTATCCCTACCAACCAACCCAGCCATACACTAAGAAGACCTAGGGGGAACAATCCATATGAAATCAAGAGTAGTACCATATCTTTATTACCCACTTTCTATGGTACTACTAGGGAGGACCCCTACAAGCATTTGGAAGAGTTCACCAAGGTCTGTTCCACGGTGAGACTGTAAGGCATTTTTGATGACACCCAAATGCGAACCCTCTTTCCCTTCTCCCTCAACGATAAGGCGAAACATTGGTATCACACTCTAGATGGTAGGGTGGATACTTGGGATGCCTTGAAGGGAGTGTTTTTGAAAAAATACTTTCCTGTGAGAAAAACTAATCATTATAGGAGAGAAATCATAGGTTTTGCTCAACAAGATGGAGAGCAATTTGAAGATGCTTGGGAGATCATAGGTTTTGCTGCATGTGCTACATTATGCTAATAAGACCTTAACTGACCCAAAGCAAAACTACACTGTGATAGAAAAGGAATTACTTGCTGTAGTGTTTGCATTGGAGAAGTTCATGTCTTACTTGGGTCTAAGGTGGTTATTTTTACAGACCATGCGGCAGTGAAACACCTCATTGCCAGGAAAGACTCCAAGCCACCACTTATTAGGTGGATCCTACTCTAAGAGTTTGACTTGGAGATTCGTGAAAAGAAAGGAGTAGAGAATGTAGTGGTTGACCACCTGTCTCGCCTCCCACTTGATGACTCTCCATTTGGAGACATCTACAAGACATTTCCTGATGAAACCCTTATGGCAGTAACACCGATTTCACCCTGGTATGCTGATATTGTCAATTACTTGGTCAATGGAGAGACTCCTAGCACTTGGGATGAGAAGAAAAGGAAGAGATTCATTTCCCAAGCAAGATACTTTCACTGGGAAGAGCTGGAATTATTTAGAATTGGACAAGACCAAGTACTGAGACGATGTGCGCCTGAAGAGGAGCAATGTTGAATGGGTAATCTGCGTAAATGGAAGTTGAGTTTTGAAAACCTGCCATTGTAGTGCAATTTGCGAGAAAAATCATCAACAGATAAATTTAACCAGAACTCGAAAAGAATTCCGGGTTGAACATAGGGAGGCGGACGTTTGATTAAAATCGCATTTGTTTTATTTGTCATGAAGTAGATTAGTCGGTTGAATTGAATATAAACTAGCTATCTACTTAAAGAATAATAAATAGAACAGAGAGATAGAATATTACAAATAAAGACAAAATAGAGAGAAAATGAACAAGAATTTCATAACCAGAATATCATGTCAGTTACAACTACTTGTTACACTAGAAAGTAGGAAATCTTACAACTAGAAAGCGGTAAATCTACCCTAGAAAGCAGTAAAGAGAAGGTGGAGAGAAGTTATCCTCCTTGGCGGCTACTTGGAGGATGAGCCGCAATGACAGAGTGCCTAGACAAAGGTGGTGAGATGTAGGATGAAGGAGAACGATGAGGGACGATAGAGAACGGGGCAGGACAACGTCGTAGCGGGATTCGCTTCTCGAATGGCGGTGAGAGAACCACCATGGCATTCTCCACAAAGGGGATGAGAAGGTGGAAAAATTATAATTTTAACTCTAATGGTGCATCCCGGGTTTGGGACAAGTTCTTAGAGCTTTGGAGGGGGTCAGAGAAGAGAGTAAGGGGTGAAGAAAGTGTAGGGGTCATAGGGCTATATAGGTGTAGATTGGAGGGGCAAATAGGTCATAACACTTTAAAACATTAAATCAGGATCTTTAGTATCCATCATTAAAGGCCTGAACATGGGCGACGTGCACACGCACTCGCGCCTTCTCCTCTCCTGCTCGCCTAACGCTTCAGGCACATTTGTGTGATATCAGACATCCGATTGCAAGATCGGTTGGCTTAGAAGCTATTGTGCCCGCACTTGCATCGCACACCCACGTGTGAGATCAAGCGTGAACTTGGGCGTCCAATCTCACATGCACTTGATTGGTTGATTTGGGCCATTCGTAGCTAATCGTGCTATCGAGATGGCGCTCATCCACGCGACGAGAGGCGCGACATGGAACTCACGCTCCTTACGCAAGAAGCACTTTAACCACTGTGCTATGTAGCAGTTTGAGGCACGGCACTACTTTTGTGTTCAGCCGATCTCAACCATTGGATCTTCATCCAATGGTCGAGATCAAGCGAGCCTTCACCTTCAGAAGATGAGGGCACCGCTTGGTGCGCGATTTGGCATGTTCTTAGCCGTTGGATGGGCATCCAACGGCTAGGATTCATCGAGCAGGGGAAGAAGAGATGCTGCAGCCGGTGCTGGGCGCTGTGATGGTGCCATGTGGCACCATCATGGCCGTCCATCTTCTGTGTCTTGTAGATGGTGCCACGGATGTTGGATTGGATTGATTTTCGAACCGTTGGGCTGTGATCGACAATCCAAACCCATTCGTGTGGTTGGATTTGTCATTTGAAGTTCTAATTTGCACCATCTGGCCCCTTGATCTCTGACCTTCCTCGAATTATATCTGATGCTACAAAAGTCCGATCAAGGTGATCTTGGAGTCGTTGAACATCGATTGTCACCCTGATTAGATCGTACGGTTGGATCTTCAATTCGAGGCCCCGATTAAATATCGCCCTGTTTCCTGATCACAAAAAAGAGAAATTGACCTAACATTTATACAACCTAACCTAAATGCAAGATGATGCATGTTATGCAATATTTATAATATATGATGCAATTCTATGTCTAAGAACATGCAAAAATAGACGGATTATGTGATATAAATGTGTTTATATCACACCCCCATGCCTATCTTTTACTAGTCCCAAGCAAAACTACATGTTATTTATAAAAGAATTAGGTCGGATTTCTTGGGCAATAGTTATTTTTCAATGCTTATGAATTTCAACTATGACATGAACTACAGAGACACAATAGTGCCTGAGTGTTTGCCAAAATGCAGACCACCTCAAGCCCTCGCCTTATTCAAAGAAGGATCTTTTTCTTCTTTTCTTCTTTTTTTATTTTTTTTTATTTTTGAGTTTAGGGTTTCGGAGCAGCTTTCTATAGCCACTCAACCCACCCAAGACTCGAAGAGAACCCTAAGTTCTAAGCATCTTTGTGTGAAATGTGATAGACTCACTGATCGACGATTAGAATGGACTTTGGGTTTCTACTCTCCTAGGTGACCTTGAAAAGAAATTCTACCTAAAGGTGTATCTATTCTACTGATAGCTTTCTCCCTACTTTTATTTTTATGGGGTCAACACAAGGGAAAATCTAGTGTAAATCTTCCTGACTTATTCTACTTCTCCGCTTCTTCCTAAGTGTTTTGGAATTATACATGCATTTTTTGAGCTGGGTTCTGGACAACCTACTAATGGACTGTTACCCAAAATAACTTGCCAGCCATACTCATAAGGTGAAGCGTGGCTTTCTTTCTTTTTCTTTTCTTTTCTCCTTTTCTATTTTTTTTTCCTTTTAGATTTTTTTTCTTTTCTTTCTTTAAGTAGGTAGCTTCCCTGATCTAAGATTTACCTAAAGGCAGCAAGAAAAGAATGGATGTGTGATTGGGCTCTTGATAGCGATTTCACGCGGTTTGTTAAATACGTCGTTGTAACACACAAAACCGATCAACTCTTAAATTTATATTCCTAGATAGGGGAGTATCTAGGGTCGTCCAAGGAGGCCAAATGTTTGCAAAATTGATTCTCTTGCTTGGAATACAAATCTCAACTTTCTTTTTGGTATTTTTCAATATATCAATTTTTTGTTTTTGAATTAAGACAACATGCGAAATGGTGGCAGGAAGGTGATTTACACTTCAAATTTAATAAACTACTTCTAAAGTGGCAAGTAGAACCTCTCCCTAAGCTTACTCTAGGCAAGTGGAGGCCTAGAATAATTAGGGAGAGGGAGTGAAGAATGCTAGAAACAAAGCAAGTAGAAATGCAAATAAGAAATTGCAAAGAAGGCAACTAGATAAATGAAAAAGTGTTTTACAAAAAGACCTAGTAGATGAATGCTTCTACTACTAGAAAATTGCAAATAAGAAAAGCAAATACAAATCCTCTAGATAGATGGTGAAGAAGAGGTCTTCTTGCTCCAAGGTTGATAGATCCCAATCTTGAAAAGAATCCTCCAACTCCTTCCTTGCTGTACTCCGCCAAGATGATGTCCTCCAAGGCAAGCCCTAAGCTTCTCTCCAAGGGTGGATGTCCACCCTAGGTCCTTCTCCCTTGCCTGGCCATCCTCCTTGAAGTGGAAGAGTCCTCCTCCTTGGCGTGGCCCAAGTTGAAGAGAGTGGGGAGAAGAAGGCACCAAAAGGGCTGGTGATGTGCCCCATTAATCTCCTTCTCTACTACTTCTTCTTGGCCGTAGGTATAGGTGGTATAGGTAGCAAAATTCACTAATGGAGGATGCCCTAAAATGGTGATAGGTGGTGGGTTTATGTAGAGTAGGAAGGGGGCTAAGGTGACTCTTGGAATGGAGGGATAAGATGGAGAGATGGAGGTGGTTGGGGATCCTAAGGCTAAGGGCAATTGGCGCCAACTCAAGGGGTGTTAAGGGGGTGGTTATGGTGGTGTTGGTGGATTTTGGTGGTGGAGAGACACCACCATTTTGGCACCATCCTAGGGTCTTCTAGAAGGGGGGTTAGGTGGATGGTGGAGATGGATTTAAGGAGAGGTGTATGGTGGAGATGAAGGGAATTTTGGAGGGAAAGTTAGTGCCAAAAGGGAAGGGTTCTAGAAGGTTATTTTGGAGGGAAAATAGGTGGCTTTTGGTAGTGGTGATGGGGTGAAGGGGTGTGATGGTGGTGGCGCCAACTTGGAGTAGGATAGCTAGCTTAGGTGAGCTTAGTTGATGGAGCTAGCTAGGGTTGAGTTGAAGGTGGTGGATGGCCAAGGAGCTGGGTGCTAGCTAAGCTAAGCTAGTTTAGCTAGCTATAGAGTAAAGGAGGAGGTATTGGAGCTAGGGTTTGAAGAGAGGAGCTAAGGAGATGTCTGGAGTTGGAACTGGAGCTGGCTGCTGCTGAAGAGGCTGGCATAGAGCTACTCTAGCTGGCTTAGCTTGCTTGTTCTTTGCTAGCTGCTAAGCCAAGCTAAAGTGAGCTGGCTTCTACCATAATGAGCTAAAGTGAGCTGGGTCTGGTGCTCCCGGGGAGGATTAAGCTGGTTGAGGCAGCTAAGGTAGCTTAGCTCAACTGAGTTGAGCAAAGTTGAGTCCTCAGGAGCTGGACTTGAGCTTCCTGAGCTGAGATGAGTTCTTCTTCAGCTGGTTGGAGCTGAGTGGAGCTGGATGTAGCTGGGTCTGAGCTGGGGTGAACTCCCGTCAACTCAGTTGAGCTAGCTAGAGCTCCCTGTGGACTAGTGGGAGCTAAGATGAGCTAGACTCAGCTAAGTTGAGCTGGATCTGAGCTGACTTGAGCTAGGGAGCTAAGGTGAACTCTCTTGAGCTGCCATTCAACTGAGATTAGCTGAATGGAGCTGGGATGAGCTAACCCTAGTTCAAGTGAGCTAGGTTCCTACTGTGGTGAGCTGGATCAAGCTGAGTTCTAGCTAGTTTGAGCTTCTCCTTCACCATTTGCCTTCTTGAATGCTAGGGTTTTAGAGATCTGTATATCTGTTCATCCCTAACACTCACAAAAACATATCAAAAAGACAATAACAAATGCAATGCATACCTAACCTAATTTATGCCTAAATGCAGCCCAAAAACCCGCTTGCGAAGTAAAATCCTAAGAGCTAGGTTTATTTTAATGCATAAGAATGATGATAAACTGGCGTTTATCACACCCCCATGCTTATCTTTTGCTAGTCTCTTAGCAAAACTTTAATTTTTTGGAAAATGGAATTTTTGGGAAATCTAATCTTTCAACTTTTGAGGAGAAAAAGAGATTAAGGGACTTTGGCAGATTAAAAACACAGGAGGTACGGAATTTGTTAAAGATAAACATCGGGATTTATTTTTGGATTCAACCATTAGACAGAACAGGATCAATATATCCTCCAGAAAATTCACAAATTAACCCCTTGTTAATTCAGATGACCTGAAATGTTTACTTTTAGGATTTTTCTGGCTCATGAATCTGATTCGCAACTTGCAAAAATCCTTTAAAACCTTGTGTCTGTGCTTGTGAAAAGCCAACATTTATAAGGGCGTGTTTATTTATTATTACTTTTTTTTTCTCTCCCCTATGCTTATTTTTAGCTTAGTCTTACAACAGATGTGTCAGGATCATCATTCCCGTTACCATTCCTCGAGGGGGCTCTGGCACCAGTACTTCGGGATAGCACTGTCCATGACACCACCCAGGAGCTCATAACCCCAAAACACGATGCGGTGTGAAGAGGCGCTCCAAGCAAACTCAAGCTCTTGCTCCGACACTATAGGTAGAGCACCATCCAAGACACTTGAGCTGCTAAATGCGCTTTAATGCTCCATCTAAAGATATGAAATATAGATATGGAGCAGCGCCGAGGCAGTAACATGTTGACATCGCATCCTCAAAGGAGGTATTTTCCTCCTTCTCGGCGGTGGGAACTCAAACCAATGATCTGCTTCAGACTTTTACCAAGTCCAAACAAGGGAGTTTTTCAAATTTTTAGTTGTTTTTAAGTGTTGGCTTGTGTGTGAAAATTGACACAAGAAGTTTCTCAGAACATGCAAGTTTTCGAATCAGAAACTAAGTTAAATATTTTCTGTATTACAAAATAGGATCAAGTCACCTGAACTATCATGAGTTCAGGTGGAATTTTAGAGAAGGATATCTGATCTAGTCTAAAATAGACCTTGGAATTCTAATGATCAGATCCATGTCCTTATCCTTAGTTTGTTAAAGATTAAATCCCATTGTACCAAAAGTGAATTTTTCGACCTTAGTCCCGATTTCAAAATTTTTCCTCAAAAAGTTTTTCATCATTTTTTTTTTGGGTATGCAAATAGGAAATAAATTAAAGGAAATTGCATGTTTTTAGGTTTTGAAAATCCTAAATCGATCATCAAATTTAGAAACACCTCCCCATGCTTAAGATATGCCATGTCCTCATGCATTAGGAGGGAAAAGGGATCATCTTAGTGAAGAACGGCCGGGTTTAGGATGAACAAAACCTGGAAAAAGAAGAAAAGAGGAAAGCAAGAAAACATGATGGGTTACCTCCCATCCAGTGCTATCTTTTACGCCATTCAGCCGGGCGTGAAGGTATGCACGGAAGACGTAAAATCATGTAAATAATTGGACACTTGAATGCCCGCAAAAAAGGTGTCTTCTTCTAAATCCCTAGAAAATTGATTAGAAGCAATATTGGGATCAAAGTTGGATGGAAAATGATAAGTGTAGCCCGAGTTTGGCCATGGTTTTAAATCAGGTTGGATGCCAAACTTGGGCGGGGTTGGTGGCAGGTCCGTACGAAAGGAGTTGGGGAAGGAATGATGAGGATTGGGTGAAGTTAGTGTGGTAAAATTAGGTGCGTGAATAGTGGGTGGGTTAGGGTGCTTAGGGGGGGTATCAGGAATAAATTTGGGGTCAAGACAAGTTTCCGGATCACAGATTTCGCCGACCACTGATTCTGAATCAGAGTCCTCAAAAAAATTGTGGTCAGTAAGGGTATCTATTAACATTGTCTCCACCATATTGGAAATTTCAGTATCTGAGTCCTCAAAGAAGTTATCATCATGGAATCTCCTGGAGGATTTAAAAATATCTAAAGTGATAGTTTGGCCTGCACAATGGATATCCATTTTGCCTGTGTGGCAATTGATATTTGCCTTTGCAGTGGCTAAGAAAGGGCATCCAAGGATTATTGGGGAGTCCAGTAATGATTCAGGTGCCTCAATGTCAAGAACCAGAAAGTCTGTAGGGAAGACACAGTTCTGGACCTTGACTAAAACATCCTCGACAATCCCACGAGGTTTGATTTAGATCAGTCGGCTAATTGCAGGGTAACCTTGACGGGTTTTAATTCACCGATCTGAAATTCTTCGAATAAACTTGTTGGAATAATATTAACTGAGGCACCAAGATCAAGGAGGGCACGATTAAATGTAGTGTCATCAATAATTACAGAAATTAAAGGCGGCCCCAGATCTTTCATCTTAGGAGGCAGCTTACTCTGTATGACAGAGCTTACTGTCTCCGAAAGATGCACCTGTCCTAGATTTTTGGCCTGCCTTTTAGGAGTACAAATCTCCTTCAAAAATTTAGCATAGGCAGGTATATATTTGATGGCATCTAGGAGAGGAATATTGATATGAACTTGCCCAAATAGATCCATGAGTTCTTCTGTAGTGGGCTCAGATTTCTTTTTTTTGGTGGTGGTGGGGTAGAGAGCTTGTGGGAAAGGGACAGGAATCTTGTCTTGAGATTTTTGTATTTCTTTTTCTTCCTGATGGGGAGGTGGGGAGTCAATTTGCACAGGTATTTCACCAGGTTTGTGTGAAGGCCCAGGGTCAGTGGTGGTTTTCCCACTCCTCAAAGTAACTGCATGTGCAGTCGGATTATTATTTTGAGGAGGTGGGAGGGCCTGTGATTGCAGAAACCTGGGTGACTGCTGAGGTGGTGGATTAGGAGGAGGCTGATTCGGATAGTGTGGAGTTCTGCCCGTATAATGGTTTCCTTGGTGATTAGGGTTGGAATGGAAGATGTCCTGCAGGTCTTTACGTGGGAGTAACCCCAATCTGATTGTTCAGATTTGTGATGTTGCGGGTTACTTCCGTCATTTTTGTTTGCATATCCTGCAGGGTTTGCAGCATCTGGGCATTGATGTCTTGTTGGGATGGCCCAGGATGGAAGTTTGGATTCGACCCATACCCATTAAAATGATATGGTTGGGAGGAAACTTGATTATTCCAGGAGTAGTTTGGGTAATTTTTCCAATTGGAAGAATTTTTAAAGGGCTCCTGGATGGCAGAAATATTTTGAGTGGGGTTAAGATCGGGATAGTTGTAATTCCCCAGTGAATCATGGGCAACCTCAGAATAATCAGCAGGAGTAGTGTTGAGATTGTGCAAATTTTCTCTTCGTGGAAAGTTAGGTTGGGTTAGATGTGGGTGTGGAGCTTGAGTTGATGTGGCCAGTCTTTCCTCAATTTTCTTTTGATTAATATGCGTCTGGTCGAGTTTTTGAGCGATCAATTGAAGATCGTCTTGGGTGACAGGGATAGATTGAGTGCCTATTTCATGAACACCGAACTGCAGGTTTTGGTTTCTGCAAAATCTTGGTTGGGGCAACTCAAGATTAGGGAGCTCCAAGTGTTGGAAGTTAATGGTGGGTGGGTTTTGGGTGGAAGGGTTAGAATTAGGGTTAGTGGTGGGGTTAGAGGTGGAAGTGGAAGGGTCGGTGGACCTATTTTGTTGTGTTTCCATTTTTCCAGGAGAAGAAGACAGAAAAAGTGGTCTTTCTGCGTGGGGGCGAAATCAAATGGTCCTTCGAAGTGCGGATTTTGGGACCGTCGCCCATGCATAAAATGGAAAAAATGGGAGGGGAGGAGAAGAGAAAGAGATGAGAGAAAGTGTGCAATTCAAACAAACAAAACTAGACCTAACTTAAATGTGACTCCCTAATAATAACCTAAGACTTGGTCTATATAGGAAAGAAGTAGTCAATAGCGAATACCCGTTCTATCAACAAATCTAGCCAAGTTGCTTAAGGGGAGGTTTGGGCCCAAACGTTTCCCAGGGAAAACCCCAGGTGCTTGTACAAACCCGCGCCTGGTCGTTTGACACGGCCCCTTAGCCTGAACACCAGATATAGATGACAGAATTAGCACTAACTAAAGAAAACTTAAGACCTAAATAGCAAGCCTAAGTTGATAAAGCCTTATGGGTCAAGTTGCTACAAATTTTAATTAGGTTTAGGATGCTATAGTGCACATGGAATGTGGAGGGCATTTATTGGGATGTTGCCCTGTTATTTTGATTTTTTGTGTGTGTGCAGGAATTGGAGAGTGGCTCCAATGAAAATCAAGTTGTCACATAATTTTTTTTTTGTATTTTTGTCTTTTAAGATTTGATTTAATTAAATGTGTTTTAGGGTTTTTCTCTTTAAATTTTCAAACAAGTTTGAAATTTCACAGTCAAAGGAAAGACAAGTTGTATTGGTGATGGTTAATTTCCTTTAATGTGAGTCTTTAAAAAGAAAGAAACCCTAAGTCAATTATCCTTAAGACAGAAAATTACTATTAATGAATTAATTTTAGGCTTTCTGTATTAAGTAGTGGTCCAAACAAGTCAAACAACACCACTACTTTGAATAAAATCAAACAAAGATTCCAAAAAATATTTTTTTAAGATTTTAGAAATTTTTTTGATAATTATTTTCAATTTTTAATTGTACTGATGTTAAAGTCCAGAAATGATACCTGTGGGTATTTTGGACTTTTCAGTATTACCACCGACCTCAGAAAATTTTTGTGATTTTATATGATGTGTAAAATTTAACAAGGATTCCGACAAGCTAAATTTCACAGAAATTGGATGAGTATAAAAATTATAAAAATTTGCAGACAGTAGCAAAACAAGAAGATTAGAGGGTATGACCCCTCTTCAGTCCACGAATTTTTAAAAATTAAATACAAATCCAATTGATCTAAAATTTGAAAAAGGTATTCCTAACTTAATTGGGAATCACTTTATGAAATTTTATGATTTTAGGAGGCCTGTGGTGTTAGGAATCAATTTTTCAAGTCCAGACAGAAATCTGAACTCGAAAAGTAGAACACCTGTACTTGCAATGGAGTGGTGTTAAAGAAGCATTCAAGCAAACAATGGATTTTATATGGGCACCACTCCACTTAATTAAATTTTTTATGGTCCTGAAAGCCAATTTTAATATTTTTTGGTAGTCTTTTAGCGTAAATGTGACAAGAAAGGGGAACCAACCTAAATTTCACGGGAAGAAAAGGATTCTTTGAGCTCTCGCTTCCAGATTCCCACCTTCCCACTGTAATTCCTGCACACACAAAAGAAAGAAAGAGAAGGGGATGAGATCCACTTCAAGCAAGAGAAAATTAATTAATGCAAAGCCGTGCCTCCCCGGCAACGGTGCCAAAAAGTGATAGCGATTTCACGTAGTTTGTTAAATACGTCGTTGTAACGCGCAAAATCGATCAACTCTTAAATTTATATTCCTAGATAGGGGAGTATCTAGGGTCGTCCAAGGAGGCCAAATGTTTGAAAAATTGATTCTCTTGCTTGGAATACAAATCTCAACTTTCTTTTTGGTATTTTTCAATATATCAATTTTTTGTTTTTGAATTAAGACAACATGCGAAATGGTGGCGGGAAGGTGATTTACACTTCAAATTTAATAAACTACTTCTAAAGTGGCAAGTAGAACCTCTCCCTAAGCTTACTCTAGGCAAGTGGAGGCCTAGAATAATTAGGGAGAGGGAGTGAAGAATGCTAAAAA
This sequence comes from Thalassia testudinum, assembly GCA_037157565.1. Taxonomy (NCBI): domain Eukaryota; kingdom Viridiplantae; phylum Streptophyta; class Magnoliopsida; order Alismatales; family Hydrocharitaceae; genus Thalassia; species Thalassia testudinum. Next base: position 129,268,366 of record JAZHRO010000014.1, on the reverse strand, counting down.
CAAAGCAAGTAGAAATGCAAATAAGAAATTGCAAAGAAGGCAACTAGATAAATGAAAAAGTGTTTTACAAAAAGACCTAGTAGAGGAATGCTTCTACTACTAGAAAATTGCAAATAAGAAAAGCAAACACAAATCCTCTAGATAGATGGTGAAGAAGATGGCTTCTTGCTCCAAGGTTGATAGATCCCAATCTTGAAAAGAATCCTCCAACTCCTTCCTTGCTATACTCCGCCAAGATGATGTCCTCCAAGGCAAGCCCTAAGGGGGCATGCCCTAAGCTTCTCTCCAAGGGTGGACGTCCACCCTAGGTCCTTCTCCCTTGCCTGGCCATCCTCCTTGAAGTGGAAGAGTCCTCCTCCTTGGCGTGGCCCAAGTTGAAGAGAGTGGGGAGAAGAAGGCACCAAAAGGGCTGGTGATGTGCCCCATTAATCTCCTTCTCTACTACTTCTTCTTGGCCGTAGGTATAGGTGGTATAGGTAGCAAAATTCACTAATGGAGGATGCCCTAAAATGGTGATAGGTGGTGGGTTTATGTAGAGTAGGAAGGGGGCTAAGGTGACTCTTGGAATTGAGGGCTAAGATGGAGAGATGGAGGTGGTTGGGGATCCTAAGGCTAAGGGCAATTGGCACCAACTCAAGGGGTGTTAGGGGGGTGGTTATGGTGGTGTTGGTGGCTTTTGGTGGTGGAGAGACACCACCATTTTGGCGCCTTCCTAGGGTCTTCTAGAAGGGGGGTTAGGTGGATGGTGGAGATGGATTTAAGGAGAGGTGTATGGTGGAGATGAAGGGAATTTTGGAGGGAAAGTTGGTGCCAAAAGGGAAGGGTTCTAGAAGGTTATTTTGGAGGGAAAATAGGTGGCTTTTGGTAGTGGTGATGGGGTGAAGGGGTGTGATGGTGGTGGCGCCAACTTGGAGTAGGATAGCTAGCTTAGGTGAGCTTAGTTGATGGAGCTAGCTAGGGTTGAGTTGAAGGTGGTGGATGGCCAAGGAACTGGGTGCTAGCTAAGCTAAGCTAAGCTAAGCTAGCTTAGCTAGCTATAGAGTAGAGGAGGAGGTATTGGAGCTAGGGTTTGAAGAGAGGAGCTAAGGAGAAGTCTGGAGCTGGAACTGGAGCTGGCTGCTGCTGAAGAGGCTGGCATGGAGCTACTCTAGCTGGCTTAGCTTGCTAGTTCTTTGCTAGCTGCTAAGCAAAGCTAGAGCGAGCTGGCTTCTACCATAATGAGCTAAGGTGAGCTGGGTCTGGTGCTCCCGGGGAGGATCAAGCTGGTTGAGGCAGCTAAGGTAGCTTAGCTCAACTGAGTTGAGCTAAGCTGAGTCCCCAGGAGTTGGACTTGAGCTTCCTGAGCTGAGATGAGTTCTTCTTCAGCTAGTTGGAGCTGAGTGGAGCTGGATGTAGCTGGGTCTGAGCTGGGGTGAACTCCCGTCAACTCAGCTGAGTTAGCTAGAGCTCCCTGTGGACTAGTGGGAGCTGAGATGAGCTAGACTCAGCTAAGTTGAGCTGGATCTGAGTTGACTTGAGCTTGGGTGTGCTAAAATGAACTCTCTTGAGCTGCCATTCAGCTGAGATTTGCGGAATGGAGCTGGGATGAGCTAACCCTAGTTCAAGTGAGCTAGGTTCCAGTTGTGGTGAGCTGGATCAAGCTGAGTTCCAGCTAGTCTAAGCTTCTCCTTCACCGTTTGCCTTCTTGAATGCTAGGGTTTTGGGGATCTGTTTATCTATTCATCCCTAACACTCACAAAAACATATCAAAAAGACAATAACAAATGCAATGCATGCCTAACCTAATTTATGCCTAAATGTAGCCCAAAAACCCGCTTGCGGAGTAAAATCCTAAGAGCTAGGTTGGTTTTAATGCATAAGAATGATGATAAACTGGCGTTTATTGACGTGCCGTAGTGCGTGTGGGTTAAGAGGTTTCGTTATAGTTGCACTTGATACATCGGTTTTGAAAGAAGTAAACGGAGGTGAGTCCGAGTGTCGGTCTCAGGGAGGCGTGGAAATCGGATTTTGTTTACCACTTGTTGTCACGAAAAAGGCAGAGTTTTGCTTGCAGAAGAGACGGTTTCGAAAAGCGAGAGATAGAGAGAGAGTTTAGGGTTAGAAAGCTCTTGGTTTTGATCATGCACTTTAAACAGAAATTAAAATGGCGACTAAACGGAAAATAATTTCATTAAACATGCATTCATAGTTCATGGTTTACAACATTAAATACATGCTTCAACAAAAGTAAATGAAAGCTTAAAAGAGAGAGAGAGAGAGGTAGAGAGAGAGTGGAGAGCGACGAGGTAGCCACGGCGGTGGAGGAGGCTCCGTCGGCGGCTCGTCGTCTCCGGCGATTACAAGAGTGCCTAAAGCTAGCTAAGAGAGGAGTGGAGTAGTTGCAAGTGGGAGAGTATGCCTTGAATGGTGGTAGAAGGGGGTTTAAATAGAGTTAAGGGCTTACTAAAAGAAGAATGTGCTTTAGCGACATCCAGAACGTCGCTAAAACCGCTTCCAGATACGTCGGTGAAGCCCTCCTGCAGCCGGTCAGCTGCCCGCCCCGCTCTCTCTCCATGCGCGATCCGTGGACATTGAACGAGAGCCGTCCGATCGAAGATCGGATGGCTGAGATCCTCCCGCGCCCGCGCTGAGATCGTGCCTTGGGCGCGCATGCGCGCGCGCGTTTCCGCCCGGCGTGTGCACGCGCGTGGGTGCTCGGGAGCTGTCATCGCGTCGCGTGGCGCGATCCTGGCCACCCACTGCTGATCGGGCGGCCCAATTTTGCTGCGCCCTTCGCTCCGCTTGATTTCTACTCCGCGCGATTCAAATGCGCGTCGCTGCGATGCGGGCGTGCGCGCTAGCAGTTGCACCACGCTCGCGCTTTGTTGCAGCGATCGCGGGCGAGCGCGCAGATCTCGGCCATTCGATCGAAGATCAACGGCCGAGATTCATCCTTGGCTGGCTTGAGGGCGTGCGAGCGGTGGGGGCGGGGCGACGTGGCGCTTTCTGGGCCATTGATCCCCAGATCAATGGTCAGAATTTCTTGGGCCCATTGTGGGAGCTCCGGATGTCGGATTTGGCCGATCTTCAGTCCGTTGGACTCCGTTCGTCATTCTGAATCCATCCGTGTGGTTCGATTGCTCATCTGGGGCCTGCTTTGACACATGCTTTACACAAATGGCCATTAATGCAGTTTATAAGCAATCTTGGTACTTGATGCATGCAATGCTCCTATTCTACTTTATGTTGTGCCTTTTATTCTAAAGATGGGCCATATTCAACCTAATTACTACCCCCTTGCGTGGTGTTATCATTTATCAGCTCTGGACAACCTACCAATGGGATATTACCCATGATAACTTACCAGCCATACCCCCCTAGAAGGTTCATTAGCTACCCAATTTTTGTAAAAATTACCAAAAAGTGAGTCAGTGCAAATAGTGTGTAGATGCTTAGACTTAAATCCCCTCAAATCAGAGGGAGGGTTGATAAGTCGTGTACTTATCACCCCAACTTATTTAACCAATTAAATCTGAATTTAGAATGGTGAGGACTCAAGAAACAAGTCCACATTTTAGTGGACACTTGAGCTAATTAAGCCCGAAGACCTGAAGGGTCTAAGTGTTCAAATCATATAGTTTTATTCTTTAAGATTGAAAATTTTCTAAAGCCCAAGTTCTCTTTCCTAATTCAACTTTTTTTTTTGTAAATAAAAAGAAAATAAAAAGAATTTACAGAGGTGATGAAATAATTCAGCGATGAATATCCACCCCCCCATGCCTATCTAATGCAATGTCCTCATTGTATTAAAAAGACATAAAATGGAGTGGAGTAGAGTAGAAAGCACCTGAATTGCATGAATAACAGGTTGGGTCCGAGATGATAACAAATTGTATATATGCTGAATTTAGTGTCTTCAGCTAGGCACACTATTCAAAGAAGAAGAAATAAAGAATTCACAGGTGTAGGTCATCATTAGAATAAGATAATCTAGCTTTAGACCTGCCAGGAGAAGATGTCCACAGATGTGGACCAAATTGTGGTGCAGACCCATACCTCATGGTCGAGTATATCTAAGGTTCTGGATAAAAATTATCTAAAACATGAGATCAGTATGCAAGCGGGGTTGGGCCTGCGATTTGTGAGGATGCAACCCAAGTCCAAAAAGTCAGGTTACAGAGAAATCAAGCTCAAAAGGATAATCAATGAATGTTCACTTGGGTTACACACCTTTAAATCAAAGATGTCATAAGGGTCCTGGTAGAGAGTTGGTAGTTTCAGGCAAATAGGAACCCTTAGACTCAATCTTCTGCTTCCTCTAGAATTAACTTCCCAAAGCTTCATTTCCCACTTCCTATCCTCCGTAATTAGTATTTCAAATTTTAAGACCTTATGCATATTAATCACCTAGTCTGAAATTTCCAAGTCTAAAAGATGTGACTGAATCAGAATTGACTTGGGTCTTGTGATCTCAAAAATAGAATCGTCAGTAATCTCAATGGGGGTGTGATTGAGGATCGGGGCTTTGAATTGAATCCTTCAGAAAGTAAGGATCCAAATCTGCCATGTGAGCCCCAACAGGATCAAATTCCTCAGTTATTGGGCCATCATATGATTCATCGAATTCCTCAAGCCCAGTCGTCTCATAGAAATTGTGTTCTATAAACTCACGTGAGACTTCGCATAATGATTCTTCACCTTCAGAATGAAAGAAATCTAAATCTGCATTAATGTATGTCTCAAAATCATAAATCACTTTCTAATCCATGGAGACATACGTTTCCTTGCACCTTGGCTCAAGGATCTAAGGTGAAGAAATTAGTTCATCCTTAATTGGTTGCTTTAGACCAATTTGGTCAATCTCGATCTCGTAACACGTGTACCCCCCAATAGGTGCCTGAGTGGGTTTTGACATTGGCTCTCCTAAAAGGGGTTCATTCTGGGAATCATCCCAAGATTGAACTAAATCAACCACAAATCTCATCCTTAATTTAGATAACTTCCCAAGTAAAATCTCACCTGGGCCCTTATCCTTAACATCTTGGAGCCAATCCAACAAATAGTTGTTAAGATCGTTAATCATTTCAATTAGGGGCTCTAATTCTTTAGGGCAAGGTGATGGGAACACCATCATGAGCCCTAACTAGCTCATTTTTACCCAAAGAAGAGAACAAAAAGCTCTTACATAACCAATTAGAGGTCCTAATTCACTGAATAATCATTCTGAGATAAAAGTAAGAAATAAGGGATAAAACTGTAATTTTACCATTGCAGTATAACAACGGGTTTTCTCATGGGCTAAACATAGGTCAAATGGTCTTAACAAGATAATAAGTGGGTTGAATCAGATAGAAAAGGATTCATGTGAATTCTAGGAATTAAATGACTTCTTATAACCCTAAAACAAACTCGCTTGATTTAACAAGGTTTTGGTTAGGATAAAATTCACCTAAAACCTCTAAAAATCATAGAAAAATATTTTATAGGGTTTAGAACCTTCAATTTGGCCCTTGGAACCTATTTTGACCTAGAATGGGGTCTCAGTCAAATATTTGCCTTAAATTGGGTTTTTACGTAAATTACCTAGTCAAACATGGTCAAACCCAGAATCCAACTTCACCATTGGATTCCTTAGGTCCAAGTTAGGTTTGTACCAAAATTTGGACTTATGAGGAATTCATCTTGACCCACTTTGCAAATAGGTCCAACCCAATTACATTTCTACCCCTATCTTCTGAAAACCTCTGCAGAAACCCCCCTAGCTTCTTCTTCATTCTTTGCAATTAGGTGAGATTGCAAAGGCAAGATCTCCCTGATCTCTCAGAGAATCCCCTTCAAAATTGAAAGGAAGATTCTCTGAGAAATCTCCTCCAGTATGAACCTAATTTGAGGCCCTGTTTGGTATCCAATCTCTCATGTGAATGCATGAGAGATTCTGGTCTCTTTCAAGTTGCCATCTTCGGCGAACTTGCCGTGCTTGGAAGCTTGACTTCCAAGCACAATGCTGACCTCCAAGGCCTATTTAAGCAAACCCAAGTCACCCCACATCTCCCAAGCTTGAAATTGGCCGGAAACACCCCTTAAATTTGTCTCTCCTCCTCCGGCGAGTAGCTCATCAAGCTTCGGAAACTTCCCTCACTCTCCCTTGTCACCTAGCCACAATACCAGTGGCAGGTTCCTCTTCCTCTTGCTCGTCCATGTCGTGCCGCACTTGCCGACGCCTCTGCATCCCCTTCATCCTCGCCGATCTCCCCCATTGATTGCCTTCATCTCTGGCTTCGGCTATACGAGCCAACCGCCATCCCTGCTTCCCCCTTCGTCTCTTTACACCCAGATAAGTTCCCTCTCCCTTCTACTTCTTTTTCCCCTCTTTATCTCTCAAAAACACCCCTCGATGCACTCCACCACCTTCATCCCCTTCACCTCCGGCCAGACCTCCGGCGAGGTGCCCCATCGCTCCGCACCTCCATCCGCCTCGCCAACCACCCCATAAGCTCCGCAACACCTCACTAAACATAACCCTTCACTCCATACACGCCATCACTCAACCACAAGGGCCCCCGAACACACCCACACACATGACCAAAGGTTGCCCTAGGCACGTGCACTTAAGCAGTCCCATGCTACGTCGACCCCCGCAATATACTCGCCGTGCCTCGGTGAAGCCACCTAAGCATTCTGATGTGGCTGCAAGGCCGTTTGCGTGATTGCAGGTACAAGAGGGTCGTCGCCATTGACGAACAGCAAGAAGCTTGCTTGCAAGATCTCTTCAGGTCTACCTGCTCCAGGCTAATAGTCCCAGGTTGCATGGACTTCCCTTGTGCACAACTCCAGGTAGCTAATTGGCATCGAAGGATGAAATCGCAGTTGAAATCAAGGGAAGCATCCCTACTGTGGGTATGCATGAGGGAGGTGGGAAGATAGTCCCACCTCGGAAACTTTTGAAGTGCTGCACCTGCATAAGAGGAAAAACTGCATAGGCCTTATCGCCTCAGTCACCCACCTCGTTTGTGACCTTGCCTCTACAGACCTGGCTTGACCCAACCCGACTGCACTCCTCGCCCACCATCGCATGCCGGTGGGCCTGGTCCCAGGCGCGTACCCGACCCGATTACCTGAGAAAGCAGCTCTGGGAGAGTGAACCTAAGAGAGAAAGAGGAGAAGAGAGCGCATGCGGGTAGGGGTAGGTTTTGCTCTATAGGGAAAGGAGAAGAAGAAGAAGCCAAGGAAGAAGAAGGTGAAGGCTGAAGAGGAAGCTAAGGAAGGAGAAGACAAGGATGAAGAGGAAGAAGCTAAAGTCAGAGGCTAATGAGCTGAAGAGTTGAAGAAGAAAGAGAAAGAAGGAACTGAAGGAAGGAAAAGGCTGAAGAAGAAGACAGAGGAAGAAGAAAGGCTAAGGCACAAAATCAAAAGAAGAGAAAGAAAGAAGAAGAAAGAGAGCAGCTAGAGATAGAGAATAGATCAGAGAAGAGAAGGAGAAGAAAGAAAAGCACTGTAGCATCCATATTTTAAGGCGTTTGATTCACAAATTAGATGTCCAATTTTGTGCTTGTTTACATACATTGATTTCTTTAATCTTCTGTGCTTACATTTTTGCACTATAACTCTGGTTTTTATTGCATATTATATTCAATTTCTCAAGTTGAGCTCTTGATTTCTAAACCCTAATTTGCTCCCTGTGTTCGACCTCGGACTTAAACTTTGAGGAATAAAATCTATTTGTTTTCAAAGCAACTTCAATTATATTACAACGCTTTATTTTAAAACTCGATTTTGCCTTGCAAACATTTTGGTGTTGTTGCTGGGGAGCAACAGGCGATTTAGAAATCTTGATTACATTACTTATTTGGTACTAACTTGATATAGCTATTTTGTTGTGATTGTTTCAGGGGGGAAGATTCAAAGGAAGATGGCCGCACAACAAACACGCCTGGGGCAGATAATTTCTGATTAGTCCCCTTCTCTTAAGCCCCTCATTTTGAAAAGGAAAAAACAAGATCAAATCAATTAGGGCTACATGTTTTCCATCTTCTAGTTAATTCACCAAAGATGCCTGGTTTGATTTCAACAACAATACTGATTTGTGCATCCTTTTAAGGTAATTAGGGCTACCACCTTCTTAATTGAGCCCTAGATACCATATTTTGGCAACTAAATTGGACCAAAATTAGAGCCAAATTAAGGATTTCAATTTAGGGTTTTAAAGACACACCTTCATAAGCAAGAATCAACTCTCCAAAAAGAGGTGTGCCTAAGCCTTGGTTGAAGAGACTTATTCAAGAAAACCCTAAAAGTCAGGCTCTTAATCTCACTTGAATCCTAAAAGAAAGGACCTAAAACTTATCAAAGGACAAATAGGTGAAGTTGACCCCCTTGTTGGGTTAACCAACCTTGAAATTAGGTCACTTTTGCACTAAATACATCTAAAGTTCAAGTGAAATCTTAAGCACCTTTGCTCTTAAATAAAACTGGTAGACTTAAGAGGTCAAAGTCCCCATTCTGGTCTACTTGGAACATCAGTGACAAGAGAGGTCGGGTGGGGGATACCCTGTAACTTGTGGGGATGCTCTACCATGTAGGGGTCTTTGCGAGACTCTCCTTCTCTGGCTGCCTAGGTATTTCTCAGGTGGACTACTTTCTGACTAAGGGCTATCATCTACCCTGAACCTCTATAGTCATCCAAATTTTTAGGTGGCTTGATTGTGTCCAACACATTCTACTCTTGTCGAAACCATTGGTGCATGTTCGGTAGGAGGTCCTTAAGACCATCCTTAAGACCTTCTTTAGTGATTCACTCCTGCTGAGGCCAGGCCTTGACGTTCATATTTGTGCAGCAACCCCACCACATAGACATCTCCTCTGATTCATCTGAACCCATTTCTCCTTCTTCCATCATCATGGCACAACCAGTAGAAGAAGAGAATAACCTTGAAAACCAACTCCAGCGCCTTAATGATTTATTTCAAGCCTTTGTAAACTCGCTGCAGCGTCCTATGATGCAAGATCACTATAATCCCGCTGCGGTGGCGATCGAACCTCGAGTCCAAATCACGACTGGAGGTCTTGATTCTGAACTCAAGCCCAACATGATTCATGCTATTCCAAAATTTCATGGGCTTAATTTCGAGGATCCCTTCCAGCACATCAAACAACTCAAACATCTGGCCTAGACCTTCGGGTCAGATGTCCAAAATCGGGATATTCTTCTCATGAAGATGTTCTCCTTCTCTCTCATGGACAAAGCAGCTCACAGGTATCAGACTCAAATGTGTCCGATCAACACATGGGTTGAACTACAATTCGAATTCTAGAAAAATTTCTTCCCAGTTGGTCGGACGAATGCCTTACGACACCAGATCACACACTTCACCCAGAAAATTGGAGAACCTCTTCATGAAGCATGGGATCGTTTCTTATATCTCATGCGAAAGTGCCCCCATTATGGAGTTCCTAAATGGGAACAAGTCTAGTCTTTTTACCAGAGACTCCGTGAAGACATCCGCTTATTCGTCAATGCAACCTGCGGAGGAAATATCATGGGTCAACACGAAGACACAGTATGGGAGATTCTCGAGAATATGTGTAAGAACTCCATCAATAATGACTCCATGGGCTTATCTGATCGGACGAATGCCTGCGCATCGATGAATCCAAGGGGAGCCCACGAGATGCAGGGCCTGTCCGCATCCGTCGACTTGGAATTGATGGCCAGTCGGTTGGATAAGGTCTCTATCATTGAGAAGAAGGTGGACGAGCTGACTTGACATCTGCAGCGAGCCACCTCTATGCAGAACCCATTTGCACAACTGCCTTCTGGGAGGGAAGCTGTGCATAACACCTATCACCGATCTTCTCAGGGGATGGACCTGTATCCACCCTTGTCTGAGTCTAGGATCGGAGGAAACTCTGATCTGACCTACTCTAGTTGGGGGAACTCCGAATCCTCGTACTCTGACTTTCCTGAGGTTTCTCAGACCTGCGAGGACCTCAACGCCATCCAGAATGACCCATTTTCTAATACCTATAACCCTGGATGGCAGAATCATTCCAATTTTCTGTGGGTGGGAAATAATCAGAATCAAAGACCACCATATCAACTCTGTCCACAAGCTCCTCATCGATATCAGCCGCCTCAGCCTCGGCCTAACCCTACCTATCAATCTGGGCCAACTCAAACAGATTAAATGACTCTTATCCTTCAAACCCTGGCTGACATTCAGAAGATGAATGCGGCTATGCAAAAATAGCACAAGGACGAGATCACATAGGTTTGCAATCAACTTGCCCAGATGGCGAATTCCCGCCAACCTGGCACACTCCCTTCGCAACCTCTGCCGAATCCAAATAATGTGCCGAACCAGAGGCACGTTACGAACCCAAATCCAGGCCAAGCCCACATGATTTATCAGGCCCCTTCTGTTCCATCACCCGATGGGATGGAAGCTTCAACATCGTATACGAGATTTCAGTAGCAACCACCTATTTTACCAACTCTGAACCAAAACCAGGAAGGGCTAAATTTTGTAACAACCCGTAGTGGCAAAACAACACAAGACCCACATTATCTAAGCCAGTTTCAGCCTGGTAGTAACCCAAGCCCTAGGATAGTTATCTAGGATACCCCTGTCCCAGATCAAGAACCTGGACCTATTCTAGAGGAATCTTCCAAGGTTCCATTTCTTGAGGCCATGACCAAGGGAAAGAGAACAAACAAACCCATGGCTCCTGAGGAGGATCTGGTCAAGTTCTTTGAATAGGTCCATATAAACATCCCCTTGATGGATGCAATCCTCCATGTATCGGCTTACACACGATTTCTGAAAGATGTGTGTACGCCTAAGCGTAAGCCGCGAACCAAAAGTGGGAGTTTAATCGTCCTGTCAGAGCAAGCAAGCTCTGTAATTTTGAGTAAACTCCCACCTAAGGCAAAAGACCCAGGTACTCCCCTGATTTCCTGTACCATTGGCGATACCCAATTTGATAGAGCTCAATCAGATTTAGGAGCCTCCATAAACCTAATACCTACATCCCTCCTTAACCACCTTGAGGAATCTGAGCTTAAACTGACAGAGGTGACATTGCAGTTGGCTGACCGATCTATTAAGTCACCTAAAGGTATTCTTGAGGATGTCATTGTTAGGGTGCGGGATTTCTATTTCCTAGTGGACTTTATAGTCTTGGATATGGATGCCCTAGAAAACCCAAGGGATACACCAATTATACTAGGGAGACCCTTTTTGGCCACTGCTAGGGCCAATATAAATTGTGAGGAGGGCCAAATTGAACTAAAATTCGGGAACCAAACACTGAATATTAACATCTTTAAGGCCCAACAAGGGATTAATTGCGGTGTTATAGAACAGATATGTGATATCAAGGCTATGGTTGATGAACAGTATATTGAGGACAACCTGATTACTTCCAATCAACCACAAGAGGATCAAAACCCACAATTTGAGGAGTCCGAACCTGACTTAGATACACCCATAATTCCTTCCCTTGCTCCGGACACACACCTCGAATCGCTCGCTGCTGCTGATAACCCTGTTCTGGAACTCAAGCCTCTTCCTGACCATCTAAAGTATGTCTTTTTGGGTTCCAATCAGACGTTTCCTATGATTATCAACTCCAGACTCACACCTGACCAGGAATCCCATCTTATTACTATTCTCCAGCAACATCGTAGAGCCATTGGATGGACTCTCGATGATTTAACTAGTATCAGCCCCTCTTACTACACACACCATATCTACACTGAAGAGGGCACACAACCTTCCCTTGAAATGCAGAGACGTTTGAATCCTAATTTGCAGGAGGTTGTGAAAAAGGAGATCATCAAGTGGTTAGATGCAGGGATTATCAACCCGATCTTCGACAGTCGGTGGGTGAGTCCAATCCAGGTTGTGCCTAAGAAGGCAGAACTCACCGTGATCATGACTGAAATCGGAGAAATCATACCGACCCGTGTGACGAACTCGTGGAGAGTCTACATTGATTACAGAAGACTCAATTCCTCCACGAAGAAGGATCATTTCCCACTATCGTTTATTGATCAAATCCTTGAGAAACTAGCGGGAAATAGATTCTTCTGCTTTTTGGATGGATGCTCCGGTTATAATCAGGTGGCAATCCATCTTGAGGACCAAGAAAAGACCACTTTCACTTGCCCCTTCGGGACATACGCGTTTCGAAGGATGTCGTTCGGTCTCTACAATACACCCGCTACTTTTCAGTGGTGCTTGCTTGCCATATTCTCAGATATGGTAGGTGATTATTTGGAAGTCTTCATGGATGACTTTTCAGTATTCGGAGAATCATTTGACGATTGCCTCCTGCACTTGGTTCAAATCCTCAGGCGGTGCATTGACGTGAATCTGGTTCTTTCCTGGGAAAAGATCCATTTCATGGTGCCTGAAGGAATTGTCTTAGGACATCTCATATCAGAAAAAGGAATCCAGGTCGATCGAGCCAAGGTGAACTTGATTTCCAAACTCCCTATGCCTAGATCGATCAAGGACATCTGATCTTTTCTAGGGCATGTCGATTTTTACCGTCGATTCATTCTTGATTTCTCAAAGACGCGCGCCCCCTGACCACTCTACTTTCTAAGGATGTACCTTTCGAAATCTCCAAGGAATGCACTCAAGAATTTGAAATCCTCCGTGATCAAGTTACCCAAGCTCCGATCCTACAGTTCCTTGATTGGTCTCAACCCTTTGAGATCATGTGTGATGCATCTGATTTCGCTGTAGGAGCGGTACTTGGGCAGAAAATTGATGGGAAGATTGTGGTCATCTACTATGCTAGCAAGACACTTGATGAGGCTCAGCGTAACTACATGGTTATGGAGAAAGAGCTGCTAGCTGTAGTATTTGCCCTGGAAAAATTTAGATGTTATCTCCTGGGCTCCCATGTTATCATTTACTCAGATCACACAGCTGTGAGGCATCTCCTTGCAAAGAAGGATGCGAAACCTCGATTAATCCGCTGGATCTTGTTGTTGCAAGAGTTTGACCTCAAGATTCGTGACAAAGTAGGAAAATAGAACATGGTAGATGATCACTTGTCCTGCCTTCCTTCTGAGATCATCGACCCTTTCGGACCCATCACGAAACATTTTCCTGATGAGCACCTCTTGACTATCAATACAGGGATTCCATGGTTTGCTGATATAGTAAACTACCTGGCATCACATCAGATCCTGTCCGATTGGCCGAAGGCCAAGGACAAATTGCTTTCCAATGCCAAGTATTACTTTTGGGAAGACCCGTATCTTTTCCGCATTGTTGCTAATCAGATCATTCGACGATGTGTCGCGGAAGCGGAAATTCAGGACATATTATCCTTCTGCCATGACCAGGCATGCGGTGGACATTTTTTAGGTCATAAAAGCATAGCGAAAGTCCTCCAGTGTGGCTTCTATTGGCCTACGATTTTCAAAGATGCATACAATCACTGTAGGGCATGCACTCATTGCCAGACCTTAGGCAACATGAGCCACCGTGATATGATGCCCTTACAGGCGATTCTCGTATGTGAAATCTTCGACGTGTGGGGGATTGATTTTATGGGACCTTTCCCTATTTCAGACAGCTTTGAATACATTCTACTCTCTGTTGACTATGTGTCCAAATGGATCGAAGCCATTCCGACCCGAACCAATGATCATAAAGTGGTTATCAAATTCATTCATCAGAACATCTTTTCGCGGTTCAGGATTCCACGTGCTATAATCTCTGAAGGAGGGACCCATTTCACTAACACTTAGTTCAGGTCATTGATGACCAAATACAGGGTGTCGCACCGAATCTCTACTCCTTACCACCCCCAAACTAATGGTCTAGCTAAGCTATCAAATCGGGAGATCAAGAAAATCCTCCAGGTTACTGTTCGACCTGACAGGAAAGACTGGTCATCCTGACTTCCGGAAGCTTTGTGGGCTTATAGGACCGCCCACAAAACCCAATTAGGTATGTTTCCCTTCAGATTGGTGTATGGGAAGGCATGTCACCTCCCCGTAGAATTGGAGCACAAAGCCTATTGGGCAATACGGAACTTCAACCTAGATCTTTCATCACCCGTGCTTTCAACTCCCCGTAGAATTGTACGGGAAGGCATGTCAACTCCACATTATTTTTATTTTTAAAGGAACATATCATCACCTATGCTTTCAAAGCATGGAGTGTTCTACTAAACCTTGATTGAACCAACCTAAGAATTAAACCCTAAAAGCTACTAAACAAGGTTAAATCCTAAAAAACACATCATCAAATAACCTTGTTTGAGAACTCTGGTTGTGCATGCACACACATTTTAACTGATCAGTAAGGGCACAACCCATCTAAAGGACCCATCACATTCCTGAAGCACCATTGTCCCAAGCCTAATTAAAATTGATTAGATGTTGGCCCTAAGGACTGGTTTGCTCGTCAGGATCCAGATTTAGATTGTTCACGATTAACCTACTTATACTAGTCAATCTGTTGTCTAGCTAGGGAAATAGTGTCAAACGATCGCGGCTGGGGGGTACACTAGGAACCAGAGGCGTAAGCCAAAGGAAGAACCTTCTCCCCAGTCCCTCCTAACTGGTTGGATTGCCTGGACATAATTAGAGTAAATCGTCCATAATCTTAGGATGGTTTCTGAGAGTCTGTAGACCTTTAGGCTATCCCAACCTAAGGACAAGCTTGTATTTTTGTATTGTAGGGCACCTTTTCTCTCCTCCATTTTCCCTCCTTTTCTACCATGTACCCTTCCACATCCTACTCACATTTCACATCCTATCCTCCTACCACTACTTATCCCCAAGATGATTACTATCCCGACTTGACTTGTAATTACCCATCCACTGGCTGGGATGACTTTGATTGGGGATATGAATCCAGGCCTTACTGTCCAGGGCCTAACCTTGGACAACAAGACTATGATTGTTATCCTTCTCAGAGATATAATGATTATGGATCTCCATTCTTTGATGACCAAACCAACCCGGTCTAAAATTAGGACGAATATCATGATTATAACACCTACCCTCCCTAGTATTCCACTGAATATAGGTTGCCAGCATCCTTTGAACAACCTAGAATGACCTACTTTCAGGGAGGGACCCGAGAACCTTGACATCTTGACTCCCCTAGATTCAATCCAAACCCACCCAAACCTGAATCGAACCAGTTGATTCAGGTGAACCAGATCTAAGATAGAGTGTTGGCTAATTTGAGGAACACCATACAATCTTTAGAAGCCCAGCCAACACCATGCACTGAAGCACTGGAGCCTATGATCAAAATGATTGATGAACTTAATAGTTCTCTATTGGATTTGCTCCAAAGTGTTAGGGATAGGGACTTGGGTGAGTTTCTTCTTGGGAAATTGTTGAGGATGAGGATGAAATTTATGGTTGCACTAGTCAAATCTTGGGATGATTCTAAAGATGAACCCTCTTCAGGAGAGCCAATGTCTGAACCCGCTCAGGTGCTTGTCGGGGGGGATACATATTCGGAGATTGGAGATGACCACATTGGTCTAGAGCAACCCTTTGAGAATGAACCGATTGATTCACCTGAGATCCCCAAGTCAGGAAATGAAGAAAATTATGTCTCCTTGGATGATGAAATGACTTATGATTTTGAGACATATATAAATAAGGATCATGGATTCTTTGACTCTGAGGGTGAAGAATCTTTTGGTGAAGTCTCACTTGAACTTAAGGAAGAGGATTTTAGTGACACAAATGGGCTTAAGGAATCTAACAAACCAGTTGATATCCCAATTATTAAAGATTTGGATTCGATTGGGGCTAACTTGGAGGATTCAAATCCTCATTTATTAGAAGATTCAATCAATAGCCCCATTCCTCAACCAAACCCCAAAGGGATTGATTTTTATTTGGAAATCATTGTACCCAAGTCAATCTTGAGTCAGCCACGATTTTTGGACTTGGGAGAATCTTATGGGGTGAATGATATGCTAGAGGTCCCGAAACCTGAGCACCTGATGTTGGAAGATAGGAATGTTGAAATGAAAATTTGGGAGGCTAATTTTGAGGGAAAAACAAGTTTGGATATAAGGGTACCTATTGACCTGAAACCACCTATCTTCTATGCGGACCCTTATGATATCTTTCACATGTATCCCAAGCTCAAAATAACTGATTATTTTTTTGAGCTTGATGTTAAGTGGACAACCGTACCTATTGAACCATCTTTACCTGTTGTCCGACACTTTGGTCTTGGGTTGCACACCATTAAACTGTAGGCCCGGCCCCACAAACACAACAACCTTTGGTTCTGGGTGATTTTCATCCAGAATCTGAGAACCACTCGACCCTGAGGCATGGGTCTACACCATAATCTGGTGCATGTCTATGGACATCTTATGCTGGTGGGTTTTAGAATCAATATTTTTATTTTGATTCTAACCCACACTTGTGAGTTCTCAATTTCTTCCTTTTATGTATTTTATGCCTAGCTGAAGGCATTAAATTTAGCACGTGTTTATATTTCATGTTCTCTGCGGAGCTGATCGGATTCCTCACGATGTTCAGGTGATATTCTGTTTACTCTGCCCTTTTCATGTCTTTATTTTTACAATGAGGACATTACATCATTTAGGCATGGGGGGGTGGATAATCGATTCCTGAAATCATTATGTTAACTTTATAGAATTTCTTTTAGTTTCTTATAAAATTAAAAAAGAATTGAAAATTTGAAAAAAGATGGAAAAAAGAAAGAAATTAGGAAAAGAGAACTTAGTCATTTGGAAGTTATTAACTTTAGGAAATGATATGAGAGGACCTAAACACTTAGACTCTTCAGGTCTTCGGGCTTAATTAGCCAGGGTATCCACTTAAATGTGGATTTAGTCTCGAGTTCTCACCAATTAAAATTTAATTTAATTTGGTAAATAATTTGGGATGATAAGTATGCGACTTATCAACCTGCCCTCTGATTTGGGGGGATTTTAAGCCTAAGCATCTACACACATTTTTTTTGCGCTGACTCACTTTCCAGTGATTTTTACGGAAATTGGGTAGCTAATGGACCGACTTTGGTGGTATGGTTGGCAAGTTGTCGGTAGTAACAGCTCATCAGCCGGTTGTCTAGAGCCCAACCATAAGATCATTTTCATTGTACTACCTTTAGGTAAATCTTAGATCAGGAAAGCCACCTACTTAAAAAAAAAGAAAGAAAAAGAAAAAAAATAGAAAAAGGAGAAAATAAAAAATCAAATAAAACCACACTTCACCGTACGAGTATGGCTGGCAAGTTGTCGGTGGTAACAGCTCATTCGCCGGTTGTTCAGAACCTAGCTCACAAAAAAAAATGCACAATAATTCCCAAAACAATTAGGGAAGAAGCGGGGAAGTAGAATAAATCAGGGAGATATACACTGGGTTCGCCCTTGTGTTGACCCCATATAAAAGAAAGTAGGGAGAAAGCTACCGATCGTAAAGATGAACCTTTAGGCAAGGTCACCTAGGGTCGTAGAAACCCAAAGTTCGTTTTAACGGCCGTCTAGTGAGTCTTTCACTATTTTCACAATATGCTTAGTACTTAGAGTCCTTTTCGAGTCTTGGGCAGGTTGGGTAGCCGTAGAAAGTTATCTCGGAACTCTCAAACTCCAAAAGTACAAAAAAATTAGAAAAGAAGAAAAATAATAAAAAAAAATGTACCTTCCCTTTTCAAATAAGGCGAGGACTTGGGTGGTTTGCATTCTGGCAGGCACCTAGGTACTGTTGAGTTTTTGTAGTTTATGACCTTAGTTGAAATTTCTATTGTTAATAAATGACTTAGGCTTAAGCGATCTAATCCTAATTCTGCTTTTATACATAGCATATAGTTTAATTTTGCTAGGGACTAGCAAAAGATAGGCATGGCGGTATGATGTAAACACATTTATTGAGGGTAAAATGCCTATTCATGCATGTTCCTAGGCTTAGATTTGCATTTCATGTTATAAATATTGCATAGCATGTGCCATTCTGCATTTAGAGTAGTTGTATATAATTTAGGTTAATTATGTCCTTTTTGTGGTTAGGAGAGAAGGATATTTATTTCAAAGCCTCAGATTGACGATCTGACTGTACATATCTTATCAAGACGATGATTGGAGTCCAACGCCTCTGAAATCGCCTCGATCGGAGTCCCGTAGCACCATATGCAGTCCGAGGAATATCAACGGCCAAGGGACTAGAAGACATAATTCGGAGCTTCAAATGACAAATCCGACTATGTGGATGGATTTGGGTCGACGATCGCAGCCTAACAGCACGAAAATTGACTCAATCCGACCTCTATAGCAGCCCCTACAACAAGAAGATGGACAGGCCAGACTGCACCATGTGGCGCAGCCTAGGCTGCCTAGCGCATGCACGCGGCACCGCACGCGCGCAGCAGCGCAGGTGCGCATGCGCATAGCACAGCGCTAGCGCGTGGGTGCGCACACACGCGACAAGGCAAGAGCATAGCGCCAGCTATGAGTGAGCTGGACCTACAGCGACGTATGAGCTGGACTTACAACGACACTTACAGCCGTCGGTAATTCATCGCATGCTAGCAAAGCCAACTATGGGTGCCAGCAGGCATGAGCTGCCTACAGCAATGTTTTCAGCGACAGCCTGGATGTCACTAATGGTCCCCTACCTATTTTTGCCTCTTCTCCTCCACTATAAAAGGACCTACACCCTCTCCCTTCCAAGCCATCTCTACCTACTCTACTTCCACCTACTCCCAAGCTTTAGTAAGCCTACCAATGCTCCATTAGAGCTTGTTCTCAAGCTCCCAAGGCTCTTATTAGTGTAGCAAACCTCTGCCTTAGTAAATATTCATCCAACTTCCCATCCCCCTTCATAGGTCGCCTTGGAGCCATCCTCCCACCTCCATTTTGGTAGCAGAACATCTCTATCTTCTCACCTCCATTCTGGAGCCATGCCAAAGCCTTCCTCAACATGACGTCCTCCTGCATCTCATTCTGTTGTCCCGCTCCTCACCTCCTTCATCCGAGCTTCCGCTAGGTGCCGTCGTCTCGTCGAACAGCCGATTCGGGAGATTTCCTCTCACCTCCCTCTCTTTTTATGCTTTCGTAGTTTATTGTAATCGACATTAAATTGATATATATATCATATTTGTTCCATTTCTATCTTGTGATTCATTCTTCTAGTCTTTTATTTCAAAAACACAAAAAAATATCAAAACCCTAAAATACCAAAAAGAAACAAAACGAAGCACAGTTTTCATGTAAAGTAAACGTCGCCTCCCTATGTTCGACCCGGGACTCCCTTGGAGTTTCAATATAAATTTTATCTGATCGACATGTTTTGCAACTACGACGACGGGTTACTTGTAACCTCGATTTCTAACACGCGAAACACTTCCGACCAGGTACCCGTACCCGAGTTTTGAAATCGTTTGCAACAGTCACCTCGACCTGTTTGCCCACCCAAATCCTGTTATAATGAATGATCTAAGGTGAACTTGAACCCACCTAATTTACAATGGGGACATTTAGTTCATAGTTATGGGGGGGTATGAAAGTGCAAAACACCGTGAAAACTCATCTCACAAGAAAAGGTTTCAACACCAAAAAAATGAAAAAATTCTTGAAAAAGAATAAAAAAATTCTGAGGGGAGAGAAAATTTTGAGGCCATACAAATCATGTGGAGAAAAAGGGAAAGGTGAAAAGTGTCAAAAAAGGAGCATAAAATGAAAAGAAAAAAGAACAGATAGTCATTAGTAAGAAATTAAGGGATTAACTAAGTTCTAGACCATATCAAGAAAAAGGAAAAAATGAAAGGAAAAAAGGTACTAATGAGAGACAAAAGAGATTAGTCGGAACGCTGATCTTTGGCCTCTTGGGCTACACTCCTAGGCTTAAAAATTCAAGTATCCGCTAAGATCTGGATAGTCCTCAAGAGGTTGGGGAAAATGCAATGCTTGAGTAGTAGGTCTAAGGCTTAGGGAGTATTCAGCCTCATTAACTGACCTCTGGTTTACAGGACTCGGTAACCTAAGCACCCTAATCCACACACAGTCTAGTTCAGTGCGCATAATTATCAAAATCACGCAAAAGCGTTTAAGTGTTCTGAAAAAGTGACGTGTGAGTGACGCGTTGTTTAGAAGAGTCGTTATAGCTTGCGCTCGCAACGTTAGTTTTAAAATGAAGGAATGGACGTGAGTCCGAGTGTCGATCTCAAGGAGGCGTGAAAATCAGATTTTTCTTATCACTTATTGTCACGGAAATAGTGGGTTTTTGCTTGAGAAAAGTCGTGGGTGAAAGGCAAGTGAGAGAGAGAATAGGGTTAGGATTCTTTTCATTCACAGCATGCAATTCAAACATAAAAGAGAGCAAGCAATTGAATAGAAAACAACTTCATTTGACATGCAACTTTAGTTCATAATTACAACACTAGATGAATGCTTAAACATAAGTAAAGTAAAGCTTAAGATAAAGAAGGAAAGAGAGAGAGAGAGAGAAGATGGTGAGGTAGCACGGCGGTGGAGGGGGGTTCCGTTGGTGGCTCGTCATCTCCGGTGATTACAAAGGGAGCTAATGGTGGCTAGGAGGGGGTAGAACACTTGTAAGTGGAATGAATGCCTCCCATGGTTGGTTGGAAGGGGTTTAAATAGGAAGAAGGGATTTCCAAATGAAGAGGGGTTTTAGCTCGGTCGCTAAAGCCCTTCCCAAAACGTCGGTGAAGGCCCCTACCCTCTGGTCGCTCGCGCGCGTCTGTTCTTCTTCGCGCCTGATCCACGATTGGGGCTCGCACCCGGATTATGCCCACGCCCCTCGCGTCATTGCGGGCCTCGGGTGGACGCGTGAGATCATGCCGCATCGCTCCATCCGCGTCGTCCGCTGCTGATCGGGCTGTTGAATTTATGCGGTGCGTCCCTTTGCCTTCTCATTTCAGCGCAGCACGATTCAAACCCGCGTCGCATGAGCGCGGGTGAGCGCTTCGACCGCTGCGTTGCCTTGCATGGATGGTTGCGATTGTGCGTCGATGCTCGACTGCTATCGACCGTTGGATGGAGATACGACTGTTGTGATCTGCTGCAGGCGAAGAGTGTAGTGATGGCACTGGCGATGGTGCGGTGTTCTCAACCGTCCGATCTCAGATCATTCTATGATTGATGGAGGGGGATGGGAGAGGCGTGCGGGCACTGATCGGGTGCCACGTGGCACCTTGTGAGCCGTTGATCATCAGATCAATGGCCATAACTTCCTGGGTTAATTGTGGGAGCTCCGGATGTCAGATTTGGTCGATTTTGAGTCCGTTGGACTCCGTTCGTCGCTCTGAATCCATCCGTGCGGTTCGATTGCTCATCTGAGGCCTGTTTTGACAAGTACTCATACAAATGGCCATTAATACTGTTCTATAAGAAATCTTGATGTGTGGTGCATGCAATGCTCCCCTTCCTATTTATGATGTGTTATCTGTGCATTTTGTTCTTAAGATATACCCCAATTGACAGAATTATCATCCCACGATGCAGTGTTATCATACCCCCATGCTTACTCCTTGCTAGTCCCTAGCAAGGTTTATTCTAGCCTTTATTTCCAGTCAGAATTTAAGAGGTAACTACTTAGACACTTCGTTACTTGTCAATAGGAGGAAATATACTAAGATCTTAATCTACAAAGACTAAGTAGCGCTCGGATGTCTGCCAAAATATAAATCGTTTGAATCCTTGCTTTAATGTATGTATATATTTTTTTCTTCTTATTTTTATATTTTTTTGTAGTTAAGAGTGTGTTGGTAACTTTTTACGGCTACCCAACCCACCCAAAACTCGGACAAAACTCTAAGTGCTAAGCATCTTAGTGTGAAGATCGTGATAGACTCACTCAATGGTAATTTAAACAGACTTCGAGTTTCTATGCCCCTAGGTGACCGGAAGAGGAAGTGTTTTGCCTGAAGGTGTATTTGTTCGATCGGTAGCTTTCTCCCTACGTTTGTTTTAATTGGGGTCAACACAAGGATTTTTGCAGTGTATATCTCCCCGGCTTGCTCTACTTCCCCGCTTCTTCCTTAAGTGTTTTGGTTCCTTTTGTGCATTTATTGAGCTGGGCTATTACCTACGATCACTTGCCAGCCATACTCGTGTGGTGAAGTGTGGTTTATTTTGTTCACTTTTTTCTCCTTTTTTTTATTTGGTAGGTGGCTTCCCTGATCTCAAATTTACCTAGAGGCAATGACGAAGAGGTGGTCCCGTGGCTGGGCTCTATACAACCTGCCAATGGGCTGTTACCCATGACAACTTGCCAGCCATACCACCCTAGAGAGTTCATTAGCTACCTAATTTCTATCAGAATCTCTGAGGAGTGAGTCTGTGCAAAAATGTGTACAGATGCTTAGACTAAAAGTCTTTCTGAGTTAGAGGGTGAGTTGATAAGTCGTATACTTATCACCGTATTTAGTTAGTGGATTAGAGTAGCTTAAGGTTGCAAGGATTTGAAGCTAAATCCATATTTTAGCAGACACCAGGGCTGATTAAGCCTGAAGGCCTGAAAAGTCTAAGTGTTCAAGTTCTTTCCGAATTATTTCCCACTACTGACAAATTTCTAATGCCTAAGTTTTTCTTCCTAAATTCAATTTTTTTTTATTTTATTCAAACTGATTAAATGAGCTTAGGATCATGCAATTTACCACCCCCCCATGCTTAAGTTGGACAATGTCCTCATTGACAAATACATGGATGCAACAGGAGTTCGAAAAGATATTACCTGAGTGACGTAGAATACCTGATCAGTCTGAATCTTCTGAGTTGCCTCCCAGAAGCGCTGAGTTTAATGCCTTCGGCTGGGCATAGTGCACAAGCAGGAATGGTTTGGGTCAAGGAGGCATATACAAAATCAGCCAGACCCAAAATAAGAAGTCCACAGATGTGAACAAGTTTGTGGTGGAGTCCCATTCCTAAGGGGCAGGAATTCTGCAACAAATGTATCATGCATGCCCATGTCAGATCCTCTCTTAGTATGCGGGCATGCAAAGAAGTTGATGTGGACGAGCGCACCCTGAATATGACATGCCAGATACTAAAGATGTCAGTTTTGTTGGTGCTAGAGCACCATGATCATTTGTTTTGATGATAACAAAACACGTGTCATTTAACATTTGCACTTGGAGTCTTAGATTTCAGGAAAATTGCAAATGGAGATGTGACCAGACAGAGTTCAAGCTCGCATCCAGGATGGATTAGAGGAGCTTGATGGAAAACCGAGGAGATTCGAGAGGAGCAATAGATTGAAGAAGGAAGGAGATGAAGAATAGGATAGATTTCCTTCTCTTGTACTCCTTGTATTTTTCGTTTCTTTTGTTGCTCTTTATTTTTGTTACTTAGATTCTTAGGTTTTTTGTACCCTAATAGTAGTCCTAGGAACACCGGCACAACCCTAGGATACTTAGGTTTTTTGTAGAAAATTTAGAAAACTAATATAGGGTTCAAACAGCATTTCCAGACATTTAATTCCAAAATCAGACGTCTGATAATGTGCTTTAAGACGTCTGACTGTTGATTCAGATGTCTGATAACATTTAGGCTGGACTTGTTGTTCTGACTGATGAAATCTGACGTCCAGACCTTAGACTAGACGTCTTAGAAGACGTCTGATGACTTTGCCAGACGTCCAATTAGTGGACCGTTGGCTGGCTTACTAAACAGTCAAGGATATGACCATTAGAGCCTTATCAGACGTCCTTAGGCCTTTCTAGATGTCTGATAGATGACCGTTTTGCCTCGGCTGACCCAAAATCTCTTCTTAGAGATTTTCTAGCCGTTGCACTCTCTTGGAAATCCATTCCCACGAAAAAGTAGGTTTCCAGACGTCCAGACATAGTGCCAGACGTCCTGTATGTCGTCTGATGGACTTGTGCTAGAACCCTGTTTAGATCTGATTCAAGTCAGGAAGAGACCCGCCTAAAATTAGACGTCTGACTTTATTTTCATACGTCTTAAAGTGACATTCCAGACATCTGATACCAGGATCAGACGTCTGATAACCCTGTCAGTGCAATCATTGCTCCTGATTTTGGCCTGATTCTCTTAGGCTTTGCTCCCAACGACTATAGAAGCTATCCAAAGCCTTCCAAAGCTTTCCTAAGGCCTCTATAAATAGAGAGGAACCTCTTGCACATCAAGACACACCTAAGACACACCTAGATACACAAGAAACACTTTGTAATACACTCTCACACTCTTTTGTGTCCAAGCAAGCTCTTGCTCTCCAAGCTCAAGTTCTTCATCTAGAGAGCATCAAGCTGTTGTGCACCCACTCTCCCGTTGTAGTTCACAAGAGCGACGTTGCACCGTCGCGTGGCTCATGCACCCGTGTCATCGATTCGACTCACTCCTTGCAAAGGGGAGTTTCCTAATTCCTATAGAAGCTTAGGTTAAAAATTACTTTGTTGGCTCTATAGGATTATTTGTTATTTTATCTTTGTTATTTGGTTGGGTATTCGCTTTGCGAATTCCCGTCTCCTTCGAGGGACAAAATCCTTCTCATGAAGAGAAGGGGTTGAGGAACACTACCCTCGCACTTGTAGCGTGGTTATAATTGAGGTTGAATCACCCTTGTTTAAAGTGATTCGTTTAGTGGATTTGATCAACTTGGTTGATCTGAAAATCCTAACTCGAGAGGGTTAGGTGGTGGTTTTCACCCGGTTTGGGTTTCCACCTAAAAATAATTGTGTACTTTGTGTGTTTGTCTATTTTGTGAGATTGGTATTTTTTCAATTCCGCATTTTTTTATGTCACGCTGATCTCGCCCCCTCCGAGTAGGGAATCCACAATTGGTCTCAGAGCAGGTTCTTGCGAGATCGGAGTAACACCCGATAAGAAGATCATGGAGGGGAGCATAGCTGCAATCAGAATCTCCGAAGGGCAGTCCATCGTCCGACCACCCTATTTCGACGGGAGGGACTTCGGATATTGGAAGTTGAGGATGAAGACGTGGCTCCAAGCCACTGAGTTTGAGATATGGGGATCTTGTGAAACCCCATACGAGATCCCAAAGCGACCCCAAGGTGGCTACTCGCAGATGCAGATTTGAGAGCTTTCACTCAACGCAAAGGCAATGAATGCCCTGTATTGCACGTTGAGTCCGAAGGAATTTGAGAAAATCCAAGAGTGCACTACCGCCCACGAGATATGGAGGAAGTTAGAAAACACTCATGAAGAGACGAGCTCGAAGGAAGAAGAAGAGAATCCCCAGGAAGAAGTCGCCTGCATGAGCTTCATGGCAATAGAAGGCGACAACGAAAATGACTCAGACAACGAGGTAAGTACCGATTTACAAGATGCATTTAATGAACTTTTTGAAGTTAGTAAAGCACTTAAGATAGAAAATAAAAACATTAAAAAGAACCTTAGTTTTCTTAAAAGTGAAAATGATAGGTTAGAAAAACAACTCAAGGACATAGAAAATAGTCCTAAAAATGATAACCTATTATTAGAAAATCATAACCTCATCAATGAAAATAATAAATTGATTGAGGAAAATGTTAGTCTAAAAATAGAAATTTCTGATTTAAAGACTAAGATGCATATTATAGAAAAAGAAATTGCGTGTCTTAGGGAAAACTCTAACAAATTAACTAACAAAGTAGATAATTTTTCTAGCCCTAAGGTTGAGAAAGGATCTCCGTCAAGGAGACCCGCTAATAGATCCGGATCCAAGCTCACTTGGATACCGAAGAAAGAATTGGAATCTTATTTTGTAGGTTTCAGGGACAACTACAACACGAAGGACTGGACCTACAAGCTCAAGGCTAGTCAACTCGAGTTAGGAGAACCAAGGAGTAGACTAAGGAGGAGAACAAGAAGACCGACGAGACGACGAACAAACAATGAACCCACCGCACGTCGACCACCAGACTGGAGACTGGCACCAATGCCTGGGCCTCCAAGCTACGGATGGGAGCCCCATCCGATGTGGCATCCATGATGTAAACACATTTACACTACTTAAAATGTCTATTTATGCATGTTCTTAAGCATAGGATTGCATTTCATGATATAAATATTGCATTACATGCATCATCTTGCATTTAGAGTAGCTTGAATAAAATGGAGATTAATTGTCTCCTTTTATGTGCTTGGACAGGGCAAATATTTTATCGGGGCCTCGGATCAAAGATCCAACCGTATGGATATGATCAGGGCGACGATTGGAGTTCAACGACTCCAAGATCGCCCTAATCAGGCATCCGTAGCATCAGATAGAGACCGGGGAACCCTAGAAGATCAAGGGCCAGGATGGTGTAAATCCGCACTTCAGATGGAAAATCCGACCACACGGATGAATTCGGATCGACGATCGCAGCCCAACGACACAAAAATCGAGTCAATCCGACATCCGTGGCACCATCTACAACTTCCAGAAGATGGACGGCTAAGATGGCGCCACGTGGCGCCATCTCAGCCGCCCAATCGGCCGCATGCGTCTGGTGAAGACCGCGCACCGTCTCCTCTCCGCCGTTGGATCTCAATCCAACGGCTGTGGACGCATCGTTTTAAAAGCATCCGTGCGACCATTTGGGCGAGGCAGCGCAGCGGTCCAGCGCCTTATCGCGAGGCGCTGGCGCGCGTTCGAGCCTCGCCAAGCGATTTCTGAGGCGGGCGGGCGCGCTCCAATTGACCGCACGATCGCGATCCAACGGCCGCGCGCGCCCGATAGCGCCGACGCGCAATTGGACGCTCTGGTGAACGCGCGATCGTACGCGCAGGCGGGCGGGCGGCAGCGGTGAAGGCGCGATTTTAAGCCGTCCGATCTCGCGATCGGACGGCTGAAAATCAAGCGGCGTGCGTAGGCGTTACGCGCGCGGCCAGCCGAGCGGGCGCGCGTAGGCGCGGCGGCGACGGCGACGGCGGGGCTTTAGCGACGGTTTTATCCGTCACTAAAGACCCCTTATTTATTATTTTGAAGATGTAATGTCCATTTTGCCCACACTCCTTGCAACTATAAAAGGAGACCCCCTCCATACGAAATTTTCATCCCTTCCTTCTCCTCTCTACCTCTCCAAAGCTCAAGAGAAGCTTGTCCCACACCCGGGATGCTTCTCGCGAGATAAAGTCCAAATCTTCGTCCCCCTTCGGAAGTGGATCCCGCGACGACGACGGCATGCTGCTTCGTTCTCGTTCTTCTGCTTCGTCCTCCTTCGTCCCGCTTCGTTCTCCTTCGTCCAAGCGTCGTCCCGTCCGGCTCGTCCTCCAAGCGACCGTCGAGGAGGATAACTTCTCTCTCCCATTCTTATTTACAGCTTTTCTAGTGTAGAATTTTCCTGCTTTATAGTGTAATTGATTTTCCGCTTTCTAGTGTAACTTTCATTTCGTTTGCTTGTATAAACAATTGAAATATTGAATGCATGATCTCTTTCTCTCTCTCTCTCTCTCTCTCTTAGTTTGATAGCTCCATTGTAATTATTTCGCCTTGTTTATCAAAAATCCTAAAAAACATAATTGCGAATATAGATCAACGTAGCCTCCCTGAGTTCGACCCGGAATTCTTTTTCGGTTTAAATCTTATTTGTTGAACACGAATCCTTCGCTTTCGAACTACAACGACGGGTTTTCCAAAACCAAACACGTTAGCGTAGATTCTTGTTCAACATTTTGGCGCCGTTGCCGGGGAGGCAACGATTTCCGATCTTTTCTTCGCATTTCTTGCACTTTATTTGTTTTCTAACTAGCTTTCTCTTGTGTCTATTGTTTTGCAGAGACCTCCATCAAGGAATCAACAAGCGGTAGACTGGAGTAAAGTGCAGTTGAAGACAACTGTAAGTGCTCCCCCATTCTTTCCCCCTCCATAGATTTCATTCGGCACATTAAATCCAAATTTCAATTAACCTAGGTGTTTGCATAAATCCTAGGTATAGTTTGGTTGTTTGGATTTCTACTCACACTCATTTCACCCTCATTCATAAAAAAAAAAAAAAGGAATAATAACAAAAAGATAATTTTGTGGGGTAACTTTCAACAAACACACAACACACACCCACATTCAAGGCACTTGATTAACTTGATTTGTTTTCTACTCAACCGGGTTCTGATCTGTGGAACCGGTACACACAGAGCAACACATAACAGAGTAGAAATCATTCTAGGTTAACCATCTTTGAGTGCCTAACTTAGTGGTGCAATTGTGGCCAATTGTTTGAGTTGTTTGGGCCGCACCACTTTATTTAAAACCAACTCATCAAGTAGCTCCTCCTTAGGGTTTTCAATCTAGGTATATTCTAGGCACTCCACTTTCTTTCTGATTTTAAAGGAAAACTATCTTCACCCGTGTTTTACAACTTGGTTTGCCTAGAAATTTGATTGCAATTCACCTAATTTGAAACCCTAAAAGCTACTTAAGCAGGATTTGAACATTAAAATTCACACATTATAAATAATCTTGCTTGAAAACCCTGGTTGTGCACGCACTTACACAAATTTCAATCAATCATTAAGGGCACAACCCATTGTAAGGGCCCATCACATTCCATAAGCACCACAATCCCAGGCCGTAATAAAATTGAGTAGACGTTGGCCCTAAGGTTTGATTCGCTCTTCAAGGCCTAGTCTGAGATTGTTTTTGATTAACCTACTTGTACTGATTAATCTGATGTCTAGCTAGGGGAGTAGCGTCAAACGACCGCGGCTGGGGGGTACACTAGGAACCGGAGGCGAAAGCTAAAGGAAGAACCTTCTCCCCAGTCCCTCCTTCTAACTGGTTGGATTATACAGACGCAAGTAGAGTAAATCAGTTACAGTCTTAAGGCTGGTGTTGGGAGTCAGTAGATCCTTAGGCTACCTCACTTAAGGACAGCCTTGTTTTGTTGTACTGCAGGGTCCCTATCCCCGGTCCTTCCGACCTACTCCTAGTTTATGATGGGAAGACGGTCATTGAATCCCCGATTAGAAGGACCATTAGAACATTCTAGGAGGCGCAAGTTAGATTTTGGGCAATTTGATCCCATGGCCGAACAACAGCCTCCTCTGCCTGGAAATCCACAGGAAGAATTTCGAAGGCAGCTGGAACAAATGCAGAGAATGCAAGAATGGTTCCAGAGAATGCAGGGCGTTCAGCCCTTGAAGGATTTTTATGATCCTTCAAATTACGGGGAACGTCCCGGCGTCCAGATTCCAGCCGGTGACGTAGAAATCAAGCCCCAGGTGTTAAGCCTGATTAAACATTATCATGGGCTTGGCTCCGAGGATCCGTTTCAACACTTGGAGGACTTGACCACTTTGGTCCAGACCACCAAGTCTCGAAACGTAAACGAGGAGCAAATGATCATGAGGCTCTTCCCTCACTCTCTTAGGGATAAGGCCGCGCATTGGTATAGGACAATAGGAAGACCAATTACAACTTGGAATGAGTTGAAATCGGCCTTTCTGAAGAAATTTTTCCCAGTCGGTCGTACCAATGCTTTAAGACGGGCAATCACTACTTTTACCCAGTGGCCGGGGGAGCAGTTTCATGTGGCCTGGGAGCGATTCCAGGACTTATTGCGGAGGTGTCCACACCACGAGGTGCCGAAATGGCAACTCATGCAGATTTTTTATCATGGGTTGACTGAGCAACTCAGAAACCATGTGGATGCTTCTTGCGGAGGCAATTTCCTTAATAAAGATGCAGATAGTGCACATGATTTATTTGAGGAAATGAGTGAGAATTCAATAAATCATGCCTCCATGGATACTTTTAACCGGTTCCAACAACCCAGATCAAATGTCAATGAAGTCCATGACTCTCATTCATTTGATATGGAATTGATTTGTAATAAACTTGAAAAAGTGGACTTGGTTGCTAAAAGAATGGAAGAGTGGATGGCTGGCAATTCTATGAACAACTCTCAATCCACTCAATCCCAAAATTCGGGATTCCATTCTTCACGAGCTCTTTCTGGACGGGAGTTCGTGAATCAACTTGATGCGACTCAACCTATGAGTCAGCATTTTTCGGAACCCCATGGGTTCCCAACTGGGGCCTTTGATCCCAGTTTTTCTAATCCTTCCTTTTCTTTCTCTCCATCCTCACTTTATGAGGATGTCTGTGCTGTACAAGAGAATGCTAGATCCAACCCCTACTCGAATGCCTATAATCAAGGTTGGAGAAACCACCCTAACTTCTCTTGGAAAAATCCGGGGCAACAGACCCAATTCCGACCCAGCAATTATGCTCCGCAACGACCAATGGGTCAGGGTCAAGTATATACTCAGTTGCCTCCTAATCAGGTCAATCAGCCAGCTTGGAATGCCCGTCAACCCGCAGGGCAGGCTGATTTGAACCATCAAATAGTAGAGATGCAAGGATCTATGCTCCAGCTCATGCAGCAAATGAAAAACTCACTGGACAACTTGCAATCCGGGCTCATTGCTAACTCTCGCCAACCCGGATCTCTACCATCCCAACCCGTACCCAACCCACGAAACATTACGAATTCGAGCAATCAAGCCCAAGGGTACGAAAATCAGAGGGACCCACACGCGCATGCTCAGGTGGTTGAGCAGGGTTCCTCATCTTCTTCTTCTGTAAATCAACAATTCATGGTCAATCAAGTGCCTCCAATCTTTCCTAACCCTCCTCAAGACCCAAATTCTTACGCTTCTGCAAATTCTGTCACTTTGAGAAGTGGTAAGAAGACTCAGGATCCACAACCACATTATTCTAATCTTTTGAATCCTGAATAATCTGAGGAGAGAGAAGAGAATTCTAAAGGAGAAATCAAGGCTCAGGAATCCGATTCCAAAGATCTGACTCGTGTTCCTTTTCCTGAAGCCTTAACCAAAGCAAAGAAGAAGAAGTCTGTTGATAGCAATGAGGAGCTTCTGAATTTATTTAAGAATGTTGAGATCAATATCCCGCTCCTTGATGCTATCAAGCACATACCGAC
This sequence comes from Thalassia testudinum, assembly GCA_037157565.1. Lineage (NCBI taxonomy): Eukaryota > Viridiplantae > Streptophyta > Magnoliopsida > Alismatales > Hydrocharitaceae > Thalassia > Thalassia testudinum. The sequence continues at coordinate 129,237,509 of JAZHRO010000014.1, read as the reverse complement.
TTACGCAAGATTTTTAAAGGAATTATGTACACAAAAGCGTAAGTCGAGAGAATCTGTTCCGAGGAAGGTGGTACTCTCCGAGCAGGCTAGTTCTGTTATCCTGCACTACCTCCCTCAGAAAAAGAGAGATCCTGGTGCTCCTTTGATTTCTTGCGTTATCGGAGATTACACATTTGATAGAGCACTTTTGGATCTCGGTGCATCCATCAACCTAATTCCGACTTCTCTTTACGAGAAGTTTGGGTTAGGCGAACTTCGGCCAACTTCAGTAACGCTACAGTTAGCGGATCGTTCGGTCACAAACCCGCGAGGCGTTATTGAAGATGTTATAGTTAAGGTCAAGGATTTCTATTTTCCTGTAGATTTCCTTGTCCTTGACATGGATGTACCAGATAATCTGAGGAACACGCCCATCATTCTGGGGCGTCCGTTCCTGGCTACCGCAAAGGCCAACATTAATTGTGAAAGCGGTAGCATGGAAATCGCCTTTGGGGACCAACGTATGAAATTAGATATTTTTAAGGCGATCAATAAATTTGAGGATTGTGGAGTTATTGAGGAACTTGATGAGGATAATGTTAATATTGAAACTTGTTTGACAGTTTCTTCAATTGAAAGTTCCTCTTTGGTTGATGAATTTGACCCGCAACCCTCTGACTTAACATCTTCGGAAGAGGTTACTGATTTTGTCCACTCACAACCTCTCCCTCTTGTTGAATCTTCAGCATCTACCCGACCATCAATCATCACCCCACCCCAGCTCGAATTGAAACCATTGCCCGAGAATTTGAAATATCAATTTTTAGGACCTCAGAATACGCTCCCTGTGATTATCAGTGCTAAATTGACAAAGGAGCAAGAGATTAAATTGATTAAGGTCCTAAAGGAACATAAGGAGGCAATTGGTTGGACCATTCATGACCTTAGGGGGATCGAGCCATCTTACTGCAATCATAGAATATTCTTGGAAGAGGGATCCCGCCCTTCTCGCCAGATGCAGAGGAGATTGAATCCAAATATGCGAGAAGTGGTCAAAAAGGAAATCATCAAGTGGCTCGATGCAGGAATTATTTATCCAATCTCTGACAGTCCCTGGGTAAGTCCCGTTCAGATTGTTCCAAAGAAAGCCGGGATTACTGTTGTGACTAATGAGAAAGGAGAATCTGTCACAACTCGTTCAGCTTCATCTTGGAGAGTTTGTATTGATTACAGGAAGCTGAACACTGCCACTAAAAAGGATCATTTTCCCCTGCCCTTCATTGATCAAATCCTGGAAAAATTAGCCGGGCAGAAGTACTTCTGTTTTCTTGATGGTTACTCGGGATACAACCAAGTTCCTATCCATCCCGAGGATCAGGAAAAAACTACTTTCACCTGTCCCTACGGAACCTTTGCTTTTCGTAGGATGCCTTTCGGGTTATGCAATGCACCTGCGACTTTTCAAAGGTGTATGCTAGCCATATTTTCCGACATGGTGGGAGAGTTTATGGAAGTCTTCATGGATGATTTCTCCATTTTCGGAGAATCATTTGACTCTTGTTTGGTTAATTTGGAAATGATTCTTAAGCGATGTATCAAGACACGATTGGTCCTTAGCTGGGAAAAGAGTCATTTCATGACCCAAGAGGGCATCGTTTTGGGTCATGTAATCTCTGAACGGGGAATTGAAGTGGACAAAGCTAAGGTTGATGCTATCGCTAAACTTCCTCCTCCCACATCAGTTAAACAAATCAGATCATTTCTTGGCCATGTGGGATTTTATCGAAGATTCATCAAGGACTTCTTGAAGGTTGCCCGCCCTTTGAGCAATCTTCTTGCCAAAGAAACACCGTTCGTTTTTGACGAATCATGCCAAAAGGCATTTGATTTCTTAAAAACGGCAGTCACCTGTGCGCCAATTTTGCAACCACCTATTTGGACAACCCCATTTGAGATCATGACCGATGCTTCTGATTACGCGGTCGGGGCTGTCCTGGGTCAGAAAATTGATCAAAAGCCCTTTGTCATTTACTACGCTAGTAAAACTTTGGATGAAGCCCAGAGGAATTACACCGTTACTGAAAAGGAATTACTCGCTGTAGTATTTGCGTTGGAAAAATTCAGGGCTTATCTCTTGGGGTCTCATGTTATTGTTTATACCGACCACTCGGCCTTGAGACATCTCTTGGCTAAAAAGGATGCTAAACCCCGGCTTATTCGTTGGATTCTTCTTCTTCAAGAATTTGATCTTGAAATCAAGGATAAAACCGGGGTACAAAATGTGGTGGCGGATCATTTGTCGAGACTCCTAGGTGATTCCTCTTGTCCGGACATTCCGATTGCTGACACTTTTCCGGACGAAACCATTCTTACAGTTTTAGGTGTCCACACCCCATGGTTTGCTGACATTGTTAACTATTTGGCCGTTGGTCAAATCCCCCAGGATTGGACCAAGCAACAACGGGATAGACTCAAATCTGAGGCCAAATACTACTTTTGGGAGGACCCTGAACTGTATCGCATCGGCTCTGATCAGATTATTCGCCGATGCATACCGGAGAATGAATTCAACAGTATACTTGAGTTCTGCCATGCATCTGGGTGTGGTGGACATTTCTCCGGGAAAAAGACGGCTGCAAAAATTTTGCAATCCGGCTTCTATTGGCCGTCTTTATTCAAGGATGCCCAGGATTTCTCACAGTCATGCCCTCGATGCCAGGCACTCGGGAGCATAACTAAGAGAGACATGATGCCCTTAAACCCTATTCTTCCTGTCGAAATTTTCGATGTTTGGGGCATTGATTTCATGGGACCCTTTATCCCTTCATTTGGACATCAGTACATTCTTGTCGCTGTTGATTATGTGTCTAAATGGATTGAGGCAATTCCCACCCGAACCAATGACCACAAGGTGGTCATCAACTTTGTCAAGAAAAATATCTTCAGTAGATTTGGGATTCCGAGGGCTATCATCAGTGATGGTGGCACTCATTTTACTAATGCCCAATTCCGGAGTTTATTGGCCAAATACGGGGTTAATCATCGAATTTCCACACCTTACCATCCCCAAACGAATGGACAAGCCGAGATCTCTAATCGAGAGATCAAGAACATTCTGCAAAAAACGGTTAGGCCCGATCGCAGGGATTGGACTCAAAAGCTTGAGGACGCTCTTTGGGCCTACCGTACGGCGTATAAAACACCTATCGGCATGTCTCCATTCCGTCTGGTGTATGGAAAGGCATGTCATCTACCCATAGAGATTGAACACAGGGCATTCTGGGCAATCAAACAATGCAATCTAGATCTAAATCTAGCTGGGAAGACCAGGAAACTCCAACTATCTGAGTTGGAGGAGCTTAGAAATGATGCTTATGAGAATGCCAAGATCTACAAGGCTCGGACCAAAGCTCTACATGATCAAATGATTTCCCGCAAGAGCTTTGAGCCAAACCAGAAGGTCTGGTTATTCGATTCTAAACTTAAGCTCTTTCCTGGTAAACTTAGATCTAAATGGAGTGGCCCATTCATAATTGATCAGATTTTTCTAAATGGTGCCGTTCAGATTTCTGACCCAAAGACGGGTAACACCTTTAAAGTCAACGGTCAACGTCTGAAGCCTGTTGTTGACCATAATCTTCCAGAACCCGTTTCAGACTCTGTTGCTCTAGCCATTCTGTGACTTCTTTGGCTGGACTTCGCCTAGCTGACGGCATTAAACTCAGCAGTTGTACATATAACACAAGGCTGATACGAGCTTCATATCCAGGTGACATCTTTCATATTCTACCCTTTCTTTCATGTCTCTTTTTCAATGAGGACATTGCATCAGCTAGGCATGGGGGGGTGGATTCATTTTTGAATTAGTTGGTCAGCTTTGTGAAATCCATATAAATTGCTCTCTTTCTAAAAAAAAAAAAAAAAAAAAAAAAAAAAAAGAAAATTAGGAAGGATTAGTTGGACATTAGGATTTTTCAATCCTAAGAAATTTTACATTAGGATCTGAACACAAAGACCCCTCAGGTCTTTGGACTTAATTAGCCTGTGTATCTATTAAAATGTGAATTTGTCTTTGAGTTCTCGCCATCTTAATTCTATTATAATTGGAATAAATAAGTTTGGGTGATAAGTACATGACTTGTCAACCCACCCTTTGATTTAAGGGAATTTTGAGTCTTAAGCATCTACACACTTTCTTTGCACTGACTCGTTGTTTGGCGATTTTAACGGAAATTGGGTAGCTAATGAACCTTCTAGGGTGATATGGCTGGCAAGTTATCGTGGGTAACAGCCCATAGGTAGGTTGTCCAGAGCCCAGTCACTGGACCTTTCTCTTTTTGCTGCCTTTAGGTAAATCTTAGACCAGGGAAGCCACCTACTTAAAAAAAAAAAAAAAAAAAAATCAAAAAGGAGAAAAGAACAAAAAGAAATAAGCCACACTTCGCCGCACGAGTATGGCTGGCAAGTTGTCGGTGGTAACAGCTCATCGACCGGTTGTCCAGAACCCAGCTCAGAAAATGCACTAAAAATTCCCAAAACACTTAGGAAGAAGCGGAGAAGTAGAATAAACCGGGGAGATATACACTGGATTCACCCTTGTGTTGACCCCATTAAAAAAAATAAAAGTAGGGAGAAAGCTACCGGTTGTAAAGATACACCTTTAGGCAGAATTCTTTTTGAGGTCACCTAGAGGCGTAGAAATCCGAAGTCCGTTTTAATTGCCGGTCAACGAGTCTATCACAATCACAATAAGATGCTTAAAACTTAGGGTTCTCATCAAATCTTGGGTGAGTTGAATGGCCGTAGAAAGCCACTCTTAAACCCTAAAATTTGAAAATCCAAAAAAAAAAAAAAAAAAAAAAAAGAGAGTAAAAACAGAAAAAGAAATTTTTCTTTGAATAAGGCGAGGCTTGAGGCGGTCTGCATTTTGGCTGATACCCGGGCACTGTTGTGTCTTTGAAAGTTCAGTTCTTAAGTAGACAATTTCTTAATGATTGAAAATAACTCAGGTCCAAATAATCTAACCTAATTTTTCTATAAATAGCATATAGTTTTTGCTAGGGACTAGCAAAAGATAGGCATGGGGGTATGATGTAAACACATTTACACTACTTAAAATGTTTATTTATGCATGTTCTTAAGCATAGGATTGCATTTCATGATATAAATATTGCATTACATGCATCATCTTGCATTTAGAGTAGCTTGAATAAAATGGAGGTTAATTGTCTCCTTTTATGTGCTTGGACAGGGCAAATATTTTATCGGGGCCTCGGATCAAAGATCCAACCGTATGGATATGATCAGGGCGACGATTGGAGTTCAACGACTCCAAGATCGCCCTAATCAGGCATCCGTAGCATCAGATAGAGACCGGGGAACCCTAGAAGATCAAGGGCCAGGATGGTGTAAATCCGCACTTCAGATGGAAAATCCGACCACACGGATGAATTCGGATCGACGATCGCAGCCCAACGACACAAAAATCGAGTCAATCCGACATCCGTGGCACCATCTACAACTTCCAGAAGATGGACGGCTAAGATGGCGCCACGTGGCGCCATCTCAGCCGCCCAATCGGCCGCATGCGTCTGGTGAAGACCACGCACCGTCTCCTCTCCGCCGTTGGATCTCAATCCAACGGCTGTGGACGCATCGTTTTAAAAGCATCCGTGCGACCATTTGGGCGAGGCAGCGCAGCGGTCCAGCGCCTTATCGCGAGGCGCTGGCGTGCGTTCGAGCCTCGCCAAGCGATTTCTGAGGCAGGCGGGCGCGCCCCAATTGACCGCACGATCGCGATCCAACGGCCGCGCGCGCCCGATAGCGCCGATGCGCAATTGGACGCTCTGGTGAACGCGCGATCGTACGCGCAGGCGGGCGGGCGGCAGCGGTGAAGGCGCGATTTTAAGCCGTCCGATCTCGCGATCGGACGGCTGAAAATCAAGCGGCGTGCGTAGGCGTTACGCGCGCGGCCAGCCGAGCGGGCGCGCGTGGGCGTGGCGGCGACGGCGACGGCGGGGCTTTAGCGACGGTTTTATCCGTCACTAAAGACCCCTTATTTATTATTTTGAAGATGTAATGTCCATTTTGCCGACACTCCTTGCAACTATAAAAGGAGACCCCCTCCATACGAAATTTTCATCCCTTCCTTCTCCTCTCTACCTCTCCAAAGCTCAAGAGAAGCTTGTCCCACACCCGGGATGCTTCTCGCGAGATAAAGTCCAAATTTTCGTCCCCCTTCGGAAGTGGATCCCGCGACGACGACGGCGTGCTGCTTCGTTCCCGTTCTTCTGCTTCGTCCTCCTTCGTCCCGCTTCGTTCTCCTTCGTCCAAGCGTCGTCCCGTCCGGCTCGTCCTCCAAGCGACCGTCGAGGAGGATAACTTCTCTCTCCCATTCTTATTTACAGCTTTTCTAGTGTAGAATTTTTCTGCTTTATAGTGTAATTGATTTTCCGCTTTCTAGTGTAACTTTCATTTCGTTTGCTTGTATAAACAATTGAAATATTGAATGCATGTTCTCTTTCTCTCTCTCTCTCTCTCTTAGTTTGATAGCTCCATTGTAATTATTTCGCCTTGTTTATCAAAAATCCTAAAAAACATAATTGCGAATATAGATCAACGTAGCCTCCCTGAGTTCGACCCGGAATTCTTTTTCGGTTTAAATCTTATTTGTTGAACACGAATCCTTCGCTTTCGAACTACAACGACGGGTTTTCCAAAACCAAACACGTTAGCGTAGATTCTCGTTCAACAATCCACCACCACCATTTGGGCCATTTTATTGGCCATGGTAGGTGAGGTAAAAATTCTTCACCCTTTCTTTTTATCATTAGCATTTAGAGAGGGGGAGTTAAAAAGATTTATGAGCTAATTGTCAATTTTTAAGGGGGAGATGCAAGTTAGCTAAATTTCCTTTAGTAAGGGGGAGAAAATAATAGATATCTTGTTGTTACAGAAAGGGGGAGAACATTACTTTTTAAATTCATAGAAGAGCATGTTTTAAGGGGGAGTTATAAGAAATGTAAAATCAATTAAACCTTTTTGATAATGTCAAAAAGGGGGAGGATTTTTTGCATTATTATTTATGGTTTTGTCATCATCCAAAAGGGGGAGATTGTTGGTGCTAGAGCACCGTGATCATTTCTTTTGATGATAACAAAACACGTGTCATTTAACATTTGCACTTGGAGTCTTAGATTTCAAGCAAATTGCAAATGGGGACGTGACCAGACGGAGTTCGAGCTTGCATCCAGGATGGATTAGAGGAGCTTGATGGAAAATAGAGGAGATTTGCGAGGAGCGATAGATTGAAGAAGGAAGGAGATGAAGAAGAGGATAGATTTCCTTCTCTTGTACTCCCTGTATTTTTCGTTTCTTTTGTTGCTCTTTATTTTTGTTACTTAGATTCTTGCTAAAGAGCCTCAAAGTACGCTAATAGTAGTCCTAGAAACATCGGCACAACCCTAGGATACTTAGGTCTTTTGTATAAAACTTAGAAAACCAATATAGGGTTCAAACAGCATTTCCAGACGTCTAATTCCAAAATCAGACGTCTGATAATGTGTTTTAAGACGTCTAAATCAATAAGGTGTTTTAAGACGTTTGACTGTTGATTCAGATGTCCGATAACATTTAGGTTGGACTTGTTGTTCTGACTGATGAAATCTGACGTCCAGACCTTAGACTAGACGTCTTAGAAGACGTCTGATGACTTTGCCAGACGTCCAATTAGTGGACCGTTGGCTGGCTTACTAAACAGTCAAGGATATGACCATTAGAGCCTTATCAGACATCCTTAGGCCTTTCCAGATGTCTGATAGATGACCGTTTTGCCTCGGCTGACCCAAAATCTCTTCTCAGAGATTTTCTAGCCGTTGTACTCTCTTGGAAATCCATTCCCACGAAAAATTAGGTTTCCAGATGTCCAGACATAGTGCCAGACATCCTGTATGTCGTCTGATGGACTTGTGCTAGAACCCTGTTTAGATCTGATTCAAGTTAGGAAGAGACCCGCCTAAAATCAGACGTCTGACCTTATTTTCAGACGTCTTAAAGTGACCTTCCAGACGTCTGATACCAGGATCAGACGTCTGATAACCCTGTCAGTACAGTCATTGTTCCTGATTTCGGCTTGATTCTCTTGGGCTTTCTCCCAACGGCTATAGAAGCTATCCAAAGCCTTCCAAAGCTTTCCTAAGGCCTCTATAAATAGAGAGGAACCTCTTGCACATCAAGACACACCTAAGACACACTTAGATACACAAGAAACACTTTGTAATACACTCTCACACTCTTTTGTGTCCAAGCAAGCTCTTGCTCTCCAAGCTTATGTTCTTCATCTAGAGAGCATCAAGCTGTTGCGCACCCGCTCTCCTATCGTAGTTCACGAGAGCGACGTTGCGCCGTTGCGTGGCTCACGCACCCGCGCCATCGATTCGACGCACTCCTTGCAAAGGGGAGTTTCCTAATTCCTATAGAAGCTTAGGTTAAAAATTACTTTGTTGGCTCTATAGGATTATTTGTTATTTTATCTTTGTTATTTGGTTGGATATTCGCTTTGCGAATTCCCGTCTCCTTCGAGGGACAAAATCCTTCTCGTGAAGAGGAGTTGAGGAACGCTACCCTCGCACTTGTAGCGTGGTTGTAATTGAGGTTGAATCACCCTCATTTAAAGTGATTCGTTTAGTGGATTTGATCAACTTGGTTGATCGGAAAATCCTAATTCGAGAGGGTTAGGTGGTAGTTTTCACCCGGTTTGGGTTTCCACCTAAAAATAATTATATACTTTGCGTGTTTGTCTATTTTGTGAGATTGGTATTTTTTCAATTCCGCATTTTTTTACATCATGCTGATCTCACCCCCTCCGAGTAGGGAATCCACAGGTTTTACACTCAGCTTGTGTCCCCATAAAATTGTAATCCGTTAGAGATGTATCAATTCCAGTGCATTCGGGTTGCGGGATCTTTATTCTGGTAGGGTAGGTAACAAAATCAAGAGTTTCAGTGAGTCCTACAATCAGGCATGAGGTCTCTCTCCAAAGACGAATCCATCTCTTCTGCAGCTACGGTTTCATTGCTCATTCCCTCCAATCCCTTGACCTCAAAAATATTTTCTTCAACCTCTTTTATATCAGATCCACTGTATGAGGTTGCATTAGAGGTAGGGCCAATTTCATCCTCTAGTTCATACTCTTTCTCTCGACCCTCCTCCAAATTTGTGATGGGGATTCCAACCGATTCATAGTCTTTTTCTTTGAAATTGTAACTCCATTCCCCATCTCCTATGTTGGCTGTTGTTCCCATTGGATCACTTCTCTCGGGCCAATTAGATTCGGATTCCAAGGCATCTCCCCTCACATTCTCAGTTTCCTCCTGATGTTTGTCCTCAATGCTCCCCAAATTGTGTTCCGAGGAATCTTCAATGACCTTATCCATTGAGTTGTCCAACTCCTGGGGGGTATCAATGGTGGACTGAACTAAATTAGGGTGACTAGGCGTAGTCCAATTGAAAATGGTAGGTCCTTGCTTTACGAATTCCATGAATGGCGTTGTGTGCAACAGCTTTCTCTGGCCTTCTTCCCCTAATTGTTGGAACATATCTAACATGGTCTGTTGTCCTTTAACCAATTCTTGATTCTGTCTGTGTAACTCTAACTGGAGGTTATCAAGAATTGACAGGGTGTCATTTGGTGTCCTTTGGATTTCCTCCTTGAAATCCAGGTTAAGAGGGTGTGGTTGAGGTTGTGGATTAGAATCCATACTGGGGTTTAGGTTCTTGGGTGGGTCCTCTATTCTATCATGTTCAGGGTCCAATTCTTCAAGAGGAACCATTCTCTATTTGGTCCTACTCTAGAATAGTTGAGGTTCTAAGTCCTCCTCCCAGTCAGATTCTTATCAGGGGACCAAATCAAAGGTTGATGATTCTGGGCCTGCCTAGATTTTTGATCATTCTCTAATTTCCATTTGTCTAGAATTCCTTCCAATCCAAAGGTCAAGTAGGAAAGGTTGTTAAATTCAGATGACCTTTCTTGGTTATTGTACTGAGAAGGGTAGGGTTCTTGGTGTTCTCCTAGAGTGTAGGTCCCATCAAAGTGGTTAGAGAGCGGGTGGGACCTAAATGATGAGGCGTCGTGAGGAGAATCGAGATATGGAGCCCCATGATTTGAATCATACCCTTGGGTGGATATGTCTGGTGTATCCCAATAAGAGGTTGGTGCAGTTTGGTCATAACTGGGACAGTTGGGCTAAGAGGGATATTCTAGGTCGTACCTCCAACTTGGTGGTTGGTTAGCCTAAGTAGGCTGTGGATATGGTCTACTTGGGTTAGCATACATATCATGTTGGGGGCAGTTTGGGTAAGATGGATAGGCATTGAAATCCATGGTTTGGAAGAAATGGAGGGATGTGGGAAGAACAGATGAGAGAGAGTTGTGTGTTCAACCAAGCAAACAAGCCTACTCCTTATGGTGTATTCCTTAGGAGACCTAGAAATCTCCAAAAGGGTGATTAAGTCCGTAAGCACTGGACTCCCCTTCCTAAAGCTAATTTATCCATGTTGATTACAAGGGGATTGCAGGGAAGGTTCTTCCTTTGGCTTGCGCTGCCGGTTCCATAGACCCCACAACCGCGGTCGTTTGACACTGCCCTGCAGCCTAGTCACCAGATTCTACTAAGGGAATGAAAGCCAAGTGCCCAGCGAACAAAACCTCGCCTCTCGAGACTTAACCTAGTCCTACTTAGGGCACGTCTACTCTATTTTAAAAGGGCTAGGACAGTGTTTGTGCTTGGGCTATGTGATGAGGCGTTAATTGGGGTAGTGCCTCTTAGTTTTCCACTTTCAGTGTGTGTGCTCCTATCAAAACATGGTTTTCAAGCAAGGATTTTTTTAAGATGTGGTGTCTTTTAATGTTTTATCCTTACTTTAGTGTCTTTTAGGATTGACGTGTCTTAATATTTTCAGACAAGTTTCGATGGGCAAGTCAAGTTTTGTACACCTCGGTGAAAGTAGATTTCCTTTTGTTATGTAGAGTCTCTAAAACCCTAATGTACTCATCCTAGTGATCATGCAGCTTTTATTAGATGAGTCAATTTTAGGGTTGAGTGGTGCGGCCCAAGTCAATTCAAGGTGGCTTCGCAAACACCACTCAAAAAGAAAGAAGAACACTCCAAGGATTTATTCAGAATGTTAGAGTTTTTTTTTTTTTTGTTGGGTGATGTATTAAGGATGTGGGTCAGGCATTTATGCACCATGCCAATTTTTTTTCAATTTTACAATTTTTTTAGATTTTTTTAAGCAACAAAAAACTATGGGTGAAGAAATACTCACGATCGGTCCTTGTTGCGCCTACTCCCTTGTTACCATCATGAGTTGCCCTACTTCATTGTCCAAGCGTCGAATTCCTGCAACCATCAAGTAGAAGGAGACAAGGCATTAGACAATGTGAACATGGATGTAAAATGGAAGTGACAAAATAAATCTATTGCCTCCCCAGCAATGGTGCCAAAAAGTGACGTGTGCATGACGCGTGTGTTTAGAAAAGTCGTTATAACTTGCGCTCGCAACGTCAGTTTTAAAATGAAGGAATGGATGTGAGTCCGAGTGTCGATCTCAGGGAGGCGTGAAAATCAAATTTTTCTTATCACTTATTGTCACGGAAATAGTGGGTTTTTGCTTGCGAAAAGTTGTGGGTGAAAAGCGAGTGAGAGAGAGAGAATAGGGTTAGGATTCTTTTCATTCACAGCATGCAATTCAAACATAAAAGAGAGCAAGCAATTGAATAGAAAACAACTTCATTTGACATGCAACTTTAGTTCATAATTACAACACTAGATGAATGCTTGAACATAAGTAAAGTAAAGCTTAAGATAAAGAAGGAAAGAGAGAGAGAGAAGACGACGAGGTAGCCATGGCGGTGGAGGGGGGTTCCATTGGCAGCTCGTCATCTTCGACGATTACAAAGGGAACTAATGGTGGCTAGGAGGGGGGTAGAACACTTGCAAGTGGAATGAATGCCTCCCATGGTTGGTTGGAAGGGGTTTAAATAGGAAGAAGGGATTTCCAAATGAAGAAGGGATTTTAGCGACGTCCGGGACGTCGCTAAAACCCTTCCCAAAATGTCAGTGAAGGCCCCTACCCACCGGTCTCTCACGTGCATCTGTTATTCTTCGTGCCTGATTCACGTGCGCACGTCGTAAGCCATCCGATCGAAGATCGGACAGTTGAGGTCGTTCGTGGGGTGCACGCCTGGATTGCGCCCACGCCCCCTGCGTCATCGTGGGCATCGACTTTGGACGTGTGAGATCGCGCCGTGTCGCTCCATCCCCGCTGTCCACTGCTGATCAGGTGGTTGAATTTATGCGGTGCGCCCCTTTGCCTTCGCATTTCAGCGCAGCGTGATTCAAACCCGCATCGCGTGAGTGAGGATGAGCTCTTCGACCACTGCACTGCCTACATGGATGGTTGTGATTGTGCGTCGATGCTCGGATGCTACCGACTGTTGGATGGAGATCCGACAGTCGTGATCTACTGCGGACGAAGAGTGTAGTGATGGCGCTGGCGATGGTGCAGTGTTCTCAGCAGTCCGATAAAAGATCGGACGGCTCAGATCGTTCTGTGATTGATGGAGGGGGCTGGGCGAGGTGTGCGGGCACTAATCGAGTGCCATGTTGCACCTTATGAGTCGTTGATCGTCAAATCAACGACCATAACTTCCTGGGTTAATTGCGGGAGCTCCGGATGTCGGATTTGGTCGATTTTGAGTCTGTTGGACTCTGTTCGTCGCTCTAAATCCATCTGTGGGTTCGATTGCTCATCTGAGGCCTGTTTTGACAAGTACTCATACAAATGGCCATTAATACTGTTCTATAAGCAATCTTGATGTGTAATGCATGCAATGCTCCCATTCCTATTTATGATGTGTTATCTGTGCATTTTGTTCTTAAGATAAACCCCAATTGACAGAATTATCATCCCACGATGCAATGTTATCAAAAAGTCGCCTAGATTAGGAGCGACTGATCAACACAAGTTGATTTGATTGAGTTCCCGGTGCGGAGAGGCAGGAAATTCCCCTCGAAGATATGCAATAACATATCGTCTCCTCGATTCTTGTCTCCTAGGATATTTACATATCCTACTGGGGGCATGTAAGCACCTTGTGCTGCTTCAGATGCCATGGGTGGCATTATCACGAAATGTCGATTGCTAGGGTCTGGATTTAGCTACAGAACACCTGAAGACGTTGGGACAACCGGGTTTTATTGTTATAACGTTGTAGTATAGCCAGTTCTTACCAACATTTCAAATATATAAATTTTTTACTCGGAAAATAAAAGAGTTCCCGAGGTCGAACTCAGGGAGCAAGTTGTATTATAGAGATATACATGTTTCTTTTACAAAAAGAAAGAGAGAGGGAAAGAATTTGTTGTCTTCTTTTCTCTTTGTTCTGCAGAGGTGATGCTCTTCTTTCTTTCTTTCTTTAGATCTCCTTCTTCTTCTTCCTGCTGTTCCTGCTCCTCCTTTTTCTTCTGTCTTTCTTCAGATCTTCTTCTTTCTTCTTTGTTTTTCTTCTTTCAGTTCTTCCCTTGTTCTTTTGTGTTCTCCTCTGCTTCGCCTTCTTCTGTTGTTCTTCAGATCTTCTTCCGTCTTTCTTCTTTTCCCTTCAGGACGTCGTCTGATTTCCAAATCAGACGACTTAAACTGCCTGTTGCTACAGTCAGCTTCCTTCTTCTTCCGCGGTTCTTCTTCTTCACCTGTGCCTACACACTTCAGAGCTTACGTCAGAGAACAAAACCTACTCTACCCTCTCCCCCCGCGTCTCTCTCTCTCTGAAACCACTCTTCGGAAAGCTCTCCCAGAGCTGCCGGGTAATCGGGTTCGGGTCACGCCCGGGTCCAGGCCAACCGGCGTGCGTGGTGGGCGAGGAGTGCAGGTCAGTCTTAAGTCGGGTCGGGTCGGGTCAGGTCCGCGGGGCGTGAGCGCGGACGAGACCGGGTAACCGGGCGGGTGAAGGGGACCTCACCCCGTGTGCTGAGGCAGTAAGCCTCCAGCACTTTTGCATCTTATATCGCTGCGCCTCTTCAGGCTTTTCCGAGGTGGGACTAAATGTCCCACCTCAATTGCGCGCCCGCAGCGGGGAAATCAGCGGGAGATCGCGGCGTCACGCGAAGCCTTCTGCCTTAGCTGCGAGCCTGGTGTTTTGTCGAAACGCCTCGCAAGGCCTGGGAGTTGAATCTGGGCATGGCACTGAGCGTGGCGCGCCTGTAGCTGCAGGCGGAAGCAGTTCCTTCTGCACGGCAATGGCGGCGGAGGTCGGGTGGCCTGTTCACAAGAAAACGGCCTCTCAGCCTAATCAGAAAGTGTCGGGAGCTTCGCCAGGGTGCGGCGAAGCTCGTGTGGGTGGTGGCGAGGCGTGGGGCGGCGTGCAAGGGCTGCCCTAGGTCGGACTGTTGGTCGGAGGATGGGTTTGTTGGGGGAAGCGTTATGGAGGTGTGGAGTGGCAGTGAAGGGGTGGGGGGTGCTCAGTGTGATGAGGCGGAGGTTCGGTGAAGGTCGGCGAGGTGTGTGAGGCTGTGGAGCGATGGGAGCATCTCGCCGGAGGGTGGCCGGAGACGAAGGGGGTGACGATGGTCAGGGTCAGTCGAGAGCTTAATTGAATAAATTGAAAGCGGGGGAAGAAAGAGGAGAAGACGGGGGGTAGTTCTAGCTTACTTGCAGGGACGAAGGGGGAGGAACAGGGAGAAGACGATGCTCAGGGAAAGGGGCGGCGGCGAGCAGAGAGCCGGAGAGGCGCCAGCTGGGTGCGGCGTGGCGCGGGAAGAGCAGGGGAGGAAGTCTCTGCTGCTGGTATTGCGGCAGAGCGAAGAGGTGGAGGGGGAGGAACCGCCGGAGCTGGTGAGCGTCTGCCGGAGAGAGAAGAGAGGAAAGTTGGGGATTTTCTCCGTCAGATCCAAGCTGCCCTGGTCGGTGGAGCAACGGGGGGTATTTATAGGGATCAAACAGGGAGGAAGGCGGAGGGAGACGACGTGTCTCCCTCGCCGGAGGATGGCCGGAAACAAAAACCCATACCGTCCGTGCGTTCGCACGGCCGGTATGGTGGGTTACAACGACCAAGGGGGTGTCCCTGCGACGGCTGACGACGCAGGGCACCCCCGGTTTACTTGCCAGGTCCCCCCCCTCACCCTGCGCGGCGCCATGCTCCGCGCAAGGTCGCCGGAGCATGGTGTTGGCAGGTTTTGCAGGGGGGACCTGATTGCAAAGAACGAAGGAGAGTTAGGGGCCAAAATGCGAGGGTTCAAAAGTTGAGGGCCAAAAAGTAAATATATGAGGACCAAAGTGTAAAGTTGGTCAAGGAGGTCTCTTCTTAGGCTCAAGTTTTTATACATGACTGATTAGGACCTAAGGAATCTGATGGTGAATTTTATTTCTATATTAAACCTTGTTTGACCGGTCAATTTATGCGAAAACCCAAATTAAGTTATTAATTGGGCATGGTTCTCAATGTAGGTCAAAGTGGGTTCTGAAGGCCAAATTAAAGGTTCTAAACCCTAGAGATTATTTTTCTATGAATTTTAGAGGGTTTATTCTATTTTTACTTTGCCTCGAACCTCGTGAATTGAAGTGGGTTGTTTTAGGGTTACAGATTATCATTTAGTTTCTTGGAATTGCTGTAGCCCTTGCTAGATCATTTCATCCCACTTTTATTCTTATTAAGTTGCTTTGACCTGTGTTTGGGCCCTGAATTACCCTGTATGCAGATTATACTGGTAAAATTGCATTTTTACCCCTTATGACTTGTTTTTTCCTTAAACTCAGAATTCTCTGAGTTAAGCCTTTCCTTGAGTTATGTAGGAGCTTTTATCCTTTGTATTGGGTCAAAATGAGCTAGTTATGGCTCATGATGAGGTTCTCATCATACCCCCATGCCTAGCTTTTGCTAGTCCCTTAGCAAAAACTTAAGGTTTCAACCCTTGTTCTAGACCATGAAGTTTTTAATAGTTTTAGATAAGTGCCTTTTTTATTTGAGCATAGATTAGGTTAGAATGCTGACCATAGGCCTAAAAGGTACTCTAGTACCAATCAAGATCCAAATCTGTCTAGCCTTAGCCTCAGTCTTTTAGCAAAGGTTTTTAAGGTCCACAAGAACTAACCTAAGGTTTATTGGACTTCGTGGTTAAAGCACCCGTGCTTGAAATGATTTTAGCCCTGGCTCAGTTCGTAGTGCGTTTTGTAAGAGAGAGATAGAAAGTTTTTCTGTTTGGAGAGTTTTCTCTCTCTTTTTCTTTTTAGTTCTAGCCTAGGATTGGCTTTTCAACACGGTCTGTATCAGATTCCTTGCTCCCATCATCAATCCTCAAGGGTTCCTGGCGATCGATGCTTCGAGATAGCACCGCCCATGGCAACCCCCGGAACCCTGGCTATTGAGATTTCGAGATAATCCCATCCATGGTGTTCCGTGGCCGAATCCAGACCTTGGCAATTGACACTTCGAGATAATGCCATCCATGGAATCTGAACCAGCAGAGTGCTTACATGCCCCCAGTAGGATATGTAAATATCCTAGGAGACAAGCACCGAGGAGATGATATTTTGCTACGCATCTTCGAGGGGATTTCCCGCCTCTCCGCGCTGGGAACTCGTCCAAATCAACTTGTGTTGATCGGCCGCTCCTATTCTAGGTGTTCCTTTCAGAATTTTGCGACGCTTCTGCGTGATTCTGATTTTTACGCTTATTGAACCAGGCTGTGTGTGAGGTTAGGGTGCTTAGGTTACTGAGTCCCGTAAACCAAAAATTAGTTAACGAGGCCAAATACTCCCTAAGCCTTAGACCTAATACTTCAGCTTTTCATTTTCCTCAACCTCTTGAGGAGTGTCCAGATCTTAATGGGTACTACGAGTCTATTCAAGAATGCCTAAGGTTTGCATTCTTACTAATCTCATTGTGCACTTTTCAGTTATTTTCTTGAATGAGGTCTAGAACTTACGTTAATTCCTTAGTTCCTTACTAATGACTATCACCTTTTTTATAATTTTGTGCTCCTCTTTTTTTTTTTTCATTTTGTTTCTCTTCTCCTCCTTCAGAAAATTTCCTTCTCCTCTTTTCCTCTTTTTCGAAAAATTTTTTCAATTTTTTATGGTATTTTTGGCATATGTGAATTTTTTTTGTTTGAAACCTTTTCTTACAAGTTTTGCACTTTCATACCCCCCCCCATGCCTAAGATTTGCAATGTCCTCATTGTAACCTAGGGGGTTTTTATTTAACTTAGTTCATTCCTTAAGACAGAAATTTGGATGAGTGAATGGGTCGGGGTGACTGTTGCGGACGATTTCTAATCTCAGATGCACGCACCTGAGGTGGGGTCGGCTGTCTACAAGGGTGAACTTCGAGTGCTAAAAGGTGTCAGAACAAGTTTCAGGTTTTCAAAGAGAATGACGGGCTGCCTCCCGTTAAGCGCTGAGTTTTACACCATCGGCTGGGCGCAATAAGCTCAAGGGGAAAGGAGGGTATAAGATGCCTCAGCCAAATCAGTAGAAGTTACATCGATGAACGGCTTGAGTCTCTGACCGTTCACGATGAAAGGTTCTGAATCGTGGCTGAGTGGACTGATTTCGATTGCTCCATTTCCAAAAACCTGTCGGACCAAATATGGTCCGACCCACTTAGATCTCAGTTTTCCTGGGAAGAGTTTGAGTCGGGTATCAAAGAGTAGGACCTTTTGACCAGGATGAAAGATCTTTCTCGAGATGTGTTTGTCGTGGAAGGCTTTAACCCGCTCCTTGTAGATTTGCGAGTTCTCGTACGCGTCTATGCGTAACTCATCGATCTCGCTGATTTGGAGTTTTCTGTGGGTCCCAGCCTTGGAAAGATCTAGATTACAGTTCCGTACTGCCCAATAGGCTTTATGCTCTAGTTCGACGGGAAGGTGGCATGCCTTTCCGTACACCAGTCTAAAGGGAGACATGCCCAATTGGGTCTTGTGGGTGGTCCTATAGGCCCACAATGCTTCCGGAAGTCGGGACGACCAGTCCTTCCTGTCAGGTCGAACAGTGACTTGCAGGATTTTCTTGATCTCCCGATTAGACAGCTCAGCTAGACCATTAGTTTGGGGGTGGTAAGGAGTAGAGATTCGGTGAGACACCCCGTATTTGGTCATCAGTGACCTAAACTGAGCACTTGTGAAATGGGTCTCTCCATCAGAGATTATTGCACGAGGAATCCCGAACCTTGAGAAAATGTGTTGATGAATGAATTTGAGAACGATTTTGTGATCACAGGTTCGGGTCGGTATGGCTTCGATCCATTTGGACACGTAGTCCACAGCCAACAGAATGTATTCGAAACCATCCGAAACAGGAAAGGGGCCCATAAAATCAATCCCCCAAACATCAAAGATTTCGCATACTAGAATCGGTTGCATAGGCATCATGTCGCGATGGCTCATGTTGCCCAAAGTCTGGCAACGACTGCATGCCTTGCAGTGATTGTATGCGTCTTTGAACAGTGTGGGCCAGTAAAAGCCGCACTGGAGGATTTTTGATGCGGTTTTATGCCCGGCAAAATGGCCACCGCATGCCTGGTCATGGCAGAAAGAGAGGATATTGTTGAATTCCCCTTCCGGGACACATCTCCGGATGATCTGATCGGCACCTATGCGGAAGAGGTACGGGTCTTCCCAAATGTAATACTTGGCATCGGAGCGTAATTTGTCTTTCTTGGCCTTCGGCCAATCGGACGGGGTCTGATGAGATGCCAAGTAATTTACTATATTAGCAAACCATGGAAGGCTAGTACCAATAGTCAGCAGGTGCTCATCGGGAAAATGCTCAGTGATGGGTCCGGAAGGGTCAATTATTTCAGAAGGAAGACGGGACAAGTGATCAGCTACCACGTTTTGCTTTCCCGCTTTGTCGCGAATTTCAAGGTCAAATTCTTGCAACAGCAAGATCCATCGGATTAATCGAGGTTTCGCGTCCTTCTTCGCAAGGAGATGCCTCACAGCTGTGTGATCCGAGTATATGATGACATGGGAACCCAGAAGGTATGATCTGAACTTTTCTAGGGCAAATACTATAGCTAGCAGCTCTTTCTCAGTAACCGTATAGTTACGCTGAGCCTCATCGAGTGTTTTGCTGGCGTAGTAAATGACCACAGGTTTCTTGTCATTTTTCTGCCCCAAAATCGCTCCTACAGCGAAGTCGGATGCATCACACATGATCTCAAAGGGTTGAGACCAATCAGGGGACTGTAGGATCGGGGCTTGGGTGACTCGGTCACGCAGGATTTCAAATGCTTGAGTGCATTCCTTGGAGATTTCGAAGGGAACATCCTTGGAGAGAAGAGTGGTCAGGGGGCGTGCGATTTTTGAAAAATCAGGGATAAATCGTCGATAAAAACCGACATGCCCTAAAAAGGATCGGATGTCCCTGATTGAGCTAGGCATAGGAAGGTGAGAGATCAGATTAACCTTAGCTCGATCCACTTGGATACCTTTCTCCGAAATTGAGTGTCCCAGGACAATTCCCTCAGGCACCATGAAATGGCTCTTTTCCCAGGAAAGAACCAAATTCACATCGATGCACCGCCTGAGTATCTGGACCAAGTGTTGGAGGCAATCGTCGAATGATGCTCCGAAAACTGAAAAGTCATCCATGAAGACTTCCAGATAATCACCTACCATATCTGAGAATATGGCAAGCATGCATCGCTAAAAAGTAGCGGGTGCATTGCAAAGACCGAAAGGCATCCTTCGGAAAGCGTATGTTCCGAAGGGGCAGGTGAACGTGGTCTTTTCTTGGTCCTCAGGATGGATTGCCACCTGGTTATAACCGGAGTACCCGTCAAGAAAGCAGAAGAACCTATTTCCCGCTAGTTTTTCGAGAATTTGATCAATGAAGGGTAGTGGGAAATGATCCTTCTTTGTGGAGGAATTTAGTCGGCGGTAATCTATACAGACTCTCCATGAGTTGGCTAATCGGGTAGGAATGATTTCTCCGGTCTCAGTCGTTATAGTGGTGAGTCCTGCCTTCTTGGGCACGACCTGAATTGGGCTCACCCAACGACTATCGGAGATTGGGTAGATGATCCCGGCATCTAACCACTTGATGATCTCCTTTTTCACGACCTCCTGCAGATTGGGGTTTAAGCGTCTCTGCATTTCACGAGAAGGTCGTGTGCCCTCTTCTGAATAGATATGATGAGTACAATAAGAGGGACTTATTCCAGTCAAATCATCGAGAGTCCATCCGATGGCTCTGCGATGTTGCTGGAGGACAACAATCAGACGGTATTCCTGTTCAGGACTGAGGTTGGAATTGATAATCACAGGAAGGGTCTGATTAGAACCCAAAAAGACGTATTTTAAGTGAGCAGGAAGGGGTTTCAGTTCGAGGATGGGGTTTTCAGCAGCAGCGGGTGGTTCAGTATAGATGTGAGGTTCAAGGGTGGGAGTTACTGGGTTGTTCACATCTGGATTTGATTCCTCTGTTTGCGGGTCAAGATCCTTCTGTGGTTGATGAGGCATACTCGAGTCATTCTGGAGGTGTGATTCATCAACCAAAGTCTTGATGTCACAAATTTGCTCGATGACGCCGCAATTAATTCCTTGTTGGGCCTTAAATATATCAATTTTCAGTGTTTGATCTCCAAACTTAAGCTCTATTTGGCCCTCCTCACAGCTGATGTTGGCTCTAGCAGTAGCCAAGAAAGGTCTCCCTAGAATGATTGGTGTATCCCTAGGGTTCTCAGGTGCATCCATATCTAAGACTATAAAGTCCACTGGAAAATAGAAATCCCGCACTCTCACGATAACATCCTCGAGGATCCCTTTTGGTGACTTTATAGATCGATCTGCTAATTGTAATGTCACCTCGGTTGGTTTTAGCTCAGATTCTTCTAGATGGTCGAGTAAGGATGTGGGTATCAGGTTTATGGATGCACCCAAGTCTAACAAAGCTCTATCAAATTGGGTACCACCTATCTTACAGGAAATCAGGGGAGTTCCAGGATCTTTTGCCTTGGGTGGGAGTCTACTGAGGATTACAGAGCTGGCTTGTTCTGACAGAACAATTGGTCTCCCTCCCTTGGTTCGCGGCTTACGCTGGGGTGTACATATATTCTTTAAAAATCGTGCGTAAGCTGGTACGTGGCGGATTGCATCCATCAAGGGGATGTTTATGTGGACCTGCTCAAAGAGCTTGACCAGGTCCTCCTCAGGGGCCACGGGTTTTGTGGTCTTCTTTCCCTTGGTCAGGGCCTCGGGAAACGGGATCTTGGTTGGTTCTTCTAGGATAGGTCCAGGTTGTGGATCTGGAACAGCGGTACCTTGGATAACTATCCTAGGGTCATGGTTATCAGGCTTGGAGTGGTTTGGATAATGCGGGTCTTGAGTTGTTTTACCACTACGTGTTGTTACAGAATTTAATCCGGCCTGATTTTGGTTTGGGTTTGGTAGGAGGGGTGGCTGCTGCTGAAATCCCGCATAAGAAGTTGAGGCTTCCATCTCGTCTGGAGATGGAGCAGTAGGGACCTGATAAATCCATTGAGCGTGGCCTAAATTTGGATTCATAACGCGCTTCTGGGTTGGCACGTTATTTGGGTTAGGAAGAGGTTGGGAAGGGAGTGTGCCTGGTTGGCGAGAATTTGCCAACTGGGCCAGTTGAGTTTTAACTTCAGTAAGCTCGTCCTTGTGCTGTTTTTGAATAGCCGCATTCGTTTTTTGAATGTCAGCCAGAGTCTGAAGGATTAGGGACATTTGATCCTGATTTGGCCCTGATGGATAAGTAGGGTTGGGCCGAGGCTGAGGCGGCTGGTAATGACGAGGGGGCTGTGGCGGGACTGAAAAGGTGGTCTTTGAGTTTGGGAATTTCCTGCCCACTGAAAATTGGGATGGTTTCGCCATCCAGGGTTGTAAGTGTTGGAGAATGGGTCGTTCTGGATGGCGTTGAGGTCCTCGCAGGTCTGAGGAACCTCCTGAGAGTCAGGGAAAGGGGGAATGGAGTTCCCTCGGCTGGTGTAGAAAGAATCGGATGATCTTCCAGTCCAAGAATCAGATGGGGGTGGATATGGATCCATCCCAGGGGAAGATCGATGGAGGATGTTTTGCACAGTCTCCTGTGTGGAAGGAGGTTGTGCAAAGGAGTTACGCGCGGAGGTGGCTCGCTGTAAGTGCTGAGTCAGCTCATCCACCTTCTTTTCAATGATTGAGACCTTGTCCAATCGACTGGCCATTAATTCCAGGTCGACTGATGCGGACAGGCCCTGCGTCTCATGTGCTCCCTTAAGATTCGTCGCTGCGCGGGTATTCGTCCTGTCGAATAATCCCATGGAGTCATTGTTGATGGAGTTCTCGCACATGTTTTCGAGAATCTCCCATATGGTGTCTTCATGTTGACCCATGATGTTTCCTCCGCAAGTTGCATTGACGAAAAGGCGGATGTCCTCACGGAGTCCCTGGTAAAAAGATTGGACTTTTTCCCATTTAGGAACTCCGTGATGGGGGCACTTTCTCATGAGATCCTGAAAACGATCCCATGCCTCATGGAGAGGTTCTCCTGATTGTTGAGTGAAGTGTGTAATCTGATGGCGCAAGGCGTTGGTCCGACCAACGGGAAAAAACTTTTTCAAAAATTCGGATTGAAGTTCTTCCCAAGTGTTGATCGGCCGGGTCTGAGTTTGATACCAATGGGCGGCCTTGTCCATAAGAGAAAAGGAGAACATCTTCATGAGAAGAATATCCCGATTTTGCGCATCTGATCCAAAAGTGTGGGCCAGATGTTTTAGCTGTTTGATGTGCTGGAAGGGATCTTCAGAATTAAGCCCATGGAATTTAGGTATAGCATGAATCATGTTGGGCTTTAATTCGGAATCAGGTCCTCCAGTCGGGATTCTGACTCGAGGCTCAATGGCCACCGCAGCAGGATTGTAGTGGTCCCGCATCATAGGACGCTGTGGTGGGTGCACGAAGTTTTGGAAGAGGTCATTGAGTCGTTGGAGCTGGTGTTCCAGATTATTTTCTTCCTCAACTGGCTGAGCCATGATGGGGGAAGAAGAAGAACTTGGTTCTGAATCAGAAGAGAGAATAATGTGAGGGTGTTGCTGCACAAACACGGGCGTCGAGGCTTGGCCTTGACGAGAGCGAATTTCTAAAGGAGGTCTTAAGGGTGGTCTTAGGGACCTCCTTCCGTACATGCACTGTTGGAAGAGGTAAGTTTAGAAGGTGCTGGACCCAATCAAGACACCCAAAAATGTGTTGGGTGACTATAGAGGTGCGGGGCAGATGGACCCCTTGATCAGAAAGATCGTCCACCTGAGAATTACCTGGGCAGCCAGAGAGGGAGAGTCCCGCGAAGACCCCTACACGGTAGAGCGTCCCCACGGGTTACAGGGTTTCCCCCACCCGACCTCTCTTGTCACTGCGGTTCCAGGTAGAGCAGAATGGGGATCTTGACCTCTTAAGTCTACCAATTTTAAGATCAGGGTGCTTAAGGTTTCACTTGAACTTTAGTCTTTTTAAGTGCAAAGAGTGACCTAATTTAAGGTTGGTTGACCCAAGGGGTCAACTTTACCTCTTGTTTTTTTTGAGAGCTTTCAGGTCTTGTCTTTTAGGGTTCAAGTGTTTAGAGAGAGCCAATTGTTTAGGATTTTTCTTGTTAATTATTTTCAATCAATGGCTTGGGCACACCTCTTTTGGATTTCCTCAATTCTTGATTAAGGGGTGTGTCTCTACTGAAATCCTAATGTTTGATCTTATGTTGGCTCTACTTGGTCCATTTAACTCTTTGTTGGGCAATTAGGGCTCAAGCAAGAATGTGTTAGCCCTTAAATACCCTTAATAGTGTGCAGGAGTGATGAGTTGAAAACATGCAACTCTTTATGGTTACTAAGTATGGAAGACAGGTTAGCCCTATATTGCTTGTTCTTTTCTTTTCTTCCTCTTTAGAGTTTAGGGGTTAATAGTGAGAGGAAAAATTTACCTGTCTTCGGAGTGGTTGTCGTGTGGTTGCTTGTCTTCTTGAGTTCCTGTAGCTGCACAAAAGAGAGGAGATTATCAGAAATTAAAAAAAAAAAAAAATAGGAATGTTTACCTCTAGAATAGCCGTTGATTTCCCCGGCAGCGGCGCCAAAATGAAGACGTTGGGACAACCGGGTTTTATTGTTATAACATTGTAGTATAGCCAGTTCTTACCAACATTTCAAATATATAAATTTTTTACTCGGAAAATAAAAGAGTTCCCGAGGTCGAACTCAGGGAGCAAGTTGTATTCTAGAGATATACATGTTTCTTTTACAAAAAGAAAGAGAGAGGGAAAGAATTTGTTGTCTTCTTTTCTCTTTGTTCTACAGAGGTGATGCTCTTCTTTCTTTCTTTCTTTAGATCTCCTTCTTCTTCTTCCTGCTGTTCCTGCTCCTCCTTTTTCTTCTGTCTTTCTTCAGATCTTCTTCTTTCTTCTTTGTTTTTCTTCTTTCAGTTCTTCCCTTGTTCTTTTGTGTTCTCCTCTGCTTCGCCTTCTTCTGTTGTTCTTCAGATCTTCTTCCGTCTTTCTTCTTTTCCCTTCAGGACGTCGTCTGATTTCCAAATCAGATGACTTAAACTGCCTGTTGCTACAGTCAGCTTCCTTCTTCTTCCGCGGTTCTTCTTCTTCACCTGTGCCTGCACACTTCAGAGCTTACGTCAGAGAACAAAACCTACTCTACCCTCTCCCCCCGCGTCTCTCTCTCTCTGAAACCACTCTTCGGAAAGCTCTCGCAGAGCTGCCGGGTAATCGGGTTCGGGTCACGCCCGGGTCCAGGCCCACCGGCGTGCGTGGTGGGCGAGGAGTGCAGGTCAGTCTTAAGTCGGGTCGGGTCGGGTCAGGTCCGCGGGGCGTGAGCGCGGACGAGACCGGGTAACCGGGCGGGTGAAGGGGACCTCACCCCGTGTGCTGAGGCAGTAAGCCTCCAGCACTTTTGCATCTTATATCGCTGCGCCTCTTCAGGCTTTTCCGAGGTGGGACTAAATGTCCCACCTCAATTGCGTGCCCGCAGCGGGGAAATCAGCTGGAGATCGCGGCGTCACGAGAAGCCTTCTGCCTTAGCTGCGAGCCTGGTGTTTTGTCGAAACGCCTCGCAAGGCCTGGGAGTTGAATCTGGGCGTGGCGCTGAGCGTGGCGCGCCTGTAGCTGCAGGCGGAAGCAGTTCCTTCTGCACGGCAATGGCGGCGGAGGTCGGGTGGCCTGTTCACAAGAAAACGGCCTCTCGGCCTAATCAGAAAGTGCCGGGAGCTTCGCCAGGGTGCGGCGAAGCTCGTGTGGGTGGTGTCGAGGCGTGGGGCGGCGTGCAAGGGCTGCCCTAGGTCGGACTGTTGGTCGGAGGATGGGTTTGTTGGGGGAAGCGTTACGGAGGTGTGGAGTGGCAGTGAAGGGGTGGGGGGTGCTCAGTGTGATGAGGCGGAGGTTCGGTGAAGGTCGGCGAGGTGTGTGAGGCTGTGGAGCGATGGGAGCATCTCGCCGGAGGGTGGCCGGAGACGAAGGGGGTGACGATGGTCAGGGTCGGTCGAGAGCTTAATTGAATAAATTGAAAGCGGGGGAAGAAAGAGGAGAAGACGGGGGGTAGTTCTAGCTTACTTGCAGGGACGAAGGGGGAGGAACAGGGCGACAGTCGTATCGACTGTCGCCGGAGAAGACGATGCTCAGGGAAAGGGGCGGCGGCGAGCAGAGAGCCGGAGAGGTGCCAGCTGGGTGCGGCGTGGCGCGGGAAGAGCAGGGGAGGAAGTCTCTGCTGCTGGTATTGCGGCAGAGCGAAGAGGTGGAGGGGGAGGAACCGCCGGAGCTGGTGAGCGTCTGCCGGAGAGAGAAGAGAGGAAAGTTGGGGATTTTCTCCGTCAGATCCAAGCTGCCCCGGTCGGTGGAGCAACGGGGGGTATTTATAGGGATCAAACAGGGAGGAAGGCGGAGGGAGACGACGTGTCTCCCTCGCCGGAGGATGGCCGGAAACAAAAACCCATACCGTCCGTGCGTTCGCACGGCCGGTATGGTGGGTTACAACGACCAAGGGGGTGTCCCTGCGACGGCTGACGACGCAGGGCACCCCCGGTTTACTTGCCATGTCCCCCCCCTCACCCTGCGCGGCGCCATACTCCGCGCAAGGTCGCCGGAGCATGGTGCTGGCAGGTTTTGCAGGGGGGACCTGATTGCAAAGAACGAAGGAGAGTTAGGGGCCAAAATGCGAGGGTTCAAAAGTTGAGGGCCAAAAAGTAAATATATGAGGACCAAAGTGTAAAGTTGGTCAAGGAGGTCTCTTCTTAGGCTCAAGTTTTTATACATGACTGATTAGGACCTAAGGAATCTGATGGTGAATTTTATTTCTATATTAAACCTTGTTTGACCGGTCAATTTATGCGAAAACCCAAATTAAGTTATTAATTGGGCATGGTTCTCAATGTAGGTCAAAGTGGGTTCTGAAGGCCAAATTGAAGGTTCTAAACCCTAGAGATTATTTTTCTATGAATTTTCGAGGGTTTATTCTATTTTTACTTTGCCTCGAACCTCGTGAATTGAAGTGGGTTGTTTTAGGGTTACAGATTATCATTTAGTTTCTTGGAATTGCTGTAGCCCTTGCTAGATCATTTCATCCCACTTTTATTCTTATTAAGTTGCTTTGACCTGTGTTTGGGCCCTGAATTACCCTGTATGCAGATTATACTGGTAAAATTGCATTTTTACCCCTTATGACTTATTTTTTCCTTAAACTCAGAATTCTCTGAGTTAAGCCTTTCCTTGAGTTATGTAGGAGCTTTTATCCTTTGTATTGGGTCAAAATGAGCTAGTTATGGCTCATGATGAGGTTCTCATCAACACCTTGGGCGGGATTATCTTGAAATCTCGAAAGCCAGGGTTCTGGGGGTTGCCATGGGCGGTGCTATCACAAAGCATCGATTGCCAGGGACCCTTCGAGGATTGATGATGGGGACTAGGAATCCGATATAGGCTGTGTTGAGAAGTCAATCCAAAATTAGAAATAAAAAGAAAAAAGAGAGAAAACTCTCCAAACAAAGAAAATCCTCTGTCTCTCTCTTACAAAAAACACATTGCAAACTGAATCAAGGCTAAAATATGTTACAATCATGGGTGCTTTAACCGCGGAGTCCAACGAACCTTAGGATAGTTCCTGTGGGCCTTAAAAACCTTCACGGTGGACTGAGGCTAGAGTTGGTCAGGCTCGGATCTTGGTTGGTACTTGAGTACCTCTAGGCTTACTATCGGCATTCTAACCTAATCAAAAGGGAAAAAAAAGCACTCATCATAATCTTTGAACATCAAAGAACTCATGGTCTAGAATAAAAGTTAAAACCTTAAAATTTTTCTAAGGGACTAGCAAAAGCTAGGCATGGGGTATGATGGGAACACCATCATGAGCCCTAACTAGCTCATTTTGATCCAAAGAAGAGAACAAAAAGCTCCTACTTAACCAACTGGAGGTCCTAATTCGTTGAATAATCATTCTAAGATAAAAGTAAGAAACGAGGGGTAAAACTGCATTTTTACCATTGCAGTACAACAACGGGTTTTCTCATGGGCTAAACATAGGTCAAATGATTTTAACAAGATAACAAGTGGGTTGAATCAGACAGAAAAGGGTTCATGTGAATTCTGGGAATTAAATGATTTCTTGTAATCCTAAAACAAACCCACTTGATTGAACAAGGTTTTGGTTAGGATAAAATTCACCTAAACCCTCTAAAAATCATATAAAAATATTCTCTAGGGTTTATAACCTTCAATTTGGCCCTTGAAACCTATTTTGACCTAGAATAGGGTCTCAGTCAAATATTTGCCTTAAATTGGGTTTTTGCATAAATTGCCTAGTCAAATGTGGTCAAACCCAAAATCCAACTTCACCATTGGATTCCTTAGATCCAAATTAGGTTTGTATCAAAATTTGGAAATAAGAGGAATTCATCTTGACCCACTTTGCAAATAGGTCCAGCCCAATTGCATTCTACCCCTATCTTTTGAAAACCTCTGCAGAAAGCCCCCTAGCTTTTTTTCTTCATTCTTTTCAATTAGGTCCCTCCACCATTATAGTGGAGGGAATCCTACTCCAGCGAGATTGCAAAGGCAAGATCTCCCTGATCTCTCAGAGAATCCCCTTCAAAATTGAAAGGGAGATTCTCTGAGAAATCTCCTCCAGTATGAACCTAATTTGAGGCCCTGTTTGGTACCCAATCTCTCATGCGAATGCATGAGAGATTTGGGTCTCTTTCAAGTTGCCATCTCCGGCGAACTTGCCATGCTTGGAAGTTTGACTTCCAAGCACAATGTCGACCACTAGGGCCTATTTAAGTAAACCCAAGTCACCCCGCATCTCCCAAGCTTGAAATTGGTCGGAAACACCCCTCAAATTCATCTCTCCTCCTCCGAACAGTAGCACATCAAGCTCCGGTGACTTCCCTCACTCTCCCTCGTTACCTAGCCACAATACTAGTGGTAGGTTCCTCTTCCTCTTGCTCATCCGCGTCGCACCACACCCGCCAATGCCTCAACATCCCCTTTGTCCTCGTCGATCTCCCCCACTGAGCGCCTTCATCTTTGGTGTCGGCGATACGAGCTGGCTGCCATCTATACCTCCCCCTTCGTCTCTTTACGCCCAGATAAGTTCCCTCTCCCTTCTACTCCTTTTTCCCTTCTTTATCTCTCAAAAACACCCCTCGACGCACTCCACCACCATCATCCCCTTCACCTCCGGCCAGACCTCCGGTGAGGCATCCCCGTCACTTCGCACCTCCATCCGCCTCGCCAACCACCCCATAAGCTCCGCAACACCCCACTGAATGTGACCCCTCACTCCATACATGCCATCACTCAACCACTAGGGCCCTCGAACACACCTACACACGGCCACAAGCTGCCCTAGGCACGCACACTTAGGTAGTCCCACACTACGTTGACCCCTGCAGTATACTCGTCGTGCCTCGGCGAAGCCTCCTGAGCATTCTGGTATGGCTGCGAGGGTGTTTGTGTGATTACAGGTACATGAGGGTCACCGCCATTAACGAATAGCAAGAAGCTTGCTTGCAAGCTCTCTTCAGGTCTGCCCGCTCTAGGACAATAGTCCTAGGTTGCGCGGACTTCCCTCGTGCACAACTCGAGGCAGCTAATTGGCATCGAAGGCTAAAGCCGCAGCTGAAATCAAGCGAAGCATCCCTGCTGCAGGCATGCACGAGGGAGGTGGGAAGATAGTCCCACCTTGGAAACTTTTGAAGTGCCGCACCTGCATAAGAGGAAAAATTGCATAGGCCTTATCGCCTCAGTACCACGGGGTAAGGTCCCACTCACCCTTCACCCACCTCGTTTGTGACCTTGCCTCCGCAGACCTAGCCTGACCCAACCCGACTGCACTCCTCTCCCACCATCGCACGCCGGTGGGCCTGGTCCCGGGTGCGTACCCGACCCAATTACCCAAGAAAGTGGCTCTGGGAGAGCGAACCTAAAAGAGAAAGAGGAGAAGAGAGCGCATGCGGGTAGGGGTAGGTTTTGCTTTGTAGGGAAAGGAGAAGAAGAAGCCAAGGAAGAAGAAGGTGGAGGCTGAAGAGGAAGCTAAGGAAGGAGAAGACAAGGCTGAAGAGGAAGAAGCTAAATTCAGGGGCTAAGGAGTTGAAGAGTTGAGGAAGAAAGAGAAAGAAGGAACTGAAGGAAGGAAAAGGCTGAAGAAGAAGATAGAGGAAGAAGAAAGGCTAAGGCACAAAATCAGAAGAAGAGAATGAAAGAAGAAGAAAGAGAGTAGCCAGAGACAAAGAAGAGATCATAGAAGAGAAGGAGAAGAAAGAAAAGCACTGTAGCATCCATATTTTAAGGCGTCTGATTCACAAATCAGATGTCCAATTTTGTGCTTGTTTACATACATTGATTTCTTTAATCTTCTGTGCTTACATTTTTGCACTATAACTCTGATTTTTATTGCATATTATATTCAATTTCTCAAGTTGTGCTCTTGATTTCTAAACCCTAATTTTCTCCCTATGTTCGACCTTGGACCTAAACTTCGAGTAATAAAATCTATTTGTTTTCAAAGCGACTTCAACTATATTACAATGCTTTATTTTAAAACTCGATTTCGCCTTGCAAACACAAGGTGTTTACTAAGCTTCTAAAGATTTCATGGTATTCCTTAAGTTAGCAAACTCCTTATCTTGGACCTGGTTCACCTGAACCAAATGGTTTGGTTCAGGGTTGGGTGGGTTTGGGTTCAGTGCAGGGGAGTTAATGAATTGAGGTTCTTGATACCCTCCCTGATAATAGGTCATTTCGGGTTGTTCAAACAGGGGTGATGACCTATATGCAATATAATCTGGGGAAGGGTAAGGATAAGCATATCCTTCTTGATTGTAGATCATATTAGGTTGTTCAAATGAGGGCGATGATCTATAATTGATGTTTCTCAGAGAAGGATAAGAATCAAGATCATGGTGTCCAGGGTTAGACCCTGAACACGGAGGTCCGAAACTATATCCGCAATTAGGATTATCCCAACTAGAAGATGGATGAGAATAAGTCTGGTTGGAATAATAATCATTTTGGGAATAAGCAGTGGTAGGAGGGTAGGAGTGGAAGTTCGAATAGGATGTGGAAAGATCCATGACAGAACGGGAGGAAGAAAGGTGCCTTGCAATACAAACAAACAAATCTGTCCTTAAGTGGGCTAGCCTAAAGGCCTATAGACTCCTAGAACTCATCTTGAGATAAAGAAACAATTTGATTTACTTCTTTCTGGTCAATCCAACTAGTTAGAGGGAGGGACTGGGAAGGAGGTTCTTCCTTTGCCTTGCGCCTCCAGTTCCTAGTGTACCCCCAGTCGCGATCGTTTGATTCTGCTCCCCTAGCTAGACATCAGATTGAACGATAGAAACAGACTAATCGAAAATAATCTCGGTCTGGGCTCCGAAGAGCTAGTCCAATCCTTAGGGCCAACATCTACTCTATTTTAATTAGGGCTAGGTTTGAATGTGCTTTGGAATGTGATGGGCCCTTTATCTGGGTTGTGCCCTTAATGATTGATTGATATGTGTGTCCATGCACAACCAATGGTTTTCAAGCAAGATTATTTTTGCATGTTGTGAATTTTAGGGTTTAAATCTTGCTTAGTAGCTTTTAGGATTCAACTTTAG
Organism: Thalassia testudinum; assembly: GCA_037157565.1. NCBI lineage: Eukaryota > Viridiplantae > Streptophyta > Magnoliopsida > Alismatales > Hydrocharitaceae > Thalassia > Thalassia testudinum. Next base: position 129,206,391 of record JAZHRO010000014.1, on the reverse strand, counting down.
GTGTATTCAATCAAGTTCAGTTGGCACACTAGGTTTTGAAAGCACAGGTGAAGATGTTTTCCTTTAAAGCTTAAAAGAATGTGGAGTGCCTGGTAAATCCCTAAAAGTTGAACCTATTTGGAAGCTACTTGATGAGTTGATTTTAATTGAAGTGGTGCGGCCCAAACAACTCAAACAATTGGCCTGATGCACCACTTAATTAGGCACACAAGTGATTACCAAATTTGATTTCTACTCGATTATGTGTTTGGGTGTGTGTACCAGTTTCAAAGATTGGTTTACCAGTTGAGTTTGAAAATCAGAAGAGGTTGTGTACTTCTGTGAGATTTTTTAAAAGTTTTTCTTTTATATGTGGAGAGTGAGGTGGGTGGAGGTGACAAACAAACAATAAAAAACTAACCTTAGAGTTTATAAGAACACCTAGGTTGATTTGTGTTTATGTTATTATGTGGTGGAATGAAAACTAGTGGGTGAGAGGTGGGGGTAAACTTACAAACCCTTCAATAGCACTTTACTCCAATCTACTGCTTTCACTTGTCTCGAGAGAGTACCTACAATCACAATAAGAAAGGAGAGAGGTGAGGTAAAAGATAAGGCGTGAAAACGCGAAAAATCAAAGAGCGTCACCTCCCCGGCAATGGCGCCAAAATGTTGAACGGATAATCTATGCAAACGGAAGTTGAGTTTTGAAAACCCATTGTTGTAGTGTGATTTGTGAGAAAAACTGTCAACAGATAAATTTATCTGAAACTCGAAAAGAATTCTGGGTCAAATACAGGGAGGTAGACGTTTGACTAAAACCGTGTTTGTTTTATTTGTCACGAAGCAGATTAGCCAGTTGAATTGAATATAAACAAGCTATCTACTTAAAGAATAATTAATAGAAGAGAGAGATAGAATATTACAAATAAAGACAAAATAGAGAGAGAATGAACAAGAATTTCATAACTAGAATATCATGTCTGTTACAATTACTTGTTACACTAGAAAGTAGGAAATCTTACAACTAGAAAGTGGTAAATCTACTCTAGAAAGCAATAAAGAGGTGAAGAGAAGTTATCCTCCTTGATGACTGCTTGGAGGATGAGCCGCAATGATGGAGTGCTTGGATGAAGGTGTTGAGAGGCAGGACGAAGGAGAACGATGAGGGACGATGGAGAACGGGGCAGAATGATGTCGTAGTGGGATCTGCTTCCTGAATGGCAGTGAGAGGACCACCGTGGAATGCTCCACGAAGGGGATGAGAAGGTGAAAAAATTATAATTTTAACTTTAATGGAGCATCCCAGGTTTGGGACAAGCTCTTAGAGATTTGGAGGGGGTGAGAGAAGAAAGGAAGGGATGAAGAAAGTGTGGGGGTCGTAGGGCTATATATAGGTATAGATTGGAGGGAGCAAATAGGTCATAGCACTTTAAAACATTAAATCAGGGTCTTTAGTGACGGATTTATCCGTCACTAAAGAACTGAACGTGGCCTTCTCCTCTCCCGCAAACCTGACGCTTCATGCACATTCGTACGATATCAGTCGGCCGATCATGAGATCGAACGGCTTAGAAGCTATCGCACCCACGCCTTTGTCACGTGCTCGCACATGAGATCGGGCGTGAACTTGGGTGTCCAATCGTGTGTGCGCCTGATTGGTTGATCTGGGTCATTTGTAGCTGATCGCACGGTTGCGATCACGCTCATCCATGCGAGGAGAGGCACGACGCGGGTGACTTGAAGTCGTGCTTCTTGCGCAAGCAGCGCCTTAACCACTGTGCTACACAGTGGTTAGAGGTACAGCGCTACCTTTGTGTTCAGCCGATCTAGACCATTGGATCTTCATCCAATGGTCAAGATCAAGCAAGCCTTTGCCTTCAGAAGATGAGGGCGTCGCTTGGTGCGCGATGTGGCATGTTCTCAGCCATTGGATGCGCATCCAACAACTGAGATTCATCGAGCAGGCGAAGAAGAGATGCTGCGGCCAGTGCTGGGTGGTTGTGATGGTGCCACGTGGCACCATCATGGCCATCCATCTTTTGTGTCTTGTAGATGGTGCCACGGATGTCGGATTGGACTGATCTTCATGCTGTTGTGCTGTGATCGTCGATCCAAATCCATCCATGCGGTCGGATTTGTCATCTGAAATTATGATTTGAACCATATGGCCCCTTGATCTTTGACTTTCCTTGGATTATATCAGAAGTCCGATCAGGGCAATCTTGGAGTCGTTGAACTCCAATCCTCACCTTAATCAGATTTGTACGATTGGATCTTCAATTCGAGGCCCTGATTGAATATCGCCCTGTTACCTGACCACAAAAAGGAGAAACTAACCTAAAATTTATACAACCTAACCTAAATGCAAGGTGATGCATGTTATGCAATATTCATAATATTTGATGCAATTCTATGTCTAAGAACGTGCAAAAATAGATGATTTATGTGATATAAACATGTTTACATCAAGTAATAAAGTGTGTTGAGATTTTGCCTTGAACTTCATTGTGGTGGACACTTTGGTTCTAAGAAAACAACTTTTAAGGTTCTCTAGTCAGGATTTTGGTGGCCTACTTTATTTAAGGATTCTTATAACTTTGTTAAGGACTGGAACGATTGGGAAGCAGAATGAGATGCCCCAACACCCAATTCAACCTGTCGAAATTTTTGATGTATGGGGAATAGATTTCATGAGGCCCTTCCTTTCGTCCCATGGATATGAGTATATATTGGCAGTAGTTGATTATGTCTCGAAATCGATAGAGGCCATTCCTACGTGCACAAATGACCACTCCTTGATCTTGAAATTTGTGAAGGCCAATATCATATCTCACTTTGGCTGCCCCAAGATGATTATATGTGATGGGGGACCTCATTTCCAGAACCACCACTTCAATTGGTTACTCAAGAGTGTAGGAGTAGCTCACAAGATCGCTACCCCTTACCATCCTCAGATGAGTGGCCAGATTGAAGTGTCAAATAAGGAGATTGAGAATATTTTGGAAAAGACTGTTAGGCCAGATAGGAAGGATTGGTCCCAAAAGTTGGACGATGCTTTATGGGCTTATTGGATAGCCTACAAAACCCCTTTGGGTATGTCTCCCTTTTGGATAGTGTACAAGAAAGCATGCCATTTACTTGTTGAGCTTGAACATAGGGCACATTAGGCTATCTAGAATGTTAGCATGAATTTAGAGCAAGCAGGTAAGGCATGATTACTAGAGTTGACTGAGTTTGAGGAGCTAAGGAATGATGCTTATGACACCTCCCAAGCTTATAAACAGAGAACTAAGGTCTTGCATGATAAGTATATCCTTAGAAAGACCTTTGAGCCCAACCAACAAGTCTGGCTTTTCAATTCCAGACTTAAGTTTTTTTCAGGGAAATTGAAATCTCATTGGGATGGGCCATACATAATCACCAGAGTGTTTCTGCATGGGGCTGTGGAGATTAAGAGCCCCTCCTCTTCAGCAATGCCCTTTACCATCAACGGCCAGCGTTTGAAACCATATGTTACTTTGGATGGCCACCTAGTTGACAAAGACAGTCTCGAGGAGCCTTAACTCCTCTTATTTTCTACCTCAGGTAACATCTACCCTTGACTATTTTACTTCCAATGAGGACATTGTTTGAACCAGGCATGGGGGGGTAAGACTTGAGGCATTTATACATAGCATTTATATATATTTGCATGCCTTAGTAGCTTTCTTTCTTTCTCGGTTATATAAAAAAATAGCTTTTAATTTGTTAAGCTTAATTGGTTAGTCCCAACAATCTCTGTAGATGAGTTACCTAAAGTTTTGGGCTGGAACAAATGATGAGATAAGAGCTTAAATGTCTTGCCTTAGGAGATAAGGAAGAGATATTAGTATTAGACCCTTAGGGCTGGTTTGGCTTAAAAATCTAAGTATTTGTTAAGATACGGATATGGCCTCAAGCAATTGTGGTACTTAAGAGGCTGATGTATTAAGTCTAGGGCTTAGAAAGTATAGAACTTCTCTGTTTATTCCTTGGTTTGGGGATCCTTGAAACCAAAGTGTCTTTCTCACATACACGAACTTAAAACTAGGGCAACCATGTGAGAGGTTACCGTGAGTTCTATTAGAACTGGGGTTGGGGACTCTAAATTAATGCACCTTAACTTATATTCAAACTTAATAGAGCTCCATGCGGGGTATGGCTGGCATGTCACATGCATAACCCCTGGGTTTGGGATGTCCAGAGCCTAACCTTGCACCCTAAGTCTTCCTAGATTTTATTTAGGTGAAGCATTTAGAAAGGATAAAGGAGAGCCACTCACTAGAAAAAGAAAAAAAAAGATAAAGAAAAAAACTGAAATGGAGAATAAAAGAAATGAGGGAAATAACACCTCGATACACATAGGTTTCATTGAGAATAAAAAGTACCTTGTTATACATGGGTACCAGAATTATGGAAAAAGAAAGACAAAATTTGGAGAAATAGCTGGGGAGATATACACTGGGTCCGCCCTTGTTTTGACCTCAAAATAAAAAAAGTGAGGAGAATGCTGCCAAGTCTAAGTATGGTTGAATGTAGGTTAGGCAGGTGAAGGGCAAGTCCAATCCTGGGGAACATATGGGAAGAACAAGTGTGGATGCCCATTAATCAAATTACACACAAGCACTGACACTTTAACCTCTGGGATTTACAAAATCTCGGATAAACCTAGAAGTTTAAGAAACCATTGCCTGTGACCCAAAACTGAAGCAAATCAAGTTTGAATTTTGATTGGTACTTGGTTAGCTTAAGATCTGAGGTTAGTATTTCAACAAATCTCTAGAGGTGAGATACAGAAAGGCATCCTGACGGTTAATTCTAGCCTAGAATTTAGGAATTCTTCATAGATGTTGCTAGGGACTAGCAAAAACTAGGCATGGAGGCATTTGATGAGCCCACATTTATGGGCTAATTTATTATTTAAATGCCTAGACATTAAGTTCATACTAACATATACATAGCATGCATTAATATGTAAGTAGATTAGTTTGTAAATTTACTTTCATGCATATTTCATACATTACATTCATGTGTAAATATGATAGCATGCATTAGAATTTAAGTAGGTTAGTTTGCATCATACATTGGATACAAAGTTTAAATAGAAATAGGATTTAGTATTTCTTGTGGGTTTTGTGCATAAATATCCCACATATATTTTCTTTATATTATTTAAATATTACCTCCTTAATGGCTGCAGGAGCTTAAAGACTACAATCAAGGAGGCGAAGAACATGGATCTCGATAGCCCACGTTGGTCGACGCTCCATCTTCTTCTTCGTCTTGTTACCTTCCCTACAGCATAAAAACCCCTTTCTTCCTAAGTAGACGGCAGGCCATCATCCCACTCCACCACCGTGAGCCTCTATCATGGCAAACCCTCACCATCGTGGGAGTGTGGGGTGATAGCCCACATCGCCATTAGCGAGCCTTGCAGTCTCATCACCGTGTTGCCACCACCGCGCCTCGTCACTGCGTTGCTCATCCTCGCTCTCCCTCTTCCACAATTGCACCTTCCTCCTCTTCATTCTGCAACCGTCTTCCTCATCTTCCTCTATTTCTCCTCCACCTTAAGAGAACCCATCACCACCAGCACCACCTGCGCCCCATCCTTGCCATCTTCGCACACACCAGCGTGTGCCCAGCTTCGCACTAATCTTCCCCATGTGCAGCAGTGCACCACGTGCGGCCTACGCACCTTTGCCACCTTGAGTTCCCGTCGTCGCATGCCACCACACTTCCTCGCTTGCACCACGCCCCAACAGGCTAGCAGCCACTAGTCGCCACCCCTGTGTTCCCATGCCTAGTAGGGCTAGTGCCTCCTTCTCCATTGCTCCCTCACGCGTGTGCCCACACGTGGCCACACGTGACTGCCTATCACTGCTTCTCCTCTCTGTATGATATCCAGCAGGAGGAGCAACCCACAACCACCCACCACCTTCCTCGCTGTTGCTAGCTCAGGCGATCCTAACTCTCGCCACCACCACCACCGCGAAGCCCTCGGTGGCAACTACCTCTGGTGAGCTTCACGTCTCCCACGATCCCTTCCTCCTTTAGCATGGCCAAGGGAAAGTTTTCCCCTTTTTTGAGCCCAATTAAAATATACCATGTCATGCCAGTGTCAGATTTCATTTTCTCACTTAATTAGTTAAATATTGTGGTACATTTATCAGAACACCCTCCACTTTTAATGTAAATGAAATTTCAGCTTATTTATATCTTGTTATCTTAATTAAAAGTGGGTTTTGACTTGATTTCTTTAGCTAATCATTTGTGAACATGAATTTTTGATTCTTGTGACTTTATAATAAGCATTTTTCTCCCTGTGGATACGAACTAATCAATTTCGTGGTTAGATTTTGAGTATTAAATGTTTTGAAAAAAATAATTTTCTACCATGCAACCAAACACAACGATATGTCATTTTATGTGTAAAACAACATTGAAAATGAAAATTGTCCTTTCAGTGTAGATCTTCTATCATGGATTAGAAGATCAATTGAAACGATTTGTGGATGCTTCGTGTAGGGGGAATTTCCTTAGTAAAGATGCCGATAGTGCCTGCCTTCTTTTTGAGGAAATGAGTGAAACCTCATTTAATTTGGCTTCAATGGATACTTATGGTAGGACAACAAACCCAAGACTCGAAGCAAATGAAATTGACTTCATATCTACATCTATTCTAATCACAGAAGATGATCTACACATGATAGCTCAATAATTGGATTAGATGCAAATTAACCAAAAGAAAATGGAAGAAAAGCTCACCCAAAAACAAACTCCTTACCTGAACCCCTTCACCTTCTGAAAAGAGAAAATCTACACAATATTGGTTCTGCTCTTGTTGAGTAGCAATATTCATATGAATTTTCACAAGATTTTTGGCTGAGACTTTTGATTTCATGAATCTTTTTAACCCCACCATTGAAAACATTTTTCCTGTCTAGGAGCAATTTAGAAATTCCTCCAATTTCTATAATCAAAATTGGAGGAATAGCTCGAATCCTTCTTGGAAAGCCCCAAATCCATTTATGTTTCCTAGGAAAAATCAACTTGGGACTTATGGGCAAAACATATATCAACCTAGGCCATCTCAAGAAGATATTAACACCCAGGTCATGAAAACTCTATAGGGAATGTAGAGTCAAATGACAGAAGTAATCTGCATGATAACCAATTTATAGAATCAAGTAAAGGTTACTCTTGATCACAGACCTGCTGGCAATCTACCATCCCAGCCCATGCCCAACCCAAATAATCAATGGAACCAATATCAAGGTGGATATCCCAATCAACCTATTTACCTAGCACCCCAACAGCCACTAGGTTTCAAGCGAAACCAGGCTTCTTGTCCTCCCAAAAACAACCATACTACAAATGCAGTTACTCTGAGGAATGGCAAAACTACTCATGATCCCTTGCCTGCTCAAGAAACCAACTTCAGAGAAAAGCAGATCAACTCTTCTTCCTCTTCCTCTAATGATTAGTGAGAAAATTCATTGTGAAAAGTTTGAGTTTGGAAAACCTAAGTCGTAAAATTCACAAGAAAATCCACTACCAAATAATATTTATAATCGAAACACTGGTAAGTCCGGGTCTAACACAGGGAGGTGAACATTTCATTGAAAACTGCATTGGGAATTATTGTCACAAAGTAGAGTAGCTAGTTGAAATTAATCTATGCTAGCTGTTCTACTTAAGGAATAAATAATAGAAAAGAGAGAGAGAATAATACAGGGAAAAGAGAGAGAGAGAGAGTGAACCAATATTTCATAGCCATATAGCCTTGTTCATTACACTAATTGCAAAATTAAAATTTACACTAGAAAGTAGTAAAATGGTAGGGACGAGAAAATCCTCCTCGACGGCTGCTTGGAGGATGAGCCATGTTGATGGAGCACCCAGAAGAGGGTGGTGAGATGCTGGACGAGGGAGAATGGGGCTAGAGGATGGAGGACGAAGCAGGACGGTGTCACAGCGAGATACGCTTCCTGAATGGTGTTGAGAAGACAACCATGGGATCCTCCACGAAGGGGGTAAGAAGATGGAAAAATTATTTCTCTAGCTCTAGTGGAGCACCCCGGGCATGAGACTAGCTCGTAGAGCTTTGGAGGAGGTGAGAGAAGAGAGACATAAATGATGAAAAAGTGGAGGGCATAGGGCCTTTTTGTAGGCATAGAAATGGGGGAAAAAGAGGTATTTCAAGACTTTAGAATAAATATGCAGCCTTTAGTGACGTATGTAAGTGTTACTAAGGGTGCATGTTGCTGTTGGTATGCATGCAAGAGGGTGGTGCGATCGCGATCCCACGCTTCTCAAGTGGCGAAGTCAAGCGGTGCCTCTCCTTCAGCAGTTCATGCCTCATCACACCCAACCCATCTCAGTCGTTCGATCGACCGATCAGACGACCTAAAATTCATGAGCACACTTCATCTTCACCACACATAGCACACGCATACGACGGTGCATCATCACGTGTGTGCAGCACAGTCATTCATCCGACGCATGAGAGGGCACCACGTTGCCACTACATCGGTCGTTCGATGTCGATCTATCGGTATAATTTTGCCGTGACCGCTCGCGCCTTTGATTTGAAGCAGTCGGGGGCTCGAACCAGTGCCTCGATTCTTCGTATATCGCCTTCAGCCATTGCGCTACAAGGCCACTTATGTGGCTTTTTTGGTTTAAGGTTCTCACGCTCAGCCTTCAGAGGTGAGTGCTATGCTTGAGGGGGCAATGTGGCTGCATCTCGACCATTGGATCTTGATCCAATGGTTGAGATCTGATGGCGTGGATGAAGGAGGCCAATGGCTGTAGGCGACTTGGATGGCACCATATGGGGCCATAGGCCATCCATTTTCCAATGCTTGTAGATGGTGCCATGGATGTTTTATTGGGTCGATTTTCACACCGTTGGGCTGCAATCGTTGATCCGAACCCATCCGTGTGGTTCGATGTGTCATCTGAGGTATGGATTTGTACCACCTTGCCCCTTGACCTTTGATCTTCCTCGGACTGTGTTGATTATTGTAAAATGTGGATTTGATTAGAAAATACGTCGTAGTATAGTGTGAATCATGACTCAAACAAAGATTACTAATGAGATGGTGAGTCTCGATCGATCTCAAGGAGGCAGATAAAAACGAAATTGATTTTGATTTTTCTTTCTTTACTTGCTTAAAATAGGATTCCAGTTTTGAGAGTGAGAGTAAAAGATGCATCGGTCGGGTTGTTGACATGTAAAACATGTGCGTGAGTCAGATAAATCACAAATTTGAATTTGTGTTTCGGTCCGTACAACTTCTATTATGCGCTGGAGACTAATAGAAAATGAATCTATTGCTAAATCATTAAAATCCTCTACAACCGACATGTTTATTGTGATATATATATATGAAGTAGGCAACTAATGATTTTTATTTCTTCAAAAATATTGTCAATACAATGATTTTAGAGGAAAGCTTGTACATGGAACTTGAAAATACTACTTCTTGCTAATAGAAAAGATATGCATGCATGGATCTAGGGTTGATTATGCATGCATTCTTAGAGAGAGTACTAATACTACTTCTAGCAAGATATTAATGCATAAATTAAAGTACAAAGAACATTAATCTAGATACTAGAATTTAGGGCATTGGAGGTGGTCTCCAATGGTCGTATGGTTGCTGGTGGTAGGAGGGAAGAGAGGGATGGCCAAGGTGGTTGGCCGACCTCTTGAGAAGGTGTTGGAGGAGCTTGCTCTTGGACGTGGAGATGGTGGTTGTGGAGGTGATGGAGCTTGTGGATGGAAGGATGAATAGAGTTCAAGATTGGGTGCATGGCCATTCAAGGGGGTCTTTAAATAGACAAAGGGGTGACTTTCAAATGGTTTCTCTAGAGAGACCCTTAGGTGTCCATCCAACCTAGTAAAGAGTGGGTCTTCTTAGATCCACCAATTATGGATCTATAAATGACTAGGTTGGTTTAATATTTCAGGCAACCTAGGTGGCGCCAAGTGTGTGTAGGTGTGTGTGCGTGTGTGCGTGAATGTGTATGGGTGTGTGTCTATGTCCCCTAAGTGGTCAAGTGGACTACTTGGTCCACTTCTAGGTTGGTTGGTTTAGGATGTCTAAAAATAGGTATATGTGTAACCTATTACTAAGTGATTGATCCATTTAAACTTAACCAAGTTTAATTGGGTCAATGTGTGTGTAATTGAGAGAGAGAGTTCCCAATTAGGTTGGACTTGAGTCAATTGGGATCTCACTAAGTCCAAGTAGACTTGTGTTGGTTGAGATTTGAGCTCAATTGGACTCTATGAGTCCAATTGACTAGATGAAGTGTAATTGACTTAGATCCAAGTCAATTGGGCTTAGTGAGAACCTAATTAGGCTCTTAGGATAGTGTATTAGGCTTAGGATACCTTAATTTAGGTTTCTTAGGGTGAAGGATTGGGTTTAGGGGCTTAAGAAATCAAGATCTAGGCTTGATTTCAAAAATAGCAACTGGAGTGGGGTTCTAGACGTCTGATTTAAAGATCAAACGACTTATACTTCAAAATCAGAAGTCTAAGTTTCTAGTCTGGCGTCCATTGATGAATTAGTATGGAGTTAAGATTCTATCTTGGATTTCTGCAGAAATTGGACGTCTGACACCTTGTCTTGACGTCTAATATCCCAGCAGATTGGGTTCTAGGTTTTGCGGGTGGTATCTAGGGGGCCTGGACGTCCAGCATCCTACCTAGACGTCCAGAGGTGTGCTGGAATGTGGGTTTTAAGATGTTTTACGCCGAGGTGACCTAATCTAAGGGTGGTTAAGGTTTGGGAAGGTATCTAAGGTTGCTCTATGGCTCGGGATAAGTGTAGGAAAGTCCTATGTTCTTCATAATTTAATTCAAACCTTAAAGTCCTATAAGTAAAGTAGTATACCTCTTCTCTACATTATGTCTTCATCTTGAGTGGCCTTATTCCAAGGCTTCTACTTCAACTCTATTGCAGCTCTAGCCTCTTCCTTACTTCAAATCTAGCTTCAGGCCATCTCTTGAGCTTTTATTACCTACAAACCACATAGTATACTAATCAAAACATTATTATAGCATTATTTTGATTATCTAAGTAAAGCAAGAAAGATACAATGTATGCTACTAATGGATGAATTATACTACAATTATGCTAAGTTCTACCTCAATTCAAGTCTTTTAGGTCCTATGATTTTGCGCAAGTAGATTGCATTTGATGTTACGGAGGTCAGATCGGGGAGATCTTGAAGGTGCTGGACTTCGATCGTCGCCTTGATCAGATCCGTACAGTTGGATCTTCAATCAAGGCCCCAAAATGATGTCACCTTGTCCCCTAGCCATAATAAGAGGCGAATTAACCTATAATTTGTACAAACTAATCTAAATGCATGATGATGTATGTTATGCAATATTTCTAATGCATGATGCTTCTATAGACCTAGGAACATGCATAAATAGGCATTTTAGGCCAATTAGATGTGTACACATCACACCCCCATGTCTATCTTTCGTTAGTCCCTAGCAAAACTATATGCTATTTATAAATAGAATTAGGATCAAATTACTTGGCAATAGTTATTTATCAACACTAAGAAATTTTTACTAAAGACCTTAACCATCGAGACGCAACAGTGCTTGGGTATCTGCCAAAATGCAGACCGCCCAAGCCCTCACCTTATTAAAAAAAAATACATTTTTTTCTTCCTTTTTCTTCCTTTCTAATGTTTTTGGATTTTTTAGTTTAGAGTTTTGGGGCAACTTCTACGGCTACCCAACCTACTCAAGACTCGAAAAGAACTCTAAATTCTAAGCATCTTTTTGTGTGAATATGATAGACTCGCTGATCAGCAATCAGAACGAACGTCAGGTTTCTAGGCCCCTAGATGACCTTGAAAAGGAATTCTACTTAAAGGTGTATCTATCCGACCGGTAGCTTTCTCCCTATTTTTATTTTTCATGGGGTTAACACAAAAGTGAACCCACTGTATATCTCCCTGGTTTATTCTACTTCCCCATTTCTTCCTAAGTGTTTAGGAATTATTTGTGCATTCTTGTGAGATGGGTTCTCGACAATCGGCCAATAGGTTGTTACCCACGACAACTTATCAGCCATACTCGTGCGGTGAAGTGTGGCTTATTTATTTTTTTTCTTCTTTTCTATTTCTTAGTTTTTTGTTTTAAGTAAGGTGTCTTCCCTGATATAAGATTTACCTAAAGGGCAGCAGAAAGAGAATGGTCGTGTGGCTGGGCTCTGGACAACTGGCCAATGGGTTGTTACACACAACAACTTGTCAGCCATATCACCCTAGAAGGTTCATTGGCTACCCAATTTTCATTAAAATCATCGAAAAGTGAGTCAGTGCAAATAGTATGTAGATGCTTAGACTATAAGTTCCCTCAAATCAGAGGTTGGGTTGATAAGTCGTGCACTTATCACCCCAACTTATTTAACCAATTAGAAATAACATTTCTAATGGAGAGTACTTGAGAATCAAGTCCACATTTTAGTGGTCACTTAAGCTGATTAAGCCCGAAGACCTAAAGGGTCTAAGTATTTAGGTCCTATTGTTTTATTCCCTAAAGTTGACAAATTTTTAATGCCTAATTTCTCTTTTCCTAATTCATTTTTTTTAAATAAAGAGAAAATTAAAAGAATCTATGGAGCTAACAAAATAATTCAGCTATGGGTATCCACCCTCCTATGCCTATCTAATGCAATGTCCTCATTATATTAAAAAGTCATGAAAAAGAAAGGAGTATAGAAGAAAGCACCTAAATTTCATAATTAACTTGGTTCATGGATCTCAGGTGAAGAAATCAATTCTTCCTCAATTGGTTGCTTTAGACCAACCTGGTCATCCCCAGTCTCGTAAAATGTGTCCTCCCCTACAGGTGCTTAAGCAGGCTCTGACATTGACTCTCTTGAAGGGGGTTCATCCTGGGAATCATCCCAAGATTGGACTAGAGCAATTATAAATCTCAACGTCAATTTTGACAATTTCCCAAGTAAAAACTCACCTGGGTCCTTATCCTCAACATCTTGGAGTCAATCTAACAAGTAATTGTTAAGATCATCAATCATTTGAATCAGAGGCTCCAATTCTTTAGTGTAGGGTGTTGGCTGAGCTTTTAAAGATTGAATGGTGCTCCTTAAGTTACCTAACACCCTATCTTGGACCTTGTTCACTTGAACCAAATGGTTTGATTTAGGGTTAGGTGGGTTTAGGTTCAGTCCAGGGGAGTCAGCAAATTGAGGTTCTTGGTGCCCCCTTGATAATAGGTCATTTTGGGTTGTTCAAAGAGGAGTGATGACCTATATGCAGTGTAATCCTGGGGAGGGTTAGAGTTGTAATCATTCTATCCTTCTTGATTGTAGATCATATTAGGTTGTCCATAGGAGGGCGGTGATCTATAATTGGTGTAACTTGGAGAAGGATAAAAATCAAAATCATGGTGTCCAGGGTTAGACCTTGAACATGGAGGTCTGGAATTGTATCCCCAATCCGAGTTATCCCAACTAGTAGATGGTTGAGTACATCACGGGTCGGGATAATAATCATCACATTGAGGATAAGATGTGTCAGGAGAGTAGGAGTGGAAATGTGTGTAGGATGTGGAAGGATCCATGACAAAACAAAAGGAAAAAGAGAAAAGAAAGGTGCCTGATGAGTCGATTTTCGCTTAACAAGATGATAATTAAAATGATTTGTTGTTTGTATTTCTAAGTGGTGGAAAATCGAATAATCAAAGTATTGAATTAAAATAAACCACTCGAGAAGAGCGGGTCGTATCCACAGGGAGGCAATGGCCTATTGAAACTTGTACGGGTTAAAAATAGATGTTCATGATAAATTACATCAAGAAATTGAGTCAAAATCGCTTTCAGATTAAGTAAACAAGAGCTAATGCTGAAATAGAAATTATGCATATTTAAAGGATATATTTTGCAATGTGGCACAATATAATACTAATAAAATCTCAAAATGGCAGCCAATGTAATTATTAATTGAGAGTGGAACAGGGGATTCCCTTTGTGCTTGGCATGCATGCATGGTAGGCCACGACTGGAGGCGAGATTCACGGTGAAGGATAAGACCTCTGAGTTGCTTCCAATGGCGGTGATGGTTCAAAGAATGGAGGCCGAAGATGGCAGCGGTGAGGAGGAATGGATGGTGGGTGGCCGGTTGCAACCCCTGTTTGCTGCCTACGGAGAGGAGGGAACGTAGATGGTGGCTTGCGACAGCTACAGAGATGGTGGCGTGCACTGATGGAGGACCGCACAGAGGTGCAAGCACGTGTAGCTGGGGTTGCACGCGGGCACTGGTGGTGTTGTAGCTGCGGGTGTATGGTGTGATGGTGGAAGCTCTCAGTGCGCGTAGGTGGTAGCAATGGTGGCACGTTGCTACTTTTGAAGTCAAAGGAGAGGCACGCGTGGAGAGTGTCGGCTACTAGTGGTGCATGCAACAGGCAAGCAGGTGTGTGCGTGCAACTGCACGGGGAGCCAACGAAGGGGGTGATGCACGCGGCGTCCCTGCTGGGCATGAAGCGCAGTTGAGTGTGGGCATGAGCTATGCGCAAAGGGTTGGCAGTGAAGGGCTTACACGCGGAGGTCGCACGCGGTTGGAGCAGAGGGTACACTGGGGGAGCAGCGAGGAGACACGCGCGTTGGAGGCAAGTGGGCGCAACGATGAGCCATGTGTAGGCCGTGCATGTTGCTGCAGCTGCTGCGTAAGCACGTGAGCATGTGGAGGAGAAGGGCAGGCTACGTGTGGATTTGTGGTGTGGATGGGTGCAAGGCACAGCTGCTTGTCGTGTGTGCTGCTAGTGAAGGTGGTGCGATGAGGAGGTCATGGGTTCTTTTTAGGTGAAAAGAAACAGAAGAGAAGAAGAAGATGGAGGTGTTGGTGTCGGATTCATTGTCCCCATCACCGAACCTCGAAGGATGCCTAGCTTTTGATGCTTTGAGATAGCACCGCCCATAGATACCCCAAGAACTCCTAGCAATTGACACTTCGAGATAGTATCACCCATGGATTTCTTAAGCAAATTCAGGCCTGTGGCAATTGACACTTCGAGATAGTGACACCCATGGTACATGAACCGCACAATGCGCTTACATGCCCCCAGTAGGATAGATATCCTAAGAGACAAGCATCGAGGAGGTGACATGTTATCATCACATCATCAAGGTGAGTATATACTCCACCTCTCCTATGGTGGGAACTCGTCTAATCAAATTGTGTTTTCAAGATTATCCTAAGTCAGAAATAAGAAAAGTAAATTTTCTTTAAGAAATTAAGGTGATCATTACTTATACAAGACTAAGTGTATGTGAAATGTGGATGCTTAGGTTACGAGGACCTGCAAACCAAAAGGTAGAAAAAGACACCAGGTACTACCCAGCCTTTAACTCAATCCCTAGCTTTCCTTCCTCAACCTCTTGAAGAATGGTTGCAACTTAACCCCTACTTAAATTTTTAAGTCCATAAAGGACCTTAAGGGTCTATAGCTAGTAGCTCAACTTAGCTTCTAAAGTCAGATACCTAGAGTCAACTTAGTCTAACCTAAAGTTATGGTCTTATGCTTAAGAATGCAAGGCCTAGCTAGTTAAGCTCAATTTAATTATATGCCTAAATGCAATTTTTTTTTTTGTAAATCAATGCAAATGTATGCAATGCATAATGCTTTAACTAAATGCATGAATGCACTATGTATAAATGCTATGGATGTCCCCAAGTACACCCCCCCATCCCTAAAATCTGCAATCTCCCCATTGCATAGAAGGATATTACCTGGGTCAGAGATGGTCTGCCGTTATTTTGTTGGTAGCCCAGTAGCCAAAGAACCTGCAAATCAGGTTCAAGGATCACAGAAATAGGCCCTAAAAATGAGCAAAGTAATGCTGGCCTAGAAAACAGGTAACCTAGGAAGTTGGTGAGCTAATGATAAATCCCGATAGTAAATACTCGCCCAACCAGGATGGGAATGAAATTGTCCCAGGTCACCGGAGGAGGTTTTAAAGGATAAACTGGCATAACAACCTCCAAAGGGGTAGCGAAAGGATGACAAGGATCCTCCAAAAGGAATGGGGAAGGAATGGTGCAGAAATAAATCCCCAGGGTGATGGATTGACCATAGAAAGCATCAATAAATACCTGGTACCCCATTATAAGAGATATTGGGTTGTTAAGCTCCCCGGTCAAAATAGTAGTGAGCATGTCTTTAAGCCAAGGATCATCTAGGGTGTCCAATTTTTGAGGTTGTGGGATGGTCATAAGATCTAGGTTGGGTTTAGTTGGCTCGATGTCCATCCCTAACAACCTTTCCAATTCCTTAATTGCATCCTTAGCATCCCTTGTTGTTGAGGCGACACTGCTCGATCGTGTTTTAACAGTTATTACGTCGTAGTATAGGTGATCAAGCGTCGTCAACAAATACAGAGTTTTTATTACTCGAAAACCGGAGTATCTGAGGTCGAACACAGGGAGCAATTGGAATTTACTACTAATCTCAAATGTAATTGAACACTCTAATTTACTCAAAACTTTAATTCAAATATGAATGTATGCAGTTAAAAGTAATTATGACAAAAGAAATGAAATTGGACGTCTGATCACAAGATCAGACGTCTTAAAAGTGTTATTCTTCTCTTCTGATATTTCTTTCTCTGCAGCCTCTCTTTTGCCTTGCTTCTTTCTCTTCTTCTCAGCAGTCTCTCCTTCCTTCTTCTTTTCTCTTCTGCGAATGCTTCTTCCTCTTCCTTGGTCTTCTGTTCTTCCTTCTATCTTCTTCTGATTCTGTGTTGGCTTTCCACAAAGGCTTTTTCTGCCTTGGTCTCTTCTTTCTTCTCCTTCTTTGGCTCTACAGTCCTTTCTTTCTTCCTTCTTCTCTGCCTTGCTCAGCCTCTTCTTCTACTTCTCCCTCGCAGCTAAGTCTTTCTTCCTTAACATTCAGCCTGCCTACACAGAGAGCAAAACCTACCCTTCTCCCTCTACCCGAACGTCTCTCTCTCTCTCTGCAATTCACTCAAGGATGCTCTCCCAGAGCCATGGGTAATCGGGTCGAAATTTGCACCCGGGACCAAGCACACTGGCAGGTGGGGTGATGCGCGAGGTGTGCTCAGGATAGGTCGGGTCGAATCCCGCCAGATCCGCGAGGTGAAACCGCGGACGAGGCGAGCGTGGGTTAGGTGAGGGACCTCACCCTTGTGCATTCGGAGGCAACGAGCACATTACACAAAATCAATTTAAAGCATACCTGTGCCTCGTATCTCGCCGATGTGGGACTATCAGGCCTGCCTCGCTCTCGCACGCGCCCGCAGAACCTTCGTGCAATCGCCACAGCTGCAGCCTCTGTTAGCATTGATTACTGGATCAGGTGGCTTCGCAGTGCTTGCCTGAATGCGCAGCACCTAAAACCTGGAGCTGCTGAAGCCTGGAAATGGCTTGAAGCTTCTTCACCGGTCGTCAATGGCGGCAGGGGCTTCGATACTGTCACACTCAAAACAAGCCTCTCGGCTTAATCAGACCAGCTGGGCACCTTCGCGGTGGCACGGCGAATGTGGTGAGCCATGCGGCAAGCCGTGGGATGGCCTAGGCGTGCGTGCCTAGGTCAACCTGTGGTCGGGAGTGTGGGTGTGTTCGGGGGACTGTGGTGGAGGTGTAGAGGGATGGTGGATGGGCGGAGGGTGTTCCTTGTGGTGAGGCGGAGCCTCTGAGTTGGTCGGCGAGCCGTGTGGAGGGGCGGAATGGTGGGGGCGGCTCGCCGGAGGTCGGTCGGAGGCGAGGAAGATGGAGGTGGTCAGCATCGGTCGAGGAGCAATTAAATGAAATAAAAGGGGGAAAAGAGAGAGGGGAAGATGGAGAACAATTCTAACCTACTTACTGGGACGAAGGGGACGGAGAGGCGGACAGCTGTACCTGTTGTCGCCGGAGAAGAAGCTGCCCAGTGGTGGAAGACAGCGGCGACGACGGGGCTGAGGCAGCGTGGGTGGGTATTGCGCGACGTGGAGGAGAATCAGGAAGATGTATCTGCCACTAGTTTCGTGGCAGAGCTAAGAGGGAGGGTAGGGGGGCTCGCCGGAGCTCGCTGGGTTCTTGGCCGGAGAAGAAGAGACGAATTAGAGGTGGACGTCCGGCCAAGTCAAGCTAAAAATGAGCGGCCGGGTTTAGAGGTTCTTTTAAAGGCACTGGGTCGTGCTTTCAGAGCGTGGAGGGCACGCCTGTGTCTCTGATGGCTCGCCGGAGAATGAAAGAGGTTAGATACCCAAATCCCTCGTGCGTTCGCACGAGAGATTGGGTTCACACCAGAGATTGTGATTGGCCTTAGATGGAAGGAAATTCCTCAGAGAATCTCCCTTCCATTTCTAGGAGGGGATCTCTGAGGAATCAAAGAGTAATCCCTCTCTAAACCTCTCCGGAGGTTGGTTCTGCCCTAATAATGGCGGCAGGACCTGATTGCAAAGGTGGCGAGGAAGTTAGGGGGCTCTCTTTGATGCTTTTCAAAAGATAGGACCAAATTGTGATTTGGGTGTACTAAATTGCAAAGTAGGCCAAGATGGCCTCCCCTTAGGTCCAAATTTTGGTACAAACCTAATCTGGACCTAAGGAATCCAATGGTGAAGTTGGATTTTAGGTTTGACCTCGTTTGACTGGATATTTTGCGTAAAAACCTAAATTAGTTCAATTGATGAACTAGGACCCTAATCTAGGTCAAACTGGGTTCCAAAGGGCAAATTGAATGTTCTAAACCCTAGGGGATATTTTTCCATGAATTTTAGAGGGTTTACTTGATTTTTATCCTGACCGGAACCTTGTTGATTTAAGCGGGTCTATTTTAGGGTTACCAAATGTCATTTAATTCCTAAATTGCACATGAACCCATTTCTGATTGACTCAACCCACTTTTTATCTCATTTAGACCATTTGACCTATATTTTGCCTCTGAGAAATCCCGTTTATGTACTGCAATGGTAAAATTGCAGTTTTAACCTTTATTTCATGTTTTCTTCTCAGAGCACTTATTCCTTCATTTAGGCCTTCTACTAGGTTATGTAGGAGCTTTTATCTTCTTTATTGGGTCAAAATGAGCTAGTTATGTCTCATGATGAGGCTCTCATCACTTGTACTATCACAAGTATCTGCCTACACTTCATCAGTGATCATTTCAACGTATGGAGTCAACATTTTGCCTTCATACATAGACGAATCAAAGGGTGACTCCGAATCAAATGAGGGCAGGTTGGAAGCAACAGATCTAGGGATTATCCTATCAATGTCATCCCTAGGTTCTTGTTCTTTACTAAAATCCTCACTGGAGCCTAAATGTGAATCCACATAAATCTTAGAAGTTGCTTCCACATTTTCCATTATTTGATCTTCATGAGGAAGAGTATTATCAATGGGTGTACTAATGAAACCTGATTTGATCAACTTCATGACATCTTTGGGAGCTAATTCTTCAAATAAGACATAATCACCCTTATTGTCACTCCAAATCCTAAGTTCAGGTTCCTTACATAATTCATCCTCCTCAACCATCAATTCATCTTTCACCTGAGGTTTAAATTTGTCTAACATTTCCGCAGATCCCTTGGAGCACTCTATCTGGGGTAAAATGTTCCTAATTGTATCATCAGACTCCTTAGATAGGTGAATTTATTTAGGGTTAGGTTCCCTAAGGGTGGACTTGAGTTCCATCTCGTGATCAGAAGGGAGGGCAGGATTAACAACTTGACTTTAGCCCACTTCATCAATGTGGCAAAAATACTGTCATCTGGGTCGAGGTCTTCCAATGGTACCATCATTCCCTTCTTTTGACTCCAATATAATTCAGGTGGATACTCAACCTGATCATTATCTTCCTTAGGTTGCCACCTTTCTTCATCCAATGTATAGCTACTTTCATACATATCCTCCTCCACTTAAGGCATGGACCTCTCAAGGAAGTATCATCTAGCGGGGAGGTTTCAAAATCAATCATTGAAAAGTAGCTATTCTCCCTTACATAATCCCCAAAATTCCCCTCCAACTTAGGGTGTGGCTTTCCCAGGGGAGATGCATCTAGCATTGAGGGGTGCACGTCATCCTCAATGGGATAGATTGGGTGGCTAATTTCTTCTTTTTCTTGTTGGCCTACTCTCGAAGATTCTCCTAATAATTCAATCATTTCCCCTTGCATTTTTTGTATTTCCGTCTTCAAGGAGGAGAGGTCATCATTACTATTAGGAGAGAAGTTAGGCTCAGGCTTATAGTCCCCACGAGTTTATGTCCAACCATTATAATCATTTAGGGAGGGTGGGTTGGGTATTTGTATGGTGTGTGGGATATTGGGTAAGGCAAATCTCGCTCCTAGGTTTTGCTCATTGATTTGGGGCTTAACTAGGCTAATACTCCTATAATAGGAGTAAAATGGATCCCACTGGTTGTCATTTTGTCCATCAAAAGATGAACCATCGCGGCATATGGGATCAAAGATCGCAGAGTGGGGGTAAGGGTTTGGGCAAGATGTGAAAGGATGAAAGTCAACGTGGTTCATTCTAACTCATACCACAAACTAATTCCTCCCAATCGAACACAAATCAGAGGACTTTTTAGGTCTTTAATCAGTTAGGCTTTTGAGATTTAAGTCCACTTGTATGTGAAAAATCAAGTTATCTAAACAGTTACGCGCCTCTTGTTGACCTACAATATGCCTAAGAAGACATAACTGGGACTTAGGTGATCCTTCCTAAAGCCCAAAAAGTTTAGTCACCACCAAACACGACAAAAAGGGATGCAAGTAGGGACAAGCTCTTCCTTTGAAGCGTTGCTTTCGTGGTGCTTCTTAACTACCCTCAATCCGTAAGGTTTGGAGGCAACTTCACCTCTGAACTAAAGTTTGGGTCACTTTAGACCCCAGTAATAGGAGGCTCTAGTCCTAGTGGATCGAAACCTAAGGAGTGTCAAAATGCGTGCTGTGGTGCAATAGATACAAGTGTGCATACATTGTAAAAGACTTTGAATTTTGAATCGCACACCAAGTTTGCAAATCAAGTCCTTGGTTTTTAAATGTCCCCCCTTTAATTAGTCCTTTTTTAAAAAAAAAATTGAATGTGACCACTTGTTAGGTCTATTCAATACAGATTAGGTGGTCTTGAAATTAATCCAAATGCATTTGCATGATAGGTAGAAATGCAAAGTTAGAAATGCATACCTAATTCCAGCTTTCTTCATGCAATATGCCAGATGGGAAATTAGATCTAGATGTTGCTCATTCAATCCTAAATGATTCAAACAAAGGGCAGGCAACTTCTAGCAGGCAGCTTGTGTAATTTTTTTATTTTTTTTATTTTTGCCTACTTATGCACAAATAATGAAAAATCAATCCATGAAAGAAAATAAAAATATAAGTCTAAATAAATGGGAACAGACTCCCAAAAAATTACCCACGTAGGGGACTAAAAGAAGGTCCGGGAACAAACCACTAAAATGTACCCCAAAACAATGGCCTCAAACCAAATGTATGTGCAAGAAAATAAAGTTCTAAAACCTAAATTCTATCTATATCTGAATGGATGAGATGAGGATGTGGTCCTCTAGATATCTCCTCTAGTGGTGGAAACAAGGTCTACCAAGTTGTTGCGGAGGAGGGTGTGAAGCTCCTTCTCTCAATGTTGCGACCCTATTGGCGACGTTAAGGATTGCCTGATCTCTGAGGCTAGTGTGACAAGATGTCTCCAAATATGTGTACCTCGCACCAAACAGATAATTGAATTGAAATGTGCCACAAATAAAATGTGTGAACCAATAATTAAATAAATGCGAGTTTAGTAGGCTTGTTGCCTCCTCGACAACGGTGCCATTTGATAAGTCGATTTTCGCTTAACAAGATGATAATTAAAAGGATTTGTCATTTGTATTTCTAAGTGGTGGAAAATCGACTAATCAAAGTATTGAATTAAAATAAACTACTCAAGAAGAGTGGGTCATATCCATAGCGAGGCAATGGCCTATTAAAACTCGTACGAGTTAAAAATAGATGTTCACGATAAATTTCTTCAAGAAACCGAGTGAAAATTGCTTTCAGATTAAGTAAACAACAAGCATTAATGTTGAAATAGCAATTATGCACATCTAAAGGATATATTTTGCAACGTGGCACAATATAATACTAATAAAATCTCACACTGGAAGCCAATGTAATTAGTAATTGAGAGTGGAACAGGGGATTCCCTTCGTGCTTGGTGTGCGTGCATGGCAGGCCATGGCTAGAGGCGAGATTCATGATGAAGGATAAGACCTCCAAGCCACTTTCGATGGTGGTGGTAATTTGAAGAGTGGCGGCCGGAGATGGTGGCGGCGAGGAGGAAAGGATGGTGGGTGGTCGGCTGCAACCCTTGTTTGCTACTTGCGGAGAGGAGAGAATGGAGATGGTGGCACGCAACAACTGTAGAGATTGTGGCGTGTTCTGATGGAGGACCGCACGAAGGTGCACGTGCGTGTAGCTGGGGCCGCACGTGGGCGCTGGTGGCGTTGCAGCTGCGCACACATGGTGCGATGGTGGTAGCTCTCAGTGCGCTTAGGTGGCAATGATGGCAGCGCACTACTGCTATTGAACTCGAAGGAGAGGCACGTGCAGAGAGGGTCGGCTGCTAGTGGTGCGTGCGGCAGGCACGCGGGTGCATGCGTGCAGCTGCACAGGGAGCCGGTGAAGGAGGTGATGCACGCGGCATCCCTGCTGGGCGTGAAGTGTAGTTGGGCACGGGCAGGAGCTGTGTGCTGAGGGTCAGGCGGCGAAGGGCTTGTGCGCGGAGGTCGTGCGCGGTTGGAGCAGAGGGTGCACTGGGGGCACAACGAGGAGACACACGTGGTAGAGGCAAGGGGACGCAGCGAGGAGGCGCATGCAGGCCGCACATGTTGTTGCAGCTGCTGCGTGAGGGCATGGAGGAGAAGGGCAGGCTGCGCGTGGAGGCGTGGCAGGATGGGTGCAAGGCGCAGCTGCTTGCCATGCGTGCTGCTGGTGAAGGTGGTGCAGCAAGGAGCTTATGGGTTCTTTTTAGGTGAAAAGAAATAGAAAAAGAAGATGGAGGTGTTCGTGGTGCGTGGACAGGGAAGGTGTTCTAGCGATTGCACAGTGATGGTTACGTGTCCGTCAGAGATGCATGCGCATGGTGATGGCATGAGTCCACCGGCTTGGCACAGCAAGCTGTCACCTCGCTGGCCCACGATGTGGTGGAGCTCGGCTGTGCAGGCTTGCAGTGGTGATGATGCACAGTGGTGGAGTGGGTGGTGGCTTCCTCGAGCATGGCAGCCGCTCCCCCTCTTTTGTAGCCATCTGCAATTCAAATGGTGGAGTGATGGAGATCCACTTCTTCTAGTCCTTCAATGGTGGCCAGCCGATCCCTTCTGCCATTAACAAAGAAGAGAATAAATAAATAAAAAGAAAAAGAAATGATGGGTTAATTATGCACAAACCCTTGACTTCTATGTTAAACCAAAATGATGCATGTAATGCACCTAATTGGTTAACTAATTAAATGCATGTAATTCTAAGTTAATTATAAATGCATTTAGAAATGAATGCAATGCATGAAATATGCAAATAAGTGAATAATTAGACTAATCTATTTACATCTTATTGTATGCTATTTATATGTCAATATTAATCTAATGTCTAGGCACTTAAATACCTAAATAGCCCACAAATATGAGATAATCAGTGCCCTATAGTACAAACAATCAAACCTATCCTTAGGTGGGTAGCCTAAAGACCTACAGACTCTAAGAACCCATCTTGAGATGAAAGAAATGATTTGGTCTACTTCTTTCTGGTCAATCTAACCAGTTAGAAGGAGGAATTGGGGAGAAGGTTCTTCCCTTGGCTTTCGCCTTACGCTCCTTTGATGCCCACCAATCGCAGTCATTTGACACTGCTCCCCTAGCTAGACATCAGATGGACCAGTAGAAGAAGATTAATTGAAAATAATCTTGATTTGGGCCCTTAAGAGTAAGTCAAATCCTTAAGGCCAACATCTACTTGATTTTAGTTAGGCTTAGGTTTGAATGTGCTTGGGAATGTGATGGGCCCTTTATTTGGGTTGTGCTCTTAAAGATTAGTTTCAATGTGTGTACGTGCACAACCAATGGTTTTCAAGCAAGATTATTTTTGGATGTAGTGAATTTTAGGGTTTAAACCTTGCGTAGTAGCTTTTAGGATTCAAATTTCAGGTATATTCAGACAAGGTTTTGTGAGGCACACTAAGTTTTGAAAGCACAAGTGAAGATATATTCCTTTATAAATAAAAAATAATGTGGAGTGCCTGGTTCATCCCTAAAAATTGAATCCTTTGGGGCAAGCTACTAATGGATCACTTTTATGTTAAGTGGTGCGGCCTAGAGAACTCAATCAATTGGCCTCTTACACCACTTGATTAAGGCACACGAGATGATTAGCCTAATCAGATTTCTACTCACTAATGTGGATTAAGTTAGAGTGTACCGGGCCCACAGGTTAGATCCCAGCTAAGTGGTAGAATCAAATCAAGGTGAGGTGTCTTGTGTATTTTTTTTTATATATATGGGGGGGTGAGCTGGGTGGTGGTGGTAAACAAACAACTAGAACTAACCTTAGGGTTTATGCAAGCTCCTAGGTTAATTAGGATTTGCATTATTAGGTGGTGGAATGAAATCTAAGGGCTGGGTGGTGGGGATACACTTAAAAACCCTTCAACTGCACTTTGCTCCAATCTACCACTTTTGCCCTCCTTAAGAGATACCTGCAATCACAAAAAGAATGGAGAGAAGTGAGGTAAACAATAAGTAAGGCGAAAAGTGAGGGAAATCATAGAGCATTGCCTCCCCAGCAACCGTGCCAAAATGATTAGTGAGAAAATTCGTTGCGAAATGCTTGAGTTTGGAAAACTCGAATTGTTGCAAAATTCGCAAGAAAATCTGCTACCAAATAACATTTATAACTGAAACTTTGTTGATTCCCAGGTCAAACATAGGGAGGCGAACGTTTGATTAAAGCCGCATTGGGAGTTATTGTCACAAAGCAGAGTAGCTGGTTGAAATTAATCTACGATAGCTATTCTACTTAAAGAATAAATAATAGAAAAGATAGAGAGAGAGTGAACCAATATTTCATAACCATATAGCCTTGTTCATTACACTAATTGCAAAATTAAAATCTACACTAGAAAGCAGTGAAAAGATAGGGATGAGAAATTCCTCTTTGATGGCTCCTTGGAGGACGAGTTGTGTTGATGGAGTGCCCGAAAGAGGGTGGTGAGATGTTGGACGAGGGAGAACAGGGCTAGAGGATGAGATAGGACGGCGTCGCAGCGGGATCCACTTCCTGAATGATGGCGAGAAGATAACCATGGGATGCTCCATAAAGGGGGTGACAAGGTGGGAAAATTATTTTACTCTAGCTCTAGTGGAGCATCCGGGTATTGGACCAACTCGTAGAGCTTTGGAGGAGGTGAGAGAAGAGAGAAAGAGATAATGAAAAGGTGGAGGGTGTAGGGCCTTGTTATAGGCATAGAAATGGGGGAAAAAGAGGTATTTAAATCCTTTAGAATAATTATGCAGCCTTTAGTGACGCATGTAAGTGTTGCTAAAGGCACACGATGCTGTTGCCACACATGCAAGGAGGGTCGTACGATTACGATCCCACGCTCCTCAAGCGACCACGTCAGGCGACGCCTCTCCTTTAGCCATTCACGCCTCATCGCGCCCAACCCATGATCGGATGGCCTAAAATGCATGAGCACACCTTTTCTTCACCACACTGCACCCGCATACAATGGTGTGCTTGATGGTGCACCATTGTGCGCTTGTGGTGCGATTGTTCATCCGAAGCATGAGAGGGTGCTACGTTGCCACTGCATTAGTCGTTTGATCTCAATCCAGGGGTCCAATTTCTCTGCGACCACTCACGGCTTCGATTTGAGGCGGTCGAGGGCTCAAACCTGAGCTCGGTTCTTTGTGTAGTGCCTTCAGCCACTACAGTACAAGGCCACTTGTGTTGCTTTTTTGGTTTAAGGTTCTCATGCTCTCAACCATTGGTTGAGAATCCAACGGCTGAGATCATATGAACCTTTGCCTTCAGAGGTGAGTGTTGTGCTTGAGGGGACGACATGGCTGCATCTTGACTGTTGGATCGTGATCCAACGGTTGAGATCTTATTGGTGTGGATGAAGAAGGAGGCCAGTGGCTGTGGGTGACTTGGATGGCGCCACCTAGTGCCATCTGGGCTGTCCATTTTCCAATGCTTGTAGATGGTGCCACGGATGTCGAATTGGGATGATTTTTGTGCCTGTTTACATGCTAAATCGGGGTTTTAAAATCACTTCATTGCAATATAGTCGAAATAGCATGTGAACAAATACAATTTATAACTCGAAAGATTATTAAGAAAATCTGAGGCCGAACGCAGGAAGCAAGTGTTGCAATTAATCTCAAAGACCACAATATTACCACAAATATGAGCAAGCTATAATGAAAATTTCATGCAAGAATGATATATATATATATATATGAATGTCAATATCAGAGTGCAAAAAGAATGGAGTAAAATGGTGATTTAAATCACCAATTACCCCTCTAATTAAGCTCAATAATTCTCAAATAACTGAACAATAATGATCAACCAATTATTCCATGGAAATGTAAGTAAGCAATAAGTGCACAATGCACTCTGTTAGAGATATTAGAAGTCGGATGCTCAAGGGCAGACAGAGATATTAGAAGTCGGATGCTCAAGGGCAGACATCTTAAATGATGCTTGCTACAGTGCTTTCGTACTGATATTCCTTCTTCTTCTTCTCTTCTTCTTTTCCTCCTTGGCTCTTCTCTTCTTTCTCTTCTTCACGCACAAGGGGCTTCCCAATCTTCACAGTGGCTAAGTGTTGGGTTTCCTCACTGAAGATAAAAACCCCCTCCCCTGCTCACAAATTCCTCCTCCTCCTCTTCTCTCTCAGATAACTACGTATCCAATCAGGTATTCGGGTATGAGCAATATCAAGTCCAAGGCTACTAGCAATGGGTAGTAGCTGAGGAGTGAGGGCGTACGTCGGGTCGGATCGTGTAGGGTGAAGGGGTCCTCACCCTCGACTGTTGAGGCGATAAGCCGTAAACACAAAATCAACTTATGCATAGGCGAGCCTCTTTCCACGAACGATGTGGGACTAATCAAGTCCTCATTCCTTCATGAGCGTGTAGTTGCTGAGGTCATGCCAATTGGATGAGCTACAATTGGAGTCCTCAATTGAAGACCATGAGGCCTTCCTGGAATGAAACCACGACTCCTGGGACTAAGACTTGGAGAGAATACGGTTAGAGAATGCGATGCATGGTCGATGAACTCGAGGGCAATGGTGGAGCGATGGCGAGTACCTGAAAAGAACGATACGGCCTATCAGCCTTGTAAAATATGTTCAGAAGATTTGCCGGAGCACGTCGAGTGCGGCAGTGGCCGTGGCGTGTTGAGTGAAAGCGTGGAGGTCTGTTGACCTCAGTAAGGTGGTGCGAGGTGAGAGGTGTCGGGTAAGGTGATAGAGATAGCTAAACCCCAAATTTCTTTGGGGTTTTACTCAGTGAGGCGAGGTGATGCTTGTGGATGAGGTGGCGTGGCGTTTGGTGGTCTGTGGCAACGGGAATGCCCTGCCGAAGGTCCGCCGACGAGATAAAAGACGGAGTCGGAGCGAGTGAGTGCATGGTAAAAGCAGAGTTGTAGTAGCACGGTGATGATGCGTAGATGGAGTAGAGTTGATAAGGCTAGCTATCAAACGACGAGGGGTGGAGGAGGCACCGATTGTGGTATGGCCGACGCCGGAGAAGGTGAAGGCTTCGATGAGGTAGACGGCGTCAAAGATCGGGTTAGGAGACGTCTCACAAGTATGGTGAGACGTGGAAGATGTCAGGGAAGTAGAACCAACCGCCTATGGTATGTGGTGGCTGGTGAAGAGGCTGGAGGTAGAGGGGTCGCTGGAGACAAGTTGGAGCGAGCTGAAGGTAGGGAAGGAAGAGGTATTTTTGGCTTAAAAACTTGCTGAGGAGGTGAGGTTGACCATGAGGGTCTTTTATAGGCCATTGCACGAATCTCCAAGCTTGGAGAGCTTAGATTTTTAGGGAAAGAAGGCTTAAGGTTCAAGGATTCGTACGAGCTACAAGGGAGGATTTGGAGACCAAAAATAAGTTTAAATGATCAGGGATTTCCTCAGGATCATCCCTTTCAATTTTGGAAGGGATTGGTCAAGTAGCCAAGGAGGAATCCCTGATTGAAACGTCAGGTGTGTGGGTTCACACCTGCAATGGCGGCAAGTACCCATCTGCGAAGAAGACAAAGTTGGGGGCAGTTTGCAAGGATTTTTGAAAGTTGAGGGGCTTTTATAAGAAAAAGGGTCAGACTTGGACCAAAATGCAAACTAGGTCAAAATGATCTCAAATTGGGCCCAAATTTTAGTATAAAACTAATTTGGACTAAAGAAATCTAGTGGTGAGGTCGGATTTAGGTTTTGACCAAGTTTGACTAGGAAAATTATGCAAAAACCTAAATTTGGGCAACTTTATGTCTGTGACTCTATTTCATGTGAAAATAGGTTCTGATGGTCAAATCATAGATACCAAACCCTATAGAATATTTTTATATAAATTTTAGAGGGTTTAGGTGAATTTTATCCTGACCAAAATCTTAGTTAATTAAGAGGGTCTATTTTTAGGGTTTTAAATGTCCATTAATTCTTGAAATGCAAGAAAACCTGTTTCGTTCTGCATGGACGCTCTTATTGGACATTAACGAGCATTTGACCTTTAATTAACCCCTGGAATTCTTTGTAGTTATTCTATATTTGTGAAATGCAGTTAAAATTACAGAAATAACCCTGGTTTCTTATCTTTATCTCAAAATAGAACATTATGCTTATATGACCCTCTGATGATTATGCGAGAGCTTTTATAAACTTTATCAAATCAACTTGAGCTAGTTATGACTCATGATGGTGTTCCCATCATATCCCTATGACTAGCTTTTTCTAGTCCCTTAGCAAAACCTTATGGATCAAACTAGTTATCTAGGTCTGATGTAACCGTCAGGATGCCCTACCGAGCCGCATCTCTATGAATTAGATCTTAATACCAATAATAAGCCTAGAGGTACTCAAGTACCAGCCCAGATCCAAACCTAACTAGCTTTTGCCTTAGTTTGCTGCGAGGGTTTCTAAGGCCCACAAGAACTATCCTAAGGTTCGTTAGACCTAGTGGTTAAAGCACCCATGCTTGTAACATGGTTAGTCTGGTTCAATTTGCCATTGCATTTTTTTTGTAAGAGAGAGGGATAGAAGAAGATTTTCACTTTTGGGGAGTTTTCTCTCTCGTTTTCTTTTCATTATAGTTTTCCTTAGATCCAACCTCGGATTGGCCATAAACATGTTCTGTATCAGATTCCTTGTCCCCACCAATAATCCTCGCAGGGTCCCTGGCAATCGATGCTTCGAGATAGCACTGCCCATGGCAACTCCTAGAACCCTATCTTTCGACACTTCGAGATAGTGTCGCTCATGGTGTTCCATAGCTAAATCCAGACCCTGGCAATCGACATTTCATGATAATGCCGCCCATGGCATCTGAACCAGCATAAGGTGCTTACGTGCCCCCAATAGGATATTTAGATATCCTAGGAGACAAACACCGAGGAGACAATATGTTATTATGCATCTTCGAGGGGAATTTCCTACCTCTCTGCATCGGGAACTCGTCCAAATCAACTTGTGTTTTCTTGCCACTCCTAATCGAGATCTTAGGACCATTTACTGAACAACATAAATACTTCTCGACATGATTTCATATTTAAGCACACTGAACCAAACTGTGTGTGATTTTAGGGTGCTTAAGTTATCGAGTCTTATAGATCAGATGTCAGTTAATAGGGTCGAATAATCCCCAAGCCTTAGACCTAATGCATAAGCTTTGCATTTTTCTCAACCTCTTGAGGACTAATCTGGATCTTGACAAGTACGTGAGTGTTTAACTCTTAGAACAGATCCAAGAGGTCTAAGGTCGGTATTTGCCACTAATCCCTTAAGCTTTAGCCTTCCAGGCCTTAATTCATCATTCGATCAAACCTAGAAGTTAGGTAAGTTCCATATTATTTTGAAGGGACTCAATTTTTTTCTTTATCTTTTTGCTCCTTTCTTTTCTTTTCAATTTTCCTCCCTCCTTTTTCTCATTTTTCTCTCAAATGGATCTTTTTACTCAACCTCCTCTCTCTCTCTCTTTATTTTTTTTTTGAGCGAAATCCTTTTGTGAGATTTGATTTTCACGGGATTTTGCACTTTAATACCCCCCCATGCCTACGATTTGCAATGTCCTCATTGTAAATTACGTGGGTTCGAGTTTAGCTTAGATCATACATTAGAATAGGGTCAAAGGGTGGGTAGATGGGTCAGGGTGACTGTTGCGGATGATTTCAATCTCTGGTACATGTACCAGAGGTGGAATCGGCTATTCTAATGGACAAACCCTAAAGTATAATATGAGTTCAGCAAAGAGTTATGTCAAATAGATTTCAAGTTTTCTCAAAAAGATGATCGGTTACCTCCCATTAAGCGCTAAGTTTAATGCCATTAGCTGGGCATGATAAACACCAATTTATCATCATTCTTATGCATTAAAATAAACCTAGCTCTTAGGATTTTGTTCCGCAAATGAGTTTTTGGGCTGCATTTAGGCATAAATTAAGATGTCATGCATTTTACTTTTTATTCTCTTTTTGATATGTTTTTTGAGTGTTAGGGATAGACAGAGAGTTAGATCCCCAGAACCCTAGCACTTAGGCAATTGGAGAAGGAGAAGCTCAAACCAGTTGGAACTCAGCTTGGTCCAGCTCACCATAGCTAAAATCCAGCTCACTTGAACTAGGGTTAGGTCATCCCAGCTCCATTCAGGTCATCTCATCTGAATGGTAGCTCAAGAGAGCTCATCTTAGCTTACTTTAGCTCAAGTCAGCTTAGATCCAGCTCAACTTAGTTGAGTTTAGCTCATCTCAGCTCCAATCTGTTCACTGGGAGCTCTAGCTAGCTCAGCTGAGTTGATTGGAGTTCACCTCAGCTCAGCACCAGCTACATCCAGCTCCACTCAACTCCAGCCAGCTGAAGATGACTTCATCTTAGCTCAGGAAGCTCAAGTCTAGCTCCCGAGGACTCAACTTAGCTCAACTTAGTTGAGCTAAGCTACCTTTGCTACCTCAACCAGTTTGATCCTCCCCATGAGCACCAGACCCATCTCACCTCAGGTCCTTTTAGTAGAAGCCATCTTACTTTATCTTGGCTTAGCAACTAGCAAAGAACTAGCAAGCTAAGCCAGCTAAAGTAGCTCCATGCCATCCTCTTCAGTAGCTGCCAGCTCCAGTTCAGCTCCAGACTTCTTCTGTCCAGCTCCTCTCCTCAAACCCTAGCTCCCATTGCCTACTCCTCTACTCCATTACTAGCTAAGATAGCTTATATTAGCTTATCTTAGCTAGGTTCCAGCTCCCTTGGCATTTACTGATAAACGCCAGTTTATCATCATTCTTATGCATTAAAACAAACCTAGCTCTTAGGATTTTACTCCGCAAACGGGTTTTTGGGCTGCATTTAGGCATAAATTAGGATAGGCATGCATTGCATTTTTTATTGTCGTTTTAATGTGTTTTTGTGAGTGTTAGGGATGTACAGATGCACAGATCCCTAAAACCCTAGCACTCAAGAAGGCAAATGGTGAAGGAGAAGCCCAGACTAGCTGGAACTCAGCCTAATCCAGCTCACCTCAGCTTGATCCAGCTCACCGCAGCTGGAACCTAGCTTACTTGAACTAGGGTTAGCTCATCCCAGCTCCATTCAGCTAATCTCAGCTGGATGGCAGCTCAAGAGAGTTCATCTCAGCTCACCCTAGCTCAAGTCAGCTCAGATCCAGCTCAACTTAGCTGAGTCTAGCTCATCTCAGCTCCCACTAGTTCACAGGGAGCTCTAGCTAGCTCAGTTGAGTTGACAGGAGTTCACCCCAGCTCAGATCCAGCTACATTCAGCTCCACTCAACTCCAGCCAGTTGAAGAAGAGTTCATCTCAGCTCAGGAAGCTCAAGTCCAGCTCCCGGGGACTCAGCTTAGCTCAACTCAGTTGAGCTAAGCTACCTTAGCTGCCTCAACCAGCTTGATTCTCCCCGGGAGCACCAGACCTAGCTCACCTCAGCTCATTTTTGTAGAAGCTAGCTCACTTTAGCTTGGCTTAGCAACTAGCAAAGAACTAGCAAGCTAAGCCAGCTAGAGTAGCCCCATGCCAGCCTCTTCAGCAGCAACCAGCTCTAGCTCCAGCTCCAGACTTCTCCTCCTCAGCTCTTCTCCCTGAAAACCCTAGCTCCAAATGCCTCCAACTCTACTCCCTACTAGCTAAGCTAGCTAAGCTGCTTAACTAAGCTAGTCCACCTCCATGGCACCAAAACCTATTACCCTACTACCTAAGCTCCAGCAAAAAGACCACCTACTCCTACTTTATTTTGGTGCCAACTATCCCTTCCATCACCACCCTACATCCACCATCAAAGCCCATCTCCGCCCTCCATTTTTTCCCTCCAAAATTGCCTTCTAGAAGGTATTTTTGGAGGGAAAACCAAGGCACCTCTTCATTTCCCTCCCATTTTTCCCTCCAAAAATAACCAAGCCCCTTTCATTTCCCTCCAAAAACACCATAACCACCCCCCCTTCCCATCCTATAAATACCCTACCCTACCACCACATAATTCCCATCCTCCCTTAGTATATTTTTCTACCTAAACCACCTATACCTACGGCCAAGAAGAAGGAGTATAGAAGGAGATTAAAGGGGCACATCACCAGCCCCTTTGGTGCCTTCTTCTCCCCACTCTCTTCAACTTGAGCCACGCCAAGGAGGAGGACTCTTCCACTTCAAGGAGGACGGCCAGGCAAAGGAGGACTTAGGGTGGACGTCCACCCTTGGAGAAAAACTTAGGGCACGCCCCCCTAAGGCTTGCCTTGGAGGACATCACCTTGGCGGAGTACTGCAAGGAAGGAGTTGAAGGACTCTTTTCAAGATTGGGAGCCACCAACCTTGGAGCAAGAAGCCCTCTTCTTCACCATCTATCTAGAGGATTTGTGTTTTCCTTTCTTATTTGCATTTTTCTAGTAGTACAAGCTTTCCTCTACTAGGCATTTTTGTTAAACACTTTTTCAATTATCTAGTTGCCTTCTTTGCATTTCTTGTTTGCATTTCTATTTGCTTATTTTCGGCATTCTTCACTCCCTCTCCCTAATTATTCTAGGCCTCCACTTGCCTAGAGTGAACTTAGGGAGAGGCTCTACTTGCCACTTTAGAAGTAGTTTATTGAATTCGAAGTGTAAACACCTTTCCTCCATAAGTTCTCATGTTGCCTTAGTTTAAAAAACAAAAAAATGATATATTGAAAAATACCAAAAAGAAAGTTGAGATTTATATTCCATGCAAGAGAATTAATTTTGCAAACATATTGCCTCCTTGGACGACCCTAGATACTCCCCTATCTAGGAATATAAATTTAAGAGAGAAAGTGGATTTACGCGTTACAACGACCTAATTAACAAACCGCGTGAAATCGCTATCAACGACTGGACCAGATGCAAATTCACCAAAAGAAAATAGAAGAAAAGCTCACAAACAAACAAGCTCCACACGTCCACTCTCCACACACTAACCCCCCACACATTCTCCGAAGAGAGAATCTACACAATATCGATGCCACATCTGCTGACCAGCAATTTCCGGCTGATTTCCCGCAAGATTTAACCGGGAATTTTGACCAAAATATTTTTGATTCCACCTCAGAAAATATTTATGCTCTCCAGGAGCAATTTAGAAACCCCTCCAACATTTCCAATCAAAATTGGAGGACTAACCCGAATCACTCCTGGAAAAACCCGAATCCGATTCCTTTTCCCAAACAAAACTATTTTGGGAATTATGGGCAACCTTTGTGTCAACCCGGACCATCCCAGGATGATATTAACAATCAGGTCATGAAAACTCTGCAAGGAATGCAGACTCAAATGACAGAAGTAACCCGCATGGTTACCAATTTACAACAAGTTAAGGTTACTCCTGATCATCGACCTACTGGGAATTTACCATCCCAACCCATGCCCAACCCAAATAATCAAAGGAATCAATTCCAAGGTGGATATCACAGTCAACCTATTCAGCCAGCACCTCAGCATCCGCCGGGTTTCAATAACAGCCAGGCCCCCCGTCCTCATCCTAGAAACAACCAGACTGCCAATGCAGTTACCTTGAGGAATGGGAAAACCACTCAAAATACCCTGCCTGTTAAAGAAACCCGCTCTAATGACACACAGATTAACTCTTCCCCTCCTATTGTTCAGGAACCAATTCACGCAAAACAGGGCAACCCTGCCCCATTTCCACAAGCCCTCCACTCTTCAAAAAAGAAAAAAATAAAATCTGAGCCCACTGAGAAGGAATTAATGGATTTATTTGGGCAAGTAGAAATTAATATCCCTATTCTAGATGCCATTAAGTATATCCCTGCCTATGCAAAATTCTTAAAAGATTTATGTACTCCAAAAAGGCAGCGCAAGAATTTAGGAAAGGTAATTCTTCCAGAGACAGTCAGCTCAGTTGTGCAGAGCCGACTGCCTCTTAAGAGAAAAGATCCCGGTGCCCCCCTAATCCAAGTTATCATTAATGATACCTCATTTGATCGTGCTCTGCTGGATCTTGGTGCCTCAATTAATCTTATCCCCACAGTTATTTTTGAGGAATTTAAGATCGGTGAATTGAAACCTGTTGAGGTTACTCTCCAATTAGCCGATCGATCTACGATTAAACCGAGGGGAATTGTTGAAGATGTTCTTGTCCGGGTCAAAGATTGTCTATTCGCAGTAGACTTTTTAGTCCTGGACATAGAGGTACCTGAAGCACTTAAGTTTGCCCCCATTATTCTTGGAAGACCATTCTTAGCCACCACCTGCGCCAATATTGATTGTGATTCTGGAAAGATGAAGATCATGTGTGGCGGTGAATCTGTAACCCTAGACATTTTTCAAGCCTCTAGGCGATTCCAGGAACCAGATTTCTTTGATGATTCGGATTCAGAAATAGAAAACATTGTGGAGGAAACATTGCAGATTTCCCAATTAGGTTCCTATTTTGCTGTAAATACGGTTCCTGAACAATCTATTTTTTCTCACCCTTCCACCTCAACCACACGACCAGCTAACATTCCAGCTGACCCTTTCACTCTCACCTCACCTCTAACCCACAAAGCAGAAACTCTTTCGGAACCGGGCCTACAATTG
This sequence comes from Thalassia testudinum, assembly GCA_037157565.1. NCBI lineage: Eukaryota > Viridiplantae > Streptophyta > Magnoliopsida > Alismatales > Hydrocharitaceae > Thalassia > Thalassia testudinum. Next base: position 129,171,068 of record JAZHRO010000014.1, on the reverse strand, counting down.
GAATTAAAACCTTTGCCCGATTCACTTAAATATGTTTTCCTGGGTCCAAATCAGACCCTACCCCTGATTATAAATTCTGGACTCACCGGGGCACAAGAGCACAAACTTCTCCAGGTTTTGAGTAAATATCGAAAAGCTATTGGCTGGACCCTTTCTGATCTTAAAGGCATTCATCCGTCCTATTGTATGCACCGTATATTTTTAGAGGATGATTCTCACCCCTCTCGCCAACCACAAAGGCGCTTGAATCCTATTATGCAGGAGGTGGTAAAAAAGGAGATTATTAAGTGGCTGGATGCTGATATCATCTACCCCATTTCTGACAGCTCCTGGGTTAGTCCAACTCAAGTTGTCCCCAAAAAGGCTGGACTAACAGTTGTCACCAATGAAAAGGGGGAGAATATAGCCACTCGAACCGCTTCTTCTTGGCGCGTGTGTATAGATTATCGAAAATTAAACACCGCCACCAAGAAGGATCATTTCCCGCTCCCTTTTATTGATCAAATCTTGGAGCGGTTAGCCGGACGGGAATTTTACTGTTTTTTGGACGGTTATTCCGGCTATAATCAAGTAGCGGTTCATCCTGAGGACCAAGACAAAACAACTTTCACCTGCCCCTTCGGAACCTTTGCTTTCCAAAGAATGCCCTTCGGTCTTTGCAACGCACCTACGACTTTTCAAAGGTGCATGCTTGCAATTTTTTCAGACCTGGTAGGTGAATGTCTAGAAGTTTTTATGGACGACTTCTCTATTTTTGGAGATTCTTTTGACCATTGCCTCAAAAATCTTGAAAGAACCCTCCAAAAGTGTATAGAAGTTAATCTGGTCCTCAGCTGGGAAAAAAGTCATTTCATGGTCCAAGAAGGTATTGTCTTGGGCCATGTTATTTCTAAACAAGGAATCACGGTAGATAAAGCAAAAATAGATGCTATATCTAAGCTCCCACCGCCCACTACTATCAAACAAATCAGATCCTTTTTGGGTCATGTGGGTTTCTATTGTCGATTCATACAAAACTTTTCCCAAATCTCCAAGCCTTTAAGTCAGCTTCTTACTAAAGACCAGCCATTTGATTTTAATAATAAGTGCCTGGAGAGTTTTTTGAGGTTGAAGAAAGAGGTTACTGAGGCGCCAATATTGCAGGGACCTGACTGGAATAGTCCCTTTGAATTAATGACAGATGCCTCAGATTTTGCTGTAGGGGTCGTTCTAGGGCAAAGAATTGGCAAGAAGCCCGTTGTGATCTATTATGCTAGTAAAACCCTTGATGATGCACAACGGAATTACACGGTTACTGAAAAGGAACTTCTTGTCATTGTATTTGCCTTAGAAAAATTTAGATCTTATCTGTTGGGGTCACGTGTCACTGTTTATACAGACCACTCAGCAATTAAATATTTGCTGACAAAGAAAGATGCGAAACCCCGCCTTATCCGTTGGATTCTGCTGCTCCAGGAATTTGACCTGGAAATCAAGGATAAGGCGGGATTGCACAATGTAGTGGCTGACCATCTCTCTCGTCTTATGACGAATGACATAATGACCCCGCCAGATCAGTTCCCTGATGAAAGTATTTTAGCTGCTGCAACCCTCCCTTGGTTTGCACCCATCGCAAACTACTTAGCAACAGAACAAATCCCTACTGATTGGCCAAAAACAAAACGGGATAAGTTCTTTGCTGATATTAAATATTATTTTTGGGAGGAGCCCAACCTTTTCCGCATTTGTGCCGATCAGGTCATTCGACGATGTGTCCCCGATTCTGAAATCCATGATATCTTAACACATTGTCACTCAATGGCCTGTGGTGGACATTTTTCGGGCAAGAAAACTGCAGCTAAAATCCTTAATGCAGGATTTTATTGGCCCAGCTTGCACAAAGATGCTCATGACTTCGTTCGGTCCTGTGTGCGTTGCCAGAGCATCGGCAACATGACTCGAAAGGATATGATGCCCCTTAATCCTATTTTAGAGGTTGAAATTTTCGATGTTTGGGGCATCGACTTCATGGGACCGTTCATCAACTCTGGTGGGTATTTGTATATTTTAGTCGCAGTAGACTATGTTTCTAAATGGATAGAAGCAATACCCACCCGCACAAGTGATCACCGTGTGGTTGTCGAATTTCTTAAGAAAAATATTTTCTCAAGATTCGGCATACCAAAAGCCATTATCAGTGACGGAGGCTCACATTTCACCCACTCACAATTCCGTCACCTCCTTTCTAAATACGGGGTTAATCATAAAATTTCCACACCATATCACCCCCAAACTAATGGCCAGGCTGAAGTTTCTAACCGGGAAATTAAAACTATTCTACAAAAGATGGTTAGGCCCGACCGTAAAGATTGGTCCACCAAATTGGACGACGCTTTATGGGCCTACCGTACCGCTTTTAAAACTCCGCTTGGCATGTCTCCCTTCCGTCTGGTTTTCGGGAAGGCATGCCATCTCCTGGTAGAATTAGAACATAGGGCTTTTTGGGCAATAAAACAACTTAATATGGATTTATCTGGCGCCGGTAACCATAGAAAATTACAATTAACTGAATTGGAAGAATTACGTAATTTTTCCTATGAAAATGCGAGGATTTATAAAGACCGAACAAAGAAATTTCACGATAAATATATTGTTCGGAAACACTTTGACGTTAATCAACGTGTTTGGCTTTTCGATGCGAGATTACGTCTTTTTCCTGGCAAATTAAAATCTAAATGGACCGGCCCCTTTATTGTCCATAAAACATATCCATACGGCGCTGTTGACCTTTTTGATCCAAAAACTAATTCGATATTTCAAGTCAATGGCCAGCGTTTAAAGCCCTATTTTGACCATACGCCTAAAATTCCATCTGAATCTTTTAATTTTACTGAGCCAGCCACCCTTGATCACTAGTGCACATCACGCCCGGCTGAATGGCGTAAAAGATAGCACTGGATGGGAGGTAACCCATCATTTTCTTGCTTTCCTTTTTTCTTCTTTTTCCAGGTTTTGTTCATCCTAAACCCGACCGTCATCACTAAGGTGATCCCTTTTCCCTCCTAATGCATGAGGACATGGCATATCTTAAGCATGGGGGGGTGTTTTTAAATTTTTACGATCGATTCAGGATTTTCAAAACATAAAAAACATGCATTTTTGTTTAATTTATTTCCTGCTTGCATACCCAAAAAAATAAAAAATAAAAAAATGTTCAAAACTTTTTGAGGAAAAATGAAATCGGGACTAAGGTCGAAAAATTCACTTTTGGTACAATGGATTTAATCTTTAACAAACTAAAGATGAGGATATGGATCTGATCATTAGAATTCCAGGGTCTATTTTAGACAAGATCAGATATCTTTCTATAAAATTCCACCTGAACTCATAATAGTTCAGGTGACTTGATCCTATTTTGCAATATGGAAATTATTTGACTTAGCTTCTGATTCAAAAACTTGCATGTTTTGAGAAACTTCTTGTGTCACTCTTCACACACAAGCCAACACTTAAAAATAACTAAAAATTTGAAAAACTCCCTTGTTTGGACGTAGTGAAAGTCTGAAGCAGATCATTGGTTTGAGTTCCCACCGCCGAGAAGGAGGAAAATGCCTCCTTTAAGGACGCGGTGTCAACATGTTACCGCCTCGGCGTTGCTCCATATCTATATTTCATATCTTTAGACGGAGCATTAAAGCGCATTTTAGCAGCTCAAGTGTCTTGGACGGTGCTCTACCTATAGTGTCGGAGCAAGAGCTTGAGTTTGTTTGGAGCGCCCCTTTTCACCGCATCGTGTTTTGGGGTTGTGAGCTCCTTGGTGGTGTCATGGACAGTGCTATCTCGAAGTACTGGCGCCAGAGCCCCCTCGAGGAATGGTAACGGGAATGATGATCCCAACACATCTGTTGTAAGACTAAGCTAAAAATAAGCATGGGGGAGAAAAAAAAAAAATATATATATATATAAATAAATTAACATGTCCTTATAAATGTTGTCTTTTCACAAGCACAGCCACAAGGTTTTAAAGGATTTTGCAAGTTGAGAATCAGATTCATGAGCCAAAAAAAAAATTTCCTAAAAACAAACATTTCAAGTCATCTGAATTAACAGGGGGTTAATTTGAGAATTTTTTGGAAGATATATTGATCCCGTTCTATCTAATAGTTGAATCCAAAAATAAATCCCGATGTTTATCTTTAACAAATCCCGTACCTCCAGTCTTTTTAATCTACCAAGGTCCATTGATCTCTTTTTCTCCTCCAAAGTAAAAAAAAAATTAGATTTCCCAAAAATTCCATTTTAAGTTTTGCTAAGAGACTAGCAAAAGATAAGCATGGGGGTGTGATAAACGCCAGTTTATCATCATTCTTATGCATTAAAACAAACCTAGCTCTTAGGGTTTTACTCCGCAAACGGGTTTTTGGGCTGCATTTAGGCATAAATTAGGATAGGCATGCAGTGCATTTTTTATTGTCGTTTTAATGTGTTTTTGTGAGTGTTAGGGATGTACAGATGCACAGATCCCTAAAACCCTAGCACTCAAGAAGGCAAATGGTGAAGGAGAAGCCCAGACTAGCTGGAACTCAGCCTAATCCAGCTCACCTCAGCTTGATCCAGCTCACCGCAGCTGGAACCTAGCTTACTTGAACTAGGGTTAGCTCATCCCAGCTCCATTCAGCTAATCTCAGCTGGATGGCAGCTCAAGAGAGTTCATCTCAGCTCACCCTAGCTCAAGTCAGCTCAGATCCAGCTCAACTTAGCTGAGTCTAGCTCATCTCAGCTCCCACTAGTTCACAGGGAGCTCTAGCTAGCTCAGTTGAGTTGACAGGAGTTCACCCCAGCTCAGATCCAGCTACATTCAGCTCCACTCAACTCCAGCCAGTTGAAGAAGAGTTCATCTCAGCTCAGGAAGCTCAAGTCCAGCTCCCGGGGACTCAGCTTAGCTCAACTCAGTTGAGCTAAGCTACCTTAGCTGCCTCAACCAGCTTGATTCTCCCCGGGAGCACCAGACCTAGCTCACCTTAGCTCATTTTGGTAGAAGCTAGCTCACTTTAGCTAGGCTTAGCAACTAGCAAAGAACTAGCAAGCTAAGCCAGCTAGAGTAGCCCCATGCCAGCCTCTTCAGCAGCAGCCAGCTCCAGCTCCAACTCCAGACTTCTTCTCCTCAGCTCCTTCCTCTAAACCCTAGCTCCATTACCTTCTCCTCTACTCCTCCATTAGCTAAGCTATGCTCCAACTTCCTTGGCTTATACCACCCCAAAAACCCACCTACCAACTCCACCCAACTAGCTCCACCTAAGCTCCACATAAGCTAACCTACTTGGCACCAACCTAACCTACCCACCACCTCCAAAAGACACCTAAAAGTGGCGCCAAAAACTACCCATAACCACCCCTTAATGGCACCACTTTTCCCTCCAAAATCTCCCCTCATCTCCACCACACAATCTCCCTTGAACCCATCTCCACCATCCACCTAACCCCCCTTCTAGAAGACCCCATGTTGGCGCCAACATGGTGGTGTCTCTCCACCACCAAAAGACACCAACACCACCATAACTACCCCCTTTAACACCTCTTGGGTTGGCGCCAACTCTCCTTAGCCATAGGATCACCAACCACCTCCATTCTTCCATCCTAGCCCTCCATTTCAAGGGGCACCTTAACCCCCCATCCTACCCTATAAAAAGACCACTACCCACCACCATTCAAGCCATCCTTGGCTAGCCATTTCATTCTCATATTCCACCAATAATCCCACGTCCAAGAGAGAAGAAGAAGAAGAAGATTAAGGGGATATTCTGTCCCCTTGATGCCTTCCCCTCTTCCCTTCTCTCTTGGGTCACGCCAGCCAAAGGAGAAGCCAGGCAAGGAAGATCTTGGAGGAGATCTTGAAGGTGGTCACACCACCTTGGAGGAGTTTTTGAGGGTGGTGCACGCCCACCCCTTGGAGAGAGCATTAAAGGTGGTAGCTTCCACCTTGGAGGAGCTCTCAAGGAAGGAGAAGAAGGAGGCCCTCTTTTCAAGCCAAGGAGCAGCTAGGCTTAGAGCAAGACGACAACCTTCTTCACCATTGTTACAAGAGGATTTGTGTTTCTTTTCTTGCTTTTAGATTGTTTAATTCTAGTAGAAGCATTCCTCTACTTGTCCTTGAAAAGAACACTCATTCTACTCAATCAAAATTGCCTTCTTTTAGTTTTTTTTATTGCAGTTGTTTGTTTTGGTTCTAGCACTTGTTTCACCTCTTCTTCCTAATTACTCTAGGCCTCCACTTGCCTAGAGTGAGCTTAGGAAGAAGATATTTCTATCTTTTAGATTTTAGTTAATCAATTGTAGGTGTTAGTTCTCTTCGCTACAATCTGCAGTTTGCCCTTGTCTTTTCAAAATACAAAAAAAAAAATTTTACATATTGAAAAATATTAAAAAGAAAGTTGAGATTATATTCCAAGCAAGAGAATCATTATTGCAATTTTTGCCTCCTTGGACGACCCTAGATACTCCCCTATCTAGGATATAAATTTTAAAAGCGTAAGCGGATTCGCGTGTTACAACGACGTTAAAAACCCGCTTTTACAAATCACGCGCATTTCGCTATCACTTTTTGCCCTAATTATTCTAGGCCTCCACTTGCCTAGAGTGAGCTTAGGGAGAGGCTCTACTTGCCACTTTAGAAGTAGTTTATTGAATTCGAAGTGTAAACACCTTTCCTCCATAAGTTCTCATGTTGCCTTAGTTTAAAAAACAAAAAAATGATATATTGAAAAATACCAAAAAGAAAGTTGAGATTTATATTCCAAGCAAGAGAATTAATTTTGCAAACATATTGCCTCCTTGGACGACAATAGATACTCCCCTATCTAGGAATATAAATTTAAGAGAGAAAGCGGATTTACGCGTTACAACGACCTAATTAACAAACCGCGTGAAATCGCTATCACTTTTTTGCGCCGTTGCCGGGGAGGCACGGATTTGCATTAACTCATTTTCTCTTGCTTGAAGTGGATCTCATCCCCTTCTCTTTCTTTCTTTTGTGTGTGCAGGAACTACAGCGGGAAGGCGGGAATCTGGAAGAGAGAGCTCAAAGGTCCTTTTCTTCCCGCGAAAATTCAGGTTGGTTCCTCTTTCTGGTCACATAAATAATTAAAACTACCAAAAATATATTAAACTTGGCTTTCAGGACCCTAAACACTTAAATTAAGTGGAGTGGTGCATTTTAAAATCCATTGTTTGCCTGTATGCTTCTTTAACACCACTCCATTGCAAGTATTGGTGTTCTATTTTTCGGGTCTAGATTTCTGTCCGGACTTGAAAAATCGATTCCTAACACCCCAGGCCTCCTAAAATCATAAAATTTCATAGAGTGATTCCCAATTAAGTTAGGAACATCTTTTCCAAATTTCAAATCAATTGGATTTGTATTTAATTTTTAAAAATTCGTGGATTGCAGAGAGGTCATACCCTCTTATCTTCCTGTGTTGCTACTGTCCGCGAATTTTCAGAATTTTTATACTCATCCAATTTTTGAGAAATTGAGCTTGTTGGAATCCTTGTAAAATTTTACATATCATATAAAATCATAAAAATTTTCTGAGGTCGGTGGTAGTACTAAAAAGTTCATAATACCCACAGGTATTATTTCTGGACTTTGACACCAGTACAATTAAAAATTCAAAACAATTATCAAACGAATTCCTAAAATCTTACAAAAATCTTTTCTGGAATCCTTGTTTGATTTTATTCAAATTAGTGGTGTTTTTTGACTTGTTTGGACCACTACTTAATTCTGAAAGCCTAAAAAATAACTCATTAGTAGTTAAATTTTTGTCTTAGGGATAATTGGCTTAGGTTTTCTTTCTTTCTCTTTTGAGGATTAATTCAAAGGAAATATACAATCACCCATACAACTTGTTTTCCTTTGATTGTGGGTTTTCAAACTTGTTTGAAAATTTAACTAAAGAAACCCTAAAATACATTCAATTAAATCAAATCCTAAAAGACAAAAATACAAAAAAAAAATTGTGTGACAACTTGATTTTCATTGGAGCCACTCTCCAATTCCTGCACACACACAAAAAAATCAAATAACAGGGCAACAACCCAATAAACGCCCTCCACATTCCGTGTGCACTATAGAATCCTAGACCTAATTAAAATTTGTAGTAACTTGACCCCTAAGGCTTTATCAATTTAGGCTTGCTATTTAGGTCTTAAGTTTTCTTTAGTTAGTACCAATTCTGTCATCTATATCTGGTGTTCAGGCTGAGGGGCCATGTCAAACGACCAGACGCGGGTTTGTACAAGCACCTGGGGTTTTCCCTGGGAAACGTTTGGGCCCAAACCTCCCCTTAAGCAACTTGGCTAGATTTGTTGATAGAACGGGTATTCACTATTGACTACTTATTTCCTATATAGACCAAGTCTTAGGTTATTATTAGGGAGTCACAATTAAGTTAGGTCTAGTTTTTGTTTGTTTGAATTGCACACTTTCTCTCATCTCTTTCTCTTCTCCTCCCCTCCCCGTTCTTCCATTTTATGCACGGGCGACGGTCTCAAAATCCGCACTTGGAAGGACCATTTGATTTCGCCCCCCACGTAAAAAGACCACTTTTTCTGTCTTCTCCTGAAAAAATGGAAACACAACAAAATAGGTCCACTGACCCTTCCAAGTCTACCTCTAACCCCACCTCTAACCCTAATTCTAACCCTTCCACCCAAAACCCAACCACCAGTAACTTCCCACACTTGGAGCTCCCCAATCTTGAGTTGCCCCACACACAACATCAAGACCCCCTACCTGATCTTTTAAAATTGATGGCCGATCAGATTAATAAATTAAATTCCAATCAACAAACATTGACTAGGAACATCCAAAACCTAGCCAATCCAAGGCCAAACCCACGACCCCTTCAGCAGCCTGTTGTTCCTCTAAAAGATTTCTATGATCCGTCTTATTATGAGGAACGACCAGGGGTGGTCATACCGGAGGGGGACTTTGAGATCAAGCCAGCCGTCCTGAACCTGATTAAACACTTTCATGGCCTTCCCAGGGAAGACCCTTTCAGCCACCTTGAAGAACTAACTCTTCTTGCACAGACAACCCGTTCCCGAAATGTGCAAGAAGACATATGGCTGATGCGGCTTTTTCCATTATCTCTTAAAGATAAGGCCGCTTATTGGTTCAGGTCCATTGGCCGACCCATTACAACATGGCCTCAACTCAAGAGTGCCTTCCTCAAGAAATTCTTTCCCATAGGTCGTACCAATTCCTTACGAAGATCTATTATGACCTTTCACCAAAAATCTGGTGAAACTTTCCATGATTCTTGGGAAAGATTTCAAGACCTTTTAAGAAGTTGCCCGCACCACGAGATTCCTTTATGGCAGCTCAAGAGAGTTCATCTTAGCTCACCCTAGCTCAAGTCAGCTCAGATCCAGCTCAACTTAGCTGAGTCTAGCTCATCTCAGCTCCCACTAGTTCACAGGGAGCTCTAGCTAGCTCAGCTGAGTTGACAGGAGTTCACCCCAGCTCAGATCCAGCTACATTCAGCTCCACTCAACTCCAGCCAGCTGAAGAAGAATTCATCTCAGCTCAGGAACTCAAGTCCAGCTCCCGGGGACTCAGCTTAGCTCAACTCAGTTGAGCTAAGCTACCTTAGCTGCCTCAACTAGTTTGATTCTCCCCGGGAGCACCAGACCTAGCTCACCTCAGCTCATTTTGGTAGAAGCTAGCTCACTTTAGCTTGGCTTAGCAACTAGGAAAGAACTAGCAAGCTAAGCCAGCTAGAGTAGCCCCATGCCAGCCTCTTCAGCAGCAGCCAGCTCTAGCTCCAGCTCCAGACTTCTCCTCCTCAGCTCTTCTCCCTGAAAACCCTAGCTCCAAATGCCTCCAACTCTACTCCCTACTAGCTAAGCTAGCTAAGCTGCTTAACTTAGCTAGTCCACCTCCATGGCACCAAAACCTATTACCCTACTACCTAAGCTCCAGCAAAAAGACCACCTACTCCTACTTTATTTTGGTGCCAACTATCCCTTCCATCACCACCCTACATCCACCATCAAAGCCCATCTCCACCCTCCATTTTTTCCCTCCAAAATTGCCTTCTAGAAGGTATTTTTGGAGGGAAAACCAAGGCACCTCTTCATTTCCCTCCCATTTTTCCCTCCAAAAATAACCAAGCACCCCTTCATTTCCCTCCAAAAACACCATAACCACCCCCCCTTCCCATCCTATAAATACCCTACCCTACCACCACATAATTCCCATCCTCCCTTAGTATATTTTTCTACCTAAACCACCTATACCTACGGCCAAGAAGAAGGAGTAGAGAAGGAGATTAAAGGGGCACATCACCAGCCCCTTTGGTGCCTTCTTCTCCCCACTCTCTTCAACTTGAGCCACGCCAAGGAGGAGGACTCTTCCACTTCAAGGAGGACGGCCAGGCAAAGGAGGACTTAGGGTGGACGTCCACCCTTGGAGAAAAACTTAGGGCACGCCCCCCTAAGGCTTGCCTTGGAGGACATCACCTTGGTGGAGTACTGCAAGGAAGGAGTTGAAGGACTCTTTTCAAGATTGGGAGCCACCAACCTTGGAGCAAGAAGCCCTCTTCTTCACCATCTATCTAGAGGATTTGTGTTTTCCTTTCTTATTTGCATTTTTCTAGTAGTACAAGCTTTCCTCTACTAGGCATTTTTGTTAAACACTTTTTCAATTATCTAGTTGCCTTCTTTGCATTTCTTGTTTGCATTTCTATTTGCTTATTTTCGGCATTCTTCACTCCCTCTCCCTAATTATTCTAGGCCTCCACTTGCCTATAGTGAGCTTAGGGAGAGGCTCTACTTGCCAAAAATAACGGTCGGGTTTAGGATGAATAAAACCTGGAAAAAGTGAAGAACGGATCTTTCATCTTAGGAGGCAGCTTACTCTGTATGGCAGAGCTTACTGTCTCTGAAAGATGCACCTGTCCTAGATTTTTAGCCTGCCTTTTAGGAGTACAAATATCCTTCAAAAATTTAGCATAGGCAGGTATATATTTGATGGCATCTAGGAGAGGAATATTGATATGAACTTGCCCAAATAGCTCCATGAGTTCTTCTGAAGTGGGCTCAGATTTCTTTTTTTTGTTGGTGGTGGGGTAGAGAGCTTGTGGGAAAGGGACAGGAATCTTGTCTTGAGATTTTTGTTTTTCTTTTTCTTCCTGATGGGGAGGTGGGGAGTCAATTTGCACAGGTTTCTTACCAGGTTCGTGTGAAGGCCCGGGGTCAGTGGTGGTTTTCCCACTCCTCAAAGTAACTGCATGTGCAGTCGGATTATTATTTACAGGAGGTGGGGGGGCCTGTGATTGCAGAAACCTGGGCGGCTGCTGAGGTGGTGGATTAGGAGGAGGCTGATGTGGATAATGTGGATTTCTGCCCATATAATGGTTTCCTTGGTGATTAGGGTTGGGTATGGGTTGGGACGGAAGATGTCCTACAGGTCTTTGCGTGGGAGTAACCCCAATCTGATTGTTCAGATTTGTGATGTTGCGGGTTACTTCCGTCATTTTTGTTTGCATATCCTGCAGGGTTCGCAGCATCTGGGCATTGATATCTTGTTGGGATGGCCCAGGATGGAAGTTTGGATTCAACCCATACCCATTAAAATGATATGGTTGGGAGGAAACTTGATTATTCCAGGAGTAGTTTGGGTAATTTTTCCAATTGGAAGAATTTTTAAAGGGCTCCTAGATGGCAGAAATATTTTGAGTGGGGTTAAGATCTGGATAGTTGTAGTTCCCCAGTGAATCATGGGCAACCTCAGAATAATCAGCAGGGGTAGTGTTGAGATTGTGCAAATTTTCTCTTTGTGGAAAGTTAGGTTGGGTTAGATGTGGGTGTGGAGCTTGAGTTGAAGTGGCTAGTCTTTCCTCAATTTTCTTTTGATTAATATGCATCTGGTCGAGTTTTTGAGCAATCAATTGAAGATCGTCTTGGGTGACAGGGATAGATTGAGTGCCTATTTCATGAACACCGAACTGCGGGTTTTGGGTTCTGCAAAATGTGTTCATGGAAGCTTGATTAAATGAGTTTTCACTCATTTCTTCGAACAGGTCATAGGCACTTTCTGCATCTTTATTTAAAAAGTTGCCGCCACACGAGGCGTCGACAAACTGTCGGATTTGATCTTCTAATCCATGATAGAAGATTTGCACGAGCTGCCATAAAGGAATCTCGTGGTGCGGGCAACTTCTTAAAAGGTCTTGAAATCTTTCCCAAGAATCATGGAAAGTTTCACCAGATTTTTGGTGAAAGGTCGTAATAGATCTTCGTAAGGAATTGGTACGACCTATGGGAAAGAATTTCTTGAGGAAGGCACTCTTGAGTTGAGGCCATGTTGTAATGGGTCGGCCAATGGTCCTGAACCAATAAGCGGCCTTATCTTTAAGAGATAATGGAAAAAGCCGCATCAGCCATATGTCTTCTTGCACATTTCGGGAACGGGTTGTCTGTGCAAGAAGAGTTAGTTCTTCAAGGTGGCTGAAAGGGTCTTCGCTGGGAAGGCCATGAAAGTGTTTAATCAGGTTCAGGACGACTGGCTTGATCTCAAAGTCCCCCTTCGGTATGACCACCCCTGGTCGTTCCTCATAATAATAAGGATCATACAAATGTTTTAGAGGAACAACAGGCTGCTGACGGGGTGGTGGGTTTGGCCTTGGATTGGCTAGGTTTTGGATGTTCCTAGTCAATGTTTGTTGATTGGAATTTAATTTATTAATCTGATCGGCCATCAATTTTAAAAGATCAGGTAGGGGGTCTTGATGTTGTGTGTGGGGCAACTCAAGATTGGGGAGTTCCAAGTATGGGAAGTTACTGGTGGTTGGGTTTTGGGTGGAAGGGTTAGAATTAGGGTTAGAGGTGGGGTTAGAGGTAGACTTGGAAGGGTCAGTGGACCTATTTTGTTGTGTTTCCATTTTTTCAGGAGAAGACAGAAAAAGTGGTCTTTTTACGTGGGGGGCGAAATCAAATGGTCCTTCCAAGTGCGGATTTTGAGACCGTCGCCCGTGCATAAAATGGAAGAACGGGGAGGGGAGGTAACCCATCATTTTTTTCTTTCTTTCCCTTTTTTTTCTAAGATATTAGCTTATCTTAGCTAGGTTCCAGCTCCCTTGGCATTTACCACCCTAAAACTCTACCTAACTAGCTCCACCAACTAAGCCCTACCTAAGCTCAGCTAAGCTAGCTCCATCCACTCCAAGTTGGCACCACCACCATCACCACCTTTCACCCCTCAAACACCACCAAAGGGCACCAAGAAGTTGGCACCAAAACCACCCTAACTACCCCCCTTTGTTGGTGCCAACTTTACCCTCCAAAAATGCCCTAATCTCCACCCTACACCTAAGCCTAAAGCCCATCTCCACTTTCCATTTTCCATCCAAAATTCCCCCCCTTCTAGAACACCATTTTGGTGCCAAAATGGAGGCACCCTTTCCACCATGGAAGTCCACCATAGGGTGCCTCCATGTCCTTAACTACCCCCCTCATCTCTTTGAATGGCAACAAAAATCCAGGACCATAGATCCCATAACCACCACTCCAAGCTCCATCTTAGCCATCCATTCCAAGATCCACCTATACCCCCCATCCTACTCTATAAAAGGACCTTTAACCACCACCATTTTCCCCATCCTCCCATTAGTATAAGTCTACCATAAATCCACCTACACCCTATGGCCAAGAGAAGAAGAAGATTAAGGGAGCACATCACCTACCCCCTTGGTGCCTTCTTCTTTCCCACTCTTCTTCTTGTGCCACGACAAGGAGGAGGAGCAATTCTTCATCAAGGAGGATGGCTAGGCAAGGGAGAAGCACCTAGGGTGGATGTCCACCCTTGAGGAGAAGCTTAGGGCACGCCCCCTTAGGGCTTGCCTTGGAGGACATTGTCTTGGCGGAGCTTTCAAAGAGGAGTTGGAAGCTTTCTTTTCAAGCCCAAGAGCTACCAGGCTTGGAGCAAGAAGCTCCTCTTCTTCACCAATTTCTAAGAGGATTTGTGGTTTAATTTCTTGTAGTTTCAAGTTAGAATAGAAGCATTTCTCTACATGTGCTTTTTGTAAAATAGATTTCCGTTAATTCAAGTTGCCTTCTTTTATCTTTTTATTGCATAGTTTTGTAGAATTTTTTTGTCTACTCCCTCTCCTTAGTTACTCTAGGCCTCCACGTGCCTAGAGTGAGCTTATGGAGAGGCTCTACTTCTCACTTTAGTAGTAGTGTAGTGGATTAGTGTAGACGATTTTCTTACTATCAACAAACCCACATTGTTCCCGTTATTTCAAAACCTATAAAAATCATATATATAAAATACCAAAAAGAAAGTTGAGTTTGATTTCCAAGAAAGAGACATAATTTTGCAACCGTTTGGCCTCATTGGACGACCCTAGATACTCCCCTATCTAGGTTACAAATTTTAAAAGCGAAATGGATTTACGCATTACAACGACTTCCAAAACCCTAATTAACAAATCGCGTATTGTTGTTATCACTTTTTAGTGTCATTGCTGGGGAGGCATGACTCTGAAAATTGTTTTTCTCTTGTTTGAAGTGGATCTCATCCCCTTGCCTCTCTTCTTTCTTGTGTGTGTAGGAACTACAGGAAGAAAGCGAGAATTTGGAAGCGAGAGCCCAAAGTTCCTTTTCTTTCCACAATTTTAGGTTGGTTTCTTCTTTGTTGTCACAGTTAGCCTAAAAGACTACCAAAATACACTAAACTTGGCTTTCAGGATTTTAAACATCAAATTTTGGTAGAGTGGTACCTTTAAAACCCATTGTTTGATTGATTGCCCCATTAAACACCACTTTACCTTTAGTGCGAGTGTTGTGTTTTTCGGATCCAAACTTCTGTCCGGATTTGAAAAAATAATTTCGAACACCACAGGTCTCCTAAAATCTTGAAATTTCACACATTGATTCCAAATCAAGTTGGAAACATTTGTTATAAATTTCGAACTAATTGGGTTTGCATTTAATTTCTAAAAATTCATGGACTGCAGAGGGGTTACTCCCTCTAATCTTCCTATTTTTCTACTATCTGCGAATTTTTAGAATTTTTATACTCATATAATTTTTTGTAAAATTTAGCTTTTTGGAATTCTTGTAAAATTATACACATCACCAAAAATAACCAAACTTTTCTGAGGCCGGTGGTAGTACTGAAAAATCTAAAATACCCACGGGTATCAATTCTAGGCTTTTACACCAGCATAAAGAAAAATTCTTTAAAAATATTAAACAAATTTATAAAATCCTAAAAAAATATTTTCTGGAATCCTTTGATTTTCCATATGGTAGTGGTGTTGTTTGATATGTTTGGACCACTACTTAGTACAAAAAGCCTAAAAAGTATCCATTGGTAGTTAAATTTTATCCTAGGATCAATTGGAGTAGGGTTTCTTTTTCATTTTTAGAGACAAACAACTAAAAGGAAATTGATCTCAACCCATACAACTTGATTTCTTTTTTATTGTGAATCTCAAAAACTTGTTTGAACTCTTAAGAAGGAAACCCTAAAACACACTAACTTAAATCCAATTTTAAAAGATGGAAATACTTAAATTTGTATGACAACTTGCTTGAAATTGGAACCACTTTCCAATTCCTCCACACATACTAAAAATTGAAATAATAGGGCAACAACCCAATCAACGCCCTCCATATTCCATGTGCGCTTTAGTGTCCTAGACCTAATTAAAATCTGTAGCAACTAGACCCCTAAGGTTTCATCAACTTAGGCTTGTTATCTAAGTCTTAAGTTTTCTTTAGTTAATATCAATTCTATCATCTATATCTGGTATTCAAGTTGAGGGGCCATGTCAAACAACCAAGAGTGGGTTTGCAAAAGCACCTGGGGATTTTCCTAAGAAACGCTTGTGCTCAAACCTCCCCTTCAACAACTTGGCTAGATTTGTTGACAGAACAGGTATTCACTATTGATTACTTTTTTCCTAGGTAGACCAAGTCTTAGGTTATTTTTAAGGAGTCACATTTAAGTTAGGTCTAGAATTTTGATTGCTTGTGTGCACACTTTCTCTCATCTCCATCTCTTCTCCTCTCCTACTGTTTCTTCCATTTTGCACAGGCGGCAGTCCAAAACTCCACACTTGGAGGGACCACTTGCTTTTGCCTCCCCAAAAAGACTTTTCCTACAGTTTTCCTCTTCCTTAAAAATGGAAAATCAAAATTGGTCCTCTAACCTACATGCTAAGTATTCTTTCCGCAATCTTTCCACTTAGGAGCTTTCTTAATTAGACCCCCCCACCTAATTTCTACTCCATAATGGCTTAGCTACAAGTTAATCAACAACAGTTGCATAAGGATTTAACAAACCTAGCCAACCAAGGGAGTCCTGCCACACCTACCCAAGCTCCACACATTCCACATTTCACCCCTTCTAACACACCAAAGAGAGAAGATATGCATAATTCCCGTGCTAAGTGTAATTACTATTCCGAGGTTTTCTATGGTTCAACGAGGAATTATATTTATCCCAATCATCACCCCACCCAAAATGTCCCCACCTTCCAGGAGCAATTGAAAACATCCTCTAATAGGAGGAATTATCCGGCTCAATCTTGGACCAATCCGATTTTCACCAACAACAAAACCTGTTTGGAGGGTATGGTTCAAAATCAACTTATTAATCTGGGCCATCTCAAGAAGACATCAATGCCCAGATGTTGAAAACCTTGCAGGAGATGCAAAGAAAAACAACGAAAATAACCCGTGCTATTAATGATCTCAATGATCAATTTGGGGTCATTTCAAACCAAAGAATTGCAGGACACTCACCATCCCAGCCCAAACCAAACTTTGTCAATCCTAGGAACCAACATCCGAGAGGACACCAACATCAGAACCACACTGTTCAACCCCCTATTAACCCAATATCTTAGCACCAACCTGGTTTCTATCAACAACAGGCCCCCCCACCTCCTCCCAGATAGCCAAACTGCATATGCAGATATGTTGAGGAGTGGGAACACCACCACTGATTTAGGGCCTTCAAATCAAATTGATGAAACCCACTCTCAACCTATGCAAATCGACTCCCCTAACCCCACTCAGGAAGAACAAAAAGGAATACCAAAAACACTTGATTCAAATCCTATTTCTCACTCTCAAACACTGCCATCCAATCTTTTCGATCAGAAATCAGAGCCCTCTCACCAAGATCTTTTGGACTTATTTGGGCAAGTCGAGAAGAATATCTCCATCCTAGATGCCACCCCTGCATTTGCTAAATTTTTGAAAGAAAAGTTTACTCCACCAGGGGAAGCTCAGAATCTAGGAAGGGTGGTCCTTTCTAAGACAGCAAGCTCAGTTGTTCAGAGCAAGCTGCCTCTCACAAAAAAGGACCTGGGCGCATTCCTCACCTCAGTTATCATAAATGACACCATTTTTTTTTTTGTGCCCCTCTTGACTTAGGTACCTCCATTAATATCATTCCCCCGGTCTTATTCAAGGAATCTCAATTCGGTGATTTTAAACCTACTAAGGTTCAATTTCAATTGGGAGATCGATCTACCATTCAATCACGAGGAATCATTGAGGATCATATTGTCAAGGTCCGGAATTGTCTAAATCCGGTAAATTTTCTTGTCCTTGACATAGAGGTACCTGCAGCTCTCACTAATACCATTCTTGGAAGACACCTTCTGATTATCGCAATAGCTAATATCAGATCTCATTCTATGAAAATGAATATAAGTTGCGGTAACCAAATTTTCTCATTAGATCTATTTCAAGCTTCCAAGAGGTTCATTGATCATAAAATTTTTGAGGACACAGATAATGCAATGGAAGCAATTTGTGAGAAATCTTTGTTGATCAAATCCTACTCAGCTTTGACCACCATGGATCTAGATTTTATTAATTCCTACTCTAAGGATGATTTTGTGGTCCGAGACATTTCAGATCAACTAGGGTTTGACTTTTACTCTTTCAATCATCCTGATTTTTCACCAAAAACATCCACACTAACTTCACCCACCCTACATCTCATTGATTCCTTTCCCCCTCCCTTTTCATTGGACCTACCACCCAACCCACTAGAGTCTGGCATTTTACATGCACTTAAACCATGGACAGATCCGAGTCATTCTTCCATTTTTCCATTTCATTTTGATCATGATTTCCTTACCATTCATCTTTTCAAGGATCTTGAGGAAAGCACATTTCTTGAGGACATTCAAGTGTCCAATTATTTACATGGCTGTCTGTCTTCCATGCATACTTTCACACCCGGCTGAATGGCATAAAAGATAGCACTGGATGGGAGGTAACCCATCATTTTTCCTACTTCCCTTTTTCCTTTCTTTTTCTAGATTTTGACCATCCTAAACCCAATCGCCCTTCACTAAAGTGATCCCTTTTCCCTCCTAATGCATGAGGACATTGCATATCACAAGCATGGGGGGTTGTTTTTAAAATTTTGATGATCGATTTAGGATTTTCAAAACCTAAAAACATACATTTTTCTTTTGTCATTTTGTTTTTTTGATGGCATACCCAAAAAAATAAAAATGTTGAAAACTTTTTGAGGAAAATTTTGAAATCGGGACTAAGGTTGAAAACTCACTTTTGGGACAATGGGATTTAATCTTTAACAACTTGGGGTTAGGATACGGATGTGATCATTAGAATTTTAGGGTCAGTCTTTAGACTATATCAGATATCCTTCTCCAAAATTCCACCTGAACTCATGATAGTTCAGGTGACTTGATCCTCTTTTGTAATATGGAAAGTATCTGGCTTAGTTTCTGATTCAAAAACTTGCATTTCGTGCAAAACTTCTTGTGTTAAATTTCACACACAATCCAGCACCTAAAAAAAACCCCTTGTATGGCCTTAGTAAAAGTCTGAAGCAGATCATTGGTTTGAATTCCCACAGCCGAGAAGGAGGAAAATGCCTCCTTTGAGGATGCATTGTAAACATGTTACCTCCTCAACGCTGCTCCATATGTATATTTCATATCTTTAGATGGAGCATTAAAGTGCATTTTTGAAGCTCAAGTGTCTTGGATGGTGATCTACCTGTAGTGTCGGAGCAAGAGCTTGAATTTACTTAGAGCGCCCCTTTATGCCGCATTGTGTTTTGGGGTTGTGAGCTCTTGGATGGTGTCATGGATAGTTCTATCTTGAAGTACTGGCGCCAGAGCCCCCTCGAGGATTGGTAATGGGAATGATGATCCCGACACATCTGTTGTAAGACTAAGCTAAAAATAAGCATGGAAAAAGAAAAGTTTTAAACCAAAAACACGCTCTTATAAATGTTGGCTTTTCACAAGCACAGACACAAAGTTTTAAAGGTTATTACAAGTTGCGAATCAAATTCAAGAGCCAGAAAAATCCTAAAAATAAAAATTTCAAGTCATCTAAAATAACAAGGGGTTGATCTGTAAATTTTTGGAGGATATATTGATCTCATTTTTGTCTAATTTCTGGATCCGAAAATAAATCCTGATGTTTATCCTTAACAAATCTCGTACCTCCTATATTTGGATCATCCTATGTCCCGTAATCTCTTTCTCCTCAAAAGTCGAAAAAATTAGATTTCCCAAAAATTCTGTTTTGTAAAAATTAAATTTTTGCAAAGAGACTAGCAAAAGATAAGCATGAGGGTATGATAAACACCAGATTATCATCATTCTTATGCATTAAAATAAACCTGGCTCTTAGGATTTTGCTCCGTAAATGGGTTTTTGGCATGCATTTAGGCATAAATTAGGATAGGCATGCATTTTGCTTTTTATTATATTTTTGATATGTTTATGTGAATGCTAGGGATAGATAGAGAGTCAGATCCCTAGAACCCTAGCACTCAGGAAGTCAATTGGTGAAGGAGAAGCTCAAACCAGCTGGAACTCAACTTGATCTAGCTCACTTGAACTAGGGTTAGCTCATCCCAGCTCCATTCAGCTCATCTCATCTAAGTGGTAAATCAAGAGAGCTCATCTTAGCTCACTTTAGCTCAAGTCAGCCCAGATCCAGCTCAACTTAGCTGAGTCTAGCTCATCTTAGCTCCTATCTATTCATTGGGAGCTCTTGCTCGCTCAGTTGAGTTAACTGGAGTTCACCTCAGCTCAGCATCAGCTACATCCAGCTCCACTCAACTCCAGCCAGCTGAAGATGACTTCATCTTAGCTCAGGAGGCTCAAGTCCAGCTCTCGGGGACTCAACTTAGCTCAACTCAGTTGAGTTAAGCTACCTTAGCTACCTCAACCAGTTTGATCCTCCCCGGGAGCACCACACCTAGCTTACCTTAGCTCCTTTTAGTAGAAGCCAGCTTACTTTAGCTTGGCTTAGCAGCTAGAAAATACTAGCAAGCTAAGCCAGCTAAAGTAGCTCCATGCCATCCTCTTCAGTAACTGCCAACTCTAGTTCAGCTCCAGACTTCTTTTGTCCAGCTCCTCTCCTTAAACCCTAGCTCCCATTGCATACTCCTCTACTCCATTACTAGCTAAGCTATCTTAGCTTAGCTTAGCTAGGTTCTAGCTCCCTTGGCATTTACCACCCTAAAACTCTACCTAACTAGCTCCACCAACTAAGCCCTACCTAAGCTCACCTAAGCTAGCTCCCTTCACTCCAAGTTGGCACCACCACCATCACCACCTTTCACCCCTCAACCACCAAAGGGCACCAAGAAGTTGGCACCAAAACCACCCTAACTACCCCACCTTTTTGGTGCCATCTTTTCCCTCCAAAAATGCCCTAATATCCACCCTACACCTAAGCCTAAAGCCCCTCTCCACCTTCCATTTTACCTCCAAAATTCCCCCCCTTCTAGAACACCATTTTGGTGCCAAAATGGAGGCACCCCATCCACCATAAATGTCCACCATAGGGTGCCTCCATGTCCTTAACTACCCCCCTCCACATCACTTTGAATGGCGCCAGAAATCCATGACCATAGATCCCATAACCACCACTCCAAACTCCATCTTAGCCATCCATTCCAAGAGCCACCTATAACCCCCATCCTAATCTATAAAAGGACCTTTAACCACCACCATTTTCCCCATCCTCCCATTAGTATAAGTCTACCATAAATCCACCTACACCCTATGGCCAAGAGAAGAAGGGAGGAAGAAGATTAAGGGAGCACATCACCTACCCCCTTGGTGCCTTCTTCTTTCCCACTCTTCTTCTTGTGCCACGACAAGGAGGAGGAGCAATTCTTCATCAAGGAGGATGGCTAGGAAAGGGAGAAGCACCTAGGGTGGACGTCCACCCCTTAGGAGAAGCTTAGGGCATGCCCCCTTAGGGCTTGCCTTGGAGGACATCATCTTGGCGGAGCTTTCAAAGAGGAGCTAGAAGATTTCTTTTCAAGACCAGGAGATACCAGGCTTGGAGTAAGAAGCTCCTCTTCTTCACCAATTTTTAAGAGGATTTGTGTTTTACTTTCTTGTAGTTTCAAGTTAGAATAGAAGCATTCCTCTACATGTGCTTTTTGTAAAACATATTTCCGTTAATTCAAGTTGCCTTCTTTTATCTTTTTGTTGCATAGTTCTGTAGAATTTTTTTTGTCTACTCCCTCTCCTTAGTTACTCTAGGACTCCACGTGCCTAGAGTGAGCTTATGGAGAGGCTCTACTTGTCACTTTACTAGTAGTGTAGTGGATTAGTACAGACAATTTTTTTGCTATCAACAAACCTGCATTTTTCCCGTTATTTCAAAACCTATAAAAATCATATATTTAAAACACCAAAAAGATAGTTGAGTTCAATTTCCAAGAAAGAGACATAATTTTGCAATCTTTTGGGCTCCTTGGTAGACCCTAGATACTCCCCTATCTAGGTTACAAATTTTAAAAGGGAAACAGATTTATGCATTACAATGACTTCCAAAACCCTAATTAACAAATCGCGTATTATTGTTATCACTTTTTGGCACTGTTGCCAGGGTGGCACGGCTTTGCAAAATGTTTTTCTCTTGCTTGAAGTGGATCTCATCCCCTTGCCTCTCTTCTTTCAAGTGTGTGCAGGAACTCCAGGAAGAAAGTAGAAATTTGGAAGCGAGAGCTCAAAGTTCCTTTTCTTCCCACAATTTTAGATTGGTTTCTTCTTTCTTGTCACATTTAGCCTAAAAGACTACCAAAATACACTAAATTTGGCTTTCAAGATCTTAAACATCAAATTTTGGTAGAGTGGTGGTCGGGCGTGTTTCGCATGTTAGAAATCGAGGTTACAAGTAACCTTTCGTTGTAGTTGCAAAACACGTCGATCAGATAAAATTTATACCGAAACTCCAAGGGTGTCCTGGGTCGAACACAAGGAGGCGATGTTTACTTTACGTGAAAATCGCGCTTCGATTCATTTCTTTTTAGTATTTTAGGGTTTTCTTTTTTTTTTGTATTTTTGAAATAAAAGAAATCAAGCAAACGTATCACAAGATAGAGATCTGGAACAAATCTGATATATATTACTTCTAATGTCAATTACAAGAAACTATGAAAGCATATAAGAGAGGGAGGTGAGAGGAAATCTCCCAAATCGGTTGTTCGGTGAGATGACGGCGCCTGGCGGAAGCTCGGACGAAGGAGGTGGGGAGCAAGATGATGGAGGTGAGATGCTGGAGGACGTCGGGTTGAGGAAAGCTTTAGCATAGCTTTGGAATGGAGGTGAGAAGACGGAGGTGATCTGCTACCGGAATGGAGGTGGGAGGATGGCTCCAAGGCGACTTGTGAATGGGGATGGGAGGTTGGAGGAATATTTAGTGGGGCAGAGGTTCGCTACACTAATAAGTGCCTTGGGAGCTTGAGAACAAGCTCTAATGGAGCGTTGGTAGGCTTGCTAGAGCTTGGGAGTAGGTGGGAGTAGAGTAGGTAGAGATGGCTTGGAAGGGAGGGGGTGTAGGTCCTTTTATAGTGGAGGAGAAGAGGCTAAAAATGTATAAAGGACCTTTAGCGACCTCCAGACTGTCGCTGGAAACGTTGTTGTAGACAGCTCACCTCCACCCACGCCCATAGCTGGCTCTGCTAGCTTGTAATGAAATAGCGACGGTTGTAAGCGTCGTTGTAGGTCAGCCCAGTTGTCGCTGAAAGCTGGCGCCAACCGCCCTTGTGCCCGTGCCACCTGCCCCGCTCATCACGCGCGTTGATGGTGCGTGCCTGGCTGTGTGTGCATGTGCTATGCACTAGCATGCGTGCTTGCTATGCACTGGCCTGCGTGTGCGTGCGCGCTACCTTGCACTGGCACTGCCGTTGCCGCTGCCGCTCCTTGCGCCTGCCTAATTGCAAATTGGAGGGGTTGCGGGGATTCGAACCTGCGCCCCTCCTTTTGAAACCAGCGCTCCCCCCATTGCGGCAATCCTTCCCTTGTGTTGCGTGGAGTGGCTTGGTGCATCCGCCTCCCAGCCGTTGGATCTTGATCAAACGGCTAGGATTAAAGGCGTGGATGAAGGAGTTAGGCGATGCTACTGGCCGGTGTTGGGCGGCCTGGATGGTGCCACGTGGCACCATCTGGGCTGTCCATCTTCTTCTTGTAGAGGGTGCTATGGTGCTCAGATCAAGATGATTCCCACGATGCCAAACTGTGATCGTCGCTCCGGATCCATCCATATGGTCAGATTTTCCATCCGAAACCTGTATGGATGTCGCATTGCCCCCTGGCCATATAAAATGGAGGAATTAATATATAAAATATACAACTATCCTAAATGCCATGCAATGGATGTTATGCAATATTTATAACATGATATGCAATGCTAAGCCTAGGAACTATAAAAAATAAGCAATTTATCTTGAATTTATGTGTGTTCATCATACCCCCATGCTTACTTTTTGCTAGTCCCTAGCAAAATTAACCTAAATGCTATGTATAAAGTAGAATCAGGGTTTAAGTAATTAGGCAAAATTCATTGATTGCTTTAGAAAATATCATCCCCAAGACCTAATTACAAAAACTCAACAGTGCCTGGGTGCCTGCCAGATCGTCTGAGCCCTCGCCTTTTTGAGAAGATAATTTTTTTTTCTTTTCTAATTTTTTTGTACTTTTGGAGTTTGAGAGTTACGAGATAACTTTTTACGGCTACCCGACTCACCCAAGACTCGAAAAGGACTCTAAGTGCTAAGCATCTTTGTGAAAAGGTGATAGACTCACAAAACGGCTATTAAGACGGACTTCGGGTTTCTACAACCCTAGGTGACCTTGCCTAAAGGTTTATCTTTACGATCGGTTGCTTTCTCCCTACTTTTATTTATGGGGTCAACACAAAGGTGAATCCAGTATATATCTCCCTGGTTTATTCTACTTCCTCGCTTCTTCCTTAAGTGTTTTGGGAATTATTGTGCATTTTTTGTGAGCTGGGTTCTGGACAATCGGTCGATGAGCTGTTACCACCGACAACTTGCCAGTCATACTCGTGCGGTCAAGTGTGGTTTTATTTATTTTTTTTTCTCCTTTTTTCTCTTTTTTTTTTGAGTGTTTCTTTTTTTTTTTTAAGTAGGTGGCTTCCTTGATCTAAGATTTACCTAAAGGCAGTACAACAAAAATGGTCTTGTGGCTGGGCTTTGGACAATCGACCAATGAGCTGTTACCACCGACAACTTGCTAGCCATACCACCCAAGTTGATCCATTAGCTACCTAATTTCCATAATTGTCGGAAAGTGAGTCAGTGCAAAATAATGTGTGTTGATGCTTAGGCTTAAAGTTCCCCCAAATTAGAGGGCGGGTTGATAAGTCACATACTTATCATCACAAATTATTTACCAAATTAAAATAAATTTTAATTGGCGAGGACTCGAGACTAAATCCACATTCTAGTGGACACCCGGGCTAATTAAGCCCAAAGACCTGAAGAGTCTATGTATTTAGGTCTCAAAGAATCAATTCCTAAAGTTTATAACTCCTAATGCCTAAGTTCTCATCTCCTAATTCTAAAATTTTTTTATTTTAACAAGAATCAAATAACAGGAAATTACTATTACAGCTGACAAAAAGGTTATAAAATATGTCCACCCCCCCATGCTTAGCTTTTGCAATGTCCTCATTGTGAAAAAAAATGAAAGCATGCAAGAGCGTAGAAGTGGAAGAATAGCACCTGGTTTCCGTGAGACACTAGTCAACTTGGAATAGTCTTCACATGTGCTAAGTTTAGTGCCTTTAGCTAGGCGAGGTTCTCAATCAATAATAACTAAACATTGAGGCCACAACAACACAGTTTCCGGGTCCCCAGGTATGGGTCTCGGAGAGTGAAATTGGGCTTACCAAAGAGATGAACAATGAAAGTGGTAAGCTGGTGGTGCAGGGAGAGCTCAAATGGTCTCCAATAGGAGTTTTGTTGATTTATTACAGAGGAAGTGTAGTTGGGTATAGAATTTATGCAGTGGTTGGGTGAAAAAGGATGATGAGGGTTTTGTGATGTGTTAGGGATTTGTGGGTACTCTAGAATACCTAATGTTTGAAGAGTTCTTCCCCAATGTTCAATTTCATCCTCGCACTCTAGGTTCTTAAGCCAACCATCCTAATCCTCAGAATTCCCACTCACAAGTTGGACCTCAAACTCTAAGCATTCAGGATAAGGATATTGTTGGATTTTATCTTGATCACGTGAATCATCCAACAATTTTTTGATTTCATGTATATCTTCTTCATCCCGTGTTGCTACAATTGGTCGCATTTTTGCTTTCTCCTCAATTATTTCAGCAACTGTGTGATCTTCTTCTCGAGTTTGGGTTGAGTTGGCCATTAAAAGGTTGTCTAAGGTATGTATAGCCATTACTTCCTCTATTCTACCAAACTCCTCCATCGAACCACACTTAGTTTTATTCTTTGAGACCTCAAAAATATTGAATCAATTTGGCTTATCCCTTGAGGCCATTTCTATATTTCCCAATTCACAATCAATCCTTACCTTGGTAGTTGCCAGGAAAGGTCTTCCCAAAATAATCGAGGTGTGGTTGAGTTGTTTTGGGGCTTCCATGTCCAAGACCATGAAATCAACAAGGTAATGTAAATCATTAACCTTGACTAAAACATCCTCCAAAATACCCCTTGGTTTTGTAATGGATCTATCGGCTAACTACAAGGTTATGTCAGTGTGTTTTAGGTAGCCTAGACCCAATTCCATGTGCAGTAAGGTGGGGATCACATTAATGGAAGCGCCCAAGTCGAGGAGGGCCCAGTCAGAAGTAACGTTTCCTATTGTGCCGAAATTCAGCGGGGCTCCCGGGTCTTGCTTCTTAGGAGGTAGTTTGTTTATGATCAATGTGCTTGTGTTATTGTTCAAAGCTACTCTCCTATTGATTTCAGATTTTGCTCTACGCCTTTCTTTATATGCATTCAGTAAACCTATGGCATAGATAGGGATTGATCCGATAGCTGCGAGGAGTAAAATGATTGTTAATTTGAAAGCCTGAAGTAAGGACATCCTTTCCTCCAATTTCTCCTTCGACTTTTTCTGTTTGCCTATACAATAACAACATACTCCTGAATCAGACCCTAATGTTTTGTTGATCACATTCTTAGTTGGGAGTTTGGAATTCTTGCTACGGGGCCTAATGGGGTTGACATGGGGTTGGGTAGGTCCCTTACGTTTACTACCACTCCTTAAGGTGATGGTGTTTGCCGTGGCAAAATGCTGTTGGTTAGTGCCTTGGGGAGGGTTGGGCAAAATAGGAGGCTCCCGGTTGATTATGGTAGGAACTTGGTTAGCTCCGAGAGGGGCTAGGGTAGCCTGATAGATAGCATGAGCTTGAGCATGCGACTCCCCATCATTACCAAACCCTTGAGGCCTAGTGCCTTGGCTCTGAACATTCCTTGGGTTTGGTATGGAATGTGATGGTAGAGATCCGGGCTGCTGGTTGTTTGTATTAAGTCCGGATTGCAAGGTGTCCAGCGAAGTTTTCATTTGTTGCATGAGCTGGAGCATTGACCCTTGCATTTCTACCATTTTTAGGTTCAAATCAGCCTACTCGGTGGGTTGTTGAGCATTCCACATGGGTTGATTAGCCTGATTCAGGGGCAACTGAGTATATACATGACCTTGACCCATTGGTTTTTGCGGTACATAGTTGTTGGGTCGATATTGGGTCTGCTGCCCTTGATCTTTCCAAGAGAAGTTTGGATGATTTTTCTAACCAGAATTGTAGGAATTCAAATAAGGGTTGGACCTAACATTCTCTTGCACAGCATGAACATCCTCATAAGATGAGGATGAAGAAGGATCATAAAGACTGAGATCAAAGGCCCCAGTTTGGAACCCATAAGGTTCTGAGAAAAGTTGGCTCGAAGGTCGAGCCATCTCTAGTTGGTTTACAAACTCCCATCCCATAAGAGTTTGTGAAGAATGGAATCCCAATCCCTGGGATTGAGCAGATCTAGAAAAATTAGAGTTTCCGGACATCCACTCTTCCATTCGTTTAGGAACCAGATCCATCTTATCTAATCTATTGTAGATCAATTCCATATCAAATGTACGAGAATCTTGGACCCCATTGGCATTTGATCTAATTTGTTGGGATCGGTTGAAGGTTTCCATGGAGGCGTGGTTTAAAGAATTTTTGCTCATTTCCTCAAACAAATCATACGCGCTATCTGCATCCTTGTTGGGGAAACTGCCTCTGCAAGAAGCGTCCACATGATTACGGAGTTGATCATTCAACCCGTGATAAAAAATCTGCACAAGCTGCCATTTAGGTACCTCATGGTGTGGACACTTCTGCAACAGATCCTGGAATCTCTCCCAGGCCTCATGAAACGGTTCCCCCTGCTGCTGGGAAAAAGTGGTAATTGCCCGTTGCAATGCATTGGTTCGCCCAATTAGGAAGAATTTCTTCAGGAAGGCTGATTTCAAAGCTGTCCAAGTAGTAATCGGTCTTCCAATGGTACGATACCAATGTGCGGCCTTATCCCTGAGTGAATGGGGGAAAAGCCTCATGAGCATCTGTTCTTCATCCACATTTCGTGATTTGGTAGTCTGAACTAGAGTGATTAGGTCTTCCAAATGTTGGAATGGGTCATCTGAGCCAAGCCCGTGAAAGTGTTTAATTAGACTCAAAACCTGGGGCTTGATCTCAACATATCCGGTGGGGATCACAATGCCAGAACAATCATCATAATTTGAAGGATCATAAAAATCCTTCAAAGGCCGAGTGCCCTGACCATTCATTTGTTGGAACCATTGTTGCATTTGCTGCAATTCTTCCAACTGCCTCTGGATTAGCTCCTGCTGGTTCAGAGGTGGGGGAGGTGGTTGTTGATCAGCCATGGGATCTACTTGGCTAAAGCTCAACCTCTGCCTCCGAGAATGGTCTAAAGGTCCTTCCAAACGAGGGTTCAATGACCTCCTTCCAAGCATACACTGGAAGGAAGTTGGAAGGATGAGAAAGAGAAGGGACCCTGCAGCACAAAAAATACAAGCCTGCCCTTAGGTTAGGTAGCCTAAAGGTCTACAGACTCTCAGAATCCATCCTAAGATTATGGACGATTTACCCTATTGATGTCCAGGCAATCCAACTAGTTAGAAGGAGGGACTGGGGAGAAAGTTCTTCCTTTGGCTTGCGCCTCCGATTCCTAGTGTACCCCCCAGCCGCGGTCGTTTGACGCTACTCCCCTAGCTAGACATCAGATTGACTAGTATAAGTAGATTAATCGTGAATAATCTCAATCTGGATCCCATAGAGCGAACCAGTCCTTATGGCCAACGTCTACTCAATTTTAGTTAGGCTTGGGATATTGGTTCTCTGGAATGTGATGGGCCCTTAATGGGTTGTGCCCTTAATGATTTGTTTGAGAACGTGTGAATGTGCACAACCAATAGGTTTTCAAGCAAGATTATTAATGATGAGGTTAGTTTTAGGATTCAAATCTTACTTAATAGCTTTTAAGATTCAAATATTAGGTGTTTTCAACCAAGTTTTGTAAGGCAAACCAAGTTTGTTGTTGAAAGCACGTGTTCAAGTATTTTCCTTTAGAAATCAAGAAAATTATGGACTGCCTGGCTTGACCTAATTATTGAATCCTATGGGGTAGCTAGAAAATGAACCTCTTTTAGATTAGGTGGTGTGGCCCAAACAATTCACTCAATTGGCTCAAATGCACCACCGATTAAGGCACACAAAAAGATGGTTAACCTAATATGATTTCTACTCTTTTATGTGTTGAATTCGTGTATCGGGCCATAGGTCAGAAGCCCAGTTGAGTAGATGAAAATCAAGTCTGATTATGTGCCTCAAATGTGGGTGTATAGAGTGTGTAAATTGATTTGTCCCACAGAAATATCTTTTTGTTTTTTTTTATATAAGATGTGGGTGAGATGGGTGAAGTTGGCAAACAAGACAAACAAAGTCTATCCTAGGGTTTATGCAAACACCTAAGTAGATTAAGTCTTGGTTATGATTGTGGCGAAATGAACTAGTGGGGGGGAAAGTGGGGGACACTTACAGAGTACTCTACCCACACTTTACTCCGATTTACCGCACTTGGATCTCCATGCTAGGGTACTTGCAAGACAGTAGATCAAAGACAAGTAGAGTTAGTGCTATGTAAATGCAAAGAAGTGCAATAAACAATAAAGTAAATTCCGTTGCCTGCCCGGCAACGGTGCCAAAAAGGTCGCGCGTGTTTCGCGTGTTAGAAATCGAGGTTACAAGTAACCTGTTGTTGTAGTTGCAAAACATGTCGATCAGATAAAATTTATACCGAAACTCCAAGGGTGTCCTGGGTCGAACACAGGGAGGCAACGTTTACTTTACGTGAAAACCACGCTTCAATTCGTTTCTTTTTAGTATTTTAGGGTTTTCTTGTTTTTTTGTATTTTTGAAATAAAAGAAATCAAGCAAATGTATCACAAGATAGAGATCTGGAACAAATCTGATATATATTACTTCTAATGTCGATTGCAAGAAATTATGAAAGCATATAAAGAGAGGGAGGTGAGAGGAAATCTCCCGAATCGGCAATTCGACGAGACGACGGCACATGGCGGAAGCTCGAACGAAGGAGGTGGGGAGCGAGACGATGGAGGTGAGATGCTGGAGGATGTCGAGTTGATAAAAGCTTCAGTGTAGCTCCAGAATGGAGGTGAGAAGACAGAGTTGATCTACTACCAAAATGGAGGTGGGAGGACGGCTCCAAAGTGACCTATGAAGGGAGATGGGAAGTTGGAGGAGTATTTGGTGGGGCAAAGGTTCACTACACTAATAGGCACCTTGGGAGCTTGAGAATATGCTCTAATGGAGTGTTGGTAGGCTTGCTAGAGCTTGGGAGTAGGTGGGAGTAGAGTAGGTAGAGATGGCTTGGAAGGGAGGGGGTGTAGGTCCTTTTATAGTGGAGGAGAAGAGGCTAAAAATGGATAAAGGACCTTTAGCGACCTCTAGACCATCGTTGGAAACGTTGCTGTAGATAGCTTACCTCCACCCATGCCCAGAGCTAGCCCTGCTGCCTTGCAATGAAATAGCAATGCCTGTAAGCATCGCTGTAGGTCTGCCCAGCTATTGCTGAAAGCTGGCACCAACCGCCCTTACGCCTACGCCGCCTGCCCCACTCATCACGTGTGCTGACCGCGTGCGCCCGGCTATGTGCATGTGTGCTATGCGCTGGCGTGCACGCTTGCTATGCGCTGGCCTGCACGTGCGCACGTGCGCTACCTTGCGTTGGCACCGCCGCTACCGCTCCATGCGCCTGCCCAATTGCAAATTGGAGGGGTTGTGGGATTCGAACCCGCGACCCTCCTTTGCAAACCAGCGCTCCCACCTTTGCAGCAATCCTTCCCTTGTGTCGTGTGGAGTGGCTTGGTGCGTTCGCCTCCCAGCCGTTGGATCAAGGATTGAAGGGTGCGGATGAAGGAGTTAGGCGATGCTGCTGGCCAGTGTTGGGAGGCTTGGATGGCGCCACGTGACGCCATCTGGGCCGTCCATCTTCTTCTTGTAGAGGGTGCTACGGTGCTCAGATCAAGATGATTCCCGTGATGCCGAACTACGATCGTCACTCCGGATCCATCCGTATGGTCGGATTTTCCATCCAAAACCTGTATGGATGTCGCATTGCCCCCCTGGCCATATAAAATGGAGGAATTAATATATAAAATATACAACTATCCTAAATGCCATGCAATGGATGTTATGCAATATTTATAACATGATATGCAATGCTAAGCCTAGGAACTATCAAAAGTAAGCAATTTATCTTGAATTTATGTGTGTTCATCAAGTGGTACCTTTAAAACCCGTTATTTGATTGATTGCCCCATTAAACACCACTCTACCTTAAGTGCGAGTGTTCTGTTTCTTGGATCCAGACTTCTATCCGGATTTGAAAAATCAATTCTGGACACCACAGGTCTTCTAAAATCTTGAAATTTCACACATTGATTCCAAAAAAAGTTGGCAACATCTGTTCCAAATTTCAGACTAATTGGGTTTGTATTTAATTTCTAAAAGTTCATGGACTGCAGAGGGGTCACACCCTCCAATCTTCCTATTTTTCTACTGTCTGTGAATTTTTAGAATTTTTATACTCATCCAATTTTTATTAAATTATTCTGGGATTCCTGTGAAATTCTACACATCACCAAAAATCACCAAAAGTTTCTAAGGCCGGTGGTGGTACTAAAAAGTCCAAAATACCCACAGGTATCAATTCTGAACTTTTACTCCGTCACAAAGAAAAATTCTTTAAAAATATCAAACAAATTTTTAAAATCCTGAAAATCCTTTTCTGGAATCCTTGTTTGATTTTCCATAAAGTAGTGGTGTTGTTTGATCTGTTTGGACTACTACTTAATACAGAAAGCCTAAAAATATCCATTGGTAGTTAAATTTTTGTCCTAGGATCAATCAGAGTAGGGTTTTTTTTTCATTTTTATAGACAAACAACTAAAAGGAAATTGATCTCAACCCATACAACTTGATTTTTTTTTATTATGAATCTCAAAAACTTGTTTGAACTCTTAAGAAGGAAACCTTAAAACAACTAACTTAAATCCAATTTTAAAAGATAGAAATACTTAGATTTGTGTGACAACTTGTTTGAAATTAAAACCACTTTCCAATTCCTGCACACACTCTAAAAATTGAAATAACAGGCAACAATCTAGTCAACGCCTTGCACATTCCGTGTGCACTTTAGTATCCTAGACCTAATTAAAATATGTAGCAACTAGACCCCTAAGGTTTCATCAACTTAGGCTTGCTATCTAGGTCTTAAGTTTTCTTTAGTAATATCAATTCTATCATCTATATCTGCTATTCAGGCTAAGGAGCCATGTCAAATGACTAGGCGCAGGTTTGTACAGGCACCTGGGGATTTTCCTAAGAAATGCTTGGGCCAAAACCTCACCTTAAGCAACTTGGCTAGATTTGTTAACAGAACGGGTATTCACTATTGATTACTTATTTCCTAGGTAGACCAAGTCTTAGGTTATTTTTAGGGAGTCACATTTAAGTTAGATCTAAAATTTTAATTGCTTGTGTGCACACTTTCTCTCATCTCCATCTCTTCTCCCTTACCGTTTCTTCCATTTTGCATGGGTGGCAACCCAAAACTCCACCTTTGGAGGGGGTGAGTGAAGAGAGGAAGGGATGATGAATTCGAGTGGTAGGGGTCTCCCTTTATAGTTGTAGGGATTGAGGGCAATTTGGCCATTTTATGCTCAAAAACATTAACTCAGGGTCTTTAGTGGTGGATTTAAGCATCACTAAAGCCCCTGAATGTGAGTGTAGGTCACACACACGTCATGCCTCCTCTTCTCCTCACGCTTCAATGCCTACACACGATTGTGCACTCTCAACCGTCCGATCGCGAGATTGGATGGCTTAGAAGACATCGTGCCCCATCGCGTGCCTACGCGTGATCGGGCATTCAAATGCACGTCGTCGTGCGCATGCATGATGAGGCACCCAGATCGCGCCATGTAGATCCCCCACTATGACATGATCCAAATCCGATGGAGGAATTTGGCTACGCCCACACTTGCGCCTGATTTGAGGCGAGGCGGGGCTCGAACCTGCGCCTCCGCCTTCGCATGAAGTCACGTGACCGTTGAGCTACGCAATCACTTGAGGAACGTTTCTGGATTTGGGATGGCATTGAGCTCTCTCTGTCATTGGATCTTGATCTAATGGCTGAGATCATCTACGCAGTTGAGGAGAGAGATAGCAGCAGTGGGTCCTTGGGCGGCTGGATGGCGCCACGTGGTGCCATCTTAGCCATCCATCTTCTATGTCTTGTAGATGGTGCCACGGATGTCGGATTGGATCAATTTTTACACCGTTGGGCTATGATCGTCAATTCGAACCCATCTGTATGGTCAGATTTGTCATCTGATGTATGAATTTACACCATCTTGGCCCCTTGACCTCTGATCTTTCTCGGATTGCATCTAATGCTACGGAAGTCCAATTGGGGTGATCTTGAAGTCGTTGAACTCCGATCATTGCCCTGATTAGATCCGTACGGTTGGATCTTCAATCTGAGGCCCCGATTAAATATCGCTCTATCACCTGACCATAAAAAGGAGAAATTAACCTAAATTTTATACAATCTATCTTAAATGCAAGATGATGCATGTTATTTAATATTTATAATGTATATGAAATTATACGTCTAACATGCAAAAATAAACGATTTATGTGATATAAACGTGTTTACATCACACCCCCATGCCTATCTTTTGCTAATCCATAGGAAAACTACATGCTATTTATAAGAGAATTAGGTTAGATTTCTTGGGCAATAGTTATTTTTCAACACTTAGAGATTTCAACTAAAACCTGAACTACAGAGACACAACAGCGCCTGGGTGTCTGCCAAAATGCAGACCTGCTCAAGCTCTCGCCTTATTCAAAGAAGGATCTTTTTCTTTTTTTCTAATTTCTTTTGGATTTTTGAGTTTAGGGTTTCGAAGTAGCTTTCTACGGCCACTCAACCCACCAAAGACTCGAAGAGAACCCTAAGTTCTAAGCATCTTTGTGTGTGAAGTTTGATAGACTCACTGATCGGCGATTAGAATGGACTTCAAGTTTCTATGCCCCTAAGTGACCTTGAAAAGAAATTCTACCTAAAGGTGTATCTATTCGACCGGTAGCTTTCTCCTTACTTTTATTTTTATGGGGTCAACACAAGGGCGAACCCAGTGTATATCTTCCTGGCTTATTCTACTTCACTTCTTCCTAAGTGTTTTGGAATTATACGTGCATTTCTTGAGCTGGGATCTCGACAACCTACCAATGGGCTGTTACCCATGATAACTTGTCAGCCATACTCGTGCGATGAAGTGTGGCTTATTTCTTTTTTTTCTTTTCTTTTCTCCTTTTCTTTATTTTTTTTGGATATTTTTCTATTTTTTCTTTTTTTCTAAGTAGGTGGCTCCCTTGATCTAAGATTTACCTAAAGGTAGCAGGGAAAGAATGGTCGTGTGATTGGGCTCTGGACATCCTACCAATGGGTTGTTACCTACGATAACTTGCCAGCCATACCAACCTAGAAGGTTCATGAGCTACTCAATTTCCATTAAAATTGTCGAAAAATGAGTCAGTGCAAATAGTGTGTAGATGCTTAGACTTAAAACCCCTCAAATTAGAGGGTGAGTTGATAAGTCGTGTACTTATCACCCCAACTTATTTAACCAATTAAAATTTGAATTTAAAATGGCGAGGACTCGATAAACAGGTCCGCATTTAAGTGGACACCTAGGTTGATTAAGCCTAAAGACTTGAAGGGTCAAGTGTTCAAGTCATACAATTTTATTCTCTAAGATTGAAAATTTTCTAAAGTCCAAGTTCTCTTTCCTAATTCCAATTTTTTTTAATAAATAAAAAGAAAATAAAAAGAATCTATGGAGCTGACAAAATAATTCAGAGATGAATATCCACCCTCCTATGCCTATCTAAGGCAATGTCCTAATTGTATTAAAAAGACATGAAACTGAGTGGAGTAGAGTAGAAGGCAACGTGAATAACAGGTCGGCTCTAAGATGAAAAGAAACTGTATACATGCTGAATTTAGTGCCTTCAGCTAGGCACATTAACAAAGAAGAAGAAACAAAGAATTCACAAGTGCAGGTTAGAATTAGAATAAGAAAATTTAGCTTTGGACCTGCTAGGAGAAGATGTCCACAGATATGAACCAAATTGTGATGTAGACCGATGCCCCATGGTCGAGTATATTTAAGGTTCTGCATAAAAATTATCTAAAACCTGAGATTGGTATGTAGGTAGGGTTGGGCCTACGATTTGTGAGGATGCAACCCAAGTCCAAAAAGTCGAATAGTAGAGAAATCAAGCTCAAAAGGATAATCAATGAATTTGTACTTAGGTTAGACATCCTCTGAGTCAAAGATGTCATAAGGGTCCTGGTAGAAGGTTGGTGGTTTCAAACAAATAGGCACCCTTAGACTCGATCTTCTACTTCCTCTGGAATTGGCTTCCCAAATCATCATTTCCCAATTCCTATCCTCCTCATTCAGAATTTTGAATTCTGGGACCTCCTGCATATTAATCACCCCATCTAAAATGTCCAAGTCCAAGATTTGTTGCGGAATCAGCATTGAATTGGGTCTAGTGATATCAAAATCAAACTCGTTAGTAAGCTCAATGGGGTGTGATTGAGGATTAGGGCTTTGAATTGAATCCTCCATGAAATGAGGATCTGAATCCACCTTGCGAGCCCCAACAAAATCAAGTTCCTTAATTTTAGGGCCATCGAATGATTTATCAAATTCCTCAGGCCCAGTCATCTCACTAAAATCGTGTTCTGTAAACTCATGTGTGACTTCGCATAATGATTCTTCACCTTCAGAATCAAATAATTCTAAATCTACATTAATGTATGTCTCAAAATCATCAATCACTTTTTGTTCCATGGAGGCATACGTTTCCTCGTACCTCGGCTTAGGGATCTCAGGTGAAGAAATTAGTTCATCCTTATTTGATTGCTCTAGAACAACCTAGTCAACCCTAGTCTCGTAAAACATGTCCCCCCAAATAGGTGCTTGACCGGATTTTGACATTGGCTCTCCTGTTAAGGGTTCATCCTGGGAATCCTCACAAGATTGGACTAGAGCAATCATAAATCTCATCGACAATTTTGATAACTTCCTAAGTAAAAACTCACTCGGGTCTTTATCCTTAACATCCTGGAGCCAATCCAACAAATAGTTGTTAAGATCATCAATCATTTCAATTAGATGCTCCAATTCTTTAGGGCAAGGTGTTGGCTGAGCTTCTAGAGATTGAATGGTATTCCTTAAGTTAGCCAACACCTTATCTTAAACCTGGTTAACCTGAACCAAATGGTTTGGTTCAGGGTTGGGCGGGTTTGGGTTTAGTGCAGGGGAGTCAATGAATTGAGGTTCTTGATACCCTCCCTGAAAATAGGTCATTTCGGGTTGTCCATAAGGAGGTGACGACCTATAAGCAGTGTAATTTGACGAAGGGTAAGGATCAGCATATCCTTCTTGATTGTAGATCATATTAGGTTGTCCAAATGAGGGCAGTGATTTATAATCGATGTTGCACGGAGAAGGATAAGAATCAAGATTATGGTATCCAAGGTTACACCTTGAACACCGAGGTCTGGAATTGTATCCCTAATAAGGATTATCCCAACTAGAAGGTGGATGAGAATAACTCTGGTTGGAATAATAATCATTTTGGGAATAAGTAGTGGTAGGAGTGGAAGTGCGAATAACAAGTGGAAGGATCCATGATAGAACGAGAGGAAGAAAGATGCCCTGCAATGCAAACAATCAAACCTGTCCTTAAGTGGGCTAGCCTAAAGACTTACAGACTCACAGAACTCATCTTGAGATAAAGAAATGATTTGATCTACTTCTTTTCAGTCAATCCAACCAGTTAGAGGAAGGGGCTGGGGAGAAGGTTCTTCCTTTGGCTTGCGCCTTCGGTTCCTAGTGTAGCCCCCAGCCGTGATCATTTGATTTTGCTCTCCTGGCTAGACATCATATTGAACGGTAGAAATAGACTAATAAAAAATAATCTCGATCTGGGCTCTGAAGAGTGAGTCCAATCCTTAAGGCCAACGTCTACTCTATTTTAATTAAGGTTAGGTTTGAATGTGCTTTGGAATGTGATGGGCCCTTTATGTAGGTTGTGCCCTTAATAATTGATTGATATGTGTGTGCATGCACAACCAATGGTTTTCAAGCAACATTATTTTTTATGATGTGGTGAATTTAGGGTTTAAATCTTGCTTAGTAGCTTTTAGGATTCAACTTTAGGTGTATTCAATCAAGTTCAGTTGGCACGGCAGGTTTTGAAAGCACAGGTGAAGATGTTTTCCTTTAAAGCTTAAAAGAATGTGGAGTGCTTGGTAAATCCCTAAAAGTTGAACCTATGTGGCAGCTACTTGATGAGTTGTTTTTAATTGAAGTGATGCAACCCAAACAACTCAAACAATTGGTCTGATGCACCACTTAATTAGGCACACAAGTGATTACCCAATATGATTTCTACTCAATTATGTGTTGATGAGTGTATCAGTCCCAAAGATCGGGTTACCAGTTGAGTATGAAGAATTAGAAGAGGTTGTGTACCTCTATGAGATTTTTTTTAATTTTTCTTTATATGTGGAGGGTGAGGTGGGTGGAGGTGACAAACAAACAATCAAAACTACCCTTAGAGTTTATGCAAGCTCCTAGGTTAATTAGGGTTTGTGTTATTAGGTGATGGAATGAAATCTAGTGGGTGGGGAGGTGGGGGTAAACTTACAGACCCTTTAACAACACTTTACTCCAATCTACCACTTTTGCTCATCTTGAGAGAGTACCTGCAATCACAATAAGAAAGGAGAGAAGTGAGATAAAAGATAAGTAAGGCGAGAAAATGCAAAAAATCAAAGCGCATCGCCTCCCTAGCAACGACGCCAAAATATTGGATCGGAAAATTGTCGCAAATAGATTTGAGTTTGAAAAATCCGTCGTTATAGTGCGATTTGCAAGAAAAACTGTCAATAGATAAATTTTACCGAAACACAAAAGGAATTCCAGGTCGAACACAGGAAGGTGAACGTTTGATTAAAAATTGCATTTGTTTTATTGTCATGATGCTGATTAACTGGTCGAATTAAATCTAAACTAGTTATCTACTTAAATAATAATGAGTAGAAGAGAGAGAGAGAATATTACAAATAGAGACAAAAAAGAGATAGAATAAACATAGATTTCATAATCACACAATGATGTCTATTACAACTAACCACTACAATAGAAAGTAGGAAATCTTACAACTAGAAAGTGGTAAATCTACTCTAGAAAGCAGTAAAAAGGTGGAGAGAAGTTTTCCCCCTCGAGGGCAGCTTGGAGGACGAGCCACGTTGATGGAGTGCCTAGACGAAGGTGGTGAGATGCAGGATGAAGGAGAATGACGATGGACGATAGAGAATGGGGCAAGGCGACATCGCAGTGGGATCCGCTTCCCGAATGGCTATGAGAGGACCACCATGAAATGCTCCACAAATGGGATGAGAAGGTGGAAAAATTATATTTTTAACTCTAGAGGAGCATCCCGGATTTGGGATAAGCTCTTAGAGCTTTGGAGGGGGTGAGTGAAGAGAGGAAGGGATGATGAATTCGAGTGGTAGGGGTTTCCTTTTCTAGTTGTAGGGATTGAGGGCAATTTCGTCATTTTATGCTTAAAAACATTAACTCAGGGTCTTTAATGATGGACTTAAGCGTCACTAAAGCCCCTGAACGTAGGCGTAGGTTGCGTGCACACCGCGCCTCCTCCTCTCCCCATGCTTCAACACCTACACACGACGTGTGCTCTCAGCTGTCCGATCACGAGATCGGACGACTTAGAAGCCATCGCACCCGTGCCTTCATCGTGCCCACGATCGGGAGTTCAAACGTGCGTCATCACGCACGTGCATGATGAGGCACCCAGATCGTGCCACGTTGTACCCCTGCTGTTGCATGATCCAAATCTGACAGAGGAATTTGGCTACGCCTGCGTTTGCGCTAGATTTGAGGCGAGGCGGGGCTCGAACCAGCTCCTCCCTCTTTGTGTGAAGTCGCGCGACCGCTGAGCTACATGGTCACTTGAGGCGTGTTTTTGTATTTGGGCGTGAGCTCTCTCAGCGGTTGGATCTTGATCCAACGGCTGAGATTGTCTACGTAGTTGAGGAGAGAGATAGCAATGGTGGGTTTTTGGGTCAGTTGGATGGCTGGGATGGCGCCACGTGGTGTCATCTTAGCCATCCATCTTCTGTCTTGTAGATGGTGCCACGGATGTCTGATTGGATCGATTTTCTCACCGTTGAGCTACGATCGTCGATCCGAACCCATCCGTGTAGTTGGATTTGTCATCTGATGTATAGATTTACACCATCTTGGGCCCTTGACCTCTGATCATTCTCAGACTGCATTTGATGCTACGGAAGTTCGATTGGGGCGATCTTGGAGTTGTTGAACTCTGATCGTTGCCCTAATCTGATCTGTACGGTTGGATCTTCAATCCAAGGCCCCGATAAATATCACTCTATCACCTGACCATAAAAAGGAGAAATTAGTCTAAATTTTATATAGTCTATCCTAAATGCAAGATGACGCATGTTATGCAATATTTATAATGTATGATGCATTTATACGTCTAAGAACATGCAAAAATAGATGGTTTAATTGATATAAATGTGTTTACATCAATCATCTAATGATCTGATCAGCACCAATGCGGAAGAGGTACGGGTCTTCCCATATGCAATACTTAGCATCAGAAAGCAATTTGTCTTTCCTGGCCTTCGGCCAATCATATGGGATCTGATGAGATGCCAAGTAATTAACCAAATTAGCATACCAGGGAAGTTTCGTACCAATAGTCAGGAGGTGCTGATAAGGAAAATGCTTCATGATTGGGTCGGAAGGGTTTATGATAGCAGGACAAGTGATCAACTACCATGTTCTGTTTTCCGAGCAGATCTCGAGGTCAAATTCTTGCAATAGCAAGATCCAGCAGATTAGTTGAGGCTTCATGTCCTTTTTTGTGAGAAGGTGCCTCACTATGGTGTGATCCGAATATATGATAACATGGGAACCCAAGAGATAAGATTAAAATTTTTCTAAGACAAATACTACGGCTAGTAGCTCTTTCTTAGTAACTGTGTAGTTATGCTGAGTCTCGTCAAGTGTCTTGCTAGCATAGTAGATGACCACGGGTTTCTCGTCAATTTTCTACCCAAGCACGGCACCTACTGCATAGTCAGATGCATAGCACATGATCTTAAAGGGTTGAGAGCAATCAGGGGATTGCAAGATAGGTGCTTCGGTGACTCGGTCACGTAGACTTTCAAATGCACGAGTGCACTCCTCGGTGGTTTCAAAGGGAACATCTTTTGATAGAAGATTTGTCAAGGGGCATGCGATTTTTGAGAAATCAGGAATGAATCGACGGTAAAAATCGACATGCCCCAGAAATGATCTGATGTCCTTGACCATTCTAGGCATAGGTAGTTTGGAAATCAAATTTACCTTAGCTTGGTCAACCTGGATGCCATTCTTGGAGATAAGATGTCCTAGGAGAATTCCCTCAGGAACCATGAAATGGCTCTTTTCCCTGGAAAGAACCAAATTCACGTCAATGAATCGCCTGAGGATTTGGACCAAGTGTAGGAGGCAATCATCGAAAGATTCCCCAAATGCTGAGAAGTCATCCATGAAGACTTCGAGGCAATCACCTACCATATCAGAGGATATGGCAAGCATGCACCACTGAAAGGTGGCAGGTGCATTGTAGAGCCCGAAAGGCATCCTACCAAACACGTACATCCCATAGGGGTAGGGGAAGGAAGTCTTCTCTTGGTCCTCAGGATGGATTGCCACCTGATTATAACTAGAGTACCTATCCAAGAAGCAAAAGAATCAATTTCCAACCAATTTCTCGAGTATTTTATCAATAAATGGCAGTGGGAAATGATTCTTTTCCGTAGAGGCATTCAGCCTTCGCTTATCAATGTCGACTCTCCATGAGTTTGCAATATAGGTCGGAATGGTTTCTCCGGTTTCAGTCGTAATCACAGTGAGCCCTGCCTTCTTAGGCGCAACCTGGATTGGACTCACCCAACGATTGTCGGAGATCGGGTAGATGATCCAAGCATCTAACCACTTAATGATCTCCTTTTTCATGACATACTATAAGTTTGGATTCAAACATCTCTACATTTCATAGGATGGTCGTAGCCCTTGATTAGCCCATATTTATGGGCTATTTAAGATTTAAGTGCCTAGACATTAAGTTTATTCTAACATTTATTTAGCATAAATTAGGATGTAAATAGATTAATTCATATTTTTGATTTAATTACATAATTCATGCATTGCATTCATATTTAAATGCATTTAGAATTAACTAAGAATTGCATTCATTTAATTAGCTAATCAAGTAGGTGAATTACTTGCATTGTTTTAATTTAACATAGAAGTTAAGGGCTTATGCATAAATAACCATAATATTTTATTCTTTTATTCTTTTTCTCCTTTGCACAGGTAACTCCTTCGACTTTGGCTCTGCCTCCTCCTCCTGCGCATCACATTTATGCTACGCCATTTTGAATTTGAAATCATAGCTGTGGCTACAAAAGGAGGGAGAGCTGCTGTTGAGAGGAGGCCACCACCCTTTGTCCCTCACTATGCTCAAAGAACATTGCTTCTCTTCCATCCATACCACCGGCCTCCCACCACGGCAGAACGACTCACCACCGTGGGCGTGTGGGGTGACAACCCACATCGCCAAAAGAGTCTCTACAACTCTTCACCTCAACCAACAACTCACGCCCACTTCCGTCAGACACCACTGCACACGCCCTCACTTCAATTCCAGCCATCAGACCTTGCACACCGCATGCCAGCTGCTCATAGCAGCCTTCGCCTTCACCATGCCAGCGCCTCCTCATCTCCACCAGAACCTCCAGCAGTGCCTGCAAACCACCGCACACGCGCTCACTTCACCCTCAGCGCACGCGCCAGCAGTGCCTGTCCTCGCTCCATCATACTCACCATGCACCTCCAGCCCAGCCTGCAGAACCCGTGCCCACCTCCAGCGCCACTGCACTTCTGCACCTTTGCTTGCCCACAGTGTGCGCTCCACACACTTTCACGCCCACGTGCCAGCAGCCCGCGCTCCAGCCTTCACGCCCGCGCCCTCCTTGTGAGTCTACAGAGCCGCACCTAAACGCGCCCACCTCCAGCGCCTCCCTGTAGCACCTGTAGTTGGCGCCACCACCATGCCCGCACGCACCTGTGCACTCTGCAAAATGCCTGCGCGACCACACCTTCGCGTCTCCGCACGCCTGCAGCACCCCCAGCACTCACGCGCGCTGCTCTCCTTGCACCTGCAGCAGCAGGCTCCTCCACCGCCGCCACTCCTCTCCTACGGCAGGCTGGCTCTAGCCATCTCACAATGCAGCACTGCCGCCACCGAGAAGGCCTCACTTTAGCCAACCTCTTGTAGGAGTGAGTAACTCCTCGATTTAACCTCTCTCCGATGCGTAAGGAGGAGAGAGATAAAATGCTCTGTTTTTATGTTAATTATTATTTACATTTGAATGCCATTGCCACCAAAATCAATTTTAATTTATGATTATTTTATTATAGTGAATTTGTGACTGCATATTCATGCTTTCTGATAATTGTGAGGTTATTGTTATTCACATGTTTTAACATTGGTTTTTGGATTAAAATGTGCACAAATTTTATCTAATACATGTCAATTGGAAATTACATAAAATCATCACATATTTATTGAATATTTCAGTGAGGAAAAATTGCACATCTACCCTTATATTTTTAAGTTATTGTGCATCTTCTTTCCATCGCATTTCATGTCAGATTTGACTATGGATTTTGCACTTGATTGAAAGAATATGAAATAATCGAGATTTTATTGCATCATTGCCTCCCTGTGGACACGACCCACTCTTCTGTGAGTGGTAATTGTTATTGTAATTATTTTGTTAAGCGGTTTTCCACCACTTTGTTACTAAAACGACAAATCATCTTAATCACATTATTCGAAAGCGAAAATTGACTTATCAAATGGCGCCGTCGCCGGGGAGGCAACAGATGCAATAATTTCACCTGATTTTATTTCTGATTATTTCTCATTGCACAGTGATCTGACCATTTATTATCTTTTCTGTGCGAGGAATTTGTGCAAGGTATTTGAGAGAGGTGACAGGCACATCAGGGAGAAGATGTCGACCTTGAGCGACGCTTACACGTGGGGAAGATGAAGGAGACCTGGATTCTGCCTTTATAGGAGATTTTTCATTTCATAAGTTTTATTTCTATTTTCTCGCCCTTGTAGTAATTGGGGCTGCTTTTTGGGAGCTTGTACCCTTTTCTTTAGATTTAGGTTTTTAATTTATTTTGTGGATTGTTTACCCTTTATTTCCTTGTGTATAAGTAGCTAAAAAAAGTAAAACAAAAAAAAATAAGCTTCCTGCCCCTAGGATGAACCATTTAGGTTTGTATGAGCAGCCTCTAGATTTATTTCTCTGTATTGCGTGCATTCTCGCATCGTTGATTGCTGGAAGCAAGGTATGCATTCTCTTACTTTGCATCCTATTCTTGATCATGCATTGCATTTGGACTTAATCCAAAGACCACATAATTTGTCTTGAAGCGGTCTAACAAGTGGTCACATATATTCTTGAGAAAGGACTAATTAAAGGAGGGACATCTAAAAATCAAAGACTTGATTTTCAAACGTGGTGTGCGATTCAAAATTTAAAATCTTTTTGCAGTGTATGCACACTTATATCTTTTGCACCACAGCACACATTTAGACACTCCTAAGTCTTGGAACGACTAGGATAAGAGCCCTCCTACCATTGGATTCTGAAGTGTTCGGAACTTGAGATCAAAGGTTTTGTAAATCCAAAGAGGGAGATACCCTATCATGGATTTTTGGGGGTAGTTGAGAAGCACCGTGAAAGCACAGCTTCAAAGGAAGGCTTAGGCCTACTTTCATCCCTCGATCTTCCATCTTTGGATTTGCTTTACCATTTGAGATTTAGGGAAGAACACCTAAGCTCCAACTAGGTCTTTTTAAGGCATTTCGTAGGTTGACAATAGGCACATAATTGATTGGGCAACTTGCTTTGTCACCTACAATTTGAACTAAAGTCAAAAGCCTAAATTTGTAAAGACCGAACAAGTCCTTTTGAATTGTGTTTGTAGTGCATGCTTGGTAGGCATTCTCTTAGGAAACAACTTGTGTTTGATCCTAAACCTGAAAGAATCTTAAGAAGAAACCTTCCAAGGGTAGAAATGGTTGGTCAAAGGAGCCTTAAGGAATATTTCATTCCAACCAATCAAGCTGGCCCTGTACTACGTAGACCTGGAGGGGACAGTCCTTATGAGATCAAAAGCAGTATCATATCCTTGCTACCCTCCTTTTATGGTACTGCTAGGGAAGACCCTTACAGGCATATAGAGGAATTCATCGTGGTCTATTCCACGATGAAGCTGCAGGGCGTTACTGATGACGCTCAAATGCAGACCCTCTTTCCCTTCTCCCTTAAGGACAAAGCCAACTATTGGTATCACACCCTTGATGATATTAGCACTTGGGATGCCTTGAAGAAGGAGTTTTTGAAGAAGTACTTCCCCATGAGCAAAACCAATCACTTTAGGAGGGAAATTATGAGTTTTGTTCAAAAGGATGGGAAAGCTTTCCATGATGTGTGGGAGCGCTTTAATGACTTGCTGAGACTTTGCCCACATCACCAGGTGCCTAAATGGCAACTGGTTGAAAGGTTCTACACTGGACTTAATGATTCGCATAGGCAAACTGTGGATGGT
Source organism: Thalassia testudinum (assembly GCA_037157565.1). NCBI lineage: Eukaryota > Viridiplantae > Streptophyta > Magnoliopsida > Alismatales > Hydrocharitaceae > Thalassia > Thalassia testudinum. Next base: position 129,126,310 of record JAZHRO010000014.1, on the reverse strand, counting down.
GCCTATGCAGGAACCTTTCTAAGAATTGCAAACTGTGGATGTAAATAGATTAATTCATATTTCTGATTTAATTACATAATTCATACATTGCATTCATATTTAAATGCATTTAGAATTAACTAAGAATTGCATTCATTTAATTAGCTAATCAAGTAGGTGAATTACTTGCATTGTTTTAATTTAACATAGAAGTTAAGGGCTTATGTATAAATAACCATAATATTTTATTCTTTTATTCTTTTTCTCCTTTGCACAGGTAACTCCTTCGGCTTCAGCTCCACCTCCACCTCCTGTGCATCACATTTATGCTACGGCATTTTGAATTTGAAATCATGGCCGTGGCTACAAAAGGAGGGAGAGCTACTGTTGAGAGGAGGCCACCACCCTTTGTCCCTCACTGTGCTCAAAGAACATTGCTTCTCTTCCATCCATACCACCGGCCTCCCCTGTGGTAGAATGACTCACCACTGTGGGTGTGTGGGGTGACAGCCCACACCGCCAAAAGAGTCTCTGCAACTCTTCACCTCAGGCAACAACTCCACTCACTTCCATCAGACACCACTGCGCACACCCTCACTTCAATTCCAGCCATCAGACCCTGCACACCGCACGCCAGCTGCTCACAGCAGCCTTTGCCTTCACCACACTAGCGCCTCCTCATCTCCACCAGAACCTCCAACAGTGCTTGCAAACCACCACCCACGCGCTCACTTCACCCTCAGTGCATGTGCTAGCAGTGCCTGTCCCTGCTTCGTCAGACTCACCACGTGCCTCCAGCCCAGCCTGCAGAACCTGCACCCACCTCCAGCGCCACTGCACTTTCGCACCTCAGCTTGCCCATAGTGTGCGCTCCACGCGCTTTCACGCCCACGCACCAACAGTCGCGCTCCAGCCTTCACGCCTGCGCCCACCTTGCGGGTTTGCAGAGCCGCACCTCCAGTGCCTCCCTGTAGCACCTGCAGCCAACGGCACCACCACACCCACGTGTGCCTGTGCGCTCTGCATAACGCTTGCGCAACCACGCCTTCGCATCTCCGCACGCCTGCAGCACCCCCAGCACTCACGTGCGCTGCTCTCCTTGCACCTACAGCACGCGCGGCAGCAGCAGACTCCTCCACCGCTGCCACTCCTCTCCTCCGATAGGCCGGCTCCAACCATCTGACGATGCATCGCTGCCACCACTGCGAAGGCCTCACTTCAGCCAACCTCTTGTAGGAGTAACTCCTCGATTTAACCTCTCTCCCATGTGGAAGGAGGAGAGAGGTAAAATGCTCTATTTTTATGTTAATTAGTATTTACATTTGAATGCCATTGCCACCAAAATCAATTTTAATTTATGATTATTTTATTATAGTGAAATTGTGACTGCATACTCATGCTTTCTGATAATTGTGAGGTTTTTGTTATTCACATGTTTTAACATTGGTTTTTGGATTAAAATGTGCACAAATTTTTTCTAATACATGTCAATTGGAAATTGCATAAAATCATCACATATTTATTGAATATTTTAGTGAGGAAAAATTGCACATCTACCCTTATATTATCAAGTTATTGTGCATCTTCTTTCCATTGCATTTCATGTCAGATTTGACTATGGATTTGCACTTAATTGAAAGAATACGAAATAATCAAGATTTTATTGCATCATTGCCTCCCTGTGGACACGACTCGCTCTTCTGTGAGTGATAATTTTTATTGTAATTATTTTGTTAAGCGATTTTCCACCACTTTGTTACTAAAATGACAAATCATCTTAATCACATTATTCGAAAGCGAAAATCGACTTATCAGCGCTCTTCAATGTAGATGTGGTGCATGCAATACGAAGGGTTGGTACCAATCAAGTCATTGAGAGTCCAACCAATGGCTCTCCGATGTTGCTGGAGAACAGAAATTAACCGTGTTTCCTAATCAGAAGTTTATCGGGAATTGATTATCATAGGAAACATGCGATTATAACCTAAAAAGACATTTTTTAGATGATCAGGGAGGGGCTTCAATTCCATGACAGGATTGTCAGCAGCAGTAGGCGTTTCAGGGTAGGTTTCGGAAGCAAAGGTAGGAGTTGTAGGTGTGTCTAGGTCAGGTTTACGCTCCTCTAACTGTGGGGTTTGATCCTCTTGTGGTTGAATATCAGGTATAAGCAACTTTTCATCAACAAATGGATCTTCAACCACGGATTCAATATAGCATATCTGCTCGATAACCCCACGATTTATTCCTTTTTGGGCCTTAAAGATATCAATTTTCAAAGTTTTATCCCCAACTTTCAACTCAATCTGACCCTCTTCACAATTGAAGTTAGCCCTAGCCGTGGCAAAAAATGCTCCCTAATATGATTGGTGTATCTTTCAATTTCTCAAGAGCACCCATGTCTAGCACAATGAATTCTACGGGAAAATAAAAATCACATATCTGAACTATAACATCCTCGAGAATTCCTTTAGGTGACTTAATGGATCTATCTGCTAATTTCAAAGTCATCTCTGTCAGTTTTAGCTTAGATTCTTCAAAGTGCTCTAGTTGGGATGTGGGTATCAAATTTATGGAAGCTCCTAAGGCCAATAAATCTCTGACAAACTGTATATCACCGATTGCATAGGAGATCAGAGGGGTACCTAGGTCTTTTGCCTTAGGCAGGAGTTTTCTCAAAATGATGGAGCTAGCTTTTTCCAATAATATGATTGAATTCCCACCTTTGGTTCGTAGCTTATGCTTAGGTGTACATACATCTTTTAGGAATCTCGTATAGGCTAATATGTGGTGTATTGCATCCATCAAGGGGATGTTTATTTGCACCTGCTTAAAGAGCTTGACTAGGTCCTCCTCAAGTGCCAAGGTTTTGGGTTTTCTCTTTCCCTTGGTCAAGGCCTTGGGAAATGGAACCTTGGTCAATTTCTCTAGAATTGGCTCAGACTCTTTATTAGGGATAGGGTTGTCCTGGATGACTAATCTAGAGTTAGGATTTGTAGTATCAGGTTTGTTGTGGCTAGGAAATGGTGGGTCTTGCATCGTTTTTCCACTACGAGTGATGATGGAGTTTAATCCTGCCTGATTCTGGTTAAGCTTAGGCAAAATAGGTGTCTGCTACTGAAATCCAAAGTATGAAGTTGAAGTTGTCATCCCATCAGGTGATGGAGTAGAAGGGGCTTGATAAACATAATGTGCTTGGCCTTGATTTTGCTTCATAACATGCCTCTGGTTTGGCACGTTATTTGGGTTTGGAAGAGGTTGAGAAGTGCACCAGGCTGGTGAGCACTTTCTAGCTGGGCCAATTGATTACGTAGTTCAGAGATCTCTTCTTTGTGTTGTTTCTACATGTCTACCAAGGTCTGAGGAATCAGGGATGTCTGGTCCTCCTTAGGTGTGCCAGATTGGAAATTTTGATTGGGCCTTAGTTGAGTGGGCTGATATGGTTGCGGGTTTTGTAGTCAGGGTTAGAATTGAGGTCTCAGATTCAGGTTATTTCCCGACCACGCAAAGTTGGGATGATTACGCCATCTAGGGTTGTAGGTATTAGAGAAAAGATTGTTTTGGATGACGTGGAGATCCTCGCAGGTCTGAGGAACTCCAGAAAAATCAGGATACGAGGGTTCATAGTTCCCCTAACTGTGGTAGGCTAGCCCGGAGTTTCCTCCAAGACCAAAATCAAACAGGGGTGGATAGGCATCCATCCCCTTAGAGTGGTAGATGTCGTGTGAAGCCTCCCTACCTGTGGGTGGGTGTGTGTATGGGCTTTGCGGTGTAGTGGTGGTCTTGTGTAGATGTCGAGTGATGTTGTCCACCTTTTTCTCAATGATAGAGACCTTATCCAATTGACTGGCTGCCAACTCCAAGTCAATGGATGTGGAAAGGCCTTGGGTCTCGTGTACCCCCCGATTGTTTGCCAATGCACGGGTGGATGTCCAGTCATACGCACCCAATGACTCATTATTTAGGGAGTTTTGCACATTTTCAAAAATTTCCCAAATCTCATCTTCATGTTGACCCATGATGTTGCCACCACAGGTTGCATTGACAAATAGCTTGATGTCGTCACAGAGCCCGTGGTAAAAGGATTAGACTTGTTCCCACTTCGAGACTCCATGATGGGGGCATTTGTGCATGAGATCCAGAAAACGATCCCATGCCTTGTGTAGTGATTCTCTCGCTCCTTGCAAGAAGTCCCTGATTTGGTGCCGCATTGCATTAGTTCAGCCAATGGGATAGAAATTTTGTAGAAAAGTAATATGAAGTTCTTCCCATGTGTTGATCTGGTGAGGGTATGTCTGAAACCAATTGGCGACTTTGTCAGCTAGAGAGAAGAAGATTTTCAAGAGTAGACTATCTCGATTATGCAAATCTGTCCCAAATGTGTGGGCTAGATGCTTCAGATTCTTGATGTGTTGGAAAGAATTCTCAGAGTTCATGCCATGAAATTTTGGGGTCATGTGAAGCAGACTAGGCTTGAGCTCCACCTCGGGTCCTGTAGGAATGTTGATTCGGGGTTCGATTTCCACCGCAGTGGGATTGTAGTGATCTCGCATTTGAGGATGCGGCGGTGGGTTGAGATGTGCATGAACTATCTCTTGAAGGTCAAAGAATTGTTGTGGTTCAAAGTTAGGTTGTTCTTCTTGATGATCTATGGTTGTGTCTAGAGATTCGGGCTTAGAAGTGAAGTTGGAAGAGATGTTGATGTGATCGAGTTGTTACACAAACAAAGAAGTCGAGGCTTGGCCTCGACGATAGTGAAAAACTAGTGGAGGCCTTAAGGGTGGTCTTAAGGACCTTCCAAACATACACCAATGGAGTAGATGAGGGACAGAAGGTGTGGTGGACCCAATCAAGACACCTAAATATCTTTGGATGACTAAAGAGGTTCGAGGCGGATGATACCTCTAGATCACAAAGTTGTCCACCTGAGAAATACCTGGGTAGCCAGGAAGGGAGAGTCTCGCAAAGACCCCTACATGTAGAGCATCCCCACGGCTTATAGGGTTCCCCCCACCCGGCCTTCCATATAACCGTGGATCCAGGTAGACCAGAATGGATAACTTGACCTCTTAAGTCTACCAATTTTAACATTAAAGAGAGGGTGCTTATGATTTCACTTGAACTTTAAGATGTTTTTGTGAGTGGTGACCTAATTTGAAGATTGGTTGACCCCACAAGGTGGGTCAACTTCACCTAATTTTTCCTTGATTATTAGGTCCCGCTTTTTAGGATTCAAGTGATGTTTAGAGCTTGATTTTAGGGTTTGCTTGATTAGGCAAGTTCAATCAAGGCTTAGGATGCACACAATTTGGGAAGGTTGATTCTTTTTTTAAGCAAGTGTGTCTCTAAAACCCTGAAATGGCAACCCTAATGTGGCTCTACTTGGTACAATTAATTTCTTCCAAATCTGGCACCAAGGACTCAATCAAGAAGGTGCGTAATCCTAGGTGTCTTAAATCCCTAAATCGGTGCAGAAATTAGGTTCAGGATGTTTCTAGAAATGAACGAAATCATGCAACTTGTGATGATTAAATCTAAATATAGAATGCACGTTGGTCCTAATTGCTTTCTTTCCCTTTTTTAGCTTTTTCAGAATCAGGGGTTAATGAAGATGGAAAATGAGATTACCTGCCCCTGTAGTAGCTGTCATGCGGTTGATCTTTATCCTCGACTGAATCCCTGCACAAATCACAACCAAAGAGATAGAGCAAGTTAGTATCAAGCCAGGAATTGTAATCAGAGAGATCAAATTGCATGTTGCTCCCTGGCAATGGTGCCAAAATGTTTACGTGCTAAATCAAGGTTTTAAAATCACTTCATTGCAATATAGCCAATATAGCACGTGAACAAATACAATTTATAACTTGAAAGATTGTCAAGAAAATCCGAGGTCCAACGCAGGAAGCAAGTGTTACAATTAATATCAAAGACAACAATATTACCACAAATTTGAGCAAGTTATAATGAAAATTTCATGCAAGAATGATATATATATATATGAATGTCAATATCAGAGTGCAAAAAGAATGGGGTAAAATGGTGATTTAAATCACCAATTACCCCTCTAATTAAGCTTAATAATTCTCAAATAACTGAACAATAATGATCAACCAATTATTCCACGCAAATGTAAGTAACCAATAATTACATAGTGCACTCTATCAGAGATATTAGACATTGGATGCTCATGGGTAGATGTCTTAAATGATGCCAGCTATAGTGCTTTCGTACTAATCTTGCTTCTTCTCTTCTTTTTCTCCTTGGCTCTTCTCTTCTTTCTCTTCATGCACAAGGGGCTTCCCAATCTTCACAGTGGCTAAGTGTTGGGTTTCATCGCTGAAGAGCAAAACCCCCCTCCCCCACTCACAAATTTTTCCTCCTCTTCTCTCTCAGATAATCGGGTATCCAATCGGGTACTATGGTATGAGCAGTATTGGGTCCAGGGCTACCGACAGTGGGTAGTAGCCGAGGAGTGAGGGTGTAGGTCGGGTCAGATCGTGTAGGGTGAAGGGGTCCTCACCCTCAAGTGTTGAGGTGATAAGCCGTAAACACAAAATCAACTTATGCGTAGGCGAGCCTCTTTCCATGAATGATGTGGGACTAATCAAGTCCTCCTTCCTTCGCGAGCGTGCAGCTGCTGAGGTCTTGCCAATTGGATGAGCTGTAATTAATGAAGTCCTTAATTGAAGACCAAGAGGCCTTCCTGGAATGAAATTGTTGTAGGATCTGTAAATCACAAGCACACTAGAAGGGGAGGATCAATAGTGTGGAAAAAAAAATTGCAACACAAAGGAAACCACAAAATGCACAAGATTTATATAGTGGTTCCACTCACTTGGGTACTCCACTACATAAGTCTCCTGACTTAGGATTTTTAACCTGATTCCCTCAACCTGGAGGGAATCAATTTACTAAAACCTGAGGTAATTAACAAGTTACCACAACCCAATTACAAGATATAAAAGAGAAATAAAGATACAGGTGTAAGAAAAATACAAATAAAAGCTTACAACTAATCCCTAAGTCTCCAACAATTATATAACTTAATTAAAGTATATAAATTGATCTAATGAGAAAATTGAGGTGTAAAACAAACGGATTTTTCAGAGAACACGATTGCCTTGAAGACTTGTTGCAAGTGGAGAATGGCCTTGAGAGAATTGCAACAAGACAAGCTCTTTTGCAGCTAGAAATATGAGAAATGAAGGTGTAGGCAAAGATAGAATTTTTTTGCTTCTTGGTTATGTGCAAAAGACACTCAAGGAGTGCTTATATAACCCACAAAGAACCTTCCGTACGTTTACTAGCCATTAGGGGTAATTTGGAAAGTTTAAGGATAGGTTTAATTGCAAAATAGCTATTTAGGATGGTCACAACGGTTAGTTGGTATCGGTACTAAACTTTTGGTACCGATACTGACTACTTACAGTCAGCCCAACTAATTCACTAGGTACCAGTACTCATGATGACTCACAGATTTGGGTCCAATGACTTACATGTACTGGTACTAGTGATTAGTATCGGTACTTGTAAGGTCCAGGCAAAAACAAAGTGCATAAACTGTGACCACTTGGTACCGATACTCATGATTAGTATCGATACTTGTTGCTCACAGTTTGGGACTTAGGCCCAAACCTGTGCCTAGCATGTACTAGTACTTATGACCAGTACCGGTACTTGCTACAAGTACCACATTTTGTAAGTTTTAAGTCAATTTTTAGAGAAATCCAACTTACTCTAAACGACTTGATTTTCAAAAAATCGATTTTGAGTTTTGAAACGAGTGAATGAATGATTTTTTGAACCCTAATTATCTCTACTTTATTTTTAACTTTTAGATTTTGTTTTACTTTTTAGGAGACATACAAAGATTCTACAAAAATAATAAATATAATAAAAACTAGTCTTCTAATCTTCTTCTTCCATATGCAATCTTGTTGCTTGCCTCCATAGGTTCTTTTGACCTGTAATACTTCATAAACACATTAGATTTTAAACATGGTTTTGTTAACACCAAAACACAGAAGAGAAATGGAACTAGGTTCCAACAACCGTGACTCCTCGGACCATGACCTGGAGAGAATGCAGCTGGAGAATGCAATGCGTGGTCGGAGAACTAGAGGGTGATGGTGGAGCAACGACGAGTACCTGAAAAGAACAATACGGCCTATCGGCCCTATCAAATACATTTAGAAGATTCGTCAGAGCATGTCGAGTGCAGTGGTGGCTGTGGCATGTTGAGTGAGAAAGCTGGAGGTTTGCTGACCTCAGGAAAGTGGTGCAAGGTGAGAGGTGTTGGGTAAGGTGATAGAGAGAGCTAAACCCCAAATTTCTTTGGGATTTTACTCAGTGAGGCGAGGTGATGCTTGTGGACACGGTGGCGTGGTGTTTGGCGGTCTGTGGCAGTGAAAATGCCTCACCAAAGGTACATCAGTGAGATAGAAGACAGAGTCGGAGCGGGTGAGTGTGTGGTAAAAGCAAAGTTGTAGTAGCACGGTGATGATGCGTAGATAGAGTAGAGTCGATAAGGCTAGCTATCTGACGACAAGGGATGGAGGAGGCGTCGGTTGTGGTATGGTCGACGCTGGAGAAGGTGAAGGCTCCGATGAGGTAGATGGTGATGAAGACGGGGTTAGGAGACGTCTCACAGGTATGGTGAGACGTGGAAGATGTCGGGGAAGTAGAACCAATCGACTATGCTATGTGGTGATCGGCAAAGAGGCTGGAGGTAGAGGGGTTGCCAGAGACAATTTGGAGAAAGCCGAAGGTAGGGAAGGAAGAGGTATTTTTGGCTCAAAAACTTGCTAAGGAGGTGAGGTTGTCCATGAGGGTCTTTTATAGGCCATTGTGCGAGCGGGTGAGTGCGTGGTATTTTTGGCTCAAGCTTATTTCAGATTTTTAGAGAAAGAAGGCTTGAGGTTCAAAGATTTGTATGAGCTACAAGGGAGGATTTGGAGACCAGAAATAGGTTTAAATGATTAGGGATTTCCTCAGGATCATCCCTTCCAATTTTGGATGGGATTGGTCAAGTAACTGAGGAATCCTTGATTGAAACCTCGAGTATGTGGGTTCACACCTGCCATGGCAACATGGACCCATCTACAAAGAAGAAGACAAAGTTGGGGCGCAGTTTGCAAGGATTTTTGAAAGTTGAGGGCCTTTTTATAAGAAATAGAGTTAGACTTGGACCAAAATGTAAACTAGGTCAAAATAATCTCAGATTGAGCCCAAATATTTGTACAAATCTAATTTGGATCAAAGGATTCTAATGGTGAAGTCGGATTCAGGTTTTGACCAAGTTTGACTAGGAAAATTACGTAGAAACCAAAATTAGGGTAACTTTTTATTTGTGACTTTATTTCAGGACAAAATAGGTTCTGATGGTCAAATCAAAGATACCAAACCCTATAGAATATTTTTCTATGAATTTTAGAGGGTTTAAGTGAATTTTATCCTGACCAAAACATTAGTTAATTAAGAAGGTCAATTTTTAGGGTTTTAGATGTCCATTAATTCTTGAAATGCGAGAAAACCCGATTTGTTCTGCATGGACCCTCTTATTGGACATTAATGACCATTTGATCGTTAATTAACCCTTGGAATTCCCCGCGGTTATTTTGTATTTGTGAAATGTAGTTAAAATTACAGAAACAGCCCTGGTTTCTTATCTCTCAAAACAGAACATTATGCTTATATGACCCTCTGATGGTTATGTAGGAGATTTTATCAACTTTATCACACCAACTTGAGCTAGTTATGGCTCATGACGGTGTTCCCATCATACCTGATGATAACAACATCCTCAACCATATCTATCACTATTTAGTCAATTTCTTTCTTTAAATGCTCCTACATAACAATCAGAAAGCCATAATTCATTACAAATCCTTTCTGAGAGAAATACAAGAAATCAAGGTTAAAACTGTAATTTTACCATCATATCATCAATGCAGAATAATCATAGGTTTCTTCAGGGGTTAATTAAGGGTCAAATGACTTTAAGAGTCTAACAAGTGGGTTAGTACAGACAGAAAAAGGTTTTCACGTGTTTTGAGAATTAAATGACTTCCAAAACCTTAAAAATAGACTTACTTAATTAACTGAGGTTCTGGTCAAGATAAAATTCACCTAAACCTTCTAAAATTCATATAAAAATATTCCTTAGGGCTTGGTACCTTGAAATTGACCATCAGAACCCATCTTGACCCAAAATAGAGTCTCAGATAGACATTTGCCTTAATTTGGGTTTTTTCATAAATTACCCAGTCAAACTCGGTCAAGACCTAAATTTCCCATTGGATTCCTTAGGACCTGATGAACACACATAAATTCATGATAAATTGCTTATTTTTGATAGTTCCTAGGCTTAGCATTGCATATCATGTTATAAATATTGCATAACATCCATTGCATGGCATTTAGGACAGTTGTATGTTTTGTATATTAATTCCTTCATTTTATATGGCCAGGGGGGCAATGCGACATCCATACGGGTTTCAGATGGAAAATCCGACCGTACGGATGGATCCGGAGCGACGATCGCAGTTCGGCATCACAGGAATCATCTCGATCTGAGCACCGTGGCACCCTCTACAAGAAGAAGAAGATGGATAGCCCAGATGGTGCCACATGGTGACTTCCAAGCCACCCAACACCGGCCAGCAGCACTGCTCAACTCCTTCTTCATCCGTGCCCTTCAATCCTAGCCATTAGATTAAGATCCAACGTGCTGGGAAGCGGTTGCATCAAGCCGCTCCTTACGACACAAAGGAAGGTCTGGCGTAATGGTTGGAGCATCTGTTTACAAAGGGAGGGTGCGGGTTCGAATCCCTGCAGCCCCTACGATACGCAATTGGGCGGGCGCATGGCAGCATGTATGTGCACACGCACGCCAGTGCATAGCAAGCGCACACACAGCAGGGCGCGCGCGGTCAGCACGCGTGATAAGTAGAGTGACGAAGAGGGGTGCAAGTGTGGTTGGCGCCAGCTTTTAGTGATAGCTGGGCTGACCTATAGCGACGCTTACAGCCGTCGCTATTTAATTACAAGCCAGTAGAGCCAGCTAAGGGCGTAAGTGGAGGTGAGCTATCTAGAGCAACGTTTCCAGCAACGGTCTGGAGGTTGCTAAAGGTCCTTTATCCATTTTTAGCCCTTCTCCTCCACTATAAAAGGACCTACACCCCCTCCCTTCCAAGCCATCTCTACCTACTCTACTCCCACCTACTCCCAAGCTCTAGCAAGCCTACCAACGCTCCATTAGAGCTTGTTCTCAAGCTCCCAAGGTGCCTATTAGTGTAGCGAAACTTTGCCCCACCAAATACTCCTACTTCCCATCTCCCTTCATAGGTTGCCTTGGAGCTGTCCTCCCACCTCCATTCCGGTAGCTGATCACCTCCATCTTCTCACCTCCATTCCGGAGCCACGTCGAAGCTTTCCTCAACACGACGTCCTCCTGCATCTCACCTCCGTTGTCCCGCTCCTCACCACCTTTGTCCGAGCTTTCGCCAAGCGCCGTCGTCTCGCCAAATAGCCGATTCGGGAGATTTCCTCTCACTTCCCTCTCTTTTCATGCTTTCATAGTTCATTGTAATCGACATTGAATTGATATATATATCATATTTGTTCCATTTCTATCATGTGATTCATTCTGCTTGTCTTTTATTTCAAAAACACAAAAAAATATCAAAACCCTAAAATACCAAAAAGAAACAAATCAAAGCGCGATTTTCAATAAAGTAAACGTCGCCTCCCTGTGTTCGACCCGGGGCTCCATTGGAGTTCGGTATAAATTTTATCTGAGCGACTTATTTTCCAACTACGATGATGGGTTAATTGTAACTCCGATTTCTAACACATGAAACACGCCATGACCATTTTGGCGTCGTTGCCAGGGAGGCAATGGAATTTACTTTATTATTTATTGTGTTTCTTTGCATTTACATAGCACTAACCCTACTTGTCTTTAATGTACTATCTTGCAGGTACCCTAGCATGGAGATCCAAGTGTGGTAGATCAGAGTAAAGTGTAGGTAGAGTACTCTGTAAGTGTACCCCATATCCCCCCCACTAGTTCATTTCGCCACAATCATAACCAAGACCTAATCTACTTAGGTTTTTTCATAAACCCTAGGATAGACTTTGTTTGTCTTGTTTGCCACCTTTACCCATCTCACCCACATCTTATATATATAAAAAAAAAAGATCTTTTTCTGTGGGACGAATCAATTTACACACTCTATACACCCACATTTGAGGCACATAATCGGACTTGATTTTCATCTACTCAACTGGGCTTCCGGCCTGTGGACCCAGCACACGAATTCAACACATAAAAGAGTAGAAATCATATTATGTTAACCACCTTTTTGTGTGCCTTAATCGGTGGTGCATTTAAGCCAATTGAGTGAATTATTTGGGCCGCACCACCTAATCTAAAAGAGGTTCATTTTCTAGTTGCCCCATAGGATTCAATAGTTAGGTCAAGCCAGGCACTCCATATTTTTCTTGATTTCTAAAGGAAAATACTTGAACACGTGCTTTCAACAACCAACTTGGTTTGCCTCACAAAACTTGGTTGAAAACACCTAATATTTGAATCCTATAAGCTATTAAGCAAGATTCAAATCCTAAAACTCACCTCATCATTAATAATCTTGCTTGAAAACCTCTTGGTTGTGCACATTCACACATTCTCAAACAAATCATTAAGGGCACAACCCATTAAGGGCCCATCACATTCTAGAGCACCAATTTCCCAAGCCTAACTAAAATCAATTAGACGTTGGCCCTAAGGATTCATTCGCTCGTTGGGATCCAGATTGAGATTATTCATGATTAACCTGCTTATACTAGTTAATCTGATGTCTAGCTAGGAGAGTAGCTTCAAACGATCGCAGCTGTGGGGTACACTAGAAACCAGAGGTGCAAGCCAAAGGAAGAATCTTCTCCCCAGTCCCTCCTTCTAACTGGCTGGATTGCCTGGACATAAGTAGAGTAAATCGTCTATAATCTTAGGATGGATTTTGAGAGTCAATAGACCTTAGGCTACCCCATCTAAGGACAGGCTTGTATTCTTGTGCTACAGGGTTCCCTCTTTTCCCCGTCCTTCTGACTTCCTTCCAGTGTATGCTTAGGGGAAGATCATTGAACCCTAGATTGGAAGGACCTTTAGACCATTCTAGGAGGCAGAGGTTGAGCTATAGCCAAGCAGATCCCATGGCTGATCAACAACTACCTCCCCTGCCTCCGAGCCAGCAGGAGCTGATTTAGAGGCAGTTGGAAGAATTGCAGCAGATGTAGCAATGGTTCCAACGCATGCATGGTCAGGGCGCTCGGCCCTTGAAGGATTTTTATGATCCTTCAAACTATAGGGAACGCCCTGGCATCATGATTCCCATCGGAGACATTGAAATCAAGTCCTAAGTCTTAAGTTTGATTGAGCATTTCCATGGGCTTGGCTTGGAGGACCCATTTCAGCACCTGGAGGATCTGACCACTTTGGTTCAGACTACCAAAGCAAGGAATGTGAACAAAGAGCAAATGTTCATGAGGCTTTTCCCCCATTCTCTCAAGGATAAGGCCACACATTTGTACCGGACTATAGGAAGGTCGATTGAAACTTAGGCTGCTCTTAAGTTGGCTTTCTTGAAGAAATTCTTCCCTATCGGAAGGACCAATGCCTTGCATTGGGCGATTACCACTTTCGCCCAGCGGCAAGGGGAACTATTTCATGGTGGCTTGGAGTGATTCCAGGAACTTTTGAGGAAGTGTCCACACCACGAGGTGTCGAAATGGCAACTCGTGCAGATTTTCTACACGGGTTGGTTGAGCAACTCTGTAATCATGTGGACGCCTCCTACGGAGGCAATTTCCTCACCAGGGATGCAGATAGCACATACGACCTATTTGAGGAAATGAGTGAGAACTCAATTAATCATGCCTCCATGGATGCATTCAATCGATCCCAACAACCAAGGTCAAGTGCTAATGAGATCCAGGATTCTCATTCATTTAACATGGAATTAATTTGTAATAAACTGGATAAAATGGACTTGGTTGCTAAGAAAATGGAAGAATGGATGCCTGGGAATTCATGAAACACTTCTTTACCTACTCAATCCTAGAATTCTGGATTCCATTCCTCATGAGCTCCCACGGGGTAGGAATTCATGAACCAACTCGATTTGGCTAAACCTGTGGGTCAAGATTTCTCGGAACCATATGGGTTCCAAACTGGGGCCTTTGATCCCAGTTTCTCTAATCCTTCCTTCTCTTCATCCTCGTTTTATGAGGATGCATATGCAATGCAGGAGAATGTTAGGTCCAACCCGTATTCCAACACTTTCAACTCGGGATGGAGGAACCACCCTAACTTCTGCTGGAAAAATCAGGGGCAACAGACCCAATCTCGACCCAGCAACTATGCATCTCAAAAACCTATGGGTTAGAGTCAAGTATACACCCAGTTGCCCCTGAGACTAGTTAATCAGCCATCTTGGAATGCCCAACAATCCGCGAGGCAGGCTGATTTAAATTGGCAGATCGTGGAAATGCAAGGGTCCATGCTTTGGCTTATGCAACAAATGAAGACATCCTTGGATAACTTGCAATCCAGGTTAATTGCAAATACCCGACAACTCGGATCCCTACCATCTCAACCCATACCCAACCCGCGTAATGTGCAAAATTAGGGCAATAGAGCCCAAGGGTATAGGAATCAAAGGGACCCACACGCGCATGCTCAGGTGGTTGAGCAGGGTCCCTCTTCTTCTGGTTACATGACCAACCAAGGCCCTCCAATCTTCACTAATCCACCTCAAGACCTAAACCCTTATGCCTCTGCAAACTCTATCACCTTGAGAAGTGGGAAGCAAACCTAGAACCTAGAATTACCTTCTAGAAGTCAAAATCCTAGGGATCTTGAGAAAGAGAAGGAGGATGAAGAAGACAATAAGGCCCAAGGATCGGAAATTGAAAATTCCACCCATATCCTGTTCCCCGAGGTCCTATTGAAAACCAAGAAGAAGAAAACCCTAGACAGCAACGAGGAGCTTTTTAATTTATTCAAGAGCGTAGAGATCAATATTCCGCTCCTCAATGCTATTAAGCACATCCTGACTTATGCTAAATTCTTGAAAGAACTGTGTACCCAAAAGCGTAAGCTGAGAGAACCCACTCCGAGGAAGGTGATTCTCTCTAAGCAAGCAAGTTCTGTGATCCTGCATCACCTTCCTTAAAAGAAGAAAGATCCAGGTGCCCCCTTGATTTCATGCATTATTGGGGAATACACTTTTGATAGGGCACTATTGGAGCTAGGTGCATCCATCAACCTAATCCCAACTTCTATTTATGAGAGGTTTGGGTTGAGTGAACTCAGGCCAACCTCAGTAACGCTACAATTAGCAGACCGATCGGTCACCACACTGAGAGGCGTTATTGAGGATGTAATTGTCAAGGTCAAGGATTTCTATTTTCCTATAGATTTCCTCGTCCTTGACATGGATGTACCTAATGATTTGAGGAACACGCCCATCATTCTAGGGCATCCGTTCCTAGCTACTGCCAAGGCCAACATAAACTGTGAAAGCAGCAGTATGGAGATCGCCTTTGGGGATAAGAAATTAACTCTGGATATTTTTAAGGCGATAAGAGGATTTGAGGATTGTGGATTCATTGAGGAACTCGAGGATCAGGATCTTAAAACGTGTCTGACAATCAATGCACTAGAGGACTCCATTAGCTTTAGCGAACCCAACCCACAAACCTCCTCCGTGGTAGACTTGCCACATCCTGAAGAGGCTGTTGATTTTGTTCATTCCTAGCCTCTTCCACTGGATTGTCCTAATGAATCTTCATCAGCATCCTCCCTTCCTTCTATTCTAAACCCACCCCAGCTGGAATTAAAACCATTGCCCAAAAATTTGAAATATTAGTTCTTAGGACCTGAAAACACGCTCCCTTTGATTATTAGTGCTGATTTGACTAAGGAGCGGGAATTGAGGTTGATTAAGGTTCTTAAGAACAAGGAGGCAATTGGTTGGACCATCCACGACCTTAGGGGGATCGAGCCATCTTATTGTAATCATCGTATTTTCATGGAAGATGGATCCCGCCCTTCTTGCGAAATGCAAAGGAGACTAAACCCAAATATGCGAGAAGTGGTCAAGAAGGAGATAATTAAGTGGCTCGATGCTAGGATTATTTACCCAATCTCGGATAGTCCGTGGTTAGCCCTGTTCAGATTGTACATAAGGAGGGAATAACCGTTATGACTAATGAGAAAGGGGAAACCTTCACCACTCGTTCAGCTTTTGCTTGGAGAGTCTGCATTGACTATAGGAAGCTGAACACTGCCACTAAAAAGGATCACTTTCCCTTGCCATTCATTGATCAATTCCTCGAAAGGTTAGTTGGGCAAAAATATTTTTGCTTCTTGGACGGTTATTCGGGATATAACCAAGTCCCTATCCATCCCGAAGACCAGGAAAAGACCACTTTCACATGTCCCTACGGAACCTTTGCATTCCGTAGAATGCCGTTCGGGCTTTGTAATGCACCTGTGACTTTCAAAGGTGCATGCTGGCCATCTTTTCTGACATGGTGGGAAATTGTCTTGAGGTGTTCATGGATGATTTCTCCATTTTTGGAGATTCTTTTGAGTCTTGCCTAGCTAACTTGGAATTGATCCTTCAGAGATGCATCAAAACACGGCTGGTCCTTAGCTGGGAAAAGAGCCACTTTATGACTTAGGAGGGCATCGTCCTTGGTCATGTGGTCTCTAATCGGAAAATTGAAGTTGATAGAGCTAAGGAGGATGCTATCACTAGACTTCCTCCACCCACATCCGTAAAATAGATTCGATCTTTCCTTGGGCATGTGGGTTTTTATAGAAGATTCATTAAGAATTTCTCAAAGGTTGCTCGACCCTTGAGTAACCTTTTGGCCAAAGACGCACCGTTTGAGTTTGATGAATCATGTTGTAAGGCATTTGATTTATTGAAAATGGCCGTCACTTGTGCCCCGGTATTGCAACCACCGGTTTGGACAACCCCATTTGAGATTATGCCTGACGCATCTGATTATGCCGTCGGGGTTGTCTTGGGTCAAAAGATTGAGAAAAATCCCTCTGTGATTTACTACGCTAGCAAAACTCTGGACAAGGCCCAGAGGAACTACACTGTTATTGAAAAAGAATTGCTAGCCATAGTTTTTGCTTTAGAAAAATTCAGGGCTTATCTGTTAGGTTCTCATGTCATCATCTATACCTACCACTCGGCCTTGAAACATCTCTTGGCCAGAAAGGATGCCAAAGCCCAGCTTATTCATTGGATTCTGCTACTTCATGAGTTCGATCTTGAAATCAGGGATAAAGCTGGGGCACAAAATGTAGTGGTGGATCACCTCTCAAGAATCCTAATTGATTCTCCTCATTTGGATGTTTCGATCTCTGATACTTTTCCGGATGAAGCTATCCTCACAGTCTCGGGAATCCAAACCCCCTGGTTTGCGGATATTGTCAATTATTTGGCCATTGGTCAAATTCCTCAGGATTGGACCAAACAACAATGGGATAAACTTGTATCTGAGGCCAAATATTAGTTTTGGGATGATCCCGAGCTGTACCGCATTAGCACAAACCAGATTATTCGTCGATGCATCCCGGAAGTCGAGTTCCATAGCATACTTGAGTTCTGTCACACATTTGCGTGTGGTGGACACTTTTCTCAGAAAAAGACGACAGCAAAAATTTTACAATCTGGATTCTATTGGCCATCATTATTTAAGGATGCCCAGGAATTCTCTAAGTCATTCACCCGATGCCAGACACTCGGGAACATGGCTAAGAGAGATATGATGCCCCTGAACCCAATTCTTTCTGTCGAAATTTTTGACATTTGGAGCATCGACTTTATGGGACCCTTCCCTCCATCATTTGGACACCAGTATATTCTGGTCGCTGTTGATTACGTGTCCAAGTGGATTGAGGCAATTCCCACCCGGACCAATGACCACAAGGTGGTCATCAATTTTGTGAAGAGAAATATCTTCAGTCGGTTTGGGGTTCCTAAGGCAATTATCAGTGATGGCGGTACACATTTTACTCATGCCCAATTTTGGAATTTACTGGGGAAATACGGGGTGAGCCATCGGATTTCCACACCTTACCACCCTCAGACGAACGGACAGGCCGAGGTCTCCAATCGGGAGATCAAGAACATTTTGCAGAAAACCGTTAGGCCTGATAGGAAGGACTGGACCCAAAAGCTAGATGATGCTCTTTGGGCTTACTGTTCGGTGTACAAAATGACTATCGGTATGTCTTCGTTCCGTCTGGTGTTTGGGAAGGCGTGTCACTTACCTGTAGAACTTGAACACCAGCCATTTTGGGTCATCAAGAAATGTAATATGGACCTTGAGTTGGCCGGGAAAACCAGAAAACTCCAACTATCTGAGTTGGAGGAGCTTCGAAATGATGCTTATGAAAATGCCAGAATCTATAAGGCAAGGACCAAAGCTCTCCATGACCAGATGATTTCACGTAAGAGCTTTGAACCAAACCAGAAGGTCTGGCTTTTCGATTCTCGATTAAAGCTTTTCCCTGGTAAACTCAAGTCTAAGTGGGGTGGCCCGTTCGTTATTGAGTGGATTTTCCCTAATGGGACCATCGAAATCTCTGACCCAAAGACGGGTAATATTTTCAAGGTCAATGGACAGCGTCTCAAACCCTTTGTTGACCATGTGCTCCCTGAACCTGTCTCGGACAAGGTTGCTCTTACCTTGCTGTAACCACCGCGGGCAGATCATCGTCCAGCAGAAGGCACTAAACTTAGCACATGTAAAGACTGTTCCAAGCTGACCAGAGTCTCACGGAAACCAGGTGCTATTCTTCCACTTCTACTCTCCTGCATGCTTTCATTTTTTCACAATGAGGACATTGCAATAGCTAAGCATTGGGGGGTGGACATATTTTATAACCATTTTGTCAGCTGTTACAGTGATTTCCTGTTATTTGATTCTTGTTAAAAAAATAATAATAATAAATAAATAAATAATAAATAAAAAATTAAAAATTTGAAAAGATAAAAAAAAAAATAGAATTAGGAGACAAGAACTTAAGCATTAGGAGTTGTAAAATTTAGGAATTGATTCTTTGAGACTTGAATACTTAGACTCTTCAGGTCTTTGGGCTTAATTAGCCTAGGTGTCCACTCGAATGTGAATTTAGTCTCGAGTCCTCGCCAATTAAAATTTATTTTAATTTGGTAAATAATTTGGGATAATAAGTATGCTACTTATCAACCCACCCTATGATTTGGGGGGACTTTAAGCCTAAGCATCTACACACATTTTCTTACACTGACTCACTTTCCGGCAGTTTTTACGGAAATTGGGTAGCTAATGGACCAACTTGGGTGGTATGGCTGGCAAGTTGTCAGTGGTAATAGCTCATTGGCCGGTTGTCCAGAGCCCAGCCACAAGACCGTTTTCATTGTACTGCCTTTAGGTAAATCTTAGATCAGGAAAGCCACCTACTTAAAAAAAAAAAGAGAAAAAAAAAGAAAAGAAATGAGAAAATAAAAAAATAAATAAAAACCACACTTCACCACACGAGTATGGCTGGCAAGTTGTCGGTGGTAACAGCTCATCGGCCGGTTGTCCAAAACCTAGCTCACACAAAAGAAAATGCACAATAATTCCTAAAACACCTAGGGAAGAAGCGGGGAAGTAGAATAAACCGGGGAGATATATACTAGGTTCGCCCTTGTGTTGACCCCATATAAAAGAAAGTAGGGAGAAAGCTACCGATCGTAAAGATAAACCTTTAGGCAAGGTCACCTAGGGTCGTAGAAATCTGAAGTCTGTTTTAACGGCCGTTTAGTGAGTCTTTCACTATTTTTCACAAGATGCTTAGCACTTAGATTCTTTTTCGAGTCTTGAGAGGGTTAGGTAGCCGTAAAAAGTTTTCCTGTAACTCTCAAACTCAAAAAGTATAAAAAAATTAGAAAAGAAGAGAAATAAGAAAAAAAAAATTTTATCTTCACATCTCAAATAAGGCGAGGGCTTGGACAGTCTGCATTCTAGCAGGCACCTGGGAACTATTGAGTTTTTGCAATTAGGTCTTGGGGTTGATATTTTCTAAAGTAATCATTGAATTTTGCCTAATTACGCGAACCCTGATTCTACTTGTATGCATAGCATTTAGGTTAATTTTGCTAGGGACTAGCAAAAGCTAAGCATGGGGGTATGATGAACACACAAAAATTCATGATAGATTCCTTATTTTTGATAGTTCCTTGGCTTAGCATTGCATATCATGTTATAAATATTGCATAAAATCCATTGCATGGCATTTAGGATAGTTGTATGTTTTGTATATTAATTCCTTCATTTTATATGGCCAAGGGGGCAATGCGACATCCATAAGGGTTTTAGATGGAAAATCGAACCATGTGGCTGGATCCGGAGTGACGATCGCAGTTCGGCATTGTGGGAATCATCTTGATCTAAGCATTGTGGCACCCTCTACAAGAAGAAGAAGATGGACGGCCCAGATGGCACCATGTGGCGCCATCCAGGCCACCCAACACAGGCCAGCAGCACCGCTCAACTCCTTCATCTGCGCCCTTCAATCCTAGCCGTTGGATCAAGATCCAACGGTTGGGAGGCGGTTGCACCAAGCCGCTCCTCATGACACAAAGGAAGGTCTGGCACAATGGTTGGAGCGTCGGTTTGCAAAGGGACGGCTCGAGTTTGAATCCCCGCAGCCCCTCCAATTCGCAATTAGGCAGGCGCATGGCAGCTGTAGTGCCAGCGCATGGTAGCGCGCGTGCGCACGTGCACGCCAGCGCATAGCAAGCACGCACACAGCAGGGCGCACTGTCAACGCACGTGATAAGCGGAGCAGCGCAGAGGGGCGCAAGTGCAGTTGGCGCCAGCTGGGCTGACCTACAGCGACGCTTACAGCTGTCGCTATTTCATTGCAAGCCAGCAGAGCCAGCTAAGGGTGTGAGTGGAGGTGAGCTGTCTACAGCAACATTTCTAGCGACGGTCTGGAGGTCACTAAAGGTCCTTTATCCATTTTTAGCCTCTTCACTATAAAAGGACCTACACCCCCTCCCTTCCAAGCCATCTCTACCTACTATACTCCCATCTACTCCCAAGCTCTAGCAAGCCTACCAATGCTACATTAGAGCTTGTTCTCAAGCTCTCAAGGTGCCTATTACTGTAGCGAACCTCTGCCCCACCAAATACTCCTCCTACTTCCCATCTCCCTTCATAGGTCGCCTTGGAGCTGTCCTCCCACCTCCATTCCAGTAGTAGATTACCTCCGTCTTCTCACCTCCATTCCAGAGCCACACTGAAGCTTTCCTCAACACGACATCCTCCTGCATCTCACCTCCATCGTCCCTCTCCTCACCTCCTTCGTCTGAGCTTTCACCAGGCACCGTCGTCTCGCCAAACAGTCGATTCGAGAGATTTCCTCTCACCTCCCCCCTCTTTTCATGCTTTCATAGTTCATTGTAATCGACATTGAATTGATATATATATCATATTTGTTCCATTTCTATCTTGTGATTCATTCTGCTTGTCTTTTATTTCAAAAACACAAAAAAATATCAAAACCCTAAAATACCAAAAAGAAACGAATCAAAGTGCGGTTTTCAATAAAGTAAACGTCGCCTCCCTATGTTCAACCTGGGACTCCCTTGGAGTTTCGATATAAATTTTATCTAACTGACGTGTTTTGCAACTACGACGACGGGTTACTTTGTAACCCCGATTTCTAACACGTGAAAGATGCCATGACTTAGTCCAAATTAGGTTTGTACCAAAATTCGGGCCCAATCTGAGATCATCTTGACCTAATTTTCAATTTGGTCTTGTCAGACTCTTTTATCTCACACTCATGCCCCTAACTTTTGAATTTCTTATAAATAGCCCCCCAGCTTTGTCGTCTTCTTCATAGATAGGTCTCTGCCACCCTCAACTCTTAATCCTAAAGCTCCGACGACCTTAATTTGGCAAGATCTCTGTGATTTCTTGATGAGTCCCTCTCAAAATTGAAAGGGAAACACGTCAAGTAATTGTCTTCCTTTTTAGCCAGATCTGAAGCTCCAGATCTCGCCCAAATCCTAATGCAAACACGTGAAAGAGTTGGGTTTCCAACTCCGATGACCCTCCAAGCTTGGGAAGCAAGCTTCCCAAGCTCTAATCATGCTCTCACGGCCTGTACCAGGGCAGACCGTTCTCCCGACGTTCGAATTCGGCCTGGACCACCTCAATTTTGTCTCTCCTCATCTGACCGAAGCTCCTCGACGTCTAGCAAGCTCCTCTGACTCCTTCCTTCATCCACATGCAATACCGACGATGGATTTATCTTCACCACTCACTTCCACGTCGTGCTGTACTCGCCGACATCCCTATCTCCTTCGTCCTCGCCGATTCTTACTCACCGGAGCATTTTCTTCCCCGACGCCGAACATACCATAACCGGCATCGCTCCATCCCCTTCTTCTACTAGATTAGGATTAGTTTTGTTAGGTTAGTATCGTAGGTTAGTTTCCCTTCCATAAACCTCAGTTTCAATCCCTCGATGTCGCAAATCGCCATCATCTTCTCCGCCTCCAACCGCTCCTCCGGTGAGGCGTATCCGCTGCTACACCCCTCCATCCACCTCTCCAACCACCTCATAACCTTCTCCTTGACTCCACCAACCAAAGCCCTCTCTCTATTCATCGTTCAAGTATATAGGTTGCTTATTTGATAGGGTCGAAAGCCATTTTTTGGATTTCAAGTATATAGGTTGGATGCGCCCTTAACGTATGAGCTTTGAAGTTTGCTCTAAGCATTCTTCAGACCTGCAGCTCCAGCTCTTGACTCCAGGGTACGCGGAATCTCTCCAGGAACACAACCCACGGACCAATTTGATCCTTTGACCAGGCCTTTGACCAAAATTAGATGAAGCAGCTGCTGTGGCCAGTATGCGGAAGGAAGCAGAGACGCTTAGTCCTATATCGGAAACAACAGGACACTTGAAGTTGCATAAGTTGAATTTTTGCTTCCAGCTGTTTGCCTCAAGACCACTGGGGGGTGAGGTCCCCCGCACACCCCACTCACGCCTTGGCTGTGACACTGTTCCACACAGGCCTATCTCCGACCCAACCCACCTAACCTATGCACACCTCAGCTGCTACCCCACGTCGGTAGTCCTGGTCTCGGATGCACTCTAGACCCGATTACCCGTTACTGTGGAAGGCTCTGGGAGAGTGGAACCCAGAGAGAGAAAGAGAGAGAGAGAATGGGGATAGGGGGTTTTTGCTCTCACTGGCACCTATGCGACAATTAGTCGTGAGGAGAAGAAAAGCTGAAGAAGAGTTGTGAAGAAGAAAAAGACAGACTATAGAAAGAAAGGAGAAGAGGAGAGCAGCAGAAAGGCAAAGAAGAAAGAAAAAGTTCTGAAGAAGAAGAAAGGAGAAGAAAGAAGAAGAGTCTGCAGAAGAGCCAAAGAGAAGAAGAAAAGCACTGTAGAATCAAATGTTTAAGATGTCAGATCCTACCATCAGACGTCCAATTCTCCTGTTTCAGGCCAATTACTTGATTAATATTGAGCATCTACTTGGCTATGATTGTGAGGAGTAATTGGTGTTTCAAATCACCATTTTACTACATTCTTTTTGCACATTGATACTTGACTTCATTGTTATATCATTCTGAATTAATTCTGATTGAAATTTCTTATATCTTTGACTCAAATTGTGATCTTGAGTTTTAAATTGCCATATATTGCAAATTAGATTTTGAGTAATATATTGTGCTCATTTACATTAATTGCTGATATTAGCGCGTGAATTCCTATTTGCTCCCAGCGAATGACCTCAAAATTTCATTCGAGTATAAATCTTATTTGTTTTCAAGAGATTTTGACCTATACTACAATGTAGCTTTTATAACATCGATTTCGCTCCCAAACATTTTGGCACCGTTTCCGGGGAGCAATGTGCAATTCACCACTATTCTCTTGCCATATTTTGATTATATTTGAGCACTAACTTGCCCTGTTTGTTTTATTGTGATTTTGTGAGGTACTTCATGAAGAGATATTTCATGCAAATCAACCACTCCAGGGCAGGTAACATCTCTATTCTTTCCTAATCAACCTCCTAATCTTGGGAAGACAAAAAGGAAACAATCCATTAGGAATCACCTGCCTTATTTTTCATAGTAATTATTATTTAAAGGGCAAGTTTCCTGATTTGTGAATTTTTTTTTTCAAATTTGATTGAAGATTGAGACAATTCTATTTAGAATTATCTAGCCCAAATTTCTTGTGCCTATTAGGGATCACGCTTAATTTCTAATCATCTTGGACTACTCACCTTCTTGTTTGAGTCCAAGATGTACATGTTGAGATCAAATTGGATGCAGAATAGAGCCAATTAGGGTTTTGGAGTGCTAGTTAACACTTGCCTGCATAAAATGAAACAAATCCACCCGCATTTTGTGTGCTACCCAAGCCCTTGGTTGAAAAGAGTTAATCAACAAAAGCCCTAAAAATCAGGCTCTAATTTCATTTGAATCCTAAAATCTTGGACCTAATAACTTGAGAGTCAATTTAGGGAGACTTCTAGGTCTTGACCTAGATCTCATTCTGCCATCTTTAGGGCAGGTTAGGTGAAGTTCGTCTACATTGTAGGCCAACCAAAATTAGGTCACAAGTTGAATTAACTTCTGATCAAGTGAAATCAAAGGCACAAATTAGGACATAAAATTGGTAGACTTAAGGTCTTAAGTTCGTACATTCCGATTTACCTGGAACATCAATGACAAGGAGGTCGGGTGGGGGAAACCCTGTAACCAGTGGGGACGATCTACCGTGTAGGGGTCTTTGTGGGGCTCTCCGTTTTTGGCTGCCTAGGTACTTCTCAGGTGTGCAAATTTTTGATTCAAGGGTATTATCCACCACGAAATTGCCTTAGCCATCCAAAAATTCTTCGGTGGCTTGATTGGGTCAAAATTCACATCCAATTTCACATCCCTTCTATTTAGAGCACATACACAGATCATCTTAGGGATTTCTTTCAGATCTGATCAAGCTTCCAATCTAATCTTGAGTTTTGATTCTACATCTTGATTCCACCATTTGATTCAAAAATGTAGCCTAGTTATATAAGAAGACCATTTAGAAAACCTGATTCCCAAATGAACATGAAAGAAAAGATACTTGAGTATGCCTATAGAAACCATGAAGAATATTGTAAAAGGGACATTCAGGAAAAATTTGCGAAATCAATGAACCACATTTTGAACCGTATGAAAATGATATGGATACAAATGAAACACGGTTCAACCCAGGATCACCTATTAACAGAACACATGGAATTGGTGAAATTACACAACAATGATTGTCTGCAATATTGGTCAAATCCTTTAGTTCCGGAAGAACTCCATAATTTTTTGAACAGGGAGAATTGCTGAATGGGTTATATAGAACCATTGATCAAAAATACCCGTCAGAAGTTAAGATGACATCTTGGAGTAATTTCAGTAATCCATGTAATTTCCCACATCCCGGGTGTGATGATCAAGGTTGTTATGGACCCCCAACCCAAATGGAATCGAATTCAAATTATGAACAAATTGATACACCTATTCTTGAGATGGGTTGGGAGGATCCGATTGCCGGTGATCACGATTTTGAGCCATCCCTAGAAAATCAAGAACCTGGTTCACCAAGCTTAGATTTCCCGGACACCTGTGATACTAAGATTGAATCAGAACCTCTTGAGGGTTTAAATTTCGCTCCTTATTCTAATAGGTGGTCCTCGAGGATAATTCTGACATCCCTATAGAGCCCAACCTAGATTCTAGTGATCCAACCCACACCCTTAACCTAGAATCTGGATCTGAGCCTTATTGGGATGATCACAAGGCCCCGTATGATGGAAATCAAATTTCAAATTTGGATGATGATTTAGGGCTCGTATTTGATGATTACACCTCTTTAGACTCCTTAGAAATACAGATTGATTTTTCGAAAGTCACATTGATCTATGATACAGAAACAGAGGAGTTGAAAGAGTTGGGATTCAATTGGGTCTTCCCTATGAGCCAAGAACCCTAGCCCAAACCTAATAGGGACACCTTTTTGAGTTTGGATTTTGAAATCATGTTAGATCCAAGATAGGTTGCTAATTGTACATCTCTTGATTTACTCAGTGGTGGAACCTCTGATCCTGAATCAGATTTAGAACATGATTCTCGCAAGTTCTCCGACGATTTTGAATCTTATCCTAATTTTGGAGAACTGTTGTTTCCTAATGGCTATGAGCCAATCTATGACCTCAGCACCCATGATCCATTCTTCAACTCTGACTCTGAGGTCGTTGATCCCAAGATCATTGATTCAAAATCGGGTTCCATTGAGATGGAATCATTTCTTTTTGATCCTCAGGAATCAGAAATAGTAATTGTCGAGAGTGTCTACAATCCAGAGTTTGAATCTTTTCTTAACTCAGATTTCCTTGATCCTATAAGAACTCTCCAGACATTTACATTTGATGTTGATGGGCTCTATGAGGACTCTCTAGATACACCTACCTTTGAACATTTTCTAGAGGAGCCCTTACATACAATTATTCTTAAAGCCACCTCTTCTATACATGTAGAACCTTCCCAAAACTGTTTTAAACCTCGACTTGCAACTGGACTCAATTTCTACTCTGATTCTCCTCTTAATGAGCCAGTTGCAAATGATTCTACTCCACATTTCAATCGGGTTTTGGACATCGATCAAACTACAAATCACGACCCATCCTTCTCTGATCACTTTTGTAGGGTTCCTACATCCTCCATTAATTCTTTTTCATTTGAGGATCCCTACTCTAATCAAGCTGATTCGACTTAGCCAAACCCTGGATTCACACTTCCATATCTTCTGGAACTTCACAGTATTTAGTGGGAACCACATCTTTTGATCCACATCTATCAACCTGCCAGATTGATTGGGTTTGTGCTACATCATCAGCCTGCTGACCTGAACAAGCACCTGGTTGGATCAACCAGGCTTTTGATCAAGGTGCTTATTCTACAAAACTTGTCTGATTTGACCACTCCTCCATACCATTTTCTGCTCGACTGAAGGCATTAAATTTAGCGCTTAACAGGAGGCAACCCATTAATCCAAAAACCTGAGATCCTTCTGATTATCCTTTTTGTACGTCGCGTCTATTGCACTTCGAGTTCAGTTTTAGAACAGTTGACTCCACCTCGGGTACTCCTATCAGAGCTTGAAATCGTCCGCAACAGTTACCCCGACCCATTCACCCACCCAATAATCCTATTCTAATTCCTGAACCCAAAATTGTTTCATACCCTCTTTTTACAATGAAGACAATGTAAAACTTAAGCATGGGGGAGTGTTAAAGTGTAAACATATAGAAATTCAAGTTTTTGAAGGGTTCTCACAAAAAAATACATATTTCAAAAAACCAAAAAATAAAAAATTGAAAAATAACAAAAAAATGGAGAAGGGAGGAAATTTTGAGTGAATTAATTGCATATCATTCTTGAGGAGAAAAAGGGAGGTGATTTAAATGTCAAAAAAGAGCACAATTTGAAACAAAAAGAGTTAGTCATTGTAAAAGATTAAGGAATCTATTTGAGTTCTAGACCAAATCAAAAGAAAGAAATAAAAGTCAAAAAGTGGTAAGAGACACAAAGACTAGTATGAGTGCTGATCTTAGGCCTCTTGGGCTTTGTTTTGGGCTTAAAAATTCACGTATCTATTAAGATTTGTATAGTCCTCAAGAGGTTGAGGAAAATGTGAAGCTTAAGTATTATGTCTAAGGCTTAGGGATTATTCGACCTCATTAACTGACCTCTGGTTTGTGGGACTCGGTAACCTAAGCACCCTAATCCACACACAGTCTAGTCAGTGTACTTAATTACTAAAATCACGCAAATGCATTAATTCTGTTCTGAGAAGCTACCTAGATTAGGAGCGGCTAATCAACACAAGCTAATTTGGATGAGTTCCCGACACGGAGAAGTAGGAAATTTCCCTTGAAGATGCGCAATAACATACTGTCTCATCGGTGCTTGTTTCCTAGGATATCTAAATATCCTACTGGGGGTATGTAAGCACCTTGTACTGATTTAGGTGCCATGGCGGGATTATCCCAAAATGTCGATTGTTAGGGCCTAAATTTAGCTACAGAATGCCATGGGCGACACTATCTCGAAGTGTCGAAAGCCAGAGTTCTAGGGGTTTCCATGGGTGGTGTTTCTCGAAGCATCGAATGCTAGGGACCCTTCAAGGATTGATGGTGGGAGTGAGGAATCCAATACAGACCATATTGTAAAGCCAATCCGAAGCTAGAAATAAAGAAAAGAGAGAAAACTCTCCAAAAATACAAAAAATCTTCTGTCTCTCTCTTACAAAAATGCACTGCATACTGAACTGAGACTAAAAATGTTTTAAGCACGGGTGCTTTAACCACGGAGTTCAACGAACCTTAGGTTAGTTCCTGTAGACCTTAGAAACCTTCGCGGTGAACTGAAGCTAAACTAGTTAGGTCTAGATCTTGGTTGGTACTTGAGTACCTCTGGCCAACTATTGGCATTCTAACCTAATCTACACAAAAAAAGCACACATCAGAGATCTGAACATATGGCCTAGAATTTGAGTTAAATCCATGAGATTTTGCTAAGGGACTAGCAAAAGTTAGGCATGGGGGTATGATGATAACATCATCATCAACTGTATCTACCTTTATTTAGTCAATTTCCTTCATTAAATACTCCTACATAACCATCAAAAGGTCATAATTCATTGCAAATCCATTCTGAGAGAAATACAAGAAACCAGGGTTAAAACTATAATTTTAGCATCATATCATGAATGCAGAACAATCACAAGTTTATCCAGGGGTTAATTAAGGGTCAAATGATCTTAAGAGTCTAACAAGTGGGTTAACATAGATAGAAAAGGATTTTTGTGTGTTTTGAGAATTAAATGACTTCCGAAACCCTAAAAATAGACCCGCTTAATTAACTATGGTTCTGGTCAAGATAAAATTCACCTAAACCTTCTAAAATTCATATAAAAATTTCTCTAGGGTTTGTACCTTCAAATTGACTATCAGAACCCATCTTGACCCAAAATAGTCTCAGACAGACATTTACCCTAATTTGGGTTTTCGCATAAATTACAAAGTCAAACTAGGTCAAAACCTAAATCTAACTTCATCATTGGATTCCTTAGGTCCAAATTAGGTTTGTACCAAAATTTGGGCCCAATCTGAGATCATCTTAACCTAGTTTACAATTTAGTCTTGCCTGACTCTTTTATCTCACACTCATGCCCCTAACTTTTGAATTTCTTACAAATAACCCCCCAACTTTGCCATATTCTTCATAGATAGGTCCCTACCACCCTCAACTCCTAATCCTAAAGCTCTGGCAACCTTAATTTGGCAAGATCTCCGTGATTTCTTGACGAATCCCTCTGAAAATTGAAAGGGAAACTCGTCAAGTAATTGCCTTACTTTTCAGCCAGATCCGAAGCTCCAGATCTCGCCCAAATCCTAATGCAAACATGTGAAAGAGCTGGGTTTCCAATTCTGATGACCCTCCAAGCTTGGGAAGCTTGCTTCCCAAGCTCTAATCACGCTCTCACGGCCTATATAATACTCCCCAAGGCAAACCGTTCTCTCGACGTTCGAATTCAGCCTGGACCACCTCAATTTCGTCTCTCTGCATCCGGTCGAAGCTCCTCATCATCTGGAGAGCTCCTCTAACTCCTTCATCCTCATGCAATACCGGTGGTGGATTTATCTTCCTCACTCTCTTCCGCGTCGTGCTATACCCGACGTCGTCCCTATCTCCTTCGTCCTCACCAATTCTTACTCACCGGAGCATTTTCTTCCTCAACACCGGCTATACCATAACTGGCCCTACTTCATTTCATTCATCCATTAGGTTAGGATTAGTTTAGTTAGGTTAGTATCATAGGTTAGTTTCCCCTCCTTAAACCTCAGTTTCAATCCCTCAACGTCGCAAATCGCCATCGTCTTCCCCATCTCCGACCACTCCTCCAGTGAGGCATATCCGTCGCTACACCCCTCCATCCACCTCGCCAACCACCTCATAACCTTTGCCTCGACTCCACCAACCAAAGCCCTCTCTCTATTCACCATCCCGTCCACCCAAACACCTCCCCAACCAACCCATCATCCTCTGTCCAGTTCCAACTCCGTCTAATCACCACACACACCTTCACGACACGCCACACCCACCACAGTACTCGTCGTTCCACGGAGAAGCCCCTGAGCTTATTTGATAGGGTCGAAAGGCCATTTTTTAGATTTCAGGTATCCAGGTTGGACGCACCATTAATGTGCAAGCTTTGAAGCTTACTCCAAGCATTCCTCAGACCTGCAGCTCCAGGTCTTGACTCCGGGTTGCACGGAATCTCTCCAGGAACATAGCCCAGGGACCAATTTGGTCCTTTGACTGGGTCTTTGATCGAAATTAGACGAAGCAGCTGCTGTGGCTAGTATGCAGAAGGAAGCAGGGATGTTTAGTCCCATATAGGAAACAGCAGGACACTTAAAGCCGCATAAGTTGAATTTCTGCTTCCAGCTATTTGCCTTAAGACCACGGGGGGGTGAGGTCCCCCGTACACCCCACTCATGCCTCGACCGTTACACTATTCCACATGAGCCTGGCTCCGACCAAACCTGCCTAACCCACGCACACCTCAGCTGCTACCCCACGCCGACAGCCCTGGTCCTGGGTGCGCTCTAGATCCGATTACTCGTTACTGTGGAAGGCTTTGGGAGAGTGGAACCCAAAGAGAGAAAGAGAGAGAGAGAATAGGGACAAGGGTTTTTTGCTCTCACTGGCACCTATGCAACACATAGTCACGAGGAGCAAAAAAGCTGAAGAAGAGTTGTGAAGAAGGAAAAGACAGTAGAGAAAGAAAGGAGAGGAGGAGAGTAGCAAAAAGGCAAAGAAGAAAGAAAGAGTTCTAAAGAAGAAGAAAGGAGAAGAAAGAAGAGTCTACAGAAGAGCCAAAGAGAAGAAAAGCACTGTAGAATCAAACGTTTAAGACGTTAGATCCTACCGTCAGACATCCAATTCTCCTATTTCAGGCCAATTAACTTGATTAATATTGAGCATGTACTTGCTATGATTGTGAGGAGTAATTGGTGATTCAAATCACCATTTTACACCATTCTTTTTGCACATTGATACTTGATAGTATTGCTATATCATTCTGAATTAATTTTGATTGCAATTTCTTATATCTTTGACTCAAATTATGATCTTGAGTTTTAAATTATCGTATATTGCAAATTAGATTTTGAGTAATACATTGTGCTCATTTACATTAATTGGTGAGATTAGCACGGGAATTCCTATTTGCTCCTAGTGAACAACCTCGAACTTTCATTCGAGTATAAATCTTATTTATTTTCAAGCAATTTCGACCTATACTACAATGTAGCTTTTATAACATCGATTTCGCTCCCAAACAATACCCTCATGCCTAGCTTTTGCTAGTCCCTTAGCAAAACCTTATGGATCAAATAAGTTATCTAGGTCGGATGTAACAGTTAGGATGCCCTACTAAGCCGCATCTCTAGGAATTAGATCTTAATACGAACAATAAGCCTAGAGGTACTCAAGTACCAGCCCAGATCCAGACCTGACTAGCTTTTCCGTCAGTCTACTGTAAAGGTTCTAAGGCCTGCAGGAACTATCCTAAGGTTCATTAGACCCAATGTTGACGCACCCGTGCTTGTAACATGGTTAGTCTGGTTCAGTTTGCAAGTGCATTTTTTTGTAAGAGAGAGGGATAGAAGAAGATTTTCATTTACGGAGAGTTTTCTCTCTTTTTCTTTTCATTTTATTTTTCCTTAGAAACAACCTTGGATTGGCCCTAAACACATTCTATATCAGATTCCTTATCCCCACCATCAATCCTCGCAGGGTCCCTGACAATCAATGCTTTGAGATAGCACTGCCCATGGTAACCCCCATAATCCTATCTTTCGACTCTTTGAGATAGTGCCGCCCATGGCATTCTGTAGCTAAATCTAGACCCTAGCAATCGACATTTCGTGATAATGCCACCCATGGCATCTGAACTAGCACAAGGTGCTTATGTGCCCCCGATAGGACATATAGATATCCTAGGAGACAAGCACCAAGGAGACGATATGTTATTGCACATATTCGAGGGGAATTTCCTACCTCTCTACGTTAAGAACTTGTCCAAATCAACTTTTGTTTTTGCATCGCTCCTAATCTAGATCTTAGGACCATTTACAGAACAACATAAATGCTTTTTGGTATGATTTCATATTTAAGCACACTGAACCAGACTATGTGTGATTTTAGGGTGCTTAAGTTACCGAGTCTTGCAAACCAGAGGTCAGTTAGTGGGGCCGAATAATCCTTAAGCCTTAGACCTAATACATAAGCTTTGCATTTTCGTTAACCTCTTGAGGACTAATCCGGATCTTGACAAGTATGTGAGTGTTTAAATCTCAGAATAGATCCAAGAGGCCTAAGGTCGATATTCGTCACTAATCCCTTAAGTTTTATCCTTCCAGGTCTTAATTCATCATTCAATCCAACCTAGAAGTTGGTAAATTCCATATTATTTTGAAGGGACTCAATTTCTTTCCTTATCTTTTTGCTTCTTTCTTTTCTTTTCAATTTTCCTCCCTCCTTTTTCTCATTTTTCTCTCAAATGGATCTTCTTTTTCCTCAACCTCATCTCTTTCTCTCTCTATTTTTTTCTTTTGAGCAAAATTCTTTTGTGAGATTTGATTTTCACGACGTTTTGCACTTTAATACCCCCCATGCCTACGATTTGCAATGTCCTTATTGTAAATTACGTGGGTTCGAGTTCAACTTAGATCATACATTAGAACAGGGTCAAAGGGTCGGTGGATGGGTCGGGGTGACTGTTGCGGACGATTTCAAGCTTTGGTACGTGTACCAAAGATTGAGTCGGTTGTTCTTATGGATGAACCCTAAAGTGCAATATGAGTTCAGCAAAGAGTTATGTCAAAAGGATTTCAGGTTTTTTCAAAAAGATGATCGGTTGCCTCTTGTTAAGCACTAAGTTTAACACCATCAACTGGGTGCAATAAGCTTAGGGAGAATGGAGATCAAAAGATAACTCAACCAAGTTTGTGTTAGTGAGTTCAATGAACGATTTGATTCTCTGACAGTTCACGATAAATGGTTTAGAATCATGACTGAGTTCACTGATTTCTATAGCCCCATTTTGAACAACACATTTGACAAGGAATGGTGCAATCCATTTTGATCTGAGTTTGCCTAGGAATAGTTTGAGTTTGGCATCAAAGAGTAGGACCTTTTGACCAGGATGAAAAGTTTTTCTTGATCTGTGTTTGCCATGAAAGCCTTTAACCCGATCTTTGTAAATTCACGAGTTCTCGTATGCATCATTGCGTAGTTCCTCAATCTCACTCAATTGTAATTGTCGGTGGGTTCCAGCCTTATAAAGATCTAGATTGCACTTCCATATTACCCAATAGGCTTTGTACTCCATTTCGACGGGTAGGTGACATGTCTTCCCGCACACGAGTTCGAACGGAGACATACCTAATTGGGTTTTGTGGGCGATCCTATAGGCCCACAAAGCTTCCAGAAGGCAGACCGACCAATCCTTCCTATCAGGCTGAACAATGAGTTGAAGGATTTTCTTGATCTCTTGATTAGACAGTTCAGCTAATCCGTCCGTTTGGGGGTGGTAAGGAGACGAGATTTGGTGCGACACCCTATACTTTGTCATCAGGGATTTGAACTATGCATTCGTGAAATGGGTCCCTCATTAGAGATAATAGCACATGGGACACCAAACCGTGAGAAGATGTGCTATTGATGAACTTGATTACTACCTTATGATCGTTGGTTTAGGTCGGGATGGCTTCGATCCATTTGGACATGTAGTCTACTATGAGGAGAATGTATTCGAAGCCGTTTGATTTGGGGAAGGGGCCCATAAAATCAATCCCCCATAAATCGAAGATTTCGCACACGAGAATCTGTTGTAAAGGTATCAAATCGCGATGGCTCATGTTGCCCAAGGTTTAGCGACAAGTGCATGCCTTACAGTAATCGTGTGCGTCCTTGAAAATTGTGGGCCAATAAAAGCCGCATTGGAGGACTTTAGCTATGGTTTTATGTCTAAAGAAATGTCAGCCGCAGGCCTAGTCATGGCAGAAGGACAAGATGTCCTGAATTTCCACTTCCGGGATGCATTGTTTGATGATCTGATTAGCACCAATGCGGAAGAGGTACGGGTCTTCCCATATGTAATACTTGGCATCAGAAAGCAATTTGTCTTTCTTGACCTTCGACCAATCAGATGGGATCTGATGAGATGCCAAGTAATTAACCAAATCAACATACCAGGGAAGTTCTGCACCAATAGTTAAGAGGTGCTCATCAAGAAAATGCTCCATGATTAGGTCGGAAGGGTTGATGATAGCAGAAGGAAGGCGGAACAATTGATCAGCTACCATGCTCTATTTTCCCACTTTGTCAAAAATCTCAAGGTCAAATTCTTGCAACAGCAAGATCCAGTGGATTAGTCGTGGTTTCGTGTCCTTTTTCGTGAGAAGGTGCCTCACTGGGGTGTGATCTGAGTATATGATAACATGTGAACCCAAGAGATAAGATCAAAAATTTTCTAAGCCAAATACCATGGCTAGAAGCTCTTTCTCAGTAACTGTGTAGTTATGTTGAGCCTCGTCAAGTGTCTTGCTAGCATAGTAGATGACCACGGGTTTCCCGTTAATTTTCTACCTAAGCACGGCACCTACTGCATAGTCAAATGCATCACACATGATCTCAAAGGGTTAAGACCAATCAAGGGATTTCAAGATAGGTGCTTGGGTGACTTGATCATGTAGACTTTCAAATGAGCGAGTGCACTCCTCGGTGATTTCGAAGGGGACATCTTTTGCCAGAAGATTAGTCAAGGGGCGTGCGATTTTCGAGAAATCATGAATGAATCAACAATAAAAACTGACGTGCCCCAGACAAGATCTGATGTCCTTGACCAAGCTAGGCATAGGTAGTTTGGAAATCAAATTTACCTTAGCCCGGTCAACCTGGATGCCATTCTTGGAGATTAGATGCCCTAGGACAATTCCCTCAGGAACCATGAAATGGCTCTTTTCCCAAGAAAGAACCAAATTCACGTCAATGCATCGCCTAAGGATTTAGACCAAGTGTAGGAGGCAATTATCGAAAGATTCCCCAAATACTGAGAAGTCGTCCATGAAGAAGTCAAGGAAATCACCTACCATATCAGAGAATATGGCAAGCATGCACCGCTGAAAGGTGGTGGGTGCATTGCTGAGCCCTAAAGGCATCCTACGGAATGCGTACGTCCTGTAGGGGCTGGTGAAGGTAGTCTTCTCTTGGTCCTCAGGATGGATTGCCACCTAATTATAACCAGAGTACCCGTCTAAGAAGTAGAAGAATCGATTTCCCGCCAATTTCTTGAGTATTTGATCAATAAATGGCAGTGGGAAATGATCCTTTTTCGTGGAGGCATTCAGTCTTCGGTAATCAATGCAGACTCTCCACAAGTTTGCGATACTAGTCAGAATGGTTTCTCCGATTTCAGTCGTAATCACAGCGAGCTCTACCTTCTTAGGCACAACCTTGATTGGACTTACCCAACGATTGTTGGAGATCGGGTAGATGATTCCAACATCTAACCAGTTAATGATCTCCTTTTTCATGACATCCTACAGGTTTGAATTTAGACGTCTCTGCATTTCACGGGATGGTCGTGAGCCCTCTTCAGTGTGGATGTGGTGCGTGCAATATGAAGGGTTGATACCAGTCAAGTCATCGAGAGTCCAACCAATCGCTCTCCGATGCTGTTGGAGGACTGAAATCAATCATGTTTCCAGATCAGAAGTTAGTCGAGAATTGATGATCACAGGAAAAGTGTGATTAGAACCTAAAAAGACGTATTTTAGATGATCAGGGAGGGGCTTCAATTCCATGACAGGATTGTCACCAGTGGCAGGTGGTTCAGGGTAGGTTTCGGAAGCAAAGATAGGAGCTGTAGGTGTGTCTAGGTTTGGTCTAGGCTCCTCTAATTGCGGGGTTTGATCCTTTTGTGGTTGAATATTAGGAATAAGTAGGTTTTCCTCAACAAATGGATCTTCAACCATGGATTCGATATCACATATCTGCTCGATAACCCCACAGTTATTCTTTTTTGGGCCTTAAAGATATCAATTTTCAAAGTTTTGTCCCCAAATTTCAACTCAATCTGACCCTCTTCACAATTGACGTTGGCCCTAGCCGTGGACAAAAATGGTCTCCCTGATATGATTGGTGTATCTTTCAATTTCTCAGGAGCATCCATGTCTAGCACAATGAAGTCTATGGGAAAATAAAAATCACATATCCGAACAATAACATCATCGAGAATTCCTTTAGCAAACTTGATGGATCGATCTGCTAATTGCAAAGTCATCTCTATTGGTTTTAGCTCAGATTCTTTAAAGTGGTCTAGTAGAGATGTGGGTATCAAATTTAGGGAAGCTCCTAAGTCCAATAAAGCTTTGTCAAACTTTTTATCACCGATTGCACCTGGGTCTTTTGCGTTAGGCGGGAGTTTGCTCAAAATGATGGAGCTGGATTGTTTCGACATTACGATCAGATTCTCGCCTTTGGTTCGTGGCTTACGCTTAGGTGTACATACATCTTTCAGGAATCTTGCGTAGGTCGGTATGTGGCATATTGCATCCATCAAGGGGATGTTTATTTGGACCTGCTCAAAGAGCTTGACCAGGTCCTCCTCAAGTGCCACAATTTTGGGTTTTCTCTTTCCCTTGGTCAAGGCCTCGGGAAATTGAACCTTGGTTGGTTTCTCTATAATTGGCTCAGGCTCTTTATCAGGGATAGGGTTGTCTTGGATGACTGATGTACACTGATAACACTACATATGGGGATGATAATTCTGTTAAATAGGGTCCATCTTAAGAATAAAAGACATAACATAAGTAGAATGGGAGCATTGTGTGCATCATATGCCACGATTCCTTATAAAATAGTATTAATGGCCATTTGTATAAGTGCTTGTCAAAGCAGGCCTTAGATAAGCAATCGGACTGCACGGATGGATTCAGAATGACGGACTGAGTCCAACGGACTCAAAATCAGCCAAATCATAGATCCGGAGCTCCCACAATAGGCCCAAGAAGTTCTGACCATTGATCTGATGATCAACGGCCCTCGATGCACCATGTGGCACCCGCTCACCGCGCGCCGCTTCCACCTTCAGCCGGAGGTCAAATCTCAGCCGTTGATCTCTAATTGGACGGCCGAGAACCGTGCGCATGCCCACGGTCGCCGTGACAAAGCAGCGGGCGTGGTGCAGCGGTTAACGCGCATGCCCGTGCCCACGTGGTGCGGGAAATCAAAGGCAGCGAGGCGCGCAGATGAAATTCACCCATAGATCTGCACATGGACAGTGGCGATAGCGCCACGCGGCGCGCCCTCAGGCGGCGATCGGCCACGCGGGCACACACGCCAGATGATGGCGCCCATGCGCATACGCGCTCAAGGCACGATCCAAGCGCGCCTGGGTGAGGATCTCAGCCGTTCGATCTTCGACCAGACGGCTCTCATGTCGTGCCCACAGATCGAGCGCGAAGAAGAACGGCACGGGCGTGCGACTGGAGGGCTGGGGGCTTCACCGACGCTTTTGGAAGGGTTTTAGCGACGTCCTGGACATCGCTAAAACCCCTTCTTTTAGAAAGCCCTTCTCCCTATTTAAACCCCCTTCAACCACTCATTCAAGGCATTCGCTTCCTTTGCAACTACTTTACCCCTCTCTTAGCTAGCTTTAGGCCCTCTTGTAATCACCGGAGATGACGAGCTATCGACGGAGCCTTCTCCACCATCGTGGCTGCCTCGCCGCTCTCCCCCCCTCTCTCTCTCTTCCTCTCTTTTAAGCATTCCTTTACTTATGTTTAAGCATGTATCTAATGTTGTAATCTGTGAACTAAAGTTGCATGATTAATGAAGTTATTTTCCATTCAGTTGTTTACTTTATTTCCTATCCAAGTTGCTTGTTAAAGAAAGAAACGACTCTAACCCTAATCTCTCTCTCTCTATCTCTCTCTCTCTCTTTTCAACCGCACCTTTTCCCAAGCAAAACTCTGCGATTTCCATGACAACAAATGATAAGCAAAATCCGATTTTCACGCCTCCCTGAGATCGACACTCAGACTCACCTCCGTTTCTTTACTTTAAAATCAGCGTTGCAAGTGCGAACTATAACGACACTTCTTAACACATACGCACGAGCGCACGTCATAGACACATCCATTTAGGTTAAAATGCCTATTTATGCATGTTCCTAGGCTTAGATTTGCTTTCCATATTATAAATATTGCATAGCATGCATCATTCTACATTTAGGGTAGTGTATATTTTAGGTTAATTGCATCCTTTTTATGACCAGGAGGGAAGGAGATTTATTTCAGGGCCTCAGATGGACGATTCGAATGTACGGATCTAATCAGGAAGATGACCAGAGTCCAATGCCTCCTATATCGTCTAGATCAGAATCCTGTAGCATCATATGAAGTCCGAGAAAGATCAACGGCCAGGGTGGCAATGCGACATCCTTACGGGCTTCGGATAAAAAATCTAACCATACGGATGGATCTAGAGCGACGATTGCAGTCAGACAATGCGAAAATCAACTCAATCAGAGCTCTGTAGCACCCTTGAAAAGAAGAAAAGGATGACTCAGATGGCGCCACGATCGTAGCGGGTGCGCATGGGCGTGTACGCGGAGGTGCGCGACACGGGCGTGCGGAATGCGTGACAACACAGCGATTGGTGGGTGCGTGGACTATCTTTAGCAATGTTTGCAGTGGATCTTCAGCGACATTTATGATCGTCACTAAATGTCCTGTATACGAAATTGATCCATTCCTACACTATAAAAGGACCCCTACCCCTCCCATTCTTCTTCATCTCTTCCTTTCTTCCTCTCACCACCTCCAAGTCTCTAAAGAGAGCTTGTCCCAAGCCTGGGATGCTCCTCTAGAGTAGAAAACAAACATTTGTTTCCGCCTCTCATCCCCCTTCATGGAGCATCCCGTGGCCATCTTCTCACCTCCCTTCGAGAAGAAGATCCGCGATGCCGTCCTGCTCCGCCCTCCATCCTTCAACTCCATCCTCATTTGTTCCACTCCTCACCACCTTCCTTCAGGCGACGTCAGAGCGAGTCATCCTCCAAGTGACCGTCGAGGGGGATTTCTCTCACCTCGTAGTATACTTTTCCCGCTTTCTTAGTTGTAATAAACATTTAATTATAAAAATACATCATTGTTTCTCTCTATCTCTGTCTCTGTCTCTTATATTTTTAAAGTAGATTAGTTACATAAGAATTCATCGACCTGATCTCTTGCTTGCTAAAAATAACAAAAAAAGTAGAAAATAAAAAAATGACAAAAACAAATAAAAGAGAAACGTGAATTTTCAAAACCAAACATTTGTCTCCCTGTGTTCGACCTGGGACTCACTTTTTGAGTTTCAGTTATAAATTTTATCTGATCAATGGATTTTCTCGCGAATCAAACTATGATGACAGGTTTTCTAAACCCAAAACCTTTCCTCATCAGAATATGCCGTTATCATTTTGGCGGTCGTTGCCGGGGAGGCAATGCTCTTTGGTTTTTTTTCTCCCATTTTCCCACATTACTTACATATTTTTCTAACCTATCATTCTTCTTCAATTTATTGTCTTGCAGGAACCCGATCGAGGAGCCAAAGGAGGTAGATTGGAGTAAAGTGCAGGTGGAGACATTTGTAAGTTATTCCCCCTACCCACCCACTAGATTTCCATTCCATAACCTAATAACTCAAACTCAAATCAATTTAGGTGCTTGCATAAACCCTAGGATAGATTTGATTGTTTAATTGTCACTTTGCCTCACCTCACCCACCCACATATATTAAAAAAATAAAAAAAATACTCTTCTCTTGCGGGATTTAATTAAAAGAGACACACTTAACACCCACAAATTCTCATCCTAAGGTGCACAATCACTTTGATTCTACTACTTAACCGAGATTTGACCTGTGGACCTGGTACACTTCAACTCAATACACATAAGTGAGTAGAAATCTAAATAGGTTAAACATCTGTGTGCCTTAACTAAGTGGTGCAATAAGCCAATTAATTGAGTTGTTTGGATAGCACCACTGAAGATAAAAGTCATTCATCAATAGCTTACCACTTAGGGTTAATCTTTAGGGTTGAACCAGGGACTCCACATTATTTTTTGATTTCTAAAGGAATATATCATCACTAGTGCTTTCAAAACTTGGAGTGTTCTCTTGAGCTTGATTGAATACACCTAAGATTAAACCCTAAAAGCTATTAAACAAGGTTAAACCCTAAAAGACACATCATCAAATAACCTTGTTTGCAAACCTTGGTTGTGCATGCACACACATTTGAATTGATCATTAAGGACACAACCCATCTAAAGGATCCATCACATTCCAAGAGCATAATCATACTAAGCCTGATTAAAACTGAGTAGACGTTGGCCTTAAGGATTGATTCACTCTCTAGGGCTCAGATTGAGTTTTTTTCGATTAATCTGCTTGTGCTGGTCCATCTGATTTATAGCTAGGGGAGTAGAGTCAAATGACCGCAGCTGGGGGGTACACTAGGAACTGGAGGCACAAGCCAAAGGAAGAACCTTCTCCCCAGCCCCTCTTTCTACCTAGTTGGATTGACTGAATAAAAGTAGACCAAATTGGTTATAATCTCAAGACGGGTCCAGGTCTTTAGGCTAACCACCTAACGACAGGGTTGATTGCTTGTATTGCGGGGCACCTTTCTTTCTTCTGATTTCCCCTCCTATTGTACCATGTATCCTTCCACATCCTACACTCATTTTCCGTCCTACCATCCTACCACGACTTATACACTTGATGATTACTATCCTGACTCAACTTATAATTACCCATCCACTAGCCAGGATAACTTTGATTGGGGATACGATATCGGACCTCAATGTCCAGGGCCTAACCCTGGACAACAAGACTATGATTACTATCCTTCCCAAAGCTACAATGATTATAGATCTCCATCCTTTGATGATGAAACCAACCCGATCTACAATCAGGAAGGATATGATGATTATAACATCTACCCTCCCTAGTATTCCACTTAATATAGGTCACCTCCATTCTTTGAACAACTCGAGACAACCTACTATCAGGGAGGGACCCAAGAACCTTGATATCTTGACTCCCCTAGATTTAATCCAAACCCACCTAAACCTAAACCAAACCATTCGGTTCAGGCAAACCAAGTCCAAGACAGGGTGTTGGCTAAATTGAGGAACACCATACAATCATTAGAAGCTCAGCTAACACCATGCACTGAAGCATTGGAGCCTATGATTAAAATGATTGATGAGCTGAATAGCTTTTTATTGGATTTGCTCCAAAATGTTAAGGATAGGGGCCTGGGTGAGTTTCTACTTGGGAAATTATCGAGGTTGAGGATGAAATTTGTGGTTGCCCTAGTCCAATCTTGGGATGATTCTCAAGATGAACCCCCTTCAGGAGAGCCAATGTCTAAACCTTCTTAAGCGCCTATTGAGGGGGATACATGTTCTAAGACCGGGGATGACTAGGTTGGGCTAGAGCATCCCATTAAGGATGAACCAAGTTTCTCACCCGAGATCCCAGAGCCAGGGAATGACGAAAAATATGTCTCCATGGACCATGAAATGACATATGATTTTAAGACATATATAAATGAGGATCATGAATTCTTTGATTCTAACGGTGAGGAATCTCTTAGTGAAGTCTTACTTGAGCTTAAGGAGAATGATTTTGGTGAGACTAATGGGCTTGAGGAGCAAGATGAACCATTTGATAGCTTGATTATTAAAGATTGTGATTCGATTGGGGTTGACATGGAGGATAATGATCCTAATATAATAGATGATCCAATCGGTAGCCCTAACCTTCAACCACACCCTGAAGAGCTGAATGATCATACTTTTGAGATCATTATACCCAAGTCGATTCTGATTCATCCATGATTTTTGGACTTGGGTAAATCATATGGGGTGAATGATATGCTAGAGGTCACAAAACCCAAACACTTGATATTGGACAATAGAAATGGAAATGAAAATCTGGGAGGTTAATTCTGAGGGAACTATGATTTTGGATCTAAGGGTTCATGTTGACCTGAAACCACCTACTTTCTACCAGGACCCTTGTGATATCTTTGACATGCAACCTAAGCTCAGAATTATTGACTATCTTTCTGAGCTGAATTTTAAGTGGACATCTGAACCTTGTAAATCAAATCTACCTGTTGTCTGACACTTTAGTCTTGGGTTGCACACCACCAAATCGTAGGTCCGGCACCGTAAATACAACAATCTTCAATTTTGGGTGATTTTCATCCAGAGCCTTAGAACCACTAGACCTTGGGGCATGGGTTTGCACCATAACTTGGTCCACATCTGTGGACATCTTTTGCTGGCAGGTCTTGTGATCAATATTTTTATTTTGATTCTGACTTGCACTTGTGAATTCCCAATTTCTTCTTTGTTTGTATTTTATGCCTAGCTGAAGGTAATAAATTTAGAACGTGTGTATATTCCACGTTCTCTGCGGAGCTGACCGAATTATCATGAAATTTAGGTGATATTCTATTATTCCGCCCTTTTCATGTCTTTGTTTTTAGAATGAGGACATTGCATCATTTAGACATAGGGGTGGATACTTAATCCTAAAATTATTTCGTTAGCTCTATAGAATTTCTTTTATTTTCTTTTAAAAAAATTTGAAAATTCAAAAAGAAAAAAAAGAAAAAAATGGAATTAGGAGAAGAGAACTTAGGCTTTTGGAAGTTATTAACTTTAGGAAATGATACGATAGGACTTGAACACTTAGACTCTTTAGGTCTTCAGGCTTAATTAGCTCGGGTGTCCACTTGAATGTGGACTTAGTCTCGAGTCCTTGCTAAGTAATTTTACTTTAATTTGGTGAATAAATTGGGATGATAAGTACATGACTTATTAACTTGCCCTGTAATTTGAGGGGATTTTAAGTCTAACCATCTACACACTATTTGCACTGACTCACTTTCCTGCAATTTTTACAGAAATTGGGTAGCTAATGAACTATCTAGGGTGGTATGGCTGGTAAGTTGTTGGTGGTAACAGCTCATCAGCCAGTTGTCCAGAGCCCAGCCACACGACCATTCTCTTCATACTGCCTTTAGGTAAATCTTAGATTAGGGAAGCCACCTACTTAGGAAAAGGAAAGAAAAAGTACACAAAAAGAAAAAAAAAGAAAAAGGAGAAAAAAAAAATCACACTTCACCGCAGGAGTATAGTTGGCAAGTTGCCATGGGTAACAGTCCATTGGCCAATTGTCCAGAGCCCAGCTCATAAAAATGCACAATAATCCCCAAAACACTTAGGAAGAAGCAGGGAAGTAGAATAACTAGGGAGATATACACTGGGTTCGCCCTTGTGTTGACCCCATAAAAAATAAAGTAGGGAGAAAGCTACCGATTGAAAAGATAAACCTTTAGGCAGAAATGCTTAAGGTCCCTTGGAGTTGTAGAAACCTAAAATCCGTTTTAATGAACGCCTAGTGAGTCTTTCACTCTTTTCACTAGATGATTAGAACTTAGAGCCCTTTTTGAGTCTTGGCAGGTCAGATAGTCGTAAAAAGTTATCTCGAAACTCTCAAACTCCAAATGTCCAAAAAAATTAGAAAAGAAGAAAAACAAAAAAATGTATCTTCCCTTTTCAAATAAGGCGAGGACTTGGGCAGTCTACATTCTGGCAGACACCCGGATACTGTTGAGTTTTCGTAGTTTAGGACCTTAGTTGGAATTTCCTATTATTAATAAACGACTTAGGCCTAAGGGATCGAGTCCTAATTCTGTTTGTATACATAGCATGTAGTTTAATTTTGCTAAGGACTAGCAAAAGATAGGCATGGGGGTATGATGTAGACACATCCATTTAGATTAAAATGCCTATTTATGCATGTTCCTAGGCTTAGATTTGCTTTCCAT
Source organism: Thalassia testudinum (assembly GCA_037157565.1). Classification (NCBI taxonomy): domain Eukaryota; kingdom Viridiplantae; phylum Streptophyta; class Magnoliopsida; order Alismatales; family Hydrocharitaceae; genus Thalassia; species Thalassia testudinum. Next base: position 129,082,170 of record JAZHRO010000014.1, on the reverse strand, counting down.
ATTATAAATATTGCATAGCATGCATTATTCTACATTTAGAATAGTTGTGTATATTTTAGGTTAATTGCGTCCTTTTTGTAGTCAGGAGAAAAGGAGATTTATTTTGGACCCTTGGATTGATGATCCGACCGTACGGATTTGATAAGGATGACGATCGGAGTCCAACACCTCCAAAATCACCTTGATCAGAGTCCCGTAGCACCATATGCAGTCTAGAGAAGATCAACAGCCAAGGGACTATGTGACATAATTTGGAGCTTAAAAAAAAAAATCCGACCATGCAGATGGATTCAGGACGACAATCGTAGCCTAACAGCACAAAAATTGACTTAATCCTACCTCTGTAGCAGCCTCTACAATGGAAAGAAGATGGATGGCCCAGATTGAGCCACTTGGCGCAACCCAGGCCGCCCATGCGCACACACGTGCCACCGCACATGCACAATAGCGCAGGCGCGTGCGTGAGGCACTCATGTGCAGCATTATAGCGAGCGTACATGGGCATGCAAGCATAGGGGCATGACACGGGCACGTGGAGTGTGTGCTAGCACAGCGGTTGGTGGGCACATGGGCTATCTTCAGCAACGTTTGTGACAAATCTTCAATGACGTTTATGACCATCACTAAATGTCCTGTATACAAAATTTATCCTTTCCTCCATTATAAAAGGACCCCTACCCCTCCCATTCTTCTTCATCTCTTCCTACTCTACTCCCACCTACTCCTAAGCTCTAGTAGCCTACCAAAGCTCCATTAAAGCTTACTCTCAAGCTCCAAAGGCCTCCTATTAGTGTAATATTCCTATTTTCCACCAAATATTCATCCTTCATCCCACCACCTTCATAGGTTGCCTTGGAGCCATCCTCCCACCTCTATTTCGGTTGAAGATCGCTTCCATCTCCTCACCTCCATTCTAGAGCCTCGGTGAAGCATTCCTCTACCCAACGTCCTCCTACATCTCACCTCCATCATCCTGAATCACACCTCCTTCATCCAAGATTCCGCTAGGCACCGTCATCTCGCCGAACAACCGATTTGGGAGATTTCCTATCACCCCTATTTCTTTTATGCTTCCATAGATTATTGTAATAAACATTTGTGTGATATATCATAGTTGTTTCATCTCTCTGATGATTTATCTTGCTTACTTCTTCTATAAAAACAAAAGAAAAAAATAACAAAACCCTAAAACACCAAAAAGAAACAAAACGAAATGCGGATTTCGAACAAAGTAAACGTCACCTCCTTGTGTTCGACCCGGGACTCTCTTAGAGTTTCGGTTATAGATTGTATCTGATAGACACATTTTGCAAGCTACGATGATGGGTTCTCCAAACCCTGATTTTAATTTGCGAAACACCACTCATCAATGACCAATCTAGGGTTTGGATTTGCAGTATCAAGCTTATCATGGCTAGGAAATGGTGGGTCTTGCATCGTTTTTCCACTATAGGTGATGACGGAGTTTAATCTTGCCTGATTCTGGTTTGGATTAGGCAAAATAGGTGTCTGCTACTGAAATCCAGAGTATGAAGTTGAAGCGTCCATCCCGTCAGGTGGAGTAGAAAGGGCCTGATAAACATAATGTGCTTGGCCTTGATTTGGGTTCATAACGCTCCTCTGGTTCGGCATGTTATTTGGGTTCGAAAGAGGCTGAGAAAGAAGTGCACCAGGCTGGTGAGCACTTGCCATCTGGGCCAATTGATTACGTAGTTCAGAGATCTCTTCTTTGATTTATTTCTGCATGTCTACCAAGGTCTGAAGAATCAGGGATGTCTAGTCTTCCTTAGGCAGGCCAGATTGGAAATTTTGATTAGGCCTTGGTTGATTGGGATGATATGGTCACAGGTTTTGTGGTCGAGGTTAGAATTGAGGTCCCAGATTCAGGTTATTTCCTGACCATGCAACGTTGGGATGATTACGCCATCCAGGGTTGTAGGTATTAGAGAAAGGATTGTTATGGACGGCGTGGAGATTTTTGCATGTTTGAGGAACTCTAGATAAATTAGGATATGAGGGTTCAAAGTTCCCCCAATTGTGGTAGGCTAGCCTGGAGTTTCCTCCAAGACCAAAATCAGATGGGGGTGGATAGGCATCCATCCCATGAGAGTGGTAGATGTTGTGTGCTGCCTCCCTACCTGTGGGTAGGTGTGCATATGGGCTTTGGGGTGCAGTGGTGGTCTTGTGTAGATGTCGAGTGATGTCGTCCACGTTTTTCTCAATGATAGAGACCTTTTCCAATTGACTCGCTACCAACTCTAAGTCCATGGTTGTGGAAAGGCCTTGGGTCTCGTGTACCCCTCGATTGTTTGCCAATGCACAGGTGGATGTCCGGTCGTACACACCCAATGACCCATTATTTAGGGAGTTCTCGCACATATTTTCGAGAAATCCTCAAATCTCGCCTTCATGTTGACCCATGATGCTGCCACCATAGGTTGCATTAACAAATAGCTTGATGTTGTCACGGAGCCCATGGTAAAAGTATTGGACTTGTTCCCACATCGGGACTCCATGATGGGGGCATTTGCACATGAGATCCATAAAACGATCCCATGCCTCATGTAGAGATTCCCCCGCTCCTAGCGAGAAGTGCATGATTTCGTGCCGCATTGCATTAGTTCGGGCAATGGGATAGAACTTTTGTAGAAAAGAAGTCTGAAGTTCTTCCCATGTGTTGATCTGGTAAGGGTATGTCTGAAACCAATTGACGGCTTTGTCAGCTAGAGAGAAGGAGAAGATTTTCAAGAGTAGATCGTCTCAATTATGGAAATCTGCCCCAAATGGGTGGGCCAAATGCTTCAGATTCTTGATATGTTGGAAAGGATCCTCAGAGTTCAAGCCATGAAATTTTGAGGTCATGTGAAGCATACTATGCTTGAGCTCCACCTCAGGTCCTCTAGCAAGAATGTTGATTCGGGGTTTGATTTCCACCTCAGCGGGATTGTAGTGATCTTACATTTGAGGATGCGGTGGTGGGTTGAGATGTGCATGAACTATCTCTCGAAGGTCAAAGAATTGTTGTGGTTCAAAGTTAGGTTGTTCTTCTTGATGATCCATGGTTATGGCTAGAGATTCAAGCTTAGAAGTGGAGGAACTGGAAGAGATGTCGATGTGATCGAGTAGTCGCTCAAACAAAGAAGTGGAGGCCTTAAGGGTGGTCTTAAGGACCTCCTTCTAAACATATACCGATGGGATAGGTAAGGGACAAAAGGTGTGGTGGACCCAATCAAGACACACAAATATTTTGGATGACTATAGAGGTTCAAGGTAGATGATACATCTAGATCACGAAGTCGTCCACCTGAGAAATTCTTGGGTAGCCAGGAAGGGAGAGTCTTGCAAAGACCCCTACATGGTAGAGTGTCCCCACAGGTTACAGGGTTTCCCCCACCCAACCTTCCTTGTCATAGCAGATCCAAGTAGACCAGAATGGATAACTTGACCTCTTAAGTCTACCAATTTTAACTTTAGAGAGAGGGTGCTTATGATTTCACTAGAACTTTAAGATGTTTTTGTTAGTGGTGACCTAATTTGAAGATTGGTTGACCCCACAAAGTGGGTCAACTTCACCTAATTTGTCCTTGATTATTAGGTCCCGCCCTTTAGGATTCAAGTGATGTTTAGAGCTTGATTTTAGGGTTTACTTGTTTAGGTAAGTTCAATCAAGGCTTAGGATGCACACAATTTGGGAAGGTGGATTCTCTTTTTAAGCAAGTGTGTCTCTAAAACCTTGAAATGGAAACCCTAATGTGGCTCTACTTGGTCCAATTAATTTCTTCCAAATCTGGCACCTAGGGCTCAATCAAGAAGGTGCATAGCCCTAGGTGTCTTAAATCCCTAAATAGGTGCAGAAATCAGGTTCGGGATGTTTCTAGAAATGAACCAAACCAGGCAACTTGTGATGATTAAATCTAAATATAGAATGCAAGTACCACCTAATTGATTTCTTTCCCTTTTCTAGATTTTTCAGAATTAGGGGCTTAATGAAGATGGAAAACGAGATTACCTACCCCTGGAGTGGCTGTCAGGCAGTTGATCTTTATCCTCAACTGAATCCCTACACAAATCATAACCAAATAGATAGAGCAAGTTAGTATCAAGCCAGGAATTGTAATCAGAGATATCAAATTGCACGTTGCTCCCCGACAACGGTGCCAAAATGTTTACAATCTAAATCAAGGTTTTAAAATCACTTTGTTGAAATATAGCTAAAATGGTGCGTGAACAAATACAATCTATAAGTCGAAAGATTGTCAAGAAAATCAAAGGTCTAACGCAGGGAGCAAGTGTTGCAATTAATCTCAAAGACCACAATATTTACCACAAATATGAGCAAGTTATAATGAAATTTTCATGCAAGAATGATATATATATATATGAATGTCAATATTATAGTGCAAAAAAAATGGGGTAAAATGGTGATTTAAAACACCAATTACCCCTCTAATTAAGCTCAATAATTCTCAAATAACTGAACAGTAATGATCAACCAATTGTTCCAGGAAAATGTAAGTAAGAAATAATTGCATAGGGCACTCTGTTAGAGATATCAGACGTCGGATGCTCAAGGGCAGACGTCTTAAATGATGACTGCTACAGTGCTTTCGTACTGATCTTGCTTCTTCTTCTCTTCTTTTTCTCTTCGGCTCTTCTCTTCTTTCTCTTCATGCACAAGGGGCTTCCCAATCTTCATAGTGACTAAGTGTTGGGTTTCCTCTCTGAAGAGCGAAACCCCCCTCGCTTGCTCACAAATTCCTCCTCCTCTTTTCTCTCAGATAATTGGGTATCCAATCGGGTATTCGGGTATGAGCAATATCCGGTCCAGGGCTACCGGCAGTGGGTAGTAGCCGAGGAGTGAGGACGTATTTCGAGTCGGATCGTGTAGGGTGAAGGGGACCTCACCCCTCAATGTTGAGGCGATAAGCCGTAAACACAAAATCAACTTATGCGTAGGTGAGCCTCTTTCCACGAATGATGTGGGACTAATTAAGTCCTCCTTCCTTCGCAAGTGTGCAGCTGTTGAGGTCTTGCCAATTGGATGAGTTGTAGTTGATGGCGTCCTCAATTGAAGACCTGGAGGCCTTCCTGGAATGAAACCGCGACTCCTGGGACCAAGACCTGGAGTGAATGCGACCGGAGAATGAGATGCATGGTCGAAGAACTCGAGGGTGGTGGCGGAGAGATGGCGAGTACCTGAAAGGAACAATACAGCCTATCGACCTTATCAAATACGGTTAGAAGATTCGTCGGAGCATGGCGAGTGCGACGGTGGCCTTGGTGTGTCAAGTGAGCAAGCGTGGAGGTCTACCGACCTTAGGAAGGTGGTGCGAGGTGAGAGGTGTTGGGTGAGGTGATAGAGAGAGCTAAACCCCAAATTTCTTTAGGGCTTTTACTTAGTGAGGGGAGACGATGCTCGTGGATGCAGTTGCGTGGAGTTTGGCGTTCTGTGGTAGCGGGAACGCCTCGCCTAAGGTATGCCGATGAGATGGAAGACGGAGTTGGAGCGGGCGAGTGCATGGTCAAAGTGGAGTTGTAGTAGCATGGTGATGATGCGTAGATGGAGTAGAGTCAATAAGGCTAGCTAACGGACGACAAGGGGTGGAGGAGCCGGTTGTGGTATGGCCGGCGTCGGAGAAGGTGAAGGCTCCAATGAGGCAGACGGCGACGAAGATGGGGTTAGGAGATGTCTCACAAGTATGGTGAGACGGGGAAGATGTTGGGGAAGTAGAACTGACCACCTATGGTATGTGGCAGCCGGCGAAGAGGCCAGAGGTAGAGGGGTCACCGGAGACGAGTTGGAGCAAGCCGGAGGTAGGGAAGGAAGAGGTATTTTTAGCTCAAAAACTTGCTAAGGAGGTGAGGTTGTCCATGAGGGTCTTTTATAGGCCATTGGGCGAATCTCCAAGTTTGGAAACAACTTGGAGAGCTTGGATCTTTAGGGAAAGAAGGCTTGAGGTTCAAGGATTCGTATGAGCTACAAGGGAGGGTTTGGAGACTAGAAATAGGTTTAGATGATCATGGATTTCCTCAGGATCACCCCTTCCAATTTTGGAAGGGATTGGTCAAGTAACCAAGGAAGAATCCTTGATTAAAACCTCAGGTGTGTGGGTTAACACCTGCCATGGCGGCAGGGACTTGTCTGCGAAGAAGAAGACAAAGTTGGGGGCAATTTGCAAGTATTTTTGAAAGTTGAGGGGCTTTTTATAAAAAAAGATTTAGACTTGGACCAAAATGCAAACTAGGTCAAAATGATCTCAGATTATGCCCATATTTTGGTACAAACCTAATTTAGACTCAAGGAATCTAATGGTGAGGTCAAAATTAGCTTTTGACCAAGTTTAACTGGGAAAATTATGTAGAAACCCAAATTAGGGTAACTTTCTATTTGTGACTCTATTTCAGGTCACAATAGGTTATGATGGTCAAATCAAAGATACCAAATCATATAGAATATTTTTCTTTGAATTTTAGATTATTTAGGTGAATTTTATCCTGACCATAACCTTAGTTAATTAAGCAGGCCCGTTTTTAGGGTTTTAGATTTCATTAATTCTTGAAATGTGAGAAAACCTATTTCGTTCTGCATGGACCCTCTTATTGGACATTAATGACCATTTGACCTTTAATTATGCCCTGGAATTCCCCGCAGTTATTCTGTATTTGTGAAATGCAGTTAAAATTGTAGAAATAACCCTAGTTTCTTATCTTATTTTCTTCTCAAAACAGAACATTATGCATATATGACCCTCTGATGGCTATGTAGGAGCGTTTATCAACTTTATCAGACCAACTTGAGCTAGTTATGGCTCATGATGGTGTTCCCATCATACCTCCATGCCTAGCTTTTACTAGTCCCTTAGCAAAACCTTATGGATCAAACCAGTTATCTAAATCGAATGTAATCGTCAGGATGCCCAACTAAGCGCATCTCTAGGAATTAGATCTTAATACCAACAATAGGCCTAGTGGTATTCAAGTACCATTCATGATCCAAACCTGATTAGCTTTCGCCTCAGTCTGCTACGAAGGTTTCTAAGGTCCACAGGAACTATCCTAAGGTTCGTTAGACCCAATGGTTAAGGCACTCGTGCTTGTAACATGGTTAGTCCGGTTTAGTTTGCCAGTGCATTTTTTTGTAAGAGAGAGGGATAGAAGAAGATTTTCATTTGTGGAGAGTTTTCTCTCTTTTTCTTTTCATTATATTTTTCCATAAATCCAACCTCCGATTGGCCCTAAATGCATTATGTATCGGATTCCTTGTCCCCACCATCAATCCTCACATTAAGGTCGATATTCGTCATCTAGGGTTAGGATTTACATTATCAGGCTTGTCGTGGCTACGAAATGGTGAGTCTTGCATCATTTTTCCACTATGGGTGACGAAGGAGTTTAATCCTACTTGATTCTGGTCTGGGTTAAGCAAAATAGGTGTCTGCTGCTGAAATCCAGAGTATGAAGTTGAAGCATCCATCCCGTCAGGTGATGGAGTAGAAGGGGCCTGATAAACATAATGTGCTTGGCACTGATTTGGGTTCATAATGTGCCTCTGGTTCGGCACGTTATTTGGGTTTGGAAGAGGCTGAGAAGGAAGTGCACCAGGCTGGTGAGCTGATGAACACACATAAATTCATGATAAATTGCTTATTTATGATAGTTCCTAGGCTTAGCATTGCATATCATGTTATAAATATTACATAACATCATTGCATGGCATTTAGGATAGTTGTATGTTTTGTATATTAATTCCTTCATTTTATATGGCCAGGGGAGCAATGCGACATCCATACGAGTTTCAGATGGAAAATTCGACCATACGGATGGATCCAGAGCGACAATCACTGTTCGGCATCACGGGAATCATCTCGATCTGAGCACTGTGGCACCCTTTACAAGAAGAAGAAGACGGACGACCCAGATGGCACCACGTAGAGCCACACAGACCGCCCACCATCGGCCAGCAGCCACTACCCACTCCCTTCATCATCTACGCCCTTGAATCCTAGCCATTGGATCAAGATCCAAAAGTTAGGAAGCATCTGCACCAAACTCTCCTCATGACACAAAGGTCGACGTGGTGCATTGGTTGATGTGGTGGTTCACAAGGGATGCGGGTTTGAATCCCCACAGCCCCCTCCTAATCTCAAATCAGCCGCATGCAGCAACAGCAACGACAGCGCATGCAAAGCAGCAACGGTAGCGCAGCGCGCACATGCACGCCAACGCATGCAGCGTGCACACAACAGGGCATCGCACGATCAGCGCGTGTGATAAGTGGGGCAGCATAGTGCTGGCGAGGCGCGGTTGGAGCTAGCTTTCAGCGACAACTGGGCTAACCTACAGCAAAGCTTACAGCCTTCGCTACTTCATTGCAAGCCAGCAGAGCCAGCTAAGGGAGTGAGCGGATGTGAGCTGTCTACAGCAACATTTCCAGCGACGATCTGGAAGTCGCTAAAGGTCCTTTATCCATTTTTAGCCTCTTCTCCTCCACTATAAAAGGACCTACACCCCCTCCCTTCCAAGCCATCTCTACCTACTCTACTCCCACCTACTCCTATGCTCTAGCAAGCCTACCAATGCTCCATTAGAGCTTGTTCTCAAGCCCCCAAGGCTCCTATTAGTGTAGCAAACCTCTACCCCACCAAATATTCCTCCAACTTCCCATCCCCCTTCATAGGTCGCCTTGGAGCCATCCTCCCACCTCCATTCTAGTAGTAGGTCACCTCCGTCTTCTTACCTCCATTCCAGAGCCACGCCAAAGCTTTCATCAACTTGACGTCCTCCTGCACCTCACCTCTGTCGTCTCGCTCCTCACCTCCTTTGTCTAAGCTTTTGCCAGGTGCCGTCGTCTCACCGAACAGCCGATTCGGGAGATTTCCTCTCACCCCCCTCTCTTTTTATGCTTTCGTAGTAGATTGTAATAGACATTGGATTGATATATATACCATTTTCATTACACATCTCTATCTTGTGCTACGTCTGCTTGTTTCTTCTTACAAAAATACAAAAAAAATAACAAAATCCTAAAATACCAAAAAGAAATGAATCAAAGCGTGGTTTTCACACAAAGTAAACGTCGCCTCCCTGTGTTCGACTCAGGACTCCCTTGGAGTTTCGGTATAAATTTTATCTGATCTGTGTGCTTTGCAACTACGACGATGGGTTACTTGTAACCCCGATTTCTAAGATGCAAAATACGCTCGACCATGAGCACTTGCCAGCTGGGCCAATTGATTGCACAGTTCAGAGATCTCTTCCTTGTGTTGTTTCTGCATGTCTACTAAGGTCTGAAGAATCAGGGATGCCTAGTCCTTGTTAAGTGGGCCAGATTGGAAATTTAGATTGGGCCTTGGTTGAGTAGGCTAATACGGTCACTGGTTTTGTGGTCGGGGTTGGAATTGAGGTCTCGAATTCGGGTTATTTCCCGACCACGCAAATTTGGGATGATTACGCCATCCAGGGTTGTAGGTATTAGAGAAAAGATTATTTTGGTCGGCGTGGAGACCCTTGCAGGTCTGAGGAACTCAAGAAAAATCAGGATACGAGGGTTCAAAGTTTCCCCAACTGTGGTAGGCTGGCCCGAAGTTTCCTACAAGATCGAAATCAGATGGGGGTGGATAGGAATCCATCCCCTGAGAGTGGTAGATGTTGTTTGTAGCCTCCCTACCTGAGGATGAGTGTGCGTATGGAATTTGCAGTGTAATGGTGATCTTGTGTAGATGTCGAGTGATGTCATCCACCTTTTTCTCAATGATAGAGACCTTATCCAATTGGCTTGCTACCAACTCCAAGTCAAAGGATGTCGAAAGGCCTCGGGTCTCGTGTACCCCCCGATTGTTTATCACTGTGCGGGTGGATGTCTAGTCGTACGCACCCAGTGACTCATTGTTTAGGAATTCTCGCACATATTTTTGAGAATTCCCTAAATCTCATCTTCATGTTGGCCCATGATGCTGCCACCATGATGGGATCACCATCATAAGCCATAACTAGCTCAATGTGGTCTAATAAAGTCAATAAAAGCTCATACATAACCTTCAGGGGGTCCTAAGTGCTTAATATTCTATTTTGAGAAGAAAAGATGAAAACAGGGTTATTTCTACAATTTTACCATCATATCACAAATATAGAATAACCACAGGGTATGTCAGGGGTTTATTAAAGGTCATATGGTCAGTAATGTCTAATAAGTGGATCCATGCAGACAGAAACATGTTTTCACGCATTTTAAGAATTAATGGACATCTAAAATCCTAAAAATTGACCTGCTTAATTAAATGGGGTTTTGGTCTGAGTAAATTCATTTAAACCTTCTAAAAATCATGGAAAAATATTCCCTAAGGTTTGGTACCCTTGAGTTGATCTTCTGAACCCAATTTGACCTAAAATAGAGTCATAAATAGAAAACTACCGTAAGTTTGGTTTTTGCATAAATTACCCAATCAAACTTGATCAAAACCTAAATCCTACTTCATCATTAAATTCCTTCGATACAAATTAGGTTTGTACCAAAATTTGGGCCCAATCTGAGATTATTTTGACTTAGTTTTCATTTTGGTCCAAGTCTGACACTTATTATCTCCAATAGCCCCTCAGCTTTTGAAATCCTTACAAATTATCCCCTAACTTCTTCAAATTCTTTGTAGAATGGTCCTTACCACCATTGGAGGTCAATCGACCTCTAGGTGAGCTTTGACCAGATCAAATCCTAATCTTATGGCAATCAAATCCCACCAAATTTGGTGGCATTGATGTTCACACCTAGACAAACCTATTGGGACAGATCCTAACTCCTAAAACCCATTGATTCGTGTGTGCAAATGCATTGAATCAGTGGGTGTTTCTTTATTTCCTAAAGAGCACATCTGAGCACTTTCATGATCTAGAGCCCTCTTTGGAGCTCTATTTAAGCCCTGGAACCCCTACCTTACCACCTTAGAAAGTTCTGGTTAGAGAAAACCTTCTGTCTTCCCTCTTCGGCCACCTCCATATCTTGCTCTGGTGACCCCTCTCCGTTTTCCTCTTCTGTCCATCCAACAATCAAATTGGGCGGCCCTCTACCTTCCTCCGTCGACCCTGCTCCTCGCCAGCCACAGCAGGAGCAGTCTTCCTCTTCGTCGTCGTCGCACCAACTCACTGGACCTCTTGATCTTCTTCAGCTTCGGCTCGCCAACATTGGTGCTTCACGATCACCCCATTTGCTCCTACATCCCTCTATGCCTTTCTCTCTCCCTCTATTCCTTTTTCCCATACTCACAACAAATGCTCAACCACTGCACCACCCACACGACCCTCATCTTCTCCACGTTCGACGATGCTCTAGCATAGCCTCCAACCCGCTACACTTCACCAAATAGCCCCGTAACACCTCCACAAGCTCCGTCGCACTACACTCATCAAAATCCCTCTTCTAATTTGTGCTTTCATCCACCAAAGCACTCCACCGAACTCCACCTCCTTCGCACACCTTCTCTGACTCCGTTAGCCCTCCACACGCATGCACACACCAAACAACCACCACCGGCAAACTTGTCGTTGCATGGCAATCCTCCTGAGCATACTGATTGGGGCATTTAGCCTGTGTTCCTGCATTTCATATTGCCTCCGGAGCTCCATTGCCAACACCACCTTCTCCAACTTTGTCCGACGTTTTTAAGCTGAGTTCTTCCTTGTTGATGCTCCCAGGTGCTGTAGCCCATCTCCAGGAAGTCTCCCAAGTCATCAATTAAGGCAACCAAGCACTCCTTTAACCTCAATTAGAGCCTTCACCTCCTGTTGCTCGCACATGAAGAAGACTCTATGGGATAGTCCAACATCGTAGAGTGAGGAGCTCTCCACAGCATACAAAAGCAGAAAGTGCCTACGGCTCATTGCCTCAGCATGCACAGGGGGTAAGGTCCCCACTCATGCATGCGCATATGCATGCCCTCGCCCACGCTTACGCCACACGGGTCTGGGCCTTGGTCCAATTACTCGGTTACTCGGGTTCGATCAGGTCTGATTCTAAAGAGAAGAGAAGAGAAGGAAAGAGAGAGAGGGAGCTTTTTGCCCTCTATTGCTCTCTACACTTAGCAAATTTAAGAGACCTTCACCTCTGTGCTCCTGTGTTGTACTGTGCCTCTCCTTGAGGCTTGAAGGAAAAGAGAGGCCTTTGCCTCTGTTGGTGGTTCTAGGCTACTATTGCAGTATTGAGATACTTACCTGACGTGGAAAATTTGGTTGGATTAACTATTCATTTATTTGAGTTACTTGAGCTTAATTAAAAGGGTTAATTGGTGATTCAAATCACCATTTTAACCCATCATTTTTTCATATTGTTATTTGAAATTATTGATATATCATTCATGAATCAATTCTGGTTGCAATTACTTATATCTTTTACTTAGAATTGTGATCTTAAGATTGACTTGCTACTTGCTCCCTGTGTTTAACCTTAGATTTCCATTTGAGTATAAATGTTATTTATTTTTGTGCTTTATCGGCTATACTACAATGTGTCATTTTTAAAACCCGATTCAGAGCGGTAAACATTTTGGCACCGTTGCTGAGGAGCAACGGGCAATTCGATCTCTTGATTACAATTCCTGACTTAATACTAACTTGATTTATCTCTTTTGATTATGATTGTGCAGGACTTTAGCCAAGAGAAAGATCAACTGCACAACAGCCACCCCAGGGGCAGGTAAACCGCAAATCCATCTTCATTAATCCCCTGATTTTGAAAAGCTAAAAAAGGAAAAAATCAATTAGGACCAACTTGCATTCTATTTTTAGATTCAATCATAACAAGTTGCCTGATTTGGTTCATTTCCAGAACATATCCCAAACCTGATTCTTACACCTATTTAGGAATTTAAGACACCTAGGGCTACCACTTTCTTGATTGAAGCCCTAAGTGATAGATTTGAAATTAAGTGATTGACTAGTTAGAGCCAATTAGGGTTTCCATTCTAGGGTTCTAGAGACACACTTTCTTAAAAAAGAATCAATCCTCCCTGTTTGTCGTACTAAATCAAGGTTTAAAAAGTGTTGCATTGTAGTACAACTGAAATAGCGTTCAAACAAATACAATTTTATTACTTGAAAAGATTTTCGAGGTCAAACATAGGGAGTAAATGGAATTCACTAGTCTCAACAATAAATGCAAATTGAACACAAAATATTACTCAAAAACTAATTAGGAATGTAGAGCATATGAGTATATGAAGAGTAAAAAGATTTGTAGACAAAATAATAGTTACTCAAATTAACTAAAGAAGGAAATATAAATTTAGACGTTTGATTTTGCAATCAGACGTCTTAAATGACTTGGTGCTACAGGGCCTCTTCTTTTGTTCTTTTGATATCTCTGATTTCTCTTTTCTTCTTCTGCCTTCAGCCTTTTCTTCTTTCTCTTCTTCCTTTTCTTCTTCTTCTTCTATGATCCTTCTCTTTCTCTTTCTTTGCTTTCTGCCTTTTGGCCTTGTCTTCTTCTTTCTCAGCCTTTTACCTTTTCCTTATCTGAGGTCCTTCTCTTTCTCTTCTTCTCTTCTTCTGCCTGACCTCCTCTTCTTCCTCTGAATTGGCTAAGTGTTGGAACCAAACTCTCTAGGACAAAAACCCCCCTAACCCCACGCAACTCTCCTCTCTCCTTCTCTCTTTCTATTTCAGTCTCGCTGTCCCAGAGCCATAGCCGGTCGAGTAATTGGACCTAACGCAAACCCGGGTCTAGGCTCACCGGTGTGTGTGGTGAGTGAGGAGTGAAGTCAGATTGGGTAGTCGGGTCGGCCAGGTCCACGTGGACAATGCCACAAACGAGTCTAGTGAAGGGGGAGAGGAGGACCTCATTCTCAGTGGTGGAGGCGAAAAGCCGGTGGCACGAAATCAATTTATGTGGGCTCGGGTATCTTCTCGCATCTGCCGTAGAGAGTGCTGTGAAGTCCTTTGACTCCAATTGAGGACCTGAGATCGTGTGTAAGAGTCTTCCGTGCGTCCTGGCAGTGTTGGCCTAGGATTGGCAGCACCTAGAGCTGCAGCAGGCAAGCATCACACTTGCACACCAATGGCGGATGGGACCTGAACTTGAAAACACAAGAATGGCCTCATGGCCATGTCAAATAGTTTAGGAAGCATCGTCGGAGCATGGCAGTTGTGCTGGTGGTGTTGGCGTGGCTCGTGGGTTCCTGTGAATGCGTGCCTAGGGCACACTATGTGCCTAGGGCACACTGTGTGCATGTGAGTGGGTGTGTTTGGTGACGTGTTTGGGTGATCGATGGAGTGATTGGAGTGAGGGGGAATGATCAGGGAGTTACGATGGAGGTTGTAGGGTGGTCGGTGAGGTTGATGGAGGTGCGTAGAGATGGGAGCACCTCACCAGAGGAGTTGCCAGAGATGGAGGAGGTGATGGTGGTCATTGGTGTCGGTGGTAGATTTGGGAAATAGAGAGAGGGAAAGAAAGTGGGGAAGATAGGGAGTCTAAACACCTACTTCTAAGGGATGAAAGGGGAAGAATCCCACGTTGGCATGGTTGCCGGACATGGGGAAGATGAAATCTTCGTACAAGAGGCACCAGTGAAGACGGGGTAGGAACAACGTCGGCCGGTATTGCGCGACGCAGAGGATGGAGAGGGAGGTAACCCTACCACTGGTATTTTGGTTGGGCGAGGAGAGAGCTAGGGAAATCCTGTCGAAGCTTGCGAAGGGTTGCTGTCGGAGGGGAGAGAGGAATAGAGGGGAAACCAGCCCAATTTCAAGCTAAGGAGAATCGGCTGGGTCTGGGGCATCTTAAATAGGTCTTCAAAGAGGTTTTTGCGCTTGGAAGCTTGTGCCAAGCTTCCAAGCAAGGAATGCTTCTCCAAAGATGGAAACTTCAAGAGACCTAAATCTCTCATGCATTCGCATGTGAGATTGGAAAAGAATTAGGGCTCATCAATGGGTTCATATTGGAAGGAATTTCTCAGAGAATCTCCATTTTAATTTTGGAGGAGATTCTCCAAGTAATCAAGGAGAAATCTCCTTTCAAAGGTCGTCGGAGTAGGATTCCTCTGCGATAATGGCGGAGGGATCTATTTTCAAAGATGACGAAGAAGCTAGGGGGCTAAATGCAAGGGTTTTTGAAAGTTAGGGGTAGAAATATAATTAGATAGGACCTTTTTGCAAACTAGGTCAAGACAAGTTCTCCTTAGGTCCAATTTTTGATACAAACATAACTTGTACCTAAGGAATCTAATGGTGAAGTTGGATTTTGGGTTTGATCACGTTTGACTAGTTAATTTATGTAAAAACCCAAATTAGGGCAAATATCTGTTTGAGACCCCATTCTAGGTCAAGATGGGCCTTAATGGCCAAAATTGATGGTACTAAACCCTAGAGAATATTTTTCTATGATTTTTAGAGGGTTTAAGTGAATTTTATCCTGACTAGAACCTTGGTTATTCAAGTGGGTCTATTTTTAGGGTTTCAAGAAGTCATTTAATTCATAGAACATACACAAACCCTTTTCTATTAAACCCAACCCACTTGTTATCTTATTGAGACCATTTAACCTTTCTTTATCCCTTGAGAAAACCTGTGGTTGTACTGAATTGGTAAAATTGCAATTTTACCCCTTTTTCTTGTGTTTCTCTCAGAAAGGTTATATAGTGAATTATGACCTTCAGTTGGCTATGTAGGAGCATTTATTCTCTTCATTGGGTCAAAATGAGCTAGTCAGGGCTCATGATGGTGTTTTCATCATACCCACATGCCTCGCTTTTGCTAGTCCCTTAGCAAAATTTTAAGGTTTTAACTTTGATTCTAGACCATGCAATCTTTTTATGCTCAAAACTGTGATGTGTGCTTTCTTCTGTAGATTAGGTTAGAATGCTGATAGTAGGCCTAAAGGTACTCAAGTATCAGCCAAGATCCGGACCTGACCAGCTCTAGCCTCAGTCTACCGTGAAGGTTTTTAAGGCTCACAGGAATTATCTTAAGGTTCATTGAACTCCGTGGTTAAAGCACCTGTGCTTGTAACATGTTTTAGCCTTGGTTCAGTTTGTAGTGCATTTTTGTAAGAGAGAGACAGAGGAATTTTCTTTCTGGAGAGTTTTCTCTCTCTTTTCTTTTTATTTCTAGCTTCGGATTGGCTTCACAACACGGTCTATATCAGAGTCCTAGTCCCCATCATCAATCCTCGAAGGGTCCCTGGCAATTGATGCTTTGAGATAGCATCGCCCATGGCAACCCTCAGAACCCTGGCTTTCGAGATTTCGAGATAATCCTCCCCATGGTGTTCTGTAGCTAAATCCAAACCCTGGCAATCGATATTTCGGGATAATGCCACCCATGGTATCTAAACCAGCATAGGGTGCTTACATGCCCCTGGTAGGATATGTAGATATCCTAGGAGACAAGCACCAAGAGGACGATATGTTATTGTGCATCTTCGAGGGGCACTTCCCACCTCTCCGCATCAGGAACTTGTCCAAATCAAGTTGTGTTGATCAGCCGCTCCTAATCTAGGCAACTTTTTTAGAACAATTTAAACGCATTTGCACGATTTTGGTACTTATGCACACTGAACCAGACTGTGTGTGGATTGGGGTGCTTAGGTTATCGAGTCCCACAAACTAGAGGTCAATTAACAAGGCTGAATACTCCCTAAGCCTTATACCTAATACTTATGCTTCGCATTTTCCTCAACCTCTTGAGGACTTGATTGCAAAGCAATCATAGGTCTTAATTGACCTAAATTAGGCTAGGACTTAGCATAAGTTAGGGCAATTCATGCATGCATAAGCATTACTAGCACATTTACTGCTTTCTTTTAGCTATGCATAAAATAATTGCGATAATGTACTAATTAGGTGCATTATGTCAATTACAGGTAATAAGTTGATCAGAAGGTAGATCTGAAGCTGAATCTAAAGCTGGATCAGAAGAATAGAAGAATAATTGGTGTTACAGCAGAGTTGGAGCAGAAGAGCTAGAATAAGATGTAGTAGAAAATAATGTAAGGGAGTTAAGGTATGCTATTCTATTAAGTTGGAATAAAGCAATAAAATGTGAAGAACTTAGGTCCATCCTAGCCTTTGGATAGCCTAAAAGCTTCCCTAAGCCTTAGCCACCCTTAGATTAGGTCACCACACCCTAGGAAACCTTAAAACCCTAATTCCAACCTCTATCTGGATGTCCAAATGTGTTATAGGACATCCAGAACCCTTAGCTAACTCCCACACATCTTAAACCTACTTCTGTAGTATTATTAGATGTCCAGACACTTGGTCAAACGTCCAATTTCTGCAGAATACCCAAGACAGAACCTAGAATCCTTCCTGACTCTGATTAGATGTCCAGGATTGAAGTCTGGACTTCTAATTTTTGTGTATAAGTCATCTGATGCTATTATTGGATGTCTGGAACTATTCTCCAGTTCCTGTTTTGAGATTCAAGCCTTGATCTTGGATATCTAGCTCCCTAAACCCAATTCCAACCCATAGGAACCTAAATTAAGGTGCCCTAACCCTAGTACATCACCTCTAGAGTTTCTTAAGGACCTAATTAAATCCTCACTAAACTAATTGACTTATATCATAGTCAATTACCATTGCCTACTCAATTGGACTCATAAGGTCCAATTGAGCTCAGATCTCAACCCATACAAGTCCAATTGGACTTAGTGAGAGTCCAATTGACCTAATCCCAACCTAATTGAGTTATTTCACTCTCAATTAGGTTTACATCCATTCAATTAAATTTGTGTTAAGTTTAATTGCAATTCCCCCTTAGCAATTAGGGTTTGCAACCCTAATTTAAGGCCTACACCAACCTAAACCCCTTAGGAGCTAACCTATATCACTTAGACACCTAGGGCACGACCACACACACACACACACACCCACTCATGCACTCCCACACAACCTAGAGTATTCTAGGTTCTTCCAAAGGTGGCGCCACTCTTGGTTGCCAAAATTAGCAACCAAGAGCCATTCAAATTGAGATCCACAAATGGTGGATCTAAGAACCACCTCTCTCTCCCCTTGCTGGCCACTCTCGGAGCTCTCTCTAAGGAGTTCCACACTTCTCTAGAGAGCTTCCCTTAGGTCTATAAAAAGACCCAAGAGGTGGCCATTTGCACCCATCCATCTCTTGGCTTTATTCACTTCCATTTAGGCTAGCTACATTCCACCTCCACTCCACCTCCATGAGTTGCTCACCATGGCCACCACCATCTCCATGCTAGGATGTTGGATCACCTCTCCAACCTCTCTCCAAGGGCCGTCCTAAGCACCATTGTTGCCCCTCCTTCTCCTCTCAACCATTCAAAGGCCATCGGAGCCCACCTTTGAATGCCCTTATTTCTACTAGATTAGTAGCTAGTTCTTCGTAGTTTACATACTTTTATTACTGCTTAGTAGTGTAGCTCTTTATTCTCCCCCAATGATGCATGCAAAATTCCCCCATAGATTCATGTATGCGATCATTTTCTGTTAGCTAGATTTATGTTTTCAAGCTTTCCTCTATAGCTTTCCTCTAATTCCATGTTGCAAACACCCTCCTGAATGAATGAATGAAAGAAATATTTTATGTATATATCTCTGTGTTTAGAATCACCATGAGCTTATTGATTGCAATATATTTTGTGTGATTCAAGTTGCCTGCTCTTCATTATTATCTATTGCAACCAGCATGTCAGTACCAGAAAATACTGAGGATTTAACTATTAATGCATTTTTCGCAAACAACCACCACATAACTAGAATCGTGCGTATTGACAGTCACACTTTCACCTTCGTCATCTAACACATGCGCACGTAATCAGGGTTCATAATGAAAGTGGCAAAACTTTGACCCGACGATTAGAAACTGGCGTGCGATTTTAAACAAGTAGAGCGGAAAAGATCAATTTTAGATTGCATAAATGCCTCTTAGAGACGAACGACCGAGACTCAAAGTCTCATTATCTTTAGAAATTATTTTTGACGAGCGTTTGGCGCAACTGTCCTACGATTTTTGATGACTTTAAAATGCACGAAAATGGCTTCTGTCAGGACTATCTAGATCTTAGTGGGTACTTGAATTTTTAATCCTAGTATTATAGCCCAAGAGGTCTAAAATTAGCATTCCTACTAATCTCTTCTGTTATCATTTTTTGCCTTTCATTTTATTTTTCTTGATATGGTCTTGAATTAAGTTAATTCCTTAATTTCTTACTAATGACTATTTTTTCTTTTCTTTTCAACTTGTGCTCCTTTTTGACATTTTTAACTTCTCCTCTTTTTCTCCTCAAGATTTGATATGCCATCAAAAATTTCCTCTCCTCTTATTTTTTATTCTTTTTCACAATTTTTTATTTTTTTGGTATTTTTGGGATATGTGATTTTTTGTGAGAACCCTTCTGAACATTGATTTTTGTATGCTTACACTTTAACACCCCCCCATGCCTAAGTTTTGCAATGTCCTTATTGTAAACAGAGGGTGTGAAATAGTTTTGGGTTCAGGGATTTAGAACAGGATTATCAGGTAGGCGAATGGGTCAGGATGACTGTTGCAAATGATTTCAAGCTCTGGCATGTGTACCAGAGGTGGGATCGACTGAACTAAAACCAAACTTAGGGTGCAATAGACGTGAAGTACAGAAGAATAATCAGAAGGATCTTAATTTTTGGAATGATGGGTTGCCTCCCATTAAGTGCTAAATTCAATGTCTTCAACCGAGTAGGAAATGTTATGGAGAAGGAGTGGTCAAATCAGATGAATTTTGCAGAACAAGCACCTTGATCAAGAGCCTGGTTGGTCCAACCAGGTGCTTGTTCAGATCAACAGGCTGATGATGTAGCCCAAATCCAATCAATCTGGTGGGTTGATAAATGTAGATCAAGAGATGTGGAACCCACCATATAGTTTGGAATTCAAAAGGGTATGGAAGTGTATAGCTAGGGTTTGGCTGAGTCAAATAAGCCTGATCAAAGTAGGTATCCTTAAATGAAAAAGAATCAGTGGAGGATGTAGGTACCCTACAGGAGTAATCAGAGAAGGATGGGGCATGATTTGTAGTTTGATCAATGTCTAAAACCTGAAAAAGATGTGGAGGTGAATCATTTGCAATCAGCTCAGTAAGAGGGGAATCAGAATAGAAATTGAGTCAAATTGCGAGTCGGGGTTGAAGACAGGTTTGGGAAGGTTCTGCATATGTAGACGAAGTGGCATCAATAAGAATTATGTATGAGGGCTCTTCAAGTAAGGGTTCAAAGGTGGGTTCATTCAGAGAGTCCGTATAGTAGCCATCAAACTCAAAGGTAAATGCCTAAAGAGTGTTTATAGGATGAATAAAATCGGAGTCAAGAAGAGATTCAAATTCTGGGTTGTAGTCACTCTTGGCACTTCTTGTATTTGATTCCTGAGTATAAAAAAAAATAATTCCATCACAATGGAACTTGATTTTGAATCAGTGATCTCGATATTAGGGGCCTCAGAGTCAGAGTCGAAGAATGGATTGATGAGAACCTCATCATGAACCCTAACTAGCCCATTTTGACCTAATAAATTGAATAAAAGCTCCTACATAACCTAAGGGAAGACCTAAATTAGGGAATTGCTAATCAGAGAATAAAACATTATACAAGGGGTAAAACTACAATTTTACCATTGCAGTACATGAATGGGATTTCTAAGGGTCTAGACATAGGTCAAGTGAACCTAATAAAGGAAAAAGTGGGATGGTTTGGTTAGAAAAGGGTTATGTCAAAATCTGGGAATTAAATGACATTCTGTAACCCTAAAATAAATCCACTTTAATTCATGAAGTTCCAGGAAAGATAAAAATCAACTAACCCTCTAAAATTCATGGAAAAATATCCTCTAGGGTTTAGAACCTTCAATTTGGCCGTTGGAACCTGTTTTGACCTAGATTGAGGACCATACCCAATTTTTGACCTAATTTGGTTTTTTATGCAAAATGTCTAGTTAAACATGGTCAAACCTAAAATCCAACTTCACCATTGGATTCCTTAGGTGTAAATTAGGTTGATACCAAAATTTGGACCTAAGAAAAGGTCTCCTTGACCCACTTTTCAATTTAGTCCTCAAAATTACTTTCAAACCCTCAACTTTTTGAAACTCTTACAAATACCCCCTATCTTTCCAGTCATTTTCTTCAATCTAGTCCCTCTGCCACCCACTGCGCAGGCCATACCTCCGGCGACTTTGCGCGGAGGATGGCACCGCGCATGCATGGGGAGCCGGCCCCAGATTTGAAAGGGGAGCTCCCTGCGGAGCCCCCTACCGCATGGGCCGGCTCCCATGCCCTGTTGGCCGCCATACCTCTCGTAAGAACGCACGAGAGGTATGGGTCTCCGTTTTCCTCAACTCCGGTGAGACTTTTCTCGCCACTCTCATGCATTTCCCAGCTGGCCCTCACCTATTTAAGGTGCAGCACTCCTCACCACATCGACCAAGCTACATTTGGCCCGAGAATCCCCTCCAATTCCTCTCCTCCCAACTTCGGACATTCACCTAGATCTTCCGGAGACACTCCCTCTCCTCTCTCGTTGCCTTGCCACCATACCAGTGGTAGGGGTACCTTCACCTTCTTCCACTGCGCCGCACCGTACCAGCGGGCGCCCTCCAGCCCCTCTTCTTTGTCGCCGTCTCTTCCCTTGGGTGCCTTCGTCTCCAGCAACGGCAACACCGGCCGCTCGCAACCTCCGCATCCCCCCTTCATTCTAGAATCATAGTTAAGCTCTCCTTACTCTCCCTTGTATTTCCCCTCTGTCAATTGGTTATTTCGACTCCTCGATAGCACTATCCACCATCACCATCTCCACCTCTGACCACCAGCTCCAGCGAGGCCATTTCACCACCACAGACAGTTCCACCCCTCGCCAACCGGTCCTTGAGCTTCACCTCCAACCATTGATCATCTTACGACCCTTCATTCATCGCGCCAACCACTGTCACCTCCCCCCGAACAAACCCACTCACGCGGACTCAGACTGACCTGGGCATGCATGCCTAAGTCGCTCTGAGCCACGCTGACCACTGCAGTAACTTCGCCGTGCTCTGGTGGGGCCTGCCGACCGTTCTGATGTGGCCGAGAGGCCATTTTACTGAATCCAGGTCTCCTGCCTCCACCGCCATTGATGCTGAGCTTGGAGCAAGCTCGTAAGTAGCTCCAAGCCCTTCCAGCTTCAGGAGACGTGCCCAGGTTGCGCAGAAGACTCCCGCTCACAACTCCAAGTCTTCAATTGGTAGCGAAGACCTTGGCTGGAGCGTGCGAGAAAGGAGGGGTGTCGATAGTCCCACCTCGGGCGTTTTCAAGCACCCCGCGACACATAAAAGGAAAAAGTGACTCAGGCTTATTACCTCAGTCACACGGGGTGAGGTCCCTCTCACCCGCTCACCTGGCCTCGTCCGCGACCACCCCTCGTGGACCTGGCCTAACCCGTTTACACCTAAGCCTTGCACACCTCACCCACCACCACACGCCGGTGGGCTGGTCCTGGGTGCGTTACCCGACCCGTATACCCGAACAGGCTCTGGGAGAGCAAACCCTGGAGTGAAACAGAGAGAGAGAGAGATGCGGGGAAGGTAGGGGTTAGGTTTTGCCAAACCATATGCCTATGCAGGGAACTGAAGAACATGAAGAAAGAAGAGGAAGCAGAAGAAGCAATGAAGGAGTGGCCAAGGACTTAGCCGCATCAAGGAGCTGAAGCAGGAAAAGAGGAAGAAGAGAAGCAAACTAAAGAAGTAGGAGACGTAGCTCAGGAAGGAAGAAAAAGAAGAAAGAGCAGGAGCTGAAGAAGAAGAGGAAGAGCTGAAGCCAAAGGAGGAAGCTGCAGCCGAAGAGAAGAGAAGAAAAAGCCAAGGAGAAGAAGCGCAGCAACAGGAAAGAAGAAGAACCCGTGCACTGTAGCAAGTGGCTACTTAAGGCATCTGATTCCTAGAATCAGACATCTGGAGACATAAAGAAGAGAAAGAAGAACAAAGAGAAAGAGAGAAGAAGAAAAAGAGAAGAAACATTTTATTTCTCTCTAGTTCTTTTTGTAAAACACTGTATTATTGTAAATTGCGATTTTCTATGCTTCTAAAAATCAAGCTTGCTCCCTGAGTTCTACCTCGGAGAATTTTAATATTCGAGTAATAAAATCAAATCACACACTGGTCTCTCACCAGTTTTTGGTGCCATTGCCAGGGAGCAACGGGCATTTTTAGAAGCTTCAAAATCACAATTTCTGGTTTTATACTGACTTGATCTCTCTTCTTGTTGTGCAGGAAAGGTAAGAAAGGACAAGCAGCTGCACAACAACCACACCAGTGACAGGTAACCTTCAACCCTCCCTCTTAAGCCCTTTACATTCTAAAGAGGAAAAAGAAAAGAAAAATCAATCTAGGGCTACCTGTCTTCTGTACTTAGTAATCATAGAGTTGCCTGATTTTGAATTTCAACACACTTTAACTGCATATCCACTTAAGGTAACTAGGGCTAAAATCTTCTTGCTTGAGCCCTAGTTACCTATTTATGAGGCAACTAATTGGACCAACTAGAGCCAACCTAGGATTCCATGCTAGGGTTTTAGAGACACAACTTCTAAACAAAGAACTGAAAATTCCAAAAGGAGGTGTGCCTAAACCATTGCTTGAGAAGATCTATTAAGAGAAACCCTAAGAAATCCGGCTCTTAATTCACTTGAACACTAAAAGAAAGGACCTAAGAATCTCTCATAGGAACAAGAGGTGAAGTTGATCCTTTGGATCAACCAACCTTTAAACTAGGTCACTTTTGCACACAAAAGGCTTAAAGTTCAAGTGAAACCCTAAGCACCTTGATCTTAATTAAAAGTGGTAGACTTAAGAGGTCAAGGTCTCCATTCTGGTCTACCTGGAATCTCAGTGACAAGAGAGGTCGGGTGGGGGAAACCCTGTAACCCGTGGGGGTGCTCTACCGTGTAGGGGTCTTCGTGGGACTCACCCTCTCTGGCTGCCTAGGTAATTCTTAGGTGGACGACCTTCTGATCAAGGGGTATCATCCGCCCCGAACCTCTATAGTCACCCAACATATTTTGGGTGTCTTGATTGGGTCCAACACATTCTAACCCCATCCAGTACATTAGTGCATGTTTAGTAGGAGGTCCTTGAAACCTCCTCTAGAAATCCACTCTCCCCGAGGCCAAGTCTCGGCACCCTTGTTTGTGCGACAACCACTTCATATAGACCTCTCTTCTGATTCTGAACCTAGTTCCCCTTCTTCTTCCATCATGGCTTAGCCTGTTGAAGAAGAGAATAATCTTGAGCACTAGCTCTAGCATTTTAATGACCTCTTCTAGAATTTTATGAACCCACCGCAGCACCCCATGATGCGAGATCACTATAATCCGGCTACGGTGGCAATTGAGCCTCAAGTTAGAATCCCGACTGGAGGACCTGATTCTGAATTGAAGCCCAATATGATTCATGCCATACCTAAATTCTATGGGCTTAACTCTAAAGATCCCTTCCAGCATATCAAACAGCTTAAGCATCTGGCCCAAACTTCGGGTCAGATGCACAAAATCAGGATATCTTACTCATGAAGATGTTCTCTCTCTCCCTTATGGACAGGCGACTCATTAGTATCAGACGCAGACCCATCCGATCAACACCTGGGAAGAACTTCAGTCTGAGTTTTTGAAGTTCTTTCCCGTTGGTCGGACAAACACCTTGCGCCATCAGCTTACTCACTTCACACAGCAGACGGGAGAACCTCTTCATGAGGCATGGGATCGATTCCAGGATCTCATGAGGAAGTGCCCCCATCACAGAGTTCCTAAATGGGAACAAGTCCAGTCTGTTTACCAGGGAATCCATGAAGATATTAGATTGTTTGTCAATGCAACTTGCGGAGGGAATATCATGGGTCAACATGAAGACACCGTGTGGGAGATTCTCGAGAATATGTGCGAGAACTCCATCAACAATGACTCCATGGGATTATTTGACTGGACGAACACCCACACAATGACGAATCCTAGGGGAGCACATGAGATGCAGGGCCTGTCCGCATCCATCGACTTGGAACTAATGGCCAGTCAGTTGGACAAGGTCTCAATTATTGAGAAGAAGGTGGACGAGCTGACTCAGCACTTGCAGCTAGCCACCTCTACACAGAACTCCTTCGCACAGCCACCTCCTGTAAGGAAAACTATGCAGAACATTTTCCACTGACCTTCTCCTGGGATGGATCCATATCCACTCCCATCTGACTCCAGGACTAGAGGGACCTCCGATCCTTTCTATTCTTGCCGGGGGAACTCAACTCCCCCATTCTCCAACTTTCCTGAGGCTCCTCAGACCTGCAAGGACCTCATCTCCATCCAGAATGACCCATTTTCCAACACCTACAACCTGGGATGGCGAAACCATCCTAATTTCCAGTGGACGGGAAATTCTCAGAATCCAAGACCACCTTATTAGCCTCATCCACAAACCCCTCGTCCTTATCAGCTGCTTCAGCCTCAGCCCAACCCCACTTATCCATCCGGGCCCAACCAAGACCAAATGTCCCTCATCCTCCAAACTCTGGCTGACATTCAAAGAGTGACTGCGGCTATCTGAAAACAACACAAGGACGAAATCACAGAGGTCTGCAACCAACTTGCCCAGTTGGCGAATTCATGCCAACCAGGCACTCTTCCTTCACAACCTCTGCCAAACCCGAATAACGTGCCGACCCAGCAGCGCGTTATGAACCTGAACCCAGGCCAAGCACACTTGTTCTATTAGGCCCTTTCTGTTCCATCACTTGACGGGATGGAAGCATCAACCTCCTACGCGAGTTATCAACAGCAGCAACCTATCTTACCAACCCCCAACCAGAACCAGGCAGGACTAAATTCTGTGACAACCTGTAGTGGTAAAGCAACCCAAGACCCACCTTATCCAGACCACTCCAAGCCTGGTAGTGACCCAAACCCTAGGATAGTTATCTAGGATGTCCCTATCCCTGTCCCAGATCAACAACCTGGACCAATCTTAGAGGAACCAGCCAAGGTTCCATTTCTCGAGGCCTTGACCAAGGGAAAGAGGATAACTAAACCCGTGGCTCCTGAGGAGGACCTGATCAAGCTCTTTGAGCAGGTCCAAATAAACATCCCCTTGATGGATGAAATCCGCCACGTACCGGCTTATGCACGATTTTTGAAGAATGTGTGTACACCCCAGCATAAGCTGAGAACTAAGAGTGGGAGTCCTATTGTACTTTCAGAGCAAGCCAGCTTTGTAATCCTGAGTAAACTCCCACCCAAGGCAAAAGACCTAGGCACTCCCTTGATTTCATGTAAAATTGGTGAAACCCAATTTGATAGAGCTCTATTAGACCTAGGTGCCTCCATCAACCTGATAGCCACATCCCTGCTTAACCATCTAGAAGAATCCAAGCTTAAACCGACTGAGGTGACATTGCAGTTAGCTGATCAATCCATTAATTCACCTAAAGGAGTTCTTGAGGATGTTATTGTTAGGGTGTGGGATTTCTACTTCCTCGTAGATTTCATAGTTCTAGACATGGATGCACCTGAGAATCCAAGGGACACACCAATTATACTAAGGAGACCTTTTTTGGCCACTATAAGGGCCAACATAAGTTGTGAGGAGGGCCAAATACAGCTGAAATTTGGAAATCATACAATCAAGATTGATATCTTTAAGGCCCAACAAGGGATTAATTGTGGTGTAATAGAGCAAATTTGTGATATTAGAGCCGTGGTTGAAGAATCAAAAATTGAGGACAACATGATTACCCCCAATCAACCACAAGAAGATCTAAAATCACAATTAGAGGAGTCAGAACTTGATCTAGACAAATCCATAACTCCTACCCTTGTTCCCCACACCCACTCTGACCCACTCACTGCTGCTGATAACCCCATTCTAGAACTCAAGTCCCTTCCTGATCATTTGAAATATGTCTTTTTGGGTGCCAATCAGACTCTTCCGGTGATTATAAACTCCAAACTCACCCATGATCAGGAATCCCATCTGATTGCTGTTCTCCAGCAACATCGTAGAGCCATGGGTTGGACTCTCGATGACTTGACTGGAATAAGTCCCTCTTATTGCACACACCACATCTATTCTGAAGAGGGCACATGACCTTCGCGTGAGATGTAGAGACGTCCTAACCCTAATTTGCAGGAGGTCGTAAAAGAGGAGATCATCAAGTGGTTAGATGCAGGGATCATCTACCCGATCTTCGACAGTTGCTGGGTGAGCCCAATCCAAGTTGTGCCGAAAAAGACAAAGCTCACCACCATCACGACTGAGACCGAAGAGGTCATATTTACCCGTATAGCCAATTATGGAGAGTCTACATAGATTACCAAAGACTCAATTCCTCCATGAAGAAGGATCATTTCCCACTACCGTTTATTGATCAGATTCTCAAAAAATTAGTGGGAAATAGATTCTTCTGCTTTCTTGATGGGTACTCCAGTTACAACCAAGTGGCGATTCATCCAGAGGACCAAGAGAAGACCATGTTCACCTGCCCCTTTAGGACATACACGTTCCGAAGGATGCCTTTCGGTCTCTGCAATGCACCTGCGACTTTTTAGTGGTGCATGCTTGCCATATTCTCTGATATGGTAGGTGATTATCTGGAAGTCTTCATGGATGACTTCTTAGTTTTTGGGGTATCATTTGACGGTTGCCTTCAGCACTTAGTTCATATACTCAGGTGTTGCATTGACGTAAATATGGTTCTTTCCTGGGAAAAGAGCCACTTTATGGTGCCTGAGGAGATCGTCCTAGGACACTTGATTTTTGAGAGAGGCATCCAAGTGGATTGAGCCAAGGTTAACCTGATTTCTAAACTTCCTATGCCTAGCTCGATCAGGGACATTTGATCTTTTCTGGGGCACGTCGCTTTTTATCATCGTTTCATCCCTGATTTCTCAAAAATCATGCGCCTCCTGACCACTCTTCTCTCCAAGGATGTGCCCTTTGAGATTTCCAAGGAATGCACTCAAACTTTTGAGGTCCTTCGTGACCGAGTCACCCAAGCCCTGATCTTACAGTCCCCTGATTGGTCTCAACCCTTTGAGATCATGTGCGATGCATCTGACTTCGCTGTAGGAGCGATTTTGGGGCAAAAGATTGACGGGAAACCCGTGGTCATCTACTACACTAGCAAGACACTTGACGAGGCTCAACGTAACTACACGGTTACGGAGAAAGAGCTGCTAGCTATAGTATTTTCCCTTGAAAAATTCAGATCTTATCTCCTGGGTTCCCATGTTATAATCTACTCGGATCACATAGCTGTGAGGCATCTCCTTGCACAGAAGGATGCAAAGCCTTGATTAATCCGATGGATCTTGCAGTTGTAAGAATTTGACCTAGAGATTCGCGATAAAGTTGGAAGACAGAACATGGTAGTTGATCACTTGTCCCGCCTTCCTTCTGAGATCATCAACCCTTTTGGACCCATCAAGGAACATTTTCTAGATGAGCACCTCTTGACTATTGGTACTGGGCTTCCATGGTTTGCTGATATAGTAAACTATTTGGCATCACACCAAATCCCATCTGATTGGCCGAAGGCCAAGAAAGACAAGTTGCGTTCTGATGCCAAATATTACATTTGGGAAGACCCGTACTTATTCCACATAGGTGTTGACCAAATTATTCGACGATGTGTCCCGGAGGTTGAAATCAATGACATACTCTCTTTCTGCCATGACCAGGCATGCGGAGGCCATTTTTTTGGGCATAAAACCGCATCGAAAATCCTCCAGTGTGGCTTTTACTGGCCCACTATCTTCAAGGACGCATACAATCACTGTAAGGCATGCAGTCGTTGCCAAACTTTGGGCAACATGAGCCATCACGACATGATGCCTTTACAGTCGATTCTCATATGCAAGATTTTTGATATTTGGGGGATTGATTTTATGGGCCCCTTCCCTATCTCTAATGGCTTTGAGTACATTTTACTCGCTGTTGACTACGTGTCTAAATGGATCAAAGCCATTCCGACCTGGACCAGTGATCACAAGATCGTCATCAAATTCATTCATCAGAATATCTTCTCATGGTTCGAGATTCCTTATGCAATCATTTCTGATGGAGGGACCCATTTTACCAACGCTCAGTTCAGGCCACTGATGACCAAATATGGGGTGTCACACAGAATCTCTACTCCTTATCACCCCTAGACTAATGGTCTAGCTGAGCTATCAAATCGGGAGATCAAGAAAATCCTGCAGGTTACTGTTCGACCTAACAGGAAGGACTGGTCATCTTTGACTTCCGGAAGCTTTGTGGGCTTATAGGATTGCCCACAAGACCCAATTAGGCATGTCTCCTTTTAGATTTGTGTACGGGAAGGCGTGTCACCTCCCTGTCTAACTAGAGCATAAAGCCTATTGGGCAGTACGGAACTGTAACCTAGATCTTTCTAAGGCTGGAACCCACAGAAAGCTTCAGATAAGTGAGATTGATGAATTACGCCTTGATGCGTATGAAAACTCATGAATCTATAAATAGCGGGTTAAAGCCTTTCGTGACAAGCACATATCTAGAAAGATCTTTCACCCTGGTCAGAAGGTCCTACTCTTCGATGCCTGACTTAAATTGCTCCCTGGAAAACTGCGATCCAAGTGGGTCGGACCATATCTTGTCTGACAGATCTTTGGAAATGGAGCTGTTAAGATCAGTCCACTCAGCCATGATTCCAAACCTTATGTCGTGAACGGTCAGAGACTCGAACCATTCATTGATGTGACCAATACAGATTTGGCTGAGTCATCATTTATCCTCCATTCTCCCTGAGCTCATTACGCCCAACTGATGGAGTAAAACTTAGCGCTTTACGGGAGGTATCCTGTCATTCTTTTGAAAACCCAAAACCTTTTTCTGGCATTTTTTTTGCACTTTAGGTTCATTCCTTAGGACAGCTGACTCCACCTCAGGTACTCATACCTGAGATTAGAAATCGTACGCAACAGTCACCTCAACCCATCCACTCACCCAATACCTATCCTAATGCATAAACCAAGCTAAATAAAAACCCACCTAATGTACACTGAGGACATTGCAAATCTTAGGCATGGGGGGGTATGAAAGTGCAATAAAAATTCATAACAAGAAAAGGTTTCAACAAAAATTCATATATGTCAAAAATACCAAAAAAAAAAAAGGGAGGGAAGAAAATTTTTGCTTTACATAAGGAGGACGAGGAAAAGAGAAAAATTCTAAAAAGGAGCACAAAATGAAAAAGAGGAGATAGTCATTAGTAAGAAATTAAGGGATTAACCAAAGTTCTAGACCACATTAAAAGAAAAGCAAAGAGAAAGTGCTAAATAAACACATGAAGGTTAGTAAGAACGCTAACCTTAGGCCTTCTTGGCTAGACTCTTAGTACCCATTAAGATCTAGATATTCCTCAAGAGGTTGAGAAAAATGAAAAGCTTAAGTATTAAATCTAAGGCTTAGGGAGTATTCGACCTTGTTAACTGACCTTCGATTTACGGGACTCGGTAACCTAAGCACCCCAATTCACACATAGTCTGGTTTAGTGAGCATAAATATCAAAATCACGCATAAGCGTTTCCAATGTTTTGAAAATGTCACCTAGATTAGGAGCGGCCGATCAACACAAGTTGATTTGGACGAGTTCCCGACGCGGAGAGGTGGAAAATTCCCCTCGAAGATGCGTAACAGCATATCGTCTCCTCGGTGCTTATCTCCTAGGATATTTACATATCCTACTAGGGGCATGTAAGCATTCTGCTGGTTCAGATTCCATTGATGGCATTATCACGAAATGTCAATTGCCAAGGTCTAAATTCGGCCACTGAATGCCATGGGCAGGATTATCTCAAAATCTCGAAAACCAGCGTTCTGGGGGTTACCATGGGCGATGCTATCTCGAAGCATCGATTGCCAGGAACCTTTGAGGATTGATGATGGGGATGAGGAATCCGATACAGACCGTGTTGTGAAGCCAATCCTAAGCTAGAATTAAAAAGAAAAGAGAGAGAAAACTCTCCAAACAAATAAACCCTCTATCTCTCTCTTACAAAACGCACTGCAAACTGAACCAAGGCTAAAAATGTCTCAAGCACGGGTGCTTTAACCACGGAGTCTAATAAACCTTAGGGCAGTTCCTACGGGCCTTAAAAACCTTTGCTAAGGACAGAGGCTAAAGCTAGACAAATCTGGATCTTGGTTGGTACTAGAGTACCTTTAGGCCCATGGTTGGCATTCTGACCAAATCAAAGAGACAAGATAAAGCACTTATCAAAATTAGTGAATGGAATTCATGGTCCAGAACAGAGGTTAAAGCCTTAATATTTTGCTAAGGGACTAGCAAAAGCTTGGCATGGGGGTATGATGAGAACCTCATCATGAACCCTAACTAGCACATTTTGACCTAATAAATTGAACAAAAGCTCCTACATAACCTAAGGGAAGGCCTAAATCAGGGAATTGCTAATCAGAGACTAAAACATTATATAAGAGGGAAAAACTGTAATTTTACCATTGCAGTACATGAACGGGATTTCTAAGGGTCTAGACATAGGTCAAGTGAACCTAATAAAGGAAAAAGTGGGATGGTTTGGTCAGAAAAGGGTTATGACAAAATCTGGGAATTAAATGACATTCTGTAACCCTAAAACAAACCCACTTTAATTCACGAAGTTCTAGGAAATATAAAAATCAACTAAACCTTATAAAATTCATGGAAAAATATTCTATATGGCTTAGAACCTTCAATTTGGCCGTTGGAACTTGTTTTGACCTAGATTGAGGAACATACCCAATTTTTGACCTAATTTGGGTTTTTATGCAAAATATCCAGTGAAACATGGTCAAACCTAAAATCCAACTTCACCATTGGATTCCTTAGGTCCAAATTAGGTTGATACCAAAATTTGGACCAAAGGAAAGGTCTCCTTGACCTACTTTGCAATTTAGTCCTCAAAATTACTTTCAGACCCTTAACTTTTTGAAACTCTTGCAAATACCCCCTATATTTCCCATCATTTTCTTCAATCTGGTCCCTTTTCCACCCACTGCGCAGGCCATACTTCCGGCGACTTTGCGCGGAGGATGGCACCATGCAAGCATGGGGAGCCGGCCCTAGATTTGATAGGGGAGCTCCCTGCTAAGCCCCCTACTGCATGGGTCGGCTCCCATGCCCCGTCGGCCGCCATACCTCTCGTGCAAACGCGCGAGAGGTATGGGTCTCCATCTACCTCAACTCCAGCGAGACCTTTCTCACCACTCTCATGCATTTCCCGACCAGCCCTCGCCTATTTAAGGAGCAGCACTCCTCACCGCATCGACCAAGCTCCATTTGGCCCGAGAATCCCCTCCAATTCCTCTCCTCCCAACTCCAGCCATTCACCCAGAGCTTTTGGTGACACTCCCTCTCCTCTCTCATTGCCTTGCCACCATACCAATGGCAGGGGTACCTCCGCTGTCTTCCGCCGTGTCATGCCGTACCAGTGGGTGTCCTCCAGCCCCTCTTCTTCGTCGCCGTCTCTTCCCTTGGGTGCCTTCGTCTCCAGCAACGGCAACACCGGCCGCTCGCAACCTCCGCATCCCCCCTTCATTCTAGAATCATAGTTAAGCTCTCCTTACTCTCCCTTGTATTTCCCCTCTGTCAATTGGTTATTTCGACTCCTTAACAGCACTATCCACCATCGCCATCTCCACCTCCGACCACCAGCTCCGGCGAGGCCATTTCACCACCACAGACAGTTCCACCCCTCGCCAATCGTTTCCTGAGCTTCACCTCCAACCACTAATCATTTTGTGACCCTTCATTCACCACATTAACCACTATCACCTCCCCCCGAACAAACCCACTCATGCGAACTCAAACTGACCTAGGCACCCACGCCTAGGTCGCTCTGAGCCACGCTGACCATTGCAGTAACTTCGTCGTGCTCTGGTGAAGCCTGTCGAGCGTTCTGACGTGGCTGAGAGGACATTTTACTGATTCCAGTTCTCTTGCCTCCACTGCCATTGACGCCGAGCTTGGAGCAAGCTCGTAAGCAGCTCCAAGCCCTTCCAGCTTCAGGAGACGCGCCCAGGTTGCACGGAAGACTCCCGGGCACAACTCCAGGTCTTCAATTGGCAGCGAAGGCCTCGGCTGGAGCGGCTATTGCTCGCACTCCCTACTAGGGCGCGCGAGAAAGGAGGGGCGCAGATAGTCCCACCTCAAGCTTTTTCAAGTGCCCCGCGACACATAAATGGAAAAAGTGACTCAGGCTTATCGCCTCAGTCACACGGGGTGAGGTCCCTCTCACCCGCTCACCCGGCCTCGTCCACGACCATCCCCCACGCACCTGGCCTGACCCGTTTACACCTAAGCCTTGCACACCTCGCCCATCACCGCATGCCGGTGGGCCTGGTCCTGGGTGCATTACCCGACCTGTATACCCGAATAGGCTCTGGGAGAGCGAACCCTAGAGTGAAATAGAGAGAGAGATGCGGGGAGGGTAGGGGTTAGGTTTTGCCGAACCATATGCCTGTGTAGGGAACTGAAGAACAAGAAGGAAGGAGAGGAAGCAGAAGAAGCAAGGAAGGAGCAGCCAAGGACTTAGCCGCACCAAGGAGCTGAAGTAGGAAAAGAGGAAGAAGAGAAGCAAACTTAAGAATAAGGAGATGCAGCTCAAGAAGGAAGAAAAAGAAGAAAGAGTAGGAGCCGAAGCAGAAGAAGAGGAAGAGCTGAAGCCAAAGGAGGAAGTTGCAACCAAAGAGAAGGGAAGAAGAAAAAGCCAAGGAGAAGAAGAACAGTAGTAGGAAAGACGAAGAACCCGTGCACTATAGCAAGTGGTTACTTAAGGTGTCTGATTCCTAGAATCAGACGTCTGGAGACAGAAAGAAGAGAAAGAAGAACAAAGAGAAAGAGAGAAGAAGAAAAAGAGAAGAAACATTTTATTTCTCTCTAGTTCTTTTTGTAAAATAGTGTATTATTATAAATTGTGATTCTCTATGCTTCTAAAAATCAAGCTTGCTCCCTGAGTTTGACCTTGGAGAATTTTAATATTTGAGTAATAAAACCAAATCACACACTAGTCTCTCACCATGGATCATGTGGCCTGAGGTCGTAGATTGGCTTGTAGTCGTCAGGAAACAATGGTTCTCCGAAATCATGATAAGATTCAAAATCGTTGGAGAAATTGCAGGAATCAAGTTCTAAATTTGATTCGAGATCAGAGGTTCCACCACAGAGTGAATCACAAGATGTAGACTCAGCAACTTGACTTGGGTCTAGCCTATTCGTAGATTCCAAGCTTAAAAAGGTGTCCCTATTGGGTCTGGGCTCGAGTTCTTGGCTTGTAGCGAAGATCCAATCAGAACCCCACTCTTCCAACTCAGTTTTTGTATCGTAGATTGGCGTGACTTTTGAAAAATCAATCTGTACTTCTGAGGATGTTGGAGAGGGATATTCATTAAATAAAGGCCTAGAATCATCATCCCAATTCAAACTTTGATTGTCGCCATACGAGGCCTTGTATTCATCCCAATAAGATTCAGATCCAGATTCTAGGATAAGGATGTGGGTTGAATTAATAGAATCTAGGTCAGAATTGCCTTCAGGGGTTACCTTATCATAATAAGAGGGAGGATTTTGATGTAAACACATTTACACTACTTAAGATGTCTATTTATGCATGTTCTTAAGCATAGGATTGCATTTCATGATATAAATATTGCATAACATGCATCATCTTGCATTTAGAGTAGTTTGAATAAAATGGAGGTTAATTGTCTCCTTTTATGTGCTTGGACAGGGCAAATATTTTATCGGGGCCTCGGATCGAAGAGCCAACCGTATGGATGTGATCAGGGTGACGATTGGAGTTCAATGACTCCAAGATCGCCCTAATCAGGCATCCGTAGCATCAGATAGTGATTGGGGAACCCTAGATGATCAAGGGCCAAGATGGTGTAAATCCACTCTTCAAATGACAAATCCGACTGCACGGATGAATTTAGATTGACGATTGTAGCCCAACGACACAAAAATCAAGTCAATCCGACATCTGTGGCACCATCTACAACTTCCAGAAGATGGACGGCCAAGATGGCGTCACGTGGCGCCATCCCGACTGCCCAAACGGCCGCATACATTTTCTGAAGACCCCACATCCGCTCCCTCTCCGCCGTTGGATCTCGATCCAACGGCTATGGTCTGCCACACCTAAAAGCACCCGCTCAACCATCCACGCCTCGTAGCGTAGCAGTCGAGCGCGCTTACGCGAGCTGCGAGCGCGGGTTCGAACCGCAGCGAAGGGGAGGAAGGCGCGGGCGTGCGGGCGATGGCGGGCAGGGATGCTTCTCACGTGATAAAGTCTAAATTTTCGTCCCCCCTCGGAAGTGGATCCCACGATGACGATGGCGTGCTGCTCCGTTCCCGTTCTTCTGCTTCCTCCTTCGTCCTGCTTCGTCCTCCTTCATCCAGGCGTCGTCCCGTCCGGCTCGTCCTCCAAGCGACCATCGAGGAGGATTTCTCTCTCCCTATTCTTTTTACTACTTTCTAGTATAGATTTACTGCTTTCTAGAATAGTTTTGCTTGTCCTCCAAGCAATCGTCGAGGAGGACATTTCTCCCTCCATTCTTTTAATGCTTTCTAGAGTAAATTTATCGCTTTCTAGTGCAATTGTTTTATGCTTTCTAGTTGTAATGAACAATCTTCTTAATGATAAATTCTTTATTTATTCTACATCTCATTTTGATTTCTATGTGTAATATTCTCTCTCTTTTACCCTCTCTCTCTTCTATTTATTGTAAATAATTAGATAGTTTTAAATTGAATTACTTCATGACAAATAAAAAGAAACGTGTAGTTTTTAAATCAAACATCCGCCTCCTTGTGTTCGACCCGGAATTTCAATTTCGGTATAAATTTTATTTGTTGAACACGAGTTCTTTGCTTTCAAACTACAATGACAGGTTTTCCAAAACCGAACACGTTAGCGTAGTGATTCGAACGTTCAACAATTTACACCCTCGAGAGGTTATAATTCAATCTCATTATTATAGGAGTCTAGGAATTCTATGCTTGGTGAACCAGGGTTTTGGTTTTCTAGGGCTAGCTCAAAATCGTGTTCTCCTGCAATTGGGACTTCCCAACCTATTTCAAGATCAGGCATATCATATTCCATCTGGGTTGGGAATCCACAACCACCTTGCTTCTCAAACCTGGGATTTGGGAAATCATTTTGATCCTCAAAATTGTTCCAAGATGTTTCATTAACTATTTGGGGCATGTACAGGTATTTTTTATCGATAACTTGTTTCAACAATTTCATCATCTCTTCCCATTTTTCAAGATCATCTTGGTGTTTTGCCCAAAGTACAGAATTTGTCATGCATTGGAGAAATTCAAAGTTATGCAATTTTTCTATCTCGATGTATCCTGTTATGAGAATATCCCGGTTTGATCCCTTTGTTGCTTCTGTTAATAATAATTGGGCACAGTTTATGATGAAGGTTGTTGTTGTTGATACATCAACCTGAATGTCTTCAATTGGTTTTGAGGTTTTGTAATCAATTTCATAAAAGCTAAGGGCATCCTCAACCATTCTATCTCTCATGGATCTTTGAGATTCAGGCTTCTTCAATGGTTTTCCTAAGTAGCCAGGCTGCATATTTGAATTAGATGGTGGAATCCAGATGTAGAATCAAAATTCAAGTTTAGAATGAAGTGATTTGATTTGAAAGAGATTCCTAAGGAACTTTGTGTGTGTGATCTAAATAGAAGGGATGAGGGACTAGATGTGATTTTGACTCAATCAAGGCACCCAAAGATTTTTGGATGATTATAAAGGTTCGAGGTGGATGATACCCCTGGATCAGAAAGTCGTCCACCTGAGAATTACCTAGGTAGCCAGGAATGGAGAGTCCCGCAAAGACCCCTACATGGTAGAGCGCCCCCACAGGTTATAGGGTTTCCCCCACCCGACCTTCCTTGTCACTGAGGGTCCAGGTAGACCAGAATGGATAACTTGACCTCTTAAGTCTACCAGTTTTATGTCCTAATTTGTGCCTTTGTTTTCACTTGAATTAGTAGTTGATTTGACTTGTGACCTAATTTGGAGATTGGTTGACCTACAATATAGTCCAACTTTACCTGACCAACCCTAAAGATGGCAGAATGACTTTCTAGGTCAAGACCTAGAAATCACCTTGATTTGACTCCCAGGTTATTAGGTCCAAGGATTTTAGGGTTCAAGTGAGTTTGGAGTCTGATTTTAGGGTTTTTCTTGATTAGATCTTTTCAATCAAGGGCTTGGGTAGTACATAAATGCGGGTGGGTTTGTTTCTCTTTATGCAGACAAGTGTGAACTAGCACTCCAAAAACCCTAATGTAGAAACCCTAATTGGCTCTATTTCCAAGTCTAGTTTGATCTTTAAATATGTTCTCCTTGGACATCAAACAAGAAGTGCGTAGTCCAAGAAGATTATAACTTAAGTGTAATCCTTAATAGGCACAGGACATTTGGGGTAGGATCTCTAAACAAAATTGCTTCAACTTCAATAACATTTAAAAAAAAAATTTCGCAAATCAGGAAACTTGCCTTTTAAATGATAATTACTATAAAAAATAAGGTAGGTGATTCCTAATTGGTTGTTTCCTTTTTGTCTTTCCAAGATTAGAAGGTTGATTAGGGAAGAATAGAGAAGTTACCTACCCAAGATTGGTTGATTTGAGTGGAAGATCTCCTCGTGATGTACCTCGCAAAATCACAATAAAGCAAATAGGGCAAGTCAGTGCTCAAGTATAATTAAATAATGCAGAGAATAGTGGTGAATTGCATGTTGCTCCCCGGCGACGGTGCCAAAATGTTTGTCGTGCTAAATCGGGGTTTAAAAAGTGTTGCATTGTAGTATAGCCGAAATAGCATTAAAACAAATACAATTTTATTACTTGAAAATATTTCTAAGGTCGAATACAGGGAGCAAATGGAATTCACTAGTCTCAACAATAAATGCAAATTGAACAAAAAATATTACTCAAAAACTAAATAGGAATGTAGAGCATATGAGTATATGAAGAGTAAAAAGATTTGTAGATAAAATAATAGTTACTCAAATTAACTAAAGCAGGAAATATAAATTCAGACATCTGATTATGCAATCAGACGTCTTAAATGACTTGGTGCTACAATGCCTCTTCTTTTCTTCTTTTGATTTCTCTGATTTCTCTTTTCTTCTTCTTCTGCAATCCTTCTCTTTCTCTTTCTCAACCTTCTACCTTTTGGCCTTCTCTTCTTCTTTCTCAGCCTTTTACCTTTTCCTTCTCTGAGGTCCTTCTCTTTCTCTTCTTCTCTTCTTCTACCTGACCTCCTCTTCTTCCTCTATATTGGCTAAGTGTTGGAACCAAACTCTCCAAGGAAGAAACCCCCCTAACACCATGCAGCTCTCCTCTCTCCTTCTCTCTTTCAATTTTAGTCTCGCTCTCCTAGAGCCACAGTCGGTCGTGTAATCGGACCTAACGTAGACTCGGGTCTAGGCTCACCAGCGTGTGTGGTGAGTGAGGAGTGAAGTCAGGTTGGGTAGTCGGGTGGGCCAGGTCCGTGTGGGCAGTGCTGCAGACGAGTCTAGTGAAGGGGGAGAGGAGGACCTCACCCTCAGTGTTGGAGGCGAATAGCCGGTGGCACAAAATCAATTTATGCGGGAGTGGGTGTCTTCTCATTTCCAAGGTGGGACTAAATGTCCCACTTGTCTTTCGCACATCTGCCACAGAGAGTGAGCTTCCAATTGCAGCTGTTGTGGAGGCCTTTGACTCCAATTGAGGACCTGAGACCGTGCATAAGAGTCTTCTGTGCGTCTTGGGAGTGTTGACCTGGGATTGGCAGCACCTGGAGCTGTAGCAAGCAAGCTTCATGCTTGTGCACCAATGGCGGATGGGGCCTGAACCTAAAAACACAAGAACAGCCTCGCGGCCACTTCAAATCGTTCAGGAAGCATCGCCGAAGCACGACAGATGTGTTGGTGGTGTTGGCGTGGCTCGTGGGTGCCTGTGAGTGCGTTCCTAGGGCACACTGTGTGCATGTGAGTGGGTGTGTTTGGTGAGGTGTTTGGGTGATCGATGGAGTGATTAGAGTGAGGGGGAATTATCAGGGAATTGTGGTGGAGGTTGTAGAGTGGTCGGCAAGGTGGATGGAGGTGCGTAGCGACGGGAGCACCTCACCAAAGGAGTCGCCGGAGATGGAGGAGGTGATGGTGGTCAGTGGCGTCGGCGGTCGATTTTGGGAAATAGAGAGAGGGAGAGAAAGTGGGGAAGATAGGGAGCCTAAAAATCTACTTCTAAGGGATGAAAGGGGAAGAATCCCATGCCGGTATGGTTGTCGGACGTGGGGAAGATGAAATCTCCGTAGAAGAGGCGATAGCGAAGACGGGGCAGGAACGACGTTGGCCAGTATTGCACGATGCGAAGGATGGAGAGGGAGATAACCTTGCCACTGGTACTGTGGTTGGGCAACGAGAGAGCTAGGGAAAGGTCGCTGGAGCTTGGGGATTGTTGCAGCCCGAGGGGAGAGAGGAATGAGGGGAAATCGACCCAATTTCAAGCTGAGGAGAATCGGTTGGGTCTGGGGCTTCTTAAATAGGCCTTTAGAGAGGTTTTTGTGCATGGAAGCCAAGCTTCCAAGCAAGGAATGCTTCACCGGAGATGGAAACTTCAAGAGACCCAAATCTCTCATGTGTTCGCATGAGAGATTGGGAAAGAATCAAGGCTCATCAATGGGTTCATATTGGAGGGAATTTCTCAGAGAATCTCCCTTCCAATTTTGGAGGAGATTCTCCAAGCAATCAAGGAGAAATCTCCTTTCAAAGGTCATCGGAGTAGGATTCCTCTGCGATAATGGTGGAGAGACCTATTTGCAAAGATGACGAAGAAGCTAGGGGGCTAAATGCAAGGGTTTTTGAAAGTTAGGGGTAGAAATATAATTAGATAGGACCTTTTTGCAAACTAGGTCAAGAAAAGTTCTCCTTTGGTCAAAATTTTGGTACAAACCTAATTTAGATCTAAGGAATCAAATGGTGAAGTTGGATTTTGGGTTTGAGCCTGTTTGACTGGATAATTTATGTAAAAACCCAAATTAGGGTAAATATCTGTCTCAGACCCCATTCTAGGTCAAGATGGGTTCTAATGGCCAAATTGAAGGTACTAAACCCTAGAGAGTATTTTTCTATGATTTTTAGATGGCTTAAGTGAATTTTATCCTGACCAGAACATTGGTTAATCAAGTGGGTCTATTTTTAGGGTTTCAAGAAGTTATTTAATTCATAGAACATACATGAACCCTTTTCTATCAAATCCAACCAATTTTTTATCTTATTAAGACCATTTGACCTTTATTTAGCCCTTGAGAAAATCCATGGTTGTACTTCATTGGTAAAATTACAGTTTTACCCCTTATTTCTTGTGTTTCTCTTAGAAAGGTTATGCAGTGAATTATGACCTTCAGTTGATTATGTAGGAGCATTTATTCTGTTCATTGGGTCAAAATGAGCTAGTTAGAGCTCATGATGGTGTTCCCATCACTCCCAAACTATGTGTGTCCTAAACCTTGATTAAACTTACCTAAACAAGCAAACCCTAAGAATCAAACTCTAAATCTCACTTGAATCCTAAAAGCGAGACCTAATAATCACAAACAAATCAGGTGAAGTTGACCCACCTTGCGAGGTCAACCAATCTTCAAATTAGGTCACCACTCACAAAAACATCTTAAAGGTCAAGTGAAATCCTAAGCACCCATGCTCTAAACTTAAAATTTGTAGACTTACGAGGTCAAGTTATCCATTCTGGTCTACCTGGACCCTCAGTGACAAGGAAGGTCAGGTGGGGAAACTCTGTAACCTGTGGGGATGCTCTACTGTGTAGGGGTATTTGCGAGACTCTCCCTTCTTGGTTGCCCAGGTAATTCTAAGGTGGACGACTTTCTGATCTAGGGGTATCATCCGTCCTGAACCGCTATATTCATCCAAAGATATTTGGGTGTCTTGATTAGGTCCATCACACGTTCTATCCCTCATCTTCTCCATCGTTGCATGTTTGGGAGGAGGTCCTTAAGACCACCCTTGAGGCCTCCATTAGCTATTCACTCCTGTCGAGGCCAAGCCTCGACTTCCCTGTTTATGTAACCACCTGACCATATTGACATATCTTCTGATTCATCTGAGTCTAGATCTCCTTCATCCATAATCATGGAAGACCCAGCAGAAGAATAAAACAATCTCCAGAATCAACTTCAGTGCCTCAACGATCTATTCCAGGCCTTTATGAATCCATCGCAATGTACTATGATGAGAGATCATTACAATCCCACTGTGGTGGCGATCGAACCTCGAGTCCAAATCCTGGCTAGAGGTCTTGATAAAGAACTCAAGCCCAACATAATTCATGCTATTCCTAAATTTCATGGGCATAATTCCAAAGATCCCTTTTAGCATATCAAGCAACTCAAGCATCTGGCCCAGACCTTCGAGTCAGAAGCTCAAAATCGAGATATCTTGCTCATGAAAATGTTCTCCTTCTCTCTCATGGACAAGGCTGCTCACTGGTACCAAACCCTAACTTGTCCAATCAACACATGGGTTGAACTACAATCCGAGTTTCTGAAAATGTTCTTCCCTATTGGTCATACAAATGCTCTGCGGCACCAGATCACACATTTCATGCAGAAGGTAGGAGAACCACTTCATGAGGCATGGGATCACTTTCTGGATCTCATGCGAAAGTGCCCCCACCACGGAGTTCCTAAATGGGAACAAGTCTAGCCTTTTTACTAGGGACTCCATGAGGATATTCGATTGTTCGTCAATGCGACCTGTGGAGGAAACATCCTAGGTCAACACGAAGACATCGTGTGGGAGATTCTCGAGAACATGTGCAGGAACTCCATCAATAATGAATCCATGGGCATGTTCTACCAGACGAATGCCTGTGCATGGATGAATCCGTGGGGAGCACATGAGACGCAGGGCCTATCCTCTTCCGTCGACTTGGAGTTAATGGCAAGTCGCCTAGACAAGGTCACGATCATTGAGAAGGTGGATGAGCTAACTCGTCATCTGCAGCGAGCCACCTCTACTCAAAACCCATTCGCACAACCACCCTCTGGGAGAGAGGTTGTGCATAACATCTACCACCAATCTTCTCAGGGGATGGATCCATACCCAACCCCATCTGATCTAGGGTTCAGAGGAAACTCCGGATCCACTTACTCTAGTTTAGGGAACTTTGAACCCTCATCT
Organism: Thalassia testudinum; assembly: GCA_037157565.1. NCBI lineage: Eukaryota > Viridiplantae > Streptophyta > Magnoliopsida > Alismatales > Hydrocharitaceae > Thalassia > Thalassia testudinum. The sequence goes on along the minus strand of JAZHRO010000014.1, from coordinate 129,039,951 downwards.
TCTGATTTCTCCAAGGTTCCTCAGACCTGCGAGGACCTTAACGCCATCCAGAATGATCCTTTCTCAAACACTTATAACCCTGGATGACGTAATCATCCTAACTTCGCGTGGTTAGGGAACAATCAAAATCAAAGACCTCAATATCAACCCCGACCATAAGCTTCTCGTCCATATCAGCCGCTTCAGCCTCGGCCCAACTCGACTTACCAAACCGGGCCAACTCAGGAAGATCAAATGACTCTTATCCTTCAGACTATGGCTGACATTCAGAGAATGAATGTGGCTATGCAAAAGCAGCATAGAGACAAGATCATAGAGATTCGCAATCAACTCGCCTAGATGGCAAATCCCCGCCAACCTGGTACAGTCCCTTCACAACCTTTGCCCAATCCAAATAACGTGTTGAACCAAAGGCGCGTTAGGAACCCAACTCAAGCCCAGGCTTACTACATCTATCAGGACCCTTCTACTCCATCACTCGAAGGGATGGAGGCTTCGACATTGTATGCGAGTTATCAGCAACAACCACCTCTTTTGCCTACCTTAACCTAGAACCAGGCAAGACTGAACTTTGTTACCTCCCGTAGTGGCAAAACAACTCAGGACCTACCTTACCTGAGCTGCTCTCAGCCTAGTAATTCAAACCAAAACCCTAGGTTGGTCATCCAGGATACCCCTATCCCATATCAAGAACCTGGACCAATTCTAGAGGAACTTGCAGAGGTTCCATTTTCGGAGGCCTTGAACAAAGGAAAGAGGAAACCCAAACCCATGGCTTTCGAAGAGGACCTGGTCAAGCTCTTTGAGCAGGTCCAAATAAACATCCCGTTGATGGATGCAATTCACCACGTATCGGCTTATGCGAGTTTTTATGAAGGACATATGTACACCTAAGCGTAAGCTGCAAACCAAAGGTGGGAATCCAATCATATTGTCAGAGCAAGTCAGCTCTATCATTTGGAGTAGACTCCCATCTAAGGAAAAAGACCTTGGTACCCCTCTGAATCATGCAAGATCGGTGATTTAAAGTTCAATAGAGCCCTTTTAGACTTAGGAGCTTCCATCAATTTGATCCCTACGTCCCTACTAGACTATTTCAAGGAGATTGAGCTAAAACTAACTAAGGTGTCTTTACAGTTAGCTGACTGATCAATTAAGTCACCTAGAGGAGTTCTCGAGGATGTTCTGGTTCGGATCCATGATTTCTACTTTCCTGTGGACTTCATTGTGTTGGCTATGGAGATTCCTGAGAATCTGAGGAATACACTGATTATATTAGGTATGACGTTCTTAGCGATAGCTAAGGCGAACATTAACAGTGAAGAGGGCCAGATTGAATTGAAATTCGGGAACAAGATGCTAAAAATTGATATATTTAAGGCCCAGAAGGGAATTAACTGTGGGGGGCAGTGAAACAAGTATGCGACATCAGTTCTGTGGTTGAGAACACGTTTCTCGAGGATGGCTCGATTATCCCTGATCCTCAGCCCCAAGAAAATCATACCCCACAGATAGAGGAGTCTAGCACCAATCTAGACCCACCCACAGCTCCCACCTTTTCTTCTGAGGCCCATCCCAACCCACATGCTGCTGCTGATAATCCCGTTATGGAGCTGAAGCCTCTTCCAGATCATCTAAAATGCATTTTTTTGGGTTCTGATAAGACATTTCCTATGATTATCAATTCTCACCTCACCTCTGATTAGGAAACACATTTGATTTATGTCCTCCAGCAACATTTGAGAGCCATTGGTTGGACTCTCGATGATCTAATTGGCTTTAGCCCTTCGTATTGCACACACCGCATTTATACCGAATAGGGTGCATGACCATCCCATGAAATGCAGAGACGTCTAAATCCTAATCTGCAATAGGTCATGAAGAAGGAGATCATCAAGTGATTAGATGTAGGGATCATCTACTTGATCTCCGATAGTCGATGGGTGAGTCCAATCTAGGTTGTGCGTAAGAATGCAGGGCTCATCGTGATCACGACTGAAACCGAAGAAACCATACCAACCCGTATAGTGAACTTGTGGAGAGTCTATATTGATTACAAAAGACTAAATGCATCCACGAAGAAGGATCATTTCCCACTACCGTTCATTGATCAGATCCTCGAGAAACTAGTGGGAAATCATTTCTTCTGCATTTTGGATGAGCACTCCGATTATAATCAAGTGGCAATCCATCCTGAGGACCAAGAGAAGACCACCTTCACCTACCCCTATGGGACATATGTGTTCCGTAGGATGCCTTTCAATCTCTGCAATGCACCCACTATTTTTTAGTGGTGCATGCTTGCCATATTCTTAGATATGGTAGGTGAATACTTTGAAGTCTTTCTGGATGACTTCTCGGTATTTGGAGAATCTTTTGATGATTGCCTCCTGCACTTGGTCCAAATCCTCAGGCATTGCATCGACGTGAATTTGGTTCTTTCCTAGGAAAAGAGTCATTTTATGGTTCCTGAGGGCATTGTCCTAGGTCACCTTATTTTTGAGAATGGCATCCAGGTTGATCAAGCCAAGGTTAATTTGATTTCTAAACTACCTATCCTAGCTCGGTCAAGGACATCCACTCTTTCCTGGGGCATGTCGATTTTTATCACCATTTCATTCTTGATTTCTCAAAAATTGCATGCCCCTGACTAATCTTCTCTCAAAGGATGTCCCTTTCGAGATCACCGATGAGTGCACTTGCACATTTGATAGCCTACGTGATCGAGTTTCTCAAGAACCAATCCTACAATCCCCTGACTGGTCTCTACCCTTTAAGATCATGTGCGATGCGTCTGACTACGCAGTAGGGGTGGCGTTGGGTAAAAAGTTGATGGGAAACCCATGGTCATCTACTATGCCAACATGACACTGGACGAGGCTCAGCGTAACTACATGGTTGCTGAGAAGGAGCTGTTGGTAGTAGATTTGGCTTGGAGAAATTCAGATCTTATCTTCTGGGTTCCAATGTCATCATTTACTCAGATCACACCATTGTGAGGCACTTACATGCGAAGAAGGACGTAAAACCTCGATTAATCCATTGGATCCTCTTGTTGCAAGAATTTGATCTCGAGATTAGCAGCAAGGCAGGAAAACATAATGTGGTAGTTGACCATTTGTTTCGTCTTCCTTCTTCAGTCATCGACCCATTTGGTCCAAGCACCAAGCATTATCCGGATAAACATTTACTAGCCATTCACGGTTTCCCCTGGTTTGTTGACATAGTGAACTACTTGGTTACGGGGAAAGTCTCGCCAGATTGGGCGACTTCCAAGTAGGACAAGTTGATTTTTGAGGCGAAGTACTATATATGGGAGGAATCGTATCTCCTCCACATTGGCAATGATCAGGTGATTCGGAGATGCATTCCTGATGACGAGGTCAATGATGTGATCTTATTCTGTCACGACCCAGCCAACGGTGGCCATTTCTCTAGGTGTAAAATCGTAGCAAAAATTATCTAGTGTGGGTTTTTCTAGCCCATGATGTTCAAAGATGTACAAACGTATTGTAGGACATGCGCTCATTATCAGACCCTCGGCAACATGGGCCCATGGGATATGATGCCCTTGAACCCAATAATTGTGTGCGAAATCTTTAACATATGTTGAATCGATTTCATGGGACCCTTTCCTGAATCTAACAACTTTGAATACATCTTGCTCACTATTGATTACCACTCTAAATGGATCAAAGCTGTCCCCACGAGAACTAGCGATCATAGAGTTGTTCTCCATTTCATCCAAGAGAACATCTTTTCTAGATTTGGGGTTCCCAAGGCCATCATCAGCGATGGCAGATCTCATTTTAACAATGTGCCCTTCCAATCCCTAATGAAAAAGTATGGGGTGTCTCATCAGATCTTGACCCCTTACCATCCCCAGACTAATGGATTGGCAGAACTGTCAAATTGAGAGATCAAGAAGATCCTTCAGGTTACTATTCGACCTGATATGAAGGATTGGTCTACTCGCCTTCCGAAAGCTTTGTGGGCCTGTAGGACTGCCTAGAAGACCCAATTAGGCATGTCTCCCTTCAGATTAGTGCACAGAAAGGTGTGTCACGTTCCCGTAGAGATGGAGCATAAGGCCTATTGGACAGTACGAAAGTGCAATCTGGATCTGATGAAGGCTGGAATACACCGTCGGTTGCAAATGAGTGAGATCGAGGAACTACGTAATGATGCATACGAGAACTCGTGTATCTACAAAGAGCATGTCAAAGCCTTCCATGATAAGCACATTATGAGAAAATCTTTCCACCCTGGTCAAAAAGTCCTACTCTTCAATGCCAAGCTCAAACTCTTCCCAGGCAAACTCAGATCTAAGTGGATTGGACCATTCTTGTTTAGAAAAATCTTTGGAAATGGAGCCATTGAAATTAGTGAACTCAGCCATGATTCTAAACCTTTTGTCGTGAACGGTCAGAGACTTGAACCGTTCATTGAGCTCACCAACCTGAACGTGGCTGAGTTATCTTTTCATCTCCATTCTCCTTGAGCTTATTGCACCCAGCTGATGGTGTTAAACTTAGCGCTTAACGGGAGGAAATCCGTCATCTCTTTGAAAAACCTGAAATCCTTTTGACATTTTTCTTTTCTGAAATCATATTGCACTTTAGAGTTCATCCATTAGAGCAGCCAACTCTACCTCTGGTACATGCACTAAAGCTTGAAATCGTCCGCAATAGTCACCCCGACCCATCCACCCACCCTTTGAACCTGTTCTAATGTATGATCAAAGCTGAACTCAAACCCACCTATTTTACAATGACATTGCAAATCGTAGGCATGGGGGATATTAAAGTGAAAAACACCATGAAAATCGACTCTCACAAAAGGATTTCACAAAAAAAAAGAGGATTGAGGAAAGAGAAGGTCCACTTGAGCGAAAAATGAAAAAAAAAGGAGGAAAGAAAAAATTGAAAAGAAAAGAAAGAAGCAAAAAGATAAAGACAAAATCGAATCCCTTCAAAATAATACGGAACTTACCTAACTTCTAGGTTAGATTGAATGATGAATTAAGAGTTGGAAGGCTAAAACTTAAGGGATTGGTGGCAAATACCGACCTTAGGCCTCTTGGATCTATTTTGAGATTTAAACACTCACGTACTTGTCAAGATCCGAATTAGTCCTCAAGAGGTTAAGGAAAATGCAAAGCTTGTGTATTAGGTCTAAGGCTTAGGTAGTATTCGACCCCGTTAACTGACCTCTGGTTTACGGGACTCGGTAACTTAAGCACTGATGGTCGGCCTGGATAGGTTGTTAATATGATATTTTTATCGTTGAAATGTGTATAGTGGTTAACCTAATTCAGACCTAACCATCTCTTTACAAAATTTTTAACCTGGCCTAATTGATTTTATCTTGTCACTTTTAAGCCCAGGGTCGAACTCAGGGAAGTGGGGTTCAAGTCGAGTTTCTACGTTTTCCTTAAAACGCGTCTCTTCCGTTCGTTTATTCTGTTTTTGGTATTTTTCTTATTTAGGTTTTTTTTCTGGTAATCCTTGTTCTTGAGGCACACCCTCAAAATTGTGTCCTTGGCTTTTAGCCAAAACAGAGTTTCAAAACACGTCTTGCTACTTGCAAGATGGGGTACCTGCAAATCAAAGATTATCTTTTCACTTTTATACCTTTTTTTTTATCTTTTTACTAAGGAAGCTATCAGATAGAAAGTAAATATAGTAGCTATAGATATATATTTATATGTAGTATATATATAAAGGGGTGGGGGTGGAGGTGACGATGGAGTGTAGCACTATGTCGAGTCAGCCGACGTCTAGAGAGACGCAACCAACACGACTAGGTGCCGCGTGGAGTGTGGATGGAGGATGGATGATGTATGGGACCACGCTTTTTGTACACGCTGTATCGCAGAATATCAGCAACTGGTGCAAATATTCCCGCGATACAGCGTATAGTAAATAACGTGAAAATATATGTACATATGTATGTATATAAATGTATAAGTATATATGTATAGATATATATAGATAGATATATATATATATAGGTGTATATATATATATATATATATATATGTATATATGTATATAGCTATGTATATATGTATATAAGTATATATATATAATACTATATAGATATATATATATATATGTATATAGGTATATATGTATCTAGATATATATGTATATATATATATGTGTATATGTATAAGTATATAGATATGTATATATATATATATGTATATGAGTATGTGTATATATATATATATATATATTATATATGTATATGTATATATATATTATATTATATGTATGTATACATAACTATATAGATATACTATGTATATATAAGTATATATATATAGATATATGTATATGTATATATATATATATATATATATATATATATATGTATGTATATAAGTTACTATTAGTGTGTGAGTGTGTGTGTCGGTGAATGGGTGTGTGTGTGTTGCTGTAAGTGAAAAAAAGAGAAAGAGAGAGAGAGAGAGAGATCGGCAGAGGGAGAGAATGCAGGAGAGAGCTGGCAGGAGAGGAGAGAACGGAGGCAGCCGCACTGCAGGAGGCGAGGGAGCACGTTTCAAGTCGTCTGCAGTCGAAGGCCGTCGTCTGATGGTCGTGGGCGCGTATTCGCGCAGAGGAGATGAGGAGTCTGCGTCGACCTGCTGCGAGCGCGGAGGCTCGCGACAGCGCGCCCGGAGAAGGAGGCGGGGAGTCTGCAGGCACGCGCGGGCGCTTGCAGAGGCTGGTAGGGAGGCAGGGAGACGCTTGGCCGGCCGCTGCTGAGGAGCGCAGCGACCGGTTGCGGGCGCAGAGGCGGGCGACAGAGCAGACGAACGGAGGCGGGGAAGGCCTGCAGGCGCGTGCAGAGGGGCTGGGGCGCCTGCAGACGCTCGCGGAAGCTGCGGGGGCCGCCGCCGCTTAGCTGCTGCTGCTGCCGCCGCTTAGCTGCTGCTGCTGCTTCCGCTTAGCTGCTGCTGCTGCTTCAAGCTTCAGACTTTGAAGAAGCAGCAATGGCGGGAAGGGCAGGAACGGAAAACAAATGAAAACAGAGAGCCACCACGCCCACCGGCTCTTTGAAGAGCTGGGCGGTGATGGTCTCACTGTGGTAGTGTGCACCACAGTGAGCTCCTGCCCGTCGGGTTTCTCCTCGGAGGAGGACCGACGTATGGAGGGGAGAGGGAGGAAAGGAAGGTGGCGGCCTGCTGGTGGTGATTCTTTCTTGCTGCAGCCAGCCCCCGCGAAGAAGAAGAACCCGTGGCTTCTTATAGAAGAAGAGAGCATGGTCATGCAGCATGCGGGGAATGGGAGGAATGGCAGCCGCAGGGAATGGCTTGGGCAGGGAGAGGGCGGACGCGCGCGGGAAGTTGCAGCATTGCAGCAGCGGGAAGGACCGCAGGACAATAGGGAGAGGCAGCGGAGAAGAAGTTGCAGCAGCGGGAGAAATAAAAATCAAGTGGAGATAAAAAATAAAAGAGATGGATTTTTGTAAAGAGGCACTTGAGGGAAATGTAAATTATGAAGCCCTTTTATTTCATTCTTCCCTCCTCTTAATTAAATGCATGAATGCAAGTATTTTTACAGATGCGACTATAGGATTATAATATACATAGTTAATGCTAGAAAATAGCATAAGAAGGCGTCCTTATAGGCGTGTTTTGAGGTGCAAACATATACCCCCATGCCTATCTTTTGCTAGTCCCTAGCAAAACCGTATTTAGAAATGTTCTTAAGCTGAAGATTTTCTTCTGAGATGATATCGGTGTGTTTATTATCGGATATTGTGAGAACCAATTGTAAAGAAGACTACCAGTACTTTAAGTCTTACATGACAAAGATTATCTCTCAACTAACCAGGACTCTTGATATTTAAACCTTAAGTACGATTTCCAGGACCCAGGAGGTTTTTCCATACTCGAGAGCTCAAGAGGTTATGGTTTGTGCATAGTGAAGGATCAAGACTGACCAGATGAACCTTAAGACTCACTCCCAGGGTTTCACGAATTTTTTTTAAGTACAGGTTGGTCCCAATTTCAGCTCGTGTTTTCGGATTGACCCTTAAGATGATTACGGAAAACTCAACTCCCATTTTCGAAAAACAAATTATACCGACATTTATGAGATATACTGACTCTTTTGCAACATCTTTTTTTTTTTTTTTTTTTTTTTTTTTTTGAAACATATGTCAGTATATCTCTTACAACACATTTTGAAAGAGCACACTTTTTTTTTTTTTTTTTTTTTTTTTTTTTTTTGGTGGGAGAGTTTCTTTTTGGTGGAAAGAGCCACTCCTAAACACAAGACTAAAGCTTGGGATAAAAAGTCTACCTGCACGCACAGGTAAGGACTCCACCTTTCCTAATGAACACTAGGGTTGGATCTTATGTTCACCTGATCTTTCCTGATATGTGTAGTGTGAACCAAGTTTACTTAAGCTCTCAAGAAAAAGCAAACCAACGAATCCTGTACTGTGTCTCAGGTACAAGAAACGTTCTTAGTTAGGAGAGATTTTGATCTATTTCGTCAATGCTTTAAGTGAATTAAGCCGAGCCTGAGCGAATCAAGCTTCTGTGGCCTGGAAATTCTTCAAAACAGAGGTTGAATATCCATAAACACTTATTGTATTTTTGTTTCAGCTTTTAGATCATTACTAAACACCATTTATTACTAATATATATATATATATATATATATATATATATTTTTTTTTTTTTTTCTTTTTTTCTTTTTCTTGCATATTTATAAATAGGTGGTAATTGTCTGATACCATAAAATACCCGGATCCTATGGATGCCTATCCACCCCCCCATGCCAAACAATGCTATGTCCTCATATGCATGCAGGGAAAGGCAGAGGAAGATCGGGTAACAAGAGCTGAGGTTTAGGGTATAGATCAGGGTGGAAGGGTGGGTGGATGGTGGGTGGTGAAGAGAAAAGTGAAGTGATTGCGATAGAGGTGTGAAAAGTGATGGTGGATGGTGAGTGCTGTTAGGGTGCCTCCCAACAAGCGCTGAATTTAATGTCCCCAGCTGGACTCAGAATGAGGCAAAGAATTAGTTACCCTCCAGCAGGGCAACGGTTTCTCCAACGGGGGCAGGTTCATGAGTCAGATAGGGTTTCAAACGCTGCCCGTTGACCGTAAATTTACGCCCAGATTTGGGATCTTCGATTTCGACAGCCCTATTGGGGAATGGTCTTGAGACCAGAAAAGGACCAGTCCATTTGGACTTTAATTTCCCAGGAAAGAATTTGAGTCGGGCATTATAGAGCCAAACTTGCTGAGATGGCTCAAATTCCTTCCGCCGAACATGGCTGTCATGAAAAGCCTTAGTGCGCTGTTTAAAGGTTAGAGCAGAATCATAGGCTTCACGACGGAGCTCTTCCAGCTCTTGGAGTTGGAGTTTCCTTTCTCGTTCACACAAGTCTGGGTCGAGGTTACATTGGCGAACCGCCCAATAAGCGCGGTGCTCCAACTCCACAGGCAAATGACAAGGCTTCCCGTAAACGATTCTATATGGAGACATACCAAGGGGAGCCTTGAAGGCGGTCCGATACGCCCAAAGTGCGTCAGTCAGCTTGTCGGACCAATCCTTACGGTCAGGCCGAACCGTTTTCTGGAGAATCTGCTTGATTTGCCGGTTCGACACTTCCGCCTGGCCGTTCGTCTGAGGATGATACGGGGATGCGATACGATGGTGGACTCCGTATCTCCTCAGAAGTGCCCGAAAAGAAGAATGGGTAAAGTGGCTTCCTCCATCCGAGATAATGGCCCGAGGGATCCCAAAACGCGCAAAGATATGGTCTTTGACGAATCGGGTGGAGATAACATGGTCAGCACGGCGCGCGGGAATAGCCTCGATCCATTTTGAAACATAGTCGACGGCCACGAGGATGAATTCGAAGCCGTTGGATGGAGGGAAGGGACCCATGAAGTCAATTCCCCAGATGTCGAAGATTTCCGCAGCTAGGATGTGTTGCAAGGGCATCATGTCACGACGTGCCATTGACCCTAAAGACTGGCACCTAGTGCAATGTTTGGCATAAGCGTGCGCATCCTGGTGAAGGGAGGGCCAAAAGAAACCGCACTGCAACACCTTGGCTGCAGTTTTCCTCCCAGAGAAATGGCCTCCACAGGCCTGATCATGGCAGAAGGATAGCACACTGGGGAACTCACTGTCAGGAATACAGCGACGGATGATTTGATCAGCACCTATCCGAAAAAGAAGTGGATTATCCCAGAAATAATACTTTGCTTCTGCCATGAGACGCTCACGCTGGTTTTTAGGCCAGCCACGTGGAAGAGATCCAGAAGCAAGGTAATTGGCAATGTCGGCATACCACGGTCCACTTGCCGCATTTATTGCCAATAGGTGCTCATCAGGAAAAACTTCATTAATTGGCAGAGTAAGTCCAATATGGTCAGGGTCCAGTCTGGAAAGGTGATCAACCACAACATTCTGGGCTCCGACCTTATCACGAATCTCAATGTCAAATTCCTGGAGCAGAAGGATCCAACGAATCAGTCTAGGCTTGGCATCCTTCTTGTGCATGAGATGGCGAATGGCCGCGTGATCAGTGAAAACAATAATGTGAGAGCCCAGAAGGTAAGAACGGAATTTTTCCAGCCCAAAGACGACTGCCAGTAGTTCCTTTTCAGTGGTAGTATAATTACGCTGGGCCTCGTCCAACGTCTTACTGGCGTAGTATACCACGAAGGGGTGTCTATCGCGTCTTTGTCCCAGGATGGCTCCGACTGCAAGGTCTGAAGCGTCACACATAAGTTCAAAGTTGAGGGACCAATCAGGCGGCTGGAGAACAGGGGCCTTGGTGACAGCATTACGCAGTTGCGTGAATGCTTGTATACAGTCAGGGCCCATGTCGAAGGGCACGTCGGTTGATAGGAGATGAGTTAAGGGTCGAGAAATTTTGGAGAAGTCTTTGATGAATCTCCTATAGAAACCGACGTGTCCCAAGAAGGAGCGGATTTGTTTGACAGAACCAGGCACAGGTAAATCAGCAATGATATCGAGCTTAGCTCTGTCAACCTCGATACCCCTATCGGAGATGATATGTCCAAGAACAATTCCTTCGTGCACCATAAAATGACTTTTTTCCCAGGAAAGCACGAGGTTTACATCAATACATCTCCTAAGGATGCGAGTCAGGTTGGCAAGACATTCGTCGAAAGATGGTCCAAAGACTGAAAAGTCATCCATGAAGACCTCAAGAAAGTCACCCACCATGTCATGAAATATCGCCAGCATGCATCTCTGGAAAGTTGCTGGCGCGTTACAAAGTCCGAACGGCATCCTTCTAAAGGTGAAGGTGCCGAAAGGGCAGGTAAAAGTGGTTTTCTCTTGGTCTCGGGGGTCTATTGCCACCTGGTTATATCCTGAGAATCCATCCAGGAAGCAGAAAAATTTATTTCCCGCTAACCGCTCCAGGATTTGGTCAATAAATGGTAGCGGGAAGTGATCTTTCTTGGTTGCAGCATTGAGTTTCCTATAATCCACACACACTCTCCAAGATGTAGGAGTGCGTGTAGGGATGGATTCGCCCCTGTCATTGACACGGATGGTGAGTCCTGCCTTTTTGGGCACAACGTGAATCGGACTCACCCAGGGGCTATCGCTGATCGGGTAGATTATACCCGCATCCAGCCACTTAATGATTTCATTCTTAACGACCTCCCGCATGTTAGGGTTGAGACGTCGCTGCATCTCGCGAGAAGGTCGAGCCTCCTCCTCCGTATATATACGATGAGTGCAGTAGGAGGGACTAATACCAGATAAGTCTGATAAAGACCATCCAATAGCTGCCTTGTGTTCTAGGAGGACCTTAGTTAGTTTGCACTCCTGCTCCATGGTTAATTTTGAACTGATGATTACAGGGAGCGTTTCATTTGGTCCCAGGAAAACATACTTGAGTGTATTAGGCAGCATTTTTAGCTCGGGAGTGGATGGGGAAGGATCTGGCATTTCTTGGGACGAGAGTGTCCCAGACGGGTAGGAGAACAAGTTAGGAGGAAGAAACTGGCCTTCAGATTGGCCAAGAAGAGGGGCTTCTTGGATAGATGGATCCAAAAATGAATAGCCCCAGTGAGAAGTATATGGGCTCAAGGTCCCAGTGTGGATTTGTAAATCCGCCTGATTTGGCGGGGAAGAAAGGGCAATTCGGTCTTCATGAGTGTGGACTGACAGTGAGTAGCCCGGATATGACTCAGAACACGAGGTATGGGAAGCGGAGAAAACCTCGTCAGAAGTCTGGCCAGGAGAAGGTACTGGACAAGGGAGGGATTGGGGAACGTCACAGTATGCGTTGGTCAGGCAGTTATCAGTGTTTATAGGTAATCCGCAACAGTCCGAATAGGTCCCAATTAGTCCGATACACGCGCTGACGGCCATGTCCTCGTCAGACGTGTCATCCTCAATGCAATCGCAATCAAAGTTCTTGGCTGCCTTGAATATGTTAAGCTTGAGCTTCTCAGATCCAACGGCAATCTCAATACAGCCCGACTCGCAGTCGATGTGGGCGCGGGCTGTGGCCAAGAAAGGTCGACCGAGGATGATCGGACAATCAGAAAGTGAACTAGGAACTTCCATATCTAAAACAAGAAAGTCAACAGGAAAACAGAGACTGTTGACCCTAACCACCACGTCTTCCACCACACCCTTCGGGATTTTGACAGAACGATCTGCCAACTGTAACGTGACAGGGGTGGGTTTCAGATTTCCCAAGGAAAATTTTTTGAGCATGATGGTCGGTATGAGATTGATGGAAGATCCTAGATCAAGCAAGGCACGGTTAAAACTGCAGCCTTGGATGCTACAGGAAATTAGTGGTGTGCCCGGATCTTTCTGCTTCGGTGGTAAGTTTGATAGTATAGCACAACTCGCATGAGGCGAGAGAACCACCGGATTCTTAGTCTTCTTTGACTGTCGCCTGGGTGTTGTGTAGTCTTTGAAAAATCGAGCGACAGTAGGTATGTGGTCGATTGCCTCGAGCAGGGGTACCTTGATTTCTACATCCCTGAACAAATTACGTAGGTTGTCAAAGGCCTGCGTATTTTTCTTTTTGCCTTTTGGCTCCTTTAGTAGAGCCTCAGGGAATGGGACTGATTCTGGCACAAGTTTTGGTGCATCATCCTCTCGCGAATGCGGTATGCATTCCGAATGAGAGGGCGAAGAAGAAGATGGGCCAGGATCAGGTCGAGGCGGATCGACGGTCTGCTTACCGCTCCTCGTAGTGATAGCATTGGACGATGCGGGTCCAGTGGGATCATACGGTGGAGGAGGGTTTGCAATGGGGATATAAGAGTGTGGTGCTGCAGCAGGATTAGCCTGAAATCCCGGTGGAATGTTCGGAGCTTGCAGAACTTGATTAACCTGTCCCTGAGAAGGTCGTACCTGTGGTTGAGAACCACGGGGCACGAAATTTCGCGGGTTTGGAACAGGTTGGGCGGGAAGAGTGCCCTGAGATCGAGTCGCCATGCGTAGTTGACTGATCTCGGCATTCTGCTGCGCCAATTGGTGCTGAAGAGAGGTCATGTTCTCTTCATGGCGCTTTGACATTTCCGTCATCATTCGCATCAATTTGTCAAGAGGGCTTGATGCGTGTTCAGTTTGTGGTACGCAAGGGCCTGATGGCGGATTTGCCATAGGATTAAACTGGACCCTTGGGATGACGGGTGCGGACGGTCGCATTGGTCCACCCGCGGGGTTTTGGCGCTGCGGGTTGTTGGACCATGCAAAGTTCGGGTGATTACGCCACCCTGGGTTATAAGTGGCAGAGAACGGGTTGTTCCCCAGGGCGCAAGCATCTTCTATGCCAGAAGACGCGTCCGCATGTAGATATGCGTCAGAGCACACGGAGGCTTGGTCCTCCGTGTCGAAATACTGGCTCGCAGAAGCCAGTTCCACATGACTTACCGAGTCGCTTGGCGCGACACTCGGTAAGGAAGGTCTAACGGGGTTTCTCGGGATAAGCCTGGTATTAGAAGAACTTGGATTGTGACGAAGTGGTGAAGAGGTGGTGTTTGCCATAGATCGGGCGGGGTTGGCCAGAAGCTCGTCCAGCTTCTTGTGCACGACGGAGACTTCATCCAGTTTTTGTGCAATAAGGCTTAGATCAGTGGATGAATGGGAGGGTCCCGTGTCAACTTCGTGGACATTTCGGGGCTGGCTGGTACGATTAAAGGCGACAATGGAAGCATTGTTCATCGAGTTTTCACTCATATTTTCAAACAGCTCGAATGCTCCATTCTCGTCTTTATTCATAAAGTTCCCTCCGCAGGAAGCGTCTGCAATCTGCTTCAAAGTCTCATTTAGCCCATAGTAGAAAATCTGGGCTATATGCCACTTAGGCAGACCGTGATGCGGACACTTCCTGAGGAGGTCGTTATACCTCTCCCATGCCTCATGAAATTGTTCGCCGTTTTGTTGCGTAAATGAAGTGATAGCACGGCGAAGCGCATTGGTTCGCCCGATTGGGAAGAACTTCTTGAGAAATGCTGTTCGCATCTCTTCCCAAGAGTGGATGGTTCTCCCAAGGGTGCGTAACCATTGCGACGCTTTATCCCGTAATGAAAACGGGAACATCTTCATGAGGACTATAGATAACCCGACATTTCTTGGTTTAACGGTTTCAGCAAGTCGGGTTAGGTCTTCCAAGTGGAGAAATGGGTCTTCACTTGCAAGACCATGAAAGTGAAAATTGATTAGGCCAATTATGTTTGGTTTTAATTCAAAGTCGTCCCCGCCCATGGGAACCCGAATTTGTCCTATGGTCTCTGTAGCAGCGGGATTCTGATAAGAGCTAAGAGACCTAGGCTCCTCCCGTTCGGGAGGGTTCTGCATTTCCTCCAATGTTTCCCGAATGGCTTCGATTTGCTCATTATACATTTCCATTTGGGCTTGGAGGCGGGTTATGGGTTCTAAGGCTCCACCACCTGGTGGATTCTGAGGGCGGTTTCCTCCCTCGGGATTTGGGGGTGGGCGTGCAGCCATGTTTGTGGAGGAGGAGGATGATTCGACTTGTTTTCTAGATTTATCAGTCAATTCAAATAGTTCAGGGTTTTGTGACCTCCTCCCAAACATGCACTACCGCAGGAAGAATTGGGGAGATGAGAAGGGAAAAGGGATGAGAGAAATGACGCCGCAAAGGTACACTTGATTACAAATCAATACAGTCAAGTTCCTAACCTCTACAGTGTGCCCTTAGACCTAAAGATCTAAGTTACCTACTATCACGAACTACGGAACCGAATGCGAGCACCACGGAACCACCGGGCCAGATTGAAAGGCCGTTTGCCCCAGTCTTAGACACCCGATAGCACGCGGGAACTCTCACCAGCACGTAGCCGCTACACGTAGGTAGTTAGACCTCCAATCCTTAAAAGGGTCAAGTTACTACCAGTTTTAATTAGAGGCTTAGGGTCAAGTGCTTTTGGAATGTAAAGGGCGTTGTTTACGGGTAATGCCCAAGTGATTGATTTTAAGAGTGTGTAAGAACAAGCATGCAACAGGGAAATCTCCCCGAATTGAAGTTTTTATTGGCGAATGGTTTTTAGAGTTCAGCCTTAGGTAGTATGAATTTTAGGGTTTTGCTGAATTACCAATTCAACCAATCTCCGGGTTTTTGCAAAAATACAGGTTTTCCTTCTAAAGCCCAAGAAACCCTTCTTCAATTATCAATTAGTTAATGCATGCTAAAATGCAATGGGCTACCCTAAATGGAGATTTCTATGTGTGGATGCGCGAATCAATTTTATACCAATGTGAAAGGGAGCCAAAGCACTTCAATTCAAGTGCTCCCAATCACTAGAAAGATATCCACACACAAGGCTTCAACCAACAGATAAAGAAAATAAAATTTTTGGGGTTGAAGTATTCAGGATCGAATCACAGGCAAATTTGAAAAGTCGTGGTGGGGTTGGAATCAACTCAATTCCAAGTCTCCCCACCAAAAAATGTGATCCTGAATTAAAGATAAGTGAGGCAAAAGAGGGATACAAGCAATCTTTTTCTTTGCCTCAAAGAATACTTCCCACGGCGAAAAATCTAAGAATGAAGATTCTCGGATTTTCGCTATGCGAAGTAAGGCAGGAAATCCCGGGGCAGTGGGAGTGAAGACAACCAATCAATCAAGTGAATTTTAATCCACTTGCCCTCAAGAAATCCCAAGAAGTTTTTCTAATTTTTAGTTTTAAAATTTTTTTTTTTTTTTTTTTTTGTGTGGTGGCAAGTTAACCCTAATTTGATGAGAAAAGAAAACCTACTTGTTCGGCAACGTGTGCGAAGTTCCAATGCGATGTCGGCGTCTTCACGCTCTCGTTCCCGCCTTGGATCTGCTCACGTCCTCGACTTTGTCAGCCTTCTTCTCCTTCCACCAGGTTCACCTGCACACCAAAAACAATAATACCCGTGAAGAGAGAAGAGACAAATTTAAAGGAATTGGATAGAAACTTACTCGAAAGCGCACCTCCCCGGCAGCGGCGCCAGAAAAGCTATGATGGTCGGCCTGGATAGGTTGTTAATATGATATTTTTATCGTTGAAATGTGTATAGTGGTTAACCTAATTCAGACCTAACCATCTCTTTACAAAATTTTTAACCTGGCCTAATTGATTTTATCTTGTCACTTTTAAGCCCAGGGTCGAACTCAGGGAAGTGGGGTTCAAGTCGAGTTTCTACGTTTTCCTTAAAACGCGTCTCTTCCGTTCGTTTATTCTGTTTTTGGTATTTTTCTTATTTAGGTTTTTTTTCTGGTAATCCTTGTTCTTGAGGCACACCCTCAAAATTGTGTCCTTGGCTTTTAGCCAAAACAGAGTTTCAAAACACGTCTTGCTACTTGCAAGATGGGGTACCTGCAAATCAAAGATTATCTTTTCACTTTTATACCTTTTTTTTTATCTTTTTACTAAGGAAGCTATCAGATAGAAAGTAAATATAGTAGCTATAGATATATATTTATATGTAGTATATATATAAAGGGGTGGGGGTGGAGGTGACGATGGAGTGTAGCACTATGTCGAGTCAGCCGACGTCTAGAGAGACGCAACCAACACGACTAGGTGCCGCGTGGAGTGTGGATGGAGGATGGATGATGTATGGGACCACGCTTTTTGTACACGCTGTATCGCAGAATATCAGCAACTGGTGCAAATATTCCCGCGATACAGCGTATAGTAAATAACATGAAAATATATGTACATATGTATGTATATAAATGTATAAGTATATATGTATAGATATATATAGATAGATATATATATATATATAGGTGTATATATATATATATATATATATATATGTATATATGTATATAGCTATGTATATATGTATATAAGTATATATATATAATACTATATAGATATATATATATATATGTATATAGGTATATATGTATCTAGATATATATGTATATATATATATGTGTATATGTATAAGTATATAGATATGTATATATATATATATGTATATGAGTATGTGTATATATATATATATATATATTATATATGTATATGTATATATATATTATATTATATGTATGTATACATAACTATATAGATATACTATGTATATATAAGTATATATATATAGATATATGTATATGTATATATATATATATATATATATATATGTATGTATATAAGTTACTATTAGTGTGTGAGTGTGTGTGTCGGTGAATGGGTGTGTGTGTGTTGCTGTAAGTGAAAAAAAGAGAAAGAGAGAGAGAGAGAGAGATCGGCAGAGGGAGAGAATGCAGGAGAGAGCTGGCAGGAGAGGAGAGAACGGAGGCAGCCGCACTGCAGGAGGCGAGGGAGCACGTTTCAAGTCGTCTGCAGTCGAAGGCCGTCGTCTGATGGTCGTGGGCGCGTATTCGTGCAGAGGAGATGAGGAGTCTGCGTCGACCTGCTGCGAGCGCGGAGGCTCGCGACAGCGCGCCCGGAGAAGGAGGCGGGGAGTCTGCAGGCACGCGCGGGCGCTTGCAGAGGCTGGTAGGGAGGCAGGGAGACGCTTGGCCGGCCGCTGCTGAGGAGCGCAGCGACCGGTTGCGGGCGCAGAGGCGGGCGACAGAGCAGACGAACGGAGGCGGGGAAGGCCTGCAGGCGCGTGCAGAGGGGCTGGGGCGCCTGCAGACGCTCGCGGAAGCTGCGGGGGCCGCCGCCGCTTAGCTGCTGCTGCTGCCGCCGCTTAGCTGCTGCTGCTGCTTCCGCTTAGCTGCTGCTGCTGCTTCAAGCTTCAGACTTTGAAGAAGCAGCAATGGCGGGAAGGGCAGGAACGGAAAACAAATGAAAACAGAGAGCCACCACGCCCACCGGCTCTTTGAAGAGCTGGGCGGTGATGGTCTCACTGTGGTAGTGTGCACCACAGTGAGCTCCTGCCCGTCGGGTTTCTCCTCGGAGGAGGACCGACGTATGGAGGGGAGAGGGAGGAGAGGAAGGTGGCGGCCTGCTGGTGGTGATTCTTTCTTGCTGCAGCCAGCCCCCGCGAAGAAGAAGAACCCGTGGCTTCTTATAGAAGAAGAGAGCATGGTCATGCAGCATGCGGGGAATGGGAGGAATGGCAGCCGCAGGGAATGGCTTGGGCAGGGAGAGGGCGGACGCGCGCGGGAAGTTGCAGCATTGCAGCAGCGGGAAGGACCGCAGGACAACAGGGAGAGGCAGCGGAGAAGAAGTTGCAGCAGCGGGAGAAATAAAAATCAAGTGGAGATAAAAAATAAAAGAGATGGATTTTTGTAAAGAGGCACTTGAGGGAAATGTAAATTATGAAGCCCTTTTATTTCATTCTTCCCTCCTCTTAATTAAATGCATGAATGCAAGTATTTTTACAGATGCGACTATAGGATTATAATATACATAGTTAATGCTAGAAAATAGCATAAGAAGGCGTCCTTATAGGCGTGTTTTGAGGTGCAAACAAGCACCCAAAAGTCACATATAGTCTAGTTCATTGCGCTTAAAAATGAAACCATGCCAAAAGCATTTATGTTGTTCTATAAATGGTCCTAAGAACTAGATTAGGAATGGCTCGAAAACACAAGTTGATTTGGACAAGTTCCTGGCGTAGAAAGGTGGGAAATTGCCCTTGAAGATGTGCAATAACATATCATCTCCTCAGTGCTTGTCCCTAAGATATCTAAATATCCTACCGAGGGAACGTAAGCACCTTGTGGTGGTTTAGATGCCATGGGTGACATTATCACGAAATGTCGATTGCCAGGGTCTGGATTTAGCTATAGAACACTATGGGTGGCACTATCCTGAAGTGTCGAAAGCCAGGGTTCTGGGAGTTTCCATGGGCAGTGTTATCTCGAAGAATCAATTTCCAGGGACTCTACGAGGATTGATGGTGGGGACAAGGAATCCGATACAAAATTTGCTTAAGGCTAAGCCGAGGATGGATCTAAGGAAAAATGTAATGAAAAGGAAACGAGAGAGAGCTCTCCACAAATGCATTTTTCCTCGGCTAGTCTTGTAACATGGGTGCTTGTAACATGGGTCCAAAGTAGGTTTGTACCAAAATTTAGGCCCAATCTGAGATTATTTCGACCTAGTTTGCATTTTGGTCCAAGTATGACACTAATTATCTCCAATAGCCCCTCAACTTTTGAAATCCTTACAAATTACCCCCTAGCTTCTTCATCTTCTTTTCAGAATGGTCCTTGTTGCCATTGGAGGTCAACTGACCTCCAAGTGAGCTTTGACCAGATCAAATCCTACTCTTATGGCAATCAAATCCCACCATAGGAGTTAGGAGCTGTCCCAATAGGTTTGTCTAGGTGTGAACATCAATCCCACCAAATTTGGTGGGATTGATGTTCACACCTAGATAAACCTATTGGGACAGATCCTAACTCCTAAAACCCATTGATTCTTGCGTGCAAATGCATTGAATCAGTGGGTGTTTCTTGATTTCCTAAAGGGCATATCCGAGCTCTTTCCTGATCTAGAGCCCTCTTTGGAGCTCTATTTAAGCCCTAGAACCCTTGCCTTACCTCAGTAAATTTTGGTTAGAAAAAACCTTCTCTCTTCCATCTCTGGCCACCACCATAGCTTGCTCCGGCGACCCCTCTCCGTCCTCCTCTTCTGGCCGTCCAACCATCAAATTGGATGGCCCTCTACCTTCCTCCATCGACCCCGTTCCTTACCAGCCATAACAGGAGCAGTCTTCCTCTTTTTCATTGTCGCACCAACTCATCGGACCTCCTCATCTTCTTAGGCTCTGGCTCGCCAACGTCGGTGCTTCACGATCACCCCGTTCGCTCCTAAGTCCCTCTATACCTTTCTCTCTCCCTCTATTCCCTTTTCCCACACTCACAACAGACGCTCGAGCACTGCACCACCCACACGACCCTAAACTTCCCTACCTCCGGCGATGCTCTGGCATAGCCTCCAACTCACTACACCTCACCAAACAGCCCTATGCGACCTCCATGAAAGATTGTTGGTCGGACCCGGATAGGTGTGTTAATATGGTGATTTTATCGTTGAAATGTGTATAGTGGTTAACCTAAATCGAGCCTAACCATCTCTTTACAAAATTTTTTTCCTGGACTACTTGATTTTATCTTGGTCACTTTTAGGCCTAGGGTCGAACTCAGGGAAGTGGGGTTAGAAGTCAAGTTTCTACGTCTTTCCTACAATGAATCTCTTCTGTTCGTTTATTGTGCTTTTGGTGTTTTTCTATTTAAGATTTTTTTTGATAATCTTGGTCCTTGAGGCACACCCTCAAAATTAAGTTCTTGGCTTTGAGCCAAATCAGGGTTCCAAAACGGGTCTTGCTATTCGCAAGATGGAGTACCTACAAGTCAAGGATTATCTTTTCTCTTTTATATATTTTTTTATCTTTTTATTGGTAGGAAAGAGAAGCAGAAGTAAAGTAACTATAGTATATATCTATATATGTATATACTATATATGTATAAAGGGGTGGGTATGGAGGTGATGGAGTGTAGCACGGTGTCGAGTCGGTCGTCATCTAGAAAGATGCAACCAACAGGACGAAGTGCTGCATGTAAGGTGGACTGGTGGAAGATGAATGCGAACATGCTTTCTGTACGTGTGTATCGGGGAATATCAGCAACTGGTGC
Organism: Thalassia testudinum; assembly: GCA_037157565.1. Lineage (NCBI taxonomy): Eukaryota > Viridiplantae > Streptophyta > Magnoliopsida > Alismatales > Hydrocharitaceae > Thalassia > Thalassia testudinum. The sequence continues at coordinate 129,018,871 of JAZHRO010000014.1, read as the reverse complement.
AGATATTCCCTCGATAACACGTATGGTACGTAACGTGAAAATATATATATATATATATGTATATATGTAAATATATATAAGTATATATATATATATGTATGTATGTATGTATGTATGTATATATAACTATATAGATGTATATAAATGTATGTATATATATATAGTAATATATGTATATAGATATATGTAGATAGATATGTGTATATATATATGTATATGTATATATAGTTATATAGATATATATGTATATATGTATGTATAAGTAGGTGTGTATATATGTAAGTATATATGTGTATATATATATATAAGTATATAGATATATATATGTATATAAGTATATGTATATATATAAATATATATGCATATATATATATATATATAAGTATATAGTATATGTATATATATATATGTATACTAATACTTAGTTATATAAATACTACTATATATATAGATATAAGTATATATATATATGTACATAATAGTGTATAGGTGTGTGTGTGTGTATGAAAGTGTGAGTGTAAGTGTGTAAGTGTCGGTAAAGAGAGTGAGAGAGTGCTGTAAGAGGGAGAGGGAGAGGGAGAGAGAGAGAGTGCACGCTTCCTTCTGGAGTGAGGTCTGGGAGTTAAGACGGCCAGGTCCTCCAAGCATCGTCTGATGCTAAGCACGCAGGGGCGTGTACGCGCACGCGCGTAGGTGCGCGGTGGTAGGAGGGAGTGGCGCGCAGGAAGGAACCACAGTGCACAACGCTGTGTGGAGAGGCTGGAGCGGGTGCTCGTAGGCGTACACGGGCGAAGGGAGCAGGCGACGCGGGCGAGTGCGGGCGACGCGGGCGCTAGAGCAGGCGCGGGGTTGGACGCGGGTGCGGGCAGTGGCCGATAGCGGTGCACCGGGTGACCGGATAAGTGAGAAACTTACCGGTCACCCCACTGTAGCCATAGTGTTCCGCAGAAACGCGTGAACAGTGGCTACAGTGGCCAGGCGAGCCGCGCAACTGGGAGCGGACGGTGCTGTGAGTGCGGGTGGCTTGCGGCTGGCTCAGTGCGTGTGGAAGAAGGTCTGCGCTGGCGGGGCTGCGGGGAGAAGTGGTGTTTGCGCGAAGAAGCGGGACATGAGGGCATCCTGCAGGTGCACACGGTGGCCTATGCGCCTGCTGCCGCCTTGCTGCTGCTGCTGCCGTGGAGCATCAGACCTTGAAGCCTGTGACAATGGCGGAAGTGCTGGAAACGAAGAAGTCAGGGAAGAGCAGACCACCACGCTGCTGGCGTGCACGATGGAGTTTGGCCTGTTGCTGCAGGGGCATGCGGTGGCCGGTTGAGCTTCAAAGTTTGAAGCTTTGTGGCAATGGCGGGAGTGGCTTGGATGTTGAAACAGAGAGAAGAAGACCACCATGCCCACTGGCTCCTTGATGAGCTGGGTGGTGGTGGTCTCACTGTGGTGGGTGTGCACCACAGTGATGGACTCCTACCCGTAGAGTGGCTCCTCAGAGGAGGAGGTCCTGCATATGGAGGGAGAGGGAAGGGGACGGTGGCCTGGAGAAGAAGCTGCGTTGGGTTTTTTTCGTGGGGACCAGGCTCCTTTGCAAAGAAGGAGCCGTGTTCTCTTTGAAGAAGAGGAAAGCATGCATAGCCATGCCCTGGCTTGCATGGCTCATGCATGGCTTGGCAGGGAGAGGTGCATGCAGCTGCAGGGCTTGCAGGGAGAGGGGGAGCAAGACATGGCGCGAAGAAGAAGAGGTTGCCATGTATTGCAGCCGCGGGAAGAAAGTCAAAAATCAAAAAGAAATAAAAATGAAGATGGAAATTTTGTGAGGCAGCAGTTGAGGAAAACGTGAATTGCGAGGCCATTTTATTCACTCTCCTCCCCTCTCAATTAAATGCATGCATGCGCGTATTTTTACAAATGCGACTATGGATACCTAATATGCACTGGTAATGCTAGGAAATAGCACAAGATGGCACAATTGCAGGTGTATTTTTGCGGTGCAATCACTCCACAAGATCCGTCGCACCACACTCATCAAAAGCCCTCTTTTAATATTGGCTTTCATCCACCAATGCACTCCACCGAACTCCACCTCCTTCGCACACCTTCTCTGACTCTGTCAGCCCTCTACATGATGCACTCACCAAACAACCACCACCGACGAACTCACATTTGCACGGCGATCCTCCTAAGCATATTGATTGGGGCATTTAGCCCATGTTCTGCATTTCAGGTTGCCGCCAGAGCTCCATCGCCAACACCACCTTCTCTAGCTTTGTCTGACGTTTTCAAGCTAAGTTCTTCCTCATTGATGATCCCAGGTGTTGCGGCCCAGCTCCAAGAAGTTTCCCAGGTCGACAATTGAGGCAACCAAGCACTCCTTTGACCTCAATTAGAGCATTCAGCTCCTGCAGCTCGTACGCGAAGATGACTCTATGGGATAGTCCCACATCATAGAGTGAGGAGCTCTTCATAGCATACAAAAGCAAAAGGTGCCTACGGCTCGTTGCCTCAGTACGCACAGGGGGTGAGGTGGTAGCGTGGTTTCCACTCAACTCAGTAATTAAGTTAATTTCACTTAATTAGGAGTAAAAGAAGTCACTTAGGTTAACTTGAAATTGTGTCGGTTGTGTAGTATAGGGTCGAATTAACCTAACATTTTATAAATTTTGCTGGTTGAGTCCAGGTCGTTCGCTGGGAGGTATAATAATTTTCTCCAAATTCACCAATTCTCTTTTATTTCTCTATAAGTTTAGGAGGTATAACTAAGTTGATTTTTAAAACATGATTTTTGCCAAAATATTTAAACTATAAAGAATATACAAAATTCCATGTGAAAAACATATTTACTCAAATGATGTATTTCATTAACAAGTAAACATTCTAATTTTCTAATTTTATTTCAAAAGAAATTAAGGCAATTACGGCAATAAAAGTTGTTCCATTAAAACATGCCTTTTTACAATTAAAACAAATTCAAAAAAGTAATTTAAAATGATGCAAGAAAAGATTTTCTTCATTTATTTTCTTCAACCTCTCATCTTCTTCTCCTTTTCTTTTATTTTCTTCTCTCTCGAGCTCTTTTCTTACCTTTCTTCTTCTGTTCCTGCCTTCTTCTGCCTTCTTTTCTTCCCTTAGTCTTCTCCTTTTGTTTCTTAATCTCTTTTCCTTCCTTAGTGCCTGTGCCCCTTTCTTCCTTAGCCTTTAGCTTCAACACTTAGCATTTAACAACCATCAGCTTCTCTTTTCCTTAAGTCCTTCAGCTGAACCGGGTTTTTTTTACTTTTTTTAACCAAAATTCATTTTATTTGCGGCGAGGTCCTTTCGAGGATACACAGCACCCTGAGACCAGGGTGGGACCAGACCCTACTCTATCCTCGCCTAATCTCAATTAGGTTCGTTTTCGATTTATTTCATACCGGTTCATAGTCTCGAGCCAATTGGACTCAACCTGGCCTCCCAGGCCTCTCGCCCTCCCAGGCCACATTCGCTTACGCCCCCAAGGGCGCACACCCATAGGCACACAAGCTCGCACACACACACACATGCACATGCTTAGATAGGATCATATCGGTAACCGGTGCGCCGAGTGCTGACGACTGAAGAGGCCATGCAACACACGCTCAGAATCCGAATTTTCGGACTATCTAACTCCTTCCAGACCCAACTTCAAATGATCATAACTTCCTACTCAGAGCTCCAAATCGAGTGATTTCAAGTTTGTTAGAAAGCACTAAGGTATATCTGCACAATTGCAGGGTCAATTTAAGGTTTTGAAGATGTTTTCTTCTTCAATTTGAAAGATGAAGTCAGGGGTTCCTACGGGTTATTATTAGCCTGGAAAGTGAAATTATATCTACAGAGTCCTCAGATGGACTTTTCTTTCTTATTTAAAGGTCTGTACAAGTTCTACATGTGATTCCGCATCTGTTAGAGTAGAATTTAAGCTCTCAAGACCTTCAGGACCAGCAAAGAAGCTCTACACTTCTCTGAAAGTTTCAGAGTTCAGATTTTCAGACTTTAAAATAGATAAACAGACATAGAGAAACATCTCTGATCGACTAAAACTAGTTCTAAGGGTTGTAATTGACTTATCTGGGCAGGATTCAAGTTTAAATTTCAACAAAATGCTTCTCCTGTTAGTTTGGGTTCGAAAGTAACCCAAATTGGCAGAATTCAAATTCTCACTAAATAAATCATCTGAGCTCACTTTATTCTCTCTCAGACCATTCAACAAATTCTCAGAAATAGTTTACACTCCTTAATACCTCAGATTGAACTCAGAAACAAAGTTTCCTCCTCAGGTTTGACTTTCTGTTCAAAGCCTTCTCCCAAGAAATTAAAGCCTCGATTAGAGTCTCCTCAACATTAGAAACTTATTCAGATCTTCAGGTAGGTGTTTTGACCTTGATTTCTAGGGTTCAGGCTCGCCGCCTGAGGTTCAAAATATGTTTGTTCGACAGAGCTAATGGAAGGTTGTTACAGTGGAATGAGGTCATGAACAGCTTCAGTGCATCGCACTGAAGCTTCTAAGTTCCTTAAATGCTTCTTATATCTCTTTATCAGACTTCTCCAACACCACTGGAGTTGGAGAAGGTGAAGTTCAATCTGTGGCTCCAGACATTAAATCTTCAAACAAATATCCTCAAGACAATCAGTGATCCACATTACACCATTCTGGAGCTTCTCAACAAATTCTAGAGGCTGAAATACAAATTTGGCTCGCCGGAGCTCCGGTGAGTCTAGAAAATGTAAAAAGTATGTACAGATTGATTAAACTTACCATTTTTTATTTAGAAAGGATCTTAAGGTTGCAAGGAACCTCAGTATCACATTTAATTCCTCATTATTTCTTAAATGTAAGATTTGATAGTGAAATCATTTCTTTAAAAATTTGATTTGAGATAAGCTCAAGACTTGTTTAACCACTCGATTGAGAGGTTAAAACGAGTCAACAAGTAATAGTAGTCATAATTATATAGTTAATTTAAGATTTGAACCGTTCCTGAGCCGCCATGGACAGCGAGCTCAGGAACTTAATTATATTTGGGCGTTTAATTTATATGTGATATTTATAGGTATTATAGTGTCGATTAGGGTTCATAAGTGGTGAATAGATGATGAAGAACCCTATGAAGGTGAAATTAAGTCGATTACTGTCACCATGGATAGTGATAGTAGTCGGTGGAGGTGAAATTTGAATTAAGCGATTAGGTGATTCAATTAGCGATTAAGTGATTTAGAAGTGATTGTGAGGGTTAAAGGAAGGTCTACAGTGAGTTAAAAAGACAAGATTAAAGCTCTGGCGAGCTCAAGGAACTCGCCGGAGTCGGAGAAGATGAAACTAAAATCTGACATTAACTCTAATCTAACTACCTAAACTAACTAACTAAGCTAGCCTACTCCTACTCCTAATCTACTATTACCTGGATGAAGGGGTCAATAGGGTTCCACCGAAGGTTCATAGTGGACGACGAAATCAGAGGGTGGAAGAAAGATCTCCGACGGGTGGATTTGAGGAGGAGCAGAGGATTCCTTGGGTTGGCGCTTGTGTCAGAGACGCAGAAGACCACGGTGGATCTCCTCTACTGATTAAGATGGACGGAGGAAGTCGGAAATTGGAATGGAAAGTCGCCGGAGTTTTGGATGAATAGCCTATCAAAGTCGGCTACAGTGTTAGAAGAGGGAAGGGAGCCAACTTGAGTAAAATCCGAGGGGTGAGGGGGTACTTATAGCAGTTGGCGGCGAAGAGAATGGCGGGGTCTGGCCGAAGAAGGAGCTTGAGGAGCTTAACCTCTGTCATCATCTTCGACGATGGTGAGGTTATCTCCCACTGAAAAATAGGATTTCCAGTTAATCCAGACTGGTGGATCAAGAGGAGGTGGTGAGCGCAAGCTGCAAGAGCTTGGATAATGAAGGATGATGTCGGCAGGGCGGTAATCGCACGGTGGGGTGACTCTCTGCCGCCGGCCGTTCATTCGGCTAAAGAAGAAGAAGACAAAGAGGGACTTAAATGAAATAAAAATTAAGGACCTGTGTGAGAAATAAGGACCCAATTGTAATGAATTTTAAGGACCAAAATGTAAACTCAGGTTTTGAAGGTTTATTTTAATTTAGATCTTTTTCAACTTTTTATATATGTTAGTAAATAAGGTAAATATTATGTTTACACCTTGAATTTACATTTTTGACCTTTTTAGGTTAAGTTATTAGATTAAGTAAAATCAGTTAAGTTATTATATACTTAGGTTTACATTAAGTTTAAGTTACTTAACTTATTAATTAAGGGAATGATTAATAGGATTTCGAGTCCAATTATTAACTATATTATTAATAATGTTAATTGAATGATAAAATGTCATTTTGAACTTATTTTAAGGTCCTTGACTAAATATCCCTTATTTTATAATTAACCTTTATATGTTCATAACCTTAGCTAATTAACTAGGAAGACTAGTTACTTAGGGGTAATTAGAGATCATGATGAGTGTCTCATCAGTCCCTACTCACGCACGTGCATACGCATGCCCTTGCCCGCGCTCACGCCATGCTGGTCTGGGCCTTGGTCTGATTACCCAACTACCCAGGTCCAGTCTGGTTTGATTCTGAAGAGAAGAGAAGAGAAGGAAACAGAGAGAGGGGGTTTTGCCCTCTGCTCTTTACAATTAGCAAATTTGAGAGGCCTTTGCCTCTATGCTGCTGTGCTGTGTTGTGCCTCTCCTTGAGGCTTGATGGAAAAGAGAGGCCTTTGCCTCTGTTGCTGGTTCTAGGCTACCGTTGAATTATTGAGATACTTAACTGACAAGAAAAATTTGGTTGGATTCACTGTTAACTTATTTGAGTTGAACTTAATTAAAAGGGTTAATTAGTGATTCAAATCACCATTGTAACCCATCATTTTTTCATATTGTTACTTGAAATTATTGATATATCATTCTTGAATTAATTCTAGTTGCAATTGCTTATATCTTTTACTTAGAATTGTGATCTTAAGATTGACTTGATACTTGCTCCCTGTGTTCTACCTTGGATTTCCATTCGAGTATAAATTTTATTTATTTTCGCACTTTATCGGCTATACTACAACTTATAATTTTTAAAACCCGATTCAGAATGGTAAGCACACCACAGGTTGCATTGACAAATAGCTTGATGTCGTCACAGAGACTGTGGTAAAAGGATTGGACTTGATCCCACTTCGAGACTCCATGATGGGGGCATTTGCGCATGAGATCCAGAAAATGATCCCATGCCTCGTGTAGAGATTCTCCAGCTCCTTGCGAGAAGTGCGTTATTTGGTGCTGCATTGCATTAGTTCGGCCAATGGGATAGAGCTTTTGTAGAAAAGCAGTCTGAAGTTCTTCCCATGTGTTGATCTAGTGAGGGTATGTTTGAAATCAATTAGCAGCTTTGTTAACTAGAGAGAAGGAGAAGATTTTCAAGAGTAGACCATCTCGATTATGCAAATCAGCCCTAAATGTGTGTGCCAGATGCTTCATATTCTTGATGTGTTGGAAAGGATCCTCAGAGTTCAAGCCATGAAATTTTGGGGTCATGTGAAGCATACTAGGCTTGAGCTCCACTTCGGGTCCTCCTGTAGGAATGTTGACTTAGGGTTCGATTTCCACCGCAGTGGGATTGTAGTGATCTCGCATTTGAGGACATGGCGATGGGTTGAGATGTGCATGAACTATCTCTCGAAGGTCAAAGAATTGTTGTTGTTCAAAGTTAGGTTGTTCTTCTTGGTGATCCATGGTTGTGGCTGGAGATTCGAACTCAGAAGTGGAGGAGTTGGAAGAGATGTCGATGTGATCGGGTAGTTACACAAACAAATAAGTTGAGACTTGGCCTCGATGAGAGTGAAAAACTAGTGGAGGCCTCAAGAGTGGTGTTAAGGACCTCCTTCCGAACATACATCAATGGAGTAGATGTGGAACAGAAGGTGTGGTGAACCCAATCAAGACACACAAATATCTTTGGATGACTATAGAGGTTTGAGGTGGATGATACCTCTAGATCATGAAGTTGTCCACCTGAGAAATACCTGGGTAGCTAGGAAGGGAGAGTCTTGCAAAGACCCCTACACGGTAGAGTCCCCACGGGTTACAGGGTTTCTCCCACCCAACCTTCCTTGTCATCGTGGATCCAGGTAGACCAGAATGGATAACTTGACCTCTTAAGTCTACCAATTTTAACTTTAGAGAGAGGGTGCTTATGATTTCATTTGAACTTTAAGATGTTTTTGTTAGTAGTGACCTAATTTGAAGATTGGTTGACCCCACAAAGTGGGTCAACTTCACCTAATTTGTCCTTGATTATTAGGTCCCGCTCTTTAGGATTCAAGTGATGTTTAGAGCTTGATTTTTGGGTTTGCTTGTTTAGGTAAGTTCAATCAAGGCTTAGGATGCACACAATTTGGGAAGGTGGATTCTCCTTTTAAGCAAGTGTGTCTCTAAAACCTTGAAATGGAAACCCTAATGTGGCTCTACTTGGTCCAATTAATTTCTTCCAAATCTGACACCTAGGGCTCAATCAAGAAGGTGCGTAGCCCTAGGTGTCTTAAATCCCTAAATAGGTGCAGAAATTAGGTTCGGGATGTTTCTACAAATGAACCAAATCAGGCAACTTGTGATGATTGAATCTAAATATAGAATGCAAGTTGGTCCTAATTTATTTCTTTCCCTTTTTTAGCTTTCTCAAAATCAAGGGCTTAATGAAGATGGAAAATGAGATTACCTACCCCCGGAGTGGCTGTCATGCGGTTGATCTTTATCCTCGACTAAATCCCTACATAAATCACAACCAAAGAGATAAAGCAAGTTAGTATCAAGCCAGGAATTGTAATAAGAGAGATCAAGTTGCACGTTGCTCCCCTGCAATGATGCCAAAATGTTTACCTGCTAAATCGGGGTTTTAAAATCACTTCATTGCAATATAGTCGAAATAGCACGTGAACAAATACAATTTATAACTCGAAAGAATGTTAAGAAAATCCAAGGTCCAACATAGGGAGCAAGTGTTGTAATTAATCTCAAAGACCACAATATTACCACAAATATGAGCAAGTTATAATGAAAAATTTCAAGCAAGAATGATATATATATTTGAATGTCAATATCAGAGTGCAAAAAGAATGGGGTAAAATGATGATTTAAATCACCAATTACCCCTCTAATTAAGCTCAATAATTCTCAAATAACTGAATAGTAATGATCAACCAATTATTCCACACAAATGTAAGTAAGCAATAAGTGCACAGTGCACTCTGTTAAAGAAAACAGACATCAGATGCTCAAGGGCAGATGTCTTAAATGATGTCAGCTACAATGCTTTCGCACTGATCTTGCTTCTTCTTCTCTTCTTTTTCTCTTCGGCTCTTCTCTTCTTTCTCTTCTTCACGCACAAGGGACTTCCCAATCTTCACAGTGGCTAAGTGTTGGGTTTCCACTCTGAAGAGTAAAACCCCCCTCCCCCGCTCACAAATTCCTCCTCCTCCTCTTCTCTCAGATAACCGGGTATCCAATCGGGTATTTGGGGATGAGCAATATTGGGTCCAAGGCTACCGGTAGTGGGTAGTAGCCGAGGAGTGAGGGCATAGGTCGGGTCAGATTGTGTAGGATGAAGGGGACCTCACCCCTGAGTGTTGAGGCTATAAGTCAAAAACACAAAATCAACTTATGCGTAGGCAAGCTTCTTTCCACGAACGATGTGGGAGTAATCAAGTCCTTCCTTTGCGAGCATGCAGCTACTGAGGTCTTGCCATTTGGATGAGCTGTAGTTGATGGAGTCCTCAATTAAAAGCCTAGATGCCTTACTAGAATGAAACCACAACTCTTGGGACCAAGACCTGGAGCGAATGTGGTCGGAGAACGTGATGCGTGGTCGAAGAACTCTAGGGTGGCGATGAAGCGACGGTGAGTACCTAAAAAGAACAATACAGCATATCGGCCCTGTCAAATACGTTTAGAAGATTTGCTAGAGCACAATAAGTGCAGTGGTGGTCGTGGTGTGTCAAGTGAGCAAGCATGGAGGTCTACTGACCTCAGGAACGTGGTGCAAGGTAAGAGGTGTCGGGTGAGGTGATAAAGAGATCTAAATCTCAATTTCTTTAGAGCTTTTACTCAGTGAGGCGAGGCGATGCTTGCGGACACGATGGAGTGGCATTTGGAGGTTAGTGGCAATAGGAATGCCTTGTCGAAGGTATGCCGGCGAGATGGAAGACGAAGTCGAAGCGGGCGAGTGCGTGGTCGAAGTAGAGTCATAGTAGCATGGTGATGATGCGTAGATAGAGTAGAGTCGATAAGGCTAGCTAATGGATGACGAGGGGCAGAGGAGGTGCCAGTTGTGGTATGGCCATCGCCAAAGAAGGTGAAGCCTCTGATGAGGTAGATGGCAATGAAGATGGGGTTAGGAGATGTCTCACAGGTATGGTGAGGCACGGAAGACATCGGGGAAGTAGAACTGATCGCCTATGGTATGTGGCAGCCAGCAAAGAGGTCGGAGGTAGAGGGGTCGCCGAAGACGAGTTGGAGTGAGCCGAAGGTAGGGAAGGAAGAGCTATTTTTGGCTCAAAAGCTTGCTAAGGAGGTGAGGTTGTCCATGAGGGTCATTTATAGGCCATTGGGCGAATCTCCAAGCTTGGAAACAAGCTTAGAGAGCTCGAATTTTTAGGGAAAGAAGGCTTGAGGTTCAAGGATTTGTACGAGCTACAAGGGAGGATTTGGAGACCAGAAATAGGTTTAGATGATCAGGGATTTCCTCAAGATCATCCCTTCCAATTTTGGAAGGGATTGGTCATGTAACCAAGGAGGAATCCTTGATTGAAACCTCGAGTGTGTGGGTTCACACCTACCATGGTAGCAGGGACCGGTCGGTCAAGAAGAAGACAAAGTTGGGGGTAGTTCGCAAGAGTTTTTGAAAGTTGAGGGGCTTTTTATAAGAAAAAGAGTCAGACTTAGACCAAAATGCAAACTAGGTCAAAATGATCTCAGATTGGGCCCAAAATTTTGGTATAAACCTAATTTGGACCCAAGGAATCTAATGGTGAAGTAGGATTTAGGTTTTGACTAGAAAAATTACGTAGAAACCCAAATTAGGGTAACTTTTTGTCTGACTCTATTTCAGGTCAAGGTAGGTTCTGATGGTCAAATCAAAGATACCAAACCTATAGAATATTTTTCTATGAATTTTAGAGGGTTTAGGTAAATTTTATCCTGATTAGAACCTTAGTTAATTAAGCGGGTCTATTTTTAGTGTTTCAGATGCCATTAATTCTTGAAATGCGATAAAACCCATTTCTTTCTGCATGAACCCTCTTATTGGACATTAATGACCGTTTGACCTTTAATTAACCCTTGGAATTCCCCACGGTTATTCTGTATTTGTGAAATGCAGTTAAAATTACAGAAATTACCTTAGTTTCTTATCTTCTCAAAACAGAACATTATGCTTATATGATGCTCTGATGGATATGTAGGACCTTTTATCAACTTTATCAGACTAACTTGAGCTAGTTATGTCTCATGATGGCGTTCCCATTAGCGCTATTAGGCTGCGATCGTTGATCCAAACCTATCCGTGCAGTTGGATTTGTCATGTAAGGTATGGATTTGCACCACCTTGCCCCTTGACCTCTGATCTTCGTCGAATTGCATCTGATGCTACGAAGATTTGATTGGAGCGATCTCAGAGGTGTTGGACTCCAATCGGTGTCATGATCAGATCCGTACAATTGGATCTTCAATCCAAGGCCCCGAAATGATGTCACCTTGTCCCCTAACCACAATAAGAGGTGAATTAACCTATAATTTGTACAAACTAATCTAAATGCATGATGATGCATATTATGCATTTTTGGTAATGCATGATACTTCTATAGACTTAGAAACATACATAAATAGGCATTTTAGGCCAATTAGATGTGTATACACGATCTAACCCCATTCAGGAACCAGTAACTGCAAAATAGGACAATCCCATAAAAAAGAAATCTGAGCCTACTAATAAGGAACTGATGGATCTTGTTGGGCAAGTAGAAATAAATATCCCTCTCCTTGATGCCATAAAATATATCCCTGCCTATGCAAAATTCTTAAAATATTTATGTACCCCCAAAAGGCAGCCAAGAAACTTAGGAAAGGTGATTCTCCCAGAGACAGTGAGCTCAATTGTGTAGAGCAAACTACCTCTGAAAAGGAAAGATCCAAGTGCTCCCCTGATTCAAGTGGTCATCAATGGCACTTCCTTTGATTGCACCTTGTTAGATCTCGGTGGCTTAATTAATCTCATCCCCACTGTTGTATTTGAAGAATTCAAGATCGGTGAAGTAAAGACTGCTGAGGTTACACTTCAATTTGCTGACCGATTTACAATTAAACCAAAGGGGATCACTGAGGATGTCATTGTCCAGGTTCGAAATTGTCTATTTGCCATAGACTTTTTGGTCTTGGATATAGAGGTATCGAAAGCACTAAAAAATGCCCCCATAATTCTTGGATGACCATTTTTAGCCACCACCAAAGCAAACATTGATTGTGATTTTGGCAAGATGAATGTCATGTGCAGTGGCGAGTCAATTACCCTAAATATTTTTCAAGCTTCTAGGAGATTTCAAGAGGCAGATTTCCTTGATGACTCAAATTTTGAAATTGATAATTTAGTGGAGGAAACAATGCAAATTTCATAAGTGGGATCTTGCTTTGCAGTTAACACAGTTCCTAAACAATCTTCTGATTTAACCTACCCTCCTACCCTAACCACACCATCAACACTTGACTCTTCACCTAACTCCTCTCTCCCTTCATCCATGGACCAAAAAATAGAAATCATTTTAGAGTTGGGCCCCCAACTAGAGTTAAAACCTTTGCCTGACTCCCTTAAATATGTTTTCCTAGGACCTAATCAAAGCATGCCCCTGATATCAATTCTAGACTTACTAGGGCTCAAGAAGAAAAACTTCTCCAAGTTCTTAGTAAAAATCGAAAAGCTATTGGTTGGATCCATTTTGACCTTAAGGGTATTAATTCGTCCTACTGCACTCATAGAATATATCTTGAGGATGAATCTTACTCCTCCCGTCAACTGCAAAGGTGCCTGAACCCTTATATGCAAGAGGTGGTAAAAAGGGAGGTAATAAAGTGGCATGATGCTGATATTATCTACCCCATTTCTGACAGCTCCTGGGTTAGTCCCACACAAATAGTGCCTAACAAAGCTGGACTGACTATTGTTACAAATGAACATGGGGAAAATATAGCCACTCAGACTACTTCTTGGCGTGTGTGAATTGATCATTGTAAATTAAACACCGCCACCAAGAAGGACCACTTTCCGCTCCCATTATTGATCAAATCTTGGAGTGGTTAGCTGGACGTGATTACTATTGCTTTCTTGATGGTTATTCCAACTATAATAAAGTCACGGTCTATCCTGAGGATCAATAAAAAACTACATTCACCTGCCCCTTCGGAACCTTTGCTTTTCAAAGGATGCCCTTTGGTTTGGGCAACACACCTACGACTTTTCAAAGGTGTATGCTTGCAATATTTTCACACTTGGTAGTTGAATGTCTTGAAGTTTTTATGGATGACTTCTTTGCTTTTGGAGACTCCTTTGATTTACCTCTTAAAAATCTTGAAAGGATGCTCCAAAGCTGTATAGAAGTTAACTTGGTCCTAGTTGGGAGAAAAGTCATTTCATGGTCTAGGAAGGCATTGTCTTGGGCCATGTCATCTCAAAAAAAGGAATTGCGGTAGATTGTGCCAAAATTGATGTTGTCTTTAAACTCCCACCGCCCACTACTGTTAAACAGATCCGATCTTTCATGGGGCATGTGGGCTTTTACCGCTGTTTCATCAAGAATTTCTCCCAAATCTCCAAGCCCTTAAGTCAATTACTCACCAAAGACCAGCCTTTCAACTTCATAGAATAATGCTTGGAGAGTTTTAATAGGTTGAAGAAGGATGCCACAGAGGGACCAATTTTACAGGGACCTAACTGGAATTGTCCCTTTGAATTAATGATAGATGCCTTTAATTTTGCTGTGGGCAACGTTCTAGGGCAATGTGTTGTCAAGAAGCCCATTGTGATCTATTATGCCAGTAAAACCCTTGATGATGCACAACAGAATTGCACTGTAACTGAAAAGAACTTCTTGCCATAGTTTTTTCCCTAGAGCAATTCCACTCATCTGTTGGGGTCACATGTCACTGTTTATACTGACCACTCAACACTTAAATATTTGCTGGACAAGAAAGATGAGAAATCACACCTTGTCTGTTGGATCTAGCTACTCTAGGAATTTGACTTGGAAATCAAAGACAAGGCGGGGTCTCAAAATGTAGTGGCCAACCATCTCTCTCGTCTTATGATGAATGACGTGTTGACCCCTCCAGATGTTTTCCCTAATGTGACCATTTTAGTTGCCAATACCCTTGGTTTGCACCAATTGCAAACTATCTAGCAATAGAATGAATCCCTTCTGATTGGCCAAAAACCAAACGGGACAAGTTCTTTGCTGACATTACATGTTATTTTTGGGAGGAGCCTGACCCTTTCAACATCTGTGCTAATCAAGTCATTCGACAGTGTGTCCCCAAATCATAATTTAATGAAATTTTGACACATTATTACTCAATGGCCTGTGGTGGTCATTTCTTGAGCAAGAAAATTGCAGCTAAAGTCCTCACTTTAGGATTCTTTTGGCCCAGCTTGCACAAAGATGCTCACTCTTTTGTTTGGTCCTGTGTGCATTGCTAGAGCATTGATAACATGACTCGAAAGGATATGATGCCCCTGAATCCGATATTAGAGGTCGAAATTTTTGATGGGGCATCGACTTCATGGGACCATTTATCAACTCTTGTGGGTATTTATACATACTAGTCACAGTCGACTATGTGTTGAAATGTATTGAAGCAATACCCACACACACCAATGATCACAAGGTTGTTGTTGATTTCATCAAGAAAAATATTTTTTAAGATTCAGCATCCTTAAGGCCATCATCAGTGACGAAGGATCACATTTCACTCACTCTCAATTCCACCACCTTCTATCTAAATATGGGGTTAATCATAAAATTTCCACTCCTTACCATCACCAAACAAAAGGCCAAGTAGAAGTTTCTAACTGGGAAATTAAAAACATTTTGCAAAAAATGATTAGGCCCGATTGTAAAGTCTAATCCAATAAATTTGATGATGCTTTATGGGCCTACCATACAGCTTTCAAAACTCCTCTTGGCATGTTCCCTTTCTGTCTCATTTTTGGAAAGGCATGCCATCTCCTGGTAGAACTTAAACACAGGCTTTTTAGGCAATCAAACAATTAAACTTGGATTTATCTGAAGCCAATAAATAAAGGAAATTACAATTAACTGAAGTGGAAGAATTGCGTAATTTCTCTTATGAAAATGCATGGATTTATAAAGATCGAATAAAGAAATTTCATGATAAATATATCGTTCGGAAGCATTTTGATATCAATTAGCACGTTTGGCATTTCGACTCATGTTTATGCATTTTTCTAGTCAAACTTAAATCCAAGTGGATCGACCTGTTTATTGTCCTGAAAACATATCCATACGGCATAGTTGACCTTTTTGATCCAAAAACGAATACTACCTTTCAAGTCAACGACCAACATTTAAAGCGTTACTTAGACAATTCCTCGAATCTTGCATCCAACACTCTTGATTTAATTGACTTACCTTTTGATGATCATTGATACAGTTCACGCCTGGCTTAATGGCATAAACGATAGCATTGGATGGGAGGAAACTCATCATTTTTCCTACTTTTCATTTTTCATTTTCTTTTTCAGAGGTTTGACTATCCTGATTCCGATTGCCTTCACCAAGGTGATTTTTTTTCTCTCCTAATGCATGAGGACATTGCATATCTTAAGCATGGAGGGGTGTTTTTAAATTTTGAAGATCGATTTAGGATTTTCAAAACCAAAAATATTCAAATATTTGTCTCATTTCTTTGCATGCATACCTGTTCTCCACGAAACATGTAAAAATATTTCTATATCATTGTAGTTGTGGAAAAATTGAAAAAATGATGTCGAAACATGGAGGTGGAATGGTGTGCGGTAGGCGTCAGGTGGTAGGTGGCGGCGGCATGGAAGCAACTAGGGCTGAGGAAGGGGGTGAATGGAAGACATGGAGGTCGAGGAACTAGAGGAGAAGGGAGAGGGTCTAGCAGGAGCATGTTGGTAGGACGACCGATAACTACCCAAGAGGGCCTTGGAGGAAAGCTAATGGCGACGTCTTGTGCTTCAGATGTCAACAAAGAGAGCATTTGGTTGCGATTTGCGGGAGCCCTCTAATCTGGCTGGCATGCAAGGGTGAAGGACACAAATGTGACTCCTGCCCTAGGATGAAGTCGCCACATACAAAGATGGCCTCTATGCACCCCGACTGGGTAACAATGAAGGAGCCCCGACTGCCACCACTGCTAACGCTTGGCAGACATTCAATTGAAGTGGAGATCCTGCTATCTGAGGAGATCTCTTCGGCAGAGATCATGTTGAGGGGTGCTCTGATTGGTGAGATTATGGCAGGCAAACCCTCGATCGAAAGATTTCAAAATCTAGTATGTTCCCTACAACCTTTGTTTGTGGGCTGGAAGGTTGCAATGTTGTCTCAATCTCTCTTTCTAGTCTTTGGTTTGGGGATGATGGATGTGGAAAGGCTAAGATTTAGATCGAGTTCTTTTGAAGATATTAATGTGGTTTGGAGAATGGTGTCCCCCTTCGATGGGGCTCTCCTTGATCGACCTCCTCAAAGAATGGGTTCTAGGAGGGTGATTCTTGAGATCAAAGGACTACCATTGCACTTAAGATCTAAGGGAGTTGTTGCCAAGATGGTTGCAGGCTTTGCTTCCATCTGTGAAGGATCTGAAGTCATGATTGAAGAAGGGGACATCCAATCACTTAGAATTGAGGCTGATGTCTTCATGTCTGGCTCTATTCCTGATAGGGTTACGATCAGATGTGGAGGCTCCTCATGGCTTATTCGCTTAGCAGTGGCTGGACAAGTGTCTGTGCATCCAGAGCATGGACAGGTTAAGACATCTATGGCTTGCCCTGAGGAGATGCAACAGGATGAAAGGGTGGGCCGCATTTCACCAGATGAAGCCCCTGAGTCCAAAAAGAGGAAGGACTGTCATCAGGGCTACGCAGAGAAGGACTTGATGCATATGGAAGATGTTAGTGCCTTAGGAGGTTGTAGCCAAGTCTTGGTTGCCAAAGGTGTTGGTTCTATGGATGATGCTGAAGCTTTAGAGGAAGACTCAAAGGTTCCTAGCAGTAATGAGGAGGGGAAGACAAGCATGGAAATTGTGCTCAGCAGTGACAGCAGAGCCCTCAAAGAGGTGAATCAGGTGCAGTTCACTGCACCAACGGATATGAAATTTGGTAGTGGATCTAATCAGAAAAGGGGGGTGGGTCGATCCCCTTACATGCTCAGAAGGAGAAGGAAGGAGAACCTGACCCCCATTGTGGAGCAGACCATTGCAAATTCAGTCATGGTTGAGTATGTGGCAGTTTGGCTCAAGGGGATCAACCAGGAAAGGAATGAGAGTGTTAACTTGGAATGTGCGTAGGTTGCACAATAAGGTAAGAAGGGCTTCCTAGTGTAGATACCTTTCTGAATGGGAAATTGATTGTGCTCTCATCCAAGAGACACATGTGGAGGAGGAGAATGGTCAGGTATGGGACATTTTTAGGCAGTTTGGACATGCAGATGTTGTAGTGAAGGGTGCAACTGGAAGGTTTGGTGGAATGGCTATTTGGTGGAGAAAATCTTGTCTCATGGTAACTGAAGTCTTTCGTGATAGGCATGTGCTTACTTGCATATGCCTATCCCCTCAAGGAGACTTGGAATGGTTTGTCTCGTGTATTTATGGCCCATGTGCTGCTGCAGATAGGGAAAGCCTGTGGGAAGAATTATCTACAGTGCATCAAAGGGTGCATGAGGTACCTTGGCTTATAGGAGGTGAATTCAATTGTCACCTATCAAGTGAGGACAAACCTGGGGGTAGGATGGATAGTTCAATGGCTGGCTTCCAGATGGCTGTGTAGAGTCTGGGTGTCACAGAGTATCCTATCAGTGGAGTTGAATTCACTTGGAGAAATGGCAGTGGACAGTCATCTAGGTTGGACAGATTCTTTGGTAGTCCAAGCCTGCTGGTGAGGCATCAATTATCGGCAATTATGAGCCTTGATAGGCCCTTTTCTGACCACACTCCAGTAGTGTGGGGCAATGGGACGAATTCTGACATTGGGTTGTATTTCAAACTCAAGAAGTCCTGGTTTAGGGAGGAGGGCTTTGTGCAAATGGTAACTCATTGGTGGCAGAACAAGGCAGTGCAAGGATCTACCACACAGCAGTTGGCTTCAAAGCTAACAAGTCTGCACTCCATGTTGAAAGAATATGGACAGGCAGTGGCACTGATCAGGGAACAAAGGAGGGTGGAGGCTTTGCCAGTGATCAGAGAGTTGGACTTGAAGGAGTGCAAGCAGCTTTGAGTCCTCAAGAATAGTAGCAAAGACAACAGATGCAATCATCAGTTGGGGAGGAAGATCTGAAAAAAGAAGTGGACTGGTGTGAAAGATCTAGACAACTGTGGCTCAAAGAAGGTGATGCTAACATGAAGTTTTTTCATCTCGTGGCCAGTGCTTGGAGAAGATTCAATCTTATCTCATCAATTAAAGTGGGTGAGAGAACTATTACTTCTATTATTGAAATTAGAAGTGAAGCCGGCAAGTATTTCAAAGAACTTGCCAAGGCTACACCAAGGGGCTCTTGGAGGATGTCATCGGCTGATTTCCCAAGTGTCAATTGTGATCAGAGGGCTATGCTAGTTGCTTCTATTTCTGAACAAGAAACATTGAAAACAATTAAAGACTTAAATAATGAGGGGGCTCTGGGTCCGGATGGGATTCGGGTATTCTTCTACAAATAAATGTGGAGTGTTGTCAAAATGGATGTAATGAAGGTTATTCATGAATTTGAATTGGGTAACTCTGGGTTTGAGAGATTGAATAAGTCCTATTTGTTCCTGTTACCAAAAAAATCAAGTGCGGAGAATTTCTCTGATTATAGACCCATTGCCTTATCAAATTCTATTTACTTATTATCAGTAAGATTATGGCCAACAGAATGCGGGAGGTACTAAAGGATTTGATAATGACGGTTTAGTCTACTTTTCTTCCTGGGAGGTAGCTATAGGAATCCTTCATTATGGCACAAAAGATGGTAATGGGATGGCACAGGCGAAAGACCAAGGCCTTTCTATGGAAAGTCGATTTCTGCAAAGCTTATGATTCAATCTCCTGGCCGTACCTGTGGGAAATCCTCAAAATGAGAAAATTTCCACCTTAGTTGATTCAGTGGGTAAAGAGGTGTATCATGACTGCCTCCTTTTCCCCATTGATAAATGGGAAACCATGTCAAACATGGATCCAACCCCAATGTGGGGTTAGGCAAGGGTGCCCACTTGCCCCTTTGATTTTTAACCTTGCAGTGGATACATTGGCAAGATATGCATGCAAACTAGCAGCTAATGGACTAATAAGGGGGTATTCAACGTCTAATAATAGGGCCTTAGCTCCCATTCTCCAATATGCAGATGACACTATTTTTTTTGTGGAAGGGGGGAAAGAGGGAAGTGCAAGTGCTATTTTATATGGTAAAGATTTTTGGTGAGATTTCTGGTCTTAGACTTAATGGAAACAAATCTTCCTTGGTCTATTTTGGTATGAATGGAATGATCTAGAATGACATTTCTACCATCTTGGGCATGCCTGTGGTTACACTGCTTGTCAAATATCTGGGGTTGCCTCTGAAGTGCACTAAACTGAGGAAAGCAGACTGGTCCTTCCTATATGAAAAGGTGGCTACAAAATTAGAGGGTTGGAGTAGTTTCTACCTATCAAAAGGTGGGAGGTATATTTTACTGAACTCGGTCATTACATCGATCCCAGTTTTTTTCATTTCTGTTCTCAGAGCCCCAAAATCTATTTGGAAAAAACTTGATGTGATGCACAAAAGATTCTTCTAAAAAGGGGCCTCTCACCAAGGGGCTTTCCTCCAACCAATAAAATGGGATTCGATCTGTAGACCAAAAAAGATTAGCGGCATGGGTATTAGATCCCTCAAAGAATTTAATGATGCTTTGTTGTTGAAGTGGGTTGTTCGACTACTGCAAGGGGAAAAAAAATGTGGACAGAGATTGTTCAGGATAGCTATGGGGCTGCCAATGATAAGAAGAACCGCCTAAATCCCCACAAACCCTCTCCTTTTTGGTCTTCTGTGATGCGTGCCTTGGCGGATAATTGGATTTTTTTCCAATCTGTTTTAGGTGATGGGAAAAGCTTCAAATTCTGGCTGGAGAATTGGTTGCCTGGGGGGGTGATCAAAGACAGGTACCACCTTACTTTTACAGCTGCTTCTGATAAGAATGCTGTGGCTTCTGATTATTGGGACGTGGCTTCTGAAAAGTGGTCTTTGAACAATGCAATGTGGAATAACCATGAAACAAGAACACGAACAGAAAATGAGCGCCTCATGCAAGAACTTGCTGCCTTCAAACCCACACCTGATGAATATGACACATACAAGTGGGAGGGTAATTTTTCTTCAGCGGCTGCCTATGACAAGATGATTAACTCATCCAGGATGGCGAAAGTTGATGAGGTGGGAAAAATGTTATGGAAATTGAAGGTACCATTGAAGGTACAAATTTTTTTGTGGTTATGCAGAAGGGATGGTCTGATTACAGGAGATATGAGGCACAGGAGAATGGGAACTCCTACCCAATTTTGCCATTTATGTAGGATGCATAATGATTCTTGCACTCATATTTTTTCTTCTTGTGTGATCACAAATTATGTCTAAAGGAGAGTTTGTAGAGATTCTCTTCCCACATGGGAGAATCTTTGGAGTTCTCTTGTGAGGGTGAATAAGCCATGTTTATCTATGGTGGCTATTCTATGGTCTATCTAGAGGGCTAGGAATGAGTGTGTTTTTTAGGAGAGTCCAGTGAATGTGGATAAGATTGTCAATAGCTGCTAGAATCTCATACATCAATGGGTTCAACCATGTAATTGTTTCATTATTCTTTATTAATAAAAGCTCTCCTGGTTTGCTATCGGTGATTCGATAGCATTCCTTTCCTTCTCAAAAAAAATCGTTGTAGTTGTGAATCACATCAAAACAAATAAATTTATAAATCAAAATTGGTGAGTCCTGAGTCATTCGTAGGGAGGCAAAATAAGATTTTTAATGCTTTTCGTGCTAACTAATTTAACCTACTAAAATCATAAAAAGAGAGACCAGATATTCATAGAATTAGAATTTTATTGCAAACTACCAATAGTTCTTAAACTAGGAATTGAAACAAGTATACTAAAGAGTAGAGATAGAGAGATAGATGAAGAGTGATGCTACTTGAGGGATGCTTGTGTGAAGTGCGGTAGTACTTTAGATCTAGAATGTCGAGAAGAAGACTGAAGAGATGCTGCAAAGAGAGTCTGGAGATGTGTCTGGTGGAAGTTGCCTCTCAAAAGGGGGCTCTAGGGCTCTTTTTATAGCTAAAATAAGGGGCAAAACTAGTATTTAGGCCCCCAAAACTGTGCAACACCTTAGGTACAATCAGATTCATCGATTAGGAGATCAACAGACCAAATCGTGCTTAAAATAGCCTCCAACATGCCTTCAACATGTGTGTTGCACCAGATGGCAACATGTGGCAGTCGTGCGTGCGCCCGCTCTTTCAATTTCAGTCGTCCGATCGAGTGCCACATTGTCTCTCCTTGTACATCTATTGGCACGTCCACCCATGCGTAATCATGCATGTTCATCTACATCGCGTAATCCAATGCATCTTCGCTCGCCACGTGACTGCCTCCGCTACGCTCGATCGCCATATGTGGCTCAATTTCTCCTAAGCTCCACCTTATCTCCAATTTTTCACTCAGTGTGATTCAACCCCGTGTCACTTGCTCTCGCACAAGCACACTCGCCGTTGCGTTGTGGCTACATTTTTAGTTTTGTCGTGCAGCTGCTCTCAGTCGTTGGATGAAGATCTAATGGCTGAGATAGATTCCTCCTCTGATAAGCATGGAGAGGGGTGACATGGCGCAATGGTGACCGTTGGATGATGATCCAATGGCCCTGCTTCACTCTTCAATGTTTAAGCATGTAGGTGGGCCATTGGGATGGCACCACGTGGTGCCATCCTGACTGTCCATCTTTCTACCTTTGTAGTTGGTGCTATAAGGCTCTGATTGAGTTGATTTTTGTGCCAGTGGACTGCGATTGTTGATCCAGGTCCATCTATGTGGTTTGATTTGGCATTTAAGATTTAGATCTGCACTATCTTGCCCCTTGGCCCTTGATCTTCCACGTGTTGATGTGATGCTACGAAACTCTGATCTAGATGATCTCAGAAGCATTGGACTCCCGTCATCGTTCTGATTAGATCTGTATGGTCTGATTTATCATCCATGGCCCCAAATCATCTGCACTTCATATCACCTCTCATTTAGAGCATAAAATAACATCATGATGCATAATATCTATAAAGCTAACAAATCAATTGTGATGCAAATTATGATGCTTATGCATGCATTATTCCTAAGTTAAGCTAAAATCTAATTTAATTCAGATAGATTAGGTCTTATGATTGCTATACAATTAATACCCAAAAAAATAAAAATTTTGAAAATTTTGTAGGAAATCTTGAAATTAGGACCAAGGTTAAAGATTCATCTTAAGGTACAATGTCAATTTTTAGACTAGATCAAGTATCCTCTAAATTCCACCTGAACTCATGATGGTTCAGGTGACTTGATCTCTTTTTGTGACTTGAAAATTGCTTAGCTTAGTTTCTGACACAAAACTTGCATCTCTTGCAAAATTCTTGTGTCAAAATTCACACACTAAGCTAAAACCTAAAAATGAATTAGGAAAATTAGAAAGGCCCCTTGTTTAGTCTTAGTGAAATCTGAAGCAGATGGTTGGTTTGAGTTCCCACCATCAAGGAGAAAAATACCTCCGTTGACGATGCAATGTCAACATGTTATAGCCTCGGCATCGCTCCATATCTATATTTCATATCTTTTGTTAATGGGCGAAATCCATGTTTTAAAATCGTTTCATTGTAGCAAGTTGAAATCACTCAAAAAAACTTAAATTTGTAACTCGAATTTCAAAAAGAGTATCCGAGGTCGAACACAGGGAGCAATTAATGAAAATTTAATTTCAAAGATCACAATTATAAGCACAAATATGAGCAATTATAACCAAAATTCCATTCAAGAATGATATATATATATAGGAGTTAATATTAGAGTGCAAAAAGAATGGGGTAAAATGGTGATTTAAATCATTAATTAACCCTTGAAATTAAGCTTACAAAAATATCAAATAAATGAATAGCAAACTCAATCAGATATTCGATATCACTTAAGTAACCAATATAGTCATAGGAGCTTAGAACCAGCAGATATCAGACGATGAGATAAAGCCCTAGATGGTTTAAGTGTTTGGGAGGAGTAGCTTCAACAAAGAGGCAAAGGCCTCTTCTACCTTCCTTCAAGCCTCTAGAGAGAGGTATAGTACAACACCACAGAGGCAAAGACCCCTCAAGATTAGCTAAGTGTGGAGAGAGCACAACAGAGGGCAAAACCCCCCCACCTCTCTCGCTCTCTCATTCCTGTCTTCTCTTCTCTCTCAAAAAACCAACCGTAGTCGGGTAAATGGCCAGGTATCCAAGTGGGTATATAGATCTGGCCAAGGGACCAGGGCTACAGAGTGTGAGTGGTAGCCGAGGAGTGAGGAGGGACCCAAACCCTCGTGTACTAGGCAAGGGGTCATAAGCAGAAAATCAATTCATGCAGTGCAAAGAGCTTGTTAGGCAACGATGTGGGACTAAAGTCCTTGCAATTCTTTGCGTGAAGCTGCTGTTGATGAAGTTCTTGATCGTAGTCGAAGGAGAGGGCAACTCCTTCAGTTGGAGACCTAAGCACGTACTTGGAGCAGAGCTACAACACTTAGAGGTGTTGGCGATGAAGAACATGGCTGGAACACGGTGGCCGAGGTTGAGGAAGATGTCTTGTAGTGGAGGAGAGCTGGCGAGCACCTGGAAATGGAGAGAATGACCTCTTGGCCGTGTCAGAATAGCTCAAGAGCTTCGTGTGAGTGCAGCGAAGGTGATGGTGGTGGTGGCATGCTGTGGAGGTGTGCATGTGAGCAGGATGAAGGCGGAGAAGGTTGTAGCACGTGAAAGTGTTCGGTGGAGGGCTAGGATGAGCAATCCCCTCAATTTCTTGAGGGTTTTACTTGTGTGGGCACTGCGATGGTGTAGGAAGTGGTAGTAGGTGAGTTGGTGGAGTGTGGTGTGCTGTTGAGATCGTCGGAGGTATGTTGGCAACTTGGAAGATGACGGTGGAGCAGGCGGATTCATGGTTGAAAGCGAGGTCTGATGATGCTGGGGTGATCAGTAGAAGTAGGGGAGTCGTCGAGGGTAGCTAGCAGAAGAGGAAGAGGTGGAGGAGGCATTGGACGTGATGAGCCAGCACCGGAGAAGGTGAATGCTTCGAGGAGGGGTACGGCGATGAAGAGGGGGTCGGAGGGCTCCTCGCCAGTATTGCGAGGTGCAGAATGAAGAGAGGAAGAAGATCCAGCCACCTATTGTACGTGGCGGCCAACAAAGCGAACAGAGGAAGGTGGTCATCGAAGCGAAGTTTGGAGCAGGTCGGAGAGGGAGAAGGGAAGAGGTTTGTGGCCTAAAAACTTGCTGAGGTAAGGCAGGAGTTCCAGAGCTTAAATAGAGCTCCAAAGAGGGCTCTAGATCAGGAAAGAGCTCTGATTTGCTCTTTAGGGAATCAAGAAGCACCCATTGATTTTGGGCATTCACACACTTGAATCAAAGGGTTTGAGGAGTTAGGATATGTCCCAATAGGTTTATCCAAGTGTGAACATCAATCCCACCAAATTTGGTGGGATTTGATGATGGTTTGAATAGGATTCGTGGTCAAAGCTTGCGTGGAGGCTGGGTTTGACCTCAATGGTGGCAGGAGGCTATTTGTGAAGGAGATGACAAAGTTGGGGGCCTCCTTGCGAATATTTCAAAAGTTAAGGGGCTGATTGAAAGAAATAGAGAATCAAACTGGACTAGAATGCAAACTAGGTCAAGATGATCTTTGATTAGGCCAAAATTTAGGTACAAGACTAATTTGTACTCAAGGAATCTGATGTTGAAGTCATATTTTTGTTTTGACCAATTTTGACTGGGTAATTTACGTAGAAACCCAAATTAGGGTAACTTCTTATCTAAGATTCTAATTTAGGTCAAAATGGGTTCCAAAGGTCAAATAAAAGGTACCAAACCTTATAGAATATTTTATATGATTTTTAGAAGGTTTAGGTGAATTTTATTCTGAATAAAACCTCAGTTAATTAAGCGAGTCTGAAATTAGGGTTTCGGATGTCCATTAATTCTTAAAATGCACGAAAACCTGTTTCCGTCTACATGAACCCTCTTATTAGACATTAATGATCATTTGACCTTTAATTAACCCCTAGAATTCTCCATGGTTATTCCACACTTATGAAATGCAGTTAAAATTGCATAAATAACCCTATGTTAGTTTCTTTTTCTTAAAATAGAGTAGTATCCACATAGGACCCTCTGATGGTTATGTAGGAGCTTTTATCTACTTTATCAGATCAAATTGGGCTAGTTAGGGCTCATGATGGTGTTCCCATCATCTTTAGATGGAGCATTAAGGCACATTTTGTGGCTTAAGTGTCTTCGACGGTGCTCTACCCATAGTGTCAAAGCAAGAGCTTGAGTTTGCATGGAGTGCCCCTTTACATCGCATTGTGTTTTGGGGTTGTGAGCTCCTGCGTGGTGTCTTGGATAGTACTATCTCATAGTGATGGTGCCAGAGCCCCCTCGAGTATTGGTAATGGGAATGATGATCATGACACATCCGTTGTAGGATTAAGCTAGGAATAAGCATGGGGGAGATAAAAAAAAGTTTCAAAAACATGACCTTATAAATGTTGGCATTCACAAGCACTAACACAAGGTTTTAAAAGATTATGTAAGTTGCCAATCGGATTCAAGAGCCAAGGAAATCCTAACTACAAAATAATTTGGGGTCATTTGAATTAACGAGTTAACTTGTGAATGTTTGAAGGATACATTGATCTCGATTCATCTAACTTATTGGATCCAAAGATGAATCCTGATGTTTTATCCTTAACAATTCCTGTGCCTTTCATGTTTGTAATCAACCTAAGTCCCATGATCTCCTTATCTTCAAAAGTAAAAAAAAAAATAGTCTTTCACAAAAATCCATTTTTGTGAAAATAATTTTGCTAAGAGACTAGCAAAAGATAAGCATGGCAGTGTGATAAATGCTGGTTTATCAACATTCTTATGCCCTAACACTGATCTAGCTCTTACGATTTCAACTCCAAAAATGGGTTTCCAGGTTACATTTAGGCATTACTTAGGTTAGGCATGCATTGCATAGTTTTTGTGTTTTCGACATGTTTATTTGACTGTTAGGGATGAACAGACAGCCAGATCCCTAAAACCCTAGCATTTAGGATTCAGCTGGACCATAGCTGAATCCATCTCATCATAGCTAGATACCAGCTCACCTAGGTTAGGTTTAGCTCCATTCAACTCCATTCAATTCATCTAAGCTGGATGGTAGCTCGGGGTAGCTCAACTCAGCACAAATCTAGCTCAACTTAGTTGAGTCTAGCTTAGCCTAGCTCCAATCAATTCACTTGGAGCTTAAGCTAGCTCAACGTAGTTGACAGGAGCTCATTCCAGCTCTAGCCCAGCTCTCCCCAGCTCCACTCAGCTCACGGCAGCTAAACTCCCTCCATCTTAGCTACTACTTGTCAACTTAGTAGCTAAGCTAGCTTGGGAGTTCCCATCAAAAGTAGGTCCAGCTCAACCTAGCTTCAGATAGGTTGTAACTAGCTCAACTTAGCTCTACTACCCAAGCTTAGCTACTAGCAGAAGAATTAGCTAGCTAAGCTGAGTAGCTGAGCTCTTATGAAGACCACTTCAATTAGAATTAGCTCCAGGAAAATTGCTTCAGCTCCAAATGTACTCCAAAGTAGCTCAAAGTTACCTTTCCTCCACAAAATTCCCTCCAATCATCTACTAGCTAAGCTAGCAGACTACTAGCTAAGCTAGCTCTGCTAGCTTAGCTTAGTTCTACCTAAGTCCACCTCCATGGCTACCAACCCTAACCCTAAACTCTACCCTAAAGTAGCTCCACTTTAACTCTACTCAAACCTAAGCTATCTCCACTCTAACTAGGCACCAACACACCCATATCCCTTCACACCACCACTTCCAAGAGCCACCAAAAACCCATGCCAACCACCTCCTATAACTACCCTTAATTGGCGCCAAAATCTTCATCCAAAATACCCCTCATCATAACCCTACACATCATCACCCAAGCCATCACCACCCTCCATTTTTCCCTCCAAAAACCCCCCTTCCAGAAGCCCTTCCTTGGTGCCAACTTAAGGAACCCCTATGCCCCATGGACGGCCACTAAGGGTGGCCTCCAACGCTTAACCAACCACCTAAGCAACCCTACACTTGGCACCATTTATCCTTAACCCTAGATCCCACAACCACCTCTCCAAAATCGATCCTAGCAGTCCACCCTAAAGCCACCAAACCCCCTTCATGTCCCTTGGTTTGGCACCAATTAACCTAGGCCTTAGGATCATCTAACCACCACCAAAAACCAATCCTAGCCTTCTGATAGGGGAGATATAACCGGGTTTATTGTTATAGCGTTGTAGTATAGCCAGTTATTGCCATCATTTCAAATATATAATTTTTTACTCGGAAAATAAAAGAGTTCCCGAGGTCGAACTCAGGGAGCAAGTTGTATTCTAGGGGTACAAGTTTCTTTTACAAAAATAAAGAAAGAGAGAGAGAAAGAATTTGTTGTCTTTTCTTCTTTTCTCTTTGCTTCTCCTCGTCTCAGATCTTCTGTTATCTTCTTCTTCTTCATCTGCAGTGGTGATGTTCTTCTTCTTTCTTTCAGCTGTTCCTGCTCTTCCTTTTTCTTCTGCAGAGCGGTCCTGTTCTTCTTCTTTTCCTTTCTTTCTTCTTTTCCTTTCTTCAGATCTTCTTCTCGTGCTTCTCTTCTTTCAGTTCTTCCCTTGTTCTTTTGTGTTCTCCTCTGCCTCGCCTTCTTCTGTTGTTCTTCAGATCTCCTTCTTTCTTCTTTTCTTTTTCCTGTCAGGACGTCGTCTCTCCTTCTTTCTTCTTTTCCCTTCAGGACGTCGTCTGATTTTCCAATCAGACGACTTAAACCGCTTGTTGCTACAGTGTCTCCCTCAGCTTCCTTCTTAGTCCGCGGTCCTTCTTCTTCACCTGTGCCTGCACACTTCAGAGTTTACGTCAGAGGACAAAACCTACTCTACCCTCCCCCCCCCCGCGTCTCTCTCTCTCACAGAAGCCACTCTTGGGAAAGCTCTCCCAGAGCTGCCGGGTAGTCGGGTACGGGTCGCGCCTGGGTCCAGGCCCACCGGCGTGAGTGGTGGGCGAGGAGTGCAGGCCAGTCTAAGTCGGGTCGGGTCAGGTCCGCAGGGCGTGAGCGCGGACGAGACCGGGTAACCGGGCGGGTGAAGGGGACCTCACCCCGTGTGCTGAGGCAGTAAGCCTCCAGCACTTTTGCGCCTTATACCGCTGCGCCTCTTCAGACTTTTCCGAGGTGGGACTAAATGTCCCACCCTAATTGAACGCCCGCAGCGGAGAAGGCAGCGGGCGATCGCGGCTTCACGCGAGGCCTTCGCCCCAGCTGCGAGCCTGATGCTTTGTCGAAATGCCTCGCAAGGCCTGGGAGTTGAATCTGGGCGTGGCGCGCCTGCAGCTGCAGGCGGAAGCAGCTCCTTCTGCACGGCAATGGCGGCGGAGGTCGGGTGGCCTGTTCACAGCAAAACGGCCTCTCGGCCTAATCAGAAGGTGCCGGGAGCTTCTCCAGAGTGCGGCGGAGCTCGTGTGGGTGGTGGCGAGGCGTGGGGCGACGTGCAGGGGCTGCCCTAGGTCGGACTGTGGGTCGGAAGATGGGTTTGTTCGGTGGGGTTGCAGAGGGTGATATGGGGGAGGTGGAAGGGCGGGGGTTGATCAGGATGAGGAGGCGGAGGTTCTGCGGTGGTCGGCGAGCCGTGTGGGTTGCTGGGGTGATGGGGGGGTCTCGCCGGAGTTTGGCCGGAGACGAAGGGGGTGACGGTGGATAGGAGCGGTCGAGAGTTTAATCAAATAAAAGACAGTGAGGAAAAGAAAGAGGGGGAGATGGGGAGGAGTTCTGACCTAGCTACGGAGACGAAAGGGGAAGCAGCAGGGCGACAGTCGTATCGACTGTCGCCGGAGAAGAAGATGCCCAGGGGAAGGGGCGGCAGCGAGCAGAGAGCCGGAGAGGCGCCAGCTGGTTGCAGCGTGGCGCGGGAAGAGCAGGGGAAGAAGTCTCTGCTGCTGGTATTGCGGCAGAGCGAAGAGGAGGAGGAGGAGGAACCGTCGGAGCTGGTGGGCGTCTGCCGGAGTGAGAGGAGAGGAAAGTTGGGGGTTTTCTCCGTCAGATCCGAGCTGGGAAGAACGGTGGAGCGACGGGGGTATTTATAGGGACCGAATCAGGGAGGAAGGCGGAGGGAGACGACGTGTCTCCCTCGCCGGAGGACGCCGGAGATGGAAACCCATACCTTCCGTGCGTTCGCACGGCCGGTATGGTGGGTTACAGCGACCAGGGGGGTGTTCCTGCGACGGCTGACGACGCAGGGCACCCCCGGTTGACTTGCCAGCCCCTCCCCCTCACCCTGCGCGGTGCCATGCTCCGCGCAAGGTCGCCGGAGCATGGTGCTGGCAGGTTTTGGCAGGAGGGACCTGAATGCAAAGAACGAAGGAGAGTTAGGGGCATAAATGTGAGGGTTCAAAAGTTGAGGGTCAAAAAGTAAATATATGAGGACCAAAGCGCAAAGTTGGTCAAGAAGGTTTCTTCTTTGGCTCAAGTTTTTATACATGACTAATTAGGACCTAAGGAATTTGATGGTGAATTTTATTTCTAGATTAAACCTTGTTTGATCGGTCAATTTATGCAAAAACCCAAATTAAGTTATTAATTGGGCATGGTTCTCAATGTAGGTCAAAATGGGTTCTGAAGGCCAAATTGAAGGTTCTAAACCCTAGAGATTATTTTTCTATGAATTTTAGAGGGTTTATTCTATTTTTACTTTGCCTCGAACCTCGTGAATTGAAGTGGGTTTGCTTTAGGGTTACAGATTATCATTTAGTTCCTTGGAATTGCTGTAGCCCTTATCAGATCATCCCACTTTCCTTTTCATTCGGTTTGTTTGACCTGTGTTTGGACCCTGAATTACCCTGTATGCAGATTATACTGGTAAAATTGCATTTTTACCCCTTATGACTTATTTTCTCCTTAAACTCAGAATTCTCTGAGTTAAGCCTTTCCTTGAGTTATGTAGGAGCTTTTATCCTTTGTATTGGGTCAAAATGAGCTAGTTATGGCTCATGATGAGGTTCTCATCATACCCCCATGCCTAGCTTTTGCTAGTCCCTTAGCAAAAACTTAAGGTTTCAACCCTTATTCTAGACCATGAAGTTTTTAATAGCTTCAGATAAGTGCTTTTTCATTTGAGCTTTGATTAGGTTAGAATGCTGACCATAGGCCTAAAAGGTACTCTAGTACCAATCAAGATCCAAATCTGTCTAGCCTTAGCCTCAGTCTTTAGCAAAGGTTTTTAAGGCCCATAAGAACTAACCTAAGGTTTATTGGACTTTGTGGTTAAAGCACCCGTGCTTGAAATGATTTTAGCCCTGGCTCAGTTCGCAGTGCGTTTTGTAAGAGAGAGATAGAAAGTTTTTCTGTTTGGAGAGTATTCTCTCTCTTTTTCTTTTTTAGTTCTAGCCTAGGATTGGCTTTTCAACACGGTCTGTATCAGATTCCTTGCTCCCATCATCAATCCTCAAGGGTTCCTGGCGATCGATGCTTCAAGATAGCACCGCCCATGGCAACCCCCGGAACCCTGGCTATTGAGATTTCGAGATAATCCCATCCATGGTGTTCCGTGGCCGAATCCAGACCCTGGCAATTGACACTTCGAGATAATGCCATCCATGGAATCTGAACCAGCAGAGTGCTTACCTGCCCCCAGTAGGATATGTAAATATCCTAAGAGACAAGCACCGAGGAGATGATATTTTGTTACGCATCTTCGAGGGGATTTCCCGCCTCTCCGCGCTGGGAACTCGTCCAAATCATCTTGTGTTGATCGGCCGCTTCTATTCTAGGTGTTCTTTTTAGAATTTTGCGACGCTTCTGCGTGATTTTGATTTTTACGTTTACTGAACCAGGCTGTGTGTGAGGTTAGGGTGCTTAGGTTACTGAGTCCCGTAAACCAAAAATTAGTTAACGAGGCCAAATACTCCCTAAGCCTTGGACCTAGTACTTAAGCTTTTCATTTTCCTCAACCTCTTGAGGATTGTCTAGATCTTAATGGGTACTAAGAGTCTATTCAAGAATGCCTAAGGTTTGCGTTCTTACTAATCTCATTATGCACTTTTAGTTATTTTCTTGAATGAGGTCTAGAACTTAGGTTAATTCCTTAGTTCCTTACTAATGACTATCACTTTTTTCTCATAATTTTGTGCTCCTTTTTTATTTTGTTTCTTTTCTCCTTCTCCTTCACAAAATTTCCTTCTCCTTTTATTCTTTTTCGAAAAAATTTTTAATTTTTATGGTGTTTTTGGCATATGTGAATTTTTTTGTTTGAAACCTTTTCTTACAAGTTTTGCACTTTCATACCCCCCCCATGCCTAAGATTTGCAATGTCCTCATTGTAACCTAGGGGGTTTTTATTTAACTTAGTTCATTCCTTAAGACAGAAGTTTGGATGAGTGAATGGGTCGGGTTGAATTTTTGCGGACGATTTATAATCCCAGATGCAAGCATCTGAGGTGGGGTCGGCTGTCTACAAGGGTGAACCTTAAGTGCAAAAAGGTGTCAGAAAAAGTTTCAGGTTTTCAAAGAGAATGACGGGCTGCCTCCCGTTGAGCGCTAAATTTGATGCCTTCAGCCAAGCGGGAAATGCGATGGAGAGGGGATGGTCAAATCAGCGAAGTTTTGTAAGACAAGCACCTTGATTAAGAGCCTGGTTGGTCCGACCAGGTGCTTGTTCAGATCAACAGGCTGATGATGCAGCCCAAACCCAATCAATCTGGTGGGTTGATAGATGTGGATAAAAGGGTGTGGAGCCCACCATAAACTATGAAGCTCAGATGGATGTGGAAGTGTAAATGCAGGGTTTGGCTGAGTCAAATCAGCCTGGTCAGAGTAGCTACCCGTAGAATAATCAATGAATGACGCGGAAACCCTACAGGGGTGATCAGAGAATGATAGAGCATGGTATGTAGTCTGATCAATGTTCGAAACCCGATGTGGAAATGCAATCGGCTCGGTGAGAGGTGAATCTGAATAGAAATTGAGTCCGGTTGCGGGTCGGGGTTGGGAAGAGGTTTTGATTAGTTCTGTGTGTGCAGACGAGGTGGCAACTGTGTGTGAGGGCTCTTCTAGAAAGGAATGACAAGTGATTTTCTGTAAAGAGTCCTCTAGGTAACTATCAAATGCCTGAAGAGTGTCTGTAGGATGAAAGAAATCTAATTTGAGCAAAGATTTGAATTCTGGGTTGCAATCACTCTTGGCATTTTCTATTTTTGGTTCCTGAGGATCAAAAAGGAATGATTCTGTGTTATCAGTGATCTCGGGAATCAGGACCTCAGAGTCGGAGTCAGAGTCATGTGAACTGAGGTCGTAGATGGGCCTGGCATGTTCAGGAAGGAAAGTCTCTCCGCAATTATAGTCAGATCTGAAATTGTCGGAGAGTTGGCGAAATTGGGATTCATGATCATGAATTCCACCACAACAAAAATCATCAGCAGCAGCCTGACTGGGTTCTAGCCTATATGTCAATTCTGGGCTCAAAAAGGTGTTCTGTTCAAGCCCGAAGCTGGTAGGATAGACCCCATTAAAACCTTGCTCATCCAACTCCTCAGTTTCTGTATCATAAATTGTCATGTTTTCTGAAAAATCGATCAGACTTCCTGAGGATGTTGGAGAGGGGTATTCATCAAATAGAGGCCCGGAATCATATTCTGTAAAAATTTGATCTTGCTCATAAGGGGCCTCATAATCTTCCCAATAAGTTTCAGATCTAGGTTCTAGGCTTAGGATGTGGGTAGAATTATTAGAACCTAAGTCCGAATAACCTTCGAGGGCCACCTTATCAAAATAAGGGGCGGAATTTATACCCTCAAAAGGTTCAATTCTGATCTCATTATTGCAGGAGTTTTGAAATTCTAGGCTTGACAATTCATGGTCTAAGTTTGGCTCATCATTGTGTTCTCCTGCAATATCCCAACCTAATTCAACATTGTCTTCTATCTGGGTTGGGATTTTACAACCACTTTGTGCCTCAATCCTGAGATCTGGGAAACTGGATTGTTCCTTAATACTGTTCCAAGGTGGTTCATCCTCTGTTTCTGGTATATACGGGTATTTCTGGTTGATAATTTGTTCTACTGATTTCATCATTTCTACCCGTTTCATAAGGGCATCTTGGTGTTGTTCCCAAAGTACAGGATTTGTCAAGCATTGAAGGTATTCAGATTGGTGTAATTTTTCCATCTCAATGTATCCTGTCATGAGCATATCTCGGGTTGATCCTTTTGAAATTTCAGTCAATAGAATTTGGGCACAGTTTATGATGAAAGCTGTGGTTGTTGGAACATCAACCTGAATGTTTCCTATTGGTGTTGAGGGTTTATATTTGATTTCATAGATTTCAAGGGCATCCTCAATCATTTTATCTTTCATGGATCTCAGATATTCAGGTTTTTTATATTGTAGTCTTGCTAGGTAATTAGGCTGCATCTTCGAATCAGGTGGTGGAATCAAGATAGAATCAGGAGTTTGAATTAATGGAAGAAGGGGACTTTGTTCAGAATCAGAGGAAAGAGGGGCTATGTGAATGATTTCTGCAAAAACAAGGGAGCCGAGGCTTAGCCTCGGAGAGAGTGAATTTCTATAGGAGGTTTCAAGGACCTCCTGCAAAATACTGAAGGACTGGATGAGATAAGCAGGTGCTGGACCCAATCAAGACACCCAAAAAATGTTGGGTGACTATAGAGGTTCGGGGCAGATGGACCCCTTGATCAGAAAGATCGTCCACCTGAGAATTACCTGGGCAGCCAGAGAGGGAGAGTCCCGCGAAGACCCCTACACGGTAGAGCGTCCCCATGGATTACAGGGTTTCCCCCACCCGACCTCTCTTGTCACTGAGATTCCAGGTAGACCAGAATGGGGATCTTGACCTCTTAAGTCTACCAATTTTTATTTTAAGATCAGGGTGCTTAAGGTTTCACTTGAACTCTTAGGTATTTTGAGTGAGAAAGTGACCTAATTTTAAGGTTGGTTGACCCAAGGAGTCAACTTTACCTCTTGTTCCTTTGAGAGCTTTTGGGTCCTTTCTTTTTGGGTTCAAGTGTTTAGAGAGCCAATTGTTTAGGGTTTCTCTGAATAAGTATGTTCAATCAATGGTTTAGGCACACTTCTTTTGGATTTTCTCCATTCTTGATTTAAGTAGTGTGTCTCTAAAACCCTAATGTTGAATCTTAGGTTGGCTCTACTTGGTCCAGTTAGTTCTTTGTTGGGTAATTAGGGCTCAAGCAAGAATGTGTTAGCCCTTAAATACCCTTAATAGTGTGCAGGACTAATGAGTTGAAAACATGCAACTCCTTATGGTTACTAAGTATGGAAGACAGGTTAGCCCTATATTGCTTGTTCTTTTCTTTTCTTCCTCTTTAGAGTTTAGGGGTTAATAGCGAGAGGAAAAAAAAAAAAAAAAATTTACCTGTCCTCGGAGTGGTTGTCGTGCGGTTGCTTGTCTTCTTGATTTCCTGTAGCTGCACAAAAGAGGGGAGATTATCAGAAATTAAAAAGAGAAACAGGAATGTTTACCTCTAGAATAGCCGTTGCTCCCCGGCAACGGCGCCAAAAATGATAGAGGGATATATAACCGGGTTTATTGTTATAGCGTTGTAGTATAGCCAGTTATTGCCATCATTTCAAATATATAATTTTTTACTCGGAAAATAAAAAAGTTCCCGAGGTCGAACTCAGGGAGCAAGTTGTATTCTAGGGGTACAAGTTTCTTTTACAAAAATAAAGAAAGAGAGAGAGAAAGAATTTGTTGTCTTTTCTTCTTTTCTCTTTGCTTCTCCTCGTCTCAGATCTTCTGTTATCTTCTTCTTTATCTGCAGTGGTGATGTTCTTCTTCTTTCTTGCAGCTGTTCCTGCTCTTCCTTTTTCTTCTGCAGAGCGGTCCTGTTCTTCTTCTTTTCCTTTCTTTCTTCTTTTCCTTTCTTCAGATCTTCTTCTCGTGCTTCTCTTCTTTCAGTTCTTCCCTTGTTCTTTTGTGTTCTCCTCTGCCTCGCCTTCTTCTGTTGTTCTTCAGATCTCCTTCTTTCTTCTTTTCTTTTTCCTGTCAGGATGTCGTCTCTCCTTCTTTCTTCTTTTCCCTTCAGGACGTCGTCTGATTTTCCAATCAGACGACTTAAACCGCTTGTTGCTACAGTGTCTCCCTCAGCTTCCTTCTTAGTCCGCGGTCCTTCTTCTTCACCTGTGCCTGCACACTTCAGAGTTTACGTCAGAGGACAAAACCTACACTACCCTCCCCCCCCCCCGCGTCTCTCTCTCTCACAGAAGCCACTCTTGGGAAAGCTCTCCCAGAGCTGCCGGGTAGTCGGGTACGGGTCGCGCCCGGGTCCAGGCCCACCGGCGTGAGTGGGCAAGGAGTGCAGGCCAGTCTAAGTCGGGTCGGGTCAGGTCCGCGGGGCGTGAGCGCGAACGAGACCGGGTAACCGGGCAGGTGAAGGGGACCTCACCCCGTGTGCTGAGGCAGTAAGCCTCCAGCACTTTTGCACCTTATACCGCTGCGCCTCTTCAGACTTTTCCGAGGTGGGACTAAATGTCCCACCCTAATTGAACGCCCGCAGCGGAGAAGGCAGCGGGCGATCGCGGCTTCACGCGAGGCCTTCGCCCCAGCTGCGAGCCTGATGCTTTGTTGAAATGCCTCGCAAGGCCTGGGAGTTGAATCTGGGCGTGGCGCGCCTGCAGCTGCAGGCGGAAGCAGCTCCTTCTGCACGGCAATGGCGGCGGAGGTCGGGTGGCCTGTTCATAGCAAAACGGCCTCTCGGCCTAATCAGAAGGTGCCGGGAGCTTCGCCAGAGTGCGGCGAAGCTCGTGTGGGTGGTGGCGAGGCGTGGGGCGGCGTGCAGGGGCTGCCCTAGGTCGGACTGTGGGTCGGAAGATGGGTTTGTTCGGTGGGGTTGCAGAGGGTGATGTGGGGGAGGTGGAAGGGCGGGGGTTGATCAGGATGAGGAGGCAGAGGTTCTGCGGTGGTCGGCGAGCCGTGTGGGTTGCTGGGGTGATGGGGGGGTCTCGCCGGAGTTTGGCCGGAGACGAAGGGGGTGACGGTGGACAGGAGCGGTCGAGGGTTTAATCAAATAAATGACAGTGAGGAAAAGAAAGAGGGGGAGATGGGGAGGAGTTCTGACCTAGCTACGGAGACGAAAGGGGAAGCAGCAGGGCGACAGTCGTATCGACTGTCGCCGGAGAAGAAGATGCCCAGGGGAAGGGGCGGCGGCGAGCAGAGAGCCGGAGAGGCGCCAGCTGGGTGCAGCGTGGCGCGGGAAGAGCAGGGGAAGAAGTCTCTGCTGCTGGTATTGCGGCAGAGCGAAGGGGAGGAGGAGGAGGAACCGCCGGAGCTGGTGGGCGTCTGCCGGAGTGAGAGGAGAGGAAAGTTGGGGGTTTTCTCCGTCAGATCCGAGCTGGGAAGAACGGTGGAGCGACGGGGGTATTTATATGGACCGAATCAGGGAGGAAGGCGGAGGGAGACGACGTGTCTCCCTCGCCGGAGGACGCCGGAGATGGAAACCCATACCGTCCGTGCGTTCGCACGGCCGGTATGGTGGGTTACAGCGACCAGGGGGTGTTCCTGCGACGGTTGACGACGCAGGGCGCCCCCGGTTGACTTGCCAGCCCCTCCCCCTCACCCTGCGCGGCGCCATGCTCCGTGCAAGGTCGTCGGAGCATGGTGCTGGCAGGTTTTGGCAGGAGGGACCTGAATGCAAAGAATGAAGGAGAGTTAGGGGTAGAAATGTGAGGGTTCAAAAGTTGAGGGTCAAAAAGTAAATATATGAGGACCAAAGCGCAAAGTTGGTCAAGAAGGTTTCTTCTTTGGCTCAAGTTTTTATACATGACTAATTAGGACCTAAGGAATTTGATGGTGAATTTTATTTCTAGATTAAACCTTGTTTGACCGGTCAATTTATGCAAAAACCCAAATTAAGTTATTAATTGGGCATGGTTCTCAATGTAGGTCAAAATGGGTTCTGAAGGCCAAATTGAAGGTTCTAAACCCTAGAGATTATTTTTCTATGAATTTTAGAGGGTTTATTCTATTTTTACTTTGCCTCGAACCTCGTGAATTGAAGTGGGTTTGCTTTAGGGTTACAGATTATCATTTAGTTCCTTGGAATTGCTGTAGCCCTTATCAGATCATCCCACTTTCCTTTTCATTCGGTTTGTTTGACCTGTGTTTGGACCCTGAATTACCCTGTATGCAGATTATACTGGTAAAATTGCATTTTTACCCCTTATGACTTGTTTTCTCCTTAAACTCAGAATTCTCTGAGTTAAGCCTTTCCTTGAGTTATGTAGGAGCTTTTATCCTTTGTATTGGGTCAAAATGAGCTAGTTATGGCTCATGATGAGGTTCTCATCACCTTCCATTTCCATGCACGGCTACCCTACCCCCTTACCACTCTATATAAACCCACATAACCACCACATAAAACTCACCCTTGGCTACATACATTATTCATATTTCCACCTATAGCTACCAGCCATATTCGGCCAAGAGAAGGAGAAGAAGATTAAGGAGACACTCTATCTCCTTAGCGCCTTCCCTTCTTCCCTTCTCTCTTGGGCCCACGCCATGGGGTCAATTTCCAAGGAGAGCCAAGCAAGGAGGATGGCCAAAGTGGAGGATTTTTAGGGTGGTCCACATCCACCCTAGGAGGAGAATTGACAGTGGAATTCTTCCACTCAAGGAGGAACAATGCACACCCTATCTAGGCTTTTCAAGGAGGACTTCATCAACTTGGAGGAGTACATCAAGGAAGGAGTTGGAGGATCCTTTCTAAGCCCAGAAGCAGCTGAGCTTGGAGCAAGGATTCCCTCCTCTTCATCACCATTACCAAGAGGATTTTGTTTTATTACTTTTGTATTTTCATTTTGTAGTAGAAGCATTCCTCTACAGGATTTTTGTAAAACATTTTCCTCCTCAATATAAGTTGCTTTCTAATTTTTGTAGCACTTATCTACTTGCTTTTGTTTTAGTTTAGTGCACTCACACTCTCTCTAATTACCCTAGGTCTTCATGTATGTAGAGTGAGCTTAGCGAGAGCTTCTTCTTGTCACCTAGGATTTAGTGATTACGTGTAGTCTTTCTTTGAATTTCTGTATTTTGTTGCTCCTTTATTTCAAAAACTCAAAAAAAAAGATCACATCAAAAGCTACAAAAAGAAAGTTGATTGTTTTGTCAAGCGAGAGATTTCTAGATTGCAAGCTTGCCTCTTTGGATGACCCTAGATACTCATCCTATCTAGGTTATAAATTTGAAAGCGATTGCAATTTCATGTGTTACAACGATTAAAAATTGCATTTTGAAATCATATAAATTTTTCTATCAATAGCTTCCTTGTGGATTTAACATTTCCCCCCCTCGCTATACATGGTTCAATCATTTTTTTTTTTTTGTTCAATCGTTTTTGCCACCGCGCACAATGATTTACTCTATTTTTTATTGGTGAATCAAATCAATTAGTTTGCGTAAGAAAAATATAGAAAGTGAAAGTAAATTGCTCCTTACACACTACTTTTATTTTATGCATGCTAGCGAGTGAATTTGAGAACACATTAGCATCGTTTACATGAATCAGGTAGCCATGTACCTCTTTTTTTTATTTTTTGTTTTATGATTTTTTTTTGTGTTTTTTCATTTTGGAAATCAAAGACGACTAACCTAGTTAACTAGACACAAAAAACCTAATCTAAGCGGATAATGGCGATGGTGAGGTGATACGTTATTTATTGAGTGTGTTCATGCATGAGATGTGTGAGGTGCATAAATGAATTAGGTGTGAATCATGTAGTGGTCGTGATGATCGACGTAATAATGAAGAGGACTATTGACATAGTTTTGCTATTTTTCCTTTTGTGATTTTTTTACAATTTTTGATTTTTTGAAAAGCAAATATGAGCCTAACAAGACCTAATCTATGCGAGAAAATGGAACCCTAACCTAACCTAAGTGCTAGGTGTGTGAAGGTGGTGGTGGAAGTGAATGGCCAACCACCCCTTATGGTGGTGGTGGGCATGTGATAGTGGTGGTGAGGTGAAAATTGGTGATAATGAAAGTGATGGAGAAAGCAATGGCAAGATTAAATCACACACAACACAATATTCAAAATGAACTACTATATTGCATCAAAATAAAACGAACATATCAAACTTGTCACAACAAAAATAGGAAAGATTAGTATGAAAAAAAAAAAAAATTAATAGTACCACCCCATCAAAAATGACAAGAAGGCTGCCAGCTTTGGGGGGAGGTGGTGGCTAGGCCTGACCATGAAGGATCACTTACAAGCCACACAAAGAGGACACACCTAGAGCCTATGGGGGATGAGGCTTAGGTGTGACCTAAAGAGGGAGGAGCTTGCACAAAAATGAAAAAAGAAAAGAGAAAGGGGATGACCCCCATGTTGGAAGTGGAGAGGAGGGTGGTGGTGGTGCTTCAATGAGGAGGGCACCACCAGCCTTGGCTTGGTGATGGAGTAAGGGTGATAGCTGATAAATGGCAGTTTATCATCATTCTTATGCCCTGAAACAGATCTAGCTCTTAGGTTTTTAACTTCGCAAATAGGTTTTCGGGTCGCATTTAGGCATTACCTAGGTTAGGCATTGTTTATCAAACCAGATAGGAGTTTAATGTTTCATCGTCGTAGCACACTCCTAAATAGCTCGATCAACAGATAAAATTTATAACTCAGAATCTATAATGGAGTCCGAGGTCAAACACAGGGAGCAAATATGGAATTCACAACATTAATCTCACTTAGAATCAATGAGCATAATTAATTAAGCATAAATAGAAATATGAAATGAATAATAACCTACTCAAATTGATATTCAATGATAAACATGATTATCTAAATAGTTCACAATGATAAAAAGAAGTAAAGACAAAATAATGGTGATTTGAATCACCAATTATTAGCCTTAATCAGACATGCATATCAGATTTCAATTATATCAAATAAATGAATAGTAGCTTGAATGCTACAGTGATCTGACGACTAAGATAAGATATCAGACGGCTTAAATGTTCATCAGGAAGCATAAGGCCTTCTCAAAGGCTTTCTCTTTTTCAGTTCTTCTTCTTCTTCTTTAGGCTTTCTTCTTCAGCACGAGCCTTCCTTTCTTCCCTCTTCTTCTTCCTTCTCCCTTCACAGCATAAGGAATGAAGTTCTTCAACGACTAAGTGTTAGCTACGTACACAGAGGAGCAAAACCCTCCCCCACTCCCTCACAAATTCCTCTTCTTCTCTCTTAGATAACTGGGCAACCAATCGGATAATCGAGGATTCAGATGACCAGGGCTACCAGGTGTGGAGGTAGCTGAGGTGTGCAGGTAGAAGTGATGAGGGACCCGACCCCTTGTGACTGGGTGAATAGATCAGTTCACAAAATCATAATAAGCGTTGTGTCTACTTTGCTTGTGCACGATGTGGGACTATCCCTGCTGCTTCTTCGCACGTCTGCAGCAGAGTGATTGGCAGCAATCATAGGTCTTAATTGACCTAAATTAGGCTAGGACTTAGCACAAGTTAGGATAATTCATGAATGCATAAGCATTATTTGCATCTTTACTACTTTCTTTTAGCTATGCATAAAATAATGCTATAATGTGCTGATTAGGCGCATTATGTCAATTACAGGTAATAAGCTAATCAGAAGCTAGATCTGAAGCTGGATCTAAAGATGTATCTGAAGAATAAAGAATAATTGGTGTTGCAGCAGAGCTGGAGCGAAAGACCTAGATTAGATGCAGTGGATAATAATGTAAGGGAGTTAAGGTATGATATTCTATTAAGTAGGGATAAAGCAATAAATTGTGAAGAACTTAGGTCCATCCTAACCTTAGGATAGCCTAAAAGCTTCCCCAAGCCTTAGCCACCCTTAGATTAGGTCATCGCACCCTAAGAAACCTTAAAACACTAATTTTAGCCTCTATCTGGACGTCCAGATGAGTTATAGGATGTCCAGAACCCTTAGCCAACTCCCGCGCACCTTAAACCCACTTCTGCAGTGTTATTGGACGTCCAGACACTTGGTCAGACATCCAATTTCTGCAGAATACCCAAGACTAAACCTAGAATCACTCCTGACTTTGATTAGACGTCCAAAAAATAAGTCTGGATTTCTGATTTTTCATTATAAGACGTCTGACACTATTATTAGACGTATGATACTGTCCTCCAGTTCTTGTTTTGGAATTCAAGCCTTGATCTTGGATCTCTAGCCCCCTAAACCTAATTCTAACCCCATAGGAACCTAAATTAAGGTGACTTAACCCTAGTACATCACCTCTAGACCTCCCTAAGGACCTGATTAGGTCCTCACTAAACCTAATTGACTTGGATCTTAGTCAATTCCATCAGCCTATTCAATTGGACTCATTGAGTCCAATTGAGCCCTGATCTCATCACACACTGTCCAGTTGGACTCAATGAGAGTCCAATTGACCTAGACCTAAATTAATTGAGTTGTTTTACTCTCAATTAAGTTTCCACACACCCAATTAAACTTGTATTAAGTTTAATTGCACTTTACCTTAGTGAATTAGGGTTTATAACCCTAATTTGAGACATACCTTGACCTAAACACACTAGAACCTAACCTAATCAACCTAGCCACCTAAGTTTCGACCCACACACACCATCCACACGAAAATACCTAGCCTAGAGTTCTCTAGAACTCTCTACCATGTGTGGTTTCCTTGGTTGCTAAAATTAGCAACCAAGAGCCATTCAATTTTGAGATCCACATTTGGTGGATCTAAAAACCACCATCCATCCTCTCTCTCTCACTCTCCCACGAGCTCCCACCACAGGCCTCTCTAGAGAATTCCATAATTCTCTAGAGAGCTTCCCTTAGGTCTATAAAAAGACCTAAGGGGTGGCCATTTGCACCCATCCACTTTTTGGCCATACTTGCTTGGCTCCATCCACCTCCACTTAGGCTAGCCACCATCATCTCCACTCCATCTCCACAAGCTGAGCACCACCATGAAGGACACCATGCCAGGATGCTGGATCACTCCTCTCTCTCTCCAAGGGTTGGCCTAAGCTCCATTGGCCACCCCTCATTCTCCTCCCGACCACTCCAAGGCCATCGGAGACCACCTCCGAATGCCTTCTATTCTACTAGATCTAGACTAGTAGTTTATGCTCTTCATAGTTTTACTACTTTTAATTACTGCTTAGTAGCGTAGTCCTTATTCTCCCCGAATGATGCATGCAAAATCCCCCCGTAGATTCTTGTATGCGATCGTTTTCTGGTAGCAAGGTCTATATTTTTTAGCATTCATGTACAAGCTTTCCTCTACAAGTTAATGTTGCAAACACTCTCAAAATGAATGAATGAAAAGTCTATTTTCTATATATATATGTCTAATGTTTTGAAATCAGCATGAGCTTATTGATTGCCATCCTATTTGCATGATTCAAGATGCCTGTTTTCACTTATTTATCTATTTCGCAACAAGCATGTCATTTCCTGAAAATATGAAAATCTAACCATAGATGCATTTTCTGTAAATAGTCATCACCTCACTAGAATCG
The DNA here is from genome assembly GCA_037157565.1 of Thalassia testudinum. Classification (NCBI taxonomy): domain Eukaryota; kingdom Viridiplantae; phylum Streptophyta; class Magnoliopsida; order Alismatales; family Hydrocharitaceae; genus Thalassia; species Thalassia testudinum. The sequence goes on along the minus strand of JAZHRO010000014.1, from coordinate 128,975,781 downwards.
TGCGCACAGAAGCTCACACTTTCACCATTGTGATTTATTTAATGCACGCGCACATAATCAGGGTTCATAATAGAAGTGGTGAAATTTTAATCAGAAGATTGGAAACTGGTGTGCGATTTTGAACAAAGTAGAGCAGTAAAAGATCAAATTCAAACGTAAAACAAACACCTCCCAGAGATGAATGTCCGAGACTCAAAGTCTCGTTATCTTTTATTAAATATCTTTGTTTGATCGTATTGCGCACTATACTATGATGTTTTCCTAGCAAACACGCGCTCTACGCATAACAAACACAGAGGTAAAGCTTCGTCTAATTGGGGGCAAACTCGCATCTGGAGCCTTTGATTGGGGACTTGGGCATGAACCTAGGGCCAAGCTGCAGCACCTGGGCGAGGATTTGACGAAGAACGCGGCTGGAGCTTGAAGAACATGGCCAGAGATGATGGTGGCAGCGGAGGGCGACAACGATCACCTAAAACACATTGGATGACCTCATGGCCACATTGAATCACCTCAAAAGCTTCGCCAAGAGTTGGCGAATGTGATGGTGGCAGTTTCGTGGCATGAGAGGGTGTGTGGTGGTTAGCGGAGGTCAGAGATGAAGAGCAGAGGATGTGGTGTTTGATGGAGTGATTGAGGAGGTAATCCCCTCAATTTCTTGAGGGGTTTGGTGGGGATGTAGGAGGCAAAGGTTATGGGGTCATTGGCAAGGAATTTGGTGCGGTGGAGTGATGGGGAAACCTCGTCAAAGGGTGGTTGGAGATGGAGAAGATGACGGGTGGACAGCGGCGTCGGGGTTGAATTGAGTGATAATTGAGCGGGAAAGAGAGTAGGGGAGAAGATAAACCTAACTAACCTAATCTAATCAGACGAAAGGGGAGGAAGGGTGCTGGGTATGGTATGGCCAACGCTAGAGAAGGAGAATGCTTCGGGAAGGGGGAGGAAGAGGTCAGAGAGCACCGCGCTGCTATTGTGAGATGGGGATTGAAGAGGGGAAGAAGATCCGACTGCCTATTGTACATGGCGGCCAGCAAAGCAAACAGAGGTAAAGGGTCACCGAAGCAGAGCTTGGAGCAAGCCCAAGAGGGAGAGGAAGAAGGTTTTGTGGCTCAAAAACTCGCTAAGGAGGTGAGGAACTTGATGTAGAGACTTTTATAGGCCTTTAGGAGGTCCTCTAAGCAAGGAAAGAAGCTCTCAAGCTTCAAGGATTTCACGCATGTGGGATACCTACATCTCCCATGCGTTCACAGGGGAGATTGGGAAGGAAATAGAATTCATGGCCAATCTCATTTGGAAGAGAATTCGTTAAGGAATCTCTCTTTCAATTTTGGGATTGTTTAACTAAGAATCGAGCAAGAAAATCTTGCTCAAATCTCAACGGTGATCTACAGCTTACACCTAATGGTGGAAGGGGCCTCTTTGTGAAGGTGATGACAAAGTTAGGGGGGTCTTTGCAACAAATTGGAAAGTGAGGGGCTATTTAAGAGAAAAAGAGTCAGACTATACCAAAATGAAAATAAGTCAAGATGATCTCTAATTGGGCCCACATTTTGGTACAAGACTAATTTAGACACAAGGAATTTGATGAAGTTGGATATTGGTTTTGACCATTTTTGACTGGGTAATTTACGTAGAAACCCAAATTAGGGCAACTTCCTATTTGAGACTCTATTTTAGGTCAAAATAGGTTCATATGGTCAAATCAAGGATACCAAACCTTATGAAATATTTTTCTATGATTTTTAGAAGGTTTAGGTGAATTTTATCCTGACCAAAACCTCTGTTAATTAAGCGGGTCTGAAATCAGGGTTTCGGGTGTCTATTAATTCTCGAAATATGTGAAAACCTGTTTCTGTTTGTATGAACCCTTTTATTAGTCATTAATACCTATTTGACATTCATTTAACCCTTGGGAAATCCCATGATTATTCTACATTTATGATCTTCTGTTAAAACTACAAATTTGACCCTATTTTAAGGCATTCTTCTTAGTAAGGATATTCAATGAATTATGACCCTTTGGCGATTGTGTAGGAAAATTTGTCAATTGATTTTGATTAATTAAAGCTAGTTATGGTTGATGATGATGTTATCATCAGGCATGCATTGCATTCTTTTTGTGTTATTAACATATTTACTTGAGTGTTAAGGATAAGTAGATGATCAGACCTCTAAAACCCCAGCACTCAAGAAGGCAGAAAGTGAAGAAGAAGATCAAATCAGCTAAACTCTAGCTGGATCCAGCTTATCTCAGCTGGATGTCAACTCATCTGGGTTAGGTTTAGCTATCTCAAACTCTATTCAGCTTATCTTAGTCGGATGGTGCTCAAGGTAGCTCTACTTAGCTCAACCCACCTCAACTCAGCTTAGATCCAGCTCAACTTAGTTCAGTCTAGCTCATTTTAGCTCCAATCAGTTCACTAGGAGCTCTAGCTAGCTCAACTTAGTTGACAGGAGTTCACCTCAGCTCAGTTCTAGCTCTCCCAGCTCTAGTCAGCTCACGACAGCTGAACTTCCTCCAGCTTAGCTACTATTTATCTACTTAGTAGGTCCGCTAGTTCAGGGGTTCTCATTAGAGGTAGATCCAACTTGATGTTGACACATCCAATTAGGTTAAAATACCTATGTATGCATGTTCCTAGGCTTAGATTTGCATTCCATATTATAAATATTGCATAGTATGCATCATTCTGCATTTAGAGTAGTTGTATATATTTTAGGTTAATTAGGTTCTTTTTATGGCTAGGAGGGAAGGAGATTTATTTCAGGGCCTCGGATGGATGATCTAGCTATATGGATCTTATCAGGACGACGATTGGAGTCTAACACCTCCGAGATCGTCTAGATTAGAGTCCTGTAGTACCTTATGCTGTTCGAGGAAGATCAACAGCCAGGAGGGCAATGCGATATTTTTACAGGCTTTGGATGAAAAATTCGATCATATGGATGGATCCAGAGTAACGATCGTAGTCCGGCAGCATGAGAATCATCTCGATCTGAGCACCGTGGCACCCTCTACAATAGACAGAAGATGGACGACCTAGATGGCACCACGTGGCACCATCCAGGCTGCCCAATACTGACCAACAGCAATCAGCCACACCCTTCATCTTCCACACCTTTGAACCCTAGCCATTGGATCAAGATCCAATGGCTGGGATGCCTCCATGCTCGCAGCACTCAATTCATCTTTAAGACACAAAAGCGCCTGCAACACATTGGTCGCGAGGGGCGCTATCAAGCCACAGGTGCGTGGTCAAATCCTCGTGAGCGCACGCAACTAATAGCACAAGCGCGAGTGCCAAATTCAACTACACGATCGGCGATCAACGATTCATGTGCTTCCACGTGGTGTAGTGGATGACTTGATGTGCTCATGCAGGCGATGATGCACCTCCCCATGCACCAACCAACACCATCTGAGCATGGGCGAGTTCTTGGTTGGCACCGACCTTCAGTGACAGCCTGGTGGGTCTTTAGTGACACTTGCAGCTGTCACTAAATGGCCTGCGCAGTGCATGCACCAGCCAAGGCAATGAAGAGGAGCGGATCTTTTGGCGATAGCTTGAGTAGCCTTTAGTGACGCTTATAGCTGTCACTGAATGTCTGTGCGTGGGATGCTTCTCCTCCCATCACTATATAAACACCCCTACACTCTCCATTCCTCTTCATCTCTACCTACTCTACTCCCACCTACTCCTAAGCTTTAACAAGCCTACCAACGCTCAGTTAGAGCTTACTCTCAAGCTCTCAAGGCTCCTATTAGTGTAACGAACCTCTGCCCCACCAAATATTCCTCCCTCTTCCCATCACCATTCATAGGTGGCCTTGGAGCCATCCTTTTACCTCCATTCCGGTAGCAGATCATCTCCTCCTCACCTCCATTCCGGAACTACACTGAAGCTTTCCTTTACCCGACGTCCTCCTGCATCTCACCTTTGTCATCCCGCTCCTCACCTCCTTTGTCCAAGCTTCCACCAGGCGCCGTCGTCTCACCGAATAGTTGATTTGGGAGATTCCTTCTCACCTCCCTCTCTTTTTATGCTTTCGTAGATTATTGTAATAGACAATTGTGAAATATATCATATTTACTCCATCTCTCTTGTGAATTTATTCTGCTTGTCTTTTTTATTTCAAAAGAACAAAAAAAAACAAAAGTTCAAAATACCAAAAATAAAAAAATGAAGCACGATTTTCAATTAAAGTAAACGTCGCCTCCCTGTGTTCGACTAAAGACTCCCTTGGAGTTTCAGTAAAATTTTATTTGATAAACAAGTTTTGCGACTTACAACGATGGGTTACTCTTAACCCCAATTTCAAACATGCAAAACACGTTGATCATTTTGGCACCGGTAGCTTCCGTAGTGGTGGAGGCCATTGTAGGGAATTTGGCTGGGAGTTCTTCTTTCTAGGGTTAGGGTTTGGGGGATTTTGCCATAGGAAGTGGAGGAGGAGGTCGAGCCAAGAGTGGTGTGGTTGGGGATTCCGTTGAGAGTTAGCATTTACCTTTTGGGTTGTTTAGTGATTGCTGGTGGTGAGTCAGACAACGCTCTTTCACACGAGCGTGTGTGCGTGACAAGGAGCGTGCGATGCGCAAGCCAGTGGAGCGTGCCCAGCGAGGATATGCAAGGATCTTCAGCGACACAGGCCTTTAGTGTCGCTTGCAACTGTCACTAATGGTCTGTGCGTGCCAGCAAGAGGAATTGAAAGGCAGATCTTTAGCGATAGCTGCAGGGATCTATAGCGATGTTTATAGACATCAGTAATGACCCAGATGTGAATTTGTTTTTCCTCCTCCACTATAAAATGACCTACTTACCACCATTCCAAACCATCTCTTCCTTTCTTCCTCTCACCACCTCCAAGGCTCTAGAGAGAGCTTGTCCCAAGCCTGGGATTCTCCTCTAGAGTAGAAAAGAAAATAGTTTTCCCATCCTCTCATCACCCTTCGGGAAGAAGATCCTTGCCATGACGCTGTCTTGCCCCATCCTCCATCCTCCAACTTTGCCTACGTTCGTCTCGCTCCTCACCACCTTCCTCTAGGCGATGTCAGAGCGAGTCATCCTCTAAGCGACTGTCAAGGGGGATTCTCTCACCTCTTTCTATCTTTTTCGCTTTCGTAGTGTAGTTTTTCCACTTTCGTAGTTGTAAAAAACCTTTTATTCATAAATAGATGATTGTTCTTCTCTCTCTCTCTTTCCTCTATATTTTGCAAGTAGATTAGCTAGAATTCATCAACCTGATCTCTTTCCCTATTAAAATACCAAAAAAAATTAGAAAAGATAAAAATGACAAAAACAAATAAAAGAAAAACATGGATTTTTCAAAACTAAACGTTTGCCTCCCCGTGTTCAACCTAGGACTCCCATTTCGAGTTTCAGTTATAAATTTTATCTGATCGATAGATTTCCTCACAAATCAAGCAATGACGATAGGTCCTCCAATCCCCAATTTTCAATTTGCGAAATCGATCATAATCATTTTGGCATCGTTGCCGGGGAAGCAACGGAATTTACTTTATTGTTTTCTGCGCTTCTTTGCATTTACATAGCACTAACCCCACTTATCTCTGATCTATTGACTTGCAGGTACCCTAGCATGGAGATCCAAGTGCGGTAGACCAGAGTAAAGTGTGAGTAGAGTACTTTGTAAGTATCCCTCACATTCCCCCCCACTAGTTTCATTTCACCACACCCATAACCAAGACTTAATCTACTTAGGTGTTTGCATAAACCCTAGGATAGACTTTGTGTGTCTTGTTTGCCACCTCCACTCATCTCACCCCCACATATATAAAAGAAATAACAAAACTTCAAAATACCAAAAACAAACAAAATGAAGCATGGTTTTCAATTGAAGTATATGTCGCCTCCTTGTGTTCTACTCGGGACTCCGTTGGAGTTTCAGTAAAATTTTATTTGATAAACAAGTTTTGCGACTACAACGATGGGTTACTCTTAACCCCAATTTCAAACATGCGAAACATGTCGATCGTTTTGGCACCGTTGCCGGGGAGGCAACGAAATTTACTTTATTGTTTTCTACGCTTCTTTGCATTTACATAGCACTAACCCCACTTATCTCTGATCTATTGTCTTGCAGGTTTCCTAGCATGGAGATCCAAGTGCGGTAGAGTGGAGTAAAGTGTGGGTAGAGTACTCTGTAAGTGTCCCCCACATTCCCCCCTAGTTTCATTTCGCCACACCTATAACCAAGACTTAATCTACTTAGGTGTTTGCATAAACCCTTGGATAGACTTTGTGTGTCTTGTTTGCCACCTCCACTCATCTCACCCTTGCATATATAATATATATATATACTCTTCTGTGGGATTTTCTGAATGCTACACACTTAACACCTACAACTTCTCACCCTAAGGCGCACAATCACATCGATTCTACCACTTAACCGGGATCTGACCTATGGACCCGGTACACTTAACTCAACACACAAATAAGTGAGTAGAAATCTGATTAGGTTAAGACTTTTTGTGTGCCTTAACCAAGTGGTGCAATAGGCCAATTGCTTGAACTATTTGGGCTGCACCACTCAATCTAAAATTGATCCATCAAGTAGCTTGCCACTTAAGGTTGATTCTTAGGGATGAACCAGGCACTCCACATTATTTTTGATTTTTAAAGGAACATATCATCACTCGTGTTTTCAAAACTTGGAGTGTTCTACTAAACCTTGATTGAACTAACCTAAGAATTAAACCCTAAAAGCTACTAACACAAGGTTAAACCCTAAAAGGCACATCATCAAATAACCTTGTTTGAAAACCCTGGTTGTGTACGCACAGACATTTGAATCAATCATTAAAGGCACAGCCCATCTAAAGGTCCCATTACATTCCAAGAGCACAATCATCGCAAACCTAATTAAAATTGAGTAGACATTGGCCTTAAGGATTGATTCGCTCTTCGGGGCTCAGACTGAGATGTTTGTCAATTAATCTGCTTCTACTGGTCCATCTGATGTCTAGCTAGGGGAGTAGCATCAAACGACCATGCCTGGGGGGTACACTAGGAACCGGAGGCATAAGCTAAAGGAAGAACCTTCTCAGTAGTCCCTCCTTCTATCTAATTGGATTGACTGGATAAAAGTAGACCAAATCATTTAAAATCTCAAGATGGGTCCTAGGAGTCTGTAGGTCTTTAGGCTAACCACCTAAGGACAGGGTTGATTGCTTGTATTGTAGGGCTCCTTTGTCTTTTCTGATTTCTCTCCTACTCCACAATGTATTCTTCCACATCTTTCACACATTTCCAATCCTATCCTCCTACCACCACGTATCCCCAAGATGATTACTATTCCCACTTGAGTTGTAATTACCCATCCACTAGCTGGGATGACTTTGATTGGGGATATGAATATGGACTATAGTGTCCAGGGCCTAACCTTGGATAAGAAGACTATGGTTATTATCCTTCCCAGAGCAACAATGATTATAGATCTTCATCCTTTGATCACCAAACCAACCCGATCTACAATCAGGAAGGATATAATAATTATAACATCTACCCTCCCCAATATTGCACTGAATATAGGTTGCCACCATCCTTTAAACAACCTGAAATGACCTACTATCAGGGAGGGAGCCTAGAACCTAGATATCTTGACTCCCCTATATCTAACTCAAACCCACCTAAACCTAAACCGAACCATTCGGTTTAGGTGAACTAGATCTAGGATAGGGTGTTGGCTAATTTGAGGAACACTATACAATCCATAGAAGCTCAGCCAACACCATGCACTGAAGCATTGGAGCCTATGATCAAAATGATTGATGAACTTAATAGTCCTCTATTGGATTTGCTCCAAAGTGTCAGGGATAGGGACTTGGGTGAGTTTCTTCTTGGGACATTATCAAGGTTGAGAATGAAATTTGTGGTTGCCCTAGTCAAATATTGGGATGATTCACAAGATGAACCCTCTTCAGGAGAGCCAATGTCTGAACCCACTCAGGCGCCTATCAGGGGGAATACATATTCTGAGACTGGAGATGACTAGATTGGTCTAGAGAAACCATTTGAGGATGAACCGATTGATTCACCCAAGATCCCCAAGTCAGGAAATGAAGAAAAATATTTCTCGTTGGATCATGAAATGATATATGATTTTGAGACATATATAAATGAGGATCATGGATTCTTTAATTCTGAGGGAGAGGAATCTCTTAGTTAAGTCTCACTTGAGCTTAAGGAAAATGATTTTAGTGAGACAAACAGGCTTGAGGAATCTGATAAATCATTTGATAGCTCGACTATTGAAGATTTTGATTAGGTTGGCGTTAACTTGGAGGATCCAAATCTTGATGATTCAATCAGTAACCCCATTACTCATCTACACCCCAAAGAGCTGACTTCTGAGATCGTTGTGCCTAAGTCAATCTTGATTCAGCCACGATTTCTGGACTTGGGTAAATCATATGGGGTGAATGATACGCTAGAGGTCCTAGAGCCCAAACAATTGATGTTGGAGGATAGGAATTTGGAAGTGAGGATCTGGGAAGTTAACTTCAAGGAAAGCAGGAGTTTGGATTTAAGGGTTCCTATTGACCAAAAACTACCTACTTTTTACCAGGACCCTTATGATACCTTTGATGTGCAACCCAAGCCTAGAATAACTGATTATTTTCCTGAGTTGAATGTTAAGTGGACATCTGAACCTAGTGAACCATATCTACCTATTGCATGCCATTTTGGTCTTGGGCTGCACACCACAAAATTGCAGGCTCAGCCCTGCAAGCTTAACAACCTTCGGTTCTAGGTGATTTTCATCTAAAACATTAGAACCACTCGACCTTGGGGCATGGGTCTACACCATAAATTGGTCCACATCTGTGGACATATTCTGTTGGCGGGTCTGAGGATCAATAATTTTATTTTGATTCTGACCCGCACTTGTGAATTCTCAATTTCTTTGTATGTATGTTATGCCTAGCTGAAGGCATTAAACTTAGTGCATGTGTATACTCTCTTCTCTCTGTGGAGCTGACTAGATTTTCATGGTACTCAGGTGATATTCTGTTTACTCTGCCCTTTTCATATCTTTATTTTTTCAATGAGGATATTGCATCAATTAGTTATGGGGGGGTTGGATACTTAATCCTAAAATTATTTTGTTAACTCCGTAGAATTTCTTTTAGTTTCTTTAAAAAAAATTGAAAATTCAAAAAAGAAAAAAATATATTAAAAATAGATCATGGAAGCCACATACTTTAAAAAAAGAGAAGAAAAGAAGGAAAAATAGAAAAAGGAAAAAAATAATAAAAATAAAAAAAATAAAAAAATAAAATCACACTTCACCGCACGAGTATGGCTAGCAAGTTGCTGTGGGTAACAGCCCATTGGCCAGTTGTCCAGAGCCTAGCCCACGAAAATGCACAATAATTCCTAAAACACTTAGGGAAGAAGCTGGGAAGTAGAATAAATCGGGGAGATATACACTTGGTTCACCCTTGTGTTGACCCCATAAATAAAAGAAGTAGGGAGAAAGCTACCATTCGAAAAGATAAACCTCTAGGCAAAGTCACCTAAGGTCGTAGAAACTCAAAGTTCATTTTAACGGCCTCCTAGTGAGTCTTTCACTCTTTTCACAAGATGCTTAGTACTTGGAGTCCTTTTTGAGTCTTGGGCAGGCCGGGTAGCCATAAAAAGTTATCCTGAAACTCTCAAACTCCAAAAGTTCAAAAAAAATTAAAAAAGAAGAGAAAACAAAAAAATGTATCTTCCCTTTTCAAATAAGGCGAGGACTTGGGTGGTCTACATTTTGGTAGACACCCAGGTACTGTTGAGCTTTTGTTGTTCAGGACCTTAGTTGAAATTTTCTATTGTTAGTAAACGACTTAGGCCTAAGCGATTGAGTCCTAATTCTATTTTTATACATAGCATGTAGTTTAATTTTGCTAGGGACTAGCAAAATATAGGGATGGGGGTATGATGTAGACACAATTATTGAAGATAAAATGTCTATTCATGTATGTTCCTAGGCTTAGATTTGCATTTCATGTTATAAATATTGCATAGCATGCATCATTCTACATTTAAAGTAGTTGTATATATTTCAGGTTAATTAGGTCCTTTTTATGGCCAGGAGAGACAATGACTTATTGTAGGACCTCGGATGGATGATTGGACCGTACAGATCTGATCAGGATGACGATCGGAGGGTAACGCCTCTGAAATCGTCTAGATCAGAGTCCCATAGCATCGTATGAAGTTCGAGGAAGACCAATGACCAGGGGGCAATGCGGCATCCATATGAGTTTTAGATGGAAAATTCAACCATACAGATGGATCCAGAGCAACAATCGCAGTCCGGCAAAGCGAGAATCATCTCAATTTGAGCACCGTGGCAACCTCTATAACAGAAAGAAGAATGGATGGCCCAGATGGCACCACGTGTCACCATCCAGGCTGGCCAACACCGGCCAGCAATCCCAGCACCAGCTCCTCTTCATCCGTATCATCAATGACCAGTCGTTGGATCTTGATCCAATGGCTGAGAAGCCATCCACGCCACTCTTCAGAGGATCCTCCACATGACCATCTCACGCCGTAGCAAAAGTGGTGGAGAAAGGCACTCCCAAAGGAGGGGCACAGGTTCGAGACCCGCAGACACCCCCAAATTGGTAATTGAAGCTGGCAGGCACACAGCCGCACCCGCTAGCGTAGTGCAGCACCAGCACGTGAGCATGCGTGTGCTCGGAGTGTGAGCAATGAGGCTATGCGTGGATCTTCAGCAACGTGGGCCTTTAGTGACGCTTGCAGCTATCACTAATGGTTTGCACATGCCAGTAAGAGGAATTGAAGAGCGGATCTTCGCAACAACTACAGGGATTTGTAGCGATGTTTGCGGATATCAGTAATGACCCAGATGTGAATTTGTTCTTCCTCCTCCGCTATGAAAGGACCTACCGACCACCATTCCAAACCATCTCTTCCTTTCTTCCTCTCACCACCTCCAAGGCCATAGAGAGAGCTGTCCCAAGACCGGGATGCTCCTCTAGAGTAGAAAAGAAAATAGTTTTCCCACCTCTCATCCCCATTCGTAGAGCATCCCATGGCCATCCTCTCACTACCCTTTGGGAAGAAGATCCTCGCCAAGACGTCGTCTTGCCCCATCCTCCATCCTCCAGCTCCTTCCATGTTCGTCCCACTCCTCACCACCTTCCTCTAGGCGACATCAGAGTGAGTCATCCTCTAAGCAACCGTCGAGGGGGATTCTCTCACCTCTTTCTATCTTTTTCGCTTTCAAAGTGTAGCTTTTCCACTTTCGTAGTTGTAACAAACATTTATTCATAAATAAATGATTGTTCTTCTCTCTCTCTCTTTCCTTTATATTTTGCAAGTAGATTAGCTAAAATTCAGCAACTTGATATCTTACCCTATAAAAATACCAAAAAAAATTATAAAAGATAAAAATGACAAAAGCAAATAAAAGTGAAATGCAGATTTTTCAAAACTAAACATTCGCCTCCCTGTGTTCTACCTTGGTCCCATTTTGAGTTTCGGTTATAAATTTTATCTGATCGACGGATTTCCTCGCGAATCAAACTACAATGATGGGTCCTCCAAACCCCGATTTTCAATTTGTGAAATCCACCGTAATCACAGCTCAACCTAGCTTCAGATAGGTTGAATTCAACTCAACTCAGCTCCACTACTCAGGCCTAGTTGCTACCAGAAGGACTAGCTAGCTAAGCTAAGTAGTTAAGCTCCTAAAATGATCTCTTCAACCATTATTAGCTCCGGGAGAATTATTTTAGCTCTAGATCTACTTTAGACAGCTTCTGGCTACTTTCTCCAAGCTAAACCCTAATCACCTCTACTCTCCAACTAGCTAAGCTACCTTAGCTAGCTAACCCTTGCTTCTCTTCACTCCATGGCCATCCACCACCACCCAAAAGCCTACCTAGCTAACTCCACCAAAAACACCTAACCTTTAGTCCACCTAGCTAACCTACTTTGGCACCAACACACACGTAACCCTTCAACCCACCACCAACACCAAGAGGCACATCATTTTGGCGCCAAAAACACCCAACCACATCCCTTCATTGTGGTGCCAAAAATGCACCTCATCCTACTGAAAGAGTGATCTTTGTTTTCATTGAAATTTTTAACATAAAATGTTGCATTGTTGTATTTAGTTGTGTGGTAGAAAATCTCTTTTCAAAATATTTATTACTAAAAATCTTACCGTGAAAATAGTTAGGTTATCTCCACAGGGATATATTAGCCTATTGGACTAGCAAGTGGTGACTCGTTTATTCGGGAATCTCAATGAGTGCGCCTATTCTTTAGTGCAACTGTTGCCCTCATAAATGCTCATTCTAAGAATTGATCAAGATTGTAGGAATTTATATGCAAAATTACCATAGTATAATATTCTATTAAATAATGATCTTGGTAATGGTAATCAACATAAATATTAATTTCCAATAAAAGATTCCGTGTTTGCTGTAATCAATGTGACATACTCTATATAATTCATGAGATACTCAACCATAAGTAATTTATCAAGAATAAAGGGATATTCATGCAAATTTGATGCAATATACTAAAACAGAAAATAAATGACTAGGAATCTGGCAATGGCATTCATCGTAATTTTTAATAAGGAGAAGAACAAGGCATTTAGTCTCTCTTTTTCGTGCTCGCGTGGGGAAGCTTTGTCGGAGGAGCTGTTGCAGGTGAAGGTGTGTCAGAGCATGGCCTTGTCGATGGCGTAGGAAGCACAGCCAAAGGTTGCTGGTGATGGTGACCGGAGGTGAAGGAGAACGCTGGCGGCAAGGAGCTTAAGCAGCAGCTGTGGACATTTGTGTGCGATGCTTGAATTCAATGAGGGCTCAAGGTCATGCTTGAAGTCAACGAGAGTGCTTAGTTTAAAGTTTGGAGGCTGAAGGGGGACCTGATAGAGGAGTTGATCACTGCAGCTTTGGGTTCCTTCATTGGAGTGGACAGAGGATGGTGGTAAAGAAGAAGAAGGACGAAGGGGAAGGCTTAGGTGGTGATATGGTGTTGGTAGTGATGGTGGTTGTGGTCGGAAAGGGGGAGAAGGTCTGTTGGAGTTGGAGGGTGATGGGTACGGGTGGTGTTGATGACGGTGATGGGTGTGGGTTATGTTGGCAAGGGAGATTCTTGGTGGAGAAGGAGACGGAAGAAGAGAAGGAAAGGGAAGGGTGGCTGTGATGGTTGATGGTGAAGGTGTTGGTGGCGAGTGGGTGAGGGCGATGTGCATGTTGTCACCATGCATGCTTGGAGTCGATGAAAGGTGAAGATCGCCAGAGCCATAGTGAAATCCTCTAACCATGGTGTACGCTATTTCCACGGTGGAGCGGATGAGGGAGAAGATCCTGATGGAAAAAGGTGATCCAGAATTAGGCCAGTCTTCTTCCTTTTAAAACTCCTCCTGTTAGTTTTCTTCGGCCGAGAGGCTCTCCAACCACTCGGCGAGGATCGTGAGTGGTTGGAACAACAAGATAAGTTTTGGCGATTCCCATCAGATGTCTGATCATAACTCTAGATGTCTTAAAAAAGTATAGAATCAAGGAGCTTATGATGGTAGTTCCCAAACATCCATCCTTATCTGCAGACGACTTATAGACATAGAAATGGACATTTGAACTCTTGTACCTGTCCTGCATCCATCAAATAAATTATGTTACCATATCTATTAAATGTAAAATTGACGCATAAAATTATATGTAGACTAAGGTGAATTATCATATAACTCCTAATCAATTAACAACTAAGAATAACTAATTAGAGAGTACTTAGGCAAAATAATGATCCACTAAAGTGGACTTATCACCTAACCCTACACATCACCCCACAAGCCATCTTAACCCTACACCTAACCCCCCTTCTGGAAACCTAACTTGGCACCAACTTAAAATACCTCTCCACCATAACCACCACCCTTTAATCACCCTTAGTTGGCACCAAAACAACCTACCCATACCCCTTCAACTTGGCGCCAACTCTCCCTTAAATCTCCACCCTCCACGCTACCAAGTAATCACCATCCAAACTATCTCAACCCTCCATCAATGCCACGCCAAGATGCCCCCCCTTAACCACACCTATACTTGGTGCCAACCCAACCTAACCATCATCTAAACATCCCTTCGTATGGTGCCAAGAACCCTCCACCATAAGATCACCTAACCACCTTATCTAAACCCATTCTAACCTTACAACACACCACACAACCCCTTAACCCTAGTTCCCACCAAGGATTGGCTCCAACCCTTTGGTACCCCTTCACTTTGGCACCACCAACCCTAGCCTTAGGATCCTATAACCACCACCTATAATCCATCCTAGCCGTCCCCTCTTAACCACACTTACTTCCCCCCTTCCACTCTATAAAAAGACCACTAACCACCCATTTCCAACCATCCTTGGCTACACATTTTTCTACCTATATCCACCTTCATAAATGGCCAAGTAGAAGAGGAGAAGAAGAAGAAGATTACGGGAACATTCTATCCCCTTTGTGCCTTCAACTTCTTCCCTTCTTCTACTTTGTATCTTCACCAAGCAAAGAAGGAAGGCCAGCCAAGGAGGACGTCTAGAGGAGGAGCAAGAAGGGTAGTCAACGTCTACCCTAAGGAGGAGTTCAAGAGTGGAAACTTTCTAGCCTAGGAGGAGCCATGCATGCACCACCTAGGTTTGGCCAAAAAGAAGGAGATCCAGGAGCAGGCTTCTTTCAATTAAGGGGCAACCTAAATTGGAGTGGGAGTTCCACAACGTCATCACCTTCTTCCTAAGATTTCTTCTACATTTTTTATTTTTATTTTTTGCATGGTAGTGTAGTGTTTGAATTTTGTTCGAGATTACAAGTGGGAATCCCTCTCACTTGTGAGTTCTCCAACACCTTTGTAAAATAGTTTTTTATTTCAAGAAGCATTCCTCTACCCTTTGTTTAGATAGCTTGCATTATTTCTTGTTGTGTGTTGTTCCTCCATTACTCCAAGCCTCCCGTGCTTGGAGTGAGTTGGAGAAACAAGACACTTGTTGCTTTATTTCTTGTAGTTGTAATTCTCATTCTCTCTGCATTCATTTTGGCCTTATTTAAAACCTAAAAAAAATATACATATTTCAAAACACAAAAGGAAAGTTGATTTTTGTTTGTCGAGTGAGAGATTTCTAATTTGCATTTCGACCTCCCTTGGGACAATTCGAATACTTCCCAAGTATTTAATCTTTATAAATTTCAAAAGCGATTGGAATTGTGTATTACAACGATAAAAACCCTAATTTACAAATCGTGCTTTTTCACCATCAATGGCCAACCACCTAGGAGGAGGTGGACGACCTCTAGGTGGTCGGAGAAGGCCTTGGAGGTGGAAGAAGGAAGGAAGGAGATGGAAGGAAGAGGAGGATAGAGAATGAAGTGGAGACACCCTTTTTCTAGCAAGGGTTAATATGGTGAGGGGGATTAATGTGTTGCCACTTTTTGTGGCTTAGGTGGGAGGTTAGGTTGTTGCCACTTTTGGTGCAAGGGAAGGGGAGGGGGAGGGTTGGCATTAAGTGGGTTTTGTGTGTGTGTGTGTTGTGTGTTTAAATTTTTTAGAGGAAGTGGTGGTGTTTAGGTTAGGATTGGGTAGGGTTAGCCTAGCCTAGATATGGACCTAATGAAACTAATCAAGTGTTAATGAGTCTAATTAGGTCTAGGTTAGCCTAATCAGGTAGTAGGGAACCTAATTAGATATAGGATAGCCTAATCAAGTGTAAGTTAACCCAATTGACTCAGGTCAAGTCAATTTAGGCCATCTCTAGCCTAATTAGAGGTCTAGGAGGGTAATTGGGTCAAGGGTGATGGAATTGGGATAATGGTAGGTGGATAGGGTTTGTGGATAGTAAGGATATGGGTATGGATAGTGCTATCCATGCTTTAGGTTCTAGGGTTAGGTTATCCTAATGTGGAGGTGGTTCAAGATTTTAGGGTTTGGTGGGATAGGCTATCCTAGAGTTCTAGGGATAGGAGTAGGTTATCCTCCTCCTCTTCTTTATTATTTCAAGCAAGCCACTCTCTCTCTTTGTCTTCAGTCTTCTGACTTCTTATTCTTCTCTTTATTCTTTTCTCCAACTATCTACAGTCCTTTTTACTTCTAGTCATTCTTTGTCCAGGTCAAGATCATCTCTTGATCTCTTTATTGCCTGCAATCATGGATAAAATATCACCTAGCAAGATAATATGTCATTATTTATGTATAGCTATATAAAATGATGCAATGCATGATATGTTGTGATGCGAGAAAATGCGTGATTTCTAAAGATGGCTTTTGATACTGTTGTAACACACAAATTCGCATAACTTTTAAATTTGTAAACCAAGATAGTAGGAGTATCTAGGGTCATCCAAGGAGGCAATATTAGTTATCTTAATGAATAAACTCTCCCTCACTCTCTCAAATTATCATTTCCTCTTAGCTTTTTTGATTTTGTAGTTTTTAGGGTCTTTGAAATCGAGGCAACAAGAAGTAGAAATTCGCCTAAGTAGTTGCGATAAAAATGAAAGTAACGAAAACTCAATTCTTCCTAAGCTCACTCTAGGAAGGTGTAGCCTAGAGCGATTAGGAAGAAAGGTGTGTGCAATTATTAATTCAAAAATATAGAGATTAGAAGAATGTACATTGAAAGGCAACTTTTGTTTTCGCTTTTATATAATGAAGAAGAGCAAGTATCTCAATACAAGGTAATACTTGGAGAGCTCACTTGTGTGGATGAATTCCACACAAGTAATCTCCAAGTAGAGGAAAGCTTCTTACAACAAAAATAAAGATAACAAAAAGGAAAAAGTAAAGAGTCTCCCGAATGATGAAGTAATCCTCGCTCCAAGCTTTGAAGTGTTTTTGCACTTGAAGAGGATTTCTTCTTACTCTAAGATGGTGCTCCTTCCTCTTAAAAACCCTAGGGTGGATGTCCACCATCCCCCTTTGCCTAGTCATCCTCTTATGATGTTGATCCTTGGTTCTTCTCCTTGGAGGATGGAAGTAGAAGTGGGACACCAAAGTGAGGTAGAACTTCCCTTTGAACCTACACCAACTCTCTCCTCCAAGGGTGATTGTAGGTAGATAATGATGGAAATTAATCAAGCCAAAGATGTGGAATACTTGGTGGTTATATGGTGTATATATATAATAAGGGGGGTGGTGGTTATGTAGTCAAGATGCACCTAAGGTGGCGCCAACCATGGAGAGGTGCGATCATTTTGGCACCACTTTCAAGTTCTACGACTAGGATTTTGGAGGGCTAGGATGGTGGTTGACGTGGAATGGATGGTGGGATAACGTTGGTGTGGAATGGTAGTGATTAGTATGAAGTTAGCGCCAACATTAAAGGTGCTCGGAGGTGAAGAAGTGCACGATTTTTGGCACCATTATGAGGTGTGAAGGGTGGTGGTGGTTATGCTAGGTTGGTGCCAAAAAGGGGGGAGAAGGAGGTCATTGTTTGCACTTGACATAGACACATCCATTTAAGTTAAAATGCCTATTTATGCAAGTTCCTAGGCTTAGATTTGCATTCCATATTATAAATATTTCATAGCATGCATCATTCTGCATTTAGAGTAGTTGTGTATATTTTAGGTTAATTGCACCCTTTTGTGGTCAGGAGAGGAGATTTATTTTGGAGCCTCAGATTGACGATCCGATCGTACGGATCTGATCAGGATGACGATCGGAGTCCAATGCCTCCAAAATTGTCTTGATCAGAGTCCCATAGCACCATATGCAGTTTGAGGAAGATCAATAGCCAAGGGACTATGTGACATAATTTGGAGCTTCAAATGACAAATTCGACCACGCGGATAGATTCAGGTCGACGATCACAACCCAACGGAGTGAAAATCAACTCAATCCGACCTCTGTAGCAGCCCCTACAATAGAAAGAAGATGGATGGCCCAGATCGTGTCACATGGCGCAACCCAGGCCACCCATGTGCACGCATATGCCACCTCATGCACACAGCAGCACAAGTGCATGCGTGCGTGGAGGAACGTGCGCGCGGAGGGACGCACGTGCAGCCGCAGCGCATGTGGGTGCATGCAAAGTGCGCGCTAGTGTAGTGGTGGGTGGGTGTGTGGGCTATCTTCAGCGACGTTTGCAGCAAATCTTTAGAGACGTTTATGACCGTCAGTAAATGTCCTACATACAAATTTGATTCTTTCCTTCGCTATAAAAGGACCCCTACCCCTCCTATTTTTCATCATATCTTCATTTCTTCCTCTCACCACCTCCAAGGCTCTAGAGAGAGCTTGTCCCAAGCCCAGGATGCTCCTCTAGAGTAGAAAATCAAATTCTTTTCCTTCATCTCATCCCCCTTCGTGGAGCATCCCATGGCCATCCTCTCACTGCCCTTTGGGAAGAAGATCCTCGCCGGGACACCGTCCTGCCCCATCCTCTGTCCTCCGACTTCGTCCTCCTTCGTCCCGCTCCTCAGCACATTCCTCCAGGTGACATCAAAGCGAGTCGTCCTCTGAACAACCGTTGAGGGGAATTTCTCTCACCTCTTTCTATCTTGTTTTGCTTGCACAGTGTAGATTTTCTGCTTTCGTAGTTGTAACAAACAATTTTTTATAAATAGATAATTGTTTCGCTCTCTCTCTCCCTCTGTCTCTTATATTGTTGCAAGTAGATTAGCTTGAATTCATCGATCTGATCTCTTGCTTGCTAAAACTAAAAAAACTAGAAAAGATAAAATAATAAAAAAGAAATAAAGCAAAACATGAATTTTTCAAAACCAAACGTTCGCTTCCTTGTGTTCGACCCAGGATTCACTTTTTGAGTTTCGGTTATAAATTTTATCTGATAGATGCATTTTGTGAGCTACAACGACAGGTCCTCCAAACCCTAATTTTAACTTGCAAAACACGCCCCATCATTTTGGTGCCATTTTCGAGGAGGCAATGCTCTTTAATTTTTCTCGCATTTTTTTTGCCTTACCTAACTTTTATCTCACTTTTTCTATGATCTTACTATGATTGCAGGTACTATTCTGATGTGGGCCAAAGTGGTTAGATCGGAGAAAAGAGTGGATGAAGGTTTTGTAAGTTTATCCCCACCACCCCCACCCACTAGTTCATTTCACCACACTAATAACTCAAACCCAAATCAACTTAGGTGCTTTTTATAAACCATAGGATAGATTTGGTTGTTTGGTTGTCACCTCCACTCATCTCACCCTAGCATATCTTCTCTTGTGGGATTTTCTAAAAAATGCACACATTGACACCCACAACTCTCAACTTAAGGCACACCACTCCACTTTGATTCTACCATTTAACCGAGATCTAACCTGTGGATCCGGTACACCTTAACTCAACACACACATAAGTGAGTAGAAATATGATTAGGTTAAGACTTTTTGTGTGCCTTAATAAAGTGGTGCAATAGGCCAATTGCTTGAACTATTTAGGCCGCACCACTCAATCTAATACTGATCCATCAAGTAGCTTGCCACTTAGGGTTGATTCTTAAGGCTGAACTAGACACTCCACATTATTTTTAATTTTTAAAAGAACATATATCACCCATGTTTTCAAAACTTGGAGTGTTCTACTAAACCTTGATTGAACCAACCTAAGAAATAAACCCTAAAAGCTACTAAACAAGGTTAAACTCTAAAAGACACATCATCAAATAACCTTGTTGTAAACCCTGGTTGTGCACACACACACATTTGAATCAATCATTAAGGGCACAACCCATCTAAAGGGCCCATCACATTCCAAGAGCATAATCATCCCATGCCTAATTAAAATCGAGTAGATGTTGGCCTTAAGGATTGATTCGCTCTTTGGGGCTCAGACTGAGATTTTTTTCGATTAATCTACTTCTATTGTTCCATCTGATGTCTAGCTAGGGTAGTAGCATCAAACGACCACGGCTGGGGGGTACACTAGGAATCGGAGACATAAGCCAAAGGAAGAACCTTCTCCCTAGTCCCTCCTTCTAACTGGTTGGATTGACCGGATAAAAGTAGACCAAATCATTTATAATATCAAGACGGGTCCTGGGAGTCTGTAGGTCATTAGGCTAACCCACCTAAGGACAAGGTTGATTGATTGTACTGTAGGGCACCTTTCTCTCTTCTGTTTTCCCTCCTATTCTACCATGTATCCATCCACTTCTTACATGCATTTCCCATCCTATCCTACCACCACTTATCCCCAAGATGATTACTATTCCGACTTGACTTGTAATTACCCATCCACTAGCCGAGATGACTTTGATTAGGGATATGAATAGGGACCTTAGTGTCTAGGGCCTAACCTTGGACAACAAGACTATGATTACTATCCTTCCCAAACCTACAATGATTATGGATCTCCATCCTTTGATGACCAAACCAGCCCGATCTACAATCAAGAAGGATATAATGATTATAGCACCTACCCTTCCTAGTATTCCACTGAATATAGGTCGCCACCATCCTTTGAACAACCTAAAATGACCTACTTTCATGGAGGGACCCGAGAACCTCGACATCTTGACTCCCCTAGATTTAACCCAAACCCACCCAAACCTAAATTGAACCAGTCGGTTCAGGTGAACCAGATCCAGGATAGGGTGTTGGCTAATTTGAGGAACACTATACAATCTTTAGAAGCTCAACCAACACCATGCACTGAAGCATTGGAGCCTATGATAAAAATGATTGATGAGCTGATAGCTCATTATTGTATTTGCTCCAAAATGTTAGGGATAAGGACCCGGGTGAGTTTCTTCTTGGGAAGTTGTCAAGGTTGAGGATGAAATTTGTGGTTGCTCTAGTCAAATATTGGGATGATTCTTAAGATGAACCCCCTTCAGGAGAGCCAATATCTGAACTCGCTCAGATGCCTGTCGGGGGGATACATATTCTGAGATTGGAGATGACCAGGTTGGGCTAGAGTAAACAATTGAGGATGATAAACCGATTAATTCACCCAAGATTTCCGATCCAGGGAACGACGGAAAATGTCTCCATGGACCATGAAATGACATATGATTTCGAGACATATAAATGAGGATCAAGAATTCTTTTATTCTGAGGGTGAGGAATCTTTGAGTGACGTCTCACTTGAAGTTAAGGAAAAAGATTTTAGTGAGACAAACGGGCTCGAGGAGTATGATGAACCATTCAATAGCCCGACCATTGAAGATTCTGATTCAGTTGGGGCTAACTTGGAGGATCTGAATCCTGATGATTCAATCAGTAGTCCCAATGTTCAACCATGCCCTGAAGAGCTGAATTATGATATTCTTGAGATTACCAAACCCAAGTTAGTCCTGATTGAGCCATAATTGTTGGACTTGGGTACTTTGGATGGGGTGTACAATGATTTGGAGGTCCCAAAAACATTGATTTCGGAGGATAGGAAGTTGAAATTAAAAATTTGGGAGGCTAATTCTGAGGGAACTTTGATTTTGGATCTAAGGGTACCTATGGACCAGAAACCACCTACTTTCTACCAGGACACTTACATTATCTTTCACATGCAACCTAAGCTCGAAATAACTAATTATTTTTCTGAGTTGAACGTCAAGTGGACATCCGAACCTATTGAGCCATCTTTACCCGTTATATGACACTTTGGTTTTGGGTTGCACACCACAAAACCGCAGGTCCAGCCCTGCAAACACAATAATCTTAGGTTTTGGGTGATTTTCATCCAGAACCTTAAAACCACTCGACCCTAGGCATGGGTCAGCACCATAATCTGGTCCACGTCTGTGGACATCTTCTGCTAGTAGGTCGGAGGATTAATCTTTTGATTTTGATTCTGACCAGCACTTGTGAATTCTCAATTTCTTTCTTGTATGTATTTTATGCCTAGTGGAAGGCATTAAATTTAGCATGTGTTTATATTTCATGTTTTCTGCGGAGCTGACCAGATTTCTCACGATGTTCAGGTGATATTCTATTTACTCTGCTGATGTAAACACATTTACACTACTTAAGATGTCTATTGATGCATGTTCTTAAGCATAGGATTGCATTGCATGCTATAAATATTGCATAACATGCATCATCTTGCATTTAGAGTAGTTTGAGTAAAATGGAGGTTAATTGTCTCCTTTTATGTGCTTGGACAGGCTAAACATTTTATCGGAGCCTCGGATCAAAGATCCAACCGTATGGATGTGATCAGGGAGACGATTGGAGTTCAACGACTCCAAGATTTCCCTAATCAGGCATCCGTAGCATCAGATAGTGATCGGGGAACCCTAGAAGATCAAGGGCCAAGATGGTGTAAATTCGCACTTCAAATGACAAATCCGACCGCACGGATGAATTCGGATCGAGATCACAGCCCAACGACGCAAAAATCAAGTCAATCCGACATCTGTGGCACCATCTACAACATCCATAAGATGGACGACGAAGATGGCGCCACGTGGTGCCATCTCGGCCGCCCAAACAGCCACATACAATCTCTGAAGTCCCCATACCCTCTCCCTCTCCGCCGTTGGATCTTGATCCAACGGCTGTGGACAGCCGTGCCTAAAAGGGCCTGCTCGACCATCCACGCCTCGTAGCGCAGCGGTCGAAGGCGTTATCGCGAGCTAAGGACGCGCGTTTGAGTCGCAGCGAGGAGGCGAAGGGTGCGGGTGAGCGGGCGCGGGCATGCATCAGATTTTGATCGGACGACCGTCTACGCTCAATAGAGATCACGTGCTATTGCACACACGGCAAGGACGTGCGATCGTACGCGCTGGGCGAGCGCGCAGCAGCGGGCGAAGATGCATCTTTAGCCGTCCGATCGCTGAGAATTAAAGAACGTGGGCGGGCATTGAGAAAGAGCGCAGCTGAGGAGGCACGCGTGGGCGCGGGTACTACACCCACATTGGGGCCTTAGTGACGATTTTATCCGTCACTAAAGACCCCTCATTTTTTATTTTAAAGATGTAATGACCCATTTGCGCTCACTCCTTGCAACTATAAAAGGAGACCCCCTCCATATGAAATACTCATCCATTCCTTCTCTTCTCTACCTCTACAAAGCGCAAGAGAAGCTTGTCCCACACCCAGGATGCTCCTCACGAGATAAAGTCCAAATTTTCGTCCCCCTTCGAAAGTGGATCCCGCAACGACGATGGCGTGCTGCTCCATTCCCGCTCTTCTGCTTCGTCCTGCTTTGTTCTCCTTCATCCAGGCGTCGTCTCGTTCGGCTCGTCCTCCAAGCAATCGTCGAGGAGGATAACTTCTCTCTCCCATTCTTCTTTACAGCTTTTCTAGTGTAGAATTTTCCTACTTTATAGTGTAACTGATTTCCCGCTTTCTAGTGTAACTTTTATTTAGTTTGATTGTATAAACAGTTTGAAATATTGAATGCATGTTCTCTTTCTCTCTCTCTCTCTTTCTTTTAGTCTGATAGTTTCATTGTAATTATATCTCCTCGCTTTTCAAAAAATCTAAAATAAATATAATTGCGAATATAGATCAACGTAGCCTCGCTGTGTTCGACCCGGAATTCTTTTCGGTATAAATTTTATTTGTTGAACAAGAATTCTTCGCTTTCAAGCTACAACGACAGGTTTTCCAAACACGTTAGCGTAGCAATTCGACCGTTCAACATTTTGGCGCTGTTGCCGGGGAGGCAACGATGTCCGATCTTTTCTTCGCATTTCTTGCACTTTATTTGTTTTCTAACTTGCTTTCTCTTGTGTCTATTGTTTTGCAGAGACCTCCATCAAGGAATCAACAAGCGATAGACTATAGTAAAGTGT
Source organism: Thalassia testudinum (assembly GCA_037157565.1). Lineage (NCBI taxonomy): Eukaryota > Viridiplantae > Streptophyta > Magnoliopsida > Alismatales > Hydrocharitaceae > Thalassia > Thalassia testudinum. The sequence continues at coordinate 128,952,049 of JAZHRO010000014.1, read as the reverse complement.
AGTTGAAGACAACTGTAAGTGCTCCCCCATTCTTTCCCCCTCCATAGATTTCATTCGTCACATTAAATCCAAATTCCAATTAACCTAGGTGTTTGCATAAATGCTAGGAATAGTTTGGTTGTTTGGATTTCCACTCACATTCATTCCACCCTCATTCATAAAAAACAAAATAACAAAAAGATAATCTTGTGGGATAATTTTCAACAAACACACAACACACACCAACATTCAAGGCACTTAATCAACTTAATTTATTTCTACTCAACCGAGTTCTGATCTGTGGAACTAGTACACACAAAGCAACACATAATAGAGTAGAAATCATTCTAGGTTAACCATTTTTTAGTGCCTAACTTAGTGGTGCATTTGTGGCCAATTGTTTGAGTTGTTTGGGCCGCACCACTCTATTTAAAACCAACTCATCAAGTAGCTCCTCCTTAAGGTTTTCAATCTAGGTATATTCTAGGCACTCCACTTTCTTTTTGATTTTAAAGGAAAATAATCTTCACCCGTGTTTTACAACTTGGTTTGCCTAGAAACTTGATTGCAATTCACCTAATTTGAAACCTTAAAAGCTACTTAAGCAAGATTTGAATGTTAAAATTCACGCATCATAATAATCTTTCTTGAAAACCCTGGTTGTACACACACTTACACAAATCTCAATCAATCATTAAAGTCACAACCCATTTTAAGGGCCCATCACATTCCATAAGCACCACAATCCCAGGCTGTAATAAAATTGAGTAGACGTTGGCCTTAAGGTTTGATTCGCTCTTCAGGGCCTAGTCTGAGATTGTTTTTGATTAACCTACTTGTCCTGATTAATCTGATGTCTAGCTAGGGGAGTAGCATCAAACGACCGTGGTTGGGGGGTACACTAGGAACTGGAGGCGAAAGCCAAAGGAAGAACCTTCTCCCCAGTCCCTCCTTCTAACTAGTTGGATTAAACAGACGCAAGTAGAGTAAATCATTTACAGTCTTAAGGTGGGTTTTGGGAGTCAGTAGATCCTTAGGCTACCCCACTTAAGGACAGCCTTATTTTGTTGTGCTACAGAGTCCCTATCCCCAGTTCTTCTGACCTTCTCCTAGTTTATGCTGGGAAGACGGTCATTGAATCCCCGATTGGAAGGACCATTAGAACATTCTAGGAGGCACAAGTTGGATTTTGGTCAATTTGATCCCATGGCCGAACAACAGCCTCCTCTGCTTGGAAATCCACAGGAAGAATTTCGAAGGCAGCTGGAACAAATGCAGAGAATGTAGGAATGGTTTCAGAGAATGCAGGGCGCTCAACCCTTGAAGGATTTTTATGATCCTTCAAATTACGGGGAACATCCCGGCGTCCAGATTCCAGTCGATGACATAGAAATCAAGCCCCAGGTGTTAAGCCTGATTAAACATTATCATGGGCTTGGCTCCGAAGATCCATTTCAGCACTTGGAGGACTTGACCACTTTGGTCCAGACCACCAAGGCTCGAAACGTAAACGAGGAGCAAATGATCATGAGGCTCTTCCCCCACTCTCTTAGGGATAAGGTCGTGCATTGGTATAGGACAATAGGAAGACCAATTACAACTTGGAATGAGTTGAAATCGGCCTTTCTGAAGAAATTCTTCCCAGTCGATCGTACCAATGCTTTGAGACGGGCAATCACTACCTTTACCCAACGGCCGAGGGAGCAGTTTCATGTGGCCTGGGAGCGATTCCAGGACTTATTGCGGAGGTGTCCACACCACGAGGTGCCGAAATGGCAACTCGTGCAGATCTTCTATCATGGGTTGACTGAGCAACTCAGAAATCATGTGGATGATTCTTGCGGAGGCAATTTCCTCAATAAAGATGTAGATAGTGCACATGATTTATTTGAGGAAATGAGTGAGAATTCAATTAATCATGCCTCCATGGATACTTTTAACCGGTCCCAGCAACCCAGATCAAATGTCAATGAACTCCATGACTCTCATTCATTTGATATGGAATTGATTTGTAATAAACTTGATAAGGTGGACTTGGTTGCTAAAAGGATGGAAGAGTGGATGGCTGGAAATTCTATGAACAACTCTCGATCCACTCAATCCCAAAATTTGGGATTCCATTCCTCACGAGCTCCTTCTGGACGGGAGTTCATGAATCAACTCGATGCGGCTCAACCTATGAGTCAGTATTTTTCGGAACCCCACAAGTTCCCAACTGGGGCCTTTGATCCCAGTTTTTCTGATCCTTCCCTTTCTTTCTCTCCATCCTCACCTTATGAGGATGTCTGTGCTGTACAAGAGAATGTTAGATCCAACCTCTACTCGAATGCCTATAATCCAGGTTGGAGAAACCACCCTAACTTCTCTTGGAAAAATTCAGGGCAATAGACCCAATTCCGACTTGACAACTATGCTCCGCAACGACCAATGGGTCAGGGTCAAGTATATACTCAGTTGCCTCCGAATCAGGTCAATCAGCCAGCTTGGAATGCCCGTCAACTCGTAGGGCAGCCTGATTTGAACCGTCAAATGGTAGAGATGCAAGGATCTATGCTCCAGCTCATGCAGCAAATGAAAAACTCGATGGACAACTCACAATCCGGGCTCATTGCTAACTCTCGTCAACCCGGATCTCTACCATCCCAACCCGTACCCAACCTGCGAAATATTATGAATTCGGGCAATCAAGCTCAAGGGTACGAAAATCAGAGGGACCCGTACGCACATGCTTAGGTGGTTGAGCAGGGTTCCTCGTCTTCTTCTTCTGCAAATCAACAATTCATGGTCAATCAAGCCCCTCCAATCTTTCCTAACCCTCCCCAAGACCCAAATTCTTACGCATCTACAAATTCTGTCACTTTGAGGAGTGGTAAGAAGACTCAGGATCCACAACCACACTATTCTGATCTTTTGAATCCTAAAGAACCTGAGGAGAGAAAGGAGAATTCTAGAGGAGAAATCAACGCTCAGGAACCTGATTCCAAAGATCTGACTCATGTTCCTTTTCCTGAAGCCTTAACCAAATCAAAGAAGAAGAAGTCTATTGATAGCAATGAGGAGTTTCTGAATTTATTTAAGAATGTTGAGATCAATATCCCGCTCCTTGATGCTATCAAGCACATACCGGCTTACGCAAGATTTTTAAAGGAATTATGTACACAAAAGCGTAAGTTGAGAGAATCTGTTCCGAGGAAGGTGGTACTCTCCGAGCAGGCTAGTTCTGTTATCCTGCACTACCTCCCTCAGAAAAAGAGAGATCCTGGTGCTCCTTTGATTTCTTGCATTATCGGAGATTACACATTTGATAGAGCACTTTTGGATCTCGGTGCATCCATTAACCTAATTCCGACTTCTCTTTATGAGAAGTTTGGGTTAGGTGAACTTCGGCCAACTTCAGTAACGCTACAGTTAGCGGACCGTTAGGTCACAAACCTGCGAGGCATTATTGAAGATGTTATAGTTAAGGTCAAGGATTTCTATTTTCCTGTAGATTTCCTTGTCCTTGACATGGATGTACCGGATAATCTGAGGAACATGCCCATCATTCTGGGGTGTCCGTTCCTGGCTACCACAAAGGCCAACATTAATTGTGAAAGCGGTAACATGGAAATCGCCTTTGGGGACCAACGAATAAAATTGGATATTTTTAAGGTGATCAAAAAATTTGAGGATTGTGGATTTATTGAGGAACTTGATGACGATAATGATAATATTGAAACCTGTTTGACAGTTTCTTCAATTGAAAGTTCCTCTTTGGATGATGAATTTGACCCGCAACCTCTTTAGCTGACCTGACATCTTCGGAAGAGGTTACTGATTTTGTTCACTCACAACCTCTTCCTCTTGTTGAATCTTCAGCATCTACCTACCATCAATCATTACCCCACCCCAGCTTGAATTAAAACCATTGCCCGAGAATTTGAAATATCAATTTTTAGGACCTCAGAATACACTCCCTGTGATTATCAGTGCTAAATTGATGAAGGAGCAAGAGATTAAATTGATCAAGGTCCTAAAGGAACATAAGGAGGCAATTGGTTGGACCATTCATGACCTCAGGAGGATCGAGCCATCGTACTGTAATCATAGAATATTTTTGGAAGATGGATCCCGCCCTTCTCGCAAGATGCAGAGGAGATTGAATCCAAATATGCGAGAAGTGGTCAAAAAGGAAATTATCAAGTGGCTCGATGCAGGAATTATTTATCCAATCTCTGACAGTCCTTGGGTAAGTCCCATTCAGATTGTTCCAAAGAAAACTAGGATTACTGTTGTGACTAATGAGAGAGGAGAATATGTCACAACTCGTTCAGCTTCCTCTTGGAGAGTTTGTATTGATTACAGGAAGCTGAACACAGCCACTAAAAAGGATCATTTTCCCCTGCCCTTCATTGATCAAATCTTGGAAAAATTAGCCGGGCAGAAGTACTTCTGTTTTCTTGATGGCTACTCGGGATACAACCAAGTTCCTATCCATCCCGAGGATCAGGAAAAAACTACTTTCACCTATCCCTACGGAACTTTTGCTTTTCGTAGGATGCCTTTCGGGTTATGCAATGCACCTGCAACTTTTCAAAGGCGTATGCTAGCCATATTTTCTGACATGGTGGGAGAGTTTATGGAAGTCTTCATGGATGATTTCTCTATTTTCGGAGAATCATTTGACTCTTGTTTGGCTAATTTGGAAATGATTCTTAAGCGATGCATCAAGACACGACTGGTCCTTAGCTGGGAAAAGGGTCATTTCATGACCCAAGAGGGCATCGTTTTGGGTCATGTAATCTCTGAATGGGGAATTGAAGTGGACAAAGCTAAGGTTGATGCTATCGCTAAACTTCCTCCTCCCACATCTGCTAAACAAATCAGATCATTTCTTGGCCATGTGGGATTTTATCGAAGATTCATCAAGGATTTCTCGAAGGTTGCTCATCCTTTGAGCAATCTTCTTGCCAAAGAAATGCCGTTTATTTTTGACGAATCATGCCGAAAGGCATTTGATTTCCTGAAAATGACAGTCACCTGTGCTCCAATTTTGCAACCACCAATTTGGACAGCCCCTTTTGAGATCATGACCGATGCTTATGATTACGCAGTTGGGGCAATCCTGGGTCAGAAAATTGATCGAAAGCCCTCTGTCATTTACTACGCTAGTAAAACTCTGGATGAAGCCCAGAGGAATTACACTGTTACTGAAAAGGAATTACTAGCTGTAGTGTTTGCTTTGGAAAAATTCAGGCCTTATCTCTTAGGGTCTCATGTTATCGTTTATACCGACCACTCGGCCTTGAGACTTCTCTTGGCTAAAAAGGATGCTAAACCCCAGCTTATTTGATGGATTCTTCTTCTTCAAGAATTTGACCTTGAAATCAAGGATAAAACTGGGGTACAAAATGTGGTGGCGGATGACGAGTCGATTGTTCGCTTTAAAGTTGTTTGTAGTTTTATGTGGTGGAAAAATCGACTAATCAATATTTAAAACGAAATAACCACTTGCAGAAGAGCGGGTCATATCCACAGGGAGGCAATGACGTATTTAAATTTTCACCAGTTAAAAATGTTTGTTCGTAGTTAGTTTGGACAAGAATCAAGCCAAAATTGCCTTCAGATTAAGGTTGAATCAAGAAATCATGCTGAAATAGCAATTCTTAATAACTAGAGGATATTTGTTGCAATGTAGAATCAATAAAATATCATTAAAACTTGACAATGGTAGAAAATGTAATTATTAATGGCAATGTTACTGTAGCAAAACAGGGGATTTATTCCCCTTGGCCGTGTGCGACGAGGAGTGGAGGGCCGGACACGGGAAGCTTGAAGGAAGTTCCTTAGACCAAGGGCTTCGAAGCGGTGGTGGCGGCATGTCGCGCGGTGGCCGGAGCTGGCCGGACGAGCTCTGGTGAAGGTGGCTGCAAACGGTGTTGCAGCCGCTGTTGGTGGAAGCGCTGCAGGCGGGAGCACGCGCTGTTGGCGGAAGGCGCTGCAGGCGGGTGCGCACGTTGGAGGAGGGCAGCTCTGCTGCAGGGGTGCGGGTGGCGTGGATGCGCGTAGCCTATTGCTGCGTGCACAGGTGGGAGGCGCTACAGGCGCGAGAGGAGGGCGGCTCTGCTGCTGCGTGCGGTTAAGCGCTACAGCCGGTGCTGCACGCTGGCGTGGGTGCGCGGGCAGGTGCATACGAAGGCTAGAGGGCGAGGAGGACTACTGCAGGCGTGCAGGTGGCGTGGGTGTGCGTGGCCTGGAGTGGATGCGGGAGTGAGCGGGTGAGGTTGCAAGCTGTGCACACCTTGCGTGCGGCTGGAGGGCGTGCGGGTGGACGTGGAGTGAGCTAGTGAGGGCTGCGGTTTAGGTGCTGGAGGTGAAGTGGGAGAGGGTGGTTGCTGCTGGAGTGGGGGGTGGGCTTCAGATGTCCGGGAAATTTCCCGGATGTCTTAACTGGCTGAGGGGTGATTGCAGCGACGGTGAGGAAGGTGCACGGCGAGGTGCTCACGGTAATGCGGATGACCTCCGGATGGCGGTGTGGCCTGTCACACCACTTGCCCACGGTGGTGGAGGGTCATTGCCACGGTTGAGGCCGGTGGTGTGGAATGGAAGAGAAGAACTCTCTACAAAGTGGTGGGTCGATGGTGGAGGCCTGCCCCGCTCGGCAGCCTCTCTCCTCTTTTTGTAGCTGACTTCACGAATTTGAATAGAGAGGCGGGAGCAGATCCACCTTCTCCGTTGATCCATGAATGTGCTTTAGTGAGGTCGGAGGCGTTGCAGTGGCAGCCGAGCCATTGCTGAGAAGAAGAAGAATAAAGGACATTATTAAAATATTATGATTATTTATATACAAACCCTCAACTTTTATGCTAACTAAAACAATGTACCTAATTGGTTAACTAATTAAATGAATGCCATTCTAAGATAATTCTAAATGCATCTAAAATATGAATGCAATGCATGGATTATGTAATTAAATTAAAAATATGAATTAATTTATTTACATCCTAATTTATGCTAAATAAATGTTAGAATTAACCTAATGTCTAAGCACTTAAATACTTAAATAGCCCATGGGCTAATTAGCGGATCATTTGTCAAGACTCCTAGGTGATTCTTCTTGTTCAGACATTCTGATTGCTGACACTTTTCCGGATGAAACCATTCTTACAGTTTTAGGTGTCCACACCCCATGGTTTGCTGACATTGTTAACTATTTAGCCGTTGGTCAAATCCCCCAGGATTGGACCAAGCAACAATGGGATAGACTCAAATCTGAGGCCAAATACTACTTCTGGGAGGACCCTGAACTGTATCGCATCGGCTTTGATCAGATTATTCGTCGATGCATACCTGAGAATGAATTCAACAGTATACTCGAGTTCTGCCATGCATCTGGGTGTGGTGGACATTTCTCCAAGAAAAAGACGACTGTAAAAATCTTGCAATCTGGCTTCTATTGGTTGTCTTTATTCAAGGATGCCCAGGATTTCTCAAGGTCATGTTCTCAATGTCAGGCACTCGGGAGCATAACTAAGAGAGACATGATGCCCCTAAACCCTATTCTTCCTGTCGAAATTTTCGATGTTTGGGGCATCGATTTCATGGGACCCTTTATCCCTTCATTTGGACATCAGTACACTCTTGTTGCTGTTGATTATGTGTCCAAATGGATTGAGGCGATTCCCACCCGAACCAATGACCACAAGGTGGTCATCAATTTTGTCAAGAAAAATATCTTCAGTAGGTTCAGGATTCCGAGGGCTATCATCAGTGATGGTGGCACTCATTTTACTAATGCCCAATTCCAGAATTTATTGGCCAAATACGGGGTTAATCATCGAATTTCCACACCTTACCATCCCTAGACGAATAGACAAGCCGAGATCTCCAATAGAGAGATCAAGAACATTCTGCAAAAAACGGTTAGGCCTGATCGCAAGGATTCGACTCAAAAGCTTGAGGATGCTCTTTGGGCCTATCGTACGGCGTATAAAACGCCCATCGGCATGTCTCCATTCCGTTTGGTGTATGGAAAGGCATGCCATCTACCCATAGAGATTGAACACAGGGTATTCTGGGCAATCAAACAATGCAATTTCGATCTGAATCAAGCTGGGAAGACCAGGAAACTCCAACTATCTGAGTTGGAGGAGCTTAGAAATGATGCTTATGAGAATGCCAAGATCGTAAGGATTGGACTCAAAAGCTTGAGGACGCTCTTTGGGCCTACCGTACGGCGTATAAAATGCCCATCGACATGTCTCCATTCCGTTTGGTGTATGGAAAGGCATGCCATCTACCCGTAGAGATTGAACACAGGGCATTCTGGGCAATCAAACAATGCAATTTCGATCTGAATCAAGCTGGGAAGACCAGGAAACTCCAACTATCTGAGTTGGAGGAGCTTAGAAATGATGCTTATGAGAATGCCAAGATCTACAAGGCTCGGACCAAAGCTCTACATGATCAATTGATTTCCCGCAAGAGCTTTGAGCCAAACCAGAAGGTCTGGTTATTCGATTCTAAACATAAGCTTTTTCCTGGCAAACTTAGATCTAAATGGAATGGCCCATTCATAATTGATCAGATTTTTCCAAATGGGGCCGTTCAGATTTCTGCCCCAAAGATGGGTAACACCTTTAAAGTCAATGGTCAACGTCTGAAGCTTGTTGTTGACCGTATTCTTCCAGAACCCGTCTCAAACTCTGTTACTCTAGCCATTCTGTGACTTCTTTGGCTGGACTTCGCCTAGTTACCGGCATTAAACTCAGCAATTGTACATATGGCACAAGGCTGATACGAGCTTCATATCCAGGTGACATCTTTCATATTCTACCCTTTCTTTCATGTCCCTTTTTCAATGAGGACATTGCATCAGCTAGCCATGGGGGGGTGGATTCATTTTTTATTTATTTGGTCAGCTTTGTGAAATCCATATGAATTATTTTTCTCTTCTTATTTATATAAAAAAAAATCAAAAATAGGAAGGATTAGTTGGACATTAGGACTTTTCAATCCTAAGAAATTTTACATTAGGATCTGAACACAAAGACCCTTCAAGTCTTTGGACTTAATTAGCTTGTGTATCCACTAAAATGTGGATTTGTCTTTGAGTCCTCACCATCTTAATTCTATTATAATTGGAATAAATAAGTTTGGGTGATAAGTACACGACTTATCAACCCACCCTCTGATTTGAGGGAATTTCTGAGTTTTAAGCATCTACACATTTTTTTTGCACTGACTCGTTGTTCGACGATTCTAACGAAAATTGGGTAGCTAATGAACCTTCTAGGGTGATATGGCTGGTAAGTTATCATGGGTAACAGCCCATAGGTAGGTTGTCCAGAGCCCAGTCACTGGACCTTTCTCTTTTGCCTGCCCTTAGGTAAATCTTAGACCAGGGAAGCCACCTACTTAAAGAAAAAAAAAATCAGAAAGAAAAGGAGAAAAGAAAAAAAAAGAAATAAGCCACACTTTGCCGCACGAGTATGGCTAGCAAGTTGTTGGTGGTAACAGCTCATTGATCGGTTGTCCAGAACCCAACTCAGTAAATGTAGTAAAAATTCCTAAAACAATTAGGAAGAAGCGGAGAAGTAGAATAAACCGGGGAGATATACACTGGATTCACCCTTGTGTTGACCCCGTAAAAAATAAAAGTAGGGAGAAAGCTACCGGTTGTAAAGATACACCTTTAGGCAGAATTCTTGTTAGGTCACCTAGAGGCGTAGAAATCCGAAGTCTGTTTTAATTGCCGATCAATGAGTCTATCACAATCACAATAAGATGCTTAAAGCTTAGGGTTCTCATCAAATCTTGGGTGAGTTGAATGGCCGTAGAAAGCCACTCTTCAACCCTAAAATTTGAAAATCCAAAAAAAATTAGAAAAAAGAAAAAGAGAAAAAAAATTTTTCTTTGAATAAGGCGAGGGCTTGAGGCGGTCTGCATTTTGGCTAATACTCGGGCACTGTTGTGTCTTTGAAAGTTCAGTTCCTAAGTAGACAATTTCTTAATGTTGAAAATAACTCAGGTCCAAATAATCTAACCTAATTCTTTTATAAATAGCATATAGTTTTTGCTAGGGACTAGCAAAAGATAGGCATGGGGGTATGATGTAAACACATTTACACTACTTAAGATGTCTATTTATGCATGTTCTTAAGCATAGGATTGCATTGCATGCTATAAATATTGCATAACATGCATCATCTTGTATTTAGAGTAGTTTGAATAAAATGGAGGTTAATTGTCTCCTTTTATGTGCTTGGACAGGGCAAACATTTTATCGGAGCCTCAGATCAAAGATCCAACCGTATGGATGTGATCAGGGCGACGATTGGAGTTCAACGACTCCAAGATCGCCCTAATCAGGCATCCGTAGCATCAGATAGTGACCGGGGAACCCTAGAAGATCAAGGGCTACAGCCGCACCTAAAAGCGCCTGCTCGACCATCCGCGCCTCGTAGCGCAGCGGTTGAAGGCGTTATCGCGAGCTGAGGATGCGCGTTCGAGCTGAGGAGGCGAAGGGCGCAGGTGAGTGGGCGTGGGCATGCGTCGGATTTTGATCGGACGGCCATCTGCGCTCAATAGAGATCACGCGCTATTACACGCGTGGCAAGGATGCGCGATCGTACACGCTGGGCAGGCACGCAGCGGCGGGCGAAGATGCATCTTAAGCCGTCTGATCGCGAGAATTAAAGAACGTGGGCAGGCGTTGAGAAAGAGCGCAGCTGAGGAGGCGTGCGTGGGCACGGGTACTACACCCACGTTGGGGCTTTAGTGACGGTTTTATCCGTCACTAAAGACCCCTCATTTATTATTTTAAAGATGTAATGACCCATTTGCCCTCGCTCCTTGCAACTATAAGAGGAGACCCCCTCCATACGAAATTCTCATCCATTCTCTTCTCTACCTCACCAAAGCTCAAGAGAAGCTTGTCCCACACCCGGGATGCTCCTCGCGAGATAAAGTCCAAATTTTCGTCCCCCTTCAGAAGTGGATCCCGTGACGACGACGGCATGCTGCTCCATTCCTGCTCTTCTGCTTCATCCTCCTTCGTCCTGCTTCGTTCTCCTTCGTCCAGGCATCGTCTCGTCCGGCTCGTCCTCCAAGCAAACATCGAGGAGGATAACTTCTCTCTCCCATTCTTCTTTACATCTTTTCTAGTGTAGAATTTTCCTGCTTTATAGTGTAACTGATTTCCCGCTTTCTAGTGTAACTTTTATTTAGTTTGTTGTATAAACAATTTGAAATATTGAATGCATGTTCTCTTTCTCTTTCTCTCTCTCTCTCTTTCTTTTAGTCTGATAGTTCCATTGTAATTATATCGCCTCGCTTTTCAATAATTCTAAAAAAGAATATAATTGCGAATATAGATCAACGTAGCCTCCCTTTGTTTGACCCGGAATTCTTTTCGGTATAAATTTTATTTGTTGAACAGAAATTCTTCACTTTCAAGCTACAACGACAGGTTTTCCAAACACGTTAGCGTAGTAATTCGACCGTTCAACATCTGCCCTTTTCATGTTTTTGTTTTTACAATGAGGGCATTGCCTCATTTAGGCATGGGGGGTTGGATAATCAATTCCTGAGATCATTTTGTTAACTTTGTAGAATTTCTTTTAGTTTCTTATAAAAAAAGATTGAAATTTTGAAAAAAGATAAAAAAATAAGAATTAGGAGAAGAGAACTTAGGCATTTGGAAGTTATTAACTTTAGGAAATGATACAAGAGGACCTAAACACTTAGACTCTTCAGGTCTTCGGACTTAATTAGCCTGGGTGTCCACTCAAATGTGGACTTAGTCTCGAGTCCTTGCCAATTCAAATTCATCTTTAATCTAGTAAATAAATTAGGATGATAAGTATATGACTTATCAACTCACCCTCTGTTTTGAGGGAACTTTAAGCCTAAGCATCTACACACTTTTTGCACTGACTCAATTTTCGATGGTTTCTTCAGAAATTGGGTAGCTAATGAACTGTCTATGGTGGTATGGCTGGCAAGTTATTGGTGGTAACAGCCCATCGGCCAGTTGTCTAGAGCCTAGCCACAAGACTATTTTTGTTATACTGCCTTTAGGTAAATCTTATTTAAAAAAATATAAAAAAAATAGAAAAAGAAGAAAAATAAAAAAATAAACAAAACCACGCTTCACCGCATGAGTATGGCTGGCAAGTTGCTGTGGGTAACAGACCATTGGCCGGTTGTCCAGAGCCCAGCTCACAAAAATGCATAATAATTCCCAAAACACTTAAGGAAGAAGCGGGGAAGTAAAATAAACAGGGGAGATATACACTGGGTTCGCCCTTGTGTTGACCCCATAAATAAAAGAAGTAGAGAGAAAGCTACCGTTCGAAAAGATAAACCTTTAGGCAAGGTCACCTAGGGTCGTAGAACCCTGAAGTCCATTTTAACAGCTGCCTAGTGAGTCTTTCACTCTTTTCACTAGATTCTTAGCAGTTAAAGTCCTTTTCGAGTCTTGGGTGGGTCAGGTAGCCGTAAAAAGTTATCCCGAAACTCTCAAACTCCAAAAGTATAAAAAAATAAGGGAACTACAGTTTTGATTTTGTGTGGGTTCGGGGAGGAGGGGGAACATGTTTCAAGTGGGGAGAGGGCGAGTGGAGGGCGATCGGCGATGGGCGGAGCGCGGTAGTGGGGCAGAGCCATCCAGGGTGGGCGTAGAAGATGAATGGAGGACGTGGAGATCAAGGGCCTGGAGGAGAAGAGAGCGGATGTGGCAGGAGAGGTTTTTTAGGTCGTCTGAACATACTCAAAGACGTCCTTGGAGGAGGAAGAATGGTGATGTTCTTTGCTTCAGATGCAGACAAAGGGGGCATGTGGCTGCGATATGTAAAAATGCCCAGATCTGCTTAGAGTGCAGGGGTGAAGTACACAAGCGCGAGTTATGCCCTAGGAAGATCCCTTTGCGACAACGTCGGGCAGTCTCTCGTCCTGTTTGGAGGGTCAAGAATGAACCTCGGCCGCCACCACCACCGATCTTGGGCAGGCATACAATTGAAGTTGAGATCCCATCTATGAAAGAGATCTCGGCTGCAGAGATCACACTGAGAGGTGCTTTGATTGGGGAGATCATGTCAGGTAGGCCATCGATCGAAATGCTTCAGAATCTGGTACATTCCTTAGATCTTTTGTCTGCGGGCTGGAAAGTTGCTATGTTATCCCACTCTCGATTCTTGGTGTATGGTTTGGGCATGCTGGATGTAGAGCGATTGAGATTTCGTTCAAGTCTCTTCAAAGATTTCATTGTGATCTGGAGAATGGTCTCTCCTTTTGATGGGGCACTATCTGAACGGCCTCCACAAAGAGTGTCCTCCAGGAGGGTCCTCCTTGAGATCTCTGGATTGCCACTACACATGCGGGTAAAGGGAGTTGTCTCCAAGATGCTAGCAGGCTTTGCATCAATCTGTGATGGTTCTGATGTTCTGATTGGAGGAGACATTAGGTCTCTAAGAATTGAGGTGGAAGTTGCTAATGCTGGTTCAATTCTAGATTCGATCACTATCAGATGTGGGGGCACCTCTTGGCTTGTTAGGTTAGCTATTCTTGGGCAGGTTGAATGTTGTCAAGATAATTCTCCAAAGGAGAAACCAATGTCTGGAATAAAAAATGAGGTGAGTAAACAATGTGACAGCTGTGGATGCAACCCTGCAGTTGAGGCTCCTGATCTCAAAAAGAGGAAGGATTGCCACTGTGCTATGGCTGAGAAGGATCAGATGGATGATGTTGCAACACCTGCTGAAAATAGATCGTTTTGATAGGCAAAGAGGGTGACTGTCTGGAGGTTGCTGAGACTGAAGTGGCAAATTCTGAGATGACCTGCAGTATGGAGTTGGGTAGTACAGAAAGGGAGTTGAGGCTTAAAGAGCCCAGCCAGATGCAGCACCTGAGTCCTCCTGCAGTTGAGGTTCCTGAGCCCAAAAAGAGGAAGGATTGCCACTGTGTTATGGCTGAGAAGGATCAGATGGAAGATGTTGCAACACCTGTTGAAAATAGATTAGCCCTGATAGTCAAAAAGGGTGATTGTCTTGAGGTTACTGAGACTGATTTGGCAGATTCTGAGATGAAATGCAGTGTGGAATTGGGCAGTATAGAAAGGGAGTTGAGGCTTAAAGAGCCAATCCAGATACAACTTGCTGTTCAAACTGATTTGTAGTATGGCTGTGTTTCCAAACAAAAGAGAGGCGTGGGCAGATCTCCATATGTGCTGAGAAGGAGAAGGAAGGAGCCTCCTATTGTGGAGCAAGATATTGCTAATTCCATTATGGTAGAATATGTGGGCTGCAAGGTCAATGGGGATCTTTCAAGTGAGAAATGAGAGTTTTGTCGTGGAATGTGCGTGGGCTACGCAACAAGCAAAGAAGGGCTTCTCTTTGTAGATATCTCTCTGAGTGGGAGATAGACTGTGCCCTTTTACAAGAGACTCACTTGGAGAGGGAGAATGGTCAAGAATGGGACTGTTTTAAGCAGTTTGGCCATAATGATATTGTGGCTAAGGGTGCTGCTGGTCGGTCTGGTGGTTTGGCGTTTTGGTGGAGAAAGTCTGCCATTTCTGTAACTGAGATTTTTCGTGATAGGTTCTTAATTTCCTGCAGGTGTCACTCTCCCCAAGGTGATATGGAATGGTTTATATCATGTATTTATGGTCCTTGTGTGGCAGCAGAGAGGGTTGGCTTGTGGGAGGAACTTCATGCAATGCATCAAAGAGTGCAAGAGACTCCATGGCTGTTAGGGGGTGATTTCAATTGCTATCTTTCTGGTGATGACAATCCAGATGGGAGAGTGGACAGTTCTTCAGCAGGCTTCCAATTGGCTGTGCAGAACATGGGCTTGACTGAATTTCCCATCAGTGGTGTGGAATATACTTGGAGGAATGGAAGTGGACAGATTTCCAAATTGGACAGGTTCTTTGGCAGTCTTAGTTTGTTAGAGAGATTTCACTTATCAGCTGTTTTGAGCCTTGATAGGCCGTTCTCTGACCACACGCCTTTGGTTTGGGACAATGGGGTGAATGCAGACACGAGGTCATATTTCAAACTCAAGAGATCTTGGTTTAGGGAAGAAGGCTTTGTGCAAATGGTGTCTCAGTGGTGGCAAAGCAAGGATGTTCAAGGCACTGCCACACAGCAGTTGGCTACAAAATTGGTTGGTCTGCGTGACATGTTGAAAGAATATGGGCAGGCTGTGAATCTAATTAGAGACCAGAAGAGGAAGGAAGCCTTGACAGTCATCAGGGATTTACATATGAAAGAGTGCAGGCTGAATTTGGACCAATAGGAGCAGCAATTGAGGCAGCAGATGCAAGCAATTGTGGGGGATGAAGACCTGAAAATTGAAATGGATTGGCGTGAAAAATCCAGACAGCTTTGGCTTAAAGAGGGTGATGCGAACACAAAATTTTTCCATCTTGCGGCCAGTGCTAGAAGGAGATTCAACCTTATTTCATCTATTAAAGTTGAAGAAAGAAATATTACTTCGGTTAAGGAGATCAGATCTGAAGCAACAAAATTTTTTAAAGAAGCTTCCAAGGCAACTCCAAGAGGTTCATGGAGGATGGCAGCAATGGATTTCCCTTGTGTAACTAATGAACAGAGTGGCATGCTTGTGACCCCTATTTCTGAACAGGAAGTGCTAAAGGCCATTAAAGATTTAAATAATGAAGGGGCTCCAGGTCCAGATGGTGTTCAGGTGTTTTTCTACAGAGAGTTATGGAATGTTGTTAAGGTGGATGTGATGAAGGTTATCCATGAGTTTGAATTGGGTAACTCTGGATTTGAGAGGCTGAACAAATCCTATCTGTTTTTGCTGCCCAAGAAATCAAGTGCAGAAAGTTTTTTTTATTACAGACCCATTGCGTTATCAAATTCCATCTACCTTATTATTAGTAAGGTTATTGCTAATAGATTGCGGGAGGTTCTACAGGATTTGATTATGCCTGTCCAATCAGCTTTTCTTCCTGGGAGATCGTTACAAGAGTCATTCATTGTGGCGCAGGAAATTGTAATGGTGTGGCAAAGCAGAAAATCAAAGGCTTTCTTATGGAAAGTAGACTTTTCAAAAGCCTATGATTCTATCTCCTGGTCATACTTGTGGGAGATCTTTAGAAGGAGGAAATTTCCACCCTTTTTGATTCAATGGGTGAAGAGATGCATTACGACAGCCTCTTTTTCCCCATTGATAAATGGTAAACCGTGTCGTTCTTGGATTCAGCCCCAATGTGGAGTAAGGCAAGGTTGTCCTATTGCCCCTTTGATTTTTAATCTTGAGGTGGATACTTTGGCTAGGTTTGCCTGCAAATTGGTTGTGGATGGTTTTATTAGGGGGTATTCAATGTCTAATCATAGGGCTCTAGCTCCTATACTTCAGTATGCTGATGATACTGTTTTTCTTGTAGAAGGGGGGAAGAGAGAAGCGCAAGCTCTGTTACATATGGTTAAATTGTTTGGAGAGGTTTCTGGGCTCAGATTGAATGGAAGTAAATCTTCCCTGGTCTGTTTTGGGATGAATGATGGTTTACAGAATGAGATCTCTGCCATTCTTGGTACTCCTGTGGTGCCACTACCGATTAAATATCTAGGTCTGCCTTTGAAATGTTCTAAGTTGAAGAAAGCAGATTGGTCTTTCCTCTTTGAAAAGGTAGCTACAAAATTGGAGGGCTGGAGCAGTAGATACCTATCTAAAGGGGGGAGGTATATTTTACTGAATTCTGTTATCACATAGATTCCTGTTTTCTTCTTCTCTGTCCTGAGAGCTCCAAATTCGATTTGGAAAAAGCTGGAGGTGATGCGGAAAAGATTCTTTTGGAAAGGGGCCTCCCATCAAGGGGCTTTCTTTCAACCCTTAAAATGGGAGTCAATTTGCAAACCAAAGAAGCTGGGAGGCATGGGTGTCAAATCCCTTAAGGAATTCAATGAAGCTTTACTTTTGAAATGGGCTGTTCGGTTACCGCAGGGGGAAAAAAAAATTTGGACAGAAATTATTCAGGACAGTTATGGGAGTACCAATGATGAGAAAAATCGTCTTAACCCATGTAAACCATCCCCTTTTTGGCTTTCCGTGGTGCGAGCCTTGAAGGAAAATTGGAATTTTTTCAAATCTGTTTTAGGTGATGGAAAAAGCTTTAAGTTTTGGCTGGAGAATTGGGTACACGGAGGGATGCTTAAAGATAGGTTCCCCCTTGCTTATGTAGCGGCAGCAAATAAAAATGCAGTGGTAGCTGATTATTGGGATGCGGATTCGGAGCAGTGGCTGTTAAATATTGGTGGGAGGAATAATCATGAAACAAGAACCCGCACAGAGAATGAACGTCTCATGCAAGAGCTTGCTGCTTTCAAACCCATGCCTCATGAATATGACACATACAAATGGGAAGGTATTTTTTCTACTGTGGCTGCCTATGACAAATTGATAATGTCCTACAGGATGACGGAAGATGAAGAAATGGGGAAAAAGCTATGGAAGTTGAAAATACCACTAAAGTTACAAATTTTCTTATGGCTGTGCAGGAGGGATGGTTTGATTACTGGAGATCTGAGGCACAGAAGGATGGGGACCCCAACCCAATTTTGTTATTTGTGTGGGTTGCATAATGATTCTACAGATCATATCTTCTCTTCATGTGCTATCACTGATTATGTTTGGAGGAGAGTATGCAATGAGTCCTTACCCACCTGGGGAAATTTGTGGAGCTGTCTGGTAGATGGGAATAAGCCTTATATACATATGGTGGTTGTTCTGTGGGCGGTATGGAGGGCTAGAAATGAGTGTGTTTTTCAGGAGACCCTAGCTCATGTGGAAAATATTGTAAATTTTTGCTGGAGGCTCATACAGTACTGGGAGTCGAACTTGTAAATTATTTTTTTATTATCAATAATAGCTCTCCTGGTTTGCTACCAGTGATTCGATAGCATTCCTTTCTTCCTCAAAACAAAATAAAAAAAATTAAAAAAGCAGAAAAGCAAAAAAAAAAAGTATCTTCCCTTTTCAAATAAGGCGAGGACTTGGGTGGTCTGCATTCTGGCAGACACTTAGGTGCTATTGAGTTTTCGTAGTTTAGGACCTTAATTGAAATTTTCTATTGTTAATAAACGACTTAGGCCTAAGCGATCAAGTCCTAATTCTATTTTTATACATAGCAGGTAGTTTAATTTTGCTAGGGACTAGCAAAAGATAGGCATGGGGTTATGATGTAGACACATCCATTTAGTTAAAATGCCTATTTATGCATGTTCCTAGGCTTAGATTTGCATTCCATATTATAAATATTGCATAGCATGCATCATTATGCATTTAGAGTAGTTATGTATATTTTAGATTAATTACATCCTTTTCTAGTCATGAGAGGAGATTTATATTGGAGCCTTGGATTAATGATCCGACCAAACAGATCTGATCAAGACGAAGATCGGAGTCCAACACCTTCGAAATCATCTTGATCGGAGTCCTGCAACACCATATGCAGTCCGAAAAAGATCAACTGCCAAGGGACTAGGTGACATAATTTGAAGCTTCAAACGACAAATTTGACTGCAAGGATGGATTCGGGTCGACAATCATAGCCCAACAGCATGAAAATTGACTCAATCCAACCTCTGTAGCAGCCCCTACAATAGAACGAAGATAGACGACCCAAATCGCACCACGTGACGCAACCCAGGCCTCCCATGCGCATGTATGCGCCACTACACGTGCACAGCAGCACGGGTGCACGTGAGCATGAGGAGGCACACACACAGTAGTAGCGCCTGCGAATGCGTGCGCAGAAGCACGCGACATGGGCACGCGGAGCGTGAGCCAACATAGCGGTGGGTGGGCACATGAGCTATCTTCAGCGGCGTTTGCAGCGGATCTTCAGCAACGTTTATGACCGTCACTAAATGTTCTGTATACGAATTTGATTCTTTCCTCCACTATAAAAAGACCTCTACCCCTCACATTTTTCATCATCTCTTCCTTTCTTCCTCTCACCACCTCCAAGACTCTAGAGAAAGCTTGTCCCAAGCCTGGGATGCTCTTGTAGAGTAGAAAATCAAATAGTTTTCCCTCCTCTCATCCCCCTTCATGGAGCATCCCATGGTTGTCCTCTCACCGCCCTTCAGGAAGAAGAACCTCGCCGCGACGTTGTCCTGCCCCATCCTCCAGCTCCATCCTCCTTCGTCCTGCTCCTCACCACCTTCCTATAGGCGACATTAGAGTGAGTCGTCCTCCAAGCAACCGTCAAAGAGCATTTCTCTCACCTCTTTCTATCCTTTTTCGCTTTCGCAGTTGTAACAAACAATTCTTTATAAATTGATGATTGTTTCTCTCTCTCTCTCCCTCTCCCTCTTATATTTTTGCAAGTAGATAAAGTTTTCATCGACCTAATCTCTTGCCCGATAAAAATACCAAAAAATTAGAAAAGATAAAAATGACAAAAAGAAATAAAGTGAAATGCAGATTTTTCAAAACCAAACGTTCGCCTCCCTGTGTTCGACCCGAAACTCACTTTTCGAGTTTCGGTTATAAATTTTATCTAATAGATGCATTTTGCGAGCTACAATGATGGGTCCTCCTAACCCTAATTTTAATTCGTGAAGCACTCCCCATCAGCACCATTATTAGGTTAAGGGAAGTGTTGAGTAGGGAGCTAGGTGGAGGAGAGTAAGAGGTGGACTTTGGAGCTAGCTTAGCTAGTTAGGGTTAGCTAGTAGCTGGTAGGAGCTAGGAGGAGATTACTTACACTTGATAGAGCTATCTTGAAGCTGAGAAGGGATGAAGTGGAGCTTCCTATAGACTCAGTAGCTAGCTCAGCTAGCTAGCTTATTGCTAGTAGATAAGCTGAGTTGGATTCAATTGAAAGGAGATGACTTGTGCTTGCTTGAAGCTGAGTTGAGCTAGTATTGAGCTGCATGATGACTCTTTAGCTAGCTTAGCTAGCTAGTTCTCAACTAGTAGCCAACCTTAATGAAGTTGAGCTGATAGGAGCTGAAATGAGTTGATAATGCGCTGATGTGAGCTTCATGAGTTGAGTAGGAGTAGGGATGAGCTGACATGTAGCTAACTAGAGCTTCTATCTCTTCTTCTTGAGTTTTTTCCTTTCAATGTGCTAGGGTTTAGATGATCTAAATGTTTCCTCATTCCCTGACAAGCAAGTGATATGTATAAGCACATAAAACTACGAGAAAACTTAATAATGCACGCATTAACCCTAAATTTATATGAATGCCTAAATACAACTTAATATTGCAATGCAAATGTAGAAAACCTAGGAACTAAGTGTAATTTATGCTTAGGAATGCTCATATACAGGAGTTTATTACACCCCCATGCTTAGCTTTTGCTAGTCCCTAGCAAAATTTCTTTCACAAAATAATATTGAGGAAAACTACAAAAAATTGATTTTTTTTGTCTTGAAGGGAAAATTTTCATGGGACTTTGGCTGGTTTAAGAAATGGAAGGTATGAGATTTGTTTATGATAAAACATTAGGATGTATCCTTGGAACTAAGAATTACCATAATCAAGATTTTCATATCTTCGCAAGAATTCAACTAATTTCCTCCTTCCTATTCAAACTATCTCGTTATTTGTTTTCGCAATTAGAATCTACTTGACCTAAGAGTTTGATCCATGATTTGCATGACAATGAAAATCCAAGTGTCAATGCATTGTCTTTGGCCAAATTTTTTTTATCTTTTGTATTTTTGTTGTTTTTATTCCCTCCATGCTTTGCCTCAGATTAACCCTAATATAGAATTGTGATGGAATCATCGTCCCTGTCACTTGTCCTTGAAGGGGCCCTTGCTCCGACACTATAATAGCACCATCCAAGGCACCTTCTGGGAGTCCTACACCTTGACACCTCATAGCACTGTGAGAGGAACTCCTAGCGAATCTAGGCTCTTGCTTTAACACTTTGGGATAGTACCATTCGAGACATCTAGACCGTAAGGTGTGCTTATAAGCTCCATGTATAGATATGAAATATAGATATGGAGTGATTATTGAATAGTTTTGGGGGAAAAATCAGAGTTAGGGCTTCAGAGAAACCCACGCCGTAGTAAGTGCGAAGAAATTTGAGATTAGATAATTTTTACTGAAATTTTGGTGAGTCTCGAGTCGAACATAAGGAGACGACATTCGATTTTTGGAAATCCACATTTTTATTTATTTTTGGGAATTTTCTCAATAGGTTAAAAAATAGGTTATTCAAACTAATAAACTACTCTATTCTACTATGCAAGAAAAACTAAGAGATAGAGAGAGAATGTTTGATATATTAAAAAAATAGAGTTTTATTACAACTAACAAAATACAAAATAAAAGAGAGAGGAGAGTGAGAGGAATCTCATGAAGCAGTATTTGGCAAGATGACGGCGTTTGGCAGTAGCTAGATGAAGGGGATGAGGTGCAGGATGACGGGGATGAGGTGCAGGAGGATCCCAATTAGAGGAAAGCTTCACCAAGCTAATGGAAAGGGGGTGAGGTGATGGAGGTGATCTACTACTTGAATGGAGGTGAGCAGACGACTCTAAGGTTTCCTATGGAGGTGATGCGGAGAGGGACGAGTATTTGGTGGAGGGAAGGGTTGCTACACTAATAGGAGAACCCTGGAGCTTGGAAGTAGAGCTATGGAGGCTTTGGAATGCTTCTTAAGCTTTAGAAATATATAGGATAAGTGTAGGTAGAGATGGTAGGCTAAGGGGGGTATATGGCCTTTTATAGGTGTTTGGAGGGGGTTGGATTGGCCTTGTCTATGCATAAATTACACTCCCATGCGTTGATCACACTATGTACCAAGCCATGTGCGCATTCGAGTGCATCTAACCAGCTGTTGTCTGCTGATGCACTGATTACGTGCGCTTATAATGTGCTCGTTGGCACTGAATTGTGCATTGTGCTCACTGGCACCAAGTTGTGCACTGCTCGTCATGCACCCACTGAGCTGCTTCAATTGGCACCAACGACAAGGATTGAGGGGCCATGGGGGTTCGAACCCGGACCTTTCCTTGGTAGTGATGGTCCTAACCACTATGCTACACCTCTTTCTTTATCAAAAAGACATCCCCACTGATGGGGTGATGTGGCCACTCTATGGTCATTGGATCTCGATCCAACAACCCAGATTTGATGGGCATGGTGAGAGAGAGGTGGTGGTGTCTCCTTGGGCGGCTTCTAGGTCATCCATCTTCAAATGCTTGTAAAGGATGCCACAGATATCCAATCAGATCGATTTTTATGTTGTTAGGCTACAATCGTCAATTTGGATCCATCTGTATGGTTGGATTTGCCTTTTGAAGCCCCAGAATAAGTCGCATTGACCCCTAGCCACGAAAGTGGGTAAATTAGCCACGAAAGTGGATAAATTAATATACAATTTGTACAAGTTAACCTAAATGCAATATAATGAATGTTGTGCACTATTTACAATGCTAACTATATCTAAACAGCTTAGGAACCCGCAATTTAAGCATTTTATCCTGAATAAATATGTATTTATCACACTCCCATGCCTATCTTTTACTAGTCCCTAGCAAAATTAAACTAAATGTTATTTATAAAATAAGAATTAAGATTTGATTACTTAGGCATAAGTTATTACTCAACACTAAGAAACTTCAACTAAGGGCCCAAACTATGAAGACTCAACAACGTTGAGTGCTTGCCAAAATGCAAACCACTCAAGTCCTTGCCTTATTCCATACAAAAGAGAAGATATATATATATACATATTTGTTCTTTTTCTTTTCTTTGAGTTTAGAGTTTCGGGATAGTTTTCTACGGCTACCCAACCCACCCAAGACTCGAAAAGACTCTAAGTTCTAAGCATCTTATTGTGAAAATGTGATAGACTCACTAAACGACAGTCAGAATGGACCTCAGGTTTCTACAACCCTAGGTGACCCTTAACGAAAAATTCTATCTAAAGGTGCATCTATTTGACCAGTAACTTTCTCCTTACTTTTATTTTTATGGGGTCAACACATGGGCGAACCCAATCTATATCTCCCTGTCCTATTCTACTTCCCGCTTCTCCCTAAGTGTTTAGGAATTATTTATGTGTTTTTGTGGGCTAGGTTTTGGACAACGGACAATGGGGGGTTGCTCATGGAATCTTGCTAGCCATAACTGTGCGGTGAAGTGTAACTTATTTATTTTTCTTTTTTTTGCTCCTTCTTCTATTTTTCCATTTTTTCCTCTCTTTTTTCCTGAGCAGGTGGCTTCCCTGAACTAAGATTTACCCAAAGGCAACAACCAAAGAGAACGGGTCACGTGGCTGGGCTCTAGACACCCGGCTATGAGGGGTTACTCATAGCAACGTGCTAGGCATACCACCCTAGAAAGTTTATTAGCTACCTAATTTTCGTTAAAACTACCTGAGAAGTGAGTCTGTGCAAATAGTGTGCATATGCTTGGACTATAAGTCCCCTCAAATTAGAGGGAAGGCTGATAAGTCGCACACTTATCACCCTAACTTGTTTAACCACTTAAAAATAAATTTTAAGTTGGCGAGGACTCGAGAAACAACTCCACATTTTAGTGGACACTAGGGCTAATTAAACACATAGGCTTGAAGAGTCTAAGTGTTTAGGCCCTACTATATTATTTCCTAAAGCTGAAAAACTCCTAATTCCTAACTTCTCTTTTCCTAATATAATATTTTTTTAATAAAGGGAAAATCAATACAAAGAATCTATAGAGATGACAAAATCATTCAGAATTAAGTGTCCACACCCCCATGCCTAGCTTATGCAATGTCCACATTGTAAATAAAGGCATGAAAAGGGTAGAATAGAGAAGATAGCACCTGAATTCAATGTGATTTTGGTTAGCTCAAAATACAGACTATACAAGGGTATTGAGTTTAGTGTCGTCATTTAGGCAAAATTCAACCATAGATATCAAGCTAAGGTTAGAGCAACCTTGTTTGAGACGGGTTCAGGATAGACATGGTCAACATAAGGTTTGAGACGCTGTCCGTTGACCTTAAAAGGGTTACTTGTCGTCGAGTCAAAAATTTGAATGGCTCCATTTGGAAAAATTTGATCCATAATGAATGGGTCGTTCCATTTGGAGCTAAGCTTGTCGGGAAAGACCATAAGTCGGGAGTCGAAAAGCTAGGCTTTTTGGTTTGGCTCAATGCTTTTATGGGAGATCATCTGATCATGTAAAGCTTTGGTCCTTGACTTATAGATTTTGGCCTTTTCATACACATATTTTTTAAGCTCCTCCAACTCAGATGTTGGAGTTTCCTAGTCTTCCCAGATAAGTCTTGGTCAAAATTACATCTCTTGATAGCCTAGAATGCCCGGTGTTCAATTTATAAAGGTAGATGACACACCTTACCAAACACCAGACAGAATGGAGACAGCTGATAGGTGTCCTGGATGTCATACGGTAAGCCCAAAGAGCATCATCAAGGCTTTGGGTCCAATCTTTCATATTAGGCCTAATCGTCTTCTGTAGGATATTCTTGATCTCTTGATTGGAGACCTAGGCCTATCCATTCGTCTTGGGGTGATAAGGTGTAGAAATCTGATGATTTACCCCATATTTTGCCAGTAAATTCCTGAACTGGGCACTGGTGAAGTGAGTGGCACCATCACTGATGATGGCTCTCGACATCTTGAATCGACTAGAGATATTCTTCTTTACAAAGTCGATTACCACCTTGTGGTCATTGGTTTAGGTGGGAATAGCCTCGATCCATTTAGACACGTAATCAACAGCAACAAGAATATACTGGTGTCCAAATGGAGGAAGGGCCCCATGAAGTTGTTGCACCCGTCGTCTTGCACCTCATCCCCTTCATTCGGCTACTACCAAGTGCTGTCATCTTGCCGAATAGCCGCTTCGGGACATTCCTCTCATCCCCCTCTCTCTCTTTTATTTTGTATTCTTTTAGTTGTAATAAAACTCTATTTTTTTTAATATATCATACATTCTCTCTATCTTTATTTTTTTCTTGCATAGTAGAATATAGTAGTTTATTTAGTTTGAATAGCAACCTATTTTTTTACCTATCGAGAAAATTCCCAAAAGGAAATAAAAATATGGATTTTCATAAATCGAATGTCGCCTCCCTATGTTCGACTTGGGACTAACCAAAGTTTCGATAAAAATTATCTGATATCAGATTTCTTTGCACGTACTATGACATGGGATTCTCCAAAACCCTAACTTTTATTTTTCCCGTGAAACTTTTCAATGATCATTTTGGCACCATTGCTGGGGATCTTCTATCCAAATGCATCTGTACGGTTGGATTCACCATTTGAAGCCTCAAAGTAAGTCGCCCTGTCCCCTAGCAACAAAAGTGGGTAATTAATATACAATTTGTATAAGTTAACTTAAATGCAATGTGATGAATGTCATGCACTATTTACAATGCTAACTATATCTAAATAGCTTAGGAACTCACAAATTAAGCATTTTATCCATAATAAATATGTATTTATCATGGAGCAAGCATCTAGGGGCTAACATGTTGGCATCACTTCCTAAAAGGAAAGTTTTCTCATTCTCTGTGGTAGGAACTCATCCAATCAAAACTGTTTCAGGTTTCATCTTAAGGTAAACATGGGAAAGTATTTATTTAGGTGCTTTTGGGCTTTTGTTTTTATTGGTTGTGTGTATAAACAAGTTTTACACTTGAGTTTCAAAAGAAATTCAAATTTCTAGATCGAGGACTATATCAAGTACTATTCATACCGCTAAATAGAATCTGAGATAATTAGTTTCTTCAGAGGTTTAGGAGGAGTTCTTTTGGAGATATACTGATCTAATCTAAGTTTTTAGACTTGAAGAGTCTAGCTAATGGATCCTCATACTTGACCTTAAGTTTGTTAAAAATTAAATCCCTTATGTACCTTTGAAAAATAAGGTCACAACCTTAGTCCCAAATTTTTGAAAGTCAAAAAATTTTGAATATATAATTTTGATTGATTTTTAGTTATGAGAAAATGCATGCAAATGAAAGGATGCAAAAATGAATGTAGAAAATATTTTATTTTTAGGCTATGAAAATCTCAAAATGATCGATAAAATTTAATGCGCACCCCCATGCTAAAGCTATCCAATGTCTTCATCCATAAGGAAGGATAAAGGTATCACTTAGGTACGCAAAGGTCGACGTCAATATTGTCAGAACCTGAAAAGAAATAAGAAAAAGGAAAGTTGTAAAAAGATGCTAGGTTACCTCCTAACCAGGGCTGTCTTTTATGCCTTTTCAGCTCAGCGCGAAGCGCATCAAGAGTCGGGTAAGTTGTGGAGATCTTAAGAGTCAGAAAGTTGACTTGGAGTATTATCAAGGTAGGGATTTAAACGCTGGTCATTGTCAGTTAAAGAAATGTCCATTTTTGGGTTGAAAATGTCAATGATACTGTAGGGATGAGTTTTTAGGATGATATAAGGGCCAATCCATTTTGATTTTAGCTTTCCTGGAAAAATTTGAAATCTTGCATCAAAAAGCCACACGCGTTGGTTGGGTTCAAAATTTTTCTGAACAATATATTTATCATGAAAAAGCTTTGTTCGATCTTTGTATATATGCGCATTTCCGTAGGTAAAATGAAGTTCTTCCAGTTCAGTTAATTGAAGTTTATGATGTTTAACAGCTTCCATAAAATCTGAATTTAGTTGTTTGATTGCCTAATATGCTCTATGTTTTAATTCTACTGGGAGATAGCATGCCTTTCCATAAATCAGTCGAAAAGGGGACATACCAATTAGGGTTTTAAAGGAAGTATAGTAGGCCCATAGGGCATCATCCAACTTGCTGGACCAGTCCTTTTTGTCTGGCCTAGCCATCTTTTGCAAAATATTTTTTATCTCCTGGTTAGAAACTTCAGCTTGGCCAATGGTTTAGGGGTGGTAGGGGGTAGAGATTTTGTGATTAACCCTATATTTAGAAAACAACTGATATAATTGAGAATGGGTGAAGTGAGATCCTCCATTGCTGATAATGGCCTTGGAAACTCTGAATCTTAATAAGATGTTCTTTTTAATGAAACCAATGACTGTCCAGTGATCATTAGTGCAAGTGGGTACAGCTTCGATCCATTTTGATACATAGTTGATTGCGACTAGTATATGTAAGTACCCACAAGAGTTGACAAATAGTCCCATGAAATCAATACTCTAGACATTAAAGATTTCAACTTCTAAAATAGAGTTTAGGGGCATCATATCCTTTTTAGTCTTGTTGCTGATGCTCTGGCAATAAACACAGGACTGAACAAAATCCTGAGCATCTTTACGTATGCTGGGCCATTAAAATCTGGTATTGAGAACCTTGGTCGCAGTCTTGTTTCCTGAGAAATGTTTTCCACAGGACATCGCATGATAGTGGTTCAGAATATTATGAAATTTTGATTTAGGAACTCATCACTAGATGACTTGGTCAACATAAATACAGAAAAGATTAGGATCCTCCCAAAAGTAATACTTAATGTCAGTGAAGAACTTATCCCGTTTAGATTTAGGCCAGTCATGGGAGATTTGTCTAGTCACCAGATAATTGACTATAGTAGCATACCAGTAGAGGTTGTTGACAAAAAGGAGAGTCACCAGGAAAGAAATCTGGAGGGGTCAACACATCATTCGTTGAGAGATGAGAGAAATGATCAGCCACTACATTTTGCAATCCCACCTTATCCTTAATTTCTAGGCCAAATTCCTAGAGTAAGAGAATCTAGCGGATAAGGTAAGGTTTTGCATCTTTCTTATTTAGCAAATATTTCAATGCTAAGTGGTCTATATAAATAGTAATATGAGACCACAACAGATAAGATCTGAATTTTTCTAGGGCAAATACAATGGCAGGAAATTCCTTATTAGTAACTATGTAATTCCATTGTGTATCGTGCAAAGTTTTACTTACATAGTAGATCACAACAGGCTTCTTGTCAATGTGTTGCCCTAAAATCGCACCCACAGCATAATCAGAGGCGTCTGTCATGAGTTCAAAAGGATGATTCCAATTTGGTCTTTGTAAAATGGATGCCTCAGTAACTTTCTTCTTGAGCTTTTCAATGCCCTTTAGGCATTTCTCATCATGGTCAAAAGGTTGATCTTTTGTTAATAAATGTCTCAAGGGTCTAAAAATCTTGGAGAAATCCTTAATGAATCAATGGTAGACCCCCACATGCTCCAAAAATGAGCAAATCTATTTTACAGAGTTGGACGAGGAAAGTCTAGAAATGATATCAATTTTAGGTTTATTTACCGTAATTCCATTTTTACAAATGACATGGCCTAGTACGATGCATTCTTAGTCCATGAAGTGGCTTTCTTCCCAGCCTAGGACTAATTAAATTGACTTCTATACATATTTGGAGAGTCATATGTAGATTGGACAGACAATGATCAAAAGAGTGTCCAAAAATTGAGAAGTCCTCCATGAATACCTTAAGACAATCACCTACCAATTCAGAAAATATTTCAAGCATACACCGCTAAAAAGTAGCAGGTGCATTGCAAGGCCCAAAAGGTATTCTTTGGAAAGCAAAGGTTCTGAAGGGACAGGTGAAAGTAGTATTTTATTTGTCCTCATGGTGGATTGCAACTTGATTATAGCCTGAGTATCCATAAGGAAACAGTAGTATTCTTATCTGGCTAACCACTCCAAAATTTGATCAATAAAGGGGAGTGGGAAATGATCATTCTTGGTGGCAGTGTTTAATTTAGATAATTGATGCACACCCACCAAGAAGAGGCAGTCCGAGTGGGAATAGTTTCACTTTTGTCATTGGTGATGATAGTTAGTCTTTCCTACTTAGGAATAAACTAAGTAAGACTAACCTAATTACTGTCAGAGATAGGGTAGATAATTCCAGCATCAAGCCACTTAATAATCTCCTGTCAGAGATAGGGTAAATTTTAGGATTTAGTCTTCTTTGAGGCTGGTAGGAGTAATGAGAGTCGTCCTCGAGATAAATTATGTGAGTATAATAGGACAACTTGATTCCATTGAGGTCTTTCAAAGTTCAACCAATTGCTTTATTGTTCTTGCTTAGGACTTGGAGAATCTTTTTCTCTTGGTCCCTAGAAAGATTAGAGTTGATAATCAGGGGCATAGTCATGTTAGGTTCAAGGAAAACATATTTTAGAGAGTCGGGTAAGGGTTTTAAATCCAATTGCGGGCCAGGCTCAGATATTAGTGTAGAACTAAGGTCCAGAGTGGGAGTGGAGGGAGAAGAATTAGAAGTTGAAGGTGAAGTCATGGTGAGAGGGTTTTTGGACTCAGGAATGGATTCAACTACAAAATAGGTCCCTAGATGTGAAATCTAAATGGTTTTCTTCCACCAACTGTTCTATTTCATAATCAGAGTCATCAAAAAAATTAGGCTCACAAAACCTCTTGGAAGCTTGAAATATATCTAATGTAATAGTGTCGCCACCACAAGTAATTTTCATTTTTACAGAATCACAATATATATTCGTCTTTGCGGTGGTCAGAAATGGTCTTCCAATAATAATGGGGTCATTTTTCAATGCTTCAAGTACCTCAATGTCCAGGACTAGAAAATTGTGGCAAATAACAGTTCTGGACCACGACAATTACATCCTCAACAATCCCTTTAGGTTGAATTATTGATCGATCAACTAATTGAAAAGTTACCTTGACGAGTTTTAATTCACCGAAATTAAATTATTCAAATACAATAGATGGGATAAGATTAATAGAGGCACCAAGATCAAGCAGGGTGCTATCAAAAGTAGTATCATTAATGACAGCAGAAATTAGCGGGGTGCCCAAATCTTTCTTTTTCAAAGGAAACTTGCACTAAACTATAGAGCTTACTATCACTGAAAGAACTACCCTTCCTAGGTTTTTCGTCAACCTTTTAGGAGTACATAAATCCTTCAAGAATTTGCATAGCCAGGAATATATTCAATAGCATTTAGGAGGGGAATATTGAACTCAACTTGCCCAAATAATTCCATGAGTTCTTTTTCAGTGGGCCTAGATTTCTTCTTTCTTCTATTGGAGGAATGCAGAGCTTGAGGGAAAGGGATAAGGTTTTTATCTTTTGCAGTTTCATTTTCATGAGTGGGGGAGTCAACTTTCATTTGTTTTGAGTGGGTTTCTGGTGTTGATTTTGAAGGCCCAGGATCTTGGGTGGTTTTCTTACACCTCAAAGTTACTGCTTCACAGTATAGTTGTTTTTAGGAGGAGGTCACGGGGCTTAATTTTGGTTAAAAATCCGAGGAGTACTAGGTGCTTGATGTGCACACATCTAGTTAGCCTAAAATGCCTATTGTTAACGTGGCTTGATCGTGTTTTAACAGTTAGTTACGTCGTAGTATAGGTGATCAAGCGTTGCCAACAAATAAAAGTTTATTACTCGAAAACCTAAGTATCCGAGATGGAACACATGGAGCAATTGGAATTTATTACTAATCTCAAGAATGTAATTGAACACTTAGAGTTACTCAAAACTTAATTCAAAATATATATGCAAAAAAGTCAATTGTGGAAAAAAGAAGGAATTTGGACGTCTAATCATGGGATCAGACGTCTTAAAAAGATGTTTTCTCCTATCTTGTTCTTGTTCTGACTTCTAATTTTCTTCCTTTCTTTGTGCTTCTTCTTCCTTGTTTCTTCTCTACAGTTTCTTTCTTCTTCTTTTCTCTGCGGGTCTTCTTCTTCCTTCCTTGGCTCTGCTTTCTCTTCTTCTTCTACTTGTCTTTCCCTTTTTTTATTTCTTCTTCCTTCTTCAGTTCCTCTTCTCTTTGGCTTCGCCCCTTCCCTCTGCCTTGCCTTTCTTTTTCCTTTTTCCTCTGCGAAGCTTCCTTCCTTCTTCTCCTTCACTTGCAGCGGCTAAGTCCCTACTTCCTTCTTCAGTTCCTTCCCTACACAAACCAAAGAAAGCAAAACCTATCCCTCTACCCACACTTGTGTCTCTCTCTCTCTAAATCACTCTTCAGCACGCTCTCCCAGAGTCGGGTAACTGGGTCGGGTCGTGCGCCCAGGTCTAGGCACACCGGCATGGGTGTGGTGCGCGAGGAGTGCTCAAGAGGGTATTGGGTCGGGTCGCCAAATCCGTGTGATGAGCTCATGGACGAGGCGTTGTGTTTAGGTGAGGGACCTCACCCCATGTGTTCTCGAGGCGAATAGAGAATATGACAAAATCAATTTAAACTACTCACGCGCTTTACGCCTTACCGAGGTGGGACTATTGTTCCACTGGTCTTTCTCGTGCACCCGCAGCAGACCGTTCCTCTAATTGCAGCAACTGTAGGTCTTGCGGCGCCACTCTCTGGAATAGATGACTTCGCGAGGCCTCCCTGAGTTTGCTGGACCTAGAATCCTGAAGCACTGCAACCTGGAATGAGCGTGCAACCTCCTCGAGTCACTGCTAATGGTGGCTGGAGCTCGAAACCTGCCTGACATAAAAAGGGCCTTACGGCTTAATCAGACCATAGGAGCACCTTCGCCGTGTCACGGCGAAGGTGAGGCGGTAGATAGTAGGTTGCAGGGTGGCCTAGGCGTGCGTGCCTAGGTCGCCCTGTGGCTAGATGGATGGGTTTGGTCGGGGGTAGTTGTGGCAGTGTAGGCAGCCTGTAGAGTGACAGGAGCGTCTCGCCGGAGGGTGGCCGGAGATGAGGAAGATGGCGGTGGACAACGGCGGTCGGGGAGCGTTTGGTGAAATAGGATGAGGGAAATGAAAGAGGGGGTAGAGACGAACAGTTATAACCTAACTAAGTGGACGAAGGGGGCGAGAGGGCGGATGGCAGTACCTGCTGTCGCCAGAGAAGAAGGCATCCAGTGGAGGAATACGGCGGTGACAACGGGGCTAGGGCTGCTCGCGCGGGTGTTGCGTGATGCGGAGGAGGATGAGGAGGATAGCTCTGCCACTGGTTTTGTGGCAGAGCAACGAGGAAGAGGAGGGGGCTCGCCGGAGCTTGCTGGACCCCTTGGCCAGAGGAGAAGAAGAGGAAATCGAGGTGGAATCCCAGCCAAGTCAAGCTGAGGAGGTGTGGCCGGAGTTGGGGGTTAATTCATAGGCACAAGCAGGGATTCCTGTGCTTGGAAGCCAAGCTTCCAAGCACGGGAATCCTCGTCGGAGATGGAAACAATTAAGAGACCCAAATCTCTCGTGTGTTCGCACGAGATATTGGGTGCAAATTAGGGATCAGGATTGAGTCAGATGGAAGGGAATTCCTCAGAGAATCTCCCTTCCAAATCTGGGAGGAGATCTCTGAGGAATCAGAGAATATTCCCTCTCTATTCCTCGTCGGAGTAGGATTTCTCCACAATAATGGTGTAGGGACCTTCTTGTAAGAGTGGCGAGGAAGTTAGGGGGGTTTATGAAATGGCTTTCAAAAGATAGGGACCAAAATGTAATTGGGTGTACTAATTTGCAAAGTAGGTCAAGATGACCTCCCCTTAGGTCCAAATTTTGGTACAAACCTAATTTGGACTTAAGGAATCCAATGGTGAAGTTGGATTTTAGGTTTGACCATGTTTGACTGGACATTTTGGGTAAAAATCCAAATTAGGTCAATTGATGAGCTAGGACCCTAATCTAGGTCAAAATAGGTTCTGAAGGTCAAATTGAATGTTCTAAACCCTAGGGGATATTTTTATATGAATTTTAGAGGGTTTACTTGATTTTTATCCTGACCGAAACCTTATTGAATTAAGCGGGTCTGTTTTAGGGTTACCAGATGTCATTTAATTCCTGGATTGCACATGAACCCATTTCTAATTGAATCAACCCACTTTTTATCTTATTTAGACCATTTGAACTATGTTTTGTCTCTGATAAATCCCGCTTATGTACTGCAATGGTAAAATTGCAGTTTTACCCTTTATTTCATGCTTTCTTCTCAGAACACTTATTCTTCCAATTAAGCCCTCTTCTAGGTTATGTAGGAGCTTTTATTCTCTTTATTAGGTCAAAATGAGCTAGTTATGGCTCATGATGAGGCTCTCATCACCTATTTATGCATGTTTATAGTGTCATCGAAGCATCATGCATTATAAATTTTACATAACATGCATCGTCATGCATGTAGTTTAATTTGTACATATTGTATAGTAATTCGCCTCTTATTGTGGCTAGGGAATAGGGTGACATCATTTCGAGGCCTCAAATTTAAGATCCAATCATATGAATCTGATCAGGGCAACGATCGGAGTCCAATGCCTCCGAGATCACCCTAATCAAATCTTCATAGCATTAGATGCAGTCCGAGGAAGATCAGAGGTCAAAGGGAAAAGGTGATAAAATATGAACCTTAGATGAAGAATCCAACCGCACGGATGGGTTCGGATCAATGATCGTAGCCCAATGACGTGAAAATCGATTCAATTCAACATCCGTGGCACCACCTAAGAACATTTGAAGATGGATGGCCCAGAGGATGCCAAGTGGCATCATCCAGGCTGCCCAACGCCACCAACCCTCTCTTCTCTCAATTAACCTTCAATCGTGGCTGTTATATCTTCATCCAATGGCCATGAGGCTCGAGCACGAGAAGTTGTCTCCCCAGTAATCTGCGGAGATAGCGTAGCGGTGAAGCATCTCATGTGCAACACAAGGCACGCGATCAAGTAGTGACGAAGAGGTGGAATTCACTGAAGATGTGCATAGGCAAAATTCTCCAGTTGGATGCACAATGAGTGGTCGATGGAGTGACTACATAACGACGCTATGCGTGGTGGATGAGAGCGCTTGGCACATGCACGCGATCGCACCCGCAATCGCACATAGGTACTACGGGTGAAGAAGTTGAAGCGCGCTCATGGATTCTAAGCCATTCGATCGTGCGATTAGATGGTTGACGTTGATTAGGCACGATGAGGCGCGCGAATGGCTGAAAGCAAGGCGGTGATGTCGTGGTTGCACGGGAGCTGTCGGATCAGCGGCGAGCAACTAAGATTGAAGGCGTGGCTTCACCAACATTTAGCTACAGCGATATGTGCATGTGTCACTAAAGGCCCTACATCTAATTTTAAAGATTTTAGGACCTTTTTGCCATTGCACCTCACCTATATAAAAAGGACCTTACACCCCACGTATTTCACGATCCCTTCCTTTTCTCAACCTCCCAAAGAGCTAAGAACAACGTTCGCAAACTAGCTCTAGTACTTCTAAGCTATGAGAAGCTCTGCTAGAGTTAAAAGAATAAAATTTTTCACTTCTCACCCCATTCGCAGAGCTCTCGCTAGCCGTCCTCTCACCTCCATTCTAGAAGTGGATCTCATGACATTAATGCCCTACCTTATCCTCGATTCTTCCAAATTCTCCCTCCATCCTCCATCTTCACTCTCCTTCTTCTAGGCATCGTCCATCCAGCTCGTCCTCCAAGCATTCGTCGAGGAGGATAATTTCTCATCCCCCTATCTTTTATCGGTTTCTAGTATAGATTTTCAGCTTTCTAGTTATAGAAATTAATTGTAAGTGACATTATCATGGTTATAAAATTGTTATTCCCTCTCTCTTATTTATATTTCAAGTACTTTAGTTGCCATTGTGAATGTTTCCTCTATAAAAAAAATACAAAAAAAAATTGTGGATATAATCGATGTAGATTCCTTGTGTTCGACCCGGGACTCACAAAAGTTTCGGTTATGAATATTATTTGGTAGCAGATTTCCTTGCGAACTTGCAACGACTCAGGTTTTTCCAAACTCAAAACTTTTCGCAATAATTTTCTTACTCATTATTTTGGCGTCCTTGCTAGGGAGGCAATAGATCCCGATTATTTTCTGCATTCCATGCACTAATTTGATCTCTAACCTCTCTTTTCTTTCTTCTATTGTCTTGTAGGTACCTCGACAAAGAATCTATGAGCAGTAGAAAGGAGTAAAGTGCTGCTGAAGACCGTTGTAAGTGTTCCCCCATTCTTTCCCTCTCAGCTTTCATTTCATCACCTTAATTCAAACCCTAATTAACCTAGGTGCTCTCATAAATCCTAGGCTTAGTTTGGTTGTTTAGTTGTGACCTCCATCCACATCACCCTCCGCTTATAAAAAAATCTAAAAAAAGAAATTTTTGATCTAATTGTGGAATTTCCTTACCATACACATCACATATACCCACAACTTGAGGTACACAACCTCTTTTGTTTTTTCTCACTCAACCGATTACTTAATCTTTGTAACTGGTACACTCATCAACGCATAATCGAGTACAAATCAAATTAGGTAACCACTTGTGTGCCTAATTAAGTGGTACATCAAGGCCAATTGTTTGAGTTGTTTGGGCTGTGACACTTCATCTAAAAACAGCTCATCAAGTAGCTTTCTCCTTAGGGTAAACATTTAAGGTCAATACCAGGCACTCCATCTTCTTTTGATTTCAAAGGAAAACATCTTCACCCATGTTTGCAAATCTTAGTGTGCCTCCTGAACTTGATTGAATCAACCTTATTCAAACCTTGAAAGCTACTTAAGTAAGATTTGAACTCTAAAATCTACTCATCCAAATAATCTTGCTTGAAAACCCTGGTTGTGCACTCACTCACACATGTCAATCAATCATTAAGGGTACAACCCATTGTAAGTGCCCATCACATTCCAAAAGAACTACTATCCTAAGCCTAATCTAAAATTTAGTCGACGTTGGCACTAGGACCCATCAGTCCGTTTTAGGGTATTTCTTAAACTGTGGTGTGAATTTGTGACATCTGCTTTCTCTAGAAGGTGCTAAGTTGTGGGGCCTTATTATCAAATGCTTAAGCAGGCAGGGGTTTAGCATAATTAGTGGCCTTTGGGACATGCTCCCCCTACTTCTCTAGCTCAACTTAACTAGGTTCTAGATTAAGGACTACACAAAATTTTTGTTGTGGTTTCAATATATCTTGGAGCCTAGTGACAAACCTGTTTTTGCGCATTTTGAAATCGTCAAAAATCGTAGTATAGTCATGCTAAAAATGCTCGTCAAAAATAATTTTTAAGGATAACGAGACTTGAGTCTCAGTCTTTTCGTCTCTGGGAGGAGTTTATACAAATTGGAAATCGATCTTTTTCACTCTACTTGCTTAAAATCGCACGTCGATTTATAATCGTCGGATTAATGCTTTGCCACTTTCATTATGAACCCTAATTTCATGCGCATGTGTTAGATAGATGACAAATGTGAAAGTGTGAGTTTCAGTATGCACGATTATAGTTATGTGGTGGCTATTTACGGAAAATGTGCTAATAGTTAGATCCTCAATATTTTCAAGTATGGACATGTTGGTTGCAATAGATAAAAATTAAAAGCAAGCAACTTTAATCACACAAAATATATTGCAATAAGCTCATGGTGATTCTCAACATAGATATATATATATATATAGAAAAAAATTCTTTTATTGATTCATCATGGTGTTTGCAACATGGAACTAGTGGAAAGCTTATAGAGGAAAGCTTGAAAACATAAATCTAGCTAACAGAAAATAATCACATACATGAATCTATGGGAGGATTTTGCATGCATCATTGGAGAAGAATAAAGGGATACACCACTAAGCAGTAAATAAAGCATGTAAACTATGAAGAACTAAGCTATTAATCTAGCAGAAATAAGGGCATTCAGAGGTGGGCTCCGATGGCCTTTAATTTGGTTGAGAAGAGAAGGAGGGGCAGCCAATGGTGCTTAGGCCGGCCCTTGGAGAGAGGTTGAGGAGGTGATCCAATATCTTAGCGTGGAGATGGTGGTGGCCATGGTGAAGAAACTCGTGAAGGTGGAGTGGAGGTGGAGTGTAGCTAAGCTAAATGGAATCCAAGAGTGAATGAAGCCAAGAGTGGATGGGTGCAAATGGCTACCCCTTAGGTCTTTTTATAGACCTAAGGGAAGCTCTCTAGAGAATTATGGAATTCTCTAGAGAGGCCTATGGTGGGAGCTCGTGGGAGAGTGAGAGAGAGGATGGATGGTTGTTTTTAGATCCACCAAATGTGGATCTAAAATTTGAATGGCTCTTGGTTGCTAATTTTAACAACCAAGGCAACAACACATGGTAGAGAGTTCTAGAGAACTCTAGGCTAGGTATTTTCGTGTGGATGATGTGTGTGGGTGTGTGTGGGTTGAAACTTAGGTGGCTAGGTTGATTAGGTTAGGTTCTAGTTGGTTTAAGTCAAGGTAGGTCTCAAATTAGGGTTGTAAACCCTAATTCACTAAGGTAATGTGCAATTAAACTTAATACAAGTTTAATTGGGTGTGTGTAAACCTAATTGAGAGTAAAAAAACTCAATTAAGTTAGGTCTAGGTCAATTGGACTCTCACTGAGTCCAATTCGACAGTGTGTGCTGAGATCAGGGCTCAATTGGAGTCAATGAGTCCAATTGGATAGGCTGATGGAACTGACTAAGATCCAAGCCAAGTAGGTTTAGTGAGGACCTAATTAGGTCCTTAGGGAGGTCTAGAGGTGATGTACTAGGGTTAGGGCACCTTAATTAAGGTTCCTATGTGGTTAGAGTTGGGTTTAGGGGGCTAGAGATCCAAGATCAAGGCTTGAATTCCAAAACAAGAACTGGAGGACAGTATCAGACATCTAATAAAGTTGTCAAATGTCTTATAGTGAAAAATCAGAACTCCAGACTTGTTGTCTGGACATCCAATCAGAGTCAGGAGGGTTTCTAGGTTCTATCTTGGGTATTCTGCAAAAATTGAACGTCTGACCATGTGTCTGGACGTCCAAAACACTGCAGAAGTAGGTTTAAGGTGTGTGGGAGTTGGCTTAAGGGTTCTAGACGTCCTATAACTCATCTGGACATCCAAATAGAGGCTAAAATTAGTGTTTTAAGGTTTCCTAGAGTACGGTGACCTAATCTAAGGGTGGCTAAGGCTTGGGAAAGCTTCTAGGCTGTCCTAAGGCTACGATGGACCTAAGTTCTTCATAATTTATTGCTCTATTTCTATTTAATAGAATAGCATACCTTAACTCTCATACATTATTATCTACTACATCTAATCTAAGTCTTCCGCTCTAGCTCTTCTATAACACCAGTTATTCTTTATTTTTTGAAATCCAGCTTTAGATCAAGCTTCAGATCTAGCTTCTGATCAGCTTATTACCTGCAATTGACATAATGCACCTAATAAGTACATTATAGCATTATTTTATGCATAGCTAAAAGAAAGTAGTAAAGGTGCTAGTAATGCTTATGCATGCATGAATTATCTTAACTTATGCTAAGTCTTAGCCTAATTTAGGTCAATTAAGACCTATGATTGCTACGCAATCACCTAGGTTCTTAAGATATCCAACTTAAGCACAGACATGTATTGCTATGCTGCATGGTTCTATACTCCAGTCCTTTTGACCCCTTCCTAGTTTATGCTTGGAAGGAGGTCATTGAATCCTCGTTTGGAAGGACCATAGACCATTCCAGAAGTCGTAGGTTGAATTTTAGTCAAGCAGATCCCATGGCTGATCAACCACCTCCTCTACCTTAGAATCAGCATGAGATGTTGCATAGGTAGTTGGAACAATTGCAGTAAATGCAAGAATGGTTCTAGCGAATGAATAGTCAGGGCACTCAGCCCTTGAAGGATTTTTTTGTTCCTTCAAATTATGGAGAACATACTGGTGTCCAGATTCCTGCTGGTGATGTGGAAATCAAGCCCCAAGTTTTAAGTCTGATCAAACATTTTCATGGGCTTGGTTACCTGTTTTAGCATTTGGAGGACTTAACCACTTTAGTCCAAACCACCAAAGCACGAAACATGAATGAGGAGTAGATGATCATGAGGCTTTTCCCCTACTCTCACAGGGATAAAGTCGCACATTGGTACCAGACTATTGGAAGGCCGATAGCTACATGGAATAATTTTAAATCAGCCTTCATAAATAAATTCTTCCCAGTCGAATGTATCAATGCTTTGCAACGGGCAATTGCCACTTTTGTCCAGCGGCTGGGGGAACCACTTCATGGTGCCTCGGAGCAATTCCAGGATCTGTTGCGAAAGTGTCCACACCATGAGGTGCCGAAATGGCAACTCGTGCAAATTTTCTATCACGGGTTGACCGAGCAACTCCATAATCATGTGGATGCTTCTTGCGGAGGTAATTTCCTTAACAAGGATGAAGATAGTGCGCATGACTTGTTTGAGGAAATGAGTGAGAATTCTATCAATCATGCCTTTGTGGACACTTTCAACTGTCCTAGCAACCTAGATTGAATGCTAATGAGGTCCAAGACTCTCATTCATTCGATATGGAATTGATTTGCAACAAACTTGATAAGGTGGACCTGGTTGCAAAAAGAATGGAAGAGTGGATGGCTAGAAACTTTGCAAATACTTCTAGATTCACTCAATCCCGGAGTTCGGGATTCCATTCTTTACGAGCTTCTACTGGACAGGAGTTCATAAATCAATTGGAAGTAGCTCAACCTGTGTGCCAACATTACTCGGAAGCCCATGTGTTCAAAACTAGGGTCTTTGATCCCAGTTTCTCTGATCCTTCTCCTTCTTTCCCTCCATCCTTGCCCTCTGAGGATGTGTATGCTGTACATGAGAATGTTAGGTCCAACTCATATTCAAATTCTTATAACCCGAGTTGAAGGAACCACCCTAACTTCTTCTGGAAAAACCTGGGGCAGCAAACCCAAATCCGAGCCAACAATTATGCATTGCAAAGACCAATGGGTCAGGGTCATGTTTACACTCAGCTGCCCCCTAATTAGGTCAATCAACTAACATGGAATTCCTGTCAACTCACAGGGTAAGATGATTTGAACCAACAGATGGTGGAAATGAAAGGATCCATGCTCCAGCTCATGTAGCAAATGAAAACCTCACTGGACAACTTGCAATCCGAGCTCATTGCTAATACCCATTAGCCTGGATCTCTACCATCTCAACCTGTACCCAACCCTAACAATGTATAAAATCAGGGCAATCAAGCCCAAGGGTATGGGAAATTGAGGGACCCACATGCACATGCTTAGGTTGTTGAGCAGGGTCCTTCTGCTTTTTCATCCAATCTTGGATATCTGGCTAATCAAGCCCCCTCGATCTTTCCTAACCCTCCCCATTACCCAAACTCATACGCTTCTG
Source organism: Thalassia testudinum (assembly GCA_037157565.1). Lineage (NCBI taxonomy): Eukaryota > Viridiplantae > Streptophyta > Magnoliopsida > Alismatales > Hydrocharitaceae > Thalassia > Thalassia testudinum. The sequence goes on along the minus strand of JAZHRO010000014.1, from coordinate 128,912,091 downwards.
CAAACTCTGTGACCTTTTGGAGTAGAAGGCAAACCCAAGACCTGAAATTACCTTCAACTAGCAAGAAAAATCTTGGTAAGCCTGAGGAAGAATTGGAGAAAACTGAGGAAGAACTTAAGACTCAGGCACCTGAAGTTACATATCCCATTTTTGAAGCCTTTTTGAAACCCAAGAAGAAGAAGCTTGTCAATAGCAATGAGGAGCTCTTGAATATATTCAAGAATGTTGAAATCAATATCTCACTCCTCGATGCTATCAAACTTATTCTGATTTATGCTAAATTCTTAAAGGATTTATGCACTTAGAAGCATAAGCCGAAGAAATTGACCCCAAGGAAGGTGATACTCTCTGAGCAAGCTAGTTCTATTTTCCTACATCACCTTTCTCAAAAAAAGAGAGATCCAGGTGCCCCTTTGATTTCATGTGTTATCGGGGATTACACATTTGATCGGGCACTCTTGGATCTAGGTGCATCCATAAGCCTAATTGCAACTTCCTTGAACTTGAAAGGTGTTATTGAGGATGTTATTGTTAAGGTCAAGGATTTCTATTTTCTATAGATTTCCTTATCCTTGACATGGATGTACCTGAAGAATTGAGGAACATGCCCATCATTCTAGGGCGTTCATTCCTAGATACCACTAAGGCCAACATCAATTGTAAAACCAACAGTATGGAGATCGCCTTTGGGGATAGAAAACTAAAACTTGATATCTTTAAGGAGATTAACAAATTTGAGGATTGTGGATATGTTGAGGAGGATAATGATATGAATACTGAAACGTGTATGGCTATTTCTGTTCTTGAGGATTCCTCTCGTACCAATGAACGTGAACCATAACCTTCAGTGGTAGACCTGGCACATTTTAAAGTGGTTATTGATTTTGTTCATTCACAACCTCTTCCACTAGATTGTCCTAATGAATCTTCATCAGCATCCTTCTTACCTTCTACTATCAGCCTACCCCAGCTAGAACTTAAACCATTGCTAGAAAGTTTGAAATAGAAGTTCTTGGGACCCAAGAAGATGGTCCCTGTGATTATCAGTGCGAAGTTGAGTAAGGAGCAAGAATTGAAACTGTTAAGGTCCTAAAGGCATAGAAGGAGGCAATTGGTTGGACCATTCATGACCTTAAGGGGATTGAGCCATCTTATTGTAATCATCAAATTTTTATGGAAGATGGATCTCGCCCTTCTCAGTAGATCAGAGATTGAACCCCAATATTGGAGAAGTGGTTAAGAAAGAAATAATCAAGTGGCTCGATGCGGGAATCATATACCCGATCTTAGATAGTCCCTGGGTTAGTCTCGTGCAAATTGTTCCCAAGAAAGTTGGGATTATTGTAGTGACTAACGAGAAAGGCGAATCTATCACAACTCGTTCAGCTTCCTCTTGGAGAGTCTGTATTGATTATAGGAAGCTAAACACAACCACCAAAAAGGAACATTTTCCGCTGCCTTCCATTGACCAAATTCTGGAAAGGTTAGCCAGGCAAAAGTATTTCTATTTCCTGGATGGTTATTCAAGATATAACCAAGTCCTTATCCATCCCTACGACTAGGAAAAGATAACTTTCACCTATCGCTATGGAACCTTTGCATTCCGTAGAATGTTGTTTGGGCTTTGCAATGCTCCTGTGGGTTTTAAAAGGTGCATGCTTGCCATCTTTATAGACATGGTGGGAGATTGTATGGAAGTATTCATGGATGATTTCTCCATTTTTAGAGATTTATTAGAAACTTGCCTGGCTAATTTGGAATTGAACCTAAAGAGATGTATCTAAACTCAATTGGTCCTTAGCTGGGAGAAGAGTCACTTCATGACACAGGAAGGCATTGTCTTGGATTATGTAGTCTATGATCGGGGAATTGAAGTTGATAAGGCTAAGGTGGATGCTATTTCCAAACTTCCTCCACCCATATCTGTTAAACAAATTCGATCATTCCTTGGTCATGTCGATTTTTATAGGAGATTCATCAAGGACTTTTCCAAGGTTGCTCGACCTTTGAGTAACCTTCTAGCCAAAGACATGCCATTTGATTTTGATGAATCATGCCATAAGGCATTTGATCTTCTTAAAATGGTAGTCACTTGTTCTCCGATGTTGCAACCACTAGTTTGGACAGCCCCATTTGAGATCATAACTGACGCTTCTGAATGCGCAGTCAGGGTTGTTTTGGCTCAGAAGATTGACAGAAAGCCTTATGTTATTTACTATGCTAGCAAAACTTTGGATGAGGCCCATAGGAACTACACTGTTATAGAAAAAGGAATGGCTAGCTGTAGTATTTGCCTTGGAAAAATTTAGGCCTTATCTTTTGGGATCTCATGTCATCATCTATACTGACCACTCAACCCTAAGACATCTCTTGGCCAAAAAGGATGCTAAACCCCAACTCATTCGATGGATTCTTTTACTTGAAGAATTCATTCTTGAAATTAAAGATAAATCTGGGGCATAAAATGTAGTGGTGGATCATCTTTCGAGAATCCTACATGAATCTCCTCATTTGGATATTCTGATTACTGACACCTTCCCGGATGAGACAATTCTTACAGTTTTGGGTGTCCAAACCCCTTGTTTGCGGACATCATCAACTATTTGGTCATTGGTCAAATCCCGCAGGATTGGACCAAGCAACAGAATAGACTGTATCTGAGGCCAAATATTACCTTTGGGATGACCTTGAACTATACCGCATCAGCTCTGATCAAATTATTTGCCGATGTGTCCCGAAAAATGAATTTCAAATCATACTTGAGTTCTGCCATGCATCTACATGTGGTGGACATTTCTCCTAGAAAAAGATTGCTATGAAGATTTTGCAATCTGGATTTTTTTGGCCATCTTTATTCAAGGATGCCTAGGAGTTCTCGTGGTCATGTTCCCGATGCCAGGCACTTGGGAGCATAGCCAAGGGAGACATGATGCCTCTAAACCTGATTCTTCCTATTGAAATCTTTGATGTTTGGGGCATCGATTTCATGGGACCCTTCCTCCCTTCATTTGGACACCAGTACATTATCGTAGCTATTGACTATGCGTCCAAGTGGATTGAGGCTATTCTTGCCCGAGCCAATGACCACAAGGTGGTTATCAATTTTGTCAAGAAGAATATCTTTAGCCAGTTCAGGATCTTGAGGGCCATCATCAGTGATGGTAGTACCCATTTCACCAATGCCCAATTGTGCAATTTATTCGAAAAATATGGCGTGAATCATAGAATTTCCACACCTTACCACCCCTAGATGAATGAACATGCCGAGGTCTCCAATCGAGATATCAAGAAATTCTGCAAAAAATGGTTAGGTCTGATAGGAAAGATTATACTCAAAAGCTTGATAACGCTCTTTAGGCCTATTGTACAGAGCATAAGATGCCTATTGACATGTCACCATTTCATCTGGTGTATGGCAAAGCATGCCATTTACTCGTAGAAATTGAACACCAAGCATTCTGGGCAATTAAAAAATGCAATTTTAACCTTAGTTTAAATAGATGAACTAGGAAACTCCAACTATTTGAGTTGGTGGAGCTTAGTAATGATGCATATGAAAATGCCATGATCTATAAGGCTAGGACCAAAGCTCTTCATGACTAGTTGATATAATGAAAGAGCTTTGAGCCAAACTAGAAGGTCTAGCTCTTTGATTATAGACTTAAGCTCTTTCATGGGAATCTTACGTCGAAATGGAACGACCCGTTTATCATTGATCAGATATTCCCAAATATATCTGTTGAGATTTCTGACCCAAAGATGGGTAATTCTTTCAAGGTCAACGGACAACATCTAAAACCTTATGTTGACCACATTATCCTAGAATCCATCTCAGACAAGGTTGCTGTGACCTTAATATGACTTCTTTGGCTGGACCTCGCCTAGCTAATGGCACTAAACTCAGCATCTGTAAAGTCTAACTTAGAGCTGACCAGAGCATCAAAGAATATAGTTGATATTTTCTTCATTCTGCCCTTTTCTCATGCCTTTTAGTTTCAATGAGGACATTGCATAAGCTAGTCATGGGGGGTGGATTCATTTTTTAATCATATTGTTAGCTCTATCAAATTTATTATAAATTTCCCTTATTTTTCCTTTTATTAAAAAAAATTGAATTAGGAAAAAGAAAACTTGGGCATTAGAAAATTGTCAACTTTAGGAAATGATACAATAAGACCTGAACATTTAGACCCTTCAGGTCTTCTGGCTTAATCAGCCTGGGTATCCACTAAAATGTGGACTTATTTCTTCAGTCCTCGCTATTGGTAAATTCATTTCTAGTTGGTTAAATAAGTTGGGGTGATAAGTACATGACTTACCAACTTAACCTTTGATTTGTGGGGACTTTAAGTTTAAAACATCTACACGCTATTTGCATTGACTCACTTTTCAACGATTTTAACAAAAATTAGATATCTAATGAACCTTCTAAGGTGGCATGACTGGCAAGTTGTCATGGGTTTAACGCCCCATTGGCCGATTGTCCAGAGCCCAGCCATACGACCATTCTCTTTCAGCTACCTTTAGGTAAATCTTAGATCAGGAAAGCCACCTACTTATAAAAAAAGAAAAAAATAGAAAAAAGTCAAAAAAGAAAAAAATTTTGATGAGAAATAGAAAAGAAGAAAAAAAAGCCACACTTTACTGCACGAGTATGGCTGGCAAGTTGCCATGCGTTTGATGCCCCATTGGCTGATTGTCCAGAACTCAGCTCACAAGAATGCACAAATAATTCCTAAACACTTAGGAAGAAAGGGGTCAGTAGAATAAGTCAGAGATAAGTCAGGGAGATATACACTGGATTTGCCCTTGTGTTGACCCCGTAAAAATAAAAAGTAGGAAGAAAGCTACTGGTTTGACAGATAAACCTTTAGATAGAATTTCATTTCAAGGTCACCTAGGGGCGTAAAAACCTAAAGTTTGTCTTAATTATCGATCAGTAAGTCTGTCACAGTTTCAAAAAATGATGCTTAGGACTTAGAGCTCTTTTCAAGTCTTGGGTGGGTTGGGTAGCTGAAGAAAGTTTCCCTGAAACTCTAAACACAAAAATCAAAAAAATATAAAATAGAAAAGAAAAAAATGGATTTGCTTTTGAATAAAGCGAGGGCTTGGGCGGTCTCTATTTTGGCAGACACCCGGACACTGTTGAGTCTCTGTAGTTTAGGTCTTTAGTAGAAACTTCTTATTGTTGAGAAATAATTATTGCCTAAGTAATTTGATCCTAATTCTATTTATAAATAGCATATAATTTTGCTAGGGACTAGCAAAAGATAGGTATGGGGTGTGATGTGCACACATCTAATTGACCTAAAATGTCTATTTACACATGTTCCTAGTGTCATAGAATCATCATGCATTATAAATGTTGTATAACATGTATCGTTATGCATTTAGGTTAATTTGTACAAATTGTATAGTAGTTCACATCTTATTATGGCTAGGGAATAGGGCGACATCATTTTGGGGCCTTGGATTGAAGATCCAACCGTACAGATCTGATCAGGGCAACGATCGAAGTCCAACACCTCCGAGATTGCCCTGATTGGACCTATGTAGCATAAAATCTGAAGCATCTCACACGAGATACGAGGCAAGCAATCGAGCTGCAAAGAGGGGGTGCAATTCACTGAAGATGCGCGCGGGCAAAATTAACCCATTAGATGCACGATGAGCGGTTTATGGAGTGGCTACGTGGCGACACTAGGCGCACTGGATGAGAGTGCTATGCACATAGGCACGATCACGCACAATCGTACACACAATTGCACACAAGCAGTGTGGGTGAGGAGGTTGAAGCGCTCTCATGGATTCTAAGCCATCTGATCGTGCAATCGGATGGTTGACATTGGGTGGGCGTGATGTGGCGCGCGAATGGCTGAAGGTGTGGCAGTGTCGATGTAGCTGCACAAGAGCCGTCAGACCAGTGGCAGATAGCTAAGCTTGAAGGCGCAACTTCACCTACGTTTAGCTACAGCGACGTGCATGTGTGTCACTAAAGGCCTTATATTTAATTTTAAAGATTTTAGAAGGACCATTTTGCCCTTGCACCTCACCTATATAAAGGACCTAATTTCCCACATATTTCACCATCCCTTCCTTCTTCCCTCAACCTCCTAAAGAGCTAAGAACAACGTTGTCAAGCTCGCTCTAGTGCTCCCAAGCTACAGGAAGTTTTGCTAGAGTTAAAAAATAAAATTTTCCACTTCTCACCCCCTTCATGGAGCTCTTGCTAGCCACACTCTCACCCCCATTCCAGAGGGAGATCCCGCGATGTCGACGCCGTACCTCATCCCCAATTCTTCCAAATTCGCCCTCCATCCTACATCTTCACTTTCTTTCTTCCAAGCGTCATTCACTCAACTCGTCCTCCAAGCATTCGTCGAGGACGATAATTTCTCGTCTCCTATCTTTTTATCGCTTTCTAGTAAAGATTTTCAGCTTTCTAGTTGTAGAAATTAATTGTAAGTGACATTATCATAGTTATAAAATTATTATTCTCTCTCTTATTTATTTTTCAAGTAGTTTAGCTGCCATTGTACATGTTTCCTCTGTAAAGAAAATACAAAAAAAAAAATTACGGATATAATCGACGTAGCCTCCCCATGTTCAACTTGGGACTAACATGAGTTTCAATTATAAATATTATTCGATAGTGGATTTCCTTGTGAACTTGCAACGACTTGGGTTTTTCCAAACTCAAAACTTTTCGCAATGATTTTATTGTTCATTAGTGCTTGTTGGATGGGAGGTTGTCCAGAATGATTATGATTTCTACCCTGATGATGGTTCCTTTGATTGTTGGGGTTGGGCATGGGTTGAGATGGTAAATTTCCTACAGGTCTTTGATTTGGACTGACCCTGATTTGATTTTGGAGAGAAGTAACAACTCGAATCACTTTAGTCATTTGATTCTGCATGGCCTGTAAGGCTTTCATAACCTAGGGTTGATATCATCTTGAGAAGGTCTAGGTTGGTAGTGATTTTGCTCATAAACCCCAAGTTGATTAGGCCTTGTTTAAGGAACCTGATTGGCTGTCTTCCAAGAGAAATTTAGGTGGTTCCTCCAATTTGTATTGTAAGAATTGGATGGATTTCTAAAATGCTCTTGAAGAGTGGAAATGTTCTTTATGGCTGGGCTAAAGGAATTAGGGTTCATATAATCAAATGTCTTAGTAAAATTTGGTGTAACCTCAGGAAAGAATTATTCTCAATAGGGACAACACCAACATGATGCAAGTTTTCTCTTTTTAGTAGGTTAGGTTGTGTCAGTCTTTGAGAATTTATTCTTTTCTCAATTTTCTTTTGGTGAATTTGCATTTGATCCAGCCTTTGGGCAATGATTTGGATATCATCTTGAGTAATAGGAATAGATTGGCTATGAGTGCCATCTCATGAACACCAAGTTGTGAATTAGTGTTTCTATCAAAGGTGTTCATGGAAGCATGATTAAATGAGTTTTTACAAATCTCTTCAAATAATTGGTAGGCACTTTCAAAATCCTTGTTTAGAAAGTTGCCACCACATGAGATGTCTACAAATATTCTTAATTGATTCTCTAATCCATGATAGAAGATCAACACAAGCTGCCTAAGTGGCACCTCATGATGTGGGTAACTTCTTAAGAGTTCCTGGAATCATTCCTAAGACTCATGTAGAGATTCACCTTGTTTCTGTTGAAAGGTTGTAATAGATAGTCAAAGGGCATTTGTACTACCTATAGGAAAGAATTTTTTAAGAAACATGCTCTTGAGTTGGGGCCAAGTAGTGATTGGTCTGCCTACAGTCCTGAACCAATAGGCAGCCTTATCTTATAAAGTCAAAGGGAAGAGTCTCATAAGCCACGGATCTTCTCTCACATTGTGGGAACGGGTAATTTGGGTGAGGACGATCAACTCTTGGAGGTGGCTAAAAGGGTCTTCCTTGGGTAGGCCGTGAAAATGTTTAATTAGGTTTAAGATAGAAGGTTTGATCTTGAAATGTACCTCAAATATGACCACCCTAGGTCTTTCCTCATAATTGGATGGATCATAGAAGTCTTTTAGAGGAATGATAGGTTCCTCAGGGGGTGGTGGATTTTGCCTTTGGTTTACTAAGTTCGTGACAGTCCTAGACAACTATTGTTGATTAGTCTGGAGTTGAGCGAGTTGCTCAACCATCATGAGTATAGGATTAGGCAAAGGATCCTGATTCATGATTTGGCATTTCAGGGTTTTGAGGCATTGATATTTCTATATATATTACATTAATTATGCCTAACTAATGCTAATATGAGGGTTGATTAGGGTAGAATGCATTTTGTTAGGCCAATTTGGTCATATAGGTGCATTTTGTAAATATTGCATAATTTTATATTTTTCTACATTTTTTTGTAAACTTATATGTGGTACCTTATGTCTTTGTTAAATTATGTGCAGGTACCAGGTTTGGAGCAATTTTGGTCCTTGGAGACTCAACTTTCATGTTTGAGCCCACTTATGTAGAGAGGATGAGCTTATTTAATCTAACCTAGCATATTTAGCAATTAGGTTAACCCATTTAGAGACCCAATTTTCCCTAATCCAAGACCCAATTACCTAGCCTAATTTCTCACCTTAGGTGGTTAGCCATGAGCCTAATTAATCAACCAATTTGGTTGGCTAGCCTAATTGATTTTATAAACCCATTATTTAAACCCAACCTTTCCTATATCCTAACCCAACAAGCCTTATTTGGCCATCCCTCTTATCCTAAAAAAAAAAACTATTTTTGATGGATAAATTGCACCATAATTTGTCTACCATTAGATCTGCATCATAGGGTCCTAAATTACCTACCTAAAGCCCTATCCTAAAAGCTTAAACCAAATCCTATTCCTAATCTCAAAATTCATAATAGCCTGACACATATCTAGTCTTTTAGTGATAACTTTTTTATTTTAAATCCAAATTGAGTGATTCAAGTTGTATTGGAAAGCTGATTTCAAGGGCTATAACTTTGATTTTATGTGCAATCTAAACTTTGGAACAAAATGAGAAGAAAAATTTGAGACAAGTGAGGATAATCCTATAAGGTTGTTGCAGCAACCTCCATCCTAAACCTCCTTTAATCTCCACCCTCCATCAACCTACCATTATATCCTAGACCTCTATCAAACACCCAGGAAACTCTATAAATAGGAGCCAACCCCTCCCCCCTTCTTGAATTAAGACTTCCTTAGTTTAGAATAATTCCCACATCTCACCACCTTCTCCTTAGCCCTCCTAATTAGTCTACCATCTCACCACCCTTCTTCCATTAGCAAGCTTCTTCACATCCAGACTCTACTGTAATCTCTGGTGGCCATCCTCCTCTCCCTCTGCCTCTGCTACATCCTTACCTCATCTTCGTGGCAGCTACTGCAACGGACCATGCTCAAACTCATCATCTTCTAGTCTTTTATTTCTAGTTCTTTTAGGCATTTTGTTACTTGTTCTAATTGTAACATTGACATCTTTTCTAGTAGCAATAAAAGTTTAGCTTTCATCGTTATCATTTGCAAACCTTACTTCTCATCCCCCTTCTCTATATAATTGCCAGATTGTGGTTTCCCTCTTCTTATCTTTACCTTAGTTAGTTCATATTTACTTCATGTTTTGCATTTAGTTCGATAGATCCTACACCTTCTTGTGTTTGATCTGGGACACACCAAGGTCTTAGTTATTTTTATTTTCATTCTCAAAAAATTGCATTACAATGAATGCTTTTATCACTTAGTCGTTTCTTCGGAATAGATTTTCGCACCATTGCCGGGGAGGCAACGGATTTCACTTTTCTATTTTCTTTCATCAGCTGCAATTATGTCTCTAACTCAATTTTCTCTATTTTTCTGATTGTGTACAAGATCTCATGGCAACTTGGGATTTCGAAGACAAATGGTAGATTTGAAGAAAAATGTGGTAGAGATATTGAGGTAGGTATTCACATCATCTTAGGATAATTTTTGCATTAGGAGTCATTTATCTTCATCCCCAAAAAAAAAAATTCTATCTAGATTAGGTGTTCATTTGATCGTTAGGTTAGACATTTGCTTTTGTTTCTTCAATAAAAAGAAAAACTCTTTTTGGTGGATATTATCTCTTTGAAATCAACAAAACCACCTCCTTTAAATTCGGACAGCAACCAAATCTATTTTTCAAAAATTATTTTTCAAATTTTTGAAAGTCCAAAAATTATAAAATAGCTCCTGGATGTAGGTATTGAAGTTAGAAAGATAGTGTCCAAATTTTGCACCCATATGATGTATATTAAATTTTTAAAAATTTGAGAATTGCACTGATATTTGTTTTGATTTTGCTCCCTGATTTGTGATCATCCAAAAATCATAGGAATTTGTATACTACTTCGATTGATATGAAATTTGTGGAGTTAGATTCCTGTGATAATTGAGAATCTCGAAAAAAATATGAAAAAATATTTTGAGTACGTTTGGTTATACTGATAATCCAATCCCTGATTGGGTGTCAAAATATACCTCATGACCCTAGTGCACTATTAAATCTGAAAAAAATATAAAGCATGCATTAAAAATTTCGAAATTTTTTTTTTGAGTACCCTACTTAGTAGTACATTAGGACCATTGATTGTTTAGATTGGGTCTCATCACATTTGACTTTGTGGGCTTAAGCTTCATCCTTTAGCACTATCTACCCTTAGGGTTTCACGTTAAGGTAGCGCATACTTGCATTTCCATACTTCAAGGAAATTTATCAAACAATTGAGACTTGCAGAACCTCTTGTATGCCTAACTAGAACCTTGTTTGAATTTATCTAACCAAGTGCACCCTAAAATACACTAATATAGGCATGATATAGACACATCTATTTAGGTTAAAATGCCTATTTATGCATGTTCCTAGGCTTAGATTTGCATTCCATATTATAAATATTTCATAGCATGCATCATTTTGCATTTAGAGTAGTTGTGTATATTTTAGGTTAATTGCATTTTTTTGTGGTCAAGAGAGAAGGAGATTTATTTCGAAGCCTCGGATTGACGATCCGACCGTACGGATTTGATCAGAACGACGATCGAAGTCTAACACCTCTGAAATCTCCTTTATCGAAGTCTCATAACACGATATGCAGTCTGAGGAAGATCAACGGCCAAGGGACTAGGTGACATAATTTGGAGCTTCAAACGACAAATCCGACAACGTGGATGGATTCAGGTCGACGATCGCAGCCCAACGATGCGAAAATCTATTCAATCCGACCTCTGTAGTAGCCCCTACAACAGAAAGAAGATGGATGACCCAAATCAAGCCACATGGCGCAACCTAGGCAACCCATGCCCACACACGTGCCACCGAACGCGCACAATAGCTGGGCGCGCATGCGCGCAGCGACAGCGCAGCGACACAGCACTCAGAGTGCACGCCAATGCAGCAGCAGCGTGGGCACGTGGGTTGTCTTCAACATCATTTGCGGCGGATCTTCAGCGACATTTATGACCGTCACTAAATGTCCTGTATATGAATTTTATTCTTTCCTCCACTATAAAAGGATCCCTACCCCTCCCATTTTTCTTCATCTCTTCCTTTTTTCCTCTCACCACCTCTAAGGCTCTAGAGAGAGATTGTCCCAAGCCTGGGATGCTCCTCTAGAGTAGAAAATCAAATACTTTTCCCACCTCTCATCCCCATTCATGGAGCATCCCGTGGCTATCCTCTCACCACCCTTTGGGAAGAAGATCCTCGCCACAACGTCATCCTGCCCCATCCTCCATCCTCCAGCTTCGTCCCTGTTCATCTCGCTCCACACCACCTACTTCCAAGGGACGTCAGAGCGAGTCGTCCTCCAAGCAACCGTCGAGGGCGATTTCTCTCACCTCATTCTATCCTTTTACGCTTTTGTAGTGTAGATTTTCCTGCTTTCGTAGTTGTAACAAATAGTTGTTCATGAATAGATGATTGTTTCTCCCTCTCTCTTACATTTTTGCAAGTAGATAAAGTTTTCATTGACCTAATCTCTTGCTTGATAAAAATACAAAAAGATGAGAAAAGATAAAAACGATAAAAAAGAAATAAAGCGAATCGCAAATTTTTATAAAACCAAGCATTTGCCTCCTCGTGTTCAACCCGGGACTCACTTTTTGAGTTTCGGTTATAAATTTTATCTGATAGATGCATTTTGTGAGCTATGACAATGGGTCCTCCAAATCCTGATTTTAATTCGCAAAGCGCGCTCGATCATTTTGGTGCCGTTGTCGGGGAGGCAACACTCTATTTTTTTTCTTTTTCATGTTTTTTCCGCCTTACCTAACTTTTATCTCACTTGTTCTTTGATCTTACTGTGATTGCAGGTACTCTTTCGAGGTAGGCCAAAGTGGTTAGATTGGAGAAAAGTGCGGATGAAGGTTTTATAAGTTTATCCCCACCACCCCCATCGACTAGGTCATTTCACCACACTAATAACTCAAACTCAAATCAACTTAGGTGCTTTTTATAAACCCTAGGATAGATTTGGTTGTTTGGTTGCCACTTCCACTCATCTCACCCCCACATATATAAAAAAGCAAAAAAAAATACTCTTTTCATGTGGGATTTTCTGAAAGCTACACACTTAACACCCACAACTTCTCACCCTAAGGCGCACAATCACATCGATTCTACCACTTAACCGGGATCTAACCTGTGGACCCGGTACACTTAACACACAAATAATTGAGTAGAAATCTGAATAGGTCAAAAATTTCTGTGTGCCTTAACTAAGTGGTGCAATAGGCCAATTGATTGAATTGTTTGGGCCACACCACTTAAGATAAAAGTGATCCATCAAGTAGCTTGCTACTTAGGGTTGATTCTTAGGGCTGAACTAGGCACTCCACATATTATTTATAATTTATAAAGGAATATATCTACACCCATGCTTTCAAATCTTGGAGTGTTCTAAACTTGATTGAATATACCTAAGATTAAACTCTAAAAGCTACTAAACAAGGTTGAACCCTAAAAGACACATCATCAAATAACCTTATTTGAAAACCCTGGTTGTGCATGCACACACATTTTAACTGATCATTAAGGGCACAACCCATCTAAATGGCCCATCACATTCCAAGAGCATAATCATCCCAAGCCTAATTAAAACAGAGTATACGTTGGCCTTAAGGATTGATTCACTCTTCAGGGCTCAAACTGAGATTTTTTTTTATTAATCTACTCCTACTAGTCCAATCTGATGTCTAGCTAAGGGAGTAGCGTCAAACGACTGCATCTGGGGGATACACTAAGAACCAGAGGCACAAGCCAAAGGAAGAACCTTCTCCCCAGTCTCACATTCTAACTGGTTGGATTGACCAGATAAAAGCAGACCAAATCGTTTATAATCTCAAGATGGGTCCTGAGAGTCTATAGGTCTTTAGGATAACCCACTTAAGGATAGGGTTGGTTGCTTGTATTGCAGGGCTCCTTTCTTTCTTTTGATTTCCCTCCTATTCTATCATGTATCCTTCCACATCTTACACTCATTTCACATCCTAATCCTCCTACCACCACTTATCCCCAAGATTATTACTATCCCGACTTGACTTGTATTTACCCATCCACTAGCTTAGATAACTTTGATTGGGGATACAAATCCAGATCTCAATGTCCGGGGCCTAACCCTGGACAACAAGACTATGATTACTATCCTTCTCAGAGCTATAATGATTATAGATCTCCACCCTTTGATGATCAACCTAACCAGATCTACAACCATGAAGGATATGCTGATTATAACACTTACCCTCCCCAGAATTATGCTAGATATAGGTCACCACCATTCTTTAAACAACCCGAGACAACCTACTATCAGGGAGGAACCCAACCTCGATATCTTGACTCCCCTAGATTTAACCCGAACCCACCCAACCCTGAACTGAACCAGTCGGTTCAGGTAAACTAGATCCAGGATAGGGTGTTGGCTAATTTAAGGAACACTATAAAATCTTTAGAAGCTCAACCAACACCATGAATTGAAGCATTGGAGCCTATGATCAAAATGATTGATGAACTTAATAGTTCTCTATTGGATTTGCTCCAAAATGTTAGGGATAGGGACCTGGGTGAGTTTCTACTTGGGAAATTATCGAGGTTGAGGATGAAATTTGTGGTTGCCTGTAACGACCCGGTTCCCGAGTCCCTACGAGACACGAGAACCGGACCGACTCAACTAATCCCAAGACCTAGTCGTCCAACGAGGAAGTAACCAAAAGAGCAGTAAAATAAACCACATTCAGCATGAATATAACTAACAGTAAGAAAGTACAGCAGTAAGGAAAGAAAGTACTACAGTATATACCACCACAACAGTAGAACAACATTTATCATATAACATGAACTGCAGGTAAAGAAAAGTACAGCGAAAACAAGAACTACTCACTATAACAAGAACAAAGAGGTACAAAAGACAGTAGTAACTCTACTGGACCCTACTTGGCCCAGCGTCCTCTGCAGCCGCTGACCCTGGCTACTCAACACCTGGTCCTGAAAAAGGTAACCAGTGTAACACGTCAGCAAAACGCTGAGTAGAGTGGCAACTAAAACTAAAGACAACAGTGGAGTGTACAGTAGCTGTTATGTTCTATTACTTTCTTTATTCACATTTTTCAATTGTCTCACTATTTCATTTATTCCCCAGATCTTTTTCTTGATCTCGAATGTTCCTCGTGGGAACGATCTTGATTGCAGTTTTTTCCAAAAAGTAGAAGTAGCACGTGGTGCTCTCCTGGCCGGGAGAGTCCCCCGTGGTGATCCTACCCTCAGTCAACCACCCCAAGGTAACTGACAGATGTAACGCTGACTACGGCATGCGCGATAAACGCACAGGTAGCTAACCCTACTGGCACACGGTCAGTCGTTTCCGTTAACGGGTGCGCCCAAAGCACAGCACGGAACCAGTCCAGGGCAGAGCCCTCTCAGTAACAGGGGTCCAACCCCTCCACAGTAACCAAACCGGGGCCTTGCCCTTCCACAGTCCGCGCACCCTCGCCTGACTACCATGGTTTGCCCCAGCGGGCCTAACAAGTCGATGTGGGAAGCTAGCAGAACCCCGGGGCCCGTGGGGTAGCTAGTACCTCCCTACACTAGTAGCTCTCCTCGGTACTACGTACGCGAGGGCCAGCAAGTCGGTACAGAGTGGCCAGTCCTAACCCCGGGTCCCTGGGGCGGCTGGCTCCGCTCTGCACTAAACAGGGGGACAGTCGCTCTCCTTGGTACTCTGTACTCAAGGGCCAGCTCACTTCCCCAATACTATTCCATTCACTTTCCAGGAGTTCTGCTCCTACTACCCCGTAGGGTTCCATCCTTTTTACTCAAACATCCAGGTTTCACTTTCCAGTTTCACATTCTTACAATCCATGTTCTCAACCACGTTATTTATTCACAACAGGCAGCTGTTAATTCAAATTACAGGCAGCTTTATATCTCTTCCCATTTTCCAAGACTGCAGTATTATACATTCCACTAGTTTTCCCATCCTAGGATTCATGCCATATCCTAGGAGCTATCATACAATCTAGTTTTCCAGTCCTAGGATTCATGCAACACCTAGGAGCGATCATTCCATCTATTTCTCATTCCTAGGATTCATGCAATGTCCTAGGTTCTATTTATGGTTCCATAATTTAACAGATTTTATTAATAACTTAAAACCACTCTACCAGGTACAACGGGAGTAATGGGGGCGTGATCGGGAATCCCGCGTGCCTCCGCGACTCCCAAGACTGCAACAGAAGGAGGTCCTATCACAAGGATCAAACACAAGGAGTGTCTCAAAACAGTGTATAGCTACTGTAGACGGGTAGAGGAATTAATTCTAGAAAGAACGCAACTCGAATCGCGGAAAACGGAACCCGAACGGGCCCTAAAAGGGTCAAAAACGACGACACTGTGCAAAATCAGACGTCTGAAACTTCTTCCAGACGTCTTAAAAAGTGGATCAGAGAATTACCTGCTCAGCGTGGTTTCCCAGACATCCAGAAGTCTGCGGGGATGTCTGGCCTAGATCCCAGACGTCCGATGGTCACCCAGGACGTCTGGAGGTCGCTCCAGCCGTCTGGTACAACAGCCAGACGTCTGATTCGCGTTGGATGGCGACTCACTGAGCCTGCGCACACCCATCTCCCTCCCTCAGTACGGTCAGTCGACAGGAAGGAAGAAGAAGACGGAAACTCAC
This sequence comes from Thalassia testudinum, assembly GCA_037157565.1. NCBI lineage: Eukaryota > Viridiplantae > Streptophyta > Magnoliopsida > Alismatales > Hydrocharitaceae > Thalassia > Thalassia testudinum. The sequence continues at coordinate 128,895,915 of JAZHRO010000014.1, read as the reverse complement.
CTTTCAGACGACTGGAAGATCTACCAGACGTCGTCCTCGCCGTCTGCCTATCAACCCAGACGTCCGATTCTGGAAATTTTTCCAGAACAGGGCGCCACCCGACTTCCGCTCGCGACGCCGCCTGCGTTGCACCTCGCGCGCTTGCTGTTCAGACCACAGCAGTCCCCCCTCCACATCGCTCTGTGCCCCCTGCGCCCTCCGCCGGCCGGCCCTAGCAGCCCCGGCGAGCTCGCCCTCACGGCAGAGCTCCGCTCTCGCACGCAACACCTCCTCCGCGCTCACTGCGGCCGCCGCTGCCGCCCTCGCGCTCACTCTCGCGCTCTGGCTGAAGGAGAAGAGAAAGGAGACAGTGGTGATGGAGTGAGGGGAGGCGTGCCCTTTTAAGGCCGCGCGGAGAGGAGAGAGAAGGATTCGCGGCAGGGGAATCTGCAGCTGCAGGATGAAGGAAAGGCGAATATGCGTTCTACGCGCGCAGACGACTCGCGCGTGTCGAAAATAATGGATTTCCAGACGTCTGGAAACGATCCCAGACGTCTGGTCAGACGTCTGGACAACCTCCCAGACGTCTTAAAAGACGTCTGGGGCGCACGTCCATTACATTGCCCTAGTCAAATCTTGGGATGTTTCTCAAGATGAACCCCTTTCAGGAGAGCCAATGTCAGAACCTGCTCAGGTGCCTGTCAGGGGAATACATTTTCTGAAATCGGGGATGACCAGGTTGGGCTAGAACAACCCACTGAGGATGAACCGATTGATTTACCTAAGATCCCCAAGCCAGGGAGCGAGGAAAAATATGTCTCTTTGAACCAGGAAATGACAATCGATTTTGAGACATATATAAATGAGGATCATGAATTCTTTGATTCTGAGGGTGAAGAATCTTTTGGTGAAGTCTCATTTGAACTTAAGGAAGAGGATTATAGTGAGATAATCAGGCTTAAGGAGTATGACGAACTATTTGATAGCCCGATCATTGAAGATTATGATCATGTTGGGGCTAGCTTGGATGATTCGAATCCTGATGATTCAATCAGTAGCCCCATTCCTCAAACACACCCTAAAGAATTGAATGATGATATTTTTGAGATTACCAAACCCAAGTCAATCCTGATTTAGCCACAATTGTTGGACTTGGGCACTCTAAATGGGGTGAATAATGATTTGGAGGTCCCGAAAAAATTGATTTAAGAGGATAGGAAGCTGGAATTAAAAATCTGGGAAGCTAATTCTGAGGGAACTTTGATTTTGGATCTAAGGGTTCCTGTTGACCTGAAACCGCCTACTTTCTACCATGACCCTTACGATATCTTTCATGTGTAACCCAAGATCGAAATAACTAATTATTTTTCTGAGCTGAATGTTAAGAGGACTTCTAAACCTATTGAACCATCTTTACCCATTGTTCGACACTTTGGTCTTAGGTTGCACACCATAAAATTGTAGGCCCAACCTCGCAAACACAATAATCTTAAGTTTTGGGTGATTTTCATCCAGAACCTGAGAACCACTCGACCTTGGGGCATGGTCTGCCCCATAACTTGGTCCACATCTATGGACATATTCTGTTGGTAGGTCTGAGGATCAATGTTTTTATTTTGATTCTGACATGCACTTGTGAATTCTCAATTTCTTCTTTATATGTATATTATCCTTAGCTGAAGGCATTAAACTTAACACATGGGTATACTATCTTCTCTCTGCAGAGCTAACTGGGTTGTCACAAAATTTAGGTCATATTTTGTTACTCCGTCCTTTTCATGTCTTTATTTTTACAATGAGGACATTACATCATTTAGGCATGGGGGGTTGGATACTTTATCCTGAAATCATTTTGTTAACTTCGTAGAATTTTTTTTAGTTTTTTTTTTTTTTTAAAAAGAATGAAAATTCAGAAAGATAAGAAAAAAGATAATAGAATTAGGGGAAGAGAACTTAGGCTTTTAGGCATTATTAACTTTAGGAAATGATATGAGAAGACCTAAACACTTAGACTCTTCAGGTCTTCAAGCTTAATTAGCTCGGGTGTCCACTCGAATGTGGACTTAGTCTCAAGTCCTCGCCAAGTCAATCTTATTTTAATTCAGTAAATAAATTGGGTGATAAGTATACGACTTATCAACCCGCCCTCTGATTTGAGGGGACTTTAAGCCTAAGCATCTACACATTTTTTGCACTGACTCACTTTTCGGCGGTTCCTTCGAAAATTGGGTAGTTAATGATCTAGGGTGGTATGGTTGTCATATTATCTATGGTAACAGCTCATCGGCTGGTTGTCTAGAGCCTAGCCACATGACCATTTTTGTTGTACTACCTTTAGGTAAATCTTAGATCAGGGAAGCCACCTACTTTAAAAAAAAAAAGAAAAAGAGGAAAGAAAGAAAGAAAGAAAATATATAAAAAAAGGAGAAAAAATAAAATAAAATCACACTTCACCGCATGAGTATGGCTGGCAAGTTGTCGTGGGTAATAGCCCATTAGCCGGTTGTCCAGAGCCTAGCTCACAAAAATGCATAATAATTCTCAAAACACTTAAGGAAGAAGCGGGGAAGTAGAATAAACTAGGGAGATATACACTAGGTTCACCCTTATGTTGACCCCATAAACAAAAGAAATAGGGAGAAAGCTACTATTCAAAAAGATAAACCTCTAGGTAAGGTCACCTAGGGTTGTAGAAACCTAAAGTCCGTTTTAACGGCCACCTAGTGAGTCTTCCACTCTTTTCACTAGAGCAATGTGATTACTTGACAAATAACATCTGCATATATTAGCACTACAACTGCAAAAACTGTGGACAACAAAGCCAGTTCCATACTATTGCAATAGTTTAACACACATTCCACCTTTCACTGCATGAAAATAGGAATTAAAAAATGAACCTCAATTTTCTCCAACCATCATGTCCCATGACTTAAAAAACACATCTTTTAGCCAGATCTCATTGTCAAAGTACAACTTACTACAAGGTCATCCCACTCTACAACCTTACTAAGCGTGGAGGTCACAATTCAATTCCAAGCATTAATGTCCCCTCTGAAGAATAGATATCCACAATAATAGCATCAATCTGTGAAATATTTTAGAATAGTCGACTCATGATCCATCAAAAGGAAACTTACTCCATGTTGAAATACTTGAAAAAAATCAACAAGCATGGAGGGATTATTATAGTCTAGTAATGAAAAGTCACAAAGAATTACCAAGACATTGCAGTGTAGTAATATCAATTTAATGATCATATAGTGGCCAAAGCCTCGTACCATCTATTCAAAAATCATCACTTGGTAGTTTTTGCCCTCCAAAGAAAAATAGAGAAAACGAAAAGAAAAGAAAAGAAAACAACACATCATTAGGACCGTAAAATTACATAGGAAATGAGAAAATTTCCATTTACACAACACAATAAATCACAAAAAAATGCAACAATGCATAAGAAGCAATTTAGCAAGGGAAGGGGAAATAATCAACCTTTAGGTTTTTCAGCTAAGATGCTTGATGAATGGTAGAAGGATATCTGTGGGGGCTTGAGATCCTCCAGCTATTGGTGTCGATGGTGGTCACCAATGGTGGAGGTTGGACCACCCACCATGCTTGCTTGCTGGGAGCAAGATTGAGGAGAAGGAGAGGCAGGAGCTCATGGTTGAGGGTGCGCAAGCTAGGAGGGGGGAGGGGTAACAGTGTTGGAGAAGGAGGAGGGAGGGGTAGAGGAGGAGGAGGCAAGAGGATGAGGAGGCAGAAGGGGAAGTGGTAGAGGAGAAGGGAGGGGTGGAGGAGTAGGGAAGAGGACGAGGAGGCCGATGGGGAAATGGTGGAGAAGGATAAGGGAGCGGGAAGTGGTAGAGGAGGGAAGAGGATGAGGAGACCGAGGGGGAAGTGGTGGAGGAGGAGAAGGGAGGGGTGGAGGAGGAAGAAGGGGTGAGGAGGATGGGGAGGAGCTGGGCCGATCCACGTTGAGGAGGAGGGAGCGTTGCGTCTCGATTGGGAAGGAAGGTGGGGTGGATTGGGGAGGGAGTGAGAAAAGGGTGAAAGTGATGCAATCGTTAGATCAGATTTGATCCAACAGCTTAGATGGGGACTACACATAATTAGGTGTAGCTTGGATACACAGTCCCTTTACCCTTCTAAATATTTGATTAAAAATATTGATGCAGAAGTTGATTCCAAGTTATTTCGATCATATGGCATTGTCTTCCTATCGAAGCTCAAGTTAGGCTTTGTCGTGAAATTGGGGACAAAGAACCTATCCTTATCTTTAGGCATTGAGAAGAATGGTAACAACAATAGTATCTTTTTGTCCAAAATAACTGTTTTTGTTATTTTGCTTCATATTCTTCCCAACAATCAACCTCTTGAGATGTAACTTATGCTGTTCTTTACTCCTAATTTTCTGTAATGATCGATGAACTTCTTCCTTCAACATGGGAGAGAAAAACCATGTTAAGAGTGAAGTTGGACTTAATTGACTTAATAGGTTGTAAAAAAAGTTATTCTCCAGTAGGATTGCAAGTGCAACGAAGCCTGTAGGGTGGAGTATTGAGTTGGGGTTACTCTAAGTAGATCCGAACTCAACCTAAAATAATTTGACCTAGTTCAATTTGAATTTTTTATGGGTTGAGTTGAGCTTTGATTTTTAAGAAAATCCAGGTCTCGACCAAACCCGGAAAAAATTAAGAGAACTTGTTGATTTATTTTTTACCTAAATTACATTTTCCCTTCTTTTATGAGATCTAATTTTTTTCCCATACATAATCAGATTATGATTATGTATATATATTTATATTAGTATATGTAAAAATAATATTTGATATATAATATATTGAACATTTACTCAACAAATATATTATTTTTGGTTAATAACCGTTAAAATTCATGAACCTAACTTATAAAAAAAATTTAGTATCATAAAATTATAAGATCAATAAAGTTAAAATTTTATTTTTTAATAATACATTGAAAATATACTAACAAGTCAATTGTTATATATATGGATGGATAGATTTTTATTTTATATTTTAGATCAAACATAAAAATTTAATTTAAATATTAAAATCTAACCTGACTTGACCTGACCCTAGACGTGGAATTTACGTCTGACTGAGTGTTGATTTGAAAAACAATTTGAACCTTCAACTTTAACCAAAGATCTAAAAAATAAAATAAACTTTTTAAGGTTTGGGTCAGGCAGGGTAGGTGTCACCAGATCTTGGAAGAATCCGGAAACGATAAATTAGGCGAAACGAAATCGGGTTAAGCGTAGGATCCATTCAATGGTTCTTTTGGCGGGTCAGCTTCGCTACCGGCAGATCAGGACACGCGTGGTGTCAGATTTACTTCCCGTGATTGGCCCATAAGTCTGCAAACATTAGGCCAACAATTAAAGAACCATCTTGCTTCTTCCGTAGGTGGACTTCAGGTCAGACTCGGCCCACAAGAATGACGAACTAGTTTCCGTGACAAAATAAATTTCCACGAGGGATGACCCATGTGAGTGCTTGGTTTTCAATGGGGTCAATTGCTGCGAAATCGTGTAAGATGGAAGGATTATTGTCACTGATTTTACAAGAGTGTGCGTAGCGATGCAAGTTTCAGAATTAACTTAATTTAAAAAAATTGAGTCAACCTTAATTTGATCCGATTCAAATATGAATTTTATTCAAAAGAATTTGATCAGATTTGAGTATCAGTACGAATATAGATTTATACTTAATTATTTAAATAAAATTTTTATTTACTTGAGATATATAATTCTTACCTTAAGTTTCTCATTCTCTTAATCTTCTTTGTGATTTTCTTCATTATTTTGAAGGTTAGAAGTACTTTCAAAATTTTTATTGAATATTTATTTGAACGATGATGATCCTTTTGTTGAAAATATATTTGTACTTTATCTTTTCTCTATATCTTTTGTTTCTTTTTTGATGTCTTCTCCTTAAAAGATCATTTTTATAATAATTTTAATGGAGATTAACAAAATTGAAGTATTTCGAATCCCTATATTTAAAACTCATTAAAAATATATTATCAATGAATTATATTATAGATTTTTTTCTCTTATTAATCTAATTTGGTCACAATTTAATTTTAAGATCAATTTATAAATTAATATGTAATGAGTAAATGAATGTCCAGTATGCGCATGAATTTGAATTTTTATATTTGATCGATAAATAAATAAGATATAATTATAAATTGTTTAAATAGATATGGATATAAACTCAACTAAATTTAGCCCAAATCCAATCCATTATATCCTCAAAGTGTGTAGGGTAAGCAAGGGAAAAGAACAATTTTATCCTGAACCCAACATACACTTTCGAATGCCATAAATATTCATGAACAACGAACAGATATTTGTTCTGTTAACTTTTGACCATGATATTGGAGTTACCAGTATTAGCAAAGGTTTACGCTGAATCCAAAAGCATTAATTTCCAATTCAAAGGTTTTTTATCCGAGCATATAGATAAGAAGGTTAGATTCCTAAAGAAAATAACATGCTGCCTTTATTGTTGTAGGAAGAAGGTTAATCGCATTTGGTAAAGGGTTAGTTTATTCAAGGGGTTAGAAAATTGATATTAAAAGAAGGATTAATATTAACTTACAATTATATTTACTTGTATGGCTATATTAATATCAGTTTGTGTTTACTTGAATTGATCTTAAGTTATGATGTGAGACTTTTTGACATTTAATTGGTAGTGATGTTAAAAATATGAAATATGAAAGTTGTCAGAGGTACAACTGATGTACGATTTTATCGCAAGTTTGGCTAACACCTGTTGAAATTGATATTAGACAAATCCGTATTAAAATGGTGAAGCCCAGATGAACAAATGAGAGGTTACGTGGTCAAATAAAAGAGACTTAACCTTTCTTTCGAGGGGTTATCCATTCAAATAAACTAGACTTAAGTTATCAAAGTGGGAGAAGGCTCGAATTGGATATTGTGCTCTTTCACATTTTCACATTAACATAACATTTTCATAGGTACATAGAGGAACACTCTTTGCAAACTTAGGTTTGGACAAGGGAAAATTTCAATGTTATATCAAATTGTACACACAAGTGAATACAAGGGACCCACTTGACCCACTATTTCCTGCTAAAAAGGTGGGACCTGTTCTCAAATCTACTTCCGCTGCCTTAACTTACTCATCTAACAACTGTCATGAGTTAGATGTAAAAAGTTATCCTGGAACTCTCAAAATCCAAAAGTACAAAAAAATTAGAAAAGAAGAAAAGCAAAAAAAAAATGTATCTTCCCTTTTCAAATAGGGCGAGGACTTGGGCGGTCTGCAATCTGGTAGACACTTGAGTACTGTTGAGTATTCGTAGTTTAGGACCTTAGTTGAAATTTTCTATTGCTAATAACTAACTTAGGCCTAATAGATCTAATCCAAATTTTGATTTTATACATAGCATGTAGTTTAATTTTGCTAGGGACTAGCAAAAGATAGGCATGGGGTTATGATATAGACATATCTATTTAGGTTAAAATGCCTATTTATGCATGTTCCTAGGCTTAGATTTGCATTCCATATTATCAATATTGCATAGCATACATCATTCTGCATTTAGAGAAGTTGTGTATATTTTAGGTTAATTGCGTCATTTTTGTGGTCAAGAGAGGAGATTTATTTTAGAACCTCGGATTGACGATCAGACCGTACGGATCTAATCAGGACGACGATCGGAGTCTAGCGCCTCCAAAATTACCTTTATTAGAGTCTCATAGCACCATACGTAGTCCGAGGAAGATCATTAGCCAAGGGACTAGGTGACATAATTTGGAGCTTCAAACGACAAATCTGACCACGCGAATGGATTCAGGTCGACAATCGTAGCCCAACGGCACGAAAATTGACTCAATCCAACCTCTGTAGCAGCCCCTACAACAAAATGAAGATGGATGACCTAGATTGAGCCACATGGTGCAACCCAGGCTGCCCATTCACACGCATGCACCACTGCATGCGCACAGCAGCGCGGCCATGCACGCATGCGAAACAGCAGTGCGGGCAAGCGCATAGCTCGCTCTAGTGCAGTAGCAGCGTGGACACGTGGGTTGCCTTCAGCAACGCTTGCGGCGAATCTTCAGCGATGTTTATAACCGTCACTAAATGTCCTGTATACGAATTTTATTCTTTCCTCCACTATAAAAGGACCCTTACCCCTCCCATTTTGCTTCATCTCTTCCTTTCTTCCTCTTACCACCTCCAATGCTCCAGAGAGAGCTTGTCCCAAGCCCAAGATGCTCCTCTAGAGTAGAAAATCAAATACTTTTCCCACCTCTCATCCCCATTCGTGGAGCATCCTGTGGCCGTCCTCTTACCGCCCTTCGGGAAGAAGATTCTTGCCACAACGCCGTCCTGCCCCATCCTCCGTCCTCCGGTTTCATCCCCGTTCATCCCACTCCTCACTACCTTCTCCCAAGCGACGTCAGAGCGAGTCGTCCTCCAAGCAACCGTTGAGGGGCTAATGCGAAGTTTGGCGTGATTTGTAAAAGCGATTTTTAAGTCGTTGTAACAAGCCAAATTGCATACTCTTTTAAATTTATATTCCTAGATAAGGGAGTATCTAAGGTCGTTCAAGGAGGTAAATTTGCAATTCAATTCTTTTGCTTATAAAATAAATCTCAACTTTCTTTTTGGTATTTTAAATATATATATTGTTTTGAAATAATGAGGGCAAAATGCAAATTGTGACGGAAAAGTGCTAACACCTAAAATTGCTAAGCTAAAACTTAAGAGATGAAAATGTGCACTACCTAAGCTCACTCTAGGCAAGTGGAGGCCTAGAGTAATTAGGGAGTGGAAGTGAAACAAGCGCTAGAACAAAGATAACAATTATAACAAGAAATTTAAAAGAAGGTAATTTAATTTAGTAGAATTTGTGTTCTTTTACAAAGACAAGTAGAGGAATGCTTCTACTAGAAATGTAAAATATAAAAGCAATAGAGGAAACACAAATCCTCTTGTAGAATCTGGTGAAGAAGGGAGTCTTCTTGTTCCAATTCTAGCTGATTCTTGGCTTGAGAAGAGGGTCTCCTTCTCCTTCCTTAAAAGCTCCTCCAAGGTGCATGCTCTTTACCTCAAGTCTTTCCTCCTAGGGTGGGCATGCACCACCCTCAAGTTCTCCTCCAAGGTGGCGTGGACCACCTTCAAGACCTCCTCCAAAGGTCTTCCATGCTTGGCTCCTCCTTTGGCTGGCGTGGGCTCAAGAGAGAAGGGAAGAGGGGAAGGCACCAAAGGGACAGAATATCCCCTTAATCTTCTTCTTCTTCTTCTCTCTTGGGTGTGGGCTATAGGTAGAGTATGAGAGGAAATTTGCTAGCCAAGGATGGTTTGAATGGTGGTGGGTGGTGGTCTTTTTATAGGGTAGGATGAGGGGTTAATGTGACCCTTGATATGGAGGGCTAAGATGGGAAGATGGAGGTGGTTAGGTGATCCTATGGCTAAGGAGAGTTGGCGCCACCTAAGGGGTGTAAGGGGGGTAGTTATGGGTGGCCAATGGACACCTAAAAGTGGCACCAACCATGGAGAGGTGCCATGGGTTGGCGCCAACTTCTAGGCTTCTAGAAGGGGGCTTAGGTGGATGGTGAAGATGGCTTGGAGGGGTTTTGTGTGGGGTGGATATGGGGGTTGAGGTTGGCACCAAAAGGGAGGTAGTTAGGGTTAGTTTTGGCGCCAACTTTAGGTGTGTTTTGGTGGTTAGTTGAGGGGTGAAAGCTGGTGAAGAGGTGGCGCCAACTTTGAGTAGTGGTGGAGCTAGCCTAAGTAGGCTTAGGTGGACTTGGAGTGGTAGGTTGTGTAGGTGGAATTAGGGTTAGGTTTGTTGGTGCCATGGAGGTGGATGCTAGCTAAGCTAAGCTAGCTTAGCTAGCTATAGAGTAGAGGAATATGCTTGTGGGGCTTAGGGTTTGAGGAGAGGAGCTGGATATGCAGAGTCTGGAGCTGAATTGGAGCTGGCAGCTACTAAAGAGGTCAACATGGGGTACTCTAGATGGCTTAGCTTGCTAGTTCTTTGCTAGCTGCTAGGCCAGGCTAAAGTGAGCTGGCTGCTGTTGAATAGAGCTGAGGTGAGCTGGGTCTGGTGCTCCCGGGGAGAATTGAGCTGGTTGAGACAGCTAAGGTAGCTTAGCTCAATTAGCTTGAGCTAAGCTGGGTCCCCAGGAGTTGGACTTGAGCTTCCTGAGCTGGGATGAATTCTTCTTTAGCTGGCTGGAGTTGAGTGGAGCTGGATGTAGCTGGGTCTGAGTTGGGGTGAACTCCAGTCAACTCAGCTAAGCTAGCTAGAGCTTCCTGTGGACTAGTGGGAGTTGAGATGAGCTAGACTCAACTAAGTTGAGCTAGATCTGAGCTGACCTAAGCTAGGGTGAGCTAAGATGAGCTCTCTTGAGTTGCCATTCAGCTAAGATTAGCTGAATGCAGTTAAGATGAGCTAACCTTAGTCCAAGTGAGCTCAATTCCAGCTGTAGTGAGCTGGATCAAGCTGAGTTCCAGCTAGTCTGAGCTCCTCGTTCACCATTTGCCTTCTTGAGTGCTAGGGTTTTAGGGATCTGTATATCTGTTCATCCCTAACACTCAGAAAAACATATTAAAGAGACAAGAAAAAATGCAATGCATGTCTATCCTAGTTAATGCCTAAATGCAGTCCAAAAACCCATTTGCGGAGCAAAATCTTAGGAGCTAGGTTTTTTTTAATGCATAAGAATGATGATAAACTGGCATTTATCACACTCCCATGCTTATCTTTTGCTAGTGTCTTAGCAAAACTTTAAGTTTTTTGGTAAACAGAATTTTTGGGAAATCTAATTTTTTGGACTTTTGAGGAGAAAAAGATTAAAGGACCTTGTTGATCTAAAATAGGAGGCATAGGATTTGTTAAGGATAAACTTCGGGATTTGTTTTTGGATCCAACAATTAGACATAATGGGATCAATATATCCTCCAAAAAATTTACAAATTAACCCCTTATTAGTTCAGGTGACTTGAAGTTTTTGTTTTTAGGATTTTTCTGGCTCTTGAATCTGATTCGCAACTTGCAAAATCCTTTAAAACCTTGTGTCCATGCTTGTGAAAAGCCAACAATTATAGGGGTGTGTTTTTGCTTTAAATTAAATTTTTTTTTCTCTCCCCCATGCATATTTTTAGCTTAGTATTACAACAGTTGTGTCGGGAACATCATTCCTATTATCAATCCTTGAGGGAGCTCTGGCACCAGTACTTCAGGATAGCACTGTCCATGACACCACCCAGGAGCTCACAACCCCAAAACGCAATGCAGTGTAAAGAGGCGCTCCAGGAAAACTCAAGCTCTTGCTTCGACACTATAGGTAGAGCACCATCCAAGACACTTGAGCTGCTAAAATGCACTTTAATGCTTCATCTAAAGATATGAAATATAGATATGGAGCAGCGCCGAGGCGATAACATGTTGACAATGCATCCTCAAAGGAGGTATTTTCCTCCATCTCGATGGTGGGAACTCAAACCAATGATCTGCTTCAGACTTTTACTATGTCTAAGAAAGGGAGTTTTTCTAATTTGTAGTTGTTTTTAAGTGTTGGCTTGTGTGTGAAAATTGACACAAGAAGTTCCCCAAGACATGCAAGTTTTTGAATCAGAAACTAAGTCAAATACTTTCCATGTTACAAAATAGGATCAAGTCACCTGAACTATCATGAGTTCAAGTGAGATTTTTAGAGAAGGATATCTGATCTAGTCTAAAACAGACCCTGAAATTCTAATGATCAGATCCACATCCTCATCCCTAGTTTGTTAAAGATTAAATCCCATTGTACCAAAAGTGAGTTTTTCGACCTTAGTCCCAATTTCAAAATTTTTCCTCAAAAAGTTTTCATCATTTTTATATTTTTGGGTATGCAAGAAGGAAAATAAAATAGCTAAAGAAAATGCATGTTTTTAGGTTTTGAAAATCCTAAATCGATCGTCAAATTTTAAGAACACACCCCATGCTTAAGATATGCAATGTCCTCATGCATTAGGAGGAAAAATGGATAACCTTAATGAAGAACGGTTGGTTTTAGGATGGGCAAAACCTGGAAAAAGAAGAAAAAAAGGAAAGCAAGAAAAAAATGATGGGTTACCTCCCATCCAGTGCTATCTCTTACGCCATTCAACCGGGTGTAGTGTGCACTAGTGATCAAAGGTGGCTGGCTCAGTGAAATCGAAAGATTCAGATGGAAGATTTGGCGTATGATTGAAATAGGGCTTTAAACGTTGGTTGTTGACTTGAAATGTCGAATTAGTTTTTGGATCAAAAAGATCAACAGCGTTTTATGGATAAGTTTAATTGACAATAAAGGGGTTGGTGCATTTAGATTTTAATTTGCTAGGAAAAAGATGTAATCTAGCATCGAAAAGCCAAACGCGTTGATTAACGTCAAAGTGTTTCTAAACAATGTATTTATCATGAAATTTCTTCATTCGAACTTTATAAATCCTCACATTTTCATAGGAAAAATTACGTAATTCTTCCAATTCAGTTAATTGTAATTTTCTATGGATACCGACATCAGATAAATCCATGTTGAGCTGTTTTATTGCCCAAAAAGCCCTATGTTCTAGTTCTACCGGGAGATGGCATGCCTTCCCAAAAATCAGACGGAAGGGAGACATGCCGAGCAAAGTTTTAAAAGCGGTACACTAGGCCCATAAAGCGTCGTCCAATTTGGTGGACCAATCCTTACGGTTGGGCCTAATTGTCTTTTGTAAAATATTTTTAATTTTCCAGTTAGAAACTTCAGCCTGGCCATTAGTTTGGGGCTGATAAGGTGTGGAAATTTTATGATTAACCCCATATTTAGAAAGATGGTGACGGAATTGTGAGTGAGTGAAATGTGAGCCTCCGTCACTGATAATGGATTTTGGAATGCCAAATCTTGAGAAAATATTTTTCTTAAGAAATTCGACAACCACACGGTGATCACTAGTGCGGGTGGGTATTGCTTCTATCCTTTTTGAAACATAGTCAATCGCGACTAGTATATATAAATACCCACCAGAGTTGATGAATGGTCCCATGAAGTTGATGCCCCAAACATCAAAAATTTCAACCTCTAAAATAGGATTAAAGGGCATCATATCCTTCTGAGTCATGTTGTCGATGCTATGGCAACGCACACAGGACCGAACAAAGTCATGAGCATCTTTGTGCAAGCTGGGCCAATAGAATCTCACATTAAGGATTTTAGCTGCAATTTTCTTGCCCGAAAAATGTCTGCCATAGGCCATTGAGTGACAATGTATCAAAATATCATGGATTTCATAATCGGGTACACATCATCGAATGACCTGATTGGAAAAAATGCGGAAAAGGTAGGGCTCCTCCCAAAAATAGTATTTAATATCAGTAAAGAACTTATCCCATTTTTCTTTTGGCCAATCAGCGGGGATTCGTTCTGTTGCTAAATAGTTTGCAATGGGCACAAACTAAGGGAGGGTCATAGCAGCCAAAATGCTTTCATTGGGGAACTGATCGGGTGGGGTCATTATGTCATTCATCATAAGATGAGAGAGATGGTCGGCCACTACATTATGCGATCTCGCCTTATCCTTGATTTCCAGGTCAAATTCCTGGAGCAGCAAAATCCAATGGATAAGGTGGGGTTTCGCATCTTTCTTTGTCAGCAAATATTTAATTGCTGAGTGGTCGGTATATATAGTGACATGTGACCCCAAAAGGTAAGATCTAAATTTTTCTAAGACAAATACAATGGTAAGAAGTTCCTTTTAAGTAACCATGTAATTCCATTGTGCATCATCAAGAGTTTTGCTAGCATAATAGATCACAACGGGCTTCTTGCCAATTCTTTGCCCTAAAACGGCCCCTACAGCAAAATCTGACGCATCTATCATTAATTCAAAGGGACTATTCCAATCAAGTCCCTGTAAAATTGGTGCCTCAGTAACCTCCTTCTTCAACCTCAGAAAACTCTCCAGACACTTATCATTAAAATCAAATGGCTAGTCTTTAGTGAGTAGTTGACTTAAGGGCTTGGAGATTTGGGAAAAATTTTGTATAAATTGACTGTAGAAACCTACATGACCCGAAAAGGATCTGATCTATTTTATAGTAGTGGGTGGTGGGAGCTTATATATAGCATCTATTTTTACTTTATCTACTGCGATTCCTTATTTTAAAATAACATGGCCCATGACAATACCTTCCTGGACCATGAAATGACTTTTTTTCCAATTGAGGACCAGATTGACTTCTATGCATTTTTGGAGAGTTCTTTCAAGGTTCTTGGGACAATGGTCAAAAGAATCTCCAAAAATAGAGAAGTCATCCATAAAGACTTCAAGCATTCACCTACCAGGTCTGAAAATATTGCAAGCATACACCTTTGAAAAGTCATAGGTGCGTTGCAAAGACCGAAGGGCATCCTTTGGAAAGCAAAGGTTCTGAAGGGGTAGGTGAAAGTTGTCTTGTCCTGGTCCTCAGGATGAACCACTACTTTATTATAGTCGGAATAACAGTCTAGAAAATAGTACAAATCCCATCCGGCTAAATGCTCCAAGATTTGATCAATAAAGGGGAGCAGGAAATGGTCCTTCTTGGTGGCGGTGTTTAATTTTCTGTAATCGATACACACACGCCAAGAAGAGGCAGTTCGAGTGGCTACATTCTCCCCATTATCATTAGTGACAACGGTTAGTCCAGCCTTTTTGGACACAACTTATGTTGGACTAACCCAGGAACTATCAGAAATGGGGTAGATGATATCAGCATCAAGCCACATAATAATCTCCTGTTTTACCACCTCCTGTATAATAGGGTTTAGGAGCCTTTGTGGTTGGTGGGAGGAGCGATAATCATCCTCTAAATATATACGATGTGTACAATAGGACGGATGAATACCCTTAAGATCAGAAAGGGTCCAGCCAATAGCTTTTCGATATTTACTCAAAACCTAGAGAAGTTTATGCTCTTGTGCCCCGGTAAGTCCAGAATTTATAATCAGGTGCAGGGTTTGATTAGGACCCAGGAAGACCTATTTAAGGGAGTCAGGCAAAGGTTTTAATTCCAATTGTGGGCCCAGCTCTGAAAGAATTTCTGCTTTATGGGTTAGTGGGGAGGTGAGAGTGAAAGGATCAACTAGAGGGTTAGCTGAATGTGTGGTTAGGGTGGAAGGGTGAGAAGAAGTGGATTGTTTAGGAACTATATTGATGGCAAAACAGGAACCTAAATGGGAAATCTGCAAAGTTTCCTCCACAATGTTTTCTATTTCTGAATCGGAATCATCAAAGAAATATGGTTCTTGGAACCTCCTGGAAGCTTGAAAAATGTCTAGGGTTACAGATTCACTGCCACACATGATCTTCATTTTTCTAGAATCATAATCGATATTTGCGCAGGCGGTGGCTAAGAATGGTCTTCCAAGAATTATGGGGGAACACTTTAGTGCTTTGATGAGAGACTCATCATGATCCCTAACTAGCTCATTTTGACCTAAGAAAAGAAATAAGAGCTCCTACATAACCTAGAGAAGGGCTTAATTCAAGGAATAAGTGTTCTGAGAAGAAAACATGAAATAAAGGGTAAAACTGTAATTTTACCATTGCAGTACATAAATGGAATTTCTGAGAGGCAAAACATAGGTCATGGTCTGAATAAGATAAAAAGTGGGTTGGTTCAATCAGAAATGGGTTCATATGTAATCTAGGAATTAAATGACATCTGGTAACCCTAAAACAGACCTGCTTAATTTAACAGGGTTCTGGTCAGGATAAAAATCAACTAAGCCCTCTAAAATTCATGGAAAAATATCCCCTAGGGTTTAGAACCTTCAATTTGACCTTTGGAACCTATTTTGACCTAGATTAGGGTCCTAGCTCATTAATTAACCTTATTTAGGTTTTTATGCAAAAAGTCCAGTCAAACGTGGTCAAACCTAAAATCCAACATCACCATTGGATTCCTTAGGTTCAAATTAGGTTTGTACCAAAATTTGGACCTAAGGAGAGGTCATCTCGACCTACTTTGCAAATTAGTACACCCATTACATTTTGGCCCCTATCTTTTGAAAATCATCACACAAACCCCCCTAACTTCCTTGAAACTCTTACAAATAGGTCCCTCCACCATTAATGGGGAGGAATCCTTCTCCGACGAGGAAAGCAGGGGGTATACTCCCTGATTCCACAGAGATCTCCTCCCAGATTTGGAAGGGAGATTCTCTGAGGAATCTCCTTCAATCTGAGCTCAATTACAATATTTGATTTCCATCCAATCTCTCGTGCGAACGCATGAGAGATTTGGATCTCCAACTACCTTCCTTCTTCGGTGAGAAGTCGGTGGTAGAAGAATTGCCCTCCACGCACCAGAAGCTCGGCCAGCAACTATAAAAGAATCCTCGGTCCCCTGCAAATGTCTTAAGCTTGTTTTGGCCGCAGACTCCCCTAGATTTCATCTCCCCTCTCTCTGGCCAAGTAGCCTACAAGCTCCAGCGAGTCTTCCTCCTCCCTCTCATCGCTCTGCTGCCATACCAGCAGCAGGGTTCACTGCACCTCATTCTTCTGCGTTGCGCCGCACCAGCGTACGCCTTCGTGTCCTCCTCCTCGTCGCCGTTATCTCCCTCAGGGCTGTCTTCTCCGACGATGGAACAAACGTGCCGTTCGTCTCCTCTTCCCCCCCTTCACTCCAAGTACTCCAGATAAGCTCCTCATCTTCCACTCTTTCCTTTCCCTCATTCTATTTCACAAGACATCCCTCGACTGCCACTGTCCGCCCGCATCTTCCCCATCTCCGGCCACCCTCCGGCGAGACGCACTCGTCACTCTGCACCCCCACATGTCTTGTCGCCCACCTCAAAACCTCCACCACACTCCACTGAACATCTTCCACCCATCCACAGGTCGCCACACACACTCCATGCTTCCCCCGACCTAACCCATAAATCAGGCCATAGAGCGACTTAGGCACGCACGCCTAGGCCGCCCCGCGGCCTGCTACCGATTGCCTCACCTTCTACATGACACGGCGAAGGTTTTCCTGTGGTCTGATAGAGCCATAAGGCTCCTTTTGTGTCGTGCAGGGTCAAGCTCCCAACCGCCATTAGCGATGACTCGAGCTTGACTGTTCCCTAGCTCTAGGCCACAATCATCTGCTCCCAGGCTTCCAGACTGTGTGGGTTGCGAGTGTGCGCAAGTCCAGCCAGATAGAGGGTGCCACGGGACCTGCAGCTCGCCAATCATGAAGTCGCTCTCCTACAGTTGCTAGTAGCAGCGGGTGGGACTTTTAGTCCCACCTCGGTAAGTCGTGAGCTGTCTGAGTGGTTTAAGTGGATTTTGTGCTATTATCTGTTCGCCTTGAAATCACTGGGGTGAGGTCCCTCCCCTCACCTATACATGCCTCGTCCGTGAATTAGCCCATGGACCTGGCAACCCGACCCGACTATCCTACCGAGCACTCCTTGCGCACCATACCCACGCCGGTGCACCTGGACCTGGGCGCGCGACCAACCCGATAACCTGGCTCTGGGAGAGCGTATCAAAGAGAGATTCAGATAGAGAGAGATGCGCGGGGAGGGTAGGGGAATAGGTTTTGTTGTGTGGTGCTTGTGCAGGAAGAGGATGCTAAGTGAGGAAGAAGCACAGTAAGAGAAGGAAGCAGGACTTAGCTGCTGCAAGTGAAGGAGAAGAAGAAGAAGAAAGACACACTGTAGCAGAGGTGCGGCAGACCAAGAGAAAGCAGAAGAGGAGGAAGAAGAAGGAAACTAAAGACAAGGCCAGGACTTAGCCACAGGAAGAGAATCAAGAAGAGAGAAAGCAAAGGAAAAAGAAGACGAGCAAGAGAGGCTAAGGAAGAAAAAGAAAAGGAGAAACAAGAAACCATAGCTGCAGCAGAGCAAAGCAAAGATAGAAGAGAAGATTCTGAAGGCCAATTTTAAGACATCTGATGCAATATCAGACGTCCAATTCTTTTTTAGCACCCTTTCCATAACATTATCCTGTCATTTCTATTGAACTAGTCATTGCTTTTTATTAAAAGTTGTGTTCTCATGTTTTGGAATACTCAAATTGCTCCCTGTGTTCGACATCGGATACTTTGATTTTTGAGTTATAAATTTTTATTTGTTTTTGTGGAGAGTTCATGTAACGGATGTGTGCCCCAGACGTCTTTTAAGACGTCTGGGAGGTGGCTCAGACGTCGGACAAGACGTCTGGGATCACAACCAGACGTCTGATAAGACGTCTGGGATAGTTTCAAGACGTCTGGAAATCTGTTATTTTCGACACCCGTGAGTCGCCTGCGCGCCTGAGCACGCAGACCGCATATTCCCCCTTTTTCTCTCTGCGGCTGCAGGCGGCCTACCACCTCCTCTCTCCTCTCCGCGCGGCGTTAAAAGGGGCGCGCCTCCCCTCCCGTCTCCACCGTCTCCTTCTTCTTCTCCTTCCTGTGCGCGAGAGCGAGCGGACGCGAGGGCGGCAGCGGCGGCCGCAGTGAGCGCGGAGGTGCGGCGTGCGAGGGCGGAGCTCTGCCGTGAGGGCGAGCTCGCCGGAGCGGCTTGGCCGACCGACGGAGGGCGCAGGGGGCGTGGAGCGACGCGAAGAGGGACCTGCTGCGGGCTGAGCAGCAGACGCGCGAGGTTCGACGCCGGCGGCGTCGCGAGCGGAGGCCGAGCAGGGCCCTGATTCTGGAAAAATTTCCAGAATCAGACGTCTGGGTTGATAGCCAGACGGCAAGGTCGACGTCTGTAAGATCATACAGACGCCTGAAAGGTGAGTTTTCCGCCTTCTTCTTCCTTCTTGGCGACTGACCGTACTGAGGAGGGGGGTGTTGGCTGTGCGCAGGTTCGCTGATTCACCATCTTTTGCGAATCAGACGTCTGGAAGTTGTACCAGACGGCGGGAGTGACCTCCAGACGTCCGGAGTGACCATCGGACGTCTGGGATCTAGGAAAGACGTCCCCGCAGACTTCTGGACGTCTGGGAAACCACGCTGAACAGGTAATTCTCTGATCCACCGTTTAAGACGTCTGGAGGGAGTTCCAGACGTCTGATTTTGCACAGTATCATCTTTTTCGACCCGTTTACGGCCCGTTCGGGCTCCGTTTTCCGCGATTCGAGTTGCGTTCTTTTCAGAATTAATTCCTCTACTCGTCTACAGTAGCTATACACTGTTCTGAGACACTCCCTGTGTTTGATCCTTGTGATAGGACCTCATTCAGTTGCAGTCTTGAGAGTCGCGGAGGCACGCGGGATTCCCGATCACGCCCCCATTACTCCCGTTGTACCTGGTAGAGTGGCTTTAAGTATTAATAAAATCTGTTAAAGTATGAAACCATAACTAGAACCTAGGACATTGCATGAATCCTAGGAATCAAAAATATATGGAATGATAGTTCCTAGGTGTTGCATGAATCCTAGGGCCGGAAAACTAGATTGTATGGTAGACCCTAGGATATGGCATGAATCCTAGGATGGAAAAACTAGTGGAATGTATAATACTGCAGTCTTGGAAAAAATGGAAAGGAATATATGAAGCTGCCTGTAAATTGAATTCACAGCTGCCTGTTATGAATAAAGAAACATGATTGGGATCATGGTTTGTAAGAACGTGAAACTGGAAAGTAAGACATGAGATGTTCTGGAACCCTACGGGGAAGTAGGAGTAGAACTCCTGGAAAGCGAATGGAATAGAATTGGGGAAGTGAGATGGCCCTTGAGTACGGAGTACCAAGGAGAGCGACTGTCCCCCTGTTTAGTGTAGAGCTGAGCTAGCCACCCCAGAGACCCGGGGGTTAGGACTGGCCACTCTGTACCGACTTGTTGGCCCTCGTGTACGTAGTACCGAGGAGAGCTAGTAGTGTTAGGAGAGTACTAGCTACCCCACGGGCCCCGGGGTTCTGCTAACTTCCTTCATCGACTTGTTAGGCCCACTAGGGCAAACCAGGGTAGTCAGGCGAGGGTGCGCGGACTGTGGAGGGGCAAGGCACCGGTTTGGTTACTGTGGAGGGGTTGGACCCCTGTTATTGAGAGGGCTCTGCCCTGGTTCCGTGCTGTGCTTTGGGCGCACCCGTTAACGGAAACGACTGACCGCGTGCTAGTGCGGGCTAGCTACCTGTGCGTTTATCGCGCGTGCCGTAGTCACCGTTACGTCTGTCAGTGACCTCGGGGTGGTTGACTGAGGGTAGGATCACCACGGGGGACTCTCCCAGCCAGGAGAGCACCACGTGCTACTTCTACTTTTGGAAAACACTGCAATCAATATCGTTCCCACGAGGACATTCGAGATCAAGTAAAGGATCTGAGAAATAAATGAAATAGTGAGAAAAATTGAAAGATGTGAATAAAGGAAGTAATAGAACATAACAGCTACTGTACACTCTACTGTTGCCTTTAGTTAGTTTGCCACTCTACTCAGCGTTTTGCTGACGTGTTACACTCGTTACGTTTTTCAGGACCAGGTGTTGAGTAGCCAGGGTCGGCGGCTGCAGAGGACGCTGGGCCGAGTAGGGTCCAGTAGAGTTACCACAGCCTTTTGTACCCCTTTTGTTTCTGTTCTAGTGAGTAGTTTTTGTTTCCGCTGTACCTTCTTTACCTGCAGTTCTTGTTATATGATAAATGCTGTTTTACTGTTGTGGTGGTACCTACTGTAGTAGTTTCTTTCCTTACTGCTGTACTTTCTTACTGTTATATTCATGCTGAATGTGGTTTATTTTACTGTATTTTGGTTACTTCCTCGTTGGACGACTAGGTCTTGGGATTAGTCGAGTCGGTCCAGTTCTCGTGTCTCGTAGGGACTCGGGAACCGGGTCGTTACAAGATGGTATCAGAGCAAGGTCGTCCCGAGAAGTGAATCAACTGACTGGAAAATAACCAATTCACATGTTATAACTAGAGTAGCCACCACAACATACCTCTTGACATGAGCTCTTAGAGGTTTCATTAGGTACCGTCTGTTTTGACGCTTTTCATTTTGTTTCGCGTCTCCATTGTAGGAGATGCCGCGTCGTGGAGCTAGGAGGGTGGGCCGCAGGCGCGGCCGAGGTCAGGGCCCGGGGGACAGATATGTCGGGCTTGGAATACATACTACCCCTCCTCTTCTCCTGAGTATACCGTCTCGGGACCTCGTCCAACTGATTCGAGAGGTGGTTCGAGAAGAATTTCAGCTTCCACCCACGTCGCCACCCCCTCCCCCTTCCGAGCGTACGACAGGGGAGTTAGTGGTGGAACGAGATTTCCGCCGCCACACCAGGTGTGTTAGGAGAACTCAACGGAGACACGTGGCGTCCGCAGGAGAGCTGTCACGTTGTGCAGGGCCATCAGTGGCCTTTGGGGGCCCTCGACAGGGGCCAGTCGCCAGCACCGGACCCCCGCCTAGCCGACAGCAGGGACTCACTGAGGGCGGGAGTCGGTTTCCCCTCTGCTACCAGTGTGGCCAGCCGGGCCACGTCAGGAGGGACTGCCCATCTAGGACAGGAGGTCAGCAGATACTTCCCGTGCAGAGCACTGGAGGGCGTGTAGGAGGCCGCGGTCCCCAGGCACGAGGAGGAGGACGGCAGTCGCGAGGAGGGTACCAGCCAGCACCTACCCGTCCGACGCAGAGTGTGGCTGCTTCGTCCGCCCCTAGAGCTGAGGGGCGTATCAACGCCCTAACACACAGGGACGCCAGAGCTTCGGGATCTGTGGTAGCAGGTATGGTTTCAGTTTCTGGCAGACTCGTTTACACGCTTTTCGATTCCGGCGCTACGCACTCGTTTGTCGCAGCCAGTTTCGCAGTTAGTTTGGACCAGGATTATACACTGTTAGAGAATCCGTTCGTAATCAGAGGTCCGAGTGGTCAGCTGTTTGTAGCTGAGGAGGTGTACACGGGTTGCAAGGTCAGCATCGGGGGACATAGCCTGCCAGCTGACCTGATTATGATACAGATGGAGGACTTTGGAGTGATTCTGGGGATGGATTGGTTGTCCGCTTACCACGCCTTGGTAGACTGTTTTGAGAGGAAGATTGTCTTCTCCATTCCGGAGTTGCCTTCTTTCGAGTTTCACGGGCAGCCAGTGGACGGAGGTTTCAGGTGCATTTCGGCACTTCGGGCGGCGAGACTTTTGAGCCAGGGGTGTGAGGGCTTCCTAGCTTGTGTGGTGGCAGAGCACAGCCCCGTGGAAGACTTCCAGAGCATCCCGGTGGTCAGAGAGTACCCCGACGTGTTTCCAGACGAGTTACCAGGACTACCGCCCGAGCGTGAGATCGAGTTTGAGATCTCACTAGTACCAGGGACCAGCCCCATCTCCACCGCGCCATACAGGATGGCACCGCTTGAGCTGCGAGAGCTCAAGTCTCAGTTGCAGGACCTTTTGGAGAAAGGTTTCGTGAGGCCCAGTGCGTCTCCCTGGGGAGCCCCGGTACTATTTGTGAAGAAGAAGGATGGGACCCTACGCCTTTGTGTGGACTACCGACAACTGAATAGGGTCACCATCAAGAACAGATATCCGCTGCCGAGGATCGACGATTTGTTTGACCAGTTGCGGGGTGCCACGGTGTTTTCCAAGATCGACTTGAGGTCTGGATACCACCAGTTGAGGATCAGGGAGACCGACGTCTCCAAGACAGCTTTCCGCACCCGCTACGAGTTTTTGGTCATGTCGTTTGGGCTGACCAATGCCCCCGCTGCTTTCATGGACCTGATGAACCGGGTGTTTAGACCGTACTTGGACCAGTTTGTGGTGGTTTTCATAGATGATGTACTCATCTATTCTAGAAATCGGACGCAGCACGGACAGCACTTGCGGATGGTTCTGGACACTCTGAGACGACGCAGGCTGTACGCCAAATACAGCAAGTGCGAGTTCTGGTTGAGGGAGGTGACCTTTTTGGGTCATGTGATCTCTGGAGACGGCCTGGCGGTGGACCCCGCCAAGGTCGAGGCAGTGCTCAGGTGGGAGAGACCGCGTTCAGTCACTGAGATTCGCAGTTTCCTGGGACTGGCAGGTTACTACAGATGGTTCATCAGAGGATTTTCACAGATTGCGCGTCCTATGACACAGTTGACCCGGAAGGATGTGCCTTTCGCTTGGACAGACGCCTGTGAGGCGTGTTTTCTGGAGCTGAAGGAGAGGTTGACCTCGGCTCCCGTGCTCACCATCCCTGACAGTAGTGGCGGGTTCGTTGTGTACACGGACGCTTCCTTGCTGGGGTTAGGAGGTGTGCTCATGCAGAGGGGTCATGTTGTCGCTTACGCTTCGCGGCAACTGAAGCCCCATGAGCATACCTACCCTACCCACGACCTAGAGTTGGCAGCTGTTGTCTTCGCGCTGAAGACCTGGAGGCACTACTTGTACGGTGAGACCTTCGAGATTTTTACAGATCACAAGAGCCTCAGATATCTTTTTGACCAGAAGGAGCTCAACATGAGACAGAGACGTTGGTTGGAGCTCCTGAAGGACTACGACTGCAGCATCTCCTACCACCCGGGAAAGGCCAATGTGGTGGCTGACGCCTTGAGCCGTAAGGTGCCCGCACGCTTGGCCAGTCTACAGTTACAGAGTTGGAGCCTTTTGGAGGAGGTGGGCAGTTGGCGACCTCTAGAGTTACGAGGGTACTGTGGGGCAGTGACGGTGACACGGCAGACCAGGCCAGAGTTGATAGACCGCATCATCACGGGACGGATGGCCGATCCGTACTTGCAGTCTTTGCGCGATAGAGTACTATCAGGGGACCCAGGGGACTTCTCTTTCATAGACCAGGTGCTACGCTTGAGGGGACGGTTGTGCGTTCCCAGAGACGAGGAGCTGTTGAGAGAGCTCCTGACTGAGGCACACGATTCCAGATTCACCATACATCCCGGAAACACGAAAATGTACCATGACTTGAGACGCGAGTTTTGGTGGAGAGGGATGAAGCGGGATGTGGGTGAGTTCGTGCAGCAGTGCTTAGTGTGCCAGCAGGTGAAAGCCGAGCATTAGAGGCCTGCAGGGCCGCTTCAGCCGCTTCCAGTACCAGAGTGGAAGTGGGAGAGCATCACCATGGACTTGGTGGTGGGCTTACCTGTTACCCAGCGAGGACACGACGCAGTCTGGGTAATAGTGGATAGATTGACGAAGACGGCACGATTCTTGCCGATCCGAGTCACTTTGGGACCAGCACAGTTGGCAGAGAGGTATATCCGTGATGTGGTGCGACTACACGGAGTTCCGTGGGAGATCGTATCCGACCGGGATACCCGCTTTACGTCCCGGTTTTGGGCTGAGTTTCAGCAGGCTTTGGGGACGAGGTTGAGGTTTAGCACGGCTTACCACCCCCAGACGGACGGACAGTCGGAACGCACGATACAGACACTTGAGGACCTTTTGCGTGCCTGTGTACTAGACTGGAGGGGCTCTTGGGAGGAGCACCTGCCCCTGGCGGAGTTTGCATACAACAACAGTTATCACTCGAGCATCGGCATGGCTCCCTACGAGGCTCTGTACGGAGGGAAATGCACGGCACCCTTGAGTTGGGTTGAGGTGGGGACCAAGTGGGAGGTTGGCCCCAGGATGATCCGGCAGAGTCAGGAGGTAGTTGAGCAGATCCACAGACGACTCCGCACTGTCAGGAGCAGACAGAAGAGCTACGCGGATCGCAGACGCAGAGAGGTGCAGTTCGAGGTTGGGGACCACGTCTTCCTTCGTGTTTCGCCCATGAAGGGCTTACAGCGGTTTGGGGTGAGAGGGAAGCTCGCGCCGAGGTTCGTGGGGCCCTTTGAGGTCCTGGAGCGAGTTGGACCCGTTGCTTACAGACTTTCCCTTACCCCGCAGCTTTCTGGTGTGCACGACGTGTTCCACGTGTCCAACCTCAGGAAGTACGTAGCCGATCCCAGCAACGTACTGAGTCACGAGAGCGTCGAGGTGAGCGACGACCTGACCTACCCCGAGCGGCCAGTGCAGATCCTAGACCGAGCCGTCCGCAGGTTGAGACGAAAGCAAGTACCCCTGGTAAAGGTTTTGTGGAGGAGCCAGCGGTACGTGGGGGCTACCTGGGAGCCTGAGGCGGCAATGAGGGAGCGGTACCCGGAGCTTTTCGCGGGTACGTCTTTTCGGACCGGCTTCGGTCCTCTTTGAGTTTGTTATGGTTATTTGGACATCTTTTTCCCACACCCTAGTTGGCGCAAGTTTCGGGGACGAAACTTCCTTTGAGTTTGTTATATTGTAACGGATGTGTGCCCCAGACGTCTTTTAAGACGTCTGGGAGGTGGCTCAGACGTCGGACAAGACGTCTGGGATCACAACCAGACGTCTGATAAGACGTCTGGGATAGTTTCAAGACGTCTGGAAATCCGTTATTTTCGACACCCGTGAGTCGCCTGCGCGCCTGAGCGCGCAGACCGCATATTCCCCCTTTTTCTCTCTGCGGCTGCAGGCGGCCTGCCACCTCCTCTCTCCTCTCCGCGCGGCGTTAAAAGGGGCGCGCCTCCCCTCCCGTCTCCACCGTCTCCTTCTTCTTCTCCTTCCTGTGCGCGAGAGCGAGCGGACGCGAGGGCGGCAGCGGCGGCCGCAGTGAGCGCGGAGGTGCGGCGTGCGAGGGCGGAGCTCTGCCGTGAGGGCGAGCTCGCCGGAGCGGCTTGGCCGGCCGACGGAGGGCGCAGGGGGCGCGGAGCGACGCGAAGAGGGACCTGCTGCGGGCTGAGCAGCAGACGCGCGAGGTTCGACGCGGGCGGCGTCACGAGCGGAGGCCGAGCAGGGCCCTGATTCTGGAAAAATTTCCAGAATCAGACGTCTGGGTTGATGGCCAGACGGCAAGGTCGACGTCTGTAAGATCATACAGACGTCTGAAAGGTGAGTTTTCCGCCTTCTTCTTCCTTCTTGGCGACTGACCGTACTGAGGAGAGGGGTGTTGGCTGTGCGCAGGTTCGCTGATTCACCATCTTTTGCGAATCAGACGTCTGGAAGTTGTACCAGACGGCGGGAGTGACCTCCAGACGTCCGGAGTGACCATCGGACGTCTGGGATCTAGGAATGAAGTCCCCGCAGACTTCTGGACGTCTGGGAAACCACGCTGAACAGGTAATTCTCTGATCCACCGTTTAAGACGTCTGGAGGGAGTTCCAGACGTCTGATTTTGCACAGTATCATCTTTTTCGACCCGTTTACAGCCCGTTCGGGCTCCGTTTTCCGCGATTCGAGTTGCGTTCTTTTCAGAATTAATTCCTCTACTCGTCTACAGTAGCTATACACTGTTCTGAGACACTCCCTGTGTTTGATCCTTGTGATAGGACCTCGTTCAGTTGCAGTCTTGAGAGTCGCGGAGGCACGCGGGATTCCCGATCACGCCCCCATTACTCCCGTTGTACCTGGTAGAGTGGCTTTAAGTATTAATAAAATCTGTTAAAGTATGAAACCATAACTAGAACCTAGGACATTGCATGAATCCTAGGAATCAGAAATATATGGAATGATAGTTCCTAGGTGTTGCATGAATCCTAGGGCCAGAAAACTAGATTGTATGGTAGACCCTAGGATATGGCATGAATCCTAGGATGGAAAAACTAGTGGAATGTATAATACTGCAGTCTTGGAAAAAATGGAAAGGAATATATGAAGCTGCCTGTAAATTGAATTCACAGCTGCCTGTTATGAATAAAGAAACATGATTGGGATCATGGTTTGTAAGAACGTGAAACTGGAAAGTAAGACATGAGATGTTCTGGAACCCTACGGGGAAGTAGGAGTAGAACTCCTGGAAAGCGAATGGAATAGAATTGGGGAAGTGAGCTGGCCCTTGAGTACGGAGTACCAAGGAGAGCGACTGTCCCCCTGTTTAGTGCAGAGCTGAGCTAGCCACCCCAGGGACCCGGGGGTTAGGACTGGCCACTCTGTACCGACTTGTTGGCCCTCGTGTACGTAGTACCGAGGAGAGCTAGTAGTGTTAGGAGAGTACTAGCTACCCCACGGGCCCCGGGGTTCTGCTAACCTCCTTCACCGACTTGTTAGGCCCACTAGGGCAAACCAGGGTAGTCAGGCGAGGGTGCGCGGACTGTGGAGGGGCAAGGCCCCGGTTTGGTTACTGTGGAGGGGTTGGACCCCTGTTACTGAGAGGTCTCTGCCCTGGTTCCGTGCTGTGCTTTGGGCGCACCCGTTAACGGAAACGACTGACCGCGTGCCAGTGCGGGCTAGCTACCTAAGCGTTTATCGCGCGTGCCGTAGTCACCGTTACGTCTGTCAGTGACCTCGGGGTGGTTGACTGAGGGTAGGATCACCACGGGGGACTCTCCCGGCCAGGAGAGCACCACGTGCTACTTCTACTTTTGGAAAAGACTGCAATCATGATCGTTCCCACGAGGACATTCGAGATCAAGTAAAGGATCTGAGAAATAAATGAAATAGTGAGAAAAATTGAAAGATGTGAATAAAGGAAGTAATAGAACATAACAGCTACTGTACACTCTACTGTTGCCTTTAGTTAGTTTGCCACTCTACTCAGCGTTTTGCTGATGTGTTACACTCGTTACCTTTTTCAGGACCAGGTGTTGAGCAGCCAGGGTCGGCGGCTGCAGAGGACGCTGGGCCGAGTAGGGTCCATTAGAGTTACCACAGCCTTTTGTACCCCTTTTGTTTCTGTTCTAGTGAGTAGTTTTTGTTTCCGCTGTACCTTCTTTACCTGCAGTTCTTGTTATATGATAAATGCTGTTTTACTGTTGTGGTGGTACCTACTGTAGTAGTTTCTTTCCTTACTGCTGTACTTTCTTACTGTTAGTTATATTCGTGCTGAATGTGGTTTATTTTACTGTCTTTTGGTTACTTCCTCGTTGGACGACTAGGTCTTGGGATTAGTCGAGTCGGTCCGGTTCTCGTGTCTCGTAGGGACTCGGGAATCGGGTCGTTACAGTTCATCTATATTACAACGAGATATTTGTTAAAACACGATCTAGCCGCATAAACATTTTGGCACCGTTGCCGGGGAGCAACGGGCACTTCTGAAGCTTTTGATCACAACTTCTGATCCAATACTGACTTAATTCCGCTCCTTTGTTGTGCTTGTCTCAAGGAAAGCAGAGAAAAGATGAGCAGCTACACAACAACCACACCAAGGAACTGGTAACTTTCATTAGCCCTCTCTCTTAACCCCCTCAAAGTCTGAAAAGGAACAAAGAAAAATCAACCTAGGGCTACCTATTTCATACTTAGTAATTCATCGAAGTTGCCTGATTTTCATTTCGACACATCTTGAACTGCACATCCAACTAAGGTAACTAGGGCTAAAACTTTCTTGATTGAGCCCTAGCGACCAATTTTTGAGGCAACTAAATTGGACCAACTAGAGCCAACCTAACGATTGCAAAGCTAGGGCTTTTAGAGACACATCTTCTCTTAAACAAAGAAAAAAAATTCCGAAAAGAGGTGTGCCTAAGCCTTGTTTGAAAAGATCTATACAAGAGAAACCCTAAGCAAATCAGGCTCTTAATCCATTTGAACCCTAAAAGAAAGGACCTAAAAGCTCTCAAAGGAACAAGAGGTGAAGTTGATCCTTTGGGTCAACCAACCTTAAACTTAGGTCACTTTTTCACTCAAAAGACCTAAAAGTTCAAGTGGAACCCTAAGCACCTTGATCTTAAAGTAAAAAAGGTAGACTTAAGAGGTCAAGGTCCCCTTTCTGGTCTACCTGGAATCTCAGTGACAAGAGAGGTCGGGTGGGGGAAACCCTGTAACTCGTGGGGATGCTCTACCGTGTAGGGGTCTTTGCGGGACTCTCCCTGTTGAACATTTACGAACGCTACGCTAACGTGTTCGGTTTTGGAAAACCTGTCGTTGTAGTTTGAAAGCGAAGAATTCATGTTCAACAAATAAAATTTATACCGAAATTAAAATTCCGGGTCGAACACAGGGAGGCGGACGTTTGATTTAAAAACTACGCGTTTCTTTTTATTTGTTTCAGAATAATTCAATTTAGAACTATCTAATTATTTACAAGAAGAGAGAGAGAGTAAGAGAGAAAGAGAATATTACACAGAGAAATCAAAATGAGATGTAGAATAAACAAGGAATTTTTCATTGAAGAGATTGTTCATTACAACTAGAAAGCATAAAACAATTACTCTAGAAAGCGATAAATTTACTCTAGAAAGCATTAAAAGAATGGAGGGAGAAATGTCCTCCTCGACGATTGCTTTGAGGACGAGTAGATTAATCTAGAAAGCAGTAAATCTATACTAGAAAGCGGTAAAAAAAATAGGGAGAGAGAAATCCTCCTCGACGGTTGCTTGGAGGACGAGCCAGACGGGACGACGCCTGGACGAAGGAGAACGAAGCAGAAGAACGGGAACGAAGCAGCACGCCGTCGTCGTCGCAGGATCCACTTCCAAAGGGGAACGAAAATTGGACTTTATCTCGCGAGAAGCATCTCGGGTGTGGGACAAGCTTCTCTTGAGCTTTGGAGAGGTAGAGAAGAGAAAGAAGGGATGACAATTTCGCATGGAGGGGGTCTCCTTTTATAGTTGCAAGGAGTGGGGGAAAAATGGACATTACAACTTCAAAACAATAAATGAGGGGTCTTTAGTGATGGATAAAACCGTTGCTAAAGCCCCCAACGTGGGCGTACCCTCCGCGCCAACGCGCCCGCTTGGCTGCCCGCGCGCGTAACGCCTACGCACGTCAGCGAAGTCTCAGCCGTCCGATCGTGAGATTGGACGGCTTAAGACGCATCTTCGCCTGCTGCGCTGCACGCCTGCCCGCGTGCGATCGCGCGTTACGTGCGGGCGTCCAATCTCGCATCGTCATGATTGAGCGCGTGCGGCCGTTGGATCGCGATCGTGCGGTCGATCGGAGGCGCGCCATCGCTCCAAATTCTGCGTGGCGAGGCTCGAACGCGAGTCCCTTCTTCGCGTTAGAGCGCTCGACCAACACGCTGGGGTAGCGTTTGTGTCGAGCGCCTGACTTCAGCGCGGGCGCGTCGCAGCCGTTGGATCTTAATCCAACGGTGGGGAAAGGCGGATGCGGAGACTGTTGAGATTGCGTGCGGCCATTTGGGCGGCCGAGATGGCACCACGTGGCGCCATCTTGGCCATCCATCTTCTGGAAGTTGTAGATGGTGCCACGGATGTCGGATTGACTCAATTTTTGTGTCGTTGGGCTGCGATCGTCGATCCAAATTCATCCGGGTCCCGATAAAATGTTTGCCCTGTCCAAGCACATAAAAGGAGACAATTAACCTCCATTTTATTCAAACTACTCTAAATGCGAGATGATGCATGTTATGCAATATTTATATCATGAAATGCAATCCTATGCTTAAGAACATGCATAAATAGACATTTTAAGTAGTGTAAATGTGTTTACATCATACCCCCATGCCTATCTTTTGCTAGTCCCTAGCAAAAACTATATGCTATTTATAAAAGAATTAGGTTAGATTATTTGGACCTGAGTTATTTTCAATCATTAAGAAATTGTCTACTTAGGAACTGAACTTTCAAAGACACAACAGTGCCCAGGTATCAGCCAAAATGCAGACCGCCTCAAGCCCTCACCTTATTCAAAGAAAATTTTCTTTTTCTCTTTTTACTCTTTTCTAATTTTTTTGGATTTTCAAATTTTAGGGTTTAAGAGTGGCTTTCTACGGCCATTCAACTCACCCAAGATTTGATGAGAACCCTAAGTTTTAAGCATCTTATTATGATTGTGATAGACTCGTTGACCGGCAATTAGAACGAACTTCGGATTTCTACGCCTCTAGGTGACCTCAAAAAGGATTTTGCCTGAAGGTGTATCTTTACAACCGGTAGCTTTCTCCCTACTTTTATTTTTTAACGGGGTCAACACAAGGGTGAATCGAGTGTATATCTCCCCGATTTATTCTACTTCTCCGCTTCTTCCTAAGTGTTTTGGGAATTTTTAGTGCATTTTTTGAGCTGGGTTCTGGACAACCGGTCGATGAGCTGTTACCACCGACAACTTGCCAGCCATACTCGTGCGGCGAAGTGTGGCTTATTTCTTTTTGTTCTTTTCTCCTTTTTGATTTTTTTTTTTTCTTTTTTTAAGTAGGTGGCTTCCCTGGTCTAAGATTTACCTAAAGGCAGCAAAAAGAGAAAGGTCCAGTGACTGGGCTCTGGACAACCTACCTATGAGCTGTTACCCACGATAACTTGCCAGCCATATTACCCTAGAAGGTTCACTAGCTACCCAATTTTCGTTAAAATCACCGAACAACGAGTCAGTGCAAAGAAAGTGTGTAGATGCTTAAGACTCAAAATTCCCTCACATCAGAGGGCGGGTTGATAAGTCGTGTACTTATCACCCAAACTTATTTACTCCTATTAAAATAAAATTCAAGTTGGCGAGAACTCGAAAAACAAATCCATATTTTAGTGGATACACGGGCTGATTAAGTTCAAAGAGCTGAAGGGTCTTTGTGTTCAGATCTTAATGTAGTATTTCTTAAGATTGAAAATTTTCTTAAACCCAAATTCTCTTTCCTAATTCTGATTTTTTTTTTATATAAAATAAAATAAAATAAAACTACGGAGCTGACAAATGAATTCAGAGATAAATATCCACCCCCCCATGCCTATCTAATGCAATGTCCTCATTGTATTAAAAAAACATAAAACAGAGTGGAAAAGCGTAGAAAGCACCTGAATTGCGTGAATGTCATGTCCGCTCCGAGATGAAAACGAAAAAGAACTGTACATGTGCTGAGTTTAGTGCCTTCAGCTAGGCACACTATACAAAGAAAAGAAATGAAGAATTCACGAGTGCAGGTCAAAATTAATATAAACAGAAGAATCCTCTGACCTATCAACAGTGGTCCACAGATGTGGACCAGATTGTGGTGCAGACCCATCCCCCATAATCGAGAATATCTTAGGTTCTGGATAAAAGTTACCTAAAACCTAAAATCAGAATGCAAGCGGGGTCGGGCCTTGATGGGTCGGCCCGAATAGGTTTTTAATATGATATTTTTATCGTTGAAATGTGTATAGTGGTTAACCTAATTTGGACCTAACCATCTCTTTACAAAATTTTTAACCTGGCCTAATTGATTTTATCTTATCACTTTCAAGCCCAGCGTCGAACACAGGGAAGTGGGGTTAAAGTCGAGTTTCTACGTTTTCCTTAAAACGCGTCTCTTCCGTTCGTTTATTGTGTTTTTGGTGTTTTTCTTATTTAGGTTTTTTTATGGTAATCCTTGTTCTTGAGGCACACCCTCAAAATTGTGTCCTTGGCTTTTAGCCAAACAGAGTCCCAAAACAAGTCTTGCTACTTGCAAGACGAGGTACCTGCAAGTCAAAGATTATCTTTTCTTTTTTATGTATTTTTTTTATCTTTTTACTAACAGAAAAGCAAATAGACAGAAAGTAAATATAGTATGTATATATATATATGTAGTATATATATAAAGGGGTGGGGGTGGCGATGGAGTGTAGCACTATGTCGAGTCAGTCGACGTCTAGAGAGACGCAACCAACACGACTAGGTGCCACGTGGAGTGTGGATGGAGGATGGATGATGTATGGGACCACGCTTTTTTTGTACGTGTGTATCAGGGAATATCAGCAACTGGTGCAAATATTCCCGCGATACAGCGTATAATAAATAACATAAAAATATATGTACATATGTATGTATATAAGTAAATATATCTATATATATATATAAATGTATAGTTATATATGCATAGATATATATAGATATATATGTGTATATATATGTATATAAGTATATATATATATATTACTATATATATGTATATATATATGTATATAGATATGTATATATATATATGTATATAAGTATATATGTCTATATATATATAAGTATATGTATAAGTATATAGATGTATATATAAGTAGATATATATATATATATATATTATATATACGTATATATATTATATATATGTGTATGTATACATAACTATATAGATATACTATGTATATATATATATATATATATATATATATATATATATATATATATATATATATATGTATGTATGTATGTATGTATGCATATATATATTTATATATATGTTACTATAAGTGTGTGAGTGTGTGTGTATGTGTTGGTATAGGTGTGTGTGCGTCGGTGAATGTGTGTGTGTGTGTGCGTTGCTGTGAGTGTGTGTCTGTTAGTGAGTAAAAGAGAGAGAGAGAGAGAATACGTGAGAGAGAGCGGGAGCTGGCGGGAGAGATCAGCAGAGAGAGAGAGAGCGGGCGAGAGAGAGAGAGCGGACGCTCGATTTAAGACGTCTGCTCGCAGCGGCGGACGTCTGGAGTCGCGTCGTCTGGAGAAGGCAGCGGACGTCTGGAAACGGCGGGTGCGGGCACGCCTTCTTTGCGTAGGGTTCTGCAGGCGTGCACGAAGTCGACGAGCGGGCGATGGCGTGGAGGAGCGAGCGTGGAGGCGGTCTGCAGGTGGTCGCGGAGAGTTGCAGAGGAGGGTAGGGGTCGGCGCGAGGTCGTAGCCGGCCGCTGCAGTGCGCGCGACAGCGGCTACGGGTGCAACTGCGAGGCGGACAGAACGGAGACGGAGGCGGGGAACGCCCTGCAGACGCGCGCGGAGGCGGTGAGCGGCTGCGGGGACGGTCGCGGAGGAGCGGGGAGGACCTGCTGCTGCTGCTGCTGCTGCGTGGCTGCTGCTGCCGCGGCTTCAAGCTTCGGAGCTTGGAGCGGCGGCAATGGCGTTAAAGAGAGAAAAAAATGAAACGAGGACGACACCACGCCCACCGGCTCGTCGAAGAGCTAGGCGGTGGTGCCCCCACTGTGGTGGTGTGCACCACAGTGGGTACTCCTGCTCGTCGGGTGCCTCCTCGACGGAGGGCCGACGTATGGGAGGGGAAGAAGGTGGAGAAGATGGCTACGGGTTTGTTTTGTGCAGCCGCCTCTGTTGCGAGGATGAAGCTGCAGCTTCTTATAGAGGAGGAGAGAGTGGCGTGCCAGCTGCAGCAGGGAGAGGGTGCGGGAGTTGCAGCTGTAGGGAGCGGCGTTGGCAGGGGGAAGTGACGTGGATTAAATTCATGCAGCTGCTGCGGGAAGAAGTGCAGCCGCAGGAAGAAGAAAAGAAGAAATCAAGAGAGAAAAAAATAAAAAGGGGTGGAATTTGCAAGGAGGCACTTGGGATAAAATGTAACTATGTAAGCCATTGTTTCACTCCTCTTCTTCTCTTGATTAAATGCATGCATGCAAGCGTTTTTACAAATGCGATTACAGGATCCTATTATGCAATGTTAAATGCTAGAAAATAGCACAAGAAGGTGTTATTACAGGCGTGTTTTGAGGTGCAAACATATACCCCCATGCCTATCTTTTGCTAGTCCCTAGCAAAATAGTATTAGAAATGATCTTAAGCTGAAGATTTTCTTTTGAGGTGATATAGGTGTGTTTATTATCGAATATTGTGAGAACCAATTGTAAAGAAGACTACCAGTACTTTAAGTCTCACATGACATAGATCATCTCTCAACTAACCAGGACTCTTGATATTTAAACCTTAAGTACGATTTCCAGGACCCAGGAGGTTTTTGCTGTACTCGAGAGCTCAAGAGGTTATGGTTTGTGCATAGTGAAGGATCAAGACTGACCAGATGAACATTAAGACTCAATCCCAGGGTTTCACGAATTTTTAAGTACAGGTTGGTCCCAATTTCAGCTCATGTCTTCGGATTGACCCTTAAGATGATGATGGAAAACTCAACTCCCATTTTCTGATTTTTTTTTTTTTGCTCACAGGAAAACAACGGATTTGTAACCTGCCCTGACGAACTTCTTGTAGGGCAAAGACTTTATAGACATTTATGAGATATGTTGACTCTTTTGCTTTTTTTTTTTTTTTGAAACACGTGTCAGTATATCTCTTACAACACATTTAGAAGGAGCACACTTTTTTCCTTGTGGTGGGAGAGTTTCTTTTTGGTGGAAAGAGTCACTCCTAAACACAAGACTAAAGCCTGGGATAAAAAGTCAACCTGCGCGCACAGGTAAGGACTCCACCTTCCCTAATGAACACTAGGGTTGGATCTTATGTTCACCTGGCCTTTCCTGATATGTGTAGTGTGAACCACATTTACTTAAGCTCTCAAGTAAAAGTAAATCAACGGATCTTGTACTTGTGTCTCAGGTACAAGAATACATCCTTAGTTAGGAGAGATCTTGATCTATTTTGTCAATGCTTTAAGTGAATTAAGCCGAGCCTGAGCGAATCAAGCTTTTGTGGCCTGGAAATTCTTCAAAACAGAGGTTGAATATCCATAAACACTTATTGTATTTTTTTGTTTCAGCTTTAGATCATTACTAAAGACAATTTTCCCTCTCTGTTTTTTTTTTTTTATGTATATATAGAAACTGCATGATACCCTAAAATACCCAGATCCTAAGGATGCCTATCCACCCCCCCATGCTAAACAATGCTATGTCCTCATATGCATGCAGGGAAGGGTAGAGAAAGGACGAAAGATCGAGTAGCGAGAGCTGAAGTGCAGGGTATGGATCAGGGTGGTAGGGTGGGTGGATGGTGGGTTGTGAAGTGATCATGATAGAGGCGTGAAAAGTGATGGTGGATGGTGAGTGCTGTTAGGGTGCCTCCCAACAAGCGCTGAATTTAACGTCCCCAGCTGGACTCAGAATGAGGCAAAGAATTAGTTACCCTTTAGCAGGGCAACGGTTTCTCCAATGGGGGCAGGTTCATGAGTCAGATAGGGTTTCAAACGCTGCCCGTTGACCGTAAATTTACGCCCAGATTTGGGATCTTCGATCTCGACAGCCCCATTGGGGAATGGTCTTGAGACCAGGAAAGGACCAGTCCATTTGGACTTCAATTTCCCAGGAAAGAATTTGAGTCGGGCATTATAGAGCCAAACTTGATGAGATGGCTCAAATTCCTTCCACCGAACATGGCTGTCGTGAAAAGCCTTAGTGCGCTGTTTAAAGGTTAGAGCAGAATCATAGGCTTCACGACGGAGCTCTTCCAGCTCTTGGAGTTGGAGTTTCCTTTCTCGTTCACACAAGTCTGGGTCGAGGTTACATTGGCGAACCGCCCAATAAGCGCGGTGCTCCAACTCCACAGGCAAATGACAAGGCTTCCCGTAAACGATTCTATATGGATACATACCAAGGGGAGCCTTGAAGGCGGTCCGATACGCCCAAAGTGCATCAGTCAGCTTGTCGGACCAATCCTTACGGTCAGGCCGAACCATTTTCTGGAGAATCTGCTTGATTTGCCGGTTCGACACTTCCGCCTGGCCGTTCGTCTGAGGATGATACTGGGATGCGATACGATGGTGGACTCCGTACCTCCTCAGAAGTGACCGAAAAGAAGCATGGGTAAAGTGGCTTCCTCCATCCGAGATAATGGCCCGAGGGATCCCAAAACGCGCAAAGATATGGTCCTTGACGAATCGGGTGGAGATAACATGGTCAGCACGGCGCGCGGGAATAGCCTCGATCCATTTCGAAACATAGTCGACGGCCACGAGGATGAATTCGAAGCCGTTGGATGGAGGAAAGGGACCCATGAAGTCAATTCCCCAGATGTCAAAGATTTCCGCAGCTAGGATGTGTTGCAAGGGCATCATGTCACGACGTGCCATTGACCCTAATGACTGGCACCTAGTGCAATGCTTGGCATAAGTGTGTGTGTCCTGGTGAAGGGAGGGCCAAAAGAAACCGCACTGCAACACCTTGGCTGTAGTTTTCCTCCCAGAGAAATGGCCTCCACAGGCCTGATCGTGGCAGAAGGATAGCACATTGGGGAACTCATTGTCAGGAATACAGCGACGGATGATTTGATCAGCACCTATCCGAAAAAGAAGTGGATTATCCCAGAAATAATACTTTGCTTCTGCCATGAGACGCTCGCGCTGGTTTTTAGGCCAGCCACATGGAAGAGATCCAGAAGCAAGGTAATTGGCAATGTCGGCATACCACGGTCCACTTGCCACATTTATTGCCAATAGGTGCTCATCAGGAAAAATTTCATTAATTGGCAGAGTAAGTCCAATATGGTCAGGGTCCAGTCTGGAAAGGTGATCAGCCACAACATTCTGGGCTCCGGCCTTATCACGAATCTCAATGTCAAATTCCTGGAGCAGAAGGATCCAACGAATCAGTCTAGGCTTGGCATCCTTCTTGTGCATGAGATGGCGAATGGCCTCATGATCAGTGAAAACAATAACGTGAGAGCCCAGAAGGTAAGAGCGGAATTTCTCCAGCCCAAAGACAACCGCCAGTAGTTCCTTTTCAGTGGTAGTATAATTACGCTGGGCCTCGCCAACGTCTTACTGGCGTAGTATACCACGAAGGGGTGTCTATCGCGTCTTTGTCCCAGGATGGCTCCGACTGCAAGGTCTGAAGCGTCACACATAAGTTCAAAGTCGAGGGACCAATCAGGCGGCTGGAGAACAGGGGCCTTGGTGACAACATTACGCAGCTGCGTGAATGCTTGTATACAGTCAGGGCCCATGTCGAAGGGCACGTTGGTTGATAGGAGATGAGTTAAGGGTCGAGAAATTTTGGAGAAGTCTTTGATGAATCTCCTATAGAAACAGACGTGTCCCAAGAAGGAGCGGATTTGTTTGACAGAACCAGGCACAGGTAAATCAGCAATGACATCGAGCTTAGCTCTGTCAACCTCGATACCCCTATCGGAGATGATATGTCCAAGAACAATTCCCTCGTGCACCATAAAATGACTTTTTTCCCAGGAAAGCACGAGGTTTACATCAATACATCTCCTAAGGATGCGAGTCAGGTTGGCAAGACATTCGTCGAAAGATGGTCCAAAGACTGAAAAGTCATCCATGAAGACCTCGAGAAAGTCACCCACCATGTCATGAAATATCGCCAGCATGCATCTCTGGAAAGTTGCTGGCGCGTTACAAAGTCCGAACGGCATCCTTCTAAAGGTGAAGGTGCCGAAAGGGCAGGTAAAAGTGGTTTTCTCTTGGTCTCGGGGGTCTATTTCCACCTGGTTATATCCTGAGAATCCATCCAGGAAGCAGAAAAATTTATTTCCCGCTAATCGCTCCAGGATTTGGTCAATAAATGGTAGCGGGAAGTGATCTTTCTTGGTTGCAGCATTGAGTTTCCTATAATCTACACACACTCTCCAAGATGTAGGAGTGCGTGTAGGGATGGATTCACCCCTGTCATTGACACGGATGGTGAGTCCTGCCTTTTTTTGCACAACGTGAATCGGACTCACCCAGGGGCTATCGTTGATCGGGTAGATTATACCCGCATCCAGCCACTTAATGATTTCATTCTTAATGACCTCCCGCATGTTAGGGTTGAGACGTCGCTGCATCTCGCGAGAAGGTCGAGCCTCCTCCTCCGTATATATACGATGAGTGCAGTAGGAGGGGCTAATACCAGATAAGTCTGATAAAGACCATCCAATAGCTGCCTTGTGTTCTAGGAGGACCTTAGTTAGTTTGCACTCCTGCTCCATGGTTAATTTTGAACTGATGATTACAGGGAGCGTTTCATTTGGTCCCAGGAAAACATACTTGAGTGTATTAGGCAGCACTTTTAGCTCGGGAGTGGATGGGGAAGGATCTGGCATTTCTTGGGACGAGAGTGTCCCAGACGGGTAGGAGAACAAGTTAGGAGGAAGAAACTGGCCTTCAGATTGGCCAAGAAGAGGGGCTTCTTGGATAGATGGATCCAAAAATGAATAGCCCCAGTGAGAAGTATATGGGCTCAAGGTCCCAGTGTGGATTTGTAAATCCGCCTGATTTGGCGGGGAAGAAAGGGCAATTCGGTCTTCATGAGTGTGGACCGATAGTGAGTAGCCCGGATATGACTCAGACCACGAGGTATGGGAAGCGGAGAAAACCTCATCAGAAGTCTGGCTAAGAGAAGGTACTGGACAAGGGAGGGATTGGGGAACGTCACAGTATGTGTTGGTCAGGCAGTTATCAGTGTTTATAGGTAATCCGCAGCAGTCCGAATAGGTCCCAATTAGTCCGATACACGCGCTGATGGCCATGTCCTCGTCAGACGTGTCATCCTCAATGCAATCGCAATCAAAGTTCTTGGCTGCCTTGAATATGTTAAGCTTGAGCTTCTCAGATCCAACGGCAATCTCAATACAGCCCGACTCGCAGTCGATGTGGGCGCGGGTTGTGGCCAAGAAAGGTCGACCGAGGATGATCGGACAATCAGAAAGTGAACTAGGAACTTCCATATCTAAAACAAGAAAGTAAACAGGAAAACAGAGACTGTTGACCCTAACCACCACGTCTTCCACCACACCCTTCGGGATTTTGACAGAACGATCTGCCAACTGTAACGTGACAGGGGTGGGTTTCAGATTTCCCAAGGAAAATTTTTCGAGCATGATGGTCGGTATGAGATTGATGGAAGATCCTAGATCAAGCAGGGCACGGTTAAAACTGCAGCCTTGGATGCTACAGGAAATCAGTGGTGTGCCTGGATCTTTCTGCTTCGGTGGTAAGTTTGACAGTACAGCACAACTCGCATGAGGCGAGAGAACCACCGGATTCTTAGTCTTCTTTGACTGTCGCCTGGGTGTTGTGTAGTCTTTGAAAAATCGAGCGACAGTAGGTATGTGGTCGATTGCCTCGAGCAGGGGTACCTTGATTTCTACATCCCTGAACAAATTACGTAGGTTGTCAAAGGCCTGCGTATTTTTCTTTTTGCCTTTTGGCTCCTTTAGTAGAGCCTCAGGGAATGGGACTGATTCTGGCACAAGTTTTGGTGCATCATCCTCTCGCGAATGCGGTATGCATCCCGAATGAGAGGGCGAAGAAGAAGACGGGCTAGGATCAGGTCGAGGCGGATCGACGGTCTGCTTACCGCTCCTCGTAGTGATAGCATTGGACGATGCAGGTCCAGTGGGATCATACGGTGGAGGAGGGTTTGCAATGGGGACATGAGAGTGTGGTGCTGCAGCAGGATTAGCCTGAAATCCCGGTGGAATGCTCGGAGCTTGCAGAACTTGATTAACCTGTCCCTGAGAAGGTCGTACCTATGGTTGAGAACCACGGGGTACGAAATTTCGCGGGTTTGGAACAGGTTGGGCGGGAAGAGTGCCCTGAGATCGAGTCGCCATGCGTAGTTGACTGATCTCGGCGTTCTGCTGCGCCAATTGGTGCTGAAGAGAGGTCATGTTCTCTTCATGGCGCTTTGACATTTCCGTCATCATTCGCATCAATTTGTCAAGAGGGCTTGATGCGTGTTCAGTTTGTGGTACGCAAGGGCCTGATGGCGGATTTGCCATAGGATTAAACTGGACCCTTGGGATGACGGGTGCGGACGGTCGCATTGGTCCACCCGCGGGGATTTGGCGCTGCGGGTTGTTGGACCATGCGAAGTTCGGATGATTACGCCATCCTGGGTTATAAGTGGCAGAGAACGGGTTGTTCCCCAGGGCGCAAGCGTCTTCTATGCCAGAAGATGCATCCGCATGTAGATATGCGTCCGAGCACACGGAGGCTTGGTCCTCCGTGTCGAAATACTGGCTCGCAGAAGCCAGTTCCACATGAATTACTGAGTCGCTTGGTGCGACACTCGGTAAGGAAGGTCTAACGGGGTTTCTCGGGATAAGCCTGGTATTAGAAGAACTTGGATTGTGACGAAGTGGTGAAGAGGTGGTGTTTGCCATAGATCGGGCGGGGTTGGCCAGAAGCTCGTCCAGCTTCTTGTGCACGATGGAGACTTCATCCAGTTTTTGTGCAATAAGGCTTAGATCAGTGGATGAATGGGAGGGTCCCGTGTCAACTTCGTGGACATTTCGGGGCTGGCTGGTACGATTAAAGGCGACAATGGAAGCATTATTCATCGAGTTTTCACTCATATTTTCAAACAGTTCGAATGCTCCATTCTCGTCTTTATTCATAAAGTTCCCTCCGTAGGAAGCATTTGCAATTTGCTTCAAAGTCTCATTTAGCCCATAGTAGAAAATCTGGGCTATATGCCACTTAGGCAGACCGTGGTGCGGACACTTCCTGAGGAGGTCGTTATACCTCTCCCATGCCTCATGAAATTGTTCGCCGTTTTGTTGTATAAATGAAGTGATAGCACGGCGAAGCGCATTGGTCCGCCCGATTGGGAAGAACTTCTTGAGAAACGCTGTTCGCATCTCTTCCCAAGAATGGATGGTTCTCCCAAGGGTGCGTAACCATTGTGACGCTTTATCCCGCAATGAAAATGGGAACATCTTCATGAGGACTATAGATAACCCGACATTTCTTGGTTTAACGATTTCAGCAAGTCGGGTTAGGTCTTCCAAGTGGAGAAATGGGTCTTCACTTGCATGACCATGAAAGTGAAAATTGATTAGGCCAATTATGTTTGGTTTTAATTCAAAGTCGTCCCCGCCCATGGGGAGCCGAATTTGTCCTATGGTCTCTGTAGCAGCGGGATTCTGATAAGAGCTAAGAGACCTAGGCTCCTCCCGTTCGGGAGGGTTCTGCATTTCCTCCAATGTTTCCCGAATGGCTTCGATTTGCTCATTATACATTTCCATTTGGGCTTGGAGGCGGGTTATGGGATCTACGGCTCCACCACCTGGTGGATTCTGAGGGTGGTTTCCTCCCTTGGGATTTAGGGGTGGGCGTGTAGCCATGTTTGTGGAGGAGGAGGACGATTCGACTTGTTTTCTAGATTTATCAGTCAATTCAAATAGTTCAGGGTTTTGTGACCTCCTCCCAAACATGCACTACCGCAGGAAGAATTGGGGAGATGAGAAGGGAAAAGGGATGAGAGAAATGACGCCGCAAAGGTACACTTGATTACAAATCAATACAGTCAAGTTCCTAACCTCTACAGTGTGCCCTTAGACCTAAAGATCTAAGTTACCTACTATCACGAACTACGGAACCGAATGCGAGCACCGCGGAACCACCGGGCCAGATTGAAAGGCCGTTTGCCCCAGTCTTAGACACCCGATAGCACGCGGGAACTCTCACCAGCACGTAGTCGCTACACGCAGGTAGTTAGACCTCCAATCCTTAGTAAGGGTCAAGTTACTACCAGTTTTAATTAGAGGCTTAGGGTCAAGTGCTTTTGGAATGTGAAGGGCGTTGTTTACGGGTAATGCCCAAGTGATTGATTTTATGAGTGTGTAAGAACAAGCATGCAACGGGGAAATCTCCCCGAATTGAAGTTTTTATTGGTGAATGGTTTTTAGAGTTCAGCCTTAAGTAGTATGAATTTTAGGGTTTTGCTGAATTACCAATTCAACCAATCTCCGGGTTTTTTGCAAAAATACAGGTTTTCCTTCTAAAACCCAAGAAACCCTTCTTCAATTATCAGTTAGTTAATGCATGCTAAAATGCAATGGGCTACCCTAAATGGAGATTTCTAAGTGTGGATGCACGAATCAGTTTTATATCAATGTGACAGGGAGCCAAAGCACTTCAATTCAAGTGCTCCCAATCACCAGAAATGATTTCCACGCACAAGGCTTCAACCAAAAGATAAAGAAAATAAAATTGTTGGGGTTGAAGTAT
This sequence comes from Thalassia testudinum, assembly GCA_037157565.1. Taxonomy (NCBI): domain Eukaryota; kingdom Viridiplantae; phylum Streptophyta; class Magnoliopsida; order Alismatales; family Hydrocharitaceae; genus Thalassia; species Thalassia testudinum. The sequence continues at coordinate 128,853,505 of JAZHRO010000014.1, read as the reverse complement.
TCAGGATCGAATCACAGGCAAGTTTGAAAAGTCGTGGTGGGGTTGGAATCAACTCAATTCCAAGTCTCCCCACCAAAAATGTGATCCTGAATTAAAGATAAGTGAGGCAAAAGAGGGATATAAGCAATCTTTTTCTTTGCCTCAAAGAATACTTCCCTCGGCGAGAAATCCAAGAATCAAGATTCTCGGATTTTCGCTATGCGAAGTGTGGCAGGAAATCCCGGGGCAGTGGGAGTGAATACAACCAATCAAACAAGTTAATTTTAATCCACTTGCCCCAAGAAATCCCAAGAAGTTTTTCTAGTTTTTGGGTGGCAAGCTAACCCTAGTTTGCTAAGAAAGAGAAAACCTACTGGTTTGGCAACGTGTGCGAAGCTCCAATGCGGTGTCGGCGTCTTCACGCTCTCATTCCCGCCTTGGATTTGCCCTTGTTCCCGACTTCGTCTGCTTTCCTTCTCCTTCCACCAAGTTCACCTGCACACCAAAAACAACAATACCCGTGAAGAGGGAAGAGAAAAATTGAAAGGATTTGGATAGAAACTTACTCGAAGGCACACCTCCCCGGCAACGGCGCCAGAAAAGTTATGATGGGTCAGCCCGAATAGGTTGTTAATATGATATTTTTATCGTTGAAATGTGTATAGTGGTTAACCTAATTTGGACCTAACCATCTCTTTACAAAATTTTTAACCTGGCCTAATTGATTTTATCTTATCACTTTCAAGCCCAGGGTCGAACACAGGGAAGTGGGGTTAAAGTCGAGTTTCTATGTTTTCCTTAAAACGCGTCTCTTCCGTTCGTTTATTGTGTTTTTGGTGTTTTTCTTATTTAGGTTTTTTTATGGTAATCCTTGTTCTTGAGGCACACCCTCAAAATTGTGTCCTTGGCTTTTAGCCAAACAGAGTCCCAAAACAAGTCTTGCTACTCGCAAGACGAGGTACCTGCAAGTCAAAGATTATCTTTTCTTTTTTATGTATTTTTTTTATCTTTTTACTAACAGAAAAGCAAATAGACAGAAAGTAAATATAGTATGTATATATATATATGTAGTTTATATATAAAGGGGTGGGGGTGGAGGTGGCGATGGAGTGTAGCACTATGTCAAGTCAGTCGACATCTAGAGAGACGCAACCAACACGACTAGGTGCTGCGTGAAGTGTGGATGGAGGATGGATGATGTATGGGACCACGCTTTTTTTGTACGCGTGTATCAGGGAATATCAGCAACTGGTGCAGATATTCCCGCGATACAGCGTATAATAAATAACATGAAAATATATGTACATATGTATGTATATAAGTAAATATATCTATATATATATAAATGTATAGTTATATAAGTATAGATATATATATATATATAGATATATATGTGTATATATATGTATATAAGTATATATATATATATATATATATTACTATATATATGTATATATATATGTATATAGATATGTATATGTATATATGTATATAGGTATATATGTCTATATATATATAAGTATATGTATAAGTATATAGATGTATATATAAGTAGATATATATATATATATTATATATATATGTATATATATTATATATATGTGTATGTATACATAACTATATAGATATACTATGTATATATATATATATGTATGTATGTATATATATATTTATATATATGTTACTATAAGTGTGTGAGTGTGTGTGTATGTGTTGGTATAGGTGTGTGTGCGTCGGTGAATGTGTGTGTGTGTGCGTTGCTGTGAGTGTGTGTCTGTTAGTGAGTAAAAAAGAGAGAGAGAGAGAGAATACGTGAGAGAGAGCGGGAGCGGGCGGGAGAGATCAGCAGAGAGAGAGAGCAGGCGAGAGAGAGAGAGCGGACGTGCGAGTTAAGACGTCTGCTCGCGGCGGCGGACGTCTGGAGTCGCGTCGTCTGGAGAAGGCAGCGGACGTCTGGAAACGGCGGGTGCGGGCGCGCCTTCTTTGCGTAGGGTTCTGCAGGCGTGCGTGAAGTCGACGAGCGGGCGATGGCGCGGAGGAGCGAGCGTAGAGGCAGTCTGCAGGTGGTCGTGGAGGGTCGCGGAGCAGGGCAGGGGTTGGCGCGAGGCCGTAGCCGGCCGCTGCAGTGCGCGCGGCGGCGGCTACGGGTGCAACTGCGAGTCGGACAGAACGGAGACGGAGGCGGGGAACGCCCTGCAGACGCGCGCGGAGGCGGTGAGCGGCTGCAGGGACGGTCGCGGAGGAGCGGGGAGGACCTGCTGCTGCGTGGCTGCTGCTGCCGCGGCTTCAAGCTTCGGAGCTTGGAGCGGTGGCAATGGCGTTAAAGAGAGAAAAAAATGAAATGAGGATGACACCACGCCCACCGGCTCGTCGAAGAGCTGGGCGGTGGTGTCCCCACTGTGGTGGTGTGCACCACAGTGGGTACTCCTGCTCGTCGGGTGCCTCCTCGACGAAGGGCCGACGTATGGGAGGGGAAGATGGTGGAGAAGATGGCTACGGGTTTGTTTCGTGCAGCCGCCTCTGTTGCGAGGATGAAGCTGCAGCTTCTTATAGAGGAGGAGAGAGTGGCGTGCCGGCTGCAGCAGGGAGAGGGTGCGGGAGTTGCAGCTGTAGGGAGCGGCGTTGGCAGAGGGAAGTGACGTGGAGTAAATGCATGCAGCTGCTGCGGGAAGAAGTGCAGCTGCGGGAAGAAGAAAAGAAGAAATCAAGAGAGAAAAAAATAAAAAGAGGTGGAATTTGCAAGGTGGCACTTGGGATAAAATGTAACTATGTAAGCCATTGTTTCACTCCTCTTCTTCTCTTGATTAAATGCATGCATGCAAGCGTTTTTACAAATGCGATTACAGGATCCTATTATGCAATGTTAATGCTAGAAAATAGCACAAGAAGGTGTTATTACAGGCGTGTTTTGAGGTGCAAACATGCCTGCGATTTATGAGGATGCAACCCAAGGCCAAAATGTCGGGTTACAGAGAATTGAAGCTCAAAAGGATAATCGTTGAATGTGTGCTTGAGTTGAACATCCTCGAAACAAATGTCGTAAGGGTTCTGATTTGATGGTTTCAGCTTAAAAGGAACCCTTCGACTCAATCTTCCATTTCCTCCAAAATTAACTTCCCAAATCAGAACTTCCCCGCTCCTATCCTCCTCATTAAGTGTATCAAATTCCAAGACCTCTTGTATATTCATCACCCCGTCTGAAATCTCCAAGTCTAAATGATGTGGCAGAATCAAAATTGACTTGGGTCTAATTATCTCAGAATTAGAATCATCAATAAGCTCGACCGCTGCGTCCCTGCTTCGCGTTAGAGTGCTCGACCGCTGCGCTGCGGTCGCGTTTGTGTCGAGCGCTTGACTTCAGCGTGGGCGTGTCGCAGCCGTTGGATCGAGATCCAACGGCGGAGAGGAGACGGGTGCGCGGTCTTCACAAGATGCAAGCGACCATTTGGGTGGTTGAGATGGCGCCATGTGGTGTCATCTTGGCCGTCCATCTTCTGGAAGTTGTAGATGGTGCCACGGATGTCGACTTGACTCGATTTTTGTGTCGTTAGGCTGCGATCGTCGATCCGAATTCATCCGTGCGGTCGGATTTGTCATCTGAAGTGCAGATTTACACCATCCTGGACCTTGATCTTCTAGGGTTCCCCGATCTCTATCTGATGCTACAGATGCCTGATTAGGGCGATCTTGGAGTCGTTGAACTCCAATCGTCGCCCTGATCACATCCATAGGGTTGGATCTTTGATCCGAGGCCCCGATAAAATGTTTGCCCTGTCCAAGCACATAAAAGGAGACAATTAACCTCCATTTTATTCAAACTACTCTAAATGCAAGATGATGCATGTTATGCAATATTTATATCATGAAATGCAATCTTATGCTTAAGAACATGCATAAATAGACATTTTAAGTAGTGTAAATGTGTTTACATCATACCCCTATGCCTATCTTTTGTTAGTCCCTAGCAAAAACTATATGCTTTTTATAAAAGAATTAGGTTAGATTATTTGGACCTGAGTTATTTTCAACCATTAAGAAATTGTCTACTTAGGAACTGAACTTTCAAAGACACAACAGTGCCCGGGTATCAGCCAAAATGCAGACCGCCTCAAGCCCTCGCCTTATTCAAAGAAAAATTTCTTTTTCTCTTTTTACTCTTTTCTAAATTTTTTTTTTTTTTTTTGAATTTTCACATTTTAGGGTTCGAGAGTGGCTTTCTACGACCATTCAACTCACCCAAGATTTGATGAGAACCCTAAATTTTAAGCATCTTATTGTGATTGTGATAGACTCATTGACCGGCAATTAGAACGGACTTCGGATTTCTACGCCTCTAGGTGATGTCAAAAAGAATTCTGCCTAAAGGTGTATCTTTACAACCAGTAGCTTTCTCCCTACTTTTATTTTTTAACGGGGTCAACACAAGGGTGAATCCAGTGTATATCTCCCCGGTTTATTCTACTTCTCCGCTTCTTCCTAAGTGCTTTGGGAATTTTTAGTGCATTTTCTGAGTTGGGTTCTGGACAACCGGTCGATGAGCTGTTACCACCGACAACTTGCCAGCCATACTGGTGCGGCGAAGTGTGGCTTATTTCTTTTTGTTCTTTTCTCCTTTTTTTTTTTTTTTTTTTAAGTAGGTGGCTTATCTGATCTAAGATTTACCTAAAGGCAGCAAAAAGAAAAAGGTCCAGTGACTGGGCTCTGGACAACCTACCTATGGGCTGTTACCCACGATAACTTGCCAGCCATATCACCCTAGAAGGTTCATTAGCTACCCAATTTCCGTTAGAATCGTCGAATAATGAGTCAGTGCAAAGAAAGTGTGTAGATGCTTAAAACTCAAAATTCCCTCAAATCAGAGGGCAGGTTAATAAGTCGTGTACTTATCACCCAAACTTATTTATTCCAATTATAATAGAATTAAGATGGCGAGGACTCAAAGACAAATCCACATTTTAGTGGATACACAGGCTAATTAAGTCCAAAGACCTGAGGGGTCTTTGTGTTCAGATCCTAATGTAGTATTTCCTAAGATTGCAAATTTTCTTAAACCCAAATTCTCTTTCCTAATTCCGAATTTTTTTTTTTATATAAAACAAATCTACAGAGCTGACGAATGAATTCAGAGATGAATATCCACCCCCCCATGCCTATCTAATGCAATGTCCTCATTGTATTAAAAAGACATAAAACAGAGTGGAAAAGTGTAGAAAGCACCTGAATTGCATGAATATCAGGTCTGCTCCAAGATGAAAACGAAAAAGAACTGTATAAGTGCTGAGTTTAGTGCCTTCAGCTAGGCACACTATAGAAAGAAAAGAAATGAAGAATTCACATGTGCCGGTCAGAATTAGAATGAACAGAAGAATCCTCTGCCCTGTCAGCAGAGGTCCATAGATGCGGACCAGATTGTGGTGCAGACCCACACCCCATAATCGAGAATATCTTAGGTTCTGGATAAAAATTACCAAAAACCTAAAATCAGAATGTAAGCGGGATCGGGCCTGCGATTTTTGAGGATGCAACCCAAGACCAAAAAGTCGGGTTACAAAAAATTGAAGCTCAAAAGGATAATCGTTGAATGTGTGCTTGGGTTGAACATCCTCGAAACAAATGTCGTAAGGGTTCTGATTTGATGGTTTCAACTTAAAAGGAACCCTTCGACTCAATCTTCCATTTCCTCCTGAATTAACTTCCCAAATCAAAACTTCCCAGCTCCTATCCTCCTCATTTAGCATATCAAATTCCAGGACCTCTTGTATATTCATCACCCCGTCTGAAATCTCCAAGTCTAAATGATGTGGCAAAATCAAAATTGACTTGGGTCTAATTATCTCAGAATTAGAATCATCAATAAGCTCAACAGGGTGTAACTGATAATCAGGGCATTGAATTGATTCCTCCAGAAAATGCGATTCTGGATCCGTATCGTGTTCCCTAATAAGATCAATTTCCTCAGTTATTGGGCTATCAAATGATCTATCAGATTCCTCAGGCCCAATCGTCTCACAAAAATCGTGATCTGAAAACTCGTGTGAGACTTCGCAACTTGAATCTTCACCATCAAAGAAATCAGGATCCGTATCAATGTATGTCCCAAAATCAATTGTCACTTTGTGTTCCCAGGAGACATACGTTTCCTCGTAACCCGGCTCAGGGATCTCAGGTGAAGAAATCAGGTCATCCTTAATTGGTTGCTTTAATTCAATCTGGTCAGCCTCGTAACAAGTGTCCCCCCCAACAAGTGCCTGAACGGGTTCTGTCATTGGCTTTCCTGAAGAGAGTTCATCCTGGGAATTATTCCAAGATTGAATCAAAGCAATCACGAATCTCATCCTCAATTTCGCTAATTTCCCAAGTAGAAACTCACCCGGGTTCTTATCCTTAACATCCTGGAGCCAATCCAACAAAGACTTGTTTAAATCATCAATCATTTCAATCAGGGGCTCTAATCTCTCAATGCAAGGTATTGGCTGAACTTCTAAAGATTGAATGATATTCCTCAAGTTAGCCAGAACCTTATCTTGAACCTGATGAACCTGAACCAAATGAGTTGGTTCAGGGTTGGGCGGGTTTGACATCAATGTAGAGGAATTAACGAATTGAGATTCGTTATACCCATCCTGATAATAGGTCATTTCAGATTGTTCAAAAGATGGTGATGACCTAAAGGCAGTGAAATCAGAGGATGGGTAAGGATCAGTGCATCCTTCTTGATTGTAGATCGTATTAGGTTGTTCATGAAAGGAGGACAATCTATAATCGATGTAGCTCTGAGAAGGATAGAAATCAGAAGCAAAGTGTTCAGGGTTAGACCCTAAACACGGGGGTCCAGAATTGTATTCCCAATCCGAATTATCCCAACTAACTGATGATTGATTACAATACGAGTTGGGATAATCGTCATGTTGAGGATAATTTACAACAGGAGGGAAAGAGCGGGAATGCGTGAAATATGTGGAAGGATTCATGATACACGGGAGGAAGAAAGCTGCCCTGCAATACAAACAATCAAACTTGTCCTTAAATGGGTTAGCCTACAGACCTACAGACTCTCAAAACCCGTCTTAAGATAAAGGAACGATTTGATCTACTTCCGTCTGTTCAATCCAACCAGTTAGAAGGAGGGACTGGGGAGAAGGTTCTTCCTTTGGCTTGCGCCTCCAGTTCCTAGTGTACCCCCCAGCCGCGATCGTTTGACTCTGCTCCCCTAGCTAGACATCAGATTGAATAGTAGAAACAGATTAATCGAAAATAATCTCGTTCTGAGTTCTGAAGAGTGAGTCCAATCCTTAAGGCCAACGTCTACTCTGTTTTATTTAGGGTTGAATGTGCTTTGGAATGTGATGGGCCCTTTAAATGGGTTGTGCCCTTAATGATTGATTGATTCATGTGTGAGTGCACAACCAGTGGTTTTCAAGCAAGATTGTTTTTGATGTGGTGAATTTTAAGGTTCAAATCTTGCCTAGTAGCTTTTAGGATTCAACTTTAGGTGTTTTCAATCAAGTTTCATTAGCACACCAGGTTTTGCAAGCACAGGTGAAGATGTTTTCCTTTAAACTTTAAAAAGAATGTGGAGTGCCTGGTAAATCCCTAAGAGTTGAACCTAATTGGCAGCTACTTGATGAGTTGATTTTATTTGAAGTGGTGCGGCCCAATCAACTCAAACAATTGGCCTGTTGCACCATTTAATTAGGCACACAAATGATTACCTAATCTGATTTCTACTCAATTATGTGTTTGGATGTGTGTACCGGCTCCTAAGATTGGTTTACCGGTTGAGTTTGAAAATCAGATGAGGTTGTGCACCTCTGTACGATTTTTTTTTTTTTTAATGTGGGGGTTGGGGTGAGTATGGGTGTCAAACAACAAACAATCTAACCTTAGAGTTTATAAAAACACCTAGGTTGATTGATGTTTGAGTTATTATGTGATGAAATGAAATCTAATGGGTGGGAGGTGGGGGGTAACTCACAAAACCTTCTACAACACTTTACTCCAATCTACCGCTTTTGCCTGGCTCGAAAGAGTACCTGCAATTACAATAAGAAAGGAGAAAAGTGAGGTAAATGATTTGTAAGTTACAAAACGTGAAGAGAAATCAAAGATCGTTGCCTCCCCGACAACGGCGCCAAAATGTTGAACGTTTACAAACGCTACGCTAACGTGTTCGGTTTGGAAAACCTGTCGTTGTAGTTCGAAAGTGAAGAATTCGTGTTCAACAAATAAAATTTATACTGAAATTAAAATTCCGGGTAGAACACAGGGAGGCGGACGTTTGATTTAAAAACTACGCGTTTCTTTTTATTTGTTACAGAATAATTCAATTTAGAACTATCTAATTATTTACAAGAAGAGAGAGAGAGTAAGAGAGAAAGAGAATATTACACAGAGAAATCAAAATGAGATGTAGAATAAACAAGGAATTTTTCATTGAAGAGATTGTTCATTACAACTAGCAAGCATAAAACAATTACTCTAGAAAGCGATAAATTTACTCTAGAAAGCATTAAAAGAATGGAGGGAGAAATGTCCTCCTCGACGATTGCTTGGAGGACGAGTAGATTAATTTAGAAAGCAGTAAATCTATACTAGAAAGCGGTAAAAAGAATAGGGAGAGAGAAATCCTCCTCGACGGTTGCTTGGAGGATGAGCCGGACGGGACGACTCCTAGACGAAGGACAACGAAAAAGGACGAAGGAGGACGAAGCAGAAGAACGGGAACGAAGCAGCACGCCGTCGTCGTCGCGGGATCCACTTCCGAAGGGGAACGAAAATTGGACTTTATCTCGCGAGAAGCATCCCGGGTGTGGGACAAGCTTCTCTTGAGCTTTGGAGGGGTAGAGAAGAGAAAGAAGGGATGAAAATTTTGTATGGAGGGGGTCTCCTTTTATAGTTGCAAGGAGTGGGGGCAAAATGGACATTACAACATCAAAACAATAAATGAGGGGTCTTTAGTGACGGATAAAACCGTCGCTAAAGCCCCCAACGTGGGCGTAGCCTCTGCGCCCACGCGTGCCCGCTCGGCTGCCCGCACGCGTAACGCCTACGCACGTTCGCGAAGTCTCAGCCGTCCGATCGCGAGATCGAATGGCTTAAGACGCATCTTCGCCTGCTGCGCTGCGCGCCCGCCCGCGTGCGATCGCACGTTACGCGCGGGCGTCCAATCGCGCGTCGTCCTGATTGAGCGCGCGCGGCCGTTGGATCGCGATCGTGTGGTCGATCGGAGGCGTGCCACCGCTCCAAATTCTTCATGGCGAGGCTCGAACGCGCATCCCTGCTTCGCGCTAGAGCACTCGACCAACGCGCTGGGGTTGCGTTTGTGTCGAGCGCCTGACTTCAGCGCGGGCGCGTCTCAACCGTTGGATCTTAATCCAACGGCGGGGAAAGGCGGATGCGGAGACTGCTGAGATTGTGTGCGGCCGTTTGGGCGGCCGAGATGGCACCACGTGGCGCCATCTTGGCAGTCCATCTTCTGGAAGTTGTAGATGGTGCCACGGATATCGGATTGACTCAATTTTTGTGTCGTTGGGATGCGATCGTCAATCCGAATTCATCCGTGCGGTCGGATTTGTCATCTGAAGTGTGGATTTACACCATCCTGGCCCTTGATCTTCTAGGGTTCCACGGTCTCTATCTGATGCTACGGATGCCTGATTAGGGCGATCTTGGAGTCGTTGAACTCCAATCGTCGCCCTGATCATATCCGTACGATTGAATCTTTGATCCGAGGCCTCGATAAAATGTTTGCCCTGTCCAAGCACATAAATGGAGACAATTAACCTCCATTTTATTCAAACTACTCTAAATGCGAGATGATGCATGTTATGCAATATTTATATCATGAAATGCAATCCTATGCTTAAGAACATGCATAAATAGACATTTTAAGTAGTGTAAATGTGTTTACATCACTCCCTCTCTGGCTGCCCAGGTACTTCTCAAGTGGATGACCTTGATGACTAAGGGGTATCATCCGCCTCGAACCTCTATAGTCACCCAACAATTTTTGGGTGTCTCGATTGGGTCCAGCACCTTCTAATCTCATCACATCCTTCGGTGCATGTTTGGTAGGAGGTCCTTAAGACCAGCCTTAAGACCTCCTTTAGAAATTCACTCTCGTCGAGGCCAAGCCTTGACGCCCTTGTTTGTGCAGCAACCTCACCACATAAACCTTTCATCTGATTCAGAACCAAGTTCTCCTTCTTCTTCCATCATGGCACAACCCATTGAAGAAGAGAACAACCTTGAGCACCAGCTTCAGCACCTGACTGATCTCTTCCAAAACTTTGTAAACCCACCGCAGCGACCAATGATGCGAGATCACTATAATCTTGCTGCGGTGGCGATCGAGCCTCGAGTCCGAATCCTGGTTGGAGGTTCTGACTCTGAACTCAAGCCGAATATGATTCATGCCATACCAAAGTTTCATGGGCTTAACTCAGAGGATCCATTCCAACACATTAAACAACTCAAGCATCTGGTCTAGACGTTCAGGTCAGATCCACAAAATCGGGATATTCTGCTCATGAAAATGTTTTCTTTCTCCCTCCTGGACAAGGCTGCCCATTGGTATCAAACTCAGACTCGGCCAATCAACACATGGGATGAACTTCAGTCTGAATTTTTGAAAAATTTCTTTCTCGTTGGCTGGACGAATGCCTTGCGCCACTAGATCACCGATTTCACTCAAAAAACGGGAGAACCTCTTCACGAAGCATGGGATCGATTCTTAGATCTCATGTGAAAGTTCCCCCATCACGAAGTTCCTAAATGGGAACAAGTAGAGTCTTTTTACTAGGGACTCCGTGAAGACATTCGATTATTCGTCAATGCAACATGCGGAGGAAACATCATGGGTCAACATGAGGACACGGTGTGGGAGATTCTCGAAAACATGTGCGAGAACTCCATCAATAATTACTCCATGGGCTTATTCGATAGGACGAATGCCCACGCATCGATGAATCTGAGAGGGGCACATGAGACGCAGGACCTATCCACATCCGTCGACTTGGAACTGATGGCTAGTTGGTTGGACAAGGTTTCTATCATAGAGAAGAAGGTGGACGAGCTAACTCGACATCTACAGTGAGCCACCTCCGGGCAAAACTCTTTTGCACGGCCACCTATGGTGAGGGAAACTATGCAAAACATTTATCACCAATCTCCTCAGGGGATGGACCCGTATCCACCCTCGTCTGACTCTCGGACTGGAGTGACCTCCGATACATTCTATTCGAGTTGGGGGAACTTTGAACCCTCGTATTCTGACTTTCCTAAGGTTCCTCAGACTCGCAAGGACCTCAATGCCATTCAAAATGACCAATTCTCCAATACCTACAACCCTAGATGGCAAAATCATCCCAACATTCAGTGGATGGGAAATTCTAAGACTCAAAAGCCACTGTATCAGCCCCATCCACAAGCCCCTCGTCCATATCAGCCACCTCAGCCTCGGCCCAATCCCACCTATCAATCCGGGCCAAACCAGGATCAAATAACTCTTATCCTTCAAGCACTGGCTGACATTCAAAAGATGAATGTGGCAATGCAAAAACAACACAAGGATGAGATCACAGAGGTTCGCAACCAACTAGCCCAGATGGCAAATTCCCACCAACTTGGCACCCTCCCTTCGCAACCTCTGTCAAACCCAAATAACGTGCCGACCCAGAGGCACGTTATGAACCCAAATTCAAGCCACACACATTTGATTTATCAGGCCCTACTGCTCCATCACTAGACGGGATGGAAGCTTCGACATCTTATGCAGGATTTCAGCAGCAGCCACCCCTCTTACCAAACCCAAACCAAAACTAGGCCGGATTAAACTCTATAACAACACGTAGTGGTAAAGCAACCCAAGACCCACATTATCCGAACCACTCCAAGCTTGGTAGTAGCCAAAACCTTAGGATAGTTATCCAGGATACCCCTATCCCAGATCAAGAACCTGGACCTATTCTAGAGGAACCAACTAGGATTCCATTTCCTGAGGCCTTGACCAAAGGAAAAAGGATAACCAAACCCTTGGCTCCCGAGGAGGATCTGGTCAAGCTCTTTGAACAGGTCCAGATAAACATCCCCTTGATGGATGCAATTCGCCACGTACCAGCTTATGCAAGATTCCTGAAAGGCGTATGTACACCTAAACGTAAGACATGAACCAAGAGTGGGAATCTGACCGTACTGTCAGAGTAAGCCAGCTCTGTCATCTTGAGTAAACTCCCACCTAAGGCTAAAGACCCAGGAACTCCCTTGATTTCTTGTAAAATTGGTGAAACCCAATTTGATAGAGCCTTACTAGATCTAGGTGCCTTCATAAATCTAATACCTACATCCCTCCTTGACCACCATGAAGAATCCGAACTTAAACTGACTGAGGTGACGTTGCAGCTAGTCGATCGATCCATCAAGTCACCTAAAGGAATACTCGAGGATGTCATTATCAGGGTACGGGATTTCTACTTCCCAGTGGATTTCATAGTTCTGGATATGGATGCACCTGAAAACCCAAGGGACACACCAATCATATTAGGGAGACCTTTCTTGACCACTGCTAGAGCCAACATAAACTGTGAAGAGGGCCAAATAGAATTAAAATTTGGGAATCAAACTCTGAAGATTGACATCTTTAAGGCCCAACATGGGATTAATTGAGGGGTTATAGAGCAAATATGTGATATCAGAGCCATGGTTGATGAATCACATACAGAGGACAACCTGATTACCCCGGATCAACCACTAGAAGATCAAAACCTGGAAATAGAGGAGTGCGAATCTGATCTAGACACACCCATGACTCCGACCCTTGTTCCTGATACAAACCCTGAACCACCCGCTGCTGCTGATAATCCTATCATGGAACTCAAGCCCCTTCCCGAGCATCTGAAGTACGTCTTTTTGGGTTCCAGTCAGACATTTCCTATGATTATCAACTCCTGACTCACACCTGACTAGGAATCCCGTCTGATTACTGTTCTCTAGCAACATCGTAGAGCCATTGGATGGACTCTCGATGACTTGACTGGCATAAGCCCCTCTACTACACACATTGAATCTACACAGAAGAGGGCGCATGACCTTCACGAGAGATGCAGAGATGTTTAAACCCTAACCTGCAGGTGGTCGTGAAAAAGGAGATCATCAAGTGGTTAGATGCAGGGATCATCTACCCGATCTTTGACAGTCGTTGGGTGAGTCCAATACAGGTTGTGCCTAAGAAGGCTGGTCTCACCATCATCACGACTGAAACTGGAGTGGTCATTCCTACTCTAATAGCTAACTCATGGAGAGTCTGCATTGATTACAGAAGACTCAATTCCTCCACGAAGAAGGACCATTTCCCACTACCGTTTATTGATCAGATCCTCGAGAAACTAGTGGGAAATAGGTTCTTCTGCTTTCTTGATGGGTACTCTGGTTATAACCAGGTGGCAATCCATCTAGAAGACCAAGAAAAGACCACGTTCACCTACCCCTTCGGGACGTACGCGTTTCGAAGGATGCCTTTCGATTTCTGCAATGCACCCGCAACCTTTCAGCGGTGCATGCTTGCCATATTCTCAGATATGGTAGGTGATTATCTGGAAGTCTTCATGGATGACCTTTCAATTTTTGGAGCATCATTTGACGATTGCCTCCAACACTTGGTCCAAATACTCAGGTGATGCATCGATGTGAATTTGGTTCTTTCCTGGGAAAAGAGCCATTTCATGGTGCCTGAGGGAATTGTCCTGGGACATCTAATCTCGGAGAAAGGCATCCAAGTTGATCGAGCTAAGGTTAACCTGATTTCGAAGCTCCCTATGCCTAGCTCGATTAAGGACATCCAATCTTTTTTAGGGCACGTTGATTTTTACCGTCGATTTATCCCTGATTTTTCAAAAATCGCACACCCCATGACTACTCTTCTCTCCAAGGATGTGCCTTTTGAAATTTCCAAGGAATGCACTCAAGCATTTAAGATCCTTCGTGACTGAGTCACCCAAGCCCTGATCCTACAGTCCCCTGATTGGTCTCAACCCTTTGAGATCATGTGCGATGCATCTGACTTCACTATAGGTGCGATTTTGGGGCAGAAAATTGACAAGAAACCCGTGGTCATTTCTATGCTAGCAAAACACTGGACGAGGCTCAGTGTAACTACATGGTTACTGAGAAAGAGCTGCTAGCTGTAGTATTTGCCCTATAAAAATTCAGATCATACCTTCTGGGTTCTTGTGTTATCATATACTCGGATCACACAGCTGTGAGGCATCTCCTTGCAAAGAAGGATGCGAAACCTCCATTAATCTGATGGATCTTGCTATTGCAAGAATTTGACCTCGAGATTCATGGCAAAGCGAGAAAGCAAAATGTGGTAGCTTATCACTTATCTCGCCTTCCTTCTGAAATAATTGACCCTTCCGGACCCATCACAGAACACTTTCCTGATGAGTACCTCCTGACTATCAATATAGGGCTTCCATGGTTCACAGATATAGTGAATTACCTGGCATCACATCAGATCTCGTCCGATTGGCCGAAGGCCAAGAAGGACAAATTATGTTCCCATGCCAAGTATTACCTGTGGGAAGACCCGTATCTATTCCACATTGGTGTTGATCAAATAATTTGACGGTGTGTCGTGGATGTAGAAATCAAAAACATACTCTACTTTTGCCATGACCAGGCATGCGGTGGACATTTCTCAGGACACAAAACCGCATCAAAAGTCCTCCAGTGTGGCTTTTACTAGTCCACAATTTTCAAGGATGCATACGATCACTGTAAGGCATGTACCCGTTGTTAGACCTTGGGCAACATGAGGTGAGACATGATGCCTCTACAGCTTATCCTAGTATGCGAAATTTTTGACATTTGGGGGATCGATTTTATGGGACCCTTCCCTATCTCGGATGGCTTAGAATACATCTTACTCGCTGTTGACTACGTGTCCAACTGGATAGAAGCCATTCCGACCCGAACCAATGATCATAAGGTTGTTATCAGATTCATTCATCAAAACATCTTCTCAAGTTTTGAGATTCCATGAGCAATAATTTCCGACGGAGGGACCCATTTTACAAACACTCAGTTCAGGTCACTGATGACCAAATACGGGGTGTCGCATCGAATCACTACTCCTTACCACCCCCAAACTAATTATCTAGTTGAGCTATCAAACTGAGAGATCAAGAAAATCCTTCAGGTTACTGTTCGACCTGACAGGAAGGATTGGTCTTCTCGGCTTCCAGAAGCATTGTGGGCCTATAGGACTGCCCACAATACCCAATTAGGTATGTCTCCCTTCAGACTGGTGTACGGGAAGGCATGTCACCTCCCCGTTAAATTGGAGCATAAAGCCTATTGGGCAGTACGGAACTACAATCTAGATCTTTCTAAGACTGGAACCCACAGAAGGCTTCAAATAAGCGAGATCGATGAATTACTCCATGACGCGTATGAGAACTCGCGAATTTACAAAGAACGGGTTAAAGCTTTTCATGACAAACACATTTCTAGAAAGATCTTTCATCCTGGTCAAAAGGTTTTACTCTTTGATGCCCGACTCAAATTATTCCCAGGAAAGCTACGATCTAAGTGGGTTGGACCTTACCTAGTTCAACAAATCTTTGGAAATGGAGCCATTGAAATCAGCCCCCTCAGCTAGGATTCCAAACCCTTTGTTGTGAACGGTCAGAGACTCAAACCGTTCATTGACATGACCGATACAAATTTGGCTGAGTCATCCTTTACCCTCCATTCTCCTTGAGCTCATTGCCCCCAGCTGATGGCGTAAAACTCAGTGCTTAATGGGAGGCAACTCGTCATTCTTTGAAAAACCTGAAACCTTTTCTGACATTTCTACGTGGAATTCATATTACACTTTAGGGTTCATCCATTAGAACAGCCGACTCCACCTCAGGTACCCCTACCCGAGATTAGAAATCGTTCGCAACAGTCACTTCGACTCGTTCACCCACCCAACACCTGTCCTAATGCATGAACTAAGCTGAAATCGAACCCACCTAATTTACAATGGGGACATTGCAAATCTTAGGCATGGGGGGGTATGAAAGTGCAAAATGTCAAGAAAATTCATATCAAAAAAAGGTTTCAACTCAAAAAAAAAAAATCTTGGAAAAGAAAAAAGAAATGAGGAGGGGGAGAGACAATTTTTTTGGGCTATACAAAATGAGAGGAGGAAAAGAGCAAAAATGATAAAAAGGAGCACAAAATGAAAAAGAAAAGGAGATAATCATTAGTAAAAGATTAAGGGATTAACTGAAGTTCTAGACCAGATCAAGAAAAGAGAAAAATAAAAGAAAAGTGCTAAGGAGACATAAAAAGAGATTAGCAGGAACGCTGATCTTAGGCCTCTTGGGCTAGATTCTTTGGCTTAAAAATTCACGTATCCGCTAAGATCTGGATAATCCTTAAGAGGTTGGGGAAAATGCGAAGCTTAAGTATTAGGTCTAAGGCTTAGGAAGTATTCGGCCTTGTTAACTGACCTTTGGTTTGCGGGATTCGGTAACCTAAGCACCCCAATTCACACATAGTCTGGTTCAGTGCACATAAATATCAAAATCACGTAAAAAGCGTTTCAATGTTCTGAAAAAAAGTTGCCTAGATTAGGAGCGGTCGATCAACACAAGTTGATTTGATGAGTTCCTGGCACAGAGAGGTGGGAAATTCCCCTCGAAGATGCGTAACAACATATCATCTCCTCGGTGCCTGTCTCCTAGGATATTTAAATATCTGATTTCACCGCAAAAATACACCTGCAATTGCGCCGTCTTGTGCTATTTCTTAGCATTACTAATGCATATTAGGTTTTCATAGTCGCATTTGTAAAAATACATGCATGCATGCATTTAATTGAGAGGGGAGGAGAGTGAATAAAATGGCCTCGCAATTTACGTTTTCCTCAAGTGTTGCTTCGCAAAATTTCCATCTTAATTTTTTATTTCTTTTTGATTTTTTAAAACTCTTCCCGTGGCTGCATGGAAACACCTCTTCTTCTTTGCACCATGTCCTGCTCCCCCTCTCCCTGCCAGCCCTGCAGCCGCATGCACCACTCCCTACCAAGCCATGCATGAGCCATGCACAGCCAGGGCATGGTTGTGCATGGCTTCCTCTTCTTTAAAAAGACAACAGTTTCTTCTTTGCAGGCGGCCTGGTCCTCCACTTAAAAAATCCAACTGCAGCTTCTCCAGGCCACCTCAGAGGAGACACCCAGCGGACAGGAGCACCTCACGGTGGTGCACAACCACTACCGTGAGTCCACCACCGCCCAGCTCATCAAAGAGCCGGTGGGCATGGTGGCTCTTTCCTTGTTTCTTCGTTTGAAGCCACTTCAGCCATTACACCAAAGCTTCTAGTTGTGAAGCTCAACCGGCCACCGCATGCCCTGCAGCAGCCGGCCAAGCCACACAGCAGCAACAGCAAGGCAGCAGCAGCGCACGCAGGCCTTCTACGTGTGCCTGCAAGCACCATCGCCTCCTGCTTCTTCGCACTGCACTCGTCGTCTGCCTGCAACCGGCAACCGCGCGCCACTCCAGCGGTCGGCCAAGCTTCACCGCGCACCCCAGCCGACATCCGTAGGCCACCGCGCGCCCTGTCGCGCCCCTTTCACTTGCGACCCAGCCCTCTCCGCACGCTCTGTCGCGAGGTCCCGCCCGCAAGCCACTGGACGGTGCAACCCTTCCACGTGCACGCCAGCTCACGCGCGCTAGCCCCGAGCCGTCCGCACTCACAGCACTGCCCGCTCTCTGTTGCACGGCTCGGCCTTACACTGTAGCCACTGTTCACGCCAGTCTGCGGAACACTGTGGCTACAGTGGGGTGATCGGTATGCTTCTCACTTATCCGGTCACCCAGCGCACCACTACAGCTGTTTTCCCCCGCATGCTCCAGCACCCACCTGCGCGTCTGCGTGAGTCCGCGTCGCCCGCACTCGCCCGCACTCGCCCGCTCCTTCGCCTGCTCCCTCGCCCGCGTGCGCCTACGAGCGCCTGCTCCAGCCTCTCCTCTCCCCGTGCTCTCTCCCTTCCAGCGTGCCCCTCTCCGCGCGCATAAGCGCTTGCGCGTGCGCGTGAAGTCCGGACGGCGCTTGGAAGCCTCAGACGACTTAACCCACGTGTCTTCACTCCAGCAGCACCCTCTCTCTCTCTCTCTCAGCACTCTCTCACTCTCTTTACCGACACTTACACACCTACACTCACACTTTCATACACACACACACACCTATACACTATTATATACATATATATATTGATATATATACATATATTTATATACATATATATATATATATGTACTTATATCTACATATATAGTAGTATTTATATAACTAAGTATTAGTATACATACATATATCTATACATATATCTATATACATATATATATATATATATATATATATACACATATATATATATATATACAAACATATTTACATATATACATATACTTATATATATATATACATATATATATACTTATATCTATATATATAGTAGTACCTATATAACTAAGTATTATTATACATATATACATATATATATATATATACACATATATATCTACATATATACATATACTTATATACGTATACATATATATATACATATATATACACATATACTTATATATATATATATAAATATACATACATATATACACATCCATATATATATATACATATCTATCTACATATATCTATACATACATATATTACTATATACATATACATACATATATATATACATCTATATAATCATATATACATACATATACACTTATATATATAGATATATAACTACATATATGTATACCTATATATTTATAACCATATATATATATACATATAGATATATTTACATATATACATATATATATATTTTCACATCACTTACCATACGTGGTATCACTGGAATATCTGCACCAATTGCTGATATTCCCCGATACACGCGTACAAAAAGCGTGTTCGCATTCATCTTCCACCAATCCACCTTACACGTGGCACTTCATCCTATTGGTTGCGTCTTTCTAGACGATGACCGACTCGACACCATGCCACACTCCATCTCCGCCTCCACCCCCACCCCTTTATACATATATAATATATGCCTATATATATATACTATATTTACTTTATTTCTGCTTCTCTTTCATGCCACTAAAAAGATAAAAAATATATATATATAAGAGAAAAGATAATCCTTGACTTGTAGGTACTCCGTCTTACGAATAGCAAGACCCATTTTGGAACCCTGATTTGGCTCAAAGCCAAGAACCTAATTTTGAGGGTGTGCCTCAAGGACAAGAATTATCATAAAAAAATCTTAAATAGAAAAACACCAAAAACACAATAAACGAACGGAAGAGATTCGTTGTAGGAAAGGCGTAGAAACTTGACTTGTAACCCCACTTCTTTGAGTTCGACCCTAGGCCTAAAAGTGACCAAGATAAAATCAAGTAGGCCAGGTAAAAAATTTTTTGTAAAGAGATGGTTATGTCCGATTTAGGTTAACCACTATACACACTTCAACGATAAAATCACCATATTAACAACCTATCCGGGTCCGACCACCATCCTTTTCTGGCATCGTTGCTGGGGAAGTGCGCCTTCAAGTAAGTTTTTACTCCATTCCTGTAATTTTTCTCTTCTCATGGGTGTCTCTGTTTTTGGTGTGCAGGTAAACCTGTTGCAAGGAGAAGACAAGCAGACGAAGTCAGAGACGTGAGCAGATCCAAGGTGGGAATGAGAGCGTGAAGATGCTGACACCGCACTGAAGCTCTGCACACGTTGCTGCACAAGTAAGTCTTTCTTTCTTAGCAACCTAGGTTAACTTGTAACCTTAATAAAAAAAAAACTAAAAACTAAAAAAACTAGAAAAACTTCTTGGGATCTCTTGGGGCAAGTGGATTAAAATTCACTTGTTTGATTGATTGCCCTTACTCCCACCGCCCTGGGATTTCCCACCTTACTTTGCATAGCGAAAATCAGATCTTGGTTCTTGAATTTTTCGCTATGTGAAGTATTCTTTGAGGCAAACATAAAAAGATTGATTGCACCCCTCTTTTGCCTCACTTATCTGCAAATTCAGGATCACCTTTTTGGTGGGGAGACTTTGAATTGAGTTGATTCCAACCCCACCATGACTTTTCAACTTGCCTAAGATTCGATCCTGAATACTTCAACCCCAACAATTTGATTTTCTTTATCTTTTGGTTGAGCCTTTTGTGTGGAATTCATTCTGGTGATTGGGAGCACTTGAATTGAAGTGTTTTGGCTCCCTTTCACACTAATTGAAAACTGATTCGTGCATCCACACATAGAAATCTCCATTTAGGGAAGCCCATTGCATTGTAGCATGCATTAACCAATTAACATTGAAGAAGGGTTTGTTGGGCTTAGAAGAAAACTTGTATTCTTGCAAAACCCGGAGATTGGTTGAATTGGTATTTCAGCGAAATCCTAAAATCCATACTACTTTAAGGCTGAATTCTAAAAACCATTCACCAATTAAAAACTTCAATTCGGGGAGATTTCCTCGTTGCATGCTTGTTTTACACACTCTAAAAATCACTCACTTGGGCATTACCCGTAAACAACGCCCTTCACATTCTAGAAGCACTTGATCCTAAGCCTCTAACTAAAATTGGTAGCAACTTGACCCTTATTAAGGATTGGAGGTCTAACTGCCTGTGTGTAGCGCCTACGTGCTGGTGAGGGTTCCCATGTGCTATCGGGTGTCTAAGACTGGGGTAAACGACCTTTCAATCTGGCCCGGTGGTTCCACGGTGCTCGCATTCGGTTCCGTAGTTCGTGATAGTAGGTAACTTAGATCTTTAGGTCTAAGGGCACACTGTAGAGGTTAGGAATTTGATTGTACTGATTTTTCATCAAGTGTACCTTTGCGGCATCATTTCTCCCATCTCTTTTCCCTTCTTATCCCCCAAATTCTTCCTGCGGTAGTGCATGTTTGTGAGGAGGTCACAAAACCCTGAACTGTGTGAATTGCCTGATAAATTGAGAAAAGAAGCCGAATCGTCCTCCTCCTCCACAAACATGGCTGCACGCCCACCCCCAAATCCCGAGGGAGGAAACCGCCCTCAGAACCCACTAGGTGGTGGAGCCTTAAATCTATAACCCGCCTCCAAGCCCAAATGGAAATGTATAACGAGCAAATTGAAGCCATTCGGGAAACATTGGAGGAAATGCAGAACCCTCTCGAACGGGAGGAGCCTAGGTCTCTTAGCTCCTATCAGAATTCCGCTGCTACAGAGACCATAAGACAAATTCGGGTCCCCATGGGCAGGGACGACTTTGAATTGAAACCAAACATAATTGGCCTAATAAATTTTCACTTCCATGGACTTACAAGTGAAGATCCTTTTCTCCACTTGGAAGACCTAACCCGATTAGCTGAAACTATTAAACTAAGAAATAATGGGTTACCTATAGTCCTCATGAAAATGTTCCCGTTTTCATTGCGAGATAAAGTGTCGCAGTGGCTATGCACCCTTGGGAGAACCATTTACTCTTGGGAAGAGATGTGAACAGCGTTCTCAAGAAGTTCTTCCCAATTGGGCAAACCAATGCGCTTCATCGTGCCATCACTTCATTTACGCAACAAAATGGTGAACAATTTCATGAGGCTTGGGAGAGGTATAATGACCTCCTCAGGAAGTGTCCGCACCACAGTCTGCCTAAGTGGCATATAGACCAAATTTTCTACTATGGGCTAAATGAGACTTTGAAGCAGATTGCAGATGCTTCCTGTGGAGGGAATTTTATGAATAAAGACGAGAATGGAGCATTCAAATTATTTGAAAATATGAGCGAAAACTCAATGAACAATGCCTCTATTGTCGCCTTTAATCGCACCAGCCAGCCCCGAAATGTCCACGAAGTTGACACGGGACCCTCCCATTCATCCACTGATCTCAGCCTTATTGCACAAAAACTGGATGAAGTCTCCATCGTGCACAAGAAGCTGGACGAGCTTCTGGCCAACCCCGCCCGTTGTATGGCAAACACCACCTCTTCACCACTTTGTCACAATCCAAATCTTCCAACACCAGGCTTATCCCGAGAAACCCCGTAAGACCTTCCTTACTGAGTGTCGCGTCGAGCGACTCGGTAAGTCATGTGGATCTGGCTTCTGCGAGCCAGTATTTTGATATAGAGGACCAAGCCTCCATGTGCTCGGATGCATATTTACATGCGGACACGTCTTCTGGCATAGAAGACGCTTGCGCCCTGGGGAACAATCCATTCTCTGCCACTTATAACCTAGGGTGGCAAAATCATCCAAATTTCGCATGGTCCAACAACCCGCAGTGCCAAAACCTCGCGGGTGGACCAATACGACCGTCCTCACCTGTCATCCCAAGGGTCCAGTCTAATCCTATGGCAAATCTGCCATCAGGCCCTTGCGTACCGCAAACCGAACACGCATCAAGTCCACTTGACAAATTGATGCGAATGATGACAGAAATGTCAAAGCGCCATGAAGAGAACATGACCTCTCTTCAGCACCAATTGGCATAGCAGAATGCTGAGATCAGTCAACTACGCATGGCGACTCGATCTCAGGGCACTCTTCCCGCCCAACCTGTTCCAAACCCGCGAAATTTCGTACCTCGAGCTCCTCAACCACAGGTACGACCTTCTCAGGGGCAGGTTAATCAGATTCTATAGGCTCCGAGCATTCCACAGGGATTTCAGGCTAATCCCACTGTAGCACCGCACTCTTATGTTCCTATTGCAAACCCTCCTCCGTTGTATGATCCCACTGGACGCGCATCGTCCAATGCTATCACTACAAGGAGCGGTAAGCAGACCGTCGATCCACCTCAACCTGATCCTGGCCTGTCTTCTTCATCGCCCTCTCATTCGGGATGCGCTCCGCATTTGAGAGGACGATACACCCAAATTGGTGCCAGAATCAGTTCCATTCCCTGAGGCTCTACTGAGGGATCCAAAAGGCAAAAAGAAAGATACGCATGCCTTTGATAACCTACGTAATTTGTTCAGGGATGTAGAAATCAAGGTACCCTTGCTCGAGGCTATCGACCACATACCTATTGTCGCCCGATTTTTCAAAGACTACACAACACCTAGGCGACAGTCAAAGAAAACCAAGAATCCGGTGGTTCTCTCGCCTCATGCGAGTTGTGCTATACTATTAAACCTTCCACCGAAGCAGAAAGATCCGGGCACGCCGCTTATTTCCTATAGCATCCAAGGCTGCAATTTTGATAGTGCCCTGCTTGATCTAGGATCTTCCATAAATCTTATTCCGACCATCATGCTCGAAAAATTTTCCTTGGGAAATCTGAAGCCCACCCCTGTCACATTACAGTTGGCAGACCGTTCTGTCAAAATCCCAAAGGGTGTGGTGGAAGACGTGGTGGTTAGGGTCAACAGTCTCTGTTTTCCTGTTGACTTTCTTGTTTTAGATATAGAAGTTCCTAGCTCACTTTCTGATTGTCCGATCATCCTTGGTCGACCTTTCTTGGACACAGCTTGTGCCCTTATCAACTGCGAGTCGGGCTGTATTGAGATTGCCGTTGGATCTGAAAAGCTCAAGCTTAACATCTTCAAGGCAGCCAAGAACTTTGATTGCGATTGTATCGAGGATGACACGTTTGACTAGGACATGGCCGCCAGCGCGTGTATCAGACTAATTGGGACCTATTCTAACTACTGTGGATTACCTATAAACCTTGACGATTGCCTGACCGACACATATTGTGACGTTCCCCCATCCCTCCCTTGTCCCGTACCTTCTCTTGGTCAGACTTCTGATGAGGTTTTCTCCACTTCCCATACCTCGTGGTCTGAGTCATATCCGGGCTACTCACAGCCGGTCCACACTCTTGAAGACTGGATTGCCCTTTCCTTCCCACTAAATCAAGCGGTTTGCAACTCCACACTGGGACCTTGAGCCCATATCCTACTCACTGGGGCTATTCCCTTTTGGATCCATCTATCCAAGAAGCCCCTCTTCTTGGCCAATCTGAGGGCCAACTTCTTCCCGACTTGTTTTCCGATCCGCCTGGGACACTCTCGTCCAATGAAATGCCAGACCTTTCACCATCCCCCATCACTTTTCACGCCACTATCACGATCACTTCACTTTTCACTTCACCACCCACCATCCACCCACCCTACCACCCTGCTATATACCCTGCACCTCAGCTCTCGTTACCTGATCTTTTGTCCTTTCTCTACCTTTCCCTGCATGCATTTGAGGACATAGCATCGTTTGGCATGGGGGGGTGGATAGGCATCCATAGGATCTGGGTATTTTATGATATCATGTAGTTTCCACCTATTTATAAATATGTAAGAAAAAGAAAAAGAAAAAGAAAAATATATATAATATAATAATAATAAAAAATGGTGTTTAGTAATGATCTGAAGGTTGAAACAAAAATACAATAAGTGTTTATGGATATTCAACCTCTGTTTTGAAGACTTTCCAGGCCACAGAAACTTAATTCGCTCAGGCTCGGCTTAATTCACTTGAGCATTGACAAGACAGATCAGAATCTCTCCTAACTAAGGACGTATTCTTGTACTAGAGACACCAGTACAGGATCTGTTGGTTTGCTTCTACTCGATAGCTTAAGTAAACTTGGTTCACACTACACATATCAGGAAAGACTAGGTGAACATAAGATCCAACCCTAGTGTCCATTGGGGAAGGTGGAGTCCTTAGGCTGTGCATGCAGGTAGACTTTTTATCCTAGGCTTTAGGCTTGTGTTTAGGAGCAACTCTTTCCACCATGAAAGAACTCTCCCACCAAAAAGAAAAGTGTGCTCCTCCAAATAATGTTGTAAGAGATATACTAACACGTGTTTCAAAAAAAAAAAAAAGAAGTTGCAAATAAGTCAGTATATCTCGCAAATGTCTATAAAGTCTCTACCCTAAAAAAGTTTTTTAGGGCAAGTCGCAAATACCTTGTGAGCCATAAATGTCAGAAAATGGGAGTTGAGTTTTCCGTCATCTTTTAAGGGTCAATCCGAAAACACGAGCTGAAACTGGGACCAACCTGTACTTAAAAATTCGTGAAACCCTGGGCTTGAGTCTTAAAGTTCATCTGGCCAGTCTTGATCCTTCACTAAGCACAAGCCATAATCTCTTGAGCTCTCGAGTATGGCAAAAACCTCCTGGGTCGTGGAAATTGCACTTAAGGTTTAAATATCAAGAGTCCTAGTTAGTTGAGAGATGATCTTTGTCATGTGAGACTTAAAGTACGGGTAGTGTTCTCTATAATTGGTTCTCACAATATCCAACAATAAACACACCTATGTTGCCTCAGGAGAAAATCTTCAGCTTAAAGATAATTTCTAAATACATTACAAAAAAATGTTTTGCTAGGGACTAGCAAAAGGTAGGCATGGGGGTATGATTGCACCGCAAAAATACACCTGCAATTGCGTCGTCTTGTGCTATATCCTAGCATTACCAATGCATATTAGGTTTCCATAGTTGCATTTGTAAAAATACATGCATGCATGCATGCATTTAATTGAGAAGGGAGGAGAGTGAATAAAATGGCCTCGCAATTTACGTTTTCCTTAAGTGCTGCTTCACAAAATTTCCATCATCATTTTTTATTTCTTTTTGATTTTTTAAAACTCTTCCCGCGGCTGCATGGAACAACCTCTTCTTCGTACCATGTCCTACTCCCCCTCTCCCAACCAGCCCTGCAGCCACATGCACCACACCCTGCCAAGCCATGCATGAGCCATGCACAGCCAGGGCATGGCTATGCATGGGTTCCTCTTCTTTAAAAAGACCACAATTTCTTCTTTGCAGGCGGCCTGGTCCTCCACTTCAAAAATCCAACTGCAGCTTCTCCAGGCCACCGTCCCCTCCCCTCTCCCTCCATATGCAGGACCTCCTCCTCAGAGAAGACACCCGGCGGACAGGAGTACCTCATGGTGGTGCACAACCACCACCGTGAGTCCACCACCGCCTAGCTCATCAAAGAGCCGGTGGGCGTGGTGGCTCTTTCCTTGTTTCTTCATTTGAAGCCACTTCAGCCATTACACTAAAGCTTCTAGCTGTGAAGCTCAACCGGCCACTGCACGCCTTGCAGCAGTCGGCCAAGCCCCACAGCAGCAGCAGCAAGGTGGCAGCAGTGCACGTAGGCCTTCCGCACGTGCCTGCAGGCGCCATCGCCTCCTGCTTCTTCGCACTGCACTCATCGTTCGCCCGCAACCGGCCACCGCACGCCACTGCAGCAGCCGGCCAAGCTTCACCATGCTCCCCAGCCGACATCCTCAGGCCATCGCGTGCCCTGCCGTGCCCCTTTCACTTGCGGCCCAGCCCTCTTCGTACGCTCTATCGCGAGGTCCCACCCACAAGCCACCGGCCGGTGCAACCCTTCCACGCGTGCGCCAACTCGCGCGCACCAGCCTTGAGCCGTCCGCACTCATAGCACCGCTCGCTCCCAGTTGCGTGGCTCAGCCCTACACTGTAGCCACTATTCACGCCAGTTTGCGGAACACTGTGGCTACAGTGCGGTGACTGGTAAGCTTCTCACTTATCCAGTCACCCGGCGCGCCGCTACCGCTGTTCGCCCGTGCACGTGTTCAGCCCCGAGCCCTCTCCAGCGCCTGCCCGTGCATCTGTGTGCGTCCGTGTCGCCCGCACCCGCTCGCTCCTTCGCCCTCTCCCTTCGCCCGCGTGCGCCAGCGAGCACCTGCTCCAGCCTCTCCTCTCCCCGCGCTCTCTCCCTTCCAGCGCGCCCCTCTCCGCGCACATACGCGCTTGCACGCGCACGTGAAGTCCAGACGGCGTTTGGAAGCCTCAGACGACTTAACCCGCGTGTCTTCACTCCAGCAGCACCCTTTCTCTCTCTCACAGCACTCTCTCACTCTCTTTACTGACACTTACACACCTACACTCACACTTTCATACACACATGCACACCTATACACTATTATATACATATATTTATACGTATACATATATACATTGATATATATACATATATTTATACACATATATATATACTTATATCTATATATATAGTAGTATTTATATAACTAAGTATTAGTATACATACATATATATATATACATACATATTTACATATATACATATACTTATATACATATATACATATATATATATACTTATATCTATATATATAGTAGTACCTATATAACTAAGTATTATTATACATATATATACATATCTATGTACTTATATATATATATATACACACACACACACATATATATCTACATATATACATATACTTATATACGTATACATATATATATACATATATACACACATATACTTATATATATATATAAATATACATACATATATCCATATCCATATATATACATATACATATCTATCTACATATATCTACACATACATATATTACTATATACATATACATACATATATATATACATCTATATAGTTATATATACATACATATACATATATCTTTCTAAACATATACATATATAACTACATATATATATACCTATATATTTATAACCATATATATATACATACATATAGATATATTTACATATATACATATATATATATATTTTCACATCACTTACCATACATGGTATCGCGGGAATATCTGCACCAGTTGCTGATATTCCCTAATTCACACGTACAAAAAGCGTGTTCGCATTCATCTTCCACCAATCCACCTTACACGCGGCACTTCGTCCTGTTGGTTGTGTCTTTCTAGAAGACGACCAACTCGACACCGTGCTACACTCCATCTCCACCTCCACCCCCACCCCTTTATACATATATAATATATACCTATATATATACTATATTTACTTTATTTCTGCTTCTTTATCATGCCAGCAAAATGATAAAAAATATATATATAAAAGAGAAAAGATAATCCTTGACTTGCAGGTACTCCATCTTACGAATAGCAAGACACATTTTGGAACCCTGATTTGGCTCAAAGCCAAGAACCTAATTTTGAGCGTGTGCCTCAAGGACAAGAATTATCAGAAAAAAATCTTAAATAGAAAAACACCAAAAACACAATAAACGAATGGAAGAGTTTCGTTGTAGGAAAGGCGTAGAAACTTAACTTATAACCCCACTTCCCCGAGTTCGACCCTGGGCCTAAAAGTGACCAAGATAAAATCAAGTAGGCCAGGTAAAAAACTTTTTGTAAAGAGATGGTTAGGTCTGATTTAGGTTAACCACTATACACACTTCAACGATAAAATCACCATATTAACAACCTATCCTGGTTCGACCACCAATATCCTACCGGGGGCATGTTGGCACTCTGTTGGTTCAGATATCATGGGCGGCATTATCACGAAATATCGATTGCCAGGGTCTGAATTCGACCACAGAACGCCATGGACGGGATTATCTCAAAATCTCAAAAGCCAGGGTTATGGGGGTTGCCATGGACGGTGCTATCTCGAAGCATCGATTGCCAGGGACCCTTGAGGATTAATGATGGGGACGAAGAATCCGATACAAACCATGTTGAGAAGCCAATCCGAAGCTAGAAATAAAAAGAAAAGAGAGAGAAAGCTCTCCAAACAAATAAATCTTTTGTCTCTCTCTTACAAAAAATGCACTGCAAACTGAACCTAGGCTAAAAATGTCTCAAGCACGGGTGCTTTAACTGCAGAGTCCAACAAACCCTAGGATGGTTTCTACAGGCCTTAAAAACCTTTGCGGAAGACTGAGGCTAAAGCGGGTCAAGTTTGGATTTTGGTTGGTACTTGAGTACCTCTAGGCCTATTGTCGGCATTCTAACCTAATCATAAAAGAAAAAGAAAAGCACTTATCATAACTGATGACAGATACTCAGGGTCTAAAATAGAAGTTAAAACCTTGAAATTTTGCTAAGGGACTAGCAAAAGCTAGGCATGGGGGTATGATGAGAGCCTCATCATGAGCCCTAACTAGCTCATTTTGACCTAAGAAAAAGAATAAGAGCTCCAACATAACTTAGAGAAGGGCTTAATTCAAGGAATAAGTGTTCTGAGAAGAAAACATGAAATAAAGGGTAAAACTGCAATTTACCATTGCAGTACATAAATGGGATTTCTCAGAGGCAAAACATAGGTCATGGTCTGAATAAGATAAAAAGTGGGTTGGTTCAGTCAAAAATGGGTTCATATGCAATCCAGGAATTAAATGACGTCCGGTAACCCTAAAACAGACCTGCTTAATTCAATGGGGTTCTGGTCAGGATAAAAATCAAATAAACCCTCTAAAATTCATGGAAAAATATCCCCTAGGGTTTAGAACCTTCAATTTGACCTTTGGAACCTATTTTGACCTAGATTAGGGTCCTGGCTCATTAATTGACCTAATTTGGGTTTTTATGCAAAAAGTCTAGTAAAACATGGTCAAACCTAAAATCAAATGTCACCATTGGATTCCTTAGGTTCAATTTAGGTTTGTACCAACAAGTTTGGATTTTGGTTGGTACTTGAGTACCTCTAGGCCTATTGTCGGCATTCTAACCTAATCATAAAAGAAAAAGAAAAGCACTTATCATAACTGATGACAGTTACTCAGGGTCTAAAATAGAAGTTAAAACCTTGAAATTTTGCTAAGGGACTAGCAAAAGCTAGGCATGTGGGTATGATGAGAGCCTCATCATGAGCCCTAACTAGCTCATTTTGACCTAAGAAAAAGAATAAGAGCTCCAACATAACTTAGAGAAGGGCTTAATTCAAGGAATAAGTGTTCTGAGAAGAAAACATGAAATAAAGGGTAAAACTGCAATTTACCATTACAGTACATAAATGGGATTTCTCAGAGGCAAAACATAGGTCATGGTCTGAATAAGATAAAAAGTGGGTTGGTTCAGTCAAAAATGGGTTCATATGCAATCCAGGAATTAAATGACATCCGGTAACCCTAAAACAGACCTGCTTAATTCAATGGGGTTCTGGTCAGGATAAAAATCAACTAAACCCTCTAAAATTCATGGAAAAATATCCCCTAGGGTTTAGAACCTTCAATTTGACCTTTGGAACCTATTTTGACCTAGATTAGGGTCCTGGCTCATTAATTGACCTAATTTGGGTTTTTATGCAAAAAGTCTAGTAAAACATGGTCAAACCTAAAATCAAATGTCACCATTGGATTCCTTAGGTTCAAATTAGGTTTGTACCAAAATTTGGACCTAAGGAGAGGTCATCTTGACCTATTTTGCAAATTAGTACACCCAATTACATTTTGGGCCCTATCTTTTGAAAATCATCACACAAATCCCCTAACTTCCTCGCCACTCTTACAAACAGGTCCCTCCCCCATTAGTGGGGAGGAGTCCTTCTCTGGCGAGGAATGCAGGGGGTATACTCCCTGATCCCTCAGAGATCTCCTCCCAGATTTGGAAGGGAGATTCTTTGAGGAATCCCCTTCCATCTGAGCTCAATTACAATATTCGATTTCCATCCAATCTCTCGTGCGAATGCATGAGAGATTTGGATCTCCAACTACCTTCCTTCTCTAGCGAGAAGTCGGTGGTAGAAGGCTTGCCCTCCACGCACCAGAAGCTCAGCCAGCAACTATAAAAGGATCCCCGGTCCCCTGCGAATCTCTTAAGCTTGTTTTAGCCACAGACTCCCCCAGATTTCATCTCCCCTCTCTCTGGTCAAGTAGCCTACAAGCTCCGGCAAGTCTTCCTCCTCCCTCTCATTGCTCTGCTGGCATACCAGTAGTAGGGTTCACTTCGCCTCATTCTTCCGCGTCGTGCCACACCAGCGCATGCCTTCCTATCCTCCTCCTCATCATCGTTATCTCCCTCAGGGCCGTCTTCTTTGATGACGGCACAAACGTGCCATCCGTCTTCTCTGCCCCCCCTTCGCTCCAAGTACTCCAGATAAGCTCCTCATCTTCCACTCTTTCCTTTCCCTCATTCTATTTCACAAAACATCCCTCCACTGCCACTGTCCGCCCGCATCTTCCCCATCTTCATACCCTCCAGAGAGACGCACCCGTCACTCCACACCCCCACACGTCTCGCCACCCACCTCACAACCTCCACCACACTCCACTGAACATCTTCCACCCAGCCACAGGTCACCACACGCATGCCATACTTCCCCCGACTTAACCCATAAATCAGGCCACAAAACGACCTAGGCACGCACGCCTAGGCCGCCTTGCGGCCTGCCACCGATCGCCTCACCTTCGCCGTGACACGGCGAAGGTCCTCCTATGGTCTGATAGAGCCGTAAGGATCCTTTTGTCTCGTGCAGGGTCAAGCTCCCAGCCACCATTAGCGACGACTCGAGCTCGACTGTTCTCCAACTCCAAGCCACAATCGTCTGCTCCCAAGCTTCCAGACTGTGCGGGTTGCGAGTGTGCGCAAGTCCAGCCTCATAGAGGGTGCCGCGGGACCTGCAGCTGTGCCAATCGTGAAGTCGCTTTCCTGCAGTTGCCAGCAGCAGCAGGTGGGACTTTTAGTCCCACCTCGGTAAGTCGTGAGCTATCTGAGTGGTTTAAGTGGATTTTGTGCTATTATCTGTTCGCCTCGAAATCACTGGGGTGAGGTCCCTCCCCTCACCTATACACGCGTCATCCATGAATTAGCCTGCGGACCTGGAAACCTGACCCGACTATCCTACTGAGCACTCCTCGCGTACCACACCCACGCCGGTCCGCCTGGACCCGGGTGCGCGACCGACCTGATAACCCGGCTCTGGGAGATGAAAAGAGGTGTGGTCAAGCCGGACAGGTTGTGTTAATATGGTGATTTTATTGTTGAAATGCGTATAGTGATTAACCTAAATCGACCCTAACCATCTCTTTACAAAAAATTTTTAACCT
The DNA here is from genome assembly GCA_037157565.1 of Thalassia testudinum. Lineage (NCBI taxonomy): Eukaryota > Viridiplantae > Streptophyta > Magnoliopsida > Alismatales > Hydrocharitaceae > Thalassia > Thalassia testudinum. The sequence continues at coordinate 128,821,698 of JAZHRO010000014.1, read as the reverse complement.
GGCCTACTTGATTTTATCTTGGTCACTTTTAGGCCCAGGGTCGAACTCAGGGAAGTGGGATTAGAAGTGAAGTTTCTACGCCTTTCCTACAGCAAATCTCTTCCGTTCGTTTATTGTGTTTTTGGTGTTTTTCTATTTATATTTTTTTTTTGATAATTCTTGTCCTTGAGGCACACCCTCAAAATCAGGTTCTTGGCTTTGAGCCAAATTAGGGTTCCAAAACTGGTCTTGCTATTCGTAAGACTGAGTACCTGCAAGTCAAGGATTATCTTTTTTCTTTTGTATATATTTTTTTTATCTTTTTACAGGCAGGAAAGAGAAACAGAAATAAAATAAATATAGTATATATATATGTATAAAGGGGTGGGAGTGGAGGCGGAGATGGCACGTAGCACGGTGTCGAGTCGGTCGTCTAGGAAGAGGCAACCAACAGGACGAAGTGTTATGTGGAATGTAAGGTGGATTGGTGGAAGATGAGTGTGAACACACTTTCTGTACGCGTGTATCGGGGAATATTAGCAACTGGTGCAGATATTCCCACGATACAACGTATGGTAGGTGATATGAAAATATATATATATCTGTAAATATATATCTATATGTAAATATATATATGGTTATAGATATATAAGTATATATGTAGTTATATGTGTGTGTATATATATATATGTATATATATATATAGATATGTAATTATATGTATAGATAGATATATGTGTAGATATATATATATATATATATATATATATATGTACGTATATATAACTATATAGATTTATATATATATATATGTGTGTATATATATATAGTAATATATGTATATAGATATATGTAGATAGATATGTATATATATATATATGTATCTATACTTATACTTAGTTACATAGGTAATAATATATATATATATATTTATATATTTATACGTATATAAATATATGTATATATGTAAATATATATGTGTATATATATATATATATATAAGTATATAGATGTATATATATATATGTATGTATATAGACTAATACATAGTTATATAAGTACTAATATATGTATAGATATATATATATATATATGTATATGAATATATATATTATATATATATGTACGTATATATATATGTATATAGTAGAGTATAGGTGTGTGTACGAGAGTGTGAGTGTGTGTAGAGAGTGTGAGAGAGTGCTGTGAGAGAGAGAGAGAGAGAGAGAGAGAGAGAGAGAGTGCCTGCTGTGAAGAAGGATGGGAGAGTTAAGTTGTCTGAAGCCACGGGCGTCGTCTGATAGTGCACGCGTGCGCACAGGCGCGTAGGTGTGCGAAGAGGCACGCGTTGGGAGGGAGTGAGTGCGAGGGAGAGAGGCTGCAGCGCACTGTGCTGCGCGGTGAGGCGGGCGCTGAAGCGGGCAGGCGTACGCAGTCAAAGGGAGCAGGTGCACGTAGATGCTGAAGTGGGCGAGCGTATGCGGGCGAATGTAGACACGTGGGTGGGCGCTGGAGCTGGCGCGGGGTGGGACGCGGCCGTGGGCTGGGACCGGTTGCGGCGTGCCGCGTGAAGGAGCACAACAGGGTGCATGGAGGGGGGTGCGGGTGTCTTGCTGGCATGCGCGGTGGAGCTTGGTTGGCTGCTACAGGGGCGCACGGTGGCTGGTTGAGCTTCAAAGCTTGAAGCTTTGTGGCAATGGTGGAATTGGCTTGAACGGCAAAACAAAGAGAGAACCACCACGCCTACGGACTCTTTGATGAGCTGAGTGGTGGTGGACTCATAGTGGTGGTTGTGCACCACTGTGAGTTGCTCCTGCCCGCAGCGTGGCTCCTCAAAGAGGAGAGGCTGCGTATGGAGGGGAGAGGGGAGGAGACAGCCTGGAAGGGAAGAAGGTTGCTGTAGGTGTGTTTTTGGCGTGGACCAGGCTCCCCTTGCAAGAAGATGGTCGTGCCTTTTTAAAGAGGAGGAAGGCATGCACAGCCATGCCCTGGCTGTGCATGTGGCTAGCAGGGAGAGCAGTTTGTAGAGCATGGCGCGAGGAAGAAGGCCCAGCCATGCAGCCGTGGAGAAGAAAGTCAAATAAAAATAAAAATAAAAAGATGGTGAATTTTGCAAGGCAGCACTTGAGGAAAAATGTAAATTTCAAGGCCATTTATTTCACTCTCCTCCCTTCTCAATTAAATGCATGCATGTGTATATTTTTACAAATGCAACTATGTCTACCTAATATGCATTGGTAATGCTAGGAAATAGCACAAGATGGCACAATTGTTGATGTACTTTTGCTGTGCAATCAGGAGAGCATACCGAAGAGAGATTCAGATAGAGAGAGACATGCGGGGAGGGTAGGGGAATAGGTTTTGTTGCGTGGTACTTGTGCAGGAAGAGGACACTATGGGAGGAAGAAGCGCAGCAAGAGAAGGAAGCAGGACTTAGCCGCTGCAAGCGAAGGAGAAGAAGAAGAAAGACACACTGTAGCAGAGGTGCGGCAAACCAAGAGAAAGAAGAAGAGGAGGAAGAAGAAGGAAACTAAAGACAAGGCCAGGACTTAGCCATAGGAAGAGAATCAAGAAGAGAGAAAGCAAAGGAAAAAGAAGAGGAGCAGGAGTGGCTAAGGAAGAAAAAGAAAAGGAGAAACAAGAAACCATAGCTGCAGCAGAGCAAAGCAAAGATAGAAGAGAAGATTTTGAAGGCCAATTTTAAGACGTCTGATGCAATATCAGATGTCCAATTCTTTTTGAGCACCCTTTCCATAACATTATCCTGTCATTTCTATTGAACTAGTCATTGCTTTTTATTAAAAGTTGTGTTATCAAGTTTTGGAATACTCAAATTGCTCCCTATGTTCGACCTTGGATACTTTGATTTTTGAGTTATAAATTTTTATTTGTTTTCGCGGAGAGTTCCTCTATATTACAACGAGATATCTGTTAAAACATGATCTAGCCGCGTAAACATGCTTCCAGTACCTCTATGTCCAGGACTAAAAAGGCTACTGCAAATAGATAATTTTTGACCCAGACAAGGTCATCCTCAACAATTCCCCTTGGTTTAATTGTAGATCGGTCTACTAATTGAAGAGTAACCTCAACAGGCTTTAATTCACCGATCTTAAATTCCTCAAAAGCAATTGTGGGGATTAGATTAATTGAGGCACCAAGATCCAACAAAGCACGATCAAAAGAAGTATCATTAATGATAACTTGAATCAAGGGGGTGCTAGGATCTTTTCTCTTAAGAGCCAGTTGACTCTACACAACTGAGCTGACTGCCTTAGGAAGGATCACCTTTCCTAAATTTTGGGGCTGCCTTTTCGGGGTACACAAATCTTTTTGGAATGTTGTATAGGCAGGGATGTATTTAATGCATCTAGGAGAGGGATATTAATTTCTACTTGCCCAAATAAATCCATTAATTCCTTTTCAGTGGGCTCGGATTTCTTCTTTTTCTTATTTGTAGAATGGAGGGCTTGAGGAAATGGAGCAGGGTTTCCCTATTTTGCATTAATTGGTTCCTGAACAATATGAGAGGGAGATGGGGAAGAGTTGATCTATTTTTCATTAAAACGGATTTCTTTAACAGGCAGGGGATTGTGAGTGATTTTCCCATTCCTCAAAGTAACTACATTTGCAGTCTGGTTGTTTCTAGGATGAGGACGAGAAGCCTGATTATTGTTGAAACCCAGAGGATGCTGAGGTGCTGGTTGAATGGGTTGACTGGGATATTCACCTTGGAACTGATTCCATTGATTGTTCGGGTTGGGCATGAGTTGGGAAGGTAAATTCCCAACAGGTCGATGATCAGGAGTAACCTTAACTTGGTGTTGCAAGTTGGTAATCATGCAGGTTACTTCTATCATCTGATTTTGCATTCCTTGGAGAGTTTTCATGACTTGAGTGTTAATATCTTCCTGGGATGGTCCAGGTTGATACACAGATTGCCCATAGTTCCCAAAATAGTTTTGTTTGGGAAAAGGAATCAGGTTCGGGTTCTTCCAAGAGTGATTCGGGTTAGTCCTCCAGTTTTGATTGAAAGTGTTGGAGGGGTTTCTAAATTGCTCCTGGAGAGAATAAATACTTTCCGTGGTGGGATCAAAAATATTTTGATCAAAATTCCCAGTCAATTCCTACGGGAAATAGTTGACAATTGCTGACCAGTAGGTGTGGCATCAATGTTGTGCAGATTTTTCTCTTCAGAGAAGGTGTGGAGGGTTAGTGTGCGGAGAGTGAATGTGTGGAGCTTGTTTATTTGTGAGCTTTTCTTCCCTTTTCTTTTGGTGAATTTGCATCTGGTCCAGTTGTTGAGCTAACATATATGGATCATCTTGAGTGACTGGAACAGAGGTGGATTTGGAGTGAGTCAATTTCATGGACTCCGTGCCTGGGGTTTTGTGTTCTACCAAAAGTGTCCATTGAAGTCATGTTAAATGAGTTTTCACTCATTTCTTCAAAGAGGAGATAGGCACTTTCGACGTCTTTGTTAAGGAAATTACCACCACATGAGGCATCCATATATCGCTTCAATTGATCTTCTAGTCCATGATAAACGATCTGCACTAACTGCCATTGTGGAATTTCATGATGGGGACTTCTTAGAAGTTCTTGAAATCTTTCCTAGGCTTTGTGGAGTGGTTTAGCAATTTTCTGTTGAAATGTCATTATGGATCTTCTTAATGCATTCGTTCGACCGATCGAAAATTTTTTTTTGAGAAAAGAGCTTTTTAATTGGGGCCAGGTGGTAATTGGGCACCCAACCGTTCTAAACCAATGTGAAGCTTTGCTTTAATAGAGAGAGGAAAAAGTCTCATTAACCACATATCTTCCTACACATTGCAGGAACGAGTGGTTTGAGCGAGGACAGTTAATTCCTCGAGATGACAAAAACGGTCTTGTCTTGGAAGATCATGAAAATGTTTAATAAGGTTTAGAATGACTAGTTTGATCTCGAAATCCCCTTGTGGTATAACCACCCCGGGTCTTTCCTCGTAATTGGAAGGATCATAGAAATCCTTAAGAGAAACGACAGGCTGTTGGTAGGGTGGTGGATTTTGCCCTTGGTTAGCTAGGTTCGTGATAGTCCTAGCCAAATCTTCTTGATTTTGTTGTAGTCGAACCAAATGGTCGACCATCAAGGCAAAGGGGTTTGGATTTTAAGTTAGAATTGGAGGGCCACCTGGCCCTGCTGGAATTTCCGATTGCTCCAAATTAGGGAGGTGAGGGAGGGTGAAATCAGCTTGTGGGTCGGCTGACGGGTTAGAAGTGGAAGCAGAAATTTTTTCTCAGCTTCCTGGGTTTTCCATTTTTTTAGAAGAGGGAGAAGAAAATAATGATTTTCTACTGTGGGGGGTGAAATTAGATGGTCCCTCAAGGTGTGGTTTTTGGGACCGTCGCCCATGCATGAACTATTTGGAAGAATTGGAGGAGAGGAGAAGAGAAAGAGATGAGAGAAAGTGTACAATTCAAACAACCAAAGCTAGCCCTAACTTAAGTGTGACTCCCTAAAAATAAACCTAAGACTTGGTCTACGTAGGAAATAAGTAATCAATAGTGAATACTCGTTCAGTCAACAATCTAGCCATGTTGCTTAAGGGGAGGTTTGGGCCTAAACGTTTCCCAGGGAAAACCCCAGGTGCTTGTACAAACTCACACCTGGTCATTTGACATGGCCCCTCAGCCTGAACACCAGATATAGATGATAAAATTGGTATTAACTACAGAAAACTTAAGACCTATATAGCAAGCTAAGTTGATCAAGCCTTAGGGGTCAAGTTGCTACGGATTTTAATTAAGTCTGGAATACTATAGTGCACATGGAATGTGGAGGGTGTTAATTTGGGTTATTGCCCTGTTATTACAATTTGTGTGTGTGTGTAAGAATTGGAAAGTGGTTCAATGCACATCAAGTTGTCACACAATTTTTGTATTTTTGTCCTTTAGGATTCAATTTAATTGAATGTGTTTTAGGGTTTTTCTTTCTAAATGTTCAAAAAAGTTTCAAACTCCACAATCAAAGGAAAAACAAGTTGTATTGGTGATGATGTGTTTCCTTTATGTTGTGGGACTAAAAAGCAAGAAAGAAACCCTGATTGGATTTGAACCCTAATACAGAAAATTACCACTAATGAATTCTTTTTAGGCTTTTTGAATAAGTAGTGGTTCAAACGATGCAACCAACACCACTAGCTTTTGTAAAATCAAACAAGGATTCCAGAAAAGATTTTTGTAAGATTTTAGGAATTTGTTTGGTAATTGTTTTGAATTTTTATTTGTAGTAGTGTCAAAGTCCAGAAATGATACCCATGGATATTTTGGACCTTTTAGTATTACCACTGACCTTAGAAACTTTTGGTGATTTTATATGATGTGTAAAATTTTACAAGGATTCCAGAAAGCTAAATTTAATAAAAATTGGATGAGTATAAAAATTCTAAAAATTCATGGACTGTAGCAAAATAGGAAGATTAGAGGGTGTGACCCCTCTATAGTCCATGAATTTTTAAAAATTAAATACAAAGCCAATTAATCTGAAATTTGGAACAGATGTTCCTAGCTTAATTTGGAATCACTGTATAAAGGTTTATGATTTTAAGAGGCCTATGGTGTTGGGAATTGATTTTTCAACTGCGGATAGAAATCTAGACTTGAAAAATAGAACACTAATACTTGAAATGGGGTGCTGTTAATGAAACATTCAAGCAAACAATGAATTTTAATCGATACCACTTCACTTAATTAAGATGTTTGGGATCCTAAAAGCCAAGTTTAATATTTTTTTTGGTAGTTTTAATTAACTATGTGGCCAGAAAAGAGAACCAACTTGAATTTCACTGGAAGAAAAGGAACTCTGAGCTCTCGCTTCCAAATTCCCGCTTTCTTCCAACAATTCCTGCACACACGAAAGAAAAGAAAGAGAAGGGGGTGAGATCCACTTCAAGCAAGAGGAAAATCATTAATGCAAAGTCGTGCCTCCCCGTCAACGGTGCCAAAAAGTGATTCGAAGTTTGGCGTGATTTGTAAAAGTGGTTTTTAAGTTGTAACAAGCCAAATCGCATATGCTTTTAAATTTATATTTCTAGATAGGGGAGTATCTAGGGTCATCCAAGGAGGCAAATTTGCAATTCAATTCTCTTGCTTAGAAAATAAATCTCAACTTTCTTATTGGTATTTTAAATATATATATATTTTTTTGTTTTGAAATAATGAGGGCAAAATGCGAATTGTGATGGAAAAGTGCTAACACCTAAAATTGCTAAGCTAAAACTTAAGATATGAAAACGTCCACTACCTAAGCTCACTCTAGGCAAGCAGAGGCCTAGAGTAATTAGGGAGTGGAAGTGAAACAAGTGCTAGAACAAAGATAACAATTGCAACAAGAAATTAGAAAGAAGGCAATTTAATTTAGTAGAATTTGTGTTCTTTTACAAAGACAAGTAGAGGAATGCTTCTACTAGAAATGTAAAATATAAAGGCAATAGAAGAAACACAAATCTTCTTGTAGAATCTGGTGAAGAAGGGAGTCTTCTTACTCCAAGCCTAGCTGCACCTTGGCTTGAAAAGAGGGTCACCTTCTCCTTCCTTGAAAGCTCCTCCAAGGTGGATGCTCTCCACCTCAAGTCTTTCCTCCTAGGGTGGGTGTGCACCACCCTAAAGTTCTCCTCCAAGGTGGCGTGGACCACCTTCAAGACCTCCTCCAAAGGTCTTCCTTTCCTGGCTCCTCCTTTGGCTGGCGTGGGCTCAAGAGAGAAGGGAAGAGGGAAAGGCACCAAAGGACAGAATATCCCCTTAATCTTCTTCTTCTTCTCTCTTGGGCGTGGGCTCTAGGTAGAGTATGAGAGGAAATTTGCTAGCTAAGGATGGTTTGAATGGTGGTGGGTGGTGGTCTTTTTATAGGGTAGGATGAGGGGTTAAGGTGACCCTTGAGATGGAGGGCTAAGATGGGAAGATGGAGGTGGTTAGGTGATCCTAGAGCTAAGGAGAGTTGGCGCCACCTAAGGGGTGTAAGGGGGGTAGTTATGGGTGGCCAAGGGACACCTAAAAGTGGTGCTAACCATGGAGAGGTGCCATGGGTTGGCGCTAACTTCTAGGCTTCTAGAAGGGGGCTTAGGTGGATGGTGGAGATGGCTTAGAGGGGTTATGTGTAGGGTGGATATGGGGGTAGAGGTTGGCGCCAAAAGGGAGGTAGTTAGGGTTAGTTTTGGCACCAACTTTAGGTGTGTTTTGGTGGTTAGTTGAGGGGTGAAAGGTGGTGAAGAGGTGGTGCCAACTTTGAGTAGAGGTGGAACTAGCTTAAGTAGGCTTAGGTGGACTTGGAGTGGTAGGTTATGTAGGTGGAGTTAGGGTTAGGTTTTTTGGTGCCATGGAGGTGGATGCTAGCTAAGCTAAGCTAATCTAAGCTAGCTTAGCTAGCTATAGAGTAGAGGAATATGCCTGTGAGGCTTAGGGTCTGAGGAGAGGAGCTGGATATGCAGAGTTTGGAGCTGAATTGGAGCTGGCAGCTACTAAAGAGGTCAACATGAGGCTACTCTAGCTGGCTTAGCTTGCTAGTTCTTTGCTAGCTGCTAAACCAGGCTAAAGTGTGCTGGCTTCTATTGAATAGAGCTGAGGTGAGCTGGCTTTGGTGCTCCCGGGGAGAATTGAGCTGGTTGAGACAGCTAAGGTAGCTTAGCTCAATTAGCTTAAGCTAATCTTGGTCCCCGGGAGCTGGACTTGATCTTCCTGAGCTGGGATGAATTCTTCTTTAGTTGGCTGGAGTTGAGTGGAGCTGGATGTAGCTGGGTCTGAGCTGGGGTGAACTCCAGTCAACTCAGCTGAGCTAGCTAGAGCTCCCTGTGGACTAGTGGGAGCTGAGATGAGCTGGACTCAACTAAGTTGAGCTGGATCTGAGCTGACCTGAGCTAGGGTGAGGTAAGATGAGCTCTCTTGAGCTGCCATTCAGCTAAGATTAGCTGAATGGAGTTAAGATGAGCTAACCCTAGTCCAAGTGAGCTAGATTCCAACTGTGGTGAGCTGGATCAAGTTGAGTTCCAGCTAGTCTGAGCTCCTCCTTCACCATTTGCCTTCTTGAGTGCTAGGGTTTTAGGGATCTGTATATCTGTTCATCCCTAACACTCACAAAAACACATTAAAGAGACAAGAAAAAATGCAATGCATGCCTATCCTAGTTAATGCCTAAATGCAGCCCAAAAACCCATTTGCAGAGCAAAATCTTAAGAGCTTTGTTTGTTTTAATGCATAAGAACGATGATAAACTAACATTTATTAGGGGGATTTCTCTCACCTCACTCTATCTTTTTATGCTTTCGTAGTGTAGATTTTCCTGCTTTCGTAGTTGTAACAAACAGTTGTTCTTGAATAGATGATTGTTTCTCTCTCTCTTTCTCCCTCTCTCTTACATTTTTGCAAGTAGATAAAGTTTTCATCGACCTAATCTCTTGCTTGACAAAAATACAAAAAAATTAGAAAAGATAAAAATGACAAAAAAGAAATAAAGCGAAGCGTAGATTTTTGTAAAATCAAACGTTTGCCTCCTCGTGTTCGACCTGGGATTCACTTTTTAGGTTTCGGTTATAAATTTTATCTGATAGATGCATTTTGCGAGCTACAATGACGGGTCCTCCAAACCCTGATTTTAATTTGTGAAGCACACTCCATCAAAGCATTTTAACCTTAAGAGCTATCACATCAAATGAGCTTGTATTGTGAACCCCTTTGTTTGAGCACTACACATTTCAAATCTATCTTTAAGGGGCATAAGCCATTAAATAACTCCCCATCACGTTCCTTAAGCATGCACATCCTAATCCTAAAAAAAGTGATTAGATGTCGGCCTCTAAGGATTCATTGAGTTAGTCTCATAGTATACACTCTCACCGTAGGGCTAATTAGTGAAGCTTATTTTCAGGAGGTATTTAAGTAAGAGGCCTAATTGTCAAATGACTTATGTCGAGTAGGGGTTTGTCATAATTAGCGGCCCTTGGGACACACTTCCCCTGCTCCGCCGACCTACTTATTCGGCTTTAAGTTTATAGACAACACTAGTTTGTCTTGGGGTGAAGTTGTACTTTATATACTTAGGTCATCTAGGGCTACACCTTAATGCTTAGTTTACTTGTTTGATTGGGAACTCTCTCATTTTTCTTCTCTCTCTCATCTATCAACTTTCTTCTGGTGTATGCAATGTAAAGGATCTTTGAAACCTGTTGTGACTACTCTAGTCCCGCCAAATGACAAAACTCGAGCCACCGTGTGCTAATAACTAGCACGAATACCCACAAGATCGCAGTCACCCAACATAAAGTCATAAAACATCAATAGCCAACAATAATTAATAATGCAATAAATGAAAGAAAAACTAAACTGCTGACAATATAATTAAAATCCACCCTAAAGTAGAAATTTAAGAGAGTCTCGTACAACTACCAAGAAGGTAGGAAATAAAATTAGCAATCCTCTATCCTAGTTGGCCTCTAAGCCTAACCAAAGAGTTGTAGGGAGGCCAGCCACTCCCTAAACCAACCCCTGAACCCAGTTCGAAAAGACCCAAAGCTACAACTAAAACCTAGCAAGTAGTAGGGCTGAAACCATTTATCTAATCCTTTTATTTCCCGACATATCCATCGTATTATATAATCAATTTCCAGATAACTGTATCTCTTGTTTTGTTAATTCAGAAAATTCTTAGTACTTTCGTAGTACTAATTCCAAGGTTAACAATTATTCACATTATCTTTCAACTTATCCACATACAAGTAGTTTTAATCTTGTGACAGTGGTCCCATATTATTTAGAATTTACTAAAGATAGCAGAACTTGTTTTACAGGAAACAAAGTTCGTTTCATGCATGTGATAACAAGGGTACATGTGATCAATAAATCTTCATCATTCACATAAGACATATTATTTCTCATTATAGTGCCCATAAATTAGGGAAAACAATGGAGGGGTTCCAAACTCAGCAAAAAGAAGAACACCCACCGACCAAGGCTATATATGGAAAAATATTGTAAAGGACAGGACTACAGGTACTCGAAAAATTGGCTAAATTGAAAGAGGGGTAGAATACTCTATCTAATGTTACTAGAGGGTCACGGTGGCTTTAAGCTATGCGCACAGGGCTTGGGGGTAGTCTCCATACCTGCCTCACGATCCACTCACACACTGGCAGTAAGATCTAGTTCACATAGACCAAAAATAGGGTCGAAGGCTCCTAATCATGTTTCTAACTTTTCACTCAAGGAAAAGAACTCAAAATTGGACTTAAACTATACCAACGCATTGCATTCATCGATACGATTCCAACAATACCTTATTTTTTGAAATCTGAGGTCAGGAAGGCCTCGAATCAAATGAAACAATGTAAGGGGGTCTCTAGGCCACTCCTAAATTGTCGGCTCAACCGAATCAGCCACCCGCACACTCGAATTGGCCCCTCCATGTGTCTCCTGATGAATTGTATGCATGCTCACCCACGGATCGCTTGCACGATCGATGCCACACGTTGAAATCCTCGCGCTCACTCCAGGTGCTCCCATGAGAACTTGAGAACGCGAGTGCCCCATATGCGGTGCCTTCTTGTGAGTCATTGCTGCCATGCGTCACGTAGCCACTGTATGCTTCCACCATCGCCACGACAATTGCAGTGGGAAGCTTGGGTTTTACGGATTCATAACTAGGTCCCTAAAGAAAAATTTTTGATTTTTGGAAAGGAAAATCCAAGATTTTCCCTCTGTCTTCCTCTCTTGATCTGAGGCTTAGAGGCTAATGACGACCCAAGGACCCAAGGGGGTCCTTTTATAGGCCCATAGGTTATTGTAAATAGGTTTAGGAGGGTGAAATACTTTAATTACCGCTAGGGTTTGGTCCACCTTACATTTAGGTCCTTGACTTCTTTTGGTCATAGCTCGAGCTACACACATCGGATTTGCGCAAAACAAGCATTGCCAAAAAGCTTACAATGAAAGGAATCCAACGATATCATATACAACACTTTTTTGACAACATTTAACAAGGGGCTGATGATGCGGAAAATTACGTGGCTTTTAGGATTTTAAATCCTTGCAACGCGTAAATCCATGTGCTTTTAAAATTTTTAACTTAGATAGGGGAGTATCTAGGGTCGTCCAAAGAGGCAATATTTTGCGAAATTCAAGTCTCTTGCTCTGAAATGAAACCCAACTTTCTTTTTGTTCTTTTTAAATATATAATTTGTATGGATTTTTTAATAATGGCAATTTGACTTTTTATGGATTTTTGAAATAATGGCAATACGAATTTTGGAAAAAACTAACACCTAATCCACTATACTATTACTATGGTGACAACTAGAGTCTCTCCTTAAGCTCACTCTAGGCACATGGAGGCCTAGAGCAATTAGGGAGAGGGGGTGAAGTGCTAGAACAAAAGCAATCAAATGCGACAAAATTGCAAAGGCAACTTTAATAAAAATGAGGAATTATTTTACATAAAAACCTAGTAGAAGAATGCTTCAACTACAAAAATTAAAAGTGCAAAATAAAATAAAAATAGTTATCCACTAAAATTATGGTGAAGGTGGAAAGGCTCTTGCTCCAATTGCGGCTACTCCCGCAATCAAAAAGAGCTCCTTCTTCTCGCAAGGCTTCTCCAAGTTGATGAACTCCTCCTAGCAAGCCCAAGGGGGCGTGCTTGACTCCTCCAAGGTGGATGAAATTACACCTTTAAGGGCTTCTCCTAAGGTGGCATGGACCACCTTTGATTTCTCCTCCAAGGGTGGTAGTGTACCACCTTCAAATCCTCCACTACCTAGGGTAGGCATGTACCATAGGTTGTCCTCCAATGCTTGGCTTCCTTCCTTGGTTGGCGTGGGCACAAGAGAGAGGAGAAGAGGGGAAGGCACCAAGGGGACATAGTATCCCCTTAATTTTCTTCTTCTTCTTCTTCTCTTGACCTTCTATGTTGGTGGAGATATGGGTAGAAAAATTGTAGCCAAGGGTGATTTTTTTTGGTGGAATATGATGGCTATTTATAGTGGTGGAGAGGGGGATAGTAGGCATGGGTTAGGTGGATGGCTAGGATGTGTTTAGGTGGTGGTTATGGGTAGTTAGGTTGATCGTAGGGCTAAGGTTAGTTGGTGCCAAATGAAGGGTTGGGAGGGGGTAGTTATGGTGATGTTGGTGGATTTTGGTGGTGAAGGGACACCACAAATTGGCGCCAACTTGGGTGTCTTCTAGAAGGTTATTTTTGGTGCCAAGTTAGGAAGGGTTAGGATGGGTTTAGGTGTTAGACGGATGGTTGGGATGAAGGGAGAGTTGGCGCCAAAAACTAAGGTGGTTGGAGGTGGTTTTTGGCATCATTTTCATGGTGTCTTTTGGTGATGGTGTGGGTTGAAGAGGTGTGTCTTGTTGGCACCAGGTTGAGGTGGAGTAGGGTAGCTTAGGTGGAAGCTTACGTGGGCTTACTTGGTGGAGCTAGTTAGAGTTAAGTGGTAGGTGGTGGATGGCCAAGGGAACTGGAGTTTGTTGGAACCTTGTTCCACATCTTGTTTTGGTGTTAACAAAATTATTATGAATTAATGTTTGCATTAAGTGTTTTTCAGATTTAGGTGAAGGAGCAAGGCGAACAAGAAATGATGGAGGCATGATGATGAGAAAGAGAAAATGATGTCATGAAGGATGACAAGGAAGAATCAAGGTGGAGAAGATCATCTTCGACCTTTAGTTTCTCTAGTTTAGATTTTATATTTATAAATTGTATGCCTCTTAACAAGGAAATATAACTTAGATCGTAAAAATAATTAAAGATAAATTAGGATTAATATTGCGATCATTTTCAAAGAACGTAATTGATTAAATCACTTAAAAAAGGTACTTATTAACCCACAAGTACCAGTACTAAAGTTTAGTACTAGTACATGTGAGTTACAGGTTTAGGTTTCATCAAGAAACAAACCTATACTCGGCGAGTACCGGTTCTCATGATCAGTACCAATACTGGAGGTAACGAGTACCGGTACTAACCATGAGTACCGGTACAAGTGGGTTACAGATTTGTGTTAAGAGTTTGAAACCCAAATCTAGAAGCAACGAGTACCGGTACCCATACTTTAGTACCGGTACCTGGTAGCTGTTGGCTCAAAACTGAACGGCAAGAAAATTAATTTTGGCTATATGAACATTGGGATTTAAACCCCAACGACTAGTAGGCATCCCTACTATGTCCTAACTCTATAAATAAACCCTTGGACCCTTAGTTTGCACATAAGAAATAGAGAAGAAAAATTCTAGAGCTATATTTCAAATTTCCACCATTTTTTTAAGAGAGAAAGAAGAAGCTTGCCATTCACTTTCCCTACATTCTTGCAAGCTCAATGATGTGTTTTCTCATGCATCTACGAAGCGATTCACATCCATCCTAGGCTCTCAAATTGGTATTCATTTTAATTATTGTTGGGAGGCATAGGAATTCTTGTTGTAAGAGTTCTCTTTCTTACCCCAGTCTTTATTTGTATTTTGAGCTTGTTGCTCGTTGGGTTGTAACAAACCTGTTATTATACTTGGGTTGAGGTAACCCGTTAATTACCTCGATTTAGTAAATTGATTCTCTTGGGGTTGAGAGAATCGGGTTAAAAACCCTAAGCTAGGAGGCTTAGGTAGTGGAGTACCCAAGGGAGGGGAACCACTATACATTTTGTGTCAATTTTCTGTGGTTTGATTATTTGTGCAAATCTTTTTTGTATTACTGATCGTTTGTTTAAGTATTTATGCGCATAGCCATATTCCATCGATTCTATCAATTGGTATCAGAGCGGGTAGCGAGAAGTAAAAACTCTTGCTCGCAATGGCATCCACATCAAGGTGCACCGAAGGATAGTCATCCACCCGTCCTCCCTATTTCGATGGAATGGATTATGGGTATTGGAAGAGGAGGATTGTTGAAGCTACGAGTTGCTATGCTATCGTATTTGGTTTTGAAAAACTTGTCATTGTAGTTTGAAAGCGAAGAACTCGTGTTAACAAATAAAATTTATATCGGAATAGAAATCCCAGGTCGAACTCAGGGAGGCGGACGTTTGATTCAAAAATACGCGTTTGTTTTATTTGTCACAAAGTAGATTAATTGATTAGAAAATATCTATTTATAATAAATAAAAGAGAGAGAGAGAATGAGAGAGAGAGAATATTACAAACAAAAACCAAAAAGAGATGTAGAATGAACATGGAATTCATTATCAAAGAAATTGTTTGTTACACTAAACATTACCACTAGAAAGCAGTAAATCTACTCTAGAAAGCAATAAAAAAATGGGGACAGAGATATCCTCCTCGACGGTCACTTGGAGGACGAGTTGGATAGGACGACGCCTGGAAGACGAGGAACGAAGCAGGACGAAGGAGGACGAAGCAGAAAGAACTGGAACGGGGCAATACGTCGTCGTCATCACGGGATCTGCTTCCGGAAGGGGGACGAAAATTTGACTTTATCTCTTGAGAAGCATCCCGAGTGTGGGACAAGCCTCTCTTGAGCTTTGGAGAGGGAGAGAAGAGAAGGGTTGAGAATTTCGTATGGAGGGGGTCTCCTTTTATAGTTGCAAGGAGTGAGGGCAATTTGGTCATTTTAATTTGAAAAACAATAATTCTGGACCTTTAGTGATGGATAAAATCGTCACTGAAGGTCCGAACGTGCCCTTCGTGGTTGGCGTCCCCGCGCCCGCTCGCCTCCTAATGGTGGCGAAAATGATTGTAAATGTTTGGTGGTAATAATTGTTGATTATGTCGTTGTAGTATAGGGTGTATAATATAACATTAAGGATGTCGTATAGTGGTGAGTATGGGTGAGTTCCAGTCATTACAACCATTATTATTATTTGCTTATTTATCTAATTTTTACTGGTTTTGTTCCAGGTCGTTCTCTGGGAGGCAATTTATTGAATTTAATTCGGTCACTCTTTGATTATCTCCAAAATTGTCTTCTTATTCAAAAAGAAACTTTACATTTAAAGAATGAATGAATGTTTTGTTTACCTAGTTACTAAGAAGTGCTTGCAAAAATGCTAACTATGAACAAGCATCAAACAATCTATTATTATACTCTAAACTATGTATTTACAAGTTATACTATTAACACTAATATGTTAGTTCATACTCCATTAGGATACCATGGTGTAAAAACTTAACTTACTAGTCATTTATTTATAGTGACATATATATCAGTTTTAGTGACAGATATAAACGTCGCTAAATCTCAGGAAACACTATATACAACCTAAAGAAGCAACCTGAGGTCTTTAGCGACATTTATAGTGTCGTTTTATTCTGTTAGTAATTATGTGGGTTTAATTTTACATATGTACAGAGTCTTTTCTGTTATCTCGTGTTATCTCTTTTTTTTTAAGTCGTCTGTCCTTTCATTTTGTTCTGTGTAGTCTTTCAGAGGCTGCGGTGGAGTCCTTAGT
Source organism: Thalassia testudinum (assembly GCA_037157565.1). Classification (NCBI taxonomy): domain Eukaryota; kingdom Viridiplantae; phylum Streptophyta; class Magnoliopsida; order Alismatales; family Hydrocharitaceae; genus Thalassia; species Thalassia testudinum. Next base: position 128,805,289 of record JAZHRO010000014.1, on the reverse strand, counting down.
GTAAAATGTGTTTAATTAGCGGGCGCGCTTTTCGAGGGATACACAACACCCTTAGGGTGGGACCAGACCTCTACTAAGCGCGCCCTAATCTCAGATTAGGTGCTTAATTACGTTTTCGTATCAGCGCAGGGCCTCAGCCCAGCGCCTTCAATAATCGCACACACTCGGGCTCCCAGCCCCACACAGGAATCACGCATTCAGTATTCAGCACATATCAGAATCGGGTTATCGGATCAGACGGAATAGGTGAAGTTTCGGGCGCCCGGCGCCATGACGACTGGTAAGGTTATAACATAAATTATATTTATATGCTGCGTTTCGTTTGCAGCCCACGATGTGGCGCTATTCCAGCGCCACATCGTGCGCTGGAAACCAAACGCAGCTGCGTCTGTGCGCGTTTTTGGCCCTCGATTTGGGGGCCATAAATTATTAAAAAAAATAAAATAAAATATGGTAAATAAAATATTTACATAATACTACATAATTGATTAATTAATTTTGAATTTTAAATATATTTACTATATAAATAAATTCGCTAAACTAGGCTGATTATACAGGTTGATTTAGGTGATTAAATAGTTAATTACTTATAAAATAATTAGTAAATGGTCTAATTGACCTTAAACAATTTTAACTTACATACTTAAGTATTTAATACATATTTTTATTGTGTTTTTATGAATTTATTTATGTTTTATTTAGGCTAAAATAGCAATTCTGTGTAGTTTATAATTAAAACTAAGTTACAGTAAGTTATACTAGGTATAGTTATACTTTGACTAACTTAAATTACTTAATATATACATATATATATATATATTCCCTAGTTTATAGGTTTATTTACTTGATTATTGCTCTAACCTATTAACTTAGCTACTAAATCAGTAAATATAAATCTGTACATATATATATACATAGATCAGTAGATACATTCATACTAGATTAGTATATATACATATTTTTACATAGATTACATATGTATACGAATTTCTGTACAGGTTTTATACATATTTACAGTATAACTATGTATCTAACTGATATGCTATAGTTATAGTTATAATACTATGAATGGTGTATTTACAGTTTTAAAATAAGTCTATGCCATTAGGCTTTTGTATAAAGTTAGGGAATTAGAGTTGATTGATTTTTTTATTTGAGTTTAGGCAGCAGCTTCAGCTACTGTCAGAGGAGATGGAGAGGAGAACAATGTGTTGTTTTAGTGTTATTTACAGTGGCAGTGGCTTAAGCCACTGTCAAATGGCTAACTGCTGCTGCAGTTAGTCCACTTGAAGAGGGGGGAAGTATTCTACAGAGAAGAGGGAAATTTAGAGAAGAAGGGAGTTTAGAGAAGAGGGGAATGTAGCTGCTATATGCAGCATGTTGCTGTATAACTGGGAGTAAGATAAAATTCAAAACAAACTACAATTTACAGAGTTGAAATCCAAATCTGAAAGGGGTTTAAATCTCACGAAAATCTCATGTAAATTCAGCTCAAACCCTCATTAGAAAACAAACTTAGCAGAAGCATCCTTTCAGATCAAAACAGCAAATGGCATTGAGTTAGTCTTCCTAATGCCATAGACAGCATGAAGGAAGACTTAGCTCAATCAATTAAAACCAAATAAACACAATCCCAGTTTCTTGCAACCTGAAGGAGTATGGAAAACTCCTTAGGTTAGAGAATCACCATACAGAAATGATCATCAACACAAATAGTGCATGGCAGTTCTGAAATAGCAAAAAGAGACTAAGAATGCATTAAGGAAATTTAATGGAAGCTGGCGAATGCATTCAAAACAAGGTATAAACAGAATTATGAAAGGCTCTTCTGATTGGTTCTCTGTCACCAGAGAACTTCTCAGAATCCTTGCCTACAATGAAAACCAAAAATCCTTTCAATTTGTCAGATCTGTCAAAACATTTCAGAGAGTAAAAATCCTTTAAAATCCATATCAAAAGTGCTCTGACAAACTGAGGCAATCCATTTAAATCAGAGGGGCTTTTATGAAACAAATGGAATGAGTGAGAAGCCCCAAATGGTGCTTGTGACGCCACTTTCAGATCTGAGGCAGTGCGCCATCAGATCTGAAATTGGGTCAGGATGTGTGGGTGATTGGTGAAAAATTCGTCGTTAAAAGGAAAAAAAACAAGAATCAGAATCTGGATGATGGGAAAAACAAAACATGAAGAGGGAGATAAATTGAATAGTGAACAGATGATTCTTCCCCTCTGATCTGGACTGATCAGAGGAGGTGAGGGAGGGGATTTAATACTAATTCTACTCCTAAGACTAATCTAACTACAGCTAACATTAAACACTAACAATTAAAACTAAATCTATTCTAAACTACTACAAACTAAATCTAACACTACTTGTGCAGAATTAAAAACTAAACTAAAAGGAAGAATGGGACCTATGGGTCCTTAGCCGGCGGCTAAGGAGGAAGAAAGGAGGAGGGTGACTCCAGCGGAGGGAAGAGTCTGCTAGTGAGACTCCAGGGTCGTCCTCAGGTGCTACGAGGTCCTTAGCGACGAGGAGGGTCGAGAGCAGGCGATGATTCCACAGCCGGTGGCTGTGAAATCAGGGTCTAGATGAGGAGGAGAGACTGGAGTGGAAGAATTGATCGCTAAGAGATGTAGGAGGGAGCGATCCTTCGCGCGCGACACCACTGAGGTGCTTAAATAGCAGCTCAGTGACTGAGATCACCGCAAGGGTGAGGTTAATCAGAATCAGGCCGGCGGTGAGGATGAGATGGGTAGAGCGCGCGGCGAGTCAAGAGAGAGATCTGACCGTCAGATGAGATCTGGGAAGAGAGGTGAACGCACGCACCGAATCGCGCGAAGGTTCCATTTGATTCCAGCCGCAGATCGAGATCAAAAGTGCGATGGACAGTCGAGAATGGCTGTGTTCTTCGCGCGCTACAGTGCGCGTGAAGAACACAGGCTTCTCTCTGAAATGAGGGAAAACTTGCAGGAAGACCCTTAAACGAAGGGGTAGAAGAATAGCGTGCAGGTCCAAAAGTGAGAAGAACTATAATCGGAAGGGCCCTGCAGTCATACAGAAGGGTCCCTGCGGCTTGCAAAAAGGTCCAAGAAGGAGTTTTGAAGGGTAGAAATGTAATGCATGAAGGACCTACTTGTAATCTATTTATTTCTAAGCCTAAATGATGTCCAATTGCTTTCAAATTTTTACATGTGCTTAATTGAACATTTAAGACATTGATTTTACTTCTGATTTGTCTTTTCAAACTTGTTTATGTGTTCAATTGATGCATGGATCATCATTTGTTCTTTAGTTTTCAGAATATCTCATTTTTGTGACCTAATTAGGAGATTTTAACACACATTAAAAGTTTTAGGTCTTTTCTTTAATTCCCACACTTAACCCTTTTTATGTGTTAATTTGATATTGTTTTGCTTAGTATCTAGCTTAATTTCGGCCTTTTAGCTATGATGAGTAGCCACTCATCACCTCCCCATGCTTGATTGCACTGCAAAAATACGCCTGCAATTGTGCCATCTTGTGTTATTTCCTAGCATTACCAATGCATATTAGTTCTCCATAGTTGCATTGTAAAAATACATGTATGCATGAATTTAATTGAGAGGAGAATGAAATAAAATGGCATCGCGATTACATTTTTCCTCAAGTGCATCTTTGCAAAATCCACAATCTTTTTATTTTTTCCACTTGACTTTTGGAAATGCTTCCCGCGACTGCAACTTGCCATTCCCTACTCTCCATCCCTCTCCCTGCTAGCCCTTCCCTGCGGCTGCCATTCCCTGCTGTAGCCATGCATGAGCCATGCACGGCCATGACTTCTTCTCCTATAAAAAGCCACGGCTCCTTGCAAAATCAAGCCTGGTCCCAGCCAAAAAAACCACCGGCAGCTCCATCTCCTTCCAGGCCATCCTCTCGTCCCTCTCCGTCTATACGCCAGCCCTCCTCCTCCGAGGAGAAACCCGGCGGGCAGGAGCCCTCACTGTGGTGCACACCACCATAGTGAGACCACCACCGCATAGCTATTCAAAGAGCCGGTGGGCGTGGTGGCACTTTTCCATTTTTTTTCCTGTTCCAGACTTTCAGCCATTGCCGCAAGCTTCAAGCTCAAAGCTCGGCGGCAATAGCAGCGGTAAAGCAACAGCAGCAGCAGCCCCTTCCGCGCGCGCCTACAGGCGCCTTCGCCCTCCGCGTGCACCTGCAGGCCATCTCCGCCTCCTGCTTTCTTCACTCTGTCGCGCGCTCTTCTGTCCGCAACCGGCCTCCGTGCGTCACTGTAGCAGTAGGCCAAGCTCTTCCTCGCCCCTTGCTAGCACCTGCAAGCCTCCGCGTGCCCCTGCAGACACCTCGCCTCCCGCTTCTCTGCTCTGTCATGACATTCTCCGCGCCTGCAACCGGCTGGTGCAGACCGTCCTCCTCACGTGCCAACCCGCGAGCGCCAGCCGTGAGCCGGCAGTACTCACACCACCAGCAGCTCTTGGTTGCGCGGCACGGACGACCATTGTAGCCACTGTTCACGCGAGTCTTCGCGACACTGTGGCTATAGTGGGGTGACCGGAAAGCTTCTCACTTTACCGGTCACCCGACGTGCCGCAACCGGCTGCAGCCTGCACGCGCGTCTCAGCCCACGTCGCCTGCACTCGCCCACGCACGCCTGCCTTCGCCCGCGCCTGCAAGCGCCCGCGCCAGCATTCGCCCAGCACGGTGTCCTGCGTCTCCTCTCCGCGCCCTTCGCCCTCCAACGCGTGCTTGTTTGCGTGCTTGCGCGCCTGCGCTCGAGCTTAACCTGCAGCCCTCTCTCTCTCTCTATCTCTCTTTACACCGATGCTCACACACCGACACTAACACTTCCACACACCCACACACACCTATACACTATTATATACATATATATATATATGTATACATATATATATTGATATATATATATATATATTTATATACGTATATATATATACTTATATTTATACATATAATAGTACCTATATACTTATGTATTAGTATACATACATATATATATATCTATATACTTATATATATACATACATATATATATATACATATATACATATACTACTATACATATACATATATATATATATACATATATACTTACATATATCTATACATATATTACTACTTATATAAATATGTATTAGTCTATATACACATATATATATACATATAAACATCTATATACATATACATATATATATATATATATACTTATACATACATATATATACATATACTTATACATATATATATCTATATAACTATATATACATATATTCATATATATACATATCTAGCTACATATACCTATATATACATGTATTATTATATATATATATACATATATATATATGTATATATATATATATATATATATATAAGTATATGTATAGATAGATATATGTATATATATATATATATGTATGTATGTAATACTATATAGATGTTTATATATATATATATATATATATATATATATATATATATATATATATATATATATATATATATAAACATCTATATAGTATTACATACATACATATATATATATATATACATATATCTATCTATACATATACTTATATATATATATACATATATATATACACCTATAGATATATACATATATATATACCTATTTATTTATAACCATATATATATATATATATAGATATATTTACATACATATATATATTTTCACATTATTTACCATACGTGGTATCGCGGGAATATCTACATCAGTTGCTGATATTCCTCGATACACGCGTACAAAAAGCGTGGTTACATACATCTTCCACCATCCATCCCACACTCCACGCGGCACCTAGTCCTGTCGGTTACGTCTTTCTAGACAATGACCGACTCGACACTGTGCTACACTCCATCTCCGCCTCCACCCCCACCCCTTTATATACACAATAAATACATATATATATATACTGTATTTACTTTATTTCTGTTTCACTTTCCTGTTAGAAAAAAAAGCTAAAAAAAATATATAAAAGAGAAAAGATAATCTTTGACTTGCAGGTACTCCATCTTGCGAATAGCAAGACTCGTCTTGGAACTCTATTTTGGCTCAAAGCCAAGAACCCAATTTTGAAGGTGTGCCTCAAGGACAAAGATTACCAGAAAAAAATTCTAAATAAGAAAAACACCAAAAATACAATAAACGAAACGAAGAGACTCGTTGTAGGAAAGGTGTAGAAACTTAACTTGTAACCCCACTTTCTTGAGTTCGACCCTGGGCCTAAAAGTGACAAGATAAAATCAAGTAGGCCAGGTAAACAAATTTTTTGTAAAGAGATGGTTAGGTCCGATTTCGGTTAACCACTATACACACTTCAACGATAAAATCATCATATTAACAACCTATTCAGGCTCGACAACATACTCTTTTCTAGCGCCGTTGCCGAGGAAGTGTGCCTTCAAGTAAGTTTCTATTCAATTCCTTTCAATTTTTCCCTTCTCTCTTCAAGGGTATCTCTGTTTTTGGCGTGCAGGTGAACCTGGTGTAAGGAGAAGGCAGGCAGACGATGTCGAAGACGTGAGCTGATCCAAGGCGGGAACGAGAGCGTGAAGACGCCGACACCGCATTGGAGCTTCGCACACATTGCTGAACAAGTAGGTCTTCTTTTCTTAGCAACTAGGGTTAACTTATCACCTTAATAAAAAAAAAAATTAAAAACTAAAAACTAGAAAAACTTCTTGGGATCTCTTGGGGCAAGTGGATTAAAATTCACTTGTTTGATTGATTGTCTTCACTCCCATCACCTCAGGATTTCCCGCCCTACTTCGCATAGTGAAAATCCGAGAATCTTGATTCTTGAATTTTTCGCCGTGGGAAGTATTCTTTGAGGCAAATAAAAAGATTGATTACACCCCTCTTTGCCTCATTTACCTGCAAATTCAGGATCACATTTTGGTGGGGAGACTTGGAATTGAGTTGATTCCAACCCCACCATGACTTTTCAACTTGCCTCAGATTCGATCCCGAATACTTCAACCCCAACAATTTGATTTTCTTTATCTTTTGGTTGAAGCCTTGTGTGTGGAAATCATTCCTGGTGATTGGGAGCACTTGAATTGAAGTGCTTTGGCTCCCTTTCACATAAACTCTACAACTGATTCGTGCATCCACACATAGAAATCTCCATTTAGGGTTGCCCATTGCATTTTAGCATGCATTAACCAACTGATATTGAAGAAGGGTTTGTTGGGCTTAGAAAGAAAACTTTTATTCTCACAAAAACCCGAAGATTGGTTGAATTGGTAATTCAGCAAAATCCTAAAATTCATACTACTTAAGGCTGAACTCTAAAAGCCATTCACCAATAAAAACTTCAATTTGGGGAGATTTCCCCGTTGCATGATTGTTTTACACACTCTGAAAATCAATCACTTGGGCATTACCCGTAAACAACGCCCTTCACATTCCGAAAGCACTTGACCCTATGCCTCTAACTAAAACTGGTAGTAACTTGACCCTTCTTAAGGATTGGAGGTCTAACTACCTGCGTGTAGTGGCTACATGCTGGTGTGAGTTCCTGCGTGCTATCGGTGTTTAAGATTGGGGCAAACGGCCTTTCAATCTGACCCAGTGGTTCCACGGTGCTCGCATTTAGTTTCGTAGTTCGTGATAGTAGGTAACTTAGATCTTTAGGTCTAAGGGCACACTGTAGAGGTTAGGAATTTGATTGTATTGATTTGTCATCAAGTGTACCTTTGCAGCGTCATTTCTCTCATCTTTTTTTTCCCTTCTCATCTCCCCAAATCTTCCTGCGATAGTGCATGCTTGGGAGGAGGTCACAAAACCCTGAATTGTTTGAATTAACTAATAAATCTAGAAAACAAGCCGAATCGTCCTCCTCCAAAAAGATGGCTGCACGCCCACCCCCAAATCCCGAGGGAGGAAACTGCCCTCAGAACCCACCAGGTGGTGGAGCCTTAGATCCCATAACCCGCTTCCAAGCCCAAATGGAAATGTATAATGAGAAAATGGAAGCCATTCAGGAAACATTGGGGGAAATGCAGAACCCTCCCGAACAGGCGGAGCCTAGGTCTCTTAGCTCCTATTAGAATCCCGCTGCTACAGAGACCATAGGACAAATTCGGGTCCCCATGGGCGGGGACGACTTTGAACTAAAATCGAACATAATTGGCCTAATAAATTTTCACTTCCATGGTCTTGCAAGTGAAGATCCTTTTCTCCACTTGGAAGACTTAACCCGACTGGCTGAAATGGTTAAACCAAGAAATGTTGGGTTACCTATAGTCCTCATGAAAATGTTCCCATTTTCATTGTAGGATAAAGCGTCGCAGTGGTTACTCACCCTTGGGAGAACCATCCACTCTTGGGAAGAGATGCGAACAGCGTTTCTCAAGAAGTTCTTCTCAACCGGGTGAACCAATGCGCTTCGCCGTGCCATCACTTCATTTATGCAACAAAACGGCGAACAATTTCATAAGGCAAGGGAGAGGTATAATGACCTCCTCAGGAAGTGTCTGCACCACGGTCTACCTAAGTGGCATATAGCCCAGATCTTCTACTATGGGCTAAATGAGACTTTGAAGTAGATTGCAGATGCTTCCTGCGGAGGAAAGTTTATGAATAAAGACGAGAATGGAGCATTCGAATTGTTTGAAAATATGAGTGAAAACTCAATAAACAATGCCTCCATTGTTGCCTTTAATCATACCAGCCAGCCCCAAAATGTCCACGAAGTTGACATGGGACCCTCCCATCATCCACTGATCTAATCCTTATTGCACAAAAATTGGATGAAGTCTCTATCGTGCACAAGAAGCTGGACGAGCTTCTGGCCAACCCTGCTCGATCTCTGGCAAACACCACCTCTTCACCACTTCGTCACAATCCAAATTCTTCCAACACCAGGCTTATCCCTAGAAACCCCGTAAGACCTTCCTTACCGAGTGTTGTTCCGTGCGACTTGGTAAGTCATGTGTAACTGGCTTCTGCGAACTAGTATTTCGACATGGAGGACCAAGCCTCCATGTGCTCGGACACATATTTACACGCGGATCCGTCTTCTGGCATAGAAGACGCTTGCGCCTTGGGGAATAACCCATTCTCTGCCACTTATAACCCAAGGTGGCGTAATCATCCGAACTTCGCATGGTCCAACAACCCGTAGCGCCAAAACCCCACGGGTGGACCAATGCGACCGTCTGCACCCGTCATCCCAAGGGCCCAGTCTAATCCTATGGCAAATCCACCATCAGGCCCTTGCGTACCGCAAGCAGAACATGCATCAAGTCCTCTTGATAAATTGATGTGAATGATGACGGATATGTCAAAGCGCCATGAAGAGAATATGACCTCTCTTCAGTACCAATTGGCGCAGCAGAATGCTGAATCAGTCAACTATGCATGGCGACTCGATCTCAGGGCACTCTTCCTACCCAACCTATTCCCAACCCACAAAACTTCGTACCCCGTGGTTCGCAACCACAGGTACAACCTTCTCAGGGACAGGTTCATCAAATTCTGCAAGCTTCGAGCATTCCACCGGGATTTCAGGCTAATCCTACTGCAGCACCGCACTCTTATGTCCCTATTGAGAACCCTCCTCCGCTGTATGATCCCACTAGACCTGCATTGTCCAATGCTATCACTACGAGGAGCAGTAAGCAGATCATCGATCTGCCTCAACCTGATCCTGGCCTGTCTTCTTCTTCATCGCCCTCTCATTCAGGATGCACACCGCATTCACGAGAGGATGATACACCCAAATTCATGCCAGAATCAGTCCCATTCCCTGAGGCTCTACTGAGGGAGCCAAAAGGCAAAAAGAAAGATACGCAGGCCTTTGATAACCTGCGTAATTTGTTCAGGGATGTAGAAATCAAGGTACCCCTGCTCAAGGCTATCGACCACATACCTACTGTTGCTCGATTTTTCAAAGACTACACAACACCCAGGCGACAGTTAAAGAAAACTAAGAATCCGGTGGTTCTCTCGCCTCATGCTAGTTGTACTATACTGTCAAACCCACCACCAAAGCAGAAAGATCCGGGCACACCGCTTATTTCCTGTAGCATCCAAGGATGCAATTTTAACCGTGCCCAAATTGATCTAGGATCTTCCATAAATCTCATACCGACCATCATGCTCAAAAAATTTTCCTTGGGAAATCTGAAACCCACCCCTGTCACGTTATAGTTGGCAGATCGTTCTGTTAAAATCCTGAAGGGTGTGGTGGAAGACATGGTGGTTAGGGTCAACAGTCTCTGTTTTCCTGTTGACTTTCTTGTTTTAGATATGGAAGTTCCTAGTTCACTTTCTGATTGTCTGATCATCCTCGGTCGACCTTTCTTGGCCATATCCCTCACCCTTATCGACTGCGAGTCGGGCTATATTGAGATTGCTGTGGGATCTGAAAAGATCAAGCTGAACATCTTCAAGGTAGCCAAGAACTTTGATTGCGACTGCATCGAGGATGACACGTCTGACGAAGACATGACCGTCAATGTGTGTATCGGACAATTTGGGACCTATTCGGACTACTGCGGATTACCTATAAACATTGATGACTGCCTGACCAACACAAATTGTGACATTCCCCAATCCCTCCCTATTCCCGTACCTTCTGACCAGACTTCTGACGAGGTTTTCTTCGCTTCCCATACCTCGTGGTCTGAGTCATCGCCGGGCTGCTCACCACCGGTCTACACTCTGGAAGACCAGATTGCCCTTTCTTTCCTGCCAAATTAGGCGGATTTGCAACTCCACACTGGGACCTTGAGCCCACATCTTACTCACTGGGGCTATTCCCTTTTGGATCCATCTATCAAGGAAGCCCCTCTTCTTGGCCAATCTGAGGGCCAACTACTTCCTCCTGACCTATTTTCTGTTCCACCTGGGACACTCTCGTCCCAGAAAATGCCAGATCTTTCACCACCCACCATCCACCCACCCTACCACCTTGCTGTATACCCTGCACTTCAGCTCTCGTCACCCGATCTTTCGTCCTTTCTCTACCCTTCCCTGCATGCATATGAGGACATAGCATTGTTTGGCATGGGGGGTGGATAGGCATCCATAGGATCTGGGTATTTTATGGTATCATGTAGTTTTCACCTATTTATAAATATGCAAGAAAAAGAAAAAGAAAAAAAAAATATATATATAAATAAATGGTGTTTAGTAATGATCTGAAGTTGAAACAAAATACAATAAGTTTTTATGTATATTCAACCTCTATTTTGAAGACTTTCCAGGCCACAGAAGCTTGATTCACTCAGGCTCGGCTTAATTCACTTGAGCATTGACAAGATAGATTGGAATCTCTCCTAACTAAGGACGTATTCTTGTACCTGAGACACCAGTATAGGATTCGTTGGTTTGCTTCTACTTGAGAGCTTAAGTAAACTTGGTTCACACTACACATATCAAGAAAGGCCAGGTGAACATAAGATCCAACCCTAGTGATCATTAGGGAAGGTGGAGTCCTTACCTGTGCGTGCAGGTAGACTTTTTATCCCAGGCTTTAGTCTTGTGTTTAGGAGCGACTCTTTCCACCAAAAAGAAACTCTCCCACCAAAAAGAAAAAAAAAAGTGTGCTCCTTCAAAAAAATGTTGTAAGAGATATACTGACACGTGTTTCAAAAAAAAAATGATTGCAAATAAGTCAGTATATCTCACAAATGTCTGCAAAGTCTTCGCCCTACAAGAAGTTCTTCAGGGCAAGTTACAAATACCTTGTTTTCCTGTGAGCCACAAATGTCAAAAAATGGGAGTTGAGTTTTCTGTCATCCTCTTAAGGGTCAATCCAAAGATATGAGCTGAAACTGGGACCAACCTGTACTTAAAAATTCGTGAAACCCTGGGCTTGAGTCTTAATGTTCATCTGGTCAGTCTTGATCCTTCACTATGCACAAGCCATAACCTCTTGAGCTCTCGAGAATGGCAAAAGCCTCCTGGGTCCTGCAAATCGTACTTAAGGTTTAAATATCAAGAGTCCTAGTTAGTTGAGAATTGATCTATGTCATGTGAGACTTAAAGTACTGGTAGTCTTCTCTACAATTGGTTCTCAAAATATCCAATAATAAACACACCTATGTTGCCTCAGGAGAAAATCTTCAGCTTAAGATCATTTCTAAATACTACAAAAAAATGTTTTGCTAGAGACTAGCAAAAGATAGGCATGGGGGTATGATTGCACCGCAAAAATATGCCTGCAATTGTGCCATCTTGTGCTATTTCCTAGCATTACCAATGCATATTAGGTCTCCATAGTTGCATTGTAAAAATACATGCATGCATGCATTTAATTGAGAGGAGAGGAGAATGAAATAAAATGGCATCGCGATTACATTTTTCCTCAAGTGCATCTTTGCAAAATCCACCATCTTTTTATTTTTTCCACTTGATTTTTGGACATGCCTCCCGCGGCTGCAACTTGCCATTCCCTGTTCTCCATCCCTCTCCCTGCCAGCCCTTCCCTGCGGTTGCCATTCCCTGCCGTAGCCATGCATGAGCCATGCACGGCCATGCCTTCTTCTCCTATAAAAAGCCACGACTCCTTGCAAAATCAAGCCTGGTCCCAGCCAAAAAAACCACCGGCAGCTCCATCACCTTCCAGGCTGTCCACTCCTCCCTCTCCCTCCATACGCCGGCCCTCCTCCTCCAAGGAGAAACCCGGCGGGCAGGAGCCCTCACTGTGGTGCACACCACCACAGTGAGACCACCACCGCCCAGCTCTTCAAAGAGCCGGTGGCGTGGTGCTCTTTTCCATTTTTTCTCCCGTTCTAGACCTTCAGCCATTGCCGCAAGCTTCAAGCTCGAAGCTCAGCGGCAGCAGCAGCAACAGCAGCCCCTTCCACGTGCACCTGTAGGCCCTCTCCACCTCTCACTTTCTTCACTCTGTCACTCTCTCTTCCGCCCGCAACCGGCCTCCGCACGTCACTGCAGCGGCCAGCCAAGCACTTCACCCCCCTGCCAGCACCTGCAAGCCTTCGTGTGCCCCTGTAGACACCTCGCCTCCTACTTCTCCACTCTGTCGCGACCTTCTCCGTGCCTGCAACCGGCCGGCGCAGACCGTCCTCCTCACGCGCCAGCCCGCGTGTGCCAGCCACAAGCCGGCAGCACTCACACCACCTGCAGCTCCTAGTTGTACGGCACGGACAACCACTGTAGCCACTGTTCACGCGAGTTTTCGTGACACTGTGGGTATAGTGGGGTGACCAGAAAGCTTCTCACTTTAGTGGTCACCCGGTGCGCCGCAAACGGCAGCAGCCCACGCGCGTGTCTCCGCCCGCGTCGCCCGCACTCGCCCACGCATGCCTGCCTTCTCCCGCACTCATCCACGCCTGCGATAGCCTACGCCAGCCTTCGCGTAGCATGGTGCGCTGCGTCTCCTCTTTGGGCCCTTCGCCCTCCAGCATGCCCTTGTCTGCTTGCTTGCGTGCCTGCGCGCGAGCTTGAACCTCCAGACGACACGGTGAATCTGCAGACGACTTAACCTACAGCCCTCTCTCTCCCGCTTTCTCTCTCTCTCTCTCACTCTCTCTTTACACCGACACTTACACACACCTACACTAACACTTCCACACACCCACACACACCTATACACTATTATATACATATATATATACATATACATATATATATACATATACATATATATATTTATATATATTTTTTTATATACATATATATATATACTTATATTTATACATATATCTATATACTTATATATATATATATATTTACATATTTCTATACATATATTAGTACTTATGTAAATATGTATTAGTCTATATACACATATATATATACATATAAACATCTATATACACATATATATATATACTTATACATACATATATATACATATACTTATACATATATATATCTATAGAACTATATATACATATATTCATATATATATATCTAGCTACATATACCTATATATACATATATTATTATATATATATATAAACATCTATATAGTATTACATACATATATATATATATCTATACATATATCTATCTGTACATATACTTATATATATATATTTACATACATATACATATACATATATACCTATATAGCTACATACATATATACATATACTTATATATATATATATACATATATATATACACCTATAGATATATACATATATATATACCTATATATTTATAACCATATATATATATAGATATATTTACATACATACATATATATTTTCACATTATTTACCATACGTGGTATCGCGGGAATATCTGCACCAGTTGCTGATATTCCCTGATACACGTGTACAAAAAGCGTAGTTACATACATCTTCCACCATCCATCCCACACTCCACGCGGCACCTAGTCCTGTCGGTTGCGTCTCTCTAGACGACGACCAACTCGACATCTTGCTACACTCCATCTCCGCCTCCACCCCTACCCCTTTATATACATAATATATACATATATATACACTATATTTACTTTATTTCTATTTCGCTTTCCTGTTAGAAAAGAAAGATAAAAAAAATATATAAAAGAGAAAAGATAATCTTTGACTTGCAGGTACTCCGTCTTGCGAATCGCAAGACCCGTCTTGGAACTCTATTTTGGCTCAAAGCCAAGAACCCAATTTTGAGGGTGTGCCTTAAGGACAAAGATTACCAGAAAAAAATTCTAAATAAGAAAAACACCAAAAACACAATAAACGAATGGAAGAGAATCGTTGTAGGAAAGGCGTAGAAACTTAACTTGTAACCCCACTTCCTTGAGTTCAACCCTGGGCCTAAAAGTGACAAGATAAAATCAAGTAGGCCAGGTAAAAAAAGTTTTTGTAAAGAGATGGTTAGGTCCGATTTAGGTTAACCACTATACACACTTCAACGATAAAATCATCATATTAACAACCTATTCGGGCTCGACAACAGCGCTTAACGCCTTTCCACGTTCTTTAAATCTCGATCGTTCGATTGCGAGATTGAACGGTTGAGATGCGCCCTCACCCGCCTCCACAACATGCACATACGCATGCGATCCCACATTACGCATAGGTGTGCATGGGCACGTCATCTTGATTGAGCGTGCATGGCCACTGGATCGCGATCGTACCGTCGATCAGGCGCGCGCCTCCGCTCCAATTGCTTCTCAGCGAGGCTTGAACGCGTGCCTGCACTTCACGTTAGAGTGCTCAACCAGCGCGCTGTGGCCGCGTTTGTGTCGAGCGCTTAACTTAAGCGCGAGCGCGTCGCAGCCATTAGATCTTGATCCAACGATAGGGAAGGGTTGATGTGGAGGCCTTCAGCTGATGCGTGCGGTCGATTGGGCGGCTGAGATGATGCCATGTGGTGCCATCTTGGCTGTCCATCTTCTGGATGACGTAGATGGTGCCACAGGTGTCGGATGGAGTCGATTTTCACGTCGTTAGGTAGTGATCGTCAATCTGAATCCATCCATGCGATCGGATTTGTTGTTTGAAGTGCGGATTCACACCATCTTGGTCCTTGATCTTCTAGGGTTCCTCAATCTCTATACGATTCTACAGGTGTCTGATTATGATGATCTTGGAGTCGTTGAACTCCAATCGTCGCCTTGATCAAATCTGTATGGTTGGATCATTGATTCGAGGCTTCGATAAAAATTTTGCTTTGTCCCTGAACATAAAAAAAATAATTAACTTCCATTTTATTCAAACTAATCTAAATGCAAGATGATGCATGTTATGCTATATTTATAGTATGCAATGCAATTCTATGCTTAAGAACATGCATAAATAGGCATCTTATGCAGTGTAAACATGTTTACATCATACCCCCATGCCTATCTTTTGCTAGCCCCTAGCAAAAATTATATGCTATTTATAAAAGAATTATGTTGGATTATTTGAGCATGAGTTATTTTCAATCATTAAGAAAATATTTACTTAGGATCTGAACTTTCAAAGACACAGCAGTGCCCAGGTATTTGCCAAAATACAGACCATCTCAAGACCTCTCCTTATTCAAAGAAAGAAATTTCTTTATCTCTTTTTCTTCTTTTCTAATATTTTTTTTTGGATTTTCAAGATTTAGGGTTTAAGAGTGGCTTTCTACGGCCATTCAACTCACCCAAAATTTGATGAGAACCCTAAGTTCTAAGCATCTTATTGTGGATGTGATAGACTCGTTGACCGACAGTAAAAACAGACTTCGGATTTCTATGCCTCTAAGTGACCTTAAAAAGAGAATTCTGCCTAAAGGTGTGTCTTTACAACCGGTAGCTTTCTCGCTACTTTTATTTTTATGGGGTCAACACAAGGGTGAATCTAGTATATATCTCCCCGGTTTATTCTACTTCCCCGCTTCTTCCTAAGTGTTTTGGGAATTTTCCGTGCATTTATTGAGCTGGGTTCTGGACAACCGATTGATGAACTGTTACCACCGATAACTTGCTAGCCATACTCGTGCGGTGAAGTGTGGCTTATATCTTTTTCTTTTCTCCTTTTCTCTTTTTTTATTTATTTTCTTTTTGACTTTCTTTTTCTCCTTTTTTTTCTTTTTTTTTTTAAGTAGGTGGCTTCTCTGGTCTAAGATTTACATAAAGGCAACAAAAAGAGAAGGGTTTAGTGACTGGGCTTTGGACAACCTGCCTATGGGTTGTTACCCATGGTAACTTGCCAACCATATCACCCTAGAAGGTTCATTAGCTACCCAATTTCCATTAGAATCGTCGATTAACGAGTCAGTAACAAGATAGTGTCTAGATGCTTTAGGCTTAAAGTTCCCTCAAATCAGAGGGAAGGTTGATAAGTTGTGTACTTATCACTCACAGTTATTTACTCCAATTATGATAGAATTAAGATGGTGAGGACTCGAAAAATAAATCCACATTTTAGTGGATACATGGGCTGATTAAGTCCAAAGACCTGAAGGGTCTTTGTGTTCAGATCCTAATGTAATATTTCCTAAGATTGAAAATTTTCTTAAGCCCAAGTTCTCTTTCCTAATTCCATAATTTTTTTATATAAATAAAAGAAAATAAATGAATCTACGGAGCTGATGAATAAATTCAGATATGAATATCCACCCCCCATGCCTATCTAATGCAATGTCCTCATTGTATTAAAAAGACAAAAATAGAGTGGAATAGAGTAGAGAGCACCTGAATTGCGTGAATGTTGGGTCCGCTCTGAGATAAAGAAAAAAACTGTATATGTGCTGAATTTAGTGCCTTCAACTAGGCATACTATACAAAGAAGAGAAATAAAGAATTCACAGGTGCAGATAAGAATAAAAATAAAGAGAAGAAACCTTTGACCTACCAGCAGATGTCCACAGATGTGGACCAGATTGTGGTGCAGACCCATACCCCATAATCGAGAATATCTAAGGTTCTGGATAAAAATTATCCAAAACCTAAATCAGTATGCAAGCGGGGTTGGGCCTGCGATTTATGAGGATGCAACCCAAGACCAAAAAGTCAGGTTACAGAGAATTCAAGCTGCAAAGGATAATCAATGAATGTGTGCTAGGGTTGGACATCCTCAGAACAGATGTCGTAAGGGTCCTGGTTTGATGATTTTAGATGAATTGGAACCCTTAGACTTAATCTTCTATTTCCTCCAAAGTTTGCTCCCTAAATCAGAACTTCCCAGCTTCTATTCTCCTCATTAAGAATGTCAAATTCCAGAACCTCCTGCATATTAATCACCCCGTCTAAAATTTCCAAGTCTAAAAGATGTGGCTGAATCAGAATTGACCTGGGTCTAGTTATCTAAAAAATAGAATCATTAATAAGCTCAATGGGGTGTAACTGACAATAAGGGTATTTGATTGAATCCTCTAGAAAATGTAATTCTTGATCCGTAATGTGAGCCCCAATAAGATCAGTTTCTTTAGTTATTGGGCTATCAAATGATCTATTAGATTCCTCAGGCCTAATCGTCTCACAGAAATCGTGTTCTGTAAACTCACGTGAGACTTCGCAAACTGAATCTTCACCATCAGAATCAAAGAAATCAAAATCCGTATTAATGTATGTCTCAAAATCATCCATCACTTTCTGTTCCATGGAGACATATGTTTCCTCGTACCCTGGCTCAAGGATTTCAGGTGAAGAAATCAGATCATCGTTAATTGGTTGCTTTAATTCAATCTGGTCACCCTTGTAACACGTGTCCCCCCAACAGGTGCCTGAGCAGGTTCTGACATTGGCTCTCCTGAAGGGAGTTCATCCTAGGAATCATCCCACGATTGAACTAAAGAAACCACAAATCTCATCCTCAATTTTGCTAACTTCCCAAGTAGAAACTCACCCGGGTTCTTATCCTTAACATCTTGGAGCCAATCCAACAAATACTCATTCAAATCATCAATCATTTCAATCAGGGGCTCCAATCTTTCAATGCAAGGTATTGGCTGAACTTCTAAAGATTGTATGATATTCCTCAAGTTAGCCAGAACCTTATCTTGAACTTGCTTACCTTGAACCGAATGAGTTGGTTCAGGGTTAGGTGGGTTTGGGATCAGTGCAGAGGAGTTAACGAATTGAGATTTGTTATACCCTTCTTGATAATAGGTCATTTTGGATTGTTCAAAAGGTGGTGATGACCTAAAGGCAGTGTAATCAGAGGATGGGTAAGAATCAATGTATCCTTCTTGATTGTAGATCGTATTAGGTTGTCCATGAAGGGGTGATGATCTATAATCGATGTGGCTTTGAGAAGGATAGAAATCACAACCATAGTGTTCAAGGTTAGACCCTAAACACAGAGGTTCGGAACTGTATCCCCAATCCGAGTTATCCCAACTAACTGATGGTTGATTACAGTACGAATCAGGATAATCGTCATGTTGAGGATAATTCAAAACAGGAGGGAAAGAGTGGGAATGTGTATAATATGTGGAAGGATTCATGATAAATGGGAGGAAGAAAGGTGCCCTATAATACAAGAAATCAAACCTGTCCTTAAGTGGGCTAACCTAAAGACCTACATACTCCCAGAGCCCATCTTGAGATAAAGAAATGATTTGATCTGCTTCTGTCTATTCAATCCAACCAGTTAGAAGGAGGGACTGGGGACAAGGTTCTTCCTTCGGCTTGCGCCTCCGGTTCCTAGTGTACCCCCCAGCTGTGATCATTTGATTCTGCTCCCCTAACTAGACATCAATTGAACAATAGAAACTGACTAATCGAAAATAATCTTGTTCTGGGCTCTGAAGAGCGAGTCGAATCCTTAAGGCCAACGTCTACTCTGTTTTATTTAGGGCTAGGTTTGAATGTGCTTTGGAATGTGATGGGCCCTTTATCTGGGTTGTGCCCTTAATGATTGATTGATGTGTGTGTGCGTGCACAACCAGTGGTTTTCAAGCAAGATTATTTTTGATGCGGTGAATTTTAGGGTTCAAATCTTGCTTAGTAGCTTTTAGGATTCAACTTTAGGTATTTTCAAACAAGTTTTGTTGGCACACCAGGTTTTCAAAGCATAGGTGAAGATGTTTTCCTTTAAAACTTAAAAGAATGTGGAGTGCCTAGTAAATCCCTAAGAGTTGAACCTAAGCTGCAGCTACTTGATGAGTTGATTTTAATTGAAATGGTGCAGCCCAATAACTCAAACAATTGGCCTATTGCACCACTTAATTAGTCACACAAGTGATTACCTAATCTGATTTCTACTCAATTATGTGTTTGGATGTGTGTACCGGCTCCAAAGATCGGTTTACTGGTTGAGTTTAAAAATCAGATGAGGTTGTGTACCTTTGTGAGATTTTTTCTTTTTTTTTTCTTTTAAATGTGAAGGTTGAGGTGGGTGTCGGTGTCAAACAAACAAACAAAACTAACCTTAGAGTTTATAAGAACACCTAGGTTGGTTGATGTTTGTGTTATTACGTGGTGAAATGAAAACTAATGGGTGGGAAGTGGGGGATAACTTACAAAACCTTCAACAACACTTTGCTCCAATCTACTGCTTTTGCTTGTCTCAAAAGAGTACCTGCAATCACAATAAGAAAGGAGAGAAGTGAGGTAAATGATTCGTAAGTTGTTAAATGCGAAAAAAAAAATCAAAGAGCGTCGCCTCCCCGGCAACGGCGCCAAAATGTTGAAGCTACGAGTTGCTACGCTAACATATTTGGTTTTGAAAAACCTGTCGTTGTAGTTTGAAAGCGAAGAACTCATGTTCAACAAATAAAATTTATACCGGAATAGAAATCCCGGGTCAAACTCAGGGAGGCAGACGTTTGATTTAAAAATATGCGTTTGTTTTATTTGTCATGAAGTAGATTAATTGATTAGAAACTATCTATCTATTTACAATAAATAGAAGAGAGAGACAATGAGAAAGAGAATATTACAAACAAAAGCCAAAAAGAGATGTAGAATGAACATGGAATTCATTATCAAAGAAATTGTTCGTTACACTAAACATTACCACTAGAAAGCAGTAAATTCTACTATAGAATGCAGTAAATCTACTCTAGAAAGCAGTAAAAGAATGGGGAGAGAGATATCCTCCTCAACGGTCGCTTGGAGGATGAGCCGGACGAGACAACTCCTAGAAGATGGGGAACGGAACAGGACGAAGGAGGATGAAGCAGGAAGAATGGGAATGGGGCTTCACGTCATTGTCGTCGTGGTATTTGCTTCCGAAAGGGGGATGAAAATTTGACTTTATCTCTTGAGAAGCATCCCGAATGTGGGACAAGCTTCTCTAGAGCTTTGGAGAGGGAGAGAAGAGAAGGAAGGGATGAGAATTTTGTATGGAGGAGGTCTCCTTTTATAGTTGCAAGGAGTGAGGGCAATTTGGTCATTTTAATTTGAAAAACATTAATTCTGGACCTTTAGTGACGGATAAAACCATTGCTAAAGGTCCGAACGTGGCCTTTGTGAGTGGCGCCCGCACGCCCGCTCGCCTTCCCGTGCTCAACGCCTTTCCACGTTCTTTAAATCTTGGTCATTCGATCGCGAGATCGAACGACTGAGATGTGCCCTCGCTCGCCTCCTCAGCGCACGCATACGCGTGCGATCCCACGTTACGCGTGGGCGTGCGTAGGTGCACCATCTTGATTGAGCGTGCGTGGCCACTAGATCGCGATCGTGTGGTTGATCGGGCGCGTGCCTCCACTCCAATTGCTACGCGGCGAGGCTCGAATGTGCGCCTACGCTTCGCATTAAAGCGCTCGACCAATGCATTTTGGGCACGTTTTTGTTGAGTGCTTAACTTACGTGCGGGCGCGATGCAGCCGTCGGATCTAGATCCAACGGCGGGGAAGGGTTGTGTTGAACATATACGAACGCTACGCTAACGTGTTTGATTTTGGAAAACCTGTCGTTGTAGTTCGAAAGCGAAGAATTCGTGTTCAACAAATAAAATTTATACCGAAATGAAAATTCTGGGTCGAACACAGGGAGGCGGACGTTTGATTTAAAAACTACGCGTTTCTTTTTATTTGTCACAGAATAATTCAATTTAAAACTATCTAATTATTTACGATAAATAGAAGAGAGAGAGAGTAAGAGAGAAAGAGAATATTACACAGAGAAATCAAAATGAGATGTAGAATAAACAAGGAATTTTTCATTAAGGAGATTGTTCATTTCACTCTTACAACTACAAAGCATAAAATAATTACTCCAGAAAGTGATAAATTTACTCTAAAAAGCATTAAAAGAAAAGAGGGAGAAATGAACTACTCGACGATTGCTTGAAAGACGAACAAAACTACACTAGAAAGCAGTAAATCTATATTAGAAAGCAGTAAAAAGAATAGGGAGAGAGAAATCCTCCTCGACGGTTGCTTGGAGGATGAGCCGGACGGGACGACGCCTAGATGAAGGAGAATGAAGCAGGATGAAGCAGAAGAACGGGAACGAAGCAGCACGCTGTCATCGTCGTGGGATCCACTTCCGAAAGGGAACGAAAATTGGACTTTATCTCGCGAGAAGCATCCCGGGTGTGGGACAAGCTTCTCTTGAGCTTTGGAGGGGTAGAGAGGAGAAGGAAGGGATGAAAATTTTGTATGGAGGGGGTCTCCTTTTATAGTTGCAAGGAGTGGAGGCAAAATGAACATTACAACTTCAAAATAATAAATGAGGGGTCCTTAGTGACGGATAAATCCGTCACTAAAGCCCCAACGTGGGCGTAGCTTCCGCGCCCACGCGTGCCTCCTCGGCTGCCCGCTTCATCAACGTACACGCACATCCAGCGATCCTCAGCCGTCCGATCGCGAGATCGGACGGCTTAAGTCGCGCCTTCACCCGCTGCATTGCGCGCTCGCCCGCATGCGATCGCACGTGACGCTGCGCGTTCAATCGCGCGTGAACACTATTGGGCGGGGGCGGCCGTCCGATCGCGATCCAACGCCCGCCTGCGCCCAATCGCCCGCGCCTCCAACCCTCTACTGCGGCTCGAACCCGTGCCCACCGGTCGCGTAAGCGCACTCGACTGCTACGCTACGCTGTCGAGAAGGTCGCAGGGATGATTTTAAAGCGCCGCGTCCATAGCCGTTGGATCGAGATCCAACGGCGGAGAGGGGACGGGTGCGTGGTCTTCATGGAATGTAGGTGGTCGTTTGGGCGGCCGAGATGGCACCACGTGGCACCATCTTGGCCATCCATCTTCTGGAAGTTGTAGATGGTGCCACAAATGCCGGATTGACTCGATTTTTGTGTCGTTGAGCTGCGATCATCGATCCGAATTCATCCGTGCGGTCGGATTTGTCATCTGAAGTGAGGATTTTCACCATCCTGGCCCTTGATCTTCTAGGGTTCCCCGATCACTATTTGATGCTACGGATGCCTGATTAGGGCGATCTTGGAGTCGTTGAACTCCAATTGTCACCCTGATCACATCCATACGGTTGGATCTTTGATCCGAGGCCCCGATAAAATGTTTGCCCTGTCCAAGCACATAAAAGGAGACAATTAACCTCCATTTTATTCAAACTACTCTAAATGCAAGATGATGCATGTTATGCAATATTTATATCATGAAATGCAATCCTATGCTTAAGAACATGCATAAATAGACATTTTAAGTAATGTAAATGTGTTTACATCATACCCCGATGCCTATCTTTTGGTAGTCCCTAGCAAAAACTATATGCTATTTATAAAAGAATTAGGTTGGATTATTTGGACCTAAGTTATTTTCAATCATTAAGAAATTATCTACTTAGGAACTGAACTTTCAAAGACACAACAGCGCCCGGGTATCAGCCAAAATGCAGACCGCCTCAAGCCCTCTCCTTATTCAAAGAAAAATTTCTTTTTCTCTTTTTACTCTTTTCTAATTTTTTTGGATTTTCAAATTTTTGGGTTTAAGAGTGGCTTTCTACGGCCATTCAACTCACCCAAGATTTGCTGAGAATCCTAAGTTTTAAGCATCTTATTGTGATTGTGATAGACTCGTTGATTGGCAATTAAAACGGACTTCGGATTTCTACGCCTCTAGGTGACCTCAAAAAGACTTATGCCTAAAGGCGTATCTTTACAACCGGTAGCTTTCTCCCTACTTTTATTTTTTACGGGGTCAACACAAGGGTGAATCCAGTGTATATCTCCCCGGTTTATTCTACTTCTCCGCTTCTTCCTAAGTGTTTTGGGAATTTTTAGTGCATTTACTGAGCTGGGTTCTGGACAACCGTTCGATGAGCTATTACCACCGACAACTTGCCAGCCATACTCGTGTGGCGAAGTGTGGCTTATTTCTTTTTGATTTTTTTTTTTAAGTAGGTGGCTTCCTTGGTCTAAAATTTACCTAAGAGTAGGAAAAAGAGAAAGGTCCAGTGACTGGGCTCTGGACAACCTACCTATGGGTTGTTACCCACGATAACTTGCCAGCCATATCACCCTAGAAGGTTCATTAGCTACCCAATTTCCGTTAAAATCACCGAACAACGAGTCAGTGCAAAGAAAGTGTATAGATGCTTAAGACTCAAAATTCCCTCAAATTAGAGGGCGGGTTGATAAGTCGTGTACTTATCACCCAAACTTATTTACTCTAATTAAAATAAAATTCAAGTTGGCGAGAACTTGAAAAACAAATCCACATTTTAGTAGATACACGGGCTGATTAAGTTCAAAGACCTGAAGGGTCTTTGTGTTCAGATCTTAATGTAGTGTTTCTTAAGATTGAAAATTTTCTTAAACCCAAATTCTCTTTCCTAATTTTGATTTTTTTTTATATAAAAAAAATAAAACAAATCTACGGAGCTGACGAATGAATTCAGAGATAAATATCTACCTCCCATGCCTATCTAATGCAATGTCCTCATTGTATTAAAAAGACATAAAACAGAGTGGAAAAGCATAAAAAGCACCTGAATTGCGTGAATGTTCGGTTTGCTCCGAGATGAAAACGAAAAAGAACAGTATATGTGCTGAGTTTAGTGCCTTCAGCTAGGCACACTATACAAGGAAAAGAAATGAAGAATTCACAAGTGCAGGTCAGAATTAGAATAAACAGAACAATCCTCCGACCTGTCAACAGAGGTCCACAGATGTGGACCAGATTGTGGTGTAGACCCACACGCCATAATCGAGAATATCTTAGGTTCTCGATAAAAATTACCCAAAACCTAAAATTAGAATGCAAGCGGGGTCAGGCCTGCGATTTATGAGGATGCAACCCAAGACCAAAAAGTTGTGATACAGAGAATTGAAGCTCAAAAGGATAATCGTTCAATGTGTGCTTGAGTTGAACATCCTCGAAACAAATGTCGTAAGGGTTCTGATTTGATGGTTTCAGCTTAAAAGGAACCCTTCGACTCAGTCTTTTATTTCCTCCAAAATTAACTTCCCAAATCAAAACTTCCTAGCTCCTATCCTCCTCATTCAGCATATCAAATTCCAGGACTTCTTGTATATTTATCACCCCGTCTGAAATCTCCAAGTCTAAATGATGTGGCAGAATCAAAATTGACTTGGGTCTAATTATCTCAGAATTAGAATCATCAATAAGCTCAACAGGGTGTAAATGATAATCAGGCCATTAAATTGATTCCTCCAGAAAATGCGATTCTGGATCCGTAATGTGTGCCCTAATAAGATTAGTTTCCTCAGTTATTGGGCTATCAAATGATCTATCAGATTCCTCAGGCCCAATCGTCTCACAGAAATCATGTTCAGAAAACTCGTGTGAGACTTCGCAACTTGAATCTTCACCATCTGGATCCGTATCAATGTATGTCCCAAAATCAGTTGTCACTTTGTGTTCCCCAGAGACATACGTTTCCTCGTAACCCGGCTCAGCGATCTCAGGTGAAGAAATCATATCATCCTTAATTGATTGCTTTAATTTAATCTGGTTAGCCTCGTAACATGTGTCCCCCCCAACAGGTGCCTAAGCGGGTTCTGTCATTGGCTTTCCTGAAGAGGGTTCATCCTAGGAATTATTCCAAGATTGCATCAAAGCAACCACGAATCTCATCCTCAATTTCGCTAATTTCCCAAGTAGAAACTCACTCGAGTTCTTATCCTTAACATCCTGGAGCCAATCCAACAAAGACTTATTCAAATCATCAATCATTTCAATCAGGGGCTCCAATCTCTCAATGCAAGGTATTGGATGAACTTCTAAAGATTGAATGATATTCCTCAAGTTAGCCAGAACCTTATCTTGAACCTGGTTAACCTGAACCAAATGAGTTGGTTCAGGGTTGGGTGGGTTTGGGCTTAATGAAGGGGAATTAACGAATTGAGATTCGTTATACCCTTCCTGATAATAGGTCATTTCAGATTGTTGAAAAGATGGTGATGACCTAAAGGCAGTGAAATCAGAGGATGGGTAAGGATCGGTGTATCCTTCTTGATTGTAGATCGTATTAGGTTATGCATGAAAGGAAGACAATCTATAATCGATGTAGCTCTGAGAAGGATAGAAATCAGAATCAAAGTGTTCAGGGTTAGACCCTAAACATGGGGGTCCGGAATTGTATCCCCAATCTGAATTATCCCAACTAACTGATGGTTGATTACAATACGAGTTGGGATAATCGTCATGTTGAGGATAATTCACAACAGGAGGGAAAGAGCGGGAATGCGTGAAATATGTGGAAGGATTCATGAGACACGGGAGGAAGAAAGGTACCCTGCAATACAAACAATCAAACCTATCCTTAAATGGGTTAGCCTACAGACCTACAGACTCCCAAAACTCGTCTTGAGATAAAGGAACGATTTGATCTACTTCTGTCTGTTCAATCTAGCCAGTTAGAAGGAGGGACTGGGGAGAAGGTTTTTCCTTCAGCTTGCGCCTCCGGTTCCTAGTGTACCGCCCAGCCATGATCGTTTGACTCTGCTCCCCTAGCTAGACATCAGATTGAACAGTAGAAACAGACTAATCAAAAATAATCTCGTTCTGGGTTCTGAAGAGCGAGTCCAATCCTTAAGGCCAACGTCTACTCTGTTTTATTTAGGGCTAGGTTTGAATGTGCTTTGGAATGTGATGGGCCCTTTAAATGGGTTGTGCCCTTAATGATTGATTGATTTGTGTGTGCGTGCACAACCAGTGGTTTTCAAGCAAGATTATTTTTGATGTGGTGAATTTTAAGGTTCAAATATTGCTTCGTAGCTTTTAGGATTCAACTTTAGGTGTTTTCAAACAGGTTTCGTTGGCACACCAGGTTTTGCAAGCACAGGTAAAGATGTTTTCCTTTAAAGCTTAAAAAGAATGTGGAGTGCCTGGTAAATCCCTAAGAGTTGAACCTAAGTGGCAGCTACTTGATGAGTTTATTTTATTTGAAGTGGTGCGGCCCAATCAACTCAAACAATTGGCCTTTTGCACCACTTAATTAGGCACACAAATGATTACCTAATCTGATTTCTACTCAATTATGTGTTGCTTTATGTGTATCGGTTCCATAGATCAGAACCCGGTTGAGTAGAAATAAATCAATTCGGTTAAGTGCTTTTGAATGTGGGTGTACGTTGTGTGTTCGTTGAAAATTGCCCCACAAAATTATCTTTTTGTTATATATATATATATTTTTTATCAATGAGGGTGGAATGAATGTGAGTGAGAATCCAAACAATCAAACTATTCCTAGGATTTATGCAAACACCTAGGTTAATTGGAATTTGGATTCAATGTGGCGAATGAAATCTATGGAGGGGGAAAGAATGGCGGATAACTTACAAAACCTTCCACAGAACTTTACTCCAATCTACCATTTTTGCTTGTCTCAAAAGAGTACCTGCAATTACAATAAGAAAGGAGAAAAGTGAGGTAAATGATTTGTATGTTACAAAATACGAAGAGAAATCAAAGAGCGTTGCCTCCCCGGCAACGTCGCCAAAATGTTGAACGTATATGAATGCTATGCTAACGCGTTCGATTTTGGAAAACCTGTCGTTGTAGTTCAAAAGCGAAGAATTCGTGTTCAACAAATAAAATTTATACCGAAATGAAAATTCTGGGTCGAACATAGGGAGGTGGACATTTGATTTAAAAACTACGCGTTTCTTTTTATTTGTCACAGAATAATTCAATTTAAAACTATCTAATTATTTACAATAAATAGAAGAGAGAGAGAGAGAGTAAGAGAGAAAGAGAATATTACACAGAGAAATCAAAATGAGATATAGAATAAACAAGGAATTTTTCATTAAGGAGATTGTTCATTTCACTCTTACAACTACAAAGCATAAAATAATTACTCTAGAAAGTGATAAATTTACTCTAGAAAGCATTAAAAGAATGGAGGGAGAAATGTCCTCCTCGACGATTGCTTGAAGGACGAACAAAACTACACTAGAAAGCAGTAAATCTATATTAGAAAGCAGTAAAAAGAATAGGGAGA
This sequence comes from Thalassia testudinum, assembly GCA_037157565.1. Classification (NCBI taxonomy): domain Eukaryota; kingdom Viridiplantae; phylum Streptophyta; class Magnoliopsida; order Alismatales; family Hydrocharitaceae; genus Thalassia; species Thalassia testudinum. The sequence continues at coordinate 128,777,519 of JAZHRO010000014.1, read as the reverse complement.
GAGAAATCCTCCTCGACGGTTGCTTGGAGGATGAGCCGGACGGGACGACACCTAGATGAAGGAGAACGAAGCAGGACGAAGCAGAAGAACGGGAACGAAGCAGCACGCTGTCGTCGTCGTGGGATCCACTTCCGAAGGGGAAAGAAAATTGGACTTTATCTCGCGAGAAGCATCCCGGGTGTGGGACGAGATTCTCTTGAGCTTTGGAGGGGTAGAGAGGAGAAGGGAAGAAAATTTTGTATGGAGGGGGTCTCCTTTTATAGTTGCAAGGAGTGGGGGCAAAATGGACATTACAACTTCAAAATAATAAATGAGGGGTCTTTAGTGACGGATAAATTCGTCACTAAAGCCCCAATGTGGGCGTAGCTTCCGCGCCCATGCGCGCCTTCTCGGCTGCCCGCTTCATCAACGTACACGCACGTCCAGCGATCCTCAGCGATCGGACGGCTTAAGTCACGCCTTCACCCGCTTCATTGCGCGCTCGCCCGCGTGCGATCGCGCGTGACGCCGCACGTTCAATTGCGCATGAACGCTATTGGGCGCGCGCGGCCATTCGATCGCAATCCAATGCCCGCCCGTGCCCAATCGCCCGCGCCTCCAACCCTCTGCTGCGGCTCGAACCCGCGCTTGTCGGTCGCGTAAGCGCGCTCGACCGCTGCGCTATGCCGTCGAGAAGGTCGCAAGGATGATTTTAAAGTGCCGCGTCCACAGCCGTTGGATCAAGATCCAACTGCGGAGAGGGGGCGGGTGCGCGGTCTTCATGGAATGTAGGTGGCCATTTGGGCAACCGAGATGGCACCACGTGGCGCCATCTTGGTCGTCCATCTTCTGGAAGTTGTAGATGGTGCCACGGATGCCGGATTGACTCGATTTTTATGTCGTTGAGCTGCGATCATCGATCCGAATTCATCCGTGCGGTCGGATTTGTCATCTGAAGTGTGGATTTTCACCATCCTGGCTCTTGATCTTCTAGGGTCCCCCGGTCACTATCTGATGCTACGGATGCCTGATTAGGGCGATCTTGGAGTCGTTGAACTCTAATCGTCGCCCTAATCACATCCATATGGTTGGATCTTTGATCCGAGGCCCCGATAAATTATTTGCCCTGTCCAAGCACATAAAAGGAGACAATTAACCTCTATTTTATTCAAACTACTCTAAATGCAAGATGATGCATGTTATGCAATATTTATATCATGAAATGCAATCCTATGCTTAAGAACATGCATAAATAGACATTTCAAGTAGTGTACATGTGTTTACATCTAGTTGATGCGAAGGCCTTCAGCTGATGCATGCGGTCGATTGGGCGACCGAGATGGCGCCACATGGTGCCATCTTGTTCGTCCATCTTCTAGATGTAGATGGTGCCACGGGTGTCGGATTGAGTCGATTTCCACGCCGTTAGGCTACGATTATCGATCCGAATCCATCTGTGTAGTCAAATTTGTTGTTTGAAGTGTGGATTCACACCATCTTGGCCCTTGATCTTCTAGGGTTCCTCGGTCTCTATCTGATGCTATAGGTGTCTGATTAGGGTGATCTTGGAGTCGCTGAACTCCAATCGTTGCCCTGATCAAATATGTGCAGTTGGATCTTCGATCCGAGACCCCGATGAAAATTTTGCCCTATCCCTGAACATAAAAGGAGACAATTAACCTCCATTTTATTCAAACCAATCTAAATGCAAGATGATGCATGTTATGCAATATTTATAGTATGCAATGCAATTCTACGCTTAAGAACATGCATAAATAGGCATCTTATGTAGTGTAAACATGTTTACATCAAGGATGCAAGTCTTCCTCAAGGCAATGGATGAGGAGTCGTGGACACTTATTCAAGAGAAATACTCAGATTCGAAGCTGTAAGGAGTGGCATGGATGGTGGATCAAAAGAAGAAAATTGTTGATAACGCGAAGGCGATGAACGCACTCTATTGTGCGTTATCAAGGGAAGAGTTCAACTGGATCTCTGCATGCGAGTCCGCCTATGAGATTTGGAACACTTTGCAAATCACCTATGAAGGTACAAGTAAGGTTGAAGAAACAAAAGTTGCATATCTTTGCTTAATGGCAAACAACGACAACTCGAAAAATGAGGTAGATTCTGAAGTCACCTTTAATGAATTAGTACAAGCATATGAAGATTTATATAATAAGGCTAGGATGATTAAAAAGGAAAATAAGGGTTTGCATTATAGAACTCTAGAAATAGAGAAATCTTGTTTAAAAATAGAATTAGATATGTCCAAAGAAACTAACAATCAATTACATGCAAAAATAGTAGAATTAGAAGATATTTATGAACACTTTGAGGACACTTTGAATAATTTAAAAACAACTAGGCTGAATATGGAATTTTGTAATAATTTAAAAGCCAAGTTCAATAATAAGAACACAAAATAAATCACATGCACCTAGACATGCATGGATTTATCTAAAGGTCAAGAATCCTAAGAATTATAGATCTAACAATAAAGTGATCTATAAACCTAAGGATTTGAAAGGTACTAACCATCAAGGACCTAAAAGAAAATGGATACCTAGAAAAGATATTTGTTTTGCAGGAATAGATCAAAGTAATCAGTGGGTGTTCAAGGCACATAACGGAACACTTCAACCTTTCTATAGGTTGAATGAAGACCAAGCATGTTGAAGGAGAGATGATTGGTATCCACAAGCTCCATTCTACTATTGGTAAATTTTATGGTATGATATTTCTTCATTTCTTTTTGTGATTGACAAAAAGGGGGAGAAAGATAAAGGGCAAATAGTAATATTTTTAGGAGGAGCATATATTGAGGGGGGGATTTAATTAAAAGTTTTTTTTTTCTTTCCTTCATATAACATTGTTAAAAATTATTTTTATTCTTATAATTATCTATTTGCAAGATAGTTTTGTCAACACTAAAAAGGGTGAGATTGTTGGAATCTTATTCCACATCTTGTTTTGGTGTTAACAAAATTATTATGAATTAATGTTTGCATTAAGTGTTTTTCAGATTTAGGTGAAGGAGCAAGGCAAACAAAAATTGATGGAGGCATGATTATGAGAAAGAGAAAATGATGTCAAGAAGAATGACAAGGAAGAATCAAGGAGGAGAAGATCATCTTCGACCTTTAGTTTCTCTAGTTTAGATTTTATATTTATAGATTGTATGCCTCTTTACAAGGGAATATAACTTAGATCGTAAAAATAATTAGAGATAAATTAGGATTAATATTGAGATCATTTTCAAAGAACGTAATTGATTAAATCACTTAAAAAAGGTACTTGTTAACCCACAAGTATCGATACTAAAGTTTAGTACTGGTACTTGTGAGTTACAGGTTTAGGTTTTGTCAAGAAACAGACCTGTACCCAGCGAGTACCAGTACTCATGATCAGTACCAGTACTAGAGGTAATGAGTATCGGTACTAACCATGAGTACCGATACAAGTGGGTTATAGATTTGTGTTAAGAGTTTGAAACCCAAATCTGGAAGCAACGAGTACCGGTACCCATACTTTAGTACCGATACCAGGTAGTCGTTGGCTTAAAACTGAACGGCTAGAAAATTAATTTTGGCTATATGAATGTTGGGTTTTAAACCCCAACTTCTAGTAGATGTCCCAAATAAGTCATAATTCTATAAATAAACCCTTGAACCCTTAGTTTGCACATAAGAAATAGAGAAGAAAATTTCTAGAGCTATATTTCAAATTTCTACCATTTTTTTAAGAGAGAAAGAAGAAGCTTGCCATTCACTTTCCCTACATTCTTGCAAGCTAAATGATGTGTTTTCTCACGCATCTACGAAGCGATTCACGTCCATCCTAGGCTCACAAATTGGTATTCATTTTAATTATTGTTGTAAGAGTTCTCTTTCTTACACCAGTTCTTATTTGTATTTTGAGCTTATTGCTCATTGGGTTGTAGAAAACCTGTTATTGTACTTGGGTTGAGGCAACCAGTTAATTACCTCGATTTAGTGAATTGATTTTCTTGGGATTGAGAGAATCGGGTTAAAAACCCTAAACTGGGAGGCTTAGGTAGTGGAGTACCCAGGGGAGGGGAACCACTATACATTTTGTGTCAATTTTTTGTGGTTTGATTATTTGTGCAAATCATTTTTGTGTTACTGATTTGTTTGTTTAAGTATTTGTGTGCATAGCCATATTCCATCGATTTTTTCAGAGTTTAGTTAAGCTAAGCTAGCTTAGCTAGTAATAAAGTAGAGGAGTAGGTAATGTGAGCTAGGGTTTGAAGAGTGGAGCTGAGGAGAAGTTTGGAGCTTGAACTGGAGCTGGCAACTGTTGAAGAGGGTGGCATGGAGTTACTTTAGCTGACTTAGCTTGCTAGTTCTTTGCTAGCTACTAAGCCAAGCTAAAGTAAGTTGGCTTCTACCATAATGAGCTGAGTTGAGCTGGGTCTGGTGCTCCTGGGGTGGATCAAGTTGGTTGAGGCAGCTAAGGTAGCTGAGCTCAATTGAGTTGAACTAAGCTGAGTCCCCGGGAGCTGGACTTGAGCTTCCTGAGCTGAAATAAAGTCATCTTCAGTTGGCTGGAGTTGAGTGGAGTTGGATGTAGCTGGACCTGAGCTGGGGTGAACTCCAGTCAACTCAGCTGAGCTAGCTAGAGCTCCCTGTGGACTAATGGGAGCTGAGATGAGCTAGACTCAGCTAAGTTGAGCTGGATCTGAGCTGACCTGAGCAAGGGTGAGCTAAGATGAGCTCTCTTGAGCATCCATTCAGCTGAGATGTGTTGAATGGAGCTAGGATGAGCTAACTCTAGTTCAGGTGAGCTAAATTCCAACTATGGTTAGCTGGGTCAAGCTGAGTTCTAGCTAGTGAGAGCCTCTCCTTCACCAGTTGCCTTCCTGAGTGCTAGGGATCTAGGGATCTGGCAATCTGTAAATCCCTAACACTCACAGAAACACATTAAGAAGACAACAACAAGTGCAATGCATGACTAACCTAATTAATGCCTAAATGCAACCCAATAACACATTTGCGAAGCAAAATTATAAGAGCTAGGTTTAATTTATTGCATAAGAATGATGATAAACTGGCATTTATCATATCCCCATGTTTGTCTTTTGCTAGTCTCTTAGCAAAACTTTAATTTTTACAAAATGGAATTTTTGGGAAATCTAATTTTTTTAACTTTTGAAGAGAAAAAAGATTATGGGACCTTGGTTGGTTTAAATATAAGAAGTATGGGATTTGTTAAAGATAAACGTTAGGATTTGTTTTCGAATCCAAAAATTACACAAAAATGGGATCAATATATCCTCAAAAAAAATTCACAGATTAACCCCTTGCTAATTCAGATGACTTGAAATTGTTGTTTTTAGGATTTTTCTGACTCTTGAATCTGATTCGCAACTTGCAATAACATTTAAAACTGTGTGTTTGTGCTTATGAAAAACCAACATCTATAGGGGTGTGTTTTTGGTTTAAAACTTTTCTTTGTGTCCCCCATGCTTATTTCTTGCTTAGTCTTACAACATATGTGTCGGGATCATCATTTCCGTTACCAATCCTCGAGGGGTCTCTGGTGCCAGTACTTTGAGATAGCACTATCCATGATACCACCCAGGAGCTCATAACCCCAAAACATAATGCGGTGTAAAGGGGAGCTCCAAGCAAACTCAAGCTCTTGCTCCGATAATATAGGTAAAGCACCGTCTAAGAACTTGAGCTGCTAAAATGTGCTTTAATGCTCTGTCAAAAGATATGAAATATAGATATGGAGCAGTGCCAAGGCGGTAACATGTTGACATTGCGTCCTCAAAGGAGGTATTTTCCTCCTTCTCGACGGTGGGAACTCAAACCAATGATTAGCTTTACACTTTTACTAAGTCCAAACAAGGGGTTTTTTCTAATTTTTAGGTGTTGGCTTGTGTGTGCAATTTGACACAGGAAGTTTCACAAGAAATGCCAGTTTTTGAATCAGAAACTAAGCTAGATACTTTCCATATTACAAAAGAGGATCAAGTCACCTGAACTACCACGAGTTCAGGTGGAATTTTGGGGAAGGATATCTGATCTAGTCTAAAAATAGACCTTGAGATTCTAATGATCAAATCTGTATCCTCATCCCTAGTTTGTTAGAGATTAAATCCCATTGTACCAAAAGTGAGTTTTTCAACCTTAGTCTCGATTTCAAAATTTTCCTTAAAAAGTTTTCAATATTTTTATTTTTTGGGTATGCATACCAGAAAATAAAAATGACTAAAGAAAAATGCATGTTTTTAGGTTTTGAAAATCCTAATTTGATCGTCAAAATTTTAAAAACACCCCCTCATGCTTAAGATATGCAATGTCCTCATCCGTTAGGAGGGAAAGAGGGATTACCTTAGTAAAAGGCGGTCGGATTTAGGATAGTCAAAACCTGGGGAGAAGAAAGAAAAAGAAGTAGAAATAAAATGATGGATTGCCTCCCATCTAGTATTATCTTTTACGCCATTCAGCCAGACGTAGTGTGCATCAGTGATCGACTGTGGTTGGTGAAATTGAAGGATTCAGACGGAAGATTCGAGGTATGATCAAAATAGGGCTTTAAACGTTGGCCGTTGACTTGAAATGTCATATCAAAAATATCAACAGTGTCGTACGGATAAGTTTTGAGGATAATAAAGGGGCCAGTCCATTTGGATTTTAATTTCCCAGGGAAAATACATAATCTAGCATAAAAAAGCCAAATGCATTGATTAACGTCAAAGTATTTCTGAACAATGTATTTATCATGAAATTTCTTTGTTCGGTCTTTATAAATCCACACGTTTTCATACGAAAAATACATAATTCTTCCAATTCAGTTAATTGTAGTTTTCTATGGATACTAGCATCAAATAAATCCATGTTTAATTATTTTATTTCCTAGAAAGCCCTATGTTCTAGTTCTACTGGGAGTTGGCATGCCTTCCAAAAATTAGACGGAAGGGGGACATGCCCAGTGGGGTTTAAAAGCGGTACGGTAGGCCCATAAAGCATCGTCCAATTTGGTGGACCAGTCTTTACGATCGGGCCTAACCGTCTTTGGTAAAATATTTTTGATTTCCCGATTAGAAACTTCTGCCTGGTCATTTGCTTAGGGGTGATACGGTGTGGAAATTTTGTGATTAACCCAATATTTAGAAGGAAGGTGACGCAATTGTGAGTGAGTGAAATGTGAGCCTTCGTCACTGATTATGGGTTTTCGAATGCTGAATCTTGAGAAAATATTCTTAAGAATTCGACAATCATACGGTGATCATTAGTGCAGGTGGGTATTGCTTCTATCCACCTAGTAACATAGTCAAGTGCGACTAGTATATAAAAATACCCACCAGAGTTGATGAACGGTGCCATGAAGTCGATGTCCCATACATCAAAAATTTCAACCTCTAAAATAGGATTAAGGGGCATCATATCCTTTCGAGTCATGTTGCTGATGCTCTAACAACGCACATAGGACCAAACAAAATTATGAGAATCTTTGTGCAAGCTGGGCCAAAAGAATCCCACATTAAGGATTTTAGCTACAATTTTGTTGCCCAAAAAATGTCCGCCAAAGGCCATTGAATGACAATGTGTTACGACCCGGTTCCCGAATCCCTACAGGAACGAGACCGGACCGACTCGACTGATGCCAAGACCCAGTCGTCCAACGAGCAAGTAACCAAAAAGCAGTAAAATAAACCACATTCACCATGCAAGCAACTAACAGTAACAAAAGTATAGCAATAAAGAAGTAAACTACTATAGTACACACCACCACAACAGTAGAAAATTTAAACAGTTACAGGAAAGTAAAGTTACAATGAAAGAGCATAGAAGTGTAACAAATTACTCACTACAACAGGAAACAGAGTACAATAAAAGCTACAACTACTAGGCTCTACTGGGCCCAGCACCCTTTGTAGCCGTAGGCTCTGGCTGCTCAACACCTGGACCTGAAAAAGGTTATGAGTACAAAACGTCAGCGAATGCTAAGTAGAGTGGCAACCAGCTAACTAAACAGTAAAGGTGGACAGGTAGCTGTTGTTTTCAATTTCTTTCTTTCTTTAACTAATTATTCTTTCTTTCATCACTTGGTTTATTTATCAGGTCTCTTTCTTGATCTTGAATGTTCCTCGTGGGAACGATCTTGATTTCAGTCTTTTTCGAAGAGTAGAAGTAGCACGTGGTGCTCTCTTGGCTGGGAGAGTCCCCCATGGTGGTTCTACACTTAGTCAACCATCCCAAGGTCATTGACAGACGTAACGGTGGCTACGGCATGCTCGATAAACGCACAGGTAGCTACCCTGCACTGGCACGCAGTTAGTTGTTTCTGTTAACGGGTGTGCCCAAAGCACAGCACGGAACCAGTATAGGGCATAGCCCTCTCAGTAGCAGGGGTCTAGCCCCTAAGAACCACATAGGGGTCTCGCCCCTCCACAGTCCGGGCACCCTCGCCTGACTACCCTGGTTTGCCCAGTGGGCCTACCAAGTCGGTGTAGGTTGACTAGCTGAACCTCGGGCCCCGTGGGGTGGCTAGCTCTCTCCCTACACTAGTAGCTCGCCCCGGTACCGTGTACGCGAGGGCCAAAAAGTTGGTACAAAGTGGCCAATCCTAACCTTGGGTCCCAACCCTATGGTGGCTAGCTCCACTCTACACTAAGTAGGGGGACAGTCGCTCTCCTTGGTACTCCGTAGTCAAAGGCCAGCTCACTTCCCCATTCACATTTCCAGTTCCATTCCATTTATTTCCAGGAGCTCTACTCCTAATTCCCAGTAGGGTTCATGCTCATGTTTCTCAGGCCAAGCCATACTAGGTTTCATCATTTCTATTTCCATTTCTCAGGTTCTACACATATAGCATGTAACTTTACTATTCACATTCCAGGTTTATTCGCAAGTAGCTCGTGTTTCCAACATTCAATCTTCCATTTCCAATTCATATACAGGCAGCTCGTATTTAATTGTAAACAACAGGAATTTCCATACAACAGTTGCTAACGACAGTACTTTACATTTCACAGGCAGCTGTTATCCATTTACTGGCAATTGTTATTATTCTATTTACTCATCCAAGACTGCAATTCATACATTCCATACAACTATTCCAGTGTTTCTAGTCCTAGGATTCATGCCATACCCTTGGATCTAACATTCATTCTAGATATGCATTCATGTTTGTAATTATACTAGGGGAAGCCACTCTACAAGTAAACCTAGGAGTAATGGAGGCTTGATGGGCAGGTCCTCGTGCCTTAGCAAACCCCAAATCTACAACGGAACGAGGTCCTATCATAAGGATCAATCACAAGAAACCATTCAGAACAGGATAAAAAGTATTTCAACAAGTAGAGGAACTTATACGAAGAACAACGGAATCTTAATTGCGAAAAATCAGTCCTCAAATGGACCCTAAACGGGTCAAAAAATGGCATTGCTGATCCATATCAGACATCTGGAACACCTTCCAGACGTCTTAAAAAAATCCAGAACAATACCTCAACTCTGCGCTACTCCTTAGACGTCCGACCACCTCTTCGGACATCTGAAGATGCTTCCCGCCATTTGGTGCCTTGCCCAGATGTCTGAACTGCGTGGGAGGGCGTGTCCTGCGCCTTCCCGAAGTGAATCCTGCATGCACGACGCAAAATCTCCTCAATATGGCACGGAACAGTGCCTCGGCGGAACATCCTGCATGGCCATATCTGCAAAGGGAGGTGTACGTCGCGGGATTTACCTCTCAGTCATCTGGAGCCTCCTCCAGACGTCGTCTACATCATTTGGATGTAGATCCAGACATCTGATTTTGGGAAAATCCCAAAACCAGAGACTGCCCTCGCCTTCTCGCGCCGCACACGGCTGCTCTGGCTGCTCTGGCTGCAGTAGTGTTGGGGAGGACCTCCCCGACGCACCTCTCCACCTTGCGCATGCCTGACCGGCCGTGAGCTCTCCGGCGAACTCCCTCACGAGCTGGCACGCTCTCCTCTCTTCCCCTCGTTGCTCCTCTCCTCCCACGCAGCTCATGCTCGCCGCTCGCTGCTCGCTGCCTATTGCTCTCGCTGGAGGAAGGGGACGGGTGGATGGAAGTGGGGTGGCGTGAGGGAGAGGGGGTTTATAAGGGTGAGGTTTAGGGTTTCATTGGCGAGAGGAGATAGAGGAAAATGCAGCTGCATACTGTCTGCGTGCAGCACGCGCGCAGACGTGAGGACGTACACAAAAAATTTGATTTCTAAACGTCTGGGAAGGCGTCCAGACATCTGACCCATGTCCCAGATGTCTTAAAGTGTTTTACAGCATGGGTCTTAATAACATAACAAACTCAAAAGAATTTTCGTCCCCAAAACTTGCACTAGCTAAGGTGCAAAAAAAGAGCAACTCACGCATAACAAACTCATAGAGGACCGAAGCCGGTCCTGAAAGACGTACCCTCAAAGAGCTCCGGGTACCGCTCTCGCATCGTCGCCTTAGGCTCCCAGGTAGCCTCCTCGTACCGCTGGCTCCTCCACAAGACCTTCACCAGGGGTACCTACTTCCGTCTCAGACTCCGGACGGCTCTATCTAGTATTTGCAGTGGCCGCTCGGGGTAGGTCAGGTCGTCACCCACCTCGATGCTCTCGTGGCTCAGAATGTCACTGGGATCGACGATGTACTTCCTAAGGTTGGACACGTGGAACATGTCGTGCACACCAGAAAGCTGGGGAGGAAGGGCAAGCCTGTAAGCAGTGGGTCCAACCCGCTCTAGAACCTCAAAGGGCCCCACAAACCTTGGCGCGAGCTTCCCTTTCACGCCAAAACGCTACAGGCCCTTCATGGGCAAAAAGCGAAGGAAGACGTGATCCCTAACCTCAAACTGCACCTCTCAGCGTTTTCAATCTGCATAGCTCTTCTGCCTACTCCTGACAGTGCAGAGTTGCCTGTGAATCTACTCGATCACCTCCTAACTCTGCCGGATCAGCCTGGGGCCAACCTCCCACTTGGTCCCCACCTCAACCCAACTCAAGGGTGCAGTACACCTCCGTCCGTACAGAGCCTCGTAGGGTGCCATGCCGATGCTTGAGTGATAGCTGTTATTATATGCAAACTCCGCCAGGGGCAAGTGCTCCTCCGAAGAGCCCCTCCAATCCAGTACACAGGCATGTAAAAGGTCCTCAAGTGTCTGTATCGTGCGCTTTGACTATCCGTTCATCTAGGGGTGGTATGATATACTGAACCTCAACCGTGTCCCCAAGGCCTACTGAAACTCAGCCCAAAACTGGGATGTGAAGCGAGTATCCCGATCGGATACAATCTCCCGCGGAACTTCGTGCAGATGTACCATGTCGCGGATATACCTCTCTGCCAACTGTGCTGGCCCCAAAGTGACTTGGATCGGCAAGAAACGTGACGTCTTTTTCAATCTGTCTGCGATCACTCAGACTGCGTCGTGTCCTCGCTAGGTAACGGGCAAGCCCACCACCAAGTCCATGGTGATGCTCTCCTACTTCCACTCTGGCACTGGAAGTGGCTGCAACGGCCCTGCAGGTCTCTGATGCTCGGCCTTCACCTGTTGGCACACTAAACACTACTGCATGAATTCACGTACATCCCGCTTCATTCCCCTCCACCAAAAGTCGCATCTCAGATCATGATACATCTTTGTGTTCCCGAAAGGTATGGTGAACCTGGAATCATGTGCCTCAGTCAGGAGCTCTCCCAACAGCTCCTTGTCCCTAGGAATGCACAAATGCCCCCTCATGTGCAGCATCTCATCTGTAAAGGAGAAGTCTCTAGGGTCCCCTGACAGTACTCTATCACGTAACGACTGCAGGTATGGATCAACCATCTATCCTGTGATGATGCGGTCTATCAGCTCTAGCGTCGTCTGTCGGGTCACAGTCACTGCCCCATAGTGCCCCAGTAACTCTAGGGGTCGCCAACTGCCCATCTCCTCCATGAGTCTCCAACTCTGTGCCTGTAAACTGGCCAAGTGGGCGGGCGCCTTCCGGCTCAAGGCATCAGCCACCACGTTGGCCTTCCCCAGATGGTAGGAAATGCTGCAGTCATAGTCCTTCAGGAGCTCTAACCAACATCTCTGTCTCATGTTGAGCTCCTTCTGATCAAACAAGTATCCGAGGCTCTTATGATGTGTGAAAATCTCAAAAGTCTCACCGTACAAGTAGTGCCTCCAAGTCTTCAACGCGAAGACGATAGCTGCCAGCTCCAGGTCGTGGGTAGGGAAGCTATGCTCATGGGGCTTCAGTTGCCACGAAGCATAAGCGACAACGTGACCCCTTTGCATGAGCACACCCCCTAACCCCTGCAAAGAGGAGTCCGTGTGCACAACAAACCCTCCACTGCTGTCTGGGATGGTAAGCACGGGAGCCAAAGTCAGCCTCTCCTTTAGCTCCTGAAAACACGCCTCACAAGCGTCTGTCCAAGAAAAGGGCACGTCCTTCCAGGTCAGTTGTGTCATAGGACGTGCAATCTGCGAGAAACCCCTGATAAACCACCTGTAGTAGCCTGCCAGTCCCAAGAAACTACGGATCTCTGTCACTGTACGTGGTCTCTCCCACCTGAGCACTGCCTCAAACTTGGCTGGGTCCACAGCCAAGCCATCCTTGGAGAGCACATGACCCAAGAAGGTCACCTCCCTCAACCAGAACTAGCAGTTGCTGTATTTGGCATACAGCCTATGTCGTCTCAGTGTGTCCAAAATCATCCACAAGTGCTGTCCGTGTTGTGCCTGATCTCGAGAGTAGATGAGCACATCATCAATAAATACCACCACGAACTTATCCAGATACGGTCTAAACACCCGATTCATCAAATCCATGAAGGCAGCGGGAGCGTTGGTCAGCCCAAATGGCATGACCAAAAACTCGTAGTGTCCGTACCGGGTGCGGAAAGCTGTCTTGGAGACGTCGGTATCCTTGATCCTCAACTGGTGGTAACCAGACCTCAAGTCTATCTTGGAGAATATCGTGGCACCTTGCAACTGGTCAAACAAGTCGTCAATCCTCGGCAGCGGATACCTGTTCATGATGGTACCCTATTCAGCTGTCTGTAGTCCACACAAAGGTGTAGGGTACCATCCTTCTTCTTTACAAATAATACCGGGGCTCCCCATGGAGATGCACTGGGCCTCACAAAGCCCTTCTCCAGAAGGTCCTGCAACTGGGTCTTGAGCTCTCGTAGCTCAAGGGGTGCCACCCTGTAAGGTGATATAGAAATGGGGCTGGTCCCCGGTACCGGTGAGATCTCAAACTCGATCTCACGCTCTGGCGATAGTCCTGGCAACTAATCTGGGAACACGTCGGGGTACTCTGTAACCACCGGGATACTCTGAAAATCAGCCACAGGGCTGGGCTCCTCCACTACATAAGCTAGGAAGCCCTCACACCCCTGGCCCAAAAGTCTTGCCGCTCGAAGTGCAGAAATGCACCGGAAGCCTCCGTCCACGGGCTATCCGTGAAACTCGAAAGAAGGCAACTCCGGTATGGAGAAGACGATCTTCCTCTCAAAATAGTACACCAAGGTGTGGTAAGCGGACAGCCAGTCCATCCCCAGAATCATGTCAAAGTCCTCCATCGGTATCACAATTAGATCAACGAGGATGCTGTGTCGCCCAACAGTAAGCTCACATCCTATGTAAACCTCCTCAGCTACAAACAGCTGACCACCCGGACTTCTGGTCACAAACGGATCCTCGAACAACGCACAGTCCTACCCGAAACTAACAGCAAAACTAGCAGCGACAAACAAGTGCGTGACACCAGAATTAAAAAGTGTGTAAACTAATCTGCCGGAAATTGTAACCATACCTGCCACCACTGATCCTGAAGCTCTGGCGTCTCTGTGTGTCAGGGTGTTGATACGCCCCTCAGTCTTAGGTGCGGACGAAGTAGCCAAACTCTACGTCGGATGGGTAGCTGCCAGTCGGTACCCTCCCCAGGACTGCTGTCCTCCCCCACATGCCTGGGAACCTCGACCTCCTGCTCGTCCTCCAGTGCTCGGCGCGGTGAGCATTTGCTGACCTCTAACTCTAGACGAGTAGTCTCTCCTGATGTGGCCCGGTTGGCCACACTGGTAGAAAAGGGGAACTCGACTCCTGCCCTCAGTAGGTCCCTGCTGACGGCTGGGCGGGGGTCCGGTACTGGCAGCTGGCCCCTGTCTGGGGCCCTCAAAGGTCACTGACGGCCCTACAAAGCGTGACAGCTCGCCTGCGGGTATCGCGCACCTCCTCTCTCGCCGGCCCTGTGAGTAGTTTGGCTGGTAGGGCCTCTTTCGTGCACTGTCAGTGTCACATGCAGACGAGTTGGTCTCCTCATATGTCATAGTCGCCTTCACCACCCTCGAGAACATAGGCAGCTTCAGGGGTTTGACATACCCCCAAATAGCAGGTCGGAGCCCCTCTGTGAACCTCCAAAGGCGCTCCTCCTCGGTAGCCACAGCTGTCGCGGCAAAACGAGACCGCTCCAGAAAATACATGCGATACGTGCTCACGGTCATCGTCCTCTGGCGGAGAGTGTGGAACTCCCACCTCCTTTGGTCCTACCATGTCTGGGGGAAGTACTGCTCGCAGAAGAGGGTGACAAACTGGTCCCAAGTCGGCTCAACCCTCTCCTGACCCATGACTGCCCTCCACCACCTGTGTGCCGCACTCTCCAGCTGGTACGTGGAAAAGGCCACACGGCACTCCGTAGGGGGGCGAAGGGTGTCAAACACCTTCTCTATCTGCTCGAGCCAGTCCTCCGCCCCGGTCGGGTCCTCATCCCCCTTGAAGGAGGGGGGCTTCAGCTTTCGGAATTGTCCGAAAAGCTCGTAATGGCGCTGAAGTGGGGAAACTGGTACGCCTCCAGGCAAGGAGGGCTCATGCTCGGAAGTGTCAGAGGAAGGTGGGGGCAGTGGAGGGCCACCCCCTCCCCTACGTCCAGCGCTGTGCCTGTCTCGCGGTCCCATAGAGGACTCCCCCTCCGCAGCCCCAGGAAGAGGCGCCCGTGGAGGCGGGTGGAGCTCCTCTCGTATGATCTCCTGTATCAGCTGGGCGAGGTCATAGGCCTGAACACCTTGAAGTAGTGGCTGGTCCACTGAGATGTCAGGCTCAACATGCCTGCCCTTCGACCACGTCCTCGGCTGTGTCCGCAGCCCGCCTCGCTGACCCCACGTCGAGGCATCTCCTGCAAGGAGACGCGAACACAGAATAGAAAAGACATCAATTCCATAGACATTCAACAAAGGACACTCAGGACGGTGTTGAAAGGTACGTTGTGGTGGTTACTGTAGTCACAAGCATGTGAATTGGTTATTTTCCAGCTAGTTGGTTCACTTCTCGAGACGACCTTGCTCTGTACCATCTTGTTACGGCCCGGTTCCTAAATCCCTACAGGACACAAGACCAAACCGACTCGACTGATCCCAAGACCCTGTCGTCCAACGAGCAAGTAACCAAAAAGTAGTAAAATAAATCACATTCACCATGCAAGCAACTAATAGTAACAAAAGTACAGCAGTAAAGAAGTAATCTACTACAGTACACCACCACAACAGTAGAAAATTTAAGCAGGTACAAGAAAGTAAAGTTTACAATGAAAGAGCATAGAAGTGTAACAAATTACTCACTGCTACAGGAAACAGAGTACAACAAAAGCTACCACTACTGGGCTCTACTGGGCCCAGCACCCTCTGCAGCGGTAGGCTTTGGCTGCTCAACACCTGGATCTGAAAAATGTTATGAGTACAAAACGTCAGCGAACGCTGAGTAGAGTGGCAACCAGCTAACTAAACAGTAAAGGTGGACAAGTAGCTGTTGTTTTCAATTTCTTTCTTTCATCACTTGGTTTATTTATCAGGTCTCTTTCTTGATCTCGAATGTTCCTCATGGGAACAATCTTGATTTCAGTCTTTTCCGAAGAGTAGAAGTAGCACGTGGTGCACTCCTGGAGGGAGAGTTCCTTGTGGTGGTCCTACACTTAGTCAACCACCCCAAGGTCACTGACAGACGTAACAGTGACTATGGCACATGCAATAAACGAACGGGTAGCTACCCCGCACTAGCATGCGGTCAGTCATTTCCGTTAGCGGGTGCGCCTAAAGCACAGCACGGAACCAGTATAGGGCATAGCCCTCTCAGTAGCAGGGGTCTAGCCCCTAAGAACCAAACAGGGGTCTCACCCCTCCACAGTCCGCGCACCCTCGCCTGACTACCCTGGTTTGCCCAGTGGGCCTAACAAGTCGGTGTAGGTCGGCTAGCTGAACCCCGGACCTCGTGGGGTGGCTAGCTCTCTGCCTACATTAGTAGCTCTCCTCGGTACTTTGTACGTGAGGGCCAAAAAGTCAGTACAAAGTGGCCAATTCTAACCCCGAGTCCCAACCCTACGGTGGCTAGCTCCACTTTGCACTAAGTAGGGGGATAGTCGCTCTCCTTGGTACTCCGTACTCAAGGGCCAGCTCACTTCCCCATTCACATTTCCAGTTCCATTCCATTTATTTCCAGGAGCTCTACTCCTAATTCCCCGTAGGGTTCATGCTCATGTTTCTCAGGCCAAGCCATACTAGGTTTCACCATTTCTATTTCCATTTCTCAGGTTCTACACATGTAGCATGTAACTTTACTATTCACATTCCAGGTTTATTCGCAAGTAGCTCGTGTTTCCAACATTCAATCTTCCATTTCCAATTCATATACAGGTAGCTCGTATTTAATTGTAAACAACAGGAATTTCCATGCAACAGTTGCTAACGATAGTACTTTACATTTCACAGGCAGCTGTTATCCATTTACTGGCAATTGTTATTATTCAATTTACTCATCCAAGACTGCAATTCATACATTCCATACAACTATTCCAGTGTTTCTAGTACTAGGATTCATGCCATACCCTATGATCTAACATTCATTCTAGATATGCATTCATGTTTGTAATTAAACTAGGGGAAGCCACTCTATCAGTAAACCCAGGAGTAATGGGGGCTTGATCGGCAGGTCCATGTGCCTCAGCAAACCCCAAATCCGCAATGGAACGAGGTCCTATCACAAGGATCAATCACAAGAAATCACTCAGAATAGGATAAAAAGTATTCCAACAAGTAGAGGAACTTATACGAAGAACAATGGAATCTTAATTGCAGAAATCAGACCTCAAATGGACCCTAAACGGGTCAAAAATAGCAATCCTGATCCATATCAGATGTCTGGAACACCTTCTAGACGTCTTAAAAAAATCCATAACCATACCTCAACTCTGTGCTACTCCTCAGACATCCAGGGACTCTACTGAACCATCTGGACCGAGTTCCAAATGTCCGACCACCTCTCCGGATGTCTTGAGACACTTCCCGCCATCTGGTGCCTCGCCTAGACGTCTAAACTGCAAGGGAGGGCGTGTCCTACGCCTTCTCGAAGTGAATCTTGCATGCGCGATGCAAAATCTCCTCAATATGGCACGGAACAGTGCCTCGGTGGAATGGCCTGCGTGGCCGTATCCGCAAAGGGAGGTGTACGTCGCGAGATTTACCTCTCTATCATCTGGAGCCTCCTCTAGACATCGTCTACGTCGTCTGGATGTAGATCCAGATATCTGATTCTGGGAAAATCCTAGAACCAGAGATTGCCCTCGTCTTCTCGTGTCGCGCATGGCCGTGTCGCACCCGCTTGACCACTACTCTGGCTGCAGCAGTGTCAGGGAGGACCTCCTCGACGCATCTCTCTGCCTTGTGCACCTTGACCGGCCGTGAGCTCTCCGGCGAACTCCCTCATGAGCTCGCGTGCTCTCCTCTCTTCCCCTCACTACTCCTCTCCT
This sequence comes from Thalassia testudinum, assembly GCA_037157565.1. Taxonomy (NCBI): domain Eukaryota; kingdom Viridiplantae; phylum Streptophyta; class Magnoliopsida; order Alismatales; family Hydrocharitaceae; genus Thalassia; species Thalassia testudinum. The sequence goes on along the minus strand of JAZHRO010000014.1, from coordinate 128,759,776 downwards.
CCCATGTTGCTCACGCTCGTCGCTCGCTGCTCGCTTCCTACTGCTCTCGCTGGAGGAAGGGGATGGGTGGATGGAAGTGGGGTGGCGTGAGGGAGAGGAGGGGGGTTTATAAGGGTGAGGTTTGGGGTTTCATCGATAAGAGGAGAGAGAGGAAAATGCTGCTGCGTGCTATCTGCGCGCAGCATGGGTGCAGACACAAGGACATACACAAAAAATTTGATTTCCAGACGTCTGGGAAGGCGTCCAGACATCTGACCAGACGTCTGACCCAAGTCCCAGACGTCTTAAAGTGTTTTAACAACATGGGTCTTAATACAATGTGTCAAAATATCATGAATTTCAAAATAAGGGACACATCGTCTAATGACCTGATCGGCACAAATGCAGAAAAGGTCGGGCTCATCACAAAAATAGTATTTAATATCAGCAAAGAACTTATCCCTTTTTTATTTTTGAAAAATCAGTGGGGATTTGTTCTGTTGCTAAATAGTTTGTGATGGGTGCAAACCAAGGGAGCGTGGTGGCAGCTAAAATGCTTTCATCAGGGAATTGATCAAGGGGGTCATTATGTCATTCGTCATAAGACGAGAGAGATGGTCAGCCACTACATTTTGCGATCTCGCCTTATCCTTGATTTCCAAGTCAAATTCCTGGAGTAGTAGGATCCAATGGATAGGGCGAGGTTTCGCATCTTTTTTGGTTAGTAAATATTTAAGTGTTGAGTGGTCGGTATATATAGTGACATGTGACCCGAAAAGATAAGATCTAAATTTTTTTAGGGCAAATACAATGGCAAGAAGTTCTTTTTCAGTAACTGTGTAATTCCATTGTGCATCATCGAGAGTTTTGCTAGCGTAATAGATCACAATAGGCTTCTTGCCAATTATTTGATCTAGAATGGCCCCCACAGCAAAATCTGAGGCATCTATCATTAATTCAAAGGGACTATTCCAATTAGGTCCCTGCAAAATTGGTGCCTTAGTAACTTCCTTCTTCAACCTCAAAAAACTCTCTAGGAATTTATCATTGAAATTGAATGGCTGGTCTTTAGTAAGAAGCTGACTTAAGGGCTTGAAGATTTGGGAAAAATTTTGTATGAATCTACTGTAGAAACCCACATGACCCAAAAAGGATCTGATTTGTTTTACAGTAGTAGCTGGTGGGAGCTTAGATATAGCATCTATTTTTGTTTTATCTACTGTAATTCCTTGTTTTGAAATAACATGGCCCAGGACAAAACCTTCCTAGACAATGAAATGACTTTTTTCCCAACTGAGGACCAGATTGAATTCTATGCATTTTTGGAGAGTTCTTTCCAGGATCTTGAGACAATGGTCAAAAGAATCTCCAAAAGCAAAGAAGTCATCTATAAAGGCTTCTAAGCATTCACCTAGCAGGTTTGAAAATATTGCAAGCATACACCTTTGAAAAATCGCAGGTGCGTTGCAAAGACCGAAGGGCATTCTTCGGAAAGCAAAGGTTCCGAAGAGGTAGGTGAAAGTTGTTTTGTCCTGGTCCTCAGGATGAACCGCTACCTGATTATAGCCAGAATAACCAACCAGAAAATAGTGAAAATCCCATCCGACTAACCCCTCCAAGATTTGATCAATAAAGAGGAGCGGAAAATGGTCCTTCTTGGTGGTGGTGTTTAATTTTCTGTAATCAATACACATGTGCCAAGAAGAGGTGGTTCGAGTGGTTATATTCTCCCCATTGTCATTGGTGACAACCGTTAGTCCAACCTTTTTAGCACTACTTGTGTTGGACTAACCCAGGATCTGTCAGAAATGGGGTAGATGATATTGGCATCAAGCCACTTAATAATCTCCTTTTTTACCACCTCCTGCATATTAGGGTTCAAGCACCTTTGTGGTTGGAAAGAGGGGCGGGAATCATCCTCTAAATAGATACGATGTGTATAGTAGGACGGATGAATATCCTTAAGATCAGAAAGGGTCCAGCCAATAGCTTTTCTATATTTACTCAAAACTTGGAGAAGTTTGTGTTCTTGTGCCCCAGTAAGTCCAGAATTTATAATCAGGGGCAGGGTCTGATTTGGACCTAGGAAAACATATTTAAGGGAGTTGGGCCAGGGTTCTAATTCCAATTGTGGGCCTGGCTCAGAAAGACTTTCTACTTTTTGTGTTAGTGGTGAAGTAAGAGTGAAAGGGTTAGCTAGAGTGTTAGCTGAATGTGTGGTTAGGGTGGAAGGGTGAGAGGAAGTGGATTGTTCAGGAACCGTGTTAATGGCAAAATAGGAACCTAAATGTGAAATATGTAAAGTTGCCTCCTCTATATTTTCCATTTCTGAATCCGAGTCATCAAAGAAATTAGGTTCTTGGAACCTCCTAGAAGCTTCGAAAATATCTAGGGTTACAAATTCACCACCACACATGATCTTCATTTTACCAGAATCATAATCAATATTTGCGCGGGTGGTGGCTAAGAATGGTCTTCCAAGAATTATAGATGCAAACTTTAATGCTTCTGGTACCTCTATGTCTAAGACTAAAAAGTCTACTGCAAATAAAGAATTTTTGACCCGGGCAAGGACATCCTCAACAATTCCCCTTGGTTTAATTGTAGATCGGTCTGCTAATTGAAGAGTAACCTCAACAGGCTTTAATTCTCCAATCCTAAATTTGTCAAAAACAATTGTGGGGATAAGATTAATTGAGGCATCGAGATCCAACAAGGCACGATCAAAAGAAGTATCATTAATGATAACTTGAATCAAGGGGCATCTGGATCTTTTCTCTTAAGAGGAGTCAGCTCTGCAAAACTGAGCTGACTATCTCAGGAAGGATCACCTTTCCTAAATTTCTGGGTTGCCTTTTTGGGGTACACAAATCCTTTAGAAAATTTTCATAGGCAAGGATGTATTTTATGGCATCTAGGAGAGGGATGTTAATTTCAACTTGCACAAATAAATCCATTAATTCCTTATCAGTGGGCTCAGATTTCTTCTTTTTTTGTGAAGAATGGAGGGCTTGTGGAAATAGTGCAGGGTTTCCCTGTTTTGTATTATTAGGTTCTTGAACAGTGTTAGAGGAAGATGGGGAGGAGTTGATCAATTTTTTAGTGAAATGAGTTTCTTTAACAGGCAAGGGGTCTTGAGTGGTTTTCCCATTCCTCAAAGTAACTGCATTTGCAGTCTAGTTGTTTCTAGGATGAAGACGGGAAGGCTGACTGTTACTGAAACTCGGGGGATGCTGAGGTGCTGGTTGAATGGGTTGACTGGGATATCCACCTTGGAACTGATTTCATTGATTATTTGGGTTGGGCATGGGTTGGGAAGGTAAATTCCCAGTAGGTCGATGATCAGGAGTAACCTTAACTTGGTGTTGCAAGTTGGTAATCATGCGGGTTACTTTTGCATTTGATTATGCATACCTTGCAGAGTTTCATGACCTGAGTATTAATATCTTCCTGAGATGGTCCAGGTTGATATGCAGGTTGCCCATAATTCCCAAAATGATTTTGTTTGGGAAAAGGAATCGGGTTTGGGTTTTTCCAGGAGTGATTCAGGTTGGTCCTCCAGTTCTGATTGTAAGTGTTGGAGGGGTTTCTAAATTGCTCCTGGAGAGCATAAATATTTTCCGTGGTGGGATCAAAATATTTTGATTCAAATAATCAAAATTCCTAGTCAATTCTTGTGGAAAATCAACTAGAAATTACTGACCAGAAGGTGTGGCATCAATATTGTGTAGATTTTCTCTTCAGAGAAGTTGTGGAGTGTTAATGTATGGAGAGTTAATGTGTGGAGCATTAAGGTGTGAAGCTTGTTTGTTTGTGATCTTTTCTTCAATTTTTTTTCTGGTGAATTTGCATCAAGTTCAGTCGTTGAGCTAACATATATAGATCATCATGAGTGACTGGGACAGAGGTGGATTTGGAGTTAATTTCATTGACTCCATTTCTGGGGTTTTGAGTTCTACCAAAAGTGTCCATTGAAGTCATATTAAATGGGTTTTCACTCATTTCTTCAAAGAGGAGATAGGCACTTTCTACATCTTTATTAAGGAAATTGCCCCCACTTGAGGCATCCACAAATCGCTTTAATTGATCTTCTAATCCATGATAGAAGATCTGCACTAACTGCCATTGCAAAATTTCATGGTGGGGACAACTTAAGAGTTCTTGTAATCTTTCCCAAGCTTCATGGAGGGGTTCACCAATTTTTTGTTGAAAGGTCGTTATGGATCTTCTTAAAGCATTAGTTCAACCAATCAGAAAATTTTTTTTAGAAAAGAGCTCTTTAATTGGGGCCAGGTGGTGATCGGGCACCCAATCGTTCTAAACCAATGTGAAGCTTTATCTTTTAAAGAGAGTGGAAAAAGTCTCATCAACCATACGTCTTCCTGCACATTGCGAGAATGAGTGGTTTGAGCGAGGACAGTTAATTCCTTGAGATGACAAAAAGGGTCATCTCTTGGAAGACCATGGAAATGCTTGATCAGGTTTAGAATAGCTGGTTTGATCTCAAAATCCCTTTGTGGTATGACCACCCCAGGTCTTTCCTCATAGTTTGAAGGATCATAGAAATCCTTAAGAGGAACAATAGGCTACTGGCAGGGTGGTGGGTTTTGCCCTTGGTTGGCTAGGTTCATCACAGTCCTAGCCAAATTCTCTTGATTTTGTTGTATCCGAACCAAATGATCGACCATAAAGGCAAAGGGGCTTTTATTTTGAGTTTGGATTTGAGGGCCACCTGGTCCAGTAGGAATTTCTGGCTGCTCCAGATAAGGGAGGCTAGGGATGGGCCAGTCAGCTTGTGGGTTGGCTGATGGGTTAGAAATGAAAGGAGAATTTTTTTGTCAGTTTCCTAGGTTTTCCATATTTTTAGAAGAGGAAGGAGAAGAAAACAAAGATTTTCTGGTGCGAGGGGCAAAATCAAATGGTCCCTCAAGATGTGGTTTTTGGGACCTTCACCCGTGCATGCACTTTTTTTTGGAAGAATTGGAGAGGAGGAGAAGAGAGAGAGATGAGAGAAAGTGTGCAATTCAAACAACAAATTCTAGACCTATCTTAATTGTCACTCCCTAAAATTAACCTAAGACTTGGTCTACCTAGGAAATAAGTAATCACTGGTGAATACCCTTTCTGTCAACAAATCTAGCCAAGTTGTTTAAGGGGAGGTTTGGGCCTAAGTGTTTCCCAGGAAAATCCCAAGTGCTTGTACAAACTCGTGTCTGGTCGTTTGACATGACCCCTCAGCCTAAACACTAGATATAGATGACATAATTGATATCAACTAAAGAGAACTTAAGACCTAGATAGCAAGTCTAAGTTGATGAAACCTTATGGGTCAAGTTGCTACAGATTTTAATTAGGTCTAGGATACTGAAGTGTACATGGAATGTGGAGGGCGCTGATTGGGTTATTGCCTTGTTATTTCAATTTTTTGTGTGTGTGTGCAAGAATTGGAAAGTGGTTCCAATTAAAAAGCAAGTTGTCACACAATTTCTTGTATTTTTATCTTTTAGGATTTGAGTTAATTCAATGTGTTTTAGGGTTTCTCTCTTTAAATTTTCAAACAAGTTTGAAACTCAACAATCAAAGGAAAAATAAGTTGCATTGGTGATGGTTAATTTCCTTTAATGTGAGTCTCTAAAAAGAAAGAAAGAAACCTTAAGCCAATTCTCCATAAGATAGAAAATTACTACAAATGAATTACTTTTAGGCTTTCTGTATTAAGTAGTAGTCCAAACAGCTCAAACAACGCTACTAGTTTGTAGAAAATCAAATAAGGATTCTAGAAAAGATTTTTTTAAGATTTTAGGAATTTTTTTGATATTTGTTTGAATTTTTATTTGTGCTAGTGTCAAAGTCCAGAAATGATACTTGTGGGTATTTTGGACTTTCTGTACCACCATTAGCATCCAAAAATTCTTATGAATTTATGTGATGTGTAGAATTTCACAAGGATTCTAGAAAGCTAAATTTCATAAAAATTGGCTAAGGAAAAAAATCTAAAAATTCACAGACAGTAGAAAAATAGGAAGAATAAAGGGTGTGACCCCTATGTAGTCTATGAATTTTTAAACATTAATTACAAATCCAATTACTCTGAAATTTGGAACAAATGTTCCTAACCTGATTTGGAATCTCAGTGTGAAATTTTATGATTTTAGAAGGCCTATGGTGTCGAGAATTGATTTTTCAAATCCAGACAGAAATTTGGGCTTAAAAAATAGAACACCAACACTTGAATTAGAGTGGTGTTTCATGAAGCATACAAGCAAACAATGGATTTTAAATTTCACCACTCCACTTAATTAAGCTGTTTAAGGTCCTGAAAGCCAAGTTCAGTGTATTGTTCGTGGTTTTTAGAGAATTATATGACCAGAAAAGGGAACCAACCTGAAAATCCACGGGAAGACAAGATATTGAAATCGTCTCAGAATCTCGCTTTCTTCCCGCAATGCCTTCACACACAAAAGAAAAAGATAGAAGGGGATGAGATCCACTTCAAGCAAGAGAAAAGTGACAAATGCAAAGCCATGCCTCCCCGGCAATGGCGCCAAAAAGTGATGAGGAAAATTACGTGGTTTTTAGGGTTTTAAATCGTTGCAACATGTAAATCCGTTCGCTTTTAAAATTTGTAACGTAGATAGGGGAGTACCTAGGGTTGTCCAAGGAGGAAATATTTTGTGAAATTCAAGTATCTTGCTCTAAAATAAAACTCAACTTTCTTTTTGTTCCTTTTAAATATATAATTTTTATGGATTTTTGAAATAATGGCAATATGAATTTTGGAGAGATTTGGAAACAACTAACACCGAATCCACTATACTACTACTAAGGTGACAAGTAGAGCCTCTCCTTAAGCTCACTCTAGGCACGTGGGGGCCTAGTGTAATTAGGGAAAGGGAGTGAAAAGTGCTAGAACAAAAGCAATCAAATGCGACAAAATTGCAAAGGCAACTTTAATAAAAATGAGGAATTATTTTACACAAAAACCTAGTAGAGGAATCCTTCAACTACTAGAATTAAAAGTGCAAAAATAAAATAAAAATAGTTATCCTCTAAAATGATGGTGAAGATGGCAAGGCTCTTGCTCCAATTGTGACTACTCTCACAATCAAAAAGAGTTCCTTCATCTTGCAAGGCTTCTCCAAGTTGATGAACTCCTCCTAGTAAGCCCAAGGGGGCTGTGCTTGGCTCCTCCAAGGTGGTTGGAATTCCACCTTCAAAGGCTTCTCCTAAGGTGGCGTGGACCACCTTTGATTCCTCATCAAAGGTGGAAGTGTACCACCCTCAAATCCTCCACTACCTAGGGTAGGCGTGTACTGTAGGTTGTCCTCAAATGCTTGTCTTCCTTCCTTGGCTGGCGTTGGCACAAGAGAGAAGAGAAGAGGGGAAGGCACCAAGGGGATAGAGTATCCCCTTAATTTTCTTCTTCTTCTTCTCTTGACCTTCTATGTAGGGGGAAATATGGGTAGAAAAATTGTATCCAAGGGTGATTTTTTTGGTGGAATATGATGGGTATTTATATCGGTGGAGAGGGGGGTCTTAGGCGTGGGTTAGGTGGATGTCTAGGATGTGTTTAGGTGGTGGTTATGGGTAGTTAGGTTGATCCTAGGGCTAAGGTTAGTTGGCACCAAATGAAGGGTTGGGAGGGGGGCAGTTATGGTGATGTTGGTGGCTTTTGGTGGTGAAGGGAGACCACAAATTGGTGCCAACTTGGGTGTCTTCTAGAAGGTTACTTTTGGCACCAAGTTAGGAAGGGTTAGGATGGGTTTAGGTGTTAGATGGATGGTTGGGATGAAGGGAGAGTTAGCAGCAAAAACTAAGTTCATTGGACGTGGTTTTTGGCACCATTTTCATGGTTTCTTTTGGTGATGGTGTGGGTTGAAGAGGTGTGTCTTGTTGGCGCCAAGTTGAGGTGGAGTAGGGTAGCTTAGGTGGGCTTACTTGGTGGATCTAGTTAGGGTTAAGTTGTAGGTGGTGGATGGCCAAGGGAGCTGGAGTTTAGCTAAGCTAAGCTAGCTTAGCTAGTAATAGAGTAGAGGAGTAGGTAATGTGAGCTAGGGTTTGAAGAGCGGAGCTAAGGAGAAGTCTGGAGCTTGAACTGGAGCTGGCAGCTATTGAAGAGGGTGCCATGGAGCTACTCTAGTTGGCTTAGCTTGCTAGTTCTTTGCTAGTTGCTAAGCCAAGCTAAAGTAAGTTGGCTTCTACTATAACGAGCTAAGGTGAGCTAGGTCTAGTGCTCCCGGGGTGGATCAAGTTGGTTGAGGTAGCTAAGGTAGTTGAGCTCAATTGAGTTGAGCTAGGTTGAGTCCTCGGAAGCTAGACTTGAGCTTCCTGAGTTGAAATGAAGTCATCTTCAGCTAGCTGGAGTTGAGTAGAGTTGGATGTAGCTGGACTTGAGCTGGGGTGAACTCCAGTCAACTCAGCTGAGCTAGCTAGAGCTCCCTGTGGACTAATGGGAGATCAGATGAGCTAGACTTAGCTAAGTTGAGCTGGATCTGAGCTGATCTGAGCTGGGGTGAGCTAAGATGAGCTCTCTTGAGTTGCCATTCAACTGAGATGAGTTGAATGGAGCTAGGATGAGCTAACCCTAGTTCAGGTGAGCTGAATTCCAGCTATGGTGAGCTTGATTAAGTTGAGTTCCAGCTGGTGAGAGCTTCTCCTTCACCAGTTGTTTTCTTGAGTGCTAGGGTGCTAAGAGGACAACAAAAAGTGCAATGCATCCTAACCTAATTAATGCCTAAATGCAGCCCAAAAACCCGTTTGCGAAGCAAAATCCTAAGAGCTAGGTTTGTTTTAATGCATAAGAATGATGATAAACTGGCATTTACTAGTTGACACAAAATACACATTTTTGGCAATTTAAGGAGGTGCTAACACTAGCACCGAACCATGACTGGGTTTCCAGGTTCGAATTGACCCGAACCACTTTGAAATAACTTGGAACCTAGATTCGGGACATTACAGATTGTTAGCACTTTAGTTTTCCTTTCATTTAATGCTTTGTGAATGAATGTTGACTATTGATGTTTTATGGCTTTATGTTCGATGACTGTGATCTTGTGGGTATTCGTGCTAGTTGTTAGCACATGGCAACCCAGGTTTCATGGTTTAGTGGGATTCGGGTCATCATAGATGGTATCAGAGCAAGGTGATGAGTGGCTACTCATCATAGCTAAAAGGCCGAAATTAAGCTAGACACTAAGCAAAACAATATCAAATTAACACATAAAAAGGGTTAAGTGTGGGAATTAAAGAAAAGACCTAAAACTTTTAATGTGTGTTAAAACCTCCTAATTAGGTCACAAAAATGAGATATTCTGAAAACTAAAGAACAAATGATGATCCATGCATCAATTGAACACATAAACAAGTTTGAAAAGATAAATCAGAAGTAAAATCAATGTCTTAAATGTTCAATTAAGCACATGTAAAAATTTGAAAGCAATTGGACATCATTTAGGCTTAGAAATAAATAGATTACAATTAGGTCCTTCATGCATTACATTTCTACCCTTCAAAACTCCTTCTTGGACCTTTTTGCAAGCCGCAGGGACCCTTCTGTATGACTGCAGGGCCCTTCCAGTTATGGTTCTTCTCACTTTTGGACCTGCACGCTATTCTTCTACCCCTTCGTTCAAGGGTCTTCCTGCAAGTTTTCCCTCATTTCAGAGAGAAGCCTGTGTTCTTCACGCGCACTGTAGCGCGCGAAGAACACAGCCATTCTCGACCGTCCATCGCACTTTTGATCTCGATCTGCGGCTGGAATCAAATGGAACCTTCGCGCGATTCGGTGCGTGCGTTCACCTCTCTTCCCAGATCTCATCTGACGGTCAGATCTCTCTCTTGACTCGCCGCGCGCTCTACCCATCTCATCCTCACCGCCGGCCTGATTTTGATTAACCTCACCCTTGCGGTGATCTCAGTCACTGAGCTGCTATTTAAGCACCTCAGTGGTGTCGCGCGCAAGGGATCGCTCCCTCCTACATCTCTTAGTGATCAATTCTTCCACTCCAGTCTCTCCTCCTCATCTAGACCCTGATTTCACAGCCACCGGCTGTGGAATCATCGCCTGCTCTCGACCCTCCTCGTCGCTAAGGACCTCGTAGCACCTGAGGACGACCCTGGAGTCTCACTAGCAGACTCTTCCCTCCGCTGGAGTCACCCTCCTCCTTTCTTCCTCCTTAGCCGCCGGCTAAGGACCCATAGGTCCCATTCTTCCTTTTAGTTTAGTTTTTAATTCTGCACAAGTAGTGTTAGATTTAGCTTGCAGTAGTTTAGAATAGATTTAGTTTTAATTGTTAGTGTTTAATGTTAGCTGTAGTTAGATTAGTCTTAGGAGTAGAATTAGTATTAGATCCCCTCCCTCACCTCCTCTGATCAGTCCAGATCAGAGGGGAAGAATCATCTGTTCACTGTTCAATTTATCTCCCTCTTCATGTTTTGTTTTTCCATCATCCAGATTCTGATTCTTGTTTTTTCCTTTTTACGACGAGTTTTTCATCAATCACCCACACATCCTGACCCAATTTCAGATCTGATGGCACACTGCCTCAGGTCTGAAAGTGGCGTCACAAGCACCATTTGGGGCTTCTCACTCACTCCATTTGTTTCACAAAAGCCCCTCTGTTTTAAATGGATTGCCTCAGTTTGTCAGAGCACTTTTGATTTGGATTTTAAAGGATTTTTACTCTCTGAAATGTTTTGACAGATCTGACAAATTGAAGGGATTTTTGGTTTTCATTGTAGGCAAGGATTCTGAGAAGTTCTCTGGTGACAGAGAACCAATCAGAAGAGCCTTTCATGATTCGGGTTATACTTTGTTTTGAATGCATTCGCCAGCTTCCATTAAATTTCCTTAATGCATTCTTAGTCTCTTTTTGCTATTTCAGAACTGCCATGCACTATTTGTGTTGATGATCATTTCTGTATGGTGAGTCTCTAACCTAAGGAGTTTTCCATACTCCTTAAGGTTGCAAGAAACTGGGATTGTGTTTCTGTGGTTTTAATTGATCGAGCTAAGTCTTCCTTCATGCTGTCTATGGCATTAGGAAGACTAACTCAATGCCATTTGCTGTTTTGATCTGAAAGGATGCTTCTGATAAGGTTTTTTTCTAATGAGTGTTTGAGCTGAATTTACATGAGATTTTCGTGAGATTTAAACCCCTTTCAGATTTGGATTTCAACTCTGTAAATTGTAGTTTGTTTTGAATTTTATCTTACTCCCAGTTACACAGCAATATGCTGCATCCAGCAGCTACATTCCCCTCTTCTCTAAACTCCCTTCTTCTCTAAATTTCCCTCCTCTCTGTAGAATACTTCCCCCCTCTTCAAGTGGACTAACTGCAGCAGCAGTTAGCCATTTGACAGTGGCTTAAGCCACTGCCACTGTAAATAACACTAAAACAGCACATTCTTCTCTTCTCCATCTCCTCTGACAGTAGCTGCGGCTGCTGTCTAAACTCAAATAAAAAATCAATCAACTCTAATTCCCTAACTTTATACAAAAGCCTAATGGCATAGACTTATTTTAAAACTATAAATACACCCATTCATAGTATTATAACTATAGCATATTAGTTAGATACATAATTAGACTGTAAATATGTATAAAACCTGTACAGAAATTCGTATACATATGTAATCTATGTAAAAATATGTATGTATACTAATCTAGTATGTATGTATCTACTGATCTATGTATATATATATGTACAGATTTATATTTACTGATTTAGTAGCTAAGTTAATAGGTTAGAGCAACAATCAAGTAAATAAATCTATAAACGTGGGAATATATATATATATATGTATATATTAAGTAATTTAAGTTAGTCAAAGTATAATTATACCTAGTATAACTTACTGTAACTTAGTTTTAATTATAAACTACACAGAATTGCTATTTTAGCCTAAATAAAACATAAATAAATTCGTAAAAATACAATAAAAATATGTATTAAATACTTAAGTATGTAAGTTAAAACTGTTTAAGGTCAATTAGACCATTTACTAATTATTTTATAAGTAATTAACTATTTAATCACCTAAATCAACCTGTATAATCAGCCTAGTTTAGCGAATTTATTTGTATAGTAAATATATTTAAAATTCAAAATTAATTAATCAATTATGTAGTATTATGTAAATATTTTATTTACCATATTTTATTTTATTTTTTTTAATAATTTATGGCCCCCAAATCGAGGGCCAAAAACGCGCACAGACGCAGCTGCGTCTGGTTTCCAGCGCACGATGTGGCGCTGGAATAGTGCCACATCGTGGGCTGCAAACGAAACGCAGCATATAAATATAATTTATGTTATAACCTTACCAGTCGTCATGGCGCCGGGCGCCCGAAACGTCACCTGTTCCGTCTGATCCGATAACCCGATTTGTGCTGAATACTGAATGCGTGATGCATATGTGGGGCTGGGAGCCCGAGCGTGTGCGAACTTGTTGAAGGCGTTGGGCTGAGGCCCTGCGCTGAGTTTGAATAACGTAACTAAGCCACCTAATCTGAGATTAGGGCGCGCTTAGTAGAGGTCTGGTCCCACCCGAAGGGTGCTGTGTATCCCTCGAAAAGCGCACCCACTAATTAAACACATTTTACACTAAGGACTCTCCACCGCAGCCTCTGAAATACCACACAGAACAAAATGAAAGGACAGACGACTTAAAAAAAAAAAAGATAACAGGAGATAACAACAGAAAAGACTCAGTACATACAGCAGTAGAATAAGTAATATACATACGTATAAGTAAACCCACATAATTACTAACAGAATAAAACGACACTATAAATGTCGCTAAAGACCTCAGTTTGCTTCTTTAGGTTGTATATAGTGTTTTCTGAGATTTAGCGACGTTTATATCTGTCACTAAAACTGATATATATGTCACTATAAATAAATGACTAATAAGTTAAGTTTTTACACTATGGTATCCTAATGTAGTATGAACTAACATATTAGTGTTAATAGTATAACTTGTAAATACATAGTTTAGAGTATAATAATAGATTGTTTGATGCTTGTTCATAGTTAGCATTTTTGCAAGCACTTCTTAGCAACTAGGTAAATAAAACATTCATTCATTCTTTAAATGTAGAGTTTATTTTTGAATAAGAAGACAATTTTGGAGATAATCAAAGAGTGACCGAATTAAGTTCAATGAATTGCCTCCTAGAGAACGACCTGGAACAAAACCAGTAAAAATTAGATAAATAAGCAAATGATAATAATGGTTGTAATGACTGGTACTCACCCATACTCACCACTATACGACATCCTTAATGTTATATTATACACCCTATACTACAACGACATTTACAACAATTTACACCATCATCATCACAAGGTCACCCCATTTAGTCATTGAAACGGATCAGGAAAGCCATACGGACATTCGAATTGTATTAAATGATGGGTATCCATCTGTCGATTAATGGGAAACCCGATTCACATAAGATCTGCATACCGAAGATTTATTGTGGACTTGCAGTTGCTGACAGTTGATTTTCATCATGCAAAGATAAATGGCTCCACGTAGGTCCAAGCAGGCTAGTGCTACTAGCTGGATGGATGGAGACTGACAAGTGGAACCCCCTCAGCAAGCTCCGGATATGGCTGCCTAGTTTTAAGCCTTTACAAAGACTTTCTTTAGAATGCTAGAGCAAAGGTTACCACCCACATCTCTGGCGAGAGAAGGGGACAGTGGGGCTTAGGAGCAGCCCTCAATCCTGAGTGTGCTAGTTCCTTCACATGAGGAGAGTGGGCAGAACCATAGGCCTCCCCACCAAAGGATGAACCGGTGGATCCTTTGCATTAGTATCATCAGATTTTCACCGAGTTTAGGAAGTTGAAGCCCCCAACCTTCAAGGGGGATGAGGATCCTACGGGGGCAGAGGACTAGATACAGCAAATCAAGAAGGCCTTTGATACTATCCACCCACTAGAGGACTGCAGGGTGCCCTTCACAACGTAACAGCTGACTAGAGTGGTGCACCACTGGTGGGTGTCCATCTGCAAGCAGGAGGGCACTCGGGTGGTGCCCTGGGGTCACTTGATTGAGCTTTTTAGTGACCAGTACTGCCCCATGACCTGGTAAGGCTAGAGGAGGCTCGAATTCCACAACCTGAGGCAAGGTTCGATGATGGTTAGAGAGTATCAGATTTGTTTCATCGAGCTCTCACGTTTTGAGCCGACTACGATGGCCTCCAAGGCAGACAAGTGTTAGAAGTTCATTAGAGACTTCGGCCGGAGAAACGGAAGTATGTTAACCCACTTTCGTTGGATACTTTCACCGAGGTAGTTGACACAGCTATGAAGTATGAGCAGGGTGATGCTGAGTCCCGCAGAAATTTTGGCAGAGGACTAGGGCAGAAGTCAAAGTTTTATTGTAGGCTTCCAAAGTCGAAGCTTTAGGGAAAATTTCAGAAGCAGAGGGACCAGAGGTACCAGCCATATAGAGCACTACCACCTATGCCACTGTGTTGATGGGCGAAATTGATGTTTTAGATTAAGTTATCATCATTGTAGTGCAGCCGAAATTGCTCTTCCACAAGTAAAATTTATAACTAGAATATCTAGAAATGAAGTTCGAGGTCTAACACAAGGAGAAAATATGGAATTCACGTGCTAATTTCGATTAAAATATAAATGAGCACAAGAAATAATTCAAGAATAATGATATTCAATAAATGCTAATCTATCACATTATATATTCAATGAATAACATAAGTATTTCAAGACTTAAAGAGACCAAAATGATATCTAAGACAAAATAATGGTGATTTGAATTACCAATTATTAGTCTAAGAACATATATATCAACTACTCAATCATGTTAAATAAATGAATAGTGATCAGATGTCTGGATATCAAGTCAGAAGACTTAAAAGTCGCCTGCTACAATCCTTTTCTTCTGATCTTCTTCTTCCTTGGCTCTTCTTAGCTTCTTCTTTGCTTCCTTTCTCTTATTTGGCACATCCCTTTTATTCTTCTTCTATACCTTAGATTCTTCTCGTCAGCCTCTTCCTTTTCTTCTCTTTTCTTCCTTAGCTTTTCCTCTAATTTTCAATTCTTCTTCTTCTGCACTCTTCTTCCTTTCTCTTCTATGGCATGGCCCCTTCTTCTCTTCTGCTTCTCAGCTCTTCCTCTTCTTCTGATGCACAAGGGCTTCACACAACTCAACGACTAAGTATTGAGGCTTCACTCTGCAAAGCAAAACCCTCCCCTCCCTGCTCTCTTTCCTTCCTTCCCTTCCTCTTCTCTCAAAGCCAGGCTACAATTAGGTATATGGATCTGGGTGACCAGGGTTGCATGCATGGGGTCGCAACCAAGGTGTGTATAGTTAGGCAGGTTGGGTTGTGTGCGGATGAGCAGGGACCTCACTCCCAAGTGTCTGAAGCAAATAGCCGTATGAAGAAAAATAATATATGCAGCGTGACATGCTTCTCTCCCACCGATGTGGGGACTAAATTTCCCTCCTCCATCTCGTGTCTACAGCAAATGATGCTCTTGCTGAATTGGGGTAGCTACAAGTGCTGAAGCCTTTGATAGGGTGCCTGGGAAGACACCTGGAGTGAATCCGCATGTCCTGGAACTAGGACTTGGGCCTTGTGTGGCTAAAACATGAAGAACAACATCGGCGATAATGGTGGCGACGGTGGAGACTAGTGAGGAACCTGAAATGCAAATACGGACTTGAAAGCCCTCGTTAAATAGTTCAATAGTGTCGCTAGAGGACGTGGAAGATGATGGTGGTGTCCGCGGGGTGTGGTAGTGTGTGGAGTGGTCGGATAGAGGTGAAGATGGCATGTGGATGATGGGTTGGTTGACAAAAGGTATGAGTGGTCAAGAGGATGAAATAGGAGAGGGGTTTTGTGCGAGTGGATGAGGCAGAGCTCGTGAGGGTGCTGGCGAGTTGTTTGGTGGGTTGTGGAGGTGGGGTGGACTTGCCAGAGGTGTGGCCGGAGGTGAGAATGAAGGTGGCATCCGGATGCATCAAGGGGTCTTTTTGGGTTTTTGGATAGAGGAAATTACCCTAAGAATCTAACTAGCCTAACTTCCTAATCTAATTGGATGAAGGGGGTAGAGTCCGCGTCGATTTTGGCAGGCCAGTGACGGAGAAGATGAACTATCTAGAGGGGGATGTTTACGTGGCTAGATCGTGTTTTAGTAGATATCTCGTTGTAATATAGATGAACTTTCCACGAAAACAAATAAGAATTTATAACTCGAAAATCAAAGTATTCGAGGTCAAACACAGGGAGCAATTGGATATCTCAAAACTTAAGAACACAACTTTCAATTAAGAACAATAACTAATTCAACCGACATTGAAGAGTAATGTGATGGGGAAGTAGTGCTAAAAAGGAATTGGACATCTAATACAATATCAGACGTCTTAAAATTTCTAACTACAGTGCTTTTAATTATTGTCCTTCTATGTCTTCTCTCTCTCTTCTTTTGCTTTGCTCTGCGGCTATGCTACTTTTAGGCTTCTTCTTCTTCTTTTCTTCTTTGGTCGCTCCTGCTTCTCTTCTTCTTTTGTCCTTGCATGCTCTCTTCTTTCTCTTCCTGCAGCTAAGTCTTGACTTCTCTTCTTTTCTTCTTCAGCTACCTTCCTCTTCTTCTTCTCTTAGTCTGGCTCTTTTCTTCTTCAGATTTTTCCTTCCTTGCTAAATCCTTCAGCTGCTTCCTTCTTTAGCTTCTTCTTCCTACAAAACCTACCCCCTACCCTCCCCACGTCCCTCTCTCTATTTCTCTCTTCGGTACGCTCTCCCAGAGCAAGGTAATCGGGTTGGGTGCGCACCCGGGTCTAAGTGCACCAGCATGGGTGTGGTGCACGAGGAGTGCTAGGTTAGGTAATTGGGTCGGGTGCTAGCTCCACGGGAGTAGGTCGCGGACGAGGCGTGGCGAGTGAGGGCGAGGGACCTCACCCTTGTGTTGTCGAGGCAAACAACACAAATCACAAAATCAATTGAAACTACACCTCACTCCTGCATTTCCGAGGTGGGACTGGCACCTGCAGGAGGATATCTTCACACAATTGATGCAGCTGTGGTGTCGGACCCGAATAGGTTGTTAATATGATGATTTTATCGTTGAAGTGTGTATAGTGGTTAACCAAAATCGGACCTAACCATCTCTTTACAAAATTTTTTTAACCTGGCCTACATGATTTTATCTTGGAAACTTTTAGGCCCAGGGTCGAACTCAAGGAAGTGGGGTTACAAGTCAAGTTTCTACGCCTTTCCTACAACGGGTCTCTTCTGTTTGTTTATTGTGCTTTTGGTGTTTTTCTATTTAGATTTTTTTTTCTGGTAATCTTTTTCCTTGAGGCACACCCTCAAAATTAAGTTCTTGGCTTTGAGCCAAAATAGGGTTCCAAAACGGGTCTTGCTATTCGCAAGACGGGGTACCTGCAAGTCAAGGATTATCTTTTCTCTTTTATATATTTTTTTATCTTTTTACTAACAGGAAAGTGAAACAGAAATAAAGTAAATATAGTGTATATATATGTATATATTATATATGTATAAAGGGGTGGGGGTAGAGGCGGAGACGGAGTGTAGGACGGTGTCGAGTCGGTCGTCGTCTTGAAAGACGCAACCAACAGGATGAGGTGCCACGTGGAGTGTGGGATGGATGGTGGAAGATGTATGTGACCACGCTTTTTGTACGTGTGTACTGGGGAATATCAACAACTAGTGCAGATATTCCTGCGATACAACGTATGGTAAATAATGTGAATATATATATATATGTATATATGTAAATATATCTATATGTATATATGATTATAAATAGGTATATATATGTATATATATATATGTGTATATATATATGTATATATGTATATATATTAGTATATGTGTATATGTAGCTATATGTATAGATAGATATATGTATAGATGTATATATATATATATGTATATATGTATGTATGTATATAATACTATATAGATGTATATATATATGTATATATATATATAATAATATATGTATATATAGGTATATGTAGCTAGATATGTATATATATGTATATATGTATATATAGTTATATAGATATATATGTATATATGTATGTGTATATATATATATATGTATAAGTATATGTATATATATATATATATATATATATATATAGATGTGTATGTATATAGACTAACACATATTTATATAAGTATATGTATAGATATATGTATATAAATATATATGTATATATGTGTATAAGTATATGTATATATGTAAATATATATGTCTATATATATATATATATAAGTATATAGATATATGTATATATATATGTATGTATACTAATACATAAGTATATAAGTATTACTATAGGTATAAATATAAGTATATATATATCTATATATATATATATATGCATATAAATATATGTATATATATATCAATATATATATATGTATACGTATATATATATGTGTATAATAGTGTATAGGTGTGTGTGTGAGTATGGAAGTGTGAGTGTATGTGTGTGTGAGCGTTGGTACAGAGAGTGTTGTGAGAGAGAGAGAGAGAGAGAGAGGGCAGGAGAGATGGCGCTGCTGAAGTTAAGGAGTCTGGAGCTTCCACGCAATGTCTGATGGCTTCACGCGTGCGCAGGCACGTATGCACGCGGAGAGGCACGCGCTCGAGGGAGTGGTCGCACGTAGAGGAGGCCGCAGCGCACCGCGCTGGCACTTGTAGGTGCACGCGGTGAAGGAAGCAGGCGAAGGCAGGTGCTGGGAGAGGGTTGGTGCACGCAGATGTACGCGGGCGGGTGCTGGAGACGCGAGCGGAGATGTGCAGGCGGCTGCGTGCACGGGCAAACGGCGGTAGCGGTGTGCTAGGTGACTGGTAAAGTGAGAAACTCACCAATCACCCCACTGTACCCACAGTGTTGCTCAGACTCGCGTGAACAGTGGCTACAGTGTAAGGCCGTGCCGTGTGACCGGGAGCTGCAGGTGCCGTGAGTGCGGCCGGCTTGCAGCTGGCGTGCGCAGGCTGGCGTGCGAGGAAGAGGGTCTGCGCCGGCCGGTTGCGGGCGTAGAGAAGTTCGCGACAGAGCGGAGAAGCGGGAGGCGATGGTGTCTGCAGGCACGCGCGGAAGCTTGCGGGTACTGCTGGGGTGCGGGGAGAGGCTTGGTCGGCCGCTGCAGTGGCGCTTGGTGGCCGGCTGCGGGCGGAAGAGAGAGCATGACAGAGTGAAGAAGCGGGATGCGGAGAGGCTTGCAGGTGCACACGGAGGGCGAGGGCGACGCACAGGTTTGCGCAAAATAGGCTGGGCTGCTGCTGCTGGAGCTTTGAGCTTCAAGCTTGAAGCCTGCACTCCAATGGCTGAAGGTGTTGGAATGGAAAAATGAGTGAAGAGCCACCACACCCACCAACTCTTTGAAGTGCTGGGCGGTGGTGGTCTCACTATGGTGGGTGCTCACCACAGTGAGGGCTCCTGTTTGCCGGGTGTCTCCAAGGAGGGCTGACGTGTGGAGGGAGAGGGAGGAGAGGACGGTGGCCTGGAAGAAATGCTGGGTGGTTTTTTTCTCTGTTGGACCAGGCTCCCTTTAGAAGAAGAAGACGCCCTCCTTCTATAGAAGAAGAAAGCCATGCACTGCCATGCCTTGGCTGTGCATGGCTCATGCACGACTCATGGCAGGGAGAGGGATGGAGAGCAGGGAATGGCACGAGGAGAAGTTGCTCCATGCAGCCGCGGGACGCATTTCAAAATCAAGTGGAAAAAAAATAAAAAGATGGTGGATTTTGCAAAGATGCACTTGAGGAAAAATGTAGTCACGAGGCCATTTTATTTCACTCTCCTCCCCTCTTAATTAAATGCATGCATGCGTGTATTTTTACAATGCAACTATGGAGACCTAATATGTATTGGTAATGATAGGAAATAGCATAAGATGGCACAATTGCAGGTGTATTTTTGCAGTGCAATCATACCCCCATGCCTATCTTTTGCTAGTCTCTAGCAAAACATTTTTTTATAGTATTTAGAAATGATCTTAAGCTGAAGATTTTCTTCCGAGGCAACATAGGTGTGTTTATTGTTGGATATTGTGAGAACCAATTGTAGAGAAGACTACCAGTACTTTAAGTCTCACATGACATGGATCACCTCTCAACTAACCAGGACTCTTGATATTTAAACCTTAAGTACAATTTCTAGGACCCAGGAGGTTTCTGCCATACTCGAGAGCTCAAGAGGTTATGGCTTATGCTTAGTGAAGGATCAAGGCTGACCAGATGAACATTGAGACTCAAGCCTAGGGTTTCACAAATCTTTAAGTAAAAGTTGGTCCAAGTTTCAGCTTGTGTTTTCGGATTGACCCTTAAGAAGATGACGGAAAACTCAACTCCCATTTTCTGACATTTGTGGCTCACAGGGTATTTGTAACCTACCCTGAAGAACTTCTTGAAGGGCGACGAATTTACAGACATTTATGAGATATACTGACTTATTTGCATCTTTTTTTTTTTTTAGAAACACGTGTCAGTATATCTCTTACAACATTATTTGGAGGAGCACACTTTTCTTTTTGGTGGGAGAGTTTCTCTTTTTTTTTTTGGTGGAAAGAGTCGCTCCTAAACACAAGACTAAAACCTGGGATAAAAAGTCTACCTGCGCACACAGGTAAGGACTCCACCTTCCCTAATGAACACTAGGGTTGGATCTTATGTTCACCTGGTCTTTCCTGATATGTGTAGTGTGAACCAAGTTTACATAAGCTCTCAAGTAAAAGCAAACCAACGAATCCAGTACTGGTGTCTCAGGTACAAGAATACGTCCTTAGTTAGGAGAGATTCCAATTTCTCGTGTCAATGCTCAAGTGAATTAAGCCGAGCCTGAGCGAATCAAGCTTCTGTGGCCTGGAAAGTCTTCAAAATAGAGGTTGAATATCCATAAACACTTATTGTATTTTTGTTTCAGCCTTTAGATCATTACTAAACACCATTTATTATTATTATTATATATTATATATATTTTTTTTTCTTTTTCTTTTTCTTTTTCTTGCATATTTATAAATAGGTGGGAACTGCATGATACCATAAAATACCCAGATCCTATGGATGCCTATCTACCCCCCCATGCCAAACAATGCTATGTCCTCATATGCATGCAGGGAAACGTAGAGAAGGGATGAAAGATAGGGTAACGAGAGTTGAGGTGCAGGGTATACAGCAAGGTGGTAGGGTGGGTGGTGAAGTGAAAAGCGAAGAGATCGTGATAGTGGCGTGAAAAGTGATGGTGGGTGGTGAAAGTTCTGGCATTTCTTGGGATAAGAGTGTCCCAGGCGGAATAGAAAACAAGTCAGGAGGAAACAGTTGGCCCTCAGATTGGCCAAGAAGAGGTGCTTCTTGGATAGATGGATCCAAAAAGGAACAGCCCCAGTGAGTAAGATGTGGGCTCAAGGTCCCAGTGTGGAATTACAAATCCGCCTGATTTGGCTGGAAAGAAAGGGCAATCCGGTCTTCAAGAGTGTGGACCGGCGGTGAGCAGCCCGGAAATGACTCAGACCACGAGATATGGGAAGCAGAGAAAACCTCGTCAGAAGTCTGGCCAGGAGAAGGAACGGGACAAGGGAGGGATGGGGGAACATCACAGTATGTGTTGATCAGGCAGTCGTCAGGTAATCCACAGCAGTCTGAATAGGTCCCAATTAGTCCGATACACGCGTTGACGGTCATGTCCTCATTAGACATGTCATCCTCGATGCAATCGCAATCAAAGTTCTTGGCTGCCTTAAAGATGTTAAGCTTGATCTTTCCAGACCCAATGGCAATCTCAATACAGCCAGACTCGCAGTCGATAAGGGCACGGGCTGTGGCCAAGAAAGGTCAACCAAGGATGATCGGACAATCAGAAAGTGAGCTAGGAACTTCCATATCTAAAATAAGAAAGTCAACAGGAAAACAGAGACTGTTGACCCTAACCACCACGTCTTCC
Organism: Thalassia testudinum; assembly: GCA_037157565.1. Taxonomy (NCBI): domain Eukaryota; kingdom Viridiplantae; phylum Streptophyta; class Magnoliopsida; order Alismatales; family Hydrocharitaceae; genus Thalassia; species Thalassia testudinum. The sequence goes on along the minus strand of JAZHRO010000014.1, from coordinate 128,737,837 downwards.
ACCACACCCTTCGAGATTTTCACAGAACGATCTGCCAACTGTAACGTGACAGGGGTGGGTTTCAGATTTCCCAAGGAAAATTTTTCGAGCATGATGGTCGGTATAAGATTTATGGAAGATCCTAGATCAAGCAAGGCCCGGTTAAAATTGTAGCCTTGGATGCTACAGGAAATAAGCGGCGTGCCTGGATCTTTCTACTTCGATGGTAAACTTGACAGTATAGCACAACTCGCATGAGGTGAGAGAACCACCGGATTCTTTGTTTTCTTTGACCGTTGCCTGGGTGTTGTGTAGTCTTTGAAAAATCGGGTGACAGTAGGTATGTGGTCGATAGCCTCGAGCAGGGGTACCTTGATTTCTACATCCCTAAACAAATTACGCAGGTTATCAAAGGCCTACGTATCTTTCTTTTTGCCTTTTGGCTCCCTCAGTAGAGCCTCAGGGAATGGGACTGATTCTGGCACGAATTTGGGAGCATCGTCCTCTCGCGAATGCGGTGCGCATCACGAACGAGAGGGTGATGAAGAAGAGGACGGGCCAAGATCAGGTTGAGGTGGATCGACGGTCTGCTTACCGCTCCTCGTAGTGATAGCATTGGACGATGTGGGTCTAGTGGGATCATACGGCGGAGGAGGGTTCGCAATAGGGACATAAGAGTGCGGTCTTGCAGCAGGATTAGCCTGAAATCCTAGTGGAATGTTCAGAGCTTGCAGAATCTGATTAACCTGCCCTTGAGAAGGTCGTGCCTATGGTTGAGGACCACAAGGTACGAAATTTCATTGGTTTGGGACAGGTTGGGTGGGAAGAGTGCCCTGAGATCGAGTCGCCATGCGTAGTTGATTGATCTCATCATTCTACTGCGCCAATTGGTGCTGAAGAGATGTCATGTTCTCTTCATGGCGCTTTGACATATCCTTCATCATTCGCATCAATTTGTCAAGAGGACTTGATGCGTGTTCGGTTTGCGGTACGCAAGGGCCTGATGGTGGATTCGCCATAGGATTAGACTGGGCCCTTGGGATAACGGGTGCAAACGGTCGCATTGGTCCACTCGCGGGGTTTTGGCGCTACGGGTTGTTGGACAATGCGAAGTTCGGATGATTGCGCCACCCTGGGTTATACGTGGTAGAGAATGGGTTGTTCCCCAGGGCACAAGCGTCTTCTATGCCAGAAGACATGTCCGCGTGTAAATATGTGTTCGAGCACACGGAGGCTTGGTCCTCCGTGTCGAAATACCAGCTCACAGAAGCCAGTTCCACATGACTTACCGAGTCGCTTGGTGCGACACTCGATAAGGAAGGTCTTACGGGATTTCTCGGGATAAGCCTGGTGTTGGAAGAATTTGGATTGTGACGAAGTGGTGAAGAGGTGGTGTCTGCCAGAGATCAGGCGGGGTTGGCCAGAAGCTCGTCCAGCTTCTTGTGCACGACGGAGACTTCATCCAATTTTTGTGCAATAAGGCTCAGATCAGTGGATGAATGGGAGGGTGCCGTGTCAACTTCGTGGACATTTTGGGGCTGGCTGGTACGATTAAAGGCAAGAATGGAAGCATTGTTCATCGAGTTTTCACTCATATTTTCAAACAATTCAAATGCTCCATTCTCGTCTTTATTCATAAAGTTCCCTCCGCAGGAAGCATCTGCAATCTGCTTCAAAGTCTCATTTAGCCCATAGTAGAAAATCTGGCCTATATGTCACTTAGGCAAACTGTGGTGCGGACACTTCCTAAGGAGGTCATTATACCTCTCCCATGCCTCACGAAATTGTTCACCGTTTTGTTGCGTAAAAGAGGTGATAGCACGGCGAAGCGCATTTGTTCGCCTGATTGGGAAGAACTTCTTGAGAAACACTGTTCGCATCTCTTCCCAAGAGTGGATGGTTCTCCCAAGGGTGCGTAACCATTGTGACGCTTTATCCTGCAATGAAAACGGGAACATCTTCATGAGGACTATAGGTAACCCGACATTTCTTGGTTTAACCATTTCAGCCAGTCGGGTTTGGTCTTCCAAGTGGAGAAAAGGATCTTCACTTGCAAGACCATGGAAGTGAAAATTAATTAGGCCAATTATGTTAGGTTTCAGTTCAAAGTCGTCCCCGCCCATGGGGACCCGAATTGTCCTATGGTCTCTGTAGCAGCGGGATTCTGATAGGAGCTAAGAGACCTAGGCTCCTCCCGTTCGGGAGGGTTTTACATTTCCTCCAATGTTTCCCGAATGGCCTTAATTCGTTCATTATACATTTCCATTTGGGCTTGGAGGTGGGTTATGGGATCTAAGGCTCCACCACCTGGTGGGTTCTGAGGGCGATTTCCTCCCTCGGGATTTGGGGGTGGGCGTGCAGCCATGTTTGTGGAGGACGATACGGCTTGTTTTCTAGATTTATCAATCAATTCAAATAGTTCAGGGTTTTGTGACCTCTCCCAAACATGCACTACCACAGGAAGAATTGGGGGGATAAGAACGGAAAAGAGATGAGAGAAATGACGTCGCAAAGGGTACACTTGATTACAAATCAATACAGTCAAATTCCTAACCTCTATAGTGTGCCCTTAGACCTAAAGATCTAATTTACCTACTATCACGAACTACGGAACCGAATGCGAGCACCGCAGAACCACCGGGCCAGATTGAAAGGCCGTTTGCCCTAGTCTTAGACACCCGATAGCACGTGGGAACCCTCACTAGCACGTAGATGCTACACGCAGGTAGTTAGACCTCCAATCCTTAAGAAGGGTCAAGTTACTACCAATTTTAGTTAGAGGCTTAGGGTCAAGTGCTTTTGGAATGTTAAGGGCATTGTTTACAGGTAATGCCCAAGTGATTGATTTTTTAGAGTGTGTAAAACAAGCATGCAACGGGAAAATCTCCCTGAATTGAAGTTTTTATTGGTGAATGGTTTTTAGAGTTCAGCCTTAGGTAGTATGGATTTTAGGATTTCGCTGAATTATCAATTCAACCAGTCTCCGGGTTTTTGAGAGAATACAGGTTTTCTTCTAAGCCCAACAAACCCTTCTTCAATATTAGTTAGTTAATGCATGTTATAATGCAATGGGCTACCCTAAATGGAGATTTCTATGTGTGGATGCACGAATCAGTTTTATATTAGTGTGAAAGGGAGCCAAAGAACTTCAATTCATGTGCTCCCAATCACCAAAAAGATTTCCACACACAAGGCTTCAACCAAAAGATAAAGAAAATCAAATTGTTGGGGTTGAAGTATTCGGGATCGAATCTTAGGAAAGTTGAAAAGTCATGGTGGGGTTGGAATTAACTCAATTCCAAGTCTCCCCACCAAAAAGGTGATCTCGAATTGTAGATAAATGAGGCAAAAGAGGGGTGCAATCAATCTTTTTGTGTTTGCCTCAAAGAATACTTCACACGGCGAAAAATTCAAGAATCAAGATTCTTGGATTTTCGCTATGCGAAGTAAGGCAGGAAATCCTACGGCGGTGGGAGTGAAGACAATCAATCAAACAAGTGAATTTTAATCCACTTGCCCCAAGAGATCCCAAGAAGTTTTTCTAGTTTCTTAGTTTTTAGTCTTTTTTTTAATTAAGGTGACATGTTAACCCCAGTTGCTAAGAAAAGAAGACCTACTTGTTTGGCAACGTGTGTGAAGCTCCAATGCGGTGTCGGTGTCTTCACGCTCTCGTACCCGCCTTGGATCTGCTTACGTCTTCGACTTCGTCTACCTGCCTTCTCCTTGCACCAGGTTCACCTGCACACCAAAAATAGAGATACCCGTGAAGAGAGAAGAGAAGAGAAAAAATTACAGGAATGGAGTAAAAACTCACTTGAAGGAACACTTCCTTGGCAACGGCGCCAGAAAAGGTGTGGTGTCGAACCCGAATAGGTTGTTAATATGATGATTTTATTATTGAAGTGTGTATAGTAGTTAACCTAAATCGAACCTAACCATCTCTTCACAAAATTTTTTTAACCTGGCCTACATGATTTTATCTTGGTCACTTTTAGGCCCAGGGTCGAACTCAGGAAAGTGGGGTTACAAGTCAAGTTTCTACGCCTTTCCTACAACGGGTCTCTTCCATTCGTTTATTGTGTTTTTGGTTGATGTAAACACATTTACACTACTTAAAATGTCAATTTATGCATGTTCTTAAGCATAAGATTGCATTTCATGATATAAATATTGCATAACATGCATCATCTTGCATTTAGAGTAGTTTGAATAAAATGGAGGTTAATTGTCTCCTTTTATGTGCTTGGACAGGGCAAACATTTTATCGGGGCCTCGGATCAGAGATCCAACCGTATGGATGTGATCAGGGCGACGATTGGAGTTCAACGACTCCAAGATCGCCCTAATCAGGCATCCGTAGCATCAGATAGAGACTGGGGAACCCTAGATGATCAAGGGCCAGGATGGTGTAAATCCACACTTCAGATGACAAATCCGACTGCACGGATGAATTCGGATCGATGATCGCAGCCCAACGACACAAAAATCGAGTCAATCCGACATCCGTGGCACCATCTACAACTTCCAAAAGATGGACGGCCAAGATGACGCCACGTGGCGCCATCTCAGTCGCCCAAATAGCTGCTTGCATCTTGTGAAGACTGCGCACCCATCTCCTCTCCGCCGTTGGATCTCGATCCAATGGCTGCGACGCGCCCGCGCTGAAGTCAAGCGCTCGACACAAACGCGACCGCAGCGCAGCAGTCAAGCACTCCAATGCGAAGCAGGGACGCGCGTTCGAGCCGCGCCCCGCAGAAATTGGAGCGGTGGCGCGCCTCCAATCGACTGCACGATCGCGATCCAACGGCCGCGCTCGCCCGATAGCGCCGACGCGCAATTGGATGCGCGTGTGAACGCTCGATCGCACGCACAGGCGGGCGGGTGGCAGCGGTGAAGGCGCGATTTTAAGCCGTCCGATCTCGCGATCGGACGGCTGAAACTTCGCGAACGTGCGTAGGCTTACGCACGCAGGCAGCCGAGCGGGCGCGCGTGGCCGCGGCGGCGACGGCCACGTCGGGGCTTTAGTGACGGATTTATCCGTCACTAAAGACCCCTTACTTATTATTTTGAAGATGTAATGTCTATTTTGCCCCCACTCCTTGCAACTATAAAAGGAGATCCCCTCCATACAAAATTCGCATTCCCTTCTTTCTCTTCTCTACCCCTCCAAAGCTCAAGAGAAGCTTGTCCCACACCCGGGATGCTTCTCGCGAGATAAAGTCCAATTTTCGTTCCCCTTCGGAAGTGGATCCCGCGACGACGATGGCGTGCTACTTCGTTCCCGTTCTTCTGCTTCGTCCTCCTTTGCCCTCTTCGTTCTCCTTCGTCTAGGTGTCGTCCCGTCCGGCTCGTCCTCCAAGCAACCGTCGAGGAGGATTTCTCTCTCCCTATTCTTTTTACCGCTTTCTAGTATAGATTTACTGCTTTCTAGATTAATCTACTCGTCCTCCAAGCAATCGTCGAGGAGGACATTTCTCTCTCCATTCTTTTAATGCTTTCTAGAGTAAATTTATCGCTTTCTAGAGTAATTGTTTTATGCTTTCTAGTTGTAATGAACAATCTCTTCAATACAAAAATACCTTGTTTATTCTACATCTCATTTTGATTTCTCTGTGTAATATTCTCTTTCTCTCGTACTCTTTCTCTCTCTTCTATTTATTGTAAATAATTAGATGGTTCTAAATTGAATTATTCTGTAACAAATAAAAAGAAGCGCGTAGTTTTTAAATCAAACGTCTGCCTCCCTGTGTTCGACCCGGAATTTTAATTTCGGTATAAATTTTATTTGTTGAACACGAATTCTTCGCTTTCGAACTACAATGACAGGTTTTCCAAAACCAATCTCGTTAGCGTAGGTTCGTAATCGTTCAACATTTTGGCGTCGTTGCCGGGGAAGCAACGCTCTTTGATTTCTCTTCGCGTTTTGTAACTTATAAATCATTTACCTCACTTTTCTCCTTTCTTATTGTAATTGCAGGTACTCTTTCGAGACAGGCAAAAGCGGTAGATCGGAGTAAAGTGCTGTGGAAGGTTTTGTAAGTTATCCCCCACCTCCCACCCATTAGATTTCATTTCATCACATAATAACTCAAACATCAATCAACCTAGGTGTTTTTATAAACTCTAAGGTCAGATTGTTTGTTGTTTGACATCCATACTCACTCCAACCCCCACATTAAAAAAAAAAAAAAATCTCACAAAGGTACACAACCTCATCTGATTTTCAAACTCAACCGGTAATCCAATCTTAGGAGCCGGTACACATATCCAAACACATAATTGAGTAGAAATCAGATTAGGTAATCATTTGTGTGCCTAATTAAGTGGTGCAACAGGCCAATTGTTTGAGTTGATTGGGTCACACCACTTCAAATAAAATCAACTCATCAAGTAGCTGCCAATTAGGTTCAACTCTTAGGGATTTACCAGGCACTCCACATTCTTTTTAAACTTTAAAGGAAAACATCTTCACCTGTGCTTGTAAAACTTGGTGTGCCAATGAAACTTGATTGAAAACACCTAAAGTTGAATCCTAAAAGCTACTAAGCAAGATTTGAATCTTAAAAATCACCACATCAAAAACAATCTTGCTTGAAAACCACTGGTTGTGCACTCACATACAAATCAATCAATCATTAAGGGCACAACCCATTTAAAGGGCCCATCACATTCCAAAGCACATTCAAACCTAGCCCTAAATAAAACAAAGTAGACGTTGGCCTTAAGGATTGGACTCACTCTTCAGAACCCAGAACGAGATTATTTTCGATTAGTTTGTTTCTATTGTTCAATCTGATGTCTAGCTAGGGGAGTAGAGTCAAATGATCGTGGCTGGGGGGTACACTAGGAACCAGAGGCGCAAGCCGAAGGAAGAACCTTCTCCCCAGTTCCTCCTTCTAACTGGTTGGATTGAACAGACTGAAGTAGATCAAATCGTTCCTTTATCTCAAGACGGGTTTTGAGAGTCTATAGGTCTTTAGGCTAACCTATTTTACGACAGGTTTGATTGTTTGTATTGCAGGGCACCTTTCTTCCTCTCGTGTATCATGAATCCTTCCACATATTTCACGCATTCCCGCTCTTTCCCTCCTATTGTAAATTATCCTCAACATGACGATTATCCCAACTCGTATTGTATTCGACCATCAGTTAGTTGGGATAATTCGGATTGGGGATACAATTCCGGACCCCCGTGTTTAGGGTCTAACCCTGAACACTTTGATTCTGATTTCTATCCTTCTCAGAGTTACATCGATTATAGATCGTCCTCCTTTCATGAACAACCTAATACGATCTACAATCAAGAAGGATACACTGATCCTTACCCATCCTCTGATTTCACTGCCTTTAGGTCATCACCATCTTTTGAACAATCTGAAATGACCTATTATTAGGATGGGTATAACGAATCTCAATTTGTTAATTCCTCTACATTGATGTCAAACCCGCCCAACCCTGAACCAACTCATTTGGTTCAGGTTCATCAGGTTCAAGATAAGGTTCTGGCTAACTTGAGGAATATCATTCAATCTTTAGAAGTTCAGCCAATACCTTGCATTGAGAGATTGGAGCCCCTGATTGAAATGATTGATGATTTAAACAAGTCTTTGTTGGATTGGCTCCAGGATGTTAAGGATAAGAACCCGGGTGAGTTTCTACTTGGGAAATTAGCGAAATTGAGGATGAGATTCGTGATTGCTTTGATTCAATCTTGGAATAATTCCCAGGATGAACTCTCTTCAGGAAAGCCAATGACAGAACCCGCTCAGGCACCTGTTGGGGGGGACACTTGTTACGAGGCTGACCAGATTGAATTAAAGCAACCAATTAAGGATGACCTGATTTCTTCACCTGAGATCCCTGAGCCGGGTTACGAGGAAACGTATGTCTCCTGGGAACACAAAGTGACAACTGATTTTGGGACATACATTGATACAGATCCTGATTTCTTTGATGGTGAAGATTCAAGTTGCGAAGTCTCACACGAGTTTTCAGATCACGATTTTTGTGAGACGATTGGGCCTGAGGAATCTGATAGATCATTTGATAGCCCAATAACTGAGGAAACTGATCTTATTAGGGCACACGATACGGATCCAGAATCGCATTTTCTGGAGGAATCAATTCAATGCCCTGATTATCAGTTACACCCTGTTGAGCTTATTGATGATTCTAATTCTGAGATAATTAGACCCAAGTCAATTTTGATTTTGCCACATCATTTAGACTTGGAGATTTCAGACGGGGTGATGAATATACAAGAGGTCCTGGAATTTGATATGCTAAATGAGGAGGATAGGAGCTGGGAAGCTTTGATTTGGGAAGTTAATTCAGGAGGAAATGGAAGATTGAGTCGAAGGGTTCCTTTTAAGTTGAAACCATCAAATCAGAACCCTTACGACATTTGTTTCGAGGATGTTCAACCCAAGCACACATTCAACGATTATCCTTTTGAGCTTCAATTTTTTGTAACCCGACTTTTTGGTCTTGGGTTGCATCCTCAGAAATCGCAGGCCCGATCCCGCTTACATTCTAATTTTAGGTTTTTGGTAATTTTTATCCAGAACCTAAGATATTCTCGATTATGGGGTGTGGGTCTGCACCACAATCTGGTCCGCATCTGTGGACCTCTGCTGACAGGTCAGAGGATTCTTCTGTTCATTCTAATTCTGACCTGCACATGTGAATTCTTCATTTCTTTTCTTTGTATAGTGTGCCTAGCTGAAGGCACTAAACTCAGCACTTATACAGTTCTTTTTCGTTTTCATCTTGGAGCAGACCTGATATTCACACAATTCAGGTGCTTTCTACACTTTTCCACTATGTTTTATGTCTTTTTAATACAATGAGGACATTGCATTAGATAGGCATGGGGGGGTGGATATTCATCTCTGAATTCATTCGTCAGCTCCGTAGATTTGTTTTATATAAAAAAAAAATTCGGAATTAGGAAAGAGAATTTGGGTTTAAGAAAATTTGCAATCTTAGGAAATACTACATTAAGATCTGAACACAAAGACCCCTCAGGTCTTTGGACTTAATTAGCCTATGTATCCACTAAAATGTGGATTTGTCTTTGAGTCCTCGCCATCTTAATCTATTATAATTGGAATAAATAAGTTTGGGTGATAAGTACACGACTTATTAACCTGCCCTCTGATTTGAGGGAATTTTGAGTTTTAAGCATCTACACACTTTCTTTGCACTGACTCGTTATTCGGCGATTCTAACGGAAATTGGGTAGCTAATGAACCTTCTAGGGTGATATGGCTGGCAAGTTATCATGGGTAACAGCCCATAGGTAGGTTGTCCAGAGCCCAGTCACTAGACCCTTTTCTTTTTGCTGCCTTTAGGTAAATCTTAGATCAGGGAAGCCACCTACTTAAAAAAAAAAAAAAAAAGGAGAAAAGAACAAAAAGAAATAAGCCACACTTCACCGCACGAGTATAGCTGGCAAGTTGTCGATGGTAACAGCTCATCGACCGGTTGTCCAGAACCCAACTCAGAAAATGCGCTAAAAATTCCCAAAACACTTAGGAAGAAGCGGAGAAGTAGAATAAACCAGGGAGATATACACTGGATTCACCCTTGTGTTGACCCCGTTAAAAAATAAAAGTAGGGAGAAAGCTACTGGTTGTAAAGATACACCTTTAGGCAGAATTCTTTTTGACGTCACCTAGAGGCGTAGAAATCCGAAGTCCGTTCTAATTGCCGGTCAATGAGTCTATCACAATCACAATAAAATGCTTAAAATTTAGGGTTCTCATCAAATCTTGGGTGAGTTGAATGGTCGTAGAAAGCCACTCTTGAACCCTAAAATGTGAAAATTCAAAAAAAAAAAAAAAATAGAAAAGAGTAAAAAGAGAAAAAGAAATTTTTCTTTGAATAAGGCGAGGGCTTGAGGCAGTCTGCATTTTGGCTGATACCCGGGTACTGTTGTGTCTTTGAAAGTTCAGTTCCTAAGTAGACAATTTCTTAATAGTTGAAAATAACTCAGGTCCAAATAATCTAACCTAATTCTTTTATAAATAGCATATAGTTTTTGCTAGGGACTAGCAAAAGATAGGCATGGGGGTATGATGTAAACACATTTACACTATTTAAAATGTCTATTTATGCATGTTCTTAAGCATAAGATTGCATTTCATGATATAAATATTGCATAACATGCATCATCTTGCATTTAGAGTAGTTTGAATAAAATGGAGGTTAATTGTCTCCTTTTATGTGCTTGGACAGGGCAAACATTTTATCGGGGCCTTGGATCAAAGATCCAACCGTATGGATGTGATCAGGGCGACGATTGGAGTTCAACGACTCCAAGATCGCCCTAATCAGGCATCTGTAGCATCAGATAGAGACCGGGGAACCCTAGAAGATCAAGGGCTAGGATGGTGTAAATCCGCACTTCAGATGACAAATCCGACTGCACGGATGAATTCGGATTGACGATCGCAGCCTAACGACACAAAAATCGAGTCAATCCGACATCCGTGGCACCATCTACAACTTCCAGAAGATGGACGGCCAAGATGACGCCACGTGGCGCCATCTCAGCCGCCCAAACGGCCGCTTGCATCTTGTGAAGACCACGCACCCGTCTCCTCTCCGCCGTTGGATCTCGATCCAACGGTTGCGACGCGCCCACGCTGAAGTCAAGCGCTCGACACAAATGCGACCGCAGCGCAGCTATCGAGAGCTCTAATGCGAAGCAGGGACGCGCGTTCGAGCCGCGCCCCGCAGAAATTGGAGCGGTGGCGCGCCTCCAATCGACCGCACGATCGCGATCCAACGGCCGCGCGCGCCCGATAGCGCCGACGAGCAATTGGATGCGCGCGTGAACGCCCGATCGCACGCACATGCGGGCGGGCGGCAGCGGTGAAGGCGCGATTTTAAGCCGTGCGATCTCGCGATCGGACGGCTGAGACTTCGCAGACGTGCGTAGGCGTTATGCACGCGGGCAGCCGAGCGGGCGCGCGTGGCCGCGGCGGCGACGGCCACGTCGGGGCTTTAGTGACGGATTTATCCATCCTAAAGACCCCTTATTTATTATTTTGAAGATGTAATGTCTATTTTGCCCCCACTCCTTGGAACTATAAAAGGAGATCCCCCTCCATGCGAAATTCTCATCCCTTCTTTCTCTTCTCTACCCCTCCAAAGCTCAAGAGAAGCTTGTCCCACACCCGGGATGCTTCTCGTGAGATAAAGTCCAATTTTCGTTCCCCTTCGGAAGTGGATCCCGCGTCGACGACGGCGTGCTGCTTCGTTCCCGTTCTTCTGCTTCATCCTCCTTCGTCCCTCTTCATTCTCCTTCGTCCAGGCGTCGTCCCGTCTGACTCGTCCTCCAAGCAACCGTCGAGGAGGATTTCTCTCTCCCTTTTCTTTTTACCGCTTTCTAGTATAGATTTACTGCTTTCTAGATTAATCTACTCGTCCTCCAAGCAATCGTCGAGGAGGACATTTCTCTCTCCATTCTTTTAATGCTTTCTAGAGTAAATTTATCACTTTCTAGAGTAATTGTTTTATGCTTTCTAGTTGTAATGAACAATCTCTTCAATACAAAAATACCTTGTTTATTCTACATCTCATTTTGATTTCTCTGTGTAATATTCTCTTTCTCTCATATCTTTCTCTCTCTTCTATTTATTGTAAATAATTAGATGGTTCTAAATTAAATTATTCTGTAACAAATAAAAAGAAACACGTAGTTTTTAAATCAAACGTCTGCCTCCCTGTGTTCGACCCGGAATTTTAATTTCGGTATAAATTTTATTTGTTGAACACGAATTCTTCGCTTTCGAACTACAACGACAGGTTTTCCAAAACCAATCTCGTTAGTGTAGGTTCATAATCGTTCAACATTGGTGTTTTTCTATTTAGATTTTTTTTTCTGGTAATCTTTGTCCTTGAGGCACACCTTCAAAATTAAGTTCTTGGCTTTGAGCCAAAACAAGGTTCCAAAACGGGTCTTGCTATTCGCAAGAGGGGGTACCTGCAAGTCAAGGATTATCTTTTCTCTTTTATATATTTTTTTATCTTTTTACTAACAGGAAAGCGAAATAGAAATAAAGTAAATATAGTGTATATATATATGTATATGTTATATATGTATAAAGGGGTGGGGGTGGAGGCGGAGATGGAGTGTAGGACGGTGTCGAGTCGGTCATCGTCTAGAAAGACGCAACCAACAGGATGAGGTGCCGCGTGGAGTGTGGGATGGATGGTGGAAGATGTATGTGACCACGCCTTTTGTACGCGTGTATCAGGGAATATCAGCAACTAGTGCAGATATTCCCGCGATACAGCGTATTGTAAATAATGTGAAAATATATATATATGTATTTATATGAATATATCTATATGTATACATGGTTATAAATAGGTATATATATGTATATATATATATGTAGCTATATGTATAGATACATATATGTATAGATGTATATATATATATATAATACTATATAGATGTCTATATATATATATATGTATATATATATAATAATATATGTATATATAGGTATACGTAGCTAGATATGTATATATATGTATATATGCATATATAGTTATATAGATATATATATATATATATAAGTATATAGATGTATATATATATATATATATAGATGTGTATGTATATAGAATAATACATATTTATATAAGTATATGTATAGATATATGTTTATAAATATATATGTATATATGTGTATAAGTATACGTATATATGTAAATATATATGTGTGTGTATATATAAATATATATATATATAAGTATATAGATATATGTATATATATATGTATGTATACTAATACATAAGTATATAAGTATTACTATATGTATAAATATAAGTCTATATATATATATATATGTCTATATATATATATGTATATAAATATATGTATATATATGTCAATATATATATGTATACGTATATATATATATATATGTGTATAATAGTGTATAGGTGTGTGTGTGAGTATGGAAGTGTGAGTGTATGTGTGCGTAAGCGTCGGTAAAGAGAGTGTTGTGAGAGAGAGTGAGAGAGAGAGAGCGAGAGAGAGAGGGCAGGAGAGATGGCGCTGCCGAAGTTAAGGCGTCTGGAGGTTCCACGCAACGTCTGATGGTTTCACGTGTGTGCAGGCGCGTATGCGCGTGCTTGAGGGAGTGGCCGCACGCAGAGGAGGCTGCAGTGCACCGCGTTGAGTGGAGAGCAAGCGCTGGTGCTCGCAGGTGCATGCGGTGAAGGAAGTGGGCGAAGGCAGGTGCTGGGAAAGGGCTGGCGCACGCAGACGTACGCGGGCGGGTGCGGGCTACGCGGACGGAGATGTGCAGGCGGGCGCATGCTCAGGCAAACGGCGGTAGTGGCGCGTCAGGTGACCGGTAAAGTGAGAAACTCACTGGTCACCCCACTGTAGCCACAGTGTCGCACAGACTCGCGTGAACAGTGGCTACAGTGTAAGGCCGCGCCGCGTGATTGGGAGCTGCAGGTGCTGTGAGTGCGGCCAACTCGCGGCTGGCGCGTGTTGGCTAGCGCGTGAGGAAGAGGGTCCGCGCCGGCCGGTTGCGAGCGTGGAGAAGTTCGCGACAGAGTGGAGAAGCGGGAGGCGATGGTGTCTGCAGGCATGCGCGGAAGCTTGCGGGTGCTGCTGGGGTGCGTGGAGAGGCTTGGCCGGCCGTTGCAGTGGCGCGCGGTGGCCGACTGCGGGCAGAAGAGAGAGCACGATAGAGCAAAGAAGCGGGATGCGGAGAGGCTTGCAGGCGCACGGGGAGGGAGAGGGCGACGCGCAAGCTTGCGCGAAATGGGCTGGGCAGCTGCTGCTGCTGGAGCTTTGAGCTTCAAGCTTGAAGCCTGCACTCCAATGGCTGAAGGTGTTGGAACAAAAAAATGAGAGAAGAGCGACCACACCCACCGGCTCTTTGAAGAGCTGGGCGGTGGTGGTCTCACTGTGGTTGGTGTTCACCACAGTGAGGGCTCTTGTCTGCCAGGTGTCTCTGAGGAGGGCCGGCATGTGGAGGGAGAGGGAGGAGAGGACGGTGGCCTGGAAGAAGTGCTGGGTGGTTTTTTTCTCTATTGGACTAGGCTCCCATTTAGAAGAAGAAGATGCCCTCCTTTTATAGAAGAAGAAAGCCATGCACAGCCATGCCCTGGCTGTACATGGCTCATGCATGGCTCATGGCAGGGAGAGGTCTGCTGCGGCTGGCAGGGAGAAGGATGGAGAGCAGGGAATGGCGCAAGGAGAAGTTGCTCCATGCAGCCACGAGAAGCATTTCAAAATCAAGTGGAAAAAAAATAAAAAGATGGTGGATTTTGCAAAGATGCACTTGAGGAAAAATGTAATTGCGAGGCCATTTTATTTCACTCTCCTCCCCTCTTAATTAAATGCATGCATGCGTGTATTTTTACAACGCAACTATGGAGACCTATTATGCATTGGTAATGCTAGGAAATAGCACAAGATGGCACAATTGCAAGTGTATTTTTGCGGTGCAATCAAGCTGCAGGCCCTGCAGCAATTGCTATTAGACTGGATTCGCTCGCGTACTCAACCCACGCAGCCTGGGGTTCTGAAACCTGGAGTTCGTGGCCTGAAGCTCGGAAGCAAGCAAGCTTGTATGCTTGTTAATGGTAGATGGGGGCTCCTTCCTACACAACACAAAAATAGCCTTGTAGCTCTATCAGACAGCAGGAGAACCTTCACCGTATCACAACGAAGGTGAGGCGGGGGTTGGCGTGGTTCAGAACGGCCTAGGCATGCGTGCCTAGGTCGGTCTGAGTCCGTGTGTGTGGGGTTGTTTGGTGGAGGTGTGGAGCGTGTGTGGCAGGCAGTGAGTGGGTGGAAAGTGATTAGTGGTCGATGGCGGAGGTGAAGAGGTTGGTGGCGAGACGTGTGGAGGTGCAAAGTGATGGATGTGTCTCACCGGAGGTCGGTCGGAGATGGGGAAGATGAGGGTGGACAGTGGCAGTCGAGGGGTGATTTGTGAAATAGAATGAGGGAAAATAGAGAGTAGGAGAAGAGGAGCTTATCTAGGGTACTTGGAGTGAAGGGGAGGCAGAGGAGACGAATGGTGAATTTGTGCCGTTGTCGAAGAAGACGGCCCTGAGGGGGAGATAACGGTGACGAGGAGGAGGTTAGGGAGGCGTGCGCTGGTGCGGCGCAACGCAGAAGAACGAGGCGAAGCGAACCCTACTGTTGGTATGGTAGCAGAGCAATGAGAGGGGGGAGGAAGAGTCATCGGAGCTTGAAGGCTACTTGGCCGAAGAGGGGAAAGAGGAATTCTTGGGGATTCTTCGGCCAAATCAAGCTTGAGGGATTCGCAGAGGACTGGGGATCCTTTTATAGTCACTGGCCGGGCTTCTGGTGCTTGGAGGGCAAGCCTTCTATTGCAAACTCCTTGCTGGAGAAGGAAGGTGGTTAGGATACCGAAATTTCTCGAGCATTCGCATGAGAGATTGGGCGCAAAATTGATCTGGAGATCGCGTTCAAATGATGGAGAAATCCTCAGAGAATCTCCCTTCCAAATCTGGGAGATCTCTGAGGATTCGAGGAGATATCAGCCTTGAATCCTCGCCTAAGTGGGATTCCTCCGCTGTAATGGTAGAGGGACCTGGATGCAATGGTGGCAAGGAAGCTAGGGGGCTCTGTGCAAGGGTTTTTCAAAAGTTAGGGGCTAGAATGTAATGGGGTGGACCATTTCGCAAAGTAGGTCAAGATGACCTTCCCTTAGACCCAAATTTTGGTATAAACCTAATTTGGACCTAAGAAATCCAATGGTGAAGTTGGAGTTTAGGTTTGACTACATTTGACTAGAAATTTTGCATAAAAACCTAAATGAGGTTAAATACTGAGCTAGGACCCCAATCTAGGTCAAAATAGGTTTCAAAGGCCAAATTGAAGGTTCTAAACCCTACGAGATATTTTTCCATGAATTTTAGAGGGTTTAGTTGATTTTTATCCTAGCCCAAACCTTGCTAAATTAAGCGAGTCTATTTTAGGGTTACAGAATGTCATTTAATTCTTGGATTGCACAATAACCCATTTCTGACTGAACCAACCCACTTTTTATCTTATTCATACCATTTGAACTATGCTTTGCCTCTGAGAAATCCCATTTATCTACTGTAATGGTGAAATTGCAATTTTTACCCTTTAGTTCATGTTTTTCTCAGAACATTAAACCCTTGACTTAAGTCTTCCTTGAGGTTATGTAGGAGCTTTTGTTTACTTTCACAGGCAAAAATGAGCTAGTTAGGGCTCATGATGAGGCTCTCATCAGGGGACGGTGGCGAGGAATGGGGAAGACGACCCTCACTTTGACTAGCAAGCAGCAGAGGAAGAGAATGGGTAAGCCAATTTGGCTATTGGCTGCCCCTAGGAAGAAGGGGAAGGAGGTCGTCGGAGTTGGTGGAGATGAAGGTCCGGGAGAAGGGAAGAAGAGGGAACCGGCCTCCAAACCAAGCTAAGTGTGTAAGGAAGTCAGGTCGAAGCTTATATAGAGCTCAGGACCTACTGCAAATAAGGGAGGAAGCTCGACGAGCTACAAAATTTTAGGGGAAGAAATCCCTAAAACTCCAAAGGTTCGCAACAGCTTTTGGCTTTGATTCCAGGTCCAAGAAGTTGCTCAGAGGATCAGGAATCAACTGAGGAACACTCCTTCCATTTTTTTTTTTTTTTGAAACAAAAAGAAAAGCTATTGTCTTACGATAGCAATCTGGGAAGGTATATCATATAATCAAGTAAGAGGAATTACAGTCTGGATCCCCAAGTAAGTATGAGGGACCAGCACTCTCTTACAATTTGTTCACAACACACCGGTCTCTCCTGAAAAAGCCTCGCATTTCTCGCCTTCCACACATACCAGAGAGTGACAGCCATGCGCACATGTGGCTTCTCTCTCACAACAAACCCATGCCAAATGAAATCCCATGTTGGTAATGGCTCCTGGAAAGTCCTCCTCCAAACAACATCAATGACCAGGCAAGAGGAGAAAATGTGATTAATGTTGTCAGTGTGCATCCGACATAAGTAACATTCATGAAGAGCAGCTCCCATCCTTCTATGTCACAGATCACCTGTAATCAAGCTCTCTCTCCTACACAGCCAAAGAAATATTTGTACCTTAAGGGGGATCTTCAAAAGCCAATTTTTCTTATCAATGAATTCATAGCTCCACCCACTTCCATTTTCCATGATTCTGTTGTAACCACAATGCACAATGTAAAGCCTGTCCCAGATGTAGTTATCCTCCACTCTAAGTCTTGGCCTAAATCTTTCAAGATCTAAGAACAGATTCCTCCTTTCATCCCATAGCCGGGTGCCCCTTCTGGTGGAGTCTTCTTTATTCAGTCTCCAGCTGCAGCTACTGCTAGACCAGAATCTACTAACAATCCCCTCCTTATAAGAGGTTGCTGCAAAGGCCCTTGGATAGATCTCCTTCAGAACACCCAACTGGGACTAACCTTCATTCCAGAAGCTGAAGGTCCTGCCATCCCCAAGAGCCGACTGCAGCAGATGCATGTTATCAGCCAATGCTTTGATCACTGAATTCCAAAAGGGCGAGGGTCTGCTGGGTTGCAGCCTATAGAGCACACTGTTTGAAGATCCATAGCTGTCCCTGATCAAGGCAGTCCAAGGCTTCATCTCTCCTTGTAAGAATTTAATTGTCCAGTTGAGCAATAAAGCATCATTGAACTATTTCAGGGATTTAATCCCAAGTCCTCCCCTGTCCTTTGGCTAGCAGATTTGCTCCCACTTCAGTGGTTGCATAAATCTGCCGTCATGTTTGGATCCCCTCCAAAAGAATCTCTTCCTCAATACATCCAACTGCTTCTTTATAGATTTAGGAGCTTTAAAGATGGAAAGGTAGAAAACAAGGATAGAGGTGATCACTGAATCGAGAAAAATGAGTCTTCCACCCTTGGATAGAAAGCTGCTATGCCATCCATCCAACTTCACTGAAATTTTATCAAAGAGACAATTCCAATCTCTTTTCTTCATTCTAGAGCACCTCAGTGGTAGACCCAAGTATTTGATAGGGAGGCTAATGCGGGGGGTCCCCAACAGTTGAAATATCACCTTGCTCAGCCTCAGGTAAGCCAAAACAGACCAAACTTGACTTCTCTCTATTCAGCCTAAGGCCTGAGATTTCTCCAAAAATGTTGACCATATGACACAAAGCTTGGGTTTCATCAATAGATCCTTCCACAAAAAAAATCGTATCATCTGCATATTGAACTATAGGGGCCAAAGCACTCCTGCAAGATAAAGAATATCCTCTAATAAGCCCTGCTTCAGCAAGTTTGCAAGTATACCAGCCCAAGTTGTCCACTGCCAGGTTGAAAACCAAAGGTGCCAGAGGACAACCTTGTCTAATCCCACATTGGGGCTGAATCCATGTACCACAAGGTTTCCCATTTATCAATGGAATGAAAGAGGTAGTTGTGATACACCTTTTCACCCACTGAATCCAAGTAGAGGGAAAACCTCTTCTTTTAAACACTTCCCAAAGATAAGGCCAATAGATGGAATCATAAGCTTTTTGGAAATCAACTTTCCACAAAAAAGCTTTACACTTCCTCTTGTGCCACCCACAAACCATCTCCTGGGCCATGATAAAAGACTCTTGCAAAGATCTATCAGGAAGGAAGGCGGATTGAACAGGGTGGATTAGCTCTTGCAAAATAGGTCTCAACCTATTGGCCAAGACCTTGCTAATCACCAAATAAATAGAGTTTGAAAGGGTAATGGGTCTGAATTCCTGAAATGATTCAGCTCCCGGAGTCTTTGGCAAAAGGAATAAAAAGAACCTATTGATTTTTTCAAAGCCAAAGTTGCCAATCTCAAATTCTATGATCACCTCCATCACCTCAGTGCCCACAACATCCCACATCTCTTTGTAAAAGAAGATTTGAATTCCATCAGGACTAGGTGGGCCTTCACAGCTGAGATCCTTGATGGCATTCAAAATTTCAGATTCAGATACAGTAGCAGTCAGGCTGGACCCCTGATCTTCAGCGATTTTGGGAAGGTCACTTGCTGCCATCCTCCAATTGCCCCTTTCAGCAGATCTTGAGGATTCCTTGAAGTATCTGATAGCCTCAGCTCTGATATCAGAGATGGAGGTAGTTCTCTGCCCATCTTTAACAATTGAGGAAATCAGATTAATTCTTCTTCGAGAGCTGGCAGCCAAATGAAAGAATTTAGTGTTTGCATCCCCCTCTTTTAGCCATAGTTGTCTTGAACATTCCCTCCAATCCATCTCCAGCTTTAGATCTTCTTCAGCCACCACCCCCTGCCATCTTTTTCTGTTAAGGAGATCCTTCTCAGACAACAGGTCATTGGCTTCTCTAGAGTCCAATTCCTGAACCTTCATCAAGGCTTCTCTGCATCTCTGATGCCTCATGACAGAAACAACATCACCATATTCCTTTAACATCACTCTCATAGTTGACAGTTTGAAAGCCAGCTTGATGGTAGCCGTGCCCTTAACCTACTGAGCCCTCCACCAACCTTCAAGCATCTCTCTGAAGCCTGGTTCCCTCAACCAAGACTTCCTGAAATTGAAATAGGATCCAGCCAACACCTGTTCCTCATTGTCCCAGACTAGGGGGGTGTGATCAGAGAAGGGTCGTTCAAGGCCACAGACATAAGATAACTGAAAAAGGTCCAGCAACCCAGCATTGCCAGAGAACTTATCAATTTTGTACATGAGACCATTTCCATTCCTCCAAGTGAATTCAGAGCCCGAGGAGGGCAACTCACTCAAACCTAAAGCTTGAACCATTAACTAGAAGCTAGTGGTTGCACTATCAGCCATACCACTGGGTCTATCACTTCCCACCAATACACAATTGAAATCCCCTCCAACAAGCCAGGAAACCCCATTCACAAAATCCGCAGCCAAATTCCAGTCCTCCCATAGCTCATGTCTTCTGCTAGGGTCACAGGGGCCATACACACCTGTCACAAATAATTCACTGCCCCCTGGTCTCTTTTGAACCTGCAAGTCAGTAAGTGTCTAGCCAAAGAGACCTCCTCCAACTGCAACACATGCTTCTTCCAGTAGATGGCAACACCTCCAGATCTGCCACTTGAGTTGATCATCATAATGTCATTCGTAAGACCAGCTTTCATCTCTATCCAAGCCCTGTCAGCCTCACTATCAATATGCGTTTCTTGGAGGATGGCACAATCAATCTCCCATTCTCTCAAATATCTAAGCAAAGAAGCCCTTCGACTTTGATCATGCAACCGATGCACATTCCAAGTAAGGATCCTCATTTGGCCATCTGATCAGTCCCCTTCTTTGCAGCAGAGACTTTGCTAACCTTCATCACAGCTACAATGGCACACTCATCAACTTTTTGTATTGAACTATGTCTTCTCAGCCTGAGCTTGTAGGGAGGTCTCCCTAGACTAGAGATGGAAGGAGTTGTGGAATCCAACAGCAGACCTTCAACCACAGGAGGACTACATTGCAGATCTAAGGAATTCACAGGGGGCTCTTCTAGATTAGGTTCAACAGGAGCATTGGCTATGGGAGTCCCACCTTTCAAATCCTCAGCCACAGCCTCATTCATCAATGTCATCTCCTTACCTTCTTTCACCACCACAGCTGAGTCAACTTGAAGCAGAGCTACACCCCTCCTATCCTCCAGAGTTTCAAACATCCCCTCCTCTGCCATCAAACCCCCCACCCCATCTTCCAGTTCCATATCTTTATTGGGCCCAGCCAACTTCTCCTGAATTTCATAATCGCTCAGTATTGAGCCTGTTTTGGCTTGTAGGACATCAGCATAAGAGGGAGGGTAATGGCGTGATTCCACATCCCTGTTAGCCACATGAAAATTCAACTGCAACAACCATGAACTCCCCCCACACCATAGAATCAACTTATCTAGAGCAGACTCGGCCCTAAAGACATCCACCCCCACATTCAAAACACTACCATCACCTTCAGTCAGGCCAATCTCAGCATCCTTTGCCACAGAATCAAACCCATCAATCATAGCTTCCACCACCACCCTAGATCTCAAGTGCAAAGGTAGACCTTTGATTTTAAGAATGCCTGATCTAGGGGCAGCTCTTTGAGGTGGTCGCTTAAACAAAGAGCCATCAAAAGGGGATACCAGATGCCACATCACTGTCAACCCATGCAGATTACTGGACCAAAAGCACAGATGTTCGACATCTACCACCCCCAAACCAAAGAGCACAAACTGCGAGGGGGAGAGGACCGTAATTTTCCAAACATCAGACGAGAGGGAAAGGGAGCTTACTAGTTGATGATCTTTCTCTAGAGATAGAGTGCCCATCATCACTTCCTTAATCAAGGCCCCTCACAAAACTAGTTTCGTCACCTTGATGTCCTCACTCAGAGGAATCTCCACATCCAAGGTGTGCCCCCCAAAAGCCGACGAGGGAGGTGTAAGAGGCTTCTGCACCTCTCCCTTTTGTGTCCAATGATCAGTGTGCATCCTACCCCAAGATCCTCCATGAGCTGCCAAGCAAGAGTCACGCTTGTGGCCATAGCCCCAATAGTCCAAGTAAAGCACTGGACGTTGGCACACAGCTGCCAAATGTCCATGGCATCGACATCTAAAGCAGACCACCTCCCTACGGTTCCATGACCACCTATCGTGAGTCCACCGCCTGTCCACAGCCCTGACTACATCAATCGCCTGGGCACCTCACTCTTTTCTTCTCCAAGAATGCGATCTCCAGACCGACCAGCCATCATTGCCGATGGCTCGCTCGCCAGGCCACCTAGGGTGGCCAGCCATCATCGCCGGAGCTTCCCGCCTAAAGTGAAATTCTAATCTCCTTTTGCTATGGTTCCACTCCTTCCAATTTTAAGGGAGATTGATTGAAGGATCAAAGAGCTTCACTTAATTGAAGGTTGTCAACTTGGTGGGTTTAGGACTTGGCTTGAAGGAGACAAAGGTAGGGGGCTTTATGTAATTATTTCGAAAGTAAGGGCATAAATGAGAAAGAAAGTGTTAGATTGGACCAAAATGCAAACTAGGTCAAAAAGATCTCTGATTGGGCCCAAATTTTGGTATAAACCTAATTTGGACCTAAGTAATTTGATGGTGAAGTCAAATTTAGGTTTTGACCAATTTTGATTGGGTAATTTGCATAAAAACCTAAATTAGGGCAACTATCTATCTGACTATTTTAGGTAAAAATGGGTTCCAATTGTCAAATAAAAGGTACCAAACCTGAGGGAATATTTTTCTATAATTTTTAGAAGGTTTAGATGAATTTTATCTTGACTAGAACCTCTATAAATTAAGCAGGTCTATTTTTAGGGTTTTAGATGTCCATTAATTCTTGAAACGCATGAAAACCCATTTTGTTCTACATGAACCCATTTATTAGATATTTTTGATCATTTGACCGTTAATAAACCCCTGAGAAACCTGTGATTGTTCTGCATTTAGGATATTTTGCTAAAATTGTAGTTTTACCACTATTTTATTGTTAATCTCTCAGAAAGCATATGCAATGAATTACGGTTCTTTGGCGGTTATGTGGGAACATTTATCAATGGAATATGACTAATTAAAGCTAGATATAGCTGATGATGCGTTATCATCATACCCGCAAGCCTAACTTTTGTTAGTCCTTTAGTAAAATCATATGAAATGAACTTGAATTCTAGACCATGCTTTGAAGTTCAGAGTCCTGATTTATTCTTCCTTTTAGAAATTAGGTCAAAATGCTACTAATAGGCCTAGAGGTACTCAAGTCCCAACCAAGATTTAGACCTGACCAGCTCTAGCCTTAGTTTACCATGAAGGTTTCTACGGCCCACAGAAAGTATCCTAAGGTTTTTTGAACCCAGCGGTTAGAGCACCCATGCTTGTACGTGGTTAGTCCCAATTCAGTTTGTAGTGCATTTTCGTGAGAGAGAGAGAGAGATAGAAGAATTTTTGCATTTTTCGAGTATTTTCTCTCTCTTTTTTTTAATTATTTCTGGCTTCAAATTGGCTCAAAAAAACACAACCTGTATTGGATTCCTTGCCCCACCATCAATCCTTGTAGGGTCCCTAGCAATCAATGCTTCGAGATAGCACCGCCCATGGCAACCCCCAGAACCCTAGCTTTTGAAACTTCGAGATAGTGTCACCCATGGTATTCTGTAACTAAATTCAAGCCCTGGCGATTGACATTTCGAGATAATCCCACCCATGGCACTTGAATTAGTACAAGGTGCTTACATGGCCTTGATAGGATATTTAGATATCCTAGGAGAAAAGCATCGAGGAGATGGTTTGTTATTGTGCATCTTCGAGGGGAATTTCCCACCTCTCCATACCAGGAAGTTGTCTAAATCAACTTGTGTTGATAAGCTGCTCCTAATCTAAGTAGCTTTTTTAGAACAAAATAAACGCTTTTGCATTATTTTGATTATTAAGCGCCCTGAACTAGACTTGTGTGTTGTTTAGGGTGCTTAGGTTACTGAGTCTCGCAAACCAAAGGTCAGTTAACAAGGTCGAATAATCCCTAAGCCTTAGACCTAATACATAAGCTTCGCATTTTCCATAACCTCTTAAGGACTATCTAGATCTTAACGGATACTTAAATTTTTAAGCCTAAAACAAGCCCAAGAGGCCTAAGATCAACACTCATACTAATCTCCATATCTCTATTATTCTAGGACTTAATTTTTTTCGTTTGATTTGTTCTAGAACTTAAGTAGATTCCATAATCATTTACTAATGACACACTTTTTGTTTCAAATTGTTGCTCCTTTTTGACATTTAAATCACCTCCTCTTTTCCTTCTCAAGAATGATATGCAATTAAGCTCACAAAATTTTCTCCCCTTTCTCCATTTTTTTTTTCAATTTTTATTTTATTAGTTTTTTGAATATAAGTAATTTTTTTTCTGAAAACCCTTCAGAAATTCAATTTTTTATGTGTCTACACTTTAACACCCCCTATGCCTTAGTTTTGCAATGTCATTGTAAACCAGAGGGTATGGAATCAGGTTGGTTCATGAGTTAGAATAGGATAAAAAGGGTGGGTGAACGGGTCAGGATGACTGTTGTGGATGATTTCAAGCTTTGATATAAATACCAAAGGTAGAGTTGACTGTTCTAAAAATGAACTCAAAGTGTAGTAGATGTGTAGCTCAAAGACATAATCAGAAGGGTCTCGGGCTTTTGGAATGACGGGTTGCCTCCCGTTAAGTGCTAAATTCAATGCCTTCAGCCGAGCAAAAGGTGGTCATGGAGGAGTGGTCAAATCAGATGAGTTTTGTAAAATAAACACCCTGATCAATAGCCTAGTTGGTCCAACCAGGTACTTGTTTAGATCAATAGGCTGATGTTGTAGCCTAAACCCAATCAATCTAGTGGTTTGATGGATGTGAGTAGTAGATGCAGAACCAACCAGATACTTTGAAGCTTAAATAAATGTGGAAATAAAAATCCAGGGTTTGGCTGATTCGATTCAACCGGATTAGAGTAGGGATCCTCAAATGCAAAAGAGTTTGTGGAGGATGTAGGAACCCTACAAGAGTGATGAGAGAAGGATGGGACATGATTAATAGTCTGATAAAAGTCTAAAACCCAATCAAAATGTGGAGAAGAATCATATGCAACCGGATCATCGAGAGGAGAATCAGAGTAGAAGTTGATTCTGGTTGTGGGTTGAGGTTGGGTTTTGATTCGAGAAGGTTTTGTATGTGGGTTTGAAGAGGTGGCTTCCTCGAGAACTATGTGTGTCGAGGGCTCTTCTAGAAAGGATTCAAAAGTAGGTTCATCTAGAGAGTCCTCATAATGGCCATCAAAATCAAAGGTAAATGCCTGAAGAGTGCTTATACGATCATGGAAATCTGAGTCAAGAAAAGATTCAAAATAGGGATTGCAGACACTCTCGGCACTTACTATTTCTGATTCCTGAAGATCAAATAAGAATGATTCCATCTTAATGAAACCTAATTTTAAATCAATGATCTTAGGATCAGGGACCTCAGAGTCAGAGTTGAAGAATGGATCATGGATGCTGAGGTCGTAAATTGGTTCATAATTGTCAGGAAACAAAGGTTCTCCGAAATCATAGTAGGATTCAAAATCATTGGAGAACTTGTGAAGATCATGTTTTGATTTTGATTCCAGATTAGAGGTTCCACCATAGAAAGAATCAAGATGTGTAGAATCTACAACCTGAGTTGGATCTAACCTATTTTCAGATTTCGAGCTTAAAAAGGTATCCTTATTAGGCTAGGGCTCAAGTTCTTGGCTCCTAGGATAGACCGAATCAATTCCCAACTCATCCAACTCAATTTATGTATCATAGATTGGTGTGACTTTCGAAAAATCAATTAGTGTCTTTGAGGAGGTTGGAGAGGTGTATTCACCAAATACGATCTCAGAATCGTAATTCAAATTCGAAGTCTATATTTCATCACATGGGGCCTTATACTCTTCCCAATTAGGCTCAGATCTAGATTTTAGGTTAAAGGTAAGGATTGGATCACTAGAATCTTGGTTGGGCTCTATTGGGATGTCAGAATCATTCTCAAGAATCACCTTAACAAGTTAAGGTTCGGGGTTTACATTCTCAAGATGTTCTATTTTAAGCTCATCAGCACACGTGTTGGGGAAATCTAAGCTCGATGGACCAGCTTCCTAGTTTCCTAGGGCCGGTTCAGAATCAGGAACACCTGCGATTGGATCCTCCCCACCCTCATCAAGATTAGGAATGCCAATTGTTATGAAATTTGAATTTAAATTCATTTGGGTTGGGGGTCTACAACAACCTTTATTCTTGAACTCAGGATTTGGGAAATTATGTTGATCACTATAATCACTCCAAGATGTTTTATTAACTTCTGATGGGCACTTTTTATCAATGGTTCTATATAACTTATTCAGCATTTCTCCCCATATATCCAAAAATTTCTGGAGGTCTTCCGGAAATGAACGATTTGGCCAACATTGCAGACAATCATTGTGTAATTTCACTAATTCATTATGTTCTACTAGGAGATCATTGGCAAGTCAATTTTCCGCTTTTGATTAAGTTTCACAAATGAAATAACGCGTTGTTGTAGTATTTAAGTGGTGGAAAAATCGACTAATCAACAATAAAAATAGCCACTCACAGAAGAGCGGGTCGTGTCCACAGGGAGGCACTGAAGCAATAAACTCTCGATTATTTCATATTCTTTCGATCAAGTGCGAAATCCCTAATAAAATCTAACATGAAATGCGATAGAAAGAAGATGCACAATAACTCAAAAATATAAGGGTATATGTGTAATTTTTTCTCACTGAAATATTTAATAAATATGTGATGATTTTATGTAATTTAAATGGACATATATTAGAGAAAATTTGTGCACATGTTAATCCCTAAACCAATGTTGAAACATGTGAATATCAATAACGCGTAATTATCAGAAAGCAAGAGTGTGCAGTCACAATTTCACCATAATAAAATAATCATAAATTAAAATTGATTTTTGGTGGAAATGGCATTGAATGTAATTTTTAATGGGGAAGAAAACAAGGGATTTCACCTCTCTCCTCCTTGAGCATGGGAGAGAGGTTAAATCAAGGAGAGACTCCCACGGGAGATTGGCTGGAGCGCGGCCGTCACGGTGATGGCAGCAGTGCATTGTGAGTTGGTCGGAGCTGGCCTGCCGGAGGAGAGGAGTGGCGGCAGTGGAGAAGCTGCAGCTGGCCGCGCGTGTTGCAGGTGCTGGCATATAGTTGTAGGCGGTGGTGCGGGTACGCAAAGGCACTGGAGGGGGGCTGCAGGGCTGCGCGGTCATTCTGCAGTGCCTGCAGAGGGCACGCTGGAGAGAGGGAAGCACCTGTGGGCGTGGGTTTGCCTGCGGGCTTGAAGGGGCACCTATGGGCTTGAAGGTGCGCTTGCAAGGGACGGTGAAGGGTGGCGAGCACCTGCGGGAGGGGGGGCGCTGGAGGTGGGCGCTGGCCTGGCGCTAGAGAGGGGGAAGTGTCTGCTGGGAGAAGGCGCATTGCGGTGGTAGCGTGCTGCAGGCGGGAGCGCTGGTGGGGGCGCGGGTGCCTGCAAGGGTGCAGCTGCAATGGAGATGGCACGGGCGCTTACTGGTAGTCTAGCATGGTGTTCGTGCAGGCGCGGTGTAGCAGGCACTTGCAGTGGAGGTGCTGATGGCGTGGCTTGCAAGGGCAGGCGCAACGCCTGCAGAGCGCTTGGCTGTGGTTGGTTCACGGTGTATGCTCTAACCACAGTGTTGGTGGTGGCTAGGGAGAAGGTGGATCCTCGCAAGGGGGAGGAAGAAGATGCTCCTCCTCTCCTATGCTCCGCCTCCTCTTAACTCCTCTCTTCCGCACTAATCTAGGGATTTTCAAATCCCTTCCTAATTTTAGCCGATGCCTGTTGGGTTCCGTTGGCCATAGGTGGAGATATTTGTATGGGGAAAATATCTTTCCACCCCCCTATTCTTTTCTACATTTGATCCTTGATGGGTCGGCCCGAATAGGTTGTTAATATGATATTTTTATCGTTGAAATGTGTATAGTGGTTAACCTAATTTGGACCTAACCATCTCTTTACAAAATTTTTAACCTGGCCTAATTGATTTTATCTTATCACTTTCAAGCCCAGGGTCGAACATAGGGAAGTGGGGTTAAAGTCGAGTTTCTACGTTTTCCTTAAAACGCGTCTCTTCCATTCGTTTATTGTGTTTTTGGTGTTTTTTTATTTAGGTTTTTTCATGGTAATCCTTGTTCTTGAGTCACACCCTCAAAATTGTGTCCTTGGCTTTTAGCCAAACAGAGTCCCAAAACACGTCTTGCGACTCGCAAGACGAGGTACCTGCAAGTCAAAGATTATCTTTTCTTTTTTATGTATTTTTTTTATCTTTTTACTAACAGAAAAGCAAATAGATAGAAAGTAAATATAGTATGTATATATATATATGTAGTATATATATAAAGGGGTGGGGGTGGAGGTGGCGATGGAGTGTAGCACTATGTCGAGTCAGTCGACGTCTAGAGAGACGCAACCAACACGACTAGGTGCCGCATGGAGTGTGGATGGAGGATGGATGATGTATGGGACCACGCTTTTTTGTACGCGTGTATCAAGGAATATCAGCAACTGGTGCAGATATTCCCGCGATACAGCGTATAATAAATAACATGAAAATATATGTACATATGTATGTATATAAGTAAATATATCTATATATATATATAAATGTATAGTTATATATGTATAGATATATATATATAGATATATATGTGTATATATATGTATATAAGTATATATATATATATTACTATATATATGTATATATATATATGTATATAGATATATATGTCTATATATATATAAGTATATGTATAAGTATATAGATGTATATATAAGTAGATATATATATATATATATTATATATATATATATATATATATATTTATATATATGTTACTATAAGTGTGTGAGTGTGTGTATGTGTTGGTATAGGTGTGTGCGTCGGTGAATGTGTCTGTGTGTGCGTTGCTGTGAGTGTGTGTCTGTTAGTGAGTAAAAAAGAAAGAGAGAGAGAGAATACGTGAGAGAGAGAGTGGGAGCGGGCGGGAGAGATCAGCAGAGAGAGAGAGCGGGCGAGCGAGAGATCGCGGACGCGCGAGTTAAGACGTCTGCCGCCTCTGGCGGACGTCTGACGCCGCGTCGTCTGAAGGCGGAGGCAGACGTCTGAAGACGGCGGGTGCGGGCGCGGCTTCGCGTAGGGTTCCTGCAGGCGTGCGCGAAGGCGACGGGTGGGCGAAGGCATGGAGGAGCGAGCGTGGAGGAAGTCTGCAGGTGGTCGAGGAGGGTCGCGGAGGAGGGCAGGGGGCGGCACGAGGCCGTAGCCGGCCGCTGCAGTGCGCGCGGCGGACGGCTACAGGTGCAACTGTGGGGACGTCAGGACGGAGGTTGAGCGGGGAATGGCCCTGCAGGCGCGCGTGAAGTCGACGGGCGGCTGCGGGGACGGTCGCGGAGGAGCGGGAGGACCTGCTGCTGCTGCTGCGTGGCTGCTGTTGCCGTGGCTTCAAGCTTCGAAGCTTGGAGCGGCGGCAATGGCGTTAAAGAGAAAAAAAAATGAAGCGAGGGAATGCACCACGCCCACCGGCTCGTCGAAGAGTTGGGCGGTGGTGCTCCCACTGTGGTGGTGTGCACCACAGTGGGTTCTCCTGCTCGCCGGGTGCCTCCTCGACGGAGGACCGACGTATGGGAGGGGAAAGCGGTGGAGAAGATGGCTGCGGGTTTTTGTTGCTGCAGCAGCCTCCCTTGCGAGGAAGAAGCTGCAGCTTCTTATAGAGGAGGAGAGAGAGGCGTGCCGGCTGCAGCAGGTAGAGGGTGCGCGAGTTGCAGCTATAGGGAGCGGCGTTGGCAGGGAGAAGTGACGTGGAGTAAATGCATGCAGCTGCTGCGGGAAGAAGTGCAGCTGCGGGAAGAAGAAAAGAAGAAATCAAGAGAGAAAAAAATGAAAAGAGGTGGAATTTGCAAGGAGGCACTTGAGATAAAATGTAACTATGCAAGCCATTGTTTCACTCCTCTTCCTCTCTTGATTAAATGCATGCATGCAAGCGTTTTTACAAATGCGATTACAGGATCCTATTATGCAATGTTAATGCTAGAAAATAGCACAAGAAGGCGTTATTACAGGCGTGTTTTGAGGTGCAAACATATACCTCCATGCCTATCTTTTGCTAGTCCCTAGCAAATAGTATTTAGAAATAATCTTAAGCTGAAGATTTTCTTCTGAGGTGATATAGGTGTGTTTATTATCGAATATTGTGAGAACCAATTGTAAAGAAGACTACCAGTACTTTAAGTCTCACATGACATAGATCATCTCTCAACTAACTAGGACTCTTGATATTTAAACCTTAAGTACGATTTCCAGGACCCAGGAGGTTTTTGCCGTACTCGAGAGCTCAAGAGGTTATGGTTTGTGCATAGTGAAGGATCAAGACTGACCAGATGAACATTAAGACTCAATCCCGGGGTTTCACGAATTTTTAAGTACAGGTTGGTCCCAGTTTCAGCTCATGTCTTCGGATTGACCCTTAAGATGATGACGGAAAACTCAACTCCCATTTTCTGATTTTTTTTTTTTTGGCTCACCGGAAAACAAATTATACAGACATTTATGAGATATACTGACTCCTTTGCAACATCTCTTTTTTTTTTTTTTTTTGACAACTCTTTTTTTCTCTTTTTTTTTATTTTTTTTATTTTTGTTGTTTTTTTTTTTTTTTTTGAAACACGTGTCAGTATATCTCTTACAACACATTTTGAAAGAGCACACTTTTTTTCTTTTTGGTGGGAGTGTTTCTTTTTGGTGGAAAGAGTCTCTCCTAAACACAAGACTAAAGCCTGGGATAAAAAGTCTACCTGCATGCACAGGTAAGGACTCCACCTTCCCTAATGAACACTAGGGTTGGATCTTATGTTCACCTGGCCTTTCCTGATATGTGTAGTGTGAACCACGTTTACTTAAGCTCTCAAGTAAAAGTAAACCAACGGATCTTGTACTTGTGTCTCAGGTACAAGAATACATCCTTAGTTAGGAGAGATCTTGATCTATTTTGTCAATGCTTTAAGTGAATTAAGCCGAGCCTGAGTGAATCAAGCTTTTGTGGCCTGGAAAGTCTTCAAAACAGAGGTTGAATATCCATAAACACTTATTGCCTTTTTGTTTCAGCTTTCAAATCATTACTAAACACCATTTATTATTATTATATATATATATTTTTTTTCTTCTTTTTTCTTTTTCTTGCATTTTTATAAATACTTGGGAACTGTATGATACCATAACATACCCAGATCCTATGGATGCCTGTCCACCCCCCCATGCTAAACAATGCTATGTCCTCATATGCATGTAGGGAAAGGCAGAGAAAGGATGGAAGATCGGGTAACAAGAGCTGAGGTTCAGGGTATAGATCAGGGTGGAAGGGTGGGTGGAGGGTGGGTGGTGAAGAGAAAAGTGAAGTGATTGCGATAGAGGTGTGAAAAGTGATGGTGGATGGTGAGAGATTTGGCATTTTCTGGGACGAGAGTGTCCCAGGCGGATCAGAAAACAGATCAGGAAGAGGAAGTTGGCCCTTAGATTGGCCAAGAAGAGGGGCTTTTTGGATAGATGGATCCAAAAGGGAATAGCCCTGGTGAATAAGATGTGGGCTCAAGGTCCTAGTGTGGAGTTGCAAATCCGCCTGATTTGGCGGGAAAGAAAGGGCAATCCGGTTTTCCATAGTGCGGACCGGCGGTGAGCAGCCCGGCGATGACTCAGACCACGAGGTATGGGAAGCGGAGAAAACCTCTTTAGAAGTCTGGTCAGGAGAAGGTACGGGAATGGGGAGGGATTGGGGAACGTCACAGTTTGTGTTGGTCAGGCAGTCGTCAGGTAATTCGCAGCAGTCTGAATCGGCTCCAATTAGCTCGATACACGTAATGACAGTCATGTCCTCGTCAAGCGTGTCATCCTTGATGTAATCAGTATCAGCATAAAAGTGCGGTGTTGCAGCGGGATTAACCTGAAATCCCGGAGGAATACTCGGAGCTTGCAAAATTTGAACATGTTCCTGAGAAGGTTGTACCTGTGGTTGCGGATCACAGGGTACGAAGTTTTGCGGGTTTGGAACTAGTTGGGCGGGAAGAGTGCCCTGAGATCGAGTCGCCATGCTTAGTTGACTGATCTCAGCATTCTGCTGCGCCAAATGCTGAAGAGAGGTCATGTTCTCTTTATGGCGCTTTGACATTTCCGTCATCATTTGCATCAATTTATCAAGAGGCTTTGATGCGTGTTTGGTTTTCTATATGCAAGGACCTGATGGCGGGTTTGCCATAGGATTAGACTGGGCCCTTGGGATGACGGGTGCGGACGATCGCCCTAGTCCACCAGCGGGGTTTTGGCGTTGCGGGTTGTTGGACCATGCGAAATTCGGATGATTGTGCCACCCTGGGTTATACGTGGCAGAAAATGGGTTGTTCCCCCGGGCGCAAGCGTCTTCTATTTCAGAAGACGTGTCCGCATATGTGTCCGAGCACACGGAGGCTTGGTCCTCCGTGTTGAAATACTGGCTCACAGAAGCCAGTTCCACATGGCTTACCGAGTCGCTTGGCGCGACACTCGACAAGGAAGGTCTTACAGGGTTTCTCGGGATAAGCCTGGTGTTGAAAGAATTGGAATTGTGACGAAGTGGTGAGGTGGGGGTGTGTGCCATGTTTGTGGAGGAGGAGGATGATTCGGCTATTTATCAGTCAATTCAAACAATTCAGGGTTGTGTGACCTCCTCCCAAACATGAACTATCACAGGAAGAATTGGGGGGATAAGAGGGGAAAAGAGATGAGAGAAATGACGCCGCAAAGGTACACTTGATTACAAATCAATACAGTCAAGTTCCTAACCTCTACAATGTGCCCTTAGACCTAAAGATCTAAGTTACCTACTATCACGAACTACGAAACCGAATGCGAGCACCGCGGAACCACCGGGCCAGATTGAAAGGCCGTTTGCCCCAGTCTTAGACACCCGATAGCACGCGGGAACTCTCACCAGCACGTAACCGCTACACGCAGGTAGTTAGACCTCCAATCCTTAAAAAGGGTCAAGTTACTACCAGTTTTAATTAGAGGCTTAGGGTCAAGTGCTTTTGGAATGTGAAGGGCGTTGTTTACGGGTAATGCCCAAGTGATTGATTTTCAGAGTGTGTAAAAACAAGCATGCAACGGGGAAATCTCCCCGAATTGAAGTTTTTATTGGTGAATGATTTTTTAGAGTTCATCCTTAAGTAGTATGGATTTTACGATTTTGCTGAATTACCAATTCAACCAATCTCTGGGTTTTTGCAAAAATACAGGTTTTCCTTCTAAAACCCAAGAAGCCTTTCTTCAATTATCAGTTAGTTAATGCATGCTAAAATGCAATGGGCTACCCAAAATGGAGATTTCTAAGTGTGGATGCACGAATCAGTTTTATATCAATGTGACAGGGAGCCAAAGCACTTCAATTCAAGTGCTCCCAATCACCAGAAATGATTTCCACACACAAGGCTTCAACGAAAAGATAAAGAAAATAAAATTGTTGGGGTTGAAGTATTCAGGATCGAATCACTGGCAAGTTTGAAAAGTCGTGGTGGGGTTGGAATCGACTCAATTCCAAGTCTCCCCACCAAAAATATGATCCTGAATTAAAGATAAGTGAGGCAAAAGAGGGATATAAGCAATCTTTTTCTTTGCCTCAAAGAATACTTCCCTCGGCGAGAAATCCAAGAATCAAGATTCTCGGATTTTCGCTATGCGAAGTGTGGCGGGAAATCCCGGGGCAGTGGGAGTGAATACAACCAATCAAACAAGTGAATTTTAATCCACTTGCCCCAAGAAATCCCAGGAAGTTTTTTTTTTTTTTTGTGGCAAGCTAAGCCTAGTTTGCTAAGAAAGAGAAAACCTATTGGTTTGGCAACGTGTGCGAAGCTCCAATGCGGTGTCGGCGTCTTCACGCTCTCGTTCTCGCCTTGGATCTACCCTCGTTCGCGACTTCGTCTACTTTCCTTCTCCTTCCACCAAGTTCACCTGCACACCAAAAACAACAATACCCGTGAAGAGGGAAGAGAAAAATTGAAAGGATTTGGATAGAAACTTACTCGAAGGCGCACCTCCCCGGCAGCGGCGCCAGAAAAGTTATGATGGGTCGGCCCGAATAGGTTGTTAATATGATATTTTTATCGTTGAAATGTGTATAGTGGTTAACCTAATTTGGACCTAACCATCTCTTTACAAAATTTTTAACCTGGCCTAATTGATTTTATCTTATCACTTTCAAGCCCAGGGTCGAACACAGGGAAGTGGGGTTAAAGTCGAGTTTCTACGTTTTCCTTAAAACGCGTCACTTCCATTCGTTTATTGTGTTTTTGGTGTTTTTTTTATTTAGGTTTTTTTATGGTAATCCTTGTTCTTGAGGCACACCCTCAAAATTGTGTCCTTGGCTTTTAGCCAAATAGAGTCCCAAAACAAGTCTTGCTACTCGCAAGATGAGGTACCTGCAAGTCAAAGATTATCTTTTCTTTTTTATGTATTTTTTTTATCTTTTTACTAACAGAAAAGCAAATAGACAGAAAGTAAATATAGTATGTATATATATATATATGTAGTATATATATAAAGGGGTGGGGGTGGAGGTGGCGATGGAGTGTAGCACTATGTCGAGTCAGTCGACGTCTAGAGAGACGCAACCAACACGACTAGGTGCCGCGTGGAGTGTGGATGGAGGATGGATGATGTATGGGACCACGCTTTTTTGTACGCGTGTATCAGGGAATATCAGCAACTGGTGCAGATATTCCCGCGATACAGCGTATAATAAATAACATGAAAATATATGTACATATGTATGTATATAAGTAAATATATCTATATATATATATATAAATGTATAGTTATATATGTATAGATATATGTATATATAGATATATATGTGTATATATATGTATATAAGTATATATATATATTACTATATATATATGTATATATATATGTATATAGATATACATGTCTATATATATATAAGTATATGTATAAGTATATAGATGTATACATAAGTAGATATATATATATATATATATTATATATATATATGTATATATTATATATATGTGTATGTATACATAACTATATAGGTATACTATGTGTGTGTATATATATATATATATTTATATATATGTTACTATAAGTGTGTGAGTGTGTGTGTATGTGTTGGTATAGGTGTGTGTGCGTCGGTGAATGTGTGTGTGTGTGCGTTGCTGTGAGTGTGTGTCTGTTAGTGAGTAAAAAAGAGAGAGAGAGAGAGAATACGTGAGAGAGAGAGTGGGAGCGGGCGGGAGAGATCAGCAGAGAGAGAGCGGGAGAGCGAGAGATCGCAGACGCACGAGTTAAGACGTCTGCCGCCTCCGGCGGACGTCTGACGCCGCGTCGTCTGAAGGCGGAGGCAGACGTCTGAAGACGGCAGGTGCGGGCGCGGCTTTGCGTAGGGTTCCTGCAGGCGTGCGCGAAGGCGACGGGCGGGCGAAGGCGTGGAGGAGCGAGCGTGGAGGAGGTCTGCAGGTGGTCGAGGAGGGTCGCGGAGGAGGGCAGGGGGTGGCACGAGGCCGTAGCCGGCCGCTGCAGTACGCGCGGCGGACGGCTACAGGTGCAACTGCGGGGACGTCAGGATGGAGGTTGAGCGGGGAATGGCCCTGCAGGCGCGCGCGAAGTCGACGGGCGGCTGCGGGGACGGTCGCGGAGGAGCGGGAGGACCTGCTGCTGCTGCTGCTGCTGCGTGGCTGCTGCTGCCGTGGCTTCAAGCTTCGAAGCTTGGAGCGGCGGCAATGGCGTTAAAGAGAAAAAAAAAATGAAGCGAGGGAATGCACCACGCCCACCGGCTCGTCGAAGAGCTGGGCGGTGGTGCTCCCACTGTGGTGGTGTGCACCACAGTGGGTTCTCCAGCTCACCGGGTGCCTCCTCGACGGAGGGCCGACGTATGGGAGGGGAAAGCGGTGGAGAAGATGGCTGCGGGTTTTTGTTGCTGCAGCAGCCTCCCTTGCGAGGAAGAGGCTGCAGCTTCTTATAGAGGAGGAGAGAGAGGCGTGCCGGCTGCAGCAGGGAGAGGGTGCGCGAGTTGCAGCTATAGGGAGCGGCGTTGGCAGGGAGAAGTGACGTGGAGTAAATGCATGCAGCTGCTGCGGGAAGAAGTGCAGCCGCGGGAAGAAGAAAAGAAGAAATCAAGAGAGAAAAAAATGAAAAGAGGTGGAATTTACAAGGAGGCACTTGAGATAAAATGTAACTATGCAAGCCATTGTTTCACTCCTCTTCCTCTCTTGATTAAATGCATGCATGCAAGCGTTTTTACAAATGCGATTACAGGATCCTATTATGCAATGTTAATGCTAGAAAATAGCACAAGAAGGCGTTATTACAGGCGTGTTTTGAGGTGCAAACAATCCTCCTCCCTTTTCTTCCCGATTATTAAAGTAGATTAATTGGAGAAGATGAGTGCACTGTTGCGGGTCCCTGCATGAAATATAATTACATAATTAGCAATAGAAGAAATGTAAACTTCAATAATGACACATGCAATCATTTAATGAACAAATGTAATTATTAACCAACATACAATGTTAGAATTGAATTGCTTAGGCGTAATAATAGTCCATTAAAATGGACTCATCAAATACCCCCATGCCTAAGATTTGCTAGTCCCTAGCAAAAATGAAAAATAATAGAAGTAATAAGAAGTTTTCTTCTTTCCTTATTTTAAAACTTTAGAGATCCAAACAAACGTGAAGTGATGGTAGCCTGAGTAACAGATTAATGTGAAAAGGCTATTTGCATTGGGAGTTTGTAATTTATCCTTGGTAAATATTTTTGTCGGGATAGGCAACTACTTCCCTCAGGGATAAAGTAGAAGATAATCTGTAATTTGACCTTGGCTTTTGGCTTATGTAGGAGATATCGAGTAGAATGAATTTGTATTTGGTGGCACACACTCATCTGATGCTACATGTAATCTAGTACTACATACTCTAGATATCTAGACTATTAGAAAAGTCAACTCAGTGAGAGGCTAAACAACTGTGCTCTCTTGATGTTCCTGGGCGCTCACACTTTTCTCTCTTTTCTTTCTGAGATCACAAATCTCGCCAGATTTAGTAATTGTACTCACTATTTGGTGGCCTCACATGACATCCACACTTCAATTAAAGTCCTAATAAATCTACAACTAAGTTAGAGTCCTCAACCAGTATTTGGGCGATCAGAAATACTAAAAGGTAGGTATGGGTCATATTTGGTGGAACGCGATAGGTGTTCTGTTGCCTCAGAAATAATGTTACATTATAAACTTTGACTTTTTTTTTTGTAATATAACTGTTTCTTCTTTTTCTTCTTTCTGTTTCTTCTTTTTCTTCTTCTTTTCTCTTTTTTTCTTTTTATAAATCAACATAATACGACACAGACTTTTATTTATGAGGCATTATTAGGGATGATGATGGTCAAGAGGATGTTGTGTGGCTTATTTGGTGGAAGTGCCTATTCTTGGCACCGGGAAGGAATGGATAGGACAGGCATATTTTTGACCTTTGACACTATTACCCTCCTTCAGCTGAGGACTCTATGAAGGACGGTCATAACCATCCACCATAGTCATAGCTTCATTAAAACTCAATCTCTGTGTATCTGCCTTATTTTGTGACTCTCAGGAATTCACACAAAGTACGCACACAGGAACAAAGAGCGAAAACTATGCCTAACTCTGAAGTATAATCATCTAATTGTCCAAAACTTAAGAGTCCTTGCACTAGACTTAGCGCACTAGTAATCTCTCTACTTTCATCTCACAAATATGAGGTGGATCTACTAGAAGATAGTTTGCCTGACTCCATATGAACTGTCCAAGGGTTTAGTAGACTACAACTACTTATTGGTTTTCCTCAAAGATCCATTACCCATTCTACGTGCATGTGAAATAAATGTACTGGATTCTAAACTTAAGAAATAATTCAAGAAGAAAAACCTCCAATGACAAAGGTATTATGCTAAGGACTAACCCATTCAGCTAAAGAAAAGAGGATTATTTTTTATGCTAACCTAAATGCATGAATACTTCCTCAAATGCAAATACACCCCCCCATGCCTAAATCCTACAATGTCTCCATTGTAAAATTAAAACAGGAGGAGAAAGGAAAGAAATCACCTGACAACGGTGTTATTCCGATCGCTGGGTTGCCTCCCAACAAGCACTGCATTTTCTGTCAGCAGCCAGACTTAGAAGGAACCTATAAGTCTAGTTCCAGACAGAAAAGGTTAGGCCTTAAAAATATGCGTAACAGTGCGGGCCTAGAAAACAAGTAGCCACGAATGTTACCGAGCTGATGATGCAACATAATACAAAATGCTCGCCAGAAGATATGAAAGCGAAGAACCTCATTGGCTACCTTGGGAGGTGTAGGAATAATAAAAGGAATATGAAAAGGGACCTCCTGAAATGGAATAAGTGGAGGATAACAAGGATCCTCTAAAGCAGGATAGGTTTTAAAAGATATAAATATTAATAGTTCAAACCCTTGAATGGCGAGAGTAAAAGTACAAGCATCAATCCACACTCACCATTCTACCCGAGGATGTACTAGCCTAATATGTTCTCTAGAAAGAATGTACATGAGCAGAGATCTGAGCCAAGGATCAGTTAGGGAGTATAAGGGTTGTTTGTAGTGTTGGAAGGTAATGACTAAGTCCAATGAGGGCTTAGTCGGTGTTAGGTCTAATTCCAACAATGATTCAGATTGTGTATACTCCCTAACAGTTGTAGACAACTTCAGTTTACCCTGCCTAACATTAATGATCGGAGTCATATTTGAATCAAGGGTAGACTCCAAATTACAACTCTTTGATGGCCGGGTCCAAATGTCAGAATCCTTATCATTAAGCTCATCCCCAGATTCGTTTGGTTCACTCAAATTTTTGTCAGGGTGTATATCTGATTCATTAGGAGTTGGATCAGTATCCTCAATTATTCCCAAAGGAGGATCAGTCTTAATGTTTTGGGGCAAGCCTATATCACTAAATTGTTATTCTTCTCGGGGTATAAATTCTCAATTGACGTGTTTTGTCCCAAGAGTCTCCTATAGACTTCTCACTATTTTGTTTTTCCTCCTCTAATAGCAACTCCTGTTTTGATGGAGGATGACTCTCAAAAGAAGGGAGAAATCTAGATTTTAACATATTATTTCTATCCTTTGGAGGTAAATCCTCAAATAATAAGTAATTACCTTGTGATTCACTCCAGATTTTCAGTTCAGGTTCCTCTATTAGGGCATCCTCATTTTCTGAATTAGACTCTTCATATCCCTGAGACCAAAATTAATCTAATTCATCCTCCATTCCATTAGGGTCACCTTCATTGGGTGCATTTAAATCCTCAAGAAACTGAATGGTAGGTGTTGATTCCCGAAGTGGAGGGTCAGGAGTAGGCTCACTAAGGGTAGAATGAGATTCCACCAAATAATCAATAGGGGAAGTGATAGGAATAATGCAACCTTGACCCAGGTTGGTAGGGGTAAGGAGAATACTATCATTAGGGTCAAGGTCCTCAAGAGGTACCATCTTCCCTTGCTTTTGACTCCAATATAGTTCAGGTGGATAATCACTATGATCGTTCTTCTCTAGTGGCCATGTCTCATTGGGAGAGTCTAAGTGATAGCTACATAAAATTGGATCCCTATTGTCATTGGGTTCCTCAGAATTATTTTCATGATCATGATCGTATGGGTAGGGATCAGGATTATTGGGAAGCGTGTAGCTAAGTTGTCTTGTTTCTTCATTTAACTGTTGACTATTCCTCAACATCTCTCCCATTGATTCCATCATTTCCTTTTGCTATTTTTGCATTTCCATCATAAAAGAGCAGAGGTTACTATTATCAGGTTGGGGAGGATAGTCAATTTCAGGATCTAGTTGCCTAGGTGTATCGGTCCAACCTTGATATGGAAAATCATGAAGGGTGGGAGGGTTGGGTGTTTGCATGGAAGTAGGGATTTCAGGGTTGAAAAATCTCGCTCTTAGGCTCTGCTCAAAAGTGGGAGTTATCAAGCCAGTACTCCCAGGATAAGAATAAGAATGATCCCATGAATTATCAATGTACCCATCAAAGGATGGATACGCTTGGGGCATGGGATCCTGATTAAAAGATGGGAAGTATTGACTCTTATAATCTAGCTGATAGGAGTAAGGGTGATCCATTCATTAAGCAAAACAATTTTAACTCTCTTAGGATTTAGAAGAATTCAGAATATAAGCAGAAACTTCCTAGAGAGTTCTACTGTCAAAGCAAATGCAAATTCAATGGGATCTATTTTTAGTAGATTGTAGGTCTTAGAATTATATGTTCAGTTGATGGCCAAACAAGTTTTGCAAAAAAAAAAAATTACGCTTCCTAGGCCAACCTTCGCTGGTGCCTATAACTTACTCGCAAGGGATGGAAGTCTCGAATCGAGCTCACACACGAGGAACTGAAGTAACTTGGTGGATAGGCATGTTGATTTCCGACTAACTTCCCTTGTGGTGCAAAGAGGAGAGAGAAATTTATCTAGTGACCTTATGTGTGAGGTGCACAGTGTCTCACGTGTGCAAACATACTATCGTGTTTTGATTTTTGAAATTTCGCAAACAGGATCCTTTTGCACACAATTTTCAGTCATAGATTTTAAAGTCCAACCTCTTAGCAGTCCCAATTTTTAAAGTGACCACTGAATTAATTTGATTCAAGCACTTTAGTGGTCTTAGATTTAGGTTCAATGCATTTGCACGACAGGTAATTGATGCTCAAGAGAAGATGTACCTTACTCCAGCTTTCTTCGTGTAATGTATGCAATGCAGTAAAAATAAACTAGATGTTGCTCATTCAGTCCTAGATGGTCGTCCTATAGATATGCAACTTCTAGCTAGCAGTTCGATATATATATATATTTAATAAAAATAATAAACAAACAGACCTAATATACTAACTAACCGAAATGCAGTTCAAACAATGCAAATAATCCTATAATCTAAATAAATGGGAACATGCTCTCAAAAATACGCTCCCGAATACAAGAGCGATAAGAAATAAAAAGGCACTGGGAACACATTCCCAAAAATACCCGACAAGGGTCCAAAAGATAGAAATTAAATTCTAATGTCTATCTAAACTAAATCTAACTAAGATCTACTGACTAAATCAGAAATAGGCTTCTCCGTAAGCCTATGTGCGTGGGATCAAGGCCCACGTGTTCATGTTGCTGGCCTCTAGGTGGTGTCAAGGTCTACCAAAAAGATCGTCTCCACCATGCGTGTTGTTCAGGTTCAATGTCGTCGCTCTGCTACGCCTCTCTCTGTGTCAGATTCCTCGCATAATAAAAAAAATGATTAGATGATTGCGCAACTCAGAATATTCAAATTAATAACGTGAATCTATTGCATCTGTTGCCTCCCCTGCAACGGCGCCAATTTGGCAAGTCGATTTTACACTTTTGATTAAGTTTTGCAAATGAAATAATGCATTGTTGTAGTATTTAAGTGGTGGAAAAATTGACTAATTCTACAATAACAATAACCACTCATAGAAGAGCGAGTCGTGTCCACAGGGAGGCAATGATGCAATAAAATCTCGATTTCTTCGCATTCTTTCGATCAAGTGCGAAATCCCTAATAAAATCTGACATGAAATGCGATGGAAAGAAGATGCACAATAACTCAAAAATATAAGGGTATATGTGTAATTTTTTCTCACTGAAATATTCAATAAATATGTGATAATTTTATGTAATTTTCAATGGACATATATTAGAGAAAATTTGTGCACATGTTAATCCCTAAACCAATGTTGAAACATGTGAATATCAATAACGCGCAATTATTAGAAAGCATGAGTGTGCAGTCACAATTTCACCACAATAAAAAATCATAAATTGAAATTGATTTTTGGTGGCAATGGCATTGAATGTAATTTTTAATGGGGAAGAAAATAGGGGATTTCACCTGTCCCCTTACGCATGGGAGAGAGGTTCAATCGAGGAGAGACTCCCACAGGAGATTGGTTGGAGCGACGCCATCGCGGTGATGGCAGCAGTGCGTCGTGAGTTGGCCAAAGCCGACCTGCTGGAGGAGAGGAGTGGCGGCGGTGGAGAAGCTGCAGCCGGCCGCATGTGCTGCAGGTGCTGGTGCGTAGTTGCAGGCGGTGGTGGAGGCACGCAAAGGCACTGGAGGGGGGCTGCAGGGGCGCGCGGTCGTTCTGCAGCGCCTGCAGAGGGAGCACTGGAGTGGTGGAAGCACCTACGTGCGTGGGTTTGCCTACAGGCTTGAAAGCACACTTGCAGAGGACGGTGAAGGGTGGCAAGTGCCTGGGGTCGCTTGGCGTGAAGCGCCTGCAAGGGGGGACATTGGAGGCAGGAGCTGGAGGCGGGCGCTAGAGGGGCGCAGTCCTGGCGCTAGAGGCAGGTGCTGGAGGCAGGCATTGGAGGCGGGCACTGGAGGGGCGCGGTCCTGGCACTGGTGGAAAGCGTTGGAGGTGGGCGCTGGCCTGGCGCTGGAGAGGGCGAAGTGCCTGCGGGGAGAAGTCATGCTGCGGTGGTAGCGTGCTGCAGGCGGGAGTGCTGGTGGGGGTGCGGGTGCCTGTAAGGGTGCAGCTACAATGGAGATGTCCCGGGTGCTTGCAGGCAGTTTAGCAGGGTGCTGGTGCAGGCGCGGTGTGGCGGGCACTTGCGGTGGAGGCGCTGATGGCGTGGCTTGCAAGGGCAGGTGCAACGCCTGCAGAGCGCTTGGTTGTGCTTGGTTCACGGTGTATGCTTTGACCACAGTGTTGGTGGTGGCTAGGGAGAAGGTGGATCCTTGCAAGGGGGAGGAAGAAGATGCCCCTCCTCTCCTATGCTCCTCCTCCTCTTAACTCCTCTCTTCGGCGCTAATCCAGGGATTTTCAAATCCCTTCCTAATTTTAGCCAATGCCTATTGGGTTCCGTTGGCCGTAGGTCGAGATATTTGTGGGGGGGAAAATATCTTTCCACCCCCTATTCTTTTCCACATTT
This sequence comes from Thalassia testudinum, assembly GCA_037157565.1. NCBI lineage: Eukaryota > Viridiplantae > Streptophyta > Magnoliopsida > Alismatales > Hydrocharitaceae > Thalassia > Thalassia testudinum. The sequence goes on along the minus strand of JAZHRO010000014.1, from coordinate 128,695,278 downwards.
GATCCTCCTCCCTTTTCTTCCCGATTATTAGAGTAGATTAATTGGAGAAGATGAGTGCACTGTTGCGGGTCCCTGCATGAAATATAATTGCACAATTAACAATAGAAGAAATGTAAACTTAAATAGTGACACATGCAATCATTTAATGAACAAATGTGATTATTAACCAACATACAATGTTAGAATTGAATTACTTAGGCGTAATAGTAGTCCATTAAAATGGACTCATCAATCATCTCGAGTTGAACCGTGGTTCATTTGTATCCATACTATCTCCACACAGTTTGCGATGTGGTCCATTATTTTCTGAAATTTATCCTGAATGTCCTTTTTAAAATATTCCTTGTGGTGTCTATAAGCATCCTCAATCATCTTTTCTTTCTTGCTCATTTGGGACTCAGGTTTCCTAAACAGACCTCCTAGATTGCCAGGATGCGTTTTCGAATCAGATGGTGGAATCAAGAAGTAGAATCAAACTCAGGATTAGATTGGAACTGATTAGATCTGAAAGAAATTCCCAAGAAGATCTAATGAGGTCTCTTAAGCTAAAAACCTAATGACCTTCCTATGTATTTGCTCTAGAGATAATATGAGAGATTGGATATTATTTGGACCCAATCAAGGCACCTAAATATTTTTGAATGACTAAGGCAGTTTCGAGGTGGATGATACTGATGAGACACTCATCATGATCTCTAATTACCCCTAATTAACTAGTCTTCCTAGTTAATTAGCTAAGGTTATGAACATATAAGGGTTAATTATAGAATAAGGGATATTTAGTAAAGGACCTTAAAGTAAGTTTAAAATGACATTTTATCATTCAATTAACATTATTAATAATCTAGATAATAACTGGACTCGAAATCTTATTAATCATTTCCATAATTAGTAAGATAAGTAACTTAAACTTAATGTAAACCTAAGTATATAATAACTTAAGTAATTTTACTTAATCAAATAAATTAAACTAAAAAGGTCAAAAATGTAAATTCAAGGTGAAAACATAATATTTACCTTATTTACTAGCATACATAAAAAGTTGAAAAATATCTAAGTTAAAATAAACCTTCAAAACCTGAGTTTACATTTTGGTACTTAAAACTTATTACAATCGGGTCCTTATTTCTCACACAGGTCCTTAAGTTTTATTACATTTAAGTCCCTTTTCTTCTTCTTCTTCAACTGAATGAACGGTTGGCGACGGAGAGTCACGCCACCGCATGATCACCGCCCTGCCGACATCAATCTTCTTTGTCCAAGCTCTTGCAGCTTGCACTCACCACCTCCTCTTGATCCACCGGTCTAGATTAATCGGAAATCCTAATTTCCAGTGGGAGATAACATCACCATCGTCGGAGACGACGTCGGAGGTTAAGCTCCTCAATCTCCTTCTTTGGCCAGACCTTGCCACTCTCTTCGCCACCAACTACCATAAATACTCCCTCACCCCTCTGATTTTACTCAAGTTGGCTCCCTTCCCTCTTCTAACACTGCAGTCGACTTCGATAGGCTATTCGTCCAAAACTTCGGTGACTTTCCATCTCACTTTCTGACTTCCTCCATCCATTCTGATCAGCTGAGGAGATCTGCCGTTGTCTGCCGTGTCTCTGACACAGGCGCCGACTAAAGGAATCCTCCGCTTCACCTCAAATCCGCCTGCCGTAGATCTTTCTTTAACCCTCTGATTTCGTCGTTCGCTATGAACCTTCGGCGAAACCCTATTGACCCCTTCGTCCAGGTAACAGTAGATTAGGAGTAGGAGTAGGAGTAGGATAGCTTAGTTAGTTTAAGTAGTTAGATTAGAGTAATTTTAGAATTTCAGATGTTATCTTCTCTGACTCCGGCGAACTCTTTTGAAATCACTGTCCACCTTCTTTTAACTCTCATGACCATTTCTAATCCACTTAATCATTTAATTGATCACCTAATCGCCTAATTCATCTTTCACCTCCACCAACTACTGTCACTGTCCATGGCGACAGTAGTCGAACTAATTCCACCTCCACTGGGTCAATCATTATCTATCCATCACTTATGGACCCTAATCGACACTATAATACATGTAAATATCACATATAACCTAAATGCCCAAATCTAATTAAACTCGTGAGCTCGCTGTCCATGGCGGCTCAGGAGCAATTCAAATCCCTAATTAACTATATAATTAAAACTGCTATTATCTGTTGACTTGTTTTAAATGCTTAATCGAGTGGCAAAATAGGTCCTGAGCTTAATCCACGCAAATCTTTTTAAGAAATGATTTTACTGTCAAATCTTAACTCTAATGAACAAAATGAGAATTAATTGAGTTCTTGAGGTTCCTTGTAGCCTCAGGAACCATATTAGATTAAAGATGGCATAATTAAACAATCTGTAACAGTTTACATATTTTTTGGACTCACCAGAGCTCCGATGAGATCCGACGAGCCAAATCTGTGCTTCAGCCTACAGAATTTAGCAAGAAGCTCTAGAATGATGTAACATGGATCACTGATTAATTTGAAGTCATTTAATTGAGGATTTAGCCATTAGAGCTGTAGATAGATCTTCATCTTCACCAACTCTAGCAGAGCTGGAGAAGTCTAATAGAAGAGATCTGAGAAGTATTTAAGGTGCCTAGAAGCTTTAGTGCAGTGCACTAAAGCTGCTCATGACCTCATTCTACTGTAACAACTCTTAGATTGCTCTGATGAACAAACACATTTTGAAGCTCAAGCGGCAAGCCTGAAACCGTAGGAATATTAGTTAGAACACCTATCTGAGAGGCTGAGAAAATTCCTGATTTTGAAAGAACTAGATTTGAGGCTTTAATTGCCTATGGAGAGGCTTTGAACAGAAAGTCAAATTTTTGTGCCTTCATTGTTAAACTAAATCTGATTATGGAGTTCTGAGCTCAATCTGAGGAATTGATGAGATTAAATTGTTTCTGGGATCTTGATGAATGATATTAGAATGAATTAAGTGAGCTTAGACTTGATATTTAGTAAAAATTTGAACTCTGTCAGTTTGGGTTATTTTTGAACCCAAACTGATAGCAGTGTCATTTGGATGAGATTTGAACTTGAATCCTGCCCAGATTAGTAAGTTTTAATCCTTCGAACTTGTTGAAATTGATTAGCAATGTCCTTAAGTGTCTATTGTACATATCAGAATTAGAAATTTCTTTCTCTGAAGCTTTCAGAGAAGTGTAGAGCTTTTATACTATTCCTGAAGGTCTTGAGAGCCTCTAGCAGCTGCAGAATCATTTATATAACCTGTTCAGACCTTTAGTTAAGAGAGAAAAGTCCATCTGAGGACTCTGTGACATTAATTTCCATTTCCAAGCAATAAATAACTTGTAGGAACCCCTTATTTCACTCATCAAGTTGAAGAGGAGAACATCCTCTGAACCTTAAATAGACCCTGCAATCCTATAGAGTAACCTTAGATCTTTCCAACAATCTTTAAATCACTTGATTTGGAGCTCTGAGTAGGGAGTTATGATCGGTTGAAGTTGGGTCAAGAAGGGGTTAAGATAGTCCCACATCTTTAGTTTCTGAGCGGGTGCCTTGGAATAAAAGCAATTTGTTCTGTATGCTCCCCAGTCGTCAGCGCTTGGCGCACCGGTTACCGATCTGATCATCTGACATTCTAAGCATATGTATGTGTGTGTGCGGGCATGTATGCCTACAGGTGTGCACCCGAGTGGGCGTGAGCGAGTGTGGCCCTGGGAGGGCGAGGCTTACGAGGTCGGTTGAGCCTGATTGGCTTGAAACTATGAATCGAAATGAAATAAACCAAAATCGAACCTAACGAAATCAGGCGAGGACCGAGTAGGGTCTGGTCCCACCCTGGTCTTAGGGTGCTGTGTATCCTCGAAAGGACCTCACTGCAAATAACATATTTTTTGGTTAAAAAGTGAAAAGAACCCGTCGGTTCAACTGATGGTCCAAAGGACAGAGGAGCTGATGTCTAATTGCTGAAGGTTAAGGTTAAGTCTGAAGGCTAAGGAAAGAAAGGAGAACATGCACTACTAAGGGAACTAAGAAAGAAGAAGAAAGATAAGGGGAAGAGAATAAGAGGCAGGAAGAGAAGAAGGTAGGAACAAAACAGGAGAAAGAGAGAAAAGAATCGAGAATAAAAAGAAGAGAAAGAAGATTAAGTAAAGAGAGGCTGAAGAAATAAAGTTTTATTTCTTTAATTTCTTTGAGTTTGTCTTAATTGTAATAAAGCATGTTTTAATAAAAGAACTCTTATTGCCTTAATTTCTTTTGAAATAAAATTGGAAAACTAACATGTTTACTTGTTAATAAATTAGATCATTTTTAGTAAATATGTTATCTTATGGGATTTTGCATATTACTTCATTTTAATCAAATATTTTAGCAAAATTCATATTCTTAAAATCAACTTAAATGTACCTCCAAAACTTATAAAGAAATAAAAGATAATTGGTGAATTTAGAAAAAAATTATACCTCCCAGTGAACGACCTGGACTCAACCAGTAAAAAGATTCTAAAATGTTAGGTTAATTCGACCCTATACTACACAACCGACACAATTTCGAGTTAACCTAAGTGACTTTTTCTACTCTTAATTAAGTAAAATTAACTTAATTACTGAGTTGAGTGAAAGCCACCGATCATTTTAATGACACCGTTGCTGGGGAGGTAATATTTTGCCTTATTTCACTCATCAAAATATTCCCTGGCATTGCTTCGTCTAAACATCATTTTAATGGTGTCGTTGCCGTGGGGGCAATATTTTAATTCGCTAAAATTTAATAGGTTTAATTGTCTAATTAGAAGGTATTTTGTAAATATATTTTTGTTTTTAATATTTTTGTTCTAATTAGTTGTATTTTGTTTTATTTTTGTTTCTATTTTCTGTCTTCTTTTCAGGTTTACCTTCACGGGTGATCTCAGGAGAAGGCGGGATTTTGTTGCTGTTTTTGTTTTTTGTGAGTATTTCTTAATCTTTTGTATTGTTGCATTTAAAAAGTAAAAAGAATACAAAAATACATCTTTTTCTGACGAGCAGCAGCATATACATTGGCATACACTCTTAGGAGTGCATTATTTTGCTAGTAATTAGTGCGAATCTGACTCGAGAATTTTTAACTATTTTTCTCGCATCAGTGGGAAAACACAAGAAAACCCGCGTAGATCCCTATCCTCTGAGATTTAGAAAGACCATATATTTTTGTTTGAAAAGATCTAAAAAAGCAACCATTGTAGTTTACTTGATATATTTTTGAAAAAGATTAACTAAAAAGAGGAAGTAAAAATTTGTGACTTAAATCTGATTGCAGAATGCATGCGGGTTTTTCAATAACTATCATCTGTTGCATGCTATCACGCACACAGCGCGATCACTAGAGTCACACGAGTCTATTTTTCTATCTCTCCTCTTTGCACCTCTTAGGGCTTTGGTCGAAGATCAACAAGTCTGTCTCATTACTATAGCCCTGGGGAGCCAGTAGTGAGCAGTCTCGATCCTAGACCTTAGACCTTTGAGCTTTAAGGTACGCACCTACGTAGACACGGATTAGGACACGTACTTTGATATTGTTACTCTATTTGTTTGCATCAAATTACTTTGTGTATCATAGGAATCTCTTCTTTCCTTTGAAAGAAGAGCAAAACCCATGTCTTTTGAGCTGTTTTGCGGGTTTTTGTGCTGCTGTTTTACTGATGGTGTGAGTGTGCACTTGCACATTATTTTCCGTTTATAGACGAGAGGCGATCCTTGTATCCGCCTCTTGCACCACCATTGACAGGTGATCCTAGGCTGGTTGCAGATAAGCAACCAATGGTTTTCCCATCTGATCCATCTACTTCTATGGATCAAATGCAAAATCTTAATCCCGAGATCCCTTCTTCCGGTCAGGGGGAGATGCCGCCTTTTGATGTTGATGAGGTGCTCCTAAACCAGAATCTTAGGATGCTTGAGCAAACAAGACAAATCAATCTATTAACAGCAGCCTTAAATAATTTACAGACTCTTCAAACCCGTCCTCCACCTCGACCTGAGGTAGGTTTTGAAATCCCTAATTTACCAATTAATCGTCCAAGGCCTCTACTTAGAGATTATTATAACCCATATAATGCACAAGTAGAGCCTAATGTTAGGATACCTATTGGGGAAAATGATCTTGAATTATAGCCAAACATTATAGGTTTAATCTCCCATTTTCATGGGTTTGCATCCGAGGATCCATTTCAACACATTGAAGATCTTAAAAATCTATCCCAAACTCTTGGTCCTCGAAATCAAAATAGGGAAATCCTACTAATGAAAATGTTCTCTTTTAGCCTTAAAGATAAAGCTACATATTGGTATAGAACAATAGCAAGACCAAACTCAATTTGGGCTGAACTCGAATCCGCATTTTTGAAGAAATTCTTTCCAATTGGTCAAACCAATGCTTTAAGGCGAGCCATTACTACTTTCAATCAAAATCAAGGAGAACCAATTCATGAAGCATGGGAATGTTTTCATGAATTGAAAAGGAAATGCCCACATCATGATATCCTTCATTGGCACTCATGCACATCTTTTATTATGGTTTACAAGAGAGCATTCGCAATCTAGTCGATGCCTCTTGTGGAGGGAATTTTCTAAATCACGACGCAAAATCCGCCTCAGAATTATTTGAAGGGATAGCGGAAAACTTGATCAACAACGCATCAATGTTGCAATTCACGCAGGGCACGAATACGAATCATCAAAATCCGCATAAGGGCATTCACGAGATCGGTAATCTGTCCAGTTCAAAGGATTTAGAGATAATTGCAGAAAAACTGGACAAAATAGATATAGTAGCAAAGCATCTCGACGAGGTTAGAAACACAATGAAGACTCTTACGCCTCTACTTGCTATGAATCCCACGTATTCACCTATTTCGCAAATTCTTGCAGGGAGGGAATTTGTGAATAATCTAGATTCTAGAGATCCATCTTCCTTGGGTTTTCTATCTACTCCTTCACTAACCCAAAGAGGGACCTTTGTCCCACAATCTTACCCACCCTTTTCCCCACCCTTTCCTGTTGTAGAAAACACGCCATATCTTTTAGGTTTATATGCCATCCAGGAAAACACTCCAAGACCAAATCCTTATTCAAATTCCTATAATCCTGGATGGAGAAGCCACCTAAATTTTTCTTAGGCTGATCAAAATCAAAATCAAAGACCAAACTATCCAAATCAGACCCATTTTAACCCACCTCCATTGCCTCCTCAGCAATCAGATTTAAGGCCTAACCTGATGAGTATGCAGAATTACTCTAGGCCTATTAGAGATACACAGCTAGATCAAATTTTAAGAGCTGTGTCAGAGAGTCAGCAACAAAATGCTGAAGCTCTCACTGAGATCCATAGTCAATGTAAGGTAGAGTTGGCTGATTTACGAAATCAAATCACGCTTTTGGCTGAGTCTCGTTAGCCAAGTACTCTTCCATCTTAGCCAATTCCAAATCCTAGGAGTCTGCCAAATCCTAGGCTAAATCAAGGCCAAGTCCATTTCCTTAATTAGGCCTTTGATTCTATTCATAATCCATCCTATATACTCCCTGAAAATAATCCACCAAACCCGCATCAGTAACCTCTTTTGTGTCAAAATGACCCACCTATTACTGAGAATCAAAACTGACTCTGTTGATCTTCTGAACTTGGTGGAAACATTTTTTTTAAATTGCCTTAATCTTTAACATTCTACATCTCAACCTAAATCTGATCTACTTTTCACGAGATTCACTCTGATCTTTCTGCGATTTTCATGAGAATCTGATTTTGGGTTCTTCGAGATCTATTCTAGGCAATTTCTAGACGAGTTGTGATTGGGTGGTTTAATCTATTTTCTATTTTTGATCCAATTCTTTCACAACTCCTTTGTTTTTACCATATACTTATTCTTTTTAGTTCTTTACTAGGGTTTACGCCTAGCTGAAGGCATAAAACTTAGCACTTGTATATAGCTGTTTCTTATTTTTATCTTTTGATTTTTCTTCTACACTTACTTTAAAATTTCACTTCATATTTCACTAATTACCTTCATTTAGTCCGACTGACTACTCTGACCTTTGGTCAGACTTGAAATCATCCGCATAGAGATTTTTAATCTCCTCCTTTCGACTCCTTCCATCACCCTATACTAAATGAAGTGTAATATTTTTTCACCCTTCTTACAATGAGGATATTGTAAAATTTTGCCTTGGGGGGTGTTGAAGTGAAATTTTCACTTTAAGTGTGGGTTAAAAAATAAAAAATATATAAAAATTGAATATCCACGAAATTTAAAAAAATAAAAATTTGAAAAATGATAAAAATTTTAAAAAATAAAAAATTTCATAAGAGTTTGAAAAATTTTTGAAAAAAAAATCATAAAAAATGAAAAATCATATATATATATATAAATACAAAAATTTAAAAAGAAAATTCATAAAAATAATAAGACGGGAATATTCATTTTAATAAAGAAGAAAAGAAAAAGAATATATATATAAATATATTTATTAAGAGGATAATTTTCTTTTAGGTCAGAAGTTTAAAATGTATATAGAATATATTTAGATATTTAAGAGCATTCAATTCTTAATTAGATTTTTACTTAAACATTTTGTAAAAACACACTTTTGTATTTAAATTTTTTTTTAAAAAATAAGATTCTATTTGAATCAGGAATATTTTAAATCTTTTAAAGATTTATTTTTTTATTCTCACTTGAATTAAGAAACTAAGTGTGTTAAGATTTAAACTTATGTTTCGGAATTAAATTATAACTTTCTAATCGATTAGATTAAGTAATCCTTTTGCTTTCTGAAAATTTGATTTTATCATAAAGTTAAGTAAAAAGGCTAGATATTAAGAGTTAATTAGATAGAGAGTTAGTAGAATTTTAGTTTACAAAACTTACAAGCTAAAGATAATAACTAGACTTGGTAAATTTTGTCTTGACGGATCCTATAGGAGGAAACTAAGAATTTTAGAACCTGAGAGTAAAGGGCTTTGTTGTCCAAGCTCTGGTTTGAGAGCTAAGAAATCTAAACATCTAAATTCACACACATAGAATTGTCCTGTTGGCATCCGAGACCACGAAAACACAGAGGTAAAGAGATCAATTTTGAATCCTCTTTAGTCAAAGGATTTCCGCGGGGCAGTTCTTGAAAGGGTGAAGGATGTGCCACTCACTTAGAAAAAGGATTTGGAGAATAAAGGTAGTAAGAAAAATGAGAAGGGGGGAAAGAAAAGAAAAAGAAAAAAAGAAGAAAAATAAATAAAACACCCTGCAGTTAAGTGCCTTGTTAAAAAAGGGTACTTATGCAGTTTTTCCATTAATAAATAAAGTATCTCGTTACAAATGGATGCTACCCTTCCTTCCATCAAATAAAAAGAACACCTTGTTATAAATGGGTGTTCTAACCTATAGAAAAAGAGAAAAATGAAGAAAAAAAATATTAGGAATAAGAGACCCAGTGGTTCACCGGGGAGATATACACAAAAAGTGTTCACCTCAGGATAGAAAAATGGTGAGGAGAAAGCAACCAAACCTGAGTAAGGCCAAGCCAAAGGCTTGAATTGGAATAATTGGGATTGGAAATTGATGTCTTAAGATCTGAATTTTTGTAACTTTCGATGCCTTTAGGACAATTCTCTTCACTAAGCACAGATGTTTCAAAATCATAGCTAGTGAACCTTGGTATTGGGCAATGAAGTCTAAGAAATTGGGTTTTGAAGATTTTAAGTTGAGACCTAAAGGAGAAGAATTGACAGAATCCTAGGTTTAGAAGTTATTCTTTAATGTTGTAGGCTAGTAAATTAGAGTTTTACTACTCTAAGTTTGATTAATAATGAGTATCTGGTTAATTTGCTTAAACTTATATTGATAAAAGTCAAATATCATAAACAAAGGATCAACTTAAATCTATTTGAGTTTTTGAGTTAAAATTTAATTCTCAATTCTTAAGTTTTGTTTTCTTAAAACACTTTGTATTTTAATTTGAGTTAAGAATAGTTACAAAGATTAAAGAGATTTTTGAAGAATTCTAATTTTGAATAAAATTTTTGTTTACAAATTATTTTTAAGTGTGTTTTGAAAAATGTTATAAGTATAAATCTAAGTAAGAAAGTTTTCACATGTGCTCTATACATTAATCATTTATATTAAACTTAAAAAATTTTCTGACCTAAGCTTTCCTATACATAGTTACTATCTATTATAATTTAAACCTAAGTGCTTTAAATCATCATAGTCTTAGTTAATTTTGCTAGGGACTAGCAAAACTTTAGCTTGGGGGTATGGTGAGACACTCATCATGATCTCTAATTACCCCTCCTAGTTAATTAGCTAAGGTTATGAATAGACAATGGTTAATTACAGAATAAGGGATATTTAGTAAAGGACCTTAAAATAAGTTAAAAATGACATTTTATCATTCAATTAACATTATTAATAATCTAGATAATAACTGGACTCGAAATATTATTAATCATTTCCTTAATTAATAAGATAAGTAACTTAAACTTAATGTAAACCTAAGTATATAATAACTTAAGTAATTTTACTTAATCTAATAAATTAACCTAAAAAGGCCAAAAATGTAAATTCAAGGTGAAAACATAATATTTACCTTATTTACTAACATATATAAAAAGTTGAGAAAGATCTAAGTTAAAATAAACCTTCAAAACCCGAGTTTAAATTTTGGTACTTAAAACTTATTACAATCAGGTCCTTATTTCTCACATAGGTCCATAAGTTTTATTACATTTAAGTCTCTTTTCTTCTTCTTCTTCTTCAGTCGAATGAACGGCTGGCGACGGAGAGTCACGTCACCACATGATCACCGCCCTACCGACATCAATCTTCTTTGTCCAAGCTCTTGCAGCTTGCACTCACCACCTCCTGTTGATCCACCGGTCTGGATTAACTGGAAATCCTAATTTCTAGTGGAAGATAACCTCACCATCGTCGGAGACGGCGCCGGAGGTTAAGCTCCTCAAGCTCCTTCTTCGGCCTAACCTCGCCACTCTCTTTGCTGCCAACTACTATAAATACCCCCTCACCCCTGTAATTTCACTCTCCCTTCCCTCTTCTAACATTGCAGTAGACTTCGATAGGCTATTCGTCCAAAACTCCGATGACTTTCCATCTCACTTTCTAACTTCCTCCATCCATTCTGATCAGCTGAGGAGATCCGCCGTGGTCTGCCGCGTCTCTGACACAGGCGCCGACCAAAGGAATCCTCTGCTTCACCTCAAATCCGCCCGTCGGAGATCTTTCTTTAACCCTCTGATTTTGTCGTCCGCTATGAACCTTCGGTGGAACCCTATTGACCCCTTCGTCCAGGTAACAATAGATTAGGAGTAGGAGTAGGAGTAGGATAGCTTAGTTAGTTAGTTTAGGTAGTTAGATTAGAGTAATTTTAGAATTTCAGATGTTATCTTCTCCAACTCCGGCAAACTCCTTGAGCTCGCCAAAGCCTTAATTTCATCTTTTGAAATCATTGTCCACCTTCTTTTAACTCTCATGACCATTTCTAATCCACTTAATCATTTAATTGATCACCTAATCGCCTAATTCATCTTTCACCTCCATCGACTACTGTCACTGTCCATGGCGACAGTAGTCGAGCTAATTCCACCTCCACTGGGTCTATCATCATCTATCCATCACTTATGGACCCTAATCGACACTATAATACATATAAATATCATATATAACCTAAATGCCCAAATCTAATTAAGCTCCTGAGCTTGCTGTCCATGGTGGCTCAGGAGCAATTCAAATCCTTAATTAACTATATAATTATAACTACTATTATTGGTTGACTTGTTTTAACCACTCAATCAGGTGGCAAAATAGGTCCTGAGCTTAATCCACACAGATCCTTTTTAAGAAGTGATTTTATTGTCAAATCTTAACTCTAATGAACAAAATGAGAATTAATTGAGTTCTTGAGGTTCCTTGCAACCTCAAGAACCTTTTTAGAGTAAAGTTGGCATAATTAAACAATCTGTACACAGTTTACATATTTTCTGGACTCACTGGAGCTCCGGCGGGCTCTAGCAAGCCAAATCTGTGCTTCAATCTACAGAATTTAGCAAGAAGCTCCAGAATGAAGTAACATGGATCACTGATTAATTTGAAGTCATTTAATTGAGGATTTAGCCACAGGAGCTATAGATAGATCTTCATCTTCTCCAACTCCAGCAGAGTTGGAGAAGTCTGATAGAAGAGATCTGAGAAGTATTTAAGGTGCCTAGAAGCTTCAGTGCAGTGCACTGAAGCTGTTCATGACCTCATTCTACTGTAACAACTCTTAGAGAGCTCTGACGAACAAACACATTTTGAAGCTCAGGCAGCAAGCCTGAAACCCTAGGAATATTAATTAGAACACCTATTTTAGAGGCTGAGCAAATTCCTGATGTTGAAAAAACTTGATTTAAGGCTTTAATTGCCTGTGGAGAGGCTTTGAACAGAAAGTCAAATTTTTGTGCCTTCACAGTCAAACTGAATCTGAATATGGAGTTCTGAGCTCAATCCGAGGAATTGATGAGATTAAATTGTTTCTGGGATCTTGATGAATGATATTAGAATGAATTAAGTGAGCTCAAACTTGATATTTAGTAAAAATTTGAACTCTGTTAGTTTGGGTTGTTCTTGAACCCAAACTGATAGCAGTGTCATTTGGATGAGATTTGAACTTGAATCCTGCCCAGATCAGTAAGTTTTAATCCTTGGAACTTGCTGAAATTGATTAGCAATGTCCTTAAGTGTCTATTGTACATATCAGAGTTAGAAATTGCTTTCTCTGAAGCTTTCAGAGAAGTGTAGAGCTTTTATACTGTTCCTGAAGGTCTTGAGAGCTTAAGACTACTCTAGCAGCTGCGGAATCATTTATATAACCTGTTCAGACCTTTAGTTAAGAGAGAAAAGTCCATCTAAGGACTCTGTGACATTAATTTCCATTTCCAAACAATAAATAACTCATAGGAACCCCTTATTTCACTCTTCAAATTGAAGAGGAGAACATCCTCTGAACCTTAAATTGACCCTGCAATCCTATAGAGTAACCTTAGAGCTTTCCAACAATCTTTAAATCACTTGATTTGGAGCTCTGAGTAGGGAGTTATGATCGGTTGAAGTTGGGTCAAGAAGGGGTTAAGATAGTCCCACATCGTCAGTTTCTGAGCGGGTGCCTTGGAATAAAAGCAATTTGTTCTGTATGCTCCCCAGTCGTCAGCGCTTGCCACACCAGTTATCGATCTGATCATCTGACATTCTGAGCATATGTATGTGTGTGTGCGGGCATGTATGCCTACGGGTGTGCACCTGAGTGGGCGTGAGCAAGTGTGGCCCTGGGAAGGTGAGGCCTGGGAGGCTGATTGAGCTGATCGGCTTGAAACTATGAACCAAAATGAAATAAACCAAAATCGAACCTAGCGAAATCAGGCGAGGACCGAGTAGGGTCTGGTCACACCCTAGTCTTAGGGTACTGTGTATCCTCGAAAGGACCTCACCACAAATAACATAATTTTTGGTTAAAAAGTGAAAAGAACCTGCCGGTTCAACTGATGGTCCAAAGGATAGAGGAGTTGATGTCTAATTGCTGAAGGTTAAGGTTAAGTCTAAAGGCTAAGGAAAGAATGGAGAACAGGCACTACTAAGGGAACTAAGAAAGAAGAAGAAAGCTAAGGGGAAGAGAATAAGAGGCAGGAAGAGAAGATGGCAGGAACAGAATAGGAGAAAGAGAAAAGAATCGAGAATAAAAAGAAGAGAAAGAAGAATAAGTAAAGAGAGGATGAAGAAATGATGTTTTATTTCTTTAATTTCTTTGAGTTTGTCTTAATTATAATAAAGCATGTTTTAATAAAAGAACTCTTATTGCCTTAATTTCTCTTGAAATAAAATTGGAAACTAACACGTTTACTTGTTAATAAATTGGATCATTTTGAGTAAATATGTTATCTTATGCGATTTTGCATATTACTTCATTTTAATCAAATATTTTGGAAAAATTCATGTTCTTAAAATCAACTTAAATGTATGATGAGAACCTCATCATGAGCCATAACTAGCTCATTTTGACCCAATACAAAGGATAAAAGCTCCTACATATCTCAAGGAAAAGCTTAACTCAGAGAATTCTGAGTTTGAGAAGAAAACAAGTCATAAGGGGTAAAAGTGCAATTTTACCAGTATAATCTGCATACAGGGTAATTCAGGGCCCAAACATAGGTCAAAACAGCTTAATAAGAATAAAAGTGGGATGAGATGATCTAGCAAGGGCTACAGCACTTCCAAGGAACCAAATGATAATCTGTAACCCTAAAACAACCCACTTCAATTCACAAGGTTCGAGGCAAAGTAAAAATAGAATAAACCCTCTAAAATTCATAGAAAAATAATCTCTAGGGTTTAGAACCTTCAATTTGGCCTTTAGAACCCATTTTGACCTACATTGAGAACCATGCCCAATTAATAACTTAATTTGGGTTTTTGCGCAAATTGACCGGTCAAACAAGGTTTAATATGAAAATAAAATTCACCATCAGATTCCTTAGGTCCTAATTAGTCATGTATAAAAACTTGAGCCTAAGAAGAAACCTCCTTGACCGAATTTACACTTTGGTCCTCATATATTTACTCTTTGGCCCTCAACTTTTGAACCCTCGCATTTAGGCCCCTAACTCTCCTTCGTTCTTTGCAAACAGGTCCCTCCTGCAAAACCCTGCCAGCACCATGCTCCGGCGACCTTGCGCGGAGCATGGCGCCGCGCAGGGTGAGGTGGAGGACCTGGCAAGTGTACCGGGGGTGCCCTGCGTCGTCAGCCGTCGCAGGAGCACCCCCATGGTCACTGTAGCCCCCCATACCGGCCGTGCGAACGCACGGACGGTATGGGTTCGAATTCCGACCATGCTCCGGCGAGGGAGACACGTCGTCTCCCTCCGCCTTCTTCCCTGCTTCAACCCTATAAATACCCCCCGCCGCTCCACCGACGAAGGCAGCCTGGATCTGACGGAGAAAACCCCCAATTTTCCTCTCTTCTTCCTCCGGCAGACGCTCACCAGCTCCGGCGACTTCCTCCCCCTCCACCTCGTCGCTCTGCCGCACTACCAGCAGCAGAGACCTTCCCCCCTGCTCTTCCCGCGCCACGCCGCACCCAGCTGGCGCCTCTCCAGCCCTCTGCTCGCCGCCGCCCCTCTCTCTGAGCATCATCTTCTCCGGCGACAGTCGATACGACTGTCGCCCTGTTCCTCCCCCTTCGTCCCTGCAGTTAAGTTAGACTTACTCCCCTTCTCCTCCTCTTTCTTTCCCCGCTTTCGATTTAGTCAATTAAGCCCTCTACCGACCCTGTTCACCCTCGTCCTCTCCGCCTCCGACCACCCTCCGGCGAGCCGCTCCCATCACCTCAGCGACCCACACGGCTCGCCGACCACCGCAGAACCTCCGCCTCCTCACCCTGATCCTCTTCCGCCCCTCCACTTCCCACCAAACACCCTCTGCAGACCCACCGAACACACCCACTCCCTCGCTCACAGTCTGACCTAGGACGACCTAACAGCTCCATCTCGCCCCCTGCAGACCCCCTGACCATCTTCGCCGTGCCACGGCGAAGGTCCCCCGCCTGTCTGATTTGGCCGAGAGGCCGTGCCATTGGTTTCAGGTTCCAGGCCTTGACCGCCATTGGCGAGGAAGCTCGAAGCCTGCTCGAGGTTGCTCCAAGCCGAGATATCCCAGATTGAAAAGCCACGGCCAGCGCGGAAGAGTCTTGCGCACACACCCCGGCCCTCAATTGGAGCTGCGCGCCTCAACAGCTGATACAATTGGAAGCGCCATCCCTGCTGCAGGCGTGAGAGAATTGGGGTGGGACATTTAGTCCCACCTCGGAACCTCTCGAAGGCGCGCGGACGCATAAAGGCAAAAACTGCCTTATGCTGTTTGCCTCAGTTACCACGGGGTGAGGTCCCTCTCACCCGACCCGACCCGACTCGGCCTCGTCCGTGACCACGCTCCGCGGACCTGGCCCGACCCGATTAGACTGACCTGCACTCCTCGCCCACCACGCACGCCGGTGGGCCTGGACCCGGGCCTGACCCGAACCCGATTACCCGATAGCGCTCTGGGAGAGCTTCCGAAGAGTGATTTCAGAGAGAGAGATACGCGGGGGAGGGGGGTAGCATAGGTTTTTGCCTCTTGACGAATGAGCTCTGAAGTGTGCAGGCCAAAGAAGAAGAAGAAGATCCGCTGAAGAAGAAGGAAGAGCAACGGCCATCGCCAAAGAAGAAAAAGAGAGGTCAAGGCAGGTGAAGACAAAGAAGAAGAAGGAATGAAGAGAAGCAAGAAGCAAGAAAAGAAGAAGACGATCTGACGAAAAAGAAAGAAAGGAAACAAGGAAGAACAGAAGAAGAAGAGCACGAGGGGAAAATCTGAAGAAAGCAGAAGAAAAAGAAGAAGAAGAAGAAGAACAGGAAGAACCAAAAACAAAGAGGAAGAAAGAAGAAAAGAAGCAGAAGCCAATTTTTCATCTCTCTCTCTCTCTCTTTATTTTTGTAATAGAACTTGTATATCTCTAGAATACAACTTGCTCCCTGAGTTCGACCTCGGGAACTCTTTTATTTTTCCGAGTAAAAAATTTTTTATATGAAACGTTGGTAACAACCGGCTTTACTACAACGAATTAACAACGGAAACCGACGTTCCACCATTTTGGCGCCGTTGCCGGGGAGCAACGGCTATTCTAGAGGTAAACATTCCTGTATCTTTTAATTTCTGATAATCTCCTCTCTTTTATGCAGCTACAGGAACTCAAGAAGACAAGCAACCACACGACAACCACTCCGAAGACAGGTAAATCTTTTCTCTCACTATTAACCCCTACACTCTAAAGAAAAAGAAAAGAAAAGAACAAGCAATATAGGGCTAACCTGTCTTCCATATTTAGTAACCATAAGAGTTGCATGTCTTCAACTCATTATTTCTGCACACTATCAAGGGTATTTAAGGGCTAACACATTCTTGCTTGAGCCCTAATTACCCAACAAAGAATTAACTGGACCAAGTAGAGCCAACCTAGGATCCAACACTAGGGATTTAGAGACACACTACTTAACTCAAGAATTGAGAAAACCAAATGAAGTGTGCCCAAGCCCTTGTCTGAAAATACCTATACAAGAAAAATCCTAAACAATTGGCTCTCTCTAAACACTTGAACCCTAAAAGACAGGACCTAAAAGCTCTTGAAGAAAACAATAGGTAAAGTTGACCCCTTGGGTTAACCAACCTTAAATTAGGTCACTCTTTGCACTTAAAAAGACTAAAGTTCAAGTGAAACCTTAAGCACCCTGATCTTAAAATTGGTAGACTTAAGAGGTCAAGATCCCCATTCTGGTCTACCTGGAACCGCAGTGACAAGAGAGGTCGGGTGGGGGAAACCCTGTAACCCGTGGGGACGCTCTACCGTGTAGGGGTCTTCGCGGGACTCTCCTTCTCTGGCTGCCCAGGTAATTCTCAGGTGGACGATCTTTCTGATCAAGGGGTCCATCTGCCCCGCACCTCTACAGTCACCCAACACATTTTTGGGTGTCTTGATTGGGTCCATCACCTTCTAAACTTACCTCTCCCAACTGTGCATGTACGGAAGGAGGTCTCTAAGACCACCCTTAAGACCTCCTTTAGAAATTCACTCTCGTCAAGGCCAAGCCTCGACACCCGTGTTTGTGCAGCAACACCCTCACATTATTCTCTCTTCTGATTCAGAACCAAGTTCTTCTTCTTCCCCCATCATGGCTCAGCCGGTTGAGGAAGAAAATAATCTGGAACACCAGCTCCAGCGACTCAATGACCTCTTCCAAAACTTCGTACACCCACCACAGCGTCCTATGATGCGGGACCACTACAATCCTGCTGCGGTGGCAATTGAGCCTCGAGTTAGAATCCCGATTGGAGGACCTGATTCCGAACTAAAGCCCAACATGATTCACGCTATACCTAAATTCCATGGGCTTAATTCTGAAGATCCCTTCCAGCACATCAAACAGCTTAAGCATCTGGCCCACACTTTTGGATCAGATGCGCAAAATCGGGATATTCTTCTCATGAAGATGTTCTCCTTTTCTCTTATGGACAAGGCCGCCCATTGGTATCAAACTCAGACCCGGCCGATCAACACTTGGGAAGAACTTCAATCCGAGTTTTTGAAAAAGTTCTTTCCCGTTGGTCGGACCAACGCCTTGCGCCATCAGATTACACACTTCACTCAACAATCAGGAGAACCTCTCCATGAGGCATGGGATCGTTTTCAGGATCTCATGAGGAAGTGCCCCCATCACGGAGTTCCTAAATGGGAACAAGTCCAATCTTTTTACCAGGGACTCCGTGAGGACATCCGCCTTTTCGTCAATGCAACCTGCGGAGGAAACATCATGGGTCAACATGAAGACACCGTATGGGAGATTCTCGAAAACATGTGCGAGAACTCCATCAACAATGACTCCATGGGATTATTCGACAGGACGAATACCCGCGCAGCGACGAATCTTAAGGGAGCACATGAGACGCAGGGCCTGTCCGCATCAGTCGACCTGGAATTAATGGCCAGTCGATTGGACAAGGTCTCAATTATTGAAAAGAAGGTGGATGAGCTGACTCAGCACTTGCAGCGAGCCACCTCTGCGCGTAACTCCTTTGCACAACCTCCTTCCACACAGGAGACTGTGCAAAACATCCTACACCGATCCTCCCCTGGGATGGATCCATATCCGTCCCCATCTGATTCCTGGACTGGAAGATCATCTGATCCTTTCTTCACCAGCCGGGGGAACTCCATTCCCCCTTTCCCTGATTCTCAGGAGGTTCCTCAGACCTGCGAGGACCTCAACGCCATCCAGAACGACCCATTCTCCAACACTTACAACCCTGGATGGCGAAACCATCCAAATTTTCAGTGGGCGGGAAATTCTCAAACCCAAAGACCACCTTTTCAGTCCCGCCCACAGCCCTCTCATCACTACCAGCCGCCTCAGCCTCGGCCCAACCCTACTTATCCATCAGGGCCAAATCAAGATCAAATGTCCTTAATCCTTCAGACTCTGGCTGACATTCAAAAATCGAATGCGGCCATTCAAAAACAGCACAAGGACGAGCTTACTGAAGTCAAAACTCAGCTGGCCCAGTTGGCAAATTCTCGCCAGCCAGGCACACTCCCTTCCCAACCCCTTCCTAACCCAAATAACGTGCCAACCCAGAAGCGCGTTATGAATCCAAATTTAGGCCACGCTCAATGGATTTATCAGGCCCCTACTGCCCCATCTCCAGACGAGATGGAAGCCTCTACTTCTCGTACGGGATTTCAGCAGCAGCCACCCCTCCTACCAAATCCAAACCAAAATCAGGCCGGATTAAATTCTGTAACAACACGTAGTGGTAAGACAACTCAGGACCCGCGTTATCCAAACCACTCCCAGCCTGATAATCATGACCCTAGGATAGTTATCCAAGGTACCGCTGTTCCAGACCCACAACCAGGACCTATCCTAGAGGAACCAACCAAGATCCCGTTTCCCGAGGCCCTGACCAAGGGAAAGAAGACCACCAAACCCGTGGCCCCTGAGGAGGACCTGGTCAAGCTCTTTGAGCAGGTCCACATAAACATCCCCTTGATGGATGCAATCCACCACGTACCAGCTTACGCACGATTTCTAAAGAATATATGTACACCCCAGCGTAAGCCGCGAACCAAGGGAGGGAGCCCAATTGTTCTGTCAGAGCAAGCCAGCTCTGTAATCCTTAGTAGACTCCCACCCAAGGCAAAAGATCCTGGAACTCCCCTGATCTCCTGTAAGATAGGTGGTACCCAATTTGACAGAGCATTGTTAGACTTAGGTGCATCTATAAATCTGATACCCACATCCTTACTTGACCATCTGGAAGAATCTGAGCTGAAACCAACCGAGGTGACATTACAATTAGCAGATCGATCTATAAAGTCACCAAAAGGGATTCTCGAGGATGTTATCGTGAGAGTGCGGGATTTCTATTTTCCAGTGGACTTTATAGTCTTAGACATGGATGCACCTGAGAACCCTAGGGATACACCAATCATTCTAGGGAGACCTTTCTTGGCTACTGCTAGAGCCAACATCAGCTGTGAGGAGGGCCAAATAGAGCTTAAGTTTGGAGATCAAACACTGAAAATTGATATATTTAAGGCCCAACAAGGAATTAATTGCGGCGTCATCGAACAAATTTGTGACATCAAGACTTTGGTCGATGAATCACACCTCCAGAATGACTTGAGTATTCCTCATCAACCACAGAAGGATCTTGACCCGCAAATAGAGGAGTCCATTCCGGATGTGAACAACCCAGTAACTCCCACCCTTGAACCTCACATCTATACTGAACCACCCGCTGCTGCTGAAAACCCCATCCTTGAACTGAAACCCCTTCCTGCTCATTTAAAATACATCTTTTTGGGTTCTAATCAGACCCTTCCTGTGATCATCAATTCCAACCTCAATCCTGAACAGGAATACCGTCTGATTGTTGTCCTCCAGCAACATCGCAGAGCCATCGGATGGACCCTCGATGATTTGACTGGAATAAGTCCCTCTTATTGTACTCATCATATCTATTCAGAAGAGGGCACACGACCTTCTCGTGAAATGCAGAGACGCTTAAACCCCAATCTGCAGGAGGTCGTGAAAAAGGAGATCATCAAGTGGTTAGATGCCGGGATCATCTACCCGATCTCCGATAGTCGTTGGGTGAGCCCGATTCAGGTCGTGCCTAAAAAGGCAGGACTCACCACTATAACGACTGAGACCGGAGAAATCATTCCTACCCGATTAGCCAACTCGTGGAGAGTCTGTATAGATTACCGTCGACTCAATTCCTCCACGAAGAAGGATCATTTCCCACTACCCTTCATTGATCAAATTCTCGAAAAACTAGCGGGAAATAGGTTCTTCTGCTTTCTTGACGGGTACTCCGGTTATAACCAGGTGGCAATCCATCCTGAGGACCAAGAAAAGACCACATTCACCTGCCCCTTCGGAACATACGCTTTCCGAAGGATGCCTTTCGGTCTTTGCAATGCACCCGCTACTTTTCAGCGATGCATGCTTGCCATATTCTCAGATATGGTAGGTGATTATCTGGAAGTCTTCATGGATGACTTTTCAGTTTTCGGAGCATCATTCGACGATTGCCTCCAGCACTTGGTCCAGATACTCAGGCGGTGCATCGACGTGAATTTGGTTCTTTCCTGGGAAAAGAGCCATTTCATGGTGCCTGAGGGAATTGTCCTGGGACACTCAATTTCAGAGAAAGATCTTCCATCCTGGTCAAAAGGTCCTACTCTTTGATGCCCGACTCAAACTCTTCCCAGGAAAACTGAGATCTAAGTGGGTCGGACCATATTTGGTCCGACAGGTTTTTGGAAATGGAGCAATCGAAATCAGTCCACTCAGCCACGATTCTGAACCTTTCATCGTGAATGGTCAAAGACTCAAGCCGTTCATTGATGTAACTTCTACTGATTTGGCTGAGGCATCTCATATCCTCCTTTCCCCTTGAGCTTATTGCGCCCAGCCGATGGCGTAAAACTCAGCGCTTAACGGGAGGCAGCCCGTCATTCTCTTTGAAAACCTGAAACTTGTTCTGACACCTTTCAGCACTCGAAGTTCACCCTGAACTGAGAACCCCTAGGTTACAATGAGGACATTGCAAATCTTAGGCATGGGGGGGTAGGAAAGTGCAAAAACTTGTAAGAAAAGGTTTCAAGCAAAAAAAAATTCACATATGCCAAAAATACCATAAAAATTAAAAAAAAAAAAAAAAAAAAAAATTTTCGAAAAAGAATAAGAGGAAAAGAGGAGAAGGAAAATTTTGTGAAGGAGAAAAGAAACAAAATGAAAAAGGAGCACAAAATTATAAGAAAAGTTGATAGTCATTAGTAAGGAACTAAGGAATTAACCTAAGTTCTAGACCTCATTCAAGAAAATAACTGAAAAGTGCACAATGAGATTAGTAAGAATGCAAACCTTAGGCATTCTTGAATAGACTCTTAGTACTCATTAAGATCTGGACACTCCTCAAGAGGTTGAGGATAATGAAAAGCTGAAGTATTAGGTCTAAGGCTTAGGGAGTATTCGGCCTCGTTAACTAATTTTTGGTTTACGGGACTCAGTAACCTAAGCACCCTAATCTCACACACAGCCTGGTTCAGTAAGCATAAAAATCAGAATCACGCAGAAGCGTCGCAAAAATCTGAAAAGAACACCTAGAATAGGAATGGCCGATCAACACAAGTTGATTTGGACGAGTTCCCAGCGCGGAGAGGCGGGAAATCCCCTCGAAGATGCGTAACAAAATATCATCTCCTCGGTGCTTGTCTCTTAGGATATTTACATATCCTACGGGGGGCATGTAAGCACTCTGCTGGTTCAGATTCCATGGATGGCATTATCTCGAAATGTCAATTGCCAGGGTCTGGATTCGGCCACGGAATACCATGGATGGGATTATCTCGAAATCTCAATAGCCAGGGTTCCGGGGGTTGCCATGGGCGGTGCTATCTCGAAGCATCGATCGCCAGGAACCCTTGAGGATTGATGATGGGAGCAAGGAATCTGATACAGACCGTGTTGAAAAGCCAATCCTAGACTAGAACTAAAAAGAAAAAGAGAGAGAAAACTCTCCAAACAGAAAAAACTTTCTATCTCTCTCTCTTACAAAACGCACTGCGAACTGAGCCAGGGCTAAAATCATTTCAAGCACGGGTGCTTTAACCACGAAGTCCAATAAACCTTAGGTTAGTTCTTGTGGGCCTTAAAAACCTTTGCTAAAAGACTGAGGCTAAGGCTAGACAGATTTGGATCTTGATTGGTACTAGAGTATCTTTTAGGCCTATGGTCAGCATTCTAACCTAATCTATGCTTAAATAAAAAAGCACTTATCTAAAACCATTGAAAACTTCATGGTCTAGAACAAGGGTTGAAACCTTAAGTTTTTTTTGCTAAGGGACTAGCAAAAGCTAGGCATGGGGGTATGATGAGAACCTCATCATGAGCCATAACTAGCTCATTTTGACCCAATACAAAGGATAAAAGCTCCTACATATCTCAAGGAAAAGCTTAACTCAGAGAATTCTGAGTTTGAGAAGAAAACAAGTCATAAGGGGTAAAAGTGCAATTTTACCAGTATAATCTGCATACAGGGTAATTCAGGGCCCAAACATAGGTCAAAACAGCTTAATAAGAATAAAAGTGGGATGAGATGATCTAGCAAGGGCTACAGCACTTCCAAGGAACCAAATGATAATCTGTAACCCTAAAACAACCCACTTCAATTCACAAGGTTCGAGGCAAAGTAAAAATAGAATAAACCCTCTAAAATTCATAGAAAAATAATCTCTAGGGTTTAGAACCTTCAATTTGGCCTTTAGAACCCATTTTGACCTACATTGAGAACCATGCCCAATTAATAACTTAATTTGGGTTTTTGCGCAAATTGACCGGTCAAACAAGGTTTAATATGAAAATAAAATTCACCATCAGATTCCTTAGGTCCTAATTAGTCATGTATAAAAACTTGAGCCTAAGAAGAAACCTCCTTGACCGAATTTACACTTTGGTCCTCATATATTTACTCTTTGGCCCTCAACTTTTGAACCCTCGCATTTAGGCCCCTAACTCTCCTTCGTTCTTTGCAAACAGGTCCCTCCTGCAAAACCCTGCCAGCACCATGCTCCGGCGACCTTGCGCGGAGCATGGCGCCGCGCAGGGTGAGGTGGAGGACCTGGCAAGTGTACCGGGGGTGCCCTGCGTCGTCAGCCGTCGCAGGAGCACCCCCATGGTCACTGTAGCCCCCCATACCGGCCGTGCGAACGCACGGACGGTATGGGTTCGAATTCCGACCATGCTCCGGCGAGGGAGACACGTCGTCTCCCTCCGCCTTCTTCCCTGCTTCAACCCTATAAATACCCCCCGCCGCTCCACCGACGAAGGCAGCCTGGATCTGACGGAGAAAACCCCCAATTTTCCTCTCTTCTTCCTCCGGCAGACGCTCACCAGCTCCGGCGACTTCCTCCCCCTCCACCTCGTCGCTCTGCCGCACTACCAGCAGCAGAGACCTTCCCCCCTGCTCTTCCCGCGCCACGCCGCACCCAGCTGGCGCCTCTCCAGCCCTCTGCTCGCCGCCGCCCCTCTCTCTGAGCATCATCTTCTCCGGCGACAGTCGATACGACTGTCGCCCTGTTCCTCCCCCTTCGTCCCTGCAGTTAAGTTAGACTTACTCCCCTTCTCCTCCTCTTTCTTTCCCCGCTTTCGATTTAGTCAATTAAGCCCTCTACCGACCCTGTTCACCCTCGTCCTCTCCGCCTCCGACCACCCTCCGGCGAGCCGCTCCCATCACCTCAGCGACCCACACGGCTCGCCGACCACCGCAGAACCTCCGCCTCCTCACCCTGATCCTCTTCCGCCCCTCCACTTCCCACCAAACACCCTCTGCAGACCCACCGAACACACCCACTCCCTCGCTCACAGTCTGACCTAGGACGACCTAACAGCTCCATCTCGCCCCCTGCAGACCCCCTGACCATCTTCGCCGTGCCACGGCGAAGGTCCCCCGCCTGTCTGATTTGGCCGAGAGGCCGTGCCATTGGTTTCAGGTTCCAGGCCTTGACCGCCATTGGCGAGGAAGCTCGAAGCCTGCTCGAGGTTGCTCCAAGCCGAGATATCCCAGATTGAAAAGCCACGGCCAGCGCGGAAGAGTCTTGCGCACACACCCCGGCCCTCAATTGGAGCTGCGCGCCTCAACAGCTGATACAATTGGAAGCGCCATCCCTGCTGCAGGCGTGAGAGAATTGGGGTGGGACATTTAGTCCCACCTCGGAACCTCTCGAAGGCGCGCGGACGCATAAAGGCAAAAACTGCCTTATGCTGTTTGCCTCAGTTACCACGGGGTGAGGTCCCTCTCACCCGACCCGACCCGACTCGGCCTCGTCCGTGACCACGCTCCGCGGACCTGGCCCGACCCGATTAGACTGACCTGCACTCCTCGCCCACCACGCACGCCGGTGGGCCTGGACCCGGGCCTGACCCGAACCCGATTACCCGATAGCGCTCTGGGAGAGCTTCCGAAGAGTGATTTCAGAGAGAGAGATACGCGGGGGAGGGGGGTAGCATAGGTTTTTGCCTCTTGACGAATGAGCTCTGAAGTGTGCAGGCCAAAGAAGAAGAAGAAGATCCGCTGAAGAAGAAGGAAGAGCAACGGCCATCGCCAAAGAAGAAAAAGAGAGGTCAAGGCAGGTGAAGACAAAGAAGAAGAAGGAATGAAGAGAAGCAAGAAGCAAGAAAAGAAGAAGACGATCTGACGAAAAAGAAAGAAAGGAAACAAGGAAGAACAGAAGAAGAAGAGCACGAGGGGAAAATCTGAAGAAAGCAGAAGAAAAAGAAGAAGAAGAAGAAGAACAGGAAGAACCAAAAACAAAGAGGAAGAAAGAAGAAAAGAAGCAGAAGCCAATTTTTCATCTCTCTCTCTCTCTCTTTATTTTTGTAATAGAACTTGTATATCTCTAGAATACAACTTGCTCCCTGAGTTCGACCTCGGGAACTCTTTTATTTTTCCGAGTAAAAAATTTTTTATATGAAACGTTGGTAACAACCGGCTTTACTACAACGAATTAACAACGGAAACCGACGTTCCACCAATGTACCTCCTAAACTTATAAAGAAATAAAAGATAATTGGTGAATTTAGAAAAAAATTATGCCTCCCAGTGAACGACCTGGACTCAACCAGTAGAAAAATTCTAAAATGTTAGGTTAATTCGACCTTATACTACACAACCGACACAATTTCGAGTTAACCTAAGTGACTTTTTCTACTCTTAATTAAGTAAAATTAACTTAATTACTGAGTTGAGTGAAAGCCACTGGTCAGATACCTTTGAATCAGAAATCTGCACATCTGAGAAATACCTGGGTAGCCAGGATGGGAGAGCCCTGCAAAGACCCCTACACGATAGAGCATCCCCATGGGTTACAAGGTTTTTCCCACCTAACCTTCCTTGTCACTACGGTTCCAAGTAGATCAGAATGTGCGGACTTATGACCTTAAGTTTACCAATTTTAGCCTAATTTGTGCCTTGAATTTCACTTGATTAGAAATTGATTTGACTTGTGCCCTAATTTGGAGGTTGATTGGTCCACAAAGTAGACCAACTTCACCTGACCTACCTTAAAGATGGCAGAATGAAATCTAGGTCAAGATCTAGAAAGCAAACTGAATTTGACTCTCAGGTTATTAGGTCCACAATTTTTAGGGTTCATGTAAAATTAGAGCCTAATTTTAGGGTTCTACTTTATTAGATCTTTTCAAACAGGGGCTTGGGTATCACACAAATGCAGGAAGGTATGTTTCCTTTTATGCAAGAAAATATGAACTAACACTTCAAAACCCTAATGTTGAAACAATAATTGGCTCTATTTCAAGTCTAATTAAATCTCAAATTATTCTCCCTGGATTTCAAACAAGAAGTGCATAGTCCAAGGAAGATTAGAAATTACGCACAATCGCTAGTAGGTACAATAAATCAAGGTAGGGATTTCTAAACAAATCGCCCCAAGCTTCAATCAGATATGAAATTTTCTAAATCAGGAAAACTTGCCTTTTAAATGATGATTTACTAAGAAATAAGGCAGGTAGTTCCTAATTGATTTTGTTTCCTTTTCTCTCTTCCAAGGATTAGGAGAGTAAGGAAGAAGAGAGATTCCCTGCCCTGAGAATGGCTTGTTTTGCATGGAAGATCGCCTCATGATGTACCTTGCAAAATCACCAGAAATCAAACAGAAAATAGTGGTGAATTGCGCATTGCTCTCTGGCAACAATGCCAAAATGTTGATGGGCGAAATTGATGTTTTAGATTAAGTTATCATCATTGTAGTGCAGCCAAATTCGCTCCTCAACAAGTAAAATTTATAACTCGAATATCTAGAAATGAAGTCTGAGGTCGAACAAAGGGAGAAAATATGGAAGTCACACACTAATCTCGATTAAATTATAAATGAGCATAGGAAATAAGCCAAGAATAATGATATTCGATAAATGATAACCTGTCACGTTAGATATTCAAAGAATAACATAAGTATTTCAACACTTAAAGAGACCAAAAAGATATCTAAGATAAAATAATGGTGATTTAAATCACCAATTATTAGTCTAAGAATATATATATCAACTACTCAATCATCTTAAATAAATGAATAGTGATCACATGCTTGGATATCAAGCAGATGACTTAAATGTCACCTACTATAGTACTTTTCTTCTTATCTTCTTCTTCCTTGGTTCTTCTTAGCTTCTTCTTTCTTTCCTTTCTCTTATATGCATGGCCCTTCTGTTCTTCTTCTCTGCCTTAGCTTCTTCTCATTAGCCTCTTCCTTTTCTTTTCTTTTCTTCCTTAGCTTTTCCTCTGATATTTAGTTCTTCTTCTACTCTCATCTTCCTTTCTCTTCTTTGGTACGACCCCTTCTTCTTCTCTTCTGCTTCTCAGCCCTTCCTTTTCTTATCATGCACAAGGGCTTCGCACAACTCCTCAATGACTAAGTATTGAGGCTTAACTATGCAGAGCAAAACCCTCCCCTCCCTACTCTCTTTCCTTCATTCCCTTCCTCTTCTCTCAAAGCCAGGCTACAATCAGGTATACGGATCGGGGTGACCAGGGTTGCGTGCGTAGGGTCATAATCGAGGTGTGTATAGTTAGGCAGGTCGGGTCGTGTGCGGGTGAGAAGGGACCTCACCCCCAAGTGTTTGAGGCAAACAATCGTATGAAGAAAAACAATATATGCGGCTTCACGTGCTTTTCTCGCATCGATGTGGGACTAAATGTCCCTCCTCCTTCTTGTGTCGACAGTAGATGATGCTCTTCATGAATTGGGGTAGCTACCATTGGGTGCCTAGGAAGACACCTCGAGTGAATCCGCGTGTCCTGGAACTAAGACCTGGGCCTTGTGTGGCTAGAACATGAAGAACAACATCGAAGATAATGGTGGTGATGATGGAGATCGGTGAGGAAACTAAAACACAAATATAGGCTTGAAAGCCCTCATTAAATGGTTCAATAGTGTCATCGGAGGACGTGGAAGATGATGGCGGTGTCCATGGGGTGTGGGAGTGCGTGGAGTGGTCCGACAGAGGTGGAGATGGTGCACGAATGATGGGTTGGTTGACAGGGGGTTTGAGTGGTCGAGAGAATGAAATTGGTGAGGGGTTTTGTGCGGGTGGATTAGGCGGAGCTCATGAGGGTGTTGGTGAGTTGTTTGGTGGGTTGTGGAGGTGGGGCAGAATCGTCGGAGGTGTGGCCGGAGGTGAGAACGAAGGTGGTGTGCAAATGTGTCGAGGGGTCTTTCGGGTTTTTGGATAGAGGAAATTACCCTAAGAATCTAACTAACCTAACTACCTAATCTAATTGGATGAAGGGGTAGAGTCCACGTCGATTTTGGCAGGCCGACTGTTGATAGTGGAAAACTACGTGATCGAAGTTGGTTTCAAAAAGCCTGACGTTGTAGTGCGATTTGCGAAGAAATCCGTCAACAGATAAATTTATACCGAAATTCTAAGAATTCTGGGCTGAACACAGGTAGTCTATGTCGATCTAAAATTCACGATTATATTTTTTTGTATTTTTGTTTGAAAATGAGATAATTACAATGGAATTGATATAAGCAATATAGAGAGTGGGAAAGAAAGAGAGAGAGAGAGAACAATCACTTGATATAATCAGAATGTTTTTACAACTATAAAGCGAGAAATGATTACAATTAGAAAGTAGAAATTTCTATTCTAGAAAGCGATTAAAAAGAAGGGAGAGAGATCTTATCCTCCTCGACAAATGCTTGGAGGATGAGCAAGATAGAGCAACGCTTGGAAGATGGAGGATGGAGTGGGAACAGGGTAGCACGTCATCGTCGTCGCAGGATCCACTTCTGGAACGAGGGCGAGAAAATTGGATTTGGCTCTAAAATAGCATCCCGGGTGTGGGACAAGCTTTTCTTAAGCTTTGGAGAGGAAGAGAAGTAAAGTAAGGGATGAAGAAGTGGAGGTTGGGTCTCCTTTTATAGTTGTAGGAATAGAGGGCAAAATTGTCATTTCAAGCCTAAAGCATTAAAATCAGGTCTTTAGTGACGGATTTATCCGTCACTAAAGGTCCGATCGTGGGCAACGTGCACGTGCCGCAGGCGCCTCCTCCTCTGCCATGTACATAATGCACAACCACGTTCCTGAAATCTCAGCCATCCGATTGCGTGATCAGAAGGCTCATATTGCTCCTCGAGCTTGCCTTCATCTGCACTTAACTGCGCGCCCGCATGTGATCGGCCGTGCACACTGTGCGTTTGATCGTGCGTGCGGGCGATTGGATGATCTGAGCCACTCACAACTGATCGCACGGTCACGATTAAATCGCTCGTGCGCTGCAGATGGCGAGTCGAACATGTGTCCCGGCTTGTGCAACACCACTCGACTGCTTTGCTAGCAGCGCTACTTTGTCGTGCTTACGATTTAAGCGTGCACGCTTCACAGCCGTTGGATCAAGGTCCAACGACCCAGATCTTGCCTTGCCACACCTTCAAAAGATGGGGAGCGATGCAGCAGTCGATTTAGGCAGCTGTGATTGCACCACGTGGTGCCATCATGGCCGTCCATCTTTTGTAACACGTAGAAGGTGCCATGGATGTTGGATTGAGTTGATTTTCACATCGTTAGGCTACAATCATCGATACGAACCCATCCGTGCGGTCGAATTTGTTGTCTGAAGTGCGGATTGGCACCATCTTGGCTCATGATCTTTAGGCTTCCTCAGTCTTTATCTGGTGCTATGGATGTCCGATCAAGGCGATCTTGGAGTCGTTGAACTCCAATCATCACCCTGATCAGATCCGTACAATTGGATCTTCGATCTGAGGCCCCGATTAAAAGTTGCCCTATCCCTGACCATAAAAGGAGATAATTACTATACAATTTATCCTAAATGCGTAATTGTGCATTTTATGCAATATTACAATGCATGATGCTACTATGACACTAAGAACATGCATTAATAAACATTTTTGGCTATTTAAATGTATGCACATCACCCCCCCATGCCTATCTTTTGCTAATCCCTAGCAAAAACTACAAGCTATTTATAAACGAATTAGGGTTGGATTCCTTAGGCAAAAGTCATTTTCAACATTAAGAAATTTTTACTTAGGACCTGAACTTTTAAAGACACAACAGTGCCCCTAGTATCTGCCAAAATGCAGTCTGCCTCAAGCCCTCGCCTTATTCAAAGAAAGATCTCATTTTCTCCTTTTTCTTCTTTTCTAATATTTTTGGATTTTTGAGTTTAGGGTTATAGAGTAGCTTTCTATGGTTACTCAACCCACCCAAGACTTGATGAGAACCTTAAATTCTAAGCATCTTTTTGTGAATGTGATAGACTTGTTGATCGGCAATCAGAACGGACTTCAGGTTTCTATGTCCCTAGGTGACCTTAGAAAGAATTCTGCCTAAAGGTGTATCTACAAAACTGGTAGCTTTCTCCCTACTTTTATTTATATGGGGTCAGCATAAGGGTGAATCCAGTGTATATCTCCCCGGCTTATTCTACTTCTCTGCTTCTTCCTAAGTGTTTTAGAAATTTAACATGCATTTCCTAAGCTGGGTCCTGGACAACCTACTAATGGGCTATTACCCACGATAACTTGCCAGCCGTACTCATGCGATGAAGTGTGGCTTATTTATTTTGTTTTCTTTTTCTCCTTTTCTTTTTCTTTTTCTTTTCTTTTCTTTTTTTTTCTTTTTGGACTTTCTTTTTCTTTTTTTTTAAGTAGGTGGCTTCCCTAGTTTAAGATTTACCTAAAGGTAGCAGGAAAAGAATGGTCTAGTGGCTGGGCTCTAGGCAACCTACCTATAGGCTGTTACCCACGATAACTTGCCAACCATACCACCCTAGTAGGTTCATTAGCTACCTAATTTCCATTAAAACCACCGAACAACGAGTCAGTGCAAATACTGTGTAGATGCTTAGACTTAAAGTTCCGTCAAATCAGAGGGTGGGTTGATAAGTCGTATAATTATCACCCAAACTTATTTAATAAAATTGAAATAGAATTCAGGATGACAAGGACTCGATAAACAAATCCACATTTTAATGGATACCCGGGCTGATTAGGCCCAAAGACATGAAGGGTCTTAGTGTTCAGATCCTACTGTAACATTTCCTAAGATTGAAAAGTCCTAATACCCAAGTATTCTTTCCTAATTCAATTTTTTTTTCTCATTTCTTATATATGTATATAAGAAAACAAATAGAATTTACAAGAATTCCACAGAGTTGACAAATTGATTCAGAAATGAATCCACCCCCCTTGCCTAGATGATGCAATGTCTGCATTGAGAATAAAAGACATGAAAGGAAGGTAGAATGTAGAAGATATCACCTGAATATGATGCTCAGGTCAGCTCTGAGTCAGACTGTACAACTGCTGAATTTAATGTCATCAGCTAGGCAAAGTCTAGCCAAAGAAATCACAACATGATGAGAGGAACCGTGTCTGAGACAGGTTCTGGAACAATACGGTCAATAAAAGGCTTAGACGTTGACCATTGACTTTGAATGAATTACCCGTCTTTGGGTCAGAAATCTGAACGACCCCGTTTGGAAAAATTTGATCGATGATGAATGGGTCATTCCATTTTGACCTAAGTTTGCTGGGAAAGAGCTTAAGTCGAGAATCAAAGAGGTAGACTTTCTGGTTTGGCTCAAAGCTCTTACGGGATATCAATTGGTCATGAAGAGCATTGGTTCGAGCCTTGTAGATCTTGGCATTCTCGTATGGATTATTTCTTTGCTCCTCCAACTCAAATAGTTGGAGTTTCCTGGTCTTTTCGACTAAACTCAAATCCAGATTGCACAGCTTGATTGCCTAGAATGCCCTATGTTCAATTTCTACGGGTAAATGGCATGCCTTTCCATACACCAAACGAAATGCTGACATGTTGATAGGCATTTTGTACACCGTACGGTAGGCCCAAAGAGTGTCCTTAGGCTTTTGAGTCCAGTCTTTATGATCAGGCCT
Organism: Thalassia testudinum; assembly: GCA_037157565.1. Classification (NCBI taxonomy): domain Eukaryota; kingdom Viridiplantae; phylum Streptophyta; class Magnoliopsida; order Alismatales; family Hydrocharitaceae; genus Thalassia; species Thalassia testudinum. The sequence continues at coordinate 128,663,168 of JAZHRO010000014.1, read as the reverse complement.
AAGAATATTCTTGATCTCCCGATTGGAGATCTCGGCCTGTCCATTTGTCTGGGGATGGTAAGGTGTGGAGATTCTGTGATTTACCGCGTATTTTGCTAGTAAATTATGGAACTGGGCATTAGTGAAGTGAGAACCACCATCACTGATGGTGGCCCTAGGAATCCCGAACCGACTAAAAATGTTCTTCTTGGCGAAATTGATGACCACCTTATGGTCATTGGTTTGGGTGGGAATGGCCTCGATCCACTTGGACACGTAATCAATAGCGACGAGAATGTACTGATGTCCAAATGAAGGAAGGGTCCCATGAAATTGATGCCCCAAACATTGAAGATTTCAACGGGAAGAATCGGGTTTAGGGGCATCATGTCTCTCTTGGTTCTACTCCCAAGTGCCTAGCATCGAGAACACGACCTTGAGAATTCTTGGGCATCCTTGAATAAAGATGGCCAAAAGAATCTAGATTGCAAAATTTTTGCAGCCGTCTTTTTCCCAGAGAAATGTCCACCACAAGCAGATGCATGGCAGAAGTCGAGTATACTTTTGAATTCAATCTCCGGAACACATCGGTGAATAATCTGATCAGAGCCGATGCCATATAATTCAAGGTCGTGCTAGAAGTAATGTTTGGCCTCAGATTTGAGTCATCTCGTTGTTGCTTGGTCCAATCCTGAGGGATTTGACCAACGACCAAATAGTTTACGATGTCTGCAAACCATGGAGTTTGGACACTTGAAACTGTAAGGATAGTCTCGTCCAGAAAAGTATCAACAATCGGAATTACCAGATGAGAAGAATCACTCAGAAGTCTTGAAAGATGATCTGCCACCACATTTTGTGCCCTAGATTTATCCTTGATTTCAAGATCAAATTCTTGAAGCAAAAGAATCCATCGAATAAGCTGGAGTTTGGCATGCTTTTTGCCCAAGAGATGTCTCAAGGCCAAGTGGTCGATATATATGATGACGTGAGACCCTAAGAGATAAGCCCTGAATTTCTCCAAAGCAAATACTACAGCTACTAATTCCTTCTCAGTAACAGTATAATTCCTCTAGGCCTCGTCCAGAGTTTTACTAGAGTAGTAGATGACACAGGGATTCCTGTCAATCTTTTGACCCAAAACAGCCCTGACCGTGTAATCAGAAGCATCGGTCATGATCTCAAATGGGGCTGTCCAAATCGGTGGTTGCAACACCGGAGCACAAGTGACTACCATTTTAAGAAAATCAAATGCCTTACAGCATGGTTCGTTGAAATCAAATGGCATATCTTTGGCAAGAAGGTTGCTCAGAGGGAGAGCAACCTTAGAGAAGTCCTTGATGAACCTCCTATAGAATCCCACATGACCAAGAAATGATCGAATTTGTTTGACAGATGTGGGAGGAGGAAGTTTAGAGATAGCATCAACCATAGCTTTGTAAACTTCGATACCCCATTCAAAGATTACATGACCCAAGACCATGCCTTGTTGTGTCATGAAATGACTCTTTTCCCAGCTAAGGACTAGTCTTGTTTTGATGCATCGTTTAAGAATCATTTCAAGATTAGCCAAACAAGAATCAAACGATTCTCTGAAAATAGAGAAATCGTCCATGAAGACTTCCATAAACTCTCCTACCATGTCAGAGAATATGGCTAGCATACACCTTTGAAAAGTTGCGAGTGCATTGCATAAGCCGAAAGGCATCTTATGGAAAGCAAAGGTTCTGTAGGGAGAAGTAAAATTCATTTTTTCCTGATCCTTGGGATGGATAGGGACTTGATTGTATCCCAAGTAACCATCTAGGAAATAGAAGTACTTCTGCCCGGCTAGTCTTTTAAGGATTTGATCAATAAAGGGAAAAGGGAAATGATCCTTTTTCGTGGCTGTGTTCAGCTTCCTATAATCAATACAAACCCTCTAAGAGGAAGCTGAACGAGTTGTGACAGATTCTCCTTTCTCGTTAGTCACAACAGTAATCCCGACTTTCTTGGGAACAATTTGCATGGGACTTACCCAAGGACTATCAGAGATCAGATAAATGATTCTAGCATCAAGCCACTTGATAATTTCCTTCTTGACCACTTCTCACATATTAGGCTTTAATCTCCTCTGCATTTGGCAAGAAGGGCAGGATCCATCTTGCAAAAATATTCTGTGATTACAGTAAGATGGTTCTATCCCCCTTAGGTCATGAATGATCCAACCAATTGCCTCCTTGTGTTCCTTTAGGACCTTGATAGTTTAATCTCCTGCTCCTTAGTTAATTTGGCACTGATAATCACAGGGAGCTTCTTCTGAGGTCCCAAAAATTGATATTTCAAATTCTCAAGAAATGGTTTCAATTCGAGCTGGGGCGGATTTTGGATTGAGGGTAAAGATGATGCTGAAGAAGATTCATCAAGTGGAAGAGGTTGAAAGTGAATAAAATCAATAACCTCTTCAAAATGTGGCGGGTTTGCCATAGAGGGTTGCGGGTCAGATTCATTACAACAGGAGGAACTTTCAATTGCAGAAACTGCCATACAAGCTTTAATATTCAAGTTATCATCCTCAAGTTCCTCTATAAATCCACAATCCTCAAATTTGTTAATCGCCTTAAAAATATCCAATTTCAATTTTTGATCCCCAAAGGCGATTTCCATGCTATCGCTTTCACAATTGATATTGGCCTTAGTAGTAGCCAGGAATGGATGCCCTAGAATGATGGGCGTGTTCCTTAGATTTTCAAGTACATCGATGTTATGGACAAGGAAATATATAGGAAAATAGAAATCTTTAACCTTAACAATGACATCTTCAATAATGCCTCACGGATTTGTGACCGAACGATCTGCTAACTGCAATGTTACTAAAGTCGGCCGAAGCTCACCTAATTTGAACTTCTCGTTAAGAGAAGTCAGAATTAGGTTAATAGATGCACCTAGATCCAGAAGTGCTCTATCAAAAGTATAATCTTCGATGACACAAGAAATCAAAGGAGCACTTGGATCTCTCTTTTTCTGAGGAAGGTGATACAGGATAACAGAACTAGCCTGCTCAGAGAGTACCACCTTCCTCAGAACAGATTCCCTCAACTTACGCTTCTTTGTGCATAAATCCTTCAAAAATTTGGCGTAAGCCGGTATGTGTTTGATAGTGTCGAGGAGCGGAATATTGATCTCAACATTCTTGAATATATTCAAGAGCTTCTCATTACTATTTATAGGCTAGGTTTAATCAAGGCCTCATGAAAAGGAACATGAGTCAAATCTTCGGAATCAGGTTCCTGAGCCTTGATTTCTTCTTCGGAGTTCTCCTTTCTATTCTCAAGCTTTCCAGGATTTGGTAGATCAGAATAGTGCGATTGTGGATCCTGAGTTTCTTTTCCACTCCTCAAAGTAATTGAATTAGCAGATGCATACGAGTTTGGGTCTTGGGGAGGGTTAGGAAAGATTGGAGTGGCTTCATTACCCAAAAACCATTGATTTGAAGAAGAAGCAGAAGACGAAGGACCCTGCTCAACCACCTGAGCATGTGCATGTGGGTCCATCTGATTCCCGTACCCTTGGGCTTGATTGCCTGGATTCTGGATATTACGTGGGTTGGGTACAGGTTGAGATGGTAGAGATCCAGGTTGACGAGAATTAGCAATGAACCTAGTTTGCAAGTTATCCAGCGAGGTTTTCATTTGCTTCATGAGCTGGAGCATAGATCCTTGCATTTCTACCATATGTTGGTTCAGATCAGCCTACCCTACAGGTTGACGGGCATTCCAAGATGGCTGATTGACCTGATTCAAGGGTAGCTGAGTGTAAACATGACCCTGACCCATTGGTCTTTGCAGAGCATAGTTACTGGGTGATAATTGGGTCTACTGCCTTGGGTTTTTCCAGGAGAAGTTAAGGTTGTTCCTCCAACCCGGATTATAAGCATTGGAGTAAGGGTTGGACCTAACATTCTCCTGTATAGCATAAACATCCTCATAGGGTGAGGACGGAGAGAAAGAAAGGGAGGGATCATAGAAATGAGGATCAAAGGCCCTAATTTGGAACCCGTGGGGTTCTGAATAATGTTGACTCACAGGTTGAGCCGCATCAAGTTGATTCATGAACTCCCATCCAAAAGGAGCTCATGCTGAATGGAATCCCGAATTTTGGGATTCAGTGGATCGAGAATTATTCATTAAATTTCTAGCCATCCACTCCATCCTTTTAGTAACCAAGTCCACCTTATCTAGTTTATTGCAAATCAATTCCATATCGAATGAATGAGTGTTGTGGACTTCATTAACATTCGATCTGGGTTGTTGGGACCGGTTAAAAGTATCCATGGAGGCATGATTGGTCGAATTCTCACTCATCTCCTCAAACAAATCATGCATGCTATCTACATCATTGCTGAGGAAATTACCTCCGCAAGAAGCGTCCATGTGATTTCTGAGTTGCTTAGTCAACCAGTGGTAGAAGATCTGCACGAGCTGCCATTTCGGCACCTCGTGGTGTGGACACCTCTGCAATAAGTCCTGGAATCAATCCCAGGAAACATGAAACTGCTCCCCCGGCTGCTGGGTGAAGGTAGTAATGCCCGTCTCAGAGCATTGGTACATCAAACAGGGAAGAATTTCTTCAGGAAAGCCAATTTCAAATCATTGCAAGTTGCAATTGGTCTTCCTATAGTCCTGTACCAATGAGTGCCTTTATCCCTAAGAGAGTGGGGGAAGAGCCTCATGATCATCTGCTCCTCATTCACGTGTCATGCCTTGGTGGTCTGGACCAAAGTTGTCAAGTCCTCCAAGTGCTAAAATGGGTCTTCAGAGGCAAACCCATAGAAATGTTTGATCAGGCTTAACACCTAGGGCTTGATTTCTACGTCTCTGGTAGGAATCTGGACACCAGGACGTTTCTCGTAATTTGAAGGGTCATAAAAATCCTTCAAGGGCTGAGTGCCCTGCATTCTCTGGAACCATTCTTGCATTCTCTGCATTTATTCAACTGCCTTTGAAATACCTCCTGTGGATTCTGAGGTAGAGGAGGCTGTTGATCGGCCATGGGATCAATTTGGCGAAAATCCAATCTATGCCTCATAGAATACTCTAGTGGTCCTTCCAATCAGGGATTCAATGACCTCCTTCCCAGCAAAAACTAGGAAGAGGTCGGAAGGACTGGGGATAAGAACCCTGCAGCACAACAAAACAAGCCTGTCCTTAAGTGGGGTAGCCTAAGGATCTATAGACTCTCAGAATCCACCTTAAGATAATAGATGATTTACTCTAATTGCGTCCAATCAATCCAACCAGTTAGATGGAGGGACTGGGGAGAAGGTTCTTCCTTCGGCTTGTGCCTTTAGTTAATAGTGTACTCCCTAGCTGCGGTCTTTTGATGCTACTCCCCTAGCTAGACATCTGATTGATTAGTACAAGCAGGTTAATCATAAACAATCTCAGACTAGGCCTCGAAGAGTGAATCAGTCCTTAAGGCCAATGTCTACTTGATTTTATTTAGGCCTAGGATTATAGTGCTTATGGAATGTGGTGGGCCCTTAAGATGGGTTGTGCCTTTAATGATCAATTGAGTATGTGTGAGTGCATGCACAACCAGGGTTTTCAAACAAGATTATTTGTGATGAGTAGATTTTAAGGTTCAAATCTTGCTTAAGTAGCTTTTAGGGTTTGGAATTAGTTTTAATTCAACAAGTTTGAGGCAAATCAGGTTTTCAAGCATGGGTGAAGATCTCTTTCCTTTTGAAATAAAAAATAAAGTGGAGTGCCTGGTATTGACATAAATTGAAAACCCTAAGGGGAAGCTACTTGGTGAGTTGATTTTAGGTTAAGTGGTGCGGCCCAAACAACTCAAACAATTGGCCAAGATTACACCACTAAGTTAGGCAAAAGAAATAATTAACCTAGACTGATTTCTATCCTTTTATATGTTGATTTGCGTGTACCAGTTCCATAGATTAGAATTCAGTTGAGTAGATGAAAATCAACTAGGTTAAGTGCCTTGAATGTGGGTGTATGTAGTGTGTATGTTGATTTACCCCCTAAGAAATATCTTTTTGTTGATTTTTTAATATAGGAGGGTGAAATGAATGTGAGTGGAAATCCAAGCAACCAAACTAATCCTAGGATTTATGCAAACACCTAGGTTAATTGGAGTTTGACTTAATGTTTTGAAGTGGAATCTATGGAGGGGGAAGAATGGGGAGTACTTACAGTTGTCCTCAATAGCACTTTACTCCGATCTACCACTTGAAGATTCCCTGTTAAGGTACCTAAAAAATAATAGACAAGAAATAAAGCAAGTTAGAAAACAATAAAGTATGCGAAATGCAGAAAGAAAATTGAAAATCGTTGCCTCCTCGACAACTGCATCAAAATGTTAAGCGCGGAAAACTACTCAATCAAAGTTGGTTTCGAAAAACCCATCGTTGTAGTTCGATTTGTGAAGAAATCCATCAATAGATAAATTTATACCAAAATTCTAAGAATTCTAGGTCGAACATAGGGAGGCTACGTCAATCTAAAATCTGCGATTATATTTTTTGTATCTTTGTTTGAAAATGAGATAATTATAATGGAATTGATACAAACAATATAGAGAGTGAGAAAGAAAGAGAGAGAGAGAGAACAATCACTTGATATAATTAGAATGCTTTTACAACTATAAAGCGAGAAATGATTACAACTAGAAAGTAGAAAATTCTATTCTAGAAAGTGATTAAAAAGAAGGGAGAGAGATGTTATCCTCCTCAATGAATGCGTGGAGGACAAATCGAACGGAGCGATGACTGGAAGATGGAGGACGGAGCGGGAAGGAGGATGAAGCACGAAGAAGTGGGAACGGGGCAGCACGTCGTCGTCATCGCAGGATCCACTTCTGGAATGGGGGCGATAAAATTAGATTTGGCTCTAGAATATCATCCCAGGTCTGGGACAAGCTTTTCTTGAGCTTTGGAGAGGGAGAGAAGTGAAGGAAGGGATGAAGAAGAAGTGGAGGTCGGGTCTCCTTTTATAGTTGTCGGAATAGAGGGCAAAATGTCATTTCAAGCTTAAAGCATTAAAATCAGGTCTTTAGTGATGGATTCATCCGTCACTAAAGGTCTGGTCGTGGGCAACCTGTGTGCGCCGCATGTGCCTCCTCCTCTACCATGCACATAATGCACACCCACATTCTCAAAATCTCTGCCATCCGATCGCGAGATCGGAAGGCTCAGATTGCTCCTCGCATGCACTTTCATCTGCGCTTAACCGCGCACCCGGGTGCGATCGGGCGTGACCGCTGTGCGTTTGATCACGCGTGTGGGTGATTGGTTGATCTGAGCCACTCGCAGCTGATTGCGCGATTGCGATTAATCGCTTACACGTTGCAGATGGCGAGTCGAATGCGTGTTGCGCGCTTGCTAGTGGCGCTACTTTGTCGCGCTTACGATTTAAGTGCGTGCGCTTCATGGCTGTTGGATCAAGATCCAACGGCCCAGATCTCGCCTTACTAGACCTTCAAAAGATGGGGGCGGTGCTGCGGCCGATTTAGGTGGCTATGATGGCACCACGTGGTGCCATCTTGGCCGTCCATTTTCTGTGACATGTAGAAGGTGCCACGGAGGTCGGATTGAGTCGATTTTTGTGCCATTAGGCTGCGATCATCGATCCGAACCCATCCGTGTGGTCGGATTTATTATCTGAAGTGCGGATTGGCACCATCTTGGCCCTTAATCTTTAGGCTTCCTCGATCTTTATCTAGTGCTATGGATGTTCGATCAGGGCGATCTTGGAGTCGTTGAACTCCAATCGTCGCCCTAATCAAATCCGTACGGTTGGATCTTCGATTTGATGCTCCGATTAAAAGTCACCCTGTCCCTGACCATAAAAAGAGACAATTACTATACAATTTATACAATTTGTCCTAAATGCGTAATAATGCTTGTTATGCAATATTTACAATGCATGATGCTACTATGACACTAAGAACATTCATTGGTAGACAATTTTGGCTATTTAGATGTATGCACATCACCAACGACGGAGAAGATGAACTCTCCAGGGAAGATAACCCTCGCTTTGACTAGCGAGGCGCGGAGGAAGATGAGGAAGAGAATGGGCAAGCCAATTTGGCCATTGGCTGCCCCTGGGAAGATAGGGAAGGAGGTCGTTGAAGTTGGTGGAGATGAAGGTTAGGGAGAAGAGAAGAAGAGGGAATTGGCCTCCAAACCAGGCTAAGGAGATAAGGAATTCATGGTGGAGCATATATAGAGCTCAGGACCTGCTGCAAATAACGGAGGAAGCTCGACGAGCTACGAAATTTCAGGGGAAGAAATCCTAAAAATTTTGAAGGTTTACAATAGATTTTGTCTTTGATTCCAAGTCCAAGAAGTTGCTCAGATGATCGGGAATCAACTGAGGAACACTCCTTCCAATTTTGAGGGAGATTGATTGAAGGATCAGAGTGCTTTCCTTAATTGAAGGTCATCTGCTTAGTGGGTTTAGGACTTGGCTTGAAATAAGGCGAAAGGGACCGTTTGGTGATGGAGATAAAGGTAGGGGGCTTTATGCAATTATTTCTAATGTTAAGGGCATAAATGTGAGAGAAAGAGTCAGACTGGACTAAATTACAAACTAGGTCAAAATGATCTTTGATTGGGCCCAAATTTTAGTATGAACCTAATTTGGTCCCAAGGAGTTTGTTGGTGAAGTTGGATTTAGGTTTTGACCAAGTTTGATTAGGTAATTTGCATAGAAATCTAAATTAGGGTAACTATCTATCTGAGACTCTATTTTAGGTCAAAATAGGTTCCAATTGTTAGATCAAAGGTATCAAACCTTATGGAATATTTTTATATGATTTTTAGAAGGTTTAGATGAATTTTATCTTAACCAGAACCTCTATTAATTGAGCAATTCTATTTTTAGGATTTCAAATGTCCATTAATTCTCAAAACACGTGAAAACCCATTTTGTTCTACATGAACCCACTTATTAGACATTTATGATCATTTGACCTTTAATAAACCCCTTAGAAATTGGTGATTACTCTGCATTTAGGATATCCTACTAAAACTACAGTTTTACCCCTATTTTATTGTTAGTCTCTCAGAAAGGATATGCAATGAATTACGGTTCTTTAGCGGTTATGTAGGAGCATTTATCAATAGAATATGACTAATTAAAGATAGGTATGGCTAATGATGATGTTATCATCACACAGGCCCCTCAACAGCAGGCACCGACATCAGCTTCGAGGTACACTTAGTCCTATCTTGCCGCATCGACTCAGACTCAGGGCACCATGGGACGGGCATGATCAAGACCAAAACAGTGATCTTGCTACAAGTGTGGTCAGCAAGGCCACCTTAAAAAGGATTGCACAAATAAGGTAGGGACTCAGGGTTGCTAGAATGGGGGAGTAGCTCGGTCCTACCAGATTGGTGGTAGGGATTCCCATTGTTTCTATGGAGGTGGGAATGCTCCTGGCTAGAGGACTACTCAGAGCATGGCTGATTCTTCTGTACCCTCTCCAGTAGGACGAGTATATGCAGTATTTCTAAGGGATGCACAGCTTTCACCACTTGTGGTGTCTCGTATGGTGATAATTGACCAGCATTTAGTGTTTACCTTGTTTGATTCTGGTGCTTCCCATTCTTATATATCACCTAAGTTTTCTACGAAACTAAAGAAACAACTAGTACTGCTAGATGAACCATTAGTCATCAGGAGTCTAGCAGGGCAGTTATGGGTATCTGAGTCAGTATTCAGGAGTTATGAGGTGGACATCGAGGGCTATACTGTTCAAGCTGACCTGATGGAACTCGGGATGGAGGATTTCGATGACATTATTAGCATGGATTGGTTGTCAAAGCACCATGCATTGGTGGACTATTTTGAGAATGTTGTCTTGTTAATCCTAGCAGCACTGTAGTTTGAGTATTATGATAAATCTGAGAGCAAACTGATCAGGTGTATCTCAGCCTTGCAGGCAGCCAGGTTACTAAGAGGGGGGTGTAGCGGATACCTTGCCTATGTATCTGCAACCCCAGGAGAGAAATCGGAGTTGGGGTGTGTGCCTGTCATATGGGAATATGCCGATGTGTTCCTAGAGGATCTTCTGGGACTTCCACTTGAGCGGGTGATCGAGTTCGTGATCTCTCTCATTCCAGAGACCAATCCTATATCGATTACTTGTCACCAGCAGAGTTGAAGGAGTTGAAGATGTAGCTTCAGGAACTCCTTGAAAAGGGGTTCATTCGGCCTAGTGCCTCACTCTTGGGGCTTCGGTATTGTTCATGAAGAAGGATGGTACCTTATGTCTTTGCATTGACTATAGGTAGCTGAATAAGGTAACCATCAAGAATAGATATCCCCTTCCATAGATCGATGATTTGTTTGACTAGCTTTGTGGGGCCACGATATTTTCCAAGATCGATGTGCATTCAGGCTACCACCAGCTCAGAATAAGAGAAGGGGACATATCGAAGACTGCTTTCGACTCATTATGGCCATTACGAGTTCTTGGTAATGCTGTTTGAACTGACAAATACCCCTGCGCATTCATGGACTTAATGAGCTGGATCTTCAGGATCTATCTTGACCACTTCATTGTGGTATTCATTGACGATGTCCTTGATAATGAAAATATGCAATTTGTTAATTAGGCAATTTAGTGTCGTTGCAACACGGAAATCCATTCGCTTTTAAAATTTGTAACCTAGATAGGGGAGTATCTAGGGTCGCCCAAGGAGGCGATGTTTTGCAAAAATCAATCTCTTGCTTGAAAATGAAACTCAACTTTCTTTTTGTTCTTTTTCGAATATGTAATTTTTAGGGTTTTTGATTTAACAAAGCAATACAAAGTTGGTGATGGAAAAGACAAAACCTACTTTAGCAACTAGGTGGCAAAGTAACCTCTTCCTAAGCTCACCCTATGCAAGTGAAGGCCTAGGATAATTGGGAAGAGGGTGTGGAAGTCTTAAAACAAAACCAAAGTAGATAATAACATGCACTAGATTAGGAAAGCAACTTTATAAAAAATCAGACTTTTGTTCTACACTAGTAGAGGAAAGCTTATAACAGCAATGAAAATATAAAACAAGTGAAACAGAAGACCTGATTGATGAAGATGGTGAAGAGGTGAAGCTCCTTGCTCCAAGCTTAGTGGCTCCTAGGCTGGAAAAGGGCTCCTCCTCCTTCCTTACTATGCTCCTACAAGATGGTGTCCTCGAAGGTGGAAGCTACAACCTTCAATGATCTCCTTCAAGGGTGGGCGTGTACCACCCTTTCTTCTCCTTGCCTAGCCGTCCTCCTGATGGTGAAGATCCTCCTCCTTCTTGTCTTGGCACAAAGGGAAGGAATGGGGAGAAGGCACCAAGGGGCCGGGTGATGTGCCCCCTTAATCTTCTTCTCTACTCCTTCTTGGTCGTAGGTTTAGGTGGAAGTAAGGTGGAAATTATCTAATGGGAGGATCTTCACCATTAGGAGGATGGCCAGGCAAGGAGAAGAAAGGGTGGTACACGCCCACCCTTGAAGGAGATCATTGAAGGTGGTAGCTTCCACCTTGGAGGACACCATCTTGGAGGAGCATAGCAAGGAAGGAGGAGGAGCCCTTTTCAAGCCCAGGAGCCACTAAGCTTGGAGCAAAGAGCTTCACCTCTTCATCATCTTCATCAACCAAGACTTCTGTTTTGCTTGTTTTATGTTTTCATTGTTGTTATAAGTTTTCCTCTACTAGTGTAGAACAAAAGTCTAATTTTTTATAAAGTTGCTTTCAAAATCTAGTGCATTATATTATATACTTTGGTTTTGTTTTAGGACTTCCACACCCTCTTTCCAATTATCCTAGGCCTTCAGCTACATAGGGTGAGCTTGGGAAGAGGTTACTTTGCCACCTATTTGCTAAAGTAGGTTTTGTCTTTTCCATCACCAACTTTGTATTGCTTTGTTAAATCAAAAAACCTAAAAATTACATATTCGAAAAAGAATAGAAAGAAAGTTGTGTTGCATTTTTGAGCAAGAGATTGATTTTTGAAAAACATTACCTCCTTGGATGACCCTAGATACTCCCTTATCTAGGTTACAAATTTTAAAAGCGAACAGATTTACGCGTTGCAACGACACTAAATTGCCTAATTAACAAATCGTGTATTTTCGTTATCACTTTTTGGCACCGTTGCTAGGGAGGCACGGCTTTGCTTCTATCACTTCTCTCTTGTTTGAAGTAGATCTCATCCCCTTCTCTTTTCTTCTATCTCATGTGTGTAGGAACTACAGGAAGCAAGCAGGAATTCTGGAAAGAACTCAAATCCCTTGTCTTCCCGTGGATTCAGGTTGGTTCCCTTTATCTTGTCACATAAAGCATTAAAAGACTACCAAAATATATTAAACTTGGCTTTTAGGACCTTAAACGACTTAATTAAGTGGAGTGGTGAAGTTTAAAATTCATTGTTTGCTTGTATGCTTCATTAAACACCACTCTAATTCAAGTGTTGGCATTTTGTTTTTCAGTTCCAGATTTCTATCCGAACTTGAAAAAATAATTTGCAACACCACAAGCCTCTTAAAATCTCAAAATTTCACACAGAGATTCCAAATCAAGTTAGGAACATCTGTTCCAAATTTCAGATCAATTAACTTTGTATTTAATTTTTGAAAATTCATGGACTACAAAGGGGTTACACCCTTTATCCTTCCTATTTTGATACTATCCATGAATTTTTAGATTTTTTCTTCTTAGCGAATTTTTATGAACTTTATCTTTCTAGAATCCTTGTGAAATTTCACACATCATATAAAATCACAAAAAATTTTTGAGTCGGTGGTGGTACAGAATGTCTAAAATACCCATGGGTATCATTTCTAGACTTTGACACCAGCACAAATAAAAATTCAAAACAATTACCAAACAAATTCCTAAAATCTTAAAAAAATCCTTTATGGAATCCTTGTTTGATTTTATTCAAAGTAGTGGTGTTGTTTGACTTGTTTGGACCACTACTTGATACAGAAAGCCTAAAAATAACTCATTGGTAGTAATTTTCTATCTTAGGATCAAATTGCATTAGGGTTTTCCTTTGTATTTCCAAAAAACCACTTTTAAAGGAAATTGACCATCACCACTACAATTTGTTTTCCTTTGATTTTGGATGTTTCAAACTTGTTTGAACATTTAAAAAGCGAAACCCTAAAACACATTAAATTAAATTAAATCCTAAAAGATAGAAACACAAAAATTGTTTGACAACTTGTTTTTCTTTGGAATCAACTTCCAATCATTGCACACACACACAAATTGAAATAACAGGGCAATACCCAAATCAACATCCTCCACATTCCTTGTGCACATTAGCATCCTAAACCTAATTAAAATTTGTAGCAATTTGACCCCTAAGGTTTCATCAACTTAGGCTTGCTATCTAGGTATTAAGTTCTCTTTAGTTGATATTAATTCTATCATCTATGTCTGGTGTTTAGGCTTAGGGTCTGTGTCAAACGACCAGGCACGGATTTGTACAAGCACCTGGGATTTCCCTGGGAAATGCTTGGGCCCAAACCTCCCCTTAAACAACTTGGCTGGATTTGTTGACAGAATGGGTATTCACTAGTGATTACTTATTTCCTAAATAAACCAAGTCTTAGGTTGATTTTTTAGGGAGTTACACTTAAGTTAGGCCTAGAATTTATTGTTTGAATTGCACACTTTTCTCATCTCCATCTCTTCTCCTCCCCTCCCGTTCTTCCACTTTATGCACTAGCGATGGTCTCAAAATCCGCACTTGGAGGGACCTTTTGATTTCGCCCCACACATAAAATGACCACTTTTACCTTCTTCTAAAATGGAAAATCAACAAAACAGGTCCAATAACCCTTCCGCTTCCACCTCTAATCCTAGCTCCAACCCCACTACTAACCCTAATTCTGACCCTTCCACCCAAAACCCACCCACCTTTAACTTTCCGCACTTGGAGCTCCCCAATGCTGATTTGCCTCAATCACAACATCAAGCTCCCCCGCCTGATCTGTTGACAATGATGGCTGAGAAAATTGCTCAACTGAATGCCAATCAACAAACATTGACTAAGAATATCCAAAACCTAGCCAACCAAAGGTCAAACCCACCACCCCGTCAGTAGCCTATTATTCCTCTAAAAGATTTTTATGATCCTTCTTAATATGAGGAACCACTAGGGGTGGTCATACCAGAAGGGGACTTTGAGATCAAGCTAGCGATCTTGAACCTGATTAAACATTTCCATGGCATTCCTAGGGAAGACCTGTTCAGCCACCTTGAAGAGCTAACTCTTCTTGCACAAACAACCCGTTCCCGAAATGTGCAAGAAGACCTATGGCTGATGCGGCTATTTCCTTTATCTCGTAAAGATAAGGCCACTTATTGGTTTAGGACCATTGGCCGACCCATCACAACTTGGCCTCAGCTCAAGAGTGCCTTCCTCAAGAAATTCTTTCCCATAGGTCGTACTAATTCCCTGCGAAGATCTATTACGACCTTTCAGCAGAAATCTAGTGAGACCTTTCATGATTCTAGGGAAAGATTTCTACATCTCCTAAGAAGTTTCCTACACCACGAGATTCCTTTATGGCAGCTCGTGCATATCTTCTATCATGGATTAGAAGATCAAATCCAACGTTTCGTCGACGTCTCGTGTGGCGGCAACTTCTTAAATAAGGATGCCAAGAGTGTCTATGACCTTTTTGAAGAAATAAGTGAAAATTCATTTAATCAAGCTTCCATGAACACATTTTGCAGAACTCCAAACCCGCAGTTCGATGTTCATGAAGTAGGCACCCAAGCTATCCCTTTCACCCAAGACGATCCTCAAATGATCGCCCAAAAACTCGACCAAATGCACATTAATCAAAAGAAGATTGAGGATAGACTTGCCACATCAACCCAAGCTCCACAATCCACATCTAACCCAACCTAACTTTCCACGAAGAGAAAATTTGCATAATCTCAATAGTACTCCTATTGATTATTACCAGTATTCTGAGGTTGCCTATGATCCACTAGGGAATTACAACTATCCAGATCTTAACCCCAGTCAAAATATTTCTGCCATCCAAGAGCCATTTAAAAGTTCTTCTATTTGGAAGAACTATTCGAACTACTCCTGGAATAATCAGGTTCCTCCCCAACCAAATCAATTTAATGGGTATGGATCTAATTTACCGTTTCATCCTAGGCCATCCCAACAAGACATCGATGCCCAGATGATGAGAACCCTGCAGGACATGCAGATAATGATGACAAAAGTAACTCACACCATCATAAATCTGAATAATCAGATCGGCATTACTCCTACTTAAAGACCTGCAAGACATCTTCCCTCCCAACCCATGCTTAACCCTAATCACCAAAGGAACCAATATCCAGGCAGAATTCCACAGTACCTGAATCAGCCTCCTATTAATCCACCACCCCAGCAACCTCCCAGGTTTCCACAACCACAGGCCCCCCCACCTCCTCCAAATAATAATCTGACTGATCCTGGGCCTTCACAAAAACCTGGTGAAATCCCTATCCTTGAGCAAATTGACTTTCCACCTCCCCATTCGGAAGAAAAAGTGATGAATCCATTTTAATGGACTTATATTACGCCTAAGTAACTTTAATCTTACCTTTTAGGTTTGTTAATAACTACATTAAGTTGTAGAATATTTGTATGCATCATGATTTAAGTTTATAACATTCTATAACTTAATATGTAATAATTTTGTTGTTTTTATGTGCAGAAATGATATTTAGAAATAACAAGGAGTTGGGGAGTAAATTTCCCCAACAAACAACTGGCGACATTTTTCCCCATCCTCTGGCCATCCTCAACAAGTGCAAACGGCTGCCGACTAAAATTAGGAGGGGATTTTGAAAATCCCTGGTAGCGTGGAAGAGAGGAGTTAAGAGGAGGAGGAGGAGCATAGAGGATCTGATCTTCCCCCCTGAGGGGAATTGCTCCACTGCATGCACTGTGCACCCCATCCTGCCCTTCAGCCTGTGCCTGCTCCTTCTCCACCTTGCACGCCCACAGGTGCATGCCCATCTCCAACCATGACATCACACCTCCAGCTAGGCACCTCTACAAGTGCCCAACCCCTCCGCAGGCACTGCACGCCAGCACCCTCACCAAGTGCCCTGCAGGTGCCCTTCTTCAGCGCCCGCAGGCGCTCTCTGCCACCTTGCGTGCTCCTGCACCGCCCGCCTTCACCCTCCAGCCGCGCTCGCAGGCACTCTAATGCTCACGCCACTCCATCTTGCATGCCCCTGCCAGGCCGGGCCCTACTGCAGTGCGCCCCCCCTCTTGCCCGCACGCCCGCAGGCATCCAGCGCCCCTCCAGCCGCCCCTGAAGGCACTGTGCGCCTTCACCACTGCCAGGCCCGCACCCGCAGACACCGCACCGCACCCCTCTCCATCACCAGCAGCCACCCCTGCAGGCATCGCTCACACTCCCTGCAAGCAGGCATGCCCCCTACTACAGGCGCACACTACCCACCGCGCCCTCTAACCAGCCGATAGGTGCCGTACAACCACACTGCCCCACAGGCGCGCCTCCTCTGGCATTCTTCTCCTCCTTCGGCTGGCCACCTCCGGTCATCTCCGTCGACGCCGCAACCTCCATCGGATCAGCCTCGTCTTCGCCAACCTCCCTTGCGTGTTGACAGCCCCACTGACGCTCCTTCCCTCACACGAGCAAGAGAGAGAGCAAATGCTCTGTTTTTCATTCAATTAAAAATTACATCTAACGCCATTGCCACCAGAAATTAATTTTGATTTATTATTATTTTATTGTGGCATAATTGCACATTATTGTTATTCACCTGTGTCAAGATTGGTTTTGAGCTTAACATGTGCACCAATTTTCTCTAGTATATGTCAATTGAAAATTACATAAAATCATCATATATTTATTGAAAATTTCAGTGAGGGAAAATTGCACATATACCCTTATCTTTTTGAGTTATTGTGAATCTTCTTTCCATCGCATTTTATGTCAGATTTGGCTAGGGATTTCGCACTTAACCGAAAGAATATGAAATAATCGAGAGTTTATTGCATAATTGCCTCCCTATGGACATGACCTGCTCTTCTGTGAGTGGTTATTTTTATTGTTGATTAGTTGATTTTTCCACCACTTAAATACTACAACGCATAACAAAAAAATCGACTCGTCAAATTGGCGCCATTGCCTGGGAGGCAATAGATGCAATAGATTCACATTATTATTTTTTTGAATATTTTGAGTTGCACAATCATCTGATCATTTTTATTATTGTGCGAGGAATTTGATATGGCGACAGGTGCAGCAAAGCAACGACATTACCCTGAACGACACGCACGGTGGAGACGATCTTTTTGGTGGACCTTGACGCCACCTGGAGAATGGCAACAAGAACACGTGGGCCTTGATCCCACACGCATAGGCTTACGAAGAAGCCTATTTCTGATTTAGTCAGCTGATCTTAGTTAGATTTAGTTTAGATAGACATTAGAATTTAATTTCTATCTTTTGGACCCTTGTCGGGTATTTTTGGGAACGTGTTCCCAGTGCCTCTTTATTTCTTATCGGTCTTGTATGCGGGAGCATATTTTTGGGAGCATGTTCCCATTTATTTAGATTATAGGATTATTTGAACTGTTTGAACTGAATTTCTGTTAGTTAGTTAGATTAGGTCTGTTTATTTATTATTAAAAAAAAAAATCGAACTGCTTGCTAGAAGCTGCATATCTATAGGACGACCATCTAGGACTGAACGAGCAGCATCTAGTTTATTTTTATTGCATTGCATTCATACATTGCACGAAGAAAGCTGGAGTAAGGTATGCCTTCTCTTGAGCATCAATTACTTGTCATGCATATACATTGAACCTAAATCTAAGACCACTAAAGTGCTTGAATCAAGTTAATTCAGTGGTCACTTTAAAAATTGGGACTGCTAAGAGGTTGGACCTTAAAATCTGTGACTGAAAATTGTGTGCAAAAGGATCCTATTTGTGAAATTTCAAAAATCAAAACACAATTGTATGTTTGCACACTTCAGACATTGTGCACCTTACACATAAGGTCACTAGATAAATTTCTATCTCTCCTCTTTTGCACCACAAGGGAAGTTAGTCAGAAATCAACAAGCCTATCCACCAAGTTACTTCGGTTCCCCGTGTGTGGGCTCGATTCGAGACTTCCATCCCTTGCGAGTAGGTTATAGGCACCAGCGAAGGTTGGCCTAGGAAGCGTAATTTTTTGCAAAACTTGTTTGGCCACCAATTGAACATTTAATTCTAAGACCTACAATCTACTAAAAAATAGATCCCTTTGAATTTGCGTTAGCTTTGACAGTAGAACTCTCTAGGAAGTTTCTACTTGTATTCTGATTTCTTCTAAATCCTAAGAGAGTTAAAATTGTTTTGCTTAAAGAAATGGATTACCCTTACTCCTATTAGTTAGATTATCAGAGTCAATACTTCCCATCTTTTAATCAGGATCCCATGCCCCGAGCAGATCCATCCTTTGATGGGTACATTGACAATTCATGGGATCATTCTTATTCTTATCCTGGGAGTACTTGCTTGATAACTCCCAATTTTGAGCAGAGCCTAGGAGTGGGATTTCCCAACCCTGAAATCCCTACTTCCATGCAAATGCCCAACCCTCCCACCCTTCATGATTTTCCGTATCGAGGTTGGACCGATACCCCTAGGGAACCAGAGCCTGAAATTGACTATCCTCCCCAACCTGATAATAGTAGCCTCTCCTCTTTTATGATGGAAATGCAAAAACAGCAAAAGGAAATGATGGAATCAATGGGAGAGATGTTGAGGAATAGTCAACAGTTAAATGAAGAAATAAGACAACTTAGCTACACGCTTCCCAATAATCCTGATCCCTACCCATACGATCATGATCATGAAAATAATTCTGAGGAACCTAATGACAATAGGGATCCAATTTTATGTAGCTATCACTTAGAGTCTCCCAAAGAGACATAGCCACTAGAGGACAATGATCATAGTGATTATCCACCTAAACTAAATTGGAGTCAAAAGTAAGGGAAGATGGTACCTCTTGAGGACCTTGACCCCAATGATAGTATTCTCCTTACCCCTACCAACCCGGGTCAAGGTTGTATTGTTCCTATCACTTCCCCTATTGATTATTTGGTGGAATCCCATTCTACCCTTAGTGAGCCTACCCATAACCCTCCACTTAGGGAATCAACACCTACCATTCAATATCCTGAGGATTTAAATGCACCCAATGAAGGTGACCCTAAGGGAATGGAGGATGAATTAGATCAATTTTGGTCTCAGGGATATGAAGAGTCTATTTCAGAGGATGGGGACACCCCAATAGAGGAACCTGGACTGAAAATCTAGAGTGAATCACAGGGGAATTATTTATCATTTGAGGATTTACCTCCAGAGGATAGAAATAATATGATTAAATCCAGATTCCTCCCTTCTTTTGAGAGTCATCCTCCATCAAAACAGGAGTTGCTATTAATGGAGGAAAAACAAAATAGTGAGAAGTCTATGGGAGACTCTCGGGGACAAAACATGTCAATCGAGGATTTATACCCCGAGAAGAATAACAAATTCAGTAATATAGGCTTGCTTCAAAACATTAAGACTGATCCTCCGTTGGGAATAATTGAGGATACTGATCCAACTCCTAATGAATCACATATACACCCCAACAAAAATTTGAGTGAACCAAACGAATCCGGGGATGAGCTTAATGGTAATGATTCTGACATTTTGACCCTGCCATCAAAGAGTTGTAATTTGGAGTCTACCCTTGATTCAAATATGACTCCGATCATTAATGCTAGGCAGGGTAATATGCAGTTGTCTACAACTATTAGGGAGTATACACAATCTGAATCATTGTTGGAATTAGACCTAACACTGACTAAGCCCTCATTGGACTTAACCATTACCTTCCAACACTACAAACAACCCTTATACTCCCTAACCGATCCTTGGCTTAGATCTCTGCTCATGTACATTATTTCTAGAGAACATATCAGGCCAGTACATCTTCAGGTAGAATGGCGAGTGTGGATTGGTGCTTGTACTTTTACTCTTGCCATTCATGGGTTTGAACTAATTATGTGCATATCTTTTAAAACCCATCCTGCTCTGGAGGATCCTTATCCTCCACTTATTCCATTTCAGGAGGTCCCTTTTCATATTTCGCTTATTATTCCTAGACCTCCCAAGGTAGCCAACGTGGTTATTTGCTTTCATATCTTCTGGCGAGCATTTGGTATTACGTTGCATCATCAGCTCACCAACATCCGTGGCTACCTGTTTTCTAGGCCTACACTGTTACGCATATTTGTAGGGCCTAACTTTGTCTGTTTGGAACTAGACTTATAGGTTCCTTCTAAGTCTGGCTGTTGACAGAAAATGTAGCGCTTGTTGGGAGGCAACCCAGCAGTCGGAATAACACCATGTCAGATGATGCTTTTCCTTTCACCTCCTGTTTCAATTTTACAATGGGGACATTGTAGGATTTAGGCATGGGGGGGTGCATTTGCATTTTAGGAAGTATTCATGCATTTAGGTTAGAGCATATATAAAAAAAGATAATAATTTTTCTTTTCTTGAGCTGATTGGGTTAGCCCTAGCAAAATACCTTTGTCATTGGGGGTTTTTCTTCCCGAATTATTTCTTAAGTTTAGAATCCAGTACATTTATTTCACGTGCACGTAGACTGGGTAATGGATCCTTGAGGAAAACTAATAAGCATTTGTAGTCCACTGAACCCTTGGACAGTTCATAGGGAGTCAGGCATACTGTCTTCTAGTAGATCCACCTCATATTTGTGAGAAGTAGAGATTACTGGTGCGCTAAGTCTAGTGCAAGGACTCTTAAGTTTTGGATAATTAGATGATGATACTTCAGAGTTAGGCGTAGTTTTCACTCTCTATTCATGTGTGCGTAATTTGTGTGAATTCCTGAGAGTCACCAAATAAGGCAAATACACAGAGATTGAGTCTTAATAAAGCTATAACTATGGTGGATGGTTACAACCGTCCTTCATGGAGTCCTCGGCTGAAGGAGGGGAATAGTGTGAAAGGTCAGAAATATGTCTGTCCTATCCATTCCTTCTCGATACCGAGAATATGCACTTCCACCAAATAAGCCACACAATATCCTCTTGACCATCATCATCCCTAATAATGCCTCATAAATAAAAGCCTGTGTCGTATTATATTCATTAAAAAGAAAAAGAAAAAAAAAGAAAGAAAAGAAAAAAGAGTGAAAAAGAAACAGAAGAAACAGTTATATATATCTATAAAAAAAAAGAAAAGTCAAAGTTTATAATGTAACATTATTTCTGAGGCAACAGAACACCTTCGCGTTCCACCAAATATGACCCATACCTACCTTTTAATATTTCTGATCACCCGAATACTGGTTGAGGACTCTAACTTTGTTGTAGAGTTATTAGGACTTTAATTGAAGTGTGGATGACATGTGAGGCCACCAAATAGTGAGTACAATTTCTAAATCTAGCGAGATTTGTGATCTCAGAAAGAAAGAAGAAGAGGGAGTGCCCAGGAACATCAAGAGAGAACAGTTGTGTAGCCTCTCTCAGAGTTGACTTGTCTAATAGTCTAGAGATCTAGAGTTTGCAGTACTAGACTATATGTAGCACCAGATGAGTGTGTGCCACCAAATACAAATCCATTCAACTCGATATCTCCTACCTAAGCCAAACGTCAGGGTCAAATTGCAAATTATCCTCTGCTTTATCCCCAAGGGAAGTAATTGCCTATCCCGACAGCAATATTTACCAAGGGTGAAGTACGAACTTCCAATGCGAATTGGCTTTTTCACTTGGATCTACTACTTAGGCTATTATCACGTCACATTTGTCTGGATCTCTAAAGTTTTGAAATAAGAAAAGAAGAAATCTTCTGATTACTTCTATTATGTTTACTTTTGATATAGACTAGCAAATCTTAGGCATGGAGGTATTTGATGAATCCATTTTAATGGACTTGTATTATGCCTAAGTAACTTTAATCTTACCTTTTAGGTTTGTTAATAACTACATTAAGTTGTAGAAAATTTGTATGCATCATGATTTACGTTTATAACATTCTATAACTTAATATGTAATGATTTTGTTATTTTTATGTGCAAGAATGATATTTAGAAATAACAAGGAGTTGGGGATTAAATTTCCCCAACAAACAACCGGCGACATTTTTACCCATCCTCCAACCACCCTGAACAAGTGCAAACGGCCACCAACTAAAATTAGGAAGGGATTTTGAAAATCTTGAGTAGTGCGAAAGAGAGGAGTTAAGTGAAGGAGGAGGAGCACAGAGGATCTGATCTTCCCCCTTGCGGGGAATAGCTCCACCGCGTGCATGGTGTAGACCCGAATAAGTTGTGTTAATATGGTGATTTTATCGTTGAAATGAGTATAGTGGTTAACCTAAATCGAGCCTAATCATCTCTTTTACAAAATTTTTTTACTTGGCCTACTTGATTTTATCTTGGTCACTTTTAGGCCCAGGGTCAAACTCAGGGACGTGGGATTAGAGGTGAAGAAGTTTCTACGCCTTTCCTACAACGAATCCCTACCATTCATTTATTATGTTTTTGGTATTTTTCTATTTAAGATTTTTTTCTGATAATTTTTGTCCTTGAGGTACACCCTCAAAATCAGGTTCTTGGCTCTGAGCCAAATTAGGGTTCCAAAACTGGTCTTGCTATTCGCAAGACTGAGTACCTGCAAGTCAAGGATTATTGTTTGCACCTCAAAACACGCTTGTAATAATGCCTTCTTGTGTTATTTTCTAGCATTAACATTGCATATTAGGATCCTGTAGTCGCATTTGTAAAAACACTTGCATTCATGCATTTAATTGAGAAGAGGAGAAATGAAACAATGACTTGCATATTTACAGTTTTTCTCAAGTGCCTCTTTGCAAAAAGTCCCTTCTCTATTTTAATTCCCTCTTGATTTCCATTTTCTTCTCCCCACGGCTGCATTCTTCTTCCCGCACCCACATGCACGCCATGCCTCTTGCAGCAGCCATTCCCTGTGGCTGCCACTCCCACGCCATCCCCCTTGCTGCAGCCATGCTTGCAGCCACGCTCTCCTCCTCTATTTAAAGCCACAACCTCTTCCTCACGAATAGACCCCCCACATACGCGCGGCTGCACGAAGCCACCCCGCAGCTCCACCGCCTTCCTCTCTCCCGTTCTCCCCTCCCATACGCCGGCCCTCCTTCGAGGAGACACCTGACGAGTAGGAGAACCCTCTGTGGTGCACACCACCACAGTGGGAAAACCACCGCCCAGCTCTTCAAAGAGCCGGTGGGCATGGTGTCTTCCTTCGTTTCATTTTTTTTCGTCTCACGCCATTGCTGCCACTTCAAGCTCCGAAGCTTGAAGCAGCAGTAGCAGCAGCCAAACCGCGGCAGCGGCAGCAGCAGCAGACCCCCTCGCCTCCTCCGCGACCTTCCCCGTAGGCACTCAGCCCTCCGCGCACGCCTGCAGGGCACTCTCCGCTCAGTTCTCCGCTCTGACGCCTCCGCCGTTGCACCCACAACCGGCCGCTGCGCGCACTGCAGCGGCTGGCCAACCGTCGTCCCGCTCCCCTACCAACCTCTGCAACCCTCTGCGACCGACTGCAGACTCCCCGCCACCCTCTCCGAGCACGCCATCGCCCGCTCTCCTTCCTCACACCCGGCATGCAGACGCCTCACCTTCTCCGCGCGAAGGCGCGCCTGCATCCGCGACCATCAGACGTTGGCAGCCATCTGCAGACGACTCGACCTCCAGACGTCGGGTGCCTTCTGCAGACGACTTAACTCGCGGCTCTCTCCTGCGTCCGTCCGCTCCCGCCCGCTCTCTCTTCTGCGCTCTCTCTCCCGCTCTCTCCCTCTCTCTCTCTCTCTTTTTCACTCACTATCAGTACACTACACCAACGCACACACACATCTTCACCGACACTTCCACACACCCACACACACATAAACACTAGTATAAACATATATATATCTATACGTATACATATATATATATATACATAGATACTTATATACATAGTATATCTATATAGTTATGTATACATACATATATATATATAATATATATATATATATATATATACTTACACATATACTTATATATATATACATATCTATCTACTTATATATATGCATATATATCTAGATACATATACTTATATACATATATATACACATTTATATAGTATTATGTATATATATATAGATATATATATATACATATATTTATATACATATATACATATACACCTATATATATATATATACACAGATATATATATCTATATATATCTATACATATATAACTATACATCTATATATATATATATATTTACTTATATACATACATATGTACATATATTTTCACGTTATTTACTATACGTTGTATCGCGGGAATATTTGCACCAGTTGCTGATATTCCCTGATACACGCGTACAAAAAGCATAGACCCATACATCATCCATCCTCCATCCACACTCCACGCGGCACCTAGTCGTGTTGGTTGCGTCTCTCTAGACGTCGACTGACTCGACATAGTGCTACACTCCATCGCCGCCTCCACCCCCACCCCTTTATAGATATAATATATATATATATATATACATACTATATTTACTTTCTGTCTGTTTGCTTCTCTCTTGGTAAAAAGATAAAAAAAAGTATATAAAAGAGAAAAGATGATCTTTGACTTGTAGGTATCCCGTCTTGCGAGTAGCAAGACTTGTTTTGGAACTCTGTTTTGGCTAAAAGCCAAGGACACAATTTTGAGGGTGTGCCTCAAGGACAAGGATTACCAGAAAAAAATCTAAATAAGAAAAAACACCAAAAACAGAATAAACGAACGAAAGAGACGCATTTTAAGGAAAACGTAGAAACTCGACTTAAACCCCACTTCCCTGAGTTCGACCTTGGGCCTAAAAGTGACAAGATAAAATCAATTAGGCCAGGTTAAAAATTTTGTAAAGAGATGGTTAGGTCCGAATTAGATTAACCACTATACACATTTCAACGATAAAATCCCCATATTAACAAACTATCCGGGCCGACCCATCATACTTTTCTGGCGCCGTTGCCGGGGAAGTGCGCCTTCGAGTAAGTTTTTATCCAAATCCTTTCAATTTTTCTCTTCCCTCTTCACGGGTATTGTTGTTTTTGGTGTGCAGGTGAACTTGGTGGAAGGAGAAGGAAAGCAGACGAAGTCAGAAACGAGGGCAGATCCAAGGCGGGAACAAGAGCGTGAAGACGCCGACATCGCATTGGAGCTTCACACACATTACCGAACAAGTAGGTTTTCCTTTCTTAGCAAACTAGGATTAACTTGCCACCTCAACAAAAAAATAAATAAATAAATAAATAAAAACTAGAAAAATTTCTTGGGATTTCTTGGGGCAAGTGGATTAAAATTCACTTGTTTGATTGGTTGTTTTCACTCCCACTGCCCCGGGATTTCCTGCCACACTTCGCATAGTGAAAATCCGAGAATCTTGATTCTTGGATTTTTCGCCGTGGGAAGTATTCTTTGAGGCAAAGAAAAAGATTGCTTGCATCCCTCTTTTGCCTCGCTTATCTTTAATTCAAGATCACATTTTTGGTGGGGAGGCTTGGAATTGAGTTAATTCCAACCTCACCACGACTTTTCATCTTGCCTGTGATTCGATCCTGAATACTTCAACACCAACAACTTTATTTTCTTTATCTGTTGGTTGAGCCTTGTGTGGACATTCTTCTTGGTGATTGGGAGCACTTGAATTTAAGTGCCTTGGCTTCCTTTCACATTGATATAAAACTGATTCGTGCATCCACACTTAGAAATCTCCATTTAGGGTAGCCCATTGCATTTTAGCATGCATTAACTAACTGATAATTGAAGAAGGGTTTCTTGGGTTTTAGAAGGAAAACCTGTATTTTTGCAAAAACCCGGAGATTGGTTGAATTGGTAATTCAGCAAAATCGTAAAATCCATACTACTTAAGGCTGAACTCTAAAAAAACCATTCACCAATAAAAACTTCAATTCGGGGAGATTTCCCCGTTGCATGCTTGTTTTACACACTCTGAAAATCAATCACTTGGGCATTACCTGTAAACAACGCCCTTCACATTCCAAAAGCACTTGACCCTAAGCCTCTAATTAAAACTGGTAGTAACTTGACCCTTTTTAAGGATTGGAGGTCTAACTACCTGCGTGTAGCGGCTACGTGCTAGTGAGAGTTCCCGCGTGCTATCGGGTGTCTAAGACTGGGGCAAACGGCCTTTCAATCTGGCCCGGTGGTTCCGCGGTGCTTGCATTCGGTTCCGTAGTTCATGATAGTAGGTAACTTAGATCTTTAGGTCTAAGGGCACACTGTAGAGGTTAGGAACTTGACTGTATTGATTTGTAATCAAGTGTACCTTTGCGGCGTCATTTCTCTCATCTCTTTTCCCCTCTTATCCCCCCAATTCTTCCTGTGATAGTTCATGTTTGGGAGGAGGTCACACAACCCTGAATTGTTTGAATTGACTGATAAATAGCCGAATCATCCTCCTCCTCCACAAACATGGCACACACCCCCACCTCACCACTTCGTCACAATTCCAATTCTTTCAACACCAGGCTTATCCCGAGAAACCCTGCAAGACCTTCCTTGTCAAGTATCGCGCCAAGCGACTCGGTAAGCCATGTGGAACTGGCTTCTGTGAGCCAGTATTTCAACACGGAGGACCAAGCCTCCGTGTGCTCGGACACATATGCAGGCACGTCTTCTGGAATAGAAGACACTTGCGCCTGGGGGAACAACCCGTTTTCTGCCACGTATAACCCAGGGTGGTGTAATCATCCAAATTTCGCATGGTCCAACAACCCGCAACGCTAAAACCTCGCTGGTGGACCAAGGCGATCGTCCGCACCCGTCATCCTAAGGGCCCAGTCTAATCCTATGGCAAATCCGCCATCAGGCCCTTGCGTATAGAAAACCAAACACGCATCAAAGCCTCTTGATAAATTGATGTGAATGATGACGGATATGTCAAAGCGCCATAAAGAGAACATGACCTCTCTTTAGCATTTGGCGTAGCAGAATGCTGAGATCAGTCAACTAAGCATGGCGACTCGATCTCAGGGCACTCTTCCCGCCCAACCTGTTCCAAACCCGCAAAACTTCGTACCCTGTGATCCGCAACCACAGGTACAACCTTCTCAGGAACAGGTTCAAATTCTGCAAGCTCCGAGTATTCCTCCGGGATTTCAGGTTAATCCCGCTGCAGCACCACACTCTTATGCTAATAGTGATTACATCAAGGATGACACGTTTGACGAGGACATGACTATCAGTATGTGTATCGAGCTAATTAGAGCCGATTCAGACTACTGCGAATTACCTGACGACTGCCTGACCAACACAAACTGTGACGTTCCCCAATCCCTCCCTATTCCCGTACCTTCTCC
The DNA here is from genome assembly GCA_037157565.1 of Thalassia testudinum. Taxonomy (NCBI): domain Eukaryota; kingdom Viridiplantae; phylum Streptophyta; class Magnoliopsida; order Alismatales; family Hydrocharitaceae; genus Thalassia; species Thalassia testudinum. The sequence goes on along the minus strand of JAZHRO010000014.1, from coordinate 128,635,730 downwards.
TGACCAGAGTTCTGACGAGGTTTTCTCCGCTTCCCATACCTCGTGGTCTGAGTCATCGCCGGGCTGCTCACCGTCGGTTCGCACTATGGAAGACCGGATTGCCCTTTCTTTCCCGCCAAATCAGGTGGATTTGCAACTCCACACTGGGACCTTGAGCCCACATCTTACTCACCAGGGCTATTCCCTTTTGGATCCATCTATCCAAAAAGCCCCTCTTCTTGGCCAATCTAAGGGCCAACTTCCTCTTCCTGATCTGTTTTCTGATCCACCTGGGACACTCTCGTCCCAGAAAACGCCAAATCTCTCACCATCCACCATCACTTTTCACACCTCTATCGCAATCACTTCACTTTTCTCTTCACCACCCACCATCCACCCACCCTTCCACCCTGATCTATACCCTGAACCTCAGCTCTTGTTACCCGATCTTCCGTCCTTTCTCTGCCTTTCCCTACATGCATATGACATAGCATTGTTTGGCATGGGGGGGTGGATAGGCATCCATAGGATCTGGGTATGTTATGGTATCATACAGTTCCCACCTATTTATAAATATGCAAGAAAAAGAAAAAAAAAAGAAGAAAAAAAAAATATATATAATAATAATAATAATAATAATAAATGGTGTTTAGTAATGATTTGAAAGCTGAAACAAAAAGGCAATAAGTGTTTATGGATATTCAACCTCTGTTTTGAAGACTTTCCAGGCCACAAAAGCTTGATTCGCTCAGGCTCGGCTTAATTCACTTAAGGCATTGATAAAATAGATCAAGATCTCTCCTAACTAAGGATGTATTCTTGTACCTGAGACACAAGTACAAGATCTGTTGGTTTACTTTTACTTGAGAGCTTAAGTAAACGTGGCTCACACTACACATATCAGGAAAGGCCAGGTGAACATAAGATCCAACCCTAGTGTTCATTAGGGAAGGTGGAGTCCTTACCTGTGCACACAGGTAGACTTTTTATCCCAGGCTTTAGTCTTGTGTTTAGGAGTGACTCTTTCCACCAAAAAGAAACTCTCCCACCAAAAAGAAAAAAGTGTGCTCCTTCTGAATGTGTTGTAAGAGATATACTGACACGTGTTTCAAAAAAAAAAAAATGCAAGAGTCAGTATATCTCATAAATGTCTATAAAGTCTTTCCCTACAAGAAGTTCGTCAGGGCATGTTACAAATCCGTTGTTTTCCTGAGAGCCAAAAAAAAAAAAAATCAGAAAATGGGAGTTGAGTTTTCCGTCATCATCTTAAGGGTCAATCCGAAGACATGAGCTAAAACTGGGACCAACCTGTACTTAAAAATTCGTGAAACCCTGGGATTGAGTCTTAATGTTCATCTGGTCAGTCTTGATCCTTCACTATGCACAAATCATAACCTCTTGAGCTCTCGAGTATGGCAAAAACCTCCTGGGTCTTGGAAATCGTACTTAAGGTTTAAATATCAAGAGTCCTGGTTAGTTGAGAGATGATCTATGTCATGTGAGACTTAAAGTACTGGTAGTCTTTTTTACAATTGGTTCTCACAATATTCGATAATAAACACACCTATATCACCTCAGAAGAAAATCTTCAGCTTAAGATCATTTCTAAATACTATTTTGCTAGGGACTAGCAAAAGATAGGCATGGGGGTATATGTTTGCACCTCAAAACACGCCTGTAATAACTCCTTCTTGTGCTATTTTCTAGCATTAACATTGCATATTAGGATCCTGTAATCGAATTTGTAAAAACACTTGCATTCATGCATTTAATTGAGAAGAGGAGAAATGAAACAATGACTTGCATATTTACAGTTTTTCTCAAGTGCCTCTTTGCAAAAAGTCCCTTTTCTATTTTTATTCCCTCTTGATTTCCATTTTCTTCTTCCCATGGCTGCATTCTTCTTCCCGCGCCCACATGCACGCCATGCCTCCTGCAGCAGCCATTCCCTGCGGCTGCCACTCCCACGCCATCCCCTCTGCTGCAGCCATGCTTGCAGCCACGCTCTCCTCCTCTATTTAAAGCCACAACCTCTTCCTCATGAATAGACCCCCCACATACGCGCGGCTGCACGAAGCCACCCCGCAGCTCCACCACCTTCCTCTCACCCGTTCTCCCCTCCCATACGCCGGCCCTCCTTCGAGGAGACACCCGGCGAGCAGGAGAACCTACTGTGGTGCACACCACCACAGTGGGAACACCACCGCCCAGCTCTTCAACGAGCCGGTGGGCGTGGTGTCTTCCTTCGTTTCATTTTTTTTCGTCTCACGCCATTGCTGCCACTTCAAGCTCCGAAGCTTGAAGCAGCAGCAGCAGCCAAACCGCGGCGGCGGCAGCAGCAGCAGACCCCCTCGCCTCCTCCGCGACCTTCCCCGCAGGTGCTCAGCCCTCCGCGCATGCCTGCAGGGCACTCTCCGCTCAGTTCTCCGCTCTGACGCCTCCGCCGTTGCACCCACAATCGGCCGCTACGCGCACTGCAGCGGCTGGCCAACCGTCGTCCCGCTCCCCTGCCAACCTCTGCAACCCTCCGCGACCGACTGCAGACTCCCCGCCGCCCTCTCCGAGCACGCCATCGCCCGCTCTCCTTCCTCACACCCGGCCTGCAGACGCCTCACCTTCTCCATGTGAAGACGTGCCTGCATCCGCGACCATCAGACGTCGGCAGCCATCTGCAGACGACTCGACCTCCATACGTCGGGCGCCTTCTGCAGACGACTTAACCCACGGCTCTCTCCTGCGTTCGTCCGCTCCCGCCTGCTCTCTCTTCTGCGCTCTCTCTCCCGCTCTCTCCCTCTCTCTCTCTCTCTTTTTCACTCACTCTCAGTACACTACACCAACGCACACACACATCTTCACCGACACTTCCACACACCCACACACACATAAACACTAGTATAAACATATATATATCTATACATATACATATATATATATATACATATATACTTATATACATAGTATATCTATATAGTTATGTATACATACATATATATATAATATATATATATATCTATATACTTACACATATACTTATATATATACATATATATCTAGATACATATACTTATATACATATATATACACATCTATATAGTATTATATATATATATACATATATTTATATACATATATACATATATAGCTATATAGATACATATATACATATATACATATACACCTATATATATATATACACATATATATATATATCTATATATATCTATACATATATACCTATACATCTATATATATATATATGTATATTTACTTATATACATACATGTGTACATATATTTTCACGTTATTTACTATACGTTGTATCGCGGGAGTATCTGCACCAGTTGCTGATATTCCCTGATACATGCATACAAAAAGCGTGGACCCATACATCATCCATCCTCCATCCACACTCCACGCGGCACCTAGTCATGTTGGTTGCGTCTCTCTAGACGTCGACTGACTTGACATAGTGCTACACTCCATCGCCGCCTCCACCCCCACCCCTTTATAGATATAATATATATATATATACATACTATATTTACTTTCTGTCTGTTTGCTTCTCTCTTGGTAAAAAGATAAAAAAAAGTATATAAAAGAGAAAAGATAATCTTTGACTTGTAGGTATCCCGTCTTGTGAGTAGCAAGACTTGTTTTGGAACTCTGTTTTGGCTAAAAGCCAAGGATACAATTTTGAGGGTGTGCCTCAAGGATATGGATTACCAGAAAAAAAATGTAAATAAGAAAAAACACCAAAAATAGAATAAACGAACGGAAGAGACGCATTTTAAGGAAAACGTAGAAACTCGACTTAAACCCTACTTCCCTAAGTTCGACCCTGGGCCTAAAAGTGACAAGATAAAATCAATTAGGCCAGGTTAAAAATTTTGTAAAGAGATGGTTAGGTCCGAATTAGGTTAACCACTATACACATTTCAACGATAAAATCCCCATATTAACAACCTATCCGGGCCGACCCATCAATTATCCTTTCTCTTTTGTATATTTTTTTTATCTTTCTACTGGCAGGAAAGAGAGACAGAAATAAAGTAAATATAGTATATATATATGTATATATTGCATATGTATATAGGGGTGGGGGTGGAGGTGGAGATGGCGTGTAGCACGGTGTCGAGTTGGTCGTCGTCATGGAAGACGCAACCAACAGGACGAAGTGCTGCGTGGAGTGTAGGATGGATGGGTAAAAGATGTGTGCGAAAAATGCTTTCTGTACTCGTGTATCGGGGAATATCAGCAACTGGTGCGGATATTCCCGTGATACAACATATGGTAAGTGATACAAAAAAAAAAAATATATATATATATATGTATATATGTAAATATATATCTATATGTATATATATATATATATGGTTATAATTATATAGGTATATGTGTACTTATATATGTATATATATATATATATGTATATACATATAGGTATGTAAATATATGTATAGATAGATGTATGTATATGTATGTATATATATATATATAATGGTATATATACGTATGTATATAGATATATATATGTGTATATGTATATATATATATTAGTATAAGTATCTATGTATATTATGTAGATCAATATATATATATGTATTTATAATTGTAGATATATGTATATATGTATGTATATTTGTATATATATATATGTATACATACTTATACTTAGTTATATAGGTGCTAATATATGTATAGATATATGTATGTATATATATATATGTATATAAATATATATAGATATAAATATATATATGTATATATATAAAAGTATATAGTAGTGTATAAGTGAGAGTGTGTGTGTATATGTCTGCAGAGAGAGTGAGAGTGCTGTGAGAGAGAGAGAGAGAGAGAGAGAGAGAGATCATCTGCTAAGGAAGAAGGCACGGGCGAGTTAAGTCATCCACACATAGCTGCCATCGTCTGATACTGCGTGCAGGAGAGTGCACGCATAGGCGAGCGAAGACGAGGGCGCACGCAGGAGGGAGTGAGCGCGAGGGAGAGATCGCAGCGCACTGAGCTACACGGTGAGGCGGGTGCAGACATGGGCGAAGATGCGGGTGAAGACGTAGGCGCAGACGGGTGCGGGCGCTGGCGTATGCGGGAGCGGGTGCCTGCGCGGGTGTGCGTGGACGGGCTAGCGCTGATAGCGGCGCGAAGAGAGAGCGTCGGGTGACCGAATAAGTTAGAAACTTACCAGTCACCGCACTGTAGCCAGAGTGTCGTGCTCTCTAGCATGAACAGTGGCTACGGTGTGCGCTCGGCTCGCGTGACTGCCTGCGCCCGGTTCAGTGTGTGTGGGCGATGTGGAGCGACTAGCGCGCGCGCGGAAGAGGCTGCACCGGCTGCTAGCTTGCATGGAGAGAGGTGAGGGGGGCCTGCTGGCTTGTGCGGAGAGAGGCGAGGGCAGCCTGCTAGCATGCGCAGAGGCCGCAGAATAGGTGCCTAAGGCGCGTGGAGGCCTACGCTGCTGCTACTGCTGCGGGAGCTTGAGCTTCAAAGCTTGAAGCTCCTGTGGCAATGGCAGAAATGCTTTGAATGGTGAAATCAGAGCGGGGAACCACCATGCCCACCGACTCTTTGATGAGCTGGGCGGTGGTGGGACTCACAGTGGTGGTTGTGCACCACTGTGAGCTGCTCCTGCCCGCAGCGTGGCTCTTCAAGAAGAAGAGAGGCTGCGTATAGAGGGGAGAGGGGAGGAGACGACCTGGAGGAAGGAGGTGCTGTTCTTGTTGGGTGGACCAGGCCCTCCACAAAGAAGATGGCTGGGCTTCTTTTAAAGAGGTTGGATGCATGCACTGCCATGCCCTGGCTGTGCATGGCTGTGCATGCGGCTGCAGGGCAAGCTTGCTGCAGAGCATGGCGCGAGGAAGGTCCAGCCATGCCATGCAACCACGGAGAAGAAAGTCAGATAAAAATAAAAATAAAAATAAAGATGGTGAATTTTCGAGGCAACACTTGAGGAATATGTAAATTTCAAGGCCATTTTGTTCACTCTCCTCCCCTCTCAAATAAATGTATGCAGGCGTGTATTTTCACAATTGCGACTATGACTACCTAATATGCACTGGCAATGCTAGGAAATAGCACAAGATGGCACAATTGTAGGTGTATTTTTGCTATGCAATCATACCCCCATGCCTATCTTTTGCTAGTCCCTAGCAAAACATTTTTTTGTATTGCATTTAGAAATGATCTTAAGCTGAAGATTTTCTCCTGAGGCGACATAGGTGTGTTTATTGTTGGATATTGTGAGAACCAATTGCAGAGAAGACTACCTGTACTTTAAGTCTTACATGACATAGGCCATCTCTCAACTAACCAGGACTCTTAATATTTAAACCTTAAGTATGATTTCCAGGACCCAGGAGGATTTTGCCGTACTCGAGAGCTCAAGAGATTATGGCTTGTGCATAGTGAAGGATCAAGACTGACCCGATGAACATTTAGGCACAAGCCCAGGGTTTCACAAATTTTTAAGTACAGGTTGGTCCCAGTTTTAGCTCGTGTCTTCGGATTGACCCTTAAGAAGATGACATAAAACTCAACTCCCATTTTCTGACATTTGTGGCTCAAAGGAAATAGGGTATTTGCCCTGAAGAACTTTTTTGTAGGAATATTTTACGGACATTTGTGAGATATACTGACTTATTTGCATGTCTTTTTTTTTTTCTAAACACGTGTTAGTATATCTCTTACAACATTATTTGGAGGAGCACACTTTTATTTTTGGTGGGAGATTTCCTTCTTGGTGGAAAGAGTCATTCCTAAACACAAGACTAAAGCCTGGGATAAAAAGTCTACCTGTGTGCACAGGTAAGGACTCCACCTTCCCTAATGAACACTAGGGTTGGATCTTATGTTCACTTGGTCTTTCTTGATATGTGTAGTGTGAACTAAGATTACTTAGGCTCACAAGTAGAAGTAAACCAACGGATCCTGTATTGGTGTCTTAGGTACAAGAATACATCCTTAGTTAGGAGAGATTTCGATCTATCTTGTCAATGCTCAAGTGAATTAAGCCGAGCCTGAGTGAATCAAGCTTCTGTGGCCTAGAAAGTCTTCAAAACAGTGATTGAATATCCATAAACACTTATTGTATTTTTGTTTCAGCCTTCAGATCATTACTAAACACCATTATATATATATATATAGATGAAAACTGCATGATACCATAAAATACCCAGATCCTATGGATGCCTATCCACCCCCCCATGCCAAACGATGCTATGTCCTCATATGCATGCAGGGTAGGGTAGAGAAAGGATGAAAGATCGGGTAACGAGAGCTGAGGTGCAGGGTATACAACAGGGTGGTAGGGTGGGTGGATGGTGGGTGGTGAAGTGAAAAGTGAAGTGATCGTGACAGTGGTGTGAAAAGTGATGGTGGATGGTGAGTGTTGTTGAGGTGCCTCCCAACGAGCGCTGAATTAACATCCCCAGCTGGACTCAGTATGAGGCACAACATTAGTTACCCTCCAGCAGGGCAACAGTTTCTCCAACAGGGGCAGGTTCATGAGTAAGATAGGGTTTCAAATGCTACCCATTGACCATAAATTTATGCCTAGATTTGGGATCTTCAATTTCAACGGCCCCGTTGGGAAATGGTCTCGACACCAGGAAAGGACCAGTCCATTTGGACTTCAGTTTCCCAGGAAAGAATTTGAGTCGGGCATTGTAGAGCCAAACTTGCTGAGATGGCTCAAAATCCTTCCGCCGAATACGGCTGTCGTGAAAAGCCTTAGTGCGTTGTTTGAAAGTTAAAGCAGAATCATAGGCTTCACGACGAAGCTCTTCCAGCTCCTGGAGTTGGAGTTTCCTTTCTCGACCACACCGGTCTGGGTCGAGGTTACATTAGCGAACCACCCAATAAGCATGGTGCTCCAACTATAGGCAAATGACAAGGCTTCCCGTAAAAGATTATATAAGGATACATACCAAGGGGAGCCTTGAAGGTGGTCTGATACACCCAAAGTGCGTCAATCAGCTTGTCAGACCAGTCCTTACGGTCAGGCCGAACCGTTTTCTGGAGAATTTGCTTGATTTGCCGGTTCGACACCTTTGCCTGGCCATTCATCTGAGGATGATACGGGGATGCGATACGATGGTGGACTCCGTATTTCCTCAGAAGTGCCCGAAAAGAAGCATGGGTAAAGTGGCTTCCTCCATCTGATATAATGGCTCGAGGGATCCCAAAGCGCGCAAAAATGTAATCTTTGACAAATCGAGTGGATATAACATGGTCCGCACGGCACGTGGGAATAGCCTCCATCCATTTTGAAACATAATCAACAGCCACGAGGATAAATTCGAAGCCGTTGGAAGGAGGAAAGGGACCCATGAAATCAATTCCCCAAATGTCGAAGATTTCCACAGCTAGGATAGGTTGTAAGGGCATCATGTCATGACGTGACATTGACCCTAACGACTGGCAGCTAGTGCAATGTTTGGCATACTTGTGTGCATCCTGTTGAAGGGAGGGCCAAAAGAAACCACACTGCAGCACCTTGGATGCAGTTTTTCTCCCAGAGAAATGGCCTCCGCAGGCCTGATCATGGCAGAACGATAGCACACTGGGGAATTCGCTGTCAGGAATATAGCGACAGATGATTAGATCAGCACCTATCCAAAAAAGAAGTGGATTATCCCAGAAATAATACTTTGCTTCTGCCATAAGACGCTCGCACTGGTTTTTAGGCCAGCCACGTGGAAGGGATCTAGAAGCAATGTAATTGGCAATGTCGGCATACCAAGGTCCACTTGCCACATTAATTGCCAATAGGTGCTTATCAGGAAAAATTTCATTGATTGGTAGAGTAAGTCCAATATGGTCAGGGTCCAGTCTGGAAAGGTGATTAGCCACAACATTCTAGGCTCCGGCCTTATCGCGGATCTCAATGTCAAATTCTTGGAGCAGAAGGATCCAACGAATCAGTCTAGGCTTGGCATCCTTCTTGTGCATAAGATGGCAAATGGCCACGCGATCAGTGAAAACAATAACATGTGAGCCCATAAGGCAAGAGTGGAATTTCTCCAGCCCAAAGACGACCGCCAGTAGTTCTTTTTCAGTGGTATTATAATTACGCTGGGCCTCATCCAACGTCTTACTGGCATAGTGCACCACGAAGGGGTGTCTATCACGTCTTTGTCCCAGGATGGCTTCGACTGCAAGGTCGGAAGCGTCACACATGAGTTCAAAGTCGAGGGACCAATCAGGAGGCTAGAGAACAGGGGCCTTGGTGACAACATTACGCAGCTACGTGAATGCTCGTATGCAGTCGGGGCCCATATCGAAGTTTACGTCGGTCGATAGGAGATGAGTTAAAGGTCGAGAAATCTTGGAGAAATCTTTGCTAAATCTCCTATAGAAACCGACGTGTCCCAGGAAGGATCGGATTTGTTTGACAGAGCCAGGCACAGGTAAATCAGCAATTACATCAAGCTTAGCTTTCTCAACCTCGATACCCCTATCGGAGATGATATGCCCGAGAACAGTTCCCTCGTGTACCATAAAATTACTTTTTTCCTAAGAAAGCATGAAGTTTACATCAATACATCTCTTAAGGATACGTGTCAGGTTGGCAAGACAGTCATCAAAAGATGGTCCAAAGATCGAAAAGTCATCCATGATGACCTCGAGAAAGTCACCCACCATGTCATGGAATATCGCCAACATACATCTCTGGAAAGTTGCTGGTGCATTACAAAGTCCAAACGGCATCCTTCTAAATGCAAAGGTGCCGAAGGGGCAGGTAAAGGTGGTTTTCTCTTGGTCCCGGGGGTCAATTGCCACCTGGTTATATCCTGAGAATCCATCCAGGAAACAGAAAAATTTATTTCCCACTAATCGCTCCAGGATTTGGTCAATGAAAGGTAGCGGAAAGTGATCTTTCTTAGTTGTAGCATTGAGTTTCCTATAATCTACACACACTCTCCAAGATGTAGGAGTGCGTGTAGGGATGGATTCTCCCCTTTCATTGACACTGATGGTGAGTCCTGCCTTCTTGGGCACAATGTGAATCAGAATCACCCAGAGGCTATCGCTGATCGGGTAGATTATACCCGCATCCAGCCACTTAATAATTTCCTTCTTAACGACCTCCCACATGTTAGGGTTGAGACATTGCTGCATCTCGCGGGAAGGTCGAGCCTCCTCCTCCGTATATATACGGTGAGTGTAGTAGGAGGGGCTAATGCCAGTTAAGATTGATAGAGACCATCCAATGGCTGCCTTGTGTTCCATGAGGACCTTCGTTAGTTTGCACTCTTGCTCCTTGGTCAATTTTGAACTGATGATTACAGGGAGCATTTCATTTGGTCCCAGGAAAACATACTTAAGTGTACTAGGCAACTCTTTTAGCTCGGGAGTGGATGGTGAAAGATCTGGCATTTCTTGGGATGAGAGTGTCCCAGGCAAAGGAAGACGTTGGCCCTTAGATTGGCCAAGAAGAGGGGCTTCTTGGATAGATGGATCCAAAAAGGAATAGCCCCAGTGAGAAGTATATGGGCTCAATGTCCTTGTGTGGAGTTGCAAATCTGCCTGATTTGGCGGGAAAGAAAGGGCAATCTGGTCTTCACGAGTGTGGATCAGCGGTGAGTAGCCCGGATATGACTCAAACCACAAGATATGGGAAGCGGAGAAAACCTCGTCAGAAGTCTGGCCAGAAGAAGGTATAGGACTAGGGAGGGATGGGGGAATGTCACAATATGTGTCTGCCAGGAAATCGTCAGTGTTTACAGGTAATCCGCGGCAGTTAGAATAAGTCCCAATTAGTCCGATACACGCACTGACGGCCATGTCCTCGTCAGACGTGTCATCTTCGATGCAATTGCAATCAAAGTTCTTGGTTGCCTTGAAGATGTTAAGCTTGTGCTTTTCAGATCCAACGGCAATCTCAATACAGCCCAACTCGCAGTCGATATGGGCTCGGGCTGTGGCTAAGAAAGGTCGACCAAGGTTGATCGGACAATCAGAAAGTGAGCTAGGAACTTCCATATCTAAAACAAGAAAGTCAACAGTAAAATAGAGCTTGTTGACCTTAACCAGCACGTCTTCCACCACACCCTTTGGAATTTTGACAGAACGATCTACCAACTACAACGTGACAGGGGTGGGTTTCAGATTTCCCAAAGAAAATTTTTCGAGCATGATGGTTGGTATAAGATTGATGGAAGATCCTAGATCAAGCAAGGCACGGTTAAAATTGTAGCCTTGGATGCTACAGGAAATAAGCAGTGTGCCCGGATCTTTCTGCTTCGGTGGTAGATTTGACAGTATAGCACAACTCGCATGAGGCGAGAGAACCACTGGATTCTTAGTTTTCTTTGACTGTCGCCTGGGTGTTGTGTAGTCTTTGAAATATCAGGCGACAGTAGGTATGTGGTCGATGGCCTCGAGCAGGGGTACCTTGATTTCAACTTCCCTAAACAAATTACGTAGGTTATCAAAGGCCTGCATATCTTTCTTCTTGCCTTTTGGCTCCCTCAGTAGAGCCTCAAGAAATGGGACTGATTCTGGCACCAATTTGGGTGTATCGTCCTCTCACGAGTGAGGTGCGCATCCCGAATGAGAGGGTGATGAAGAAGACGAGCTAGGATAAGGTCGAGGCGGATTGACGGTTTGTTTACCGCTCCTCGTAGTGATCGCATTAGACGGTGCAGGTCCAGTGGGATCATACGGCGGAGGAGGGTTCACAATACGGACATAAGAGTGAGGTGCTACAGCGGGATTAGCCTGAAATCCCAGTGGAATGCTCGGAGCTTGCATAATCTGATGAAACTGCCCCTGAGAAGGTCGTACCTGTGGTAAGGACCATGACGTACGAAATTTCGCGGGTTGGGAACAGGTTTGGCTGGAAGAGTACCTTGAGATCAAGTCTCCATGCGTAGTTAACTGATCTCAGCATTCTGTTGCGCCAATTGGTGCTGAAGAGAGGTCATGTTCTCTTCATGGCGCTTTGACATTTCTGTCATCATTCACATCTATTTATCAAGAGGATTTAATGCGTGTTCTGTTTGTGGCACGCAAGGACCCGAAGGCAGATTTGCCATAGGATTAGACTGGGCCCTTGGGATAACGCGTGCGGACGGTCGCATTGGTCCACCAACGGGATTTTGGCACTACGGGTTGTTGGACCATGCGAAGTTCGGATGATTTCGCCACCCTGGGTTATAAGTTCTAGAGAACGGGTTGTTTCCTAGGGCACAAGCGTCTTCTATAATAGAAGACACATCCGCATGTAAATATGCGTCTAAGCACATGGAGGCATGGTCCTCCGTGTCAAAATACTGGCTCATAGAAGCCAGATCCACATGACTTACCGAGTCGCTTGGCACGACACTAGGCAAGGAAGGTCTTACGGGGTTTCTCAGGATAAGCCTAGTGTTGGAAGAATTGGGATTGTGATGAAGTGGTGAGGTGGGGGTGTTTGCCATAGAATGGGCAGGGTTGGCCAGAAGCTCGTCCAGCTTCTTGTGCACGACGGAGACTTCATCTAATTTCTGTGCGATAAGGCTGAGATCTGTGGATGAATGGGAGGGTCCCGTGTCAACTTCGTGGACATTACGGGGTAGGCTGGTACAATTAAAGGCGACAATGGAGGCATTGTTTATTGAGTTTTTGCTCATATTTTCAAATAATTCGAATGCTCCATTCTCGTCTTTACTCATGAAATTCCCTCCGTAGGAAGCGTCTGCAATCTGCTTCAAAGTCTCATTTAGCCCATAGTAGAAGATTTGGGCTATATGCCACTTAGGCAGACCGTGGTGCGGACACTTCCTGAGGAGGTCATTGTATCTCTCCCATGACTCATGAAACTGTTTGCCGTTTTGTTGCGTAAATGAAGTGATAGCACGGCGAAGCACATTGGTTCACCCGATTGGGAAGAACATCTTGAGAAACGCTGTTCGCATCTCTTCCCAAGAGTGGATGGTTCTCCCAAGGGTGCGTAACCACTGCGACGCTTTATCCCGTAATGAAAACGGGAACATTTTCATGAGGACTATAGGTAACCCGATATTTCTTGGTTTAACAGTTTCAGCCAATCGGGTTAGGTCTTCCAAGTGGAGAAAAGGATCTTCACTTGCAAGACCATGGAAGTAAAAATTTATTAGGCCAATTATGTTAGGTTTCAGTTCAAAGTCATCCCTGCCCATGGGGACCCGAATTTGTCCTATGGTCTCTGTAGCAGCGGGATTCTGATAGGAGCTAAGAGACCTAGGCTCCTCTCGTTCAGGAGGGTTCTGCATTTCCTCCAATGTTTCCCTAATGGCCTCAATTTGTTCATTATACATTTCCATTTAGGCTTGGAGGCGGGTTATGGGATCCAAGGCTCCACCACTTGGTGGGTTTTGAGGGCAGTTTCCTCCCTCGGGAATTGGGGGTGGGCGTGCAGCCATGTTTGTGGAGGAGGAGGATTATTCGGCTTCTTTTCTAAAATTATCAGGCAATTCACACAATTCAGGGTTTTGTGACCTCCTCCCAAACATGCACTACCGCAGGAAGAATTGGGGGGATACGAAGGGAAAAGAGATGAGAGAAATGACGCCGCAAAGGTACACTTGATGACAAATCAATACAATCAAATTCCTAACCTCTATAGTGTGCCCTTAGACCTAAAGATCTAAGTTACCTACTATCACAAACTACTGAACCGAATGCGAGCACCGCGGAACCACCGGGCTAGATTGAAAGGCCGTTTTCCCCAGTCTTAGACACCCGATAGCATGTGGGAACCCTCACCAGCATGTAGGCACTACATGCAGGTAGTTAAACCTCCAATCCTTAATAAGGGTCAAGTTGCTACCAATTTTAGTTTGAGGCTTAGGATCAAGTGCTTCTGGAATGTGAAGGGCGTTATTTACGGGTAATGCCCAAGTGATTGATTTTGTAGAGTGTGTAAACCAAGCATGCAACGGGGAAATCTCCCCGAATTGAAGTTTTAATTGGTGAATGGTTTTTAGAATTTAGCCTTAAGTAGCATAGATTTTAGGATTTCTCTGAATTACCAATTCAACCAATCTCTAGGTTTTGAGAGAATATAAGTTTTCTTCTAAGTCCAACAAACCCATCTTCAATGTCAGTTGGTTAATGCATGCTAAAATGCAACGGGCTTCCCTAGATGGAGATTTCTATGTGTGGATGCACGAATCAATTTTAGATTAGTGTGAAAGGGAGCCAAAGCACTTCAATTCAAGTGCTCCCAATCACTAAAATGATTTCCACACACAAGGCTCAACCAAAAGACAAAGAAAATCAAATTGTTGGGGTTGAAGTATTCGGGATCGAATCTTAGGCACGTGAAAGGTCGTGGTGGGGTTGGAATCAACTCAATTCCAAGTCTCCCTACCAAAAAGGTGATCCCGAATTGCAGATAAATGAGGCAAAGAGGGATGGCAACCAATCTTTTTATTTTTGCCTCAAAGAATACTTCATGTGGCGAAAGATTCAAGAATCAAGATTCTAGGATCTTCGCTATGCAAAGTTAAGCGGGAAATCCCGGGGCGGTGGGAGTGATGACAAACAATCAAACAAGTGATTTTTGCCCCAAGAAATCCAAAGAAGTGTTTTTAGTTTTTTTCTTATTTTAGTTGTTTTTTTCTTTTTTTTTATATTATTAAGGTGACAAGTTGACCTAAGTTGCTAAGAAAGAAAGACCTACTTGTTCAGCAACGTGTGCGAAGCTCCAGTGCGGTGCCGGAGTCTTCACGCTCTCATTCCTACCTTGGATCTTCCCACCTCTCCGACTTCGTCTGCTTGTCTTCTCCTTGCAACAGGTTCACTTGCACAGCAACAAACAAAAACACCCGTGAAGAGAAGGGTGTGAGAAGAGAAAAATTAAAGGAATGGAATAGAAACTTACTTGAATACGCACTTCCCCGGCAACGGCACCAGAAAAGATTATGGTGTAGACCCGGATAGGTTGTGTTAATATGGTGATTTTATCGTTGAAATGAGTATAGTGGTTAACCTAAATCGAGCCTAACCATCTCTTTTACAAAATTTTTTTACCTGGCTTACTTGATTTTATCTTGGTCCCTTTTAGGCCCAGGGTCGAACTCAGGGAAGTGGGATTAGAGGTGAAGAAGTTTATACGCCTTTCCTACAACGAATCTCTTCCGTTCGTTTATTATGTTTTTGGTGTTTTTCTATTTAAGATTTTTTTCTGATAATTTTTGTCCTTGAGGTACACCCTCAAAATCAGGTTCTTGGCTTTGAGCCAAATTAGGGTTCCAAAACTGGTCTTGCTATTCGTAAGACTAAGTACCTGTAAGTCAAGGATTATCTTTTCCCTTTTGTATATTTTTTTTATCCTTTTACTGGCAGGAAAGAGAAACAGAAATAAAGTAAATATAGTATATATATTTGTATATATTATATATGTATGTAGGGGTGGAGGTGGAGGTGGAGGTGGAGATGGCATGTAGCACGGTGTCGAGTCGGTCGTCGTCTAGGAAGACGCAATCAACAGGACGAAGTACTGTGTGGAGTGTAGGATGGATGGGTGAAAGATGTGTGCGAAAAAATGCTTTCTGTACGCGTGTATCAGGGAATATCAGCAACTGGTGCAGATATTCCCACGATACAACGTATGGTAAGTGATATGAAAAAAAAAAAATATATTTATATATGTAAATATATATCTATATGTATATATATATATGGTTATAATTATATAGGTATATGTGTACTTATATATGTATATATATATATAGGTATATATATAGTAATTTATGTATATAGATATATATATGTGTATATGTATATATATATATTAGTATAAGTATCTATGTATATTATGTAGATCTATATATCTATATATATATATATGTATATATAGATATATATATGTATATATACTTATACTTAGTTATATAGGTACTAACATATGTATAGATATATGTATGTATATATATATATGTATATAAATATATATAGATGTAAATGTATATATTTATATAAATATATATAAGTTTATAGTAGTGTATAAGTGAGAATGTGTGTGTGTGAGAGTGTGAGTGTGTATGTGCCTGCAGAGAGAGTGAGAGAGTGCTGAGAGAGAGAGAGAGATCGTTTGCAGAGGAAGAAGGCGCGGGCGAGTTAAGTCGTCCGCACGCAGCTGCCGTCGTCTGATGCTGCACGTAGGAGCGTGCACGCATAGGCGCGTAGGCGCGCGAAGACGCGGGCGAACGCAGGAGGGAGTGAGCGCGAGAGAGAGACCGCAGCGCACTGCACTGCGCAGTGAGGCTGGTGCGGACGCGGGCGAAGATGCGGGCGTAGATAGGTGCGGGCGCTGGCGTATGCGGGAGCGGGTGCGGGCGTGCACAGAAATGGGCTGGTGCCAGTAGCGGCGTGGAGAGAGAGCACCGGGGGACCGGATAAGTGAGAAACTTACCGGTCACCGCACTGTAGCCACAGTGTCGCGCTCTCTAGCGTGAACAGTGGCTACAGTGCACGCTCGGCTCGTGCGACCACCTGCGGCCGATTCAGCATGTGCGGGCGGTGTGGAGTGGCTGGCACGCGCTCAGATGTGGCTGCGCCAGCTATTGGCTTGCGAGGAGAGGCGAGGGCGGCCTGCTGGCTTGCGCGGAGAGAGGCGATGGTGGCCTGCTGGCGTGCGCAGAGGCCGCGGAATAGGTGCCTGAGTTGCGTGGAGGCCTACGCTGCTGTTGCTGCGGAGCTTGAGCTTCAAAGCTTGAAGCTTCTGTGGCAATGGCAAAAATGCTTTGAACGGTGAAATCAGAGCGAGGAACCACCATGCCCACCGGCTCTTTGATGAGCTAGGCGGTGGTGGGACTCACAGTGTTGGTTGTGCACCACTGTGAGCTACTCCTGCCCGCAGCGTGGCTCTTCAAGAAGCAGAGAGGCTGCGTATGGAGGGGAGAGGAGAGGAGACGGCCTGGAGGAAGGAGGTGTTGTTCTTGTTGGGTGGACCAGGCCCTCTGCAAAGAAGATGGCTGGGCTTCTTTTAAAGTGGATGGATGCATGCACAGCCATGCCTTGGCTGTGCATGGTTGTGCATGCGGCTGCAGGGCAAGCATGCTGCAGAGCAAGGCGCGAGGAAGGTCCAGCCATACCATGCAGCCGTGGAGAAGAAAGTCAAATAGAAATAAAAATAAAAATAAAAATAAAGATGGTGAATTTGCGAGGCAGCACTTGAGGAATATGTAAATTTCAAGGCCATGTTATTCACTCTCCTCCCCTCTCAAATAAATGCATGCAGGCGTGTATTTTCACAATTGCGACTATGACTACCTAATATGCACTGGCAATGCTAGGAAATAGCACAAGATGGTACAATTGTAGGTGTATTTTTGTTGTGCAATTAGTGCACTGTGCACCCCATCCTGCCCTTAATCTTGATGCCTTTGATCGCGCCCTCCTTGATCTTGGTGGCTCAGTTAATATCATTCCCATGATTTTATTTGAAGAGTTTTAGATCGATGAATTAAAACCAGTTGAGGTTTGATTAGCCCATAGTTGTGGGCTATTTAAGTATTTAAGTGCCTATACATTAGATTAATTCTAACATTTATTTAGTATAAATTAGGATGTAAATAGATTAATTGATAGTTTTAATCTAATTACATAATCCATACATTGCATTCATATCTTAAGTGCATTTAGAATTAGCTTAGAATAACATTCATCTAATTAGATAATCAATTAGGTACATTGTTTTTATTAACATAGAAGTTGAGGGTCTGTATATAAATAACCCTAATATTTTAACAATATTTTCTTTATTCTTCTTCTTTCGGAACGGCTGTCTGCCGCTCCAACGCCCGGCTGCTGCAGTGATGAAGCCATTCAAGGGGGAGCGGATGTGGTGGATCTGGTCGGCGGCTGATTTCAAACTTGTTCAGGCCACTACAAAAGGAGCAGGGAGGCAGCCGAGCTGAGGAGGCCTCCGCCACCGACCCACCACTGTGCAGAGAGAACCTCTCTCTTCCACTCCATACTGCCGGCCTCTACCGTGGCGGCGAGTCTCCACCACCGTGGGTGTGTGGTGTGACAGGCCACACCGCCATCCGGAGCTCGTCCGCATTACCGTGAGCACCCTAGCGTGCATCTTCCTCGCCGTCGTCGCAGACCACCACCACCGAGCTACTGATCAGCCACCCTCTCAGTAACTTAAGACGTCTGAAGTTACCCGCTCACCTCCACTTCCTCAGCCTGCACTCTCCAACCGGCCACCAGACCGCCTGCACCCTCCACCGCTCACCAACTGCAGACCTGCGCACGCCTGCAGATCAGCCCACGCTCTCCTCCAACGCCTGCAGACCAGCCTGCAGCATCCTCCAACAGCTGCCTGCAGCTTCCACCGCACACGCCAACCGCCTGCAGACCACCGTGCAAGCGCCCTCCTGCAGACCACCGCCCACGCACAACCGCGCCAGCGCCCTCCTGCAGACCCTCTGCCCACGCCAGCTTCCACCGCACACGCCAACCGCCTGCAGACCACCGCGCAAGCGCCCTCCTGCAGACCACCGCCCACGCACAACCGCGCGCCCTCCTGCAGACCCTCCGCGCACCCACGCACAACCGCCTGCAGACCGCCCAACCGACCACCGCGCATGCCAGCCGCACACGCCAGCCGCAGCAGCCACCCCCGCAGCAGCAGCAGGCGGCAGACTTCACGCCAACAGGCTGCGCAAGCTGCCGGCTGCAGCACCTCCGCCGGAGCTCGTCCGGCCACCTCCGACCGCTGCGCGACTCGCCGCCACCACCGATTCGAAGCCCTTGATCCAAGGGACCTCCTCCGAGCTTCCCGCGCCCGACCATCGGCTCCTCGTCGCGCAAGACAACGGGGAAAAATTCCCCTGTTTTGCTACAGTAAAACGTTAATTAAAATTTACATTTTCTGCCATTGCCACATTTTAATCATATTCTATTCACTCTGCATTGCGGAAAATATCCTGTAGTTTCTCATAATTGCCATTTCAGCATTGTTTCTTGCTTAAACCTTAATCTAAAGGCAATCTTGGCTTGGTTCTTGTCCAAATTGACTACGAACAAACATTTTTAAGTAGCGCGAATTTTAATACGTTATTGCCTCCCTGTGGATACGACCCGCTCCTCAGCGAGTGGTTATTTCTTATTAAAAATTGATTAGTCGATTTTTCCACCACATTAAACTACAAACGACTTAAAAGCGAAGGATCGACCGGTCAAGGTTACCCTATAATTAGCCAACCGATCTATAATTAAATCCCGTGCGATTGTTGAGGATGTTTTGGTCAAGGTCCAGAATTGTGTCTTCCCTGTAGACTTTCTGGTCCCTGACATTGAGGTACCTGAATTTTTATTGAATGCCCTAATAATCCTTGGACGACCCTTTTTGGCCACTGCAAAGGCAAATATCAATTGCCACATAGGCAAAATGGATATCACCTGCGCAAGCCAAACTATCACTCTAGATATTTTCAAATCTTATAAGAGATTCCATGATGATAACTTTTTTGAGGACTCAGATACTGAAATTTCAAATATGGTGGAGGAGACAATGTTGATAGATACCCTTACCGACCATAATATTTTTGAGGAATCAGATTAAGAATCTATGGTCGATGAAATATGTGATTTGGAAACTTGTCTTGACCAAAAATCCATTCTTGATGAACCCCCTGATCACCCTGACCCACCCACTCTTCCCTCACCCCACCTTTCCACACTACCTTCACCCAATCCTCACCATCCCTTCCCTGACCCCTTTCCTATGGATGTGCCACCAGATCCACCCGAGTTTGGCATTCAACCTGATTTAAGACCGTGGCTAGACTAGGGCTATACTTATCATTTTCCATCCAACTTTAATCCCTATATTTCCTCTCATCCATTTTCTAGAGATCCAGAAGAAGACACATTTTACGCGAGCATCCAAGTGTCCAATTATTTACATGATTTTCTATCTTTCGTGCATACCTTCACGCCCAGCTGAATGGCGTAAAAGATAGCACTGGATGGGAGGTAACCCATCATTTTTCCTACTTTCCTTTTTCCTTTCTTTTTCTAGGTTTTACCATCCTAAACCTGACCGGCCTTCACTAAGGTGATCCCTTTTCCCTCCTAATGCATGGGGACATTGCATATCATAGGCATGGAGGGTTATTTTTAAAATTTTGATGATCGATTTAGGATTTTCAAAACCTAAAAGCATGCATTTTTTTTAGTTATTTTTATTTTCTTGCATGCATACCCAAAAAAAATAAAACTATTGAAAAAAACCTTTTTAAGGAAAATTTTGAAATTGGGACTAAGGTTGACACTCACTTTTGGTACAATGAGATTTTATCTTTAACAAACTAGGGATGAGGATACGGATCTAATCATTAGAATTTCAGGATCTATTTTTAGACTAGATCAGATATCCTTCTCTAAAATTTCACCTGAACTCATGATAGTTCAGGTGACTTGATCCTCTTTTGTAATATGGAAAATATCTGGCTTAGTTTCTTATTCAAAAACTTGCTTTTCTTGTGGAACTTCCTGTGTCAAATTTCACACACAAGCCAACACTTAAAAAACTACTAAAAATCAGAAAGACCCCTTGTTTGGCCTTAGTAAAAGTCTGAAGCAGATCATTGGTTTGAGTTCCCACCACCGAGAAGGAGGAAAATGCCTCCTTTGAGGATGTGATGTCAACATGTTACTGCCTCGGTGTTGCTCCATATCTATATTTCATATCTCTAGATGGAGCATTAAAGCGCATTTTAGCAGCTCAAGTGTCTTGGATGGTGCTCTACCTATAGTGTCAGAGCAAGAGCTTGAGTTTGCTTGGAGCGCCCTTTTACACTGCATTGTGTTTTGGGGTTGTGAGCTCCTAGGTGGTGTCATGGATAGTGCTATCTCGAAGTACTGGCTCCAGAGCCCCCTTGAGGATTGGTAACGGGAATAATGATCCCAACACATCTATTGTAAAACTAAGCTAGAAATAAGCATGGGGGACAAAAAGAAGAGAGAAAAAAAAGTTTTAAACCAAAAACACGCCCTTATAAATGTTGGTTTTTCACAAGCACAAACACAAGGTTTTAAATGATATTGCAAGTTGCAAATCAGATTCAAGAGCCAGAAAAATCCTGAAAACAAAAATGTCAAGTCATTTGAATTAACAAGGGGTTAATCTGTGAATTTTCTTGGAGGATATATTGATCCTGCTTTTGTCTAGTTTTTGGATCTGAAAACAAATCCCGATGTTTATCCATAATAAATCCCGTACCTCCTGTATTTGAATCATCCTATGTCCCGTAATCTCTTTTTCCGCAAAGGTCGAAAAAATTAGATTTCCCAAAAATTTCATTTTGTAAAAATTAAAGTTTTGCTAAGAGACTAGCAAAAGATAAGCATGGGGGTGTGATAAACACTAGTTTATCATCATTCTTATGCATTAAAACAAACCTAGCTCTTAGGATTTTTCTTCGCAAATGGGTTTTCGGGTTGCATTTAGGCATCAATTAGGTTAGGCATGCATTACACTTTTTATTGCCTTTTTAATGTGTTTCTGTGAGTGTTAAGGATATACAGATTGTCAGAACTCCAAAACCCTAGCACTCAGGAAGGCAACTGGTGAAGAAGAAGCTTAGACTAGCTAGAACTCAGCTTGATCCAGCTCACCATAGTTGGATTCCAGCTCACTTGAGCTAAGGTTAGCTCATCCTAGCTCCATTTAGCTCATCCCAGCTAAATGGCAGCTCAAGAGAGCTCATCTTAGCTCACCCTAGCTCAGGTTAGCTTAGATCCAACTCAACTTAGCTGAATTTAGATCATCTCATCTCCCTTTAGTTCACAAGGAGCTCTAGCTAGCTCAGTTGAGTTGACTGGAGTTCACCTCATCTCAGGACCAGCTACATCTAGCTCCACTCAACTCCAGCCACCTGAAGATGACTTGATCTTAGCTCAGGAAGCTCAAGTCCAGCTACTGTGGACTCATCTTAGCTCAACTTAGTTGAGCTAAGCTACCTTAGCTACCTTAACTAGCCAGGTCTTCCCCCGGAGCATTAGACCTAGCTCACCTCAGCTCCTTTCAGTAGAAGCTAGATTGCTTTAGCTTGGCTTAGTAGCTAGCAAAGAACTAACAAGCTAAGCCAGCTAAGGTAGCTCCTTATAGCTCTCTTCAGCAACCACAAGCTCTAGTGCTGCTCAAGATGATTACCTCCATCTCTTCTCCTTGAAAACCCTAGCTCCGTATCCCTTCAAGCCTACTCCCAACTAGCTAAGCTAGCTTAGCTTAGCTAGTCCACTTCCATGGCACCAAAACCTACTACCCTACTACCCTACTACCTAAGCTCCAGCAAAAAGACCACCTACTCCTACTTTATTTTGGTGCCAACTATCCCTTCCATCACCACCCTACATCCACCATCAAAACCCATCTCCACCCTCCATTTTTTCCCTTCAAAATCAATGCCTTCTAGAAGGTATTTTTGGAGGGAAAACCAAGGTACCTCTTCATTTCCCTCCCATTTTTCCCTCCAAAAATATCCAAGCACCCCTTCATTTCCCTCCAAGAAACACCATAACCACCCCCTTCCCATCCTGTAACTACCCTACCCTACCACCACATAATTCCCATCCTTCATTAGTTTAGTCTAGCATATACCCACCATAATTCAAGTCTAAGGAATAAGAAGAAGAAAAGAATATTAAGGGGGCATCCTACCTGCCCCCTTGGTGCTTTCTTCCCTTGTTTCTTCTCCCTTGTGCCATGCCAAGGAGGAGGAGCACTCCCCCACTAGGAGGATGGCCAGGAAAGGTGGAGCAAGGGTGGTGCACGCTCACCATTGGAGGAGGAAAGTTAAGGTGGAAGCTTCCACCTTGGAGGACACCATCTTGGAGGAGCATAGCAAGGAAGGAGTTGGAGGACTCTTTTCAAGCTCGGGAGCTACTAGGCTTTGACCAAGAAGCCATCATCTTCTTCACCATTTCATTTAGAGGATTTGTGTTTTTATCTTCTTGCACTTCAAGTAGATTAGAAGCTTTCCTGTATGTGTTTTGTGTAGAACAAGTTCAATTCAATTCAAGCTGCATTCTTTTAAATTCTTGTCGCATTTGTTTTGTTTTTTTTATCTTGATCTAGCACTTTTTCACTCCCTCTACCTAATTACTCTAGGCCCACACGTGCCTAAGGTGAGCTTAGGGAGAGCCTTTCTTGTCACTCTAGCAATAGTTTAGTGGATTAGGTTTAGATCACCTTTTTCTTCATCAACAACTTTGCGAATGCTCGTTATTTCAAAAACCTAAAAAAAATGATATAGTTGAAAAGACCAAAAAGAAAGGTGATTTCTATTTCCAAGCAAGAGACCTGAATTTTGCAAACATATTGCCTCCTTGGATGACCCTAGATACCCTACTATCTAGGTTTATAAATTTAGGAGTTGATCAGTTTTGCATGTTACAATGACCTATTTTACATACCGCGTAAAATTCATTACAAACCTCCTTTTTTGGTCATATAATTCGCTAAAAACTAGCAATAACACACTAAACTTGGCTTCAAAAAGTGATATCAAATTTAAAAATGACGTTATTAGTGCCGTTATCCTAGGCAACAACGTAAAAAGTGATAACAAATTTTACGTGGTTTGTAAAATACATCGTTGTAATGTGCAAAATCGATCAACTTTTAAATTTATAAACCTAGATAGTGGGGTATCTAGGGTCATCCAAGGAAGCAATATGCTTGCAAAATTCAAGTCTCTTGCCTGGAAATAGAAATCACCTTTCTTTTTGGTCTTTTCAACTATTATTTTTTTTAGGTTTTTGAAATAACGAGCATTTGCAAAGTTGTTGACGAAGAAAAAGGCGATCTAAACCTAATTCACTGAACTATTGCTAGAGTGACAAGAAAGGCCTCTCCCTAAGCTCACTTTAGGCACGTGGGGGCCTAGAGTAATTAGGGAGAGGGAGTGAAAAAGTACTAGATCAAGATAAAAAAAAGAAAACAAATGTGACAAGAATTTAAAAGAAGGCAAGTAGAATTGAATTGAACTTGCTCTACACAAAACACATAGAGGAAAGCTTCTAAACTACTTGAAATGCAAGAAGATAAAAACATAAATCCTCTAAATGAAATGGTGAAGAAGATGATGGCTTCTTGCTCCACGCCTGGTAGCTCCTGAGCTTGAAAAGAGTCCTCCAACTCCTTCCTTGCTATGCTCCTCCAAGATGGTATCCTCCAAGGTGGAAGCTTCCACCTTAACCTTCCTCCTCCAAGGTTGGGCGTTCACCACCTTTGCTCCTCCTTTCCTGGCCATCCTCTTAGTGGGGGAGTGCTCCTCCTCCTTGGCATGGCACAAGGGAGAAGAAAAAGGGGAAGAAGGCACCAAGGGGGTGGGTAGGATGCCCCCTTAATCTTCTTTTCTTCTTCTTCTTCCTTGGACTTGAATTATGGTGGGTATATGGTAGACTAAACTAATGGAGGATAGGAATTATGTGGTGGTAGGGTAGGGTATTTACAAGATGGGAAGGGGGTGGTTATGGTGTTCTTTTGGAGGGAAATGAAGGGGTGCTTGGATATTTTTGGAGGGAAAAATGGGAGGGAAATGAAGAGGTGACTTGGTTTTCCCTCCAAAAATACCTTCTAGAAGGCATTGATTTTGAAGGGAAAAAATGGAGGGTGGAGATGGGTTTTGATGGTGGATGTAGGGTGGTGATGGAAGGGATAGTTGGCACCAAAATAGAGTAGGAGTAGGTGGTCTTTTTGTTGGAGCTTAGGTAGTATGGTAGTAGGGTAGTAGGTTTTGGTGCCATGGAGGTGGACTAGCTAAGCTAAGCTAGCTTAGCTAGCTTAGCTATTTGAGAGTAGGGTTGAAGGCATTTGAAGCTAGGTTTTCAAGAAGAGTTGGAGGTAACATCTTGAGTTGCACTGGAGATGGTGGTTGCTAAAGAGAGCTGTAAGGAGCTACCTTAGCTGGCTTAGCTTGCTAGCTCTTTGCTAGCTGCTAAGCCAAGCTAAAGCAAGCTGGTTTCTACTCAAAGTAGCTGAGGTGAGCTGGGTCTGATTCTCCGAGGGAGGACCTAGCTAGTTGAGGTATCTAAGGTAGCTTAGCTCAACTAAGTTGAGCTAAGCTAAGTCCCTGGGAGCTGGACTTGAGCTTCCTGAGCTAAGATGAAGTCATCTTCAGGTGCTGGAGTTGAGTGGAGCTGGTTGTAGTTGGTCCGGAGCTAAGGTGAACTCCAGTCAACTCAGCTGAGCTAGCTAAAGCTCCCTACGAACTAATGGGAGCTAAGATGATCTAGATTCAGCAAAGTTTAGATGGATCTGAGCTGACTTGAGCTAGGTGTGCTAAGATGAGCTCTCTTGAGCTACCATTCAGCTGGGATGAGCTGAATGGAGCTAGGATGAGCTAACCCTAGTTCAAGTGAGCTGGATTAAGTTGAGTTCCAACTAGTATGAGCTTCTTCTTCACCAGTTGCCTTCCTGAGTGCTAGGGTTTTGGAGTTTTGACTTTCTGTATATCCTTAACACTCACAAAAACACATTAAAAAGACAATAAAAAGTGCAATGCATGCCTAACCTAATTGGTGCCTAAGTGCAACCCAAAAACCCATTTGCGAAGGAAAATCCTAAGAGCTATGTTTGTTTTAATGCATAAGAATGATGATAAACTGGCGTTTATTAGTCCTCATCTATTTCTGCGATGAGGCACAACATGAGTAGCATCTCCGGTTGGTCTTGGAGACATTGAGGGAGCATCGGCTACATTCCAAGTTCAGCAAGTGTGAGTTTTGGCTGCACCAGGTGGAGTTTCTGGGACACATGGTGTCAAGTGCAGGGATTTCTGCATATTTGAAAAGACGATTATCACTTTCATTATTTTGCACATAAAATGTCGTGTTGTAGTATGCAAGTGGTGGAAGATCACTAATCAAAACAATAAAAATTAACCACTTGAGAAGAGCAGGTCGTATCCATAAGGAGGTAATGGCCTATTAAAACTCGCACATGTTAAAAATAGACGTTTATGATAAATTTTGTCAAGAAGCCCAGTCAAAATCGCTTTCAGATTAAGTAAACAAGAGCTAATGCTGAAATAGAAATTATGCACATCTGAAGGATATATTTTGCAATGTAGCACAATATAATACTAATAAAATCTAACAAATGGTAGCCAATGTAATTAAAAATCAAACCCAAAATAGAGCTTTTCTTCCCTTCATGCGTGCATGGAGGAGAGGCGATGGCAGATCGCGGGAAGCTCGGAGAAGGTTGGTTGCGACTAGGGCTATGCGTAGGTGGTGAAAGTGCATTGAACAGTGGTTGACGGTGGTCACCGGAGAGAAGGATGCCACCGACGGTGGGAGTGGCTCCATGCTTGTGTAGGGTTGCAGATGGCGTGATTGAGGGTATGGCTGGTCTCATGGAGTGGAGGTGAGCTCAACGGAGGTGATGGCATGGAGAACAAAGGTCCGTGGTGATGGCTGCATGTAGAGGAACGGTGATGGTTGTTGGGTTCCTCCTCCCTGTTGACGGAGAAGAAGAAGAGGATGTGGAGGCCGGCTGCTGTTGTTGCTATGGGTGGCATACATGTATGTGCACTCGAGGAGGGTGTACGCAAGGGTACGTTGGACGCACGAGGAGGAGGTGCACTCGATGGTGGCGCCGGTGATGGCTAGGCATTGTGCGCGCTTCTACTGTGGGTGCGGAGAGCCACTGGCCACGCATGGAATGCGAGAAGGTGAGGTGCGCCAGAAAGTGCGCTGCTGGTGCGGTGGAGGGAGAGGCGTTGGCCACGCGTGTAGCATGGGAAGGAGCAGAAATGTGGGGGCATGGTGCTGCCGCTGTGTGCGTAGAGATGGTGAGGATGGCATTGGTGATGAGGGCGATGTGCTCTACAAGCCAGGGAGATTGGCATGGAGCTGGCAACATGCTGGTGTGCGTAAAGATGGCGAGGATGGTAGTGGCAGAAGAGAACTAGTGAAGGTGGTGTGGTGAGGTGGTTTGGGTTGTTTTTGGTGGAGGGAAAAACAGAGGGAAAGGAAGAAGAAGAAGTGAAGGGAAAGTGATGATGGAGGTGGTGCTGTGGGGCTTTAGACGTCTGGGAACATTCCCAGACTTCTTAAACATGCATGGATGGCTGCTGGTGCGTGGCTGCAGTGGTGGTGGTGCACATTGTTATTACAGCGTGGAGGGATGTGCACGCTAAGGTGCTCACGGTAAGGTGGAGCCATGAAGGCTCACGCATAGTGTTGGCGTGAGTCCATCGGCTTGGCGCGATAAGCTATCACCTCGTCGGTCCATGGTGTGGTGGAGTTCGGCCGTGGAGACCACGGTGGTGGATGGAAAGCACAGTGGTGGAGTGGGGCGGCATCTCCACGAGCCTAGTTGAGGCTCTCTCTTTCTTATAGCAGTAGGGGAAGATGAAGAAGAAGATGGAGCATGGAGAAAGGTCAACGAGACCTGCATCCTCTGCTCCTCATCATTGTTGCACTCATTTCCTAATCTGGCCATAAATGGCTTGTTGGGGAGGAATGGTTGCTACTGCACAAAGAAAAATATAAAAACATATGTTGATCTTTTATATACAAAGCCCCTATAATTCTAACTATTTAATGCATGTAATGTATGCATGCAAGCTAAATGATGCTAAATAATTTATATATGAATGTAATGCATACAAGAAAATATGTATAAACTACATTATTTACATCTTAATGCATGCTATGTATAAGTTAATATTACTCTAATGTCTAGGCATTTAAGCAACTAATCAGCCCACAATTATGGGCTCATCAAATGCCCTTCTGCCTAGTTTTTGCTAGTCCTTAGTAAATTCAAGCAATAACCCAGCTCTTCAAGTAGACTAGCCAACCAAATCGGTCTTCCTTTAGAAACATGTTAAGTTCAGACTTTAGACCTAAGGTTCCCAAGTAGTTGCTAAGTTACAAACTAGGTCAACTAAGGATGAGTTGCAGGCATAGGTTTCCTTGATTTCTAGCTCCACCCTAGGGTTTATTGGTCCTAGAGATTAAAGCATTCGTGCTTGTGCATTAGTCTTATTTATTTGAGGTTGGTATGATTGTCAACCTAGAAAAGGATTTTTTTTTTTCATATATTTTTGCTTGATTCCTCTAAGTCTAACATTGGATTAGCTATCAACACGATCTGTGTCAGATTCAATGTCCCCATCATCGAACCTTGAAGGATGCCTGGCTTTCATTGCTTCAAGATAGCATCACCCATAGCTACCCCAAGAACTCTTGGCAATCAACACTTCGAGATAGTATTGCCCATGGATTTTTTAATCAAATTTAGGCTTGTGGCAATCAACACTTCGAGATAGCGCTGTCCATGGTACCTAAACTGCACAATGTGCTTACATGCCCCCAATAGGATAGATATCCTAAGAGACAAGCATCGAGGACGTGACATGTTATCATTGCATCCTCAAGTTGAGTATATACTTCACCTCTCCTACGGAAGGAACTCTTCCAATCAAATTGTGTCTTCAAGCTTCTCCTAAGTCAGAACTAAGAGAACCAAATTTTCTTCAAGAAAATAATTAAGGTGATCACTATTTACACAAGACCAAGTGTGTGTGAAATGAGGATGCTTAGGTTACGAGGACCTGTAAACCAAAAGGTAGAAAAAGACACCATGTACTATCCATCCTTTAACTAAATCCCTAGCTTTCCTTCCTCAACCTCTTGAGGAATGGTTTGCAACTTAACTCCTACTTAAGTTTTTAAGTCCACAAAGGACCCTAAGGGTCTAAAGCTTTAGCTCAACTTTGCTTTTAAAGTCAAACATCTAGAGTCAGTTTAGTCTAACCTAAGGTTCCGATCTTATGCCTAAGAATGTAGGGTCCTGCCAATTAAGATCAATACTACAAATTTTTTTCTCCCTTTTTTTTTTAAATCAATGCAATGTATGCAATGCAGAATGTTTTAACTAAATGCATGAATGCATTATGTATAAATGCTATGTATATCCCCAAGTACACCCACCCATGCCTAAAATATGCAATGTCACCATTACATAGAAGGGTATTACCTTGGTCAGAGTTGGGCTGCCGTTATTTTGTTGAGAGCCGAGTATCCAAAGAACTGCAAATCAGGTTCAAGGATCATAGAAATAGGACCTAAAAATGAGCAAAGTAATGTTGGCCTAGAAAACAGGTAACCTAGGATGTTCACGAGCTGATGATGAATCCCAATAGCAAATGCTCGTTCAACTAGGATGGGAATGAAATCGTCCCAAGTCATCGGAGGAGGCTTTAAAGGATAAACTGGCATAACAACCTCCAAAGGGGTAGGGGAAGGATGACAAGGATCCTCCAAAAGGAATGGGGAAGGAATGGTGCAGAAATAAACCCCCAAGGTGATGGATTAACCATAGAAAGCATCAATCTATACCTGGTACCCCATTAAAAGAGATATTGGTTTGTTAAGCCCCCCGGTCAAAACAGTAGTGAGCATGTGTTTAAGCCAAGGATCATCTGGGGTGTCCAAGTTTCGAGGTTACGGGATGGTCTTAAGATCTAGGTTGGGTTTAGTTGGCTCAGTGTCCATCCCTAACAATCTTTCCAATTCCTCAATTGCATCCCTAGCATCCCTTGTACTAACACAAGTATCTTCCTACACTTCATTAGTGATCATTTCAATGTATGGAGTCAACATTTCACCTTCAGACATAGGCGAATCATAGGGTGACTCCGAATCAAATGAAGGCAGGTTGGAAGCAACAGATCTAGGGATTATCCTACCAATGTCATCCCCAGGTTCCTGTTCTTTACTAAAATCCTCCCCGGAGTCTATATCTGAATCCACACTAATCTCAGAAGTTGCTTCCATGTTTTCCATTATTTCATGATGAGGAGGGATATCATAAATAGATCTGCTAAGAAAACCTAATTTGGTGAAATTTGTGACATCCTCAGGGGCTAATTCTTCAAATAAGACATAATCACCCTTAGTGTCACTCCAATTCTTGAATGTAGGTTCCCCATATAATTCATCCTTCTCCTCATCATACAATTCATCATGTACTTGAGGTCTAGAATCATCTAAAATCCTGGTAGGTCCCCTAGGGCACTCTATCTGGGGTAAATGGTTCACACTAGTAACATCAAACTCCCTAGATAGGTGAATTTTTTTAGGGTTAGGTTCCATAAGGGTGGGCTTGAGTTCCGTCTCATGGTTAGAAGAGAGGGCAAGATTAACAATTTGACTTCGACCCACTTCATCAAATGTGGCGAAAATACTATCATCTGGGTCGAGGTCTTCCAATGGTACGATCATTCCCTTCTTTTGACTCCAATATAATTCCAGTGGATACTCAACCTGGTCATCATTTTCCTCGGGTTGCTACCTTTCTTCATCCAATGCATAGCTACTTTCATACATATTCTCCTCCCACTTAAGGTGTGGACATCTTAAGGAAGTGTCATCTAGTGGGGAGGTTTCAAAATCAATCCTTGAAAAGTGGCTATTCTCCCTTACATAATCCCCAAAATTTCCCTCCAACTTAGGGTGTGGTTCTCCCACGGGAGGTGCATCTAGCATAGAGGGGTGCCTTTCATCCTCAATGGGGTAGATTGGGTGGCTAATTTTTCCTTTTTCTTGTTGGCATGCTCTGGAAGATTCTCCTAATAATTCAATCATTTCATGTTGCATTTTCTGTATTTCCATCTTCAAGGAGGAGAGGACATCATTACTATCAGGAGAGAAGTCAGGCTCAGGCTTATAGTTCCTAGGAGTTTCTGTCAAACCATTATAATCATTCAGGGAGGGTGGGTTGGGTATTTGTATGGTGTGTGGTATATTGTGCAAGGCAAATCTTGTTGCTAAGTTCTACTCACTGATTTGGGGCTTAACTAGGCCAATACTCATATAGGAGTAAAAAGGATCCCAATGATTATCATTTTGTCCATCAAAGGATGGACCATCTCGCCGTATGGGATCAAAGTTCACAAAGTGGGGGTAAGGGTGTGGGCAAGATGTGAAAGGATGAAAGTCAATGTGGTCCATTCAAACTCACACCACAATCAAATTCCTCCCAATACAAACACAAATTAGAGGACTTTTTAGGTCTTTAATCAGTTAGGCTTTTGAGATTTAAGTTCACTTGTAGGTGAGAAATCAAGTTATCTAAATAGTTACGCACCTCTTGTCGACCTACGATACACCTAAGAAGACCTAACTGGGACTTAGGTGATCCTCCTTAAAGCCCAAAAAGTTTAGTCACCACCAAACATAGCAAAGAGGGATGCAAGTAGGGTCAAGCCCTTCCTTTGAAGCATTTCTTTCGCAGTGCTTCTTAACTACCCTCAATCCACAAGTTTTGGAGGCAACTTCACCTCTGAACTAAAGTTTGGGTCGCTTTAGACTTTAGTAATAGGAGTCTCTAGTCCTTGCGGATCGAAACCTAAGGAGTGTCTAAATGCATGCCATGGTGCAAGAGATATAAGAGTGCATACACCGTAAAAGATTTTGAATTTTGAATTGCACACCAAGTTTGAAAATCAAGTCGTTAGTTTTTAAATGTCCCTCCTTTATTTAAGTCCTTTCTCGTATTTAAAGGCGACCACTTGTTAGATTGTTTCAAATAAAAATAGGTGGTCCTGCAATTACATTCAGATGCAAATGCATGATCAAGATATGGATGCAAAGTAAGAGGATGCATACCTTGCTTCCAGCAATCTTCAATGGGATGCATGCAAATGCAAGCAAAATAAATCTAGAGGCTGCTCATTCACTCCTAAATGGTTGTCCTAGGGCAGGTAGCTCATGTTTTATTATTATTATTTTTTTAGCTACTTATGCACAAACAAATAAAGGATAAACAACTCACAAAAGAAAACCTAGATCTAAAGAAAAGGGAACATGCTCCCGAAAAATTACCCACGCAGGGGCCTAAAAGAAGGTTGGGGAACAAACCCCTAAAATGTACCCCAGAACAAGGGTCTCAAACCAAATGTATGTGCAAGAAAATAAAGTTCTAAAACCTAAATTCTATCTACAGTTGAATGGATGAGATGAGGATGTGGTCCTGCAAATATCTCCTTTAGTAGTGGAAACAAGGTCCACCAGGGCATTGCGGAGGTGAGTGTGAAGCTCCTTCTCATAGTGTTGTGACCCTACTGGCGACGTCAAGGATTGCCTGATCTCTGAGGCTAGTGTGACAAGATGTCTCCAAATGCACGTACCTCGCACCAAACAGATAATTGAATTGAAATATGCCTCAAATAAAATGTGTGAACCAATAATTAAATGAATGCGAGTTTAGTAGGCTCGTTGCCTCCTCGGCAATGACGCCATTTGAAAAGATGATTTTTGCTTTCATTGTTTCACACATAAAATGTCACGTTGTAGTATGCAAGTTGTGGAAAACCGCTAATCTAAAAAATAAAAATTAACCACTCGAGAAGAGAGGGTCATATCTACAAGGAGGCAATGGCCTAATAAAACTCACACATGGCAAAAACAGATGTTCATGAAAAATTTCAAGAAACCCAATCAAAATCGCTTTCAAATTAAGTAAAAAATAAAAGCTAATGTTGAAATAGCAATTATCAACATTTAAAGGATATATTTTGCAATGTGGCACAATATAATACTAATAAAATCTCATAATGGCAGCCAATGTAATTAAAAATCAAACCCAAAACAGAGCTTTTCTTCCCTTCATGCATGCGTGGAAGAGAGGCGATGGCAGATCATGGGAAGATCGGAGAAGGTTGGTCGTGATGAGGGCTACATGTGGGCAGTGATGGCACGTCGAACGGTGGTCGACGGTAGTCGCCGAAGAGAAGGATCCCATCTGTGGTGGGAGTGGCTCCATGCTTGCATAGGGTTGCAGATAGTGCGATCGAGGGTATGGTTGGTCTCATGGAGTCAAGGCGAGCTCAAAGGAGGTGATGGCTTGGAGAACAATGGTCTGTGGTGGTGGCTATGTGTAGAGGAACGACGATGGTTGGGTTCCTCCTCCCTGTTGACAGAGAAGAAGAGGATGTGGAGGCTGGTTGTTGTTGTTACTGTGGGAGGCACGCGTGTATGCGCATGCAAGGAGGGTGTCACAAGCGTGCGCTGGAGGCACGAGGTGGAGGTGTGATCGATGGTGGCGCCAGTGATGGCTAGGTGTTATGCATGCTACTATTGAGGGTACGGAGAGCCGCTGGCTGCACGTGGAAGGTGGGAAGGCGTGGTGCGCCGGAGCGTGCGTTGCTGGTGCAATGGTGGGAGAGGTGTTGGCCGCGCGTGAAATGTGGGAAGGCATCAAAATGTGGGGGCACGGCACTACCGCTGTGCATGCGGAGATGGCGAGGATGGCAATGGCGATGTGGGCTGCAAGCTCTGCATGCGGGGGAATTGGCATGGAGCTGGCAACATGCTTGTATGCACGAAGATGGAGAGGATGGCAGTGGCTGAAGAGCACTGGTGAAGGTGGTGCGGCGAGGAGGTTTTGGTTGTTTTCGGGAAAAGTAGAGGGAATGGAAGAAGAAGAACGAAGGGAAAGTGAAGATGGAGGTGGTGCTGTGGAGCTTTAGAAGTTTGGGAACATTCCCAGATGTCTTAAATGTGCGTGGATGGCTGCCAGTGTGTGGCTGCAGTGGTGGTGGTGCATGCCGTTGTTACACGTGGGGGGATGTGCACATTGAGGTGCTCACGGTAAGGTGGAGCCGTGAAGGCTCATGCTCGGTGTTGGCATGAGTCCACCGACTTAGCGCGGCGAGCTATCACCTCGTCGGCCCACGATGTGGTGGAGTTCGACCGTGGAGACCATGGTGGTGGATGGAAAGCACAGTGGTGGAGTGGGGCGGCATCTCCACGAGCCCAGTTGAGGCTCTCTCTTTCTTATAGCAGCAGGGGAAGATGAAGAAGATGGAGTGTGGAGAAAGGTCAGCGAGATCCGCATCCTCCGCTCCTCTTCATTGCCATGTTCATTGCCTGATCTGGCCATAAATGGCTTGTCAGGGAGGAGCGGTTGCTACTGCACGAGGAAAAATATAAAAACATACGTGGATTATTTATATAAAAAGCCCCTATATTTCTAACTATTTAATGCATGTAATGTATGCATGCAAACTAGATGATGCTAAATAATTTATATATGAATGTAATGCATACAAGCAAATATGTAAAAAC
Source organism: Thalassia testudinum (assembly GCA_037157565.1). Lineage (NCBI taxonomy): Eukaryota > Viridiplantae > Streptophyta > Magnoliopsida > Alismatales > Hydrocharitaceae > Thalassia > Thalassia testudinum. Next base: position 128,601,665 of record JAZHRO010000014.1, on the reverse strand, counting down.
TGCATTATTTACATCTTAATACATGCTATGTATAAGTTAATATTACTCTAATGTCTAGGCATTTAAGTAACTAATTAGCCCACAATTATGGGCTCATTAATATCCTTCCAAGGTTGCGGCAGTATTGAAGTGGGAGCGACCCAAGGTGGTGACTTATATTCGTAGCTTCTTGGGTCTAGCAGGTTACTACAGGAGGTTCATTAAGGGCTTTTCACATATCGATCTCCTATTGACCCAGTTAACGAGGAAGGATACTCCTTATGTCTGGACCGATGAGTGTGAGACTAGTTTCCAAACAATAAAGGAGAAGTTGACTTCAGCCCTTGTCCTTACCATCCCAGGCAGCAATGGCAGATTTATCATATACACCGATGCTTCACTCCAGGGGCTGGGCTATGCTCTAATGCAGCATGGGCATGTGGTTGCCTATGCTTTAAAGCAATTGAAGCCTCATGAGAAGAACTATTCGACACATGACCTAGAATTGGTGGCCATACTCTTCGCCCTGAAGATTTGGTGGCACTACTTGTTTGGTGAGACCTTCGAGATCCACACAGATCACAAGAACCTAAAGTACCTTTTTGATCAGAAGGAGTTGAACTTAAGTTGGAGACTCTAGAAGGAGCTCCTAAAGGATTACGACTGTTCGATAGTTTATCACCCTGGGAAGGGGAATGACATGGTAGACACCCTCAGTGGGAATCCACTAGCCTAGTTGGCAACCCTTTCGGCATAGAGATGGAACAGTATGGTTGAGATAGCCCAGTGGAAACCTTTATGGCTGAGAGGATAGCTGGGGGAGTTGACAGCGATGAGGCGCACCCACCTTGATCTGATCTCTCATATAGTTGACCAGTATATGGAGGACGTCGAGTTACATATTCTCTGTGATCAGGTACTCGCAAGAGACCTCGGCGAGTTCACCTTTGTAGACAGAGTGCTCAGATTCCGTGGAAGATTATGTGTTCCAAGAGATGAACACTTTGGAAGGAGTTGTTATCGTAGGCTCATTGCAGAAGGCTCACCATCCATCTAGGGAACACTAATATGTACCATGATCTAAAGAAGGACATCTGGTGGCGTGGTCTAAAGAACGATGTGGGCGAGTTCGTGAGACAGTGACTAGTATGTCAGCAGGTGAAGGCTAAGCATCAGAGACCAGCCGGCGAATAACAGCCTCTTCCCATTCCTAAGTGGAAGTGGGAGAGTATATCCATGGATCTTGTGACTGGATTACCGTTGACTCAGAGGGGACATGAGGTAGTCTGGGTGGTGGTGGATCGTTTGACGAAGTCTACTCGATTCTTGTCGATCAAAGTAACCTATGGTCCTTCGTAGCTAGCAGAGTTATATGTGAGGGAGATTGTATGATCGTATGGTGTACCTAAGGATATCATTTCAAATAGAGATGCCCATTTCACTTCCTAATTCTAGGGAAGTTTTCAGCAGGCCTTGGGTACACAGCTGAGCCTGGGTACATCTTACCACAGGTAGAGTGATGGACAGACGGAGAGGACCATTCAGACATTGGAGGACTTGTTGAGGTACTATATACTTGAGTGGAAAGGCTTTTGGGATGAGCACCAACCTTTGGTGGAGTTTTCCTACAATAATAGCTATTGTGTCAAAAAAATCATCGCAAATAGAGTTAAGTTTTGAAAACCCATTGTTGCAGTTGTGAGGAAAAATTATCAAGAGATAAATTTTATTAAAAGTCAAAAGGAATTCTGGGTCAAACACAGGGAGGTGAAGGTTTGGTTAAAAATCACGTTTGTTTTATTACCATGAAGTAGATTAGCTGGTCGAATTAAATCTAAACTAGCTATCTACTTAAAGAATAATTAATAGAAGAGAGATAGAATAATACAGATAAAGACAAAATAGAGAGAGAATGAACAAGATTATCATAACCACAATATCATGTCTATAACAACTAACCACTATAGTAGAAAGTGGGAAATCTACACTAGAAAGTGGTAAATCTACTCTAGAAAGCACTGAAGAGAAGGTGGAGAGAAGTTATCCACCTCGACGGCTACTTGGAGGACGAGCCATGTTGATGGAGCACCCAAAAGAACATGGTGAGATGTGGGACGAAGGAGAATGACGATGGACGATGGAGAACTGGGCAGGGCGACATCACAGCGAGATTTGCTTCCTGAATGGTGGTAGAGGACCACCACGGAATGCTCCATGAATGGGATAAGAAGGTGGGAAAATTATATTTTTAACTCTAGAGGAGCATCCCAGGTTTGGGACAAGCTCTTAGAGCTTTGGAGGGGGTGAGAGAAGAAAGGAAGGGATGAGAAATATGTGGGGATCGTAGGGCTATTTATAGATGAGGTTTAAAGGGGCAATTAGGTCATTTCAAGTTAAAAACATTAATGCCAGGACCTTTAGTGACGGATTTGAGTGTCACTAAAGCCCCGAACGTGGGCTCAGTGTGCTCGCACCCACCGCCTCTTCCTCTCCCGTGCTCAAAATGTGCGCACACGATTGAATAATCTCAGCCATTCGATCTTGCAATCGATGGCTAAGAATGCATCACGCCGCGCCTTCATAATGCCTCTCCCACATGTGATCACGCGTTGGCATGAGCATCTGATTGCACGTGTAATGCTCCTCGTATCTAGGCACGCCACGTGGCCGCTCCATCGCCGCCCAATGCACATCGTATGGCTCAATTTCATCCATGGCTCCTTCTCATGGATTGAGCCTGCCCGTTGTAACTCAATTGTGCGTCGCGCGATTTGCGAGAGGTGCCTCAACATTACGCTGCAAGGCCACTTGAGTCGTGTGGAGGTTTTAGAGTTCATCCATTTGTGGCTGTTGGATCATCATCCAACGGCCACGATCCTTCATTGCTTGAGCCTCCGGAAGACTCATGGAGGGGTGCGGCCGGATCTGGATGGTTGGGATGGTGCCATGTAGCACCATCCTGACCGTCCATCTTCTTTGTGTTGTAGATGGTTCCACATATGTCGGATTGGACCGATTTTTGTGCCGTTTGGCTACGATCATCGATCAGAATCCATTCGTGTAGTCGGATTTGTCATTTGAAGTATAGATTTACACCATCCTAGCTCTTGACCTTTGATCTTTCTCAAGCTGTATTAGATGCAACGGAAGTCCAATCAAGGCAATCTTAGTGTCGTTGAACTCCAATCGTTGCCCTGATCAGTTTAACAGTTAGATCTTCAATCCGAGGTCTCAAAGTGATATTGCCCTATTACTTGACCACAAAAAGAGAAAATTAACCTAAAATTTATACAATCTATCCTGAATGCATGATGATGCATGTTATGCAATATTTATAATGTTTAATGCAACTTTATGTCTAAAAACACATAAAAATAGATAGTTTATGTGATATAAACATGTTTACATCACACCCCCATGCTTATCATTTGCTAGTCCCTAGCAAAACTACATGCTATTTATAAGAGAATTAGAACCAGATTTCTTGGGTAAAAGTTCTTTTTCAACACTTAGAGATTTCAACTATAACCTGAACTACAGAGACATAATAGCACTCGGTGTCTGTCAAAATGCAGACCGCCTCAAGCCCTTGCCTTATTCAAAGAAGGATCTTTTCTTTTTCTTCTTTTCTAATTTTTTTTGGATTTTAGAGTTTCGGAGCAACTTTCTATGGCCACTCAACCCACCCAAGACTTGATGAGAACTCTAAGTTCTAAGCATCTTTTTATGTGAAGTGCTAGACTCGTTGATCGACGATTAGAATGGACTTCAGGTTTCTACGCCCCTAGGTGACCTTAAAAATAATTCTGCCTAAAGGTGTATCTATCCGACCAGTAGCTTTTTCCCTACTTTTATTTTATGGTGTCAACACAAGGGTGAACCCAGTGTATATCTCCCTAGCTTATTCTACTTCTCTACTTCTTCCTAAGTGTTTAGGAATTATACATGAATTTTAGTGAGCTGGGATCTGGACAGCCTTCCAATGGACTGTTACCCACGATAACTTGCTAGCCATACTCGTGCAGTGTAGTGTGGCTTATTTATTTATTTCTTTTCTTTTCTCCTTTTCTATTTTTTTAATTTTCTTTTTGGATATTTTCTTTTCTCTTTTCTTTCTTTAAGTAGGTGGCTTCCCTGATCTTAAGATTTACCTAAAGGCAGTAGGAAAAGAATGGTCATGTGACTGGACTTTGGACAAACTACCAATGGGATGTTACCCATGATAACTTGCCAGCCATACCACCCTAGAAGGTTCATTAACTACCCAATTTTCGTAAAAATCACCGAACAACGATTCAGTGAGAAAAGTGTGTAGATGCCTAGACTTAAAGTTCCCTCAAATCAGAGGGTGGGTTAATAAGTCATGTACTTATCACCCCAACTTATTTAATCAAATTAGAAATATATTTAGACTGGCGAGGACTCAAGAAACAAATCCACATTTTAGTGGACACCTGTGCTGATTAAGCCCGAAGACCTGAAGGGTCTTAGTGTTCAAATCATACACTTTTATTCTCTAAGATTGAAAATTTTCTAAAGCCCAAGTTCTCTTTCCCAATTCCATAATTTTTTTAAATAAAGTGAAAATACAAAGAATCTACGGAGCTAACAAGATGATTCAGATAATAATATCCACCCCCCCATGCCTATCTAATACAATTTCCTCATTGTATTAAAAAGACACGAACCAACGGGAGTAGAGTAGAAACACCTGAATTGTGTGAATAACAGGTCGGCTTTGAGATGAAAAGCAACTGTATATGTGTTGAATTTAGTGCCTTCAGGTAGGCACACTATACAAAGAAGAAATAAAGAATTCACAGGTGCAGGCTAGAATCAGGATAAAAGGATTCACCACAGGACTTGCCAGTAGATGTCTACACATGTGGACCAGATTGTGGTGCTGACCCATACCCCATGGTCGAGTATATCTAAGGTTCTGGAGTGAAATTATCGAAAACCTAAGATCAGCATGCAAGCGGGGTTGGGCTTGTGATTTGTGAGGATGCAACCCAAGACCAAAAAGTTGGGTTATAGAGAAATCACGCTCAATAGAATAATCAATGAATGTGCACTTAGGTTGGACATCCTCTGAATTAAAGATGTCATAAGGGTCCTGGTAGAGAGTTGGCACTTTCAGGCAAATAGGCACCTTTAGACTTGATCTTCTGCTTCCTCTGGAATTGGCTTCTAATATCATCATTTCTCAATTCCTATCCTCCGCAATCAGGACTTCAGATTCTGGGACCTCTTGCATGATAATCACCCCATTTAAAATTTCCAAGTCCACGATTGATGGCTGAATCAAAATTGACTTGGGTTTAGTGATCTCAAAATCAAAATCATCATTATGCTCGAAGGGGTGTAATTGAGGATCGGGGCTATGCATTGAATCCTCCATGAAATGAGGATCTGAATCCACCATGCGAGCCCTAACGAGATCAAGTTCCTTAATTTTAGGGCCATCAAATGATTTATCGAATTCCTCAGGCCCAGTCGTCTCACTGAAATCTTGTGCTGTAAACTTAGGTGAGACTTCGCATAATGATTCTTCACCTTCAGAATCAAAGAATTCTAAATCTGCATTAATGTATGTCTGAAAATCATCAATCACTTTCTGTTCCATGGAGACATACGTTTCCTCGTACCCCGGCTCAGGGATCTTAAGTGAAGAAATCAATTCATCATTGTTTGATTGCTCTAGAATAACCTGATCAACCCAGGTCTTATGAAACGTGTCCCCCCTATAGGTGCCTGAGTGGATTCTGACATCGGCTCTCCCATCAGGGGTTCGTCCTGGGAATCCTCCCAAGATTGAACTAGAGAAATCACAAATCTCATCCTCAATTTCGATAACTTCCAAAGTAAAAACTCACTCGGGCCTTTATCCTTAACATCCTGGAGCCAATCCAACAAATACTTGTTAAGATTGTCAATCATTTCAATCAGAGGCTCCAATTCTTTAGGGCAAGGTGTTGGCTGAGCTTCTAGAGATTAAATGGTATTCCTTAAGTTAGCCAACACCTCATCTTGAACCTGTTTAAGTAGAACCAAATGGATTGGTTTAAGGTTGGGTGGGTTTGGGTTCAGTGTAGGGGAGTCAACAATTTGAGGTTCTTGATACCTTCCCTGATAATAAGTCATTCTAAGTTGTCCATAAGGAGGTGATGACCTCTATGTAGTGTAATCTGGGGAAAGGTAAGGATCAGCATATCCTTCTTGATGTAGATCATATTAGGTTGTCCAAATGAGGGTGGTGATCTATAATCGATGTATCTTAGAGGAGGATAAGAATCAAGATCATGATGTCCAGGGTTAGAACCTGAACATGGAGTCCGGAACTGTATTCCCAATCAGGATTATCCCAACTAGAAGATGGATGAGAATAAGTCTGGTTGGGAAAATAATTATTTTGGTAATAAGTAGTGGTAGAGGGGTAGGACTGAAGTACAAAAAGGATGTGGAAGGATCCATGACAGAATGCGAGGAAGAAAGGTGCCTTACAATACGAATAATCAAACCTGTCCTTAAGTAGGCTAGCCTAAAGACCTACAGACTCCCAGAACCCATCTTGAGATAGCGAAATGATTTGATCTACTTCTATCTAGTCAATCCAACTAGATAAAGGGAGGGGTTGGGGAGAAGGTTCTTCCTTTGGCTTGCGCCTCCAGTTCCTAGTGTACCCCCAGCTAGGATCGTTTGATTTTACTTCCCTAGCTAGACATCAGATTGAACGGTAGAAATAGACTAATTGAAAATAATCTCGATCTAGGCTCTGTAGAGCGAGTCCAATCATTAAGACCAACGTCTACTCTATTTTAATTAGGGTTAGGTTTGAAAGTGCTTTGGAATGTGATGGACCCTTTATCTGGGTTGTGCCCTCAATGATTGATTTATATGTGTGTGCGTGCGCAACCAATTGTTTTTATGCAAGATTATTTTTGGATGTGGTGAATTTTAGGGTTTAAATCTTTCTTAGTAGTGACATAGACACATCTATTTAGGTTAAAATGCCTATTCATGCATGTTCCTAGGCTTAGATTTGCATATCATGTTATAAATATTGCATAACATGCATCATTTTGCATTTAGAGTAGTTGTATGTATTTTAGGTTGATTAGGTCCCTTTTATGGTTAGGAGAGAAGAAGACATATTTCAGCGCCTCAGATGGATGATCGCCCGTACAGATCAGATTAAGAGGATGATCGGAGTCTAACGCCTCTGAAATCGTCTAGATCAGAGAACCATAGCATCATACGAAGTCCAAGGAAGATCAATGGCCAGGGGGCAATGCGACATTCATATGAGTTTCAGATGGAAAATCCGACCATACGGATGGATTTGGAGCGACGATTGCAGTCTAGCAGTTCAGGAATCAACTCGATCTGAGCACCATGGCACCCTTTGCAAAAGAAAGAAGAAAGGACGGCCTAGATGGCGCCAGCAGCGCACCGCGCACAACTCCAGCCGCACACAGTGCACCGTGCAGAACCACAGCCATGCACCACGTGCAACCGTAGCTACGGACAGCAGCAGTGTAGCGCATGCCAGCACACACGCTCTCACGGAGTGGGGAGCACGGGCGAGTGAAGCCCACAGAGCACGATGCACGCGCTAGCGAAGCAGGTGCATGCGGGTGGCCATCTAATGAGAGCCTCATCACGAGCCATAACTAACTCATTTTGACCTAATAAAGAGAATAAAAGCTCCTACATAACTTAGAAGAGGGTTTAATAGGAGGAATAAGTGTTCTGAGAAGAAAACATGAAATAATAGTTAAAATTGCAATTTTACCATTGCAGTACATAAATGGGATTTCTCAGAGACAAAACATAGGTCAAATGGTCTAAATAAGATAAAAAGTGGGTTGATTCAATCAGAAATGGGTTCATGTGCAAACCAGGAATTAAATGACATCTAGTAACCCTAAAACAGACCCGCTTAACTTAACAAGGTTCCGATCAGGATAAAAATCAAGTAAACCCTCTAAAAATCATGGAAAAATATCCCGTAGGGTTTAAAACATTCAATTTGGCCTTTGGAACATATTTTGACCTAGATTAGGATCCTAGCTCATCAATTGACCTAATTTGGGTTTTTATGCAAAATTTCCAGTCAAACGTGGTCAAACCTAAAATATAACTTTACCATTGGATTCCTTAGGTTCAAATTAGGTTTGTACCAAAATTTGGACCCAAGGGGAGGTCATCTTGACCTACTTTGCAAATGAGTACACCCAATTACATTTTGGTCCCTATCTTTTGAAAGCCATTGCATTAACCCCCTAACTTCCTCGCCACTCATACAAGCAGGTCCCTCCACCATTATTGGGGAGAGGTCCTACTTCGGCGGGGAATAGAGAGGGAATACTCTTTGATTCCTCAGAGATCTCCCAAATTTGGAAGGGAGATTCTCCGAGGAATTCCCTTCCATCTGAACTCAATCCTGATCTAAGATTTGCACCCAATCTCTCGTGCGAAAGCATGAGAGATTTGGGTACTTAACTGTTTCCATCTCCGACGAGGATTCCTGTGCCTATAAATTAACCCTCATCTCCGACTACACCTCCTCAGCTCGACTTGGCCGAAATTCCACCTCAAATTCTTCTTCCCCTTTGGCCAAGGGGTCCAGCAAGCTCCGTCCTCTGCCAAAAAACCAATGGCATAGCCATCCTCCTCATCCTCCTCCACGTCGTGCAACACCCGTGCGAGCCGCCCTAGCCCCGTCATCGCCGCTGTCTTCCTCCACTGGACGCTTTCTTCTCCGACGACATTAGGTACTGTCGGCCGCCTTCTCGCCCCCTTTGTCCCCTTAGTTAGCTTAGAACTGTTCATCTCTATCCCCTCTTTCATTTCCCTTCTTCTATCTCACCAAACGCTCCTCGACCGCCACTTTCCACCACCATCTTCATCTCTGGCCACCCTCCAGCAAGACGCCCCCATCACTCCATAGCCCCACACATCTCGCCGACCACCGCATAACCTCCGCCTCACCTCACTGAACATCCTCCACCCGTCCATAGACCTACACCACCACAACTGTCCCCCGACCAAACCTATCCATCCGGCCACAGGGTGACCTAGGCACGCACGCCTAGGTCACCCCGCAGCCTGCCACCTACTGCCTCACCTTCACCATGACACGGCGAAGGTGCTCCTGTGGTCTAATTAAGCCGCAAGTCTCTTTTTCTGTCAGGTAGGTTTTGAGCTCCAACCGCCATTAGTGGTGACTCGAGGAGGTCGCAAGCTCCTCCTAGCTTGTAGTACTCCAGGAGTCCAGGTCCAGCTCACTCAGGGAGGCCTCGCGAAGGCATTTGTTCCAGAGAACGGCACCGCGAAGCCTGCAGTGCTGCAAGTGGAGAACGCTCTCCTGCGGGCGCGAGCGAAAGAGTGGTGGAACAATAGTCCCACCTCGGTAAGCTGTAGGGTCCTGGAGTGGTTTAAATTGATTTTATGTTATGCATTTGTTGCCTCCGATTACACTTGTGGTGAGGTCCCTCACCTAAACACCGCCTCATCTGTGAGCTCATCACACGGATCTGGTGCGACCCAACCCAACACCTCCTGAGCACTCCTTGCGCACCGCACCCACGTCGGTGTGCCTGGACCCGGGTGCGCGACCCGACCCGTTTACCCGGCTTTGGGAGAGCATGCTGAAGAGTGATATACAAAGAGAGAGAGACGCGAGTGTGGGTAGAAGGATAGGTTTTGCTCCTCTTTGGTGTGCAGGGAAGGCAGAAGGGAGAAGCGAAGCTAACACTTAGCCACTGCTAGCGAAGGAAAAGAAGAAGGGAGGAAGCCTTCACAGAGGAAAAAGAGAAAGGTAAGGTAGAGGGAAGAGGCGAAGGAAAAAGAGAAGAGGAACTGAAGAAGAAAGTAGAGAAAAGAAAGAAAAAGACAAGCAGAAGATTAAGAGAAGCTGAAGGCAAGGGGAAACAGAACCAAGGAAGGAAGAAGAAGAAGGGAAACAGAGCCAAGGAAGGAAGAAGAAGACCCATAGAGAAAAGAAGAAAGAACTGCAGAGAAGAAAGAAGAAGCACAAAGAAGAAAGAAGAAAATCAGAAGAAGAACAAGATAGAGGGAAACATATTTTTAAGACGTCTGATCCCATGATTAGACATCCAAATTCCTTCTTTTTACTACAATTCACTTTTAAACTCATGCATTTATATATTTTGAATTATGTTTTGAGTAATTAAGTGTTCAATTACATTCTTGAAATTAGTAATAAATTCCAATTGCTCCCTGTGTTCGACTTTGGATACTTAGGTTTTCGAGTAATAAACTTTTATTTGTTGACAACACTTGTTCACCTATACTACGACGTAACTAACTATTAAAATACGATCAAGATGCCATCAACATTTTGGCGCCGTTGCCTGGGAGCAACGCACAATTTATCGCTAGTCTCTACATTCTTTTTATCATATTGAACACTAACTTGCCCAACATTGCTTTGTTGTGATCTTGTAGGTATTTCACGAGAAGATCCCTCCTGCAAGTCAACCACTCCAGGGCAGGTAATTTATTTTCTTCCTTAAACCATCCCCTAAGCTTTGAAAGACAAAAGGAAGAAATTAATCAATTGCCTTCTTTCTATAGTAATCACCATCTTTAAGGCAAACGTTTCCTGATTTTGCGAAAAATTTTTCAAATCTTCTTGAAGTTGGAGAGATTTTTTTTAGATTCTATCCAACAAAATTCATGTGCCTAATAGAAATTATGCTTAATCTCTGCAGACAACAAACTTGTTGCTTTTAAGTCCAAAGAGAATTTTTTGTGAAAAAGAGGATTGGAAATAGAACTAAATTAGGGTTTCTACAGTAGGGTATTGGAGTGCTAGTTCACACATGCCTGTATAAAAGGAAATGAACCCTCCCGCATCAGTGTGCTACCCAAGCCCTTGATTGAAGAAAGCTAAATAAGACAAACACTAAAAATTGAGCTCTAAGATCACTTGAATCTTAAAATCTTGGACCTAATAAACTTAGAGTCAAATCTGGGTGATCTCTAGGTCCCAAGCCTAGAATCATTCTGCCATCTATAGGACAGGTTAGGTGAAGTTGACCCCTTGGGTCAACCAACCTCCAAATTAGGTTATAACATCAAAACATCTAAAGTTCAAGTGAGAACCCTAAAGCACCTTTGAAATAAAAGTGGCAGACTTAAGAGGTCAAGGTCTCCATTCTGGTCTACCTGGAATCTCAATGACAAGAGAGGTCGGGTGGGGGAAACCCTGTAACCCATGGGGACGCTCTACTGTGTAGGGGTCTTTGCGAGACTCTCCCTCTCTGGCTGCCTAGGTAATTTTCAGGTGGATGACCTTCTGATCTAGGGGTACCATCTGCCCCAAACCTCCATAGTCATCCAAATGTCTTTGGGTGTCTTGATTGGGTCAAAAACATCTCCAGTCCCTCATCTTTTCTCTTTAGAGCACACACACACATTTTCAGTGGGACTCGTTATTCAGATTTAATCGCTTCATAACTTGATTCTACATCTTGATTCAAACTCTGATTCTACATCTTGATTCCACCACCTGATCCAAATATGCATCCAAACCACTTAGGACTACCATTCAAGAAACCTGAATATCGGAGATCCATGAGAGATAGGATGATTGAGGATGCCCTGAAATTCTATGAAAAAGAAGACAAAACCTCAACACTGGTAGAAAACATTCAGGTTGATGTCCCAACAACCACAACCTTTATCATAACTTGTGCCCAAGTACTATTGGCAGAAGACACAAATGGATCAACCCATGACTTTCTCATCACAGGGTACATTGAGATAGAAAAACTGCATAATCTTGAATACCTTCAATGTATGACAAATCCTCGACTTTGGAATCAATACCAAGATAGTCTTGAAAAATGGGAGGAGATAATGAGATTAGTAAAACAAATTATTGACTAGAAGTACCCGTATATACCACAAACAGAGGATGAACCATCTTGGGACAACATCGAGGATCAATCTGACTCAGGTTTGAGGCACAAAATGGTTGTGGACTCCCAACCCAGATGAAGTACAATGTGCTCGATATTGAAGAAGGTTGGGAGGCTACAAATGCAGGAAAACATTATGTTGAGCCCACTCTAGACCATAAATCACCAAGCTCAGAATCCCAAAACTCCTGCAAGAATGAGAGTAGAACTGAACCTCTCGAGGGTGTAAATTCTGTCCCTTATTCTGATAAGGTGACCCTCGAATGTTATTTGGACCTAGATTCTAGTAATTCAACCTGCATCTTAAGCCCAGAATCTAGATCTGAAACCTATTGGGAAGATTTTAAGGCCCCATATGAGGAAGATCAATCTTTCAATGAAGAATATGATTTCGGGCCTCTATTTGATGAATATCCCTCGCCAACATCCTCAGAGGAACTAATCGATTTTTCGGAAGTCATGCCAATCTACGATACAAAAATAGAGGAGTTGGACGAGTGGTGTTTCAATTAGGTCTGCCCTACCAGCTTAGGACCTGAGCCTCGACCAGATAAGGACACTTTTTTAAGCTCAGAATTAACATCTAGGCTAGACCCCAGTCAGGCTGCTGAATCTACAGCATATGATTTATTCTATGGTGGAACTCATGATCCTGAATCTCATTAAGATTTTGATTTTCACAAACTCTCTGACGATTTCGAATCTAACCATAACATCGGGGAAAATCTACTTCCTGATTATAACAAGCCAATTCTCTTTGAAGTCACCTGCTCCACATATATAGAACCAATCAAAACCCATTCTCTACCCCGACCAGCAACCAGACTCAATTTCTATTCCTATTCACCTCTCACTGAGCCATTTGCAAATGATTCAACTCCATATCTATACCAGGTATCGGGTATTGATCAGACCAAAAAATAGGAGCCATCATTTTTTGATCACCCCTGTAGGGTTTCCACACCATACGCTGATTATTTTTCGGAACCCTACTCTGACCAGGCCGATTCAACTTAGCCTAATCCCGAGTTTCCACTTCCATATCCATCCGAGCTACATTGCATATGGTGGGTTCCGCATCTGTTGATCTACATCTATCCACCCACCAAACTTATTGGGTTTGGGCTGCATCATCTGCCCACTGATCTTAACAAGCACCTGGTTGGACCAACCAGGCTTTTAATCAAGGTGCTTGTTTTACAAAATTCCACTAATTTAACCACTCCCTCTCCACCCCATTTTCCGCTCGGCTGAAGGCATCAAATTTAGCGCTCAACGGGGGACAACCCATCATTCCAAAAATAGAGATCCGTCTGATTATCCTTCCATACTCCATGTCCATTACACCTTGAGTTCAGCCTTAGACAGTTGAGCCCACCTCTGGTACACATACCAGAGCTTGAAATCATCCGCATCAGTCATTTTCGACCCGTTTACCCACCCAATGTATCCTGTTCGAAGTCCCTGACCTCAACACTATTTCACACCCTCTGTTTACAATGAGGACATTGCAAAACTTAGGCATGGGGGGTGATAAAGTGCATACATACAGAACTAAGAAAAAGTCAGAATGATTCTCACAAAAAAATTCACATATGTCAAAAACACAAAAAAATTGAAAAATTATGAAAAAGAACAAAAAAATGGAGGGAGGAAATTTTGTGAGCCACATAATCATAAGGAGGAGAAAAAGAGCAAAAATGACAAAAAAGAGCACAAAATGAAAAAGAGGTAGTCATTAGTAGAAAATTAAGGAATTAACTGAAGTTCTAGATCAGATCAAGGAAAAAAAAAGAAAAATGAAAAAGAAAAAGTGCTAAGGAGACATAAAAAGAGATTAGCAAGAACGTTGATCTTAGGCCTCTTGGGTTAGATTCTTTAGCTTAAAAATTCACGTATCTGCTAAAATCGGGATAATCCTCAAGAGGTTGGGGAAAATGAGAAGCTTAAGTATTAGGTCTAAGGCTTAGGAAGTATTCGGCCTCGTTAACTAACCTTCGATTTGCGGGATTCGGTAACCTAAGCATCCCAATTCACACACAATCTGTTTCAGTGCGCATAACTATCAAAATCACACAAAAGCGTTTAATGTTCTAAACAAGTCACTTAGATTAGGAGCGGCCGATCAACACAAGTTGATTGGATGAGTTCCCGATGCGGAGAGGCGGGAAATTCCCCTCGAAGATGCGTAACAACATATCATCTCCTCAGTGCTTGTCTCTTAGGATATTTAAATATCCTACCGGGGGCATGTAAGTACTCTGCTGGTTCAGAGATCATGGGCGGCACTATCATGAAATGTCGATCGCCAGGGTCTGAATTCGGCCACGGAACGCCATGGGCAGGATTATCTCAAAATCTTGAAAGCCAGGGTTCTGGGGGTTGCCATGGGCGGTAGTATCTCGAAGCATCGATAGCCAGGGACCCTTGAGGATTGATGATGGGGACAAGGAATCTGATATAGACCATGTTGAGAAGCCAATCTAAGGCAAGAAATAAAAAGAAAAGAGAGAGAAAGCTCTCCAAACAAATAAATCTTCTGTCTCTCTCTTACAAAAAAAATGCACTGCAAATTGAACTTAGGCTAAAAATGTCTCAAGCATGGGTGCTTTAATCGCGGAGTCCAACAAACCCTAGGTTAGTTTTTGCGAGCCTTAAAAACCTTTGCGGAGGACTGAGGCTAAAGCAGGTCAGGTCCGGATTTTGGTTGGTACTTGAGTACCTCTAGGCCTCTTGCTGGCATTCTGACCTAATCACAAAAGAAAAAGAAAAGCACTTATCATAACTGATAATAAACACTCAGGGTCTAAAACAGAAGTTAAAACCTTGAAATTTTGCTAAGGGACTGGCAAAAGCTAGGCATGCGGGTATGATGAGAGTCTTGTCATGATCCATAACTAGCTTAATTTGACATAACAAAGAGAATAAAAGCTCCTACATAACTTAGAAGAGGGCTTAATTGGAGGAATAAGTGTTCTGAGAAGAAAACATGAAAAAATGTTAAAACTGTAATTTTTCCATTGAAGTACATAAACGGGATTTCTCAGAGACAAAACATAGGTCAAATGGTTTGAATAAGATAAAAAGTGGGTTGATTCAATCAGAAATGGGTTCATGTGCAAACCAGGAATTAAATGACATCTGGTAACCCTAAAATAGACCCGCTTAACTCAACAAGGTCCCGGTCAGGATAAAAATCAAGTAAACCCTCTAAAAATCATGGAAAAATATCCCCTAGGGTTTAGAACATTCAATTTGGCCTTTGGAACCTATTTTGACCTATATTAGGGTCCTAGCTCATCAATTGACCTAATTTGAGTTTTTACGCAAAATGTCCAGTCAAACGTGATCAAACCTAAAATCCAACTTCACCATTGGATTCCTTAGGTTCAAATTAGGTTTGTACCAAAATTTGGACCTAAGGGGAGGTCATCCTGGCCTACTTTGCAAATGAGTACACCCAATTACATTTTTATCCCTATCTTTTGAAAGCCATTGCATAAACCCCCCTAACTTCCTCGCCACTCTTACAAGTAGGTCCCTCCACCATTATTGGGGAGAGATCCTACTCAGGTGAGGAATAGAGGGGGAATACTATCTGATTACTTAGAGATTTCCTCCCAAATTTGGAAGGGAGATTCTTTGAGGAATTCCCTTCCATCTGAACTCAATCTTGATCTAAGATTTGCACCCAATCTCTCGTGTGTACGCACGAGAGATTTGGGTACTTAACTGTTTCCATCTCCGACGAGGATTCCCGTGCTTGGAAGCTTGGCTTTCAAGCACAGGAGTCCCAGCCTGTGCCTATAAATTAACCCTCATCTCCAGCCGCACCTCCTCAACTCGACTTGGCCGGAATTCCACCACAAATTCTTCCTCTTCTCCTCTGGCCAAGGGGTCCAGTGAGCTTTGGTGAGCCCCCCTCCTCTTCCTCGTCACTCTGCCACAAAACCAGTGGCAGAGCCATCCTCCTCAACCTCCTCCGCGTCGCGCAACACCCGCACGAGCCGCCCTAGCCCCGTCGTCGCCGCCGTCTTCCTCCACTGGACGCTTTCTTCTCCGACGACAGCAGGTACTGCTAGCCGCCTTATCTCCCCCTTCGTCCCTTTAGTTAGGTTAGAACTATTCATCTCTATCCCCTCTTTCATTTCCCTCCTATCTCACCAAACGCTCCTCGACTGCCGCTACCCACCACCATATTCTTCATCTCCGGCCTGCCTCTAGCGAGATGCACCCATCACTTCGCAGCCCCACACATCTCGCCGACCACCGCATAACCTCCGCCTCACCTCATTGAACATCCTCCACCTGTCCACAGACCTTCTACACCACCACAACTATCCCCTGACTAAACCCATCCGTCCGGCCACAGGGCAACCTAGGCACGCACGCCTAGGCTGTCCCGCGGCCTGCCACTTACCACCTCACCTTCTTCGTGACACGGCGAAGGTGCTCCTATGCTCTGATTAAGCCACAAGGATCTTTTTGTGTTAGGCAGGTTTCGAGCTCCAACTGCCATTAGCGGTGACTCGAGGAGGTCGCAAGCTTGTCCCAGCCTACAGTACTCAGGAGTCCAGGTCCAGCTAACTCGGGGAGGCCTCGTGAAGGCATCTATTTCAGAGAGTGGCATCGCGAAGCTTGCAGTGCTGCAAGTGGAGAACGCTCTCCTGCGGGAGCGCGCGAAAGAGCGGTGGAATAATAGTCCCACCTCGTTAAGCTGTAGGGTGCTGGAGTGATTTAAATTGATTTTATGTTATGCGCTTGTTGCCTCTGATTACACTTGGGGTGAGGTCCCTCACCTAAACACCGCCTCATCCGTGAGCTCATCACACGATTCTGGCATGACCCGACCCGACACCCTCCTGAGCACTCCTCGCGCACCACACCCACGCCGGTGCGCCCGGACCTGGGCGCGCAACCCGACCCGTTTACCCGGCTCTAGGAGAGAGTGCTGAAGAGTGATATACTGAGAGAGAGAGACGCGGGTGTGGGTAGAGGGATAGGTTTTGCTCCTCTTTGGTTTGTGCAGGGAAGGCAGAAGGGAGAAGCGAAGCTGACACTTAGCCTCTGCTAGCGAAGAAAAAGAAGAAGGGAGGAAGCCTTCGCAGAGGAAAAAGAGAAATGCAAGGCAGAGGGAAGAGGTGAAGGAGAAAGAGAAGAGGAACTGAAGAAGAAAGTAGAGAAAAGAAATTAAAAGACAAGCAGAAGACGAAGGGAAGCTAAAGGCAAGGGGAAACAGAACCAAGGAAGGAAGAAGAAGGGAAGCAGAGCCAAGGAAGAAGAAGACCCACAGAGAAAAGAAGAAGAAAGAACTGTAGAGAAGAAAGAAGAAGCACAAAGAAGAAAGGAAGAAAATCAGAAGAAGAACAAGATAGAAGGAAACATCTTTTTAAGACGTCTGATCCCATGATCAGACGTCCAAATTCCTTCTTTTTACTACATTTCACTTTTAAACTCATGCATTTATATATTTTGAATTAAGTTTTGAGTAATTAAGTGTTCAATTACATTCTTGAGATTAGAAATATGCTCCCTGTGTTCAACCTTGGATACTTAGGTTTTCGAGTAATAAACTTTTATTTGTTGACAACACTTGGTCACCTATACTACGACGTAACTAACTGTTAAAACACGATCAAGATGCCATCAACACCATCCTCTCATCACCCTTTGGGAAGAAGATCCTTGCCGCGACGTTGTCCTGCCCCATCCTCCGTCCTCTGGCTTCGTCCCTGTTTGTCCCGCTCCTCACCACCTTCTTCCAGGTGACGTTAGAGTGAGTCGTCCTCCAAGCAACCGTCGAGGGGGATTTCTCTCACCTCATTCTATCGTTTTACGCTTTCGAAGTGTAGATTTTCCTACTTTTGCAGTTGTAACAAATAGTTGTTCATGAATAGATGATTATTTCTCTCTCTCTCTTTCTCCCTCTCTCTTAACTTTTTGCATGTAGATAAACTTTTCACCGACCTAATCTCTTGCTTGATAAAAATAAAAAAAATAGAAAAGATAAAAATGACCAAAAACAAATAAAAGCGCGAATTTTCAAAATCAAATGTTCGCCTCCCCATGTTCAACCTGGGACTCCCTTGGAGTTTCAGTATAAATTTATTTGACCATGAGTTTTGCAACTACGACGATGGGTTACTTGTAACCCAGATTTCAAACTCACGAAACACGTGCGATCATTTTGGCACCGTTGCCAGGGAGGCAATGCTCTTTGGTTTTTTTTTTTTTGTTTTTTTTCCACCTTACCTAACTTTTATCTCTCTTTTTCTCTGATCTTACTGTGCTTGCACATACTCTTCCGAGGCAGGCCAAAGTGATTAGATTGGAGAAAAGTGCAGATGAAGGTTTTGTAAATTTCCCCCTACTTCCCCACCCACTAGTTCATGTCATCACACTAATAACTGAAACCCAAATCAACCTAGGTGATTTCTATAAACCCTAGGATAGATTTGACTGTTTGTTTGCCACCTCCACTCATCTCACCCCTGCATATATAAAAAAAAACTCTTCTCTTGTGAGATTTTCTAAAAAATACACACATTAACACCCACAACTCTCCACATAAGGCGCACCACTCCACTTTGATTCTACCACGTAACCGAGATTTGAACTTTGGATCCGGTACACCTTAACTCAACACACACATAAGTGAGTAGAAATCTGATTAGGTTAAGACTTTTTGTGTGCCTTAATCAAGTGGTGCAATAGGCCAATTGCTTGAACCATTTGCGCTGCACCACTCAATCTAAAACTGATCTATCAAGTAGCTTGCCACTTAGGGTTGATTCTTAGGGCTGAACCAGGCACTCCACATTATTTTTTTCTGATTTCTAAAGGAATACATCATCACCAGTGCTTGTAAAACTTGGAGTGTTCTATTGAACCTTGATTGAATATACCTAAGATTAAACCCTAAAAGCTACTAAACAAGGTTAAACCCTAAAAGACACATTATCAAATAATCTTGTTTACAAACCCTTGTTGTGCACGCACACACATTTTAACTAATCATTAAGGGCACAACCCATCTAAATGGCCCATCACATTCCAAGAGCACAATCATCCCAAGCCTAACTAAAACTGAGTAGACGTTGGCCTTAAGGATTGATTCGCTCTTCAGGGCTCAGATTGAGATTTTTTTCGATTAATCTGCTTCTGCTGGTCCATCTGATGTCTAGCTAGAAGAGTAGCATCAAACGAAGGCATTTGGAGGGTACACTAGGAATCGAAGGCGCAAGCCAAAGGAGGAACCTTCTCCCCAGTCCCTCCTTACCGGATAAAAGTAGACCAAACCATTTATAATCTCAAGATGGGTCTTGGGAGTTTGTAAGTCTTTAGGCTAACCCACCTAAGGACAGGGTTGATTGCTTGTATTGCAAGGCTCCTTTCTTTCTTCTGATTTCCCTCCTATTATACCATGTATCCTTCCACTTCTTACATTAATTTCCTATCCTATCCTCCTACCACCACTTATCCCCAAGATGATTACTATTATGACTTGACTTGTAATTACCCATGCATTAGTTGGGATAACTTTGATTGGGGATATGAATCCAGACCTCAATGTCCAAGGCCTAACCCTAGATAACAAGACTATGATTGCTATCCTTCCTAAACCTACAATGATTATGGATCTCCATCCTTTGATGACCAAACCTACCCAATCTACAATCAGGAAGGATATAATGATTATAACACCTACCCTCCCCGGTATTCCACTGAATATAGGTTGCCACCATCCTTTGAACAACCTAGAATGACCTACTTTCTTGGAGGGACCCGAGATCCTCGACATCTTGACTCCCCTAGATTTAACCCAAACCCACCCAAACCTAAATCGAACCAGTCGGTTCAGGTGAACCAGATCAAGGAGAGGGTGTTGGCTAATTTGAGGAACACTATACAATCTTTAGAAGCTCAGCCAACACCATTGTTTGCACCTCAAAACATGCCTATAAGAACGACTTCTTATGCTATTTTCTAGCATTAACTATGTATATTATAATCCTGTAGTTGCATTTGTAAAAACGCTTGCATGCATGCATTTAATTGAGAGGAGAAGAGAATGGAATAAATGGCTTGCATTTTTACATTTTTTCTCAAGTGTTTCTTCGCAAAAGTCCCTTCTCTATTTTTATTTTCATCTTTCTTTCTTCTCTTCCCGCGGTTCTTCTTCCCGCGGCTGAATTTCCTCCCGCAGCTGCATGCAACGCCATGCGGCTTGTCCTTCCCGCGCCTCTCCCTGCTGTCCTTCCCGCACCTCTCCCTGCAGCTGCCATTCTCCCCCATTCCTCGCATGCCCCGCCATGCTCTCCTCCTCTATAAAGCCGCAGCTCTTCCTCGCGACAAAAAAAAAAGGAGGGACGTTGCTGCAATACGCAGCTGCGGCAGCAACTCGAACCCGCAACCACCTTCGCACCCGCTCTCCCCTCCCATACGCCGGCCCTCCGTCGAGGAGGCACCCGACGAGCAGGAGAACCCACTGTGGTGCACACCACCACAGTGGGAGCACCACCGCCCAGCTCTTCAACGAGCCGGTGGGCGTGGTGTGTTCTTTTCTCTTCGTTTGCATCTCCACGCCATTGCTGCCGCTTCAAGGTCCGAAGCTTGAAGCAGCAGCAGCAGCAGCAGCAGCCCAGCGGCGACAACAGCAGCAGCAGCACCCCCGCCTCCTCCGCGACCTTCCCCGCAGGCGCGCAACCCTCCGCGCGCGCCTGCAGGCCCGTTCCCCGCCTCCGTCTCCGTTCTGTCCACGCCGCAGTTGCAGCCGCAGCAGGCCGCTGCGCGCACTGCAGCGGCCGGCCAGGCCTCCTCGCGCCGACCCCCGCGACCCTCCGCGACCACTGCAGAACCTCCCCTCGCACCTCCGCGACCTTCCCCGCAGGCGCTCAGCTCTCCGCGCGCGCCTGCAGGGCACTTCCCCGTCTCCGCCTCTGCTCTGTCGCCTCTGCAATTCCACCCGCGACAGGCCGCTGCACGCACTGCAGCGGCCGGCTACGGCCTCGCGCCGACCCCCGCGAACCTCTGCAACCCTCCGCGACCGACTGCAGACTCCCCGCCGCCCTCTCCAAGCACGCCATCGCCCGCTCTCCTTCCTCGCACCCGGCCTGCAGACGCGTCACCTTCTCCGCGCGAAGACGCGCCTGCATCCGCGATCTTCAGACGTCCGCCGCCGCGAGCAGACGCCTTAACTCGCTGCCATCGTCCGCGCTCGCGATCTCTCCCGCCCGCTCTTTCTCTCTCTGGCGCTCTCTCTCTCTCCGCGATCTCTCCCGCCCGCTCCCTCTCTGTCTTCCGCTCTCTCTCTCTCACGTATTCTCTATCTCTCTCTCTCTCTCTCTCTCTCTTTTTTTTCACTTACAGCAACACACACACACCCATTCATCGACACACACACTCACACACTAATAGTAACTTATATACATACATATATATATATATATATATATATACATATACATATATCTATATATATATACTTATATATACATAGTATATCTATATAGTTATGTATACATACATATAATATAATATATATATACATATACATATATAATATATATATATATATATATATACACATACTCATATACATATATATATATATACATATCTATATACTTATACATATACACATATATATATACATATATATCTAGATACATATATACTTATATACATATATATATATATCTATATAGTATTATATATATATACTTATATACATATATACATAGCTATATACATATATACATACATATATATATATATATATATATACACCTATATATATATATATATATATCTATATATATCTATACATATATACTTATACATTTATATACATACATATGTACATATATTTTCACGTTATTTATTATACGCTGTATCGCGGGGATATCTGCACCAGTTGCTGATATTCCCTGATACACGCGTACAAAAAAGCGTGGTCCCATACATCATCCATCCTCCATCCACACTCCACGCGGCACCTAGTCGTGTTGGTTGCATCTCTCTAGACGTCGGCTGACTCGACATAGTGCTACACTCCATCGTCACCTCCACCCCCACCCCTTTATATATATACTACATATAAATATATATCTATAGCTACTATATTTACTTTCTATCTGATAGCTTCCTTAGTAAAAAGATAAAAAAAGGTATAAAAGTGAAAAGATAATCTTTGATTTGCAGGTACCCCCGTCTTGCAAGTAGCAAGACGTGTTTTGAAACTCTGTTTTGGCTAAAAGCCAAGGACACAATTTTGAGGGTGTGCCTCAAGAACAAGGATTACCAGAAAAAAACCTAAATAAGAAAAATACCAAAAACAGAATAAACGAACGGAAGAGACGCGTTTTAAGGAAAACGTAGAAACTCGACTTGAACCCCACTTCCCTGAGTTCGACCCTGGGCTTAAAAGTGACAAGATAAAATCAATTAGGCCAGGTTAAAAATTTTGTAAAGAGATGGTTAGGTCTGAATTAGGTTAACCACTATACACATTTCAACGATAAAAATATCATATTAACAACCTATCCAGGCCGACCATCATAACTTTTCTGGCGCCGTTGCCGGGGAGGTGCACTTTCGAGTAAGTTTCTATCCAATTCCTTTAAATTTGTCTCTTCTCTCTTCACGGGTATTGTTGTTTTTGGTGTGCAGGTGAACCTGGTGAAAGGAGAAGAAGGCTGACGAAGTCGAGGACGTGAGCAGATCCAAGGCGGGAACGAGAGCGTGAAGACGCCGACATCGCATTGGAACTTCGCACACGTTGCCGAACAAGTAGGTTTTCTTTTCTCATCAAATTAGGGTTAACTTGCCACCACACAAAAAAAAAAAAAAAATTTTAAAACTAAAAATTAGAAAAACTTCTTGGGATTTCTTGAGGGCAAGTGGATTAAAATTCACTTGATTGATTGGTTGTCTTCACTCCCACTGCCCCGGGATTTCCCGCCTTACTTCGCATAGCGAAAATTCTAGAATCTTGATTCTTAGATTTTTCGCCATGGGAAGTATTCTTTGAGGCAAAGAAAAAGATTGCTTGTATCCCTCTTTTGCCTCAATTATCTTTAATTCAGGATCACATTTTTGGTGGGGAGATTTGGAATTGAGTTGATTCCAACCCCACCACGACTTTTCAAACTTGCCTGTGATTCGATCCTGAATACTTCAACCCCAACAGTTTTAGTTTCTTTATCTGTTGGTTGAAGCCTTGTGTGTGGATATCTTTCTGGTGATTGGGAGCACTTGAATTGAAGTGCTTTGGCTCCCTTTCACATTGGTATAAAATTGATTCGCGCATCCACACATAGAAATCTCCATTTAGGGTAGCCCATTGCATTTTAGCATGCATTAACTAACTGATAATTGAAGAAGGGTTTCTTGGGTTTTAGAAGGAAAACCTGTATTTTTGCAAAAACCCGGAGATTGGTTGAATTGGTAATTCAGCAAAACCCTAAAATTCATACTACTTAAGGCTGAACTCTAAAAACCATTCGCCAATAAAAACTTCAATTCGGGGAGATTTCCCCGTTGCATGCTTGTTCTTACACACTCTTAAAATCAATCACTTGGGCATTACCCGTAAACAACGCCCTTCACATTCCAAAAGCACTTGACCCTAAGCCTCTAATTAAAACTGGTAGTAACTTGACCCTTACTAAGGATTGGAGGTCTAACTACCTGTGTGTAGCGACTACGTGCTGGTGAGAGTTCCCGCGTGCTATCGGGTGTCTAAGACTGGGGCAAACGGCCTTTCAATCTGGCCCGGTGGTTCCGCGGTGCTCGCATTCGGTTCCGTAGTTCGTGATAGTAGGTAACTTAGATCTTTAGGTCTAAGGGCACACTGTAGAGGTTAGGAACTTGACTGTATTGATTTGTAATCAAGTGTACCTTTGCGGCGTCATTTCTCTCATCCCTGTTCCCTTCTCATCTCCACAATTCTTCCTACGGTAGTGCATGTTTGGGAGGAGGTCACAAAACCCTGAATTGCTTGTATTGACTGATAAATCTAGAAAAAGAGCCGAATCATCCTCCTCCTCCACAAACATGGCACACACCCCCACCTCACCACTTCGTCACAATTTCAATTCTTTCAACACCAGGCTTATCCCTGGAAACCCTGCAAGACCTTCCTTATCGAGTGTCGCGCCAAGCGACTCGGTAAGTCATGTGGAACGGGCTTCTGCGAGCCAGTATTTCAACACGGAGGACCAAGCCTCCGTGTACTCGGACACATATGCGGACACGTCTTCTGGCATAGAAGATGCCTGCACCCTGGGGAATAACCCGTTTTCTGCCACGTATAACCCAGGGTGGCACAATCATCCCAATTTTGCATGGTCCAACAACCCGCAGCGTCGAAACCCCGCTGGAGGACCAATGCGAGCGTCTGCACCCGTCATCCCAAGGGCCCAGTCTAATCCTATGGCAACTCTGCCATCAGGCCCTTGTGTACAGAAAACCAAACACGCATCAAAACCTCTTGATAAATTGATGCGAATGATGACGGAAATGTCAAAGCGCCATAAAGAAAACATGACCTCTCTTCAGCATTTGGCGCAGCAGAATGCTGAGATCAGTCAACTAAGCATGGTGACTCGATCTCAGGGCACTTTTCCCGCCCAACCTGTTCCAAACCCGCAAAACTTTGTACCCTGTGGTCCGCAACCACAGGTACAACCTTCTCAGGAACAGGTTCATCAAATTCTGCAAGCTCCGAGTATTCCTTCGGGATTTCAGGTTAATCCCGCTGCAGCACCGCACTCTTATGATGATAGTGATCACATCAAGGATGACACGTCTGACGAGGACGTGACTGTCAGTACGTGTATCGAACTAATTGGAGCCGATTCAGACTGCTGCAAATTACCTGACGACTGCCTGACCAACACAAACTGTGACGTTCCCCAATCCCTCCCTATTCCTGTACCTTCTCCTGACCAGACTTCTGACGAGGTTTTCTCCGCTTCCCATACCTCGTGGTCTGAGTCATTGCCAGGCTGCTCACTGCCGGTCCACACTATGGAAGACCGGATTGCCCTTTCTTTCCCGCTAAATCAGGCGGATTTGCAAATCCACACTGGGACCTTGAGCCCACAGCTTACTCACCGGGGCTATTCCCTTTTGGATCCATCTATCCAAAAAGCCCCCCTTCTTGGCCAATCTAAGGGCCAACTTCCTCTTCCTGATCTGTTTTCTGATCCGCCTGGGACACTCTCGTCCCAGAAAACGCCAAATCTCTCACCATCCACCATTACTTTTCACGCCTCTATCGCGATTACTTCGCTTTTCTCTTCACCACCCACCATCCACCCACCCTTCCACCCTGATTTATACCCTGAACCTCAGCTCCTGTTACCCGATCTGTCGTCCGTTCTCTGCCTTTCCCTGCATGCATATGAGGACATAGCATTGTTTGGCATGGGGGGGTGGATAGGCATCCATAGGATCCGGGTATTTTATGGTATCAGACAATTACCACCTATTTATAAATATGCAAGAAAAAGAAAAAGAAAGAAAAAAAAAATATATATATATATATATTAGTAATAAATGATGTTTAGTAATGATCTAAAAGCTGGAAAAAAAAAAAAAAAATACAATAAGTGTTTATGGATATTCAACCTCTGTTTTGAAGAATTTCCAGGCCACAGAAGCTTGATTCGCTCAGGCTCGGCTTAATTTACTTAAAGCATTGACGAAATAGATCAAAATCTCTCCTAACTAAGAACGTTTCTTGTACCTGAGACACCAGTACAGGATTCGTTGGTTTGCTTTTTCTTGAGAGCTTAAGTAAACTTGGTTCACACTACACATATCAGGAAAGAACAGGTGAACATAAGATCCAACCCTAGTGTTCATTAGGGAAGGTGGAGTCCTTACCTGTACGCGCAGGTAGACTTTTTATCCCAAGCTTTAGTCTTGTGTTTAGGAGCGACTCTTTCCACCAAAAAGAAACTCTCCCACCAAAAAAAAAAAAAAAAAAAAAAGATGTTGCAAAAGAGTCGGTATATCTCATAAATGTCTGTATACTTTGTTTTTCGGTGAGCCAAAAAAAAAAAAAAAAAAAAAAAAAATCAGAAAATGGGAGTTGAGTTTTCCGTATTCATCTTAAGGGTCAATCTGAAAACACGAGCTGAAACTGGGACCAACCTGTACTTAAAAATTCGTGAAACCCTGGGAGTGAGTCTTAAGGTTCATCTGGTCAGTCTTGATCCTTCACTATGCACAAACCATAACCTCTTGAGCTCTCGAGTATGGCAAAACCTCCTGGGTCCTGGAAATCGTACTTAAGGTTTAAATATCAAGAGTCCTGGTTAGTTGAGAGATAATCTTTGTCATGTAAGACTTAAAGTACTGGTAATCTTCTCTACAATTGGTTCTCACAATATCCGATAATAAACACACCGATATCATCTCAGAAGAAAATCTTCAGCTTAAGATTATTTCTAAATACTATTTTGCTAGGGACTAGCAAAAGATAGGCATGGGGGTATATGTTTGCACCTCAAAACACGCCTATAAGAACGCCTTCTTATGCTATTTTCTAGCATTAACTATGTATATTATAATCCTGTAGTTGCATTTGTAAAAACGCTTGCATGCATGCATTTAATTGAGAGGAGAAGAGAATGGAATAAATGGCTTGCATTTTTACATTTTTTCTCAAGTGTTTCTTTGCAAAAGTCCCTTCTCTATTTTTATTTTCATCTTTCTTTCTTCTCTTCCCGCGGTTCTTCTTCCCGTGGCTGAATTTCCTCCCGCAGCTGCATGCAACGCCATGCGGCTTGTCCTTCCCGCGCCTCTCCCTGCTGTCCTTCCCGCACCTCTCCCTGCAGCTGCCATTCTCCCCCATTCCTCGCATGCCCCGCCATGCTCTCCTCCTCTATAAAGCCGCAGCTCTTCCTCGCGACAAAAAAAAAAGGAGGGACGTTGCTGCAATACGCAGCTGCGGCAGCAACTCGAACCCGCAACCACCTTCGCACCCGCTCTCCCCTCCCATACGCCGGCCCTCCGTCGAGGAGGCACCCGACGAGCAGGAGAACCCACTGTGGTGCACACCACCACAGTGGGAGCACCACCTCCCAGCTCTTCAACGAGCCGGTGGGCGTGGTGTGTTCTTTTCTCTTCGTTTGCATCTCCACGCCATTGCTGCCGCTTCAAGGTCCGAAGCTTGAAGCAGCAGCAGCAGCCCAGCGGCGACAACAGCAGCAGCAGCACCCCCGCCTCCTCCGCGACCTTCCCTGCAGGCGCGCAACCCTCCGCGAGCGCCTGCAGGCCCGTTCCCCGCCTCCGTCTCCGTTCTGTCCACGCCGCAGTTGCAGCCGCAGCAGGCCGCTGCGCGCACTGCAGCGGCCGGCCAGGCCTCCTCGCGCCGACCCCCGCGACCCTCCGCGACCACTGCAGAACCTCCGCTCGCACCTCCGCGACCTTCCCCGCAGGCGCTCAGCTCTCCGCGCGCGCCTGCAGGGCACTTCCCCGTCTCCGCCTCTGCTCTGTCGCCTCTGCAATTCCACCCGCGACAGGCCGCTGCGCGCACTGCAGCGGCCGGCTACGGCCTCGCGCCGACCCCCGCGAACCTCTGCAACCCTCCGCGACCGACTGCAGACTCCCCGCCGCCCTCTCCGAGCACGCCATCGCCCGCTCTCCTTCCTCGCACCCGGCCTGCAGACGCGTCACCTTCTCCGCGCGAAGACACGCCTGCATCCGCGATCTTCAGACGTCCGCCGCCGCGAGCAGACGCCTTAACTCGCTGCCATCGTCCGCGCTCGCTATCTCTCCCGCCCGCTCTTTCTCTCTCTGGCGCTCTCTCTCTCCGCGATCTCTCCCGCCCGCTCCCTCTCTGTCTTCCGCTCTCTCTCTCTCACGTATTCTCTATCTCTCTCTCTCTCTCTCTCTTTTTTCACTTACAGCAACACACACACACCCATTCACCGACACACACACTCACACACTAATAGTAACTTATATACATACATATATATATATATATATATATATATATATATATACATATACATATATCTATATAGTTATGTATACATACATATAATATAATATATATATACATATACATATATAATATATATATATATATATATATATATATATACACATACTCATATACATATATATATATATACATATCTATATACTTATACATATACACATATATATATACATATATATCTAGATACATATATACTTATATACATATATATATATATATCTATATAGTATTATATATATATACTTATATACATATATACATAGCTATATACATATATACATACATATATATATATATATATATACACCTATATATATATATATATATCTATATATATATATCTATACATATATACTTATACATTTATATACATACATATGTACATATATTTTCACGTTATTTATTATACGCTGTATCGCGGGGATATCTGCACCAGTTGCTGATATTCCCTGATACACGCGTACAAAAAAGCGTGGTCCCATACATCATCCATCCTCCATCCACACTCCACGCGGCACCTAGTCGTGTTGGTTCCGTCTCTCTAGACGTCGGCTGACTCGACATAGTGCTACACTCCATCGTCACCTCCACCCCCACCCCTTTATATATATACTACATATAAATATATATCTATAGCTACTATATTTACTTTCTATCTGATAGCTTCCTTAGTAAAAAGATAAAAAAAGGTATAAAAGTGAAAAGATAATCTTTGATTTGCAGGTACCCCCGTCTTGCAAGTAGCAAGACGTGTTTTGAAACTCTATTTTGGCTAAAAGCCAAGGACACAATTTTGAGGGTGTGCCTCAAGAACAAGGATTACCAGAAAAAAACCTAAATAAGAAAAATACCAAAAACAGAATAAACGAACGGAAGAGACGCGTTTTAAGGAAAACGTAGAAACTCGACTTGAACCCCACTTCCCTGAGTTCGACCCTGGGCTTAAAAGTGACAAGATAAAATCAATTAGGCCAGGTTAAAAATTTTGTAAAGAGATGGTTAGGTCTGAATTAGGTTAACCACTATACACATTTCAACGATAAAAATATCATATTAACAACCTATCCAGGCCGACCATCAACCATGCACTGAAGCACTGGAGCCTATGATCAAAATGATTGATGAAGTTAATAGTTCTTTATTGGATTTGCTCCAAAGTGTTAGCGATAGGGACCTGGGTGAATTTCTTCTTGGGAAATTGTCGAGGTTGAGGATGAAATTTGTGGTTGCCCAAGTCAAATATTGGGATGATTCTCAAGAAGAACCCCCTTCAAGAGAGCCAATGTCTGAACCCGCTTAGGCGCCTGTTGGGGGAAATACATATTCTGAGATTGGAGGTGACTAGGTTGGGCTAGAGCAACCCTTTGAGGATAAATCGAGCTTCTCACCTGAGATCCTAGAGCCAGGGAATGATGAAAAATATGTCTCCACGAACCATGAAATGTCATATGATTTTGAGACATATATAAATAAGGATCATGGATTCTTTGATTGTGAGGGTGTGGAATCTCTTAGTGAAGTCTCACTTGAGCTTAAGGAAGATGATTTTAGTGAGACAAATGGGCTCGAGGAGCATGACGAACCATTTGATAGCCTAGTCATTGAAGATTTTGTTTCGGTTGGGGATAACATGGAGGATTCGAATCCTCATTTACTTGATGATTCAATCAGTGACCCCATTCCTCATCTGCACCCCGAAGAGCTGACTTCTGAGATCATTGTGCCCAAGTCAATCTCGATTCAGCCATGATTTCTGGACTTGGGAGAATCATATGGGGTGAATGATTTGCTAGAGGTCCCGGAGCCTGAGCCCTCGATGTTGGAAGATAGAATTGTTGAAATGAAAGTTCGGGAGGTTAATTTTGAGGGAAAAATGAGTTTAAATCTAAGGGTTCCTATTGACCTCAAACCACCAACTTTTTACAAGGACCCTTACGATATCTTTCACGTGCAACCCAAGCTCGAAATAACTGATTATTTTCCTGAGCTACACTATAAGTGGACACCCGATTTTAATGAATCAGATCAACCTATTGTCCGACACTTTGGTCTTGGGTTGTACACCACAAAACCGCAGGCCCAGCCTCGCAAACACAACAACCTTCGATTCTGGGTGATTTTCATCTAGAACCTGAAAACCACTCGACCATGGGGCATGGGTCTGCACCATAATCTGGTCCACGTCTGTGGACATCTTCTGCTGGGAGGTTTTAGGATCAATATTTTTATTTTGATTCTAACCTGCACTTGTGAAATCTCAATTTCTTCTTTGTATGTATGTTATGCCTAGCTGAAGGCATTAAACTTAGCGCATGTGTATACACTCTTCTCTCTACGGAGCTGATCAGATTTTCATGACACTCAGGTGATCTTTTGTTTACCCCACCCTTTTCATGTCTTTATTTTTACAATGAGGACATTGCATCATTTAGGCATGAGGGGGTGGATACTTAATCCTGAATTCATTTTGTTAACTCTGTAGAATTTCTTTCAGTTTCTTTTTTTTAAAAAAAAAGTTTTGAAAATTTGAAAAAGATATAAAAAAAAGAAATTAGGAAAAGAGAACTTAGGCATTTGGAAGTTATTAACTTTAGGAAATGATACGAGAGGACCTAAACACTTAGACTCTTCAGGTCTTCGGGCTTAATTAGCCCGGGTGTCCACTCGAATGTGGACTTAGTCTCAAGTTCTTGCCAATTCAAATTCATTTTTAATTTGGCTAATAAATTGGGATGATAAATATGCAACTTATCAACCCACCCTCTGATTTGGGGGGACTTTAAGCCTAAGCATCTATGCATAATTTTTGCACTAACTCACTTTTTAGTGATTTCTTCGGAAATTAGGTAGCTAATGAACAATTTAGGGTAGTTTGTCTAGCAAGTTGTTAGGGGTAACAGCTCATCGGCTGGTTGTCCAGAGCCCAGCCACAAGACCATTTTCGTTGTATTGCCTTTAGGTAAATCTTAGAGCAGGGAAGCCACCTACTTAAAAAATTAAAAATAATAATAATAAAACCACACTTCACCACACAAGTATGGCTGGCAAGTTATTGTGGGTAATAGCCCATTGGCCAGTTGTCTAGAACCTAGCTTACAAAAATGCATAATAATTCCCAAAACACTTAGAGGAGAAGTCGAGAAGTAGAATAAACTGGGGAGATATACACTGGGTTTGCCCTTGTGTTGACCCCATAAATAAAAGAAGTAGGGAGAAAGCTACCATTCGAAACGATAAACCTCTAGGCAAGGTCACCTAGGGTCGTAGAAACCTGAAGTCCATTTTAATGTTCGCCTAATGACTCTTTCACTTTTTTCACAAGATGCTTAGCACTTAGAGTCCTTTACAAGTCTTGGGCGGGTCGAGTAGCCGTAAAAAGTTATCCCGAAACTCTTAAACTCCAAAAGTATAAAAATATTATAAAAGAAGAAAAATAAAAAAAAATGTATTTTCCCTTTTCAAATAAGGTGAGGACTTGGGCGGTCTACGTTCTGGCAAGCACCCGAGTACTGTTGAGTTTTTGTTGTTTAGGACTTTAGTTGAAATTTTCTATTGTTAATAAATGAATTAGGCCTAAGCAATCTAAACCTAATTTTGATTTTATCCATAGCATGTAGTTTAATTTTGCTAGGGACTAGCAAAAGATAGGCATGGGGGTATGATATAGACACATCTATTTAGGTTAAAATGCCTATTCATGTATGTTCCTAGGCTTAGATTTGTATATCATATTATAAATATTGCATACCATGCATCATTTTGCATTTAGAGTAGTTGTATATATTTTAGGTTAATTTGGTCCTTTTTATGGTCAGGAGAGAATATGACTTATTACAGGGCCTCGGATGGATGATCGGACCGTACAGATTTGATTAAGATGATGATCGAAGTCTAATGCCTCTGAAATTGTCTAGATCGGAGAATCATAGAATCATACGAAGTTCGAGGAAGATCAATGGCCAGGGAGCAATGCGACATCCATATGGGTTTCGGATGGAAAATTCAACCGTACGGATGGATTCGGAGTAATGATCGCAGTCCAGCAGCATAGGAATCATCTCAATCTGAGCACTGTGGCACCCTCTACAAAAGAAAGAAAAATGGATAGCACAGATGGCACCAGCACGGTGCGCTATGTGCGGCTGCGGCTACGGCTGTGCGTAGTGTGCTACTGTTGGCCGATGTTCGGTGGCCTGGATGGCACCACGTGGAGAGAGTATCTGCAATCACAATAAGAAAGGAGAGAAGTGAGGTAAAAGATAAAGAGTGGAAGCACAAAAAATCAAAGAGAGTCACCTCCTCGACAATGGCACCAAAATGTTGTTCGAAAAGATCGTCACAAATAGAGTTGAGTTTTGAAAACTCGTCCTTGCAGTGTGATTTGGGAGGAAAAATCGTTAACAGATAAATTTTAATGAAACTCAAAAGGAATTCTACGTTGCACACAAGGAGGCGGATGACATGCCATAGTGCATGTGTGTTAAGAGGTGTCGTTATAGTCGCACTTGATACGTCGGTTTTAAAAGAAGTAAACGG
Source organism: Thalassia testudinum (assembly GCA_037157565.1). NCBI lineage: Eukaryota > Viridiplantae > Streptophyta > Magnoliopsida > Alismatales > Hydrocharitaceae > Thalassia > Thalassia testudinum. The sequence continues at coordinate 128,569,178 of JAZHRO010000014.1, read as the reverse complement.
AGGTGAGTCCGAGTGTCGGTCTCAGGGAGGCATGGAAATCGGATTTTGTTTACCACTTGTTGTCACGAAAAAGGCAGAGTTTTGCTTGTGAAAGAGACGATTTTGAAAAGTGAGAGATAGAGAGAGAGTTTAGGGTTAGAAAGCTCTTGGTTTTGATCATGCACCTTGAACAGAAATTAAAATGGCGATTGAACGGAAAATAATTTCATTAAACATGCATTCATAGTTCATTGCTTACAACATTAAATACATGCTTTAACAAGAGTAAATGAAAGCTTAAAAGAGAGAGAGAGAGAGATAGAGAGAGAGTGGAGAGCGACAAGGCAGCCACGGCAGTGGAGGAGGCTCCGTCGGTGGCTCGTCGTCTCCGACGATTACAAGAGTGCCTAAAACTAGCTCAGAGAGGAGTGGAGTAGTTGCAAGTGGGAGAGTATGCATTGAATGGTGGTAGAAGGGGGTTTAAATAGAGTTAAGGGCTTCCTAAAAGAAGAAGGGGCTTTAGCGACATCCAGAGCGTCGCTAAAACCGCTTCCAAAAGCATCAGTGTAGCCCTCTCGCCGCTGGTCAGCCACCCACCCCGGTCTTCCTCTTCGCGCGATCCGTGGCCGCTGAACGAGAGCCGTCCGATCGAAGATCAGACGGCTGAGAGCCTTCTACGCCCACGCTAAGATTGAGCCTCGGGCGCGCATGCGCGCACGCGTTTCCGCCCGGCGTGCGTGCGCGCTAAGGAGCTGTCGTCGCGCCGTGTAGTGCTATCCTGGCCGCCCGCTGCTGATCGGGTGGCCCAATTTTACCGCGCCCTTCGCTCGCCTTCGATTTCTGCTCTGCGCGGCTCAAATGCGTGTCACTGCGATGCGGGAGTGCGCGTTAACTTTGCGCCACGCCCGTGCTTTGTCGCGGCGACTGCGGGTGAGCGCGCGGATCTCAGCCGTTCGATCAAAGATCAACGGTCGAGATTCGTCTTTGGCTAGCTTGAGGGTGTGCGAGCGGTGGGGGCGGGGCGACGTGGCACTCTTTGGGCCGTTCATCTCCAAATCAATGGTCAGAATTTCTTGGGCCCATTGTGGGAGTTCCGGATGTCGGATTTAGCCGATCTTGAGTCCATTGGACTCCGTTCGTCGTTCTGAATCCATCCGTGCGGTTCGATTGCTCATCTGAGGCCTGCTTTGACAAATGCTTTACACAAATGGCCATTAATACAGTTTATAAGCAATCTTGGTACTTGATGCATGCAATGCTCCTATTCTACTTTATGTTGCGCCTTTTATTCTAAAGATGGGCCATATTCAACCTAATTACTACCCCCTTGTGTGGTGTTATCATACCCCCATGCTTACCCCTTGCTAGTCCCTAGCAAGGTTTATTCTAGCCTTTATTTCCTTGGAGAATTCAAGAAGTAATTGCTTAGGTACTTCGTTTCTTGTTAATAAGAGGAAATATACGAAGATCTTAATCTATAAAGACTAAGCAGCGCTCGAGTGTCTGCCAAAATACGAATCGCCCGAATCCTTGCTTTAATGTACATATGTATACGTATGTATATTTTCTTAGAATTTTTTTTTTTTTTCGGAATTCAGTGTGGGTTGGTAACTTTTTACGGCTACCCAACCCACCCAAAACTTGGTCAAAACCCTAAGTGCTAAGCATCTTGGTGTGAATGTTGTGATAGACTCACTTAACGGTAATTGAGATAGACTTCGAGTTTCTACGCCTCTAGGTGACCGAAAAAGAAAATATTTTTGCCTGAAGGTGTATTTGTTCGATTGGTAGCTTTCTCCCTACATTCGTTTTACTTGGGGTCAACACAAGGATTTTCCAGTGTACATCTCCCCGGCTTATACTACTTCCCCACTTCTTCCTTAGGTGTTTTGGTCTTTTTTGTGCAATTATTAAGCTGGGTTCTGGACAACCGACCAATGGACTGTTACCCACGATCACTTGCCAGCCATACTTGTGTGGTGAAGTGTGGTTTATTTTCTTTTCTTCCTCCTTTTTTCTTTTCTTTTTTTTTTTTTAGGTGGCTTCCCTGATCTCAAATGTACCTAGAGGCAGCGAAAAAGAAATGGCCTGTGGCTGGGTTCTGGACAACCTGCCAATGGGCTGTTACCCACGACAACTTGCCAGCCATACCACCCTAGAGAGTTCATTAGCTACCCAATTTCTGTCAAAATCTCCGAGAAGTGAGTCTGTGCAAAAATGTGTGCAGATGCTTAGACTCAAAGTTTTCCTGAGTTAGAGGGTGAGTTGATAAGTCGTATACTTATTACCTTATTTTGTAGGTGGATTAGAATAGCTTAAAGTTGCAAGGATTCGCCGCTAAATCCATATTTTAACGAACACCAGGGCTGATTAAGCCTGAAGGCCTGAAAAGTCTAGGTGTTTAAGTTTTTTTTTGTATTATTTCCCACTATTGACAAGTTTCTAATGCCTAAGTTTTCTTCCTAAATTCATTTTTTTTATTTATTCAGACTGATTAATTGAACTCAGGATTATGCAATTTATCACCCCCCCACGCTTAAGTTGGACAATGTCCTCATTGGTAGATTCATGGATGCAACGGTGTTCAAAAAGATAGTACCTGAGTGACGTAAACTACCAGATCAGTCTGAATCCTCTGGGTTGCCTCCCAGGAAGCGCTGAGTTTAACGCCTCCATCTGGGCGGTGCTTGGTGTCAGCCCTCAACGAGGGTGACACTTTCCTTGGGGGGTACCTGGGCCAGGAAATGCTTCAATCTTTGACTATTAACTGTAAAAGTGTGGCCAGTGTTAAGATCAGCGATTTCAACCGCCCCATTAGAATAGGGCTTGACCACCCGAAATGGTCCCGTCCACTTGGACCTAGGTTTCCCTGGGAAGAGTATCAGGCGTGCATTAAATAGCCAGACTTGTTGGTTCGGCTCAAAGGTTTTTCTATGAATGAGTCGGTCGTGAACGGCTTTCATTTTCTCCTTATATAGTCGACTATTGTCAAAGGCGTCCCGACGAATTTCTTCGAGCTCAGATAATTGAAGCGTCCTTTGCGCACCGGCTAACTGGGGATCCATGTTACATTGCTTGACAGCCCAGTAAGCCCGGTGTTCCAATTCGACAGGGAGATGGCAAGCTTTGCCAAAGACCAAGCGATAAGGCGACATGCCTATCGGGGTCTTAAAAGTGGTCCTGTATGCCCAAAGGGCATCATCAAGTCGTGTGGACCAGTCTTTCCTGTCAGGTCTCACAGTCTTCTATAAGATATCCTTGATTTGTCTGTTTGAGACCTCAGTCTGCCATTTGTTTGTGGATGATACGGGGTGGCAATGCGGTGGTTTACCCCGTATTTTCTAAGTAGGGCATGGAATTGGGAATGGATAAAATGGCTTCCACCATCACTGATCATGGCCTTGGGTATTCCAAACTGGGAAAAGATGTTCTTCTTCACAAAGTCCATGACCGTCTTGTGATCGCATCGTCGAGTGGCGACAGCTTCAATCCATTTGGAAACATAGTCTACCGAGATCAGGATGTACTCGAAGCCGTTGGATGGTGGAAAGGGGCCCATAAAATTGATACCCCAAACGTCGAAGATTTCGATAATCAAAATGGGCTGAAGGGGCATCATATCTTTCTTGGTCATGGTCCCCAGTGTTTGGCATCGTGCGCAAGTCTTGGCAAAGATGTGTGCATCCTTAAATAGGGACGGCCAATAAAATCCAGACTGCAAAACTTTTGCAGCTGTTTTCTTGCCAGAGAAATGGCCACCACATGCTTGGTCTTGACAAAAGGAAAGCACACTCTGAACTTCGTCTTCGGGGAGGCACCTCCTGATGATCTGATCAGCACAGAGGCGAAACAGCATGGGATCATCCCAGAAATAGTGCTTGGCCTCAGCCAAGAACCTATCCTGTTGCTGTCTGGACCAGCTGTACGGGGTTTGTCCTATAACCAGGTAGTTGACATAGTCAGCATACCATGGCATTTTCTTGTCTTGCACGGCTAGGATGTGTTCATCAGGGAAGGTATCAGATAGAGGTAGGGAGGGTCCAATGTGGTTTGGATGAAGTCTTGACAGGTGGTTAGCCACCACATTTTTCGATCCGGCCCTGTCTCGGATTTCCAGGTCAAATTCCTGCAAAAGCAGGATCCATCTGATGAGCCTGGGTTTTGCGTCCTTTTTGGCCAATAGGTGCCAGATGGCTGAATGGTCGGTGTAGATAGTCACATGGGATCCCAGCAAGTATGATCGGAATTTCTCCAGTCCAAAGACTACAACGAGCAACTCTTTTTCTGTGACCGTATAATTACGTTGGGCCTCGTCCAACGTTTTGCTCTCATAGTAGATCACCACGGGCTTCTTGTCTTGCCTTTGTCCCAGGATAGCGCCTATGGCAAAATTTGATGCGTCACACATAATCTCAAAATCCTGGGACCAGTCTGGGGGCTGAAGTACAGGAGCGGTGGAGACTAAGTCCCGGAGGGTATGACAAGCCTGGATGCAATCAGGAGACATGTGGAAAGTGGCGTCGTTGGCTAGATGGTCGGTCAAGGGTTTGGAAAGTTTGGAAAATTCTTTGATGAACCTTCGGTAGAAGCCAACATGTCCTAGGAAAGAGCGATTCTGCCAGACTGAACTAGGTGGAGGAAGTTTGGAAATTAAATCAACCTTAGCCCGATCTACCTCGATGCCCCTATGCAAAATGATGTGTCCGAGGACAATTCCTTCTTGAACCATAAAATGGCTCTTTTCCCAACTTAACACCAAGTTAACCTCGATACATCGTTTCAGGATTTTCTCCAAGTTGCTCAAACAATGGTCGAATGAATTCCCGAATACAGAGAAATCATCCATAAAGACCTCCAAGTATTCACCCACCATTTCTGAAAAAATGGCTAGCATGCAATGCTGGAAGGTCGCAGGTGAGTTGCATAACCTGAACGGCATTCGACGGAATGCAAACGTGCCATACGAGCAAGTGAATGTGGTCTTTTCCTGATCTTCCAGAGCAATTGCGACTTGATTATATCCTGAATATCCATCCAGGAAGCAAAAATACTTCTGCCCTGCCAATCTTTCAAGGATTTGGTCAATGAATGGCAAGGGGAAGTGGTCCTTCTTAGTGGCTTCATTAAGCTTCCTATAATCAATACACACCCGCCATGCGGTGGTGGTGTGTGTGGGGATGGATTCGCCATGATCATTAGTGACAACGGTGAGCCCAGCCTTCTTTGGAACCACTTGAGTGGGGCTCACCCAGGGGTTATCAGAGATAGGGTAGATGATGTCGGTGTCGGGCCACTTGATAATTTCTTTTTTAACGACCTCCCTCATGTTAGGGTTTAACCGTCTCTGCATCTAGCGGGAAGGTCGGGCCTCGTCTTCCAGGTAAATCTTGTGGGTGCAATAGGTGGGGCTAATTCCTCTTAGATCTGAGATGGTCCAACCAATGGTGGCCCGATGTTCTGAAAGAGTTGCAGTTAACCTTAGTTCCTAATCCTTGGTTAGATGGGAATTAATAACCACTGGGAAGGTCTGGTCAGGTCCCAAGAAGACGTACTTGAGATTCTCAGGCAATGGTTTAAGTTTAGGTGTGGGTGGGACCACAATCGATGGGAATGGAAAGGGCGGTACTTGTTCAACATCGATCTCTTCAATTGGTGTCATGTGATGATACTCAGCCTTACAGAGGTCCACGGGTAATGATGGTGACGGGTCAGAACTACGGGTTTGGTGGTCTGAGACAGAATTGAGGGTAAGGCATTCCTCGATTAAAGTTTCCACGGGATCATGTTCCTCAATGCAATCGCAATCAAAAGACTTTGTCACCCGGAAGATATCCAATTGCATTTTCCTGTCTCCGAAGGCGATTTCCATACATCCCGTGTCGCAGTCGATGTTTGCTTTAGCCGTAGCCAAGAAAGGTCTACCTAAGATTATGGGTGTGTTATGTAGTTTTTCAGGGACCTCCATGTCGAGCACCAAAAAGTCGACTGGGAAATAGAAGTCCTTGACCCGTACAATAACGTCCTCGACAACCCCCTTCGGGGTTTTTACTGATCTATCTGCCAGCTGGATGGTGACAGGGGTTGGTGCCAGCTCCCCAAAACCAAATTTGTGGTACAGGGTTGTTGGAATTAGATTGATAGAAGCACCTAGGTCCAGGAGCGCTCTATCAAATGTCATGTCCCCAATATTGCAGGAAATCAGGGGCACTCCTGGGTCAGTTCGTTTGAGTGGAAGGTTGCTTGATATCACGGAACTCGCTTGCTCAGAGAGTACAACCTTCCTAGGTGCTTGAGGTCTCGGCTTACGCTTGGGTGTACAGGCATCCTTTAAGAACTTGGCGTAAGCGAGGATGTGTTTGACGGCTTCTAGGAGCGGAATATTAATCTGTACTTGCTTAAAAATCTCCAACGGCTCCTCAGTTTCCACAGCATTCTTCTTTTTCTTAATTGTTTCTAAGGCCTCAGGGTAGGGTGTCTGAATGTGGACTGGTTCCATGTCTGGGTCCTTGGTTGGTGCCTCTTCTGAGTCGGGTATTTCAACAGGTAAAGTCTCGGGGAGAGTCGGCCATTTGGGATCCTGGGTTTTGGTGCCGCTTCTCAAGGTCACAGCATTTGCAGAGGCATTGGGGCCATGGGGTGATCCTTGAGAAGACGAGGATGAAGAAGTGCCAAACCCAGGAGGTGTTTGTGGGGCTGGCTGGACCATGTGAGCCTGCCCGGGATTGCCTTGGAACCCTTGCGAATTGGGGCCTCTGTTAATTATGTTTCGCGGGTTCGGTTGTGGTTGGGAAGGTAGAGATCCTTGCTGTTTATAGTCCAAAAGTTGGCTTAACTGTCCCTTTACCAAGGCCATTTCTTCCTGATGTTTCTGGTTCATGTCAGCCATCATCTTTATTAAGGTATCCATTTGGTTTTGTGGGGGAGGGGCCACCCTATTCTGGTTATATTGGGGTCTAACTGGTGGTCCTTGCTGATAGGGGGCAAGTGTGGCTGCTGGTTTGTCCTGGGCTAGTTTTGGAATTGCGGTGGTTTCTGGTTTGTCCAACCAAAGTTGGCGTGATTACGCCAGCCGGTGTTGTAAGTGTTGGAGAAAGGGTCAGGTTTCGCATAACCTTGGACGGCTTGCACATCTTCTAAGATAGCCGATGTTGATGAAGAGGGAAGGGAGTAATCAAGGGTCGAGGGAGCAAAGGTCCCTCCCTGGAACGTGGTCGGGGGTTGTTCCAGGTTCAGTTGGGTGAAGGGCTGGACCAGGTCAACATTATGTGCTCCCTTTGCTAGGGAGAAAGTCTGCAAGGGGTTCCTGGTCTGATTCAGCAGCTCATCAATCTTTTTGTCCACCAATTCCACTCGATCTAACTTTTTGGCAATGATGTCCATGTCAACCATTCCAGAATTTGCTTGCACCTCATAAATCCCGCCAAGAGGTTGACTGGACCTGTTAAACTGGTTGATGGAGGCATTGTTGAGCGAATTCTCACTCATAGACTCAAAGAGCTCAAACGTGCTCTCCTCATCTTTGTTTAGGAAGTTTCCCCCGCATGAGGCATCGACGAAGTTCCGTAGGTTGCTGTCCAGACCGTGGTAAAAGATCTGGGCCAATTGCCACCTTGGGACTTCGTGGTGTGGGCATTTCCTCAAAAGTTCATTAAATCTTTCCCACGCCTCATGAAATTGTTCCCCGCCCTGGAGTGTGAAGGTAGTGATAGCTCTTCTGAGGGCATTGGTCTTTCCTATGGGGAAGAATTTCTTTAAAAATGCATGCCTTAGTTCTTCCCAGGTGGTGATGGGTCTACCTAGGGTTCTAAGCCAATGAGAAGCCTTGTCTCTTAATGAGAAAGGGAACATCTTGATTAGAACAATGTCAAGGCTAATGTTCCTAGGTTTCACCGTTCATGCTATGCGGTCGAGATCCTCTAGGTGTTGAAAGGGGTCCTCATTTGAGCTTCCATGAAAGTGGCTCTAGATCAAACTTAAGATGTTTGGTTTCAACTCAAAATCATCTCCCCCCTCGGGGATCCTAAGGTGTGGCTCGACTCTAATAGCAGAGGGATTATAGAAATCACGGAGAGGTCTTGGCTAATCCTGAAATGGAGGTAAATCAAGTGGTGGTTGTCCTGGTATGTCGTGGAAAGGTGGTGGTTGTTCTTGCGGGTTCTGTAACCGTTGTATGGCTTGCATGATGGTGTGGATTTGTTGTTGCTGAAGCCGATGGTTACCATTGATTTGAGCTTGGATGATGGCCATAGCATCTGGTGGGGGTTGATCTTCAGCCTCATCTACCCTAGGTTCAACCATGTTTTCAACAGAATTACTCGCCTAGATTCCTGCCCCAAAACACACAATTCGGGATGCAGTGAGCGCCTCCCGTGCATACACTAGAGAAGAACAGGAGGGGATGCGGAGGGCGACAGATGCGAGAAATGTGTTTCAATCAGGCACTCAAGCCTAATCCTTATGGTGTATTCCTTAGGAGACCTAGAAATCTCACAAAGGGTGATTAAGTCAGTAAGCACTGGACTCCCCTTCCCAAGGCTAATCTGGCCAGGTTGATTACGAGGGGATTGCAGGGAAGGTTCTTCCTTTGGCTTGCGCCTCTGGTTCCATAGACCCCACAACCGCGGTCGTTTGACACTGCCCCGCAGCCTAGTCACCAGATTCTACCAAGGGAATGAAAGCCAAGTGCCTAGCAAACAAAACCTCACCTTTTGAGACTTAGCTCAGTCCTGCCTAGGGCACGTCTACTCAGTTTTAAAGGGTTAGGATAGTGATTGTGCTTAGGGTGATGTGATGAGGCATTGATTGGGGTGGTGCCTCTTAATTTTCAACTTTCAAAGTGTGTGCTTCTAGCAAAACATGGTTTTCAAGCAAGGATTTATTAAGATGTGGTGTCTTTTAATGTTTCATCCTTAGTTTAGTACTTTTTAGTGTTGACGTGTCTTAGTGTTTTCAGCCAAGTTTCAGTGGGCATGCCAAGTTTTGCACACAATACGCTGAAAGTAGATTTCCTTTTTATTTTGTAGAGGCTCTAAAAATCCTAGTGTACTCATCCTAATGATCATGCGGCTTCTATTAGATGAGTCAGTTTTAGGGTTGAGTGGTGCGGCCCAGGTCAACTCATGGTGGCTTCGCAAACACCACTCAAGAAAGGAAAGAACACTCCAAGAATTTGTTTAGAATGTTAGAGTGTATATTTTTTTGTGGGGTGATGTGTTAAGGATGTGGGTCAAGTAATCATACACCATGCCAATTTTTTTTTTAGCTTTTTCACGCAAGCAAACAATGAGAGACAGGTTACTCACTATCGGTCCTCGAGGCGCCTACTCCCTTGCTACCGTCGGATGCGTCGCTTCGCCGTCCATGCGTCGAATTCCTGCAACCATCAAGTAAAAAGGAAAATAGGGCATTAGACGATGTGGAATGGAGGTGATAAAACAAATCCGTTGCCAAAAACTGACGTGCCGTAGTGCGTGTGTGTTAAGAGGTGTCGTTATAGTCACACTTGATACGTCGATTTTAAAAGAAGTAAATGGAGGTGAGTCCGAGTGTCGGTCTTAGGGAGGCATGGAAATCGGATTTTCTTTACCACTTGTTGTCACGAAAAAGGTGGAGTTTTGCTTGCGAAAGAGATGATTTTGAAAAGCGAGAGATAGAGAGAGAGTTTAGGGTTAGAAAGCTCTTGGTTTTGATCATGCACTTTGAACAGAAATTAAAATGGTGATTGAACGGAAAATAATTTCATTAAACATGCATTCATAGTTCATTGCTTACAACATTAAATACATGCTTTAACAAGAGTAAATGAAAGCTTAAAAGAGAGAGAGAGAGATAGAGAGAGAGTGGAGAGCGACGAGGCAGCCACGGCGGTGGAGGAGGCTCCGTCGGTGGCTCGTCGTCTCCGACGATTACAGGAGTACCTAAAACTAGCTAGGAGAGGAGTGGAGTAGTTGCAAGTGGGAGAGTATGCATTGAATGGTGGTAGAAGGGGGTTTAAATAGAGTTAAGGGCTTCCTAAAAGAAGAAGGGGCTTTAGCGACATAGAGCATCGCTAAAATCGCTTCCAAAAGTGTCGGTGTAGCCCTCTCACCGTCGGTCAGCCGCCTGCCCCGGTCTTCCTCTTCGCGCGATCCGTGGCCGCTGAACGAGAGCCGTCCAATCAAAGATCGGATGGCTGAGAGCCTTCTGCGCCCACGCTAAGATCGCGCCTCGGGCGCACGTGCGCGCGCGCTTTTTCGCCCGGCATGCGTGCACGCGTGGGTGCTAGGGAGCTATCGTTGCACTGCGTGGCGCTATCCTGGCCGCCCGCTGCTGATCGGGCAGCCCAATTTTGCCGCGCCCTTCGCTCGCCTTTGATTTCTGCTCCGCGCGGCTCGAACGCGCGTCGTAGCGATGCGGGCGTGTGCGCTAACCATTGCGCCACGCCCGCGCTTTGTCGCAGCGACCGCGGGTGAGTGCGCGGATCTTCGATCTAGCGGCCGAGATTCGTCTTTGGCTGGCTTTAGGGTGTGCGAGCGATGGGGGAGGGGCGACATGGCACTCTCGGGGCCGTTGATCTCCAGATCAATGGTTAGAATTTCTTGGGTCCATTGTGGGAGTTTCGGATGTCGGATTTGGCCGATCTTGAGTCCGTTGGACTCCGTTCGTCGTTCTGAATCCATCCGTGCGGTCCGATTGCTCATCTGAGGCCTGCTTTGACAAATGCTTTACACAAATGGCCATTAATACAATTTATAAGCAATCTTGGTACTTGATGCATGAATGCTCCTATTCTACTTTATGTTGGGCCTTTTATTCTAAAGATGGGCCATATTCAACCTAATTACTACCCCCTTGTGTGGTGTTATCAGCGGACGTTTGATTAAAAACTACGTTTGTTTTATTGTCACGAAGTAGATTAGCTGGTCGAATTAAATCAAAACTAGCTATCTACTTAAAGAATAATTAATAGAACAGAGATAGAACAATGCAAATAAGGAAAAATAGAGAGAGAATGAACAAGAATATCATAACCAGAATATCATGTCTATAACAACTAACCACTACAGTGGAAAGTGGGAAATCTACACTAGAAAGCGGTAAATCTACTCTAGAAAACAGTAAAGAGAAGGTAGAGAGAAGTTATCCTCCTCGATGGCTGCTTGGAGGACGAGCCACATTGATGAAGAGCCCAGAAGAACATGGTGAGATGTGGGATGAAGGAGAATGACGACGGACGACGGAGAGCGGGACAGGGTGATGTCGCAGTGGGATCCACTTCCAGAATGGCAGTGAGAGGACCACCGCGGAATGCTCCACGAATGGGATTAGAAGGTGGAAAAGTTATATTTTTAACTCTAAAGTAGCATCCTGGGTTTGGGACAAGCTCTTAGAGCTTTAGAGTGGGTGAGAGAAGAGAGGAAGGGATGAGAAATATGTGGGGGTCCTAGGGCTATTTATAGGTGAGGTTTAAAGGGGCAATTAGGTCATTTCAAGTTAAAAACATTAATGCAAGGACCTTTAGTGATGGATTTAATCATCACTAAAGCCCTGGACATAGGCTCAGTGCACTCTCACCCACCTCCTCTTCCTTTCCCACACTCAAAATGCACGTGAATGATTGAATACTCTTAGTCATTCAATCTTGCAATCGATCGCTGAGAATGCATCGCATCGCACCTTCATAACACCTCAGCCACGTGCGATCACACGTTCGCATGCGTGTCTAATCACGCGTACAGCACTCCTCGCACTAGGCGTACCACATGGTTGCTCCATCATCACCCATCACGCATTGCACAGCTTAATTTCATCTGCACCTCCTTCTCGCAGATTGAGTCTACTCGCTGCGGCTCGATCGCGCATTGTGTGATTTACAAGAGGCATCTCACCGCTGCGCTACAAGGCCACTTGAGTCGTGCGGAGGTTTTAGAGTTCAGCCATTCATGGACATTGGATCTTCATCCAACAACCACGATCCTTCATCCTTTGAGCCTTCATAAGATGCGCGGAGGGATGCAGGCGGGTCTGGATGGTTGGGATGGTGCCACGTGGCACCATCCTGACCGTCCATCTTCTTTATGTTATGATGGTGCCACAGATGTTAGATTGGACCAATTTTTGCATCGTTGAGCTACGATCATTGATCCAAACCTATCCATGTGGTCGGATTTGTCATCTAAAATATGGATTTACACAATCTTGGCCCTTGACCTCTGATCTTCCTTGGACTGTATCAGATGCTACGAAAGTCCGATCGGGGCAATCTTGGAGTCGTTGAACTCCAGACGTTGCCCTGATCAGATCCGTATAGTTAGATCTTTAATTCGAGGCCCCGAAATGATATTGCCCTATTACCTGACCACAAAAAGAAAAAATTAACCTAAAATTTATACAATTTATCCTAAATGGATGATGATGCATGTTACGCAATATTTATAATGTATAAAGCAACTTTATGTCTACAAACACGTAAAAATAGATAGTTTATGTGATATAAACATGTTTACATCAACAACTATCATGCCAGTATCGACATGGCCTTGTATGAAGCATTGTATGGTCAGAAGTGCACCTCCCTGCTTGCTTGGAATTAGGTGTGTGTGAAGTACGAGGTAGGTGACGAGTCAATTTTTCACTTTTGAAAAATGATGATTAAGAAGATTTATCCTTGTAATTCTATGTGGTGGAAAAATGACTAATCAAAACAATTATAATTAAATTTAAACCACTCACAGGAGAGCGGGTTGTGTCCACAGGGAGGAAATGACCTATTTAAACTCACAATTAGGTAGAAATTGAATTCACTGAAATATTCGTCAAATCAAACATTGCCTATGTAGCTTTGAATGTAAACCTTAAATTTATGGAGAAGTCAAGGATTGTTAACATAATTTTCACGTAAGAAAATTATCCATGTGGAAGGGTATGCCATGTGCTTTTCACTTGCATGCATGCTAAAATGCAATTCAAAATTACATGCATTGCATATAGAGATGAATCAATAAGGCTTAACAATTATCCAGAAGAATAACAATAAAGCTATAAATTCCCCACAATTTAATTAATCTGAAAAATCAAGAAAATAATTCTTGACAATGGCAATTTCTGTAAATAATAATACACACTAAACAAAGGATTATACCTCTCTCCTCCTCAAGCACGGGAGAGAGGCTCATTCAAAGAGCTACTCTGAGAAAAAGTCGACTGGAGCTAGGCCTTCGCGGCGGCGGTGCATCGCAAGATGGCCTAGGCTTGCTGAACGGAGGAGAGAAGTGGTGGCGGCGGTGACTATCGCTGCTGCTTTTGTGCGTAGAAATGGAGCTGCTGAAAGGCACTGGAGGACGCGTGCTGCGTGCAAGTGGAGCAGCTGGAGTAGCACGCACCCTACGCACACGGCTAGAGGCGAGGGCCGGTGGCTGTAAGTGGCGCGTTGTTGCTGCTGCTGGAGGGTGTGCGGCGGGTGCTGTGGGCAAAGGTACAACAAGGGAGGCGCAAGTGGAGGTGCAGTGCTCTGCATGCGGGCGGTGTTGCTGCAAGGAGCGTGCACTCTACTGCTAGAGGGTGCTGCTACATGTGGTGCATGCTGCAGGAGATGAGGCATGCCGAGGGGAGGTGTGTGTAGGCTGGAAGTTGAGGGCGGCTGCTGTGGGTGTGCGGTAGGGGCCAAGGCACGAGGATGGTGCTGGTGGTTGAGGAGCTGATGAAGAAGAAGCACGGTGATGCAGGGACTCTGATTGGCGGTGTGGGCTGTCACAGCACACGCCCATGGTGGTAGAGTTGCGCTGCAGCAGTTGAGGTCGGTGGTGAGGAGTGGATGAGAAACTAGGTTCTCTACACAGTGAGGAAAGGGGTGGTGGCATCCTTTGAATGGCAGCCATTCCTCCTCCTTTGTACCCACAACTACAAAGATTTTGAAATTCAAATAGGCCACCGTTGAGTGAATGCGCAGAAGGAGGCGGAGACAGAGCGATTACATTGCAAAAAGAAGAAGAAGAAAAATAATAAAATAATTAGGATTATTTATAAATAACTCCTTAACATCTATGTTAATTAAAATAATGTATGTAATGCACCTAATTAATTAACTAGTCAAATGTATGCAATCCAAGTTTAATTCTAAATTCATTTAGATATGGATGCCACACATGAATTATGCACTTAAGCTAAAAATATGAATTAATTTAATTACATCCTAATGTATGCTATCTAAATGTTAAAATTAACTTAATGTTGAGGCACTTAAATACTTAGATAGCCCACAAATATGAGCTAATTAAATACCCCCATGCCTAGTTTTTTCTAGTCCTTAGCAAATCTAAGAAATAACCTAACACTCGAAGTAGACTAGCCAACCCAATCGGTCTTCCTTTAGAAACATTTTAAGTTTAGACTTTAGACCTAAGGTTTTCAAGTAGTTGCTAAGTTATAGACTAGGTCGGCTAAAGACGAGTTGCAGGCACAGGTTTCCCTGATTTCTAACTCCACCCTAGGGTTTATTTATCCCCGAGATTAAAGCATCCGTGCATGTGCATTGGTCTAAGCTATTTGAGGTTGGTATGATTGCCAACCTAAAGAGGAAAAAGGATTTTTTTTAATATATATATATATATATATTTGTTTGATTCCTCTAAGTCTAACCTTAGATCAGCTATCAACATGGTCTTTGTCGGATTCATTGTCCCCATCACCATACCTCGAAGGGTGCCTAGCTTTCGAAGCTTAGAGATAGCACCGCCCATAGCGACCCCAAGAACTCCTGGCAATCGACACTTCGAGATAGTATCACCCATGGACTTCTTAAGCGAATTCAGGCTTGTGGCAATCAGCATTTCGAGATAGGGCCGCCCATGGTACTTGAACCGCACAATGCATTTACATGCCCCCAGTAGGATGGATATCCCAAGAGACAAGCGTCGAGGAGGTAACATGTTATCATCGCATCCTCAAAGTGAGTATATACTCCATGACTAGTTGATTGTTCACTTTTCAAGTCATTTGTAGTTTTATGTGGTGGAAAAATCGACTAATCAATAATTAAAATAACCACTCGCATAAGAGCTGGTCGTGTCCACAGGGAGGCAATGACGTATTTAAATTCGCACCGATTAAAAACGTATGTTCGTAGTTAGTTTAGATGAGAATCGAGCCAAATTTACCTTCAGATTAAGGTAGGATCAAGAGAACATGCTGAAATGGCAATTTTGAACAACTAGAGGATATTTTTTTGCAATGCAGATTCAATAAAATATCAATAAAAGTTGGCAATGGCAGAAAAGGTAAATATTAATAGCCCTTTTACTATAGCAAAATAGGGGATTTCTTCCCCTTGGCAGTGCGCGAAGAGGAAGGAACGGCTGGAGGCATGAAGCTCGGAGGAAGTTCTTTGGACTGAGGGCTTCATAGCAGTGGTGGCGGCGAGTCGCAAGGTGGCCGGAATTGGCCGGACGGAGCTCTGGCGAAGGTGGCTTTCGACGGTGGCTGTATCTACTAGAGGAGGGGCGACTGTGCACGCGTGAAGGCTGCTGTAGGTGGTGCACGCAGGCGCTACTGTTGCATGCACTAAATCCGCACGCACTGCAGGTGGCAGCGGGGGGTGCTACAGATGGCGGAGAGGCTCTGCAGGCGGAAGGCGCGGTCGCGCTGGAGCGGGCAAGGGCTGGCGGTTGGCGCTGGAGGTGATGCGGGCGAGGGTTGGCGGTTGGCACTGGAGGTGAAGCAAGCAAGGGCTAGCGGTTAGTGCTGGAGGTGAAGTGCAGCAAGGGTGGTTGCTGCTGCAGGCTGGAGAGGCGTTGGAAGTTGGAGGTGATGCAAGTGTGAAGTGAGGTGAGCGGCTGGTTGCTGTTGGAGTGGGGGTGGTCGAAGCTTCAGACGTCCGGGAAACTTCCCGGACGTCTTAACTGACTAAGGAGTGAAATTGCAGTAGCGATTGCGGAGGTTGTTGGTGATGATCGCGAGGGTGGTGATACTGATTCTGGTGAGGCACAGTGATGCAGACGAGCTCCAGATGGCAGTGTGGCCTATCATGCCACACGCCCACGGTGATGGAGGCTCGTCCCCGCGGTTGAGGCCGGCGGTGGTAAAATGGACGAGATGAACTGTCTGCACAGCGTGGATGGTTGGGATGGTGGCCTCCTGCGCTCGGCTGTCTCTTCCTCTTTTTGTAGCTGCCTGCATGAATTTGAACGAGGAGGCAGGAGCAGATCCACATTCTCCGCTCGTCCTTGAATGTAGATTTCAGTGCAGCAACTGGTGGCGTTGGAGCGGCAGCCGAAGGAAATGCAGCCTTGCTGCAAGAAGAAGAAAGAAAAAATAATGTTAAAATATTATGGTTATTTATATACAAATCCTCTACTTTTATGTTAACTTAAATTAATGTATGCAATGCACCTAATTGGTTAACTAATTAAATGAATGCAATGCATGAATTTTATAATTAAATTAGAAATATGAATTAACCTATTTACATCCTAATTTATGCTAATTACATGCTAGAATTAAATTAATGTCTAAGCACTTAAATACTTAAATAACCAACAAATATGGGCTAATCAAATACCCCCATGCTTAGTTTTTGCTAGTCCCTAGCAAAATTAAGTGAAACCTAGCATTCCAGATAGACTAGTCAACCCAATCAGTCTTCCTTCAAAGACATATTAAGTTCAGACTCTAGACCCAAGGTTCCCAAGTATTTTCTAAGTTACAGACTAGGTCGGCTAAAGACGACTTGCAGGCACAAGTTTCCCTGATTTCTAACTCTACCCTAATGTTTATTGATCCCTGATATTAAAGCATCCATGCATGTGCGTTGGTCTGAGTTATTTGAGTTAAAGGAAGAAGGATTTTTTTTCTGTATATATATTTTTTTATTTTTGTTTGATTCCCCTAAGTCTAACCTCGGATCAGCTATCAACAAGGTCTGTGTCGGATTCATTGTCCCCATTACAGTACCTCAAAGGGTGCCAGGCTTTCGATGCTTCGAGATTGCACCACCCATAATGACCCTAAGAACTCCTGGCAATCGACACTTCGAGATAGTATCGCCCATGGATTTCTTAAGCAAATTCAGGCCTATGGCAATCGGCACTTCGAGATAGGGCCGCCCATGGTACCTGAACCGCACAATGCGCTTACATGCCCCTAGTAGGATGGATATCCTAAGAGACAAGCGTCGAGGAGGTAATATGTTATCATCGCATCCTTAAGGTGAGTATATACTCCACTCTCCTGCAGTGGGAACTCTTCCAATCAAATTGTGTTTTCAAGCCTCTCCTAAGTCAAAACTAAGAGAACCAAATCTCTTTTAAGAAAGAAAGAAATTAAGTTGATTACCAGACCAAGTGTGTGAAATTTGGATGCTTGGGTTACAAGGACCCGTAAACCAAAAGGTAGAACAAGACTCCAGGTACTACCCCACCTTTTAACATAAACCCTAGCTTTCCTTCCTCAACCTCTTGAGGAATGGTCTGTAACTTAACTCCTACTTAAGTTTTTAAGTCCACAAAGGACCCTAAAAGACTAAGGATAGTAGCCCATTTAGCTTCTAAAGTTCGACCCTAGAATTAACTTAGTCTACCCTAGAGTTCTGATTTGCTTAAGAATGCAGGACCTAGCCAGTTAAGCTCAAAATAATTTTTTTTTTATTATACTTTTTTTTTTTTCTAAATGCAAATGTATGCATGCTATAAACAAAATGCCTCAGGTCCTCTCCCCCATGCCTGGTTCAAACAATGTCCTCATTGAAAACAAAAATAGCTAAAGGAAGATATCACTTGAGGCGGAAAATGGTAGGAGCTAAGGCTCCTCAAGAGTGACTTCGTCAACCAGATGGCCATCTAAAGTTATGTAAGGTTTTAAACATTGACCACTGACGATAAAGGGAGTTTCTGAAGAGGAAGGATTTTTAATCTCCACAGCTCCATGTGGAAATACTTTGGTGATTATGTAAGGCCCATCCCAACGAGATTTTAACTTCCCAGGAAAAAGCTTAACTCTGGAATTGAAAAGCCAGACTTGTTGGTTGGGCTCAAAGGTCTTTCGAAGTATAAACTTATCATGCAAGACCTTAGTTCTTTCTTTATAAGCTTGAGAGGTGTCATAAGCATCATTCCTCAGCTCCTCAAGCTCACTTAATTCTAGAAGTCGTGCCTTACCTGCCTTCTCTAAATCCATGTTAACACTTCGAATAGCCCAAAGTGCCTTATGTTCCAACTCAATGGGTAAATAGCACGCTTTTCCATACACAATCCGAAAGGGAGAAGTACCCAAAGGGGTCTTATAGGCCATTCGATAAGCCCACAAAGCATCATCGAGCTTTTGGGACCAGTCTTTCCTATCTGGTCTAATGGTCTTTTCCAAAATATTTTTTATGTCCCTATTCGACACTTCAACCTGGCCACTTGTCTAAGGATGGTAAGGGGTAGTGACCTTGTGAGTCACTCCCAGATTCCTGATTAGCCGATTGAAGTGGTGGTTTCGGAAATGAGGTCCCCCATCACTTATAATGGTCTTGGGGCAGCCAAAACAGGATATGATATTGGCCTTCACAAATTTCAAAACCACAGAGTGGTCACTTGTGCACGTAGGAATGGCCTCTATCCATTTAGAGACATAATCAACTTCCACCAAGATATATTCATAGCCATGGGTCGACGGGAAGGGGCCCATAAAGTCAATTCCCCGCACATCAAAAATTTAAACAGATTGAATAGGATGCTAAGGCATTTCATTCCTCTTCCCAATCGTTCCAGTCCATTGACATCTAATACAGGCCTTAACAAAATTATGAGAATCCTTAAATAAGGAAGGCCACCAAAAATTGGACTGGAGAACATTAAAAGCAATTTTCTTAGCACCAAAGTGTCCTCCACAATGAAGTTCATGGCAAAAACTCAGCACACTTTATTATTCCTCTTTAGGTACACAACATCTCAATACTTGGTCTTGTCCAATTCTAAATAATTCTGGCTCTTCCCAATGAAAATATCTTGCTTGAGAAATGAATCTCTTTCTTTTCTACTCATCCCAACAGCTAGGAGTTTGTCCAGTGACCAAGTAATTTACAGTGTCTGCATACCAAGGTAAAGTTGGTGTTACTGCCATCAGAGTTTCATCGGGAAATGTCTCGCGAATGTCTCCAGAAAGAGAGTCATTAAGAGGAAGGCGAGACAGGTGGTCAGCCACAACATTTTCTACTCCTTTCTTTTCATGTATTTCCAAGTCAAATTCTTGAAGGAGTAGGATCCACCTAATTAGACGTGGCTTAGAATCTTTCTTAGCAATGAGATGTTTCACTGCTGCATGATCAATAAAAATAACCACCTTAGATCCAAGCAGATAAGACCTAAACTTCTCCAGAGCAAAAACTATAGCAAGTAATTCTTTTTCAGTGACGGTGTAGTTTTGCTGAGGTTCGGTTAATGTCTTGTTCGCATAATGCAGCACATGAGGTCTTCCCTCAACCCTTTGTCCAAGGACTGCTCCCACTGCATAATTCGAAACATCACACATAAGCTTAAATGGGAGTGTCCAATCAGGAGCTTGGAGAATAGGCACAGAGATCAAGGCCTCCTTTAGAGTTTGAAAGGCCTCAGCACACTTTGAATCAAAACTGAAGGAAGATTCCTTCGCCAATAAGTCACAAAGTGGCCTAGAAATTCTACTAAAATTCTTAATAAAGAGCCTATAAAAGCTGGCATGGCCCAGAAAGGATCTAATTTGTTTGACGTTCATAGGCAAAGGAAGTTTGGAAATAGAATCAATCTTGGCTTTATCTACTTCCAAACCTTGCTCGGATATAACATGCCCAAGTACAATTCCTTTCTATACCATGAAGTGACTTTTCTCCCAGCTGAGGACTAAACCAGTCTCCTTACATCGCTTCAACACATTCTCCAGGTGCAGGAGACACTGGTCGAAAGATGAGCCATAAATGGAGAAGTCATCCATAAACACTTCAACACACTCGTCAATCATGTCTGAAAAGATAGACATCATACACCACTAGAAAGTTGCAGGGGCATTACATAATCCAAACGGCATACGCCTGAATGCAAAAGTACCATAAGGACTCGTGAATGTCGTCTTTTCTTGGTCATCAAGAAAGACTGCCACCTGATTGTACCCAAAATATCCATCGAGAAAGCAATAGTACTTATTCCCTACCAATTTTTTGAGAATTTGATCAATAAAAGGCAGAGGAAAGTGATCCTTCTGGGTAGCGGTGTTCAGTTTGCGGTAATCAATACTGACCCTCCATCCAGTTGAGGGTCTAGTGACGAATTGTTCACCTTGGTCGTTGAGTTCTACAGTAAGGCCTGCCTTCTTTGGCACCACATGAATGGGACTGACCCATTTACTATCAGCAATGGGATATATGATCCCGGCATCCAACCACTTCAGGATTTCCTTTTTTACCACCTCCCTCATATTAGGGTTCAGACGTCTCTGCATGTCCCTAAATGGCTTGATGGAATTATCAGTATAAATATGGTGCATGCAAAGTGTCGAGTCTATACCCTTAATGTCAGCAATGCTCCAAGCAATAGCTTCCTTGTGCCTAGACAGGCATTCAATCAAGGCTCCCTCCTATGCCTTAGATAGCACAGCCGAAATGATAACGGGGAGCGTATCATTGGCACTTAGGAAAACATACTTGAGAGTGTCAGGGAGGGGTTTCAACTCAAGGTTAGGGGCTTGTATGATTGAGGGTTTCATAGTAGATGTCCCAATCTCAGGTAGCAAATCTACCTTCGACGGAAATAATGGGGGAAGAGACTCAGCAGAAACACCTAGCAATTCCTCAAGTTCTAGTATATCCCCTTCACATTCCTCCAAGAGATGGGAATGCTCAATTAGCATGACATGCTGAAGGGGGTCATCACATAACATTACAGGAGTTACCTCTTCAATCAGCTCATCTATCACCTCAACTTGAGAACAATCCTCAAGTCTGACTTGTTTGTAAGCATCAGACACATTGAGTCGGATTTTCCTGTTCCCAAAGCCCATTTTCAATGCCCCAGTATTGCAATTGATTGAAGCATGTGAAGTTGCAAGGAAGGGGCAGCCCAAAATGATGGAGGGCTTGGTTGGCTTGTTGGTAGGGTCAGTGTCCAAAACTAAGAAGTCAACTGGAAAGAAGAAATCCTCCACTCTTATGAGGACATCTTCCAAAATTCCCTGTGGTGTCTTAAGTGATCGATTAGCAACTTGAAGGATTATAGGGCTAGGCTTCAGATTGCCTCCCCGAAGTTGTTCATACACGTAGCTCGGAAGGATGTTCACCCCTGCACCCAGATCAAGTAGAGCCTCATCAATTTGTAAGTCACCAATAACTACAGAGATGTATGGGGCCCCTGGGTCCTTAAGTTTCGGGGGTGTGCCATGTTGAACAATTGATCTAACGGAATCAGGTAGGACAACTTTTGATTGGACCTATTTTCTAGATTGCTGCTTTTTCGTGCAGAGGTCCTTTAAGAAGCAAGCATAAGACGGAATCTGCCTGATAGCTTCAAGCAAAGGCAGGTTAATTTGCACTTTCTTGAAAGTTTTCATAATCTCATCCATCTTATCTTTGGCTCCAGATGAGCCAGCAGAAGTCTGCACAAAGGTGGATAAGCGCTCTGGAAAAGGCACTCTCGATCTCTGGGTGGAAGGGTTGTCATGTCGAGTAAGGGGTGGAACGGGGGCAACTTCTTCTGGTGAGGTGATTTCAAGTGAAGGTTTGGGCAAGTCTTCTCCAGTGGGGGTGAAAGTCAGGGTGGATGGTTTTTTTGGGGGTGAGACTATAGGAGCATCAAGTTTGGAAATTTCTTTCCCACTCCTTAGAATAGTCACCGCCTGAGCATGCTCCCTAAAGACAATCCCTTTTCCTTTAGGATTTTCCTTAGCAGCACTGGGGAGCTTCCCAGTCTCCCTCTGATTAACGGCCTCAACAAGGTGTCCAATTTGTGATTTCATCACATGTATAGCCTTGTCATGAGATTGGATGATGGCACTTTGACTTTCTTGCATAGTTTTCAACATCGCCTTCAATTCATCCATCTCAGAGGTTTTAGGTTGGGCAAAGGTCTGAGGTTGGTTCATTTGATGGTTTTGAAAGGATTGTGGTTTGTAATTCCCTGAATTTGAGACATTTCCTTATCTCCATGAAAAGTTTGGGTGGTTCCTCCATCCCTCATTATAAGTGTTGGAGAAAGGGTCATTACGAGGTCTAGGACAAAACCCTTGAGCGGCATTCAAATTTGCTTGTACAAGCTCAGGGAATTGGGAGGCCAAGTGGCAATCCACAGTGGTGTGTGTACTGCCTTGACAAATTAAGCATTCGGAAGCTTGGGATGTGGAGGTGTTAGATACGAATGAACTCGGGTTTGACATAAGCCTTTCCATGTTTTGATTCAATAATTGAATCTGATAGGCTAAATTCTGGGTGTCCCTTGCCTCATTCGCCTCCAACTTTCTTTGCATGAGAGTGGGCTTTCTATCCATGTAGGCAGAATTCAAGTGAATAGAATTCTCACTCAAAGTATCAAAAAGGTTCCAAGCTTCATCCTCAATCTTAGAAAGAAAGGTTCCTGCACAGGCACCATCCATAGTTTGCCTATGCGAATCATTAAGTCTGGTGTAGAACCTTTCAACCAGTTGCCATTTAGGCACCTGGTAATGTGGGCAAAGTCTCAGCAAGTCGTTAAAGTGCTCCCACGCATCATGGAATGCTTCCCCATCCTTTTGAACAAAACTCATAATTTACCTCCTAAAGTGATTGGTTTTGCCCATGGGGAAGTACTTCTTCAAAAGCTCCTTCTTCACGGCATCCCAAGTATTAATATTATCAAGGGTGTGATACCAATACTTGGCTTTGTCCTTAAGGGAGAAGGGAAAGAGGGTTTGCATTTGAGCATCATCAGTAACACCCTGCAACTTCACCGTGGAACAGACCTCGGTGAATTCCTCTATATGCCTGTAAGGGTCTTCCCTAGTAGTACCATAAAAGGAGGGTAGCAAGGATATGGTACTACATTTGATCTCATACGAATTGTCCCCTCCAGGTCTACGTAGTGCAGGGCCAGCTTGATTGGTTGGGATGAAATATTCATTAAGGCTCCTTCGACCGGCCATTCCTACCCTTGGAAGGTCTCTTCTTAAGATTCTTTTAGGTTCAGGATCAAACACAAGCTGTCTCCTAAGAGAACACCTACCAAGCATGCACTACAAATACAATTCAAAAGGACTTGTTCGGTCTTTACAAATTTAGGCTTTTGACTTTAGTTCAAATTGTAGGTGACAAAGCAAGTTGCCCAATCAATTATGCGCCTATTGTCAACCTTAGAAATGCCTAAAAAGACCTAGTTGGAGCTTAGGTATTCTTCCCTGAATCTCAAATGGTCAAGTAAATCCAAAGACGGAAGATCGAGGGATGCAAGTAGACCTAAGCCTTCCTTTGAAGCTATGCTTTTGCGGTGCTTCTCAACTACCCCCAAAAATCTGTGACAGGGTATCCTCCTCTTTGGATTTACAAAACCTTTGATCTCAAGTTCTGAACACTTCAGAATCCAACGGTAGGAGGGCTCTTGTCCTAGTCGTTTCAAGACTTACGAGTGTCTAAATGAGTGTTGTGGTGCAAAAGATATAAGTGTGCATTCACGGCAAAAAGATTTTGAATTTTAAATCGCACACCACGTTTGAAAATCAAATCCTTGGTTTTTAGATGTCCCTCCTTTAATTAGTCCTTTTTCTAGAAAATATGTGACCACTTGTTAGATCGCTTCAAGACAAATTTTGTGGTCTTCAAATTAAATCCAAATGCAATGCGTGATCAAAAATAGGATGCAAAGTAAGAGAATACGTACCTTGCTTCCAGCAATCAACAATGCGAGAATGCTCGCAATGCAGAGAAGTAAATCTAGAGGTTGCTCATACAGACCTAAATGGTTCATCCTAGGGGCAGGCAGCTCGTCTTTTTTTTTTTTTAACTATTTATGCACAAGCAAATAAAAGTAAACAATCCACAAAATAAACTAAAAACCTAAATCTAAAGAAAAGGGAATAGGCTCCCAAAAATTACCTAACACGGGCCTAAAACAAAATCGGGGAACAAACCCCTCAAAATATACCCCAGAGCAAGGGTTTCAAACCAAATGCAATGAAAAATTAAATCTGAAGTCTTAATCCTACTTTAATTAAGTCAGCGACTAGTTGTACAAAGATGATCGTCGCGTCCTCATCCTTCCCCTCCTTTTCAAAGTAGCTCGACGAATTCTCCTCTAGTGACGTCAAGGGTCGCCTCTCACGATGGCCGATTCCTCACACAAATTTCTCGCACAGAAAAAAAAAAATAATTGGTCAAATCATTGTGCAATTGAGAAATAATTAAAATAAAATCAGGTGAAATTTTTGCATCTGTTGCCTCCCCAGCAACGGCACCATGTTGACGAGTCGATTGTTTACTTTTCAAGTCATTTGTAGTTTTATGTGATGGAAAAATCGACTAATAAATAATTAAAATAACCACTCGCAAAAGAGTGGGTCGTGTCCACAGGGAGGCAATGATGTATTTAAATTTGCACCAGTTAAAAATGTATGTTCATAGTTAGTTTAGACGAGAATCGAGCCAAATTTGCCTTCAGATTAAGGTAGTATCAAGAAAACATGCTGAAATGGCAATTTTGAACAACAAGAGGATATTTTTTTGCAATGCAGATTCAATAAAATATCAATAAAAGTTGGCAATGGCAGAAATGTAAATATTAATAGCCCTTTTACTATAGCAAAACAGGGGATTTCTTCCCCTTGGCCGTGCACGAAGAGGAAGGAACTGCCAAAGGAGTGAAGCTCGAAGGAAGTTCTTTGGACCGAGGGCTTCGCAGCGGTGGTGGCGGCGAGTCGCGAGGTGGCTTGAACCGGTCGGACAGAGCTCCGATGAAGGTGGCTTTCGACGGTGGCTGCACCTGCTGGAGGAGGGGCGACTGTGCGCACGCGAAGGCTGCTGCAATTGGTGCACGCAGATGCTGCTGTTGCACACATTGAGTCCGCACGCACTGCTGGAGGCGTTGCAGGTGGCAGCGGGGGGTGCTGTAGATGGCGGAGAGGCTCTGCAAGCGGAAGGTGAGGGCATGCTGAAGTGGGCGAAGGCTGGTAGTTGGTGCTGGAGGTGATGTGGGTGCGGACTGGAGGTTGGCGCTGGAGGTGATGCGGGCGAGGGCTACTGGTTGGTGCTGGAGGTGATGCAGGCGAGGGCTAGGAGTTGGTGCTAGAGGTGAAGTGCAGCAAGGGTGGTTGCTACTGCAGGATGGAGAGGCGTTGGAAGCTAGAGGTGATGCAGGCGTGAAGTGAGGTGAGCGGCCGGTTGCTGTTGGAGTGGGGGGGGTCGAAGCTTCAGACGTCCGGGAAACTTCCCGGATGTCTTAACTGACTGAGGAGTGAAACTGCAGTAGAGGTTGTGGAGGTCGTTGGTGATGACGGCGAGGGTGGTGATGTTGATTCTGGTGAGGCATAGTGATGCAAACGAGCTCCAGATGGTGGTGTGGCCTATCACGCCACACGCCCACGGTGATGGAGGCTCGTCCCCGCGGTTGAGGCCTGTGGTGGTGAAATGGATGAGATGAACTCTCTGCACAGTGTGGATGGTTGGGATGGTGGCCTCCTGCACTCGGCTGTCTCTTCCTCTTTTTGCAGCTGCCTGCATGAATTTGAAAGGAGACGCGGGAGTAGATCCACATTCTCCGCTCGTCCTTGAATGCAAATTTCAGTGCGGCAGCTGGTGGCGTTGAAGCGGCAGCCAAAGGAAATGCAGCTGTTGCTGCAAGAAGAAGAAAGAAAAAATAATGTTAAAATATTATGGCTATTTATATACAAACCCTCAACTTTTATGTTAACTTAAATTAATGTATGCAATGCACCTAATTGGTTAACTAATTAAATGAATGCAATGCATGAATTTTATAATTAA
Source organism: Thalassia testudinum (assembly GCA_037157565.1). Taxonomy (NCBI): domain Eukaryota; kingdom Viridiplantae; phylum Streptophyta; class Magnoliopsida; order Alismatales; family Hydrocharitaceae; genus Thalassia; species Thalassia testudinum. The sequence continues at coordinate 128,543,275 of JAZHRO010000014.1, read as the reverse complement.
ATTAGAAATATGAATTAACCTATTTACATCCTAATTTATGCTAATTACATGCTAGAATTAACTTAATGTCTAAGCACTTAAATACTTAAATAACCGACAAATATGGGCTAATCACTTCACCTCTCCTGCAGCAGGAACTCTTCCAATCAAATTGTGTTTTCAAGATTCTCCTAAGTCAAAACTAAGAGAACCAACTTTCCTTAAAGAGATGAATTAGGGTGATCACTTACTTACACAGAACCAAGTTTGAGTGAAATTTGGATGCTTAGGTTACAAGGATCCGTAAACCAAAAGGTAGAATAAGACTCCAGGTACTACCCAGCCTTTAACTCAATCCCTAGCTTTCTTTTCTTAACCTCTTGAGGAATGGTCCGCAACTTAATCCTACTTAAGTTTTTACGTCCACAAAGGACCCTAAAGGTCTATAGCTAGTAGCTCACTTACCTTCTAAAGTTCAACACCTAGAATCAACTTAGTCTAACTGAAAGTTCTGGTCTGCTTAAGAATGCAGGACCCAGCCAGTTAAGCTCAATAATACAAAATATTTTTCTTCTTTTTTCTTTTTGTTTTTCTTTTTTTGAGTGCAATATGCATGAATGAATGCAAAATGTAGACATGCTATAAATAGATGCCTCAGGTCCTCTCCCCCATGCCTGGTTCTAACAATGTCCTCCTTGGAACCAAAATAGTTAAAGGAAGATATTACTTGAGGCGGAGAATGATAGGAGCTAAGGCTCCTCGAGAGTGACCTCGTCAACCAGATGGACATCCAAAGTAATGTATGGTTTTAACCGTTGGCCATTGACGATAAAGGGAGTTGCTGAAGAGGAAGGGCTTTTAATCTCCACAGCTCCATGTGGAAACACTTTAGTAATTATATAAGGCCCATCCCAACGAGATTTTAATTTCCCTTGAAAAAGCTTAAGTCTGGAATTGAAAAGCCAGACTTGTTGGTTGGGCTCAAAGGTCTTTCTAAGGATATACTTATCATGCAAGACCTTAGTTCTCTCTTTACATGCTTGAGAGGTGTCATAGGCATCATTCCTTAGGTCCTCAAGCTCACTTAATTCCAGAAGTCGTGCCTTGCCTGCCTTTTCTAAATCCATGTTAACACTTCGAATAGCCCAAAGTGCCCTATGTTCTAGCTCAACGGGTAAATGGTACACTTTCCCATACACAATCGGAAAGGGAGATGTACCCAAAGGGGTCTTATAGGCCATTTGATATGCCCACAAAGCATCATCGAGCTTTTGGGACCAGTCTTTCCTATCAGGTCTAATGATCTTTTCTAAAATATTCTTTATCTCCCTATTCGACACTTCAACTTGGCCACTCATCTAAGGATGGTAAGGGGTAGCGATCTTGTAAGTCACTCCCAGACTCCTGAGTAGCCAATTGAAGTGTTGGTTTCAGAAATGAGGTCCCCCATGACTTATAATGGTCTTGGGGTAGCCAAAATGAGATATGATATTGGCCTTCACAAATTTCAAAACCACAGAGAGGTCATTTGTGTGCGTAGGAATGACCTCTATCCATTTAGAGACAAAATCAACTGCCACCAAGATATGTTCATAGCCATGGGATGAAGGGAAGGGGCCCATAAAGTCAATTCCCCACATATCAAAAATTTCAACAGATTGAATAGGGTGTTGAGGCATCTCATTCCTCTTCCCAATCGTTCCAGTCCATTAACATCTAATATAGGCCTTAACAAAATTATGAGATTCCTTAAATAACGAAAGCCACCAAAAACTAGACTGCTGAACCTGAAAAGCAATTTTCTTAGCAACAAAGTGTCCACCACAATGAAGTTCATGGCAAAACCTTAGCACACTTTGTTGTTCCTCTTCAGGTACACATCATCTCAATACTTGATCTTGACCAATTATAAATAATTCAGGCTCTTCTCAATGAAAGTTTCTAGCTTGGGAAATGAATCTCTTTCTTTTCTGCTCATCCCAAGAGCCAGGAGTTTCTGTAATGACCAAGTAATTTACGGTATCAGCATACCAAGGTGAAGTTGGTGTTACCGCCATAAGGGTTTCATTAGGAAATGTCTCGCGGATGTCTCCAGATAGAGTCATTAAGTGGAAGGCAAGACAGGTGGTCAGCCACAACATTTTCTACTCCTTTCTTTTCACGTATCTCCAAGTCAAATTCTTGAAGGAGTAGGATCCACCTAATCAGACGTGGCTTAGAATCTTTCTTAGCAATGATATGTTTCACTGCCGCATGATCAATGAAAACAACCACCTTAGACCCAAGAAGATAAGACCTAAACTTCTCCAGAGCAAAAACTACAGTAAGTAATTCCTTTTTAGTGATGGTGCAGTTTTGCTGTGGTTCGATTAAAGTCTTGTTGGCATAATGCAGCACATGAGGTCTTCCCTCAAGCCTTTGTCCAAGGACTACTCCCATTGCATAATCTGAAGCATCACACATCAGCTCAAATGGGAGTGTCCAATCAAGAGCTTGGAGAATAGGTGTAGAGATCAAGGCCTCCTTCAGAGTTTGAAAGGCCTCGGCACACTTTGAATCAAAATTGAAGGATGATTCCTTCGCCAACTGGTCACAAAGTGGCCTAGAAATTCTACTAAAATTTTTAATAAAGTGCCTATAAAAGCTGGCATGGCCCAGAAAGGATCTAATCTATTTGACATTCGTGGGAAATGGGAGTTTGAAAATAGAATCAATCTTGGCTTTATCTACTTCCAAGCCTCACTCAGACACAACATGCCCAAGTACAATTCCTTTCTGTACCATGAAGTGGCTTTTCTCCCAGTTGAGGCCTAAACCAGTCTCCTTACATCGCTTCAACACATTCTCCAAGTGCAGGAGACATTGGTCGAAAGATGAGCCATAAATGGAGAAGTCATCCGTAAACACTTCAACACAGTTGTCAATCATGTCTGAAAAACTGGACATCATACACTGTTGGAAGGTTGCAGGGCATTACATAATCCAAACGGCATACGCCTGAATGCAAAGGTACTGTAAGGACTCATGAACGTCGTCTTCTCCTGGTCATCAGGGAAGAGTGCAACCTGGTTGTACCCAGAATATCCATCGAGAAAGAAATAGTATTTATTCCCTGCCAATTTCTCGAGAATTTGACTAATAAAAGTCAAGGGAAAGTGATCCTTCTGGGTAGCGGTGTTCAGCTTGCAGTAATCAATACAGACCCTCCATCCAGTTGAGGGTTTGCCTTCTTTGGCAACACATGGATAGGACTTACCCATTTACTATTTGTAATGGGATATATGATCCTAGCGTCCAACCACTTCAGGACTTCCTTTTTAACCACCTCCCTCATATTAGGGTTCAGACATCTCTGCATGTCCCTACATGGCTTGATGGAATCATCAGTATAAGTGTGGTGCATGCAGAGTGTAGAGTCTATACCCTTAATGTCAGTAATGCTCCAAGAAATAGCTTCCTTGTGCCTAGACAAGAATTCAATCAGGGCTCTCTCCTGTGCCTCAGATAGCACAGCCGAAATGATAACGGGGAGCATATCATTGGCACCTAGGAAGACGTATTTGAGAGTGTTAGGGAGGGGTTTCAACTCAAGGTCAGGGGCTTGCATGGTTGAGGGTTTCGTAATTGATGTCCCCATCTCAGGTAGCAGATTTACCTTGGGCAGAGATGATGGGGAAAGAGACTCAGCAGAAACACCCAGCAACTCCTCAAGTTCTAGTATATCCCCTTCACATTCCTCCAAGAGATGGGAATGCTCATTTAGCATGACATGCTGAAGGGGGTCATTACATAACATTGCAGGGGTTGTCTCTTCAATCAGGTCATCTATCACCTCAACTTGAGAACAATCCTCAAGCCTGACTTGTTTATAAGCATCAAACACATTAAACCAGATTATCCTGTTCCCAAAGCCCATTTTCAATGCCCTAGTATTGCAATTGATTGAAGCATGAGAAGTTGCAAGGAAGGGGTGGCCTAAAATGATGGAGGGTTTGGTTGGCTTATTGGTAGGGTCAGTGTCCAAAAATAAGAAGTCAACGGGGAAGAAGAAATCCTCCACTCTCATGAGGACATCTTCCAAAATTCCCTGCGGTGTCTTAAGTGATCGATCAGCAACTTGGAGGATTACCGAGCTTGGCTTCAGATTGCCTTCCCCAAGTTGTTCATACACATAGCTCGGAAGGATGTTCACCCCTGCACCCAGATCAAGTAGAGCCTCATCAATCTATAAGTCACCAATAACCACTGAGATGTACGGGTCTCCTGGGTCCTTGAGTTTCGGGTGTATGCCATGTTGAACAATTAAGCTAACAGAATTAGGCAGGAGAACTTTTGATTGGACCTGTTTCCTAGATTGCCGCTTTTTCATGCAAAGGTCCTTTAAGAAGCAGGCATAAGACGGAATCTGCCTGATAGCTTCATGCAAAGGTAGGTTAATCTACACTTGCTTAAAAGTTTCCATGATCTCATTCGTCTTATCTTTGGCTCCATATGAGCCAGTAGAAGTCTGCCCAGAGGTGGATAAGCACTATGGAAAGGGCACTCTCTATCTCTGGGTGGAAGGGTTGTCATGTCGAGTAAGGGGTGGAATGGGGGCAACTTCTTCCGGTGAGGTGATTTCAAGCAGAGGAGATTTGGGCAAGTCTTCTCCGGTGGGGGTGAAGGTTGGGGTGGATGGTTTTTCAGAGGGTGAGACTATTGGAGCATTCGATTTGGAAATTTCTTTACCACTCCTTAGAATAGTCACCGCTTGAGCCTACTCCCTAAAGACAATCCCTTTTCCTTTAGGATTCTCCTCAGCAGCACTGGGAAGCTTCCTAATTTCCCTCTATCTAACAACCTCAACAAGGTGTCCTATCTACTATTTCATTTCATGTATAGCCTTGTCATGAGATTGGATGATGGCACTTTGACTTTCTTGCATAGTTCTAAACATTGCCTTTAATTCATCCATCTCAGAGGTATGTGGTTGGGTAAAGGTCTGAGGTTGGTTCATTTGATGGTTTTGAAAGGATTGTGATTTATAATTCCCTGAATTTGAGACATTTCCTTGTCTCCATGAAAAGTTTGGGTTGTTCCTCCATCCCTCATTATAAGTGTTAGAAAAAGGGTCATTACAAGGTCTAGGATGGAACTCGGCATTCAGATCTGCCTGTACAAGCTCAAGGAATTGGCAAATGGAGCATTCAGAAGCTTGGGATGTGGAGGTGTTAGATACGAATTGGCTTGGGCTCAACATAAGCCTTTCCATGTTTTGATTCAACAAATGAATCTGATAGGCTAAATTCTGGGTGTCCCTTGCCTCATTCGCCACCAACTTTCTTTGCATGAGAGTGGGTTTTCTATCCATGTAGGTAGAATTCAGGTGAATAGAATTCTCACTCAAAGTATCAAAAAGGTTCCAAGCTTCATCCTCAGTCTTAGATAGAAAGGTTCCTGCATAGGCACCATCCACAGTCTGCCTGTGAGAATCAATAAGTCCGGTGTAGAACCTTTCAACCAGTTTCCACTTAGGCACTTGGTGATGTGGGAAAAGTCTCAATATGTCATTAAAGCGCTCCCACGCATCATGGAAAGCTTCCCCATCCTTTTGGTCAAAACTCATAATTCCCCTCCTAAAGTGATTTGTTTTGTTCATGGGGAAGTACTTCTTCAAAAACTCCTTCTTCAGGGCATCCCAAGTGTTAATATCATCAAGGGTATGATACCAATACTTGTCTATGTCCTTGAGGGAGAAAGGAAAGAGGGTTCGCAATTGAGCATCATAAGTAATGCCCTGCAGCTTCACTGTGGAACAACCTTGGTGAATTCCTCTATATGCTTGTAAGGGTCTTCCCTAGCAGAACCATAAAAGGAGGGCAGCAAGGATATGGTACTGCTTTTGATCTCATAAGGATTGTCCCCTCCAGGTCTACGTAGTGCAGGGCTAGCTTGATTGGTTGGAATGAAATATTCCTTAAGGCTCCTTTGACCAGCCATTACTTCCCTTGGGAGGATCCTTCTTAAGATTCTTTCAGGTTCAGAATCAAACACAAGTTGTCTCCTAAGAGATTGCCTACCAAGCATGCACTACAAACACAATTCAAAAGGACTTGTTCGGTCTTTACAAATTTAGGCTTTTGACTTTTGTTCAAATTGTAGGTGATAAAGTAAGTTGCCCAATCAATTATGCACCTATTGTCAACCTTCAAAATGCCTAAAAGGACCTAGTTGGAGCTTAGGTGTTCTTCCCTAAATCTCAAATGGTAGAGCAACTCCAAATATGGAAGATCGAGGGATGTAAGTAGGCCTAAGCCTTCCTTTGAAGCTGTGCTTTTGCGGTGCTTCTAAACTACCCCCAAAACTCCGTGACAGGGTATCCCCCTCTTTGGATTTACAAAACCTTTGATCTCAAGTTCCGAACACTTCAAAATCCAATGGTAGGAGGGTCTTGTCCTAGTAGTTCCAAGACCTAGGAGTGTCTAAATGCATGTTGTGGTGCAAGAGATACAAGTATGCATACACCATAAAATTTTGAGTTTTGAATTTTGAACCGCAACACAATGCCTCAATTCGAGTCCTTGGTTTTTAGTGTTCCTCCTTAACTTAAAGTCCTTTTTCAAGAAAATATGTGACCACTTCTTAGATCTTTTCAATTCAATTAGGTGGTCTTGCAATTAAATCCAAATGTGCATGCGTGAACAATATAGAATGCAAAGAAAGAGGACGTACCTTTCCTCCAGTAATCAACAATGTAAGATGTACGCAGATGCAAACAAAATAAATCTAGAGGCTGCTCATTCACACCTAAATGGTTGTCCTAAGGCAGGTAGCTTCTAGCAGGTAGCTTGTTTCATTTTTCTTTTTGGTTTAGCTACTTATGCACAGGCAAAGAAAATGATAAACAACCACAAAATAAAATCAAAACCTAGATCTAAAGAAAAGGGAACAGGCTCCTGAAATGTTACCCAACTCAGGCCTAAAAGAAAGTCAGGGAACAAACCCCTCAACTATACCCCAGAACAAGGGTCTCAAACCAAAATGTGCAAGAAAAATTAAGTCTAAAGTCTTAATCCTACTCTAATCAAATCAGTGACTAAATGTGTTGAGACGATTATCACGTCCTCATCCTTCCCCTCCTGGCAATCTGGTTCCTTGCAAGGTGGCTCGAACAATTTCTCCTCTGGCGACATCAAGGGTTGGCTCTCACGATGGCTGGTGTGATGGCGAGTCGTAGAATGTGTGTCGTAGATCATTGCACTCACACCAAAATAAAAAAAATTCAGAGTTAAATATGATTCAAAATTTAAATCAATGTGAACGAATGAATGAATGCAATTTAATTAAGCCTATTGCCTCCCTGGCAACGACGCCATTTGAGAAGTCGACTTTTTGCTTTTGAAAAATGATGATTAAGAAGATTGATCATTGTAATTCTATGTAGTGGAAAAATGACTAATCAAAATAATTAGAATTAAAATTAAACCACTCACAGGAGAGTGGGTCGTGTCCACAGGGAGGCAATGACCTATTTAAACTCACAATTAGGTAGAAACCAAATTCGTTGAAATATCCGTCAAATCAAATAATTCCTATGTAGCTCTGAATGTAAACCTTAAATTTATGGAGAAGTCAATGGTTGTTGACGTAATTTTCACGTAAGAAATTATCCATGTGCAAGGGTATGCCATGTACTTTTCACTTGCATACATACTAAAATGTAATTCAAAATTAAATGTAATGCATATAGAGATGAATCAATAAGGCTTAACAATTATCTAGAAGAATAAGCATAAAGCTATAAATTCCCCACAATTTAATTAATCTGAAAAATCAAGAAAATAATTCTTGACAATGGCAACTTATGTAAATAATAATACACACTTAAATAGAAGATTATACCTCTCTCCTCCTCGTGCACGAGAGAGAGGCTCTTTCAAGGAGCTACTCTAAGAAAATGTCGGTCAGAGCGAGGCCTTCGCGGCGATGATAGCGGCGCGTCGTGAGATGGCTTGGGCTAGCTGAACGGAGGAGAGAAGTGGCAGCGGTGGTGGCTGTCGCTGCTGCTCTTGTGCATAGGAATGGAGCTGCTGAAGGGTGCTGGAGGACGCACGCTGTGCGCGGGCAGAGCAGCTGGAGTAGCGTGCGCTCTGTGAATGTGGCTGGAGGCAAGGGTTGGTGGCTGCAAGGGGCATTCTATTGCTGCTGCTGGAGGGCACGCTGTGGGTGCTGCGGGCAGAGCTGCAGCATGGGAGGTGCAAGTGAAGGTGCAGCGCACTACGCATGGGCGGGGTTGCTGCGATGAGCGTGCACTCTACTACTGGAGGGCACTGCTGCGTGTGGTGCATGTGGCAAGAGATGAGGCATGCCGAGGGGAGGCGTGCGCGGGTTGGAAGTGGAGGGTTGCTACTGCAGGTGTGCGACAGGGGCTGAGGCATGGGGATGGTGCTGGTGGTTGAGGAGCTGATGAAGAAGAAGCACGGTGATGCAGGGACTCTGATTGGTGGTGTGGGCTGTCATACCACACGCCCACTATGGTGGAGTCGCGCTGCTGCAGTTGAGGTCGGCGATGAGGAGCAGATGAGAAACTAGGTTCTCTACGTAGTGAGGAAAGGGGTGGTGGCCTCCTCTGAACAGCAGCCATTCCTCCTCCTTTGTAGCCACAGCTACAAAGATTTTGAAATTCAAACAGGCCACCATCGAGTGAATGCGCAGGAGGAGGAGGCAGAGACGGAGCAGTTACCTTGCAAAAGGGAGAAGAAAAATAATAAAATAATTGGGCTTATTTATACATTACTCCTTAATTTTCATGTTAATTAAAATAATGTATGTAATGCACCTAATTAAATAACTAACCAAATGTATGAAATCCTAGGTTAATTATAAATGCATTTAGATATGGATGCCTGATAGCGATTTTACGCGGTTTGTTAATTAGGCAATTTAGTGTCGTTGCAACGCGTAAATCCGCTTTCGCTTTTAAATTTATATCATAGATAGGGGAGTATCTAGGGTCGTCCAAGGAGGCAAAAATTGTAAAATTAATCCTCTTGCTTACAGATAAATCTCAACTTTCTTTTTGCTATTATAGAAATTAAAGGCGCCCCCGGATCTTTCATCTTAGGAGGCAGCTTACTCTGTATGACAGAGCTTACTGTCTCCGAAAGATGCACCTGTCCTAGATTTTTAGCCTGCCTTTTAGGAGTACAAATCTCCTTCAAAAATTTAGCATAGGCAGGTATATATTTGATGGCATCTAGGAGAGGAATATTGATATGAATTTGCCCAAATAGCTCCATGAGTTCTTCTGTAGTGGGCTCAGATTTCTTTTTTTTGTTGGTGGTGGGGTAGAGAGCTTGTGGGAAAGGGACATGAATCTTGTCTTGAGATTTTTGTATTTCTTTTTCATCCTGATGGGGAGGTGGGGAGTCAATTTGCACAGGTATTTCACCAGGTTGGTGTGAAGGCCCGGGGTCAATGGTGGTTTTCCCACTCCTCAAAGTTACTGCATGTGCAATCAGATTATTATTTGGAGGAGGTGGGGGGGCCTGTGATTGCAGAAACCTGGGCGGCTGCTGAGGTGGTGGATTAGGAGGAGGCTGATTTGGATAATGTGGATTTCTGCCCATATAATGGTTCCCTTGGCGATTAGGGTTGGGTATGGGTTGGGACGGAAGATGTCCTACAGGTCTTTGCATGGGAGTAACCCCAATTTGATTATTCAGATTTGTGATGGTGTGGGTTACTTCCGTCATTTTTGTTTACATATCCTGCAGGGTCCGCATCATCTGGGCATTGATGTCTTATTGGGATGGCCCAGGATGGAAGTTTGGATTCGACCCATACCCGTTAAAATGATATGGTTGGGAGGAAACTTGATTATTCCAGGAGTAGTTCGGGTAATTTTTCCAATTGGAAGAATTTTTAAAGGGCTCCTGGATGGCAGAAATATTTTGAGTGGGGTTAAGATCTGGATAGTTGTAATTCCCCAGTGAATCATGGGCAACCTCAGAATAATCAGCAGGAGTAGTGTTGAGATTGTGCAAATTTTCTCTTGGTGGAAAGTTAGGTTGGGTTAGATGTGGGTTGGAGCTTGGGTTGATGTGGCCAGTCTTTCCTCAATTTTCTTTTGATTAATATGCATCTGGTCGAGTTTTTGAGCGATCATTTGAAGAATGTCTTGGGTGATTGGGATAGCTTGAGTGCCTATTTCATGAACACCGAACTGCGGGTTTTGGGTTCTGCAAAATGTGTTCATGGAAGCTTGATTAAATGAGTTTTCACTCATTTCTTAGAACAAGTCGTAGGCACTTTCAGCATCTTTATTTAAGAAGTTGCCGCCACACGAGGCGTCGACAAAATGTCGGATTTGATCTTCTAATCCATGATAGAAGATTTGTACAAGCTACCATAAAGGAATCTCGTGGTGCGGGCAACTTCTTAAAAGGTCTTGAAATCTTTCCCAAGAATCATGGAAAGTTTCACCAGATTTTTGGTGAAAGGTCGCAATAGATCTTCGTAAGGAATTGGTACGACCTATGGGAAAGAATTTCTTGAGGAAGGCACTCTTGAGTTGAGGCCATGTTGTGATGGGTCGGCCAATGGTCCTGAACCAATAAGTGGCCTTATCTTTAAGAGATAATGGAAAAAGCCGCATCAGCCATATGTCTTCTTGCACATTTCGGGAACGGGTTGTCTGTGCAAGAAGAGTTAGCTCTTCAAGGTGGCTGAAAGGGTCTTTCGTAGGAAGGCCATGAAAGTGTTTAATTAGGTTCAGGACCGCAGGCTTGATCTCAAAGTCCCCCTCCGGTATGACCACCCCTGGTCATTCCTCATAATAAGACGAATCGTAGAAATCTTTTAGAGGAACAACAGGCTGCTGACGGGGTGGCGGGTTTGGCCTTGGATTGGCTAGGTTTTGGATGTTCCTAGTCAATGTTTGTTGATTGGAATTTAATTTATTAATCTGATCGGCCATCAATTTTAAAAGATCAGGTAGGGGGTCTTGATGTTGTGTGTGGGGCAACTCAAGATTAGGGAGCTCCAAGTGTGGGAAGTTACTGGTGGTTGGGTTTTGGGTGGAAGGGTTAGAATTAAGGTTAGTGGTGGGGTTAGAGGTGGACGTGGAAGGGTCAGTGGACCTATTTTGTTGTGTTTCCATTTTTTCAGGAGAAGAAGACAGAAAAAGTGGTCTTTTTGCATGGGGGGCGAAATCAAATGGTCCTTCCAAGTGCGGATTTTGAGACCGTTGCCCGTGCATAAAATGGAAGAACGGGAGGGGAGGAGAAGAGAAAGAGGTGAGAGAAAGTATGCGATTCAAACAAACAGAACTAAACCTAACTTAAATGTGACTCCCTAATAATAACCTAAGACTTGGTCTATTGAGGAAATAAGTAGTCAATAGTGAATACCTGTTCTATCAACAAATCTAGCCAAGTTGCTTAAGGGGAGGTTTGGGCCCAAATGTTTCCTAGGGAAAACCCCAGGTGCTTGTACAAACCCGCGCCTGGTCGTTTGACACGGCCCCTCACCCTGAACACCAGATACAGATGATAGAATTGGTACTAACTAAAGAAAACTTAAGACCTAAATAGCAAGCCTAAGTTGATAAAGCCTTAGGGGTCAAGTTACTACAAATTTTAATTAGGTCTAGGATGCTATAGTGCACATGAGAAGTGGAGGGAGTTTATTGGGTTGTTGCCCTGTTATTTGATTTTTTTGTGTGTGTGCAGGAATTGGAGAGTGGCTCCAATGAAAATCAAGTTGTCACACAATTTTTTGCATTTTTTTTTCTTTTAGGATTTGATTTAATTAAATGAGTTTTAGGGTTTTTCTCTTTAAGTTTTCAAACAAATTTTAAAGTTCAAAATCAAAGGAAAGACAAGTTGTACGGGTGATTGTATATTTCCTTTTAATTGAGTCTCTAAAGAGAAAGAAGAAATCCTAAGCCAATTATCCCTAAGACAGAAATTTTACTACTAATGAATTATTTTTAGGCTTTCAGAATTAAGTAGTGGTCCAAACAAGTCAAACAACATCACTACTTTGAAGAAAATCAAACAAGGATTCCAAAAAAGATTTTTGTAAGATTTTAAAAATTTGTTTGATAATTATTTTGAATTTTTAATTGTACTGGTGTCAAAGTCCAGAAATGATACCCGTGGGTATTGTGGACTTTTCAGTATTACCACCGACCTTAGAAAATTTTTGTGATTTTATATGATGTGTAAAATTTCACAAGGATTCCAGAAAACTAAAATTCACAAAAATTGGATGAGTATAAAAATTCTAAAAGTTCGCAGACAGTAGCAAAATAGGAAGATTAAAGGGTGTGATCCCTCTACAGTCCATGAATTTTTAAAAATTAAATACAAATCCAATTGATCTGAAATTTGGAACAGATGTTCCAAACTTAATTAGAAATCACGCTATGAAATTTTATGATTTTAGAAGGCCTGTGGTGTAAGGAATCAATTTTTCAAGTCTAGATAGAAATATGGACCTGAAAAACAGAACACCAATACTTACAATGGAGTGGTGCTAAAGAAGCATACAAGCAAACAATGGATTTTATAGGGCACCACTCCACTTAATCAAGTTGTTTGGGATCCTGAAAGCCAATTTTAATATATTTTTGGTAGTTTTAATTAATTACGTGACCAGAAAGAGGAACCAACCTGAATTTTCGTGGGAAGAAAAGGATCTTTGAGCTCTCGCTTCCAAATTCCCACCTTCCCGCTGTAGTTCCTGCACACACAAAAGAAAGAAAGAGAAGAGGATGAGATCCACTTCAAGCAAGACAAAATTAATTAATGCAAAGCTGTGCCTCCCTGGCAACGGCGCCAAAAAGTGATAGCGATTTTACGCGGTTTGTTAATTAGGAAATTTAGTGTCGTTGCAACGCGTAAATCCACTTTCGCTTTTAAATTTATATCCTAGATAGGGGAGTATCTAGGGTCGTGCAAGGAGGCAAAAATTACAAAATTAATCCTCTTGCTTACAGATAGATCTCAACTTCTTTTTGGTATTTTTTCAATATACCATTTTTTTATTTTTAAGCTAAGGCAACATGCAAAATGGTGGCAGGAAGGTAATTTACACTTCAATTTAACTACTACTTTCTAAGTGGCAAGTAATAGCCTCTCCCTAAGCTCACTCTAGGCAAGTGGAGGCCTAGAATAATTAGGGGGAGGGAGCGAAAAATGCTAAAAAAATAAAGCAAGTAGAAATGCAAAACAGAAAATTGCAAAGAAGGCAACTTGATTGATGAAAAGTGTTTTACAAAAAAAAAAAGCCTAGTAGAGGAATGTTTCTACTACTAGAAAACTTAAAATAAGAAAGGCAAACACAAATCCTCTAGATAGATGGTGAAGAAGAGGGCTTCTTGCTCCAAGGTTGGTGCTCCCAAGCTTGAAAAGAATCCTTCAACTCCTTCCTTGCAGTGCTCCGCCAAGGTAATGTCCTCCAAGGCAAGCCCAAAGGGGGCGTGCCCTAAGCTTCTCTCCAAGGGTGGACATCCACCCTAGGTCCTTCTCCCTTGCCTGGCCATCCTCCTTGAAGTGGAAGAGTCCTCCTCCTTGGCGTGGCTCAAGTTGAAGAGAGTGGGGAGAAGAAGGCACCAAAAGGGCTGGTGATGTGCCCCTTTAATCTCCTTCTCTACTCCTTCTTCTTGGCCGTAGGTATAGGTGGTTTAGGTAGAAAATTACACTAATGGAGGATGATCTAAAATGGTTGTAGGTGGTGGGTTTATATAGAGTAGGAAGGGGGGCTAAGGTGACTCTTGGAATGGAGGGCTAAGATGGAGAGATGGAGGTGGTTAAGGATCCAATGGCCAAGGGTGTTTGGTGCCACCTTAAGAGACACCAAGGGGATAGTTATGGGGGTTGACACCCCTTGATGTTGGCGCCAAAATGGGCCTTTTAGAAGGCTATTAGGTGGCGCCATCTTAGGATTCTAGAAGGGGGGTATGTGGATGGCTAGGATGGGTTATGTTGGTAGGTGTAAGGTGGATGAAGGGGCTGAAAGTGGCGCCAACATAGAGGTGGTTAGGGGTGGTTTTTGGCGCCAACTTTAGGTGTCTTTTGGTGGAGATAGTGGGGTGAAGGGATGTCTAGGAGGTGGCGCCAACTTGAGTAGGGTAGCTAGCTTAGGTAGGCTTGAGTTGGTGGAGCTAGCTAGGGTTGATTTTGAAGGTAATGGATGGCCAAGGAGCTGGTTGTTAGCTAAGCTAATCTAAGATAAGATAAGCTAAGCTAGCTTAGCTAAAGGTGGAGTAGAGGAGAAGGTAATGGAGCTAGGGTTTGGAGGAAGGAGCTGAGGAGGAGAACTCTGGAGCTAGAGCTGGAGCTGGCTGCTGCTGAAGAGGCTGGCAAGGGGCTACTCTAGCTGGCTTAGCTTGCTAGTTCTTTGCTAGTTGCTAAGCCAAGCTAAAGTGAGCTAGCTTCTACCAAAATAAGCTGAGGTGAGCTAGGTCTGGTGCTCCCGGAGAGAATCAAGCTGGTTGAGGCAGCTAAGGTAGCTTAGCTCAACTGAGTTGAGCTAAGCTGAGTCCCCGAGAGCTGGACTTGAGCTTCCTGAGCTGGGATGAGTTCTTCTTCAGCTGGCTGGAGCTGAGTGGAGCTGGATGTACCTGGATCTGAGCTGGGGTGAACTCCTGTCAACTTAGCTGAGCTAGCTAGGCCTCCCTGTGGACTAGTGGGAGCTGAGATGAGCTAGACTCAGCTAAGTTGAGCTGGATCTGAGCTAACTTGAGCTAGGGTGAGCTAAGGTGAACTCTCTTGAGCTGCCATCCAGCTGAGATTAGCTGAATGGAGCTAGGATGAGCTAACCCTAGTTCAAGTAAGCTAGGTTCCAGCTGCGGTGAGCTGGATCAAGCTGAGGTGAGCTGGATCAGGCTGAGTTGAGTTGGATCAGGCTGAGTTCCAGCTAGTCTGGGCTTCTCCTTCACCATTTGCCTTCTTGAGTGCTAGGGTTTTAGGGATCTATATATCTGTTCATCCCTAACACTCACAAAAACATATTAAAAAGACAATAAACAATGCAATGCATGCCTAACCTATTTTATTCCAAAATGCAGCCCAAAAACCCGTTTGCGGAGTAAAATCCTAAGAGCTAGGTTTGTTTGTGCATAAGAATGATGATAAACTGGCGTTTATCAATGCCACGCATGAATTATGCACTTAAGCTAAAAATATGAATTAATTTAATAACATCCTAATGTATGCTATCTAAATGTTAAAATTAACTTAATGTCGAGGCACTTAAATACTTAAGTAGCCCATAAATATCGGCTAATCAGTAGCTCCCAGACTGATTAGGCAAATGATGTAAACACATTTGCTGAGGGTAAAATTCTTATTCATGCATTTTCCTAGGATTAGATTTGCATTTCATGTTATAAATATTGCATAGCATGCATCATTCTGCATTTAGAGTAGTTGTATATATTTAGGTTAATTACATCCTTTTTGTGGTTAGGAGAAAAGGATATTTATTTTGGAGCCTCAGATTGACAATCCAACTGTATGGATCTAATCAAGATGATGATCGGAGTCCAACGCCTCTGAAATCGCCTCGATCGGAGTCCCATAGCACCATATGCACTCCGAGGAAGATCAACGACCAAGGGACTAGGAGACATAATTCAGAGCTTCAAATGACAAGTCCGACTGTGTGGATGGATTCAGCTCGACGATTGTAGCCTAATGGTGCGAAAATCGACTCAATCTAACCTCTATAGTAGCCCCTACAACAAGAAGAGTATGGACGACCCAGACTGCGCCACGTGGCGTAGCCCAGGCCACCCAGCGCACGCATGCGCACCGCACGTGCGCAGCAGTGCTGATGCATGCACGGTGGATAATCAATTCTTGAAATCATTATGTTAACTCCATAGAATTTCTTCTATTTCTTATAAACTTAAAAAGAATTGAAAATTTGAAAAAAAAAAGATAAAAAAAGAGAAATTAGGAAAGAGAACTTAGGCATTTGGAAGTTATTAACTTTAGGAAATGATACGAGAGGACCTAAACACTTAGACTCTTCAGGTTTTCAAGCTTAATTAGCTCGAGTGTCCACTCGAAGGTTGACGTAGTCTCGAGTCCTCGCCAACTCAAATTCATTTTTAATTTGGATAATAAATTGGGATGATAAGTATGCGACTTATCAACCCGCCCTCTGATTTGGGGG
Source organism: Thalassia testudinum (assembly GCA_037157565.1). Lineage (NCBI taxonomy): Eukaryota > Viridiplantae > Streptophyta > Magnoliopsida > Alismatales > Hydrocharitaceae > Thalassia > Thalassia testudinum. Next base: position 128,527,129 of record JAZHRO010000014.1, on the reverse strand, counting down.
GTTTTAAAGTAAGCATCTACACACTATTCGCACTGACTCACTTTCCGGCAGTTTTTACGGAAATTGGGTAGCTAATGGGACAACTTGGTTGGTATGGCTGGCAATTTGTCGATGGTAACAACTCATCGGCCAGTTGTCCAGAGCCCAGCCACAAGACCATTTTCATTGTATTGCCTTTAGGTAAATCTTACATTAGGGAAGCCACCTACTTAGAAAAAAAAAAAAAGAAACACTAAAAAAAAAAATAAAAAAATAATAATAGAAAAAGGAGAAAGTGAAAAAAGAAAATAATAAAACCACACTTCACTGCATGAGCATGGCTGGTAAGTTGTCGGTGGTAACAGCTCATCGCCCGGTTGTCTAGAACCCAGCTCACAAAAAAAAATGCACAATAATTCCCAAAAACACTTAGGGAATAGGCGGGGAAGTAGAATAAACTAAGGAGATATACACTGGATTCACCCTTATGTTGACCCCATAAATAAAAGAAGTAGGGAGAAAGCTACCGATCGTAAAGATAAACCTTTAGGCAAGGTCACCTAGGGTCGTAGAAACTCGAAGTCGATTTTAATAGCCATTTTGTGAGTCTATCACTTTTTCACAAAGATGCTTAGCACTTAGAGTCCTTTTCGAACCTTGGGCGGGTCAAGTAGCTGTAAAAAGTTATCCCGGAACTCTCAAACTCCAAAAGTCCAAAAAAATTAGAAAAGAAGAAAAATAAAAAATATGTATCTTCCCATCTCAAGTAAGGCGAGAACTTGGGCGGTCTGCATTCTGGCGGACACCTAGGTACTATTGAGTTTTCATATTTTAGGACCTTAGCTGAAATTTTCTATTACTAATAAAGAACTTAGGCCTAAGTGATCTAATCCTAATTCTACTTTTATGCAAAGCATATAGTTTAATTTTTCTAGGGACTAGCAAAAGATAGGCATGGGGGTATGATGTAAACACATTTGTTGAGAGTAAAATGCCTATTCATGCATGTTCCTAGGCTTAGATTTGCATTTCATGTTATAAATATTACATAGCATGCATCATTTTGCATTTAGAGTAGTTGTATATAATTTATGTTAATTGCATCCTTTTTGTGGTTAGGAGAGAAGGATATTTATTTCAGAGCCTTGGATTGATGATTCGACCATACGGATATGATCAAGACGACGATTGGAGTCCAACGCCTCTCAAATCTCCTCGATCGGAGTCTTGTAGCATCATATGCAGTCCGAGGAAGATCAATGGCCAAGGGACTGGGAGACAAAATTCGAAGCTTCAAATGACAAATCCAACCGCGCGGATGGATTCGACTCAACGATCACAGCCTAACGATGCGAAAATTGACTTAATCCGACCTTTGTAGCTGCCCCTACAACAAGAAGATGGATGGCCCAGATTGCACCACGTGGCATAGCCCAGGTTGCCTAGCGCATCCATGCGGCACCGTACGTGCGTGCTGGCGCGCATGTGCATAGCGTAGCACCAGCGTGTGGGCTCGTTCACACGCGCGGCAAGTTGGGTGAGCAGCGTCAGCTATGCATGGGCTGGACCTACAATGACGCTTACAGCCGTCCGTAATTCATCGCATGCCAGCAAAGCCAGCTATGGGCACCAGCAGGCATGAGCTGCCTACAGTGACGTTTCCAGCGACAACCTGGATGTCACTAATGGTCCCAAACCTATTTTTGCCTCTTCTCCACTATAAAAGGATCTACACCCCCTCCCTTCCAAGCCATCTCTACCTACTCTACTCCCACCTACTCCCAAGCTCTAGCAAGCCTACCAATGCTCCATTTGAGCTTGTTCTCAAGCTCCCAAGGCGCCTATTAGTGTAGCGAACCTCTGCCCCACCAAATACTCTTCCAACTTCCCATTCCCCTTCGTAGGTCATCTTGGAGCTATCCTCCCACCTCCATTCCAGTAGAAAATCATCTTCGTCTTCTCACCTCCATTCCAGAGCCACGTCGAAGCTTTTCCTCAACATGACGTCCTCCTACATCTCACCTCCATTGTCCCACTCCTCACCTCCTTCGTCCGAGCTTCTGCTAGGTGCCGTCGTCTCGTCGAGCAGCCGATTTGGGATATTTCCTCTCAACTGCCTCTCTTTATATGCTTTCATAGTTTCTTGTAATTGACATTGGAAGTAATATATATCAGATTTGTTCCACATCTCTATCTTGTGATACGTTTGCTTGTTTTCTTTTATTTCAAAAATACAAAAAAATAACAAAACCCCAAAATACCAAAAAGAAACAAATCGAAGCATGGTTTTCACGTAAAGTAAATGTCACCTCCCTGCGCTCGACCCGGGACTCCCTTGGAGTTTCGGTATAAATTTTATCTGATCGACGTGCTTTGCAACTACAACGAAGAGTTATTTGTAACCCCGATTTCTAACACACGAAACACGCACGACCAGCAGAGTAAGGAGGTCATCGCATAGATTTGGAAGAAACTCTGACTGCATAGAGCCGACAAAAGAGCTATGCTGATCGTCGACGATGAGATGTATAGCTTAAAGTCGATGACTTGGTATTCCTCAGGGTATCACTTATGAAGGGGATTCAAAGATTTGGGGTGAAGGTTAAGTTGGCTCCAAGGTTAGTAGGCTTGTTTTAGATATTGGAGTGGGTCGGACCAATCACTTACCGACTCGCCCTACCACCTCATCTAGCCGGCCCACGTTGTCTTCCACATCTCCAGTCTGCGAAGGTACGTGTTGGATCTAGACTATGTTCTTAGCAATGAGAGCATGGGAATAGAGGACTTGACCTACTAGGAGCAGCTGATACGAGTACTGGAATATGTCATTCGGAGGCTACGGAAGGAGATCCCTCTGGTGAAAGTTTCCTAAAGGAGTCAGAAATACAAAGAGGTGACTTGAGAACCAGAGGCAAAAATGATGGAGAAGTACCTAGAGCTTTTCATGGGTGAGTTCATGACTCCAGGGGTTGTTTCTCTTTAAGGTTGTTATTCTTCTTTAAGGTTATACACCTGGCATGACTTTCTCCTTGACCTCCACATTTGCTTTAGTTTCAGGGATGAAACTCCATTTAAGGTTGTTATATCTATAATACCTAAAATCCAAGTTTCAAGTCATTTCCAAGTGGTTCAAGTCAATTCGAACTTGAAAACCCAGTTGTGGTTCGGTGCTGGTGTCAGCCCCTCTTTAAATTTTCAAAAACATGTATTTTGGGTCAACCCCAAGCAAACATTGTCAAAATGGTGCCATATATGATACCATTAGATTTCTCTCATAGCAAACTTTCCGGTGACGCTTGTTTCACGTGAATCCGAGGTGTACAACTCTAGTTATGGCCAAAAGAAGTCAACAAGGACCTAAATGTAAGGTGGACCCAACCCTAGGGGTAATTCAGGTATTTCACCCTCATAAACCTATTTGCAACAACCTATGGGCCTATAAAAGGACCCCATTGGGTCCTTGGGTCTTCATTAGCCTCTAAGCCTCTTAAATCAAGAGAGGAAGAGAGAGGGAAAATCTTGGATTTTCCTTTTCAAAAATCAAAACTTTTTCTTTAGGGACCCAGTTGCGAATCCGCAAAACTTGGGTTTCCCACCACAATTATCATAGTGATGGTGGCATTGCACAGCGACTACGTAACGTATGGTGGCGGTGGCTCATGGGCAGGTGCTACGTAGGTGGCACTTCGTGCACGTGAGTTCGCACTAGAGCGCATGGGCCAAGTGTAAGGATTTCAACACGTGGTGTTGATCGAGCAGGCAAGCCGGCACGCTCAGGTGATCCGTAGGTGAGCACATAGAAGAATCAGCAAACGATGCATGGCAGGGCCAGTTCGAGCACACAGGCGGCCAGTTCAGTTGAGCTAGTGGTTCATGGGTTGTCCAGCAACCCCTCGTGCTATCTCCTTCGGTTTGAGGCCTTCCCGACCTCAGATTTTGACAAATAAGGTATCGTTGGAATCATATCGATGCGTATTATGCGTTGGAATGATTTATTTCCACTTTTGATTTCTTTCCCTTCAGTAAAAAAATTAGAAACGTGATTAGGAGCCTTCAACCTTATTTTTGGTTTGTGTGAACCAGGTTTTAACCCCAGTGTGTGCACGGATCCCAAGGTGGGCTTAGAGATTGCTCCCAGGCCCTATGTGCATGGTTCAGACTCACCATGACCCTTTTATGACATTAGGTAGAGTAGTCTACCCTTCTTTCAATTCAACCGATTTTTCGGGTACCTACGGACCTGTCTTGTGCGATCTTTTTCCATATACCACCTTGGTCAAGAGGTGTTCTTTTTGCTGAGTTTGGAACCGCTCTGTTGTTTTCCTTGATTAATGGCACTATAATGAGAAATAATATGCCTTATGTGAATGATGAAGATTTAATGATCACATGTATCCTTGTTATCACATGCATGAAACGAACTCTATTTTCCGTAAAATAAGTTTTGTTGTCTTTAGTAAATTCTAAATAATATGGGTCAACTGTCACAAGATTAAAACTACTTGTAAGTGGTTAAGATGGAAGATAATGTGAATACTTGTTAACCTTGGAATTAGTAATACAAAATTACTAATGATTTTTAGAATTGACAAAACAAGAGATACAGCTATCTAGAATTTAGTTATATAATATAACGAATATGTTAGGAAATAAAAGTATGAGATAAATGGTTTTAGCCCCACTACTTGGTAGGTTTGGCTGTAGCATTGGTTCTTTTCGGATTGGGTTCAGGGGTTGGTTTAGGGAGTGGCTGGCCTCCTTACAAATCTTTTGTTAGGCTTAGTAGCCAACTAGGATAATGGATTGCAGGGCTTGATGCTTGGAGTGGTTCTTCTCAGCAGGTGGATAGGTGTTGTAGCGAAAAATTGTTGCAAAAAGATTTTAAGTTCGGAAAACCCGTTATTGTAGTGTAATTTGCGAGGAAATCCATCAACAGATAATTTTAACGAAACTCGAAAAGAATTTCAAGTTGAACACAGGGAGGCTACGTCAATTTGAAATCTGTGATTATTCTTCTTGTAATTTTTGTTTAAAAGTGAGATAATCACAATGAATCTGATATTAACACTAAGAGAAAGAGAAAGAAAGAAAGAACAAAATACTTTTATAAAAAGGATAATGTTTTACAACTAGAAAGCAGTAAATCTACTCTAGAAAGCTGTAAAGAGAAGGGAGGTGACAAATTATCCTCCTCGACGGCAGCTTGGAGGATGAGTTAGAATGGGGTGATGCCTGGAAGACATAGAGCAGAGACGGAAGATGAGGAACGAAGCAGGAAGAATGGGGGTAAGGTAGGACATCGTCGTCGCAGGATCCACTTCCAGAATGGGGGTGAGAAGACGATCATGGGAGCTCCATGAATGGGTTGAGAAGTGGACAAAATTTTGCTTTTAACTCTAGTGGAGCATCCTGGGTTTGGGACAGGCTTCTTTAGAACTTTGGAGAGGGAGAGAGGTGCAGGAAGGGATGAATGATATGTGGGAGGCGTAGGCCTTTTTGTTGGTGTAGAGGTTGGGGGCAAATAGGTCATTTTAACCTTAAAACATTAATGTAGGGGTCATTAGTGACGGATAAAAATGTCATTAAAAACCTCAATGTAGGTGACTGATCGTGATTTTTACACAGTTTGTTAATTACGTCATTGTAACGTGCAAAACCGATCAACTCTTAAATTTATAAACCTAGATAGTGGGGTATCTAGGGTCATTCAAGGAGGCAATATGTTTGCAAAATTAATTCTCTTGCTTACAAAATAGATTTCAACTTTCTTTTTGGTCTTTTTCAATATATCATTTTTATGTTTTTGAAATTAAGGCAACATGTGAAATTGTTGGCGAGAAAGTGACTTGCACTCAATTCAACATACTACTTCTAAAGTGGTAAGTAGAGCCTCTCCCTAAGCTCACTCTAGGCAAGTGGAGGCCTAGAATAATTAGGGAGAGGGAGTGAAGAATGCTAAAAACACAGCAATTAAAAAAAAAATGCAACTAAAGAAATTGCAAAGAAGGCAACTAGATTAATGAAAAAGTGTTTTACAAAAAAGCCTAGTAGATGAATGCTTCTACTACTAGAAAAATTGCAATAAATGAAAGAAAACACAAATCCTCTAGATAGATGGTGAGGAAGAGGGCTTCTTGCTCCAAGCTTGGTAGCTCCCAAGCTTGAAAAGAGTCCTCCAACTCCTTCCTTGTTATGCTCGGCCAAGGTGATGTCCTCTAAGGCAAGCCCTAAGGGGGCATGCCCTAGGCTTCTCTCCAAGGGTGGACGTCCACCCTAGGTCCTTCTCCTTTGCCTGGCCGTCCTCCATGAAGTAGAAAAGTCCTCCTCCTTGGCGTGGCCCAAGTTGAAGAGAGTGGGGAGAAGGCACCAAAAGGGCTGGTGATGTGCCCCTTTAATCTCCTTCTCTACTCCTTCTTCTTGGCCGTAGGTGTAGGTGGTATAGGTAGCTAAATACACTAATGGAGGATGCTCTCAAATGGTGGTAGGAGGTGGGTTTTTATAGAATAGGAAGGGGGCTAAGGTGACTCTTGGAAAGGAGGGTTAAGATGGAGAGATGGAGGTGGTTGAGGATCCTATGGCTAAAGTTAATTGGCGCCAACCCAAGGGACACCTAGGGGGTGGTTATGGGTGGTGGCACCCCATGATGTTGGCGCCAAAATGGCTTCAAGATGGGGGTCTTAGGTGGGGCCAAGAAGGGTTCTAGAAGGAGGGGTAGGTGGGTGGCTATGATGGGTTGTAGGGTTAGGTGTATGGTGGATGTGGGGGTGGATGTTGGTGCCAAAAAGAGGGGTAGTTAGGGTTAGGTTTTGGCACCAAAATTGGTGCCTTTTGGTGGTGATGATGGGGTGAAGAGGTGGCTAGGAGATGGCGCCAACTTGAGTAGGATAGCTAGCTTAGGTAGGGCTTAAGTTGGTGGAGCTACCTAGGGTTGAATTTGAAGGTGGTGGATGGCCAAGGATCTAGTTGCTAGCTAAGCTAAGCTAAGCTAAGCTAGCTTAGCTAGCTATGGAGTAGAGGAGGAGGTATTGGAGCTAGGGTTTGAAGAGAGGAGCTGAGGAGAAGAAGTCTGGAGCTGGCAGCTGCTGAAGAGGCTGGCATGGAGCTACTCTAGCTGGCTTAGCTTGCTAGTTCTTTGCTAGCTACTAAGCCAAGCTAAAGTGAACTGGCTTCTACCATAATGAGCTGAGGTGAGCTGGGTTTGGTGCTCCCACGGAGGATCAAGCTGGTTGAGGCAGTTAAGGTAGCTTAGCTCAACTGAGTTGAGCTAAGCTGAATCCTCGGGAGCTGGGCTTGAGCTTCCTGAGCTGAGATGAGTTCTTCTTCAGCTGGCTGGAGTTGAGTGGAGCTAGATGTAGCTGGGTCTGAGCTGGGGTGAACTCCTGTCAACTCAGCTGAGCAAGCTAGAGCTCCCTGTGGACTAGTGGGAGCTGAGATGAGCTAGACTCAGCTAAGTTGAGCTGGATCTGAGTTGACTTGAGCTAGGGTGAGCTAAGATGAACTCTCTTGAGTTTCCATTCAGCTGAGATTAGCTGAATAGAGCTAGGATGAGCTATCCCTAGTTCAAGTGAGCTAGGTTCCAACTGTGGTGAGCTGGATCAAGCTGAGTTCCAGCTAGTCTGAGCTTCTCCTTCATCATTTGCCTTCTTGAGTGCTAGGGTTTTAGAGATCTATATATCTGTTCATCCCTAACACTCACAAAAACATATCAAAAAGGTAATAAAAAATGCAATGCATGCCTAACCTAATTTATGCCTAAATGCAGCCCAAAACCTGTTTGTGGAGTAAAATCCTAAGAGCTAGGTTTGTTTTAATGCATAAGAATGATGATAAACTGGCGTTTATCAGTGACATGCTTGTACCTCCCCGCCTCCTTGTGCTCAACACATGCATCACGTACATAAGCTCTCAGTCATCCGATCAAGCAATTGGACAGCTTAAAAGCCCTCAGCATCGCTTCTCCTTCAACGCGCCCAACGCCCACTCATGTGATTGCACGTGGGCTTGGGCATCTAATCATGCATGCTACTGCCCACGCATCTCGTTGCGCCACTCTCAGCCATTTGCATCGCTCATGCTTCATCGAACGATCGAAATCAGCCATGCCCTGCACTGTATTGAATTGAGGTGCGTGGTGAGCTTCGAACCCATGCTCGCATCTCATGTGTCGAGCGCTCAACCAACGTGCCATCTTGCCACTTAGTCAAATTTCTAACCGTGGCACACATGCTCATGGCCATTGGATCAAGATCCAACGACCCAGATCTAATCGTGCAGTTGAGGAGAGAGAGGGTGTGGTGGGTCCTCGCCATTTTAGCTGGGTCGATTTAGGCTGTTGAGATGGTGCCACATGGTGCCATCTTGGCCATCCATCTTCACATGCTTGTAGGTGGTGCCATGGATGTCAGATTGGATCGATTTTCACACCGTTGGGTTGTAATCATCGATCTGAACCCATCTGTGTGGTCAAATTTGTCGTATGAAGAATGGATTTACACGACCTAGCCCCTTGACCTCTCGTCTTTCTTGAACTGCATCTGATACTACGAAAATCCAATTGGGGCAATCTTGGAGTCGTTGAACTCCAATCATTGCCCTAATCAGATCCGTTAGGTTTGATCTTCAATCCGAGGCCCTGATTAAATGTCACCTATCCCAGACCACCAAAAAGAGTAAATTACTATATAAATTATACAATTTGACTTAAATGCTTGATGATACATGTTATGCAATATTTACAATACATGATGCTTCTACGAGCTAAGAACATGCATAAATAGACATTTTAGGCTTTTCAGATGAATACACATCACACCCCCTTGCCTATCTTTTGCTAGTCACTAGCAAAAATTATATGTTATTCATAAAAGAATTAGGATTGGATTTCTTAGGCAAAAGTTATTCTTCAACACTAGAAAATTTTTACTAAGGACCTGAACTACAAAGGCACAACAGCACCTAGGTGTCTACCAAAATGCAGACCGCCTCATGCCCTCGCCTTATTCAAAGAAGGATCTTTTTGTTCTTACCTTCTTTTCTAATTTTTTTTTGTTTTTGGATTTTTAAGTTTAGGGTTTTGGAGTAGCTTTCTATGGCCACTCAACCCACCCAAGACTCAAAGAGAACCCTAAGTTCTAAGCATCTTTATGTGTGAAAAATGATAGACTCACTGATCGACGATTAGAACAAACTTCAGGTTTCTACGCCCCTAAGTGACCTTAAAAAGAAATTTTGCCTAAAGGTGTATCTATTCGACTGGTAGCTTTCTCCCTACTTCTATTTTTATGAGGTCAACACAAGGATGAACCCAGTGTATATCTCCCCGGCTTATTGTACTTTTCCGCTTCTTCCTAAGTGTTTAGGAATTATACGTGCATTTCTTGAGCTGGGTTCTAGATAACCTACCAATAGGCTGTTACCCGCGATAACTTGCTAGCCATACTTGTGTGGTGAAGTGTGGCTTATTTCATTTTTTTTTCTTTTCTTTTCTCCTTTTCTATTTCTTTTTCTTTTCTTTTTGGATATTTTTCTATTTTTTCTTTTTTTCTAAGTAGGTGGCTTCCCTGATCTAAGATTTACGTAAAGGTAGCAGGAAAAGAAAGGTCATGTGGCTGGGCTCTGGACAACTGACTAATGGGCTACTACCCACAATAACTTGCCAGTCATACCACCCTAGAAGGTTCATTAGCTCCCAATTTCTGTTAAAATCACTAAAAAGTGAGTCAGTGCAAGGTGTGTGTAGATGCTTAGTCTTAAAATCCTCTCAAATCAGAGGGTAGGTTGATAAGTCATGCACTTACCACCCCAACTTATTTAATCAATTTGAAATTGAATTTAGAATGGCGAGGACTCGATAAACAAATCCACATTTTAGTGGACACCCAGGCTAATTAAGCCCGAAGACCTGAAGGGTCTAAGTGTTCAGATCCTACTATATTATTCCCTAAGGTTGAAAAGTCCTAATGCCAAAGTATTCTTTCCCTAATTCAATTTTTTTGAAATAATAAATAAAGAGAAAAATAAGAAGAATTTACAGGAATTCCACAGAGCTGACAAAATGATTCAGAAATGAATCCACCCCCCAATGCCTAGCTGATGCAATGTCCTCATTGAAAATGAAAGGCATGAGAAGCAGGGTAAAATGAAGAAAATATCACCTGTATTCCATGTTGCTCAGGTTAGCTCTGAGTCAAACTGTACAAGTGTTGAGTTTAATGCCATCAGCTAGGTGAAGTCCAACAAAGAAGTCACATTAAGGTTAAAGCATCCTTGTCAGAGATGGATTCTAGAATAACATGGTCAACATATGGTTTCATACATTGTCCATTGACCTTAAAAGAAATACCCGTCTTTGGGTCAGAGATCTCAACGACTCCATTGGGAAATATTCGATCGATGATGAACGAGCCGCTCCACTTTGACCTAAGCTTTCCGGGAAAGAGCTTAAGTCGAGAATCAAAGAGCCAGACCTTCTAGTTTGACTCAAAGCTCTTGTGGGAATTCAGTTGGTCATGAAGAGCTTTGGTTCGAGCCTTATAGATCTTGTCATTCTCATACGCATCATTTCTAAGCTCCTCTAACTCAACTAGTTGGAGCTTCCTGGTCTTTCCGGCTAAACTTAAATCAATGTTGTATTTCTTGATCACCCAGAATGCCTGATGTTCAATCTCTACAGGTAAATGGCATGCCTTTCCATACACGAAACGAAACAGTGACATGCCGATAGCCATTTTGTACGTCGTATGGTATGCCCAAAGAGCATCCTCAGGCTTTTGAGTCCAATCTTTTCGATCAGGCCTAACCATCTTCTGTAAAATATTCTTGATCTCTCAATTAGAGATCTTGTCTTATTTGTTCGTCTAAGGATGGTAAGGTGTGGAGATTCTATGGTTTACCCCATATTTTGCTTGTAAATTGCAGAACTAGGCATTTGTGAAGTGAGTACCACCATCGCTGATGATGGCCCTCGGAATCCTGAATCGACTAAAGATGTTCTTTTTGATGAAATCAATGACCACCTTGTGGTCATTAGTTCAGGTGGGAATAGCCTCAATCCACTTGGACACGTAATCAACAACGGGAATGTACTGGCATCCAAATGAAGGGAGGAAGGGCCCCATGAAATCGATGCCCCAAACGTTGAAGATTGTGATAGAAAGGATTGGGTTTAGAGGCATCATATCCCTCTTGGTTATGTTGCCGAGTGCCTGGCATTGCGAACACGACCTCGAGAATTCCTGGGCATCCTTGAATAAAGACGGCCAAAAGAATCCAGATTGAAGTATTTTTGTAGCCGTCTTTTTCCCAGAGAAATGTCCACCACACGTGGATGCATGGTAGAACTCAAGTATGCTTTGAAACTTGTTCTTGGGAACACATTGGTGAATAATCTGATTAGAGCTGATGCGATACAGTTTAGGGTCATCCCAGAAGTAATATTTGGCTTAAGATTTGAGTCTATCCCATTGTTGCTTGGTCCAATCCTGGGGCATTTGACCAACAGCCAAATAATTTACTATGTTTGTAAACCAAGGGATTTAGACACTTGAAACTGGTAGAATAGTCTCATCTGGAAAACTATCAGTAATCGGAATATTCAGACAAGAAGAATCACTTAGAAGCCTCGAAAGATGATCCGCCACCACATTCTGTGCCTTGGATTTATCTTTGATTTCAAGATCGAATTCTTGAAGCAGAAGACTCCATCAAATGAGCCAGGGTTTGGTATCCTTTCTGGCCAAGAGATATCTCAAGGCTGAGTGGCGGGTGAAAATTACGATGTGTGACCCTAAGAGATAAGCCCTGAATTTTTATAAAGAAAATACTATAGCTAGTAATTCCTTCTCAGTAAAAGTGTCATTCCTCTAGACCTCGTCCAAAGTTTTGCTAGCATTGTAGATGACAGAGGGTTTTCTGTCGATCTTTTGACCCAAAATAGCCCCGATCGCATAACCAAAAACATCGGTCATGATCTTAAATGGGACTATCTAGACCGGTGGTTGCAACACCAAAGCACAATTGACGGCCGTTTTAAGAAAATCGAATGCCTTGCAACATGATTCATCGAAGTCAAATGGTGTATCTTTGGCAAGAAGGTTTCTCAGAGGGTGAGCAACCTTAAAGAAGTCCTTGATGAACCTCCAATAGAATTCCATATGACTGAGAAATGATCGAATTTGTTTGAAAGATGTGGGAGGAGGAAGTTTAGAAATAGCATCAACCTTAGCTTTATCAGCTTCAATTCCCCATTCAGAGATTACATGACCTAAGACAATACCTTCTTGTGTCATGAAATGACTCTTTTCCCAGCAAAGGACCAATCTTGTTTTGATGCATCTTTTAAGGATCAATTAGAGATTAACTAGGCAAGATTCAAACGAATCTCCAAAAATGGAGAAATCGTCCATGAAAACTTCCATAAATTCTATGACCATGTCAGAAAAAATGGCTACCATTCTCCTTTGAAAAGTCGCAGGTGCATTGCAAAGCTCGAATAGCATTCTATGGAAAGCAAAGGTTTCATAGGGATAGGTGAAAGTCATCGTTTCCTGATCCTCGGGATGGATAGGGACTTGATTGTATCTCGAGTAACTGTCCAAGAAGCAATACTTTTGCCTGACTAATCTTTCAAGGATCTGATTGATGAAGGGCAAAGGGAAATGATTCTTTTTGGTGGCTGTGTTCAGCTTCCTGTAATCGATACAGACTCTCCGGGAGGAAGCTGAATGAGTTGTGACAGATTCTCCTTCCTTATTAGTCACAACGGTAATCCCGGCATTCTTGGGAACAATTTACACGTGACTTACCCATCAACTATCTAAGATCAGATAGATGATTCCTGTGTCAAGCCACTTAATAATTTCCTTCTTGACCACTTCTCACATATTAGGGTTTAATCTCCTATGCATCTAGTGAGAAGGGTGGGATCCATCTTCCATGAAAATTCTGTGATTACAGTAAGATGGCTCAATCCCCCTTAAGGTCATGGATGGTCCAACCAATTTCCTCTTTATGTTCTTTTAAGACCTTGATTAGTTTATCTCCTACTCCATAGTCAATTTAGAACTGATAATCACAAGAAGCATCTTCTTAGATCCTAAAAATTGATATTTCAAACTCTCAGGCAATGGTTTTAGTTCGAGATGGGGTGGGTCTAAAATGGAAGGTAAGGAGAATGCTGATGAAGATTCATCAGGATGATAGAGAGGAAGAGGTTGAAAGTGAACAAAATCAGCAACCTCTTCAAAATTTGGTGGGTTTGCCACAAAGGGTTGTGTGTTGGGTTCATAGGTGTAGGGGGAACTCTCAATAGCAAATACAGCCATACATGTCTCAATATTCAAATGATCTTCTTCGAGTTCCTCTATAAATCCACAATCCTCAAATTTATTAATCGCCTTGAAATATCCAATTTCAGTTTTCGATCCCCAAAGGTGATTTCCATGCTAACACTCTCATAGTTGATATTGGCCTTAGCAGTAGCCAAGAATGGATGCCCCAGAATGATGGGCATCTTCCTTAAATTCTCAAGTACATCCATGTCAAGGACAAGGAAATCTACAAGAAAATAAAAATCCTTAACCTTGATAATAACATCCTCAATAACGCCTTTCGAATTTGTGACCGAACGGTCTACTAATTGTAACGTTACTGAGGTCGACCAAAGTTCACCTAATCTGAACTTCTCGTAAAGAGAAGTCAGAATTAGGTTAATGGATGCACCTAGATCCAAGAGTGCTCGATCAAAAGTGTAATCTCTGATAACACATGAAATCAAAGGGGCACCTAGATCTCTCTTTCTCGGAGGAAGGTGATGCAGGATAACAGAACTAACCTACTCAGAGAGTATTACCTTCCTTGGAACATATTCCCTCAGCTTACACTTCTGGGTGCATAAATCCTTTAAGAATTTATCATAAGCTGGTATGTGTTTGATAGCATCGAGGAGCAAGATATTGATTTCAACATTCTTGAATATATTCAAGAGCTCCTTGTCACATCAACATGCTTCTTCTTCCTGGTTTTAATCAAGGCCTCAGGAAAAGGAACGAGTGAAATCTTTGGAATCAAGTTCTTGAGCCTTGATTTCTCCTTCAGAGTTCTCCTTTCTTTCCTCAAGCTCACTAGGATTTTCTTGACTACAGCAGGGTAGGTGTGGGTCCTGGGATTGCCTTCCACTCCTTAAAGTAACGGAGTTGGCAAAATGCATACGGACTTGGGTCTTAGGGAGGGTTAGGAAAGATCGAAGGGGCTTGATTAGCCAGATGCCCCAAATTTAATGAAGCAGAAGATGAAGGGCCCTACTCAACCACCTGAGCATGTGCATGTGGGTCCCCCTGATTCTCGTACCATTGGGCTTGATTGCCTAGATTCTGTATGCTGCAAAGGTTGGGTATGGGTTGAGATGTCAAAGATCTAGGCTGACGGGTATTAGCAATGAGCCCGGTTTGCAAGTTGTCCAGTAAGGTTTTCATTTGTTGCATGTGTTGGAGCATAGATACTTGCATCTCTACCATCTGTCGGTTCAAATCAGCCTACCCTACAAGTTGACGGGCATTCCAAACTAGATGATTGACCTAATTCGAGGGTAGCTGAGTATAAACATGACCCTGACCCATTGGTCTTTCCTGAGCATAGTTGCCGGTCAGAATTGGGTCTGCTGCCCCAGATTTTTCTAGGAGAAGTTAGGGTGGTTCCCGAACACTCCTTGAAGATCGAACCCTTCTTGAAATCGATCGAACACTCCTTGAAGATCGAACCCTTCTTGAAAACGATCGAACACTCCTTGAAGATCGAACCCTTCTTGAAAACGATCGAACACTCCTTGAAGATCGAACCCTCCTTGAAGATCGAATCCTCCTTGAAATCGATCGAACACTCCTTGAAGATCGAACCCTTCTTGAAAATGAATTATAAGCATTGGAGTATGGGTTGGACCTAACGTTCTCCTATACAGCATAGACATCCTCATAGGGCGAGGATGGAGAAAAAGAAAGGGAGGGATCAGAGAAATTGGGATCAAAGGCACCAATTTGGAACCTGTGGGGTTCTGAGTAATGTTGGCTCATAAGTTGAGTCGCATCCAGTTGATTCACGAACTCCTATTTAGAAGGCGGTCGTGAAGAATGGAATCTCGAATTCTAGGATTGAGTGGATCGAGAATTGTTCACAGAGTTTCCAGCCATCCACTCCATCCTTTCGGTAACCAAGTCCACCTTATCTAGTTTATTAGAAATCAACTCCACATCGAATGAATGAGAGTCATGGACCTCATTAACATTTGATCTAGGTTGTTGGGACCGATTAAACGTATCCATGGAGGCATGATTGATTGAATTTTCACTCATTTCCTCAAACAAATCATGTGCACTATTTGCATCTTTGTTGAGAAAGTTGCCTCTACAAGAAGCTTCCACGTGATTTCTGGGTTACTCAGTCAACCCGTGGTAAAAGACCTACACGAGTTTCTATTTCGGCACCTCGTGTTGTGGACACTTCCGCAATAAGTCCTAGAATCGCTCCCAAGCAACAAGAATCTTCTCCCTCAAACGCTAGGCGAAAGTAGTAATCGCCCGACTCAATGCATTGGTACGCCCGACTGGAAAGAATTTCTTAAAGAAAGCCGATTTAAGATCGTTCAAAGTTGCTATCAGCCTTCCTATGGTCCTGTACCAATGAGCAGCCTTACCCCTAAGAGACTGGGGAAAGAGCCTCATGATCATTTGCTCTTCTTTCATGTTTCGTGCTTTGGTGGTCTGGACCAAAGTGGCCAAGTCCTCCAAATGCTGAAATGGGTCTTCAGAGACAAGCCCATGGAAATGTTTGCTCGGGTGCTAAATCGGTGTTTTTAAAATTATCACATTGTAGTATAGTCAAAATAGCATTCAAACAAATAAATTTATTACTCAAAAAAGTTATTAGCCCGAACACAGGGAGCAATATGGAATTCAATTATCAAGAATTGCAATTTAAGATAAGAAAGCTATGAGATTGTGAACAAAAACTGTTTCAGAGTAAAGTAGCACTAGTATCAAGTGTCGGGATGCAAAAATAATGGAGTAAAATGGTGATTTAGATCACCAAATACTCCTTACAATGATAGCTAATGAACTAAGTGTATATATGAATGAAATTCAATCAAACCAATCGTATGAGTTACTAATCAGATGGCTTAAACTACTTAAGCCTCTCTGTTCTTCTTCTTTTCTCTTTCTCTTCTTTGACTTTCTTCTTCTGCCCTTTCCTTCTCTATCTTTCTTGCCTCTGCAACTCTTCTTCCTCCTTCAGCCCTTCTTTTTCTTTTGCCTTTCTTCACACAGTAAGGGAAACTTCTTGAATTCGGCTAAATGTTAGCCGATTCTCACCAAGAGCAAAACCCTCCCCCAACCCGTGCAGACTCGCCTTCTTTCTTTCTCTCTTTAGGATCCGCTCTCCTAGAGCCACAGGGGTAATTGGGTTATCGATCCTAGCGTACCTAGATCCAGGCTCACCAGCAGTGGGTGATGAATGAGGAGTGAGGCTTAGGTGGGTTAACGGGTCAGGCCAAGTACGTAGGAAGAGGTCATGGACGAGGAGCAAGTGCATGGATGAGAGGGACCTCACCCCATGTTTGGAGGCAGTAAGCCCACTTGAAATATTCAATTTATGCATGGTTGCGCGGGCATCTGTTCACGATGTGACACTAATGGCACACTTGTTCTTCGCACGAACAACAGTAGCAAGTGGCCTTCAATTGGCATCCTTGGAGCAGTCGATGCTCCTAATTGACCACCTGGGGATGTTCCTGGAGGGAGCCTGCACTGCCTGAGGGTGTCACCTGGGAACTTCGTGGTTAGAACACCATGAACACTGCCGGAGAAGATAATGCAACGGTGGAGCTCCGGCCTGCAACCTGAAATAGAGATTAAGGCCTTTCGGCCGTGTCAAAACACCTCAGAAGGTTCACCGTAGCACGGTGAACATAATGGCAGTGGTCTCATGGAGGATGGGTGTGGAAGGTGGCCGGACGGTCACAGGTTAGGTCATTGATGAAGGGTTTGTTTAGGGGGTGATGTGAGTGGATGGAATGGGAAATTGAAAGAGGGGAAATGAGCGGAGAGGTGTGGCGGAGGTTTTGAGGCAGTCGATGAGAAGTTTGGTGGTGTGTGGAGTGAGATGTTCCTCTCCAGAGGTGTGGCCAGAGCGGTGGAAGATGAAGTTGCGGAGGCATGGTCGAGGTCAAAATGGCTTGTCGAAAGTCTTGTAGGAAGAAGTTAGGGAGTAGTTAAATGTACTAACGGATGAAGTGGAAAGGAGAAGGCACCAGTTGTGATGTTGCCGGCGTCGGAGAAGAGAACAGCTCCTAAGAGAGAGAGACAGCGAGGTAGAAGGAGATTAGCGCATCGGCTGGTATGGCTCGACGCCGGAAGAAGTGAGGGGGATGAGTCCACTACTGGTATTGCGAACGGAGGATGAAGATGGATGGAGGGGCTCGCTGGACGTCGAGGAGCTTTCAGCTGAGAGAGAGAGAGGAATTAGTGGGGAATCTTGGTCGATTTCGAGCGTAAGGAGGACGGTCTAAGCAGGAGGTTCTTTTATAGAACTTAGGAGGAATTTTTGAGCTTGGAAGCAAGCTTCCCAAGATTGGAAGGCTTGCTAGAGTTGGGAAATTCCTTGATACCCAAATCTCTCATGCATTGGCATGAGAGATTACGAATGTTTTGGGGAGTGGGATTTGGCTCATAAGGAAGGGAATTTCTTGAAGTACTTCCCTTTTAAATTTGAAAGGGATTCATCAAGAAATCAGGGAGTTCTTTCCAAATTAAGGTTGCCGGAGTAAGTAGGAATAGGTTTAATGGCGGTAGGGACCTTTTTGTGAGAATGACGACAAAGTTAGGGTTTGTTTGAAAAGATTTTAAAAGTTAAGAGCATAAATGTAATTAGACATTACCAAGTTCAAACTAGGTCAAGACAAAGTCATCTTGGATCCAAATTTTGGTACAAACCTAATTTGAACCTAAGGAATCCAATGGTCAAGTTGGATTTTGGTTTTGACCACATTTGACTGGGTAATTTATCCAAAAACCTAAATTAGGGTAAATGTCTATCTGAGACTCTATTCTAGGTCAAAACGAGTTCTGATGGTCAAATTGAATGTTCCAAACCCTAGAGGATATTTTTCTATGAATTTTAGAAGGTTTAGGTGAATTTTATCTTGACCAGAACCTCAGTTAATTAAGAGAGTCTATTTTTATGGTTTCAAAAGTCATTTAATTTTCAAAACATGCGCAAACCCTTTTCTGATTATTCTAACCCACTTGTTAGCCTTTTAGGACCATTTGACTCTTAATTAACCCCTAGGAAAACCTATTGTTGTACTGCATTCATGATATAATGGTAAAATTACAGTTTTAAACCTAGTTTCTTGTTTTTCCCTCAGAATGATTATGTGGTGAAATATGACTCTCTGGTAGTTATGTAGGAGCATTTACTGACTTCATTGAATCAAAATGAGATAATTATGGATCATGATGGTGTTCCCATCATACCCCCATGCCTAGCTTTTGCTAATCCCTTAGCAAAATTTCAAGGTATTAACTTTGATTCTAGACCATATGCCTTTTGATGCATAAAACTCTGACGTGTTCCTTTTTGTAGATTAGGTTAGAATGCCGATAGTAGGCCTAGAGGTACTCAAGTACCGACCAAGATCCAAACCTGACCAGCTTTAGCCTCAGCTTGCTGCGAAGGTTTCTAAGGACCATAGGAACTAGCCTAAGGTTCGTTGAACTCTGCAGTTAAAGCACCTGTGCTTGAAACATGTTTTATCCCAGGTTCAGTTTGCAGTGCATTTTTGTAAGAGAAAGACAGAAGAACTTTACTTCATTTTTGGAGAGTTTTCTCTCTCTTTTCTTTTTATTTTAGCCTTGGATTAGCCTTACAACACAGTCTGTATCGGATTCCTAGTTCCCACCATCAATCCTCGCAGGGTCCCTGGAGATCGATGCTTCGAGATAGCACCACCCATGGCAACCCCTAGAACCCTGGCTTTCAAGATTTTGATATAATCCCGCCCATGGCGTTCTGTAGCTAAATTCAGACCTTAGCAATCGACATTTCATGATAATGCTGCCCATGGCATCTGAACCAGCACAAGGTGCTAACATGCCCCTGGTAGAATATTTAGATATCCTAGGAGACAATCACCGAGGAGGCGATATGTTATTTGCACATCTTCGTGGGGAATTTCCTGCCTCTCCGCATTGGGAACTCATCCAAATCAACTTGTGTTGATCAGCCACTCCTAATCTAGGCAACTTTTTCGGAACAGATTTAATGCATTTGTATGATTTTGATACTTAGGCTGTGTGTGGATTAGGGTGCTTAGGTTACCAAGTCCAGCAAACCAAAGGTCAATTAACGAGGCCGTATAATCCCTAAGCCTTAGACCTAATACTTAAGATTCGCATTTTCCCCAACCTCTTGAGGACTATCCAGATCTTAGTGGATACTTGAATTTTTAAGCCTAGATCATAGCCCAAGATGCCTATGATCAGCATTCCTATTAATCTCTTTTTGCTTCTTTAGTACTTTTTGTCTTTTCTTTCTTTTGATTTGGTCTCGAACTAAGTCAATTCCTTAATCTTTTACTAATGACCGTCTCTTTTTCTTTTCTTTTCAAATTACACTCCTTTTTCACATTTTTAACTCCTCCCCTTTTTCACCTAAAAAATGATATGCCATCAAAATTTCCTTCCTTCTCTTATTTTTGTTCTTTTTCAAAATTTTTTATTTTTTTGGTTTTTTTTCTTTTTTTTTTTGGAATATGTGATTTTTTTTTTATGAAACCCTTTCTTGTGAAGTGATTTTCATAGCATTTTGCATTTTAATACCCCCCCATGCCTACGATTTGCAATTTCTTCATTGTAAATTAGGTGGGTTTGAGTTCAGCTTAAATCATTCATTAGAACAGGTGTTGGGTGGGTGAATGGGTCGGGGTGACTGTTGCAGACGATTTCAAGCTCGGATACGGGTACTAGAGGTGGAGTCGGCTGTTCTAATTGATGAACCCTAAAGGGCAATATGAGTTTAGCATAAGATGTGTCAGGAAGGGTTTCGAGTTTTTCAAAACGACAGGTTGCCTCCCGTTAAGCGCTGAGTTTAATGCCATCAGCCAAGTGTAATGAGCTTAGGGAGAATGGAGGGTAAAAGATACCTCAACCAAATTTGTATCGGTGAGTTCAACGAACGGTTTGGGTCTGACCGTTCACGATGAGGAGGTGGCACACCTTCTCATACACCAATCTGAAGGGAGACATGCCTAATTGGGTTTTGTGGGCGGTCCTATAAGCTCACAAAGCTTCTGGAAGTCGGGATGACCAATCTTTCCTATCAGGTCGAACAGTGACCTAGAAGATTTTCTTGATCTCTCGATTTGATAACTCAGCAAGACCATTAGTTTTGGGGTGATAAGGAGTCGAGATTCTATGCAACACCCAGTACTTGGTCATCAGTGATATGAACTGAGCATTCATGAAATGGGTCCCTCCATCAAAGATTATTGCACGTGGAATCCTGAACTGAGAAAAGATGTTCTGATGAATGAATTTGATAACCACCTTATGATCGTTGGTTCGAGTCAGAATGGCTTCGATCCATTTGGACACGTAGTCAATAGCGAGAAGAATTCATTCGAAGCCATTTGAAACAGGGAAGGGTCCTATAAAATCAATCCCCCAGATATCGAAGATTTCGCATACGAGAATCGGTTATAAATGCATCATATCATGATGACTCATGTTGCCTAAGGTCTGGCAACGAGTGCATGTCTTACAGTGATTATATGCATCTTTGAAAATCGTGGGCTAATAGAAGCCGCACTGGAGGACTTTTGCTACGATTTTATGACCAGAAAAGTGTCCACCGTAGGCATGGTCATGGTCGAAGGACAAAATGTCCTGAATTTTCACTTCCGGTATACATCATCTGATGATCTGATCAGTACCAATGTGAAAGAGATACAAGTCTTCCCAAAAGTAGTATTGGCATCCGAAAGTAATTTGTCCTTCTTTGCTTTTGGCCAATCGGATAGGATCTGATGCGATGCTAAGTAGTTTACTAGATCAACAAACCATGGAAGTCCCAAACTGATAGTCAGGAGGTGCTCATTGGGAAAATGTTCAGTAATGGGCCTGGAAGGAAGGTAGGATAAGTGATTAGCTACCATATTCTGTTTCCCGTCTTGTTGCGTATCTCGAGGTCAAACTCTTACAACAATAAGATCCAACAGATTAGTTGAGGTTTCACATCCTTCTTCGCAAGGAAATGCCTCACAGTAGTGTGAACTGAGTAAATGATAACACGGGAATGCAAAAGATATGATCTGAACTTTTCCAAGGCAAATACTACGGCTAGCAGCTCTTTCTTAGTAACTGTGTAGTTACGCTAAGCCTTGTCAAGTGTCTTGCTAGCATAGTAAATGACCACGGGCTTCCTGTCTATTTTCTACCCAAGTACTGCACCTACAGCGTAATCAGATGCATCGCACATGATCTCAAAGGGTTGCGACCAATCAGTGGACTGTAGAATAGGTGCTTGGGTAACTCGATCACGCAAGACTTCAAATGCTTGAGTGCACTCCTCGGTGATTTCAAAAGGGGCATCCTTAGATAGAAGATTAGTCAGGGGGCACGCGATTTTTGAGAAATCGGGAATGAATCAGGGGTAAAAATTGACATGCCCCAGGAAGGATCGGATGTCTTTGACAGAGCTAGGCATAGGGAGTTTGGAAATCATATTCACCTTAGCTCGATCAACCTGGATGCCCTTTTCAAAGATAAGATGTCCCAAGACAATTCCCTCAAGTACCATGAAGTGGCTCTTTTCCTACGAAAGAACCAAGTTCGCATCGATGAATCGCTTGAGGATTTGGACCAAGTGCAGGAGGCAATTGTCAAATGATTCACCAAATACCGAGAAGTCATCCATGAAGACTTCAAGGTATTCACCTCCCATATCTGAGAATATGGCAAGCATGCACCGCTGAAAAGTAGCGGGTGCATTGCAGAGACCGAACGAGATCCTTCGGAATGCGTAAGTTCCGAAGGGGCAGGTGAAGGTGGTCTTCTCTTGGTCCTCGGGATGGATTGTGACCTGATTGTAATCAGAGTACCCATCCAAAAAGTAGAAGAATCAATTTCCTTGTAGCTTCTCGAGAATCTGATCAATGTATAGTAGTGGGAAATGATCCTTCTTCATGGAGGAATTGAGTCTTCGGTAATCAATGCAGACTTTCCACGAGTTTGCTATATGGGTTGGTATGGTTTCTCCGATTTCAGTCGTGATGACAGTGAGCTTTGCCTTTTTAGGCACAACTTGGATTGGGCTCACCCACCGACTGCTGGAGATCGGGTAGATGATCCTTGCATCTAACCACTTGATAATCTCCTTTTCCACGACATCCTGCAGATTTGGATTCAAGCGTCTCTGCATTTCACAGGATGGTCATGAGCCCTCTTCAGTGTAGATGTGATGTGCGCAATATGAGGGGCTGATACCAGTGAGATTATTGAGAGTTCATCCAATAGCTCTTCGATGTAGTTGGAGAACAAAAATCAGACGTGTTTTCTGATTAGGTGTGAGTTGGGAGTTGATAATCACAGGAAATGTCTGATTGGAACCCAAAAGACGTACTTGAGGTGATTGGAAAGAGGCTTTAATTCCAAATTGGGTTGTCAGTAACAGTGGGTAGTTCAGGATGGGTGTTGGGAGCAAAGGAAGGAGCTATGGGTGTGTCTTGGTTGAGTTCGGGCTCCCCTAATTACGAGTTTTGATCCTCTTGTGGTTGATCAGAAATAGTTGGTTTTTCCTCGATAAAGTCATCAACCACATCTTCAATATCGCAAATCTATTCTATGACTCCACAATTAATTCCTTGTTGGGCCATAAAGATGTCGATCTTTAGTGTCTTACTTCTAAATTTTAATTCAATTTGGCCCTCCTCATAATTGATATTGGCCCTAGCAGTGGCCAGAAAGGGTCTCCCTAGTATGATTGGTGTATTCTTCACATTCCCAGGAGCATCCATGTCTAAGACAATAAAATCCACTAGAAATTAGAAATCATGTATCCTAACTATGACATCCTCGAGAATTTCTTTTGGTGACTTAATTGATCGGTTGACTAGTTGTAAAGTAATTTCAGTTGGTTTAAGCTCAGATTCCTCGAAGTAGTCTAGTAAGGATGTAGGTATCAAAATTATGGAGGCTCCTAAGTTTAATAAAGCTCGATCAAATCGTATATCACCAATTTCACAGGAGATCAGAGGGGTGCCTGGGTCTTTTCCCTTAGGCAGGAGTTTGCACAAAATGATAGACCTGGTTTGCTCTGATAGTATGATCGAATTCCCGTCTTTGGTTCGCAGCTTATGCTTAGGTGTACATACGTCTTTCAGAAATTGTGTGTAAGCCGATACGTGGCGTATCGCATCCATCAAGGGGATGTTTATATGGACCTGCTCAAAGAGCTTAACCAGATCCTTCTCAGGTGCCACGATTTTGGTTATCCTTCTTCCTTTCGTCAAGGCCTCGAGAAATGGAACCTTAGATGGTTCCTCTAGAATGGGTCCAGGTTCTTGATCTGGGATAGAGGTGTCCTGGATGACTATCCTAGGGTTAGGGTTTGTATTACCAGGCTGGGTTTGGCTTGGATAAGGTGGGTCCTGTGTTGTTTTGACAATGCTGGTAGTAATAGAATTCAATCCTGCCTGGTTCTGGTTTGGTATGGGTAAAAGAGGTGCTTGCTGCTAGTAACCAGTATATGATGTCGAAGCCTCCATCCCGTTAGGTGACGGAGTAGAAGGGGCCTGATAAACAAAGTGAGCTTGGCCTAGATTGGGTTCATAACACGCCTCTAGTTTGGCACACTATTCGGATTAGGTAGAGGTTGTGAAGGAAGTGCACCAGGTTAGCAAGAATTTGCCATCTAGGCAAGTTGATTGCGAACCTCTGTGATCTCCTCTTTATGCTTTTTTTGCATAGCTGCATTCGTCTTCTGAATGTCAGCCAGAGTCTGAAGGATAAGAGTCATTTGATCTATATGAGTCGGTCCAGATTGATAAGTTGGGTTAGAATGAGGTTGAGGCGGCTAATATGGACAAGGAGCTTGTGGTCGGGGCTGATATTGAGGTCTCTGATTTTAATTATTTCCTGACCATATGAAATTGGGATGATTACACCATCTAGGGTTGTAACTGTTTGAAAATGGATCATTCTAAATGGCTTTAAGGTCCTCGCAGGTCAGAGGAACTTCAGGAAAATGAGAATATGAGGGTTCAGAGTTCCCCCAACTAGAGTAGGTGGGTCTAGAGTTTCCTCCGAAACTAGAATCAGACGGGGATGGATACGGGTCCATCCCCTGAGAAGGTTAGTGATAGATGTTGTGCATGACCTCCTTTCTAGAGGGTAGTTACATGAACGGGTTTTGCGCAGAGGTGGATCACTGCAAATGTTGAGTTAGTTCATCTACCTTCTTCTCAATAATAAAGACCTTATTCAGATGACTAGCCATCAGTTCCAAGTTGACGGAAGAGGACAGGTCCTGCGTCTCATCTGCTCTCTTTGGATTCGTCAATGCATGGGCATTCGTGCAGTCGAACATGGCCATGGATTCATTATTGATGGAGTTCTCGCACATATTCTCGAGAATCTCCCACATGGTGTCTTCATGTTGACCCATGATGTTTCCTCCATAGGTTGCATTGACGAATAATCGAATATCGTCATGGAGTCCCTGGTAAAAGAACTGGACTTGTTCCCATTTAGGAACTCCATGATGGGGGCACTTTCGCATGAGATCCAGAAAATGATCCCATGCTTCGTGAAGTGGTTCTCCTGCTTGTTGTGTAAAATGTGTGATCTAGTGCCGTAATCCAACCAACAGGGAAGAACTTTCTCAAAAACTCAGATTAAAGTTTCGCTCAGGTGTTGATTGGATGTGTTTGGTTTTGGTACCAGTGAGCAACTTTATCCATGAGAGAGAAGGAGAACATTTTCATGTGTAGAACATCTCGATTTTGAGCTTCTAACCCAAAGGTCTGGGCCAGATGCTTGAGTTGTTTGATATGCTAGAAAGGATCTTCAGAATTACGACCATGGAATTTAGGAATGGCATGAATCATGTTGGGCTTAAGTTCAGTGTCAGGACCTCCAAGAAGGATTTGTACTCGAGGTTCGATTGCCACCGCAGTGGGATTGTAGTGATCTCGGATCATTGGACGCTGCGGTGGGTTCACAAAGGGTTGGAATAGATCATTAAGGCGCTGAAGTTGATTTTCAAGATTATTTTCTTCTGTTAGTTATGCCATGATGATGGATGAAGGAGAATCAGGTTTAGATGAATCAGAAGAGATATCGATAGGACTGGGTTGTTGTACAAACAAGGAGGTCGAGGCTTGGCCTCGACGTGAATGAGTAGCTAGAGGAGGCCTCAAGGATGGTCTTAGAGACCTCCTCCCGAACATGCACCGATGGAGTAGATGAGAGGTAGAATGTAATTGACCCAATCAAGACACCCAAAAATTTTTGGATAACTATAGAGGTTCGGGGCGGATGATACCCCTTAGCTAGAAAGCCATTCACTAGAGAATTACTTGGGTAGCTAGAGAGAGAGTCCCGCAAAGACCCCTACATAGTAGAGTGCCCCCATGGGTTACAGGGTTTCCCCCACCCGACCTCTCATGTCATTGATGTTCCAGGTAGACCAGAATGGGGACTTGACCTCTTAAGTCTACCAGTTTTAATTAAGAGCAAGGGTGCCTAGGATTTCACTTGAACTTTAAGGTGTGTTGAGTGCAAAAGTGACCTAATTTGAAGATTGGTTGACCCAACAAGGTGGGTCAACTTCACCTGTATTGTCCACTTGAGAATTTTAGGTCCCTCTTTTAGTATTCAAATGAATTTAAGAGCCTGATTTTAGGGTTTTGCTTGAATAGATCAATTCAATCAAGGCTTAGGCACACATTGTTTGGAAAGATCAATTCTTGATTAAGCAAGTGTGTCTCTAAAAACCCTAAACTGGAATCCTTAATTGGCTCTAATTTGGTCCAATTTAATTTGTCAAAAATGTGGTATGTAGGGCTCAAACAAGAATGTGATAGCCCTAGATACCTTAAGCTTCAGGTGGGTGCACAAATCAGGAAACTTGATGAATTATCTAAGGATAGAATGCAAGTAGCCCTAATTGATTTTTTTCCTTTTAACCTTTTCAGAATCAGGGGCTTAAGAGAGAGTAGTTAAAACCTACCTGCCCCTGGCGTGTTTAATGTGAGGCTGATCTTCCTTGAATGTATCCCCCCTAAAACAACCACAGCAAAAGAGATATAGCAAGTTAGAATCCAAATCAAGAACTGCAATCAAGAGTTCTAAATTGCTCGTTGCTCCTATGCAATAATGCCAAAATGCTCGGGCGCTAAATCGATGTTTTTAAAATTGTCGTGTTGTAGTATAGCCAAAATAGCATTTAAACAAATAAATTTATTACTTGAAAAAGTTTCGAGGTCGAACACAGGGAGCAATATGGAATTCAATTCTCAAGAATTGCAATTTAAGATAAGAAAGCTTTGAGATTGTGAACAAAAACTGATTTAGAGTAAAGTAGCACTTGTATCAAGTGTCAAAATGCAAAAATAATGGAGTAAAATGGTGATTTAAATCACCAAATACTCCTTACAATGATAGCTAATGAACTCAATGTATATATGAATGAAATGCAATAAAACCAATCAAATAATTTACTAATCAGATGGCCTAAACTGCTTAAGCCTCTCTGTTCTTCTTCTTTTCTCTCTCTTCTCTACCTTTCTTCTTCTGCCCTTTCCTTCTCTGTCTTTCTTGCCTCTGCAACTCTTCTTGCTTTAGCCCTTCTTCTTCTTTTGTCTTCTTTACAAAGTAGGGGAAGTTTTAGCCAATTCTCACCAAGAGCAAAACCCTCCTCCTACCTATGTAGACTCTCCTTCTCTCTTTCTCTCTTTAGGATCCTCTCTCATAGAGCCATAGGGGTAATCGATCCTAGCGTACTCTGGTCCAGGCTCACTGACAGTGGGTGATGAGGGAGGAGTGAGGCTTAGGTAGGTTAATGGGTCAAGCCAGGTTTGCAGGTAGAGGCCACAGACAAGGCGCAAGTGAATGGGTTCCAAGGACCTCACCCCGTGTCTGGAGGCAGTAAGCCCACTTGACAAATTCAATTTATGGGTAGTTGCGCAGGCACCTATTCACATTGTGGCACTAATTCCACGCTTGTTCTTTGCACGAACAACAGTAGTAGGTGGCCTTCAATTTGTGTCCTTGGAGCGGTCGATGCTTCGAATTGATCACCTGGGGATGTTCCTAGAGGGAGTCCACACCGCCTGAGGGTGTCACTTGGGAACTTCATGGTTAGAACACTATGAACACTGCTGGAGAAGATAATGCAGCAATAGAGCTCCAGCCTAGAACCTAAAATAGAGAATAAGGCCTTTCGACTGTGTCAAAACACCTCAGAAGGTTCGCTATAGCACAACGAACGTAATGGCGGTGGTTTCATGGAGGATGGGTGTGGATGGTAGCCAGACGGTCACAAGTTAGGTCGTTGGTGATGGGTTTGTTCTGGGGGTGGTGTGAGTGGATGGAATGGGAAATTGAAAGAGGGGAAATGAGCAGAGAGGTGTGGTGGAGGTTTTGAGGTAGTCAGCAAGGAGTTTGGTGGTGTGTAGAGCGAGATGTTCCTCACTGGAGGTATGGTCAGAGCGGTGGAAGATGAAGTCATGGAGGCATGGTCAAGGTCGAAATGGCTTATCAAAAGTCTTGGTGTGATGAGGAAGAGGTTAGGGAGTAGTTGAATGTACTAAAGGATGAAGTGGGAAGGAGAAGGCATCAGTTGTGGTGTTGCCGGTGCTAGAGAAGAGAACAACTCTGGAGAGAGGGAGACAGCGAGGAAGGAGATTAGCGTGTCGGCTGGTACGGCTCGACGTGGGAAGAAGCGAGGAGGATGACTCTACTGCTGGTATTGCAAATGGAAGACGAAGATGGATGGAGGGGCTCACCAAACATTGAGGAGCTTTCGGCTGAGAGAGAGAGAGAGGAATTATTAGGGAATCTTGGCCAATTTCGAGCGTAAGGAGGATGGTTTGAGCAGGAGGTTCTTTATAGACCTCAGGAAGAAGTTTTGAGCTTAGGAAGCAAGCTTCCCAAGCTTGAAAGGTTTGCCAGAGTTGGGAAATTCCTTGATACCCAATTCTCTCATGCGTTCGCATGAGAGATTGGGAAGGTTTTGGGGAGTGGGATTTGGCTTATAAGGAAGAGAATTTCTTGATGAACTTCCCTTTCAAATTTGAAAGGGATTCGACAAGAAATCAAGGAGTTATTTGCAAAGTAAGGTCACTGAAGCAAGTAGGAATAGGTTTAATGGTGGAAGGGACCGTTTTGTGAGAACGACAACAAAGTTAGGGGTCTATTTGAAAATATTTTTAAAGTTAAGAGCATAAATGTAATCAGACATGACCAAGTTGTAAACTAGGTCAAGACAAACTCATCTTGGGTCTAAATTTTAGTACAAACCTAATTTGAACCTAAGGAATCCAATGGTGAAGTTGGATTTTGGTTTTGACCATGTTTGACTAGGTAATTTATGCAAAAACCAAAATTATGTCAAATGTCTGTCTGAGACTCTATTCTGGGTCAAAATGGGTTCTGATGGTCAAATTGAAGGTTCCAAACCCTAGAGAATATTTTTCTATAAATTTTAGAAGGTTTAGGTGAATTTTATCTTGACCAGAACCTCAGTTAATTAAACAGGTCAATTTTTAGGATTTCAAAAGTCATTTAATTCTCAAAACTCGTGCAAATCCTTTTCTGATTGTTCTAACCCACTTATTAGCCTTTTAGGACCATTTGACCCTTAATTAACCCCTATAAAAACATGTGGTTGTACTACATTCATGATATGATGGTAAAATTATAGTTTTAACCTTAGTTTCTTATTTTTCCCTTAGAATGATTATGTAGTGAAATATGACTCTAGCAGTTATGTAGTAGCATTTACTGACTTAATTGAATCAAAATGAGCTAATTATGGCTCATGATGGTGTTCCCATCAATGTTTGATCAGACTCAACACTTGGGGCTTGATTTCAACATCTTCGGTTGGAATCTGGATGTTGGGATGTTCCCCGTAATTTGAAGGATCATAAAAATCCTTCAAGGGCTAAGCACCTTGCATTCTCTGGAACCATTCTTGCATTCTCTGCATTTGTTCTAGCTACCTTTGAAACATCTCTTATTGATTCTGAGGTAAAGGAGGTTGTTGATCGGCCATGGGATCAATTTATCCAAAATTTAGTATACACCTCCTAGAATGATCTAATGGTCCTTCCAATTAAGGATTCAATGACCTCCTTCCAAGCATAAACTAGGAAGAGGTCGGAAGGACTGGGGATAAGAACCTTGTAGCACAAAAAAACAAGCCTGTCCTTAAGTTGGGTAGCATAAGGATCTATAGACTATCAGAATCCGTCTTAAGATTATAGATGATTTACTCTACTTGTATCCATCAATCCAACCAGTTAGAAGGATGGGATAGGGAGAAGGTTCTTCCTTTGGCTTGCACCTTCATTTCCTAGTGTACCCTCCAACTGTGGTCGTTTGATGCTACTTCCCTAGCCTAACATTAGATTGACTAGTATAAGTAGGTTAATCATGAACAATCTCAATCTGGGCCTCGAAGTGCGAATTAGTCCTTAAGGCCAATGTCTAATCAATTTTAACTTAGACTTAGGATTGTATTACTTATGGAATGTGATGGGCCCTTAAAATGGGTTGTGCCCTTAATGATTGATTGAATATGTGTGAGTGCGTGCACAACTAGGGTTTTCAAGCAAGATTATTTGGATGAGTTGATTTTAAGGTTCAAATCTTCCTTAAGTAGCTTTTAGGGTTTAGAATTAGGTAAATTCAATCAAGTTTAAGAGGTAAACCTGATTTTCAAAAACACGGATGAAGATCTTTTCCTTTTGAAATCAAAATTAAAGTGGAGTGCCTAGTATTGACCTAAATTATAAACCCTAAGGGAAAGCTACTTGATGAGTTGATTTTAGATGAAGTGGTGTGGCCCAAACAACTCAAACAATTGGCCTTAATGCACCACTGAGTTAGGCACACAAGTGATTACCTAATCTGATTTCTACTCAATTATGTGTTTGGGTGTGTGTGTACTAGTTCTAAAGATCGGTTGACCGGTTGAATATGAAAATTAGAAGAGGTTGTGCACCTCTGTGAGATTTTTTTTCTCTTTTTATAAGCGGAGGGTGGGATGGATGGAGGTGGAAATCAAACAAGCAAAACTAATCCTAGGGTTTATAAGAACACCTAGGTTAATTAGGGTTTGAATTAGGGTTATGAAATGAACTCTATGGGGGAAGAATGGGGAGCACTTATAATTGTCTTCAACAACACTTTACTCCTTTCTACCACTTGAAGATTTCTTGTTGAGGTACTTGCAAAATAATAGAAAAGAAATAAAAGCAAGTTAGAAAATCGATAAGTGCGAGGAAATGCAGAAAAAAAATTGAGATTTGTTGCCTCGCTAGTAATGCGCCAAAATGTTGTAGTGGAAAATCGTCGCAAAAAGAGTTTGAGTTTGGAAAACCTACCATTGTAGTGTGATTTGTGAGGAAATCCATCAACAGATAGTTTTACTGAAACTCAAAAAGAATTCCGGGTCGAACACAAGGTGATTACGTCGATTTGAAATCTGCAATTTTTTTTTGTAATTTTTGCTTAAAAGTGAGATAATCACAATGAATCTGATATTAACACTAAGAGAGAGAGAGAGAACAAAGCACTTTTTATAAAAAGGATAATGTTTTTATAACTAGAAAGTGGGAAATATTACAACTAGAAAGTACTAAATCTACTCTAGAATGCAGTAAAGAGAAGGGAGGTGAGAAATTATCCTCCTCGATGGCTACTTGGAGGATGAGCTAAAACGAGGCAACACCCGGAAGACATAGAGCAGAGACAGAAGACGAAGAATGAAGCGGGAAGAACTGGGGGCGAGGTAGGATGTCACTGTGGAATGGGGGTGAGAAGACGACCACGGGAGCTCCACGAACGGTGTGAGAAGTTGACGAAATTTTGCTTTTAAGTCTAGAGGAGCATCCCAGGTTTGGGACACGCTTCTTTAGAGCTTTGGAGAGGGAGAGAGGTGAAGGAAGGGATGAATGATATGTGGAGGGTGTAGGCCTTTTTGTAGGTGTAGCGGTTGGGGGCAAATAGGTCATTTTAACATTAAAACATTAATGTAGGGTCTTTAGTGATGGATAAAACTATCACTAAAGACCTAAACGTGGGCGACGTGCGTGCGCCTCCCCGCCTCCTCGCATTCAACGCATGCATCATGTACACGAGGTCTTAGCTGTCCGATCAAGAGATCGGATGGCTTAAAAGCCCTTAGCGTCGCTTCTCCTTCAATGTGCCCAATGCCTGCATGTGCAATTGTGCTTGGGCTTAGGCATCTGATCGCATGTGCGGCCACCCATGCATCTCGTTGCGCCACGTCTCGCCCATCTGCACCGCTCATGCTTTATCCAATGGCTGAAATCGGCCATGCCTTGCGTTGTGCTGAATTGAGGTGCGTGGTGAGCTTCAAACCCATGTCCTCATCTCGTGCGTGAAGCATTCAACCAACGTGCCATCTCATCACTTTGTCAAATTTCTAACCGAGGCACTCATTCTCATGGCCATTGGATCAAGATCCAACTGCCTAGATCTAGTGCGGTTGAGGAGAGAGAGGGCACAGTTGGTCCTCACCATTTTAGCTAGGCTAGTTTGGGTGATCGAAATGGTGCCACGTGGCACCATCTTGGCTGTCCATCTTCACATGCTTGTAGGTGATGCCACAGATGTCGGATTGGACCAATTTTCACGCCTTGGACTGCAATCATTGATCTGAACCCATCCGTGTGGTCGGATTTGTTGTTTAAAGAATGGATTTCCACCACTTAGCCCCTTAACCTCTGATCTTTCTCAAACTGCATCTAATACTACTTAAATCCAATCAGGGCGATCTTGTAGTCGTTGAACTTCGATCATCACCCTGATCAGATCCATATGGTTTGATCTTCAATCTGAGGCCCCCGATTAAATATTTCCTGTCCCTAACCACCAAAAAGAGTAAATTACTATGCAAATTATACAATTTGACCTAAATGCATGATGATACATGTTATGCAATATTTACAATACATGATGCTTCTACGACACTAAGAACACACATAAATAGACATTTTAGGCTATTCAGATGCATACACATCAGTAGGTCATTGGCTATCTATGGTTCAATGTACACAGTGCTTATACATGCTCATGCTACATGATGTAGTTGCCACCCCTTTTCACGATGACCCTAGGGTAATGGAATGTGGCAACACGATGGGTATAAGTAGTCTTCTTGACTAAGGGGATGGCTTATAGTGGTCTTACGTCGCAAAAAGTTACACAAGACTGTCTCGTGCCCGAGACATCAATTGATAGATGGAGAAACATAAGAATATGGATGAATTACATAAACGGAATTGGATATGAAATAAATTGTAAATAGACGAACTCTTAACATAGTGCCCTTTTTCCTGTACTCTGTTACTTGGGTTACATGTTTAGTTGTTTTACTCTACTCAGTTTTCACTGAAGTTTTGTCTCGAGTTCCATACTCAGGTGTTGCTGAGTAGTCGGGTGCAGCAACTACTGTTGGTTAGACTTTTATGAAACTAGGTCCTGACTGAGGAGATGGTCTATACCTAGCTAGTGGCTTGTAGCAGTAGTTTTCTTTCTGCTATTAGAATTTTATTTCCTATCTTCTTGGAAGCTGTACGAGACTCTCTTAAATTTATACTTTAGGGTGAATTTTAATTTTATTGTCAGCACTTTAGTTTTTCTTTCATTTAATGTATTGTGAAAGAATGTTGACTATTGATGTTCTATGGCTCTATGTTGAGTAACTAGGATTTTGCTTATGTTCATGCTAGTTGTTAGCACACGGCGACCCAGGTTTCGTCGTTTGGTGGGACTTGGGTCGTCACACCTGTTTTGGTGCCACCTTTAGAAAGAAACCCTAGAAGAAGACTTGATCCTTTTGAATATGAACCTATTCCCATGGCTAGTCACCATTAGGAAGAATTGAGTGGGGAGGAGGAGCCCATCCTTAATCCCATTGGCAACCTTTAGAAACAAATCCAGAGGTAGGACCAGCATCATGATAGTCAGATCGACACCATAGTTCAAGCCTTGAACTGAATCAAAACTGGTAGACAAAGCTAACCTCTTAGAGACTACTACAACCCTCCTAATGCCCAGCTTGAACCTTATGTTAGCATACCCCAAGAGGGGGATGATTTTGAACTAAAACCTCAGATCATAAACCCAATTCCCCATTTCCATGGCCATAACTCTGATGATCATTTCCAGCACCTTGAGGAGCTCCTACACATAGGAAGGACCTCTGGCCCTAGAAATATGGAAGAAGGTACTTTGATGATGAAAATGTTCCCATTCTCATTGAAAGATAAAACTTCACAATGGTTGAGAACAAATGGTAGACCTATTTTGACTTCGGATGATTTGAGATATGAATTTTTGGAGAAATTTTTTCCAATAGGTAAGACCAATGCCCTTAGATGTGCCATTACCACCTTTAAGTAGAACTCTGGGGAACGACTAAATGAGGCTTGAGAGAGGTTCAATGATCTAACTAGAAAGTGCCCTCATCACGGTATTCCTAAGTGGCATTTGGCCTAAATATTCTATTATGGGTTGAGTGACAATGTGAAGAATTTTGTTGATGCGGCATGTGGGGGAAACTTCCTTAGTAAAGATGAAGAGGGAGCTTTTGAATTATTTGAAACTATGAGTGAAAACTCCCTGAACAATGCCTCTATGTCCACCTTTAGTAGATCTAATCAACCAAAGAGTGGAGTTTATGAGATTTGGGAAAATTCAAGCTCATTTGATCTAGAAATTATTGCAAAATGATTGGATAAGGTGGAATTGGTCGAAAGGAATGTGAAAAATCAGGAAAAGAAGTTGGATAGATTGGATAATTTATTGAAGAGCAAGAATCCCTTAGGTACAGCTACCCATGTAAATCCTATGATTAACTGAGGAACTTTTGTTTAGACCCACACCCAACCCCTATCCTCTTTAGGTTAGGAATTAGTGCACAACATAAATGACTTGCCTATGGCTTAGCCCATGAGCCAACTATACTTGGTCCTCTTTTTGGGTACTGATGAGAACCTCATCATGAGCCATAACTAGCTCATTTTGACCCAATACAAAGGATAAAAGCTCCTACATATCTCAAGGAAAAGCTTAACTCAGAGAATTCTGAGTTTGAGAAGAAAACAAGTCATAAGGGGTAAAAGTGCAATTTTACCAGTATAATCTGCATACAGGGTAATTCAGGGCCCAAACATAGGTCAAAACAGCTTAATAAGAATAAAAGTGGGATGAGATGATCTAGCAAGGGCTACAGCACTTCCAAGGAACCAAATGATAATCTGTAACCCTAAAACAACCCACTTCAATTCACAAGGTTCGAGGCAAAGTAAAAATAGAATAAACCCTCTAAAATTCATAGAAAAATAATCTCTAGGGTTCAGAACCTTCAATTTGGCCTTTAGAACCCATTTTGACCTACATTGAGAACCATGCCCAATTAATAACTTAATTTGGGTTTTTGCGCAAATTGACCGGTCAAACAAGGTTTAATATGAAAATAAAATTCACCATCAGATTCCTTAGGTCCTAATTAGTCATGTATAAAAACTTGAGCCTAAGAAGAAACCTCCTTGACCGACTTCACACTTTGGTCCTCATATATTTACTCTTTGGCCCTCAACTTTTGAACCCTCACATTTTGGCCCCTAACTCTCCTTCGTTCTTTGCAATCAGGTCCCTCCTGCAAAACCCTGCCAGCACCATGCTCCGGCGACCTTGCGCGGAGCATGGCGCCGGGCAGGGTGAGGTGGGGGACCTGGCAAGTGTACCGGGGGTGCCCTGCGTCGTCAGCCGTCGCAGGAGCACCCCCCTGGACATTGTAGGCCACCATACCGGCCGTGCGAACGCACGGACGGTATGGGTTCATGTTCCGACCATTCTCCGGCGAGGGAGACACGTCGTCTCCCTCCGCCTTCCTCCCTGCTTCATCCCTATAAATACCCCCCGCCGCTCCACCGACGAAGGCAGCCGGGATCTGACGGAGAAAACCCCCAGCTTTCTTCTCTTCTTTCTCCGGCAGACGCTCACCAGCTCCGGCGGCTTCCTCCCCCTCCACCTCTTCGCTCTGCCGCACTACCAGCAGCAGAGACTTCCTCCCCTGCTCTTCCCGCGCCACGCCGCACCCAGCTGGCGCCTCTCCAGCCCTCTGCTCGCCGCCGCCCCTCTCCCTGAGCATCGTCTTCTCCGGCGACAGTCGATACGACTGTCGCCCTGTTCCTCCCCCTTCGTCCCTGCAAGTAAGTTAGACCTACTCCCCTTCTTCTCCTCTTTCTTTCCCCGCTTTCAATTTAGTCAATTAAACCCTCGACCGTTCCTGTTCATCCTCATCCTCTCCGCCTCCGACCACCCTCCGGCGAGCCGCTCCCATCACCTCAGCGACCCACACGGCTCGCCGACCACCACAGAACCTCCGCCTCCTCACCCTGATCCTCTTCCGCCCCTCCACTTCCCACCAAACACCCTCTGCAGACCCACCGAACACACCCACTTCCTCGCTCACAGTTTGACCTAGGACGACCTGTTAGCTCCATCTCGCCCCCTGCAGACCCCCTGACCACCTTCGCCGTGCCACGGCGAAGGTACCCCGCCTGTCTGATTTGGCCGAGAGGCCGTTCTATTGATTTCAGGTTCCAGGCCTTGACCGCCATTGGCGAGGAAGCTCGAAGCTTGCTTGAGGTTGCTCCAAGCCTAGATATCCCAGGTTGAAGACCTAGGCTGCGCGAAAGAGTCTTGCGCACACACCCTGGCCCTCAATTGGAGTTGCGAGCCTCAACAGCTGTTGCAATTGGAAGCACCATCCCTACTGCAGGCGTGAGAGAAAAGGGGTGCGCGGATAGTCCCACCTCGGAAATTTCTGAAGCCACACACCCACATAAATTGCAAAAGTGCCACCATCTGTTTGCCTCAGTTACCACGGGGTGAGGTCCCTCTCACCCGACCCGACCCGGCCTCGTCCGTGACCACGCTCCGCGGACCTGGCCCGACCCGATTAGACTGACCTGCACTCCTCGCCCACCACGCACGCCGGTGGGCCTGGACCCGGGCCTGACCCGAACCCGATTACCCGGTAGCGCTCTGGGAGAGCTTCCGAAGAGTGATTTCAGAGAGAAAGAGAGACGCGGGGGTGGGGGGTAGAGTAGGTTTTGCCTCTTGACGAAAAAATTCTGAAGTGTGCAGGCCGAAGAAAGAAGAAGCAGACCCGCTGAAGAAGAAGGAGCTGCTGCACTGTAGCAAAGGCATCGTTAAGTCGTCTCAGCACCGGGGCAGACGACGGAAGGTCAGCAGCCAAAGAAAAAGAAGACAGGCTGAAGAAGAAGGAAGAGCAACGGCCAACGCCAAAGAAGAAGAAGAGAGGTCAAGGCAGAAAACCAAAGAAGAAGAAGAACAAGGAGCTCTGAAGAAAGAAGAACATCACCAACGGAAGAACAGCAGGAAGAAGAAGAAGAGCACCACCATTGCAAGAGAAGAGTATCACCTGAACAGAGAGAAAGAAGGAGACCTAAAGAAAGAGAAAGAAGAGCACCCCCCTCTGCAGAACAAAGAGAACAACAAATCCTCTCTCTCTCTTTATTTTTGTAAAAGAAACATGTATATCTCTAGAATACAACTTGCTCCCTGAGTTCGACCTCGGGAACTCTTTTATTTTTCCGAGTAAAAAATATTTTTATATGAAACGTTGGTAACAACCGGCTTTACTACAACGTTATAACAGAACCGACGTTTCATTTTGGCGACGTTGCCGGGGAGCAACGGCTATTCTAGAGGTAAACATTCCTGTATCTTTTAATTTCTGATAATCTCCTCTCTTTTGTGCAGCTACAGGAACTCAAGAAGACGAGCAACCACACAACCACTCCAAAGACAGGTAAATCTTTTCTCTCACTATTAACCCCTACACTCTAAAGAGGAAGAAAAGAAAAGAACAAGCAATATAGGGCTAACCTGTCTTCCATACTTAGTAACCATAAAAAGTTGCATGTCTTCAACTCATCACTCCTGCACACTATTAAGGGTATTTAAGGGCTAACACATTCTTGCTTGAGCCCTAATTGCCCAACAAAGAGTTAAATGGACCAAGTAGAGCCAACATAAGGTCAAACATTAGGATTTCAGTAGAGACACACCCCTTAATCAAGAATTGAGGAAATCCTAAAGAGGTGTGCCCAAGCCATTGATTGAAAATAATTAACAAGAAAAATCCTAAACAATTGGCTCTCTCTAAACACTTGAACCCTAAAAGACAGGACCTAAAAGCTCTTAAAGAAAACAATAGGTAAAGTTGACCCCTTGGGTTAACCAACCTTAAATTAGGTCACTCTTTGCACTTAAAAAGACTAAAGTTCAAGTGAAACCTTAAGCACCCTGATCTTAAAATTGGTAGACTTAAGAGGTCAAGATCCCCATTCTGGTCTACCTGGAACCGCAGTGACAAGAGAGGTCGGGTGGGGGAAACCCTGTAACCCGTGGGGACGCTCTACCGTGTAGGGGTCTTCGCGGGACTCTCCCTCTCTGGCTGCCCAGGTAATTCTCAGGTGGACGATCTTTCTGATCAAGGGGTCCATCTGCCCCGTACCTCTATAGTCACCCAACACATTTTTGGGTGTCTTGATTGGGTCCAGCACCTTCTAAACTTACCTCTCCCAACTGTGCATGTACGGAAGGAGGTCTCTAAGACCAACCTTAAGACCTCCTTTAGAAATTCACTCTCGTCAAGGCCAAGCCTCGACGCCCGTGTTTGTGCAGCAACACCCTCACATTATTCTCTCTTCTGATTCAGAACCAAGTTCTTCTTCTTCCCCCATCATGGCTCAGCCAGTTGAGGAAGAAAATAATCTGGAACACCAGCTCCAGCGACTCAATGACCTCTTCCAAAACTTCGTGCACCCACCACAGCGTCCTATGATGCGGGACCACTACAATCCTGCTGCGGTGGCCATTGAGCCTCGAGTTAGAATCCCGATTGGAGGACCTGATTCCGAACTAAAGCCCAACATGATTCATGCTATACCTAAATTCCATGGGCTTAATTCTGAAGATCCCTTCCAGCACATCAAACAGCTTAAGCATCTGGCCCACACTTTTGGATCAGATGCGCAAAATCGGGATATTCTTCTCATGAAGATGTTCTCCTTTTCTCTTATGGACAAGGCCGCCCATTGGTATCAAACTCAAACCCGGCCGATCAACACTTGGGGAGAACTTCAATCCGAGTTTTTGAAAAAGTTCTTTCCCGTTGGTCGAACCAACGCCTTGCGCCATCAGATTACACACTTCACTCAACAATCAGGAGAACCTCTCCATGAGGCATGGGATCGTTTTCAGGATCTCATGAGGAAGTGCCCCCATCACGGAGTTCCTAAATGGGAACAAGTCCAATCTTTTTACCAGGGACTCCGTGAGGACATCCGCCTTTTCGTCAATGCAACCTGCGGAGGAAACATCATGGGTCAACATGAAGACACCGTATGGGAGATTCTCGAAAACATGTGCGAGAACTCCATCAACAATGACTCCATGGGATTATTCGACAGGACGAATACCCGCGCAGCGACGAATCTTAAGGGAGCACATGAGACGCAGGGCCTGTCCGCATCAGTCGACCTGGAATTAATGGCCAGTCGATTGGACAAGGTCTCAATCATTGAAAAGAAGGTGGATGAGCTGACTCAGCACTTGCAGCGAGCCACCTCTGCGCGTAACTCCTTTGCACAACCTCCTTCCACACAGGAGACTGTGCAAAACATCCTACACCGATCCTCCCCTGGGATGGATCCATATCCATCCCCATCTGATTCTTGGACTGGAAGATCATCCAATCCTTTCTTCACCAGCCGGGGGAACTCCATTCCTCCTTTCCCTGATTCTCAGGAGGTTCCTCAGACCTGCGAGGACCTCAACGCCATCCAGAACGACCCATTCTCCAACACTTACAACCCTGGATGGCGAAACCATCCCAATTTTCAGTGGGCGGGAAATTCCCAAACCCAAAGACCACCTTTTCAGTCCCGCCCACAGCCCTCTCATCACTACCAGCCGCCTCAGCCTCGGCCCAACCCTACTTATCCATCAGGGCCAAATCAAGATCAAATGTCCTTAATCCTTCAGACTCTGGCTGACATTCAAAAATCGAATGCGGCCATTCAAAAACAGCACAAGGACGAGCTTACTGAAGTTAAAACTCAGCTGGCCCAGTTGGCAAGTTCTCGCCAGCCAGGCACACTCCCTTCCCAACCTCTTCCTAACCCAAATAACGTGCCAACCCAGAAGCGCGTTATGAATCCAAATCTAGGCCACGCTCAATGGATTTATCAGGCCCCCACTGCTCCATCTCCAGACGAGATGGAAGCCTCTACTTCTCGTACGGGATTTCAGCAGCAGCCACCCCTCCTACCAAATCCAAACCAAAATCAGGCCGGATTAAATTCTGTAACAACACGTAGTGGTAAGACAACTCAGGACCCGCATTATCCAAACCAATCC
Organism: Thalassia testudinum; assembly: GCA_037157565.1. NCBI lineage: Eukaryota > Viridiplantae > Streptophyta > Magnoliopsida > Alismatales > Hydrocharitaceae > Thalassia > Thalassia testudinum. The sequence goes on along the minus strand of JAZHRO010000014.1, from coordinate 128,487,389 downwards.
CAGCCTGATAACCATGACCCTAGGATAATTATCCAAGGTACCGCTGTTCCAGACCCACAACCTGGACCTATCCTAGAGGAACCAACCAAGATCCCGTTTCCCGAGGCCCTGACCAAGGGAAAGAAGACCACCAAACCCGTGGCCCCTGAGGAGGACCTGGTCAAGCTCTTTGAGCAGGTCCACATAAACATCCCCTTGATGGATGCAATCCGCCACGTACCAGCTTACGCACGATTTCTAAAGAATATATGTACACCCCAGCGTAAGCCGCGAACCAAGGGAGGGAGCCCAATTGTTCTGTCAGAGCAAGCCAGCTCTGTAATCCTTAGTAGACTCCCACCCAAGGCAAAAGATCCTGGAACTCCCCTGATCTCCTGTAAGATAGGTGGTACCCAATTTGATAGAGCATTGTTAGACTTAGGTGCATCTATAAATCTGATACCCACATCCTTACTTGACCATCTGGAAGAATCTGAGCTGAAACCAACCGAGGTGACGTTACAATTAGCAGATCGATCTATAAAGTCACCAAAAGGGATTCTCGAGGATGTTATCGTGAGAGTGCGGGATTTCTATTTTCCAGTAGACTTTATAGTTTTAGACATGGATGCACCTGAGAACCCTAGGGATACACCAATCATTCTAGGGAGACCTTTCTTGGCTACTGCTAGAGCCAACATCAGCTGTGAGGAGGGCCAAATAGAGCTTAAGTTTGGAGATCAAACACTGAAAATTGATATATTTAAGGCCCAACAAGGAATTAATTGCGGCGTCATCGAGCAAATTTGTGACATCAAGACTTTGGTTGATGAATCACACCCCCAGAATGACTTGAGTATGCCTCATCAACCACAGAAGGATCTTGACCCGCAAACAGAGGAGTCAAATCCAGATGTAAACAACCCAGTAACTCCCACCCTTGAACCTCACATCTATACTGAACCACCCGCTGCTGCTGAAAACCCCATCCTCGAACTGAAACCCCTTCCTGCTCATTTGAAATACATCTTTTTGGGTTCTAATCAGACCCTTCCTGTGATCATCAATTCCAACCTTAGTCCTGAACAGGAATCCCGTCTGATTGTTGTCCTCCAGCAACATCGCAGAGCCATCGGATGGACCCTCGATGATTTGACTGGAATAAGTCCCTCTTATTGTACTCATCATAGCTATTCAGAAGAGGGCACACGACCTTCTCGTGAAATGCAGAGACGCTTAAACCCCAATCTGCAGGAGGTCGTGAAAAAGGAGATCATCAAGTGGTTAGATGCCGGGATCATCTACCCGATCTCCGATAGTCGTTGGGTGAGCCCAATTCAGGTCGTGCCTAAGAAGGCAGGACTCACCACTATAACGACTGGGACCGGAGAAATCATTCCTACCCGATTAGCCAACTCGTGGAGAGTCTGTATAGATTACCGTCGACTCAATTCCTCCACGAAGAAGGATCATTTCCCACTACCCTTCATTGATCAAATTCTCGAAAAATTAGCGGGAAATAGGTTCTTCTGCTTCCTTGACGGGTACTCCGGTTACAACCAGGTGGCAATCCATCCTGAGGACCAAGAAAAGACCACGTTCACCTGCCCCTTCGGAACATACGCTTTCCGAAGGATTCCTTTCGGTCTTTGCAATGCACCCGCTACTTTTCAGCGATGCATGCTTGCCATATTCTCAGATATGGTAGGTGATTATCTGGAAGTCTTCATGGATGACTTTTCAGTTTTCGGAGCATCATTCGACGATTGCCTCCAACACTTGGTCCAGATACTCAGGCGGTGCATCGACGTGAATTTGGTTCTTTCCTGGGAAAAGAGCCATTTCATGGTGCCTGAGGGAATTGTCCTGGGACACTCAATTTCGGAGAAAGGTATCCAAGTGGATCGAGCTAAGGTTAATCTGATTTCTCACCTTCCTATGCCTAGCTCGATCAGGGACATCCGATCCTTTTTAGGGCATGTCGGTTTTTATCGACGATTTATCCCTGATTTTTCAAAAATCGCACGCCCCCTGACCACTCTTCTCTCCAAGGATGTTCCCTTCGAAATCTCCAAGGAATGCACTCAAGCATTTGAAATCCTGCGTGACCGAGTCACCCAAGCCCCGATCCTACAATCCCCTGATTGGTCTCAACCCTTTGAGATCATGTGTGATGCATCCGACTTCGCTGTAGGAGCGGTTTTGGGGCAGAAAAATGACAAGAAACCTGTGGTCATTTACTACGCCAGCAAAACACTCGATGAGGCTCAGCGTAACTATACAGTTACTGAGAAAGAGCTGCTAGCTGTAGTATTTGCCCTTGAGAACTTCAGATCATACCTTCTGGGTTCCCATGTCATCATATACTCGGATCACACGGCTGTGAGGCATCTCCTTGCAAAGAAGGACGCGAAACCTCGATTGATCCGATGGATCTTGCTGTTGCAAGAATTTGACCTCGAGATTCGCGATAAAGCGGGAAAACAAAACGTGGTAGCTGATCACTTGTCACGTCTTCCTTCTGAAATGATAGACCCTTCCGGACCCATCACTGAGCATTTTCCCGATGAGCACCTGCTGACTATTGGTACTAGCCTTCCATGGTTTGCTAATATTGTAAATTACTTGGCATCTCATCAGACCCCGTCCGATTGGCCGAAGGCCAAGAAAGACAAATTACACTCCGATGCCAAGTATTACATTTGGGAAGACCCGTACCTCTTCCGCATAGGTGCCGATCAGATCATCCGGAGATGTGTCCCGGAAGGGGAAGTCAGCAATATCCTCTCTTTCTGCCATGACCAGGCATGCGGTGGCCATTTTGCCGGGCATAAAACCGCATCAAAAGTCCTCCAGTGCGGCTTTTACTGGCCCACACTGTTCAAAGACGCACACAGTCATTGCAAGGCATGCAGTCGTTGCCAGACTTTGGGCAACATGAGCCGTCGTGACATGATGCCTATGCAACCGATTCTAGTATGCGAAATCTTTGATGTTTGGGGGATTGATTTTATGGGCCCCTTTCCTATTTCGGATGGTTTCGAATACATTCTGTTGGCTGTGGACTACGTGTCCAAATGGATCGAAGCCATACCGACCCGAACCTGTGATCACAAAATCGTTCTCAAATTCATTCATCAACACATTTTCTCAAGGTTCGGGATTCCTCGTGCAATAATCTCTGATGGGGGGACCCATTTCACAAATGCTCAGTTTAGGTCACTGATGACCAAATACGGGGTGTCTCACCGAATCTCTACTCCTTACCACCCCCAAACTAATGGTCTAGCTGAGCTGTCGAATCGGGAAATCAAGAAAATCCTGCAGGTCACTGTTCGACCTGACAGGAAGGACTGGTCGTCCCGACTTCCGGAAGCATTGTGGGCCTATAGGACCGCCCACAAGACCCAATTGGGCATGTCTCCCTTTAGATTGGTGTACGGAAAGGCATGCCACCTTCCCGTCGAACTGGAGCATAAAGCCTATTGGGCAGTACGGAACTGTAATCTAGATCTTTCCAAGGCTGGGACCCACAGAAAACTCCAAATCAGCGAGATCGATGAATTACGCACAGACGCGTACGAGAACTCGCAAATCTACAAGGAGCGGGTTAAAGCCTTCCACGACAAACACATCTCGAGAAAGATCTTTCATCCTGGTCAAAAGGTCCTACTCTTTGATGCCCGACTCAAACTCTTCCCAGGAAAACTGAGATCTAAGTGGGTCGGACCATATTTGGTCCGACAGGTTTTTGGAAATGGAGCAATCGAAATCAGTCCACTCAGCCACGATTCTGAACCTTTCATCGTGAATGGTCAAAGACTCAAGCCGTTCATTGATGTAACTTCTACTGATTTGGCTGAGGCATCTTATATCCTCCGTTCCCCTTGAGCTTATTGCGCCCAGCCGATGGCGTAAAACTCAGCGCTTAACGGGAGGCAGCCCGTCATTCTCTTTGAAAACCTGAAACTTGTTCTGACACCTTTCAGCACTCGAAGTTCACCCTTATAGACAGCCGACCCCAACTCAGATGTTCGCATCTGAAATTTGAAATCGTCCGCAAAAATTCAACCCAACCCATCCACTCACCCAAATTTCTGTCTTAAGGAATGAACTAAGACCCCCTAGGTTACAATGAGGACATTGCAAATCTTAGGCATGGGGGGGTAGGAAAGTGCAAAAACTTGTAAGAAAATGTTTCAAACAAAAAAATTCACATATGCCAAAAATACCATAAAAATTAAAAAAATTTTTTCGAAAAAGAATAAGAGGAAAAGAGGAGAAGGAAAATTTTGTGAAGGAGAAAAGAAACAAAATGAAAAAGGAGCACAAAATTATGAGAAAAAGTGATAGTCATTAGTAAGGAACTAAGGAATTAACCTAAGTTCTAGACCTCATTCGAGAAAATAACTGAAAAGTGCACAATGAGATTAGTAAGAATGCAAACCTTAGGCATTCTTGAATAGACTCTTAGTACCCATTAAGATCTGGACACTCCTCAAGAGGTTGAGGAAAATGAAAAGCTGAAGTATTAGGTCTAAGGCTTAGGGAGTATTCGGCCTCGTTAACTAATTTTTGGTTTACGGGACTCAGTAACCTAAGCACCCTAATCTCACACACAGCCTGGTTCAGTAAGCGTAAAAATCAGAATCACGCAGAAGCGTCACAAAAATCTGAAAAGAACATCTAGAATAGGAGCGGCCGATCAACACAAGTTGATTTGGACGAGTTCCCAGCGCGGAGAGGCGGGAAATCCCCTCGAAGATGCGTAACAAAATATCATCTCCTCGGTGCTTGTCTCTTAGGATATTTACATATCCTACGGGGGGCATATAAGCACTCTGCTGGTTCAGATTCCATGGATGGCATTATCTCGAAATGTCAATTGCCAGGGTCTGGATTCGGCCACGGAATACCATGGATGGGATTATCTCGAAATCTCAATAGCTAGGGTTCCGGGGGTTGCCATGGGCGGTGCTATCTCGAAGCATCGATCGCCAGGAACCCTTGAGGATTGATGATGGGAGCAAGGAATCTGATACAGACCGTGTTGAAAAGCCAATCCTAGGCTAGAACTAAAAAGAAAAAGAGAGAGAAAACTCTCCAAACAGAAAAACTTTCTATCTCTCTCTTACAAAACGCACTGCGAACTGAGCCAGGGCTAAAATCATTTCAAGCACGGGTGCTTTAACCACGAAGTCCAATAAACCTTAGGTTAGTTCTTGTGGGCCTTAAAAACCTTTGCTAAAAGACTGAGGCTAAGGCTAGATAGATTTGGATCTTGACTGGTACTGGAGTACCTTTTAGGCCTATGATCAGCATTCTAACCTAATCTATGAAGGCACTTATCTAAAACTATGGAAAACTTCATGGTCTAGAACAAGGGTTGAAACCTTAAGTTTTTGCTAAGGGACTAGCAAAAGCTAGGCATGGGGGTATGATGAGAACCTCATCATGAGCCATAACTAGCTCATTTTGACCCAATACAAAGGATAAAAGCTCCTACATATCTCAAGGAAAAGCTTAACTCAGAGAATTCTGAGTTTGAGAAGAAAACAAGTCATAAGGGGTAAAAGTGCAATTTTACCAGTATAATCTGCATACAGGGTAATTCAGGGCCCAAACATAGGTCAAAACAGCTTAATAAGAATAAAAGTGGGATGAGATGATCTAGCAAGGGCTACAGCACTTCCAAGGAACCAAATGATAATCTGTAACCCTAAAACAACCCACTTCAATTCACAAGGTTCGAGGCAAAGTAAAAATAGAATAAACCCTCTAAAATTCATAGAAAAATAATCTCTAGGGTTCAGAACCTTCAATTTGGCCTTTAGAACCCATTTTGACCTACATTGAGAACCATGCCCAATTAATAACTTAATTTGGGTTTTTGCGCAAATTGACCGGTCAAACAAGGTTTAATATGAAAATAAAATTCACCATCAGATTCCTTAGGTCCTAATTAGTCATGTATAAAAACTTGAGCCTAAGAAGAAACCTCCTTGACCGACTTCACACTTTGGTCCTCATATATTTACTCTTTGGCCCTCAACTTTTGAACCCTCGCATTTTGGCCCCTAACTCTCCTTCGTTCTTTGCAATCAGGTCCCTCCTGCAAAACCCTGCCAGCACCATGCTCCGGCGACCTTGCGCGGAGCATGGCGCCGGGCAGGGTGAGGTGGGGGACCTGGCAAGTGTACCGGGGGTGCCCTGCGTCGTCAGCCGTCGCAGGAGCACCCCCCTGGACATTGTAGGCCACCATACAGGCCGTGCGAACGCACGGACGGTATGGGTTCATGTTCCGACCATTCTCCGGCGAGGGAGACACGTCGTCTCCCTCCGCCTTCCTCCCTGCTTCATCCCTATAAATACCCCCCGCCGCTCCACCGACGAAGGCAGCCGGGATCTGACGGAGAAAACCCCCAGCTTTCTTCTCTTCTTTCTCCGGCAGACGCTCACCAGCTCCGGCGGCTTCCTCCCCCTCCACCTCTTCGCTCTGCCGCACTACCAGCAGCAGAGACTTCCTCCCCTGCTCTTCCCGCGCCACGCCGCACCCAGCTGGCGCCTCTCCAGCCCTCTGCTCGCCGCCGCCCCTCTCCCTGAGCATCGTCTTCTCCGGCGACAGTCGATACGACTGTCGCCCTGTTCCTCCCCCTTCGTCCCTGCAAGTAAGTTAGACCTACTCCCCTTCTTCTCCTCTTTCTTTCCCCGCTTTCAATTTAGTCAATTAAACCCTCGACCGTTCCTGTTCATCCTCATCCTCTCCGCCTCCGACCACCCTCCGGCGAGCCGCTCCCATCACCTCAGCGACCCACACGGCTCGCCGACCACCACAGAACCTCCGCCTCCTCACCCTGATCCTCTTCCGCCCCTCCACTTCCCACCAAACACCCTCTGCAGACCCACCGAACACACCCACTTCCTCGCTCACAGTTTGACCTAGGACGACCTGTTAGCTCCATCTCGCCCCCTGCAGACCCCCTGACCACCTTCGCCGTGCCACGGCGAAGGTACCCCGCCTGTCTGATTTGGCCGAGAGGCCGTTCTATTGATTTCAGGTTCCAGGCCTTGACCGCCATTGGCGAGGAAGCTCGAAGCTTGCTTGAGGTTGCTCCAAGCCTAGATATCCCAGGTTGAAGACCTAGGCTGCGCGAAAGAGTCTTGCGCACACACCCTGGCCCTCAATTGGAGTTGCGAGCCTCAACAGCTGTTGCAATTGGAAGCACCATCCCTACTGCAGGCGTGAGAGAAAAGGGGTGCGCGGATAGTCCCACCTCGGAAATTTCTGAAGCCACACACCCACATAAATTGCAAAAGTGCCACCATCTGTTTGCCTCAGTTACCACGGGGTGAGGTCCCTCTCACCCGACCCGACCCGGCCTCGTCCGTGACCACGCTCCGCGGACCTGGCCCGACCCGATTAGACTGACCTGCACTCCTCGCCCACCACGCACGCCGGTGGGCCTGGACCCGGGCCTGACCCGAACCCGATTACCCGGTAGCGCTCTGGGAGAGCTTCCGAAGAGTGATTTCAGAGAGAAAGAGAGACGCGGGGGAGGGGGGTAGAGTAGGTTTTGCCTCTTGACGAAAAAATTCTGAAGTGTGCAGGCCGAAGAAAGAAGAAGCAGACCCGCTGAAGAAGAAGGAGCTGCTGCACTGTAGCAAAGGCATCGTTAAGTCGTCTCAGCACCGGGGCAGACGACGGAAGGTCAGCAGCCAAAGAAAAAGAAGACAGGCTGAAGAAGAAGGAAGAGCAACGGCCAACGCCAAAGAAGAAGAAGAGAGGTCAAGGCAGAAAACCAAAGAAGAAGAAGAACAAGGAGCTCTGAAGAAAGAAGAACATCACCAACGGAAGAACAGCAGGAAGAAGAAGAAGAGCACCACCATTGCAAGAGAAGAGTATCACCTGAATAGAGAGAAAGAAGGAGACCTAAAGAAAGAGAAAGAAGAGCACCCCCCTCTGCAGAACAAAGAGAACAACAAATCCTCTCTCTCTCTTTATTTTTGTAAAAGAAACATGTATATCTCTAGAATACAACTTGCTCCCTGAGTTCGACCTCGGGAACTCTTTTATTTTTCCGAGTAAAAAATATTTTTATATGAAACGTTGGTAACAACCGGCTTTACTACAACGTTATAACAGAACCGACGTTTCAGGTACCAAGGAGGGACCTTGATTCCCTTAAATTCTGAATTAGGCAACCCAATGCCTAATTATTTTGAGGATGCTAACTCTATTTAGGGTTACAATAGGTATGACCCATACTCGAATACCTACAACCCTGGATGACGTAACCATCCAAATTTTGCATGGTCGAGCCAGAAACTCGCCCAGGGTATTGAGCCATCTGATTTTGGCTCCAGAAATGTGATTTTTGGAATTTTTGGAATATGTGATTTTTTTTTTGAAACCCTTTCTTGTGAAATGATTTTCACAGTGTTTTGCACTTTACTAAACCCCCATGCCTACGATTTGCAATGTCCTCATTGTAAATTAGGTGGGTTCGAGTTCAGCTTAGATCATTCATTAGAACAGGTGTTGGCTGGGTGAATGGGTCAGGATGACTGTTGCGGACGATTTCAAGCTCAGGTACAGGTACCAGAGGTGGAGTCGACTGTTCTAGTGGATGAACCCTAAAGTGCAATATGAGTTTAGCATAGGATGTGTCGGAAGGGTTTCGGGTTTTTTCAAAAATGACGGTCGCCTCCCATTAAGCGCTGAGTTTAATGCCATTGGCTGGGCGTAATGAGCTCAGGGAGAATGGCGGGTAAAAGATGTCTCAGCCAAATTTGTATCGATGAGTTCAATGAACGGTTTGAGTCACTGACCATTCACTACAAGAGGTTCTAAATCATGGCTGAGATGACTGATTTCGATCGCTCCATTTCCAAAGATTTGTCGGATAAGTCATGGCCCAATCCATTTTGATTTGAGTTTTCCTAGGATTATTTTGAGTTTGGCATCAAAGAGTAGGACTTTTTGACTAGGGAAGATCTTTCTGAATATGTGCTTGTCGTGAAAGGCCTTAACCCACTCTTTGTAAATTCATGAGTTCTCATACACATTGTGGCGTAATTCATCGATCTCACTCATTTGAAGTTTTCTGTGGGTTCTTGCCTTAAAAAGATTGAGATTGCAGTTCCGTACTACCCAATAGGCTTTGTGCTCCAATTCGACGGGGAGGTGACCTGCCTTCCCGTACACCAATCTGATGGGAGACATGGCTAATTAGACTTTGTGGGCGGTCCTATAAGCCCACAAAGCTTTCGGAAGTCAGCATGACCAATCTTTCCTGTTAGGGTGAACAATGACCTGGACGATTTTCTTGATCTACCGATTTGATAGCTCAACTAGACCGTGGGTTTGGGGCTGATAAGGAGTAGAGATTTAGTGTGACACCCCGTATTTGGTCATCAGTGATCTGAACTGAGCATTCGTGAAATGGGTCCCTCCATCAAAGATTATGGCACATGGAATCCTGAACCAACAAAAGATGTTCTTATGAATGAATTTGATTACTACCTTATAATCATTGGTTTGGGTCGGAATGGCTTCGATCCATTTGGACATGTAGTCAACAGTGAGCAGAATGTACTCAAAGCCATCCGAAATAGGAAAGGATCCCATAAAATCAATCCCCTAAACATCGAAGATTTCGCATACGAGAATTGGCTGTAAGGGCATCATATCACGGTGGATCATGTTGCCTAAGGTCTGGCAATGAGTGCATACCTTACAGTGATTTTATGCATCTTTCAAAATCGTGGGCCAATAGAAGCTGCATTAGAGGACTTTTGCTACGATTTTATGACTAGAGAAGTGTCCACCGCATGCCTGGTCATGGTAGAAGGACAAAATGTCCTGAATTTCTGCTTCCGAAACACAACATTGGATGATTTGATTAGCACCAATGCAGAAGAGATATGGGTCTTCCCAAAAGTAGTACTTGGCATCGGAAAGTAATTTGTTCTTCTTGGCTTTTGGCCAATCAAACGGTATCTGATGTGATGCCAAGTAGTTTACTAAATCAGCAAGCCATGGAAGTCCTGCACTGATTGTCATGAGGTGCTCATCAGGAAAATGTTTAGTAATGGGTCCGGAAGGGTTGATAATATCAGAAGGAAGGTGGGATAAGTGATCAGCTACCACATTCTGTTTCCCCACCTTGTCGCAAATCTCGAGATCAATTTCTTGCAACACTAAGATCCAGCAGATTAGTCAAGGTCTTGCATCCTTCTTTGCAAGGAGATGCCTCACAGTAGTATGATCTAAGTAAATGATAATATGGCAACACAAAAGATACGATTTGAATTTTTCCAGGGCAAATACTATGGCTAGCAACTCTTTCTCAGTAACTGTGTAGTTACGCTAAGCCTTGTCAAGTGTCTTGCTAGCGTAGTAAATGGCCACGGGTTTCTCATCTATTTTCTGGCCAAGTACCGCACCTACAACGCAATCAGATGCGTCGCACATGATCTCAAAGGGTTGAGACCAATCAGGGTGTTGTAGGAAAGGTGCTTGGGTAACTCAATCACGTAGGATCTCAAATGCTTGAGTGCATTCCTTGGTAATTTCAAAAGGGACATCCAAGATAGAAGATTAGTAAGGGGGCATGCGATTTTTGAGAAATCGGGAATGAATCGACAGTAAAAATCGACGTGCCCTAGGAAGGATTGGATTTCTTTGACTGAGCTAGGCATAGGAAGTTTAGAAATAAATTTACCTTGGCTCGATCAACCTGGATGCCCTTTTTAGAGATAAGATGTCCCAGGACTATTCCCTCAGATAGCATGAAGTGGCTCTTTTCCAAGGAAAGAACCAAGTTCACGTCGATGCACCGCTTGAGGATTTGGACCAACTGCATGAGGCAATCGTCAAATGATTCGCCAAAAACTAAGAAGTCATCCATGAAGAATTCCAGATATTCACCTACCATATCTGAGAATATGGCAAGCATGCACTGCTGAAAAGTAGTGGGTGCATTGCAGAGACCAAAAGGCATCCTTTAGAACGCATATGTCCTGAAGGGGCTGGTGAAAGTGGTCTTCTCTTGGTCCTCAAAATGGATTGCCACCTGGTTATAGATAGAGTACCCATCCAGAAAGTAGAAGAATCGATTTCCTACAAGTTTCTCAAGAATCTGATCAATGAATGGTAGTGTGAAATGATCCTTCTTCATGGAGGAATTGAGTCTTTGTAATCAATGCAGACTCTCCACGAGTTTACTATACAGGTTGGTATGGCTTCTCCGGTCTCAGTCGTGATCACGGTGAGTCCTGCCTTCTTAGGCACAACTTGGAATGGACTCACCCACTGACTGTAGAAGATTGGGTAGATGATCCCAGCATCTAACCACTTAATGATCTTTTTCACGACCTCCTGCAGATTAGGATTCAGACGTTTCTGCATTTCACGGGAAGGTCGTGTGCCCTCTTCAGTATAGATGCGATGTGTACAATAAGAGGGGCTAATACCAGTCAAATCATCGAGAGTCCATCCAATGGCTCTTTGATGTTGCTGGAGAACAGAAATCAGACGGGATTCCTAATTAGGTGTGAGTCTAGAGTTGATAATCAGAGGAATCATCTGATTGGAACCCAAAAGGACGTACTTTAGATGATCAAGAAGAGGCTTTAGTTCTAAAACAGAGTTATCAGTAGCAGCTGGTGGTTCAAGGTGGGTGTTAGGAGCAAGGGAAGGAGCTATGGGTGTGTCTAGGTTGAGTTCGGACTCCTCTAATTACGGGTTTTGATCCTCTTGTGGTTGATCAAAAGTAGTCAAGTTTTCCTCAATATACTGATTGTCAACCACAACCTTGATATCACATATTTGTTCTATAACCCTGCAATTAATCCCTTGTTGGGCCTTAAAGATGTTGATCTTTAGTGTCTGGTTCCCAAATTTTAGTTCAATTTGGCCAGCCTCACAATTAATGTTGGCCCTAGCTGTGGCCAGAAAGGGTCTCCCTAGTATGACCGATGTGTTTTTCAGATTCTCTGGAGCATCCAGATCCAATACTATGAAATCCATCAAGAAATAAAAATCTCGAACCCTAACAATGACATCCTCAAGAACTCTTTTAGGTGACTAAATAGATCAATCTACTAACTGTAATGTCACCTCTGTTTGTTTGAGCTCAGATTCCTCAAGATGGTCAAGTAGGGATGTAGGTATTAGGTTTATGGAGGCTCCTAGATCCAATAAGGCTCTATCAAATTAGATATCACCAATTGTATAGGAAATTAGGGGAGTACCTGGGTCTTTTGGCTTAGGTGGGAGCCTACTCAAAATGATGGAGCTGGCTTATTCTGACAATACAATTGGGCTCCCACTTTTGGTGCACGGCTTACGCTTAGGTGTACACAAGTCTTTTAGTAATCATGCATAAGCCGATACGTGGCAAATTGTATCCATTAAGAGGATGTTTATATGGACCTGTTCAAAGAGCTTGACCAGGTCCTCTTCAGGTGCCACGGGTTTAGTTGTCCTCTTTCCCTTGGTCAAGGCCTCGGGAAATGGAACCTTAGATGGTTCCCCTAGAATAGATCTAGGTTCTTGATTTGGGATAAGGGTATCCTGGCTGACTATCCTAGGGTTTGGGTTAGCATTACTAGGAAGAAAGTGGCTTGGGTAAGGTGGGTCATGTGTTGCTTTGCCACTACAGGTCGTAACTGAATTTAGTCCTGCCTGGTTTTGGTTTGGTATAGGTAAAATAGGTGGCTGCTGCTGAAATCCTGAATGTGATGTCGAAGCTTCCATCCCATCGAGTGATGGAGCAGAAGGGGCCTGATAAACCATGTGGGCTTGGCCTTGATTTGGGTTTATAACATGCCTCTGATTCGGCATGTTATTGGGATTAGGTAGAGGTTGCGAAGGGACTGTACCAGGTTGGCAGGAATTTGCCATCTAGGAGAGTTGATTGCGAACCTCTGTGATCTCATCTTTGTGTTGTTTCTGCATAGTCGCATTCATCTTTTGGATGTCAGCTAGAGTCTGAAGGATAAGAGTCATTTGATCTCCTTGACTTGGCCCAGATTGATAGGTGGGGCTGGGCTGAGGCTGAGGTGGCTAATATGGACGAGAAGCTTGTGGACGGGGCTGATATGGTGGTCTTTGATTCTGATTGTTTCCCACCCACGTGAAATAGGATGATTTCTCCATACAGGGTTATAGGTATTAGAGAATGGGTCATTCTAGATGTAGTTTAGGTCCTCGCAAGTCTGAGGAACCTTAGAAAGGTCAGAATATGAGGGTTCAGAGTTCCCCCAACTAGAATAGGTAGGTCCAGAGTTTCCCCCGGACCTAGAGTCAGACGGGGGTGGATACGGGTCCAACCCCTGAGAAGATGGTGGTAGATGTTATGCACAGCTTCCCTCACAGAGGACGGTTGTGAGAACGGGTTTTGCATAGAGGTGGCTCACTGCAGATATCGAGTTAGCTCATCCACCATCTTCTCAATAATAGAGAACTTGTCTAAACGACTAGCCATCAGTTCCAAGTCGACAGAAGAGGAGAAGCCCTGCGTCTCATGTGCTCCCCTTGGATTCGTCAATGCGCGAGCATTTATCCGGTTGAATATGCCCATGGAGTCATTATTGATGGAGTTCTCACACATGTTCTCGAGAATCTCCCATGCATTGTCTTCGTGTTGACCCATGATATTTCCTCTGCATGTTGCATTGACGAATAATAGGATATCTTCACGGAGTCCCTAGTAAAAAGACTGGACTTGTTCCCATTTAGGAACTCCGTGATGGGGGCACTTTCGCATGAGATCTAGGAAACGATCCCATGCTTCATGAAGTGGTTCTCTAGGCTGTTGTGTGAAGTGCGTGATCTGGTGTCATAAAGCATTCGTCCGACCAACTGGGAAGAACTTTTTCAAAAACTCATATTGTAGTTCGACCAATGTGTTGATTGGATGCATTTGAGTCTAATAACAGTGAGCTACTTTGTCCATGAGAGAGGAGAACATTTTCAAGAGAAGAGTATCCTGATTCTGAACATTTGACCCAAAGGTCTGGGCCAGATGCTTGAGTTGTTTAATGTGCTAGAAAGGATCCTCGGAATTGAGCCCATGAAATTTCGGAATAGCACGAATCATGTTGAGCTTGAGTTTAGTATCAGGACCTCCAGTCGGGATTTGGACTCGAGGTTCGATTGCCACCATAGCAGGATTGTAATGATCTTGCATCATAGGATGCTGTGTTGGATTCACAAAGGCTTAGAATAAATCATTAAGGCACTGAAGTTGATTCTCGAGGTTATTCTCTTCTTCTGCAGGTTGTGCCATGATGATGGATGAAGGAGAATTAGGATTAGATGAATCAGAAGAGATGTCTATGTGATGGGGTTGCTGCACAAACATGGAAGTCGAGACTTGGTCTCGACGGGAGTGAATAACTAAAGGAGGCCTCAAGGATGGTCTTAAGTATCTCCTACCAAACATGCACCGATGGACTGGATGAGAATAGAATGTGATGGACCCAATCAAGATACCCAAAAATTTTGGATGACTATAGAGGTTCGGGGCAGATGATACCCCTTAGTCAAAAAGCTGTCCACCTGAGAATTACCTGGGCAGCCAAAGAGGGAGACTCCCGTGAAGACCCCTACACAGTAGAGTGCCCCCACGTGTTACAGGGTTTCTCCCACCAGACCTCTCTTGTCACTGATGGTCCAGGTAGACCAGAATGGGGACTTGACCTCTTAAGTCTACCAGTTTTAATTAAGAGCAAGGGGGCTTAGGATTTCACTTGAACTTTTAAGATGTATTGAGTACAAAAGTGACCTAATTTGAAGATTGGTTGACCCAAAAAGGTGGGTCAACTTCACCTATTTGTCCACTTGGGAAGTTTAGGTCCCTCTTTTAGTGTTCAAATGAATTTAAGAGCCTAATTTTAGGGTTTTGTTTTAATAGATCAGTTCAATTAAGGCTTAGGCACACTTTGTTTGGAAAGATCAATTCTTGATTAAGTAAGTTTGTCTCTAAAACTCTAAACTGGAATCCATAATTAGCTCTGATTTGGTCCAATTTAATTTGTCCAAATGTGGTACCTAGGGCTCAAACAAGAATGTGGTAGCCCTAGATGCCTTAAACTTTAAGTGGGTGCACAAATTAGGGTTTGTTGTTTTCTAAATAGAATGTACCAAATCAGGCAACTTGATGATTAAACCAAGAATAAAATGCAAGTAGCCCTAATTGATTTTTTTCCTTTAGACCATTTCAGAAATAGGGGCTTAAGAGAGAAGAGATAGAGCTTACCTACCCCTGGTGTGTTTAATGTGCGGCTGAACTTTCTTCAATGAATCCCTCCTGAAACAACAACAAAGAGATAAAGCAAGTTAATACCAAATCAAGAATTGCAATCAAGAGTTCAAAATTGCCTGTTGCTCCTCGGCAATAGCACCAAAATGTTAACACAGCAAAATCAAGTTTTAAAATAAAACGTTGTAATATAGTCAAAATCACTTTGAAAACAAATAGATTTTTTTTACTCGAATAAGTTCCGAGGTCAAACACAAGGAGCAATATGTAATTCAAAACTTAAAATTACAATATAAGGCAAGAAAGCTATAGAATTGAAATCAAGGATTATTTCAAAATAATGTAGCACTAGGATCAAGTATCAATTTGCAAAAAATAATGGAGTAAAATGGTGATTTAAACCACCATATACTCCTTACAATAATTGCTAAGGATCTCAAATATCAATATATGAAATAATGCTCAAATGTGTCATCTGATGGTAGGATCAGGCATCTTAAACATCTAATTCTACAGTGATTGGATTTTATCTTCGTTCTCTGTTCCTTCCATTCTTCTGCTTCTTCTTCTTTCTTTCTTTTCTACTCCTTTTCTTCTTCTAAATCTAGCTAAGTGTCAGAGTCTCATTGGAGCAAAACCCTCCCCAACCCACGCAGCTATCCTCTCCTTCTCTCTTTAGGATCCGCTCTCCCAGAGCCATGGGTAATTGGGTTATCGAATTCAGCGTACCTGGGTCCAGGGCTGTGTGCATGGGGCACAACCGAGGAGTGAAATTTAGGTAGGTTAACGGGTCTGTACCAGGTTCGCGGTAAGAGGTCACGGACAAGGCGAGTGAGGGGTAAGGAGGAACTCACCCTCGTGTCTGAGGCAGAAAGCCTAGAGCACTTTTGCAATTCATTCGACTCTCATGCTCCCATGTTCCACGATGTGGGACTATTGTTCCGCCTTCTTTTCCACACATCTGTAGCAGCAGCTCCTTCATCAAATTTGTGCTATGAGGAGGTAGACTCCTCCAATTGTCAACCCGGATGAAGTCCTGTAGGCTTTTCGTGTCACCTGGAGATGACTTTTGGGGCAAAGACATCCTGGAGTAGCTCTCAAGCAAGCTCGAAGCTTGCGTTAATGGGGACCTCCACCTGAAGAACTGAAATCAATAATAGGGCCTTTCGACCGCATTAAACATTTAGGAATGATCACCAGAGCACGGCGAACGTGATGGGGCTGGTGGCGTGGAGTGAGAGTAGCTATGGTGTCGGGATGGCGACGGAAACGGTCGGAGATGATGGGTTTGTTCGGGTGTGAGTTTGAGTAAGAGAGAGGATGAAATAGGAGGTGGGTTTTGTGTGGGAAGGTCAGGCGGAGCTTATAGGGTGGTCGGCGAAGGGGATGGTCGCATGTAGCAGGCGGAATCCTTCGCTGGAGTGGTCGCTGAAGATGGAGGAGATGAAGTCGCGGAGGGTCATTGGTGGTTGATTTAAAGTGGTGTGACAATGAAGTACAGAAGGTAAGGGACCAAGCTAGGAGGTTGTTGGACAAAGCGAGGTGGATATGGTGTCGGTTGAGGTATTGTCGATGCCGGAGATGAAGGTGGTTCTGGTGAGGGAGAAACGGTGAAGATGAACGGAAAAAGGACATCTACTGGTACGGCGAGACATGGAAATGAAGTGAGGGAGATTAATCCGCCACTAGTATGGCAGATGGATGAAGAGGAGAAGTAGAAGAGGTCGTCGAACATCGAGGAACCTTTGACTGTGAAAGAGAGAGAGGAGTTATGGGGAATCTCAACCGATTTCGAGCGTAGGAAGTTCAGGAGGATCTGGGCTCTCTTATATAAGGATCTAGAGTCTATTTAAGCTTGGGCAGCAAGCTTTCCAAGCTTGGAAAGCCTCGTCGGACTTGGGAGTTCCTTGATACCCAAATCTCTCATGTGTTCGCATGAGAGATTGGGTAGGTTTTAGGTCTTGCGATTGGTTTCAAAAGGAAGGGAATTTCTTGACAAACTTCCCTTTCAATTTTGAAAGGGATTCGTCAAGAAATTAGGAAGTTCTTTCCATTTGAAGGTCGTCGGAGCAAGTACAAATAGGATTAATGGCGTTAGGGACCTTTTGAGAGAACGACGACAAAGTGGGGGCCTATTTAAAAGGATTTTGAAAGTTAAGGGTAGAAATGAAATTAGACAGGACCAATTTGCAAACTAGGTCAAGACAAATTCATCTTAGGTCCAAATTTTGATACAAAACTAATTTGGACCTAAGGAATCCAATGGTGAAGTTGGACTTCGATTTTAACCATGTTTGACTGGATAATTTAAGCAAAAACATAAATTAGGGCAAATGTCTATCTGTGGTTCTATTTTGGGTCCAAACGGATTCTGATGGTCAAATTAAAAGTTCTAAACCCTACAGAATATTTTTATATGAATTTTAAAAGGTTTAGGTGAATTTTATCTTGATCAGAACCTTAGTTAATCAAGTAGGTCTATTTTTAGGGTTTCAAAAGTCATTTAATTCTCAGAACAAGTGCAAACCCTTGTCTATCGTCTTATCCCACTTGTTATCTCTTTCAGACCAAGTGACCTTCATTCAACCCCTGAGAAAATCCTTGGTTGTACTGCATTCATGATGAGCTGGTAAAATTGCAGTTTTAGCCTTAGTTTCTTATTTTTCTTTCATAATGGAAATGCAATGACTTATAACTCTTTGGCGGTTATGTAGGAGCATTTATTAACTTAATTGGGTCAAAGTAAGCTAGTTATGACTCATGATGGTGTTCCCATCAGTTGGGAAGTGATTAGGTCTATCCTAGGAACCAAGAACCTGAACCATGCGTAATAAGGACATCTCTTTGAGCTCAGAATTTGAAATTAGGTTAGATCTAAGTTAGGTTGCTAACTCTACACCTTTTGATTCATTCTGTGGTAGAACTTCCAATCTAGAATCAGGTTTATAACACGATCTTCGCAAATTCTCCAATGATTTTGAATCCTACTATGATTTCAGAGAGCCTTTGTTTCCTGGTAACTACGAACCAGTTTACGACCTCAGCATCCATGATCTGTTGTTTGATTCTAATGCGAAGGCCAATGATTTGAATCTTAAAGAAGTTCCACCTTTCGATCCACACATAGAGCTTTACGAAACTCATTCCCAACCCCAAACTACCACCGAAATCAACATCTACTCCGATTCACCTCTCTCTGATCCGGTCGCATATGATTCTTCTCCATCTTTTGATCAGGATTCAGACTCTAATCAGACCAATAACCACTCCTTATCCTTCTCTGATCCTACCAGTAGGGTTTCTACATCCTTTTTAGATCCATTTTCTTTTATGGATCCCTACTTTGACCAGGTTGAATCAATTTAGCCAAACCCTAGATTCTAATTTCCATATCTACTTGAGCCTCAAAGAATCTGGTAGGCTCCATATCTATTGATTCACATCTATAAACCCACCAGACTATTGGGTTTGGACTGCATCACCTGCCTGTTCATCTGAACAAGCACCTGGTTAGACTAACCAGGCTATTGATCAAGGTGCTTGTTTTATAAAACTCTTATGATTTCACTACCCCTTCTCCTTGATCACATTTTGCTTGACTGAAAGCATTAAATTTAGAGCTTAATAAGAGGCAACCCGTCATTCCAAAAAATCTGAGACCCTTCTAATCATCTTTTGAGCTACACTCCTATTGCACTTTTGAGTTCAACTTTAAAATATCCGACTCCATGACGAGTCGACTTTCCACTTTGTGTTGTAATTTAAGTACTGGAAAAATTGACTAATAAAAAAAAATGAAAATAACCACTCGCAGAAGAGCGAGTCATGTCCACAGGGAGGTAATTATGCAATAAATTCTTAATTAATTTATATTCTTTCAGATAAGTGCGAAATTCCTATTCAAATCTGACATAAAATGTGAAGGAAAGTAGATTTGTAATAACTTAAAAAGATAAGGGTATATGTGCAATTTTCCCTCAATGCAATCTTCAATAAATTTATGATGATTTTATGCAATTTTCACGTGACGTGTACTAGAGAAAATTAGTGCTCAGGTTAAGCCTAAAATTTATCTTGAAATAGATGAATATCATGAATGTGCAATTCTTAGAGAATATGAGTGTGCATGCGCAATTTCACCACAATATAATAGCAATAAAAAAAAAATCAAATTCTGTGGCAATGGTAGTGAATGTAAATTTTAATTAACTTCAAAATAGAGCTTTTTCTCTCTCTCCTCCTCGCGAGAGAGAGAGAACACCGGCGGTCATTGGAGAGGCTAGGGAGGTCGATGAGGATGAGGGCTCTCCAATGGAGGCTGCGGCGTCGACAGAGGTGGCCGATGGTAGCCGGTTGGTAGAGTAGAAGATGTCGGCGGAGGCTGCCTATTGTAGCCGCTTGGTGCGGATGGCGCATGGTGCAGTTTGGTGCGGTGCAGTGCCTGCGGCCGTTGAAGGCGCCGGCAGGCTTGCGGGGTGAACGCGGGCACTGGAAGGTGGGCACGTATCTGCGGAGAGGGCCCACCTACGAGGAGGCATTGGCGGCCTTGCGGGGTGAAGGCTGGCGCGGGTGAGGCGGTCTGCAGATGCGCTTGCAGGATGAAGGCACTTGGTACTGCGGATGGCCGATGAGTGCGTAGGTGTGCACCTACTGCTGAAAGCGGGCGGTGGAGATACTGAGGCGCGGTTGCAGGGTGAAGGGAGTTAGCGCCTGTGGGTGCTGGAAGGTGCAGGCGCACAGTGAGATTTGAAGGTTGAGGCGTGCGCAGGCAAGAGGGTGCACGCCTGTAGGGAGATGGAAGGCACTGGCAGGTCTATAGTGCTACTCTAGGGTGAGGCTACAGGCATGTGCTGCAGGGAGGCGCAAGTGGGGCATCTGCGTGCGCGCTTGCAGGGGCACTTGGGTAGGTGGTGTAGATGGCAGCGAGCACCTGTGGGCGCTAGAGAAGGGACTGCCTACGGAAACTTGCAGGCAGTGCGGTGCCACTACAGGCAGTGGTGAAGGCGTGCAGCGCCTTTAGGCACAGCTAGAGGGAGTTACTGTGAGGGAGAGGCGCACCTACGAGCGTGCAGTGGGAAGTTGTAGATCCACAGTGCATGCTGGAGAAGATGGTGCAAGTTCTTCTCTTCCTCGATGATCTCCTCTCTCCCTGGATCCACCTCTTCTTTTTATCTTCTCCTTGTTTGCGCCTGCGATTCTGGCCGGTGACTGTTGAGGGTTCCCAGAGGATGGGGACAAGAATAGCCGCTGGTTATTTGAAAAAGGGTAATTTATCCTTTTCTCCTCATTCTTTTGCCAATTATTTTTCCTGCACATAAAAAGAACGTATTAAGTTATAGAATAGATGTAAACCTAAATCATGATGCATGCAAACATTCTATAACTTAATATAGTTATTAACAAACCTAAAAGATATAATTAAAGTTACTTAGGCATAATATTAGTCCATTAAAATGGACTCATCAAATACCCCCATGCCTAAGATTTGCTAGTCCCTAGCAAAAATGAAAAATAATAGAAGTAATCCGAAGATTTCTTCTTTTCTTACTTCAAAACTTTAGAAATCCAGACAAATGTGAAGTGCTGATAGCCTAGGTAACAGATCCAAGTGAAAGAGCCAATTCGCATTGGAAGTTCGTACTTCACCCTTGGTAAATTTTGCGTCGAGATAGGCAACTACTTCCGTCGAGGATAAAGCAGAGGATAATCTCTAATTTGACCTTGGTGTTTGGCTTAGGTAGGAGATATCGAGTTGCATGGATTTGTATTTGGTGGCACACACTCATCTGGTGCTACCTATAGTCTAGTACTGCAGACTCTAGATCTCTAGATTATTAGAAAAGTCAACTCTGAGCGAGGCTACAGAACTGTGCTCTCTTGATGTTCCTAGATACTCCCTCTTTTCTTTCTTTCTTAAATCACAAATCTCGCCAGATTTAGGAATTGTACTCACTATTTGGTGGCCTCACATGGCATCCACACTTCAATTAAAGTCCTAATAACTCTACAGCTAAGTTAGAGTCCTCAACCAGTATTCAGGCAATCAGAAATACTGGAAGGTAGGTATGGGTTATATTTGGTGGAATGCGATAGGTGTTCTGTTGCCTCAGAAACAATGTTACGTCATAAACTTGGACTTTTTTTTTTTAATATAACTATTTCTTCTTTTTGATCTTTCTGTTTCTTCTTCTTTTATTTCTTCTTGTTTTTGTTTCTTTTTCAATCAACACAACACGATACGAACTTTTATTTACGAGGCATTATTAGGGATGATGATGGTCAAGAGGAAGTTGTGTGGCTTATTTGGTGGAGGTGCCTATTCTCAACACCGGGAAGGAATGGATAGGACAGGCGTATTTCTGACCTTTGACACTATTACCCTCCTTTAGCCGAGGACTCTATGAAGGACGATCGTAACCATCCACCATAGTTATAGCTTTATTAAGACTCAATCTCTGTGTATCTGCCTTATTTGGTGACTCTCAGGAATTCACACAAAATACACACACAGGAACAGAGAGTGAAAACTATGCCTAACTCTGAACTATCATTATCTAATTGTCCAAAACTTAAGAGTCCTTGCACTAGACTTAGCGCACCAGTAATCTCTCTACTTTCTTCTCTCAAATATGAGGTGGATCTACTAGAAGATAGTATGCCTGACTCCCTATGAATTGTCCAAGGGTTCAGTAGAATTACAAATGCTCATTAGTTTTCCTCAAGGATCCATTACCAAGTCTACATGCACGTGAAATAAATGTACTGGATTCTAAACTTAAGAAATAATTTCGGAAGAAAAGCCTCCAATAACAAAGGTATTTTGCTAAGGACTAACCCATTTAGCTCAAGAAAAGAAATTTTTTTTCTTTTTTTTTTATAATAAGTATGTAAATATGTATGCAAATGTTTATAAATGCTATAAATATTCTCAGGTTATACCCCCCCATGCCTAAGACTGACAATGTCCTCATTGGAAAAATACAGACATAGAAGAATATCACCTGAGAAGGAGAGTGGGAGGAGCTAAGGCTCCTCAAGCTGAAGTGCATCCAAAACCTGGCAATCTGAAAGAGTAATATACGGTTTAAGTCGCTGGCCATTTACTTTAAAACTCGCACCTGAAATAGGGTTCCTAATCTCTACAGCTCCATGATGGAAAGTATTGATAACAACGTATGGCCCATCCCAGCAGGACTTGAGCTTTCCAGGAAATAATTTAAGTCTAGAATTGAAAAGCCAGACCCACTGGTTAGGCTCAAAAGTCTTTCTAATGATGTGCTTGTCATGGAAGACTTTTGTACGTTGCTTGTAAGCTTAAGAAGTTTCATAAGCTTCATTACGAACCTCCTCAAGCTCGCTTAATTCTAACATACGTGCTTTTCCCGCCTTATCCAGATTCAAGTTAACTTTTTTAATAGCCCAATAAGCTTTATGTTGGATTTCAATTGGAAGGTGGCACGCTTTTCCATAGAAAAGACGGAAAGGAGACATGCCCAAGGGAGTCTTATACGCAGTTCTGTAGACCCAAAGAGCATCATTTAGTTTTTTAGACCAATCCTTCCGATCAGGCCTGACAGTTTTTTCTAAAATTTGCTTAATCTCCCTATTAGACACTTCAACTTGTCCACTTGTTTGGGGATGATAAGGTGTGGCTATCATGTGGTTGACTCCTAAATTTTGGAGTAGTCTTGTGAAGTGTACATTCTTAAAGTGAGGTCCTCCATCACTTATGATCGTCCTTGGGCACCCATACCGAGAAATGATATTAGCCGTAACAAAGCCCAAGACCATGGAATGGTCATTGGTTCGCGTGGGGATGGCTTCTATCCATTTTGATACATAGTCAATAGCCACAAGGATGTATTAATATCCGAAGGACACAAGAAAGGGACCCATGAAGTCAATGCCCCAAATATCAAAGATTTCAACTGGGAGGATAGGTTGTTGGGGAATCTCATCCCTTTTTCCAATGGTTCCCGTCTGCTGGCAACGTAGACATGTGCCCACATATGTATGTGCATCTCGAAATAATGTGGGCCACCAAAAACCAGACTGAAGAACCTTATGGGCAGTCTTCTTCCCACTAAAATGTCCCCCACAGTGGAGGTCATGGCAGAAACTCAGAACAGTTCTTTGTTCCTCATCAGGGACGCAACGGCGAAATAGCTGGTCAAGGCCTATTCTATAAAGCTTGGGTTCCTCCTGGTGATAAAATTTAGCGTTGGCGAGAAACCTTTCTCACTTCTGCTTGTCCCAAGTACTGGTGGTGATGCCCGTAACCAAATAGTTCACTACGTCAGCGAACCAAGGAGTTTTAGCTTCCATGACCATTAGAGACTCATCAGGGAAAGTCTCTTGAATACCGCCAGTAGGGTTTGATGCCTCAATAGGGATCCTAGACAAAATGGTTTGCTACCACATTCTCAACTCCTTTCTTGTCTTTAATTTCCAGGTCAAATTCTTGGAGTAGCAGAATCCAACGAATTAGGCAAGGTTTGGTGTCCTTTTTAGCCAGAAGATGCTTAAGGGATGAATGATCAGTGAGCACCACAACCTTGGATCCCAAAAGATAAGATCGAAACTTTTCCAAAGTAAATACTACAACGAGTAATTCCTTTTCAGTGACCGTGTAGTTTTGCTGAGGATCCGTAAGGGTCTTGCTAGCATAACGCAGCACATGAGGTTTGCCATCAACCCTTTGACCTAAGACCGCTCCCACTGCAGAATTAGAAGCATTGCACATAAGCTCAAACGGGAGGATCCAATCTGGTGCTTGGAGAATCGGCACGGTAATGAGGGCTTTCTTCAAAGCTTGGAAAGCCTCGCCACATCTATCATCAAAATTGAAGGAGACATCCTTCGCTAATAGGTCGCAGAGTGGCTTAGAGATTTTACTGAAATCTCTAATGAAGCGCCTATAAAATCCAGCATGGCCAAGGAAAGATCTAACCTGACAAACATTGGTGGGCAATGGAAATTTAGAGATGGAATCGATTTTTACGGTGTCCACCTCTAATCCTCTCTCAAAACTTATGTGCCCTAACACAATGCCCTGCTGGACCATAAAGTGGCTTTTCTCCCAGCTTAGCACCAACTTTGCCTCTTCGCAACGGGTTAAGACTTTATCAAGTTGCGAAAGGCATAGGTCAAATGACTATCCATAAATTGAGAAGTTATCCATGAAAATTTAAACGAACTCATTGATCATATTAGAAAAGATAGCCATCATACAACGTTGGAAAGTGGCAGGAGCATTACATAACCCGAATGGCATTCGACGGAATGCAAAAGTGCCATACGAACTCGTGAAGGTGATACGCTCCTAATCATCAGGAGAAACGACTATCTAATTGTACCCAGAGTACCCATCAAGAAAACAAAAGTACTTGTTCCCCACCAATCGTTCCAGAATTTTATCGATAAACGGTAAGGGGAAATGGTCTTTCTGGGTAGCCGTGTTTAAACAGTGGTAATCAATGCAGACCCTCCAACCAATTGAGGGTCTAGTGGTCACCAGTTCACCTTGGTCATTCTCTTCCACAGTGATTCCTGCCTTTTTTGGAACTACGTGAATAGGACTGACCCATTTACTATCTGAAATGGGATAGATAATCCCTACATCCAGCCATTTCAGAATCTCTTTTTAACAACCTCCCGCATATTTGGATTGAGCCTTCTCTGCATATCTCGGAAAGGCTTCACGAACTCGTCCGTGTATATATGATGAATGCAAAGAGAGGGATCAACACCCTTAATATCAGCTATTGTCCAGGCAATTGCTTCCTTGTGCCTTTGTAAACACTCAAGTAGAGCTCCCTCCTGCAATTCAGATAATGCAGGCGAGATAATAACGGGGAGCGTGTTATTAGGGCCAAGGAAAGCATATTTCAATGTGCTCGGGAGGGGTTTCAACTCCAATTCAGGAGCCTTTTGGATTGAAGGTTTTAGTTGAGATGTCCCCGCCTCAGGCAGCGGATCTACCTTCACAGTCCAGGGTGGGGACAGAGACTCAGTGTGTACCCCCAGCAACTCTTCTAGTTCGGGCATTTTCCTTCCAGTTTCTTTAATAATCGAGGGATGGTCCTGAGATATGACCTTTTGAAGGGGATCTCTACATAAGAGTGCTGGAGTAGTCTCTTCAATTATTTCATCAACGACCTCAATCTGAGAATAATCTTCCAATCTAGGTTGCTTGTATCAAAAACATTCAACTGGATCTTCTTGTTCCCAAAGCCCATTTTAAGTGCCCCGGATCTACAATTTATAGAGGCATTGGCTGTGGCCAAGAAGGGGCATCCCAGAATAATGGACGGCTTTGTGGGCTTATTAGATGGGTCAGTATCAAGTATCAGAAAGTCAACGGGGAAGAAGAAATCCTCCACTCTCACAAGGACATCTTCCAACAATCCCCACGGTGTCTTAAGTGATCTGTCTGCAACCTGGAGGATTACTGGACGAGGCTTCAGCTTTCCTCCTCCCAGAAGGTCGTAGACAGAGCTCGGTAGAATGTTTACCCCGCACCCAGATCGAGCAGAGCCTCGTCAATGTGTTGGTTACCTATAACCACTGAAATATACGGGGCCCCTAGGTGTTTCATTTTGGGGGGTGTTCCATGCTGAAGAATCGAGCTCAGTTGGTCAGGCAGGATGACCTTGGTTTGGACCTATTTCCTAGATCGGTGGTTCTGGGTGCACAGGTCATTCAGAAACTTGGCATAGGACAGAATCTGTTTAATTGCTTCCAATAGAGGCAAGTTAATCTGGACTTGACTAAAAGTATCCATAATCTCTTCCATCCTATCCTTGGCTCCAGACGAGCCAACAGAAGATTCCCCAGGAGAAGGTAGGTGCTCTGGATAGGGCACCTTCGGCTTCTGGGTAGAGGGGCCATCATGGCGGGAAAGGGGTGGTGGAAGGATGACATCTTCATTGTGGGTGATTTTTTGTGAGGGAGAGTGGTGTGGCTCTTCCTCTGGTGAGATGGAAGTCGGGTCAAGTGTGGAAGGGGAATTCTGAGAAGTAACCGTAGGAGTGTTATCAGGCTTGTCAATCTTTTTTCCACTCCACAACATGATCACTGCTTGGACATGCTCCCTGAATACAACCCCATTGCCCTTAGTGTTCTCCTCAGAAGAGCTAGGCAGCTTCCCCAGATCACGTTGCCTAGCTGCCTCATTAAGATGACCAATTTGGGATTGCATATCAGTAATCATCTTATTCTGAGATTGGATAACCATATTCTGATGCTCTTGCATTGCTTTCATCATGGCCTTCAGTTCATCCATCTCAGAGGACCTATTCGGAGGAGGGTTTTCATAAGAAGGTTGGTATGTGGGTTGGGGAGGTAAGGGTCTTGTATTCCCTGAGTTAGAAGCATCAACTTGCTTCCAAGAGAAGTTTGGATGGTTTCGCTACCCTAGATTATAAGTGTTGGAGTAAGGGTTATTGCGAAGGGGGTAGAAACCTTGGGTCGCATTCAAGCCGGCCTGAATCAACTCAGGGAATTGGTTTGCCTGATGGCACTCCGCAGTAGCGTGCATTGTGCTTTGGCAAATGGAGCATTCTCTTGAAGCCTGAAAAATAGAGGCTGCTTGCGGGTTCATGCCGGGGTTTGCTAAAAGCCTATCAAAGTTTGTATTCAATAGTTGAATCTGACAAGCCAAATCATGAGAAGCCCCAACTTCATGGGCCTCTATCTTCCTCTACAAGATTGATGGTTTTCTTTCTTGATAGGCAGAGGATAGATGTATGGAGTTGTCGCTTAAAGTTTCAAATAATGCCTAGGCTTCATCCTCAGTTCTGGTCATGAAGGTTCCTGCATAGGCTGCATCAATGGTTTGCCTATGCCTTTCAGATAATCCATTATAGAACCTTTCGACCAACTACCATCTTGGCACTTGATGGTGGGGGCATAACCTAAAAAGGTCATTAAAGCGCTCCCAAGTCTCATGAAATTGCTCCCCTTCCTGTTGAGTAAAGACCGTAATCTCTCTTCTATAATGGTTGGTTTTACTCATAGGAAAATACTTTTTTAAAAATTCTCCCTTAAGGGTGGCCCAATCATTTACCCTTGCATCAAGGGTATGATACCAGTGCTTGGCCTTATCCTTTAGGGATAAAGGAAATAGAGCCCTCATCAGGGCTTCATCAGTAAAGCCCTGGAGCTTCACCGTGGAACAGACCTCGGTGAATTCCTCTAAATGCCGGTAGGGGTCCTCCCTAGTAGTACCATAAAAAGAGGGCAATAGAGATATGGTACTGCTCTTGATCTCATACGGATTATCCCCTACCGATCGTCTTAGTGCTTGTGCAAGTTGGTTAGTTGGAATAAAATAGTCCCTTAGGGTTCTTTGTTGATTTGCACCTTGCTCAGCCATTCTTTCCTCTCCTAGGTGAGCTCTCCTAAGAATTCTCTCAGGCTCAGGATCAAACACTAGACTACCCTCAAGAGAGTGTCTACCAAGCATACAAAACACAATTCAGATTTTTTTTTATTGAGTAAGTTAAACCTCCACTCCAAAGAAAAGTCAAAAGATCAAGACTTATTCCTCTGTTCCCACGTAAGTGGTATAAGAGGGGTGTGGACTTGAAATCTTAACCTTCTTTATTGTGGATGTTGAATTAGTTAATATAAATGGCCAAACAAGTTTTTCACTGCAATTACGTGCCTTAATTCAACCTTCGAGTGCCCTAGGACTTATACTTTGCTTGGATGATACTCCCAGGTGATCAAGTGAGAAGTTACTCCAAGGCTGAACAAAGGGATGCAAGTAGGGTGAACCCTTCCTTTGAGGCGATTCATATGCAGTGCCCCTTAACTACCCTTTTATTCCTTTAAGGGGTGTCCCCCTCCGTGGAGTATCAAAACACTTAGTCAAAAGATAGTATCACCACCACCACAAAGCACAATAGGAGGGTCTGCATCGATAAAGAGATCGGTGCCTATAGCCTTAAGGGATCGAGCCTTAGTGCGGTGCCTAATGTTCGTGCTCAATGTCAGAAGTGTGCAACACACCGCAAATCTTTGTAATTTCTTTTGAAATCGCAGACAAGTCCTTAGAATCAGATCAAATGTAAATTACTTTTAGGGTTGAATCTGATTATTAGTTCCACTTTTAGTTATGTGACCACTGAATTAGTAAATTCAAAAACTTGGTGGTCTTGAATTTAAATTTGAATGCAAATGTGTGAACAGGAGCTGGATGCAAAAGTTAGAAAGATATACTTGTCTCCAGCGATCTTCGTGCTAATATGCTTGCAATGCAATGATAAGATCTAATGTGCTACTCAATCACCCCTAAATGCACGCACCTAAGGGCATGCAACTTCTAAATAGGTAGCTCGATATTTTCTTTGTTGGTTTTTAAAAGCAGGCAAGCAGAAAATATAATCATGCATGTACCAAAAATATTGTAAGCCCTAGTAGCTAAAGAATGTGGGGACAAACCCCTAAAAATTCAGCCCCAATTACTACAAGGGTGAAAAGATAGAATTAAATTTGTGACGACGGAGAATCCTTTACGAAAATAGGACCTTAGTCTCCTTCGTCTTTTCCTCGTGTAGCTTAACTCGTGATTGCTGTCGCCACTCTGTTGCACCTCGTTGCCTTTCAGATTCGTCGCACAGTAAAAAAATTGATTAGATAATTTCACAACTCAGAAGATTTAAAAACAATGAAGTAAATCTATTGCATCTATTGCTTCCCCGGCAACGATGCCAATTTGATGAGCCGACTTTTCGCTTTGCGTTGTAGTATTTAAGTGGTGGAAAAATCGACTAATAAAAAAAAAATGAAAATAACCACTCACGGAAGAGTTGGTCGTGTCCTCAGGGAGGTAATTATGCAATAAATTCTTAATTAATATATATTCTTTCGGATAAGTGCGAAATTCCTATTCAAATCTGACATAAAATGAGAAGGAAAGTAGATTCGCAATAACTTAAAAAGATAAGGGTATATGTGTAGTTTTCCCTCAATGAAATCTTCAATAAATTTATGATGATTTTATGCAATTTTCAGGTGACGTGTACTAGAGAAAATTAGTGCTCAGGTTAAGCCCAAAATCAATCATGAAATAGATGAACATCATGAATGTGCAATTATCAAAGAATGAGTGTGCATGCGCAATTTCGCCATAATATAATAATAATAAATAAAAAATAAAATTCTATGGCAATGGCAGTGAATGTCAATTTTAATTAACTTCAAAACAGAGCTTTTGCTCTCTCTCCTTGCGAGAGAGAGAGCACCAGCGGTAGTTGGAGAGGCTAGGGAGGTCAGCGAGGATGAGGGCTCTCCGATGGAGGCTGCGGCATCGACAGAGGTGGCCGATGGCGGCCGGCCGACAGAGGAGAAGACGCCGGCGGGGGCTACCTACTGTAGCCACTTACTGCAGATGGCGCGTGGTGCAGGCTGGTGCGGTGCAGTGCCTGTGGGCGTTGAAGGCGTTTGTTGGCTTGCGGGGTGAAGGCAGGCACTGGAAGGTGGGCACGCGTCTGCGGAGAGGGCTTGCCTGCAGGGAGGCACTGGCGGCCTTGCGGGGTGAAGGCTGGTGCAGGTGAGGTGGTCTGTAGATGCACCTGCAGGATGAAGGCACTTGGTACTGCAGATGGCCGGTGAGCACGTAGGTGTATGCCTGCAGTTGAAAGCGGGTGGTGGAGATGCTGCGGTGCAGTTGCAAGGTAAAGGGAGGTAGCGCCTGTGGGTGCTGGAAGGTGCGGGCGCGCGGTGAGATTTGAAGGTTGAGGCACGTGCTGGTGAGAGTGTGCGTGCTTGCACGGAGATGGAAGGCGCTGGCGGGTCTACAGTGCTATGCTAGGGCGCGGCTGCAGGCGTGCGCTGTAGGGAGGCACGAGTGGGGCATCTGCAGCGTGCTTGCAGGGGCACTTGGGAAGGCGGTGTAGATGGTAGCGAACACCTGCGGGCACTGGAGAAGGGAGTGCCTGTGGGCACTTGCAGGCAGTGCGGTGTGGCTGTAGGTAGTGGTGCATGCTCGCATCGCCTTTAGGTGCGGCTGGAGGGAGGTGCTGTGAGGGAGAGGCACGCTTGCAGGCATATGGTGGGAAGTTGTAGATCCACAGTGCACGTTGGAGAAGATGGTGCAAGTTCTTCTCTTCCTCAATGATTTCCTCTCTCCCTGGATCCGCCTCTTCTTTTTAACTTCTCCTCGTTTGCGCCTGCGAGAGTTAAGGGATTTTCAAATCCCTAACTATTTCTGGCCAGCGGCTATTGAGGGTTCCTAGAGGATGGCGAAAAGAATGAGGACATTGTAAAAATTAGGCATGGGGGGGTGTTAAAGTACAAACAAATAGAAAATCAATTCTCTGAAGGGTTCTTACAAAAGTGACATATTCAAAATTGATAAAAAAATAATAAAATGTTGAAAAAGAACAAAAAAAATGGAGAAAGGGGAGGAAAATTTTGAGAGTTGATTGCATATCATTCATAAGGAGGAAGAGAAGAAATGATTCAAAATGTCAAAAAGGAGCAACATTCAAGAACGAAAATTGATAGTCATTAGCACATGATTATGGGGATTACTTAAGTTCTAGACCTAATCAAAAGAAAAATATTAATTTCTAAGAGCAAAAAGACAGAGATTAGTGTGAGTGCTAATCTTAGGGCTCCTAGGCTTGTTTTAGGGCTTAAACATTCACATATCTATTAAGATCCGGATTAGTCCTCAAGAGGATGAGGAAAGTGCGAAGCTGATGTATTAGGTCTAACGCTTAGGGATTATTCGGCTCCGTTGCCTGCCCTTTAGTTTGCGAGACTTGGAAACCTGAGCACCCAAAATCACACACTTAGCTTGGTTCGGTTCACTTAAACGAAGAAGAAATCTACTAAAAGTGTTCTGATATGAAAAACCATCTTGAAGATTTAAGCTTAGGATGGCTCAATAGCACAAGTTGATTAGACAAGTTCCTGGAGTGGAGAGGTAGGAAATTCCCCTCAAAGATGGGTAATAACATATCGTCTCCTTGGTGCTTGTCTCCTATGATATCTAAATATCCTACCTGGGGCATGTAGGCACCTTGCACTAGTTCAAGTGCCATGGGCCGGATTATCCCGAAATGTCGATTGCCAGGGCTTGAATTTAGCTACGGAATACCATTGGCGGCACTATCTCGAAGTGTCGAAAGCCAGGGTTCTGGGGCTTGCCATGGGCGGTGCTATCTTGGAGTATCGAAAGCCAGGGACCCTTCGAGGATTGATGGTGGGGACAAGGAATCCGATGCAAACCATGTTTAGGGCCAATTCGAGGCTTGATCTAGGGAAATCTAAAAAGACAAGAGAGAGAAAGCTCTCCAACTGAAAAATCTACTTCTATCCCTCCCTCTTACAAAAAAATGCACTAGCATACTGAGCTTGGACATGTTACATTTAGGCACGGTTGCTTTAGCTATTGGGTTCAACAAACCTCTGGGTAGTCTTTGCAGGCCTTAGAAACCTTCGCAGTAGACTCAAGCTGAAGCTGGTCAATATGAGCCCATATTTGTGGGCTATTTAGTTACTTAAGTGCCTAGGAATTAGATTGATATTAGTGTATACATGTCATGTATTAAGATATAAATAAGTTAGTTTATATATATTTGCTTGTATGCATTACATATATAAATTATTTATCATGCATTAGAATAACATGCATTAGTCATTAGGTTACATTATATGCATTAACATTTTATTAAGGGTTTGAACATAAATAAACCAATCTTATTATTCTTATTATTAAAGTTCTCTTCTCCGCAGGAATTTGCCGCTCCAACGCCACTAGCTGCCTGCACTAAAACCTACATTCAAGGACGAGTGGAGAATGTGGATCTGCTCCCGCCTCTCCATTCAAATCCATGCAGACGGCAACAAGAGAGGTGGAGCTGCCGTCATGCTGGAGGAGGCCACCACCCCTTTCCTCACTGTGTAGAGAACCTACTTTCTCATCCACTCCTCACCACCAGCCTCAACTGCGGCAGCGCGACTCCAACACCGTAGGTGTATGGTGTGATAGCCCACACCGCCAATCAGAGTCCCTGCATCACCGTGCTTCTTCTTCATTAGCTCCTCAACCATCCGCACCATCCCCGCGCCTCATCTCTTGCTGCATGCACCACACGCAGCACTGTCCTTCAGCTCCACCATGCATAGTCACCTTCTACAGCACAACCCGCATGCCCTCTAGCCAACCCGCCCGCATGTAGAGCTCAATACACCTTCGTCTAAGCCTTCCTTGCTGCACCTCTGCTAGCAGCAACTCCCTCGCCACACCTCTACCTGCAGTACGCACCAAGCTCTCCTCTGCGTGCGTCTGCACTTCCGCCCGAGCACCCTCCAACAGCTCAGCCCGCACGCCCTCCAGCCGCGCCACACCGCACGCACGCATCCCCCTACGTGCCACTTCGCCTCTGATTACACCGCAAAAACACACCTGCAATTGTGCCGTCTTGTGCTATTTCCTAGCATTACCAGTGCATATTAGGTATCCATAGTCGCATTTGTAAAAATACACGCATGCATGCACTTAATTGAGAGGGGAGGAGAGTGAAATAAATGGCCTTGAAATTTACATTTTTCCTCAAGTGCTACTTTGCAAAATTCACCATCTTTATTTTCTATTTTTATTTGACTTTGAATTCTTCCCGCGGTTGCAAGACATGGCCTCTTCTTCCTCACGCCTTGCTCTGCACAGCAGCTTGCCCTATAGCAAGCACTCCCTGCCGAGCATGCACAGCAATGCACAGCTAGGGCATGGCTGTGCATGCCTTCTTCCTCTTTAAATAGGCTCGGCTTGCTTCTTTGTAGTGGAGCCTGGTCCACGGCAAAAAAAAAAAACCACAGCAGCTTCTTCTCCAGGCCATCTCCTCCCCTCTCCCTCCACATGCAGCCTCTCTTCTTCTGAGGAGCCACTCTACGGGCAGGAGTACCTCACTTTGGTGCACAACCACCACCGTGAGTCCACCACCGCCCAGTTCATCAAAGAGCTGGTGGGCGCGGTGGTTCTATCTCTATTTCGCCGTTCAAGCCAATTCCGCCATTGCCATAAAGCTTCAAGCTTTGAAGCTCAACCGGCCACCGCGCGCCCCTGCAGCGGCCAGCCAAGCTCCACTGCACACTCCAGCAGGCCGCCTGCACCCCTCTCCGCACGCCCTGTCTCACTCCTACGCCCGCACCCCTTCTCCGTGCGCTCTGTCGTGAAGTCCCGCCCATAGCCCAGCTGGCGCAGCCTCTTCCACACACGCACCGAGCCACTCCACACCCCCAGCACTCATAGCACCGGACACGCCCGGTCGCGCGGCTCGGCCATGCACTGTAGCCACTGTTCATGCTAGTTAGCAAAACACTGTGGCTACAGTGCAGTGACCGGTAAGTTTCTCACTTATCCGATCACCCGGCACACCGCAACTGCCGCTAGCCCGCGCCCGCGTCCCACCCCGAGCCTGCTCTAGCGCCCGCCCGCGCGTCTTCGTGCGCCCGCCTCTGCCAGCGCCTGCACCTGCCCATGTGTTCACCCACTCCCAACGCCTGCGTCTGCCCGCACTCGCCTCTCCGCGCAGCGCTATGTGCTGCAGTTCCTTCCTCCACGCCACTCCCTCCCAGCGCGCACCTCTTCGTACGCCTACGCGCCTGCGCGTGCGTGAACCACCAGACATCGGCCCTGAAGCTCCAGACGGCTTAACTCGCCTCTTCTTCATAGCAGGCGCTCTCTCTCTCTCTCTCTCACAGCACTCTCTCACACTCTCTGCACACACATACACACACACTCACACTCTCGTACACACACCTATACTCTACTATATACATATATATATGTATACATACATATATATATTTATATATATATTTATATACATATATATATATGTACATATATCTATACATATATTAGTACTTATATAACTTTGTATTAGTCTATATACATACATATATATATATACATCTATATACATATATATATATATATATATATACACATATATATTTATATATACATATACCTATATACGTATAAATATATATATATATATGTATATATATGTATATATCTACATATATATATATATATATATATATTATTACCTATATAACTAAG
The DNA here is from genome assembly GCA_037157565.1 of Thalassia testudinum. Lineage (NCBI taxonomy): Eukaryota > Viridiplantae > Streptophyta > Magnoliopsida > Alismatales > Hydrocharitaceae > Thalassia > Thalassia testudinum. The sequence goes on along the minus strand of JAZHRO010000014.1, from coordinate 128,453,057 downwards.
TATAAGTATAGATACATATATATATATATACACATATATACACATATACTTATACATATATATATATATACATATATATATCTATAACTATATATACATATATATATATATATCTATCTACATATATCTATATACATATATTACTATATATATATATACTTATATATATATATACATCTATATAGTTACATATACATACATATACGTATATATATATATATATATATCTATACATATATCTATCTATACATATATTTACATATCTATATATATATATATATATACAAATATAACTACATATATACCTATATATTTATAACCATATATACATATATACAAATATATATATTTTTTTTTTCACATCACTTTCCATACGTGGTATCGCGGGAATATTTTCACCAGTTGCTGATATTCCCCGATACACGCGTACAAAAAGCGTGTTCGCAATCATCTTCCATCAATCCACCTTACACTACACGCAGCACTTCGTCCTGTTGGTTGCATCTTCCTAGATGAGGACCGACTCGACACCGTGCTACACGCCATCTCCACCTCCACTCCCACCCCTTTATATATATATATATATATATATAATATATACATATATACATATACTATATTCATTTTATTTTTTTTTCTTTCCTACCATTAAAAAGATAAAAAAAATACACAAAAGAGAAAAGATAATCCTTGACTTGCAGGTACTCAGTCTTGCGAATAGCAAGACCAATTTTGAAACCCTGATTTGGCTTAAAGCCAAGAACCTGATTTTGAAGGTGTACCTCAAGGACAAAAATTATCTGAAAAAAATAGTAAATAGAAAAACACCAAAAACACAATAAATGAATAGAAGAGATTCATTGTAGGAAAGGCGTAGAAACTTCTTCTAATCCCACTTCCCTGAGTTCGACCCTAGGCCTAAAAGTGACCAAGATAAAATCAAGTAGGCCAGGATAAAAATTTTGTAAAGAGATGGTTAGGCTCGATTTAGGTTAACCACTATACACACTTCAACGATAAAATCACCATATTAACACACCTATCCGAGTCTACACATCCCTTTTCATGGTGCCGTTGTCGGGGAAGTGCGCCTTCAAGTAAGTTTTTACTCCATTCCTTTAATTTTTCTCTTCTCACACCCTTCTCTTCATGGGTGTTTTTGTTTATTGCTGTGCAGGTGAACCTGTTGCAAGGAGAAGGCAGGCAGACGAAGTCGGAGACGTGGGCAGATCCAAGGCGGGAATGAGAGCGTGAAGACGCCGACACCGCACTGGAGCTTCGCACACGTTGCTGAACAAGTAGGTCTTCCTTTCTTAAGCAACTTAGGTCAATATGTCACCTTAAAAAAAAAAAAAAAACAACTAGAAAATCTTCTTGGGATCTCTTGGGGCAAGTGGATTAAAATTCACTTGTTTGCTCGTTTGTCATCACTCCCACCGCCCTGGGATTTGCCGCCAAACTTCACATAGCGAAAATCCAAGAATCTTGATTCTTGAATTTTTCGCCGTGTGAAGTATTCTTTGAGGCAAATAGAAAGATTGATTGCACCCCTCTTTGCCTCATTTATCTGCAAATTCGGGATCACCTTTTTGGAGGGGAGCCTTGGAATTGAGTTGATTCCAACCCCACCACGACCTTTCACGTGCCTAAGATTCTATCCCAAATCCTTCAACGCCAACAATTTGATTTTCTTTATCTTTTGGTTGAGCCTTGTATGTGGAAATCATTTTGGTGATTGGGAGCACTTGAATTGAAGTGCTTTGGCTCCCTTTCACACTAATCTAAAACTGACTTGTGCATCCACACATAGAAATCTCCATCTAGGGAAGCCCATTGCATTTTAGCATGCATTAACCAATTGACATTGAAGAAGGGATTGTTGGGCTTAGAAGAAAACCTGTACTCTCTCAAAACCCGAAGATTGGTTGAATTGGTAATTCAGAGAAATCCTCAAATCCATACTACTTAAGGCTGAATTCTAAAAACCATTCACCAATTAAAACTTCAATTCGGGGAGATTTCCCTGTTGCATGCTTGGTTTACACACTCTAAAAATCAATCACTTGAGCATTACCCGTAAATAATGCCCTTCACATTCCAGAAGCACTTGATCCTAAGCCTTTAAATAAATTGGTAGCAATTTGACCCTAATTAAGGATTGGAGGTCTAACTACCTACGTGTAGTGCCTACGTGCTGGTGAGGGTTCCCGCGTGCTATCAGGTGTCTAAGACTGGGGCAAACGGCCTTTCAATCTGGCCTGGTGGTTCCGTGGTTCTCGCATTCGATTCCGTAGTTCGTGATAGTAGGTAACTTAGATCTTTAGGTCTAAGGGCACACTGTAGAGGTTAGGAATTTGATTGTATTGATTTGTCATCAAGTGTACCTTTGCAGCGTCATTTCTCTCATCTCTTTTCCCTTCGTATCCCCCCAATTCTTCCTATGGTAGTGCATGTTTGGGAGGAGGTCACAAAACCCTGAACTGTGTGAATTGTCTGATAAATTTAGAAAAGAAGCCACATCGTCCTCCTCCTCCACAAACATGGCTGCACGCCCACCCCCAAATCCTGATGGAGGAAACCACCCTCAAAACCCACCAAGTGGTGGAGCCTTAGATCTCATAACTCGCCTCCAAGCCTAAATGGAAATGTATAATGAAAAAATTAAGCCATTAGGGAAACATTGGAGGAAATGCAGAACCCTCCCAAATGGGAGGAGCCTAGGTCTCTTAGCTCCTATCAGAATCCCACTGCTACAGAGACCATAGGACAAATTCGGGTCCCCATGGGAGGGGACGACTTTGAATTAAAACCTAACATAATTGACCTGATAAGTTTTCACTTCCATGGTCTCGCAAGTGAAGCTCCTTTTCTCCACTTGGAAGACCTAACCCGATTGGCTGAAACAGTTAAACCAAGAAATATCGGGTTACCTATAGTCCTCATGAAAATGTTCCCATTTTCATTGCGGGATAAAGCGTCGCAGTGGTTACGCACCCTTGGGAGAACCATCCACTTGTGGGAAGAGATGCGAACAGCATTTCTCAAGAAGTTCTTCCCAATCAGGCGAACCAATGCGCTTCGCCATGCTATCACTTCATTTACGCAACAAAATGGCAAACAATTTCATGAGGCATGGGAGAGGTATAATGACCTCCTCAGGAAGTGTCCGCACCACGGTCTACCTAAGTGGCATATATCCCAGATTTTCTACTATGGGCTAAATGAGACTTTGAAGCAGATTGCAGACACTTCCTGTGGAGGGAATTTCATGAATAAAGACGAGAATGGAGCATTTGAATTGTTTGAAAATATGAGCAAAAACTCAATGAACAATGCTTCCATTGTCACCTGTAATTGCACCAGCCTGCCCCGTAATGTCCACGAAGTTGACACGGGACCCTCCCATTCATCCACTGGTCTCAGCCTCATCGCACAAAAATTGGGTGAAGTCTCCGTCATGCACAAGAACCTCACCATTTCGTCACAATTCCAATTCTTCCAATAACAGGCTTATCCCGAGAAACCGTGTAAGACCTTCCTTACCGAGTGTCGCATCGAGCGACTCGGTAAGTCATGTGGATCTGGCTTCTGCAATCCAGTATTTCAACATGGAGCACCAAGCCTCTGTGTGCTTGGACACATATTTACATGCAGATGCATCTTCTGGCATAGAAGACGCTTACACCCTGGGGAACGACCCGTTCTCTGCCACTTATAACCCAGGGTGGCGAAATCATCCGAACTTCGCATGGTCCAACAACCCGTACTGCCAAAACCCTGCGGGTGGACCAATGCGACCATCTGCACCTGCATCCTAAGGGCCCAGTCTAATCCTATGGCGAATCCACCATCGGGTCCTTGCATACCGCAAGCAGAACACACATCAAGTCCTCTTGATAAATTGTTGCGAATGATGACGGAAATGTCAAAGTGCCATGAAGAGAACATGACCTCTCTTCAGCACCAATTGGCGCAGCAGAATGCTGAGATCAGTCAACTGCGCATGGCGACTTGATCTCAGGGCACTCTTCCCACCCAACCTATTTCCAACCCACGAAATTTCGTACCCCGTGGTCCTCAACCACAGGTACGACCTTCTCAGGGGCAGGTTCATTAGATCCTGCAGGCTCCAAGCATTCCACTGGGATTTCAGGCTAATCCCACTACAGCACCTCACTCTTATGTCCCTATTACGAACCCTCCTCCACCGTATGATCCCACTGGACCTGCATCATCCAATGCTATCACTACGGGGAGCGGTAAGCAAACCGTCGATCCGCCTAGACCTGATCTTGGCCCATCTTCTTCATCGCCCTCTCATTCGGGATGCGCACCACATTCGTGAGAGGATGATACACCCAAATTGGTGCCAGAATCAGTCCCATTCCCTGAGGCTCTACTAAAGGAGCCAAAAGGCAAGAAGAAGGATACGTAGGCATTTGATAACCTGCGTAATTTGTTCAGGGATGTAGAAATCAAGGTACCCTGCTAGAGGCTATCGACCACATACCTACTGTCGCCCGATTTTTCAAAGACTACACAACACCCAGGCGACAGTCAAAGAAAACCAAGAATCCGGTGGTTCTCTCGCCTCATGCGAGTTGTGCTATACTGTCAAATCTACCACCAAAGTAGAAAGATCCGGGCACACCACTGATTTCCTGTAGCATCCAAGGCTGCAATTTTAATCACGCCCTGCTTGATCTAGGATCTTCCATCAATCTTATACCAACCATCATGCTCGAAAAATTTTCCTTGAGAAATCTGAAACCCACCCCTGTCATGTTACAATTGGCAGATCATTCTGTCAAAATCCCAAAGGGTGTGGTGGAAGACGTGGTGGTTAGGGTCAACAGTCTCTATTTTCTTGTTGACTTTCTTGTTTTAGATATGGAAGTTCCTAGCTAACTTTCTGATTGTCTGATCATCCTCGGTCGACCTTTCTTGGCCACAGCCCGTGCCCATATTAACTGCAAGTCGGGCTGTATTGAGATTGCCGTTGGATCTGAAAAGCTCAAGATTAACATCTTCAAGGCAGCCAAGAACTTTGATTGCAATTACATCGAGGATGACACGTCTGATGAGGACATGGCCGTCAGCGCGTGTATCGGACTAATTGGAACCTATTCTGACTGCTACAGATTACCTGTAAACACTGATGATTGCCTGACAAACACATATTGTGACGTTCCCCCATCCCTCCCTTGTCCCATACCTTCTCCTGACCAGACTTCTGACAAGGTTTTCTCCGCTTCCCATACCTCGTGGTCTGAGTCATCTCCGAGCTACTCACCGTCGGTCCACATTCTTGAAGATTGGATTGCCCTTTCTTTCCTACCAAATCAGGCGAAGTTGCAAATCCACACTGGGACCTTGAGCCCATATACTACTCACTGGGGCTATTCCTTTTTGGATCCATCTATCCAAGAAGCCCCTCTTCTTGGCCAATCTGAGGGCCAACTTCTTCCTCCTGACTTATTTTCTAATCAGCTTGGGACACTCTCATCCCAAGAAATGCCAGACCTTTCACCATCCACTCCCGAGCTGAAAGAGCTGCCTAGTACACTTAAGTTTGTTTTCCTGGTACCAAATGAAACACTCCCCATAATCATCAGTTCAATATTGACCAGGGAGCAAGAGTGCAAACTAACGAAGGTCCTTATGGAACACAAGGCAGCCATTGAATGGTCATTATTAGACTTATCTGGCATAAGCCCCTCCTCCTGCACTCACCGTATATATACAGAGGAGGCTCGACCTTCCCATGAGATGCAGCGACGTCTCAACCCTAACATGCAGGAAGTCGTTAAGAAGGAAATTATTAAATGGCTAGATGTAGGTATAATCTACCCGATCAGCGATAGCCCCTGGGTGTGTTCGATTCACGTTGTGCCCAAGAAGGCAGGACTCACCATCCATGTCAATGACAGGGGCGAATCCATCCCTACATACACTCCTACATCTTGGAGAGTGTGTGTAGATTATAGGAAACTCAATGCTGCAACTACGAAAGATCACTTTTCGCTACCTTTCGTTGACCAAATCCTGGAGTAGTTAGTGGGAAATAAATTTTTCTGTTTCCTGGATGGATTCTCAGGATATGACTAGGTGGCAATTGACCTCGGGACCAAGAGAAAACCACTTTTACCTGCCCATTCGGCACCTTTGCATTTAGAAGGATGCCATTCGGACTTTGCAACGTGCCAGCAACTTTCCAGAGATGTATGCTGGTGATATTCCATCACATGGTGGGTGACTTTCTCGAGGTCTTTATGGATGACTTCTCGGTCTTTGGACCATCTTTCGATGACTGTCTTGCCAACTTGACTCGTATCCTTAGGAGATGTATTGATGTAAACCTCGTGCTTTCTTGGAAAAAAAGTCATTTTATGGTGCACGAGGGAATTGTTCTCGGACATATCATCTCCGATAGGGGTATCGAGGTTGCCAGAGCTAAGCTTGATGTAATTGCTGATTTACCTGTGCCTGGCTCTTTCAAACAAATCCACTCCTTCTTAGGACACGTCGGTTTCTATAGGAGATTTATCAAAGATTTCTTCAAGATTTCTCGACCTTTAACTCATCTCCTATCGACCGACGTACCCTTCGATATGGGCCCCAACTGCATACAAGCATTCACGCAGCTGCGTAATGCTGTCACCAAGGCCCCTACTCTCCAACCACCTGATTGGTCCCTCGACTTTGAACTCATGTGTGACACTTCCGACCTTGCAATCAGAGCCATCCTGGGACAAAGACGTGATAGACACCCCTTCGTGGTGTACTACGCCAGTAAGACATTGGACGAGGCCCAGCATAATTATACTACCACTGAAAAAGAACTACTGGCGGTCATCTTTGGGCTAGAGAAATTCCACTCTTACCTTCTGGGCTCACATGTTATTGTTTTCACTGATCACGCGGCCATTCGCCATCTCATGCACAAGAAGGATGCCAAGCCTATACTGATTCGTTGGATCCTTCTGCTCCAAGAATTTGACATTGAGATCCGTGATAAGGCCGGAGCCCAGAATGTTGTGGCTAATCATCTTTCCAGACTAGACCCTTACCATATTGGACTTATTCTGCCGATCAATGAGATTTTTCTTGATGGGCACCTATTGGCAATTAATGTGGCAAGTGGACCGTGGTATGTCGACATTGCCAATTACCTTGCTTATGGATCCCTTCCACGTGGCTAGCTTAAAAACCAGTGCGAGCGTCTCATGGCAAAAGCAAAGTATTGTTTCTAGGATAATCTACTTCTCTTTCGAATAGGTGCTGATCAAATCATCCGTCGCTGTATTCCTGATAGCGAATTCCCCAGTGTGCTATCCTTCTGCCACCATCAGGCCTACGGAGGCCATTTCTCTGGAAGGAAAACTACAGCCAAGGTGTTGCAGTGCGATTTCTTTTGGCCCTCCCTTCACCAGGATCCACACAATTATGCCAAGCATTTCACTAGGTGCCATTCGTTAGGGTCAATGTCACGACGTGACATGATGCCCTTGCAACCCATCCTAGCTATGGAAATCTTCGACATTTGGGGAATTGATTTCATGGGTCCCTTTCCTCATTCCAATGGCTTCAAATTTTTCCTCATGGTTGTTGATTATGTTTCGAAATGGATTGAGGCTATTCCTACGTGCCGTGCTGACCATGTTATATCCACCAGATTTGTCAAAGACCACATCTTTGCACGCTTTGGGATCCCTCATGCCATTATCTCGGATGGAGGAAGCCACTTTACCCATGCTTCTTTTCGGGCACTTCTGAGGAAATACAGAGTCCACCATCATATCGCATCCCCATATCATCCTCAGACGAACGGCCAGGCAGAGGTGTCGAACCGGCAAATCAAGCAGATTCTCCAGAAAATGGTTTGACCTGACCATAAGGACTGGTCCGACAAGCTGATTGATGCACTTTGGGTGTATCGGACCGCCTTTAAGGCTCCCCTTGGTATGTCTCTGTTTGCACCTCAAAACACGTTTGTAATAACGCCTTCTTGTGCTATTTTCTAGCATTAACATTGCATAATAGGATCCTGTAATCGCATTTGTAAAAACGTTTGCATGCATGCATTTAATCAAGAGAGGAAGAGGAGTGAAACAATGGTTTGCATAGTTACATTTTATCTCAAGTGCCTCCTTGCAAATTCCACCTCTTTTTATTCTTTTTCCTCTCTTGATTTCTTCTTTTCTTCTTCCGCGGCTGCACTTCTTCCCGCAGCAGCTGCATGCATTTACTCCACGTCACTTCTCCCTGCCAACGCCGCTCCCTACAGCTGCATCTCCCGCACCCTCTCCCTGTTGCAGCCGGCACGCCACTCTCTCCTCCTCTATAAGAAGCTGCAGCTTCTTCCTCGCGAGACAGAGGCTGCTGCACAAAACAAAAAAACCCGCAGCCACCTCTTCCACCGTCTTCCCCTCCCATACGTCAGCCCTCCGTCGAGGAGGCACCCGGCGAGCAGGAGAACCCACTGTGGTGCTCACCACCACAGTGGGAACACCACCGCTCAGCTCTTCAACGAGCCAGTGGGTGTGGTGTCTTCTTTTCTTTTCATTTTCGTCTCCACACTTCAAGCTCCGAAGCTTGAAGCAGCAGCAGCAGCAGCCAAACCGCGGCAGCGGCAACAGCAGCAGACCCCCTCGCCTCCTCCGCGACCTTCCCCGCAGGCACTCAGCCCTCCGTGCGCGCCTGCAGGGCACTCTCCGCTCAGTTCTCCGCTCTGACGCCTCCGCCGTTGCACCCACAACCGGCCACTGCGCGCACTGCAGCGGCTGGCCAACCGTCGTCCCGCTCCCCTGCCAACCTCTGCAACCCTCCGCGATCGACTGTAGACTCCCCGCCGCCCTCTCCGAGCATGCCATCACCCGCTCTCCTTCCTCGCACCCGGCCTGCAGACGCCTCACCTTCTCCGCGCGAAGACACGCCTGCATCCACGACCATCAGACGTCGGTAGCCATCTGCTGACAACTCGACCTCCAGACGTCGGGCGCCTTCTACAGACGACTTAACCCACGGCTCTCTCCAGCGTCCGTCCGCTCCCGCCCGCTCTCTCTTTTGCGCTCTCTCTCCCGCTCTCTCTCTCTCTCTCTTTTTCACTCACTCATAGCACATACTACACCAACGCACACACACATCTTCACCGACACTTACACATACCCACACACACATAAACACTAGTATATAGTAACATATATATATATATACATATATATATAGACATATCTATATATATATATACATATATATCTAGATACATATACTTATATACATATATATATACATCTATATAGTAATATATATATATATATATCTATACACCTATATATATATAAACACATATATATCTATATATATATCTATTCATATATACCTATACATTTATATATATATCGATATATTTACTTATATACATACATATGTACATATATTTTCACGTTATTTACTATACGCTGTATCGTGGGAATATCTGCACCAATTGCTGATATTCCCCGATACACGCGTACAAAAAGCGTGGACCCATACATCATCCATCCTCCATCCACACTCCACGCGGCACCTAGTCATGTTGGTTGCGTCTCTCTAGACGTCGACTGACTCGACATAGTGCTACACTCCATCGCCGCCTCCACCCCCACCCCTTTATAGATATAATATATATATACATACTATATTTACTTTGTGTCTGTTTGCTTCTCTCTTGATAAAAAGATAAAAAAAAAAGTATATAAAAGAGAAAAGATAATCTTTGACTTGTAGGTATCCCGTCTTTTGAGTAGCAAGACTTGTTTTGGTACTATGTTTTGGCTAAAAGCCAAGGACACAATTTTGAGGGTGTGCCTCAAGGACAAGGATTACCAGAAAAAAAAAATCTAAATTAGAAAAACACCAAAAACAGAATAAACGAACGGAAGAGACGTGTTTTAAGGAAAAGGTAGAAACTCGACTTGAACCCCACTTCCCTGAGTTCGACCCTGGGCCTAAAAGTGACAAGATAAAATCAATTAGGCCAGGTTAAAAATTTTGTAAAGAGATGGTTAGGTCCGAATTAGGTTAACCACTATACACATTTCAATGATAAAATCCCCATATTAACAACCTATCCGGGCTGATCCATCAATCTTTTCTGGCGCCGTTGCCGGGGAAGTGCGCCTTCAAGTAAGTTTTTATTAAATTCCATTCAATTTTTCTCATCTCTCTTCAAGGGTATTGTTGTTTTTGGTGTGCAGGTGAACCTGGTGGAAGGAGAGGGAAAGCAGACAAAGCCGAAGACGTGAGCAGATCCAAGGCAGGAATGAGAGCGTGAAGACGCCGACACCGCATTGGAGCTTTGCATATGTTGCCGAACAAGTAGGTTTTCCTTTTCTTAGCAAACTAGGATTAACTTGCCATCTCAAAAGAAAAAAAAAAACTAAAAACTAAAAAATTAACAAAAAAAACTTCTTGGGATCTCTTGAGGCAAGTGGATTAAAATTCACTTGTTTGATAGGTTGTCTTCACTCCCACTGCCCTGGGATTTCCCGCCACACTTCGCATAGCGAAAATCCGAGAATCGTGATTCTTGGATTTTTCGCTGTGGGAAGTATTCTTTGAGGCAAAGAAAAAGATTGCTTGCATCCCTCTTTTGCCTCGCTTATCTTTAATTCAGGATCACATTTTTGGTGGGGAGACTTGGAATTGAGTTAATTCCAACCTCATCGCGACTTTTCAACTTGCTTGTGATTCGATCCTGAATACTTCAACACCAACAACTTTATTTTCTTTATCTGTTGGTTGAGCCTTGTGTGGACATTCTTCTTAGTGATTGGGAGCACTTGAATTGAAGTGCCTTGGCTCCCTTTCACATTGATATAAAATTGATTCGTGCATCCACACTTAGAAATCTCCATTTAGGGTAGCCCATTGCATTTTAGCGTGCATTAACTAACTGATAATTGAAGAAGGGTTTCTTGGGTTTTAGAAGGAAAACCTGTATTTTTGTAAAAACCCGAGGATTGGTTGAATTGGTAATTCAGTAAAACAGTAAAATCCATACTACTTAAGGCTGAACTCTAAAATACCATTCACCAATAAAAACTTCAATTCGGGGAGATTTCCCCATTGCATGCTTGTTTTTAAACACTCTGAAAATCAATCACTTGGGCATTACCCGTAAACAACGCCCTTCACATTCCAAAAGCACTTGACCTTAAGCCTCTAATTAAAACTGGTAGTAACTTGACCCTTTTTAAGGATTGGAGGTCTAACTACCTGCATGTAGCGGCTACGTGCTGGTGAGAGTTCCCGTGTGCTATCGGGTGTCTAAGACTGGGGCAAACAGCCTTTCAATCTGGCCCGGTGGTTCCGCGGTGCTCGCATTCGGTTCCGTAGTTCGTGATAGTAGGTAACTTAGATCTTTAGGTCTAAGGGCACACTGTAGAGGTTAGGAACTTGACTGTATTGATTTGTAATCAAGTGTACCTTTGCGGCGTCATTTCTCTCATCCATTTTCCCTTCTCATCTACCCAATTCTTCCTGCGGTAGTGCATGTTTAGGAGGAGGTCACAAAACCCTGAACTATTTGAATTGACTCATAAATCTAGAAAACAAGTCGAATCGTCCTCCTCCTCCACAAACATGGCTGCACGCCCACCCCAAAATCCTGAGGGAGGAAACCGCCCTCAGAACCCACCTGGTGGTGGAGAATTAGATCCCATAACCCGCCTCCAAGCCCAAATGGAAATGTATAATGAGCAAATTGAAGCCATTCGGGAAACATTGGAGGAAATGCAGAACCCTCCTGAACGGGAGGAGCCTAGGTCTCTTAGCTCTTATCAGAATCCCGCTGCTACAGAGACCATAGGACAAATTCGGGTCCCCATGGGCGGGGACGACTTTGAATTAAAACCAAACATAATTGGCCTAATCAATTTTCACTTTCATGGTCTTGCAACTGAAGACCCATTTCACCACTTGGAAGACCTAACCCGACTTGCTGAAACTGTTAAACCAAGAAATGTCGGGTTATCTATAGTCCTCATGAAGATGTTCCCGTTTTCATTGCGGGATAAAGCGTCGCAATGGTTACGCACCCTTGGGAGAACCATCCACTCTTGGGAAGAGATGCGAACAGCCACTCTTGGGAAGAGATGCGAACAGCGTTTCTCAAGAAGTTCTTCCCAATCGTACGGACCAATGCGCTTCGCCGTGCTATCACTTCATTTATGCAACAAAATGGTGAACAATTTCATGAGGCATGGGAGAGGTATAACGACCTCCTCAGGAAGTGTCCGCACCACGGTCTACCTAAGTGGCATATAGCCCAGATTTTCTACTATGGGCTAAATGTGACTTTGAAGCAGATTGCAGACGCTTCCTGCGGAGGGAACTTTATGAATAAAGACGAGAATGGAGCATTCGAGCTGTTTGAAAATATGAGTGAAAACTCGATGAACAATGCTTCCATTGTCACCTTTAATCGTACCAGCCAGCCCTAAAATGTCCACGAAGTTGACATGGGACCCTCCCATTCATCCACTGATCTAAGCCTTATTGCACAAAAACTGGATGAAGTCTCCGTCGTGCACAAGAAGCTGGACGAGATTCTGGCCAACCCCGCCTGATCTATGGCAAACACCACCTCTTCACCACTTCGTCACAATCCAAGTTCTTCTAATACCAGGCTTATCCCGAGAAACCCCGTTAGACCTTCCTTACTGAGTGTCGCTCCAAGCGACTCGGTAAGTCATGTGGAACTGGCTTTTGCGAGCAAGTATTTTGACACGGAGGACCAAGCCTCCGTGTGCTCAGACGCATATCTACATGCCGATGCATCTTCTGGCATAGAAGATGCTTGCGCCTTGGGGAACAACCCGTTCTCTGCCACTTATAACCCAGGGTGGCATAATCATCCGAACTTCGCATGGTCCAACAACCCGCAGTGCCAAAACCCCGTGGGTGGACCAATGCAACCGTCCGCACCCGTCATCCCAAGGGTCCAGTTTAATCCTATGGCAAATCCGCCATCAGGCCCTTGCATACCACAAACTGAACACGCATCAAGACCTCTTGACAAATTGATGCGAATGATGACGGAAATGTCAAAGCGCCATGAAGAGAACATAACCTCTCTTCAGCACCAATTGGCGCAGCAGAACGCCGAGATCAGTCAACTAGGCATGGCGACTTGATCTCAAGGCACTCTTCCCGCCCAACTTGTTCCAAACCCACGGAATTTCATACCCCGTGGTTCTCAACCACAGGTACGACCTTCTCAGGGACAGGTTAATCAAGTTCTGCAAGCTCCGAGCATTCCACAGGGATTTCAGGCTAATCCCGCTGCAACACCGCACTCTTATGCCCCCATTGCAAACCCTCCTCCACCGTATGATCCCACTGGACCTGCATCGTCCAATGCTATCACTACGATGAGTGGTAAGCAGACCGTCGATCCGCCTCGACCTGATCCTGGCCCATCTTCTTCTTCGCCCTCTCATTCGGGATGCATACCGCATTCGCGAGAGGACGATGCACCAAAACTTTTGCCAGAATCAGTCCCATTCCATGAGGCTCTACTAAGGGAGCCAAAAGGAAAAAAGAAAAATACGCAGGCCTTTGACAACCTGCGTAATTTGTTCAGGGATGTAGAAATCAAGGTACCCCTGCTTGAGGTAATCGACCACATACCTACTGTCGCTCGATTTTTCAAAGACTACACAACACCCAGGCGACAGTCAAAGAAGACTAAGAATCTGGTGGTTCTCTCGCCTCATGCGAGTTGTGCTATACTGTCAAACTTACCACCGAAGCAGAAAGATCCAGGCACACCACTGATTTCCAGCAGCATCCAAGGCTGCAGTTTTAACCGTGCCCTGCTTGATCTAGGATCTTCCATCAATCTCATACCGACCATCATGCTCGAAAAGTTTTCCTTGGGAAATCTGAAACCCACCCCTGTCACATTACAGTTGGCAGATTATTTTGTCAAAATCCCAAAGCGTGTGGTGGAAGACGTGGTGGTTAGGGTCAACAGTCTCTGTTTTCCTGTTGACTTTCTTGTTTTAGATATGGAAGTTCCTAGTTCACTTTCTGATTGTCCGATCATCCTCGGTCGACCTTTCTTGGCCACAACCCACGCCCACATCGACTGCGAGTTAGGGTGTATTGAGATTGCCGTTGGATCTGAGAAGCTCAAGCTTAACATATTTAAGGCAGCCAAGAACTTTGATTGCGATTGCATCGAGGATGACACATCTGACGAGGACATGGCCATCAGCGCGTGTATCAGACTAATTGGGACCTATTCGGACTGCTGTGGATTACCTATAAACACTGATGACTGCGTGACCAACACATAATGTGACGTTCCCCAATCCCTCCCTTGTCCAGTACCTTCTCCTGGCCAGACTTCTGACGAGGATTTCTCCGCTTCCCATACCTCGTGGTCTGAGTCATATCCGGGCTACTCACAGTCGGTCCACACTCATGAAGATCGAATTACCCTTTCTTCCCCGCCAAATCAGGTGGATTTACAAATTCACACTGGGACCTTGAGCCCATAAACTTCTCACTGGGGCTATTCATTTTTGGATCCATCTATCCAAGAAGCCCCTCTTCTTGGCCAATCTGAAGGCCAGTTTCTTCCTCCTAACTTGTTCTCCTACCCGTCTGGGACACTCTCGTCATAAGAAATGCCAGATCCTTCCACATCCACTCCCGAGCTAAAAGTGTTGCCTAATACACTCAAGTATGTTTTCCTGGGACCAAATGAAATGCTCCCTGTAATCATCAGTTCAAAATTAACCAGGGAGCAGGAGTGCAAACTAACTAAGGTCCTCCTAGAACACAAGGCAGCTATTGGATGATCTTTATCAGACTTATCTGGTATTAGCCCCTCGTATTGCACTCACCGTATATATATGGAGGAGGAGGCTCGACCTTCCCACGAGATGCAGTGACGTCTCAACCCTAACATGCGGGAGGTCGTTAAGAAGGAAATCATTAAGTGGCTGGATGCGGGTATAATCTACCCGATCAGTGATAGCCCCTGGGTGAGTCCGATTCACGTTGTGCCCAAAAAGGCAGGACTCACCATCCGTGTCAATGACAAGGGCGAATCCATCCCTACACGCACTCCTACATCTTGGAGAGTGTGCGTAGATTATAGGAAACTCAATGCTGCAACCAGGAAAGATCACTTCCCACTACTATTTATTGACCAAATCCTGGAGCGGTTAGCCGGAAATAAATTTTTCTGCTTCCTGGATGGATTCTCAGGATATAACCAGGTGGCAATAGACCCTCGAGACCAAGAGAAAACCACTTTTACCTGCCCTTTCGGCACCTTCACCTTTAGAAGGATGTCATTCGGACTTTGTAACGCGCCAGCAACTTTCCAGAGATGCACGCTGGCGATATTTCATGACATGGTGGGTGACTTTCTCGAGGTCTTCATGGATGACTTTTCAGTCTTTGGACCATCTTTCGACGAATGTCTTGCCAACCTGACTCGCATCCTTAGGAGATGTATTGATGTAAACCTCGTGCTTTCCTGGGAAAAAAGTCATTTTATGGTGCACGACGGAATTATTCTCGAACATATCATCTCCGATAGAGGTATCGAGGTTGACAGAGCTAAGCTCGACGTCATTGCTGATTTACCTTTACCTGGTTCTGTCAAACAAATCCGCTCCTTCTTGGGACACATCGATTTCTATAGGAGATTCATCAAAGACTTCTCCAAAATTTCTCGACCCTTAACTCATCTCCTATCAACCAACGTGCCCTTCGACATGGGCCCCGACTGTATACAAGCATTCACGCAGCTGCGTAATGCTGTCACCAAGGCCCCTGTTCTCCAGCCGCCTGATTGGTCCCTCGACTTTGAACTTATGTGTGACGCTTCAGACCTTGCAGTCGGAGCCATCCTGCGACAAAGATGCGATAGACACCCCTTCGTGGTATACTACGCCAGTAAGATGTTGGACGAGGCCCAACGTAATTATACTACCACTGAAAAGGAACTACTGGCAGTCGTCTTTGGGCTGGAAAAATTCCGTTCTTACCTTCTGGGCTCTCACGTTATTGTTTTCACTGATTACGCGGCCATTCGCCATCTCATGCACAAGAAGGATGCCAAGCCTAGACTGATTCGTTGGATCCTTCTGCTCCAGGAATTTGACATTGAGATTCGCGATAAGGCTGGAGCCCAGAATGTTGTGGCTGATCACCTTTCCAGACTGGACCCTGATCATATTGAACTTACTCTACCAATTAATGAAATTTTTCCTGATGAGCACCTATTGGCAATAAATGTGGCAAGTGGACCGTGGTATGCCGACATTGCCAATTACCTTGCTTCTGGATCTCTTCCACGTGGCTGGCCTAAAAACCAGCGCGAGCATCTCATAGCAGAAGCAAAGTATTATTTTTGGGATAATCCACTTCTTTTTCGGATAGGTGCTAATCAAATCATCTCTCGCTGTATTCCTAATAGTGAGTTCCCCAGTGTGCTATCCTTCTGCCATGATCAGGCCTGTGGAGGCCATTTC
This sequence comes from Thalassia testudinum, assembly GCA_037157565.1. NCBI lineage: Eukaryota > Viridiplantae > Streptophyta > Magnoliopsida > Alismatales > Hydrocharitaceae > Thalassia > Thalassia testudinum. The sequence goes on along the minus strand of JAZHRO010000014.1, from coordinate 128,436,519 downwards.
TCTGGGAGGAAAACTGCAGCCAAGGTGTTGCAGTGCGATTTCTTTTGGCCCTCCCTTCACCAAGACGCACACACTTATGCCAAGCATTGCACTAGGTGCCAGTCGTTAGGGTCAATGGCACGTCGTGACATGATGCCCTTGCAACACATCCTAGCTGCGGAAATCTTCGACATCTGGGGAATTGACTTCATGGGTCCCTTTCCTCCATCCAATGGCTTCGAATTCATCCTCATGGCCGTCGACTATGATTCGAAATGGATCGAGGCTATTCCCGCACGCCGTGCTGACCATGTTATCTCCACCCGATTCGTCAAGGACCACATCTTTGCGCGTTTTGGGATCCCTCGGGTCATTATCTCGGATGGAGGAAGCCACTTTACCCATGCTTCTTTTCGAGCACTTCTGAGGAGGTTCGGAGTCCACCATCGTATCGCATCCCCGTATCATCCTCAGATGAACGGCCAGGAGGAACTGTCGAACTGGCAAATCAAGCAGATTCTCCAGAAAATGGTTCGGCCTGAACATAAGGATTGGTCCGACAAGCTGACTGACACTGTTTGGACGTATCGGACCGCCTTCAAGGCTCCCCTTGGTATGTCTCCATATAGAATCATTTACGGGAAGCCTTGTCATTTACTCGTGGAGTTGGAACACCGTGCTTATTGGGCGATTCGCCAATGTAACCTCGACCCAGACTTGTGTGGTCGAGAAAGGAAACTCCAACTCCAAGAGCTGGAAGAGCTCCGTCGTGAAGCCTATGATTCTGCTCTAACCTTTAAACAGCGTACTAAGGCTTTTCACGACAGCCATATTCGGCGGAAGGAATTTGAGCCATCTCAGCAAGTTTGGCTCTATAATGCCCGACTCAAATTCTTTCCTGGGAAATTGAAGTCCAAATGGACTGGTCCTTTCCTGGTCTCAAGACCATTCCCCAATGGGGCTGTCGAGATCGAAGATCCCAAATCTGGGCGTAAATTTACGGTCAACGGGCAGTGTTTGAAACCCTATCTGACTCATGAACCTGCCCCCGTTGGAGAAACCGTTGCCCTGCTGGAGGGTAACTAATTCTTTGCCTCATTCTGAGTCCAGCTGGGGACATTAAATTCAGCGCTTGTTGGGAGGCACCCTAACAGCACTCACCATCCACCATCACTTTTCATGCCTCTATCGCGATCACTTCACCACCCACCATCCACCCACCCTACCACCCTGATCTATACCCTATACTTCAGCTCTCGCTACCCGATCTTTCGTCCTTTCTCTACCCTTCCTTGCATGCATATGAGGACATAGCATTGTTTAGCATGGGGGGGTGGATAGGCATCCTTAGGATCTGGGTATTTTAGGGTATCATGTAGTTTATATATATACAAAAGAAAAAATAATAATAATAATAAAAAAAAAAAACAGAGAGGGAAAATTGTGTTTAGTAATGATCTAAAAGCTGAAACAAAAATACAATAAGTGTTTATGGATATTCAACCTCTGTTTTGAAGAATTTCCAGGCCACAGAAGCTTGATTTGCTCAGGCTCGACTTAATTCACTTAAAGCATTGACAAAATAGATCAAGATCTCTCCTAACTAAGGATGTATTCTTGTACCTGAGACACAAGTACAAGATCCGTTGGTTTACTTTTACTTGAGAGCTTAAGTAAACGTGGTTCACACTACACATATTAGGAAAGGCCAGGTGAACATAAGATCCAACCCTAGTGTTCATTAGGGAAGGTGGAGTCCTTACCTGTGCTTGCAGGTAGACTTTTTATCCCAGGCTTTAGTCTTGTGTTTAGGAGTGACTCTTTCCACCAAAAAGAAACTCTCCTACCAAAAAGAAAAAAGTGTGCTCCTTCTGAATGTGTTGTAAGAGATATACTGACACGGATTTCAAAAAAAAAAAAAATCAGAAAATGGGAGTTGAGTTTTCCGTCATCATCTTAAGGGTCAATCCGAAGACATGAGCTGAAACTAGGACCAACCTGTGCTTAAAAATTCGTGAAACCCTGGGATTGACTCTTAATGTTCATCTGGTCAGTCTTGATCCTTCACTATGCACAAACCATAACCTCTTGAGCTCTCGAGTACGGTAAAACCTCCTGGGTCCTGGAAATCGTACTTAAGGTTTAAAAATCAAGAGTCCAGGTTAGTTGAGAGATGATCTTTGTCATGTAAGACTTAAAGTACTGGTAATATTCTCTACAATTGGTTCTCACAATATCCGATAATAAACACACCGATATCACCTCAGAAGAAAATATTCAGCCTAGGGACTAGCAAAAGATAGGCATGGGGGTATATGTTTGCACCTCAAAACACGCCTGTAATAACGCCTTCTTGTGCTATTTTCTAGCATTAACATTGCATAATAGGATCCTATAATCGCATTTGTAAAAACGTTTGCATCCATGCATTTAATTAAGAGAAGAAGAGGAGTGAAACAATGGTTTGCATAGTTACATTTTATCTCAAGATCCTCCTTGCAAATTCCACCTTTTTTTATTCTTTTTTCTCTCTTGATTTCCTCTTTTCTTCTTCCCGCGGCTGCACTTCTTCCCGCAGCAGCTGCATGCATTTACTCCACATCACTTCTCCCTGCCAACACCCTTCCCTACAGCTGCATCTCCCTCACCATCTCCCTGCTGCAGCCGGCACACCACTCTCTCCTCCTCTATAAGAAGCTACAGCTTCTTCCTCGCGAGATAGAGGCTGCTGCACAAAGCAAAAAAACCTGCAGCCACCTCTTCCACCGTCTTCCCCTCCCATACGTCGGCCCTCCGTCGAGGAGGCACCCGGCGAGCAGGAGAACCCACTGTGGTGCTCACCACCACAGTGGGAACACCACCGCCCAGCTCTTCAACGAGCTGGTGGGCGTGGTGTCTTCTTTTCTTTTCGTTTTTGTCTCCACGCCATTGCTGCCATTGAAGCAGCAGCAGCCAAACAGCAGCGGCAGCAGCACCAGACCCCCTCGCCTCCTCCACGACCTTCCCCACAGGCGCTCAGCCCTCCGCGCGCACCTGCAGGGCACTCTCCGCTCAGTTCTCCGCTCTGATGCCTCCGCCGTTGCACCCATAACCGGCCACTGCGCGCACTGCAGCGGCTGGCCAACCGTCGTCCCGCTCCCCTTCCAACCTCTGCAACCCTCCGCAACTAACTGTAGACTCCCCGCCGCCCTCTCCGAGCACGCCATCGCCCTCTCTCCTTCCACGCACCTGGCCTGCAGACGCCTCACCTTCTCCACGCGAAGACGTGTCTGCATCCGCGACCAACAAACGTCGGCAGCCATCTACAGACGACTCGACCTCCCGACGTCGGGCGCCTTCTACAGATGACTTAACCTGCAGCTCTCTCCTGCATCCGTCCGCTCTCGCCCGCTCCTGCCCACTCTCTCTTCTACGCTCTCTCTCCCACTCTCTCTCTCTCTCTCTTTTTCACTGACTCACAGCACACACTACACCAACGCACACACACATCTTCACCGACACTTACACACACCCACACACACATAAACACTAGTCTATATCTATATTCATATATATATACATATATATCTATATTCATATATATATATACATATATATCTAGATACATATACTTATATACATATATATATACATCTATATAGTAATATATATATATATATATCTATACACCTATATATATCTAAACACATATATATCTATATATATCTATACATATATATATATATCGATATATTTACTTATATACATACATATGTACATATATTTTCACGTTATTTACTATACGCTGTATCGTGGGAATATCTGCACCAATTGCTGATATTCCCCGATACACGCGTACAAAAAGCGTGGACCCATACATCATCCATCCTCCATCCACACTCCACGCGACACCTAGTCGTGTTGGTTGTGTCTCTCTAGACGTCGACTGACTCAACATAGTGCTACACTCCATCGCCGCCTCCACCCCCACCCCTTTATAGATATAATATATATATACATACTATATTTACTTTGTGTCTGTTTGCTTCTCTCTTGATAAAAAGATAGAAAAAAAAGTATATAAAAGAGAAAAGATAATCTTTGACTTGTAGGTATCCCGTCTTACGAGTAGCGAGACTTGTTTTGGAACTCTGTTTTGGCTAAAAGCCAAGGACACAATTTTGAGGGTGTGCCTCAAGGACAAGGATTACCAGAAAAAAAAAATCTAAATAAGAAAAACACCAAAAATAGAATAAACGAACGGAAGAGACGCGTTTTAAGGAAAAGGTAGAAACTCGACTTGAACCCCACTTCCCTGAGTTCGACCTTGGGCCTAAAAGTGACAAGATAAAATCAATTAGGCGAGGTTAAAAATTTTGTAAAGAGATGGTTAGGTCCGAATTAGGTTAACCACTATACACATTTCAACGATAAAATCCCCATATTAACAACCTATCCGGGTTGATCCATCAGTCTCCTTATAGAATCGTTTACGGGAAGCCTTGTCATTTGCCTGTGGAGTTGGAGCACCGCACTTATTGGGCGGTTCGCCATTGTAAGCTCGACCCAGACCTGTGTGGTCGAGAAAGGAAACTCCAACTCCAAGAGCTGGAAGAGCTCCGTCGTGAAGCCTATGATTCTGCTTTAACTTTCAAGCCACACTAAGGCTTTTCACGACAGCCATATTCAGCGGAAAGAATTTGAGCCATCTCAGCAAGTTTGGCTCTATAATGCCCAGCTCAAATTCTTTCCTGGGAAACTAAAGTCCAAAAGGACTGGTCCTTTCCTGGTCTCAAGACCATTTCCCAACGAGGCCATTGAAATTGAAGATCCCAAATCTGGGCATAAATTTATGGTCAATGGACAGCGTTTGAAACCCTATCTTACTCATGAACCTGCCCCCTTTGGAGAATCTGTTGCCCTGCTTGAGGGTAACTAATTTGTGCTCATTCTGAGTCTAGCTGGGGACGTTAAATTCAATGCTCGTTGGGAGGCACCCCAACAACACTCACCATCCACCATCACTTTTCACTTCACTGTCACGCTCACTTCACTTTTCACTTCACCACCCACCATCCACCCACCCTACCACCTTGCTGTATACCTTGCACCTCAACTCTTGTTACTCGATCTTTCATCCTTCCTCTACCCTACCCTGCATGCATATGAGGACATAGCATCGTTTGGCATGGGGGGGTGGATAGGCATCCATAGGATCTAGGTATTTTGGGGTATCATGCAGTTTCTATCTATATATAAAGAAAAAAAAAATGAAAATGGTGTTTAGTAATGATCTGAAAGCTGAAACAAAAATACAATAAGTGTTTATGGGTATTCAACCTCTGTTTTGAAGACTTTCCAGGCCACAGAATCTTGATTCGCTCGGGCTCGGCATAATTCACTTGAGCATTGACAAGATAGATCGGAATCTCTCCTAACTAAGGATGTATTCTTGTACCTGAGACACCAGTACAGGATCCATCAGTTTGCTTCTACTCGAGAGCCTAAGTAATCTTGGTTCACACCGCATATATCAAGAAAGACCAGGTGAACATAAGATCCAACCCTAGTGTTTATTAGGGAAGGTGGAGTCCTTACCTGTTCGCACAGGTAGACTTTTTATCCCAGTCTTTAGTCTTGTGTTTAGGAAAGACTCTTTCCACCAAAAAGGAACTCTCCCACCAAAACGAAAAGTGTGCTCCTCTAAATAATGTTGTAAGAGATATACTAACACTTGTTTCAAAAAAAAAAAAAAAGATACAAATAAGTCAGTATATCTCACAAATGTCTATAAAATCTTCCTACAAAAAAAAATTCTTCAGGGAAAATACCCTATTTTCTTTGAGCCACAAATGTCAGAAAATGGGAGTTGAGTTTCAATCATCTTTTTAAGGGTCAATCCGAAGACATGAGCTGAAACTGGGACCAACCTGTACTTAAAAATTCATGAAACCCTGGGCTTGAGTCTTAATGTTCATCTGGGCAGTCTTGATCCTTCACTATGCACAAGCCACAATCTCTTGAGCTCTCGAGTACGGCAAAAACCTCCTGGGTCCTGGAAATCGTACTTAAGGTTTAAATATCAAGAGTCTTGGTTAGTCGAGAGATGATCTATGTCATGTGAGACTTAAAGTACTGGTAGTCTTCTCTGCAGTTGGTTCTCACAATATCCAACAATAAACACACCGATGTCACCTCAGGAGAAAATCTTTAGCTTAAGATCATTTCTAAATACAATACAAAAAAAAATGTTTTGCTAAAGACTAGCAAAAGATAGGAATGGGGGTATGATTGCACCGCAAAAATACACCTACAATCGCACCGTCTTGTGCTATTTCCTAGCATTACCAGTGCATATTAGGTATCCATAGTCGCATTTGTAAAAATACACGCATGCATGCATTTAATTGAGAGGGGAGGAGAGTGAAATAAATGGCCTTCAAATTTACATTTTTCCTCAAGTGCTGCTTTGCAAAATTCACCATCTTTATTTTTTATTTTTATTTGACTTTGAATTCTTCCCGTGGCTGCAAGACATGGCCTCTTCTTCCTCACGCCATGCTCTGCATAGCAGCTTGCCCTGTAGCAAGCACTCCCTGCTGGCCATGCATAGCCATGCACAGCCAGGGCATGGCTATCCATGCCTTCTTCCTCTTTAAATAGGCTCGGCTTGCTTCTTTGCAGTGGAGCCTGGTCCACGGCAAGAAAAAAAAACCACAGCAGCTTCCTCTCCAGGCCATCTCCTCCCCTCTCCCTCCATACGTAGCCTCTCCTCTTTTGAGGAGCCACTCTACGGGTAGGAGTACCTCACTATGGTGCACAACCACCACCGTGAGTCCACCACCGCCCAGCTCATCAAAGAGCCGGTGGGCGTGGTGGTTCTCTCTTTGTTTCGCCGTTCAAGCCAATTCCACCATTGCCACAAAGCTTCAAGCTTTGAAGCTCAACCGGCCACCGCGCGCCCCTGTAGCGGCCGGCCAAGCTCCACCGCGCACGCCAGCAGGCCACCCACACCCCTCTCTACGCGCCCCTTCTCTGCGTGCTCTGTCGCGAAGTCCTGCCCGCAGCCCAGCTAGTGCAGCCTCTTTCACACGCGCGCCGAGCCACTCCACACTTGCCGCACTCACAGCACCGGACATGCCCGATCGCACGGCTCAGCCATGCACTGTAGCCACTGTTCACTCTAGTCAGCGGAACACTATGGCTACAGTACGGTGACCGGTAAGTTTCTCACTTATCCGGTCACCCGACGCGCCGCAACCGCCACTAGCCCACGCCTGCATCCCGCCCCAAGCCCGCTCCAGCACCCACCCGCGCGTCTGCGTGCACCCGCCTCTGCTAGCGCCCATACCCGCCTGCGTGTTCACCCGCTCCCAGCGCATGCGTCTTCCTGCACTCGCCTCTCCATGCAGCGCTGTGCGCTGCGGTTCCTTCCTCCACGCCACTCCCTCCCAGCACACGCCTCTTCGTGCGCCTACGTGCTTGCGCACGTGCGTGAACCACCAAACGTCGGCCCTGAAGCTCCAGACGGCTTAACTCACCTCTTCTTCACAGCAGGTGCTCTCTCTCTCTCTCTCTCACAGCACTCTCTCACACTCTCTGCACACACATACACACACACTCACACTCTCGTACACACACCTATACTCTACTATATACATATATATATATATACGTACATATATATATTTATATATATATATTTATATACATATATATATATATACATATATCTATACATATATTAGTACTTATATAACTGTGTATTAGTCTATATACATACATATATATATATATACGTCTATATACTTATATATATATATACACATATATATATTTATATATACATATACTTACATACGTATAAATATATATATGTATATATATGTATATATCTATATATATATATATTTTTTTTTTTTTTTTACCTATATAACTATGTATAAGTATAGATACACATATATATATATACTCAAATATATATACTTATATATATATACATCCATATAGTTACATATACATACATATACATATATATATATCTATACATATATAACTACATATATACCTATATATTTATAACCATATATACATATAGATATATTTACATATATACATATATATATATATTTTCACATCACTTACCATATGTGGTATCGTGGGAATATCTGCACCAGTTGCTGATATTCCTCAATACACGCGTACAAAAAGCGTGTTCGCACTCATCTTCCATCAATCCACCTTACACTACACGTAGCACTTCGTCCTGTTGGTTGCGTCCTCCTAGAGGACGACCGACTCGACACCGTGCTACATGCCATCTCCACCTCCACCCCCACCCCTACCCCTTTATACATATATAATATATACATATATACATATACTATATTCATTTTATTTTTGTTTCTCTTTCCTGCCATTAAAAAGATAAAAAAAATACACAAAAGAGAAAAGATAACCCTTGACTTGCAGGTACTCAGTCTTGCGAATAGCAAGACCAGTTTTGAAACCCTGATTTGTCTTAAAGCCAAGAACTTGATTTTGAGGGTGTACCACAAGGACAAAAATTATCGGAAAAAAATAGTAAATAGAAAAACACCAAAAACATAATAAACGAACAGAAAAGATTCGTTATAGGAAAGGCGTAGAATCTTCTTCTAATCCCGTTTCCCTGAGTTCGACCCTGGGCCTAAAAGTGACCAAGATAAAATCAAGTAGGCCAGGATAAAAATTTTGTAAAGGGATGATTAGCTCGATTTAGGTTAACCACTATACACACTTCAACGATAAAATCACCATATTAACACACCTATCCGAGTCTACACAGTCTCTAGCCCACACGACTGCCCTCTAGCACTTGCTAGTGGGTAGGCACGTGCCCTCCAGCTGCTCCACCCGCGCGCAGAGCGCGCCCCACTTCCACCCCATGCGCACCTCCCATCGGCTCGCCTCAACTCTTGCAGCACGCACCCTACGCATGCCTCCCCTCATTGCATCTCCACCAGCGTGTAGCAACTCCAGCTCACACAGCAGGCATGTGCATTCAGTAGGTCGTCGGCACCACTCTGACCTCCTCTCTGACCGGCCACCTCTGGCCACACCGTGTCCCGTCGCCACCATCAAAAGAAGCGGTGTGGCTCCTTCTACCTCTGACGAGAAGCTCCTCTCCAACCTCCACCTCCTCCATGCGTGGAGGAGCTCAAAGCAACCTCATTTGTTTTTACACAGTAAATCCTCTATTAGTTCTTATGGTTCATGCCATTGTGAACTTCATTTTCTGATTTAATTATCATGGTGAATTTATGAGAACCTCCTTCATTGTTTAGCTTATTAAGCAAATCAATTTCTCAACCCTAATCTAAGTGGATTTCCATTCAAATCTTGGAAGATTCTTGCTATAGGAGAAGCTTAATTTGTAATTATATTTAAGTACCATTGTAAGCATTTTATTCCTGTTGTATTGTGGTACATATTACATTCAACCCCTTCCTATTTGGTTTAAACATAATTTCAGCATGTGCTTTCATTAAAACACATAATTAATGCGATTTCTCGACATAATTTCTTAAGGAAATCATTTGTGAACAATAATTTTTATTTATCGCGAGTTTAAATAGACCATTTCCTCCTTGTGGATATGACCCGCTCTCTTGAGTGGTTTATTTTAATTATTTTGTTAAGCAGTTTTCCACCACTTTGATACTAAAATGACAAATCATCTGAATCATATTATTCGAAAGCAAAAACCATCTTACCAAATGGCGCCATTGTCGGGGACACAACAGGCTTAATTAAATTGCATTCATTCATTCATTCACATTGATTTAAATTTTGAATCATATTTAACTCTGGATTTTTTTTTATTCTGGTGCGAGTGCAACGATCTACGACACACATTCTACGACTCGCCATCACACCAGCCATCATGAGAGGCAACCCTTAACGTCGCCAGAGGAGAAATTATTTTTAGCCACCTAGCAAGGAACCAGATTGCCATGAGGGGAAGGACAAGGATGTCACGATCATATCTGCACATATAGTCACTGATTTGATTAGAGTAGGATTAGGACTTTAGACTTAATTTTTCTTGCACATTTTGGTTTGAGACCCTTGTTCTGAGGTATAGTTGAGGGGTTTGTTCCCCGACTTTCTTTTAGGCCCATGTTGGGTAACTTTTCAGGAGCCTGTCCCTTTTCATTATATCAAGGTTTTCTTTTGTGAATTTATTTTTCTTGACTGTGCATAAGTAAAAAAAAAACACACAAAAAACACAAGCTGCCTGCCTTAGGATAACCATTTAGGTGTGAATGAGCAACCTCTAGATTTATTTTGTTTGCATTTGCATGCATCTTGCATTGCTGATTGCTGGAGGAAAGGTACATCCTGTTTCTTTGCATTCTATATTGTTCATGCATGTGCACTTGGATTTAATTGCATGATCACCTAATTGAATTGAAAAGATCAAACAAGTGGTCACATATTTTCTTAAAAAAGGACTTTAAGTTAAGGAGGAACACTAAAAACCAAGGGCTTGAATTGAGGCATTGTGCTGTGGTTCAAAATTCAAAACTCAAAATTTTATGGTGTATGCACACTTGTATCTCTTGCACCACGTCACGCATTTAGACACTCTTAGGTCCTGGAACTACTAGGACAAGAGCCCTCCTACCGTTGGATTCTGAAGTGTTCGGAACTTGAGATCAAAGGTTTTGTAAATCCAAAGAAGGGGATACCCTGTCAAAGATTTTTGGGGGCAGTTAAGAAGCACCGTGAAAGCATAGCTTCAAAGTAAGGCTTATGCCTACTTGCATCCCTTGATCTTTCGACTTTGGAGTTGCTCTACCATTTGAGATTTAGGGAAGAACACCTAAGCTCCAACTAGGTTTTTTTAGTCATTTTGAAGGTCGACAAGAGGCACGTAATTGATTGGGCAACTTGCTTTATCACTTACAATTTGAACTAAAGTCAAAAGCCTAAATTTGTAAAGATCGAACAAGTCCTTTTGAATTGTGTTTGTAGTGCATGCTTGGTAGGCGATCTTTTAGGAGACAACTTGTGTTTGAAATATTGAGTGAAATTGCAACTTCATGCTCATCTTTTCTCATAATTACTTGGCGTTTGTTATTCACATCTTTTGACATTGGTTTTGGGTTAAGATGTGCACAAATTCTCTCTAATGCATGTCAATTGGAAATTACAGAGATTCATCACATATTTATTGAATATTTCAGTGAGGAAAAATTGCACATATAACCTTACATTTTCAAGTTATTGTGTGTCTTGTTTTCATCGCATTTCATGTTAGATTTGACTATGGATTTCGCACTTGATTGAACAAATACGAGAAAATATTTGAGAATTTATTATTTTCGAATAAGCTCGTAATTAACTGGGCAACTTGCTTTGTCGCCTACAATTTGAATTAAAGTCAAAAGCCTAAATTCGTAAAGACCAAACAAGTCCTTTTGAATTGTGTTTGTAGTGCATGCTTGGTAGGTGTTCTCTTAGGAGACAACTTGTGTTTAATCCTGAACCTAAAAGAATCTTAAGAAACCTTCCAAGGGAAGAAATGGCTGGTCAAAGGAGCCTTAAGGAATATTTCATTCCAACAAATCAAGCTAGCCCTGCACTACGTAAACCTGGAGGGGACAATCCTTATGAGATCAAAAGAAGTACCATATCCTTGCTGCCCTCCTTTTATGGTACTGCTATGGATGACCCTTACAGGCATATAAAGGAATTCAACAAGGTCTGCTCCATGGTGAAGTTGCAGGGCGTTACTAATGACGCTCAAATGCGGACCTTGTTTCCTTTCTCCCTCAAGGACAAAGCCAAGTATTGGTATCATACCCTTGATGATATTAACACTTGGGATGCCCTGAAGAAGGAGTTTTTGAAGAACTACTTCCCCATGAGCAAAACAAATCACTTTAGGAGGGAAATTATGAGTTTTGTTCAAAAGGATGGGGAAGCTTTCCATGATGAGTGGGAGCTCTTTAATGACCTGTTGAGACTTTTTCCACATCACTAGGTGCCTAAGTGGCAACTGGTTGAAAGGTTCTACACCAGCCTTAATGATTCGCACAGGCAGACTGTGGATGGTGCCTGTGCAGGAACCTTTCTATCTAAGATTGAGGATGAAGCTTGTAACCTTTCTAAGACTTTGAGTGAGAATTCTATTCACTTGAATTCTACCTACATGGATAGAAAACCCACTCTCATGCAAAGAAAGTTGGAGGCGAATGAGGCATGGGACACCCAGAATTTAGCCTATCAGATTCAATTGTTGAATCAAAACATGGAAAGGCTTATGTTGAACCCAGGCCAATTCATATCTAACACCTCCACATCCCAAGCTTCTAAATGCTCCATTTGGCAAGGCATTACACAAGCCACTATGGATTGGCACTTGGCCTCCCAATTCCCTGAGCTTGTATAGGTGGATTTGAATGCCGCTCTAGGGTTCCATCCTAAACCTCGTAATGACCCTTTTTCCAACACATATAATGAGGGATGGAGGAACCACCCAAACTTTTCATGGAGACAAGGAAATGTCTCAAATTCAGGGAATTATAAACCACAATCCTTTCAAAACCATCAAATGAACCAACCTCAGACCTTTGCCCAACCAAAGACCTCTAAGATGGATGAATTGAAGGCAATGTTGAGAACTATGCAAGAAAGTCAAAGTGCCATCATCCAATCTCATGACAAGGCTATACATGAAATGAAATCGCAGATAGGGACCTTGTTGAGGCCGTTAGACAGAGGGAAACTGGGAAGCTTCCCAATGCTGTTGAGGAGAATCCTAAAGGAAAAGGGATTGTCTTTAGGAAGCAGGATCAGGAAGTGACTATTCTGAGGAGTGGGAAAGAAATTTCCAAACCCGCTACTCCTATAGTCTTACCCTCTAAAAAACCATCCACCCCGACTTTCACCCCCACTAGAGAAGACTTGCCCAAATCTCCTCTACTTGAAATCACCTCATCGGAAGAAGTTGCCCCTGTTCCACCCCTTACTCGACATGACAACCCTTCCACCTAGAGATCGAGAGTGCCCTTTCCAGAGCACTTATCCACCTTTGGGCAGACTTCTGCTAGCTCATCTGGAGCCAAAGATAAGATGGATGGGATCATGGAAAATTTCAAGCAAGTGCAGATTAACCTGCCTTTGCTTGAAGCTATCAGGCAGATTTCGTCATATGCCCACTTCTTAAAGGACCTGTGCACAAAAAAGCAGCAATCTAGGAAACAGGTCCAATCAAAAGTTGTCCTGCCTGATTCTATTAGCTAAATTATTCAACATGGCACACCCCTGAAACTTAAGGACCTAAGAGTCCCGTACATCTCAGTGGTTATTGGTGACTTACAGATTGATGAGGCTCTACTTGATCTGGGTGCGGGGGTGAACATCCATCCGAGCTACGTGTATGAACAACATGGGGGAAGCAATCTTAAGCCTAGCCTGGTAATCCTTCAAGTTGTTGATCGGTCACTTAAGACACCGAGGGAAATTTTGGAAGATGTCCTCGTGAGAGTGGAGGATTTCTTTTTCCTCGTTGACTTCTTAGTTTTGGACACTAACCCTACCAACAAGCCAACCAAGCCCTCCATCATTTTGGCTACCCCTTCCTTGTAACTTTGCATGCTTCAATCAATTGCAAAACTAGAGCATTGAAAATGGACTTTGGGAATAGGAAAATCCAGCTTAATGCATTTGTTGCTTATAAACAAGCCAGGCTTGAGGATTGTTCTGAAGTTGAGGTGATGGATGACCTAATTGAAGAGACAACCCCTGCAATGTTATGTGATGACTCCCTTCAGCATGTCATGCTAAATGAGCATTCCCATCTCTTGGAGGAATGTGAAGGGGATATACTAGAACTTGAGGAGTTGCTGGGGATTTCTACTGAGTCTCTTTCCCCATCATCTTTGCCCAAGGTAAATCTACTACATTAGATGGGGATATCTATTATGAAACCCTCAACCATACAAGCCCCCGACCTTGAGTTGAAACCCCTCCCTGACACTCTCAAGTACGTCTTCCTGGGTGCCAATGATACGCTCCCCATTATCATTTTGGCTGTGCTATCTAAGGCACAGGAGGGAGCCCTGATTGAATGCTTGTCTAGGCACAAGGAAGCTATTTATTGGAGCATTACTGACATTAGGGGTATAAACTATACACTCTGCATGCACAACATTTATACTGATGATTCCATCAAGCCATTTAGGGACATGCAGAGACGTCTGAACTCTAACATGAGGGAGGTGGTTAAAAAGGAAATCCTGAAGTGGTTGGATGCTGGGATCATATATCCCATTACAGATAGTAATTCATGTGGTGCCAAAGAAGGCAGGCTTTACTGTGGAATTTAATGACCAAGGTGAACAAGTTGTGACTAAACCCTCAACTTGATGGAGGGTCTGGACTGATTACCACAAGCTGAACACTGCTACCCAGAAGGATCACTTTCCCTTACCTTTTATTGATCAAATTCTCAAGAAATTGGCAGGGAATAAGTACTATTGCTTTCTCAATGGATATTCTGGGTACAACCAGGTTACAGTCTTCCTTGATGACCAGGAGAAGATGACGTTCACAAGTCATTACAGTACCTTTGCATTCAGGCATATGCCGTTTGGATAATGTAATGCCCCTGCAACCTTTCAGTGGTGTATGATGTCCATTTTTTCAAACATGATTGATGGCTGTGTTGAAGTGTTTATGGATGACTTCTCCATTTATGGCTTGTCTTTCGACCAGTTTCTCCTGCACCTAGAGAATGTGTTGAAGCGATGTAAGGAGACTGGTCTAGTCCTCAGCTGGGAGAAAAGCCATTTCATGGTACAGAAAGGAATTGTACTTGGGCATGTTGTGTCTGAGCAATGCTTGGAAGTAGATAAAGCCAAGATTGATTCTATTTCAAAACTCCCATTGCCCACGAATGTCAAACAGATTAGATTCTTTCTGGGCCATGCTGACTTTTATAGGCGCTTTATTAAAAATTTCAGTAAAATTTCTAGGCCACTTTGTGACCTGTTGGCGAGGGAATCTTCCTTCAATTTTGATTCAAAGTGTGCCGAGGCCTTTCAAACTCTGAAGGAGGCCTTGATCTCTACACCTATTCTCTGAGCTCCTGATTAGACACTCCCATTTGTGCTGATGTGTGATGCTTCGGATTATGCAGTGGGAGCTGTCCTTAGACAAAGGGTTGAGGGAAGACCTCATGTGCTGCATTATGCCAGCAAGACTTTAACCGAGCCACAGCAAAACTACACCGTCACTGAAAAGGAATTACTTGCTGTAGTTTTTGCTTTGGAGAAGTTTAGGTCTTATCTTCTTGGGTCTAAGGTGGTTATTTTCACTGATCATGCAACAGTGAAACACCTCATTGCTAAGAAAGATTCTAAGCCACATCTAATTAGGTGGATCCTACTCCTTCAAGTATTTAACTTGGAGATATGGGAAAAGAAAGTAGTAGAAAATGTTGTGGCTGACCACCTACCTTGCCTTCCACTTAATGACTCTCTATCTGGAGACATCCGCGAGACATTTCCTGATGAAACCCTTATGGCAGTAACACCAACTTCACCTTGGTATGCTGATAGAGTAAATTACTTGGTCACTGGAGAAACTCCTGGCTCTTGGGATGAGCAGAAAAGAAAGAGATTCATTTCCCAAGCTAGATACTTTCATTGGGAAGAGCCTAAATTATTTAGAATTGGACAAGACCAAGTATTGAGATGATGTGTACCTAAAGAGGAACAATAAAGTTTGCTGAGCTTTTGCCATGAACTTCATTGTGGAGGACACTTTGGTGCTATGAAAACTACTTTTAAGGTTCTCCAGTCTGATTTTTGGTGTCCTTCGTTATTTAAGGATTCTCATAATTTTGTTAAGGCCCGTATTAGATGTCAACAGACTGGAACAATTGGGAAGAGGAATTAGATGCCTCAACACCCTATTCAATATGTTGAAATTTTTGATGCGTGGGGAATTAACTTTATGGGCCCCTTCCCTTCGTCCCATGGTTATGAATATATCTTGGTGGAAGTTGATTATGTCTCTTAATGGATAGAGGCCATTCCTACATGCACAAATGACCACTCTGTGGTTTTGAAATTTGTGAAAGCCAATATCATATCTCGTTTTGGCTACCCCAAGACCATTATAAGTGATAGGGGACCTCATTTCCGAAACCACCACTTCAAACGGCTACTCAGGATTCAGAAAGTGGCTCACAAGGTCGCTACCCTTTACCATCCTTAGACGAGTGGCCAGGTTGAAGTGTTGAATAGGGAGATAAAGAACATTTTAGAAAAGACCGTTAGACCTGATAGGAAAGACTAGTCCCAAAATCTCGATGATGCTTTGTGGGCATATCGAACGACCTATAAGACCCCTTTGGGTACATCTCCCTCTCGAATTGTGTATGGGAAAGTGTGCCATTTGCCCGTTGAGCAGGAACATAGGCCACTTTAGGCTATTCGAAGTGTTAACATAGATTTAGAAAAGGCGGGTATGGCACAACTTCTCGAATTAAGTGAGCTTGAGGAGCTGAGGAATGATGCTTATGACACCTCTCAAGCTTATAAAGAGAGAACTAAGGTCTTGCATGATAAGTATATCCTTAGAAAGACCCTTGAGCCCAACCAACAAGTCTGGCTTTTCAATTCCAGACTTAAGCTTTTTCCAGGGAAATTAAAAACTCGTTGGGATGGGCCTTACATAATCACTAAAGTGTTTCTACATGGAGCTGTGGAGATTAAAAGCCCTTCCTCTTCATCAACTCCCTTTATTGTCAATGGTCAACAGTTAAAACCATACATTACTTTGGATGGCTATCTGGTTGACGAGGTCACTATTGAGGAGCCTTAGCTCCTACCATTCTCTGCCTCAAGTAATATCTTCCTTTAACTATTTTGTTTTCAATGAGGACATTGTTTTAGCTAGGCATGGGGGAGAGGACCTGAGGCATCTATTTATAGTATGTCTACATTTTGCATTCATTCATGCATATTGCATTCAAAAAAAAAAAAATTGTATTATTGAGCTTAACTGGCTGGGCCCTGCATTCTTAAGCAGACCGAAACTTTAGGTTAGACTAAGTTGATTCTAGGTGTCAAACTTTAGAAGCTAAGTGAGCTACTAGCTTTAGACCTTTAGGGTCCTTTGTGGACCTAAAAACTTAAGTAGGAGTTAAGTTGCAGACCATTCCTCAAGTGGTTGAAGGAAAGCTAGGGATTGAGTTAAAGGCTGTGTAGTACCTGGAGTCTTGTTCTACCTTTTGGTTTATGGGTCCTTGTAACCTAAGCATCCAAATTTCACACACACTTGGTCTTGTGTAAGTAAGTGATCACCCTAATTCATTTCTTTAAGAAAAGTTGGTTCTCTTAGTTTTGACTTAGGAGAAGCTTGAAAACACAATTTGATTGGAAGAGTTCCTGCCGCAAGAGAGGTGGAGTATATACTCACCTTAAGGATGCGATGATAACATGTTACCTCCTTGGTGCTTGTCTCTTAGGATATCCATCCTATGGGGGGCATGTAAGCGCATTGTGCCATTCAAGTACCATAGGCGGCCCTATCTCGAAGTGCCGATTGCCACAAGCCTAAATTCACTTAAGAAATGCATGGGCGATACTATCTCAAAGTTTCGATTGCCAGGAGTTCTTGGGGTCGCTATGGGTGGTGCTATCTAGAAGCATCGAAAGCCAAGCACCCTTCGAGATACGGTGATGGGGACAATGAATCCAACACAGACCGTGTTGATAGTTAATCCAAGGTTAGACTTAGAGAAATCAAATAAAATATATTTATATATATATTAACAAAAATATCCTTTTTCCTCTCTAGGTTGGCAATCATAACAATATCAAATAACTCAGAGCAATGCACATGCACGGATGCTTTAATCTCGGGGTTTAATAAACCCTAGGGTAGAGTTAGAAATCAAGGAAACCTGTGCCTGCAACTCGTCTTTAGCCGACCTAGTCTGTAACTTAGCAACTACTTGGGAACCTTAGGTCTAAAGTTTGAACTTAACATGTTTCTAAAGGAAGACCGATTGGGTTGACTAGTCTACTTGGAGTGCAAGGTTATTGCTTAGATTTGCTAGGGACTAGAAAAAAAACTAGGCATGGGGGCATTTGATGAGCCCATATTTGCGGCCAACTTAGTTACTTAAGTGCCTAGGAATTAGATTTATAAGTGTGTTTACATAGCATGTATTAAGATATAAATAAGTTAGTTTATATATATTTGCTTGTATGCATTACATATGTAAATTATTTAGCATGCATTAGAATAACATGCATTAGTCTTTAGGTTACATTATATGCATTAACATTTTATTGAGGGTTTGAACATAAATAAACCAATCTTTCTATTATAATTCATGTTCTCTTCCCTATAGGAATATGCTCCTCCAATGCCACCAGCTGCCTGCACTAAAACCTGCATTCAAGGACAAGCGGAGAATGTGGATCTGCTCCTGCCTCTCCATTCAAATCCATGCAAACGGCTACAAGAGAACTGGAGCTACCGTCATGTTGGAGGAGGCCACCACCTTTTTCCTCATTGTGTAGAGAACCTAGTTTCTCATCCTCTCCTCACCACTGACCTCAACTGCGGCTGCGCGACTCCACCACCGTGGGCATGTTGTGTGACAGCCCACACCGCCAATCAGAGTCCCTGCATCACCATGCTTCTTCTTCATCAGCTCCTCAACCACCTACACCATCCCGCGCCTCATCTTCTGCCGCACACACCACACACAACATCGCCCTTTAGCTCCACAGTGTGTAGTCACCTCCTGCAGCATAACCCACACACCCTCCAGCCAACCCACTTGTGCGTAGAGCGCATCGCACGTCTACCTGAGCCTCCCTTACTGCACCTCTGCCAACGGTAACTCCCTCGCTGCACCTCTTCCTGCAGCAAGCACCAAGTGCTCCTCTGCATGTGTCTACACCTCCGCCCGAGCACCCTCTAGCAGCTCTACACATGCACCCTCCAGCCGTGCCGCACTACGCGCGCGCATCCCCCTACGTACCTCTTCGCCTCCAGCCTGTGCGACTGCCTTCCAACACCAGCTAGAACACAGGCAAGCACCCTCCAGCTGCTTTGCCCATGCGTAGAGCGCGCCCAATTTCCAGCCCACGCTCGCCTCCCCTCGACTCGCCTCATCACCTGTACCTTGCACCCCATGCGCTCCTCCCCTCGTTGCATCTCCACCAGTGTGCAGCAGCTCCACCTCACACAGCAGGCACGTGCATTCAGCAGGCTGTCGGGCACCACTCTGACCTCCTCTCTGACCGGCCACCTTCGACCACGCCGTGTCCTGCCACCACCATCAAAAGAAGCGACGTCGCTCCTTCCACCTCTGACAAGGAGCTCCTCTCCGACCACCTCCTCCGTGCGTGGAGGAGCTCAAAGCAACCTCCCCTATTTTTGCACAGCAAATCCTCCATTAGTTTTTATGATTCATACCATTGTGAAGTTCAATTTTTTATTTAATTATCATAGTGAATTTATGAGAACCTCCTTCATTGTTTAGCTTATTAAGCAAATCAATTTCTCAACCCAAACCTAAGTGGATTTCCATTCAAGTCTTGGAGGATTCTTGCTATAAGAGAAGCTTAGTTTGTAATTATATTTAAGTACCATTGTGAGAATTTTATTTTGATTATATTTTGGTACATATTACATTGAACCCCCTCCTATTTGGCTTAAACATAATTTCAGCATGTGCTTTCATTAAAACACATAACTAATGCAATTTCTCGACACAATTTCTTAAGGAAATCATTTGTGAACAATAATTTTTATTTATCACGAGTTTAAATAGGTCATTGCCTCCCTATGGATACAACCCACTCTCTCGAGTGGTTTATTTTAATTATTTTGTTAAGCGATTTTCCACCACTTTGATACTAAAACAGCAAATCATCTTAATCATATTATTCGAAAGAAAAAATCATCTTATCAGTCAGGTCTGGATCTTGATTGATACTTGAGTAGATCTAGGCCTACTATTAGCATTCTGACCTAATTTCTAAAATGTAATAAGAATCAAGACTCTGTACTTCAATACATGGTCAGAACTCTAGTTCTTTTCCTAAGATTTTGCTAAGGGATTTGCAAAAGTTACGCATGGGGGTATGATGATAACATCATCATCAGCCATAACTAGCTTTAATTAGGCATAATCAATTGACAACTACTCCAGCATAACGACCAGAGAGTCATAATTCATTGAATATCCATTCTAGAAGTAAAACATTAAATAAGGGTTAATTCTACAGTTTAATAGTATATCATAAATGTAGAATGATCATGAGATTTTCCAGGGGTTAAATGAAGGTCAAATGAGCATTAATGACTAACAAGAGGGTTTATATAGACAGAAATGGGCTTTTCATGCACTTTGAGAGTCAAAACGGCACCCGAAACCCTAATTTCAGACTTGCATAAATAACAG
Source organism: Thalassia testudinum (assembly GCA_037157565.1). Classification (NCBI taxonomy): domain Eukaryota; kingdom Viridiplantae; phylum Streptophyta; class Magnoliopsida; order Alismatales; family Hydrocharitaceae; genus Thalassia; species Thalassia testudinum. The sequence continues at coordinate 128,416,076 of JAZHRO010000014.1, read as the reverse complement.
AGGTTTTGGTCAAGATAAATTCCATCTAAACCTTTTAAAAATCATATAAAATTATTCCATAAGGTTTGGTATCCTTGATTTGACCATTGGAACCTATTTTGACCTAAAATAGAGTCTCAAATAAGTTGCCCTAATTTGGGTTTCTACATAAATTGCCCAGTCAAACCTGGTCAAAACCAAAATCTAACTTCTCCATCAGATTCCTTATGTCCACTTTAGGTTTGTACCAAAATTTAGGTCCAATCACAAATCATCTTGACCTAGTTTGCATTTTAGTCTAGTTTGATTCTTTTTATCTCAAATAACCCCTTAGCTTTTGAAATATTCGTAAAGAGTCCCCCAACTTTGTCATCACCTTCACAAAGAGGCCTTGCCACCATTGCCATGTGAACACACCTACAATCGAGTTTCAATCAAGGAGTTCTCCATGATTTCACGCCCAATCTCTTCCAAAATTGTGTGGGCAACTCCTGAAGAAATCCTCTATAATCTGAGCTACATCTTTGGCTCTAAGTCTTGCCCAAAACCTAATGTGAATGATTTGAAAATGTGGGTTTCCTATTTCATGAAATATCTGAGCTTCCAAGCTTGGTTTCCAAGCTTGGAAGGCCCCCTTCAGGCCTATAAAAGATCCACTGATGCAAACCTCACCTCCCTAACTTGGCTTGGATAGGAAATAACACTTCTTTTCTCTCCAGCCGAACTCTCTGCAAGCTTCGGCGAGCTTCATCCTCCACCCTCTTCACCCGCCACCACAGACCACAGTCGGTCGGTTCTTCTCCCTCATGTTCTTCCGCGCCTTGTAATACCAGCAGGCGTCACTTTCTTCGTCTTCCTCACCACTTCTCCCCCACCGGAGGCAGATAAATGCTATTTATCATTATTATTACACATTAAAACAAACCTAGCTCTTAGGATTTTGCTCCGCAAATAGGTTTTTGGGTTGCATTTAGGCATTAATTAGGTTAGGCATGCATTGCATTTTTTATTATATTTTTGATGTGTTTTGTGAGTGTTAGGGATAAACAGATTGCCAGATCCCTACAACCCTAGCACTCAAGAAGGCAACTGGTGAAGGAGAAGCTTAAACCAACTGGAACTCAGCTTGATCCAGCTCACTTGAACTAGGGTTAGCTTATCCTAGCTCCATTCAGCTCATCTCAGCTAAATGGTAGCTCAAGAGAGCTCATCTTAGCTCACCTTAGCTCAAGTCAGCTCAAATCCAGCTCAACTAAGCTTGGTCAAGCCTATCTCAGCTCCCATTAGTTCATTGGGAGCTCTAGCTAGCTCAGCTGAGTTGACTGAAGTTCACCTAGCTCAGGACCAGCTACATCCAGCTCTACTCAACTCCAGCCAGCTGAAGATGACTTCATCTTAACTTAGGAAGCTCAAGTCCAACTCCCGGGGACTCAGCTTAGCTCAACTTAGTTGAGCTAAGCTACCTTAGCTACCTCAACTAGCTAGGTCTCCCTAGGAGCAGTAGACCCAGCTCACCTCAGCTCCTTTCAGTAGAAGCCAGCTTGCTTTAGCTTGTCTTAGCAGCTAGCAAAGAACTAGCAAGTTAAGCCAGCTACGGTAGCTCCTTGCAGCTCTCTTCTACAGCCGCCATCTCCAATGCAGCTCAAGATGACTACCTCCAGCTCTTCTCCCTCAAAACCCTATCTCCAAATGCCTCCAACCCTACTCCCTAATAACTAAGCTAGCTAAGCTAGCTTAGCTTAGCTAGTCCACCTCTATGGCACCAAAACCTACTACCCTACTACCTAACCTCCAGCAAAAAAACCACCTACTCCTACTTTATTTTGGTGCCAACTATCCCTTCCATCACCACCCTACATCCACCAGCAAAACCCATGACTTTGCTTAATCAAATTTTCTCTTGCTTGAAGTGGATCTCATCCCCTTCTCTTTCTTTTCTCTTTTGTGTGCAGGTATTGCAGGAAGGAAGTGGGAATTTGAAAGCGAGAGCTCAAAAGTTCCTTTTCTTATCACGATTTCAGGATGGTTCTCCCTTTCTTGTCACGTTTATCCTTAAAAACTACCAATAAAATATTAAACTTGCCTTTCAAGATCTTAAATAGCTTAATTAAGTGGAGTGGTGTAATTTAAAATCCATTGTTTGCTTGTTTGCATCATTAAACACCACTCCACCTCAAGTGTTGGTAGTCTGATTTTTGAGTCCAGACTTCTGTCCAGATTCCACAAATTAATTCCTAACACCACAGGCCTTCTAAAATCATAAAATTTCGCCTAGTGATTCCAAATCAAGTTAGGAACATTTGTTTCAAAGTTTAGAGCAATTGGACTTGTAACTAATTTTTAAAAATTCATGGACTGCATAAGGGTCACACCCTCTAATCTTCTTATTTTGCTACTATCCGCAAATTATTAGAATTTTTATACTCATCCAATTTTCATGAAATTTAGCTTTCTATAATTCTTGCAAAATTCTACACATTTCATAAAATCATCAGAATTTTCTGAGGCTGGTGGTGGTACTAAAAGGTCCAAAATACCCATAGATATCAATTCTTGACTTTGACACCAGTACAAAGAAAAATTCTTTGAAAATATCAAAAAAATTTATAAAATCTTAAAGAAATCTTTTCTAGAATCCTTCTTTGATTTTCCACAAAGTAGTAGTGTTGTTTGATCTATTTGGACCACTGCTTAATACAAAAAGCCTAACAAAGATCCATTAGTAGTTAAATTTCTATCCTATGATCAATTGGATTTGGGTTTCTTTTCCATTTTTAGAGACAAACAACTAAAAGGAAACATATCCTCACCTATACAACTTGATTTCCTCTTGTTTGTGGATCTCAAAATTTATTTGAAGTCTTAAGAAAGGAAACCCTAAAATGTACTAATTTAAAGGAAATCCTAAAAGATAGAAATACTTAAAATTGTGTGATAACTTGTTTGAAATTGAAACCACTTTCCAATTCTTGCACACACACACAAAAAAATTGAAATAATAAGGCAATAACCCAATTAACGTCCTCTACATTTCGTGTGCACTTTAATATCCTAGACCTAATTAAAATCTGTAGCAATTTAGCCCCCAAGGTTTCATTAACTTAAGCTTGCTATCTTGGTCTGAAAATTTCTTTAGTTAATATCACTTCTGTCATCTATATTTGGTGTTCAGGCTGAGGGGCCGTGTCAAATGACCAGGTGCGGGTTTGTACAAGCACCTGGGGATTTTCCTGGGAAACACTTGGGCCCAAACCTCCCCTTAAGAAACTTGGTTAAATTTATTGATAGAACAGGTATTCACTGTTGATTACTTATTTCCTAGGTAGACCAAGTCTTAGATTAATTTTTAGGGAGTCACAATTAAGTTAGGTCAGGATTTTGATTGATTGTTTGCTCACTTTCTCTCATCTTCGCCTCTTCTCCTCCCCCTACCATTTCTTCCATTTTGCACGGGCAGCAATCCAAAACTCCACACTTGGAGGGACCACTTGATTTTGCCTCCCCAAAAAGATTTTTTTGCATTCTTCCTCTTCTTTAAAAATGGTAAATCAAAAATGGTCCTCTAACTTGAATGCTAATTATTCTTTCACCAATCTTTACACCTAGGAGCTTCTTAATTAGGCCTGCCACCTAATTTCTACTCTATAAAGGTTCAGCTACAAGTTAAGTGTTGGCAATGCTTGATTGTGTTTTAAGTCAGTTGTGTTCCAGTATAGGTGACCAAGCATTGACAACAGATGAAAATTTATTACTTGACAACCTAAGTATCCGAGGTCGAACATAGGGAGAAAATGGAATTTATTCACTAATCACAATAATGTAATTGAACACTTAGAATTACTCAAAACTTAATTCAGAATATAAATGCAAGAGTTTATGAATTAAATCTATAGCGAAAATAAAAGAGTTGGACGTCTGATTCTATGATAAGACGTCTTAAGTGATGACCGCTATTTTCTTCTGTTTGCTACTTTTCTCTTCTTCTTCTTCTTCCTTCTCTCTGTCTCTGCTTCAATTGCTTCTCCTCTGCCTTCTTAGCTTTTGCTTTCTTCTTTCTCTTTGTCAGTGTCTTTCTCCTCCTTCTTCCGCTACGGGTCTTCTTCTTCGTCAGCCTTGCCTCTCTTCTTCCTTGCACAGTGCCTTTCTCCTTCTTCCTCTACAGGTCTTCTTCTCTCTTTCTTAGCTTCTTCCTTCTTCAGCCTTAGCTCTCTGACTGATGCGTGGGTTGTGTGGTTGTTGTGTTTGAAATTGGTAATAATTGTTGATTATGTCGTTGTAGTACAGGGTGTACAATATAACATTAAGGATGTCGTATAGTGGTGAGTATGGGTGAGTTCCAGTCATTACAACCATTATTATCATTTGCTTATTTATCTAATTTTTACTGGTTTTGTTCCAGGTCGTTCACTGGGAGGCAATTTATTGAATTTAATTCGGTCACTCTTTGATTATCTCAAAATTATCTTCTTATTCAAAAAAAAAAAAAAAACTTTACATTTTATTAAAGAATGAATGAATGTGTGTTTTATTTACCTAATTACTAAGAAATGCTTGCAAAAATACTAACTATGAACAAGCATCAAACAATCTATTATTATACTCTAAACTATGTATTTACAAGTTATCCTATTAATACTATCATAATAGTATATAATACATTAGAATGCAATGGTGTAGAAATTTAACTTATTAGTCTGTTATGTACAGTAACATATACAGCAGTTTCAGTGACAGATATAAGCGTCGCTAAATCTCAGAAAACACTATATACAACCTAAAGAGGCAAAACTGAGATCTTTAGCGACGTTTATAGTGTCGCTTTATTCTGTTAGTAATTATATAGATTTACTTATACGTATGTATACTAGTTATTCTTTGTTTCTCTTTCTTTCTTCATTAAGTCTCTGTTCTTTGTATTCTTAACTCCTGTTCTTCTTGTGTTCATATTTCTGTTTTCTTCTAAGTATTCATCTTCTTCTTTCTCTTTTTATTACTCTTGTTCTTTTCTCTGTTGTTCTTGTACTCTTTGCTTTTTTCTCTCGTGTTAACTCTTTGTTCACTCTTCTGTCTTAGCATATTTCAGAGGTTGCGGTGGGGAGGGGATTAGGCTAATATCATTAGTTTAAAACGTGTTTAGTTTGCGGGCACGCTTTTCGAGGGATACACAGCACCCTAAGGGTGGGACCAGACCTCTACTAAGCGCGCCCTAATCTCAGATTAGGTGGCTTAATTATGTCTTTAATCTCAGCGCCAGGCCTCAGCCCAACGTCATATGCTCGCACACGCTCGGGCCCCCGGCCACACACACGTCACATATTTATCGCAAATCAGACAGAGTACTCAGACCAGAGCTCTACGGGTAATCGGGTCAGATGTTCGTAGGCAGTGTTTCGGGCGCCCGGCGCCCGTGACGACTGGCGTATAAGAAACATAAATCACATTTATGTGGCTGCGCTTGACTTGCAGCACACGATGTGGTGCTATTCTAGCGCCACATCGTGCGCTGGAAATCAGGCGCAGCTGCGTCTGATCGGACTTTTGGCCCTCAATTTGGGGGCCATAAATTATTAAATAAAATAAAATAAAATATGGTTAATAAAGTATTTACATAATACTACATAATTGATTAATTAATTTTGAATTTTAAATATGTTTACTATACAAATAAATTCGCTAAACTAGGCTGATTGTACAGGTTGATTTAGGTGATTAAATAGTTAATTACTTATAAAATAGTTAGTAAATGGTCTAATTGACCTTATACAGATTCAATTTACATACTTAAGTATTTTATACATATTTTTATTGTATATTTACGAATTTATTTCTATTTTATTTAAGTTAAACTAGCTGTTCTGGGGGTTTTAACAGTGTCAGTAGCTTAAGCCACTGTCAAATGGGCTAACTGCTGCTGCAGTTAGTCCATTTGAAGAGGGGGAAAGCATTCACAGAGAAGAGGAGAATTTAGAGAAGAGGGGAATGTTGCTGCAGTTTGCAGCATTTTACTGTATAACTGGGAATAAGAGAAAATTCAGAACAAACTAAAAATTAAAGAGTTGAAATCCAAATCTGATAAGGGTATAAATCTCACGAAAATCACATAAGAATTCAGTTCAAATACCCACAAGGAAAAGCCCTTATCAAAAGCATCATTTCAGATCAAAACACAAATGGCATTGAGTTAGTCTTCCTAATGCCATAGACAGCATGAAGGAAGACTTAACTCAATCAATTAAAACCAAAAGCATACAATCCCAGTTTCTTGCAACCTTAAGGAGTATGGAAAACTCCTTAGGTTAGAGAATCACCATACAAAAATAATTATCAAACAGGTGGTGTATGGCAGTTCTGAAATGACAAATCAGAAAAAGAATGCATTAAAGGAATTTATAAAAGCTAGCAAATGCATTCAGATCAAGGCAGAAGCAAATTCATGAAAGGCTCTTCTGATTTGTTCTCTGTCACCAGAGAACTTCTCAGAATCCTTGCCCTCAAGGAAAACCAAAATCCCTTCAATTTGTCAGATCTGTCAAGACATTTCAGAAAGCAAAATCTCTTCAAAACCCATGTTAAAGTGAATCTGACAAACTGAGGCAATCAATCTAAAATAAAAAGGGGCTTTTGTGAACACAAATGGGGTGAGTGAGAAGCCCCAAATGGTGCTTGTGACGCCAATTTCAGATCTGAGGCAGTACACCATCAGATCTGGAATTGGGTCCAGATGTGTGGGTGACAGATGAAAGATTCGTCGTTAAAAGGAACATAAATCAGAATTGGATGGTGGAAAAACAAAACATGAAGAGGGAGATAAATTGATTAATGAACAGATGATTCTTCCCCTCTGATCTGGACTGATCAGAGGAGGTGAGGGAGGGGATCTAATACTAATTCTACTCCTAAGACTAATCTAACTACAGCTAACATTAAACACTAACAATTAAAACTAAATCTATTCTAAACTACTGTAAACTAAATCTAACACTACTTGTGCAGAATTAAAAACTAAACTAACAGGAAGAATGGGACCTATGGGTCCTTAGCCGGCGGCTAAGGAGGAAGAAAGGAGGAGGGTGACTCCAGCGGAGGGAAGAGTCTGCTAGTGAGACTCCAGGGTCGTCCTCAGGTGCTACGAGGTCCTTAGCGACGAGGAGGGTCGAGAGCAGGTGATGATTCCACAGCCGGTGGCTGTGAAATCAGGGTCTAGGTGAGGAGGAGAGACTGGAGTGGAAGAATTGATCGCTAAGAGATGTAGGAGGGAGCGATCCTCGCGCGCGACACCACTGAGGTGCTTAAATAGCAGCTCAGTGACTGAGATCACCGCAAGGGTGAGGTTAATCAGAATCAGGCCGGCGGTGAGGATGAGATGGGTAGAGCGCGCGGCGAGTCAAGAGAGAGATCTGACCGTCAGATGAGATCTGGGAAGAGAGGTGAACGCACGCACCGAATCGCGCGAAGGTTCCATTTGAATCCAGCCGCAGATCGAGATCAAAAGTGCGATGGACGGTCGAGAATGGCTGTGTTCTTCGCGCGCTACAGTGCGCGTGAAGAACACAGGCTTCTCTCTGAAATGAGGGAAAATTTGCAGACGGACCCTTAGAAGAAGGGGTAGAACATTTGCATGCAGGCCCAAAAGCGAGAAGAATAGCAGCTGGAAGGGCCCTGCAGTCTTATAAAAGGGTCCCTGCGGCTTGCAAATAGGTCCAAAAAGGAGTTTTGAAGGGTAGAAATGTAATGCATGAAGGACCTAATTGTAATCTATTTATTTCTAAGCCTAAATGATGTCCAATTGCTTTCAAATTTTTACATGTGCTTAATTGAACATTTACGACATTGATTTTACTTCTGATTTGGCTTTTCAAACTTGTTTATGTGTTCAATTGATGCATGGATCATCATTTGTTCTTTAGTTTTCAGAATATCCCATTTTTGTGACCTAATTAGGAGATTTTAACACACATTAAAAGTTTTAGGTCTTTTCTTTAATTCCCACACTTAACCCTTTTTATGTGTTAATTTGATATTGTTTTGCTTAGTATCTAGCTTAATTTCGGCCTTTTAGCTATGATGAGTAGCCACTCATCAACTTCCCCTTCTCTTTGGCTTTGCTTCTCCTTCTGCCTTGTCTTTCCTTCTCTTCTGACTTCTCTTACTTGCGGCTAAGTGTCAGCTTCACTTCAGCTGCGCCTTCCCTTGGCTTATCTTTGCTTCTTCTTCCCTGCCTATCTTCGCTTCACCATGCCTTAACTTCAGCTACACCTTCCTTCTCCTTCTTCTCCCCTACACACACCAAAGAGCAAAACCTACCCTCTACCCACACCCGCGTCTCTCTCTCTCTGCGTGTATCTCTCTTCGATACGCTCTCCCAGAGCCGAGTAATTGGGTTGGTCGCGTGCCCAGTCTAGGTTCACTGGCATGAGTGTTGTGCGTGAGGAGTGCTCAGTAGGTTAGTCGGGTCTGGGTGCCAGGTCCGCGGGGTCAATTCACGGACGAGGCATGATAGGTGAGGGACCTCACCCCATGTGTGTCTCGAGGTGAATAGAGTAAAACACAAAATCAATTTATGTTACGCGCCTTACTCCTGCATTCACGAGGTGGGACTAAATGTCCCACTCGCTTCTGCGCTTTCACCCGTAGGAGCTCATTCTTCCAATTGCTGCAGCTGGAGGCCTCACAGCACTAATTTCCTGGGCAAATGAATGCGCGAGACCAACCTGTGCCTTCTGGACCTGGGATCCTGGAGTGCTTCAGCCTAGAGCAAGCTTGCGACCTTCTCGAGCTGTCGCTAATGGCAGCAAAGGTGTCAGATCTGTCACACACAATCATGGCCTTGTGGCCCCATTAAAATACATGGGAAGCTTCACCGTGCGAAGGCGAAGGTGGGACGGTAGGTGGCAGGCCACGGGGCGGCCTAGGCGTGCGTGCCTAGGTCGCTCTGTGGTCGGGTTTATGGGTTAGGTCAGGGGAAGCGTGGAGTGCGTGTGGCAGTTTGTGAGTGGGTGGAAAATGTTCAGTGGTCGATGGTAGAGGTGAAGAGGTTGGTGGTGAGACGTGTGGAGGTGTGGAGTGACAGATGCATCTCGCTGGAGGTTGGCCAGAGATGGGGAAGATGGCGGTGGACAGTGGCTGTTGATGGGTAATTTGTGAAGTAGATTGAGGGAAATTGAAAAGGGGATAGAGAGGAGTAAGTCTAACCTAATTACGTGGATGAAGGGTGAGAGATGGCGACTCGCAGTACCTACTGTCACCGGAGAAGAAGGTATCCAGTGGAGGGTGATGGCGGCGACGACGGGGCTAGAGATGCTCACGTGGGTGTTGCACGATGCGGAGGAAGATGGTGAGGACAGCTCTGCCACTGGTATTGTGGCAGAGCGATGAGAAACAAGAGGGAGGCTCGCAGGAGCTCACTGGACTACTTGACTGGAGGAGAAGGAGATGAAAGTGGGGTGAATCTCTGGCCAAGTTGAGCTTAAGAGGTGCGGTTGGAGATGGTGGTCATTTTATAGTCGATGGCAGGGACTCCTATGCTTGGAAGACAAGCCTCCGAGCATAAGAGACCTCATCGAAGATGGAATTCAGTGGCATACCCAAATCTCTTGTGCATTCGCATGAGAGATTGGGTGTGAATCAGGGATTAGGACCACACTCAAATGGAAAGGAATTTCTCAGAGAATCTCCCTTCAAAATCTGGGAGGAGATCTCTGAAGAATCAGGGAGTACTTCCCCTCCATTCCTCGTCGGAGTAGGATTTCTCCCCATTAATGGCGGAGGGACCTATTTGTAAGAGTGGTGAGGAAGTTAAGGGGGTTTGTGCAATGGTTTTCAAAAGGTAGGGGCCAAAATTGAATTGGGTGTACTCTTTTGCAAAGTAGGTCAAGATGACCTCCCCTTAGGTTCAAATTTTGGTACAAACCTAATTTGAACCTAAGGAATCCAATGGTGATGTTTGATTTTAGGTTTGATCATGTTTGACTGGATAATTTACATAAAAACCTAAATTTGATCAATTGATGAGCTAGGACCCCAATCTAGGTCAAAATAGGTTCCAAAGGCCAATCTAAAGGTTATAAACCCTAGAGGATATTTTTATATGAATTTTAGAGGGTTATTTGATTTTTATTTTGACCATAACCTTATTGAATTAAGCGGGTCTGTTTTAGGGTTATAAGATGCCATTTAATTCCTAGATTGCACATGAACCCATTTCTAATTGAACCAACCCACTTTTTATCTTATTCAGACCATTTAACCTATGTTTTGCCTCTAAGAAATTCCATTTATGTACTACAATGGTAAAATTGCAGTGTTAACCTTTATTTCATGTTTTCTTTTCATAAGACTTATTCCTTGAATTAAGCCCTTCTCTAGGTTATGTAGGAGCTCTTATTCTCTTTCTTAGGTCAAAATGAGCTAATTAGGGCTCATGATGAGGTTCTCATCATACCCCCATTCCTAGCTTTTGTTAGTCCCTTAGAAAAATTTCAAGGTTTTAACTTCTGTTCTAGACCCTGAGTGATTGTTACTAGTTATGATAAGTGATTTTCTTTTTCTTTTGTTGATTAGATTAAGAATGCTAACAATAAGCCTAGAGGTTCTCAAGTATCAACCAAAATCCGAACTTGACCCGCTTTAGCCTCAGTCCTCCGCGAAGACTTTTAAGGCCCGCAGAAACTATCCTAGGGTTTGTTGGACTCTGCGGTTAAAGTGCCCATGCTTGAGACATTTTTAGCCTAGGTTTAGTTTGCAGTGCGTTTTTGTTAGAAAAAGACAAAGGATTTATTTGTTTGGAGAGATTTCTCTCTCCTTTCTTTTTATTTCTAGCTTCAGATTGGCTTCCCAACACGGTCTGTATCGGATTCCTCATCCACATCAATCCTCAAGGGTCCCTGACAATCGATGCTTCGTGATAGCACCGCCTATGGCAACCACCAAAACCCTGGCTTCGAGATTTTGAGATAATCCCGCCCATGGCATTCCATGGCCGAATCCAGACCCTGGAAATCGACATTTCATGATAATGCCGCCCATGGTATCTGAACCAACAGAGTGCTTACATGCCCCTAGTAGGATATTTAAATATCCTAAGAGACAAGCACCGAGGAGATGATTTGTTGTTACGCACCTTCGAGGGGAATTTCCTACCACGCTGGGAACTCATCCAAATCAACTTGTGTTGATCGACCGCTCCTAATCTAGGCGACTTTTTAGAACATTGAAATGCTTTTTGTGTGATTGTGATAATTATGCACACTAAACCAGACTGTGTGTGGATTAGGGTGCTTAGGTTACCAAATCTTGCAAACTGAAGGTTAGTTAATGAGGATGAATACTTCCTAAGTCTTATACCTAATACTTAAGCTTCGCATTTTCCCCAACCTCTTGAGGATTATCCAGATCTTAGCGGGTACGTGAATTTTTAAGCCTAATAGTCTAGCCCAAAAGGCCTAAGATCAGCGTTCCTGCCTCTTTTTATGTCTCCTTAGCACTTTTCTTTCATTTTTCTCTTTTCTTGATGTGGTCTAGAACTTCGGTTAATTCCTTAATCTCTTACTAATGACTATCTCTTTTTCCTTTTCATTTTGTGCTCCTTTTTGTCATTTTTGCTCTTTTTCTCCTCCTTATAATTATGTGGCTCACAAAATTTCCTCCCTCCACCATTTTTTTGTTCTTTTTTATAATTTTTTCAATATTTTTGTGTTTTTGACATATGTGAATTTTTTTGTGAGAATCCTTCTGACTTTTTCTTGGTTCTGTATGTATGCACTTTATCACACCCCCATGCCTAAGTTTTGCAATGTCCTCATTGTAAATGGATGGTGTGAAATAGTGTTGAGCTCAGGGACTTAGAACAGGATACATCGGGTGGGTGAACGGGTCAGAAATGACTGATGCAGATGATTTCAAGCTCTGGTTCGTGTACCAGAGGTGGGATTAACTGTTTAAGGCTGAACTCAAGGTGCAATGGACGTGGAGTATAGATGGATAATCAGACGGGTCTCTGTTTTTGGAATGACGGGTTGCCTCCCGTTAAGCGCTAAATTTAATGCCTTCAACCGAGCGGAAAATGTAATGAGAGGGAGTGGTTAAATCAGCAGAGTTTTGTAAAATAAGCACCTTGATTAAGAGCCTAGTTGGTCCAACCAAGTGGTTGTTAAGATCAGTGGGCTGATGATGCAGCCCAAACCCAATAAGTCTGGTGGGTTGATAGATGTAGATCAACAGATGCGGAACCCACCATATGCAATGTGGCTCGGATGGATATGGAAGTGAAAACTCTTATTTAGGCTGAGTCAAATCAGCCTTGTCAGAGTAGGGTTCCGAAAAATAATCAGTGCATGGTGTGGAAACCCTACAGGGGTGATTAGAGAATGATGGATCATGTTTCTCAGTCTGAACGATACCCGATGCCCGGTATAGATGTGGAGTTGAATCATCTGCAAATGGCATAGTGAGAGGTGAATCAGAATAGAAATTGAGTATGGTTGCGGGTCGGGGTAGAGAACGGGTTTTGATCGGTTCTGTATGTGTAGACAACATGGTTTCAATGAGAATCGTGTATGAGGGCTCTTCTAGAAAGGAATGACAGGTGGTCTCATGTAGAGAGTCCTCATAGATTGGCTTGTTAGAGGATGAGTCATGTGAGCTGAGGTCATGGATTGGCTTGTTATAATCAGGAAGCAGATTTTCTTCGATGTTATGGTCAGATTTGAAATCGTCAGAGAGTTTGCGAAAATCACAATCTGAATGAGATTCAATATCATGAGTTCCACCATAGAATAAATCATATGCTGTAGATTCAGCAGCTTGTTACGAACGCGCGGCTTCAGACGTCTTTTAAGACATCTGGGAGGTGGCCCAAACGTTGAACCAGACGTCTAGAACCCCTTCCAGACGTCTGGGATTCGATTTTTTCGACATGAGTGGTTTCGTCTGCGCGCCTGAGCGCGCAGACCTGCGAGCGCATCTCTCTCTCTCCTTTTCCCTCTCTCCTGCGGCCGTAGGCTGCGCTCTCTGTCTGCTCTCTCTCCTCCCCGCGCGGCTTTAAAATGCCACACCCTCTCCTTCACTCTCATCATCTCCACCCCCTTCCTCTTCTCCTTCCAGCAGGTGCGTGAGAGCGGGCGCGAGTGAGCGGCGGCAGCAACAGCCGCGGTGAGCGTGGGAGGAGTTGCTGCGCGAGGGAGGAGGCACTCGGCCAGAGGGCGAGCTTGCCGGGGCTGCTAGGGCCGGACAGCGGGGGGGAGCAGTAGATGCGGGGTGACGTGGGAGGCCTGCTGCAGCTCGAGCAGCAGGCAGACGAGTCGCGGCGCGGCTGAGCGTCGCGAGCGGAGGGCGAGTCGCGCCCTGATTCTGGAATTTTCTCCAGAATCAGACGTCTAGGCTTCCAACCAGATAGCGGGGAGGACGTCTGGAGGACTGTCCAGACATCTGAAAGGTGAGTTATTTCCGTCTTTCTTCCTCTTCTTCGACAGACCGTACTGAGCACGAGGATGGGTACGCGCAGGTTCTGGGATTCGCATCCAACGCGAATCAGACGTCTGGCTGCAGTGCCAGACGACGGGAACGACTTCCAGACGTCCGGGGTGACCATCGGACGTCTGCGAACTAGGCCAGATGCCCCCGCAGGCTTCTGGACGTCTGAGAGACCACGCAGAGCAAAGGTAACCTCTGATCCACTTTTTAAGACGTCTAGAAGAGGTTCCAGATGTTTGATTTTGCACTGTTTCATCGTTTTCGACCCGTTTAGGGCCCATTTGGAGTCCGTTTTCCGTGTTTCGAGTTGCGTGCTTTTCGAAATTACATCCTCTACCCGTCTATAGTAGTTGTATACTATTTTGAGAAAGTCCTTGTGTTTGATCCTTATGATAGGACCCCGTTCCATTGCAGTCTCGGGGGTTGCGGAGGCACGCGGGATTCCCATCCACGCCCCCAGTACGCCTGTTGTAACCAGTAGAGTGGCTTTTAAGTTTATTAGTATAATCTGTTAATTATGGAACCATAAATAGAACCTAGGACATTGCATGAATCCTACGAATGAGAAACTAGAATGAATGGTAGATCGAAGGGTGTTGCATGAATCCTAGGGCTGGAAAACTAGATTGTATGATAGATCCTAGGGTATGGCATGAATCCTAGGATGGGAAGAACTAATGGAATATATGAATACTGTACTCTTGGAAAATGTGGAAAGGAAATAATAGCTACCTGTAAATTGGTTTAACAGCTGCCTGTTATGAATAAATGAGCATGTCTGGGAATATGGGATGTATGAACGTGAAACTGGAAAGATGAAACCTGAATGTACTGAGTTAAAAGAACTGGAACCCTACGGGGAATTAGGAGTGGAACTCCTGGAAAGAGAAAGGAATGGAACTGAGAAAGAAAGATGTGGTAGTATGCTATCTCTTGGGTATGTACTACCAAGGGAAGTACCTGTACCTGTTTAGTGCAGAGCGGAGCCAGCCGCCCTAGGGACCTGGGGTTAGGACTGGCCACTTTGTACCGACTTGCTGTCACTCGTGTACGTAGTACCGAGGAGAGCTACTAGTGTAGGGAGGGCACTAGCTACCCCACGGGCCCCGGGGTTCTGCTAGCCTCCTACACCGACTTGTTAGGCCCACTGGGCAAACCAGGGTAGTCAGGCGAGGGTGCGCGGACTGTGGAGGGGCAAGGCCCCTGTTTGGTTACTGTGGAGGGGTTGGACCCCTGTTACTGAGAGGGCTTTGCCCTGTACTAGTTCTGTGCTGTGCTTTGGGCGCACCCATTAACGAAAACGACTGACCACATGCCAGTGCGGGTTAGCTACCTATGCGTTTATCGCGTGTGTCGTAGTCACCGTTACATCTGTCCGTGACCTTGGGGTGGTTGACTGAGAGTAGGATCACCACGGGGGACTCTCCCGGCCAGGAGAGCACCACGTGCTACTTCTACTGTTCGGAAAATACTGCAATCAAGATCGTTCCCACGAGGAACATTCGACATCAAGTGAAGGATCTGAGAAATAGATAAATTGTGAGAAAATAGAAAGACGTAATTAAAGAAAGTAACAGAACATAACAGCTACTGTACACTCTACTATTTCTTTTGTTTTAGTTGCCACTCTACTCAACGTTTTGCTGACGTGTTACACTAGTTACCTTTCAGGACCAGGTGTTGAGCAGCCAGGGTCGGCGGCTGCAGAGGATGCTGGGCCGAGTGGGGTCCAGTAGAGTTACCACTGTTCTCTTGTACCTCTTTTTGTTCCACTGTAGTGAGTAGTTCTTGTTACCGCTGTACTTTTCTTTACTTGCAGTTCATATTATGTTATAAATGTTGTTCTACTGTTGCGGTGGTATATACTATAGTGGCTTCTTTCCTTACTGCTGTATTTCCTTATTGTTAGTTATATTCATGCTGAATGTGGTTTATTTTACTGCTCTTTTGGTTACTTCCTTGTTGGACGACTAGGTCTTGGGATTAGTCGATTCGGTCTGCTTCTCGTGTCCCGTAGGGACTCGGGAATCGGGTCGTTACAAGATGGTATCAAAGCAAGGTCGTCCCGAGAAGTGAATCAACTGACTGGAAAATAACCAATTCACATGTCTATAATTAGAGTAGCCACCACAACATATCTTTTGACATGAACTCTTAGACATTTTCGTTAGGTATTGTTCCGTATTGACGTGTTTCATTTTGTTTCGTGTCTCCATTGTAGGAGATGCCTCGTTGTAGAACTAGGAGGGTGGGCCACGGGCGTGGCCGAGGTCGGGGCCCGAGGGACAGATGTGTCGGGCTTGGAGTACATACTACCCCTCCTCTTCTCCTGAGCATACCGTCTCCGGACCTCGTCCAACTAATTCGAGAGGTGGCTCGAGAAGAATTTCAGCTTCCACCCACATCGCCACCCCCTCCTCCCCCTTCCGAGCGTACGACAGGGGAGTTGGTGGTGGAACGAGATTTCCGCCGTCACACTAGGCGTGTTAGGAGAACTCAAAGGAGACACATGGCGTCTGCAGGAGAGCCGTCACATTTTGCAGGGCCATCAGTGGCCTTTGGGGGCCCTCGACAGGGGCCAGTCGCCAGCACCGGACCCCCGTCCAGTCGACAGCAGGGACCCACTGAGGGCGGGAGTCGGGTTCCCCTCTGTTACCAGTGTGGCCAGCTAGGCCACATCAGGAGGGACTGCCCGTCTAGGGCAGGAGGTCAGCAGATACTTCCCGCGCAGAGCGCTGGAGGGCGCGCAGGAGGCCGCGGTTACCAAGCGCGACGAGGAGGACAGCAGTCACGAGGAGGGTACCGGCCAGCACCTGCCCATCCGACGCAGAGTGTGGCTGCTTCGTCCACACCTAGAGCTGAGGGGCGTATCAACGCCCTGACACATAGGGATGCCAGAGCTTCGGGCTCATTAGTGGCAGGTATGGTTTCAGTTTCTGGCAGACTCGTTTACACACTTTTCGATTCCGGCGCTACGCACTCGTTTGTCGCAGCCAGTTTCGCAGTTAGTTTGGGTTAGGATTATACGCTATTAAAGAATCCATTCGTAATCAGAGGTCCGAGTGGTCAGCTGTTTGTAGCTGAGGAAGTGTACAAGGATTGCGAGGTCAGCGTCGGGGGACATAGCCTGCCAGCTGACCTGATTATGATACAAATGGAGGACTTTGGAGTGATTCTGGGGATGGACTGGCTGTCCGCTTACCATGCCTTGGTAGACTATTTTGAGAGGAAGATTGTCTTCTCCATGCCGGAGTTGCCTTCGTTCGAGTTTCACGGACAGCTAGTGGATGGAGGCTTCAGGTGCATTTTGGCACTTCGGGCGGCGAGACTTTTGAGCCAGGGGTGTGAGGGCTTCCTAGCTTGTGTGGTGGCAGAGCCTGGCCCTGTGGTAGACTTCCAGAGTGTCCCGGTGGTCAGAGAGTACCCTTACGTGTTTCTAGACGAGTTACCAGGACTACTGCCCTAGCTCGAGATCGAGTTTGAGATCTCGCTAGTACCAGGGACCAGCCCCATCTCCACCGCGCCATACAGGATGGCACCGCTCGAGCTACGAGAGCGTAAGTCTCAGTTGCAGGACCTTTTGGAGAAGGGTTTCTTGAGGCCCAGTGCGTCTCCCTGGGAAGCCCCGGTACTGTTTGTGAAAAAGAAGGATGGTACCTTACGCCTTTGTGTGGACTACCGACAGCTGAATAGGGTCACCATCAAGAACAGATATCCGCTGCCGAGGATCGATGACTTGTTTGACGAATTGCGGGGTGCCACGGTGTTCTCCAAGATCGACTTGAGGTCGGGATACCACCAGTTGAGGATCAGGGAGACCGACGTCTCCAAGACAGCTTTCCGCACCCGGTATAGACACTACGAGTTTTTGGTCATCCCGTTTGGGCTGACCAATGCCCCCGCTGCTTTCATGGACCTGATGAACCGAGTGTTTAGACCGTACTTAGACCAGTTCGTGGTGGTTTTCATAGATGATGTACTCATCTATTCTCGAGATCGGATGCAACACGGACAACACTTGCGGATGGTTCTGGACACTCTGAGACGACGTAGGTTGTATGCCAAATACAGCAAGTGCGAGTTCTGGCTGAGGGAGGTGACCTTCTTAGGTCATGTGATCTCTAGAGATGGCTTGGCGGTGGACCCAGCCAAGGTCGAGGCAGTACTCAGGCGGGAGAGACCGCGTTAAATCACTGAGATTCGCAGTTTCCTGGGACTGGCAGGCTACTACAGACGATTCATCAGAGGTTTTCCACAGATTGTGCGTCCTATGACACAGTTGACCCGGAAGGACGTGCCCTTCACTTGGACAGATGCCTGTGAGGCGTGTTTTCTGGAGCTGAAGGAGAGGTTGACCTCGGCTCCCGTGCTCACCATCCCTGACAGTAGTGGCGGGTTCGTTGTGTACACGGACGCCTCCTTGCAGGGGTTAGGAGGTGTGCTCATGCAGAGGGGTCACATTGTCGCTTACGCTTCGCGGCAACTGAAGCCCCATGAGTATACCTACCCTACCCACGACCTAGAGTTAGCAGCGGTTGTCTTCGCGCTGAAGACCTGGAGGCACTACTTGTACGATGAGACCTTCGAGATTTTCACAGATCACAAGAGCCTCAGATACGTTTTTGACCAGAAGGAGCTCAACATGAGACAGAGACGTTGGTTGGAGCTCCTGAAGGACTACGACTGCAACATCTCCTACCACCTGGGAAGGCCAATGTGGTGGCTGACGCCTTGAGCCGGAAGGCGCCCGCACACTTGGCCAGTTTACAGTTACAGAGTTGGAGCCTTTTGGAGGAGGTGGGCAGTTGGCGACCCCTGGAGTTACGGGGGCACTGTGGGGCAGTGACGGTGACACGACAGACTAGGCCAGAGCTGATAGACCGCATCATCACAGGACAGATGGCCGATCCGTACTTGCAGTCCTTGCGCGACAGAGTACTGTCAGGAGACCCAGGGGACTTCTCTTTTACAGACCAGGTGCTGCGCCTGAGGGGACGGTTGTGCGTTCCCAGAGACGAGGAGCTGTTGAGAGAGCTCATGACTGAGGCACATGGTTCCAGATTCACCATACATCCCGGAAACACGAAGATGTACCACGACTTGAGAAGCGAGTTTTGGTGGAGGGGGATGAAGCGGGATGTGGGTGAATTCATGCAGCAGTGCTTAGTGTGCCAGCAGGTGAAAGCCGAGCATCAGAGGCCTGCAGGACCGCTACAGCCGCTTCCAGTGCCAGAGTGGAAGTGGGAGAGCATCGCCATGGACTTGGTGGTGGGCTTACCTGTTACCCAGGGAGGGCACGACGCTGTCTGGGTAATTGTGGATAGACTGACGAAGACGGCACTATTCCTGCCGATCCAAGTAACTTTGGGACTAGCACAGTTGGTAGAGAGGTATAACCGCGACGTGGTACGACTACACGGAGTTCCGTGGGAGATCGTATCCGACCGGGATACCCGCTTTACGTCCCAGTTTTGGGCTGAGTTTCAGCAGGCCCTGGGGACGCGGTTGAGGTTTAGTACAGCTTACCACCCCCAGACGGACGGACAATCCGAGCGCACGATACAGACACTTGAGGACCTTTTGCGTGCCTGTGTACTGGACTGGAGGGGCTCTTGGGAGGAACACCTGCCCCTGGCAGAGTTTGCATACAACAACAGCTATCACTCGAGCATCGGCATGGCTCCCAACGAGGCTCTGTACGGACGGAGGTGTACGGCCCCCTTGAGTTGGGTTGAGGTGGGGACCAAGTGGGAGGTTGGCCCCAGGTTGATCCGATAGAGTCAAGAGGTAGTCGAGTAGATCCACAGGCGACTTCGCACTGTCAGAGAGGTGCAGTTTGAGGTTGGGGACCACGTCTTCCTCCGTGTTTCGCCCATGAAGGGCCTGCAGCAGTTTGGGGTGAGAGGGAAGCTCGCGTCGAGGTTTGTGGGGCCCTTTGAGGTCCTGGAGCAGGTTGGACCCATTGCTTACAGGCTTGCCCTCCCCCCGCAGCTTTCTGGTGTGCACGACGTGTTCCACGTGTCCAACCTCAGGAAGTACGTAGCCGATCCCAGTCACGTACTAAGTCACGAGAGCGTCGAGGTGGACGACAACCTGACCTACCCCGAGCGGCCAGTGCAGATTCTAGACCGAGCCGTCCGTAGCTTGAGACGAAAGCAAGTGCCCCTGGTAAAGGTTTTGTGGAGGAGCCAGCGGTACGAGGAGGCTACCTGGGAGCCTGACGCGGCAATGCCGGAGCGGTATCTGGAGCTCTTTGTGAGTACGTCTTTTCGAATCGGCTTCGGTCCTCTTTGAGTTTGTTATGGTTACTATGATGTTTTTCTCTCACCCTAGTTAGCGCAAGTTTCGAGGATGAAACTTCCTTTGAGTTTGTTATATTGTTACGAACGCGCAGCTTCAAACATCTTTTAAGATGTCTGGGAGGTGGCTCAGATGTCGGACCAGACGTCTGGAACCCCTTGCAGATGTCTGGGATTCGATTTTTTCGACACGAGCGATTTCGTCTGAGCGCGTAGACCTGTGAGCGCATCTCTCTCTCTTTTTCCCTCTCTCCTGCGGTCGCAGGCTGTGCCCTCTGTCCACTCTCTCTCCTCCCCGCGTGGCTTTAAAACGCCACGCCCTCTCCCTCACTCTCATCACCTCTGCCCCCTTCCTCTTCTCCTTCTAGCCGGTGTGCGAGAGCGAGCGCGAGTGAGCTGCAGCAGCGACAGCTGCGGTGAGCGTGGGAGGAGGTGCTGCGCGAGGGAGGAGGCGCTCGGCCGGAGGGCGAGCTTGCCGGGGCTGTTAAGGCTGGTCGGCTTGGGGGAGCAGCAGACGCGGGGTGACACGGGAGGCCTGCTGCAGCTCGAGCAACAGGCGGACGAGTCGCGGCGTGGCCGAGCATTGCGAGCAGAGGGCGAGTCGCGCCTTGATTCTGGAATTTTCTCTAGAATCATACTTCTGGGCTTCCAACCAGACGGCGGGGAGGACGTCTGGAGGACTGTCCAGACGTCTGAAAGGTGAGTTATTTCCGTCTTTCTTCCTCTTCTTTGACTGACCATACTGAACACGAGGATGGGTACACGCAGGTTCTGAGATTCGCATCCAACGCGAATCAAACGTCCGGCTGCAGTGCCAGACGACGGGAATGACTTCCAGACGTCCGCGGTGACCATCGGACGTCTAGGAACTAGGCCAGACGCCTCCGCAGGCTTCTGGACGTCTGAGAGACCACGTAGAGCAAAGGTAACCTCCGATCCACTTTTTAAGATGTCTGGAAGAGGTTCCAGACGTCTGATTTTGCACTGTTTCGTCATTTTCGACCCGTTTAGGGCCCATTTGGAGTCCGTTTTCCGTGTTTCGAGTTACGTGCTTTTCGGGATTAAATCCTCTACCCATCTACAGTAGCTATATACTGTTTTGAGAGACTCCTTGTGTTTGATCCTTGTGATAGGACCCCGTTCCGTTGCAGTCTTGGGGGCTGCGGAGGTACGCGGGATTCCCGACCACGCCCCCAGTACGCCTGTTGTAACCGGTAGAGTGGCTTTTAAGTTTATTAGTATAATCTGTTAATTATGGAACCATAAATAGAACCTAGGACATTGCATGAATCCTACGAATGAGAAACTAGAATGAATGGTACATCCTAGGGTGTTGTATGAATCCTAGGGCTGGAAAACTAGATTGTATGATAGATCCTAGGGTATGGCATGAATCCTAGGATGGGAAGAACTAGTGGAATATATGAATACTGTACTCTTGGAAAATGTGGAAAGGAAATAATAGCTACCTGTAAATTGGTTTAACAGCTGCCTGTTATGAATAAATGAGCATGTCTGGGAATATGGGATGTATGAACGTGAAACTGGAAAGATGAAACCTGAATGTGCTGAGTTAAAAGAACTGGAACCCTACGGGGAATTAGGAGTGGAACTCCTGGAAAGAGAAAGGAACGGAACTGAGAAAGAAAGCATTGGTAGTATGCTATCTCCTGGGTATGTACTACCAAGGGAAGTACCTGTACCTGTTTAGTGCAGAGCGGAGCCAGCCGCCCCAGGGACCTGGGGTTAGGACTGGCCACTTTGTACCGACTTGCTGGCACTCGTGTACGTAGTACCGAGGAGAGCTACTAGTGTAGGGAGGGCACTAGCTACCCCACGGGCCTGTTACACCGGTTCTGCTAGCCTCCTACACCGACTTGTTAGGCCCACTAGGCAAACCAGGGTAGTCAGGCGAGGGTGCGTGGACTGTGGAGGGGCAAGGCCCCTGTTTGGTTACTGTGGAGGGGTTGGACCCCTGTTACTGAGAGGACTCTTCCCTGTACTGGTTCGGTGCTGTGCTTTGGGTGCACCTGTTAACGGAAACGACTGACCACGTGCCAGTGCGGGTTAGCTACCTGTGCGTTTATCGCGCATGCCGTAGTCACCGTTACATCTGTCCGTGACCCTGGGGTGGTTGACTGAGAGTAGGATCACCACGGGGGACTCTCCCGGCCAGGAGAGCACCACGTTCTACTTCTACTGTTCAGAAAAGACTGCAATCAAGATCGTTCCCACGAGGAACATTCGACATCAAGTGAAGGATCTGAGAAATAGATAAATTGTGAGAAAATAGAAAGACGTAATTAAAGAAAGTAACAGAACATAACAGCTACTGTACACTCTACTGTTTCTTTTGTTTTAGTTGCCACTCTACTCAGCGTTTTGCTGACGTGTTACACTCGTTACCTTTCAGGACCAGGTGTTGAGCAGCCAGGGTCGGCGGCTGCAGAGGACGCTGGGCCGAGTAGGGTCCAGTAGAGTTACCACTGTTCTCTTGTACCTCTTTTTGTTCCACTGTAGTGAGTAGTTCTTGTTACCGCTGTACTTTTCTTTACTTGTAGTTCATATTATGTTATAAATGTTGTTGTACTGTTGCGGTGGTATATACTGTAGTGGCTTCTTTCCTTACTGTTAGTTATATTCATGCTGAATGTGGTTTATTTTACTGCTCTTTTGGTTACTTCCTCGTTGGACGACTAGGTCTTGGGATTAGTCGAGTCGGTCCAGTTCTCGTGTCCCGTAGGCACTCAGGAATCGGGTCGTTACAGAGCTTGACTGGCGTCTACCCTAGATGTCAGTTCTGAGCTTAAAATAGTGCCTTATATGGTAGAGGCTCAGGTTCTAAGCTGATAGGACAGACCCAATTGAAACCCCACTCATCCAACTCCTCAGTTTCTGTATCATAAATTGGCATGACTTCCGAAAAATTGATTGGTTCCTCTGAGGATGCTGGCGATGGATCAAATAGAGGCCCAAAATCATATTCTTCATTGAAAAATTGATCTTCCTCATATGGGTCCTTGAAATCTTCCCAATAGGTTTCAGATCTAGATTCTGGTTTTAGGATGTGGGTTGAATCACTAGAATCTAGGTTCGAATAACCTTCGAGGGTCACCTTATCAGAATAAGGGACGAAATTTACACCCTCGAGAGGTTCAGTTCTACTCTCATTATTACAGGAGTTTTAGGATTCTAAGCCTAGTGATTCATGGTCTAGAGTGGGCTCAACATTATGTTTTCCTACAATTGGAGCTTCCCAACCTTCTTCAATATCAAGCACATTATACTCCATCTGGGTTGGGAATCCACAACCATTTTGTGCCTCAAACCCGAGATCAAATTGATCCTCGATGTTTTCCCAAGCTGGTTCATCCTCTATTTGTGGTATATATAGGTATTTCTAGTCGATAATTTGTTTTAATAATCTCATTATCTCTTCCCATTTTTCAAGATCATCTTGGTGTTGCTCCCAAAGTCGAGGATTTGTCATGCATTGAAGGTAATCAAGATTATGCAATTTTTCTATCTTAATGTATCCTGTGATGAGCATGTCTCGGGTTGATCCTTTTGTAGCTTCTGCCAATAACACTTGGGCACAAGTTTTGATGAAGGTTGAGGTTGTTGGGGCATCAACCTGAATGTTTTCTACTGGTGTTGAGGTTTTGTCCTCTTTTTCATAAAATTTCAGGGCATCCTTAATCATCCTATCTCTCATGGATCTCCGATATTCAGGTTTCTTGAATGGTAGCCCTAAGTGGTTTGGCTACATATTTGGATTAGGTGGTGGACTCAAGATGTAGAATCAAAGTTTGAATCAAGATGTAGAATCA
Source organism: Thalassia testudinum (assembly GCA_037157565.1). Taxonomy (NCBI): domain Eukaryota; kingdom Viridiplantae; phylum Streptophyta; class Magnoliopsida; order Alismatales; family Hydrocharitaceae; genus Thalassia; species Thalassia testudinum. The sequence goes on along the minus strand of JAZHRO010000014.1, from coordinate 128,392,498 downwards.
AGTTATGAAGCGATTAAATCCGAATAAAGAGTCCCACTGAAAATGTACGTGTGTGCTCTAAATAGAAAAGATGAGGGATTGGAGATGTCCTTGACCCAATCAAGACACCCAAAGACATTTGGATGACTATGGAGGTTCGGGGCAGATGATACCCTTGGATCAGAAGATCGTCCACTTGAGAATTACCTGGGCAGCCAGAGAGGGAGAGTCCCGTAAAGACCCCTACACGGTAGAGCGTCCCCATAGGTTACAGGGTTTCCCCCACCCGACCTCTCTTGTCACTAAGATTCCAGGTAGACTAGAATGGAGACCTTGACCTCTTAAGTCTACCACTTTTATTTCAAAGGTGTTTTAGGGTTTTCACTTGAACTTTATTTGTTTTGATGTTGTCACCTAATTTGGAGGTTGGTTGACCCAAGGGGTCAACTTCACCTAACCTGTCCTAAAGATGGCAAAATGATTCTAGGCTTGGGACCTAGAGATCACCCTGATTTGACTCCCAATTTATTAGGTCCAAGATTTTAAGATTCAAGTGATTTTAGAGCTCAATTTTTAGGGTTTGTCTTGTTTAGATCTCTTCAATCAAGGGCTTGGGTAGCACACTGATGCGGGAGGGTTCATTTCCTTTTATATAGGCATGTGTGACTAGCACTCCAAAACCCTACTGTAGAAACCCTAATTTGGTTCTATTTCCAATCCTCTTTTCTTCTTGAAAAAGGTTCTCTTTGGACTTAAAAGCAAGAAATGTGTTTTCCATGGAGATTAAGAGTGATTTCTATTAGGCACAGGAATTTGTGGAATAGGATCTAAAAAGAATCGCTCCAACTTCAAGATGATTTGAAAAAATTTTCGTAAAATCAGGAAATGTTTACCTTAAAGATGGTGATTACTATAGAAAGAAGGCAATTGATTCCTACATTAATTGCTTCCTTTTGTCTTTCAAGGATTAGGGGATGGTTTAAGGAAGAAAAGAGATTACCTACCCTGGAGTAGTTGACTTGCGGAAGGGATCTTCTCGTGAAATACCTTACAAGATCACAACAAAGCAAAGTAGGGCAAGTTAGTGTTCAATATGATAAAAAGAAAAAAGAATGCAGAGATTAGTGATAAATTGTGCGTTGCTCCCTGGCAACGGCACCAAAATGTTTGTAACGCTTGATCATGTTTTATGTCAGTTGTGTTATAGTATAGGTGACCAAGCATTGACAACAAATAAAAATTTATTACTCGAAAACCTAAGTATCTGAGGTCGAACACAGGGAGAAAATGGAATTTATTCACTAATCTCAATAATGTGATTCAACACTTAGAATTACTCAAAACTTAATTTAGAATATAAATGCAAGAGTTTATGAATTAAATCCATAGCGAAAATAAAAGAGTTGGACGTCTGATTCTATGATCAGACGTCTTAAGTGATGGCCTCTATTTTCTTCTGTTTGTAGCTTTTCTCTTCTTCCTTCTCTCTGTCTCTACTTTAGTTGCTTCTCCTCTGCCTTCTTAGCTTTTTCTTTCTTCTTTCTCTTTGTTAGTGTCTTTCTCCTCCTTCCTCTGCTGGTCCTCTTCTTCATCAGCCTTGCCTCTCTTCTTCCTTGCACAATGCCTTTCTCCTTCTTCCTCTGCAGGTCTTCTTCTCTCTTTCTTAGCTTCTTCCTTCTTCAGCCTTAGCTCTCCGACTTCCCCTTCTCTTTGGCTTTGCTTCTCCTTCTGCCTTGTCTTTCCTTCCTCTCTTCTGACTTCTCTTATTTGCGGCTAAGTGTCAGCTTCACTTCAGCTGTGCCTTCCCTTGGCTTATCTCTGCTTCTTCTTCCCTGCCTATCTTCGCTTCACCGTGCCTTAACTTCAGCTGCACCTTCCTTCTCCTTCTTCTTCCTTGCAAACACTGAAGAGCAAAACCTACCCGTCTACCCACACCTGCATCTCTCTCTCTCTCTGTGTATCTCTCTTCAGTACGCTCTCCCAGAGCCGGGTAGTTGGGTCGGTCACGTGCCCGGGTCCTGGCGCATCGGCGTGAGCGTGGTGCATGAGGAGTGCTCGGTAGGTTAGTCGGGTCTAGGTACCAGGTCCGCAGGGTCAATTCACGGACGAGGCGTGGTAGGTGAGGGACCTCACCCCATGTGTGTCTTGAGGCGAATAGAGTAAAACAAATCAATTTATGTTACGCGCTTTACTCCTGCACTCACGAGGTGGGACTAAATGTCCCACCCGCTTTTGTGCTTTCACCCACAGGAGCTCCTTCTTGCAATTGCTGCAGCTAGAGGCCTCGTAGCACTAATTGCCTGGGCAGATGAATGCGAGAGACCAACCCGCACCTTCTGGACCTGGAATCCTGGAGTGCTTCAGCCTGGAGCAAGCTTGTGACCTTCTCGAGTTGTCGCTAATGGCGGCGGAGGGGTCAAATCTGTCACACACAATCATGGCCTTGCGGTCCCATTAAAATACATGGGAAGCTTCGCTGTGCGAAGGCGAAGGTGGGATGGTAGGTGGCAGGCCATGGGGTAGCCTAAGCGTGCGTGCCTAGTTCGCTCTATGGCTGGGTTTATGGGTTAGGTCGGGGGAAGCATGGAGTGCATGTGGAGGTCTATGAGTAGGTGGAAAATGTTCAGTGGTCGATGGTGGAGGTGAAGAGGTTGGTGGCGAGACGTGTGGAGTGACAGATGCATCTCGCTGGAGGTTGGCTGGAGATGGGGAAGATGGCAGTGGACAGTAGTTGTCGAGGGGTAATTTGTGAAATTGATTGAGGGGAATTGAAGAGGTGATAGAGTGGAGTAAGTATAACCTAATTACGTAGACGAAGGGGGAGAGATGGCGACTGGCAGTACCTGCTATCGCCGGAGAAGAAGGTATCCAGTGGAGGGAGACAGTGGCGACGATGGGGCTAGAGATGCTTACGCGGGTGTTGCGCGATGTGGAGGAAGATGGTGAGGATAGCTCTGCCACTAGTATTGTGGCAGAGTTACGAGAAATAGGAGGGAGGCTGACCGGACCTCTCTGGACTACTTGATCGGAGAAGGAGATGAAAGTGGGGTGAATCTCTAGCCAAGTCGAGCTTAAGAGGTGCGGCTGGAGATGGTGGTCATTTTATAGTCGCTGGCAGGGAGTCGTATGCTTGGAAGACAAGCCTCCGAGCATAAGAGACCTTGTCGGAGATTGAATTCTGTGGGATACCCAAATCTCTCGTGAGATTGCACGATAGATTGGGTGTGAATCAGGGATTAGGACCACGCTCAGATGGAAGGGAATTCCTTAGAGAATCTCCCTTCCAAATCTGGGAGATCTCTGAGGAATCAGGGAGTACTTCCCCTCCATTCCTCGTCGGAGTAGGATTTCTCCCCATTAATGGTGGAGGGACCTGTTTGTAAGAGTGGTGAGGAAGTTAAGGGGGTTTATGCAATGGTTTTCAAAAGGTAGGGACCAAAATGTAATTGGGTGTACTCTTTTGCAAAGTAGGTCAAGATGACTTCCCCTTAGGTCCAAATTTTGGTACAAACCTAATTTGAACCTAAGAAATCCAATGGTGATGTTTGATTTTAGGTTTGATCACGTTTGACTGGATAATTTGCATAAAAACCCAAATTAGGTCAATTGATGAGCTAGGACCCCAATCTAGGTCAAAATAGGTTCCAATGGCCAATCTGAAGTTTCTAAACCCTAGGGGATATTTTTCTATGAATTTTAGAGGGTTTATTTGATTTTTATCCTAACCAGAACCTTGTTGAATTAAGCAGGTATGTTTTAGGGTTACAAGATGTCATTTAATTCCTAGATTGCACATGAACCCATTTCTGATTTAACCAACCCACTTTTTATCTTATTCAGACCACTTGACCTATGTTTTGCCTATGAGAAATCCTGTTATGTACTGCAATGGTAAAATTACAGTTTTAACCTTTATTTCATGTTTTCTTCTCAGAATACTTATTCCTTGAATTAAGCCCTTCTCTAGGTTATGTAGGAGCTCTTATTCTCTTTCTTAGGTCAAAATGAGCTAGTTAGGGCTCATGATGAGGCTCTCATCATTAAGCAACAACAGTTGCATAAAGATTTAACAAACATAGCCAACCAAGGGAGTCCTGCCACACCTGCCCAAGCTCCACACATTCCACATCTCACCCCTTCTCACATCCCAAAGAGACAAAATTTGCATACGACCTGTGCTGAGTATAATCATTATTCTGAGGCTTTCTATGGTTCAACGGGGAATTATACTTATCCAAATCATTACCTCACTCAAAATGTCTCCACCTTCCAGGAGCAATTGCAAAATTCCTCTAATTGGAGGAATTATTCGACTCACTCCTAGACCAATCCGGTTCCTCACCAACAACAAAACCCATTTGGAGGGTATGATTCAAATCAAACTTATCAATCTGCGCCATCTCAAGAAGACATCAATGCCCAGATGATGAAAACCCTGTAGGAGATGCAAATAAAAACTACAGAAATCACCCGTGTTATTAACAACTCAATGATCAAATTGGGGTTATTTCGACTCAAGGACCAGCAAAACATTCACCATCCTAGCCCACGCCAAACTTTGTCAATCAAAGGAACCAACACCTGGGTGGGCACCAACATCAAAACCACACTAATCAGCCTCTTATTAACCCAATACCTTAGCACCAACTCGGTTTCCATCAACATCAGGCCCCCCACCTCCTCCCAGTGATAACCAAATTGCATATGTAGATACATTGAGGAGTGGGAACACCACCACTGATTTTCGCCCTTCAAATCAAATTGATGAAACCCACTTTCAGCCTATGCAAATCAACTCTCCTAACACCACTCAAGAAGAAGGAAAAGAAATCCCAAAAACACTTGATTCAAATCCTACTTCTCACTCTCAAACACTGCAATCTAATCTTTCTAATAAAAAATCAGAGCCCTCTCACCAAGATCTTTCGGACTTATTTGGGCAAGTCAAGAAGAATATCCCCCTCCTAGATGCCACCCCTGCCTTTTCTAAATGTTTGAAAGAAAGGTTTACTCCAAAAGGGTAGTCTAATAATCTAGGATGGATGGTCCTTTCAAAGACAGCCAACTTAGTTTTTTAGAGCAAGCTGCCTTTCACAAAAAAGGACCTAGGCACATCACTCATCTCAGTTGTCATAAATGACACCACTTTTTTTCGCTCCCTTCTCGACTTAGGTACCTCTAGTAATCTCGTCCCCCTAGTCTTATTTGAGGAATTTTGATGTAGTGATTTAAAACCTACTAAGGTTCAATTTCAATTGGAAGACCAATCTACCATTTGACCATGGAAATTGTTGAGGATAGAATTATCAAGGTCTAGAATTGTCTATTTCAGGTGAATTTTCTGGTCCTTGACATAGAGGTACCTGAGGCTCTGATTAATGCCATCCTTGGACGACCTTTTATGATTACGGCAACAGCTAATATCAATTCTCATTCTAGGAAAATGAATATAAGTTGCAATAACTTGACCTTCTCATTAGATTTATTTCAAGCTTCCAAGAGGTCCATTGATCACAAAATTTTGGAGGACACTGATAATAAAATAGAAGTAGTATTTGAGAAGTCTATGTTGATCCAATCCCACTCAGCTTTGACCACCATTGATCTAGATTTTATTGATTCTTATTCTAAGGACGATTATGTGGTCCAAGACTTTTCAGATCAACTAGGATTTGACTTTTACTCTTTCAATCTTCCTGATTTTTCACCAAAAACATCCACACTAACTTCACCTACCCTACATCCCACTGGCTACTTTCTCCCTCCCTTTCCATTGGACCTACCACTCGATCCACCCAAGTTTGGCATTTTACATGAACTTAAACTATGGCTAGACCTAGGTCATTTTTCCATTTTTTCCATTTCATTTTGATCCCTATTTCTTTATCAATCATCTTTTTAGGGATCTTGAGGAAAGCACATTTCTTGTGGACATTCAGGTGTCCAACATTTACATGATTACCCATCTTCTGTACATACCTTCACGCCCAGTTGAATGGCGTAAAAGATAACACTAGATGAGAGGTAACCCATCATTTTTCCTGCTTTCCTTTTTCCAAGTTTTGACCATCCTAAACCTGACCACCCTTCACTAAGGTGATCCTTTTCCCACCTAATTCATGAGGACATTGCATATCATAAGCATGGGGTGTGTTTTTAAAATTTTGATGATCGATTTAGGGTTTTCAAAACATAAAAACATGCATTTTTCTTTAGTCATTTTAATTTCCTGCTTGCATACCCAAAAAAATAAAAATGTTGACATCTTTTAAGGAAAATTTTGAAATCGGGACTAAGGTTGAAAACTCACTTTGGTACAATGGGATTTAATCTTTAACAACTAAGGATAAGGATACTGATCTGATCATTAGAATTTCAAGGTCTTTCTTTAGACAAGATCAGATATCCTTCCCCAAAATTCCACCTGAACTCATGATAGTTCAGGTGACTTGATCCTCTTTTGTAATATCTGGCTTAGTTTCTAATTCAAAAACTTGCATGTTGTGCAAAACTTCTTGTGTCAAATTTCACACACAGGCCAACACCTAAAAACTACTAAAAATTAGAAAAAATCTCTTATTTGGCCTTAGTAAAAGTTGAAGCAGGTCATTGGTTTGAGTTCCCACTACCGAGAAGGAGGAAAATGGCTCCTTTGAGGAAGCGATGTCAACATGCTATCACCTTGGCACTGCTCCATATCTATATTTCATATCTTTAGATGGAGCATTAAAGCGCATTTTTGCAGCTCAAGTGTCTTGGACGATGCTCTACCTATAGTGTCGGGCCAAGAGCTTGAGTTTGCTTGGAGCGCTTCTTCACACCGCATTGTGTTTTGGGGTTGTGAGCTCCTGGATGGTGTCATGGACAGTGCTATCTCAAAGTACTGGCACCAGTGCCCCCTCGAGGATTGCTAATGGGAATGATGATCCCGACACAACTATTGTAAGACTAAGATAAAAATAACCATGGGGAAGAAAAAAAAAGTTTTAAAACCAAAAACACGCCCTTAAATGTTGGCTTTTCACAAGTATAGACACAAGGTTTTAAAGGTTATCACAAGTTGCAAATCAGATTCAAGAGCCAGAAAAATCCTACAACAAAAAAATTTCAAGTCATCTGAATTAATAATAGGTTAATCTATGAATTTTTTGGAGGATATATTGATCCCATTTTTGTCTAATTTTTGGATCCAAAAAAAATCCTGATGTTTACCCTTAACAAATCATGTACCTCGTGTGTTCGGATCATCCTATGTCCCGTAATCTCCTCCTTAAAAGTCGAAAAAATTAGATCTCCTCAAATTTTCATTTTGTAAAAAATTAAAGTTTTGCTAAGAGACTAGGAAAAGGTAAGCATGGGGGTGTGATAAATGCCAGTTTATCATCATTCTTATGCATTAAAACAAACCTAGCTCTTTGGATTTTGCTCCACAAATGGATTTTTGGGTTGCATTTAGGCATTAATTAGGTTAGGCATGCATTGCATTTTTTAGTGTGTTTTTGATGTGCTTTTGTGAGTGTCAGGGATAAATAGATTGACAGATCCCTAGGACCTTAGCACTCAGTAAGGCAACTGGTGAAGGAGAAGCTTAAACCAGCTGGAACTCAGCTTGATCCATCTCACCATAGCTAGAATCCAGCTCACTTGAACTAGGGTTAGCTCATCCTAGCTCCATTCAGCTCATCGCAGCTGAATGGCAACTCAAAAGAGATCATCTTAGCTCACCTTAGCTCAAGTCAGCTTAGATCCAGCTCAACTTAGCTAGGTCTAGCTCATCTTAGCTCCCATCAATTCACTGGGAGATCTAGCTTGCTCAGCTGAGTTGACTGGAGTTCACCCCAGCTCATGACCAGCTACATCCAGCTCCACTCAACTCCAGCCAGCTAAAGATAACTTCATCTTAGCTACCTCAACTAGCTAGGTCCTCCCTGGGAGCAGTAGACCCAGCTCACCTCAGTTCCTTTCAGTAGAAGCTAGCTTGCTTTAGTTTGTCTTAGCAGCTAGCAAAGAACTAGCAAGTTAAGCCAGCTATGGTATCTCCTTGCAGCTCTCTTCAGCAGCTGCCAGCTCCAATGCAGCTCAAGATGACTACCTCCAGCTCTTCTCCCTCGAAACCCTATCTCCAAATGCCTCCAACCCTACTCCCTAATAGCTAAGCTAGCTAAGCTAGCTTAGCTTAGCTAGTCCACCTCTATGGCACCAAAACCTACTACCCTACTACCTAACCTCCAGGAAAAAAACCACCTACTCCTACTTTATTTTTGTGCCAGCTATCCCTTCCATCACCACCCTACATCCACCATCAAAACCCATCTCCACCCTCCATTTTCTCCCTCCAAAATCAATACCTTCTTGAAGGTATTTTTGGAGGGAAAACCAAGGCACCTCTTCTTTTCCCTCCCAATTTCCCCCCAAAAATATCCAAGCACCTCTTAAAAAGAATGCCATAACCACCCCCCTTCCCATCCTATAAATACCCTACCCTGCCACCACATAATTCCCAACCTCCCTTAGTTTAATTTCTACCCATATCCACCTACTCCTAAGGCCAAGGAAGAAGAAGAGAAGAAGATTAAGGGGGCATCCTACCCGCCCCCTTAGTGCCTTCTTCCCCTTTTTCTTCTCCCTTATGCCACGCCAAGGAGGAGGAGCACTCTCCTACTAGAAGGGTGGCCAGGAAAGGAGGAGCAAGGGTGGTGCACACCTACCCTTGAAGGAGATCATTGAAGATGGTAGCTTCCACCTTGGAAAAGCATCTCAAGGAAGGAGAAGGAGGAGCCCTTTTCAATCCTAGGAACCATTAAGCTTGGAGCAAGGAGCTTCCCCTCTTCACTAACAATTCAAGAGTTCTTGTGTTTTATTTTATTTGTTTCAATTATCTAGTAGTAGAAGCATTCATCTACTAGGGTATATGTAAAACACTCTTTCAATCAAAGTTGTCATCTTTAATCTTTTTGTTGCATAATCTTGTAGAATTCTTGTTTAATAATTTTTTAGACCCTCTCCCTAATTACTCTAGGCCTCCACGTGCCTAGAGTGAGCTTAGGGAGAGGCTCTAATTGTCACTATAATAGTAGTGTAGTGGATTAGTATAGAGAATTTTCTCTCTATCAATAAACCCGCATTGTTCCCGTTATTTCAAAACCTATAAAAATCATATATATAAAATACCATAAAGAAAGTTGAGTTCCCTTTAAAAGCAAGAGATTTGATTTAGCAAATAATTTGGCCTCCTTGGATGACCCTAGATATTTCACTATCTAGGTTTTATAAATTTAAGAGTTGATCGGTTTTATGCATTACAACGACGTATTTTACAAACCACATAAATTCACACCATCAGAGGCTTCATCTTCTCCGAGTCCGGCGTACCCCCAGCAAGGACATTTCCCCCTTTCATCTGTTATCTTAGGTTAATTAGGTCCCTTTCTTCCTCTACTCCCTTTCTATCTCCTTTATCACTCAACTCGACCACCGATATGCCATCCACCAGTCATCTTCCTCCTCTCCGGTCATACCTCCGACAAGTACGCCATACCTCCATAATCAACAAAATAACTTGCTATCAAGTCCACAAGCTTCGTCTCATCCTCACGAACAAAACCCCTCAAGAAATTGAGGGGATTGTCCATCCACACAGCCCACTGAATACCACCTCTGCCACACTTCATTTCCGACTTTTCCCGACCTCATCCGCACATGAAACACCCCACAGACGCTGCGATCACCTTCCACACCTTACGACGATCATCCTGAGTGTTTTAATGAGGGCTTATAGCCCATATTTCATGTTTCAGGTCCCCTGTCGGAGCCTCGTCGCTGCGCCATCTTCTTCGACCTTCATCGAGCCACAACCGTGTTCTTCATCAAATCCACCCCCAGGCCATGCAGAAGCATCCCAGGAAGACCTCCAGGTCCTCACTTGAGGATCCCAATTGCAGCAACTACTCCAATTGGCGAAGCATCAGAAAGTTGCAGACACGTAAAGAGCGACAGACGCCTTAGTCCCACATCATGGGATTCAAAAGCGGCAACAATGCATAAATTATTTTTGTGTCTTGAGCTTACCACCCATGACACTGAGGGGTCGGGTCCCTCCTCACTTATACCTACACACCTCAGCTACCGGCACACCCAGTAGCCCTAGTCCCCTATGTAATTTCCTTACGAGAAGGGGTGAGATATGTGTGATGTGAAAAATAAGCAGAAATAAATAAACAATCTCAAAACAAGCAATCAATCACAAGTACAAAAATACTTTTAGGTGGAAACCTAAACCCAGGTAAGAACCACCACCCAAACCTCTCAGTTTAGGATTTCTCGATAAATCCACTAATGTACTACTTAAACAAGGGTAGTACAACCTCTTACAAACATGCTACTTTAAACCTGAGGGTAGCATACCTTAAACCCCTCGTCTTCACGAGAAGGTTTTTGTCTCACAATGGAGATGGGAATTCATAAAGCGAATACCCAACCCAAAGACAATAAACTGCAACAGTCCTATAGAGCCAACAAAGTGAATAAATGAATCTAGCCACTATAGGTAAAGGATCTTCCCTTTGGTGGAAGTACATTGGCAAGTGACGTAGGTGCGTGATCCACGCAATGGCACAACAGCGCTCTCATATCAATGGTGGGAGAGCGGGTGCATGATGAATGTGGTGCTCTCTAGTGTGGATTGGATAACTTGGAGAGCAACAACACTTCTAGGTGATTCCTTCAATTTCTTGGACAAAAAAGATGTGGAAATGGATTCTCAAGGCATGTGTTTGCAAGGCAAGGGTGCTCCTCTATTTGTAGAAGGCTAAGGCTTGGGAAGGCTGTAGAAGCCTAAGGTAGCCATTGGGAATTATCCAAAGGTAAATCAGGCTGTAATCAGAATCATTAATGATTCTAACAGGGTTGTCAAATGTTTGGGAAAAGTATCAGATGTCTAGAAGTCAAGTATAAGACTTCTAATATTAGATGGGTTCCCTTACTGATTTGGTTCAAACCTAAATAGGGTTCTCATGTAATGTGGTCAGACAACAAGTTGGAGGTCTAGCACTAGGTCTAGATGTCTAGAAACCTAATTAACTGTAGGAATGGATTTCCCAAGGCACAAACGGCTATTAGATCTCTGCAAAGTGATTTTGGCGCAATCGAGGCTAACGTCTATATATCAAATGTCTGAGGTCTTCTATGGATGTTTGATAGAAGATCAAGGGTCGTTCTTCAACAATCAAATTTCTAAGCCAACGTTCCACTAATTGGGCATCTGGCAAGGTCATTAGACGTCTGCTAAGATGTTTGGACTAAGGGCTCGATGTCTAAATCTCGCAGACAATAAGTGGTTCTCAGCCTAAGTAATTTTGGACATCTAATAAAATAGTCAGATGTCTTAAAAGTCAAGATCAGACATCTGATTTCCAGATTGGATGTCTGATCAGGCTATCTGGTGCCTACTTTGGTTTTCTAAGTTCTCTAGGAGTTGTTTAAGTATCCTAGGGTTTAGAAGGTGTTCCTAGGACTATAGTTTAGTTACTTTGAGGCTCTTTAACATATAATCTAGACAAAAATAAAGAGAAAAAAGGAACAACAAATGAAAACAAATTACAAGTTACAAGAAAAAAAAGGACTTCTATCCTATTCTTCATGACTTCAAGCTTTCGCTCCATGCGAAGCTTCTTCTCCTCCAGTGAGCTCCTCCAATCCACCATGGATGCAAGCTGAAGCCCCTTCACACTTGTATCCATTTGCAATTATCTTAAAATTTTAAACTCAAATACAAATGTTCAAACACAAGTGTTTTGTTATCATTAAAATTAATGATCGTGGTGCACTTACACTAACAATCTCCCCTTTTTTTATGATAACAAAATCATAAATAATAATCCATAAAAATTCTCCCCCTTTTTGACATTATCAAAAAGGTATCACAAATTTTAATTATCCTATACTCCCCTTTAAAATATGCTCTTCTAATTTTGGGTTAATTCCTCCTTTTTATATCAAGATGCTATATAAATGACTCCTCCATTCTGAAGGAAATATAGCTAACTATTAAGTTCTCCCCCTTAATGATGGACAATTAGCTCATCAATTTTAACAATATACTAACTCCCCCTATCTAGATGCTGTTAAAAAGAATAGGGTTTAGAGTGTACCTCACTTACCATGGCCAATAGCATGGCCTGTATGGAGGTTGATAAAATGGATGGGGATCCCATCCGAAGCTTGGAGGTCCAAGCATCGATGCCGGTCTCCAATCGGGCAGTCGATGTGAGACGGCTTGGTTATTCATTCATCTTCTTGTCATTCCCCTCTTCTCCTTCCTCAATCTACTCCTTGATCCTACTAGCTTGAGTAGACCATCCTTGAGTTTGTAGGTCCAATCTCTCATATTGTAATCCCCCTTGAAACCTTCAAAACAAGATTCTAATTGATCTTTCGGCATCAAAGTCAACTTGGATTCGGGTCTGTTAATGCGTCTCCTTCATGGAGATCCTTTCTTAATCTTGGGACTTGTCAAATTATCTATTTTGTTAGTCAATTTGTTAGAATTCACCCTAAGACATGCAAGTTCTTCTATAACATGCATCTTAGTTTTTAAGCTAGAAATTTCCAATTTTAAACTAGCATTCTCCTTAATCAATTTACTATTTGCATTGATTAGGTTATGATTTTCTAACAATAAGACATCATTTTTAGGACTTGAACTAGTTTCTAGATCCTTAAGTTCTATCTCTAATCTTTCATTTTCTATTTTAAGAAAAATAAGATTCTTTTTCATGATCTTTTTTATATTTTTAAAGACTTACTAAGCTCATACAATTAGTCAAAAGCATCTTGTAATTCATAGTTTACCTCATCATTATTGTCGTCGCTCTCACTATCACTTATGTCGGCCATGAAACCCATGCAAGTGGTTTCATTCTTCTTTTCTGGATCTTCCCCTTCTTCTGCCAAGCTCGAATCATCTCAAGTAGCTTGGAGTACTTTCTTCTTGTACTTCTTGTCCTTCTCCTTCTTCTTTTCTTTCTTTAGAAGAGGGCATTTGGGTCTAAGATGCTCCTTCTTGTTGCAATGATAGCAATGATTTGGACTTTCCATCTCCTTCTCCTCCTCCTCTTTCTTTGACTCCCTATAAAACTTAGAAAATTTTTTAGATAAAAATCTAAGATCCTCGTCATCGGAACTTACCTCGCTATCTGATGCGACTTTGAAGGCCAAGCTCTTCTTTGGCTTCAGCTCCGGTGTGTTCTTCTTCAACTTCGTCTCATAGGCCATAAGGTTGCCTAAGAGGTCTTCCATTTTGAGCTCTTCAGTGTTATTCGCCTCCTAGATGGTGGTGACCTTCTGTTCCCATTTGTGTCCGAGGGAACGGAGAAGCTTTCCTTAAAGCTCCCCTTTGATAAAGGTCTTCTTTAAGGTTTCAAACAATTAACAATGAGAGACAACCTAGTGTTCATCTTGCTTAAAGACTCATTAGATTTCATAGAAAAAATCTCAAATTCTTCTGATAAGACATTAATTTTAGAGGCTCTTACTTGAAAGTAGGAGGATATCTTGTGGATCGCAACATATACTAGAGGGGAGGGGTGAATAGTATCACCTTAAAAAATTATATGCACAGGTACAAATAAATCACAAAAGATTCAAGCACAAAGTGCACCTGATTTACAGTGGAAGCCCAAATCGGGTGAAAACCACTACCTGAGCCTCCCAGCTTAGGACTTTTCCAAGTAATCCAAGCTAGTCAATCCACTAATCACACCACTTGAAAGAGGGTGGCATAACCTATTACAACCACTTCTCTTTTTATCCTGAAGAGAAGCAAAAATAACAACCATGGATCTTCCCAACAAACATGGGGTTTGTAAATCAAAGTAACAAAATAGATTAACGGAAATAACTTCTACGGAACCTCCCTAAAGATCAAGTCAAATTTTTTGTAGAGGTTCGAGGCGTCGTGCTTTAAAAAGCGTGAAGAATGGGCATAGAAGCCTTTGGAATAATCACAGGAAGCTCTACTTTTTTAATGGTATTTCTATTTGAAAGTTATGAAAAGATGGGCTATGCACGACCTCTATTTATACTAAAAGTTTTGCCTAAGTAGGAAATTAAATTGGTTGATCAATTAAAGTTAATTGGTCAATCAAAAGGCAATTTGGTCGATCATTGATTGATCGGTCAATTAACTTGGTTAGTCGATCAAAAAGATATTCTCAACTTCTTAAAATGGCCTGATTTGATCGGTTAATGAAGTTGGTTGGTCGATCAAGGTAATTTGGTTGATCAATTTAATAATTTGGCTGATCAATATCCCTAAAATCTTGGTTTTGAAAAGATATGCGAAAAATCCATTTTTGAGTTTTATTTGAGATTCCTTATAATAATATCCTAGACATAAATAAAGATGAAAAGACACACATCAACAACTATTTGCACTTCGCTTGAAAGACACTTTATTCCGAGATAGTCCTGAAAATGTTAGTCTAGCAATAAGCATAATTTTGGTGCATCAAAACAGAAGTGCTTACATTCTCCCCTTTTTTGATGACAACAAAATTATAATTATGAAATTGAAAAAGTTGCATAATATCTCCCTCTTTTTGTTTCAGCAAAAATTAAAATATGCTGCTGTTGATTTAACATTGAAAACTCCCCCCTTAAACATGAATTTAAGCAAGATAAATTTAAGCATGCATTGACTAAGAGAGTAATCATTTAATTGAGAGAGATAATCATTCATGCAAAAAGATTCTAGATAAGTAGTGCATAAAATATAAATGTTTGGAGAAAATTAAGCTTTACATGCCAAAATAAAGATAAAGATAGAAATAGATATAACATCTAATCATTTAATGATGCCATGAAGGCATCCATAGTGCTCTGAAGGTCAGTTTCCAACTTGAGGCCCAATGAATCTGATTTCTCATAGGATGCAGGTTGACCAAGACAAAGGCAATGCTGAGCTGATGACCTGGTGTAGGCTGCCTAGATGTCCTGTGCGGTGGTGTAACCTGCTGATCTGCTGGTGTTGCAGAGGATGGTGGCATGGTAGTAGATTGATGAGGTCGAGGAGGTCGGTGAAGCTACTGCTGAATATCATGGTCAGATTCTCCAAGTCTGTCGAAGAACTGACTTTGAGCATTCAGGTAGTCTTATACCTAATGCCCATGGCTCATCATCATCATATTTGTCTCCCTCTGCTAGTGCATCATGAAAAAGATACCACTTGTCACATCCTAAATAGTCACAAAGTCCCTGCCTGAGAGCTGTCTGTCCAAGAGGCTCTAGTCCTAGTCGTAGAAAGATGGAGATGGTCTCACTGGAGGAGGACATGTCCCAGTAAAGTGCTCATAAGGTGGGAATGGAGGAGGTACTACTGTCTGCTCTTGCTGCTGCTGCTCCTGGGTTGCTTCCTCACCACGGGCTCCCTGTGCTTGCCCCATCTTTGTATAAGTGAGCTTATCGAATATGGAGACACGAGTGATGAATTATTTATGGTTTATATCCATGGGAACACTAGTGTAGGAAGATATGGGAGATAAGTGTCCCAAATTGGAAGGAGTTGGTGAGAGACTTGCTCATAAGATATAGAATCAAGTGGTTCCAGTTGAACCGCTTGATCTTAAGGAATGCGTAAAGAGTGATGAGCATAATACTAGGGCACTTTTCAAAAGACGTAGATTTAGACATAAAATTCCATAGAAAAACTGGATTAAGAAAACGTGGAAGACCACGAAAATAAGGTGACTTGGCCGGATGACCCAAGTCAAAGTTAGAGGGAGTAAGCAAGGTCTCTCTAATAGTATCCGTCAGTGTCTATTGGTTGATGCAAAATTTAGTGTAATTTGTAATTGGGGCTTTTAGAGTCATTGTAACACGCGAAATTGCATACGCTTTTAAAATTTATAACCTAGATAGGGGAGTATCTAAGGTCATCCAAGGAGGCCAAGTGTTTGCAAAATTATATCTCTTGCTTGGAAATAGAACTCAACTTTCTTTTTGGTGTTTTATATATATGATTTTTATAGGTTTTAAAATAACGGGAACAATGCGAGTTTATTGATAGTAAGAAAATTGTCTACACTAATCCACTACACTACTACTAAAGTGACAAGTAAAGCATCTCCATAAGCTTACTCTAGGCACATGGAGGCCTAGAGTAACTAAGGAGAGGGAGTAGACAAAAAAAATTCTACAAAACTGTGCAACAAAAAGATAAAAGAAGGCAACTTGAATTAACGGAAATCTATTTTACAAAAAACACATATAGAGGAATGCTTCTATTCTAACTTGTAACTACAAGAAAGTAAACACAAATCCTCTTAGAAATTGGTGAAGAAGAGGACCTTCTTGCTCCAAGCCTGGTAGCTCCCAGGCTTGAAAAGAAATCTTCCAATTCCTCTTTGAAAGCTCTACCAAGACGATGTCCTCTAAGGCAAGCCCTAAGGGGCCATGCCCTAAGCTTCTCCTCAAGGGTGGACGTCCACCCTAGGTGCTTCTCCCTTGCCTAGCCATCCTCCTTGATGAAGAATTTCTCCTCCTCCTTGGCGTGGCACAAGAAGAAGAGTGGGAAGGAAGAAGGCACCAAGGGGGCGGGTGATGTGCTCCCTTAATCTTCTTCCTCCCTTCTTCTATTGGCCGGAGGGTGTAGGTCGATTTATGGTAGACTTATACTAATGGGGGATGCCATTTTTTGGTGGAATGTGGTGGGTTTTTATAGAGGTGGAAGGGGGTAGGGTTGGTGTGAATAAATGGAGGGCTAGGATTGATTTTAGGGGTGGTTATGGGTGGTTAGGTTGATCCTAGGGCTAGGGTTAATTGGTGCCACCTAAGGGGTGCTATGGGGGGTAGTTATGGTGGCCAAAAGGCACCTAAAGTTGGCACCAATTGTGGGTCTTCTAGAAGGTGTTGAGGTGGATGGTGGAGATGGGATCAAAAGAAGATTAATGGTGGGGATTTATGGTGCTTTTGGAGGGAAAGTTGGCGCCACCTTGAAGGTGGCTTTTGGAGGTGGTGGGATGAAAGGTGGTGATGGTGGTGGTGCCAACTTGGAGTAGGGTGGAGCTAGCTTAGGTGAGCTTAGGTAGGGTTGAGTTGGTTGAGCTAGCTAGGAAGGGTTTCTAGGTGGTGGATTGCCAAGGGAGCTAGAGCCTAGCTAAGCCAAGATAAGCTAAGCTAGCTTAGCTAGTAGTGGAGTAGAGGAGGAGGTATTGGAGCTTGGGTTTGAAGAGAGGATCTAAGGAGGAGAAGTCTGGAGCTTGAACTGGAGCTAGCAGCTGCTGAGGAGGGTGGCATGGAGCTACTCTAGCTGTCTTAGCTTGCTAGTTCTTTGCTAGATACTTAGCCAACCTAAAGTAAGCTGGCTTCTACCATAAGGAGTTGACGTAAGCTAGGTCTGGTGCTCCCAAGGAGGATCAAGCGGGTTGAGGCAGCTAAGGTAGCTTAGTTCAACTGAGTTGAGCTAAGCTAAGTTCCCGGGAGCTGGACTTGAGCTTCCTGAGCTAAAATAAAGTCATCTTCAGCTGGATGGAGTTGAGTGGAGTTAGATGTAGCTGGACTTGAGCTGGGGTGAACTCCAGTCAACTCAACTGAGCTAGCTAGAGCTCCCTGTGAACTAATAGGAGCTAAGATGAGCTAAATTCAGCTAAGTTGAGCTGGATCTGAGCTGACCTGAGCTAGGGTGAGCTAAGATGAGCTCTCTTGAGGTGTCATTCAACTGGGATGAGTTGAAGGGAGCTAGGATGAGCTAACCCTAGTCCAAGTGAGCTAAAATCCATCTAGTTTGGGCTGCTTCTTCACTAGTTGCCTTCCTGAGTGCTAGGGTTCTAGGGATTTGACAATCTGCCGATCCCTAACACTCACAAAAACATATCAGAAAGACAATAAAAGGTAAAATTCATGCCTATCCTAATTTATCCCTAAATGCAGCCCAAAAACCCATTTGTGGAGCAAAATCTTAAGAGCTAAGTTTGTTTTAATACATAAGAATGATGATAAACTGACGTTTATCGCACCCCCATGCTTATCTTTTACTAGTCTCTTAGCAAAACTTTAATTTTTACAAAACGAAATTTTGGGGAAATCTAATTTTTTTGACTTTTGAGGAGAAAAAAGATTATGGGACCTTGGTTGGTCTAAACATAGGAGGTACGAGATTTGTTAAAGATAATCATTAGGATTTATTTTCGAATTCAAATATTAGACAAAAATGGGATTAATATATCCTCCAAAAAATTCACAGATTAACCCCTTATTAATTTAGATGACTTGAAATTTTTTGTTTTTAGGATTTTTCTAGCACTTGAATATGATTCGCAACTTGCAATAACCTTTAAAACTTTGTGTCCGTGCTTGTGAAAAGCCAACATTTATAAGGTTGTGTTTTTGGTTTAAAACTTTTTTTCCTCTCCCCCATGATTATTTTTAGCTTAGTCTTACAACAGATGTGTCGGGATCATCATTCTCATTACCAATCCTCGAGGGGGCTCTGGCGCTAGTACTTCGACATAGCATTGTCCATGATACCACCTAGGAGCTCACAACCCCAAAACATAATGCAGTGTAAAGGGGCGCTCCAAGCAAACTCAAGCTCTTGCTTCGACACTATAGGTAAAGTACTGTCCAAGACACTTGAGCTGTAAAAATTCACTTTAATGCTTTGTCTAAAGATATCAAATATAAATATGGAGCAGCGCCGATGTGGTAACATGTTGACATCATGTCCTCAAAGGAGACATTTTCCTCCTTCTCGACGGTGGAAACTCAAACCAATGATCTGCTTTAGACTTTTACTAAGTTCAAAGAAGGGGACTTTTCTAATTTGTAGTTGATTTTAGGTGTTCGCTTGTGTGTGAAATTTGACACAAGAAGTTTTGCACGAGATGCAAGTTTTTGAATCAGAAACTAAGCCAGATACTTTCCATATTACAAAATAGGATCAAGTGACCTAAACTATCACGAGTTTAGGTGGAATTTTAGAGGATACATGATCTAGTCTAAAACTAGACCCTAAAATTCTAATGATCAGATTCGTATCCTTACCCCTAGTTTGTTAAAGATTAAATCCCATTGTACCAAAAGTAAGTTTTCAACCTTAGTCACAATTTCAAAATTTTCCTCAAAAAGTTTTCAACATTTTTTTTTTTGATTATGCAAGCAGGAAATTAAAATGACTAAAGAAAAATGCATGTTTTTAGGTTTTGAAAATCCTAAATCGATCGTCAAAATTTAAAAGCACCCCACATGCTTATGACATGCAATGTCCTCATGCATTAGAAGGGAAAAGGGATCACCTTAGTGAAAGGCGGTCGGGTTTAGGATGGTCAAAACCTAGAAAAGGAAAGGAAAAGGAAAGCAGGAAAAATGATGGGTTACCTCACATCCAGTGCTATCTTTTACGCCATTCAGCCGGCCGTGAAGTCACTAAATATTGGGTGGGTCGTGGAGCTCATGGGAATCAGATTTCTTGTTAGGGTTGTTATCAAGATAGGGCTTAAGTCATTGACCACTAACCTTGAAAGTAGTGTTGTTTTTAGGATCCAAAATCTCAACGACACCGTAGGGAAGAGATTGAATTACAAAGTAAGGGCCAGTCCAATTAGACTTTATTTTACAAGGAAATAATCGTAATCTTGCATCAAAAAGCCACACTCATTGGTTTGGTTTAAAAGTTTTCTGAATAATGAATTTATCATGAAATTTCTTGGTTCGATCTTTGTAAATGCATGCATTTTCATAAGCTGAGTTGCGAAGTTCTTCAAGTTTAGTTAATTGTAATCTCCTGTGTTTACCGACAGCATCCAAATTGTAATTAAATTCTTTGATTGCCCAATAAGCCTTGTGTTCGAGTTCAATCAGGAGGTGGCATGCCTTGCGAAAAATAAGTTAAAAAGGAGATATGCCAATCAGGGTTTTGAAAGTAGTACAGTAAGCCCATAATGAGTCGTCAAGTTTAAGCGACCAATCTTTTCGGTCAGGCCTAACCGTCTTTTGCAAAATGTTTTTAATCTCCCGGTTGGAGACTTCAGCCTGGCCATTAGTTTGAGGGTGATATGGGGTGAAAATTTTATGTTTTACCCCATATTTAGAAAGAAGTTAATGGAACTGAGAATGTGTGAAATGCGAGCCTCCGTCACTAATAATGGCCTTGGGAACACCGAAATGTGAAAAAATATTTTTCTTAATGAAATCCACGACAACCCGATGATCATTAGTGCATGTGGGTACCGCTTCAATCCACTTTGAAATGTAGTCAACAGCGACTAAGATATACTGGTATCCAAAAGAGGTGACAAACGGTCCCTTGAAGTCGATGCCCCATACATCAAAGATTTCATCTTCCAAAATCGGGTTAAGGGGCATCATATCTTTAGAGTTCATGTTGCCGATGCTCTGGAAAGGCACACAAGACTAAGAGAATGCATGAGCATCTTTGTGTATGCTTGGCCAACAAAATCCGACATTTAAAACCTTGGATGCCATTTTCTTTCTCGAAAAATGTCCGTCGCAAGCCATTGGGTGCCAGTGGTTCAGAATGTCATGTGCTTCTGAATCGGGAACACACCTCCAAATGACTTGGTCAGCATAGATGCTGAATAAATTGGGGTCCTCCCAAAAGTAAAATTTAATCTCGGTAAAGAACTTATCCCTCTTGTGTTTAGGCCAATCAGCAAGGAATCGTCCAATGGCAAGATAATTGGAATAATCAGCATACCAAGGGAGGGATTTTCGGGTTAGGAGTGTTTCGTCAGGAAAGATATCTATTTGCGTTAAAACATCACCAGTGTTAAGTATTAAAAGGTGATCAGCCATGACATTTTGTGAACCCACTTTATCTTTCATTTCCAAATCAAATTCTTGTAGCAATAAAATCCATCGAACTAGGTGGGGTTTCGCATCCTTTTTATTCAACAAGTATTTCAAGGCCAAGTGATCAGTGTAAATGGTGATGTGTGACCCTAACAGATATGAACGAAAATTTTCAAGGGTAAAAACGATTGTAAGAAGTTCTTTTTCGGTTACAGTATAGTTTCTTTGTGTTTCAACAATGGTTTTACTAGCGCAATAAATCACAATGGGTTTCTTGTTGATCGTTGCCCTAAGACAGCTCCTACTGCAAAGTCTGAGGCATCTGTCATTAGCTCAAAAAGATGGGCCCAGTCGAGAGCTTGTAAAATAGGTGCCTCAGTAATAGCTTGTTTCAATATATTAAAACTCTCCGAGCAGCAGTGATCAAAATCAAAAGGTTGGTCTTCAGTCAAAAGGTGGGTTAAATGTCAGGAAATTCTGGAGAAATCTTTGATAAATCGTCAGTAGAATCCCACATGCCCCAAAGTGGATCGTATTTATTTCACCGAGTTGGGTGGGGGAAGTTGAAAGATTGTATCTACTTTTGCCTTATCTACCAAGATTCCCTTTGCAAAAATTACATGGCCTAAGACTATACCTTCTTGGACCGTAAAGTGGCTTTTTTCCCAATTGAGAAATAGGTTAATGTCAATGCATTTTTTAAGAGTTCTTTCTAAATTCCAAAGATAATGATCAAAATAATATCCAAAAATGGAAAAATCATCCATAAAGACCTCCAAGCAATCACCTACCAGATAAGAAAAGATTGCTAACATGCATAGTTGAAAATTCACGGGTGCATTGCATAATCCAAATGGCATTCTTCAGAAAGCAAAGGTTCTGAAGGGGCAGGTGAAAGTGGTCTTTTCCTGGTCCTTAGGGTAGACTGCAACTTGATTGTAGCCGGAATATCCATCAAGGAAATAGTAATAATTTTGTCTGGCTAGCTACTCCAAAATTTGATCAATGAATGGGAGTGAAAAATGATCTTTCTTAGTGGCGGTATTTAATTTTCTTTAATCAATACAGACACACCACGAAGAAGCAGTCCAAGTGGGAACTTCTTTCCCCTTATCATTAGTAATAACAGTGAGGCCAGCTTTCTTTGGGACTACTTGTGTAGGGCTGACCCACCGACTGTCAGAGATAGGGTAAATAATTCCCACATCAAGCCATTTAATGATTTCCTATATCAAGCCAATTAATGATTTCCCATTTTACGACTTCTAGCATAGTAGGGTTTAAACGATGTTGAGGTTGGCGAGAAGGTCTAGAATCATCCTCGAGATAAATACGATGAGTTCAATAGTACACATCGATGCCTTCTAAGTCATTTAAAGTCCAACCGATTGCTTTTTGGTATTTGTTCAGAACTTGGAGTAGTTTTTCCTCATGTAACCCTGATAGTTTGGAATTGATAATAAGGGGTTTTGTATCGTTGGGGCCTAAAAATATATATTTTAGAGAATTTGGCAAAGGTTTCAACTCTAATTGCAGGTTGGGTTCCAGAATAGAGTTAGAAGTTAGCATGAAATCCGATGTGGTAGGTGGGGGTGGGTTAGACGATTGCTGCTGCTCAAGCGAAGTATCAATAGCAAAACACGTATCTTTGGAAAGCAATTCCTCAACAGGATTAGAGGTTTCAGAATTTGAGTTGTCGAAGAAATCAGGCTTGTGGAATCTTTTGGAAGTCGTAAAAATGTCTAAAGTGAGCATCTCACCATCGCTTGTGATGTCCATTTTACTGGAATCGCACTTTATATTAGCTTTTGTAGTGGCAAGGAAGGGTCTTCCAAGAATGATGGGTGCATCTTTAAGTGCTTCAGGTACATCAATGTCAAGGACCAAAAAGTCCACTGCAAAGAGACAATTTTGTACCTGAACTATAACATCCTCTACAATCCCTTTTGGATGAATAACAGATCGGTTAGCAAGTTGAAGGGTGACCTTTACAAGTTTAAGTTCACCGAACTAAAATTCGTTGAAAAGGATAGTAGGGATGAGATTTATTGATGGACTAAGGTCTAAAAGGGCACGATCAAAGGTAGTGTCATTAATGACAACCGATACTAATTGAGCATCTGGGTCTTTTCTCTTGTGAGGCAGTTTACTCTGAACAACAGAGCTAGCTGCCTTAGAAAGGATAACCTTTCGTAGATTTTTGGTCTGGCTCTTTGGTGTACAAATTTCTTTTAAAAATTTTGCATAGGCAGGTATGTATTTAATTGCATCTAGGAAGGGGATGTTGATTTCCAATTGGCCCAATAATTCGTGGAACTGTTCTTCGGTTGGCTTAGTTTTTCTGGGTTTCTTTTTCTTGGAGTTTAATGCCTGTGGAAAAGGTGTTGTGTTTATGCTATTTTCAGTGTCCTGAGAGTGAATGATGGTAGGAAAAATTTGTTCTTGATCTAGTTTATTTTCTCACGAGGGTTCCTCATTATGTGTAGTTTTTCCACTTCTTAGTGTGACTGCATTAGTAGTGTGGTTATTTCATTGTGGAAATCGTTGGTTTTGTTGTGGATTATGAAAATCAGGTGGGAATTGAGGTGCGGGATTGATTGGTTGTGGACCTTGCTGTCCAGAATTATTTCCGTTTTGAATTTGATTCTGCTGATTTCTAGGGTTGGGGATAAGTTGGGAAGGTAAATTTCCCATTGGCCTTTGATTGGGTGCTACCGTGATTTGATTTTGTAAATTAGAAAGGGCATGGGTAACATCGTTCAATTGCTTTTGCATTCCTTGTAGGGTTTTCATTAATTGAGTATTAATATCGGCCTGTGAAGGTTTTGGCCAAAATTTCCTGTTTGATTTTGAAAATGGGGAATTTGATTGTATTTCTTCCAGGAGAAATTCGAGTTATTTCTCCAAGTGGGATTATAAAAGTTGGAGAAATTATTTCTAAAATCATCTTGGAGAACGAAAATGTTTTCATTTACTGGGACATAAGGTGAAGAATTATCAGAGTTAGAAAGGCGAGGCTTAGGGTTGGTCGGTAATGGGTTATGTGATTGTGTGTTAAATTTTTTTTCCATCTTCTTTTGATTGGTTTGCATTTGATCAAGTCTTTGCGTAAAAAGTTGCAAATCATCCTGTGTAACTGGGAGAGAGTGTTGTTGTGTGCCTACCTCATGGACACTGATGTGGGAGTTGGCATTTCTGCCAAAAGTGTCCATGGATGAGTGGTTGAAAGAGTTTTCACTCATTTAGTAGAAAAGTTCATAAGCAGTTTCGGCATCTTTATTTAAAAAATTGCCCCCACATGAGGCATCAACAAACCGCCTCAATTGGTCGTCAAGACCATGGTAGAATATTTGCACAAGTTGCTAAAGTGGCACCTCTTGGTGGGTGTAGCTTCGCAATAAGTCTTGAAACCTCTCCCATGCTTTATGCACAGGCTCACCGGATTTTTGTTGGAAAGTTGTTATGATGCGATGTAAAGCATTAGTGCAACCAATCGGAAAATATTTTTTTAGAAATGCATTTTTTAATTGTATCCAAGTAGTAATTGGTTTTCCTACAATCCTAAACCAATAAGCAGCCTTGTCTTTCAGTGAAAGTGGAAAAAGCCACATTAGCCATAAATCTTCCGAAATGTTTTTGGATTTGGTGGTTTGCGGAAGAACCATGAGTTCCTCTAAATGGCTAAATGGGTCTTCTCGAGGAAGGCCATGAAAATGTTTAATTAGATGAAGGACTGTGGGTTTAATTTCAAATTCTCCATCAGGGATGACCACCCCTGGTCTTCCTTCATAGTTGGAGGGATCATAGAATTCCCTCAATGGAATGGTTGGTTGAGTGTTGGGTGGTGTATTGTTGGCTAGGTTTGTGACGATCCTAGCCAATTGTTTCTGATTAGCCTGGAGTTGTTGGAGTTGAGTTACTAGCATATGAAAATGGTTGGGATTTTCCATTGTCCTTTGGGATGGGAATTCAAACTACGGTGGAACGTGGGTTTTACCGGGTTTGAGGGTTTTGTTATAACGTTGTAGTAAAGCCGGTTATTACCAACATTTCAAATATAAATTTTTTACTCGGAAAATGAAAGAGTTCCCGAGGTCGAACTCAGGGAGCAAGTCGTATTCTAGAGATATACATGTTTCTTTTACAAAAAGAAAGAGAGAGGGAAAGAATTTGTTGTTTTCTCTTTGTTCTGCAGAGGAGGATGCTCTTCTTTCTCTCTTTCTTTAGATCTTCTTCTTTCTCTCTGTTCTGCAGAGGTGATATTCTTCTTCTCCTTCCTGCTGTTCCTGCGTTGGTGATGTTCTTCTTTCTTCAGAGCTCCTTGTTCTTCTTCTTCTTTGGTTTTCTGCCTTGACCTCTCTTCTTCTTCTTCTGCAATCGTGGTGACCCTTTCTCTTTTCCCCTTTTTTTTTTCTTTATGGCTGCAGAGCTTCTGCCTTCAGCTACTAAGTCTTCCTTCCTTCTTCTTCTGCTTTGGCCGTTGCTCTTCCTTCTTCTTCAGCCTGCCTTCTGTGTTGCTCTGGCTGCTGACTTTCCGTCGTCTGACCCGGTGCTTCGACGACTTAACTGAGCATTTGCTACAGTGCAGCTCCTTCTTCTTCGCCTGCACTTCTTCTTCCGCGGGTCTTCTTCTTCTTCTTTGGCCTGCACACTTCAGAGTTTTTCGTCAAGAGGCAAAACCTACTCTACCCCCCTCCCCCCGCGTCTCTCTTCCTCTCTGAAACCACTCTTGGGAAAGCTCTCCCAGAGCTACCGGGTAATCGGGTTCGGGTCAGGCCCGGGTCCAGGCCCACCGGCGTGCGGTGGTGGGCGAGGAGTGCAGGTCGGTTTAATCGGGTCGGGCCAGGTCCGCGGAGCGTGGTCACGGACGAGGCCGGGTCGGGTGAGAGGGACCTCACCCCGTGGTCAGGAGGCAGACAGCATAAGGCACTTTTTGCCTTTATGCGTCCGCGCGCCTCCGAGAAGTTCCGAGGTGGGACTAAATGTCCCACCCCAATTGAGCGCTCGTCGCGGAGGGAGCAGTGGGCGATCGTGGCTTCCCGCGCGGCCTTCGTCCCATCTGCGAACCTGGGACGTTTTGCGGAGACTCCCTGCGCAACCTGGGAGTCGAACCTGGGCGAAGGCGTGCCTGCACCTGCAGGTGAAGTAGCTCTGCCTGCTCAGTAATGGCGACGGCGGGCGAGTCACCTGGTCACAGAAGAACGGCCTCTCGGCCAAATCAGACAGGCGGGGGACCTTCGCCGTGGCACGGCGAAGGTGGTCAGGGGGTCTGCAGGGGGCGTGATGGAGCCAACAGGTCGTCCTAGGTCAAACTGTGAGCGAAGAAGTGGGTGTGTTCGGTGGATCTGCAGAGGGCGTTTGGTGGGAGGTGGAGGGGCGGAAGAGGATCAGGGTGAGGAGGCGGAGATTCTGCGGTGGTCGGCGAGCCGTGTGGGTCGCTGAGGTGATGGGAGCGGCTCGCCGGAGGGTGGTCGGAGGCGGAGAGGGTGAGGGTGAACAGGAGCGGTCGAGGGTTTAATCAAATAAAAGACAGTGAGGAAAAGAAAGAGGGGGAGGTGGGGAGGAGTTCTGACCTAGCTATGAAGACGAAAGGGGCCGAGACAGGGCGACAGTCGTATCGACTGTCGCCGGAGAAGACGATGCCCAGTGGGGGGAGGACGGCGGTGACGACGGGGCAGAGGCAGCGCGCGCCGGTATTGCGCGACGCGGGAAGAGCAGGGGAAGAAGTCTCTGCTGCTGGTATTGCGGCAGAGCGAAGAGGAGGAGGAAGAACCGCCGGAGCTGGTGGGCGTCTGCCGGAGGGAGAGGAGAGGAAAGTTGGGGGTTTTCTCCGTCAGATCCAAGCTGCGAAGAACGGTGGAGCGACGGGGGGTATTTATAGGGATCAAACAGGGAGGAAGGCGGAGGGAGACGGCGTGTCTCCCTCGCCGGAGAGTGGTCGGAACACGAACCCATACCGTCCGTGCGTTCGCTCGGCCGGTATGGTGGGCTACAATGACCAGGGGGGTGCTCCTGCGACGGCTGACGACGCAGGGCACCCCCGGTTTACTTGCCAGGTCCCTCACCTCACCCTGCGCGGCGCCATGCTCCGCGCAAGGTCGCCGGAGCATGGTGCTGGCAGGGTTTTGCAGGAGGGACCTGATTGCAAAGAACGAAGGAGAGTTAGGGGCCAAAATGCGAGGGTTCAAAAGTTGAGGGCCAAAGAGTAAATATATGAGGACCAAAGTGTGAAGTCGGTCAAGGAGGTTTCTTCTTAGGCTCAAGTTTTTATACATGACTAATTAGGACCTAAGGAATCTGATGGTGAATTTTATTTTCATATTAAACCTTGTTTGACCGGTCAATGTGCGCAAAAACCCAAATTAAGTTATTAATTGGGCATGGTTCTCAATGTAGGTCAAAATGGGTTCTAAAGGCCAAATTGAAGGTTCTAAACCCTAGATATTATTTTTCTATGAATTTTAGAGGGTTTATTCTATTTTTACTTTGCCTCGAACCTTGTGAATTGAAGTGGGTTGTTTTAGGGTTACAGATTATCATTTGGTTCCTTGGAAGTGCTGTAGCCCTTGCTAGATCATCTCATCCCACTTTTATTCTTATTAAGCTGTTTTGACCTGTGTTTGGTCCCTGAATTACCCTGCATGCAGTTTATACTGGTAAAAATTGCACTTTTACCCCTTATGACTGGTTTTCTTCTCAAACTCAGAATTCTCTGAGTTAAGCCTTTCCTTGAGATATGTAGGAGCTTTTATCCTTTGTATTGGGTCAAAATGAGCTAGTTATGGCTCATGATGAGGTTCTCATCATACGGCATTTCAGTTTGTGGTTTGGAAACCTCTAATTCAGGTTCAAAATTGGGGTTCCCATTTTGCGGGTTAGAAGATGATGGGTTAGTGATTTTTTTGTAATTTTGGGCTTTTTCCATTTTTTATTGATTTTCTGTAGAGGAGGAAGAAGAAGAAAACAAGCGAGTATGGGTGGTGTGGCGGGCTGAGAAATTAGTTGGTCCCTTCAGGTGTGGATTTTAGGATCGTTGGCCGTGCATACACTAAAATGGAAGAATGGGAGGGGAGAAGAAGAAATAGATGAGAGAAGTGTGCAATTCAAATAGCAAATTCTAGACCTAACTTACTTGTGACTCCCTAAAAAATAACCTAAGACTTAGTCTACCTAAAAAATAAGTAATCAATAGCGAATACTCGTTCTGTCAACAAGTCTAGCCAAGTTGTTTAAGGGGAGGTTTGGGCCCAAGCTTTTCCCAGGAAAATCCCCAGGTGCTTTTACAAACCCGCGCCTAGTCGTTTGACATAGTCCCTCAGCCTGAACACTAGATATAGATGACAAAATTAATATTAGCTAAAGAAAACTTAAGACCTAGATAGCAAGCCTAAGTTGATGAAACATTAGGGGTCAAGTTGCAAAGGATTTTAATTAGGTCGAGGATACTAAGGTGCACACAGAATGTGAAGGGCGTTGATTGGGTTGTTGTCTTGTTATTTCAATTTTTATAGTGTGTGCAAGATTGGAAAGTGGTTCCAATTCAAACAAGTTGTCACACAAAGAATTTATTTATTTCTGTCTTTTAGAATTTGCTTTAAATTAATGCATTTTAGGGTTTCCTTTCTTAAGGATTCAAACAAGTTTTGAGATCCACAAACAAGAGGAAATCAAGTTGTATGGGTGAAGATATGTTTCCTCTATGTTCTTTGTCTTTAAAAATGAAGAAACCCTAACCCAATTAATCCTAGGACAGAAATTTAACTACCAATGGATCTCTTTTAGGCTTTCTGTATTAAGTAGTCGTTTAAACAGATCAAACAACACTACTTTCTGGAAAATCAAACAAGGTTTCCAGAAAATATTTTTTTAGATTTTAGGAATTTTTTTGATATTTTTGAAGAACTTTTCCTTATGCTAGTGTCAAAGTTCAAAAATGATACCAGTGGGTAATCTGGATTTTTCCATATCACCACCAACCTCAAAAAATTTTGGTGATTTTACATGATGTGTAAAATTTCACAAGGATTACAGAAAGTTAAATTTCATAAAAATTGGATGAGTACAAAAATTCTAAAAATTCATAGACAGTAGCAATAGAGGAAGATTAGAGGGTGTGACCCCTATGCAGTCCATGAATTTTTAAAAATTAATTATAAATCCAATTGTTCTGAAATTTGGAACACATGTTCGTTACTTGATTTGGAATAATTGGGTGAAACTTAATGATTTTAGGAGGTTTGTGGTGTTGAGAATTGATTTTTAGAATCTGGATAGAAGTCTAAACCCGAAAAATCAAACTACCAATACTTGAGGTGAAGTGGTGTTTAATGATGAAACAAGCAAACAATAGATTTTAATTTGCACCGCTTCACTTAGTTAAGATATTTAGCATCTTGAAAGCCAAGTTTATTGTGTTTTGATAGTTTTTAGGACTAGGTGTGACTAGAAAGAGGAACCAACCTGAATTTTCGTGGGAAGAAAAGGAAATTGAAGATCTTCCTCCAAAATCCTGCTTGATTCCTATAGCTCCTGCACACATGAGAGAGAGAGAGAGAGGAGGGGATGAGATCCACGTATAAAACAAGAGAAAAGTGATAAAGCTAAGCTATGCTACCCCGACAACTGCGCCAAAAAGTGATGCGAAATTTAGCGTGATTTGTAATTAAGGTTTTTAGAGTCGTTGTAACACGCAAAATCCCATACACTTTTAAAATTTATAACCTAGATAGGGGAGTATCTAGGGTCATCCAAGGAGGTCAAATGTTTGCAAAATTATGTCTCTTGCTTGGAAATCGAACTCAACTTTCTTTTTGGTGTTTTATATATATGATTTTTTATAGGTTTTGAAATAATGGGAACAATGTGGGTTTGTTGATAGCAAGAAAATCGTCTACACTAATCCACTACATTACTACTAAAGTGACAAGTAGAACCTCTCCCTAAGCTTGCTCTAGGCACGTGGAGAACTAGAGTAATTAAGGAGAGGGAGTGAAAAAATGCTAGACAAAAAATTCTACAAAACTATGCAACAAAAATATTAAAGAAGGCAACTTGAATTAACGGAAATCTATTTTACAAAAAGCACATGTAGAGGAATGCTTCTATTCTAACTTGTAACTACAAGAAAGTAAAACACAAATCCTCTTAAAAATTGGTGAAGAAGAGGAGCTTCTTACTCCAAGCCTGGTAGCTCCCGAGCTTGAAAAGAAATCTTCCAACTCCTTCCCTTTGAAAGCTCTGCTAAGATGATGTCCTCCAAGGAAAGCCCTAAGGGGGAATACCCTAAGCTTCTCCTCAAGGGTGGACATCCACCCTAGGTGCTTCTCCCTTACCTAGCCGTCCTCCTTGATGAAGAATTGCTCCTCCTCCTTGGTGTGGCACAAGAAGAAGAGTGGGAAGGAAGAAGGCACCAAGGGGGCGGGTGATGTGCTCCCTTAATCTTCTTCCTCCCTTCTCTTGGTCGTAGGGTGTAGGTGGATTTATGGTAGACTTATACTAATGGGAGGATGCCTTCTTTCGGTGGAATGTGGTGGGTTTTTATAGAGGTGGAAGAGGGTAGGGTTGGCATGAATAGGTGGAGGGCTAGGATTGATTTTAGGGGTAGTTATGGGTGGTTAGGTTGATCCTAGGGCTAGGGTTAATTGGCACCACCTAAGGGGTGCTAAGGGGGGTACTTATGGTGGCTAAAAGGCACCTAAAGTTGGCACCAATTTTGGGTCTTCTAGAAGGTGTTGAGGTGGATGGTGGAGATGGGATCAAAAGGAGATGAATGGTGGGGATTTATGGTGGTTTTGCACCACCTTGAAGGTGGCTTTTGGAGGTGGTGGGATGAAAGGTGGTGTTGATGGTGGCGCCAACTTGGAGTAGGGTGGAGCAATCTTAGGTGAGCATAGGTAGGGTTGAGTTGGTGGAGCTAGCTAGGAAGGGTTTTTAGGTGGTGGATTGCCAAGGGAGCTGGAGCCTAGCTAAGCTAAGCTAGCTTAGCTAGTAGTGGAGTAGAGGAGGAGGTATTGGAGCTAGGGTTTGAAGAGAGGAGCTAAGGGGGAGAAGTCTAGAGCTTGAACTAGAGCTGGCCGCTGTTGAGGATGGGGGCATGGAGCTACTCTAGCTGGCTTAGCTTGCTAGTTCATTGCTAGCTGCTAAGCAAGCTAAAGTAAGCTGGCTTCTACCATAAGGAGCTGAGGTAAGTTGGGTCTGGTGCTCTTGAGGAGGATCAAGCTAGTTGAGCCAGCTAAGGTAGCTTAGCTCAACTGAGTTGAGCTAAGCTGAGTCCTCGGGAGATGGACTTGATCTTCCTAAGCTGATATGAAGTCATCTTCAGCTGGATGGAGTTGAATGGAGTTGGATGTAGCTGGACCTAAGCTGGGGTGAACTCCAGTCAACTCAGCTGAGCTAGGTAGAGCTCCCTATGAACTAATGGGAGCTGAGATGAGCTAGATTCAACTAAGTTGAGTTGGATATGAGCTGACCTAAGCTAGGGTGAGCTAAGATGAGCTTTCTTGAGCTGCCATTGAGCTGAGATGAGCTAAATGGAGCTAGGATGAGCTAACCCTAGTCCAAGTGAGCTGAAATACAGCTAGTTTAGCCTTCTCCTTCACCAGTTTCCTTCCTGAGCACTAGGGTTCTAGGGATCTGGCAATTTACTTATCCCTAACACTCACAGAAACATATCAAAAAGACAATAAAAGGTAAAATGCATGTCTATCCTAATTTATGCCTAAATGCAGCCCAAAAACCCATTTGCAAAGAAAAATCCTAAGAGCTAGGTTTGTTTTAAAGCATAAGATTGATGATAAACTGGTGTTTATCACTGGTGGAGCTTAACAAATGTGGGACCAACAGACGAACAACTGAGAATCTCAGAACATCCGCATTGACTAGAACTTCTATGTCATAGATGTTTGTGGTCAACTCGATGTTGAAACCCTCACCTATATTTTTCATATTAGCATAAAATAGGTGACAAGCCTTGGGGTCAACACTGGGTATGTAGCTGTTTGAGGAACCTGCGTAAAAGTTTCGCTAAAAAAGGTGTAAAATTAGGTGGTAAGCAAATTTTTCGCTGATGCCAAGGAATATAGACTAAAGATAAGTAAAGTCAATGGGTCTACCAACATGAGGTGAAAATTTTGCGGATAACAAAAAATGGTCACGTGTAGCCTCAGTGATGAAGAAGCAATAAAAGTTGTCATCACAATGAGATGAGGAGGTACGTGCACATTTTGGAGCCATTTGGAATTGCAAAAGCACATTGGTCGATCAAAATATTAGGCTGGTCGATCAAAAATGACTCGGATAGAGGTACTAAAAATAGGTATTTTGGTCGATCAACTAAGGTGTTTGGTCAACCAAAATCATGATAGACTGAAAGAGAAGAGGTTTGACCAGATGATAAGCTCACATATACTACTTGATTTTGGATTCAAACACAAAAACAAGTGACAACAAGAAATTAGTAAGCCAAGGCACATTTTAAACACAAGAGAAATCCATGGAAATGGATGTATTCAAGGTTTAGAATGTACCAAGATCGAACCAAGAAATGGTCAAACAAGGGAGGAGGCGGATGGAAGATGTGCGATGTCGTGGTCAAAGGGCCACACTTGGAGGATGCATGCATGGAGGAGGCTTGCATATGAGATGGTCAGTGCCATTGGTCGATCACATGGCCGGTGGAGAGGAGTGGGATCGGGTGTGTTTGAGTTTTGGTGGAGTGGGGACCAAATATGTGGGGTAGGGTAGTTAAAAAAATACATGTTTGAGTAAAAACGAAGTGTTTTATAGAGAATGTGATTAGTAAAATAGGTAAATGTAGCTTAGGCAACTAACCATGTAGGGTAGAAATGGTAAATGGTGATTGCGAACGTAGATCGAGGAAAAAAGATTGCAATCTTTGAAAAGAGAATTTGTCGATTTTGGTTAATCAAAAAGAGTTTTTGGTCAATCAAAACGAAAAGTGATTAATCAAAAAAGTTAATTGGTCGATCACAGTTTGAACATTTGGAAGGAAAAGTCCCACCCCAACAAATTGGTTGATCAAACATTTTGATTGATTGATCAAAAGTCAATTTTGGAGGGAGATTTTATGCCAGGCAAGTTTCATGTTTTGGTCAATCAAAAAGGACTATTTGATCGATCAAAGGTTGGTCTATCAATTTTGACAAATTTATCAATCAAATAGTAAAAGAAACATTCATTAGCCAAATTAATTAAGCTCTTTTCATCTAGATAACCCTAGTGAATGACAAATTTGATTAAACCTTTCCTTAGGGAAAGGTTTTGTAAATATATCATCTAGTTGATTTTCTGTGTTAATAAATTATAAATTAATATCTCCTTTTAGGAATTAATCTCTAAGAAAATGATGTCTAATATCTATATGTTTAGTCCTAAAATGTTGTACTGGATTCTTGGACAGCTTAATGGCACTTGTGTTGTCACAAAAAATTTTGTTATCCTTATAAGACAGGCCAAAATCTTGTAATGTCTATTTCATCCACAATAGTTGCGAACAAGCTAAAGATGTAGCTATGTATTCAGCTTCAGTTGTGTATAGTGATATAGTATTTTGTTTTCTATAGAACCAAGAGACTAGGGAATTTCTGAGAAATTGATAAGTTCCACTAGTACTCTTACAGTCTGTGAAACTACCCGCAAAGTCAGCATCACAAAAAGAGTATAATTCCAATGTATCTGACTTCAGATAGAAGAGTACTAAATCTTTTGTATTGTTTAGATACCTAAGTATTCTCTTAACAGCATTTAGATGTGATTCTTTAGGGCTTACTCAAAATCGAGCACAAAAACAAGTGCAAAACAATATATCAAGTCTACTTGCAGTTAAATATAACAAAGATCCTATCATGCCTCTATATAGTTTTTGATCTACTGATTTACCTGTGTCATGACAATCGAGTAGAAGCTGCCATCGGTGTTTCTTTACCTTTGACTTTGTCCACTGAGAGTTTCCTCAATATCTCTGCTGTGTTTTTTGTTTGAGACATGAAGATTCCAGAGGATAGCTGATCAATTTGAAGTCCGAGAAAGAACTGAAGTTCTCCCATCATGCTCCTGTCAAACTGATCCTACATAACCTTTGCAAAGTCTTGGCATAATAGATCATTAGTAGCATCGAAAATAATATCATCAACATATATTTGTATTATTAAAAGATCATTTTCTCTCCTTTTAGTGAATAAGGTTGGATCTATATTACCAATTTTAAATTCATTTTCAATTAGGTTGGATTTTAATCTATCATATCAAGCTCATGGAACTTGTTTAAGTCCATATAAGGCTTTGTTCAGTTTATAAACATGGTTTGGATTCTTAACATCTTCAAACCTTGGAGGTTGTTTAACAAAGACTTCTTCCTTGATGAATCCATTTAGGAAGGCACTTTTGATGTCCATTTGAAAAAGTTTGAATTTCATATGGGCGGCAAAGGCTAGCAACATCCTAATGGATTCTAAGCGAACTACAGGTGCATATGTTTCATCAAAATCAATTCATTCTTCTTGATTATATTCTTGGGCCACAAGTCTAGCCTTATTTCTAACTATTGATTCATTAAGTTTGTTTCTAAAGATCCACTTTGTTCTTATAATGGTTTATGATTTAGGCTTTGAAACAAGTTCCCATACTTAATTTCTCTTGAACTAATTTAACTCATCCTCCATTGCAATGATCTAATCATTACCAGAAAAGGCTTCTTTGATATTTTTGGGTTCCAACTGTGAAACAAAAGTAGTGAAAGCTAAAATATTAAAGGAAGATCTAGTTTGAACTCCTTTAGATAATTCACCTATCACCAATTGTTTTGGATGATCTTTCACAAATGAGATATCTCTAGGTAGTTCATCAAGAATGTTCTCTTCTGGAATGTTTGATGGGTCAACTATTAGGTCATCATCATCAATTACGGAAGATTTTGATTGAACTGAAGTTTCATCAAAAGATCATACATGGTTTCCTCAACAACAGAATTCTTCTTGTTAAAAACCCTATAGGCATTACTTCTGGTTGAATAACCTAAAAAATTCCCTCTAAACTTTTGGCATCAAACTTATCAAGATTTTCCTTAGTATTAAGTATAAGACATTGACATCTGAATATTTTGAAGTAGGAAATTCTAGGTGTTCTTCCATGATAGAGTTCAAAAGGTGTGTTCTTTAAGATTGGTCTAATCAAGGTTCTATTCTATATATAACAAGTAGTGTTTATAGCCTCAACCCAAAAATATCGAGGCAGCTTTGACTCGCATAGCATTGTGCGGGCATACTCTTGTAAAGTCCTATTTTTCCTTTCAACTAAACCATTCTGAGGTGTAGCTCTAGGGAATGCAAATTCATGTTTTATTCCATATTGATCACAGAAATTGGTAAAGGATTCATTCTCAAATTCTCCACCATGATCACTTCTAATCCAAATTACTTCATATCCTTTTTCATTTTGTAATCTTCAAACTAATTTGCTAAAAGCATCAAAGGTTAAATCTTAACTTTTTAAGAAAGATACCCTAGAAAATCTAGAAAAGTCATCGATTATGACTAGACAATATCTGACCTAGCTTAGGCTTTCGAATTTGGTTGGTCTGAACAAGTCTAAGTGAAGTAGCTCCAAAGGTTGTGAAGTGCTAACCATCCTTTTTGGTTTAAAGGGATTCTTAATTTGCTTACCAACTTGAAAAGAATTGCAGACTTTGCTTTTCTTGAAGATATTTGGCAAACGTTTGACAAGTTCATGTTTCATGAGTCTACTAATGTTTCCCATTTGAACATGACCTAGTCGTTTATGCCAAAGTGTTGCTTCTTCATCAGATACGGCTAGACATTCAAGACAGTTGCATTTGTCGAAGTTTACAGTATAAATGCCTTTATGTCTATTTCCTTTAAGAATGATTTGTTTTGTTTCTTTATCACAAATTTTAAAACCTTTTGATGTGAAAGTAATTTTATAACCCTTATCACATATTTGACTTACACTTAGTAGATTATGTTTTAAGCCGCTAAGTGTACATTATTAAAAGAGGTAGAAGAGTTACCAATTTGGCCAGTACCAATAATACGACCCTTCTGGTTGTTCCCAAATGTGACCGTACCACCTTCCTGACGGTTGACTGCAAGAATAGGCCTTCATCGTCGGTCATGTGCTTCGAACAACTACTGTTGTTGACGAGACGAAATCGATTTTAAAATATGATGCGTTGTAGTACAAATGAAATCACCTTGAAAACATATATGAATTTTATTACTCGAAAATCTAAGTATCCGAGGTCGAACACAGGGAGCAAATTGGTCTTTAAAAACTAAGATCACAACTTTCAACTTTATAAAATGCAATGACCAATCAAAGTTATGAAGCAAACATGATATCAATGTGTAGAGAAGCTCAAAAATATGAAGATGGACGTCTGATGTAAAAATTAGACATCTTAAGTATTTGATGCTACAGTGCAGTGCTTTTGCTTTCTCTATTCTTCTTCTTATTTCTTCCTTCTCTGATTTCTGACTTTGGCTTCTTCTTTCTCTCTTCTTTCTCTTTCTTTGCTTGTAACTTCAGCCGAGCCTTCTCAGACTTCTGACTATCTTCTTCTTCCTGTGGCTTTGAGGCTTCCTTCTCCTTCCTTCTTCCTTCTTCTTTGTCTCTACCTTCTGCCTTTGTTTCTTTCTTTGTCTTTCTATCTTTAGCCTTCTATTCTCTGCAACTCCTTCCTTCTCTTCTTCTTTTCTTCTTTATCTGCCTTGGCTCCTGTTCTCTTCTGCATTTGGCTTTCTTCCTTAGCCTTTTCTTCAGCAGCTACAGTGCTTCTTCCTCTTTCCTTGACTTCTGCCTTCAAATCCTTCTTCTTTCCTTAGCCGCTCCTTCCTTCAGCTTTTCTTCTTCAGCAGCACCTTCTTCCTTCCATGCTCCTGCCTCTAGCTTCTTTCCATAGCTCCTCTTCCTTCTCCTTCTTTCCCTACACAGAGTGGAGCAAAACCTACCCCTACCCTTCCCTGCTATGCTCTCTCTCTATTCTCTCTTTGCTCTCTCAGAGCCGGCCAGGTAATCGGGTCGGGTTACGCGCACCTGGGTCCAAGCGCACCAGCCTGGGTGGTGCACAAGGAGTGTAGGGTAAACGGGTCGAATACCAGGTTCGCATGGCGTGGGGTCGCAGATGAGGCGTGAGTGTGGGAGAGGGGTCCTCACCCCCTGTCTTGAGGTTAATAGAAGAGAACACAAAAACGATTTAAGTAACTCACCTACACTGAGCGCTTTTGAGGTGGGACTAAAGTCCCACACACTTTTCACATGCTTATAGGAGAAACTCGCACTCAATTGGGGCAACTGCGGTCAGTGGAGCCTCTGATTACCAAGTGCAAAAGGCTCGTGGAAGGGTTCCGCGCACCTGGGGCTTGTCCTCCTAGAGTGAGGTGACTTGGAGTGAGTAAGTAAGATCCTCACACTTGCTCCAATGGCGGAAAGGGATCTGGACCTACACATCATGAATACGGCCTCGCACCCCTGTCAGAATACTTGGGGAGCTTCGCTGTGTCACGGTGAAGGTGAGGCGGGGGTTGGTGTGGCATAGAATGGCCTAGGTGTGTGTGCCTAGGTCGGTCTTTGACCGTGGAAGTGAGTGTGTTTGGTAGGGGTGTAGGGTGTGTGTGGCAGTCAGTGGAGGTGTGGATGGCGATCAGTGGCTGATGGCAAAGGTTCTGAGGTAGGTGGCGAGGCATGTGGAGGGGTGTAGTGACGGTTGCGCCTCGCCGGTGGTCGGCCGGAGATGAGGGAGACAGAGGTGATTGGTGACTATCGAGTGGAGTTTTATGAATTAAGGAAGGGAAAATGAAGGGTAGAGAGAGAGGAACTTATTGAGGGTAGTTGGATGAAGGGGGAAAGGCGGAGGATGAGCGACGTGTGTGTGCCATCGTCGGAGAAGAAAGCCCTGAGGTGAGGATGACGGCGACGTGAAAGGGGTCTGAGAGGCGCGCGCAGGTATGGTGCGATGCGGAGGAGCAAGGTGGAGAAGACTCTACCACTGGTATTGTGGTAGAGCAATAAGAAGAGGGAGGAGGGATCGCCAGAGCTTGCGAGCAGTTGCCTGGAGACGAGAGAGGAAGAAATCAAGGGGGTATCCGCGGCCAATTCAAGCTTAAAGGATGCGGCAAGGACAGGGGGTCCTTTTATAACTACTGGCCGAGGACCTTGTGCTTGGAAGTCAAGCTTCCAAGCGCATGGATCTCACTGGAGATGGAAGGTGCGGAGGATACCCAATTCTCTCGAGCGTTCGGACGAGAGATTGGGTGCAAATCCGATCTTAGGATCATGTTCAGACGGTAGGGAATTACTCAGAGAATCTCCCTTCCAAATCTGGGAGGAGATCTCTGAGGATTC
Source organism: Thalassia testudinum (assembly GCA_037157565.1). Lineage (NCBI taxonomy): Eukaryota > Viridiplantae > Streptophyta > Magnoliopsida > Alismatales > Hydrocharitaceae > Thalassia > Thalassia testudinum. The sequence goes on along the minus strand of JAZHRO010000014.1, from coordinate 128,354,338 downwards.
GGGGAGAAATCCTCCTCAAATCCTCTCTGGAGTAGGATTCCTCCGCTGTAATGGTGGAGGGACATAAATTCAAAGAGTGGCAAGGAAGATAGGGGGGTCTGTGCAAGGGTTTTCAAAAGCTAGGGGCCAAAATGTAATTGGGTGGACTATTTTGCAAAGTTGGTCCAAATTTTGGTACAAACCTAATTTAGACCTAAGGAATCCAATGGTGAAGTTGGATTTTAGGTGTGACCATGTTTTTCTTGACATTTTACACAAAAACCCAAATTTGGTCAAATACTGAGCTAGGACCCCAATCTAGGTCAAAATAGGTTCAAAAGTCCAAATTGAAGGTTCTAAGCCCTAAAGGGCATTTTTCCATGATTTTTAGAGGGTTTAGTTGATTTTTATCCTGGTCAGAACCTTATTGTATTAAGTAGGTTTGTTTTAGGGTTATAGAATGTCATTTAATTCGTAAATCTCTCGATAACCCTTTTCTGATTGAATCATCCCACTTTTCTTATTGCAAGTCCAATTGACCTATGTTTAGCCCCTGAGAAATCCTATTGATGCACTGTAATGGTAAAATTGCAGTTTTACCCTTTATTTCATGTTTTCTTCTCAGATCAGTTCTTCCTTGAATTAGGCCTTTCTTTAGGTTATGTAGGAGCTTTTGTTCTCTTTTGTAGGTCAAAATGAGCTAGTTAGGGCTCATGATGGTATTCCCATCATACCCCTATGCCTAGCTTTTGCTAGTCCCTTTGCAAAATTTTAACATTTTAACTTCTATTCTAGACCATGAGTTTCTTTCACCAGTTATGATAAGTGCTTTTTCTTCTTTTGTGACTAGATCAGAATGCCAACAATAGGCCTAGAGGTACTCAAGTACCAACCAAAATCCCGACTTGACCAGCTTTAGCCTTGGTCCTACGCAAAGGTTTTTAAGGCCCGTAGAAACTATCCTAGGGTTCGTTAGACTCCGCGGTTAAGGCACCCGTGCTTGAGACAAATTTTAGCTTAGGTTCAGCTTGCAGTGCATTTTTGTAAGAGAGAGACAGAGGATTTATTTGTTTGAAGAGTTTTCTCTCTCGTTTCTTTTTATTTCTAGCTTCGGATTGGCTTCTCAACACGGTCTGTATCGAATTCCTTGTTCCCATCATCAATCCTCAAAGGTCCCTGGCAATAGATGCTTTGTAATAGCACCGCCCATGGCAACTCCCAGAACCCTGGCTTTCGAGATTTTGGGATAATCCCGCCCATGGCGTTCCATGGCCGAATCCAGACACTGGCAATCGACATTTCGTGATAATGCCGCCCACGGTATCTGAACTACCAGAGTGCTTATATGCCTCTAGTAGGATATGTAAATATCCTGAGAGACAAGCACCGAGGAGACGATATGTTGTTATGCATCCTCGAGGAGAATTTCCCTCCTCTCCATGTCAGGAACTCATCCAAATAAACTTGTGTTGATCCGCCGCTCCTACTCTAGGAAACTTTTTTCAAAACATTTAAAACACTTTTGCGTTGATTTTGATAGTTATGTGCACTGAACCAGACTATGTGTGGATTGGGGTGGCTAGGTTACCGAGTCCGGTAAATCGAAGGTTAGTTAACGAGGTCAAATACTCCCTAAGCCTTAGACCTAATACTTAAGCTTCGCATTTTCCCCAACCTCTTGAGGATTTTCCAGATCTTAGTGGATATGTGAATTTTAAGCCTAAGAATCTAGCCCAAAAGGCCTAAGGTCAGCGATCCCACTAATCTCCTTTTGTGTCTCATTAGCACTTTATTCTTTTCATTTTTTCTTTTTCTTTGATGTGGTCTAGAACTTCGGTTAATCCCTTAATCTCATACTAATGACTATCTTTTTTTCTTTTTCATTTTGTGCTCCTTTCTTTTTGTCATTTTGCTCTTTTTTCCTCATGTTTTGTATAGCCTCAAAAATTCTCTCTCCCCCCTCAGCTTTTTTGTTCTTTTGCAAGATTTTTCAATTTTTTTGTGTTTTTTGTGATATGTGAATTTTTTTTGTTGAAACCTTTTCTTTATATGAGTTTTCATAATGTTTTGCACTTTCATACCCCCCCATGCCTATGATTTGCAATGTCCCCATTGTAAATTAGGTGGGTTCGAATTTAGCTTAGTTCATTCATTAGGACAAGTGTTGGGTAGGCGAACGGGTTGAGGTGACTGTTGCAGACGATTTCTAGACTCGGGTATGGGTACCTGAGGTGGAGTTGGCTATTCTAATGGATGAACCCTAAAGTGCAATATGAATTCAGCATAGAAATGTCAGGAAAGGTTTCGGGTTTTTTCAAAGAATGACGGGTTGCTTCCCATTAAGTGCTGAGTTTTACGCCATTGACTGGGCGCAATGAGCTCAAGGAAAATGGAGGATAAAGGATATCTCAGCCAAATCTGTATCGGTCATGTCAATGAACAGTTTGAGTCTCTGATCGTCCATGACGAAGGGTTCGGAATCGTGGCTGAGTGGACTGATCTCAACGGCTCCATTTCCAAAGATTTGTCGGACTAGGTAGGGTCTGATCCATTTAGATCGTAGTTTTCTTGGGAACAACTTGAGTTTAGCATCAAAGAGTAGGACCTTTTGACCAAGATGAAAGATCTTTCTAGATATGTACTTGTCATGAAAGGCTTTAACCCACTCTTTGTAAATTCGTGAGTTCTCATACGCATCATCGCGTAATTCATCGATTTCACTCATTTGAAGCTTTCTTTGGGTTCCAACCTTAGAAAGATCTAAGTTGCAATTCTGTACTACCCAATAGGCTTTATGCTCCAATTCGATGGGGAGGTGACACACCTTCCCGTACACTAGTCTGAAGGGAGACATACCTAATTGGATCTTGTGGGCGGTCCTATAAGCCCACAATGCTTCCGGGAGCTGGGATGACCAATCCTTCCTATCAAGTCGAACTGTAACCTAGAGGATTTTCTTGATCTCTCGGTTTGATAGCTCAGCTAGACCATTAGTTTTGGGGTGGTAAGGAATAGAGATTCAGTGTGACACCCTGTATTTGGTCAACAGTGACCTGAACTAAGGGCTTGTGAAATGGGTCCCTCCATCAGGAATTATTGCACATGGAATCCTAAACATTGAGAAGATGTTTTGATGGATGAATTTGATAACAACTTTGTGATCATTGGTTTGGGACGGAATGGCTTCGCTCCACTTGGACACATAGTCAACAGCAAGTAAGATGTATTCAAAGCTGTCCGAGATAGGGAAGGGTCCCATAAAATCAATCCCCCAAATGTCGAAGATCTCGCATACCATAATTGGCTATAAATGCATCATATCTAGGTATATCATGTTGCCCAAGGTCTGGAAATGGGTACATGCCTTACAGTGACTGTCTGCATCTTTGAAAATTGTGGGCCAGTAAAAGCCACATTGGAGGACTTTTGATGCAGTTTTACGTCCTGAAAAATGTCCACCGCATGCCTGGTCATGGCAGAAAGAGTGTATGTCTTTGATTTCTGCTTCCGCAACACATCGTCAAATTATTTGATCAGCACCAATGCGGAATAGATACAGGTCTTCCCAAAGGTAATACTTGGCATCAGAACGTAATTTGTCCTTCTTGGCCTTCGATCAATTGGACGGGATTTGATGTAATGCCAAGTAGTTCACTATGTCAGCAAACCATGGAAGCCCTATATTGATAGTCAAGAGTTGCTCATAAGGAAAATATTCCGTGATGGGCCCGGAAGGGTCAATGATCTCAAAAGGAAGGCGGGACAAGTGATCAGCTACCACATTCTGTTTTCCCGCTTTGTCATGAATCTCGAGGTTAAATTCTTGCAATAGTAAGATCCAGCGGATTAATCGAGGTTTCGCGTCCTTCTTTGCAAGGAGATGCCTCACAATTGTGTGATCTGAGTAGATGATAACATGGGAACCCAAGAGGTAAGATCTGAATTTTTCTAGGGCAAATACTACGGCTAGCTTCTCTTTCTCAGTAACCATGTAGTTATGTTGAGCCTCGTCAAGTGTTTTGCTAGCTTAGTAAATGACCACAGGTTCCCCATCAATTTTCTACCCCAAAACCGCTCTTACAGCGAAATTAGATGCATCGCACATGATCTCAAAGGGTTGAGACCAATTAGGGGACCGTAGGATCGAGGCTTGGGTAACTTGATCATGAAGGATCTCAAATGCTTGAGTGCATTCCTTCGAGATTTCGAAAGGTACATCCTTGGAGAGAAGAGTAGTCAGGGGGCGAGCAATTTTTGAAAAATCAGGGATAAATCGATGGTAACAACCGATGTGCCCCAGAAAAGATCGGATGTCCTTGATCGAGCTAGGCATAGGGAGTTTGGAAATCAAGTTAACCTTGGCTCGATCGACTTGGATGCCTTTCTCAGAAATCAGATGTCCCAGGACGATTCCCTCAGGCACCATGAAATGGCTCTTTTCCCAGGAAAGAACTAGATTCACGTCAATGCATCGCCTGAGTATTTGGACCAAGTGCTAGAGGCAATCGTCAAATGATGCTCCAAAAATTGAAAAGTCATCCATGATGCATTGCAGAGACCGAATGACATCCTTCGGAACACGTACATCTCGAAGGGGCAAGTGAAAGTGATCTTTTCTTGGTCCTCAAGATGGATTGCCACTTGGTTCTAACCGGAGTACCCGTCAAGAAAGTAGAAGAACCTATTTCCCACTAGTTTCTTGAGGATCTGATCAATAAACGGTAGTGGGAAATGATCCTTCTTCGTGGAAGAATTGAGTCTTCTGTAATTAATGCAGACTCTCCACGAGTTAGCTATACAGGTCGGTATGACCTCTCCAGTTTCAGTCATGATGATGGTGAGTCCTGCCTTCTTAGGCACAATCTGGATTGGACTCACCCAGCGACTGTCAGAGATCGAGTAGATGATCCCTGCATCTAACCACTTAATGATCTCCTATTTCACGACCTCCTAAAGATTAGGGTTCAAACGTCTTTGCATTTCTCCTTAAGGTCGTGCACCCTCTTCGGTGTAGATTCAGTGTGTGCAATAAGAGGGGTTTATGCCAGTGAAGTCATCGAGAGTCCATCCAATGGCTCTACGATGTTGCTGGAGAATATTATTCATGCGAGATTCCTGGTCAGGTGTGAGTTTGGAGTTTATAATCATAGGAAACGTCTGATTGGAACCCAAAAGGACGTACTTCAGATGATCGAGAAGGGGCTTGAGTTCCAAGACAGGATTATCAGCAGTAGCGGGTGGTTCAGGGTGTGTGTTAGGAATAAGGGTAGGAGTTATGGGTGTATCTAGATCAGGTTCAGACTCCTCTGTTTGCGGGTTTTGATCTTCTGGTGGTTGATAAGGAATAATCAGGTTGTCTTCAATATGCGGTTCATCAACCATGGCTTTGATATCACATATTTGTAATATAACACCGCAATTAATCCCTTGTTGGGCCTTAAAGATGTCAATCTTTAGAGTTTGGTTCCCAAATTTTAATTCTATTTGGCCCTCCTCACAATTTATGTTGGCCCTAGCAGTGGCCAGAAAAGGTCTCCCTAATATAATTGGTGTATCCCTTGGGTTCTCAGGTTCATCCATATCCATGACTATAAAATCCACTGGGAAGTAGAAATCCCGTACCCTAACAATGTCATCCTCGAGTATTCCATTAGGTGACTTGATGGATCGGCTAACTGCAATGTCACCTCTGTCGGTTTAAACTTGGATTCTTTAAGGTGGTCAAGGAGGGATGTAGGTATTAGGTTTATGGAGGCACCTAGGTCTAACAAGGCTCTGTCGAATTGGGTATCACCAATTGTACTTGAAATCAAGGGAGTGCCTGGGTCTTTAGCCCTAGGTAGGAGTTTACTCAAGATTACAGAGCTGGCTTGCTCTGATAGTACGATCGGACTCCCACTTTTGGTTCGTGACTTACGCTTGGGTGTACACACATCTTTCAGGAATCGTGCATAAGCCGGTATGTGGTGGATTGCATCCATCAAGGGGATGTTTATCTGGACCTGTTCAAAGAGCTTGACCAGGTCCTCCTCAGGAGCCATGGGTTTCGTTATCCTCTTTCCCTTGGTTAAGGCCTTGGGAAATGGAACCTTGGTTGGTTCCTCTAGAATAGGTCTAGGTTCTTGATCTGGGATAGGGGTGTCCTAGATAACTATCCTAGGGCTTGGGTTACTACAAGGCTTGGAGTGGTTTGGATAAGGTGGGTCTTGAGTTGCTTTACCTCTACGGGTTGTTACGGAGTTTAGTCCTGCCTGGTTTTGGTTTGGGGCTGGTAAAATAGGTGGCTGCTATTGAAATCCTATGTAAGATGTCGAAGCTTCCATCCCATCGGGTGATGGAATAGAAGGGACCTGATAAAACATATGTCTGTGACCTGGAATTGGGTTCATAACGTGCCTCTGGGTCAGCGCGTTATTTGGGTTTGGCAGAGGTTGCGAAGGAAGATTGCCAGGTTGGTGGGCATTTGCCATCTGGGCGAGTTGATTGCGAACCTCTGTGATCTCATCCTTGTGCTGTTTTTGCATTGCCTTATTCATCTTCTGAATGTCAGCCAGTGTTTGAAGGATAAGAGTCATGTGATCTTGGTTTGGCCCAGATTGATAGGTGGGGTTGGGCCGACGCTGAGGCAGCTGATATGGACGAGGAGCTTGTGGACGGGGTTGATAAGGTGGTCTGTGATTCTGAGAATTTCCCACCCATTGGAAGTTGGGATGAGTCTGCCATCTAGGGTTGTAGGTATTGGAGAATGGGTCATTCTGGATGGTATTGAGGTCCTAGCCTCAGGAAAATCAGAGTACGAGGGTTCAGAGTTCCCCCAACTAGAATAGAGTGGATCGAAGGTCCCTCCAGTTCTGGAGTCAGATGGGGGTGGATACGGGTCCATCCCCTAAGAAGATCGGTGATATATGTTTTGCACAGTTTCCCTCGCAAGAGGTGGTTGTGCAAATGAGTTTTGCATAGAGGTGGTTCACTACAAATGCCGAGTCAGCTCATCCACCTTCTTCTCTATGATAGAGACCTTGTCCAATAGACTAGCCATCAGCTCCAAGTCAACGGACGTGGACAGGCCCTACGTCTCATGTGCTCCCCTGAGATTCGTCGATGCGCGGGCATTTGTTCGGTCGAATAAGCTCATGGAGTCATTATTAATGGAGTTCTTGCACATATTTTTGAGAATCTCCCACACCGTGTCCTCATGTTGACCCATGATGTTTCCTCCACAGGTTGCATTGATGAATAATCGAATGTCTTCACGGAGTCCCTGGTAAAAGGACTGGACTTGTTCGCATTTAGGAACTTCGTGATGGGGGCACTTTTGCATGATATCCAAGAATCGATCCCTTGCCTCATGAAGAGGTTCTCTCGATTGTTGAGTGAAATGAGTGATTTGATGGCACAAGGCATTCATCCGACCAATGGGGAAGAACTTCTTCAAAAATTTGGACTGGAGCTCAACCCATGTGTTGATCGGACGTGTCTGAGTCTGGTACCAATGAGCAGCCTTGTCCATGAGGGATAAAGAAAACATCTTCATGAGTAGAATATCCCGATTTTGTGCATCTAACCCAAAGGTCTAGGCCAGGTGTTTGAGCTGCTTGATGTGCTAGAATGGATCCTCGGAGTTAAGCCCATGGAATTTTGATATGGCATGAATCATATTGGGCTTGAGTTCAGAATCAGGACCTCTAGCTGGGATTTGGACTTGAGGCTCGATTGCCACCGCAACGGGATTATAGTGATCTTGCATTATAGGTTGCTGCGGTGGGATTACAAAGTTTTGGAATAGATCATTTAAGTGCTGAAGTTGATGCTCAAGGTTGTTCTCTTCTTCAATGGGTTGTGCCATGATGGAAGGAGAACTCAGTTCTGAATCAGAGGAGAGATCTATGTGGTGGGGTTGCTACACAAACATGGGCGTTGAGGCTTGGCCTCGGTGGGAGTGGATTTCTAAAGGAGGTCTTAAGGCTGGTCTTAAGGACCTCCTACCAAACATTCACCGAAGGATTTGATGAGATTACAATGTGCTAGACCCAATCGAGACACCCAGAAAAATATTGGGTGACTATAGAGGTTTGGGGCAGATGATACCCCATAGTCAGAAAGGTCGTCCACCTAAGAAATACTTGGGTAGCCAGAGAGGGAGAGTCCCGCAAAGACCCCTACATGGTAGAGCGTCCCCACGAGTTATAGGGTTTCCCCCACCCGACCTCTTTTGTCACTGAGATTCTAGGTAGACCAGAATGGGGACCTTGACCTCTTAAGTTTACCGCTTTTAATTAAGATCAAGGTGCTTAGGATTCCACTTGAACTTTAAGTTTTCTTGAGTGTAAAAAGTGACCTAATTTTAAGGTTGGTTGACCCAACAACTTCACCTCTTTGTTCCTTTGAGAGCTTTTAGGTCCTTTCTTTTATGGTTCAAGTGAATTAAGAGCTTGATTTGCTTAGGGTTTCTCTTGGATAATTCTTTTCAAACAAGGCTTTGGCACACCTCCTTTTGAAATTTTTGATTCTTTGCTTAAGAGAAGATGTGTCTCTAAAACCATAGATTGAAATTTTTAGGTTGGCTCCATTTGGTCCAACTTAGTTGCCTCAAAGATGGTATCTCGGGCTTAATCAAGAAGGTGTTAGCCCTAGTTACCTTAAATGGATGTGCAATTCAAAATGTGTTGAAATAAAAATCAGGCAACTTTGGTGAATTACTAAATATGGAAACAGGTAGACCTAGATTGATTTTTCTTTGTTTTCCTTTTTAGATTTTGAGGGGATTAAGGGAAAGGGCTAATGAGAATTTACCAGGTCTTTGGTGTGGTTATTGTGCAACTATTTTTCTTTTTCTTCCTCTAAAACAATCACAATAAAAGAAAGAGAGCAAGTTAGTACTGAATTAGAGGTTGTGATCAAAGTTTGTAAAATGCCTGTTACTCCCCGGCAACGACACCAAAAATGTTGACGAGACGAAATCGGTTTTAAAAGATGATGCGTTGTAGTATAAATGAAATCACCTTGAAAACAGATAAGAATTTTATTGCTCGAAAACCTAAGTATCCAAGGTTGAACACATCTGAGGTTGAACACGAGCAAATTGGTCTTTAAAAACTAAGATCAAAACTTTCAACTTTATAAAATGCAATGACCAATCAAAGTTATGAAGCAAAAATGATATCAATGTGTAGAGAAGCTCAAAAATATGAAGATGGACGTCTGATGTAAAAATCAAACGTCTTAAGTATTTGATGCTATAGTGCAGTGTTTTGCTTTCTCTGTTCTTCTTATTTCTTCCTTCTCTGATTTCTGACTTTGGCTTCTTTCTCTCTTCTTTCTCTTTCTTTGCTTCTGACTTCAGCCGAGCCTTCTCAGACTTCTACCTATCTTCTTCTTCCTGTGGCTTTGAGGCTTCCTTCTCCTTCCTTCTTCCTTCTTCTCTACCTTCTGCCTTTGTTTCTTTCTCTGTCTTTCTATCTTCAGCCTTCTATTCTCTACAGCTCCTTCCTTCTCTTCTTTTCTTCTTTATCTGCCTTGGCTTCTCTTCTCTTCTGCACTTGGCTTCCTTCTTTAGCTTTTCATTAGCAGCTACAGTGCTACTTCCTCTTTCCTTGACTTCTGCCTTCAAATCCTTGTTCTTCCTTCCTTAGCCGTTCCTACCTTCAGCTTGTTTTCTTCAGCAGCACCTTCATCTTCCTTCTGCTCTCCTGCCTCTAGCTTCCTTCCATAGCTCCTCTTCCTTCTCCTTCTTTCCTTGCATAGAGTGGAGCAAAACCTACCCCTACCCTTCCCCACGTATGCTCTCTCTCTATTTCTCTCTTCGCTCTCTCAGAGCCAACCAGGTAATCTGGTTGGGTTACGTGCACTCGAGTCAAGACGCACCAGCATGGGTGGTGCACGAGGAGTGTAGGGTAAACGAGTCGAATACCAGGTCCGCGTGGCATGGGGTCGTGGACGAGGCGTGAGCATGGGCGAGGGGACCTCACCCCGTGTCTTGAGGTGAAGAGAAGTGAACACAAAAATAATTTAAGTAACTCACCTACGCCGAGCGCTTCCGAGGTAGGACTAAAGTCCCACTCGCTTTTTCATGCACCTACAGGAGAAACTCGCGTTCAACTGGGGCAACTGCGGTCAGTGGAGCCTTTGATTGCCAGGTGCAAAAGGCTCGAGGAAGGGTTCCGTGCACCTAGGGCTTGTCTACCTGGAGTGAGGCAACCTGCAGCGAGCAAGTACTCTCCTCACGCCTGCTCCAATGGCAGAAAGGGGTTTGGATCTGCACTTCACGAATACGGCCTCGCAGCCCTATCAGAATACTTGGGGAGCTTCGCCGTGTCACGGCAAAGGTGAGGCGGGGGTCGGTGTGGTGCAGAATAGCTTAGGTGTGCGTGCCTAGGTCGATATGTGACTGTGGAAGTGCGTGTGTTTAGTGGGGGTGTAGGGCATGTGTGGTAGTCAGTGGAGGTGTGGATGGTGATCGGTGAGTGATGGCGAAGGTTGTGAGGTAGGTGGCGAGGCATGTGGAGGGGTGTAGTGACGGTTGCTCCTCACCGGTGGTTGGCTGGAGATGAGGGAGACAGAGGTGATTGGTGACTGTCGAGGGGAGTTTTATGAAATTAAGTGAGGGAAAATGAAAGGTAGAGAGAGAGGAACTTACTGAGGGTAGTTGGACGAAGGGGGAAAGGCAGAGGACGAGCGGTGCATGTGTACCTTCCTCAAAGAAGAATGCCCTGAGGTGAGGATGATGGCGACGAGGAAGAGGTCCGAGAGGCACGCGCAGGTATGGCGCGATGCGAAGGAGAAGGCAGAGAAGACCCTGCCATTGGTATTGTGGCAAAGCGATGAGAAGAGGGAGAAGGGATCGGTGGAGCTTGCAGGCAGTTGGCCAGAGACAAGAGAGGAAGAAATCATGGGGGTATCCATGGCCAATTCAAGTTTGAAGGATGTGGCAAGGACAGGGGGTCCTTTTATAGCTGCTGGCTGAGGTCCTTGTGCTTCGAAGGCAAGCTTCCAAGTGTAAGGATCTTGCCGAAGATGGAAGGTGTAGAGGATACCCAATTCTCTCGAGCATTCGCACGAGATATTGGGTGCAAATCCGATCTTGGGATCATGTTCAGACGGTTGGGAATTCCTCAAAGAATCTCCCTTCCAAATCTAGGAGATCTTTGAGGATTCGGGGAGAAATCCTCTTCAAATCCTCGCTGGAGTAGGATTCCTCCGCTGTAATGGTGAAGGGACATAAATACAAAGAGTGACGAGGAAGATAGGGGGGTCTACGCAAGGGTTTTCAAAAGCTAGTGGCAAAATGTAATTGGGTGGACTATTTTGCAAAGTAAGTCAAGGTGACCTTCTCCTAGATCCAAATTTTGGTAAAAACCTAATGTGAACCTAAGGAATCCAATGGTGAAGTTGGATTTTAGGTTTGACCATGTTTCACTTGACATTTTACACAAAAACCCAAATTAGGTCAAATACTGAGCTAGGACCCCAATCTAGGTCAAAATAGGTTCCAAAGTCCAAATTGAAGGTTCTAAGCCCTAGAGGGTATTTTTCCATGATTTTTAGAGGATTTAGTTGATTTTTATCCTGACCAGAACCTTGTTGTATTAAGTGGGTTTATTTTAAGGTTACAGAATGTCATTTAATTCTTAAATCTCTCAATAACCCTTTTCTGATTGAACCATCCCACTTTTACTCTTGTTAAGTCCAATTGACCTTTGTTTAGCCCCTGAGAAATCCCATTGATGCACTGCAATTGTAAAATTATAGTTTTACCCTTTATTTCATGTTTTCTTCTCAGATCAGTTCTTCCTTAAATTAGGCCTTTCCTTAGGTTATGTAGGAGCTTTTGTTCTCTTTCGTAGGTCAAAATGAGTTAGTTAGGGCTCATGATGGTGTTCCCATTAGCTGTCCATTATCCATCTTCTTTCTTCTCTTTTCTATCATTAGTTTTTGTTTGTGAGGATTTATTTGATAGAGTGGCTTCAGTGTTCCATTAGTTTGTTGGAAAGTCCACTAATAATATACGAAACCTACAAAACAAGATTGCAATATATTTTTTGGTACCTATTTTTGTTTTGGTCCATAGTGGTTAGTTTGTGTTACCTGTTTTGGCTGGCTACCTTTCCCTTTACTAGAGCTAGATGCTTCATGATCATTTTTTGGTATATAACCTAACACAAATTTTTTGGTGCTTTGGGTTTGTGTTCATAACAATTTATGCAGGTTTCTACTTCCATTTGTGAACTTAGCTAGATCATTTAATAAAATAGCAGAGTTTTCTTTTAGTTTATCTATATCTATCTTTAGGTTGTTTATTTGAGATCTTAATACAGTAATCTCAACAAATAACTCTTTGTTTTGATTATCAAGTACGTCTTTTTGTGCTTTTTCCTCAGTTAATGATTTTTCTAGGTTTTTATTTTCCTACTTTAATGATTTAGCTACATCATGCAACTCAGAGAATGCTTCTAATAATTCATCTTGAGTAAAGGAGGTTTTGTCATCGTCTAGAGCCATGAGACTGAGAAGAGCCTCTTCTCCCGAGGATTCTTCTTCCTTTAAACTTGAGTCTGAGTCATCCCAAGTTGTCGTGAAAGATTTCTTCTTTCCATCTTTTCTAAAGGGCTTCTTCATTTTGTTTGACTCCTTTTTGAGAAGTGGATAGTCCTTCTTGATTTATCCCTTTCTCTTGCAGTTGTAATAGGTGATTGCATCGTTCTTAACTTCTTTCTTCTTCCTCCAGTTCTTCTTGTCTTTGAGGAACTTCCTAAATTTTCTTGAGAGGAGAGCTATGTCCTCTTCTTCTTCGCTTGAGGTTTCTTTGGATTCCCTAATAGCTTCAAGAGCTACAGTCTTCTTCTTGGATCCTTCTCCTTCTTGATCCCTCATGTGTTAGAGTTGAACTTCATACGCCATTAGACTTCCTATAAGATCATCCAATTTCAAGGTGGACAAATCTTTTGACTCTTGAATGGCGGTAGTCTTGGTTTCCCAGTTGCTGGTGAGTGAGCGAAGAATTTTTCTGACAAGGGCTTCATTCTTGATGTCTTGATCAAGATTTCGTAAGGAGTTTATGATGCCCATAAATCTTGTGAACATCTCCTTTATTGACTCCCCTTTCTTCCACCTGAAAAGCTCATAGTTCTGAGTTAGTAGATTTACTCAAGTTTCTTTTACCTTTGAAGTTCCCTCATAGGTAACTTTTAAAATGCTCCATATCGCATATGCAGTTTTGCATGCTGAGACTCTATTGAATTCCGCTCTGGAGAGATCGTAGAATATGGCATTCATGCCTTTCGCATTGTGTGTAGCCATCTTCTTTTGATCTGGAGTGATTACAACGACATCTTTGATTTCTGGGCATGTGTACTTTGAGGCGATGGCATCCCATACCTCGTAGTCCATTGATTCTAGGAAGATTTGAATCTTGGACTTCCAATAGCCGAAGTTCGCTCCATCAAATAGAGGAGGTCGAACCGCCAATTGACCCTCAGCATACGTGTCAACATTCGACTTTGACATCTCCTGGACAATGCAGGCTCTGATACCAAGTGAAAGTAGGAGGATATCCTGCAGATCGCAACATATACTAGAGCAGAGGGTGAATAGTATCACCTTAAAAAATTATATGCATAGGTACAAATAAATCACAAAAGATTTAAGCACAAAGTACACCTGATTTATAGTGGAAACCCAAACTGGGTGAAAACTACTACCTAAGCCTTCTAGCTTAGGATTTTTTCAACTAGTCCAAGCTAGTCAATCAACTAATCACACCACTTGAACGAGGGTGGCACAACCTCTGATAACTACTTCTATTTTTATCCTAAAGAGAAGCAAAAACAACAACCACGGATCATCCCAACAAACTTGGGATCCGTATATCAAAGCAACAAAATACAATAACAGAGATAACTTCTATGGAACCTCAAGAAAAGAGCAAACTGAACTTTTTCGCAGAAGTTCAAGCTGCTGTGCTTTAAAAAACATGAAGAACGGGGCGCAAAAGCCTTTGGAATAAGCACAAGAATGTATTTCTATTTGAAAGTTATGAAAAGATGGGCTATGTACGACCTCTATTTATACTAAAAGTTTTGCCTCAATTGGAAATTAAATTGGTCGATCAATTAAGGTTAATTGGTTGATCAAAAGGCAATTTGGTCGATCAATTAAGATGGTTGATCAATCACTAATTGATCGGTCAATTAACTTGGTTGGTAGATCAAAAGGATATTTCTCAACTTCCTAAAATGGGTTGATTTGATCAGTTAATGAAGTTGGTTGGTCGATCAAGGTAATTTGGTAGATCAATTTACTAATTTGGTCGATCAATATCGCTAAAATCTTGGTTTTGAAAAGATATGCGAAAATTTCATTTTTGAGCTTTATTTGAGGTTCCTTATAATAATATCCTAGACTCAAATAAAAATGAAAAGACACACATTAGCAACTATTTGCAGTTGGCTTGAAAGATGCTTTATTCAGAGATAGTCTAGAAAATGTTAGTCTAGCAATAAGCATAATTTTGGTGCATCAAAATAGAGGTGCTTACATTACGTTGGACATACCTTCGTGTGTTACCTTTAGAGTATGTCATACCACATATGCGGTGGTGCATTGAGATATCCGGTTGAACTCCTCCGAGCTTAACACGTAGTACAATGCGTTCATAGCTTTCGTGTTGAGGGAAAGCTCACGTGTTTGCTACTGTGAGTAGCCTCCTTTGGGTCTTGCCAAGACTTCGTATGGGGTTTTGCATCGTCCCCATAGAGCAAAGTCGATGGCTTGAAGCCACATCTTCATATGCAACTTCCAATATGCGTAATTGCTTCCTTCAAAGTAAGGCAGTCAGACAATAGACTGCCCCTCCGATTGTTATGTTGCGAAGATGCTCCCCTCCATGATCTCTTGCCAGGTGTGTTACGTTGAAATGCAAGAATCTACTTTGATACCAAATGTAATTTTCCTATGGGAGGGGGTGAGATATGCATGATGCAAAAAATAAGTGAAAATAAATAAACAATCTCACAACAAGCAATAATCACAAGTACACAAATATTTTTAGGTGGAAACCCAAACCCGAGTAAAAACCATCACCTAAACCTCTCGATTTAGGATTTCCCGATCGACCGAGTCGATCAAATTCACTAATGTACTACTTAAACAAGGGTAGTACAACCTCTTACAACCACGCTACTTTGAACCTGAGGGTAGTGTAGCTCAAACCCCTACCTTTCACGAGAAGGTTTTTTGTCTCACGATGGAGAGGAATTCATAGAGCAAATACCCAACCCAAAGACAATAAACTACAATAGTCCTATATAGCCAACAAAGTGAATAAATGAATCTAGCTACTATAGGGAAAGGATCTTCCCTTTAGTGGAAGTGCATCGGCAAGTGACGTGGGTGCGTGATCCATGCAACGGCACAATGGTGCTCTCATATTCGACGGTGGCAGAGCGGGTGCACAGTGAATGTGGTGCTCTCTAGTGTGGACTAGATGAACTTGGTGAATAACAACACTTCTAGGTGATTCCTTGGTTTTCTTGGACACAAAAGATGTGGAAATGCATTCTCAAGGTGTGTTTGCAAGGCAAGGGTGCTTCTCAATTTATAAAAAGCCTAGAAAGGCTTAGGAAGGCTGTGGAAGCCTAAGGTAGCCATTGGGAATTATCCCAAGGTAAATCAGGCTGCAATCAGAATCATTAATAATTCTGATAGGGTTATCAAATGTTTGGGAAAAGTATCAAATGCCTGGAAGTCAAGTATAAGATGTCTAATACTAGATGGGTTCCCTTACTGATTTAGTTTAGACCTAAACAGGGTTCTTGGATAAGGTGGTCAGACGACAGGTTGGACGTTTAGCACTAGGTCTGGACATCTAGAAACCTAATTAACTGCAGGAATGGATTTTCCAAGGCACAAATGGCTATTAGATCTATGCAAAGTGATTTTGGCTCAATCGAGGCTAACATCTATATATCAGATGTCTGAGGTCCTCTATGGACATTTGATAGAAGATCAAGGGTCATTCTTCAATGATCAAATTTCTAGGCTAATGTTCCACTAATTAGACGTCTGGCAAGGTCATCAGACATCTGTTAAGACATCTAGACTAAGGGCTGGACATCTAAATATGGCAGACAGTATGTGGTTCTCAGGTTAAGAGTTTTTGGACGTCTAATAAAATAGTCAAACATCTTAATAGTGAAGATCAGACATCTATTTTCCAGATTGGACGTCTGATCACGCTATCTGATGTCTACGTTGGTTTTCTAAGTTCTTTAAGAGTTGTCTAAGTTTCCTAGGGTTTAGAAGGTGTTCCTAGGACTATAGTTTAATTACTTTGAGTCTCTTTAACATATAATCTAGAAAAAAATAAAGAGCAGAAAGAAACAACAAATGAAAACAGATTACAAGCTACAAGAACAGAAAATACTTCTATCCTATTCTTGATGACTTCAAGCTCTCACTCCACATGAAGCTTCTTCTACTCTAGTGAGCTCCTCTAATCCACCATGGATGCGAGCTGAAGCTCCTTCACACTTGTATCCATTTGCAATTATTCTGAAATCTTAAAATAAAGTGCAAATGTTAAAACACAAGTGTTTTGTTATCATCAAAATTAGCGATCGTGGTGCCCTTAAGCCAACACCTTGTACTCGACCCGATAACCCGATTGAGATTTGATTATACCTAGGGTTTGAGAGAGAAGAAGAGAAGGAATTATGAGAGAGAGGGGGAGGGTTTTTCTCTCTTGGTCTTTTGTGTGCCCTGTGCAACACTTAGTCGCTGAAGGCCTTGGCTCCCTTGTGATTGTGAAGGAGAAGGCTCGAGAAGAAGAAAAGTAGGGAAGGTCTGAAGAAGAGAAGAGAAAGAGAGAAGCTGAAAAGAAGGTCTGAGAAAAAGAAAAAAGAGAGATAAAGAGAAAGGCTTTGAGAAGCCTTGTGGCTTACACACTTAAGTCGTCTGATTGATATATCAGTCATCTTATTGAGCATTATTTGAGATACTATTGTATTATTTAAGCACTATGATTAAGGTTAAATTGATTATGAGATGCATGCTTAATTAGAGGATTTAATTGGTGATTTAAATCACCACTTTTTAGATTCTCTCGATTCTTTTTGTCTCTAGATACATTGGATTTCATTGAATAACAAATGTGATAGGTTATTATTCTCTGAATATCTAATTGAATGCTCTAATTGTGCTCATTTATTCTAAATGCGATTAATGTTGTAAATTACACATTTGCTCCCTATGTTCGACCTTGGACTCCATTGTAGATTCTGAGTTATAAATTTTATCGGTTTAAGAGCTATTTGTCGACTGTACTACAACGCATTTCCTTAAAACTCAACGAAAGCTTGACGACAACCTCCATCCTAAACCTCCTTTAATCTCCACCCTCCATCAACCTACCATTATATCCTAGCCCTCCATCAAACACCTAAGAAACTTTATAAATAGGAGCCTACCCTTTTCCCCTTCTTGAATTAAGTCTTCCATAGTTTAGAATAATTCCTACTTCTCACCACCTTCTCTTTAAACCTCCTAATCAGTCTACTATCTCACCACCCTTCCTCCATTAGCAAGCTTCTTCACGTCCAAACTCTACTGCAATCTCTGGTGGTTGTCCTCCTTACCCTTTACCTTTGCTGCATCCTCACCTCATTTGCATGGCGGCTAATGCAAGGGACTGATGAGACAGTCATCATGATCTCTAATTACCCCTAATTAACTAGTCTTCCTAGTTAATTAGCTAAGGTTATGAACATATAAGGGTTAATTATAAAATAAGGGATATTTATTAAAGGACCTTAAAATAAGTTTAAAATGACATTTTATCATTCAATTAACATTATTAATAATTTATATAATAATTGGACTTGAAATTTTGTTAATCATTCACTTAATTAATAAGATAAGTAACTTAAACATAATGTATACCTAAGTATATAATAACTTAAGTAATTTTACTTAATCTAATAAATTAATCTAAAATGGTCCAAAATGTAAATTCAAGGTGAAAATATAATATTTACCTTATTTACTAACATATATAAAAAGTTGAAAAAGATATCAGTTAAAATAAACCTTTAAAACCTGGGTTTACATTTCAATCCTTAATATTCATTACAATCGGATCCTTATTTCTCACATAGGTCCTTAAGTTTTATTTCATTTAAGTCCCTTTTCATCTTCTTCTTCAGCCGCATGAATGGCTAACGGCGAAGAGTCACGCCACCACATGATTACCGCCCTGCCGACATCAACCTTCTTTGTCCAAGCTCTTGCAGCTTGCGCTCACCACCTCCACTTCATCCACCGGTCTGGATTAACCAAAAATCCTATTTTTCAGTGGGAGATAACCTCACCGTCGTCGGAGACGACGTTGGAGGTTATGATCCTCAAGCTCCTTCTTCGGCCAGACCCCGCCATTCTCTTCACCGCCAACTACTACAAATACCCCCTCACACCTCTGATTTCACTAAAGTTGGCTCCCTTCCCTCTTCTAACACTGCAGCCGACCCAATAGGCTATTCGTCCAAAACTCCGGCGACTTTCCATTTCACTTTCCGACTTCCTCCATCCATTCTGATCAGCCAAGGAGATCCACCATGGTCTTTCACGTCTCTAACATAGGCGTCGACCAAAGGAATCCTCCACTCCACCTCAAATCCGCCCGCCGGAGATCTTTCTTCCACCCTCTAATTTCGTTGTCTTCTATGAACCTTCGGCGGAACCCTATTGACCCCTTCGTCCAGGTAACAATAGATTAGGAGTAGGAGTAGGAGTAGGCTAGCTTAGTTAGGTAGTTAGTTAGTTAGAATAGTTGTAATTTTAGAAGTTCATTATTATCTTCTCCGACTCCAGTGAGCTCCTTGAGCTCGCCAGAGCTTTAATCTTGTCTTTTTAACTCACTGTACACCTTCCTTTAACCCTCACAATCACTTCTAGCACATTTAAACACCTAATTGATCACCTAATCGCCTAATTCACATTTCACCTCCACCGACTACTATCACTGTCCATGGTGATAGTAGTCAACCTAATTCCACCTTCATAAGGTCTTCCATCATTTATCCATCACTTATGGACCCTAATCGACACTATAATGCATATAATTACCACATATAAATTAAACGCCCAAATATAATTAAGTTCCTGAGCTCGCTGTCAATGGCGGCTCAAGAGCAGTTCAAATCCTAAATTAAATATATATTTATGAATATAAGCACTTGACTTATTTTAACCATTCAATCGAGTGGTTAAACAAGTCCTGAGCTTATTTCAAATCAGATTTTTAAAGAAATGAATTCACTCTCATATATTACATTTACAAAGATAAATGAAGAACTAATTGAGCTCTTGAGGTTCCTTGCAACCTCAGGAACCATTTTATATCAAAAATGGTAAGTTTAAATAATCTGTACACAGATTACACATTTTTTGGACTCACCGGAGCTTCGACAAGCTCTGGCGAGCCATTCTTAATTTCAGCCTCTAGAATTTGTTGAGAAGCTCCATAATGATGTAATATGGATCACTGATTGTCTTGAGGATATTTGCTTGAAGATTTAGTATCTGGAGCTAAAGATTGAAGTTCATCTTCTCCAGCTTCGGCGGAGTTGGAGAAGTCTGATAAAGAGATATAAGAAGAATTTAAGGATCCTATAAGCTTCAGTGCAATGCACTGAAGCTGTTTAAACCCTTAGAATAATGTAACAACCTCTGATTTTCTCTAACTAACAAAGTCATTTTGAACCTCAGGCGGCGAGCCTGAAACCCTAGAAATTTTGGTCAGAGTGCCTATCTGAGAATCTGAATGAGTTTCTGAGGTTAAGAAGATCCTATTCAAGGCTTTGATTTCTTGAGAGAAGGCTTCAAACATAAAGTCAAACTTTTGTACCTTCACAGTCAAACTAAGTCTGATAATGGAGTTCTAAGCTCAATTTGAGGAATTGATGAGATTAAATGGATTCTGAGACCTTGTTGAATGATCTGAGAGAGAATAAAGTGAGCTCAGATGAGTTATTGTGTAAGAATTCGAACCCTGTTAATTTGGGTTACTTTCGAACCCAAACTTATAGCAGTGCCATTTCATTGAGTTTTAATTCTAAATCCTACCTAGATAAGTCTATTATAACCCTTAGAATTAGTTTAAATCAATTAGAAACATTCTTAAGTGTCTGTTGGACATATCAAAGTCTAAAATTTGAACTCTGAAGCTTTCAGAGAAGTATAGAGCTTCTCTGTTGTTCCTGAAGGTCTTGAGAGCTTAAATCTTACTCTAACAGATGCAAAATTAATTTTAAAACCTATACAGACCTTTAAATGAGAGAGAAAAGTCCATCTGAGGACTCTATGAAGTTAAGAACTATTTCTAGGCAATAAATGACCCATAGGAACCCCTTATTTCATTCTTCAAATTGAAGAGGAAAACATCCTGTAAACCTTAAATTGACCCTGCAATTGTGTAGATCTATGTTAGAGCTTTCTAACAAACTTTAAATCACTTGAAATGGAGCTCTGGGTAGGGAGTTATAATCAATTGAAGTTGGGTCTGGAAGGGGTTACGATAGTCCCACATCATCAGTTTCTGAGCGCGTGCATGGGGATAAAACGATTTTGTTACATCAGCTCTTCAGTCGTCAACGCTCGGCACACCGGTTACCGATCTGATTATCTGAGCATGTGCATGTGTGTGTGTGGGCTTGTGTGCCTGCGGGTGTGCGCCCTTGTGGGTGTGAGCAAGTGTGCCTTGGCAGGGCGAGGCTTGGGAGGCTGGTTGAGCCGAATGGGCTCGAGATTATGAACCGAAATGAAATAAATCGAAATCGAACCTAATTGAGATTAGGCGAGGACCGAGTAGGGTCTGGTCCCACCCTAGTCTCAGGGTGTTGTGTATCCTCAAAAGGACCTCGCCACAAATAAAATAATTAGGTTAAAAAGTAAAAAAACCCGGTGCAGCTGAAAGTCTAAGGGAATTGAAAGAAGAGCCGATGGTTAAAATGTTAAGTGAAGAGCTGAAGCAAAGGAAAGAAAGAAGAATAGACATGAAAGGAACTAAGAGAACAGGCACTAAGGGAAGAGAAGAAGGTAGGAGAAGACTAAGGGAAAGAGAATAAGAGACAGGAAGAGAAGTTAGGAACAACAGAAGAAAGGTAAGAAAGAGAGCTTAAGATAGAGAATAAAAGGACAAGAAGAGAAAGAAAGAGAGAAGAAGAGAGGCTAAAGAAATAAATGAAGAAAATCTTTTCTTGCATCATTTTAATTACTTTTTGAATTTGTTTTAATTGTAAAAAGGCATGTTTTAATAGAACAACTTTTATTGCCTTAATTGCTTTGAAATAAAATAGAAAACTAACATGTTTACTTGTTAATAAAGTATATCGTTTGAGTAAATATGTTTTTCATATGGAATTTTGTATATTCTTTATAGTTTAAATATTTTTGCGCAAAATTCATGTTTTAAAATCAACCTAGTTATACCTCCTAAACTTATAGAGAAATAAAAGAAAATTGGTGAATTTGAAAAATTATTATACCTCCCATTGAACGACCTGGACTCAACTAGCAAAAATTTCTAAAATGTTAGGTTAATTCGACCCTATACTACACAACCGACATAATTTTGAGTTAACCTAAGTGACTTTTTCTACTCTAAATTAACTGAAATTAACTTAATTACTGAGTTGAGTAAAAGCACGCATCATTTTAATGGCGCCGTTGCCGGGGAGGTAATATTTTGCCTCATTCCACTCATCAAAATATCACCTGGCATTACTTCGTCTAAGCATCATTTTAATGGCACCGTTGCCAGGGAGGTAGTATTTTGTCTCATTTCACTCATAAAAGGTTTGATTGTCTAATTAAGAGATATTTTGTAAATATTTTTTTTTTTACTAACTTTTGTTATAATTAGTTGTATTTTGTTTTTTTTTGTTTTATTTTTATTTTCTGTCTTCTTTTCATGTTTACCTCTGCGGGTGATCTTAGGAGAAGGCAGGATTTTGTTGTTTTTGTTTTTGTGAGTATTTCTTAATCTTCAGTATTGTTGCATTTAAAAAAATAAAAACATACAAAAATACATCTTTATCTGACTACCAGCAGCATATACATAGGCATACACTCTTAGGAGTGCATATTATCTGCTAGTATTAGTGCAATCTGACTTGGGAATTTTTAAACTATTTTTCTCGCATCAGCGGGAAAACACGAGAAAACCTGCATAGATCCCTATCCTCTAAGATTTAAAAAGACCATATATTTTTGTTTGAAAAGATATAAAAAGCTGCTATTGTAGTTTAGATTGATATATTTTTGAAAAAGATTAACTAAAAGGAGGAAGTAAAAATTGTGACTTAAATTTGATTACAGAAATGCATGCGGGTTTTTCAATCACTATCGTCTATTGCATGCCATCGCGGACACAGCGCGATCACTAGAGTCACACGAGTCTATTTTTCTATCTCTCCTCTTTGCACCTCTTAGGGCTTTGGCCAAAGATCAACAAGTCTGTCTCACTACTAGAGCCCCGGGGAGCCAGTAGTGAGCGGTCTCGATCCTAGACCTTAGACCTTTGAGCTTTAAGGTATGCACCTACGTAGACACAGATTAGGATGCGTCTTTTGATACTGTTACTCTATTTGTTTGCATCAAATTTCTTTGCGTATCTTAGGAATTTCTTCTTTCCTTTGAAAGAAGAGCAAAACCCACATCTTTTGCGCTGTTTTGTGGGTTTTTTGTGCCGCTGTTTTCTTATTGGTGGTGTGCATGTGCCTTTCCACATTATTTTTCGTTTATGGACCGGAGGCGATCCTTGCATCCGCCTCTTGCACCACCATTGACAGGTGATCCTAGGATGGTTAAAGATAAGCAACAAATGATTTTCCCATCTGATCCATCTACATCTTTGGATCAAATGCAGAATTTAAATCTTGAGATCCCTTCTTCTTCTGGTTAGGGGGAGATGCCACCTTTTGATGTTCATGAGTTGCTTCTGAACCAGAATCTTACGATACTAGAGCAAACAAGACAAATTAATCTTTTAACAGCAGCCTTAAATAATTTACAGACTCTTCAAACCCGTCCTTCACCTTGACCTGAGGTGGGTTTTGAAAATCCTGATTTACCGATCCATCATCCAAGGCCTCTACTTAGAGATTATTATAACCCATCTAATGCACAAGTAGAGCCTAATGTTAGGATTCCTATTGGGGAAAATGATCCTGAATTAAAGCCAAACATTATAGGTTTAATCCCCCACTTTCATGGATTTGCATCCAAGGATCCATTTCAACACATAGAAGATCTTAAGAATTTATCCCAAACTCTTGGTCCTCGAAATCAAAATAGGGAAATCCTACTAATGAAATTGTTCTCTTCTAGCCTTAAAGATAAAGCAGCTTATTAGTATAGAACTATAGCAAGACCAATCTCAACTTGGGCTGAACTCAAATCTGCATTTTTGAAGAAATTCTTTCCAATTGGTCGAACCAATGCTTTAAGGCGAGCTATTACTACTTTCAATCAAAATCAAGGAGAACCAATTCATGAAGCATGGGAACGTTTCCATGAATTGCAAAGGAAATGCCTACATCATGACATCCCTCGTTGGCAACTCGTGCACATCTTTTATTATGGTTTACAAGAGGGTATTCGTAATCTAGTTGATGCCTCTTGTGGAGGGAATTTTCTAAATCGCAACACAGAATCCGCTTCAAAATTAGTTGAAGGGATGGCGGAAAACTTGATTAACAATGCATCAATGTCGCAATTCATGCTGGGAGCGAATACGAATCACCAAAATCCACATAAGGGCATTCACGAGATCGGTAATCCGTCTAGTTCAAAGGATTTAGAGATTATTGCAGAAAAACTAGATAAAGTCGATATTGTAGCAAAGCATCTCGATGAGGTTAGAAATACAATGAAGACTCTTACGCCTCTACTTGCTACGAATCCCGCATATTCACCTGTTTCGCAAATTCCCACAGGGAGGGAATTTGTGAATAATCTGGATTCTAGAGATCCATCTCCCTTGGGTTTTCTATCTACTCCTTCACTAACCCAAGGAGGGACCTTTGTCCCACAATCTTACCCACCCTTTTTCCCACCCTTTTTTGTTGTAGAAAACACGCCATATCTTTTTGGTTTACACGCCATCCAGGAAAATAGTCCTAGATCAAACCCTTATTCAAATTCTTATAATCCTGATGGAGACGCCACCCAAATTTCTTTTGGGCTGATCAAAATCAAAATCAAAGACCAAATTATCCGAATCAGACCCATTTTAACCCACCTCCATTACCTCCTCAGCAATCAGATTTAAGGCCTAGCCTGATGAGTATGCAGAATTACTCTAGGCCTATTAAAGATACACAACTAGACTAGATTTTAAGAGCTGTGTCAGAAAGTCAGCGACAAAATGCTGAAGCTATCGTTGAGATCCATAGGCAATGTAAGGTAGAGTTGGCTAATTTTGGAAATCAAATCACGCTTTTGGCTGAGTCTCGTCAGCCAGGTACTCTTCCATCTCAGCCAATTCCGAGTCCTAGGAATCTGCCAAATCCTAGGAAAAATCAAGGCCAAGTCCATTTCCTTAATTAGGCTTTTGATTCTAATCATAGCCCATCCTCTGTACTTTATGAAAATAACCCATCAAACCTGCATCAGCAACCTATTTTGTGTCAAAATGACCCACCTATTATTGAGAATCAAAATTGACTATGCTGATCTTCTGAACTTGGTGGAATCATCTTTCAAATTGCCTTAATCTTGAACATTCTACATCTCAACCAAAATCAGATCTATTTTTCATAAGATTCACTCTGATCTTTTTGAGATTTTCACGAGAATCTGATTTTTGTTTCTGTGAGATCTATTCTAGGCAATTTCTAGACGAGTTTTGATTGGGTGGTTTAATCTGTTTTCTAATTTTTTGATCTAATTGTTTCATTACTTCTCTGTTTTTACCATATACCTATTCTTTTTAGGAGTTCTTTACTAGGGTTTACGCCTAGATGAAGGCATAAAACTTAGCATTTGTACATAACTGTTTACTGTTTTTACCCTTTTTGATTTTCTTCTACACTTACTTTAAAATTTCACTTTATATCATATTGATTACCTTCATTTAGTCTGACTGACCACTCTGACCTTTGGTCAGAAACAAAATCGTCTGCATAGAGATTTTTAATCTCCTTTGTTCGACTCCTTCCATCACCCTATACTAAATGAAGTGTAATATCTTTTCACCTTTCTTACAATGAGGACATTGTAAAATTTTAGCTTGGGGGGTGTTGAAGCGAAATTTTCACTTTAAGTGTGGGTTAAAAAATAAAAACACATAAAAATTAAATATCCATGAAATTTTAAAAAAAAAAGAAATTCCAAAAATGATAAAAATTTTAAAAAAAATCAAAAATTTCATAAAAATTTGAAAAATTTTTGAAAAAAAAAATAATAAAAATTGAAAAATCTTTTATACATAAAAATAAAAATATATAAATACAAAAATTTGAAAAAAAGAAAATTCATAAAAATAATAAGAGGGGTATATTCATTTTTAAAGAAGAAAAGAAGTGTATATATATTATAATTAAGAGCTTAATTTTCTTTTAGGTTATAAGTTTAAAATGTATATGGAATATATATAGGATATTTAAGAGCATTCAATTCTTAATTAGATTTTTACTTTAAACATTTTGTAAAAACACACTTTTGTGTTTAAATTTTTAAAATAAGATTTTATTTGAATTAGGAATCTTTTAAATCTTTTAAAAATTTGGTTTTCTATTCTTACTTGAATTAAAAAACTAACTGTGTTAAGATTTAAACTTAAGTTTTGGAATTAAATTATAACTTTTTAATCAATTGATTAAGTAATCCTTTTGCTTTTTGAAAATTTGATTTTCTCATAAAGTTAAGTAAAAAGGCCAGATATTCAGAGTTAATTAAATAGAGAGTTGGTAAACATTTAGTTTACAAAACTTACAAGCTAGAATAAATAACTAGACTTGGTAAATTTTGTCTTGACAGATCCTATAGAAGGAAACTAAGAATTTGAAGAACCTGAGAGTAAAGGGCTTTCTTGTCCAAGCTCTGGTTTGAGAGCTAAGTAACCTAAACATCTAAATTCACACACATAGAATTGTTTTGTTGGCATCTGAGACCACGAAAATACAGAGGTTAAGAGATTAGTTCTGAATCCACTTTAGTCCAAGGATTTCCACATGAAGGTTCTTGAAAGGGTGAAGGATGTGCCACTCACCTAGAAAAAGGATTTGGAGAATAAAGTTAGTAAGAAAAATGAGAAGGGGGAAAAGAAAAGGAAAAGAAAAGAAAATGAAAAAAATAAAATAAAATAAAATAAAACACCCTGCAGTTAAGTGCCTTGTTAAAAATGGGTGCTTATGCGGTTTCTTCATAATAAATAAAAGCATCTCGTTACAAATGGATGCTACCCTTCCTTCCATCAAATAAAAAGAACACCTCGCTACAAATGGGTGTTCTAACCTATAGAAAAAGTGAAGAAAAAAATATAGAGAAAAAAATATTAGGAATGAGAGACCTGTGGTCCACCGAGGAGATATACACAAAAAGTTTTGACCTTGGGATAGAAAAGTGATGAGGAGAAAGCAACCAAACTTGAGTAAGGCCAAGCCAAAGGCTTGAATTGGAATAATTGGGATTGGAAAATGATGTCTTAAGATCTGGATTTTTGCAACCTTGGATGTCTTTAGGACAATTCTCTTCACTAAGCACAGATGTTTTAAAATCATAGCTATTGAACCTTGGTATTGGGCAGTGAAGCCTAAGAAATTGGGCTTTGAAGATTTTAAGTTGAGACCTAAAGGAGAAGAATTGACAGAATCCTAGGTCTAGAAGTTAATCTTTAGTGTTGTAGGCTAGTAAATTAGAGTTTACTACTCTAAGTTTGATTAATAATGAGTATCTGGTTAATTTGCTTAAACTTATATTGATAAAAGTCAAATATCATAAACAAGGGATTAACTTAAATCTATTTGAGTTTTTGAGTTAAAATTTAATTCTCAATCCTTAAGTTTTGTTTTCTTAAAACACTTTGTATTCTAATTTGAGTTAAGAATAGTTACAAAGATTAAGAGAATTTTGAAGAATTCTAATTCTGAATAAAATTCTTTTTTACAAATTGTTTTAAGTGTGTTTTGAAAATATTATAAGTATAAGTCTAAGTAAGAAAATTTTCAAATATGCTCTATTCATTAATCATTTATACTAAACTTAAAAATTTCTAACCTAAGCTTTCCTCTACATAGTTACTATTTATAATAATTTAAAACCAAGTACTTTAAATCATCATAGTCATAGATAATTTTGCTAGGGACTAGCAAAACTTTTGCTTGGGGGTATGATGAGACACTCATCATGATCTCTAATTACCCCTAATTAACTAATATTCCTAGTTAATTAGCTAAGGTTATGAACATATAAGGGTTAATTATAAAATAAGGGATATTTAGTAAAGGACCTTAAAATAAGTTAAAAATGACATTTTATCATTCAGTTAACATTATTAATAATTTAGATAATAATTGGACTCAAAATTTTGTTAATCATTCCCTTAATTAATAAGATAGGTAACTTAAACATAATGTATACCTAAGTATACAATAACGTAAGTAATTTTACTTAATCTAATAAATTAATCTAAAAAGGTCAAAAATGTAAATTCAAGGTGAAAACATAATATTTACTTTATTTACTAACATATATAAAAAGTTGAAAAAGATATCAGTTAAAATAAACCTTCACAACCTAGGTTTACATTTTGGTCCTCAATATTCATTACAATCGGGTCCTTATTTCTCACACAGGTCCTTATATTTTATTTCATTTAAGTCCCTTTTTGTCTTCTTCTTCTTCAGCCGAATGAACGGCTGGCAGTGGAGGGTCTTCTCCAACTCCTTCGTCCAAGCAACAGTAGATTAGGAGTAGGAGTAGGAGTAGGAGTTGGCTAGCTTAGTTAGGTAGTTAGTTAGAATAGTTGTAATTTTAGAATTTCAGTGTTATCTTCTCCGACTCCGATGCCAGCCGTTCATTCGGCTGAAGAAGAAGAAGACAAAAAGGGACTTAAATGAAATAAAACTTAAGGACCTATGTAAGAAATAAGGACCCGATTGTAATGAATATTAAGGACCAAAATGTAAACCAAGGTTTTAAAGGTTTATTTTAACTGATACCTTTTTCAACTTTTTATATATGTTAGTAAATATGGTAAATATTATGTTTTCACTTTAAATTTACATTTTTTTACTTTTTTAGATTAATTTATTAGATTAAGTAAAATTACTTAAGTTATTATATACTTGGTATACATTATGTTTAAGTTACTTATCTTATTAATTAAGAGAATGATTAACAATATTTCGAGTCCAATTATTATCTAAATTATTAATAATGTTAATTGAATGATAAAATGTCATTTTTAACTTATTTTAAGGTCCTTTACTAAATATCCCTTATATTATAATTAACCCTTATATGTTCATAACCTTAGCTAATTAACTAGGAAGACTAGTTAATTAGGGGTAATTAGAGATCATGATGAGTGTCTCATCATGCCCACAAGCCAAAGTTTTGCTAGTCCCTAGCAAAATTAACTAAGACTATGATGATTTAAAGTACTTGGGTTTAAATTATTATAAATAGTAACTACGTAGAGAAAAGCTTAGGTCAGAAATTTTTAAGTTTAATATAAATGATTAATGAACAGAGCATATGTGAAAATTTTCTTACTTAGACTTATACTTATAACATTTTCAAAACACACATAAAACAATTTGTAAACAAGAATTTTATTCAGAATTAGAATTCTTCAAAAATCTCTTAATCTTTGTAACTATTCTTAACTCAAATTAGAATACAAAGTGTTTTAAGAAAACAAAACTTAAGGATTGAGAATTAAGTTTTAACTAAAAAACTCAAATAGATTTAAGTTAATCCCTTATTTATGATATTTGACTTTTATCAATATAAGTTTAAGCAAATTAACCAGATACTCATTATTAATCAAACTTAGAGTAGTAAACTCTAATTTACTAGCTGAAATGGTGTGGGATAACCGGGTTTTATTGTTATAACGTTGTAGTATAGCCAGTTATTACCAACATTTCAAATATATAAATTTTTTACTCGGAAAATAAAAGAGTTCCCGAGGTCGAACTCAGGGAGCAAGTTGTATTCTAGAGATATACATATTTCTTTTACAAAATAAAGAAAGAGAGAGGGAAAGAATTTGTTGTTCTCTTTGTTTTCTCCTCGTGATGTTCTTCTTTCTTTCTTTCTTCAGATCTCCTACTTCTTCTTTGTTCTGCAGAGGTGATGCTCCTCTTTCTTTCTTCAGATCTCCTTCTTCTTCTTCCTTGGTTTCTGTCTTGGCCTCTCTTCTTCTTTTTCTGCAGTCTCTTCTGTGAAGGTTTCTTCTTCCTTGGCTCTGCTGTACTTCTTCTCTGCAGCATTTCCTCTTCTTCTGCCTTGCTCAGCCTCTTCTTTAGAGTTTCTTCTTGTTTCTCCTCCCTGCGGCTAAGTGTCAGCTTCTTCTTTTCTTTTTCAGCCAGGGACGTCACCCCTCCTTTCTTCTTTTCCCTTCAGGCCGTCGTCTGATTTCCAAATCAGACGACTTAACTACCTGTTGCTACAGTCAGCTTCCTTCTTCTTCCGCGAGTCTTCTTCTTCGCCTGTGCCTGCACACTTCAGAGTTTTTCGTCAGAGGCAAAACCTATTCTACCCTCCCCCCCCGCGTCTCTCTCTCTCTCTGAAACCACTCTTGGGAAAGCTCTCCCAGAGCTGCCGGGTAACCGGGTTCGGGTCAGGCCCGGGTCCAGGCCCACCGGCGTGCGTGGTGGGCGAGGAGTGCAGGTCAGTCTTAAGTCGGGTCGGGTCGGGTCAGGTCCGCGGGGCGTGAGCGCGGACGAGACCGGGTAACCGGGCGGGTGAAGGGGACCTCACCCCGTGTGCTGAGGCAGTAAGCCTCCAGCACTTTTGCATCTTATATCGCTGCGCCTCTTCAGGCTTTTCCGAGGTGGGACTAAATGTCCCACCTCAATTGCGCGCCCGCAGCGGGGAAATCAGCGGGAGATTGCGGCGTCACGCGAAGCTTTCTGCCTTAGCTGCGAGCCTGGTGTTTTGCCAAAACGCTTCGCAAGGCCTGGGAGTTGAATCTGGGCGTGGCGCTGAGCGTGGCGCGCCTGTAGCTGCAGGCGGAAGCAGTTCCTCCTGCGCGGCAATGGTGGCGGAGGTCGGGTGGTCTGTTCACAAGAAAACGGCCTCTCGGCCTAATCAGAAAGTGCCAGGAGCTTCGCCAGGGTGCGGCGAAGCTCGTGTGGGTGGTGGCGAGGCGAGGGGCGGCGTGCAAGGGCTGCCCTAGGTCGGACTGTGGGTCGGAGGATGGGTTTGTTCGGTGGGGTTGCAGAGGGTGATGTGGGGGAAGTGGCAGGGCAGGGGTTGATCAGGGTGAGGAGGCGGAGGTCCTGCGGTGGTCGGCGAGCCGTGTGGGTTGTTGAGGTGATGGGAGCGGCTCGCCGGAGGATGGCCGGAGGCGGAGAAGGTGAGGGTGAACAGGAGCGGTCGAGGGTTTAATCAAATAAAAGACAGTGAGGAAAAGAAAGAGGGGGAGATGGGGAGGAGTTCTAACCTAGCTACGGAGACGAAAGGGGCCGGGGCAGGGCGACAGTCGTATCGACTGTCGCCGGAGAAGAAGATGCCCAGGGGAAAGGGCAGCGGCGAGCAGAGGGCTGGAGAGGCGCCAGCTGGGTACGGCGTGGCGCAGGAAGAGCAGGGGAGGAGGTCTCTGCTGCTGGTATTGTGGCAGAGCGAAGAGGAGGAGGAGGAGGAACCGCCGGAGCTGGTGGGCGTCTGCCGGGGGGAGAGGAGAAGAAAGTTGGGGGTTTTCTCCGTCAGATCCAGGCTGCCTCGGTCGGTGGAGCAACGGGGGGTATTTATAGGGATCAAACAGGGAGGAAGGCGGAGGGAGACGACGTGTCTCCCTCGCCGGAGGATGGCCGGAAACAAGAACCCATACCGTCCGTGCGTTCGCACGGCCGGTATGGTGGGTTACAACGACCAGGGGGGTGTCCCTGCGACGGCTGACGACGCAGGGCACCCCCAGTTTACTTGCTAGGTCCCCCACCTCACCCTGCGCGGCGCCATGCTCCGCGCAAGGTCGCCGGAGCATGGTGCTGGCAGGTTTTGCAGGGGGGACCTGATTGCAAAGAACGAAGCAGAGTTAGGGGCCAAAATGCGAGGGTTCAAAAGTTGAGGGCCAAAGAGTAAATATATGAGGACCAAAGTGTAAAGTCGGTCAAGGAGGTTTCTTCTTAGGCTCAAGTTTTTATACATGACTAATTAGGACCTAAGGAATCTGATGGTGAATTTCATTTCCATATTAAACCTTGTTTGACCGGTCAATTTACGCAAAAACCCAAATTAAGTTATTAATTGGGCATGGTTCTCAATGTAGGTCAAAAAGGGTTCTGAAGGCCAAATTGAAGGTTCTAAACCCTGGAGATTATTTTTCTATGAATTTTAGAGGGTTTATTCTATTTTTACTTTGCCTCGAACCTTGTGAATTGAAGTGGGTTGTTTTAGGGTTACAGATTATCATTTAGTTTCTTGGAATTGCTGTAGCCCTTGCTAGATCATTTCATCCCACTCTTATTCTTATTAAGCTGCTTTGACCTATGTTTGGGCCCTGAATTACCCTGTATGCAGATTATACTGGTAAAATTGCATTTTTACCCCTTATGACTTATTTTCTTCTCAAACTCAGGATTCTCTGAGTTAAGCCTTTCCTTGAGATATGTAGGAGCTTTTATCCTTTGTATTAGGTCAAAATGAGCTAGTTATGGCTCATGATGAGGTTCTCATCATACCCCCATGCCTAGCTTTTGCTAGTCCCTTAGCAAAAACTTAAGGTTTCAACCCTTGTTCTAGACCATGAAGTTTTTAATAGTTTTAGATAAGTGCCTTTTTTATTTGAGCATAGATTAGGTTAGAACTGACCATAGGCCTAAAAGGTACTCTAGTACTAATCAAGATCCAAATCTGTCTAGCCTTAGCCTCAGTCTTTTAGCAAAGGTTTTTAAGGCCCACAAGAACTAACCTAAGGTTTATTGGACTTCGTGGTTAAAGCACCCGTGCTTGAAATGATTTTAGCCCTGGCTCAGTTCGCAGTGCGTTTTGTAAGAGAGAGATAGAAAGTTTTTCTGTTTGGAGAGTTTTCTCTCTCTTTTTCTTTTTAGTTCTAGCCTAGGATTGGCTTTTCAACACGGTCTGTATCAGATTCCTTGCTCCCATCATCAATCCTCAAGGGTTCCTGGCGATCGATGCTTCGAGATAGCACCGCCCATGGCAACCCCCGGAACCCTGGCTATTGAGATTTCGAGATAATCCCATCCATGGTATTCCGTGGCCGAATCCAGACCCTGGCAATTGACACTTCGAGATAATGCCATCCATGGAATCTGAACCAGCAGAGTGCTTACATGCCCCCAGTAGGATATGTAAATATCCTAAGAGACAAGCACCGAGGAGATGATATTTTGTTACGCATCTTCGAGGGGATTTCCCGCCTCTCCGCGCTGGGAACTCGTCCAAATCACTTGTGTTGATCGGCCACTCCTATTCTAGGTGTTCTTTTCAGAATTTTGCGACGCTTCTGCGTGATTCTGATTTTTACGCTTACTGAACCAGGCTGTGTGTGAGGTTAGGGTGCTTAGGTTACTGAGTCCCGTAAACCAAAAATTAGTTAACGAGGCCAAATACTCCCTAAGCCTTAGACCTAATACTTCAGCTTTTCATTTTCCTCAACCTCTTGAGGAGTGTCCAGATCTTAATGGGTACTAAGAGTCTATTCAAGAATGCCTAAGGTTTACATTCTTACTAATCTCATTGTGCACTTTTCAGTTATTTTCTTGAATGAGGTCTAGAACTTAGGTTAATTCCTTAGTTCCTTACTAATGACTATCACCTTTTCTCATAATTTTGTGCTCCTTTTTCATTTTGTTTCTTTTCTCCTTCACAAAATTTCCTTCTCCTCTTTTCCTCTTATTCTTTTTCGAAAAATTTTTAATTTTTATGGTGTTTTTGGCAAATGTGAATTTTTTTGTTTGAAACCTTTTCTTACAAGTTTTTGTACTTTCCTACCCCCCCATGCCTAAGATTTGCAATGTCCTCATTGTAACCTAGGGGTTTTTATTCAACTAAGTTCATACATTAGGATAGCTGTTTTGATGAATCTCAGATGCAAGCACCTGAGGTGGAGTCGGCTGTCCTAAAGTGTGAACTTCAAGTGCAAAAAGCTGTCAGAACAAGTTTCAGGTTTTCAAAGAGAATGACGGGCTGCCTCCCGTTGAGCGCTAAATTTGATGCCTTCAGCCAAGCAGGAAATGCGATGGAGAGGGGATGGTCAAATCAGCAGAGTTTTGTAAGACAAGCACCTTGATTAAGAGCCTGGTTGGTCCAACCAGGTGCTTGTTCAGATCAACAGGCTGATGATGCAGCCCAAACCCAATCAATCTGGTGGGTTGATAGATGTGGATAAAAAGGTGTGGAACCCACCATAAACTATGAAGCTCAGATGGATGTGGAAGTGTAAACGCAGGGTTTGGCTGAGTCGAATCAGCCTGGTCAGAGTAGGGACCCGTAGAATAATCAATGAATGACGCGGAAACCCTACAGGGGTGATCAGAGAATGATAGAGCATGGTATGTAGTCTGATCAATGTTCGAAACCCGATGTGGAAATGCAATCGGCTCGGTGAGAGGTGAATCTGAATAGAACTTGAGTCCGGTTGCGGGTCGGGGTTTGGGAGAGGTTTTGATCCGTTCTGTGTGTGCGGTCGAGGTGGCCATTGTGTATGAGGGCTCTTCTAGAAACAGATGATAGGTGGTTTTCTGTAGAGAGTCCTCTAGGTAACTATCAAATGCCGGAAGAGTGTCTGTAGGATGAAAGGAATCGGATTTGAGAAAAAATTTGGATTCTTGGTTGTAATCACTCTTGGCATTTTCTATTTTTGGTTCCTGAGGATCGAAAAGGAGTGATTCTGTGTTATTAGTGATCTCGGGAATCAGGACCTCAGAGTCAGAGTCAGAGTCATGTGAACTGAGGTCGTAGATAGGCCTGGCGTGTTCAGGAAGGGGAATCTCTCCGCAATTATAGTCAGATCTGAAATTGTCGGAGAGTTGGCGAAAATGAAATTCATGATCATGAATTCCACCACAGCAAAAATCATCAGATGTGGAATCAGCAGCCTGACTGGGTTCTAGCCTATATGTCACTTCTGGGCTCAAAAAGATGTTCTGTTCAAGCTCTAAGCTGGTAGGATAGACCCCATTAAAACCTTGCTCATCCAACTCCTCAGTTTCTGTATCATAAATTGGCATGTTTTCTGAAAAATCAATCAGATTTCCTGAGGATGTTGGAAAAGGACATTCATCAAATAGAGGCCCGGAATCATATTCTGTAAAAATTTGATCTTTCTCATAAGGGGCCTCATAATCTTCCCAATAAGTTTCAGATCTAGGTTCTAGGCTTAGGATGTGGGTAGAATTATTAGAACCTAAGTCCGAATAACCTTCGAGGGTTACCTTATCAACACAAGGGGCGGAATTTATACCCTCCAGAGGTTCAGTTCTAATCTTGTTATTGCAGGAGTCTTGGAGTTCTAAGCTTGGTGATTTATGGCCTAGGGTTGGCTCAGCATTGTGTTCTCCTGCAACTTCCCAACCTATTTTAATGCTATCTTCTATTTGGGTTGGGCGTCGACAACCACCTTGTGCCTCAGTCCCGAGATCTGGGAAACTGGATTGTTCCTTAATACTGTTCCAAGATGGTTCATCCTCTGTTTCTGGTATATACGGGTATTTCTGGTTGATAATTTGTTCTACTGATTTCATCATTTCTACCCGTTTATAAGGGCATCTTGGTGTTGTTCCCAAAGTACAGGATTTGTCAAGCATTGAAGGTATTCAGATTGGTGTAATTTTTCCATCTCAATGTATCCTGTCATGAGCATATCTCGGGTTGATCCTTTTGAAATTTCAGTCAATAGAATTTGGGCACAGTTTATGATGAAAGCTGTGGTTGTTGGAACATCAACCTGAATATCTCCTATTGGTGTTGAGGTTTTTTCTTCTTTTTCATAGAATTTTATGGCATCCTCGATCATTTTATCTTTCATAGATCTCCGATATTCAGGTTTCTTGAATGGTAGTCTTAGGTGGTTTGGCTGCATATTTGGATTAGGTGGTGGAATCAAGATGTGGAATTAAAGGCTTCGATGTAGACTCATGTTGTGCCAAGATGGAAGGAGGGAGTATCAGAGGAAAGATTAATGTGGTGGTGCTGCATAAACAAGGGAACTGAGGCCTAACCTCAGGGCAAGTGAATTCCTAAAGGAGGATTCAAGGACCTCCTTCCAAGCATATACTGAAGGATGTGATGAGATTAAAAGGTGCTGGACCCAATCAAGACACCCAAAAAATGTGTTGGGTGACTATAGAGGTGCGGGGCAGATGGACCCCTTGATCAGAAAGATCGTCCACCTGAGAATTACCTGGGCAGCCAGAGAGGGAGAGTCCCGCGAAGACCCCTACACAGTAGAGCGTCCCCACGGGTTACAGGGTTTCCCCCACCCGACCTCTCTTGTCACTGCGGTTCCAGGTAGACCAGAATGGGGATCTTGACCTCTTAAGTCTACCAATTTTAAGATCAGGGTGCTTAAGGTTTCACTTGAACTTTAGTCTTTTTAAGTGCAAAGAGTGACCTAATTTAAGGTTGGTTGACCCAAAGGGGTCAACTTTACCTCTTGTTTTCTTTGAGAGCTTTCAGGTCTTGTCTTTTAGGGTTCAAGTGTTTAAAGAGAGAGCCAATTGTTTAGGATTTTTCTTGTTAATTAGTTTCAATCAATGGCCTGGGCACACCTCTTTTGAATTTCCTCAATTCTTGATTAAGGGGTGTGTCTCTACTGAAATCCTAATGTTTAACCTTATGTTGGCTCTACTTGGTCCATTTAACTCTTTGTTGGGCAATCAGGGCTCAAGCAAGAATGTGTTAGCCCTTAAGTACCCTTAATAGTGTGCAGGAGTGATGAGTTGAAAACATGCAACTCTTTATGGTTACTAAGTATGGAAGACAGGTTAGCCCTATATTGCTTGTTCTTTTCTTTTCTTCCTCTTTAGAGTTTAGGGGTTAATAGTGAGAGGAAAAATTTACCTGTCTTCGGAGTGGTTGTCGTGTGGTTGCTTGTCTTCTTGAGTTCCTGTAGCTGCACAAAAGAGAGGAGATTATCAGAAATTAAAAAAAAAGAAACAGGAATGTTTACCTCTAGAATAGCCGTTGCTCCCCGGCAACGGCGCCAAAAATGAAACGGTGTGAGATAACCGGGTTTTATTGTTATAACGTTGTAGTATAGCCAGTTATTACCAACATTTCAAATATATAAATTTTTTACTCGGAAAATAAAAGAGTTCCCGAGGTCGAACTCAGGGAGCAAGTTGTATTCTAGAGATATACATATTTCTTTTACAAAATAAAGAAAGAGAGAGGGAAAGAATTTGTTGTTCTCTTTGTTTTCTCCTCGTGATGTTCTTCTTTCTTTCTTTCTTCAGATCTCCTACTTCTTCTTTGTTCTGCAGAGGTGATGCTCCTCTTTCTTTCTTCAGATCTCCTTCTTCTTCTTCCTTGGTTTCTGTCTTGGCCTCTCTTCTTCATTTTCTGCAGTCTCTTCTGTGAAGGTTTCTTCTTCCTTGGCTCTGCTGTACTTCTTCTCTGCAGCCTTTCCTCTTCTTCTGCCTTGCTCAGCCTCTTCTTTAGAGTTTCTTCTTGTTTCTCCTCCCTGCGGCTAAGTGTCAGCTTCTTCTTTTCTTTTTCAGCCAGGGGCGTCACCCCTCCTTTCTTCTTTTCCCTTCAGGCCGTCGTCTGATTTCCAAATCAGACGACTTCACTACCTGTTGCTACAGTCAGCTTCCTTCTTCTTCCGCGGGTCTTCTTCTTCGCCTGTGCCTGCACACTTCAGAGTTTTTCGTCAGAGGCAAAACCTATTCTACCCTCCCCCCCCCCCCGCGTCTCTCTCTCTCTCTGAAACCACTCTTGGGAAAGCTCTCCCAGAGCTGCCGGGTAACCGGGTTCGGGTCAGGCCCGGGTCCAGGCCCACCGGCGTGCGTGGTGGGCGAGGAGTGCAGGTCAGTCTTAAGTCGGGTCGGGTCGGGTCAGGTCCGCGGGGCGTGAGCGCGGACGAGACCGGGTAACCGGGCTGGTGAAGGGGACCTCACCCCGTGTGCTGAGGCAGTAAGCCTCCAGCACTTTTGCATCTTATATCGCTGCGCCTCTTCAGGCTTTTCCGTGGTGGGACTAAATGTCCCACCTCAATTGCGCGCCCGCAGCGGGGAAATCAGCGGGAGATTGCGGCGTCACGCGAAGCTTTCTGCCTTAGCTGCGAGCCTGGTGTTTTGCCAAAACGCTTCGCAAGGCCTGCGAGTTGAATCTGGGCGTGGCGCTGAGCGTGGCGCGCCTGTAGCTGCAGGCGGAAGCAGTTCCTCCTGCGCGGCAATGGCGGCGGAGGTCGGGTGGTCTGTTCACAAGAAAACGGCCTCTCGGCCTAATCAGAAAGTGCCAGGAGCTTCGCCAGGGTGCGGCGAAGCTCGTGTGGGTGGTGGCGAGGCGAGGGGCGGCATGCAAGGGCTGCCCTAGGTCGGACTGTGGGTCGGAGGATGGGTTTGTTCGGTGGGGTTGCAGAGGGTGATGTGGGGGAAGTGGCAGGGCAGGGGTTGATCAGGGTGAGGAGGCGGAGGTCCTGCGGTGGTCGGCGAGCCGTGTGGGTTGCTGAGGTGATGGGAGCGGCTCGCCGGAGGATGGCCAGAGGCGGAGAAGGTGAGGGTGAACAGGAGCGGTCGAGGGTTTAATCAAATAAAAGACAGTGAGGAAAAGAAAGAGGGGGAGATGGGGAGGAGTTCTGACCTAGCTACGGAGACGAAAGGGGCCGGGGCAGGGCGACAGTCGTATCGACTGTCGCCGGAGAAGAAGATGCCCAGGGGAAAGGGCGGCGGCGAGCAGAGGGCTGGAGAGGCGCCAGCTGGGTACGGCGTGGCGCAGGAAGAGCAGGGGAGGAGGTCTCTGCTGCTGGTATTGCGGCAGAGCGAAGAGGAGGAGGAGGAGGAACCGCCGGAGCTGGTGGGCGTCTGCCGGAGGGAGAGGAGAAGAAAGTTGGGGGTTTTCTCCGTCAGATCCAGGCTGCCCCGGTCGGTGGAGCAACGGGGGGTATTTATAGGGATCAAACAGGGAGGAAGGCGGAGGGAGACGACGTGTCTCCCTCGCCGGAGGATGGCCGGAAATAAGAACCCATACCGTCCGTGCATTCGCACGGCCGGTATGGTGGGTTACAACGACCAGGGGGGTGTCCCTGCGACGGCTGACGACGCAGGGCACCCCCAGTTTACTTGCTAGGTCCCCCACCTCACCCTGCGCGGCGCCATGCTCCGCGCAAGGTCGCCGGAGCATGGTGCTGGCAGGTTTTGCAGGGGGGACCTGATTGCAAAGAACGAAGGAGAGTTAGGGGCCAAAATGCGAGGGTTCAAAAGTTGAGGGCCAAAGAGTAAATATATGAGGACCAAAGTGTAAAGTCGGTCAAGGAGGTTTCTTCTTAGGCTCAAGTTTTTATACATGACTAATTAGGACCTAAGGAATCTGATGGTGAATTTCATTTCCATATTAAACCTTGTTTGACCGGTCAATTTACGCAAAAACCCAAATTAAGTTATTAATTGGGCATGGTTCTCAATGTAGGTCAAAAAGGGTTCTGAAGGCCAAATTGAAGGTTCTAAACCCTGGAGATTATTTTTCTATGAATTTTAGAGGGTTTATTCTATTTTTACTTTGCCTCGAACCTTGTGAATTGAAGTGGGTTGTTTTAGGGTTACAGATTATCATTTAGTTTCTTGGAATTGCTGTAGCCCTTGCTAGATCATTTCATCCCACTCTTATTCTTATTAAGCTGCTTTGACCTATGTTTGGGCCCTGAATTACCCTGTATGCAGATTATACTGGTAAAATTGCATTTTTACCCCTTATGACTTATTTTCTTCTCAAACTCAGGATTCTCTGAGTTAAGCCTTTCCTTGAGATATGTAGGAGCTTTTATCCTTTGTATTAGGTCAAAATGAGCTAGTTATGGCTCATGATGAGGTTCTCATCACTAGCCTACAACACTAAAGATTAACTTCTAGACCTAGGATTCTGTCAATTCTTCTCCTTTAGGTCTCAACTTAAAATCTTCAAAACCCAATTTCTTAGGCTTCACTACCCAATACCAAGGTTCAGTAGCTATGATTTTAAAACATCTATGCTTAGTGAAGAGAATTGTCCTAAAGACATCCAAAGTTGTAAAAATCCAGATCTTAAGGCATCATTTTCCAATCCCAATAATTCCAATTCAAGCCTTTGGCTTGGCCTTACTCAGGTTTGGTTGCTTTCTCCTCACCACTTTTCTATCCTGAGGTCAACACTTTTTGTGTATATCTCCCCGGTGGACCACTGGTATTTTATTCCTAATATTTTTTTCTCCATATTTTTTTCTTCACTTTTTCTATAGGTTAGAACACCCATTTGTAGCGAGGTGTTCTTTTATTTGATGGAAGGAAGGGTAGCATCCATTTGTAACGAGATGCTTTTATTTATTATGGAAAAACTGCATAAGCACCCATTTTTAACAAGGCACTTAACTGCAGGGTGTTTTATTTTATTTTATTTATTTATTTATTTTCATTTTCTTTTCTTTTTCTTTTCTTTTCCCCCCTTCTCATTTTTCTTACTAACTTTATTCTCCAAATCCTTTTTCTAGGTGAGTGGCACATCCTTCACCCTTTCAAGAACCGCCCCACGAAAATCTTTGGACTAAAGAGGATTCAGAACTAATCTCTTAACCTTTGTGTTTTCGCGGTCTCAGATGCCAACAAAACAATTCTATGTGTGTGAATTTAGATGTTTAGGTTACTTAGCTCTCAAACCAGAGCTTAGACAACAAAGCCCTTTACTCTCAGGTTCTTCAAATTCTTAGTTTCCTCCTATAGGATTCGTCAAGACAAAATTTACCAGGTCTAGTTATTTTTCTCTAGCTTGTAAGTTTTGTAAACTAAAATTTTACCAACTCTCTATTTAATTAACTCTGAATATCTGACCTTTTTACTTAACTTTATGATAAAATAAAATTTTCAAAAAGCAAAAGGATTACTTAATCTAATTGATTAAAAAGTTATAATTTAATTCCAAAACTTAAGTTTAAATCTTAACACACTTAGTTTCTTAATTCAAGAATGGAAAAATAAATTTTTAAAAGATTTAAAAGATTCCTAATTCAAATAAAATCTTGTTTTAAAAATTTAAACACAAAAGTGTGTTTTTACAAAATGTTTAAAGTAAAAATCTAATTAAGAATTGAATGCTCTTTAATATCCTATATATATTCTATATACATTTTAAACTTCTGACCTAAAAGGAAATTAAGCTCTTAATTATAATATATATATACACTTCTTCTTTTCTTCTTTAAAAATGAATATACCCCTCTTATTATTTTTATGAATTTTCTTTTTTTCAAATTTTTGTATTTATATATTTTTATTTTTATGTATATAATATTTTTCAATTTTTATCATTTTTTTTCAAAAATTTTTCAAATTTTTGTGAAATTTTTTATTTTTTTTAATTTTCATCAAATTTGGAATTTCTATTTTTTTTAAATTTCATGGATATTTAACTTTTTATGTGTTTTTATTTTTTAACCCACACATAAAGTGAAAATTTCACTTCAACACAGACCACACTCCAACTCATCATCTTCTATTCTTTTATTTTTGGTTCTAATAGATTTTTAGTTCTAGTAGGCATTCTGTTACTTGTTCTAGTTGTAATATTGACATCTTTTCTAGTAACAATAAAAGTTTAGTTTTCATCTTTATCATTTGCAAATTCTACTTCTCACCCCCTTCTCTATATAATTGCCTGATTGTAATTTCCCTCT
Organism: Thalassia testudinum; assembly: GCA_037157565.1. Lineage (NCBI taxonomy): Eukaryota > Viridiplantae > Streptophyta > Magnoliopsida > Alismatales > Hydrocharitaceae > Thalassia > Thalassia testudinum. Next base: position 128,313,312 of record JAZHRO010000014.1, on the reverse strand, counting down.
TCTCATCTTGTTCTTTACCTTAGTTCATATTTGGTTTACATTTTACATTTAGTTAGACAGATCCTACACCTCCCCGTTTTTGACCCGGGACTCACCAAGGTCTCAGTTATTTTTATTTCTGCTCTCGAAAAATCACACTACAATGAATGCTTTTATCACTTAGCAGTTTCTTCAGATCAAGCATTTCGAGGTGGAGGTTAGGGATGGGAATGTTAGGTTAAAGGTTATAGGGGTTAATGTTGTGTTGTAAGAGAGAGAGGTGGAAGCAGGATTGTTGGACCTATTCTAATTGATTTCCATAGTTTCCTTTGAACCAGACGAGAAAGAATTCAAGAAAGGTCTTTTTGTGTGTAGGGTGAAATCAATTGGTCCCTCCAAGTGTGGCTTTTAGACCAATGCCCGTTGATTGAAGAGGTTGGGACAACCGGGTTTTATTGTTATAACGTTGTAGTATAGCCAGTTATTACCAACATTTCAAATATATAAAATTTTTTACTCGGAGAATAAAAGAGTTCCCGAGGTCGAACTCAGGGAGCAAGTTGTATTCTAGAGATATACATGTTTCTTTTACAAAAAAATAAAGAAAGAGAGAGGGAAAGAATTTGTTGTCTTCTTTTCTCTTTGTTTTCTCCTGGTGATGATCTTCTTTCTTTCTTTCTTCAGATCTCCTTCTTCTTCTTTGTTCTGCAGAGGTGATGCTCTTCTTTCTTTCTTTCTTCAGATCTCCTTCTTCTTCTTTGTTCTGCAGAGGTGATGCTCTTCTTTCTTTCTTTCTTCAGATCTCCTTCTTCTTCTTTGTTTTTCTTCTTTCAGTTCTTCCCTTGTTCTTTTGTGTTCTCCTCTGCTTCGCCTTCTTCTGTTGTTCTTCAGATCTTCTTCCGTCTTTCTTCTTTTCCCTTCAGGACGTCGTCTGATTTCCAAATCAGACGACTTAAACTGCCTGTTGCTACAGTCAGCTTCCTTCTTCTTCCGCGGCTCTTCTTCTTCACCTGTGCCTGCACACTTCAGAGCTTACGTCAGAGAACAAAACCTACTCTACCCTCTCCCCCCGCGTCTCTCTCTCTCTGAAACCACTCTTCGGAAAGCTCTCCCAGAGCTGCCGGGTAATCGGGTTCGGGTCACGCCCGGGTCCAGGCCCACCGGCGTGCGTGGTGGGCGAGGAGTGCAGGTCAGTCTTAAGTCGGGTCGGGTCGGGTCAGGTCCGCGGGGCGTGAGCGCGGACGAGACCGGGTGACCGGGCGGGTGAAGGGGACCTCACCCCGTGTGCTGAGGCAGTAAGCCTCCAGCACTTTTGCATCTTATATCGCTGCGCCTCTTCAGGCTTTTCCGAGGTGGGACTAAATGTCCCACCTCAATTGCGCGCCCGCAGCGGGGAAATCAGCGGGAGATCGCGGCGTCACGTGAAGCCTTCTGCCTTAGCTGCGAGCCTGGTGTTTTGTCGAAACGCCTCGCAAGGCCTGGGAGTTGAATCTGGGTGTGGCGCTGAGCGTGGCGCGCCTGTAGCTGCAGGCGGAAGCAGTTCCTTCTGCACGGCAATGGCGGCGGAGGTCGGGTGGCCTGTTCACAAGAAAACGGCCTCTCGGCCTAATCAGAAAGTGCCGGGAGCTTCGCCAGGGTGCGGCGAAGCTCGTGTGGGTGGTGGCGAGGCGTGGGGCGGCGTGCAAGGGCTGCCCTAGGTCGGACTGTTGGTCGGAGGATGGGTTTGTTGGGGGAAGCGTTACGGAGGTGTGGAGTGGCAGTGAAGGGGTGGGGGGTGCTCAGTGTGATGAGGCGGAGGTTCGGTGAAGGTTGGCGAGGTGTGTGAGGCTGTGGAGCGATGGGAGCATCTCGCCGGAGGGTGGCCGGAGACGAAGGGGGTGACGATGGTCAGGGTCGGTTGAGAGCTTAATTGAATAAATTGAAAGCGGGGGAAGAAAGAGGAGAAGACGGGGGGTAGTTCTAGCTTACTTGCAGGGACGAAGGGGGAGGAACAGGGCGACAGTCGTATCGACTGTCGCCGGAGAAGACGATGCTCAGGGAAAGGGGCGGCGACGAGCAGAGAGCCGGAGAGGCGCCAGCTGGGTGCGGCGTGGCGCGGGAAGAGCAGGGGAGGAAGTCTCTGCTGCTGGTATTGCGGCAGAGCGAAGAGGTGGACGGGGGGGGGGAACCGCCGGAGCTGGTGAGCGTCTGCCGGAGAGAGAAGAGAGGAAAGTTGGGGATTTTCTCCGTCAGATCCAGGCTGCCCCGGTCGGTGGAGCAACGGGGGGTATTTATAGGAATCAAAACAGGGAGGAAGGCGGAGGGAGACGACGTGTCTCCCTCGACGGAGGATGGCCGGAAACAAAAACCCATACCGTCCGTGCGTTCGCACGGACGGTATGATGGGTTACAACGACCAAGGGGGTGTCCCTGCGACGGCTGACGACGTAGGGCACCCCCGGTTTACTTGCCAGGTCCCCCCCCTCACCCTGCGCGGCGCCATGCTCCGCGCAAGGTCGCCGGAGCATGGTGGTGGCAGGTTTTGCAGGGGGACCTGATCGCAAAGAACGAAGGAGAGTTTGGGGCCAAAATGCGAGGGTTCAAAAGTTGAGGGCCAAAAAGTAAATATATGAGGACCAAAGTGTAAAGTTGGTCAAGGAGGTTTCTTCTTAGGCTCAAGTTTTTATACATGACTGATTAGGACCTAAGGAATCCGATGGTGAATTTCATTTCGATATTAAACCTTGTTTGACCGGTCAATTTATGCGAAAACCCAAATTAAGTTATTAATTGGGCATGGTTCTCAATGTAGGTCAAAATGGGTTCTGAAGGCCAAATTGAAGGTTCTAAACCCTAGAGATTATTTTTCTATGAATTTTAGAGGGTTTATTCTATTTTTACTTTGTCTTGAACCTCGTGAATTGAAGTGGGTTGTTTTAGGGTTACAGATTATCATTTAGTTTCTTGGAATTGCTGTAGCCCTTGCTAGATCATTTCATCCCACTCTTATTCTTATTAAGCTGCTTTGACCTATGTTTGGGCCCTGAATTACCCTGTATGCAGATTATACTGGTAAAATTGCATTTTTACCCCTTATGACTTGTTTTCTTCTCAAACTCAGGATTCTCTGAGTTAAGCCTTTCCTTGAGATATGTAGGAGCTTTTATCCTTTGTATTAGGTCAAAATGAGCTAGTTATGGCTCATGATGAGGTTCTCATCATACCCCCATGCCTAGCTTTTGCTAGTCCCTTAGCAAAAACTTAAGGTTTCAACCCTTGTTCTAGACCATGAAGTTTTTAATAGTTTTAGATAAGTGCCTTTTTTATTTGAGCATAGATTAGGTTAGAATGCTGACCATAGGCCTAAAAGGTACTCTAGTACCAATCAAGATCCAAATCTGTCTAGCCTTAGCCTCAGTCTTTTAGCAAAGGTTTTTAAGGTCCACAAGAACTAACCTAAGGTTTATTGGACTTCGTGGTTAAAACACCCGTGCTTGAAATGATTTTAGCCCTGGCTCAGTTTGCAGTGCGTTTTGTAAGAGAGAGAGAGAAAGTTTTTCTGTTTGGAGAGTTTTCTCTCTCTTTTTCTTTTTAGTTCTAGCCTAGGATTGGCTTTTCAACACGGTCTGTATCAGATTCCTTGCTCCCATCATCAATCCTCAAGGGTTCCTGGCGATCGATGTTTCGAGATAGCACCGCCCATGGCAACCCCCGGAACCCTGGCTATTGAGATTTCGAGATAATCCCATCCATGGTGTTCCGTGGCCGAATCCAGACCCTGGCAATTGACACTTCGAGATAATGCCATCCATGGAATCTGAACCAGCAGAGTGCTTACATGCCCCCAGTAGGATATGTAAATATCCTAGGAGACAAGCACCGAGGAGATGATATTTTGCTACGCATCTTTGAGGGGATTTCCCGCCTCTCCGTGCTGGGAACTCGTCCAAATCAACTTGTGTTGATCGGCCGCTCCTATTCTAGGTGTTCTTTTCAGAATTTTGCGACGCTTCTGCGTGATTCTGATTTTTACGCTTACTGAACCAGGCTGTGTGTGAGATTAGGGTGCTTAGGTTACTGAGTCCCGTAAACCAAAAATTAGTTAACGAGGCCGAATACTCCCTAAGCCTTAGACCTAATACTTCAGCTTTTCATTTTCCTCAACCTCTTGAGGAGTGTCCAGATCTTAATGGGTACTAAGAGTCTATTCAAGAATGCCTAAGGTTTGCATTCTTTACTAATCTCTTTGTGCACTTTTCTTGAATGAGGTCTAGAACTTAGGTTAATTCCTTAGTTCCTTACTAATGACTATCACTTTTTCTCATAATTTTGTGCTCCTTTTTCATTTTGTTTCTTTTCTCCTTCACAAAATTTCCTTCTCCTCCTTTCCTCTTATTCTTTTTCGAAAATTTTTTTAATTTTTATGGTGTTTTTGGCATATGTGAATTTTTTTGTTTGAAACCTTTTCTTACAAGTTTTGCACTTTCATACCCGCCCATGCCTAAGATTTGCAATGTCCTCATTGTAACCTAGGGGGTCTTAGTTCATTCCTTAAGACAGAAATTTGGATGAGTAGATGGGTCAGGTTGAAATTTTTTTTTTTTTTTTTTTTTTTTTGCGGACGATTTCAAATCCCAGATGCAGGCATCTGAGTTGGGGTCGGCTGTCTACAAGGGTGAACTTCGAGTGCTAAAAGGTGTCAGAACAAGTTTCAGGTTTTCAAAGAGAATGACGGGCTGCCTCCCGTTAAGCACTGAGTTTTACGCCATCGGCTGGGCGCAATAAGCTCAAGGGGAAAGGAGGATATAAGATGCCTCAGCCAAATCAGTAGAAGTTACATCGATGAACGGCTTGAGTCTCTGACCGTTCACGATGAAAGGTTCTGAATCGTGGCTGAGTGGACTGATTTCGACTGCTCCATTTCCAAAAACCTGTCGGACCAAATATGGTCCGACCCACTTAGATCTCAGTTTTCCTGGGAAGAGTTTGAGTCGGGTATCAAAGAGTAGGACCTTTTGACCAGGATGAAAGATCTTTCTCGAGATGTGTTTGTCGTGGAAGGCTTTAACCCGCTCCTTGTAGATTTGCGAGTTCTCGTACGCGTCTATGCGTAACTCATCGATCTCGCTGATTTGGAGTTTTCTGTGGGTCCCAGCCTTGGAAAGATCTAGATTACAGTTCCGTACTGCCCAATAGGCTTTATGCTCCAGTTCGACGGGAAGGTGGCATGCCTTTCCGTACACCAGTCTAAAGGGAGACATGCCCAATTGGGTCGTGTGGGCGGTCCTATAGGCCCACAATGCTTCCAGAAGTCGGGAAGACCAGTCCTTCCTGCCAGGTCGAACAGTGACTTGCAGGATTTTCTTGATCTCCCGATTAGACAGCTCAGCTAGACCATTAGTTTGGGGGTGGTAAGGAGTAGAGATTCGGTGAGACACCCCGTATTTGGTCATCAGTGACCTAAACTGAGCATTTGTGAAATGGGTCCCTCCATCAGAGATTATTGCAGGAGGAATCCCGAACCTTGAGAAAATGTGTTGATGAATGAATTTGAGAACGATTTTGTGATCACAGGTTCGGGTTGGTATGGCTTCGATCCATTTGGACACGTAGTCCACAGCCAACAGAATGTATTCGAAACCATCCGAAACAGGAAAGGGGCCCATAAAATCAATCCCCCAAACATCAAAGATTTCGCATACTAGAATCGGTTGCATAGGCATCATGTCGCGATGGCTCATGTTGCCCAAAGTCTGGCAACGACTGCATGCCTTGCAGTGATTGTATGCGTCTTTGAACAGTGTGGGCCAGTAAAAGCCGCACTGGAGGACTTTTGATGCGGTTTTATGCCCGGCAAAATGGCCACCGCATGCCTGGTCATGGCAGAAAGAGAGGATATTGTTGAATTCCCCTTCCGGGACACATCTTCGGATGATCTGATCGGCACCTATGCGGAAGAGGTACGGATCTTCCCAAATGTAATACTTGGCATCGGAGCGTAATTTGTCTTTCTTGGCCTTCGGCCAATCGGACGGGGTCTGATGAGATGCCAAGTAATTTACTATATTAGCAAACCATGGAAGGCTAGTACCAATAGTCAGCAGGTGCTCATCGGGAAAATGTTCAGTGATGGGTCCGGAAGGGTCAATTATTTCAGAAGGAAGACGGGACAAGTGATCAGCTACCACGTTTTGCTTTCCCGCTTTGTCGCGAATTTCAAGGTCAAATTCTTGCAACAGCAAGATCCATCGGATTAATCGAGGTTTCGCGTCCTTCTTCGCAAGGAGCTACCTCACAGCTGTGTGATCCGAGTATATGATGACATGGGAACCCAGAAGGTACGATCTGAACTTTTCTAGGGCAAATACTACAGCTAGCAGCTCTTTCTCAGTAACCGTATAGTTACGCTGAGCCTCATCGAGTGTTTTGCTGGGGTAGTAAATGACCACAGGTTTCTTGTTATTTTTCTGTCCCAAAACCGCTCCTACAGCGAAGTCGGATGCATCACACATGATCTCAAAGGGTTGAGACCAATCAGGGGACTGTAGGATCGGGGCTTGGGTGACTCGGTCATGCAGGATTTCAAATGCTTGAGTGCATTCCTTGGAGATTTCGAAGGGAACATCCTTGGAGAGAAGAGTGGTCAGGGGGCGTGCGATTTTTGAAAAATCAGGGATAAATCGTCGATAAAAATCGACATGCCCTAAAAAGGATCGGATGTCCCTGATTGAGCTAGGCATAGGAAGGTGAGAGATCAGATTAACCTTAGCTCGATCCACTTGGATACCTTTCTCCGAAATTGAGTGTCCTAGGACAATTCCCTCAGGCACCATGAAATGGCTCTTTTCCCAGGAAAGAACCAAATTCACATCGATGCACCGCCTGAGTATCTGGACCAAGTGTTGGAGGCAATCGTCGAATGATGCTCTGAAAACTGAAAAGTCATCCATGAAGACTTCCAGATAATCACCTACCATATCTGAGAATATGGCAAGCATGCATCGCTGAAAAGTAGCGGGTGCGTTGCAAAGACCGAAAGGCATCCTTCGGAAAGCGTATGTTCCGAAGGGGCAGGTGAACGTGGTCTTTTCTTGGTCCTCAGGATGGATTGCCACCTGGTTATAACCGGAGTACCCGTCAAGAAAGCAGAAGAACCTATTTCCCGCTAGTTTTTCGAGAATTTGATCAATGAAGGGTAGTGGGAAATGATCCTTCTTTGTGGAGGAATTTAGTCGGCGGTAATCTATACAGACTCTCCACGAGTTGGCTAATCGGGTAGGAATGATTTCTCCGATCTCAGTCGTTATAGTGGTGAGTCCTGCCTTCTTGGGCACGACCTGAATTGGGCTCACCCAACGACTATCGGAGATCAGGTAGATGATCCCGGCATCTAACCACTTGATGATCTCCTTTTTCACGACCTCCTGCAGATTGGGGTTTAAACGTCTCTGCATTTCACGAGAAGGTCGTGTGCCCTCTTCTGAATAGATATGATGAGTACAATAAGAGGGACTTATTCCAGTCAAATCATCGAGAGTCCATCCGATGGCTCTGCGATGTTGCTGGAGGACAACAATCAGGCGGGATTCCTGTTCAGGACTGAGGTTGGAATTGATAATCACAGGAAGGGTCTGATTAGAACCCAAAAAGACGTATTTTAAGTGAGCAGGAAGGGGTTTCAGTTCGAGGATGGGGTTTTCAGCAGCAGCGGGTGGTTCAGTATAGATGTGAGGTTCAAGGGTGGGAGTTACTGGGTTGTTCACATCTGGATTTGACTCCTCTGTTTGCGGGTCAAGATCCTTCTGTGGTTGATGAGGCATACTCGAGTCATTCTGGAGGTGTGATTCATCAACCAAAGTCTTGATGTCACAAATTTGCTCGATGACGCCGCAATTAATTCCTTGTTGGGCCTTAAATATATCAATTTTCAGTGTTTGATCTCCAAACTTAAGCTCTATTTGGCCCTCCTCACAGCTGATGTTGGCTCTAGCAGTAGCCAAGAAAGGTCTCCCTAGAATGATTGGTGTATCCCTAGGGTTCTCAGGTGCATCCATATCTAAGACTATAAAGTCCACTGGAAAATAGAAATCCCGCACTCTCACGATAACATCCTCGAGAATCCCTTTTGGTGACTTTATAGATCGATCTGCTAATTGTAATGTCACCTCGGTTGGTTTTAGCTCAGATTCTTCTAGATGGTCGAGTAAGGATGTGGGTATCAGGTTTATGGATGCACCCAAGTCTAACAAAGCTCTATCAAATTGGGTACCACCTATCTTACAGGAAATCAGGGGAGTTCCAGGATCTTTTGCCTTGGGTGGGAGTCTACTGAGGATTACAGAGCTGGCTTGTTCTGACAGAACAATTGGGCTCCCTCCCTTGGTTCGCGGCTTACGCTGGGGTGTACATATATTCTTTAAAAATCGTGCGTAAGCTGGTACGTGGCGGATTGCATCCATCAAGGGGATGTTTATGTGGACCTGCTCAAAGAGCTTGACCAGGTCCTCCTCAGGGGCCACGGGTTTTGTGGTCTTCTTTCCCTTGGTCAGGGCCTTGGGAAACGGGATCTTGGTTGGTTCTTCTAGGATAGGTCCAGGTTGTGGATCTGGAACAGCGGTACCTTGGATAACTATCCTAGGGTCATGGTTATCAGGCTTGGAGTGGTTTGGATAATGCGGGTCTTGAGTTGTTTTACCACTACGTGTTGTTACAGAATTTAATCCGGCCTGATTTTGGTTTGGGTTTGGTAGGAGGGGTGGCTGCTGCTGAAATCCCGCATAAGAAGTTGAGGCTTCCATCTCGTCTGGAGATGGAGCAGTAGGGGCCTGATAAATCCATTGAGCGTGGCCTAAATTTGGATTCATAACGCGCTTCTGGGTTGGCACGTTATTTGGGTTAGGAAGAGGTTGGGAAGGGAGTGTGCCTGGCTGGCGAGAATTTGCCAACTGGGCCAGTTGAGTTTTAACTTCAGTAAGCTCGTCCTTGTGCTGTTTTTGAATAGCCGCATTCATTTTTTGAATGTCAGCCAGAGTCTGAAGGATTAGGGACATTTGATCCTGATTTGGCCCTGATGGATAAGTAGGGTTGGGCCGAGGCTGAGGCGGCTGGTAATGACGAGGGGGCTGTGGGCGGGACTGAAAAGGTGGTCTTTGAGTTTGGGAATTTCCTGCCCACTGAAAATTGGGATGGTTTCACCATCCAGGGTTGTAAGTGTTGGAGAATGGGTCGTTCTGGATGGCGTTGAGGTCCTCGCAGGTCTGAGGAACCTCCTGAGAGTCAGGGAAAGGGGGAATGGAGTTCCCTCGGCTGGTGTAGAAAGGATCGGATGATCTTCCAGTCCAAGAATCAGATGGGGGTGGATATGGATCCATCCCAGGGGAAGATCGATGGAGGATGTTTTGCACAGTCTCCTGTGTGGAAGGAGGTTGTGCAAAGGAGTTACGCGCGGAGGTGGCTCGCTGCAAGTGCTGAGTCAGCTCATCCACCTTCTTTTCAATGATTGAGACCTTGTCCAATCGACTGGCCATTAATTCCAGGTCGACTGATGCGGACAGGCCCTGCGTCTCATGTGCTCCCTTAAGATTCGTCGCTGCGCGGGTATTCGTCCTGTCGAATAATCCCATGGAGTCATTGTTGATGGAGTTCTCGCACATGTTTTCGAGAATCTCCCATATGGTGTCTTCATGTTGACCCATGATGTTTCCTCCGCAAGTTGCATTGACGAAAAGGCGGATGTTCTCACGGAGTCCCTGGTAAAAAGATTGGACTTGTTCCCATTTAGGAACTCCGTGATGGGGGCACTTTCTCATGAGATCCTGAAAACGATCCCATGCCTCATGGAGAGGTTCTCCTGATTGTTGAGTGAAGTGTGTAATCTGATGGCGCAAGGCGTTGGTCCGACCAACGGGAAAAAACTTTTTCAAAAATTCGGATTGAAGTTCTTCCCAAGTGTTGATCGGCCGGGTCTGAGTTTGATACCAATGGGCGGCCTTGTCCATAAGAGAAAAGGAGAACATCTTCATGAGAAGAATATCCCGATTTTGCGCATCTGATCCAAAAGTGTGGGCCAGATGTTTTAGCTGTTTGATGTGCTGGAAGGGATCTTCAGAATTAAGCCCATGAAATTTAGGTATAGCATGAATCATGTTGGGCTTTAATTCGGAATCAGGTCCTCCAGTCGGGATTCTGACTCGAGGCTCAATGGCCACCGCAGCAGGATTGTAGTGGTCCCGCATCATAGGACGCTGTGGTGGGTGCACGAAGTTTTGGAAGAGGTCATTGAGTCGCTGGAGCTGGTGTTCCAGATTATTTTCTTCCTCAACTGGCTGAGCCATGATGGGGGAAGAACAAGAACTTGGTTCTGAATCAGAAGAGAGAATAATGTGAGGGTGTTGCTGCACAAACACGGGCGTCGAGGCTTGGCCTTGACGAGAGCGAATTTCTAAAGGAGGTCTTAAGGGTGGTCTTAGGGACCTCCTTCCGTACATGCACTGTTGGAAGAGGTAAGTTTAGAAGGTGCTGGACCCAATCAAGACACCCAAAAATGTGTTGGGTGACTATAGAGGTGCGGGGCAGATGGACCCCTTGATCAGAAAGATCGTCCACCTGAGAATTACCTGGGCAGCCAGAGAGGGAGAGTCCCGCGAAGACCCCTACACGGTAGAGCGTCCCCACGGGTTACAGGGTTTCCCCCACCCGACCTCTCTTGTCACTGCGGTTCCAGGTAGACCAGAATGGGGATCTTTACCTCTTAAGTCTACCAATTTTAAGATCAGGGTGCTTAAGGTTTCACTTGAACTTTAGTCTTTTTAAGTGCAAAGAGTGACCTAATTTAAGGTTGGTTGACCCAAGGGGTCAACTTTACCTCTTGTTTTCTTTGAGGGCTTTCAGGTCTTGTCTTTTAGGGTTCAAGTGTTTAGAGAGAGCCAATTGTTTAGGATTTTTCTTGTTAATTATTTTCAATCAATGGCTTGGACACACCTCTTTTGGATTTCCTCAATTCTTGATTAAGGGGTGTGTCTCTACTGAAATCCTAATGTTTGACCTTATGTTGGCTCTACTTGGTCCATTTAACTCTTTGTTGGGCAATGAGGGCTCAAGCAAGAATGTGTTAGCCCTTAAATACCCTTAATAGTGTGCAGGAGTGATGAGTTGAAAACATGCAACTCTTTATGGTTACTAAGTATGGAAGACAGGTTAGCCCTATATTGCTTGTTCTTTTCTTTTCTTCCTCTTTAGAGTTTAGGGGTTAATAGTGAGAGGAAAAATTTACCTGTCTTCGGAGTGGTTGTCGTGTGGTTGCTTGTCTTCTTGAGTTCCTGTAGCTGCACAAAAGAGAGGAGATTATCAGAAATTAAAAAAAAAGAAACAGGAATGTTTACCTCTAGAATAGCCGTTGCTCCCCGGCAGCGGCGCCAAAATGATTGAAGAGGTTGGGACAACCGGGTTTTATTGTTATAACGTTGTAGTATAGCCAGTTATTACCAACATTTCAAATATATAAAATTTTTTACTCGGAGAATAAAAGAGTTCCCGAGGTCGAACTCAGGGAGCAAGTTGTATTCTAGAGATATACATGTTTCTTTTACAAAAAAATAAAGAAAGAGAGAGGGAAAGAATTTGTTGTCTTCTTTTCTCTTTGTTTTCTCCTGGTGATGATCTTCTTTCTTTCTTTCTTCAGATCTCCTTCTTCTTCTTTGTTCTGCAGAGGTGATGCTCTTCTTTCTTTCTTTCTTCAGATCTCCTTCTTCTTCTTTGTTCTGCAGAGGTGATGCTCTTCTTTCTTTCTTTCTTCAGATCTCCTTCTTCTTCTTTGTTTTTCTTCTTTCAGTTCTTCCCTTGTTCTTTTGTGTTCTCCTCTGCTTCGCCTTCTTCTGTTGTTCTTCAGATCTTCTTCCGTCTTTCTTCTTTTCCCTTCAGGACGTCGTCTGATTTCCAAATCAGACGACTTAAACTGCCTGTTGCTACAGTCAGCTTCCTTCTTCTTCCGCGGCTCTTCTTCTTCACCTGTGCCTGCACACTTCAGAGCTTACGTCAGAGAACAAAACCTACTCTACCCTCTCCCCCCGCGTCTCTCTCTCTCTGAAACCACTCTTCGGAAAGCTCTCCCAGAGCTGCCGGGTAATCGGGTTCGGGTCACGCCCGGGTCCAGGCCCACCGGCGTGCGTGGTGGGCGAGGAGTGCAGGTCAGTCTTAAGTCGGGTCGGGTCGGGTCAGGTCCGCGGGGCGTGAGCGCGGACGAGACCGGGTGACCGGGCGGGTGAAGGGGACCTCACCCCGTGTGCTGAGGCAGTAAGCCTCCAGCACTTTTGCATCTTATATCGCTGCGCCTCTTCAGGCTTTTCCGAGGTGGGACTAAATGTCCCACCTCAATTGCGCGCCCGCAGCGGGGAAATCAGCGGGAGATCGCGGCGTCACGCGAAGCCTTCTGCCTTAGCTGCGAGCCTGGTGTTTTGTCGAAACGCCTCGCAAGGCCTGGGAGTTGAATCTGGGTGTGGCGCTGAGCGTGGCGCGCCTGTAGCTGCAGGCGGAAGCAGTTCCTTCTGCACGGCAATGGCGGCGGAGGTCGGGTGGCCTGTTCACAAGAAAACGGCCTCTCGGCCTAATCAGAAAGTGCCGGGAGCTTCGCCAGGGTGCGGCGAAGCTCGTGTGGGTGGTGGCGAGGCGTGGGGCGGCGTGCAAGGGCTGCCCTAGGTCGGACTGTTGGTCGGAGGATGGGTTTGTTGGGGGAAGCGTTACGGAGGTGTGGAGTGGCAGTGAAGGGGTGGGGGGTGCTCAGTGTGATGAGGCGGAGGTTCGGTGAAGGTTGGCGAGGTGTGTGAGGCTGTGGAGCGATGGGAGCATCTCGCCGGAGGGTGGCCGGAGACGAAGGGGGTGACGATGGTCAGGGTCGGTTGAGAGCTTAATTGAATAAATTGAAAGCGGGGGAAGAAAGAGGAGAAGACGGGGGGTAGTTCTAGCTTACTTGCAGGGACGAAGGGGGAGGAACAGGGCGACAGTCGTATCGACTGTCGCCGGAGAAGACGATGCTCAGGGAAAGGGGCGGCGGCGAGCAGAGAGCCGGAGAGGCGCCAGCTGGGTGCGGCGTGGCGCGGGAAGAGCAGGGGAGGAAGTCTCTGCTGCTGGTATTGCGGCAGAGCGAAGAGGTGGACGGGGGGGGGGAACCGCCGGAGCTGGTGAGCGTCTGCCGGAGAGAGAAGAGAGGAAAGTTGGGGATTTTCTCCGTCAGATCCAGGCTGCCCCGGTCGGTGGAGCAACGGGGGGTATTTATAGGGATCAAAACAGGGAGGAAGGCGGAGGGAGACGACGTGTCTCCCTCGCCGGAGGATGGCCGGAAACAAAAACCCATACCGTCCGTGCGTTCGCACGGACGGTATGATGGGTTACAACGACCAAGGGGGTGTCCCTGCGATGGCTGACGACGCAGGGCACCCCCGGTTTACTTGCCAGGTCCCCCCCCTCACCCTGCGCGGCGCCGCCGGAGCATGGTGGTGGCAGGTTTTGCAGGGGGGACCTGATCGCAAAGAACGAAGGAGAGTTAGGGGCCAAAATGCGAGGGTTCAAAAGTTGAGGGCCAAAAAGTAAATATATGAGGACCAAAGTGTAAAGTTGGTCAAGGAGGTTTCTTCTTAGGCTCAAGTTTTTATACATGACTGATTAGGACCTAAGGAATCCGATGGTGAATTTCATTTCTATATTAAACCTTGTTTGACCGGTCAATTTATGCGAAAACCCAAATTAAGTTATTAATTGGGCATGGTTCTCAATGTAGGTCAAAATGGGTTCTGAAGGCCAAATTGAAGGTTCTAAACCCTAGAGATTATTTTTCTATGAATTTTAGAGGGTTTATTCTATTTTTACTTTGCCTTGAACCTCGTGAATTGAAGTGGGTTGTTTTAGGGTTACAGATTATCATTTAGTTTCTTGGAATTGCTGTAGCCCTTGCTAGATCATTTCATCCCACTCTTATTCTTATTAAGCTGCTTTGACCTATGTTTGGGCCCTGAATTACCCTGTATGCAGATTATACTGGTAAAATTGCATTTTTACCCCTTATGACTTGTTTTCTTCTCAAACTCAGGATTCTCTGAGTTAAGCCTTTCCTTGAGATATGTAGGAGCTTTTATCCTTTGTATTAGGTCAAAATGAGCTAGTTATGGCTCATGATGAGGTTCTCATCACCCGTGCATCCACTAGAAGAACTGGGGAGGAGAGTAGGGAGGAGATGAGAGAATTTGTGTGTACTCAAGCAAACAAAATTTAAGCCTTAGGGTTGACTCCTTAAAACCTAAGACTTGGTTACTTGTTTAATAATAATCAACAATTAACCACCCTTCCCTTAATTAACCCAATTAAGCTGCAAGGGGGCAATTGTGCCCAAGCATGCCCTAGGAAAATCACTGGGGGCTTGTATAAACCTGGACCTAGTTGTTTGTTGTGACCCTCAACCTAGAATTAGGTTAAATCAAGGAATTGAAGTCAATTGAAAATGATTTAATAGACAAGCATCATGACTAATATGGATGAAATCCTTAAGGGTCAAGTTGCTATCGATTTTAATTAGGCTGAGGATACTAGAGTGCATAGGTTTTTTGGATGGGCGTTATTAGGTGGTTGTCCTGATTAATATTTTTTTGTGTGCGACTTTGGTGGGAGTGATGCCCAATGCAAAAACAATTGGTTTTGCAAACAAAGGATTTAAATGTACATCTTTTAGAGTTTTAGTAATTTAATGATTTCTTTTAAGATTCTTACTTATGAAGTCTTCAAAACAAGTTTGAAGTGCCACACAAGCAATTGCAATCAAGTTTTTGGGATGGAAAAATCCAATTCCTTTAAGTTGATTGTGACTAAAAAGAGAAAATAAACCCTAATGTTAAAATCCTAAGTAGGAAACTCTTAATAAAATGAATTGATTTTAGATATATTTTTAAGTGGTGGTCCATAAAAGACATAGAGCACTACCACGAAAAAGGAAATCAAACAAGGATTTGGAAAATAATTTTTTAAACTTGTTTGATATTTTTTTGATTTTTTTTTCTGTATTGGTATAAAAATCTAAAAAAGATTGATTTGAAAAATTGATTCTACATAATCCCCTAAAAATCTCATAAATATTTGAAAATTTTATATGTTATATAGAATTTTCCAAGGATTTTGATAATATAAATTTTCTTTAGATCTGATGAGTAGAAAAATTTATAAAATTCTAGAATAGTAAAAAAATAGTAAGGAATTAGGGTTTGACCCACTTGTAGTCCTCAAATTTGTTAATTTTTTCTACATGGCCAAATTCTTTAAAATTTGTAACTTAAGTTCCTAATTCAAAGAGGCTTCTAATGGGAGAGTTTGAGAATTTGAGGAATCCTTTTTGTGCTTGAACGTGATTTTTCAAAATCAAGATAGAAGTCTGGATTTTAAAAAATGAACAACCAATGGGGACAAGGTGGTGGAATGTTGATTCAAAAAAATAGACAAGTTGATCTTTTGGGTTCCACCACCCTTAAATTTTCTTATTTTTATGATTTTCTCTATTTTAGATATTTTTCTTGTATTTTCTTAGGATTTAGATGGAGTTTTGGTATGGTACTTAGCTAGATATCGCGGGAAGAAAAGATATCTTGAAGCTTTCGCTCCAAGTCAATCAAACTCCTACTCCCGCACAATTCATGATAGTCATGAATTTTTGTGTTGAAGATAATCAGTTTTAGGGTTTCAAGAAAGAGAAACTCGCATCGTTGTATTTTTACAGAAAAATTGACATATCAAATAATATTTATAACCAGGATGGTAAGTCTCAAGTCAAACACAGGGAGGAGACATTTGATTTATAAAAATCCACATTTGTTTTATTTGTTTTTGGTATTTTTTTATTTTTTGTAATTTTTTGGTGCTTTGTATTGAATAATCTCTTATTCTACTTAGAAATAATTAAAGGGAGAAGAGAGAGAGAGAGAAGAGGGAGAGGGAGAAACCAATATTTATAATTGCTAATCAAATGTTGTTACAGTAAATGATGTGGGAAAATAAATCTACTCTACGAAAGCGGTAAATGAGAAAGAGATAGAAGATCTACCTCGATGGCTGCTTGTGGGACAAGTGGCACCTGGACGAAGGTGGTGAGAAGATGGATGTGGGAGGACAAAGCTTGATAAGGAGGAGATGAAGCAGGGTGGATTTGCATCCATGAATGGGGGTGAGAGGATGGCCAGCAAGAGCTCCACGTAGGGGGGTGAGAAGTAGGAACACAAATTATTTTTTTTATCTCTAGTGGAGCGTCCCGAGACTTGGGACACACTCAAGAGAAGTTCTTGAGCTCTAGAGAGAAGTAGAAGAGCATAGGAAGGGATGAAGAGGAAGGAGGGGGGTCATATGGCTATTTATAAGTGAATGGAGGCATGTGGAAAATCTTTTCACCACATCAAGCCATTCAATGCAATTCACCAAACACGCCCCAATGCGTACACTGGCATGCAGCGTAATGCTCACGTACGTATGCTGACACGTCTTCGCACACAACAGCTGGTGCTGTGAGGGGCTCCTCTTAGCCATTGATTCCTCATCATAGGGTTAAGAGCACATGCACTGCGCACCTTAGATCGTGCACTCATGCATGCGATGGCACATTCATTGCGTTCTTCTCCATCCACACTTCCATATAGAGGCTTCTTTGCTACCCAATCAGAATCACGCGAGGCCCACCTGCTTTAGATGAGATGGGCACATGCTTTTGATGTGCGAGTGAGTGGCATCTTTGCCACCATTCAATCTTAATCGAGCGATGGTATTTCAATTGGGTGTGTGCGCTAAGGAGGGTGCTTTCCAGGACTTGAACGTGCATCCCTCTGATGAGAGGGCATGCCTTTTGCTACTGAGATGTGATCAGAAGGGTGCATTCCTTGCCGTTGGATCTCTATCCAACGACTAAGATCGCCCCCTTGATTTAGCCTTAGAGGATGGAGGGTGCGGTGCTAGGGCTTAACCTTAGCTGTTAAATGAAGATCGAACAATTGAGATTAAGGCTGGCATGGGCATAGGAGGCTAGCAGTTGACATTAAGTAGCTGTGATGGTTCATGTGGCACTATATGGCAGTCTGTCTTCTTTCCTTTGTAGGTGATATTTGGGATGTCCGATCAAGGCGATTTTCATGTCGTTGGACTATGATCGTCACCCTAAACCCATCTGTGTTGTTACATTTGTCGTTTAAAGCCCTAATTTGTGTTACCCTATGCCTTAGCTGTTGATCCTCTCTAGTTTGTAGAAGATGCTACGAGGGTTCGATCGAAGCCATTTTGGAAGCGTTGGACTTTGATTGTCACCCTAATCATATCTATGCAGTTAGATCTTCAATCTAAAGCCCAAAAATATGTTGCCTTGTCCCCTAGCCATTAAAATAAGAAAATTGCTACACAAATTATAAAATCTACTCCAAATGCATTATGATGCATGTTATGTCATATTTACAATACTAAATGCATCTATAAGCCTATAAACATGCATAAATAGGCATTTTATCATGAAATGCCGTATTCTTATCAATTCTCACGTAATCAAAACATAAAAAGGAAAATAGTGAAGAAAATAATAACTAAGGGTAGCCTCCCTGGTAATGGCCCCAAAAAGTGATGCGAGAAAATGCGTGATTTGTAAAAATGGCTTTCAATATCGTTGTACATGCAAGGAGGGTCATCCAAGGAGGCAATATTAGTTATCTAATGAATAAAGTATCCCTCACTCTCTCAAATCCTCATTTCAATTTGGCTTTTTCGATTTTGTAGTTTTTAGGGTTTCTGAAATCGAGGCAACAAGAAGTAGAAATTCGACTAAGTAGTTGTGATAAAAATGGAAGTAATGAAAACTCAATTCTTCCTAAGCTCACTCTAGGCAACTGTGGCCTAGAGTAATTAGGAAGAAAGATGTGTGCAACTATTAATTCAAAAATATACAGATTAGAAGATAAATTGAAAGGCAACTTTTGTTTCTATTTTTATATAATGAAGAAGAGAAAGTATCTCAATACAAGGTAATACTTGGAGAGCTCACTTGTGTGGACGAATTCCACACAAGTAATCTCCAAGTAGGGGAAAGCTTCTTACAACAAAAAGGCAAAAGTAAAGAGTCTTCCAGATGAAGTATCCTCGCCCTAATCTCTATCTACACTTGAAGAAGATTTCTTCTTGCCCAAGATGGTGCTCCTTCCTCTTAGCAACCCTAGGGTGGATGTCCACCTTCCTCCTTTGCCTAGATGTTCTCCTATGAAGTTGATCCTTGGCTCTTCTCGATAGAGGATGGAACTAGAAGTAGGACACCAAAGGGGGCTAGAACTTCCCTTTGATCCCACGTCAACCCCTTTCCTCCAAGGGTGATTATAGGTAGATAATGGTGGAAATTAATGAAGCCAAAGATGGGGGATACTTGGTGGTTATAAGGTGTATTGTTACGATGCTCGAGTTAGGTTTAAAATACACATTGTAGTACAACAACTAAAGCAGAGAAAACACTTAAATTTTTATTCTCAAATGTGAGTCTGAAGTTGTCTCAAGGAGCAAATAATACGCAATTAAGCCATTAAACAAGTATATAAATTGAGGCACAATAACTTGATGCACAGGAAATAGATTAGTCAAATAATAGCATCATTATGCTAAAAAAGAAATGTGTTTGAGACAAAAAATTTATTTTTGAACTAAGTCGGTTTCAACACTTAGCCAATTTATAAGCCAATCAAATGTCTTAAAGCGAGAAATCAAACATCTATAGCAAAATAGGCCCTTTCCACTAGGCTGAATAATTCCTCCTCTTCCTTTTTATTCTTTTCTCTCTATAATCAAATCTAGACCTGACCTAGACCCACCTAGGTGTGAGTGGCGAGAGAGGGCGTGTGTATGGCGTGCGTAGGGGACCCGACCCACTATGTTCTTGAGAAAATAGCTAATGCGCATGAATCAATTTATGCGCTGGTCTAAAGTATCTTTTTCTGATGTGGGACTATCCTCCCACACTTCTTCGCTGCTGCTGTATGGATGAGCCTCATCCAATTGGAGTTGCAGCTGGCTTCAATCCTTCAAATTGAAGGCCCAGGAGAACTCCTCGTGTTCGTCTATGCATAAAGGATGTGGAGGTTCTACAGTTAGACACTGGATGATGTGGTGCTCGGTGACGGAGAAGATGACCGATGACGTCAATGGACCTACAAGCAAAATACAGCCTCGTGACCCCAATCAAATATGTAGGAAGCTTCGCCATGGTGAGGTGAAGCGAATGATGGTGGTGATTGAGTGGTTAGTGGTGTGGCGTTGTCAGCTGGAGGAGCTTCTATGAAGCTCCAACGATTAAAGTTGGAGGTGGTGATTAATGCAATATGGGATCAAATTAGTTTGGGCGAAAGGTGCGTGGAGGTGTGGGGAGTATTTTGCCCAACCTAATTAGCTTTGAGGAAGGCGAATGGCATGGGACGATGAAGGTGGTCAGTGTGGTGGAGGTTAAAGCTGGAGAAGGTGTTAAGGTTGAAGATCAGGGCTCTAAAGCCCCCAAAATCTAATTGTAGGTGAGGAGATGAAAAGCCCTAATCTAATTTCGGGAAAGAAGGAGAATGGCTCACTAGAGGTTTGTTGTAGATGAAGAGGTGATCGGAGCGATTGAGGAGGAATTGAAGGCTGAAGCTTCGTGGGAAGCTTCGTAGAAGCTAAAGGAAGAAGAATCCATTGCTTATTTTGCATGGCAAAGGGTGAGGAAGGGGGGTCAAGGAGATCCAGTGGTGTTCGAAGTTCTATCTGTGAAGAGGAAGAAAGAATAGAATTTTGACAAAAATTGGTACACCTCTGTCTTGAAGAGGTAGAGCCCTTTATATAGAAGAGGAATAGGAGCGAACTGGCCTTAAATTCACAAGTTCAACTTGTGAATTTGGCAACTTTAGGATATGAGAAATTTATGCTCATCGGCAACGATTCCATTGATGGAAGATCTCGAGAAGGATCTCAAAAGCTTGGGCAAGATCTCAAGAACAGATTCGCCAAGTTTGGTGAATTTTGATTGCGTTCTCCTAATCAAATTGCTAAATTAATGTTGCTGACTTTTGGTTCTTCAAAGATGAGCTGCTGCTGCATTTACATGGAGGAGAAGAAGGTGGTGGAGGGGCCTTTCTTCTAGAGAATATCAAAAGGTAGGGGCCTGGTTGTGATAAAAATGCAGAAGATAGGGGGTCGTGTGTAATAAATAGAGATCTGTTCACTAAAATGCAAACTAGGTCAAGATGGACTCTGATTAGGCTAAAATTTTGAAGTTAACCTAATTTGGACCCAAGGAATAAAATGCTGCCCTCAGATTTGAGTTTTGACCAAGTTTGACTAGGAAATTTACACAGAAGCCTATAATAAAATAAATTCCTACCTAAGTCTCTGTTTTTTGTCAAAAAGAGTTCCTTTGGTCAAATTGATGGTTCCAAACCTCTTAGAATATTTTTAAATGATATTTAGGAGGTTTTGATTACATTTATTTGTACCAAAACACATTTAATTGAAGTAAAGATTTATTTAGGGTTTTTATTAATAAAATAATCCTTGAAATGCAAAAATTCCTGAGTCAGTTAGTTAGAGCCCACTTCCTAGGAATTTAAGTTCATTTGACTATTAATTAACCCCTTATTAACCCCCTAGTTATTCTGCATTCGTGTTTAGGTGTTAAAACAACAAAATTAACTCATTTTCTCTTCTTCTCAAACCTAACTCAGAACAGAATTATGATTTTCTAATGAAAATTAAGGAGCATTTATCACTATAATTTAGCTATATTAGGCTATATATAGGATAAGGGGGGGTGGTGGCTATGTAGTGAAGAAGCACCTAAGGTAGTGCAAACCATGGAGAGGTGCCATCATTTTGGCATCACTTTAGGGTTCTAGAGGTTAGGATTTTAGGGGGAATTTTGGAGGGCTAGGATGGTGGTTGATGTGGAATGGATGGTGGGATAAGGTTGGCAAGGAATGGTGGTGGTTAGGATGAAGTTGGCACCAACTTTAAAGGTGCTTGGAGGTGGTTATCTAGTGAAGAGGTGCATGGTTTCTAGCACCATTATGAGGTGTAAAGGGTAGTAGTGGTTATACTAGGTTGGTGCCAAAAAGGAGGGAGAAGGAGGTGGTTGTTGGCGCCATTATAGGTGAAGGGAAGAGTAGAGTAGGGAGCTAGGTAGAGGGTAAGAGGTGGAATTTGGAGCTAGCTTAGCTAGCTAGGGTTAGCTAGAAGGTAGTAAGAGCTAGGAGGAGCTGACTTAAACTTGATAGAGTTATCTTGAAGCTGAGAAGAGCTGAAGTGGAGCTTCTTGTAGACTCAGCAGCTAGCTCAGCTAGCTAGCTTTTTGCTAGCAGCTAAGCTGAGTTGGATTTAGCTGAAAGGACCTGAATTGAGCTTGCTTGAAGCTAAGATGCGCTAGTATTCAGGTGCCTAAAGACTCTTCAGCTAGCTTAGCTAGCTAGTTCTCAACTAGTAGCCAACCTTAATGAAGTTGAACTGATAGGAGCTGGAATGAGCTGATGTGAACTTCATGAGCTGAAGAGGAGTAGGGATGAGTTGACATGCAATTGACTAGAGTTTATATCTCTTCTTCTTGAGTTTTTGCCTTTAAATGTGCCATGGTTTAGCTGATCTCAATGTTTCTCATTCCCTGACAAGCAAGTGATATGTATAAGTAGATAGAACTGCGAGAAAACTTAATAATGCATGCACTAACCCTAAATGTATATGAATGCCTAAATGCAACTTAATATTGCAATGCAAATGTGGAAAACATAGGAACTAAGTGTAAGTTATGCTTAAGAATGCTGATAAATAGGAGTTTATCACACCCTAATGCTTAGCTTTTGCCAGTCCCTAGCAAAATTTGTTTCGCAAAATAGTATTAAGGAAAACTATGAAAACTTGATTATTTTTGTCTTGAGGAGAAAATTTTCATGGAACTTTAGTTGGTTGAAGAAAAGGAAGATACGAGATTTGTTTATGACAAAACATTATGATTTACCCTTGGAACTAAGGATTATCATTTCTTCCTAAAGATATATAATTTCCTGCCAACTAATTTCCCCTTCCTATTCCAACTATCCTATTTTTTGTTTTCGTAGTTAGAACCTCCCTGACATAAGAGCTCGATCCATGATTTATGTGACAATGAAAATCAAAGTGTCAGTGCTTTGAGTTTGGCAAACATTTTTTTTATCTTTTTGTATTTTTGCTATTTTTATTCCCTCCATGCTTAGCCTCTTATTAACCCTAATATAGAATTGTGTTGAAATCATCGTCCTTGCCACCGATCCTCAAAGAGGCCCTTGCTTCGATGCTATAATAGCGCCATTCAAGGCACCTTCCGGGAGTCCACCTCGACACCTCATGGCATCGTGAGAGGAACTCCCAGTCAATCCAGGCTCTCTCTTGGATACTTCGGGATAGTACCGTCCGAGACACCTAGACCGCAAGGTGTACTTATAAGCTCCATGTATAGATATGAAATATAGTTATGGAGCAAGCACCGAGGGGCTAACATGTTGGCATCATTTCCTAGAAGGAAAGTTTTCTCCTTCTCTGTGGCAGGAACTCATCCCATCAAAACTGTTTTAGGTTTCATCTTTAGCTAAACAAGGGGAGGTATTTATTTGTGTTTTTGGGCTTTTGTTTTTGTTGGCTGTGTGTAAATAAGTTTGACACTTGAGTTTCAAAAGAAATTCAAATTTCTGAATTGAGGACTAAGTCAAGTACTATTCATACTGCTAAATAGAATCTAAGACAATTAGTTTCTTCATGGGTTCAGGAAAAGTTCTTTGGGAGATATACTGATCTAATCTAAGTTTTTACCTGAAGAGTCTAACCAACGGATCCTTAGATTTGTCCTTAAGTTTGTTAAAAATTAAATCCCTTATGTACCTTTAAAAAATAAGGTCACAATCTTAGTGTTGAAGTTTTGAAAGTCCTTAAAAAGTTTTGAATAAATAATTTTGATTGATTTTTAGTTTTGCGGAAATGCATACAGATGAAAAGATGCAAAAATGAATGTAGAAAATATTTTGATTTAGGTTCTGAAATCTCAAAATGATTGACAAAAATAAAAGCGTCCCCGATGCTAAAGCTATGCAATGTCCCCATGCATAAGGAAGGATAAAGATATCACCTAGGTAGGCAAAGGTCAAGATCAGGATTGTCAGAACCTGAAAAGAAATAAGAAAGAGAAAGCTGAAAAAAGATGTTGGGTTACC
This sequence comes from Thalassia testudinum, assembly GCA_037157565.1. Taxonomy (NCBI): domain Eukaryota; kingdom Viridiplantae; phylum Streptophyta; class Magnoliopsida; order Alismatales; family Hydrocharitaceae; genus Thalassia; species Thalassia testudinum. The sequence goes on along the minus strand of JAZHRO010000014.1, from coordinate 128,290,117 downwards.
TCCCTACTATTGAAGTGATATTCATTGTTATTTAGAAAAACACATTGTAGTATAGCAACAAAAACTAAATTGACATTAAATTTATAGTTCTCAAAAAGCGTGAGTTCCGAGGTCATTTACGGGGAGCAAATGAGTGCAAGTTAATCAAATAATCAAGTGTATAAGAAATGAGCACAATGAATAATATTCAATATTCAAAACTCAATATATTTGATGAATAATCAAATTGTATATCAGAGACAAAATCTAGAGAAAGAGAGTAAAAGTAAAAAGAATGGTGGTTGAAACCACCAATTTAACACTGAAGCTTATTCTCAACTCAAATCACAAGTATCAGCCTTTTCTTTCTCAAACACTTAACCAAATCTCAAGTTGAGCTCCCAACTCTTTCTTCAACTCAGAGCCTCAGATTCAACCAAATCAAACATCAGTAACAACCATCAAATGACTTAAATATCCAAATCTGACCTAAGTATAGCCATCTGATGGATCCTTTTATAGCAAAACCCCCCCTTTTTCTCTAAGCAAAGTCTCCTCCATCTCCTCAAACCTAGACCAGACCAGACCGGTTCTGACCCAGTTCTACATATAGGGGGCGATCCAGCTTGCAGGGCATGGGTGAGCGTCGACTGGTGCATATGGGTGTGTGTATGGGGGACCCAACCCCCATGTCAAGGGCGACCAAGTAATGCACTCAATTCAATAATTATAAGAATTATTTTTTAAAATCCTCGATGTGGGACTATGCCTTGGTCCTTCATTACTTGTGCACAGCAGATGCGATCTTCGTTCAATTGCTATTGCTGCTGTGTTTCCTTCTTCGATTGGAGTCTTAGGTGCCTTTGTGGGAGAATTTGTAGCTCCAGGTGGTGGAAGCAAGGTCAGTGGATGGTGGTAGACAGCGGATGGCGACAGTGATGCAGCTTGAGCTAGTGGTTCCCTACAACACGTAATATGGGCTAAAAGCCCCAATTAGATAGTTCAGGAGTTTCGTGGTGGTGCAAGGAGTGTAATGGTGGTGGTTTCGTGGTGATTGGTGCACTATGGAGGTCAGTCAGAGTTGGAATGTGTAGGTGGAAGATGGGTTGCTCAGGGGTAGGTTTAAGTGGCCAATAGTAATAATTTTATTAGGGCTTTTAGTCGCTGGATGAAGGTGATGGTTGCGGTGTGATGGAGAGAGTTTTGCTTAATTAAAATAGTAATAGAATGATGTGCCATTGTAATTTATGTGGTGGAAATCTCTCAATCAAAGATTAAAATAAATATCAATTTAAAGCATGTAAAGGATGTCGTATCCACAGGGAGGAATAGAACCAATAAATTCACGAGTAGAGGATTATAATGTTTGCAGACCTCTTCGTGACTTCAATTTGATGAATATGCTAGTCTAAATGGAGCTTGCAATTTCATTAAAAGTTCAAGGCTATTTATGAAATTTTCACATCAGGAATCAAGCTCCCAAAAGTATGTATATGATGCATGTGTGGTGGCATATCATGTAAGTTTGAATTGCATACAAATTTGAATTGAATTTCAATGTTGAATGATGCACATAAAACAAGTTAAGTAAATTCATGAAATTATAAGTGCATCCATGCAATGTGGCCTGAATAAAATAATAATATTAAAGAGACAATGGCATGCAATGTAATTTTTTATTGAAGCAAAAATAGAGGAAGCTTTCTCTCTCTTCTTGGCACGTGCGAGGAGGCTTTGTAGGAGGAGCTGCTCTGCGGGAAGGAATGTCTCGATGAGGGCTACGTGATGGTGGTGACGCGACGGCTGGAGGTGGTCAGACGTGGTCAGACAACGGAGGAGAACATCGACCTGACAATGGCAGGTGGCATTCGTGGTTACTGTGGCTGCGCGTACGGGTCGCATGTGGTAATGCGGTGAGGGCACTACGTGCGTGCGCTCTGTGGCTACGATGCGACGCGCGATGGCTGCTTTGGGTTCTTTCTGCCACTGGAGAGGAAGAAGATGACGAAGAGGAGGAGACGTGCGTGGTTTGCAGTGTGTGAAGGCAATGCGCACGCACGAGGGCACTGTGTGGTTTGATGATGCGTGAAGGCACTGGTGGCTGCAATGGCTGCTTGGCGCATGCTGGGGTTGCAGGTGTGCGGTGGGGCAAGCTGGAGTGCACATGCAGGGCACGCAGGGGGAGAAGATGAAAGGGTGCTCTTGCAGTGTCCTCGGTGTGGCGCGTGATGGAGAGGATGGAGCGCGCGCTTGAAGGGATGCAGCTACGCACAAGGGCTATGGCTGCAGCATAAGGGAGAAGATGGAACGCACACTACTGTGTTGAGGTTGGGGTCGAGGCGCACTGATGTAAACAAGTTTGCACTACTTAAGATGTCTATTTATGCATGTTCTTAAGAATAGGATTGCATTGCATACTATAAATATTGCATAACATGCATCATCTTGCATTTAGAGTAGTTTGAATAAAGTGGAGGTTAATTGTCTCCTTTCATGTTCATGGACAAGGCAAACTTTTTATCGGGGCCTTAGATCGAAGATCCAACTGCACAGATGTGATCAGGGCGACGATTGGAGTTCAGCGACTCCAAGATCGCCTTAATCAGGCATCTGTAGCATCAGATAGTGACCGGGGAACCCTAGAAGATCAAAGGCCAAGATGGTGTGAATCCACACTTCAAATAACAAATTCGACTACACAGATGCATTCGGATCGACAATCGCAGCCTAACGGCACGAAAATCGACTCAATCCAACAACCGTGGCACCATCTACATCATCTAGAAGATGGACGGCTCAGATGGCACCACGTGGCGCCATCTCAGTCGCCCAACCGGTCAAAGCACCCACCGCAGCTTCTCTTCTTCAATTAGAGCGTTGCTTCTCTGCCGTTGGATGTGCATCCAACAGCTGTGGATGCACGCTCCTGATTTCATCCGCGAGACCATCTTGATGACGCTGCACAGTGGACAGAAGCTCTATCGCATGCAAGCGGCACGCGATCGACTCCTCACAAGCGGGTGTTGGAGCACGGGTGAGCAGGCTCCGTGACTGCTCGATCGTGATCGAGTGGCTGTGGGCGCCCAATCCATCCTACGCACTATTGCACGCTGCACCTCACGTGGAATCGCACGCGGGCGGGTGCGCAAAGGAGGTGGGTGGTAGCACGATTTAAGCCGTTTGATCTCGCAATTGGACGGCTGAGAGTGGCTGGATGTGTACGCACGTTACACGTGCGAGCAAGCGAGCGGGTGCATGCGCTCGCCCACGAAGGCCACGTTCGGACCTTTAGTGACAGTTTTATCCGTCACTAAAGGTCCTAAATTAATGTTTTTAGAGTTGTAATGACCAAATTGCCCCCACTCCTTGCAACTATAAAAGGACACCCCCTCCATATGAAATTCTCATCCCTTCCTTCTCTTCTCTACCTCTCCAAAGCTTAAGAGAAGCTTGTCCCACACCTGGGATGCTCCTCGCGAGATAAAGTCAAATTTTCACTCTCATTTCGGAAGCAGATCCCTCGACGATGATGACGTGCTGCTCTATTCTCGTTCCTCCTGCCTCAATCTCCTTCTTCCCACTCCGTCCTCCTTCATCCAGGAAGCATCTCGTCTGGCTCATCCGCCAAGCGATCGTTGAGGAGGATAACTTCTCTCTCCCATTCTTCTTTACAGCTTTCTAGTGTAGAATTTTCCTGCTTTCTAGTGTAGTAGATTTCCCGCTTTCTAGTGTAATTCCTCTTTGGTTTTATTGTATAAACATTTTGAATTATTAAATGCATGTTTCTCTCTCTCTCTCTCTCGTTTAGTCTGATTGTTAATATGGCTTCATTGTAATTACATCGCCTCACTTTTCAAGAAAAATTCTAAAAATATATAATTGCGAATATAGATCGACGTAGCCTCCCTGTGTTCGACTCGGGATTTTCATTTCGGAATAAATTTTATTTGTTGAACACGAGTTCTTCGCTTTCATACTACAACGACAGGTTTTTCAAAACCAAACACGTTAGTATAGCAACTCGTGCGTTCAACATTTTGGCACTATTGCTGGGGAGGCAACGCTCTTTGATTTTTCTACGCATTTTTACAACTTACGAATCATTTACCTCACTTCTCTCCTTTCTTATTTTGTTTGCAGGTACTCTTTTGAGATAAGCAAACGTGGTAGATCAGAGAAAAGTGTTGCTAAAGGTTCTATGAGTTATCCCCCACCTCCCACCCATTAGATTTCATTCCACAACATAATAACACAAACATGAATCAACCTAGGTGTTCTTATAAACTCTAAGGTTAGATTGTTTATTGTTTGACACCCATACTCACCCCAACCTCCATATTTAAAAAGAAAATTAAAAAAAATCTCACAGAGGTACACAACCTCATCTGATTTGCAAACTTAACTGGTAAACCAATCTTTGGAGCCGATACACACATCCAAACACATAATTGAGTAGAAATTAGATTAGGTAATCACTTGTGTGCCTAATTAAGTGGTGCAACAGGCCAATTGTTTGAGTTGATTGGGCTGCACTACTTCAATTAAAATCAACTCATCAACTAGCTGCCACATAGGTTTAACTCTTAGGGATTTACCAGACACTCCACATTCTTTTAAGTTTTAAAGGAAAACATTTTCACCTGTGCTTTCAAAACCTGGTGTGCCAACAAAACTTGTTTGAAAATACCTAAAGTTGAATCCTAAAAGCTACTAAGCAAGATTTGAACTCTCAAATTTACCACATCAAAAGTAATCTTGCTTGAAAACCACTGGTTGTGCACACACACACAAATCAATCAATCATTAAGGGCACAACCTAGATAAAGGGCCCATCACATTCCAAAGCACATTCAAACCTAACCCTAAATAAAATAGAGTAGACGTTAGCCTTAAGGATTTGAATCGCTCTTCAGAGCCCAGAACGAGATTATTTTCGATTAGCCTGTTTCTACTATTCAATCTGATGTCTAGCCAAGGGAGTAGAATCAAACAATCGTGGCTAGGGGGCACACTAGGAACCGGAGGCGCAAGCCGAGGGAAGGACCTTCTCCCCAGTCCCTCCTAACTGGTTGGATTGAATAGACAGAAGTGGATCAAATCGTTCCTTTATCTCAAGACAGGTTTCGGGAGTCTGTAGGTCTTTAGGCTAGCCTACTTAAGGACAGGTTTGATTGTTTGTATTGTAGGGCGCCTTTCTTCCTCCCGTCTCTCATGAATCCTTTCACATATTACACGCATTCTCACTCTTTCCCTCCTGTTTTGAATTATCCTCAACATGACGATTATCCCAACTCATACTGTAATCAACCATGTGTTAGTTGGGATAACTCGGATTGGGGATATAGTTCCGAACCTCCATGTTTAGGGTCTAACCCTGAACACTTTGATAGTGATTTCTATCCTTCTCAGAGCCACATCGATTATAGATCGTCAACCTTTCATCAACAACCTAATACGATCTACAATCAAGAAAGATACACTGATCCTTACCCATCCTCTGATTACACTGCCTTTAGGTCATCACCACCTTTCGAACAATCTGAAATGACCTATTATCAGGAAGGGTATAACGAATCTCAATTCGTTAATTCCCCTGCATTGATCCCAAACCCGCCCAACCCTGAACCAACTCATTTCATTTGGTTCAAGGTAACTAGGTTCAAGATAAGGTTCTGGCTAACTTGAGGAATATCATACAATCTTTAGAAGTTTAGCCAATACCTTGCATTGAGAGATTGGAGCCTCTGATTGAAATGATTGATGATTTGAACAAGTATTTATTTAATTGGTCCAGGATGTTAAGGATAAGAACCCAGGTGAGTTTCTACTTAGGAAGTTAGCAAAATTGAGGATGAGATTTGTGGTTGCTTTAGTTCAGTCGTGGGATGATTCCCAGGATGAACTCCCTTCAGGAAAGCCAATGTTAGAACTCGTTCAGGCACCTGTTGGGGGGGACATGTGTTACGAGGCTAACCAGATTGAATTAGAGCAACCAATTAAGGATGATCTGATTTCTTCACCTGAGATCCCTGAGTCAGGGTACGAGGAAACGTATGTCTCCTTGGAACAAAAAGTGACAAATGATTTTGGGACATACATTAATATGGATCTTGATTTCTTTGATTCTGATGGTAAAGATTCAAGTTGCGAAGTCTCACACGAGTTTACAGAATATGATTTTTGTGAGACGATTGGGCCTGAGGAACCTGATAGATCATTTGATAGTGAGGAAACTGATCTTATTGGGGCTCACATTACGGATCCAGAATCGCATTTTCTGGAGGATTCAATTCAATGCCCTGATTGTCAGTTACACCTCACTGAGCTTATCGATGATTCTATTTTTGAGATAATTAGACCCAAGTCAATCCTGATTCAGCCACATCTTTTAGACTTGGAAATTTCAGATGGGGTGATTAATATGCAAGAGGTCCCAGAATTTAACATTCTGAATGAGGATAGAAGCTGGGAAGTTTTGATTTGGGAAGCTAACTCTGGAGGAAGTAGAAGACTAAATCTAAGGGTTCCAATTCATCTGAAACCATCAAACCAAAACCCTTATGACATATGTTCTGAGGATGTTCAACCCAAGCACACATTCAATGATTATCCTTTTGAGCTTGAATTCTCTGTAACCTGACTTTCTGGTCTTGGGCTGCATCCTCATAAATCGCAGGCTCGACCCCACTTGCATACTGATTTTAGGTTTTGGGTAATTTTTATCCAGAACCTGAGTTATTCTCTATTATGGGGTATGGGTCTGCACCATAATCTGGTCCACACCTGTGGACATTTGTTGGCAGGTCTGAGGTTTCATCTGTTTATTCTGCTTCTGACCTGCACCTATGAATTCTTTATTTCTCTTCTTTTTATAGTGTGCCTAACTGAAGGCACTAAATTCAGCATGTATACAGTTCTATTTAGTTTTCATCTCAGAGCGGACCTGACATTCATGCAATTTAGGTGCTTTCTACACTATTCCACTCTATTTTATGTCATTTTAATACAACGAGGACATTGCATTGGATAGGCATGGGGGGTAGATATTCATCTCTGAATTTATTTGCCAGCTCTGTAGATTTGTTTTATTTTCTTTTATTAAAATTTTTTTTTGTGGAATTAGGAAAGAGAACTTGGGTTTAAGAAAATTTTCAATCTTAGGAAATACTACATTATGATCTGAACACAAAGATCCTTCAGGTCTTTTGACTTAATTGGCCCCTGTATTCACTAAAATGTGGATTTTTTTTTCGAGTCCTCGCCAACCTAAATTCTATTTTAATTGGAGTAAATAAGTTTGGGTGATAAGTACACGACTTATCAACCCACCCTCTGATTTGAGGGAATTTTGAGTTTTAAGCATCTACATACTATCTTGTCACTGACTTGTTGTTTGGCGATTTTAACGGAAATTGGGTAGGTAATGAACCTTTTAGGGTGATATGGCTGGCAAGTTATCATGGGTAACAGCCCATAGGTAGGTTGTCCAGAGCCCAGTCACTGGACCTTTCTCTTTTTGCTGCCGTTAGGTAAATCTTAGACCAGGGAAGCTACCTACTTAAAAAAAAAAATCAAAAAGAAAAGGAAAAAAGAAAAAAGAAAAAAAGCCACACTTCGTCGCACGAGTATGGCTGGAAGTTCTCAGTGGTAACAGCTCATTGACCGGTTGTCCAGAACCCAGTTAAATAAATGCACTGAAAACTCCCAAAACACTTAGGAAGAAGCAAAGAAGTAAAATAAATCGGGGAGATATACACTGGATTTACCCTTGTGTTGACCCCATAAAAAATTAAAAGTAGGGAGAAAGCTACCAGTTGTAAAGATACACCTTTAGGCAGAATTCTTTTTTAGGTCACCTGGAGGCATAGAAGTCCGAAGTTTGTTTTAACTGCCGGTCAACGAGTCTATCCAATTCACAATAAGATGCTTCGAACTTAGGGTTCTCATTAAATCTTGGGTGAGTTGAATGGCCGTAGAAAGCCACTCTTAAACCCTAAAACTTGAAAATCCAAAAAAATTAGAAAAGAGGAAAAAGAGAAAAATAAAATTTTCTTTGAATAAGGTGAGGGCTTGAGGCGATCTGCATTTTGGCAGATACTCGGGCACTGTTGTGTCTTTGAAAGTTCAGATCCTAGGTAGACATTTTCTTAATGATTGAAAATAACTCAAGCCTAAATAATCCAACCTGATTCCTTTATAAATAGCATATACTTTTTGCTAGGGACTAGCAAAAGATAGGCATGGGGGTATGATGTAAACATGTTTACACTACTTAAGATGTCTATTTAGGCATGTTCTTAAGCATAGATTGCATTGCATACTATAAATATTGCATTTATAGTAGTTTGAATAAAATGGAGGTTAATTGTCTCCTTTTATGTTCATGGACAGGGCAAACCTTTTATCGGGGCCTCGAATTGAAGATCCAATCCTATAGATGTGATCAGGGTGACGATTGGAGTTTAATGACTGTAAGATCACCCTAATCAGGCATCTGTAGCATCAGATAGTTACCGGGGAACCCTAAAAGATCAAAGGCCAAGATGGTGTGAATTCACACTTCAAACGACAAATCGGACCACACGGATAGATTTGGATTGACAATCGCAGCCTAACGGCGTGAAAATCGACTCAATCAGACAACCATGGCACCATCTACATCATCCAGAAGATGGACGACTCAGATGGCACCACGTGGTGCCATCTCAGCTGCATAATCGGTCGAAGCACCCGTCGCACCTCTTCTTCAGTCAGAGCATCGCTTCTTCGTTGTTGGATGCACATCCAACGGCTGTGGATGCATGCACCTGATTTCATCTGTGCGACCATCTCGGCGATGTAGCGCAGCGAGCGGAACTCTATCGCGAGCAAGTGGCACGAGATCGACTCCTCGCGAGCAGGCGCTGGAGCGAGGGTAAGCGAGCTCCGCGATCGCTCGATCGCGATCGAGCAGCTGTGGGCGCCCAATCCGTCCTACGTGCGATTGCATGCCGCACCTCACGCGGAATCGCACGTGGGTGGGCGTGTAAAGGAGGCGGGCGGTAGCGTGATTTAAGTCGTCCGATCTCGCGATCGAACAACTGAGAGCGGTTGGACGTGTACGCGCGTTACACGCACGAGCAAGCAAGCGGGCGCACACACGCCGCCCACGAAGGCCACGTTCGGACCTTTAGCGACGGTTTTATCTGCCACTAAAGGTCCTGAATTAATGCTTTTAGAGTTGTAATGACCAAATTGCCCCCACTCCTTGCAACTGTAAAAGGAGACCCCCTCCATACTAAACTCTCATCCCTTCCTTCTCTTCTCTACCTCTCCAAAGCTCAAGAGAAGCTTGTCCCACACCCGGGATGCTCCTCGCGAGATCAAGTCAAATTTTCGCTCTCATTTCGGAAGCGGATCTCGCGACAACAACGACGTGCTACTCCGTTCTTGTTCCTCTTGCCTCGATCTCCTTCTTCCCACTCCATCCTCCTTCATCCAGGTGACGTCTTGTTCGGCTCATCCTCTAAGCGATCGTCGAGGAGGATAACTTCTCTCTCCCATTCTTCTTTACAGCTTTCTAGTGTAGAATTTTCCTGCTTTCTAGTGTAGCTGATTTCCCGCTTTCTAGTGTAATTCCTCTTTGTTTTTATTGTATAAACATTTTGAATTATTGAATGCATGTTTCTCCCTCTCTCTCTCTTGTTTAGTCTGATTGTTATTATGGCTTCATTGTAATTACATCACCTCAATTTTTAAGAAAAATTCTAAAAAAATATAATTACGAATATAGATCGACGTAGTCTCCTTGTGTTCGACCCGGGATTTTCATTTCGGAATAAATTTTATTTGTTGAACACGAGTTCTTCGCTTTCATACTACGACGACAGGTTTTCAAAACCAAACACATTAGCGTAGCAACTCATGCATTCAACACCCACGCTGGGTAGTATGGAAGGGTCCACGGTGCACGCAGGATGTTTTCCCCATTGTCTTCTCTGCCAAGCCCCTCAGATTCTCTCTTTTATCTCCTCCACGGCACAAGTCAAGGGATTTTCAAATCCCTTACTAAACTTGGCCGGTAGTTGTTGATGGAGTTGTTGAGGCTGGCTAGAGGTTGAGAGATCAATGGGGGGGGGGAATTTCTTTTCACCACCCTTTTCTTTGCAAAATTATTCCTACAATAATGAAACATAAAATAATTTCTTAATAAGTTATATAATGCAATAGAATAGATGTAAACTTAAGTATTGATACATGAAATCATTTATGACCTAATGCAGGCATTAACAAACATAAAATGTAAGAATAAAGTTAACTTAGCGTAACAATAGTCCATTAAAATGGACTCATCAAATACCCCCATGCCTAAGATTTGCTAGTCCCTAGCAAAAATGAAAAATAATAGAAGTAATCAAAAGATTTATTCTTTTCTTATTTCAAAACTTTAGAGATCCAGACAAATGTGAAGTGATAATAACCTAGGTAATGGATCCAAGTGACAATAACCAACTTACATTTGCAGTTCGTACTTATCCCTTAGTAAATATTCCAATTAGGATAGGCAACTACTTCCCTCGGGGATAAAGCAAAAAATAATCTATAAATTGACCCTAGCTTTAGGCTTAGGTAGGAGATATTGAGTTGAATGGATACGTATTTCATGGCACACACTCATCTGGTGCAACATGTACTTTAGTACTACATACTCTAGATCTCTAGACTATTAAACAAGTCAACTTAGAGAGAGTCTAAACAACTGTGGTTTCTTGATATTCCTTGGCACTCACTCTTTCCTTTCTTTTCTTTCTGAGATCACATATCTCGCCAAATTTGGTAAGTGTACTCACTGTTTGGTGGCCTCACATGGCATTCACACTTCAATTAAAGTCCTAATAACTCTACAACTAAGTTAGAGTCCTCAGCTAGTATTTGGGTGATTAGAAATACTGAAAGGTAGGTATGGGTCATATTTGGTGGATCACAATAGGTGTTTTTGTTGCCTCAGAAACAATGTTACAAAGATAAAATTATAAACTTGGACTCTTTTCTTTTTCTTTTCTCTCTTTCTTTTCTACTCTCTATTTTTTTTAAATATAATTGTTTCTTCTCTCTTTTTCTGTTTCTTTTTCTTCCTTTATAAATCAACATAACACGACATAGACTTTTATTTATGAGTCATTATTAGGGATGGTGATGGTCAGGAGGATATTATTGGCTTATTTGGTGGAAGTGCCTATTCTCAACATCGGGAAGGAATGGATAGAACATGCATATTTCTAACCTTTGACACTATTACCCTCCTTCAGCCAAAGACTCTATGGACGGTCATAACCATCCACCATAGTCATAGCTTTATTAAGACTCAATCTCTGTGTATCTGCCTTATTTGGTGACTCTTAGGAGTTCACACAAAGTACGTACACAAGAACAGAGAGTGAAAACTATGCCTAACTCTGAAGTATCATCATTTAATTATCCAAAACTTAAAAGTCCTTGCACTAGACTTAGCGCACCAATAATCTCTCTACTTTCTTCCTACAAATATGGGGTGGATCTACTAGAAGATAGTATGCCTGACTCCCTATTAACTGCCCAAGGGTTCGGTAGACTAAAATGCTTATTGGTTTTCTTCAAGGATCCATTACCCAGTCCATGTGCAAGTGAAGCAAATGTACTGGATTCTAAACTTAAGAAACAATTTAAGAAGAAAATTCTTTAATAACACCTCCATGACAAAGATGTTTTGCTAAGGACTAACCAATTTAGCTCAAGAAAAAAAGAGTTTGTTTTTTTTATTTTAATGTCCTAAATGTATGCAAATATTTATAAATGCTATAAAAATTCTCAGGTTATACCCCCCCATGCCTAAGACTGACAATGTCCTCATTGGAAAAATGCAGACATAGAAGAATATCACCTGAAGAGGAGAGTGGGAGGAGCTAAGGTTCCTCAAGCCGAAGTGCATCCAAAACCTAGCCTTCTGAAAGAGTAATATAAGGTTTAAGTCGCTGGCCATTTACCTTAAAGCTCACCAGGGTTCCGAATTTTTACAGCTCCAAGAGGGAAAGTATTGATAACAACGTATGGCCCATCCCAGCGGGACTTGAGCTTTCCAGGAAATAATTTAAGTCTGGAATTGAAAAGGCAAACCCACTGGTTGGGCTCAAAAGTCTTTCTAATGATGTGCTTATCATGGAAGAACTTTGTACGTTGCTTGTAAGCTTGAGAAGCTTCATAGGCTTCATTACAAAACTCGTTAAGCTCACTTAACTCTAACATACATGCCTTTCCCGCTTTATCCAGATTCAAGTTAACATTTTTAATAGCCCAATAGGCTTTATGTTGGATTTCAATGGGAAGGTGGCACGCTTTTTCGTAGACAAGACAGAAAGGAGACATGCCCAAGGGAGTCTTATACGCGGTTCTGTAGGCCCAAGGAGCATCATTTAGCTTTTTAGACCAATTCTTCCGATCGGGCCTGATAGTTTTTCTAAAATTCGCTTAATCTCCCTATTAGACAGTTCAACTTGTCCACTCGTTTGGGGATGGTGAGGTGTGGCTATCATGTAATTGACTCCCAAATTTTGGAGTAGTCTTATGAAGTGTACATTCTTGAAGTGAGGTCCTCCATCACTTATGATCGTCCTTGGGCACCCATACTGAGAAATGTTATTAGCCTTAACAAAGCCCAAGACCACGGAATGGTCATTGGTTTGCGTGGGTATGGCTTCTATCCATTTCGATACATAGTCAACAACCACAAGGATGTACTCATATCTGAAGGACACAGGAATGGGACCCATGAAGTCGATGCCCAAAATATCAAAGATCTCAACAGGGAGGATAGGTTGCTGGGGCATCTCATCCCTTTTTCTAATGGTTCTCATCTACTGGCAATGTAGACATGCACCCACATACGTATGTGCATCTCGGAATAATGTGGTCCACCAAAAGCCAGACTGAAGAACCTTATGGGCAGTCTTCTTTCCACTAAACTGTCCCCCACAAGAGAGGTCATGGCAGAAACTCATAACACTTCTTTGTTCTTCATCAGGGACACAACGGCGAAAAAGCTGGTTCGGGCCTACTCTAAAAAGCTCAGGTTCCTCCCAGTGATAAAATTTAGCATTAGCAAGAAACCTGTCTCGCTTCTACTTGTCCCAAGTACTGGGGGTAATGCCTGTGACCAGATAGTTCACTATGTCAGTGAACCAAGGAGTTTTAGCTCCACAGCCATCAAAGACTCATCAAGGAAAGTCTCTTGAATACCCCCAGCAGGGTTTGATGCCTCAATAGGGATCCTAGACAGATGATCTGCTACCACATTCTCAACTCCTTATCTTTAATTTCTAGGTCAAATTTTTGGAGTAGCAGAATCCAACGAATTAGGCGAGGTGTGGTGTCCTTTTTAGCAAGAAGATGCTTTAAGGCAGAATGATTAGTGAACACCACAACCTTGGATCCCAGAAGATAAGACCAAAACTTTTCCAAAGCAAATACTATAGCAAGAAGTTCCTTTTCAGTGACTGTGTAGTTTGCTGAGGATCTGTAAGGGTCTTGTTGGCATAATGCAGCACATGAGGTTTGCCATCAACCCTTTGTCCTAAGGTCGCTCCCATTGCAAAATCAGAACCATCACACATTAGCTCAAACGGGAGGGTCCAATCTGGTGCTTGGAGAATCGGTCGATAATAAGGGCTTTCTTCAAGACTTGGAAAGCCTCGCCACATCTATCATCAAAATCGAAGGAGACATCCTTCGCTAACAGGTCGCAGAGTGGCTTAGAGATTTTACTAAAATCTCTAATGAAGCGGCTATAAAATCTAGCATGGCCAAGGAAAGATCTAACTTGTCAAGCATTGGTGGGCAATGGAAGCTTAGAGATGGAATCAATTTTTGCAGTGTCCACCTCTAATCCTCTCTCGAAAACTAAATGCCCTAACACAATGCCTTGCTGGACCATAAAGTGGCTTTTCTCCTAGCTAAGCACCAGCTTTGCCTCTTCGTAACGGGTTAAGACTTTATCAAGGTGCGAAAGGCATAGGCTAAACGACAAGCCATAAATGGAGAAGTCATCCATGAAAATTTCAATGAACTCATCGATCATATTAGGAAAGATATCCATCATACAATGTTGGAAAGTGGCAGGAGCATTACATAACCCGAATGGCATTCAACGGAATGCAAATGTGCCATACGGACTCGTGAAGGTGGTATGCTCCTGATTGTCAGGAAAAATAGCTATCTGATTATACCTAGAGTACCTGTCAAGAAAATAGAAGTACTTGTTCCCCGCCAATCGTTCCAAAATTTGATCGACAAATGATAAGGGGAAATGGTCTTTCTAGGTAGCCGTGTTCAAACTGCAGTAATCAATGCAGACCCTTCAACCAGTTGAGGGTCTAGTGGTCAACAACTCTCCTTGGTCATTCTTGTCCACAGTGATTCCTGCCTTTTGGGTACTACATGAATAGGACTGACCCATTTACTATTTGAAATGGGATAGATAATCCCTGCATCTTGCCATTTTAGAATCTCCTTTTTAACAACCTCCCGCATATTTGGGTTGAGCCTTCTCTGCATGTCTCGGAAATGTTTCATGGACTCGTCCATGTATATATGATGCATGCAAAGATAGGGATCAACACCCTTAATATTAGCAATTTACCAGGCAATTGCTTCCTTGTGCCTTTGTAAACACTCAAGTAGAGCTCCCTCCTGCAATTCAGATAATGCAGATGAGATAATAATGGGGAGCGTGTTATTAGGGCCAAGGAAAGCATATTTCAATGTGCTCGGGAGGGGTTTCAACTCCAACTCAGGAGCCATTTGGATTGAGGGTTTAAGTTGAGATGTCCCTACCTCAGGTAGCAGATCTCCCTTCATAGTCTAGGGTGGGGACAGAGACTCAGTGTGTATCCCCAGCAACTCTTCTAATTCGAGCATTTCCCTTTCAGTTTCTTTAATAATCGGAGGATGATCCTTAGATATGACCTTTTGAAGGGGATCTCTACATAGGAGTGCTGGAGTAGTCTCTCTAATTATTTCGTCAATGACCTTAATTAGAGAACAATCTTCAGATCCGGATTGCTTGTAAGTATCAAAAACATTCAACAAGATCTTCTTGTTCCCGAAGCCCATTTTAAGTGCCCCAGATCTATAATTGATAGAGGCTTTGGCTTTGGCCAAGAAGGGGTGTCCCAAAATAATGGATGGCTTTGTGGGCTTATTAGATGGGTCAGTATCAAGCACCAGAAAGTCAACAGGGAAGAAGTCCTCTACTCTCACAAGGACATCTTCCAGCAATCCCCATGGAGTCTTAAGTGATCTGTCTATGACCTGGAGGATTACTGGACTAGGCTTTAGCTTGCCTCCTCCCAAAAGGTTGTAGACAGAGCTTGGTAAATTGTTCACCCTCGCACCCAGATCGAGCAGAGCCTGGTCAATGTGTTGGTTACCTATAACCACTGAAATATACGGGGCCCCTTGGTCTTTCATTTTGAGGGGTGTTCCATGTTGGAGAATCGAGCTAACATGGTCAGACAGGATGACCTTTGTTTGGACCTATTTCTTAGATTGGCACTTTTGGGTGCACAGGTCCTTCAGAAACTTGGCATAGGACGGGATCTGTTTAATAGCTTCCAACAGAGGCAAGTTAGTCTAGACTTGCCTAAAAGTGTCCATAATCTCCTCTGTCCTATCCTTGGGTCCAAACGAGCCAACAGAAGAATCCCCAAGAGCAGATAGGTGCTCTGGATAGGGCACCCTCAGCTTCTGGGTAGAGGGGTCGTCATGATGGGAAAGGGGTGGTGGGAGGACGACATCCTTATTGTGGGTGATTTTGTGTGAGGGAGAGCAATGTGGCTCTTCCTCGATGGAGATGGAAGTCGGGTTAGGTGTAGAAGGGGAATTCTGAGACGTAACCGTAGGAGTGTTATCAGGCTTGCCAATCTTCTTTCCACTTCTCAGCATAGTCACTGCTTGGGCGTGCTCCTTGAATACGACCCCCTTGGCCTTAGGGTTCTCCTCAGAAGAGCTAGGCAGCTTTCCCAGGTCACGTTGCCTAACTGCCTCAGTAAGATGACCAATTTGGGATTGCATATCAGTAATCATCTTATTCTGAGATTGGATGACCATATTCTGATGCTCTTACATCGCTTTCATCATGGCTTTATGTTCATCCATCTCAAAGGGCTTATTCTGAGGAGGGTTTTCAAAAGATGATTGGTATATGGGTTGGGGAGGTAAGGTTCTTGTGTTCCTTGAGTTAGAAGCATCACCTTGCTTCCAAGAAAAGTTTGGATGGTTCCACCACCCTAGATTATAGGTATTGGAATAAGGGTGATTGCGAGGAGGAGAACAGAAACCTTGGGACGTGTTCAAGTCGGCTTGAATCAACTCAGGGAATTGATTTGCCTGATGGCACTCCGTAGTGGCATGCGTTGTGCTTTGGCAAATGGAGCATTCTCTTGAAGCCTAAAAGATAGAGGCTGCTTGCGGGTTCATGCCAGGGTTCGCTAAAAGCCTATCAAAGTTTTTATTAAATAATTGAATCTAATAAGCCAAATCCTGAGAAGCCTCGGCTTCATGGGCCTCTATCTTCCTCTGCAAGATTGATGTATGGAGTTGTCGCTTAATGTTTCAAATAATGCCTAGGCTTCATCCTCAATTCTGGTCATGAAGGTTCCTGCACAGGCTGCATCGATGGTTTGCCTATGCCTTTCATATAATCCGTTATAGAACCTTTCGACCAACTGCCATCTTGGCACCTGATGGTGGGGGCATAACCTAAGGTCATTAAAGCGCTCCCAAGTCTCATGAAATTGCTCCCCTTCTTGTTGAGTAAAACCCATAATCTCTCTTCTGTAACGGATGGTCTTACTCATAGGAAAATACTTTTTTAAAAATTCTCCCTTAAGGGCGGCCCAATCATTTACCCTTGCATCGAGGGATTTATACCAGTGCTTGGACTTATCCTTTAGGGAGAATGGAAATAGAGTCCTTATCCGGGCTTCATCAGTAAAGCCCTGAAGTTTCACCATGGAATAGACCTCGATGAATTCCTCCAAATGCTAATAGGGGTCCTCCCTAGTAGTACCATAAAAGGAGGGCAACAAAGATATGGTACTGCTTTTGATCTCATATGGATTATCCCTTGCCGGTCGTCTCAATGCTTCTGCAAGTTGGTTAGTTGGAATAAAATAGTCCCTCAGGGTCCTTTGTTGATTTGCTCCTTGATCAACCATGCCTTCTCTTTTCTCTCCTAGGTGAGCTCTCCTAAGAATTCTCTCGGGCTCAAAATCAAACACTAGACTACCCTCAAGAAACGTCTACCAAGCATACAATATCAATCACAATTCAGGTTCTTATTGATTGAGTAAGTGAAACCTCCACTCCAAAGATAAGTCAAAAGGTCAAGACTTATCCCTCCGTTCCCACATAAGTGGTATTAGAGGGGTGATGACTTGAAATCTTAACCTTTTTTGTTGCGGAGGTAGAATTGGTTGATATAGATGGCCAAACAAGTTATTCACTGCAATTACGTGCCTTAATTCAACCTTCGAGTGCCCTAGGACCTATACTTTGCTTGGATGATACTCCTAGGTGATCAAGTGAGAAGTTACTCCAAGGATGAACAAAGGGATGCAAGTATGGCAAACCCTTCCTTTTAGGCGATGCGTATGTGGTGCCCCTTACCTACCCTTTTGTTCCTTTAAGGAGCGTCCCCCTCCGTGAAGTATCAAATCACTTGGTCAAAAGATAGTACCACCACCACCACAAAGCACAATAGGAGGGTTTGCACCCATAAAGAGATCAGTGCCTATAGCCTTAAGGGATCGAGACTTAGTGTGGTGCCTAATGTGCGTGCTCAGTGTCAAAAGTGTGCATCACACCACAAATCTTTTTATTTTTTATTTTTGGAAACACAGGCAAGTCCCTTAGAATCAGATCAAATGTGAATTGATTTTAAGGTTGAATATGATTATCCATCTCACTTTTAGTTAGGTGACGACTGAATTAGTAAATTCAAACAACTTGGTGGTCTTGAATTTTAATTTGAATGTAAATGCGTGAACAGGAGCTGGATGGAAAAGTTAGAAGGGTGTACCTATCTCTAGTAATCTTCATGTCAATATGCTTGCAATGCAATAATGAGATCTAATGTGCTGCTCAATCACCCCTAAATGCGTGCACCTAAGGGCATGCAACTCCTAAACAGGTAGCTTGATATTTTCTTTTGTTGGTTTTAAAGGCAAGCAAGTAGAAAATGGAATCATGCATGTAGAAAAAATGCAAACCCTAGTAGCTAAAGAATGTGGGGACAGACCCCAAAAATTCAGCCCCGATTACTACAAGGGCAAGAAGACAGAAATGAATTTTGTGACAATGGAGAATCCCCTGTGAAAGCAGGATCCAGGTCTCCTGCATCTTTTCCTTGTGTGGCTTAGCTCGAGGTTGATGTCGCTGCTCTATTGCGCCTGTCGCCTCATCAGATTCCTTGCATAATAAAATAAAGAATGATCAGATAATTGCGTAACTCAGAATACTCAAAAATAATAAAGTGAATCTATTGCATCTGTTGCCTCCCTGTCAATGGTGCCATTTGATGGAGAGAGTTTTGCTTAATTAAAATAGCAATAGAATGATGTGCCGTTGTCATTTATGTGGAGGAAATCTCTCAATCAAAGATTAGAATAAATATCAATTTAAACCATGCAAAGGATGTCATGTCCACAGGGAGGAATAGAATCAATAAATTCATGAGTAGAGGATTATAATGTTTGCAGACATCTTCGTGACTTCAATTTGATGAATATGCTAGTCTAGATGGAGCTTGCAATTTCATTAAAAGTTCAAGGCTATTTATGTAATTTTCACATCAGGAATCAAGCTCCCAAAAGTATGTATATGATGCATGTGTAGTGGCATATCATGTAAGCTTGAATTGTATGCAAATCTGAATTGAATTTCAATGTTGAATGATGCACATAAAATAAGTTAAGTAAATTCATGAAATTATAAGTGCACCTATGCAATGTGGATTGAATAAAATAATAATATTAAAGTGACAATGGCATGCAATGTAATTTTTAATTGAAGCAAAAACAGAGGAAACTTCCTCTCTTCTTTGCGCGTGCGAGGAGGCTTAGTAGGAGGAGCTGCTCTATGGGAAGGCACGTCTCAATAAGGGCAATGTGATGGTGGTGATGCGGCAGTTGGAGGTGGTCGGACGTGGCTAGATAGCGGAGGAGAATGCCAGCCTGACGACGGCTGGTGGGGTTTGTGGCTGTTGTGGCTACGCGTATGGGCCACGTAGGGCTACTCGGTGAGGGCGCTACATGTGCACGTGCTGTGGCTGCGGTGCGGCACACGGTGGGGGCACTACACTGCTGTGGCTGCGGTGGCTGCTTTGGGTTCTTTATGCTGCTGGAGAGGAAGAAGATGACAAAGAGGAGATGCACGCGGTCTGCAGTGCATGAGGGCGCGCACACGGTGAAGGCGCTATGTGCGCACATGGTGAAGGCTCTGTGCGTGCGCAAGGGTGTTGTGCGGTCTGATGATGCGTGAAGGCTCTGGTGGCTGCGATGGCTTCTTGGCATGCGCTGGGGTTGCAGGCATGCGGTGGGGCAGGCTGGAGCGCACTTGTAGGGCATGCGATGGGAGAAGATGAAAAGGCACTCTTGTAGTGTCTGCGGTGCGACGCGCAGTGGAGAGAATGGAGCGCATGCTTGGAGGGATGCGGCTGCGCACAAGGGCTGCGGCTGTAGCATAAGGGAGAAGATGGAATGCACGCTGCTGTGTGGAGGTTGGGGTGGAGGCGCACGCTGGGGCGGGATGGAAGGGTCCACAGTGCACGCCTTCTTCACGGTGCACGTAGGATCTTTTCCCCATTGTCTTCTCTGCCAAGCCCCTCAGATTCTCTCTTTTATCTCCTCCTCGACGCAAGTCAAGGGATTTTCAAATCCTTTACTAAACTTGGCCAGTGGCTGTTGATGGAGTTGTTGAGGTCGGCCGGAGGTTGAGAGATCTGTGGGGTGAAAATTTCTTTTCACCACCCTTTTCTTTGCAAAATTATTCCTACAATAATGAAACATAAAATAATTACATGATAAGTTATAGAATGCAATAGAATAGATGTTAACTTAAGTATTGATACATGAAATCATTTATGACCTAATGTAGGTATTAACAAACATAAAATGTAAGAATAAAGTTAACTTAAGTGTAACAATAGTCCATTAAAATGAACTCATCATGGTGGTGGTAGATTGGTGTTTCGTGGTGTGTGGTAATGGCGTGAACTCGCCGGAGCTCTAGCTGGAGTCGAAGAAGAAAGGGGGCATATGGGGAAAAGAATGCAGTTAACCTAAGCCTAGGAACCTAATTGGATTCTAGGTGGGAAGAGGAAGAAGATGGGAAGCTTATTAGAGGGGGAGGAAGCAAAACCACGTTGGGCATTGGCTAGTTGGACATGCGAAAGACGAGGTCGACGGCGAGGTGGTGTAGACCCGGATAGGTTGTGTTAATATGGTGATTTTATCATTGAAATGATTATAGTGGTTAACCTAAATCGAGTCTAACCATCTCTTTACAAAATTTTTTTACCTGGCCTACTTGATTTTATCTTGGTCACTTTTAAGCCTAGGGTCGAACTCAGGTAAGTGGGATTATAAGTGAAGAAGTTTCTACGCCTTTCCTACAATAAATCTCTTCCATTCATTTTATTATGTTTTTGGTGTTTTTCTATTTAAGATTTTTTTCGGATAATTTCTGTCCTTGAGGTACACCCTCAAAATCAGGTTCTTGGCTTTGAGCTAAATTAGGGTTTCAAAATTGGTCTTGCTATTCGCAAGACTGAGTACCTGCAAGTCAAGGATTATCTTTTCTCTTTTATATATATATATTTTATCTTTTTTAATTGCAGAAAAGAGAAATAGAAATAAAGTAAATATAGTATATATATATGTATATATTATATATGTATATAGGGGTGGGGGTGGAGGTGGAGATGTCATGTAGCACGGTGTCGAGTCGGTCATCATCTAGGAAGACGCAACCAACAGGACGAAGTGCCGCATGGAGTGTAGGATGGATGGTGGAAGATGTGTGCGAAAATGCTTTCTGTATGTGTGTATCGGGGAATATCAGCAACTGGTGCAGATATTCCCACGATACAATGTATGGTAAGTGATATGAAAATATATATATGTATATATGTAAATATATATAGATATGTAAATATATGTGTAGATAGATATATGTATAGATATATATATATATAACTATATAGATGTATATATATATGTATATATGTATATATAGTTATAGATATATATGTATATATGTATGTATATTTGTATATATATATATAAATATATATGTATATATATATATGTATATAGTAGTGTATAAGTGAGTGGGTGTGTGTGTACGAGAGAGTGTGTGTGTGTATGTATCTGCAAGAGTGAGAGAGTGCTGCGAGAGAGAGAGAGAGAGGGCGTCTGCTGAAGATGGCGCTGGGAGTTAAGTCTTCCGGAGCAGCGGGCAATGTCTGATGGTGCGCGCAGGATCGTGCACGTGCACGCGCAGGCATGTAGGCGCGCGAAGAGGCGTGCACTGGAAGGAGTGGGCTCGGGGAAGAGACCGCAGCACACTGCGCTACGTGGTGAGGCGGGCGTTGAAGCAAGTGGGCGTACGGGGGCGAAGGCTCACGTGGGACCGGGCGCAGGGAGAGTCACGGGCGTAGGCGTGCATGGACGGGTAGCAGATGGTCGCGCAGCGCTGGGTGACCGCATAAGTGAGAAACTTATCGGTCACTGCACTGTAGCGACAATGTTCCGCTGACTTGCATGAAGAGTGGCTACAGTGCGCGCTCGGCTCTCACGACCACCTGCGCCCGATTTCGTGTGTGCGGGCAGTGTCGAGCGGCTGGTGCATGCGCTGAAGAGGCTGCGCCGGCTACTGGCTTGTGCGGAGAGAAACGAGGGTGACCTGTAGGCGCGCGCAGAGGGAGGCGAGGGCGACCTGCAGGTGCGCGCTGAAGGCCTGCACTGCTGCTGCCGCCTTGCTGCTGCTGCTGCGAAGCTTGAGCTTCAAAGCTTGAAGCTCTTGTGGCAATGGTAGAAATGCTTTGAACGATGAAATCAGAGTGGGGAACCACCACACCCACCGGCTCTTTGATGAGCTGGGCGGTGGTGGGACTCACCGTGGTGGTTGTGCACCACTGTGAGCTGCTCCTGCCTGCAGCGTGGCTCTTCAAGAAGAAGAGAGGCTGCGTATGGAGGGGAGAGGGGAGGAGACGGCTTGGAAGGGAAGCTGCTGTGTTGGTTTTTTTGTGTGGACTAGGCTCTCTCTACAAAGAAGCTAGCCGTGCCTTTTTAAAGAAGAAAGAGGCATGTACAGCCATGCCTTGGCTGTGCATGGCTCTGCATGCGGCTGGCAGGGAGAGCTTGTTGCAAAGAATGGCGTGAGGAAGAAGAGGCCATGCCTTATATCCGTGCAGAGAAATTCAAAGCCAAATAGAAATAAAAACAAAGATGGAGATTTTGCAAGGCAGCACTTGAAGAATTTGCCAATTACAAGGCCATTTATTTCACTCTCCTCCCCTCTCAAATAAATGCATGCATGCGTGTATTTTTACAAATGCGACTATGGATACCTAATATGCACTGGTAATGCTAGGAAATTGCATATGATGGCACAATTGCTGGCGTATTTTTGCTGTGCAATCATACCTCCTCCTCCTTCATACGATGAGTGCAGTAGGAGGGGCTAATGCCAGATAAGTCTGATAAAGACCATCTAATGGCTGCCTTGTGTTCCATAAGGACCTTCGTTAGTTTGCACTCTTGCTCCCTGTTCAATTTTGAACTGATGATTACGAGGAGCATTTTATTTGGTCCCAGGAAAAGATACTTAAGTGTACTAGGCAGCTCTTTCAGCTCGGGAGTGGATGGTGAAAGATCTGGCATTTCTTGGGACAAGATTATCCTAGGCGAATCAGAAAACAAATCAGGAGGAAGAAGTTGGCCCTAAGATTGGCCAAGAAGAGGGGCTTCTTGGATAGATGGATCCAAGAAGGAATAGCCCCAGTGAGTAGTATATGGGCTGAAGGTCCCAATGTGGAGTTACAACTTCGCCTGATTTGGCGGGAAAGAAAGGGCAATCTGGTCTTCAAGAGTGTGGACCGGCGGTGAGTAGCCCGGATATGACTCAGACCACGAGGTATGGGAAGCGGAGAAAACCTCGTCAGAAGTCTGGCCAGGAGAAGGTACAGGACAAGGGAGGGATGGGGGAACGTCACAATATGTGTCGATTAGGTAATCGTCAATGTTTAAAGGTAATCCGTAGCAGTCAGAATAGGTCCCAATTAGTCTGATACACGCATTGATGGCCATGTCCTCGTCAGACGTGTCATCCTCGATGCAATCGCAATCAAAGTACTTTGCTGCCTTGAAGATGTTAAGCTTGATCTTTTCAGATCTAACGGCAATCTCAATATAGCCCGACTCGCAGTCGATATGGGCGCGGGCTATGGCCAAGAAAGGTCGACCAAGGAGGATCGGACAATTGGAAAGTGAGCTAGGAACTTCCATATCTAAAACAAGAAAGTCAACAGGAAAACAGTGACTGTTGACCCTAACCACCACGTCTTCCACCACACCCTTCGGAATTTTTATAGAACGATCTGCCAACTGTAACGTGATAGGGGTGGGTTTCAGATTTCCCAAGGAAAATTTTTCGAGCATGATGGTTGGTATGAGATTGATGGAAGATCCTAGATCAAGCAGGGCATGGTTAAAATTGCAGCCTTGGATGCTACAGGAAATAAGCGGTGTGCCCAGATCTTTCTACTTCGATGGTAGGTTTGGCAGCATAGCACAACTCGCATGAGGCGAGAGAACCACCGGATTCTTAGTTTTCTTTGACTGTCGCCTGGGTGTTGTGTAGTCTTTGAAAAATCGGGCGACAGTAGGTATGTGGTCGATAGCCTCGAGCAGGGGTACCTTGATTTCAACATCCCTAAACAAATTACGTAGGTTATCAAAGGCTTGCGTATCTTTCTTCTTGCCTTTTGGCTCCCTCAGTAGAGCCTCAGGGAATGGAACCGATTCTGGCACCAATTTGGGTGTATCATCCTCTCGCGAATACGGTGCGCATCCCGAATGAGAGGGCAATGAAGAAGACGGGCGAGGATCCGAGGCGGATCAATGGTCTGCTTACCGCTCCTCGTAGTGATCGCATTGGATGATGCGGGTCCAGTGGGATCATACGGCGGATGAGGGTTCGCAATAGGGACATAAGAGTGAGGTGCTGCAGCGGGATTAGCCTGAAATCCCAGTGGAATGCTCGGAGCCTGCAGAATCTGATGAACCTGCCCCTGAGAAGGTCGTACCTGTGGTTGAGGACCATGGGGTATGAAATTTCATGGGTTGGGAATAGGATGGGCTGGAAGAGTGCCCTGAGATCGAGTCGACATGTGTAGATGACTGATCTCATCATTCTGCTGTGCCAATTGATGCTGAAGAGAGGTCTTGTTCTCTTCATGGAACTTTGACATTTCCATCATCATTCGCATCAATTTATCAAGTGGACTTGATGCGTGTTCTATTTGCGGTATGCAAGGACCTGATGGTGGATTTGCCATAGAATTAGACTGGGCCCTTGGGATGACGGGTGCAAACGGTCACATTAGTCCACCCGTGGGGTTTTGGTGTTGTGGGTTGTTGGACCATGTGAAGTTCGGATGATTTCGCGACCCTGGGTTATAAGTGGTAGAGAACGGGTTATTCCCTAGAGCGCAAGCATCTTCTATGCCAGAAGACACGTCCGCATGTAAATATGCGTCCGAGCACACGGAGGCTTGGTCCTCCGTGTCAAAATACTGGCTCGCAGAAGCCAGATCCACATGACTTACCGAATCACTCGGCGCGACACTCGGTAAGGAAGGTCTTATGGGGTTTCTTGGGGTAAGCCTGGTGTTGGAAGAATTGAGATTGTGACGAAGTGGTGAGGTTGGGGTGTTTGCCATAGAACGGGTGGGGTTGGCCAGAAGCTCGTTCAGCTTCTTGTGCACGACGGAGGCTTCATCCAATTTTTGTGCGATAAGGCTGAGATCTGTGGATGAATGGGAGGGTCCCATGTCAACTTCATGGATATTTCGGGGCAGGCTGGTTTGATTAAAGGCGACAATGGAAGCATTGTTCATTGAGTTTTCGCTCATATTTTCAAATAATTCAAATGCTCCATTCTCGTCTTTATTCATGAAATTCCCTCTGCAGGAAGCATCTGCAATCTGCTTCAAAGTCTCATTTAGCCCATAGTAGAAAATCTAGGCTATATGCCACTTAGGCAGACCGTGGTGCGGACACTTCCTGAGAAGGTCATTATATCTCTCCCATACCTCATGAAATTGTTCGCCGTTTTGTTGCGTAAATGAAGTGATAGCACGGCGAAGCGCATTAGTTCGCCCGATAGGGAAGAACTTCTTGAGAAATGCTGTTCGCATCTCTTCCCAAGAGTGGATGGTTCTCCCAAAGGTGCGTAACCACTGCAACGCTTTATCCTGCAATGAAAATGGGAACATTTTCATGAGGACTATAGGTAACCCGATATTTCTTGGTTTAACAGTTTCAGCCAATCAGGTTAGGTCTTCCAAGTGGATAAAAGGATCTTCACTTGCAAGACCATGGAAGTGAAAATTTATCAGGCCAATTATGTTAGGTTCCAGTTCAAAGTCATCCCTGCCCATGGGGACCCGAATTTGTCCTGTGGTCTCTATAGCAGCGGGATTCTGATAGGAGCTAAGAGACCTAGGCTCCTCTCATTCAGGAGGGTTTTGCATTTCCTTCATTGTTTCCCTAATGGCCTCAATTTGTTCATTATACATTTCCATTTAGGCTTGGAGGTGGGTTATGGGATCCAAGGCTCCACCACCTGGTGGGTTTTGAGGGCGGTTTCCTCCCTCGGGATTTGGGGGTGGGCATGCAACCATGTTTATGGAGGAGGAGGATGATTCAGCTTCTTTTCTAAAATTATCAGGCAATTCACACAGTTCAGGGTTTTGTGACCTCCCAAACATGCACTACCGCAGGAAGAATTGGGGAGATAAGAAGGGAAAAGAGATGAGAGAAATGATGCCGCAAAGGTACACTTGATGACAAATCAATACAATCAAATTCCTAACCTCTACAGTGTGCCCTTAGACCTAAAGATCTAAGTTACCTACTATCAAGAACTATGAAACCGAATGCGAGCACCGCGGAACCACCGGGCTAGATTGAAAGGCCGTTTGCCCTAGTCTTAGACACCCGATAGCACGTGAGAACCCTCACCAGCACGTAGGCGCTACACGCAGGTAGTTAGACCTCCAATCCTTAATAAGGGTTAAGTTACTACCAATTTTAGTTAGAGGCTTAGGATCAAGTGCTTTTGGAATGTGAAGGCCGTTATTTACGGGTAATGCCCAAGTGATTTATTTTGTAGAGTGTGTAAACCAAGCATGCAACGGGGAAATCTCCCCGAATTGAAGTTTTAATTGGTGAATGGTTTTTAGAATTCAACCTTAAGTAGTATGAATTTTAGGATTTCGCTGAATTACCAATTCAACCAATCTCCGGGTTTTGAGAGAATACAAGTTTTCTTCTAAGCCCAACAAACCCTTCTTCAATGTCAGTTGGTTAATGCATGCTAAAATGCAATGGGCTTCCCTAGATGGAGATTTCTATGTGTGGATGAACGAGTCAATTTTAGATTAGTGCGAAAGGGAGCCAAAGCACTTCAATTCAAGTGCACGCAATCACCAAAATGATTTCCACACACAAGGCTCAACCAAAAGATAAAGAAAATCAAATTGTTGGGGTTGAAGTATTCGGGATCAAATCTTAGGCACGTGAAAGGTCGTGGTGGGGTTGGAATCAACTCAATTCCAAGTCTCCCCACCAAAAATGTGATCCCAAGTTGCAGATAAATGAGGCAAAGAGGGATAGCAATCAATCTTTTTATTTTTGCCTCAAAGAATACTTCACACGGTGAAAAATTCAAGAATCAAGATTCTTGGATCTTCGCTATGCGAAGTTTGGCAGGAAATCCCGGGGCGGTGGGAGTGAAGGCAAACAATCGAACAAGTGATTTTTAATCCACTTGCCCCAAGAGATCCAAAGAAGTTTTTTTAGTTTTTTTTTTATTTTGGTGGCAAGTTAACCTAAGTTTCTAAGAAAGAAAGACCTACTTGTTCAACAACGTGTGCGAAGCTCCAGTGCGGTGCTGGCATCTTCATGCTCTCGTTCCCACCTTGGATCTGTCCACATCTCCAACTTTGTCTGCCTGCCTTCTCCTTGCAACAGGTTCACCTACACAACAACAAACAAAAACACCAGTGAAGAGAAGGGTGTGAGAAGAGAAAAATTAAAGGAATGGAGTAAAAACTTACATGAATGCGCACTTCCCCGGCAACGGCGCCAGAAAAGAGGTTGTTTTCAAGCCCAGATAGGTTGTGTTAATATGGTGATTTTATCGTTGAAATGAGTATAGTGGTTAGCCTAAATCGAGCCTAACCATCTCTTTACAAAATTTTTTTACCTGGCCTACTTGATTTTATCTTGGTCACTTTTAGGCCTAGGGTCGAACTCAGGGAAGTGGGATTAGAAGTGAAGAAGTTTCTACGCCTTTCCTACAACGAATCTCTTTCATTCATTTTATTATGTTTTTGGTGTTTTTCTATTTAAGATTTTTTTCGGATAATTTTTGTCCTTGAGGTATACCCACAAAATCAGGTTCTTGGCTTTGAGCCAAATTAGGGTTCCAAAACTGGTCTTGCTATTCACAAGACTAAGTACCTGCAAGTCAAGGATTATCTTTTCTCTTTTATATATATATTTTATCTTTTTTAATTGCAGAAAAGAGAAATAGAAATAAAGTAAATATAGTATATATATGTATATATTATATATGAATATAGGGGTGGGGGTGGAGGTGGAGATGGCGTGTAGCACGGTGTCGAGTCGGTCATCGTCTAGGAAGACGCAACCAACAGGACGAAGTGCCGCGTGGAGTGTAGGATAGATGGTGGAAGATGTGTGCGAAAACACTTTCTGTATGCATGTATCGGGGAATATCAGCAACTGGTGTAGATATTCTTGCGATACAACGTATGGTAAGTGATATGAAAATATATATATATGTAAATATATATCTATATATATATATTTGGTTATAAATATATAGGTATATATGTAGGTATATATGTATATATATATATGTATATATATATAGATATGTAAATATATGTGTAGAAAGATATATGTATAGATATATATATGTATATGTATGTATATATAACTATATAGATGTATATATATATGTGTGTATATATATATAAATATATATGTATATATATATATAAGTATATAGTAGTGTAAAAGTGAGTGGGTGTGTGTGTACGAGAGTGTGTGTGTGTGTATGTGTCTGCAGGAGTGAGAGAGTGTTGTGAGAGAGAGAGAGGGCGTTTGTTGAAGATGGCGCTTGGAGTTAAGTCGTCCGGAGCAGTGGGCGACGTCTGATGGTACTCACAGGAGCGTGCACGCGCACGCGCAGGTGCATAGGCTCGTGAAGAGGCGCGCGCTGGAGGGAGTGGGTGCGGGGAAGAGACCGCGGTGCACTGCGCTGCGTGGTGAGGCGGGCATGGGGAGAGAAGCGGGCATGGGCGTGCATGGACGGGCAGCAGACGGTTGCGGCGCGCCAGGTGACCGGATAAGTGAGAAACTTACCGGTCACCGCACTGTAGCCACAATGTTCCACTGACTAGCGTGAATAGTGGCTACAGTCCGCGCTCGGCTCGCGCGACCTCCTACGCCCGGTTCTGTGTGTGCGGGCGGTGTGGAGCGGTTCCCGCGCACGCTGAAGAGGCTGCCCCGGCTGTTGGCATGCACGGAGAGAGGTGAGGGCAACCTGCAGGCACGCATAGAGGGAGGCGAGGACAGCCTGCAGGCATGCGCTGGAGGCTGTGCTGCTGCTGCTCTTGCGGAGCTTGAGCTTCAAAGCTTGAAGCTCCTATGGTAATGGTGGAAATGCTTTGAATGATGAAATCAGAGTGGGGAACCACCACGCCCATCGGCTCTTTGATGAGCTGGGCGGTGGTGGGATTCACAGTGGTAGGACTCACAGTGGTGGTTGTGCACCACTGTGAGCTGCTCCTGCCTATAGCGTGGCTCTTCAAGAAGAAGAGAGGCTGCATATGGAGGGGAGAGGGGAGGAGACGACCTAGAAGGGAAGCTGCTGTGTTGGGTTTTTGTGTGGACCAGGCTCTCTCTGCAAAGAAGCTAGCCATGCCTTTTTAAAGAAGAAAGAGGCATGCACAGCCATGCCCTGGCTATGCATGGCTCTGCATGCGGCTGGCAAGGAGAGCTTGCTGCAAAGAATGGTGTGAGGAAGAAGAGGCCATGCCTTGTAGCCTCACGGAGAAATTCAAAGCCAAATAGAAATAAAAATAAAGATGGAGATTTTGCAAGGCAGCACTTGAAGAATTTGTCAATTACAAAGCCATTTATTTCACTCTCCTCCCCTCTCAAATAAATGCTTGCATGTGTGTATTTTTACAAATGCGACTATGGATACCTAATATGCACTGGGAATGCTAGGAAATTGCACAAGATGGCACAATTGCTGGTGTATTTTTGCTGTGCAATCACGAGGCAGCGACAAGGAAGGGATCGGAACTGTCCATGTTGTGGCTGGCATGGTCCACGAGATGAGAGAGAGATGTTGGTGGTGCTCTTTGGCTGTGAGGACGCACAGAAGAGTGGGTCGGAGAAGCTTGCAGGAGTGTGTGACAGGTTGGCTGGAGGTGAAGATGAAGAGGATTTTTGGGCCAATTCACGATTGCCCTTGATTGTGGAATGCTCTAGGGCATATATAGAGCTCTAATAGGACCTTAATTGGAAAGAATGTGTGTAGGATTCCTTATTTTAGAAACTCGAATCCTTCATTTTCACAATCTTGCATTGGCATTAGTCTTCAACAAAGGATCTGCGATCTGTTCCAAATGGAAGAGGATTTGTTAGCAATCAATCCCTCCAAATTTGGAGGAATTTGATTGAGAAATCAAAGAGATCTCGTCAGTCAAAGTTGACGTTTTGATGGATTTGACTATGTTTTAGGACTCAGGATATTTTCAAGCTATAGGGACCTTCTTGTGAAGAAGTCGACGAAGTTAGGGGTGTGTATGTAGTAAAACGTGAAACCTAGGGGTTTAGATGTGAAAAATAGATATTTTAAGGGTAGAAATGCAAACTAGGTCAAGATAGACTTTGATTGGGCCCAAATTTTGGTCTTAACCTAATTTAGACCCAAGGAATATAATGGTTAACTTAGATTTGGGTTTTGACTACATTTGGATAGGTAAATTGCATAAAAGCACAAGTTTGGATAAATTCCTGACTGAATCTCTATTTTTGTTCAAAATGGGCTCAAATGGTCAAAATGAAGGTACCAAACCTCTTAGAATATTTTTAAATGATTTTTAGGATGTTTAGATTGAGTTTATCTATACCATAAACCTTTTACTTTGAGTGTGGCTGATAATTAGGGTTTTTAGTATTATTTTAATCTTTTAAATGTGTGAAACCCTAATTTAGTTATTCTGAGCCCATTTCTAGGTCATTTAATTTGATTTGACCTTTAATTAACCCCTGATCAACCCCTTGGTTAATCTGTATTTGTGATTGAATGTAAAAACAATAGAATTAACCATGTTTTCCTATTTTCTCAAATCAAATCAACCTGGATTTTTGATCCTCAGACGAACATTTAAGAGCATTTATCATTTGATTCTAACTAATTCAAGTTAGTTATGATGAATGATGGTGTTACCATCACCTACCAGGGCTGTCTTTTACACCTTTTCAGCTAGGTGTGAAGTGCATCAAGAGTCAGGTAAGTCGTGGAGATCTTGAGAGTTGGAAGGTTGATTTGGAGTATTATCAAGGTAGGGCTTTAAACACTGGCCATTGACAGTTAAAGAAGTGCTAATTTTTGGGTTGAAAATGTCAACGGCATTGTAAGGATGAGTTTTCAGGAAAATATAAGGGTCGGTCCATTTCAATTTTAGTTTTCCTGTAAAAATTCACAATCTTGTGTCAAAAAGCCACATGCGTTGGTTGGGTTAAAATTTTTCCAAATAATATATTTATCAAGAAAAAGCTTTGTTCGGTCTTTATAAATATGTGCATTTTGGTAGGAAAAATGAAGTTCTTCCAATTCAGTTGGTGGGTGGCTCATCCACTGAAGTTCACACGTAGCTGCTAGTGTAGGCTATGGGCATCGATTGTTGGAGATGAGGATGGCTCCACATGCACAGTTGCATGTAGATGGTAATGAAGGTTGAGGTGCTACATCCAAGCTCTATGCATAGAGAGCTTAGGGTAGCATGTCCTCGCACAAGATCTCAACTCTCTTGCTCTGTCACGCAAAGAGGGGGTCGATATGAAGTCGCATGCGGAGGTGGAAGAGGACATGCACATGGTGGTGCCAACCATGTAACATCATAAAATCCAAGTTTTGAGTCATTTCAGAGTGGTTTGAGTCACTTTGAACCTGTAGATATGCATCTGGTTTGGTGCAAGTACAAACACCTCATAAAACATTTAAAAACATGTATTTCAAGTCAATCCCTAGTCAAACCTCATCAAAAGGGTACCATGTATGACATCGTTGGATTACTCTTGTTGTAATCTTTCCAATGGTGCATGTTTCGCATGAATCAGAGCTGTGTAGCTCAAGTTATGACTAAAACAAGTCAAAAAGGACTTAATGTAAGAGGAAACAACCCTAGGGGAAATTTAGGTATTTTCCAACCAATCCCAAACCTAATTTTGGGTCTATGAAAAGGGCTCCTTGGAGTTGGAACCATCATTGCATCCTTAGAGTCTCCAAATTCCAAGAGAATGAGAAAGGAAAGAGGTAGGAAATCAATTATGATTTCTTGATTAGGAAAGTGAGGGACCTAATCAAGATTTTGAAATCTTTGGGCTTCCCACTGCAAAATCCATGGTGGTAGTAGTGGCATGTGATGTAAGCATGATACATGGCAGTGGCAATAAGCATGGCGACGACGCATGGTAGCAAGGCTTGCGTGGATGTGCATGCTTATGCGAGCTAAAGGGTGTTGGTGCTCCTGATCATGACACATGGCATGATCAAATGACAAAAGGCATTGGTGAGCGAGATTTGTGGGTGGGTGCGTGGACGAATCGAGCACTGACACGTGGTGTGTGTAGACTAATCTGACTGGTTTGCCTAAACTAGTTGGTTTAGCGAACCCCTATGCATTTTCGAGTTGTTTAAGGCCTGCCGACCTTGAAATTCAATAAGGTACCATTGGAATAGTCTTGATGTGTACTACATGTTGGTACAATTTATTTTCATTTTTGAGTACTATTTCCTTAGTGGAAAATAAAAAACGTGCCTAAGTGATTCCAACCCTATTTTTGTGTGTGGAATCTAGGATTTTTACCTTAGTGTGTGTGCGGAATATGAGGTGGGTGTGGAGATTATTCTTAGACTCTTTGGCCATGGTCCGTAGTCACTGTGACCCTGCGATGACATTAGGTAGAGTAATCTACTCTTCTCTTGTTTCCATCCCATTTCCGAGTAATTGTGGACCTGTTTCTTCACGTATCTCATGCTTGTTGGTGTGAGTTTCCCTCTTTTGCTGAGTCTAGAACCTTTTTGATTTTGGGTACTTTAATGCGAAATACTTTGATGCTAAGTGAGTGATTAAGATTAAATGACCTAATGTGACCTTATTAGTGCATGCATGAAATGAACTCCAATTTACATGAAATAAGTTTGGCTATGTTCGTTAATTACAAAATAATTAATGTGGAACCACTATCATAAATTGGAAACTACTTGTAATTAGATTAGTTGGGGGACAACATGAATGCTTGGTAATTCTGAAATCAATAAGTGTAATTGATTAGTCATGGGTTGGTTTAGTAACTATTAATGATATACTTATCTGGAAATTGATTGTGTAATCAGACCGATGAGATTATTAGGATATAGAGGTTGAATAATTGGATTTAGCCCTACTACTTGTAGGAGTTGGCTGTAGCTTTGGTCTTTTAGACTAGTTCTAGGCTGGTTTAGGGAGTTGCTAGCCTCCCTATGACTCTTTGGTTAGGCTTAGCAGCCAACTGGGATAGTGGGATGTGTAGTGCAAAGTTTGGAGAGTTTCTTCTCTGCAGGTAGGTGGGTCATTTGCTGTCCATGGTTTAGCATACATAGTGCTTGTACGTGCTCAAGACAAATGACATAGTCTCCACCCCTTTCTGTTATGACCCCAGGGTGATAGATTAAGGTGACTTGATGAGTATAAGCTGCCTTCTAGGCCAAGAAGATGGCTTATACTTGTCTTGCACCTCAGGAAGTTACACGAGATCGCTTTATGCCTGAGGCATTGATTTACAGGTGTGGATACAACTTGGGCTTACAAGACATAAAATGTAACGAGATAATAAAAGGAGTAATAAGTGAATGAATTAAGATACAATACCTTTTTTCTCTTGTTCCGATTACTGTTGTTTCCATGTTGTGTTGACTCTACTCTACTCAGTTTTTGCTGATGTGTTTTCTCTAGTTCCATACTCAGGTGTTGTTGAGCACTAGGGTGCAACGACTATTGTTGGTCCGTCTATTATGAGACTAAATCCTATTGTAGATGGTTCGTACCAGGCACTGTGCTCTTTTAGCTTGTTCTTTTCTACTGCTAGACTTTTATTTCTAGTCTTCTGTGATTATACTTGTACTTGAGCACTCGTTACCTGATTGTGTAGCAATCATAGGGCTTAATCAACCTAAATTGAGTTAGATCCAATCTTAACTTAGGAATAATGCATGCATAAGCTGCATATGTTACATCTTAATTGCTTTACTTAGCTATTCAAAGAATAATGCTATTTTATTTTACTAATTAGAGGATAATTGTATTTACAGATAATAAGAAGCTTAGAAGATAGCTTAATGCTAAATAAAAAGTTGGATAGAAGATGGAGTTACAGTAGAGCTAGAGTGGGAGCTTGGAATAAAGCTAGGAATAAAGAAGAAAGGAAGACAGAGAGTAAGAAGGAGGTATACTAGGTTACGTGTAAGAATAATTGTAGAAATTAAAGTAAAGAAGAAATTAGGATAAGCCTACCCCTCTCCATAGGCCTTAGGATAACCTTATCCATAATCCATCCAGCTATTTGGTTAGTACAGCTTAGGAAACCCTAAATGCACTTTCCAACACATTTCTAGACGTCCAGGTTGTATTTCTAGACGTCCAATCTCTGTAGAAACCCCAGCCAAAACCTAATGGCAATACTGATACAAAATTAGGCATCAACCTATTCTTCAAGCATCCAACTTTGAAGCATAAGTCATCTGACCACACTTCTGGACGTCTGGAGGTCCTCTATGGTACCTGTTTTTGGAACTAGAAGCCCAAGCTTACATCCTTTGACCTAAAGACTCTACTATACACCTTAGGAAACCTATTTAGAGACCTCCTAAGCCTAACCCACTACCCTTAACCCTAACCTAAGTAGGTTAGACCTTAATCCTAATCCAAGAACCTAATGAGGTTCACACTAAACCTGATTGACTCAATGTGAGTTAAATAGGCTAACCCTTTGCGTAATTGGGCTCATAGAACCCAATTGGAAGTCTACCTATGTCAATTATACTACAATAAGTCTAATTAGAGTCAAGTAAACCCAGCCTAATCAAGGTGCATACCTTGTTTAGTGGTTGCACCCAAATACAATCAAGTTCACACAAGACTCGATTGTTTACATTTCCACCCATTCAAGTCTAATTAGATCCAATTAGAATCCAATTGACTCACCCACAACCCAATTAGGTTGATGAAGAACCTAATTGGGTAATTCCAAACCCAATTACACACACATACACCTAATTAGACTAGGACAGTACCGACTAGACCCAACCCACTATAACTTAGGATAACCTAACCCACCTAGGACCCAACCCAACGTAACCCATCCTCTCTTCCACCACTTGGAAGGCCACTCTAGAATACTCTAGAGCGCCTCCAACCAAGTCCACACCCTCCCTGACCTCTACCACCAAAAGTGAATATAAGAAGACCACTTTAAGACCTAAAAGTGGTGAATAAGGCCACTCTTCTAGAGCCTTCCAATGCCAACCATAAGCCTCCTCCCATCTCTATAAAAAGCCACTTCTTTTGGCTGCCCATCCATCATGCACCTCCACCTCCCATAGCCATTTCTCCTCCTCCCACTCAAGCACACCTCCACCACCTCCAAGAGGCCGACCACCCCACCTTTTGGCCATCCTCCTCCCTCCCTCAACCTCCAAGCCAAAAGCCCACCAAGGCTCACACTTAGTGCTTCTGATTTTGATAGCCAGAGTGTTCTTCTAAAGCTTTATTTCCTATACTTTATTGCTTACTAGTAGCTAGTTAATCTCTATTCTATTGGCACGCCTAGGTTCTTCTTGGCCCATAGGTGTGCTCCTATTTTTGTGGTCTAGATGGGTCCCATGCCCATGGTCTAGCCACCATCATCCTCCAATGCCAATGACTCCCTGAGCACTCCCAACGGGATGATTTTCTATTAGCTATAGTTGATTTTATTCTCCTTGTACAAGCATTCCTCTACAATTATTTTGTGAATAGTAATGATGATTCAATGAAATATAATTCATTATCTCCATTTGTGGATCATCTTTCCTTTGTTCAAAAAAGAAAAAAAGTAATAAATTATGGTAGTTCCAGTCCTCATCAATGAAATGGCACTTGATATGAATGCGGTTGGTAGTCATCGTTTT
This sequence comes from Thalassia testudinum, assembly GCA_037157565.1. Taxonomy (NCBI): domain Eukaryota; kingdom Viridiplantae; phylum Streptophyta; class Magnoliopsida; order Alismatales; family Hydrocharitaceae; genus Thalassia; species Thalassia testudinum. The sequence continues at coordinate 128,254,303 of JAZHRO010000014.1, read as the reverse complement.
ATTGAGGTTGTGCGCACTGACACTCACACTTTCATGTCATTATCTACCTTACTTACACTCATGTTGTTCACATGCATAATATTACCGATGAAATGCATATTCATAATATTGAAATCAGACTATGATTTTAGGTGGATTCAGAAGCTATAAAAATTAGAATCAATTTGCCATTAGCACCTCCCCGAGATCGACCAGGACTCACATCGAGTTTCGATACAACTATTTTTCTTTAGGTTATTACGCGACTATACTATGATGTAACTTATTTATTTCACGTAATTTAAACCTAGCATTACCTTTCTCCTTTCTGTGGTGGATTTTATTATGTTTGTCTGCATTTTTCTTATTTTCATTTAATGCATTATGAATGAGTGTTTGGATATTGATGTTCTATGATGATGTGCTAGGTAACTGCAATCTTATGGTTGGATTATGATTGTTGTTAGCACCTGATGAGTCAGGTTTCATCGATTGGCAGGACTTAGGTCGTCACAGGTGGTACGAGAGCAAGGTCACCCCACTAGTCATAAACGGTTCAAAAAAGCCATACAAATATTCAAAATGTGTTAAATGGTGAGTACCCATCTGCTATTTGATGGGAAACTCGACTCACATGTCTGATCTAATTATAGATTTGTGATCGCTGACATTTAAATTCCACCATGTAGAGGGAGATGGCTCCACGTAGGACTAGGTAGGCTAGTGCTACTAGCCAAACTGATGAGGATCGATAAGTTGACCCCCTTCGGCAAGCTTTAGACTTGGTAGCCTAGTTCCAGTTTTTCATGGTGACCTTCTTCAAGATGCTGGAGCAGAGGCTACCTCCCATGCTGCAAGCAAGGGGAGAGGGTAGTGGCAATCAGGAGCAACACTCAGTATACCACTTCACGAGGGAAGTAGGGAGAACCATGAAACTTCCCCACCAAAGGACGAGCCAGTGGATCCTCCTTAAAAGTACTGATAGATTTTCACTAAGTTTAGGAACTTGAAGCCCTCAACCTTCAAGGGGGATGAGGGTCCAACAGGGGAGGAGGATTGGATACAGTAGATTGAGAAGACCTTCAACACAATTTGCCCACCAGAGGATTGCAAGGTGCCCTTCATGACTTTTTAGTTAACTAGTATGATGCACCATTGGTGGGTGTCCGTACGTGAGTAGGAGGGCACTCAGGTGGTGTCTTGCGGTCGCTTCCTCACTCTCTTTAGTGACCAGAACTACCCCAGGACCTGGTAGGATTAGAGAAGGCTCGAGTTTCACAATCTAAGGTAGGGCTCGATGATTGTTAGCTAGTATTCGGCCTGCTTCATCGAACTCTCATGTTTCAAGTCAATAGTAGTGGCCTCTAAAGCTGACATGCATTGAAAGTTCATCCAAGGATTTTGGTTGGAGATATGGAAGTACATGAAACCACTTCCATTGGACACGTTTGCCTAGGTGGTTGACACTGCCATGAAGTATGAACAGGGTAGCGCGAAGACCTACAAGAACTACGGTGAGGGATCGAGGTAGAGGTCAGATTTCCAGAATCGAATCTAGAAGAAGAGGGACTAGGGGTACTAACCATATAGAGTGCCACCACTTATACCTTGGGCCTCCCACTAGCAGGCATCAACCTTAGCCTCAAGATTCACTCAGGCCCGTCCCACTTTGCAGACACAGACTTAGGGGACCGCAAGATGGGCACAATCAGGATTAGAGTAGTGATCATGCTACAAGTGTGGTCAGCAAGGCCACATTAGGAAGGACTACCCAACCAAGATTGGAACCTAGAGTGGGATGCCTTTCAGTTAGAATGGGGGAGCGAGTTTAACATATCTAAATTGTGGTGGAGGCTCCTAGTGATTTCAAGGAGGTACGGCCACCTAGGGATAGAAGCCTACTCAAAGTGTGCTAGTTCTTCTGCACCTTCACCTACGGGATAAGTGTTTGCCCTATCTTTGAGGGACACATAAGCTTCACCATCAGTTGTGGCAAGTATGGTTATAATTAATTGGTTTTCACCCTGTTTGATTCTGGTGCATCCCATTCATTTATATCTCTTGAGTTTCCTATAAAACTTAAGAAACAACCAGTGCTATTAGATGAACCATTGGTCATTAAGGGTCTAATAGAGTAGTTATGGGTAATTGAGACAATGTTTAAAGACTACGAAGTGGGCATCGAGGGTGACACCTTGTTAGCCAACTTGATGGAAATCCAGATGGAGGGTTTCGATGCCATTTTCAGTATGAACTAGTTGTCAGGGTGTTAATCGGCTATTGAGGGGTGTTAAATATGTTTCGTTGTAGCAAAATCTCCCAAATAGCTCAATCAACAAATACAATTTATAACTCAAATATCTAAAATGAAGTCTGTGGTCGAACACAGGGAGCAAGCATTACAATTCACACGCTAATCAAGATGAATATATAAATGAGCATACGAATTTAAGCACAATAATGATATTCAATAAATAACAACTACTCAAATCTGCTATTCAATGGAAAACATGAGTATTTCAAGAGTTTAAGAGGACAAAAAGATATCTATGACAAAATATTGGTGATTTGAATCGCCAATTATTAGTTTAGATACATGTATACCAATTACTCAAGCATATGAAATAAATTAACAGTTGCCTAAACCACTTAAGCCTTAATTCCATGTATCAAATATATCCATAGTGCTGTGCTCAGAGGATCATCAGACATTGACTTTGGCAATCAGATGGCTTAAATGTCATTGCTACAGTAGACGCACAAGCCTTTCTCTCTTCTTCTTTCCTTCAGCTTCTTCCTTTGCACAAGGCCTTTTCTTTCTTTCTTCCCTTTTTCTTCTCAGGGCCTTCACCTTCTTTCTTCAGAGAGCACAAGGGCTCCAAATCTTTGCAGTGTCTAAGTGTTGGACAAGATTAAACATCAAAGAGCAAAACCCTCCCCTCTCCAGCTCTCTTTCACTTTCCTACCTTTTCCTCTCTTAGATATTCTGGTCATAACCGGGTATTCGGATCATGCAGTATCGGGTCCAGGCTCACTGGCAGTGGGTGATGAGTGAGGAGTGAAGGCTTAGGCTGGTCGAGTGAGTAGGTGTAATGGGGACCTCATCCTCAGTGTCTGAGGCAGTAAGCCGTAAACAAAAATTCCCTTTATGTGCATCCACGTGCTTTTCTCCCATCGATGTAGGACCATCCCCACTGCAATTTTTGCATGCTGCTGCTGATGAAGGCTCGTCTAATTAGAGGTAGAGTAGTCAAAACTCTTAATTGAAGACCTGGAGCCCTGCCTGGATCTACTCCACATGATCTGGGGGTGGAACCTGGGGCTTATGTTGCCTGGAGCTCGAAGAACAAAGGCGGCGACAATGGTGGCGACGGTGGTGGACGGCGAAAACCTACAAGTCATCAACACAGCCTCTCAGCCACATTAAAATGGTTCATGAGCATCGCTGGCGGGTGTGGAGTGCGGTGGCAGTGGTTGTGTGAAGAATTAGGGCATGAGGTGGTATGACGGAGGTGGGAAAGGTCGTGCGAAGGTGGGGTGTTCGGTGGGTGATTTGGATGGGAGATAGGGTGAAGTAGGAGAGGGGTTTTGTGTGGGGATGAGTGGTGGAGGTTGTGAGGGTGTTGGCGAGGTGTTTGGAGGTGTGTGGTGTGAGATGGACCTCATCGGAGGTATGGCCGAAGGTGGAGATGAAGGTGGCATGCAATGGTGTTGAGGGTTGATTTTTGGATGTTAAATTGAGGGAATTAACCTAAGAATCTAAGGGAACCTAACTAACCTAAATCTAATAGATGAAAGGGAGGATCCACACTGGTTTTGTCAGGCCAGCGACGGAGAAGATGAAATCTCCGATCATAGAAGCGACGACGACGAGGAGTAGGCAGCAGCTGCTGGTATTGCGACACGCGGAAGAAGCTGAGGATGAAGAATCCATTTGCTATAGTCTGTGAGGGTGGACGAAGAAGGTGGTTGAAGGACGTCTCTGGAGCTCGTGGAGCATATGGGTGGAGGGGAGGGAAGAAGGAGGTATTCCGACCAAAAACAAGCTTAGGAGATTGGTAATGCAATGGGCGTGCTTTTATAAGCATTAGGAGGTCCTTCCAAGCTTGGAAACCAAGCTTGAATGCTTGGGACTTATGCACGAAAGGGAAACCATCAACTTCAAATGGTTCGCATGAGCTTTTGGGAAGGAGTTAGGATTCATGGCCAGTCTTAATTGGAAGAGAATTCCTCAAGGAATCTTTGGTTCAAATTTTGGATTGATTGATTGAGAATCAAGCTGGAAATCCTCGCTCGAATCTCTTTGGTGAGCTATAGCTACTCCTAATAATGGAAAGGACCTAGATGTGAGGTGATGACAAAGTTAGGGGGGTCTCTACAGTATATTTTGAAAGCTGAGGGGCCATTTGAGAGTAGAAGAATTAGAATGGACCAAAATGAAAACTGGGTCAAGATATCTCTGATTGGGCCCAAATTTTGGTACAAACCTAATTTGGACCTAAGGAAGCTGATGGTGAAGTATAATTTTGGTTTAGACCAATTTTTATTGGGTAATTTATGCAAAAACCCAAATTAGGGCAACTTTCTATCTAAGACTGTTTTAGGTTAAAATATGTTTAAATGGTCAAATCAAAGGCACCAAACCTTATGGAATATTTTTCTATGATTTTTAGAAGGTTTATTTGCATTTTATCTTAACCATAACCTCAGTTAATTAAGAGGATCTAAACTTAGGGTTTCAGATGTCCATTAATTCTTGAAATGTGTGAAAGCTTGTTTCTGCATGCATGAACACACTTATTCAACATTAATGACCATTTGACCTTTGATAAACCCCTCGAAAAACCCATGGTTGTTCTGCATTTATGATATGATGGTAAAATTATAGTTTTAACCCTGGTTTTATGTTTAACTCTCAGAAAGGATATGTAGTGAATTATGGCTCTTTTGCTGTTATCTAGGGGCATTTGTCAATGGATTATGACTAATTAAAGCTAATTATGGTTGATGATGACGTTATCATCATACCCCCATGCCTAACTTTTGCTAGTCCCTTAGTAAAATCCTATGGAATTAACATGAATTCTAGACCATGCCTTTGATGCGCAGATCTCTGACGTATACTTTTTCTCTAGAGAGAAGGTCGGAATTGCCAATAATAGCCCTAGAGGTACTTAAGTACCAACCAAGATCCAGACCTGACCAGCTTTAGCCTCAGTCTATCGTGAAGGTTTTTAAGGTCCACAGAAAATATCCTAAGGTTCGTTTAACCCAGTGGTTAAAGCACCTATGCTTGTAACATGGTTAGTCGAAGTTCAGTTTGCAGTGCATTTTTGTAAGATAGAGAGATAGTGGAACTTCTTTGCATTTTTGGAGAGCTTTCTCTCTCATTTTCTTGATTATTTTCTAGCCTCGGATTGGCCTTAAACATGATCTGTATTGGATTCCTTGTTCCCACCAACAATCCTCGTAGGGTCCCTGACAATTGATGCTTCGAGATAGCACTGCCCATGGCAACCCCTACAACCCTGGCTTTCGACACTTCAAGATAGTGCCGCCCATGGCATTCTGTAGTTAAATTCAGGCCCTAGTGATCGACATTTCATGACAATCCTACCCATGGCACCTGAATCAGCATAAGGTGCTTACATGTCCCTCGTATGATATTTAGATACACTAGGAGACAAGCACCAAGGAGACGATTTGCTATTGTGCATCTTCAAGGGGAATATCTTACCTCTCCGTGCTAGGAAATCGTCCAAATCAACCTGTGTTTTTAAGCCGCTCTTAATTTAGGTAGCTTTTTCAGTACAGAATAAACTTTTTTGCGTGATTTTGATTGATTTAGTGCACTGAACTGGACTCTTTTGTGTGTTAGGGTGCTTAGGTTACTAAGTCCCGCAAACCAAAGGTTAGTTAATGAGGCCGAATAATCCTTAAGGCTTAAACCTAATACGCAAGTTTCGCATTCCTAAACCTCTTGAATATTATTCGGATCTTTACGAATACATGAATTTTTAAGCCTAAAAACATGCCCAAGAGGCCTACGATCAGCACTCATACTAATCTCTTTGTCTCTTTGTTTTTTCAGGACTTAATTTTTTTCCTTTGATTTGGTCTAGAACTTAAGTAATTTCCATGATCAAGTGCTAATGACTATCACTTTTGTTCTTGAATGTTGCTCCTTTTTGGTATTTTAATCACCTCCTCTTTTCCTCCTCAAAATGATATGCAATTAATCTCTCAAAATTTCCTCCCCTTTCTCCAATATTTTTTTTTCAATTTTTTTTGGTTTTTTGAATATGTATTTGTTGTGAGAATCCTTTAAAAACTTTAATTTTTATCTGTTTGCACTTTAACACCCCTCATGCCTAAGTTTTGTAATGTCCTCATTGTAAATCAGAGGGTATGAAGTCAGCTTGGTTCAAAGGTTTAACAGAGTTAACGGGTGGGTGAACAGGTCAGGATGACTATTGTGAACGATTTCAAGCTCTGGTATGTGTACCATAGGTGGAGTCAGTTGTTCTAAAATTGAATTCAGAAGTGCAATAGGAGTGTAGTGCAAAAGATGATCAGAAGGGTCTCGGGTTTTTGGAATGACGGGTTACCTCTCATTAAGTGCTAAATTCAATGCTTTCAACTAAGTAGAAGGTGGTCATGGAGGAGTGGTCAAATTAGTGGAATTTTGTAGAATAAGCACCTTGATCAATAGTCTGGTTGGTCCAACCAAGTGCTCGTTCAGATCTACAGGGTGATGATGCAGCCCAAACCCAATCAATCTGGTGGGTTGATGGATGTGAATCAATAGATGTGGCGCCCACCAGATACTTTGAGGTTCAACCAGATATGGTAGTGAGAATCGTGCATTTGGATGATTCTAATCAACTTGGTCAGAGTAGGGATCCTCCAATGAAAATGACTCTATCGAGGATGTAGGAACCCTATTTATCAAATCAGAAGACGATAAAGTGTGATTGCCAATCTGATCGATATCTGAATCCTGATCAAAATATGGAGAAGAATCATGTGTGACTAAATTAGAGAGAGGTGAATCAGAGTAGAAGTTGATTCCGGTGGCGGGTCAGGGTTGGGAATGGGTTTTGGAAGTCTTTGTATGCAGATCAAAAGAGGTGGCTTCTTTGAGAACTATGTGTGTTGAGGGCTCCACTTGAAAGAATTCAAAAGTAGGTTCATCTAGAGAGTCCTCATAAAACCCATCAAAATCAAACGTAAATGCCTGGAGAGTGCTTATAGCGTCATGGAAATCTGAGTAAATAAAAGATTCAAATTCTAGATTACAAACACTCTCGGCACTTACTGTTTCTAATTCCTGAAGATCACAAAGGAACGATTCTATCTCAATGGAACTTGATTTTGAATCAATGATCTCGAGATCAAGGACCTTAGAGTTAGAGTCGAAGAATGAGTTATAGATGTTGAGGTCGTAAACTAGTACGTAGTCGTCAAAAAACAAAGGCTCTTCAAAATCAGTGTAAGATTCGAAATCATCGGAGATTTGCGAGAATAAGTTTCTGAATCTAATTCTAGATTGGGAGTTCCACCACAAAGAGAATCAAGATGTGTAGAATCAGTAGCCTGACTTGGATCTAGCATAATTTCATATTTCGAGCTTAAAAAGGTGTCCTTATTAGGCATAGGCTCGTGTTCTTGGCTCCTAGTGTAGACTTAATCAAGTCGTAGCTCATCCAACCCCTCAATTTATGTATCATAGATCGGCGTGACTTTCAAAAAATCAATTTGTCTCTGAGGAGGTTGGAGAGGTGTATTCATCAAATACAAGCCTAGAATCATAGTCTAGATTTGAAATCTAATTCTCATCATATTGGGCCTCATAATTATCCTAAATAGGCTCGAATCCATATTCTAGGTTAATGGTAAGGGTTGGATCACTAGAATCTAGGCTGGGCTCTATTGGGATGTCAGAGTTACTTTCAACAGTTACCTTAATAGGATAAGGCTCGGGATTTACACTCTTGAGAGGTTTTATTTTAAGCTCATCACTACAGGAGTTTGGGAAATCTAGGCTTGGTGAGCCAGCTTCATGGTTTCCTAGGGTTGGTTCAAAATTGTGATCACTTGCAATTGGATCCTCCCAACCCATCTTAGGATTAAGCATATTAATTTGTACGTAATTTGAATCAAATTCCTTTTGGGTTGGGGGTCCATAACAACCTCGATCATCAAACCCTAGATTTTGGAAATTATGTAGATCACTAGAATCACTCCAAGATGTCCTATTAATTTCTGACGGGTATTTTTGATCAATGGTTCTATATAACTAAGTAATTTTCCTTGTCTCACCAAAAGATTCTGGAGTTCTTCCGAAAATGAAGGATTTCACCAATATTGCAGACAACCATTGTTGTGTAATTTCACCAATTCATTCCTGGTTGTATCGTGGTGTATTCGTATCAATATTATCTCGATACAGCTCATAATGTGGTTTGCTACTTTTGCAAAAATGTCCCTATCTAAGGCTCCATAATATTCTTCATGGTGTCTATAGGCAGCCTCAATCCTCTTATCCTTGAGAGTCATTTGGGACACAGGTTTCCTAATCACTTTTCCTAACATGTCTGGATGCATTTTCGAATCAGGTGGTGGAATCAAGATTTAGAATCAAACTCAGGTTTAGATTGAAGTTAATTAGATCAGAAATCTCTGTAGAAGATTTAATAAGCTCTTTTAGGTTAAAAACCTAAGGATCTTCCTGTGTATGTGCTCTAGAGAAAGGATGAGGGATTGGATGTGAATTGGACCCAGTTAAGACACCCAAAGATATTTGGATGACTAAGGCTATTTTGAGGCGGATGATACTTCTGAATTAGAAATTCGCACACTCGAAAATTACTTGGGTATCTAAGAAGGGAGAGCCCTGCAAAGACCACTACATGGTATAGCATCCCCATAGGTTATAGGGTTTCCCCCAACCAACCTTCCTTGTCATTGTGGTTCCAAGTAGACCGGAATGTACGAATTAAGACCTTAATTCTACCAATTTTAGCCTAATTTGTGCCTTGAATTTTACTTGATAAGAAGTTGATTTGACTTGTGACTTAATTTGAAGGTTGATTGGCCTACAATGTAGGTCAATTTCGCCTAACCTACCCTAAAGGCTGGAGAATGAACTCTCGGTCAAGATGCAAAGACCATCCTGATTTGACTCTTAGGTTATTAGTTCCAAGATTTTTAAGGTTGAAGTAAAATTAGAGCCTGATTTTAGAGTTCTTAATTAGATCTTTTCAAACAAGGGCATGGGTAGCACACAAATACGGGTGGGTTGATTTTCTTTAATCCAGGAAAGTGTGAACTAACACTTCAAAACCCTAATGTAGATATCCTAATTAGCTCTATTTCAAGTCCAATTTTATCTTAAAATATTCACCTTGGGCTTCAAGCAAGAAGTGTGTTAGCCAAAGGTGATTAGAAATCAAGCATAATCCCTAGTAGGTAAAGGAAATTAAAGTAGGGATTTCTAATCAGAATCATCTCAATCTTCAATCAGATGTGAATTTTTTTCGCAAATCAGGAAACTTGCCTTTAAATGAAAATTACTATGAAAATAAGGCAGGTGATGGTTACTTAGTTTTGTTTCCTTTTCTCTCTTCCAAGGATTAGGATATTAAGGAAGAAGAGAGATTACCAGCCCTGGGAGTGGCTGATTTGCACAGAATATCACCTCGTGATGTACCTCGAAAAATCACAAGAAATCAAATAGGGCAAGTTAGTGCTCAAATATAATTAAATAAAATAAGGAATAGCGGTGAATTAAGCATTGCTTCCCGGCAACAGCACCAAAATGTTAATCGGCTATTGAGGGGTGTTAAAATATGTTTCCCTGTAGCATAATCTCCCAAATAGCTCAATCAACAAATACAATTCATAACTCTAATTTCTAAAATGAAGTCTGAGGTCAAACACAGGGAGCAAGTAATGCAATTCACGTGCTAATCAAAATGAATATATTAATGAGCACAGGAAGTCAAGAGTTTAAGAGGATAAAAAGATATTTAAGACAAAATATTGGTGATTTGAATCACCAATTATTTGTTTAGATATATGTATACCAATTACTCAAATATATGAAATAAATGAACACTGGCCTGATCCACTTAAGCTTTAATTCCACATATCAAATATATCCACAGTGCTATGCTCAGAGGCTCATCAGATGTGGGCTTTAGCAATCAGACAGCTAAAATGTCATTGCTACAGTACATGCATAAGTCTTTCTTCTCCTCTTCTTTCCTTCAACTTCTTCCTTTGCATAGGGCCTTTTCTTCCTTTCTTCCCTTCCTCTTCTCAGGGCCTCTGCCTTCTTCCTTCAGATAGCACAAGGGCTCTAAATCTCCGTAGGGACTAAGTGTTGGACAAGGTTAAACATCAGAGAGCAAAACCTTCCCCTCCCCCACTCTCTCTCTTTCCTGCCTCTTCCTCTCTTAGATATTGGGGCCATAACCGGGTATTCGGATCATGCAATATCGGGTCCTGGCTCACTGGTAGTGGGTGATGAGAGAGGAGGGAAGGCTTAGGTGGGTTGGGTGAGCTGGTGTAATGGGGACCTCACCCCTAGTGTCTGAGGTAGTAAGCTGTAAATAGAAATTCCCTTTATGTGCATCCACATGCTTTTCTCCCACTGATGTGGGACTATCCCCACTGTAATTTTCACTAATGAAGGATCGTCCAATTGGAGGTAGAGGAGTAGTCAAAACTGCTAATTAAAGACCTGGAGCCCTACCTAGATCTTCTCCGCATGACCTAGAGGTGGAACCTGGGGTTTACGTGGCCTGGAGCTCGAAGAACAAAGGTAGTGACAATGGTGGCTATGGAGACGGATGGTGGAAATATGCAGGTCATCAACATGGCCTCACGACCACATTAGAACGGTTCATGAGCATCGTCAGATGGTGTGGAGTGCAGTAGCAGTTGTTGCATGAGGAATTAGGGCATGAGGTTGTTTGATGGAGGTGGGAAAGGTCATGTGAAGGTGGGGTGTTTGGGGGGTGATTTGGATGGGAAATAGGGTGAAATAGGAGAGGGTTTTGTGCAGGGATGAGTGGCAGAGGTTGTGAGGGTGTTGGCGAGGTGTTTAGAGGTGTGTGGTGTGAGATGGACCTCGCCGGAGGTATGGTCAGAGGTTGAGACAAAGGTGGCGTATGGTTGCATTGAGGGTTGATTTTTTATTTTTAAATAGAGGGAATTAACCTAAGGATCTAAGGGAACCTAACTTACCTAAATCTAACAGATGAATGGGAGGATCCATGCCGACTTCATCAGGCTGGTAGCGGAGAAGACGAAATCTCTGGTGGTAGAAGCAGCGACGATGAGGAGGCGTAGGCAGCGGCTACTAGTATTATGATGCACGGAAGAAGCTGAGGATGAAGAATTCACCTGTTGTAGTCCATGAGGGTGGACGAAGAAGGTGGTCAGTGGAGGTCTCTAGAGCTCATGGTGCATACGGCCGGAGGTGAGGGAAGAAGGAGGTATTTCGACCAAAAACAAGCTAAGGAGATCGGCGATGCAATGTGCATGCTTTTATAATCATTAGGAGGTCCTTCCAAGCTTGGAAACCAAGCTTGAAAGCTTGGGACTTACGCACAAAAGGGACACCCTCAACTTCAAATGATTCACATGAGCTTTTGGGAAGGAGTTAGGATTCATGGCCAGTCTTAATTGGAAGAGAATTCCTTAAGGAATCTTCAGTTCAAATTTGGGATTGATTGAGAATCGAGCAAGAAATCCTCACTCGAATCTCGCTGGTGAGCCAATATATTTTGATAGCTGAGGGGCCATTTGAGAGAAGAATCAGATTGGACCAAATGCAAACTAGGTCAAGATGATCTCTGATTGAGCCCCAATTTTGGTATAAAGCTAATTTTGATGCAAGAAATCTAATGGTGAAGTCAGATTTTGGTTTTAACCAATTTTGACTAGGTAATTTATGCAAAAACCTAAATTAGGGCAACTTCCTAACTGAGACTCTATTTTAGGTCAAAATGAGTTCCAATGGTAAAATCAAAGGTACCAAACCTTATGAAATATTTTTCTATGATTGTTAGAAGGTTTAGGTGAATTTTATCCTGGCTAGAACCTTATTTAATTAAGTAGGTCAGAAATTAAGGTTTCAGATGTCCATTAATTGTTGAAATGCATGAAAACTCGTTTCTGTCCACATGAACCAACTTATTAGACATTAATGACCATTTGACCTTCGATAAACCCCTGAAAAGCTCATGGTTGTTCTGCATTTATGATATGATGGTAAAATTGCAGTTTTAACCCTAGTTTTATGTTTAACTCTCAGAAAGGACATGCAGTGAATTATGGCTCTTGGGCGATTATGTAGGAGCATTTATCAATGGATTATGACTAATTAAAGCTAGTTATGGCTGATGAAGATGTTATCATCACCAGGTGGTACATGTTTGTCGACTGTTCCAAGAAGAAGATTGCCTTCTTGATTCCAAGGATACCATAGTTTGAGTTTCATGGTATATTAGAGAGCAGAGCAGTCAGGTGTATCTCAGCTCTATAAGCAGCAAGATTACTGAGGAATGGGTGCAGCAGATACCTCACCTATGTAGCTATAGCCCCAAGAGAGAAGCTAAAGTTGGGATGTATTCTTGGGACTTCCACTTGAGTGGGAGGTCGAGTTTGAGATCTCTCTCATTCCTAAGACGAATCTAATATCAATTACCCCATACTAGATGGCACCTTGTGAATTGAAGGAGTTAAAGACATAGCTTTGGGAACTCCTTGAGAAGGGGCTCATCCGACCTAGTGCCTCACCTTGAGGGGCTACGGTGTTGTTCGTGAAGAAGGATGGCACCTTATGCTTTTACATTGACTACTGATAGCTAAATAAGGTAACCATCAAGAATAGATAGCCTCTGCCTTGGATCGATGATTTATTTGATCAGTTGCATAGGGCCATAGTATTCTCCAATGTTGATTTGCAATTAGGCTACCACTAGCTTAGGATTAGGGAAGGGGATGTACTGAAGACCACCTTCAAAACACGCTACGACCACTACAATTTCCTAGTGATGTCGTTTAGACTGATGAATGCTCCTGCCGCATTCATGGACTTGATGAACTAGATTTTTAGACCATATCTAGATCACTTTGTCGTGGTATTCATTGACAACATCCTCATCTACTCCCTCGATGAGGTACAACATGAGCAGCATCTCCAATTGGTTTTGGAGAACTTGAGGAAGCACAAATTGTATGCCATGCTTAGTAAATGTGAGTTCTAGCTGTGCCAGGTGGAGTTTCTAGGACACATGGTATCAAGTGCAGGGATTTCAATGGATCCTACCAAGGTTGAGGTGGTACTAAAGTGGGAGCATCCCAAGACTGTGATAGACATCCGCAGCTTCCTGGCTTTAGCGGGATACTATAGACAATTCATTTAGGGTTTTCATAGATTGCTCTCCCGTTAACCCAGTTAAGGAGGAAGGATACCCCCTTCGATTGGACTAGTGATTGTGAGGCTAGTTTCCAGACACTCAATGAGAAATTGACATTAGTCCCTGTACTTCCCATCCCCAGCAGTGGTGGTGAATTCAAAGTATACACAGATGCTTCACATCGGGAATTGGGCTGTCTTGATGCAGCATGGGCATGTGGTTCCCTATGCCTCGAAACAACTGAAGCTGCATGTGAATAACTATCTGATGCATGACCTGGAGCTAGCTAGTCTTCTCCCTAAAGATTTGGCACCATTACCTATATGGTGAGACTTTCGAGATTCACATAGATCATTAGAGTTTGAAGTATCTTTTCAATTAGAAGGAGCTGAATTTGAGGTAGAGGTGCTGGATGGAACTCTTGAAGGACTATGATTGCTTGATTATCTATCCTCTAGAAAATGGAAATGTCATGGCAGATGCTCTCAGTAGTAAACGATCGATCTGGTTGGTAGCTCTTCAGGCACAGAGGTGGAATAGTATGATTGAGGCAGCTCTGTGGAAGCCATTGTAGGTGGCAAGGCATCTAGGAGAGTTGAGACTAACGAGGCATACACACCCTGATCTGATTGCTCGCATCATGAATAGCCAGATGGAGGATTCAAACTTGCAAACTTTCCTTGACCAGATACTTGCAAGAAACCCCATTGAGTTCACCTTTGTAAACGGAGTACTCTGGCTCCGTGGCAGGTTATGTGTCTCGTGAGATGAAGTGTTTTGGTGAGAGTTGTTTATGACCTATTGCAACAGACACACTATCCATCTGGGGAGAACTAAGATATATCATGACCTAAAGAAGGACTTCTAGTGGTGCGGCATGAAGAAGGATGTGGGCGAATTTGTGAAGTAGTGCCTAATATGTCAACAAGTGAAGGCAGAACATCAAAGACCCGCTAGCCAATTGTAGCCCCTCCTGATTCCAGAGAAGAAGTGGGAGAGCATCTCTATGGACTTTGTCACTGGATTACCCTTGACTCAGAGAGGACACAGTGAGGTCATGGTGATTGTTGACTGCTTGATGAAGTCAGCATGATTCTTACCTATCAAAGTGACTTTTGGCCCTCGCAGTTAGTCGAGTTGTATATGAGGGAGATCATACAACCATATGGTGTACCCAAGGAGTTCATTTTAGATAAAGATGCCTGTTTCACTTCTCAATTCTGGGGAAGCTTCCAGTAGGCCTTAGGAATACGGTTGAATCTGAGTACTCTCTATCACCCGTAGAGAGATGGGTAGATTGAGAGGACCATTTAGACACTAGAGGACTTGTTGAGGTCCTATATATAATGGAAAGGCTCTTGGGAGGAGCATATACATCTAGTGGAGTTCACCTACAATAATAGCTATCACGCCAGTATTGATATGGCCTAGTATGAAGCTTTGTATGGTTGGAAGTGCACATCTCCACTTTCTTGGGATGAAGTTGGCGTGAAATGGGAGGTAGGCCCCAGGTTGATCAGACAAAGTAAGGAGGTCATCAAACAGATCTGGAAGAAACTCATTACCACACAGAATCAATAGAAGAGTTTTGCAGATCATCGACGACGGGACGTGCAGTTAGAGGTCGGTGACTTTATTTTCCTTAGAGTGTCTCCAATGAAGGGAGTACAGAGATTTGGTGTGAAGGGTAAGTTAACACTGAGATTTATGGGTTCGAGATACTGGAGTAGGCCAGACCAGTTACTTACAGACTTGCCCTACTAGCTCAATTAGTTGGCATACATGTTGTCTTCTACATCTCTAGCCTGTGGAAGTACGTGTCAGATCCGAACCACATTCTTAGCTACGAGAATGTGGGGATCGTGGATGACTTGACCTATTAGGAGTAGCTGGGACAGATCTAGGATCATATGGTCTAGTGGTTGCAAAACAAGGAGATCACTCTAGTGAAGGTCATGTGGAGGAGTCAGAGGTATGAGGAGGCAACTTAGGAATCGAAGGCAGAAATGAAGGAGAAATACTTGGAGCTTTTCACTAGTGAGTCCTTAGTTCCTTGGTTGGTTTCTCTTTAAGGTTGTTATGCACTAAGCATGGTTTTCTCTCTACCTACACCTTCGGTCGAGTTTCAGGGTCAAAACTCCCTTTAAGGTTGTTATATTTGTAACATCCGAAAGCTAGGCTCTAAGCCATTTCAGAGTGGTTCGGGTCGCTTTAAACCTGTAGACATGCATATGGTTTGGTACAAGTAAAAACACCTTGTAAAACATGCAAAAACATGTATCTCCAATCAACCCCTAGTCAGTCCTCATCAAAAAGATACCGTGTACGATACCGTTGAATTTCTCTAATCGCAATCTTTCCAATGATGCTTGTTTCGTGTGAATTCAAGGTGTGTAGCTCAAGTTATGATTAAAGCAAGTCAAAAAGGACCTAAATTTAAGAGCAACCAAGCCTAGGGGAAATTTTGTTATTTCATCCTCCAATCCTAAACCTAAACCTAATGTTGGGTCAATAAAAAGGTCTCCTTAGAGTTCGAGCCATCATTGCATCCTTAGGGTCACCAAATTCCAAGAGAAAGAGAGAGAAAAGAAGTAGGAAATCAATTAGGATTTCTTGATTAGGAAAGTTAGGGACCTAATTGATAATTTGAAATCTCTGGGCTTCCAACCACATAGAGAGAAAAGTGGCGCTCAATGTGCGTGTGACGTGCGGCAGTGGGGCTCATGTCTTGCACGTGCAGGAGAGCACGAACACTCCTGATCGTAGCACGTAGCACAATCTGATGGTAGAAGGCATGGCAAGCATGATCTATTGGTGGGTACATGGACGAATCGTGCAATGACATATGCCATGCGTGGACCAATCTAAACAATCCGGCTAAACCAGTTAGTTCAGCGACCCCTTCACGCCTTTTCGAGGGGGTCGAGGCCTTCCCATCCTCAAAATTTGGCAAATAAGGTACCATTGCAATCGTCTTGACGTGTACTGCACATTGGTACAACTTATTTTCATTTTTTAGTATTGTTTCTTTAGTGAAAAATCAGAAACGTGACTAAGTGATTCCAACCCTAACTTTAGTTCATGGAATCTAGGATTTTTCCCTTGGTGAATGCGTGGAATATGAGGCAAGCGTGGAGACTATTCCCAGGCCCTTTGAACACAGTCCGTAGTCACCATGAACCTTTGGTGACATTTGGTACTGTGAGATATGTGAATGAATTAAGATATAGTACCCTTTTACTTTTGTTATTGTTTACTGTTGTTTCCCTGTTGTGTTGGCTCTACTCTACTCAGTTTTTGCTAATGTGTTTTCTTGTTTTCGGTACTCAGGTGTTGCTTAGTCGGGTGCAATGGTTGTTGTTAGTCCATCTACTACAGGTTGAATCCTACTATAGCAGACGGTCTATATTGAGTATTGTGGGTCATTTAGTTTGTTCTTTTCAACTGTAAAACTTTTATTTCTAGTCTTCTATGATTGCACTTTGATTAGTGGAAATTTGCGCAAGAAAATGGATTAGGGTTTCAGGAAAGAGAACCTCGCATTATCATGTTTGCATAATTTTAGTATCAATTGAATTTTATAACCGAGACTCGGCAAGTCCTGGGTCAAACATAAGGAGGCAATGTTTGATTTACAAAAATCTGGGTTTGTGTTTATTTATTTTTGGTGTTTTTTGCTATATTTTTTTTTTTGTGATTTTATGTAAGCAAGCAAGATATCAGGTTGAATTGTTTCTATGCTAAGAAATCCACTCACAAATAAGTAAAGTGAAAAAGAGCGATAGAGACAAAAATAAATTTCTATAAGCTTAAATGAATGTTTATTACAGAAAATATTATAAGAATTTAAGTCTACACTAGAAAGCGAATAAAAAGAGAAAGAGAAAGATAATTCCCCTCAATGGCTGCTTGGAGGATGACTTGCTGAGATGATGACTAGATGAAGGTGGTGAGGAGTTGGAGGAAGGACGATGGAGTTGGAGGAAGAAGATGAGAGGTAGGGCGACGTTGCAGTGTGATTCACTTCCTAGGATAAGGATTAGAGGTTTGTCGGTGGCGATCTCCACGAACGGAGGTGAGAAAGTGGGAAAAAATATTTTATTTTTCTCTAGTGGAGCATCCCAAGGGCTTAGGAACACTAGAGTAGAGCTTAGAACAAGTTCTTGAGCTCTAAGGAGGTGAGGAATGGAGTAAGAAGGGATGGAGAGGAATGGGGGAGGGTGTATGGATATTTATAGGGCTTAAGGAGGGCATGCCAAATCATTTGGTACATCAAGGCACAAAATGCAGTGCACAAGGCATGGGAGCGAGAGCACTACTTGACCGCAGCCCATGCATTGCATGCGCTGTGCATGCTTATGCACTGGCCTCCTTGAGCATAGTAGTTGTCAGGGCAATGTTGAATCTCCACCATCTAATCGTCATTGAAGGGTTGAGGACATATGGAGATCATGCTCTTAAGATCGCACACTTGCGCATGGAGCGCTCTCCATCAACTGTTGCACCACATGGTACAATCATTGTTGTTCATTGTGTATCGCATGGCCCTTAGCACATGAGGACATGTTGCTAATCTCTGAGGCACCGGCCACGCACGACGTGACCTTATCCTCGCCCTCCACTACCGATTGAACGACCTTGATTGAAATTGGAGCACACTGAGGAGATGGGCACGGAGGGATTCAAACTTGCACTTGTTAGTGGAGAGTGTAGTGTGCTGTCTTCTATGCTTTGGGTGTGCCTACGTCGTTGGATGAAGATCTAAGGGCTACCAACTCTTGAGATCTCATCCGTTGGATGGGAATCCAACGGTTGAGATCGCTTGAGGCCATACCCTTTAGAAAACATAAGGTGTGGGCACAGGTTCCTCTCAGCTATTTGATGAAGATCCAATGGCTGAGGATTAATGGCGTAGACAAGGAGATGAAGGGCAGGCAGGGTTGGGCGGTTGTGATGGCACCATCATGGTCGTCCATCTTCTTTCCTTCAAAGGCAACACTACGAATGTTGGGTCGAGGCGATTTTCACGTGTTGGACTACGATCGTTGCCCTAAATGCATCCCTACTGTCGAATTTGTCATTTGAAGCTCGGATTCATGTCATTATGTCCCTTGGCTATTAAAACATGTAAATTACTATAAAATTTATATAAATAGTTCTAGATGCATGATTGATCATTGACAATTGATCAATCATAATAAGAACATTATTGTCAGGTTTCTGTCCTTGGCAATGGCACCAAAAATATGGTTTACGAAAAACTTGTCTGCATAAAAATGTGTTTTTAATGGTGTCATTTTTGATAGTAAAGTCGTAATGCAAATAGATGTCATGTCATTTTTATTTATTTATATAATTTTTGCTAGTTTATTCTAGGTCATTCACTGAGAGCTAGCTATAGATATGCATCACTCTTTATATTCCAAAAATGTCAATTATATTTACAAATGAATCAAATTAATCAAATAATGAATCAATGAGTTAATTATGTACAAAAAGAATCAATTACTTCTAATTGTAATGCTTCAAACAAATTTACAACTAAGAAGGCATCAAAAACTAAATAAAACAACTCTATATTAATTATATATACTACACTAGATAATACCTAACTATAGGTACAAAAATACTTATTAATATGTACTATACTAAATATATTAACATATACTAATAACATTAGTAACATATACTATATATTTAGTGACACATATAACTATTATTATAACCTTAGTAAAAGTATGTACAAATTATAAGGCAAAAGAACTATCTTTACTAATAGATATATACTTACAGTGACGGATAAAAATGTCACTAAAGCCTTAACACAAATATACATACACATAAGGCTTATATACATATACTACTCTACTTTATATACCAAATATATAGATATATTATACATTTATACATATGTATACTCTACTGATATTACATACATATATACTCTACATATATATATTACTATACATATATTCGTGTGTATATATATATATATATATATACAGGCATCCACACACTTAGTTAATTTACTCAACACACGCCCAACACACACACTTTGGCACTTCACACAGAGGGCTCAACACATAGCCACTTTTTAAGTTAGTCACTCACTCACACAACACTTAGCCCTCACTAACAAAAATTAGGTTTTTAATAGACGAACCAAGCTTTTTGTGGGATACACAGCACCCCTACAGGTGAGACCAAACCACTACTAAGCCTTGTTCTCATTTTATTTACGTGCATTTTGGTCCAACTTCTTTTAGGCCCAAAGTAGGCCCATAGAGGCCCAATACTGTGCACACCGGGCTCCCAGGATTCCAAATCAATTGCTCATTTCAATATGCTTGTAATGCTCAGAGAGAGGGGAGGGGTAATGGTTTTATTGTGCTAAGCACTGACGACTGAGGAGGCTGAGGAGGCGATTCATTTTATGTGGCCACAGGTGCCTCAATGCCACCGATGTGGCGCTAAGGTTAGGGTGAATTTGGCGCTACATAGCATTTGCTGAGCCAAGATTTGGGCCTCAATTTGAGAGCCCTAATGTAATCCAATTTTTAATTAAATTATACCATTAGAAAGCACTTACATATGCCTAATGAATTATGTAACCAATTTATAATAATAACTTATTTAATTATATATAAAAATTGCTTAAAGTTACTGATATGTACATGTTAATTTAGGATTAATTACTTAATTAATGTAAAAATTAATAAATTAATGATACAATTGACTTTATAAATAGTTAATTTATATAATAAATTATTTATTAAACATTTTAAATTTATTTTAGAACATCTATTTTAATTTATATACATTTATATTCACATTTTTATTAGATAAATACATATTTAAGGTATAAATACTATAATACAGTATAAATATATTATAAATAAGTCAAAAATAATTGCAATAATAGTATACTGTTAGAACCTTGTTCCACATCTTTTTTTGGTGTTAACAAATTATTTTGGATTAATGCTTGCAATTAAGTGTTTTTCAGATTTAGGTGAAGATCAAGGTAAACATTGAACTATGGGGAGGAGGCAAGACGACAAGGAGTTGATGATAGAAGATCATCTGGAATTTATTTTGTTTATTAGATTAGGTTTTTATTTTATTCTTAGAATGTCTCCTCTTAACAAATAAATAATAATTAAATCATAAAAATCATATAGAGATAAATTAGGATAAAACATTATGATCATTCGATTTATTTCAAAGTACGTATTGTTTAAAAGGTAGTTTTTTAATGTTTAAAGTATTTGCAAAAATGAGTTAGTAATCAAGTTGTATTCATGTTAAAAAAGGTACATGTTAACCTAACCCACAAGTACTAGTGCTAAAGTTTTGTACCGGTACATGTGAGTTACAGGTTTGGATTTTTTCAAAGAAATAAACCTGTACCCCGCGTGCACCGATACTCATGATCAGTACTGGTACTGGAGGCAACGAGTACTGGTGCTCATGATCAATACCAGTACAAGTGGGTTACAGAATTATGCTAAGTATTTAAAATCTAAATCTAGAAGTAATGAGTATCGGTACTCATGATTAGTACCGTTACCCAATAGGTAGTGACTGTGACAAGTTAATTTAAAACGTAAAACAATATGTACTAGTGCTGATACCCGTACTTTAGTACCGGTACCGGTTAGCCATTCGCTCAAATCTAAATGGCTAGAAAATTTATTTTGGCAATATGAATGTTGGGATTTAAACCCCAACATCTAGTAGATGAATCCCTGAGGTCTTATCTCTATAAATAAACCCTTGGACCCTTAGTTTGCACATATGAAATATAAGAGAAAATTCTAGAGCTTAATTTTCATATTTCCACCTTCTCAAGAGAAGAAAATAGTGGTTGCTGGTTTCAATCTCTCTATGCTCTTGCAAACTTTTCGACATGCTTCTTTCAGGCATTTACAAGACAATTCACATCTTCACTAGTCTCTCAAATCGATCATATCATTTATATACTTGTTGAGAGGCTTAGGTATTTAGTTATAAGATTTCTTTTATCTTACACCTGTTCTTTATTTGTAATTGAGCTTTTGCTCATTGTTTGGGTTGTAACAAACCTATTGTTGTATTTGGATTGAGGTACCTCGTTAATTACCTCATTTAGTAAATTGATTCCCTTGGGGTTGAGCGAATTGGGTTAAAAATCCTAAGTTGGCAGGCTTAGGTAGTGGAGTACGCAAGTGAGTGGGGAAACACTATACATCTTGTGCCAATTTCTGTGATTGTGATTTGTACAAATCTTTTTTGTTATTATTAATACTTTGCTTGAGTGTTTGTGCACGTAGAATTGTAGCCATCTATCTATTTATAGATCATATCATGTACAAGTATACAATATAAATTGCCTCAGTAATAAGTAAATTACTAATTTATTTTATTTTAACTTAATAATTTACCTAACTAACTTAATAATCTAATTGTCTATAGTAAATATATAAATAAATCAATGTATAGGTATTATATAGTGTATAATACTTATTTAAATATGTAAGTACAGTAATAGATACAATTATACATGTATACATATTTATTTATAATTACCCCAGTATATATACATATAATTTACTATAAATAAATAGATAATTATATAATTGACATATATGCAGTATAACTAAATTTAAATACTTAAATAATTATAATACATGTATACATTAGTTACATACAGTATAGATATATAAGTTATTATTTACATTTAACTTAGTCTTAAGTTATATTCATAATTATAAAAACTATATATATGGTATTTTTGTGTATTTTTGGGTATTTTCAGATTTTTATGGCATTTGTATATATGATATAGATAGGAGAAGAGAGAGAAAAGGTGATTGCGCAGCAATCATTGGTCTTAATTGACCTAGATTAGGTTAGAACATAGCATAAGTTAGGGTAATTCATGCATGCATAAGCATTATCTGTATCTTCACTGCTTTACTTTACCTATGCATGAAATAATGTTATAATGTGCTGATTAAGTGCATTATGTTGATTACAGGCAATAAGTTGATCAGGAGCTGGATCTGGAGCAGGATCTGAAGCTAGATCAGGAATAACGGGAGTTGCAGCAGAGCTGAAGCAAAAGGCTTAGTTTAGATGTAGGAATAATAATGTATGGGAGTTAAAGGTTTGATATTCTATTAAGTAGGAATAAAGTAGTAAAATATGAAGAGCTTAGGTCCATCCTAACCCTAGGATAGCTTAGAAACTTCCCCAAGCCTTAGCCACCCTTAGATTAGGTCACAACACCCTAGGAAGCCCTAAAATCCTAGTTCCAACCCTTATCCGAACGTCTAGATAAGTTATAGGATGTCTAGGACCCTTAGTCAACTCCCGCACACCACAAACCCACTTCTGCAGTGTTATTGGGCGTCCAGACACTTTGTCAGATGTCCAATTTCTGCAGAATATCCAAAATAGAACCTTGATTTCCCCTGACTCAGATTGGACGTCCAGAATTGAAGTCTAGACTTCTGATTTTTGAGTATAAGTCGTCTGATCACATTTTTGGACGTCAGGTACTGGTCTCTAGTCCTTGTTTTGAGATTCAAGCCTTGACCTTCGATCTCTAGCTCCCTAGACCTAATCCCAACCCTATAGGAACCTAAATTAAGGTGTCCTAACCCTAGTACATCACCTCTAGACCTACCTAGCAACCTAATTAGGTCCTCACCAAACCCAATTGACTTAGATCAAAGTCAATTACCTTCACCTAAGTCAATTGGACTCATTGAGTCCAATTGTGCTTAGATCTCAACCCACACAAGTTCAATTGGACTTGGTGAGAGTCCAATTGACCTAAACCCAACCTAATTGAGTTATTTCACTCTCAATTAGGTTCACACTCATTCAATTAAACTTAGGTTAAGTTTAATTACATTTTCCCCTTAGCAATTAGGGTTTGTAGCCCTAATTCAAGACATACACCTACCCATACCCCCTAGGACCTAACCTAAACCTCTTGGACACCTAGAGCACGACCACACACACACACACACACCCATTCACACACACACACTTCTCTAAAATTCTCTAGAACTCTCTTGAAGTGGCGCCACCTCTTGGTTGCCAAATTTAGCAACCAAGAGGCATTCAAAATGAGATCCACAATTTTTGGATCTCATAACCATATTGCTGGCCACTCTTGGACTCTCTCTAGAGAGTTCCACACCTCTCTAGAGAGAAGCCTTTAATTCTATAAAAAGACCCAATGGGCGGCCAAGTGCACCCATTCACATCCCTTGGCTTCCATTCACATTCTTGGCACCACTCACTTCATTGGCTCCATGCATGCCCACCTCCACTTAGGTTAGCCACTCCACCTCCACGAGCTCATCACCACCATGAAGGTCACCATGTTTGGATGCTGGATCACTCCTCTCTCTCTCCAAGGGCCGACCTAAGCTCCATTGGCCGCCCCTCGTTCTCGTCCCGACCACTCCAAGGCCATTGGGGACCACCTTTGAATGCCCTTTTGTTCTGCTAGATTTAGATTATGCTCTTCATAGTTTTTACTGCTTTTATTACTGCTTAGTAGCGTAGTCTTAATTCTCCCCGAATGATGCATGCAAAATCCCCCCGTAGATTCTTGTATGCGATCGTTTTCTGGTAGTTAGATTTCCATTTTAAGCATTTATGTACAAGCTTTCCTCTATAGTTCTTGTTGCAAACAACTCTCCAATGGAATGAATGAAAATGCATTTATATATATATATCTCTATATGTTTGCAATCACCATGAGCTTAATAATTGCCATTCTTTTTGCGTGATTCAAGTTGCCTATTTTTTGATTGTTTATCTATTCGCAACAAGCATGTCGTTTCCTGAGAATATAGAGAATCTAACGATAGACGCATTCTCCATAAATAGTCACCACCTCACTAGAATCGTGCGCACAGAAACTCACACATTCACCTTTGTGATTTATTTAATGCATGCGCACGTAACCTGAGTTCATAACAGAAGTGGTGAAATCTTAATCAGGAGATTGGAAACCGGCGTGCATTTTTAAACAAAGTAGAGCGGGATAAGATCGAATTCAAACGTAAAGCAAATGCCTTCGAGAGGCAAATGACCGGGACTCAAGTCTCGTAATCTTTACAAACTTATTTTTGACGAACGTTTTTGTGTAGCTATACTACGATTCTGACGAATTTCAAAACGTGTGAAAATGGCTTCTGTCAAAAGGTGAGATGAGTGAGAGAGAGAAAAATTCCTTTTGGATTTTTCGAATGTGTTTCTTTTATTAAGTTTATGAGTAGACCGAACTATCAGCTAGTATGTTCTATCAGTCATAGGGTTCGGAATACTTTGAAACATCACACACTATAAAAGAATACCTAATCCTACTTAAGACAAGTTTGTTTTAATTCCTTTGCAATTTTTTCCATATTTTTTAATGTATTTACAATTTGTCACCAATGAGGCTTAGAAGTGTTTTGAACTAAAGAACCTAAGGCCTCATAATCCATTCTAGTGGCTGAAACTTCAATTCAAACACTCACACACACTCAACACACAATCTAAAAGATGTTTGATCATTTAAACATGATTTTTACTTTGAATTCCAACGAAATCTCAGTTTGGGTAGGTTAACCATATGAACATGCTGATAGTGATTTAAATAATTGAAATCAAGCCATTTAAATAAAATTTTAAACTACATTAGTACGTGAATTCTTGGAAAATAAAATTATATCAGAAAACACAATAGTGCCAACTCCTTCCATCCTCAATTTATCCAAATAGAGATGCAGCTGCTCAGAACAGCAGCTTATGTGCTGCTACTAAATTAAATTCAACAGTGCTGCTACTGTTACATCAAATGATTTGCAGCCATTGTTACTACTTGCTTCTAGTAGCTAATAGCTTCTATTACCACTCAAATAAGCCTAGATCAGATTTGATCTAAGGCATACAAACTCATCCAAAATCCATTGGAAATCAATTTGAGATCTGAAAATCATTTCTGAAGATCTAAAATCCATAGAATCACTTTTCATTCTTCAAAAATCTCTAAAGTCTCCAAAATGATCTTTACACTACATTATATACAATGTAAAGGAGATAGATCAAATTAGGTATTTAAAATCATTTCAAACAACTTCAGATCTCCATTTTAATCTTGTCAAACCTCTAATACAAATTAAATCTCAGTTTGAATATCATTGAGATTAAAAACCATGTTGCCCTATTTTAAGGACTATAATTTCATATCTACTTAGGTGATCTGGTCACCATGAGCTTCTAAACACCATAGTTCAGTGTTAGAACCTCATGTGATCATGTAAAATTGTTGGGTCATGGTCTAAGCCTCAAATCAAAGGATATGATCATCCTTGACCAAACTACCCAAATTAGAGATCAAATTAGGCAAATGCTCATCTGATAATAAAACTCCAATCAAACCATATCAAACTCATTGCATTATGCCCAATTAAGCAAATCCAAACTTGAATCGCTCGATAAAATCCGTTTAAACCTGAATTAACTCGAAATCATGAGATTGGGTGTGAAATACAAATATGAAGGAATCCAACAATTCAAGGCAATCAAAATCAAATCAGGGGTCTTTGTAAACATATGAAGTGAATGGAGAGACCTCCAGATGGATTTGAGTGCTATCTAGATTGTGAAGTTTAAGAACTTTGGATCTAAATATGCTCGAATGTATGGGGTGAGTTGCGAATCAAAATGCAAGAAAAAGATTAGAATGTGGATGGGGAGGTGTAGAGAAAGATTAGTGAGTTGATATGAATGTGTGAAAGCACCTCTTCGATTTGAATTGATCAGAGAGGACGAAATCTATTCTATTCTAATATACTCCAAATCTAGACTAATCATGAGTTGGATTTCAGTCTACACTACTTCTAACTACTTTAGATAGCATTTAAACTACCTAGAAAGCAGTAAATTCTATCTATGAAAGAAGGAAATCTAGCTACTCAGATGAATGGGATTCCTAGATCCACAGCAAGTTGCTGTGGTGACGAAGTGGGATGCGAGGGTCTCCAGTTGAAGAATGAGGTCGCTAGGTGTAGCTGGTCACTACAATGACGAATCAGAGGGGGAGACACTACCCTTGTCACCATCTGTTGAAGAAGGAGAGAGAGAAGCTGGAGATATAGATGAGTAGATTGGCTTAACGGGTAAGGGAGTTGATCGTGCATGCAACAGTTTGAGCAGGTGCTTAAGTAGCCTTGCAAATGGATCAGGTGACCCTTGAGTGGGTTTAAACAATTAGGTCTTGCATGGTGGGATGAGGAGGGAAGATGCATAGGAAGTTTCATACCAAAAACCTACTGTTGGATCAGATTTGAAAGAGGCAAGGGTGGATCGTGCAAAGGCGCATAAGGATTGGTGGCACATCCACTATTGATCTCAAGGAGCATGGGAACGATGGTCTAAATGGGCTGTGTTCTTCATGAAGAGCAGCTGTGAGAAGAAAAGACCATCGGGCCTTTTGGTGATTTTATACTGAGAGTCTAAGAGGTGAATGGGTAGGACATTTATAGAAGAGTCCATTAGTGGCAGAAATAAATACAGAGTTGTCCCTAGTAGCTTAAAAAGCGGTCCTTGCAAGTTTGCAGATAGGTCCTTGTGGTTTTAGATGTGAATAATATGTTATGGAATGAGGACCTAAATGTAAAATCATTTATGCAAGCTCCTAATGATGTCCAAATGCAACTAAGTTTTTATGATAGCCTTGTTGAACATATTAGAAGTTAATTTTACCCTTGATTTGAACTTTTTAGCTCAGAAATGTGTTAAATTAGTAATTGGATCATCATTTTATATTTATGTATAGAATATCTCATAAATTAACCTAATTTTTTATTTTTAACATGAATTTGATGTTTTAGGTCATTTTCCTTAAATCCCACACTTAACCCATTTATTGTGTTAATTAGATAGTGTTTAACCTAGTAACTAGCTTAACTTGAGCATTTTAACTATGATGAGCTACACCTCATCAATGATGACACTATTAATGCAATATTTACAAAGCTAAGTGTTGTTAGCTAGCTTAGGAACCTACGTAATAGGCATTTTATCATGAAATATTGTAGACTTATTATACCCCTAAGCTTATCTTTTGCTAGTCCCTAGCAAAACTAAACTAAATGCTATTTATAAATATAGAATTAAAATTTGTTTACTAAGGCACAAGTCGTTTATCAACACTAGAAAATTATACAAAGGGCCTAAAATCAAAAGACTCAACAACACTTGGGTGCCTGCCAAAATGTAGATTGCTCCAAGTGCTTGACTTATTCTGTACAAAAAGTGAAGAAATATTTTTTTCTTTTTGTTCTTTTCTAAGTTTTTTTTTTGACTTTTTGTGTTTAAGGTTTAGCGGTAGCTTTCTACAACTCCCAACCCACCTAAGACTCGAGAAAACCAGAAGTTCTAGGCATCTTTATTGTGCAAAGGTGATTAACTTACTGAACGACAATTAGAATGGACCTTAGGTGTCTACAAACCCTTGGTGACCCTAAATGAAAATTTTTTGCCTAAAGGTTTATCTTTCTAATCATTAGCTTTCTCCCTATTCTTATTTTTGGTGGGATTAGCATAAGGGCGAACAAGGGTAGAGAGTTCACAATAATAAATAAAATAGAGAATAACAAAAAGAGTAAGGAGAGTTCAGGAAGGAGGCCAGCAAGGTCATGACGAGGGTAGAGAAAGTCATTGACGGTCATCAGTGAAACACGCATGTGTAGGCAGGAAGTCAGGGAACCCACGATGAGACGTATCGAAATACGGAGAAGACACAGGATTGTGGGAATACACCAAGAAACCTACAAACAAAAAGTAAAATGCTGAGAGAAAATCTGAAAATATAGAGATGGAAAGAAAGTGTGTAGAGAGAGAAAGGAAAGAAAAGGTGACGTAGAAAGAGAAAATAAGAGAGAGAGAAAAAGAAAGGGAAGGTGATGTAGAAAGAGAAAAGAAGAGAGAAAGAGAAAGAGAAGGTGGGAAAAGATGGGAGGAAGAAACTCGCATAGATTGATTTTTATCTTTTTTTTTCTAACATTGAGTCTTAGTTGTTCATCTCTGGGAGACTACTTTTGAGAACATGAGAGTTGTTTAGATTAGAAATCTGATTCTATAACCTAGATCTAACCTAATATATATTTTTGGTCTTTTTTTTTCATAATTCTTTTCTTGTATTTTTTTCTTTTTCTTGGCAAAATGAAAGAACAACTAAAAGCCTATGTGTATCTAAGTGATGGCCATGATGATCGAGAAATATCATGTGACTACCAAGGGTGGACGTGTATACACAATAGAGAAAATGGCATGAATGCATCAACAAAATCTGAATCTATACATTCAAATATGAAACCAACATAGAAAAAAATGTAGCAACTATGAAAACATCGAAAATACATCTACCAACATCAAAACATTAATGAAATAAAAAATCAAAGTAGAATGAAAGTCTCCTCACGTCAAAAGTACCTTAGAGGCCATTAGCGTTGTGCAAGGTTGGTGGATAGACCATGGTCATGAAGACCGTCTACATGCCTACCAAAGGATTGGATCAACCAAGAGAGGCTATGGTGAAGGCTTCTTGGTCATCCAAGAAGAGAGGATGGGGAGCCGACCTCTCTATGGAAGAGAGTGCCATTTCCACATGAAGAAGAAGAGGATAGGAAGACGAGGTTGCCCTTGTCTTCTTCTTCTAGTCGACCATGGTGGTGCTTGGAGGAGGAGGAGCACCCTTGGAGGAGACCTTGGAGGAGGAGGGAGGATGGTGGTAGAGAAGAGAGGGTAGTGGGAGATGGCCCTTAGGGTTGGAAAAGGTGGGGGATCGCAAGTTGAGAGAGGAAAAGAGTTGAAGTAGAGATCTTGGAAAGGAGAGAATATCCCCTTTTTGACTTGTTGATATGACATCGATATCTACATTTAAAACCTTATCCTCTCTTCTTGTCTGGATCAAGCTTCTTCTTTCTTCTTCTTCTCTTTCCCACTTTATTTTTCTTTATTTCTCTTTATTTCACATTCCAATTCTATCTGACTCTACTTATTAGCTGCAAATAACAACAAAAACATAAATTAATAGGATAATTGCGCATTATTTTATGTACAACTATATAAAATGGTATGATGCAATATTTGAATGATATGCATGCAATATTTACATATTAGTTAAGATTCTAACATTATTTTAGGTTAATTAAGACCTAAGATTGTTGCGTAATCATACCGCCATGCGTAATCTTTGCTAGTCCCTAGTAAACATTACATGAATGCTTTGTCTCCAATTAAAGTTTTGCAGATTAACTAGACACTTACTATCAATCACACTTTAGAGAGAGTGAGGACACTTATTCCCAATAGGCCTACTGCGTCAAGGACAAACATCTAGACCTCGGTGGCTAAGTCTTTGTATCTCTTTTAAGCTTCAACTTCTAGTTTCAAAGTTAAATTTCTTAGGCTTCAGTGCCCACTCAAGGTTTGGTATCTATGAGGTTAAAGTGTCTGTGCATGTGCAATAGATTCAATCTATAGGCATCTGATGTTGTAAAAATCCTGATCTCAAGGCATCAAAATTCACTCCTAGTCAACCCAATTCGCACCTTTGGTTTAGCCATACTCAGAATTGTTAACTTTCTCCTCACCCTTTTCTATCCGAAGGTCAATGCTCTAGGTGTATATCTCTCCAGTTAGACTCCTAGGCTCTTTTTCCAAAATTTTTTAGCCGTATTTTTTTCTTTTTCTATAGGATAAACACCCATATCTAGCGAGGTGTTGTTTATATGGAAAGGAGAGGGAAGCATCCATATGTAGCAAGATGCTTTTATTTGATGGAGTGACACCTAATGTTGCTAAATCTACGTGATAAAAATTGTAGAGTTGTTGTAGCACACAAATAAAGTAATTAATTAAAATTTATAATATAGAACTATAAGGAGTTCGAATAGAACGTAGGCAAGTAGTTGTTATTGCAAACCTTTCATAAATTATTATATAATAGAGTAGGGTAGCAAATAATATCAATAGAGACAAGGATATTAAATGAATTTTGATATTTAGTGCCAACATCAAAATCTCTCACAAATAAGATTTATATCAGAGAGTACAATAAGAATAAAATGTAAGAGAATAGAGGAAGAAAGGAGAGAGAGAGTAGCCACCTGAGGTATGCTTGCTGGAAGCTTCTAACGAAGCTTCAAATCCAAGGCACTGGGAGGAAGAAGATGAAGATCGGAGAGGCTGCGAAGGTGGAGGAATAATTGTAGGCATGCACTATAGTGGAGGGTTACTACTAAACTAAGCTAATTCTTAAGAGCTAATTGATTTCTAAGTGGTAGAGGCTAAGTGTTTTTTGATGTGTAGGAAAAATGTAGGTCGTAGGATCTAGATCTAAGGTTAATGAAGTCTAACAATGGATATGTGGACCATAGGATGGTGGGGGTAGATCTAAGGCGTGTTTGTCCAACCATAGATGTGTGGATAAGGTCTGTGTGGCAGGTCATAGGTGTAGTTTTTATGGCCTTTGGATGGGTAGGATTAGGTCTAAGTGTATGTTGATTGTTGAGGGTTTTATGGAGTGGATACGCTCTTTTAGGTGGAGTCCTTAGGAAGCTACTAGGTGGTTAGCCATGTGGGTTCAAGTAGGGCCTTAGGACCTAGATTGGGTGGTGGACAGAGGGCATGGGAGGGGGGGGGAGACTAGGTTGTTAATGTTTGGGTTTTGGTGGCTGGCCATGTGGAGAGGATATGATCTTTTTAAGTGGCCGGCCACCTAAGTTAGGTTAAGGATAATGTGGGCCCTTAGATGATAGGTGAAGAGTTGGATTTATTTTAGGTTTAGGTTTTCTAAAAATAGGAACACCTAGGACAAGGTGTTTTAGGTGGAAAAGGTTGTCCTAAGGGTCAAAGGTAGGGTTGAATTAGGAAGGGACATATGTCCTCCCTTGTCTTCATTTCTTCTTCTTGTCTTTAATTCTTGAATTCTTGTCTTGATCACCCTTGTATTTCCATGATTCAAGCTCCTAAGTAGTAGCTTCTTTTTTCTAATCTTGTTCTTCAGTTCTTCAGATTATTTTCTAGGACCTATCACCTCATTATTCATAAAAGACTAAAATTAGGAGATAGTTATTTATAAAATAGATGCAAAGCTTAAATATGCATGCATGCTCTAAATGCAATATTTATAGACCTGATGCATGATTTTATTAAGGAGTTAGCCCTAGATTAAGCAAATTAGGGTAATAAATTAAGCTGTTATCACATCCCTATGCCTATCTTTACCTAGTCCCTAGTTAAAACTAACATGAAAAACCTTTGGAAAAATTGTGAAAGTTAAATATGCAGGTTTTCATTTATTCTTGGAAAAACTTTTTTTTTGTGTATATATATATATATCTATCCTTTATTTTTACACTAGTTGCCAAGGAACCAAACTAGATCGAATAAAAAATCCCAATAAGATTCTTAACTAATGAAAAGAAATCATGGAGAAATCCTTAATGACAAAGACTCAACAGTTTTGAAGTATTGACTCAAATTTAGACCTCCCAAATCAAATCAGGAATCATATTAGCCATTAGACTTTGGTCGCGAAGGTAACTTTCTTTGACTAAGTCGACCCACCTAAGGTTTAAATTGAATGTGAGAAACAAGCATCTTGTGTATTATTTTTTGTGACTCGTCAAACAGACAACCAATTTGATTCATAGTATTGAATAAGACTTAGAATGTTTCTATGCTCTCTTTGGGACAAACTGTCTTAGGTTAGGTCATGCGAGAATTTGGCAGCTTTATCCTCACCACTTTTCTACCTTGAGGTTAACACACTAGGTGTATATCTCCCTAGCTGGACCTTTAGGTCTCTTATTCCTACTTTTTTTCTTTATTTTTTTTTTCTATAGGATTAACACTCATATGTAGCAAGGTGTTTTAATTTGATGGAAATGGAAAGGGCAGCATCCATATGTAGCGAGATGCTATTATTTATTTGGTGGAATGGCATCCATTTGTAATAAGGTGCTTACTTAGTGGGGTATATATATTTTTCATATAAAATTTTTCTCATCATTTTTCAAAGGATAAAAATATATTAATTTTTTTCTCCAAATCTTGCTTTTAGGTGAGTGGCTTTCCTTCATCCATTCTAAATGCATCCCTAATAAACAAGAACAATCCTAGGAGCTAGAAACGTAGCCAAGTCATTTGAATCTTTTAGCCTAAAGACTAACTCTTGTTGACCACTAAGGAGTAAACAAAATCATCCATAAGATGAGTTAGTGCATAGTGTAAGTGAAGATGCTTGGAACTCAAAGACTATCCAAACCAAAGGATGAAAAGGTAAGTCATTCACTTATTACCTTTTTGACTTAATACTTTTAGCTTTTTCAGATCCTTTCAATGATTCTGGAAACATAAATCCAGAGTTAGGTAAATACTCGAGAAATTAATTATATAAAGGCCTGAAGAGTCTAGGCGGAAAGAGTTTGTTTGTACATTTCCAAAAATTGGTAAATCCTCAAAATAAAAAATTTTCAATTTGTCATAGCTCAAATTCTAAAAACCCCAATTTTTTTTTCCTTTTTCTCTTGCTTACTCTTTTGTTTTTCTTTTTTTTAGAAATACTAACAGGACTACCTAACACATAAAATTAGGACATGCCTATTAATTACAATGTCCTCATTGGAATATATGTAGAATAAAAATAATCGAAATTTAATAAGAAAGAGAAGGGGATATCACCTGATTGAACTTGTTGTTTCATGTTAGCTTAGAAAAATAAAGATAAAGGTTCCTGTACAGAATATTGGGTTGCCTCCCAGCTAATGCTAAGTTTTACGCATTAGCTAGACACAGTTCGGCTTATATGATCATTAGGGATAAAATCAGGATATTGATTAATATAAGACTTTAGCCTTTACTCATTAGCTTTAGCCTCCTACGCAGTCATGGCATCTAAAATTAGCATAGCTCCATGAGAATAAGTTTTCTTCTCAATGAACGAACCTGCCCATTTTGATCTCAATTTTCCGAAAAAGAGCTTCAAGCACTCATAAAAAAGCCAAACCTTTTAATAAGGAACAAAGCTTTTTTAGGAAATATGCTTATCATGTAAAGCTTTTGTCCTATCTTTATAGATCCTCGTGCTATCATAAGTGTCATTTTAGATTTTCTCCAATTTAGTTAAATGGAGTTTTCTTTGTCATCCAAATTGATCTAGATTTAGGTTGAAAGCCCTAATGGCCCAATAAGCTTTGTGTTCTAATTCCACACGGAGGTGACACAATTTTTTGTAGACAAATTTGAATGAAGACATTCCAATCAGGGTTTTATATGTAGTTTGGTAGGCCTAGAGAGTGTCATCTAATTTCGTGCATCAATCCTTCTGATCCTGGTGGATTGTTATCTAAAGGATTAGAGATTTTAGCTTGTCTACTGGTCTGCTAGTGGTACGAAGTGGAGATCTTGTGTGTCACTCCATACTTAGTCAAGAGGGTCCTGAATTGATTATGAGTGAAATGGGACCTACCATCACTGATTAATGCTTTTGGAATCCTGAACCAACTAAAGATATTTTGTTTCACAAAATCCATGACTAATCTATGATCATTAGTTTGGGTTATGATGGCCTCAATGCACTTAGATACGTAGTTGAATGTGACCAGTATATACAGGTAGCCAAATGAATTGGTGAATGGTCCTATAAAATCAATGCCCCAAATGTCAAAAATTTCGACCTCAAGTCTTGGGTTCAGGGTCATGTCACCTAAAGTTTGGTATCTAGTACATGACCAACAGAAATTAAAAGAGTCATGGAATAAAGATGATCAATATAATCCACTTTGAAGTATTTTAGTTGTCATCTTCTTCCCAAGAAAATGTCCCCCACAAGTGGGACTATGATAGAATTCAAGCATGCTTGTGATCTTGTCGTCTGGAACACAACGGATGACCTGATCCGCACAAATTTGAAATAGTTCTGGTTCTTCCCAAAAGTACTAATTGGCATCGAAAATCAATTTATCCTGTTTGTACTTAGAATAATAAGATGGAACTTGAACAATTTCCAATTAATTAGCAATGTTTGCAAACCAAGGCAGCTTACAGATGGTCAAGATTGTCTTATTAGGGAAGGAATCAGAGAATTTAGGAGTCGAATTATCTTTCATGTTTCTGGAGAGATGGTCTATTACTACATTTTGGGCACCTGCATTATCTCGAATCTCGAGATCAAACTCCTGAAGTAGAAGGATACATCTAATCAAGTGGGGTTTCGCATCCTTCTTAGTCATTTGGTGCCTTAATGTAGCGTGGTCAGTGAAAATAATCACATGAGATCCCAACAGATAAGGTTTGAATTTCTCCAGAGCAAACACTATAGCTAGTAGCTCTTTTTTGTGGTAGTATGGTTCCTTTAAGCTTCATCAAGAGTCCTACTAGCATAGTAAATCATAGAAGGTTTCTTATCAATCTTTTTCACTAAGACCACACCACTAGCAAAATTAGAAGCATCAGTCATAATTTCAAAGTCCTAATCCTAGTTAGGAGGTTGTATGATAGGTGATTGAGTAATGGCCTCCTTTAAAATATTAAAGGCCCTAAGATAGTCAGAGTCAAAATCAAACTTGTGATCTTTAGTCAAGAGATTACTTAAGCACCTTGCCACCATCGAAAAGTCCTTGGTAAATCGATGGTAAAATCCAACATGTCCAAGAAATGAATGCACTTGCTTTACCATTGAAGGTGGAAGGAGTTTAGTAATAGTGTCCATCTTGGGCTTATCCACTTCAATTCCTCTTTCGAACCCTATATGGCTAAGGACAATACCTTCCCTAACCATGAAGTAGCTCTTTTTGCAAGATAGGACAAGATTAACCTCCATACATTTTTGTAAAGTCTTCTCAAGATGGATTAAATAGTTTTCAAAAGTGTTAATACCCTTGTTTTGAAGTAACAAAATTATGCTTTCATTAAGCACTAATAATTTTTAGGATAAATCAAGTTATGATCATCAAGTGAAATCAAAACTCATCGAGTGAAATCTTTCTCCAGATGAACATATTGAAGGTCTTCTTTTTATCGAGTCTAGAATAATGTAAGGAACCTCATAAAATAAGAAACAATGCATTTTTACATTCGCAAAAGTGGTATTTTCCTTTTAAACCTAAGTTCTTATTACTATTGATCGACCAATCTTAAAATTGATCAACCAACCCACTTGCTTAATAGATCAAAAGTCCCCAATGGTCATATTTTCCTTTTTGATTGGTCAACCCTTGTGTTTAATAGATCAAAGACCTCTAACAGTCAAATTTTCCTTGAATTGGAGAAGTCGATCAAAATCCCAATTTAATCGACCAACATGGCATCGATCAAACCATTTATTTAATCAACCAAAAGTCATTTTGTTCAACCAATCCTAAGTTTTGATTGATCAAAGTTGTATTTCCAGTACCCTCGACCACCCTCTTTAAAACACACCTCAAGATCTTTCTACAAAAAGAAACTCTCATTGCTTTTTAGTGTTTTCATGCCTTTGCACCTGCAATTACTGCGATTCAAAGCATGATTCTTTGCGAATAAAAAATTCTTGATTTATTTTATTTTCTTGAGGTTCGATAGGAATTTTTGTTATATACTTTATATTCTTGTTATTCTTGTTCAGGGATCCAAGTTGTCTTGGAATTTCCATTATTCTTCTCTTAGTTAGGTTGTAAGAGGTTGTGCCACCCTCATTCAAGTGGTTTGATAGTGGGTTGGACTAGCATTAACTAATTAGAGGAATCCTAAGCTGAGAGGCTTAGGTAGTGGTTTTTTACCTGCATAGGTTTCCACTCTAAATCAGGTGGTATCATTTTTGCTCTGTGCTTATTTTAATTTTTCGTCTGTGGTGAATGATTTTAACTAATCATAGAGTTATATATTACACTATTCACCCCCTCTAGTGTATACTTGATCATTTAGGCTCCACACGCACTCGCATCTAGTATCAAAGCCTTATTTGCTCCAGTCAGGATGTCAAAATCCTCTAAGGTATACGTTGAGGGACAATTTGTAGTAAGACCTCTACTATTCAATGGCACCAACTATGGATATTGGAAGACTATAATACAAATATTTCTGGAATCTATTGATTATGAAGTATGCGATGCGATAGCCTCCAAATACACTTGACCAAAAAAGAAAGGAGTCGCCATCACATCAGATTAGAAGAAGACAGCCACACATAACGCTAAAGCTATGAATGCTATCTTCTGTGTGTTAACAAAAGAACAATTCAATCGTGTCTTTGCCTATAAAACCACCTACGAGATCTAGAATATCCTTGAAGTCACTCATGAGGGGACTTCAAAAGTAAAGGAGACACGAGTCAATCTCCTCACACAAAAGTACAAGCTTTTTCGTATGAAAAAGGGAGAGACCATCAAGGAGATGTATACCAGATTCACAAAAATCATCAACTGCTTGAGAAACCTGGATCAAGTAATCACAAATGAAGCCCTGGTTCATAAGATTCTTCGATCTCTCACTAGTGACTGGGAGACAAAGAGAACAGCAATCAAAGAAGCAAAGGATCTTTCTGTACTCTAAGTAGATGATCTCATGGGAAGCTTAATGGCATATGAGGTTTAGCGCGAGCACATGAAGGAACATGAAGGTGAAGGCAAGAAGAGAAAAGACATTGTAGTAAAAGCTAACAACGATTCTGAAGAATCGGAAGATGAAGTTGAAGATGATATAACTGTACTCTCTAGAAAATTCAAAAGATTCTTGAAGAACAAGAAAAGATGGAAGAAGAAAATGAAAGAACCACAAGAAAGTCAAGTCATCTGCTACAACTATAAGAAGAAAGGACATATGAGAAAAGATTGCCCTCAACTAAAGAAAGAAAGTGAGAAGAAGAAGGTTCAAAAATTTCCCAAGCATGAAGTAAAGAAGAAAGCCCTTCAAGTCACCTGGGATGACAGTGACACTGGCTCAAAAGAAGGAGAAGACACATCAAGTGAAGAAGCATTTTGTGGACTCATGGTGATTGAAGATGAGGTATCCTCTTCTACCTTCGATGAACTCTTAGAAGCATGTTATGAGTTGTATGACGTAGCTAAAGAACTTAAAAGAACCAACAAAAGGTTAACCAAAGATCTAGATGCAGAAATAGAGTTGAAACACAAAATTTCCTCACAAAATTAGCAACTCTCTCAAGAAATCACCACACTTAAAACACAAGTAGATTCATTTCAAGTAGAAATAGAAAAACTAAAACAAAAGCCAATTTCTCTAGTAAATGACTTAGCAAAATTTACTAAAGGTAGAGCTAGCCTAGAAAATTTACTAGGAACACACAACCAAACTACAACTAGATTTGGGTTAGGTTACATGCCAAACAATAATCATGAAGCATCTACTTCACAAAGCAACACACAAAATTCTTCTAGTCCTAAGGCCAAGAATAGATTCACTCTTAAACAGGCACCTACTAACAAATCTAGACCCAAAAGAAAATGGGTACCAAGAAGAAACTTAGAATCCTGTTTTGTAGGAAACCGAAGTGAAGGATTAACATGACACTCAGATTGGATCTATCATCAAAAAGATGGACAACTTGTAGCCATAGGAAGAAACTTTCGACCATACGAACATAAACCAATGATAGGTCCAAAGCAGAGGAAGATGGGTTATAGACAGTGGTTGCTCAAAACACATGACAGAAGAAGACCGGTTCCTCAACCTCAATCACAAGGAAGGTGATTCAGTCACATTTGGAAACAACCACAAGGGCCATATTATCGGCACTGGCTAAGTTGCTAACTCCAAAACCTCCTTTTATAATGTTCATCTTGTAAAAGGCTTAAAACATAACCTACTTAGTGTAAGTCTGATTTGTGATAAAGGTTATAAAGTCACTTTCACTTCAAAAGGATTTAAAACAAAGATAAGAGATCAAAGGAAATTCTTTTGATTGGAAATAGATCAAAAGACATCTACACTATTGACTTTGACAACTGCAATGATCTTAACTACCTAGTTGCATTTAATGATGAGCCAATACTATGGTATCATCAACTTGGCCATGTTCATATGAGAAATATAAATAGGGTTGTGAAACATGACTTAGTATGATGCTTGCCTAAGGTTTCCTTTAAAAAGAAGAGTCTTTGTAATTCCCCTTTAAGGAATTTAAAAAATTAGCAAAAAGAATTCAAACTAAGACTTGCCTTTCCTTCACTAAGATTATGAGTGATCATGAAGGAGAATTTGAAAATAAAAATTTCCAAGATTTCTACTCCCTTATATAATAAAACAAGAATTTGCCTTTCCAAGAGCAGCTTCTCAAAATGGTGTTATAGAAAGAAAGAATAGAACCTTGCAAGAGTGTGCTTGCACCATGTTGTGAGAGTCAAAGCTACTTCAGCATTTTTCAGCTGAGGCTGTAAACACTGCTTGCTATATCCAGAATAGGGCATCCATCAGACCAACCCTCAAGAAAACACCCTTTGAACTTTACTTTGATAGGACACGTAAGATTTCCTACTTCAAGGTATTTGGTTGCAAATGCTTTATATTGAATACAGAATAAATTTGGATAATTTTTGATGCAAAAAGTGAAGAAATTTTCCTAGGATACTCTTCTAGAAGTAAAGCTTACAGAGTTTATAATAAGAAAAATTTTGTGGTTGAAGAAGCTTTGCATGTTTCCTTTGATAAATCAGATCAATTAGAAAAAGCACGAGGCATAGATGATGATCAAAACTTAGATGATCCCTCCAAAATCCTTGAGGAAACCATCTCTAGTGACGTACCTAAAGATCTAACCAACACTAAAACCATCCCAAATATCTTTTGATTGGTGAACTAATAAGAGTTCAAACCAGTTCACTTAGTGTTTTTGTATCTCAACTAGAACCTAAAATTGTGAAAGAAGCACTCATTGATGATTACTGGATTATTGCAATGTAAGAAGAATTTAACCAATTTGAGAGAAACAATGTTTGGGAATTAGTTCCTAAATCAGAATCTCAATAGGTGTTTGGGACAAAATGATTTTCTAGAAATAAGCTTGATGAACCAGGAAAAGTTTGAAGAAACAAAGCTAAACTTGTGGCTCAAGGCTACAATCAGGAAGAAGGAATCAATTTTGATGAAACTTATGCACCTGTGACTAGATTAGAACCCATTAGAATGCTACTAGTCTCCGTTGCCCATAGGGATTCAACTTATTCCAAATGGATGTCAAAAGTGCATTTTTTAATGGATTCATAAAAGAAGTCTATGTGAAACAATTAGCTAGCTTTGAAAGTTCAAAAAATCCTGATCACGTTTTCAAACAAAACAAAGCCTTATATGGACTAAAACAAGCTCCTCGAGCTTCATAAGAAAGGCTAAGAAACTATCTAGTAGAAAATGACTTCAAAATTGGCTTAGTTGATCCAACCCTATTCACTAAAATAAAAGATAACCAACTTATTATAATCTAAATTTATGTTGACGACATAATATTTGGTGCTACTAATGATCTTCTAGGGAAAGAGTTTGCGAAGGTTATGCAGGATCAATTCGAGATGAGCTTGATGGGAGAATTGAAGTTCTTCCTAGGGTTGCATATTGATCAACTTAAAGATGGAATCTTCATCTCGCAAACCAGCTATACGAGGGAGATTTTGAGGAAGTTCGGGATGCACAACAGAAAAGGAAAGGACATACCAATGGCTACTACTACACAACTCAAAGAAGATGAGTTAGGTAAGTGTGTAGACAAAAAGTTATATAGAAGCATGATAGGATCTTTGCTATATTTGACTGTTAGTAGACTAGATATTCTTTTTAGCACCTGCCTTTCTGCTAGATTTCAAATAAACCCTAAAGAATCCCACAATAATGCTATAAAATGAATACTTAGGAACCTACTTAACACAATAGATCTTGGTCTGTTCTATCACAGTACAACAAAAAAGGGGTTTGGTCATGGTTGAAAATTGTGATCGAAGGCCCAAAAATCATCACCAATCATCATCAGCAATAGTTGAGTGGCATATGATTTTTGGTCACCGTTCCATAAAAAACCATGACCAAAAGTCTCAACTGTTAGACCGTGACGAAAAGTTTTTGGTCATGGTTCCACCCATAATCATGACCGAACTCGAGTGCCTTTTGTCACGATTATAAACCGCGACTAAAGGTCTTTTGTCATTGTTGATGAACCGTCACCAAAGTGTTGTAGTCACGGTTCATCAATCTTCACTAATAACCTTCGGTCATGGTTGATAGACTGTGACCAAAAGTCTTTGGTCATTGTTTTGAAATTAGTCTATTTGGCATAGACCTAGATATGATAATCCATCTAAAGAACTTTTTCATTTGATTTCAAGTGCATATCTCATTCCTAATAGATTCCCATGCATGGTTGTAGGTTCTAATGTTTGCCTTCAACTTGATAGAGTAGCATCGTGAGAGTTTTCAATCACATAAGCAAGAATCCAATGCAAAATGTTTCAAAATGGACACATGTGATTTATTAACATCCATATTATTCATAAATTCGAAATACCATCGAGTCACACATATTGATAGCCACCATACTAATTAATGACATGAACTTTGGGCAGGTGTTCCCTGCTAACAAAAGATGAAACAGCAATGCAGCTACATAAATATATTGATAGAGATGATATGTCCTTCATGCGGAGATGTGTGAGTTGGAGGGATTGCCAAAGGAATTCTTTCGTACTGAAGCCAACATCGCCTTGTCTGCAACTATGAAGTATGCCATTCTTACCACCTTCACTATCACTACCAATCCGATTAGCAAGATCAATACCACTATCATCGACGAGAGCATCATCGTTGGCTCATCATCAGCTACCTTGACACCATCCCTACTATCCTAGTTTAGTGAAAGAGAAAGAAACAACTTTATATTTGGATAAAGTACTTCCACAAAATACGTGCCAGAATAAAAAAAGCCATGGTCATGCGTTGTAAATTTTGTTTTAAAAATTTCAATTTAGAGAATATGAGACCATGATCTATAAGATGTACCCTACAATGGACCTAATTAGGACAATAATTTTGCAGATGTTGATACCTTTGTAGTCACCATATCACATAAAATTTCTTTATTTCGCAAAAACTAATACATAGAAATTCTCTATTGAACCACTTTAGATTGTTAAAAGGTAACACTTATTCTAGCATATAAAAGAACAAAGATTAGGCATAGCTTAAACTAAAAGAAATGCAGTAAACTCAAGTATACAAAGCATGATCATGGAACCAAAGTCAAATACAAGTGCATGGAAACCATTGAAAATAAATAGGAAAAAGAAATAAATCCTTTAGATACAAAGTGATATTTTTGGATAAAGTGAAACCTAAGGAAATCTAAATAATAGTAAGGAAAGGGTTTTTATCTGGCTAAAAGACATGGCTGTAAACAAGTACCAAAGAGAAGGAAAGTAAAACATTTTTTTTGAAACAAAGAAGCAATGTAAAACTTCTCAGCTATCCAACGTCATCCTTTAGAAGCATAACTTCCTCCAACCTTTGCAACTAGCATGGTCCACCTTCCCATTATCAAACACATCACCTTTTCATATGATCAACAAGACCAAACAACTTAAATTCCAGTTGTCAAAGACATTTTCCTTATCCTACATTAAGCCAGACTTTTTAAGATAAATTGATCCCAAACCAAATGATCCTGACTTCACAACCAGAAGAGATATGTGTACAAAAGACTAACTATCCAACATAGTAGAGATGTTACAAGGAATTGGGGGAGACCTTTAATTTTGCTTCCAAATATCAAGTATAAAACAAACTTTAATTCCACTTAACTGCTTGTAGGAGATCTGCACAATTATCATTTGCAATCTACTATTTATCCTACTACCAATAAAGAAAGTCAAAACCAACCAATATCAAATATAACTGCTATAGGTTCTTTGGTTAGAACACAACACCTCAACCAATGATCTTTCACATCTAACGTACCATTAAGCACATCACTAGACCAATGACATTTGCAACCAAATGCAGCCTAGTTGGTTATCCCACTTTTCTCGAAGTTCTACTCAAATCATGGATTTACCATCCCTTGCTTAAAAGTTCTACTCTCCTAAAATTGCATCTTGTAGCTATGCCAAATGATGCATTTGATTGATCAATTCTATTTTCCCAGTTCGTTCAATAATTGGCTTTGACAAGTGATCTCGTGATCCCTAGTTCTAACCATAATGTTTTGTACGCTTTCCAAACCAAGCTATTTCCTTTTTTGGAAAAATATGGAATGGTCATGATGGCATATCTTAAACAAAAGAATAGATACAAAATTATGCACAAGAAAGTACAAAATGATGAGATTTCAATTAAGTTTCTGGAAAAGAAAACTAATGCTTTCTTCACCTTAAAATTTATCTATACCCTCCCAACTCTTCAAAAGTATAAAATTTCTCCCTTCCACACCATTCTTTCTACTACATAATTCAGTTCAATGACCACTACCTTCTGCTACTAATGGATGATGATAATAATGTTGATGAAGAGGACAAGAACAAAAATCTAAAGAACAAAACCACATACCAGTTGTTCTTGGAGAGAACACCAGTGTTCCACCTCTGCTTCCTCCATACATGACATGTTGAGTTCACTAGCAAAGTTATGTGGTATACCTATATAGTCTTCACCCCCTGCTACCATGAAAATTCCTTAAGAACAATACGAATGAAGAACACAAAAATTCAAAATTTCTCCAATCTCATCAGGGCAGGAGAGCACCATCACTCACCATTCCCCAAATGAACCATGGTAAACCACCAAGAACGTAGAGAACCATAGCTAGACAAATGTTGTGAAGCGAGCAGGTTTTCTTCAAGAAGCAATAGCATGATTGCATCTCAAGATCCCCAACATCACTCTTTGGTCCCCCTCTCTGCAAACAAAAACAACAAAGCAAATCAACAATTAATATCGCAACAATTTGTCAAGTAGTTGTTTGCTCATGCATACAACAAATTGTTGGATCATAGTCCAACATATGGACTATGATATATATATATGGATATAATCGAATGGTATATGATTATATGGATCGTTAATTTTTTATGCCCATGATATAAGGTGATCAAATCAAGTTATTTGGCTAATGTGGGCATAAGATGCAAAAGGAGAAGTGTGGTTTATTCAAAACATATGTTCAGAGACCTATGCATGAATTATGTATCCTTGATGGGCGTAATTCATACAACAATTAGTCACACTAATTGCTGACTAAATCTTGGCGGTTATGGTCCCCAAAAGACCCACCTGCATTTTCGTGGTCATCATCCCCATCATGGACCAAGAAAATAGAGAGAGAGAATGTAGCAAGAAAGATTACGTTCCCTTCTTAAGGGATCTCTAGATCAAGGAAGGTGGTGGGATCTTTTGGAAGAGCCATTTGCAGCCCTACCTTCCTT
Organism: Thalassia testudinum; assembly: GCA_037157565.1. Classification (NCBI taxonomy): domain Eukaryota; kingdom Viridiplantae; phylum Streptophyta; class Magnoliopsida; order Alismatales; family Hydrocharitaceae; genus Thalassia; species Thalassia testudinum. Next base: position 128,210,436 of record JAZHRO010000014.1, on the reverse strand, counting down.
ACCTTCATCATGAATATAGGTAACTCTATCCTCTACAGGAAGAAATTAGGGATTAACATAAACATGTGCATATTCCGGATTACAAAGACAAGGTAATGCAATTCACTTGAATATTAGTGTTTATTGCATTTGCCTACAGATTTGTATCTTTATCTCTGTCTAGATAGTGTGTCTATCTTAGCTATAGATTCTAAATTATATATGGATGATTGGATCTTTCGTATTCCTGAAAAACTTTAAACACATTTTTGTAACTGACATAAGTACTGGTACTCATCAAAAGTACCAGTACATGAGTCATACAGTTCTGGACTCCAGAACTTAAGGTCTTGAACTGTAGGTTGCTAGTACCGATACTTATCACAAGTACCAGTACATGATGGTAACTCCATCATTTATCATAAGTAGCTTAAATTAGTTGAAATCAAGAGATAAATGCTCCTAAATGAATGCTTGAGGACCATAATTCCACTTTGATATGTTTGAAGAAAATAATAAAATAAGGTTAATTTTGCAATTTTAATAGCATGTTATTTGCACCTCAAAACACACCTGTAATAATGCCTTATTATGTTATTTCCTAGCATTAACATTGCATATTAGGATCCTGTAGTCGCATTTGTAAAAACACTTGCATTCATGCATTTAATTGAGAAGAGAAGAGAATAAAACAATGGTTTGCATTTTTACATTTTTCTTCAAGTGTCTCTTTGCAAAAGTCCCCTCTCCATATTTTATTTCCTCTTTCTTTCTTCTCTTCCCGCTATTCTTCCCGCAGCTGCAATTCTTCCCGCGCCATGCTGCAGCATGCAATTCCCTACCATCGCCTCTCCCTGCGGCTGCCACTTCCCCGCCCTTCCCCCCTGCTGCAGCCAAGCCTCCCCGCCATGCTCTCCTCTTCTTTAAGAAGCTGCAGCTTCTTCCTCGCGAGAGAACAGACCCCACACACGCTGCTGCACGAAATAACACCGCAGCCATCTTCTCCACCGTCTTCCCCTCCCATACGTCGGCCCTCCGTCGAGGAGGCACCCGGCGAGCAGGAGAACCCACTGTGGTGCACACCACCACAATCGGAGCACCACCGCCCAGCTCTTCGACGAGCCGGTGGGCATGGTGCCCTCCCTCGTTGCGTTTTTTTTCTTTCACGCCATTGCTGCCGCTTCAAGCTCCGAAGCTTGAAGCCGCGGCAGTAGCAGCAGGTCCCCCCGCCTCCTCCGCGACCATCCCCGCAGCCGCTCACCGCCTCTGCGCGCGCCTGCAGGGCATTCCCCGCTCGTTCTCCGTTCTGTCGCCTCCGTCGTTGCACCCTTAACTGGCCGCTGCACGCACTGCAGCGTCCCGCCAGGCCCTCTCGCCGTCCCCTACCAACCTCCACACCCCTCCGTGACCGCCCGCAGACCCTCCTCCACGTTCGCTCCTCCGCGCATCGCCCGCTCGTCGTCTTCGCGTCGGCCTTCAGAAACCCTACGCGAAGGCATGCGCCCGTGCCCGCGCCTGCACCCGCACCTACACCCGCACCCGCGACATCCAGATGTCCGCCGCCTTCTCTAGACGACGTGGCTCCAGACGTCTGCCGCCATCCATCGACGACTTAACTCGTCCCTTCCGCGATCTCTCCTGCCCGCTCTCTCTCTCTCCCGCTCTCTCTCTCTCTCTTTCTCTCTTTTTTACTCACAGCACACACTACACCAACACACACACACACCTTCACCAACGTACACACACCTGCACTCACACGTACGCACACACACACACACACTTACACTATAAGTATAGTTATATATAGTAACATATATATACGTACATAAATATATACATACATACATATATCTATATATATATATACTTATATACATAGTATATCTATATAGTTATGTATACATACATATATATATATACATCTATATAGTATTATATATATATACTTATATACATATATACATAGCTGTATACATATAAACATACATATATATATATACATACATCTACACCGATATATATATATACATATATATCTATATATATCTATACATATATACCTATACATTTATATATATAGATATATTTACTTATATACATACATATGTACATATATTTTCACGTTATTTACTATATGCTGTATCACGGAAATATCTGCACCAGTTGCTGATATTTCCCGGTACACGCGTACAAAAAGCATGGACCCATATATCTTCCATCATCCATCCTCACTCCACACGGCACATAGTCGTGATTGGTTGCGTCTCTTTAGACAACGATCGATCTGACACAGTGCTACACTCCATCGCCACCTCCACCCCCACCCCTTTATATATATACTACATATATATATCTGTAGATACTATATTTACTTTCTGTCTGTTAGCTTCCTTCTTAGTAAAAAGATAAAAAAAAATATAAAAGAGAAAAGATAATCTTTGATTTGCAGGTACCCCGTCTTGTGAGTAGCAAGGCATGTTTTGGAACTCCGTTTTGGCTAAAAGCCAAGGACACAATTTTGAGGGTGTGCCTCAAGAACAAGGATTACCAGAAAAAATTTAAATAAGAAAAACACCAAAAATATAATAAACGAATGGAAGAGACATGTTTTAAGAAAAACGTAGAAATTCAACTTGAACCCCACTTCCCTGAGTTCGACCCTGGGCCTAAAAGTGACAAGATAAAATCAATTAGGTCAGGTTAAAAATTTTGTAAAGAGATGGTTAGGTTCGAATTAGGTTAACCACTATATATATTTCAACGATAAAATCATCATATTAACAACCTATCCGGGCTGACCCATCACACGTTAAAATTACATTTTATCCATGGGATAACCCAGGGTTTAATTAAAGGTCAATTGTGCATTACCAAAAGTGGGTCCATAATAATTGAATCAAGATTTTATGCATTTCGAGGATAAAAATAGGACTGCAAACCTGAACTATTAGTCCCACTTAAATTGAAGAGGTTCTAGTTAGGATAAAATTAATCCAAACCTTTAAAAATTTATAGAAAAATATTCTAAGAGGTTTGGTACCTTTGGTTTGACCATTTGAACCCATTTTGACCTAGAATAGAGTTTCAGATGAAAATTTACCCTAATTTGGGGTTCTATGCAATTTACCTAATCAAACATGGTCAGAACTCAAATCCAAATTCACCATTAGATTCTTTGGATCCAAATTAAGTTAACACCAAAATTTAGGCCCAATTAGAGTCCATATTGACCTAGTTTGCAATCTAGTCCCTAAAATCTTTGTTTCTTACACACAAGCCCCTAAGTTTCAAGTTCCTTGCATTTACCCCTTAGCATTCTCATCGTTCTTTCAATTAGGTCCCTACCGTCTTGAATAGTGTGAATAGTATCAATAAACCCAAAGGTCGAATCTTTGGAAGAGGATTTCTCCTCCAACTCAGGATCAAATCTCTTTAAACATGGAAGAATTGATCCCGAGTTGACCCCCTTCCAATTGCACAAGACCTCGTGCTCTGATTTGGAGCGAGGAGCTTCCACTAAGCTTGTGAAATCAACGGGTTTAGGTTTCCAAAATCATGAATCATACTCGCTAATTTCTCCAATTGAGCTCACAATTGAGCTCTATATAAGCTCCATGATGTTCGATGGTCAGAATTAGCCTGATTTAGGCCAAGAAAACTCTTCCTCTTCTCCCTTTGGCCATCTCTGATCGTGGCTCCGGTGAACCTCCTCAACATCTTCCTTAATTCGGCCAATGGCCAAATTGGCCGATCCTCCATCCTTCTCAGCTTCGTCCGCATCTCGCCAGCCAAAGCAGGAGCATCCTTCCTCTTGCTCCTCATCGTTCGACCCCATCGAAGAATTCACCTTCCTCATGTCCGGCAAGCCACACTAGCATTGTTCCTCCATCCTTGAACCACATAGATAGGTTCTTTCTCTCCCTCTCTCTCCCTAGCTTAGGTTTAGCCCCTTTAGACCTTAATTTGACCAACGATCATCGTGCTCCCCCTCCGTCTTCCCCAACTCTGGCCATGCCCTAGCGTGGTCATTCTGTCGCCACACACCACCATACACTACACTACCACCACCAAAACCATCCCCACGGTTGAGAGATCAAAAGCCCTCAATTTATTGAGAGTTTTGACCCCTGAACATTTTGGTCGAACAACCCACACTATCACTGACCAACCCTCCACAGTCTGACCACCTTCGTCCACAATCTCCAAATCATCACCACAAATCTTGTCTCCACACCTTGGCAGAGCTTCCTAGATCCCCAATTAGCCCCTACAATACCTCCTTCACCATACGCCATCTCCGCCAACAGTGCTCCTTCGAGCTTTGCCACCATCGTAATCTGACCACTATTGAAGCTAATCGAGCTTGGGTTTCGCTCTAGCGTGCTATGCAAGAGCTTTCTACTTGTTTAATTCAAACCAAGAGGCTATTCTCATGTCTCAAGTACTTCATCGGACATCTACTGCCACCACCGTCTTCTCCACTTTCGACCACTACACTCTGAGCATCTCTGGCTTTGCTTCAACCCTCTATAGCTTTGGATGGATACCTTGAAGACAACTAGGCCTTTGATTGGGTGATGCAACAACCACAGCAGTAGCAATTACTCAATAATCTGTTTATAGCTTCATGCGAGGAAGAGAGATGGGATTAGTCCCACATCTGGTGTGGCTGACTTCTTTACATAAAAATTGAATTAAGTGAATTGCCTTATTGCCTCAAGTCTTAGGGGGTGAGGTCCCCGCTTCACCGCAACCTGCACTCCTCACCCGCGGTCATGTGCGTGTGGGTTTGGACACTATGCTCTGGATCCGATTATAGACCCAATTAGCTGATACCCATATACCCGATTAAGAAAAGGAGAAGAAATTTTAAGGAGGGTTAGGGGTGGTTTTGGACTATTGGCCTAGAGATTTGTGCCCATACACACCCAACACTTAGGCATTTTGAGAAGCTTTGTCCATGTGTTGTGCTTGGACATTTAAGGTGTCTAGCTCCCTGTGCTGACGTCTAACTGTGGGTATTGTGGACATATTTGATAGGGATCTGACATGGATATTGCGAATTACTAGTTCAAAACCACTGTGGAGAAATTGATTTGAGTTGATTTGGTACATTGTGATATGTCCTTTATTGTGGGATTAAATTGGTGATTAAAATCACCATTTTTAGGTCCTAATTCTTTTTTTATCCCATTACTTTTTGAGAAATAATTTGGTCTATTATTGAATATATTTTGATTATTGATTTTCATTGCATATCTTTATCATTGTACTCATTGATTAATATTGTGATTAGTGTTGTGAATTCCATATTTTCTCCCTGCGAATGACCTCAGACTCACGTTTTCGAGATTATACATTTAAATGTTGGTGCAATTTTCGTCACTATACTATGATACGTTATTTTCCCGCTAACTACGATGATCTTTGATGATCCAACAGTACATGCTAGCTGCAGATTTGGCTGCAGGTCCCTTAAACCCAAAAACTATGACTTGTGTATATTGGTACTCGACATGAGTACCAATACATATGAGTCCCAGATTTAGTTTTAGGCTTGAAGTGATCGGGACCTATAGCTTCCAAGTACTGATACTGGTCATCAATACCGGTATTAGTTAGGTATAGGCTAAGTATCTTGTACTCAATAAGTACAAGTATTGTTTATGAGTATTGATACTCGTTTGACATTAGGTTATATTCTGGAGTGATATCGGTACATCATGAGTACTGGTACTAGTCTCTAGTATCGGTACATGATGAGTATTGGACAAGTACTCATCTAAGCTTGAGTTCCAAACTATAAGGTATGAGTATCGGTACTTGGCATCAATACCAGCACTATTTATGAGTACCGATACCCGTGTGACATTAGGTTATATTCTAGAGTGATACCGATACATCAAGAGTATTGGTACTGGTCTCTAGTACTGGTACATGATGAGTACTAGACAAGTACTCATCTGAGCTTGACTTCCAAACTATAAGCTATGCGTATCGATACTTGACATCAGTACCATTACTGTTTTAGATATGTAAGTAATGTGTACTGGTACTGGTGAACCAGTACCGGTACTCGGTATATGGGATATCAGTATCGGTACACCAATATTGGTACCCGATCAATATTAAGCTCAGTTGAGATTTGTTAATGTTCAGGTCCATCCTAAGATAGACATGGGTTATTTAGTTTATGGAATTTAAACCCCAACACAAATATCCCAACAAGAATAGAAGAAAATTATCTAGTGATAGGTTAGAAGGTCCTCAAAATTAAAGATTGCTCGATATGAACAACTGAAAATGCATTGCTAGCATTACAGGAACTAATTGAGGAAGTACCTACAAATTAGTGGAAGATGGATTCGACGGATCCAAGATTTGCTCATTGTATATTTCTAAAAAGGAGCATTTATAGGTTAACCACAATATTCTGTCTCTTCTTGCCACCCTTTCCTATGCCAATACTGGCACATGTTAAAATATCATTATAGTAAAAGATAAAATACACAAAGGTCCAAAGAACACTATTTGGAGGACCAAAAGATAGGTCATTATTTAGACATGGCCTATCTTGAACAATGGCATAAACCAAATAAATAGGTAGTTCCACTAAAAAACTAGATGCCAAATTCCATTTAAGAAATACATCACAATTGCAATCCACTTGCAAAATAGTAAAAAGTCTAAAATCTACCATGGCAACTTGGCTAAAGCCCTTCATATCAAAGATGCCTTTGTATTTTTCAAAAAAAAAAAGGATGCTTGGGGGAAAATGTCATGGCATGGAAATAGGAGGATGGAGGTCAACCAAATAATGTCACATGCACAACATTACCATCAGGAAACAAAAACTGATAATTAGGAAGCAAGATTATTCCTTTTCAAAAATGAATCAAGATTATTCTTCTCAAACTTTCAATGAATCAAAACACATAAATAATATCACTTTCCTTTTGGATCCTTGAGAATAAATATTCAAATACTCAAGGTGTCATCCCCACGTTAACACTGTGCCTACATGTCCTCCTTCAATATACCCCAACATCATATGTGTCTTTCCCCTACCAATCTAGATAGAGGACAGTCATAAAGCAGAGAATTGGGAATATGAAAAGCTATGCTTCAAATAAAATTTTTTGATTCAGATATAAATCATAGCCAATCTAGCAGAAAAAAAACTAAAATCAAATAATCACATATCTGCACTCTTTATTTTGATTACAAGAATGAAACAAGAAAAAAGAAATGTAGATAATAGGTAATAAAATGACAAAACAAGAAACCGACATATAACTCATAGATATGTTATCTACAATAATTCATACATAGTAATATCTTAAAATGAAACATTAAGGATTATGATCACTTGCATAAGCCTGAACTATATCAAATTATAAGCCAAGCCAACATCCAAAACCTCGGTACAATGGTTATCAATTTCTCAAGGGTCCAAGTGTTACTAAAATTTGATCACTTGATGGAGGGGCTAGGACTGCCCATTTTAATGAAATTTGAAATACTTGTTACTACATTGACTTATTTCATTTCCCAAATTTTCATTTCAGAACAATGTTTGTAGATACGAGTATAAGTAGGGTTTCATATAACTTATCTGAAATTCCAATTACATAAAAGGAGGAGAGTATGGAGTACTAACTTGCCTATATGCAAACATGTTGCTGTTATATCCCGTAACACAATTATCAACCATAGGGACTCTTGGTAAAGTTACAAAATTCCATTAGCAAACAACCTTTGAACTTCATACGCATATCCTCAGCAAGGGAACTTACCTAAGTAACTTGCTCGCTAGCAACATGATCAAATGTGAAACGGGACTCGATATACATTATCTCATTGAATTGTGTAAAAAATTGTGAGCAATCTAAATGCACTGCAAAATTAATACGGTTAGATTGAAAAAGGCTACAATATGAAAAAGTCAAAATGAGGATGGAATTGCATCTTCCTTGCATTTGTGTCCAATAGATAGCTTTCTTTTTTACTCTTCTAATGAGAACTTATGATGAAAATAAAAGCAATCATGTATTATGGAATTGTATAGACACTATCTAGGCTCCAATCTATGTTGAGAAGAGTATTTGATTAAACTTATGCCAGATGCACCTTTTGCTTGCATATAGGTAGAGATATCCTATACCTAACATCACAAATTCTGCGATAATGAAAGCCAAGGAATAGCATTGTCCTCCTGTGGAGCCTCTCCACCTAAGAATTGATGCCGTGGATCCTCCTCGCTATCTTGCAATGAAAGGAGAGGTTGCAAAAGCAAGATAGGAAGAAGCCATGTGTGAAGTATGGGGAGGTTGGGGATCAGTGGTCTGTGAAGGTGTTAGGGAGGAGGTCGCGGAGCTCAGGGTTGGTGCGGACCTCGTAGAGGTTGGGGCCATCAGTTTCGCCGATGCATGTGAGGGAAGTTGGGGGTTAGAGGTCCTAGGGGAGGAGGGGGAAGGAGGTGGAGCGAGAAAGGAGGGCAAGTGGAGAGCCCAAGACAGGAAGGGGGTAGATGCTGGGATGGGGAGGGAGAAGAACACCATTCTCAGGAAGGGTGGCCTTTCAATGTTTATTTAAAAAAAAAACATTTTGTCATGGTTCTATAACAAAAAGTCATTGGGCATGGTCCCACCCAGGATGGTGACTAAAGACTTTTTTGTTATAGTTTTTAAAATCGTGACTAAATGTTCATTGTAAAATTAGCTTAATCTTTTTGGTCACGGCTCCACTCAAAACTTTGACCAAAGGCTATTTTTAGTCAGTTTCAGGAACTGTGACCAAATAGCTATGACCAAAGCTAGTTTTTTTAGTAGTATCAGCCACACTTGACTTACTTTCCTATTGTGATGCTAATTATGCTGGTAGTCAAACAGATTGGAAGAGTACTAGTGGAACGTGTCAATTTCTCGAAAATTCCCTAGTCGTTTGTGTTAGTAAGAAACAAAATAGTGTATCTCTATCCACAATTGAAGTGGAATACATTGCTGCTTCTTTGGCATGTTCGCAGATTTTGTGGATGAAGCAAACACTTAGCGATTTTGGACTAAACTTTGAAAACACTGGGGTCCTCTGTGGCAATACTAATGCTATAAACTTATCCAAAAATCCTATTCAACACTCCAGAACTAAACACAAAGATATCAGACATCATTTTCTTAGAGATTATACCCTAAAGAAGGAAATAACTCTAGAATTTATCCAAATAGAAAAACAACTAGTTGATATCTTTACCAAATCACTAGCAAAAGATAGATTCAGAGCAATCAAAAGAGAATTAGGCTTAACATGACTATTTGAGCTTTGATTGTCTCTTGTTTCTTTTGTCTTGAGAGTTGTTGGTCCATCAAATATTGTCTTTGATTGATCATGTTTTGAAAGTTTTGGGTGGGAAAATTTCCTCCAAAAATTTTAACTTTTCATCAACCAAATGATCTTTTTGATCGATCAGATATTGGGTAGGAAATTTCTCTTCTTTGGAAATTCAATTTTATTGATTAACTCTTCTTTCTGATCGACCAAAGTTGAACTTGGTCGACCAAACACTGCCTTTGATTGATTAAATCTAGGCTAATTTCATCTCATTGAGATTCCTGTTTAGTGAATCCAATCTTTTGATTTGATTACTTCTCACTCACTAATCTCTAATTTTGATCATTTAATACCTCCTACCTTTTTTGGATTTCCAATTCCCTATAAAAACAAACCTTTTACCAGTTATTTTTACCATAAAACTTAGTCTTCCAAGTAATATACCCCTCCCACCTTCAACCTACCCTACATAAGGTCCCCACCTCCTCCATTGTGGTCCCCAACTCCTCCATCGACCACCAATGCTATTGGCCCTAACCACACCTTGGTCGACCAACCATGGCCACTACCTCCTCAGCCACCCAACTCCACTGATTGTCCTCCTGCAACGACCACCGTTGCCGCCAGTTGTCCACCTCCCTCTCCCCTTCTTACAGTGGCTGAGTGGATGGATCCTTGTTGATCTTGGTATATCTTGCTCCTCTTCTCACATCTTGCATTTTTTTTTCTCGTTTTGATGCAATTTGATGTTGCTTTGTTGATTCAAGTCACTTGTTCGTCTCTATTCATCACATGTTCTTCGTGTTCATCTTGTTTGATCCGTTTATATCTTACTTTTTTTGTCACTATCTATTTTTGATCGATCAATCTTTTCGTTTTGATTGACCAAAAATATTGCTTGCAAAATTACTTCTATTCTATTATTGATCGACTAAATGTCTTTTTCCTGATGGACCAAAATACATTTTTTTTTTAAAAATGAGAGGAAAGCTATCGTGCTACGATTGCAAAATGGAGGGCATTTTATTTCATACTGTTTAAAAAGAATATGGAGAACTACACACTGGATCCCCATCTATATATGAGGGACCAGCATTCATTTACAATTTGTACATAGAATACTGCTCTCTCCTGAAATAACTTCTCATTTCTCACCCTCCATACACACCACAAAATCATAGCCATACGCATATGTGGTCTTCCAGGTGTTGCAAACCTCTACCATAGGGACTCCCATGCGGGTAAAGGTTCCTGACATATTTTTCCCCATATCATATCCATGACCAGTCATGAAGAGAATATGTGGGATAAGCTATCAGTGTGCAACCCACATAGATAGAATTCATTTAATGTTGCCCCCATTCTTTTATGTCTGAGATCTCCTGTGATCAAACCTTCCCTCCTACACAACCATAAAAAAATTTGTACTTTGAGTGGGATCTTCAATAGCATATCTTCTTGTCAACAAGGTCACTTTCCAAACTCCTATTGGATCTGATTATTTCTTCATATGCTTGCTGGGTAGTGTACTTCCCATTCCAAATATATGTGTCCTCCACGCCAGACCTTGGACTGAAGTTCTGCAAAGTTGAGATCAGGTTCTGCCTTTCCTCCCATAGCCAGGTGCCCTCTCTGCTGGTTTCAGATTTGTCTAGAGTCCAGCAGTCGTTAGTTTCAGACCACAAGCTGCTGACTGAAGCATCTTTGTCTACTGTAGCCGAGTATGCACTTGGATAGGAGTCTTTCAGAATACCCAGCGATGGCCATTATTCATTCCAGAAGCTAAACTCTTGGCCATCTCCATGTTTGGGCTGCACTAAATGCCAGTTGCTTTTGATAGCTAGAATAATCGATCTTCAAAAATGGGATGGTCTGACTGGGAATAGCCTCTTCAACCTACTGTTTGAGCATCCATAACAGTCCTTAACAAGTTCGGTTCATAGTTATTCCTTGCCATCAAAAATCTTGATCGCCCATTTAATCAAAAGGGCCTCATTGAATTCTTTAAGAGCCTTGATCCCCAATCCACCCTCTTCCTTTAGCTGGCATATGCGTTCCCACTTCATAGGTTGCATGAATCTCCCCTCATGTCGAGCCCCTTTCCAAAAGAACTTCTTTCGCATTACATCTACCCATTTCCAAATAGATTTCAAGGCTTTGAAGATAGAGAAGTAGAACACCGGGATAGAAGTAATAACTGAATTTAATAGGATCAGTCCTCCACCTTTTAACAAAAATCTACTGCTCCATCCTTCCAACTTAACAAAAATCTTGTCAAAAAAAATATTCCAGTCACTCTTCCTCAGCTTCAGGCATCGCAGTGGTAGTCCTAAGTATTTAATTGGAAGTTTTGAGTGAGGCATTCCCAGCATAGCCGACAATGCTTCTTGCTCCTGTTCATTCAGGCCAAAGCAGATCAAGATAGATTTCTCCCTATTTAGTTTTAGACCTGATATGTCTCCAAAGATCTTCACCATGTGTCCTAGAGCATGAGCTGCAATAGTTGTCCCCTCCATAAAGAAGACCGTGTCGTCTGCATATTGTAAAATAGGGGCCATAGCCCTCCTATTGGATAGAGAATAACCTCTTATAACACCAGCCTCTATCAGTTTACATGCATATCTAGCGAGCCCATCAACCGCAAGATTGAATATGAAAGGGGCTAATGGGCACCCTTGTCTAACCCCACATTGAGGTTGAATCCAAGCTCCACATGGTTTCCCATTGATCAGTGGAGAGAAGGAAGTGGTTGTAATACATCGCTTCATTCACTGGATCCAAATGAGTGGGAAACCTCTTCTTTTGAATACTTCCCAGGTGTAAGGCCATGAAACCAAGTCATATGCCTTTTGGAAATCCACTTTCCACATAAATGCTTTGCACTTCCTTCTATGCCACCCACACACCATTTCCTAGGCCATGATGAACGATTCCTGAAGAGATTTGTTAGGCAGAAAGGCTGATTGTACAGGGTGGATCAAGTGCTGCAAAATAGTCCTCAGTCTATTAGCCAATATCTTGCTCACCACTAAGTAAATGGAGTTCGATAGAGCGATCGGTCCAAAATCAGAAAATTTCTCAACCCCCTGTATCTTTGGCAGTAGAAGGAGAAAGGATTGAATGATCTTGTCAAAGTCTGCATTGCCCCTCTCAAACTCTCTAATAACATCCATCACCTCATTGCTAATCACACTCCACATTTCTTTATAGAAGAAGACTTGAATACCATCCGGTCCGGGGGAACCCTCATTGTTTAATTCTTTTGTGGCATCTATAGTTTCTTTTTCAGTGATAGTATCCGTCAGCTTGGAAGCTTGATCATCTGATACTCTAGGAGCATCACTCGCAACCATCCTCCAGCAGCCTCTCTCTACTGCCCGTGATGAGTCCCTATAATACTTGACAACCTTCGCTCTAGTTTCTTGCATTTATGATAGTCTTTGCCCATCTTTGAGGATGGATGAAATAAAGTTAATCCGTCTATGAGAGTTGGCTGTGAGGTGAAAAAATTTTGTGTTGACGTCCCCCTCCTTTAGCCATAGATGTCTAGATCTCTCCCTCTAGTCCATCTCTTGTTTGAGGTCCTCCTCGATTGCCACCCCTTGCCACATTCTTCTAGCTTCAGATAGTGGACCTGCTGCCTCTTTAGAATACAAGATCTGGATTTTATTTAGAGACTCCAAATGCCTTTGCTGCCTTAGTGCAGACACCATAGCTCCATACTCTTTCAAGACTATGCGTAGATCAGACAGTTTGGAAGCAAGTCTGATAGTGGCTAAGCCCTCCATCTATTTGATGTTCCACCATGAACCAATCATCTCAAGAAAACTAGGCTCTCTTAGCCACGATCTTCTAAGCTTGAAGTAGGACCCTGTTTGAACCTCTTCCCCACTATCCTAGACCAAAGGAGTGTGGTATGAGAAGGGGCATTCCAGTCCAGCAATAGCAGAGAGATAGAACCTATCGAGGAGAGTAGCATTCCTAAAGAATCTGTCAATCTTCGACATAAGGCCATTGCCATTTCGCCAAGTGAATTCAGATCCTAAGGATGGGTACTTGTTCAAACCAAGAGATTGGATCACCAGCTGAAATCCAATAGAAGTACTGTCCATGACCCCATTCGGCCTATCATTCCCTATCAGTACATAGTTGAAGTCCCTACCTACTAGCCAAGCACCCTCTTGCACAAGTTCTGTAGCTATTGCCCAATCATCCCAAAGTTCCTGTCTCATCGAGGCAGCGCATGGACCATATACACCGGTAATATAGATGCCATCTTGCCCCTGATTTCTTTGGAACTTACAAGTCACCAAATGATGAGCTTTGTGCACTTCTAGAAGGTGTAACCAAGCCCTTCTCCACCATATAACAATGCCACCAGATCTGCCATGCACGTTAAGGATCACACACTCATTCGCCCCCATAGCCTTCATATCATTCCATACCCTATCAGACTCATTCTCAATATGAGTCTCTTGTATTATCGCACAATCGATCTCCCACTCTCTCAAATATCTCATCAGAGATGCCCTCTGGCTCTTGTCACGCAACCCATGCACATTCCATGTAAGGACTCTCATCTTCTATTTTGAGACCCCTCCCTCTTTTTGTTTTGACTCTTACTGACCTACATAATCGTGGCTGCTGCATTTTCATCAAGGATCAAGTCTGATTTCAGCCTTCTCTGTCTGAGACTGTAGGGCGATCTGCCCACACCAAACTTGGTAGCTAGTCTAGTACCGAACTTTAAGCCGTCCACATCATTTAAATTCGATTGGGTTCTCAAGGAATTATTTGAGATCTCTTTCAAGACTTGTACCTCAGTTTTATTAGTCATTGGCTATGAATCACCTGTTGTCTCAATCGTGGGCATCAGTGCCTCTTTCCTGACTGATTCCACCTACTTTGCATCCATCATCTCCAACATTTCCCCACGGTGGTGGTCCTTACATTTTTTGGTTGCTGGTGCCTCATCTGGGGAAAGCCTGATCGATACATGTGCATTCGTCCCTTCAGCAACCTACATATAAGATGCCTTATCCTGCCCCTTTTCCATAACATTATCTCCCACTATGAATCTCAAGATCAGCAACCAAGAGCTACCCCCGCATAGAAGGATCAATCTATTAGGGACCGATCCTGCCTTGAAGACATCCACCATGAAATTAAGGACCTGACCATCACCCTTAATCAAACCACCATCCGCATCTTCAACCAATATAGCAAACCCAGAAATCATGCTCGCCACCACCTCTCTTGATCTCAGGTGTAGCATCAGACCTTTAACCTCTAGTCTCCTAGATCTAGAGCCTGACCTCTACGGCAGCCTAACCGGTAGAGCTCCATCAAAAGGAGAGACTAATCTCCATATCACCATCAACCCCTCAAAGGAAATCAACTGAAAGTGCAGACGTTTGACGTCCATCATCCCAAAGCCAAAAAGCACAAATCATGTGGGGGATAGAGAAGCAATTTTCCAACCATCGGTCGAATGGGATAAAAAGCTTACCAGTTTTTGGAGCTTCTTTGAGGATGGATTGTCAGTCATTACCTCTTCGATCAGAGCCCCTCTTAGCACCAGTTCTACCGTTCTTATGTCCTCTGTCATAGGGACTTCTACATTGATTATATGACCCATTAAGTAGGAGGAGGCAGCGGTGGTGGCGGCTGTGCCCTAAAATTCGAACCTCCAGGGTGCATATTAGTCCGACCCTTCATCTACCCACTATTAGGCTTACACGAGTCCTGCTTATGGCCATGTCCTCCAGACGCGAGGCATACAAGGGGAAGTGGCATACCACTGCCATATGACCTCGACGCCAGCATCTGAAGTAGACAATCTCCCTGTTGCCCCATGACCTGCCCCTGTTTGTCCTCCTCATACCCTCTTCCCATCTAGCATTGGCCATGGGACCTCTCCTTTACATCCGCCTCCAACCCCTAGATCTCCATGTAGTCAATCCCTCAGCATCACGGTTCCTCCCACCTGTCACCCCATGATCACCCTCCATCACCTGGCAACTAGTTTATCAATTTTGGCACAAGAGCTTGATATAAAAAGAAAATACATTTTCATTGAGCAAAAATATAGTTTATCAATTTTGGCACAAGAAAATACATTTTGATTGAGAAAAAATACAACCTGATCGACCAAAACAACTCTACAACTTATCTTACTTCCTATCCACTTTTTAATCGATCAAATTTTGACTGTTAATTGACCAAATTTGATTTTTGATTGATCAGACAAACTTGCTTCATCGATCAATTGTTATTTTGATCGACCAACCAAAATTGTGACAGAATTGTGATTATGGCCCCCAAATGGTCTTGTGCTTCCACTTCCACACCTCGTGATGACACATTCGACTGCTATTTCATAAATGATTAGGCGTGACACAACTTTTCTCTCTACTCTCACCTCCCTTCTTACGTGGGTCGCCCTACAGACCTCGACTACTTCAAGCTCATTTTTCCTGGTCTTATAGACAAGTTTACCTACCTTAAGATAAGTCACCTCTTTGATAGGACTTTTTATGTGGGTGCAAGAGTTATTTGCATCAAGGGTTTTGACCCTTGATTATGCAGCAATCATAGGTCTTAATTAACCTAGATTAGGCTAGAACATAGCATAAGTTAGGGAAATTCATGCACGCATAAGCATTATCTGAATCTTTACTGCTTTAGTTCAGCTATGCATAAAATAATGTTATAATGTGCTGATTAAGTGCATTATGTCGATTGCAGGTAATAAGCAGATCTGGAGCTGGATTTGGAGTAGGATCTGAAGCTGGATCTGGAATAACGGGAGTTGTAGCAGAGATGAAGCAGAAGGCTTATTTTAGATGTAGGAATAATAATGTAAGGGTGTTAAAGGTTTTCTATTCTATTAAGTAGAAATAAAGCAGTAAAATGTGAAGAGCTTAGGTCTATCCTAACCCTAGGATAGCCTAGAGACCTCCCCAAGCCTTAGCCACCCTTAGATTAGGTCACAATACCCTAGGAAGCCTCAAAACCCTAGTTCTATCCCCTATCTGGATGTCTAGATAAGTTATAGGATGTCCAGGACCCTTAGCCATCTCTTGCACACCTTAAACCCACTTTTGCAGTGTTATTGGACGTCCAGACACTTTGCTAGACGTCTAATTTCTACAGAGTACCCAAAATGGAACCTTGATTTCCCCCTAACTCAAATTGGACGTCCAGAACTAAAGTCTGGACTTCTAATTTTTGAGTATAAGTCGTCTGATCTTATTATTGGACTACTGATACCGGTCATCAGTCCCTGTTTTGAGATTCAAGTCTTGGTCTTGGATCTCTAGATCCCTAGACCTAATCCCAACCCCATAGGAACCTAAATTGAGGTGTCCTAACCCTAGTACATCACCTCTAGACCCACCTAAGGACCTAATTAGGTCCTCACCAAACCCAATTGACTTAGATCAAAGTCAATTACCTTCACCTAAGTCAATTGGACTCATTAGGTCAAATTGAGCTTAGATCTCAACCCACACAAGTTCAATTGGACTTAGTGAGAGTCCAATTGACCTAAACACAACCTAATTGAGTTATTTCACTCTCAATTAGGTTCACACCCAGTCAATTAAACTTAGGCTAAGTTTAATTGCATTTTCCCCTTAGCAATTAGGGTTTGTAACCCTAATTTAAGACCTACACCTACCTAAACCCCTTAGGACCTAACCTAAGTCACCTAGCCACATAGAGCACGACCACACACACATACACACACACCCATTCATGCACACACACTTCTCTAGAGTTCTCTATAACTCTCTTGACAAGGTTCCACCTCTTGGTTGCCAAATTTAGCAACCAAGAGGCATTCAAATTGAGATCCACAATTTTTGGATCTCAAAGACCACCTCTACCCTCATGTGCCTGGCCACTCTTGGACTCTCTCTAGAGAGTTCCACACCTCTCTAGAGAGAAGCCATTGGGTCAATAAAAAGACCCCATGGGCGGCCAAGTGACCCCATTCACATCCCTTGGCTTCCATTTGCACCACTCACCTCATTAGCTCCATACACGCCCACCTTCACTTAGGTCAGCCACTCCACCTCCACGAGCTCACCACCATCGTGGAGGACATCATGCCGGGATGTTTGATCAACCCTACCTCTCTCCAAGGGTTAGCCTAAGCTACATTGGCCGGCCCTCATTCTTCTCCCGACCCTTGAATGCTCTCTATTATGCTAGATTTAGTTTATGCTCTCCATCTTTTTTACTGCTTTTATTACTGCTTAGTAGCATAGTCTTAACTTCTCCCCCAATGATGCATGAGAAATCCCCCCATTGATTCTTGTATGCAATCATTTTCTGGTAGCTAGATTTCCGTTTCAAGCATTTATGTACAAGCTTTCCTCAAAATTTCTTGTGCAAACAACTCCCCAATGAATGAATGAAAATGCATTTATATATATATATCCTTATGTGTTTGAAATCACCATGAGCTTAGTAATTATCATATTTGCATGATTTAAGTGCCTACTCTTTAACTATCTATCCATTATGCACCAGCATGTCATTTCCCAAGGATATTGAAAATCTAACGATAGACGCTTTCTCCATAAATAGTCACCACCTCACTAGAATCGTGCACACAGAAACTCACACATTCACCTTCGTAATTTGTTTGACGCATGTGCACGTAATCTGAGTTAATAACAGAAGTGAAGTTTTACTTAGGAGATTGGAAACCGGCGTGCATTTTTAAATGAAGTAGAGCAGTAGAAAGATCGATTTCAAAAGTGAAAGCAACGCCTCCCAGAGACGAACGATCGGGACTCAAGTCTCGTAATTTTTACAAACTTAATTTTTGACGAACATTTTTACGTGACTATACTATGATTTCTGACGACTTTCGAATGCACGCGAATGATCCAGTCAAATGGCATCGTTGCCAGGGAGGCAATGTCATTTTCTTTGATTTCGATCTTTTAAAACATCGCTGACACATTTTCCTCTACTTTGTTTGTTTTTATGTGCAGGAAAAATGGGAAAAGAATCTATTTTTATGCGCATACAATGAGCGCGGAAAACAAATCTAGGTGCACATCATATTATTTTCAGATTAGGTTTTACTCTCTGCAATTTCCTGTAAAAAGAAAAAAATTTTTTTACTCATTGCTATGAAAAAAGAAAAAAAATCCAAATCTTTGAAAAAAAAAATCTTGCTTAGGTTTCCTTTTGAATCTTAGGGTAGTTTGAAAAAAAAAAGCAAGAAAAAAGATATTTTCGTTGATTCTGTTTGAAAAATTCTTTGTGAAAAAAAGAAAAAAAATGTGCAAAAGTTTTGAAAAAAAAAAGAAATACATTTTTTGGTGGAAAGCTTAGATTTCAAATTCAAACCTCTTTAAAAAGCTTTTCCACCATCTTCTGATTTCCGGCCAGATTTCAAGTTTGATTTAAAAATTCGATTGTCGAAAAATTATTAAGCAAAAAATTATGAAATTTGGGCGAACCTTTATTTTTAAACCATCTTTCAAACACCACCGTTATTTTAAAAAATTCCAAGTATACAATTTTTGAAAATTTGCGAAGTTCACGGAAGTTAGACTGACCCAGATTCAAAATTTTTCTAATTTCAAAAGGCACTTCCGAGCAATCCGCGAATCTGTTTTGACTAAAAAACAGTGGGGGTTTGAAAACTGATCTCATTGGCTTTATTTTCCATATTTTTTTTGAAGTTTTAAAGGTCATTTGATACTGTTTCAAAGCAAAAAATCGACCAAGGGTCAAAATTCCAGATCTGACCCCCTGATATTCAAAATTCCCTAAAAATTCGGTTGAAATAGCAAAAATTTGAAAAAAATATTCTCTGAAAAACTAATTAAATAAGGAATCTACTAGAAAAATTTCAAATTAATTAGATTCCAATTATCATTAAAGAACAAACATTACTTTTGTGGTCTGCTGAAACAGAAAAAAAAAAAGAAAAACCCTATAAGTGCATGCAACTTAGGTTGAATCTTTAGGGTTATAACTAGAGACTACACTTTGGGCTAACCTAGACTTAATCAAGTCTAGTGCTTAGCCTATGAGCTTGGTCACCTTGTGGGCCACTCACCACAAACCCCACTGAAGGAAACGGGTTAAAAATTAATTTTAAAACACGAAATCAACCCGAGTTCGTTGTCATACTACTGGGTGTTTTTAATCTTTCTTGCCAAACCTGGTGACTAAGTCTGCGGGGTAGTGTAAAACGACCGCAGCTCGGGGGTCAACGGAACTGGAGGCGTAAGCCAAAGGAAGAACCTTTCCCTTAATGCCCCCGTAACCAGACTGGTTGGGTTAGCTTGAGAGGCAGGAATCACTTTTAGTCGGTTGAACGACGAACTTATCTTCAGGAATTTAGATCTCTAACGAAAAAATCTGGTCACCTGATCTATAAGGACCATTTGATTGACAGGGCCTTAGCCTTGTCCTATTGGCTACACCAACCCAGGGGTTGGGTGGTGAATGCAAGGAAGGAGGTCACTTAGACCTCAACTGATTGGACCTTGGGAGCTACTCCCAAGGAGGCGAGTCACTTCTTCTATCTGTTGAGTCGCGATGGCTAACACTGGATCTGGACATAATCATGATCCAGAAGAGCTGGACCCACGAGCTTATCTGAGAGACTGGGTCACTAAGTCAGCTCAACCTTGGGATCAGAACCCAAGGTGGCAAAGATGACTTTTTGCTTGGCCTGATCCTTCTCCTTGGGTTACCGAAATGGTTAACCCATATCCTAACCCTGGATATTATGACCCATACCAGTCGGTCCCTCAAAGGACCGCATCTTATAACCCAGGATATGGATTTCAGACTTCTGCTTCTCACCTATGGAATATGGGTAGACCTGATTCACCCCCTGGAACCCTTGAAGAGCTACCGGTGCATATGCGACCGCATTATAGAATCCAGAGAGCTATAGCGAGCGCTAAGGAAAATGCCGCATCCTATCTACACAAAATCTAGGCTATCATTGAGCTGAACAGAAGACAAAGTTGGATTCCGCATCAACAAGCTGTGATGGAGCTTCTTTGGGAAACAGTAGAGATAACAAGGCTAATGAGAAAAAATCAGGAAACTCAAGAACTACTACTTTTGAGATATCAAGTGGAAAATAGCGTTGAAGACCTCGAGGATTTCGAAATGATTACGCCAGAAGGACACACAGAAGATTCCCGGGAGCAGATACTGGAAGATCACTTTAGGGGAAAAAGAATCTAGCGTGGATATGAGATAGGAGCAGGAAGTATGCCGAATTGGTTCATCTGAAATTGAGGAAAGGACTAATATCTCCAGGACTGAGCCGCAATCAGATTATCTTGAATCCTGGGAGACACCTCTCGGGTTAGATAACCCAATCGAGACAAAGGAGGTAGATCCAATTGAGGATATGGATCTTAAGGCAAGCATTACATGCGACACTACTGATCAATCTAGGCCACTTCCCATTGTAGGTGAACCTATGCTAGAGCCAACATCTTCTAATTTGCACTCTTCTTCTTTCACCTACATCCCTAATTTGGATGTTAGAGATTCTGAGATGAAACTTTCTATCCCTGATCCTGACATTCGAAAACCAGAAGTAGCTCTGGATAACTTGAACGAAGAAATGAATATGCTAACCGAGGCAGGAATTACTGAGGAGCCCAATGCATATGAGGGTGAAGCTTCGAGCAGAATGAGCTGGGGACGCACCTACCATCCTAGTCAATGGCTCGACCCCGAGCCTAAAGAGTCAGCCTCTGATAAATCAGAGATGAATACTGATGAGGATAAAGTAATTTCTGATGAGGATTTCAGTGACCTCCCCACAGATTTTCTACTTTCACGAATACCCACGTATGACCCAGAGCCTGGAGAGGGCATGATCTTTGATGTCAATTATCATTATGAGGATCCCATGACTCAGATCCTGGTTCTGAGATACATTTTGATCTACTCTCTTAGCAACTTCCTACTGAATTGTGGGACATGATAAATCTGCTGAATCAACATCATGATCCCCCCTCTGATTATCCTCTATTTTCCACCACCACTCCACACTTTCTTATAGCTAGATTTTTGGAGTAGGGGTGCACAATTAGCTGGTTCGCATCTCTGGACCATTGATTCTGGGAGCATACGAGCATATCTTTCTCTTAATCTTAGCCGGCTCCTATGCTAGAAATGACACATCTGATTGAGTTTTCTCCTAGCTGGAGGCGTTAAACTTAGCACGTATAGATACCATTCGCCCACATTCCACCATCATTTATATATAACCATTTTTATACATAGCATATTTCCTTTTTGTATATTGCATACTGACAGGTTGGCCGGTGCTAAATGTATAATTTCAGGAGCAGTTACAAGTGATTTCTACCCATTCTCTCCCTACAGCATTTATTTTCTTTTATATTCATGCATGAGGACATGCAAGAACTTATGCATGGGGGGTAGATACAGTAGAAACTGAAAAATTTTTTGACAACACTTAGGAAAACCTCGGAGCTGCATGTAAAACGTACTTTAGGACCTTAAATAAAAGAACAACCGACTCCACCTCTAATGCTCACATTGGAGCTAAAAATCGTCTGCAACAGCCATTTTCGACTCACCTACTCACCTCTTGTTCTAAATTTAGGATCAAGCTGAATGTAACCCAATACGGGAATTTCATGAAGTACAAATATATGAGGTAGAGTATTGCATTCATGAATAAGATTATTTTATTAAGAGAATGCATTAGGGATTTTATCCTCTAGTTGATTCCTGTAATCTGGAATCCAGTACAACTTTTCACACACACGTAGAATTTGCAATGGATTCACGGTGAAGGCTGATAAATGTCCTTAACCTATCGAGAAGAAGCAGTGCTTCTTTTCTTGAACCCTTGGACAGTGTTTTGGGAGTCTGGCAAATTTTCTTCCAAAAATCCACCAAATAGTGTGAGATGAGAGTAGAGTGTACTGGTGCTCTAAGATTAGTGTAAGGAATCTGGAATCCTAGATAATTAGGTGATGATACTCAGAGATTAGGCATAGTTTCCGCTCTCGGTTCCTATGCATGCATTTATGTGCGAAATACAGAGAGCCACCAAACAGGGCAAATATGCAGAAAGCGAGTTTTCATAAAACTAGGCCTAAGGTGGATGGTTACGACCATTCTTTACAGAATCCTCGGCTGAAGGAGGGTATTGATGCCAAGGTCAGAAATACACTGTCCTATCCACCTTTCCCGGTGCCGTAAGTAGGCACTTTCACCAAATAAGCCACCCAATGTCTCTTGAGTATCGCCAATCCCTAATAATGCCTACTCAATAAAGTTCATGGATGTGTGCTAGTTGTGTGAAAAGAAAATGATGAAAAGAAAGAAAAACTAAAAAAAAAAATTAGAAAAAGAAGAAAAAGCAAAGAAAAGAATGAATATTTAGTGTTCATTTCATCAAGGCAATACCACCAAATAAAATTGAGATCGACCAAATATGGCCTTAACCTATCTTTCTTGTGTTTCTGACCACCCAAATACTAGTTGAGGAATTTCGACTTAGTGTTAGGGTTATGAGAACTCAATTAAAGTGTTAATGCCTAGTGAGACCACCAAATACAGGTCATATACGTGAATCTAGTGAAGTTGTGAGCTCTAAGAAGAAAAGAAAAGGAAAAAAAAAAGGTAAGAGAGAATGAATATAAAGGAATCAAAAGAGAGCATAGTCTTTCTCGTCTTTCTCTGAGTTGAGTTACTTAGTAATCCGGGAATCTAGATTCTATAGTAGTAGTCTCTATGTAGCACCAAGTGAGAATGAGCCACCAAATATATAATACTTTCCCTTAGAGATTCTCTACCTAAGCCTAAAGCTGGGGTGAAATTCGTAGAATATTTTGAATACCCCGAGGGAAGAAGTCCGCCTATCCCGCTAGAATTTTTACTATGGGTCAAGTACTGGCTTTAGAGGTGTATTAGTTTCCACTCAAATCCATTGCAAAAGCTACATAGCCGCACTTCCACGTTGTCTGGATTTCTAGAGCATAGGATGAAAACAAAAAGGAGACAAATCTCTTTGCATACACTTGATAAAATAATCAGTCCCTTAGGAACCCTTTCTATAAATAAACTAGTCTTGAATTTGTTAGGGACTAGCAAGATTTAGGCATGGGGGTATGATTGCGCAGTAATCATAGGTCTTAATTGACCTAGATTAGGCTAAAATTTAGCATAAGTTAGGGAAATTCATGCACGCATAAGCATTATCTACATCTTTACAACTTTACTTTAGCTATGCATAAAATAATGTTATAATGTGCTGATTAAGTGCATTATGTCGATTGTAGGCAATAAGCAGATCTAGAGCTAGATCTAGAGCAGGATCTGAAGCTGGATCTGGAATAACGGGAGTTGTAGCAGAGCTGGAGCAGAAGGCTTAGTTTAGATGTAGCAATAATAATGTATGGGGGTTAAAGGCTTTCTATTCTATTAAGTAGAAATAAAGCAGTAAAATGTGAAGAGCTTAGGTCTATCCTAACCCTAGGATAGCCTAGAGACCTCCCCAAGCCTTAGCCACCCTTAGATTAGGTCACAACACCCTAGGAAGCCTTAAAATTCTAGTTCCAGCCCTTATCTAGATGTCCAGATAAGTTATAGGATGTCCAGGACCCTTAGCCATCTCCCGCACACCTCAAACGCACTTCTGCAGTGTTATTGGACATCCAGACACTTTGTCAGACGTCCAATTTCTGTAGAGTACGAAAAATAGAATGTTGATTTCCCCCTGACTCAAATTGGACATCCAGAACTGATGTCTGGAATTTTGATTTTTGAGTATAAGTCATCTGATCTTATTATTGGACGTCTGATACTGGTCTCCAGTCCCTGTTTTGAGATTCAAGTCTTGATCTTGGATCTCTAGCTCCCTAGACCTAGTCCCAACCCCCTAGGAACCAAAATTGAGGTGTCCTAACCCTAGTACATCACCTCTAGACTACCTGATGACCTAATTAGGTCCTCACCAAACCCAATTGACTTAGATCAAAGTCAATTACCTTCACCTAAGTCAATTGGACTCATTGAGTCTAACTGAGCTTAGATCTCAACCCACACAAGATCAATTGGACTTGGTGAGAGTCCAATTGAACTAAACCCAACCTAATTGAGTTATTTCACTCTCAATTAGGTTCACACCCAGCTAATTAAACTTAGGTTAAGTTTAATTGCATTTTCCCCTTAGCAATTAGGGTTTGTAACCCTAATGTAAGACCTATACCTACCCAAACCCCTTAGAACCTAACCTAAGCCACCTAGCCACATAAAGCACGACCACACTCACTCACACACACACCCATTCATGCACACACACTTCTCTAGAGTTCTCTAGAACTCTCTTAAGATGGTGCCACCTGTTGGTTGCCAAATTTAGCAACCAAGAAGCATTCAAATTGAGATCCACAATTTTTGGATCTCAAAGACCACCTTTACCCTCATGTGGCTGGCTACTCTTGGACTCTCTCTAGAGAGTTACACACCTCTCTACAGAGAAACCATTGGGTCTATAAAAAGACCCCATGGGCAGCCAAGTGACCCCATTCACATCCCTTGGCTACCATTGGCACCACTCACCTCATTAGCTCCATACACGCCCACCTTCACTTAGGTCAGCCACTCCACCTCCACGAGCTCACCACCATCATGGAGGACATCATGCTGGGAAGCTGGATCAACCCTACCTCTCTCCAAGGGTCATCCTAAGCTACATTGGCCGCCCCTCATTCCTCTCCCAACCACTCCAAGGCCATCGAGGACCACCCCTGGATGCCCTCTATTATGCTAGATTTAGTTTACGCTCTCCATGATTTTTCTGCTTTTATTACTGCTTAGTAGTGTAGTCTTAACTTCTCCCATAATGATGCATGTGAAATCCCCCCATTGATTCTTGTATGCAATCATTTTCTGGTAGCTAGATTTCCGTTTCAAGCATTTATGTACAAGCTTTCCTCTAAATTTCTTGTGCAAACAACTCCCCAATGAATGAATGAAAATGCATTTATATATATATATCTCTTTATGTGTTTGAAATCACCATGAGCTTAATAATTATCATATTTGCATGATTTAAGTGCCTGCTCTTTAACTGTCTATCCATTTCACACCAGCATGTCGTTTCCCGAGGATATTGAAAATCTAACGGTAGACGCTTTCTCCATAAATAGTCACCACCTTAATAGAATCGTGCGCACAGAAACTCACACATTCACCTTCGTAATTTATTTGACGCATGCGCACGTAATCTGAGTTAATAACAGAAGTGGTGAAGTTTTAGTAGGAGATTGGAAACCAGCATGCATTTTTAAATGAAGTAGAGCAGTAAAAAGATCGATTTCAAAAGTGAATGCAATGCCTCCCAGAGACGTACAACTTGAACTCAAGTCTCATAATTTTTACAAACTTAATTTTTGACGAACATTTTTGCGCAACTGTACTACAATTTCTGACGACTTTCAAATGCATGAGAATGATCCTATCAACCCTTTGGTATGTCATCTCTTCTATTCCAACCTTCGTAAAATGGGTGAAGGTTTTGATATATAGTTTACATCCAATGTCTTTGGCATCAATGTCCTTGTCAATGCCGATGTCTTGTTGTAGATTCTTGGTTACCCGTCCTTTGATCCTACCAACCTCAAACACCACCATGACACATCCACTGGGGTTATTAAGGAGACATTGATGACTCTTGAATCTTTTGACATGGGGAAACCCACCAGGTCACCTTATTTCCATCCCCTTCCGCGGTTTTTAGAGCATGCATTTCTTTGGAACTTCATGTCTAAGTCAACCTCTTTTGAAAATTGTCCCAGTTAAATGCTCGTGGCCCTCTATGCCTTCATGGCCAACAAGGCACTTAATTGGAACCACTTCATCCTCACCTTTATGCAGAGGAAACCCACGAGCGTCTTCCCTTTTGGCACTCTTCTTTTCTATATCTTCCTACATTTCAGTATCCCTATGGACATAAATCATAAGTAGTTCATTTCCTGTATTTTCACTTTTGGAAAGCTCACCTACTCCAAAATGGAATAGCAGAGCTAGTAGGCTTGTTAGGATCCCCTGTAGCCAGTAGCTTCATCCTCTTCCTAGCTGCCTTCTCAGGCTAGACCTTCCTATGCTCCACCATCTTACACTCCCTACCAACATTTTGAAGCTTACTACCCTCCTCTAGTGAGGCCCACTCCCTCCTTTTTTGACACTGAGTGGCCTTACCTTGACTAGCAATTCACCAGACATGACATGCTAGGAGTTTAGGATGTGACAAATGGCATTTCTCTAATGATGCATCGCTAGAGGGAGACCAATTAGGTGATGATGGAGCATGGTACTAAAGTCTTCGCCTACCTAAGCAAATAGGGTCAGTTTCTAGACCACCTAGGAGAGCAGATCCAGGCACTTACTTTTAGAGACTAGAGGCCTCCCAGAGCCAGATGAGCACCACCACTACCTCCTCCAACAGCAGTAACAGTTCACCCTCCTCCTACTAGTTCGGTTACAGTAGCATCCTCTCCACAACAACAGTAGACTGGCATGATAGTCCCACCATCCCATGGCTATATAGACATATAGATTTCACTTGTTTCAAGGCGACATCTTATTGAGAGCACTGAATCGGGTTTTAAAAGTATTGTGTTGTAATATAGTCGAAAAAGCATTCAAAATAGATATAATTTTATTACTCGAATTTGAAGTCTGAGGTCGAACACAGGGAGCAAATTGGTATTTAGAAATGAAGATCACAATTCAGAATTTAAAAAAATATGTAATAATATCAGTATCAAAGTGCAAGAATATGAGAGTAAATGGTGATGTGGATCACCAAATACTCCTACAAAAGCAACTAAGGACTCAATGTATATGAATATGAATTAAACTCAAATTGGATGTCTGATTTGTAAATCAAACGACTTAAACATTTGATGCTACATTGCTCCTTCTGATTTCTTCTTTCTCTACTTCTCTTTTGCGGCTCCTCTTCTCTCTTCCTTCTTCTACTTCTACTCCTTCTCTTTCTTTCTTTAACTCTGTCTTTCTTTTTGCCTTTTTCTGCTGCTTTTCTCTTTCTTTCTCTTTACCTTTCTCTGCCGGCTGCCTCTTTTCTTTCTCTCTCTTTTTCTTTGGCCTCTGTCTTCCTTCTTCCTTAACCTCTCCTTCTTCTTCCTTCAGCTTCTTCCTTCTCTGCTTTAGCTTCAGCTTCTCTGTCTCTTCAGCTTTCACCTGTAGCAAAACCTACCCCCTACCCGTATGCAACTCTCCTCTCTTTCCTTCTTAGGTTCCGCTCTCCTAGAGCCATAGTTATTCGGGTATTCGGGTTGGGTACGTACACGGGACCAGGCCCACCGGCATGCGATGGTGGGCGAGGAGTTCAGGGCGGGTTAGGTCAGCCAGGTCCACGGAGGCAAGGTCACGGACGAGACCGATGAAGGGTGAGTGGGACCTCACCCCATGGTAATTGAAGTGATGAGATGATATCACTTTTCCAACTTATTATGGTGCAAGCGCTCTTTCGTATCCGAGGTGGGACTATCTACCCACTTTTCTTCGCGCACGCTTGCGGTAGAGACAAGGCCTCCAATTGCAGCTACTGCGAAGGTCTTTGACTCCAATTGGGAACCTAATTGTCTGCGTAAGGGTATTCCACACAACCTGGGACAGCAACACTTGGAGCAGCAAGGTTTGGAGCGGTTGCGAGAAAGCTTCAAGCTTGCTCCAATGGCGAATGACGCCTGCTACCTGAAATCACAAGGACGGCCTCGCGGCCACATCAAATCACTTAGGAAGCATCACCGAGGCACGGCGAATGTGCTGGAGTGGTTGGCATGGTGTGGGGATGTCTATGCAAGCGTTCCTAGGGCACACTTTGTGGGAAGGTGTGGGTGTGTTCGGTGAGGTGCGTGAGTGAGTGGAAAGGTGTGTGAAGTGGGGGGAAGTGTTCAGTGGCATGAGGGGAATCTTATGGGCTTGTCAACGAGGGATGGGTTGGCTTGTGGAGGTGGAGCGGTCTCACCGAAGGTGGTGGCTAGAGATGGAGATGAGGGTGATAGAGGGTGGCAGTGGTTGATTTGGAAGAATAAAGGGTGGAGAGGAATGTAGAGGGGGAAAAGAACTTAGCTAAGGTGTTAGGAGACGAGGGGAGGCAGAGGTGATGTCAGTCGAGGTGTAGCTGATGCCAGAGACGAAGGTGCTCAAAGAGAGACAGTCGGTGAGGATGAAGGGGGTAGGAGCATTAGTGGGTGCTGCACGACGTGGACGAAAGCAAGGAGGAAGAGTCTGGCACTGGTATTGTAGTCAGACGACGAGGGAGAGTAGGGAAGGTCGCTGGAGCTTGAAGAAAAAATCGGCTGGAAGAGGAGAGAAGAATTTGAGGGGGTTTTTAGTCGAATTCAAGCTTAAAGAATGCGATTGGATCTGGGGCTTCTCGAATAGGTCTTTGGAGAGGGATTTGTGCTTGGAAGCCAATATTCCAAGCAAGGCATGCTCGTCGGAGAAGGAAACTCAAAAGAGACCCAAATCTCTCACGCATTCACATGAGAGATTGGGAAGAAATTAGGGCATCAAACTGGGTTCACATTGGAGGGATTTTCTCAGAGAATCTCCCTTCCAATTTTGAAGGGATTGCTTTGAGAAATCCGGGAGAAACTGATTAGCCAATATTTATGGGCTATTTAAGTATTTAAGTGTCTAGAAATTAAGTTAATTTTAACATTTAGATAGCATACATTAGGATGTAAATAAATTAATTCATAATTTTAGCTTAAGTGCATAATTCATGCATTTAGAATTAACCTAGGATTGCATACATTTGATTAGTTAATTAATTAGGTGCATTACATACACTATTTTAAGTAACATAGAAGTTAAGGAGTTATGTATAAAAAATCATAATTATTTTATTATTCCTTTTTTCTTTTCCTTTGCTGGTAACCGCTTCGTCTTCGCATCCTCCTCCTGCGCATTCACTTGTGCAGCATTGACTTGACAGTGGCCTTTTGAATTTCAAATCTTTGTAGCTGTAGCTACAAAGGAGGAGGAATGGCTGCCGTTTAGGAGGAGGCCACCACCATTCTGACAACCACCGTGCAGAGCTTAGAGCTTCTTCATTCCACACCACCAGCCTCCCACCGTGAGCACAAGACCACTCCACCGTGAGCAGGCAGGGTGATAGACCGCCGCGCCATCAGTGGCTTGTGCAACTTACTACGAGCGTGTGCTTGAAGGCCATGCAACCACCGTCATCAACCATCACCAGCATCCACCTCCATCTTCTCCCCCATTCTCTGTTTTTCCTCCACTCCACCAAAATGAACCCAAAAACCACATCATCCCTTGCAGCACCTGCAGTCGTGCCTCCATTAGAGCCCGCACGCACTGTGTGGCCTACAGTGCCCGCCCCTTCAGCGCACGTCGCCCCCGCTCCCCTCTATGCGCACAGCACCTCCATGTGCCCTCACCTTCAGCACCTATAGTGCTCACGCGTCGCCTACGCACTCCCTCCAGGAAGCGCAGCTAGCAGCAGCAACCACCACCGCTGTCGCCACTTCTCTCCTCCATCCAGCTGGTCCATGCCATCTCACGACACGCCACCACCACCACCGTGAAGGCCTTGCTTCAGCCGACCTTTTGTAGGAGTAGCTCCTCGAATGAGCCTCTCTCCTGTGTGCTAGGAGGAGAGAGGTATAATTTTTTTTTTTACTTTCATTAATATTTACATTTGAATGCCATTGCCAAACTTTCATTTTTATTTTAATATTTGAAATATTGAGTGAAATTGCAACTTCATGCTCATCTTTTCTCATAATTACTTGGCTTTTGTTATTCACATCTTTTGACATTGGTTTTGGGTTAAGATGTGCACAAATTCTCTCTAATGCATGTCAATTGGAAATTACAGAGATTCATCACATATTTATTGAATATTCCAGTGAGAAAAAATTGCACATATAACCTTACATTTTCAAGTTATTGTGTGTCTTATTTTCATCACATTTCATGTCAGATTTGACTATGGATTTCGCACTTGATTGAACGAATATGAGAAAATATTCGAGAATTTATTGCATCCTGTCTCCTTGTGGACACGACCCGCTTTTTTGTGAGTGGTTAATCTTTATTGTAATTATTTTGTTAAGCGATTTTCCACCACTTTAATCCTAAAATGACAAATCATCTTATTCACATTATTCGAAAGCGAAAACCGCCTTATTAAATGGCTCCATTGCAGGGGAGTCAACTGATGCAATAATTTCACCTGATTTTTATTTTTGATTATTTCTCGTTGCACAGTGATCTAACCATTTATTATCTTTTCTATGCGAGGAATTTGTGGAGGTGACAGGCACATCTGGGAGACGACGTCGACCTTGAGTGACACCTACATGCGAGGAAGACATAGGAGACCTGGATCCCGCTTCCATAGGGGATTCTCCTTTGTCACAAGCTTTATTTTTGTTTTCTCACCCTTGTAGTAATTGGGGTTGATTTTCGGGAGCCTATTCCCTTTTATTTAGATCTAGGTTTTTATTTTATTTTGTGGTTGTTTATCCTTAATTTGTTTGTGCATAAGTAGCTAAAAAAATGAAAAGAAAAACATGAGCTACCCGGTAGAAGTTCCCTACCCTTAGGTCGAATCATTTAGGATAGAATGAGCAGCATCTAGATCTAATTCTTGTCTTACATATTGCATGAAGAATGCTGGAATCAGGTATGCATTTCTAACTTTGCATTTCTACCTGTCATGCAAATGCATTTGGATTAATTTTTAGACCACATAATCTGTCGTGAAGCGATCTAATAAAGTGGTCACATTTAATTTTTGAAAAAGGACTAATTAAAAGAGAGACATTTAAAAATCAAGGACTTGATTTTCAAACGTGACGTGAGATTCAAAATTCAAAGTCTTTTTCAGTGTATGCACACTTATATCTCTTGCACCACGGCACGCATTTAGACAATCCTAAGTCTTGGAACTACTAGGACAAGAGCCCTCCTACCATTGGATTCTGAAGTGTTCGGAACTTGAGATCAAAGGTTTTGTAAATCCAAAGAGGGGGATACCTTGTCATGGATTTTTGGGAGTAGTTGAGAAGCACCATGAAAGCACAGCTTCAAAGGAAGGCTTAGGCCTACTTGTATCCCTCGATCTTCCATCTTTGGAGTTGCTCTACCATTTGAGATTCAGGGAAGAACACCTAAGCTCCAACTAGGCATTTTTAGGCATTTCAAAGGTTGACAATAAGCTCGTAATTGACTGGGCAACTTGCTTTGTCACCTACAATTTGAACTAAAGTCAAAAGCCTAAATTTGTAAAGACCAAACAAGTGCTTTTGAATTGTTTTCGTAGTGCATGCTTGGTAGGCGTTCTCTTAGGAGACAACTTGTGTTTGATCCTGAACCTGAAAGAATCTTAAGAAACCTTCCAAGGGAAGAAATGGTTGGTCAAAGGAGCCTTAAGGAATATTTCATTCCAACCAATCAAGTTAGCCCTGCACTACGTAGACCTGGAGGGGACAATCCTTATGAGATCAAAAGCAGTACCATATCCTTGCTACCCTCCTTTTATGGTACTACTAGGGAAGACCCTTACAGGCATATAGAGGAATTCACCAAGGTCAGTTCCATGGTAAATCTGTAGGGCATTTCTGATGATGCTCAAATGCGGACCCTGCTTCCCTTCTCCCTCAAGGACAAAGCCAAGTATTGGTATCGCACCCTTGATGATATTAACACTTCGGATGCCCTGAAGGAGTTTTTGAAGTACTTCCCCCTGAGAAAAACAAATCACTTTAGGAGGGAAATTATGAGTTTTGTTGAAAAGGATGGGGAAGCTTTCCATGATGTGTGGGAGCACTTTAATGACTTGTTGAGACTTTTCCCACATCAGCAGGTGCCTAAGTCACAACTGGTTGAAAGGTTCTACACCGGACTTAATGATTCGGATAGGCAAACTGTGGATGGTGCCTGTGCAGGAACCTTTCTATCTAAGACTGAGGATGAAGCTTGAAACCTTTTTGATACTTTGAGTGAGAATTTTATTCACTTGAATTCTGCCTACATGGATAGAAAACTCACTCTTATGCAAAGAAAGTTGGAGGTGAATGAGGCAAGGGACACCCAGAATTTAGCCTATCAGATTCAATTATTGAATCAAAACGTGGAAAGGCTTATGTCGAGCTCGAGCCAATTCGTATATAACACCTCCACATCCTAAGCTTTTGAATGCTCCATTTGATAAGGCAATACGCACGCCTCTGTGGATTGCCACTTGGCCTCCCAATTCCCTAAGCTTGTATAGGTGAATCTGAATGCCGCTCAAGGGTTACGTCCTAGACCTCATAATGACCCTTTTTCCAACACTTATAACGAGGGATGGAGGCACCACCCAAACTTTTCATGGAGACAAGGAAATGTCTCAAATTCAGGGAATTATAAACCATAATCCTTTCAAAACCATCAAGTGAACCAACCTCAGACCTTTGCCCAACCTAAGACCTCTGAGATGGATGAATTGAAGGCAATGTTGAGAACTATGCAAGAAAGTCAAAGTGCCATCATCAAATCTCATGACAAGGCTATACATGAGATAAAATCACAGATAGGACACCTTGTTGAGGCTGTTAAATAGAGGGAAATTGGGAAGCTCCCCAGTGCTGCTGAGGAGAATCCTAAAGGAAATGGGATTGTCTTTAGGGATCATGCTCTGGCGGTGACTATTCTGAGGAGTGGGAAAGAAATTTTCAAACCTCATTCTCCTATAGTCTTACCCCCTGAAAAACCATTCACCCCGACTTTCACCCCCACCAAAGAAGACTTGCACAAATCTTCTCCGCTTGAAATCACCTCACTGGAAGAAGTTGCCCCCATTTCACCCCTTGACATGACAAGCCTTCCACCCAAAGATCGTGAGTGCCCTTTCCAGAGCACTTATCCACATCTGGGTAGACTTCTACTGGCTCATCTGGAGCCAAAGATAAGACGGATGAGATCATGGAAACTCTCAAGGAAGTGTAGATTAACCTGCCTTTGCTTGAAGCTATCAGGTAGATTCCATCTTATGCTCGCTTCTTAAAGGACCTGTGCACGAAAAAACTGCAATCTAGGAAACAAGTCCAATCAAAAGTTGTCCTGCCTGATTCTATTAGCTCAATTGTTCAACATGCCACACCCTCAAAACTTAAGAACCCAAAAACCACACCATCCCCACGCACAGCAGCAGCCACATCCAACTCCCCTCCGTGCGTGACAATCCAGGCCACTGCTCCACGCATTGCCCTTCCCGCACGACCTATGATCACAACCCTTTAACTATTTTTGTTTCCAATGAGGACATTGTTTGAACCATGCATGGGGGAGAGGACATGAGGCATCTATTTATAGCATGTCTACATTTTGCATTCATTCATGCATATTGCATTAAAAAAAAAGTTTTGAGCTTAACTGGATGGGCCCTGCATTCTTAAGCAAATCAGAACTCTAGGTTAGATTAAGTTGATTCTAGGGTCGAACTTTAGAAGCTAGGTGAGCTACTAGCTTTAGACTTTTAGGATCCTTTGTGGACTTAAAAACTTAAGTAGGAGTTAAGTTGTGGACCATTCCTCAAGAGGTTGAGGAAGGAAAGCTAGGGATTGAGTTAAAAGGTGGGGTAATACTTGGAGTCTTGTTCTACCTTTTGGTTTACGGGTCCTTGTAACCCAAGCATCCAAATTTCACACACTTGGTCTTGTGTAAGTAAGTGATCACCTTAATTCCTTTCTTAAAAGAAATTTGGTTCTCTTAGTTTTGACTTAGGAGAGGCTTGAAAACATAATTTGATTGGAAGAGTTCCTGCCTCAGGAGAGGTGGAGTATATACTCACCTTGAGGATGCAATGATAACATGTTACCTCCTTGGCGCTTGTCTCTTAGGATATCCATCCTATTGGGGGCATGTAAGTGCATTGTGTGATTCAGGTACCATGGGCGGCCCTATCTCGAAGTGTCGATTGCCACAGTCCTGAATTCGCTTAAGAAATCCATGGGCGATTGAAGGAGAGATTCTCGCTTATTTATGATAGCAATGATATGTCATTGTGTTTTATGTGATGGAAAATCTCTCAATCAAAACTAAATATAAAATTTAACCACAATAAAGATGTCGCATCCACAGGAAGGAATAGACCAATAAATTCACGAGTAGAGGAATATACTGCTCGTAGACACTTTCGCAACTTTAGTGCAGGGAATATGCTATTAAATGGAGCTTGCAATTTCTTTAAAAGTTTAGGGTTATTTATGCAATTTTCACATAAGGAATTAAGCTCCAAAAATATGCATATGATGCATGTGTAATGGCATAACATGTAAATTCAACTTGCATGCAAATCTGATTTGAAATTAAAAGTTAAATGACGCACATAACACAAGTGAAGTAATTTCAGGAAACTATGAGTGCATCAACGCAATGTGGCCTGAATAAAATATTAATATCTAAATGACAATGACATTAAATTCAAATATTAATTGAGTATAAAATAGAGGAAACTTCCTTTCTCTTCCTTGCGTGCGCGAGGAGGCTTCGTGGGAGGAGCTACACAGCGGGAAGGCACGTCTCTACGAGGGCTACACAATGGTGGTGATACAGTGGTCAGAGCTGGCTGGAGGCGGTAGGCTGCGGAGAGGAGCACTGGCCTATCACCGGCTGGTGGCTGCACTGCTGCTATGCATGCGGTTGCATGGGCGCATGTGGCTGCGTTGCACTTGCATGCGGTTGCGCGTGGCTGCGCTGCCCTGCCCGCAATCGCGTGGCTGCTGTGGTGCTTGCTACGGGCGGCTTCTTTTGGTTCTTGCAGGGCACTAGAGATGAAGAAGATGATGAAGAGGAGGTGCCGTGCGGTCTGCAATGCATGCCTCTGCGTGTTGTGGCAATGCGGTGAGCGGTGAGGGCGCAGGTGGCTGGGCGTGCAAGGGCGCTGTAGGCTGGGCGTAGCGCCTGTGGGCGGCTGCTGCCTGCAGGTGCTGGTGTTGCTAGGAGCGCTGGAGGGGGCGGTGAGAATGCTAGAGGCTGGCGTGCAAGGGTGCTGGAGGGGGCGCGCCTGTAGGGTGCTGGTACAGGGCACGGAAGGCCGGTGGATGTAGGGCGTAGGCTGGAAGGCGCGGCTGTGGCATGGGTGCAGCGCCTACAAGGCACGCAAGGGCGCAAGGGCGGTGGGAGTTGGTGCGGCTGTGGCAGTGCGCGTAGTGGACAGGTGGTGGAAGTTGCAAGCTGTCATGGGCTCGGCAGTAAGCAGTGCAAGGGCGTAGCTGGATTCACCATGCACACCTTCTCCACAGTGCATGCTCTCTCCATGGTGGGGAAGGTGGGGAAGGGATCCCCTCCTGGGGGAGAAGAAGAAGCTTGCCCCCTCTCCTTTGCCAAGCCTCCTCTTTTATCTCCTCTCCCTGCACGAGTTAAGGGATTTTCAAATCCCTTACTAATTTTAGCCGGCGGCTGTTGGGGGCTGTCAAGCCCAGCCGGAGGTTGAGGGAGGTATTGAGGTGGCCGTTTGTTGGGGGAAATTTATCCCCCCTCCTTGTTCTTTTCCAACATTATTCCTACAACAACAAGGCATAAAATAATTACATACTAAGTTATAGAATGCGATAAAATACATAAAAACTCAAATAATGATGCATGCACTTATTTAATGACCTAATGTGATTATTAACAAACATACTATGTTAGAATTGAAGTACTTAGGTGTAACAATAGTCCATTAAAATGGACTCATCAGCGATACTATCTCGAAGTGTTGATTTCCAGGAGTTCTTCTGGTCACTATGGGCGGTGCTATCTCGAAGCATCGAAAGCCAGGCACAATGAATCTGACACAGACCATGTTGATAGCTGATCCAAGGTTAGACTTGGAGGAATCAAAAAAAAAAAAATATATATATGCATAAATCCTTTTTCCTTTCTAGGTTGGCAGTCATACCAACCTCAAATAACTCAGACCAATGCACATGCTCGGATGCTTTAATCTCAGGGATCAATAAACCTTAGGGTAGAGTCAGAAATCAGGGAAACTTGTGCCAGCAACTCGTCTTTAGTCGACCTAGTCTGTAACTTAGCAACTACTTGGAATCCTTAGGTCTAAAGTCTGAACTTAACATGTTTCTAAAGGAAGACCGTTTGGGTTGGTTAGTCTACTTGGAGTGCTAGGTTTTTGCTTGGATTTGCTAGGAACTAGCAAAAACTAGGCATGGGGGTATTTGATTAGCCTATATTTGTGGGCTATTTAAGTATTTAAGTGTCTAGACATTAAGTTAATTTTAACATTTAGATAGGATGCATTAGGATCTAAATAAATTAATTCATATTTTTAGCTTAAGTGCATAATTCATGCATTTAGAATTAACCTAGGATTTCATACATTTGATTAGTTAATTAATTAGGTGCATTACATACACTATTTTAATTAACACAGAAGTTAAGGAGTTATGTATAAATAATCCTAATTATTTTATTATTCTTTTTTTCTTCTCCTTTGTAGGTAACCGCTCCATCTCTGCCTCCTCCTCCTATGCATTCACTTGTGCAGCATTGACTCGACAGTGGCCTTTTGAATTTCAAATCTTTGTAGCTGTGGCTACAAAGGAGGAGGAATGGCTGCCGTTCTGGAGGAGGCCACCACCATTCTGACCACCACTGTGTATAGCTTAGAGCTTCTTCATTCCACACCATCGGCCTCCCACTGTGAGCACAAACCACTCCACCGCGGGCAGGCGGGGTGACAGACCGCTGCGCCATTAGTGGCTTGTGCAACTCACTGCAAGCGTGTGCTTGAAGGCCATGCAACAACCGTCATCAACCATCACCAGCATCCACCTCCATCTTCTTCCCCGTTCTCTATTTTTCCTCCACTCCACCAAAAAGAATCCAAAAACCACACCATCCCCTGCCGCACCTGCAGCTGTGCGACCACCAGAGCCCGTGCGCACTTGTGCAGCCTGCAGTGCCCCCCTTCAGCACGTGTTGCCCCCGCTTCCCTTTGCACGCACAGCACCTCCACGTGCCCTCACTTTCAGCGCCTGCAGCGCCCGTGCATCGCCTCCACACTCCATGCAACAAGCGCAGCCAGCAGTAGCAACCACTGCCGTTGCTTCTCTCCTCCATCCACCCAGCCCAAGCCATCTCATGACACGCCGCCACCACCACCGCGAAGGCCTTGTTTTGGCCACTCTCTTTTAGGAGTAGCTCCTCGAATGAGCCTCTCTCTCGTGTGCGAGGAGGAGGGAGGTATAATCCTCTATTTTTACTTTCATTAACATTTACATTTGAATGCCATTGCCAAACTTTCATTTTTATTTTAATATTTGAAATATTGAGTGAAATTGCAACTTCACGGTCATCTTTTCTCATAATTACTTGGCTTTTGTTATTTACATCTTTTGACATTGGTTTTGGGTTAAGATGTGCATAAATTCTCTCTAATGCATGTTAATTGGAAATTACAGAGAGTCATCACATATTTATTGAATATTTCAGTGAGGAAAAATTGCACATATAACCTTACATTTTCAAGTTATTGTGTGTCTTCTTTTCGTCGCATTTCATGTCAGATTTGACTATGAATTTCGCACTTGATTGAACGAATACGAGAAAAATATTCGTGAATTTATTGCATCATTCTCTCCTTGTGGACACGACTCGCTCTTGTGTGAGTGGTTAATCTTTATTGTAATTGTTTTGTTAAGCGGTTTTCCACCAGTTTAATCCTAAAACGACAAATCATCTTATTCACATTATTCGAAAGCGAAAATTGACTTATCAGAAACCACCTTCCAAAGCTCGCCAGAGTAGGATTCCTCCGCTATAATGGTTGAGGGACCTAATTACAAAGATCATGAAGTTAGGGGGCATTTTGTAAGGGTTTTTGAAAGATAGGGGTTCAAATATAATCAGACTGGACATTTTTGCAAAGTGGGTCAGGATGAGCTCTCCTTTGGCCTAAATTTTGGTACAAACTCAATTTGGACCTAAGGAATCCAATGGTGAAGTTGGATTTTGGGTTTGACCACATTTGTCAGGGAAATTTATGTAAAATCCCAATTTAGGATAAATGTCTATTAGAGACCCCATTCTAGGTCAAGATGGGTTCCAATGACCAAATTGAAGGTTCTAAACCCTAGAGAATATTATTCTATGATTTTTGGAGGGTTTAGGTGAATTTTATCCTGACCATAACCTTGGTTAATCAAGTGGGTCTGTTTTGGGGTTTCAATAAGTCATTTAATTCACAAGATACACTCAAGCCCTTTTCTGTCTGATCCAACTCACTTATAATCTTATTAAGACCATTTGAACTTTGTTTAGCCATTGAGAAAAGAGGTTGTTGTATTGAATTGGTAAAATTACAGTTTTACCCCTAGTTTCTTATTTTTCTCTCAGAATGGTTATGCTGTGAATTAGGACCTTTAGTTGGTTATGTAGGAGCTTTTATTCTCTTCATTGGGTCAAAATGAGCTAGTTAGGGCTCATGATGATGTTCCCATCATACCCCATACCTAGCTTTTGCTAGTCCGTTATCAAAATTTTAAGGTTTTAACTTTGATTCTAGGCCATGTAATCTTTTTGATGCTTAAAATTGTGATGTGTTCTTTCTTCTGTAGGTTAGGTTAGAATGCCAATAGTAGGCCTAGAGGTACTCAAGTACCAACCAAGATCTAGACCTGACCAGCTCTAGCCTCAGTCTGCCGTGAAGGTTTTTAAGGCCTATAGGAACTATCCTAAGGTTCGTTGGACTCCACGGTTAAAGCACCCATGCTTGTAGCATATTTTAGCCTTGGTTCGGTTTACAGTATGATGTAAACACATTTACACTACTTAAAATATATATTTATGCATGTTCTTAAGCATAGGATTGCATTTCATGATATAAATATTGCATTACATGCATCATCTTACATTTAGAGTAGTTTGAATAAAATGGAGGTTAACTGTCTCCTTTTATGTGCTTGGACAGGGTAAATATTTTATCAGGGCTCGGATCAATGATCCAACCGTATGGATGTGATCAGGGCGACGATCGAAGTTCAACGACTCCAAGGTCGCCCTAATCAGGCATCCGTAGCATCAGATAGTGACTGGCGAACCCTAGAAGATCAAGGGCCAGGATGGTGAAAATTCGCACTTCAGATGACAAATTCGACCACACGGATGAATTCGGATCGACGATCGCAGCCCAACGACATAAAAATCGAGTCAATCTGACATCCGTGGCACCATCTACAACTTCGAGAAGATGGACGGCCAAGATAGTGCCAGGTGGCACCATCTCAGCCGCCCAAATGGCCGCTTCATCTTGTGAAGGCCCCGTGCCCGATCACTCTCCGCCGTTGGATCTTAATCCAACGGCTGTGGCCGCTCGCACTTAAAAGCGTCCGCTCGACCATCTACACCCCATAGCGCAGTGGTCGAGTGCACTTTCGCGAGCGCCGGGTGCGAGTTCGAGCCATGGAGAGGGGGCTGGAAGGCGTGGCGATTGGGCACGGGTGGAGAGTCAGATGGAGATCGGATGGCTGAAAAGCGGCGAACGTGCGCAAGTCATTGAGGGCGCGAGCAGGCGAGGAGGCGCATGCGAGCCAGCCACAACGCCCACGTTGAGGGCTTTAGTGACGGATTTATCTGTCACTAAAGACCCCTCTTTTATTATTTTGAAGTTATAATGTCCATTTTTCCCCCACTCCTTTCAACTATAAAAGGAGACCCCCTCCATACGAAATTCTCATCCCTTCTTTCTCCTCTCTACCCCTCCAAAGCTCAAGAGAAGCTTGTCCCACACCCGGGATGCTTCTCACGAGATAAAGTCCAATTTCCGTTCCCCTTCGAAAGTGGATCCCGCGACGACGACGGCGTGCTGCTTCGTTCCCGTTCTTCTACTTCGTCCTCCTTCGTCCTGCTTCATTCTCCTTCGTCCAGGCATCATCCCGTCCGGCTCGTCCTCCAAGCAACCGTCGAGGAGAATTTCTCTCTCCCTATTCTTTTTACTTCTTTCTAGTATAGAGTTACTGCTTTCTAGATTAATCTACTCATCCTCCAAGCGACCGTCGAGGAGGACATTTCTCCCTCCATTCTTTTAATGCTTTCTAGAGTAAATTTATCTCTTTCTAGAGTAATTGTTTTATGCTTTCTAGTTGTAATGAACAATCTCTTCAATGAAAAATTCCTTGTTTATTCTACATCTCATTTTGATTTCTCTGTGTAATATTCTCTTTATCTCTTACTCTCTCTCTCTCTTCTATTTATTTTAAATAATTAGATAGTTTTAAATTGAATTATTTTGTGACAAATAAAAAGAAATGCGTAGTTTTTAAATCAAACGTCCGCCTCCCTGTGTTCGACCCAGAATTCTTTTCGGTATAAATTTTTATTTGTTGAACACTAATTCTTCGCTTTCGAACTACAACGACAGGTTTTCCAAAATCAAACACGTAAGCGTAGCGATTCGCAAGAAAATCGTTCAACATTTTGGCGCCGTTGCCGGGGAGGCGACGCTCTTTGGTTTCTCTTCGCGTTTTCTAACTTACAAATCATTTACCTCACTTTTCTCCTTTCTTATTGTGATTGCAGGTACTCTTTCGAGATAAGCAAAAGCGGTAGATCGGAGTAAAATGCTGTAGAAGGTTTTGTGAGTTATCCGCCACCCCCCACCCATTAGATTTCATTCCACAACATAATAATTCAAACATCA
The DNA here is from genome assembly GCA_037157565.1 of Thalassia testudinum. NCBI lineage: Eukaryota > Viridiplantae > Streptophyta > Magnoliopsida > Alismatales > Hydrocharitaceae > Thalassia > Thalassia testudinum. The sequence goes on along the minus strand of JAZHRO010000014.1, from coordinate 128,169,392 downwards.
ATCAACCTAGGTGTTTTTATAAACTCTAAGGTTAGATTGTTTGTTGTTTGACACCCATACTCACCCCAACCCCCATATTAAAAAAAAAAAAAATTAAAAAATCTCAAAGAGGTACACAACCTCATCTGATTTTCAAACTCAACCGATAAACCGACCTCAGGAATCGGTACACACATTCAAACACATAATTGAGTAGAAATCAGATTAGGTATTCATTTGTGTGCCTAATTAAGTGGTGCATCAGGCCAATTGTTTGAGTTGATTGGGCCGCACCACTTCAAATAAAATAAACTCATCAAGTAGCTGCCAATTAGGTTCAACTCTTAGGGATTTACCAGGCACTCCACATTCCTTTTAAAACTTTAAAGGAAAACATCTTCACCTGTGCTTGCAAAACCTGGTGTGCCAACGAAACCTGTTTGAAAACTCCTAAAGTTGAATCCTAAAAGCTACTAAGCAAGATTTGAACCTTAAAATTCACCACATCAAAAACAATCTTGCTTGAAAACCACTAGTTGTGCACGCTCACACAAATCAATCAATCATTAAGGGCACAACCCATTTAAAGGGCCCATCACATTCCAAAGGACATTCAAACCTAGCCCTAAATAAAACAGAGTAGACGTTGGCCTTAAGGATTGAACTCGCTCTTCAGAACTCAGAACAAGATTATTTTCGATTAGTCTATTTCTACTGTTCAATCTGATGTCTAGCTAGGGGAGCAGAGTCAAACGATCGCGGCTGGGGGGTACACTAGGAACCGGAGGCGCAAGTCGAAGGAAGAACCTTCTCCCCAGTCCCTCCTTCTAACTGGTTGGATTGAATAGACAGAAGTAGGTCAAATCGTTCCTTTATCTCAAGACGGGTTTTGGGAGTCTGTAGGTCTGTAGGCTAACCCATTTAAGGACAGGTTTGATTGTTTGTATTGCAGGGTACCTTTCTTCCTCCCATGTCTCATGAATCCTTCCACATATTTCACACATTCCTGCTCTTTCCCTCCTGTTGTGAATTATCCTCAACATGATGATTATCCCAACTCGTATTGTAAAAAACATCAGTCAGTTGGGATAATTCGGATTGGGGATACAATTCCGGACCCCTGTGTTTAGGGTCTAACCCTGAACACTTTAATTCTGATTTTTATCCTTCTCAGAGCTACATCGATTATAGATTGTCTTCCTTTCATGAACAGCCTGATACGATCTACAATCAAGAAGGACACACCAATCCTTACCCATCCTCTGATTTCACTACCTTTAGGTCATCACCATCTTTTCAACAATCTGAAATGACCTATTATCAGGAAGGGTATAACGAATCTCAATTCGTTAATTCCCCTGCATTGAGCCCAAACCCGCCCAACCCTGAACCAACTCATTTGGTTCAGGTTAACCAGGATCAAGATAAGGTTCTGGCTAACTTGAGGAATATCATTCAATCTTTAGAAGTTCATCCAATACCTTGCATTGAGAGATTGGAGCCCCTGATTGAAATGATTGATGATTTAAACAAGTCTTTGTTGGATTGGCTCCAGGATGTTAAGGATAAGAACCCGAGTGAGTTTCTACTTGGGAAATTAGCGAAATTGAGAATGAGATTCGTGGTTGCTTTGATTCAATCTTGGAATAATTCTCAGGATGAACCCTCTTCAAGAAAGCCAATGATAGAACCCGTTCAGGCACCTGTTGGGGGGGACACGTGTTACGAGGTTGACCAGATTGAATTAAAGCAATCAATTAAGGATGATCTGATATCTTCACCTGAGTCCTTGAGTTGGGTTACGAGGAAATGTATGTCTCTGGGGAACACAAAGTGACAACTGATTTTGGGACATACATTGATACGGAACCTGATGGTGAAGATTCAAGTTGCGAAGTCTCACGCTAGTTTTCTGAACATGATTTCTGTGAGACGACTGGTCCTGAGGAATCTGATAGATCATTTGATAGCCCAACAACTGAGGACACTGATCTTATTAGGGAACACATTACGGATCCAGAATCGCATTTTCTGGAGGAATCAATTCAATGCCCTGATTATCAGTTACACCCTGTTGAGCTTATTGATGATTCTAATTCTGAGATAATTAGACCCAAGTCAATTTTGATTCTGCCACATCATTTAGACTTGGAGATTTCAGACGGGGTGATGAATATACAAGAGGTCCTAGAATTTGATATGATGAATGAGGAGGATAGGAGCTGGGAAGTTTTTATTTGGGTAGTTAATTTTGGAGGGAATGGAAGATTATGTCGAAGGGTTCCTTTCAAGCTGAATTCATCAAATCAAAACCCTTATGACATTTGTTTCGAGGATGTTCAACTCAAGCACACATTCAACGATTATCCTTTTGAGCTTCAATTCTCTGTAACCCGACTTTTTGGTCTTGGGTTGCATCCTCATAAATCGCAGGCCCGACCCCACTTGCATTTTGATTTTATGTTTTGGGTAATTTTTATCTAGAACCTAAGATATTCTCGATTATGGGGTGTGGGTCAGCACCACAATCTGGTCCACATCTGTGGACCTATGCTGACAGGTCAGAGGATTCTTCTGTTCATTCTAATTCTAACCTGCACTTGTGAATTCCTCATTTCTTTTTCTTGTATAGTGTGCCTAGCTGAAGGCACTAAACTCAGCACATATATAGTTTTTCTTAGTTTTCATCTTGGAGCGGACCTGACATTCACGTAATTCAGGTGCTTTCTACGCTTTTCCACTCTGTTTTATGTCTTTTTAATACAATGAGGACATTGCATTAGATAGGCATGGGGGGGTGGATATTCATCTCTGAATTCATTCGTCAGCTTCGTAGATTTGTTTTATTTTCTTTTTTAAAAAAAAAAATTTGGAATTAGGAAAGAGAATTTCGGTTTAAGAAAATTTTCAATCTTAGGAAATACTACATTATGATTTGAACACAAAGACCCTTCAAGTCTTTAGACTTAATCAGCTTGTGTATCCACTAAAATATGGATTCGTCTTTCGAGTCCTCGCCATCTTAATTCTATTATAATTGGAATAAATAAGTTTGGGTGATAAGTACATGACTTATAAACCCGCCCTCTGATTTGAGGGAATTTTGAGTTTTAAGCATCTGCACACTTTCTTTGCACTGACTCGTTGTTTGGCGATTCGAACGAAAATTGGGTAGCTAATGAACCTTTTAGGGTGATATGGCTAGCAAGTTATCGTGGCTAACAGCCCATAGGTAGGTTGTCCAGAGCCCAGTCACTGGACCTTTCTCTTTTTCCTGCCCTTAGGTAAATCTTAAACCAGGGAAGCCACCTATTTAAAAAAAAAAAAAAAAGAAACGAAGAAAAGAACAAAAGAAATAAGCCACACTTCGCCGCACGAGTATGGCTGGCAAGTTGTCGGTGGTAATAGCTCATTGACCAGTTATCCAGAACCTAGCTCAGTAAATGCACTAAAAAATTCCCAAAACACTTAGGAAGAAGTGGAGAAGTAGAATAAACTGGGGAGATATACACTAGATTCACCCTTGTGTTGACCCCGTAAAAAAATAATAGGGAGAAAGCTACCGGTTGTAAAGATACACCTTTAGGCAGAAGTCTTTTTGAGGTCACCAAGAGGCGTAGAACTCCGAATCCCGTTTTAATTATCGGTTAATGAGTCTATCACAATCACAATAAGATGCTTCAAGCTTAGGGTTCTCATCAAATTTTGGGTGAGTTGAATGGCCGTAGAAAGCCACTCTTAAACCCGAAAATTTGAAAATCCAAAAAAATTAGAAAAGAGAAAAAGAAAATTTTCTTTTAATAAGGCGAGGGCTTGAGGCGGTCTGCATTTTGGCTGATACCCGGGAATTGTTGTGTCTTTGAAAGTTCAGTTCCTAAGTAGACAATTTCTTAATGATTGAAAAATAACTCAGGTCCAAATAATCGAACCTAATTCTTTTATAAATAGCATATAGTTTTTGCTAGGGACTAGCAAAAGATAGGCCTGGGGGTATGATGTAAACACATTTACACTACTTAAAATGTCTATTTATGCATGTTCTTAAGCATAGGATTGCATTTCATGATATAAATATTGCATACATGCATCATCTTGCATTTAGAGTAGTTTGAATAAAATGGAGGTTAATTGTCTCCTTTTATGTGCTTGGACAGGGAAAATATTTTATCAGGGCCTCGGATCAATGATCCAACCGTATGGATGTGATCAGGGTGATGATCAGAGTTCAACGACTCCAAGGTTGCCCTAATCAGGCATCCGTAGCATCAGATAGTGATCGGGGAACCCTAGAAGATCAAGGGCCAGGATGGTGAAAATTTGCACTTCATATGACAAATCCGACCGCACGGATGAATTTGGATCGACGATCGCAGCCCAACGACACAAAAATCGAGTCAATCCGACATCTGTGGCACCATCTACAGCTTCCAGAAGATGGACGGCCAAGATAGTGCCACGTGGCGCCATCTCAGCCGCCCAAACGGTTGCTTCATCTTGTGAAGGCCCTGTGCTCGATCGCTCTCCGCCGTTGGATCTTAATCCAACGGTTGTGGGCACTCGCGCTTAAAAGCGTCCGCTCGACCATCCACGCCCCATAGCATAGTGGTCGAGCGTGCTTTCGCGAGCGCTGGGCACGAGTTCGAGCCGTGGAGAGGGGGTTGGAAGGCGCGGCTATTGGGCGCGGGTGGAGCGTCAGATGGAGATCGGACGGCCGCACGTGCCCGATAGCGTCGACGCGCGATTGGACGCGTAATCGGACGCGCAATCATACGCGCGGGGGGTACGCAACGCAGCGGGTGTAGACGCATCTTAAGTCGTCCGATCTCGCGATCGGACGGCTGAAAAGAGGCGAACGTGCGCAAGCCGTTGAGCGCGCGTGTAGGCGAGGTGGCGCGTGCGAGCCGGCCACGACGCCCACGTTGAGGGCTTTAGTGACAGATTTATCCGTCACTAAAGACACCTCTTTTATTATTTTGAAGTTGTAATGTCCATTTTGGCCCCACTCCTTGCAACTATAAAAGGAGACCCCCTCCATACAAAATTCTCATCCCTTCTTTCTCCTCTCTACCCCTCCAAAGCTCAAGAGAAGCTTGTCCCACACCCTGGATGCTTCTCGCGAGATAAAGTCCAATTTTCGTTCCCCTTCGGAAGTGGATCCCGCGACGACGAGGCGTGCTGCTTCATTACCGTTCTTCTGCTTCGTCCTCCTTCGTCCTGCTTCGTTCTCCTTCGTCCAGGCGTCTTCCCGTACGACTCGTCCTCCAAGCAACCGTCGGGGAGGATTTCTCTCCCTATTCTTTTTACTGCTTTCTAGTATAGAGTTACTGCTTTCTAGATTAATCTACTAGTCCTCCAAGCGACCGTCGAGGAGGACATTTCTCCCTCCATTCTTTTAATGCTTTCTAGAGTAAATTTATCGCTTTCTAGAGTAATTGTTTTATGCTTTCTAGTTGTAATGAACAGTCTCTTCAATGAAAAATTCCTTGTTTATTCTACATCTTATTTTGATTTCTCTGTGTAATATTCTCTTTCTCTCTTACTCTCTCTCTCTTCTATTTATTGTAAATAATTAGATAGTTTTAAATTTAATTATGCTGTGACAAATAAAAAGAAATGCATAGTTTTTAAATCAAACGTCTGCCTCCCTGTGTTCGACCCAGAATTCTTTTCGATATAAATTTTTATTTGTTGAACACGAATTCTTCGCTTTCGAACTACAACGATAGGTTTTCCAAAACCAAACAAGTAAGCGTAGCGATTCGCAAGAAAATCGTTCAACACAGTACATTTTGTTAAGAGAGAGACAGAGGAATTTTCTTTGTTTGGAGAGTTTTCTCTCTCTTTTCTTTTTATTTCTAGCTTTGGATTGGCTTCACAACACGGTCTGTATCAGATTCCTAGTACCCATCGTCAATCCTTGAAGGGTCCCTGGTAATCGATGCTTTGAGATAGCACCGTCCATGGCAACCCCTAGAACCTTGGCTTTTGAGATTTTGAGATAATCCCACCCATGGCGTTCTGTAGCTAAATCCAGACCCTAGTAATCGACATTTTGGGATAATGCCATCCATGGCATCTGAACCAGCACAGGGTACTTACATGCCCCTGATAGGATATGTGGATATTCTAGGAGACAAGTACCGAGGAGAAGATATGTTATTGCGCATTTTTTAGGGGAGTTTCCTACCTCTCCGTGCCAGGAACTCGTCCAAATCAACTTGTGTTGATCGGTCGCTCCTAATCTAGGCGACTTTTTCAGAATAATTTAAACACATTTGCATGATTTTGATATTTTTGCACACTGAACCAGATTGTGTGTGGATTGGGGTGCTTAGGTTATCGAGTCCCGCAAACCAGATGTCAGTTAACGAGGCCGAATACTCCCTAACCCTTGGAGCTAATACTTAAGCTTCGTATTTTCCTCAACATCTTGAGGACTATCTAGATCTTAGTGGATACTTGAATTTTTAAGCCTAAGAGTCTAGCTCAAGAGGCCTAAAATCAGCATTCCTACTAATCTCTTTTGTGTTTCATTAGCACTTTTTTTCTTTCATCTTCTTTGATATGGTCTAGAACTCAGTTAATTCCTTAATTTCTTACTAATGACTATCTCTTTCCTTTTTCTTTTCAACTTATGCTTCTTTTTGGCATTTTTCACTTTTCCCCTTTTTTCTCCTCAAGATTTATATGGCCTCAAAATTTTCTCTCCTCTCATTCTTTTATTCTTTTCAAATAATTTTTCATTTTTTTGGTATTTTTGGAATATGCAATTTTTTTGACGAAACCTTTTCTTGTGAGATGATTTTCACGGTGTTTTGCACTTTCATACCCCACCATGCCTACGATTTGCAATGCCCCCATTGTAAATTAGGTGGGTACGAGTTCATCTTAGATCATTCATTAGAACAGGTTTTGGGTGGGTGGACGAGTCGAGGTGACTGTTGCGAATGATTTCAAGCTCGGGTATGGATACCTGAGGTGGGGCTAGCTATTCTAATGGATGAACCTTAAAGTGCAATATGAATTCAGCATAAGAATGTCAAGAAAGGTTTCGGGTTTTTCAAAAATGATGGGTTGCCTCCCGTTAAGCGTTGAGTTTTACGCCATCGGCTTGGTGCAATGAGCTCAGGGAGAAAGGAGGGTAAAGGATGTCTTAGCCAAATTTGTATCGGTAAGGTCAATGAATGGTTTGAGCCTCTGACCGTTCACGACGAAAGGTTCTGAATTGTGGCTGAGTGGACTGATCTTGACGGCTCCATTTCCAAAGATTCGTTGGACAAGGTAAGGTCCAATCCATTTCTATCTTAGTTTTCCTGGGAACAATTTGAGCTTGGCATCAAAGATGACTTTTTTACCAGGGTAAAAGATCTTTCTGGATATGTGCTTGTTGTGAAAGGCCTTAACCTGCTCTTTGTAAATTAGCGAGTTCTCATACGCGTCATGGCGTAATTCATCGATCTCGCTCATTTGAAGCTTTCTGTGGGTTCCTGCCTTAGAAAGATCTAGGTTGCAGGTCTGTATTGCCCAATAGGCTTTGTGCTCCAATTCGATGGGGAGGTGACATGCCTTCCCGTACACCAATATGAAGGGCAACATAGCTAATTGGGTTTTATGGGCAGTCCTATAAGCCCACAAAGCATCCGGAAGTCAAGATGACCAGTCTTTCCTATCAGGTCGAACAGTAACCTGGAGGATTTTCTTGATCTCCCGATTTGATAGCTTAGCTAGACCATTAGTTTGGGGGTGATAAGGAGTAGAGATTCGATGTGACACCCCGTATTTGGTCATTAGTGACGTGAATTGAGCATTAGTGAAATGGGTCCCTCCATCAGAGACTATAGCACGTGGAATCCTGAACCGCAAACAGATGTTCTGATGAATGAATTTGATAACCACCTTATGATCATTGGTTCGGGTCGAAATGGCTTCAATCCATTTGGACACGTAGTTAACAGCGAGTAGAATGTAGTCGAAGCCGTTCGAAACAGGAAAGGGTCCCATAAAATCAATCCCCCAGACGTCGAAGATTTCGCATAGGAGAATCGGTTGTAGGGCATCATATCACGATGGCTCATGTTGCCTAAGGTCTAGCAATGAGTGCATGCCCTACAGTGATTGTATGCATCTTTGAAAATCGTGGGCCAATAGAAGCCGCACTGGAGGACTGTCGCTGCAATTTTATGACCTGAGAAGTGTCCACCACATGCCTGGTCATGGCAAAAGGATAATATGTCCTGAATTTCCTCTCCCGAGACACATCATTGAATGATTTGATCAACATCAATGCGAAAAAGATACGGGTCTTCCCAGAAGTAATACTTGGCATCAGAAAACAATTTGTCCTTCTTGGCCTTCGGCTAATCGGACGGGATCTAATGTGATGCCAGGTAGTTTACTAGATCAGCAAACCATGGAAGCCCTGTACTGATAGTTAGGAGGTGCTCAGCAGGAAAATGTTCCGTATTGGGTCCGAAAGGGTCGATAATAATAGAAGGAAGGCGGGATAAGTGATTAGCTATCTTGTCGTGAATCTCGAGGTCAACTCTTGCAACAACAAGATCCAGCGGGATTAATCGAGGTTTCGCATCCTTCTTCTCAAGGAGATGCCTCATAGCTGTGTGATCAGAGTAAATGATAATACGGGAACCCAGAAGATACGATCTGAATTTTTCCAGGGAAAATACTATGGCTAGCAACTCTTTCCCAGTAACTGTGTAGTTGTGCTGAGCCTCGTCAAGTGTCTTGCTAGCGTAGTAGATGAACACGGGTTTCCCGTCAAATTTCTGCCCAAGTACCACTCCTATAGCGAAATCAAATGCATCGCACATGATCTCAAAGGGTTGAGACCAATCAAGGGACTGTAGGATCGAAGCTTGGGTAACTCAATCATGTAGGATTTCAAATGCTTGAGTGCATTCCTTGGAGATTTCGAAAGGAACATCCTTAGATAGTAGAGTGGTTAGGGGGCACGTGATCTTTGAGAAATCAGGAATGAATCGATGGTAAAAACTGACATGCCCCAGAAAAGATCGAATGTCCTTGATCAAGCTAGGCATAGGGAATTTTGAAATCAGATTCACCTTGGCTTGATCAACCTGGATGCCTTTTTCTGATATAAGATGTCCCGGGATAATTCCTTCAGGAACCATGCAATGGCACTTTTCCTAGGAAAGAACCAGATTCACGTCAATGCACCGCCTGAGGATCTGGACCAAGTGCAGGAGGCAATCGTCAAATGATTTGCCAAACATTGAAAAGTCATCCATGAAGACTTCCAGATAATCACCTACCATATCTAAGAATATGGCAAGCATGCACCCCTAAAAACTAGTGGGTGCATTGCAGAGACCAAACGGCATCCTTCGGAACGCGTACGTCCTGAAGGGGCAGGTGAAAGTAGTCTTTTCTTGGTCCTCAGGATGGATTGCCACCTGGTTATAATCGGAGTACCCATCCAAAAAGTAGAAGAACCTATTTCCTGCAAGTTTCTCGAGGATCTCATCAATAAACGGTAGTGGGAAGTGATCCTTCTTTGTGGAGGTATTGAGTCTTCTGTATTCAATGCAGACTCTCCACAAATTTGCCACGTGGGTCGATATGATTTCTCCGATTTCAGTCATGATTACGGTGAGTCATGCCTTTTTAGGCACAACCTGGATTGGACTCACCCACCGACTGTCGAAGATCGGGTAGATGATCCCAGCATCTAACCACTTGATGATCTCCTTTTTCATGAGCTCCTGTAGATTAGGATTCAGACATCCCTGCATTTCATGGGAAGGTTGTGTGCCCTCTTTAGTATAGATACAGTGTGTGTAGTAAGAGGGGCTGATGCCAGTCAAATCATCGAGAGTCGATCCAATGGCTCTTCGATGTTGTTGGAGAACAGTTATCAGACGGGATTTCTAATCAGGTGTGAGTCTGGACTTGATAATCACAGGAAATGTCTAATTGGAACCCAAAAAGACATACTTTAGATGATAGGAAGAGGCTTAAGTTCCAAAATAGGGTTATCAGCAGCAGCGGGCGGTTCAGGGTGTGTGTCAGGAGCAAGGTAAGGAGTTATGGGTATGTCTAGGTCAAGTTTGGACTCCTCCGATTTCAGGTTTTGGTCCTCTTATGGTTGATCAGAAGTAGCTAGGTTTTCCTCAATATATGGATCATCAACCACAGCCTTGATGTCACGTATATGTTCCATAACTCCGTAATTAATCCCTTATTGGGCCTTAAAGATGTCAATCTTTAATGTCTGTCTCCCAAATTTCAGTTCAATTCAGCCCTCATAATTTATGTCGGCCCTAGCAGTGGCCAGAAAGGGTCTCCCTAGTATGATCGTTGTGTTCCTTGTGTTTTCTAGAGCATCCATATCCAAGACTACGAAGTCCACCGGGAAATAGAAATCCCAAACCCTAACAATGACATCCTCAAGAACTCCTTTAGGTGACATAATAGATCGATCAACCAACTGTAATGTCACCTCTGTCGATTTGAGCTTAGATTCCTCATGATGGCCAAGTAGGGATGTAGGTATTAGGTTTATGGAGGCTCCTAGATCCAATAAAGCTCTATCGAATTGGATATCACCAATTGTACAGGAAATTAGGGGAGTACCTGGGTCTTTTGCCTTAGGTGGGAGTTTGCTTAAAATTACCGAGCTGGATTACTCTGGCAGTATGAGTGGGCTCCCACTTTTGGTTCACGGCTTACACTTAGGTGTACATATGTCTTTTAGAAATTGTATGCAAGCCGGTACGTGGTGGATTGCATCCATCAAGGGGATGTTTATATGGACCTGTTCAAAGAGCTTAACCAGATCCTCCTCAGGTGCCACAGGTTTGTTTGTCCTCTTTCCCTTGGTCAAGGCCTCGGGAAATGGAACCTTGGATGGTTCCTCTAGAATAGGTCCAGGTTCTTGATCAGGAATAGGGGTATCCTGGATGACTATCCTAGGGCTTGGGTTACTACCAGGATGAAGGTGGCTTGGGTAAGGTGGTTCATGTGTTGTTTTACCACTATGAGTAGTAACTAAATTTAGTCCTGGCTGGTTTTGGTTCGGTGTCGGTAAAATAGGTGGCTGCTGTTGAAATCCCGAATATGATGTCGAAGCTTCCATCCTGTCTGGTGATGGAGTAGAAGGGGTATAATAAATCATGTAGGCTTGGCCTAGATTTGGGTTCATAACATGCCTCTGGTTTGGCACGTTATTCGGATTCGGTAGAGGTTGCGAAGGGAGTGTGCCAGGTTGGCAGGAATTCGCCATCTGGGAGAGTTGATTGCAAACCTCTGTGATCTCATCTTTGTGTTGTTTTTGTATAGCCACATTTATCTTTTGAATGTTATCCAGAGCCTAAAGGATGAGTCATCTAATCTGCTTGAGTTGGCCTAGATTGATAGGTAGGGTTGGGCCAAGGCTGTGGCAGCTGATATGGACGAGGAGCTTGTGGACGGGGTTGATACAGTGGTCTCTAATTCTGATTGTTTCCTGCCCACAAGAAATTGGGATGATTCCGCCATCCAGGTTTATAGGTGTTAGAGAATGGGTCATTCTGGATGGCATTGAGGTCCTCGCAGGTCTGAGGAACCTCAAAAAAATCAGAGTATGAGGATTCAGAGTTCCCCCAACTATAGTATGCATGACTGGAGTTTCCTCCGGTCCTAGAGTCAGACGGGGATGGATACGAGTCCATCCCCTGAGAAGATTGGTGATAGATGTTATGCACAGCTTCCCTCCTAGAGGGTAGCTATGCGAATGGGTTTTGCGTAGAGGTGGCTCACTGCAGATGTCGAGTTAGCTCATCCACCTTCTTCTCAATGATAGAGACCTTGTCCAAATGACTAGCCATCAATTCCAAGTCGATGGATGCGGACTTGCCCTACGTCTCAAGTGCTCCCCTTGGATTCATCGATGCACAGGCATTCATCCGATCGAATAATCCCATGGAGTCATTATTGATGGAGTTCTCGCACATATTCTCGAGAATCTCCCACATGGTGTCTTCGTGTTGGCCCATGATATTTCCTTTGGAAGTGGCACTGACGAATAAGTAGATATCTTCACAGAGTCCCTGGTAAAAGACTGGACTTGTTCCCATTTAGGAAACCTATGATGGGAGCACTTTCACATGAGATCTAGGAAACGATCCCATGCTTCATGAAGTGGTTCTTTAGGCTGCTGTGTGAAGTGTGTGATCTGGTGTCGTAAGGCATTCATTTGACCAATTGGGAAGAACATTTTCAGAAACTCAGATTGTAGTTCAACCCATGTGTTGATTGGACGCATTTGAGTCTAATACCAGTGAGCTGCTTTGTCCATGAGAGAGAAGGAGAACATCTTCATGAGAATAATATCCCGATTTTGGACATCTAACTTGAAGGTCTGGGCCAGATGCTTGAGTTGTTTGATGGTTGGAAGGGATCCTCAGAATTGAGCCCATGAATCTTCGGAATAGCGTGAATCATGTTGGGCTTGAGTTTAGAATCAGGACCTCCAACAGGGATTCGAACTCGAGGTTCGATCACCACCGCAGTGGGATTGTAGTGATCTTGCATCATAGGATGCTATGGTGGATTCACAAAGGCTTGGAATAAATCATTAAGGCACTGAAGTTGGTTTTCAAGGTTCTTCGCTTCTTCTATAAGTTGTGCCATGATGATGGAAGGAGAATTGGGTTTAAATGAATCAGAGGAGATGTCTATGTGATGGGGTTGCTGCACAAACACGGAAGTCGAGGCCTAGCCTTGACAGCAGTGAATGACTAAAGGAGGCCTCAAGGATGGTCTTAAGGACCTCCTACCGAACATACACCGATGGTATGGATGAGAGTAGAATGTGATGGACCCAATCATGACACCCAAAAAATTTGGATGACTATAGAGGTTCGGGGCGGATGATACCCCTTAGTCAGAAAGCCATCCACCTGAGAAATACCTGGGCAGCCAGAGAGGGAGAGTCCCGCAAAGACCTCTACACGGTAGAGCACCCCCACGAGTTACAGGGTTTCCCTGACCTGACTTCTCTTGTCACTGATGTTCCAGGTAGACCAGAATGGGTACTTGGCCTCTTAAGTCTACCAGTTTTAATTAAGAGCAAGGGTACTTAAGATTTCACATGAAATTTAGATGTATTGAGTGCAAAAAGTGACCTAATTTCAAGGTTGGTTTATTTAGTAAGGTGAGTCAACTTCAACTATTTGTCCTTTGAGAAGTTTTAGGTCCCTTCTTTTAGGATTCAAGTGAGATTAAGAGCTTGAATTTTAGGGTTTTCTTGAATAAATTACTTCAGCCAAGGCTTAGGCACACATCATTTTGGAGATTTGATTCTTGCTTATGAAGGTGTGTCTCTAAAACCTTAAATTGAAATCCGTAATTGGCTCTAGTTTTGGTCCAATTTAATTTTCCAAATGTGGTATCTAGGTCTTAAACAAGAATGTGATAGCCCTAGTTACCTTAAATGAGTGCACAAATCAATTTTGTTGTTGAAATCAAATCAGGCAACTTGATGAATTAGCAAAGAATGTAAAGCAAGTAGCCCTAATTGATTTTGCTTTTTTTTTCTTTTTAGAATGAGGGGCTTAAGACAGAAAGATTAATCAGAAGTTACCTACCCTTGGCGTGTTTGATGTGCAGCTGTCTTTCTTTGAATCTTCTCCCCTGAAATGACCACAAAAAAGAGATATAGCAAGTTAGTACCAAATCAGAAATTGTAATCAAGAACTCAAAATCGCTTGTTGCCCCCCAGCAACGGCGCCAAAATGTTGAGAGTGCTGAATCGGGTTTTAAAAGTATTACGTTGTAATATAGCCGAAAAAATGCTCAAAACAGATATAATTTTATTACTCAAATTTGAAGTCCGAGGTCGAACACAAGGAGTAAATTGGTATTTAGAAAACAAGATCACAATTCAGAATTTAAAAGAATATGAAATAATATCAGCATCAAAGTGCAAAAATATGGGAGTAAATGGTGATGTGGATCACCAAATACTCCTACAAAATCAACTAACTCAATGTATATGAATATGAATTAAACTCAAATTGGACGTCTGATTTGTAAATCAGACGACTTAAACATCTGATGCTACAGTGCTCCATCTGATTTCTTCTTTCTCTGCTTCTCTTGTGCGGCTCCTCTTCTCTCTTCCTTCTTCTGCTTCTACTCGTATTTCTTTCTTTAACTCTTTCCTTTTTTCCTTTCTCTGTTGCTTCCTTTTCTCTTTCTTTTTCTTTACCTTTCTCTGATGGCTGCCTCTTTTCTTTCTTTCTCTTTTTCTTTGTCCTCTGTCTTCCTTCTTCCTTAACCTCTCCTTCTTCCTTTGCTACTTCCTTCTCTACCTTAGATTCAGCTTCTCTTTCTCTTTAGCTTTCACCTACAGTAAAACCAGCCCCCTACCAGCACGCAACTCACCTCTCTTTCCTTCTTAGGTTTTGCTTTCCCAGAGCGATAGTTATTCGGGTATTTGGATCAGGTACGTACCTGGGCTAGGCCATCGGCGTGCGGTGGTGGGTGAGGAGTGCAGGTCAGGTTGGGTCTGCCAGGTCCGTAGAGGCAAGATCATGAATGAGACCGATGAAGGGTGAGTGGGACCTCACACCATGGTAACTGAGGCAATGAGATGATATCACTTTTTCAATTTATTCTGGTGCAAGCACTCTTTCGTATCCATAGGACTATCCGCCCAACATCACCACTTTCACCGCCATCACCAGCAACCACCATTGCAGCCGCCGCAACTCCATGTCCTGCATCTTCATCTCCCCTGTTAGTTAAGACATCCGGGAAGTTTCCCAGACACCTAAAGCTTCGCCCCATATCTTCTTCTTTCTTCTTCTTCCTCTGTTTCCCTCCACTTTAAAAACAAACCCAAAAACCTCGCCACTTCCACGCGCAGCTCTCAGCTACTGCACCGCAGCCACCTTCAGCCCTGTCAAGCGTGCCACCACACTTCCATCCTCCAGCACATCCACATTCGCATGCACGTGCACCAGCTGCAGTGCCGCCCAACCGCACGCTGCACCTCCTGTAGCATGCACATCACGCAGCATCGCACACCCCTCTCCTCCCGCGCCTCAGCCTCCGCCCGCACATCAAGCCAGTGCGCCTAAGACCCTGCCACGCACCCGCAGGCGCACGTGCCCACTTCCTCCCCGCGCACACCTCCATGTGTGCACCTGCACTTCGCCGCGCCACCGCCTGTAGCACCCACCTCGCCTGCGATGTGCAGCAGCAGATGCGCTCCGCCTACACCTCACCCCGCACTTCCTGCAGTAGTACGCATCCTCCAGCAGCGCCACACTCCGCGCACGTGTAGTCCAGCGCGTGCGCCCCCTTGCCAGGAGCCTTCCCGTGCTCCACGCACGGTCAACAACCACTGGAACCCACCTCCACTGTAGCTTTGTTCGGCCACCTCGGGGCGTCTCACACTTTGCCGCGACCGCCATCACGGAGCCCTCTATCTAGAGATCCTCCTCCGAGCTTCACGCCTCCGGCCATTCCCTCCTCGCGCACGGACAAGGGGAAGAATTTCCCCTATTTTGCTATAGTAAAGCCCCTATTAATATTTACATTTTGTGCAATTGTCAACTTTTATTATTATTTTATTAAGTTGCATTGCAAAATATATCCTTTAGTTATGCAAAATTGCCATTTCAGCATGTTCTCTTGATGTTTTCTTAATCTGAAGGCAGATTTGGCTCTATTTCTCGATGAAACTAACCGTGAATTTATGTTTTCAACCGGTGTGAGTTTAAATATGTCATTGCCTCCCTATGGATATGACCCACTCCTAATTGAGTGGTTATATTAATTGTTGATTAGTCGATTTTGCCACCACATAGAACTACAAACGATGTGTCATTTTATGTGACAAATGACTTGAAAATGAAGAATCGACTCATCAAATGGTGCCGTTGCCGACGAAGCAATAGGCTTAATTAAATCACATTGATTCATTCCTTTGTTCACATTGGTTTAAATTTTGAATCATATTTAACTTTGAATTTTTTTTCTAAGGCAAGTGCAACGATTTGCAACAGATATTCTATGACTCACAATCACACCAGCCATCGTGAGAGGCGACCCTTGACGTCGCTAAAGGAGAAATTGATCGAGCTACCTTGCAAGGGAGGGGAAGGATGAGGATGCGACGATCATCTCTGTACATTTAGTCGCTAATTTGATTAGAGTAGGATTAAGACTTTAAACTTAATTTTTCATTGCACATTTGGTTTGAGACCCTTATTCTGGGGTATATTTTTAGGGGTTTGTTCCTCAATTTTGTTTTAAGCTTGTGTTGGGTAGTTTTTGGGAGTCTATTCCCTCTTTTCTTTAGATTTAGGTTTTTAATTTATTTTGTGGATTGTTTACCCTTTATTTGCTTGTGCATAAGTAGCTAAAAAAAAAAAATGAGCTGCCTGTTAGAAGCTGCCTGCCCCTAGGACGAACCATTTAGGTCTGCATGAACAACCTTTAGATTTATTTCTCTGCATTGCATGCATTCTCGCGTCGTTGATTGCTGGAAGCAAGGTACGCAATCTCTTTCTTTGCATCCTATTTTTGATCATGCATTACATTTGGACTTAATTCGAAGACCACATAATTTGTCTTGAAGCAATCTAACAAGTGGTCACATATATTCTTGAAAACGGACTAATTAAAGGAGGGACATCTAAAAACCAAGGACTTGATTTTCAAACGTGGTGTGAGATTCAAAATTAAAAATCTTTTTGCGGTGTATGCACACTTATTTCTCTTGCATCACAGCACGTCTTTAGACACTCCTTAGGTTTGGAAATACTAGGACAAGAGCCCTCCTATCGTTGGATTATGAAGTGTTTACAACCTGAGATCGAAGGTTTTGTAACTCCAAAGAGGGGATACCTTGTCACGGATTTTTAGGGGTAGTTGAGAAGCACCGTGAAAGCACAGCTTCAAAGGAAGGCTTAGGCCTACTTGCTTCCCTCAATCTTTCATCTTTGGAGTTGCTCTACCATTTGAAATTTAGGGAAGAACACCTAAGCTCCAACTTGGTCTTCTTAGGCGAGCCGTAGGTCGACAATAGGCGCGTAAATTGATTGGACAAATTATATTGTCACCTACAATCTGACTTAAAATCAAAAGCCTAAATTAGGAAAGACCAAAAAAGTCCTTTTTGAATTTTGTTTTGCTTGGGGAATTCTGATTGAGGTGTGAGTTAGAATGGACTACATTGATTTTCATCCTTTCACATCTTGCCCACACCCTTACCCCCACTCTACACTCTTCGATCCCATACACCGAGATGGTACATCCTTTAATGGACATAATGACAATCATTGGGATACGTTTTACTCCTATTATAGGAGTATTGGCCTAGTTAAGTCCCAAATCAGTGAGCAGAACCTAGGAGTGGGATTTGTTTTGCTCAATATCCCACACACCATTGAAATACCCAACCCCCCCTCCCTGAATAATTATAATGGTTGGACAGACACTCCTGGGTACTACAAGCCTGAGCCTGACTTCTCTCATGATAGAAATGACCTCTCCTCCTTGAAGATGGAAATACAGAAAATGCAAGATGAAATGATTGAATTGTTAGGAGAATCTTTGAGAGCAGACCAACAAGAAAGAGATGAAATTAGCCACCCAATCTACCCCATTGAGGATGACGTACACCCATCTACAATTGATGCATCTCCCATGGGAGAGCTTTACTTTAAGTTGGAAGGAAATTCTGGGGATTATGTAAGGGAGAATAGCTACTTTTTGAGGATCGATTTTGAAACCTCCCCATTAGATGAGACTTCCTTAAGAGATCCATGCCTTAAATGGGAGGAAGATACATATGAAAGTAGCTATGCATTGGATGAAGAAAGGTGGCAACCCGAGGAAGATGATGATAAGGTTGAGTATCCACCTGAATTATATTGGAGTCAAAAGAAGGGAATGATGGTACCATTGGAAGACCTCGAGCCAGATGATAGTATTTTCGTGACATTTGATGAAGTGGGTCGAAGTCAAGTTGTTAATCCTACCCTCCCTTCTGATCACAAGATGGAACTCAAGCCCACCCTTAGGGAACCTAACCTTGAAGAAATTGACATATCTGAGGAGTCCGATGTTACTAGTGTAAACCATCTACCTCAGATAGAGTACCCTAGGGGATCTGCTGAGATATTAAATGATTCTAGACCTCAGGTATATGATGAATCATATGATGAGGAGAAAGATGAATTATATGAGGAACCTACCTTCAAGATTTGGAGTGACACTAAGGGTGATTATGTCTTATTTGAAGAGTTAGCCCCTAAGGATGTCACAAATTTGACCAAATTAGGTTTCCTTAGCACACCCATTGATGATATTTCTCCTCATGATGAAATAATGGAAAATTTGGAAGCAACTTCTAAGATTTATGTGGATTCACATCTAGACTCTGGGGAAGATTTGAGTAAAAAACAAGAACCCAGGGATGACATTGATAGGATAATCCCTAGATCTGTTGCTTCCAACCTGCCTTCATTTGATTCGAAGTCACCCTTTGATTCACTTATGTTGAAGGTGAAATTGTGACTCCTGATGAAGTGCAGGAAGATACATGTGATGGTGCAAGGAATGCTAGGGATGCAATTGAGGATTTGGAAAGAGTGTTAGGGATGGACACTGAGCTGATTAAACCCAACCTAGATCTTATGGCCATCCCGAAACCTCGAAACTTCGACACCCTAGACAATCCTTGTCTTAGAGATTTGCTCAAGTTTGTTCTGACCGAGGGGCTTAACAAACCAATATTTGCTGTAATGGAGTACCGGGTATGGATTGATGATTTCTTTAGTTAGTCCATTGCCTAGGGGTTTAGCTCTGCACCATTCCTTCCCCATTCATTTTGGAGGATTCTTATCATCCTCCCCCTACCCCTTTGGAGGTTGTTATGCTAGTTTATCCTTTAGAACCTCTTCTGGTGACCTGGGAAGATTTTATTCCCATCTTGGTTGTGCGAGCATTTGCTATCGGGATTCATCATCAGCTCGTCAACATCCTAGGTTACCTATTTTCTAGGCCGGCATTACTTTGCTCATTTTTTGGGCCTATTTCTGCAATCCTTGAACCCGATTTGCAGGTTCTTTAGTTACTCAGCTACTAACAAAATAACGGTAGCCCATCTCTGACCCAGGTAATATCCTTCTATACAATGGGGACATTGTAGATTTTAGGCATGGGGGGGTGTACTTGGGGATATACATAGCATTTATACATAGTGCATTCGTGCATTTAGTTAAAGCTTTCTGCATTTCATACATTTGCATTTAAAATAATAATAATAATAATTAATTAAAAAATAAAAGTTTTGAGCTTAACTGGCTAGGTCCTGCATTCTTAAGCAAATCAGAACTCTAGGTGAGACTAAGTTGGTTCTAAGGTCGAAGTTTAGAAGCTAACTGAGCTGCTAGCTTTATACCTTTAGGGTCCTTTGTGGACTTAAAAACTTAAGTAGGAGTTAAGTTGCGGACCATTACTCAAGAGGTTGAGGAAGGAAAGCTAGGGTTTGAGTTAAAAGGTGGGGTAGTACCTGGAGTCTTATTCTACCTTTTGGTTTATGGGTCCTTGTAACCTAAGCATCCAAATTTCACACACTTGGTCTAGTGTAAGTAAGTAATCAACTTAATTCCTTTCTTAAAAGAGATTTGGTTCTCTTAGTTTTGACTTAGGAGAGGCTTGAAAACACAATTTGATTGGAAGAGTTCCCGCAACAGGAGAGGTGGAGTATATACTCACCTTGAGGATGCGATGATAACATATTACCTCCTCGACGCTTGTCTCTTATGATATCCATCCTACTGGGGGCATGTAAGCGCATTGTGTGGTTCAGGTACCATGGGCGGCCCTATCTCGAAGTGCCGATTGCCACAGGCCTAAATTCGCTTTAGAAATCCATGGGCGATACTATCTCGAAGTGTCGATTGCCAAGAGTTCTTGGGGTCGTTATGGGTGGTGCTATCTCGAAGCATCGAAAGCCAGGCACCCTTCGAGGTACGGTAGTGGGGACAATGAATCCGACACAGACTGTGTTGATAGTTGATTCAAGGTTATACTTAGAGGAATCAAACAAAAAAAAAAATATATACATTATTCAAAAAGAAAAATCCTTTTTCCTTTAACTCAAATAACTCAGACCAACACACATGCACGGATGCTTTAATCTTAGGGATCAATAAACCTTAGGGTAGAGTCAGAAATCAGGGAAACTTGTGCCTACAACTCGTCTTTAGCCGACCTAGTTTGTAACCTAACAACTACTTGAGAACCTTAGGTCTAAATTCTGAACTTAATATGTTTCTAAAGGAAGATCGATTTGGTTGGCTAGTCTACTTGGAGTGGTAGGTTTTGGTTGATTTTGC
This sequence comes from Thalassia testudinum, assembly GCA_037157565.1. Taxonomy (NCBI): domain Eukaryota; kingdom Viridiplantae; phylum Streptophyta; class Magnoliopsida; order Alismatales; family Hydrocharitaceae; genus Thalassia; species Thalassia testudinum. The sequence continues at coordinate 128,149,038 of JAZHRO010000014.1, read as the reverse complement.
TAGGGACTAGCAAAACCAACCATGGGGGTATTTGATTAGCCCATATTTGTGGGCTATTTAAGTATTTAAGTGCCTAGACATTAAGTTAATTCTAACATTTATTTAGCATAAATTAGGATGTAAATAGATTAATTCATATTTTTGATTTAATTACATAATTCATGCATTGCATTTATATTTAAATGCATTTAGAATTAACTTAGAATTGCATTCATTTAATTAGTTAACCAATTAGGTGCATTGTATGCATTATTTTAAGTTAACATAAAAGTTGAGGGTTTGTATATAAATAACCATAATATTTTATTATTATTTTATTCTTCTTCTATGAGCAACGGCTGCATTTCCTGCAGCTGCCGCAGTCAAGGCCCCATTCATGGAGGAGCAGGTGTGTTGGATTTGGTCGGGGTAGCTGACTACAAGGGAGAGGAGGAGGCAGCCGAGCTTGTGGAGACACCGCCCCACTCCACCATCGTGGTCTCCAAGGCCGAGCTCCACCAAACCGTGGGTCAACGAGGTGACAGCTCACCACGCCAAGCCGGTGGACTCGTGCCAACAACGTGAGCATGTGTCCCTGATGGCCACGCTTCCATTACCGTGCCTCACCAGAATCAACATCACCACCTTCACTGCCATCACCAGCAACCACCACCGCAGCCGCCGCAACTCCATGCCCTCCTTCATATCCCCCGTTAGTTAAGACGTCCAGGAAGTTTCCCGGACATCTGAAGCTTGGCCCCATATCTTCTTCGTCTTTGTTCTTCTTCCTCTGTTTCCCTTCACTTTAAAAACAAACCCAAAAACCTTGCCACTTCCACGCGCAGCTCTTAGCTACTGCATCGCAGCAACCTTCAGCCCTGTCAAGCGCGCCACCACAGTTCCATCCTCCAGCGCATCCGCACCGCATGCACACGCACCAGCTGTAGTGCCGCCCAACCGCGTGCAGCACCTCCTGCAACACGCACAGCACACAGCATTGCATGCCCCTCTCCTCACGCACCTCAGCCGCCACCCGCACATCCAACCAGTGAGCCTAAGCCCCTACCGTGCACCCGCAAGCGCACGTGCCCACTTCCATCCCATGCGTACCTCCGTGCGTACTCCTACACTTCATCGCGCCACCGCCTGCAGCACCCGCTGCGCCTGTAGTGTGCAGCAGCAGATGCGCTCCGCCTGCACCACACCCCACATGGCCTACAGCAGTACACGTCCTCCAGCAGTGCCACACTCTACGCGCATGTAGTCCAGCGCGTGTGCCCCCTCGCCAGGAGCCTTCCCAGGCTCCACGCATGGCCAACAACCACTAGAACCCACCTCCACCGTAGCTCCGTCCGGCCACCTCGGGGTGCCTCGCACTTCATCGCGACCGCCATCACGGAGCCCTCAGTCTAGAGATCCTCCTCCGAGCTTCACACCTCCGGCCATTCCCTCCTCCTCGCACACGGACAAGGGGATGAATTTCCCTTATTTTGCTATAGTAAAGCCCCTACTAATATTTACATTTTGTGCCACTGTCAAATTTTATTATTATTTTATTAAGCTGCATTGCAAAATATATCCTTTAGTTGTGCAAAATTGCCATTTTAGCATGTTCTCTTGATGTTTTCTTAATCTGAAGGAAGATTTGGCTCGATTTCTCGACGAAACTAACGGTGAACATATGTTTTTAACTGATGCAAGTTTAAATTTGTCATTGCCTCCCTGTGGATACGACCTGCTCCTAATTGAGTGGTTATATTAATTGTTGATTAGTTGATTTTTCCACCACATAGAACTACAAACGACGCATCATTTTATGTTTCAAATGACTTTAAAAGCGAAGAATCGACTCGTCAAATGCTGCGAAGGCCTTTGACTCCAATTGAGGGCTTGATTGTGTGCGCGAGGGTAATCTGCGCAACTTGAGAAAGCAACACCTAGAGCAACAAGGTCTGGAGCAATTGCGAGCAAGCTTCAAACTTGCTCCATTGGCGAATGATGCATGCTACCTGAAATTACAAGGATGGCCTCACGGCCATGTCAAATTGCTCAGGAAGCGTTGTCGAGGCACGGTGAATGTGCTGGAGTGGTTGGCATGGTATGGGTATATCTGTGCAAGTGTGCCTAGGGCACACTGTGTGCGAAGGTGTAGGTGTGTTCGGTGAGGTGCGTGAGTGAGTGGAGCGGTGTGTGAAGTGGGGGGAAGTGTTCAGTGGAATGAGGGGAAGCTTATGGGCTTGTCGGCGATGGATGGGTTGGCTTGTGGAGGTGGAGCGGCCTCACCGGAGGTGGTGGCTGGAGATGAAGGAGATGAGGGTTATGGAGGGAAGCAGTGGTTGATTTTGAAGAATAAAGGGTGGAGAGGAATGTAGAGGGGGAAAGGAACTTAGCTAGGGTGTTAGGAGACGAAGGGAGGCAGAGGTGACGTCGGTCAAGGTGTAGTCGACGCCATAGACGAAGGCGCTCAGAGAGAGACGATCGGCCAGGATGAAGGAGGGCAGGAGTGTCAGTGGGTGCTGTGCGTCATGGACGAATACAGAAAGGAAGAGTCTGCCACTGATATTGTGGTCAGACGATAAGGTCTTCGAAGCTTGAATAGCAAATCAGCCGGATGAGGAGAGAAGAATTTGAGGGGGTTTTCGGTCGAATTCAAGCTTAAGGAATGTGGTTGGATCTGGGGCTTCTTAAATAGGTCTCTGGAGAGAGATTTGTGCTTGGAAGCCAAGCTTCTAAGAAGGCATGCTCGCTGGAGAAGGAAACTCAATAGCGACCTAAATCTCTCATGCATTCGCATGAGAGATTAGGAAGAAATTAGGGCATCAAATTGGGTTCACATTGGAGGGATTTTCTAAAAGAATTTCCCTTCCAATTTTGAAGGGGATTCTCTGAGAAATCAGGGAGAAACCATCTTCCAAAGCTCGCCGGAGTAGGATTCCTCTGCTATAATGGCAGAGGGACCTAATTGCAATGATGATGAAGAAGCTAGGGGGCATTTTGTAAGGGTTTTTAAAAGATAGGTGTTCAAATATAGTCAGACTAGACCTTTTTGGAAAGTAGGTCAAGATGAGTTCTCCTTAGGTCCAAATTTTGGTAAAAACTTAATTTAGACCTAAGGAATCTAATGGTGAAGTTGGATTTTGGGTTTGACCACATTTAACTAGAAAATTTACATAAAATCCAATATAGAATAAATATCTTTCTGAAACCCCATTCTAGGTCAAGATGGGTTCCAATGGCCAAATTGAAGGTTCTAAACCCTAGAGAATATTTTTTTTATGATTTTTAGAGGGTTTAGGTGAATTTTATCCTGACCAGAACCTTGGTTAATGAAGTGGGTCTGTTTTAGGGTTTCAAGAAGTCATTTAATTGACAGGATACACTCAAACTCTTTTTTGTCTGATCCAACCCACTTGTAATTTTATTAAGACCATTTGACCTTTGTTTAGCCCTTGAGAAAACCCGTTACTGTACTGCATTGGTAAAATTGTAGTTTTACCCCTAGTTTCTTATTTTTCTCTCAGAAAGGTTATGCAGTGAATTAGGACCTTCAGTTGGTTATGTAGGAGCTTTTATTCTCTTCATTGGGTCAAAAGGAGCTAGTTAGGGCTCATGATGGTGTTGCATTCACGTCTACACTTCAGCAATTCCTCCACCAGTCATAGTACTGCACCATTCTCTCCGGATGACTTTGACATGGATGCTGAGTTCCCTTTAGATATAGAGGCGTTCTTGAGCTTTTTCTAGATTGTTCCTTCTATCTTTTGGACTGTAGCACTATATGTTTCATTTTGTCTTATGGATTATCGTACTCTATATTTTCAAGACTGCAATAGTTTGATTACTGCTTGTGGCATTTTATTATTTCCCTCTATAGCATTTTCTTTTTGGAACTTTATTACAACATTATATATTGCAATTTATACAATTGATATACTTGCAATTTGTTAACACGAAATCGTCGATGTTTAAGAAATGCATCATAGTATAGGATAAAATCGCATTAAACACTTAAATTTATACTCAGAAAAGTCCAAGGTCGAACACAGGGAGCAATTAGCTAATCAATCTCAAGATCACAATTTTAAGTAGAAGATTTAAACAATTGCAATCAAAATTGACTCAATAATGATATATCAATAATTTCAAGTAACAATATGTAAAAAATGATGGGTTAAAATGGTGATTTGAATCACCAATTAACCAATTTTAGTTAAGCTCAGGTATCTCAAATAAATGAACAGTGAATCCAACCAAGTATTCCACGTCAACTAAGTATCTCAATAATGCAACAGTGACTTTAGAGCCAACAACAGACGTAAAGGCCTCTCTTTTCCTTCGAGCCTCAAGGGAGAGGCACTGGCACAACAGCACAGAGGTGAAGGCCTCTCAATTTCTCTAAGTGTAGAGAGCAGCAAAGGGCAAACCTCCCCCACTCTCTCTCTCTTTGTTCTTTCGCCCTTAGAATCAGGCGAACCAAATCGGACTCGAGTATTCGGGTAATTGGATCAAGGCCCAAACCTACGTGGCATGAACCACGGATGAGGGCTTGTATATGCCCATGCGTCGGAGGACCTCACACTCGTGCTTACTGAGGCGAAGAGCCTATAGCAATAATTCCTTTTATACGTTGTGGAGTGGTCTGCTCTATCCGATGTGGGACTATCCCACAGAGGCTCATCACATGCTGTTGCAGATGAAAGTCTCAACCAATTGAAGTAGTAGTGGTTGATGTGGAGCACAATTAACTACCTGGGCATGATCCTGGAGCAAAGCTGCAGGTTCTACAGGGTGCAGCTGGAGTTATTGTGGCCAGAAAACTGAAGATGTGGTCAGCGAACTCACGGGCAGCGGCGGAGGTCCGATAGATACCTGAAATCACGAGAATGGCTTGTAGCCACATCAAACAGGCTCAGAAGGGTCACCGTGGAATGGTTAGTGCGTTGGTGGGTGCAACATGTGGTGCGAGTGATGGTAGAGGCTGATGACCTCCAGACAGTGAAGTGGAAGTACTTGAGTTCGGGGAGGTGTTCTGGTGGGTGAATCGTGAAATAGGTTGAGGGCCTTTGTAGAGGGTGATGTGGTGGAACTTATGGAGGTGGTGCATGGCTGTTTGGTGGACTATGAATGTTGAGCGAACTTGTTGGAGTTCTGCTGGCCGTGAAGAAGATGAATTGTGGGAGGGTGGTGTGGTGGTTGTGAGTGATTTGCGTGTAAGTGAAAAGGAAGTAGAGGGAGAGAAGAAGGAATAGAGAGACTTAGAGTGGAACGAGATAGGCGGAGGGCTCCGGTTGTGGCTGACCAGAGCTGGAGAAGACGGTAGAGACGGTGAAGCGGCGATGATGAATTAGGTAGTGGAACACCCTCCCTTACCCGAGAGGAGCACGAGGAATAGAGGAAGACAGTGGCACCTCTAATTTGATGGTTGGAGGTGCGGAGGAGTAGGACAGAAGGTTTCATCAGAGCAAGGATATTTGGTGGCCGGAGATGGTAGATTAAGGTGTTTTGGCTCACCAAAATTTGCTTAGGAGATCAGCTTTGCAACCTGGGTCCTTAAATAGTGCTTAGAAAGGCATTCCAAGCTTGGAAACCAAGCTTGGAAGCATGTGGTTATTGTGCATGTGGGATACCCACATCTCCCAAGCATTCGCATGGGAGATTGGGAAAGAATTGGAGTCCAAAGACAGGCTTGATTGAAGGAGAATTCCTCAAGGAATCTCTGGTTCAAATCTAGGACTAATTGATTAGGAAACGAGCGAGAAAATCTTGTTTGAATCTCGTCGGAGATGCTACAGCTATTCATAATGGAATCAAGGACCTGGATGTGAAGAAGATTGAGAAGTGAAGGGGGTCCCTGCAAGGTTTTCAAAAGCTGAGGGGTTCTTTATAAGAAGAGTCAGAATAGGATTAAAATGCAAACTAGGTCAAGATTATCTTTGATTGGGCCCAAATTTTGGTACAAACCTAATTTGGACCAAAGGACTCTGATGGTGAAATCTTATTTAGGTTTTGACCAAATTTGATTCGGTAAATTGCGTAGAAGCACAAATTAGGGTAATTACCTGTTTGAGACTTTGTTTTAGGTCAAAATGGGTACAGATGGTCAAATCAAAGATGTCAAACCTTAGAGAATATTTTTCTATGATATTTAGAAGGTTTATATGAATGTTATCCTAACCAAAACCCTAGGTAATTAAACGGGTCTATTTTTAGGGTTTCAAATGTCCATTAATTCTTGAAACGCATGAAAACCCGTTTCTGTCTGCATGGACTCACTTATTAGACATTAATGACCATATGACCTTTAATAAACCCCTGGCATACCCCGTGGTTATTATGTATTTGTGATAAGATGGTAAATTGTAGAAATAATCCTGCTTTCATCTTTTCTACTCAAAATAGAGCATTAAGCACTTAAGACCCTCTGAAGGTTATGTAAGAGCTTTTATTGACTTTATCAGACCAAATTGAGCTAGTTATGGCTCATGATGGTGTTCCCATCATACCGCCATGTCTATCTTTTGCTAGTCCCTTAGCAAAACATTATGGACCAAACTAGTTATCTAGGTCGGATGTAACCGTCAGGATGCCCTACTAAGTTGCAATTCTAGGAATTAGATCTTAATACCAACAATAGGCCTAGATGTACTCAAGTACTAGCCTATATCTAGACCTGACTAGCTTTCGCCTCTATCTACTACGAAGGTTTCTAGGGCTCGTAGGAACTAACCTAAGGTTCATTGGACCCAGTGGTTAAAGCACCCTTGCTTATAACGTGGTTAGCCCAGGTTCAGTTTGATCGTGCATTTTTATAAGAGAGAGAGGGATAGAAGAAGACTTTTATTTTTGGAGAGCTTTCTCTCTATCTTTTCTTTTCATTTTATTTTTCCTTAGATCCAACCTCATATTGGCCCTAAACACATTCTGTATCGGATTCCTGGTCCCCACTATCAATCCTCACAGAGTCCCTATAAATCGATGCTGAGATAGCCCACCCATGGCAACCCCAAGAACTCTAGCTTTCGACACTTCGTGATAACACTGCCCATGGCATTCTATAGCTAAATCCAGACCCTGGAAATTGACATTTCGTGATAATGCTGCCTATGGCATCTAAACCAGCACAAGATGATTACATGCCCTTGGTAGGATATTTAGATATCCTAGGAGACAAGCACCGAGGAGACAATATGTTATTGGTCATCTTCGAGGGGAATTTCCCACCTCTCCTCACTGGGAACTCATCCAAATAACTTGTGTTTTCGAGCTGCTCCTAATCTAGATCTTAGGACCATTTATAGAACAACATAAATGCTTTTGTCATGATTTCATATTTAAGCACCCTGAACCAGATTGTGTGTGATTTTTGGGTGCTTAAGTTACCGAGTCCCACAAACCAGAGGTCAGTTAACGGGGCCGAGTACTACCTAAGCCTTGGACCTAATACACAAGCTTTGCATTTTCCTCAACCTCTTGAGGACTAATTCGGATCTTGACATGTACATGAGTTTTTAAATCTCAGAACAGATCCAAGAGGCCTAATGTCGGTATTTGCCATTAATCCCTTATGTTTTAGCCTTCCAGGTTTTAATTCATCATTCGATCCAACCTAGAAGTTAGGTAAGTTCCATATCATTTTGAAGGGACTTAATTTCTTCCTTTTTTTCTCCTTTCTTTTCTTTTCAATTTTTCCTCCCTCCTTTTTCCCATTTTTCTCTCAAATGGACCTTCTTTTTCCTCAACCTCCATTTCTATTTTTATTATTTATTTATATATATGTATATATATATTTTTTATGTGAAATCCTTTTGTGAAAGTTGATTTTCATGACATTTTGCACTTTAATACCCACATGCCTATGATTTGCAATGTCCTCATTGTAAATTAGGTAGGTTTGAGTTCAGCTTAGATCGTACATTAGAACAGGTTCGAAAGGTGGGTGGATGGGTTGGGGTGCCTGTTACAGATGATTTCAAGCTCTGCTACATGTATCAGAGGTGGAGTTGGCTATTCTAATGGACGAACCCTAAAGTGCAATATGATTTCAGTGAAGAGATATGTCAAAAGGATTTCGGGTTTTTTCAAAAGATGACAGGTTGCCTCCCGTTAAGCGCTAAGTTTAACGGCATCACCTGGGCACAATAAGATTAGGGAGAATGGAGATCAAAGGAAAACTCAACCACCTTTGGGTTGGTGGGTTCGACGATTGAGTCTCTGACCATTCATGACAAAAGGTTTGGAATCATGGCTGAGTTCACTAATTTTAACATCTCCATTTCCAAAGATTTTTCTTACCAAGAAATGTCCAATCCACCTAGATTTGAGTTTTCCTGGGAAGAGTTTGAGCTTGGCATCAAAGAGTAGGACTTTTTGACCAGGGTGGAAAGATTTTCGGACAATGTGCCTATCATGGAAGGCTTTGACCCACTCTTTGTACATACGTGAGTTCTCTATGCATCATTGTGTATTTCCTTGATCTCGCTCATTTGCAACTGGCAGTGTATTCTAGACTTCATCTGATCTAGATTACACTTTCGCACTACCTAATAGGCCTTATGCTTCATTTCTATGGGAAGGTGACATGCTTTCTCATACATTAATATGAATGGAGACATGCCTAATTGGGTCTTGTGGGCGATCCTCTAGGCCCACAATGCTTCTGGAAGGCAAGTAGACTAGTCCTTCCTATTAGGTTGAACAGTGACCTGAAGGATCTTCTTAATCTCTCAATTCAACAGTTCTGCCAGTCCATTAGTTTGTGGTGGTAAGGAGTTGAGATATGATGCGACCCTCTTACTTTTTCATCAGGGACTGGAAGTGCACATTGTTGAAATGAGACCCACCATCGCTGATGATGGCTTTAGGAACCCCAAATCTGGAAATGATGTTCTCCTGGATGAATCAGAGAATAACTTTATGACCGCTAGTTCTCGTGGGGTCAACTTCGATCCATTTAGTGACGTAATCAACAGCGAGCAAGATTCATTTGAAGCTATTAGATCTGGGAAAGTGTCCCATGAAATCGATTCCCCATATGTCAAAGATTTCACACATTATTATTAGATTCAAGGGCATCATATGTCGTGGGCCCATGTTGCTGAGGGTCTGACAACGAGTGCATGCCCTACAATAAGTTTGTGCATCTTTGAACATCGTGGCCCAGAAGAACCCACACTGGAGAATTTTTGCTATGGTTTTACACCGAGAGAAATGGATAACGCATGCCTAGTCATGACAGAATGAGATCACATCAATGATCTCATCGTCAGGAATGCATCTCCAAATCACCTGATCATTGCCAATGTGGAAGAGATACAGTTCCTCCCAAATATAGTACTTGGCCTCGAAAACCAGCTTGTCCCACCTGGAAGTTGCCCAATCTGGCAGGACTTACCCCGTAGCCAAGTAGTTCACTATATTAGCAAACCAGGGGAGATCATGAATGGCTAGTAGATGTTCATCTAGAAAGTGCTCAGTGACCAGACCAGACTGGTTGTTGACTGAAGAAGGAAGACGGGACAAATGGTCAGCTACCATATTCTCTTTTCCCACCTTGTCTGGAATTTTGAGATTAAATTCTTGCAACAGCAAGATCTAACGTATTAATCGAGGTTCCGCGTCCTTCTTTGCTAGTAAGTGCCTCACAGCGGTGTGATCTAAGTAAATGATGACACAAGAACCCAGAAGATAAGATAGGAATTTTTCCAAGCCAAATACTACTACCAACAACTCTTTCTCAGTAACCGTGTAGTTACACTGAGCCTCGTCTAGTGTCTTTCTGGCGCAGTAGATGACCACGGATTTCCCGTCAACTTTCTACCCGAGCATCACCCCCACTACGTAGTCAGACGCATCGCACATGATCTCAAAGGGTAGAGATTAGTCAGGTGATTGAAGGATTGGTGCTTGAGTAACTTGATCACGTAGGCTCTCAAATACATGAGTGCACTCATCAGTGATCTCGAAAGGGACATTCTTTGAGAGAAGATTAGTCAGGAGATGCACGATTTTTGAGAAATCAGGGATGAAACGACGGTAAAAATTGACATGCCCTAGAAAAGAGTGGACGACCTTAACTGAGCTAGGCATGGATAATTTAGAAATCAAATTAACCTTGTCTTGATCAACCTGGATGCCATTTTCAGAAATAAGGTGACCCAGGACAATTCCCTTAGGAACCATGAAATGGCTCTTTTCCCAAGAAAGAACCAAATTTGCGTCGATGTAACGCCTGAGGATTTGGACCAAGTGCAGAAGGCAATCATCAAAATATTCCCTAAATATCGAGAAGTCATCCATGAAGACTTCAAGGTATTCACCTACCATATCTGAGAATATGGCAAGCATGCACCGTTGAAAGGTAGCAGGTGCATTGCAGATATCGAAAGGCAGCCAATGGAATGCATATGTCTCATAGGGGCAGGTGAAGGTGGTCTTTTCTTAGTCCTTAGGATGGATTGCTACCTGGTTATAACCAAAGTACCCGTCCAAAAAGCAGAAGAAACGATTTTCCGCTAGTTTTTTGAGGATCTGATCAATGAATGGTCGCACGAAATGATCCTTCTTTGTGGAGGCATTCAGTCTTATGTAATCAATGCAGACTCTCCACCAGTTCACGAGTAGGGTTGGTATGGTCTCTCCGATTTCAGTCGTGATCACGGTGAGTCCTGCCTTCTTAGGCACCACCTAGATTGGACTCACCCACCGACTGTGAGAGATCGAGTAGATGATCTCTGCATCTAACCACTTGTTGATCTCCTTCTTCACAACCTCATACAGATTAGGATTCAGATGTCTCAGCATTTCACGGGATGGTCGTGCACCCTCTTCGATATAAATATGGTGTATGCAATATAAAGGGCTAATGCTAGTAAGATCATCAAGAGTCTAACCATGGCTCTCCGATGCTACTAGAGGACGAAAATTAGATGTGTTTCCTGATTAGAGGTGAGGCAGGAATTGATAATCATAGGAAATGTCTGATCGGAACCCAAAAGGACGTATTTCAAATGATCAAGAAGAGGCTTCAGTTCCATAATGGGATTATCAGTAGTAACAGGTGGGTCAGGATGGGCCTCAGAAGAAAAGGTGGGAGCTGTGGGTGGGTCTATATCAGTGCTAGGCTCTTCTATTTGTGGGGTATGATTTGCCTGGGGCTGAGGATTAGGGATAATCGGGTCATCCTCAGGAAATGTGTCCTCAACCACAGAACCGATGTCGCATACTTGTTCCATTGCCCCATAGTTAATTTCTTTCTAGGCCTTAAATATATCAATTTTTAGCATCTTGTTCCCAAATTTCAATTCAATCTGGCCCTCTTTGCAATTAATGTTCTCCCTAATTGTCGCTAAGAATGGTTTACCTAATATAATCGGTGTATTCCTTAGATTCTCAGGAGTCTCCATATCCAACACAATGAAATCCACAGGGAAGTAGAAATTGCGAATCTAAACTAGAACATCCTCGAGAACTCCTCTAGGTGACTTGATCGATCAATCAGCTAACTATAGAGTCACCTCAGTCGATTTTAGCTCAGTCTCGTCGAAATGATCTAATAAGGATGTAGGGATCAAATTGATGGAAGCTCCTAAGTCTAAAAGTGCTTTACCAAACTCTAAATCACCAATTTTGCATGGAATCAGAGGGGTTCCAGGGTCTTTTTCCTTAGGCAGGAATCTGCAAAAATGATGGAGCTGGCTTGCTCTGACAGTACGATTGGATTCCCACCTTTGGTTAGTAGCTTATGCTTGGGTGTACATACGTCCTTCAGAAATCTTGCATAAGTCGGTACGTGGCGAATTGCATCCATCAAGGGGATGTTTATTTGGACCTACTCAAAGAGCTTGACTAGGTCGTCCTTGAGAGCCATGAGTTTGGGTTTCCTTTTTCCTTTCTCAAGGTTTCCGGAAATGGAACCTCTCTAGGTTCCTCTAGAATTGGTCCAGGTTCTTGATTTGTGACAGGGGTATCCTGGATGACCAACCTAAGGTTTGGAATCGAGCTACCAGGCTGAAAGTGGCTCGAGTAAGGTGGGTCCTGAGTTGTTTTGCCACTACGGGTGGTAACAGAGTTCAGTCCTACCTGGTTCTGGGTTAGGGTAGGCAAAAGAGGTGGTTGCTGCTGATAACCCGCGTATGATGTCGAAGCCTTCATCTCATCGGGTGATGGTGTAGAAGGGGCCTGATAGACATAATGTGCTTGGCCTCGAGTCAGGTTCATAATGTGCCTTTAGTTCAGCACGCTATTTGGATTGGGTAGAGGTTGTAAAGGGAGTGCACCAGGTTGGCGGGGAGTTGCCTTCTTGGTGATTTGATTGCGAACCTCTGTGATCTTGTCTTTGTGCTGTTTTAGCATAGCCACATTAGTTTTTTGAATGTCATCCAAAGGATCAAGGATAAGAGTCATTTGATCTTCCTGAGTTGGCCCAGTTTGGTAAATTAGGTTGGACGAGGCTGAGGCGACCGATATGGATGAGAAACTTGTGGTTAGGGTTGATATTGAGGTCTCTAATTTTGATTGTTTCTTGACCACGCGTAGTTAGGATGATTACGCCATCTAGGGTTATAAATGTTTGAGAAAAGATCATTCTGGATGGTGTTGAGGTCCTCACAGGTTTGAGGAACCTCGGAGAAATCAGAAGATGAGGGTTCAGAGTTTCCCCAACTAGAGTAAGCAGATCTGGAGTTTCCTCCGAAACCTATATTAGACGGGGGTGGGTATGGATCCAACCCCTGAGAAGATCGGTGGTAGATGTTACGCATAGCCTCCCTCCCAGAGGGTGGTTGTGCGAACATGTTTTGTACAGAGGTGTCGCACTGCAGATGTCGAGTCAGCTCATCCACCTTCTTCTCAATGATCGAGACCTTGTCTAGGTGACTGGCTGTTAACTCCAAGTCAACGGAAGAGGACAGGTCTTGCATCTCATGTACTCCACACGGATTCGTCAATGGACGAGCATTCATCCGATCAAACATGCCCATGGATTCATTATTGATGGAGTTCCCGCACATGTTCTTGAGAATCTCCCACACGGTGTCTTCATGTTGACCCATGATGTTTCCTCCATAGGTCGCATTGACGAATAATAGAATATCCTCATGGAGTCCCTGGTAAAAAGAATAGACTTGTTCCCTTTTAGGAACTCTGTGGTGGGGGTACTTTCGCATGAGATCTAGAATGTGATCCCATGCCTCATGAAGCGGTTCTCCTGCCTACTGAGTGAAATGAGTGATCTGGTGCCGCAGAGCATTTGTCCGACCAACAGGGAAGAACTTTTTCAGAAGCATAGATTGCAGTTCAGCCCATGTGTGGATTGGACAAGTTAGGGTTTGGTACCAGTGAGTAGCCTTGTCCATGAGCGTTTAGGAGAACATTTTCATGAGCAAGATATCCCAATTTTGAGCTTCTGACCCAAAGTTCTAGGCCAGATGCTTGAGTTGCCTGATGTGTTGGAAAGAATCTTTGAAATTAAGGCCATGAAATTTAGGAATAGCATGAATCATGTTGGGCTTGAGTTCATTGTTAGGACCTTCAGCTGGGATTTGGACTCGAGGTTCGACTGCCACCGTAGTGGGATTGTAGTGATCTCGCATCATAGGACACTGTGGTGGATTCATAAAGACCTAGAATAGATTGTTAAGGCGTTGAAGCTGATCCTGGAGATTGTTTTCTTCTTTTGCTGGGTGTTCCATGATTATAGATGAAGGAGATCTAGGCTCAGATGAATCAGAAGAGATATTGATCTGGTCAGGTTCTTGCACAAACAGGGAGGTTGAGGCTTGGCCTCGACGAGATTGAATAGCTGATGGAGGCCTCAAGGGTGGTCTTAGGGTCCTCCTCCCGAACATGCATCGATGGAGAAGATGAGGGATAGAAGGTATGATGGACCCAATCATGACACCAAATATCTTTGGATGACTATAGAGGTTTGAGGTGGATGATACCCCTAGATCAGAAAGTCGTTCACCTGAGCATTACCTGGGCAACCAGGAAGGGAGCGTCCCACAAAGACCCCTACATGGTAGAGCATCGCCACGGGTTATAGGGTTTCCCCCACCCGACCTTCCTTGTCACTGAGGGTCCACGTAGACCAAAATGGATAACTTAACCTCTTAAGTCTGCTAATTTTAAGTTTAGAGTGTGGGCGATTAGGATTTCACTTGAACTTTAAGATGTTTTTGTGAGTGGTGACCTAATTTGAAGATTGGTTGACCCTGCAAGGTGGGTCAACTTCACCTATTTTGTCTTTGATTATTAGGTCCCACTTTTAGGATTCAAGTGAGATTTAGAGCTTGATTCTTTGGGTTTGCTTGTTTAGGTAAGTTCAATCAAGGCTTAAGACACACACAGTTTGGGTTAATTGATTCTTTTTTAAGAAAGTGTGTCTTTATAACCCTAGAATGGAAACCCTAATTGGCTCTTATTGGTCCAATCAATTAATTTCAAATCTGTCACCTAGAGCTAAATCAAGAAGGTGTAGCTCTAAGTGTCTTAAATCCCTAAATAGGTGCAAGAATCAGGTTTGGGAAATTTCTAAAAATGAATCAAATTAGGAAACTTGTTATGATTGAATCCAAACATAGAATGCAAGTTGGTCCTAATTGATTTCTTTCCTTTCTTAGCTTTTCAGAATCAGGGGTTTAATGAGGATGAAAATGAGATTAACTACCCCTGGAGTGGCTGTTGTGCGGTTGATCTTGCTCCTTGGCTAAATTATTGCACAATCACAATCAAAAGAGATAAATCAAGTTAGTATCAAGTTAGGAATTGTAATCAAGAGATCAAATTACACGTTGCTCCCCAGCAACGGTACAAAAATGTTAATGCGAAATCGTCCATGTTTAAGAAATGCATTATAGTTTAGGACAAAATCGCATTAAACACTTAAATTTATAACTCAGAAAAGTCTGAGGTTGAACACAGGGAGCAATCAGCCAATCAATCTCAAGATCACAATTTTAAGTAGAAGATTTAAGTAGTTGCAATCAAAATTGAATCAAGAATGATATATCAATAATTTCAAGTAACAATATGCAAAAAATGATGGGTTAAAATGATGATTTGAATCACCAATTAACCCTTTTTAGTTAACCTTAAGTATCTCAAATAAATGAACAGTGAATCCAACCAAATATTCCACGTCAACTAAGTATCTCAATAATGCAACAGTGACTTTAAAACAAACTACAGAGGCAAAGGCCTCTCTTTTCCTTCGAGCCTCAAGGGAGAGTCACAGGCACAGCAGCACAGAGGAGAAGGCCTCTCAATTTCTCAAAGTGTACAGAGCTACAGAGGGCAAAATCCCCCCACTCTCTCTTTCTATTCTTTCTCTCTCAGAATCAGGTAAACATGATCGGACCTGGGTATCCGGGTAATTGGATGAAGACCTAGGCCTGCGTGGCGCGAACCGTGAGTGAGGGCATGCGTATGCGCGTGCGTGGGAGGACCTCACCCTCATTCTTACTAAGGCGAAGAGCCCATAGCAAAAATTCCTTTTGTACACTACAGAGGGGTCTGCTTTATCCGATGTGGGACTATCCCACAGAGGATCATCGTGTGCCGCTGCAGATGAAATTCTCAACCAATTGAAGTAGTAGCAATTGATGTGGAGCCCAATTGACTACCTGGGCATGATCCTGGAGCTAAGCTGTAGGTCCTAGAGGGTGCACCCAGGGCTATTATCGCCGGAGGACTGAAGATGTGGTCGACGAACTCACGAGAGATGGCGGAGGCTTGGTAGACACCTGAAATCACGAGAACGACCTTGTGGCCACGTCAAACAGGCTCAGAAGATCATCGTGGAATGGCGAGTGCGATGGTGGGTGCAGCGTGTGGTGCTAGTGATGGTGGAGCCCGACGACCTCAAGGTAGTGAAGGGAAAGTGCTTTAGTTCAAGGAGGTGTTCTGGTGGGTGAATCGCGAAATAGGTTGAGGGCTTTTGTAGAGGGTGGTGGGCGAAACTTATGAAGGTGGTGCAGGGTTGTTGGTGGACTATGATGGCCTGGTGAACTCGCCGAAGTTCTGCTGGCCGTGAAGAAGATGAAGTGTAGGAGGGCAGTGCATTGGTTGTGAGTGATTTGTGCGTAAGTGAAATGAATGTAGAGGGAGAGAATAAAGAATAAAGAGACTTAAAGGGGAAGGAGATAGGCGGAGGGCTCCGGTTGTGGCTGACTGGAGCTAGAGAAGATGGTAGAGACGGCGAAGCGACGATGGCAAATGAGGAAGAGGAACAACCTCCCTTTGAACAAGAGGTGCACGAGGAAGAGAGGAAGATGGTGGCACCTACAATTCGATGGTTGGAGGTGTGGAGGTGTAGGACGGATGGTGTCGTAGGAGCAAGGATATTTAGTGGGCAGAGAGGGTAGATTAGGGTGTTTTGGCTCACCAAAATTTGCTTTGGAGATCGGCCTTACGACCTGGGTCCTCAAATAGGGCCTAGAAAGGCATTCCAAGCTTGGGAGCATGTGGTTCTTGCGCATGTGGGATACCCACATCTCCCATGCATTCGCGTGGGAGATTGGGAAAGAATTGGAATCCAAAAAAGGGCTTGATTGAACGAGAATTCCTCAAGGAATCTCTGGTTCAAATCTAGGACTAATTGATTGAGAAAAAGGCAAGAAAACCTCGCTCGAATCTTGTTAGAGATGCTACAGCTATTCCTAATGGCGATAGGGACCTGGTTGTGAAGAAGGTATTGAAGTTAGGGGGTTCCCTGCAAGGTTTTCAAAAGTTGAAGGGTTCATTGTAAGAAGAGTCAAAATAGGATTAAAATGCAAACTAGGTCAAGATGATCTCTGATTGGGCCCAAATTTTGGTACAAACCTAATTTGGACCCAAGAAATCTGATGGTGAATTAAAACTTAGGTTTTGACTAAGTTTGACTGGGTAAATTATGCAAAAATCCAAATTAGGGTAACTATTTGTCTGAGACTCCATTTTATGTCAAAATGATTTCAGATGGTCAAATCAAGGATGCCAAACCATAAAGAATATTTTTTTATGATTTTTAGATGATTTAGATGAATTTTATCCTAACTATAACCCCAGTTAATTAAGTAGGTTTATTTTTAAGATTTTAGATATCCATTAATTCTTAAAATGCAAGAAAACCATTTCTATCTGCATGGACACACTTATTAGACAGTAATGACCATATGACCTATAATAAATCCATGTCATACCCCGTGGCTATTCTGTATTTTTGATAAGATGGTAAAATTGAAGAAATAATCCTACCTTCATCTTTTCTTCATAAAATAGAATATTAAGCACTTAGGACCCTTTGAAGGTTATGTAGGAGCTTTTATTGACTTTATCAGATCAAATTGAGCTAGCTATGACTCATGATGGTGTTCTCATCACAATCTTTTATTTCTAGCAGCATTTCTTGAATTTCATGAAAAATTCAATGAGGATATACTTTATTTCAACTAATATATAGTATGTTTTTAGATAAACTGATTGATTTAAGCTTTTTGTTAATAACAAAGGGGGAATAAAACTTATATTTACATAATTGGCATATCATGCATCTTTATACCTTTATGCATATGAATTTATAATTTTGTTATCATAAAAAAGGGGAGAATGTTAATATGCTTTTTTTGATGTAACAAAATTATGTTTTCATTAACGACTAACCATTTTCTAGCCAAATCACATTATGATGTCCTCATCAAGTGAAATCAAACTTATCGACCGAAATCTATCTCCAGATGAGGATATAGAAGGCATTTTTTTTTATCGAGTCTAGAATAATGTAAGGAACCTCATAAACTAATAAACAATGCATTTTCAAATTTGCAAAAGTAGTATTTTCCCTTTAAAACTAAGTTCTTATTACTGTTGATGGACCAATCTTAAAATTTATCAACCAAACCTATATTGATTGACAAACCCACTTGTTTAATCGTTCGAAAACATCCAATGGTCATATTTTCCTTTTTGATCGATCAACCCTTTTGTTTAATCAATTGAAGACCTCTAACGATCAAATTTTCCTTTAATTTAAGAAGTCAATCAAAATGCCAATTTAATCGACCAACATACAATTGATTAAACCATTCATTTAATTGACCAAAAGTTATTTGATTGACCAATCCTATGTTTTGATCGATTAAAGCTGTATTTCCAGTATTTCCAAAATAGATCGAAAAACACCTATAAATAGGACCCTTGACCCTTGATGTATGCACATCTATTAAGGTTAAAATGCCTATTTATGCGAGTTCCTAAGCTTAACATTGCATTACACATTATAAATATTGTATGGCATGCATCATTCTACATTTAGGATAGATTGGATAAATTATAAGATAATTTGCTCCTTTTTCTGGCCAGGAGAGAAGGAGATTTAATTTAGGGCCTCAGATTGAAGATCTAGCCATACGAATCAGATTAGGACGACGATCGGAGTCAACGCCTCAAAAATCACCTTGATCGGAGTCCTGTAGCACCTTATGCATTTCGAGGAAGATCAAAGGCCAAGGGGTAAGGTGGCACCAATGCAATCCTTAGTTGCCAAATATGACTGCATCGATGGATCTGGATCAATGATTGTAGCCCAACGATGCATAAATCAATCCAATCCAATGTCCATGGTGCCACCTACAAAGCAAAGAAGGTGGATGACCATGATGGCACCACGTATCACCACGTGGTGCCATCACAGTCACCCAACACTGGCTATAGCCCTTGCTTTGACTCAAAGAGCCTCTCCACTGAGTGATCTCGACCACTACATTGAGATCCAACGGTCGAGAGCTTGCAACCACGAGATTGTCCTTGCGACACAAAAGTGATTGGGGCACAACGATCGCGGTGGGTGCTTGATGGAAAGCCATTTTTGCATGTTTAGAAAGTCGTCGGAATCATAGTATAGTCGCGCAAAAACGTTCGTCAAAAAAATGATTTCTTAAGATAATGAGACTTTAAGCCCCAGTCATTCGTCTCTAGGAGGCATTTGTTTACTTCTGAAATTAATCTGCTATTGCCCTACTTTGTTTAGAATCGCATGCCGGTTCATGATTATTATGTAGTTAAGTATGACATGCTTAGTTGCAATAGATGATAATGAAAAACATGCAACTTTAATCACACCAAATATATTGCAATCGATGAGCTCATGGTGATTCTCAACACATAAACATATATATATAGAAAAATTTCTTTCATTCATTCAGGAAGGTGTTCGCAACATGGAGGTAGAGGAATGCTTATAACGGAAAGCTTAAAATGGAAATCTAGCTACCAGAAAATGACTGCATACAAGAATCAATGGGGCCATTTCGCATGCATCATTGGGGGAGAAGTTAAGACTACGCTACAAGCAGTAATAAAAGTAATAAAATTATAAAGAGCATAAACTAAATCTAGCAGAATAGAGGGTATTTAGGGGTGGTCCCCGATGGCCTTGGAGTGGTCGAGTGGAGAATGAGGGGAGGCCAATGTAGCTTAGGCCGACCCTTGGATAGAGGGAGGATTGATCCAGCATCCCAGCATGATGTCCTCCATGGTGGTAGAAGTGAGCTCGTGGAGGTGGAGTGGCTAGCTAAGTGGAAGTGGGTGTGAATGGCACCAATGGGGTAAATTTGCTAAGGGAGTGAATGGGTGCAAATGGCCACCCCTTAGGTCTTTTTATAGTCCTAAGGGAAGCTCTCTAGAGAATTATGGAATTCCCTAGAGAGGCCTATTGTGGGAGCTCGTGGGAGAGTGAGAGAGAGAGGATGGATGGTGGTTTTTAGATCCACCAAATGTGGATCTAAAAATTGAATGGCTCTTGGTTGCTAATTTTGGCAACCAATGCAACCAAAAATGGTACAGAGTTCTACAGAACTCTAGGCTAGGTATTTTCGTGTGTGTGGGTGTGTGTGGGTGTGTATGGGTAGAAACTTAGGTGGTTAGGTTGATTAGGTTATATTCTAGTGGGTTTAGGTCAAGGTATGTCTCAAATTAGGGTTATAAACCTTAATTCACTAAGGTAAAGTGCAATTAAACTTAATACATGTTTAATTGGGTGTGTGGAAACTTAATTGAGAGTAAAACAACTCAATTAATTTAGGTCTAGGTCAATTGGACTCTCATTGAGTCCAATTGGACAGTGTGTGCTGAGATCAGGGCTCAATTGGACTCAATGAGTCCAATTGAATAGGCTGATGGACTTGACTAAGATCCAAGTCAATTAGGTTTAGTGAGGACCTAATTAGGTCCTTAGGGAGGTCTAGAGGTGATGTACTAGGGTTATGGCACCTTAATTTATGTTCCTATGGGGTTGGAATTAGGTTTAGGGACCTAGAGATCCAAGATCAAGGCTTAAATATCAAAATAGGATCTGGAAAGCAGTATCAGACGTCTAATAATAGTGTCAAACATCTTATACTCAAAAATTAGAAGTCCATACTTGTTGTCTGGACATCCAATCAAAGTCAGGAGGGATTTTGGGTTCTATTTTGGGTATTCTGCAAAAATTGGACGTCTGACAAAGTGTCTGGATATCCAATAACACTGCAGAAGTGGGTTTGAGGTGTGCAGGAGATGGCTAAGGGTCCTAGACGTTCTATAACTTTTCTGGACATCCAAATAAGGGTTGGAACTAGGGTTTTTTTGCTTCCTGGGGTGTTATGACATAATCTAAGGGTGGATAAGGCTTGGGGAAGTCTCTAGGCTATCATAGGGCTAGGATGGACTTAAGCTCTTCACATTTTACTGCTTCATTCCTAATTAATAGCATACCAAACCTTTAACTCCCTTACATTATTATTCCTACATCTAATCTAAGCCTTTTTCTCCAACTCTGTTGCAACTCCCTTTATTCCTGATCCAGCTTCAGATCCAGCTCCTGATCAGCTTATTCCCTACAATCAACATAATGCGCTTAATCAGCACATTATAACATTATTTTATGCATAGCTAAGGGAAAGCAGTAAAGATGCAGATAATGCGTATGCATGCATGAATAACCCTAACTTATGCTTGGTGCTAGCTTAATCTAGGTCAATTAAGACCTATGATTGCTGCATAATCATACCCCAATGCCTAAATCTTGCTAGTCCCTAGCAAATGCAAGACTAAATTATTTACAGCAAAGGTCCTTAAGGGACTAATTATTTTATCAAGTGTATGTGTAGAGATTTTTCTCCTTTTTGTTTTCATCTTATGCTCTAGAAATCCAAACAATCGTGAAAGTGCGGCTATGTAGCTTTTGCAACGGATTTGAGTGAAAACTAATGCACCTCTAAAGCCTGTACTTGATCCCTAGTAAAAATTCTAGCGAGATAGGCGGACTTCTTCCCTCGAGGTACTCAAGATATTCTATGAATTTCACCCCGACTTTGGGTTTAGGTAGAGAATCTCTGAGGGAAAGGATTATATATTTGGTGGCTCATTCTCACTTGGTGCTACATAGAGACTAGTACTATAGAATCTTGATTCTCGGATTACTAAGTAACTCAACTCAGAGAAAGACGAGAAAAACTATGCTCTCTTTTGATTCCTTTGTATTCATTCTCTCTTTGTCTTTTTCTTAGAGCTCACTATCTCACTAGATTCAAACATATGATCTGTATTTGGTGGTCTCACTAGGCATTAACACTTTAATTGAGTTCTCATAACCCTAACACTAAGTCAAGATTCCCCAGCCAGTATTTGGGCGGTCAGAAACACAAGAAAAATAGGTTAGGGCTATATTTGGTGGATCTCAATTTTAGTTGGTGGTATTGCCTCGATGAAATAGATACTAAATATTCATTCTTTTCTCTTTACTTTTTCTTCTTTTTCTATTTTTTTTCTTTTTTCTCATCATCATTTTTTTTCTTCTTTTTTCTTTTTTTTTTTTGACATAACACAACTAGCATACATCCATCAACTTTATTGAGGAGGCATTATTAGGGATTGGTGGTACTCAAGAGACATTAGGTGGCTTATTTGGTGGAAGTGCCTACTCATGGCACTGGGAAAGATGGATAGGACGGTGTATTTCTGACCTTGACATCAATACCCTCCTTTAGCCGAGGATTCTATAGAGAATGGTTGTAACCATCCACCTTAGCCCTAGTTTTATGAAAACTTGCTCTCCACGTATTTGCCTTATGTGGTGGCTCTCAAAATTTTGCACAAAAATGTATACATGGGAACCGAGAGCGGAAACTATGTCTAATCTCAGAGTATCATCACCTAATTATCTAGGATTCCAGATTCCTTGCCTAATCTTAGAGCACCAATACACTCTACTCTCTCACACTATTTGGTGGATTTTTAGAGGAAAATTTGCCTGACTCCCAAAACACTATCCAGGTGTTCAGGAAAAGAAGCACTACTTCTTCTCGATAGATTGAAGACGTTTATCAGCCTTCACCATGAATCCATTATAAATTCTACGTGTGTGTGAAAAGTTGTACTGGATTCCAGATTACAGGAATCAACTAGAGGATAAAATCCCTAATGCATTCTCTTAATAAAATAATCTTATTCATGAGTGCAATATGTATATATGCTATGAACAATTAACCTCATATAATTTGTACTTCGTGAAATTCCCGTATTGGGTTACAATCAGCTTGACCCTAAATTTAGAACAATAGGTGAGCGGGTGAGTCGGAAGTGGCTGTTGTGGATGATTTCTAGCTCCAATGCGAGCACTGGAGGTGGAGTTGGTTGTTCTATTATTTAGGGTCCTAAAGTATGTTTTACATGCAACTCCGAGGTTTTCCTAAATGTTCCCATAAAAATTTTCATTTTTGTTGTATCTACCCCCTTATGCCTAAGTTCTTGCATGTCATGCATGAGTATAAAAGAAAATAAGTACCGCAGGGAGAGAATGGGTAGAAATCACCTATAGTTGCTCCTGAAATTATACATTCAGCACCAACCAACCTGTTAACATGCAATATACAAAAGGGAAATATGCTAAAACAAAGTATGCTATGTATAAAAATGGTTATATATAAATGATGGTGGAATGTGGAGTGAATGGTATCTATACGTGCTGAGTTTAACGCCTCCAGCTAGGCGAGAACTCAATCACACGTCCTCACAAAGATGAACAGTCTCATTAGGTGGAGGACGTTACTGGGCCAAAAATGGCTTGAGGCGTTGGCCATTTACCGTGAATATATGCCCAGATGTTAGGTCCTTGATCTGGACTGCCCCATTAAGATATGGCTGCACCACAACATACAGGCCAGTCCATTTGGACTTGATCTTCCCCGTGAACAGTTTCAACCGTGAATCAGACAACTCGGCTTGCTAGTTGGGCATGAATACTTTCGTCCGGATGTGGTAGTCATGAAAGGCCTTGGTATTGTCCTTGTATATTAATGCATTCTCATAAGCCTTCCACTGGATCTCTTCTAATTCACTGAGCTGGAGTTTCCGTTCTTGATCACCTACATCGAGGTCAAGGTTGCATTTTCGCACCGCCCAAAAGGCGTGGTGTTCCAGCTCTACAGGAAGGTGACAGGCCCTGCCATATACCAAGCGATATGGTGACATTTCGAGTGGGGCCTTGTATGCGATCTGATATGCCCAGAGTGCATCGATTAATTTGTCAGACCAGTCCTTCCTGTCTGGTCTAACCATCTTCTGATGAATCAGCTTGATCTGACGGTTAGACACTTCAGCCTACCCATTGGTGTGCGTGTGGTACGGGGTGGCTATGCGGTGATGTACCCTGTATTTCTATAATAACGACCTGAAATGGGCGTGGATGAAGTGGCTTCCCCCGTCGCTAATCACAGTGCGGGGTATCCCAAATCTCACGAAAATATTCTTCCGTATAAAAGAAATGACGGTCTTGTGGTCAGCCCGTCTCGCCAGGATGGCCTCAACCCACTTCAAGACATAGTCAATGGCTAGCAATATGTACTCGAAGCCATGCGAGTTCGGAAAAGGGCCCATAAAATCGATGCCCCAGACGTCGAACACTTCTATGACCATGATGGGTTGGAGTGGCGTCATGTCTCTCCTAGTCATAGAACCGACCGATTGACATCATTTGCAGTGTTGGGCGTATTCGTGTGTATCTCTGAAGATGGTTGGCCAGAAAAATCCCAACTGCAAAATTTTTGCAGCGATTTTCCGTCCCAAGAAATGGCCACCACACGCATCATTGTGGCAGAAAGATAACACACTGGGGATCTCAGAGTCTGGGATGCATCTGCGAATAATCTAGTTCGCTCCAATATGGAGGAGAAATGGGTCATCCCAGCAGTAGTATTTGGCCTCTGCAAAGAATTTGAGTTTCTGGTTCTTAGATAGGTTCTCGGGAATTTTGCCTACGGTAAGGTAGTTTGCAAAATCCGCATACCAGGGGAACTCAACAGAATGAATTGTCAAAAGAGATTCATCCGAAAATTGCTCATGGATAGGCAGGGAATAAGGAATGTGATCTGGGTCTAATCTAGATGGTGATATGCCACAACATTCTATTTTCCGGCTTTGTCACGGATTTCGATATCAAATTCTTGCAATAGAAGGATCCATCTAATGAGCCGTGGTTTGGAATCCTTCTTCGCCAATAAATGCTGGAGGGTGGAGTGGTCAGCAAAGATGATGAACTTGGACCCTAATAAATATGATCTGAATTTCTCCAACCCGAATACTGCTGCTAGCAGTTCTTTCTAGGTGACAGTGTAATTGCGTTGAGCCTCATTCAACTTCTTGCTAGCATAGTATATGACGAAGTGTTCGGCAAAATCAGAAGTGTCGCACATCATTTCGAAATCAAGCGACCAGTCTGGTGGTTGGAGAATCGGGGAGTTGGAAACAGTGCTTCGTAAAGTCTCGAAGGTGCTGAGACATGAGGTATCAAATTCAAATGGGACATCGGTAACCAGGAGATTCGTCAATGGCTGCGTAAATTTTGAGAAATCGTGTATAAATCTCTGATAGAAGCCGAAGTGACCCAAGAATGATCGAATCTGCTTGACTGAGCTAGGTGGCGGTAAGTGGGAGATAATCTTTGATTTAGCCCGGTCGACCTCGAGTCCTTTCTTGGAGATCCTGTGCCCTAGTACTATGCCATCCCTCACCATGAAATGGCTTTTCTCCCAGGATAGTACTAGGATTACCTTAATACACCATTTCAGGTTCTTGGTGAGGTTATCAAGACAAGATTCGAAATCATCTCCGAAAATGGAGATGTCATCCATGAATACCTCCACATAATCCCCAATCATGTCAGAGAAGATGGTCATCATACAATGCTGAAATGTCGCTGGTGTATTGCAGAGGCCAAAGGGCATCCTCTTGAAGGTCAATGTTCCAAAGGGGCATGTGAATGTGGTCTTGTCTTGATCTTCCGAGCTAATTGCTACCTGATTGTACCTGGAGTATCCAACCAGAAAGCAGAAGAAACTGCGTCTGGCTAACCTTTCCAAGATCTAATCAATGAATGGAAAAGGAAAGTGATCCTTCTGGGTAGCCGTGTTCAGTTTCCTTTAGTCGATGCAAACCCGCCACGATGTCGCAGTGAGAGTCGAGATGGATTCGCCCTTATCATTCTTCATGACGGTGAGTCCTACTTTCTTGGATAATATTTGAATCGGACTCACCCACTGGCTGTCTGAGATTGGATATACAATGCCTGCATCTAGCCATTTGATGATCTCCTTCTTAACAACCTCAAGCATATTCAAGTTTAGCCATCTTTGAGGTTGTCTCAAAGGTTTTCACTCCCTCATATGTGTAAATGTGATGAGTGCAATACGAGGGGCGAATACCTCAGAGATCAACAATACTCCACTCGATAGTAGCCCGATGGTCGTGAAGTGTAGAAATCAATTGATGCTCCTATTCTAGGGTTAAGTGGGCATTGATAATGACTGGATATGTCTCACTTTCGCCCAAGAACACGTACATGAGTGAGTCAGGTAAGGGCTTCAATTCAATCATGGGTGGGTCAGAATCAGAATTGAGAGTGGGAGGAGCAGAATCGAAGGTGGGAATCTGCTGATCCTTGTGCACGTGAATTCCTGCTGATTCTCTACATGTAAAATCTATTACGACTGCATTAACGGGAAACTCGTTAGCTGTAGTCACATCTTTCTGCAATAACAGGGGTGATTCAGTAATATATGGATCAGGATAGCTAGATTCAGGGGTGCTGTGGTCAGAAGCACACCCTAAATAGTCAGATCCTCTGGGAGATATGTGTAATGTAGTGGTTTTAGTCCTGTGTGGATCGAGGTCTGAGAACCCTGATAGTGTAGACGAATGAGACATTGGGTCGTCACAAAGGAGCCCAATGTTACCATAGTATGCCGAATCTTCGTCTTCACCATCCTCTATTCGATCACAGTCGAAGTTCTTTGCTGCTCTGAATATGTCTAGTCAAAGTCGCTCATTGCGTAGGGTGATCTCCATACACCCGGATGCACAATCGATGTTCGCTCGGGCTGTCGCCAGAAATGGGAGACCCAAAATAATTGGTGCATCTTGGAGATTAGGAGGAACTTCCATATCGAGAACGAAAAAATATGCGGGAAAACAGAACCTGTGGACTTTCACGATCACGTTCTCGACCACCCCCCTCGATGTTTTGACTGATCTGTCAGCCACCTGAATCGTAAATGAGGTGGGTTTCAACTCCCTAAATTGAAATCGATCAAAAACAGCGGTAGGAGTTAGGTTGATGGACGAACCCAAATCTAGAAGGGCCCGATCAAATGGAGAATCCTACAAGAAGTAGGATATGAGTGGGGCACCAGGGTCTTTCTTTTTAGGTGGCAAGTCGGCTAGAATCACAGCGCTAGCCTCTTTTAACAATACCGCTTGCCATCCAATTCTCGGTTGTCACTTCGGGGTACAGTAGTCCTTGAAGAACCTAGCGACAGTGGGAATGTGATCGATTGCCTAGAGGAGGGGGACCTGAATATTACTTTGTTAAACATCGATTTCAGGTCCTCAAAATTTCGCGTGTCCTTTTTCCATACTGCATTTCGTGTCAGAGCCTCAGGAAAAGGGACGGGAATCTCATGGTTAAATAGCCTCTTACCCTTATCTACCGTAGGTGTCTCCTGAGATGATGAAGGAGTCGAACCCACCTATGGCGAAGGGTGGGAAAAATCAGAACTCGCCTACCTAGGTGGTGGGTCGAATGTCTTCCTTTCACACCTCAATGAGATAGCATGTGCATCAGCTTGCTGTCCATGAGGTGGTGGGGGAGTGGAAGGGGCAGAATACGCGGGATTCTACAAAGGCGGCTGGCCTTGTGCGTAATCGTGTGGTGTAGAAGGCGCCTGTAGTATGGCGTGTGCCTGTCCCTAAGGTGCCTAAAACCTAGGCGAGGCACCCTGGTTCTACACATATCGAGGATTCAGGATGGGTAGGGAGGGTAAGGCTCCCAGAGTCCTATGCTCCTGCAACAGCTGGTTCTGCGTGTTCTGTATGGTCTGAATCTGATCAGCCATCGCCTTCATAATTTGCAAGCTATCTTGTGTAGACTTCCTCATCGATTCTTGCAGCTCCTCTTTCAGCACCTCCAAAGGGTCAGCCCGCTTTGGAGGGTGGTTGGCAGCTTGGTGCAGTGGCTGGTATAATGAGTGGGGTTGCTGCTGCTGAGGCAGGAATGGCTACTGCCTAGGGTACATGTTTTATGCACTCCCGTATTGCCTGGTCTGGTAGTGTAGATCTTGATGTGGTCTCTGTGAATTACTAGACCAAGAGAAGTTTGGATGCTGGCGCCAACCAGGGTTATACGTCTCCAAGTACGGGTTATTACACCCGTATCCTTGGATAGTGCTGACGTCCTCGTAGGCCGAAGATGTTTGAGACGTATATCCGTCAAGGGGATATGCATTATAATCCGTGGGTGGTGCATAACCCTACTCGTATGGTGCCAGATCTGGATTATTTATGGGATCCTGATATGCGGGATCTCGTAAATACGGAGAAGATGCATCCCAAGTGAGTAGATTAACTCGAGCAGGAGGGGCTCAGGGTGCATAAGAGGGTCGTGAGGTAGCAGAGCTCAAGTAGGATTGACCCAGACTGATCTGGTCAATCTTCTTCTCAATTAGGTTTATTCTATCTAGTTGCTTGACGATGATATCCATGTCAGCTCGAATAGATTCGGTGTGAGCCTCGTGGACACCAACCCACTGTTGACCAGGCTACTGGAGCTGGTTCATAGATGCGGCATTCATCGAGTTCTCCACTAATGATTCGAACAACTCAAATGCATTATTTTCATCTTTTACGAGAAATTTCCCACTGCTAGATGCATCAGCCAGAAATCGATGTGTGTCATCCAGCCCATGGTAAAAAATATGGGCTAAGTGCCATCTGGGTATACCATGATGCGGGCATTTTAGGAGAAGGTCGTGAAATCTGTCCCATGCTTCGTGTAATTTCTCCCCAGATCCCTGGGAGAAAGTCGTGATTACACGCTGCATTGCGTTTGTTCGACTGATTGGGAAGAACTTTTGCAGGAATTCCCATCGTAATTCCGGCCAGGTTCCAATTGGCTTCCCAATAGTCTTGAACTACTATGAAGCTTTGTCCCTTAGCGAGAACTGGAAAAGCTTCATCAGAACAATCCCGAGATCGACATTCCTGGGTCGAATCATTTCAGTGAGTCGACTCAAGTCCTCAAGGTGCTGGAACGAATCTTCACTTGAGTTCCCATAGAAATGAGTGCTGATCAACCCAATTACATTGGGCTTGAGCTCAAACGCATCTCCGCCTGTGGGAATTCTGACAATAGGTGCGATGATTTGTGAGACCGGGTCGTAGAAATCCCGTAGTTGTTCTCCTCAGGGTGGGGCTGCATCCTGTCAAGTGCCGTCAGAATGCGATCCATGCTCTGCTGATGTTGCTCCTCAGATTCGGCGACTTGAGCTTTCAAACGAGCCATCGGGTCCAGATTCTCGATAACCTGACCTAATCTTGGTCCAGGTCCAGGATTTGCCATGGTGGCTCTGGGAATGGAAGAAATCGGGGGAGAAGATGGTCCAGGCGAGGTGACTCGCCTCCTTGGGAGTGGCTCCCAAGGTCCAACCAAGTGAGGTTGAAGTGACCTCCTTCCGTGCATACACCGCCCAACCCCTGGGTTGGTGTAGCCAAGTAAGACAAGGCTAAGGCCTTGTCAATCAAATAGTCCTTATGGATCAGGTGACCAGATTTTTCGTTAGAAGTTTGAATTCCTGAAGAGAAGTTCGTCGTTCAACCGATTGAAAGTGGTTCCCGCCTCTCAAGCTAACCCAGCCCGTCTGGTTACGGGGGGACTAAGGGGAAGGTTCTTCCTTTGCCTTATGCCTCCGGTTCCGTTGACCCCCGAGCTGCGGTCATTTGACACTACCCCGTAGACTTAGTCATCAGGTTTGGCAAGAGAGATTAAAAATAGCCAGTAGTATGACAACGAACTCGGGTTGATTTCGTGTTTTAAAATAAGTTTTCTTCATTGGGGTTTGTGGTGAGTGGCCCACAAGGTGACCAAGCTCACCAGCTAACTAGACTTGATTAAGTCTAGGTTAGCCCAAAGTGTGGTTTCTAGCTATAACCTAAGGATTCAACCTAAGTTCCATGCACTTCAAGGGTTTTTCTCTATTTCAGCAAACCACAAAAGTAATGTTGTTCTCTGATAATAATTGGAATCCAATTAATTTGAAATTTTACAAGTAGATTCCTTTTTCAATTAGTTTCCAAAGAATATTTTTTTGGAATATTTACTATTTCAACCGGTTTGTTAGGGAATTTTGAATATTAGGGGGTCAGATCTGGAATTTTGACTCCTGGTCAATTTTTCGCTTTGAAATAGTATCAAATGACCTTCAAAAAATTTAGGAAAAATATGGAAAATAAAGCCAATGAGATCAGCTTTCAAACCTTACCATTTTTAGTCAAAATAGATCTGCAGATTGCTCAGAATCACTTTTTGAAATTTGAAAAATTTTGAATCTGGGTTAGTTTGACCCCTGTGCACTTCACAAATTTTTAAAAATCGTATAGTTGGAATTTTTTCAAAAGAATGGCGGTGTTTGAAAGATAATTTGAAAATGAAGGTTTAGCCTGAATTTTAGAATTTTTCACTTACTAATTTTTCGGTAATCGAATTTTTAAATCAAGCTTTAAATCCAACCGAAAATCAGAAGATGGTGGACAGGCTTTTTAAAGAGGTTTGAACTTGAAATCTAAACTTTCCACCAAAAATATCTTTTCTTTTCAAATCTTTTGCACATTTTTCTTTTTTACAAAGAGAATTTTTCAAAAGATTCAAAGAAAATATCTTTTTTTTCTTTTTCGAACTAACCTAAGATCTAAAAAGGAAACCAAATCTAGATTTTTTTCAAAAATTTTTTCCTTTTTGATTTTTTTATCACAAAAATGAGTAAAATTTTTTCCTTTTTTTTCACAAATAATTTTTCAAAGGAAATTGCAGAAAGTAAAATCTAATAAAAAAATGGTGATGTGCACCTACAATGTTTCTTTGTCGTGCTCGATGTGTGCGTAGATCCCGTTTTTCTTCTGTTTCCCCTGCACATCAAAAACAAAGTAGAGAGAAATGTGTCAGTGATGTTTTAAAAGATCAAAATCATAGAAAATGACGTTGCCTCCCCGGCAACGGCGCCATCTGACGGAAAGCCATTTTCACACATTTTGAAAGTCGTCAGAATCATAGTATAGTCATGCAAAAACGTTCCTAAAAAAAATGATTTCTAAAGATAACGAGACTTTGAGTCCTGGTTGTTCATCTCTGGGAGGCATTTATTTACTTCTGAAATCGATCTTCTATTGCTCTACTTTGTTTAGAATCGCATGCCGATTCGTGATTATTATGTAGTTAAGTATGACATGCATAGTTGCAGTAGATGATAATGAAAAGTAGGCAACTTTAATCACACCAAATATATTGCAATCTATGAGCTCATGGTGATTCTCAACACATAAACATATATATATAGAAAATTTTCTTTCATTCATTAAGGAAGGCATTCGCAACATGGAGGTAGAGGGATGCTTATAACGGAAAGCTTAGAATGGAAATCTATCTACCAGAAAATGACTGCATACAAGAATCAATGGGGGGATTTCGCATGCATCATTGGGGGAGAAGTTAATACTACGCTACTAAGCAGTAATAAAAGTAATAAAATTATGAAGAGCATAAACTAAATCTAGCAGAATAGAGGGCATTCAGGGGCGGTCCCCGATGGCCTTGGAGTGGTCGAGAGGAGAATGAGGGGCGGCCAATGTAGCTTAGGCCGACCCTTGGATAGAGGGAGGATTGATCCAGCATCCCAGCATGATGTCCTCCATGGTGGTAGAAGTGAGCTCGTGGAGATGGAGTGGCTAGCTAAGTGGAAGTGGGTGTGAATGGCACCAATGGAGTGAATTTGCCAAGGGAGTGAATGGGTGCAAATGGCCACCCCTTAGGTCTTTTTATAGACCTAAGGGAAAGCTCTCTAGAGAATTATGGAATTCCCTAGAGAGGACTATTGTGGGAGCTCATGGGAGAGTGAGAGAGAGAGGATGGATGGTGGTTTTTAGATCCACCAAATGTGGATGTAAATATTGAATGGCTCTTGGTTGCTAATTTTGGCAACCAAGGCAACCAAAAATGCTAGAGAGTTCTAGAGAACTCTAGGATAGGTATTTTCATGTGTGTGGGTGTGTGTGGGTGTGTATGGGTCGAAACTTAGGTGGCTAGACTGATTAGGTTATATTTTAGTGGGTTTAGGTCAGGGTATGTCTCAAATTAGGGCTATAAACCCTAATTCACTAAGGTAAAGTGCAATTAAACTTAATAAAAGTTTAATTTTGTGTGTGGAAACTTAATTGAGAGTAAAACAACTCAATTAATTTAGGTCTAGGTCAATTGGACTCTCACTGAGTCCAATTGGACAATGTGTGCTGAGATTAGGACTCAATTGGACTCAATGAGTCCAATTGAATAGGCTGATGGAATTGACTAAGATCCAAGTCAATTAGGTTTAGTGAGGACCTAATTAGGTCCTTATGGAGGTCTAGAGGTGATGTACTAGGGTTAGGGCACCTTAATTTAGGTTCTTATGGGGTTTGAATTGGGTTTAGGGACCTAGAGATCCAAGATCAACGCTTAAATCTCAAAACAGGAACTGGAGAGCAATATCAGATGTCTAATAATAGTGTCAAACGTCTTATACTCAAAATCAAAAATCCATACTTGTTGTCTGGCCGTCCAATCAGAGTCAGGAGGGATTTTGGGTTCTGTTTTGGGTATTCTGCAGAAATTAGACATCCAATAACACTGCAGAAGCGGGTCTGAGGTGTGCGGGAGATGGCTAAGGGTCTTGGACATCCTATAACTTATCTGGACGTCCAGATAAGGGTTGGAACTAGGGTTTTAGGACTTCCTGGGGTGTTATGACCTAATCTAAGGGTGGATAAGGCTTGGGGAAGTCTCTAGGCTATCCTAGGGCTAGGATGGACTTAAGCTCTTCACATTTTACTGCATTATTCCCACTTAATAGCATAGCAAACCTTTAACTCCCATACATTATTATTCCAACATCTAATCTAAGCCTTCTGCTCCAACTCTACTTCAACTCCCATTATTCCTGATCCAGCTTTAGATCCAGCTCCTGATCAGCTTATTCCCTACAATCGACATAACGCACTTAATCAGCACATTATAACATTGTTTTATGCATAGCTAAAGGAAAGCAGTAAAGATGTAGATAATGCATATGCATGCATGAATAACCCTAACTTATGCTAAGCCTTAGCTTAATCTAGGTCAATTAAGACCTATGATTGCTGTGCAATCAACGCTCGCAAGTCACCATCGTGCATTCACCTCGTGATAAGCGGTTGAAATGTACTAAAGTAGACACAGACAAAATTGGGAATCAGATCTTCATCGAGCAGGCACTGTGCTTCCATGTGGTCAAATCTTGCCAGAGGATTTGCGTGACGCATGCGTGATCATGCGTGATCGCACACACGATCTGACGTGTTGTAAGTGCATGATCTGGAGCGTCAGCTGACGTCGAGAAACATGTTTGATTTGTTTATACATTGTAGTGTGCGCTTACGACATCAATTTTAAGAAGATGATGAGGTGAGTCTAAGTGTTGAATACAAAGAGGCGTGAAATCAGATTAATTAATCTCTTGGTGCCACATGATATTTTATTTCATTTGCTTGCATGAAGAATAAAAAGAGAGGAGAGAGTAGGGTTAGAAATCCAAGGTAAAATAGTGGTCACTAAGTACGCATGACAATGATGCAACATAATGTAATAAGAACATGGAATGGCATGGATAGAACTGAATATCAAGATAATAATTATGATGACGAGAACTATTATGTTACATAAGCAGAATGTCTTGCAATTATAAGCGAGTACACTAGAGGAATGCTTAAAGTATGCAACACTAAGCTAAAGAAAATAAGTAAAATGAATGCAAGAAGTAGGAGTTCGTCGAGGTAGCCATGGCGATGGCGGAAGCTTCCATTGGTGGTTGGGCGGCTCTAAGGGCTTGCTCTGAGCTATAGAAGGTGGTGGGTTTGTGCTTGGTAAATAATAGAATGAGATGGTCATGAATGGAGCGATGTAGGCCTTTTCATAGTGGAGGAGAGGGTGCTAAAATAGTCATGGACCAATTAGTGATATTGACGACATCGCGGTAGCCTAACTCACGTGCCCGCTAGTGTTCGCTCCTGCACGACTGCCGTCACTT
The DNA here is from genome assembly GCA_037157565.1 of Thalassia testudinum. Classification (NCBI taxonomy): domain Eukaryota; kingdom Viridiplantae; phylum Streptophyta; class Magnoliopsida; order Alismatales; family Hydrocharitaceae; genus Thalassia; species Thalassia testudinum. The sequence continues at coordinate 128,115,406 of JAZHRO010000014.1, read as the reverse complement.
GCCCACCCTTGGATAATGCTGTTGAGTCAAAAAATCGTTGCAAAAAGATATGAGTTTTGAAAATCATCATCGTAGCGTAATTTGTGAGAAAAATCCATCAACAGATAATTTTAATCGAAACTCAAAAGGAATTCCAGGTCGAACACTGGGAGGCAGATGCTTCATCAAAAATTGCAATTGATTTATTGCCACGAAGCAGATTAGCTAGTTGAATTGAATCTACGCTAACTATCTACTTAAAGAATAATTAATAGAGGAGAGAGAGAATGATACAAATAAGGAGAAAATTGAGAGAGAATGAGCAGGTATTTCATAACCACAGAATCAGGTTCGTTATAACTACTCATTACAACTGCTCGTTATACTAGAAAGTAGGAAATCTATGCATGAAAGCAATAAAAGAGAAGGTGGAGAGAAGTTGTCCTCCTCGACGGCTGCTTGGAGGATGAGTCGTGTTGACGAAGCATCTGGAAGAACGTGATGAGATGCGGGACGAAGGAGAACGAAGACAGACGATGGAGGATGGGGCAGGGCAACATCGGAGAGAAATCCACTTCCCGAACGATGGTGAGAACACAACTGCGGGTTTTCCATGAACGGGGATGAGAAGGTGGAAAAATTCTAATTTAAACTTTGATGGAGCATCCTGAGTTTGGGACAAGCTCTTAGAGATTTGGAGGGAGTGAGAGAAGAGACGAAGGGATGAAGAAAGTGTAAGGGTCGTAGGGCCTTTTATAGGTGAAGATTGGAGGGGGCAAATAAGTCATTTTATTGTTAAACATTAATTTTACTGGTCTTTAGTGACGAATTTATTTATCACTAGAGCCTAAATGTGGGTAAAGCTATGTGCGCCCCCACCTCCTCTTCTTCCTCAGTTGTGCAACGCCTATGCACAATCCGACGATCTTAGCCATCCGATCGTGAGATTGAATGGCTTAAGATCGCGCATGCCTCTTCTTTTCAAGTACGTAGTGCTCGCCTCTCCATAGCCATTCAATCCTCGCATTCAATGTCTTAGAATGCATCACACCCCCCACATCTGATCGAGAGTGTGGATGTATGTAGGATCACACATACGTGAACCACTCCTGCGCTCCACTCTTGCGCTCTTGATTTGAGGTGCTCAGGGCTCGAACCCGCTGATGACTCTACAATGTTCAGTGTTAATATTATCAATTAGAGTCAATTTCAAGGGCACTTGTGCGATAATGTTAGATTATAGAGGGTTTAGGAGCATTGCATGCTTTCTGCATTATTTCATGTTAAAGATCACTTAGAATTAATGTTTAATAACCATGTACACAAGTCTATATTAAAATAGATCTCAAATGAGCAATCAGACCGTTTGGATGGATCTGGATCGACAAATGGAGTCCAACGGAATTGAAATCACTTCGATCCGACCTCCGTAGCTCCCACAATAAAATTGAGAAAGATCAATGGCCACAGGGCAATGTGACATCCTTATGGGCTTCAGATGAAAAATCCGACCATACAGATGGATCCGAAGTGACGATCACAGTCCGATAGTGCGGAAATCATCGTGATCCGAGCACCATGGCATCTCCTACAACAAAAAGAAGATCAATGGCCCAGATGGTGCCATCTAGGCCATCCCATGCTTGCCATGAACTCCCAACACTGGCTCCTCTTCATCCTTAATATCAAATCTCGATCATTAGATCAAGATCTAACGACCAAGAAGCCACCACCACACCATGCCTTTGGATCCTCCTCATGACCATTTCAAGGGCATGATGGCATGGTGGTCCTGACAGTTCTAAAGGAGAGGGCACGGGTTCAAATCCCTATGCCCCTATTTTGTCAAAGTGAAATCGGGTATTAAAATAATGCATCTTAGTATAGCCAAAATCGCTTTGAAAACAAATGAATTTTATTACTCAAAAAATACAAATCCAAGGTCAAACACAGGGAGCAAATTGGGGTTCAAAAACCAAGAACACAACTTTCAAATTTATAATATGCAATAACGAATCAAAGTTATAAAACAAGAAAAAGAATCTCAATGTATATATAAGATCAAAATGAAGTATGGACATCGGATGTAAAAATCAGACGTCTTAAATGCTAAGTGCTACAGTGCTTCTTTGATTTCTCTCTTCTATTCTCGGTCTTCGACTTTTTTCTTCTTCTGCTCTTTCTTATTCTCTGGCTCTTCTTCTTCTTTCTCTGGCTCTTCTTTTTCTCTGATTTCTTCTCTCTTCTCTAGCCCTTAGTTGCTCTAGCCTTAGCTTCTTCTTCCTTCTTCTGTCTCTGACTTCAGCCGGGCCTTCCCTTCTTTAGCTGCTCAAACTTCTGCCCTTCTCCTTCTGCTTCCTTTGGCTTCACCCTTAGCTTTTTCTTCCTCCTTTTCTCCTAAGAGAAAAACCTACCCCCTACCCTCCCCATGAGCTCTCTTCTTTCTTCTCTCTTAGGCTCGCTCTCCCAAAGCCTTCTTGGGTTAATGGGTCGAGTTAGCGTGCCTAGGACCAGGCCCACCGACGTGGGTGGTGGACGAGGAATGCATAGGTAGTCGGGTCAGAACCAGGTCCACAGAGCATGGGGTCATGGATGAGGCGAGTGGGATGAGTCAGACCTCACCCTGTGTCAGGAGGCGATAAGCCCCTAACACTTTTTCCTTTTATTCCACACTGCTTGCGCTCAAACTTTCGAGGTTCTTTGCAGGCACTTCCGCAGCAAGTGTTCTCGCAAATTGTAGTGGCTGCAGGGGGCTTGGACTCCAATTGTTGGTTGGAATCGTGCGCGAAGGAAATCCATGTGTCTGGGAACCTGAAGCCTGATGCCTGGAGCCTAGAATGAAGCTTGCAAGTTTCTTTGAGCTTGCTTCAATGGCGGTGAAGCACCTATACCCTATCTACAAGAAAGTGACCTTACAACCTTGTCAAAACACACAGGTAGCTTCGCCTTGGCACGGCGAAGGTGTCACGGTTGTTCGTGTGGTGCGGGGTGTCTTGGGTGTGTGTGCTTAGGTCACCCTGTGGCTGTAAAGATGGGTGTATTCGGGGGACATGTTGGGAGCATGTGGCGGTGAATGGGAAGAGGGGTTATGATCAGTGAGTCATGGCGGAGCTTGTGAGGTGGTTGGCGAGGTGGGTGGACGCATAGAGAGGCAGGAGCACCTCGCCAGTGGTCTGTCGGAGGTGGAGAAGGTGGTGGTAATGTGCGAGCGTCAAGGGATACCTTAGGAAATAAATGCGAGAAAAGAGATGAGAAGGGAGAGTAAACTTATCTGAGAGGGAATAGACGAAGGCGGGAGCGGAGGAGGCGGATGGCTCGTATGTGTCGTTGAAAGGGATGTTGGTCGAACCCATTTAGGTTGTGTTAATATGGTGATTTTATCGTTGAAGTGTGTATAGTGGTTAACCTAAATCTAGCCTAACCATCTCTTTACAAAATTTTTTTACCTGGCCTACTTGATTTTATCTTGGTCACTTTTAGGCCCAGGGTCGAACTCAAGGAAGTGGGATTAGAAGTGAAGTTTCTACGCCTTTCCTACAATGAATCTCTTCCATTCATTTATTGTGTTTTTGGTGTTTTTCTATTTAGATTTTTTTTTTGATAATTCTTGTCCTTGAGGCACACCCTCAAAATTAGGTTCTTGGCTTTGAGCCAAATCAGGGTTCCAAAACGGGTCTTGCAATTCGCAAGATGGAGTACTTGCAAGTCAAAGATTATCTTTTCTCTTTTATATATTTTTTTATCTTTTTACTAGCAGGAAAGCGAAATAGAAATAAAGTGAATATAGTAAATATATATAGGTATATATTATATATGTATAAAGGGGTGGGGATGGAGGCGGAGATGAAGTGTAGCACGGTGTCGAGTTGGTCGTCGTTTAGAAAGATGCAACCAACAGGATGAGATGCTGTGTGGAGTGTAAGATGGATGGTGGAAGACGAGTGCGAACATGCTTTTTGTATGCATGTATCGGTGAATATCAGCAAATGGTGCAGATATTCCCTCGATCAACGTATGGTAAGTAATGTGAAAAAAAAATATATATATATGTATATATGTAAATATATCTATATGTATATATGGTTATAAATATATAGGTATATATGTAGTTATATGTATATATATATGTATATATGTAAATATATGTAAGTATATATTTATATGTAACTATATGTATAGATAGATATATGTATAGATATATATATATATGTATATGTATGTATATATAACTATATAGATGTATATAAATGTATGTATATATATATAGTAATATATGTATATAGATATACGTAGATAGATATGTGTATATATATATATATGTATATATATAGTTATATAGATATATATCTTTATATGTATGTATATCTGTATATTTGTATATATATATATATGTATGTATAAGTAGGTGTGTATATATGTATGTATATATATATATATATGTATGTATGTATGTATTTATATTTGTACTTAGTTATATAGGTAATAATATATATAAAGATATATGTATATATATATAAATGTATATAAATATATGTATATATATAAGTATATATGTGTGTGTGTGTATATATATATATATATAAGTATATATATGTATATGTATGTATATAGACTAATACATAGTTATATAAGTACTAATATATGTATAGATATATGTATATATATATATATATGTATATAGGTATCTATATATATATATATATATAAATATATATATGTACGTATATATATGTAAAAGGTAGAGTATACGTGTGTGTGTGTGTAAGTGTCGGCAAAGAGAGTGAGAGAGTGCTGTGTGAGAGAGAGAGAGAGAGCTGGAGTTGGCGTGGTTAAGGCATCTGAAGCTTCAGGCCCGACTTCTGGAGTCCACGCACGCACACGCAAGCACGTAGGCGCGTAAAGAGGCGTGCGCTGGAGGGAGTGGGCGTGGAGAGAGGACCGCAGCGCATAGCGCTGCGTGGAAAGGCTAGAGTGGGCAGACGCAGGTGCACACGGGTGAAGGGAGAGGGCGAAGACGTGGGTGGGTGCGGGCACTGGCAGACATGTGGGCGGGCGCTGGAGCAAGACGCGGGGTGTGACATGCACGCGAGCAGTGGCCGATAGCGATGCGCCGGGAGACCTAATAAGTGAGAAACTTTCCGGTCACCCCACTGTAGCCACAGTGTTCCACAGAAACGCATGAACAGTGGCTACAGTGCCTGGGCAAGCTGTGCGACCGGGACCGGACAATGCTGTGAGTGCAGGTGGCTTACGGCTGGCGTGAGCGAGGAAGGGATGCGACAGCTGGTTGGGGTTGCGGAGAGGCAGGCGTACGCAAAGAAGCAAAAGGCGAGGGCACCTACAGGCACGCACTGGAGGCTTGCGTGCACTGCTGCCACCTTGCTGCTGCTGCTATGGGGCTTGGTAGGTTGCTGCAGGGGCGTATGGTGGCCGGTTGAGCTTTAAAGCTTGAAGCTTTGTGGTAATGGCAGAAATGGCGTGGAAAGTTGAAACAGGGAATACCACCACGCCCACCGGCTCTCTGATGAGCTGGGCGGTGGTGGACTCACAGTGGTGGTTGTGCACCACTATGAGGTGCTCCTGCCCGCAGAGTGTCTCCTCAGAGGATGAGGGCCAGCATTTGGAAGGAGAGGGGAGGAGGCGGCCTGGAGAAGAAGATGCTGTGGAGTTTTTTTATGGCTGGACCAGGCTCTCTTTTGCAAGAAGGAGCTGAGCTCTTTTAATAGAAGAAGAAAGCATGCACAGCCATGCCCTGGCTGTGCATGCGGTTGCAGGGAGTGGCTTGCACGGCTTGGCAGGCTGTTGTGCAGAGCATGGCGTGAGGAAGAAGAGGCCATGTCTTGCAACCGTGGGAAGAAGAATTTCAAAGTCAAATAAGAATAAGAAATAAAGATGGTGAATTTTGCAAAGCAACACATGAGGAAAATGTGAATTGCGAGGCCATTTTATTCACTCTCCTCCCCTCTCAATTAAATGCATGCATGCATGTATTTTTACAAATGCGACTATGGATACCTAATATGCACTAGTAATGATAGGAAATAGCACAAGACGGCACAATTGCAGGTGTATTTTTGCGGTGCAATCATACCCCCATGCCTATCTTGTTCTAGTCCCTTGCAAAACATTTTTGTGTTGTATTTAGAAATGATCTTAAGCTGAAGATTTTCTTCTAAGGCAACATAGGTGTGTTTATTGTTGGATATTGTGAGAACCAATTGTTGAGAAGACTACCAGTACTTTAAGTCTCACATGACATAGGTCATCTCTCAACTAACCAGGACTCTTGATATTTAAACCTTAAGTACGATTTCCAAGACCCAGGAGGTTTTTGCCAAACTCGAGAGCTCAAGAGGTTATGGCTTGTGCATAGTGAAGGATCAGGATTGATCGGATGAACATTAAGACTCAAGTCCAGGGTTTCATGAATTTTTAAGTAAAGGTTGGTCCCAATTTCAGCTCGTGTCTTCGGATTGACCCTTAAAAAGATGAAGAAAAACTCAACTCCCATTTTCTGATATTTGTGGCTCAAAGAAAATAGGATATTTGTATTTTGCCCTGAAGAACTTTTTTTTTTTTTTGAAGGAAGAAGACTTTACAGATATTTATGAGATATACTAACTTATTTGCATCTTTTTTTTTTGTTTTTTTGAAACACGTGTCAGTATATCTCTTACAACATTATTTGGAGGAGCGCACTTTTATTTTTGGTGGGAGAGTTCCTTTTTGGTGGAAAGAGTCTCTCCTAAACAAAGACTAAAGCCTGGGATAAAAAGTCTACCTGCGTGCACAGGTAAGGACTCCACCTTCCCTAATGAACACTAGGGTTGGATCTTATGTTTACCTGGTATTTCCTGATATGTGTAGTGTGAACCAAGTTTACTTAAGCTCTCAAGTAGAAGCAAACCAACATATCCTGTACTGGTGTCTCAGGTACAAGAATACGTCCTTAGTTAGGAGAGATTTCGATCTATTTTGTCAATGCTCAAGTGAATTAAGCCGAGCCTGAGGCAATCAAGCTTCTGTGGCCTGGAAAGTCTTCTAAACAGAGGTTGAATATCCATAAATACTTATTGTATTTTTGTTTCAGCTTTTAGTTCATTACTAAACACCATTTTTTTTTTGTATATATATATATATAGATAGATAGATGGAAACTGCATGATACCCTAAAATACCCAGATCCTATGGATGCCTATCCACCCCCCCATGCCAAAAGATGCTATGTCCTCATATGCAGGGAAGGGTAGAGAAAGGATGAAAGATCGGGTAACGAGAGCTGAAGTGTAGGGTATACAATAGAGTGGTAGGGTGGGTGGATGGTGGGTGGTGAAGTGAAAAGTGATGGTGGATGGTGAGTGTTGTTGGGGTGCCTCCCAATGAGTGCTGAATTTAACATCCCCAGCTAGACTCAGAATGAGGCAAAAGATTAGTTACCCTCTAGCAGGGCAATAGTTTCTCCAATGGGGGAAGGTTCATGAGTAAGATAGGGTTTCAAACGCTGCCCATTGAACGTAAATTTATGCCCAGATTTAGGATCTTCAATCTCAACAGCCTCGTTGGGAAATGGTCTCGAGACCAGGAAAGGACCAGTCCATTTGGACTTCAGTTTCCCAAGAAAGAACTTGAGCTGGTCATTGTAGAGCCAAACTTGCTGAGATGGCTCAAATTCTTTTCGCCGAATACGGCTATCGTGAAAAGCCTTAGTGCGTTGTTTGAAAGTTAAAGCAGAATCATAGGCTTCACGATGGAGCTCTTCCATCTCCTAGAGTTGGAGTTTCCTTTCTTGACCACATAGGTCTAGGTCGAGGTTACATTGGCGAATTGCCCAATAAGCGCGGTGCTCCAACTCCACGGGCAGATGACAAGGCTTCCTGTAAAAGATTCTATACGGAGACTTACCAAGGGGAGCCTTGAAGGCAGTCCAATATGCCCAAAGTGCGTTAATCAGCTTGTCGGACCAGTCCTTACGATCAGGCCGAACAGTTTTTTGGAGAATTTGCTTGAATTGCCGGTTCGACATTTCTTCCTGGCCATTCATTCGAGGATGATACAGGGATGCGATACGATGTTGGAATCCGTATTTCCTCATAAGTTCCCGAAAAGAAGCATGGGTAAAGTGGCTTCCTCCATCCGAGATAATGGCTCGACGAATCCCAAAGCGCGTAAAGATGTGTTCTTTGACAAATCGGGTGGATATAACATGGTCAGCACGACGCGTGGGAATAGCCTCGATCCATTTCGAAACATAATCAGCGGCTACGAGGATAAATTCGAAGTCGTTGGAAGGAGGAAAGGGACCCATGAAATCAATTCCCCAAATGTCGAAGATTTCTGCAGCTAGGATGGGTTGTAAGGGCATCATGTCATGATGTGACATTGACCCTAACGACTGGCACCTAGTGCAATGCTTGGCATAATTGTGTGCATCCTGGTGAAGGGAGGGCCAAAAGAAACCACACTGCAACACCTTGGCTGCAGTTTTCCTCCCAGAGAAATGGCTTCTGCAGGCCTGATCGTGGCAGAAGGATAGGACACTGGGGAATTCACTGTCAGGAATACAGCGATGGATGATTTGGTCAGCACCTATCCGAAAAAGAAGTGGATTATCCCAGAAATAATACTTTGCTTCTGCCATGAGACGCTCGTGCTGGTTTTTAGGCTAGCCACGTGGAAGGGATCCAGAAGCAAGGTAATTGGCAACGTTGTCATATCATGGTCCACTTGCCACATTAATTGCAAATGGGTGCTCATTAGGAAAAATTTCACTGATCGGCAAAGTAAGTCCAATATGGTCAGGGTCTAGTCTGGAAAGGTGATCAGCCACAACATTCTGGGCTCCGGCCTTATCGCGAATCTCAATGTCAAATTCTTGGAGCAGAAGGATCCAACGAATCAGTCTAGGCTTGGCATCCTTCTTGTGCATGAGATGGAGAATGGCCGTGTGATCAGTGAAAATAATAACATGTGAGCCTAGAAGGTAAGAGCGGAATTTCTCCAACCCAAAGACGACTGCCAATAGTTCTTTTTTAGTGGTAGTATAATTACGCTGGGCCTCATCCAATGTCTTACTAGCGTAGTGCACCACGAAGGGGTGTCTATCACGTCTTTGTCCCAGGATGGCTTCGACTGCAAGGTCGGAAGCGTCACACATGAGTTCAAAGTCGAGGGACCAATCAATTGGCTAGAGAACAGGGGCCTTGGTGACAGCATCACGCAGCTACATGAATGCTCGTATGCAGTCGGGGTCCATATCAAAGGGTACGTCGGTTGATAGGAGATGAGTTAAAGGTCGAGAAATCTTGGAGAAATCTTTGATAAATCTCCTGTAGGAACCGATGCATCTCAGGAAGGAGTGGATTTGATTGACAGGGCTAGGCACAGGTAAATTTGCAATGACATCAAGCTTAGCTCTGTCAACCTCGATACCCCTATCGGAGATGATATGTCCGAGAACAATTCCCTCGTGCACCATAAAATGACTTTTTTCCCAGGAAAGCAGGAGGTTTACATCAATACATCTCCTAAGGATACGAGTCAGGTTGGCAAGACAGTCATCGAAAGATGGTCCAAAGACCAAAAAGTCATCCATGAAGACCTCGAGAAAGTCACCCACCATGTCATGGAATATCGCCAGCATACATCTCTGGAAAGTTGGTGGCACGTTACAAAGTCCGAACGGCATCCTTCTAAATGCAAAGGTGCCGAAGGGGCAGGTAAAAGTGGTTTTCTCTTGGTCCCAGGGGTCAATTGCCACCTGTTTATATCCTGAGAATCCATCCAGGAAACAGAAAAATTTATTTCCCGCTAACCGCTCTAAGATTTGGTCAATGAATGGTAGCGGAAAGTGATCTTTCTTGGTTGCAGCATTGAGTTTCCTATAATCTACACACACTCTCCAAAATGTAGGAGTGCGTGTAGGGATGGATTCGCCCCTGTCATTGACACGGATGGTGAGTCCCGCCTTTTTGGGCACAACATGAATCGGACTCACCCAGGGGCTATCGCTGATCGGGTAGATTATACCCACATCCAGCCACTTAATGATTTCTTTCTTAACGACCTCCCGCATGTTAGGGTTGAGATGTCGCTGCATCTCACGGGAAGGTCGAGCCTCCTCCTCCGTATATATACGGTGAGTGCAGTAGGAGGGGTGACGAGTCGATTGTTCGCTTTAAAATCGTTTGTAGTTTCATGTGGTGGAAAAATTGACTAATCAATATTTAAAAAGAAATAACCACTAGCAGAAGAGCGGGTCGCGTCCACAGGGAGGCAATGATACAATAATATCTCAATTATTTCTTATTCGTTCAATCTCGTGAGAAATCTGTAGTCAAATCTGACATGAAATGCGATGGAAAGAAGATGGACAATATCTTGAAAACATAAGGGTAGATGTGCAATTTTTCCTCACTGAAATATTCAATAAACATGTGATGATTTTATGCAATTTTCCATTGACATGTATTAAATAAAATTTGTGCACATTTAAATTTCAAAACCAATATCAAACAATGTTAATTACAAAAGCCACGCAATTGTAAGAGAGCTTGAGTATGAAGTTGTAAATTTTACCATAATAAAATATTCATAAATCAAAATTATTTTTCCTGGCAATGGCATGAAATGTAATAACTAATTAAGTGCATAACAGAGCATTTTACCTCTCTCCTCGCGATCAGGAGAGAGGTTCAATCGAGAGGTTCGCACAGGCGGTTGGCTGAAGCGAGGCCGTCGCGGTGGTGGCAGCCGCACGTCGAGCGGTGGCTGGAGCCAGCCTGCCGGAGCTCCGGTGAGGTGGGTTGTGTCGGTGGCTGCACTTGCTGGAGGAAGCGCAGATGGGCGCGAGCGCGGAGGCTACTGTTTCCAGAAGGTGCGGGTGCGTGCACGCACTGATGCAGCACTGCAGGTAGCGGCGGGGAGGCTGCAGGTGCGGGAAGGCTGCATGCAGGTGGTGCACGTACTGCAAAGTGTAGGTGGTTGGTGCTGGAGGTGTGATGTGGGCATGGAGTGAGCGGATGAGGGCTAGCGATTCAGATGAGCGGGCGAGGGCAGGCGGTTGGCGATGAAGTGGGCAAGTGTGGTTGCTGCTGGAGTGGGGAGGTCGAAGCTTCAGACGTCTAGGAAGCTTTCTAAACGTCTTAACTGATTGAGGAGTGAAATTGCAGTGGCTACGGCGGTGGTTGTTGGTGACGACGGTGAGGGAGGTGCACGCTGAGGTGCACACGGTAATGCGGACGAGCTTCGGATGGCGGTGTGGCCTATCACACCACACGCCCACAGTGGTGGAGACTCGTCGCGAAGGTTGAGGCCGACGGTGTGGAATGGACGAGAGACGAAGTCTCTGCACAGTGGTGGTCGGGGATGGAGGCCTGTTGAGCTTGGCTGCGTCCTCGTCTCTTTTGAAATCAGCCGCCCGACCAGATCCAACACATCCACTCCTCCTTGATTGGGTTCTTCACTGTGGCAGCTTGAGGAAGAAACGCAGCCGTTTCACAAAGAAGAAGAATAAAAATAATGATAAAATATTATGGTTATTTATAGATAAACCCTCAACTTTTATGTTAACCTAAATTAATGCATGCAATGTACCTAATTAGTTAACTAATGCAATTCTAAGTTAATTCTAAATGCATTTAAATATTAATAAGATGCATGAATTATGTAATTAAATTAAACATATGAATTAATCTTTTTAAATCCTAATTTATGCTAAATAAATGTTAGAATTAACCTAATGTCTAGGCACTTAAATACTTAAATAGCCCGCAAATATGGGCTAATCAAATTCCCCCATGCCTAGTTTTTGCTAGTCCCTAGCAAAATTAAGTGAAACCTATCACTCCAAGTAGACTTGTCAACCCAATTGGTCTTCCTTCAGAAACATATTAAGTTCAGACTGTAGACTCAAGGTTCCCAAGTAGTTGCTAAGTTACAGACTAGGTCGGGTAAAGATGAGTTGTAGGCACAAGTTTCCCTGATTTCTAACTCTACCCTAAAGTTTATTGATCCCTGAGATTAAAGCATCCATGCCTGTGCATTGGTCTGAGTTATTTGAGTTAAAGGAAAAAGTTTTTTTTTTTCTTAATATATGTATATATTTTTTTGTTTGATTCTTCTAAGTCTAACCTCAGATCAGCTATCAACACGATCTGTGTCGGATTCATTGTCCCCATTACCATACCTCGAAGGGTGCCTGGCTTTCGATGCTTCGAGATAGCACCGCCCATAACAACCCCAAGAACTCCTGGCAATCGACACTTCGAGATAGTATCGCCCATAGATTTCTTAAGCGAATTCAGGCCTATGGCAATCGGCACTTCGAGATAGGGCCGCCCATGGTACTTGAACCGCACAATGCGCTTACATGCCCCCAGTAGATGGATATCCTAAGAGACAAGCGCCGAGGAGGTAATATGTTATCATCGCATCCTCAAAGTGTGTATATACTCTACCTCTCCTGCGGCGGGAACTCTTCCAATCAAAATGTGTTTTCAAGCCTCTCCTAAGTGAAAACTAAGAGAACCAAATCTCTTTTAAGAAAGAAAGAAATTAAGTTAATTACCAGACCAAGTGTGTGAAATTTGGATGCTTGGGTTACAAGGACCCGTAAACCAAAAGGTAGAACAAGACTCCAGGTACTACCCCACCTTTTAACTCAAACCCTAGCTTCCCTTCCTCAACCTCTTGAGGAATGGTCCGCAACTTAACTCCTACTTATGTTTTTAAGTCCACAAGGGACCCTAAAGGTCTAAAGCTAGAAGCTCATTTAGCTTCTAAAGTTTGACCCTAGAATTAACTTAGTCTACCCTAGAGTTCTGATTTGCTTAAGACTACAAGATCTAGCCAGTTAAGCTCAAAACTTTTTTTTTTATGCAAATGTATGCAATGAATGCACTATGCTATGTATATCCCCAAGTACACCCCCCCATGGCTAAAATTAGCAATGTCCTCATTGCATAGAAGGATATTACCTGGGTCAGAGCTGGGCTGAATAGCCAAAGAACCTGCAAATCAGGTTCAAGAGTTGCAGAAATTGGCCCTGAAAATGAGCAAAGCAATGTTGGCCTAGAAAATAGGTAACCTAGGATGTTGGCGAGCTGATGATGAATCCCGATAGCAAATGCTTGCCCAACTAAAATGGGAATGAAATCTTCCCAGGTCACCAGAGGAGGTTCTAAAGGATAAACTGGTATAACAATCTTCAAAGGGGTAGGGGGAGGATGACAAGGATCCTCCAAAAGGTATGGGGAAGGAATGGTGCAAAGATAAACCCCCAGGGTAATGGACTGACTAAAGAAATCATCAATCCATACCCGATACTCCATTACGGGAAATATTGGTTTGTTAAGCCCCCCGGTCATAACAAAAGTGAGCAATTCTCTAAGGCAAGGATCGTCTATGGTGTCCAAGTTATGAGGTTGCGGGATGGCCATAAGATCTAAGTTGGGTTTAATCAGCTCGGTGTCCAACCCTAACACTCTTTCTAAATCCTCAATTGCATCCCTAGCATTCCTTGCACCATCACATGTATCTTCCTACTCTTCATCAGGAGTCACAATTTCGCTTTCAGATATAAGCGAATCAGATGGTGACTTTGAAATGAATGAAGGCAGGTTGGAAGCAACAGATCTAGGGATTATCCTATCAATGTCATCCTCGAGTTTTTGTTCTTTACTCAAATCTTCCCCAGAGTCTATATGTGAATCCACATAAATCTTAGAAGTTGCTTCAAAATTTTCTATCATTTCATCATGAGGAGAAATATTATCAATGGTTGTGCTAAGGAAACCTAGTTTGGTCAAATTTGTGACATCCTCAGGGGCTAACTTTTCAAATAAGACATAATCACCCTTAGTGTCACTCCAAATCTTGAATGTAGGTTCCTCATATAATTCATCTTTCTCCTCATCACACAATTCATCATGTACCCAAGGCCTAGAATCATCTAATATCTCAGCAGATCCCTTAGGGTGATTTATCTGAGGTAAATGGTTTACATTGGTAACATCAGACTCCTCAGATAGGTCAATTTCTTTAGGGTTAGGTTCCCTAAGGGTGGGCTTGAGTTCCATCTCGTGATCAGAAGGGAGGGTAGGATTAACAACTTGACTTTGACCCACTTCATTAAATGTCACGAAAATACTATCATCTGGGTCGAGGTCTTCCAATGGTACCATCATTCCCTTCTTTTGACTCCAATATAATTCAGGTGGATACTCAACCTTATCATCATCTTCCTCAGGTTGCCACCTTTCTTCATCCAATGCATAGCTACTTTCATGTGTATCTTCCTCCCACCTAAGGTGTGGATCTCTCAAGGAAGTGTCATCTAATGGGGAGGTTTCAAAATCGATCCTCGAAAAGTAGCTATTCTCCCCAGAATTTCCCTCCAACTTAAAGTGTAGCTCTCCCACTGGAGATGCATCTATTGTAGAGGGGTGTACATCATCCTCAATGGGGTAGATTGGGTGGCTAATTTCATCTCTTTCTTGTTGGCCTGCTCTCGAAGATTCTCCTAACAATTCAATCATTTCATTTTGCATTTTCTGTATTTCCATCTTCAAAGAGGAGAGGTCATTTCTATCATGAGAGAAGTCAGGCTCAGGCTTATAGTACCCAGGAGTGTCTGTCCAGCCATTATAATTTTTCAGGGAGGGTGGGTTGGGTATTTGTATGGTGTGTAGGATATTGGGCAAAGCAAATCCTGCTCCTAGGTTCTGCTCACTGATTTGGGGCTTAACCAGGCCAATACTCCTATAATAGGAGTAAAATGGATCCCAATGATGGTCCTTATGTCCATCAAGGGATGGACCATCTCAACGTCTAGGATCGAAGGATGCAGAGTGGGGGTGAGGGTGTAGGCAAGATGCGAAAGGATGAAAATCAATGTAGTCCATTCTAACTCACACCTCAATCAGAATTCCCCAAGCAAAACACAATTCAAAAAGGACCTTTTAGGTCTTTCCCAATTTAGGCTTTTGATTTTAAGTCAGATTGCAGGTCACAATATAATTTGTTCAATCAATTTACGTGACTATTGTCGACCTATGGCTCACCTAAGAAGGCCTAGTTGGAGCTTAGGTGTTCTTCCCTAAATCTCAAATGGTAGAGCAACTCCAAAGACGGAAGATCGAGGGATGCAAGTAGGCCTAAGCCTTCCTTTGAAGCTATGCTTTTGCGGTGCTTCTCAACTACCCCCAAAATCCGTTATAATGTATCCCCCTCTTTGGATTTACAAAACCTTTGATCTCAAGTTTCAAACACTTCAGAATCCAACGATAGGAGGGCTCTTGTCCTAGTATTTCCAAACCTAAGGAGTGTCTAAATGCGTGCCGTGGTGCAAGCGAAATAAGTGTGCATACACTGCAAAAGATTTTGAATTTTGAATCGCACGCCAAGTTTGAAAATCAAATCCTTGGTTTTTAAAATGTCCCTCCTTTAATTAGTCCTTTTTCTAGAAAATATGTGACCACTTGTTTAATTTATTCAATACAGATTAGGTGATCTTTGCATTAAGTCGAAATGCAATGCGTGATTAAGAATAGGATGCAAAGTAAGAAAATGCGTACCATGCTTCCATCAATCGACGATGCGAGAATGCACGCAATGCAGAGAAATAAATCTAGAGGCTACTCATACAGACCTAAATGGTTCGTCCTAGGGGCAGGCAGCTCATTTTTTTTTATTATGATTATTTTTTTTGAACTACTTATGCACAAAGAAATCAAGGTAAACAATCCACAAAATAAACTAAAAACCTAAATCTAAAGAAAAGGGATCAGGTTCCCAAAAATTATCCAACACGGGCCTAAAACAAAATCGGGGAACAAACCCCTCACAATATACACAAAACAAGGGTTTCAAACCAAATGTAATGAAAAATTAAATCTAAAGTCTTAATTCTATTCTAATCAGATTAGCGACTAAATGTACAATGATGACCGTCGCATCCTCGTCCTTCTCCTCCTTTTCAAAATAGCTCGACCAATTCTCCTCTGGCGACGTCAAGGGTCGCCTCTCAATATGGCTGATTCCTCGCACAAAATTTCTCGCACAGAAAAGAAAATAATAAATGGTCAAATCACTGTGCAATTGACAAATAATCAAAATAAAATCAGGTAAAATTATTGCGTCTGTTGCCTCCCCGGCAACAGCGCCATTTGACGAGTCGATTGTTCGCTTTAAAGTCATTTGTAGTTTTATATGGTGGAAAAAACAACTAATCAATATTTAAAAAGAAATAACCACTCGTAGAAGAGCGGGTCGTGTCCACAGGGAGGCAATGATGCAATAATATCTCAATTATTTCTTATTCGTTCAATCTCGTAAGAAATCCATAGTCAAATCTGACATGAAATGCGACAGAAAGAAGATAGACAATATCTTGAAAACATAAGGGTAGATGTGCAATTTTTCCTCACTAAAATATTCAATAAACATGTGATGATTTTATGCATTTTTCCATTGACATGTATTAAAAAAAATTTGTGGACATTTAAATTCCAAAACAAATGTCAAACAATGTTAATTACAAAAGCCACGCAATTGTAAGATAGCTTGAGTATGAAGTTGTAAATTTTACCATAATAAAATATTCATAAACCAAAATTCTTTTTCCTGGCAATGGCATGAAATGTAATAACTAATTAAGTCCATAACAGAGCATTTTACCTCTCTCCTCCTCGCGATCGGGAGAGAGGTTCAATCAAGGAGAGGTTCACACAGGCGGTTGGCTGAAGTGAGGCCGTCGCGGTGGTGGCAGCCGCACGTCGAGCGGTGGCCGGAGCCGGCCTGCTGGAGCTCCGGTGAGGTGGGTTGTGCCAGTGGCTGCACCTGCTGGAGGAAGTGCAGATGGGCGCACGCGCGGAGGCTGCTGCAGAAAGTGCGTGCGGAGCCTGTTGTTGCAGAAGGTGCGGGTGCGCGCACGCACTGGTGCGGCACTACAGGTAGCTGCAGGGAGGCTGCAGGCAGGTGGTGCGCGTACTGCAAAGTGCAGGCGGTTGGCGTTGGAGGTGTGATGTGGGCGTGGAGTGAGCGGATGAGGGCTAGCGCTTCAGGTGAGCAGGAGAGGGCAGGCTGTTGGCGGTGAAGTGGGCGACTGTGGTTGCTACTGGAGTGGGGAGGTCAAAGCTTTAGATGGCCGGGAAACTTCCCGGACGTCTCAACTGACTGAGGAGTGAAATTGCAGTAGCTGTGGCGGTGGTTGTTGGTGACGACGGCGAGGGAGGTGCACGCTGAGGTGCTCATGGTAATGCGGATGAGCTCTGGATGGCGGTGTGGCCTGTCACACCACAGCCCACGATGGTGGAGACTCATCGCCACGGTTGAGGCCGGTGGTGTGGAATGGACTAGAGACGAACTCTCTGCACAGTGGTGGTAGGGGATGGAGGCCTGTTGAGCTCGGCTGCCTCCTCCTCTCTTTTGAAATCAGCTGCCCGACCAGATCCAACACATCCGCTCCTCCTTGATTGGGTTCTTCACTGCGGCAGCTGGAGGAAGATATGTAGTCGTTGCATGTAGAAGAAGAATAAAAATAATGATAATATATTATGGTTATTTATATACAAACCCTCAACTTTTATGTTAACCTAATTTAATGCATGCAATGTACCTAATTAGTTAACTAATGCAATTCTAAGTTAATTCTAAATGCATTTAAAAAATTAATAAGATGCATGAATTATGTAATTAAATTAGACATATGAATTAATCTATTTACATCCTAATTTATGCTAAATAAATGTTAGAATTAACCTAATGTCTAGGCAATTAAATACTTAAATAGCCCACAAATATGGGCTAATAAAGGGGTTAATGCCAGATAAGTCTGTTAAAGACCATCCAATAGCTGCCTTGTGTTCTATGAGGACCTCAGTTAATTTGCACTCTTGCTCCCAGGTCAATTTTGAACTGATGATTACGGGGAGCGTTTCATTTGGTCCTAGGAAAACATACTTAAGTGTATTAGGCAGCTCTTTCAGCTCGGGAGTGGATGGTGAAAGGTCTGGCATTTCTTGGGACGAGAGTGTACTAGGCGGATTGGAGAACAGGTCAGGAGGAAGAAATTGGCCCTCAGATTGGCCAAGAAGAGGGGCTTCTTGGATAGATGGATCCAAAAAGGAATAGCCCCAGTGAGAAGTATATGGACTCAAGGTCCCAGTGTGGATTTGCAAATCGGCCTGATTTGGCGGGAAAGAAAGGGCAATCCGGTCTTCAAGAGTATGGACCGACAGTGAGTAGCCTGGAAATGACTCAGACCACGCGGTATGGGAAGCAGAGAAAACCTCGTCAGAAGTCTGGTTAGGAGAAGGTACGGGACAAGGGAGGGATGGGGGAACGTCACAATATGTGTTGGTCAGGCAATCGTCAATGTTTACAGGTAATCCGCAGCAGTCAGAATAAGTCCCAATTAGTCTGATACACGCACCGACGACCATGTCCTCGTCAGATGTGTCATCCTCGATGCAATCGCAATCAAAGTTCTTGGTTGCCTTGAAGATGTTAAGCTTGAGCTTTTCAGATCCAACGGCAATCTCAATACAGCCCGACTCGCAGTCGATATGGGTGCGGGCTGTGGCCAAGAAAGGTCGACCAAGGATGATCAGACAATCAGAAAGTGAACTAGCAACTTCCATATCTAAAACAAGAAAGTCAGCAGGAAAACAGAGACTGTTGACCCTAACCACCACGTCCTCCACCACACCCTTCAGAATTTTGACAGAACGATCTGCCAACTGTAATGTGACAGGGGTGGGTTTCAGATTTCCCAAGGAAAATTTTTCAAGCATGATGGTTGGTATGAGATTGATGGAAGATCCTAGATCAAGCAGCGCACGGTTAAAATAGCAGCCTTGGATGCTACAGGAAATCAATGGTGTGCCCGGATCTTTCTGCTTCAGTGGTAGGTTTAACAGTATAGCACAACTCGCATGAGGCGAGGGAACCACCAGATTCTTGGTTTTCTTTGACTGTCACCTGGGTGTTGTGTAGTCTTTGAAAAATCGGGCGATAGTAGTTAAGTGGTCGATAGCCTCGAGCAGGGGTACCTTGATTTCTACATCCCTGAACAAATTACGCAGGTTATCAAAGGCCTGCGTATCTTTCTTTTTGCCTTTTGGCTCCCAAAGTAAAGCCTCAGGGAATGGAACTGATTCTGGCACCAATTTGGGTGTATCGTCCTCTCGTGAATGCGATGCGCATCCCAAATGAGAGGGCGATGAAGAAGACGGGCCAGGATCAGATTGAGGCTAATCAACAGTCTGCTTACCACTCCTCGTAGTGATAGCATTGGACGATGCGGGTTTGGTGGGATCATACGGCAGAGGAGGGTTCGCAATGGGGACATAAGAGTGAGGTACTGCAGTGGGATTAGCCTGAAATCTTGGTGGAATGCTCAGAGCTTGCAGAATCTGATTAACCTGCCCCTGAGAAGGTCATACCTGTGGTTGAGGACCACGGGGTACAAAATTTCACGGGTTGGGAACTAGTTGGGCGGGAAGAGTGCCCTGAGATCAAGTCACCATGCGTAGTTGACAGATCTCAGCATTCTGCTGCGCCAATTGGTGCTGAAGAGAGGTCATGTTCTCTTCATGGCGCTTTGATATTTCCGTCATCATTTGCATCAATTTATCAAGAGGACTTGATGCGTGTTCTGCTTGTGGTACGCAAGGGCCAGATGGCGGATTCGCCATAGGATTAGACTGGGCCCTTGGGATGACGGGTACGGATGGTCGCATTGGTCCACCAGCAGGGTTTTGGCGTTGCGGGTTGTTGGACCATGCAAAATTTGGATGATTTCGCCACCCTTGGTTATAAGTGGCAGAGAACGGGTTGTTCCCCAGGGTGCAAGCATCTTCTATGCCAGAAGACGTGTCCGCAGGTAAATATGCGTCCGAGCACACGGAGGCTTGGTCCTCCGTGTCGAAATACTGGCTCGCAGAAGCCAGATCCACATGACTTACCGAGTCGCTCGGCGCGACACTCGGTAAGGAAGGTCTTACGGGGTTTCTCGGGATAAGCCTGGCATTAGAAGAATTGGGATTGTGACGAAGTGGTGAAGTGGGGGTGTTTGCCATAGAATAGGCGAGGTTGGACAGAAGCTCGTCCAGCTTCTTGTGCACGATGGAGACTTCATCCAATTTTTGTGTGATAAGGCTGAGATCAGTGGATGAATGGGAGGGTCCCGTGTCGACTACGTGGACATTTTGGGGCTGGTTGGTACAATTAAAGGTGACAATGGAGGCATTGTTCATTGAGTTTTCGCTCATATTTTCAAACAATTCGAATGCTCCATTCTCGTCTTTATTCATAAAATTCCCTCCACAGGAAGCGTCTGCAATCTGCTTCAAAGTCTCATTTAGCCCGTAGTAGAAAATCTGGGCTATATGCCACTTAGGCAAACCTTGGTGCAGATACTTCCTGAGGAGGTCATTATACCTCTCCCATGCCTCATGAAATTGTTCGCCGTTTTGTTGCGTAAATGAAGTGATAGCACAGCGAAGCGCATTGGTTCACCTGATTGGGAAGAACTTCTTGAGAAACGCTGTTCGCATCTCTTCCCAAGAGTGGATGGTTCTTCCAAGGGTGCGTAACCACTGCGACGCTTTATCCCGCAATGAAAATGGGAACATTTTCATGAGGACTATAGGTAACCCGATATTTCTTGGTTTAACAGTTTCAGCCAATCGGGTTAAGTCTTCCAAGTGGAGAAAAGGATCTTCACTTGCAAGACCATGGAAGTGAAAATTTATTAGGCCAACAATGTTAGGCTTCAATTCAAAGTCGTCCCCGCCCATGGGGACCCGATTTTGTCCTATGGTCTCCATAGCAGCGGGATTCTGATAGGAGTTAGGAGACCTAGGCTCCTCCCATTCGGGAGGGTTTTGCATTTCCTCCAATGTTTCCCTAATGGCTTCAATTTGTTCATTATACATTTCCATTTTGGCTTGGAGGCGGGTTATGGGTTCTAAGGCTCCACCACCTGGTGGGTTTTGAGGGCGATTTCCTCCCTCGGGATTTGGGGGTGGGCGTGCAGTCATGTTTGTGGTGGAGGAGGACGATTCGGCTTCTTTTCTAAATTTATCAGACAATTCACACAATTCAGGGTTTTGTGACCTCCTCCCAAACATGCACTACTGCAGGAAGAATTGGGGAGATGAGAAGGGAAAGAGATGAGAGAAATGACACCGCAAAGGTACACTTGATGACAAATCAATACAATCAAATTCCTAACCTCTACAGTGTGCCCATAGACCTAAAGATCTAAGTTACCTACTATCACGAACTACAGAACCGAATGCGAGCACTGCGGAACCACTGGGCCAGATTGAAAGGCCGTTTACCACAGTCTTAGACACCCGATAGCACGCGGGAACCCTCACCAGCACGTAGGCGCTACACGCAAGTAATTAGACCTTCAATCCTTAATAAGGGTCAAGTTACTACCAATTTTAGTTAAAGGCTTAGGATCAAGTGCTTCTGGAATGTGAAGGGTGTTGTTTACGGGTAATGCCCAAGTGATTGATTTTTCAAGTGTGTAAAACAAGCATGCAACGGGGAAATCTCCCTGAATTGAAGTTTTAATTGGTGAATGGTTTTTAGAATTCAGCCTTAAGTAGTATGGATTTTAGGATTTCTCTGAATTACCAATTCAACCAATCTTGGGGTTTTTGAGAGAATATAGGTTTTCTTCTAAGCCCAACAAACCCTTCTTCAATGTCAATTGGTTAATGCATGCTAAAATGCAATGGGCTTCCCTAAATGGAGATTTCTATGTGTGGATGCACGAGTCAATTTTAGATTAGTGTGAAAGGGAGCCAAAGCACTGCAATTCAAGTGCTCCCAATCACCAAAAAGATGTCCACACACAAGGCTCAACCAAAAGATAAAGAAAATCAACTTGTTGGGGTTGAAGTATTCGGGATCGAATCTTAGGCAAGTGAAAAGTCATGGTGGGGTTGGAATCAACTCAATTCCAAGTCTCCCCACCAAAAATGTGATCCCAAATTTGTAGATAAGTGAGGCAAGGAGGGGTGCAATCAATCTTTTTATGTTTGCCTCAAAGAATACTTTACACAGCGAAAAATTCAAGAATCAAGATTCTTGGATTTTCGCTATGCGAAGTAAGGCGGGAAATCTCGAGGCAGTGGGAGTAAGGGAAAACAATCATACAAGTGAATTTTAATCCACTTGCCCCAAGAGATCCCAAGAAGTTTTTCTAGTTTTTAGTTTTAATGATTTTTTTATATATATTTTTTTATTAAGGTGACAAGTTAACCTAAGTCGCTAAGAAAGAAAGACCTACTTGTGCAGCAACGTGTGTGGAGCTCCAGTGTAGTGTCAGCATCTTCACACTCTCGTTCCCGCCTTGGATCAGCCAACGTTTCCAACTTTGTCTGCCTGCCTTCTCCTTGCAACAGGTTCACCACCACAGCAATAAACAAAAACACCTGTGAAGTGAAGGGTGTGAGAAGAGAAAAATTACAGGAATGGAGTAAAAACATACTTGAAGGTGCACTTCCCCAGCAACGGCGCCATTGAAAGGGATTGGTCGGACCCGGTTAGGTTGTGTTAATATGGTGATTTTATCATTGAAGTGTGTATAGTGGTTAACCTAAATCGAGCCTAACCATCTCTTTAAAAAATTTTTTTACCCTGCCTACTTGATTTTATCTTGGTCACTTTTAGGCCCAAGGTTTAACTCAAGGAAGTGGGATTAGAAGTGAAGTTTCTATGCCTTTCCTACAACGAATCTCTTCCGTTCATTTATTGTGTTTTTGGTGTTTTTCTATTTATATTTTTTTTTCTGATAATTCTTGTTCTTGAGGCACACCCTCAAAATTAGGTTCTTGGCTTTGAGCCAAATCAGGGTTCCAAAATGGGTCTTGCTATTCACAAGACGGAGTACCTGCAAGTCAAAGATTATCTTTTCTCTTTTATATATTTTTTTATCTTTTTACTAGCAAGAAAGCGAAACAGAAATAAAGTAAATATAGTATATATATATAGGTATATATTATATATGTATAAAGGGGTGGGGGGGAGGCGGAGATGGAGTGTAGCACGGTGTCGAGTCGGTCGTTGTCTAAAATGACACAACCAACAGGATGAGGTGCTGCGTGGAGTGTAAGATGGATGGTGGAAGACGAGTGCGAACACACTTTTCATACGCATGTATTGGGGAATATCAGCAACTGGTGCAGATATTCCCGCGATACAACATATGGTAAGTAATGAGAAAACATATATATATATGTATATATGTAAATATATCTATATGTATATATGATTATAAATATATAGGTATATATGTAGTTATATGTATATATATAAGTATATATGTAAATATATATAAGTATATATATATATATGTATATAACTATATGTATAGATAGATATATGTATAGATATATATATATGTATATGTATGTATATATAACTATATAGATGTATATAAATGTATGTATAGATATATAGTAATATATGTATATAGATATATGTAGATAGATATGTGTCTATATATATATATATGTATATATAGTTATATATGTACATATGTATGTATATTTGTGTATATATATATATATATATGTATCTATACTTATACTTAGTTATATAGGTAATAATATATATATAGATATATGTATATATATATGTATATAAATATATGTATATATGCAAGTATATATGTGTATATATATATATATAAGTATATAGATATATATATATTTGTATACGTATGTATATAGACTAATACATAGTTATATAAGTACTAATATATGTATAGATATATGTATATATATATATATATGTATATAAGTATATATATATATATAAATATATATATGTACGTATATATATGTATAAAGTAGAGTATAGGTGTGTGTGTGTGTATGAGAGTGTGAGTGTGTGTGTATGTGTTGGCAAAGAGTGAGAGAGTGTTGTGTGTGCGTGAGAGAGAGAGAGAGATGGAGTTGGCGTGGTTAAGGCGTCTGAAGCTTCAGGCCCAACGTCTGGAGTCCATGTGCGCATGCGCAGGCACGTAGGCATGTAGAGAGGCGTGCGCTGGAGGGAGTGGGCGTGGAGAGAGGACCACAGCGCACAGTGCTGCGCGGAAGGGTTGGAGCGGGCAGATGCAGGCGCATGCGAGCGAAGGGAGAGGGCAAAGACGCGAGCGAGTGCGGGTGCTGGCAGACGCACGGGCGGGCGCTGGAGCAGGACGCGGTGCGGGATGTGCGCGTGGGAAGTGGCCGGTAGCGGCGTGCCGGGTGACCGGATAAGTGAGAAACTTTCTGGTCACCCCACTGTAGCCACAGTGTTCTGTTGAAACAAATGAACAGTGGCTACAGTGCCCGGGCGAGCCGTGTGACCGGGTGCGGATGGTGATGTGAGTGCGGGTGGCTTGCAGCTAGCGCACGCAAGCTGGTGCGCGCATGGAAGGGATGTGTCGGCTGGTTGCGGGCGTGGAGAGTGGGTGTACGCGAAGAAGCAGAAGGCAAGGGTACCTGCAGGTGCGCACTGGAGGCCTGCGTGCACTGCCGCCGCCTTGCTGCTGCTGCTGTGGGGCTTGGCCGGCTATTCCAGGGGTGTGCGGTGGCCGGTTGAGCTTCAAAGATTGAAGCTTTGTGGTAATGGTGGAAATGGCGTGGAAAGTTGAAACAGGGAATACCACCACGCCCACTGGCTCTTTGATGAGCTGGGCGGTGGTGGACTGACAGTGGTGGTTGTGCTCCACTGTGAGGTGCTCCTACCCGCAGAGTGTCTCATCAGAGGAGGAGGGCCTGCATTTGGAGGGAGAGGGGTGGAGGCGGCCTGGAGAAGAAGATGCTATGGAGTTTTTTTTTGGCTGGACCAGGCTCTCTTTTGCAAGAAGGAGCCGAGCTCCTTTTATAGAAGAAGAAAGCATGCACAACCATGCCTTGGCTGTGCATGCGGCTGTAGGGAGTGGCTTGCATGGCTTGGTAGGCTGCTGTGTAGAGCATGGCATGAGGAAGAAGAGGCCATGTCTTGCAGCCACGGGAAGAAGAATTTCAAAGTCAAATAAGAATAAGAAATAAAGATGGTGAATTTTGCAAAGCAGCACTTGAAGAAAATGTGAATTGCGAGGCCATTTTATTCACTCTCCTCCCCTCTCAATTAAATGCATGCATGCATGTATTTTTAAAAATGCGACTATGGATACCTAATATGCACTAGTAATGCAAGGAAATAGCACAAGATGGCACAATTGCAGGTGTATTTTTGCAGTGCAATCAGCCATCGCCGGAGACGAAGGCCTAGTGGGAGGAGGATGGCGACGACGAGAAGGAGGCAGGCACGTGTGCTGGTGTGGCACGATGCGGACAAAGGAGGCAAAGGCAACTCTGCCACTAGTATTATGGCAGAGCGATGAGAGAAGGAGATAGGAGTCACCGTAGCTTGCTTGGAGTTTGGCCGGAGGGGAAGAGAGGAAAATTGGGGGTTTTCTCAGGCCAAATCAAGCTTGAGAGGAACGGAAGGATCTGGGGACCCTTTTATAACCCCTGGTAGAGGGCCTTGTGCTTGGAAGGCAAGCTTCCAAGAATGGCAACCTCACCATAGTTGGAAGGTCGAAAAGACCCAAATCTCTCATGCGTTCGCATGAGTGATTGGGTGGAAATTGGAGCTCCAAATTGGGTTCACATGAATAGGGATTTCTCAAAGAATCTCCCTTTCAAATTTGAGAGGGATTCTTTGAGGAATCAGGGAGTTGTTTCTCTTGAATCCTTTCCGGAGTAGGATTTCCTCTGCTGTAATGGTGGATGGACCTAATTGCAAGGAACGATGAGAAAACTAGGGGTGTCTACGAGAGTTTTCAAAAGTTAGGGGTATAAATGTAATTGGGCTAGACTAATCTGCAAAGTAGGTCAAGGTGAATTCCCCTTAGGTCAAAATTTTGGTAAAAACCTAATCTGGATTTAAGGAATCCAATGGTAAAGTTGGATTTTAGGTTTGACCACTTTTGACTGGGCAATTTACACAAAAATCCAATTTAGGGCAAACATTTGACTAGGACCCCTATTTAGATCAAAATAGGTTCTAAAGGCCAAATTGAAGGTTCCAAACCCTGGAAGATATTTTTCCATGATTCTTAGAGGGTTTAGGTGAATTTTATCATGACTAGAAACTTGTTAAATTAAGTGGGTCTGCTTTAGGGTTACAAGAAGTCATTTAATTCCTAGATTTTACATGAACCTTTTTCGGTTTGAACCAACCCACTTTTTTTTCTTGTTAAGACCATTTGACCTATGTTTAGCCCCTGAGAAATCCCGTTGTTGTACTATAATGGTAAAATAATAGCTTTACCCCTTGTTTCTTGCTTTTCTTTCAGAGGGGTTTTTCCTTAAGTTAGGACCTCCAGTTGGTTATGTAGGAGCTTTTGTTCTCTTTTCTATGTCAAAATGAGTTAGTTTGGTCTCATGATGGTGTTCCCATCATACCCCCAAGCCTACCTTTTGCTAGTCCCTTAGCAAAATTTTAAGGTTTTAACTTCTATTCTAGACCATGAATTCCTTTCACAAATTATGATGAGTGCTTTTTTTTTCTTTTCTTTTTTATTATGTTAGAATGCCGACAGTAGGCCTAGAGGTACTCAAGTAACAACCAAGATCCGGACCTCACCAGCTCTAGCCTCGATCCTCAGCGATGGTTTTTAGGGCTCACAGGAACTATCCTAAGGTTCATTGGACTCCACGGTTAAAGCACCCGTGCTTGAGACATATTTTAGCCTCGGTTCAGTTTGCAGTGCATTTTTTGTCAGAGAGAGATAGAGGATTTATTTGTTTGGAGAGTTTTCTCTCTCTTTTCTTTTTATTTCTAGCTTTAGATTGGCTTTTCAACACGGTCTGTATTGGATTCCTCGTCCCCATCATCAATCCTCAAAAGGTCACTGGAAATTGATGCTTCGTGATAGCACCACCCATGGCAACCCCCAGAACCCTTGCTTTCGAGATTTTGAGATAATCCCGTCCATGTTGTTCTGTAGCTAAATCCAGACCCTAGCAATTCACATTTCGTGATAATGCCGCCCATGGCATCTAAACCAGCATGGTGCTTACGTGCCCCAGTAGGATATGTAAATATCCTAGGAGACAAGCACGGAGGAGATGATATGTTATTACGCATCTTCAAGGGGAATTTTCCACCTCTCCACACCGAGAACTCGTCCAAATCAGCTT
This sequence comes from Thalassia testudinum, assembly GCA_037157565.1. Lineage (NCBI taxonomy): Eukaryota > Viridiplantae > Streptophyta > Magnoliopsida > Alismatales > Hydrocharitaceae > Thalassia > Thalassia testudinum. The sequence continues at coordinate 128,088,230 of JAZHRO010000014.1, read as the reverse complement.
GTGTTGATCGGCCGCTCCTAATCTAGGTAACTTTTTTCAGAACATTTAAACGCTTTTGCATGATTTTGATAGTTATGCTCACTGAACCAGACTGTGTGTGGATTGGGGTGCTTAGGTTATCGAATCTCGCAAACCAATGGTCAGTTAACGAGGTTGAATACTCCCTAAGCCTTAGACCTAATACTTAAGCTTCGCATTTTCCCCAACCTCTTGAGGACTGTCCAGATCTTAACGAATACTTGAATTTTTTAAGCCTAAGATCAGTGTTCCTACTAATCTCTTTTTTGTGTCTCATTAGCACTTTTTCCTTCATTTTTCTTTTCCTTGATGTGGTCTAGAACTTCGGTTAATCCCTTAATTTCTTACTAATGACTATCACTTTTTTCTTTTTCATTTTGTGCTCTTTTTTTGACATTTTGCTCTTTTCCTCCTCATTTTCTGCTCATGATTTGTATGGCCTCAAAATTTTCTCTTCCCTCAATTTTTTTTCTTTTTCAAGGTTTTTTTCAATTTTTTGTTATTTTTTGTGATATGTGACTTTTTTGTTGAAACCTTTTTTTGTGAGATGAGTTTTTATGATGTTTTGCACTTTCATACCCCCCCATGCCTAGTATTTGCAATGTCCCCATTGTAAATTAGGTGGGTTCGAATTCAGCTTAGATCATTCATTAGAATAGGTTTTGGGTGTGCAAATGGGTTGAGGTGACAGTTGCGAATGATTTCTTGACTTGGGTACAGGTGCCTGAGGTGGAGTCAGCTGTTCTAATGGATGAACCGTAAAGTGCAATAGGACAGTTGCGAATGCCAAGCAAGGTTTTGGGTTTCTCAAGGATGACGGGTTGCCTCCCGCTAAGCATTGAGTTTTACGCCATCGGTTGGGTGCAATGAGCTTAGTGAGAATGGAGGGTAACGGATATCTCAACCAAATTTGTATCAATCAAGTCAATAAACAGTTTGAGTCTCTGATCGTTCACGACGAAGGGCTCAGAATCATGGTTGAGTGGACTGATCTCAATGGCTCCATTTCCAAAGATTCGTCGGACTAGGTAGGGTCCGATCCATTTTGATCATAGTTTTCCTGGGAACAGTTTAAGTTTGGCATCGAAGAGTAGGACCTTTTGACCAGGATGCAATATCTTTCAAGATATGTGCTTGTTGTGGAAGGCCTTAACCCACTCTTTGTAAATCCACGAGTTCTCATACACGTCATGGCATAATTCATCGATCACACTCATTTGAAGCTTTCTATGGGTTCCTGCCTTAGAAAGATCTAGGTTACAGTTCCGTACTACCCAATAGGCTTTGTGCTCCAACTCGATGGGGAGGTGACATGCCTTCCCGAACATTAATCTAAAGGGAGACATACCTAATTGGGTTTTATGGGTGGTCCTATAAGCCCATAAGGCTTCTAGAAGCCAGGATGACCAGTCCTTCCTGTTAGGTTGAACAGTAACCTGGAGGATTTTCTTGATCTCCCTGTTTGCTAGCTCAGCTAGACCATTAGTTTGGGGGTGATAAGGAGTAGAGATTCGGTGTGACACCGCGTATGTGGTCATCAGTGACCTGAACTAAGCATTGGTGAAATAGGTCGCTCTGTCAGAAATTATAGCACGCGGAATCCCAAACCGCGAGAAGATTTTCTGATGAATGAATTTGATAACAACTTTATGATCATTGGTTCGGGTCGGAATGGCTTCGATCCATTTGGACTCATAGTCAATAGTGAGTAAAATGTACTCGAAGCCATCCGAGATAGGGAAGGGTCCCATGAAATTAATACCCCATATGTCAAAGATTTCGCATACCAAAATCAACAGTAAAGGCATCATATCACGATGGCTCTTGTTGCCCAAGGTCTGGCAACGGGTACATGACTTACTCTGATTGTATGCATCTTTGAAAATAGTCAGCCAATAGAAGCCACACTGGAGGACTTTCGCTGTGATTTTATGACCTGAAAAATGTCCACCGCATGCCTGGTCATGGTAGAAAGATAGTATGTCTTGAATTTCAGCTTTTGCAACACATCGTCGAATTATCTGATCAGCATCGATGCCGAAAAGATACGGGTCTTCCCAGAAGTAGTACTTGGCATCGGAAAGCAATTTGTCCTTCCTAGCCTTTGGCCAATCGGATGGGATTTGATGTGATGCCAGGTAGTTTGCTATATCAACAAACCATGGAAGCTTTATATTGATAGTCAGAAAGTGCTCATCAGGAAAATGTTTTGTTATGGGTCCGGAAGGGTCGATGATCTCAGAAGGAAGGCAGGACAAGTGATCAGCTACCACAATCTATTTTTCTGCTTTGTCGCGAATCTCGAGGTCAAATACTTGCAACAATAAGATTCAACAGATTAATCGAGGTTTCACGTCCTTCGCAAGGAGACACCTCACAGCTGTGTGATCCGAGTGGATGATAACACGGGAACCTAGGAGATAAGATTTGAATTTTTCCAGGGCAAATACTATGGCGAGCAGCTCTTTCTTGGTAACTATGTAGTTACGTTGAGCCTCGTCAAGTGTCTTGCTAGTGTAGTAAATGACCATGGGCTTCCCATCAATTTTCTGCCCCAATACCACTATTACAGCGAAATCAGATGCATCGCACATGATCTCAAAGGGTTGAGAACAATCAGGGGACTATAGGATCAAGGCATGGGTAACTCAGTCACGGAGGATTTCAAATGCTTGAGTGCATTCCTTGGAGATTTTGAAAGGTACATCTTTAGAGAGTAGAGAGGTTAGAGGGTGCACGATTTTTGAGAAATCAGGAATAAATCGACGGTAGAAACTGATGTACCCCAGAAATCAGATATCCTTGGTCCAGCTAGGCATCAGGAGTTTGGAAATGAGATTCACCTTGGCTTGATCGACTTGGATGCCTTTTTCTGAAATAAGATGTCCCAGGACAATTCCTTCAGGCACCATGAAATGGCTCTTTTCCCAGGAAAGAACCAAATTCACATCAATGCACCGCCTGAGGATTTGGACCAAGTACAGGAGACAATCATCAAATGATGCTCCGAAAATTGAAAAGTCATCCATGAAGACTTCCATATAATCATCTACCATATCTGAGAATATGGCAAGCATGCACCGCTGAAAAGTCACAGGTGCATTGTAGAGATCGAATGGCATCTTCGGAATGCGTATGTCCCAAAGGGGCAAGTGAAAGTGGCCATTTCTTGGTCCTCAGGATGGATTGCCACCTGGTTATAACTGGAGTACCTATCCAAAAGGCAAAAGAACCTATTTCCTGCTAGTTTCTTAAGGATTTGATCAATAAACGGTAGTAGGAAATAATCCTTCTTCGTGGAGGAATTGAGTCTTCTGTAATCAATGCAGACTCTCCATGAGTTAGCCACACCGGTCGATATAACTTCTCCGGTTTCAGTCGTGATGACTGTGAGTTCTGCCTTCTTAGGCACAACCTAGATTGGACTCACCCATCGACTATCGGAGATAGAGTAGATGATCCCTACTTCTAGCCACTTAATGATCTCCTTTCTCACGACCTCTTGCAGATTAGGATTCAAACGTCTCTGCATTTCTCGAGAAGGTCATGTGCCCTCTTCGGTGTAGATACGGTGTGTGTAATAAGAGGGGCTAATACAATTCAAATCATCGAGAGTCCATCCAATGGCTCTATGATGTTGCTGGAGAACAGTAATCAGATGGGATTCTTGGTCAGGTGTGAGTCTGGAGTTGATAATCATAGGAAACGTCTGATTGGAACCCAAAAAGATGTATTTTAGATGGTCGGGAAGAGGCTTGAGTTCTAGAACGGGGTTATCAGCAGCAGCGGGCAGTTCAGGGTGTGTGTCAGGAGCAAGGGAAGGAGTTATGGGTGCATCTTGATCAGGGTCAAACTCCTCTGTTTGTGGGTTATGATCTTCTTGGGGTTGATCGGGAGTAATCAGGTTGTCCTCAATATACGGTTCATCAAGCACGGCCTTGATATCACATATTTGTTCTATAACTCCACAATTAATCCCTTGTTTTGCATTAAAGATGTTAATTTTCAGTATTTGGTTCCTAAATTTCAATTCTATTTGGCCCTCAGTTTATATTGGCCCTAGCAGTGGCCAGAAAGGGTCTCCCTAGTATAATTGGTGTATCCCTTGGATTTTTAGGTGCATCCATATCTAAGACTATAAAATCCACCAGGAAATAGAAATCCCGTACCATAACGATGACATCCTCGAGTACTCCTTTAGGTGACTTAATGGATCGATCAGCTAACTGCAACGTCACCTCTGTCGGTTTAAGCTCAGATTCTTCAAGGTTGTCAAGGAGGGATGTAGGTATTTGGTTTATGGAGGCACCTAGATCTAATAAGACTTTGTCAAATTGGGTATCACCAATAGTACATGAAATCAGGGGAGTACCTGGGTCTTTAGCCTTAGATGGGAGTTTGCTTGAAATTACAGGGCTAGCTTGCTATGATAGTATGATCAGACTCTCACTTTTGGTTCGCGGCTTACGCTTGGGTGTACACACATCCTTTAGAAATCGTGCGTAAGCTGGTATGTAGCATATTGCATCCATCAAGGGGATGTTTATATGGATTTGTTCAAAAAGCTTGACCAGATCCTCCTCAGGAGCCACGAGTTTGTTTATCCTCTTTCCCTTGGTCAATGCCTTGGGAAATGGAACCTTTGTTGGTTCCTCCAAAATAGGTCCAGGTTCTCGATCTGGGATAGGGGTGTCCTGAATAACTATCCTAGGGCTTGGGTTACTAGCAGGCTTAGAGTGGCTTGGATAAGGTGGTTCTTGAGTTGCTTTACCACTACGGGTTGTTATGGAGTTTAGTTCTACCTGGTTTTGGTTTGGGGTTGGTAAAATAGGTGGCTGCTGTTGAAATCCTGCATAAGATGTTGAAGCTTCCATCTCGTAGGGTGATGGAACAGAAGGGGCCAGATAAATCATGTGGGCATGGCTGAGATTTGGGTTCATAACATGCCTCTAGGTCGGCATGTTATTTGGATTCGGCAGAGGTTGCAAAGGGTGAGTGCCAGGCTGGCGGGAATTCACCATCTGGGTTAGTTGATTATGAACCTTTGTGATCTTGTCCTTATGCTATTTTTGTATTGCCACATTCATTTTCTGAATGTCAGCCAGAGTCTGAAGGATAAGAGTCATTTGATCTGCTTGGTTTGGCCCAGATTGATAGGTGGGGTTGGGTCGAGGCTGAGGCGGCTGATATAGACGAGGAGCTTGTGGACATGGTTGATAAGGTGGTCTTTGTTTTTGAGTATTTCCCCCCACAGGAAGTTGGGATAATTCCTCCATCCAGGGTTATAGGTGTTGGAGAATGGGTCATTCTGGATGGCGTTGAGGTCCTCACAGGTCTGAGGAACCTCGAGAAAATCAGAGTACGAGGGTTCAGAGTTCCCCCAACTAGAGTAGATTGGATCGGATTTTCCTCTGATCCTGGAGTCAGACGGGGGTGGATACGGGTCCATCCCCTGAGAAGATTGATTATAGATGTTCTGCACAGTTTCCCTCCCAAGAGGTGGCTATGCAAATGGGTTTTGCATAGAGGTGGCTCACTGCAGATGTCGACTCAGCTGGTCCACCTTCTTCTCTATGATAGAGACCTTGTCAAACCGACTGGCCATCAGTTCCAAGTTGATGGATGTGGATAGGCCCTGCGTCTCATGTGCTCCCCTAGGATTCGTCATTGCGTGGGCATTCATTCGATCGAATAAGCCCATGGAGTTATTATTGATGGAGTTATCACACATATTCTCGAGAATCTCCGACACAATGTCTTCGTGTTGACTCATGATATTTCCTCCGTAGGTTGCATTGACGAATAATCAAATGTCTTCATGGAGTCCCTGGTAAAATGACTGGATTTGTTCCCATTTAGGAACTCCGTGATGGGGGCACTTCCACATGAGATCCAAGAAACGGTCCCATGCCTCATGAAGAGGTTCTCCTGATTGTTGAGTGAAGTGAGTGATCTAGTGGCGCAAGGCATTCATCCGACCAACGGAGAAGAACATTTTCAAAAATTTAGACTGGAGTTCAACCCACGTGTTGATCGGATGCGTCTGAGTTTGATACTAATGAGCTACCTTGTCCATGAGGGAGAAGGAAAACATCTTCATAAGCAGAATATCCCAATTTTGTACATCTAACCCGAAGGTCTGGGCCAGATGTTTGAGTTTTTTGATGTGCTGGAATGGATCCTCGAAGTTAAGCCCATGGAACTTTGGGATAGCATAAATCATGTTGGGCTTGAGTTCAGAATCAGGACCTCCAACCGAGATTTGGACTCGAGGTTTGATCGCCACCGTAGCGGGATTATAATGATCTCACATCATAGGACACTGCAGCGGGTTTACAAAGTTTTGAAATAGATCATTCAAGCACTGGAGTTGGTGTTCAAGGTTGTTCTCCTCTTCGATTGGTTGTGCCATGATGGAAGAAGGAGAATTCAATTCTGATGAATCAGAGGAGAGGTCTATGTGGTGGGGTTGCTGCATAAACATTGATGTCGAGGCTTGGACTTGGCAGGAGTGGATTTCTAAAGGACCTCCTACCAAACATGCACTGATGGATTAGATGAGATTAGAATGTGCTGGACCCAATCAAGACACACAAAAAAAAATTGGATGACTATAGAGGCTCGGGGCAGATGATACCCCTTAGTCAGAAAAAGTTGTCCACCTGAGAAATACCTGGGCAACCAGAGAGGGAGAGTCCCGCAAAGACCCCTACACGGTAGAGCATCCCCACGAGTTACATGGTTTCCCCCACCCGACCTCTCTTGTCACTGAGATTCTAGGTAGACTAGAATAACGACCTTGACCTCTTAAGTCTACCACTTTTAATTAAGATCAAAGGTGCTTAGGGTTGCACTTGAACTTTAGATATTTTGAGTGCAAAAGTGACCTAATTTCAATGTTGGTTGACCCAAGGGGTCAACTTCACCTATTTGTCCTTTGAGAGCTTTAGGTCCTTCCTTTTAGGGTTCAAATGAACTTAAGAGCTTGATTTTTAGGGCTTCTCTTGGATAAGTCTTTTCAATCAAGGCTTAGGCACACCTCTTTCTGGAAAATTGATTCTTGCTTAGAAAAGATGTGTCTCTAAAACCCTAGATTGGAATCCTTAATTTAGCTCTAATTGGTCCAATTTAGTTGACACAAAAGATGGTATCTAGGGCTCAATCAAGAAGGTGGTAGCCCTGGTTACCTTAATTGGATGCACAATTCAAAATGTGTTGAAATCAAAATCAGGCAACTTTGGTGAATTAACTAGATATGGAAAGCAGGTAGCCCTAAATTGATTTTTTTCTTTGTTTCCTTTTCAGAATTGAGGGGATTAAGAGAAAGGGCTAATGAGAAATCACCTGCCTTAGGTGTGGTTGTTGTGCGGCTATCTTTTTTTTGAATCTTCTCCCTGAAACAATCACAACAAAAGAGATAGATCAAGTTAGTATGGAATCAGAAGTTGTGATCAAGATTTCTAAATTGCCCGTTGCTCCTTGGCAACAGCGCCAAAATGTTTTGTCGAAGTGAAATCGAGTTTTAAAATAATAAGTCGTAGTATAGCCAAAATCGCTCTGAAAACAAATGAATTTTATTACTCGAAAAATATAAATTCGAGGTCGAACACAGGGAGAAATTGGGGTTCAAAACCCAAGAACACAACTTTCAAATTTATAATATGCAATAACGAATCAAAGTTATAAAACAAGAAAGAGAATCTCATTGTATAAATAAGCTTAAAATGAAGTATGGATGTCTGATGTAAAAATCAGACATCTTAAATGCTAAGTGCTACAGTGCTTCTTTTATTTTTCTCTTCTGTTCTTTGTCTTCGGCTTCTTTCTTCTTCTGTCTCATTCTTATTCTCTAGCTCTTCTTCTTTTTCTGGCTTTTCTTGTTTTTCTCTGATTTCTTCTTTCTTCTCTGGCCCTTGGTTGCTCTAGCCTTAGCTTCTTCTTCCTTCTTCTGTCTCTGACTTCAGCCGAGCCTTCACCTTCCTTAGCTGCTTAGACTTCTACCCTTCTCCTTCTGGCATCCTTTGGGTTCACCCTTACCTTTTTCTTCCTCTTTTCCTCCTGAGGGCAAAACCTACCCCTTACCCTCCCTAGGATCTCTCTTCTTTCTTCTCTCTTAGACTCACTCTCCCAGAGCCTTCTCTAGTTAACACGCCTGGGACTAGGCCCACTGGAGTTGGTGGTGGGCGAGGAGTGCACAGGTAGTCAGGTCAGAACTAGGTCCACGGAGGGTGGGGTCACGGACGAGGCGAGTGAGCTGAGTGGGACCTCACCCTGTGTCAGGAGGCGATAAGCCCTTGACACTTTTTCCTTTTATTCCACACCGCCTGCTCTCAAACTTCCAAGGTGGGACTAAATGTGCCACCTTCTTTGAAGGTGATTCCGCAGCAGGTGTTCTCGCAAATTATAGAGGCTATGGGGGCCTTGGACTCCAGTTCCTAGCTGGAATCATGTGCGAAGGAAGTTCGTGTGTCTGGGAACCTGAAGCGTGATGCTTGGAGCCAAGAATGAAGCTTGCTTGCTTCTTTGAGCCTACTTCAATGGCGGCAGAGCACCTGTACCATGTCCACAAGCAAAATAACCTTACGGCCTCGTCACAACACATAGGGAGCTTCGCCTTGGCACGACCTCATCACAACACATAGGGAGCTGCAATGGCGATGGTTGGCATGCCGCGAGGTGGCCTGGGCATGCGTGCCTAGGTCACCCTGTGGTTGTAAAGATGGATGTATTTAGGGGACGTGTTGGGAGCGTGTGGCGGTGAATGGGAAGAAAGGTTATGATCAAAGAGTCATGGCGAAGCTTGTGAGGTGGTTGGCGAGGTGGGTGGATGCATGGAGTGGCAGGAGCACCTCGCCGGTGGTCTACCAGCGGTGGAGAAGGTGGTGGTGATGTGCGAGTGTCGAGGGATACTTTAGGAAATAAATGCGAGAAAAGAGATAAGAAGGGAGAGTAGAGTTATCTGAGAGGGAATAGACGAAGGGGGGAGCGGAGGAGGCAGATGACTCATATGTGCTGTCATCGGAGATGAAGGCTTAGTGAGAGGAGGACGGCGACGACGAGAAGGAGGCAGGTGCATGCGCTGGTTTGGTGTGATGTGGACGAAGGAGGCAAAGGCAACTTTGCCACTGGTATTGTGGCAGAGCGATGAGAGGAGGAGATAGGAGTTGCAGGAACTTGCTGGGAGTTTGGTCGGATGGGAAGAGAGGAAAATTGGGGGTTTTCTCAGGCCAAATCAAGCTTGAGAGGAGCAGAAGGATCTGGGGACCCTTTTATAACCCCTAGCAGAGAGCCTTGTGCTTGAAAGGCAAGCTTCCAAGCATGGCAACCTCGCCGGAGTTGGAAGGTCGGAAAGACCCAAATCTCTCATGCGTTCGCATGAGAGATTGAGTGGAAATTGGAGCTTCAAATTGGGTTCACATGAACGGGGATTTCTCAGAAAATCTCCCTTTCAAATTTGAGAGGGATTCTCTGTGGAATTAGGGTGTTTCTCTTGAATCCTCGCTGGAGTAGGATTTCCTCCGCTGTAATGGCAGAGGGACCTAATTGCAAAGAATGACAAGGAAACTAAGGGGTGTCTGCAGGAGTTTTCAAAAGTTAGGGTTATAAATGTAATTTGGCTAGACTGATTTGCAAAGTAGGTCAAGGTGAATTCCCCTTAGGTCCAAATTTTGCTACAAACTGAATTTGGACCTAAGGAATCCAATGATGAAGTAGGATTTTAGGTTTGACAACTTTTGACTGGGTAATTTACACAAAAACCTAATTTAAGTTAAACATTTGACTGAGACCCCTATTTAGATCAAAATAGGTTCTAAAGGCCAAATTGAAGGCTGCAAACCTTGGAGGATATTTTTCCATGATTTTTAGAGGGTTTAGGTGAATTTTATCATGACCAGAACCTTGTTAAATTAAGTGGATCTGTTTTAGGGTTACAAGAAGTCACTTAATTCCCAGATTTTACATGAACCCTTTTCTGTTTGAACCAACCCACTTTTTATCTTGTTAAGACCATTTGACCTATGTTTAGCCCTTGAGAAATCCCATTCTTGTACTGCAATGGTAAATTGCAGTTTTACCCCTTGTTTCTTGCTTTTCTTTCAAAAGGGCTTTTCCTTGAGTTAGGACCTCTAGTTGGTTATGTAGGAGCTTTTGTTATCTTTTCCAGGTCAAAATGAGCTAGTTAGTGCTCATGATGGTGTTCCCATTAGCCCCCCCTTAAGCTCAATTGGCTCAGTGCGACAGTGCACACGCACGCATAGTCAGTGCGACTCGACAGTAAGGCGTGGTGCACAGCACGCTCCAGCACATGTGCACGTGACATGCTGCATGGGGTGCATGGAGGTAGCTGGAGCATTGAAGGTGCAATGGTGGGTGCAAGGGCAATGGATGTGACTGGTCTTTAACGACATTTTCAATGTTTCTATTGACCCAATGACGAATTTGAGCCCTTTCCTTGACTATAAAAAGGGCCCTACTCTTCTCATTTGCACCAAGCTTCGGCCCACGAGTTTCCACCACTTCATAAAGCTCCTAAGCAAGGTTGTGAAGATGTTGGGTCATCGACTGAAGACCCTCCACCATCGTGGCTATCTTGACGCCATCCATTGCCTCGCATTTAGTTTTAATTGTTGATAGTTGTAGTTCATCTATTTTATTTAAGCATTCATCTATATTGTGTTGAACATAACATTTGATACTCAATATATTTATCATAGATTTCTAACCATATCTCTCTCTCCCTTTCTCTCTCTCTCTCCCTATCTCTCTCTCTTCCTCTCTGGTTTGCAAGTGAACAAACGGCGAATTTTTGTGACACGAAAGTGAATATTTGATCCTATTCCATGCCTCCCTGTGTTCGACACTCGGACTCATGTCCGATAATTTTATTTAAAATTGACGTCGTAAAATGTGCTACAACAGGCAATTTTAACAAAAATGCATCGTGCAAACGTCAGTTTTTGGCGTCGTTGCCAAGGAGGCAATGGATCTCTTTTTCACCTTCATTTTCTTGGTCATTATCCATATTTGTGTTATCCAACTTGCCCTTCTCTCTCTTCTTGTGGTTCCAGGAACCTCGTGCATTGGCAACGAGAGGAGAACTTGCTGGGGTGGATCAAAGGAAGCGCAAGTAGAAGACTGCCATCAACCCGAAGGTTTGATCTTGTCTTCCCTTGATCCAAAGGTAACATCACATCTTTGGACCTAGAAAAATTGTGGTGTGTTAAAAAAAAAACCTCATTTGTTTGTCGAAGAAAAACACACCATTAAGTCCGCAACTTGTTAATTTCGCTATATGATTTTCTAAATTTGGGTTGAGGACACAATTTAAGGATGCTAGACACATCTAAAAATTTTGAGAAAATTCTCGGAGGTGCTCCGTTCAGTAGGCAAACTCCCCTTCAAATTTTAGAGCAAAACTTCTCGTGGTTTGGCCGTGAGAAATTCTCTACTAGAAGTACGCAAGGTAGTCCAAAGTTCTGGAGATCTGTAGATTTCTCTTACTGCTGTGAACTCCACGTAGCTCGAATTTGTGGGAAATTTATATTTTTGGAAAGATCTTGAAATTCTCTACACTTCTTTTACATATCATGTTTGAATTTGGAATTGATTAGTGCTTGTTATGATCAAGATATTAAACTTGCATACTAATCTAGAAGTTCTAGACAAATTGATTCCCTCTTGGAAAAATAAGAATTTTGGTAGTCTATTGTCCTCAAAAAATTTTGAAATTAATTTTTTTGAAAAGGTCAGTCGATTTTGGTCAAGATAAGTTCATTGATTATTTGATTGGACCGTTCTTGACAAAATCTTTAAAAATTTCATTGAGTAGAAGCTGCATACCCTAGGATTTTCCACACTAGGGACTTTTTGATTTTATAGTCACAAAAGGCCTTGAAGAAAATCAATCTTCACCAACTGTATGACAAAGCCATAAAATTAAGTAGACATTGGCCCTAGGAATCATTGAGTTTGTTTTAGGGTATTTTCCTGAATGCATAGTGAATTAGTGACATCTGCTTGCTCCAAAAGGTGCTTAGTTGGGAGGTCTGATTGTCAAACGAATTAAGCAAGCTGGGGTTTAGCATAATTAGCAGCCTTCGGGACATGCTCCCCCTACTTCGCCTTCCCAACTCTACCACCTTTAGGAGTAAGGACCACACCGAATTCACGGTGTGGTCAGAATCTACTTTTGAGGCATAAGTTGCCTAGGTCTACACTATAAGGCCTAGATTTGTTTGCTTGGTTGTGCACACACCATTCTCTCATCTATTCTTCTCTCATCCCTCCACTTCTTCCAAACAATGGATTTCCATGCCTATCATTCCTTCCCAAACTATCCCCAACATGATTTGTATTACAACCTAAGTAGACTGTATCCATAGTTTACTTGCAACAACCATTCGCCTAGTTGGGGATATAACCTAGGACTCGAGTATCTAGAAGACCCTTCTTATCCCAACTATCCCAATTTCACTCAACTCACACCAACTTCCTATTGGGATACATCCAACCCAACAACCAAGGTTTACGATCCAAGCCTTGGGGATCCTTACCTTGATTCTCCTTATGATGGCTCTTCTTTTAGGTCCCACCCACCTACTAATCAATTTGATAGGACCTACACTCTAGGAGAACACCAAGACCCCTACCCTTCCTAGGACCATAACCAAGATAGGTTGTCTAAATTCAAGGATCTCTCCTACTTGACCTATGGATTGGAAGGGATTCTAGAAAAATGGAAATCAAAGGATGATCATAAACCTAGGCAAATCAAGAATGATCAAACCTTGCTTTGGACCCCTTATGAAGAATCTGACTGAGAGGAGGACTTAGAACCTCAATTATTCTGGAGCAGGACTAAATAGAAAATGGTGCCTCTTGAAGAATTGGACCCCGAAAATGATAGAATAGTGGACCCACCTAAGAATCTAAACCCCAGTAAGGATTCTAGTACACATCCCCAACCTTACCCTCCTAAGCCTGATTTGAATGCTACGAAGGAAATCCAAGGGAAACCTAATGACACTCTGTCAATTCTTGATAACCTTCAGTTGGAGTTATATAGATAGAATCAAGAATTGATTAAGGGGAAACAAGCCATGATGGATATGTTCCAACAATTGGATGAAGAGTGTCAACAGAAAGTGATGAAAGAAATTTCTTTCTCAGAAATAATGGAATAAGGCCTCGTGGTAATTGATTGGACCACACCTAGTTGTCCTAAATTGGTGCAATCCACTATCAACACTTCCCTAATGTTGGAAAGCAATGAAGACCCTTTGGAATACAAACAGGTAGAAAATAAGGATGAATCTAAAAATTTGAATGATAAGATTGAGGTCAATGTCTCAAAATTTAATGATAATAATTTAGTAATAAGGACATCATGATTTAGTGATGGGGAATCTGACTTTGAACACCTTGATTATGAAATACTTAAGGACCCCATCATGGATTTAAAGAAAAGGTGATGGGAAGAACTGTGGTATGAAATGAATGAAGAAATTAGCTCCATCACAAGTCCTTCCCTGATGATTGAATATGATTTGTAGGAGATGAGTAGGATCTCAGTTTCCAATGGCGATGAGGAATTAGACAAGATTGAGGATGGGGAGGATTTTCACTTTGATCAACCTGAATCAATCATGATTGATCAAACACATTCTTTTGTAGCTAACCCAAGTCTCAAAAGTATTAATGTAACCAATGTGGAGTTGGTTAAACATTTGGAGTCCAAACATTTAAAAGAAGAAGAGAACATTTTGTTGAAATAAAGTTTATGGATGGAGACCGAAATGACCCCCCTGAAGACAACAAAATCGAAGAAGGAAATATTGACTGCAGGGGTCCTAAGTTGATCAAACCACCGACCTTTTATCAAGAACCCTATGACCTTCATGACTTAGATCTAGGGAGGAATAAAAACCCTATGATTCATCATCACATCCAACCTAATTTTCTAAGGACGAGAACTACTTCGTCGGACAATCTAAATGTTCGACTTTATTCATTAGGGTTACATCTGTTCACACAAACTTCTACTCTACATGCCCGTAGACTAAGAGAGGAACAGACACGGGCATGCATGTTACACCTTGCAAAGTTCTTGTCTCTTAGAGATGGGACTCCACCACAACCTAGTCCACATCTGCGGACTTTAGATTTTAGGTCTGGCTAATTTTGTTGTCACCTTCTTAATGTAGACCATTCAAGTAATTGATCCTTTGTTGTCTGTGTACTACACCCAGCTAAAGGCACTAAACTCAGAGCTTCCTGGGAGGCAACCCAAAGGATTCAAGTAGATCGGATTAGTTGTTGAAACTTAGGTGATTTCTTTCCACACTCCATTGCATACATTTATTTTCCAATGAGGACATTATCCAACTTAGGCATGGGGGGATGGGTAATTCGTATGTTCTGAGTACATTTTGCCATCTTGAATTATTATTTTTTTTTAAAAAGGAAAATAAAACTTAGGTATTAGAAGCTTGTCGACTCTAGGAAATGATACATCAGGGACCTAATCACTTAGAACCTTCAAGTCATCAGACTTAATCAGTCCAGGTGTCCACTAAAATGTGGACTTGGTCTCAAGTCCTCACCACCTTAATGTATATTAATATGGTCAATAAAGTAGGGTGATAAGTATACAACTTATCAACCTGCCTTCTGATTTGGGGGAATTTTTAGTCTAAGCATCTACACACGTTTTGCACTAACTCCCTCATCGGTGGTTTTAAGGGAAATTAGGTAGCTAATGAATCTTCTAGGGTGGTATGGCTAACAAGTTGTCGTGCGTAACAGCCCATTAGCCGATTGTCCAGAGCCCAGCCACACGGCCATTCTCTTTTATTACTGCCTTTAGGTAAATCTTATATTAGGAAAGCCACCTACTTAAAAAAATACATATATAAGGAGAAATAGAAAAATAGAAATAGGAGAAAAGAAAAAAAAAGAAATAAGCCACACTTCATCGCATGAGTATGGCTAGTGAGGTAGACACATCCATTTAGGTTAAAATACATATTTATGCATGTTCCTAGGCTTAGATTTGCATTCCATATTATAAATATTGCATAGCATGCATCATTCTGCATTTAGAGTAGTTGTGTATATTTTAGGTTAATTGCAAACTTTTTTTGGTATGGAGAGAAGGAGATTTACTTTCGAACCTCAGATTGACGACCTGACAGTACGGATCTGATCAGGATGATGATTGGAGTCCAACACCTCTGAAATCGCCTTGATCGGAGTCCTGTAGCACCATATGCAGTCTAAGTAAGATCAACGGCCAAGGGACTAGGTGGCATAATTCAGAGCTTCAAATGACAAATCTAACTGCACAGATGGATTTGGGTTGACGATCACATCCCAACGGCTTGAAAATCGACTCAATCTGACCTTTGTGGCAGCCCCTACAACGAAAAGAAGATGGACGGCCCAGATCGCGCCACGTGGTGCAACCCAGGCTGCCCATTCGCACGCAAGCACCACCACACAAGCACAATAGCGCGAGCGCTTATGCGGACGTGGAGGCACGCATGCACAGTAGCATAGTGGGTGTGCATGGATGCTCGAAGCGTGCACCAATGTAGCGGCAGCGTGGGTGTAAGGCTGTCTTCAGCGATGTTTGCGGCGGATCTTCAACGATGTTTATGACTGTCACTAAATGTCCTATATACGAAATTGATCCTTTCCTCCACTATAAAAGGATCCCTACCCCTCTCATTCTTCTTCATCTCTTCCCTTCTTCCTCTCACCACCTCCAAGGCTCTAGAGAGAGCTTGTCCCAAGCCCAGGATGCTCCTCTAGAGTAGAAAGCAAACATTTATTCTCGCTTCTCATCCCCAATCGTGGAGCATCCTGCGGCCGTCCTCTCACCTCCCTTCGGTAAGAAGATCCTCGCCACGACGTCGTCTTGCCCCGCCTCTGTCCTTTGACTCCATCTTCATTCATCTCGCTCCTCACCACCTTCCTCCAAGCGACGTCAGAGCGAGTCATCCTCCAAGCTACTGTCGAGGGGGATTTCTCTCACCTATCTCTATCTTTATTGCTTTTGTAGTATAGTTTTCCTGCTTTCCTAGTTGTAATAAACATTTGATTATAAAAATACATAATTGTTTCTCTCTCTGCCTCTGTCTCTGTTTTTATTTTGCAGGTAGATTAGCCAGAATTCATCGACCTGATCTCTTGCTTGGTAAAAATACCAAAAAATTAGAAAGGATAAAACCGACAAAAATAAATAAAAAGTGAAACGCGGATTTTCAAAACCAAACTTTCACCTCCCTGTGTTTGACCTGAGACTCACTTTTCAAGTTTCAATTATAAATTTTATCTGATCAACGAATTTTCTCAAAAATCAAACTACGATGACAGGTTTTCCAAACTCGAACCCTTTTCGCATGTGAATCCATCGCAATCATTTTGCCACCATTGCCGGGGATTGTTTGATTGTCACTTCGACTCCACCCATTTCATGCCTGCATATATATATATATATATAATACTCCTCTCTTGTGGGATTTACTGAAAGTGACACATGTTAAACACCCGCAACTTTTGACTTAAGGCGCACCATTCCACTTTGATTCTACCACTTAACAGGGATCTAACCTGTGGACCCGGTACACTTCAACTCAATACACATAAGTGAGTAGAAATCTGAATAGGTTAAACATCGGTGTGCCTTAACTAAGTGATGCAACAAGCTAATTGATTGAGCTGTTTGGGTGCACCACTGAAGATAAAAGTCATTCATTAGTAGCATGCCACTTAGGATTAATCTTTAGTGCTGAACCAGGAACTCCACATTATTTTTTGATTTCTAAGGGAATATATTATCACAATGCTTTCAAAACTTGGAGTGTTCTCTTGAACTTGATTAAATACACCTAAGATTAAACCGTAAAAGACACATCATCAAATAACTTTGTTTGTAAACCCTGGTTGTGCACGCACACACATTTGAATTGATCATTAAGGGCACAACCCATCTAAAGGGCCCATCACATTCCAAGAGCACAATCATCCCAAGCCTAATTAAAATTGAGTAGACGTTGCCTTAAGGATTAATTCACTCTATGGGTTTTAGACTGAGATTTTTTTTGATTAATCTACTTCTGCTGCTCCATCTGATTTATAGCTAGGGGAGTAGCGTCAAACGACCGTGGCTGGGGGGTACACTAGGAACCGGAGGTGCAAGCCAAAGAAAGAACCTTCTCCTCAGCCCCTCCTTCTAATTGATTGGATTGACAGGATAAAAGTAGACCAAATTGGTTATAATCTCAAGACGGGTCCTGGGAGTCTATAGTTCTTTAGGCTAACCCACCTAAGGACAGGGTTGATTGCTTGTATTGCAGGGCTCCTTTCTCTCTTCTGATTCCCTCCTATTCTACCATGTATCCTTCCACATCTTACATGCATTTCTCATCCTACCCTCCTACCAACACTTATCCCCAAGATTATTGCTATACTGACTTGACTTATCACTACCCATCTCCTTGTCGGGACAACATTGATTGGGGATATGAATTTGGACCTTAGTGTCTAGGGCCTAACCCTGGACAACAATACTATGATTACTATCCTTCCCAAAGCTACAATGATTATAGATCTCCATCCTTTGATGATCAAACCAACCCGATCTACAATAAGGAAGGATATGATGATTATAACATCTACCCTCCCTAGTATTCCACTGAATATAGGTCACCACCATTCTTTGAACAACCCGAGATGACCTACTATCACGGAGGGACCCGAGAACCTCGATATCTTGACTCCCCTAGATTTAACCCAAACCAACCCAAACCTGAATCGAACCATTCGGCTCTGGTGAACCAAGTCCAAGATAAGGTGTTCGCTAACTTGAGGAACACCATATAATCTTTAGAAGCACAGCAAACACCATGCATTGAAGCATTAGAGCCTATGATAAAAATGATTGATGAGCTGAATAGCTCTTTATTGAATTTGCTCCAAAATGTTAGGGATATGGGCCTGGGTGAGTTTCTACTTGGGAAATTATCAAGGTTGAGAATGAAATTTGTGGTTGCCCAAGTCCAATCTTGGTATGATTCTCAACATGAACCCCCTTCAGGAGAGCAATTGTCTGAACCTGCTCAGGTGCCTGTTGGGGGGGATACATGTTTTAAGACCGGGCATGACCAGGTTAGGCTAGAGCAACCCATTGAGGATGAACCAAGTTTCTCACCTAATATCTCAGAGCTACAGAATGACAAAAAATATGTCTTCGTGGACCATGAAATGACATATGATTTTGAGAGATATATAAATGAGGATCATGAATTCTTTGATTTTAAGGGTGAGGAATCTCTTAGTGAAGTCTCACTTGAGCTTAAGGAGAATGATTTTAGTGAGACTAATGGGCTTGAGGAGCAAGATGAACCATTTGATAGCCTTATTATTGAAGATTGTGATCTGATTAGGGCTAACCTGGAGGATACTGATCGTAACATAATAGATGATCCAATCGGTAGCCCTAACCTTCAACCACACCCTGAAGAGCTGAATGATCATACTTTTGAGATCATTGTACCCAAGTCAATTTTGATTCATCCACGATTTCTGGACTTGGGTAAATCATATGGGGTTAATGACATCCTAGAGGTCCCAGAACCTAAACACTTGGTGTTGGAGGATAGAAATGTGGAAATGAAATCTGGGAGGTTAATTATGAGGGAACTATGATTTTGGATCTAAGGGTTCCTATTGACCTAAAACCACCTACTTTCTACCAGGACCCTTCCAATATGTTTGACGTGCAACCTAAGCTCAGAATTATTGACTATCTTTCTGAGTTGAAATTTAAGTGGACATCTGAACAGTGTAAATCAAATCTACCTTTTGTCTGATAATTTAGTCTTTGGTTGTACACCACTAAACTGCAGGCCCGGCCCTGCAAGGATAATAATCTTTGGTTCTGGGTGATTTTCAACAGAACCTTAGAACTACTCAACCCTAGGGCATGGGTCTGCACCACAACTTGATCCACATCTGTGGACATCTTCTATTTGTGGGTCTGAGGATTAATCTTTTGATTTTGATTCTGACCCACAATTATGAATTCTCCATTTCTTCCTTGTATGTATTTTATGCCTAGCTAAAGGCATTAAACTTAGCACGTGTATACTCTCTTCTCTCTGTAGAGCTGACCGGATTTTCACGAAATTCTGGTGATCTGTTTACTCTACCCTTTTCATGTCTTTATTTTTACAATGAAGACATTGCATCATTTTGGCATGGGGGTGGATAATTAATTCTTGAAATCATTTTGTTAACTCTGTAGAATTTCTTTTAGTTTCTTTAAAAAAAATGAAAATTCAAAAAGAAAGAAAGAAAAAAAAAGAAATTAGCAGAAGAGAACTTAAGAATTTGGAATTTATTAACTTTAGGAAACGATATGATAGGACTTGAACACTTTGACTCTTCAAATCTTCAGGCTTAATTAGCTCGGGTGTCCACTAGAATGTGGACTTAGTCTCGAGTCCTCACCAAGTAATTTTACTTTGATTTGGTGAATAAATTGGGATGATAAGTACACGACTTATCAACCCATCCTCTGATTTGAGGGGATTTTAAGTCTAGGCATCTGCACACTATTTGCACTGACTCACTTTCTGACTGTTTTTACAGAAATTGGGTAGCTAATGAACTTTCTAGGGTGGTATGACTGGCAAGTTGTCAGTGGTAACAGCTGATTGGTCGGTTGTCCAGAACCTAGCCACATGACCATTCTCTTCATATTACCTTTAGGTAAATCTTAGATCAGGGAAGCTACCTACTTAAGAAAAAGAAAAAAATAAAAAAAACGTACCCAAAAAGAAAAAAAAATAGAAAAAAGCGAAAATAAAAAATAAAAAAATAAAACGACACTTCACCGCACAAGTAAGGCAGGCAAGTTGCCGTGGGTAATAGTCGATTGGCCTATTGTCTAGAGCCCATCTCACAAAAATGCACAAATAATTCCCAAAACACTTAGGGAAGAAGCGGGGAAGTAGAATAAATCGAGGAGATATAGACTGGATTAGAAAGATAAACCTTTTGGCAGAAATCTTTAAGGTCACCTAGGGTCGTACAAACCTGAAGTCCATTTTAACGGCCGCCTAGTGAGTCTATCACCCTTTCACAAGATGCTTAGCACTTAGAGTCCTTTTCGAGTCCTAGGTGTGTCGGGTAGCGATAAAACGTTATCCGAAAACTCTTAAAGTCCAAAAGTCTAAAAAAATTAGAAAGGAAGAAAAATAAAAAAATGTATCTTCCCTTTTCAAATAAGGTGGGGACTTGGGCGGTCTACATTCTGGTAGACACTCGGGTACTGTTGAGTGTTTGCAGTTTAGGACCTTAGTTGAAATTTTCTATTGTTAATAAATGACTTAGCCCTAAGCGATCGAGTCCTAATTCTATTTTTATACATTGCATGGAGTTTAATTTTGCTTGGGACTAGCAAAAGATAGGCATGGAGGTATGATGTAGACACATCCATTTAGGTTAAAATGCCTATTTATGCATGTTCCTAGTCTTACATTTGCATTCCATATTATGAATATTGCATAGGATGCACCATTCCGCATTTAGAGCAGTTGTGTATATTTTATGTTAATTTAATCCTTTCTGTGGTCAAGAGAGAAGGCAATTTACTTCTAAGCCTTAAATTGACGATCTGACCATACGGATCTGATCAAGACGACGATCGGAGTCTAACACCTCTGAAATCGCCATGATCGGAGTCTCGTAGCACCATATGCAATCCGAGGAAGATTAACGGCCAAGGGACAAGGTGACATAATTTAGAGCTTTAAATGATAAATCCGACTGCACAGATGAATTTGGGTCGACGATCGCAGCCCAACGACACAAAAATCAACTCAATCCGACCTCTGTGGCCGCCCCTACATTGGAAAGAAGATGGATGACCCAGATCGCGCCATGTGGTGCATCACAGACTGCCTATGGGCACGCACGTGCCACCGCATGTGCACAGTAGCGCGGGCCCGCACACAGGTGGAGGCACACATGCGCAGCAGCGCTGTGGGCTATCTTCAGCGACGTTTGTGGTAGATCATCAGCAATGTTTATGTCTGTCACTAAATGTCCTGTATACAGAAATGATCCTTTCCTCCACTATAGAAGGACCCCTACCCCTCCCATTCTTCATCTTTTCCTTTCTTCCTCTTACCACCTCCAAGGTTCTAGAGAGAGCTTGTCCAAAGCTCGGGATGCTCCTCAAGAGTAGAAAATAAACATTTGTTCTCGCCTCTCATCCCCCTTCGTGGAGAATCCCATGGCGATCTTCTCACCTCCCTTTTGGAAGAAGATTCTCGCTGTGATGCCATACTGCCCTGCCCTCCGTCTTCTGGCTCCGTCCTCGTTCATCTTGCTCCTCACCACCTTCCTCCAAGCGACGTCAGAGTGAGTTGTCCTACAAGAAACCATCGAGGGGGAATTCTCTCACCTATCTCTATCTTTATTGCTTTTGTACTATAATTTTCCTGCTTTCCAAGTTGTAATAAACATTTGATTATAAAAATACATGATTGTTTCTCTCTCTGTCCCTGTCTCTCTCTTTTTATTTTGCAAGTAGATTAGCCAGAATTCATCGACCTAATCTCTTGCTTGCTAAAAATACCAAAAAAATTAGAAAAGAGAATAATGACAAAAACAAATAAAAAGCGAAATGTCGATTTTCAAAACCAAGTGTTTGCCTCCCCATGTTCGACCCGGGACTCGTCGAGTTTCAGTTATAAATTTTATTTGATTGACGGATTTTCCTACGAATCAAACTATGATGACGAGTTTTCCAAACCCGAACACTTTCCGCATGTGAATCTACCACAATCATTTGGCAAGTTATTGTGGGTAACAGGCCATTGGCCGGTTGTCCATATCCCAGCTCATAAAATGCACAAGAATTTCAAAACACTTAAAGTGGTGGCAGGGAAGTACCATATTCCGGGGAGATATACACTGGGTTCGCCCTTGTATTCACCCCACAAAAATAAAAAGTAGGGAGAAAGCTACCGGTCAGACAGATACACCTTTAGGCAACATTTTCTCTTTCGGGTCACCTAACTGCGTAGAAACCCGAAGTCTGTTTTAATTGCTGTTGAGTGAGTCTCACTTTCACAATAAGATGCTTAGTACTAAGTGTCCTGTTTGAGTCTTGGGTGGGTTGGGTAGCCGTAAAATGTTATCCTGAAAATCTCAACTCCAAAAATCCAAAAAAATTAGAAAAGATGCAAAAGAAAAAAAAATATATGTACACTTTGCTTGCATATAAAGTAAGGTGAGGACTCGAGCGATCTGCATTTTGGCAGGCAACATGGGCACTGTTGAATCCTTACAATTTAGGTTCTTAGTATAAATTTTCTCCAGTCGTCAAGCAACTTCTACTTAAGAGATCAATTCCTAATTTTAGTTGTAAATAACATTTAGATTAAAACCTTGCTTGTGACAAGCAAGGGGTGGGCATTGTATGATGAATCTACAATGTTTAGTGTTAATATTATCAATTAGAGTCAATTTCAAGGGCTCTTGTGAGATAATGTCAGATTATAGTGGGTTTGGGAGCATTACATGCTTTCTACATTATTTCATGTTAAAGATCTCTTAGAATCAATGTTTAATGACCATGTGCACAAGTCCATGTTGAAACAGGTCTCAGATGAGCGATCGGACCATACGGATGGATCTTGATCGACAAACGAAGTCCAACGGACTCGAAATCACTTCGATTCGACCTCCGTAGCTCCCACAAGATGCCCAAGAAAGATCAATGGCCAAGGGGCAATGTGACATCCTTACAGGCTTCAGATGAAAATTCCAATCATATGGATGGATCTAGAGCGACGATCGCAGTTTGATAGCATGGAAATCATCACGATCCTCGCACCATGGCATCTCCTACAATAGAAAGAAGATGGGCGACCTAGATGGCACCATGTGGCACCATCTAGGCCACCCAACGTCGGACATGAATGCCTAGCACTGGCTTCTCTTCATCCTCATCATCAAATCTCGACCGTTGGATCAAGATCCAACAGTCGAGAAGCCACCTCCACCACATGCCTTTCGATCCTCCTCGTGACCATTTCAAGGGCATGGTGTGGTGGTCTTGAGAGGAGTTCTCAAGGAGAGGGCACTGGTTCAAATCCCTGCGACCCCCCTTCAAGCTCATTCGACGCAGCATGGCAGCACATGCATAGCACGCGTGCGTAGCAAGTGCAACACGGCAGTAGCGGCAGCAAGGTGCAATGCATAGCATGCTTCAGCGCATGTGCATGCGGCATGCCACGTGGGGTGCGACGAGGCAATGAAGCGTTGAAGGCGTGAGGGAAGGGGTAAGCGCGACGGATGCAATGGGTCCTCAATGACATCTTGAATGTCGCATTGACCCAATGACGAATTTGAGCCCTTTCCTCAACTATAAAAAGGGCCTTACCCCTCCCACTTGCACCAAGCTTCCACCCAAGAGTTTCCACCACTTCATAAAGCTCCCAAGCAAGGTTGTGAAGGCACCGAGCCACTGACGGAAGTCCCTCCACTGTCGTGGCTATCTCGATGCCGTCCATTGCCTCGCTTTTAGTTTTAATTGTTGATAGTTGTAGTTCATCTATTTTATTTAAGCATTCATCTATATTGTGTTGATCATAACATTTTCTAGTCAATAGATCTTTGATATATTATTCTCATATGTTTATCATGCATTTCTAACCTTATCTCTCTCTCCCTTTCTCTCCTCTCTCTCTCCCTCTCCCTATCTCTCTCTCTCTTCCCCTCTAGTTTGCAAGTGAACAAATGATGAATTTTTGTGACATGAAAGCGAATATCTGATCCGTTTCCATGCCTCCATGTGTTAGACACTTGGACTCACATCCGATACTTTTATTTAAATTTGACATCGTAAAATGCGCTACAACGAGCAATTTTAACACAAATGCGTCGTGCAAACGTCGCCCATGACCTCAGTGTCGCGTGAAGGTGCTCACCCACTGTGCCAAGTCACCCTTTGAGGCGAGCTTTGGTTTTGAGCTTAAGCATCCATGGCTGTTGGATCAAGATCAAACAGCCTAGATCACCCATGCAGTTTGAGGAGAGAGAGAGAGGGTGTTCTTTGGTCAGTTTGGGCAACTAGGATGTTGCCACATGGAACCATCCTGACCATCCATCTTCATATGCTCGTAAGTAGTGCCACGAATGTCGGATTGGATCGATTTTTTGCACTGTTAGGTGCGATAGTTGATCTGAACCCATCCGTGTGGTCGGATTTGTCATTTGAAGTACGAATTTACACCACCTAGCCTCTTGAACTCTGATCTTTCTCTAACTGCATCTGATGCTACGGAAGTCTTATCCGGGCGATCTTGGAGTCGTTGAACTCCAATTGTCACCCTGATCAGATCCGTATGGTTAGATCTTCAATCAGAGGCCCCGATTAAATATCGTCCTGTACCCTAACCACCAAAAGAGCAAATATACAACCTAACCTAAATGCAAGATGATGCATGTTATGCAATATTTATAATGTATGATACAACCTTACACCTAAGAACATGCAAAAATAGATGGTTTATGTGATATGAACATGTTTACATCACTTGCCGTGGATCACCATCGGAGGGTCAGGATCATGCTCAAGCGTGCACTTCAGATCATGTGGATCGCATGCATATGATCGAGCGTGATCACGCGTGCACGATCAAAAGTGATCATACGGGTTGCGTGGACGGCTAGATGGCACTCATCATGCTTGTAGATTGGTCGCTTCTTAGTCATTCGATTTTGATCGAACAGTCGAATTTCAATTGGAGCTCAAGGGTAAGCACTTCTGTGATTCGAACCCATGCTGCTCATTTACGAGTGCTTCACTCTCCTGCTATGCTACACACGTGGATTGTCATGAGGATGACAAGGCGCTCATGTAGTGGTGACCGTTGGATGACGATTGTACGGTGGATGATGAAGAGTGATGTGGTGCGACAAAGTGCATCTAATGAATATCAAATGGTGGTGGCTACGCGATGAAGAATGGAGAGGTGCCTGTGGTGCGTGATGGAGGGTGGAGAGGACGCCACATGGCACAATGAGGGTCATTTATCATTAAATCAACGGTTAGAACGTCTCGAGCTTGTTGTTGGAGCTACAAAGGTCAGATTGAGGTGATTTTGGGTCTGTTGGACCCTGTTCATCAATTCATATCCATCTGTATGGTCCGATTACTCATCTAAGACCTGTTTCAACGTGCACTTGAACACATGGTCATTAAACATTAATTATAAGCAATCTAAATGTAGATATTACATAGTGGCACAGTACGTATGCATTGCTCCCAAGCCCACAATATTGTCATATTTATGCATGAGTGCCCTTGTGATTGACTCTCATTGATATAATTATCGCTATTTTTTGTAGAGTCATCAAACCCCCATACCTACCCCTTGCTAGTCCCTAGCAAGGTTAACCAAAATGCTATCTACAACTAGAATTATGAATTGATCACTCAGGCACAAGTTACTTGTCAACAGGAGGAAATTTCTCCTAAGAACCTAACCCACAAAGACTCAACAGTGCCTGGGTGACTGCCAAAATGTAGGCCACCTGAGTCCTTGCCTTATTCTACATAGAAGCAAATTCTTTTCTTCTTTTTCCTCTTTTCAATTTTCTTTTTTAGATTTTGTAGTTGAGAGTTTCAGGGTAACTTTCACGGCTATCCAACCCACCCAAGACTTGAAATGGACTCTAAGTGCTAAGCATCTTGTCGTGAAAATTGTGATAGACTCACTCAACGGTAATTAAAACGGACTTTGGGTTTCTACGGCCCTAGGTGACCCAAAAAAGAAAATACTGCCTAAAGGTGTATCTATCTGACCGGTAGCTTTCTCCCTACTTTTATTTTTGTGAGGATAACACATGGGTGAACCCAGTGCATATCTCCTCGGATTATTTTACTTCCCTACTACTTTCTTAAGTGATTTGGAATTTTTGTGCATTTATGAGCTAGGATCTGGACAAATGGCCAACGGGGCGTCTAACCCACGACAATTTTCCAACCATACTTGTGTGTTGAAGTGTGTCTTTTTTTTCTTTTTCTCCCTTTTCTTTTATGTAGGTGACTTCCTTGATCTAAGATTTACCTAAAGGCATTTGTCAAAAAGAATGGTCTTGTGGTTGGGCTGTGGACAATCGGCCAATGGGGCATCCAACCCGTGACAACTTTCCAACCATGCCACCCTAGAAGGTTCATTAGTTACCCAATTTCCGTTAAAACCATTGAGTGAGTCAGTGCGAAACTTGTTCAGATGCTTAGACTAAAAGTCCCCCTAAATTATAGGGCAGGTTGATAAGTCATATATTTATCACCTTACTTTATTGACCAAATTAATATAAATTAAGGTGGCGAGGACTTGAGAATAAGTCCACATTTTAGTGAACACCTAGGTTGATTAAGCCCGAAGACATGAAGAGTCTAAGTGTTCAGGTCCTTAAAATATCATTTCCTAAAGTTGACAAGCTCCTAATACCTAAGTTTTCTTTTCTCAATTCTCTCCTCTTTTTAATGAAATAAAAGCTACTTCATGTTGACAATTTTGTACTGAGAAAACAAGAATTACCGCCCCCTTTTCGTATGTTGGACAGTGTCATCATTGGAAAAAAAATGTATGCAAGGGAGTAAGGAAAGAAATTACTTGAGTTTCAACAGTAAATTCGATCAGCTTGAATCCTCTGGGTTGCCTCCCAAAAAGCACTAAGTTTATTGCCTTCAATTGGGCCACTACAACAAAAATAGTTTTTACCAACAAAAGAGATATGTCGTTAAAGCATTAATATTTGATGCTATAGACATTTTCCAATAGTTTTGGATTCATCGCTTATCTGTCGGTATAACTAGTGTAGCTAAAGATTTACCGACAATTTTAGACTATTGGTATTTTTTGAATCGTTAGTGGCAATTACTTTTGTCGATACTTTTGTTAGTAAATGTTACTTTTAACGACTACCATTTTGTTGCTGTAATTGACGCTATTGTAAAGAAAAAATAGCGACAAAATTAATTGTCACAACAAATTGATGATAAAAGATGTTTTAGAGGCAATCACTTTTCGCCGCTAATTAATCTCACAATTCTTTTAATTCTTATTACGACAAAATTTGATGTCACTAATGGACATTATTAAGGGTAGTAAAATCTATTGCTAATTTCAAATAATAAACCTTTTATTCAACACCATAATTTTATCACTAATAGCATCATTATTTTATATACTTGATAAAATAACTTTGATTGCTACCTAATGCTATATCTTAAGGGTCATTATTACACTTTATCTTACATTAACTTTAATTATGAAGTATATGACTCCTAAATTGAAATGAATAAATATTTAAACAAGGGAACAATATTATAAGTTGTTCTATATACTTGATAAATTAACTTTGATTGCTACTTAATGCTATATCTTAAGGGTCATTATTACACTTTATCTTGCAATAACTTTATTATGAAGTATATGACTCGTAAATTGAAATGAATAAATATTCAAACAATGAAACAATATTATAAAGATCTATTGTGATAAAAACAAATATTTTCATTTTAAAATTAAATAATGAAAATTGGTAAGACGTCTAAACCAACTACATATTTTTATAATTTAATGGTAGTAAGAAAGAGCAAACATTTAAAATGACACGTCGATCATATACAATATTCATTCATCAACCAATAGTCTTTTATTAGAAGAAAAAATTTCATAAACAAGTCACAGCCAAAGAGTAACATAACCCAAAAAGATACATGTAGAAGATAAAGCAAAAAAAAGTCTAAAAAAGTATTTTGACTAAATTAAAAGCATGTAAAAAGATTTCTACCGATAACTCTAGTGCATCTTCTATTAGCAACTTGAAAAGATCCTGGAAAAAGAAGAAAAATTTTTTAGAAAATAATTCTAAGATACATTAAATAAAGGAATAATTACGTTTAAATACCATGGTTCAAAATAATTTTGTTATGATAATTATCGTGAAATAACAAACATCTTAGGTGAAGCAATGATAACTCCAATTTTGTCACTTAAAACTTCATATTTACCATATGGCCTGATCAACATCTCTTCCTAATCGATGGCAACTTCAACATAAACCCCTACATAAGTGGAACCAATGCCAGCTCCTCCAATAATTGCACTAGGATCAATAGTACGCACTTGTGCAAGTGCAACTTTCCTCTGCATGTCTACCATGCTTAGTAGATACACATCCTACATGTGAAATAATATACCAATAAAATGATAGTATGAAGATCAATTTAGTTATAGTTTTTATCAAAAGTTTAATATTGAATTTAAAATTTTAATGTACTTTTACATAAAAGTTTACCTAGTGTTCAACCAACAAAGATTGAGTCCCATCCTTATGCTGATTCTTTGTCTTGTTTAAACTTGCAGAAATGTTGCCTTGTTGCCTAACCATATCTTGAGTACCCTGATTGTAGATGATATGATTAGTTTCTTAACTTAAATGTACTCAATTATTTAACTAAAAATCATAATACCTCTGACCTCTTTAATGATGGGGAAACCTACAAATCAACTCTTCCTAAAGACTGGAGTAGCATTTCTTGAAAGTTTACTTGGGTTTCTTTCATTTCTTTTATCTCTTCCATAAATCTCATCTCAATTTATCTTTCCCACTCTTTCCTTTGTTCTCGTTCCTCAATTATTTTTTTCCTCCACAAATCAAAATGTGACGATATTATTCCGTATCCCTTAGCATGACCACGTTTATCTTTTCTAACTACTTTTGCATAAATTTCATCAACCAATGAAGGGTCATCTGAACCATCCATCTTCTCAGTTGCCTTATTAAATTGTTCCTATAAGAAAATCTTGTCATCATATAATCTTCTATGCTATTAAAATAGTTATGAAGAAATTGAAGCTAATAAAAATCTCAACGAAAATGACATAAAAAAAGGTCAAATTAAGAAGTTCATTCTTGATCAAAAGCATTCATTAAGGTAAACAAAATTACCATTTATTTAAAAGCATTATAATTTTACCGCTATTTAATATTTCAAGTATCTTACATATAAAAAAGTAGTATTTGTTATCCTAATTGCATGGAAAGGTTGATACTATAAATGAAAATAAATGTAAACAAAGATCAAATATAAATTGCACATCAAGTATAGGTCATATAATGTGTTTAACTTACAATCATAGAAGCTGCTCCTTCGTCCGTTGGTTTGCCATCCTTCTTTTTATAAACATTTACAAATAAATCAATCCTGTTTACCTTTCTTCCCATTTGTTTATCCATCTAAAAGTAATAAAAGTTATAACACTTAAATCATCAACTTAAAAAGTGAAAATTTTGAGAACAAAGAATGTACCTCATTCCTTATGCATGCATAGCTTTTTGTCCCCATAGAATAATGAAGCATTAATTTTCCTCTATTTTCTTTATTTTAACAACAACGTTACTATAAGAATCATAATTTTTTAGAACTATTTTCTAAGTTAAGATAAAGAAAAAAAAAATTTAATTACCTTTGAGTTCTCTGAATCCCAATGCTAATTAAGAAACTTCCAAAGTTCCTTAGTTACCCGTGAATCACGATACTCTAATCTTTCTTCCATGGAGAGCTGTGGTCGATAATATTTCTCCTTAAGGTAACACTTAAATTCTCTTCATTTCTTAGCTATGCTTAGAAGCACCCATAGTCACATCTTCTCATTATAATGAAATTTGCACTATATCATAAAAAATGTTAAATCATCAAAACTTAAATATAATTAACAAAATTATTTTGATTAAGAATTTACCTCCACAAATTCTATCATTTTGTTCTTGTATTCTATAGGCATCTTCCTCTAATCATCATAATCTAATCAAGCCAAATCTAAATGGCATGCAACAGTTCCACAAAAATTTTTCAAATGATTTTGATTTTCTCCAATTGGTTGGTATGAATCATTCATCTCGACAAATATCTTCTTTCCATCTTGATTGTTCCATACTTTTAGGCACACAGTAGGTCCTCTCTTACCCTTTCCTTTTGAATTAGAATCAAGATTTTTAATGGCAAAAGAACACTATTACGTGAATTCAAATTTAATCTATGTATGATATATAAATCTCTTAAACTAACTTGTAAGAAAGCAATAAAAGCTGTATTATAGAAATAAATTTTCACACATGAAATATCTTACCAATGTCTTGAAGGTCAATTTCATCAATTTTTCCAACTACAGAATATGTACAACTTACTATGTTACCTTGATATTCTTCTTCAAATATTTCAATGGCAACATACTTTGCCTTTATTGTTTTCCTAAGCGTGCAATGATCTTTCCTTATAATTTGTTTCCTTAGATTGCTTCTTCAATAACATCAGATTATTCTTCAATGTAGAAGTTGTAGCTTTAGTTCCATTATCATTACGTGTTGGCTCAACATTTTCTTGTTTCAAGGCTACCAAAATTTTCTTTGACTAATATCCTCCTTGAACTGGAATAACTCGAGAATCAAATTGTGGTCTCTTTGACATCCCATGTGAATCATAATAAGGAAATAATACATCAATCTAGTTGTCATCATCATACTCACTTTCATTGTTATCTACTCTACTAATATCATTAATATGTTGTTCCCAGTTCTCTCTTGAAAAGGAAACACTATCAATGTCTGTACATACAACATCAATGTCATCATCGTTGTCATTTGTATCCATCTCACTTTCATTCAAATCATAAAAGTAGCCATCTACCGTATCATCATTATCTATGTGTTTATCACGCTTGATCGAGTTTTAAAGAATAACACGTTGTAATATAGCCGACAAAGCGTTCAAACAAATAGAAAATTTTATTACTCGAAAACCAGAGTATCCGAGGTCGAACACAGGGAGCAATCGGAATTTACTACTAATCTCAAATGTAATTGAACACTCTAATTTACTCAAAACTTGAATTCAAATATGAATGTATGCGGTTAAAAAAAATAATTGACAAAAGAGTGAAATTGGACGTCTGATCATGTGATCAGATGCCTTAAAAGTGTTTTCCCTTTTTCTTTTGCTTTCTTCTTCTTTCTCTGCAGTCTCTCTGCCTTTCTTCTTCTTTCTCTCTTCTGCGAAGACTTCTTCTTTCTCTTCTCTTTCTGTGAAGGCTTCTTTTCTCTTCTGTCTTCTTCTTCTCAGCAGTCTCTAGTTCTTCCTTCAGATCTACAGGTCTTCTTCCTGCCTTGATCTTCTTCCTGCCTTTGCTCCTTTTCTTGCAGTCCTTTCTCTCTGCAGTCTCTCTTTCTTCCTTCTCTTCTCTTCTTCGCTCAGCTTCTTCTTTTGCTTCTTCTCTTTGTGGCTAAGTGTCTCTTCTTCAATCAGCCTGCCTACACAGAGAGGTGGAAGCAAAACCTACCCTGCCCCTCTACCCACACGTCGCTCTCTTTCTAAAGTTCACTCAAGGAAGATCTCCCAGAGCCACGGGTAAGCGGGTCGGATTTCGCACCCAGGACCAGGCGCACCGACGTGAGGGTGATGCGCAAGGTGTGCTCAGAATGGGTCGGGTCGGATCCCGCCAGATCCGCGAGGTGAAACCACGGACGAGGCGAGCGTGGGTCAGGTGAGGGACCTCACCCATTTGCGTTCGGAGGCAACAAGGCAATATCACAAAAACAATTTAAAGTATACCTGCGCTTCACGTTTCGCCGATGTGGGACTATTAGTTCTGCCCCACTCCCGCGCGCACTCGAAGAGCCTTCGTGCAATCGCCACAGCTGCAGACGTTGCTGCGCTCCTTGCTGGACTTAGATGCTTCGCACAACTGTCCCGAATATGCTGCACCTGAAGATTGGAGGTCCTGACGCCTGAAGCTACTGAAGCTTGGAGCTGCTCCAACCGTCAATGGCGGCAGGGGATGGAATCCTGTCAAACACAAATACGGCCTATTGGCCTAATCAAACCAGCTAGGCACCTTCGCCGTGGCACGGCGAAGGTCGTGCACGATGAAGCAGGTTGTGGGATGGCCTAGGCATGCATGCCTAGGTCGTCCTGTGACCGAAGGTGTGGGTGAGTTCGGGGGGGCTATTGTGGAGGCGTAGAGGGATGGCGGATGGGCGGAGGTTTATCCTTGTGGTGAGGAGGAGCTTATGAGACTGTTGGCGAGGCGTGTGGAGGGGCGGAATGGTGGGGGTGACTCGCCGGAGGTCGGCTGGTGACGTGGAAGATGAGGGTGGTCAGGCGGTGTCAAGGGGCAATCAATTGAAATAAAATCAGGAAAAGAAAGAGGGGAGGTTGTGGAACAATTCTAACCTACTTATAGGGACGAAGGGGGACGGAGAGGCGGACAGCTGTACCTACTATCGTCGGAGAAGAAGATGCCCAGTGGAGGAAGATGGCGGTAACGATGGGGCTGAGGCGGCGTGTGCGGGTATTGCGCGACGCAGAGGAGAATCAGGAAGAAGTCTCTGCCACTGGTTTTGTGGCAGAGTGAAGAGGGAGGGGAGGGGGGCTTGCCGGAGCTCACTGGGTACTTGGCCGGAGAAGAAAAAGAAGAATTAGAGGTGGAAGCTCGGCCAAATCAAGCTGAAATTGGGCGACTGGGTTTGGAGGTTCTTTTATAGGCATTGGGCCGTGCTTTCAGAGCGTGGAGGGCATGCCATTATCTCCGACGGCTCGCCGGAGAAGGA
The DNA here is from genome assembly GCA_037157565.1 of Thalassia testudinum. Classification (NCBI taxonomy): domain Eukaryota; kingdom Viridiplantae; phylum Streptophyta; class Magnoliopsida; order Alismatales; family Hydrocharitaceae; genus Thalassia; species Thalassia testudinum. The sequence goes on along the minus strand of JAZHRO010000014.1, from coordinate 128,055,506 downwards.
AAGTGGGTGGATACCCAAATCCCTCATGCATTCGCATGAGAGATTGGGTTCACACCAGGGATCAAGATTGGCCTTAGATGGAAGGGAATTCCTCAGAGAATCTCCCTTCCATGTCTGGGAGGGGATCTCTGAGGAATCAGAGAGTATTCCCTCTCTAATCCTCGCCAAAGATGGATTCTGCCCCAATAATGGTGGAAGGACCTGATTGCAAAGGTGGCGAGAAAGTTAGGGGGCTCTCTGCGATGAATTTTCAAAAGTTAGGGACCAAAATGTGATTTGGGTGTACTAAATTGCAACGTAGGTCAGGATGACCTCCCCATAGGTCCAAATTTTGGTACAAACCTAATTTGGACCTAAGGAATCCAATGGTGAAGTTGGATTTTAGGTTTGACCTCGTTTGACTGGATATTTTGTGTAAAAACCTAAATTAGGTTAATTGATGAACTAGGACCCTAATCTAGGTCAAACTGGGTTCCGAAGGCCAAATTGAATATTCTAAACCCTAGAGGATATTTTTCCATGATTTCTAGAGGGTTTACTTGATTTTTATCCTGACTGGAACCTTGTTGAATTAAGCGAGTCTTTTTTAGGGTTACCAAATGTCATTTAATTCCTAGATTGCACATGAACCCATTTCTGATTGATTCAACCCACTTTTTATTTCATTTAGACCTTTCGCCTCTGAGAAATCCCATTTACGCACTGCAATGGTAAAATTGCAGTCTTAACCTTTATTTCATATTTTCTTCTCAGAGCACTTATTCCTTCATTTAGTCCTTCTTCTAGGTTATGTAGGAGCTTTTATCTTCTTTATTGGGTCAAAATGAGCTAGTTATGGCTCATGATGAGGCTCTCATCATACCCCCATGCCTAGCTTTTGCTAGTCCCTTAGAAAAATTTCGAGGTTTTAACTTCTGTTCTAGACCTTGAGTGTAAGTGCTTTTCTTTTTCTTTTGCAATTAGGTAGGAATGCCAACAATAGGCCTAGAGGTATTCAAGTACCAACCAAAATCCGGACCTATTCCGCTTTAGCCTCATTCCTCCGCAAAGGTTTTTAAGGCCCCCAGAAACTACCCTAGGGTTTGTTGGACTCCGCGGTTAAAGCACCTGTGCTTGAGACATTTTTAGCCTAGGTACAGTTTGCAGTGCGTTTTTGTAAGAGAGAGATATAAGATTTATTTGTTTGGAGAGCTTTTCTCTCTCTTTTCTTTTTATTTCTAGCTTCGGATTAGCTTCTCAACATGGTCTGTATCGGATTCCTTATCCCCATCATCAATCCTCAAGGGTCCCTGGCTTTCGAGATTTCGAGATAATCCCGCCCATGGCAACCCCCAGAACCCTGGCTTTCGAGATTTCGAGATAATCCCGCCCATGGTGTTCCGTGGCCAAATTCAGACCCTAGCGATCGACATTTCGTGATAATGCCGCCCATGGTATCTGAACCAGCAGAGTGCTTACATGCCCCCAGTAGGATATTTAAATATCCTAAGAGACAAGCACCGAGGAGACGATATGTTGTTACGCATCTTCGAAGGGAATTTCCCGCCTCTCCACATTGGGAACTCGTCCAAATCAACTTGTGTTGATTGGCCGCTCCTAATCTAGGTGACTTTTTTAGAACATTAAACACTTTTGCGTGGTTTGGATATTTATGCGCACTGAACCAAACTGTGTGTGAATTTGAGGTGCTTAGGTTACCGAATCCAGCAAACCGGAGGTCAGTTAATGAGGCCGAATACTTCCTAAGCCTTAGACCTAATTCTTAAGCTTCGCATTTTCCCCAACCTCTTGAGGATTGTCCAGATTTTAACAGATACGTGAATTTTTAAGCTAACAAATCTAGCCCAAGAGGCCTAAGACCAGCGTTCCCACTAATCTTTTGTTATGTCTCCTTAGCACTTTTTTTCTTTTTCTTGATTTGGTCTAGAACTTCAGTTAACCCCTTAATCTTTTACTAATGACTATTTCTTTTCATTTTCATTTTGTGCTCCTTTTTGTCATTTTTGCTCTTTTTCTCCTTATGTTTATGTGGCTCACAAAATTTCCTCCCTCCCCCATCTTTTTGTTCTTTTTCATAATTTTTCAATTTTTTTGTGTTTTTGACATATGCAAAAATTTTTGTGTGTGAGACTCCTGACTTTTTTCTTGGTTCTGTATGTATGCACTTTATCACCCCCCCATGCATAAGTTTTGCAATGTCCTCATTGTAAACAGAGGGTGTGAAATAGTGTTGAGGTCAGAGACTTAGAACAGGATACATCAGGTGGGTGAATGGGTCGGGAATGACTGATGCAGATGATTTCAAGCTTTGATACGTGTACCAGAGGTGGGATCAATTGTCTAAGGCTGAACTCAAGGTGCAATGGACGTGGAGTACAGATGGATAATCAGACGGGTCTCTGGTTTTTGGGATGACGGGTTGCCTCCTGTTAAGCGCTAAATTTAATGCCTTCAGCTGAGCGGAAAATGGGGTGGAGAGGGAGTGGTCAAATCAACAGAAGTTTGGAAAACAAGCACCTTGATTAAGAGCCTGGTTGGTCCAACCAGGTGCTTGTTCAGATCAGTGGGCTGATGATGCAGCCCAAACCCAATAAGTCTGGTCGGTTGATAGATGTAGATCAACAGATGCGGAACCCACCATATGTAATGAAGTTCTGATGGATATGGAAGTGAAAACTCGGGTTTAGGCTGAGTCGAATCAGCCTGGTCAGAGTAGGGTTCCGAAAAATAATCAATGTAAGGTGTGGAATCCCTATAGGGGTGATCACAGAATGACGGCTCCTGTTTTTCGATCTGATCAATGCCCGATACCCGGTATAGATATGGAGTTGAATCATCTGCAAACGGCTCAGTGAGAGGTAAATTGGAATAGAAATTGAGTCCGGTTGCTGGTTGGGGTAGAGAATGGGTTTTGATTGGTTCTGTATATGTGGAGCAGGTGGCTTCAAAGAAAATTGGCTTGTTATAATCAGGAAGCAGATTTTTCTCCGATATTATGGTCAGATTCGAAATCGTCGGAGAGTTTGCGAAAATCAAAGTCTGAATGAGATTTAAGATCATGAGTTCCACCATAGAATAAATCATATGTTGTATACTCAGCAGCCTGACTGGGGTCTAGCCTAAATGTTAATTCTGAGCTTAAAAGGGTGTCCCTATTTGGTAGAGGCTCAGGTTCAAAGTTTGTAGGGCAGACCCAATCGAAACCCCACTCGTCTAACTCCTCGATTTCTGTATCGTAGATTGGCGTGACTTCCGAAAAATTGATTAGTTCCTCTGAGGATGCTGGCGAGGGATATTCATCAAATCGAGGCCCAAAATCATATACTACATTGAAAGATTGATCTTCTTCATATGGGGCCTTGAAATCATCAAAATATGTTTTCGATCTAGGTTCTAGGCTTAGAATGTGGGTTGAATTACTAGAATCTAGGTCTGAATAACCTTCGAGGGTCACCTTATCAGAATAAGGGACGGAATTTACACCCTCGAGAGGTTCAGTTCTACTCTCATACTTGCAGGAGTTTTGGATTTCTAGCATGGGCTCATCATGGTATTTTCCTGCATTTGGAGCTTCCCAACCTTCTTCAATATCCGGCACATTATACTCTATCTGGGTTGGGAATCCACAACCATTTTGTGCCTCAAACCCGAGATCAGATTGATCCTCGATGTTGTCCCAAGATAGTTCATCCTCTGTTTGTGGTATATACGGGTATTTCTGGTCAATAACTTGTTTTACTAATCTCAGTATCTCTTCCCATTTTTCAAGACTATCTTGGTGTTACTTCCAAAGACGAGGATTTGTCATACATTGAAGGTATTCACTATTATGCAGTTTTTCTATCTCAATGTATGCAGTAATGATCAAGTCACGGGTTGATCCTTTTGTGGCTTCTGCTAATAGTACTTGGGCACAAGTTATGAGAAAGGTTGTGGTTGTTGGGACATCAACCTGAATGTTTCCTACTGGTGTTGCGGTTTCTTCACTTTCATAGAATTTCATGGAATCCTCAATCATTTTATCTCTCATGGATCTCTGATATTCAGGTTTCTTGAATGGTGGTCCTAAGTGGTTTGGCTTCGTATATGGATCAGGTGGTGGAATCCAGATGTAGAATCAGAGTTGGATTCAAGATCAAGTTATGAAGCGATCAGATCTGAATAATGAGTCCCACTGAAAATGTGTATGTGTGCTCTAAAGAGAAAAGATGAGGGATTGGAGATGTTTTTGACCCAATCAAGACACCCAAAGATGTTTGGATGACTATGGAGGTTTGGGGCGGATGGACCCCTGGATCAGAAAGTCATCCATTTGAGAATTACCTGGGCAGCCAGAGAGGGCGAGTCCCGCAAAGACCCCTACACGGTAGAGCGTCCCCACGGGTTACAGGGTTTCCCCCACCCGACCTCTCTTGTCACCGAGATTCCAGGTAGACTAGAATGGGGACCTTGACCTCTTAAGTCTACCACTTTTATTTCAAAGGTGCTTTAGGGTTCTTGTTCATCACGCTTTTGTGCGGTTTGTTAAAAGATAATATCGTGTTGTAGTATAGCCGCGAAAGCGTTCAAAACAAATAAAGATTTTTATTACTCGAAAATCGGAGTATCCGAGGTCGAACACAGGGAGCAATCTCAGTACTTTGGAAAACCCAAGAATACAACTGTTACATGCAAATATAATTGATTCAAAGAGTTTTTATAAAAAGTAGAATTAGACGTCTGATTTATGCATCAGACGTCTTAAATGTGATCTTTCTTCCTTTCTTCCTTCTTCTCTTTTCTGCTTCTGTATCTTTCCTTCTGCTTTGCCATTCCGATCTCTTTGCAATCTTCCCTTGTCCTTCTTCTTCTTCTCTACGAAGACTTCTAATCTTTCTGTTTTCCTTCTCCTGCGAAGGCTTCTTTCTTCTTCTTCTGTCTTCTTCTTTGGCTTGCTTTTCCTTCTTCTGCAGCGGCCAAGTCCTTCTCCTGCGAACAGGAGCAAAACCTAACCCTTCTCCCGCTACCCGCACGTCTCTTTCTCTCAAGCAATTCACTCAGAGCCGCTCTCCCAGAGCCACAAGCATTAATCGGGTCGGATCGTACCCGGGACCAGGCGCACCTGAAGGTGGTGTGATGCGCGAGTGCGTAGGTCTAGGTCGGGTCGGATCCGCCAAGTCCGCGTGGTCAGGCCGCGGACGAGGCGGGTGGGGTCAGTGAGGGACCTCACCCCTGTGCTTTCGAGGCAGTAAAGCTATATCACAAAAACTCTTTATACCATACCTGTGCCTTGAGATTCCACGATGTGGGACTAAACGTTCCGCCTTTCCTTTACGCGCGCCCGCAGACTCTCGTGTGCAATTGCCCACGCTGAAGGCCCTGCTGGTGCTCCCTGTTGAACTCAGTTACTTCGTGACACTTGCGAGAGCCAGCTGCACCTGCCGCTTGGGAAGCCTGACGCCTGCTGCTGCTCCAAGCTTCCTGCTGCTTCGGCTGTTAATGGCGGCCGGGGCGTTCACCTAAGATTCCACAGAACGGCCTATTGGCCCAATCAGAATAGCTGGAAACCTTCGCCGCAGCACGGCGAAGGCGGTGGGTGATGCTGCAGGTTGTCGGTCGGCCTAGGCGTGCACGCCTAGGTCAACCTGTGGCCGGAGATGGTGGGTTGTTCGGGGGGTAGTTATGGAGGTCTGGAGTGGCAGTTGTGGGGTGGAGCGAGTTCCTGGTGGTGAGGCGGAGCTCACGAGGTGATTGGCGAGCCGTGTGGAGTGGCAGAGTGGTGTGGGCGGCTCGCCGGAGTGCGGTCGGAGGTGAGGAAGGTGAAGGCGGTTAGGTACTGTCGAGGGGTAATCAAGTAAAATAGTTGGGGGAAAAGAGAGAGGAGAGGATGGAGAACGTATCTGGGGTTGTCTGGAGGGAAGGGAGGCGGCGGAGAAGACGGCTCGTAACTGCCGTCGTCGGGGAAGAAAGACCCTGAGGGAGGAAGCGGCGACGAAGACGAGGTCAGAAGTGCGTGCGCGGGGTACAGCGCGACGCGGGAGATAGCGGCGGAGAGGACTCTGCTGCTGGTTTGGCAGCAGAGCGACGAGAAGGAGGGAAGGAGGTCGCCGGAGCTTGTGGGTCGTTTGGCCGGAGATGGGAGGGAGGAATTTGGAAGGGATCACCGTCAAAATCAAGCTCAGCCTGTTAGGCCGGAGTTGTGGATTCTTATATAGGCGCTGGACTGGGTGTGCAGGGCGTGAAGGGCACGTAATTGCCTGAAGTTGGTCGCCGGAGATGGAAAGGAGTTAGGATACCCAAATCTCCCGTGCGTTCGCACGAGAGATTGGGTTGACACCAGCAATTGTAATTGACTTTATAAGGAAGGGAATTCCTCAGAGAATCCTCCTTCCATTTCTGGGAGGGAATCTCTGAGGGATTAGAGAGCAATCCCTCTCCGAACCTCGCCGGAGCTCGGTTCTGCCCTAGCAATGGCGGCAGGACCGGTTTACAAAGGAGGCGAAGAACCTAGGGAGTTCTCTGCAACGGTATTCAAAAGATAGGGACCAATTTGTGATTTGGGTGTACTAAATTGCAAAGTAGGTCAAGATGACCCCTCCTTAGGTCCAAATTTTGGTACAAACCTAATTTGGACCTAAGGAATCCAATGGCGAAGTTAGATTTCAGGTTTGACCTCGTTTGACTGGACATTTTGCATAAAAACCCAAATTAGGTTAATTGAAGAGCTAGGACCCTAATCTAGGTCAAACTAGGTTCCAAAGGCCAAATTAAGTGTTCTAAATCCTAGAGTATGTTTTTCCATGATTTATAGAGGGTTTACTTGCTTTTTGTTCTGACCGGAACCTTGTTAATTTAAGAGGGTCTGTTTTAGGGTTACCAAGTGTCATTTAGTTCTTAGATTGCACATGAACCCATTTCTGATTGACTCAACCCACTTTTTATCTCATTTATACCATTTGACCTATGTTTTGCCTCTGAGAAATCCTGTTTACGTGCTGCAATGGTAAAATTGCAGTTTTAACCTTTATTTCATGTTTTCTTCTCAGGGCACTTGTTCCTTCAGTTAGGCCTTCTTCTAGGTTATGTAGGAGCTTTTATCTTCTTTATTGGGTCAAAATGAGCTAGTTATGGCTCATGATGAGGCTCTCATAACATTAGATGTTTTGATATTGTGACCTAATTTAGAGGTTGGTTGACCCAAGGGGTCAACTTCACCTGACCTGTCCTATAGATGGCAGAATGATTCTAGGTTTGGAGCCTAGAGGTCACCCTGATTTGACTCCCAGGTTGTTAGGTCCAAAAATTTTAAGATTCAAGTGATTTTAGAGCTTCTTTTTTTCTTAGGGTTTGTCTTGTTAAGATCTCTTCAATCAAGGTCTTGGGTGACACACTGATGCGGGAAGGTTTATTTCCTTTTATGCAGGCATGTGTGACTAACACTCCAAGATCCTACTGTAGAAACCCTAATTTGGTTCTATTTCCAATCCTCTTTTTTTTCACAAAAATTTTCTTTGGACTTTAAAAGCAAGAAGTGTGTTGTCCGTAGAGATTAAGTGTTATTTCTATTAGGCACATGAATTTGTGGGATAGAATCTAAAAAAAATCGCTCCAACTTCAAGAACATTTGAAAAAATTTTCGCAAAATTAGGAAACGTTTGCCTTAAAGATGGTGATTACTATATAAAGAAGGCAATTGATTCCTAAATTGATTTTCTTCCTTTTGTCTTTTCAGGATTAGGGAATGGTTTAAGGAAGAAAAGAAATTACCTGCCCTGGAGTGGTTGACTTGCGGGAGGAATCTTCTCATGAAATACCTGCAAGATCAAAACAAAGCAAAGTAGGGCAAGTTAGTGTTCAATATGATAAAAAGAATGTAGAGACTAGTGGTAAATTGCATGTTGCTCCCTGGCGACGGTGCCAAAATGTTTATCGTGCTTGATCGGGTTTTAAAGAAGAACACGTTGTAATATAGCCGACAAAGCGTTCAAACAAATAGAGAATTTTATTACTCGAAAACCAGAGTATCCGAGGTCGAACACGGGGAGCAATCGGAATTTACTACTAATCTCAAATGTAATTGAACACTCTAATTTACTCAAAACTTGAATTCAAATATGAATGTATGCGGTTAAAAAAAATAATTGACAAAAGAGTGAAATTGGACGTCTGATCTTGTGATCAGACGTCTTAAAAGTGTTTTCCCTTTTCTTTTGCTTTCTTCTTCTTTATCTGCAGTCTCTCTGCCTTTCTTCTTCTTTCTCTCTTCTGTGAAGACTTCTTCTTCTTTCTCTTCTCTTTCTGCGAAGGCTTCTTTTCTCTTCTGTCTTCTTCTTCTCAGTAGTCTCTACTTTTTCCTTTAGATCTACAGGTCTTCTTCCTACCTTGATCTTCTTCCTGCCTTTGCTCCTTTTCTTGCAGTCCTTTCTCTCTGCAGTCTCTCTTTCTTCCTTCTCTTCTCTTCTTCGCTCAACTTCTTCTTCTGCTTCTTCTCTTTGCGGCTAAGTCTCTCTTCTTCAACCTGCCTACCTGCACAGAAAGGTGGAAGCAAAACCTACCCTGCCCCTCTACCTGCACGTCGTTCTCTTTCTAAAGTTCACTCAAGGATGCTCTCCCAGAGCCACGGGTAATCGGGTCGGATTTCGCACCCGGGACCAGGCGCACCAGCGTGAGGGTGATGCACGAGGTGTGCTCAGAGTGGGTCGGGTCGGATCCCGCCAAATCCGCGAGATGAAACTGTGGACGAGGCAAGCATGGGTCAGGTGAGGGACCACACCCCTGTGCGTTCGGAGGCAACGAGGCAATATCACAAAAACAATTTAAAGTATACCTACGCTTCGCGTTTCGCCGATGTGGGGCTATTAGTTCTGCCCCGCTCCCGCGTGCACCCACAGAGCCTTCGTGCAATCGCCACAGCTGCGGACGTTGCTGCTCTCCTTGCTGGACTTAGATGCTTCGCACTACTGTCCCGAATATGCTGCACCTGAAGATTGGAGGTCTTGATGCCTGAAGCTGCTGAAGCCTGGAGCTGCTCCAACCGTCAATGACGGCAGGGGCTGGAATCCTATCAAACACAAATATGGCCTATTGGCCTAATCAAACCAGTTGGGCACCTTCGTCGTGGCACGGCGAAGGTCATGCATGGTGAAGGAGGTCGTGGGATGGCCTAGGCGTGCGTGCCTAGGTCGTCCTGTGACCGAAGGTGTGGGTGAGTTCGGGGGGCTATTGTGGAGGCGTAGAGGGATGGCGGATGGGCGGAGGTTGTTCCTTGTGGTGAGGCGGAGCTTATGGGATGGTTGGCGAGGCGTGTGGAGGGGCGGAATGGTGGGGGCGACTTGCCGGAGGTCGGCTGGTGACGTGGAAGATGAGGGTGGTCAGGCGATGTCAAGGGGCAATCAATTGAAATAAAATCGGGAAAAGAAAGAGGGGAGGTTGTGGAACAATTCTAACCTACTTACAGGGACGAAGGGGGACGGAGAGGCGGACAGCTGTACCTGCTATCGCCGGAGAAGAAGCTACCCAGTGGAGGAAGATGGCGGTAACGACGGGGCTGAGGCGGCGTGCACGGGTATTGCGCGACGCAAAGGGGAATCAGGAAGAAGTCTCTGCCACTGGTTTTGTGGCAGAGCGAAGAGGGAGGGGAGGGGGGCTCGCCGAAGCACGCTGGGTACTTGGCCAGAGAAGAAAAAGAAGAATTAGAGGTGGAAGCTCGGCCAAATCAAGCTGAAATTGGGCGGCCGGGTTTGGAGGTTCTTTTATAGGCACTGGGCCATGCTTTCAGAGCGTGGAGGGCATGCCATTATCTTCGAAGGCTCGTCGGAGAAGGAAAGTGGGTGGATACCCAAATCCCTCATGCGTTCGCACGAGAGATTGGGTTCACACCAGGGATCAAGATTGGCCTTAGATGGAAGGGAATTCCTCAGAGAATCTCCCTTCCATTTTCGGGAGGGGATCTCTGAGGAATCAGAGAGTATTCCCTCTCTAATCCTCACCGGAGAAGGATTCTGCCCCAATAATGGTGGAAGGACCTGATTGCAAAGGTGGCGAGGAAGTTAGGGGCTCTCTACGATGATTTTCAAAAGTTAGGGACCAAAATGTGATTTTAGTGTACTAAATTGCAACGTAGGTCAGGATAACCTCCCCATAGGTCCAAATTTTGGTACAAACCTAATTTGGACCTAAGGAATCCAATGGTGAAGTTGGATTTTAGGTTTGACCTTATTTTACTGGATATTTTGCATAAAAACCCAAATTATGTTAATTGATGAACTAAGACACTAATCTAGGTCAAACTGGGTTCTAAAGGCCAAATTGAATGTTCTAAACCCTAGAGGATATCTTTCCATGATTTCTAGAGGGTTTACTTGATTTTTATCCTGACTAGAACCTTGTTGAATTAAGCGGGTCTGTTTTAGGGTTACCAAATGTCATTTAATTCCTAGATTGCATATGAACCCATTTCTGATTGATTCAACCCACTTTTTATTTCATTTAGACCTTTTGACCTATGTTTTGCCTCTGAGAAATCCTGTTTATCCACTGCAATGGTAAAATTATAGTTTTAACCTTTATTTCATGTTTTCTTCTCAGAGCACTTATTCCTTCATTTAGGCCTTCTTCTAGGTTATGTAGGAGCTTTTATCTTCTTTATTGGGTCAAAATGAGCTAGTTATGGCTCATGATGAGGCTCTCATCACTAAGTCATCGACTTTTTTTTCCATAGCAAATAAATCTCTAGGTGTTGTTCTGACAACGAAATGCCAATTCTTGCATATCTGATGTTGGACATAAAACACTTGTTGTACTTGAGTTGATAATACAAATGGATCATTTTCATGTCCTAAACAAGACAAATTCACTGATGTTAATCCATTTGCTTTCCCAATTGCATTTTTTGACTTAGTATTTATGCATTGCCATTTGAATAATACTATTTTAAACTTTTCATAATAATTCAACTTAATTATGGATGTGATCACTCCATAATAATCAACTTCACCAATTGAAGGATTTTTATCTGATGCTTTAGAAAAGCTCTTATTCTGGGCATGAACAACAACACCACTATTTTGTGTTTGTCAATTCTTCTCACTATTTTTCATTTGAAATCTAAAGCCATTAACAATATACATCACTACTTCATGAGGGCCTCGAGCAAGCACTCGAAGATCTTCTGATAAAAATTTCTTTTTTGCCTTTTCTTCAATCTGAATCACAAAAAGTAACAATAAGTGTCTCAAGATATTAAAACTACTAGATTGGTGGATATTTATGAAGCATACATATCTCTTGAACCACTCGCTAAAAGTGTCATTATGTTTGTTACTAAGTTCCTTCTGTGATAATCGACGATATGAGTTCCTAAGTATATGACGATGGTCTATGCAAATTTACAATAATTATTAAATATTATGATAGAATATGTAACATGAATAATTCAAAGGATATGAGTTTCAAGATCTTACTCTTTAAATGGAAGGATAGCATCATAATTGGATAAGATATATCCATGTGCTTGTTTTATCATAATCAAATTTAATTTCTTGGGAGTCCACTTTCCTATTGCATGACCAGATTCTGAAGATATAGAAAACCCTTGATCCACATCATGGAATTCATCTGGAAAGTTTCTTGATGTAAACCTTATTTCCACTCCTGATAAATATCGTGAACAAAATATCAAGCATTCATTTACTATATACGCTTCTGCAATAGAGCCTTCTGGATGATTCTTATTACAAACATACCTTTTTAGTTTAAGAAGATACCTATTAAGTAACCATGTAAGAGTTCAAGAATATGTTAAAAAGCATTTATATTGACTTTTAAAAAATATTGTAGGAGTATACCTTTCTATGGGATACATCCATCGATATTGAATTGGTCTAGCTATCTTTGCTCCTGTGGCCAAATGTATTCCTAAATGTATCATAATATCAAAAAATGATGGTTGGAATATTTTCTCCAATTGACAAATCAATATGACAATCTTCTGCTCTAACTATTTAAGATATTCTGGATCAAGCTCTTTTAAACATATATCTCAAAAAAAGCTGCAAAAATCTATCAATATTGATCGAACAGTATCATTTGATATGGCAACTTGTAATGATATGGGAAGTAGCTGATGCATCAGTATATGACAATCATGACTTTTCAAGCCTGAAATCTTGCGATCACATAGATTTACACATCTTAATATATTAGATGCACAACCATCTGGAGCTTTGACTCTTTTAAAGATCTCACATAGATTTGACTTCTCATTCTTGTCTAAGTTATAACATGCTAGAGGTAAGATAGTCTTATTTCCATCCTTTTTGGGATGAAGTGCATGTCTAATGTTCAACTTTTGCTAGTCAATACGACTCTTTATACCATCATTGTTTTTCTTTTCCAATTGTAATAAAGTCCCTATTATACTGTCACATACATTTTTCTCACTATACATGACATCAATATTATGACGTATAGTATTCTCTCTCCAATATGGCAACTGAAAAAATATACTTAATTTTGTCCAATTAGGGCAATACTGACACCTCTTTTTGGGATCTATGCCAATAACACTAGGAACTTTTTCTAATTGTGTCATCAACATGTTTGATAATCTTTTTGGTAGACACCTCAAATCTTGTTTTCCATTGAAGGGTGTTGATTGCCTTCTGAACATATGATTCATTGGAAGAAAATGACGATGGCCCATGTAGCATACCTTTCGACTACCTTCCAAGTATTGTGAATCACTGTCTTTATTACAAGGACATGCAAGATATCCTTTTGTGGCCCATCCTAAAATATCAGCATATGCCGGAAAGTCATTGATAGTCCACATTATTGTAGAATGCAACTGAAACATTTCTTTGCAATCAACATCAAATGTTGGAATACCAATCTCCCATAAAATTTTCAATTCCTCAATTAATGGTTGCAAAAATACATCTATATGAGCTTTTGGACTAGATGGACCAGGAATTAACGTCGATAATATGAAATTTGATTACTTCATGCATAACCATCGAGGTAAATTGTAGGGAACTAGGATAACAAGACAAGTACTATGTTGTGTTGTCATCGTCCTGAAAGGATTGAACCCATCAATAGCTAAACAAAGGTGAACATTTCGAGGCTTTGAAGTAAAATAAGGATATTTACTATCAAATGTCTTCCATGCTAGGGAATCTGCAGGATGTCTAAGCATTTTATCTTTTAATCGACCTTCAGAATGCCATCTCATCAAGTACGATGTCTTTGATGACATGTATAGTCTTTGTAACCTTGGTTTCAATGGAAAGTACCACATAACTTGAGAAGCAATTCCTTTATCTGATTCAAGTTGAAGAGTTTCATCAACTTTAGATTGTGATGTTCTTTGTCTCCATCTCAAAGTACCACATATATGGCATGAATTATCATTTGCATGCTCTTTCCAGTAGCATACATTTCGCTAGACATATGTCAACTTTTTCATGAGCAAGGCCAAGTTTAGCTATAATTTTCTTGCTTTGATACAAAGAATTAGGAAGGGTTTCTCCCTCTGGCCATGCATCTTTAAGAAGCTCAAACAGCATGCTAAAAGCTTTGTTTGTCCATCCACTAAGTTACTTTATGTGATAAAGCTGAACCAAAAAAGATAACTTACTAAACTTCCTGCATCCTGGATATAGCTCATGCTTGGCATCCTCCAATAATTCAAAAAACATATTTGCATCTTATTAATATTATTTCGCAAATTGCATTCCATGGAAGATGTATCCTTGTCCATATCTTGAAACCCAAAAGCTTCATCTAGCAAATCATGGACATCATCCCCAACTTCTTAATTATCATTGACTTCTTCTTCTTGGATGCTTTCAAGCTCTTCACCATGTGAAACCCACTTAGTATAACCATTGGAAAACCCTCTCCATAATAAATGTTCAACAACTGCTTGTCGATTAACTCGAATAGTGTTAGCACAATCTCGACAAGGGCAAGCAATGGTTCATTCCTTGGCCACTTTATTAAATGCAAACTCAACAAAATTTGCAATACCCACCAGATATTTACTACCTGACGTATCTTCATATATCAAACTTTTATCCATTGACTTTATTTGACAGAAGAATATGATTTCCTGAAAAGAATATTTATTATTAATGATACATTTAACTGAAAATCAAAGGAAAATTTTAGTGTGTAAAGCACTAACACCTAGAAAAATGAAAATAAAAAACAATTAACATGTAGATGAAGTGCATAAGAATGAACAAAACACAAATAGATTTTCTTGGGGGAAAATGCAGTGGTGGACATCTTGTTTTTGAGTAATTCTTAGTATGGTTGGATCTATAATTGACAATCCAAGTTTGGGGAATCTAAATAACTAAAGGGCTAAATTCTACCAAAAATTTGGTAGAGTTTCTTCTATTTTATTGTGTTTTTCCCAAAAACCTATACTTGTAAAAAAGTGGTTTATGCAAGAATATAAAATAATAAGGTGCGTACACCTCACAATCACATTCACAAACCACAAGAAACATAAGAAAAAGAATTTACAAGTACAGGCACAACTACCCACATACTATTTGTTACAAAATAATGGTCCCTCCAAACAAAATATTACATCACATTTTACAGTGTTATGCAAAAACTATGGGCCTAAACCAAGGAGTCATGAGATAAAAAACATGCAACAAGTTCAAGTTAATGTCCTATTCTAAAGTATGCTAACCCCATTTTTTCAGAACTTTCGTAGAAAGAAAAGTGAACATAACTCATATTTCCCTAACTCTAAGCACACATTTGGGTCATGGATTTAGAGGAGGTGCTAAGTTGACGGTATGCGATCGCATTGCAAGAGGGGCAGAGGAGGGGGGATCACCTTCTCCTCCTGTGCCTCCCCTCCTTTTCTCCTCGCTAGCAAGGGGGTTAAAGGCCATTCAAAAGTGAAAGCTATAGTACTAGTTGTAATAAGGGTAAAATTTTGCCCAAAATCTGACAAATTTTTTCGTATTTTATTACATTTTTTCCAAAAATCTATACTTATAAAGAAGTGACCTATGCAAGAATATATAATAATAAGGTGGGTACACCCGACAATCACATTCACAAACCACAAGAAACATACAAAAAAAACATTTGCAAGTACAGGCACACCCATCTTGTTTTTGTAAGATTATCCTATAGTTAATGAATCCCTTAATACCTAATTTTTTTTTGAAAAGAAAAGGAGTGCTATTGAATCGCCGATAGCAATCCGGGGGAGCATTTACTGATTATATGAAAGAAATGAATTACATAAGTGAACCCCATTGATGTATGAGATTCCAGTAATTATTTACAATATTATCCACATTCACTGGTCTCTCCTGAAACAAACTTTCATTTCTAGATCTCCACATCGACCATAGCATAGCCACCATGGGAAAATATGGCTTATTCAACCTCAAGAAAGAGCTCCATAGATCAACCCACATGGGAATAGTTTCCCTGTAGACCTTCCTCCAAACACAATCTGTTATCATGCATGTGGAAAAACTATGAAGACTGGAGTCATTGTGCATCCCACACAAATGGCAGAATTGAGCAGGGGTGCCCATTCTCCTTTGCCTCATATCTCCCGTTATCAAGCCGTCTCTTCTGCACAACCACAAAAAGATTTGTACCTTCAATGGTACTTTCAATTTCCATAGCTTCTTCCCAATCTCATCCACCTTTGCTGACCTGGAAGAAAGGATGAGTTTCTCATAGGCAGCCACTTACGAGAAGGCCCCATCTGATTTGTATGTATCACACTCCACAACTGTAGGTCTAAAAGTAGCAAGTTCCTGCAGGAGGCATTCATTTTTTGCCCATGTTCTTGTTCCATGGCCGTTCCCCACCTCATTATTTAACATCTAAATTTTAGAAGTCATGACCCAATAGTCACACACCAAAGCATTTTTATCAGTAGCAGCCGAAAATGCAAGAGGGTGCCCGTCCTTTATCACCCCACCAAGCAGCCATTTTTCCAACTAGAATTTAAAGCTTCTCCTGTCACCTAAGACAAATTTGAATAAATTCCAGTTATCAGCCAAGGCACGCACCACAGAGGACCAGAAGGGAGATGGCTTATGAGGATTCAAGTGGCTCTTCTCATCTTTGCCACCCCATAACTATCATGAATGATTTCTGTCCATGACTTTTCTGTCCACCCCTCAATACCTAATTACTCTTTTCATGCTAATTTTTGCTTGAAAGTTTCTTGTTATTAGGACCTTTGTATTTCTCCTTGCATATATTATAAAATTTATTTTGTTCTTGATCAATTATGAAGTCTTTATTTGTTGCTTTTATAATTTCTGATAGTTGCTCCTCATACCTTCCCAAAGGAAACAATTCCTTATAGTTTTTGGTAGCTCTATGTAATTTTCCTTCACCTACTTTACAATAAATAAACAACATTTAGCGAATCTCTATAAAAGAGAGGTAAGGGTTTTGTAATGATGTATCTCACTTCCTTCTACAGATTTATTGATTTTTCTTACAAGTATCAAGGAACTTGATTCTTGGATATAAAAATTATATATCTATAGTATCCTTTTGATGTACATTGTCAAACCATCAGCTAATTTTTTTGGTTTCATTCTTGAAATGAAAATTTGTAGTTAGTTTCTCTTGCATGGAAGTAATAGAGTTAGTTCTAAAAGATCAAGGTGTTTTTGTCATTGGGAGGTTGGTTATACTTGATGATATTTAAGTGTAAACTCACTAAATCATTTTTATTTACTTGTCTAGGCAACATTGGATACTAAAAGGGCTAGAGAATTATTGAGAACTAAAAGTGTGTAGAAATCATCATCCCTTCCTGGAAAACTAGCACAACTGTTGTTGAGTTTAAGCATCTTTATTTTCCCTTTTGGAGTTCTAAACAGATTCATTTCAAGACATTATGGAATTGCTATCCTCTTAAGGAAGAAGAATTCAAAGGTGCCATCAGAGGCAACTATTACACTCCAAGAAAGTTCAATTTGAGTCTTTTAGCTGAGTAGGTCTGCTCCCTTGTGTTGATAGAATTCTAAATTTCCAATAGTAGTTTAATAGTAGCATATAGGTTGTTGAAGCGGAAAACATACGTAAACGGGATTGAGTTTTGAAAACTCATCATCATAGTATGATTTGCGAAGAAATCCGTCAACAGATAAATTTATATCAAAACTCTAAGAATTCTGGGTCGAACACAGGGAGGCGGATGTTTGATTAAAAATACATGCTTGTTTTGTTTGTCATGAAATAGATTAGTTGGTCGAAAACTGGCTATCTATTTAACAAATAATAAATAGAAGAGAGAGCGAGAGAAAATATTACAAATAAAGACAAAAGAGAGGTAGAGTAAAGATGGATTTCATTATCCAATGCTGTTAATTACAGTAATCATTACAACTAGAAAGTAGGAAATCTATGCTAGAAAGCAGTAAATCTACTCTAGAAAGCAGTAAAGAGATTGGAGAGAGAAGTATCCTCCTTGACGATTGATTGGAGGACGAGTTGGACGAGCAATGTTTGGAAGGCGGAGGTTGAAGCGAGAAGAACCAGGGGCGAGGCAGGACATCATCGTCGTGGGATCCACTTCCCAAATGGAGTGAGAGGACAACCACGGGATGCTCCACGAAGGAGGGAGAAGGTGGAAAAGTTCTAATTTTAACTCTAATGGAGCATCCCAGGTTTGGGATAAGCTCTTAGAGCTTTAGAGGTGGTGAGAGAAGAGAGGAAGGGATGAAGAAAGCGTGGGGGTCATAGGGCTATATATATGTGTAGAGGTTGGGGGTAATTAAGTCTTTTTATAAATAAAACATTAATTTTAGACCTTTAGTGACGGAAATGTGGGCGACGTGCAACTGCTCCCGCCGTCTCCTCCTCTCCTGTGCACCTAACGAACATGCACATACATGTATTCTTAGCTGTCCGATCACAAGATCAGACAACTTAAAATCGCACACGCATGCCTTCACATTCAAGCCTCCCGCATCAAATGGCGCGTCCGATGGCACGTTCATGATCCACGCCCATCCATGCAGCCACGTAGCCATCATCCCAACCATACACACCGCATCCAAAGGCTGAAATCAGCCGCTCCATGCCCACGCCTTGATTTAAGGCACAGTGGGGATTGAACCCACGACCTGTGGCTTTGAGAGCATGTCCGCGAGCAACGTGCTACGACTGTCGCTTTATCTCGCTTATGTTTTAAGCGAGCATGCCCATGGCCATTGGATCAAGGTCCAACGACCTAGATCTTGCCTTGCCCGCACCTTCAGAGGTTGAGAAGAGGTGCTGTAGCCGGTTTGGGTGGCTGCGATGGCACCACATGGTGCCATCATGGCCGTCCATCTTATGTGAGTTGTAGATGGTGTCATGGATGTTAGATTGGATCGATTTTCACGCCGTTGGGCTGCGATGATCAATCCGAACCTATCCGTGCAATCTAATTTGTCATCTGATGTATGGATTTACACCTTCCTAACCCTTGATCTTTAACCTTCCTCGGACTATATCTGAGGCTATGAAAGTTCGATCAAGGCGATCTTAGAGTCGTTGAACTCCGATCGTTGCCCTAATCAAATCCGTACAGTTGGATCTTCGATCCGAGGCTCTGACTGAATGCCACCTTGCTGCCTCACCACAAAAAGGGAAAATTAATCTAAAATTTACGCAACCTAACCTAAATGCAAGATGATGTGTTTTATGCAATATTTATAATGTATGATGCAACTCTACGTCGAAGAACATGCATAAATAGATAGTTTATGAGATATAAATGTGCCTACATCACACCCCCATGCCTATCTTTTGCTAGTCCCTAGCAAAACTATATGCTATTTATAAGAGAATTAGGTCAGATTTCTTAGGCAATAGTTATTTTTCAATGCTTATGAATTTCAACTTTGACCTGAACTACAGAGACACAACAGTGCTTGGGTGTCTGCCAAAATGCGGACTGCCTCAAGCCCTCGCCTTATTCAAAGAACAATCTTTTCCTCCTTTTGTTCTTTTCTAATTTTTTTGGATTTTTGAGTTTAGGGTTTTGAAGCAACTTTCTAGGGCCACTCAACCCACCCAAGACTCAAAGAGAATCCAATGTTCTAAGCATCTTTGTGTGAAATGCGATAGACTCATAGATCGATGATTAGAATAGACTTTGGGTTTCTACGCCCCTAGGTGACCTTGAAAAGAAATTCTGCCTAAAGGTGTATCTATTCGACCGGTAGCTTTTTTCCCTACTTTTATTTTTATGGGGTCAACATAAGGGCGAACCCAATGTATATCTCCCCGACTTATTCTACTTCTTCGCTTCTTCCTAAGTGTTTTGGAATTATATGTGCATTTCTTGAGCTGGGTTCTAGACAACCAACAAATGGGTTGTTACTCACGATAACATGCCAGCTATACTCGTGCGGTGAAGTGTGGCTTATTTCTTTTTTTCTTTTCTTTTTTCCTTTTCTATTCTTTTCTATTTTTTTTTCTTTCTTTCTTTAAGTTCGTGTCTTCCCTGATCTAAGATTTACCTAAAGGTAGCAGGAAAAGAATGGTCGTGTGATTGGACTCTGGATAACCTACCAATGGGCTGTTACCCATGATAACTTGCCAGCCATACCACCATAGAAGATTCATTAGCTACCCAATTTTCATTAAAACCATCGAAAAGTGAGTAAGTGCAAATAGTGTGTAGATGCTTAGACTTAAAATCCCCTCAAATTAGAGAGCGGGTTGATAAGTCATGTACTTATCACCCCAACTTATTTAATAAATTAAAATATAAATTTAGAATGGTGAGGACTCAAGAAACAAGTCCACATTTTAGTGGACACCAAGGCTGATTAAGCCCGAAGACCTGAAGGGTCTAAGCGTTTAAATCATACAGTTTTATTCTCTAAAATTGAAAATTTTCTAAAGCCCAAGTTCTCTTTACTAATTCCATAAATTTTTTTAATAAACAAAAAGAAAACAAAAAGAATCTATGGAGCTGAAGAAATAATTTAGAGATGAATATCCACACCCCCATGCCTATCTAATACAATGTCCTCATTGTATTAAAAAGACACGAAACAGAGTGGAGTAGAGTAGAAAGCACCTGAGTTGCATGAATAACAGGTCTGCTCTAAGATGAAAAGAAACTGTATATGTGCTAAATTTAGTGCCCTCAGTTAGGTACACTATACAAAGAAGAAGAAATAAAGAATTCACAGGTACAGGTTAGAATCAGAATAAAAAAATCTAGCTTTGGACCTGCCAGGAGATGTCCACAGATGTGGACCAGATTGTGATGCAGACCCATACCCTTGGTTGAGTATATCTAAGGTTTTGGATAAAAATTATCCAAAACCTGAGATCAGTATGCAAGTAGGGTCGAGCCTATGATTTGTAAGGATACAACCCAAGTCCAAAGAGTCGGATAATAGAGAAATCAAGCTCAAAAGGATAATAAATGGATGTCTGCTTGGGTTGGACATCCTCTGAGTGAAAGATGTCATAAGGGTCCCGGTAGAAGGTTGGGAGTTTTAGACAAATTGGAACCCTTAGACTTGGTCTTTTTCTTCCTCCGAAATTGACTTCCCATATCATTATTTCTCAACTCCTATCCTCCTCATTCAGACTTTCAAATTCCGGGACCTCCTGTATATTAATCACCCCATCTGAATTTTCCAAGTCTAAAAGATGTGACTGAATCAGAATGGACTTGGGTTTAGTGATTTCAAAATCAAAATATTCAGTAAGCTCAAAGGGGTGTAATTGAGGAATGGGGCTTTGAATTGAATCCTTCATGAAATCAGGATCTAACTCTACCATGTGAGCTCCAATAAGATCAGTTTCCTTGGTTATCAGGCCATCATATGATTCATCGAATTCCTCAGGCCTAGTTGTCTCATAGAAATCATGTGCTATATACTCAGGTGAGACTTCGCATAATGATTCTTCACCTTCAGAATCAAAGAAATCTAAATCTGCATTAATGTGTGTCTCAAAATCATCAATCACTTTCTGATCCATGGAGACATACATTTCCTCGTACCTCGGCTCAGGGATCTTAGGTGAAGAAATCAAATCATCCTTATTTGATTGCTCAAGAATAACCTGGTCAATCCTGATCTCGTAACATGTGTCCCCCCCAACAAGTGCCTAAGCAAGTTCTGACATTGGCTCTCCTGAAAGGGGTTCATCCTGGGAATCATCCCAAGATTGAACTAAAGCAACAGCAAATCTCATCCTCAATTTTGATAATTTCCTCTGTAAAAACTCACCTGGGCCTCTATCCTTAACATCCTAGAGCCAAATCAAATAGATACTTGTTAAGATCATCAATCATTTCAATCAGGGGCTCCAATTCTTCAGTGCAAGGTGTTGGCTGAGCTTCTAAAGATTGTATAGTATTCCTCAAGTTGGCCAACCTTCTCTTGGACCTGGTTAACCTGAACCAAATGGTTTGGTTCAAGGTTAGGCAGGTTTGGGTCAATGCAAGGGAGTCACCGAATTGAGGTTCTTGATACCCTCCTTGATAATAAGTCATTTCAGGTTGTTCATAAGGTGGTGATGACCTAAGGGTAGTGTATTCTAGGGAGGGGTAAGGATCAGTGTATCCTTCTTGATTGTAGATCATATTAGGTTGTCCAAACGAGGACAGTAATCTATAATCGATGTAGATCAGAGAAGGATAAGAATTAAGATTATGGTGTCCAGGGTTAGACCTTGAACACGGAGGTCTGGAACTGTATTCCTAATTAGGATTATCCCAACTAGAAGATGGTTGAGAATAAGTTTGGTTGGAATAATAATCATTTTTGGAATAAGTAGTGGTAGGAGGGTAGGAGTGGAAGTTTGGATAGGATGTAGAAGGATCCATGACAGAACGGGAGGAAGAAAGGTGCCCTGCAATACAAACAAACAAACCTATCCTTAAAGTGGTATAGCCTAAAGACCTACAGACTCCCAGAACCTGTCTTGAGATAAAGAATCGATTTTATCTACTTTCTGGTCAATCCAACTAGTTAGAGGGAGGGACTGGGGAGAAGGTTCTTCCTTTGGTTTGCACCTCAGGTTCCTAGTGTACCTCCCAGTTGTGATCATTTGATTCTGCTCCCCTAGCTAGACATCAGATTGAATGGTAGAAATTGACTAATCGAAAATAATCTCGGTTTGGGCTCTGAAGAGTGAGTCCAATCCTTAAGGCCAACGTCTACTCTGTTTTAATTAGGGTTAGGTTTGAATGTGCTTTGGAATGTGATGGGTCTTTTATCTAGGTTGTACCCTTAATGATTGATTGATATGTGTGTGCATGCACAACCAATGGTTTTCAAGTAAGATTATTGTTGGATGAGGTTAATTTTAGGGTTTAAATCTTGCTTAGTTGCTTTTAGGGTTCAACTTTAGATGTATTCAATCAAGTTCAGTTGGCACACCAGGTTTTTGAAAGCATAGGTGAAGATGTTTTCCTTTAAATCTTAAAAGGAATGTGGAGTGCTTGGTAAATCTCTAAAAGTTGAACCTATATGGTAGCTACTTGATGAGTTGATTTTAGTTGAAGTGGTGCTGTCCAAATAACTCAAGCAATTGGCTTGATGCACCACTTAGTTAGGCACACAAGATGATTAATCTAGACTGATTTCTACTCTCTTATGTGTTTGGGTGTGTGTACCAGTTCCAAAGATCGGTTTACTAGTTGAGTGTTAAAATCAGAAGAGGTTGTGTATCTTTATGAGATTTTTTTTTAATTTTTCTTTTATATGTGGAGGGTGAGGCAGTTGAAGGTGACAAAAAAATAATAAAAAACTCACCTTAGATTTTATAAGAACATCTAGGTTGATTTTTGTTTGTGTTATTATGTGATGGAATGAAATCTAGTGGGTGGGAGGTGGGGGTAAACTTACAGACCGTTCAACAACACTTTACTTCAATCTACCACTTTTTCCTATCTTAAGAGAGTACATGCAATCACAATAAGAAAGGAGAGAAGTAAGGTAAAAGATAAGTAAGGTGGGAAAACGTGAAAAATCAAAGAGTGTCACCTCCCCGGCAACGACGCAAAAATGTTGAAGCGGAAAACATATGCAAGTGGGATTAAGTTTTGAAAACTTGTCATTGTAGTATGATTTGCCAAGAAATCAACCTCTCCAAGCCCGCGCCTTGATTTGAGGTGCAGTAGGGATCGAACTTGCAACCTGTGGCTTTGCAAGTGTGTCAGCAACCAACACGCTATGGCTGCCGCTTTGTCTCATTTATGTTTTAAGTGCTCACACCCATGGCCGTTGGATCAAGATCCAACGGCTCAGATCTTGCCTCGCCCGTGCCTTCAAAGGTTGAGAAGAGGTGTTGCGGCCAGTTTGGGTAGCTATGATGGCACCACGTGGTGCCATCCTGGCCATCCATCTTCTGTGAACTGTAGATGGTGCCACGGATGCCGGATTGGACTGATTTTCATGCTGTTGGGCTGTGATGATCGATCTAAACCCATCTGTGTGGCCAGATGTGTCATCTGATGTACAAACTTACACAATCCTAGCCCTTGATCTTTGACCTTCCTCGCACTATTTTTGATGCTACGAAAGTCCGATCAAGGAGATCTTGGAGTCGTTGAACTCCGATCATCGCCTTGATTAGATCCGTACGGTTAGATCTTCGATCTGAGGCCCCAATTGAATATCGCCCTGTTACCTGACCACAAAAAGGGAAAATTAACCTAAAATTTACACAACCTAACCTAAATGCAAGATGATGCATGTTATGCAATATTTATAATGTATGATGCAACTCTACACCTAAGAACACACATAAATAGATAGTTTATGTGAAATAAACATGTTTACATCATAGGTTATAACCAAAACCTTTATGTTTTCATCTAGGTAGTCAATCTCTTAAAATTGTTTGCCTGATGGAAGATTAGCATTTCAAATAGTCTCAAGTGATGCCAAGTTAGCTTTTAAGAGCTCTACCATAGGTAGATCAAGCCCTTCCTATGTCCCAACATTCTCAAGGCTTCCACATGGTCAGTGGTTTTTACCATGAAGAGATACCTTCTATTGTCAGAGTAGGCATTCCCTTACAAGATCTTGCAAATGTTCCTAAAAATAATAGTTGTATTAAACCTCTTTCTTAGGACAATGTAAGAGTTATTAGATGTAGGAACCACTATCTCTAGTGGTTACCTGCCAATAGACAATTCTAGAAGCTTAGAAGTTTACAGGGTTAGATCATCTGCAATCAGGGGCTAACCAATCTTTTGACATCTTCATCTTCCTTTCACGGTAATGTAGAGATTTCGAGAAAATCCTCATGATCAAGGTGTTCTTTATCCTTACTTCTTCCAATCTCCCATTGAAACTAGAATTTTTGTAATTCTAGTTTCATCAAGGTGTTTGGATCACTAACCTTCTGAATTTTTGTAGTCTGGTGGTGGTTCTAGTCCACTCCAATATCAGGACAACGACTTCTTGAATTTGCCAAGGATTGAATGTAATGATGATATATTGGTATCAAGTCATTCGCAAAATAAACTAATGGGATGAACAATGCTGCTATACAACTGAGTATGAAGACTGTTACAATGATAAAGAATGGGAAATGGATTCTCGAAGTCATTTTGATAAATGCCCTACAAACTATTACAAAAAGGGTAGAAAAGGGTAGAGGAATAGCATTTTTGCTCGCATATCCAATGGCGCAAAGGAGGACGAATAAGACTTAGATGAAGATTCATCACTAGAACAAGTGCATATTTGGTTGTTTAAGCAAAATAATTAGAAAACAAACCTATTTCGAAAATATTGTTGCTACAATGTAGAAGCAAAAATGTAGCAGTGCTCCTGATTATGAAAAAAAAAAGTATAGTTTTGTTGCTTATGAAAAGTAAACAAGTAGCAATATTGCTGCTTATGCAAAGTTGAATCCCATTGATCCTGTTTCGGGATCATGAGCGCACCACTACTAAATTTGAACTAGGTTAGGATTCGAGTATTAAAAATGATGGATTATCTTGCAATGGTGATGCCATTGAAGTACTTAGTAGCCATGAATTTGTAAATTTTAAACGTAGGTGTGTAGCCCGTAAGGATAGTACAAGTGCTGACATGGCTATTTTGTTGGAGGCATTTCTAAATCATCTTCAGGTAAGCTGAAGAGATGGAAGTTGGTTAGACCAATCTTCACCAATGTTTTGTTGAAAATAGTAGTTGTGGCCAAAATGAAAATAGAAATGGTTTGGAGGATGTTCAAGATTCCATGTTGGGAGTAGAAGTTAGTGTTGAACTTGGAACCTAGAGTGTCCAAAAGGGAAATTATACTAGTCACGATGATGCAAAAGTGCATACTGTTGCAGCAAGAGTTATGGAAAACGATACCAATGGTCAGGGTGAAGTTAGTGCTAAACTTGGAAGTAGAAGCATACCAGTTGGAAGTCACTCTAATCAATTTGATACAAAAAGGGATATTGTTTGCGCAAGAATTCAGGAAGATGCCATCATCAAGACATCTGCTAAAGCAAGTGTGCAGATGAGCTTGGAATATACATTCAAAAATGCTGATATTAGTATTGGAGATATAGAGGCTGACCTCATTGGTCCTAGTCTTGCGTGTGGCCTGTGGACACAAGAGATGGAAGTTGGTTAGGCCAACTTGCACCAATGGTTTTGTTGAAAATAGTTGTTATGGACAAAATGAGAACACAAATGGTTAGGAGGATGTTCAAGACTCCATGTTGGGGGGAGAAGTTAGTGTGGAACTTGGAACCTATAGTATTCCAATGAGAAATTACACTAGTCAAGATGATGTAAAAGTGCATATTGTTGGAGCAAGGATTGAGGAAAATGACACCAATGGTTAGGGTGAAGTTAGTGTTGAAGATTCAAGTAGAAGCGTGCCAGTTGGAAGTCACTCTGATCAGGACGATGCGAAAAAGGATATTGTTTGCACAAGCAACATCACCATCCATGCACCATTTTGATCTATAAGACTTGGTGACCAGCCGCTTCCTTCTAAACAACCACAGGAATAATTTGATTTGTAGGGGAGCTTTGATCCTCCATAGTAGATTTGAATTATTGTCAACTGCAGACTGCTGCATCTCATTTGCTTCATGTAATTTATAAGTATTTCTGACACTAAATTTCCCACGTTTCCAATTCTACAGACATTGGAGAAAAATCTACCAATGTTCGAATTAAATGATGAAAATCAGCAAATGTTGTATCAGATAGGCCTTAGGGAAGTCTGATGTCCCAAACCTTGAGCTCCCTATCTTACAACTTTTTCATACAAAAGCATCTTTATTTTGAAATCAATTTAGTTATGTTAAATCAACAAAACCAATTTTACTTTTATTATTGATAGAGAGCATTTATTGTTGATGATAGATTGATAAGAGGCAGCAAGGGTAAGAGAAATATCTAGGAGTGTAGTAGAGATAGAAGTAGCATCAAGTGGTTTCCAATCTCTAGGTTGTGGCAAAAGCTGGTGGAGAGAGTAGGGTTCTAAGATAGGAAACAAATGGGTGGCATTTATTGGTAAGCTTTGGAGCAGAAAAGAAAAATAACTGAATGGATGGTCAGCAGACACTCCTTCATAGTTTTGAAGATCCTTCCATCAATTCACTAAATATTCGTTATCTGTTCAGTTATTGTTGAATATTCTTTTCTCCATCTAATCAAACATCCCTATCTAATTAGGCATCTTGTTCTTTTGTTGAAGCTCATGAAGAAGATTTAGCACACTTGTTCCTTAGATGCAATTTTGCAAGAGAGGCATGGCTGCAGATTCAGTCACTAGCTTTGAAACTACAGTCTTTTATGAGATTTTGGAAGTGAATTAGCAGTGGATCTCAAAATGATCTAAATTTGTGGGTTAAGTTTTGAGCCGATTTCTTGACCCTTTGGCTTGCAAGAAATAGGGTGGTGTTTTGGGGCACCCCAGTGCATGTGGATAATGTTGTGAGGGAGGATTTTTCATTAGGCAGTTTGCAGCGAAATGTGATGTAATTCCTATCCTTTCAGAAAATGAAGCAGATGGCTATCAGTATCCAATAGCCATCGGTTACCTTTTTTAGAAAATAGGCTGATTTTGTATCAGCTTTGTTGTAACTTGTGAATGCATCCAACATAAATCAAGTAACCACATATTAAATTAATCTACTAGAACTACATATCAGAAACTACTAGTTAAGATCCAATGAAAAAGATGGTTGTATTTTACAACTAAAGAAGTGAACAAAATCTTCCCAGCTTCAACTCCAACTTTTACAAATTATTCACCAGAAATGCTTGTAATTCATGATTTTTTTCTCTATGAAGAAAAACACATGTAGTTTAATTTAGGTGTTGAAGGCATCTACTAAACAATTGGATCATTTAGGTGGCTCAGTCGTTGGCATTTTAATTGCAGTTACTACTAAAACTTTTACAATGCTGATTAATTTCATTGGTGTAAACCCTAAACCCAGATATTATTGGATCCTTGTATCCCACTGATCTCTGTTCTACCCTCCATCGTATCTGTCTAGATTTTTGAATAAATATGAATCAGTAAACAGATCAAGAGCTGAGGGGTGGTTTAATATTCTCATGCTATCTTACTTATGCATGTCACTATCTTGAAGACATTCCTAATCTAAATATTTTTACTTAACTAGGTTAAAAGAATGTCTAGTGACAACTGATTAGGGACCATTCCTCCAAAAACCATCCTCTCTAAGAATTTAACCCCAACATCTATAACATTACACTTGCATAGTACAACAAACATTGCATAATATGTTACATCATCAGGTGTCAAACCTTCCCTAACCATGTTCTCATAGGGAAAGTGTCCAGGAATTTTTAAAGTTTTCTTGAGGGAATTCTAATGCTAGGAAAGAATCTAAGATTTTTCCTCATTGAAGCTAGAAATGTGAATGAGGCTAGCTTTAATTAGATGCAATGCATATTTTGTATATGTAAGAATATCCTATCATGTTGCGAGGGCTAAAAGGGGAAGGTGGAAATTTTTGTCACCATTACAAAAGCAAAAAATAAAAAGGAATCTAACATTTTAGTTCACAATTTTGATCCCTTCTCAAATTTCAATTCACATTTCAGTTGATAGTTAACTGATCCATGATCCTTACTCAAAAAATTGAGTTCCATTACTAACCAAGGTCCATCCACTCTTTTAGAATGGAAAATGAGCAACAAATTGGCATGGAGGAGACAAAACATGGATGTAAACTACTCAATAACTTGGTTTCTACATGCAGCTAAACTAATTGAATGTTGTAAACCATATCTAAAAGATACCAATTACAAACTCTCATGCATCAAATAACACTTGTACTTGATGGTAATAAGGAAGGAAAAATCAAATACTTTGCGAATCTCAAGAGGCATGCGAGAACAACACAAGGCACAATTGAAAAGAATAATCATCTCAAACCACAATTGGTGTACCAACAAACCACACTTCATCTTCAATGTAGATTATCATAAATACATTATCAGCAATTTCTAATCTCTTTAAAAAAGTACTTGCAAATGATGCTTTCAGCAATATTAATATTTTTCACTAGTCCAAATAAAGTAGGTATCATAACTAGTTTTTGATAGTATCTTAATTATTTTCCAACTAAACGGATTAAAACATGCAAACTATATCTAAGCAATCCCAATTACTAACATGCACCAAATAAGAACTTATACTTGACAATAATAACCAAGGAAAAAATGAATACATTGCAAATCTCAAGAGGCAAGCAAGACCAACACAAGGCACAACTGGAAAGCTGAAATCATCTCAAACCACAACTAGAATGCCTACAACCACTCTTCTACTTGAAATTGTTACCCATATCACATATGAAAATTTCCCTATTTATCCTAAATGCCATTGTCCTACTAATCAATTATGTGGATAGGATAACCACTCCATTATGATCACCCATTTGGTTTAAGAAAATATGAAATATATCACATCAAAAGCATTTCTCTCATGATAAGGGTATATTTTCCCTTACTAATTGATCTTTAAATTGCATTAATAGATATCCATCTGAACTATAACATTATATAGTCCATTTCATACAAATCACATGACAATGTAAATCTTGTTGAAGAGTTGGCTGAGCATAATGATGAAAATAAAATATATCAAGGTGCAACTGCCATTGAACAAATAAGCTCTATTATGAAGGACATGACATGTTACGAACGCGTGCCCCGGACGTATTTTAAGACGTCTGGGAGGTGGCCTAGACGTCTGACCAGACGTCTGGGATCACATCCAGACGTCTTGCCAGACGTCCGGGATGGTTTACAGACGTCTGAAAAACCGTTATCTTCCACATGCGCGAGTCGTCTGCGCGCTTGCACGTGCAGACCGCATATTCGCCTTTCCTCCCTCCGCGGCTGTAGATTCCCCTGCCGCGAATCCTTCTCTCTCCTCTCCGCGCAGCCTTAAAAAGGGCATGCCTCCCCTCCCGTCTCCACCGTCTCCTTCCTCTTCTCCTTCCTGTGCGTGAGAGCGAGCGAGTGCGAGGGCTGCAGCGGCGGCCGCAGTGAGCGCGGAGGAGGTGCGGCGTGTGAGGGCAGAGCTCTGCCGTGAGGGCGAGCTCGCCGGAGCGGCTTGGCCGGCCGGCGGAGGGCGCAGGGGGCGCGGAACGACGCGGAGAGGGACCTGCTGCGGTCTGAGCAGCAGACGCGCGAGGTACGACGCGGGCGGCATCGCGAGCAGAGTCCGGGTCGCGCCCTGATTCTGGAAAAATTTCCAGAATCAGACGTCTGGGTTGATAGCCAGACGGCGAGGGAGACGTCTGGAAGCTCATACAGACGTCTGAAAGGTGAGTATTTCGCCTTCTTCTTCCTTCCTGTCGACTGACCGTACTGAGGGAGGCAGTTGGCTGTGCACAGGCTCGCTCATTCGCCATCCTTTGCGAATCAGACGTCTGGAAGTTGTACCAGACGGCGGGAGTGACCTACAGACGTCCATGGTGACCATCGGACATCTGGGATCTAGGACAGATGTCCCCGCAGACTTCTGGACGTCTGGGAAACCACGCTGAACAGGTAATTCTCTGATCCACTATTTAAGACGTCTGGAAGAAGTTCCAGACGTCTGATCTTGCACAGTATCGTCTTTTTCGACTCGTTTAGGGCCCGTTCGGGCTCCGTTTTCCGCGATTCGAGTTGCGTTCTTTTCAGAATTAATTCCTCTACCCGTCTACAGTAGATATACACTGTTTTGAGACACTCCTTGTGTTTGATCCTTGTGATAGGACCTCGTTCAGTTGCAGTCTTGGGAGTCGCGGAGGCACGCGGGATTCCCGATCAAGCCCCCATTACTCCCGTTATACCTGGTAGAGTCGCTTAAGTTATTAAAATCTGTTAAAGTATGGAACCATAACTAGAATCTAGGACATTGCATGAAGCCTAGGAATGAGAAATGCATGGAATGATAGCTCCTAGGTGATGCATGAATCCTAGGACTGGAAAACTAGTTGTATGCTAGATCCTAGGATGTGGCATGAATCCTAGGATGGAAAAACTAGTGGAATGTATAATACTGCAGTCTTGGAAAAATGGAAAGGAATATAAAGCTGCCTCTAAATCGAATTAACAGCTGCCTGTTGTGAATAGATAACGTGGTTGAGAACATGGATTGTAAGAATGTGAAACTGGAAAGTGAAACCAGGATGTTGGAGTAAAAAGGATGGAACCCTACGGGGAAGTAGGAGTAGAACTCCTGGAAGGTGAATGGAATAGTTTTGGGGAAGTGAGCTGGCCCTTGAGTACGGAGTACCAAGGAGAGCGACTGTCCCCCTATTTAGTGCAGAGCGGAGCTAGCCACCCCAGGGACCCGGGGTTAGGACTGGCCACTCTGAGGTCCTGGAGCGGGTTGGACCCGTTGCTTACCGACTTGCCCTCCCCCCGCAGTTTTCTGGTGTGCACGACGTGTTCCACGTGTCCAACCTCAGGAAGTACGTAGCCAATCCTAGCCACGTACTGAGTCACGAGAGCGTCGAGGTGAGCGACGACCTGACCTACCCCGAGCGGCCAGTGCAGATCCTAGACCGAGCCGTCCGCAGTTTCAGACGAAAGCAAGTACCCCTGGTAAAGGTTTTGTGGACGAGCCAGCGGTACGAGGAGGCTACCTGGGAGCCTGAGGTGGCAATGAGGGAGCGGTACCCGGAGCTTTTCGCGGGTATGTCTTTTCGGACGGGTTTCGGTCCTCTTTGAGTTTGTTATGGTTATTCGGACGTCTTTTCCCGCACCCTAGTTGGCGCAAGTTTCGGGGACGAAACTTCCTTTGAGTTTGTTATATTGTTACGAACGCGTGCCCCAGACGTATTTTAAGACGTCTGGGAGGTGGCCCAGACGTCTGACCAGACGTCTGGGATCACATCCAAACGTCTTTCCAGACGTCTGGGATGGTTTACAGACGTCTGAAAAACTGTTATCTTCCACACGCGTGAGTCGTCTACGCGCTTGCACGCGCAGACCGCATATTCGCCTTTCCTCCCTCCGCGGCTGCAGATTCCCCTGCCGCGAATCCTTCTCTCTCCTCTCCGCGCGGCCTTAAAAAGGGCACGCCTCCCCTCCTATCTCCACTGTCTCCTTCCTCTTCTCCTTCCTGTGCGCGAGAGCGAGCGAGCGCGAGGGCTGCAGCGGCGGCCGCACCGAGCGCGGAGGAGGTGCGGCGTGCGAAGGCGGAGCTCTGCCATGAGGGCGAGCTCGCCGGAGCAGCTTGGCCGGCTGGCGGAGGGCGCATGGGGCGCGGAACGACGCGGAGAGGGACCTGCTACGGTCTGAGCAGCAGACGCGCGAGGTACGACACGGGCGGCGTCGCGAGCAGAGTCCGGGTCGCGCCCTGATTCTGGAAAAATTTCCAGAATTAGACGTCTGGGTTGATAGCCAGACGGCGAGGGAGACGTCTGGAAGCTCATACAGACGTCTGAAAGGTGAGTATTCCGCCTTCTTCTTCCTTCCTGTCGACTGACCGTACTGAGGGAGGCAGTTGGCTATGCGCAGGTTTGCTGATTCACCATCCTTTGCGAATCAGACGTCTAGAAGTTGTACCAGACGGCGGGAGTGACCTACAGACGTCCGTGGTGACCATCGGACGTCTGGGATCTAGGACAGACGTCCCCGCAGACTTCTGGACGTCTGGGAAACCATGCTGAACAGGTAATTCTCTGATCCACTGTTTAAGACGTCTGGAAGAAGTTCCAGATGTCTGATCTTGCACAGTATCATCTTTTTCGACTCGTTTAGGGCCCGTTCGGGCTCCGTTTTCCGCGATTCGAGTTGCATTCTTTTCAGAATTAATTCCTCTACCCGTCTACAGTAGCTATACACTGTTTTGAGACACTCCTTGTGTTTGATCCTTGTGATAGGACCTCGTTCAGTTGCAGTCTTGGGAGTCGCGGAGGCACGCGGGATTCCCGATCACGCCCCCATTACTCCCGTTGTACCTGGTAGAGTGGCTTAAGTTATTAAAATCTGTTAAAGTATGGAACCATAACTAGAATCTAGGACATTGCATGAATCCTAGGAATGAGAAATGCATGGAATTATAGCTCCTAGGTGATGCATGAATCCTAGGACTGGAAAACTAGTTGTATGCTAGATCCTAGGATGTGGCATGAATCCTAGGATGGAAAAACTAGTGGAATGTATAATACTGCAGTCTTGGAAAAATGGAAAGGAATATAAAGCTGCCTCTAAATCGAATTAACAGCTGCCTGTTGTGAATAGATAACGTGGTTGAGAACATGGATTGTAAGAATGTGAAACTGGAAAGTGAAACTTGGATGTTTGAGTAAAAAGGATGGAACGCTACGGGGAAGTAGGAGTAGAACTCCTGGAAGGTGAATGGAATAGTTTTGGGGAAGTGAGCTGGCCCTTGAGTACGGAGTACCAAGGAGAGCGACTGTCCCCATGTTTAGTGCAGAGTGGAGCTAGCCGCCCCAGGGACCCGGGGTTAGGACTGGCCACTCTGTACCGACTTGTTGGCCCTCGTGTACGTAGTACCGAGGAGAGCTAGTAGTGTTAGGAGAGTACTAGCTACCCCACGGGCCCCGGGGTTCTGCTGGCCTCCTTCACCGACTTGTTAGGCCCACTAGGGCAAACCAAGGTAGTCAGGCGAGGGTGCGCGGACTGTGGAGGGGCAAGGCCCCTGTTTGGTTACTGTGGAGGGGTTGGACCCCTGTTACTGAGAGGGCTCTGCCCTGGTTCCGTGCTGTGCTTTGGGCGCACCCGTTAACGGAAACGACTGACCGCGTGCCAGTGCGGGCTAGCTACCTGTGCGTTTATCGCGCGTGCCGTAGTCACCGTTACGTCTGTCAGTGACCTTGGGGTGGTTGACTGAGGGTAGGATCACCATGGGGGACTCTCCCGACCAGGAGAGCACCACATGCTACTTCTACTTTTGGAAAAGACTGCAATCAAGATCGTTCCCACGAGGACATTCGAGATCAAGTAAAGGATCTGAGAAATAAATGAAATAGTGAGAAAATTGAAAGATGTAAATAAAGAAAGTAATAGTACATAACAGCTACTGTACACTCTACTGTTGTCTCTAGTTTAGTTTGCCACTCTACTCAGCATTTTGCTGACGTGTTACACTCGTTACCATTTTCAGGACCAGGTGTGGAGCAGCCAGGGTCAGCGGCTGCAGAGGACGCTGGGCCGAGTAGGGTCCAGTAGAGTTTACCTCAGCCTTTTGTACTCCTTTTGTTTCTATTATAGTGAGTAGTTTTGTTTCCGCTGTACTTTTTTACCTACAGTTCTTGTTATATGATAAATGTTGTTCTACTGTTGTGGTGGTACCTACTGTAGTAGTTTCTTTCCTTACTGCTGTACTTTCTTACTGTTAGTTATATTCATGCTGAATGTGGTTTATTTTACTGTCTTTTGGTTACTTCCTCGTTGGACGACTAGGTCTTGGGATTAGTCGAGTCGGTCCGGTTCTCGTGTCTCGTAGGGACTCGGAAATCGGGTCGTTACATGACACCTCTAAATGATTGCTATAACAACCCTATTTTTTGGTAGGACTTCTATATGTGGCCAACCTTTTATCTTGATATTTAGGAGCACAAGAGTCAATGGAATACCTGTGAGAACCAATTCTATCCTGCTACCTGTGAATATGCCTACCTTATTGACCAGAGACTTCAATACATACCCTTTAGAATGATAACTCTAGGCTATCCATATGGTTATCAATTTCAAGAATTTCAATATTTCATAGTTATGGATTTTTACCATGTAAATAAGCCAAATATTTTTACTGACTCATTTAGTCCAAAATCTTATTCCATTTGAGAAAGAAAATAGCTTCTATGGTGAACTACTCATATAGATAAGTGAGACAAATAGTCACCATACTTGAGCAAACAAATAGATATGTAAGGCAAATATGATATTCAAAGTTATAATGAGATGGTTAGTATCACGGTTTGCTACTTTATAAGTGGTTTTAGGTTTACATCTCATCTCTAACACATTGGCACTAACAGACGTGGACTCTATTTGGTCTCTATTTTTCATTTCTCCAAGTTATGCTAAACTTAGCCAGAAAACACAAACTTGAGTAGAAAAAATATTACTTTCAACTCCTAAGTTTAAACCAAGCCTAACACATACTGCACATTCATCATTTATCATACAAGAAATAGATGGTCACATATACAACACACATCCCACATCCCACATTTTTTATTGGACCAAATTTCCATTTTACCACTTCTTACTTTTGAAATTACATAATCTGCTCAAAATGCGTAAATGGAATAGCTGCATTGAGATCTGGAGCATTAAGCACATTTAGAGATATTAGTCCGTGGAAAACTATCGTATAACTGACCACAAATCCAATCCTGTAAGACAATAGTCTAGAATTCGGGTAAGACGACGACAAGCCGGCTTGCGAGATTGACGAGAGCATGCGGTCGGTTGTGCTCGATGATGAGAGAGCTTGTGAGGATGAATGGGGGAGAGGGGGATGACATTGGTAATGAGTATGGGGATCAGGTTAGGCACTCAAAGGTTTTGGGCGACAAAGGTCGTGAGGGAAGAGAATGGTGGTAGAGGTCATGATTGGCGGAGTTGGATGGGTCGAGGGCAATGAGGCCGATGGTGAAGGGGATTAGGGAAGGGAGGGAGCAAGAAAAGGAACCTGTGGTTGTAGGCCTTGGGAGCATAATGGGATTCATAAGGGTATTTCGAGGAGTTGCCAATGGCTGTTGGGTGGTCGCAGGCAAGCGCAAGGGGAATCATAGCTGGAAGGGGTGGTGGAGATATGGCCATGGAATGATTGACGAGAGATTTTGCGATGGGAAGATGACATTGGAGATCGTGGGATGGCAGTGAAGATCATGGGATGGCGTGATTTGAGGGGAGATTTGTGAGGGTTTGGAGTGCGATGGAGGGGGTGGCGGAGCGCGATGGAGGGAGGTGGTGGAGTGTGATGGAGGAGCATGGAGTTCTGATCCTCTAGAGGTATGAGCAGATTAAGGGGGAGAGGTGCAAGGGGATTAAGGGGGAGGGTCGAGTGATAGAGCATGGAGAATTGGAGGCATGAGGAGATTGGGTTTTGCAGGGATTAAGGGGTTTTGGAGGCGTGGAGAGATTGGGTCAGGTGGTAGAGAGTGAGCTGATTGGAGGGTAGGGTTTTTGTAGAGGTATGGTGGACTTTGTCGTAGGTAGGGTTAGAATTTTATGATAAAGTTTTAGGATTTTTTGATGGAGTAGCGAGAAGAAATTAAGGAATTTTGAGAAATTTTTGAATAATGTGCATAAAAAAGGTTGCTATAATTTTTTTATCATTTGTGAAAATATATTTTAAATTATATCTTAGTGCATTAATTAATAGTAACTTTTTTTATTAATATATACCATGATGATGATCAATACATCTCTTAAATTGTAATAATATTGATATTTATATTCACCAAGGTAGTCGCAAATAAATGAATATGTCCTTCACTCATAAAAACAAAAATGAATAAAATTTGTTGCTAAAAGTTTTTTTCAATTAACATATTTACATAGCGGCAAATGATATAGCTATGTCGCTAATGGATGACTTTATGGACATAAAAAATTGCCACTAAAAAATTGAGTTAGCTAACAATTCTTTTTAGTGATGACTTATTTGGACGTGTCGCTAGAGGGTACCATTAGTGGCATATACTTTATTCGTTGCAAGGTGAAATGTCGCTAAATCTATATTTTGTTGTAGTTGGCAAAGCTCCAGTTTAATCCTCAATGAGGGTTACAACTTCCTTTGGGGGAACTTGGGAAAGAAAATGTTTTAATCTTTATCCATTAACTATAAAGGTTTGCCTCATCTTAGGATCAAAATTTCTACTGCCCCATTGGAAAAAGGTTTGACCACTAAGTACAATCCCATCCACTTAGACTATAACTTCCCGGCAAAAAGTTTGAGTCTCACATCAAAAAGTCAAACTTGTTGATTCGGCTTGGAGGTTTTTCTATTAATGTGCCTGTCGTGGATAGCTTTCATCTTCTCCTTATAAAGTCTACTATTCTCATAAGTGTCTCAATGAGTCTCTTCCAGCTTGGAGAGTTGGAGCATTCTTTGAGTTCCAGCCATATGGGGTTCCATATTATATTGCTTGACGACCCAATATGCCCAGTGCTCCAACTCAACCAGAAGGTGGCAAGCTTTGCCAAAGACCAATCGATATGGTGTCATGCCTATTAGAGTCTTATAAGTGGTCCTGTATGCCTAAAGGGCATCATCCAATTGTGTGGACCAATCCTTCCTATCAGGTCTCACAGTCTTTTGTAGAATATTTTTAATCTACCTATTTGAGACCTCAGTTTGCTTGCTTATTTGCAAGTGATATGGGGTAGCAATGTAGTGAGTGACCCCATATTTCTTAAGTAAAGCACGAAATTGGGCATTGATGAAGTGACTCCCACCATTGCTGATCATGACCTTGGTATCTCAAATCGGGAAAAGATATTCTTCTTAACAAAGCCTGTAATGGCCTTATGATCACATTCTCGGGTAGGCATGGATTTGAACCATTTTGAGACATAGTCCACTGAGACTAGTATATATTCGAAGCCGTTTAATCGTGGGAAGGGACTCATGAAATCAATGCCCTGGACATCAAATATTTTGATGATAAGAATGAGTTGTAGGGGCATTATTTCCTTCATAGTCATGGTCCCTAGGGTCTGGCACCTGGTGCAAGTTTTAGCAAAATTATGTGTGTCCTTGAACATTGATGGCTAGTAGAAATTGGACTGGAAAACTTTTGCAGCCTTCTGCTTCCCAGAGAAGTGGCCACCATAGGCTTGGTCATGGTAGAAGGATAGCACACTTTGAACCTCCTCTTCGGGGATACATCTCCTAATGATTTGATCAGCACAAAGTCTAAACAACATGGGATCAGCCTAGAAATAATGTTTGGCCTCATCCAAGAACTTGCCTTGTTGCTATCTAGACCAACCGTGCAGAATTTGCCCTACCACTAACTAATTAACTAAGTCTGCATACCAAGGGAGACTCTTTCCATGCACAAGTAGAATTTACTCATCAGGAAATGTATCAGTTAAGGGTAGTGAAGGTCCAATATGTTCCAGGTGAAGTTCGGATAGATGGTTGGCAACAACATTCTTGGATCTGGCCTTGTCGCATATTTCCAGGTCAAATTCTTATAGGAGCAGGATCCATCTGATTAGCCTAGGTTTAGCATCATTTTTGGCTAACAAGTGCCAGATAGCTGAGCGATCAGTATACATGATGACGTGGGAACCTAGCAGGTATGATCTGAACATTTCCAATCCAAAAACTACGCCGAGCAGCTCCTTTTCTTTGATGGTGTAATTTCGTTAGCCTCATCTAAGGTTTTTCTCGCATAGTAGATGACCATGTGTTTCTTATCTTGTCTTTGTCCTAGGACTGCTCCAATAGCAAAGTTTGATGCATCACACATTATTTCAAAGTCCTGGGACTAGTTTGGGGTTTGTAAAATAGGTGCAGCTAAGACTGTATCCCTTAGAGAGGTGTAGGCTTTGATGCAATCAAGTGTCATGTCAAAGTGCACATCATTGGCTAGAAGGTCAGTTAAGGTCTTAGATATATTGTAGAATTCTTTTATGAACCTTCTATAGAAGCCAACGTGTGCTAGGAAAGATCTAATTTGTTTAACTGAGCTAGGAGGTGGGAGTTTGGAAATTAAGTCAACTTTAGCTCAGTTGACTTCTATGCCCCTATGCGAGATAATGTGAACGAGGATAATCCCTTCTTGAACCATAAAATGGCTCTTTTCCCAATGTAAAACCAGGTTGACCTAAATACATCATTTCAGGATTTTCTCCAGGTTACTTTGGCAATGATCGATTAGGTCTCCAAAAATGAAGAAATCATCCATAAAGACCTCTAAGTATTCACGCACCATCTTCAAAAAGGTGGCTAATATGCAACATTGAAAGGTAGCGGGTGCACTGCATAACCCGAATGGCATACAGTGGAATGTAAACGTGCCATGCGGGCAGGTGAATGTGGTCTTCTCTTGATCTTCAGGTGCAATAGCAACCTGGTAATATCCTAAATGACCATCCAGGAAGCAAAAATATTTTCGCCCTACTAATCGTTTGAGAATCTGGTCAATGAATGGTAGGAGGAAATGGTCCTTCCTTGTAGCTTCATTGAGCTTCCTATAGTCAATACACATCCACCATGCGATGGTGGTGTGGGTGGGGATGGATTCACCTTGATCATTTGTAACAACGGTGAGCCTAGCCTTCTTCAGTACCACTTGAGTAGGGCTCACTTAGGGGTTGTCGGAAATTGGATAGATGATTCCCGCATCAAGCCATTTAATAATCTC
The DNA here is from genome assembly GCA_037157565.1 of Thalassia testudinum. Taxonomy (NCBI): domain Eukaryota; kingdom Viridiplantae; phylum Streptophyta; class Magnoliopsida; order Alismatales; family Hydrocharitaceae; genus Thalassia; species Thalassia testudinum. The sequence continues at coordinate 128,016,691 of JAZHRO010000014.1, read as the reverse complement.
TTTTTAAACAACCTCTCACATGTTCAGGTTTAGTCATCCTTGCATCTGGAGAGAAGGTCGAGCCCCATCTTCCAAATAGATCTTATGTGTACAATAACTAGGGCTAATTCCCCTTAAGTCAAAAATTATTTGCCCAATTGCTGACTGATGTTCAGAAAGAGTTGTAGTCAACCTAAGTTCTTGGTCCTAGGTCACGTGAGCATTGATAATCATTGGGAAAGTATGATCAGGTCCTAGGAGGACATAGTTGAGGTTGTTGGCCAGAGGTTTTAGTCCGGGTGCAAGTGGTACAACATTTGACAGGTAAGGGAAGGAAGGGAGTTGAGTGACATCAATCACCTCAAGTGGAGGTTTTCGGTGGTACTTAGTTCTGCAACCTCGACAGATTGGGATGGGTTGGGGTAGTCTAAAGTTGGTTGAGTCAGATGGTCCTTTAAAGATCTTACTGTCAAGCATTCTTGGACCAGGGTTTCCATAGGATCACATTCGTTGACCCAACTGCAATCAAAAGACTTAGTTGCCTTGAAGATATCCAATTGCATCTTCTTACCTCCAAAGGCAATTTCCATACATCCTGTGTCACAGTCAATGTTAGCCTTGACCATAGCCAAAAAGGGTCAGCCTAGGATGATGGCCATGTTCTGTAATTGTTTGGAGACTTCCATGTCAAGGACTAAGAAGTCAACCAGGAAGTAGAAGTACTTAACCTGAACAATTACATCCTTGACTACCCCTTTCAGGGTTTTCACAGATCAGTTAGCCAGTTGGATAGTCACCGGTGTAGGCTTTAGTTCTCCAAATCCAAACTGGTGACAACGGGTAGTCGGGATCAAGTTTATTGAAGCACCTAAGTCTAGGAGCACTCTGTCAAAAGTCAAATCACCAATATTATAGGAGATCAAAGGTGCTCCAGAGTCGATCCTTTTAGGTCGTAGGCTACTCAAAATTACTGAACTAGCTTACTCAGATAGCACTACCTTCCTAGGTGATTAGGTTCTAGGCTTAAGCTTGGGTTTGCAAACATCCTTCAAAAACTTTGCGTAAGCCGAGATATGTTTGATTGCTTCAAGGAGGGATATATTGATCTATAATTGTTTGAATATTTCTAACAACTCATTCTTAGCCACATTTTTCTTCTTTTTGACCTTGTCCAAGGCTTCAGGGTATGGAATTTGGGTTTGAATCAGGTTGGGTTCCTCCCACTCATCCTTAGAATCAACAATTATCTCGGGTAGTGTAGTCACAGGAGGGGCAAGCCATTTGGGATCCTAGGTTTGAGAGCCACCTCTCAAGGTAGAATCATTGGCTGAGTCATTGGAATCAGGGTTAGGTCCTTGAGAAGAAGAAGAAGCAGCAGACCCAGGGGATGTTTGTAGGGCTTGTAAAATCACATGGGCTTGCCCTTGATTTGGTTGGAAGCCTTGAGGATTTTTGCTTGTAATCAATTCATTCCTCCAGTTCAGTTGTGGTTGAGATGGAAGGGACTCCTGTTGTTTGTTATCCAACAGCTAGCTCAATTATCCCTTCACTAAATCCATCTCCTCCTGTTGTTTCTTATTCATATCAGCCATCATCTTAATCAGAATGTCCATTTGGTTTTGTCGTGTAGGAGCCGCCTTATTCTGGTTATAGGGTGGTCTAGTAGGTGGACCTTACTGATAGGAGGGAGGGTTTGGCCAAGGTTGTTCTAGAATTGGTGCGATTTTTTGTTCGACCAGGTAAAATTTGGGTGGTTGCGCCATCTAGGGTTGCAAGTGTTCGAGAAAGGATCAGGCTTAGAGTAACCCTGGCTGGCATAAGAATCTTCATAGGTAGAAGGTGCCGAAGGGGATGGGAAAGAATAATCATAGTTTAATGAAACCAAGGTCCCTCCATGGAACATGGTCAGGGTTGTTGCAGGTGCACTTGGTTCATAGACTGAACTAGGTCAACATTGTGAGCTCCCTTTTCCAAGGAGAAGGTTTGTAGTGGGGCTCGGGATTGATTCAAAAGCTCATCAATTTTTTTGTCCACCAACTCAACTTGATCCAGCTTCTTTGCTATGATGTCCATGTCAACCGTCCCCGAATTAGTTTGTATTTCATAAATCCCACCATGGGGTTGATTGGATCTATTGAATTGGGTCATGGAGGTATTATTAAATGAGTTCTCACTCATGGGCTTGAAGAGTTCGAACGTGCTTTCCAAGTCCTTGTTCAGAAAATTGCCTCCACATGAGTGATGAGGTAGATTCACACACGGAAAGGTTTGGAGTTTGGAAAGCCTGTCATTGTAGTTTGATTCATGAGAAAATCCATTGATAAGATAAAATTTATAATCAAAACTGGAAAAGTGAACAGTGGGTCGAACACGGGAGGCAAATGATCGATTTTAGAAATCCACATTTCGCTTTTATTTGTTTTTGTCATTTTTGCCTTTTCTAATTTTTTGCTATTTTTAGCAAGCAAGAGATTAGGTCGATGAATTCTAGCTAATCTACTCGCAAAATAAACAAAGAGAGACAAAGACAGAGGGAGAAATAATCATGTATTTTTATAATGAAATGTTTATTACAACTAGGAAAGCAGGAAATCTATACTAAGAAAGTAATAAATAAAGAGATAAGTGAGAGAAATCTCCCTCGACGATCACTTGGAGGGTGACTCGCTCTGACATTACCTGGTGGAAGGTGGTAAGGAGCGGGACAAACGAGTATAAAGACGGAGGATGGAGGGTGGGGTAGGATGGCGTCGCAGCAAGGATTTCTTCCTGAAGGGAGCTGAGAAGACGTTCGTGGGATGCTCCACGAAGGGGGATGAGAGGTGGGAACAAATATTTGTTTTCTACTCTAGAGGAGCATCTTGGGCTTGATACAAGCTCTGTCTAGAGCATTGGAGGTGGTGAGAGGAAGAAAGGAAGAGATGAAGAAGAATGAGAGGGGTAGAGGTTCTTTTATAGTGGAGGAAAGGATCAATTTTGTATATAGGACATTTAGTGACGGTCAAAAACGTCACTGAAGACAGCCTTGCGCATACGCTACCGCTGTGCTAGTGTGCACTCCGCTCGCCCCTGTCGGTGCCTTCGCGTGCTACGGGCCCACGTGTGCTACAGTTGCCTCTGCTGGTGCCCATGCACGCCAGCTGCACTACTGCACGTGATTGCCTCCCCACGTGCATGCCCACGCCTGCACTGTTGTGCACATGCGGTGGTGCATGCGTGTGCATGGGCAGCTTGGATTGCACTATGTGGCGCGATTTCGGCTATCCATCTTCCTTCCGTTGCAGGGGCTACTATAGAGGTCAGATTGAGTTAATTTTTGCACCATTAGGCTGTGATCATTGACTCGAATCCATCCGCATGGTTGAATTTTTCGGTTGAAGATCTGAATTACGTCACCTAGTTCCTTGGTCGTTGATCTTCCTTGGACTACATATGGTGCTACTGGAATCCAATCAAGGCAATTTCGGAGGCGTTGGACTATGATCGTCGTCCTAATCAGATCCGTATGATCAGATCATCAATACGAGGCTCCGAAATAAATCTTCTTCTCTCCTAACCATAAAAAGGATGCAATTAACCTAAAATATACACAACTACTCTAAATGCAGAATGATGCATGTTATGCAATATTTATAATTTGGAATGCAAATCTAAGCCTATGAACATGCATAAATAGGCATTTCAACCTAAATGGATGTGCCTACATCATACCCCCATGCCTATCTTTTTCTAGTCCCTAGCAAAATTAAACTACATGCTATGTATAAAAATAGAATTTGGACTCAATCGCTTAGGCCTAAGTCGTTTATTAACAAAAGAAAATTTCAACCAAGTTCCAAAACTACGAAAACTCAACAGTACCTGGGTGTTTGCCAGAATGCAGACCGCCCAAGACCTCGCCTTATTTGAAAAGGAAAGATACATTTTTTTGTTTTTCATCTTTTCTAATTTTTTTGGACTTTTAGAATTTGAGAGTTTTGGGATAACTTTTTACGGCTACCTGACCCGTCCAAGACTCGAAAAGGACTCTAAGTGCTAAGCATCTATTGAAAAGAGTGAAAGACTCACTAGGTGGCCATTAAAATGGACTTCTGGTTTCTACGATCGTAGGTGACCTTGCCTACAAGTTTATCTTTTAGAACGGTAGCTTTCTCCATACTTTTTTTTATTGGGTCAACACAAGACCGAACCCCGTGTATATTTCCCCGATTTATTCTACTTCCCCGCTTCTTCCCAAGGTGTTTTGGGAATTATTGTGCATTTTTGTGAGCTGGGCTCTGGACAATTGGCCAATGTGCTATTACCCACGGCAACTTGCTAGCCATACTCGTGCGGTGAAGTGTGGTTTTTTTTTCCTTTTTCTTTTTTTATTTTTTTATGTAGGTGGATTCCCTGATCTAAGATTTACCTAAAGGTAGTATGAAGAGAATGGTCTTATGGCTAGGCTCTGGACAACCGACCAATTGGTTGCTGATGTGAACACATTTATTGAGGGTAAAATGCCTATTCATGCATGTTCCTAAGCTTAGATTTGCATTTCATGTTATTAATATTGCATAGCATGCATCATTCCACTTTTCGAGTAGTATAAATTTTAGGTTAATTGCATCCTTATTGTGGTTAGGAGAGAAGAATATTTATTTCGGAGCCTCGGATTGACTATTCGAACATACGGATCTGATCAAGATGATGATCGGAGTCCAACGCCTCTGAAATCGCCTTGATCGGAGTCTCGTAGCAGTATATGCAGTCTGAGGAAGATCAATGGCCAAGGGACTAGGAGACAATTCGGAGCTTCAAATGACAAATCCGACCACGTGGATGGATTTGAGTCGATGATCGCAACCTAACGGCACAAAAATCGACTCAATCTGATCACCATAGCAGCCCCTACAACAAGAAGAGGATGGACGGCCCAGACTACGCCACGTGGTGCAGCCCAAGCCACTAGCCCACGCACGCAGCATCGCATGTGCGTAGTAGCACGGGTCTACACGCCTGCGCAGGTGTGCATGAGCACAGCGTAGCTTAGTGCAGCGCCAGCGCGTGGGCGCGTGCGCACGCGCGGCAAGGCGAGGGAGCAGCGCCAGCTATGCTTGTGCTGGATCTACAGTGACACATCGGTTGGACTTATAGCGACATTTATAGTCATTGGTAATTCATCTCTTGCTAGCAAAGCCAGCTATGGGAGCTAGCAGGCATGAGCTGCCTACAACGACGCTTCTAGCGACGGCTTGGATGTCACTAATGTCCCATACCTATTTTTGCCTCTTTTCCACTATAAAAGGACCTACACCCCATCCCTTCCAAGCCATCTCTACCTACTCTACTCCCACCTACTCCCAAGTTCTAGCAAGCCTACCAACGGTCCATTAGAGCTTGTTCTCAAGCTCCCAAGGCTCCTATTTGTGTAGCAAACCTCTACCCCACCAAAATTCCTCCAACTTCCCATCCCCCTTCATAGGTCGCCTTGGAGCCATCATCCCACCTCCATTCCGGTAGAAGATCAACTTCGTCTTCTTACCTCCATTCCGGAGCTACGCTGAAGCTTTCCTCAACCTGAGGTCCTTCTGCATCTCACCTTCGAGCTTCCGCCAGGCACCGTCGTCTTGCCGAATAGCCGATTCAGGGGATTTCCTCTCACCTCCCTCTCTTTTTATGCTTTCATAGTTTCTTGTAATTGACATTGGAAGTAATATATATCAGATTTGTTCCACATCTCGATCTTGTGATTCATTTACTTGTTTTATTCTTACAAAAATACAAAAAAAAATAACAAAACCCTAAAATACTAGAAAGAAAAGAATTGAACCGCGATTTTCATGTAAAGTAAACATCGCCTCCCTGTGTTCGACCCGGGACTCCCTTGGAGTTTCGATATAAATTTTATCTGACCAACGTGTTTTGCAACTACGACGACAGGTTACTCGTAACCCTGATTTCTAACACGCGAAACATGCCCGACCATTTTGGCGCCGTTGCCAGGGAGGCAACGGAATTTACTTTATTGTTTCTGCATTTCTTTGCATTTACATAGCACTAACACCACTTATCTTTGATCTACTGTCTTGCAGGTACCCTACCATGGAGATCCAAGTACGGTAGACTGGAGTAAAGTGTGGGTAGAGTGTTTTGTAAGTGTCCCCCACACCACCCCCACCTTAGTTTTCATTCCATAACCTAATAACTTAAACCCAAATCAACTTAGGTGCTTTTATAAACCTTAGGATAGATTTGGTTGTTTGTTTGCCACCTCCACTCACCTTGCCATCCACATAAAGAAAAAAAAATTTAAAAAAAGTGTTATCTGATTGTGGGATTTTCTGAAAGCTACACACTTAACACCTACAACTTCTTATCCTAAGGCACACAATCACTTTGATTCTACCATTTAACCAGGATCTGACCTGTGGACTCGGTACACTTCAACTAAATACACATAAGTGAGTAGAAATATGAATAGGTCAAACATTTCTGTGTGCCTTAACTAAGTGGTGTAATAGGCCAATTGATTGAGCTATTTGGGCCGCACCACTCAATCTAAAATTGATTCATTATGTAACTTGCCAGTTAGGATTGATTTTTAGGACTGAACCAGGCACTCCACATTTTATTTCTAACTTTTAAAGGAATATATCTAAACCAGTGCTTTCAAAACTTGGAGTGTTCTACTAGACGTTGATTGAACCAACCTAAGAATTAAACCCTAAAAGCTACTAAAGAAGGTTAAACCCTAAAAGACACATCATCAAATAACCTTGTTTGAAAACCCTGGTTGTGCACGCACACACATTTCATTTGATCATTAAGGGCATAACCCATCTAAAGGGCCCATGACATTCCTGAAGCACCATTGTCCTAAGCCTAACTAAAATTGATTAGACGTTGGCCCTAAGGACTGGTTCGCTCATCGGGATCTAGATTGGGATTGTTCACGATTAACCTGCTTATACTAGTCAATCTGATGTCTAGCTAGGGGAGTAGCATCAAACGACCGTGGCTAGGGGGTACACTAGGAACCGGAGGCGCAAGCCAAAGGAAGAACCTTCTCCCCAGTCCTACCTTCTAACTAGTTGGATTGCCTGGACATAAGTAGAGTAAATTGTCCATAATCTTAGGATGGATTTTGAGAGTCTGTAGACTTTAGGCTTCCCAACCTAAGGATAGGCTTGTATTTTTGTAATGCAGGGCTCCTTTTCTGATTTACCTCCTTACTTCACCATGTACCCGTCCACATCTTACACACATTTCTAATCCTATCCTCCTACCACCACTTATCCCCAAGATGATTACTATCCTGACTTGACTTGTAATTACCCATCCACCAGCCGGGATGACATTGATTGGGGATATGAATTTGGGCCTCATTGTCCAGGGTCTAACCCTGGAAAGCAAGACTATGATTACCATCCTTCCCAGACCTACAATGATTATAGATCTCCACCCTTTGATAATCAACCTAACCAGATCTACAACCATGAAGGATATGCTGATTATAACACTTACCCTCCCTAGAATTATGCTAAATTTAGGTTGCCACCAACCTTTAAACAACCTGAAATGACCTACTATCAAGGAGGGACCCGAGAACCTCGACATCTTGACTCCCTTTGATTTAACCTGAACCCACCCAAAGCTGAGCCGAACCAGTCAGTTTAGGCGAACCAGATCCAGGATAAGGTGTTGGCTAATTTTTGGAACACTATATAATCTTTAGAAGCTCAGCCAACACCATGCACTGAAGCACTAGAGCCTATGATCAAAATGATTGATGAACCTAATAGTTCTCTATTGGATTTGCTCCAAAGTGTTAGGGATAGGGACATGGGTGAGTTTATTCTTGGGAAATTGTCGAGGTTGAGGATGAAATTTGTGGTAGCACTAGTCAAATCTTGGGATGATTCTCAAGATGAACCCCCTTCAGGAGAGCTAATGTCTGAACCCGCTCAGGCGTCTGTCGGGGGGGATACATTTTCTGAGACTGGAGATGACCAGGTTGGGCTAGAGCAAACATTTGTGGATGAACCGATTAATTCACCCAAGATCCCTGAGCCAAGGAGCAAGGAAAAATATGCCTCCACGGACCATGAAATGACATATGATTTTGAGACATATATAAATGAGGATCGTGGATTCTTTGACTCCAAGGGTGAAGAATCTTTTGGTGAAGTCTCACTTGAACTTAAGGAAGAGGATTTTAGTGAGACAAATAGGCTTGAGGAATCTGAAGAACCAGTTGATAGCCCAATTATTGAAGATTTGGATCTGGTTGGGGCTAACTTGGAGGATTCAAATCCTCATTTACTAGAAGATTCAATCAATAGCCCCATTCCTCAACCACACCCCAAAGGGATAGATTTTGATTTGGAAATCATTATACCCAAGTCAATCTTGAGTCAGCCATGATTTCTGGACTAGGAAGAATCTTTTGGGGTGGATGATGTGTTAGAGGTCCTGAAACCTGAGCACCTGATGTTGGAGGACAGGAATGTTGAAATGAAAATTTGGGAGGTTAATTTTGAGGGAAAAACAAGTTTGGATATAAGGGTATCTATTGACCTGAAACCACCTATCTTCTGTGCGGACCCTTATGATATCTTTCACGTGCAACCCAAGCTCGAAATAACTGATTATTTTTCTAAGCTTGATGTTAAGTGGACAACCTCACCTATTGAACCATCTTTACTTGTTCGACACTTTGGTCTTGGGTTGCACACCACTAAACCGCAGGCCCGGTCCCGTAAACACAACAACCTTTAGTTCTGGGTGATTTTCATCCAGAACCTCAGAATCGCCCAACCCTGGGGCATGGGTCTACACCATAATCTGGTCCACGTCTGTGGACATCTTCTGCTAGCGGGTTTCATAATCAATATTTTTATTTTGATTCTGACCGCACTTGTGAATTCTCAATTTCTTCCTTGTATGTATTTTATGCCTTGCTGAAGGCATTAAATTTAGCATGTGTTTATATTTCATGTTCTCTGTGGAGCTGACCAGATTCCTCACGATGTTTAGGTGATATTCTGTTTACTCCGCCCTTTTCATGTCTTTATTTTTACAATGAGAACATTGCATCATTTAAGCATGGGGGGGTGGATAATCGATTCCTGAAATAATTATGTTAACTTTGTAGATTTCTTTTAGTTCCTTATAAATTTAAATTTTTTTAAAAAAAAAAAGGATAAAAAAAGAAAGAAATTAGGAAAAGAGAACTTAGGCATTTGGAAGTTATTAACTTTAGGAAATGATATGAGAGGACCTAAACACTTAGACTCTTCAGGTCTTCGGGCTTAATTAGCCTGGGTGTCAACTCGAATGTGGACTTAGTCTCGAGTCCTCGCCAATTAAAATTCATTTTAATTTGGTAAATAATCTGGGATGATAAGTATACGACATATCAACCTACCCTATGATTTGGGGGAACTTTAAGCTTAAGCATCTAAACACATTTTTTTGCACTGACTCACTTTCCGATGGTTTTTACGGAAATTAGGTAGCTAATGGACCAACTTGGGTGGTATGGCTGGCAAGTTGTCGGTGGTAACAGCTCATGAGCCGGTTGTCCAGAACCCAGCCATAAGACAATTTTCGTTGTACTGCCTTTAGGTAAATCTTAGATCAGAGAAGCCACCTACTTAGAAAAAAAAAAGAAGAAAAACACTGAAAAAGAAAATAAAAAAAAGGAGAAAATAAAAAAAAAATAAAACCACACTTCATCGCACGAGTATGGCTGACAAGTTGTCGGTGGTAATAGCTCATTGGTCGGTTGTCCAGAACCCAGCTCACACAAAAAAAAAAAGCACAATAATTCCCAAAACACTTAGGGAAGAAGCAGGGAAGTAGAATAAACCGGAGAGATATACACTGGGTTCGCTCTTATGTTGACCCTAGAAATAAAAGTAGGGAGAAAGTTACCGATCGTAAAGATAAACCTTTAGGCAATGTCACCTAGGGTTGTAGAAACCAGAAGTCCATCTTAATGGCAGTTTTGTGAGTCTATCACTTTTTCACAAAGATGCTTAACACTTGGAGTCCTTTTCAATTCTTGGGCAGGTCGGGTAGCCATAAAAAGTTATCCCAGAACTCTCAAACTCTAAAAGTACTAAAAAATTAGAAAAGAGGAAAAATAATAAAAAAAATATTGTATCTTCCCTTTTCAAATAAGGGAAGGACTTGGGCGGTCTGCATTTTGGCAGGCACCCAGGTACTGTTGAGTTTTCTTAGTTCAGGACCTTAGTTGAAATTTTCTATTGTTAATAAACGACTTAGGCTTAAGTGATCTAATCCTAATTCTGCTTTTATACATAGCATATAGTTTAATTTTGCTAGGGACTAGTAAAAGATAGGCATGGGGGTATGATGCAAACACATTTATTGAGGGTAAAATGCTAATTCACGAATGTTCCTAGGCTTAGATTTGCATTTCATGTTATAAATATTGCATAGCATGCATCATTCTGAATTTACAGTAGTTGTATAAAATTTTGGTTAATTGCATCCTTTTTGTGGTTAGGAGAGAAGAATATTTATTTTGGAGCCTCAGATTGACGATTCGACTGTACGAATCTAATCAAGATGACCATCGGAGTCCAACGTCTCTGAAATCACCTTGATCAGAGTCCTTAGCATGATATGCAGTCTGAGGAAGATCAACGGCCAAGGGACTAGGAGACATAATTCAGAGCTTTAAATGACAAATCTGACCACGCAGATGGATTCGGGTCGACGATTTCAGTGTAACAGTACGAAAATTGACTCAATCCTACCTCTGTAGCAGCCCCTACAGCAAGAAGAAGATGGATGGCACAGACTGCGCCACGTGGCGCAGCCCAAGCCGCCAGCGCACGCACACAGCACTGCACATGTGCGCGTGAAAGCACGCATGTGCACAGTGCAGCACCAGCACGTAGGAGCATGCGCACGCATGACAAGGTAGGGGAGCAGTGCCAGCTCTGTGTGTGCTAGACCTATTGTGACGCATGAGCTGGACTTACAACAACACTTACAGCCATCGATAATTCATCGCATGCCAGTAAAGCCAGCTGTGGGAGCCTGTGGGCATGAGCTACCTACAGCGATGCTTCCAGCGACAGCCTGGATGTCACTAATGGTCCCATACTTATTTTTACCTCTTCTCCTTCACTATAAAGGACCTACACCCCCTCCCTTCCAAGCCATCTCTACCTACTCTTGTCCCACATACTCCCAAGTTCTAGCAAGCCTACCAACACTCCATTAGAGCTTGTTCTCAAGCTCCCAAGTCTCCTATTAGTGTAGCAAACCTTTGCCCCACCAAATATTCCTCCAACTTCCCATCCCCTTTCATAGGTCACCATGGAGCCATCCTCCCACCTCCATTCCTGTGGTAGATCAACTCCATCTTCTCACCTCCATTCTGGAGCTACGTCGAACCTTTCCTCAACCTAAGGTCCTCCTACATCTCACCTCCATCATCCTACTCCTCACCTCCTTCGTCCGAGCTTCCGTCAGGCACCATCGTCTCGTCGAACAGCCGATTCGGGAGATTTCCTCTCACCTCCCTCTCTTTTTATGCTTTCGTAGTTTCTTGTAATTGACATTGGAAGTAATATATATCAGATTTGTTCCACATCTCTATCTTGTGATTCATTTGCTTATTTTCTCCCTACAAAAATACAAAAAAAAAATAACAAAACCCTAAAATACCAGAAAGAAACGAATCGAAGCATGGCTTTCACGTAAAGTAAACGTCACCTCCCTATGTTCGACCTGGGACTCCCTTAGAGTTTTGGTATAAATTTTATCTGATCAACATGTTTTGCAACTATGATGATGGGTTACTCGTAACCCTGATTTCTAACAAGTGAAACACGCCCGATCAGTTGTTAACCATGACAACTTGCCAGCCATGCTACCCTAGACAATTCATTAGCTACCCAATTTCCATAAAAATCACTGGAAAGTGAGTCAGTGCAAATAGTGTGTAGATGCTTAGACTAAAAATCCCCTCAAATCAGAGGCTAAGTTGATAAGTCGTGTACTTATCAACCCAATTTATTTACAAGATTAAAGACGAAATTGAATTGGCGAGGAGTCGAGACTAAGTCCACATTTGAGTGGACACCTGGGCTAATTAAGCCCGAAGACCTGAAGAGTCTAAGTGTTCAGGTCCTATCGTATCATTTCTTAAAGTTAACAACTTCCAGAAGCTTAGGTTCTCTTCTCCTAACTTTATTTTTTTCTCTTTTTTTTGTCTTTTTGAATTTTCACTTTATTTTTTAGAGAAAATAAATGAAATTCTACAGAGCTAATGAAATAATTTCAGGATTAAGTATCCACCCCCCATGCCCAAATGTTGCAATGTCCTCATTATAGAAATAGAGACATGAAAGAGAGGAGTAAATAGAATATCACCTGAATATCGTAAAAATCCGATCAGCTCCACAGAGAACATGGAGTATAAACACATGCTAAATTTATTACTGCCAACTAGGAATGATTCACAAGTAAAGAAGACATTAAAAGTTCAGAAGTGCAGGTCAAATCAAAATGAAAAGATTAATCGTCAGACTTGCCAACAAAAGATGTCCATAGATGTGGACTGGTAAGATGATTTTCGCTTTCGAATAATGTGAATAAGATGGTTTGTCATTTTAGTAACAAAGTGGTGGAAAATCATTTAACAAAATAATTACAATAAAAATTAACCATTCACAGAAGAGTGGGTCATGTCCACAACGAGACAATGATGCAATAAATTCAGGAATATTTTTTTCTCATATTCGTTCAATCAAGTGCGAAATCCATAGTCAAATATGACATGAGATGCGATGAAAAGAACACACACAATAACTCAAAAATGTAAGGTTATATGTGTAATTTTCCCTCACTGAAATATTCAAGAAATATGTTATGAATCTCTGTAATTTCCAATTGACATGCATTAGAGAGAATTTGTGCACATCTTAACCCAAAGCCAATGTCAAAAGATGTGAATAACAAAAGCCAAGCAATTATGAGAAAAGATGACCATGAAGTTGCAATTTCACTTAATATTTCAAATATTAAAATAAAAAAGAAAGTTTGGCAATGGCACTCAAATGTAAATATTAACGAGAACAAAAATAGAGGATTCTACCTCTCTCCTCCTCACGCACAGGAGAGAGGCTCATTCGAGGAGCTACTCCTACAAGAGGTCGGCCGAAGCAAGGCCTTCGCGGCGGTGGTGGCGGTGTGTCATGAGATGGCTTGGGCCAACTGGATGGAGGAGAGAAGCGGCAGCAGCAGAGGCGGTTGCTGCTGGCTGCGCTTGTTGGAGGGAGTGTTGCAGCGACGTGCAGATGCTGCAGGCGCTGAAGGTGAGAGCGTAGAGGGGAGCAGGGGCGATTTGTGCTAAAGGGGGCGGGCGCTGCAGGCTGCACAGGCACGTGCAAGCTCTGGTGGCCGCACAGTTGTAGGTGCTGCAAGGGGCGCTGGAAGCACTAGTGCGGGGACGTGCAGGCACTAAGGTAAGGGCACGTGGAGGAGAAGCTGTGCGCTAGCTGCTGTGCACGCAAGTAGAAGGAGGCGTAGGGGTTGGATGCAGAGTGTGTTGGTGGTGCGCTGTCTAGAGGTGCGGGCGGTGGTTGAGGTGGGCGTGCATGCCTGCTGTGGTGGAGGTGCAGTGTGTGCGGGTGGTCTGCTGCAGAAGATGAAGTGCGCTAGCTAGGTGAACGCACGGTGGCACACTTGGCAGGGTTGAGGCATGGGGAGGAGAGGTTGCAGCTCTGTGTGCTGCAGTGGGCATGGTGAGGGTGCGTGGGGCGTGCAGAAGCTGGGATCTGCACATGAAGGGAAAATGTAGCAAGGTGATGTAGGGACTCTTGGTGGTGTGGGCTGTCACACCACATGCCCACGGTGGTGGAGTCGCACTGATGCAATTGAGGCCGATGGTGAGGAGTGGATGAGAAACATAGCTCTCTACGCAATGAGGAAGGGGGTGGTGGCCTCCCCTTGAACGGCAGCCCTTCCCCCTCCTTTGTAGCCACAACTACACAGATTTGAAATTCAAAAGGCCACCGTCGAGTTAATGCTGATGTGTAGGAGGAGGAGGCGGAGACGGAGTGGTTACCTACAAAGGAGAAGGAAAGAAAACAAAAAAAAGAATAATAAAATAATTAGGATTATTTATACATAACTCCGTAACATCTATGTCAATTAAAATAATATATGTAATGCACCTAATTAATTAACTACTCAAATGTATGCAATCCTAGGTTAATTCTAAATGCATGAATTATGCACTTAAACTAAAAATATGAATTAATTTATTTACATCCTAATATATGCTATCTAAATGTTAAAATTAAATTAATGTCTAGACACTTAAATATTTAAATAGCCCACAAATATGGACTAATCGAATACCCCCATGCCTAGTTTTGCTAGTCCCTAGCAAATCCAAGCAATAACCTAGCACACCAAGTAGACTAACCAATCCAAATGGTCTTCCTTTAGAAACATGTTAATTTCAGACTTTAGACCTAAGGTTTCCAAGTAATTTCTAAGTTACAGACTAGGTCAGCTAAAGACGAGTTGTAGGCACAAGTTTTCCTGATTTCTCACTCTACCCTAAAGTTTATTGATCCTTGAGATTAAAGCATCCGTGCATGTGCATTGGTCTGAGTTATTTGAAAGGAAAAAGGATTATATATATACATCTGTTTGATTCCTCTAAGTCTAACCTTGGATCAGCTATCAACACGGTTTGTGTCGGATTCAGTGTCCCCATCACCGTACCTTGAAGGGTGCCTAGCTTTCGATGCTTCAAGATAGCACCGCCCATAGTGACCCCAAGAACTCTTGGCAATCAACACTTCAAGATGGTATCACCCATGGATTTCTTAAGCGAATTCAGGCCTGTGGCAATCGGCACTTCAAGATAGGGCCGCCCATAGTACTTGAACCGCACAATGCGCTTACATGCCCCCAGTAGGATGGATATCCTAAGAGACAAGCACTGAGGAGGTAATATGTTATCATTGCATCCTCAAGGTGAGTATATACTCCACCTCTCCTGTGGTAGGAACTCTTCCAATCAAATTGTGTTTGCAAGCCTCTCCTAAGCCAAAACTAAGAGAACCAAATTTCTTTTAAGAAAGGAATTAAGGTGATCACTTACACAAGACCAAGTGTGTGAAATTTGGATGCTTAGGTTACAAGGATCCGTAAACCAAAAGCTAAAACAAGACTCTAGGTACTACCCCACCTTTTAACTCAATCCCTAATTTTACTTCCTCAACCTCTTGAGGAATGGTCCGCAACTTAACTCCTTAAGCTTTTAAGTCCACAAAGGACCCTAAAGGTCTAAAGCTAGTATCTCACTTAGCTTCTAAAGTTCGACCTAGAATCAACTTAGTCTAACCTAGAGTTCTGATTTGCTTAAGAATGCAGGGCCCAGCCAGTTAAGCTAAATAAAAAAATTATTTTTTTATTTTTTTTTATTTTTTATTTTTTTTTTAATGCAATATGCATGAATGAATGCAAAATGTAGACATGCTGTAAACAGATGCCTCAGGTCCTCTCCCCCATGCCTAGTTTAAACAATGTCCTCACTGGAAACAAAAATAGTTAAAGGAAGATATTACCTGAGATGAAGAATGGTAGGAGCTAAGGCTCATCAAGAGTGACCTCGTCAACTAGATGGCCATCCAAAGTAATGTATGGTTTTAACCATTGACCATTGACGATAAAGGGAGTTGCTGAAGAGGAAGGGCTTTTAATCTCCACAGCTCCATGTGGAAACACTTTAGTGATTATGTAAGGTCCATCCCAACGAGATTTTAATTTCCCTGGAAAAGGCTTAAGTCTGGAATTGAAAAGCCAGACTTGTTGGTTGAGCTCAAAGGTCTTTCTAAGGTTATACTTATCATGCAAGACCTTAGTTCTCTCTTTATAAGCTTGAGAGGTGTCAAAAGCATCATTCCTCAGCTCCTTAAGCTCACTTAATTCCAGAAGTCGTGCCTTATTCGCCTTTTCTAAATCCATGTTAACACTGTGAATAGCCCAAAGTGCCTTATGTTCTAGCTCAACGGGTAAATGGCACACTTTCCCATACACAATATGAAAGGGAGATGTACCCAAAGATGTCTTATAGGCCATTCGATATGCCCACAAAGCATCATCAATCTTTTGGGACCAGTCTTTCGTATCAAGTCTAATGGTCTTTTCTAAAATATTTTTTATATCCTTATTCAACACTTCAACCTGGCCACTTGTCTGAGGATGGTAAGGGGTAGCGACATTGTGAGTCACTCCAAGATTCCTGGTTAGCCGATTGAAGTAGTGGTTTCGGAAATGAGGTCCCCCATCACTTATAATGGTCTCAGGGCAGCCAAAACAAGATATAATATTGGCCTTCACAAATTTCAAAACCACAGAGTGGTCATTCGTGCACGTAGGAATGGCCTCTATCCATTTGGAGACATAATCAACTACCACTAAGATATATTCATAACCATGGGATGAAGGGAAGTGGCCCATAAAGTCAATTCCCCACACATCAAAAATTTCAACAGATTGAATAGGGTGTTGAGGCATTTCATTCCTCTTCACAGTCGTTCCAGTTCGTTGACATCTAATACAGGCCTTAACAAAATTATGAGAATCCTTAAATAATGAAGGCCACCAAAAATCAGACTAGAGAACCTTAAAAGCAATTTTTTTAGCGCCAAAGTGTCCTCCACAATGAAGTTCATGGCAAAAACTCAGAACACTTTATTGTTCCTCTTCAGGTACACATCGTCTCAATACTTGGTATTGCCCAATTCTAAATAATTCAGGCTCTTCCCAATGAAAGTATCTCACTTGGGAAATGAATCTCTTTCTTTTCTGCTCATCCCAAGAGCCAAGAGTTTCTCCAGTGACCAAGTAATTTACGGTATCAGCATACAAAGGTGAAGTTGGTGTAACCACCATAAGGGTTTCATCGGGAAATGTCTCACAGATGTCTCCAGATAAAGAGTCATTAAGTGCAAGGTGAGACAGGTGGTCAGCCACAACATTTTCTACTCCTTTCTTTTCACGTATCTCCAAGTCAAATTTATGAAAGAGTAGCATCCACCTAATCAGATGTGGCTTAGAATCTTTCTTAGCAATGAGATGTTTTACTGTCGCATGATCAGTGAAAATAACCACCTTAGACCCAAGAAGATAAGACCTAAAATTCTCCAGAACAAAAACTATAGCATGTAATTCTTCTTCAGTGACGGTCTAGTTTTGCTACGGTTCGGTTAAAGTCTTTCTGGCATAATGCAGCACATGAAGTCTTCCCTCAACTCTTCGTCCAAGGATTGCTCCCAATGCATAATCCAAAAAATCACACATCAGCTTAAATGGGAGTGTCCAATCAGGAGCTCGAAGAATAGGCGCAAAGATCAAGGCATCCTCCAAAGTTTGAAAGTCCTCAACACACTTTGAATTAAAATTGAAGGAAGATTCCTTCACCAGCAAGTCACAAAGTGGCCTAGAAATTTTACTAAAATTTTTAATAAAGCACCTATAAAAGCTGACAAGGCCAAGAAAGATCTAATCTATTTGACATTCGTAGGTAATGGGAGTTTGGAAATAGAATCAATCTTGGCTTTATCTACTTCCAAACCTCGCTCAGACACAACATGCCCAAGTACAATTCCTTTCTTTACCATGAAATGACTTTTCTCCCAGCTGAGGACTAAACCAATCTCCTTACATCGCTTCAACACATTCTCCAGGTGCAGGAGACACTGGTCAAAAGATGAGCCATAAATGGAGAAGTCATCCATAAATACTTCAACACACTCGTCAATCATGTTAGAAAAAATGGACATCATACACTATTGGAAGGTTGCAGGAGCATTACATAACCCAAACGGCATACACCTGAATGCAAAAGTACCATAAGGACTTGTGAATGTCGCCTTCTCCTGGTCATCAGGGAAGACTACAACCTAGTTGTACCCAGAAAATCCATCGAGAAAGCAATAGTACTTATTCCCTGCCAATTTCTCGAGAATTTGATCAATAAAAGGAAAGGGAAAGTGATCCTTCAGGGTAGTGGTGTTCAGCTTGCGGTAATCAATACAGACCCTCCATCCAGTTGAGGGTCAACTGACAACTTGTTCACCTTGGTCATTAAATTACACAGTAAAGGCTGCCTTCTTTGGCACCACATGAATAGGACTTACCCATTTACTATCTGCAATGGGATATATGATCCCAGAGTCCAACTGACGAGTCGATTGTTCGCTTTTCAAGTCATTTGTAGTTTTATGTGGTGGAAAACTCGACTAATCAATAATTTAAAAAACCACTTGTAGAAGAGCGGGTCGTATCCACAGGGATGCAATGACGTATTTAAATTTGCACCGGTTAAAAATGTATGTTCCTAGTTAGTTTAGACAAGAATCAAGACAAATTTGCCTTCAGATTAAGGTTGAATCAAGAAAACATGCTGAAATGGCAATTTTTAACAACTAGAGGATATTTTTTGCAATGCAGATTCCATAAAATATTAATAAAAGATGACAATGGTAGAAAATGTAATTACCAATGGGGCATGTACTGTAGCAAAACAGGCGATTTCTTCCCCTTGGTTGTGCGTGAAGAGGAATGAACGGTTGGAGGCCTGAAGCTCGAAGGAAGTTCTTTGGACCGAGGGCTTCGCAGCGGTGGTGGAGGCGAGTCGTGAGGTGGTTGGAGCAGGCCGGACAGAGCTTCGACATAGGTGGCTTTTGACGGAGGCTGCACCTGCTGGAGGAGGAGCAGCTGTGCGCGCATGGACACTACTGTTGCATTCACTGAGTCTGCGCGCACTGCTGGAGGCGTTGTAGGTGGCGGCGGGGGGCGCTGCTGTTGGCGGAGAGGCTTTGCAGGAGGAAGGTGCGGGCGCGCTGAAGTGGGTGCGAGGGAGTTGAGCGCTGTTGCAGGTTGCTTGGTACTACAGGTGAGCGCGCTGAAGCGCTGGTGAACGTGCGCCTGCTGGAGGCGGTGTATACGCACGTAGGAGAGGAATTGGTGGCTGGTGCTGCAGGGTGTGCGCATGGAGGAGGATGCTACTGCAGGCGACATGTTGGAGTAGATGCAGCATGCGGCAAGGAGTGAGCGAGTGCACTGCAGGCTTGAGATGGCTTGAAGGCTGTCTTGCACAGCAGGATGCGCGCGAGGCTGCAAGACGGTTGCGCTGGAGGTGATGTGGGCGAGGGCCGCGGTTGGCGCTGGAGGTGAAGTGCAGCAAGGGTGGTTGCTACTGGAGTGGGGGTGGTTGAAGCTTCAGACGTCCGGGAAATTTCCCAAATGTCTTAACTGACTGAGGAGTGAAATTACAGTAGCGGTTGTGGAGGTTGTTGGTGATGACGGCGAGGGTGGTGCACTGCGAGGTGCTCACAGTAATGCGGACGATCTCCGGATGGCGGTGTGGCCTATCACACCACACGCCCATAGTGGTGGAGGCTTGTCGTCGCGGTTGAGGGTGATGATGGTGAAATGGACAAGATGGACTCTCTGCACAGTGTGGATTGTTGGGGTGGAGGCCTACTCCGCTCGACAGCCTCTCTCTTGTTTTTGTTGCTGCCTGCATGAATTTGAATGGAGAGGCGGGAGCAGATCCACCTTCTCCGCTAATACATGAATGTAGGCTTTAGTGCGGCAGGTGGCATTGCAGTGGCAGCCGAGCCATTGCTGAAAAGAAGAAGAATGAAAGATATTGTTAAAATATTATGGTTATTTATATACAAACCCTCAACTTTTTTGTTAACTTAAATTAATACAAGCAATGCACCTAATTGGTTAACTAATTAAATGAATGCAATTCTAAGTTAATTCTAAATGCATTTAAAATATGAATGCAATGCATGAATTATGTAATTAAATTAGAAATATGAATTAATCTATTTACATCCTAATTTATGCTAAATAAATGTTAGAATTAACCTAATGTCTAGGCACTTAAAGACTTAAATAGCCCACAAATATGGGCTAATCAAATACCCCCATGCCTAATTTTTGCTAGTCCCTAGCAAAACTAAGTGAAACCTAGCACTCCAAGTAGACTAGTTAACCCAATTGGTCTTCCTTCATAAACATATTAAGTTCAGACTCTAGACCCAAGGCTCCCAACTAGTTGCTAGGTTACAGACTAGGTCGGCTAAAGACGAGTTGCAGGCACAAGTTTCCCTGATTTCTGACTCTACCCTAAGGTTTATTGATCCTTGAGATTAAAACATCTGTGCTTGCGCATTGGTCTGAGTTATTTGAGTTAAAGGAAAAATATTTTTTTTTTGAATAATATATATATATATATTTTTGTTTGATTCTTCTAAGTCTAACCTCAGATCAGCTATCAACACGGTCTGTGCCAGATTCATTGTCCCCATTACCATACCTCAAAGGGTGCCTGGCTTTCGATGCTTCGAGATAGCACCGCCCATAACTACCCCAAGAACTCCTAGCAATCGACACTTCGAGATAGTATCACCCATGGATTTCTTAAGCGAATTCTGGCCTATGGCAATCAGCACTTTGAGATGGGGCCGCCCATGGTACCTGAACCGCACAATGCACTTACATGCCCCCAGTAGGATGGATATCCTAAGAGACAAGCACCGAGGAGGTATTATGTTATTATCGCATCCTCAAGGTGAGCATATACTCCACCTCTCCTGCGGCGGGAACTCTTCCAATCAAAATGTGTTTTCAAGCCTCTCCTAAGTCAAAACTAAGAGAACCAAATCTCTTTTCAGAAAGAAAGAAATTAAGTTAATTACCAGACCAAGTGTGTGAAATTTGGATGCTTGGGTTACAAGGACCTGTAAACCAAAAGGTAGAACAAGACTCCAGGTACTACCCCACCTTTTAAATCAAACCCTAGCTTCCCTTCCTCAACCTCTTGAGGAATGGCCTGCAACTTAACTCCTACTTAAGTTTTCAAGTCCACAAAGGACCCTAAGTGTCTAAAGCTAGTAGCTCATTTAGCTTCTAAAGTTTGACCCTAGAATTAATTTAGTCTACCCTAGAGTTCTGATTTGCTTAAGAATGCAAGGCCTAGCCAGTTAAGCTCAAAACATTTTTTTTTTTTTAATGCATACTATAAACAAAATGCCTCAGGTCCTCTCCCCCATGCCTGGTTCAAACAATGTCCTCATTGAAAACAAAAATAGCTAAAGGAAGATATTACCTGATGCAGAGAATGGTAGGAGCTAAGGCTCCTCGAGAGTGACTTCGTCAACCTTATGGCCATCTAAAGTTATGTAAGGTTTTAACCGTTGACCGTTGACGATAAAAGGAGTTGCTGAAGAGGAAGGATTTCTAATCTCCACAGCTCCATGCGGAAATACTTCGGTGATTATGTAAGGCCCATCCTAACGAGATTTTAACTTCCCAGGAAAAAGCTTAAGTCTGGAATTGAAAAGCCAGACTTGTTGGTTGGGCTCAAAGGTCTTTCAAAGTATAAACTTATCATGCAAGACCTTAGTTCTTTCTTTATAAGCTTGAGAGGTGTCATAAGCGTCATTCCTCAACTCCTCAAGCTCACTTAATTCTTGAAGTCGTGCCTTACCTACCTTCTCTAAATCCATGTTAACACATCGAATAGCCCAAAGTGCCTTATGTTCCAACTCAATAGATAATGGCACGCTTTTCCATACACAATCCGAAAGGAAGAAGTACCCAAAGGGGTATTACAGGCCATTCGATAAGCCCACAAAGCATCATCGAGCTTTTGGGACTAGTCTTTCCTATCAGGTCTAATGGTCTTTTCCAAAATATCTTTTATCTCCTTATTTGACACTTCAACCTGGCCACTTGTCTGAGGATGGTATGGGGTAGCGACCTTGTGAGTCACTCCCAGACTCCTGATTAGCTGATTGAAGTGGTGGTTTCGGAAATGAGGTCCCCCATCACTTATAATAGTCTTGGGGTAGCAGAAACGGGATATGATATTGGCGTTCACAAATTTCAAAACCACAGAGTGGTCATTTGTGCACGTAGGAATGGCCTCTATCCATTTAGAGACATAATCAATTGCCACCAAGATATATTCATAACCATGGGACGACAGGAAGGGGCCCATAAAGTCAATTCCCCATACATAAAAAATTTCAACAGATTGAATAGGATGTTGGGGCATTTCATTCTTCTTCCCAATCGTTCCAATACGTTGACATCTAATACAGGCCTTAACAAAATTATGAGAATCCTTAAATAAGGAAGGCCACCAAAAATCTGACTGGAGAACCTTAAAAGCAGTTTTCTTAGCACCAAAGTGTCCTCCACAATGAAGTTCATGGCAAAAACTCAGCACACTTTGTTGTTCCTCTTCTGGTACACAACATCTCAATACTTGGTCTTGTCCAATTCTAAATAATTCTTGCTCTTCCCAATGAAAATATCTTGCTTGAGAAATGAATCTCTTTCTTTTCTGGTCATCCCAAGAGCCAGGAGTTTGTCCAGTGACCAAGTAATTTACAGTGTCTGCATACCAAGGTAAAGTTGGTGTTACCGCCATCAGAGTTTCATCGGGAAATGTCTCGCGAATGTCTCCAGAAAGAGAGTCATTAAGAGGAAGGCGAGACAGGTGGTCAGCCACAACATTTTCTACTCCTTTCTTTTCATGTATTTCCAAGTCAAATTCTTGAAGGAGTAGGATCCACCTAATCAGACGTGGCTTAGAATCTTTCTTAGCAATGATATGTTTCACTGCTGCATGATCAGTAAAAATAACCACCTTAGACCAAAGCAGATAAGACCTAAACTTTTCTAGAGCAAAAACTACAGCAAGTAATTCTTTTTCAATGACGGTGTAGTTTTGCTGAGCTTTTGTTAAAGTCTTGCTTGCATAATGCAGCACATGAGGTCTTCCCTCAACCCTTTGTCCAAGGGCTGCTCCCACTGCATAATCCGAAGCATCACACATAAGCTCAAATGGGAGTGTCCAATCAGGAGCTTGGAGAATAGCCGTAGAGATCAAGGCCTCCTTTAGAGTTTGAAAGGCCTTGGCACACTTTGAATCAAACTTGAAGGATGATTCCTTCGCCAACAAGTCACAAAGTGGCCTAGAAATTTTACTAAAGTTTTTAATAAAGCGCCTATAAAAGCCAGCATGGCCCAGAAAGGATCTAATCTGTTTGACATTCGTAGGCAATGGAAGTTTGGAAATAGAATCAATCCTGGCTTTATCTACTTCCAAACCTTGCTCGGATACAACATGCCCAAGTACAATTCCTTTCTGTACCATGAAGTGACTTTTCTCCCAGCTGAGGACTAAACCGGTCTCCTTACATCGCTTCAACACATTCTCCAGGTGCAGGAGACACTGGTCGAAAGATGAGCCATAAATGGAGAAGTCATCCATAAACACTTCAACACACTCGTCAATCATGTCTGAAAAGATAGACATCATACACCGCTGGAAAGTTGCAGGGGCATTATATAATCCAAACGGCTTACGTCTGAATGCAAAAGTACCGTAAGGACTCGTGAATGTCGTCTTTTCCTGGTCATCAGGAAAGACTGCCACCTGATTGTACCCAGAATATCCATCAAGAAAGCAATAGAACTTATTCCCTGCCAATTTCTCGAGAATTTGATCAATAAAAGGCAAAGGAAAGTGATCCTTCTGGGTAGTGGTGTTCAGCTTGCGGTAATCAATACAACCCCTCCATCCAGTTGAGGGTCTAGTGACAACTTGTTCACCTTGGTCGTTGAGTTCCACAGTAAAGCCTGCCTTCTTTGGCACCACATAAATGGGACTGACCCAATTACTATCAGCAATGGGTTATATGATCCCGACATCCAACCACATCAAGATTTCCTTTTTTACCACCTCCCTCATATTAGGGTTCAGACGTCTCTGCATGTCCCTAAATGGCTTGATGGAATCATCAGTATAAATGTGGTGCATGCAGAGTGTAGAGTCTATACCCTTAATGTCAGCAATGCTCAAAGCAATAGCTTCCTTGTGCCTAGACAGGCATTCAATCAAGGCTCCCTCCTGTGCCTCAGATAGCATAGCCAAAATGATAACGGGGAGTGTACCATTGGCTCCTAGGAAAACGTACTTGAGAGTGTCAAGGAGGGGTTTCAACTCAAGGTCGAGGGCTTGTATAGTTGAGGGTTTCATAATAGATGTCCCCATCTCAGGTAGTAGATCTACCTTCAGCAGAAATGATAGGGGAAGAGACTCAGAAGAAACACCTAGCAATTCCTCAAGTTCTAGTATATCCCCTTCACATTCCTCCAAGTGATGGGAATGCTCATCTAGCATGCCATGCTGAAGGGGGTAATCACATAACATTGCAGGGGTTGCCTCTTCAATCAGGTCATCTATCACCTCAACTTGAGAACAATCCTCAAGTTTGGCTTGTTTGTAAGCATCAAACACATTAAGCAGGATTTTCTTGTTCCCAAAGCCCATTTTCAATGCCCTAGTATTGCAATTGATTGAAGCATGTGAAGTTGCAAGGAAGGGGTGGCCCAAAATGATGGAGGGTTTGGTAGGCTTGTTGGTAGGGTCAGTGTCCAAAACTAAGAAGTCAACGGGAAAGAAGAAATCCTCCACTCTTATGAGGACATCTTCCAAAATTCCCCATGGTGTCTTAAGTAATTGATCAGCAACTTGAAGGACTACAGGGCTAGGCTTCAGATTGCCTCCCCCAAGTTGTTCATACACGTAGCTCGGAAGGATGTTCACCCCCACACCCAGATCAAGGAGAGCCTCATCAATTTGTAAGTCACCAATAACTACAGAGATGTATGGGTCTCCTGGGTCCTTAAGTTTCGGGGGTGTGCCATGTTGAACAATTGAGCTAACAGAATCAGGCAGGACAACTTTTGATTGGACCTGTTTTCTAGATTGCCACTTTTTTGTGCACACGTCCTTTAAGAGGCAGGCATAAGATGGAATCTGCCTGATAGCTTCAAGCAAAGGCAGGTTAATATGCACTTACTTGAAAGTTTGCATATACTCATCCGTCTTATCTTTGGCTCCAGATGAGCCAGCAGAAGTCTTCCTAGAGGTGGATAAGCGCTCTGGAAAAGGCACTCTTGATCTCTGGGTGGAAGGGTTGTCATGTCGAGTAAGGGATGGAATGGGGGCAACTTCTTCCGGTGAGGTGATTTCAAGCGGAGAAGGTTTGGGCAAGTCTTTTCTGGTGGGGGTGAAAGTCGGGGTGGATGGTTTTTTAGGGGGTGAGACTATAGGAGCATTGGGTTTGGAAATTTCTTTCCCACTCCTCAGAATAGTCACCACCTGAGCATGCTCCCTAAAGACAATCCCTTTTCCTTTAGGATTTTCCTCAGTAGCACTGGGGAGCTTCCCAGTCTCCCTCTGTCTAACAGCCTCAACAAGGTGTCCAATTTGTGATTTCTTCTCATGTATAGCCTTGTCATGAGATTGGATGATGGCACTTTGACTTTCTTGCATAGTTTTCAACATCACCTTCAATTCATCCATCTCAGAGGTTTTAGGTTGGACAAAGGTCTGAGGTTGGTTCATTTGATGGTTTTGAAAGGATTGTAGTTTGTAATTCCCTGAATTTGAGACATTTCCTTGTCTCCATGAAAAGTTTGGGTGGTTCCTCCATCCCTCATTATAAGTGTTGAAGAAAGGGTCATTACGAGTTCTAGGATGGAACCCTTGAGCGGCATTCAAATCCACTTGTACAAGCTCAGGGAATTGGGAGGCCAAGTGGCAATCCACAGTGGCGTGTGTATTGCCTTGGCAAATTAAGCATTCGGAAGCTTGGGATGTGGAGGTGTTAGGTACGAATGAACTCGTGTTCGACATAAGCCTTTCCAAGTTTTGGTTCAATAATTGAATTTGATAGGCTAAATTCTGGGTATCCCTTGCCTCATTCGCCTCCAACTTTCTTTGCATGAGAGTGGGCTTTCTATCCATGTAGGCAGAATTCAAGTGAAAAGAATTCTCACTCAAAATATCAAATAAGTTCCAAGCTTCATCCTCAGTCTTAGATAGAAAGGTTCTTGCACAGGCACCATCCACAGTTTGCCTATGCGAATCATTAAGTCTGGTGTAGAACCTTTCAACCAGTTGCCATTTAGGCACCTGGTGATGTGGGAGAAGTCTCAGCAAGTCGTTAAAGTGCTCCCACGCATCATGGAATGCTTCCCCATCCTTTTGAACAAAACTCATAATTTCCCTCCTAAAGTGATTGGTTTTTCTCATAGGGAAGTACTTCTTTAAAAACTCCTTCTTCAGGGCATCCCAAGTATTAATATTATCAAGGGTGTGATACCAATACTTGGCTTTGTCCTTAAGGGAGAAGGGAAAGAGGGTCCACATTTGAGCGTCATCAGTAACACCCTGCAGCTTCACTGTGGAACAGACCTCGGTGAATTCCTCTATATGCCTGTAAGGGTCTTCCCTAGTAGTACCATAAAAGAAGGGTAGCAAGGATATGGTACTACTTTTGATCTCATACGGATTGTCCCCTCCAGGTCTACGTAGTGCAGGGCCAGCTTGATTGGTTGGGATGAAATATTCCTTAAGGCTCCTTTGATCGGCCATTTCTACCCTTAGAAGGTCTCTTCTTAAGATTCTTTCAGGTTCAGGATCAAACACAAGTTGTCTCCTAAGAGAACGCCTACCAAGCATGCACTACAAACATAATTCAAAAGGACTTGTTCGGTCGTTACAAATTTAGGCTTTTGACTTTAGTTCAAATTGTAGGTGACAAAGCAAGTTGCCAAATCAATTACGCACCTATTGTCAACCTTCAAAATGCCTAAAAGACCTAGTTGGAGCTTAGGTATTCTTCCCTAAATCTCAAATGGTCAAGTAAATCCAAAGACGGAAGATCGAGGGATGCAAGTAGGCCTAAGCATTCCTTTGAAGCTGTGCTTTCGTGGTGCTTCTCAACTACCCCCAAAAATCCGTGACAGGGTATCCCCCTCTTTGGATTTACAAAATCTTTGATATCAAGTTCCGAACACTTCAGAATCCAATGGTAGGAGGGCTCTTGTCCAAGTCGTTTCAAGACTTAGGAGTGTCTAAACGAGTGCTGTGGTGCAAAAGGATATAAGTGTGCATTCACCACAAAAGGATTTTGAATTTTGAATCTCACACCACGTTTGAAAATCAAATCCTTGGTTTTTTAGATGTTCCTCCTTTAATTAGTCCTTTTTCTAGAAAATATGTGACCACTTGTTAGATCGCTTCAAGACAAATTTTGTGGTCTTCAAATTAAATCCAAATGCAATGCGTGCTCAAGAATAGGATGCAAAGTAAGAGAATGCGTACCTTGCTTCCAGCAATCAACGATGCAAGAATGCACGCAATGCAAAGAAGTAAATCTAGAGGCTACTCATACAGACCTAAATGGTTCATCCTAAGGGTAGGTAGCTTCTAGTAGGCAGCTCATTTTTTTTTATATATTTTTTAAACTACTTATGCACAAGCAAATAAAACTAAACACTCCACAAAATAAACTAAACACCTAAATCTAAAGAAAAGGGAACAGGCTCCCAAAAATTACCCAACATGGGCCTAAAACAAAATCGGGGCACAAACACCTCAAAATATACCCCAAAACAAGGGTTTTAAACCAAATGCAGTGAAAAATTAAACCTAAAGTCTTAATTTTACTCTAATCAGATTAGCGACTAAATGTACAATGATGATCATCGCGTCCTCATCCTTCTCCTCCTTTTCAAAGTAGCTCGACCAATTCTCCTCTAGCGACATCAAGGGTCGCCTCTCACGATGGCTGATTCCTCGCACAAAATTTCTTGCACAGGAAAAGAAATAATAAATGGTCAAATCACTGTGCAATTGAGAAATAATCAAAATAAAATCAGGTGAAATTATTGCGTCTGTTGCCTCCCCGGCAACGGTGCCATTTTGACGAGTTGATTGTTCGCTTTTCAAGTCGTTTGTAGTTTTATGTGGTGGAAAAATTGACTAATCAATAATTATAATAACCACTCACAGAAGAGCAGGTCATATCCACAGGGAGGCAATAACGTATTTAAATTCGCATCGATTAAAAATGTATGTTCGTAGTTAGTTTAAACGAGAATCAAGCCAAATTTGCCTTCAGATTAAGGTTGAATCAAGAAAACATGCTGAAATGGTAATTTTTAACAACTAGAGGATATTTTTTGCAATGCAGATTGAATAAAATATTAATAAAAGATGACAATGGAAGAAAATATAATTATTAATGGAGCATGTACTTAGCAAAATAAGAGATTTCTTCCCCTTGGCTCTGCATGAAGAGGAATGAACGGTTGGAGGCGTGAAGCTAGGAGGAAGTTCTTTGGACTGAGGGCTTCTCAGCGGTGGTGGCGGCGAGTCGTGAGGTGGCCGGAGCCGGCTGGACGGAGCTTCAGCGAAGGTGGCTTTTGACGGTGGCTGCACCTGCTGGAGGAGGAGAGGCTGTGCACACACGAAGGCTGCTGTAGGTGGTGTGCGTGGGCACTGTTGTTGCGCGCACTGAGTCCCCGCGCACTGCTGGAGGTGCTGCAGGAGGAGGTGGGGGGCGCTGCTATTGGCGGAGAGGCTTTGCAGGCGGAAGGTGCGGACGCACTGGAGTTGGCGCACGGGAGTTGAGCGCTGCTGCAGGCTGCTGGCGGGTGCGCTGCAAGGAGCGAGTGTAGGTTTGGCACTGCAGGTGAGCACGCTGAAGAGCTGGTGAATGCGTGCCTGCTAGAGGCGGTGTATACGCACGTGGGAGAGGAATTGGTGGCTGGTGCTGTAGGGTGCGCACGTGGAGGCAGATGCTGCTGCAGGCGGCGTGCTGGAGTAGATGTATGGCGTGGCGAGGAGTGAGCGGGCGCACTGTAGGCTAGAGATGGCTTGAAGACGATCTTCGCAGTAGGATGCGCGCGAGGCTGCAAGATGGTTGGCGCTGGAGGTGATGCGGGCTAGGGCTGGCGATTGGTGCTGGAGGTGAAGTGTAGCAAGGGTGGTTGCTATTGGAGTGGGGGTGGTCGAAGCTTCAGATGTCCGGGAAACTTCCTGGACGTCTTAACTGACTGAGGAGTGAAATTGTAGTAGCGGTTGTGGAGGTTATTGGTGATGACGGCAAGGGTGGTGCACTGCGAGGTGCTCAGTAATGCGGACGATCTTCGGATGGCGGTGTGGCCTTTCGCACCACATGCCCACATTGGTGGAGGCTCGTCGCCACGGTTGAGGGCGACGGTGGTGAAATGGACGAGATGGACTCTCTGCACAGTGTGGATTGTTGGGGTGGAGGCCTACTCCGCTCGGCAGCCTCTCTCCTCTTTTTGTAGCTGCCTGCATGAATTTGAATTGAGAGGCGGAAGCAGATCCACCTTCTCCACTAATCCATGAATGTAGGCTTTAGTGCGGCAGGTGGCATTGCAGCAGCAGCCGACCCATTACTGAAAAGAAGAAGAATAAAAGATATTATTAAAATATTATGGTTATTTATATACAAACCCTCAACTTTTATGTTAACTTAAATTAATACATGCAATGCACCTAATTGGTTAACTAATTAAATGAATGCAATTCTAAGTTAATTCTAAATGCATTTAAAATATGAATGCAATGCATGAATTATGTAATTAAATTAGAAATATGAATTAATCTATTTACATCCTAATTTATGCTAAATAAATGTTATAATTAACCTAATGTTTAGGCACTTAAATACTTAAATAGCTCACAAATATGGGCTAATCACCAAACACTTTAGGATTTCCTTTTTAACCACCTCCCTCATATTAGGGTTCACATGTCTCTACATGTCCCTAAATGGCTTGATGGAATCATCAGCATAAATGTGGTGCATGCAGAGTGTAGAGTCTATACCCTTAATGTCAGCAATGCTCCACACAATAGCTTCCTTGTGCCTAGACAAGCATTCAATCAGGTCTCCCTCCTATGCCTCAGATAGTACAGTCAAAATGATAATGGGGATCGAATCATTGGCACCTAGGAAGACGTACTTGAGAGTGTCTGGGAGGGGTTTCAACTCAAGGTCGAGGGCTTGTATGGTTGAGGGTTTCATAATAGATGTCCCCATCGCAGGTAGTAGATCTACCTTGGGCAGAGATGATGGGGGAAGAGACTCAGCAGAAACACCCAGCAACTCCTCAAGTTCTAGTATATCCCCTCACATTCCTCCAAGAGATGAGAATGCTCATTTAGCATGACATGCTGAAGGGGGTCCTCACATAACATTGCAAGGGTTGCCTCTTCAATCAGGTCATCTATCACCTCAACTTGAGAACAATCCTCAAGTCCAGCTTGTTTGTAAGCATTAAATACATTAAGTCGGATTTTCCTATTCCCAAAGCCCATTTTCAATGCCCTAGTGCTACAATTGATTGAAGCATGCGAAGTTACAAGGAAGGGGCTTCCCAAAATGATGGAGGGTTTGGTTGGCTTGTTAGTAGGGTCAGTGTCCAAAACTAAGAAGTCAATGGGGAAGAAGAAATCTTTCACTCTTATGAGGACATCTTCAAAAATTCCCTGCGGTGTCTTAAGTGATCGATCAGCAACTTGAAGGATTACTGGGCTAGGCTTCAGATTGCCTCCCCCAAGTTGTTCATACATGTAGCTCGGAAGGATGTTCACCCCTGCACCCAGATCAAGTAGAGCATCATCAATCTGTATGTCACCAATAGCCACCGAGATGTACGGGGCTCTAGGGTCCTTAAGTTTCGGGGGTGTGCCATGTTGAAAAATTGAGCTAACAGAATTAGGCAGGACAACTTTTGATTAGACTTGTTTCCTAGATTTCTGCTTTTTCATGCACAGGTCCTTTAAGAAGCAGGCATAAGATGGAATCTGCCTGATAGCTTCAAGCAAAGGCAGGTTAATCTACACTTGCTTGAAAGTTTCCATGATCTCGTCCGTCTTATCTTTGGCTCTAGATGAGCCAGCAGAAGTCTGCACAGAGGTGAATAAGCACTCTGGAAAGGGCACTCTCGATCTCTAGGTGGAAGGGTTTCCATGTCGAGTAAGGGGTGGAATGGGGGCAACTTCTTTCGATAAGGGGATTTCAAGTGGAGAAGATTTGGGCAAGTCTTCTTCAGTGGGGGTTAAAGTCAGGGTGGTTGGTTTTTTAGGGGTTGAGACCATATAAGCATCGAGTTTGGAAATTTCTTTCCCACTCCTCAGAATAGTCATCGCCTGAGCATGATCCTTAAAGACAATCCCTTTTCCTTTAGGATTCTCCTCATTAGCATTGGGGAGCTTCCTAGTTTTCCTCTGTTTAACAGCCTCAATAAGGTGTCCTATTTGTGATTTCATCTCATGTATAGCCTTGTCATGAGATTGGATGATGGCACTTTGACTTTCTTGCATAGTTCTCAACATTGCCTTCAATTCATCCATCTCAGAGGTATTAGGTTGGGGAAAGGTCTGAGGTTTCTTCATTTGATGGTTTTGAAAGGATTGTGGTTTATAATTCCATGAATTTGAGACATTTCCTTGTCTCTATGAAAATTTTGGGTGGTTCCTCCATCCCTCATTATAAGTGTTGGAAAAAGGGCCATTACGAGGTCTAGGACGGAACCCTTGAGCGGCATTCAGATCTGCCTGTACAAGCTCAGGGAATTGGGAGGCCAAGTGGCAATCCACAGTGGCGTGTGTATTGCCTTGGCAAATGGAGCATTCAAAAGCTTAGGATGTGGAGGTGTTAGATACAAATTGGCTCGGGCTCGACATAAGCCTTTCCATGTTTTGATTTAATAATTGAATTTGATAAGCTAAATTCTGGGTGTCCCTTGCCTTATTCACCTCCAACTTTCTTTGCATGAGAGTGGGTTTTCTATCCATGTAGGTAGAATTCAAGTGAATAGAATTCTCACTCAAAGTATCAAAAAGGTTCCAAACTTCATCCTCAGTCTTAGATAGAAAGGTTCCTGCACAGGCACCATCCACAGTTTGCCTATGCAAATCATTAAGTCCGGTGTATAACCTTTCAACCAGTTGCCACTTAGGCACCTCGTGATGTGGGCAAAGTCTCAACAAGTCATTAAAGCGCTCCCACGCATCATGGAATGCTTCCCTATCCTTTTGAACAAAACTCATAATTTCCCTCCTAAAGTGATTTGTTTTTCTCATGGGGAAGTGCTTCTTCAAAAACTCCTTCAGGGCATCCCAAGTGTTAATATCATCAAGGGCATGATACCAATAGTTGGCTTTGTCCTTGAGGGAGAAGGGAAAGCGGATCCACATTTGAGCGTCATCAGTAACACCCTACAGCTTCACCATGGAACAGACCTCGGTGAATTCCTCTATATGCCTGTAAAGGTCTTCCCTAGAAGTACCATAAAAGGAGGGTAGGAAGGATATGGTACTGCTTTTGATCTCATAAGGATTGTCCCCTCCAGGTCTACGTAGTGTAGGGCCAGCTTGATTGGTTGGAATGAAATATTCTTTAAGGCTCCTTTGACCTGCCATTTCTTCCCTTGGGAGGTTTCCACTTAAGATTCTTTTAGGTTCAACATCAAACACAAGCTATCTCCTAAGAGACCACCTACCGAGCATGCACTACAAACACAATTCAAAAAGACATGTTCGGTCTTTACAAATTTAGGCTTTTGACTTTAGTTCAAATTGTAGGTGACAAAGCAAGTTGCCCAATCAATTACGAGCCTATTGTCGACCTTCGAAATGCCTAAAGAGACCTAGTTGGAGCTTAGGTGTTCTTCCCTAAATCTTAAATGGTAGAGCAACTCTAAAGATGGAAGATCAAGGGATGCACGTAGGCCTAAGCCTTCCTTTGAAGCTGTGCTTTCGTGGTGCTTCTGAATTAACCCCAAAAATTAGTGACAGGGTATCCCCCTCTTTGGATTTACAAAACCTTTGATCTCAAGTTCCGAACACTTCCGAATACAATGGTAGGAGGGCTCTTATCCTAGTAGTTCCAAGACTTAGGAGTGTCCAAATGCGTGCCGTGCTGCAAGAGATATAAGTGTGCATACATAGCAAAAGATTTTGAATTTTGAATCACATGTCACGTTTGAAAATCAAGTCCTTGATTTTTAAATTTCCCTCCTTTATTTAGTCCTTTTTCAAAAATTAAATGTGACCACTTTATTAGATCGCTTCAAGACAGATTATGTGGTCTAAAAATTAATCCAAATGCATTTGCATGACAAGTAGAAATGCAAAGTTAGAAGTGCATACCTGATTCCAGCATTCTTCATGCAATATGCAAGACAAGAATTAGCTCTAGATGCTGCTCATTCAGTCCTGAATGATTTGACCTAAGGGCAGCCAACTTCTATTAGGTAGCTCATGTTTTTTCCTTAATTATTTTTTAGCTATATATGCACAAACAAATTAAGGATAAACAACCACAAAATAAAATAAAAACCTAGATCTAAAGAGAAGGGAACAGGCTCTCGAAAATCTGCCCCAATTACTACAAGAGCAAGAAAATAGAAATAAAACTTGTGACAATGGAGAATCCCCTATGGAAGCGGTATCCAAGTCTCCTGCGTCTTCCCTACGTGTAGGAGTCGCTCAAGGTCGACGTCGTCTCCCAGATGTGCCTATCACCTCCACAAATTCCTCACACAGAAAATATAATAAATGGTCAAATCACTGTGCAACGAGAAATAATCAAAAATAAAATTCAGGTGAAATTATTACGTCTGTTGCCTCCCCGGCAACGACGCCATTTGGTAAGACGATTTTCTCTTTCGAATAATGTGAATAAGATGATTTGTCATTTTAGTAACAAAGTGGTGGAAAATTGCTTAACAAAACAATGACAATAAAAATTAACCACTCATAGAAGAGTGGGTCGTGTCCACAAGGAGATAATGATGCAATAAATTCGCGAATATTTTTTTCTCATATTCATTCAATCAAGTGCGAACTCCATAGTCAAATCTGACATGAAATGCGACGAAAAAAACACATACAATAACTCAAAAATGTAAGGTTATATGTGCAATTTTTCCTCACTGAAATATTCAAGAAATATGTGATGAGTCTTTGTAATTTCCAATTGACATGCATTAGAGAGAATTTGTGCACATCTTAACCCAAAACCAATGTCAAAATATGTGAATAACAAAAGCCAAGCAATTATGAGAAAAGATGAGCATGAAGTTGCAATTTCACTCAATATTTCAAATAGTAAAATAAAAATGAAAGTTTGGCAATGGCATTCAAATATAAATATTAATGAGAGTAAAAATAGAGGATTCTACCTCTCTCCTTCTTGCGCACGGGAGAGCGGCTCATTCAAGAAGCTACTCCTACAAGAGGTTGGCCGATGCAAGGCCTTCGTGGTGGTGGTGGTGGCATGTCATGAGATGGCTTGGGCAGGCTGGATGGAGGAGAGAAGCGGCAATGACGGAGGCTGTTGCTGTTGCTGGCTGTACTTGTTGGAGGGAGTGTTGCAGTGACCCAAGGGCACTGCAAGCGCTGATGGTGAGCGTGTAGAGGGGAGCAGGGACGACGCACACTGAAGGGGGTAGGCACTGCAGGCCGCATAGGAGCACGTGGGCTTTGGTGGCCGCAAGGCTACCGGTGCTACAGGGGGTGCTGGAGGGACTGGCGTGGGGGCATGCAGGCACTGAGGCGAGGGCACGTGGAGGTGAAGGTGCTCGCTAGCTGCTGTGAGCACGAGTAGAAGGAGGCGCGGGGGTTTGATGCAGCATGCGTGCTGGTGGTGCACAGGCTGGAGGTGCGGGCGGCGATTGAGGCCGATGCGCATGCCTACTGCGGTGGAGGTGTAGCATGTGCGGGTGGTCTGTTGTAGAAGATGAAGTGCATTGGCTGGATGGACGTGCGGTGGCATGCTTGGTAGGGCTAAGGCATGGGGAGGAGAGGTTGCAGCTCTGTGTGCTGTAGTGGGTGTGGCGAGGGTGCGTGGGGCGTGCAGAAGCTAGGATCTGTGCATGAAGGGAAAATGTAGCACGATGATGCGGGGACTCTTAGCAGTGTGGGCTGTCACAACATACGCCCACGATGGTGGAGTCGCACTGCCGTGGTTGAGGCTGGTGGTGAGGAGTGGATGAGAAACATAGCTCTCTACACTATGAGCAAAGGGGTGGTGGCCTCCCCTTGAACGACATCCCTTCCTCCTCCTTTGTAGCCACAGCTACAAAGATTTAAAATTCAAAAGGCCACAGTCGAGTCGATGCTGATGCGCAAGAGGAGGAGGTGGAGACGGAGCGATTACCTGCAAAGGAGAAGAAAAGAAAACAAAAGAAAGAATAATAAAATAATTAGGATTATTTATACATAACTCCTTAACTTCTTTGTTAATTAGAATAGTATATGTAATGCACCTAATTAATTAACTAATCAAATGTATGAAATCCTAGGTTAACTCTAAATGCATGAATTATGCACTTAAGCTAAAAATATGAATTAGTTTATTTACATCCTAATGTATGCTATCTAAATGTTAAAATTAACTTAATGTCTAGACACTTAAATATTTAAATAGCCCACAAATATGGGCTAATCATGGACCAGATTATGGTGCAGACCCATGCCCCATGGTCGAGTAGTTCTAAGGTTCTGGATGAAAATCACCCTGAACTGAAGATTGTTGTATTTATGAGGTCGGGCTTACGGTCTGGTGGTGTGCAACACAAGACTAAAGTGTCAGACAAAACGTATATTTGGTTCACTAGGTTCAAATGTCCACTTAACATTCAGCCCAGAAAAATAATTAGCTATTGGGTTGCACATGAAAGGTACCATAAGGGCCCTAGTAGAAAGTAGTTGGTTACAGGTCAATAGGTACCCTTAGATCCAAAATCGTTGCTCCCTCAGAAGTAACTTCCTAGATTTTTATTTCCAACCTCCTATCCACCAAGATCAAGGTTTCTAGGACCTCTAGACCGTTGTACACCCCATCCAAAAAACCCAATTCCAACAATTGTGGTTGAATCGGGATTGACTTGGGCATAATGATTTCAAAGGTCATCTCTTCGAGGTGCGGATGAGGAATGGGGTCACTAATTGTATCATCAAGATTTGGATCCTCCAAGTTAACCCCAACAAAATCAAATTCGCCAATTATCAGGCTTTCAAATGGTTCATCAGATTTCTCAGGCCCGTTTGTCTCACTAAAATCATCTTCCTTATGCTAAAGTGAGACATCACCAAGAGATTCTTCACCTTCAACGTCAAAGAATTCTTGATCCGCATTTATATATGTCTCAAAATCATATGTCATTTCTTGATCCAAGGAGACATATGTTTCTTCGTTCCTTGGCTCAGGAATCTCGGGTGAAACAATTGGTTTATCCTCAATGGGTTGCTCTAGCCCAACCTGGCCATCCCCAGTCTCAGAACATGTATCCCCCCTGATAGGTGCCTAAGCAAGTTTAGACATTGGCTCTCATGAAGGGGGTTCATCTTGAGAATCATCTCAATATTGGACTAGGGTATCCACAAATTTCATCCTCAACCTCGACAATTTCCCAACTAGAAACTCACCCAGGCCCCTATCCCTAATATTGGAGCAAATCCAATAAAGAACTATTCAGCTCATCAATCACTTTTATCATAGGCTGCAATGCTTCAGTGCATGGTGTTGGCTGAGCTTCTAAAGATTGTATGGTGTTCCTTAAGTTAGCCAACACCTTGTCTTGGATTTGGTAAACCTAAACCAAATGGTTCGGTTCAGGTTTGGGTGGGTTTGGGTTAAATCTAGGGGAGTCAAGATATCGAGGTTCTCGGGTCCTTCCCAGCTAGTAGGTCATTTTAGGTTGTTCAAAGAATGGTGGTGACCTATATTTGGTGGAATACTAGGAAGGGTAAGTGTTATAATCAGCATATCCTTCATGGTTGTAGATCTGATTAGGTTCATCATCAAAGGGTAGAGATCTATAATCTTTGTAGCTCTGGAAAGGATAGTAATCATAGACTTGTTTTCCTGGGTTAGACCATGGACACTGAGGTCTGGATTCATATCCCCAATCAAGGTTGTCCCATCTTGGAGATGGGTAGTCATAATTCAAGTCCAGATAGTAATCATCTTGGGGATAAGTGTTGGTAGGAGGATAGGATGGGAAATGCATGTAAGATGTGGAAGGATACATGGTAGAATAAGAGGGAGATCAGAAGAGAGAAAGGAGCCCTGCAATATAAGCAATCAACCCTATCCTTAGGTGGGTTAGCCTAAAGACTTATAGACTCTCAGGACCTATCTTGAGATTATAAACGATTTGGTCTACTTCTATCCAATCAATCTAACTAGTTAGAGGGAGGGGTTGGAGAGAAGGTTTTCCTTTGGTTTGCACCTAGGACGCTACTCCCCTAGCTAGACATCCGATGGACCAGTAGAAGGAGGTTAATAAAAAAAAAAATCTCAATTTGAGCCTCGAAGAGCGAATCAATCCTTAAGGCCAATGTCTACTCAGTTTTAATTACGCATGGGATGATTGTGCTCTTGGAATGTGATGGGGCCTTTAGATAGGTTGTGCCCTTAATGATCAATTCAAATGTGTATGTGTGCACAACCAGGGTTTGCAAACAAGGTTATTTGATGATGTGTCTTTTAGGGTTTAACCTTGTTTCGTAGCTTTTAGGGATTAATCCTTAGGTTGGTCCAATCAAGGTTCAGTAGAACACTCTAGGTTTTACAAGCACTGGTGATGATGTATTCCATTAGAAATCAGAAAAAACATGTGGAGTGTCAGGTTCAGCCCAAAAAATCAACCCAAAAGTGGCAAGCTACTGATGGATCACTTTTATCTTAAGTGGTGCAACCCAAACAGTTCAATCAATTGACCAGTTGCCCCACCTAGTTAAGGGACACAAAAATGTTTGACCTATTCAGATTTCTACTCACTTATTGGTGTGTTGAGTTACGGTGTATCGGATCCACAAGTTAGATTTCGGTTAAGTGGTAGAATCGATGTGAAGTGGTGCACCTTAAGTCAAGAGTTCTAGGTGTTAAAGTGTGTCTCTTTCAAAAAATCCCACAATAGAAGAGTATTTTTCTTCCTTATATATGCGGATGAGATGGGTGGAGGTGGCAATCAAACAACTAGATCTATCTTTGGGTTTATAAAAAGCACCAAAGTTGATTTGGTTTTGAGTTATTATGTGGTGAAATAAAATCTAAGGTGGGGGTGGTGGGGAAAACTTACAAATGTCTCTACCTGCACTTTACTCCAATCTATAGCCTTCGGCTCCTCGACCAGGTTCCTGCAAGACAATAAATTGAAGATGAAAGATAGGTTAGGAAAATATGTAAGTAATGCTGGAAAACACGAGAAGAAAAAATCAAAAAGCATTGCCTCCCCGGTAGCGACACCAAAATGATGAGGCAGATTCGTATATGGAAAGGTTTGGAGTTTAGAAAACTCATCGATCAGATAAAATTTATAACCAAAACATGAAAAGTGAGTCCCGGGACAAACATGGGGAAGCGAATGTTTGGTTTTGAAAATCTGCATTTCGCTTTTATTTGTTTTTATCATTTTTGTCTTTTCTAATGCTTTGGTATTTTTAGTAAGCAGCAGAATAGGTTGATGAATTCTAGCTAATCTACTTGCAAAATAAATAGAGGATAGAGACAGAGAGAGAAACAATCATGCATTTTTGTAATCAAATGTTTATTACAACTAGGAAATCAGGAAATCTCAACTACGAAAGAAATAGAGATAAAGAAAGGTGAGAGAAATCCCCCTCGATGATCGCTTAGAGGATGACTTACTCTGACGTCGCCTGGAGGAAGGTGGTGAGGAGTGGAACGAACGAGGACGGAGGGTAGGGTAGGACGGCGTCATGGTGAGGATCTTTTTCGTGAAGGGATGTGAGAAGATGGCCACGGGATGGTCCACAAAGGGGGATGGGAGGCAGGAATAAATATTTGTTTTCTACTCTAGAGGAGCATCCCAGGCTTGGGACAAGCTCTATCTAGAGCCTTGGAGGTGGTGAGAGGAAGAAGGGAAGAGATGAAGAAGAATGATAGGGGCATAAGTCCTTTTATAGTTGAGGAAAGGATCAATTTAGTATACAGGACATTTAGTGATGGTCATAAATGTCACTGAAGATTTTCCACAAATGTCGCTGAAGACAGCCTTGCGCCCACGTAGCCTCTACACTGGTGCACGCCTTTACGCGCTACGCATCCTTGTGCACTACCGCTACCTCTGCACGTGCCCATGTGCACCTGCTGCACTGCTGCGCATGCGTGCCTCGTGTGCTCGCACTGCTGTGCATGTGTGGTGGCACGTGCGTGCATATCAGAAGCCTGGGTTGCGCCATGTGGCGTGAGTTGGGCCATTGACAGGAGGCGATTCTCATGCGTGTTTTGAAAACAGAGATTTCATCATACTATAGTGCGTGAAAATGCTTGTCAAAAATAATTTTAAATATAACGAGACTTGAGTCCCGATCGTTCGTCTCTGGGAGGCATTTATGGAAATGCATATTTGAAATCGATCTCACTCGGTCTACTTGCTTAAAATTGCACGTCGGTTTCTAATAGTTAGATCAATGTTCGGCCACTTTCATTATGAACCCTAATTACGTGCGCATGTGTTAGATAGATGACAAATGTGAAAGTGTGAGTTTCAGTACGCACGATTCTAGTTATGCCAGTACCTGGAAATGCATTAATAGTTAGATCCTCGATATTTTTAGGTACCGACATGCTAGTTGCAACAGATAATAATTAAAAGCAGGCAACTTTAATCACACAAAATATATTGCAATAAGCTCATGGTGATTCTCAACACATAGATATATATATATAGAAAAGGATCTTTCATTGATTCATCATGGTGTTTACAACATGGAACTCGTGGAAAGCTTATAGAGGAATGCTTGGAAACACAAATCTAGCTAGCAGAAAACAATTGCATACATGAATCTATAGGGGGATTATGCATGCATCATTGGAGGGGAATATAGAGCTACACTACTAAGCAGTAAATAAAGCATGTAAACTTTGAAGAACTAAGCTACTAATCTAGCAGAAATAAGGGCATTCGGAGGTGTGCTCCGATGCCCTTTGACTTGGTTGAGAGGAGAAGGAGGGGCGGCCAATGGTGCTTAGGCTAGCCCTTGGAGAGAGGTTGAGGAGGTGATCCAACAACTTGGCATGGAGATGGTGGTGGCCATGGTGAAGCTACTCATGAAGGTGGAGTGGAGGTGGAATGAAGCTAAGCTAAAATGGAGCCAAGAGTGAATGGGTCCAAATGGCCACCCCGTAGGTCTTTTCATAGACCTAAGGGAAGCTCTCTAGAGAAGTGTGGAATCTCTATAGAGAGCTCCAAGAGTGGCTGGCCAAGGAGAGAGAAGGTGGTTTTTAGATCCACCATTTGTGGATCTACAATTTGAATGTCTCTTGGTTGCCAATTTTAGCAACCAAGAGTGGCGCCACCTTTGGAAGAACCTAGAACACTCTAGGTGGTGAGGGAGTGCATGAATGTGTGTGTGTGTGTGTGTGTGTTCATGCCCTATGTGGCTAAGTGCTCTAGGTTAGGTCCTAGGGGGTTTGGGTTAGTGTAGGTCTTAAATTAAGGTTGACAACCCTAATTGCTAAGGGGGAAATGCAATTAAACTTAACACAAGTTTAATTGAATGAGTGTGAACCTAATTGAGAGTGAAATAACACAATTAGGTTGGGCTTAGTTCAATTGGACTCTCACTGAGTCCAATTGGACTTGTATGGGTTGAGATCTAAGCTCAATTGGACTCTGAGTCCAATTGAATAGGCTGATGAGATTGACTATAATCTATGTCAATTAGGTTTAGTGAGGACCTAATTAGGTCCTTAGGGAGGTCTAGAGGCGATGTAGTGGGGTTAGGGCACCTAATTTTGGTTCCTATGGGGTTGGAATTGAGTTTAGGGAGCTAAGAACTCAAGATAAAGGCTTGAATTCCAAAATAGAAACTGGAGAGTAGTTCCAGACATCCAATAAAAGTGTCAGACAACTTATAGTGAAAAATTAGAAGTCCAGACTTGATGTCTGGAGGTCTAATCAGAGTTAGGAAGGTTTCAAGGTTCTATCTTGGGTATTCTGCAGAAATTGGATGTCTGACCAAGTGTCTGGACGTCCAATAACACTGTGGAAGTGGGTTTAAGGTGTGCGAGAGTTAGCTAAGAGTTTTGGACATCCAGATAGAGGCTGGAATTAGGGTTTTAAGGTTTCCTGGGGTGCGGTGACCAAATCTATGGGTGGCTAAGGCTTAGGGAGGGTTCTAGGCTGTCCTAGGGCCAAGATGGACCTAAGTTCTTCACAATTTATTGGTTTATTCCTACTTAATAGAGTAGCATACCTTAAGTCCCTTACATTATTATCTACAACATCTAATCTAGCTCTTCTACACTTGCTCTACTACAACACCAGTTATTCTTTATTCTTCAGATCCAGCTTTAGATCTAGCCTCAGATTTACCTTCTGATCAGCTTACTACCTGCAATTGACATAATACACCTAATTAGTACATTATAGCATTATTTTATGCATAGCTAAAAGAAAGTAGTAAAGATGCAAATAATGCTTATGCATGCATGAACTACCATAACTTATGCTAAGTCCTAGCCTAATTTAGGTCAATTAAGACCTATGATTGCTGCACAATCAACCATCCATCTTCTTTCTGTTGTAGGAGCTGCTACAGAGGTTGGATTGAGTCGATTTTCGTGCCACTAGGCCGTGATCATCTACTCGAATCCATCATCATGGTCGATTTTGTCATTTCAAACTCTAATTTACATCACCTAGTCCCTTGGCTGTTGATGTTCCTCGGATTGCATATGGTGCTATGGGACTCCGATCAAGTCGATTTTAGAGGAATTGGACTTCGATCGTCATCCTAATCAGATCTATATGGTAGGATCGTCAATTCGAGGCTCCGAAATAAATCTCCTTTCCTGACCACAAAAAGGATGCAATTAACCTAAAATATACACTACTCTAAATGGAGAATGATGCATGCTATGCAATATTTATAATATCGAATGCAAAGTTGTGCCTAGGAACATGCATAAATAGGCATTTCAGCCTAAATGGAGGTGTCCACATCATACCTTCATGCCTATCTTTTGCTAGTCCCTAGCAAAATTAAACTACATGCTATGTATAAAAATAGAATTTGGACTCGATCGCTTAGACCTAAGTCGTTTATTAACAAAAGAAAATTTCAACTAAGGTCCTAAACTACAAGAACTCAACAATTCCCAGGTGTCTGCCAGAATGCAGACCACCTAAGTCATCGCCTTATTTGGAAAAGGAAGACACATTTTTTTGTTTTTCTTCTTTTCTATTTTTTTTGGACTTTTGGAATTTGAGAGTTTTGGGATAACATTTTACGACTACCTGACCCGCCCAAGACTTGAAACGGACTCTAAGTGCTAAACATCTAGTAAGAAGAGTGAAAGACTCAATAGGCATCTGTTAAAATGAACTTCGAGTTTCTACAACCCTAGGTGACCTTGCCTAAAGGTTAATTTTTTCGAACAGTAGCTTTCTGATGTAAACACATTTACACTACTTAAAATGTCTATTTATGCATGTACTTAAACATAGGATTGCATTTCATGATATAAATATTGCATAACATGCATCATCTTGCATTTAGAGTAGTTTGAATAAAATGGAGGTTAATTGTCTCCTTTTATGTGCTTGGACAGGGCAAATATTTTATCAGGGCCTCGGACCAAAGATCCAACCGTATGGATGTGATCAGGGCGACGATTGGAGTTCAACGACTCCAAGATCGCCCTAATCAGGCATCCATAGCATCAAATAGTGACCGGGCAAACCTAGAAGATCAAGGGCTAGGATGGTGAAAATTCACACTTTAGATGACAAATCCGACTGCACGGATGAATTCGGATCGACGATCGCAGCCCAATGACACAAAAATTGAGTCAATCCGACATCCGTGGCACCATCTACAACTTCCAGAAGATGGACGGCCAAGATCATGCCACGTGGTGCCATCTCAGCTGCCCAAACGGCCACTTCATCTTGTGAAGGCCCCTCACCCGATCGCTCTCCGCCGTTCGATCTTAATCCAACAGCTGTGGGCGCTCGCATTTAAAAGTGTCCGCTCGACCATCCGGGCCCCATAGCGCAGTGGTCAAGCGTGCTATCGTGAGCGCGGGGCGTGGGTTCGAGCCGTGGAGAGGGGCTGGAAGGCGCGGCGATTGGGCGCGGGTGGAGCGTCAGATGGAGATCGGATGGCCGAGCGCTCCTGATAGCGTCGACGCGCGATTGGACGCGCAATCGGACGCGCAAGCAGACGCGCGGGCGGGCGCGCAACGCAGCGGGCGCAAACGCATCTTAAGCCGTCCGATCTCGCTATCGGACGGCTGAAAAGCGGCGAACGTGCGCAAGCCGTTGAGTGCGCGAGCAGGCGAGGAGGCGCGCCCAAGCTGACCACAACGCCCACGTTGAGGGCTTTAGTGACGGATTTATCCGTCACTAAAGACCCCTCTTTTATTATTTTGAAGTTGTAATGTCCATTTTGCCCTCACTCCTTGCAACTATAAAAGGGGACCCCCTCCATACGAAATTTTCATCCTTTCTCCTCTCTACCCCTCCAAAGCTCAAGAGAAGCTTGTCCCACACCCGGGATGCTTCTCGCGAGATAAAGTCCAATTTTTGTTCCCCTTTGCAAGTGGATCCTGCGACGACGACGGCGTGCTGCTTCGTTCCCGTTCTTCTGCTTCGTCCTCCTCCGTCCTGCTTCATTCTCCTTCGTCCA
Organism: Thalassia testudinum; assembly: GCA_037157565.1. NCBI lineage: Eukaryota > Viridiplantae > Streptophyta > Magnoliopsida > Alismatales > Hydrocharitaceae > Thalassia > Thalassia testudinum. The sequence continues at coordinate 127,973,073 of JAZHRO010000014.1, read as the reverse complement.
GGCGTGGTCCCATCCAGCTCGTCCTCCAAGCAACCGTCGAGGAGGATTTCTCTCTCCCTATTCTTTTTACTGCTTTCTAGTATAGAGTTACTACTTTCTAGATTAATCTACTAGTCCTCCAAGTGACCGTCGAGGAGGACATTTCTCCCTCCATTCTTTTAATGCTCTTTAGAGTAAATTTATCGCTTTCTAGTGTAATTGTTTTATGCCTTTTAATTGTAATGAACAGTCTCTTCTATGATAAATTCTTTGTTTATTCTACATCTCATTTTGATTTCCATGTGCAATACTCTTTCACTCTCTTACCCTCTCTCTCTCTCTTTTGTTAATTGTAAATAATTAGATAGTTTAAATTGAATTACTTCATGTCAAATAAAAAGAAACGCGAAGTTTTTAAATCAAACGCCCGCCTCCCTATGTTTGACCTGGAATTCTTTTCGGTATAAATTTTATTTGTTGAACACGAATTCTTTGCTTTCGAACTACAACGACTAGTTTTCCAAAACCAAACACGTAACCGTAGCGACTCGAAAAACCGTTCAACATTTTGGCGCCGTTGCCGGGGAGGCGACGCTCTTTGGTTTCTCTTCGCGTTTTCTAACTTACAAATCATTTACCTCACTTTTCTCTTTTCTTATTGTGATTGCAGGTACTCTTTCAAGATAGGCAAAAGCAGTAGATCGGAGTAAAATGCTGTAGAAGGTTTTGTGAGTTATCCCCCACCCCCCACCCATTAGATTTCATTCCACAACATAATAATTCAAACATCAATCAACCTAGGTATTTTTATAAACTCTAAGGTTAGATTGTTTGTTGTTTGACACCCATACTCACCCCGACCCCCATATTAAAAAAAAAAGAAAAAAATTAAAAAATCTCAAAGAGGTACACAACCTCATCTGATTTTCAAACTCAACCGGTAAACCGACCTCAGGAACCGGTACACACATTCAAACACATAATTGAGTAGAAATCAGATTAGGTAATCATTTGTATGCCTAATTAAGTGGTGCATCAGGCCAATTGTTTGAGTTGATTGGGCCGCACCACTTCAAATAAAATAAACTCATCAAGTAGCTGCCAATTAGGTTCAACTCTTAGGGATTTACCAGACACTCCACATTCTTTTTAAAACTTTAAAGGAAAACATCTTCACCTACGCTTGCAAAACCTGGTGTGCCAACGAAACCTGTTTGAAAACACCTAAAGTTGAATCCTAAAAGCTACTAAGCAAGATTTGAACCTTAAAATTCACCACATCAAAAATAATCTTGCTTGAAAACCACTGGTTGTGCACGCACACACAAATCAATCAATCATTAAGGGCACAACCCATTTAAAGGGCCCATCACATTCCAAAGCACATTCAAACCTAGCCCTAAATAAAACAGAGTAGACGTTGGCCTTAAGGATTGAACTCGCTCTTTAGAACTCAGAACGAGATTATTTTCGATTAGTCTATTTCTACTGTTCAATCTGATGTCTAGCTAGGGGAGCAGAGTCAAATGATCGTGGCTGGGGGGTACACTAGGAACCGGAGGCGCAAGCTGAAGGAAGAACCTTCTCCCCAGTCCCTCCTTCAACTGGTTGAATTGAACAGACAGAAGTAGATCAAATCATTCCTTTATCTCAAGAAGGGTTTTGAGAGTCTGTAGGTCTTTAGGCTAACCCATTTAAGGACAGGTTTGATTGTTTGTATTGCAGGGCACCTTTCCTCCTCCCGTGTCTCATGAATCCTTCCACATATTTCACGCATTCCTGCTCTTTCCCTCCTGTTGAGAATTATCCTCAACATGACGATTATCCCAACTCGTATTGTAATCAACCATCAGTTAGTTGGGATAATTCGGATTGGGGATACAATTCCGGACCCCCATGTTTAGGGTTTAACCCTGAACACTTTGATTCTGATTTCTATCCTTCTCAGAGCTACATCGATTATAGATCGTCTTCTTTCATACACAACCTAATACGATCTATAATCAAGAAGGATACACCGATCCTTACCCATCCTCTGATTTCACTACCTTTACGTCATCACCATCTTTTCAACAATCTGAAATGACGTATTATCAGGAAGGGTATAACGAATCTCAATTCGTTAATTACTCTGCATTGATGTCAAACCCGCCCAACCCTGAACCAACTCATTTGGTTCAGGTTAACCAGGTTCAAGATAAGGTTCTGGCTAACTTGAGGAATATCATACAATCTTTAGAAGTTCAACCAATACCTTGCATTGAGAGATTGGAGCCCCTGATTGAAATGATTGATGATTTAAACAAGTCTTTGTTGGATTGGCTCCAGGATGTTAAGGATAAGAACCCAGGTGAGTTTCTACTTGGGAAATTAGCGAAATTGAGGATGAGATTCGTGGTTGGTTTAATTCAATCTTGGAATAATTCCCAGGATGAACCCTCTTCAGGAAAGCCAATGTCAGAACCCGCTCAGGCACCTGTTGGGGGGGACCAGATTGAATTAAAACAACCAATTAAGGATGATCTGATTTCTTCACCTGAGATCCCTAAGCCGAGTTACAAGGAAACATATGTCTCCTTGGAACAGAAAGTGACAAATGATTTTGGGACATACATTGATACAGATCCTGATGGTGAAGATTCCAGTTGCGAAGTCTCACGCGAGTTTTCTGAACACGATTTCTGTGAGACGATTGGGCCTGAGGAATCTGATAGATCATTTGATAGCCCAATAACTGAGGACACTGATCTTATTAGGGCACACATTACGGATCCAAAATCACACTTTCTGGAGGAATCAATTCAATGCCCTGATTATCAGTTACACCCTGTTGAGCTTATTGATGATTCTAATTCGGAGATAATTAGACCCAAGTCAATTTTGATTCTGCCACATCATTTAGACTTGGAGATTTCAGACGGGGTGATGAATATACAAGAGGTCCTGGAATTTGATATGCTAAATGAGGAGGATAGGAGCTGGGAAGTTTTGATTTGGGAAGCTAATTCTGGAGGAAATGGAAGATTGAGTCGAAGGGTTCCTTTTAAGCTGAAACCATCAAATCAGAACCCTTACGACATTTATTTCGAGGATGTTCAACTCAAGCACACATTCAACGATTATACTTTGGAGCTTCAATTCTCTATAACCCGACTTTTTGGTCTTGGGTTGCATCCTCATAAATCGCAGGCCCGACCCCGCTTGCATTCTGATTTTAGGTTTTGGGTAATTTTTATCCAGAACCTAAGATATTCTCGATTATGGGGTGTGGGTCTGCACCACAATCTGGTCCACATCTGTGGACCTCTGCTGACAGGTCAAAGAATTCTTCTATTTTTTCTAATTCTGACCTGCACTTGTGAATTCTTCATTTCTTTTCTTTGTATAGTGTGCCTAGCTGAAGGCACTAAACTCAGCACATATATAGTTCTTTTTAATTTTTCATCTCGGAGCAGACCTGACATTCACGTAATTCAGGTACTTTCTTCGCTTTTCCACTCTATTTTATGTTTTTTTAATACAATGAGGACATTGCATTAGATAGGCATGGGGGGGGGATATTTATCTCTGAATTCATTCGTCAGCTCCGTAGATTTGTTTTATTTTGATTAAAAAAAAAGAAAAAAAAATCAAAATTAGGAAAGAGAATTTGGGTTTAAGAAAATTTTCAATCTTATGAAAAACTACATTAAGATCTGAACACAAAGACCCTTCAGGTCTTTGAACTTAATCAGCCTGTGTATCCACTAAAATGTGGATTTGTTTTTCGAGTTCTCGCCAACTTGAATTTTATTTTAATTGGAGTAAATAAGTTTCGGTGATAAGTACACGACTTATCAACCCACCCTCTGATTTGAGGGAATTTTGAGTCTTAAGCATCTACACACTTTTTTTTTGCACTGACTCATTGTTCGGTGATTCTAACGGAAATTGGGTAGCTAATGAACCTTCTAGGGTGATATGGCTGGCAAGTTGTTGTGGGTAACAACCCATAGGTAGGTTGTCCAGAGCCCAGTCACTGGACCTTTCTCTTTTTCCTGCCCTTAGGTAAATCTTAGACCAGGGAAGCCACCTATTTAAAAAAAGAAAAATCAAAACGAAAAGGAGAAAAGAACAAAAAGAAATAAGCCACACTTCGCTGCACGAGTATGGCTGGCAAGTTGTCGGTGGTAACACCTCATCGACCGGTTGTCCAGAACCCAGCTCAGAAAATGCACTAAAAATTCCCAAAAAACTTAGGAAGAAGCGGAGAAGTAGAATAAATTGGGGAGATATACACTGGATTCACACTTGTGTTGACCCCGTAAAAAATAAAAGTAGGGAGAAAGCTACCGGTTGTAAAGATACACCTTTAGGCAGAAGTCTTTTTGAGGTCACCTAGAGGCATAGAAATCCGAAGTCCATTCTAACTGCCGGTCAATGAGTCTATCACAATCACAATAAGATGCTTAAAGCTTAGGGTTCTCATCAAATTTTGGGTGAGTTGAAGGGCCGTAGAAAGGCACTCTTAAACCCAAAAATTTGAAAATCAAAAAAATTAGAAAAGAGAAAAAGAGAAAAAGAAAATTTTCTTTTAATAAGGTGAGGGCTTGAAGCGGTCTGCATTTTGGCTGATACCCGGGCACTGTTGTGTCTTTGAAAGTTCAGTTCCTAAGTAGACAATTTCTTAATGATTGAAAAATAACTCAAGTCCAAATAATCTAACCTAATTCTTTTATAAATAGCATATAGTTTTTGCTAGGGACTAGCAAAAGATAGGCATGGGGGTATGATGTAAACACATTTACACTACTTAAAATGTCTATTTATGCATGTTCTTAAGCATAGGATTGCATTTCATGATATAAATATTGCATAACATGCATCATCTTGCATTTAGAGTAGTTTGAATAAAATGGAGGTTAATTGTCTCCTTTTATGTGCTTGGATAGGCTAAATATTTTATCAGGGCCTCGGAACAAAGATCCAACCGTATGGATGTGATCAGGGCGACGATTGGAGTTCAACGAATCCAAGATCGCCCTAATTAGGCATCTGTAGCATCAGATATTGACCGGGGAACCTTAGAAGATCAAGGGCCAGGATGGTGAAAATTCACGCTTCAGATGACAAATCCGACCGCACGGATGAATTCGGATCGACGATCACAACCCAACGACACAAAAATCGAGTCAATCCGACATCTGTGGCACCATCTACATCTTCCAGAAGATGGACGGCCAAGATAGTGCCACGTGGTGCCATCTCAGCCGCCCAAACAGCCGCTTCATCTTGTGAAGGCCCCGCACCCGATCGCTCTCCGCCGTTGGATCGTAATCCAACGGCTATGGGCGCTCACATTTAAAAGCGTCCGCTCGACCATCCGCGCCCCATAGAGCAATGGTCGAGCGCGCTATCGTGAGCGCAGGGCGCGGGTTCGAGCCATGGAGAGGGGCTGGAAGGCACGGCGATTGGGTGCTGGTGGAGCGTCAGATGGAGATCGGACAGCTGCGCACGCTCGATAGCGTCGACGCGCGATTGGACGTGCAATCGAACGCGCAATCAGACGCGTGGGCGGGCGCGCAACGCAGCGGGCGCGGACGCATCTTAAGCCATCCGATCTCGCGATCGGACAGCTGAAAAGCGACGAATGTGTGCAAGCCATTGAGCGCACGAGCAGGCGAGGAGGCGCGCGCGAGCCGGCCACGACGCCCACGTTGAGGGCTTTAGTCACGGATTTATCCGTCACTAAAGACTCCACTTTTATTATTTTGATGTTGTAATGTCCATTTTGCCCTCACTCCTTGCAACTATAAAAGGAGACCCCCTCCATATGAAATTTTCATCCCTTCTTTCTCCTCTCTACCCCTCCAAAGCTCAAGAGAAGCTTGTCCCACACCCGGGATGCTTCTTGAGAGATAAAGTCCAATTTTCGTTCCCCTTTGGAAGTGGATCCCGCGACGACGACGGCGTGCTGCTTCGTTCCCGTTCTTCTGCTTCATCTTGCTTCGTTCTCCTTCGTCCAGGAGTCATCCCGTCCGGCTTGTCCTCCAAGCAACCGTCGAGGAGGATTTCTCTCTCCCTATTCTTTTTACTGCTTTCTAGTATAGAGTTACTACTTTTTAGATTAATCTACTTGTCCTCCAAGCGACCGTCGAGGAGGACATTTCTCCCTCTATTCTTTTAATTCTTTCTAGAGTAAATTTATTGCTTTCTAGTGTAATTGTTTTATGCCTTTTAATTGTAATGAACAGTCTCTTCTATGATAAATTCTTTGCTTATTCTACATCTCATTTTGATTTCCATGTGCAATACTCTCTCTCTCTTACCCTCTCTCTCTCTTTTATTAATTGTAAATAATTAGATAGTTTAAATTGAATTACTTCGTGTCGAATAAAAAGAAACACGAAGTTTTTAAATCAAACGTCCACCTCCCTGTGTTCGACCCGGAATTCTTTTCGGTATAAATTTTATTTGTTGAAGACGAATTCTTCACTTTCGAACTACAACGACAGGTTTTCCAAAACCAAACACGTAAGCGTACCGATTCGAAAAACCGTTCAACACTTTCTCCCTACTTTTATTTATGGGGTCAACACAAGGGCAAACTCAGTGTATGTCTCCCCGGTTTATTATACTTCCTCATTTCTTCCCTATGTGTTTTCAGAATTATTGTACATTTTCATGAGTTGGGCTCTGGACAATTTGCCAATGAGCTGTTACCTACGACAACTTGCCAGCCATACTCGTGCGGTGAAGTGTGGCTTTTTTTTCTCCTTTTCTTTTCTTTCTTTTTTTAAGTAGGTGGCTTCCTTGATCTAAGATTTACCTAAAGGTAGTATGAAGAGAATATTCTTGTAGCTAGGCTTCGAACAACCGGCCAATGGACTGTTACTCACAACAACTTACCATCCATGCCACCCTAGGAAGTTCATTAGCTACCCAATTTCCATAAAAATTGTCAAAAGGTGAGTCAGTGCGAATAGTGTGTAGATGTTTAGACTTAAAATCCCCTCAAATCAGAGGGCGAGTTGATAAGTTGTGTACTATCATCCCAGTTTATTTATTAGATTAAATATGAAATTGAATTGGCGAGGACTCGAGACTATGTCTACATTCGAGTGGGCACCCGGGCTAATTAAGCCTGAAGACCTGAAGAGTCCAAGTGTTTAGGTCCTATCGTATCATTTCCTAAAGTTAATAACTTCCAAAAGCCTAAGTTCTCTTCTCCTAATTCTATTTTTTCTTTTTATTGTCTTTTTGAATTTTTAATTTTTTTTAAAGGAAATAAAAGAAATTCAACAGAGCTGACGAAATAATTTCAGGATTAAGTATCCACCCCCCCATGCCTAAATGATGTAATGTCCTCATTGTAGAAATAGAGACATGAAAAGGGTGGAGAAAATAAAATATCACTTGAATATCGTGAAAATCTTGTCAGCTCTGCAGAGAATGTGGATATACACACGTGCTAAATTTATTGCCGTCAACTAGGCACGATTCACAAGTAAAGAAGACATTAAAAGTTTAGAAGTGTAGGTCAAAATCAAAATCAAAAGATTTATCCTCAAACTCGCCAGCAAAAGATGGCCATAGATGTGGACCAGATTATGGTGCAAACCTATGCCCCATGGTCGAGTAGTTCTAAGGTTCTGGATGAAAATCACCTAGAACCGAAGATTGTTGTATTTACAGGGCCGGGCCTACGGTTTGGTGGTGTGCAACCCAAGACTAAAGTGTCAGACAAAAGGTAGATTTGGTTCACTACTCAGAAAAATAATCAGTTATTTTGAACTTGGGTTGCACATGAAAGATATTATAAGGGTCCTAGTAGAAATTAGGTGGTTACAGGTGAATAGGTACCCTTAGATCCAAAATCGTAGTTCTCTCAGAAGTAGATTCCAAGATTTTTATTTCCAACTTCCTATCCTCCAAGATCAAGGTTTCTGGGACCTCCAGACCGTTGTACACCCCATCCAAAATACCCAAGTCCAACAATTATGGCTGAATCAGGATTGACTTGGGCATAATGATTTCAAAAAGTTAGCTCTTCGAGGTGTAGATGAGGAATGGTGTCACTAATTAAATCATTAGGATTTTGATCCTCCAAGTTAACCCCAATTGAATCAAATTCGTCTATTATTGGGTTGTCAAATGATTCATCAAATTCCTCAGGCCCATTTATCTCACTAAAATCATCTTTCTTATGCTCAAGTGAGACTTCACTAAGAGATTCTTCAACCTTAGAGTCAAAGAATTCTTGATCCACATTTATTTATGTCTCAAAATCATATGTCATGTCATGATCCAAGGAGATATACATTTCTTCGTTCCCTGGCTCAGGGATCTCGGGTGAAACAATCGGTTCATCCTCAATGGGTTGCTCTAGCCCAACCTGGTCATCCCTGGTCTCAGAACATGTATCCCCCTCGACAAGCACCTGAACAGGTTCAGACATTGGCTCTCCTGAAGGGGGTTCACCTTAAGAATCATCCCAGGATTGGTTTAGGGCAAACACAAATTTCATCCTCAACCTTGACAATTTCCTAAGTAGAAACTCACCCAGGTCCCTATCCCTAAAATTTTGGAGTAAATACAATAAAGAACCATTCAGCTCATCATTCATTTTTATCATAGGTTCCAATGCATCAGTGCATGGTGTTGGTTAGGGTTCTAAAGATTGTATGGTGTTCCTCAAGTTAGCCAACGCCTTATCATTGATCTAGTTCACCTGAACTAAATGGTTCGGTTCAGGTTTGGGTGGGTTTGGATTAAATCTAGGGGAGTCAAGATATCAAGGTTCTCGAGTCCCTCCCAGATAGTAGGTCATTTCAGGTTGTTCAAAATGGTCACGACCTATATTCAATGGAATACTGGGAGGATAAGTGTTATACTCAACATATCCTTCATGGTTGTAGATCTAATTAGGTTCATCATCAAAGGGTGGAGATCTGTAATCTTTGTAGATCTAGGAAGGATAGTAATCATAGTCTTGTTGTCCAAGGTTATACCCTAGACGTTGAGGTCCAGAATCATATCCCCAATCAAAGTTGTCTCGGCTAGGAGATGGGTAGTCATAATTTAAGTCGAGATAGTAATCATCTTGGGGATAAGTGTTGGTAGGAGGGTAGGATGGCAAATACATGTAAGATGTGGAAGGATACATGCTAGAATAGGAGGGAAATCAGAAGAAAGAAAGGAGCCCTGCAATGCAAGCAATCAATCCTATCCTTAGGTGGGTTAGCCTAAAGACCTACAAACTCCCAAGACTCGTCTTGAGATTATAAACGATTTGGTCTACTTCTATCCAATCAATCCAACCAGTTAGAGGGAGGAGCTGGGGAGAAGGTTCTTCCTTTGGCTTGTGCCTCCGGTTCCTAGTGTTCCCCCTTGCCAAGGTCATTTGATGCTACTCCACTAGCTAGACATTGATGGACTAGTAGAAGGAGATTAATCGAAAAAAAAATCTCAATCTGAGCCTCGAAGGGTGAATCAATCCTTAAGGCCAACGTCCACTCAGTTTTAATTAGGCTTGGGATGATTGTGCTCTTGCAATGTGATGGGCCCTTTAAATGGGTTGCACCCTTAATGATCAATTCAAATGTGTATGCGTGCACAACTAGGGTTTGCAAACAAGGTTATTTAATGATGTGTCTTTTAGGGTTTAACCTTATTTTGTAGCTTTTAGAGTTTAATCCTTACGTTGGTTCAATAAGGGTTCAGTAGAACACTCCCGATTTTACAAGCACTGATGATGATGTATTTCTTTATTAATCAGAAAAGGCATGTGGAGTGTTTGGTTCTGCCCTAGAAATCAACCTTAAGTAGCAAGCTATTGATGAATCAATTTTACCTTAACTGGTGCGGCCCAAATAGTTCAATCAATTTCCTAGCATTACCAATGCATATTAGGTCTCCATAGTTGCATTGTAAAAATACATGCATGCATGCATTTAATTGAGAAGGGAGGAGGATGAAATAAAATGGCCTCGCGATTACATTTTTTCTCAAGTGCATCTTTGCAAAATCCACCATCTTTTTATTTTTTCCACTTGATTTTGAAATGCTTCCCGTGGCTGCAACTTCTTCTCCTTGCACCATTCCTTGCTCTCCATCCCTCTCCCTGCCAGCCCTTCCCTGCGACTACCACTCCCTGCCGTGGCCATGCATGAGCCATGCACAGCCAGGGCATGGCTGTGCATGGCTTTCTTCCTCTATAAAAAGCCACATCTTCTTCTCTTCAAAGGCAGCCTGGTCCTCTCAGCCAAAGAACCAGCAACACCACCTTCTCCTTCCAGGCCATCCTCTACCCGCTCTCCCTCCACACGCCGGCCCTCCTCCTTGGAGACACCAGGCGGGCAGGAGCCCTCACTGTGGTGCACACCACCACAGTGAGACCACCACCGCCCAACTCTTCAAAGAGCCAGTGGGCGTGGTGGCTCTTCTCTCATTTTTTCCGTTCCAGCACCTTCAGCCATGGCCACATGCTTCAAGGTCTGAAGCTCGAAGCTCAGTGGCAGCAGCAGCAGCAGCGGCAGCAGCAACCCCCATCCCCTTCCGTGCGTGCCTGCAGGCAGCCTCACCCTCTGCGTGCGCCTACAGGCCCTCTCCGCCTCCCGCTTTCTCTGCCTTGGCGTGCTCTCTTCCGGCCGCAACCGGCCTCTGCGCGCCTCTACAGCGACCGGCCAAGCACCCCAGCAGCACCCACAGACCTCCGTGCGACATGTCGTGACCCTTCTCTCGCGACCCAACCCCTCTCCGCGCGGTCTGTTGCAACCTTCACCCTGCAAGCCACCAGTAGAACCCACTCCATCGTGCACGCCGAGCCGGCAGCACTCACACCACCCGCAGCTCCCGGTTGTGTGGCGCGGACAACCACTGTAGCCACTGCTCAAGCGAATCTACGCGACACTGTGGCTACAGTGGGGTGACCGGAAAGCTTCTCACTTTACCAATCACCCGGCGTGCCGCTACCGCTGTTCACCCGTGCACACGCCCGCCTGCACGTCTCCGCCCGTGTCGCCCGCGCCCGCCCGCGTGTCTACCAGCCCACGCGTCTGCTTCGCCCGCTCCCTTCACCACGCGCACCTGCGAGTGCCAGCGCCTGCTCCAGCCTTCGCGCAGCACGTGCACTGCCTTTCCTCTCCGCGCCCAATCGTCCAACGCGCTCCTCTTTGCGCGCAGACGCGCGTGCGCGCGTGCGCGTGGAAGGGTCCAGACGTCGCTTGGGAGCTGCAGACAACCTAACTCCTCGCCTCCAGCAGCGCAACTGCTCTCTCTCCCACTCTCTCTCTCTCTCTCTCACTCTCTCTTACAACACTCTCTCACTCTCTCTTTACACCAACGCTCACACACACCTACACTAACACTTCCACACACACACACACACCTATACTCTATTATAACCATATATATATACGTATACATATATATATATTGATATATATACATACATATATCTATATACATATATATATATATACATATATATATACATACTCTTTATATATACATATACATATACATATACATATATAAACATATATCTATATACTTATATATATATATACACATATATTTACATATATACATATACTTACATATATATATACATATATATTTACACATATATATACTCACATATATACATATGTACACACCTACTTATATATACATCTATATCTATATCTAGCTACATATATCTATTTATACATATATTACTATATACATATATATTTACATCTATATAGTTATATACACACACTCATACCTATATATATATATATATAGATCTATACATATGTCTATCTATATATATACTTATATATATGTTTACATACCTATATATATATATATAACTACATATATATACTTATATATTTATAACCATATATATATATATATATAGATATATTTATATACATATATATTTTTTTTCACATTATTTACCATACATGGTATCGCGGAAATATCTGCACCAGTTGCTGATATTTCCCGATACACGCGTACAAAAAGCATGTTCGCATTCATCTTCCACCATCCATCCCATACTCCACACGACACCTACTCCTGTTGGTTGCGTCTCTCTAGACGACGACCAACTCAACACTGTGCTACACTCCATCTCCGCCTCCACCCCTACCCCTTTATATGGATAATATATACCTATATATATACTGTATTTACTTTATTTCTGTTTCACTTTCCTATTAGTAAAAAGATAGAAAAAATATATATAAAAGAGAAAAGATAATCTTTGACTTGCAGGTACTCCGTCTTACGAAGAGCAAGACCCATTTTGGAACCCTGTTTTGGCTCACAGCCAAGAACCCAATTTTGAGGTTGTGCCTCAACGACAAAGATTACCAAAAAAAAAAATCTAAATAGAAAAACACCAAAAAATACAATAAACAAACGAAATAGACCCGTTATAGGAAAGGCGTAGAAACTTGACTTGTAACCCCACTTCCCTGAGTTCGACCCTGGGCCTAAAAGTGACAAGATAAAATCAAGTAGGCCAGGTTAAAAATTTTGTAACGAGATGGTTAGGTCCGATTTAGGTTAACCACTATACACACTTCAATGATAAAATCATCATATTAACAACCTATTCGGGTCCGACACCACATCTTTTCTGGCACCGTTGCCGGGGAAGTGCACCTTCAAGTAAGTTTCTATTCAATTCCTTTCAATTTTTCTCTTCTCTCTTCACGGGTATCTCTATTTTTGGTGTGCAGGTGAACCTGGTGCAAGGAGAAGGCAGGCTGACGAAGTCGAAGACGTGAGCAAATCCAAAGTAGGAACGAGAGCGTGAAGACGCCGACACCGCATTGGAGCTTCGCACACATGGCCGAACAAGTAGGTCTTCCTTTCTTAGCAACTAGGGTTAACTTGTCACCTTAATAAAAAATAAATAAAAACTAAAAAAAAAAAACTAGAAAAACTTCTTGGGATTTCTTGGGGCAAATGGACTAAAATTCACTTGTTTGATTGATTGTCTTCACTCCCACCGCCCGGGGATTTCCCGCCCTACTTCGCATAGTGAAAATCCGAGAATCTTGATTCTTGAATTTTTCGCCATGGGAAGTATTCTTTGAGGCAAATAAAAAGATTGATTGCACCCCTCTGTTGCCTCACTTATCTACAATTCGGGATCACATTTTTGGTGGGGAGACTTGGAATTGAGTTGATTCCAACCCCACCACGACTTTTCAACTTGCCTCAGATTCGACCCTGAGTATTTCAACACCAACAATTTTTGTTTCTTTATCTGTTGGTTGAGCCTTGTGTGTGGACATTTTTCTTGGTGATTGGGAGCACTTGAATTGAAGTGATTTGGCTCCCTTTCACACTAATTTAAAATTGATTTGTGCATCCACACATAGAAATCTCCATTTAGGGTAGCCCATTGCATTTTAGCATGCATTAACTAGCTGATATTGAAGAAGGGTTTGTTAGGCTTAGAAAGAAAACTTGTATGTCACAAAACCTGGAGATTGGTTGAATTGGTATTTCAACGAAATCCTAAAATCCATACTACTTAAGGCTGAACTCTGAAAACCATTCACTAATTAAGAACTTCAATTCGGGGAGATTTCCCCATTGCATGCTTGTTTTACACACTCTGAAAATCAATCACTTGGGCATTACCTGTAAACAACGCCCTTCACATTCCAAAAGCACTTGACCCTAAGCCTCTAACTAAAATTGGTAGTAACTTGACCCTTCTTAAGGATTGGAGGTCTAACTACTTGCGTGTAGCGTCTACGTGTTGCTGAGAGTTCCCACGTGCTATCGGGTGTCTAAGACTGGGGCAAACAGCCTTTCAATCTGGCCCAGTGGTTCCACGGTGCTCTCATTCAGTTCCGTAGTTCGTGATAGTAGGTAACTTAGATATTTAGGTCTAAGGGCACACTGTAGAGGTTAGGAATTTGACTGAATTGATTTGTCATCAAGTGTACCTTTGCGGTGTCATTTCTCTCATCTCCTTTCCCTTCTCATCTCCCCAACTCTTCCTGCGATAGTGCATGTTTGGGAGGAGGTCACAAAACCCTGAACTGATTGAATTGCCAGATAAATCTAGAAAAGAAGCTGAATCGTCCTCCTCCTCCACAAACATGGCTGCATGCCCACCCCCAAATCCCGAGGGGGAAACCACCCTCAAAACCCACCAGGTGGTGGAGCCTTAGATCCCATAACCCACCTCCAAACCCAAATGGAGATGTATAATGAGAAAATTGAAGCCATTTGGGAAACATTGGAGGAAATGCAGAACCCTCCCAAACAGGAGGAGCCTAGGTCTCTTAGCTCTTATCAAAATCCCGCTGCTACAGAGACCATAGGACAAATTTGAGTCCCCATGGGCGGGGACGACTTTAAATTGAAACCAAACATAATTGGCCTAATAAATTTTCACTTCCATGGTCATGCAAGTGAAGATCCTTTTCTCCACTTTGAAGACCGACCCGACTGGCTGAAACTGTTAAACCAAGAAATGTCGACTTACCCATTTTCATTGCGGGATAAAGCATCGCAGTGGTTATGTACCCTTGGGAGAACCATCCACTCTTGGGAAGAGATGCAAATAGCGTTTCTCAAGAAGTTCTTCCCAATCGGGTGAACCAATGCGCTTCGCCGTGCTATCACCTCTTTTACGCAACAAAACGGCGAACAATTTCATGAGGCATGAGAGAGGTATAATGACCTCCTCAAGAAGTGTCCGCACCATGGTCTGCCTAAGTGGCATATAGCCCAAATTTTCTACTACGGGCTAAATGAGACTTTGAAGCAGATTGCAGACGCTTCCTGCGGAGGGAACTTTATGAATAAAGACAAGAATGGAGCATTTGAACTGTTTGAAAATATGAGTGAAAACTCAATGAACAATGCTTCCATTGTCGCCTTTAATCATACCAGCCAGCCACGAAATTTCCACGAAGTTGACATAGGACCCTCCCATTCATCCACTAATCTAAGCCTTATTGTAGAAAAATTGGATGAAGTCTCCGTTGTGCACAAGAAGCTGGGCGAGCTTCTGGCCAACCCACCCGATCTCTGGCAAACACCACCTCTTCACCACTTCGTCACAATCCAAATTCTACCAATACTAGGCTTATCCCGAGAAACCCCGTAAGACCTTCCTTACCGAGTGTCGCGCCGAGCGACTCGGTAGGTCATGTGGAACTGGCTTCTGCGAGCCAGTATTTTTACATGGAGGTCCAAGCCACTGTGTGCTCGGACGCATACTTACATGCGGACGCGTCTTCTGGCATAGAAGATGCTTGCACCCTGGGGAACAACCCATTTTCTGCCACTTATAACCCAGGGTGGCGCAATCATCCGAACTTCGCATGGTCCAACAACCTGCAGCGCCAAAACCCTGCGGGTGGACTGATGAGAACCTCATCATGAGCCATAACTAGCTCATTTTGACCCAATACAAAGGATAAAAGCTCCTACATAACTCAAGGAAAGGCTTAACTCAGAGAATTCTGAGTTTAAGGAGAAAACAAGTCATAAGGGGTAAAAATGCAATTTCACCAGTATAATCTGCATACAGGGTAATTCAGGGCCCAAACATAGGTCAAAGCAGCTTAATAAGAATAAAAGTGGGATGAAATGATCTAGCAAGGGCTACAGCAATTCCAAGAAACTAAATGATAAATCTGTAACCCTAGAACAACCCACTTCAATTCACAAGGTTCGAGGCAAAGTAAAAATAGAATAAACCCTCTAAAATTCATAGAAAAATAATCTCTAGGGTTTAGAACCTTCAATTTGGCCTTTAGAACCCATTTTGACCTACATTGAGAACCATGCCCAATTAATAACTTAATTTGGGTTTTTGCACAAATTGACCAGTCAAACAAGGTTTAATATGAAAATGAAATTCACCATCAGATTCCTTAGGTCCTAATTAGTCATGTATAAAAACTTGAGCCTAAGAAGAAACCTCCTTGACCGACTTTACACTTTGGTCCTCATATATTTACTCTTTGGCCCTCAACTTTTGAACCCTCGCATTTTGGCCCCTAACTCTCCTTCGTTCTTTGCAATCAGGTCCCTCCTGCAAAAACCTGCCAGCACCATGCTCCGGCGACCTTGCGCGGAGCATGGCGCCGCGCAGGGTGAGGTGGGAGACCTAGCAAGTAAACCGGGGGTGCCCTGCGTCGTCAGCCGTCGAAGGGGCACCCCCCTGGTCATTGTAGCCCACCATACCGGCCGTGCGAACGCACGGACGGTATGGGTTCGTGTTTCCGACCATTCTCCGGCGAGGGAGACACGTCGTCTCCCTCCGCCTTCCTCCCTGTTTCATCCCTATAAATACCCCCCGCTGCTCCACCGACCAGAGCAGCCTGGATCTGACGGAGAAAATCCCCAACTTTCTTCTCTTCTTTCTCCGGCAGACGCTCACCAGCTCCGGCGGTTTCCTCCCCCTCCACCTCTTTGCTCTGCCGCAATACCAGCAGCAGAGATTTCCTCCCCTGCTCTTCCCGCGCCACGCCGCACCCAGCTGGCGCCTCTCCGGCTCTCTGCTCGCCGCCGCCCCTTTCCCTGAGCATCGTCTTCTCCGGCGACAGTCGATACGACTGTCGCCCTGTTCCTCCCCCTTCGTCCCTGCAAGTAAGCTAGAGCTACTCCCCTTCTCCTCCTCTTTCTTTCCCCGCTTTCAATTTATTCAATTAAGCCCTCTACCGACCCTGACCACCTTCACCCCCTTCGCCTCCGACCACCCTCCGGCGAGCCGCTCCCATCACCTCAGCAACCCACACGGCTCGCCGACCCTCACCGAACCTCCGCCTCATCACACTGAGCACCCCCCACCCCTCCACTGCCACTCCACACCTCCGTAACATTCCCCCGAACAAACCCATTCCTCCGGTTGCAGTCCGACCCAGGGCTGCCGCCAGACACCTCCTTGCGGCCTGCCGCGCAGCTCCTCACCTTCGCCGTGCCACGGCGAAGGTTCCCCAGTGGTTTGATCAGGCCGCGAGGCCATATTCGTGTCCGACAGGTTTAGAGGTTCGACCGCCATTAACGCACATTGAAGCAGCTTCTCCCGCGCTCCAGGCTTGAGGACTCCAGGTCTCCAGCCGCTGCGGAGTACAGGGAGTATTGCGAAGGCAGCCAGCCAGCAACCTATGCAAATAGAAGCCGCAGCTGCAGAAGCCAGGCCGCGGTCTCCCAGCAGGCGCCCGCGAGGAACGGTCTGCGTTTAGTCCCACATCGGTAAGCCTCACACCCGTTCCACTGTTTAAATTGATTTCGTGCACTGGCCTTATTGCCTCAGTACACGGGGTGAGGTCCCCTTACACCCGCCCGGTTACCCGATCTCGTCCGCGCTCACGCCCCGCGGACCTGACCCGACCCGACTTTGACTGACCTGCACTCCTCGCCCACCACGCACGCCGGTGGGCCTGGACCCGGGCGTGACCCGAACCCGATTACCCGGTAGCTCTGGGAGAGCTTTCCTAAGAGTGGTTTCAGAGAGAACGAGAGACGCGGGGGAGGGGGGTAGAGTAGGTTTTGCCTCTGACGAAAAAACTCTGAAGTGTGCAGGCACAGGCGAAGAAGAAGACCCGCGGAAGAAGAAGGAGCTGCACTGTAGCAAATGCATAGTTAAGTCGTCGAAGCACCGGGTCAGACGACGGAAGGTCAGCTTCCAGAGCAGGAAAGAAGGCAGGCTGAAGAAAGAAAGAAAAGAAGAGCAACGGCCAAAGCAGAAAAAGAAGGAAGGAAGACTTAGTAGCTGAAGGCAGAAGCTCTGCAGCCATAAAGAGAAAAAGGGAACAGAGAAAGGGTCACCACAATTGCAGAAAAAGAAGAAGAGAGGTCAAGACAGAAACCAAGGAAGAAGAAGAAAGAGATCTGAAGAGGAGCATCACCTCTGCAGAACGACGAAGAAGAACAAGGAGCTCTGAAGAAAGAAGATAACCACCAAAGCAGGAACAGCAGGAAGAAGCACCTCTGCAGAACAAAAAGAAAGAAAGAGATCTAAAGAAAGAGAGAAAGAAGAGCATCCCCTCTGCAGAACAAAGAGAAAACAACAAATTCTTTCCCTCTCTCTGTCTTTATTTTGTAAAAGAAACATGTATATCTCTAGAATACAACTTGCTCCCTGAGTTCGACCTCGGGAACTCTTTTATTTTCCGAGTAAAAAAATTTATATTTGAAGTGTTGGTCATAACCGGCTTTACTACAACGTTATAACAATACAAAACCGACGTTTCATTTTGGCGCCGTTGCCGGGGAGCAACGGCTATTCTAGAGGTAAACATTCCTGTTTCTTTTAATTTCTGATAATCTCCTCTCTTTTGTGCAGCTACAGGAACTCAAGAAGACAAGCAACCACACGACAACCACTCCGAAGACAGGTAAAATTTTCCTCTCACTATTAACCCCTAAACTCTAAAGAGGAAGAAAAGAACAGAACAAGCAATATAGGGCTAACCTGCCTTCCATACTTAGTAACCATAAAGAGTTGCATGTTTTCAACTCATCACTCCTGCACACTATTAACGGTATTTAAGGGCTAACACATTCTTGCTTGAGCCCTAATTGCCCAACAAAGAGTTAAATGGACCAAGTAGAGCCAACATAAGGTCAGGATTTCAGTAGAGACACACCTCTTAATCAAGAATTGAGGAAATCCAAAAGAGGTGTGCCCAAGCCATTGATTGAAAATAATTAACAAGAAAAATCCTAAAACAATTGGCTCTCTCTAAACACTTGAACCCTAAAAGACAGGACCTAAAAGCTCTTAAAGAAAACAATAGGTAAAGTTGACCCCTTGGGTCAACCAACCTTAAATTAGGTCACTCTTTGCACTTAAAAGACTAAAGTTCAAGTGAAAACCTTAAGCACCCTGATCTTAAAATTGGTAGACTTAAGAGGTCAAGATCCCCATTCTGGTCTACCTGGAACCGCAGTGACAAGAGAGGTCGGGTGGGGGAAACCCTGTAACCCGTGGGGACGCTCTACCGTGTAGGGGTCTTCGCGGGACTCTCCCTCTCTGGCTGCCCAGGTAATTCTCAGGTGGACGATCTTTCTGATCAAGGGGTCCATCTGCCCCGCACCTCTATAGTCACCCAACACATTTTTGGGTGTCTTGATTGGGTCCAGCACCTTATAAACTTACCTCTCCCAACTGTGCATGTACGGAAGGAGGTCTCTAAGACCACCCTTAAGACCTCCATTAGAAATTCACTCTCGTCAAGGCCAAGCCTCGACGCCCGTATTTGTGCAGCAACACCCTCACATTATTCTCTCTTCTGATTTAGAACCAAGTTCTTCTTCTTCCCCCATCATGGCTCAGCCAGTTGAGGAAGAAAATAATCTGGAACACCAGCTCCAGCGACTCAATGACCTCTTCCAAAACTTCGTGCACCCACCACAGCGTCCTATGATGCGGGACCACTACAATCCTGCTGCGGTGGCCATTGAGCCTCAAGTCAGAATCCCGATTGGAGGACCTGATTCCGAACTAAAGCCCAACATGATTCATGCTATACCTAAATTCCATGGGCTTAATTCTGAAGATCCCTTCCAGCACATCAAACAGCTAAAGCATCTGGCCCACACTTTTGGATCAGATGCGCAAAATCGGGATATTCTTCTCATGAAGATGTTCTCCTTTTCTCTTATGGACAAGGCCGCCCATTGGTATCAAACTCAGACCCCGCCGATCAACACTTGGGAAGAACTTCAATCCGAGTTTTTGAAAAAGTTCTTTCCCGTTGGTCGGACCAACGCCTTGCGCCATCAGATTACACACTTCACTCAACAATCAGGAGAACCTCTCCATGAGGCATGGGATCGTTTTCAGGATCTCATGAGAAAGTGCCCCCATCACGGAGTTCCTAAATGGGAACAAGTCTAATCTTTTTACCAGGGACTCCGTGAGGACATCCGCCTTTTCGTCAATGCAACTTGCGGAGGAAACATCATGGGTCAACATGAAGACACCGTATGGGAGATTCTCGAAAACATGTGCGAGAACTCCATCAACAATGACTCCATGGGATTATTCGACAGGACGAATACCCGCGCAGCGACGAATCTTAAGGGAGCACATGAGACGCAGGGCCTGTCCGCATCAGTCGACCTGGAATTAATGGCCAGTCGATTGGACAAGGTCTCAATCATTGAAAAGAAGGTGGATGAGCTGACTCAGCACTTGCAGCGAGCCACCACTGTGCGTAACTCCTTTGCACAACCTCCTTCCACACAGGAGATTGTGCAAAACATCCTCCACCGATCCTCCCCTGGGATGGATCCATATCCATCCCCATCTGATTCTTGGACTGGAAGATCGTCCGATCCTTTCTTCACCAGCCGGGGGAACTCCATTCCTCCTTTCCCTGATTCTCAGGAGGTTCCTCAGACCTGCGAGGACCTCAACGCCATCCAGAACGACCCATTCTCCAACACTTACAACCCTGGATGGCGAAACCATCCCAATTTTCAGTGGGCGGGAAATTCCCAAACCCAAAGACCACCTTTTCAGTCCCGCCCACAGCCCTCTCATTACTACCAGCCGCCTCAGCCTCGGCCCAACCCTACTTATCCATCAGGGCCAAATCAAGATCAAATGTCCTTAATCCTTCAGACTCTGGCTGACATTCAAAAATCGAATGCGGCCATTCAAAAACAGCACAAGGACGAGCTTACTGAAGTTAAAACTCAACTGGCCCAGTTGGCAAATTCTCGCCAGCCAGGCACACTCCCTTCCCAACCCCTTCCTAACCCAAATAACGTGCCAACCCAGAAGCGCGTTATGAATCCAAATTTAGGCCACGCTCAATGGATTTATCAGGCCCCCACTGCTCCATCTCCAGACGAGATGGATGCCTCAACTTCTCATGCGGGATTTCAGCAGCAGCCACCTGATGAGAACCTCATCATGAGCCATAACTAGCTCATTTTGACCCAATACAAAGGATAAAAGCTCCTACATATCTCAAGGAAAGGCTTAACTCAGAGAATTCTGAGTTTGAGAAGAAAACCAGTCATAAGGGGTAAAAGTGCAATTTTACCAGTATAATCTGCATACAGGGTAATTCAGGGCCCAAACACAGGTCAAAACAGCTTAATAAGAATAAAAGTGGGATGAGATGATCTAGCAAGGGCTACAGCACTTCCAAGGAACCAAATGATAATCTGTAACCCTAAAACAACCCACTTCAATTCACAAGGTTCGAGGTAAAGTAAAAATAGAATAAACCCTCTAAAATTCATAGAAAAATAATCTCTAGGGTTTAGAACCTTCAATTTGGCCTTTAGAACCCATTTTGACCTACATTGAGAACCATGCCCAATTAATAACTTAATTTGGGTCTTTACGCAAATTGACCGGTCAAACAAGGTTTAATATGAAAATGAAATTTACCATCAGATTCCTTAGGTTCTAATTAGTCATGTATAAAAACTTGAGCCTAAGAAGAAACCTCCTTGACCGACTTTACACTTTGGTCCTCATATATTTACTCTTTGGCCCTCAACTTTTGAACCCTCGCATTTAGGCCCCTAACTCTCCTTCGTTCTTTGCAAACAGGTCCCTCCTGCAAAACCCTGCCAGCGCCATGCTCCGGCGACCTTGCGCGGAGCATGGCGCCGCGCAGGGTGAGGTGGAGGACCTGGCATGTGTACCGGGGGTGCCCTGCGTCGTCAGCCGTCGCAGGAGCACCCCCATGGTCATTGTAGCCCCCCATACCGGCCGTGCGAACGCACGGACGGTATGGGTTCGCATTCCGACCATTCTCCGGCGAGGGAGACACGTCGTCTCCCTCCGCCTTCCTCCCTGCTTCAACCCTATAAATACCCCCCGCCGCTCCACCGACCAAAGCAGCCTGGATCTGACGGAGAAAACCCCCAATTTTCCCCTCTTCTCACTCCGGCAGACGCCCACCAGCTCCGGCGGTTCTTCCTCCTCCTCCTCTTCGCTCTGCCGCAATACCAGCAGCAGAGATTTCTTCCCCTGCTCTTCCCGCGTCGCGCAATACCGGCGCGCGCTGCCTCTGCCCCGTCGTCACCGCCGTCCTTCCCCCACTGGGCATCGTCTTCTCCGGCGACAGTCGATACGACTGTCGCCCTGTTCCTCCCCCTTCGTCCCTGCAAGTAAGTTAGACCTACTCCCCTTCTCCTCCTCTTTCTTTCCCCGCTTTCGATTTAGTCAATTAAGCCCTCTACCGACCCTGTTCACCCTCATCCTCTCCGCCTCCGACCACCCTCCGGCGAGCCGCTCCCATCACCTCAGCAACCCACACGGCTCGCCGACCATCGCAGAACTTCCGCCTCCTCACCCTGATCCTCTTCCGCCCCTCCACTTCCCACCAAACACCCTCTGCAGATCCACCGAACACACCCACTCCCTCGCTCACAGTTTGACCTAGGACGACCTGTTAGCTCCATCTCGCCCCCTGCAGACCCCCTGACCACCTTCGCCGTGCCACGGCGAAGGTCCCCCGCCTGTCTGATTTGGCCGAGAGGCCGTTCTATTGATTGCAGGTTCCAGGCCTTGACCGCCATTGGCGAGGAAGCTCGAAGCTTGCTTGAGGTTGCTCCAAGCCTAGATATCCCAGGTTGAAGAGCCACGGCCAGCGCGAAAGAGTCTTGCGCACACACCCTGGCCCTCAATTGGAGTTGCGCGCCTCAACAGCTGATGCAATTGGAAGCACCATCCCTGCTGCAGGCGTGAGAGAAAAGGGGTGCGCGGATAGTCCCACCTCGGGAATTTCTGAAGCCACACACCCACATAAATTGCAAAAGTGCCACCATCTGTTTGCCTCAGTTACCACGGGGTGAGGTCCCTCTCACCCGACCCGACCCGACTCGGCCTCGTCCGTGACCACGCTCCGCGGACCTGGCCCGACCCGATTAGACTGACCTGCACTCCTCGCCCACCACGCACGCCGGTGGGCCTGGACCCGGGCCTGACCCGAACCCGATTACCCGGTAGCGCTCTGGGAGAGCTTCCGAAGAGTGATTTCAGAGAGAGAGATACGCGGGGGAGGGGGGTAGAGTAGGTTTTTGCCTCTTGACGAAAAAAAAACTCTGAAGTGTGCAGGCCAAAGAAGAAGAAGCAGACCCGCTGAAGAAGAAGGAGCTGCTGCACTGTAGCGAAGGCATCGTTAAGTCGTCTCAGCACCGGGGCAGACGACGGAAGGTCAGCAGCCAGAGCAGGAAAGAAGACAGGCTGAAGAAGAAGGAAGAGCAACGGCCATCGCGAAAGAAGAAAAAGAGAGGTCAAGGCAGGTGAAGACAAAGAAGAAGAAGGAATGAAGAGAAGCAAGAAGCAAGAAAAGAAGAAGAAAGCAGAAGAAGAAGAAGAAGAAGAAGAAGAAGAAGAACAGGAAGAACCAAAGACAAAGAGGAAGAAAGAAGAAAAGAAGAAGAAGCCAAATTTTCATCTCTCTCTCTCTCTCTCTTTATTTTTGTAATAGAACTTGTATATCTCTAGAATACAACTTGCTCCCTGAGTTCGACCTCGGGAACTCTTTTATTTTTCCGAGTAAAAAATTTTATATGAAACGTTGGTAACAACCGGCTTTACTACAACGATATAACTGAAACCGACGTTTATCATTTTGGCGCCGTTGCCGGGGAGCAACGGCTATTCTAGAGGTAAACATTCCTGTATTCTTTTATTATTTCTGATAATCTCCTCTCTTTTGTGCAGCTACAGGAACTCAAGAAGACAAGCAACCACACCAAAGACAGGTAAATTTTTCCTCTCACTATTAACCCCTAAGCTCTAAAGAGGAAGAAAAGAAAAGAACAAGCAATATAGGGCTAACCTGTCTTCCATATTTAGTAACCATAAAAGTTGCATGTTTTCAACTCATTATTTCTGCACACTATTAAGGGTATTTAAGGGCTAACACATTCTTGCTTGAGCCCTAATTACCCAACAAAGAATTAACTGGACCAAGTAGAGCCAACCTAGGATCCAACACTAGGGAGTTAGAGACACACTCCTTAAGCAAGAATTGAGAAAACCAAATGAAGTGTGCCCAAGCCCTTGTCTGAAAATACCTATTCAAAGAAACTCTAAAACAATTGGCTCTCTAAACACTTGAACCCTAAAAGACAGGACCCAAAAAGCTCTCAAAGAAAACAAGAGGTAAAGTTGACCCCTTTGGGTTAACCAACCTTAAATTAGGTCACTCTTTGCACTTAAAAAGACTAAAAGTTCAAGTGAAACCTTAAGCACCCTGATCTTAAAATTGGTAGACTTAAGAGGTCAAGATCCCCATTCTGGTCTACCTGGAACCGCAGTGACAAGAGAGGTCGGGTGGGGGAAACCCTGTAACCCGTGGGGACGCTCTACCGTGTAGGGGTCTTCGCGGGACTCTCCCTCTCTGGCTGCCCAGGTAATTCTCAGGTGGACGATCTTTCTGATCAAGGGGTCCATCTGCCCCGAACCTCTATAGTCACCCAACAATTTTTGGGTGTCTTGATTGGGTCCAGCACCTGCTTATCTCATCCAGCCCTTCAGTATTTTTCAGGAGGTCCTTGAAACCTCCTATAGAAATTCACTCTTCCCGAGGCTAAGCCTCGGCTCCTTTGTTTTTGCAGAAATCATTCACATAGCCCCTCTTTCCTCTGATTCTGAACAAAATCCCCTTCTTCCATCTTAATTCAAACTTTGATTCCACCACCTGATCCAATTATGCAGCCTAATTACCTAGCAAGACTACCATTCAAGAAACCTGAATATCGGAGATCTATGAAAGATAAAATGATCGAGGATGCCATAAGATTCTATGAAAAAGAAGAAAAAACCTCAACACCAATAGGAGATATTCAGGTTGATGTCCCAACAACCACATCCTTCATCATAAACTGTGCCCAAATTCTATTAACTGGAATTTCAAAAGGATCAACCCGAGATATGCTCATGACAGGATACATTGAGATGGAAAAATTACACCAATCTGAATACCTTCAATGCTTGACAAATCCTGTACTTTGGGAACAACACCAAGATGCCCTTATAAAACGGGTAGAAATGATGAAATCTGTAAAACAAATTATCAACCAGAAATACCCGTATATACCAGAAACAGAGGATGAACCATCTTGGAACAGTATTAAGGAACAATTCAGTTTCCCAGATCTCGGGATTGAGGCACAAAGTGGTTGTAAAATCCCAACCCAAATAGAAGACAATGTTGAATTAGGTTGGGAAGTTGCAGGAGAAAACAATGCTGAGCCAACCCTAGGCCATAAATCACCAAGCTTAGAACTCCAAGGCTCCTGCAATAACAAGATTAGAATTGAACCTCTGGAGGGTATAAATTCCACCCCTTGTTTTGATAAGGTGACCCTCGAAGGTTATTCGGACTTAGGTTCTAATAATTCTACCCACATCCTAAGCCTAGAACCTAGATCTGAAACTTATTGGGAAGATTATGAGGCCCTTTATGAGGAAGATCAAATTTTTACAGGATATGATTCCGGGCCTCTATTTAATGAGTATCCCTCTCCAACATCCTCAGGAAATCTGATCGATTTCTCAGAAAACATGCCAATTTATGATACAGAAACTGAGGATTTGGATGAGCAAGGTTTTAATGGGGTCTATCCTACCAGCTTAGAGCTTGAACAGAACATCTTTTTGAGCCCAGAAGTGATATATAGGCTAGAACCCAATCAGGCTGTTGATTCCACATCTGATGATTTCTGCTGTGGTGGAATTCATGATCATTTTCGCCAACTCTCCGACAATTTCAGATCTGACTATAATTGCGGAGAGATTCCCCTTCCTGAACACGCCAGGCCTATCTACGACCTCAGTTCACATGACTCTGACTTTGACTCTGACTCTGAGGTCCTGATTCCCGAGATCACCGATAACACAGAATCATTCCTTTTCGATCCTCAGGAACCAAAAACAGAAAATGCCAAGAGTGATTGCAACCCAGAATCCAAATTTTTTCTCGAATCCGATTTCTGTCATCCTACAAACACTCTTCCGGCATTTGATAGTTACCCAGAGGACTCTCTACAGAAAATCACCTATCATCTGTTTCTAGAAGAGCCCTCATACACAATGGCCACCTCATCCGCACACACAGAACGGATCAAAACCTCTCCCAAACCCCGACCCGCAACCGGACTCAATTTCTATGCTGATTCACCTCTCACCGAGCCGATTGCATTTCCACATCGGGTTTCGAACATTGATCAGACTACATACCATGCTCTATCATTCTCTGATCACCCCTGTAGGGTTCCTGCATCAACCACTGATTATCCTACGGGTCCCTACTCTGACCAGGCTGATTCGGCACAGCCAAACCCTGCGTTTACACTTCCACATCCATCTGAGCTTCATAATTTCTGGTGGGCTCCACACCTTTTTATCCACATCTATCAACCCACCAGATTGATTGGGTTTGGGCTGCATCATCAGCCTGTTGATCTGAACAAGCACCTGGTTGGACCAACCAGGCTCTTAATCAAGGTGCTTGTCTTACAAAACTCTGCTGAGTTGACCATCCCCTCTCCATCGCATTTCCCGCTTGGCTGAAGGCATCAAATTTAGCGCTCAACAGGAGGCAGCCCGTCATTCTCTTTGAAAACCTGAAACTTGTTCTGACAGCTTTTTGCACTTGAAGTTCACACTTTAGGACAGCCGACTCCACCTCAGGTGCTTGCATCTGAGATTAGAAATCGTCCGCAATAGTCACCCCGACCCATTCACTCATCAAAACAGCTATCCTAATGTATGAACTTAGTTGAATAAAAACCCCTAGGTTACAATGAGGACATTGCAAATCTTAGGCATGGGGGGGTATGAAAGTGCAAAAACTCGTAAGAAAAGGTTTCAAACAAAAAATTCACATATGCCAAAAATACCATAAAAAAAAAAAAAAAAAAAAAAAAATTTCGAAAAAGAATAAGAGGAAAAGAGGAGAAGGAAAATTTTGTGAAGGAGAAAAGAAACAAAATGAAAAAGGAGCACAAAATTATGAGAAAAAGTGATAGTCATTAGTAAGGAACTAAGGAATTAACCTAAGTTCTAGACCTCATTCAAGAAAATAACTGAAAAGTGCACAATGAGATTAGTAAGAATGCAAACCTTAGGCATTCTTGAATAGACTCTTAGTACCCATTAAGATCTGGACACTCCTCAAGAGGTTGAGGAAAATGAAAAGCTGAAGTATTAGGTCTAAGGCTTAGGGAGTATTCGGCCTCGTTAACTAATTTTTGGTTTACGGGACTCAGTAACCTAAGCACCCTAATCTCACACACAGCCTGGTTCAGTAAGCGTAAAAATCAGAATCACGCAGAAGCGTCGCAAAAATCTGAAAAGAACACCTAGAATAGGAATGGCCGATCAACACAAGTTGATTTGGACGAGTTCCCAGCGCGGAGAGGCGGGAAATCCCCTCGAAGATGCGTAACAAAATATCATCTCCTCGGTGCTTGTCTCTTAGGATATTTACATATCCTACGGGGGGCATGTAAGCACTCTGCTGGTTCAGATTCCATGGATGGCATTATCTCGAAGTGTCAATTGCCAGGGTCTGGATTCGGCCACGGAATACCATGGATGGGATTATCTCGAAATCTCAATAGCCAGGGTTCCGGGGGGTTGCCATGGGCGGTGCTATCTCGAAGCATCGATCGCCAGGAACCCTTGAGGATTGATGATGGGAGCAAGGAATCTGATACAGACCGTGTTGAAAAGCTAATCCTAGGCTAGAACTAAAAAGAAAAAGAGAGAGAAAACTCTCCAAACAGAAAAAACTTTCTATCTCTCTCTTACAAAACGCACTGCGAACTGGGCCAGGGCTAAAATCATTTCAAGCACGGGTGCTTTAACCACGAAGTCCAATAAACCTTAGGTTAGTTCTTGCGGGCCTTAAAAACCTTTGCTAAAAGACTGAGGCTAAGGCTAGACAGATTTGGATCTTGATTGGTACTAGAGTACCTTTTAGGCCTATGGTCAGCATTCTAACCTAATCTATGCTCAAATAAAAAAGGCACTTATCTAAAACCATTGAAAACTTCATGGTCTAGAACAAGGGTTGAAACCTTAAGTTTTTTGCTAAGGGACTAGCAAAAGCTAGGCATGGGGGTATGATGAGAACCTCATCATGAGCCATAACTAGCTCATTTTGACCCAATACAAAGGATAAAAGCTCCTACATATCTCAAGGAAAGGCTTAACTCAGAGAATTCTGAGTTTGAGAAGAAAACCAGTCATAAGGGGTAAAAGTGCAATTTTACCAGTATAATCTGCATACAGGGTAATTCAGGGCCCAAACACAGGTCAAAACAGCTTAATAAGAATAAAAGTGGGATGAGATGATCTAGCAAGGGCTACAGCACTTCCAAGGAACCAAATGATAATCTGTAACCCTAAAACAACCCACTTCAATTCACAAGGTTCGAGGTAAAGTAAAAATAGAATAAACCCTCTAAAATTCATAGAAAAATAATCTCTAGGGTTTAGAACCTTCAATTTGGCCTTTAGAACCCATTTTGACCTACATTGAGAACCATGCCCAATTAATAACTTAATTTGGGTCTTTACGCAAATTGACCGGTCAAACAAGGTTTAATATGAAAATGAAATTTACCATCAGATTCCTTAGGTTCTAATTAGTCATGTATAAAAACTTGAGCCTAAGAAGAAACCTCCTTGACCGACTTTACACTTTGGTCCTCATATATTTACTCTTTGGCCCTCAACTTTTGAACCCTCGCATTTAGGCCCCTAACTCTCCTTCGTTCTTTGCAAACAGGTCCCTCCTGCAAAACCCTGCCAGCGCCATGCTCCGGCGACCTTGCGCGGAGCATGGCGCCGCGCAGGGTGAGGTGGAGGACCTGGCATGTGTACCGGGGGTGCCCTGCGTCGTCAGCCGTCGCAGGAGCACCCCCATGGTCATTGTAGCCCCCCATACCGGCCGTGCGAACGCACGGACGGTATGGGTTCGCATTCCGACCATTCTCCGGCGAGGGAGACACGTCGTCTCCCTTCGCCTTCCTCCCTGCTTCAACCCTATAAATACCCCCCGCCGCTCCACCGACCAAAGCAGCCTGGATCTGACGGAGAAAACCCCCAATTTTCCCCTCTTCTCACTCCGGCAGACGCCCACCAGCTCCGGCGGTTCTTCCTCCTCCTCCTCTTCGCTCTGCCGCAATACCAGCAGCAGAGATTTCTTCCCCTGCTCTTCCCGCGTCGCGCAATACCGGCGCGCGCTGCCTCTGCCCCGTCGTCACCGCCGTCCTTCCCCCACTGGGCATCGTCTTCTCCGGCGACAGTCGATACGACTGTCGCCCTGTTCCTCCCCCTTCGTCCCTGCAAGTAAGTTAGACCTACTCCCCTTCTCCTCCTCTTTCTTTCCCCGCTTTCGATTTAGTCAATTAAGCCCTCTACTGACCCTGTTCACCCTCATCCTCTCCGCCTCCGACCACCCTCCGGCGAGCCGCTCCCATCACCTCAGCAACCCACACGGCTCGCCGACCATCGCAGAACTTCCGCCTCCTCACCCTGATCCTCTTCCGCCCCTCCACTTCCCACCAAACACCCTCTGCAGATCCACCGAACACACCCACTCCCTCGCTCACAGTTTGACCTAGGACGACCTGTTAGCTCCATCTCGCCCCCTGCAGACCCCCTGACCACCTTCGCCGTGCCACGGCGAAGGTCCCCCGCCTGTCTGATTTGGCCGAGAGGCCGTTCTATTGATTGCAGGTTCCAGGCCTTGACCGCCATTGGCGAGGAAGCTCGAAGCTTGCTTGAGGTTGCTCCAAGCCTAGATATCCCAGGTTGAAGAGCCACGGCCAGCGCGAAAGAGTCTTGCGCACACACCCTGGCCCTCAATTGGAGTTGCGCGCCTCAACAGCTGATGCAATTGGAAGCACCATCCCTGCTGCAGGCGTGAGAGAAAAGGGGTGCGCGGATAGTCCCACCTCGGGAATTTCTGAAGCCACACACCCACATAAATTGCAAAAGTGCCACCATCTGTTTGCCTCAGTTACCACGGGGTGAGGTCCCTCTCACCCGACCCGACCCGACTCGGCCTCGTCCGTGACCACGCTCCGCGGACCTGGCCCGACCCGATTAGACTGACCTGCACTCCTCGCCCACCACGCACGCCGGTGGGCCTGGACCCGGGCCTGACCCGAACCCGATTACCCGGTAGCGCTCTGGGAGAGCTTCCGAAGAGTGATTTCAGAGAGAGAGATACGCGGGGGAGGGGGGTAGAGTAGGTTTTTGCCTCTTGACGAAAAAAAAACTCTGAAGTGTGCAGGCCAAAGAAGAAGAAGCAGACCCGCTGAAGAAGAAGGAGCTGCTGCACTGTAGCGAAGGCATCGTTAAGTCGTCTCAGCACCGGGGCAGACGACGGAAGGTCAGCAGCCAGAGCAGGAAAGAAGACAGGCTGAAGAAGAAGGAAGAGCAACGGCCATCGCGAAAGAAGAAAAAGAGAGGTCAAGGCAGGTGAAGACAAAGAAGAAGGAATGAAGAGAAGCAAGAAGCAAGAAAAGAAGAAGAAAGCAGAAGAAGAAGAAGAAGAAGAAGAAGAAGAACAGGAAGAACCAAAGACAAAGAGGAAGAAAGAAGAAAAGAAGAAGAAGCCAAATTTTCATCTCTCTCTCTCTCTCTTTATTTTTGTAATAGAACTTGTATATCTCTAGAATACAACTTGCTCCCTGAGTTCGACCTCGGGAACTCTTTTATTTTTCCGAGTAAAAAATTTTATATGAAACGTTGGTAACAACCGGCTTTACTACAACGATATAACTGAAACCGACGTTTATCACCACCCCTCCTACCAAACCCAAACCAAAATCAGGCCGGATTAAATTCTGTAACAACACGTAGTGGTAAGACAACTCAAGACCCGCATTATCCAAACCACTCCCAGCCTGATAACCATGACCCTAGGATAGTTATCCAAGGTACCACTGTTCCAGATCCACAACCTGGACCTATCCTAGAGGAACCAACCAAGATCCCGTTTCCCGAGGCCCTGACCAAGGGAAAGAAGACCACCAAACCCGTGGCCCCTGAGGAGGACCTGGTCAAGCTCTTTGAGCAGGTCCACATAAACATCCCCTTGATGGATGCAATCCGCCACGTACCAGCTTACGCACGATTTCTAAAAAATTTATGTACACCCCAGCGTAAGCCGCGAACCAAGGGAGGGAGCCCAATTGTTCTGTCAGAGCAAGCCAGCTCTGTAATCCTTAGTAGACTCCCGCCCAAGGCAAAAGATCCTGGAACTCCCCTGATCTCCTGTAAGATAGGTGGTACCCAATTTGATAGAGCATTGTTAGACTTGGGTGCATCTATAAATCTGATACCCACATCCTTACTGGACCATCTAGAAGAATCTGAGCTGAAACCAACCGAGGTGACATTACAATTAGCAGATCGATCTATAAAGTCACCAAAAGGGATTCTCGAGGATGTTAGCGTGAGAGTGCGGGATTTCTATTTTCCAGTGGACTTTATAGTCTTAGACATGGATGCACCTGAGAACCCTAGGGATACACCAATAATTCTAGGGAGACCTTTCTTGGCTACTGCTAGAGCCAACATCAGCTGTGAGGAGGGCCAAATAGAGCTTAAGTTTGGAGATCAAACACTGAAAATTGATATATTTAAGGCCCAACAAGGAATTAATTGCGGCGTCATCGAGCAAGTTTGTGACATCAAGACTTTGGTTGATGAATCACACCTCCAGAGTGACTCGATTGTGCCTCATCAACCACAGAAGGATCTTGACCCGCAAACAGAGGAGTTGAATCCAGATATGAACAACCCAGTAACTCCCACCCTTAAACCTCACATCTATACTGAACCACCCGCTGCTGCTGAAAACCCCATCCTCGAACTGAAACCCCTTCCTGCTCACTTAAAATACATCTTTTTGGGTTCTAATCAGACCCTTCCTGTGATCATCAATTCCAACCTCAGTCCTGAATAGGAAACCAGTCTGATTGTTGTCCTCCAGCAACATCGAAGAGCCATTGGATGGACTCTCGATGATTTGACTGGAATAAGTCCCTCTTATTGTACTCATCATATCTATTCAGAAGAGGGCACACGACCTTCTCGTGAAATGCAGAGACGCTTAAACCCCAATCTGCAGGAGGTCGTGAAAAAGGAGATCATCAAGTGGTTAGATGCCGGGATCATCTACCCGATCTCCGATAGTCGTTGGGTGAGCCCAATTCAGGTCGTGCCTAAGAAGGCAGGACTCACCACTATAACGACTGAGACCGGAGAAATCATTCCTACCCGATTAGCCAACTCGTGGAGAGTCTGTATAGATTACCGTCGACTCAATTCCTCCACAAAGAAGGATCATTTCCCACTACCCTTCATTGATCAAATTCTCGAAAAACTAGCGGGAAATAGGTTCTTCTGCTTTCTTGACGGGTACTCCGGTTATAACCAGGTGGCAATCCATCCTGAGGACCAAGAAAAGACCACGTTCACCTGCCCCTTCGGAACATACGCTTTCCGAAGGATGCCTTTCGGTCTTTACAATGCACCCGCTACTTTTCAGCGATGCATGCTTGCCATATTCTCAGATATGGTAGGTGATTATCTGGAAGTCTTCATGGATGACTTTTCAGTTTTCGGAGCATCATTCGACGATTGCCTCCAACACTTGGTCCAGATACTCAGGCGGTGCATCGACGTGAATTTGGTTCTTTCCTGGGAAAAGAGCCATTTCATGGTGCCTGAGGGAATTGTCCTGGGACACTCAATTTCGGAGAAAGGTATCCAAGTGGATCGAGCTAAGGTTAATCTGATTTCTCACCTTCCTATGCCTAGCTCGATCAGGGACATCCGATCCTTTTTAGGGCATGTCGGTTTTTATCGACGATTTATCCCTGATTTTTCAAAAATCGCACGCCCCCTGACCACTCTTCTCTCCAAGGATGTTCCCTTCGAAATCTCCAAGGAATGCACTCGAGCATTTGAAATCCTGCGTGACCGAGTCACCCAAGCCCCGATCCTACAGTCCCCTGATTGGTCTCAACCCTTTGAGATCATGTGTGATGCATCCGACTTCGCTGTAGGAGCGGTTTTGGGGCAGAAAAATGACAAGAAACCTGTGGTCATTTACTACGCCAGCAAAACACTCGATGAGGCTCAGCGTAACTATACGGTTACTGAGAAAGAGCTGCTAGCTGTAGTATTTGCCCTAGAGAAGTTCAGATCATACCTTCTGGGTTCCCATGTCATCATATACTCGGATCACATGGCTGTGAGGCATCTCCTTGCAAAGAAGGACGCGAAACCTCGATTGATCCGATGGATCTTGCTGTTGCAAGAATTTGACCTCGAGATTCGCGATAAAACGGGAAAACAAAACGTGGTAGCTGATCACTTGTCCCGTCTTCCTTCTGAAATAATTGACCCTTCCGGACCCATCACTGAGCATTTTCCCGATGAGCACCTGCTGACTATTGGTACTAGCCTTCCATGGTTTGCTAATATTGTAAATTACTTGGCATCTCATCAGACCCCGTTCGATTGGCCGAAGGCCAAGAAAGACAAATTACGCTCCGATGCCAAGTATTACATTTGGGAAGACCCGTACCTCTTCCGCATAGGTGCCGATCAGATCATCCGGAGATGTGTCCCGGAAGGGGAAGTCAACAATATCCTCTCTTTCTGCCATGACCAGGCATGCGGTGGCCATTTTGCCGGGCATAAAACCGCATCAAAAGTCCTCCAGTGCGGCTTTTACTGGCCCACACTGTTCAAAGACGCACACAGTCATTGCAAGGCATGCAATCGTTGCCAGACTTTGGGCAACATGAGCCGTCGCGACATGATGCCTATGCAACCGATTCTAGTATGCGAAATCTTTGATGTTTGGGGGATTGATTTTATGGGCCCCTTTCCTGTTTCGGATGGTTTCGAATACATTCTGTTGGCTGTGGACTACGTGTCCAAATGGATCGAAGCCATACCGACCCGAACCTGTGATCACAAAATCGTTCTCAAATTCATTCATCAACACATTTTCTCAAGGTTCAGGATTCCTCGTGCAATAATTTCTGATGGGGGGACCCATTTCACAAATGCTCAGTTTAGGTCACTGATGACCAAATACGGGGTGTCTCACCGAATCTCTACTCCTTACCACCCCCAAACTAATGGTCTAGCTGAGCTGTCTAATCGGGAGATCAAGAAAATCCTGCAAGTCACTGTTCGACCTGACAGGAAGGACTGGTCGTCCCGACTTCCGGAAGCATTGTGGGCCTATAGGACCGCCCACAAGACCCAATTGGGCATGTCTCCCTTTAGATTGGTGTACGGAAAGGCATGCCACCTTCCCGTCGAACTGGAGCATAAAGCCTATTGGGCAGTACGGAACTGTAATCTAGATCTTTCCAAGGCTGGGACCCACAGAAAACTCCAAATCAGCGAGATCGATGAATTACGCATAGACGCGTACGAGAACTCGCAAATCTACAAGGAGCGGGTTAAAGCCTTCCACGACAAACACATCTCGAGAAAGATCTTTCATCCTGGTCAAAAGGTCCTACTCTTCGATGCCCGACTCAAACTCTTCCCAGGAAAACTGAGATCTAAGTGGGTCGGACCATATTTGGTCCGACAGGTTTTTGGAAATGGAGCAATCGAAATCAGTCCACTCAGCCACGATTCTGAACCTTTCATCGTGAACGGTCAGAGACTCAAGCCGTTCATTGATGTAACTTCTACTGATTTGGCTGAGGCATCTTATATCCTCCTTTCCCCTTGAGCTTATTGCGCCCAGCCGATGGCGTAAAACTCAGCGCTTAACGGGAGGCAGCCCGTCATTCTCTTTGAAAACCTGAAACTTGTTCTGACACCTTTCAGCACTCGAAGTTCACCCTTACAGACAGCCAACCCCAACTCAGATGTTCGCATCTGAGATTTGAAATCGTCCGCAAAAAAAAAAAAAAAAAAACAAAAAAAAAAAAAAAAAAAAAAATTTCAACCCGACCCATCCACTCACCCAAATTTCTGTCTTAAGGAATGAACTAAGACCCCCTAGATTACAATGAGGACATTGCAAATCTTAGGCATGGGGGGGTATGAAAGTACAAAAACTTGTAAGAAAAGGTTTCAAACAAAAAAATTCACATATGCCAAAAACACCATAAAAATTAAAAAAATTTTTCGAAAAAGAATAAGAGGAAAAGAGGAGAAGAAAATTTTGTGAAGGAGAAAAGAAACAAAATGAAAAAGGAGCACAAAATTATGAGAAAAAGTGATAGTCATTAGTAAGGAACTAAGGAATTAACCTAAGCTCTAGACCTCATTCAAGAAAAGTGCACAATAAGATTAGTAAAGAATGCAAACCTTAGGCATTCTTGAATAGACTCTTAGTACCCATTAAGATCTGGACACTCCTCAAGAGGTTGAGGAAAATGAAAAGCTGAAGTATTAGGTCTAAAGCTTAGGGAGTATTCGGCCTCGTTAACTAATTTTTGGTTTACGGGACTCAGTAACCTAAGCACCCTAATCTCACACACAGCCTGGTTCAGTAAGCGTAAAAATCAGAATCACGCAGAAGCGTTGCAAAAATCTGAAAAGAACACCTAGAATAGGAGCGGCCGATCAACACAAGTTGATTTGGATGAGTTCCCAGCGCAGAGAGGCGGGAAATCCCCTCGAAGATGCGTAACAAAATATCATCTCCTCGGTGCTTGTCTCTTAGGATATTTACATATCCTACTGGGGGCATGTAAGCACTCTGCTAGTTCAGATTCCATGGATGGCATTATCTCGAAGTGTCAATTGCCAGGGTCTGGATTCGGCCACGGAATACCATGGATGGGATTATCCCGAAATCTCAATAGCCAGGATTCCGGGGGTTGCCATGGGCGGTGCTATCTCGAAGCATCGATCGCCAGGAACCCTTGAGGATTGATGATGGGAGCAAGGAATCTGATACAGACCGTGTTGAAAAGCCAATCCTAGGCTAGAACTAAAAAGAAAAAGAGAGAGAAAACTCTCCAAACAGAAAAATTTTCTATCTCTCTCTTACAAAACGCACTGCGAACTGAGCCAGGGCTAAAATCATTTCAAGCACGGGTGCTTTAACCACGAAGTCCAATAAACCTTAGGTTAGTTCTTGTGGGCCTTAAAAACCTTTGCTAAAAGACTGAGGCTAAGGCTAGACAGATTTGGATCTTGATTGGTACTAGAGTACCTTTTAGGCCTATGGTCAGCATTCTAACCTAATCTATGCTCAAATAAAAAAGGCACTTATCTAAAACTATTAAAAACTTCATGGTCTAGAACAAGGGTTGAAACCTTAAGTTTTTGCTAAGGGACTAGCAAAAGCTAGGCATGGGGGTATGATGAGAACCTCATCATGAGCCATAACTAGCTCATTTTGACCCAATACAAAGGATAAAAGCTCCTACATAACTCAAGGAAAGGCTTAACTCAGAGAATTCTGAGTTTAAGGAGAAAACAAGTCATAAGGGGTAAAAATGCAATTTCACCAGTATAATCTGCATACAGGGTAATTCAGGGCCCAAACATAGGTCAAAGCAGCTTAATAAGAATAAAAGTGGGATGAAATGATCTAGCAAGGGCTACAGCAATTCCAAGAAACTAAATGATAAATCTGTAACCCTAGAACAACCCACTTCAATTCACAAGGTTCGAGGCAAAGTAAAAATAGAATAAACCCTCTAAAATTCATAGAAAAATAATCTCTAGGGTTTAGAACCTTCAATTTGGCCTTTAGAACCCATTTTGACCTACATTGAGAACCATGCCCAATTAATAACTTAATTTGGGTTTTTGCGCAAATTGACCGGTCAAACAAGGTTTAATATGAAAATGAAATTCACCATCAGATTCCTTAGGTCCTAATTAGTCATGTATAAAAACTTGAGCCTAAGAAGAAACCTCCTTGACCGACTTTACACTTTGGTCCTCATATATTTACTCTTTGGCCCTCAACTTTTGAACCCTCGCATTTTGGCCCCTAACTCTCCTTCGTTCTTTGCAATCAGGTCCCTCCTGCAAAAACCTGCCAGCACCATGCTCCGGCGACCTTGCGCGGAGCATGGCGCCGCGCAGGGTGAGGTGGGAGACCTAGCAAGTAAACCGGGGGTGCCCTGCGTCGTCAGCCGTCGCAGGGGCACCCCCCTGGTCATTGTAGCCCACCATACCGGCCGTGCGAACGCACAGACGGTATGGGTTCGTGTTTCCGACCATTCTCCGGCGAGGGAGACACGTCGTCTCCCTCCGCCTTCCTCCCTGTTTCATCCCTATAAATACCCCCCGCTGCTCCACCGACCAGAGCAGCCTGGATCTGACGGAGAAAATCCCCAACTTTCTTCTCTTCTTTCTCTGGCAGACGCTCACCAGCTCCGGCGGTTTCCTCCCCCTCCACCCCTTCGCTCTGCCGCAATACCAGCAGCAGAGATTTCCTCCCCTGCTCTTCCCGCGCCACGCCGCACCCAGCTGGCGCCTCTCCGGCTCTCTGCTCGCCGCCGCCCCTTTCCCTGAGCATCGTCTTCTCCGGCGACAGTCGATACGACTGTCGCCCTGTTCCTCCCCCTTCGTCCCTGCAAGTAAGCTAGAGCTACTCCCCTTCTCCTCCTCTTTCTTTCCCCGCTTTCAATTTATTCAATTAAGCCCTCTACCGACCCTGACCACCTTCACCCCCTTCGCCTCCGACCACCCTCCGGCGAGCCGCTCCCATCACCTCAGCAACCCACACGGCTCGCCGACCCTCACCGAACCTCCGCCTCATCACACTGAGCACCCCCCACCCCTCCACTACCACTCCACACCTCCGTAACATTCCCCCGAACAAACCCATTCCTCCGGTTGCAGTCCGACCCAGGGCTGCCGCCAGACACCTCCTTGCGGCCTGCCGCGCAGCTCCTCACCTTCGCCGTGCCACGGCGAAGGTTCCCCAGTGGTTTGATCAGGCCGCGAGG
This sequence comes from Thalassia testudinum, assembly GCA_037157565.1. Taxonomy (NCBI): domain Eukaryota; kingdom Viridiplantae; phylum Streptophyta; class Magnoliopsida; order Alismatales; family Hydrocharitaceae; genus Thalassia; species Thalassia testudinum. The sequence goes on along the minus strand of JAZHRO010000014.1, from coordinate 127,935,174 downwards.
CAATATTCGTGTCCGACAGGTTTAGAGGTTCGACCGCCATTAACGCACATTGAAGCAGCTTCTCCCGCGCTCCAGGCTTGAGGACTCCAGGTCTCCAGCCGCTGCGGAGTACAGGGAGTATTGCGAAGGCAGCCAGCCAGCAACCTATGCAAATAGAAGCCGCAGCTGCAGAAGCCAGGCCGCGGTCTCCCAGCAGGCGCCCGCGAGGAACGGTCTGCGTTTAGTCCCACATCGGTAAGCCTCACACCCGTTCCACTGTTTAAATTGATTTCGTGCACTGGCCTTATTGCCTCAGTACATGGGGTGAGGTCCCCTTACACCCGCCCGGTTACCCGGTCTCGTCCGCGCTCACGCCCCGCGGACCTGACCCGACCCGACTTTGACTGACCTGCACTCCTCGCCCACCACGCACACCGGTGGGCCTGGACCCGGGCGTGACCCGAACCCGATTACCCGGTAGCTCTGGGAGAGCTTTCCTAAGAGTGGTTTCAGAGAGAACGAGAGACGCGGGGGAGGGGGGTAGAGTAGGTTTTGCCTCTGACGAAAAAACTCTGAAGTGTGCAGGCACAGGCGAAGAAGAAGAAGACCCGCGGAAGAAGAAGGAGCTGCACTGTAGCAAATGCATATTTAAGTCGTCGAAGCACCGGGTCAGACGACGGAAGGTCAGCTGCCAGAGCAGGAAAGAAGGCAGGCTGAAGAAAGAAAGAAAAGAAGAGCAACGGCCAAAGCAGAAAAAGAAGGAAGGAAGACTTAGTAGCTGAAGGCAGAAGCTCTGCAGCCATAAAGAGAAAAAGGGAACAGAGAAAGGGTCACCACAATTGCAGAAAAAGTAGAAGAGAGGTCAAGACAGAAACCAAGGAAGAAGAAGAAAGAGATCTGAAGAGGAGCATCACCTCTGCAGAACGACGAAGAAGAACAAGGAGCTCTGAAGAAAGAAGATAACCACCAAAGCAGGAACAGCAGGAAGAAGCACCTCTGCAGAACAAAAAGAAAGAAAGAGATCTAAAGAAAGAGAGAAAGAAGAGCATCCCCTCTGCAGAACAAAGAGAAAACAACAAATTCTTTCCCTCTCTCTGTCTTTATTTTGTAAAAGAAACATGTATATCTCTAGAATACAACTTGCTCCCTGAGTTCGACCTCGGGAACTCTTTTATTTTCCGAGTAAAAAAATTTATATTTGAAGTGTTGGTCATAACCGGCTTTACTACAATGTTATAACAATACAAAACCGACGTTTCATGGACCAATGCGACCGTCCGCACCCATCATCCCAAGGGCCCAGTCTAATCCTACGGTAAATCCACCATCAGGCCCTTGCGTACCACAAACAGAACACACATCAAGTCCTCTTGACAAATTGATGCGAATGATGACGAAAATGTCAAAGCGCCATGAAGAGAACATGACCTCTCTTCAGCACCAATTGGTGCAGCAGAGTGCTGAGATCAGTCAACTACGCATGGCGACTGGATCTCAGGGCACTCTTCCTGCCCAACCTGTTCCAAACCTGTGAAACTTCGTACCCCGTGGTCCTTAACCACTGGTACGACCTTCTCAGGGGCAGGTTAATCAAATTCTGCAAGCTCCGAGCATTCCACCGGGATTTCAGGCTAATCCCGCTGTAGCACCTCACTCTTATGTCCCTATTGCGAACCCTCCTTCGTCGTATGATCCCACTGGACTCGCATCGTCTAATGCTATCACTACGAGGAGCTGTAAGCAGACCGTCGATCCGCCTCGACCTAATCCTAGCCCATCTTCTTCTTCATCGCCCTCTCATTCGGGATGCGCACCGCATTCGTGAGAGGACGATACACCCAAATTGTTGCCAGAATCAGTCCCATTCCCTGAGGCTCTACTAAGGGAGCCAAAAGGCAAAAAGAAAGATGCGCAAGCCTTTGATAACCTACGTAATTTGTTTAGGGATGTAGAAATCAAGGTACCCCTGCTCGAGGCTATCGACCACATACCTACTGTCACCCGATTTTGCAAAGACTACACAACACCCAGGCGACAGTCAAAGAAAACTAAGAATCCAGTGGTTCTCTTGCCTCATCGAGTTGTGCCATACTGTCAAACCTACCACCGAAGCAGAAAGATCTGGACACACCACTTATTTCTTGTAGCATCCAAGGCTGCAATTTTAACCGTGCCCTGCTTGATCTAGGATCTTCCATAAATCTCATACCGACCATCATGCTCGAAAAATTTTCCTTGGGAAATCTGAAACCCACCCCTATCACATTACAGTTGGCAGATCATTCTATCAAAATCCCAAAGGGTGTGGTGGAAGACATGGTGGTTAGGGTCAACAGTCTCTGTTTTCCTGTTGACTTTCTCATTTTAGATATGGAAGTTCCTAGCTCACTTTCCAATTGTTTGATCATCCTTGGTCAACCTTTCTTGGCCACAGCTCCTGCCCATATCGATTGTGAGTCGGGTTGTATCGAGATTGCCATTGGATCTGAAAAGATCAAGCTTAACATCTTCAAGGCAGCCAAGAACTTTGATTGCGATTGCATCAAGGATGACACGTCTGACGAGGACATGGCCGTCAGCGTGTGTATCGGACTAATTGGGACCTATTCGGACTGCTGCGGATTACCTATAAACACTGATGACTGCCTGACCAACACATATTATGACGCTCCCCCATCCCTCGTTTGTCCCGTACCTTCTGACCAAACTTCTGACGAGGTTTTCTTCGCTTCCCATACCTCGTGGTCTGAGTCATATCCGTGCTACTCACCGCCGATCCACACTCTTGAAGACCGGATTGCCCTTTCTTCCCCGCCAAATCAAGCGGATTTGCAAATCCACACTGGGACCTTGAGCCCATATACTTCTCACTGGGGTTATTCCTTTTTGGATCCATCTATCCAAGAAGCCCCTCTTCTTGGCCAATTTGAAGGCCAATTTCTTCCTCCTGACTTGTTCTCCAATCGGCCTGGGACACTCTCGTCCCAAGAAATGCTAGATCTTTCACAATCCACTCCTGAGCTGAAAGAGCTTCCTAGTACACTTAAGTATGTTTTCTTGGGACCAAATGAAATGCTCCCTGTAATCATCAGTTCATAATTGACCAGGGAGCAAGAGTGCAAACTAACTAAGGTCCTCATAGAACACAAGGTACCTATTGGATGGTCCTTATCGGACTTATCTGGCATTAGCCCCTCCTACTGCACTCACCGTATATATACGGAGGAGGAGGCTCGACCTTCCCACGAGATGCAGCGACGTCTCAACCCTAACATGCGGGAGGTTGTAAAGAAAGAAATCATTAAGTGGTTGGATGCGGGTATAATCTACCCGATCAGCGATAGCCCCTGGGTGAGTCCGATTAACATTGTGCCCAAAAAGGTAGGACTCATCATCCATGTCAATGACAGGGGCGAATCCATCCCTACACGCACTCCTAGATCGTGGAGAGTGTGTGTAGATTATAGGAAACTCAATGCTGCAACCAAAAAAGATCACTTTTAGCTACCATTCATTGACCAAATCTTGGAGCGGTTAGTGGGAAATAAATTTTTCTGTTTCCTGGATGGATTCTCAGGATATAACCAGGTGGCAATTGACCCCCGAGACCAAGAGAAAACCACTTTTACCTACTTTTTCGACACCTTCGCATTTAGAAGGATGCCGTTCGGACTTTGCAACGTGCCAGCAACTTTCCAGAGATGTATGCTAGCGATATTCCATGACATGGTGGGTGACTTTCTCGAGGTCATCATGGATGACTTTTCGATCTTTGGACCATCTTTCGACGAATGTCTTGCCAACCTGACTCGTATCCTTAGGAGATGTATTGACGTAAACCTCGTGCTTTCCTGGGAAAAAGGTCATTTTATGGTGCATGAGGGAATTGTTCTTGGACATATCATCTCTGATAGGGGTATCGAGGTTGACAGAGCTAAGCTCGATGTCATTGTTGATTTAACTGTGCCTAGCTCTGTCAAACAAATCCACTCCTTCTTGGGACATGTCGGTTTCTATAGGAGATTCATCAAAGACTTCTCCAAAATTTCTCGACCCTTAACTCATCTCCTATCAACCGACGTACCCTTCGATATTTGCCTCGACTGTATACAAGCATTGACACAGCTGCGTAATGCTGTCAACAAGGCCCCTGTTCTCCAGTCGCCTGATTGGTCCCTCGACTTTGAAGTCATGTGTGATGCTTCCGACCTTGCAGTCGGAGACATCCTGGGACAAAGACGCGATAGACACCCCTTCGTGGTGTACTACGCTAGTAAGACGTTGGACGAGGCCCAGCGTAATTATACTACCACTGAAAAAGAACTATTGGCGATCGTCTTTGGGCTGGAGAAATTCCGCTCTTACCTTTTGGGCTCTCACGTTATTGTTTTCACTGATCACGCGGCCATTCGCCATCTCATGCATAAGAAGGATGCCAAGCCTAGACTGATTCGTTGGATCCTTCTACTCCAGGAATTTGACATTGAGATCCGCAATAAGGTCGGAGCCCACAGTGTTGTGGCTGATCACCTTTCCAGACTAGACCCTAACCATATTGGACTTACTCTGCCAATCAATGAAATTTTTCCTGATGAGCACCTATTGGCAATAAATGTGGTAAGTGGACCGTGGTATGCTGACATTGCCAATTACCTTGCTTCTGTATCCCTTCTAGGTGGCTGGCCTAAAAACCAGCGCGAGCGTCTCATGGTAGAAGCAAAGTATTATTTCTGGGATAATCCACTTCTTTTTCGGATAGGTGCTGATCAAATCATTCGTCACTGTATTCCTAACAGCGAGTTCCCCAGTGTGCTATCCTTTTTCCACGATCAGGCCTGCGGAGGCCATTTCTCTGGGCGGAAAACTGCAGCCAAGGTGTTGCAGTGCAGTTTCTTTTGGCCCTCCCTTCACCAGGATGCACACAATTATGACAAGCATTGCACTAGGTGCCAGTCGTTAGGGTCAATGTCACGTCGTGACATGATGCCCTTACAACCCATCCTAGCTGCAGAAATCTTCGACATCTAGGGAATTGATTTCATGGGTCCCTTTCCTCCTTCCAACGGCTTCGAATTCATCCTCATCGCCGTTTACTATGTTTCAAAATGGATTGAGGTTATTCCTGCATGCCGTGCTGACCAAGTTATATGCACCCGATTTGTCAAAGACCACATCTTTGCGCACTTTGGGATCCCGCGAGCCGTTATCTTGGATGGAGGAAGCCACTTTACCCATGCTTCTTCTCGGGCACTTTTGAGGAAATACAGAGTCCACCATCGTATGGCATCCCCGTATCATCCTCAGATGAACGGCCAGGCAGAGGTGTCGAACCGGCAAATCAAGCAAATTCTCTAAAAAATGGTTCAGCCTGATCATAAGGATTGGTCCAACAAGCTGATTGACGCACTTTGGGTGTATTGGATATCCTTCAAGGCTCCCCTTGGTATGTCTCCATATAGAAACGTTTACGGGAAGCCTTGTCATTTTCCCGTGGAGTTGGAGCACCGCGCTTATTGGGCGGTTCGCCAATGTAACCTCAACCCAGACCTATGTGGTCGAGAAAGGAAACTCCAACTCCAAGAGTTGGAAGAGATCTGTCATGGAGCCTATGATTCTACTTTAACCTTTAAAAGACGCACTAAGGCTTTTCACGACAACCGTATTCGGTGGAAAGAATTTGAGCCATCTCAGCAAGTTTGGCTCTATAATGCCCGACTCAAATTCATTCCTAGGAAATTGAAGTCCAAATGGACTGGTCCTTTCCTGATCTCAAGACCATTCCCCAACGGGGCCATCGAGATCGAAGATCCCAAATCTGGGCATAAATTTACGGTCAACGGGCAGTGTTTGAAACCCTAGATTACTCATGAACCTATCCCCGTTGGAGAAACCGTTACCCTGCTGGAGGGTAACTAATTCTTTGCCTCATTCTGAGTCCAACTGGGGACGTTAAATTCAGCGCTCGTTGGGAGGGACCTCAACAACACTCACCATCCACCATCACTTTTCACTTCACAGTCACGATCACTTCACTTTTCACTTCACCACCCACCATCCACCCACCCTACCACCCTACTGTATACCCTGCACTTCAGCTCTCCTTACCCGATCTTTCGTCCTTTCTCTACCCTTCCCTGCATGCATATGCGAACATAGCATCATTTGGCATGGGGGGGTGGATAGGCATCCTTAGGATCTAGGTATTTTAGGGTATCATGCAGTTTCTATATATATATATATATATATATAAAGAGAGAGAGAAAATGGTGTTTAGTAATGATCTAAAGGTTGAAACAAAAGTACAATAAGTGTTTAATGGATATTCAACCTCTATTTTGAAGACTTTCCAGGCCACAAAAGCTTGATTCTCTCAGGCTTGGGCTTAATTCACTTGAGCATTGACAAAATAGATCAGAATCTCTCCTAACTAAGGACGTATTCTTCTACCTGAGACACCAGTACAGGATCCGTTGGTTTGCTTTTACTTGAGAGCTTAAGTAAACTTGGTTCACACTACACATATTAGGAAAGACCAGGTGAACATAAGATCCAACCCTACTATTCATTAGGGAAGGTGGAGTCCTTACCTATGCGTGCAGGTAGACTTTTTATCCCAGGTTTTAGTCTTGTGTTTAGGAGAAACTCTTTCTACCAAAAAGAAACTCTCCCACCAAAAAGAAAAGTGTGCTCCTCCAAATAAAGTTGTAAGAGATATACTGACACGTGTTTTAAAAAAAAAGATGCAAATAAGTCAGTATATCTCACAAATGTCTGTAAAGTCTTCATTCTACAAGAAGTTCTTCAGGGCAGGTTACAAATACCTTGTTTTCCTTTGAGCCACAAAAATCAGAAAATGGGAGTTGAGTTTTTCGTCATCTTCTTAAGGGTCAATCCGATAACACGAGCTGAAACTGGGACCAACCTGTACTTAAAGATTCGTGAAACCCTGGGCTTGAGTCTTAATGTTCATCTGGTCAGTCTTGATCCTTCACTAAGCACAAGCCATAATCTCTTGAGCTCTCGAGTATGGCAGAAACCTCCTGGGTCCTGGAAATCGTACTTAAGGTTTAAATATCAAGAGTCCTGGTTAATCGAGAGATGATCTTTATCACGTGAGACTTAAAGTATTGGTAGTCTTCTCTACATTTGGTTCTCACAATATCCAACAATAAACACACCTATGTTGCCTCAGAAGAAAATCTTCAGCTTAAGATCATTTCTAAATAGTAAAAAACAATGTTTTGCTAGGGACTAGCAAAAGATAGGGATGGGGGTATGATTGCACCGCAAAAATACGCCTACAATTGTGCCATCTTGTGCTATTTCCCTGCATTACCAATGCATATTAGGTCTCCATAGTTGCATTGTAAAAATACATGCATGCATGCATTTAATTGAGAAGGGAAGAGAATGAAATAAAATGGCCTCGCGATTCCATTTTTCCCCAAGTGCATCTTTGCAAAATCCACCATCTTTTTATATTTTCCACTTGATTTTGAAATGCTTCCCGCAACTGCAACTTCTTCTCCTTGCGCCATTCCCTGCTCTCCATCCCTCTCCCTGCCAGCCCTTCCCTACGGCTACCACTCCCTGCCGTGGCCATGCATGAGCCATGCACAGCCAGGGCATGGCTGTGCATGGCTTTCTTCCTCTACAAAAAGCCACATCTTCTTCTCTTCAAAGCCAGCCTGGTCCTCTCAGCCAAAGAACTGGTAGCACCACCTTCTCCTTCCAGGCCATCCTCTCCTCACTCTCCCTCCACAAGCCGACCCTCCTCGTCTGAGACACCTGGCGGGCAGGAGCCCTCACTGTGGTGCACGCCACCATAGTGAGATCACCACCGCCCAGCTCTTCAAAGAGCCGGTGGGCGTGGTGGCTCTTCTCTCATTTTTTCCGCTCCAGCACCTTCAGCCATGGCCGCGTGCTTCAAGGTCTGAAGCTCGGCGGCAGCAGTAGCGGCAAGGCAGCAGTAGCAGCAACCCCCAGCCCCTTCTGCACGTGCCTGCAAGCGCCCTCCCCCTCCGCACGTAGCTGCAGGCCCTCTCTGCCTCCCGCTTTCTCCACCCTATCATGCTCTCTTCCCCCCATAATCGGCCTCTGCGCGCCTCTGTAGCGGCCCGCCAAGCACCCCAGCAACACCCACAGACCTCCGCGTGCCCTGTCACGCCCCTTCGCCCGCAACCCAACCCCTCTCCGCGCGCTTTATCACAACCTTCCACCCACAAGCCACCAGCTGAAGCCACATCTCCGCGCGCGCTGAGCCGGTAGCACTCACTCCACCCGCAGCTCCCGGTTGCGCGGCACGGACGACCACTATAGCCACTGTTCACGCGAGTCTGCACGACACTGTGGCTACAATGGGGTGACCGGAAAGCTTCTCACTTTACCGGTCACCCAGCGTGCCGCTACTGCCATTGGCCCGTGCGCGCGCCTGCCTGCACGACTCCGCCCAAGTCGCCCACACCTGCCAGCGCGTCTACCAGCCCGAGCGTCTGCTTCTCCCGCTCCCTTCACCGCGAGCACCTGCGAGCACCAGCGCCTGCTCCAGCCTTCGCACAGCACGGTGCACTGCCTTTCCACTCCGTTCCTAATCCCCCAGCGTGCTCCTCTCTGCGCGCTGACGCGCCTGCGCGTGCGCGCTTGGAAGCCTCCAGACGTCGCTTGGGAGCTGTAGACGACCTAACTCCTCGCCTCCAGCAGCGCAGCTGCTCTCTCTCCCGCTCTCTCTCTCTCTCACTCTCTCTCACAACACTCTCTCACTCTCTCTTTACACCGACGCTCACACACACCTACACTAACACTTCCACACACACACACACACACCTATACTCTATTATAAACATATATATACATACGTATACATATATATATTGATATATATATACATATATCTATATACATATATATATATACATATAGTTATATTTATACATATAGTAGTACTTATATACTTATGTATTAGTATACATACATATACACATATATATGTATATGTATATGTATATATAAAAGTGTATATATATATGTACTTTTATATATACATATACGTATACATATATATACATATATATATATACACATATATTTACATATATACATATACTTATATATATATACATATATATATACACATATATATACTTACATATATACACACCTACTTATATATACATCTATATCTATATCTAGCTACATATATCTATTTATACGTATATTACTATATACAAATACATACATATATATTTACATTTATATAGTTATATACACATACTCATACCTATATATATATATATAGATCTATACATATATCTATCTATACATATATTTATATATATGTTTACATGCATATATATATATATACATATACATATATACATATACATATATACATATATAACTACATATATATACCTATATATTTATAACCATATATATATATAGATATATTTATATACATATATATATATTTTCACATTATTAACCGTACCTGGTATCGCGGAAATATCTGCACCAGTTGCTAATATTTCCTGATACACGCGTACAAAAAGCGTGTTTGCATTCATATTCCACCATCCATCCCATACTCCACGCGGCACCTAGTCCTATTGGTTGCGTCTCTCTAGACGACGACCGACTCGACACCGTGTAACACTCCATCTCCGCCTCCACCCCCACCCCTTTATATACATAATATATACCTATATATATACTGTATTTACTTTATTTCTGTTTCACTTTCCTGTTAGTAAAAAGATAGAAAAAAAATATATAAAAGAGAAAATATAATCTTTGACTTGCAGGTACTCCGTCTTGCGAAGAGGAAGACCCATTTTGGAACCCTATTTTGGCTCACAGCCAGGAACCCAATTTTGAGGGTGTGCCTCAAGGACAAAGATTACCAAAAAAAAAAATCTAAATTGAAAAACACCAAAAAATACAATAAGCAAAGGGAAGAGACCCATTGTAGGAAAGGCGTAGAAACTCGACTTGTAATCCCACTTTCTTAAGTTCGACCCTGGGCCTAAAAGTGACAAGATAAAATCAAGTAGGCCAGGTTAAAAATTTTGTAAACAGATGGTTATGTCCGATTTTGGTTGACCACTATACACACTTCAACGATAAAATCGTCATATTAACAACCTATTCGGGTCCGACACCAGTATTTCTAGCAAGCAAGAGATTAGGTCGATGAATTCCAGCTAATCTACTTGCAAAATAAATAGAGAGAGATTGAGATAGAGAGAGAAACAATCATGTATTTTTATAATCAAATGTTTATTACAACTAGGAAAGTGGGAAATCTATACTACGAAAGAAATATAGATATAGAAAGGTGAGAAAAATCCCCCTTGACGGTCGCTTGCTGGACGACTCATTCTGATGTCGCCGGAAGGAAGGTGGTGAGGAGCGGGATGAATGAGGATGGAGCCAAAGGATGGAGGGCGGGGCAGCACGGCATTGCGGCGAGGTTCTTCCCGAAGGGAGGTGAGAAGATGGCCACAGGATGCTTCACGAAGGGGGATGAGAGGTGGGAACAAATATTTGTTTTCTACTCTAGAGAATCATCCCAGGCTTGGGAGAAGCTATCTCTGGAGCCTTGAAGGTGGTGAGAGGAAGAAAGGAAGATATGAAGAAAAATGGGAGGGGTAGGGGTCCTTTTATAGTGGAGGAAAGGATTAATTTCTTATACAGGACATTTAGTGACGGTCATAAACATTTAGTGAAGATCCACCGCAAAAGTCACTGAAGATAGCCTTGCAACCAGGCTGTCGCTGCCCTGGCATGCGCTCCGCACACCTGTGTTGCGCACCTCTTCAAACTATGCCCCTACGTACATTGTCATTGCCTCCACGCGTGCCCACTACGCTGTTGCACATGCGCGCCTCAGCGTATGCACACCCCAGCATGTGCGCACCCACACGCTACTATGCTAGTGCGGTGGCATGTGTGCACTCATGGGTGGCTTGGGTTGGGCACGTGGCACGATCTGAGCGGTCCTTCTTCATTCCATTGTAGGGGCTGCTACAAAGGCTGATTGAGTCAATTTTCTCACCGTTAGGCTATGATCGTCGACCCAAATCCATTCGTGCAATTGGATTTGTCGTTTGAAGCTTCGAATTACATCACCTAGTCCCTTGGCCATTGATCTTCCTCGGACTGCATATGGTGCTATAGGACTCCGATCAGGGCGATTTCAAAGGCATTAGACTCAGATCGTCGTCCTGATTAGATCCGTATGGTCGAGTCGTCAATCCGAGGCTCTGAACTAATAACCACAAAAAGGATGCAATTAACCTAAAATATGCACTACTCTAAATGTAGAATGATGCATTCTATGCAATATTTATAATATGGAATGCAAATCTAAGCCTAGGAACATGCATAAATAGGCATTTCAACCTAAATGGATGTGTCTACATCAATGAGGCATCAACAAAATTCCTAAGGTTGCTGTCCAGATCTAGGCCAATTGCCACCTCGAAACCTCGTGGTGTGGGCATTTCCTCAATAACTCGTTAAATTGTTCCCACACCTTATGGAAGTGCTCTCCACTTTGTAAGGTGAATGTGGTAATGGCTCTTCTAAGGGCATTAGTCTTTCCTATGGGGAAAAACTTCTTTAGGAATGCATGCCTCAACTCTTCCCAAGTGGAGATGGGTCTCCCTAAGGTTCTAAGCCAATGAGAAGCTTTGTCTTTTAGGGAGAATGGGAACATCTTTATTAAAACAATGCTTAGACTGATGTTCCTTAGTTTCACAATCCGAGCAATCCGGTCTAGGGTCTCTAGATGTTGGAAAGGGTCTTCATTTGAGCTCCCATGAAATTGGCTTTGGATCAAGCTAAGGACATTAGCTTTCAGCTCAAAATCATCTCCCCCTTTGGGGACCGTAAGATGTGGCTCGATTCGGATAGTAGACATATCATAAGAATCATGGAGAGGCCTTGGTTGGCCCTTAGGGGGTTGTGGTGGGTTAGGCGGGTTTGGTGGGGGTTGCCTTTGATGGTTCTATAGTCGGTGTGTGGCCTTCATGATGGTTTGGATCTATTGTTATTGGAGTTGGTGGTTGGTAGTGATTTGAGCCTGGATAATCATCATAGTGTTAAGTTGAGGTTGGTCCTCTACATCCTTAATTATTGGGTTGGCCATTTCCTCAGTCCTATCCCTTGAAAATTACATCTCCTCCTGATATCTCTATCTAAAGCAACCAATTCAGGATGAAGTGATCGTCTTCTGTGCATACACCAGAGAAGAACAGGGAGGGATGCGAACAAGATAGGAAAGAAAATAGTGTGTGCACAATCAAGCAAACAAATCTAGGCCCTATAGTGTAAACTTAGGTGACCAAGAAGCTTTGAAAGAATAATCAAATTTGCAAGCACTTAAACCTTGCTTCCCAAAGTTAATCCAGTGAGGTTGATTGCAAGGGGATTGAGGGGAAGGTTCTTCCTTTGGCTCGCACCATCGGTTCGTTGATACCCCCTAACCGCGATCGTTTGACACTTCCCCGTAAGCTTAGACCCCGAATTCAATAATGGGAATTAAGGCCAAGTGCTTAACAAACCCAATTACACTTCCAGGGCTTAGATTAGTCCAATCTAGGGCACATCTACTCAATTTTAATGTTGGCTAAGTCAGTGCTTATGCTCAAGGTATGTGATGAGAGGCGTTGTTGGGGGTTGTGTCTCTTAATTAATCCAATTGAGTGCGTGCGTGCAGTCAACAAAACATGATTTTCAAGCAAGGTTTTTTTTTCGATGTGGTATCTTTTAATGTTCCTTCCTTACTTTAGTGATTTTTAGGGCTAAAATTTCTTAATGTTTTCAGACAGTGTTTCAAGTGGGCACACAAGTTTTTGCAAAAAACAAGTGATGATCGATTTCATTTTAGTTCAATGTGACTCTAGAAATAATCAACCCTAATGTATTAGCCCCTAAAGTTTATACAATTCTACTTGGTGAATCAATTTTAATGAGTGGTGTGGCCCAATACAAAACATGGGTCTCTTCACAAACACCACTCAAAGGGAGAAACACTAAAAAAGGATTTTCAACAGATATTAGAGTGTAAAAAGACTTTTTTTTTATAGGTGGTGGGTTTGAGTTGTGGATCAAGTAGCAATTCACCACAGTAATTTTTTTTAATTTTTTTTTTTTAAGCAAGAAAACAAGCACATTAGCCTAGGGTTTATGCACGAACCTAAATGCAATTTTTTTTCAAAAATAAAAGAAATATGAGACTACGCTAGGTAGAGTGATACTCATGAAGGTCTTCATTGCAATTTGCTCCCAATCTATCATCTTGAAGTGCACCCCTCTTGTCTCTTTTGCACCAGATTCCTGCAATCATTCAATAGAAAGAGAGAAAAGTGAGTCAGAAATGTAAGCACCAATGAAAGGATAAAAGCAACTAAAAGATTTGTTGCCTCCTCAGCAACGGCAACAAAAGCTGATGTCGAAAAACGTATTTGATTAATTTATACATTGTTGCATACGCTTACGACATCAGTTTAAGAAGATGATGAGGTGAGTCCAAGTGTCGAACACAAGGAGGCGTGAAATCGGATCAATTAATCGCTTAGTGCCACATGATATTTTATTTTGTTTACTTGCGTGAAGACTAAAGAGAGAGGGAGAGAGTAGGGTTAGAAATCCGAGGTAAAATAGAGGTCACTAAGTACGCATGAGAACAATGCAACATAATGTAATAAGAGCATGAAATGAAATGGATAGGACTGAATATCAAGACAATAATTGTGATAATGAGAACTATTTTATTGCATAAGCAGAATGTCTTGCAATTATAAGCGAGTACACTAGAGGAATGCCTAAAGAAATGAAACACTAAGCTAAAGAAAAATAGGAAAATGAATGCAAGAAGTAGGAGGGCATTGAGGCAGCCACGGTGGTGGAGGAAGCTTCCATCGAAGCAGCTCAAAGGGCTTGCTCTTAGGTCTAAAAGGTGGTGGGATCGTGCTAGGTAGATGATAGGAAGAGATGATCATGAATGGAGGGGTGTAGGCCTTTTTATAAGGAGGTGGGGGAGCTAAAATAGGCATGGACTAATTAATGACAATGACGATGTCACTGTAGCTCTGTTATAAATGTCATTGTAGCCTAGCTCACGGGCCTGTTGGTACCCACCCAGGCATAGCTGCCGTCTCTTGCCTGTCGTTTGATGCGTGCCGCGGATCACCATCAGAGGGTCAGGATTACGTGTGAGAGTGTGCTTCAGATCACACAGATTGTGCATGTACAATCAGGTGGGATAATGGACGTATTGCGCAGATGGCTGGATGGCACTCATTGCATCCATGGATGGTTGCTTCTCGACGGTTCGATTTTGATTGAATGGTCGAATTTCAATTGGAGCTTGAGGGTGAGTGCCTCCGTGATTCAAACCCACATCACTCATTTTCAAGTGCTTCACTCGCCCACAATCCTACACTCATGGATTGTTGCGAGGATGATGAGGCACTCGTGCAGTGGCAACCGTTGGATGATGATCGTGCGATGGATGATGAAGAGTGACGTGGCTCGACGAGGTGTGCCCAATGAAGATCAAATGGTGGTGGCCGCACGATGAAGAATTGAGCGGTGGTTGCTGGCCCGCGATGGAGGGTGGAGAGGATGCCACGTGGTGCAATGAGGGTTGTTTATCATCAAATCAATGCTAAGAATTTCTCAGGCTTGTTGTGGGAGCTACGAAGGTCGAATTGAGGCGATTTTGGGTCTGTTGGACTCTGTTCGTCGATCCGATTCCATCCGTATGGCCTGAATGCTCATCTAAGACTTGTTTCAACATGCATTTGTACACATGGTCATAAGCAATCTAAATGTAGATATTACACACTATGTATGCATTACTCCCAAGCCCACACTATTGTCATATTTATGCATGAGTGCCCTTAAGATTGACTTTAATTGATATAATTATCACTATTATTTGTAGAGTCATCATCGGCCCATGCGTGATCCTCGACCTTCAGATCTTGATCCAATGGTGAGTGCACAATGACAGCTGTACATGCACGAGCATCAGCAGGCGTGTGAGCTGGGCTCTTCAGCGATGTTTAAGATGGGGCTACAACAAAGATTCTAAATGTCGCTATTGACCTGTGATCTTATTTTGCCTCCCCCCCTCCACTATAAAAGGACCACCACCCCTCACATTCTTCTTCATCTCTTCCTCTTCTTACCACACCTCTTCCAAAGCTTTAAGGAGCTAGTCCCAAGCTTGGGATGCTCCTTAGAGTAGAAAAGTAAAATATTTTCCTGCTTCTCACCCCCCTTCGTGGAGCATCTCGTGGCCATCCTCTCACCCCGATCCAAAAGGCAATCCTCGCCGTGTTGTCATCCTACCCCTCTCTCCATCCTCTGCCTTTGTTTTTCTTCGTCCAGCCTCTCACCACCATTATTCAAGTGTCGTCAAAGTCAGTCATCCTCCAAGCAACTGTCAAGGGGGATTCTTCTCACCTCTCTTTATCTTTTATCACTTTTCTAGTGTAGTTGTAATTTCTTCCTTGATTATTTGTATTAAACTTCTATTAGATATGTATTGATATTTTCTTTATTTCTTTCTCTCTTATTTTGCAAGTAGATTAGATAGATATTATCGACCTGATCTCCTACCTTATAAATATCAAAAAAATCACAAAAGATACAAACAACAAAAATAAATAAAAGTAAATGAGGATTTACAAAATCAAACGTTCGCCTTCCCGTGTTCGACCTGGGGCTTACCTCGAGCATTGATTATAAATTTTATCTGATAGTGGATTTTTATGCACTACGATGACGGATTTTTAACTCAATCTTTTTGAGAATGAAATCTCATCGACCAACCCTCTTCAAAACATTCCTCAAAAGGTTTCTATAAGAAATACACTCATAGTTTTCTAGTGCTTCCGCACCTCTGCACCTGGATTTACTACGATTCAAAGCACGATTCTTTGCGAATCAGAAAAGCTCTATTTGTTCTATTTTACTAAGGTTCCATAGGAATTTTTGTTATATAATTTATATTCCTATTATTCTTGATCTCGGATCCAAGTTGTCTTGGAGGTCTCATTGTTCTTTTCTTAGTTAGGTGTATAAAGAGAAGACATCTTGTAAGAGGTTGAGCCACCCTCGTTCAAGTGGTACGATAGTGGATTGGACTATCATCAACTAGTCAGAGAAATCCTAAGTTAAGATGCTTAGGTAGTGGTTTCTACCTACAGGGGTTTCCACTCTAAATCAGGTGTTATCATATTTGGTCTATGCTTATTTCAATTTCTGATCTATGGTGATTGATTTTTAATTGGTCATTGAGTTAGATATTACACTATTCACCCGCTCTGGTGTATACTTGATCCTTTAGGCTCTGCACACACTCACAAAAAGAATCCCCAAACATAGAAAAATCATCTATGAAAACTTTCATGAAATCACCCACTACATCTAAGAAGATAGCAAGAATGCACAATTGAAAGGTTGTCGATACATTATAGAGTCCAAAAGGCATCCTACGAAATGCAAAGGTTCCGTAGGGGTAGGTGAAAATAGTCTTCACTTAATCATCAGGGTGGATAGCTACATGGTTGTAACTAGAGCAGCCATCAAGAAAACGGAAGAACTTTTGATCAGCTAATCTTTCATGGATCTGATCAATGAAGGGAAGAGGGAAGTGGTCTTTCGTAGTTGCAGTATTCAGCTTCCTATAATCAATACAAACCCTCCAAGAGGACTATGCGGGTTGGAATTGATTCTCCTTTATCATTTGTGATCATAGTTAGCCTGGCCTTTTTAGGAACCACTTGTATAGGGCTAATCCATGAACTATTAGAAATTGGATAGATTATTCTCGCATCTAACCACTTTATTATCTCTTTCTTCACAACCTCTTGCATATTTGGATTCAACCGTCTTTGCATTTCTCTAGGAGGGTTTAGATCCTTCCTCAACATATATTCTGTGAGGACAATTGGTAGGACTGATTCCCTTTAGATCATCTAATGTCTAGCCAATTGCTTTTTTGTTACTATCCAACACTTGAATTAATTGATTTTCTTGAGTTTAGGTCAAATAAGAGTTGATAATCACAGGATAGGTCTTGTTAGATCCCAGGAAGACATACCTCAAATAATTAGGTAGTGGTTTCAATTCAGGTCTAGGTCCTTGGGAGGGTAGGTCCGAAGGTGGATCAAGATCATCCTTAAGAGATCATGGAAACAAGTCAGTGATTGGGTGACTGACCTCTTTGTTGGTTTGGGGATTAAGACCTATAGAATTGGATTGGGAGGCTCTTATGTTCATACAATATTCAACATTATGGTCCAAATCATCACAATCCTCAATCATTGCAAAATCCTTAAATTGTTTAGTGGTCTTAAAAGTATTAATGTTCATATTTTTATCCCCAAATTTAATTTCCATATTGCCAATTCACAATCAATATTAGCTTTGGCAGTAGCTAAAAATGGTCTTCCCAAGATTATCAATGTATTTCTCAATTTCTCTGGTACCTCCATGTCAAGGACTAAGAAATCCACTAGAAAATAAAAATCATGAACTTTGATAATACCCTCAATTATACCCTACGATGTTGTCATAGATCGATCAACCGATTGTAATGTGACCTTGGTTGATTTTAATTCCCCAAATTCGAATTATTCATATAATATCATGGGTATTAAATTAATGGAGTCACTGATCATTTAATTCTCAACACAGTTAATTAAGGTTATTAGTCTTAATTAATTGCATAAAGAATAGACTTAGGTTAACTTGAATTGTTAATTCGTTATCGTTAATTATAGCATAGGGTCAAGCTAACCTACACTTTAGATTTAATTCTTTTAATTGGTTGAGTCTAGGTCGTTCACCATTTTTATTTTAAGTTAATAATCAACTAATAACTTTAGTAATTAGATCAATAATTATGACATATGTTAAGCTTATGAATAATTGCATACAAAATTGAACTTGAAAACATGACAATTATTCCACTATGAAAGAAAAGTACATGAAAGATTTTACATTGAATAGTAAAAGAAAATGTTTACATTGAGTGTTTACAAAAATAAGGCAATACAAAATAATGCCCTTATTCTTTGAGCTCATTTTATCTCTTAACCATTTCAGCTTTCATTCTCTCAAATGTCTCTTTAAACCTTCAAACGACTTAAATCACCTCTTCAAGCCATTTAGTTTTTTCATCTTTTAATTAATTCTCTCTTAACTTACACTCTCTTCACTTAACCATTTCATTTAATAACTTATACCTTCTCTCTTCATTCTCAGCTAACACTTAAGCCTTCTCAGCCTTTAAACTCTCGCTCATTTAAGTCCACGCTTTCTCTTAAGCCCTCTCTTTAACCCTTACTATGCAACTATTCCACACCTAATCATTATTAAGCTCAAACAATAAAAAGTTGGTTTAATGGGCAAACCAAGTTTGTTCGTAGGATACATAGCACCCATAGGGTGAGACCAGACCACTACTTGAACCCAGCACTAGTTCATTTATTGCAAATTTTAACATTTTATTTTACACAGTATTGTTGGGTTCATGTAGATTGCATATAGGATAGGAAAAACATCGTAGTATAGCATGAAATATGACTACGAGAAACATTTTAATTACTAGATGGTGAATCCCAGTCGATCTCAGGGAGGTGTTTAGAAAAGTGAAATTGATTCAATCTTTTTGCTACTTGCTTAGAAATGCACACCGATTTCCACCCTACGAATAAATGTGTTGCCAGTCATGTTATTAACCCTAATGACATGTGCGTGCATCAGATAGATGAAAAAAGTTAACGTGTGAGTATCAGTGTGCACTATCCTAGTTATGCGATGGCTACTTACCAAAAAAGCATCGATCGTTAGGTCATTAACCTCTTCATGCATCGACATGATTGTTGCGGAAAAATATAAGTTATAGTAAGAAACTTATTATCACAAGAAAGATTTTGCAAGGAAGCTCATGGTGATTCCACAATAGACATACATATATATGAAAATCTCAACTGATTTTTGTTTCATTGGAAGGAGTTATTACAGAGTGGATCTAGATGAAAGCTTATACAAGAATTATTAAAGCAAAAACTAGCTAACAGAAACTGACTGCATGTGTGGGTCTATAGAAGATTGCACATGCATCAGGCAGGAGGAAGATAACTACACTACTAAAGAAAATAGTGCAGAGAAAAATCTATGAAGAACTACTATGATCTACTTATCTAGCTAGCAGAAAGAAGGGCATTGGAGGTGGTCTCTAATGGACTTTTAGTCTTGAGGTGGTAGGGAGAAGAAAAGGGGTCTGCCAATGGTGCTTAGGCTAGCCCTTACAGAGGGGGAGAGAGTAGGCTCTAGTCTTAGCATGGAGGTGATGTGGCCACGGTGGTGGAACTCGTGGAGTGGTGGCGGAATGGAGATGGAGAGCTATGCTAATGGAGGGTGGAAGTGAAGCCAAAACTAGATTCCACTGAATTCCGTGCATGTGGCCACCCATGGGGTGTTTTTATAGACCAAGGGAGGGCTCTCTAGAGAATTATAGAATTCTCTAGAGAGTCTCTAAAGTGGCCATCCAAGAGGGAGAAGGAGAGGTGGTTTTTAGATCCAAAAATATTGGATTTAAGAGAAGACTCTGGTGCTACTTGGAGAAGAGTCTAGAAGACTCTAGGTGGCAACCAAGTGGGTGTGCGGGTGTGCTGTGTGTGTGTGTGGCTAGATGGTCTAGGTTGAGTCCTATAGGTTTAGGTTAGGGTAGGTCTTAGAATTAGGGTTGCAAACCCTAATTACTAAAGTGAATATGTAATTAAACTTGTCACAAGTTTAATTGAGTGAGTGTAAGCATAATTGGAAGAGAAGATACCCAATTAGGTCAGGTTCGAGTCAATTGGACTCTCACTGAGTCCAATTGGACTTGTGCTGGTTGGAATCTGAGCTCAATTGGACTTTGAGTCCAAATGACTAGATGAAGTGTGATTGACTTGATCCAAGTCAATTGGGCTTAGTGAGAACCTAATTAGGTTCTTAGGAGGGTCTTAGGGTGGTTTATTGGGCTTAGGGAACCTTAATTTAGGTTCCCTAAGGTTTGGAATTGGGTTTAGGGACCTATGAAATCAAGATCCAAGCTTGATTTTCAAAGTAGGGTCTAGAGAGGGGTATCAGATGTCCAATCTAAGTGTCAGATGACTTATACCCAAAAATCAGAAGTCCAAACTTCTTGTCTGGATGTTTAATTAGAGGTCAGGGTGGATTCAAGGTTCTGTCTTGGAATTCTACAGAAATTGGATGTCTGACAACTTGTCTAGACGCCCAATAACACTGTAGACTTGGGTTATAGGTCTATGGGTTGTGCCTAAGGGTTCTTGATGTCGAATAACTTATCTAGACATCCAGATAAGGGTTGGAACTAGGGTTTTGAGGTATCCTAGGCTAAGGTGACCTAATCTAAGGGTGGCTAGGGCTTACGGTAGGCTGTAGGGCTATCCTATGGCTTGGATTGGTCCTAAGTTCTTCATAATTTAAACTCTACAATAAATTCTACTAAGTAGCATACCTCTCCCTACATTATTTCTCTACTTTATTCCTAAGTCTTCTACTCTAGCTTCGCTGCAGTACTGATTCATTAATCCACAACATAATTAATTAAGTTAATTAGACTTAATTAATTGCATAAGAATGTAAGCTAGGTTAACTCAATTTTATGTCAAAAATGTAGTATAGGGTCAAGTTAACCTAACATTTTAGATTTTTAAGTTCTTTTTAACTAGTGGAATCTAGGTCATTCACTGGCAAGCATAATTGAATCCTAATTCATCATTAATTCCTAAAGCATCATTACTATCTACTTAATCAATCAAATTATAATTAAATTACTTTTAGCATATGAATCTTGCACAAAAGATTGAACAAGTAAAAGCATGCAAAATTCTATTAGAAAGAAAATAAGTTTACACAAGAAATCTAACAATTAAAATATGGTAAACAAGTTTATTACAACATTTATTACAAAAGTATAGGGCATAAAATATAATACATGAGTCAACAATTACTTACAACAATTAAAAGCTCAAAATAAATCATATAATAGCTTCAACCCTGAAATCAGACATCTAAAGAGAGAGTTAGATGACTTAAAAAGTAAAATTGGACTTCTGAAGTGTAAGCTAGACGTCTGATTCTCTTCTAATTTTTTCACTTATTCTTAACTTCCGTTCATTTTCTTCATCTCTCTGCCTTCTCTTATCTTATTCTCTCTCTTTCTCTTTACTTATGCTTTCCCTCTCTCTCTCTCTCTCTTTCTCGAGCTTTTTTTATACCTATACTTTCCTTCTTCTTCTTTAACTCTCTTATGCTTCTCTTTTCCCTTTCCCTCTCTTTCTTTGTATTTATACTGTGCATTCATTATCCACCTTAAGCCTTTTTTTTTTTCTTTACTTAACAAAAATTTAAGATGGGCGGTCAGACCTCTTTCGGGGATACATAGCACCCCCTGGGGTAGGACAGACCCTACTTGAGGTACGACCTAATTTATATTAGGTGGATTTTGCATTTATTTTCACATCGCACAGTAATGCGCCTAATCAGGCTTGCTCACATCCACGACCACACTTGGGCACACATGCAAACATGCCCACACACACCTACACAGGCACATGCACACGCATGCACCCACGTAACCAATGCTCATAAGTTGTGCCTTGCGCTGATGACCAGGGTGTCCAACACAGGGAAACAACTTATACTAGCATAGACGCTCTTAGTTCTTCGGTCTAGGACTGACTATCTCCTAACTTTCCAGGACAAACTTCCACAGGTTATTCCCAGTGACTTGCTTGGCCAAATCAGTCAAGAAAAGGCTCGATCGAGAGCTGTAGATGAGCTCTACAATGTTCAAGCATCAATTTGACGCTTTGAATAGGATTGGTCCTTTGATTTGAAAGATGAAGATAGATGTTTCACATGGCCATTTGGCCTACAAAGGAGAAGACTTTAGGTCATTTGACCTGATGAAGGGCAATAGCTCCCAGCTGAAGGCCTGCGTGCCTTTAGTGAGTCAATCCACACAATTTGAAGAGGAAGAAAGGTTCCAAAAAGCTTCAGGAAGAAGGAAAAGCTCAAGAAGCTCATTCAGGACAGACAAAGCTCAAATTTTAGCACAAAATTAGCTGATAGAGAGCTAAAAGGCTCTGAAACTGATCTGAGTTGAATCAGAAGTTCAATAACAATTATCTGGGTGGATTTGAGGTTCAAATCTCACCAAAAACATTGAGAACAATGTTAGGTTCCAGTTTGAACCCAAGCTACTAAAAAATCCAATTCTCGATTAATCTTTAATGAAACTCAATTAAATCACTTTAAATATATTCTAAATCATAATAGGGACTCATTCAACCCATTTAATCATGAAATCAAGCCTAAATTCCTCATATTCAACTCAATTTTGACCTAATTGGCTTGAAGTTTGACTTTCCACTCCAAGTCTTCATAGTTACAATTTAAGTCTTAGATCAACTTAATTACACCTCAGGAATTTTCCCAGGACCTTAAAACTATGTTTTGTTAAGTCTGAATGTGCTCTCAGGCATTGCTGGCTGGGGTGAGAAATAGAGTTGTTTGGTAGAAGATTCCAGAGGTTCTAAGACTGACTTGAAAATCTAGTTAGGTTCTAATAGTTCTTCTGATGCTTGTGGACCTAATCTCCAAGGCTAAACCCTAATAGACTCACCTCTCAAACTCCACCGGAGTTGGAGATGATGAAGTTCAGTGATGACCTCTAGACATTAAAACACAAATCTAACTCCAAAAAATTAATCCCTAAGTAAAAAGTAATCAATCTGGAGTTTCCTAGGGCTTTCTAAGTGTTGAACATAAATTTAACTCGCCAGAGCTCACCGAACTTCGGTGAACTCAGAAATAAGGTTATGGAGTTTAAAACTCCATGAAACTGATCATAGATAGTCTCAGATGCTTCTTGAGGTCATAAAGAACCTTAGGAACTCAACAATTAACAAAATTAAAAGTAAAATCAAAAGATATGCTTCAAATTCAAAGAAAACACAATCAGAGTTCGTTGGAACTCAGATTGACTCCTCTCACTCAATTGAGGGAAACAAGTCAATGGTGTGCATCGATGGTGTATGCGTAACTAATTAGATGAATAATAACCTCCTAAGTCGCCATTGACAATGAGCTTAGGAGAGAGAAGAAATTGGCATTTGATGTATACTGCTCTATAGGAGCAATTCAATGTGTCAGAAGGTCCTTAAGGGGTGACTAAGGTGATGGAGGACCTGATTTGAGTGTGGAAGTGGTCCTAAAAACCTCACCATGGATAGTGAGGCATTTAGGTTAGTGTGTCATGAATTAGATGATTAGATGGCTAATTAGGTAAATTCTAAGGTGGATCAAGGCCCTAGAAAGGTGTTAAGGTGTTTGAGGGCCCCAGTGGATGTGTTGTAAGCCAAATTACCTTTGCCATAGATAGCGGAGGTCTCCGATGAGGATAGAGGTGGTTTAGGCGAATATTGTGATAAAATAAGGGGAAAAGATGTGGAAAGTGATAATGAGAGGTAGTGAAAGGGCCCCAGTGGATGTGTTGTAAGCCAAATTACCTTCGCCATAGATAGCGGAGGTCTCCGATGTGGATAGAGGTGGTTTAGGCGAATATTGTGATAAAATAAGGGGAAAAGATGTGGAAAGTGATAATGAGTGGTAGTGAAAGGTGTATAGGGAGTGAAAGAGCAGATTAAGGTCCAGCGAGGCCGGAATTGGCCTCACCAGAGTCGGAGAAGGAAGCTTGAAATTGAGATAAACTAAACTAATCTACCTATCTAAACTATCCCTAACTAACACTATCTACTCTACAATTACCTGGACTAAGTGAGAGGGAGTTGGTAACTGCGTAACGGAGGACGAACTCGGAGGGTTCTAGGAAGATCTCTGTAAGAAAGGAAGTAAAGAGGAAGGAGTGGTAGCACTCTCCCAAGCCCTGTTACGATCGCGGGAGAAGAAGATGGGGTGAGGGAGGCAAGTGTCTCGGGTGGAGGCACTTTGATATCGAGGTGAGAGGTCGCCAGAGTTGGTTGGATGAATAGCCTATCGTCGACTACGGTGGGGGAAGAGGGAAGGGAGTCGATCCTTGAAATTGGAGGGGTGGAGGGTTTAAATAGGTTGCGGTGGTGGTAGAGGGAGCTGTACTTGGATGCTAGAAGGTCTAGGTTCAAGGTAACCACCGACGTCATCTCCGACGCCGGTGAAGTTAACCTCGAACCCTAATTAGGATTAGAGCTTCATCCACACTGTCAGATGGAAAGGGGAGAGTGAGCCGAAGCTCTAGAAGCTTGGCGAAGGAGTTCTGATGGTGGATGGGCGGTGATCAAAAGGTGCAGTGTCCTGCTGATGAGGACCGTCCAGTGCGAGGAAAAAGAAGAGGAAGAAGATGATACTCATAGGGATGTCAATGAAATAAAAACTAGGGACTTTATTGAAAGAAAAGGACTCAAGTGAAATGAATCCTAAGGACCAAAATGCAAATAGGGGCATTTAAGTTAAATTAAATTTAATTATTTTCCAACTTTTTATATATAATTATAAATTAGATAAATACCATACAAATGCCTTGAATTTACATTTTTGACCCATTTAGCCATATTTATTTTAATTAATTAATTTACTTAAGTTACTACATACTTAAGGTTAAATATTTATAATGTTAAGTTAAATATTAATTAGGTAGCTAAATGTTTATAATTTGAGTCTAAATTATTATTTAAATTGTTAATAACATTAATTGACATTTAATTTAGTATTAATAACCTATTTTATGGTCCTTTAATATATTGTCCCTTATATTATAAGTAAACCCTAAATAGACATATTCCTAGCTAATTAACTAAGGAAACTAGTTAATTAGGGGCATTTAAGAGCCATGATGAATCTCTAATCAAGCACTAGCTTCTCTTTATTCTCCAGATCCAGCTTCAGATCTTCTTATTACCTACAAACCATATAATGCTCTTTATCAGCACATTATCACATTATTCTATGCATAGCTAAAATAAAACAATAAAGATGCAAAGTATGCTTGTGAATGCATGGATTACACTAAGTTAAGCTAAGTTCTAACTTAATTTAGGTCATTTATGACCTATGATTGCTGTGCAATCATATCCCCATGCCAAAATCTTGCTAGTCCCTAGCAAATGCAAAACTAAGTTATCTACAAATGGGTCCTAAAGGATTGATTATTATCAAGTGTATGGCTAGAGATTCTTTCCTTTTCATTTTCATGCTGAAATATAGAAATCTAGATAATCATGAAAGTGCAGCTATGTAGCTTTTGCGATGGACTCGTGTGAAAAACTTGATTTACCTCTAAAGCCTATACTTGACCCCTAGTAAAATTCTAACGAGATAAGCAAACTTCTTCCCTCAGGGTATTCAAGATAGTCTATGAATTCCACCCTAGCTTTAAGCTTGGGTAGAAAATGTTTGAGGAAAATAGGTGTTTATTTGGTAGCTCACTCTCATTTGATGCTACATAGAGATTAGTACCATAGAATCTAGATTCCCAAATTGTTAAGTGAATCAACCAAGAGAAAAGCTAGAAAAACTATGTACTCTTTGGTTCCTTTGTATTCACTCTCTCTCTCTTTGTTTTTTTCCTTTTCTTTTTGAGCTCACAATCTCACTAGATTTATGCATATAATCTATATATATTTGGTGGTCTCACATGGCATTAACACTTTAATAGAGTTCCAATAACCCTAACACTAAGTCAAAATCCCTCAACCAGTATTCGGGCAATCAAGAATACAAAAAGGTAGGTTAAGGTCATATTTGGTGGATCGCAATTGTGGTGGGTAATGCTGCCTCAATGCTATTAAAATAAATACTAAGGCACTCATACGCTCATCCCTTTTTTTTGCTTTTTCTTTTTATTTTTTTTTATTTTTCTAATTTTTTCTTCTCTCTTTTTTTTATATACAATTTGAATTTTTTTCCTTTTTCTTCTTTCTTTTCTTTTTTTTCACACAACTCAATATAGCACATGGCATATGCAAATTTTATTCAGGAGGCATTATTAGATACTGGTGGTGCTGAAGAGATATCCGGTGGGCTATTTGTTGGAAGTTCCTACTCTCGGCACCAGGAAGAGATGGATAGGACAGTGTAATCCTGACCTTGACATCAATATCCTCCTTCAGCCAAGAATTTTGTGAAGAATGGTCGTAACCATCCACCTTAGTCTTAGTTCTATTAGAACTCGATCTCCACGTATCTGCCTTGGTTGGTGGCTCTCAAGAATTCACACAAAATTTATACGTAGGAACCGAGTGAGAAATTGTGCCTAACTCCAAGTATCACCACTCAATTATCTAGAATTCCAGATTCCTTGCACTAACCCTAGAGCACTAGTAACACTCTAGTCTCATCTCACATTATTTGGTGGATTTCTAGAAGATTCACCTAACTTCCAAAATGTTGTCCAGGGGTTCAGGGAAAGAAGGACTACTTCTTCTCGACAGACTAAAGATGTTTATCAGTCTTCACCGTGAATCCATTGCAAATTCTACATGTAAGTCTGAAAGTTGTACTAGTTTCTAGATTATAAGAATCAACTTGAGGACAAAATCCTAATGGGTTCTCTTGATAAAATCTTATTCATGAATGCACTATGTATATATGCTATATATAAGTAACCTCTTCGGATTATTACTTTAATGAAATTCCCTTATCGGGTCACATTCAGCATGGTCCTTAATTCAAAATAGGAATGGTGAGCAGATGAGTCAGAAGTGGTTGTTGCAAATGATTTCTAGCTCCAATGAGAGCATTGGAGGTGGAGTCGGTTGTTCACAAATTAGGACCCTAAAGTAGATATAACATGCTTCTTAGAGGTTTTCCTAAGTGTTGGAATAAAAAATTTTCAATTTTCATAAGTTCTTGCATGTCATGCAAGAATATAGAGAAAATAAATATGATAGGGAGTGTGGGTAGAATCACCTGGAATATGCTCGTAAATTTTCATTCAGCACAAGCCAACCTGATGATTTGTAGAAAAATATTCTAAAAGAAAATATGCTATGTATAGAAAGGTATCAAATGTTATTTATAAATGTTGAGTTTAACGCCTTCAGCTAGGTGAAAACTCAATTCGAATATGTCAGCACAGTATTGAGAATGGCACGTAAAATGATAAGAATTTTAATCTCATTCGCCAACAGCGGGTCGCAAATGCGGACCAGTAGCCCATGGAATAGAACCCCAAATAATCAGAAAAATATGTAGATAGGGCTTGAGATTATTTACAGCCAAAAACTACAGCAGAAAAATAAATAAATGCAGGTGCCTGGAAGAAATGAAGATGAAGACATTCTGAAGAGTTGGTGTAGAAGATGGGTGGTTGGGGTATGAGTGGAGTCGTGTGAGGTAAAATCATATGGGTCCTGATAATGGTGATGAATGGAAGGCATGACCCAAGTAGTGTGGTCAGAGTTAGAGATGGGGATGGGAGTTGGAATAGGAGGAGCAAAATCGAAGGTGGGAGTCTAATGATCCACTGATTTGTCACCTGCAACATACTCGGTCATGACTTAATAAGCAGGGAACTCGTTTGTTGTAGTCACATCTTCCTATGTCAATAGGGACGATTCAATAATGTATAGATTTGGATATTCAGAGTCAAGGGTGCTGTGGTTAGATAAACACCCTAGACAATCGGATCCACAAGGAGAAATGTGCAGTGCAGTGGTCTTAGTCCCGTGTGGATCGAGGTCCAGAAACACTGATAGTGTAGACGCATGAGACATTGGATCGTCACAAAGGAGCCCAATGTTACAACATATGCTGAGTCTTCGTCTTCACCATCCTCCTCGATGCGATCATAGTCGAAGTTCCTAGATGCCTTGAATATGTCAATTGTAAGTCGCTTGTTTCCTAGGGCAATCTGCATACACCCGGATGCACAGTCAATGTTCTCTCGGGCTGTCACCAGAAATGGGTGACCTAAAATGATTAGTGCATCAAGGAGATTAGGAGGAACCTCCATATTGAGAACAAAAAAGTTTATAGGAAAGCAAAATTCGTGGACTTTTACGATCACATTTTAAACCACCCCCTCAGTATTTTCAATGATCTATCAGCTAGCTGAATCATAACCGAGGTGGGTTTTAACTCCCCGAATAGAAATTGATCAAATACGGAAATGGGAGTCAGGTTGATGGATGAACCAAGACCTAGAAGGGCCCGATCAAATGGAGAATCCTGCAAAAAGTAGAAAATGAGTGGGGTGCCAGGGTCTTTCCTCTTTGGTGGTAAGTCGGCTAGAATCACGGCGCTAACCTCTTTTGACAGTACCGCCTGTCGTCCAATTCTCGGTTATCGCCTCAGGGTATAGTAGTCCTTGAAGAACCTAGTGACAGTAGGGATGTCATCAATGAATTTGACGAGAGGGACCTGAATATGTACTTCCTTGAACATTGACTTCAGGTCCTGAGAATTCCGCATATCCTTGTTCTGTGCAACATTCCATGTCAGAGCCTTTTGAAATGGAATGGGAATCTTAGGGTAAAGTGGCCTCTTTCCCTTATCTATCGTAGGTTGTTCCTAAGATGAAGGAGTCGAACCATCCTATAGTGGAGGGTGAGAAAAATCAGGACACGCTTGCCTAAATGGTGGGTCGTATGTCTTCTTTCCACTCCTCAATGAAGCAGCTTTAGCTTTGGCATGCTATCCATAAGGTGGTAGAGGAGTGGAAGGGGTAGACTAATCAAGGTTTTGCAACAAAGGTGGTTGGCCTTGAGCATAACAAAGGGGTAAAGGATGCACCTATAATATGGCATGCGCTTATCCCTGTGGTGCCTAAAACCTAGGCGGGGTGCCTTGGTTCTGCACATATTATGGGTTTGGGATAGGTTGGGAGGGCAAGGCACCCTGAATCCTATGCCCTTACAATGGTTGGTTCTGCATGTCCTAGATGCGCTATATCTAGTTAGCCATCATTGTCATAAGCTACAAGCTATCCTGTGTCGACTTTCGCATTGATTCCTACAGCTTTCTTTTAGTGCCTCCAAAGGGTTAGCCCATTTTGGAGGGTGACTGGTAGCTTGTTGCAGCAGCTGGTATATAAAATGAGGTTGCTGCTGAGATAAAAATGGTTGCTGCCTAGGGTACGTGTTTTACGCACTCCCGTACTGCTTGGTCTGGTAGTGTGGATCCTGATGTGGTCTCTGCGAATTACCAGACTAGAAGTTTGGATGCTAGCGCCAACCAAGGTTATACGTCTCCGAGTACTAGTTATTATGCCTGTATCCCTAAATAGCGTTGACGTCTTTGTAGGCCAACAACATCTGAGACGTATATTCATCAAGGGAATACGCATCAAAATCATCATGTGGTGCATAACCTTGATTTTGTCGTACCAGCTCAAGGTTATTTGCGGGATACTAATATGCAAACTCCTGTGAATATGGAGTAGATGCATCCTGAATGAGTAAATTAACTCGAGCAGGAGGGGCTTGGGGTGCATAAGAGGACCTCGAAGAATTTTCGATCAGATTTGATCGACCATGACTCAGTTGGTCAATCTTCATTTTTATTAGATTCAACTTACCCAGTTGCTTGATGATGATATCCATACAGGCTCAAGTAGACTTAGTGTGAGCCTCATGAACACCAACCCGCTGCTGTCCAGACCGTTGGAACTGGTTCATAGACTTGCCATTCATCGTATTCTTCACCAAAGACTCAAACAACTCAAATGCGTTGTTCCCATCTTTCACAAGGAAGTTCCCACCACTATATGCATCGGCCAGATACCGATGTGTGTCATCCAGTCCATGGTAAAAGATGTGGGCCAAGTGCCATCTGGGCACACCATGGTGCGGGCATTCCCTAGGGAGATCATGGAATAGATCCTAGGCATCATGCAACTTCTCCCCAGGTCCTTGGGAGAAAGTTGTAATCGCGTGCCTCATCATGTTCATACGACTGATCGGGAAGAACTTTTGCAGGAATTCACGTCGTCAATCTGCCTAGGTTCCAATTGGCCTTCTGATGGTCTTGAACCAGTATGAAACTTTCTCCTTAAGAGAGAAAAGGAAAAGCTTCACCAGAATAATTCCAAGGTCTATGTTCCTGGGTCAAGCCATTTTCGCGATTCGACTTAGGTCCTCTAAGTGCTAGAATGGATCTTCATTTGAGTTCCCATAGAAGTAATTCTAGATCAGACTAATTACATTAGGCTTGAGCTTGAAACTGGTCTCTGCCTACGGGAATCCGAACTAGTGGTGCAACAATCGGTGCTGCCTGATCGTAGAAATCGCAAAGCTGTTCTCTTCACAGTGGATGCTGCATCCTGTCAAGAGTAGTCAAGATGCGGTCCATACTCTGCTGGTGCCGCTCCTCAGATTCAGCAACCCGGGCTTCCAGACAAGCCATTAGGTCCTAATTTGCTGGATCTTGACTAGGTCCGGGTCTAGGATTAGCCATCTTAGCTAAGAGAGTATAAGAAGAAGGGTGAGAAGATGGTCTGTGTGATGCGATGAATCGCCTTTGCCTCCTTGGGATTGGCTCCCAAGATCCAACCAGTTGAGGTCTAAGTGATCTCCTCCCTTACATACATCAACCAACCCTTGGGTTAGTGAAGCCCAAACAAGGCTAAGGCCTTGTCAATCAGGTAGTCCTTATGATCAGATGATCGGATGTTTCATTTTAAGTTCAAATTCCTAAAGAAAATTCATCGTGAAATTGACTGAAGGTAATCCCTACCTCTTAAGATAAACCTGGCCAGCCTGTGTACGAGGGGACTAAGAGGAAGGTTCTTCCTTCAGCTTTCACCTTTAGTTCCTTTGTACCTCTTAGCCATGGTCATTTGACACTACCCCACGGGCTTAGACACCAGGTTCGGCAGAAGTGCTTGAAATCACCCAATAATATGACAACAAATTTGGGTTGATTTATGTATTTTAATGATTTTTATTAACCTTTTCATTCATCTAGGGTTTGTGGTGAGTGGCCTACAAGGTGACCGAGCTCATTGGCTAGCCACTAGACTTGATTTAGTCTAGGTTAGCCCAAATGTGTGGTCTCTATAAATTTCACCCTAAAGGTGTAACCTAGGGTTCATGCAGTTCTAGGTGTGCTATAAACCAACATTCAAATTGAAATTATTTTCTATAGCAAAATTTGAATCCAATTGATTTGAAATTTGACAGGTAGACTCCTTTCTCAATTAGCTTTCTACAAAATTTTTTTTTGAAATTTTTACCGCTTTAGCCGAATAAATATAAATATTTAGTTGTCAGGGGGTCAGATTTGGAATTTTGACCCCTTGTTGATTTTGTAATTTGAAATAGTATCAAATAAATTACAAAAATATGGGAAAAATATAGAAATAGAAGATAGCTTCATAAGCTTTCAAACTCCACCATTTCTGGTCAAATTTGATTCACGTGCTATTTAGAATTGCCTTTTGAAATTTGAAAATTTTCAAATTTGAGTCACTTTGACCCCTTATAAGTCATGAATTCTTATAAATTCTGTGATTAAAATTTTTTCAAATGAAAGATGCATTTGAAAGATATTTTGAAAAAAAACTCGGCCGAATTTGAGAATTTTTGGCTCAATAAATATTTGGTAAATAAATTTTGAATTCACTATTTAAACTCTTGCTGAATTTTAGAATGTGGTAGAAAGACTTCTAAAAGTGGTTTGAAATTCAAATTCAAATCTTCCACCAAAATGATTTGTTTTCTTTTTTTTGAATTCTTTTTTTCAAATTTTTTTTTTCAAAACATTTTTTCTTTTTGGAGGGAAACTCTTTACAATTTTTTTCTTTTTTTTTCAAGCAAAAACTCTTACCTAAGATTCAGAAGGAACCCTAAATCTAAAACCTAGTTTTTTTTCCTTTTTCTTGCACAAAAATATGTAGATTTATTTTCTCAAAAATCAAATTCTACTTAGAATTCAAATCTACCAAGGGTTCAGAAAAGGGAAATCCTAAACTATGATAAAGATGTGCACCTGATTTTTTCTAACTGCACCCGATGTGTGGGCAGATTCCACTCTTCATTTCCTACACATCAGCAAGCAAGAAGAAGTAATTTGTCACTATTATGCTCACAAAAATCACAAATCAAAATCACGTTGCCTCCTCGGCAATGACACCATTTGCTGGGTTCGTGTAGATTGCATATTGGTTAGGAAAAGCGTTGTAGTATAGTGTGAAATATGCTTCAACAAAAAATTTTAATTACAAGACGGTGAGTCCCGATCAATTTCAGGGAGGCATTTATAAAAGCAAAATTAATTCAATCACTTTACTACTTGCTTAGAAATGTACATCGATTTCCAACCTACGAATAAATGTGTTTCCAGTCACGTTATTAACCCTAATGACGTGTGCGTGCGGCAAATAGATGACAAAAGTGAACGTGTGAGTATCAGTGCACATGATCCTAGTTATGCTATGGCTATTTACCGAAAAAGCATCGATCGCTAGGTCATTAACAACTTCATGCACCGACATGCTTGTTGCGAAAAAATATAAGTTATAGCAAGCAACTTATTATCACAAGAAAGGTTTTGCAAGGAAGCTCATGGTGATTCCACAATAGACATACATGCATATAAAAATCTCAGGTGATTTTCATTTCATCGGAAGGAGTTATTACAGAGTGGATCTAGATGAAAGCTTATACATGAATGATTAAAGCAAAAACTAGCTAACAGAAACTGAGTGCATGAGAGGATCTATAGAAGATTGTGCATGCATTAGGCAGAATGAAGATAACTACACTACTAAAGTAGAAAATAATGTAGAGAAAAAGCTATGATGAACTACTATGATCTACTTATCAAGCTAGCTGTAAGAAGGGCATTGCAGGTGGTCTCCAATGGCCTTTTGGTCTTGAGGTGGTAGGGAGAAGGAGGGGCGGCCAATGGTGCTTAGGCTGGCCCTTGGAGAAGGGGAGAGAGTAGGCTCTAGTCTTGGTGCAGAGGTGATGTGGCCATGATGGTGGAACTCATGGAGTGGATGTGGAATGGAGGTGGAGAGCTGTAACGACCCGGTTCCTGAGTCCCTATGAGACACGAGAACCGGACCGAGTCAACTAATCCCAAGACCTAGTCGTCCAATGAGGAAGTAACCAAAAGAGCAGTAAAATAAACCACATTCAGCATGAATATAACTAACAGTAAGAAAGTACAGCAGTAAGGAAAGAAACTACCACAGTATGTACCACCACAATAGTAGAACAACATTCATAATATAATTTGAACTGCAGGTAAAGAAAGTACAGCGGAAACAAGAACTACTCACTACAGCGTAACAAAAAGAGGTACAAGAGACAGTGGTAACTCTACTGGACCCTACTCGGCCCAGCGTCCTCTACAGCCGCTGACCCTGGCTGCTCAACACCTGGTCCTGAAAAAGGTAACGATTGTAACACGTCAGCAAAATGCTGAGTAGAGTGGCAACTAAACTAAAGGGAACAATAGAGTGTACAGTAGCTGTTATGTTCGATTACTTTCTTTATTCACATCTTTCAATTGTCTCACTATTTCATTTATTCCCCAGATCTTTTTCTTGATCTCGAATGTTCCTCATGGGAACAATCTTGATTGCAGTCTTTTCCAAAAAGTAGAAGTAGCACGTGGTGCTCTCCTGGCCGGGAGAGTCCCCCGTGGTGATCCTACCCTCAGTCAACCACCCCAAGGTCACTGACAGACGTAACGGTGACTACGGCACGCGCGATAAACGCACAGGTAGCTAACCCGTACTGGCATGCGGTCAGTCGTTTCCGTTAACGGGTGCGCCCAAAGCACAGCACGGAACCAGTCCAGGGCAGAGCCCTCTTAGTAACAGGGGTCCAACCCCTCCACAGCAACCAAACCGGGGCCTTGCCCCTCCACAGTTCGCGCACCCTCGCCTGACTACCCTGGTTTGCCCCAGCGGGCCCAACAAGTCGGTGTGGGAGGCTAGTAGAACCCTGGGGCCCATGGGGTAGCTATTACCTCCCTACACTAGTAGCTCTCCTCGGTACTACATACGCGAGGGCCAGCAAGTCGGTACAGAGTGGCCCGTCCTAACCCCGGGTCCCGGGGGCGGCTGGCTCCTCTCTGCACAAAACAGGGGGACAGTCGCTCTCCTTGGTACTCCGTACTCAAGGGCCAGCTCACTTCCCCAATACTATTCCATTCACTTTCCAGGAGTTCTACTCCTACTTCCCCGTAGGGTTCCATCCTTTTTACTCAGACATGCAGGTTTCACTTTCCTGTTTCACATTCTTACAATCCATGTTCTCAACCACGTTATTTATTCACAACAGGCAACTGTTAATTCAAATTACAGGCAGCTTTATATCTCTTTCCATTTTCCAAGACTGCAGTATTATACATTCCACTAGTTTTCCCATCCTAGGATTCATGCCATATCCTAGGATCTATCATACAATCTAGTTTTCCAGCCCTAGGATTCATGCAACACCTAGGAGCTATCATTCCATCTATTTCTCATTCCTAGGATTCATGCAACGTCCTAGGTTCTATTTATGGTTCCATAATTTAACAGATTTTATTAATAACTTAAAGCCACTCTACCAGGTACAATGGGATAAATGGGGGCGTGGTCGGGAATCCCGCGTGCCTCCGCGACCCCCGAAACTGCAACAGAATGGGGTCCTATTACAAGGATCAAACACAAGGAGTGCCTCAAAACAGTGTATAGCTATTGTAGACGGGTAGAGGAATTAATTCTAAAAAGAACGCAACTCGAATCGCGGAAAACGGAACTCGAACGGGCCCTAAACGGGTCAAAAACGACACTGTGCAAAGTCAGATGTCTGGAACTTCTTCCAGACGTCTTAAAAAGTGGATCAGAGAATTACCTTGTTCAGTGTGGTTTCCCAGACGTCCAGAAGTCTGCGGGGACGTCTGGCCTAACTCCCAGACGTTCGATGGTCACCCCGGACGTCTGGAGGTCGCTTCCGCCGTCTGGTACTACTGCCAGACGTCTGATTCACGATGGATGGCGAATCACCGAGCCTGCACACACCCATCTCCCTCCCTCAGTACGGTCAGTCGACAGGAAGGAAGAAGTAGACGGAAAACTCACCTTTCAGACGTCTGGATGGTCTTCCATACGTCGCCCTAGCCGTCTGGCTATCAACCCAGACGTCTGATTCTGGAAATTTTTCCAGAATCAGGGTGCCACTCGGCCTCCGCTCGCGACGCCGCCCGCGTCGCACCTCGCGCGCCTGCTGCTCAGACCGCAGCAGTCCCCCCTTCTCGTCGCTCTGCGCCCCCTACGCCCTCCGCCGGCCGGCCCTAGCGTCCTCGGCGAGCTCGCCCTCACGGCAGAGCTACGCTCTCGCACGCAGCACCTCCTCCGCGCTCACTGCGGCCGCCGCTGCCGCCTTCGCGCTCGCGCTCACGCTCACTGGCTGAAGGAGAAGAGGGAGGAGATGGTGGTGACGGAAGTGAGGGGAGGCGTGGCCTTTTAAGGCCGTGCGAGGAGGAGAGAGGATGCGGTAGGGCGTCTGCAGCCACAGGGAATAAACGAATATGCGGGTCTGTGCGCTCAAGCGCATAGACGGCCCGCGCGTGTGGAAGATAGCGGATTTCCAGACGTCTGGAAACGATCCCAGACGTCTGGTCCGACATCTGGGCCACCTCCCAGACGTCTTAAAAGACGTCTGGGGCACGCGTTCGTTACAATGTAACAAACTCAAAGGAAGTTTCGTCCCCGAAACTTGTGCCAACTAGGGTGCGGGAAAAGATGTCCAATTAACCATAACAAACTCAAAGAGGACCGAAGCCGATCCGAAAAGACGTACCCACGAAAAGCTCCGGGTACCGCTCCCGCATTGCTGCCTTAGGCTCCCAGGTAGCCTCCTCGTACCGCTGGCTCCTCCACAAAACATTTACCAGGGGTACTTGCTTTCGTCTCAAACTGCGGATGGCTCGATCTAGGATCTGCACTGGCTGCTCGGGGTAGGTCAGGTCGTCGCCCACCTCGATGCTCTCATGACTTAGTATGTGACTGGAGTCGGCTACGTACTTCCGGAGGTTGGACACGTGTAACACATCGTGCACACCAGAAAGCTGCGGGGGAAGGGCAAGTCTGTAAGCAACGGGTCCAACCCACTCCAGGACCTCAAAGGGACCCACAAACCTCGGCGCGAGCTTCCCTCTCACCCCAAACTGCTGTAAGCCCTTCATGGGCGAAACACGAAGGAAAACGTGGTCCCCAACCTCAAACTGCACCTCTTTGCATCTCCGATCCGCGTAGCTCTTCTGTTTGCTCCTGACAGTGCGGAGTCGTCTGTGGATCTGCTCAACTACCTCCTAACTCTGCCGCATCAACCTGGGGCCAACCTCCCACTTGGTCCCCACCTCAACCCAACTCAAGGGTGCCGTACACTTCCGTCCGTACAGAGCCTCGTAGGGAGCCATGCCGATGCTCGAGTGATAACTGTTGTTGTATGCAAACCCTGCCAGGGGCAGGTGCTCCTCCCAAGAGCCTCTCCAGTCCGGTACACAGGCACGCAAAAGGTCCTCAAGTGTCTGTATCGTGCGCTCAGACTATCCGTCCGTCTGGGGGTGGTAAGCCGTGCTAAACCTCAACCTTGTCCCCAAGGCCTGCTGAAACTCAACCTAAAACTGGGACGTAAAGCAGGTATCCCGGTCGGATACGATCTCTCACAGAACTCCGTGTAGTCGTACCACATCACGGATATACCTCTTTGCCAACTGTGCTGGTCCCAAAGTAACTCGGATCGACAAGAAACACACCGTCTTCGTCAGTCTATCCACTATTACCCAGACTGCGTCGTGTCCCCGCTGGGTAACAGGTAAGCCCACCACCAAGTCCGTGGTGATGCTCTCCCACTTCTACTCTGGCACTAGAAGCAGATGAAGCGACCCTGCAAGCCTCTGGTGTTCGGCTTTCACCTGCTGGCACACTAAACACTACTGCACGAACTCACCCACATCCCACTTCATCCCTCTCCACCAAAACTTGCGTCTCAAGTCGTGGTACATTTTTGTGTTTCCGGGATGTATGGTGAATCTGGAACCGTGTGCCTCAGTCAAGAGCTCTCTCAACAGCTCCTCGTCTCTAGGAACGCACAACTGTCCCCTCAAGCGTAGCACCTGGTCCGTGAAAGAGAAGTCCCCAGGGTCTCCTGACAGTACTCTATCACGCAAAGACTGCAAGTACGGATCGGCCATCTGCCCTGTGATGATGCGGTCTATCAGCTCTGGCCTGGTCTGCCGTGTCACCGTCACTGCCCCACAATACCCTCGTAACTCTAGAGGTAGCCAACTGCCCACCTCCTCCAAAAGGCTCCAACTCTGTAACTGTAGACTGGCCAAGCGTGCGGGTGCCTTACGGCTCAAGGCGTCAGCCACCACATTGGCTTTTCCCGGGTGGTAGGAGATGCTGCAGTCGTAGTCCTTCAGGAGCTCCAACAAATGTCTCTGTCTCATGTTGAGCTCCTTCTGATCAAAATGTTATCTGAGGCTCTTGTGATTAGTAAAAATCTCGAAGGTCTCACTGTACAAGTAGTGCCTCCAGGTCTTCAGTGCGAAGACAACAGCTGCCAACTCTAGGTCATGGGTAGGGTAGGTATGCTCATGGGGCTTCAGTTGCCGCGAAGCGTAAGTGACAACGTGACCCCTCTGCATGAGTACACCTCCTAACCCCTGCAAGGAGGCATCTGTGTACACAACGAACCTGCCACTACTGTCAGGGATGGTGAGCACGGGAGCCGAGGTCAACCTCTCCTTCAGCTCCAGAAAACACGCCTCACAGGCGTCTGTCCAAGCGAAAGGCACGTCCTTCCGGGTCAACTGTGTCATAGGACGTGCAATCTGCGAAAATCCTCTGATGAATCATCTGTAGTAGCCTGCCAGTCCAAGAAAACTGTGAATCTCAGTGACTGAACGCGGTCTCTCCCACCTGAGCACTACCTCGACCTTGGCTGGGTCCACCGCCAAGCCATCTCCAGAGATCACATGACCTAGGAAGGTCACCTCCCTCAACCAGAACTCGCACTTGCTGTATTTGGCGTACAGCCGGCGTCGTCTCAGAGTGTCCAGAACCATCCGCAAGTGCTGTCTGTGCTACGTCCGATCTCTAGAATAGATGAGTACATCATCTATGAAAACCACCACGAACTGGTCCAAGTATGGTCTAAACACCCGGTTCATCATGTCCATGAAAGCAGCAGGGGCATTGGTCAGCCCAAACGGCATGACCAAAAACTCGTAGTGTCCGTACCGGGTGCGAAAAGCTGTGTTGGAGACGTCGGTCTCCCTGATCCTCAACTGGTGGTATCCAGACCTCAAGTCTATCTTGGAAAACACCGTGGCACCCCGCAACTGGTCAAACAAATCGTCGATCCTCAGCAGCGGATATCTGTTCTTGATGGTGACCCTGTTCAGCTGTCGGTAGTCCACACAAAGGTGTAGGGTCCCATCCTTCTTCTTCACAAATAGTACCGGGGCTCCCCAGGGGGACACACTGGGCCTCATGAAACCTTTCTCCAAAAGGTCCTACAACTGGGACTTGAGCTCTCGCAGCTCAAGCGGTGCCATTCTGTATGGCGCGGTGGAGATGGGCCTAGTCCCTGGTACTAGTGATATCTCAAACTCAATCTCACGCTCGGGCGGTAGTCCTGGTAACTCGTCTGGAAACACGTCGGGGTACTCTCTGACCACCGGGATGCTCTGGAAGTCTGCCACAGGGCTAGGCTCTGCCACCACACAAGCTAGGAAGCCCTCACACCCCTGGCTCAAAAGTCTCGCCGCCTGAAGTGCCGAAATGCACCTGAAACCTCCGTCCACTGGCTGTCCGTGAAACTTGAAAGAAGGCAACTCCGGAATGGAGAAGACAATCTTCCTCTCAAAATAGTCCACCAAGGCGTGGTAAGCGGACAGCCAATCCATCCCTAGAATCACTCCAAAGTCCTCCATCTGGATCATAATCAGGTCAGCTGGCAAGCTATGTCCTCCGACGCTGACCTCGCAATCCGTGTACACCTCCTCAGCTACAAGCAGCTGGCCACTTGGACCTCTGATTACGAACGGATTCTCTAACAGTGTATAATCCTGGTCCAAACTAATTGCGAAACTGGCTGCGACAAACGAGTGCGTAGCACCGGAATCGAAAAGTGTGTAAACGAGTCTGCCAGAAACTGAAACCATACCTGCTACCACCAATCCCGAAGCTCTGGCGTCCCTGTGTGTGAGGGCGTTGATACGCCCCTAAACTCTAGGTGCGGACGAAGCAGCCACACTCTGCGTCGGATGGGTAGGTGCTGGCCGGTACCCTCCTTGCGACTGCTATCCTCCTCCTCGCGCCTGGGAACCATGGCCTCCTGTGCGCCCTCCCGTGCTCTGCGCGGGGAGTATCTGCTGACCCCCTGCCCTAGATGGGCAGTCCCT
The DNA here is from genome assembly GCA_037157565.1 of Thalassia testudinum. Classification (NCBI taxonomy): domain Eukaryota; kingdom Viridiplantae; phylum Streptophyta; class Magnoliopsida; order Alismatales; family Hydrocharitaceae; genus Thalassia; species Thalassia testudinum. Next base: position 127,895,751 of record JAZHRO010000014.1, on the reverse strand, counting down.
CCTGATGTGGCCCGGCTGGCCACACTGGTACCAGAGGGGAACCCGACTCCCGCCCTCTGTGGGTCCCTGCTGTCGGCTAGGCGGGGGTCCGGTGCTGGCGACTGGCCCCTGTCGAGGGCCCCCAAAGGCCACTGATGGCCCTGCACAACGTGACGGCTCTCCTGCGGATGCCACTTGTCTCCGTTCTCACCGGCCCTATGAAAAGTCTGGCTGGAAGGGCCTCTTCCGCCCACCGTCGGTGTCTCGTGCGGACGGGTTGGTCTCCTCATAAGTCATAGCTGCCTCTACCACCCTCGAAAACGTAGGCAGCTTCAGGGGTTTGACATACCCCGGATCGCAGGTCGGAGCCCCTTGGTGAACCTCCAAAGGCGCTCCTCCTCAGTGGCTATCGCTGTCGCTGCAAAGCGGGATAGCTCCAAGAAACTCGTGCGGTACGTGCTCACAGTCATCGTCCCTTGGCGGAGAGTGTGGAACTTCCTCCTCCTCTGGTCCTGCCACGTCTGGGGAAAGTACTGCTCGCAGAAGAGGGTGACGAACTGGTCCCACGTCGGCTCGTCCCTCTCCTGTCCCCGGACCGCCCTCCGCCACCGGTGTGCCGCACTCTCCAGTTGGTAGTGGCAAAGGCCACGCGGCACTCCACCGGGGGGCGAAGGGTGTCGAAGATCTTCTCTAGCTGCTCAAGCCTTTCCTCTACCTCGGTCGGGTCCTCATCCCCCTTGAAGGAGGGGGGCTTCAGCTTCCGGAACTATCCGAAAAGCTCGAAGTGGCGCTGTAGGGGAGGTGCTAGTGCACCTCCACGCGAAGGTGCCTCGTGTACAGAAGTGTCGGACGAAGGTGGGGGCGGCAGCGGCCCATCCCCTCCCTTGTGTCCAGCGCAGTGTCCGTCGCGTGGTCCCACAGAGGACTCCCCCTCTGCAGCCCCAGGAGGAGGTGCTCGGGGCGGTGGGTGGAGCTCCTCTCGTACAATGTCCAATATCAGTCTGGCGAGGTCCTGGGCCTGGATGCCCGGGAGTGGTGGCTGGTCCACCGAGACGTCAACAACAGCACGTCCACCTCGCCGACCTCGTCCTCGGCCGCGCCCGCGGCAAATCTCGCCAGTCCCGCGACGAGGAATCTCCTGTAAGGAGACGCGAAACAAAATGGAAAAAAAAAACGTCAAAACAGACGGTATCTAACGAAACTTCTAAGAGCTCATGTCAAGAGATAGGTTGTGGTTGCTACTCTAGTTATAAACATGTGAATTGGTTATTTTCCAGTCAATTGTTTCACTTCTCGGGACGACCTTCCTCTGATACCATCTTGTAACGACTCGATTCCCGACTCCCTACGAGACACGAGAACCGGACCGACTCAACTAATCCCAAGACCTAGTCGTCCAACGAGGAAGTAACCAAAAGAGCAGCAAAATAAACCACATTCAGCATGAATATAACTAACAGTAAGAAAGTACAGCAGTAAGGAAAGAAACTACCACAGTATGTACCACCACAACAGTAGAACAGCATTCATAATATAATTTGAACTGCAGGTAAAGAAAGTACAGCGGAAACAAGAACTACTCACTACAACGTAACAAAAAGAGGTACAAAAGACAGTGGTAACTCTACTGGACCCTACTCGGCCCAGCGCCCTCTGCAGCCGCTGACCCTGGCTGCTCAACACCTGGTCCTGAAAAAGGTAACGAGTGTCACATGTCAGCAAAACGCTGAGTAGAGTGGCAACTAAACTAAAGACAACAGTAGAGTGTACAGTAGCTGTTATGCTCGATTACTTTCTTTATTCACATCTATCAATTGTCTCACTATTTCATTTATTCCCCAGATCTTTTTCTTGATCTCGAATGTTCCTCGTGGGAACGATCTTAATTGCAGTCCTTTCCAAAAAGTAGAAGTAGCATGTGGTGCTCTCCTGGCCGGGAGAGTCCCCCGTGGTGATCCTTCCTTCAGTCAACCACCCAAAGGTCACTGACAGACGTAATGGTGACTACGGCATGCGCGATAAATGCACAGCTAGCTAACCCGTACTGGCACGCGGTCAGTCGTTTCTATTAATGGGTGCGCCTAAAGCACAGCAAGGAACCAGTCCAGGGCAGAGCCCTCTCAGTAACAGGGGTCCAACCCCTCCACAGTAACCAAACCGGGGCCTTGCCCCTCCACAGTCCGCGGACCCTCGCCTGACTACCTTGGTTTGCCCCAGCAGGCCTAACAAGTCGGTGTGGGAGGCTAGCAGAACCCCGGGGCCCGTGGGGTAGCTAGTACCTCCCTACACTAGTAGCTCTCCTCGGTACTACGTACGCGAGGGCTAGCAAGTCGGTACAGAGTGGCCAGTCCTAACCCCGGGTCCCTGGGGCGGCTGGCTCTGCTCTGCACTAAACAGGGGGACAGTCGCTCTCCTTGGTACTCCATACTCAAGGGCCAGCTCACTTCCCCAATACTATTCCATTCACTTTCCAGGAGTTCTACTCCTACTTCCCCGTAGGGTTCCATCCTTTTTACTCAAACATCCAGGTTTCACTTTCTAGTTTCACATTCTTGCAATCCATGTTCTCAACCACGTTATTTATTCACAACAGGCAGCTGTTAATTCAAATTACAGGCAGCTTTATATCTCTTTCCATTTTCCAAGACTGCAGTATTATAAATTCCACTAGTTTTCCCATTCTAGGATTCATGCCATATCCTAGGATCTATCATACAATCTAGTTTTCCAGCCCTAGGATTCATGCAACACCTAGGAGCTATCATTCCATCTATTTCTCATTCCTAGGATTCATGCAACGTCCTAGGTTCTATTTATGGTTCCATAATTTAACAGATTTTATTAATAACTTAAAGCCACTCTACCAGGTACAACGGGATAAATGGGGGCGTGGTCGGGAATCCCGCCTGCCTCTGCGACCCCTGAGACTGCAACAGAATGGGGTCCTTTCACAAGGATCAAACACAAGGAGTGTCTCAAAACAGTGTATAGCTACTGTAGACGGGTAGAGGAATTAATTCTGAAAAGAGTGCAACTCGAATCGCGGAAAACGAAACCCGAACGGGCCCTAAACGGGTCAAAAACGACAACACTGTACAAAATCAGACGTCTGGAACTTCTTCCAGACGTCTTAAAAAGTGGATCAGAGAATTACCTTGTTCAGCGTGGTTTCCCAGACGTCCAGAAGTCTACGGGGAATTCTAGCCTAGCTCCCAGACGTCCGATGGTCACCCCGGACGTCTGGAGGTCGCTTCCGCCGTCTGTTACTACTGCCAGACGTCGGATTCGCGATGGACGGCGAATCACCGAGCCTACGCACACCCATCTCCCTCCCTCAGTACGGTCAGTCGACAGGAAGGAAGAAGGAGACGGAAAACTCACCCTTCAGACATCTGGATGGTCTTCCAGACGTCGCCCTTGCTGTCTGGCTATCAACCCAGATGTCTGATTCTGGAAATTTTTCCAGAATCAGGGCGCCACTCGGCCTCCGCTCGCGACGTCACCCGCGTCGCACCTCGCGCGCCTGCTGCTCAGACCGCAGCAGTCCCCCCTCCGCGTCGCTCCGCTCCCCCTGCGCCCTCCGCCGGCCGGCCCTAACAGCCCCGGTGAGCTCGCCCTCACGGCAGAGCTCCGCTCTCGCACGCAGCACCTCCTCCGTGCCCACTGCGTCCACCGCTACTGCCCTCGCACTCGCGCTCACACTCACTGGCTGAAGGAGAAGAGGGAGGAGACGGTGGTGACGGAAGTGAGGGGTGGCATGGCCTTTTAAGGCCGTACGAGGAGGAGAGAGGATGCGGCAGGGCATCTGCAGCCGCAGGGAATAAACGAATATGCTGGTCTGCGCGCTCAGGTGTGTAGACGACCCGCGCGTGTGGAAGATAGCGGATTTCCAGACGTCTGGAAACGATCCCAGACATCTGGTCCGATGTCTGGGCCACCTCCCAGACGTCTTAAAAGACGTCTGGGGCACGCGTTCGTTACAAGAGCTATGCTAATGGAGGGCAGAAGTGAAGCCAAAACTAGATTCTACAAAATTCCATGCATGTGACCACCCATGGCGTGTTTCTATAGACCAAGGGAGGTCTCTCTAGAGAATTATAGAATTCTCTAGAGTGTCTCTAAGGTGGCCATCCAAGAGGTAGAGAGAGAGGTGGTTTCTAGATCCAAAAATCATGGATCTAAGAGAAACTCCCTTGGATGCTATTTTTAGCAACCAAGGTGGCGCTACTTGGAGAAGACTCTAGAGGACTCTAGGTGATGGCCAAGTGGGTGTGTGGGTGTGTTATGTGTGCATGAACATGTGTGTGTGTGTGTGGCTAGGTTGTTTAGGTTGAGTCCTACAAGTTTCGGTTAGGGTAGTTCTTAGAATTAAGGTTGCAAACCCTAATTACTAAAGTGAATATGTAATTAAACTTGTCACAAGTTTAATTGAGTGAGTGTAAGCCTAATTGGAAGAGAAGATACCCAATTAGGTTAGGCCTGAGTCAATTAGACTCTCACTGAGTCTAATAGGACTTGTGCTGGTTGAAATCTGAGCTTAATTGGACTCTATGAGTCCAATTGACTAGATGAAGTGTGATTGACTTGATCCAAGTCAATTGGGTTTAGTGAGAACCTAATTAGGTCCTTAGTAGGGTCTTAGGGTGGTGTTCTAGGCTTAGGGCACCTTAATTTAGGTTCCCTAAGGTTTGGAATTGGGTTTAGGGACCTAGGAAATCAAGATCCAAGCTTGATTGCAAAATAGGGTCTAGAGAGGGGTATCAGATGTCCAATCTAAGTGTCAGACGACTTATACTAAAAAATCAGAAGTCCAAGATTCTTGTCTGGACGTCCAATCAAAGGTCAGGGTGGATTTAAGGTTCTAACCTGGAATTCTGCAGAAATTGCATGTACGACAACTTGTCTGGATGTCCAAAAACACTGCAGACTTGGGTTGTACGTCTGCGGGTTGTGCCTAAGGGTTCTGGACATCCAATACTTATCTGGACATCCAGATAAGGGTTGGAACTAGGGTTTTGAGGTATCTTAGGCTTAAGTGACCTAATCTAAGGGTACCTAAGGCTTAAGATGTGCTCTAGGGCTATCCTAGGGCTAGGATTGGTCCTAAGTTCTTCATAATTTAAACTCTACATTAAATTCTACTATGTAGATTAGCATACCTCTCCCTACATTTTTTCTCTACTTTATTCCTAAGTCTTCTACTCTAGCTCTGCTCCAACACCAGCTTCGCTTTATTCTTCAGATCTAGCTTTAGATCCAGCTTCAGATCTTCTTATTACCTACAAGCCATATACTGCACATAATCAGCACATTATAACATTATTCTATGCATAGCTAAAATAAAGCAATAATGATGTAAAGTATGCTTATGAATGCATGGATTACACTAAGTTAAGCTAAGTTCTAACTTAATTATGTCATTTAAGACCTATGATTCCTGCGCAATCAAGTACCGGGCCATATCAGGCCCACTAACAAGCTCTCTCCTATCGTAGCCCATGCACACACCCGCGTACACCGCACAAGTGCACACATGCATGTGCATGGCATGCACTCAAGATTAGATGCTCATTTCATGCACCCTACGCTGACGACCAATCGGGCTTATTGCATTTTTGCTTTTATACCAAGGCAAGCTTTCGTAGGTTTCCGATGTGGGACCTAATAAGTCATTCCCTTCCCTACGCAATGTCGTCAAATGGTAACTTCAAATGATGATTCCGATCAGCTCAGTTCACAAATAAAAGTGATTCAAAGCTCAATCAAGAGATTAAGAGATCCTCTATCCAATTTTGGGATCAATTTAAAAATAGGATCTGATTTAATCTAATCAATAAAGTGAAGAACATAACACTATTCTTGTGTCTAGAAATGTGTTTCACAGTTGGATTTTAGGTCAAATGACCTATGAATCATGTAATGCCCTCAGTTGGGGGTTGAGAAAGCTTTAGAGGATCATTTCGCAAAATTTCAAGAAGAATGGAGGTTCAAAGAAGCTTGGGAAACTTAATGAGCTTCAGAACTCAATGCTTAGTGTATAGATCTCTGATTCAGACTTGAATCCACCAAACAGATGGATTAGAACTTGATCTAAAGACACAGATCAATTTAATATATCAGATGAGACTGATTTAGGAAAACACATACAGAATAATGTTGAGTTCCATTTTGAACCTAAACTGGACAACAGATGCAATCATTATCAAATCTTAATTAGATTCACCCAAACTTCTTCCAAACGATTCTCATAACTTTTGAAATCAAATCATCCATTGAATTAAAGTTTTAACCTCTAAAATCTCAAATTCGAATCAGGATTGATCTAAACAAGTCCAAGGCTGACTTTCGAATTTAAATCATCTCAGATCAATTTAACCACCCAGAAAGACTAAAATCAATCTCAGAAAGTGATTGCACACATAAAAATAAAGATTTGAGCACTTTAGTAGTGCTATCAATCTCTGCTTGAGATCAAAAAGTGAGTTGTTCACCAGATCATTCCAAAAGCTCTAAGGCCTGAGTGGAAGCTTAGGTAGGATCTCTGGAGTCTACTTGTGCTTCAGAACCTAATTCTAAGCTTTGAACCTCAATGATTGTATCTCTCCAACTTCGTTGGAGTTAGAGAAGATGACGATCAACAGTAGGAAACCAACTTCAAATCTCAACTTTAATGAGTGGAATCTAGTCCTCAGCTCATAAATAATCGGTCAGGAGTTGTTTAGGGACTTTTAATGTTTGAATCTCATAATTGAGATTGCCAGAGCTTGCCAGAGCTCCGATGAACATTGATTCTAACTGTTGGAGACAGAATCTCCAAGAAACACTTCAAAAATGGTCTTCAACAATTCCTAAGGTTGCAAGGAACCTCAAGAATACCTCAATTGATCCAATTGATTATAATATATCTAGATTAATGAAGAAATACAATATGAGCACTTCTTGAGTATGTTTGAACTCAAGAACTGCCTTCCCACTCAATTGAATGAGGGAAACGTTTTAAATGAGTGTGGCAATGCTATAGATGGATGGAATTAGTGATTTGACTCCTGAGCCGCCATTAATAGCGAGCTTAGAAAGCTGAAGGAAATTTAGGTGAGGTCTAATTGAAGAGTGGAATGGGGACCTGGGGTTGTGGATATGTGAGGGAGGTCCCTAAATGGATGTGAATTAGACCAGAGACCTTCGCCATAGACAGCGGAGGTACTTCGGTGAAGGTGGAGTGGATCTAGGCGGATAGGTGACAGATTCATATAATTAATGACATAGAAATGATCATGAAATAGTGAAGAAGGTGATTGGTGATTTCAAATGACAAAAGAAGGCTCCGGACAAGCTCAAAGAAGCTTGCTAGAGTCGGGGAAGATGATATGAAAACAACATTTAAGCTATGCTAAACTAACTATCTAACTACTCTAATCTACACTATACTACCTAGGAATCTAATTCTACTATTACCTGGAAGAAAGAAGTCAGAAGACTTCATCGAAGGTGCCTAATGTAGGAAGAAGTCCGAGGAGTAGGATCAGAACTTTAGTGGAGATGAAGCACGATGTATAGAGGAAGAAAATAATGGTGTAGCCTTGTCCAAAGATGCGGTAGTCGACGACAAAGAAGAGGAGGAAGTTGAACTCGATGGAGAGTTATAGAAGACTGGGATAAAAGTTCATGAAGGAAAGGAAGAATAGCCTAGGGCAACTCAGTATGGGGAAGGGGGCTAGGGAGTTGCTAATGTAGATTAGAGGTGGGATGGGGTATTTGTAGGTGGCAGCGAGGGTAGAGGGAAATGTATCAGGATGGTTATAGGTATAGGTTCAATGTAACCATCGGTGTCGTCTCTAACGCTGGTGAGCTTAGTCACTTAGGTTAATTAGGATTTCCATGAGATTCGATCTATTGGATGTGGAGAGGGAGGTGAGTGGAGGCTAGACGACAACAACGCTGTCTTAGCAATGTTGGATAGGCAGTCATCAGAGGGTGTGAAAATTGGAGGTCATGGACCGTCCAAAGCTGAAGAAGAAGATGTGTCCATAGGGCCATAAGTGTAACAAAAAAGACCTAATTGAGATATAAGGGACTCAATTGAAATAGAAGTTAAAGAGTTTTACCTAAACAGTGACTTTTAAGGATTATTTTAATTTATTTGTTTTTCAAATTTTTATATATCATCATAAATTAGGTGAATATTATATTTATGCCTTGAAATTACATTTTTGCTTTTATTAGCTATATTTATTTAAATGATATGATTAATTAAGTTAATTAAGTACTTAGGTCGTTAAATTAAATAGGTTAATTTAAATACTTAATATATAGCTAAATGATTATGAATTGAGTCCTAATTATAAGTAAATTATTATTAAGATCAGTTGTACCTTAATTATATTTTTTTAACTTATTTTTGCAGGTCATTACTATTTAACCACTATAGTATAATTAACATTGTATTTAGTGTATTATTAGGTAATTGGCTAAGTAAACCAACTAATTAATGTTAATTAGGAGCCATGATGAGTCTCTCATCATACCCCTAAGCCAAGGTTTTGCTAATCCCTAGCAAAATTAAGAATATGATGATTTAAGCACCAGGGTGATTAAATAATTATAAATAACTCTATAATAGATGAATGCTTAGGTCAGAATGTTTTTAATATTTAATTTTTTATATTTATTTTTTTTTGTGTTTTAAATAAATATCCATAAATAAATAGAGCATTAGTGGGAATCCTCTTATGATGGACTAAAAACTCTAAATACCTTTTAGAAATACGTATACATAAAAGTAGAATCTTGATGGAAATTTCTTTCAAATTAGAACATCGAAAACTCGTTTATTCTCTATATTCACTCTAAACTCTAAAATCAAAGAAGTCAAGATGAATAAAGTTATAAGACTCAAAGACTGAAAGTTAAATTCTAACTCAAAAATTCAATAGACATAGGTTAGTCCTTAAGCTCATGAAATCCAATTTTCACCCGCCTAAGCTTTTGCAAATCAACAAAACACCTTTTATTAACCAACTTCAGAGAAGAGTAAAATCCCTAAACCAACCAGTCCACAACATCAAGGATGAACTTCTAGACTTGGGGTCGTGTCATTCTATCTCGTTTAGGCCTAAACTACTAGTCTCCAAAACTCGACTTCTCTGGCTTTATTGCCCACTACAAGGTTCAGTAGCTATGAGTTTAAAGCATCCATGCTCGTGCAGTAGACTCGTCCTATAGGCATTCGAACTTGCAAAAATCCATATTTTAAGACATAAATTTCCAATCTAGGTTATTCCAATTCAAGCCTTTGGCTTGGCCTTACTCAGATTTGATTGCTTTCTCCTCACCTGTTTTTATCCTGAGGTCAACGCTCTAGGCATATATTTCCCCATTGGACCACTGGGCCTCTTATTCCTATATTTTATCTCCAAATTTTTCCAATTCATTTTATATAGGTTAAAACACCCGTTTGTAGTGAGATGCTTTTATTGATGGAGGAAGGGGTAGCATCCAAATGTAGCGAGATGCTTTATTTGGTGGATAAAAACTACATAAGCATCTATTTGTAGTGTGATGCTTAACTGCAAGGTGTATATAATAATTTTTTTTAATAAATTTATTTTTTCCCTCGTCATTTTTCTTACTAAAGTAAATACTCCAAGTCTTTTTTCTAGGTGAGTGGCACATCCTTCACCCTTTCAAGAGACGCCCTATGGAAATCCTTGGACTAAAGAGGATTTAGAATCTATCTCTTAACTTCTGTGTTTTCGTGGTCTCAGATGTCAGCAAGACAATTATAATGTGTGTGAATTTTGGATACTTAGGTTACTTAGCTTGCAAACCAAAGCATGGACAACAAAGCCTTACACTTTCAGGTCCCTTAAACCATTAGTATCAACTTGCAGGATCTGTCAAGACGTAATTTACCAAGTCTAGCTAAACATCCTCGATTGATTAAGTTAACTATAGCCCGTTATACCTTATGACTAAGCTTTCTACTAACTCTTCATTTAATCAACTCTAGGTATCTAATCTCTTTACTCAACTTGGTGGTAAAACAGTTCTTTGAAAATTAGAAGTATTGACCAAGAAAGTTACAATTTAGTTCCAAAATTTAAGTCCTGTATAAAATTTAACATCTTGGTTACTTTGTTTCATAATGATGAGCGGGAAAAATAATCATATTAGGGTGTCAGACTCTTGACTCGAGAAAAATCCCATTCAAAATTCTCAAACAAACGTATTTTGAAAAGATATTCAAGAGAAAGTCCAAAGTAGGGATTCAATGATCTTATTAGTATACACTATTTACAATATAAATATGTATATATATTATTTTTATTTCTGTCCTTATAAAATTTAAGCTCTTAATTTATTAATTATTTAAATAAGATATTTATGATTCTTCTTCAAATCTTCTTAAGAAATTAATGTAATCCCCCTATATATTGTTTATTATTATGTATTTTTATTTTTCTATGCTTGATCAATTTTTCAAATTTTTATGCAATTTAAAAATTATTTTAAATTTTTACGAATGTTTACATTTTTCTATGTTTCTTTTCTTTTTCTCTACCATTACAATTAGAGTTTAAAGATTCACTTCACACACACACCCCCCCCCCCAAAATAAAATTTTACAATGTCATTATAAGGAAAGGGTGAAAAAGACTCTAAACTTCACTTAGTATAAGGTGATGGAAGGAGTCGTATAGAGGAGATTAATGATCTCTATGCGGACCATTTCAAGTCTGACCTAAGTCAAAGTGGTTAGTCGAACTAACTGAAGAGTAGAAAAAAAGGAAGTGATAAACAGAGTACAATCTCAGGTGTAAAAGTAGATAGAAGTGTGGAAAGCAGGAAACAACTATGTACAAATGGTAAATTTTATGCCTTCAGCTAGGTGTAAACCTTAAGAACATTAGTGGAGCATATAACATTGTCCAACATGACCCAAAATGTGTGTTTCAAGAAAGGAATTGAGACGTTGACCATTGATTTCGAAGGGTTGATTCTTATTGGGTTTAGTGATTTTGATAGCTCCAATATTGAAGACTCTAGTGGCTTCAGATGGACTTGTTCATTTGAATCTAAGTTTGCCAGGGAAGAGTTTCAAATGGGCAAAAAATAACACCTTCTAACCAGGGGTGAAAAAGTTGCGGTAAATGTGTTTATCATGGAAGGCTTTCAACTTTTCCTTATAAAACTTAGAACTCTGATAGGAATCATTTTGGAGTTCCTCAAGCTAACTAAGTTGCAACCAATGATGATCACCAGCCTTTGCAAGGTCAAGATTACAGGCTTTAATTGGCCAATAGGTGATGAGGTGTGGCTCATCATAGCTAAAATGCCCAAGTTAAGCTAGAAACTAGGTTAAACACTACTGAATTAACACATGAAAATGGTTAAGTGTAGGAAATAGTAAAAAGACCTAAAACATCAAATCTGTGTTAAAAATAGGAAATTAGGACATTAAATGAGATATTCTATTCATTATTGTAAAATGATGATCCATTTACAAATCAAACAAACATTTGAGTTTAAAAGTTCAAATCAAAAGTATAATTAACTTTCTTAATGTTCAATTAAGCTTAAATAAAAACTTGTTTAAATTTGGACATCATTAAGACCTTGTATTTATTAGATTACATTAGGTCCTTAGGGCATAAACATTTTATTCATTTACAAACCTTCTAGGGACTTGTTTGAAAGCTGCAGGGGCCTCTTTACAAATCCTAGGGACTGCTCTGTAGAACCTCTCAGCATCTTATGGGACTTTTCACAAAATCTCTACCCCTTCATCCATAAGGGTTTCTTCTCAAATCCACCAACACACCTGCTACACCCGTGGGTCCTTGTAGCCGCGAGGAACACAATGCATCTCAATCGTCGCTTGCTCACTCCCACGATCTGATGGCATAGCTACAATTGAAGCTTCGTGTGCTTTAGCACGTGTGTTCATCACCTTACCCAGGTGTCATCTAATGGTCCATCTTTGATTTGGACTTTCGCGTGCCACCTTCTTTTCATCCTCATTGTTGGTGCCTTAGGTGCCTGATCGCACCACTGTGGTGCTCTGATTCACTGTCTTGGCTACTTAAGGAGCTTCCTGAGCTCATGCACACAATGATCACCTCCCCTCCTACTTTCTTGAGGAGATCCTTTCCTCCCTCTCCAGCTCTCCTAACCTCTTCATTCGCCACATCTGTGACAGAGGTGTGGTTTTTCACCTCCAATTCCTCCTCACTGCTAGGGATGATGTATGCCTGAGGGTGACCCTGGAGCTTCTCCTGTGTGCTCTTCACTCACTAGAGATCTCCCCTATTCTTCCCCCTTAGCCGTTGGTTTTGGATCCAGGCAACCCCATTCCTTTTGTTATATTAGGATTTTTTGCTTTTTAGATTAATTGTAGTGTTAGTTAAAATAATTTAAAAGTAGATTAGATACAAAATTCAGTGATGGATTAGTGCAAATTTGGAGTAGATTAGTGTAGACCCACTCCGCTCTCTCTGATCAATTTAGATCAGAGAGGTGTTTTTTCACCTCTATTTCGATGCATACAGCTTTCTCTATGCTTCACGATTCGCTTTTGATTTTTTCTGGCAATTTTATTCATCATCCACTGCTCCATTAAGGTCAAATTTTGATCTGAAGCCTTGACTTCTAGATCTGAATTTGTGCCTGTAATCCACTTGGGGGGTCTCCCATTCACCCCATAAATTCATAAAGACCCCCTAATCTGGCTTTATTGTCTCAAATTGCTTGATTATTTTCAAAGTTGCTTTTAATGCCCAAACTTATGATTTGGTGATCATTTGGTTTTATCAGATTCAATCGATCTTTTTGAGGTTTTTAATTGCTTAATTAGGTGTCATTCAATGAATCATAGGTTTTGGATTTGGTTTTTGATTTGTGGATGAGCATGTAGAAAATTTAAGTGTTATTTTGGAGAGTTTGGCCAAGGATAATTAGTAATATTGATTTAAGGTTGAATAAGGACCAAATGGATCCGAAGATGGTCTCAAGATCATCTTGAGCACCAATCAATGGTGGTGTTCAAGACGATCAGAGGATTAGGTCAGTGAGAGATCCATATCAACAGCCCAAAATAGGGCAACATTATTTCTAACTTGAAGTGATTTCCAGATTTCTACTAAAGAGATTTCCACAGCTAAGAATTGAATTTTTGACATCGAAATTTGATTTGATTCAAATCATAATTAAGCAGCTGTTCTACTACTGGCTTGATGGATTTATGGATTTTTATTCTTTGATTTTAAAAGATTTGATGAAGAAATGGATTTCATGAGCCTTGGATCAGGCCTCTAATGTCTGAAGTTCCATCTTGCAGCACCTATCTATTGGCCAGCTATAACAATAGCAGTAGCTGCAGCAACTATATTTTAGAGAAGTTGAGGAGCTGAATTAGCTACTAAATTTGAGTAGCAACCAAACAACAGCTGCAGCAACCACTGTTTGGCAGATTTGATTGATCGAAACATAGTGGATTTCAGTTGGGTTTTGGAGTTTAATTGGAGTTGACCTGTATTTAGTGTTAGAACCTAATTTTTACAAGCATTCATGTACTAAAAGTATATGTGAATTCAACTTGAATTGCTTGTCATCCTATTTAAAATTCTTTGTCAGCTACTTGTGTATGTATAAAACTGTCTAAATGAGAACATTAATGAAATCTGAAGTGAAAATTTGTTTAAGAGTTCAAACATGTTTCAGATAGTGTGCTGAGTGTTTTGAGGTGTTTAAATCACCTTTCCAACCACTCAACTTGATTTTAAGGCCTTAGGTTCTCTTTGAAAAACCTTTCAAGGACTTAAATTGGTGCACTTTGTAAATAAACAAAAATCTTTAAAAAATTCCAGAAGAAAAAAACCTGCCTTGGTCAAGATTAGGTCTATTTTTAGGTGTGTGCCATGTTTCAAGACATTCTGAACCCCGAGCTTGGAAGAACATACGAGCCGACGACTCAATATACCTTGGAATTTAATGAAAGAACCAAATATCAAAAACATGAAAAACAACTCCTTCTCTCTCATCTCTTATCTCTACTATATATATAAAACACATAAAAATCAGAAAATACCTAAAAACTCCCAAAAATACTATGTATGTACTTGTATATATTAATTAAACCTAAGCTATATGTAAATATTGTACAATACGTAAAACATATCTATGTATAACTTAGATATGTATTCTATGTGGTAAATTAAGTATTTAGAATAACTTATTATATATATAACTTTATTGTATTATTAGATATTAAATTATATAACTTATATGTATATTAACTAAATTATTCTATAAACCTATTTAAATGTACATATCTATATATCATACTATACATACATATTTACATATGTGTTATGAATATTATAATACTTGTAACTTAATTTAATTATATTTATACAATAAATAATTAAGTTATTAAGTTAACTTGATAATTTATTAAGTTAAAATAAAATAAATTAGTAATTTAAGTTAATACTGAGATATCTTATAGTGCATACTTGTAATATATTATACTAAGTATTTCCAACTTACTTAAACCATATTTATACTGTATTATAGTATTTATAGTTTATTTATATGTATAACAAACTAAAACATGTATTTAAATCTATGTAAATTAAAATAAAGCTTGTAAAATATAATAAAAATATGGAATAAATGATTTATCATGTATATTAATACTGTATTAAGTCAATTTGATAATTAATTAACTAATTTATACTTTAATTAATGATTAAACTCTAATTAACATATATAAACTATCAACTTTATCTAGTTTAATTATATAATAAACTAACTTATTCTTGTAAAGTAGATACATAATTATATAGCCCTATGTAAGGGCATTACAATCCCATATTTTATTTTTAATTGAAAATAATTATGGCCCTCAAATCGATAGCTATAAGTTGCAAATAAGATAGTAGAAGCACCTAATTGCAACGCTTGAAAGGTGCTTGTTTTAGCGCCACATCGAAAATGGCGGAGCAGATAAAGCACTTTATGTGTATTTTGTGCTTTGATCTTCCTAGTTGTCAGGTGACGGCACCAATACACATCCTAACCTCTATCTCCCTTGATCTGAATATGGCATATACGATACTGAGTGTGCGATGGATTGGGCAAGGGGTCGTGCACTGTGCGTGGGCCTGTGTAGGCCCATTAACAGGCATTGAACCAGATTTAAATACACCTAATTAACTAGGGTGGGCCTAGTAGTGGTCTGGTCCCACCCAGAAATGGGTGTTGCATAGCCCTCGAAAACGTCACCCACACACTAAACCAATTTTTGGGTTAAAAACTTCAATCGAATTGGTTTGAACTAGCTAAGAG
This sequence comes from Thalassia testudinum, assembly GCA_037157565.1. NCBI lineage: Eukaryota > Viridiplantae > Streptophyta > Magnoliopsida > Alismatales > Hydrocharitaceae > Thalassia > Thalassia testudinum. The sequence goes on along the minus strand of JAZHRO010000014.1, from coordinate 127,880,424 downwards.
AGGAGAGCGAGGCTAAAATTTGCTATGTGTTGAGCCCTCCTGTGCATAAGCATGAGTTTGTGTGTGTGTTGTGTGTGTTTGAGTGCATGAGTTGTATATGTCTGTGTATGTGTGTGTTGTGTATATATGTATGTAGATATGGTGTGTATAATAAGTATATGTATATAAATAATGTAATATAATGTAAATAAACAAGTATACTGTAATAGTGTAGTAGGTAATGGTGGTAATCTTGTTTGAGCTCTTATATGTATATATATAACGTTAGAACTTTAGTGACAAACTCATCCATCACTGTAGATAGCTATATATGTTAGTATAGATAACTGTTTTTGCCTTATGTTATGTATATAATTTTACTATGGTTTTAGCAACACTTATATATGGTATTGTATATATATTATATGCTACTATAGGTATTAGCATGTTATAATAACTTAGTATAGTAAGTATTATTAACTATTTTTGTACCTAAACTTAGGTATTAACTATATTAATTGTAAACAATTAACATAGAGTAGTTATACATAGTTTTTGATGCTTGTTTGTGTACATTTGTTTTCAGGCATTATAATGTATTTTAATTCATTCTTTTTTACATAATTAACCAAATTCTTTTATTCATTGATTCTTTCATTTATTTTTGTAAATAAAATCAATATTTTTAGAATTAAAGAATGTTTTTGGATTGAGAGAGTGATGTATATCAATAACTGCTTCCCAGTGATTGATCTGAACTAAACTAGTAAAAATTAAGCATATAAATAAAATTGACGCGATATCAGTTTGTATTTGTGACATATACTACAATGACATTTTAAAACCCCTTTTTAGTATGAATTGATCATCGACAATCATATTTTTGGACCCGCTGCTGGGGACAAAAACCCATCAATAGTGCTTCACTGTGATTGTTTAACAAATGTCGCAGAAAGTCCATTAATAGGCCTTGTGTTCAACTTCTACGGGAAGATGATAGGGTTTGCTGTAAACATGTTTGTATGGTGACATGCCTATGGTTGTCATGTTGGCAGTCCTATAAGCCCACAAAGCCTCTTCTAATTGGGATGACCAATCCTTCCTATTGGGTCGGATTTTCATTTGAAGGATCTTCTTAATCGTCCAGTTAGAGACCTTGGTTTGCCCACTAGTTTGGGGATGATGAGGTGTATCAATGCGGTGTGTGACCTCGTATTTTCTGAGTAGATTCCTAAATTGGGCATTATTAAAATGGGATCCACTGTTAGAAATGATAGTGCGTGGTACCCCAAAGTGAGGGGTGATATGACTCTGAACAAAAGGAATGACAACTCTATGATCATTTTTGTGTGTAGGTAGTACTTCGATCCAGCAAGAAACATAATTGACAATGAGTAAGATGTACTCAAAGCCAAAAGAAGACAAAAATGGAGCATAAAATTTATGGCTGAAATGCTAAAGATTTCATAGACAACAATTGTGTTTAGAGGCATCTTGTCTCTACGTGACATGCTACCGAGAGTTTAGTAGGGACTACATGCCTTACAACATTTCTATGAATCCTCAAAAGGAGTGGGCCAATAAAACCCGCTTTGCAAAACTTTTGCAACAGTTTTACATCTTGAAAAATGACCGCCACAAGCCTGGTCATGGCAAAAGGAAAGGATAGAGTCAATCTCAAAAGAAGATACGCAATGCCTGATGATCTGATCATTGCAAAGTCGAAACAGATACCGATCTTCTCAGAAATAGTATTTGGCTTCTGATTTGATTCGTGATTTGTGATTCCAATCCTAGTCGGATGGGAATTGATATGTAACCAAATGGTTAACAATGTCGACATACCAAGGAAGATCATTAGAGATGGCTAAAAGATGCTCATCAGGAAAGTGTTTGGTGATTGGTGGAAATGTCTCGATACTATGAAAAGGAAGGTAGGAAAGGTGGTCGACGACAGCATTCTGTCGTCTCGCCTTGTCACGAATTTCTAGGTCAAATTCTTACAAAAGCAAGATCCATCTGATCAACCTAGGTTTCGTGTCCTTCTTTAATAAAAGGTGTTTGATCGTAGAGTGATCAGAGTACACAATGATTCGAGACCTCAAGGATGTAAGATCTAAACTTTTCCAATCCAAATACTATCGCTAGTAACTCCTCAGTAATTGTATAATTCCTTTGTGCATCATTAAGTGTCTTGTTAGCATAGTAAATCACTATGGGATTCTTCTCGATTTTCTATCCTAATATAGCACCTAATGATAGATTCCAATTAGGAGGTTGCAGAATAGGAGCCTGTGTAACTCTCTCTCAAAGTCTCAAATGCAGCTATTCACTCCTCATTCATCTCAAAAGTCATGTCTTTCATGAGTGGTTGGGCAATCTTCAAAAAGTCCAGAATAAATCTTCTGTAAATCCAACATGTCCAAGAAAGGATCAGATGCCCTGGATTGAGTTAGGAATTGATAGATTTGAGATTTGATTGATCTTGGCTTGGTCTACTTGCCAAGTACATGCCCTCTGGAGCCATAAAATGGCCCTTCTCCCAGCTGAGGACAAGATTCAATTCAATGCTACACTTCAAGATCTTCGACAAAGTATCAAGACAAATATCAAATGCCTCCTCAAAGATGGAAAAATCATCCATGAATACCTCCATATATTCACCTACCATCTCAGAGAAGATGGATAGCATTCACCTCTGAAAAGTCGCGGGTGCGTTGCAAAGCCCAAATGGCATCCTTCGAAAAGCAAAGGTTCTAAAGGGGCAAGTGAATGTTGTTTTCTCTTGATATTCAAGTTGGATCACAAACTTATTGTATCCAGAGTAACCATCAAGAAAGTAGAACTTATTACGATCAAGTTTTTCAAGGATTTGATCAATGAATGGTGAAGGGAAGTGGTCCTTCTTTGTAACCGTGTTGAGCTTGTGATAGTCGATGCAAATTGACCATGAATTCACAATTCATGTGGGAATGATTTCTCTAGATTCGGTCATGATTATGGTGAATCCTTCCCTTTTAGGCACCACTTGAATTGGACTCACCCAAGGGCTATCAGATATAGGATATATAATGTCAGCCTCTATCCACTTAATTATCTTTTTCTTTACGACCTCCTTAAGATATGGATTTAGTCACCGCTGTGCTTCGTGGGAAGGTCATGTCCCATCTTCAATATAGATGTGATGAGTATAATAATTGGGGCTAATCCCAATGAGATAGTGTAGAGTCCACCCAATTTCCTTCTTATGATCTCGCAAAAGCATGATCAATTTTGATTCTTGAGATTCAAAAATATGTGAATTAATGATCATAGGAAAGGTTTAATAGGATTTGAGATAGACATACTTAAGTATATCAGCCAGTGGTTTGAGTTCAACCGTGGGAGTAGGATCAATAGTAGAGTCTTGGGTAGGTTTTTCCAGTACAAAGAGGGATAGAGATGTGTCAAGTGATTCAACCTCTAGATCAAGTAGAGATTTTGATAATTGGTTTTCATCTTGAGAGTAGATAACATCAAAATTAAGAAGGGTTTTCTAGTTCTAAGGAACTAGGCTCATCCTCAGAAATAGAAATAGATTTAATCTCCTCGATCCACTTGCAATCCAATCCTCTAGAAGCTCTAAATATATCAAGTTTAAGTGTCTTCTCCCTAAACTTTAATTCCCTCTTTCCCATTTCACAATCTATATTGGCCTTTGCAGTGGCCAAAAAGGGTCTCCCTAGGATAATTGGGGTATCTCTAATGCATTCGGGTACTTCCATATCAAGTATAATGATATCAACTGGAAAATAGAAGTCCCAAACTCTAACTATGATATCCTGCAAAATTACCCTTGGTGACTTAATAGATTTATCCACTAATTGTAAAGTCACATTGGTAGGCTCAAGGTTTTCTATTTGAAAATGTTATACCAAAGAGGATGGAATAATGTTAATAGAGGCTTCTAAATCAAGGAGGGCTTTATCAAAGAACTGATCCCCAATTATATAGGAAATAAGTGGAGATCCTAGATCTTTCTTTTTCAAAGGAAGCGTACTTGAAATAATTGAGCTCACAGGCTCCGAGAGTACCACAATGCTTCCTTTCTTCGGCTTATGCTTAGGAGGACATAATTCCTTGAGAAATCTCGCATAAGTTGGAATGCGCTTGATAACATCTAGAACTGGGATATTAATGTGAACCTGCTCAGAAACCTCAATCAAATCCTCATCAATTGTAACGGGTTTCTTTTGTTTCCTAGTTTTCTCCAATGCTTCAGGAAATGGGACTTGGATATCCTATTCTACTGAGGGTTGGGATTGTAAACATGGATCTATGGGGTCCTTAGTGGATGTCCCATGGTGGGTTGTAATAGACTTAATACCTACATGTGAAGAAGAAGCAAGAAAAGATGTGGAAGGTTGATTATGGAAAGATGGATTTGGCAATAAGGATTGATTCATTTGATTTAGAAATGATTGCTATTGATTTGGATACTTGTAATCTGGAGGTGTTGAGGGTGGGTTTTGATTTTGATTCAGGGGAGTTTGATTCATAAATGTGCTTTCCCTAGGTCAAATGTTGACCTCCTTGGTTATACCTAGGGTTTTGGATGTTCCTAGGGTTTGGAACTAGTCGGGATGTAAGGGCCCATAGTTGACAAGATTCAGTTAACAGCGTGATTTGGCCCATAAGATCAGCTAGTTCTACCGAACATTATCATTGGACCTCAGCGAGAGCTTCAGCATTCTATCCCTAACCCTCTATTATAGCTTGCAAAATGTAATCGAGCAACGTGTCTCTACTTGGCCCTGAGTATTTTTGCATACTCATGTGAATGGACCTCGTGTGTTGTTGCTGAAATGACAACGTAGGCGGGTTTTGATGGGTCTGATTTGGATATTGTGGTTTTTGAGAATGATTATACTGATAAATACACATTTATTCATGATAAAATGCCTACTTATGTCAGTTCCTAAGTTTAGCATTGTATTAGACAATATAAATACTGTCATATTGCACTTAGGATAATTTGTATAAATTGTATAGTAATTCATTCATTATTATGGCCAGGAAATAGGGTGATACATTTTGAAGCTTCAAATGAAAAGTCTAACCTTACGGATGAATCCGAAGCATTGATCATAGTTCGACAACGCGAAAATCATCTCGATCGGAGCACGAGGTATCCTTGCAAGCAAAGAAAGGTGGACGATCTAGATGTTGCCACGTGGCACCATCCAGATCGCTTAACATAGCTCACCCTACCTCCTCAAAGGTGCCTACTATGAGCGATCCTCGCCATTGGATGAAAATCCAACGGCTAAGAACATGCGACCACCAGCTGTGAGGAAATGTGTAAAGATGACACATAGGCCTCTATAGCACAGCAGTTACTACAAGCACTCTTAAGCCGTCGGCATGAGTTTGAGACCTCACTTTACAGCCCCATGCCACAAATGCATCCAATTTGAATCAAGACTGAAAGATCTTGATTATGTGGCCCTGGAGAAGACCACCGCTGTGTCTCCATCTACAATCCAAGGGTTGTGGACTCTACCGGCTACGTACACAGGAGATCACCCACAATCACACGTGCAATTGCACACATGGATGCGGCACAATCCGAAGCACTGACCCACATGCTTCCTTAGCCCATCATCACACATCGAGCAGCCATCAAGACACGAGGCATGATATGAGGTGCAATCCTCTACACTCCTTTAAGATGACCACAACAACTCTCAGTTGTCGAATTTCAAGGGAGGCGCAATATGCGCATTCTCGAGTGATTCGAAGGAGCGATCCTCAGACCCTTTCTCTCCACCCCTTGATGAGGATCGAGCGATCTGCAGTTGCTACATGCTATCTAGCTGCATTGGGCAAAAATTGCAGCATTGTGCTCGCAATATGCACACACGTGCACTGTGCTGTGGCAGCTATGCGTAGGCATTGCGTGACGGGTGTGGCCTGCACATGGCCCTCAATGTATGGTCGTTGATGACCCCTTCTTACGCCTATATAAACCCCTTACACCTCATATTTTTCCCTATCTCTACCTAGCTATTTCTCACCCACTCAAGAGCTCTAAGAAGCCTCCCATGATCCCAAGAGCTCATTCCCAAGCTCCACGGCCTCCTATTAGTGTAATACTACCCTACTCCACCAAATATTCAACCTTATTCTCATCCCTTTCATAGAAGACCACAGAGCTGTCCCCACACCTCCATTCAGGTAGACAATCACCTCCACCTCCTTATCACCATTCCTACAGCTCTGTCAAGCAGCCCTCTATTGGATTCCTTCCACACCTCATCCCTGTTGTCCAGCATCTTCCCTCCTCCATCCAAGTCGCCGCCAAGTGTCGTTGTCTCGCCAAACATACGCTTTGGGAGATTTCCTCTCACCTTTATCCTTTTGTAGTTTGCTTAACTTAGTGTAATTGCAATAAACATTACTTTATCAAAAGTTATCAAGTTGAGTTTCATCTCTCTACTCTCTTTTTATTCATTTTGTAGGTAGTTAGTTCCTTTCATCATTCTCAAAAAATACCAAAAAATAACAAAGCCCAAAAATACCAAAAAAAATGAAGTGAAATGTGTATCTCAAGAAACAAAATGTCGCCTCCCTATGTTCGACCCAAGGCTCCCTTTTTAGTTTTGGCAACTTTATTTGGTAGCTGATTGTGGCGGATTCGCAAGCAGAAAGGTTTCGCGTTTGGAAAACCTGTTGTTGTAGTTTGATTCGCAAGAAAATACGTCGATCAGATAAAATTTATAATCGAAACTCGGAAAGTGAGTCCCAGGTCGAACATAGGGAAGCGAACGTTTGGTTTTGAAAGATACACATTTTGCTTTTTATTTGTTTTTTTCATTTTTGTCTTTTCTAATTTTTTTGGTATTTTTAATAAGGCAAGAGATCAGGTTGATGAAATCTAGCTAATCTACTTGCAAAATAAAAAGAGAGAGAGAGAGAAACAATCATGTATTTTTATAATGAAATGTTTATTACAACTAGGAAAGTGGGAAAACTATACTACGAAAGTAATAAAGATAGAGATAGGTGAGAGAAATCCCCCTCGATGGTGGCTTGGAGGACGACTTGCTCAGACTTCACCTGGAAAGAAGGTGGTGAGGAGCGGGACGAATGCAGGTGGAGTTGGAGGACAGAGGACGGGGTAGGATGGCATCCCAACAAGGTTCTACTTCTCGAAGTAGGTGAGAAGATGACCACGGGATGCTCCACGAATGGGGATGAGGGGAGGGAAAAATATTTGGTTTTATACTCTAAAGGAGCATCCTGGGATTGGGACAAGCTCTCTCTAGAGCCTTGGAGGTGGTGAGAGGAGGAAAGGAAGAGATGTAGAAAAATGGGAGGCGTAGGGGTCCTTTTATAGTGGAGGAAAGAATCAAATTCGTATACAGGACATTTAGTGATGTTCATAAATGTCATTGAAGATCCACCGCAAACGTCATTGAAGACAGCCCACATGCCCACCCACTGGTGAGCTGGCACACGCTTGCTGCTACTACTGCCTCTTGGTGCGCCTGCTACACATGTGTGCCTCAGTGTGCGAGCGTGCACCCATGCTACTGTGCATGTGCAGTGGCGCGTGCGTGCGCATGGGTGGCCTGGGTTGCGCCACGTGGCACGATCTGGGGTATCCATCTTCTTTTTGTTGTAGTAGCTGCTACAGAGGTCAGATTGAGTCAATTTTCTTGCCGTTAGGCTGCGATCGTTGACTCGAATCGATCCATGTGGTTGGATTTGTCATTTACGTACCTAGTCCCTTGGCTGTTGATCTTCCTTGGACTGCATATGGTGCTACGGGACTGCGATCAAGGCGATTTCGGAGGCGTTGGACTTTGCTCGTCATCCTGATCAGATTCGTCTCGTCAATCCGAGGCTCTGAAATAAATCTCCTCTCCTGACCACAAAAAGGATGCAATTAACCCAAAATGTACACTACTCTAAATGCAAAATGATGCTTGCTATGCAATATTTATAATATGGAATGCAAATCTAAGCCTAAGACCATACATAAATAGGCATTTTAACCTAAATGGATGTGTCTACATCATACCCCCATGCCTATCTTTTACTAGTCCCTAGCAAAATTAAACTACATGCTATGTATAAAAATAGAATGAGTATTCAACCGCTTAGGCCTAAGTAGTTTATTAACAATAGAAAATTTCAACTAAGGTCCTAAACTATGAAAACTCAAGTCCTCACCTTATTTGAAAGGGGACGATAAACATATTTTTTTGTTTTTCTTCTTTTATAATTTTTTTTGTACTTTTGGAGTTTGAGAGTTTTCGGATAACGTTTTCTGGCTACCCAACCTACCCATGACTCAAAAAGGACTCTAACTGCTAAGCATCTAGTGAAAAGAGTGAAAGACTCACTAGGCAACTGTTAAAACAGACTTCGGGTTTCTACGACCCTAGGTGACCTTGCCTAATGGTTTATCCTTCCGAATGGTAGCTTTCTCCCTACTCTTAAATTTTTTATGGTGTCAACACAAGGGTGAACCCAGTGTATATCTCCCTAGTTTATTTTACTTCCCTGCTTCTTCCCTAAGTATTTTGGGAATTATTTATGCATTTTTGTTGGCTGGGCTCTGGACAACCAGCCAATAAACTATTACCCACGGCAACTTGCCAGCCATACTCATGTGGTGAAATGTGGTTTATTTTTCTATTTTTTTTCCTTTTTCTTTCTTTTTTTTTGAGTACCATTTTTCTTCTTTTTCTTTGTAGGTGGCTTCCCTGATCTAAGATTTACCTAAAAGCAGTAGAATAAGTGTGGTCAAGTATCTGTGCTTTAGACAACTAGCAAATAAGTTGTTACCCACGACAACTTGCTAGCCATACTACCCTAGAAAGTTCATTAGCTAGCCAATTTCCGAAGAAATCGTCGAAAAGTAAGTCAATGCAAATAGCATGTAGATGCTTAGACTTAACATCGCTTCAAATCAGAGGGTAGGTTGATAATTCATTTACTTATCATCCCAATTTATTCACCAAATTAAAGAAAAATTGTTTGACGACAACTCGAGACTAAGTCCACATTCGAGTGGACACCCAAGCTAATTAATCCCAAAGACCTGAAGTGTCTAAGTGTTTAGGTCCTATCGTATCATTTCCTAAAGTTAATAACCTCCAAATGCCTAAGTTCTCTTCTCCAAATTATTTTTTTTTTGTCTTTTTTAATTTTAAATTTTTTTAAAAAAGAAACTAAATGAAATTCTACAGAGTTAACATAATGATTTTAGGATAAAGTATCCACCCCCCCATGCCTAAATGATGCAATGTCCTCATTGTAAAATCAAAGACATGAAAAGGGCAAAGTAAATAGAATATCACTTGAATTTTGTGAAAATCTAGTCAGCTCCTTAGAGAACTTGGAATATACACACGTGCTAAGTTTATTACCTTCAACTAGTCACGGTTCACAAGTAAAGAAGACATTAAAAGTTTAGAAGTGTAGGTCAAAATTAGAATAAAAAGATTGATTTTGTGACCTGCAAAAAGATGTCCACAGATGTGGACCAGAATGTGATGCAGACCCATGGCCCATGGTCATGTGGTTCTCATGTTCTGGATGAAAATCACCCAAAATCAAAGATTATTGTATTTGCAGGGTCGGGCCTGCGGTTTGGTGGTATGCAAGCCAAGACCAAAGTGTCGACAATGGGTAGAGATGGTTCAATAGGTTTGGATGTCCACTTAACGTTTAGCTCAGGAAGATATCATAAGGGTCCTGGTAAAAAGTTGGTGGTTTTAGGTCAATACGAACCCTTAGATCCAAAATCATAGTTCCCTAAGTAGTAGCTTCCCAAATTTTCATTTCTACATTTCTACCCTCTAAAATCAATGTTTCTGAGACCTCAAAATCATTGTATACCCCATCTAAAGTACCCAAGTCCAATAATTGTGGCTGAATTAGGATTGACTTGGGTCTAGTGATGTCAAAAATATCATCATTCAATTCTTTACGGTGTGGTTGAGGAATGGTGCTACTGATTGAATCATCAGGATTCGAATCGTCCAAGTTAGCCCCAACATGATCATACTCTTCACTGATTGGGCTATCAAATGGTTCATCGGATTCCTCAAGCCCATTTGTCTCACTAAAATCATCTTCCTTACGCTCAAGTGAGGCTTCACTAAGAGATTCTTCACCCTCAGAGTCAAAGAATTCATGATCCTCATTTATATATGTCTCAAAATCGATTGTCATTTCCTGGTTCAAAGAGACATTTTTCCTAGCTCCCTGGCTCGGGGATCTCGAGTGAATCAATCGATTCATCCTCAATGGGCTTCTCTAGCCCAACCTAGTCATCCTCGATCTCAGAAAATGTATCCCCACCAACAGGCACCTGAGCGGGTTCAGACATTGGCTCTCCTGAAGGGGGTTCATCTTAAGAATCACCCCAAGAGTTGACTAGGACAACCACAAATTTCATCCTCAACCTTGACAATTTCCCAAGTAGAAACTCACCCAAGCCCCTATCCCTAAAATTTTTGAGCAAATCCAATAGATAACTATTAAGTTCATCAATCATTTTGATCATAGGATCCAATGCTTTAGTGCATGTTATTGGTTGAGCTTCTAAAGATTGGATGGTGTTCCTCAAGTTAGCCAACACCTTGTCTTGGACCTGGTTCACTTGAACTGAATGGTTTGATTCAGGTTTCGGTGGGTTTGGGTTAAATCTAGGGGAGTCAAGATATCGAGGTTCTCGGGTCCCTCCCTAATAGTAGGTCATTCTAGGTTGTTCAAAGAATGGTGGTGACCTATATTCAGTTGAATACTGGGGAGGGTAGGTGTTATAATCATCATATCCTTCCTGATTATATATTGGGTTGGTTTGGTCATCAAAGGATGGAGCTCTATAATCATTGTAGATGTGGGAAGGATAACAGTCATAGTTGTGTTGTCCAGGGTTAGGCCCTAGACATTGAGGTCTGGTATTGTATCCCCAATCAAAGTTATCTTGGCTAGTGGATGGGTAGTCATAATTCAAGTTGGGATAGTAATCATCTTGGGGATAAGTGTTGGTAGGAGGGTAGGATGGGAAATGCATGTAAGATGTGGAAGGATACATGGTAGAATAGGAAGGAAATCAGAAGAGAGAAAGGAGCCCTACAATATAAGCAATCAACTCTATCCTTAGGTGGGTTGGCCTAAAGACCTACAGACTCCTAGGACCCATCTTGAGATTATAAACAATTTGGTCTACTTCTATCCAGTCAATCCAACTAGTTAGAGGGAGGGGTGTTGAATCAATCTTCACTTTCGTTGAAATTTTAAACATAAAATAATGAGTTGTTTTAAGCTTTTATGGTTTAAAATCAACTATCAAAAATATTTATTACTCAAAATATAACCATAAAAATAGTTAGGTCATCTCCACAGGGAGGAATTAGCCTATTGGACTAGTGCGTAATGCTTCGTTTATTCGGGAATCTCAATGGGTGTGCACATTACTTAGTGCAACTCATTTTCTCACATAAATGCTCATTTTAATCAATTGATCAGGAATGTTGGTATTTATATGCAAAATTACCATAATATAATAATTTACTAATAATGATCTTGGTAATGGTAATCAATGTAAATACTAATTTCCAATAAAACATTCCTTATTTGTGATAATCAATGTAGCATATTCTTATCTAATTCATGAGATACTCCACCAGAAGTAATTTCGATTGAGTGGAAGGGTATCTGTGCAAGTTCACATCAATAAATTAATTCATTAAATAAGTGAATAATGAACTTTGCAATGGCATATATGGTAATTATTAATGAGGTGGAAAATAGAGGACTTGCTCTCTCTCCTCCTTACGAGTGAGGAAGTGTCGCGGTCACCGGTGAGGATTGAGGGGGTGGTTCATCTCGATGAGGGCTTCATGATGGCTTGGATGGCTTGGTCGGAGGTGGCTGGTGACGGCGGCTGGAGGCGGGGAACGCTAGTGGCGTGGACCTAGTAGCTTACTATGGCGTCCGTGGGACACAGAAGGAGGGAGGTCGGCAGCAGCGAGGAGTTCGAGGAAGGTCCATCAGAGTGAGGGCTTCCCATTTGAGATCTTAGCATGGACCGAGGTGGCCGTCAATGGCCTGTTAGAGGAGGAGAACAGCCACGGTTACAGGTTCTACCAGCGGTGGCATCGTGTGCTGCCAGCCATTGTTGATGTCGAGGAAGGGTTGATGGTGCTATGGGGAGCTGCCAGTGGCAGTGATGTCAAGAGCGAGGATCAACGGTGGTGGTTTGAGGCTGTCGTGGAGGTGGGGTGTTGAGTTCTTTTGTGGTGGGGGTGAAATAGGGGAGAAAGAAGGAAGAAGACGAAGAAGAAAATAAGGAGGGGCAGTAGTGGGTGGCTTGGTTGAAGATGGTGGCAGTGATGGTGTTGAAGGTGATGGTGATGGCAGTGATGTTGTGGCTACACATTGTCACCTTACGACCAGCGAGAGGGAGGAGCAGAGGTGTAGCACACCTAAGCCACGGTGCTCGTAGGGTCCACGGTGGAGGAGGAAGGAGATGATGATGAAAACCCGAAGAAGATGATCCTCCTCTCTTTCAAAAACAAAGGCTTACCTGCTTGTTTCCTCCGTCGAAAGCTTCTCCAACCACTCACGATCTTCGTGAGTGGTTGTAACAGATGGATAAGTGTCGGTGGCTCCCATCAGATGTCTGACGTTAACTCCGAACATGTTAAAACATGTAGAAACAGGAGCTTGTGATGGCAATTTCCCAGACCTCCATATTGATCTCCAGATGTCTTATAGACGCAGAAATGCACGTCTGAACTCATTCACCTAGCCTGCATTCATCAAATAAATTATATTATCATATCGTATGTTATTAAATGTAAAATTAGCTCATAAAATTAAATGTAGGCTAAGGTGAATTTCCATTTAACTCCTACTCAATTAACAATTAAGAATAACTAATTAAAGAGTACTTAGGCTAAATAATGGTCCGCAAAAGTGGACTTACCAAGGGGCTGGGGAGAAGGTTCTTCCTTTCGTTTGCACCTCCGGTTCCTAGTGTACAGCCTTGCCGCAGTCATTTGATGCTACTTGAGAAGACGATTTTCGCTTTCGAATAATGTATTAAGATGATTTATCCTTGAAGGATCAAAGTGGTGGAAAATCGCTTAACAAAATAATTAAAATTAAAATTAAACCACTCACAGAAGAGGGGGTCGTGTCCACAAGGAGGCAATGATGCAATAAAATCATGAATATTTTTCACGTATTCGTTCAATCAAGTGCGAAATCCCGAGTCAAATCTGACATGAATGCAATGAAAAGAAGATACACAATATCTCAAAAATGTAAGGGTATATGTGCAATTTTTCCTCACTGAAATATTCAATAAATATGTGTTAAATCTATGTAATTTCTAATTGACATGCATTAGAGAAAATTAGTGCACATACTAATTGAAAACCAATGTTAAAATACATGAATAACAAAAGCCACGCAATTATAAGAAACCATGAGTATGAAGTCACAATTTCACCATAATAAAATAATCATAAATCAAAATTCATTTTCGTGGCAATGGCATTCAAATGTAAAAATTAATTAACCTAAAAACAGAGGATTTTGTTTCTTTGTGCGTGCGTGAAGAGGAGGCAATGGTGGCTCGCAGGAAGCTCGGAGAAGGATAAGCGCGACGAGAGCTTTCCGATGGTGGTGGTGGCAGTCCGAACGGCTGTCGATGGCCACCGATCAGAGTGGAAGAGGTCGCTGGTGGTGAGGCTCTCTAGCCGATCATCGGGTGGTCAATTGGTGTGGCCGGAAGTGTGGTTGTGCCTGGGGAGTCGGGGCGAGTTCGATGGAGTTCCCGACGTGAAATTTTGAGGTCGGATTTGATGGGTGCATTTGTGGTGGCTTTGGGTACCATTGTTGGCAAAGAAGATGAAGAAGAAGAAGGAGGAGGAACCGGCCGGAGTAGATCACGCTATGCGTGCGCTGCTGGTGGGCGAGGCCGGTTGCTACTACTGGGCACATGGCTTGGGCTACGGAGAGTGTGCGACAGTTGCTATGAGCAGCGTGCGCACACAGCAGCACTGGGTGCAGGAGGTGCTGGAGGGTGCGCTGCGTGTGGTGGGGAGGGGGCGTTGAGAAATGCTGGCTGTGCGCGGGCGGAGGTGGTGAGGAACATGTGCTGTGCGCAGGTGGCTGGTGAGGTGAGGGCGTGCATGGGTGGATTGGAGATGAAGGTGCACAGGGGTAGGCGCGTGCGCTGGAGGTGGTTGCACTGGAAGTGGATGCACTGGAGGTGATGCGCAGAGGTTGGTGTAAGTTGCTGGCCGAGGTGAGGAGTTGCAGAGACTCTTGGCAGTGTGGGCTGTCACCCCACACATCCACTGTGGAGGAGTTGTTCTATCGCAGTGAAGCCGGTGGTATGGAATGGAAGAGGAGCAAGGTCCTCTAAGCATAGTGAGGAACAAATGGTGGTGGCCTCCTCAATAGCAGCTCTTCCTTCTCCTTTTGTACCCACGGCCACATTGATTTGAAATTCAAAATGCCGTAGAATGAATATGATGCACAGGAGGAGGCGGAGTCGGAGGAGTTACCTGTGCAAAGCAGAAGAATAAAAGAATAAAATATTTAGGGTTATTTATACATAACTCCTTAACTTCTACGTTAATTAAAATAGTGCACCTAATTAATTAACTAATTAAATGTATGCAACCCTAGGTTAATTCTAAATGCATGAATTATGTACTTAAGCTAAAAATATGAATTAATTTATTTACAACCTAATATATGCTATCTAAATGTTAAAATTAATTTAATGTCTAGACATTTAGATACTTAAATAGCCCACTAATATGGGCTAATCAAATACCCCCATGCCTAGTTTTTGCTAGTCCCTAGCAAATCCAATCAAAACCTAGCACTCCAAGTAGACTAGCCAACCCAATCGGTCTTCCTTTAGAAACATATTAAGTTTAGACTTTAGACCTAGGGTTCCCAAGTAGTTGCTAAGTTACAGACTAGGTTGGCTAAAGATGAGTTGCAGGCACAAGTTTCCCTGATTTCTGACTCTACCCTAAGGTTTATTGATCCTTGAGATTAAAGCATCTGTGCATGCACGTTGGTCTGAGTTATTTGAGTTAAAGGAAAAAAGATTTTTTTTTTTAATAATATATATATATTTTTTTTTTGTTTGATTCATCTAAGTCTAACCTCGGATCAGCTATCAACACGGTCTGTGTCAGATTCATTGTCCCCATCACCGTACCTCGAAGGGTGCCTGGCTTTCGATGCTTCGAGATAGCATCACCCATAGAGACCCCAAGAACTCCTAGCAATCGACACTTCGAGAAAGTATCGCCCATGGATTTCTTAAGCAAATTCAGGCCTGTGGCAATCGGCACTTCGAGATAGGGCCACCCATCATACCTAAACCGCACAATGCGCTTACATGCCCCCAGTAGGATGGATATCCTAAGAGACAAGCGCCGAGGAGGTAATATGTTATCATCGCATCCTCAAGGTGAGTATATACTTCACCTCTCCTGCGGCAGGAACTCTTCCAATAAAATTATGTTTTTAAGCCTCCCCTAAGTCAAAACTAAGAGAACCAAATTTCTTTTAAGAAATGAATTAAGGTGATTACTTACACAAGACCAAGTATGTGAAATTTGGATGCTTGGGTTACAAGGACCCGTAAACCAAAAGGTAGAACAAAACTCCAGGTACTACCCCACCTTTTAACTCAATCCCTAACTTTCCTTCCTCAACCTCTTGAGGAATGGTCCACAACTTAACTCCTACTTAAGTTTTTAAGCCCACAAAGGACCCTAAAGGTCTAAAGCTAGTAGCTCACTTAGCTTCTAAAGTTCAAGCCTAGAACCGACTTAGTCTTTCCTAGAGTTCTAATTTGCTTAAGAATGCAGGACCTATCTAGTTAAGCTCAAAACTTTTATTTTTATTTTTACTTTTATTTATATATATATTTTTAAAATGCAATATACATGAATGAATGCAAAATGTAGACATGCTATAAACAAAATGCCTCAGGTCCTCTCCCCCATGCCTAGTTCCAACAATGTCCTCAATGGAAACAAAAATAGTTAAAGGAAGATATTACCTAAGGCGGAGAATGGTAGGAGCTAAGGCTCCTCAATAGTGACCTTGTCAACCAGATGGCCATCCAAAGTAATGTATGGTTTTAACCATTGACTGTTGATGATAAAGGGAGTTGCTGAAGAAGAAGGGCTTTTAATCTCCATAGCCCCATGCGGAAACACTTTAGTGATTATGTAAGGCCCATCCCAATGAGATTTTAACTTCCCAGGAAAAAGCTTAAGTCTGGAATTGAAAGGCCAGACTTCTTGGTTGGGCTCAGAGGTCTTTCGAAGTATATACTTATCACGCAAGGCCTTAGTTCTTTCTTTATTAGCTTGAGAGGTGTCATAAGCATCATTCCTCAGCTCCTCAAGCTCACTTAATTCTAGAAGTCGTGCCTTACCCTCCTTCTCTAAATCTATCTTAACACTTCGAATAGCCCAAAGTGCCTTATGTTCCAACTCAATAGGTAAATGACATGTTTTCCCATACACAATCCGAAAGGGAGAAGTACCCAAAGGGGTCTTATAGGCTATTTGATACGCTCACAAAGCATCATCGAGCTTTTGGGACCAATCTTTCCTATCAGGTCTAATGGTCTTTTCTAAAATATTTTTTGTCGCCCTATTCGACACTTCAACCTAGCCACTAGTCTGAGGATGGTAAGGGGTAGCGACCTTATGAGTCACTCCCAGACTCCTAATTAGCCGATCGAAGTGGTGATTTCGGAAATGAGGTCCCCCATCACTTATAATGGTCTTGGGGTAGCCGAAACGAGATATGATATTGGCCTTCACAAATTTCAACACCACAGAGTGGTCATTTGTGTGCTTAGGAATGGCCTTTATCCATTTAGAGACATAATCAACTGCCACCAAGATATATTCATAACCATGGGATGACAGGAAGGGGCCCACAAAGTCAATTCCCCACACATCAAAAATTTCAACGGATTGAATAGGTGTTGAGGCATTTCATTCCTCTTCCCAATCATTCCAGTCTATTGACATCTAATATAGGCCTTAACAAAATTATGAGAATCCTTAAATAATGAAGGCCACCAAAAACTGGACTGGAGAATCGTAAAAGCAGTTTTCCTAGCACCAAAGTGCCCTCCACAATGAATTTCATGGCAAAAACTGAGCATGCTTTGTTGTTCCTCTTCAGGTACACAACATCTCAATACTTGGTCTTGTCCAATTCTAAATAATTCAGGAACTTCCCAATGAAAATATCTTGCTTGGGAAATGAATCTCTTACTTTTCTGCTCATCCCAAGAGCCAGGAGTTTGTCCAATGACCAAGTAATTTATGGTATCTGCATACCAAGGTAAAGTTGGTGTTACCACCTTCAAAGTTTCATCGGGAAATGTCTCGCGGATGTCTCCAGAAAGAGAGTCATTAAGTGGAAGGTGAGACAAGTGGTCAACCACAACATTTTCTACTCCTTTCTTTTCACGTATCTCCAAGTCAAATTTTTGAAGGAGTAGGATCCACCTAATCAGACGTGGCTTAGAATCTTTCTTAGTAATGAGATGTTTCATTGCCGCATGATCAGTAAAAATAACCACCTTAGTCCCAAGCAGATAAGACCTAAACTTCTCTAGAGCAAAAACTACAGCAAGTAATTCTTTTTCGGTGACGGTGTAGTTTTGCTGAGGTTCGATTAAAGTCTTGCTGGCATAATGCAGCACATGAGGTCTTCCCTCAACCCTTTGTGCAAGGACTGCTTCCACTGCATAATCCGAAGCATCACACATCAGCTCAAATGGGAGTGTCCAATTAGGAGCTTGGAGAATAGGCATAGAGATCAAGGCCTCCTTCAGAGTTTGAAAGGCCTCGGCACACTTTGAATCAAAATTGAAGGAAGATTAGTTCGCCAACAAGTCACAAAGTGGCCTAGAAAGTTTACTAAAATTTTTAATAAAGCACCTATAAAAGCCAGCATGACCCAGAAAGGATCTAATCTGTTTGACGTTTGTGGGCAATGGGAGTTTGGAAATGTAATCAATCTTAGCTTTATCTACTTCCAAACCTCGCTCGGATACAACATGCCCAAGTACAATTCCTTTTTGTACCATGAAATGACTTTTCTCCCAGCTGAGGACTAAACCAGTCTCCTTACATCGCTTCAACACATTCTCTAGGTGTAGGACACTGGTCGAAAGATGAGCCATAAATGGAGAAGTCATCCATAAACACTTCAACACACTCGTCAATCATGTCCGAAAAAATAGGCATCATACACCGCTGGAAGGTTGCGGGGGCATTACATAATCCAAATGGCATACACCTAAATGCAAAAGTACCGCAAGGACTCGTGAATGTCATCTTCTCTTGGTCATCAGGGAAGACTGTAACCTGGTTGTACCCAGAATATCCATCTAGAAAGCAATAGTACTCATTCCCTACCAATTTCTCAAGAATTTGATCAATAAAAGGCAGGGGAAAGTGATCCTTCTGGGTAGCGGTGTTCAACTTGCGGTAATCAATACAGACCCTCCATCCAGTTGAGGGTCTAGTGACAACTTGTTCACCTTGGTTGTTGAATTCCATAGTAAAGCCTACCTTCTTTGGCACCACATGAATAGGACTTACCCATTTACTATCTGCAATGGGATATATGATCCCAGCATCCAACCACATCAGGATTTCCTTTTTAACCACCTTCCTCATATTAGGATTCAGACGTCTCTACATGTCCCTAAATGGCTTGATGGAATGATCAGTATAAATGTGGTGCATGTAGAGTGCAGAGTCTATACCCTAATGTCATCAATGCTCCAAGCGATAGCTTCCTTGTGCCTAGACAAGCATTCAATCAGGGCTCCCTCCTGTGCCTCAGATAGCACAACTGAAATGATAACGGGGAACGTATCATTGGCACCTAGGAAGACGTACTTGAGAGTGTCAGGGTGGGGTTTCAACTCAAGGTCGGGGGCTTGTATGGTTGAGGGTTTCATAATAGATGTCCCCATCTCATTTAGTAGATCTACCTTAGGAAGAGATGATGGGGGAAGAGACTCAGCAGAAACACCCAGCAATTCCTCAAGTTCAAGTATATCCCCTTCACATTCCTCCAAGAGATGGGAATGCTCATTTAGCATGACATGCTGAAGGGGTCATCACATAACATTGCAGGGGTTGCCTCTTCAATCAGGTCATTTATCACCTCAACTTGGGAACAATCCTCAAGTCCAGCTTGTTTGTAAGCATCAAACACATTAAGTCGGATTTTCCTGTTCCCAAAGCCCATAGCCTTGTCATGAGATTGGATGATGGCACTTTGACTTTCTTGCATAGTTTTCAACATTGCCTTCAATTCATCCATCTCAGAGGTCTTAGGTTGGGCAAAGGTCTGAGGTTGGTTCATTTGATGGTTTTGAAAGGATTGTGGTTTATAATTCCCTGAATTTGAGACATTTCCTTATCTCCATGAAAAGTTTGGGTGGTTCCTCCATCCCTCATTATAAGTGTTGGAAAAAGGGTCATTACGAGGTCTAGGATGGAACCCTTGAGCGGCATTCAGATCCACTTGTATAGGCTTAGGGAATTGGGAGGCCAAGTGGCAATCCATAGTGGCGTGTGTATTGCCTTGGAAAATTGAGCATTCGGAAGCTTAGGATGTGGAGGTGTTAGATACGAATGGACTCAGGTTTGACATAAACCTTTCCATGTTTTGATTTAATAATTGAATCTGATAGGCTAAATTCTGGGTGTCCCTTGCCTCATTCGCCTCCAACTTTCTTTGCAAGAGAGTGGGCTTTCTTGAATAGAATTCTCACTGAAAGTATCAAAAAGGTTCCAACTTCATCCTCAGTCTTAGATAAAAAGGTTCCTGCACAGGCACCATCCACAGTTTGCCTATGCGAATCATTAAGTCGAGTGTAGAACCTTTCAACCAGTTGCCATTTAGGCACCTGGTGATGTGGGCAAAGTCTCAGCAAGTCATTAAAGCACTCCCAAGCATCATGGAAAGCTTCCCCATCCTTTTGAACAAAACTCATAATTTCCCTCCAAAAGTGATTGGTTTTGCTCATGGGGAAGTACTTCTTCAAAAACTCCTTCTTTAGGGCATCCCAAATGTTAATATCATCAAGGGTGTGATACCAATACTTGGCTTTGTCCTTAGGGGAGAAGGGAAAGAGGGTCCACATTTGAGCATCATCATAATGCCTTACAGCTTTACCGTGGAACAAACCTTGGTGAATTCCTCTATATGCCTGTAAGGGTCTTCCCTAGCAATACCATAAAAGGAGGGCAGCAAGGATATGTTACTGCTTCTGATCTCATAAGGATTGTCCCCTCCAGGTCTATGTAGTGCAGGGCCAGCTTGATTGGTTGGAATGAAATATTCCTTAAGACTCCTTTGATAGGCCATTTCTATCCTTGGAAGATTTCTTCTTAAGATTTTTTTGGGTTCAGGATCAAACACAAGTTGTCTCCTAAGAGAATGCCTACCAAGCATGCACTACAAACACAATTCAAAAGGACTTGTTCGGTCTTTACAAGTTTAGGCTTTTGACTTTAGTTCAAATTGTAAGTGACAAAGCAAGTTGCCCAATCATTTACACGCCTATTGTCAACCTTCGAAATGCCTAAAAAGACCTAGTTGGAGCTTAGGTGTTCTTTCCTAAATCTCAAATGGTAGAGCAAATCCAAAGATGGAAGATTGAGGGATGCAAGTAGGCCTATGCCTTCCTTTGAAGCTATGCTTTCGCGGTGCTTCTCAACTACCCCCAAAAATCCGTGATAGGGTATCCCCCTCTTTGGATTTACAAAACCTTTGATCTCAAGTTTCGAACACTTTAGAATCCAATAGTAGGAGGTAATGGTGATGAAAATGATGGTTGTTGTAAATGTTTGTTGGTAATAATTGTTGATTATGTCGTTGTAGTATAGGGTGTATAATATAACATTAAGGATGTCGTATAGTGGTGAGTATGGGTGAGTTCCAGTCATTACAACCATTATTATTATTTGCTTATTTATCTAATTTTTACTGGTTTTGTTCCAGGTCGTTCTCTGGGAGGCAATTTATTGAATTTAATTCGGTCACTCTTTGATTATCTCCAAAATTGTCTTCTTATTCAAAAAGAAACTTTACATTTAAAGAATGAATGAATGTTTTGTTTACCTAGTTACTAAGAAGTGCTTGCAAAAATGCTAACTATGAACAAGCATCAAACAATCTATTATTATACTCTAAACTATGTATTTACAAGTTATACTATTAACACTAATATGTTAGTTCATACTCCATTAGGATACCATGGTGTAAAAACTTAACTTACTAGTCATTTATTTATAGTGACATATATATCAGTTTTAGTGACAGATATAAACGTCGCTAAATCTCAGGAAACACTATATATAACCTAAAGAAGCAACCTGAGGTCTTTAGCGACATTTATAGTGTCGTTTTATTCTGTTAGTAATTATGTGGGTTTAATTTTACATATGTACAGAGTCTTTTCTGTTGTTATCTCGTGTTATCTCTTTTTTTTTTAAGTCGTCTGTCCTTTCATTTTGTTCTGTGTAGTCTTTCAGAGGCTGCGGTGGAGTCCTTAGTGTAAAATGTGTTTAATTAGCGGGTGCGCTTTTCGAGGGATACACAGCACCCTTTGGGTGGGACCAGACCTCTACTAAGCGCGCCCTAATCTCAGATTAGGTGCTTAATTACGTTTTCGTATTAGCGCAGGGCCTCAGCCCAACACCTTCAACAAGTTCGCACATGCTCAGGCTCCCAGCCCCACACAGGAATCACGCATTCAGTATTCAGCACATATCAGAATCGGGTTATCGGATCAGACGGAGCAGGTGAAGTTTCGGGCGCCCGGCGCCATGACGACTGGTAAGGTTATAACATAAATTATATTTATATGCTGCGTTTCGTTTGCAGCCCACGATGTGGCGCTATTCCAGCGCCACATCGTGCGCTGGAAACCAAACGCAGCTGCGTCTGTGCGCGTTTTTGGCCCTCGATTTGGGGGCCATAAATTATTAAAAAAAATAAAATAAAATATGGTAAATAAAATATTTACATAATACTACATAATTGATTAATTAATTTTGAATTTTAAATATATTTACTATATAAATAAATTCGCTAAACTAGGCTGATTATACAGTTGATTTAGGTGATTAAATAGTTAATTACTTATAAAATAATTAGTAAATGGTCTAATTGACCTTAAACAGTTTTAACTTACATACTTAAGTATTTAATACATATTTTTATTGTATTTTTACGAATTTATTTATGTTTTATTTAGGCTAAAATAGCAATTCTGTGTAGTTTATAATTAAAACTAAGTTACAGTAAGTTATACTACGTATAGTTATACTTTGACTAACTTAAATTACTTAATATATACATATATATATATATATTCCCTAGTTTATAGGTTTATTTACTTGATTATTGCTCTAACCTATTAACTTAGCTACTAAATCAGTAAATATAAATCTGTACATATATATATACATAGATCAGTAGATACATTCATACTAGATTAGTATATATACATATTTTTACATAGATTACATATGTATACGAATTTCTGTACAGGTTTTATACATATTTACAGTATAACTATGTATCTAACTGATATGCTATAGTTATAGTTATAATACTATGAATGGGTGTATTTACAGTTTTAAAATAAGTCTATGCCATTAGGCTTTTGTATAAAGTTAGGGAATTAGAGTTGATTGATTTTTTTTATTTGAGTTTAGGCAGCAGCTTCAGCTACTGTCAGAGGAGATGGAGAAGAGAACAATGTGTTGTTTTAGTGTTATTTACAGTGGCAGTGGCTTAAGCCACTGTCAAATGGCTAACTGCTGCTGCAGTTAGTCCACTTGAAGAGGGGCGAAGTATTCTACAGAGAAGAGGGAAATTTAGAGAAGAAGGGAGTTTAGAGAAGAGGGGAATGTAGCTGCTATATGCAGCATGTTGCTGTATAACTGGGAGTAAGATAAAATTCAAAACAAACTACAATTTACAGAGTTGAAATCCAAATCTGAAAGGGGTTTAAATCTCACGAAAATCTCATGTAAATTCAGCTCAAACACTCATTAGAAAACAAACTTAGCAGAAGCATCCTTTCAGATCAAAACAGCAAATGGCATTGAGTTAGTCTTCCTAATGCCATAGACAGCATGAAGGAAGACTTAGCTCAATCAATTAAAACCAAAGAAACACAATCCCAGTTTCTTGCAACCTGAAGGAGTATGGAAAACTCCTTAGGTTAGAGAATCACCATACAGAAATGATCATCAACACAAATAGTGCATGGCAGTTCTGAAATAGCAAAAAGAGACTAAGAATGCATTAAGGAAATTTAATGGAAGCTGGCGAATGCATTCAAAAGAAGGTATAAATAGAATTATGAAAGGCTCTTCTGATTGGTTCTCTGTCACCAGAGAACTTCTCAGAATCCTTGCCTACAATGAAAACCAAAAATCCTTTCAATTTGTCAGATCTGTCAAAACATTTCAGAGAGTAAAAATCCTTTAAAATCCATATCAAAAGTGCTCTGACAAACTGAGGCAATCCATTTAAATCAGAGGGGCTTTTATGAAACAAATGGAATGAGTGAGAAGCCCCAAATGGTGCTTGTGACGCCAATTTCAGATCTGAGGCAGTGCGCCATCAGATCTGAAATTGGGTCAGGATGTGTGGGTGATTGGTGAAAAATTCGTCGTTAAAAGGAAAAAAAAAAAAAAAACAAGAATCAGAATCTGGATGATGGGAAAAACAAAACATGAAGAGGGAGATAAATTGAATAGTGAACAGATGATTCTTCCCCTCTGATCTGGACTGATCAGAGGAGGTGAGGGAGGGGATCTAATACTAATTCTACTCCTAAGACTAATCTAACTACAGCTAACATTAAACACTAACAATTAAAACTAAATCTATTCTAAACTACTGCAAACTAAATCTAACACTACTTGTGCAGAATTAAAAACTAAACTAAAAGGAAGAATGGGACCTATGGGTCCTTAGCCGGCGGCTAAGGAGGAAGAAAGGAGGAGGGTGACTCCAGCGGAGGGAAGAGTCTGCTAGTGAGACTCCAGGGTCGTCCTCAGGTGCTACGAGGTCCTTAGCGACGAGGAGGGTCGAGAGCAGGCGATGATTCCACAGCCGGTGGCTGTGAAATCAGAGTCTAGATGAGGAGGAGAGACTGGAGTGGAAGAATTGATCGCTAAGAGATGTAGGAGGGAGCGATCCCCCGCGCGCGACACCACTGAGGTGCTTAAATAGCAGCTCAGTGACTGAGATCATCGCAAGGGTGAGGTTAATCAGAATCAGGCCGGCGGTGAGGATGAGATGGGTAGAGCGCGCGGCGAGTCAAGAGAGAGATCTGACCGTCAGATGAGATCTGGGAAGAGAGGTGAACGCACGCACCGAATCGCGCGAAGGTTCCATTTGATTCCAGCCGCAGATCGAGATCAAAAGTGCGATGGACGGTCGAGAATGGCTGTGTTCTTCGCGCGCTACAGTGCGCGTGAAGAACACAGGCTTCTCTCTGAAATGAGGGAAAACTTGCAGGAAGACCCTTAAACGAAGGGGTAGAAGAATAGCGTGCAGGTCCAAAAGTGAGAAGAACTATAACTGGAAGGGCCCTGCAGTCATACAGAAGGGTCCCTGCGGCTTGCAAAAAGGTCCAAGAAGGAGTTTTGAAGGGTAGAAATGTAATGCATGAAGGACCTAATTGTAATCTATTTATTTCTAAGCCTAAATGATGTCCAATTGCTTTCAAATTTTTACATGTGCTTAATTGAACATTTAAGACATTGATTTTACTTCTAATTTGTCTTTTCAAACTTGTTTATGTGTTCAATTGATGCATGGATCATCATTTGTTCTTTAGTTTTCAAAATATCTCATTTTTGTGACCTAATTAGGAGATTTTAACACACATTAAAAGTTTTAGGTCTTTTCTTTAATTCCCACACTTAACCATTTTTATGTGTTAATTTGATATTGTTTTGCTTAGTATCTAGCTTAATTTCGGCCTTTTAGCTATGATGAGTAGCCACTCATCATACCCCCATGCTTACGTTTTGCTAGTCCCTTAGCAAACAATCTGTTGAAGTGTAAGGCAATTTAAGTATCTGCAAGGTAAGTGTGTAAAGATATCTTTTTCTTCTTTCAAAAATTTTTAAGTGTTTTATGATGATCTTTAAGCTAAATTTTTTTTTTTTTCAATAAACCAACTATGTTTTTGGACATTGTGAGAACCTGGTTACTGAGGATAACCTACCAGAACTCGAGGCTTAAATGACATAGACCATCTCTCAACCAACAAGGATTCTTGATATTTAAACCTTAAGTCGAATTCCAGGACTCAGGGGGTTTTTACAGAGACTCAGAATGCTATGAAGTTATGGCTGTGCTTTGTGATAAGTCAGGACTAACCAGGTGAATTCTAAGGCTCATTCCTGGGGTTTCACTTCTTTTTAAGTCCAGGTTGGTCCTAACTTCAGCTCATGTTTTCGGATGACTCTCAAAAATTGATGGTATTCAATCACAACCCTTATTGTATTTGTGGCTCAGAGAAGATTTTTTTTTTTTTTTTTTTTGATAAACAGGGTATTGTTTTGAACCCTGAAAACATTTTTGGTGGAAGAGTAGTTTTTCAGACTTTTTTTTTTTTTTGGAGAACATACTTGACCCCTTTTTTTTTTTTTTTTTTTTTTTTTTTTTTGAACAGTATGTCTCCGAAACTTATTTGGTAGAGCGCACTGTATTTGGTGGGTGGATTTCTTTTGTGGAAAGAGCTTCTCCTAGACACAAAACTAAAGATTAGGACAAAGAGTCTACCTGCACGCACAGGTAAGGACTCCACCTTCCCTAATGAACACAAGGGTTGAGGCTTAGGTTCAAGTGGTCTTTCCTGACACTGTGTAGTGTAAGCCAAGGTTACCTAGACTCCTAAGTCAAAGCAAACCAACGAATCCTGTACTGGTGACTCAGGTACAAGAATTACCTAAAGTTAGGAGAGACTGTGGTCTATCTTGTCAAGGCTCAAAGTGCATTAAGCCTAAGCTTGTTTCAAGCTTCTATGGCCCGGCAGGTCAAACCAGTAACGGTTGAATGTCCATATACACTTATTCTATTTTTTTTAGCTATAAGATCACTTATCATTTCTTTCTTTTTCTTTTTCTTTCTCTCCCTCCCCTCTTGAAATGAATGTCCTCCTTTGATGATGAAGTACATGTCCCTTATTGTATTTTTGGAATTTTTCTGATTTGTTATTTTTTTGTATTTTTAGCTTTGTAATTTTTTTTCAAAAATTTTTTCAAAATTTTTCAATTTTTTGAAGTATATAATTTTTTGATAATACTATATGTACTATAGTTGTGTCTACAATTGCATTTTGATTGTAAATGGTTTACCATTTACACCCCCCCATGCTTAAATGTTTCAATGTCCTCATTGAATGAAAGGGTGGATGCAAATGCATGCTCTGCTTTTCACTATCCTAGACTGGGTGATGGAAGAAAGTCGGAATGAGGAGATACAATCTCTGTGCGGACGATTTTAAGTCTGATCTAGGATCAGAGTGAACAGTCGGGCTAGGAAGTGAAATGCATGACATGTGTGTCAATGAATGTATGCTCAGAATGCAAGGGTAGACACTATATGCAAATAAAGGCAAGAGTAAGAAAGGTGTAAAACAGCTATATACAAGGGTAGGTGTTTGCTAAGTTTAACGCCTTCAGCTAGGCGAAAACTTAGTTGGTAGCTCAAAATGTAGGAGCGAAATGGTGGAATTGACAAGTCTGAGATCATGCGGCTCAATGAAAGGTTTCAGTCTTTGTCCATTAACAATAAAGGGTTCAGATTTGTCAAGTTCAGTGATCTCAACGGCTCCATTATCAAATAATCTCAAGATTTTGAAAGGTCCAATCCATTTCGATCTTAACTTCCCAGGAAAGAGTTTCAGTCTAGAGTCGAAGAGAAGGACTTTTTTACCAGGGTGAAAAGATTTCCTAAGAATGTGACGGTCATGGAAGGCCTTAAGTTTGTCCTTATACATCCTTGAGCTTTCATAAGATTCATTCCTTAATTCATCGAGCTCAGACATTTGTAATTTCCTAAGATCACCGGCCTTCTCTAAGTCTAAGTTACACTTTCTGATGGCCCAATAGGCTTTGTGCTCTAATTCGACAGGAAGATGACAGTGTTTCCCGTACACAAGTCTAAAAGGAGACATGCCTAAAGGGGTTTTGTGGGCTGTCCTATATGCCCACAACGCATCAGAAAGGCGGGAAGACCAATCCTTTCTATCAGGTCGGATGGTAGTCTGTAAAATCTTTTTGATCTCCCGATTAGATAATTCAGCAAGTCCATTGGTTTGAGGGTGATAAGATGTAGCAATCCTATGTGACACCCCATACTTTTGCAGTAGGGACTGAAAATGTGTGTTTCTAAAATGAGACCCTCCATCACTAATGATGGCTTTAGGTACCCCGAATCTAGAGAAGATGAAATCTTGAACAAATTGTGTCACAACTCTATGATCATTAGTCCTTGAGGGGATGGCTTCAATCCATTTCGAAACATACTCAACTGCCAACAATATGTACTCGAAGCCATAAGATTTAGGAAAAGGTCCCATGAAGTCAATGCCCCAAATGTCAAAGATTTCGCACACCATGATTGGATTCAAAGGCATCATGTCTCGGCGGCCAATACTACCGAGAGACTGACAGCGTGAACATGCCCTGCTATATTCGTGTGCATCCTTGAAGATTGTGGGCCAATAGAAACCACTCTGCAAAATCTTTGCAGCGGTCTTTTTGCCAGAGAAGTGACCGCCGCACGCCTGGTCGTGGCAGAATGATAAGATGCTTCTAATCTCCTTATCAGGGACGCACTTCCTAAAGATCTGGTCTTTACAATGCTTGAAAAGCCAAGGTTCTTCCCAGTAATAGTGCTTGGCCTCGGATCTAAGTCTGTCTTTTTGATGTCGGACCCAATTAGTGGGGATGAGTCCAGAAGCCAGGTAGTTGACAATGTCAGCATACCAGGGAAGATCAGAATGAATGACCAGCAATTGCTCGTCAGGGAAGTGGTCAGAGATGGGTAAAGAAGGAGAAATCGCTTCAGAAGGAAGGCGGGATAAGTGGTCAGCTACCACATTCTGCTTTCCAGCCTTATCACGAATCTCTAAATCAAATTCCTGTAAAAGTAGGATCCATCTAATCAGACGAGATTTCGCGTCCTTCTTGGCGAGAAGATATCGAATTGCCGTGTGGTCAGTGTAGACTATAATGTGGGAACCTAAAAGATAAGGTCTGAATTTTTCCAGTGCATATACTACAGCTAGCAATTCCTTTTCCGTGACGGTGTAATTCCTCTGAGCTTCATCTAAGGTCTTGCTAGCGTAATAGATGACTGTGGGTTTCCCGTCCAATTTTTGACCAAGGACAGCTCCTACTGCATAATTAGAGGCATCACACATGATCTCAAAAGGGTGAGACCAATTCGGGGGTTGCAGTATGGGTGCCTTGGTAATCAGATCACGAAGTGTCGTATAGGCACGAACACAATCGTCAGAGATCTGGAAGTCTACGTCTTTAGAGAGGAGAGTAGTGAGAGGTCGGGCTATTTTTGAGAAATCCGCTATAAAGCGGCGATAAAAACCAACATGCCTGAGGAAAGATCGAATTTGCTTAACCGACGAAGGTAGTGGTAAATCAGAAATCAACTTTACCTTCGCGCGGTCAACCTCAATTCCTCTCTCAGAAATAAGGTGACCTAATACAAGTCCTTCAGTTACCATGAAATGAGATTTCTCCCAGGAAGGTACCAGATTCACATTAATGCATCTTTGCAGGACCTTGGTCAGGTGGTCTAGACATGCATCAAATGTGCTCCCGAAGACCGAGAAGTCATCCATGAAGACTTCTAAACAATCGCCTACTAAGTCAGAAAAGATTGCAAACATACACCGCTGGAATGTAGCAGGTGCGTTGCACAATCCAAAAGGCATCCTACGGAATGCAAAGGTTCCGTAGGTGCAGGTGAATGTTGTTTTCTCCTGATCATCGGGGTGAATTGCCACCTGATTATATCCTGAATAGCCATCCAAAAAGCAGAAAAATCTATTCCCTGCCACTCTTTCCAGTATTTGATCAATGAAGGGCAAAGGGAAATGATCTTTCTTCGTGGCTTGGTTGAGTTTTCGGTAATCTATACATACTCGCCACGAACTAGCAATGCGTGTAGGGATGACTTCTCCAGAATCAGTGGTGATGATGGTAAGTCCGGCCTTTTTTGGCACAACCTGAACAGGACTTACCCATCTACTGTCAGAAATTGGGTAGATAATTCCATTGTCCAGCCATTTAATCATTTCACTTTTTATCACCTCTTGTAATGTAGGGTTTAATCTACGCTGGGGCTGTCTAGTAGGTCTAGATCCTTCTTCAGTGAAAATCCTATGTGTGCAATAAGAAGGACTGATGCCAGTAAGGTCAGAAAGGCTCCATCCTATAGCCTGCCTATGTGCTCTTAGGACAGATAAGAGTCGTGACTCTTGATCAGAAGAAAGGGAAGAGTTAACAATCACCGGATAGGTCTGATCAGGTCCTAAGAAAACATATTTGAGAGAGTCAGGAAGAGGTTTGAGTTCAACAGGCACAGGATCAGAAGGAGCAGGTGTGAAAGTTTCAGGAGGTCCTAGAGATACTAATGGAATGGGAGGAAGGTCCTCAGTCTCTAAATTTGGTATCTCAGTGGAAGTCAAGTCAGAGTCCAAAGAGTGTTGAGGTTCTAAATTTAATGAATTGATCAAGGTGTCCTCAACCAATTGATCCAATGAATCCAGGGAGAAGATTTCTTCAATTAAACTACAGGTCGGTCCTCTTTGGGCCTGAAAAATATCAATTTTTATTTTCTGATCTCCAAACTTTAATTCTATAAGGCCCTCCTCACAATTGATGTTTGCCTTGGCCGTAGCCAAGAAAGGTCTTCCTAAAATGATAGGTGTATTCTGGATATCTTCAGGTACTTCCATGTCAAGGACTATAAAGTCTACAGGGAAGTAAAAATCCTTGACCCACACTATGACATCTTCCAACACTCCCTGAGGTGTCTTAACTGATCTGTCAGCTAATTGCAGGGACACCTTGGTTGGCTTCAAATTGCCAACCTCAAAATGTGTCAGTAGAGAGGTTGGGATAAGATTGATGGAAGCA
Organism: Thalassia testudinum; assembly: GCA_037157565.1. NCBI lineage: Eukaryota > Viridiplantae > Streptophyta > Magnoliopsida > Alismatales > Hydrocharitaceae > Thalassia > Thalassia testudinum. The sequence goes on along the minus strand of JAZHRO010000014.1, from coordinate 127,850,146 downwards.
CCTAGGTCAAGTAGTGCTCTATTGAATGTGGTGTTACCAATCATGCAGGACAAGAGAGGGGTGCCTGGGTCTTTCATCTTAGTTGGGAGGGTACTAGAGATGATGGAACTAGCTTGTTCCGAGAGAATGATTGGACTACTCCCTTTTTGAATTCTTGCTTTACGCTTAGGTGTACATAGGTCTTTTAAAAACTTAGCGTAAAGAGGGATGTGGCGGATTGCATCCAACAAGGGGATGTTTATGTGGACTTGCTCAAAGAGCTTAAGCAAATCCTCCTCAGGTGCCACACAGGTCTTTTTCTTTCCTTTCTCCTTCTTCTTTAAAGCTTCAGGAAAAGGTACTGGAGTTGTGAGAGGTTCAGTTATAGGTAGAGGAGAAGTAGGAAGTGGAGGAGCAGAACTAGAAGTGGTAGGTGTTGGAAGAGGTGCATCTAGTGTGCATTTACCACTCCTAGTGACTATGGCATTTAGTTCAGCTCTAGAGGTAGATGGTAAATCATTGTTAGGTAGCAGAGGTGGTTGCGTTTGTGCAAGAGAAGAATTTGAGTCAGTGAAGAATTCAGTGTTGTGCACTGCTTGTGAAATGTCATGTGTTTGGTTTTGCAGTGCTGGTCTAGGTTGGACATACCTTTGAGCAGGTATGTTCCTAGGGTTGGGTTGTGCTTGGGATGGGAGTGAATGTGGTTGACGGGACTCTGTCAAGTGTGATAGCTGGGCTCTCATCTCAGCTAAGGCTGCGTCCTGTCTCTGCTGCATAGCAATATTCTGTTGTTGCATATCAGTAAGAGCTTTCATGATAGACCCCAACTGGCCATCTCGTGTAGGCCCAGATTGAGAGTATTGGGTGGGCCTGGGTTGGGGTTGCTGGTAGGTACGCGGTGGATATCCGTGTGATTGTGGAGGTGGTGCTCGGATTGGGTTGTGCAATGGTGGTGCAGAAGGTTGTTGAAAAGGAGGTCTTTGTGAATTTCCCGACCACGAGAAATTTGGATGATTACGCCATCCAGGGTTATAGGTTTGTGTGAAAGGATCATTGTGAATGGCATGAAGCTCCTCCGAAGCTCCAGAAGGTGCAGGGAAGTCAGTGAAGGGAGGAACAAAGGTTCCTCCAACCGGTGAAGGATATGGAAATGGAAAATCCGGTAATGCAGTTTGTGTCACAGAAAGGTTATTCACAGTTTCCCTCCCTGTGGGAAACTGAGAAGAAGTGTTTTGTGCTGGTGACTGAGAAGAAGAAGATGGGTGTTTTGAGAGAAATTTCCAAACTTCATCTACTTTCTTCTCGATTAAGCCCACTTTATCCAGTTGACTAGCCACTATCTCTAAGTCTTTGCTACTGGATTGGGCTTCATGTACCCCCGTGTGTGAGTGGGAATGTGAGGACTTTCTATTAAACACGCTCATTGAAGCATTGTTAATAGAGTTTTCGGCCATGCCTTCAAAGAGCTCAAAGGCTGAGTCCTCGTCCCGACACAGGAAATTGCCTCCACAAGCGGCATCTACAAAATTCCGTGTGTCAGCATGGAGCCCATGGTAGAAGATCTGGACCTGTTGCCAGCGTGGGACACCATGGTGGGGACATTTTCTCAAAAGCTCATGGAATCTCTCCCAAGCCTCGTGCATAGGTTCTCCTAAATTCTGGGTGAAGGTGGTGATGGCACGCCTTAAGGCATTAGTGCGGCCTACAGGAAAGTACTTCTTTAAGAACTCATGTTCTAAAGAAGCCCAGGAATCTATAGGTGTAGTCCGTGCAAGTGTTCTAAACCAAAAGGCTGCCTTATCTTTTAATGAAAAGGAGAACATTTTCATCAAAAGCGTGTGCTGATCATGTCCTTGCGGACCCAAAGTTTGGGCAAGATTCTTCAGCTCCTCTAAATGCTGAAAAGGGTCCTCAGAAGCATGTCCATGGAAGTGAGGAATGAGTGCTATAATGTTCGGCTTCAGTTCAGCAGCACGACCCCCATTGGGATAACGTACCACAGGCATTGGTTGGGCAACTGCGGGATTATAATAATCTCGTAGTTGAGGTCTATGGGGTTGGGGTGGTGCCTGAGGATTTCTAGGTTGAAGTGGTTGTGGTTGGGGGTTAGCTAATAGATTTACAGCTTGAGCAAGCTGTTGCACCTGTTGGGTTAAGGTATTCATTTGTAGTTGTGTATCGAAGAGGTGCTGAAGATGAGGCATAGGTCCTCTCTCCGGGGGTGGATTAGGATGATTAGGATAAGGTGGAGGTTGGAACCTAGGGATAGGTGGTTGCTGTGGTAGAGGATGTGCAACTAAGTCTGGAGGAAGTTCTTCAAAATCCTCAAAGTGTGAAGAATCAAGATCATCCTCTTGGCGAGGGGGATTGTGGAAAGTATTTTGAGACTCAGGAGGTAAGGGATTAGAAGTGGAGGGCAAAGAAGATGATGCAGTAGCTTGGGTAGCAGTACCCAAGGGGAGTACAAGTTCTGGGTTTTAGGATCTCCTACCTTCCATTGAGTTGGTTTTTTTTTTTTTTTTTTTTTTTTTTTTTTTTTTTTTGAAATCCCGTTTACTCTAATTCGATCCAACTCAGTGGGAAAAAAAAAATTTTTAACGTTCACAATAAAACAGAAGAATCCCAATAAAATCTCAATTCAAGAAGACCAATCAATCGAGATGAATCGGAGAAAATTTTTCCTAGAGGCTGCTACGCAAAGTATGTTATACGCAAACAATTGTTTCAAGCAATTGTACGTATCCTAAGATAAACCTAGCGAAGTGCAGACCTCTAAAATCCACTGGGAATCTGGATAAGACTGAGCGTGCGAATCCAGATCCTGTGGTTGCAGAAAGATGAGGTAGAAACCCGTGTATTGTGGCCTTAAGTGATCGTGCTGTGTGCACGATAACATTCAACACAAGGCGATTAAAATCTCAAACATGGTTTCACCCAATTTTGCTATCTCCTTTTTGATTTAATTGAAGTGATTAAAATGTGTTTTCTATGCTGCTCGTTTCACTTTTTACTAAATTCAGAACAAGTAGTGGTCTTTTTTAATTTTAAGTCAAATGCAAATATGGCAGGAGTTAGAGTTAGGTAAGAAATGCGTACCTGACTCCAGCAATCTTCTAATGTAGATTTGACTTGAATTAAAATCTAGCAGGAATGAAATGCAATCCTAAAAATGGATGCCTGAGGTTATGCTGCTGCTAGATAAGTATGAGGTCTTTTTGATTTTTTTCTTTCTTTTTGAAAAATTTTATATGCAATTCAAAAGTAAGGAAAGAAATTAAGAAGATAAAGAAATAAAGTCCAGATAGTCCAGAATTATTACAAAAATTGTGTGAGAACAAGCTCTCACAACTTATGACTAACAATTGCTCCTAATCAATAAACCTAAAACTATCTATACTAAAACTAATACTAAAATCCTACAGCGACTTCGAGGCAAAACTCCACCAGGAAGACGGATCTGGAGCGCAGCGACTCCACCAGGAAGACGACACTCCTCCTCAAGTGCTGTGGAAAAAAAACAAATGATTAGTAAAAGAATAAAGGAATGTATACACAATTAATTCAATGGAAAATAAAAACAATTATAATGAATGAATGAAGAATTTCTATATACAAAAGAATGAAAAGAAAATTTTGGTGCAAAGAGCGTTGCCTCCCCGGCAACGGCGCCAAAATAATGGTGGTGAAAATGATGGTTGTTGTAAATGTTTGTTGGTAATAATTGTTGATTATGTCGTTGTAGTATAGGGTGTATAATATAACATTAAGGATGTCGTATAGTGGTGAGTATGGGTGAGTTCCAGTCATTACAACCATTATTATTATTTGCTTATTTATCTAATTTTTACTGGTTTTGTTCCAGGTCGTTCTCTGGGAGGCAATTTATTGAATTTAATTCGGTCACTCTTTGATTATCTCCAAAATTGTCTTCTTATTCAAAAAGAAACTTTACATTTAAAGAATGAATGAATGTTTTGTTTACCTAGTTACTAAGAAGTGCTTGCAAAAATGCTAACTATGAACAAGCATCAAACAATCTATTATTATACTCTAAACTATGTATTTACAAGTTATACTATTAACACTAATATGTTAGTTCATACTCCATTAGGATACCATGGTGTAAAAACTTAACTTACTAGTCATTTATTTATAGTGACATATATATCAGTTTTAGTGACAGATATAAACGTCGCTAAATCTCAGGAAACACTATATACAACCTAAAGAAGCAACCTGAGGTCTTTAGCGACATTTATAGTGTCGTTTTATTCTGTTAGTAATTATGTGGGTTTAATTTTACATATGTACAGAGTCTTTTCTGTTGTTATCTCGTGTTATCTCTTTTTTTTTTAAGTCGTCTGTCCTTTCATTTTGTTCTGTGTAGTCTTTCAGAGGCTGCGATGGAGTCCTTAGTGTAAAATGTGTTTAATTAGCGGGCGCGCTTTTCGAGGGATACACAGCACCCTTTGGGTGGGACCAGACCTCTACTAAGCGCGCCCTAATCTCAAATTAGGTGCTTAATTACGTTTTCGTATCAGCGCAGGGCCTCAGCCCAACGCCTTCAACAAGTTCGCACACGCTCGGGCTCCCAGCCCCACACAGGAATCACGCATTCAGTATTCAGCACATATCAGAATCGGGTTATCGGATCAGACGGAGCAGGTGAAGTTTCGGGCGCCCGGCGCCATGACGACTGGTAAGGTTATAACATAAATTATATTTATATGCTGCGTTTCGTTTGCAGCCCACGATGTGGCGCTATTCCAGTGCCACATCGTGCGCTGGAAACCAAACGCAGCTGCGTCTGTGCGCGTTTTTGGCCCTCGATTTGGGGGCCATAAATTATTAAAAAAAATAAAATAAAATATGGTAAATAAAATATTTACATAATACTACATAATTGATTAATTAATTTTGAATTTTAAATATATTTACTATATAAATAAATTCGCTAAACTAGGCTGATTATACAGGTTGATTTAGGTGATTAAATAGTTAATTACTTATAAAATAATCAGTAAATGGTCTAATTGACCTTAAACAGTTTTAACTTACATACTTAAGTATTTAATACATATTTTTATTGTATTTTTACGAATTTATTTATGTTTTATTTAGGCTAAAATAGCAATTCTGTGTAGTTTATAATTAAAACTAAGTTACAGTAAGTTATACTAGGTATAGTTATACTTTGACTAACTTAAATTACTTAATATATACATATATATATATATATTCCCTAGTTTATAGGTTTATTTACTTGATTATTGCTCTAACCTATTAACTTAGCTACTAAATCAGTAAATATAAATCTGTACATATATATATACATAGATCAGTAGATACATTCATACTAGATTAGTATATATACATATTTTTACATAGATTACATATGTATACGAATTTCTGTACAGGTTTTATACATATTTACAGTATAACTATGTATCTAACTGATATGCTATAGTTAAAGTTATAATACTATGAATGGGTGTATTTACAGTTTTAAAATAAGTCTACGCCATTAGGCTTTTGTATAAAGTTAGGGAATTAGAGTTGATTGATTTTTTTTATTTGAGTTTAGGCAGCAGCTTCAGCTACTGTCAGAGGAGATGGAGAAGAGAACAATGTGTTGTTTTAGTGTTATTTACAGTGGCAGTGGCTTAAGCCACTGTCAAATGGCTAACTACTGCTGCAGTTAGTCCACTTGAAGACGGGGGAAGTATTCTACAGAGAAGAGGGAAATTTAGAGAAGAAGGGAGTTTAGAGAAGAGGGGAATGTAGCTGCTATATGCAGCATGTTGCTGTATAACTGGGAGTAAGATAAAATTCAAAACAAACTACAATTTACAGAGTTGAAATCCAAATCTGAAAGGGGTTTAAATCTCACGAAAATCTCATGTAAATTCAGCTCAAACACTCATTAGAAAACAAACTTAGCAGAAGCATCCTTTCAGATCAAAACAGCAAATGGCATTGAGTTAGTCTTCCTAATGCCATAGACAGCATGAAGGAAGACTTAGCTCAATCAATTAAAACCAAAGAAACACAATCCCAGTTTCTTGCAACCTGAAGGAGTATGGAAAACTCCTTAGGTTAGAGAATCACCATACAGAAATGATCATCAACACAAATAGTGCATGGCAGTTCTGAAATAGCAAAAAGAGACTAAGAATGCATTAAGGAAATTTAATGGAAGCTGGCGAATGCATTCAAAAGAAGGTATAAATAGAATTATGAAAGGCTCTTCTGATTGGTTCTCTGTCACCAGAGAACTTCTCAGAATCCTTGCCTACAATGAAAACCAAAAATCCTTTCAATTTGTCAGATCTGTCAAAACATTTCAGAGAGTAAAAATCCTTTAAAATCCATATCAAAAGTGCTCTGACAAACTGAGGCAATCCATTTAAATCAGAGGGGCTTTTATGAAACAAATGGAATGAGTGAGAAGCCCCAAATGGTGCTTGTGACGCCAATTTCAGATCTGAGGCAGTGCGCCATCAGATCTGAAATTGGGTCAGGATGTGTGGGTGATTGGTGAAAAATTCGTCGTTAAAAGGAAAAAAAAAAAAAAAAACAAGAATCAGAATCTGGATGATGGGAAAAACAAAACATGAAGAGGGAGATAAATTGAATAGTGAACAGATGATTCTTCCCCTCTGATCTGGACTGATCAGAGGAGGTGAGGGAGGGGATCTAATACTAATTCTACTCCTAAGACTAATCTAACTACAGCTAACATTAAACACTAACAATTAAAACTAAATCTATTCTAAACTACTGCAAACTAAATCTAACACTACTTGTGCAGAATTAAAAACTAAACTAAAAGGAAGAATGGGACCTATGGGTCCTTAGCCGGCGGCTAAGGAGGAAGAAAGGAGGAGGGTGACTCCAGCGGAGGGAAGAGTCTGCTAGTGAGACTCCAGGGTCGTCCTCAGGTGCTACGAGGTCCTTAGCGACGAGGAGGGTCGAGAGCAGGCGATGATTCCACAGCCGGTGGCTGTGAAATCAGAGTCTAGATGAGGAGGAGAGACTGGAGTGGAAGAATTGATCGCTAAGAGATGTAGGAGGGAGCGATCCCCCGCGCGCGACACCACTGAGGTGCTTAAATAGCAGCTCAGTGACTGAGATCACCGCAAGGGTGATGTTAATCAGAATCAGGCCGGCGGTGAGGATGAGATGGGTAGAGCGCGCGGCGAGTCAAGAGAGAGATCTGACCGTCAGATGAGATCTGGGAAGAGAGGTGAACGCACGCACCGAATCGCGCGAAGGTTCCATTTGATTCCAGCCGCAGATCGAGATCAAAAGTGCGATGGACGGTCGAGAATGGCTGTGTTCTTCGCGCGCTACAGTGCGCGTGAAGAACACAGGCTTCTCTCTGAAATGAGGGAAAACTTGCAGGAAGACCCTTAAACGAAGGGGTAGAAGAATAGCGTGCAGGTCCAAAAGTGAGAAGAACTATAACTGGAAGGGCCCTGCAGTCATACAGAAGGGTCCCTGCGGCTTGCAAAAAGGTCCAAGAAGGAGTTTTGAAGGGTAGAAATGTAATGCATGAAGGACCTAATTGTAATCTATTTATTTCTAAGCCTAAATGATGTCCAATTGCTTTCAAATTTTTACATGTGCTTAATTGAACATTTAAGACATTGATTTTACTTCTGATTTGTCTTTTCAAACTTGTTTATGTGTTCAATTGATGCATGGATCATCATTTGTTCTTTAGTTTTCAGAATATCTCATTTTTGTGACCTAATTAGGAGATTTTAACACACATTAAAAGTTTTAGGTCTTTTCTTTAATTCCCACACTTAACCCTTTTTATGTGTTAATTTGATATTGTTTTGCTTAGTATCTAGCTTAATTTCGGCCTTTTAGCTATGATGAGTAGCCACTCATCAGGAGGGCTCTTGTCCTAGTCGTTCCAAGACTTAGGAGTGTCTAAATGCATGTCGTGGTGCAAAAGATATAAGTGTGCATACACCGCAAAAAGATTTTGAATTTTGAAACGCACAACACATTTGAAAATCAAGTCCTTGATTTTTAAATGTACCTCACCCTCCTTTAGTTAGTCCTTTTTCAAGAATATATGTGACCACTTGTTAGATCACTTCAAGATAGATTATGTGGTCTAAAAATTAATTCAAATGCATTTACATGACAGGTAGAAATGTGAAGTTAGAAATGCATACCTGATTCTAGCATTCTTCATGCAATATGCAAGACAGGAAATTAGATTTAGACGTTGCTCATTCAGTCCTAAATGATTCGACCTAAGGGCAGGCAGCTTCTAACAGGTAGCTCATTTTTTTTTCATTTCATCTACTTATGCACAAACAAATTAAGGATAAACAACCACAAAGTAAAATAAAAACCTAGATCTAAAGAAAAGGGAACAGGCTCCCAAAAATCAGCCCCAATTACTACAAGGGCGAGAAAAGAAAAATAAAACTTATGAAACGGAGAATCTCCTATAGAGGCAGAATTCAGGTCTCCTTCGTCTTCCCCGCGTGTATGCGTCGCTCAAGGTCGACGTCTTCTCCCCGATGTGCCTGTCACCACTCTCAAATCCCTCAGACAAAGTCCTCGCACCGAGAACATAATAAAAGGTCAGATCACTGTGCAATGAGAAATAATCAGAAATGAAATCAGGTGAAATTATTGCGTCTGTTGCCTCCCCGGAAATGGTGCCATTTGATAAGAAGATTTTCGCTTTCGAAATGTATTAAGATGATTTATCGTTGTAGGATCAAAGTGGTGGAAAATCGCTTCACAAAATAACTAAAATTAAAATTAAACCACTCACAGAAGAGCGGGTCGTGTCCACAGGGAGGCAATGATGCAATAAAATCAAGAATATTTTTCTCATATTCGTTCAATCAAGTGCGAAATCCCGAGTCAAATCTGACATGAAATGTAATGAAAAGAAGATACATAATAACTCAAAAATGCAAGGGTATATGTGAAATTTTTCCTCACTGAAATATTCAATAAATATGTGTTAAATCTATGTAATTTCTAATTGACATGCATTAGAGAAAATTAGTGCACATACTAATTGAAAACCAATGTTAAAATACATGAATAACAAAAGCCACGCAATTATAAGAAACCATGAGTATGAAGTCACAATTTCACCATAATAAAATAATCATAAATCAAAATTCATTTTCATGGCAATGGCATTCAAATGTAAATATTAATTAACCCAAAAATAGAGGATTTCATTCCTTTGTGCGTGCGCGAAGAGGTGGTGATGGCGGCTCGAGAGAAGCTCAGAGAAGGATAAGCACGATGAGAGCTTTCCGATGGTGGTGATGGTGCTCTGAATAGCTATCGATGGTCGCCGGTCGGAGTGGAAGATGTCACCGATGGTGAGGCTCTCCGGCTGACCATCAGGTGGTCGATTGGTGCGGCCGGAAGCGTGATTGTGCTCGGGGAGTCGGGGCAAGTCCGATGGAGTTCCCGACGTGAAATTTCGAGGCCGGATTGAATGGCTATGTTTGTGGTGGCTTTGGGTACCTTCGTCGGCAAAGATGAAGGAGGAGGAGGAGCTGGCTGGAGCAGAGCATGATATGCGTGCGCTACTGGTGGGCGAGGTCGGTTGTTACTGCTGGGCACACGGCTTGGGCGGCCGAGAGTGAGCAATAGTTGCTATGGGCAACATGCGCATGCAGCAGCTACGGGCACGGGAGGTGCTGGAGGGCATGCTGCGTGTGGCAGGGGACACTGAGGAATGCTGGCTGTGCATGAGCGGAGGTGGTAAGGAACGCACGCTGTGCGCAGGTGGCTGGTGAGGGCCGGCATGATTTTAGATGGGTTGTGCCCTTAATGATTAAAGGAGCCGGCATGATTTTGCTCTTGGAATGTGATGGGCCTTTTAGATGGGTTGTGCCCTTAATGACCAATTCAAATGTGTGTGCATCCACAACCAGGGTTTGTAAACAAGGTTATTTGATGATGTGTCTTTTAAGGTTTAACCTTGTTTAGTAGCTTTTAGGGTTTAATCTTAGGTGTATTCAATCTAGTTCAGGAGAACACAAGTTTTCAAAACTTGGGTGTAGATATATTCCTTTGAAAATCAGAAATAAAATCTGGAGTGCCTGGTTCAGTCCTAAAAATCAACCCTAAGTGTCAAGCTACTTGACGAATCAATTTTAATTTGAGTGGTGCGACCCAAACAGGTCAATCAATTAGCCTGTTGCACCACTTAGTTAAGGAATACAAAAAGTCTTAGCCTAGTCAGATTTCTACTTTTGTGTATTGAGTTGAAGTGTACTAGGTCCACAGGTCAGATCCTGATTAAGTGGTAGACTCAAAGTGGAATGGTGCGCCTTAAGTCGAGTTGTGGATGTTAATGTGTGTCTCCTTCAGGAAATCCCACAATCAGATAGCTTTTTTTATTTTCTATTTTTTTTTTTGGATGGCGAAGTGAGTGGAGTGACAAACAGGGCAAATAATTTCTATCCTAGGGTTTGTGAAAATAGTTAAGTAGATTAGGTCTTGATTATTAAGGTGGTGAAATGATCTAGTGGGTGGGGAAGTAGGGGAAAACTTACAAATGTCCCTACCCACACTTTAGTCCAATCTACCGCCTTCAGCTCCATGATCGGGTTCCTGCAAGACAATAAATCAAAGAAGAAAGATAAGTTAGAAAAGTATGTAAGTAATGCGAGAATATGTGAAGAAAACCAAAGAGTGTTGCCTCCCTGGCAACAACGCGAAAATGATCATGGCAGATTCGCACTCGGAAAGGTCTCGGGTTTGGAAAACCTGTCGTCATTGTTTGATTCACAAGAAAATTTGTCGATCAGATAAAATTTATAACCGAAACTCGAAAAGTGAGTCCCAGGTCAAACATGGGGAAGCAAACGTTTGGTTTGAAAGATACACATTTCACTTTTTATTTGTTTTTGTCATTTCTGTCTTTTCTAATTATTTTGGTATTTTTAATAAGGCAAGAGATCAGGTCGATGAAATCTAACTAATCTACTTGCAAAATAGAAAGAGAGAGAGAGAAACAATCATGTATTTTTATAATGAAATGTTTATTACAACTAGGAAAGTGGGAAAACTATACTACGAAAGCAACAAAGATAGAGAGAGGTAAGAGAAATCCCCTCGACGGTTGCTTGGATGACAACTCGCTCTGACGTCGCCAGGAGGAAGGTAGTGAGGAGCAGGACGAACGAGGACGGAGCCAGAGGATGGAGGGTAGGGCAGGACAGTGTCACGGCGAGGATCTACTTCCTAAAGTAGGTGAGAAGATGGCCACGGGATGCTTCACGAATGGGGATGAGAGGAGGGAAAAATATTTGGTTTTCTATTTTTGAGGAGCATCTCAGGCTTGAGACAAGCTCTCTCTAGAGCCTTGGAGGTGGTGAGAGGAACAAAGGAAGAGATGAAGAAAAATGGGAAGGTTAGGGGTTCTTTTATAGTTGAAGAAAGAATCAAATTCATATACAGGACATTTAGTGACTGTCATAAACGTCGCTGAAGATCTGCAGCAAACGTCGCTGAAGACAACCCACGCGTCCACCCACTATAGTGCTAGCGCATGCTCCGCGCACCTGTGTCGCACTCCTCTACACACGCGCTGTTGCCGCTGCCTCTGCGCACACCCATGCTTGCCCATTGCACGTGCGTGCCTTCGTGTGCACACCCGCGCCCGCTCTACAGTGTGCATGTAGTGGTGCATGAGTGTGTGTGGGAGGCTTGGGTTGCGCCACGTGGCACGATCTAGGCCATCCATCTTATTTTCGTTGTAGGGACTGCTATAGAGGTTGAATTGAGTCGATTTTCCTGCCATTGGGCTACGATCGTCGACCCGAATCCATTCATGCGATCGAATTTATTGTTTGAAGCTCTGAATTATGTCACCTAGTCCCTTGGCCGTTGATCTTCCTTGGGCTGCATATGGTGCTACGAGACTCTGATCAAAGCGATTTCAGAGGCATTGTACTTCGATCGTCGTCCTGATCAGATCCGTACGATTGGATTGTCAATTCGAGGCTCTGAAATAAATATCCTTCTCTCCTGACCACAAAAAGGCTATAATTAACCTAAAATGTAGAATGATGCATGCTATGCAATATTTATAGTATGGAATGCAAATCTAAGCCTAGGAACATGCATTAATAGGCATTTTAACCTAAATGGATGTGTCTACATCAGTAGAGATTTTTGGCGACTACAACGACGAGTTTTCCAAACCATAATTTTCATTGCGAAAAATATGATCACCATTTTGGCACCGTTGCTGGGGAACTATTTTAAGAAACTTGGGCTACTCTTAAGTCTACTTTCCTGAAGAAATTCTTCCTAATTAGATGGACCAGTGATTTGCGACGGGCGATTAACACTTTTTCCTAGTGGCCAAGGGAACCATTTCATAGTCCCTGGGAGCGATTCTAGGATCTTTTACGGAGGTGTCCACTCCACAAGGTGCTGAGATGGCAACTCATGATGATATTTTTGCACGGGTTGGTAGAACAACTTCGCAATCATGTGGATGCCTCCTGTGGAGGCAATTTCCTCAACTAGGATGCAGATAGCACGTATCACTTGTTTGAGGAAATGAGAAAGAATTCTATAAATCATGCCTCCGTGGAGACTTTCAACCGGTCCCAAGAACCCAAGTCAAATGCTAATGAGATTCAGAATTCTCATTCATTTGACATGGAATTGATTTGCAATAAATTAGATAAGGTGGACCTAGTTGCTAAAAGGATGGAAGAATGGATGTCTGGAAATTCAGGAAACCCTTCTACACCAACTCAATCCCAAAGTTTGGGATTCCATTCTTTGTGAACTTCCATGGGGCGGGAGTTCGTGAACCAACTTGAGTCGGCTCAACTATGAGCCAGAATTTCTCGAAACTTTATGGGTTCTAAACTAGGGCCTTGATCCTAGTTTTTCTGATCATTCCTTTTCTCCATCCTTGACCTAGGAGGATGTGTATGATATATATGAGAATGCTAGGTAACCCGTATTCCAACACTTATAACCTGGGTTGGAGGAACCTCTGTAACTTCTCTTGGACAAACTAGGGGTAACAGACCCAAATACAACCCAGCAACTATGCACCTCAAACACCTATGGGTCAGGGTCAACTTTACACCCAGTTGCCCCTAAGACTGGTTACTTAGCCATCTTTGAATGCCCAAAACCCACAGGGCAGACTGATTTAAACAAGCAATTGGTGGAAATGCAAGAATCTATGTTCTAGCTTATGCAGCAAATGAAAATGTCGCTGGGAAACTTGCAATCTAGGGTTTTTGCTAATACCTGTTAGCCTAGATCTCTACCATCTCAACCCGTACCCAATCACCACAATGTACAAAATCAGGGCAATCGAGCCCTAGGGTACAGGAATCAAAGGGACCCACATGCACATGCTCAGGTGGTTGAGCAAGGCCGTTCCTGTTCTTCTACTCCTGGATATATGGCTAATCAAGCCCCTCCAATCTTTCCTAACCCTCCCCAAGATCCAAACTCGTATGCCTCTGCAAATTTCATCATCTTTAGGAGCAGGAAGCAAAGCTAGGACCCTGAGCTACCTTCCTCTTGTAACCAAAACCCTGGTGAGCTCGAGGGAGAAAAGGAGAATGTTGAAGAAGAAAACAAGGCTCAAGGACCTGAAATTGAGGATACCACCCACATCCTGTTCCCTAAGGCCTTATTAAAAACTAGGAAGAAGAAAACCCTAGACAGCAATGAGGAGCTCTTGAATTTATTCAAGAGTGTAGAGATCATTATCCTGCTCCTCAATGTTATTAAGCACATCCTGGCTTATTCTAAGTTCCTAAAAGATTTATGTACTCAAGAGCGTAAGCCAAAAGAACCCACCCGTGGAAGGTGATATTCTCTAAGCAGGCTAGTTCTGTTATCCTACACCACCTTCCTCAGAAGAAGAGAGATCTACGTACCCCCATGATTTCATGTCATTGGGGATTACACCTTTGATATGGCACTACTGGATCTAGGTGCATCCATCAACCTAATCCCGACCTCTCTCTATGAAAGGTTTGGGTTAGGTGAACTCAGGCTAACCTCAGTAACGCTATAGTTAGCAGAACGTTCAGTCACCACACCAAAAGGTGTTATTGAGGATGTTATTGTAAATGTCAAGGATTCTATTTTCTTGTAGATTTCCTAGTCCTTGACATGGATGTACCTGAAGATTTGAGGAACACACCCATCATTCTGGGACACCCATTCCTAGCTACCACAAAGGCTAACAACAATTTTGAGAGCGGTAGTATGGAGATCCCCTTTGGAGATAGGAAACTGACACTTGATATTTTCAAGGTGATAAACAAATTAGAGGATTGTGGATTTATCGAGGAGCTCAAGGATCATGATTTCAATGTTGGGACGTGTATGGCGATTAGTGTACTTGAGGACTCTACCAGCACTAGCGAACCTAACCCACAACCCTCCATGGCAAACTCACCACTCCCTGATGTGGTTGTTGAGTTTTTTCACTTCCAACCTCTTTGATAAACACACATGAATTCATGATAAAATGCTTATTCATGATAGTTCCTAGGCTTAGCATTGCATACCATGTTATAAATACTGCATAACATCCATTGCATGGCATTTAGGGTAGTTGTATGTTTTGTAAATTAATTCCTTCATTTTATATGGCCAGGAGGCAATGTGACATCCTTACAGACTATGAATGAAAAATCTAACCGTACGGATGGATTCGGAGTGACAATCGTAGTCCGACAATGTAGAAATCACCTCAATCCGAGCACCATGGCATCCTCTGCAAGCAATGAAGGGTGGACGGTCTAGATGGTACGTGGCACCATCTGAAGCACCCAAAGCCACCCGTAACATCTCCAAAAGCCACCCATCAAGTGATCTCAGCTATTAGATGAAAATCCAACGGTTAGGAGCTTGTCCCCACCAAGCATCTGCAACTCCTCTTCGCGATGCTCATACAGACGTGGCATAATAGTGGGAGTGGCGGTTCGCAAGGGAGGGGCGCGGTTTCGAATCCCCGCAGCCCCCTATTCTCAATCCAGCCAGCACATGCGCAGCGCTAGCACACACCAGCCACACGCGCATGAGCGCACACCAGCAGGGTCGCCGTGCAATCCGCACGCATGAGGCGGGACAACATAGTGTGCATGGGGTGGGTGCATACTCAGTTGGTGCCAACCTTTAGTGATAGCTTGGCAGACATACAACGCAGGGCGTAAGCTGCCTATAGTGACACTTCCAGCGATGGCTTAGAGGTCACTAATGGTCCCATGCCTATTCTAGCCTCTATCCACTATAAAAGGACCAACACCCCCTCCCTTCCAAGCCATCTCTACCTACTCTACTCCCACCTACTCCCAAGCACTAGCAAGCTTGCCAATGCTCTGTTAAAGCTTGCTCTCAAGCTCCCAAGGCACCTATTAGTGTAGCGAAACTCTGCCCCACCAAATACTCCTCTAGCTTCCCATCCCCATTCATAGGTTGCCTTGGAGTCATCCTCCCACCTCCATTCTGGTAGCAGATGATCTCCGCCTTCTCACCACCATTCCGGAGCTGCGCTAAAGCTTTCCTCTACTCGACGTCCTCCTACTTCTCACCTCCGTCGTCCTGCTTCTCAACTCCTTCATCTGAGCTTCCGCCAAGCACCGTCATCTCACTGAACAGCCGCTTCGGGAGATTTCTTCTACCTCCCTCACTTTTTATGTTTTCTATATTATTGTAATTGACATTCATGCAATATATCATATTCAATTCTATCTTTCTTTTGTGATTGATTGTCATTTTATTTCCAAAAAAATAAAAAAATAACAAAACCCTAAAACACCAAAAAGAAACAAATCGAAGTGCAGCTTTCATTCAAAGTGAAGGTCACCTCCCTGTGTTCGACCCGGGACTCCCTTGGAGTTTCGGTATAAATTTTATTTGATCACGAGTTTTACAACTACGATGACGGGTTACTCGTAACCTTGATTTCAAACACGCGAAACCCATGCAATCATTTTGTCGCCGTTGCCGAGGAGGCAACAGAATTTACTTTGTTGTTTTCTATGCTTCTTTGGATTTACATAGCACTAACTCTGCTTGTCTTTGATCTACTGTATTGCAGGAACCCTAGCATGGAGATCCAAGTGCGGTAGATCGGAGTAAAGTGCAGGTATAGTGCTTTGCAAGTGTTCCCCACATTCTGCCCCCCCACTAGTTCATTTCGCCACAATCATAACCAAGACCTAATCTACATAGGTGTTTGCATAAACCCTAGGATAGACTTTGTTGTCTTGTTTGCCACCTTCACCCATCTCACCCACATCTTATAAAAAAAATAGAAGGATACTTTCTGGGGGATGAATCAATTTACACACTTTATACATCCACATCAGAGGCACATAACCTGACTTGATTTTCATCTACTCAACCGGGATTCCGACCTGTGGATGTGGTACATGAATTCAACACATAAAAGTGTAGCTAAGGAATTGGAGCAGCTAAGGAGAGAGTTGGAAATCTTTGAACCAATGGGAGGCTATGACAAATTTGCATGGATTTGTGGACCATTCACTCCTAAGGCCTACAATTGGTTGATTGGTAGAGAATCTTCCAACCCATCATTGATAGACAAGGATTACGCAATGGTGTGGCATCTAAAAATACCCCTGAAAATAAAAATTTTTCTTTGGTTGAGTAGTAGAAATGGACTCATCACAAGTGATCTAAGGCACACAAGATTGGGTGTAACATCCCAAAATTGCCCTCTTTGCAACTTCCCCACCGACAGTGCCTTACACATTTTTTCTACTTGACTGGTAACAGATCAAATATGGAGGACCATCTTCGATGAAACCTTACCCTCTTGGGAAGACTTATGGACATGTTTTAAAAATTCTTCCAAGCCAAGTAAATTGATGGCTGGAGCCTTATAGTGTATTTGGTGTGCTCGTAACAAGAAGTTATTTCGTGGGACATCAATAAATGTAAGGAGCATTGTCAATGAATGTTGGGAGTTAATGGGAGAGTGGAGAGTCTCCTTGTAAATATTATAGCGGGGTGTGGGAAAATTCCATTGTAATTTTTTCCTGATTGTTTTTTTATCTGAATAAAATGCTCCTAGTCTGCCATTGTTAACAATGGCACTCCTCACTCTTTAAGAAAAAAAAAACATAAAAGGGTAGACATCATATTAGGTTAATCACCTTTTTGTGCCTTAATCAGTGGTGCATTTGAGTCGATTGATTGAATTATTTGGGCCGCACCACCTAATCTAAAAGTGGTTCATTTTGTAGCTGCCCCATAGGATTCAATAACTAGGTCAAGCCGGGCACTCCATATTTTTCTTGATTTCTAAAGGAAAATACTTGAACACGTGCTTTTAAAAACAAACTTGGTTTGCCTCACAAAACTTGGTTGAAAGCACCTAATATTTGAATCCCAAAATTTATTAAGCAAGATTCGAACTCTAAAACTCACCTCATCATTAATAATCTAGCTTGAAAACCTCTTGGTTGTGCACATTCACACATTCTCAAACAAATCATTAAGGGCACAACCCATTAAGTGCCCATCAAAATCCAGAAGCACCGTTGTCCTAAGCCTAATTAAAATTGAGTAGACGTTGGCCTTAAGGATTGGTATGCTCTATGGGATCCAAATTGAGCTTATTCATAATTAACCTACTTATACTAGTCAATCTGATGTCTAGCTAAGGGAGTAGCGTCAAACGACCGTGGCTGGGGGGTACACTAGGAACTGAAGGTGCAAGCCAAAGGAAGAACCTTCTCCCTAGTTCCTCCTAACTGGTTGGATTGCTTGGACATAAGTAGAGTAAATCGTCCATAATCTTAGGACTGATTCTACGAGTCTGTAGACCTTTAGGCTACCCAACCTAAGGATAACTTTTATTCTTGTGCTGCAAGGTTCCCTCCCTTCCCCATCCTTCCGACTTCCTTCCAGTGCATGCTTGGAAGGAGGTCATTAAACCCTAGATTGGAAGGACCTTTACACCATTCCTGAAGGTGGAGGTTGAGCTTTAGCCAAGCAGATCCCATGTCTGATCAACAACCACCTCCCTTGCCTTCGAACTAGCAAGAGCTAATGAAAGGACAGTTGGAAGAAATGCAGCAGATGCAGCAATGGTTCCAATGTATGAATGGTCAAGGTGCTCAGTCCTTGAAGGATTTTTATTATCATTCAAACTATGGGGAACGTCTCAGCATCATGATTCCCGTCAGAGACATAGAAATCAAGCCCCAAGTCTTAAGTATGATTAAGCATTTTCATGGGCTTGGCTCAGAGGACCCATTCCAGCATTTGGACCATCTAACCACTTTGGATCAGATGACCAAAGAAAGGAATGTGAACGAAGAGAAAATGATCATGAGGCTCTTCCCCCACTCTCTCAGGGATAATGCCACACATTGGTACTGAACCATAGGAAGGCTGATAGAAACTTGGGTTGCTCTTAAGTCAGCTTTCTTGAAGAAATTCTTCCTTATCGGAAGGACCAATGCCTTGCGACGGGCGATTACCACTTTCACCCAGCAGCTGGGGGAACCGTTTCATGGTGCCTAGGAGCGATTCCAGGAACTTTTGAGGAAATGTCCACACCACGAGGTACCAAAATGGCAACTCGTGCAAATTTTCTATCACAGGTTGTGGAGCAACTCCCTAATCACGTGGACGCTTCCTGCGGAGGCAATTCCTCAATAGGGATGCAGATAGCGCATATGACCTATTTGAGGAAATGAGTGAGAACTCAATTAATCACACCTGCATGGATGCATTCAATTGGTCCCGACAACCCAGGTCAAGTGCTAATGAGATCCAGGATTCTTATTCATTTGACATGGAATTGGTTTGTAATAAATTGGATAAAATGGACTCGGTTGCTACGAGAATGGAAGAATGGATGCTTGGGAATTCAGGATACACTTCTATACCTACTCAATCCCATAATTCAGGATGCCATTCCTGATCGCATGTGTTTTGCATGTTTGAAATTGGGTTTACGAGTAACCCATTGTCGTAGTTGCAAAACTCATGATCAAATAAAATTTATACCGAAACTCCAAGGAAGTCCTAGGTTGAACACAGGGAGGCGACATTTACTTTAATTGAAAACTGCTTCATTTTGTTTGTTTATGGTATTTTAGGGTTTTGTTATTTTTTTTGTACTTTTTAAAGAAGAAGACAAGCAAAATAAATCACAAGAGATATGGAACAAATATGATATATATCATTCCAATGTCAATTACAATAAATTATGAAAGAATAAAGGCAAGGAGGTGAGAAGGAATCTCTCGAAGCGACTATTCAGTGAGACGACGGTGTCTGGTGGAAGCTCAAACGAAGAAGGTGAGGAGTGGGATGATGGAGGTGAGATGCAGGAGGACGTCGGGTAGAGGAAAGCTTCAGCGTGGCTCCAGAATGGAGGCGAGAAGGCGAAGATGATCTGCTACCGAAATGGAGGTGGGAGGACGGCTCCAAGGCAACCTATGAATGGGGATGGGAAGATGGAGGAATATTTGGTGAGGCAGAGGTTTGCTACACTAATAGGAGCCTTGGGAGCTTGAGGGTAAGCTCTAACGGAGCATTGGTAGGCTTGCTAGAGCTTATGAGCAGGTACGAGTAGGGTAGGTAGAGATGGCTTGGGAGGAAAGGGGTGTTGGTCCTTTCATAGTGGATGAAAAGAGGTTAGAATAGGCATGGGACCATTAGTGATTTCCAAGTCATCACTGGAAGTGCCATTGTAGGTACGTCACGCCCACCCACGCCCACAGCTGGCTTTACAAGCTTGCGAAGAATTAGCGACTACTGTAAGTGTCACTGAAGGCTGGCGGCAACCGAGCACGCGCCCACCCCATGTGCGCTATGTTGTCCCGCCTCATGCACGTGGATTGCTCGGTGGCCCGCTAGTGTGCGTGCTGGCATGTGTTGGAGTGCACACTACTGGTGCGTGTTGGCGCTACGCATGTGCTGCTGGATTGAGAATGGGGGAGCTGTGGGGATTCAAACCTGCTCCCCTCCCTTGCGAACCGCTACTCCCACCGTTGCACCAAGCCTGCTTGTGCGTCGTGAGGAGTGGCAGCTGTGTGGTGAGGGAGAGTTCTTAGCTGTTGGATTTTCATCCAACGGCTGAGATCACTTGATGGGCAGCCTTTGGAGATGTGGCGGGTGGCTTTGGGTGCTCCAGATGGTGCCACATGGCACCATCTGGACCGTCCACCGTTCATTACTTGCAGAGGATGCCACGGTGCTCGGATCAAGGTAATTTCTACGTTGTCGGACTGCGATCATTGCTCCGAATCCATCCGTACGATTGAATTTTTCATCCGAAGTTGGTAAGGATGTCGCATTTCCTCCTGGCCATATAAAATGAAGGAATTAATATACAAAACATACAACTATCGTAAATGTCGTGCAATGGATGTTATGCAATATTTACAACATGATATGCAATGCTAAGCCTAGGAACTGTCATAAATACTCAATTTATCATGAATT
This sequence comes from Thalassia testudinum, assembly GCA_037157565.1. Taxonomy (NCBI): domain Eukaryota; kingdom Viridiplantae; phylum Streptophyta; class Magnoliopsida; order Alismatales; family Hydrocharitaceae; genus Thalassia; species Thalassia testudinum. The sequence goes on along the minus strand of JAZHRO010000014.1, from coordinate 127,829,677 downwards.
CATGTGTGTTTATTATACCCCCATGCTTACTATTTGCTAGTCGCTAGCAAGATTAAACTAAATGCTATATATAAAAATAGAATCAAGGATTGAGTATTTAAGCAAAATTCATTGATTGCTTTAGAAAATCTCAACCCCATGACCTAATTACAAAAACTCAATAGTGCTCGAGTGTTTGCCAGAATGTAGACTATCCAAGCCCTCACCTTATTTGAGAAGAGTAGATAAAAATTTTTTTCTTGTTTTTCTTGTTTTCTAATTTTTTTGTACTTTTGGGCTTTGGGAGTTCCGGGATAACTTTTTACAGCTATCCGACCTGCCCAAGACTCAAAATAGACTCTAAGTGCTAAGCATCTTGTGAAAATAGTGAAAGACTCACTAGGCAGCCATTAAAAAGAACTTTGGGTTTCTACAACCCTTGGTGACCTTGCTTAGAGGTTTATCTTTTCGAATGGTAGCTCTCTCCCTACTTCTTTTATTTATGGGGTCAACACAAGGGTGAACCCAGTGTATATCTCCCTGGTTTATTCTACTTCCCCGCATCTTCCCTAAGTGTTTTGGGAATTATTGTGCATTTTTTTATGAGCTGGGTTCTAGACAATCGGCAAATGAGCTGTTACCACCGACAACTTGCTAGCCATACTCGTGCGGTGAGGTGTGGTTTTATTGTTAATATTTTCCTCCTTTTTATTTTATTTTATTTTATTTTTTAATTTTCTTTTTCTTTTCTTTTTTTTTTAAGTAGGTGGCTTCCCTGCTCTAAGATTTACCTAAAGGCAGTACAACGAAAATGGTCTTGTGGCAGGGCTCTGGACAACCAGCCGATGAGCTGTTAGCACCGACAACTTGCCAGCCATACCACCCTAGATAGTTCATTAGCTACTCAATTTCTAAAGAAACTTCTGAAAAGTGAGTAAATGCAAAAAAGGTGCGTAGATGCTTAAGTCCTCCCAAATTAGAGGGCAGGTTGATAAGTCGCATACTTATCATCCCAATTTATTAGCCAAATTAAAAATGAATTTGAATTGGCGAGGACTCGAGACTAAGTCCACATTCGTGTGGACACCCAAGCTAATTAAGCCTAAAGACCTGAAGAGTCTAAGTATTCAAGTCTCAAAGTATCAATTCTTAAAGTTTGAAACTCCTAATGCCTAAGTTCTCATCTCCTAATTCTAATTTTTTTTATTAGAATCAAAAAAATAGGAAATTACTATTACAACTAACAAAAATATTATACGATATTTCCACCCCCCCATGCTTATCTATTGCAATGCCCTCATTGCTCAAAATGAAAGCATGCAGGAGAGTAGAAGTGGAAGAATAGCACCTGGTTTCCGTGAGACTCTGGTCAGCTTGGAACAATCTTTACATGTGTTGAGTTTAGTGCCTTCAGCTAGGCGAGGTCCTCAATCAAAAATAACTAAACATTGAGGCCACAACAACATAGTTTCTAGGCCCCCAGGTATGGGTCTCGGAGAGTGAAAATGGGCTTACCAAAGAGGTGAGTAATGAAAGTGGCAAGATGGTGGTAAAGGGAGAGACTAAATGGTTTCCAATAGGAGTTTTGTTGATTTATAACAGTGGAAGTGTGGTTGGGTATAGAATTTATGCAGTGGTTGGGTGAAAAAGGACGATGTGGGTTTTGTGATGTGCTGGGGATTTGTGGGTACTCTAGAATACCTAATGTTTGAAGAGTTCTTCCACAATGTTCAATTTCATCCTCACACTCTAGGTTCTTAAACCAACCATCCTGATCCTCAAAATTCCCACCCACAAGTTGGACCTCAAACTCTAAGCATTTAGGATAGGATGTTGTTGGATTTTATCTTGATCATGTGAATCATAAAACAAAATTTTGATTCCATGTACATCTTCCTCATCCCATGTTGCTACAATTGGTCGCATTTTTGCTTTGTCCTCAATTATTTCTGCAACCGTGTGATCTTCTTCCCGAGTTTGGGTCGAGTTGGCCATTAAAAGGTTGTCTAAGGTATGTATGGCCATTACTTCCTCTATTCTACCAAGCTCCTTCATCAAACCACACCTAATTTTATTCTTATTTGAGACCTCAAAAATATTGAATCGATTTGTCTTATCCCCTGAGGCCATTTCTATATTTCCTGATTCACAATCAATCCTCGCCTTGGCAGTAGCCAATAAAGGTCTTCCAAAAATAATCGGGGTATGGTTGAGCTGTTTTGGGGCTTCCACGTCCAGGACCATGAAATTAGCGACGTAATGCAAATCATTAACCTTGACTAAAACATCCTCCAAAATACCCCTTGGTTTTGTAATGGATCTATCGGCTAACTGCAAGATTATGTCAGTGTGTTTTAGGTAGCCTAGACCCAATTCCATGTGTAGTGAGGTGGGGATCACATTAATGGAAGCACCCAAGTCGAGGAGAGCCCGGTCGGAAGTAATGTTTCCTATTGTGCAGGAATCAGCGGGGCTTCCAGTTCCTGCTTCTTAGGAGGTAGCTTGTTTAGGATAATTGTTCTTGTGTTATCAGACAAAACTACTCTCCTATTGATTTCAGATTTTGCTCTATGCCTTTCTTCATATGCATTCAGTAAACCTATGGTGTAGGCGGGGATTAATCCGATAGCCGCGAGGAGTAAAATGATTGTCAAATTGAAAGCCTGAAGTAAAGACATCCTTTCCTCCAATTTCTCCTCCAACTTTTTCTCTTTGCCCATACAATAACAACATACTCTTGAATCAAACTATGATGTTTTGTTGATCACATTCTTAGTTGGGAGTTTGGAATTCTTGCTACGGGGTCTAATGGGGTTGACATGGGGTTGGGTAGGTCACTTGTGTCTACTACCACTCCTCAAGGTGATGGTGTTTGTCGTGGCAAAATGCAGTTCGTTAATGCCTTGGGGAGGGTTGGGCGAAATTGGAGGCTCCTAGTTGATTATGGTAGGAACTTGGATTGCTCCGGGAGGGTTTGGGGTAGCCTGATAGATAGCATGAGCTTGAGCATGCAGCTCCCCATCATTACCAAACCCTTGAGGCCCAGCACCTCGGTTCTGAACATTCCTTGGGTTTGGTACAAATTGTGATGGTAGAGATCTGGGCTATCAGTTGTTTTTACTAAGTCTAGATTGCAAGGTGTTCAACGAAGTTTTCATCTATTGGATGAGCTGGAGCATTGACCCTTGCATTTCTACCATTTTTAGGTTCAAGTCAGCCTACTCGGTGGATTGTTGAGCATTCCACATGGGCTAATTAACCTTATTCAGGGGCAACTGAGTATATACATGACCTTGACCCATTTGTTTTTGCGGTACATAGTTGTTGTGTCGATAATGGGTCTATTGCCCATGATCTTTCCAAGAGAAGTTAAGATGATCTTTCCAACCAGAATTTTAGGAATTCAAATAAGGGTTGGACCAAAAATTCTCTTGCACAGCATGAACATCATCATAAGATGAGGATGAAGAAGGATCAGAAAGACTGGGATCAAAGGCCCCAGTTTAGAACTCATAAGGTTCTGAGAAGAGTTGGCTCGAAGGTTGAGCCGGCTCCAGTTGGTTCACAAACTACCATCCCATAGGAGCTTGCAAAGAATGAAATCCCGATCCCTGGGATTTAGTGGATTTAGAAAAATTAGAGTTTCCAAACATCCACTCTTCTATTCATTTAGTAACTAGATCCATCTTATCTAATCTATTGCAGATCAATTCCATATCAGATGTATGAGAATCTTGGACCTCATTGGCATTTGATCTAATTTGTTGGGATCGATTGAAGGTTTCCATGGAGGCATGGTTTAAAGAATTTTCTCTCATTTCCTCAAACAAATCATATGCACTATATGTATCCTTGTTGAGGAAATTGCCTCCGCAAGAAGCATCCACATGATTACGGAGTTGATCATTCAACCTGTGATAAAAAATCTGCACAAGTTGCCATTTAGGCACCTCGTGGTGTGGACACTTCCACAACAAATCCTAGAATCTCTCCCAGGCCTCATGAGACGGTTCCCCTTGTCGCTGGTTAAAAGTGGTAATTGCCCATCGCAACACATTGGTTCACCCAATTGGGAAGAATTTCTTGAGGAAGGCTGATTTCAAAGTTGTCCAGGTAGCAATCGGTCTTCCAATGGTATGATACCAATGTGTGGCCTTATCCCTGAGTGAATATGGGAAAAGCCTCATGTGCATCTATTCTTCATCCACATTCCGTGATTTGGTGGTCTGAACCAGAGTGATCAGGTCCTCCAAATGTTGGAATGGGTCCTCTGAGCCAAGCCTGTGAAAGTCTTTAATTAGACTCAAAACCTGGGGCTTGATCTCAACATCTCCAATGGGAATCACAATGCCAGGACGATCCTCATAATTTGAAGGATCATAAAAATCCTTCAAGGGTCGATCGCTTTAACCATTCATTCATTGGAACCATTGCTGCATTTGCTGCAATTCTTCCAACTACCTCTGAATCAGCTCCAACTGGTTTGGGAGCAAGGGAGGTGGTTGTTGATTAGCCATGGGATCTGCTTGGCTAAAGCATAACCTCCGCCTTTGGGAATGGTCTAAAGGTCCTTCCAATCTAGGGTTCAATGACCTCCTTCCAAGCAAACACTGGAAGGAAGTCGGAAGGAGGGGGAGGAGAAGGGACACTGCAGTACAAAAATACAACCTGTCCTTAGGTTGGGTTGCCTAAAGGTGTACAGACTCTCAGAATCTGTCCTAAGACTATGGACGATTTACTCTACTTATGTCCAGGAAATCCAACCAGCTAGAAGGAGGGACTGGGGAGAAGGTTCTTCCTTTGGCTTGCGCCTCCGATTCCTAGTGTACCCCCCAGCCGCAGTCGTTTGATGCTACTTCCCTTGCTAGACATTAGATTGACTAGTAGAAGTAGGTTAATCTTGAATAATCTCAGTCTAGATCCCGTAGAGCGAACCAGTCCTTAAGGCCAACGTCTAGCCAATTTTAGTTAGGCTTAGGAAAATGGTGCTTCTGGAATATGATGGGCCCTTAATGGGTTGTGCCCTTAATGATTTGTTTGAGAATGTGTGAATGTACACAACCAAGAGGTTTTCAAGCGAGATTATTAACGATGAGGTGAGTTTTAGGGTTCGAATCTTGCTTAGTAGCTTTTAGGATTCAAATACTAGTTATATTCAATCAAGTTTTGTGAGGCAATCCAAGTTTTAAAAGCACGAGTTCAAGTATTTTTCCTTTGTAAATCAAGAAAATATGGAGTGCCTAGCTTGGCCTAAGTATTGAATCCTATGGGACAGATACAAAATGAATCTCTTTTAGATTAGGTGGTGCAACCCAAATAATTCAATCAATCAACCTAAGTGCACCACCGATTAAGGCACACAACAAAAGTGATTAACCTAATATGATTTCTACTCTTTTATGTGTTGAATTCGTGTACCGGGTCCACAGGTCAGAATCCCAGTTGAGTAGATGAAAATCAAGTCAGGTTATGTGCCTTTGATGTGGGTGTATAAAGTGTGCAAATTGATTCGTCCCACAGAAAATATCTTTCTTTTTTTTTCTTTTATAAGATCTGGGTGAGATGGGTGAAGGTGGAAAACAAGACAAACAAAGTTTATCCTAGGGTTTATGCAAACACCTAAGTAGATTAGGTCTTGGTTATGATTGTGGCAAAATGGACTAGTGGGGGAGAAATGTGGGGGACACTTACAAAACACTCTTCCCACACTTTACTCCAGTTTACTGCACTTGGATCTCCATGCTAGGGTACCAGCAAGACAGTAGATCAGAGATAAGCAAGGTTAGTGCTACGTAAATGCAAAGAAGCGTAGGAAACAATAAAGTAAATTCATATAAATTTTATTTAATCATGAATTTTGCAACTACGACGATTGGTTACTCGTTGCCCCGATTTCAAACACGTGAAACACATGCAATCATTTTGGCACCATTGCCTCCCCGACTACGGCTCCAAAATGATCACACGTGTTTCTCATGTTTGAAATTGGGGCAACGAGTAATCCGTCTTCGTAGTTGCAAAACTCGTGATTAAATAAAATTTATATCGAAACTCCAAGGGAGTCCCAGGTCGAACACAGGGAGGTGACACTTTAATTGAAAACCGTGCTTCATTTTGTTTGTTTTTGGTATTTTAGGGTTTTGTTATTTTTTTTGTATTTTTGAAAGAGGAAGACAAGTAGAATAAATCACAAGAGATATGGAACAAATATGATATATGTCATTCCAATGTCAATTACAATAAATTATAAAAGTGTAAAAGAGAGGGAGGTGAGAAGGAATCTCCCGAAGTGGCAATTCGGCGAGACGACGGTGCTTGTCGGAAGATTGGACGAAGGAGGTGAGGAGTGGGACGACGAAGGTGAGATGCAGGACGACGTCGAGTAGAAGAAAGCTTCAATGTGGCTCCGGAATGGAGGTGAGAAGGCAGAGATGATTTCCTACCGGAATGGAGGTGGGAGAACGGCTCCAAGGTGGCCTATGAATGGGGATGGAAAGATGGAGGAATATTTGGTGAGGCAGAGTTTTGCTCAACTAACAGGAGCCTTGGGAACTTGAGAGTAAGCTCTAACGGAGCGTTGGTAGGCTTGCTAGAGCTTGGGAGTAGGTAGAGATGGATTGGGAGGGAGGGGGTGTTGGTCCTTTTATAGTGGATGAAAAGAGGCTTGAATAGGCATGGGACTGTTAGTGATCTTGAAGTCCTCGCTAGAAGTGTTGCTGTAGGTAGCTTACGCCCGCTTATGCCCATAGCTTACGCACGCTTATGGTCGAACACAGGGAGCAATAAGGAATTTAAAGATCAAGATCACAATTTAAATCAAGAATAAATATTGCAATAAGAGTAATGTCAGAATCAACATGCAAGAAGAATGGAGTGAAATGGTGATTTAAGTCACAAATTACTCCTCATGAATAACACTTAAATCAATGTCTCAAATATATGCACACAAAGTATCAGACATCTTAAGTAGCCCTGTGCTACAATGCTAAGGCTATTCTTCTTTTTCTCTATTTCTTCTACTGCGGCTCCTCTTCTCTTCTTTTTTGTCTTTCTTCTACCGCAGCTCCCTCTTCTCTTCTTCTATTCAGCCCCTTCACACAGGGAGGGGGGCTTCTAGAATTGGCTAAGTGTCACCAATACTCTCTGCAGCAAAACCCTCCCCCTTCCCCATGCAAGCTCTCTCCTCTCTTTCTCTACTTAGGTCATGCTCTCCCAGAGCCTCCAACAGTACCGAGTATACAGGTAATCGGACCTAGAGCATACCCAGAACTAGGGCTGCGGGCGTGAATCGTAGCCGAGGAGTGCTTAGGGTTCGGTGGGTTATTGGGCACACCAAGTCTGCGGGGTTAGAGTCACGGATGAGGCACGTGAGGGGACCTCACCCCCTGTTGGTGCTGAGGCAATAAGCCTCTAGCAGAAATTCAATTTATGTGTTAGCAGGCACTCTTCAGCAACTGATGTGGGACTAAACCACGCCCCTTTCCTTCGCACAGTGGCAGCAAGGAGGATCCTTCCAATTGAGGTCTGGGACACAGTCAAAGCACCTAATTAACTTCCTGCTCTTCTACCTCGGTGTATTCCGCTTCACCTTGGGCGTGTCCCTAGTGCTGGAGCTTCACAAACATGACTGAAGCTTGCTCGAGGATGCTTCGTTAATGGCGGTTGGAGATTGGAACCCAAAAACATGAACACGGCCTCACAGCCACATCAGAAGAGCTTAGGTGTTTCGCCGGATGTCAGGGAATGCAACTGTTGTGGTGGCATCACGTGCGAGTGGATGTGGAGGCCTGTCAACCTCACAGATTATGCCTAAGAGTGCATGAGTCAGGGGGGTGATAGAGAGGCCAATCCCCTCAATTGCTTTAGGGGTTGTGATCAATGAGTTGAGACGATGGTGTGAAGCATGGAAGCGTTGCAGTTGAGTGAGTTTGGAAGCTGCTAGGGCTTACTGAAGGTCTGCTGGCGAGGTAGAAGATAAAGTCGCAGAGGGCGTGTCGGCGATTGAAATGAAGTTGCAGATGTCTGGAAACAAAGAGTGGAAGATGAAGAGTCATTTAGAAGAGGAGGCAGATGAAGGGGAGCAGAGTTGGCGCCAGTTGAGGTATGGTCGGTGTCGGAGACGAAGCTGCTCTAATGAGAGGTGGATGATGAGGATGAATGATATAGGGACACCGGCGGGTGCTACAAGACACGGAAGAAGGCAAGGAGGAAGAGTCTGCCACTGTTATTGTGGTCAGACGATTAGGGGAGGCATGGAGAGTCATCAGAGCTTGAAGTGCAAATCGGCCAGTGGAAGAGAGAGGAATTTGAGGGTTTTTCTAGTCGAATTCAAGCTTGGAAGGATCGGGCAGGCCTTCGGAGTCTTTATATAGGTATTAGGGGGTCGATTAGAGCTTGGAAGCCAATCTGTCAAGCTTGGAAGGTCGTCGAGTTGGAAGCCCAAATTTATCATGCATTCGTATGAGAAATTGGGAAAGAATTGAAGCCCAAGAATCGGTTTGATTGAAAGAGAATTTCAAGAGGAATCTTCCATTCAATTTTGAGGAGGTTTCATCAATCAATCAAGAGAAATCCTCGATTGATTGTTGCCGGAGTTGTAGGATTAGTAGTTTTGTGCAGCAAGGACCTTTCTCTGAGAACGATGACAAAGTTTGGGACCTATTTGAAAGGGTTTTGAAAGTTAAGGGTAGAAATGTAAGTAGATAGGACCAATTTGCAAACTAGGTCAAGACAAACTCATCTTGAATCCAAATTTTGGTACAAACCTAATTTGGACCTAAGGAATCCAATGGTGAAGTTGGATTTTGGTTTTAACCATGTTTGACTAGGTAATTTATGCAAAAACCCAAATTATGGCAAATATTTGTTTGTGACTCTATTCTGGGTAGAAACGGGTTCTGATGGTCAAATTGAAGGTTTTAAACCCTAGAGAATATCTTTTTATGAATTTTAGAGGGTTTACGTGAATTTTATCCTGATCAGAACCTCAATTAATTAAGCGGGTTTGCTTTTAGGGTTTCAAAAGTCATTTAACTCTTAGAACACACAAACCCTTTTCTGTCTGTCTTAACCCACTTGTTATATTTTAAGACCATTTGACCTTCATTCAACCGTTCAGAAAACCCATGGTTGTACTGCAGTGATGATATGCTGGTTAAATTATAGTTTTAACCCTAATTTCTTATTTTTCCTTCAGAATGATTATGCAATGATTTGTAACTCTCTAGCAGTTATGTAGGAGCATTTACTGACTTAATTTGGTCAAAATGAGGTAGTTATGGCATATGATGGTATTACCATCATAACCCCATGCCTAGCTTTTGCTAGTCCCTTAGCAAAATTTTGAAGTATTGACTTTGATTCTAGACCATAAAACCTTTTTATGCTTAAAACTTTGATGTGTGCTTTCTTTTATAGATTAGGTTAATGCCGATAGTAGGCCTAGAGGTACTCAAGTACCAACAAAGATCCGGACCTGACCAGCTCTAGCCTTAATCAGCCATGAAGGTTTCTAAGGCCCACAGGAACTAACCTAAGGTTCGTTGAACTCTGCGGTTAAAGCACCTGTGCATGTAACATGTTTTAGCGAAGGTTCAATTTGTAGTGCATTTTTGTCAGAGAGAGATAGATAAATTTTTCTTTATTTTTGGAGAGTTTTCTCTCTCTTTTCTTTTTATTTCTAATTTCGGATTAGCTTTACAACATGGTCTGTATCGGATTCCTAGTCCCCACCATCAATCCTTGCAGGGTCCATAGCAATCTATGCTTCAAGATAGCACCATCAATGGCAACCCCCAGAACCATGGCTTTCAAGATTTTGAGATAATCCCGCCCATGGCATTCTGTAGCTAAATCCAGACCCTGGCAATCGACATTTCGAGATAATGCCCCCATCGCATCTGAACTAGCATAGGGTGCTTACATGCCCTTGATAGGATATGTAGATATCCTAGGAGATAAGAACCGAGGAGATGGTATGTTATTGCACATCTTCGAGGTGAATTTTCCACCTCTCCGCATCGGGAACTCATCCAAATCAACTTGTGTTGATCAGCCTCTCCTAATCTAGGTAACATTTTTAGAACAAGTTTAACACATTTGCGTGATTTTGATACGTAGGTGCATTGAACCAGACTATGTGTGGATTCGGGTGCTTAGGTTACCGAGCCCCACAAACCAGAGGTTAGTTAACGAGGCCAAATAATCCTTAAGCCTTAGACCTAATACTTAAGCTTCGCATTTTTCCCAACCTCTTGAGGATTGTTTAGATCATAGCGAGTACATGAATTTTTAACCCTAGGATTACAGCCCAAGAGGCCTAAAATTAGCATTCCTACTAATCTCTTCTTTGTTTTACTAACACTTTTTGCCTTTCATTTTCTTTCTTTTGATTTGGTCTAGAACTAAGTCAATTCCTTAATCTTTTACTAATGACTATCTCTTTTTCTTTTCTTTTCAAATTATGCTCCTTTTTGACATTTTTATCTCCTCCCTTTTTCTACTCAAAATTTGATATGTCATCAAAATTTCCTCTCCCATATTTTTGTTCTTTTTCAAATTTTTTTACTTTTTTTAGTATTTTTTGGAATATGTGATTTTTTTGATGAAACCCTTTCTTTTGAAGTGATTTTCATGGCATTTTGCACTTTAATAGCCCCCATGCCCACAATTTGCAATGCCCTCATTATAAATTAGGTGGGTTCGAGTTCAGCTTAGATCATTCATTAGAACAGGTGTTGGGTGGGTGGGTGGGTGAGTGGGTTGGGGTGACTGTTGTGGACGATTTCAAGCTGAGGTATGGGTACAAGAGGTGGAGTTGGCTATTCTAATGGATGAACCCTAAAGTGCAATATTGAGTTCAGTATAAGATGTGTCAAGAAGGGTTTCGGGTTTTTCAAAATGATGGGCTGCCTCCCGTTAAGCGTTGAGTTTACCGCCATCAACTGGGTGCAATGAGCTTAGGGAGAATGGAGGGTAAAAGATATCTCAGCCAAAATTGTATCGGTGAGATCAATGAATGGTTTGAGTCTTTGACCGTTCATGACAAATGGTTCTGAATCGTGGCTGAGTTGACTGATTTTGATAGCTCCATTTCCAAAGATTCGTCGGACAAGGTAGGGTCCAATCCATTTTGATCTGAGTTTCTTGGGAACAATTTGAGTTTGGTGTCAAAGAGTAGGACTTTTTGACTAGGGAAAAGGATCTTTCTGGATATGTGCTTGTCCTGAAAGGCCTTAACCCGCTCTTTGTAAATTTGCGAGCTCTCATATGCGTCTTGGCGTAATTCTTCGATCTCACTCATTTGAAGCTTTCTATGGGTTCCTGCCTTGGAAAGATCGAGATTGCAGTTCCGTACTGCCCAATAGGCTTTGTGCTCCAATTTGATGGGGTGGTGACATGCCTTCCCGTACGCTAATCTGAAGGGAGACATGCCTAGTTGGGTTTTGTGGGTGGTCCTATAAGCCCACAAAGCTTCCGAAAGTTGGGATGACCAATCTTTCCAGTCAAGTCGAAGAGTGACCTAGAGGATTTTCTTGATCTCCCGATTCAATAGCTCAGCTAGATCATTGGTTTGGGGGTGATAAGGAGAAGAGATTCGGTGCAACATCCCGTATTTGGTCATCAATGTTCTAAACTAAGCAGTCATGAAATGGGTCCCTCCATCGGAGATTATGGCACGTGGAATCTCGAACCAAGAAAAGATGTTCCGATGAATGAATCTGATAACCACCTTATGATCGTTGGTTCGGGTCGAAATGGATTCGATCCATTTAGGAACGTAGTCAACAGCGATAAGAATGTATTCGAAGCCGTCCGAACTAGGGAAGGGTCCCATAAAATTAATTCCCCATATATCAAAAATTTCACATACGAGAATCGGCTGTAAGGGCATCATATCACAGTGTCTCATGTTGCCTAAGTTCTGGCAATGAGTGCATGTCTTACAGTGATTGTATGCATCTTTGAAAATCATGGGCCAATAGAAGCCACACTGGAGGACTTTTGCTGTGGTTTTATGACCATAGAAGTGTCCACTGCAGGCCTGGTCATGGAAAAAAATAAAATGTCCTGAATTTTCACTTCCAGAACACATCGTCAGATGATTTGATCAGCACCAATGTGGAAGAGATACGGGTCTTCCTAAAAGTAGTACTTGGCATCAAAAAGTAATTTGTCCTTCTTGGCTTTTGGCCAATCGGATGGTATCTGATGTGATGCCAAGTAGTTTACTAGATCAGCAAACAATGGAAGTCCTATACTGATAGTCAGGAGGTGCTCATCGGGAAAATGTTCAGTAATGGGTGCAGAAGGGTTGATAATATCAGAAGAATGGGTGGATAAGTAATCAGCAACCACATTCTATTTTCCTACCTTATCGCGAATCTCGAGATCAAATTTCTGCAATAGCAAGATCCAGCGGATTAGTCAAGGTTTCGCATCCTTCTTCGCATGGAGATGCCTCACAACAGTGTGATATGAGTAAATGATAACACAGGAACCCAAAAGATATGATCTAAATTTCTCTAGGGCAAATACTACGGCTAGCAGCTCTTTTTCAGTAACTGTATAGTTAGCTGAGCCTTGTCAAGTGTCTTGCTAGCGTAGTAAATGACCACGGGTTTCCCGTCTCTTTTTTGCCCAAGTACTGCCCCCACAGTGTAATCAGATGCATCGCACAAGATCCTAAAGGGAGACCAATCAGGGGACTGCAGGATAGGTGCTTGGGTAACTAGATCATGCAGGATCTCAAATGCCTGAGTGCATTCCTTGGTGATTTTAAAAGGGACATCCTTAGATAGAAGATTAGTCAGGGGGCACACGATTTTAGAGAAATTGGGAATGAATCGACTGTAAAAATCGACGTGCCCCAGGAAGGATCGGATGTCTTTGATCGAGCCAGGCATAAGGAGTTTGAAATCAAATTCACCTTTGCTCAATCAACCTAGATGCCCTTTTCCGAGATGTGATGTCCTAGGACTATTCCCTCAGGTACCATGAAGTGGCCATGGAAAGAACCAAATTCACATCAATGCACCGCCTAAGGATATGGACCAAGTGTAGGGGGCAATCATCAAATGATTCACCAAATTCTGAGAAGTCATCCATGAAAGACTTCAAGGTATTCACCTACCATATTTGAGAATATGGCAAGCATGCATCGATGAAAAGCAGCTGGTGCATTGTAGAGATCAAATGGCATCCTTCGGAATGTGTAAGTTCTGAAGGGGCAGGTGAAGGTGCTCTTTTCTTGGTCCTCGAGATGGATTGTGACCTGGTTGTAACTGGAGTACCCATCCAAAAAGCAGAAGAATCGATTTCCCACTAGTTTTTTGAGAATCTGATCAATGAACGATAATGGGAAATGATCCTTCTTCATGGAGGAATTGAGTCTTTTGTAATCAATGCAGACTCTCCACTAGTTTGCTATATGGGTCGGTATGGCTTCTCCGATTTCAGTCGTGATGATGGTGAGCCCTACCTTTTTAGGCACAACATGGATTGGACTCACCCACCGACTGTCGAAGGTCAAGTAGATGATCCCTGCATCTAACCACTTGATAATCTCCTTTTTCACGACATCCTACAGATTGGGATTCAGATGTCTCTGCATTTCACGGGATGGTCGTGAGCCCTCTTCAGTGTAAATGTGGTGCGTGGAGTATGAGGGGCTGATACCAGTGAGATCATCGAGAGTCCATCCAATGGCTCTTCAATGTTGCTGGAGAACAGAAATCAGGCGTGTTTCCTGATCAGGTGTGAGTCGGGAGTTGATAATCATAGGAGACGTCTAATTAGAACCTAAAAAGATGTACTTGGGATGATCAGGAAGTGGCTTCAATTCCAAAATCAGGTTTTTAGCAGGAGCGGGTAGTTCAAGATGGGTGTTAGGAGCAAAGGAAGGAGCTATGGGTGTGTTTAGGTTGAGTTTGGGCTCCTCTAATTGCAAGTTTTGATCCTCTTGTGGTTGATCAGAAATAGTCGGGTTCTTGATGAAGTCATCAACCACTACTTCAATATTGCAAATTTGTTCTATGACTCCGCAATTAATACCTTGTGGGGCCTTAAAGATGTCAATCTTTAGTGTTTTTCTCCCAAATTTCAATTCAATTTGGCCCTCCTCACAATTGATATTGGCCTTGGCAGTGGCCAGAAAGGGTCTCCCTAGTATGATCGGTGTATTCTTCACATTCTCAAGCGCATCCATGTCTAAAACGATGAAATCCACTGGAAAATAGAAATCATGCACCCTAACTATGACATCCTCGATAATTCCTTTTGGTGACTTAATTGATCAGTCTGCTAGTTGTAAAGTCATTTCAGTCGATTTAAGCTTAGATTCCTTGAAGTAGTCTAGAAGGGATGTGGGTATCAAATTTATGGAGGCTCCTAAGTCTAATAAAGCTTGGTCAAATCGTATATCACTGATTTCACAGGATATCAAAGGGGTGCCTGGCTTTATAACCTTAGGTGGGAGTTTGCTCAAAATGACAGAGCTGGCTTGCTCTGATAGTACAATCAGATTCCCATCTTTGGTTCACGGCTTACGCTTAGGTGTACATATGTCTTTCAGAAATCGTGCATAAGCCAGTACATGGCGTATCGCATCCATCAAGGGGATGTTTATATGGACCTACTTAAAAAGCTTAACCAGGTCCTCCTTAGGTGCCACGATTTTGGTTATCCTTTTTCCCTTGGTCAAGGCCTCAGGAAATGGAACATCAAATGGTTCCTCTACAATGGGTCGAAGTTCTAGAACTAGGATAGAGGTGTCCTGGATGACTATCCTTGAGTTAGGGTTTGTATTACCAGGCTGGGTTTGGCTTGGATAAGGTGGGTCCTGTGTTGTTTTGCCAGTGCGGGTAGTAACAGAATTTAATCCTACTTAGTTTTGGTTTGGAGTGGATAGAAGAGGTGCTTGCTTCTGGTAACCTGTATATGATGTCGAAGCCTCCATCCGGTTGGGTGATGGAGTAGAAGGGTCCTGATAAACAAAGTAAGCTTAGCCCAAATTTGGGTTCATAACGCACCTCTAGTTTGGCACGTTATTAAGATTAAGTAGAGGTTGTGAAGGAAGTGCACTCGGTTGGCGAGGATTTGCCATCTAGGCAAGTTGATTGCTGATGGGAACACCATCATGAACCATAACTAGCTCATTTTGACCCAACTAAGTCAATAAATGCTCCTACATAACTGCTAGTGAGTCACAAGTCATTGCATATTCATTATGAAAGAAAAATAAGAAACTTATGAAAGAAAAATAAGAAACTAGGGCTAAAACTGTAATTTACTAGCTAATCATGAATGTAGTACAACCAAGGGTTTTCTCAGTGGTTGAATGAATGTCAATTGTTCTTGAAATGATAACAAGTGGGATAATACAGACAGAAAAGGGTTTACATGTGTTCTGAGAAATAAATGACTTTTGAAATCCTAAAAATAGACCCACTTAATTAACTGAGCTTTTGATCAGGATCAAATTCACCTAAACCCTCTAAAATTCATGTAAAAATATTCTCTAGGGTTTATAACTTTCAATTTGACCATCAGAACCCGTTTTGACCAAAAATAGAACCATAGACAGACATTTACCCTAATTTGGGTTTCTGCATAAATTACCCAGCCAACATGGTCAAAACCAAAATCCAACTTCACCATTGGATTCCTTAGGTTCAAATTAGGTTTGTACCAAATGTTGGACCCAAGATGATTACGTCTTGACCTAGTTTGCAAATTGGTCCTATCTAATTACATTTCTACCCTTAACTTTCAAAATCTTTGCGACAAGACCCCTAACTTTGTCTCATTCTCACAAAAAGGTCCCTGTTGCCATTAATTATGTTCCTGCTAGCTTTTGTGACCATAAAATGGAAAGAACTCCTTGATTTCTTGACGAATCCCTTTCAAATTTGAAAGGGAAGTTTGTCAAGAAATTCCCTTCCTTTTGGACCCAATCCTAAGCCATAGAACTTACCCAATCTCTCATGTGAATGCATGAGAGATTTGGGTCTCAAGAAATTTCCCAATACGACGACCTTTCCAAGCATGGGAAGCTTGCTTCCTAAGCTCTAACCATCCTCCTGAGGTCTATAAAAGCACCTCCTACTCATACCAACTCCTCCAGGCTTGAATTCAGCCAGAGATTCCCTCTAATTCCTCTCCCCTCCTCCGGCTGATTTGCTCTTCAAGCTCCAGTGACCTTCCCTACCTTCCCTCATCGTCTGACAACAATACCTGTGGTAGATTCTTCATCCTTATCTTCTTCAGCGTCGCACAGCACCTACCGGTGCTCCTACCCCCCTTCATCATCGCTGTCCACATCTCTCTGAGCAGCTTCGTCTCCAACGTTGGCCACACCTCAACCGATGCCAACTCCGCTCCCTTTCGTCTGACTCCCCTCCTAAATAACTCCTCAACTTCCCCTCGTTGTTTCTAGCCATATGCTACTTTGTTTCGACCACTGACTCACCCCACCACCATCCATCTTCCACCTCGCTGGTAGACCTCCAGCGAGCCCTAGCAGCTTCCACACTTGCCCAACCACACCGCTTCCATGCTCCTCAACATCACCTCGACTCACCAACCAAAACCCCTCAAGTAATTGAGGGAATTGGCCTCTCTATCACCCCCCAACTCACTCACTCTCACACACAAACCACGAGGTTGATAGACCTCCATAACAACTCACACGCGACGCCACCACCTTAATTGCATTCCCTAACGTCCGAAGAAGCTCCCAAACTGTTCTAATTTGGCCACGAGGCCTTATTTTTTATTTCAGGTGTGCCAGCCTCCTCCGCCATTACCACAATAGTCGCTTGCTTGCTTGAAGCTCTCATCGCACCTGTCGGTTCCAAGTGCCAATCCCAGGCATTGCAGATTACCTCCAGGAGTCTCCTTGTGCAGTCAATTAAAGCCTTTTGATGGGAAAACCATCATGAGCCCTAACTAGCTCATTTTGACCTAAAAAAGAGAACAAAAGCTCCTACATAACCAAATGAAGGGCTCAACTCAAGGAATTATCAGTCTGAAAGAAAAGAAAGAAAAAAAGGGTAAAACTGTAATTTTACCATTGTAGTACAACAACGGGATTTCTCATGGGCTAAACATGGGTCAAATGTTCTCAACAAGATAAAAAGTGGATTGGTTCAATCAGAAAAGGGTTAATATGAAATCAGGGAATTAAATGACTTCTCGTAACCCTAAAATAGACTGACTTAACAAGATTCTGGTCAGGAAAAACTTCAACTAAACCCTCTAAAATTCATGGAAAAATATCCTCTAGGGTGTAGAACCTTTAAATAAGCCTTTGGAACCTATTTTGACCTAAATAAGATCCTAGTGAAATATTTGCCCTAAATTGGGTTTTTGTGTAAAATGTCCAGACAAACATGGTCAAACCTAAAATCCAACTTTACCATTAAATTCTTAGGTCCAAATTAGGTTTATACCAATATTTGGACCTAAGGGGAGTCACCTTGACCTACTTTGCAAAATAGTCCAACCTAGTTACTTTTAGACCCCTAGCTTTTGAAAACATTACAGATACCCCCCTATCTTCCTCGTCACTCTTTGCAATTGGGTAACTCTGGCATTGCAGCGGAGGAGTCCTACTCCGACGAGGATTCAAGGGGGGATTTCTCCTTGATTCCTCAGAGACTCCCTCTCAAATTTGAAAGCGAGATTCTTTGAGAAATTACTGATCATATGAACACAATTTCAAGCCCTGGTTGTCACCTAATCTCTCATGTGAACGCATGAGAGATTTGGGTATCTCTCACAATCCTACTCTGGTGAGGATGCCCATGCTTGAAAGCTTGCCGTCCAAGCACAAGGCCCTCTGCCTAGGACTATAAAAGGTTCCCCTGACCCAGCCGTCCATCCTCAACTTGGTTTGGCTAGAGACAACCCCTCAATTTCATCTCTTCTCCTCCAGCCAGACACCCAACGAGCTCTGGTGACTCCTCCTCCCTACTCTTATCTTTCTACCACAAAACTAGTGGCAGAGTTGTCTCCACCTCCTTTCGCGTCGTGCCATACTTGCGCACGCGCCAGCTACCTCCTCGTTGTCGCCGTCCTCCTCCACTGGGATCTTCGTCTCTGACGGCGGCAGGTACACGCCGACCGCCATCTCGCCCCCCTTCATCCTTAAACTAGGTTAGATACTTTCCTCTCTCTCTTCTTTTTATATCCCCCCTCTCTATTTCTGTTTTCAACCCTCGACAACCACAGACCACCACCATCGTCTCCACCTCCAACAGACCACCAGCAAGGTGTCTCTGTCATAACATGCACCCATCCACCTCACAAAACCTCTCAGAAGCTCTGCCACCATCCACTGATCATTTCCCCCCTCTCCATTGACCGCCACAGCCTCCACACATTGCCCTCAATCAAACCCATCACCACGGCCATAGATCGACCTAGGCAAGCATGCCAAGGTCACCCCGCACCACGCCACCCATCGAGTCACCTTCGCCGTGCCACGGCGAAGCCCCCTGTGTGATTTAACAAGGTCGCAAGGTCATTTCTCTTCAAAGAAGGATCAGCCCTCAGTCGCCATTGGAGCAGTCTTGAAGCAAGCTCGCATCCTCCACTCCAGGTGCCTGGCATCAGGTTCCCAGTCCCAGGTGCGCAGGCTCACTTCGCGAACCCCTCACGCCAGCAATTGGAGTCCCAGGGCACTGTAGTCATTGCGTTTGAGCAAGGCACCTCCTGCGGGTGCGCACGAGGAGGGTGGGACTTTTAGTCCCACCTCGATAAGTTTGGAGGAGGTGGAGTGGTATAAGACGAATTTGTGTCAGAGGCTTATCGCCTCCTAACATGGGGTGAGGTCCCCTCACCCACTAACTCCTCATTTGCGATTCACTCCTCCACGGACCTGGTAGCCTGACCCATTTACCCGAGCACTCACGCATCACCCACGTCGGTGCGCCTAGACCCAGGTGCACTAACCCGACCTGTTTACACGAGAAAGGCTTTGGGAGAGCGAGCCTAAGAGATAAAAGAGAGAGTTTGCAGGGGAGGGTTGGGTTTGGTTTTGCACTTTCTTGAAGGGAAAGGAAGAAGGAAGAAGCTGAAGGAGGAAGTTGAAGAAGGAAGCTAAGGAGGGGAAGTTGAAGAAGGAAGCTAAGGAGGAGGAAACTGAAGAAGCTAAGGAGAAGAAGACCGTAAAGGAAGCCAAGGGAGGAGAAGGCATGACTAAGGAAAAGGCAAAGCTGAAGTCAGAGAAAGAAGAAGGAAGGAGAAGAGCCAGAGAAGAAAGAAGAGAGGCCAAGAAGAACAGAGAAGAAAAGAAGAGAAGGAAGAAGAAGACAAAGGAGAAAGAAGAGCCAGAGAAGAAAGAAGAAGAAAAAGAAAGAGCCAGAGAAAGAAAGAAGAGAAGCTAAAGAAGAATAAAGAAGAAAGAGGCAAGAGAAGAAGCAAAAGAAGAGTCAAACACTTTTAAGACGTCTGATTCTATAATCAGATGTCCAATTTCTCTTTTATGCTACATTTTATTATTCATATACTCCTGCTTTACATTACGACTTAGGTTTTGAGTAATTTTATGTGTTCAAATTGCATCTATTATTGAGATTAGTACATGAATTCCATTTGTTCCCTGTGTTCGACCTTAGACTTAAACTTCGAATAATAAAATTTATTTGTTTTGAATGCTTTTTCGACTGTACTACAACGTGACCTTTTTAAAACCCGATCAAGCACTCTCAACATTTTGGCACCGTTGTCAGGGAGCGACGCGCAATTCATCACTAGTCTCTGCATTATTTTTTTTTATATTTGAGCACTAACTTGCCCTATTTGTTTTATTGTGATTTTTTGCAAGGTATTCCACGAGGAGATCTCTCGCGCGAATCAACCACTCCAGGGCAGGTAAATTCTCTCCTCTCCATCTCCTAATCTTGAGAAGACATAAAGGAAGCAATCAAATTAGGAATCAACTACCTTCTTTTTGTAGTAATTATCATTTGTAGGCAAAAGCACATAATTTTGCGAAAATTTTTGCACAACTTGTCGAAGTGAAGCAATTTTTAGAGATCCTACCCCATAAATTCCTGTGCCTAATAGAGATCATGCTTAATTTCTAAATCTCCGTGGACTATACACTTCTTGTTTAAAGTCCAAAGAGAACTTTTGTGAAAATCAAAGAGGATTGGAAATAGAACCAAATTAAGGTTTCTACAGTAGGGTTTTGGAGTTCTAGTTCACACGTGCTTGCATACAAGGAAACAAACCCACCTGCACCTATGTGCTACCCAAGCCTTTGATTGAAAAGATCTAAGCAAGACAAACCCTAAAATTAAGCTCTAAGATCACTTAAACCTTAAAAACCTTAGGCCTAATAACCTGGGAGTCAAATCAGGGTGATTTCTAAGTCTTGACATAGAATCATTCTACCATCTTTAGGACAGGTCCGGTGAAGTTGACCCCTTGTTGAATCAACCAACCTTGAAATTAGGTCATAAAGCCAAAAAATCTAAAGTTCAAGTGAGAACCTTAAGCACCTTTGGTTTGAAATAAAATTGGTAGACTTAAGAGGTCAAGGTCCCCATTCTGGTCTACCTGGGATCTTAGTGGCAAGAGAGGTCAGGTGGGGGAAACCCTGTAACCTGTGGGGACACTCTACCATGCAGGGGTCTTTGTTGGACTCTCCTTCTCTGGTTACCCAGGTAATTCTCAAGTGGACGACTTTCCGATCCAGGGGTATCATCCGCCCTGAACCTTCATAGTCATTCAAACATCTTTGCGTGTCTTGATTGGGTCAGAAACACATCCAATCCCTCATCCCTTCTCTTTAGAGCACACACATAGATTTTCAAGTGGGATTCTCTATTTAGATCTAATCACTCCACAACTTGATTCTACATCTTGATTAGAATTCTGATTCTACATCTTGATTCTACCATCTGATCCAAATAAGCAGCCTAGTTACTTAGGATTACCATTCAAAAAACCTGAATCACAGAGATCCATGAGAGATAGGATGATTGAGGATGCCCTTGAATTCTATGAAATTAATACAAAACCTCAACACCAGTAGAAGACATTCAGGTTAGTGTACCAGCAACCACAACTTTCATCATAAACTATGCCCAAGTGTTATTGATAGAATCCAGAAAAGGATTAACCCGAGACATTCTCATAAGAGGATACATTGAGATAGAAAAATTGCACAACTTTGAATACCTTCAATGCATGACAAATCCTGTACTATGGGAACAACACCAAGATGATCTTGAAAAATGCGAAGAGATGATGAGATTATTAAAGCAAATTATCAATCAGAAATACCCATACACGCCCCAAACAGATGATGAACCATCTTGGAATAGTATTGAGGATCAATCTGATTTCCCAAATCTCGGGTTTGAGGCACGGAGTTGTTATGGATTCCCAACCTAGATGAAATACAACATGCCTGATATTGAATTAGGTTGGGAAGTTCCAATTGCAAGAGAACACAATGTTGAGCCAATCCTAGATCCTGGGTCACCAAGCATAGAATTCCCAGACTCCTATAATAATGAGATTAGAATTGAACCTCTCGAGGGTGTAAATCCAACCCCTTATTCTGATAAGGTGATCCTCGAAAGTTATTCGAACCTAGATTCTAGTAATTCAACCCACATCCTCAGCCTAGAATCTTGATCTGAAACTTATGGGGAAGATTACGAGGCCCCGTATGACAACAATCAAAGTTTCAAGGAATAGTATGATTTCAGACCTTTATTTGATGAATATCCCTCTACAACATCCTCAGAGATTCAGATCAATTTTTCGGAAGTCATGCCAATCTACGATATAGAAACCGAGGAGTTAGACGAGTGGGGTTTTGATTGGGTCTTTCCTACAAGCCTAGAACTTGAGCCTAGACCAAATAAGGATACCTTTTAGAGCTTAGAATTTACATATATGCTAGACCCAAGTCAGGCTGTTAAGTCTACATCATATGATTTATTTTGTGGTGAAACTCATGATCTCGAATCTCATTCAGAATTGGATTTTCGCAATATCTCCGATGATTTCGAATCTTACCATGATTTCGGAGAACCTCTGTTTCCTAAATACAATAAGCCAATCTACGACCTCAGCTCACATGATTCATTCTCCGACTCCGACTCTGAGGTCACGGTTCCCGAGATCACTGAATTAAGTTCAGGTTCCAGTGAGATAGAATCATTTCTTTTCGATCCTCAGGAATCAAAACCAGAAAATGCTAAGAGTGACTGCAACCCAGAGTTCGAATCTTTTCTCAACTCAAATTTCCATCATCCTATAGACACTCTTCAGGCACTCACTTTTGACTTTGAGAACTACTATGAGGACTCTCTATATGAAACCACCTGTAACTCCTTTCTAGAAGAGCGCTCATACACAATCCTCATTGAAGCCACCTCTTTTGAATATACAGAACCCATCCAAACTCATTTTCAACCCCGACTCACAACCGAACTCAATTTCTTTTCTGATTCCCCTCGGACTGAGCCGATTGCAGATGATTCAACTCCACATCTATATCGGGTATCGAACATTGATTAGACTGAAGACCATGCTCCATCATTCTCTGATCACCCCTGTAAGGTTTCCCCATCATTCACTGATTATTTTACGGATCCCTACTCTGACCAGGCTAATCCGACTCAGCCAAAACCCAAATTTACACTTCCACATTCGTCCAAGCTCCATAGCATATGGTGGGTTCCATATCTCTTGATCTACATTTATCAACCCACTAGATTAATAGGGTTTAGGCTACATCATCAGCCTATGGATCTGAACAAACACCTGGTTGGACCAACCAGGCTCTTAATCAAGGTGCTTGTTCTACAAAACTCTACAAATTTGACCACTCCCTCTCCATCCCATGTCCCGCTCGGCTGAAGGCGTTCAATTTAGCACTTAACGAGAGGCAACCCGTCATTCCAAAAACCCGAGATCCATCTGTACTCCACATCTATTGCACCCTGAGTTCAGCCTTACAATAGTCAATCCCACCTTTGGTACATGTGCCAAAGCTTGAAATCGTCCGCAATAGTCATTCCCGACCCATTCACCTATCTAATAAATCCTGTTCGAAGTCCCTGAACCCAACACAGTTTCACACCCTCCATTTACAATGACATTGCAAAACATAGGCATGGGAGGGTGGTAAAGTGCAAACATACAAAAATCAAGAAAAGTCAGAAGGATTCTCACAAAAAATTCACATATGCCAAAAATACAAAAAAAAAAGAAAATTATAAAAAAAACAAAAATTAGACGAGGGAAGAAAATTTTGAGGTCATATAAACATGAGGAGGAAAAGAGCAAAATGGCAAAAAGGAGCATAAAATGAAAAAGAAAAAGAGATAGTCATTAGTAAGAGATTAAGGGTTTAACCAAAGTTCTAGACCACATCAAGGAAAAGAAAAATGAATGAAAAAAAGTGCTAATGAGAAAGAAAAAGAGATTAGTAGGAACACTGATCTTAGGCCTTTTGGGCTAGACTTTTACGCTTAAACATTTAAGTATCTGTTAAGATCTGGATAATCCTCAAGAGGTTGGGGAAAATGCAAAGCTTAAAGTATTAGGCCTAAGGCTTAGGGAGTATTCAGCCTCGTTAACTGACCTTTGGTTTGTAGGACTCGGTAACCTAAGCACCGCAATCCACACACAATCTAGTTCAGTGCGCATAACTATCAAAATCACGTAAAAGCATTTAAATGTTCTGAAAAAAGTTGCCTAGATTAGGATTAGCTGATCAACACAAGTTGATTTAGACGAGTTCTCGGCATGGAGAGATAGGAAATTCCCCTCGAAGATGCATAACAACATATCGTCTCCTCGGTGTTTATCTCCTAGGATATTTACATATCCTACAGGGGGCACATAAGCACCCTGCTGGTTCAAATGCCATGGGCAGCATTATCATGAAATGTCGATTGACAGGGGTTGGATTTGGCTACAGAACACCATGGGCAGGATTATCTCAAAATCTTGAAAGCCAAGGTTCTGGGGGTTGCCATTGGCAGTGCTATCATGAAGCATCAATTGCCAAGGACCTTTGAGGATTGATGATGGAGATGAGGAATCCGATACAAATCGTGTTGAGAAGCCAATCTGAAGCTAGAAATAAAAAGAAAAGAGAAAGAAAACTCTCCTAACAAATAAATCCTTTGTCTCTCTCTTACAAAAAATGCACTACAAACTGAACCAAGGCTAAAATATGTCTCAAGCATGGGTGCTTTAACCACGGAGTCCAACGAACCTTAGGATAGTTCCTGCGAGCCTTAAAAACCTTTGTGGAGGATCGAGGTTAGAGCTGGTCAAGTCCAGATCATGGTTGGTACATGAGTACCTCTCAGCCTACTATCGACATTCTAACCTAATCAAAAAGAAAAAGAAAAAGCACTTATCATAAATTGAGACAGAAACTTATGGTCTAGAATAGAAGTTAAAACCTTAAAATTTTGCTAAGGGACTAGCAAAAGCTAGGCATGGGAGTATGATGGGAACACCATAATGAGCCCTAATTAGCACATTTTAACCTAGAAAAGAGAACAAAAGCTCCTACATAACCAAATGAAGGGCCTAACTCAAGGAATAATCAGTCTGAAAGAAAAGTAAGAAATAAAGGGTAAAACTGCAATTTTACCATTGCAGTACAACAACAGGATTTCTCAGGGGCTAAACATGGGTAAAATGGTCTTAACAAGATAAAAAATGGGTTGGTTTAATCAGAAAAGGGTTAATATGAAGTCTGGGAATTAAATGACTTCATGTAACCCTAAAACAGACCCACTCAATTCAACAAGGTTATGGTCAGAATAAAATTCAACTAAACCCTCTAAAATTCATGGAAAAATATCATCTAGGGCTTAGAACCTTCAAATTGGCCTTTGGAACCTATTTTTACCTAAATAAGGGTCCTAGTCAAATATTTACCCTAAATTGGGTTTTTGTGTAAAATATCCAGTCAAACGTGGTCAAACCTAAAATCCAACTTCACCATTGGATTCCTTAGGTTCAAATTAGGTTTATACCAAAATTTGAAGCTAAGGGGAGTTCACCTTGACCTACTTTGCAAAACAATCCAACCCAATTAGTTTTTTTCTTTTTGAAACAAAAAGAAAAGCTATCGTCTTACAATAGCAATCCGGGAAGGTATACCATATAATCAAGTAAGAGGAATTACACTCTGGATCCCCAAGTATGTATGAGGGACTAGCACTCTCTTACAATTTGTTTACAATACACCGGTCTCTCATGAAAAAGCCTCGCATTTCTCGCCTTCCACACACACCAGAGAATGACAGCCATGCGCACATGTGGCTTCTCTCTCACAACAAACCCATGCCAAATGGAATCCCATGTTGGTAATGACTCCTGGCAAGTCCTCCCCCAAACAGCATCAATGACTAGGCAAGAGGAGAAGATGTGATTAATGTTGTCAGTGTGCATCCCACATAAGTAACATTCATGAAGAGCAGCTCCCATCCTTCTGTGTTGCAGATCACCTGTAATCAAGCCCTCTCTCCTACACAACCAAAGAAATATTTGCACCTTAAGGGGGATCTTCAAAAGCCAATTTTTCATGTCAAGGAAGTTATAGCTCAACCCACTTCCATTTTCCATGATTCTGTTATAACCACAATGCACAGTGTAAAGCCCGTCCCAGATGTAGTTATCCTCCACTCCAAGTCTTGGCCTAAAGCTTCAAGATCTAAGAGTAGATTCCTCCTTTCATCCCATAGCTGGGTGCCCCTTCTAGTGGAGTCTTCTTCATTCAGTCTCCAGCTGTAGCTATTGCTAGACCAGAATCTGCTAATAGTCCCCTCCTTATCAGAGGCTAGTGCAAAGGCCCTTGGATAGATCTCCTTCAGAACACCCAACTGGGACCAACCTTCATTCCAAAAGTTGAAGGTCCTGCCATCCCCAAGAGCCGGCTGCAGCAGATGCATGTTATCAGCCAATGCTTTGATCACTGAATTCCAAAAGGGCGAGGGTCTACTGGGCTGTAGCCTACAGAGCACACTTTTTGAGGAACCATAGCTCTTCCTGATCAAGGAAGTCCAAGGCTTCATCTCTCCTTTCAAGAATTTAATTGCCCACTTAAGCAATAAAGCATCATTGAACTGTTTCAGGGATTTAATCCCAAGTCCTCCCCTGTCCTTTGGCTAGCAGATCTACTCCCACTTCAGTGGCTGCATAAATCTACCCTCATGTTTGGATCCCCTCCAAAAGAATCTCTTCCTCAATACATCCAGCCGCTTCTTTATAGATTTAGGAGCTTTAAAGATGGAAAGGTAGAAAACAGGGATAGAGGTCATCACTGAATTGAGCAAAATGAGTCTTCCACCCTTGGATAGAAAGCTGTTATGCCATCCATCCAACTTCACTGAAATTTTATCAATGAGACAATTCCAATCACTTTTCTTCATTCTAGAGCAGCTCAGTGGTAGACCCAAGTATTTGATAGGGAGGCTGATGCGGGGGTCACCAACAGCTGAAATATCACCTTGCTCAACCTCAGGTAAGCCAAAATAGGCCAAACTTGACTTCTCTCTGTTCAGCTTAAGGCCTGAGATTTCTCCAAAAATGTTGAGCAAATGACACAGAGCTTGGGCTTCATCAATAGATCCTTCCACAAAAAAAACCGTATCATCCACATATTGAAGTATAGGGGCCAAAGCACTACTGCAAGATAAAGAATACCCTCTAATAAGGCTTGCTTCAACAAGTTTGCAAGCATACCAGGCCAAGTTGTCCACTGCCAGGTTGAAAATCAAAGGTGCCAGAGGACAACCTTGTCTGATCCCACATTGGGGCTGAATCCAAGCACCACAAGGTTTCCCATTTATCAATGAAGTGAGAGAGGCAATTGTGATACACCTTTTCACCAATTGAATCCAAGCAGAGGGAAAACCTCTTCTTTTAAACACTTCCCAAAGATAAGGCCAACAGATGGAATCATAAGCTTTGTGGAAATCAACTTTCCACAAAGAAGCTTTACACTTCCTCTTGTGCCACCCACAAACCATCTCCTGGGCCATGATAAAAGACTCTTGTAAAGATCTGTCAGGAAGGAAGGCGTATTGAACAGGGTGGATCAGCTCTTGCAGAACAGGTCTCAACCTATTGGCCAAGACCTTGCTAATCACCAAATAAATAGAGTTTGAAAGGGCAATGGGTCTGAATTCTTGAAATGATTCAGCTCCTGAAGTCTTTGGCAAGAGGAATAAAAAGGACCTATTGATTTTTTCAAAGCCAAAGTTGCCAATCTCAAATTTTGTGATCACCTCCATCACCTCAGTGCCCACAACATCCCACATCTCTTTGTAAAAGAAGACTTGAATTCTATCAGGAACAAGTGAGCCTTCACAGTTGAGGTACTTGATGGCATTCAAGATTTCAAATTTAGATACTATAGCAGTCAGGTTGGACCCCTGCTCTTCAGTGATTTTGGGAAGGTCACTTGCTGCCATCCTCCAACAGCCCCTTCTAGAAGATCTAGAGGATTCCTTAAAGTATCTGACAGCCTCAACTCTGATATCAGAGATGGAGGTAGTTCTCTACCCATCTTTAACAATTGAGGAAATCAGATTGATTCTTCTTCGAGAGCTGGTAGCCAAATGAAAGAACTTAGTGTTTGCATCCCCCTCTTTTTGCCACAGTTGTCATGAACGTTCCCTCCAATCCATCTCCAGCTTCAGGTCTTCTTCAGCCACCACCCCCTACCATCCTTTTCTATCTTGGAGATCCTGCTCAAACAACAGGTCATTGGCTTCTTTAGAGTCCAATTCCTGAACCTTCATCAAGGCTTCTCTGCGTCTCTGATGCCTCATGACAGAAACAACATCATCATATTCCTTTAACATCACTCTCATAGCCGACAGTTTGGAAGCCAGCTTGATGGTAGCCGTACCCTCAACCTGCTGAGCCCTCCACCAACCTTCAAGCATCTCTCTGAAGCCCGGTTCCCTCAACCAAGACTTCCTGAATTTGAAATAGGATCTAGCCAACACATGATCCCCATTGTCCCAGACCAGGGGGCTGTGATCAAAGAAGGGTTGTTCAAGGCCACAGACATATGATAACTGAAAAAGGTCCAACAGCCCAGCCTTGCCAAAGAACCTATCAATTTTGGACATGAGACTATTTCCATTCCTCCAAGTGAATTCAGAGCCCGAGGAGGGGAACTCACTCAAGCCTAATGCTTGAACCATTAATTGAAAGCCAGTGGTTGCACTATCAACCACACCACTAGGTCTATCACTTCCCACCAACACACAATTGAAATCCCCTCCAACAAGCTATGTAGCCCCATTCACAAAATCCACAGCCAAATTCTAGTCCTCCCATAACTCATGTCTTCTGCTAGGGTCACAAGGACCATACACAGTAGTCACAAATAATTCACTGCCCCCCTGGTCTCTTTTGAACCTGCAAGTCAGTAAATGTTTATCCAAAGAGGCCTCCTCCAACTGCAACACATGTTTCTTCCACCAGATGGCAACACCCCCAAATCTGCGACTTGAGTTGATCATCACAATGTCATTGGTAAGGCCAGCTTTCATCTCTACCCAAGCCCTGTTAGCCTCACTAGCAATATGTGTTTCTTGGAGGATGGCACAATCAATCTCCCATTCTCTCAAATATCTAAGCAAAGAAGCCCTTCGACTTCGATCGCGCAACCCATGCACATTCCAAGTAAGGATCCTTATTTGGCCATCTGATCAGTCCCCTTCTTCGCAGCAAAGACTTTGCTAACCTTCATCACAGCTGCAATGGCACACTCATCAACATTTTGTATTGAACTATGTCTTCTTAGCCTGAGCTTGTAAGGAGGTCTCCCTAGACCAGAGATGGAAGGAGTCGTGGAATCCAACTACAGACCTTCAACCATAGGAGGACTACATTGCAGATCTAAGGAATTCACAGGGGGCTCTTCCAGATTAGATTCAACAGGAGCATTGAGAAAGGGAGTCCCACCTTTCAAATCCTCAGCCACAGTCTCATTCATTAATGTCATCTCCTCACCTTCCTTCACCACCACAGCCGAGTCAACTTGAAGTAGAGGTGCACCCCTCCCATCATCCAGAGTTTCAAACATCCCCTCCTCTGCCATCAAACCCCCCACCCCAACTTCCAATTCCATATCTTTATTGGGCTCAGCCAACTTCTCTTGAATTTCACAATCCCTCAGTATTGAGCTTGTTTTGACTTGCAGCACCTCATCATAAGAGGGAGGGTGATGGTGTGATTCCACATCCCTGTTAGCCACATGAAAATTCAAGAGCAGCAACCATGAACTCTGCCCACACTGGAGAATCAGCTTATCTGGAACAGACCCGACCCTAATGACATCCACCCCCACATTCAAAACACTACCATCGCCTTCAGTCAGGCCAATCTTAGCATCCTTTGCCACAAAAGCAAACCGAGCAATCATAGCTTCCACCACCACCCTAGACCTTAGGTGCAAAGGTAGACCTTTGATTTCAAGAATGCCTGAATGAGGGGTAGCTCTTTGAGGTGATCGCTCAGACAAAGACCCATCAAAAGGGGATACCAGATGCCACATCACTGTCAACCCACGCAGACTACTGGACCGAAAGCACAGATGTTCGACATCTACCACCCCCAAACCAAAGATCACAAATCGTGAGGGGGAGAAGACCACAATTTTCCACACATCAGACTAGAGGGAAAGGGAGCTTACCAGTTGATGAGCTTTCTCCAGAGATAGAGCGCCCATCATCACTTCCCCAATCAAGGCCCCTCGCAAAACCAATTCCACCACCTTGATGTCCTCACTTAGAGGAATCTCCACATCCAGGATGTGCCCCCCCAAAAGCTGGTGGGGGAGGTGGAAGAGGCGGCTGCACCTCTCCCTTTTGTGTCTAGGGATCAGTGCGCATCCTACCCCCAGATCCTCCATGGGCTGCCAAGCAGAAGTCACGCATGTGACCAAAGCCCTAGTAGGCCAAGCAAAGCACTGGATGTCAGCACACCGCTGCCAAATGTCCACGGCGTCGGCATCTAAAGCAGACCACCTCCCTATGGTTTTGTGACCACCTATAGTGAGTCCACCGCTTGTCCACATCCTTAACTCCATCAACCGCCTGGGCACCTCGCTCTTTTCTTCTCCAAGATCACGATCTCCAGACTGACCAGCCATCATTGCCAGCAGCTCGCTCGTCGGGCCACCTAGGGTGGCCAGCCATCATCGCCAAAGCTTCCCGCCTAAAGGGAAATTCAAACCAGCAAAGAGTCGAAAACCTTGTAGATAACCCCTATCTTCCTCGTCACTCTTTGCATTTAGGTCCCTCCGCCAATACAGTAGAGGATACCTACTTCGGTGAGGATTCAAGGGGGGATTTCTCCTTGATTCCTCAGAAACTCCCTCTCAAATTTGAAAGGGATATTCTCTGAGGAATTCCCGATCATATGAACACAATTTCAAGCCCTAATTGTCACCCAATCTCTCATGCGAATGCATGAGAGATTTGGGTATCTCCTGCAATCCTACTCCGGTGAGGATGCCTGTGCTTGGAAGCTTGCCTTCCAAGCACAAGGCCCTCTGCCTAGGACTATAAAAGGTTCCCCTGACCTGGCCGTCCATCCTCAGCTTTGTTTGGCCAAAGACAACCCCTCAATTTCGTCTCTTCTCCTTCGACCAAACACCCAGCGAGCTCCGACTCCTCCTCCTCCCTTCTCTCGTCGCTCCACCACAAAACCAGTGGCAGAGTTGTCTCCACCTCCTTCTTTCACGTCACGCCATATTTGCTCACACGCCAGCTACCTCCTCGTCGTTGTCATCCCCTTCAACTGGGATCTTCGTCTCTGGCGGCGGTAGGGACGTGCCGATCGCCATCTTGCCCCCTATCATCCTTAAACTTGGTTAGATACTTTCCTCTCTCATCTCTTTATTTTCCCCCTCTCTATTTCTGTTCTCAACCCTCGACAACCATAGACCACCACCATCGTCTCCACCTCCGGCAGACCACCAGTGAGGTGTCTCCGTCACTACACGCACCCATCCACCATGCCAAACCCCTCAGAAGCTCCGCCACCGTCCACTGATCATTTCCCCCCTCTCCATCGACTGCCACAGCATCTACACATTGCCCTCGATCAAACCCATCACCACGACCACAGACCGACCTAGGCACGCATGCTTAGGCCACCCCGTGCCACGCCACCCACCAAGTCACCTTCGCCATTCCACGGTGAAGCCCCCTGTGTGATTTAACAAGGTCGCAAGGCTGTTTCTCTTGAGAGCAAGTTCAGCCCTCGGCTGCCATTGGAGTAGGCTTGAAGCAAGCTCGCATCCTCTACTCCAGGCAGCAAACATCAGGTTCCCAATCCAAGGTGCGCGGGCTCCCTTCGCGAACACCTCACGCCAACAATTACAATCCCAGGGCACTACAGTCGCTGTGATTGAGCAAGGCACCTCCTGTGGGTGCACACGAGGTGGGTGGGACTTTTAGTCCCATCTCGGTAAGTTTGGAGGAGGTGGAGCAGCATTAGATGAATTTGTGTCAGAGGCTTATCGCCTCCTAACACGGGGTGAGGTCCCCTCACCCACTTATGCCTTGTCCATGATTCACTCTGTCGTGGACTTGGTAGCCTGACTCGTTTAACTGAGCACTCCTCACACATCACCCACGCCAGTGTGCCTAGACCCGGGTGTGCTAACTCAACCCGTTTACCCGAGAAAGGCTCTGGGAGAGCGAACCTAAGGGTGAAAAGAGAGAGATTTCGTGGGGAGGGTAGGGGTAGGTTTTGCACTTGCTTGCAGGGAAAAGGAGGAAGAAGAAGCTGAAGGAGGAAGTTGAAGACGAAAGCTAAGGAGGAGGAAGCTGAAGAAGCTAAGGAGAAGAAGATCGTAGAGGAAGCCAAGGGAGGAGAAGGCAGGGCTAAGGAAAAGGCAAAGCTGAAGTCAGAGAAAGAAGAAGGAAGGAAAAGGGCCAGAGAAGAAAGAAGAGAGGCCAAGAAGAACAGAGAATAAAAGAAGAGAAGGAAGAAGAAGACAAAGGAGAAAGAAGAACCAGAGAAGAAAGAAGAAGAAAAAGAAAGAGCCAAAGAAAGAATGAAGAGAAGCTAAAGAAGAATAGAGAGGAAAGTGCCAAGAGAAGAAGCAAAAGAAGAGTCAAACACTTTTAAGACATCTGATTTTATAATCAGACGTCCAATTTCTTTTTTATGCTACATTTTATTATTCGTATACTCTTGCTTTACATTATGAATTATGTTTTGAGTAATTTTATGTGTTCAAATTGCATCTATTATTGAGATTAGTATATGAACTCCATTTGCTCCCTGTGCTCAACCTCAGACTTAACTTCAAGTAATAAAATTTATTTATTTTGAACACTTTTTCGACTGTACTACATCGCGACCTTTTTAAAACCCGATCAAGAGCTCCCAACAACTTTGACCAAGCCTCAGTGCTGATTCGACGAAGGAACCTGCCGCTACGACTACGCGAAGAAAGGAGGTGGGATTAGTCCAAACTCGGAAGCGACAAAGCCCCTGCGGTTGCATAAGTTGTAAAAGTGTTGGTGGCTAGTTGCCTCCAAACACAGTGTGAGGCCCTCTTACCCACACATGGCTCATCCGTGACCCCTACCAGCAGACTTGGCCTGACTTGTTTACCCACCTAGCCAAGCACTCCTCAGCTACTACCCCACTACAGGCAGCCCTAGACCCGGGTGTGCATGTACCCAATAGCCTGATATCATGAGAAAAGGCCCTAGGAGGGCAGAGCCGAAGAGAGAGAAGGAAAGAGAGATTGCGCGGGGGTAGGGGAGGGTTTTGCTGCTGAAAACATTGGCTGACACTTAGCTAATCTGAGAAGTTCCCCTTCCCTGTGAGAAGAAGAAGAAGGAGAAGGAAGAAGAAGGAAGAAAAAGAAGAGAAGAAGGAGCAACAGCAGAGAAAGAAAAGAAGAGAAAGAAGAAGAGGTTGAGAGAAGAGAAAAGTGCACTGTAGCATCAGATGTTTAAGTTGTCTGATCCCACTTTTAGACGTCTGATTTGAGTTTCTAAAGCTATAATTAACTCTAATATTGTGCTTCTACTTGCTATTAATGTATAAGGGTAATTGATGATTTAAGTCACCATTTTACCGTCTTCATTTTGGACAATGATCATAGATTTTTATGTCATTCTGCATTAAACTTTTACTTATATATTGTGCTCATTTACATTATAAATTGTGATCTTGAGCTTTAAATTCCATATTGCTCCCTGTGTTTGACCTTAGAATCTTTTTTGAGTAATAAAATTTATTTGTTTAAATGCTATTTTGGCTATACTGCAACGCGACATTCTTAAAACACCGATCTAGCATTCAAATAATTGCAAAGCTCTGTGATCTCGTCTTTGTGCTATTTTTTCATAGCCGCATTCGTCTTCTGAATGTCAGCCAGACTCTGAAGGATAAGAGTCATTTGATCTGTCTGAGTCGGCCCAGATTGATAAGTTAGGTTAGGCCGAGGCTGAGGAAGCTGATATGGACGAGGAGCTTGTGGTCGGTGTGGATATTGAGGTTTCTGATTTTGATTATTGCCTTAGCATGTGAAGTTGGGATGATTACGCCATCTAGGGTTGTATCTGTTTGAGAATGGATCATTTTCAATGGCGTTGAGGTCCTTATAGGTCTAAGGAACCTCGAAAAAATCAGAATATGAGGGTTCAGAGTTCCCCCAACTAGAGTACGTGGATCCAGAGTTTCCTTCGTAGCTAGAATCAGACGGGGATGGATATGGGTCTATCCCCTGAGAAAGTCGATGATAGGTGTTGTGCACGGCTTCCCTGCCAAAGGGTGGTTGTGTGAATGGGTTTTGCGCAGAGGTGGCTCATTGCAAATGTCAAGTTAGCTCATCCACCTTATTCTCAATAATAGAGACCTTGTCCAAATGACTTGCCATCAGTTCCAAGTCGACGGAGGAGGACAGGCCCTGCGTCTCATGCGCTCCCATTGGGTTCGTCAATGCATGGGCATTCATCTGGTCGAACATGACCATGGATTCATTATTGATGGAGTTCTTGCACATATTCTCAAGAATCTCCCACATGGTGTCTTCGTGTTGACCCATGATGTTTCCTCCGTAGATCGCATTGACGAATAATCTAATATCCTCACGAAGTCCCTGGTAAAAAGACTGGACTTGTTCCCATTTAGGAACTCCTTGATGGGGGCACCTTTGCATGAGATGCAAAAAATGATCCCATGTTTCGTGAAGTGGTTCTCCTGCTTGTTGTGTGAAATGTGTGATCCGGTGTCCTAAAGCATTTGTCCGACCAACAGGGAAGAACTTTCTCAGAAACTCGGATTGAAGTTCCGCCCAAGTGTTGATTGGATGCATTCGAGTTTGGTACCAGTGAGCGGCTTTATCCATGAGAGAGAAGGAGAATATTTTCATGTGTAGAATATCCTGATTTTGAGCTTCTGACTCGAAGGTCAGGACCAGATGCTTGAGTTGTTTGATATGCTGGAAAGGATCTTCAGAATTACGCCCATGGAATTTGGGAATGGCATGAATCATGTTGAGCTTGAGTTCAATGTCAAGACCACCAGCAGGGATTTGTACTCGAGGTTCGATTGCCACCGTAGCGGGATTGTAGTGATCTTGCATCATTGGATGCTGCAGTGGGTTCACAAAGGCTTGGAATAAATCATTGAGGCGCTGAAGTTGATTTTCAAGATTATTTTCTTTTGTGGGTTGTGCCATGATGATGGATGAAGAAGAATCAGGTCTAGAGATGAATCAGAAGAGATATCAATAGGATTGGGTTGTTGCATAAACAAAGAGGTCGAGGCTTGGCCTCGACATAAATGAGTGACTAAAGGAGGCTTCAAGGATGGTCTTAGAGACCTCCTCCCGAACATGCACCGATGGAGTAGATGAGAGGTAGAATGCAATGGACCCAATCAAGACACCCAAAAATTTTGGATGACTATAGAGGTTCGGGGAGGATGATACCCCTTAGTCAGAAAGTTGTCCTCTTGAGAATTACCTGGGTAGCCAAAGGGGGAGAGTCCCACAAGGACCCCTACATGGTAGAGTGTCCCCACAGGTTATAGGGTTTCCCCTACCTGACCTCTCTTGTCACTGATGTTCCAAGTAGACCAGAATGGGGACGTGACCTCTTAAGTCTACCAGTTTTAATTAAGAGCAAGGGTGCTTTAGAATTTCACTTGATCTTTAAGATGTGTTGAGTGCAAAAGTTACCTAATTTGAAGATTAGTTGACCCACAAGGTGGGTCAACTTCACCTGTATTGTCCTTGAAAGTTTAGGTCCTTTTAGTTTTCAAATTACTTTAAGAGCCTGGTT
The DNA here is from genome assembly GCA_037157565.1 of Thalassia testudinum. Classification (NCBI taxonomy): domain Eukaryota; kingdom Viridiplantae; phylum Streptophyta; class Magnoliopsida; order Alismatales; family Hydrocharitaceae; genus Thalassia; species Thalassia testudinum. Next base: position 127,794,371 of record JAZHRO010000014.1, on the reverse strand, counting down.
TTAGGGTTTTACTTAAATAGATCAGTTTAATCAAGATCTAAACACACATTGCTTGGGAAGATGATTTCTTTATTAAGCAAGTGTGTCTCTAAAAATCCTAAATTGGAATCCTTAATTAGCTCCAATTTGGTCCAATTTAATTTGTCCAAATGTGGTGCCTAGGACTCAAACAAGAATGTGATAGGCCTAGGTACCATAAGCTTTAAGTGGGTGCACAAATCAGGATTTGTCGTCCAAATAAAATGTTTCAACTCAGGCAACTTGATGAATTATCTATGGATAGAATGCAAGTAGCCCTAATTGATTTTTTTCCTTTTATCCTTTTCAGAATGAGGGGGTTAAGAGAGAGAGTGGCTAGAACTTACCTACCCCTGGCGTGTTTACTGTGCAACTGATCTTCCTTCAATGTATCTCTCCTGAAATAACCATAGCAAAAGAGATATAGCAAGTTAGAATTTGAATCAGGAATTCTAATCAAGAGCTCTAAATTGCCCGTTGCACCCTGACAATGGTGCCAAAATGTTTGTGTGCTAAATCGGTGTTTAAGATTGTCAAGTTGTAGTATAGCCAAAATAGTGCTTAAACAAATAAATTTTATTACTCGAAAAAGGTTCCGAGGTCGAACACAAGGAGCAATATGGAATTTAAAGCTTAAGATCACAATTTAAATCAAGAATAAATATTGTAATAAGAGTAATGTCAGAATCAATATGCAAAAAGAATGTAGTAAAATTGTAATTTAAATCACCAATTACTCGTTATGAATAACACTTAAATTAATGTCTCAAATATATGCATTCAAAGTATCAGATGTCTTAAGTAGCCCTGTGCTATAGTGCTAAGGTTTTTCTTCTTCTTTTTCTTTGTTTCTTCTGCTGCTTCTCCTCTTCTCTTCCTTTTTGTATTTCTTCTGTTGCGGCTCCCTCTTCTCTTCATCTGTTCAGCCTCTTCACATAGGGATGGGGGTTCTAGAATTGGCTAAGTGTCGCCAATACTCTTTGCAGAAAAACCCTCCCCATTCCCCGTGCAAGCTCTCTCCTCTCTTTCTCTACTTAGGTCACGCTATCCCAGAGCCTCCAACAGTACCAGGTATATGGGTAATCGGACCTAGAGCATATCCGGGACTAGGCCTGCGGGCGTGGGGTCGCAGCCAAGGAGTTCTTAGGGTTAGGAGGGTTATCGAGCGCACTAGGTTCGTGGGGTCAGAGTCACAGATGAGGCACGTGAGGCATGCATACGGGGATCTCACCCCCTGTGCGTACTAAGGCGATAAGCCTCTAGCATAAATTCAATTTATGTGCTTGCGGGCGCTCTTCAGCAATCGATGTGGGACTAAACCATGCCCTTTCCTTTGCGCAGTAGTAGCAAGGAGGATCCTTCCAATTGAGGTCTAGGACGCAGTCAAAGCACCCAATTGACTACCTACTCTTCTACCTGGGCATATTCTGCTACACCTAGGTCGTGTCCCTGGTGCTGGAGCTTCACAAACACGACTGAAGCTTGCTCGAGGATGCTTCGTTAATGGCGGCTGGAGGTTGGAACCTGAAAATAAGAACATGGCTTCATAGCCACATCAAAAGAGCTTAAGAGCTTTGCCGGATGTCAGGGAATGCAACTGTGGTGGTGGCATCGTGTGTGAGTAGTTGCGGAGGCCTTTTGACCTCATAGATTGTGAGTGAGAGTGTGTGAGTTGAGGGGGGTGTGATAGAGAGGCCAATCCCCTCAATTACTTGAGGTGTCTTGATTAGTGAGTCAAGACGCTGGTGAGGAGCGTGGAAGCGGTGCAGTTGATCGAGTGTGGAAGCCACTAGGGCTCACTAGAGGTCTGTCGGCGAGGTAGAAGATGAAGTCGCGGAGGGTGTGTCGGCGGTTGAAACAAAGTTGCGGATGTCTAGAAATGAAGAGTGGAAGATGAAGAGTCGATTAGGAGAGGAGGTAGACAAAGGGGAGTGGAGTTGGTGCCGGTTGCGGTATGTCTGATGTCGGAGACAGAGCTACTCCGATGAGAGGTGGATAGTGAGGATGAATGAGATAGGGGCACCAGCGGGTGCTACGCGACGTGGAAGAAGGCAAGGAGGAAGAGTTTGCCTCTGGTATTGTGGTTAGACGATGAGGGGAGGCAGGAAGAGTCGTCGAAGCTTGAAGAGCAAATCTACCGGAGGAAGAGAGAGGAATTTGAGGGTTTCTCTGGTCGAATTCAAGCTTGGAAGGATCGAGTAGGCCTTGGATGTCTTTATATAGGTATCGGGGGATCGATTAGATCGTGGAAGCCAAGCTTTCAAGCTTGAAAGGTTGCCAGAGTTGGAAACCCAAATTTCTCAGACGTTCGCATGAGAAATTGGGAAAGAATTGAAGCACAAGTATCGGTCTTATTGAAAGAGAATTTCAAGAGGAATCTCTGGTTCAATTTTGAGGAGGTTTCATCAATCAATCAAGGAGAAATCCTCGATTGATTGTCGCCAGAGTTGTAGGATTAGGAGTTTTGTGCGGCAAGGAATTTTTGGTGAGAACTATGACAAAGTTGGGGACCTATTTGAAAGGGTTTTGAAAGTTAAGGGTAGAAATGTAATTAGATAGGACCAATTTGCAAAGTAGGTCAAGACAAACTCATCTTGGATCCAAATTTTGGTACAAACCTAATTTGGACCTAAGGAATCCAATGGTGAAGTTGGATTTTGTTTTTGATCATGTTTGACTAGGTAATTTATGTAAAAACCTAAATTAGGGCAAATATTTTTTTGTGACTTTGTTCTAGGTCAAAATGGGTTCTGATGGTCAAATTGAAGGTTTCCAACCCTAGAGAATATTTTTTGTTTGAGTTTTATAGGGTTTAGGTGAATTTTATCCTGATCAGAACATCAATTAATTAAGCGGGTCTGTTTTTAGGGTTTCAAAAGTCATTTAATTCTTAGAACATGCGTAAACTCTTTTCTATCTATCTTAACCCACTTGTTATCTTTTGAGATCATTTGAACTTCATTCAACCCCTGAGAAAATCCGTGGTTGTACTGCATCCATGATAAGCTAGTAAAATTGCAATTTTAACCCTAGTTTCTTATTTTTCCTTCAGAATGATAATGCAATGACTTGTAACTCTCTGACGGTTACGTAGGAGCATTTACTGACGTATTTTGGTCAAAATGAGCTAGTTATGCTCATGATGGTGTTCCCATCATAGGTGCAGAAGTTTGTGAACCAACTTGAATCGGCTCAACTTGTGAAGTAGGATTTCTCGAAGCCTTATGGGTTCCAAACTGAGGCCTTTGATCCTAATTTTTCTGATCCTTCCTTCTCTACATTCTCTGCCTATGAGGATTTGTATGCAATGCAGGAGAATGTTAGGTCCAACCCATATTCCAACACTTATAACTCTGGTTGGAGAAACCACCATAACTTCTCCTGGAAAAGTCAAGGGCAACAGACCCAAACTCGACCCAGCAACTATGCATCTCAAAGATCTATGGGTCAGGGTCAAGTATACACCCTGTTTCCCCTGAGACCAGTTACTCAGCCATCTTGGAATGTCCAAAAATTTGCAGGGCAGGCTAAGTTAAACTGGCAGATGGTAGAAATGCAAGGGTCCATGCTTCAGCTTATGTAGCAAAGGAAGACATCATTGGATAACTTGTAATCTAGGTTAATTGCTAATACCCGACCCGACAATATGGATCTCTAACATCTCAACCCGTACCCAACCTGTGCAATGTGAAAATCAGGGCAATAAAACCCAAGGGTACGAGAATCAAAGGGACCCACATGCACATGCTCAAGTGGTTGAGCAGGGTCCCTCATCATCTTCTTCTGGTTACATGACCAGCAAAGGCCCTCCAACCTTCACTAACCCACCTCAAGACCCAAACCCTTATGCCTCTGCAAACTCTGTCACCTTGAGAAGTGGGAAGTAGACCCAAAACCCTGAATTACCTTCTAGAAGTCAAAACCCTGGGGAGCTTGAGAGAGAGAAGGAGGAGGTTGAAGAAGATAATAAGGCCTAGGGGTCGAAAATTGAAAATGCCACCCATATCCTGTTCCCCATGGCCCTATTGAAAACTAGGAAGAAGAAAACCATAGACAACAACGAGGAGCTATTGAATTTATTCAAGATTGTAGAGATAAATATTCCGCTCCTCGATGCTATTAAGCATATCCCGGCTTACGCTAAATTCTTGAGAGAACTGTGTACCCAAAAGCATAAGTCGAGAGAACCCACTCTGAGGAAGGTGATTCTCTCTGAGCAAGCAAGTTCTGTTATCCCACATCACCTTCCTCAAAAGAAGAAAGATCGAGGTGCCCTCTTGATCTCATGCATTATTAGGGAATACACTTTTGATAAGACATTATTGGACCTTGGCACATCCATCAACCTAATCCCAACTTCTCTTTATGAGAGGTTTGGGTTAGGTGAACTCAGTCCAGCCTCAGTAACACTACAATTAGCAGACCGTTCGGTCACCGCACCGAGAGGCGTTATTGAGGATGTAATTGTCAAGGTCAAGGATTTCTATTTTCACGTAGATTTCCTCATCCTTGACATAGATGTACCTAATGATTTCAGGAACACGCCCATCATTCTGGGGTGTCCATTCCTAGCTACCGCCAAGGCTAACATAAACTGTGAAAGCAGTAGTATGGAGATCTCCTTTGGGGATAAGAAGTTAACTCTGGATATTTTTAAGGCGATAAGAGAATTTGTTGATTGTGGATTCATTAAGGAGCTCGAGGATCAGGATCTTAACACTTGTATGACAATCAGTGCACTTGAGGGCTCCACCAGCTTTAGCGAACCCAACCCACAACCCTGCATGGTAGACCTGTCACATCCTGAAGAGGCTGTTGATTTTGTTCATTCCCATCCTCTTCCATTGGATTGTCCTGATGAATCTTTATCAGCATCCTCCATACCTTCTATTCTAAACCCACCCCAGTTGGAATTAAAACCATTGCCCAATAATTTGAAATATGAGTTCTTAAGACCTGAAAACACTCTCCCTGTGATTATTAGTGCTGATTTGACTAAGGAGCAAGAATGGAGGCTAATTAAGATCCATAAGAACAACAAAGAGGCAATTGGTTGGACCATCCACGACCTTAGGGGGATTGAGCCATCTTATTGTAATCATCGTATTTTCATGGAAGATGGATCCCACCCTTCTCGCAAAATATGAAGGAAACTAAACCCGAATATGCGAGAAGTGGTCAACAAGGAGATAATCAAGTGGCTCGATGCTAGGATTATTTACCCAAGAAGGCAGGAATAACCATTAAAACTAACAAGAAAGGGGAAACCTTCACCAATCATTCAACTTCTGCTTGGAGAGTCTGTATTGATTATAGAAAGCTGAACACAACCACTAAAAAGGATTAGTTTCCCTTGCCATTCATCGATCAAATCCTTGAAAGGTTAGTTGGGCAAAAATACTTTTGATTCCTGGACGATTATTCAGGGTACAACCAAGTCCCTATCCATCCTAAAGACCAGGAAAAGACAACCTTCACAAGTCCCTACGGAACCTTTGAATTCCATAGAATGCCTTTTGTGCTTTGCAATGCATTTGCGATTTTTCAAAGGTGCATGCTGGCTATCATTTCAGACATGGTGCGAGATTGTCTTGAGGTGTTCATGGATGATTTCTCCATTTTCGGAGATTCTTTTGAATCTTTCCTAGCTAACTTGGAATTGATCCTCCAGAGATGCATCAAAACACGGCTGGTCCTTAGCTGGGAAAAGAGCCACTTCATGACTTAGGAAGGCATTGTCTTGGGTCATGTGGTCTCTAGTCAGGGTATTGAAGTTGATAAAGCTAAGGTGATGCTATCTCTAAACTTCCTCCACCCACATCCGTAAAACAGATCCGCTCTTTCCTTGGGCATGTGGGATTTTATAGAAGATTCATTAAGGACTTCTTGAAGGTTGCTCGGCCCTTGAGTAACCTTTTGGCCAAAGACACACCGTTCGAGTTTGATGAATCATGCCATAAGGCATTTGATTTATTAAAAACAGAAGTCACCTGTGCCCCGATGTTCCAACCACCGGTCTGGACAACCCCATTTGAGATTATGGTTGACGCATCTGATTATGCTGTCAGGGTTGTCTTGGGTCAGAAGATTGAGTAAAAGCCCTCTGTGCTTTATTACGCTAGCAAGACTCTAGACGAAGTCTAGAGGAACTACACCATTACTGAAAAGGAATTGCTAGTTGTAGTTTTCACTTTAGAAAAATTCAGGGCTTATCTTTTAGGTTCTCGTGTCATCATCTATATTGATCACTCGGCCTTGAAACATCTCTTGGCCAAAGAGGATGCCAAACCTCAACTTATTCGCTGGATTCTGCTGCTTCAGGAATTCGATCTTGAAATCAGGGATAAAGCCGAGGCACAAAATGTAGTGGTGAATCACCTCTCAAGAATCCTAATTGATTCTCCACATTCAGATGTCCCGATCTCTGATACTTTTCTTGATGAAACTATCCTTACAGTCTCAGGTATCCGAATCCCCTTGTTTGCGGATCTTGTCAATTATTTGGCCGTTGGTCAAATCCCATAGGATTGGACCAAAAAACAACTGGATAGACTTGTGTTTGAGGCCAAATATTATTTTTGGGACGATCCCTAGCTGTACCGCATCGACATAGACTAGATTATTCATCGATGCATCTCAGAAATCGAGTTCCATAGCATACTTGAGTTCTACCACACATCTGTGTGTGCTGGACACTTTTCCGGGAAAAAGATGGCAGCGAAAATCATGCAATCTGGATTCTATTGGCTGTCATTATTTAAAGATGCCAGGAATTCTCAAAGTCATGCACCTGATGCCTGACACTCGAGAACGTGGCTAAGAGAGATATTATGCCCCTGAACCCAATTCTTTCCATCGAAATTTTTGACATTTGGGGCATCGACTTTATGGGACCCTTCCCTCCATTTGGACATTAATATATTCTGGTCGCTGTTGATTACGTGTCCAAATGGATTGAGGCAATTCCCACCCGGACTAATGACCATAAGGTGGTCATCCATTTTGTGAAGAAAAATATCTTCAGTCGGTTCGGGGTTCCTCGAGCAATTATCAGTGATGGTGGCACACATTTCACTCATGCCCAGTTTTGGAATTTACTAGGGAAATATGGGGAGAATCATCGGATTTCCACACCTTACCACCGTCAGACGAACGGACAGGCCGAGGTCTCCAATTGAGAGATCGAAAACATTTTGCAGAAAACTGTTAGGCCTGATTGGAAGGATTGGACCCAAATGCTAGATGATGCTCTTTGGGCCTATCGTACGGTGTACAAAATGCCTATCATTATGTCTCCATTCCGTCTGGTGTTTGGTAAGGCATGTCACTTACCCGTAGAACTTGAACACCAAGCATTTTGGGCCATCAGGAAGTGTAATTTTGACCTAGAGTTGGTCGGGAAAATTAGGAAACTCCAACTATCTGAGTTGGAGGAGATTCGAAATGATGCTTATGAAAATGCCAGAATCTAAAAGACAAGGACAAAGCACTCCATTACTAGATGACTTCACATACGAGCTTTGAGTAGAACCAGAAGGTCTAGCTTTTCGATTCTCGATTGAAGCTTTTCCTTGGAAAACTCAGGTCTAAGTGTGACAACCCATTCGTTATTGAGTGGATTTTCCCTAACGGGGTCATCAAAATCTCTGACCCAAAGATAGGTATATCTTCAAGGTCAACGGATAGCGTCTCAAACCCTTTGTTGACCATGTGCTCCCTGACCCATCTCAGACGAGCTTGCTCTCACCTTGCCTTAACCATCACAGGTCGATCATCACCTAGCTGAAGGCACTAAACTCAGCACATGTAAGGACTATTCCAAGCTGACCAGAGTCTCACGAAAACCAGGTACTATTCTTCCACTTCTACTCTCCTGCATGCTTTCATTTCTAACAATGTGGATATTGCAATAGATAAGCATGGGGAGGTGGACATATCTTATAATCTTTTTGTCAGCTGTTACAGTAATTTCCTTTTTTTTTTTACTCTATTAAAAAAAATAGAATTAGGAGATGAGAACTTTGGCATTAGGAGTTGCAAACTTTAGGAATTGATACTTTGAGACCTGAATACTTAGACTCTTTAGGTCTTTGGGCTTAACTAGCCTAGGTGTCCACTTGAATGTGGACTTAGTCTTGAGTCCTTGCCAATTAAAATTCTTTTTAATTTGGTAAATAAATTGGATGATAAGTATGTGACTTATCAACCTGCCCTCTGATTTGGGGGGACTTTAAGCCTAAGCATCTACACACATTTTTTGCATTGGCTCACTTTTCAGTGGTTTCTTCAGAAATTGGGTAGCTAATGAACTATCTAGGGAGGTATGCCTGGCAAGTTGTCAGTGGTAATAGCTCATTAGCTGGTTGTCCAAAGCCTAGTCACATGACCATTTTCATTGTATTACCTTTAGGTAAATCTTAGATCAGGAAAGCCACCTACTTAAAAAAAAGAAAAGAGAAAAAAAAGGAAAAGGAGAAAAAAAGAAATAATAAAACCACATTTCATTGCACAAGTATGGCTGGCAAGTTGCTGTGGGTAATAGCCTATTGGTCGGTTGTCTAGAACCTAGCTCACACAAAAAAAAAAGCACAATAATTCCCAAAACACTTAACGAAGAAACGGGGAAGTAGAATAAATCGGGGAGATATACACTAGACTCACCTTTGTGTTGACCCCATAAATAAAAGAAGTAGGGAGAAAGCTACCGTCAGGAAAGATAAACCTCTAGGCAAGGTCACCTAGGGTTGTGGAAACCCGAAGTTCGTTTTAATGGTCGCCTAGTGAGTCTTTCACTCTCTTCACTAGATGCTTAGCACTTAGAGTCTTTTTTGAGTCTTGGGTGGGTCAGGTAGCCAAAAAAAGTTATCCTGGAACACTCAAACTCCAAAAGTACAAAAAAAATTAGAAAAGAAGAAAAACAAGAAATTTTTTTTTTGTATCTTCTCCTCTCAAATAAGGTGAGGGCTTGGATGGTCTACGTTCTTGCAGACACCCAGGCATTGTCTAGTCTTCGTAACCAGGTCTTAAGTTGAAAGTTCCTAAAACAACCAACAAATTATGCCTAAGAGATCGAATCCTAATTCTACTTTTATAAATAGCATTTAGGCTAATTTTGCTAGGGACTAGCAAAAAGTAAGCATGGGGGTATGACAAACACACATGAATTCATGATAAAATGCTTATTTATGATAGTTCCTAGGCTTTGCATGGCATTTAGGATAGTTGTTTGTTTTGTATATTAATTCTTTCATTTTATATGGCCAGGAGGCATTGTGACATCCTTACGGACTTCGGATGAAAAATCCAACCATATGCATGGATTCGGAGCGACGATCGCAGTCCAACAACGTAGAAATCACCTCAATCCAAGCATCGTGCATCCTTTGCAAGTAATGAAGGGTGGACGGTCCAGATGGTGCCATGTGGCACCATCTGGAGTGCCCAAAGCCACCCGCCACATCTCCAAAGGCTACCCATCAAGTGATCTCAGCTATTGGATGAAAATCCAATGGCTGAGAGCTCGCCCTCACAACGTGGCCGCCACTCCTCTTCACGACGCTCATGCAGATGTGGTGCAATGGCGGGAGTGACAGTTCGCAAGGGAGGGGGGCAGGTTCAAATCCCCGTAGTCCCCGCACATTATCAATCCAGCTAGCGCATGCGCAATGCCAGTAAGCACCAGCAGCACATGTGCACGTGCACGATGAGTCCATTTTAATGGACTAATATTATGCCTAAGTAACTTTAATTATGTCTTTTAGGTTTGTTAATAACTATATTAAATTATAGAAGGTTTGCATGCATCATAATTTAGGTTTACATTTATTCTATAACTTAATAGGTTCTTTTTATGTGCAGGAAAAATAATTGGCAAAAGAAGGTGGGGAAAAGGATAAATTATCCTTTTTCAAATCACCGGCAGCTGTTCTTTGCCCCATTCTCCGGGGAACCCTCAACAGCCGTCGGCCAGAGATAGTTAAGGGATTTGAAAATCCCTTAACTCTCGGAGGCGTAACGGAGAAGTTAAAAGGAAGAGGAGGGGAGCAAAGGAGAGGATCTTCTGGATCGACGGGTTCTTCTTCCTCCCCCTGGGGGATATCCTTCCTCTCCACTGTGGAGAGAGTATGCACTGTGGAGAAGGCGTACCACCCCTGCGGCCACCGCTGCTGGCCACCTGCGTCACCGCCGCTGCCACCACTAGAGAGCTCTCGACCTCCCCGTCCTCCTGAGCCTCGCATCAACCCCCGCGGTGCCCTCCCTCTCTCACAAGGAGGAGAGAGGAAAAAAGCCCTGTTTTCCCCCTAATTAAAATTTACATTCAATGCCATTGCCACCAATTTGATTTTTTTTATTATTATTATATTGACAAACACTCGTAGTTCTTTATAATTGTATGGTATTGATATTAACTAGTTTAAAGATTGATTTTGGGCTTAACTTAAGTACTAATTGCCTTTAGTACACATCATGTGAAAATTGCATGAATTCATCCTAAATTTATTGAGAATTTCAGTGAGGGAAAACTGCACTTATACCCTTAACTTTTTAGGCTATTGCAAATTTACTTTCCTTCACATTTTAAGTCTGATTTGAAAAGGGATTTCGCACTATCCGAAATAACATTAAATAATTAAGTATTGATTGCATCATTACCTCCCTGTGAACACGACCTGCTCTTCTACGAGTGGTTATTTTCATTATTTTTGATTAGTTGATTTTTCCACCACTTAAATACTATAACGCTAAGCGAAAAGTCGTTTATCAAAATTGGCGCCGTTGCCGAGGAGGTAATAGACGCAATAGATTTACTTTATTATTTTTAAATCTTTTGAGTTGCAAAATTATCTAATCATTTTTTTTATTATTGTGCGAGGAATCTGACACGGCGACGAGGTGCAGCAAAGCGACGACTTTGAATGTGAACAACGCGCACGGTGGAGACGATCTCTTTGGTGGACCTTGAAGCAACCTGGAGGATGACAATAGGAACATGTGGGCCTTGATCCCACACATATAGGCTTACGGAGAAGCCTATTTCTGATTTAGGCTATAGGATTTAGTTAGATTTAGTTAGATTGACATTAGAATTTAAATTACTTTCTTTTGGGCCCTTGTTGGGTATTTTTGGGAATGTGTTCCCATTTATTTAGATTATAGGATTATTTGAACTATTTTGAACTGCATTTCAGTTGGTTAGTTATATTAGGTCTATTTGTTATTATTATTAAAAAAAGAATTTTCGAACTGCCTGCTAGAAGCTGCATATCTGTAGGACGACCATCTAGTACTGAATGAGCAGCATCTAGTTTACTTTTATTGCACTGCATTCATTATTGCACAAAGAAAGCTGGAGTAAGGTACATCTTCTCTTGAGCATTAATTACTTGTCATGCATATGCATTGAACCTAAATCTAAGACCACTAAAGTACTTGAATCAAATTAATTCAGTGGTCACTTTAAAAAATTGGGACGGTTATGAGGATGGGCTTTAAAATCTGTGACTGAAAATTGTGTGCAAAAGGATCCTGTTTGTGGAATTTAAAAAAAAAATCAAAACACGATCGTATGCTTGCACACTTGAGACACTATGCACCTCACACATAAGGTCACTAGATAAATTTCTACCTCTCCTCTTTTGCACCACAAGGGAAGTTAGTCGGAAATTAACAAGCCTATCCACCAAGTTAGTTCGGTTCCTCGTGTGTGGGCTCGATTCGAGACTTCCATCCCTTGCGAGTAGGTTATAGGCACCAGCGAAGGTTGGCCTAGGAAGCGTAATTTTTGCAAAACTTGTTTGGCACCAACTAAACATATAACTCTAAGACCTGCAATCTACTAAAAACAAATCCCGTTGAATTTGCGTTTGTCGTGACAATAGAACTCTTTAGGAAGTTTTCTGCTGAATCCTAAGAAAGTTAAAATTGTTTTTCTTAAAGAAATGGATTACTCTTACTCCTATCATTCAGATTATCAGAGTTAATACTTCCCATCTTTTAATCAGGATCCCATGCTCCGAGCGTATCCATCCTTTGATGGGTACATTGACAATTCATGGGATCATTCTCATTCTTCCCCTGGGAGTACTAGCTTGATAACTCCCACTTTTGAGTAGTGCCTAGGAGTAGGATTTTCCAATCCTGAAATCCCTACTTCCATGAAAACACCCAACCCTTCCACCCTTCATGATTTTCCGTATCGAGGTTGGACCGATACCCCTAGGCAACTAGAGCTTGAAATTGATTATCCTCCCAAACCTGATAATAGTAGCCTCTCCTCTTTTACGATAGAAATGCAAAAACAGCAAAAGGAAATAATGGAATCAATGGGAGAGATGTTGAGGAATAGTCAATACTTAAATGAAGAAATAAGACAACTTAGCTACATGCTTCCCAATAATCCTGATCCCTACCCAATAAACCATGATCATGAAAATAATTCTAAGGAACCTAACGACAATAGGGATCCAATTTTAGGTAGCCAGCACATAGACTCTTCCAATGAGACATGGCCACTAGAGGATAATGATCATAGTGATTATCCACCTGAATTATATTACAGTCAAAAGCAAGGGAAGATGGTATCTCTTGAGGACCTTGACCCCAATGATGGTATTCTTCTTACCTCTACCATCCCGGGTCAAGGTTATATTGTTCCTATCACTTCCACTCATGATTATTTGGTGGAATCCCATTCTACTCTTAGTGATCCTACTCTTGACCCTCCACTTAGGGAATCAACACCTACCATTCAAGATTCTGAGGATTCAAATGCACCTAATGAAGGTGACCGTAAGGGAATAGAGGATGATCAATTCTGGTCTTAGGGATATGACGAGTCTAATTCTAAAGATGAGGATACCCTAATAGAGGAACCTGAACTGAAAATCTGGAGTGATTCACAGGAGAATTATTTATCATTTGAGGATTTACCTCCAGAGGGTAGAAATAATATGATTAAATCTAGATTCCTCCTTTCTTTTAAGAGTCATCCTCCATCAAAATAGGAGTTGATATTAGAGGAGGACGAACATAATAATGAGAAGTCAATGGGAGACTCTCGGGGACAAAACACATCAATTAAGGATTTATATCTCGAGAAGAATGATGAATTCAATGATATAGGCTTCCACCAAAATATTAAGACTGATCCTCCTTTAGAAATAATTGAGGATATTGATCCAACTCCTAATGAATCACATATACACCTCGACAAAAATTTCAGTGAACCAAACGAATCTGGGGATGACCTGAATGATAATGATTCTTACATTTTTACCCTGCCATCAAAAAGTTGTAATTTGGAGTCTACCCTTGATTCAAATATGACTCCGATGATTAATGCTAGGCAGGATAACTTGAACTTGTCTACTACTGTTTGGGAGTGCTCACAATCTGAATCATTGTTGGAATTGGACCCAACTAAGCCCTCATTGGACTTAACCATTACCTTCCAACACTACAAACAACCATTACACTCCCTAACCGATCCGTGGCTCAGATCTCTGCTCATGCACATTCTTTCTAGAGAGCATATCAGGCCAATACATCCTAGGATAGAATGGCGAGTACGGATTGATGCTTGTACTTTTACTCTCGCCATTCAAGGGTTTCAACTAATTATGTGTATATCTTTTAAAACCCGTCCTGCTCTGGAGGATCCCTGTTATCCTCCACTTATTCCGTTTCGGGAGGTCCCTTTTCATATTCCGTTTATTATTCCTAGACCTCCCAGGGTAGCCAAAGAGATTTTCTATTTTCATTTCTTCTGGCGAGCATTTGGAATTACATTGCATCATCAGCTCGCCAACATCCATGGTTACCTGTTTTGTAGGCCTACACTGTTACGAATATTTTTAGGGCCTAACTTTGTTTGTTTGGAACCAGACTTATAGGTTCCTTCTTAGTCTGGCTGCTGACAGAAAATGCAGCACTTCTAGGGGGGCAACCTAGCAAACTGTGTCAGGTGATATTTTTCCTTTCTCCTCCTATTTTAATTTTACACTGGGGACATTGTAGGATTTAGGCATGGGGGAGTGCATTTGCATTTTAGGAAGTATTATGCTTTTAGGTTCGTCTAAAAAAAAAAAAAAATTAGAGCTGAGTGGGTTAGTCCCTAGCAAAATACCTTTGTTATTGGGGGTTCTTCTTCTGGAATTATTTCTTAAGTTTAGAATCCAGTGCATTTATTTTACATGCACATAGATTTGGTAATGGATCCTTGAGGAAAACCAATGAGCATTTGTAAGTCTACTGAACCCTTGGACAGTACATAGGGTGTCAGGCATACTATCATCTAATAGATCTACCTCATATTTGTTAGAAGAAAGTAGAGAGATTACTGGTGCACTAAGTCTAGTGTAAGGACTCTTAAGTTTTAGATAATTAGATAATGATACTTCAGAGTTTGGCGTAGTTTTCACTCTCTGTTCCTGTGTACGTACTTTGAGTGAATTCCTGAGAGTCACCAAACAATGCAGATACACAGAGATTGAGTCTTAATAAAGCTATAACTATGGTGGATGGCTACGACTGTCCTTCATAGAGTCCTCGGCTGAAAGATGGTAATAATGTCAAAGGTCAGAAATATGCCTGTCCTATCCATTCATTCACGGTGCTGAGAATAGGCACTTCCACCAAATAAGCCACACAACTTCCTTTTGACCATCATCATCCCTAATAATGCCTCGTAAATAAAAGTCCGTATCATGTTGTGTTGATTGAAAAAGAAACAAAAACAAGAAGAAATAAAAAAAAAGAGAGAAAAAAGAAGAAAAAGAAGAAATAGAAAGATGAAAAAGAAAAAAAATAGTTATATTACAAGAAAGAAAAAGGTCTAAGTGTATGATGTGACACTGTTTCTGAGGTAGCAAAACACCTATCGCGTTCCACCAAATACGACCCATACCTACCTTCTAGTATTTCTGATCGCCTGAATACTGGTTGAGAACTCTTACTTAGTGGTAGAGTTATTAAGACTTTAATTGAAGTGTGGATGCCATGTGAGGCCACCAAATAGTGAGTACAATTTCGAAATCTGTCGAGATTCGTGATCTCAGAAAGAAAGAAAAGTGAGAGTGCCTAGGAACGTCAAGAGAGCACAATTGTGTAGCCTCTCTCAGAGTTGACTTGTCTAATAGTGTAGAGAGCTAGAGTCTGCAGTACTAGACTATATGTAGCACCAGATGAGTGTGTGCCACCAAATACAAATCCATTCAACTCAATATCTCCTACCTAAGCCAAACACCGGGGTCAGATTACAGATTATCGTCTGCTTTATCCCCAAGGGAAGTAGTTGCCTATCTCGATAGAAATTTTTGCCAAGGGTGATGTATGAACTCCCAATGCGAATCGGCTCTTTCACTTGGATCTGTTACCTAGGCTATTAGCACTTCACATTTGTCTGGATTTCCAAAGTTTTGAAAAAAGAAAAGAAGTCTTCTGATTTCTTCTATTATTCATTTTTGCTAGGGCTAGCAAATCTTAGGCATGGGGGTATTTGATGAGTTCATTTTAATGGACTAATATTATGCCTAAGTAACTTTAATTATGTCTTTTAGGTTTGTTAATAACTACATTAAATTATAGAAGGTTTGCATGCATCAAAATTTAGGTTTACATTTATTCTATAACTTAATAGGTTCTTTTTATGTGCAGGAAAAATAATTGGCAAAAGGAGGGGAAAAGGATAAATTATCCTTTTTCAAATCACCGACAGCTGTTCTTTTCCCCATTATCCGGGGAACCCTCAACAGCCTCTGGCCAGTGATAGTTAAGGGATTTTAAAATCCCTTAACTTTCGGAGGCGCAACGGAGAAGTTAAAAGGAAGAGGAGGGGAGCAAAGGAGAGGATCTTCTGGATCGACGGGTTCTTCTTCCTCCCCCTGGGGGATATCCTTTCTCTCCACCGTGGAGAGAGTATGCACTGTGGAGAAGGCATACCACCCCTGTGGTCACCCCTGCCAGCCGCCTCCGGCCACCAGCGTCGCCGCCGCTGCCACCACCGGAGAGCTCTCGACCTCGCTGTCCTCCTGAGCCTCGCATCAACCCCCGCGGTGCTCTCCCTCTCTCACAAGGGGGAGAGAGGAAAAAAGCCCTATTTTCCCCCTAATTAAAATTTACATTCAATGCCATTGCCACCAATTTGATTTTTTTATTATTATTATATTCTGGCAGAATTACGTTCAAACACTCATAGTTCTTTATAATTGTATGGTATTGATATTAACTAGTTTAAAGTTTGATTTTGGGCTTAACTTAAGTACTAATTGTCTTTTGTACACATCACGTGAAAATTGCATGAATTCATCCTAAATTTATTGAGGATTTCTGTGAGGGTAAACTGCACTTATACCCTTAACTTTTTAGGTTATTGCAAATCTACTTTCCTTCACATTTTAAGTCTGATTTAAAAAGGGATTTCGCACTATCCGAAATAACATTAAATAATTAAGTATTGATTGCATCATTTCCTCCCTGTGGACACGACCCACTCTTGTGCAAGTGGTTATTTTCATTGTTTTTGATTAGTTGGTTTTTCCACCACTTAAATACTATAACGCTAAGCGAAAGGTCATCTATCAGTGCACACCAGCAGGGCCGCCACAGAATCCACGCACATGAGGCAGGACAGCGTAGCACACATGGGGCTGGCGTGTGCTCAATTGGCACTAGCCTTCAGTGACAGCTTGGCAGACATACAACGATGCTTACAACCATCGCTAATTCTTCGCGCGCTAGCAAAGCCAACTATGGTTAAGAGTGGGCGTGAGTTGCCTATAGTGACACTTCTAGTGATGGCTTGGAGGTCACTAATGGTCCCATCCCTATTTTGGCCTCTTTTCATACACTATAAAAGGACCAACACTCCCTCCCTTCCAAGCCATCTCTACCTACTCTACTCCTACCTACTCCTAAGCTCTAGCAAGCCTACCAACGCTCTGTTAGAGCTCACTCACAAGCTCTCAAGGCACCTATTAGTGTAGCGGACCTCTACCCCACCAAATACTCCTCTAGCTTCCCATCCCTATTCATAGGTCACCTTGGAGCCATCCTCCCACCTCCATTCTTATAGCAGATCATCTCTGCCTTCTCACCTCCATTTCGAAGCAGCACTGAAGCTTTCCTCTACTCGACGTTGTCCCACTTCTCACCTCTATCGTCCTGCTTCCTAACTCCATCCGAGCTTTCGCCAGGCACTATCATCTCGCTGAACAGCCGCTTCGAGAGATTTCTTCTCACCTTCCTCTCTTTTTATGTTTTCTATATTATTGTAATTGTCATTCATGCAGTATATCAAATTCAATTCTATCTCTCTCTTGTGTTTCAAAAAATAATAAAACCCTAAAACACCAAAATGAAACAAATCAAAGCTCGATTTTCATTCAAAGTAAACATCGCCTCCTTGTGTTCGACCTGGGACTCCCTTGGAGTTTCAGTATAAATTTTATTTGATCACGAGTTTTGCAACTACGACAACGGGTTACTCAAAACCTTGATTTCAAACACGAGAAACCCATGCAATCACTCTTCCACTGGACCATCCTGATGAATCTTCATCAACATCCTCTTTACCCTCCATCTTGAACCCGCCCCCACTTGAGTTGAAACCATTGCCTGATAATTTAAAGTATGAATTTTTAGGACCTAACAAGATGCTCCCTATGATTATTAGTGCTAAACTGACTAAGGAGCAAGAAATGAAACTGATTAGGGTCCTAAAGACGAATAAAGAGGCAATTGGTTGGACCATCCATGACCTTAGGGGGATCGAGCCATCTTATTTCAATCATCGGATTTACATGGAAGATGGATCCCTCCTTTCTCACGAAATACAAAGGTGACTAAATCCTAATATGTGAGAAGTGGTCAAGAAGGAAATAATCAAGTGGCTTGACACTGACATTATTTACTCGATCTCGGATAGTTCTTGGGTTAGCCCTATCCAAATTATGCCCAAAAAGTTGGGGATAACCGTTATCATTAATGAGAAAGGGGAATCCTTCACCACTAGTTCAGCTTCCGCTTGGAGAGTTTGTATCGATTATAGGAAGTTGAACACAACCACCAAAAAGGACCATTTCCCTTTGCCATTCATTAATCAAATCATAGAAAGATTAGATAGGCAAAAGTACTTTTGCTTCCTAGATGGTTACTTGGGATATAACCAAGTCCTTATCCATCCCAAAGACCAAGAGAAGACAACATTCACATATCCCTATGGAACCTTTGCATTTTGTAGGATGCTGTTTGGGCTTTGCAATGCACCCACAACTTTTGAAAGGTGTATGCTTGCCATCCTTTCTGACATGGTGGGAGATTGTCTTAAGGTATTCATGGATGATTTCTCCACGTTTGAAGATTCTTTTGAGTCATGCCAACCTAACTTCAAATTGATCCTCAAGAGATGCATCAATACATGGCTAATCCTTAGTTGGGAAAAGAGCCACTTCATGACTCAGGAAGGCATTATCTTGAAGTCGATAAGGATAAGGTGAATGCTATCTCTAAACTTCCTCCACCCACATCTGTGAAGCAAATCCGATCATTCCTTGGTCATGTGGGTTTTTATCGAAGATTCATTAAGAACTTCTCAAAAATTGTTCGACCCTTGAGTAACCTTCTGGCCAAAGACATGCCATTCGAGTTCAATGAATTGTTCTGTAAGGCATTTGATTTATTACAAATGGCAATCACCTATTCCTTGGTGTCGCAACCACCGGTCAGGATAGCCCCATTTAAGATTATTGCTGATGCATCTGATTATGTGGTTGGGGTTGTCTTGGGTTAGAAGACAAATAAAAAGACCTCTTTTATCTACTACATTATCAAGACTTTGGACGAGACCAAGACGAACTACATCGTTACTAAAAAAAAATGCTAGCTATAGTTTTTGCTTTGGAAAAATTTAAGGCTTATCTATACTAACCACTTGACCTTGAAACATCTCTTGGCTAAAAAGGATGCCAAGCCCCAGCTTATTAGTTGGATTCCTTAACTTCAAGAATTTGATCTTGAAATCAAATACAAATTTGGGGTTAAAAACGTAGTGGCAGATCATCTTTCAAGAATCCTTTTTTTTTTTTTTTGAAACATTGAGGATTGCTATCAAGGACTGATAGCAATCCGGAAGGCACTATATTCCATAACAAAAAAGAAATTACAGGTATGAAGCCAAACTATGTATGAGAGACCAGCACTCCTTTACAATAATCTCACACCTCACCGATCTCTCCTGAAAATGCTTCTCATTACGCGCCCTCCATACACACCACAACATAGCTGCCATAGCTCCCACGGGTCGACCAGGAGTGATGAACCTCTGCCACACTAAGTCCCAGGACGGAAGGTGTTGATGCGTGAAAATCGATCGTGTTTTAACAGTTATTGCGTCGTAGTATAGGTGCTCAAGCGTCGTCAACAAATAAAAGTTTTTATTACTTGAAAATCGGAGTATCCGAGGTCGAACACAGGGAGCAATCGAAATTTACTACTAATCTCAAATGTAATTGAACACCCTAATTTACTTAAAAGTTTAATTCAAATGTATTTAAAAAGTTATCCAGGCAAAAGAGTAAAATTGGACGTCTGATCACAAGGTCAGACATCTTAAAAGTGTTTTCCCTTCTTTGATTATTCTTCTTCTTCTAATCTTGCTTTCTTTCTCTTCTGTCTTGGCCTTTCTTTCTCTACAGTCTCTCTCTTCTTCCTTCTTCTTCCTTGGTCTTCTGTTTCTTCTCTGCAGCCTTTCTTCTTCTTCTTCTTCTCTGCCTTGCTCAGCCTCTTCAGAGTTTCTTCTTCTTCTGCTCCTTCTTGAGGCTAAGTCTCTTCTCTTCAACTCTCAGCCTGCCTGCACAAGGGGGAGAAAAACCTACCCTGTCCCTCTACCCGCACGTCTCTCTCTCTCTGCAAATTGCTCACAGGATACTCTCTCAGAGCCGCGGGTAATCGGGTCGGGTAGCACACCTGGGACCAGGTGCATCGACGTGAGGGTGATGCACGAGGTGTGTTCAGTTAAGGTCGAGTCGGATCCTGCCAGATCCGAGAGGTGAAACCGCGGACGAGGCGAGCGTGGGTAAGGTGAGGGACCTCACCCCTGTGCTTTCGGAGGTGACGAGTGAATAACACAAAATCAATTTAAGCCGTAACTGCACCTCGTAGATTGCCGATGTGGGACTATCAGTCCCGCCCTGCTCTCGCACGTGCCCGCAGAACGCTCTTCGTCGATTGCCAAAGCTGCGGATTTCGTTGCGTTGTCCACTGGATCAGATAGCTTCACAGTGCTTGCCCGAGTCAGCTGCACCTGAAGCCTGACCGTCCTAAAGCCTGGAGCTACTTCGCATCACCGTTAACGGCGGCAAGGGCTTGAAAACTGTCAGACACAAAACAACCCTCTCGGCTTAATCAGATCACCGGAGGACCTTCGCCGTGGCACGGCGAAGGTGATGAGCCATGCAGCAGGTCGCGGGGTGGCCTAAGCGTGAGTGCCTAGGTCGTCCTGTGACCGGAGGTGTGGGTGTGCTCGGGGGAGCGTTGAGTGGGTGTAGAGCGGCAGTGGGTGGGTGGAGGTTGTTCAGCGAGGTGAGGCAGAGCCTCTGAGTTGGTCGGCGAGTTGTGCGGAAGTGTGGACCGATGGGGGCGACTCGCCGGAGGTTGGCCGGAGGCGAGGAAGATGACGGTGGACAACGACAGTCGAGGGGTCAATTGAGTGAAATACAGTGTGGAAAAGAAAGAGGGGAATACGGGGAGTAGTTCTAACCTAATTGTATGGACGAAGGGGACGGAGAGGTGGACAGCTGTACCTGCTGTCGCCGGAGAAGAAGATGTCCAGTGGAGGGAGGACGGCGGCGACGATGGGTCTGAGGCAGCGTGCGCGGGTATTGCGTGACGCGGAGGAGAATCAAGAAGAAGTCTCTGCCACTGGTTTTGTGGCAAAGCAAAGAGGAAAGGAAAGAAAGCTCGCCGAAGCTCGCTGGGTACCCTGGCCGGGAAGGAGGAGACAAATCTGAGGTAAAACCCCAGCCAAGTCGAGCTGAAAATGAGCGGTCGGGTTTGGGGGTTCTTTTATAGGCATTGGGCCTTGTGTTCAGAGCTTGGAGGGCATGCCTTTGTCTCAGATGGCTCGCTAGAGAAGGAAAGTGGGTGGATACCCAAATCCCTCGTGCATTCGCATGAGAGATTGGGATCAAATCAGGGATCTTGACTGGCCTCAGATGGAAGGGAATTCCTCAGAGAATCTCCCTTCCATTTCTGGGAGGGGATCTCTGAGGAATCAGAGAGTATTCTCTCTCTAATCCTCGCCGGAGAAGGATTCTGCCCCAATAATGGTGGAAGGACCTGATTGCAAGGTTGGTGAGGAAGTTAGGGGGCTCTCTGTGATGATTTTCAAAAGATAGGGACTAAATTGTGATTTGGGTGTATTGAATTGCAAAGTAGGTCAAGATGACCTCCCCATAGGTCCAAATTTTGGTACAAACCTAATTTGGACCTAAGGAATCCAATAATGAAGTTGGATTTTAGATTTGACCCCGTTTAACAGGAAATTTTGCATAACAACCCAAATTAGGTCAATTAATGAGCTAGGGTCCTAATCTAGGTCAAATTGGGTTCACAAGGCCAAATTGAGTATTCTAAACCCTAGGGGATATTTTTCCATGATTTTTAGAGGGTTTACTTGATTTTTATCCTAACTGAAACCTTGTTGATTTAAGCGGGTCTGTTTTAGGGTTACCAAATGTCATTTAATTCCTAGATTGCACATGAACCCATTTCTGATTGATTCAACCCACTTTTTATCTTATTTAGACCATTTGACCTATGTTTTGCCTCTGAGAAATCCTGTTTATGTACTGCAATGGTAAAATTGCAGTTTTAACCTTTATTTCATGTTTTCTTCTCAGAACACTTATTTCTCCATTTAGGCCTTCTACTAGGTTATGTAGGAGCTTTTATTCCCTTTATTATGTCAAAATGAGCTAGTTATGGCTCATGATGAGGCTCTCATCAGAAGGGGTTCTAAGCAAACCATCCTCCAAATCTTATCCGTGACCAAATAGGAGGAAAAAATGTGTGATGCACTATCAGAGTGAAATCTGCAAAGAGGACAAACATTTAGTGCAGTCCCCATCCTCCTATGTCGCAGATCACCAATGATCAACCCATCACACCTGCATAGCCACAAGAAGATCTGAACCTTCAGAGAAACTTTTAGGAGCGAAATCTTTCTATCAATGGGGTCCCATTACACCACATTATTTGCTCTAATAATTTTCTCATACGCTTGCTTCACTTAGAAAGCACCCTGCCAGCAGTAAGTGTCTGTCCCACTGTTCACAGGCTGCAGCTGCTGTAGACTCACCATCAGTTTCTACCTCTCCTCCCACAGCCGGGTGCCCGGCCTGCACTACTGTAGACCTTCCAGCTGGCAGCATCCTTCCTCCTGAGACCACCTACTACAGACTGTGGCTGCCTTATCTGCAGTAGCACCAAACACCCTTGGATAGACCTCTTTCAGCAGGCCCAATTCTAACCACCGCTCGTTCCAAAAGCTAAAGCCTCTGCCATCCCCTAGCTTAGGTTACAGCAACTGCCAATAATTGGTGACAGCAGCAATCACTGAACGCCAAAATGGAGAAGGCTTCTTCGGCTGAAGCCTCTTCATACTGCTGTTAGATTCCCCATAACAGTCCCTAATCAGGTCCTCCATCAATCCCTCCTTGCCATCAAGAATCCTGATGGCCCATTTCAACAGCAGGGCTTCATTGAACTCCTTAAGAGCTTTAATTCCCAGCCCCCTATCTCCTTAGGTTTGCAGACTCCTTCCATCTAATTGGTTGCGTGAATCAACCCTCATGTCCTGCACCCTTCCAGAAGAATCTCTTCCTCATAGTATCCAATCTCTTCCAAATACATTTAGGGGCCTTAAAAATGCAGAAGTAGAAGACTGGTATGGCTGTTATGACTAAATTAAGTAGGATTAATGATCCACCTTTAGAGAGGAATCTACAACTCCAGCCCTTCAGCTTGCTAGATACCCTCTCGAAAAGAACATTCCAATCTGATTTTGTCAGTTTTGTGGCCCTCAGAGGTAAAGCAAAGTATCTCAGTGGCAATTTAGCCTTGGGAGACCCCAAAACTCCCTCCAACACCCTTTGCTCCTACTCATTCATGCCAAAACAAATCAAAATCGACTTATCCTTATCCAGAGATAAACCTGAGATGTCACCAAAAATCTTTACCAAAAGCCCCAGAGCATGTGCCTCACATCTGGATCCCTCGACAAAAAACACTGTGTCATCTGCATATTGCAATATGGGGGCCAGATTTCCCCTGTTAGATAGTGAGTATCCTCTAATGATACCCACCTCAGCCAACTTGCAAGCATACCTCGCAAGCTCGTCCACTGCAAGGTTGAAGATTAGTGGGGCCAAGGGACAACCTTGTCTAACCCCCCACTGAGGTTGGATCCGAGCTCCACATGGTCTGCCATTAACCAAAGGTGAAAAAGAAGCCGTAGTGATACATCATTTTATCCATTGGATCCAAAGAGGAGGGAACCCTCTTCTTCTAAAAATCTCCCACAGGTACGACCAAGAGATTGAGTCATAGGCCTTCTGGAAGTCCACTTTCCACATGAATGCCTTACACTTCCTTTGATGCCAACCACTAACCATCTCTTGAGCCAAAATGAAGGATTCTTGGAGTGATCTGTTTGGCAAGAAGGCAACATGCACTGGATGAATCAGATCCTATAACACAATTCTCAGCCTATTTGCCAGGGTCTTGCTGATGATAAGAAAGATGGAGTTTGAGAGGGAAATCGGCCTGAAGTCAGAAAAGTACTCTGCTCCCATTAATCTAGGCAAGAGAAATAGGTAGGACTTGTTAATCCTCTCAAAACCCGCATTCCCCGCCTCAAATTCTCTTATAACATCCATCACTTCCCTACCCACCACCCCCCACAACTCCATGTAGAAGAACACCTGTATCCCATCCGGGCCTAGGGTGCCTTCCACATTTAATTCCCTGATTGCTTGCAAGGTCTCCTGCTCAATAATAGGAGCTGTCAAGAGCTTGGCCTATTCACTTGACACCCTAGGACCCTCATTGCTTGCCATTCTCCAATTCCCCCTCTTAGATGCCCGAGATGCCTCTCTAAAAAATTTGATGGCTTCAGATTTAATCTCCTAATCAGAAGAGACTCTACTTCCATCACACATAATAGAGGAAATAAAGTTACCAGGTCTCCGAGAACTAGCTACAAGATGAAAAAACTTTGTGTTGGCATCCCCCTCCTTAAGCGAAAGCTGCCTAGATCTCTCCCTCCAATCGATTTCTTGTTTCAGGTCTTCGTCAAGAATCACTCACTACCACATTTTTCTTTCAGCCAACTCATCCTCCGACAATCGGTCAGCTTCTTCCTTTGAATCCAGCTCCTGAATTTTACTCATAGCTTCCCTTCTCCTCTGATCCCTCAACAATCTAATAGTAGATCCAAACTCTTTCAGGATCCTGCGCAGACAAGCCAGCTTAGCTACCAACCTGGTAGTGGCAGATCCCTGGACTACTTTAGCTTTCCACCAGGAGCTGATCATCTGGTAAAAGTCTGGCTCATACAACCACGAACGTTTCATTTTGAAGTAGGATCCAATCTGATTTTCTTCCCCACTGTCTCATACCAGCGGGGTATGGTCTGAAAAGGGTCGACTCAGCCCATACACATTTGATAATTGAAATCTAACAAGGATGTTCACGTTCCTGAAGACTCTATCTAGCTTGGAGGACAGCCCCTGCCCATTGCGCCACGTAAATTTGACACCCGAAGAGGGGTATTCATTCAGCTGTAGGGATTGGACCATCATTTGAAACCCAATACCCGAACTGTCCATGCTTCCATTTTGCCTATCAGCCCCTGTCAACACACAATTAAAGTCGCCACCCGTCAACCACATCCCCCCTTGCACCAATTCAGCCACCACAGACCTTTCCTCCCATAGCTCTTGCCTGGCAACTGCATTGCATGGACCATAGACACCAGTAATCCATATATATCCAGCCCCTGTTGGATCTGAAACTTGCATGACAGCATATGTTTGGCTTTGTGAACCTCCAAACACTGAGCCCACCTCTTCCTCCACCAAATAGCAGTGCCACCCGACCTCCCATTTGCATCTGTCTACACACAGCCATTCATCCCTGAGGCTTTTAGTTCAGACCACAGCCTGTCAGAATTTCCTTCAATGTGCGTCTCTTGAATGAGCGCACAATCTATTCCCCATTCTCTCAAGTATCTCATCAGTGATGCCCTCTGGCATTTATCGCGCAACCCACGCACGTTCCAAGTGAGCACCCTCATCAGTCCTCACTGGGTCCCTCTCTCCCGAGGGAATGACATTTGCACACTTGCATAACCTTCACAACCTCATCTTCATCCATCAATATAATGGCCTTTGATTTTCTCTACCGCAAACTATATGGTGATCTTCCCTTGCCTTTCATTGTGCGAGAACTCCTTCCACAGTTATGCAATTCATTCTCCTACAAGTTCTACTGCCCCCTAGCAGGTTCAGACTGCGCATCCAAAATCCCTTGCTCCTCCTTTTCCCCATCATCAAGCATTGTGTCCCCTGCCATTCTAGTCGACGGTTCTGCTGTTTCCTCCCTGACCATTTCCTCCTTTTCTTCACTCTGAATCCCCCTCTTGTCCCCTTCACAGCAGCCCTTCCCAGGTTCAGCCACCAGAGATTCATCGCCATGAACCATGCACAGCTCTTGAGCTGTCGCCTCCTCATCAGCTTCAGGTCCAGCCGACTTAAATTGCACTAGTACAATATCCCCCATCACGGATTTTAGCCTCAACATCCAGAAGCTGCCACCGCACCTCAGAATCAGATTGTCAGGTATGGCCCCAGCGACGAAGACATCCACCTTCACACTCATCAGTCGTCCATTCCCCTCCAGCATATCGACGTTCGCGACATCTGCCATTGTTGCAAAGCTAGAAATCATCATTGATACAACCTCCCTAGACCTTAAGTGTAGAGGCAGACCATCAACCTCTAATTCTCCCATCCTGTCCCCCACTCTCTGGGGAGGCCTTTCCGGCAGTGCCCCATCAAAAGGAGAGACCAATCTCAAGATCACCGTGCAGCCTTCATTACAAGATGTTTGGAACCGCAGCATCTCGACATCCCCCATACCCAGCCCAAAGAGAACAAAGCGTGTATCTGATAAAAAGGAAATCTGCCACAAGGTGGTCGACAGGGATAAGGAATTTACCAGATTATGAACATTCTCCGCCGGTGGACTTTCGGACATGACCTCTCCCACTAATGCTCCACGCAGGGCCACCTCCGTAGCTTTGATGTTCTCCATCATCGGCACCTCCACATCAGCCACAAGCCCCTCCGGTTTGCGCAGAGCTGGGGGCGAAGGCAGAGTATGCGTACCCCTAAATTTCAAATTTCCCAAGGGCGGGAAAGGGCGAGAAGCCCTTGGTCCCCTCCACCCCCTACACGAATCCCTTTTATGACTGTAGCCCCCACATCCCAGGCAGACCACAGGAAGTCGGCAAGTAGCAGCCATGTGTCCCCGCCGCCGGCACCGGAAGCACATCACCTTGCTGAGCAGCTTTACACCATTCCCACCAGGCCACCTTCCCTCCAACCACCAATCGCCGCAAGTCGCAGGCATCCCCCACTCCTTCCTCCTCCAGCCCTTCGGTCTCCAGATCTGCCAACCTTCCCCCACCCTACTCCCACCCACTGTCACCCCAAGACCGCCGCCGCCCATGAACTCTCTCATTTTTCTGAAAAGGTCACAATTTATCTGCATGAAATCTAGACTTGCACTAATCTGGAACAAAGATGAACTTGGATTCCAACCCAAGAATCATTAATGATGGCCCTTCTAGAATTAGAATCCCTGACAAGGATCCTATAATTCTACTCATCCGGATATCCTAATTTTAGACACATTTTCGGAGGAGACTATCATTATAGTCTCGGGTATCTAAACCCCCTGGTTTGTGGATATTGTCAATTATTTGGTTCTTGGTCAAATACCCCAGGATTGAACTAAGCAACAATGGGATAGACTTATGTCTGAGGCCAAATATTATTTTTAGGATGATACTGAGTTGTACCGCATCAGCACTGACCAGATTATTATCGATGCATCCCAAAAAATGAGTTCCATACTATACTTGAGTTCTGCCATACATCTACGTGTGATGGACATTTTTCTGGGAAAAAGATGGCAATGAAAATTCTGCAATCTGGATTCTATTGGCTATTACTATTTAAGATTTCCTAAGAATTCTCAAGATTGTGCTCCCGATGCCAGACACTCCCGAACATGGCTAAGAGACACATGATGCCCCTAAACCCAATAATTCACATCAAAATCTTTGATATTTGGGCCATAGATTTCATGTGACCCTTTCCTCCTTCATTTGGACACCAGTATATTCTAGTTGCTATGGATTATGTGTCCAAATGGATTGAGGCAATTCCCACCCAGACCAATGACCACAAGGTGGTCATCCATTTTGTGAAGGAAATATCTTCAGTCGGTTCGGGATTCCTCGGGCCATTATCAGTGATGGTGGCACGCATTTCACTCATTTCCAATTCAGGAATCTACTAGCAAAATACAGGGTGAATCAACGGATTTTCACACCTTACCACCCCTAGAAGAATGGACAGGCCGAGGTCTCTAATAGGGAGATCAAGAATATACTGTAAAAAATTGTTAGTCCTGATAGGAAGAATTGGAGCCCTTGATTTAAATGATTGACGATTTGAATAGTTCATTATTGGATTGGCTCCAACATATTGAGGATAAGGGCCTAGGTGAGTTTTTACTTGGGAAATTGTCGAGATTGAGGATGAAATTTATGGTTGCCCTAGTCCAATCTTAGGATGATTCTCAAGATGAAAACCCTATAGGAGAGCCAATGTCAAAACCCGCTCAGGCACCTGTTGAGGGGGACACATTTTATGAGATCAGGGATGACTAGGTTGGTCTAGAGCAACCTATTAAGGATGAACAGATTTTCTCACTCGAGATTGCCGAGCCAAGTAGCAAGGAAGAATATGTCTCCATGGACCTAGAAATGACATATGATTTTGAGACATATATAAATGGGGATCATGAATTCTTTGATTATGAGGGTGAGGAATCTCTTAATGATGTCTCACTTAAGCTTAAGGAAGATGATTTTAGTGAGATAAATGTGCCAAAGGAATCTAATCAACCATTTGATTGCCTTGTAATTGAGGAATTTGATTCGGCTGGGATTGACATGGAGGATTCAAATCTTGATTTATTGGATGATTGAATAAGTAGTCCCATTCCTAAACCACACCTTGAAAGGATTAATCATGATTTGATTTGGAAATCATTGAATCCAACTCAATTCAGATTCACCTACAATTGTTTGACTTGGATATCTTTGATGGGGAGTATAATGATCTAGAGGTCCCGGAAACATTGATTCTAGAAGAGAGGAGTTTGTAAGTTAAATTATGGGAAGTGAATTCCAGGGGAAATAGAGTTATTGATCTAA
Organism: Thalassia testudinum; assembly: GCA_037157565.1. Taxonomy (NCBI): domain Eukaryota; kingdom Viridiplantae; phylum Streptophyta; class Magnoliopsida; order Alismatales; family Hydrocharitaceae; genus Thalassia; species Thalassia testudinum. The sequence continues at coordinate 127,765,789 of JAZHRO010000014.1, read as the reverse complement.
GGGTTCCTTTGTGTCTGAAACCACCAACATTCTACCAGGACCCTTATGACATTTTTAATTTTCAGGATGTGTAACCCAAGCCTAGAATAACTGATTATTTTTTTGAGTTGAACTCTAAATGGACATCCGAACCCATTGAGCCAGATCTACCCATTTTCTAACACTTTAGACTTGGGTTGCATACCACAAAACCATAGGCCCAGCCTTGCAAACACAACAATCTCCGGTTCTGGGTGATTTTCATCCAAAACCTTAAAACCACTCTACCCTGGGGCATGGGTCAACATTACAATTTGGTCTACATTTGTGGACATCTTCCTTTTGTAGGTCCCAAAATCAATATTCTTATTCTAATTTTGTCCTACACCTCTGAACTTTTAATGTCTTCTTTACTTGTGAACCATGCCTAGCTGAAGGCATTAAATTTAGCACTTGTGTATATTCTCGGCGGAGTTGATTGGATTTATCACAAAATTCTGGTGATATTCTATTTATTCTGCCCTTTTCATGTCTTTGTTTTTACAATGAGGACATTGCATCATTTAGGCATGTGGGGGTGGATGCTTAATCTTGAGATTATTTTGTTAGCTCCATGGAATTTCTTTTATTTTCTTTAAAAAAAAATTCAAAAAGACAAAAAAAAGAGAATTCGAAGAAGAGAACTTAGGCATTAGAAGTTCTTAACTTTAGGACTTGAACACTTAGACTCTTCAAGTCTTTAGACTTAATTAGCCTGGGTGTCCACTAAAATGTGGACCTGTTTCTTGAGTCCTCACCTCGTTAAGTTTACTTTAATTTAGCTAATAAATTTGGGTGATAAGTACGTGACTTATCAACCTGCCCTCTGATTTGAGGAGACTTTAAGTCTAAAACATCTACACACTATTTTCACTGATTCACCTTTCAATGGTTTTTACGAAAAATGGGTAGCGAATGAACCTTCTAGGGTGGTATGGTTGGCAAGTTGTCGTGAGTAACAACCCATTGGCAGGTTGTCCAAAGCCTAGCCACAAGACCATTCTCTTTTACTATTGCCTTTAGGTAAATCTTAGATCAAGGAAGCCACCTACTTAAAAGAGAAAAGAAAAAAAAGAGAGAAAAATAGTGCCACACTTCATCGCACGAGTATGGTTGGCAAGTTGTCATGGGTAACAACCCATTGGTCATTTGTCCAGATCCTAGCTCATAGAAAACACAAAAATTCCCAACACACTTAAGAAGCGGGGAAGTAGAATGATCTGGGGAGATATACACTGGGTGCGCTCTTGTGTTGACCATATAAAAATAAAAGTAGGGAGAAAGCTACTAGTCAGATTGATACACCTTTTGGCAACATTTTCTTTTTCAAGGTGACTTAGGGGGAGTAGCAACCCGAAGTCCATTTTAATTTTCATTGAGTGAGTCTTTCACAATTTTCACAGTAAAGATGCTTAGCACTTAAAGTCCTTTCTGAGTCTTGGGTAGGTCGGGTAGCAGTAGAAAGCTACCTCGAAACTCTAAACTCAAAAATCCAAAAAAATTAGAAAAGAAGAAAAAGCAAAAAAAGTGTATCTTCACTTTTCAAAATAAGGTGAGCAGTTCAGCGGTCTACATTTTATAAAACACCTGGGAACTGTAGAGTTTCTATAATTAGGTCCTTAGTTGAAATTTTCTAATGTGATCAATAAAACTTTCCTAAGTAATCAGATCTTGATTCTATTTTATACATAGCATTTAGTTTAGTTTCGCTAAGGACTAGCAAAAGATAGGCATGGGGTTATGATAAATACTCATTTATTCATGATAAAATGCCTACTTATGTCAGTTCCTAACGTTAACATTGCATTCCACAATATAAATACTGCATCACATTCATCATATTGCATTTAGAATGATTTGTATAAATTGTATAGTAATTCATGCATTATTGTGGATAGGAAATAGGGTGATACATTTCAAAGCTTTAAATGAGAATTTGACCATACAAATGAATCTGGAGCAATGATCGTAGTTCGACAATGCGAAAATCATCTCGATCTGAGCACCGAGGCATCCTTTACAAGCAAAGAAAGGTGGATGATCTAGATGGTGCCACATGGCACCATCTAGATTGCCCAACATAGCCTGCCCTGCCTCCTTAATGGAGCCCCCCACACGTGATCCTCATCGTTGGATGAAAATCCAATGGCTAAGAACATGAGACCACCGACTGTGAGGAAATGCGTAAAGATGACACATAGGCCTCCATAGCATAGCGGTTGGCAGAAGCACTCTTAAGCAATCGGCATGACGTCGAGACCTCACACCACTGCCCCATGCCACGGATGCATCGAATATGAATCAAGACCGCATGATCGATCTTGATCGTGCGACCCCCAAGAAGACCACCGCTAGGCAATTCGTCTATAATCCAAGGGCTGCGGACTCCATCGACTGCATATGCAGGCGATCATGTGCAATCACGTGCGCGATCGTACGTGTGGACGTAGCATAATTCGAAGCCCTGACCCTCACGCTTCCTCATCCCTTCATCACACATCCAACGATCATCAAGACGCGAGGTGTCATACGAGGCACGACCCTCTACTCTAGTTTAAGTCAGCCACAATAGCTCTCAGTCATTGGATTTAAAGGGAGGCGCAATATGCATGCGCTCGAGTGGTTTGAAGGTGCAATCCTCGCACCCTCTCTCTCGACCCTTTAATGAGGATCGAGCGATCTGCAGCTGCTGCAACGCCATCCAGCTACACTATGAGAAAATTCCAGGATTCAGCGCGTGATGTGCTAGGCGTAGCTGTGCGTGCTGCAACGCCATCCAGCTACACTATGAGAAAATTCCAGGATTCAACGCGTGATGTGCTAGGCGTAGCTGTGCGTGGGCAGTGTACGCACGAGCATGTCCTGCACATGGCCCTCAATGCATGGGCATGGATGACCCCTTCCTACACCTATATAAACCCTCCTACACCTCTCATTTTTCCCCATCTGTACCTAGCTATTCGTCACCTGCTCAAGAGCTCTAAGAAGCCTCCCAAGATCCGAAGAGCTCCTTTCCAAGCTCCATGACCTCCTATTATTGTAATACTCCCCTACTCCACCAAATATTCAACCTTACCTTCACCCCCTTCATAGGAGACCACAGAGCCGTCCCCTCACCTCCATTCAGGTAGACAATCACCTCCACCTCCTCATCACCATTCCTATAACTCGGTCAAGTGACCCTCTACCTGATTCCTCCTGCACCTCATCCTCGACATCCAGCATCTCTATTCCTCCATCCAAGCCATCGCCAGCTGCCACCATCTCGCCAAACATCTGCCTTAGGAGATTTCCTCTCACCTTTATCTTTTTTTAGTTTTCTTAATTTAGTGTAATTGTAATAAATATCACTTTATCTCAAGTTATCCAGTTGTGTTTCAACTCTCTACTCACCTTTTATTCATTTTGTAAGTAGTTAGTTTCTTTCATCCTTCTCATAAAATACCAAAGGAAAACAAAGCCCAAAAATACCAAAAAGAAACGAAGTGAAATGCCGATTTCAAGAAACAAAACATCGCCTCCTTGTGTTCGACCTGGGACTTCCTTTTGAGTTTCGGTAAATTTATTTGGTAGTGATTTTTGGTGACTACGATGACAGGTTTTCCAAAACCCTGATTTTCATCACGAAAAGCATGCTCACCATAGACCAAGAAAAGTTAAGGTGGTTTCGCCATCTAGGATTGTAGGTGTTAGAATATGGGTTTCATCTTGTGTTGTATCCCTAAATGGCATGTAAATCATAAGGATAAGGTGTGTTTTTCATAAAAGAAGGAAGTGGGGAGAGAGGTGGTAATGATAGGACAAAGGTCCCTCCTTGGGTTGGTGAATAACTAGGGAGAAAACCCAAGTAGGATCTTTTGAATCCAGATTATTCACAAATTCCCTCCCCATGGGAATTTGTGAAACAGGGAAATGCATGGGATTCTATGTATTTAGTAGAGATGTAAGATTCTTCATCATGCTCCAGACCTTGTTAAGATGCTTTGCTATGATGTCGACTTTGTCCAATTTCTCAACTATAATCTCTAAATCCCTTGAACTAGACGGATTCTCCATCTCATGAATTCCCTTATGATGCAAGTTTTGATGCGGATTTTCGTGCATATTTCCTCACATGAATTGCGACATTGATGGATTGTTGATCAAGCTTTTCGCCATCCCTTCAAATAGTTCTGAGGTAGATTCTTTGTACAGATTCAAGGAATTCCCACCACATGAGGCATCAACCAGGTTACGAATGCTCACTTGTTAACCATAATAAAGGATGTACATTAGTTGCCAATTAATGCATGATGTGGGCAATTTCCTTGGCAATTGATGAATGTGCTCCCACAATTCACGAATTGGTTCTCCTTGGTTTTGAGTAAAAGTAGTGATAGATCCCTTAGGGGCATTGGTGCGACCTATAAGAAAGAACTTCTTAAGGAATGAAGATTCGAGTTCAGTCCAAGAGTGGATAGGTTGTGTGATCATGCAATACCAATAAGTAGCTTTGTCTTTAAGACTAAAGGAGAACATTTTCATTAGAAGGATTTCCCAATTTTGATTTCAAGGTCCAAGAGTTTAAGATAGATTCCTAGGATCCTCGATGTGTTGGAATGGATCCTCGGATGCATATCCATGGAAGTGTGTGATTAGACTAATGATGTTTGGCTTTAACTCATGGTCATTTTCCCTAACAAGAATCCTAACATTTCTCTACTTGGGCATTGGAAAGATTGTAGTAATCACATAGTATAGGCCCAGGTAAAGGGCGAGGAAGAGGAGGATCAGGACTCGCCTTAGGTCTATGCACCTGAAGGTTCTAAAGAGCAGCTATCAACAGATTGATTTGATGGTTCTACTCGAGCATCTGTAGATTCTAGCCCAGGAGTGCCTCATGGAATCAAAAGGCGACATCTCCACCTGGCTAAAAGAAGATGCAAGGATCTCAAGATTCTGGTTTTGCAGTTGATCCATAAAATCAAACATAGAAAATGCAGAGAAAGTAGATGGGAAAATTGGTTGCTTAAGTGCAACCAGTCTAGGTAAACTTGTCAAAGGAGAGGTGAGAGGTGATTTCAGTGATCACCTCCCATTCATAAACATAGGTAATGTGCAAAGTCACACTCACACCACTACGTAAAATAGCGGCAAGCAAAACCCAAAAATAGTGCTAAAAGTGGGTTATCTTTGAAAAGAGACGAAGAATGCACTTAAAATATGTGAACATGAAATAAAGAAATATGTCAATATAAATGTGTGTTCTATGCATGTCTATGAATGTGCATATCCTACAAGCTCAATGGTTTAAGGTCTAGGATCGAGATTGCTCACTACTGGCTCCCCAGGGCTCTAGTAGTGAGACAAACTTGTTGATCTTTGACCAAAGCCCTAAGAGGTGCAAAGAAGAGAGGTAGAAGCAGAAGACTCATGTAACTCTAGTGATTGCGCTGTGTGCATGATAGCATGCAACAGACGATAGCGATAAAAACTCACATGCAATTCTACAAAAAGAGTATGTCATGAGTTTTATAAAGTCAACTTTTTAGTTAATCTTTTGTAAATGATAGAAAGAAGTAACAAGTGATTGACATCATTAAATGCCTTAGGTTAATTTGTTCATTATAGCATGCAAATATGACATCAATTTTATTGAAGGAATGGAGAAATATGAGTACGAGTGTCAATCTCAAGGAGGAGGAAATCTGAATCGTTTAATCACTTATTTTTAATGCTACATGATATTTCATTACGCTTGGATGCGAAAAGAATAGAGAAACTGAGAGAGAGAGGTGATATGGTTAGAAATCCATAAGAGAATACGATTGCTAAAAGAAGGCAAACTAATATCATTGCTTAAAAGATGGAATAATAGAACCATGAACAAGATAACAAATTCTATTGCATAAGCACAAATGTCTAACAATAAAGCCAGATGAATGCTTAACTAAACATAAACATTCAACTAAAGAAATTAGCAGCTAAATGGGGAGGCGAGGTAGCCACGACCATGGAGGGGCTTCCGTCGACAGCTTAACAACTTTGGAAGCTTGCTTGAAGCTCTATGGAGGTGGGAGAATTGCTTTGTAGAAGATCATGGAAGAGGGGAGGGGTGGGGGTCCTTTTATAGTGGAGAAGAGGCTTTTCGCACATAAGAAATTAGTGATGTCTATAAACATCGCTGAAGACCTGCTACAGATGCCGCTGAAGGTCCTACTCATGCACGCCCCTCACGTGTGTGGTGCTGTGCTGCTGGCATGCACTCTACACCCTCGTGTCACACACTATGTGCTGGTGAGCGCTGGCACTGCTGGATCCACTACATGCTGGCGTGCTACGTTCTGGCGTGTGCTCATGCTGCTACTACCCTCTCAATTAGAGAATTGAGGGGGGGCAGCTTTCGAACCTGAGACCTCATCTTAGTGATAAAGCTCGAGACCACCATGCCAAGGCCTTCACTTTGTCAAGTGGACAATTTAGTTACTGAGGCATCATGGAGCTTCTCTAGCCATTGGACCTTCATCCAATGACCTAGATCTGTTTGCCGACTAGAGTAGGGAGGCAGCGATGGCTCTTGGGCGACCTGGATGATGCCACGTGGCACCATCTGGGTCATCCATCTTCAAATGCTTCTTGAAAGTGCTACTGATATCGGATTGGACCAATTTTCGCATCATTGGGCTACGATCGTCGATTAGGATCCATCCATACAGTTGGATTCTTCATTTGAAGCTTCAAAATGCACACCACTGACTAGAAGGTCAGTCAAGGGCTTGGATAACTTGGAAAAATCTTTTATGAACCTTTTATAGAAGCCAACGTGTCCTAGGAAAGATCTGATTTGTTTGATCAAGCTAGGTGGAAGTTTGGAAATTAAATCAACTTTAGCTCGGTCAACTTCTATACCACTATACGAGACAATGTGACCAAGGACAATCCCTTCTTGAACCATAAAATGGCTCTTTTCCCAGCTTAAAGCCAAGTTGACCTCGATACATCATTTTAGGATTTTCTCTAGGTTACTAAGACAATGGTTGAATGAGTGTCCAAAAAATGGAGAAATCATCGATAAAGACCTTTATGTATTCACCCTACATCTCCGAATAGATGGCTAACGTGCAATGCTGAAAGGTAGCAGGGGCATTGCATAACCTGAATAGCATATGATGGAATGCAAATGTGCCATATAGGTAGCTGAACATGGTCTTCTCTTGATCTTCTGGTGCAATAGCAAGCTGGTTATATCCTGAATATCCATCCAGGAAGCAAAAATATTTCCGCCCTACCAAACGTTCGAGAATCTGCTCAATGAAGGACAGAGGGAAATGGTCCTTCTTAGTGGCTTCATTAAGTTTCCTATAGTTAATACACACCCGCCATGCTATGGTGGTGTGGGTGGGGATGGATTTGTCTTGGTCATTTGTGACTACGGTGAGACCGACCTTCTTTAGTACCACTTCAGTATGGCTTACCCAGGGGCTATCAAAAATTAGATAGATGATTTTCGCATCGAACCACTTAATTATTTCTTTTTTAATGACTTGGGTTCAGTCACCTTTGCATCTGATGAGAAGGTCGAGCCCTATCATCGAAATAGATTTTGTGTGTACAATAGCTAGAGCTAATTCCTCGTAGGTTAGAAATTGTCCACCCAATTGCTTTCTTTTGCTTAGAAAGGGTGTAGTCCACCTAAGTTCTTGGTCCTTTGTTAGGTGGCATTGATAATCACAGAGAAAGTATGTTTAGGTCGTAGGAAGACATACTTTAGGTTATTGGGTAGAGGTTTCAATTCAGGTGCAGGTGGTACAATGTTTGATGGGTAAAGGAAGGGAGGAAGTTGAGTGACATCAATCCCCTCAAATGGAGGTTACCAGTGATAATCAGTTCTGCGAAGTTCTACAACCTCTAGAGATTGGGATGGGTCAGGGTAGTCTAAAGCTAGTTGAGTCAGATGGTCCTCTAAAGAGCTTATAATCAAGCATTCTTCAACCAAAGTTTCCACGGGATCGCATTCCTCGACCCAACCGCAATCAAAAGACTTATTTTCCTTGAAGATATTCAATTGCATCTTCTTATCTCCAAATGCAATTTCCATACATCTCGGGTCGCATTCAATGTTAGCCTTGGCTGTAGCCAAAAAGGGTCTGCCTAGGATGATGGGCATGTTTTTTAATTGTCTAGGGACCTCCATGTCAAGGACTAAGAGGTCAACCAGGAAGTAGAAGTCCTTAACCCGAATAATTACATCCTCAGTTACCCCTTTTGGGGTTTTCATAGATTGGTCGGCTAGTTGGATGGTCACAGGTGTAGGCTTTAATTCTCCAAATCCAAACTAGTGACAGAGGGTAGTTGGGATCAAGTTTATTGAAGCACCTAAGTCCAAGAGTGCTTTATCAAAAGTCAAATCATCGATAGTACATGAGATCTAAGGCACTCCAGGGTTAGTCCTTTTATGTGGTAGGCTACTCAATATCACCAAACTAGACTGCTGAGATAGCACTACCTTCCTAGGTGCTTGGGTTCTTAGCTTACACATGGGTGTGTAAACATCCTTCAAAAACTTTGCCTAAGTTGGGATATGCTTGATTGCTTCTAGAAGGGGTATATTGATTTGTACTTGTTTGAAAATTTCTAACAACTCCTCGTTCTCAGCCACATTTCTCTTCTTCTTGACCATATCCAAGGCTTTAAGGTATGGGATTTAGGTTTGAACTGAGTTAGGTTCTTGATCCTTGGGTTCCACCCACTCATCCTCAGAATCAATTATCTTGGGTAGTGAGGTCATGGGAATGGTGTCAGACCTAAATATGTTGTTAATATGGTGATTTTATCATTGAAGTGTGGATAGTGGTTAACCTAAATTGGACCTAACCATCTCTTTAAAAATTTCTTTTTTTTAACCTGGCCTACTTGATTTTATCTTGGTCACTTTTTGGCCCAGGGTCGAACTCAGGGAAGTGGGGCTACAAGTCAAGTTTCTACGCCTTTCCTACAACGAATCTCTTCCGTTCGTTTATTGTGTTTTTGGTGTTTTTCTATTTAGATTTTTTTTTTCTGGTAATCTTTGTCCTTGAGGCACACCCACAAAATTAAGTTCTTGGCTTTGAGCCAAAACAGGGTTTCAAAACGGTCTGAGCTATTCGCAAGATGGATTACCTGCAAGTCAAGGATTATCGTTTCCCATTTTTAGTTTTTTTTTTCTTTTTATTGGCATGAAAGAGAAGTAGAAATAAAGTAAATATAGTATATCTATATAGGTATGTATTATATATGTATAAAGGGGTGGGGGTGGAGGCGGAGATAGAGTGTGGCACGGTGTCGAGTCCGTCATTGTCTAGAAAGACGCAACCAACAGGATGAAGTGCTGCGTGTAAGGTGGAATATGAATGTAAACACGCTTTTTGTGCGCGTGTATCGGGGAATATCAGCAACTGGTGCAGATATTCCAGCGATACCATGTATGGTAAATAATGTGAAAATATATCTATATATGTATATATGTAAATATATCTATAGGTATATATGGTTATACATAGGTATATATATGTATATATATATATGTGTATATGTATGTGTATATATATATATAAGTATATGTATAGATAGATATATGTATAGATATATATATATATGTATATATATGTGTATAAGTATGTATATATAACTATATAGATGTAAATATATCTGTTTGTATATGTATATAGTAATATATGTATATATAGATATATGTAGCTAGATATATATATATATCTATATGTATATATAGATATATGTATATAAATATATGTATATATGTAAGTATATATATGTGTATATATATATGTATATATATATATAAGTATATAGATGTATATACGTATATATATTTATATATATATATATGTATAAAGACTAATACATAGTTATATAAGTACTAATAGATGTATAGATATATGTAAGTATATATGTATATATATATATATAAGTATATGTATACATGTAAATATATATATATATAAGTATATAGATATATGTATATATATATATGGCTATACTAATACTACTATATATATAGATATAAGTTTATATATATATATGTATATGTATAGAAGTATATGTATATATGTATATAAATATATATATGTATATATATAGGTATATAGATATATATATGTATATATGTATGTATGTATACTAATACATAAGTATATAGGTACTACTATATGTATAAATATAAGTATATATATATATGCATATAAATATATGCATATATATATCAATATATATATGTATACGAATATATATATATGTATATAATAGTGTATAGGTGTGTGTGTGTGTGTGGAAGTGTGAGTGTATGTGTGTGTGAGCATCGGTAAAGAGAGTGTTGTGAGAGAGAGTAAGGGAGAGAGAGAGAGAGAGCATGAGAGAGAGGGCACTGCTGTGAAGGTTAAGTCGTCCGCAGCCAGCGGGCGTCGTCTGGAGGTCCTCAAGCGCACGCGCAGGCGCGTATGAGTGCGAGGATGTGTACGCTAGAGGGTGAGGGGTGTGGAGAGGAGATGCAATGCACCGTGCTGCGCGAAGGCTGGAGCGGGCACTCGTAGGCACGCGTGGGCGAAGAGAGTGCGTGACGCAGATGCGTTGCAGGTGCGGGCGACGCGGGCGGAGAGACGCACGCGGGCTGCGATCGGTTGCGGCGCACCGAGTGACTGGTTAAGTGAGAAGCTCACCAGTCACCCCACTGTAGCCACAATGTCGCATAGACTCGCGTGAATAGTGGCTATAGTGTAAGGTCGCGCAGCGCGACCGGGTATGGGCGGTTGTGTGAGTGCGAACGGCTTGGCGCGTGTGGTGGAGTGGCTCCGGCTGCTGGCTTGCGGGCGTGACCTCGCGACAAAGCACGTGGAGGGGGGTTGGGTCACAAGAGAAGGGACGCGACAGGGCACGCAGAGGCCTACGGGTGCTGCTGGGGTGCACTGGGGTGCTTGGCTGGCCGTTGCAGAGGCGTATAGAGGCCGGTTGCGGAAGGAAGAGAGCACGATAGGGCGGAGAAGCGGGAGGCGATGGTGCCTGCAGGCATGTGCTAGAAGCGAGGGTGGCCTGCAGGCATGCGCGGAATGGGCTGGGCGGCTGCTGCTAGGTGCTGCTGCTGCCTTCTTGCCGCTGCTGCTGGAGCTTTGATCTTCAAGCTTGAAGCTTGCGGCAATGGCTGAAGGTCTTCAAGCGGTGAACCAAGAAAAGAGCCACCACGCCAACCGGCTCTTTGAAGAGCTGGCGGTGGTGGTCTCACTGTGGTGGTGTGCACCATAGTGAGGGCTCCTACCCACCTGGTGTCTCCTCGGAAGAGGAGGGCCGACGTATGGAGGGAGAGGGAAGAGATGGTGGCCTGGAAGGAGCTGCGTTGGTTTTTTTTTTATAGTGGACGAGGCTGTTTGAAGAAGAAGAAAATGCCTTGTATTTATAGAAGAAGAAAGCCATGCACAGCTATGCCCTGGTTGTGCATGGATCATGCATGGCCTTGGTAGGGAGAGGCAGCTGCAGGGAAGGGCTGGAGTAGGGAATGGCGCGAGGAGAAGATGCAATGCAGCCGTGGGAAGGAAGTCAAATAGAAATAAAAAATAAAAAAGAAGGTGAATTTTGCAAAGATGCGCTTGAGGAAAAAAGTAAATTGCGAGGCCATTTATTTCATTCTCCTCCCCTCTCAATTAAATGCATGCATGCATCTATATTTACAAATGCGACTATGGAACCCTAATATGCATTGGTAATGCTAGGAAATAGCACAGGACGGCACAATTGCAGGCGTATTTTTGCGGTGCAATCATACCCCCATGCCTATCTTTTGCTAGTCCCTAGGAAAATAGTATTTAGAAATGATCTTAAGCCTAAGATTTTCTTCTAAGGCAACATAGGTGTATTTATTGTTGGATACTGTGAGTACCAATTGTAGAGAAGACTACCAGCACTTTAAGTCTCACAAAGATCATCTCTCGACTAACCAGGACTCTTCATATTCAAACCTTAAGTACGATTTCCAGGACCCAGGAGGCTTTTGTCATACTCGAGAGCTCAAGAGATTATGGCTTGTGCTTAGTGAAGGATCAAGACTGACCAGATGAATATTAAGACTCAAGCCCAGGGTTTCATGAATCATTAAGTATAGGTTGGTCCCAGATTCAACTCGTGTTTTCGGATTGACTCTTAAGAAGATGATGGAAAACTCAACTCCCATTCTCTGATATTTGTGGCTCAAAGGAAAATAGGGTATTTGCGACTTGCCCTGAAGAACTTTTTTAGGGTAGAGACTTTACAGACATTTGTGAGATATACTGACTTATTAGCATCTTCTTTTTTTTTAAACACGTGTCAGTATATCTCATACAACTTTATTTGGAGGAGCACACTTTTCTTTTTAGTGGGAGAGTTTCTTTTTGGTAGAAAGAGTTTCTCCTAAACACAAGACTAAAACCTGGGATAAAAAGTCTACCTGCATGCACAGGTAAGGACTCCACCTTCCCTAATGAACGCTAGGGTTGGATCTTATGTTCACCTGGTCTTTCCTGATATGTGTAGTGTGAACCAAGTTTACTTAAGCTCTCAAGTAGAAGCAAACCAATGGATCCTGTACTGGTGTCTCAGGTACAAGAATACGTCCTGAGTTAGGAGAGATTCTGATCTATCTTGTCAATGCTCAAGTGAATTAAGCCCAAGCCTAAGCAAATCAAGCTTCTGTGGCCTGGAAAGTCTTCAAAACAAAGGTTGAATATCCATAAACACTTATTGTATTTTTGTTTCAGCTTTCAGATCATTACTAAACACCATTTTTTATTATTATATATATTATATTTTTTTTTTTCTCTTTTTCTTTTTCTTACATATTTATAAATAGGTGGAAATTGCATGATACCATAAAATACCCGGATCCTATGGATGCCTATCCACCCCCCCATGCCAAACACTACTATGTCCTCATATGCATGCAAGGAATGGTAGAGAAAGGACGAAGATCAGGTAACGAGAGTTGAGGTGCACCGTATAAAGCAGGGTGGTAGGGTGGGTGGTTGGTAGGTGGTGAAAGATCTAGCATTTTCTGGGACAAGAGTGTCCCAGGCGGAATGGAGAACAAGTCGGGAAGAAGTTGGCCCTCAGGTTGGCCAAGAAGACGGGCTTCTTGGATAGATGCATCCAAAAAGGAACAGCCCCAGTGAGTAAGATGTGGGCTCAAGGTCCCAGTGTGGAATTGCAAATCCGCCTGATTTGGCAGGAAAGAAAGGGCAATCCGGTCTTCAAGAGTGTGGACCGACGATGAGCAGCCCTGATATGACTCAGACCACGAGGTCTGGCCAGGAGAAGGTATGGGACAAGGGAGGGATGGGGGAATGTGACAATATGTGTTGGTCAGGCAGTCGACAGTGTTTATAGGTAATCTGCAGCAGTCAGGATAGGTCCCAATTAGTCCGATACACGCACTGACGGCCATGTCCTTGTCAGACGTGTCATCCATGATGCAATCGCAATCACAGTTCTTGGCTGCCTTGAAGATGTTAAGCCTGAGCTTCTCAGGTCCAACGGTAATCTCAATACAACCCGACTCGCAGTCGATAAGGGCGCGGGCTGTGGCCAAGAAAGGTCGACCAAGGATTATCGGACAATCAGAAAGTGAGCTAGGAGCTTCCATATCTAAAACAAGAAAGTCAACAGGAAAACAAAGACTGTTGACCCTAACCACCACGTCTTCCACCACACCCTTCGGGATTTTGACATAACGATCAGCCAACTGTAACGTGACAGGGGTGGGTTTCAGATTTCCCAAGGAAATTTTTTCGAGCATGATGGTCGGTATGAGATTTATGGAAGATCCTATATCAAGCAGGGCACGGTTAAAATTGCTGCCTTGGATGCTATAGGAAATAAGCGATGTGCCTGGATCTTTTTGCTTCGGTGGTAGATTTAACAGTATAGCACAACCTGCATGAGGTGAGAGAACCACCGGATTCTTAGTTTTCTTTGACTGTCGCCTGGGTGTTGTATAGTCTTTGAAAAATTGGGCGATAGTAGGTATGTGGTTGATGGCCTCGACCAGGGGTACCTTGATTTCTACATCCCTGAACAAATTAAGCAGGTTATCAAAGGCCTGCATATCTTTCTTTTTGACTTTTGGCTCCCTTAGTAGAGCCTCAAGGAATGGGACTGACTCTAGCAACAATTTGGGTGTATTGTCCTCTCGCGAATGCGGTGCGCATCCTGAATGAGAGGGGATGAAGAAGATGGGCCAGGATCAGGTCGAGGCGGATCGACAGTCAGCTTGCCGCTCCTCATAGTGATACCATTGGACGATGCGGGTCCAGTGGGATCATACAGCGGAGGAGGGTTCGCAATAAGGACATAAGAGTGAGGTGTTGTAGCGGGATCGGCCTGAAATCCCGGTGGAATGCTCGAAGCCTGCAGAATTTGATGAACCTACCTCTGAGAAGGTCGTACTTGTGGTTGAGGACAATAGGGTATGAAATTTCGTGGGTTGGGAACAGGTTGGGCGGGAAGAGTGCCCTGAGATCGAGTCACCATGCATAGTTCACTGATCTCAGCATTCTGTTGTGCCAATTGGTGCTGAAGAGAGGTGATGTTCTCTTCATGGCGCTTTGACATATCCGTCATCATTAGCATCAATTTATCAAGAGGACTTGATACGTGTTCAGTTTGTGGTATGCAAGAGACTGATGGCGGATTCGCCATAGGATTAGACTGGGCCCTTGGGATGACGGATGCAAACGGTCGCATTAGTCCACCCGTGGGGTTTTGGCGCTGCGGGTTGTTAGACCATGAGAAGTTCGGATGATTGCGCCACCCTAGGTTATATGTGGCAGTGAACGAGTTGTTCCCCAGGGCGCAAGCGTCTTCTATGCCAGAAGACGCGTCCGCATGTAAGTATGCATCCGTGCACATGGAGGCTTGGTCCTCCGTGTTGAAATACTGGTTCGCAGAAGCCAGTTCCACATGACTTACCGAGTCTCTCGGCGCGACACTCGGTAAGGAAGGTCTTATGGGGTTTCTCGGGATAAGCTTGCTGTTGGAAGAGCTAGGATTGTGACGAAATGGTGAAGAGGGGGTGTTTGCCATAGATCGGGTGGGGTTGGCCAGAAGCTCATCCAGCTTCTTGTGCACGACGGAGGCTTCATCCAGTTTTTGTGCAATAAGGCTTAGATCAGTGGATGAATGGGAGGGTCCCGTGTCAACTTCGTGGACATTTCGGGGCTGGTTGGTAAGATTAAAGGCGACAATGGAAGCATTGTTCATCAAGTTTTCACTCATATTTTCAAACAATTCAAATGCTCCATTCTTGTCTTTATTCATAAAGTTCCCTCTGCAGGAAGTGTCTGCAATCTGCTTCAAAGTCTCATTTAGCCCATAGTAGAAAATTTGTGCTATATGCCACTTAGGCAGACCGTGGTGCGGACACTTCCTGAGGAGGTCGTTATACCTCTCCCATGCCTCATGAAATTGTTCGCCGTTTTGTTGCGTAAAAGAGGTGATAGCACTGTGAAGCGCATTGGTTCACCCAATTGGGAAGAACTTCTTGAGAAATGCTATTTGCATCTCTTCCCAAGAGTGGATGGTTCTCCCAAGGGTGCGTAACCACTGTGATGCTTTATCCCGCAATGAAAATGGGAACATTTTCATGAGGACTATAGGTAACCCGACATTTCTAGGTTTAATCATTTCAGCCAGTCGGGTTAGGTCTTCCATGTGAAGAGAAGGATCTTCACTTGCAAGACCATGGAAGTGAAAATTTATTAGGACAATTATGTTCGGTTTCAGTTCAAAGTCGTCCCCGCCCATGGGGACTCGAATTTGTCCTATGGTCTCTGTAGCAGCGGGATTCTGATAGGAGCTAAGAGACCTAGGCTCCTCCGGTTCAGAGGGTTCTACATTTCCTCCAATGTTTCCCGAATGGCCTCAATTCATTCATTATACATTTCCATTTGGGCTTGGAGGCGGGTTGTGCGATCTAAGGCTCCACCACCTGGTGGGTTCTGAGGGTAGTTTCCTCCTTTGGGATTTGGGAGTGGGCGTGTAGCCATGTTTGTGGAGGAGGAGGATGATTCAGCTTCTTTTCTAAATTTATCAGGCAATTCAAACAGTTCAGGGTTTTGTGACCTCCTCCCAAACATGCACTACCACAGGAAGAATTGGGGAGATGAGAAAGGAAAAGAGATGAGAGAAATGACACTGCAAAGGTACACTTGATTACAAATCAATTTAATCAAATTCCTAAACTCTACAGTGTGCCCTTAGACCTAAAGTCTAAGTTACCTACTATCATGAACTACGGAACTGAATGCGAGCACCGCGGAACCACCGAGCCAGATTGAAAGGCCGTTTGCCCCAGTCTTAGACACCAGATAGCACATGGGAACCCTCACCACCACGTAGACGCTACACGCAGGTAGTTAGAACTCCAATCCTTAGTAAGGGTCAAGTTACTACCAATTTTAGTTAGAGGCTTAGGGTCAAGTGCTTTTGGAATCTGAAGGGCATTGTTTACGAGTAATGCCCAAGTGATTGATTTTCAGAGTGTGTAAGGCAAGCATGCAACGGGGAAATCTCCTCGAATTGAAGTTTTACTGATGAATGGTTTTTAGAGTTCATCCTTAAGTAGTATGGATGTTAGGATTTCTCTGAATTACCAATTCAACCAATCTCCGGGTTTTGTGAGAATACAAGTTTTCTTTCTAAGCCCAACAAACCCTTCTTCAATATCAGTTAGTTAATGCATGCTAAAATTCAATGGGCTACCCTAAATGGAGATTTCTATGTGTGGATGCACGAATTAGTTTTAGAGTTTATGTGAAAGGGAGCCAAAGCACTTCAATTCAAGTGCTCCCAATCACCAAAAAGATGTCCACACAAGGCTAAACCAAAAGATAAAGAAAATCAAATTGTAGGGGTTGAATTATTCGGGATCGAATCTGTTATAACCCGGGCATCAAACGTCGTTTAAGACATCTGGGAATTGGTCCAGACGTCTGCTCAGATGTCTGGAAGCCTTCCCAGACGTCTACAATTTAATTTTTTTCAACGTATGGGTTTGCGTCTGCGAGCATGCACGCGCAGACTGAACCACTGCCCTCCTTCTTCTTTTTCCTTCCGCCCTGCAGGCACAGCCACCTTTTTCTTTCTCTCTCCCCATGGTACCCTTCAAATACCCCCTCTCCTCTCCCTCACCCTCACTCCACTGCCTTCTTCTTCTTCTTCCTGTCAGCGAGAGAGTGAGCGGGTGAGGGCAGCAGCAGCTGCTGCTGTGAGTGCGTGGGGAGGAGGGGCTGCTACGAGAGGGAAAGAGCTAGACCACGAGGGTGCGAGCTCGCCGGAGTAGCCAGGGCCGGCTGGCGGGTCCGCAGCAGAAGTGTGGTGTTGGGGAGGAGCTGCTACAGCTCAGGAAGCAGGCTAACGGGGCACGGCACGGCCGTGTGCTGCAGGCGGAGAGCAAGGAGGTCCTAATTCTAGGAAAATGTCCCAAAATCAGATGTCTGGACATACGTCCAGACGACGCAGGAGATGTCTGGAGGAAGGTCTAGACGTCTGAAAGGTACGATATTTTTTCCTTCCCTTCTTCTTTCGCGTGTACGGCCATGCAGCCGTTTTGCCGAAGGGTTATGCTTCGTTCTGTGTTGAGGATGGTCGCATATGGGTGAAGGTCTCATTCGGGAAGGCACAAGGGCACGCCCTCCCACACAGATCGGACATCTGGGCACAACACCAGACGACTGAGTGGGCCTCCAGACGTCTGGAGTGACAGTCGAATGTCTGGAAACTAAGTCCAGACAGTTCAGCGGGATTCTGGACGTCTGAAGGACCATGCAGGATCAAGGTATTACCTGAGCCATCATTTAAGACGTCTGCAAGATGTTCCAGACATCTGATTTTTGGCAGACTTGTCATTTTTGACCCGTTTAGGGTCCATTCGAAGTCCGTTTTCCTCATTTCTAGTTTCGTTCTTTTAAGATTTAGTTCCTCTACCTTTTTACAGTAATTGTATCCTATTCTGAGTAGCTTCTTGTAATTGATCCTTGTGTTAGGACCCCGTTCCGTTGCGGCTCTAGGGGTTGTGGAGGCGCGCAAGCTTGCCGATCATGCCCCAGTACTCCTGATTTTGCGGGTAGAGTGGCCCTTTAATTATTTATCAGAAATTATGGACTTGACAAATAATTAGTAGATTCTTTGGTATTGCATGAATCCTAGGACTGAAAGACTAGATTGAATGATAGATCCTAGGGTATGGCATGAATCCTAGGACTGAAAAACTAGATTGAATGATAGATCCTAGGACTGGAAAATTGTATTGAATATATATATTGCCGTCTTGGAAAAGTAGAAAGGAAAACGATAACTACCTATAATTGGTTAATAGTTGCCAGTTTAAGAATGGATAATTACTGTTGAGAACATCGGCTATATGAATATAAAGCTGAAATGATGAAACCTAAATTGGCTGAGTTAAAGAAAAATGAGCATGAACCCTACGGTGAATTAGGAGTAGAGCTCTTGAGAAGTGAATGGAATAGAATTGGCGAAGTGAGCTGGCCCTTGAGTACGGAGTACCAAGGAGAGCGACTGTCCCCCTATTTAGTGCAGAGTGGAGCTAGCCGCCCCAGTGGCCCGGGGTTAGGTCTGGCCACTTTGTACCGACTTTTAGCCCTCGTGTACACAATACTGAGGAGAGCTACTAGTGTAGGGAGAGCACTAGCCACCCCATGGGCCCCGGCGTTCTGCTAGCCTCTTACACCGACTTGTTAGGCCCACTGGGCAAACCATGGTAGTCAGGTGAGGGTGCGCGGACTGTGGAGGGGTAAGACCCCTATTTAGTTACTGTGGAGGGGCTGGATCCCTATTACTGAGAGGGCTCTGCCCTGTACTGGTTCCGTGCTGTGCTTTGGGTGCACTTGTTAACGAAAATGACTGACCGCGTGCCAGTGTGGGGTAGCTACCCGTGTGTTTATCGCACGTGCCGTAATCATCGTTACGTCTGTCAGTGACCTTGGGGTGGTTGACTGAGGGTAGGACCACCACGGGGGACTCTCCTGGCCAGGGGAGCACCACGTGTTACTTCCACTTTTCGGAAAAGACTACAATCAAGATCGTTCCCACGAGGAACATTCAAGATCTAGAGGAAGATCTGAGAATATAATTCAATAATGAGTTAATGGAAAAATAAAGAAAGAGATTAAAAAGATAACAGCTACTATCCACCTTACTATTTTTCTTAGCCTTTGGTTGCCACTCTACTCAGCGTTTCGCTGACGTATCACCTTTGTCACCTTTTCAGCACCAGGTGTTGAGCAGCCAGAGTCGGTGGCTGCAGAGGGTGCTGGGCTTAGTAGAGCCCAGTAGTTTTACTTGTGTAGTGCCCACTGTACCTTTCCTTCTGTTGTAGTGAGTATTTTCTATTACCACTATACTTTTTTATTGTAAGCATCATGTTTATGTACTTGTTTATTTCTTTACTGTTGTGGTGGTGTATACTGTTGTAGTTCTTTTCTTTACTGTTGTATTTTGTTACTGCTAGTTATATACATGGTGAATGTGGTTTATTTTACTGCTCTTTTGGTTACTTTCTCGTTGGACGACTAGGTCTTGGGATCAGTCAAGTCGATCCGATTCTCGTGTCTCATAGGGATTCGGGAATCGAGTCGTAACAAGATGGTATCAGAGCAAGGTTGTCTCGAGAAGTGAACCAACTGACTAGAAAATAACCAATTCATGTTTCTGTACCTGGATTAGCCACCACAACGTTTCTTTTGACATATGTTCTTAGACTTCTCCGTTAGATATCGTTTCGTATTGATGTGTTTTCGTTCTGTATTCGCGTCTCCTTGTATGAGATGCCTTGACGCGGGACTAGCGAGGCGGGCCATGGGCTTGGCTAAGGACGAGGTCGGAGGGGTGGGCGCATTGAGGTCGACGTTTCAGTGGACTAGCCACTGCTCCCAGGCATTCAGGTCCAGGACCTTGCCCAGCTGATACGGGACATCGTGCGAGATGAGCTCTACCCACCACCACGAGCGCCTCTCCCTGGGGCTGCGGAGGGGGAGTCCTCTGTGGGACCACGTGATGGACATGGCGCTGGACGCGGGGGAGGGGATGGGCCGCCACCGCCCCCACCTTCCTCCGACACTTCTGCACACGAGGCTTCTTTACCTAGAGGTGCACCAGCATCTCCACTTCAGCACCACTTCAAGCTTTTCGAACAGTTTCGAAGCTGAAGTCCCCCTCCTTCAAGGGGGATGAGGACCCGACCGAGGTGGAGGACTAGCTCGAGCAGATCGAGATGGTTTTTGACACCCTTCGCCCCCCGGTGGAGAGCCGTGTGGCCTTTGCCATGCACCAGCTGGAGAGCGCAGCACACAGGTGGTGGAGGGCATCAGGGGACAGGAGAGGGATGAGCCGACCTGGGACCGATTCGTCACCCTCTTCTGTGAGCAGTACCTTCCCCAGATGTGGCAGGACTAGAGGAGGCGGGAGTTCCACACTCTCCTCCAGGGGACGATGACCGTGAGCGCGTACTGCATGCGTTTTCTGGAGCTGTCTCGCTTCGCAGCGACCGCAGTGGCCACTGAGGAGGAGTGCCTTTGGAGGTTCACCGAGGGGCTCCAGCTTGCGATTCGAGGGTATGTCATGCTCCTGAAGCTGCCTACATTCTCGAGGGTGGTGGTGGTAGCTATGACATACGAAGAGACCAACCCGTCCACGCGATATACTAACAGCGGGAGGAAGAGGCCCTATCAGCCAGACTTCTCACAGGGTCGATGAGAGAGGAGACATGTGGCACCCATAGGAGAGCCATCATGTTTTGCAAGGCCATCAGTGGCCTTTGGGGGCCCTCAACAAGGGCCATCTGCTAGCACCGAACCCCTGCCCAGCCGACAGCAGGGACCCACTGAGGGCGGGAGTCGGGTTCCCCTCTACTACCACTGTGGCCAGCCAGGTCACATCAGGAGGGACTGCTCGTCTAGGGCAGGAGGTCAGCAGATGCTTCCAGCGTGGAGCACTGGAGGGCGAGCAGGAGGCCGCGGTTTCCAGGTGCGAGGAGGAGGACAGCAGTCACGGGGAGGGTATCGGCCAGCAGCTACCCCGTCTGACGTAGAGTGTGGCTGCTTCGTCCGCACCTAGGGATGGGGGGCGTATCAATGCCTTGACACACAGGGATGCCAGAGCTACGGGATCAGTGGTGGTAGATATGTTTTCAGTTTCCGGTAGACTTGTTTACACGCTTTTTGATTCCGGCGTTACGCACTCATTTGTTGCCGCCAGTTTCGCGGTTAGTTTGGGGCAGGATTGTATGCTGTTAGAGGATCCGTTCATGATCAGAGGTCTGAGTGGTTAGCTGTTTGTAGCTGAGGAGGTATACACAGGTTGCGAGGTCAGTGTTGGGGACACAGCCTTCCTGCTGACCTGATTATGATACAGATGGAGGACTTTGGCGTAATTCTGGGGATGGACTGGTTGTCCGCTTACCACGCCTTGGTGGACTGCTTTGAGAGAAAGATCATTTTCTCCATACCGGAGTTGCCTTCTTTCGAGTTCCACGGGAAGCCAGTGGACGGAGGCTTCAGGTGCATTTCAGCACTTTGGGCGGTGAGACTTTTGAGCCAGGGGTGTGAGGGTTTCCTAGCTTGTGTGGTGGTAGAGCCCAGCCCTATGGCTGAGTTCCAGAGTATCCTGGTGGTCAGAGAGTACCCCGACGTGTTCCCAGATGAGTTGCCCGGACTACCGCCTGAGCGTGAGATCGAGTTTGAGATTTCACTAGTACCAGGGACCAGCCCCATCTCCACAGCACCGTACAGGATGGCACCACTTGAGCTGCGAGAGCTCAAGTCTCAATTGCAGGATCTTTTGGACAAGGGCTTTGTAAGGCCCAGCGCGTCTCCCTGGGGAGCCCCGGTACTGTTTGTAAAGAAGAAGGATGGTACCCTACGCCTTTGTGTGTACAACCGACAACTGAATAGGGTCACCATCAAGAAAGGTATCCGTTGCCGAAGATTGATGATTTATTTGACCAGCTGCGAGGTGCCATGGTGTTCTCCAAGATCGACTTGAGGTCTGGATACCACCAGTTGAGGATCAAGGAGGCAGACGTCTCCAAGGCAGCTTTCCGCACCCGATACGGACACTACGAGTTTCTGGTCATGCCGTTTGGGCTGACCAATGCCCCCGCTGCCTTCATGGACTTGATAAACTGGGTGTTTAGACCGTACTTGGACAAGTTCGTGGTGGTATTCATTGATGATGTGCTCATCTACTCTCGAGATCAGACACAGCAGGGACAGCACTTGCGGATGGTTTTGGACACACTGAGAAGATGTAGGCTGTACGCCAAATACAAGTGCGAGTTCTGGTTGAGGGAGGTGACCTTTTTAGGTCATGTGATATCTGGGAAAGGCTTGGCTGTGGACCGAGCCAAGGTCGAGGCAATGCTCAAGTGGGAGAGACCGAGTACGGTCATTGAGATTCGTTGTTTCTTGGGACTGGCAGGCTACTACAGGCGGTTTATCAGGAGCTTTTCACAGATTTCAAGTCCTATGACACAGCTGACCCGGAAGGACGTGCCCTTCACTTGGACAGACGCTTGTGAGGCGTGTTTTCGGAGCTGAAAGAGAGGCTGACTTCGGCTCCGTGCTCACCATCCCAGACAGTAGTGGCGAGTTTGTTGTGTACACGGATGCCTCTTTGCAAGGGTTAGGGGGTGTGCTCATGCAGAGGGGTCACTTTGTCGCTTATGCTTCGCGGCAACTGAAGCCCCATGAGCATAGCTACCCAACCCACGACTTGGAGCTAATAGCTATCCTCTTCCCGCTGAAGACCTAGAGGCACTACTTGTACAGTGAGACCTTCGAGATTTTCACAGATCACAAGAGTCTCAGATACTTGTTTGATCAGAAGGAGCTCAACATGAGACAGAGATGCTGGTTGGAGCTCCTGAAGGACTATGACTGCAGCATTTCCTACCACCTGGGAAAGGCCAACGTGGTGGCTGATGCCTTGAGCCGGAAGGCGCCCGCACACTTGGCCAGTTTACAGGTGCAGAGTTGGAGCCTCTTGGAGAAGATGGGTAGTCGACGACCCCTAGAGCTACGGGGACACTGTGGGGCAGTGACTGTGATGCGACAGATGAAGCCAGAGCTGATAGATCGCATCATCACAGGATAGATGGCCGACCCGTACTTGCAGTCCTTGCGTGACAGAGTACTGTCAGGAGACCCTGGGGACTTCTCTTTGACAGACCAGGTGCTACGCATGTGGGGACGTCTATGCGTTCCTAGAGACGAGGAGCTGTTGAGAGAGCTCCTAACTGAGGCACACGGTTCCAGATTCACCATACATCCCGGAAACACAAAAATGTACAATGACTTGAGACACGACTTTTGGTGGAGGGCGGTTTCAGTTATATCGTTGTAGTAAAGCCGGTTGTTACCAACGTTTCATATAAAATTTTTTTTACTCGGAAAAATAAAAGAGTTCCCGAGGTCGAACTCAGGGAGCAAGTTGTATTCTAGAGATATACAAGTTCTATTACAAAAATAAAGAGAGAGAGAGAGAGAGAGATGAAAATTTGGCTTCTTCTTCTTTTCTTCTTTCTTCCTCTTTGTCTTTGGTTCTTCCTGTTCTTCTTCTTCGTTCAGATCTTCTGCTTTCTTCAGATCTTCCCCTCGTGCTCTTCTTCTTCTTCTTCTTCTTCGTTCAGATCTTCCCCTCGTGCTCTTCTTCTTCTGTTCTTCCTTGTTTCCTTTCTTTCTTTTTTTTTTTTTGTCAGATCGTCTTCTTCTTTTCTTGCTTCTTGCTTCTCTTCATTCCTTCTTCTTCTTTGTCTTCACCTGCCTTGACCTCTCTTTTTCTTCTTTCGCGATGGCCGTTGCTCTTCCTTCTGCTTCAGCCTGTCTTCTTTCCTGCTCTGGCTGCTGACCTTCCGTCGTCTGCCCCGGTGCTGAGACGACTTAACGATGCCTTCGCTACAGTGCAGCAGCTCCTTCTTCTTCAGCGGGTCTGCTTCTTCTTCTTTGGCCTGCACACTTCAGAGTTTTTCCGTCAAGAGGCAAAAACCTACTCTACCCCCCTCCCCCGCGTATCTCTCTCTCTGAAATCACTCTTCGGAAGCTCTCCCAGAGCGCTACCGGGTAATCGGGTTCGGGTCAGGCCCGGGTCCAGGCCCACCGGCGTGCGTGGTGGGCGAGGAGTGCAGGTCAGTCTAATCGGGTCGGGCCAGGTCCGCGGAGCGTGGTCACGGACGAGGCCGAGTCGGGTCGGGTCGGGTGAGAGGGACCTCACCCCGTGGTAACTGAGGCAAACAGATGGTGGCACTTTTGCAATTTATGTGGGTGTGTGGCTTCAGAAACTCCCGAGGTGGGACTATCCGCGCACCCCTTTTCTCTCACGCCTGCAGCAGGGATGGTGCTTCCAATTGCAGCAGCTGTTGAGGCGCGCAACTCCAATTGAGGGCCAGGGTGTGTGCGCAAGACTCTTTCGCGCTGGCCGTGGCTCTTCAACCTGGGATATCTAGGCTTGGAGCAACCTCGAGCAAGCTTCGAGCTTCCTCGCCAATGGCGGTCAAGGCCTGGAACCTGAAATCAATAGAACGGCCTCTCGGCCAAATCAGACAGGCGGGGGACCTTCGCCGTGGCACGGCGAAGGTGGTCAGGGGGTCTGCAGGGGGCGAGATGGAGCTATCAGGTCGTCCTAGGTCAAACTGTGAGCGAGGGAGTGGGTGTGTTCGGTGGATCTGCAGAGGGTGTTTGGTGGGAAGTGGAGGGGCGGAAGAGGATCAGGGTGAGGAGGCGGAGGTTCTGCGGTGGTCGGCGAGCCGTGTGGGTCGCTGAGGTGATGGGAGCGGCTCGCCGGAGGGTGGTCGGAGGCGGAGAGGATGAGGGTGAACAGGGTCGGTAGAGGGCTTAATTGACTAAATCGAAAGCGGGGAAAGAAAGAGGAGGAGAAGGGGAGTAAGTCTAACTTAACTGCAGGGACGAAGGGGGAGGAACAGGGCGACAGTCGTATCGACTGTCGCCGGAGAAGATGATGCTCAGAGAGAGGGGCGGCGGCGAGCAGAGGGCTGGAGAGGCGCCAGCTGGGTGCGGCGTGGCGCGGGAAGAGCAGGGGAGGAGGTCTCTGCTGCTGGTAGTGCGGCAGAGCGAAGAGGTGGAGGGGGAGGAAGTCGCCGGAGCTGGTGAGCGTCTGCCGGAGAAAGAAGAGAAGAAAGCTGGGGGTTTTCTCCGTCAGATCCAGGCTCTTTTGGTCGGTGGAGCGGCGGGGGGTATTTATAGGGTTGAAGCAGGGAGGAAGGCGGAGGGAGACGACGTGTCTCCCTCGCCGGAGAATGGTCGGAATACGAACCCATACCGTCCGTGCGTTCGCACGGCCGGTATGGGGGGCTACAATGACCATGGGGGTGCTCCTGCGACGGCTGACGACGCAGGGCACCCCCGGTACACTTGCCAGGTCCTCCACCTCACCCTGCGCGGCGCCATGCTCCGCGCAAGGTCGCCGGAGCATGGTGCTGGCAGGGTTTTGCAGGAGGGACCTGTTTGCAAAGAACGAAGGAGAGTTAGGGGCCAAAATGCGAGGGTTCAAAAGTTGAGGGCCAAAGAGTAAATATATGAGGACCAAAGTGTGAAGTCGGTCAAGGAGGTTTCTTCTTAGGCTCAAGTTTTTATACATGACTAATTAGAACCTAAGGAATCTGATGGTAAATTTTATTTTCATATTAAACCTTGTTTGACTGGTCAATTTGCGCAAAAACCCAAATTAAGTTATTAATTGGGCATGGTTCTCAATGTAGGTCAAAATGGGTTCTAAAGGCCAAATTGAAGGTTCTAAACCCTAGAGATTATTTTTCTATGAATTTTAGAGGGTTTATTCTATTTTTACTTTGCCTCGAACCTTGTGAATTGAAGTGGGTTGTTTTAGGGTTACAGATTATCATTTGGTTCCTTGGAAGTGCTGTAGCCCCTTGCTAGATCATCTCATCCCACTTTTATTCTTATTAAGCTGTTTTGACCTATGTTTGGGCCCTGAATTACCCTGTATGCAGATTATACTGGTAAAATTGCACTTTTACCCCTTATGACTTGTTTTCTTCTCAAACTCAGAATTCTCTGAGTTAAGCTTTTCCTTGAGATATGTAGGAGCTTTTATCCTTTGTATTGGGTCAAAATGAGCTAGTTATGGCTCATGATGAGGTTCTCATCATACCCCCATGCCTAGCTTTTGCTAGTCCCTTAGCAAAAAAAACTTAAGGTTTCAACCCTTGTTCTAGACCATGAAGTTTTCAATGGTTTTAGATAAGTGCCTTTTTATTTGAGCATAGATTAGGTTAGAATGCTGACCATAGGCCTAAAAGATACTCTAGTACCAATCAAGATCCAAATCTGTCTAGCCTTAGTCTCAGTCTTTTAGCAAAGGTTTTTAAGGCCCGCAAGAACTAACCTAAGGTTTATTGGACTTCGTGGTTAAAGCACCCGTGCTTGAAATGATTTTAGCCCTGGCCCAGTTCGCAGTGCGTTTTGTAAGAGAGAGATAGAAAGTTTTTTCTGTTTGGAGAGTTTTCTCTCTCTTTTTCTTTTTAGTTCTAGCCTAGGATTGGCTTTTCAACACGGTCTGTATCAGATTCCTTGCTCCCATCATCAATCCTCAAGGGTTCCTGGCGATCGATGCTTCGAGATAGCACCGCCCATGGCAACCCCCGGAACCCTGGCTATTGAGATTTCGAGATAATCCCATCCATGGTATTCCGTGGCCGAATCCAGACCTTGGCAATTGACACTTCGAGATAATGCCATCCATGGAATCTGAACCAGCAGAGTGCTTACATGCCCCCCGTAGGATATGTAAATATCCTAAGAGACAAGCACCGAGGAGATGATATTTTGTTACGCATCTTCGAGGGGATTTCCCGCCTCTCTGCGCTGGGAACTCGTCCAAATCAACTTGTGTTGATCGGCCGCTCCTATTCTAGGTGTTCTTTTCAGATTTTTGCGACGCTTCTGCGTGATTCTGATTTTTACGCTTACTGAACCAGGCTGTGTGTGAGATTAGGGTGCTTAGGTTACTGAGTCCCGTAAACCAAAAATTAGTTAACGAGGCCGAATACTCCCTAAGCCTTAGACCTAATACTTCAGCTTTTCATTTTCCTCAACCTCTTGAGGAGTGTCCAGATCTTAATGGGTACTAAGAGTCTATTCAAGAATGCCTAAGGTTTGCATTCTTACTAATCTCATTGTGCACTTTTCAGTTATTTTCTTGAATGAGGTCTAGAACTTAGGTTAATTCCTTAGTTTCTTACTAATGACTATCACTCTTTTTTTTTCATAATTTTGTGCTCCTTTTTCATTTTGTTTGTTCTCTCCTTCACAAAATTTTCCTTCTCCTCTTTTCCTCTTATTCTTTTTCGAAATTTTTTTTTTTTTTTTTTTTTTAATTTTTATGGTATTTTTGGCATATGTGAATTTTTTGTTTGAAACCTTTTCTTACAAGTTTTTGCACTTTCCTACCCCCCCATGCCTAAGATTTGCAATGTCCTCATTGTAACCTAGGGGGTCTTAGTTCATTCCTTAAGACAGAAATTTGGGTGAGTGGATGGGTCGGGTTGAATTTTTGCGGACGATTTCAAATTTCAGATGCGAACATCTGAGTTGGGGTCGGCTGTCTATAAGGGTGAACTTCGAGTGCTGAAAGGTGTCAGAACAAGTTTCAGGTTTTCAAAGAGAATGACGGGCTGCCTCCCGTTAAGCGCTGAGTTTTACGCCATCGGCTGGGCGCAATAAGCTCAAGGGGAACGGAGGATATAAGATGCCTCAGCCAAATCAGTAGAAGTTACATCAATGAACGGCTTGAGTCTTTGACCATTCACGATGAAAGGTTCAGAATCGTGGCTGAGTGGACTGATTTCGATTGCTCCATTTCCAAAAACCTGTCGGACCAAATATGGTCCGACCCACTTAGATCTCAGTTTTCCTGGGAAGAGTTTGAGGCGGGCATCAAAGAGTAGGACCTTTTGACCAGGATGGAAGATCTTTCTTGAGATGTGTTTGTCGTGGAAGGCTTTAACCCGCTCCTTGTAGATTTGCGAGTTCTCGTACGCGTCTATGCGCAATTCATCGATCTCGCTGATTTGGAGTTTTCTGTGGGTCCCAGCCTTGGAAAGATCTAGATTACAGTTCCGTACTGCCCAATAGGCTTTATGCTCCAGTTCGACGGGAAGGTGGCATGCCTTTCCGTACACCAATCTAAAGGGAGACATGCCCAATTGGGTCTTGTGGGCGGTCCTATAGGCCCACAATGCTTCCGGAAGTCGGGACGACCAGTCCTTCCTGTCAGGTCGAA
This sequence comes from Thalassia testudinum, assembly GCA_037157565.1. Lineage (NCBI taxonomy): Eukaryota > Viridiplantae > Streptophyta > Magnoliopsida > Alismatales > Hydrocharitaceae > Thalassia > Thalassia testudinum. Next base: position 127,737,442 of record JAZHRO010000014.1, on the reverse strand, counting down.
CAGTGACCTGCAGGATTTTCTTGATCTCCCGATTTGACAGCTCAGCTAGACCATTAGTTTGGGGGTGGTAAGGAGTAGAGATTCGGTGAGACACCCCGTATTTGGTCATCAGTGACCTAAACTGAGCATTTGTGAAATGGGTTCCCCCATCAGAGATTATTGCACGAGGAATCCCGAACCTTGAGAAAATGTGTTGATGAATGAATTTGAGAACGATTTTGTGATCACAGGTTCGGGTCGGTATGGCTTCGATCCATTTGGACACGTAGTCCACAGCCAACAGAATGTATTCGAAACCATCCGAAATAGGAAAGGGGCCCATAAAATCAATCCCCCAAACATCAAAGATTTCGCATACTAGAATCGGTTGCATAGGCATCATGTCGCGATGGCTCATGTTGCCCAAAGTCTGGCAACGACTGCATGCCTTGCAATGACTGTATGCGTCTTTGAACAGTGTGGGCCAGTAAAAGCCGCACTGGAGGACTTTTGATGCGGTTTTATGCCCGGCAAAATGGCCACCGCATGCCTGGTCATGGCAGAAAGAAAGGATATTGTTGACTTCCCCTTCCGGGACACATCTCCGGATGATCTGATCGGCACCTATGCGGAAGAGGTACGGGTCTTCCCAAATGTAATACTTGGCATCGGAGCGTAATTTGTCTTTCTTGGCCTTCGGCCAATCGGACGGGGTCTGATGAGATGCCAAGTAATTTACAATATTAGCAAACCATGGAAGGCTAGTACCAATAGTCAGCAGGTGCTCATCGGGAAAATGCTCAGTGATGGGTCCGGAAGGGTCTATCATTTCAGAAGGAAGACGGGACAAGTGATCAGCTACCACGTTTTGTTTTCCCGCTTTATCGCGAATCTCGAGGTCAAATTCTTGCAACAGCAAGATCCATCGGATCAATCGAGGTTTCGCGTCCTTTTTTGCAAGGAGATGCCTCACAGCCGTGTGATCCGAGTATATGATGACATGGGAACCCAGAAGGTACGATCTGAACTTCTCTAGGGCAAATACTACAGCTAGCAGCTCTTTCTCAGTAACTGTATAGTTACGCTGAGCCTCATCGAGTGTTTTGCTGGCGTAGTAAATGACCACAGGTTTCTTGTCATTTTTCTGCCCCAAAACCGCTCCTACAGCGAAGTCGGATGCATCACACATGATCTCAAAGGGTTGAGACCAATCAGGGGACTGTAGGATCGGGGCTTGGGTGACTCGGTCACGCAGGATTTCAAATGCTTGAGTGCATTCCTTGGAGATTTCGAAGGGAACATCCTTGGAGAGAAGAGTGGTCAGGGGGCGTGCGATTTTTGAAAAATCAGGGATAAATCGCCGATAAAAACCGACATGCCCTAAAAAGGAGCGGATGTCCCTGATCGAGCTAGGCATAGGAAGGCGAGAAATCAGATTAACCTTAGCTCGATCCACTTGGATACCTTTCTCCGAAATTGAGTGTCCCAGGACAATTCCCTCAGGCACCATGAAATGGCTCTTTTCCCAGGAAAGAACCAAATTCACGTCGATGCACCGCCTGAGTATCTGGACCAAGTGTTGGAGGCAATCGTCGAATGATGCTCCGAAAACTGAAAAGTCATCCATGAAGACTTCCAGATAATCACCTACCATATCTGAGAATATGGCAAGCATGCATCGCTGAAAAGTAGCGGGTGCATTGCAAAGACCGAAAGGCATCCTTCGGAAAGCGTATGTTCCGAAGGGGCAGGTGAATGTGGTCTTTTCTTGGTCCTCAGGATGGATTGCCACCTGGTTATAACCGGAGTACCCGTCAAGAAAGCAGAAGAACCTATTTCCCGCTAGTTTTTCGAGAATTTGATCAATGAAGGGTAGTGGGAAATGATCCTTCTTCGTGGAGGAATTGAGTCGACGGTAATCTATACAGACTCTCCACGAGTTGGCTAATCGGGTAGGAATGATTTCTCCGGTCTCAGTCGTTATAGTGGTGAGTCCTGCCTTCTTAGGCACGACCTGAATTGGGCTCACCCAACGACTATCGGAGATCGGGTAGATGATCCCGGCATCTAACCACTTGATGATCTCCTTTTTCACGACCTCCTGCAGATTGGGGTTTAAGCGTCTCTGCATTTCACGAGAAGGTCGTGTGCCCTCTTCTGAATAGATATGATGAGTACAATAAGAGGGACTTATTCCAGTCAAATCATCGAGGGTCCATCCGATGGCTCTACGATGTTGCTGGAGGACAACAATCAGACGGGATTCCTGTTCAGGATTGAGGTTGGAATTGATGATCACAGGAAGGGTCTGATTAGAACCCAAAAAGATGTATTTCAAATGAGCAGGAAGGGGTTTTAGTTCAAGGATGGGGTTTTCAGCAGCAGCGGGTGGTTCAGTATAGATGTGAGGTTCAAGGGTGGGAGTTACTGGGTTGTTGACATCCAGATTGGACTCCTCTGTTAGCGGGTCAAGATCCTTCTGTGGTTGATGAGGCATACTCAAGTCATTCTGGAGGTGTGATTCATCAACCAAAGTCTTGATGTCACAAATTTGCTCGATGACGCCGCAATTAATTCCTTGTTGGGCCTTAAATATATCAATTTTCAGTGTTTGATCTCCAAACTTAAGCTCTATTTGGCCCTCCTCACAGCTGATGTTGGCTCTAGCAGTAGCCAAGAAAGGTCTCCCTAGAATGATTGGTGTATCCCTAGGGTTCTCAGGTGCATCCATGTCTAAGACTATAAAGTCCACTGGAAAATAGAAATCCCGCACTCTTACGATAACATCCTCGAGAATCCCTTTTGGTGACTTTATAGATCGATCTGCTAATTGTAACGTCACCTCAGTTGGTTTCAGCTCAGATTCTTCCAGATGGTCAAGTAAGGATGTGGGTATCAGATTTATAGATGCTCCCAAGTCTAACAATGCTCTATCAAATTGGGTACCACCTATCTTACAGGAGATCAGGGGAGTTCCAGGATCTTTTGCCTTGGGTGGGAGTCTACTAAGGATTACAGAGCTGGCTTGCTCTGACAGAACAATTGGGCTCCCTCCCTTGGTTCGCGGCTTACGCTGGGGTGTACATATATTCTTTAGAAATCGTGCGTAAGCTGGTACGTGGCGAATTGCATCCATCAAGGGGATGTTTATGTGGACCTGCTCAAAGAGCTTGACCAGGTCCTCCTCAGGGGCCACGGGTTTGGTGGTCTTCTTTCCCTTGGTCAGGGCTTCGGGAAACGGGATCTTGGTTGGTTCCTCTAGGATAGGTCCAGGTTGTGGGTCTGGAACAGCGGTACCTTGGATAACTATCCTAGGGTCATGATTATCAGGCTGGGAGTGGTTTGGATAACGCGGGTCCTGAGTTGTCTTACCACTACGTGTTGTTACAGAATTTAATCCGGCCTGATTTTGGTTTGGATTTGGTAGGAGGGGTGGCTGCTGCTGAAATCCCGTACGAGAAGTAGAGGCTTCCATCTCGTCTGGAGATGGGGCAGTAGGGGCCTGATAAATCCATTGAGCGTGGCCTAAATTTGGATTCATAACGCGCTTCTGGGTTGGCACGTTATTTGGGTTAGGAAGGGGTTGGGAAGGGAGTGTGCCTGGCTGGCGAGAATTTGCCAACTGGGCCAGCTGAGTTTTAACTTCAGTAAGCTCGTCCTTGTGCTGTTTTTGAATGGCCGCATTCGATTTTTGAATGTCAGCCAGAGTCTGAAGGATTAAGGACATTTGATCTTGATTTGGCCCTGATGGATAAGTAGGGTTGGGCCGAGGCTGAGGCGGCTGGTAGTGATGAGAGGGCTGTGGGTGGGACTGAAAAGGTGGTCTTTGGGTTTGGGAATTTCCCGCCCACTGAAAATTGGGATGGTTTCGCCATCCACGGTTGTAAGTGTTGGAGAATGGGTCGTTCTGGATGGCGTTGAGGTCCTCGCAGGTCTGAGGAACCTCCTGAGAATCAGGGAAAGGAGGAATGGAGTTCCCCCGGCTGGTGAAGAAAGGATCGGATGATCTTCCAGTCCAAGAATCAGATGGGGATGGATATGGATCCATCCCAGGGGAGGATCGGTGTAGGATGTTTTGCACAGTCTCCTGTGTGGAAGGAGGTTGTGCAAAGGAGTTACGCGCAGAGGTGGTTCGCTGCAAGTGCTGAGTCAGCTCATCCACCTTCTTTTCAATGATTGAGACCTTGTCCAATCGACTGGCCATTAATTCCAGGTCGACTGATGCGGACAGGCCCTGCGTCTCATGTGCTCCCTTAAGATTCGTCGCTGCGCGGGTATTCGTCCTGTCGAATAATCCCATGGAGTCATTGTTGATGGAGTTCTCGCACATGTTTTCGAGAATCTCCCATACGGTGTCTTCATGTTGACCCATGATGTTTCCTCCGCAGGTTGCATTGACGAAAAGGCGGATGTCCTCACGGAGTCCCTGGTAAAAAGATTGGACTTGTTCCCATTTAGGAACTCCGTGATGGGGGCACTTCCTCATGAGATCCTGAAAACGATCCCATGCCTCATGGAGAGGTTCTCCTGATTGTTGAGTGAAGTGTGTAATCTGATGGCGCAAGGCGTTGGTCCGACCAACGGGAAAGAACTTTTTCAAAAACTCGGATTGAAGTTCTTCCCAAGTGTTGATCGGCCGGGTCTGAGTTTGATACCAATGGGCGGCCTTGTCCATAAGAGAAAAGGAGAACATCTTCATGAGAAGAATATCCCGATTTTGCGCATCTGATCCAAAAGTGTGGGCCAGATGCTTTAGCTGTTTGATGTGTTGGAAGGGATCTTCAGAATTAAGCCCATGGAATTTAGGTATAGCGTGAATCATGTTGGGCTTTAATTCGGAATCAGGTCCTCCAATCGGGATTCTGACTCGAGGCTCAATGGCCACCGCAGCAGGATTGTAGTGGTCCCGCATCATAGGACGCTGCGGTGGGTGCACGAAGTTTTGGAAGAGGTCATTGAGTCGCTGGAGCTGGTGTTCCAGATTATTTTCTTCCTCAACTGGCTGAGCCATGATGGGGGAAGAAGAAGAACTTGGTTCTGAATCAGAAGAGAGAATAATGTGAGGGTGTTGCTGCACAAACACGGGCGTCGAGGCTTGGCCTTGACGAGAGTGAATTTCTAATGGAGGTCTTAAGGGTGGTCTTAGAGACCTCCTTCCGTACATGCACAGTTGGGAGAGGTAAGTTTAGAAGGTGATGGACCCAATCAAGACACCCAAAAATGTGTTGGGTGACTATAGAGGTGCGGGGCAGATGGACCCCTTGATCAGAAAGATCGTCCACCTGAGAATTACCTGGGCAGCCAGAGAGGGAGAGTCCCGCGAAGACCCCTACACGGTAGAGCGTCCCCACGGGTTACAGGGTTTCCCCCACCCGACCTCTCTTGTCACTGCGGTTCCAGGTAGACCAGAATGGGGATCTTGACCTCTTAAGTCTACCAATTTTAAGATCAGGGTGCTTAAGGTTTTACTTGAACTTTAGTCTTTTTAAGTGCAAAGAGTGACCTAATTTAAGGTTGGTTAACCCAAAGGGGTCAACTTTACCTATTTTTTTCTTTAAGAGCTTTTAGGTCCTGTCTTTTAGGGTTCAAGTGTTTAGAGAGAGCCAATTGTTTAGGATTTTTCTTGTTAATTATTTTCAATCAATGGCTTGGGCACACCTCTTTAGGATTTCCTCAATTCTTGATTAAGGGGTGTGTCTCTACTGAAATCCTAATGTTTGACCTTATGTTGGCTCTACTTGGTCCATTTAACTCTTTGTTGGGCAATTAGGGCTCAAGCAAGAATGTGTTAGCCCTTAAATACCCTTAATAGTGTGCAGGAGTGATGAGTTGAAAACATGCAACTTTTTATGGTTACTAAGTATGGAAGACAGGTTAGCCCTATATTGCTTTGTTCTTTTCTTTTCTTTCTCTTTAGAGTGTAGGGGTTAATAGTGAGAGAAAAGATTTACCTGTCTTCGGAGTGGTTGTCGTGTGGTTGCTTGTCTTCTTGAGTTCCTGTAGCTGCACAAAAGAGAGGAGATTATCAGAAATTAAAAGATACAGGAATGTTTACCTCTAAAATAGCCGTTGCTCCCCGGCAGCGGCGCCAAAATGAAAGCGTCGGCGGTTTCAGTTATATCGTTGTAGTAAAGCCGGTTGTTACCAACGTTTCATATAAAATTTTTTTTACTCGGAAAAATAAAAGAGTTCCCGAGGTCGAACTCAGGGAGCAAGTTGTATTCTAGAGATATACAAGTTCTATTACAAAAATAAAGAGAGAGAGAGAGAGAGATGAAAATTTGGCTTCTTCTTCTTTTCTTCTTTCTTCCTCTTTGTCTTTGGTTCTTCCTGTTCTTCTTCTTCGTTCAGATCTTCTGCTTTCTTCATATCTTCCCCTCGTGCTCTTCTTCTTCTTCTTCTTCTTCGTTCAGATCTTCCCCTCGTGCTCTTCTTCTTCTGTTCTTCCTTGTTTCCTTTCTTTCTTTTTTTTTTTTTGTCAGATCGTCTTCTTCTTTTCTTGCTTCTTGCTTCTCTTCATTCCTTCTTCTTCTTTGTCTTCACCTGCCTTGACCTCTCTTTTTCTTCTTTCGCGATGGCCGTTGCTCTTCCTTCTGCTTCAGCCTGTCTTCTTTCCTGCTCTGGCTGCTGACCTTCCGTCGTCTGCCCCGGTGCTGAGACGACTTAACGATGCCTTCGCTACAGTGCAGCAGCTCCTTCTTCTTCAGCGGGTCTGCTTCTTCTTCTTTGGCCTGCACACTTCAGAGTTTTTTCGTCAAGAGGCAAAAACCTACTCTACCCCCCTCCCCCGCATATCTCTCTCTCTGAAATCACTCTTCGGAAGCTCTCCCAGAGCGCTACCGGGTAATCGGGTTCGGGTCAGGCCCGGGTCCAGGCCCACCGGCGTGCGTGGTGGGCGAGGAGTGCAGGTCAGTCTAATCGGGTCGGGCCAGGTCCGCGGAGCGTGGTCACGGACGAGGCCGAGTCGGGTCGGGTCGGGTGAGAGGGACCTCACCCCGTGGTAACTGAGGCAAACAGATGGTGGCACTTTTGCAATTTATGTGGGTGTGTGGCTTCAGAAACTCCCGAGGTGGGACTATCCGCGCACCCCTTTTCTCTCACGCCTGCAGCAGGGATGGTGCTTCCAATTGCAGCAGCTGTTGAGGCGCGCAACTCCAATTGAGGGCCAGGGTGTGTGCGCAAGACTCTTTCGCGCTGGCCGTGGCTCTTCAACCTGGGATATCTAGGCTTGGAGCAACCTCGAGCAAGCTTCGAGCTTCCTCGCCAATGGCGGTCAAGGCCTGGAACCTGAAATCAATAGAACGGCCTCTCGGCCAAATCAGACAGGCGGGGGACCTTCGCCGTGGCACGGCGAAGGTGGTCAGGGGGTCTGCAGGGGGCGAGATGGAGCTATCAGGTCGTCCTAGGTCAAACTGTGAGCGAGGGAGTGGGTGTGTTCGGTGGATCTGCAGAGGGTGTTTGGTGGGAAGTGGAGGGGCGGAAGAGGATCAGGGTGAGGAGGCGGAGGTTCTGCGGTGGTCGGCGAGCCGTGTGGGTCGCTGAGGTGATGGGAGCGGCTCGCCGGAGGGTGGTCGGAGGCGGAGAGGATGAGGGTGAACAGGGTCGGTAGAGGGCTTAATTGACTAAATCGAAAGCGGGGAAAGAAAGAGGAGGAGAAGGGGAGTAAGTCTAACTTAACTGCAGGGACGAAGGGGGAGGAACAGGGCGACAGTCGTATCGACTGTCGCCGGAGAAGATGATGCTCAGAGAGAGGGGCGGCGGCGAGCAGAGGGCTGGAGAGGCGCCAGCTGGGTGCGGCGTGGCGCGGGAAGAGCAGGGGAGGAGGTCTCTGCTGCTGGTAGTGCGGCAGAGCGAAGAGGTGGAGGGGGAGGAAGTCGCCGGAGCTGGTGAGCGTCTGCCGGAGAAAGAAGAGAAGAAAGCTGGGGGTTTTCTCCGTCAGATCCAGGCTCTTTTGGTCGGTGGAGCGGCGGGGGGTATTTATAGGGTTGAAGCAGGGAGGAAGGCGGAGGGAGACGACGTGTCTCCCTCGCCGGAGAATGGTCGGAATACGAACCCATACCGTCCGTGCGTTCGCACGGCCGGTATGGGGGGCTACAATGACCATGGGGGTGCTCCTGCGACGGCTGACGACGCAGGGCACCCCCGGTACACTTGCCAGGTCCTCCACCTCACCCTGCGCGGCGCCATGCTCCGCGCAAGGTCGCCGGAGCATGGTGCTGGCAGGGTTTTGCAGGAGGGACCTGTTTGCAAAGAACGAAGGAGAGTTAGGGGCCAAAATGCGAGGGTTCAAAAGTTGAGGGCCAAAGGGTAAATATATGAGGACCAAAGTGTGAAGTCGGTCAAGGAGGTTTCTTCTTAGGCTCAAGTTTTTATACATGACTAATTAGAACCTAAGGAATCTGATGGTAAATTTTATTTTCATATTAAACCTTGTTTGACCGATCAATTTGCGCAAAAACCCAAATTAAGTTATTAATTGGGCATGGTTCTCAATGTAGGTCAAAATGGGTTCTAAAGGCCAAATTGAAGGTTATAAACCCTAGAGATTATTTTTCTATGAATTTTAGAGGGTTTATTCTATTTTTACTTTGCCTCGAACCTTGTGAATTGAAGTGGGTTGTTTTAGGGTTACAGATTATCATTTGGTTCCTTGGAAGTGCTGTAGCCCCTTGCTAGATCATCTCATCCCACTTTTATTCTTATTAAGCTGTTTTGACCTATGTTTGGGCCCTGAATTACCCTGTATGCAGATTATACTGGTAAAATTGCACTTTTACCCCTTATGACTTGTTTTCTTCTCAAACTCAGAATTCTCTGAGTTAAGCTTTTCCTTGAGATATGTAGGAGCTTTTATCCTTTGTATTGGGTCAAAATGAGCTAGTTATGGCTCATGATGAGGTTCTCATCAAGGGGGATGAAGTGGGATGTGGGTGAATTCGTGCAATAGCGTTTAGTGTGCCAGCAGGTGTAAGTCGAGCATCAGAGGCCTACAGGGCCACTACAGCCACTTCCAGTGCCAGAGTGGAAGTGGGAGAGCATCACCATGGATTTGGTGGTGGGCTTACTGTTACCCAGCGAGGACACGACACAGTCTGGGCAATCGTTGACAGATTGATGAAGATGGCGCATTTCTTGCCGATCTGAGTCACCTTGGGACCAGCACAGTTGGCAGAGAGGTATATCTGCAATGTGGTATGTCTACACGAAGTTCCGTGGGAGATCGTATCCGACTGGGATACCCGCTTTACATCCCAGTTTTGGGCTGAGTTTCAGCAGACCCTGGGGTCGCAGTTGAGGTTCCATACAGCTTACCACCCCCAGACGGACGGACAGTCTGAGCGCACAATACAGACACTTGAGGACCTTTTGCGTGCTTGTGTACTGGACTGGTGGGGCTCTTGTGAGGAGCACTTGCCCCTGGCGGAGTCTGCAAATAATAACAGTTATCACTCGAGCATCGGCATGGCACCCTACGAGGCTCTACACGGACGGAGGTGTACGGCACCCTTGAGTTGGGTAGAGGTGGGGACCAAGTGGGAGGTTGGCCTAGGCTGACCTGACAGACTCAGGATATAGTCGAGCAGATTCACAGGTGACCTCGCACTGTCAGGAGCAGACAGAAGAGATATGCTGATTGGAAACGCAGAGAGGTGCAGTCTGAGGTTGGGGACCATGTCTTCCTTCGCGTTTCGCCCATGAATGGCCTGCAGCGGTATAGGGTGAGAGGGAAGCTCGCGTCGAGGTTCGTGGGACCCTTTGAGGTCCTGGAGCGGGTTGGACCCATTTCTTACAGGCTTGCCCTTCCTCCCTAGCTTTCTGGTGTGCACGACATCTTCCACGTGTCCAACCTCAGGAAGTACGTCACTGATCCTAGTCACGTCCTGAGTCACGAGAGCATCGAGGTGGGCGACGACCTGACCTACCCCGAGCGGCCAGTGCAGATTCTCGACAGAGCCGTCCGCAGTCTGAGACAGAAGCAAGTACCCCTGGTGAAGGTTTTGTGGAGGAGCCAGCGGTACGAGGAGGCTACCTGGGTGCCTGAGGCGACGATGCGGGAGCGGTACCCGGAGCTTTTTGCAGGTACGTCTTTTCGGACCAGCTTCGATCCTCTTTGAGTTTGTTATGCATATATGGTTCTTTTTCACACCCTAGTTAGCGCAAGTTTCGGGGACGAAACTTCCTTTGAGTTTGTTATGTTGTTATAACCCGGGCATCAAACGTCATTTAAGACGTCTGGGAATTGGTCCAGACATCTACTCAGACATTTGGAAGCCTTCCCAGATGTCTGGAATTTAATTTTTTTGGCGTACGGGTTCGCGTCTGCGTGCATGCACGTGCAGACTGAACCGTTGCCCTCCTTCTTCTCTTTCCTTCCTCCCTGCAGGTGCAGCCACCTTTTTCTCTCTCTCTCCCCATGGCAGCCTTCAAATACCCCCTCTCCTCTCCCTCACCCTCACTCCACCGCCTTCTTCTTCTTCTTCTTCCTGTCAGTGAGAGAGTGAGCGGGCGAAGGTAGCAGCAACTGCTGTGGTGAGTGCAAAGGAAGGAGGGGCTGCTACGAGAGGGAGAGAGCTAGACCGCGAGGGTGCGAGCTCGCCGGAGCAGCCAGGGCCGGCCGGCGGGTGCACAACGGAAGTGTGGTGTTGGGGAGGAGTTGCTGCAGCTCAGGCAGCAGGCGAGCGTGGCATAGCATGGCCGTGCACTGTAGGCGGAGAGCGAGGAGGTCCTGATTCTAGGAAAATTTCCCAGAATCAGACGTCCGGACATACCACCAGATGACGCAGGAGACGTCTGGAGGAAGGTCTAGACGTCTGAAAGGTACGATATTTTTTCCTTCCCTTCTTCTTTCTCGTGTATGGCCATGCAGCCATTCCGTCGATGGGTTATGCTTCGTTCTGTGTTGAGGAGGATCGCATATGGGTGCAGGTCTCGTTCGGGAAGGAGCAAGGGCACTTCCTCCCACATAGATCGAACGTCTGGACATAGCACGAGATGACGGAGAGGGTCGCCAGACGTTCGGAGTGAAAGTCGAACATCTAGAAACTAAGTCCAGACGGTTCAGCGGGATTCTGGACGTTTGAAGGACCGCGCAGGATCAAGGTATGACCTGTGCCATCATTTAAGACCTCTGGAAGATGTTCTAGACGTCTGATTTTGGGCAGACTTGTCATTTTTGACCCATTTAGGGTCCGCTCGAAGTCCATTTTCCGTGTTTCAAGTTTTGTTCTTCTCAGATTTAGTTCCTCTACCTTTTTACAGTAATTGTATCCTATTCTGTGTAGCTTCTTGTAATTGATCCTTATGTTAGGACATCGTTCCGTTGTGGCTCTGGGGATTGCGGAGGCACGCGGGCTTGCCGATCACGCCCCCAGTACTCCCGATTTTGTGGGTAGAGTGGCCCCTTTAATTATTTATAAGAAATTATGCACTTGACAAATAATTAGTAGATTCTAGGGTATTGCATGAATCCTAGGACTGAAAAACTAGATTGAATGATAGATCCTAGGGTATGGCATGAATCCTAGGACTGAAAAACTAGATTGAATGATAGATCCTAGGATATGGCATGAATCCTAGGACTAGATAATTGGATTGAATGTATATATTGCAGTCTTGGAAAAGTAGAAAGGAAAATGATAACTGCCTGTAATTGGTTAACAGTTGCCTATTTAAGAATGGATAATTATTGTTGATAACATGGGCTATATGAATATAAAGTTGAAATGATGAAACCTAAATTGGCTGAGTTAAAGAAAAATGAGCGTGAACCCTACAGGGAATTAGTAGAGCTCCTAAGAAGTGAATGGAATAGAATTGGGGAAGTGAGCTGGCCCTTGAGTACGGAGTACCAAGGAGAGCAACTATCCCCCTATTTAGTGAAGAGCGGAGCTAGCCACCCCAGGGACCCGGGGTTAGGTCTGGCCACTTTGTACCGACTTTTGGCCCTCGTGTTCACAGTACCGAGGAGAGCTACTAGTGTAGGGAAAGCACTAGCCACCCCACGGGCCCCCAGGTTCTGCTAGCCTCCTACACCGACTTGTTAGGCCCACTAGGAAAACTAGGGTAGTCAGGTGAGGGTGCGCAGATTGTGGAGGGGCAAGACCCCTGTTTAGTTACTGTGGAGGGGTTGGACCCCTGTTATTGAGAGGGCTCAGCCTTATACTGGTTCCGTGTTATGCTTTGGGTGCACCCGTTAACGGAAATGACTGATCGCATGCCAGTGTGGGGTAGCTACTCGTGCGTTTATCGCATGTGTCGTAGTCATCATTATGTCTATCAGCGACCTTGGGGTGGTTGATTGAGGGTAGGACCACCACAGGGGACTGTCCCGGCAAGAGGAGCACCACGTGTTACTTCTACTTTTCGGAAAAGACTACAATCAAGATCGTTCCCACGAGGAACATTCAAGATCTAGAGAAAGATCTGAGAATATAATTCAATAATGAGTAAATGGAAAAGTAAAGAAAGAGATTAAAAATATAACAGCTACTGTCCACCTTACTATTTTTCTTAGCTTTTGGTTGCCACTCTACTCAGCGTTTCACTAACGTGTCACCTTTGTCACCTTTTCAGGACTAGGTGTTGAGCAGCCAGAGTCGGCGGCTGTAGAGGGTGCTAGGCCTAGTACAGTCAAGTAGTTTTACTTGTGTAGTACCCACAGTACCTTTCCTTCTGTTGTAGTGAGTATTTTCTATTACAACTACACTCTTTTATTGTAAGCATCATGTTTATGTACCTATTTATTTCTTTACTGTTGTGGTGGTGTATGCTGTAGTAGTTCTTTCCTTTACTTCTGTATTTTGTTACTGCTAGTTTTATACATGGTGAATGTGGTTTATTTTACTGCACTTTTGGTTACTTTCTCATTGGACGATTGGGTCTTGGGATCAGTCAAGTTGGTTCGATTCTCGTGTCTCATAGGGATTCGGGAATCGGGTCGTAATAGAATCTTAGGCAAGTTGAGATGTTATGGTGGGGTTGAAATCAACTCAATTCCAAGTCTCCCCACCAGAAAGGTGATCCCGAATTGTAGATAAGTGAGGCAAAAGAGGGGTGCAATCAATCTTCTTGTGTTTGCCTCAAAGAATACTTCGCACGGCGAAAAATTCAAGAATCCAGATTCTTGGATTTTCGCTATGCGAAGTAAGGCGGAAAATCTCGGGGCGATGGGAGTAAAGGAAATCAATCAAACAAGCGAGTTTTAGTCCACTTGCCCCAAGAGATCCCAAGAAGTTTTTCTAGTTTTTTTTTAGTTTTAATTTTTTTTTTTATTATTAAGGTTACAAGTTAACCTAGGTTGCTAAGAAGAGAAGACCTACTTGTTCGGCAACGTGTGCAAAGCTCCAATACGGTGTCGGCGTCTTCACACTCTCGTTCCCGCCTTGGATCTGCTCACGTCTTCAACTTCGTTTGCCTGCCATTTCCTTGCAACAGGTTCACCTGCACACCAAAAATAGAGACACCCATGAATAGAGAAGAGAAAAATTGAAAGGAATTGAATAGAAACTTACTTGAAGGCACACTTCCTCGGCAACGGCGGCAGAAAAGATCTGGTGTCAGACCCGAATAGGTTGTTAATATGGTGATTTTATCATTGAAGTGTGTACAGTGGTTAACCTAAATCAGACATAACCATCTCTTTACAAATTTTTTTTTTTTTTAACCTGGCCTACTTGATTTTATCTTGGTCACTTTTAGGCCCAGGGTCGAACTCAGGGAAGTGGGGTTACAAGTCAAGTTTCTACGCCTTTCCTGCAACGAATCTCTTTCACTCGTTTATTGTGTTTTTGGTGTTTTTCTATTTAGATTCTTTTCTCTGGTAATCTTTGTCCTTGAGGCACACCCTCAAAATTAAGTTCTTGGCTTTGAGCCAAAACAGGGTTTCAAAACGGTCTTGGCTATTCGCAAGACGGATTACCTGCAAGTCAAGGATTTTCTTTTCTCTTTTATATTTTTTTATCTTTTTATTGGCATGAAAGAGAAGCAGAAATAAAGTAAATATAGTATATATATAGGTATGTATTATATGTGTATAAAGGGGTGGGGGTGGAGGCAGAGATGGAGTGTAGCACGGTGTCGAGTCGGTCGTCGTCTAGAAAGATGCAACCAACAGGACGAAGTGCCGCGTCTAAGGTGGAAGATGAATGCGAACACGCTTTTTGTACCCTTGTATCGGGGAATATCTGCAACTGGTGCAGATATTCCCACGATACCACGTATGGTAAATAATGTGAAAATATATCTATATATGTATATATGTAAATATATCTATATGTATATATGGTTATATATAGGTATATATATGTATATATATGTATGTGTATATGTATGTGTATATATATATATATAAGTATATGTATAGATAGATATATGTATATATAACTATATAGATGTAAATATATATGTATGTATATGTATATAGTAATATATGCATATATAGATATATGTAGCAAGATATATATCTATATGTATATATAGATGTATATATAAGTAGGTGTTTATATATGTATATATGTATATATATATATGTTTCTATACTTAGTTATATAGGTAATAATATATATATAGATATATGTATATTTATATATATATATGTAAGTATATATATGTGTATACAAATATGTATATATATATATAAGTATATAGATGTATATATGTATATAGACTAATACACAGTTATATAAGTACTAATATATGTATAGATAAATGTAAGTATATATGTATATTTATATATATATATATAAGTAAATGTATATATGTAAATATATATATATATATATATATATATATAAGTATATAGATATATGTATATATATATATGAGTATACCAATACTACTATATATATAGATATAAGTATATATATATGTATATGCATAGAAGTATATGTATATATGTATATATATATGTATATATATAAGTATATAGATATATATGTGTATATATGTATGTATGTATACTAATACATAAGTATATAGGTACTACTATATGTATAAATATAAGTACATATATATATATGTATGTATATATATATATGTATATAAATATATGCATATATATATATCAATACATATATGTATACGTATATATATATATGTATATAATAGTGTATAGGTGTGTGTGCGTGTGTGTGGAAGTGTGAGTGTATGTGTGTGTAAGCATCGGTAAAGAGAGTGTTGTGAGAGAGAGTGAGGGAGAGAGAGAGAGAGCGAGCACGAGAGAGAGGGCACTGCTGTGAAGGTTAAGTCGTCCGTGGCCAGCAGGCGTCGTCTGGAGGTCCTCAAGCGCACGCGCAGGCACGTATGCGCTCAAGGACGTGCGTGCTGGAGGGTGAGGGGCGCGGAGAGGAGATGCATGCGTGGGCGAAGGCTGGAGCGGGCACTCACAGACGTGTGTGAGAGAAGAGAGCAGGCGACGCAAACGCACGGGCGGGTGCGGATGACACGGGTGGAGATGCACACGCGAGCTGCGGCCGGTTGCGGCGCGCCGAGTGACCAGTTAAGTGAGAAGCTCACCGGTCACCCCACTGTAGCCACAGTGTCGCGTAGACTCGCGTGAACAGTGGCTACAGTGTAAGGCCACGCCACGCGACCAGGTACAGGCGGTTGTGTGAGTGCAGACGGCTCGGCGCATGCGATGGAGTGGCTCCGGCTGCTGGCATGCGGGCGTGACCTCACGATAGAGTGCACAGAGGGGGGTTGGGTCAGGAGCGAAGGGGTGCGACAAGGTGTGCGGAGGCCTGCGGGTGCTGCTGGGGTGCTTGGCCGGCTGCTGCAGAGGCGCGCAGAGGCCAGTTGCTGGCTGAAGAGGGCACGACAGGGCAGAGAAGCGGGAGGCGATGGTGCCTGCAGGTGCCTGGTGGAGGCGAGGGCAACATGCAGGCGTGTGCGGAATGGGCTGGGTGGCTGCTGCTGCCTTCTTGCCACTGCTGCTAGAGCTTTGAGCTTCAAGCTTGAAGCTTGCGGCAATGGCTGAAGGTCTTCAAGTGGTGAACCAAGAAAAGAGCCACCATGCCCACCAGCTCTATGAGGAGCTGGGCGGTGGTGGTCTCATTGTGGTGGTGTGCACCACAATGAGGGCTCCTGCCCGCTGGGTGTCTCCTTTGAAGAGGAGGGCCGGCATATGGAGGGAGAGGGAGGAGATGGTGGCCTGGAAGGAGCTACGTTGCTCTTTTTTTTTGAAGTGGATGAGGCTGTTTGAAGAAGAAGACGCCTTGTATTTATAGAAGAAGAAAGCCATGCACAGCCATGCCCTGGCTGTGCATGGCACTTGCATGGCCTTGGTAGGGAGAGGCAGCCGCAGGGAAGGGTTGGAGCAGGGAATGGCGCGAGGAGAAGATGCAATGCAGCCGCGGGAAGGAAGTCAAATAGAAATAAAAAATAAAAAAGAAGGTGAATTTTGCAAAGATGCACTTGAGGAAGAAAGTAAATTGCGAGGCCATTTATTTCATTCTACTCCCCTCTCAATTAAATGCATGCATGCATCTATATTTACAAATGCGACTATGGAACCCTAATATGCATTGGTAATGCTAGGAAATAGCATAAGACGGCACAATTGCAGGCGTATTTTTTCGATGCAATCGGGGAGGGGTCGACCATTTGGGGTCCTGGGTTTGAGTGCAGCTTCTCAAGGTAACCGCATTGCCTGAGGCATTGGAACCAGGGTTAGGTCATTGAGAAAAAGCAGCAAACCCAGGGTGTATCTGTGGGGCTTGTAAAATCATATGGGCTTGCCCCTGATTTTGTTGGAACCCTTGAGGATTGTGGCCCCTGTTCATTACATTCCTCGGGTTCAGTTGTGGCTGAGATGGAAGGGACCCCTATTGTTTGTTATCCAACAGCTGGCTCAATTATCCTTCAATAGAGCCATCTCCTCCTGATGTTTCTGATTCATATTAGCCATCATCTTGATTAGGGTGTCCATTTGATTGTGTTGTGTAGGAGCTACCCTATTCTGGTTATAGGGTGGTCTAGCAGGTGGACCTTGCCGATAGGAGCAAGGGTTTAACCTGGTTTGGTTGTGGAATTGGTTTCGTTTTTGGTTCGACCATGCAAAATAAGGGTGGTTGCATCTTCCAGAGTTGTAAGTGTTGGAGAAAGGGTGAGGCTTGGAGTATGCCTAGATGGCATGGGCATCTTCAAAGGTAGAAGGTGCCAAAGGGGAGGGGAAATAAAAATCAAGGTTTGAAGGAGCAAAGGTCCCTCCTTGGAACATGGTCAGGGGTTGTTCTAGGTGCACTTGGTTCATAGACTGAACTAGGTCAACATTGTGAGCTTCCTTCACTTGGGAGAAGGTCGGCGAAGGGGTTCAGGATTGGTTCAAGAGCTCATCAATTTTCTTGTCCACCAACTCAACCCAATCCAGTTTCTTTGTTATAATGTCCATGTCAACCATTCCCAAATTATTTTGCATCTATAAATCCCACGATGGGGTTGATTAGACCTATTGAATTGGGTCATGGAGGCATTATTAAGCGAGTTCTCACACATTGACTCAAAGAGCTTGAATGCGCTTTCCTCATCCTTATTCATAAAATTGCCTCCACATGAGGCATCCACAAAATTCCTAAGGTTACTATCCAGACCAAAGTAGAAGATCTGGGCCAATTGCCACCTCAAAACTTCGTGGTGTGGGCATTTTCTCAATAATTCATTAAATCTTTCCCATGCCTCATGAAATTGTTCTCCACTTTGCAAGAAGAATGTGGTAATGGCTCTTCTAACGGCAATAGTCTTTCCTATGGGGAGAGACTTCTTTAGGAAAGCATGCCTCAATTCTTCCCAAGTGAAGATGGGTCTCTGATCGGGTGGCTCACTCAACTCAGTAATTAAGTTAATTTCACATAATTAGGAGTAGAAAAAGTCACTTAGGTTAACTCGAAGTTGTGTCGCTTGTGTAGTATAGGGTCGAATTAACCTAACATTTTAGAAATTTTTACTGGTTGAGTCCAGGTTGTTCACTGGGAGGTATAATAACTTCTACATTCACCAATTTTCTTTTATTTTCCTTTATAAGTTTAGGAGGTATAACTAGTTTGATTTTAAAACATGAATTTTGCCAAAATATTTAAACTATAAAGAATATACAAAATTCCATATGAAAAACATATTTACTCAAATGATATACTTTATTAACAAGTAAACATGTTAGTTTTCTATTTTATTTCAAAGCAATTAAGGCAATAAAAGTTGTTCTATTAAAACATGCCTTTTTACAATTAAAACAAATTCAAAAGTAATTAAAATGATGCAAGAAAAGATTTTCTTTATTTATTTCTTCAGCCTCTCTCTTCTTCTTTCTTTCTTTTATTTTCTTCTCTCTCTCGAGCTCTCTTTCTTACCTCTCTTCTGTTGTTCCTGCCTTCTTCTCTTCCTGTCTCTTATTCTATTTCCCTTAGTCTTCTCCTACCTTCTCTTCCTGTCTCTTATTCTCTTTCCCTTAGTCTTCTCCTACCTTCTTCTCTTCCCTTAGTGCCTGTTCTCTTAGTTCCTTTCGTGCCTGTTCTTCTTTCTTTCCTTTGCTTCAACTCTTCACTTAACCTTAGCTTTCAATACTTAGCCATCAGCTCAACACTTATCATTTAACAACCATCGACTTCTCTTTCAATTCCTTAGACTTTCAGCTGAACCAGGTTTTTTTACTTTTTAACCAAAAATTATTTTATTTGCGGCGAGGACCTTTCGAGGATACACAGCACCCAGAGACCACGGTGGGACCAGACCCTACTCGGTCCTCGCCTAATCTCAATTAGGTTCAATTTCGGTTTATTTCATTTCAGTTCATAGTCTCGAGCCCATCTAGCTCAACCGGCCTCCCAGGCCTCGCCCTCCTAGGGCACACTCGCTTACGCCCACAAGGGCGCACACCCGCAGGCACACAAACCTGCACACACACTTGCACATGCTCAGAATGTTTAGAATGATTAGATCAGTAACCAGTGCGCCGAGCACTGATGACTGAAGAGCCAATGTAACAAAATCATTTTATCCCCATGTGCACGCTCAAAAACTGACGATGTGGGACTATCCTAACCCTTTCCAGACCCAACTTCAACTAATCATAACTTCCAGCTCAGAGCTCCAAATCCAGTGATTTCAAGTTTGTTAGAAAGCTCTAGGATTGATCTTCACAATTGCAGGGTCAATTTAAGATTTAGAGGATGTTTTCCTCTTCAATTTGAAGAGTGAAATCAGGGGTTCGTACGAGTTATTTATCACCTGGAAATAGTTTTAACATCTACAAAGTCCTCAGATGGACTTATCTCTCTCATTTAAAGGTCTGTACAAGTTCTAAAATTAATTCCGCATCTGTTAGAGTAAGATTTAAGCTCTTAAGACCTTCAGGAATAGTAGAGAAGCTCTACACTTCTCTAAAGGATTCAGAGTTTGAATTTTCAGACTTTAATATGTGCAACAGACACTTAAGAATGTTTCTAATTGATTTAAACAAATTCTAAGAGCTGTAATTGACTTAACATGGCAGGATTCAAGTTTATATTTCAATAAAAAACTTCTGCTGTAAGTTTGGGTTCAAAAGTAACCCAAATTAATAGGGTTTGAATTCTCACATAATTATTCACCTGAGCTCACTTTATTCTCTTTCAGATAATACAACAAGATCTCAAAATCCATTTAATCTCATCAGTTCTTCAAATTGAGCTCAGAACTCCATAATCGAACTCAGTTTGACTGTGGAGGCACAAAAATTTGACTTTCTGTTAAAAGCCTCTCCACAGGAAATTAAAGCCTCGAATAAAGTCTCCCCAACACCAGGAACTTATGCAGATCTTCAGATAGATGTTCTAACTCATATTCCTAGGGTTTTAGGATCGCCGCCTGAGTTTGAAAATGTGCTTGTTCATTCGAGGAAATCAAAGGTTGCTATAGTGGAATGAGGTCATGAACAGCTTCAGTGCATCGCACTAAAGTTTCTAGGATCCTTAAATTCTTCTTATATCTCTTTATCAGACTTCTCCAACTCCGCCAGAGTTCAAGAAGATGAAGTCATATCTCAAACTCCAGACACTTAATCCTCAAAGAATCATCCTTAGAGCAATCAGTGATCCATTTAATATCATTTTGGAGCTTCTCAATGAATTCTAAAGGCTGAAGTACAAATTTGGCTCACCAGAGCTCTAGTGAGCTCAGGCGAGTCCAGAAAATATGAAAAGTGTACACAGATTGTTAAAACTTACCATTTTTAATCTAAAAAGGACCCTGAGGTTGCAAGGAACCTCAGAATCACATTTAATTCTTCATATGTCCATTAGAATTAAGATTTCACAATGAATTTGTTTCTTCAAAAATCTGATTTGAATTAAGCTTAGGACTTGTTTAACCACTTGATTGAATGGTTAAAACAAGTCAACAAGTGTTTATATTCATAAATATATATCTAATTTAAGATTTGAACTACTCCTGAGCCGCCATTGACAGCGAGCTCAGGAGCTTATTTAAGATTGGGTGTTTACTTTATATGTGATAATAATATGTATTATATTGTCGATTAGGGTCCATAAGTGGTGGATAAATGATGAAAGACCCTATGAAGGTGGAATTAGGTCGATTATTGTCACCATGGACAGTGACAGTACTCGGTGGAGGTGGAATGTCAATTAGGCGATTAGGTGATCAATTACGCAATTAAATGTGCCAGAAGTGATTGTGAGGGTTAAAGGAAGGTGGACAGTGAGTTAAAAAGACAAGATTAAAGCTCTGGCGAGCTCAAGGAGCTCGCCAGAGTCAAAGAGGATAACACTGAAATTCTAAAATTACTCTAATCTAACTACCTAAACTAACTAACTAAGCTAACCTACTCCTACTACTACTCCTAATCTACTGTTACTTGGACGAAGGGGTCAATAGGTTTCCGTCGAATTCTCATGGCAGACGATGAAATAAGATGGTGGAAGAAAGATCTCCAGTGGGCAGATTTGAGGTGGAGCAGAGGATTCCTTTGGTCGGTGCCTGTGTTAGAGACGCGGAAGACCATGGCGGATCTACTTGACTGATCAAGATGAATGGAGGAAGTCGGAAAGTGTAATGGAAAGTCTTCGGAGTTTTGGACGAATAGCCTATTGGGTCAGTTGTAGTGTTAGAAGAGGGAAGGGAGCCAACTTGAGTAAAATCTGAGGGGTGAGGGGGTATTTATAGTAGTTGGTGGCGAAGAGAATGGCAGGGTCTGGCCGAAGAAGGAGCTTGAGGAGCTTAACCTTCGGCGTCGTCTCCGATGACGATGAGGTTATCTCCCACTAAAAGATAGGATTTCCGGTTAATCCAGACCGGTGGATCAAGAGGAGGTGGTGAGCGCAAGATGTAAGAGCTTGGATAAAGAAGGTTGATGTCAGCAGGGAGGTGATCATGCGGTGGAGCGACTCTCTTCCGCCAGCCGTTCGTTCGGCTGAAGAAGAAGAAGAAGAGAGAAAGGGACTTAAATGTAATAAATCTTAAGGACCTGTGTGAGAAATAAGGACTCGATTGTAATGAATATTGACGACCAAAATGTAAACTCAGGTTTTGAAGGTTTATTTTAACTTTGATCTTTTTCAACTTTTTATATATGTTAGTAAATGAGGTAAATATTATGTTTTCACCTTGAATTTACATTTTTGACCTTTTTAGGTTAATTTATTTGATTAAGCAAAATCACTTAAGTTATTATATACTTAGGTTTACATTAAGTTTAGGTTACTTATCTTATTAATTAAGGGAATGATTAATAGGATTTCAAGTCTAATTATTAACTAAATTGTTAATAATGTTAATTGAATGATAAATGCCATTTTTAAATTCTTTTAAGGTCCGTTACTAAATATCCCTTATTTTATAATTAACCCTTATATATTCAAAACCTTAGCTAATTTACTAGGAAGACTAGTTAATTAGGGGTAATTAGAGATTATGATGAGTGTCTCATCATACCCCCAAGCCAAGGTTTTGCTGGTCCCTAGCAAAATTAACTAAGACGATGATGATTTAAAGAACTTGGGTTTAAATTATTATAAATAGTAACTATGTTGAGGAAAGCTTAGGTCAGAAATTTTTAAGTTTAACATAAATGATTAATGTATAGAGCATGTGTGAAAATTTTCTTACTTAGAGTTATACTTATAACATTTTTCAAAAACACACTTAAAACAATTTGTAAACAAGAATTTTAATTTAGAATTAGAATTCTTCAAAAATCTCTTAATCTTTGTAACTATTCTTAACTCAAATTAGAATACAAAGTATTTTAAGAAAACAAAACTTAAGAATTGAGAATTAAATTTTAACTCAAAAACTCAAATAGATTTAAGTCAATCCTTTGTTTATGATATTTAATTTTTATCAATATAAGTTTAAGCAAATTAACCAGATACTCATTATTAATCAAACTTAGAGTAGTAAAACTCAAATTTACTAGCCTACAGCACTAAAGATTAACTTCTAGACCTAGGATTCTGTTAATTCTTCTCCTTTAGGTCTCAACTTAAAATCTTCAAAACCCAATTTCTTAGGCTTCATTGCCCAATACCAAGGTTCAGTAGCTATGATTTTAAAACATCTATGCTTAGTGAAGAGAATTGTCCTTAAGGCATCTAAAGTAGCAAAAATCCAGATCATAAGACATCATTTTCCAATCCCAATTATTCCAATTCAAACCTTTGGCTTGGCCTTACTCAAGTTTGGTTGCTTTCTCGTCACCAGTTTTCTATCCTGAGGTCAACACTTTTTGTGTATATCTCCCCAGTCGACCACTGGGTCTCTTATTCCTAATATTTTTTTCTCCATATTTTTTCTTCACTTTTTCTATAGGTTAGAACACCCATTTGTAGCGAGGTGTTCCTTTTATTTGATGGAAGGAAGGGTAGCATCCATTTGTAACGAGATGCTTTTATTTATTATGTGAAAAAATTGCATAAGCACCCATTTTTGACAAGGCACTTAACTGCTGGGTGTTTTATTTATTTTTTTCTTTCTTTTTTCTTTTCCCCCTTCTCATTTTCCTTACTAACTTTATTCTCTAAATCCTTTTTCTAGTTGAGTGGCACATCCTTCACCCTTTCGAGAACCGCCCCGCGGAAATCCTTGGAATAAAGAGGATTCAGAACTGATCTCTTAACCTCTGTGTTTTTGTGGTTTCAGATGCCAACAAGACAATTCTATGTGTGTGAATTTAGATGTTTAGGTTACTTAGCTCTCAAACTAGAGCTTGGACAACAAAGCCCTTCACTCTCAGATTCTTCAAATTTTTAGTTTCCTCCTAGAGGATCCGTCAAGACAAAATTTACCAAGTCTAGTTTTTTATCTTTATCTTGTAAGTTTTGTAAACTAAAATTCTACCAACTCTCTATTTAATTAACTCTGAATATTTAGCCTTTTTTACTTAACTTTATGATAAAATCAAATTTTTACAAAACAAAAGGATTACTTAATCTAATTGATTAAAAAGTTATAATTTAATTCCAAAACTTAAGTTTAAATCTTAACACACTTAGCTCCTTAATTCAAGGTAAGACTAGAAAAACAAATCCTTAAAAGATTTAAAAGATTCCTAATTCAAATAAAATCTTATTTTAAAAATCTTAAACACAAAAGTGTGTTTTTACAAAATTTTTAAAGTAAAAATCTAATTAAGAATTGAATACTCTTAAATATCATATATATATTTTATACACATTTTAAACTTCTGACCTAAAAGAAAATTAAGCTCTTAATTACAATATATATATATTCTTCTTGTTTTCTTCTTTATTAAAAATGAATATTCCCCTCTTATTATTTATATGAATTTTCTTTTCAAATTTTTGTATTTATATATTTTTATTTTTATGTTTATAAGATTTTTCAATTTTTATGATTTTTTTTTCAAAAATTTTTCAAATTTTTATGAAATTTTTTACTTTTTAAAATTTTTTACCATTTTTAGACTTTTTTTTTAAATTTCTTGGATATTTAATTTTTATGTTATTTTTCATTAACCCATACTTAAAGTGAAAATTTCACTTCAACACCCCCCCAAGCCAAAATTTTACAATGTTCTCAATGTAATAAGGGTGAAAAGATATTACACTTCATTTAGTATAGGGTGATGGAAGGAGTCGAATAAAAGAGATTAAAAATGTCTGTGCGAACGATTTCGAGTCTGACCAAAGGGCAGAGTGGTCAATCAGACTAAATGAAGCTAATCAATATGATATGAAGTGAAATTTTAAAGTAAGTGTATAAGAAAATCAAAAAGATGAAAACATGAAATAGTTATATACAAGTATGGTGGATGGATAGAAAAACCCTAGTGGAGCCGGTAACATTCTCCAACAAGACCCAAAGGATGTGATTCCAAGAAAGGCTTAAGACGTTGACCATTGACTTTGAAGGGTTGATCCTTGTTGGTTGAGTGATTTCGACAGCTCCGTTGTCGAAGACTCTAACTACAATAAATGGCCCTTGCCATTTAGACCTAAGTTTACCCAGGAAGAGCTTCAAACGGGGATCAAATAACAACACCTTCTGACCAGGTGCAAAGGATTTGCAGGAAATGAATTTGTCGTAGAAGGCTTTAAGTTTCTCCTTATACAGCTTTGAACTTTCATAGGAATCATGACGTAATTCCTCTAGTTCGCTAAGCTGCAACCTACAATTTTCACCAGCCTTCATGAGGTCTACATTACAGGCTTTCATCGCCTAATAGGCCTTGTGTTCAATTTCTATGTGAAGATGACAGGGTTTCCCATAAACAAGTCTATATGGTGACATTCCTATTGGTGTTTTGTGGGTAGTCCTACAAGCCCACAAATCCTCATCTAAACGGGAAGACCAATCCTTCCTATCGGGTCGGATTATCATTTGAAGGATCTTTTTGATCTCCCATTTAGAGACCTCGGTTTGCCCATTGGTCTGGGGATGATAAGGTGTAGAAATACGATGTGCAACCCCATATTTTCTAAGTAAAGTTTTAAAATCGGCATTAATAAAATGGGAACCGTCGTCAGAAATAATAGCACGGGTACCCTAAAACGAGTAAAAATGTGACTCTGTATAAAAGGAATGACAACTCAATGGTCGTTTGTGCATGTGGGTATGGCTTCAATCCAACGAGAAACATAGTCGACAACAAGTAAAATATAATAGAAGCCAAAAGAGGATGGAAATGGACCCATAAAATCTATGCCCCATATGTCAAAGATTTCACAAACTAAAATTGGGTTCAAAGGCATCATGTCTTTCCGAGACATGCCACCAAGTGTTTGGTAGCGACTACATGCCTTACAATAAGTCTGAGAATCAGCAAATAACATGGGCCAATAAAACCTGCATTGCAAAACTTTTGTAGTGGTCTTTCTACCAGAAAAGTGACCACCACAGGCTTGGTCATGACAAAAAGATAGAATAGAATCAATCTCAGAAGAGGTGACACAACGCCTAATGATTTGATCATTACAGAGTCTAAAAGGATATGGATCTTCCCAAAAATAGTGTTTGGCTTCTGCTTTGAGTCGTGATTTGAGATTCCCATCCCAGTCTGGCGGGAATTGATGTGTAACCAAATAATTAACAATATCTGCATACCAAGGAAGATCTGTGGATATAGTCAAAAGATGTTCATCAGGGAAGTGTTCTCTGATTGGTGGAGATGATTCGATTGTATCAGAAGGAAGATGGGAAAGATGATCTGCAACAACATTTTGCCTACCCACCTTATCACGAATTTCTAGGTCAAATTCTTGCAAAAGCAAGGTCCATCTGATTAACCTAGGTTTCGTGTCCTTCTTAAATAGAAGGTGTCAGATAGCTAAGTGATCAGAGTACACTATGATTTGAGATCCGAGTATGTAAGATCTAAATTTTTCTAATCCAAATACTATTGCTAGTAACTCCTCTGTAACTGTGTAATTCCCTTGTGTCTCATTCAATGTTTTACTAGCATAGTAAATTACCACCAGATTCTTCTCAATTTTCTGTCCTAAACTAGCTCCTATTGCATAATCTGATTCATCACACATGTTTTAAAATGGTAAATCCCAATTAGGTGGTTGCAAAATTGGAGCCTATGTAACTCTGTCTCGCAAAGTTTTAAATGCTAAAATACACTCCTCATCCATCTCAAAAATCGCATCCTTTCTGAGGAGGTTTGTGAGTGGTCGGGCAATTTTTGAAAAATCATGGATGGATCTTCTATAAAATCCCACATGCCCGAGAAATGATCTAATGCCTTTGATCGAGTTAGGGATTGGAAGATTTGCAATTTGATTGATCTTGGCTGGATCAACTTGGATACCCCGCTCAGATATGAGATGACTAAGTACTATGCCCTCAGGAATTATAAAATGACTCTTCTGCCAACTAAGGACAAGGTTAACCTCAATGCATCTTTTTAGAACCTTTGACAAATTATCCAAGCAAATATCAAATGTCTCCCCGAAAATTGAAAAATCATCCATAAAAACCTCCATATATTCACCCACCATTTCGCTAAAAATGGCTAACATGCAACGCTGAAAAGTCGCGGGTGCATTGCAAAGCCCAAATGGCATTCTTCGGAAAGCAAAGGTTCCGAAGGGGCAGGTGAAAGTCATTTTCTCTTGATGTTTGGGATAAATTGCAACTTGATTATATCCAGAGTAACCATCTAGAAAGCAGAAGAACCTATTACCAGCTAATCTCTCAAGGATCTGATCAATGAATGGTAAAGGGAAATGGTCCTTTGTAACAAAATGTAGTTTTCGATAATCAATACAAACCTGCCATGAATTCGCAATTCGTGTGGGAATGGTTTCTCTAGATTCAGTTTTGATTATTGTGAGTCCTGCCTTTTTGGGTATCACTTGAATTGGACTCACCCAAGGGCTATCAGATATGGGATAGATGATATCAGCATCAAGCCACTTGATTATTTCTTTCTTAACAACCTCCATTAGATTAGGGTTTAGGCATCTTTGAGCTTCTCTTGAAGGTAGTACCCCATCTTCAATATAGATGCGATGAGTACAAAAATTGGGGCTAATCCTGGTGAGATCATGTAAAGTCCACCCAATTGGCTTCTTGTGATCTCGAAGTACTTTGATCAATTTGGATTCTTATGATTTAGATAGATGAGAATTTATTATTACAGGATATGTTTGATTAGATTCGAGATATACATATTTTAGATTATCAGGCAATGGTTTCAATTCAAGCATAGGAGTAGAATCAACAACAGGATTTGGGGTGGGACTTTCAATTTTGAAAAGTGATTCAGATTCAGAGTCAAATTCAGGATTGAGTAGAGATTCCAATGACGTTTCATTTCTTTGAGGGTATGGGATATCAAAAGATGTGCTTTCTGGTTCTAAAGAACTAATGTCATCCTCAAAAACTTCTATTTATTTTATTTCCTCAATCCATTCACAATCAAATCCAGTAGAAGCTCTAAATATATCTAACTTAATTGTCTTCTCCCCAAATTTCAATTCAATCTTTCCTGACTCGCAATCAATGTTGGCTTTTGCAGTAGCCAAAAAGGGTCTTCCTAAAATAATTGGGGTGTGGCTAATGTATTCAGGTACTTCCATATCAAGAATAATAAAATCTATAGGGAAGTAAAAATCCCAAACTCTTACAATAACATCCTCCAACATTCCTTTTGGTGACCTAATAGATCTATCAGCTAATTGCAAAGTCACATTGGTAGATTTAAGGTTTTCTATTTTAAAGTGTTTTACCAAAAAGAAAGGAATGAGGTTAATAGAAGCTCCTAAATCTAGGAGGATTCTATCAAAACTCTGACCCCCAATTATATAGGAAATAAGTGGTGATCCTGGGTCTTTCTTTTTCAAAGGAAGCGTACTTGAAATAATAGAGCTCACATGCTCTGAAAGTACAATAGTGCTTCCTTTCTTCGACTTACGCTTAGGAGTACACAATTCCTTAAGAAATTTTGCGTAAGTTGGGATATGTTTGATAGCATTTATGAGTGGGATATTAATATGTACCTATTCAAAAATCTTAATCAAATCTTCATCTAATGTAACAGGTTATTTTTGTTTCCTAGTCTTCTTTAAAACTTCTGGGAATGGGACGTGGGTTTCCTGTTCTACTGAGGTGTTATCCTGATCTCGCGAATTAGCGAGAATTGTGGGATCGGGTTTTGCACCTCTTCTAGGTGTAGAAACAGGGGTTAACATAGACGTACTAGGGTCTTAGGATAAGTTCCTTGGAAAAATTGGATCCCTAGTGGAAGTTCCACGGCGGGTTGTAACAGAGTTAATACCCGCATGAGAAGAAGAAGCAGCTGAAGAAGAAGATGCTTGTCAATTTTGGAAAGATAGATCATTAATTAATGGTTGATTCGCAACTGATTGTTGTTGATTTGGATATTCAAAATCAAGATTAGAAATAGGTGGATTCAGATTATGATTCAGGGGTAATTGATTAAGAAGATGGACATGTCCCGGATTCAGATTTTGAACTCCCCGGTGTTGTCTTTGCTGGATATTCCTAGGGTTTGGAATTGGTTGGGATGGAAGGGTCCCTAGGTAATGAGATTCAGCTAATTGCGTGATTTTACCCCTAAGATCAACCAATTCTACTGAACATTGTCGTTGGACTTCAGCAGGAGCTTCAGCATTTTGTCACTGGCTCTTAGTCATAGCTCTCAAAATCTGGTCTAGCTGTGAATCTCTATTTGGCCCTACGGGGTTTTGCGAACCTGGGTAAAATGGGCTCGCATTATGTTGCTGAAACGAAAATGTAGGTGGGTTTTGTCTGGTCTGAGTCGGAAATGATAGTCTTTGTGTTTGGTCAGACCAAGAAAAATTAGGGTGATTACGCCATCCAGGATTATAAGAATTTGAATATGGGTTTGATCTTGGTGTGTATCCCTGAATGGCGTTCAAGTCAAGAGGATAAGGCGTGTTTTCTGCAACAGGAAAGGGAGGGGAAAAGGGTGGGTAAGATTGTGGGACAAAGGTCCCTCCTTGGGTTAGTGAAGGAGTAGATAGAAAACCCAAGGAAGATGGATCTCTAGAATCCAGATTATTCACAAATTCCCTCCCCGCAGGAATTTGCAAAGCAGGTAAATACGTGGGATTCGTAGCAAGTAGAGGCGTAAGAGTCTTCATTGTATTTCTAACCTCATCGAGATGCTTAGCTACGATATCGACTTTGTCCAGTTTTTCTGCAATAATCTCTAAATCCTTTGAACTGGATGGATTATCGATCTCGTGAATGCCCTTGTGCGGATTTTGATGATTCGTATTCGCGCCCCACGAAAATTGCGACATAGATGCATTATTGATCGAGTTTTCCACCATCCCTTCAAATAATTCTGAAGTGGATTCTACGTCGCGATTTAAAAAATTACCTCCACAAGAGGCATCGACTAGATTGCGAATGCCCTCTTGTAAACCATAATAAAAGATATGCATGAGTTGCCAACGAAGAATGTCATGATGTGGGAATTTCCTTTACAATTCGTGAAAACGTTCCCACACTTCATGAATTGGTTCTCCTTGATTTTGATTGAAAATGGTAATAGCTCACCTTAAAACATTGGTTCGACCAATTGGAAAAAATTTCTTCAAAAATACAGATTCAAGTTCAGCCAAGTTGAGATTGGTCTTGCTATAGTTCCATACCAATAAGCTGCTTTATCTTTAAGGCTAAAAGAGAACATCTTCATTAGTAGGATTTCCCTATTTTGATTTCGAGGACCAAGAGTTTGGGATAAAGTTTTAAGATCTTCTATATGTTGAAATGGATCCTCGGATGCAAATCCATGAAAGTAGGGGATTAAATCTATAATATTTGGCTTTAATTGAGGATCATTCTCCCTAATAGGAATCCTAACATTAGGCTCTACTTGTGCATTAGATGGGTTATAATAATCTCTAAGTACAGGCCTTGGATGATGGATCAGTAAATCAGGGTTTTCAAAACCCACCTCAAGTCGAGGTGAAGGACGGGTTTGAACAGTTTGTAAATTATTTAAGGCTGCTGTTAATAAATTGATTTATCTAGTTTTCTCTAGCATCCTAAGATTCTAGTTCAGGAGCGCCTCATGAACATCAAAAGATGGCATCTCCCCCTGACCAGAAGAAGAAGGGATCTCGGGATTGAGATTTTGCATTTGATCCATAGAGTAGATGGATCAGATGGGAAAACCATTAGTTGCTTATTTGCAACCGGCCTAGGATCACCTGTCAATGGTGGTGTAAGAGGCAGATGCAAGGATCGCCTCCTATCCACAAATAGAAAATAATGTGCAAAGGCACACGTACACCACCGATAATAAAACAGCGGCACAAAAAAAACCCGCAAAACAGGACAAAAGACGCGAGGTTTGCTATTCTTTCAAAGGAAAGAAGAAATTCCTAAGATACGCAAAGTAATTTGACGCAAACAAATAGAGTAACTGTATCAAAATATGCATCCTAATCCATGACTATGCAAGTTCATACCTTAAAGCTCAAAGGTCTAAGGTCTAGGATCGAGACCGCTCACTACTGGCTCCCCGGGGCTTTAGTAGTGAGACAGACTTGTTGATCTTCGACCAAAGCCCTAAGAGGTGCAAAGAGGAGAGCTAGAAAAATAGACTCGTGTGACTCTAGTGATCGCACTGTGTGCGCGATAGCATGCAACAAACGATATCGATATAAAAACCTGCATGCATTTCTGCAATCCGATTTAAGTCACAATTTTTACTTCCTCTTTTTGGTTAATCTTTTTCAAAAATATATCAATTTAAACTACAATGGCTGCTTTTTATATCTTTTCAAACAAAAAAATATATGGTCTTTTTAAATCTCAGAGGACAGGGATCTATGCGGGTTTTCTTGTGTTTTCCCGCTGATGCAAGAAAATTAGTTTAAAAATTCCCGAGTCAGATCGCACTAATACTAGCAGAATAATGCACTCCTAAGAGTGTATGCCAATGTATATGCTACTGCTAGTCAGATAAAGATGTATTTTTGTATTTTTTTATCTTTTTAAATGCAACAATATAGAAGATTAAGAAATACTCACAAAACAAAAATAGCAAAACAGTTTCTCGCCTTCTCCTGAGATCACCCGTGAAGGTAAACCAGAAAAGAAGATAGAAAATAAAAACAAAATAAAATACAACTAATTAGAACAAAAGCTAGTAAAAACAAATATATTACAAATACCTCCTAATTAGACAATTAATCCAACTAAATTTTAGTGAATTAAGGGATTACCTCCCCAGCAACGGTGCCATTAAAATGACCATTAGACGAAGCAATGCCAGGGAATATTTTGATGTGTGAAATGAGGCAAAATATTACCACCACGACAACGATGCCATTAAAATGATCGGGTGGCTCACTCAACTCAGTAATCAAGTTAATTTCACATAATTAAGAGTAGAAAAAGTCACTTAGGTTAACTCGAAGTTGTGTCGGTTCTGTAGTACAGGATCGAATTAACCTAACATTTTAGAAATTTTTACTGGTTGAGTCCAAGTCGTTCATTGGGTGGTATAATAATTTCTACATTCACCAATTTAATTTTATTTTCCTTTATAAGTTTAGGAGGTATAACTAGTTTGATTTTAAAACATGAATTTTGCCAAAATATTTAAACTATAAAGAATATACAAAATTCCATATGAAAAACATATTTACTCAAATGATATACTTTATTAATAAGAAAACATATTAGTTTTCTATTTTATTCCAAAGTAATTAAGGCAATAAAAGTTGTTCTATTAAAACATGCCTTTTTACAATTAAAACAAATTCAAAAAGTAATTAAAATGATGCAAGAAAAGATTCTCTTTATTTATTTCTTCAGCCTCTCTCTTCTTCTTTCTTTCTTTTATTTTCTTCTCTCTCTCGAGCTCTCTTTCTTACCTCTCTTCTGTTGTTCCTGCCTTCTTCTCTTCCTGTCTCTTATTCTCTTTCCCTTAGTCTTCTCCTGCCTTCTTCTCTTCCCTTAGTGCCTGTTCTCTTAGTTCCTTTCGTGCCTGTTCTTCTTTCTTTCCTTTGCTTTAGCTCTTCACTTAACCTTAGCTTTCAATACTTAGCCATCAGCTCAACACTTAGCATTTAACAACCATCGGCTTCTCTTTCAATTCATTTAGACTTTCAGCTCAACTGGGTTTTTTTACTTTTTAACCAAAAATTATTTTATTTATGGTGAGGACCTTTCAACGATATGCAGCACCCTGAGATGAGGGTGGGACCAGACCCTACTCGGTCCTCGCCTAATCTCAATTAGGTTCAATTTCTGTTTATTTCATTTCGATTCATAGTCTCGAGCCCATTCGACTCAACCGGCCTCCCAAGCCTCGCCCTCCCAGGGCACACTCGCTCATGCCCACAAGGGCGCACACCCGCAGGCACACAAGCCTGCACACGCACATGCACATGCTCAGAATGTTCAGAATGATCAGATCAGTAACCGGTGTGCCGAGTGCTGAAGATTGAAGAGCCAATGTAACAAAATCATTTTATCCCCATGCGCACGCTTAGAAACTGACGATGTGGAACTATCCTAACCCCTTCCAGACCCAACTTCAACTGATCATAACTTCCAGCTTAGAGCTCCAAATCCAGTGATTTCAAGTTTGTTAGAAAGCTCTAAGGTTGACCTTCACAATTGCAAGGTCAATTTAATATTTAGAGGATGTTTTCCTCTTCAATTTGAAGAGTGAAATCAAGGGTTCCTATAGGTTAATTATCACCTGGAAATGGTTTCAACATCTACAAAGTGCTCAGATGGACTTATCTCTCTCATTTAAAGGTCTGTACAGGTTCTAAAATTAATTCTGCATCTATTAGAGTAAGATTTAAGCTCTCAAGATCTTCAGGAATAGCAGAGAGGTTCTACACTTCTCTGAATGCTTCAAAGTTCAAATTTTCAGACTTTAATATGTGCAACAGACACTTAAGAATGTTTCTAATTGATTTAAACAAATTCTAAGGGTTGTAATTGACTTAACTAGGCAGGATTCAAGTTCATATTTTAACAAAATACTTATGCTGTAAGTTTGGGTTCAAAAGTAACCCAAATTAATAGGGTTTGAATTCTCACACAATTATTCACCTGAGCTCACTTTACTCTCTTTCATATCATACAACAAGATCTCAAAATCCATTTAATCTCATCAAT
The DNA here is from genome assembly GCA_037157565.1 of Thalassia testudinum. Taxonomy (NCBI): domain Eukaryota; kingdom Viridiplantae; phylum Streptophyta; class Magnoliopsida; order Alismatales; family Hydrocharitaceae; genus Thalassia; species Thalassia testudinum. The sequence goes on along the minus strand of JAZHRO010000014.1, from coordinate 127,704,370 downwards.
TCTTTAGATTGAGCTCAGAACTCCATAATCGACTCAGTTTGACTGTGGAGGCACAAAAATTTGACTTTCTGTTAAAAGCTTCTCCACAGGAAATTAAAGCCTCAAATAAAGTCTCCTCAACACCAGGAACTTATGCAGATCTTCAGATAGATGTTCTAACTCATATTCCTAAGCTTGAAAATGTGTTTGTTCGTTAGAGGAAATCAGAGGTTGTTATAGTGGAATGAGGTCATGAACAACTTTAGTGCATCACACTGAATCTTCTAGGATCCTTAAATTCTTCTTATATCTGTTTATTAGACTTCTCCAACGCCACCGGAGTTGGGGAAGATGAAGTCATATCTCAACTCCAGACACTTAATCCTCAACGAATCATCCTCAGAGCAATCAGTGATCCATTTAATACATTCTGGAGCTTCTTAACGAATTCTAAAGGCTGAAGTACAAATTTGGCTCGCCGGAGCTCGCCAGAGCTCCGGCGAGTCCAGAAAATATGAAAAGTGTGCATAGATTGTTAAAACTTACCATTTTTAATCTAAAAAGGATCCTGAGGTTGCAAGGAACCTTAGAATCTCATTTAATTCTTCATTTGTCCATTAGAATTAAGATTTGACAGTGAATTCGTTTCTTTAAAAATCTGATTTGAATTAAGCTCAGGACTTGTTTGACCACTTGATTGAACGGTTAAAACAAGTCAACAAGTGTTTATATTCATAAATATATATTTAATTTAGGATTTGAACTACTCCTGAGCCGCCATTGACAGCGAGCTCAGGAGCTTATTTAAGATTGGGCGTTTAATTTATATGTGATAATAACATGTATTATAGTGTCGATTAGGGTCCATAAGTGGTGGATAAATGATGAAAGACCCTATGAAGGTGGAATTAGGTCCATTACTGTCACCATGGACAGTGACAGTACTCGGTGGAGGTGGAATGTCAATTAGGTGATTAGGTGATTAATTACGCGATTAAATGTGCCAGAAGTGATTGTGAGGGTTAAAGGAAGGTGGACAGTGAGTTAAAAAGACAAGATTAAAGCTGTGGCGAGCTCAAGGAGCTCACCGGAGTCGAAGAGGATAACATTGAAATTCTAAAATTACTCTAATCTAACTACCTAGACCAACTAACTAAGCTAGCCTACACCTACTCCTAATGTACTATTAAATGGGCAAAGGGGTTAATAGGGTTCCGCTGAAGTCTCATGGCGGACGACGAAATCAGAGGGCGGAAGAAAGATCTCCGATAGGCAGATTTGAGGTGGAGCAGAGGATTCCTTTGGTCGGCACCTGTGTCAGAGACGCAGAAGACCATGGCGGATCTCCTCGGCTGATCAAGATGAATGGAGGAAGTTGGAAAGTGAAATGGAAAGTCGTCGGAGTTTTGGACGAATAGCCTATTGGGCCGGCTGTAGTGTTAGAAGTGGGAAGGGAGCCAACTTGAGTAAAATCTAAGGGGTGAGGGGGTATTTATAGTAGTTGGCGGAGAAGAGAATGGCAGGGTCTGGCCGAAGAAGGAGTTTGAGGAGCTTAACCTCCAGCGTCGTCTTCGACGACGGTGAGGTTATCTCCCACTGAAAGATAGCATTTCCGGTTAATCCTGACCGATGGATCAAGAGGAGGTGGTGAGCGCAAGCTGCAAGAGCTTGGACAAAGAAGGTTGATATCGGTAGGGAGGTGATCACGTAGTGGCGTGACTCTCTGCCACCAGCCATTCATTCGACTGAAGAAGAAGAAGAGGAGAAGGGACTTAAATGTAATAAATCTTAAGGACCTGTATGAGAAAAAAGGACCAGATTGTAATTAATATTAAGGACCAAAATGTAAACTCAGGTTTTGAAGGTTTATTTTAACTTAGATCTTTTTCAACTTTTTATATATGTTAGTAAATATGGCAAATATTATGTTTTCACCTTGAATTTACATTTTTGACCTTTCTAGGTTAATTTATTAGATTAAGTAAAATCACTTAAGTTATTATATACTTAGGTTTACATTAAGTTTAAGTTACTTATCTTATTAATTAAGGGAATGATTAATAGGATTTCAAGTCCAATTATTAGCTAAATTGTTATTATTGTTAATTGAATGATGAAATGCCATTTTAACTTATTTTAAGGTCCTTTAGTAAATATCCCTTATTTTATAATTAACCCTTATATATTCATAGCCTTAGCTAATTAACTAGGAAGACTAGTTAATTAGGGGTAATTAGAGATCATGATGAGTGTCTCATTAGTCTCAAGGTTTTAAGTGATAAGTCCAATTTATTGGACATTTATTTGGCTTAAGTACATATGGAATACTTTTTCTTATAGTTTAATGGCCTAAGCTAAGTACTAATTAATCTTAGCTTAAAAATATTTTTGCATCAACTTTGCATTCTAATACATACAATTATGCTCCTTATTTGATTTATGCATGCAAAGAGAAAATAATAATAGGTGGATGGACATGAGTATAATTAGCATTTGAAGGAGGGTAAGACTATAATTGTCCATCACCGTCGCTCCCTCCTCCAGCGTTCAAATCCAACAGTTATGCATGCGAAGGGAGAAGCGGAGGTTGTGGTTTGGAGAAGGATAATGGATCCTTCCCTCTGTGGCTCTCGAGAATCTCATCTCTCCCCTGGTAGGGAACCTCTTCCCTGGCCACCACCGTGGACCCTGCTTGCACCATGGAACTCTAACGTGCATCGTGTCTTGAGCGAGCTTCACCGTCATCTTTCCCCTGCTGCGGTGTGTGCGATGACAATGCGCACACCATTACCGCCACCAACTCCAACCAGCACCACCTTCGTTACCTTCTCCACACAGAAAAAAAAAACCAACATCACCTCTACCATCACCCCCTGCACACACCCAGCTTCCTCTCCTTCATTTTCCCTCTCCTTCATTCTCCCCTGTTTCACCCCTCAATGTGAACCCATCAGCTCAGCAACTCTCATCCAATGCCTACACCATCACTAACACCACAACCACCTTCAGCTGCAGACCACCTCCTCCTCACACACCACCTCCAGCCTGCGTGACCAGCGCACCTCCCACCCACCTCCCATATGCTGCCCACGTGCAAGCTATGCTTCCGCTCCTCCGCACCACACACAGCATTACAGTAGCCATGCACAGTCTTCCTCCTCGTGCATGCTTTCCCACCAAGCATTGTTCATCACCTTCATCATTGCCCACAGGAAGAGAACCCAAAGCTAGTAGCCATGTTCCACGCTGCCTGACCTCCTCCACCCTCCTTGAGTCATGCCACCATCGCTAGCATGCATATCGTGTACTTGCCGACAAGCCCCACCATCTACAGCGCCTTTCCAGTCATCTCCACGTTGACGTTGAGAAGCCATTGCCGCTGGTCTCCCTGTCGTTGTGCGGCCACCGGTAGCCGTTTTAGCCCACATCGAGATCGTCAACGTGAAGCCCTTGTCGAGGTGAACCTTCCCCTCAATCCTCATCGTCGGCCATGGACACTCCCCCTCACATGGACACAACAAAGGAATGCTCTATTTCTCTACAGTAAAGCTTCAATTAATATTTATGAAAAAATCCATTACCACTTTACTATTCATTTATTTAATGTTTTAATATATTGCAACGAATTTGGATGAGAACCCTCTTGATATGATGTAATTGCATAGAAAGTTTAATTAGATTTGAAATAATGTTGCAAGAGTTTGAATGCATATCCATTGATATTCTCGACTAGATACATCATCATTAATCATTTCAACAGGTTAATTCCTCCCTGTGGAGATGACCTAATCATTGTGGTTCAAAATAATTAATATTTTGATAGTCGATTTTCCACCACAAAAGCTTTACAACGACACGTCATTTTATGTTTAAAATTTTAGCGAAAGTGAAGATCGACTCGTCACTAAGCCAACGAGAAGCTTCGTCTCTTAGGGAGAATGGGAACATATTGATTAAAACAATATCCAAACAGATGTTCATTGGCTTCATGGTCCAAGCAATCCGATCTAAATCCTCCAAGTGTTGGAAAGGGTCTTCATTTGAGCTCCCATGAAAGTGGTTTTGAATTAAGCTAAGGACATTGGGTTTCAACTCAAAATCATCTCCCCCTTCAGGGACCCTAAGATATGGCTCAACATGGATGACAAACAGATCTTAGAAATCACGGAGAGGCCTTGGTTGGCCTTCAGGGGGTTGTGGTGGATTAGGTGGGGGGTTGCCCTTAAGGGTTCTGCCCTTGGGGGTTCTGCAATTGGTTTATGGCCTACATGATGGTTTATATCTGTTGTTGTTGGAGTTGGTGGTTGGTGGTTATTTGAGCTTATATAATGGCCATAGCATTGGGTTGAGGTTGGTCCTCAATCTCATCAACTCTTGGGTTGGTCATTTTCTCAATCCTAACCCTTAAAAAATTAAGTCTCCTCCTAGCCTCTCCATCTAAAGCAACCAATTCAAGATGAAGTGATTGCCTTCCATGCATACACTAGAGAAGAACAAGGATAGATGAGAAGGGAAATAGATGCGAGTGTGTGCACAACCAAGGAAACAAATCTAGGCCCTATATTGTTGACCTAGGTAAACTATGCTTCAGGAATATACTCCAACCACACGACGAATTTGTTGTTGTCTTTACTCTTGAAGGTGGTAAAGTTGGGCAATCAAAGAAGGGGGAGCATGTCGTGAGGGCATTAATTATGCCAAACCCATGCTTGCTTAAGTCGTTTGACAATCAGGCCTCCAGACTTAGCACCTTTTGAAGCAAGCAGACGTCACTAATTTGTAGTGCGTTTAGGAGAATATCCTAAAACAGACTCAATGAATCCTAGGGCCAACGTCTACTCAATTTTAATTTGTGCTAGGTCAGTACTTGTGCACAGGGATTATGTGAAGAGCATTAGGGGGTTGGTGCCCTTAAAAATTCCAATTAAGCTGTGTGAACATTCGGGTGGAAGGACCTAATGCCAAAATAAGTGTTTTTTTTTTTATCAAGCAAGATTATGATGAGTGGATTTTTAGAGTTTGAAACATGCTTCATTGAATTTTAGGATTCCACTTGTTTACAAGTTCAATCAAGGCACAAAGATGTAGTCACTCGGTTGGTGAAGATTGATTTTTGTTAGGGCCATTTTTGTGACAATGTAGTTGAAAGCACCCTAGTGTGGAAGATCCTACAGCATGCAACTTCTATAGAATGAGTCTTCCATTAAATTTAGACTTTATCAAGAATTGTCCAAACAAAGCAGGCAATGAACCTATCCTAACCAAAATCAAACGAGCTTCTTAAGAAAATCAATTTTAGAATTTTTCAAGGATGGCAGATCACCCAAATTCACGTTTTTCCAAGAGAGGGTCAATCAGTCAATCTATCTAGAACCTCTAGATCAGAGTGTGAGTTTAGGAATTGAGTTAGAACAAGCACTAATCTTTTTCAAATGCAGAAGTGGTTTTCAGAAGAAGTGTAGAGCACTTCAAGAACTTTCCACGAATATAAATTTCATACAAATCCAAGCTGTGTGGAGTTTGCAGCAATAGGAACAACTTTTGGGCATCTAGAAATCAAGACAACCTTGCACACTTCCAGTAGAGAATTTGTCACGACCAAACATAAAGAGTTTGACTATGAAATTTTATGTAGAGTTTGCCCACTAGAAGGAGCACCTCTGAGATTTCTTTCAGAATTTTTAGAGGTGTTAAGTGTCCTGTAATCATGTGCTCAACCCGAGTCCAGAAAATAGTGTTGCGAAATTGATGGGTTGAGAACCTAGTGGTGGTGTTTTCTTTGACAAACACAAGAGAGGTTTGTTTTTTAAGCACCACCACTCACAAGGCTTTTTTTTTAGTATTTTCCCTAGTCTAAGGATGAGGGGTTACCTTTGGCTCATGGGAAGATAAGATATCAAATCTTCAGGTTGTTGGCAGTCTTCTCTTACGCTTCCTTTGATCCAATCTTATATCTTCCTCCACTCTCCTCCCATCGCCGATGCACGAGTTTCCTACAACCAATAAGAAGGAAGAGAGAAAGGCAAGTTAGAAAATGCAAGTACGAATACTACCCAATGAAATGAGAGTGAATAAAAGATCTGATGCCTCCTTGACAACGGTACCAAAAACTAACATTGTTAAATGCCTTAGGTTAATTTGTTAGTTGTAGCATGCAAATACGACATCAATTTTAGTGAAGGAATGGACAAATATGAGTATAAGTGTTGATCTCAAGGAGGTGGAAATCTGAATCGTTTAATCGCTCATTTTTAATGCCACATGATATTTCGTTACGCTTGCTCGCGAAATGAATAGAGAGACTAAGAGAGAGAGAGAGAGAGATGATAGGATTAGAAATCCATAGGAGAATATGATTGCTAAATGATGGTGGGCTAATATCATTGCTTAAAAGATGGAATAATAGAACCTTGAACAAGATAACGAATTCTATTGCATAAGCACAAACGTCTAACAAGAAAGCTAGATGAATGCTTAACCAAACACAAACATTAAACTAATGAGACTAGCAGCTAAATTGAGAAGTGAGGTAGCCATGGTGGTGAAGGGGCTTCCGTTGGCAGCTTGACAGCTCCGGGACCTTGCTTGAAGCTCTATGGAGGTGGGAGAATTGCTTGGTAGAAGAACATGGATGATAAGAGGGGCAAGGGTCCTTTTATAGTGGAGGAGAAGAGGCTTATCACACATGGGAAATTAGTGACATCCATTAACGTCGTTGAAGACTTATCGCAGACCTCACTAAAGGTCTAGCTCACACATGCCCCTCGCATGTGCATTGCTGTGCTATTAGCGCATGCTCTGCATGCCCGTGTCATGTGCTGCGTGCTGGGGATGCTCGCTGTGCACTCTGCGCTCGTGCTACGTGCACCCATGCTGTTGCTACCCTCTCAATTGTAGAATTAGTGGGAGGTGGCGGGTTTTGAACCCGCGACCTCCTCTTGGCGATAGAGCTCGAGACCACCATGCTAAGCCCTTCACTTTGTCAAGTGGACAATTTACCTACTGAGGCAACATGGAGCTTCTCTAGCCATTAGAACTTCATCCAATGGCCTAGATCTATTGGCCGACTAGTGAGTTGGGGCAACCGTGGCCTTGGGCAGCCTGGATGATGCCACGTGGAATCATGTAGGCTATCCATCTTCAAATGCTTCTTGAAAATGCTACAGATATCAGATTGGATCGATTTTCATGCCGTTGGGCTGAAATCATCGATCCAGATCCATCCATTCGGTTGGATTCTTCATTTGAAGCTCCGAAATATATCACCTTGTCTCCTGGCCACGATAATATACAGATACTATGCAATTTATTCAAATGATCCTAAATGCAACATGATAAATGTTATGCATTATTCACAATGCTAAATGCAATGTTAAGCTTGGGAATTAACATAAATAGGCATTGCATCATGAATAAATGCATATTTATCAATGATTGCTTTTTATGTCTTTTCAAACAAGAACATGCCATGCTTTTAGTCCAACGACAAAGATCTACGTGGGTTTCTACGTCTTTTTGCCGCTGATGCGAGAGCTCAAATCTTGAGTATGGGAAACTAGCAGGTAGATGAACTCCAAAGAGTGTATGCCTAGTGGTATGTTGCTACTAGTTAGAAAGTGTGTATTTTTGTATTTTTTATATATCTCTAACCTAAATGCAACAAAGCAAACCTAACTAAAGACTAAGGAAAGAGTATCTTACAACGGGTATGTATAGTGAATACGCGGGAAAAACAACAAATAGAAACCCACCTTCCTCCTGAGAATACCTGTGAAGATATCCCTGAAAGAAGATAAAAGCCAGACAAAAATAGCTAGTTAGAAATAAACTATGTATAAAGTAGATAATTAAAATGATAATGACGAATATAATTACAAGTTACCTCAATGGCAATGACACCATTAAAATGATCATTTAATTCTCAACACAGTTAATTAAGGTTATTAGTCTTAATTAATCACATAAAGAATAGGCATAGGTTAACTTGAATTGTGATAAGCACATATAAATTCATCATAAAATGCTTATTTATAATAGTTCCTAGGCATTGGATTGCATATAATGATATAAATATTACATAAACATCCATTGTATCGCATCTAGGATAGTTGTATATTATGTACCTTAATTCCATCATTTTACATGGCCAGGAGGCAGTGCGACATCTTTACATAATTTGGATGAAGAATCCGACCGTATGGATGGATTCAGAGCGATGATCGCAGTCTATCATGCAGGAATCACCCAGATCGGAGCTCTATAGCACCCTCCGCAAGAAGAAGAAGATGGATGGCCCAGATGGCACCACGTGGCACCATCCAGGCCACCCCATCTGAGCCAAGGAGCCTCCAAGCCCGCCACAAGATCAAATCCCATCCTTTGGATCTCAATCCAACAGCTAAGATATGCACTCCACAGCTGAAGAAGTGCCTCATCAAGCGAGGAGTCATCTCGACCGTTGGATCTCCATCCAATGGTTGTTCAAAAGACAAGACTCATGGCACCCCTCAGCACAGTGGTCTACGCCTCCACTCTCAACTCACAGTTGTGCGTTCGAGACCCCGCGCGTGGATTTTATCCGCTGAAGCGAAGGTGGGAGGAAATGGAGCCATCGATGGAAGATCGGGCGACGAAGGAAGCGACTACGTGGATGCACCGTAGAGCGTGGATGTGGCATGCGGGCTTTGATGCACATCGAGAATGTGCCATCTGATGCGTGCAACGTCTGACGGCTGATGGCAAGCTGCACGATTCAAATTTGGCAAAAGGGCGCGATCTTCTCTCGGTCGTTCGATCCTTGATCTGACGGTCAGGATGCATTCGCGCCTACGTGTGTGATGACAGTTGTGGGCATGGGCGGTGGGCGCAGGCTTTACAACGATAGAAGGGCGGGCCTTTAGTGATGCTTATAGCTGTCACTAAATGGCTTGCGCTGTGCGTGCGCCAGCCCAAGAAATGAAGAGGCGCGGATCTTTAGTGACAGCTCGAGCGGCCTTTAGTGACGCTTATAGCTATCACTGAATGCATGTACGCGGGGCTCTCTCCTTCCCTCCACTACATAAGCACTCCTACACCCCCCATTCCTCTTCATCTCTACCTACTCTACTCCCACCTACTCCCAAGCTCTAGCAAGCCTACCAATGCTCCATTAGAGCTTGTTCTCAAGCTCCCAAGGCTCCTATTAGTGTAGCAAACCTCTGCCTCACCAAATATTTGTCCATCTTCCCATCCCCCTTCATCGGTCACCTTGGAGCTATCCTCCCACCTCCATTCCGGTAGCAGATCACCTCCGTCTTCTCACCTCCATTCCGAAGCCATGCCGAAGCTTTCCTCTACTCGACGTCATCCTGCATCTCACCTCCGTCATCCTTCTCCTCACCTCCTTCGTCCGAGCTTCCGCTAGGCGCCATCGTCTCGCCGAACAGCCGATTCGAGAGATTTCCTATCACCACCCTCTTTTTTTATGCTTTCAAAATTGATTGTAATATACATTGAAGTGATATCTGTACCATTTTCGTTCCATCTCTGTCTTGTGATTCGTTTACTTGCTTTCTTCTTACAAAAATGCGAAAAAAAAAACCCTAAAATACCAAAAAGAAACAAATCGAAGTGCGATTTTCAGTTAAAGTAAACATTGCCTCCTTGTGTTCGACCTGGGACTCTCTTGGAGTTTCAGTATAAATTTTATCTGATCGACGTGTTTTGCAACTACGATGACAGGTTCTTGTAACCACGATTTTTAACTTGCGAAACACGTGGGGCCATTTTAGCACCATTGCCGGGGAGGCAACGGAATTTACTTTATTGTTTATTATGCTTCTTTGCATTTATATAGCTCTAACCCTGCTTGTCTTTGATCTACTACCTTGCAGGTACCCTAGCATGGAGATCCAAGTGCGGTAGACTGGAGTAAAGTACAGGTAGAGTACTCCACAAGTGTCCCCCACATTCCCCCCCACTAGTTCATTTCGCCACACTCATAACCAAGACCTAATCTACTTAGGTGTTTGCATAAACCCTAGGATAGAATTGGTTGTCTTGTTTGCCACCTTCATCCACCTCACCCTCGCATATTTAATTAAAAACAAAAAAAAAGATACTTTCTGTGGAATGAAACAATATACACACCATACACCCACATTTGAGGCACATAATCAAACTTAATTTTCATCTACTCAACTAGGCTTCCGATCTATGGACCTGGTACACGAATTCGACACATAAAAGTGTAGAAATCATATTATTTTAACCACCTTTTTGTGGGCCTTAATCGATGGTGCATTTGAGCCAATTGGTTGAATTGTTTGGGCCGCACCACCTAAACTAAAAGAGGTTCATTTTCTAGCTGCCCCATAGGTCAAGCCAAGCACTCCATATTTTTCTTGATCGTTAAAGGAAGATACTTGAACACATATGACCATTTTGCCAAAATGGTGGCACGTGTTTCGTGAGTTAAAAATCAAGGTTACAAGTAACCTGTTGTCGTAGTTGCAAAACACATCGATTAGATAAAATTTATACCGAAACTCCAAGGGAGTCCCAAGTCGAACACAGGGAGGCAGCATTTACTTTAACTGAAAATCATGCTTTGATTTGTTTCTTTTTGGTATTTTAGGGTTTTGTTATTTTTTTTTGTATTTTTGTAAGAAGAAAGCAAGTAAACAAATCACAAGATAGAGATGGAACGAAAATGGTACAGATATCACTTCAATGTCTATTACAATCAACTATGAAAGCATAAAAAAATAGGGTGGCGAGAGGAAATCTCCCGAATTGGTTGTTCGGTGAGACGACAGTGCCTGGCGGAAGCTCAGACGAAGGAGGTGAGGAGTGGGATGACAGAGGTGAGATGCAGGAGGATGTTGGGGAGAGGAAAGCTTCGGCATGGCTCTAGAATGGAAATGATCTACTACCGGAATGGAGGTGGGAGGACAGCTCCAAGGCGACCTATGAATGGGGATTGGAAGATGGACGAATATTTGGTGAGGCAGAGTTTTGGAACACTAATAGGAGCCTTAGGAGCATAAGAACAAGCTCTAATGGAGCGTTTGTAGGCTTGCTAGAGCTTGGGAGTAGGTGGGAGTAGAGTAGGTAGAGATGAAGAGGAAAGGGGGGTGTAGGAGTGTTTATATAGTGCAAGGAAGGAGAAAGCCTTGCGCACAGGCATTCAGTGACAACTATAAGCGTCACTAAAGGCCCCTTGAGCTATTGATGAAGATTCGCACCTCCTCAATGCTTGGGCTGGTGTACTCACTACACAGGCCATTTAGTGACGGCTATAAGTGTCACTAAAGGCCCACCCTTCTGTCGTTGTAAAGCCCGTGCCCACAGCTTACACCCGTAGCTGTCATCGCGCACGCAGGCACAAATCCATCCTGATTGTCGGATGAAGGATATAACGGCTGAGAGAAGATCGCTCCCTTTCGCCAAATTTGAATCGCGCGCCTCGCCATCAGCCGTCAGATGTTGTGCGCGTCAGATTGCGCATTCACGATGTGCGTCGACACTCACGTGCCGCATCCATGCTCTACGGTGTGTCCTCGTAGCCACTTCCTTCGCCACCCGATCTTCCACAGATGACTCCATTTCCTCCCACCCTCGCTTCAGTGGATAAAATCTAGGCACAGGGTCTCGAATGCATGGCTGCACGTTGAGAGTGGAGGCACAGACCACTCTACTGAGGGGTGCCATGAGTCTTGCCTTTTGAATTAAGTTTCCACACCCACTACCGTCGGATGGAGATCCAACGGTCGAGATGACTCCTCACTGGATGAGGCGCTTCTTTAGTCGTAGAGTGCACATCTTAACCGTTGGATTGAGATCCAATGGCTGAGATCTGATCTTGTGGCAGGCTTGGAGGCCCCTTGGCTCAGGTGGGGTGGCTTGGATGGTGCCATGTGGCATCATCTGGGCCATCCATCTTCTTCTTCTTGTGGAGGGTTATATAGATCTTAGATCTGGGCAATTCCCACATTGACAGATTGCGTTCGTTGCTCTGAATCCATTCGTACATTCGAATTCTTCATCGAAGGTCAGTAAAGATGTCGCACTGCCTCTTGGCCATGTAAAATGATGGAATTAATGTACATAATGTACAACTATCCTAGATGCAATGCAATGGATGTTTATGCAATATTTATATCAGGATATGCAATGCTATGCCTGGGAACTATTATAAATAAAGCATTTTATTATGAATTTATATGTGCTTATCATACACCCATGATTACTTTTTGCTTGTTCCCAGCAAAAATGAACCTAAATGCTATGTAAAAAAGTAGAATCAAGGTTCGAGTATTTAGGCATAATTCGTTGATTGTTTAGAAAATCTCAACTCCAAGACCTAATTACAAAAACTCAACAGTGCCCGGGTGCCTGCCAGAATGTTGATCATCCAAGCTCTCGCTTTATTTGAAAAGGGAAGATACATTTTTTATTTTTCTTCTTTCCTAATTTCTTTTTGACTTTCGAAGTTTGAGAGTTCCGGGATAACTTTTTACGGCTACCCAACCCGCCCAAGACTCGAAAAGGACTCTAAGTGCTAAGCATCTTGTGAAAATATTGAAAGACTCACAAGATGGCTATTAAAATGGACTTCGGGTTTCTACGACCCTAGGTGACCTTGCCTAGAGGTTTACCTTTTGGATCAGTTGCTTTCTCCCTACTTCTTTTATTTATGCGGTCGACATAAGGGTAAACCTAGTGTATATCTCCCAAGTTTATTCAACTTCCCTGCTTCTTCCCTAAGTGTTTTGGGAATTATTGTGCATTTTTTTATGAGCTGGGTTCTGGACATTCGGCCGATGAGCTATTACCACGGACAACTTGCTAGCCATACTTGTGCAGTGATGTGTGGTCTTGTTTATTTTTATTTTTTTCTCCTTTTTCTATTTTTTTTCTTTTTGTTTGTTTGTTTTTTTTTCTTTTAAGTAGGTAGCTTCCCTGATCTAAGATTTACCTAAAGGCAGTACAATGAAAATGATCTTGTGATTGGGCTCTAGACAACTGGCTGATGAGTTGTTACCACCGACAACTTGCCAGCAATACCACTCTAGATTGTTCATTAGCTACCCAATTTCCGAAGAAACCACCGAAAAGTGAGTCAGTGCAAAAAAGTGTGTAGATGCTTAGGCTTAAATTCTCCCCAAATCAGAGGGTGGGTTGATAAGTCGCATACTTATCATCCCAATTTATTAGCCAAATTAAAAATGAATTTGAATTGGTGAGGACTCAGGACTAAGTCCACATTCGAGTGGACACCTGGGCTAATTAAGCCAAAAGACCTGAAGAGTCTAAGTATTCAGGTCTCAAAGTATCAATTCCTAAAGTTTGCAACTCCTAATACCTAAGTTCTCGTCTCCTAATTCTAATTTTATTATTATTCTTTTTTTAAAAAATGGAATAAAAGAAAGTAGGAAATTACTGTTACAGCTAACAAAATGATTATAAGATATTTCCACCACCCCTTGCTTATCTATTTCAATGTCCTCATTGTTAAAAATGAAAGCATGAAAGAGAGTAGAAGTGGAAGAATAGCACCTAGTTTCCATGAGACTCTGGTTAGCTTCGAACAGTCTTTACATGTGTTGACTTTAGTGCCTTCAGCTAGGCAATGATCGGCCCACGATGGTTATGGCAAGGTAAAAGCAACCTTGTCCGAGATGGGTTCAGGGAGCACATGGTCAACAAAGGGTTTGAGACGCTGTCCGTTGACCTTGAAAATATTACCCGTCTTTGGGTCAGAGATTTCGATGGCCCTGTTAGGAAAAATCTGCTCAATAATGAATAGGCCATCCCACTTAGACCTGAGTTTTCCAGGGAAAAGCTTCAATCGAGAATCAAAAAGCCAGACCTTCTAGTTCGGCTCAAAGCTCTTACGTGAAATCATTTGGTCATGGAGAGCTTTGGTCTTTGCCTTATAGATTTTGGTGTTTTCATAAGCATCATTTCAAAGCTCCTCCAACTTAGATAGTTGGAGTTTCCTGGTTTTCTAGCCAACTCAAGGTCCACATTACATTTCTTGATGGCCCAAAATGCCCAGTGTTCAAGCTCTATGAGTAAGTGACACGCCTTACCAAACACCAGACAGAATGAAGACATATCGATAGGCAGTTTGTATGCTGTACGGTAAGCCCAAAGAGCATCATCTAGGTTTTGGGTCCAATCCTTCCTATCAGGCCCAATAGTTTTCTGCGAAATGTTCTTGATCTCCCGATTGGAGACCTTGGCTTGTCCGTTCATCTGAGGGTGGTAAGGCGTGGAAATCCAATGATTCACCCCGTATTTTCCAAGTAAATTTTGAAATTGGACATGAGTGAAATGTGTGCCACCATCACTAATAATTACCCTAGGAACCTACAACTAACTGGAGATATTTCTCCTCACAAAATTGATGACCACCTTGTGGTCACTGGTCCGGGTGGGAATTGCCTCAATCCACTTGGACACGTAATCAACAATGACCAAAATATACTAGTGTCCAAATGAAGAAGGGAAAGGTCCCATAAAGTCGATGTCCCAAATGTTAAAAATTTCGATGAAAAGAATTGGGTTTAGCGGCATATATCTCTCTTAGCCATGTTCTTGAGTGTCTGGCATCGGGTGCATGACTTTGAGAATTCCTGGGCATCCTTAAATAAAGATGGCCAATAGAATTTGGATTGCAAGATTTTTGCGGTTGTCTTTTTCCTGGAAAAGTGTCCACCGCATGCAGATGTGTGACAAAACTCAAGTATGCTATGTGTTGACGAGGCTAGATCGTGGTTTTAAAGGATGTTGCGTTGTAGTATAGATGAAATCGCCTGGAAGACAAATAAGAATATATTACTCGAAAACCAAGGTATCCGAGGTCGAACACTGGGAGCAAATGGAATTTATTCACTAATCTTAATAACGTAATTGAACACTTAGAGTTGCTCAAAACCTTATTCAGAATATAAATGCAAGAACTTAAGAGTCAAAATTGTAGCAAAAATAGAAGAATTGGACGTCTGATTCCATGATCAGACGTCTTGAAAAGATATTTTCTCTTTAATTATTTCCTTGTGCTTTCTCTTCTTTCTTTTCTTCTTCTTCTTTCCTTCTCTTTAGTTCTGCTCTTTCTTGTTTTCCTCTGTCTTCTGCCTTTGACTTTCTTCCTTCTCTTTCTGTCTCTGCTTGTCTTCTTCTTCAGCCGCTCCTCTTCTTCCTTCTTTTCCTTCCTTGGCTTCTGCCTTGATTTCCTTCAGCCTTAGCTCTCCTCTTTCTTTCTCTTCTTCTATTTGGACTTCCTTCCTTCTTCCTTTTTGCGGCTAAGTGTCCTTCCTTCCCTTCTTCGCTTTCACCTCACCTTAGCTACGTCTTCCCTCTTACTTCTTCTCTTCTTCTTCTTCCCTGTGTATGCACACAGAAGCAAAACCTATCCCCTACCCTCCCCACGTCTCTCTCTCTCTCTATTTCTCTCTTAGCTACGCTCTCCCAGAGCTAGGTAATCAAGTCGGGTATCGCGCACCTGGGTCCAGACACATCGGCATGGTGTAGTGTGTAAGGAGTGCTAGGTCTAGGTAATCAGGTCGGGTGCTAGATCTACAGGGGAAGGTTACGGATGAGGCATGAGCGAGTGAGGGCATGGGACCTCACCCCTGTGTTACTTGAGGCAGACAACAAAAAGTACAAATTCAATTTAGGTGTTGCCACTCACCTCTGTGTTTACGAGGTCGGACTAAATGTCCCACCCGTTTCTTCGCTCGCGCCTGTGGGAAGTTCTCACCTAATTTGGGCAACAAGGCTCCTTACAGAACCACTCACTTGGCTGGAGACGTGCATGCCCACATCACGCATCACCTGGGTTGGTTTACCTGGCGTGCAACAACCTAGGATGAAGCTCGCAAGCAAGCTTTCTCCATGCATCAATGGCGAAATGGGAGCCTAACCAGAAACACACAAGTATGGTCTCGCGGCCCCAATAAAACACCAAAGGAGCTTTGCCATGTCTTGGCAAAGGTGAGACAGTGGGTGGCAAGCCAAGGGGCGGCCCAGG
Source organism: Thalassia testudinum (assembly GCA_037157565.1). Lineage (NCBI taxonomy): Eukaryota > Viridiplantae > Streptophyta > Magnoliopsida > Alismatales > Hydrocharitaceae > Thalassia > Thalassia testudinum. The sequence continues at coordinate 127,688,373 of JAZHRO010000014.1, read as the reverse complement.
CATGCCTGTCTAGGTCACTCTATGGCCGTGCTTATGGGTTAGGTCGGGGGGCATTTAGGGAGGTGTTGGCGGTCGATGGATGGGAGGAAGGTGATCAGTGGACGATTTTGGAAATAATGAGGTGTCTGGCGAGGCATGTGGAGGTGTGGAGTGGTGGATGCACCTCGCCTGTGGTCGGCCGGAGATGGAGAAGATGGTGGTGGACAATGGCTGCGAAGGGTCAAAAGTGGAAATAGAAAGAGGGGAATTGAAGAGGGGATAGAGAGGAGTAATTAAAACTTAGCTAAGTGGATGAAGGGGGAGAGGAGGCGACTGGCTAAAATTGCTATCGCCAGAGAAGATGATGTCCAATGGAGGAAGAGCGGCGACGATGAAGGGGCTAGAGGCACGCGCACAGGAATTGCACGACACGGAGGAAGGTGGTGAAGGCAGCTCTGCCACTGGTACTATAGCAGAGCGAAGAGAAAGAGGAGGGGGGCTCACCGGAGCTTGCTGGACTCCTGATCGACGGAGAAGAAGATGAAATTGGGGTGGATCTCTGGCTATGTCGAGCTGAAGTGATGAGGCCAGAGGTGGTGGTGCTTTTATAGTTGCTGGCAGGGACTCTTATGCTTGGAAGACAAGCTTCCAGGCATAAGAGACCTTGTCGGAGATGGAAATTCATTGGAGAAACAAATCTCTCGTGCATTCGCACAAGAGATTGGGTGAGATTCAGATCTTGCAATCATGCTTAGATGGAAGGGAATTCCTCAAAGAATCTCCCTTCCAAATCTAGGAGGAGATCTCTGAGGAATCAGGGAGTACTCCCCCTCAATTCCTCGTCGGAGTTGGATTTTTCCCCATTAATGGTGGATGGACCTGATTGTAAGAGTGGCGAGGAAGTTAGGGGGTCTGCATAAGAATTTTCAAAAGTTAGGGGCCAGAATGTAATTGGGTGGACTATTTTGCAAAGTAGGTCAAGATGACCTCCCCTTAGGACTAAATTTTGGTACAACTCTAATTTGAACCTAAGGAATCCAATGGTGAAGTTATATTTTAGGTTTGACCACGTTTGATGGGATATTTTGCATAAAAACCCAAATCAGGTTAATTAATGAGCTATGACCTCAATCTAGGTCAAAATAGGTTCCAAAGGATAATTTGAAGGTTCTAAAACTTAGGGGATATTTTTCCATGAATTTTAGAAGGTTTAATTGATTTTTATCTTGACCCAAACCTTGTTGAATTAAGTAGGTCTGTTTTAAGGTTACAGAATGTTATTTAATTCTTGAATTACACAATAACACATTTCTGACTGAACCAACCAACTTTTTATCTTATTTAGACCATTTGACCTATGTTTTGCGTCTAAGAAATCCCATTTATGTATTGCAATGGTAAAATTACAGTTTTAACCTTTATTTCATATTTTCTTCTCAGAACATTAATTCCTTGAATTAGGCCCTTCTCTAGGTTATGTAGGAGCTATTATTCTCTTTCTTAGGTCAAAATGAGCTAGTTAGGGCTCATGATGAGGCTCTCATCACTATGGAACTCAACTTCTAGGATGCATCGACGAATAATCTAGTCTACGCCGATGCGGCACTACTCGAGATCGTCCCAAAAATAATATTTGGCCTTAGACACCAGTCTATCCCATTGTTGTTTGGTCCAATCCTGGGGGATTTGACCAACTGCCAAATAATTGACAATATCCGCAAACTAGGGGGTTTGGATACCTGAGAATGTGAGGAGTCTCATTTGGAAAGTATCAGAGATCGGGACATCTGGATGAGGAGAATCAATTAGGATTCTCAAGAGGTGATCTACCACTACATTTTGTACCCCAGCTTTATCCCTGATTTCAAGATTGAACTCTTGAAGCTGTAGAATCCAGCGAATAAGTAGGGGTTTCGCATCCTTTTTGGCCAAGAGATGTTTCAAGGCCGAGTGGTCGGTATAGATGATGACACGAGAACCTAACTGATAAGCCCTAAATTTTTCTAAAGTGAAAACTATAGCTAGCAATTCTTTCTCAATAACGGTGTAGTTCCTCTGGGCCTCGTCTAGAGTCTTGCTAGTGTAGTAAATCACAAAAGGCTTTTTCTCAATCTTTTGTCCCAAGACAGCCCCGACAGCATAATCAGATGCGTTAGCCATAATCTCAAATGGGTAAGTCCAGACCGGTGGTTGCAGCACCGGGCCACAAGTGGCCGCCATTTTCAATAAATCAAATGCCTTACGGCATGCTTCATCAAACTCGAATGGCATGTCTTTGGCAAGAAGGTTGCTCAAGGGTCGAGCAACCTTCATGAAATCCTTAATGAATCTTCTGTAAAAACCAACATGCCCAAGGAAAGAGCGGATCTGTTTTACGAATGTGGGTGGAGGAAGTCTAGAGATAGCATCCACCTTAGCTCTATCAACTTCAATATCCTGACTAGAGACCACATGACCTAGGACAATGCCTTCCTAAGTCATAAAGTGGCTCTTTTCCCAGCTAAGGACCAGCCATGTTTTGATGCATCTCTGGAGGATCAATTCCAGGTTAGCCAAGCAAGACTCAAAAGAATCTCCGAAAATGGAGAAATCATCCATGAACACCTCAAGACAATCTCCCACCATGTCAAAAAAGATGGCCAACATGCACCTTTGAAAAGTCGCCGGTGCATTGCAAAGCCCGAACAGCATTGTACGGAATGCAAAGGTTCTGTAGGGACATGTGAAAGTTGTCTTTTCCTGGTCTTTAGGATGGATAGGGACTTAGTTATACCTCGAATAACAATCCAAGAAGCAAAAATATTTTTGCCCAGCTAACCTTTCAAGGATTTGATCGATGAATGGCAAGGGAAAATGATCCTTTTTTGTGGCTGTGTTTAGCTTCCTATAGTCAATACAGACTCTCCAAGAAAAAGCTAAACGAGTGGTGAAGGTTTCCCCTTTCTCATTAGTCGCAATGGTTATCCTCTCCTTCTTGGGTACAATCTAAATGGGGCTAACAAATGGACTATCCGAGATTAGGTAAATAATCCTAGCATTGAGACACTTGATTATCTCCTTGATCACTTCTCGCATATTCGGGTTTACTCTCCTTTGCATTTCGCGAGAAGGGTGGGATCCATCTTCCATGAAAATATGATGATTACAATAAGATGGCTCGATTCCCCCAAGGTCATGGATGGTCAAACCAATTGGCTCCTTGTTGTTCTTAAGGACCTTAATTAACCTCAATTCTTGCTCCTTAGTCAAATCAGCACTAATAATCATAGGGAATGTGTTTCCAGGTCCTAAGAACTCATTCCAAATTTTTGGGCAATGGTTTTAATTCCAATTGGGGTGGCTTTAGAATAGAAGGTAGGGAGGATGCTGATGAAGATTTGTCGGGTCGGTCCAGTGGAAGAGGTTGGGAATGAACAAAATCAACAGCCTCTTCAAAATGTGGCAGGTCTACCACGGAGGGTTGTGGGTTGGGTTCACTAATGCTGGTGGAGTCCTTGAGTGCACTGATAATCATACAAGTCTCAAGATCTTGATCCTCAAGCTCCTCAATGAATCCATAATCCTTAAATCCTCTTATCACCTTAAAAATATCCAGAGTTAATTTCTTATCCCCAAAGGCGATCTCCATACTACCGCTTTCACAGTTTATGTTGTCCTTCGCAGTAGCTAGGAATGGATGCCATAGAATGATGGGCGTGTTCCTCAAATCATTATGTACATCCATGTCAAGGATAAGGAAATCTACAGGAAAATAGAAATCCTTGACCTTGACAATTACATCCTCAATAACGCCTCTTAGTGTGGTGACCGATCGGTCTGCTAATTGTAGCATTACTAATGTTGGCCTGAGTTCACCTAAACCAAGCCTCTGATAAAGAGAAGTCGGGATTAGGTTGATGGATGCACCTATATCCAATAGTGCCCTATCAAAAGTGTATTCTCCAATAATGCATGAGATCAAGGGAGACCTGGATCTTTCATCTTTTGAGGAAGGTGATGCAGGATCACAAAACTTGCCTGCTCAGAGAGAATCACCTTCCTCGGAGTGGGTTCTCTCGATTTACGCTTTTGGATACATAGTTCTTTCAAAAATTTAGCGTAAGCCAGGATGTGCTTAATAGCATCGAGGAGCAAAATATTGATCTCTACACTCTTCAATAAATCTAGAAGCTCCTCGTTGCTATTTAGGGTTTTCTTCTTCTTGGTTTTTAACATGGCCGCAGGGAATGGGATATGGGTGGAATTTTCAATTTCCGATCCCTGGGCCTTCTTGTCTTTTTCAATCTCCTCCTCTTCTCTCTCAATTTCCCCAGGGTTTTGGCATCTAGAGGGCAATTTAGGGTCTCAGGTTTGCTTTCCACTTCTCAAGGTGATAGAGTTTACAAAGGTATATGGGTTTGGATCTTGAGGTGGGCTAGTGAAGATTGGAGGTCCTTGGTTAGTCATGTAACCAGAGGAAGAAGAAGATGAGGGACCCTGCTCAACCACCTGAGAACGTGCGTGTGAGTCCCTTTGATTCTCAAACCCTTGGGCACTATTGCCCTGATTTTGCACATTGCGTAGGTTGGGTACAGGTTGAGATGGTAGAGATCCGGGTTGCCGAGTGTTAGCAATTAACCCGGATTGCAAGTTATCCAATGATGTCTTATTTGTTGCATAAGATGAAGCATGGACCCTTTCATTTCCACCATCTATCAGTTTCAATCAGCCTACCCTGCGGATTGTTGGGCATTCCAAGATGGTTGAGTAATCGATCTCGAGGGCAACTGGGTGTATACTTGACCCTGACCCATATGTTTTTGAGATGCATAGTTGCTAGGTCTAGATTGGGTCTGTTGCCCCTGATTTTTCCAAGAAATGTTAGGGTGGTTCCTCCATCCCGAGTTATAAGTGTTGGAATACGGGTTGGACCTAACATTCTCCTACATTGCATATGCATCCTCATAAAATGAGGATGCAGAGAAGGAAGGATCAGAGAAATTGGGATCAAAGGCCCCAGCTTGGAACCCATATGGTTCTAAGAAATCCTGGCTCAATGGTTAAGCTGAATCGAGTTGGTTCACGAATTCCCGACCCATGTGAGCTCGTAAGGAATGGATTCCCAAATTCTGGGATTGAGTGGGTATAGAAGTGTTTCTTGAATTCCCATACATCCATTCTTCCATTTTCTTAGCAACCAAGTCCATTTTATCTGGTTTATTACAAATTAAGTCCATGTCAAATGAATGAGAATCTTGGATCTCATTAGCATTGATGATGTTGATGTGTAATGTGTATATAACACAATGGTTGTATGATGATGAATGATTATTGTTATGATCATGTCGTAGTATAGGGTGTATAATATAACATTAAGAATGTCGTATAGTGGTGAGTATGGGTGAATACCAGTCATTACAACCATTATTATCATTTGCTTATTTATCTAATTTTTACTGGTTTTGTTCCAGGTCGTTCACTGGGAGGCAATTTATTGAATTTAATTCGGTCACTCTTTGATCTCAAAATTATCCTCTAATTCCAAAAAGAAACTTTACAACTTATTAAAGAATGAATGAATGCGTGTTTTATTTACCTAATTACTAAGAAATGCTTGCAAAAATACTAACTATGAACAAGCATCAAACAATCTATTATTATACTCTAAACTATGCATTTACAAGTTATCCTATTAGTACTAACATAATAGTATATAATACCTTAGGATGCAATGGTGTAGAGACTTAATTTATCAGTTTGTTATTTATAGTAACATATACAGAAGTTTTAGTGACAGATATAAACGTCGCTAAATCTCAGAAAATACTATATACAACCTAAAAGGCAAAACTAAGGTCTTTAGCGACGTTTATAGTGTCACTTTATTCTGTTAGTAATTATATAGATTTACTTATATGTATGTATATTACTTATTCTACTACTATATGTACACTAAGTCTTTCTGATCTTGTTATCTCTTGTGTTCCTCTCTTTTTCTTCTCTTTGTGTTAACTTAACTCATCTGTTCTTTTCTTCTGTCTTAAGATACTTCAGAGGCTTCGGTGGTGAGGGGGTTAGGCTAATGTCATTAGCTCAAAACGTGCTTATTCTGCGGGCACGCTTTTCGAGGGATACGCTGCACCTAGAGGGTGGGACCTGACCTCTACTAAGCGCACCCTAATCTCAGATTAGGTGGCTTAATTACGTTTTCATATCAGCGCAAGGCCTCAGCCCAACGCCTTCAAGCTCGCACGCTCGGGCCCTCGGCCCCCACACACACATTCATCGCAAATCAGACAGTACATGGCTAACAGGTAATCGGATCCAATGGAATAGGATGCTGTTCCGGGTGCCCGACGCCGTGACGACTGATGAACGTTTAGCATAATTAACTTTTATGTGGCTGCGCTTGACATACAGCACACGATGTGGTGCTATTCCAGTGCCACATCGTGCGTTGGAAGTCAGGCGCAGCTGCGTCTGGGCACGTTTTTGGCCCTCGATTTGGGGGCCATAAATTATTAAAAAAAAATAAACTAAAATATGGTAAATAAAATATTTACATAATACTACATAAATGATTAATTAATTTTTAATTTTAAATATGTTTACTATACAAATAAATTCGCTAAACTAGGCTGATTATACAGGTTGATTTAGGTGATTAAATAGTTAATTACTTATAAAATAATTAGTAAATTGTCTAATTGACCTTAAACAGTTTTAATTTACATACTTAAGTATTTAATACATATTTTTATTGTATTTTTACGAATTTATTTATGTTTTATTTAGGTTAAAATAGCTATTCTGGGTTGTTAAATTAAAACTAAGCTAATCAGTAAGCTATACTAGGTATAAATACACTTTAATTAGCTTAAATTACTTACTATAAATATTATCCTAAGTTTATAGATTTATTTAACTTAATTATAACTCTAAATTATTAATTTAGCTAATTTAATCTATAATCTAGCTACTAAATATGTAAATAGAAATCTGTATCTTTATATAAACATAATTAAGTAAATACATACATAATAGTTTAGTATTTATACATATATTTACATAGATTACATATGTACATAGATATATATATATATAAGTTTGTACAGTAATTACAGTATATCTATGTATTTATACTTACATAATTAGTCTGTATATTATAGTTAGAATGACATAGATAGGTATATTTACAGTTTTAAAATAAGTATGTATAATTAGGTTTTAGTATGAAGTTAGGGAATTAGGGTTGATTAAGTTTTTATTTGAGTTTAGACAGCAGCCGCAGCTACTGTCAGAGGAGATGGAGAAGAGAAGAATGTGCTGTTTTTGTGTTGGTTTTAGTTGCTGTTCATGGTGAGTTTTGTAGCAGCAGCAGTGGCTTAAGCCACTGTCAAATGGGCTAACTGCTGCTGCAGTTAGTCCACTTGAAGAGAGGGATGTATTCACAGATGAGAGGGGAATTGTAGAGAAGAGGAGAATTTAGAGATGGAGGGAAATATAGCTGCTAGATGCAGCATGTTGCTGTGTAACTGGGAGTAAGATAAAATTCAAATCAAACTAAAAATTGAAGAGATGAAATCCAAATCTGAAAGGGGTTTAAATCTCACGAAAATCTCATGTAAATTCAGCTCAAATACTCATTAGGAAAAACCTTATCAGAAGCATCCTTTCAGATCAAAACAACAAATGGCATTGAGTTAGCTCTTCCTAATGCTATAGACAGCATGAAGGAGAACTTAACTCAATCAATTAAAACCAAAAAACATACAATCCCAGTTTCTTGCAACCTTAAGGAGTATGGAAAACTCCTTAGGTTAGAGAATCACCATACAGAAATGATCATCAACACAAATAGCGTATGGCAGTTCTGAAATTGCAAAAAGAGACTAAGAATGCATTAAGGAAATTTAATGGAAGCTGGCGAATGCATTCAAAACAAAGTATAAACAGAATCATGAAAGGCTCTTCTGATTGGTTCTCTGTCACCAGAGAACTTCTCAGAGTCCTTGCCCACAATGAAAACCAAAAATCCCTTCAATTTGTCAGATCTGTCAAAACATTTCAGAGAGTAAAAATCCTTTAAAATCCAAATCAAAAGTGCTCTGACAAACTGAGGCAATCCATTTAAAACAGAGGGGCTTTTGTGAAACAAATGGAGTGAGTGAGAAGCCCGAAATGGTGCTTGTGACGCCACTTTCAGATCTGAGGCAGTGCACCATCAGATGTGAAATTGGGTCAGGATGTGTGGGTGATTGATGAAAAATTCGTCGTTAAAAGGAAAAACAAGAATCAGAATTTGGATGATGGAAAAACAAAACATGAAGAGGGAGATAAATTGAACAATGAACAGATGATTCTTCCCCTCTGATCTGGACTGATCAGAAGAGGTGAGGGACGGGATCTAATACTAATTCTACTCCTAAGACTAATCTAACTACAGCTAACATTAAACATTAACAATTAAAACTAAATCTATTCTAAACTACTGCAAACTAAATCTAACACTACTTGTGCAGAATTAAAAACCTAAACTAAAAGGAAGAATGGGACCTATGGGTCCTTAGCCGGCGGCTAAGGAGGAAGAAAGGAGGAGGGTGACTCCAGCGGAGGGAAGAGTCTGCTAGTGAGACTCCAGGGTCGTCCTCAGGTGCTATGAGGTCCTTAGCGACGAGGAGGGTCGAGAGCAGGCAATGATTCCACAGCCGGTGGCTGTGAAATCAGGGGCTAGATGAGGAGGAGAGACTGGAGTGGACGAACTGATCGCTAAGAGATGTAGGAGGGAGCGATCCCTTGCGCGCGACACCACTGAGGTGCTTAAGTAGCAGCTCAGTGATTGGAATCACCGCAAGGGTGAGGTTAATCAAAATTAAGCCGGCGGTGAGGATGAGATGGGTAGAGCGCGCGGCGAGTCAAGAGACAGATCTGACCGTCAGATGAGATCTGGGAAGCGAGGTGAACGCATGCACCGAATCGCGCGAAGGTTCCATTTGATTCCAGCTGCAGATCGAGATCAAAAGTGCGATGGACGGTCGAGAATGGCAGTGTTCTTCGCGTGCTACAGTGCGCGTGAAGAACATCGGCTTCTCTCTGAAATGAGGGAAAACTTGTAGGAAGACCCTTGAACAAAGGGGTAGAAGAATAGCATGCAGGTCCAAAAGTGAAAAGAACTATAACTGGAAGGGCCTTGCAGTCATACAGAAGGGTCCCTGCGGCTTGCAAAAAGGTCCAAGAAGGAGTTTTGAAGGGTAGAAATGTAATGCATGAAGGACCTAATTGTAATCTATTTATTTCTAAGCCTAAATGATATCCAATTGCTTTCAAATTTTTACATGTGCTTAATTGAACATTTAAGACATTAATTTTACTTCTGATTTGTCTTTTAAAACTTGTTTATGTGTTCAATTGATGCATGGATCATCATTTGTTCTTTAGTTTTCAGAATATCTCATTTTTGTGACCTAATTAGGAGGTTTTAACACACATTAAAAGTTTTAGGTCTTTTCTTTAATTCCCACACTTAACCATTTTTATATGTTAATTTGATATTGTTTCGCTTAGTGTCTAGCTTGATTTCGGCCTTTTATCCATGATGAGTAGCCACTCATCATACCCCCATGCTTACGTTTTGCTAGTCCCTTAGCAAACAATCTGTTGAAGTGTAAGGCAATTTAAGTATCAGCAAGGTAAGTGTGTAAAGATATCTTTTTCTTCTTTTAAAAATTTTTAAGTGTTTATGATGATGATCTTCAAGCAGAAAAATTTTCTAATACCAACTGTGTTTTTGGACATTGTGAGAACCTGGTTACTGAGGATAACCTGCCAGAACTCGAGGCTTAAATGACATAGACCATCTCTCAACCAACAAGGACTCTTGATATTTAAACCTTAAGTCGAATTCCATGACTCAGAGGGTTTTACAGAGACTCAGAATGCTATGAAGTTATGGCTGCGATTTGTGATAAGTCAGGACTAACCAGGTGAATTCTAAGGCTCAATCCCGGGGTTTCACTTCTTTTTAAGTCCAGGTTGGTCCTAACTTCAGCTCATGTTTTCGAATGACTCTCAAAAATTGATGGTATTGATACCCAACCCTTATTGTATTTGTGGCTCAGAGAAGAATTTTTTTTTTTGTGGACAAACAGGGTATTGTTTTGAACCCTGAAAACATTTTTGGCGGAAGAGTTGTTTTTCTGAGGTTTTTGGAGAACATACTTGACTTTCTTTTCTTTTTTTTCTTTTTTTTTTTTTTTTTTTGTGGAAAGAGCTTCTCCTAGAAACAAAACTAAAGATTAGGACAAAGAGTCTACCTGCACGCACAGGTATGGACTCCACCTTCCTTAATGAACACAAGGGTTGAGGTTTAGGTTCAAGTGGTCTTTCCTGACACTGTGTAGTGTAAGCCAAGGTTACTTAGACTCCTAAGTCAAAGCAAACCAACGAATCCTGTACTGCTGACTCAGGTACAAGAATTATCCTAAAGTTAGGAGAGACTGTGGTCTATCTTGTCAAGGCTCGAAGTGTTTTAAGCCTAAGCTTGTTTCAAGCTCCTATGGCCCGATAGGTCAAACCAGTAAAGGTTGAATGTCCATAGACACTTATTCTATATATATATATATATATATTTTTTTTTTTCAGCTATAAGATCATATTTAAACACTTATCTTTTCTTTTTCTCCCTCCCTTCTTGAAATGAATGTCCTCCTTCAAATAAAGTACATGTCCCTTATTGTGTTTTTGGCATTTTTCTGATTTGTTATTTTTTTTGTATTTTTAGCTTTGTAATTTTTTTTTTTTTTTAATTTTTCAAAATTTTTCAATTTTTTTGAAGTATATAATTTTTTGATAATACTATATATACTATAGTTGTGTCTACAATTGCATTTTGGTTTAAATGGTTTACCATTTACACCCCCCCATGCTTAAATGTTTCAATGTCCTCATTGAATGAAAGGGTGGATGCAAATGCATGCTCTGCTTTTCACTATCCTAGACTGGGTGATGGAAGGAAGTCGAAATGAGGAGATAAAATCTCTATGCGGACGATTTTAAGTCTGATCTAGGATCAGAGTGAATAGTCGGGCTAGGAAGTGAAAGGCATGACATGTGTGTCAATGAATGTATGCTCAAAATCCAAGGGTAAACACTATATGCAAATAAAGGCAAGAGTAAGAAAGGTGTAAAACAGCTATATACAAGGGTAGGTGTTTGCTAAGTTTAATGCCTTCAGCTAGGCGAAAACTTAGTTGGTAGCTCAAAATGTAGGAGCAAAATGGTGGAATTGACAAGTCTGAGATCATGCGGCTCAATGAAAGGTTTCAGTCTTTGTCCATTAATAATAAAGGGTTCAGATTTGTCAAGTTCAGTGATCTCAACGGCTCCATTATTAAATAATCTCAAGATTTTGAAAGGTCCAATCCATTTTGATCTTAACTTCCCAGGAAAGAGTTTCAGTCTAGAGTCGAAGAGAAGGACTTTTTTACCAGGGTGAAAAGATTTCCTAAGAATGTGACGGTCATGGAAGGCCTTAAGTTTGTCCTTATACATCCTTGAGCTTTCATAAGATTCATTCCTTAATTCATCGAGCTCAGACATTTGTAATTTCCTACGATCACCGGCCTTCTCTAAGTCTAAGTTACACTTTCTGATGGCCCAATAGGCTTTGTGCTCTAATTCTACAGGAAGATGACAGTGTTTCCCATACACATGTCTAAAAGGAGACATGCCTAAAGGGGTTTTGTGGGCTGTCCTATATGCCCACAACGCATCAGAAAGGCGGGAAGACCAATCCTTTCTATCAGGTCGGATGGTAGTCTGTAAAATCTTTTTGATCTCCCGATTAGATAATTCAGCAAGTCCATTGGTTTGAGGGTGATAAGATGTAGCAATCCTATGTGACACCCCATACTTTTGAAGTAGGGACTGAAAATGTGTGTTTCTAAAATGAGACCCTCCATCACTAATGATGGCTTTAGGTACCCCGAATCTAGAGAAGATGAAATCTTGAACAAATTGTGTCACAACTCTATGATCATTAGTCCTTGAGGGGATGGCTTCAATCCATTTTGAAACATACTCAACTGCCAACAATATGTACTCGAAGCCATAAGATTTAGGAAAAGGTCCCATGAAGTCAATGCCCCAAATGTCAAAGATTTCGCACACCATGATCGGATTCAAGGGCATCATGTCTCGGCGGCCAATACTACCGAGAGGCTGACAGCGTAAACATGCCCTGCTATATTCGTGTGCATCCTTGAAGATTGTGGGCCAATAGAAACCACTCTACAAAATCTTTGCAGCGGTCTTTTTGCCAGAGAAGTGACCGCCGCACACCTGGTCGTGGCAGAATGATAAGACGCTTCTTCTAATCTCCTTATCAGGGACACACTTCCTAAAGATCTGGTCTTTACAATGCTTGAAAAGCCAAGGTTCTTCCCAGTAATAGTGCTTGGCCTCGGATCTAAGTCTGTCATTTTGATGTCGGACCCAATCAGTGGGGATGAGTCCAGAAGCCAGGTAGTTGACAATGTCAGCATACCAGGGAAGATCAGAATGAATGACCAGCAATTGCTCGTCAGGGAAGTGGTCAGAGATGGGTAAAGAAGGAGAAATTGCTTCAGAAGGAAGGCGGGATAAGTGGTCAGCTACCACATTCTACTTTCCAACCTTATCACGAATCTCTAAATCAAATTCCTGTAAAAGTAGGATCCATTTAATCAGACGAGATTTCACGTCCTTCTTGGCGAGAAGATATCGAACTGCCGTGTGGTCAGTGTAGACTATAATGTGGGAACCTAAAAGATAAGGTCTGAATTTTTCCAGTGCATATACTACAGCTAGCAATTCCTTTTCCGTGACGGTGTAATTCCTCTGAGCTTCATCTAAGGTTTTGCTAGCGTAATAGATGACTGTGGGTTTCCCGTCCAATTTTTGACCAAGGACAGCTCCTACTGCATAATTAGAGGCATCACACATGATCTCAAAAGGGTGAGACCAATTTGGGGGTTGCAGTATGGGTGCCTTGGTAATCAGATCACGAAGTGTCATATAGGCATGAACACAATCGTCAGAGATCTGTAAGTCTACGTCTTTAGAGAGGAGAGTAGTGAAAGGTCGGGTTATTTTCGAGAAATCTGCTATAAAGCGGTGATAAAAACCAACATGCCCGAGGAAAGATCGAATTTGCTTAATCGACGAAGGTAGTGGTAAATCAGAAATCAACTTTACCTTCGCGCGGTCAACCTCAATTCCTCTCTCAGAAATAAGGTGACCTAATACAAGTCCTTCAGTTACCATGAAATGAGATTTCTCCCAGGAAAGTACCAGATTCACATTAATGCATCTTTGCAGGACCTTGGTCAGGTGGTCTAGACATGCATCGAATGTGCTCCCGAAGATCGAGAAGTCATCTATGAAGACTTCTAAACAATCGCCTACTAAGTCGAAAAAGATTGCAAACATACACCGCTGGAATGTAGCAGGTGCGTTGCACAATCCAAAAGGCATCCTACGGAATGCAAAGGTTCCGTAGGTGCAGGTGAATGTCATTTTTTCCTGATCATCGGGGTGAATTGCCACCTGATTATATCCTGAATAGCCATCCAAAAAGCAGAAAAATCTATTCCCTGCCAATCTTTCTAGTATTTGATCAATGAAGGGAAAAGGGAAATGATCTTTCTTCGTGGCTTGGTTGAGTTTTCGGTAATCTATACATACTCGCCACGAACTAGCAATGCGTGTAGGGATGACTTCTCCAGAATCAGTGGTGACGATGGTAAGTTCGGCCTTCTTTGGCACAACCTGAACAGGACTTACCCATCTACTGTCAGAAATTGGCTAGATAATTCCATTGTCCAGCCATTTAATCATTTCACTTTTTACCACCTCTTGTAATGTAGGGTTTAATCTACGCTGGGGCTGTTTAGTAGGTCTAGATCCTTCTTTAGTGAAAATCCTATGTGTGCAATAAGAAGGACTGATTCTAATAAGGTCAGAAAGGCTCCATCCTATAGCCTGCCTATGTGCCCTTAGGACAGATAAGAGTCGTGACTCTTGATCAGAAGAAAGGGAAGAGATAACAATCACCGGATAGGTCTGATCAGGTCCTAAGAAAACATATTTGAGAGAGTCAGGAAGAGGTTTAAGTTCAACAGGCATAGGATCAGAAGGAGCAGGTGTGAAAGTTTCAGGAGATCCTAGAGATACTAATGGAATAGGAGGAAGGTCCTCAGTCTCTAAATTTGGTATCTCAGTGGAAGTCAAGTCAGAGTCCAAAGAGTGTTGAGGTTCTAAATTTAATGAATTGATCAAGGTGTCCTCAACCAATTGATCCAATGAATCCAGGGAGGAGATTTCTTCAATTAAACTACAGGTTGGTCCTCTTTGGGCCTGAAAAATATCAATTTTTATTTTCTGATCTCCAAACTTTAATTCTATAAGGCCCTCCTCACAATTGATGTTTGCGTTGGCCGTAGCCAAGAAAGGTCTTCCTAAAATGATAGGTGTATTCTGGATATCTTCAGGTACTTCCACGTCAAGGACTATAAAGTCTACAGGGAAGTAAAAATCCTTGACCCGCACTATGACATCTTCCAACACTCCCTAAGGTGTCTTAACTGATCTGTCAGCTAATTGTAGGGACACCTCGGTTGGCTTCAGATTGCCAACCTCAAAATGTGTCAGTAGAGAGGTTGGGATAAGATTGATGGAAGCACCTAGGTTAAGTAGTGCTCTATTGAATGTGGTGTTACCTATCATGCAGGATAAGAGAGGGGTGCCTGGGTCTTTCATCTTAGTTGGGAGGGTACTAAAGATGATGGAACTAGCTTGTTCCGAGAGAATGATTGGACTACTCCCTTTTTGAATTCTTGCTTTACGCTTAGGTGTACATAGGTCTTTTAAAAACTTAGCGTAAAGAGGGATGTGGCGGATTGCATCCAACAAGGGGATGTTTATGTGGACTTGCTCAAAGAGCTTAAGCAAATCCTCCTCAGGTGCCACACAGGTCTTTTTCTTTCCTTTCTCCTTCTTCTTTAAAGCTTCAGGAAAAGGTACTGGAGTTGTGAGAGGTTCAGTCATAGGTAGAGGAGAAGTAGGAAGTGGAGGAGCAGAACTAGAAGTGGTAGGTGTTGGAAGAGGTGGATCTAGTGTGCATTTACCACTCCTAGTGACTATGGCATTTAGTTCAGCTCTAGAGGTAGATGGTAAATCATTGTTAGGTAGCAGAGGTGGTTGTGTTTGTGCAAGAGAAGAATTTGAGTCAGTGAAGAATTCAGTGTTGTGCACTGATTGTGAAATGTCATGTGTTTGGTCTTGCAGTGCTGGTCTAGGTTGGACATACCTTTGAGCAGGTATGTTCCTAGGGTTGGGTTGTGCTTGTGATGGGAGTGAATGTGGTTGACGGGACTTCGTCAAGTGTGATAGCTGGGCTCTCATCTCAGCTAAGGCCGCGTCCTGTCTTTGCTGCATAGCAATATTCTGTTGTTGCATATCAGCAAGAGCTTTCATGATAGACCCCAACTGGTCATCTCGTGTAGGCCCAGATTGAGAGTATTGGGTGGGCCTGGGTTGGGGTTGCTGGTAGGTACGCGGTGGATATCCGTGTGATTGTGGAGGTGGTGCTCGGATCGGGATGTGCAGTGGTGGTGCAGAAGGTTGTTGAAAAGGTCTCTGTGAATTTCCCGACCACGAGAAATTTGGATGATTACGCCATCCAGGGTTATAGGTTTGTGTGAAAGGATCATTGTGAATGGCATGGAGCTCCTCCGAAGCTCCAGAAGGTGCAGGGAAGTCAATGAAGGGAGGAACAAAGGTTCCTCCAACCGGTGAAGGATATGGAAATGGAAAATCTGGTAATGCAGTTTGTGTCACAGAAAGGTTATTCACAGTTTCCCTCCCTGTGGGAAACTGAGAAGAAGTGTTTTGTGCTGGTGACTGAGAAGAAGAAGATGGGTGTTTTGAGAGAAATTTCGATACTTCATCTACTTTCTTCTCGATTAAGCCCACTTTATCCAATTGACTAGCCACTATCTCTAAGTCTTTGCTACTGGATTGGGCTTCATGTACCCCTGTGTGTGAGTGGGAATGTGAGGACTTTCCATTAAACACGCTCATTGAAGCATTATTAATAGAGTTTTCGGCCATGCCTTCAAAGAGCTCAAAGGATGAGTCCTCGTCCCGACACAGGAAATTGCCTCCACAAGCGGCATCTACAAAATTCCGTGTGTCATCATGGAGTCCATGGTAGAAGATCTGGACCTGTTGCCAGCGTGGGACACCATGGTGGGGACATTTTCTCAGAAGCTCGTGGAATCTCTCCCAAGCCTCGTGCATAGGTTCTCCTGAATTCTGGGTGAAGGTGGTGATGGCACGCCTTAAGGCATTAGTGCGGCCTACAGGAAAGTACTTCTTTAAGAACTCATGTTCTAAAGAAGCCCAGGAATCTATAGGTGTAGTCTGTGCAAGTGTTCTAAACCAAAAGGCTACCTTATCTTTTAATGAAAAGGAGAACATTTTCATCAAAAGCGTGTCCTGATCATGTCCTTGTGGACCCAAAGTTTGGGCAAGATTCTTCAGCTCCTCTAAATGCTGAAAAGGGTCCTCAGAAGCAAGTCCATGGAAGTGAGGAATAAGTGCTATAATGTTCGGCTTTAGTTCAGCAGCACGACCCCCATTGGGATAACGTACCATAGGCATTGGTTGGGCAACTGCGAGATTATAATAATCCCGCAGTTGAGGTCTACGGGGTTGGGGTGGTGCCTGAGGATTTCTAGGTTGAAGTGGTTGTGGTTGGGGGTTAGCTAAAAGATTTACAGCTTGAGCAAGCTGTTGCACCTGTTGGGTTAAGGTATTCATTTGTAGTTGTGTATCGAAAAGGTGCTGAAGATGAGGCATAGGTCCTCTCTCCGGGGGTGGATTAGGATGATTAGGATAAGGTGGAGGTTGGAACCTAGGGATAGGTGGTTGCTGTGGTAGAGGATGTGCAACTAAGTCTGGAGGAAGTTCTTCAAAATCCTCAAATTGTGACGACTCAAGATCATCCTCTTGGTGAATGGGATTGTGAATAGGATTTTGAGACTCGGGAGGTAAAGGATTAGAAGTGGAGGGCAAAGAGAAAGATGTAGTAGCTTGGGTAGTAGTACCCAAGGGGAGTACAAGTTCTGGGTTTTGGGATCTCCTACCTTCCATTAAGTTGGTTTTTGAAATCACGTTTACTACAATTTGATCCAACTCAATGGGAAAATTTTAATAATGTTCACAACAAAAATAGAAGAATCCCAATAAAATCTCAATTCAAGAAGACCAATCAATCGAAACAAATCGGAGAAATTTTTCCTAGAGGCTACTACGCAAAATTATGTTGTACGCAAGCAATTGTTTCAAACAATTGTACGCATCCTAAGATAAACCTAGCGATGTGCAGACCTCTAAAATCCACTGGGAATCTGGATAAGACTGAGCGTGCGAATCCAGATCCTGTGGTTGCAGAAAGATGAGGTAGAAACTCGTGTATTGTGGCCTTAAGTGATCGTGCTGTGTGCACGATGACATTCAACACAAGGCGATTAAAATCTCAAACATGGTTTCACCCAATTTTGAATATCTCCTTTTGATTTGATTGAAGTGATTAAAATGTGTTTTCTATGCTGCTCGTTTCACTTTTTAATAAATTCAGAACTAGTGGTCTTCTTAACTTTAAGTCAAATGCAAATATGGCAGGAGTTAGAGTAAAGCAGAAAATGCGTACCTGACTCCAGCAATCTTCGAATGCAGATTTGACTTGAATAAAAATCTAGCAGGAATGAAATGCAATCCTAAAATGGATGCCTAAAGTTCTGCTGCTGCTAGATAGGTATGAGGTCTTTTTGATCTTTTGATTTTTTTGATTTTTTTGAAAAATATTTTTATATGCAATTCAAAAGTAAGGAAAGAAATTAAGAAGATAAAGAAATAAAGTCCAGACAGTCCAAAATTATTACAGAAATTGTGTGAGAACAAGCTCTCACAACTTATGACTAACAACTGTTCCTAATTAACAAACCTCAAACTATCCACACTAAAACTAATACTACCACTACTCCTACAGCTACTACGAGGCAAAACTCCACCAGGAAGACGGATCTGGAGCGCAGCGACTCCACCAGGAAGACGACACTCCTCAAGTGCTGTGGAAAAATAAATGATTAGTAAAAGAATAAAGGAATGTATACACAAATAAATCAATGGAAGAAAGCAATTACAATCAATGAATGAAATGAAATGAAGAATTTCTATATACAAATGAATTAAAGGGTAATTTTGGCGTAAAGAGCGTTGCCTCCCTGGCAACGGCGCCAAAAAATGATGATGTTGATGTGTAATGTGTACATAACACAATGGTTGTATGATGATGAATGATTATTGTTATGATCATGTCGTTGTAGTACAGGGTGTATAATATATCATTAAGAATGTCGTATAGTGGTGAGTATGGGTGAATACCAGTCATTACAACCGTTATTATCATTTGCTTATTTATCTAATTTTTACTGATTTTGTTCTAGGTCGTTCACTGGGAGGCAATTTATTGAATTTAATTCGGTCACTCTTTGATCTCAAAATTATCCTCTAATTCCAAAAAGAAACTTTACATCTTATTAAAGAATGAATGAATGTGTGTTTTATTTACCTAATTACTAAGAAATGCTTGCAAAAATACTAACTATGAACAAGCATCAAACAATCTATTATTATACTCTAAATTATGTATTTACAAGTTATCCTATTAGTACTAACATAATAGTATATAATACCTTAGGATGCAATGGTGTAGAGACTTAATTTATCAATTTGTTATTTATAGTAACATATACAGAAGTTTTAGTGACAGATATAAACGTCGCTAAATCTCAGAAACACTATATACAACCTAAAAGGCAAAACTAAGGTCTTTAGCGACGTTTATAGTGTCACTTTATTCTGTTAGTAATTATATAGATTTACTTATACGTATGTATATTACTTATTCTACTACTATATGTACAGTAAGTCTTTCTGATCTTGTTATCTCTTGTGTTCCTCTCTTTTTCTTCTCTTTGTGTTAACTTAACTCGTCTGTTCTTTTCTTCTGTCTTAAGATACTTCAGAGGCTGCGGTGGTGAGGGGGTTAGGCTAATGTCATTAGTTCAAAACGTGCTTAGTCTGCGGGCGTGCTTTTCGAGGGATACGCTGCACCCAGAGGGTGGGACCTGACCTCTACTAAGCGCGCCCTAATCTCATATTAGGTGGCTTAATTACGTTTTCATATCAGCGCAAGGCCTCAGCCCAACGCCTTCAAGCTCGCACGCTCGGGCCCCTGGCCCCCACACACACATTCATCGCAAATCAGACAGTACATGGCTAACGGGTAATCGGATCCAATGGAATAGGATGCTGTTCCGGGCGCCCGGCGCCGTGACGACTGATGAACGTTTAACATAATTAACTTATATGTGGCTGCGCTTGACATACAGCACACGATGTGGTGCTATTCCAGCGCCACATCGTGCGCTGGAAGTCAGGCGCAGCTGCGTCTGGGCACGTTTTTGGCCCTCGATTTGGGGGCCATAAATTATTAAAAAAAAAAAACTAAAATATGGTAAATAAAATATTTACATAATACTACATAAATGATTAATTAATTTTTAATTTTAAATATGTTTACTATACAAATAAATTCGCTAAACTAGGCTGATTATACAGGTTGATTTAGGTGATTAAATAGTTAATTACTTATAAAATAATTAGTAAATGGTCTAATTGACCTTAAACAGTTTTAATTTACATACTTAAGTATTTAATACATATTTTTATTGTATTTTTACGAATTTATTTATGTTTTATTTAGGTTAAAATAGCTATTCTGGGTTGTTAAATTAAAACTAAGCTAATCAGTAAGCTATACTAGGTATAAATACACTTTAATTAGCTTAAATTACTTACTGTAAATATTATCCTAAGTTTATAGATTTATTTAATTTAATTATAGCTCTAAATTATTAATTTAGCTAAGTTAATCTATAATCTAGCTACTAAATATGTAAATAGAAATCTGTATCTTTATATAAACATAATTAAGTAAATACATACATAATAGTTTAGTATTTATACATATATTTACATAGATTACATATGTACATAGATATATATATATATAAGTTTGTACAGTAATTACAGTATATCTATGTATTTATACTTACATAATTAGTCTGTATATTATAGTTAGAATGACATAGATAGGTATATTTACAGTTTTAAAATAAGTATGTATAATTAGGTTTTAGTATGAAGTTAGGGAATTAGGGTTGATTAAGTTTTTATTTGAGTTTAGACAGCAGCCGCATCTACTGTCAGAGGAGATGGAGAAGAGAAGAATGTGCTGTTTTTGTGTTGGTTTTAGTTGCTGTTCATGGTGAGTTTTGTAGCAGCAGCAGTGGCTTAAGCCACTGTCAAATGGGCTAACTGCTGCTGCAGTTAGTCCACTTGAAGAGAGGGATGTATTCACAGATGAGAGGGGAATTGTAGAGAAGAGGAGAATTTAGAGATGGAGGGAAATATAGCTGCTAGATGCAGCATGTTGCTGTGTAACTGGGAGTAAGATAAAATTCAAATCAAACTAAAAATTGAAGAGATGAAATCCAAATCTGAAAGGGGTTTAAATCTCACGAAAATCTCATGTAAATTCAGCTCAAATACTCATTAGGAAAAACCTTATCAGAGGCATCCTTTCAGATCAAAACAACAAATGGCATTGAGTTAGCTCTTCCTAATGCTATAGACAGCATGAAGGAGAACTTAACTCAATCAATTAAAACCAAAAAACATACAATCCCAGTTTCTTGCAACCTTAAGGAGTATGGAAAACTCCTTAGGTTAGAGAATCACCATACAGAAATGATCATCAACACAAATAGCGTATGGCAGTTCTGAAATTGCAAAAAGAGACTAAGAATGCATTAAGGAAATTTAATGGAAGCTAGCGAATGCATTCAAAACAAAGTATAAACAAAATCATGAAAGGCTCTTCTGATTGGTTCTCTGTCACCAGAGAACTTCTCAGAGTCCTTGCCCACAATGAAAACCAAAAATCCCTTCAATTTGTCAGATCTGTCAAAACATTTCAGAGAGTAAAAATCCTTTAAAATCCAAATCAAAAGTGCTCTGACAAACTGAGGCAATCCATTTAAAACAGAGGGGCTTTTGTGAAACAAATGGAGTGAGTGAGAAGCCCGAAATGGTGCTTGTGACGCCACTTTCAGATCTGAGGCAGTGCACCATCAGATGTGAAATTGGGTCAGGATGTGTGGGTGATTGATGAAAAATTCGTCGTTAAAAGGAAAAACAAGAATCAGAATTTGGATGATGGAAAAACAAAACATGAAGAGGGAGATAAATTGAACAATGAACAGATGATTCTTCCCCTCTGATCTGGACTGATCAGAAGAGGTGAGGGACGGGATCTAATACTAATTCTACTCCTAAGACTAATCTAACTACAGCTAACATTAAACATTAACAATTAAAACTAAATCTATTCTAAACTACTGCAAACTAAATCTAACACTACTTGTGCAGAATTAAAAACCTAAACTAAAAGGAAGAATGGGACCTATGGGTCCTTAGCCGGCGGCTAAGGAGGAAGAAAGGAGGAGGGTGACTCCAGCGGAGGGAAGAGTCTGCTAGTGAGACTCCAGGGTCGTCCTCAGGTGCTATGAGGTCCTTAGCGACGAGGAGGGTCGAGAGCAGGCAATGATTCCACAGCCGGTGGCTGTGAAATCAGGGGCTAGATGAGGAGGAGAGACTGGAGTGGACGAACTGATCGCTAAGAGATGTAGGAGGGAGCGATCCCTTGCGCGCGACACCACTGAGGTGCTTAAGTAGCAGCTCAGTGATTGGAATCACCGCAAGGGTGAGGTTAATCAAAATTAAGCCGGCGGTGAGGATGAGATGGGTAGAGCGCGCGGCGAGTCAAGAGACAGATCTGACCGTCAGATGAAATCTGGGAAGCGAGGTGAACGCACGCACAGAATCGCGCGAAGGTTCCATTTGATTCCAGCCGTAGATCGAGATCAAAAGTGCGATGGACGGTCGAGAATGGCTGTGTTCTTCGCGTGCTACAGTGCGCGTGAAGAACACCGGCTTCTCTCTGAAATGAGGGAAAACTTGCAGGAAGACCCTTGAACGAAGGGGTAGAAGAATGGCGTGCAGGTCCAAAAGTGAAAAGAACTATAACTGGAAGGGCCTTGCAGTCATACAGAAGGGTCCCTGCGGCTTGCTAAAAGGTCCAAGAAGGAGTTTTGAAGGGTAGAAATGTAATGCATGAAGGACCTAATTGTAATCTATTTATTTCTAAGCCTAAATGATGTCCAATTGCTTTCAAATTTTTACATGTGCTTAATTGAACATTTAAGACATTGATTTTACTTTTGATTTATCTTTTAAAACTTGTTTATGTGTTCAATTGATGCATGGATCATTATTTGTTCTTTAGTTTTCAGAATATCTCATTTTTGTGACCTAATTAGGAGGTTTTAACACACATTAAAAGTTTTAGGTCTTTTCTTTAATTCCCACACTTAACCCTTTTTATATGTTAATTTGATATTGTTTTGCTTAGTGTCTAGCTTAATTTCGGCCTTTTAGCCATGATGAGTAGCCACTCGTCAAGCACTTGATCTAGGTTGTTGGGACTAGTTGAATGCATCCATGGAGGCATGATTAATTGAGTTCTCACTCATGTCCTCAAACAGGTCATATGCGCTATCTGCATCCCTATTGAGAAAATTGCCTCCGTAGGAGGCATCCACGTGATTACGGAGTTGCTCAACCAACCCGTGATAGAAAATCTGCACGAGTTGCCATTTCGGCACCTCAATGTGTGGACACTTCCTCAAAAGTTCCTGGAATCACTCCCAGGCACCATGAAATGGTTCCCTCGGCTGCTGGGTGAAAGTGGTAATCGCTTGTCGCAAGGCATTGGTCCTTCCGATAGGGAAGAATTTCTTGAAGAAAGTCGAATTAAGAGCAACCCAAATTTCAATCGGCCTTCCTATAGTTCGGTACCAATGTATGGCTTTATCCCTAAGAGAGTAGGGGAAAAGCCTCATGATCATTTTCTCTTCATTCACATTCCTTACTCTAGTGGTCTGAACCAAAGTGGTCAGATCCTCCAAGTGCTAGAATGGGTCCTCTGAGCCAAGCCCATGGAAATGCTTAATCAAACATAAGACTTGGGGCTTGATTTCTATGTCTCCGGTGAGAATCATGATGCCAGGATGTTCGCCATAGTTTGAAGGATTGTAGAAATCCTTCAAGGGCCGAGCACCTTATCCATGCATACGTTGGAACCATAGCTACATTTGCTGCAATTTTTCCAATTGCCTCCGAATCAACTCCTACTGTTTCGGGGGCGGGGGAGGCAGTTGTTGATCATCCATGGGATCTGCTTGGCTATAGCTCAACCTCCTCCTCCTAGAATGGTCCAAAGGTCCTTCCAATCTAGGTTTCAATGACCTCCTCCCAAGCATACACTAGAAGGAAGTCGGAAGGACAGGGAAAAGAGAGAACCCTGCAGCACAAGAATACAAGCTTGTCCTTAGATGAGGTAGCCTAACGTCTATTGACACTCAAAATCCATCCTAAGATTATGGACGATTTACTCTACTTATGTCTAGGCAATCCGACCAATTAGGAGGGACTGGGGAGAAGGTTCTTCCTTTGGCTTGTGCCTCCGGTTCCTAGTGAACCCCCCAGTCACGGTCGTTTGACGCTACTCCCCTAGCTAGACATCAGATTGACTAGTATAAATAGGTTAATTGTGAATAATCTCAATCTAGATCCCAATAAGTGAATGAATCCTTAGGGCCAACATCTAATTGATTTTAGTTAGGCTTGGGAAATTGGTTCTCTGGAATGTGATGGGCCCTTAATGGTTTGTGCCCATAATGATTTGTTTGAGAAGGTGTGAATGTGCACAACCAAGAGGTTTTCAAGCAAGATTATAAATGATGAGGTGAATTTTAGGATTTTAATCTTGCTTAATAGCTTTTAGGATTCAAATATTAGGTGTTTTCAAGCAAGTTTTGTGAGGCAAACCAAGTTTGTTGTTGAAAGCATGTGTTCAAGTGTTTTCCTTAAAAAATCAAGAAAAATATGGAGTGTCTGGCTTGATCTAATTATTGAATCCTATGGGACAGCTAGAAAATGAACCTCTTTTAGTTTAGGTGGTGTGGCCCAAACAATTTAATCAATTGGCTCAAATGCACCACCGATTAAGGCACACAAAAAGGTGGTTAACCTAATATGATTTCCACTCTTTTATGTGTTGAATTCATGTATTGAGTCCACAAGTTGGAAGCCTGGTTGAGTAGATGAAAATCAAGTCCGATTATGTGCTTCAAATGTGGGTGTATGAAGTGTGTATACTGATTCGTCCCATAGAAAGTATCTTTTTTTTTGTTTTTTTTTAAATATGTAGGGGTGAGGTGGATGAAGGTGGCAAACAAGACAAGCAATTCTATCCTAGGATTTATGGAAGCACCTAAGTAGATTAGGTCTTGGTTATGAGTGTGGTGAAATGAACTAGTGGGGGGGAATGTGGGGGACACTTACAGAGTATTCTACCTGCACTTTACTCTAGTCGACCGCACTTGGATCTCCATGATAGGGTACCTGCAAGACAATAGATCAAAGACAAGCGCGGTTAGTGTTATGTAAAAGCAAAGAAGCATAATAAACAATAAAGTAAATTTCGTTGCCTCCCCTGCGACGGTGCCAAAATGGTTGCACGTGTTTTGCGAGTTAAAAATCAGGGTTACAAGTAACCCATCGTCATAGTTGCAAAACACGTCGATCAGACAAAATTTATACCAAAACTCCAAGGGAGTCCCAGGTCTAACACAGGGAGGCAACATTTACTTTAACTGAAAATCATGCTTTAATTTGTTTCCTTTTGGTATTTTAAGGTTTTGTTAGCCTTTTTGTATTTTTGTAAGAAGAAAACAAGCAAACGAATCACAAGATAGAGATGGAACGAAAATGGTATAGATATCATTTAAATGACTATTACAATCAACTATGAAACCATAGAAAAAGAGGGAGGTGAGAGGAAATCTCCCGAATCGGCTGCTCGGCAAGACGACGGCGCCTGTCGGAAGCTCAGATGAAGGAGGTGAGGAGTGGGACGATGGAGGTGAGATGCAAAATGATGTCAGGTAGGGGAAAGCTTCGACGTGGCTCCAAAATTGAGGTGAGAAGACAGAGGTGATCTGCTACTGGAATGGTGGTGGGAGGACAGCTCCAAGGCGATTTATGAATGGGGATGGGAAGATGGACGAATATTTGGTGAGGCAGAGGTTTGCTACACTAATAGGAGCCTTGGGAGATTGAGAACAAGCTCTAATGGAGTGTTGGTAGGCTTGCTAGAGCTTGGGAGGAGGTGGGAGTAGAGTCGGTAGAGATGAAGAGGAATGGGGGTGGAGTCTTTATATAGTGGAGGGAAGGAGAAAGCCCAGTACACAGGCATTCAGTGACAGCTATAAGCATCACTAAAGGCCGCTCGAGCTGTCGCTGAAGATCCGTGCCTCTTCATTGCTTGGGTTGGCGCACGCACTGCAGAGGCCATTTAGTGACGGTTATAAGTGTCACTAAAGGCCCACCATTCTATCGTTGTAAAGCCCGCGCCCACTGCCCACGCCCGCAGCTATCAACGCACATGCAGGCGCGGTTGCATCTTGACCATTGGATGAAGGATCAAACGATTGAGAGAAGATTGCACCCTTGCGCCAAATTTGAATCGTGCGCCTCACCATCAGCGGTCGGATGCTGCGTGCGTCAGATGGCACGTTCTCAATGTGCGTTGACACCTATATGCCCCAACCATGATCTATGGTGCATCCACGTAGCTGCTTCCTTCGCCACCCGATCTTCCATCGACGGCTCCATTTCCTCCAGCCTTCGCTTCAGCAGATAAAATCCATGCATGGGGTCTCAAATGCGTGGTCGCGTGTTAAGAGTAGAGGCGTAGATCACTGTGCTGAGGGGCGCCATGAGTCTTGTCTTTTGAATTAAGCTTCCATGCCCATGACCGTTGGATGGAGATCCAATGGTAGAGATGACTCCTCGCTTGATGAGGTGCTTCTTCAGCCATGGAGCGCACATCTCTGTCATTGGATTGAGATCCAACGGCTAGGATCTGATCTTGCAGTGGGCTTGGAGGCTCCTTGGCTCAGGTGGGGCGGCCTAGATGGCTCCACGTGGCACCATCTGGGCCGTCCATCTTCATCTTCTTGCAGAGGGTGCTATAGAGCTCAGATCTGGGTGATTCCCGCGTTGATGGATTGCGACCGTTGCTCTGAATCCATCCGTATGGTCAGATTCTTCATTTGAGGCCTGTAAAGATGTTGCACTGCCTCCTAGCCATGTAAAATGATGTAATTAATGTACATAATATACAACTCTCCTAAATGCAATGCAATGGATGTTTATGCAATATTTATATCATGATATGCATTGCTATGCCTAGGAACTATTATAAATAATAATTTTATGATGAATTTATATGTGCTTATCAAATTGTTAATTCGTTGTCGTTAATTATAGTATAGGGTCAAGCTAAACTACATCTTAGATTTAATTCTTTTGACTGGTTGAGTCTAGGTCATTTACTAGGAGGCATTTAAACTTAATTAAATCACCATTTTTATTTTAAGTCAATAATCAACTAATAACTTTATTAATTAGATCAATAGTTATGACATATGTTAAACTCGTGAATAATTGCATACAAAATTGAACTTGAAAACATGGCAATTATGAAAGATATTACATTGAATAGGAAAAGGAAAGGTTTACATTGAGTGTTTACAAAAATAAGGCAATACAAAATAATTCCTTTGTTCATTGAGCTCATTCCATCTCCTAAACATTTCAGCCTTCATTCTCTCATATGTCTCTTTAAACCTTCAGACAACTTAAATGACCTCTTCAAGCCATTTAGCTTTTTTAACTTTTAATTAATTATCTCTTAACTTTCCCTCTCTTCACTTAACCATTTCTTCTAATCACTTATATCTTCCCTCTCTTCACTCTTAGCTAACACTTAATCTTTCTCAGCCTTTGAACTCTCGCTCATTTAACTCCTCTCTTTCTCTTAAGCCCTCTCTTTAACCCTTACTGTGCAACTCTTCCACACTGAATCTTTTTTAAGCTTAGACCCACCTCACTTAATTAAAAAGTTGGTTTAATGGGCGAACCGGGTTCATATGTGGGAAGCACAGCACCCATAGGGTGGGACCAAACTACTACTTGAACCCAGCTTTAGTTCATTTATTGCAGATTTTAACATTTTATTTTGCACAGTATCAGGCCATATCAGGCCCACTAACAAGCTCACGCCCACCCAAACCCATGCGCACACCCATGTGCATCGCACGTGCACACACATGTACGTGAACGACACGCGCTCATGATCAGATGCTCATTTCATGTCCCCTGCACTGACAACCAGTTGGGCTTATTGCATTTTTGCTTTTATACCAGGGCAAGCATCCATAGGTTTCCGATGTGGGGCTTAATAAGTTGTTCCCTCCATTGCACAATGTCGTTGACTAAATTTAAAATTTTGGATTAGATTTGATCCACTGAATCGAGTGAAGAACATATCACTATTCATATGTCTAGAAATGTGTTTTAGACTTGGATTTTAGGTCAAACAACCTACGAATCATGTAATGCACTCAGTTGAGTTTTCAAAAAGCTTTAGAAGATCATTTCATAGGATTTCAAGAAGAATGGAGGTTCAAAGAAGATTGGGAAGCTCAATGAGCATCAAAACTCAATGCTTAGTGTACAGATCCCTGATTCATACTTGAATCCACTTAACAAATGGATTAGAACCTCATCTAACAACCCAGATCAATTTAAGATATCAGATGAGACTGATCTGGGCAAAATTTAGAGCCAAATCTAGTAAACACATACAGAATAGTGTTGGGTACCATTTTGAACCCAAACTGGACAACAGATGTAATCCTTATTAAATCTTAGTTAAATTCGCTCAAACTTGTCCCAAAAGATTCTCATAACTTACAAGAACTCAAATAATCCACTGAATTAGAGTTTTAACCTCTAAAATCACAAATTCGAATCAGGGTTTACCTAAACATGTCCAAAGTTAACTTTCAAATTTAAATCATATCAGATCAATTTAACCACCCAAAAAGACTAAAATCAATCTTAGAAAGTGATTGCACACATCAAAATCATGTTTTGAGCACTTTAGCAGAGTTATCAGGCTTCGCCTGAGATCAAAAAGTGAGTTGTTCGGCAAATCATTCCAGATGCTTTAAGACTTGAGTGGAAGCTTAGGTAGGATCTCTAGAGTCTACTCGTGCTTCAAAACCTAATTCTAAGCTCTGAACCTCAACGATTATGTCTTTCCAACTTTGCCATAGTTAGAGAAGACGACAATCAATAGTAGGAAACCAACTTCAAATCTCAACTCTAATGAGTGGAATTTGCTCCTCAGCTCATAAAGAATCGGTCTAGAGGTGTTCAAGGACTTTTGGAGACTGAATCTCATAATTGAGATCGTCGAAGCTTGCTGGAGCTCTGGTGAACGCTGATTCTGACAGCTGGAGATAAAAGCTCCATGAAACTCTTCAAAAAGGGTCTTGAACAATTCCTAAGGTTGCAAGGAACCTTAAGAATACCTCAATTGATCCAATTGATTATTAGATATCTAGATTAATCAAGAAATATAGTATGAACACATCTTGAGTTTGTGTGAACTCAAGAACTGCCTTCCCACTCAATTGAATGAGGGGAACATTTTAAATGAGTGTGGCAATGCTATAGATGGATGGAATTAGTGATCTAACTCCTTTTGAGCCACCGTTGACAGTGAGATCTGAATGTTGAAGGAAATTTAAGCATTTTGTATATAATGAGTTATAGATTTAATTGAAGAGTGGAATGGGGACATAGGGTTGTAGATCTATGAGGGAGGTCCCTAAATGGATGTGAATTAGACTAGAGACCTCCACCATAGATAGCAGAGGTACTCCAGTGAAGGTAGAGTGGATCTAGGTGGATAGGTGATAGATTCATTCAATTAGTGGCATAGAAATGATCGTGAAACAGTGAAGAAGGTGATTGGCAATTTCAAATGACAAATGAAGGCTCTGATCAAGCTCAAAGAAGCTTGCTGAAGTCGAGGAAGATGATATTAAAATAGCATTTAAACTATGCTAAACTAATTATCTAACTACTCTAATCTACACTATGCTACACTAGGACTCTAATTCTAGTATTACCTGGAACAAAGAGATCAGAAGACTCCATCAAAGGGCTTAATGGAGCAAGAAATCAGAGGATCAGGATCAGAACTCCAGTGGAGATAAGATACGACTTATAGAGGAAAAAGATAATGGCGTATCCTCGTCCAATGACATGGCCGCAGACAACGAAGAAGAAGAGGAAGTCGAACTCAGCAGAGAGCGATAAAAGAATGGGATAGAAGTTGCTAGAGGAAAGGAAGAATAGCCTAGGGCAACTCAGTATGGGGAAGGGGGATAGGGAGTTGCTAACATAAATGGGAGGTAGGATGGGGTATTTATTGGTGGTGGCGAGGGTAGGGGGGATGTATCGGGAGAGTTATAGGTCTAGGTTCAATGTAACCACTGGCATCGTCTCCGACGTTGGTGAGCTTAATCACCTAGGTTAGTTAGGATTTTCATGAGATCCGGTCCGTCGGATGTGGAGAGGGAGGTCAGTGGAGGATAGACGGCAACGGTGGTGTCTTAGCAATGCTGGATGGGCAATCATCGGAGGGTGTGAAAACTAGAGGTCGTGGACCATCTGAAGCTGAAGAATATGTGTTCACAGGGGCATAAGTGCAATATAAATGACCTAATTGAAATATAAGGGACTCAATTGAAATAGAAATTAAGGGCTTAAATGTAAATAGTTGCTTTTAAGGTTTATGTTAATTTATTTCTTTTTCAACTTTTTATATATTATCATAAATTAGATAAATATTATATTTATGCCTTGAAATTATGTTTTTTCCCTTATTAGCTACATTTATTTAAATGATATGATTAATTGTGTTAAATAAGTGCTTAGATCTTTAAATTAATTAAGTTAATTTAAAAGTTAATATATAGCTAATGATTATGAATTGTGTCCTAAGTATTAATTAAATTATTATTAAGATTAATTGAACCTTAATTATATATTTTTAAGTTATTTTTCAGGTCCTTACTATTTAACCCCTATAGTATAATTAACACTATATTTAATGTATTCTTAGGATATTTGATAAGCAAAATAGCTAATTAATGTTGTTATCAAAAAAATAGCTAATTAATGTTAATTAGGAGCCATGATGAGTAAGAGTGCCAAATCAAAAGTAGTATCCCCAATTACACAACAAATCAAAAGAACTGTTGGATCTTTTTGCTTTTGAGTTAGTTTACTAAGGATTATTGCACTAGCTTGCTTATACAAAACTACCATTTTTGTTGACTTAGCTTGGCATTTTGGTGTGCACATGTCCTTAAGAAATTTTGCATAGGCGGGGATATTCTCAATAACCTCTAGGAGTGGAATATTCACTTTGACTTGCTTAAATTTATCAAGCCACTCCTAAGATTTATTGTTTTTCTTTTCCCAAGACTTTTTCAAGGCTTTGGGAAAAGATGCTGGAGTTAAATCATGAGTATTCAGGTCCTAAGCCTTGTTTTCTAGGTCAACATG
The DNA here is from genome assembly GCA_037157565.1 of Thalassia testudinum. Taxonomy (NCBI): domain Eukaryota; kingdom Viridiplantae; phylum Streptophyta; class Magnoliopsida; order Alismatales; family Hydrocharitaceae; genus Thalassia; species Thalassia testudinum. The sequence continues at coordinate 127,657,635 of JAZHRO010000014.1, read as the reverse complement.
GTCTCCTGAGTCTTATTCAAGGTCCTCAAGTTCTTAGTAAGATTTGGATGTAAAAGGATGAGGATCTTGAATTTGTTTCCCACTTCTCAAGTTAACAACGCTGGCATAGACATTAGGGTTAGAAGGTTGAGGCGGGTTTTGCATAATAGGTTGAGCCTAGTTTGGATTTGGATTAAAAAAACTGGGTGGGAATTAGGAAGCAGGTTGAACTATATGTGCCTGTTACTTCCATGTGTGTGTGATAAGTCTACAATATTTTGTGATAAAATGCCTATTATGCTGGTTCCTAAGCTAGTTAGATGCATTCAGCATTATAAATAATGCATAACATTCATCATGTTGCAATTAGAGTAGATTCTGCAAATTGTAATTTAATTTACCTATTTTTCTCACTAGGGGACGAGGTGACACAAGATCAAGCCTTAGATGGAAAATCTAATTGTATGGATAAGATCAGGGCGACGATCGGCATCTAATGCCATCAAAATTGGCTCAATTGGACCTCCGTAGCATCCTTTACATGCTAAAGAAGATTAATGACCAGGGGATAGGATGATGCAAATCAGAGCATCTAACGAAAAATCCAATCATACAGATGGATTCAGGGCGACAATCGTAGCCCAATGCCATGAAAATCGATCCAATTGGACATCCGTAGCATCCCCTATGAGAAAAAGAAGATGGATAGCCCAGATAGTGCCATGTGGTACCATCTTAGCTTCCCACAACCACCCAAGACCCTTTGCCCTACTTCAAAGGTGCTCCTCCCCACAACCTAGGTCGTTGGATTTCCATCCAATAGCCAGAAATGAACCACGTCAATCGCACCATCAGCTTTGAGGACCCAACGTGTAATTGCACGCATGATCTGTGCCATCAGATCAAAATCCAATGGAAGTAGCATGCCTCTCTATAGCCTTCATAAGCTCTACGTGCGATCTCTCACTTTATCTCTACTGTAAATTTGTGCATCAATGCTCAAGTTTGTGCCCTTGCTTTCATAGCACAGCAGTAATGCAAGTGTGTTCTCAAGTAAGGGATGTGGGTTTGAAACTCGCCAAGAACATCAATTAGGCGTGAGTGGATTTGAATTGCTATCATTTGATCGTGACTAAACGGTGCTGATGTGGGCCATGTAGCCGCGCATTGAAGAAGAGTGCGCACTGCACGTGATTAGCACCGTCGATTCACGATCAGGCTGGTGCGATGCTTCAATGTGGCCTTGCAAATTCTTCTTGGCACGATAGCGTGTAATTCGACAAGTTCATCCACCGTAAGCTCAGCGTAATCAAGAGTGATCATCGTCGGATGGCTTTCGTGCATCATCGTCTCGCTAGAACAGATGTAGTGCAAGGAATAGCTACGCATGCGCTGCGAGCAATATTAGTAAGTGCGCTACTGCACTATATGCTGGTTGTGCCTTGTGCATGGCATTTACATCCTTGACATGCCAAATGATTTGATACACCCTCTCTCCCACCTATGTCTACTAATACACCCTCCCTCATTCCTCTTCATTACTTCCTATGCTCTTTCCATCTCCTCACTCGCTATAGAAGCATTCTTAAGCTCCCAAGAGCTCACTCCCAAGCGATTATGTCGCCTATTAGCCTTAGCAATCCCCTCCTCTACCAAATATTCATCCTACTCCTCCCCACCTTCATAGGAGACCTAAAGGCTATCCCCTCACCCCCATTCAAGAAGCTAATCACCTCCACCTCCTCACCCCTATTCCATAGTGTTTTAGCTCCATTTCCTTATCCCAGATTCCCTTAGCTTGGCCCAAGCAGTCCTCTACCCGTTTTTCCTCCTACACCTCACCCTTATCATCCTACTTTGTACCACCTTCCTCTAGTCGTTGCCATACGTTGCCATCTTGCTAGGCAGCCATTTCGGGAGACACTTCTCACCTCCCTCTCTATTTTCTTCTATTTATTGTTATTTCTACATTTTGTTAGTTGTAATAGAATTCAAATTTTCAATATATATATTGTTTTCTATCTCTCTCTTTTTCTCTCCCTCTATCTCTTTTTTAATTATTTGATTGGTAGATTATTTAGCTTAGATTAATTTCCCCTTGTTCTTCTGCTAAATAAAATGGCAAAAAAAATTTACAAAAGATGAAAATACCAAAAAGAAATAAATCAAACATGGTTTCTAAAAATCAAATGTTTGCCCCTATGTTAGACCCAGGACTCACCATCCTGGTTATAAATTTTATTTGATAAGTTAAATTTTCAGTAACATGATGACTCAGGTTTCTCATTCACGAAACCCTAAACCTATTTTCTTGCATGAATTTTTCAACTCATTAGTGTGGTTCTGGTTAACTCTATTCAAATTCCTTGGATTAGAGACAGGTTGAGAAGGCAACATCCCGTGTTGCCTAGAATCTACAAATTGGTCTAGGTGTCCCGTTAACTTGATGCTCAACTGATTTATCTCCTCTTTATGCCTTAGATTCATCTCTTGCATTTCTCTAAGGACCAAAGTCAAATAAGTGGGTTGGGTTTCTTGGGTAGGTTGATCTTGGTAAGTGTGTGGTTGTGTGTACCTACTAGGTTGCCCAAATTTATTTTTCCTAGTCAAGTTAGGACCTTGAGCGTGTTTCTGACTCAACCAAGCAAAATTAGGATGGTTACACCACCTAGGGTTGTAGGTGTTTGAGTATGGGTCATTTCTACTGTACCCCTAGATAGCATTAGCATCATTAGAATAATTAGGCATCGGGCAGCCTAATTTAGGATTTGAGGGCATCAAGGTCCCACCTTAGTGCCTAGAAAGAGATGGGTCCAAGTATTGTTGGCTCATGGGTTGAACCACGAGCAGGTCATTTATATTGTGCACTAATTCATCACCTAGAGGCATTGGGAGCTGGTCAAACAAAGCTCCCTTAGTATGGGATTTACATAGGATGTTGTACTTAAGGGATTCCATCTCTTCAATAGATTATCCAACTTCTTATCCAGATTCTCCACATTCTTTCCAACCAGTTCCACCTTATCTAGTTGTTTAGCAATAATTTCTAAATCAGCTGAACTTGAATTATCCTGGACTTCGTATAACCTGCTTTTTGGCTAATTGGATCTGCTAAAGGTAGACATAGAGGCGTTGTTGAGAAAATTTTCACACATTTTTTCAAACAACTCAAAGGCTCCCTCAGCATCCTTGCTTGGTAAATTAGCCCTGCATGCTGCATCTACAAAATTCCTAAGATTGTTACTCAATCCATATAGAAGATATAGGCCAAGTGCCACTCAGGAATACCATGGTGACGGCATTTCCTAGCTAGATCATTGAATTTTTCCCATGCCTCATGAAGTTGTTTCCTAGGATTCTGCTTAAAGGTAGTTATGGCATATCTGATAGCATTGGTTTTTCTTATGGGAAGGAATTTTTTCAGGAAAGTACATCTCAAATCGTCCCACATTATAGGTCTACCTGTAGTCCTTAACCATTGAGTAGATTTGTCTTTTAAGGAGAATGGGAACATTTTCATCATCAGGGTATCTTCATCCGTGTTTCTAGGGCCAAAGGTCCTTCCTATATGTAAAAGTTATTCAAGGTGGTAGAAGGGGTCATCAGAATTGTGGCCATGGAAATGGGGAATCAGATTAATGATTTGTGGTTTCAGTTCAAATACATCCCCATCGTGTGGTACCCTAATAAAAGGTTCAAGTTGGGCATTAGAAGGATTATAGAAATCTCTGAGAGGATGGTCTGCTCTCTGACAGAAAGCCATTTTCGCGCATTTGAAAGTCATCGGAAATCATAGTATAGTCGTGCAAAAACGTTCGTCAAAAATTGATTTCTAAAGTAACGAGACTTGAGTCCCGGTCGTTCGTCTCTGGGAGGCATTGCTTTTACTTTTGAAATTGATCTTTTTGCCGCTCTACTTTGTTTAGAATCGCATGCCGGTTTGTGATTATTACGTATTTACATACGACATGCTTAGTTGCAAGAATATTAAGAGTTAGAAACAGGCAACATTAATCACACAAAAGATAATAGCGATCATTAAGCTCATGGTGATTTCAAATAGATAGAGATATATATATATAAATGTGTTTTCATTCATTCATTTGGGAGTTGTTGCACAAGGAATCTAGAGGAAAGCTTGTACGTAAATGCTTGAAAATTAAATCTAGCTACCAGAAAATGATCGCATACAAGAATCGATGGGGGGATTTTGCATGCATCATTGGGGGAGAAGTAAGACTACACTACTAAGCAGTAAATAAAAATAGTAAATATATGAAGAGCATAATCTAAATCTAGCAGAATGGAAGGGCATTCAGGGGTGGTCCCCAATGGCATTTGAGTGGTTGAGAGAAGGAGGGGCGGCCAATGGAACTTAGGCTGACCCTTGGAGAGAGGTTGGGGAGCTGATCCAGCTTCTTGGCGTGGAGATGGTGGCCTCCATGGTGGTGCTCTACTCGTGGAGGTGGAGTGGAGATGGAAGTGGCTAGCCTAAGTGGAATGAATGCCAAGGAAGTGAATGGGTGCAAATGGCCACCCATGGGGTCATTTTATAGACCCAATGGAAGCTCTCTAGAGAATTATGGAATTCTCTAGAGAGGCCTCTGGTGGGAGCTCGTGGGAGAGTGAGAGAGAGGGTGGATGGTGGTTTTTAGATCCACCAAATGTGGATCTAAAAATTGAATGGCTCTTGGTTGCTATTTTTGGCAACCAAGGCAACCACACATGGTAGAGAGTTCTATAGAACTCTAGGCTAGATATTTTCGTGTGGATGGTGTGTGTGGCTGTGTGTGGGTATGTGTGGGTCGAAACTTAGGTGGCTAGGTTGATTAGGTTGGGTTCTAGTGGGTTTAGGTCAAGGTAGGTCTCAAATTAGGGTTATAAACACTAATTCACTAAGGTAAAGTGCAATTAAACTTAATACAAGTTTAATTGGGTGTGTGGAAACTTAATTGAGAGTAAAACAACTCAATTAAGTCAGGTCTAGGTCAATTGGACTCTCACTGAGTCCAATTGGACAGTGTGTGCTGAGATCAGGGCTCAATTGGACTCAATGAGTCTAATTGAATAGGCTGATGGAATTAACTAAGATCCAAGTCAATTAGGTTTAGTGAGGACCTAATTATGTCCTTAAGGAGGTTTAGAGGTGATGTACTAGGGTTATGGCACCTTAATTTAGGTTCCTATGGGGTTGGAATTGGGTTTAGGGACCTAGAGATCCAAGATCAAGGCTTAAATCTCAAAACAGGAATTGGAGAGCAGTATCAGACATCTAATTATAGAATCAGACGTCTTATACTCAAAAATCAGAAGTCCAAACTTCTTGTCTGGATGTCCAATCAGAGTCAGGAAGGATTTCGGGTTCTGTTTTGGTATTCTGCAGAAATTGGACGTCTGACAAAGTGACTGGACATCCAATAACACTGCAGAAGTGGGTTTGAAGTGTGTGGGAGTTGGCTAAGGGTCCTGGACGTCTTAAAACTTAGCTGGACGTCCAGAGAAGGGTTGGAACTAGGATTTTAGGGCTTCCTAGGGTGTTGTGACCTAATCTAAGGGTGGCTAAGGCTTGGAAAAGTCTCTAGGCTATCTTAGGGCTAGGATGGACCTAAGCTCTTCACATTTTACTGCTTTATTTTTACTTAATAGAATAGAAAACCTTTAACCCCCTTACATTATTATTCCTACATCTAAACTAGGCCTTCTGCTCTAGCTCTGCTACAACTCCCGTTATTCCTGATCTATCTTCAGATCCAGCTCCTGATCAGCTTATTCCCTGCAATCGACATAATGCACTTAATCAGCACATTATGACATTATTTTATGCATAGCTAAAGGAAAGCAGTAAAGATGCAGATAATGCGTATGCATGCATGAATAACCCTAACTTATGCTAAGTCCTAGCTTAATCTAGGCCAATTAAGACCTATGATTGCTGCACAATCACTCTCCCATTTTGGATTCGATTCAGGGCCTGTACAATAGTTTGGATTTGACGATCATGATGTTGACCTTGCCTTTGGATTTGTCACTAGAGGTTAGCAATTGGATCAAGGTTTTGCTCCTCCTCCCCAATCTCTTCTTCCTCATGGTGACTAACTGTGGGAATAGATTCAAATTCAAAAAATCAAGTCTTCTCTTAGGAGTTCTTTCTAAAGGTGGTACCAACTAAGGATTTAGAGATCTTGTACCATTCAAGCATTAGAAGAAAGTTGATAGATGAGAGAGAGAAGACATATGAGAGAATCCCCAAACAATCAAACAAACTAAGCCTTAAGGTGTAGCCCCAGATGACCTAAGCTTCTAAAGTATAACTTCACCCTAAGACAAATTAATGTTGTCTATAAACTAGAAGCCAAGTAAATTGGCAGGCAGAGTAGGGGAAGCATGCCCAAGGGCTGATAATTATGAAAAACCCCTACTCGGCTTAAGTCATTTGACAATCAGGCCTCCTACTTAAATGCTTCCAGAAAATAAACTTCACTAATTAGCCCTATGGTGAGAGTGCATACCTTAATACTAACTCGATGAATCCTCAGGAGTTGATGTTGATTGTATAGCAATCATTGGGCCTAATTTGGCTAAATTAACCTTAAACCTAGCATACATTCTGTGAATATTGCATTCATTACATGCATTGCATGCATATTGCATTTGTATATCCTAAACCCTAATTCTACCATATTATGGTCTCCTTAGGTACAATGCCAATTTATCTATGTATCACCATAAACTTGGAGCAACATATGGACTTAGATGATGTAGAAGAAGGAGAAGCAGCTAGGAAGGAAGATGGAGATAGGAGCAGCAGTTCCAGACAAAGCCCAGCTGACCCAACAATCCCATGCTGACCCATATTCACATCCAATTTCACACACCCATGCACACCCTCATGCACCTCACATACACATACACATGTGCACATTCACATAAATTACTATTTCATGTATACATGGCACTTTCTATACACATTATTTAGATGAATACTATTGGTGCACATTTATAATACTTATATTTATATTCTCCTAATTTTTATTTACATAAATGTGGACTTAGTAGTAGATAATATTTTGTATTATTGCATATTTTCTCTAGGTCCACATATGTACAGCACACTAGCCTACCAACACAAGCCCAACACCCCTCCTAATCACCAACATTTAACCTAAACAACAGTTAGCCCCACTCCAACCTAAGCTAACCCACCTAAACCTGCCCATAGCCAATGCCCGCTCTCCCTTATCCACTCCCCACTTGACTCACCTTGACTTCCACCCTCACCTTAGGTTGTGCACCCACCTAGAACCTTCTACCATTAGGATGGGCCCTAAAGTAGACTCCCTAACCTACTCCCATAGAGCACCACACCATGGAGGGAACTCTATGAAAGAGGCTCCCCATGGGCACCTCCCACCCTCCTCCCTTCCCACTCTCTACACACTCCACTCCACTCTCCACCATTCCTCCCATGAGTCTCCACCTTGAGATCTCCACCAAGATCAATGGTTTCCAATGTGCCTCCTTGGACTTGGTGCTTTAGGTGAAGAAGGAATAGGCTTTGGCCAAGGATTTCCTTCCCCTCCCAATAGGTAATCTTGCCTACATTGGTGAGGACACCTACTTCTCCATCCCATTCTCTTTTTATTTTTGTTTAGTAGTTTAGCTATTTCCCTTGCAATTTCAATAACTTGCTTTTTACTTGCTTAGTAGTATAGATTTCCATTTCAATCAATTTCAATACTTACAGCTTTTGCTTTCTTTATTTGCTTAGTAGTATTAATTACTCACACACTCTCCCACACACTCACACCCACACGCCTACAAGCACCTCTCCATTTTTCACTATCGCCACCATCACCACTCTACACACACCTACACTATTCCCTACACCTTCACCATTCACGACCACCATCACACCCTCTCACAAGAACTTTAGCTCACTCACTCACACACACTCCTTATTACCACCACCTACAAGACCATTCCTAATCCCATTACCACCAACACCCTCATTAGCACCGTAGGTTCATGGTCATCTCCTCTCCCTACCAAAGAGCCCACCAAGTGGACTTCATTGAGAACACCACATTAGAACATAGCCTAGTCACCCCTAAGTATAGAATCTTAATCTCCATATCCCTATCCTATTTCGTAGTCATTACTACAAATATTAGGACTAACGAACACATCATCACCAATATCATCAAGCCCTTAAGCCTTAGTCACATTAGGGAGTTTGAGCACTTGATCATCCACTAGATGGCCTTCTACATAGTCCTCATTATCCCCATCATCACCACCACCACAACCTTTGTCCCATCACCTACATGGATCCCATTCCTCCAAGAAGCTCCCCACCAAGCTAATCACCAAGTCACCCTCGTCATTTCCACTTACTTGGTGAATGAGTGAAGAGTGCATGTTGTAAATACTTCACTTTTAAGGCTTTGCCTAAGTGGTTCTACCACCTTTAGTGTAATGAAATTTTGTTTATGATAATTACACATTTATTCATGATAAAATGCCTACTTATGTCACTTCTTAAGCTTAACATTGCATTTGGCATTATGAGTAATGCAAAATATTCATCATATTACATTTAGGATGACTTGTATAATTTGTATATTAATCTATACATTTTGTGTGGCCAAGGGACAATGCAAAATCTTTATGACCTTCGGATGAAAAGTCTGACCGTATGGATGGATCCTAAATGTCGATCGCAGTCCGATAATGGAAAAGTCATCTCGATCCGACATCCGTAGTAGTCCCAACAAAGGAAAGAAGATTGAAGACCTAGATGGCACCACATGGTGCCATCTAGGTTCCCTAACATTGGCAACAGCCCCTGCCTTACCTCAAAGGGCATTTACGCCTGCAATCCAAGCTATTGGATCTTAATCCAATGGCTAAAATTCACCTTAGCGTGCTCGCTTAGCTCTAAAGAAGAAAGCCATGAAGAGATGTTGACTGTTGGATCGAGATCCAACGGTCGAGACCTTGTGACCACAATGATTCTTGCTCGACCATCCATGGCCATAGTGCATTGGAGAGTGCCTTCAACCACGAATGCTAGGCACGCAATCAAAGCCCCGTGGGTGGAAATAATCTGCTGAATCGCTTGTGGGTGAAATCACTCATTGGATCGGCATCGAGCGACGAAGATATTGGTTACATGGCTCCATCCGGTGCGTGCAATTTGCGCACACGAGATCTGATGCACAATCCAGTATGAGATTTGATGTGTAGGGTATGCCTGATTAGAAGCACCTCTCTGCACATGTTTCTAGTCTCTCATCCTCAATTCGATGCTCAAAGTTCATTCCCACACGATCGAGTGCGCGATGGCAGCTAGAGGCACAATTAGAGCCATCTGTCTTCAATCCAATGACTGCACGTATGCCTTGCGTACTCTAGTGAGGACATCGAGCGCTAGCCGCTGTATGCATTCTGTATGCCAGCAAGCACACGATTAAGGTGTGACATCAATGGCCAGCGAGGTATGGCGCATTCCAAGGGTCCAGTGAAGCATAGCTCAGTCCAATGTGAGCCAACATGCGAATAAGGTCTCTCAACCTGATCCTTGTCCCTTCCTAAGCCTATTTAAGCCCCTACACACCCCACTTGCCTACCCATCACTTCCTATGCTATTCCTAATGTAGACACATCCATTTAGGTTAAAATGCCTATTCATGCATGTTCCCAGGCTTAGATTTGCATTCCATATTATAAATATTTCATAGCATGCATCATTCTGCATTAGAGTAGTTGTGCATATTTTAGGTTAATTGCATCCTTTTTATGGTCAATAGAGAAGAAGATTCACTTCAGGGCCTCAGATTGATGATCCGACCATACAGATCTGATCAGGACGACGATCAGAGTCCAACACCTCTGAAATCACCTCAATCGGAGTCCCGTAGCACCATATGCAGTTAGAGGAAGATCAACGGCCAAGGGACTAGGTGACATAATTTGGATCTTCAAATGACAAATCTGACTGCGAGGATGGATTTGGGTCGATGGTCGTAGTCCAACAGCATGAAAATCGACTCAATCTGACCTCTGTAGCATCCCCTAAGTAGAAAGAAGATGAACGGCCCAGATCGTGCCATGTGGCGCAACCCAGGTCGCCTTTGTGCACGCACGTGCCACCGCACGTGCACAGCAGCGTGGATGTGTGCACGTGTGCGAAGACACACACGTGCAAGCGTAGTGTAGTGCACAAGGCAGCACCAGCGAGCGAGCGCATGCGTGACAAGGGGCGTGTAATGCACATTTCAATGGGGGTGAGGTTTGGCATGGGATCTTCAACGACGTTTGTGGCGGATATTCAGCGACATTTATGACCATCACTAAATGTCCTATATACAAATTTGATTATTTCCTCTACTATAAAAGGACCCCTACCCCTCCCATTCTTCTTCATTTCTTCCTTTCTTCTCCTTACCACCTCCAAGACTCTAGAGAGAGCTTGTCCTAACCCCGAGATGCTCTTCTAGAGTAGAAAACCAAATATTTTTCCCTCCCCTCATCCCCATTCGTGAAGCATCTCGTGGTCATCTTCTCACCTACTTCAGGAAGTTGATCCTCACCGCGACAATGTCCTGTCCCATCCTCCTTCTTCCGCTATTGTTCTCCTTCGTCCTGCTCCTCACCACCTTCGTCCTGGCACCGTCAGAGTGAGTCATCCTCCAAGCAACCGTCAAGGGGGATTCTTCTCATCTCCATCTATCTTTATTACGTTCTAGTGTAGTTTTTCTTGCTTTCATTGTTGTAGAAACACTTGTTGAGATATATGTGATTGTTTCTCTCTCTCTCTGTTATATTTTGCAAGTAGCTTAGTTAAATAAGAATTCATCGACCTAATCTCTTGCTTGCTAAAAATACCAGAAAAATTAGAAAAGATAAAAATGACAAAAACAAGTAAAAGCGAAATGCTTATTTTTCAAAACCAGACGTTTGCCTCCCCATGTTTGACCCAGGACTCACTTTCCGAGTTTCGATTATAAATATTGTCGGATCAACTGATTTTCTTGTGAATCAAACTACGATGACGGGTTTTCCAAACTCCGAATCCCATTCTCATGTGAATCCGACACAATCATTTTGGTGCCGTTGCCGGGGAGGCAACGCTCTTTGGTTTTCTTAATGTTTTCCTGCATTACTTACATATTTTTCTAACCTATCTTTCTTCTTCAATTTATTATCTTGCAGGAACCCGATTGAGTAGCCGAAGGTGGTAGATTGGAGTAAAGTACGGGTAGAGACATTTGTATGTTTTCCCCCACTTCCCCACCTACTAGATCATTTTGCCACCTTAATAATCAGGATGTAATCTAGTTAGGTGCTTTCGCAAACCCTAGGATAGAAATTGTTTGTCTTGTTTGTCACTCCACTCACCTCGCCAACCACATAAATAAAAAGAAAAGTTATCTGATTGTGGGCTTTCCAGAAAGAGACACACATTAACACCCACAACTCTCAACTTAAGGCGCACCATTCCACTTTGATTTGACCACTTAATCGGGATCTAGCCTGTGGACCTGGTACACTTTAACTTAATACACATAAATGAGTAGAAATTTGACTAGGTTAAGACTTTTTGTGTGCCTTAACTAAGTGGTGCCACGGCCAATTGATTGATTTGCTTGGGCTGCACCACTCAAATTAAAATTGATTCATCAAGTAGCTTGCCACTTAGGGTTGATTTTTAGGAATGAACTAGCCACTCCACATTTTATTATTGATTTTTAAAGGAATATATCTACACCAGTGCTTTCAAAACTTGGAGTGTTCTACTAGACTTGATTGAATGAAACTAAAGATTAAACCCTAAAAGATACTAAAACGGGTTAAACCCTAAAAGACACATCATCAAATAACCTTGTTTGCAAACCCTGGTTGAGCACGCACATACATTTGAATTGATCATTAAGGGCACAACCCATCTAAAGGGCCCATCACATTCAAAGAGCACAATCATCCTAAGCCTAATTAAAATTGAGTAGATGTCGGCCTTAAGGATTGATTCGCTCTTCAAGGCCCAGACTGAGATTTTTTTCGATTAACCTACTTCTGCTGGTCCATCTGATGTATAGCTAGGAGAGTAGCATCAAACTACCATGGTTGGGGAGTACACTAGGAACCGGAGGTGCAAGCCAAAAGAAGAACCTTCTCCCTAATCCCTCCTTCTAACTAGTTGGACTGATCGGATAAAAGTAGACCAAATTGATTATAATCTCAAGACAGGTCCTGGGAGTCTGTAGGACTTTAGGCTAACCCACCTAAGGATAGGGTTGATTGCTTGTATTGTAGGGCTACTTTCTTTCATCAGATTTCCCCTCTTATTCTACCATGTATCCTCCACATCTTACATGCATCTCCCATCCTACCCTCCTACTAACACTTATCCCCAAGATGCTTACTATCCTGACTTGACTTATGAATACCCATCTCCTTGCTGGAAGAACTTTGATTGGGGATATGAATGCGGACCTTAGTGTCCAGGGTCTAACCCTGGACAACAAGACTATGATTACTATCCTTCTCAGAGCTACAATGATTATAGATCTCCACCCTTTGATGATCAACCTAACCTGATCTACAATCAAGAAGGATATGTTGACTATAACACCTACCCTCTCCAATATTCCACTAAATATAGGTCGCCACCATTTTTTAAACAACCCGAGATGACCTACTATCAGGGAGGAATCCGAGAACCTCAATATCTTGACTCCCATAGAATGAACCCAAACCCACCCAACCCTGAACCAAACCGTTCAGTTTAGGTGAACCAGGCTCAAGACAAGGTGTTGGCTAACTTGAGGAATGCCATCCAATCTTTAGAAGCTCAGCCAATAACATGCACTGAAGCATTGGAGCCTATGATCAAAATGATTGATGAACTTAATAATTCTCTATTGGATTTGCTCCAAAATGTTAAGAATTGGCACCTGGGTGAGTTTCTACTTGGGAAATTGTCGTGGTTGAGGATGAAATTTGTGGTTGTCCTAGTCCAATCTTGGGATGATTCTCAAGATGAACCCCCTTCAGGAGAGCCAATGTCTGAACCTGCTCAGGCACTTGTCGGGGGGGATACATATGCTGAGACTGGGGATGACCAGGTTGGGCTAGAGCAACCCATTGAGGATGAACCAATTAATTCACCTAAGATCCCCGAGTCAAGGAACAAGGAAAAATATGTCTCTTTGATCCAGGAAATGATAATCGATTTTGAGAAGAATCTTAAATGAGGATCGTGAATTCCTTGACTCTGAGGGGTGAAGAATCTCTTAGTGAAGTCTCACTTAGGCATAAGGAAGATGATTTTAGTGAGACAAATGGGCTTGAGGAATTTGATGAACCATTTGATAGCCCAATCATTGAAGAGTATGGTCATGTTGGGGCTAACTTGGATGATTCGAATACTGATGATTCAATTAGTAGCCCCATTCCTCATCCACACCCTAAAGAATTGAATGATGATATTTTTGAGATCACTAGACCCAAGTCAATCCTAATTCATTGTTGGACTTGGGTACTTTAGATGGGGCTTACAACGATTTGGAGGTCCTAGGAACATTGATTTTAGAGGGTAGAAATGTGGAAATGAAAATCTAGGAAGCTACTTTTGAGGGAAATACGATTTTGGATATAAGGGTTCCTGTTGACCTGAAACCACCTACCTTCTATCAGGACCCTTACGATATCTTTCAGGTGTGACCCAAGCTTGGAATAATTGAGTATCTTCCGGAGTCGAACTATAAGTTGACGCACGATTTTATTGAATTAGATCAATCCATTGTCCGACACTTTATTCTTGGGTTGCACACCACCAAACCACAGGCTCGGCCTCGCTAGAACAATAATCTTAGGTTCTGGGTGATTTTCATCTAGAACCTTAGAACCACTCGACCCTAGGGCATGGGTTTGCACCACAACTTGGTTAATGTCTGTGGACATCTTTTGCTGGCGGGTCTGAGGATCAATCTTTTGATTTTGATTCTGTCCCGCACTTGTGAATTCTTCATTTCTTCCTTGTATCTATTTTATGCCTAGCTAAAGGCATTAAACATAGCACCTGTGTATACTCTCTTCTCTCTGTGAAGCTGACCAGGTTGTCAGAAAATTCAAGTGATATTATGTTTACTCCACCTTTTTCGTGTCTTTATTTTTACAATGAGGACATTGCAACATTTAGGCATGAGAGGTGGATGATTAATTCTTAAAATCATTTTGTTAACTCCGTAGAATTTCTTTTAGTTTCTTACAAAAAAAAAAAGAAAATTCAAAAAGGCAAAAAAAGGAATTAGAAGTGAACTTAGCCATTAGGCATTTTTAACTTTAGGAAACAATACGAGAGGACCTAAACACTTAGACTCTTTAAGTCTTCGAGCTTAATTAGCCTGGGTGTGCACTCGAATGTGGACTTAGTCTCGAGTCCTCACCAAGTAATTCTATTTTAAATTGGTTAATAAATTGGGGTGATAAGTATACGACTTATCAACTCGCCCTCTGATCTGAGAGGGCTTTATGCCTAGGCATCTACACACAATTTACACTGACTCACTTTTCGGTGGTTTCCTCAAAAATTGTGTAGCTAATGAACTATCTAGGGTGGTATGGCTAGTAAGTTATCATGGGTAATAGCCCAATGGCCGATTGTCTAGAGCCCAGCCACAAGACCATTTTCTTTGTACTACCTTTAGGTAAATCTTAGATCAGGGAAGCCACCTACTTAGAAAGAAAAAAAGAAAAGGAAAAAAATAGAAAAATAAACAAACAAAACCACACTTCACCACACCAGTATGGCTTGCAAGTTGCCATGGGTAACAGGCTATTGGCCGATTGTCTAGAGCCCAGCTCAGAAAAATGCACAATAATTCCCAAAACACTTAGGGAAGAAGAAGGGAAGTAAAATAAACTGGGGAGATATAAACTAGGTTCACCCTTGTGTTGACCCCATAAATAGAAGTACAGAGAAAGCTACCATTCATAAAGATAAACCTCTAAGCAAGGTCACCTAGGGTCGTAGAAACCCGAAGTCTATTTTAACAGTCGCCTAGTGAGTCTTTCACTCTTTTCACTAGATGCTTAGCACTTAAAGTCCTTTTCGAGTCTTGGGTGGGTCGAGTAGCCATAAAAATTTATCCCAAAACTCTCAAACTCCAAAAGTACAAAAAAAAATTTGAAAAGAAGAAAAAAAAAATTTATCTTCCCTTTTGAAATAAGGCAAGGACTTGGGTGGTCTGCCTTCTGGAAGACACCCGAGTGCTATTGAGTTTTCATAGTTTAGGACCTTAGTTGAAATTTTCTGTTGTTAATAAACAACTTAGGCCTAAGAGATCGAGTCCTATTTCTAATTTTATACATAGCATGTAGTTTAATTTTGCTAGGGACTAGCAAAAGATAGGCATGGGGGTATGATGTAGACACATTCATTTAGGTTAAAATGTCTACTTATGCATGTTCCTAGGCTTAGATTTGCATTCCTTACTATAAATATTTCGTAGCATGCATCATTATGCATTTAGAGTAGTTGTGTATATTTTAGGTTAATTGCATTCTTTTTGTGGTCAGGAGAAAAGGATATTTATTTTGGAGCCTCAGATTGATGATCCGATAGTACGGATTTGATCAAGATGATGATCGGAGTCCAACACCTCCGAAATTGCCTTGATCGGAGTCTCATACCACCATATGCAGTCCAAGGAAGATCAACGGGCAAGGGACTAGGTGACGTAATTCAGATCTTCAAACGACAAATCCGATCGCGCGGATGGATTCGGTAAATGATCGCAGTCCAACAGTGAGAAAATTGACTCAACCCGACCTCTATAGTAGCCCCTACAACAGAAACAGGATGGATGGCCTAGGTCGCACCACATGGTGCAACCTAGGCCACCCATGGGCATGCACGTGCCACCACACGTGCACAGTAGCATAGGTGCGCACACATGCGAAACAAGGGGCACGTGGTGTGTGTGCTAATGGGGGCGTTGGTTGGCATGGGATCTTCAGCAACACTTGTGGTGGGTCTTCAGCTATGTTTATGGATGTCACTAATTGTCCACGCATAAAATGCTTCCTTTCCTCCACTATAAAAGGACCCCTACCCCTCCCATTCTTCTTCATCTCTTCCTTTCTTCTCCTCACCACCTCCAAGGCTCTAGAGAGAGCTTGTCCCAAGCCTGGGATGCTCCTCTAGAGTAGAAAACCAAATATTTTTCCCTCCCCTCATCCCCATTCGTGGAGCATCCCATGGTTGTCTTCTCACCTACTTTGGGAAGTAGATCCTCACCGCGATGACGCCCCATCCCATCCTCCTTCCTTTACCTTTGTTCCATTTCGTCCTGCTCCTCACCACCTTCGTCTAGGTGTCGTCAGAGCGAGGCATCCTCCAAGTGACTATCGAGGGGGATTCTTCTCATCTCCATCTATCTTTACTGCTTTCTAGTGTAGCTTTTCTTGCTTTCATGGTTGTAGAACACTTGTTGAGATATATTAGATTGTGTATCTCTCTCTTATATTTTGCAGTAGATTGTTAGATAAGAATTCATCGACCTAATCGCTTGCTTGCTAAAAATACCAAAAAAGTTAGAACAGAAAAAAATGACAAAAACAAATAAAAGAGAAACTTGTACTTTTCAAAACCAAATGTTCACCTCCCCATGTTCGACCTGAGACTCACTTTTCGAGTTTCGATTATAAATCTTGTTTGATAGACATGTTTTGTGAGCTACGATGATGGGTTCTCTAAACTCAAATTTTAATTCGCGAAACACCCATCATCAATTACCACCTGGTCTAGAGCTCCAAATGCCCTATCTAAGTTCCCAAGAGCTCACTCTCAAGCCCTAAGCCACCTATTTGTACAGAGATCCTTCACATCTACCAAATATTCATCTTACCTCTCACCACCTTCTTAGGTGACCGAGGGGTTGTCCCCTCACCTCCATTTAGGAAGCTGATCATCTCGCCTACCTCATCCCCATTCCTATCAGCTTGGCAAAGCTTTCCTCTACCCAAGTTCTTCCTGCACCACGTCCCTGACATCCAGCATCTCACCTCCTCCGTCCAAGCCGCTGCCAAGCACTGTTGTCTCACCAGACAGTTGTTTTGGGAGATTACCCCTTATCATCTCTCTATTTATATTGTTCATTGCATTTTTTTCTAATAAAACTCTAGTAGGCAACATATCTCATTCTCTTAGTTATTCTCTCTCTGTTTATTTGATTGGTTAGATTATTCTGTTGTTCTTACTTATAAAATACCAAAAAAGTAACAAAGCCCTAAATATGCCAAAAAGAAACAAATCGAAATGCAGATTTCAAAGAATCAAACTTCGCCTCATCGTCTTCGACCTAGTACTCAATTTGAGTTTTGGTAAAATTTTATTTGGTAGCAATATTTTGCAACAACGATGATAGGTTATCCAAAACCCTAATTTTCTCGCAAATTTTTCACTCACCATTTTGAGGTCGTTGCCAGGGAGGCAATGGAATTTGATTTCTTCTTTCATTTTTTTTGCATTTACTTTTTGTCGAACTCCTCTTTTCTCTGATTTGTTGTCTTACATGTATCCTAGCAAGAGATCCAAGTGCGGTAGACCAGAGTAAAGTGCGGGTAAAAGGGTTTGTAAGTGCCCCCACATTTCCCTCCGCACTAGTTTCACTTTTCACCATACAAATAACCAAGACCTAATCTACTTAGGTGATTGCATAAACCCCAGGATAGAAATTGTTTGTCATGCTTGCCAACTTCACTTATCTCAGCCCCGCATAAAAAAAAAGAAAAAAAATCTCTTCCAATTGTGGGACAAAATTAACATACACACTACACACACCCACATTTGAGGCACATAAACTCTCTTGATTTTATCTACCCAACTAGGATTTCAACTTGTGGAATCGATACATGCACCAATACACATAAAAGAGTAGAAATCAGATTAGGTTAAACATTATTGCGTACCTTAATTGGTGGTGCATCAAGGCCAATTGTTTGAGCTGCTTGGGCCACACCACCTAACTTAGAACTGATTATTCTTGTAGCAGTTGATGACTCTACAATTGTTAGTGTTAATATTATCAATTAAAGTCAATTTCGAGGGCACATGTGCATTATAGTGCATTTGGGGGCATTGCATGCATTCGGCATTACTTACGTTAAGATTGCTTAGAATCAATGTTTAATGACCTTTTGTACAAGTTCATATTGAATCAGGTTTCAGATGAGCAATCAGACTGTACGGATGGATCTAGATCGACAAATGGAGTCCAACGGACTCAAAAATCACCTCTATCCAACCTCCGTAGCTTCCACAACAAGTCCAAGGAAGATCATGGCCAGGGGGCAATGCAACATTCTTACGAGCTTTGGATGAAAAGGTCAACCATACTATTGAATCCAGAGCGATGATCGCAGTCCGATAACGTGGAAATCATCTTGATCCGAGCACTATGGCATCCTCTATGATAGAAAGAAGATGGACGGCCCAGATGGCATCACGTGGCACCATCTAAGCTGCCCAACACTGACCAGCTACCCCACTAATTAGCCCATATTTGTGGGCTATTTAAGTATTTAAGTGCTTAGATATTGAGTTAATTTTAACATTTAGATAGCATACATTAGGATGTAAATAAATTAATTCATATTTTTAGCTTAAGTGCATAATTCATGTGTGGTATCCATATCTAAATGCATTTAGAATTAACCTAGAATTGCATACATTTGAATAGTTAATTAATTAGGTGAATTACATACATTGTTTTAATTAACATAGAAGTTGAGGAGTTATGCATAAATAATCCTAGTTATTTTGTTATTATTCTTCCTCTACTTCAGCAGGTAACCGCCCCACCTCCGCCTCCTCCTCCTGTGCATTCACTCCTCACAGCTGCCAGCATTCATCTGATGATGGATCTCCTGTCGCCTATTTGGATTTCAAATCCTTGTAGCCACAGATACAAAGGAGGAACGGCTACCATTTAGAAAAGGCCTCCATCTCGACCCAATACCATGCTTCACCTCCTCGCCACCGGCCTCAACTGCGGTAGTGCTACTGCACCACAATGGGCGTGTGGTGTGATAGCCCACACCGCCAACCAGAGTCCCTACACCACTGTGATTCACTAGAAACACATTTGCTCTGCATCTTCTTCCTCGTGCTTCACCTGCAGCATCAAGAACAAACCCAATGCCACTCAATCCATACACGCAGCAGCAGCCACCTCCAACTCCACGCCGCATGCAACCATCCATGTTGCCGCTCAACGCGCACCACGTGCGGCCATCTGCATGAACAAGCAGCAACAACGTGAACCACCTTCTCCTCGCCACGCCTCCACCCGCGTGTAGCAAAGGCCATGGGAAACCCAGTGCACAGCACTATGACCACCATCCACCCAGCATGCACAGCCCTCCTACGCTACGTGTAGGCACTACCTGTCTACGCAGCAGCTGTGCAGCTGCATGTCCTCAAGTAGCTCTGCTTGCGTGTGTCCGCTCGATGCACCTCTGCCTACACACACCTCTAGCGCACGCAGCAGGTAGCGCATGCATCCCCCTACGCCTCCTCGCCTCCACCCAGCGGGTCCCTCTCGCCACCTGCGCACACCTCCATGAGCGTGCACTACCGTCTCTACAATTATCCCACGCCACCATCTCCATTCCCTCTCTACAGGCATCAAACAGGGGTTGCAGCTGGCACCCACGATCAATTCCTCAAACCACCACCGCCATCTCCAGCCTCCATTCTTCAAACCACCACCGCCAATGGAAGTAGCTCAGAGGTCATATCCTTCAGCATGAATGTCGCCTCCAGCCGTGGCCTACAGTTCTTGCACACCAAGCATGAAGGGAATCCCCTGTTCCACTCTCAATTAATAATTACATTAGCTGCCATTGTGAGATTTTTATTAGTATTATATTATGCCACATTGCAAAATATATTCTTCAGATGTGCATATTGCTATTTCAGCATTAGCTCTTGTTGTTTACTTAGTTTGAAAGCGATTCTGACTTGGTTTCTTGATGAAATTTATTGTGAACATCTATTTTTAATCCTTACAAGTTTCAATAGGCCATTGCCTCCCTGTGGATACGACCCACTCTTCTGTGAGTGGTTTAATTTTTAATTATTTTGATTAGTCGATTTTCCACCACTTAGAAATACAATGACAAATCTTCCTAAGCATCAATTTTGAAAGCAAAAATCAACTTATCAAATCGACTCCTCTTCGTCTGCATCATCCATTCCCAGCTGTTGGATCTTGATCCAACGACTGAGAAGCCATCTCCACTGCATGCCCTTGGATCCTCCTCGCGACATCTTCGTGGGTGTGGCTCATCGGTCAATGAGAGCACACCGAAAGGAGGGGCTTGGGTTTGAGCCCCACCACTCCCCTAAATTGCTCAATTGAAGAGGCAATGATAGTAGCAGCACACATAACGTGCATGCGGTGCCTGTGCGCGGAGCAAGGCAATGGTAGCAGCACGCGTGTTCGAATGGTCAACGCGGAGCCAGTGCGTAGAGTGCGCGCCAGCGTAGTGGGGCATGTGTGCGAAGGGCACAGGTGAGCTTGTCTTCAGCGATGCTCGAGGCAGACTTTTAGTGATGTTGTTGATGTTGCTGTCGACCCAAAGATTAGTTTTGGCCTTCTTCCCCCTTTATAAGAGCGCCCATCCTCCACTTTTGGACCATCTTCTACCAAGCAACTCCACCACTTCATAGAGCATCCAAGCTAGGTCCTAGAGACGCCAAGCCATCGATGAAAGCCCCTCCACCATCGTGGCCTCCTCGCCTCTCCCTTTAGCTTCTAGTTTCTTTAGTTTAATATTTTGTTGTTTTAAGCTTTCATCTATCATTATATTTGTAAAACTATTCTGCTTATGTAATATATTATCTTCTATCATCATTTCTATGTTTCTTTCATAACTCGCCATAATCGCATCATCATCACAAATTTCTAACCCTATTCTCTCTTTCTCTCTCTCTCTTTCCCTATCTCTCTCTCTTTCTCTCTATTTTTGCAAGTGAATTGAAAGACATATTTTTGTGACACTTTTAAGTGATAAAATGATCCAATTTCGTGCCTCCCTAAGATCGACACTCGGACTCACATTCGATTATTTCTAATTAAAATTGATGTCGTAAAACATGCTACAATGAATGATTTAACCTAATGTATTTTCCTGACATCAGTTTGTGGCGCCGTTGCCGGGGAGGCAATAGATCTATTATTCACTTTCATTTCCTTGGGAATTATTCATACATGTGTTATCTAACTTGCCTCTCTCTCTTCTTCTTGATTGTAGGAATCTAGTACATTAGCAACGGATGGAGAGTGGATTGGATTGGATCAAAGGAAGCGCAAGAGAAGATCGCCATCAACCAGAAGGTTTGATATCTTGTCTTCCCACGGTCCAAAGGTAACCCTTCACACTATAAGAATATTGAGTTTTGTTGACCGTTAAAAATGATCGGCAATATTCAAATAACTGTTGAAAAACAAGGGTCGAGGAATGTACTATTGCTATTGGGTTTTCTAGACCATTTTCCAACAATACTATCAGGAAAAAGGTGGACCACCACTCAACGTTTGGTTATTTCTCTCATCTTTTTTCCATAATCGAGAAAGCTTTTTCTCGACCATTACAAATAAACGATCAGTGAAAATATTTACCTCGATCAGTATTTAGGCAGTCGACTAAGATCATATTCTCGATCGTTTATCAATGATGGTCGAGAATGTCTATATTTTCTTCTGTGGACAGTCTAGAATATTAATATTGTCGAGCATTTGCATATAATGGTTAGAAATTTCAATATTCTTGTCCGACTTCAAACGGTTGAGAATATTAATATTGTTGACTTTCTTAAGTAACAGTCGACAAAGCTAATAATATTGTCCATTAAAAATGATCGAGAGAGCATTTTTTTAAAGAAAATTGTTTAATTTATGTGGAAGACTTGTAAAGAACTACAAATCTAGTAAAAATATAATCAATCACACAACTTAAAATATTTTTGCATCTAATTAAAACACACAAAATCAAAATAAAAATTTCATATATGAAATAATGTATACAGAGTTCATTACAAACGATAATGTATATAAAAAATATAATCATGCTGTGGCACCAATGCCTCCAGCACCGCTACCACCTAAATCATCATCATCATGACGAACTCTATACTGATGAAGGGATGGGCAACCAATACCTCCATTTTAAAGTAATGCCAGTAGGTCCTTGATGGTCTTCTTGGATTCCTTGGTTTGCATTGCGTTGTCCCTAACTAGCATCGTCAGCTCATCGATCCGCTGGGCATTCTCCTCGTCTTTGTGACATAATGACGCAATCTCCTTCCTCATCTCAGGCACCTCAGCTGAAGAGGATGATGCTCCCCTTCTCCCATACCATCCCGAGATGGTGTCGCTCCTCCCTGCATTATGGACATACCTACCATGCTCAGGTGGCATGATGGTCCAATAGGCCTCCTTTACTTTCAGTGGCTGCTAAACAGTAGCAGAGTTGGCATCTTCTGGAGGATGCATTAAGTTGATCATATTATCCTGAATGATATTGAATTATGTTAAGTAATTTCATTTAATTATATAATTACAAAATCAAATAAAAGTATTGTCTTTTTTAGCTTACGTGTTTCTGTTGGTATGTGTCATGAGGCCACTCCCTATTTCCATCATCACTCATCTTGCTATGTGTGGCCTCACATACTCCCACCCAATCAAGCTGGGCACCTTGATGCGTAGCAGACTAAAATAATTTGAAACAGTTAATTTTAACAAAATTAGAAATTTTTGTAAGGTTTAAAAGAAAATAATAATAAAAGGTATTTATGTATATGGATTTCATTGAGCATATGCTCCTCCTACCCAAGACATGGGTCTTCGATGGAGCCTTAGCCATATTTTCTTTATTCTTCTTGGCCTGCTCCTGAAATAAAGGTACAATTTATTAACTTAGAAATTAGTTAAATAAATGATAACATATGAAATACTTTTACCTGCGTCGTTGGATCATGCTAATGCTTGCATGCTTCCTTCTATGTTTGTGATTGTACCAAAGGAGGAGCATGATGCAATGCCTAGTCATGATTCCTCTTCTTATAATACTAAAAAATATAATTGTAATGTTAGAAATAATATTTGAATTATGGTAAAGGAAATAAACAAATATTGTTAACATTTATCTTTTACCTTATTCTTCATCTCCAATCTCTAATCATTATGACTCTTCATGTGTGCTTAAGGATATATTTGTCGATGTTCGGATCATCGCCCAATTAAAGGTGGCCTACATTAGTAAGAGAGTAGAAATTGTTACATAATTTAAGCTTATATAAAGCAATGTACATAAGTTATTAATTTTTACCAATTACCTTTAACTCTCGAATGAGGTACATTTTCAGGTCCTTTGGCACCTTCCTCTAATCGAAGTAGGACAGTGGGATGATCGTCTTTGTCAGCGTACCCAATCTGCTGACAAATGGAGGATAGTCCATTACTTCCTCCGTTGGTGTGATCTGCACTGAAATGCAGACCCCATATGGAATTCTCGCTAAGTCCCTATTTCGTGTGGGACCTCTTCCCCTACGTGCACCTATGAGACAGAATTCTAACATAAAATTAAATAATAAAGAAACAAATAAATCCAAACATTTACCAAACCTTAAATTTATACCTAAACTGCGGAAGGGTGGTGGTGGTGTAGAACATCCTGATTGAAAAGGATCTGGGTCAGCCATCTAGTCTGGTTGATCATCCAAGCCAACGTCCTCCTGATCAACTGAAGTACTATCCTCCTCCACCTCATCGATGGTTGCATCCTCCTCATAGTCAGAATCCTCTGCTGGAAGATGCATCGGAGGAGGCATCAGACTCTTCCACTTCCCCCTACCTACCCTCCCTTGACTCTGGAAATATCGAGCCACATCTCCAGGCCTCAAAAACTACTGGCAGGGTGCCTGGGGCTGAGTGGGTTGTTGCCAGAGGTGAGTCTAAGGTTGAGGTCGTTGGTGGGGGGCCTCAGGCTGCTGGGAGGCTTGAGCCTCCTCCCTGTGACTCCTATTAGCCTTCCTCTTGAAAATAACCTACGTAAAAACATCACAAATAATCAAATATTTTTTTAAAAAATTCGGCAACATTTCCCCTATATGTTGTGATATTTCAAAATTCCTGTATAAAATAAGCATACAAATAAATAAAAATGAAATAAGCATATATAAATGAAACTAAAAATGAAATGATATCTCCCTTCCCCTCTATTTCCCTCCCCTTCTGCCTTCTTTCTTCTCCTTCTCTTTTCTTCTTCCCCTTTCCAGTTCCCATTCCTCCATTTCCCTTCCTCTCCCCTCCATTTCCCTTATCTTCCCCTTCATTTCCTCCACTTCTCCCTTCCTCCTTCTCCTTCTCTTTCTCCATTCTCCTTCCCATTCCTCCATTTCCATTGTCCTCCCTTTCATTTCCCTCCATTTCTCCCTTCTTCTTTCTTCTCATTCTCTTTCTCCCTTCCCCTTTCCCATCCCTCCATTTTGCTTACCCTCTCCTTCATTTCCCTCCCATTCTCCCTTCCTCTTTCCTCTCCGTCTCTTTCTCCCTTCTTTCTCCTCCATTCTCCCCTCCATTTCCCATTCTCCTTATTCTTCTCCACATTCAATAGAAAACATTCAATATACAAAAAATAAATAAATGCATTGTTCCACACAAAAAACAAATCTAAGTGGGCATACCCTACACAAAAAATAAACCTAAGTATGTACACCCCACACAAAAAATAAACCTAAGTGGGTACACTCCACATTTAACATGATAACAACATTTTAAAGAAAAAAGTAGTAAGAAACTCACCATAGTGACGAAATGGTCCACAAACTGTTCACAAACAATAGGAGAATGTGAAGAACCTATATGAGAAGGCAATAAAATAAATTTCAGTTTTGAAATATAAATGAACATAAGCTTTGATAAAAGATAAGACAATTTAAAGGAAATTTAAGCAAAACAGACAACTAAGAATTTCTTAAATTATTTATATTTGTGGTTATGGATTAATACTTTTAACAAATTACCTTATATGTCAATGTCAGTTGCACTAGGGGCAAGTTCTTCACTTTGTGGTTTTTGTTGATATACTTCAGATTCAACATCTAGGTGTAGATCTTTTCCCACATTGTATTGTTCACATGATTGGATTTCTAGAAACTCTGGTATAATCCACCTATTTTTGCTATTATCAGGCACGTAGAATTCTTATGCTACCTGACAAGCTAGTGTGAATGGTTTTGATGATTGGAGGATGGGACAATTCTTACTTAAGCTCAAGAACCATGTTTCTTATCGAATTTGAATCCATTGTCTTCTTTAAAAATATCAAACCAATCACACTTTAATAAGATCACCTTACAGTCAAACCTGAAACCTCATTTCCACAATCTCTTCAATTTGATCGTAATACCCATCACAACTAGTGCTTAGGTGACAATTGATGACAACTCTCACCTTTTGTGTGTCCTTCGCATCACCAATGGATCATACTTTGAATATGAAACCGTTAATTATGTATCCCGAATGGTAATGTCCGTATGTCAAAGGTGTATCAGCAATTACATTAAAATCCTCTAACTATCATTGATCCCCATCTTCGTTCAGTTTATTTACACGATCCTTAAACCAATCAAGGAACTGCAAGTCGTGTGTAGATGACATAGAGGACGCTTTGAATTCATTATAAAATTCATCCACTTCTAGAATTTACTTCAGAATGTACAAGTGTGCCAATCGTTGGTCCATTTCCATGATGGGCTTAACCTCCATCCGGAGGATCGACCTTCCTTCGATGTTAACTATGGACAAACAATCTTCATCATTACCATTAAATTCTCCTTCATAGTTCCATTCAAGATGATTAAATCGATTGTCTATTTCATTCATGCACATGGCACAGAAGTTAATACATTCTTCTACAAGATAGCCTTCAATGATTGGCCCTTCTAACTTAGCCTTATTTAAGACATAATCTTTCAGTTTCTTCAAATAACGTTCAATTGGATACATCCATCTATACTACATGGGTCCGACAATACTTGCTTCATTCGAAAGATAAAGCATGACATGAACCATCACATCGAAGAATGTAGCCAAGAAAATCTACTCCATTTTACAAAGTGTGATCTTAATTTGTTTATCCCAATAGTCTAGCAATTTAGGATTTAATGTCTTTGAATAGATGACTTTAAAATATCTGCTCATCTCTGTGAAAGAATCAACTACCGAATTAGGCATCACACCATGCATCAATAGTGGGAATAAGATTTGCATGTAATCATGAGAATCATGACCTTGTAACCCAGTAATCTTCTTTTGTGCTTCATTTATGAATGTGAAAGCTGTGATGAATATAATCTGGAACCCAAATGTTTTTAAGGAACGAGAAAATCCTTTGCCTCTGCTCTCTAGTAAGACTGTATATAGCTTCTGGAAAATGAGACCCTCCATCTTTAATGTGCAACTTCGGATGAATGCACAAAATTTTCATATCATTCCTAATTTTAGCTGTATCCTTTGGGTTATCTGTTAGATTTAATACATCAAGAATGTAGTCCATTACATTCTTCTCAATATGCATAATATCTAAATTGTATCGCACTGTCATATCCTTCCAATATGGAAGCTCCATAAAAAATATGCTTTTCTTTCTAAACCCTGAATTTCGCAAGGAAGCCAAGTCATTCTTGAGAAAATGACCCAAATGTATTTATCCGAGCTGTTGCAATGTCTCCATGATTTTCATCCTCGACAACCTAATAGAACATGTATGAGTTTATTCTTCGGATTCCTTGATGAATATTGACATGCTTTACCATCAAATATGTCCTTGAATTGTGACGTTTGCCATCCATGTTCAATGGGCAAAAACATGCGGTGCCCAAAGTAACAAAACTTCTTGCTTTTAGGAAATCTCAGGTGATGAGTATTATCCATACAGATTGGACAGGTGAACTCCCCCTTCGTCCTCCATCTTGGCAAATTCACATATGCTGGAAAGTCATTGATTGTCCACAGTAATGCTGGGTGCAATTGGAAGAATTATCTCTTCTGTGAATCATATGTTTGAACACCACAGTACCAAAATATTTTCAATTCATCAATCAATGGCTGAAGATAAACATCTATTGCATTTCCTGGTTGCTTGGGTCCTGGGATAAGGAGTGTCAACATCATGAATGCAGATCACATGCATAGCCATGGGGGTAAGTTGTAAGTTACCATGACCACTAGCCATAGGGAATATGATGGATACATGCTCTTGAATAGGTTGAATCCATCGCTTGCAAGACCTAGTCTAACATTTCATGCCTCCTCTACAAATAATGCATGATTCTTGTTAAATTTGTTCCACTCATCAGAATCTATTGGCTGATAGATGCGTTCATCTTTCAATTTATTATCCTGATGCCACGACATTAGTTTTGCTATTTTACTAGAAATGCATAGGCGTTGTAACCTAGGGATCAGTGGAAAATAACATAAAAACCTTCTCCAGTTGTTTCTTCCCATCGATGTTTGTTGACTTACCCACCTTATATCTCTCCACACCACATTCAGGACAGTTAGTCAATCCTGGGTACTCATTTCTGTATAGAATACAGTCATTACAATAGGCATCAATCTTCTCACATTTCAGTCTGAGCCCACGTATTTGCTTCTTTGCATTATACCATGACTTAGGATAGCCAGCAGGATTATTCAGCAGATCTCTAATGAATTCCAGAACCTCAGACATTAATTTTGCTTTGGCTCTATTCATCACTTTCATCTGAAATAATTTCAGAAGGAGTGACAACTTCGACATTGATGTTATTCAAGGAGCAATAGGATCCTCTACTGCCTTGACTGCAATGTATGACTTATTACAATCTCGTAATGTCTCATCGTCATCTACATCCTCTTGGTCTGCTACTCTCATATCATGTAACAATTCATCCCATTCATCTCCTTGATTATCATCACTTCATTCGAAGGTTTCAATTCTCTCATTTCTAACTTCTCTCATTTCCTCACCATGAGCTGTCCAATTTATGTAATGTTGCCACCAACTGTTACAAATCACATGCTCTAAAACTGTGTCTCAGTCATAGAAAAACCTACTCAAAAAGTGTCTACATGGGCATAAAATCAGCTGAAGCAATTCACCTCGTCTAAATGTCTTCCTATCACCATGAAATGCCCACTCCATGAATGAAATCACTCCACTCTTGTATTCGTGGTAATTCGAATTCCTCATACTGATCCATGACTTATCCATGATAATTAACCTAATGTAAAAGACAATCACTCATAAGTTGGACTTGAATATGGTAAAAATGTGTATTTTAAGATCACTCATAATTTAGACTCAAATAAGGAAGAAATGTGCATTTTAGGAAGATTTTTACTTGATGGCCCATCCTTGAAGATTTGATCACAACATTACTTCTTACATACAACCATTGTTTGGAGAAATTTTGCCAGCATTTTCCAACTCTTCTCCAGTATATCCCCAAGACTAACCTTAACTACATCCCCAATATCCCCCACTAAATGGCACTTCGGGAATGGAGCAAAGATTAGTTGGTATATAGGAGACGAGTGAGAAAATACGATCAAAATTTCTCCAAACACTAGCACATGCAAGAAGTAACCCTAAGTTGTGATCAAATTTTCAAGGACCCCCTTTTGTTCAAAACTTTTCTGAACAAAGGATGATGACACTTATGGCATGTTATAAAGACAACGCAACATGCATGTAAATGAGGTATACACACACTCTGCATTGTTCGTACAACATGATCATAAGTCTCAACAGGCTAGTATTTTGACACAATTATATCCCTCCCACAACCTATTACCTAGGCGTTAGAATTCCTATTGTTTGTCATCAAGTGCTTCTAAATTTGTGCAAGTGTGTGTATCTATAAAGTTGCAATAAAAACTTCATAATCAAATAAAAATATCAAATGTTCATTTATAAATTATACTTTTCTAACAGTAATTGCCTCCACCCCAACCCTCTCCTCCTCCTTACTTTCTAAACCCCTAATCTTCTTCAAATTCCTCTTACTCCCTCTCCATTCTCATCTTTCCCTCCTTTATAAAACCCAAAACATTAAGTTTCTTATTCGAATAGCTAAATGCATAACCCTAACACTCAAATCTTAAACATTAAACCCTAAATGTATGCCTTAAATTGAAGCTCGAGACCTTAAACATTCACTTCATAACCCTAAATCGAAGGCCATAAATCCTAAGCCCTAAACTCTAACCCATAAATAAACCCATCATGTAGCCCATGACATTAAACCTCCTTCCACTCCCTTTCACTCATTTCTCTCCTCCTCCCTCTCCTTGGGACCCTCCTCTAGACCCTCCTCCTCCCACCTCCTCTTGCCTGCTCACTCCTCCTTCAATTCTCTCCTCTAGTTCCTCCTCCTCATGATCCTCTTCCCATCTCCTCCTTCCTCCTTGCACCCCCTACCCCCTTTCTGTTGCAAGACTCTTCCCACCTCCACCCTCACCACCATTGCCCACCTCTTGTACCCTCCTCCTTGATCTTCCCTCCCTTCAGCACTACCCACAATCCCTACTCCTCATCTCCTCCTCACATTCACATTCAGTAACACATTCAAAATAAAGTAATTAGAACATATGATTTGAAAACATTCATTAACACACATTCACTCACAAAAAATAATGCAATTAAGCTAAATATACATGTGGGCACAATTGCACAAGAATACTAATTAAAACATACAATCAAGACACACTAATTTCAAAAAAATATAGTGAGATGGTTGCGGTGGTGGTGGTATGGAGGTGGGAGGAGGAGTATGAGTTGGTGGTGGTGCCAGGGGGAGAGAAGGGAGGAGATTGAGGTGGAGCTGGCGATAGGAAGCTGATGGGAGGAGGAGATGGGTGGTTGATGTGCATACATCTAAATAGCTAAAAATGTCTATTAATGCATGTTCTTAGTGTTATATTAGCAGCATAAATTGTAAATAGTGCATAACATGCATAATCATTCATTTAGGTCAAATTGTACAAATTGTATAGTAATTGTCTCCTTTTAAGGCCAAGGATAGGGTGATTTTTAATCGGGGCTTTGAATCAAAGATCCAACTGTACGGATCTGAGCAGGGTAACGATTGGAGTTCAACGACTCCAAGATCGCCCTGATCGGACATCTGTAGCATCAGATATAGTATGAGGAAGCCTAGAGATCAAGGCCAAGATGGTGTCAATCCACACTTTAGATGGCAAATCCGACCACACGGATGGGTTCAGATAAATGACCGCAGCCTAACTATGTGAAAATTGACTCAATTCGACATCCGTGGCACCTTCTGCATGTCACAGAAGATGGACGGCCATGATGGCACCACGTGGCACCATCACAGCCTCCCAAATCAGCCGTAGCACTGCTTCTCATCCTCTGAAAGCACGGGCAAGGCAAGATCTAGGCTGTTGGATCTTGATCCAACAACCACTGGGTGCGTGCACTTAAAACATAAGCGCGACGAAGAACAAGCCGTAGCACAGCGGTCGAGTGCCCTTACACAATCATGAGGCGCGGGTTCAACTCACAATTAGAGGCGCGCACGCATTTTATCTCGATCGCACGATCAGCTGTGGACAACCCAGATTGCCCAATCGGGCGCACGCGCGATCAAATGCGTCGCTTCATGCACAATCGCACGCGTAGGCGTACAAAGATGAAGTGGGCGAGGAGCAATCTGAGCTGTCTGATCTCATGATCAGACGACTGAGATTTCTTAGACGTGCGCTTGGCGTTAAGGCATGGAAGAGGATGAGGTGCGCGTGGCGCATGAACGTCGCCCACGATCAGACCTTTAGTGATGGACAAATCCATCACTAAAGACCTAATTTTAATGTGTTGGAATATGGAATGACCAAATTGCCCCCAATCCTTGCAACTATAAAAGGAGACCCCTACCATGCAAAATTCTCATCCCTTCCTTCACCTCTCTCCCTCTCCAAAGCTCAAGAGAAGCTTGTCCCACACATGGGATGCTACTTTAGAGCCAAATCCAAGTTTTCTTGCCCCTATTTCAGAAGTGGATCCCACAACAATGACAACGTGCTACTTCATTCCTACTTCTTCCTGCTTCGCCCTCCTTCTTCCCGCTCCATCCTCCATCTTCCAGGTGTCGCTCCATCCAGCTCGTCCTCCAAGCATTCGTCGTGAAGGATAACATCCTCTCCCTTCTTTTTATCACTTTCTAGAATAGAATTTTTCGCTTTCTAGCTATAATCATTTCCCTCTTGCTAGTTGTAAAAACATTATTATTATATCAAGTGATTGATCTCTCTCCCTCTCTCTCTTACATTTTTGCAAGTAGATAAAGTTTTCATTGACCTAATCTCTTGCTTGATAAAAATAAAAAAAAAAATTAGAAAAGATAAAAATGATAAAAGAGAAATAAAGCGAAGCACAGATTTTTATAAAACCAAATGTTCCCCTTCTCGTGTTCGACCTGGGACTCACTTTTCGAGTTTTGGTTATAAATTTTGTCTAATAGACACATTTAGCAAGCTACGATGACCAATCCTCCAAAACCTTGATTTTTAATTTGTGAAGCACGCCTACATCAGTTGTGGCGGCAGGGAGGGGCTCGTGAGGAGAGGAGGGGGAGAGGCTGTGGTGGTGCTGGTGAGCTAATGGTGGTGTTCGGATGGCCATGGTGATGGTGGTTGGCCAGCCATGATGGTGTTGGTTGAGGTAATGGTCGCCGACAAGGAAGGTGAGCGAAGGAGGAGGGGCTTGCGAGGAGGGGCTACGAGGAGGGGTGGGGGAGAGGCTGTGGTGGTGGTCGGGTGGCCTTGGTGATGGTGGTCAGTCGGCCATGGTGGAGGTTGTCGAGGTGATGGTTGTCGGTAGGGGAGGCAAGCGAAGGAGGAGGGGTTCATGAGGAGGGGTTGCACGAGGAGGAGAGGGTGGTACCTGAGGTGGGGGTCAACGACGACGAAGAGGAGAGGTGCACGAGTAGAGGCGGACGGAAATCTGTCAGAGGTGTTGTGGGTTTTGCTAAGGTCAATGTTGAAGAAAGGAAGGGGAAGAAAGGAAGAGGAAGGAGTCGGGGTTGCACTGGGATTTTTCCTTGTGTTTTCTCAACCATTATATATTTAACAATCAAGGAATGAATTCGAGAAATATCTTTTTACTGCCATGATTTTCGATGAGAATATCCTCGACCGTTTATTTGGGAACTGTCGATGATATAAATATGGTCAACCGTTATAAACGGTCGACAATGGTGTCAACTAGATGCCCTAATTATGCCTGACTTTTTGCGACCATTACATATTTAATGGTCGATGATTTAATTATTATCGATCATTAACAACGGTCGACAATGGTGTCAACCAGAAGCCCTAATATGCCTGACTTTTTGTGACCATTATATATTTAACAGTCGATGATTAATTATCTTCTACCGTTGATATAACAATGGTTGAGTAAATTTTTATTCTCGATCCTTGATAACAGTTGAGAATGGTCACAACCTCATCGATTGTTTTGCAGACGACAAAGTTAACGACTGGACTTTTTGTAACTGTTCCTATTTAAATGATCGAGAATAACATTATTGCCGACTGTTATGTGAACGATTTAAAATTTCTGTCGCGAACAATACTTTTTATACTAGTGTCATCTCTGGACCAAGAAAAAAGTGGTGGTGCTCTAAAGAAACCTCTCGTGTGTTTGTCGAAGGAAACGCTACCACTAAGTTCTCAACCCATTAATTTCGCAACACTATTTTCTGAACTTGGGTTGAGCATGTGACTAGAGGACCTTTAACACCTCTAAAAATTCTTTAAAAAATCTTAGAGGTGTTCCTTTCAGTGGGATAACTCCACCTAAAATTTCATAGCCAAACACTTTGTGGCTCGGCAGTGAAAAATTCTCTACTAGAAGTTCACAAGGTTGTCTTGATTTCTAGAGACTTGTAGGTTATTTCTATTGCTGCAAACTCCACACAGCTTGGATTTGTAGGAAGTTTATGTTTTTGGAAAGCTCTTGATATTCTCTACATTTCATATTAAGACTATTTCTGCATTTGAAAAAAATTAGTGCTTGATTTGATTCAATTCCTAAACTTGTGCACTGATCTAGAGGTTCTCCATAGATTGACCCCCTCTTGGAAAGACGTGAATTTGGGTGGTCTATCATTCTCGAGAAATTTTGAAACTGACTTTGTTGAAAAGTTTGTTCGATTTTGGTCAGGATAGGGTCATTGCTTACTTTGATTGGTCCCTTCTTGGTGAAGACTAAAAAATATTCATTAGAAGTTGCACACCCTAGGATCTTCCACACTAGGGTGCTTTTAACTTCATAGTCACACAAAAGGCCCTAAAGAAAATCAATCATAACCAACCTTGTGACTACATCTTTGTGCCTTGACTGAACCTATAAATAAGTGTAATCCTAAAATCCACTAAAGCAAGGTTCAAATTCTAAAACCTGTTCATCATAATCTTGCTTGAAAAAGAACACTTATTTTGGCATTGAGTCCTTGCACCCAATTGTGCACATAGCTCGACTGGAATTTTTAAAGGGCATCAACCCCCCGTAATGGCCTTCACTTAAATCCTGAGCACAAGTACTGATCTAGCACTAAATTAAAATTCAGTAGACGTTGGCCCTAGGATTCATTGAGTCCATTTTAGGGTATTTTTCTTGAATGCATTGCGAATTAGTGATGTCTGCTCATTCCAAAATGTGCTAAATTGGGAGGCCCGATCGTCAAACAACTTAAGTATGGGTTTGGCATAATTAGCAGCCTTCGGGAAACACTCCTCTTGCTTCGCCTTCCCAACTTTACCACCTTCGGGAGTAAGGACAGCACTGAATTCGTCGTGTGGTCGAAATTTACTTGTGAAGCATAGGTCACCTAGGTCAACACTATATGGCCTAGATTTGTTTGCTTGGTTGTGCACACACCATTCTCGCATCTGTTTCCCTTCTCATTCCTCCATGTTCTTCTCTAGTGTATTCATGGAAGGTGATCACTTCATCCTAAATTGGTTGCTTTAGATAGAGAGACTAGGAGAAGACTTGATTTTTAATGGGGTAGGACTAAGGAAATGGCCAACCCAAGAGTTGAGGAGATAGAGGATCAACCTCAACCCAATGCCATGGCCATGATTCAAGCTCAGATTATAGCTAACCACCAACTTCAACAACAACAAATCCATACCATCATGCAAGCCATACACCAATTGCAGAAACCTCAAGGACAGAATCCTCAAGGGTAGAACCCTAAAGGGCAACCCCCACTGAACCCACCTAACTGACCACCACCCCTTAAGGGACAACCAAGGCCTTTCCATGATTTCTACGATCCATCCGTTATCCGTGTTGAACCATACCTTAGGGTCCCCGAAGGGGGAGATGATTTTGAGCTAAAACCCAATGTCCTTAGCTTGATTTAAAGCCATTTCCATGGGAGCTCAAATGAAGACCCTTCCAACTCCTGGAGGACTTAGATTGGATTACACGGACCGTAAAAATAAGGAACACTTATTTAGACATTGTTTTAATCTAGATGTTCTCATTCTCTTTGGGTGGCAAAGCTTCTCATTGGCTTAGAACTTTAGGGAGACCCATCTCCACTTGGGAGGAATTAAAACATGCTTTTCTTAATAAGTTTTTTCCCATAGGAAAGACTAATGCCCTTAGAAGAGCCATTGCTACATTCACCCTACAAAGTGGAGAGCAATTCCATGAGGTGTGAACGATTCAACGAATTAGTGAGGAAATGCCCATGCAACAAGGTTCCGAGGTGGCAATTGGCCCAGATTTTCTATCATGGTCTGGAAAACAACCTTAGGAATTTTGTGGATGCCTCATGTGGAGGAAATTTTTTGAATAAGGATGAGGAAAGCACGTTCGATCTCTTAAAGTCAATGAGGGAGAACTCGCTTAATAACACCTCCATGACCTAATTTAATCGGTCCAGTCAACCCCATGGTGGGATTTATGATGTGCAAACTAATTCTTGGATGGTTGACATGGACATTATAGCACAGAAATTTGATTAGGTTGAGTTGGTGGATAAGAAAATTGATGAGCCATTGAACCAATCTCGAACCCCATTGTAGAATTTCTCCCTAGCGAAGCCAAAGTTTTGCTAGTCCCTAGCAAATTATTATAAATAAAAACTAAGTAGAGGAATGCTTACGTCAGAATTTTGAATATTCAATTTTTTTAGATTTTATGTATATATAAATAAGTATCCATAAATATGCAGAGCATTCTGCGGGAATCTGTTTACTTTAGACTTAAAAACTCAAATACCCTTCTCAAAACATATTCTATTAAAAATAGAGTTTTTTTATGGGAATTTTATCAAAAATCATAATACCGAAAACTTCCTTATTCTGTGTAATCACTTTAAACCCTAGAAACTCAGAATTGAAAGTGTTTTAAGAAAATAAAGCTCGAGAGTTGGAGATTGAATTTTAACTTAAAAACTCAGTAGGCTTAAGTTAATCCTTAAGTTTATGAAATCTAATTTTTAACAACGCAAGTTTTAGCAAATTAGCCAGACACTCATTATTAACCAAACTTAGAGTGGTCAAATCCTAATCTGCCAGCTCACAACACCAAGGACAAACTTCTAGACCTACGATTTTGTCAATCTTTCTCCTTTAGGGCTCAACAGCAAGTCCTTGAAACCTAATTTCTTAGGCTTCACTACCCAATACAAAGGTTCAGTAGCTATGATTTTAAAGCATCCATGCTTGTGAAGAGAATTGTCCTAAAGGCATGCAAAGTTGCAAAAATCAATATCTTAAGACATCAATTTCCAATCTAGGTTATTCCAATTCATGCCTTTGGCTTGGCCTTACTCAGATTTGGCTATTTTCTCCTCACCAGTTTTCTATCCCGAGGTCAACACTTTTGTGTATATCTCCCCGGTGGACCACTGAGTCTCTTATTCCAAATTTTTATCTCCATATCTTTTTTCAACTCTTTTTATATAGAATAGAACACCCATATGTAGCGAGGTGGTCTTTTATTTGATGGAAGGAAGGGTAGCATCCATTTGTACCGAGATGCTTTATTTGGTAGATAAAACTAGATAAGCACCGATTTGTAGTTAGGTGCTTAACTGCAGGGTATTTTATTCTTTTTCTTTTATTTTTCTCCTCCTCATTTTTCTTACTAATATAATACTCTAATTCCTTTTTCTAGGTGAGTGGCACATCCTTCACCCTTTCAAGAGCCGCCCTGTGGAAATCCTTAGACTAAAGAGGATTTAGAATCAATCTCTTAACTTCTGTGCTTTCGCGGTCTCAGATGCCAATAAGACAACTATTTGTGTGTGAATTTTGGATGATTAGGTTACTTAGCTCTCAGACCAAAGCTTGGACAGCAAATCCATTCACTCTTAGGTCCTTTAAACTCTTAGTTTCCTCCTTTAGGATTTGTCAAGACACAACTCTCCAAGTTTAGACGAATGTCTTTAGTTGATTAAGCTAACTATAGCCTGATAAACCTTAATACTAAAATTCTACCAACTCTTACCTTAATTAACTCTGAATATCTGGCCTTTTCACTTAACATGGTGGTAATAATAGATGTTCAAAAAGCAAAAGGACTTAGTCTAATTGTCCAAGAAAGTTATAATTTAATTCCAAAACTCAAGTTTTAAACTTAATACAACTTAGTTACTTTATTTTAGGGTAATGAGTAGAAAAACAGATCCTTAAGGTTTCAAACTCTAACTCAAACAAAATCCCGTTCAAAATTTTGCAATCAGAAGCGTGTTTTCCAAAGATCATTTAAGTAAAAATCTAAAAAAGGATTCAATGCTCTTATAAAATACTATTTACGAAATATATATATATATATATATTTCGTTTTTGACCTAAAAGCAAATTTAAGCTCTTAATTTCTAATATAATTTAGTATAAATATATTTTTAGCATCTTCTTTTTTTTATTCTTTATTATAAATGTGAAACCCCTTTATTATTTTTATGATTTTGCAATTTTTCAATTTTTATATTTGTATATTTTTGTTTTTATTCTTCTAAAAATTTCAAAGTTTCATGAATTTTTCAAAATTTTAGGGTATTTTTGGCTTTTCTAAATTTTTAATTTTTGGGTATTTCTATTATTTTTTTATTTCTTGGGTAAAATTTATTTTTTTTTGTGTTTTTATATTTTTACTTTTATCTACAAATACACTTAAAGTGAAAATGTCACTTCATACCCCCCTAAGCCAAAATGTTACAATGACCTCATTGTAAGAAGGATGGAAAAGATATTACACTTCACTTAGTGTAGGGTCGCGAAAGGAGTCGGATAGAAGAGATCAAAGATCTCTGTGCGGATGATTTCTATTCTATTCCGACCTAAGGTTAGAGTGATCAGTTGAACTAAGTGAAGGTAATCTGTGTAAAATAAGTGCCAAATCAAGTGCAGATTCAAGTGTATGTGTAGAGAAAAGAGTGGAAAACAGGAAATAGCTATATACAAGGTGTTATGTTTTACGCCTTCAGCTAGGTGTAAACCCTAGTAAAGAACTCTTACAAAGAATATGTATGGTAAAATCAAAGGAGTTATGGAAGAATTGGTTCAAGAAAATAGGAAAATAGATAAAACCACCTAGGTAAAGCTCGCCCTGAGATTGCCTAAAATAGATCTCGCAGAACCAAAATCAGATTCCTACTTGAATTCTTAGAAAGATCAAAGTGGATCTCGGGAAGATTAGATCTGATTTGCGTTGAGATGTAGATATCAAAGATTGAGGCAATTAGAGAAGTGATTCCAACCAAGTTTAGAAGATCAATAGAGTCAATTATGATTCTCGATAATAGGTAGGTCATTTTGATACAACAAAAGTTGCTGATGTAGGTTTTGTGGATCATTTTCATGAAGTACAAAGGATGGGTTTTGATTCGAATCAAAGGCCTGATTGATGAAGTGTACTTGACCCTGATGTTGCCTAGGGTTTTATAGATTCCTAGGATTCGAAATTGGCTGAGATGGAAGAGTACCTGGCTAATGAGACCTAACCAAAAGCATGATTTGATTTCGTAAATTAGCCAATTCTACCTTACATTGCCTTTGAATCTCAACGAGAGCTTCAGCATTCTGTCATTAACTCACTGTAACAGCTCGCGAAATTTGATCGAGCTACATATCTGTATTCAGCCTACAGTAATTCTACATACTCGCGTGATTAGGCCTCGCATTCTGTTGTGAGAAGGTAACCAAGGTGGGTTTTAATGGGTCTGATTTTGATATGATGGTCTTTGATTTTGATCAACCCAAGTGAAATTTGGGTGGCTTCTCCATCTAGGATTATTGGTATTAGAATAAGGATTTGATCTTGGAGTGTTTTCCTGGATGGCATGTAAATCAAAAAGATATGGCATGTTTTCTGCAACAGGAAAGGGTGGGGAAAAGGGTGGGAAAGATTGTGGGACAAAGGTCCCTCCTTGGGTTTGTGCTGGAGCAGATAGAAAATCCAAGGAAGATGGATCTCTTGAATCCATATAATTCACAAACTCCCTCCCTGCGGGAATTTGAGAAATAAGTAAACGCATAGGATTTTGCGTAACGATCAGAGGCATAAGATTTTGCATCTTGTTTCTAACCTTGTCGAGATGCTTCGCTACGATATCGACCTTGTCTAGTTTCTCTGCAATGATCTCCAAATCCTTAGAACTAGACAAATTCCTGATCTTATGAATGCCCTTCTACAGGTTTTGATGAGCTGCATTGGTTCCTTGTTTGAATTGAGACATTAAGGCATTATTGATCGAGCTCTTCACCATCCTTTCAAACAGTTCTAAGGTGGATTCTACATCGTAATTCAAGAAATTCCCTCCACAAGATGCACCGACCAGATTGCGAATGTCCTCTTGCAATCCGTAATAAAAGATATGCATTAGTTGCCAGTGAGGGAAGTGGTGATGTGGGAATTTTCTTTGCAATTCATGAAAGCATTCCCACGCTTCATGAATTGGTTCTCCTTGATTTTGAGCAAAGGTAGTGATGGCTCGCCTTAATGCATTGGTGTGATCAATAAGGAAGAATTTCTTCAGAAATGTGAATTCGAGTTCAACCCAAGTCGAGATTGGTCGTGCTATACTTCTAAACTAGTAGGCAACCTTGTCCTTAAGGCTGAAGGAGAACATCTTCATCAATAGGATTTCTAGGCTTTGATTTCGAGGACCAAGTGTATGTGAAAGATTTTTTAGATCGTCCATGTGTTGGAATGGATCCTCGGATACAAATCCGTGAAAATGTGGGACTAGACCTATAATGTTTGGCTTTAATTTTTGGTCATTTTCCCCAACGGGAATACTAACATTAGGCTCTACTTGTGCATTGGATGGATTATAATAGTTAGGGAGAGAGGCCTAGGATGAGAGATAGGTAAATTAGGGTTTTCAAAACCCACCCTAGGTTGAGGTGGAGGATGGGTTTGTAGGTTCTGCAAATTTTCTAGAGCAGCCATCAACAGATTAATTTGATGGTTCTGCTCAAGTTTTTGTAGATTCTGGGTTAGGAGCGCCTCATGGATATCAAAAGGCAGCACCTCCCCCTGACCAAAAGAGGAAGGGATCTCAGGATTCTTATTCTGCATTTTGTCCATAGGATCAAACGTAGAAAAAATAGATGAATCAGATGGGAAAATTGGTTGCTTCAGTGCAACCAGCTTAAGAATACCTGTCAATGGAGATACAAGAGGTAGTTTCAAGGATCGCCTCTCATTCATAAACCAAAAGAATGTGCAAAGGCACACTCACACCATTGAAAACAATAGCAAACAAGACCCAAAAATAGTGCAAAAGATGGGTTTTTCTCTTCTTTCAAAGGAAGGAAAAAAATCCTAGAGTACGCAAAAATAACTTGGATGCAAAAAAGTAAAATATCAATATCAGAATATGCATCCTAAACCCATGTCTACGTATGTGCGTATCCTTAAGGCTTAAAGGTCTAAGGTCTAGGATGGAGACTGCTCACTACAAGCTCCCCGGGGCTTTAATAGTGAGACACAATTGTTGATCTTCGACCAAAACCCTAAGAGGTACAACGAGGAGAGATAGAAAAATCAGACTCGTGTGACTCTAGTGATTGCGCTATGTGCGCAATAGCATGCAACAGACAATAGCATAAAATCTCACATGCATTCTGTAAACAAATTGAGTCACGAGTTTTTAAAAGTCCTTTTTAGTTAATCTTTTTTACAAAAATGATAGAAAGAAGTAAGGTGATTGCTTTTTAAGTAATTTCAAACAAAAATATGATCTTGTTTATTCTCTGAGGCCAGGGATGTACACGGATTTTACATGTGTTTTCCCACTTATGCGAGAAAAATAGTAGAAAATCTTGAGTCAAATTTCACATACTAGCAGGAATGTACTCTTAGGAGTGTATGCCTAAAACATGCTGCTGCTAGTCAGAATGGTATGCGTATTTTTGTATTTTTTAAATTTTCTCTATCCCAAATGTAACAAACAAACTATACTAAAGACTAAGTAAAAAAATTCTCACAATGGTATGTATAATGGCCTACAGAAAAATAGAAATAGAAAACCGCCCCTTTTCTTGAGGATACCCGCAAAGGTAACCCTGAATAGAAGATAAAAAATAAAACAAAATAAAACTAATTAGTGAAAAGAAATATTTACAAACTAAAAATAATGGCGAATATAAATTACAATTACCTCCAGGTAATGGTGCCATTAAAATGGTTCCTTAACAAAATTATGCAAGGGAATGTTTTGGTGAATAAAATAAAGTAAAATATTTCACTCCCCCGCAACAGCACCATTTAAAATGATCGGGTGAAATCCTCAACACAGTTAATTAAGTTATTTAGGCTTAATTAATTTAATGAGAAAGTAACTTAGGTTAACTCGAATTAATGTCGTGAGTGTAGTATAGGGTCAAGTTAACCTAACATTTTAGATTTTTATTTCTTTTTAACTAGTTCAGTCCAGGTTGTTTACTGGAAGGCATAATAGTAAGCTTAATTCACCATTAATTCCTAAGCATAAATTACTAACTACTTAATAAATCAGATTATAATTAAAATACTTTAAGTACATGAATCTTGCATAAGAGATATATCAAATTAGCATATGCAACATTCCATTAGAATGAAACACATTTACACTTGTAATTTGTCATTAAGAATCAAGTAAACATGTTTATTACAACAATTAGATCTAATTACAAGAGGTTAAGGCAAGAAAATGATATACAAGAAATATATTTGTCGTTCACAACGTTGAGAGCTCCAAATACAATAAAAGAACATTAAAATGCAATATTAAGGCAAATCAAACATCTGATAATAGTATCGGACGTCATAAAAGTAGAAGTCAAGACATCTGATTTCACTTCTTTCTATTCCTTTCCTTCATTCTTTCTTCAACCCTTTTCTTCTTCTTTGCCATTTCCTTTCTAACCTGTCGTTACTCTCTCTCTTATTCTCTCTGTTATTCTTTTATTCTTCTTTTTCTTTTCCTCCTTAGATCATCTTTGTTGTTTACTCCCTTCTCTTTCTTATCTTTTCTACGAATTGTGCCTTATGTCCACACTTAGCCAAATTCGCAAGCACTCAACCCATTTAATCTTTAACTATAAAAATTAGTTTTTAATGGGCGGCCCAAGCTCATTTGAGGATTCACAGCACCCAACTGGGCGGGACCAGACCCTACTTAAGCTCGAGCCTAGTTATTTTAATTGGTGGATTTATGCCAATTCAAGTCCATGCACATATCCGGCCTCCCAGGCCCACTCCCACTCGGGTGCATGCTCACGCCCACAAGTGCACACACATACCCATGCGCAGGCACGTGCAACGCACGCACCCACATGCCATATGCTCAGAGGTTTCTTTTCGTGCCCTGTGCTGATATATAAATCATCATATATAGGAAAGCAAAATATACCAAGGCGATGCCTCAATAGTTTCCGAGGTGAGACATTGTTTCCTAGGTTTTGCCCGAGATTGGCTAGACGTCGGCCAATGATTCTAGTTGGCTTCGTTGTCCAATCTGATCAAGCAAAGGCACGATCGAAAGCCCTTGACCTGCTCTACAAGAAACACGCATCAATTTGATGTGAAGATAGTGTTTTGCCCTTTGATTTGAAGGGCGAATGTGAAGCTACAATGTAGCCATCAGTGGTTGCAAAGGAGACTCTTCAAATCATACAACTTATAGTAGGGTCTTAGACCTCCAGATGAGGTCTAAATCAACTTTAGGAGGTGATTCCGCAGTAGATGAGCAAGGAAAGGAGTCTAATAGCTATAGGTAGAAGGCTCTAGCTCAGAGCTTTGTTCTGAAGCTCTAGATCTTTGAATCAAGATCTATTTTGGCCAACAGATAAACAACAGCGACAAGTAACAGAATCAACAACCTTTGAGAGTTGTAGCGATCACAACTAGGTGGAATTGGCAATGGAATCATGCCTGGAATAAAGAGAACTCAGCACTGGGCTCTAAAGAACCCAAACTGACCAGAGAATTGATTCACACTAAATCCTTAATAAAATCAATCAAAACAACTCCAACTCAGTCTAAATCATCCCAGAAAGAATTTCAACCTTTTAATTCACATAGT
Source organism: Thalassia testudinum (assembly GCA_037157565.1). Taxonomy (NCBI): domain Eukaryota; kingdom Viridiplantae; phylum Streptophyta; class Magnoliopsida; order Alismatales; family Hydrocharitaceae; genus Thalassia; species Thalassia testudinum. The sequence goes on along the minus strand of JAZHRO010000014.1, from coordinate 127,614,974 downwards.
TAAACACTTAATCCTCAAATTGAACATGGTGTTGACCAAAGTGAGCTCAGAGTTGACTTTCTATTCTAGGTTTTCTTAGATCAAATTGAGGACCTAGATCGACTCCATTCAACCCCAAGAAGTGACTCAGAGCTTCAAAACCATGTTTTGCACATGTTTGTTAGGGTTTTAGACATTGTTTCCTGAGCACAAAATTAGATTTGTTCAGCAAAACAACCTAGAGGATTTCAGAGCCATCAAGATTAAAGACGGCTTCATTAGGCTCTACTCAAGCTTTTGGACCAAAAACCGAGGTCTGAAACCTAATGGAATAGCTTCTCAAACTCTGTTGGAGTTGGAGAAGATAGAGGTCATCTACAAGCTCCAGACATTAAAACATCGATCCAATCACCAATTCATGATCTTTAAGCCTCAATGATGTAGTCTAGAACTCCTCAGAGCCTATCAAGGGCTGAAGTGCGATTTTGGCTCACCAGATCTCACCGAAGCTCCAGTGAGTCCAGTTCTAATACACAGAGATGAAAACCTCTGTAAATGAGGTCATTACTGATCCGTAGAGATTCCTAAGACCTATATAGATCCTAAGATCTCCCTAATTGGCTCAGAGAATGATCAGAACATAAGATTATTCATGGAATTCAAGGATCTAGCATTCTGAGTTCGATAGAGCTCAGAATGCCTTCCCTAACCCAATTAAGTGAGGGGAAAGGTTATATAGGGTGAGGCGATACTGACGAACTAGGTAATTGGGTGAATTACCCTTCTCTGAGTCGCCATTGACAGCGAGCTCAGAGATGAGGTGAAAATTTGGTGTTTCTATTATGATGCTTTAAAGGAGTAATTAATGGGATTTCTAAGGTCCTTAGGTGTTAAGGTGGTGATTATGGACCTTAAGTGAGTGTGGAATAGCTTCTAGACACTTCACCATGGATAGTGAAGTGTCCAGGTGCATGTGAAGTGGTTTAGGTGGTTAGATGGATAATTAGGTGAATTCTAAGGTGAATTACGGTCCTGAGAATGTGCTAAGGTGATGAAGGACCATAGATGAGTGTGAATTAAACTCGTGGACCTCTGCCATGGACAGCGGAGGTCGCCGATGATGGTGACATGGTCTAGGCGATATAGGCGATAAATTGGAGGGGAAGGAAGTGTAGGTGAATCATGAGGAGGAGAGGAAAAAGATTAGCTGCGTAAGATAGTGGATTGAACTCCTGGAGATGAAGCTACAGAAACTAACTAAACTAAGCTAATTCTATCTAATTACCTAAGTAAACCTACTCCTAAAAGTTAATACTACTTACCTGATGAAGGAGGTGAGGGATCTAGCCGTTAGCAGGGCAAGAACAGGATAAAAATTTAGATTGGGTGAGAAGAGAAGCTCTGGCTGATCGAAGTAGAGATCAGAGGGAGAGTGGGCTGCTCAGTTACTGTTAGCAAGGCAATAGAGAGGAAGAGAAGTTGAGAGAGGCAGTGCATCCTCGACAGCCACACTCGAGAAGGAGAACGAAGATGCCAAAGTTGCAGGAGAACCTACAGACCAGCTACGGTGAGGTCGAGAGGGGAAGGAAGCTAATCCAGCTCAAATCATTGGGGCTGTTGAAGCGACAGGTTACTACGCTTTCAAATTTGGTTTTGAAAACTCGTCATTGTAGTTTGAAAAGCGAAGAACTCGGGTTCAACAAATAAAATTTATACCAGAATAGAAATCCTGGGACGAACTCAAGGAGGCTACGTCGATCTAAATTCACAATTATTTTTTTTGAGGGTTTTTGTTAAAAAGTGGAGAATTACAATGAAGCACTATAAACAATCAGCATGAGAGAGAGAGAGAAAACATTCACTTGATACTTCAAAATGTTTATACAATTAAGTAAGCGACAAATTACACTAGAAAGCAGGAAAACTATTACACTAGAAATCAGGAAAATTCTACTCTAGAAAGTAGGAAAAAGGAACGGGAGAGAGAAGTTATCTTCCTTGACGATCGCTTGGAGGATGAGCCGGATGGGACGACGGCTGGAAGATGAAGAACAGAGTGGGAAGAAGGAGGTCAAGGAAGGAAGAACGAGAATGAGGCAGCATGTCATTGTCATCGTGGGATCCGCTTCTGAAATCGGGGCAAAAAATTGACTTTATCTCTTGAGGAGCATCCCGAGTGTGGGACAAGCTTCTCTTGAGCTTTGGAGAGGGAGAGAAGACAAGGAAGGGATTAGAATTTCGTATGGAGGGGGTCTCCTTTTATTGTTGCAAGGAGTGAGGGCATTTTGGTCATTACATGTTGAAAATTATTAATTTAGGACCTTTAGAGATGGATAAATCCGTCATTAAAGGCCTGAATGTGGCCGTAGTGGGTGGCACGCACGCTCCCACTCACCTCGCCATGCCTCAATGTGCGTTCACATCCTTCAAATCTCTATCGTTCGATCGTGAGATCGAATGGCTGAGAGCGCCTCTCATCGTGCCTCATTCGCACCTCATCTACGTGAGATCCCACGTCACGCGGGGGCATGCGATGGCTCGTGGAAGCTATCGAGTGCGCACAACCACTCGATCTCCATCATGCGGTAGATCGCGCCAGCACCCCCACTCCAATTTAGGCATGCAGGGGCTCGATCCCGCACCTCCTTCGCCTTGTTAAGGTGCTCAACCAACGTGCTACGGGCACGTTTGTGTCGAGCACTTAACTTAAGCACGGGCGCTTCACAGCCGTTGGATCTTCATCAAACAGCAGAGAAGCGTTGGCGCTAAGTGCTTCAGCAGATCCATGCGGCCAGTTGGGCGGCCGAGATGGCACCACATGGCGCCATCTTGGCCGTCCATCTTCTGGGTGATGTAGATGGTGCCACAGATATCGGATTTAGTCGATTTTTGCATCATTAGGCTACGATCGTCGATCTGAATCCATCTGTGCGGTCGGATTTATCGTCTGAAGTGTGGATTCACACCATCTTGGCCCTTGATCTTCTAGGGTTCCTCAGTCTCTATCTGATGCTGCAGATATCCGATTAGGCCGATCTTGGAGTAGTTGAACTCCAATCATTACCTTGATCAGATCCGTATGGTTGGATCTTCGATCTGAGGCCCCGATAAAAAGTCACTTTATCCCTAACATAAAAGGTGACAATTAACCTCCATTTTATTCAGACTAATCTAAGTGCAAGATGGTGCATGGTATGCAATATTTATAGTATGTAATCTAATTCTATGCTTAAGAACATGCATAAATAGACATTTTATGTAATATAAACATGTTTACATCACACCCCCATGACTATCTTTTGCTAGCCCCTAGCAAAAACTACTTGCTATTTATAAAAGAATTAGGTTGGATTACTTGAGCATAAATTATTTTCAATATTAAGAAAATTTTTACTTAGGATCTGAACTTTCAAAGACATAACAGCGCCTGGGTATCTTCCAAAATGCAGACCGCCTCAAGCCCTCGCCTTATTCAAAGAAAATTTTCTTTTTCTCTTTTTCTTCTTTTCTAATTTTTTGGATTTTTAAGTTTAGGGTTAAAGAGTGGCTTTCTATGGCCATTCAACTCACCCAAGATTTGTTGAGAACACTAAGTTCTAAGCATCTTATTGTGACTGTGATAGACTCGTTGATCAGGAGTTAGAATAGACTTCGGGTTTCTACGCCTTTAGATGACCTTAAAAAGAGAGTTATGCCTAAAGGCGTATCTTTACGACTGATAGCTTTCTCCCTACTTTTATTTTTATGGGGTCAACACAAGGGTGAATCCAGTGCATATCTCCCCAGTTTATTCTACTTCTTCGCTTCTTCCTATGTGTTTTGGGAATTTTAGGTGTATTTCCTGAGCTGGGTTATGGACAACTAGTCGATGAGCTATTACCACCGACAACTTGCCAGCCATACTCATGCAATGAAGTGTGCTTTATTTCTTTTTTTTTCTTTTCTCCTTTTCTTTTTCTTTTCTTTTTGAATTTTTTTTTCTTTCTTTTTTAAGTAGGTGGCTTCCCTAGTCTAAGATTTACCTAAAAGCAGTAAAAAGAGAATGATCCAGTGACTGGACTCTGGACAACCTACCTATGGGCTGTCACCTATGATAACTTGCCAGCCATATCACCATAGAAGGTTCATTAGCTACCCAATTTCCGTTAAACCGTTGATCGACAAGTCAGTGAAAAGAAAGTGTGTTGATGCTTTAGATTTAAAGTTCCCTCAAATCAGAGGGTGGGTTGATAAGTCGTGTACTTATCACTGAAACTTATTCAAATTACAATAGAATTAAGATGGCAAGGACTCGAAAAACAAATCCACATTTCAGTGGATACACGGGTCGATTAAGTCCAAAGACCTGAAGGGTCTTTGTGTTCAGATAATACTGTAATATTTTCTAAGATTGAAAAGTCCTAATGTCCAAGTATTCCTTCCTAATTCAATTTATATATATATATATAAGAAGAGAAATACAAATTACAAGAATTTCACAAAGCTGACAAAATGATTCAAAAATGAATCCACCCTCCCATGCCTAGCTGATGTGATGTCCACATTGAGAAAATGAGACATGAAAGAAAGGGTAGAGTACGAAAGATATCACCTGAATATGAAGCTCGGGTCAGCTTTGTGATATATGTACAACTACTGAGTTTAATGCCGTCAGCTAGCCGAAGTCCAGCCAAAGAAGTCACAATATGGCTAGAGCAACCATGTCTGATATGGGTTCTGGAAGAGTACAGTCAATAACAGGTTTCAAATGTTGACTGTTGACTTTAAATGTGTTACCTGTCTTTGGGTGAGAGATCTAAACAGCTCCATTTGAAAAATCTGATTGATAATGAACGAGCCATTCCATTTTGATCTAATTTTTTGAAGAAAGAGCTTAAGTCGAGAATCGAATAACCAGACCTTCTGGTTCGGCTCAAAGCTCTTTCAGGAAATCAATTGATCATGTAGAGCTTTGGTTTGAGCCTTGTAGATCTTGGCATTCTCATATGCATCATTTCTAAGCTCTTCCAACTCAGATAGTTAAAGTTTCCTGGTCTTCCTAGCTAAACTCAGATCTAAATTGCATTGCTTGATTGCCCAAAATGCCCTATGTTCAATCTCCACAAGTAAATGACATGCCTTTCCATACACCAAATGAAACAGAGACATGCCAATGGGCATTTTATATGCCATATGGTAGGCCCAAAGAGCATCCTCAAGCTTTTGAGTCTAGTCCTTGTGATCAAGCCTAACCATTTTCTGTAGAATATTCCTGATCTCCCGATTGGAGATCTCAACCTGTCCATTCATCTGGGGATGGTAAGGTGTGGAGATTCGGTGATTAACCCCGTATTTAGCTAGCAAATTATGGAACTGGGCATTAGTAAAATGAGTGCCACCATCAGTAATGATGGCCCTCGGAATCCCGAACCTGCTGAAGATGTTTTTCCTGACAAAATCGATGACCACCTTGTGGTCATTGGTTTGGGTGGGAATCGCCTCAATCCATTTGGATGCATAATCAACAGCGACAAGAATGTACTGATGTCCAAATGAAGGGAGAAAGGGTCCAATGAAATCGATGCCCCAAACATCGAAGATTTCGATAGGAGGAATTGGGTTTAGGGGCATCATATCTCTCTTAGTTATGCTCCCAAGTGCCTGACATCGGGAACACAACCTTGAGAAATCCTGGGCATCGTTGAATAAAGAAGGCCAATAGAAGTTAGATTGCAAAATCGTTGCAGCCGTCCTTTTCCCAAAGAAATGTCCACCACACGCAGATGCATGGTAGAACTTGAGTATACTACTGAATTCGTTCTCCAGAACACATCGGCGAATAATCAGATCAGAGCTGATGCGATACAGTTCAAGGTCCTCCTAGAAGTAGTATTTGGCCTTAGATTTGAGTTTATCCCATTATTGCTTGGTCCAATACTGGGGGATTTGACCAACGGCCAAATAATTAACAATGTCAACAAACCATGGGGTTTGGACACCTGAAACTATAAGGATGGTTTCGTCTGGAAAGGAATCAGCAATCGGGACATCCAAACGAGAAGAATCACTTAGAAGTCTCGACAAATGATCTACCGCCACATTTTATACCCCTGATTTATCCTTGATTTCAAGATCAAATTCTTGAAGTAGAAGAATCCAACGAATAAGTTGGGATTTGGCATCCTTTTTGGCGAAGAGATGTCTCATGGTCGAGTGGTTGGTATAAATGATGACACGAGACCCTAAGAGATAAGCCCTGAATTTTTCCAAAGCAAATACTACGGCTAGTAATTCCTTTTCAGTAACAGTGTAATTCCTCTAGGCTTCATCTAGAGTTTTACTAGCGTAGTAGATGACAGAGGGCTTCCTGTCAACTTTTTGACCCAAAATAGCCCCGACCGCATAATCAGAAGTGTCGGTCATGATCTCAAAAGGGGTTGTCCAAACTGGTGGTTGCAACACTAGAGCACAAGTGACTGCCATTTTCAGGAAATCAAATGCCTTACGACATGATTCGTCGAAAACAAACGGCATTTCTTTGGCAAGAAGATTGCTCAGAGGACGAGCAACCTTTGAGAAATCCTTGATGAATCTTCTGTAGAATCACACATGACCAAGAAATGATTGAATTTGTTAACAGATGTGGGAGGAGGAAGTTTAGCGATAGCATCAACCTTAGCTTTATTCACTTCAATTCCCCATTCAGAGATTACATGACCCAAGATGATGCCTTCTTATGTCATGAAATGACTCTTTTCCCAGCTAAGGACCAATCATGTTTTGATGCATCATTTAAGAATCAATTCTAGATTAGCTAGACAAGAGTCAAACAATTCTCCAAAAATAGAGAAATCGCCCATGAAGACTTCCATAAACTCTCCCACCATGTCAGAGAATATGGCTAACATACACCTTTGAAAAGTCGCAGGTGCATTGCATAAACCGAAAGGCATCCTATGGAAAGCAAAGGTTCCGTAGGGACAGGAGAAAGTAGCTTTCCTGATCCTCGGGATGAAAAGGAACTTGGTTGTATCCTGAGTAGCCATCAAGAAAATAGAAGTACTTCTGCCCAGCTAATCTTTCCAAGATTTGATCAATGAAAGGCAAAGGGAAATGATCCTTTTTCATGACTGCTTTCAGCTTCCTGTAATCGATACAAACCCTTTAAGAGGAAGCTGAACAAGTTGTGACAGATTCTCCTCTCTCATTAGTCACAACGGTAATCTCGGCTTTCTTGGGAACAATTTACACGGGACTTAACCAGGGACTATCAGAGATTGGATAAATAATTCTTGCATCGAGCCACTTAATGATTTCCTTTTTTACCACTTCTCGCATATTTGGATTTAATCTCCTCTGCATGTGGCGAGAACGGCGAGATCCATCTTCTAAGAATATTTTATGGTTGCAGTAAGATGGCTCGATCCCCCTAAGGTCATGAATGGTCCAACCAATTGCCTCCTTGTGTTTCTTCAGGACCTTGATCAATTTAATCTCCTGCTCCTTTGTTAATTTAGCACTGATAATCACAAGGAGCATCTTTTGTGGTCCTCAAAATTAATATTTCAAATTCTCAAGCAATGGTTTCAGTTCAAGCTAGGGTGGGTTGATGATTGAAGGTAAGGAAGATGCTAATGACTCATCAAGAGGAAGAGGTTGAGAGTGAACAAAATCAATAACCTCTTCAGAAGATGAAAGGTCTGCCACAGAGGGTTGCGGGTCCAATTCATCATCAATAGAGGAACTTTCAATTGTAGAAACCATCAAACAAGTTTCAATGTTCACATTATCCTCCTCAAGTTCCTCAATAAATCCACAATCCTCAAATTTATTCATCTCCTTAAAAATATCCAATTTCATTCGTTGATCCCTAAAGGCGATTTCAATGCTACCACTTTCACAGTTAATGTTGGCCTTAGCGGTAGCCAGGAACGGATGCCCCAGAATGATGGGCGTGTTCCTCAGATTTTCCGGTAAATCCATGTCAAGGATAAGGAAATCTACAGGAAAATAGAAATCCTTGACCTTAACTATAACATCTTCAATAATGCCTCGTGGATTTGTGACTAAACGGTCCACTAACTGCAGCGTTACTAAAATCCACTGAAGTTCACATAATCCAAACTTCTCGTAAAGAGAAGTCGAAATTAGGTTGATGGATGCACCCAGATCCAGAAGTGCTCTATTAAAAGTGTAATCTCCGATGACACAAGAAATCAATGGAGCACCTGGATCTCTCTTTTTCTGAGGGAGGTGGTGCAGTATAATAGAATTAGCCTTCTCGGAGTGTACCACCTTCCTTTGAACAAATTCTCTTGACTTACGCTTTTGTGTACATAAATCCATTAAAAATCTCGCATAAGCCGGTATATGCTTGATAGTGTCGAGGAGTGAGATATTGGTCTCAACATTCTTAAAAATATTCAGATGCTCCTCACTGCTATCAATAGACTTCTTCTTTGATTTGATCAAGGCTTCAGGAAAAGGAACACGAGTCAGATCTTCAGAATCAGGTTCCTGAACCTTGATTTCTTCTCCAGAATTCTCCTTTCTCCCATCAAGTTCTTCAGGATTCAGTAAATCAGAACAGTGTGGTTATGGATCCTGAGTTTGTTTACCACTCCTCAAGGTAACAGAGTTTGCGGATGCATAAGAGTTTGGGTCTTGGGGAGGGTTTAGAAAGATTGGAGGGGCTTAATTAGCCAAGAATTGTTGATGTGCAGAACAAGAAGAGGAGGGACCCTGCTCAACCACTTGAGCATGTGCGTGTGGGTCCCTCTGATTTTTGTACCAATGGGCTTGGTTGCCCGGATTCAAGATATTTAGCTGGTTGGGTACGGGTTGGGATGGTAGAGATTTGGGTTGATGATAGTTAGCTATAAGCCCAGTTTGCAAGTTGTCCAGTGTGGTTTTCATTTGCTACATGAGCCGGAGCATGGATCCTTGCATCTCTACCATTTGTCGGTTCAAATCACCCTACCCTACGGGTTGATGGGCATTCCAAGTTGGTTGATTGACCTGATTTGGGGCCAACTGAGTATACACATAACCCTGACCCATTGGTCGTTGTGGAGCATAGTTGTCAGGTCGGAATTGGGTTTGTTGCCCTAGGTTTTTCCATGAGAAGTTAGGGTGGTTTCTCCAACCCAGATTATAAGCATTAGTGTAGGGGTTGGATCTAACGTTCTCCTGTATAGCACAGACATTCTCATAGGGTGAGGATGGAGAGAAAGAAAGGGAAGGATCAGAAAAACTAGGATCAAAGGCCCCAGTTTTGAACCCGTGGGGTTCCGAATAATGCTGACTCACAGGTTGAGCAACATCGAGTTGATTCACGAACTCCCATCTAGAAGGAGCTCGCAACGAATGGAATCCCAGATTCTGTGATCGAGAGTTGTTCATTGAATTTCCATCCATCCACTCTTCCATTCTCTTAGCAACCAAGTCCACCTTATCAAGTTTGTTACAAATCAATTCCATATCAAATGAATGGGAGTCATGGACTTCTTTAACATTTGATCCGGGCTGCTGGACCGGTTAAAAGTATCCATGGAGGCATGATTGATTGAATTCTTGCTCATTTCCTCAAACAAATCATGTGCACTATCTGCGTCTTTGTTGAGGAAATTGACTCCGCAAGAAGCATCCATGTGATTTCTGAGTTACTCAGTCAACCCGTGGTAGAAGATCTGTATGAGTTGCCATTTTGGCACCTCGTGGTGTGGACACCTCCACAACAGGTCCTAGAATCACTCCCAGGCCACATGAAATTGCTCCCTCGACCACTGGGTAGAGGTAGTGATTGCCCATCTCAAAGCATCGGTACATCCGATAGGGAAGAATTTCTTCAGAAAGGCTGATTTCAACTCATTCCAAGTTGCGATTGGTCTTCCTATAGTCCTGTACCAATGAGCGGCTTTATCCCTAAGAGAGTGGGGAAAGAGCCTCATGATCATTTACTCCTTATTCACGTTTCATGCCTTGGTGGTCTGGACCAAAGTGGTCAAGTCCTCCAAGTGCTGAAACGAGTCTTCGGAGCCAAGCCCATGGTAATGTTTGATCAGGCTTAATAGTTGGGGCTTGATTTCTACGTCTCCAGTTGGAATTTGGATGCCGGGACGTTCCACGTAATTTGAAGGATCATAAAAATCCTTCAAGGGTTGAGTGCCTTGCATTCTCTGAAACCACTCCTACATTCTTTGCATTTATTCCAGCTGGCTTCGGAATTTCTCCCTTGGATCCTGAGGTAGAGGAGGCTGTTGATCGACCATGGGATCAATTTGACCAAAATCCAATTTACGCCTCCTATAATACTCTAGTGGTCCTTCCAATCAGGGATTCAATGACCACCTTCCTAGCATAAACTAGGAAAAGTTTGGAAGGACTGGGGATAAGGGCCCTGCATCACAACAAAATAAGCCTGTCCTTAAGTGGGATAGCCTAAGGATCTACAGACTCCCAAAACCCACCTTAAGATTATAAATGATTTACTCTACTTGTATCTGTTCAATCCAACCAGTTAGAAGGAAGGACTGGGGAGAAGGTTCTTCCTTCACCTTGCACCTTCGGTTCCTAGTGTACCCCCTAGCCACGGTTGTTTGATGCTACTCCCCTAGCTAGACATCAGATTAATCAGTACAAGTAGGTTAATCATGAATAATCTCAAACTAGGCCTCGAAGAGCGAATCAGTCCTTAAGGCCAATGTCTACTCGATTTTATTGAGGCTTGGGATTGTAGTGCTTATGGAATGTGATGGGCCCTTAAAATGGGTTGTGCCCTTAATGATTGATTGATTGTTGTGTAAGTGCATTAAAGCCTGGTTGAACATTAAAATGGGTTTAGAATTAGGTTGATTTTAATCAAGTTTGAGGCAAACCAGGTTTTCAATCATGGGTGAAGATTGCTTTCCTTTAAAACCAAAAATAAAGTGGAGTTCCTGGTATGAACCTAGATTGAAAACCCTAAGAAGAAGCTACTTGGTGAGTTGATTTTAGGTTGAGTGGTGCGGCCCAAACAACTCAGACAACTGACCACAACTACACCACTAGGTTAGGCACATAGAAATGGTTAACCTAGAATGATTTCTACTCTTTTATGTGTTGATTTGTGTGTACCAGTTCCACAGATCAAAACCCAGTTGAGTAGAAGCAAATAAAGTAGGTTAAGTGCCTTAAATGTGGGTGTATGTTGTGTGTATGTTGATTACCCACAAAATTATCTTTTTGTTTTTTTATATAAGCGAGGGTGAAATGAGTGTGAGCGAAAATCCAAACAACTAAACTAATCCTAGGATTTATGCAAACACCTAGATTAATTGGAGTTTGAATTTAATGTGACAAATGAAATCTATGGAGGGGGAAGAATGGGGAGCAATTACAGTCATCTTCAATTGCACTTTACTCCGGTCCACAGCTTGGCAATTCCCAGATGGAGATCTCTACAAAACAATAGACACAAGAGAAAGCAAGTTAGAAGACAATAAAGTGCATGAAATGCGAAAAGAAGATCAAAAATCGTTGCCTCCCCGGCAACGACGCCAAAATGTTGAAGCAACGGTTTACTACGCTTTCGAATTTAGTTTGGAAAACCTGTCATTGTAGTTTGAAAAGTAAAGAACTCAGGTTCAACAAATAAAATTTATATCGGAATAAAAATCCCAGGACGAACTCAGGGAGGCTACGTCGATCTAAATTCGTAATTATATTTTTTGAGGGTTTTTGTTAAAAAGTGAAGTAATTACAATGGAGTACTATAAATAATTAGCATAAGAGAGAGAGAAAACATTCACTTGATACTTCAAAATGTTTATACAATTAAGTAAGCGAGAAATTACACCAGAAAGTAGGAAAATTATACTCTAGAAAGTGGGAAAAAGGAATGGGAGAGAGAAGTTATCCTCCTCGACGATCGCTTGGAGGACAAGCCGGAGGGGACGACGCCTGGAAGATGAAGAACAGAGTGGGAAGAAGGAGGTCGAGGCAGGAAGAACGAGAATGAGGCAGCCCGTCGTCGTCGTCACGGGATCCGCTTCTGAAATGGGGGTGAAAATTGACTTTATCTCTTGAGGAGCATCCTGGGTGTGGGACAAGCTTCTCTTGAGCTTTGAAGAGGGAGAGAAGTGAAGGAAGGGATGAGAATTTCGTATGGAGGGGGTATCCTTTTATAGTTGCAAGGAGTGAGGGCATTTTGGTCATTACATGTTGAAAATCATTAATTTAGGACCTTTAGTGACGGATGAATCTATCACTAAAAGCCTGAACGTGGCCATAATGGGCGGCTCGTGCATGCCGCTCACCTCCCTATGCCTCAACGTGCATTCACGTCATTCAAATCTCGGTTGTTCGATCATGAGATCGAATGGCTAAGAGCGCCTCATCCATGCCTCATCTGCGTGAGATCCTGCGTCACGCGGGGGCGTGCGATGGTGCGTGGACGCTACTGGGTGCGCATAGCTGCTCGATCATCATGCGGTCGATCACGGCCGTGCACCTGCTGTAATTGAGGCATGAGGGGGCTCGATCCCGCGCCTCTTCTCCTTGTTAAGGTGCTCGACCAACATGCTACGGGCACATTTGTGTCGAGCGCTTAACTTAAGCGCGTGCGCTTCATTGCCGTTGGATCTTGATCCAATGGTGGAGAAGCGTTGCACTAAGTGCTTCAACGGAAGCGTGCAGCCAGTTGGGGGGTTGAGATGGCACCATGTGGTCCATCTTGGCCGTCTATCTTCTGGGTGATGTAGATGGTGCCACAGGTATTGGATTGAGTCGATTTTCACGCTGTTAGGCTTCAATCGTCGATCGGAATCCATCCATGTGATCAGATTTGTTGTCTGAAGTGCGGATTCACACCATCTTGGCCGTTGATCTTCTAGGGTTCCTCAGTCTCTATCTGATGCTACGAATATCCGATTAGGCCGATCTTGGAGTAGTTTCACTCCAATCTTCGCCTTGATCAGATCTGTATGGCTGGATCTTCAGTCTGAGGCCCTGATAAAAGGTCACCCTATCCCTGACCATAAAAGGAGACAATTAACCTCCATTTTATTCAGGCTAATCTAAATGCAAAATGATGAATGTAATGCAATATTTATAGTATGTAATGCAATTCTATGCTTAAGTACATGCATAAATAGGCATTTATGTAATATAAACATGTTTACATTAGGGGTCGAAGGGTATTTATAGTTTGCGACTGATGTAAAGGGGGCTGTATCTAGACGAGAATGCGTCTAGCTGTAGGATAACCATCGGTGTCTTCTCCGAGGCTGGTGAAGTTATCATCGAGCCCTAAATAGGATTTAAAGATGATCCTGACCAATGGATGCAATCAGGAAGGTGAGCACAAGCTGTAGGAGCTTCGTGAGGAAGGAAGGAGGTCGAATGTGAGGTGATCAGGTGGTGTCTTCACCGTCGCTTGACAGTCGTTCGTGTGTGTGAAGAAACAAAGAGGAGGAAGAAGATGATGCTCACAGGGATCGATATGCAATAAAAGCTAAGCACCTAAGTAAAAGGAAAGGACTGAAATGCATTGAATTCTAGCGACTAAATTGTAAACAGAGGCCATATAAGTTAATTTTAATTTAATTCTTTTCCAACATTTTATATATAATTAAAAATTAGCTAAATATTATATTAAAGGCATGTATTCACATTTTTGACCCATTTATTTATATTTATTTACTTATTAACTCACTTAAGTTATTAATTACTTAGTTCTTAAGTTACACTTAAGTTAAATAATGTATTAGTTAGGTAACTAATTAATGGTATTTCGAGCCCATTTATTAATTAAGTTAGTAATAATATTAGTTGACTAATACTTTAGCATTTTTAACTTATATTTAGGTCCTTTATTGATTTGTCCCTTATTACATAATTAACAATTGTATTGTCTATTCCTAGCAAATTAACTAGGGAAACTAGTTAATTAGGGGTAATTAGAAGCTATGATGAGCCTCTCATCAAAGGCAGCACACAATAACGACCTCGGTCTATGAACACCTGGGACAACCCCTACCCATGTTCCAGGGAGGGACCTTTGCTCCCTCAAACCCTGATTATTCTTTCCCCTCCCCTTCGGCATCTTCTACATTTGAAGATGCCCATGCCATACAAAGATATTTTAAGCCAAACCCTTTCTCCAACACTTACAACCATGGATGGAGCAACCACCCTAACTTTTCCTGGTCGAACCAAAAACCAAACCAATTCCAGAACCAACCTAGGCCAAACCTTCCCTCCTATCAGCAAGGTCCACCTGCTAGACCATCCTATAACTAGAATAAGGTGGCTCCGACACAACAAAACCAATTGGACACTCTGATCGAAATGATGGCTAATATGAATAAGAAACATCAGGAGGAGATGGCTTTAGTAAAGGGACAATTGAGCTAGCTGTTGGATAACAAACAATAGGGGTCCCTTCCTTCTCAGCCACAACTAAACCCTAGGAATGTAATGAATAGAGGCCACAATCCTCAATGCTTCCAACCAAATCAAAGACAAGCCCATATGATTTTACAAGCCCCTCTGACACCCCCATATTTTTCCACTTCTTCTCAAGGACCTAACCCTGGTTCCAATGCCTCAACTAAGGTTGTTACCTTGAGAAGTGACACTAAAACTTAGGACCCCAAATGGTCAACCCTTCCTATGACCCCACTACCTGAGATACATGATTCTGAGGATGGGCAAAAGGAACCTAAGGATCAGGAACCTAACCCGACTCAAACCCAAATCCCATACCCTAAAGCCTTGGATAAGGTAAAGAAGAAGAAAAATGTGGCTGAGAATGAGGAGTTGTTAGAGATTTTCAAGCAAGTACAGATCAATATACATCTCCTCGAAGCAATCAAGCATATCCCAACTTACGTGAAGTTTTTGAAAGATGTTTGCACACCCAAGCGTAAGCCAAGAACCCAAGCACCTAAGATGGTAGTGTAATCTGAGCAGGCGAGTTCGGTGATATTAAGCAATCTACCTCCTAAAAGGACTGACCCTAGATTGCCTTTGATCTCATGTAATATTGGTGACATGACCTTTGATAGAGCACTCCTAGACTTTGGTGCTTCAATTAACCTAATCCTGACTACCCTTTATCACCAATTTGGGTTTGGAGAATTAAAGCCCAAACCTGTGACTATCCAACAGGCCGACCAATTTGTGAAAACCCCGTAGGGGGTAGTCAAGGATGTAATTGTCTGGGTTAAGGACTTCTACTTCCCAGTTGAATTTTTAGTCCTTGACATGGAAGTCCCCGAACAACTACAAAACACACCCATCATCCTAGGTTGACCCTTTCTGGCTACGGCGAAGGCTAATAATGATTGTGACATGGGATGTTTGGAAATTACCTTTGGAGATAGGAAGATGCAATTGGATATCTTCAAGGTTACTAAGTCTTTTGATTGCGGTTGGGTTGAAGAATACGATCCTGCGAAAACCCTGGCTGAATAGTGCTTGACTATACGCTCTTTAGAGGACCATCTATTTTGACCAGCTGTTGACTACCTTGACCCATCCCAATCTTTGAAGGTTGAACTATGCAGAACTGATTATCACCGACAACCTCCATTTGAGGAGATTGATGTCACTCAACTCCCTCCCTTCCCTTATCCATCAAACATTGTATCACCTACACCTTAATTGAAACCTTTGTCTAATAACATTAAGTATGTCTTCGTAGGACCTAATCATACTTTCCCTATGATTATCAATGCACACCTGACCAGGGACCAAGATCTTAGGTTGACTACTACCCTTTCTGAGCATCGGGAAACAATTAGGTGGATAATTTTTGATTTAAGGGGAATTAGCCCTACTTATTGCACTCACAAGATCTATTTGGAAGATGGGGCTCGACCTTCTTGCTAGATGCAAAGGCAACTAAACCTGTATATGCGAGAGGTCATTAAAAAAGAAATAATCAAGTGGCTTGATGCGGAAATCATCTACCCGATTTCCAACAGCTCCTAGGTGAGCCCTACTTAAGTGGTACCAAAGAAGGTCGAACTACCGTGGACACAAATGACCAGGGCGAATCCATCCCTACCTGCACAACCATCATGTGGTGGATCTATATTGACTATAGGAAGCTTGATGAAGCCACTAAAAAAACCATTTCCCCCTGTCATTCATTGACCAGATTCTAGAACGATTGCCAGGACGGAAATAATTTTGCTTCCTGGATGGATATTCAGTATATAACCAGGTTGCTATTGCAATAGAGGACTAAGAGAACCACGTTCACTTGTCCGTATGGCACGTTTGCATTCCACCATATGCCATTCTGGTTATGCAACTCACCTGCTACCTTTCAACGTTGCATGTTCGCCATCATTTCAGAGATGGTAGGTGAATATTTAGAGGTCTTTATGGTTGATTTCTCCTTTTTTGGAGACTCAGTGGACCATTATCTTAGTAACCTGGAGAAAATCCTGAAATGATGTATCGAGGTCAACCTAGTTTTAAGCTAGGAAAAGAGACATTTTATGGTTCAAGAGGGGATTGTCCTCGGTCATATTGTCTCACATAGGGGCATAGAAGTTGATCGAGGTAAGGTTGATTTAATTTCCAAGCTTCCACCTCCTAGCTTGGTCAAGCAAATGAGATCCTTCCTAGGACACGTTGGCTTCTATAGAAGGTTTATAAAAGATTTTTCCAAACTATCCAAACCCTCAACTGACCTTCTAGACAATAATGTGCTCTTTGACATGACACCTGATTGCATCAAGGCCTACAATACCCTTAGGTATACAGTCTTGACTACACCCACTTTACAACCCCCAGACTGGTCCCAAGACTTTGAGATAATGTGTGATGCAACAGATTTTGCTATTGGAGCAGTCCTAGGACAAAGATGTGAGAAGAAACCCGTGGTGATCTACTATGCAAGCAAAATAATGGATGAGGCTCAATGGAGTTACACTGTAACGGAAAAAGAGTTGCTTGCCGTAGTTTATGGATTGGAAAAATTTCTATCATACCTTCTAGGATCCCACGTGATCATTTACATTGACCACTCAGTTATCCAGAATTCGTTAGCCAAAAAGAATGCTAAACCTAGGTTGATCAGATGGATCCTACTCCTACAAGAATTTGACCTAGAAATACATGACAAGGCTGGATCCAAGAATGTTGTCGACGACCACTTATCCAGAATTCAACCAGAACACATTGGACCCTCATTACCTTTAACTGACACATTTCCTGATGAACAAATTCTAGCTGTGCATGGAAAGAGTCTACCCTAGTATGCTAACTTAGTTAATTATTTAGTGGTAGGACAGACTTTGCACGGCTGGTCTAGACCGCAGCAGGATAAGTTCTTGGCTAAGGTAAAACTTTATTTCTAGGATGTTCCTTTGCTATTTAGACTTTGTGCTGATCGAATCATCTGGAGGTGTATCCCCGAAGAGGAAGTTCAAAGTGTGCTATCCATTTGTCATGATCAAGACTGTGGTGGCCACTTCTTTGGGAAGTAGACGGCTGGAAAAGGTTTGTAATCTAGTTTTTACTGGCCATCACTATTCAAGGATGCACCTAACTTTGTGAAGATTTGCACTAGATGCCAGACCCTAGGGACCATGACCAGAAAAGATATGATGCCTCTACAACACATTTTGATCATCAAAATTTTGATGTTTGGGGCATCGATTTCCTGGGTCCCTTCCCACCATCAAATAGCTTTGAGTATATACTAGTCTTAGTGGACTACATCTCAAAATGGGTCGAAGCCATACCTACCCAAAAATGTTACCATAAGGCTATCATGGACTTTTTTAAGAAAAATATCTTTTCCTGATTTGGGATACCTAACGCCATGATCAGCGATGGTGGGAATCACTTCATTAATGCCTAGCTTTGTGCCCTAAGAAATACGGGGTCACTCACCGCATTGCCTCCCTGTATCACTCGCAAACAAATGGGCAAACTGATGTCTCAAATAGGCAGATTAAGAATATTCTGTAAAAGACTGTGTGACTTGACCAGAAAGATTGTCCACATGATTGGATGATGCCCTTTGGGCATATAGGATTGCTTTTAAGACCTCGATAGGCATGTCACCATATCGATTGGTCTTTGACAAAGCTTGGCACCTTCAAGTCGAGTTGGAGCACAGGGCATACTGGGCCTTTAAGTAGTGTAATATGGATTCCTAGATGGTCGAAACATAAAGGAAGCTCCAACTCTCCAAGCTCAAGGAGATCTGTCGTGACGCTTATGAGAATAGTCGACTTTATAAGGAGAAGATGAAAGCTACCCGTGACAAGTACATTAATAGAAAAACCTTTGAGCCGAATTAGCAAGTCTGGCTTTTTGATGCAAGACTTAAGCTTTTTCCTCTGAAACTAAGATCTAAGTTGACAAGACCGTATCAAGTGGTTAGACCTTATCCCAATGGGGTAGTAGAAATTGCTAATCCCAAGACTGGGCAAAACTTTATAGTGAATGGCCAAAGATTGAAACATTTTCTTGCCCAGATTCCCTCGAAGGAAGTTGTAACCCATATTGCAGGTTGAACTGGAACTATGCCAAGCTGGAGGTAGTAAACTCAGCACTTACTGGGAGGTAACCCATAGGTTTCAAGCTAGCCGGATACACAATTACAACTCAGGTGATTTCTTTCCTTGCCCAATTTCATGCATTTAAATTCCAATGAGAACATTGTCAAAGATAGGCATGGGGGGTGGTAATTCTCATGATCTGAGTACAAAAACTTGTTAGCTTGAACTAATTTTTATTTCTTTTTATCCAAAAAAAAAAGGAAAAGAAAACTTAGATATTAACAGCTTGTCAACTTTAGGAAATGATACATTAGGGACCTAAATGTTTAGACTCTTCAGGTCTTCAGACTTAATCAGTCCGAGTGTCCACTAAAATGTGGACTTGGTCTCAAATCCTCACCACCATAATTTATATTAATTTGGCCAATAAAGTACGGTGATAAGTATACGACTTATCAACCCGCTCTCTGATTTGGGGGGATTTTTAGTCTAAGCATCTATACACGTTTTGTACTGACTCAATCATCGGTGATTCTAACGAAAATTAGGTAACTAATGAACCTTCTGGGGTGATATAGCTAGTAAGTTGTCATGGGTAACAGCCCATTGGCGAATTGTCTAGAGCCCCGGCAAAAGATCATTTTCTTTTACTACTGCCTTTAGGTAAATCCTAGATCAGGAAGCCTCCAACTTAGAAAATTATAATAATAAAGGGAAATAGAAAAATAGAAAAAAGAGAAAAAAAGAAATAAGCCACACTTCATGGCACGAGTATGGTTGGCAAGTTGTCGTGGGTAATAGCCCATTGGTCAGTTGTCCAGATCCTAGCTCATAAAATGCATAAGAATTCTAAAACACTTAAGAAAGAGGTGGGGAAGTAGCATAATCTGGGGAGATATACACTGGGTTCGCCCTTGTGTTGACCCCATAGAAATAAAAAGTAGGGAGAACGCTACCGGTCAGATAGATACACCTTTAGGCAACATTTTCTCTTTTGGGTCACTTAGGGATGTAGAAACCCGAAGTCCATTTTAACTGACGTTGACTTTCACAATAAGATGCTTAGTACTTAGATTCATTTTCAAGTCTTGAGTGGGTAATGTGCATATATCTAAATAGTAAAAAATGTCTATTAATGCATCTTCTTAGTGTCATATTAGCATCATACATTGTAAATATTGCATAACATGAATAATCATGCATTTAGGTCAAATTGTATAAATTATATAGAAATAGTCTCCTTTTATGGATAGGGACAGGGCAACTTTTAATCGAGTCCTCTGATCGAAGATCCAACCGTACAAAACTAATCGGGTCGACGATCGGAGTTCAACGACTCCATGATCGCCTAAATCGGACATCTGTAGCACCAGATATAGATCGAGGAAGCCTAAAGATCAAGGGCCAAGATAGTGCCAAACCACACTTCATACGACAAATCCGATCGCACGGATGGGTTCGGATCGATGATTGTAGCCTAACGGTGTGAAAATCGATCTAATCCGACATCTATGGCACCATCTACAACACACAGAAGATGAATGGCCAAGATGGCACCACGTGGCACCATCCCAGTCGCCCAATTAGCCCTTAGAACTGCCGCTGCATCTCTAAGGGATCTCCATTGCTCGATCCTAACCATTGGGTCTTGATCCAACAGCCAGGAACGACTTAGATGCGCCGCTCACATCCTCTTAATGCGTAAGGTGAGGACGATCTGGGTCATTAGATCTTGATCCAACGGTCGTAAGCGTGCACGCGTAAAATGAAAGTGCGACAAGGATGAGGAGGCAGGGTAGTGGTTATGCCACTGTGAGCGAGATGTAAGGCATGCGTTCGAAATGTAGCGTGCCTCAACTCAGGCATGGACGTGGGAGCAGCTGCAATCCAGCCATCACATGGCGATCGGGTGGGCGAGAAGCGGAGACGTGGCGCATGGAGGAGCTTTGGATTGCCACGTGCATGATGACGTGCTTCTTCACTCCCCATCCCATGCGTGGGCGTGGTTAGGTACAGAAGAAGGCACGTGCGAGGACGACTTTAAGCCGTCTGATCTTGAGATCAGACGAGTGATATCGTGAGGAAGTGGGCGAGCATTGATCGTGCGGCAGGTGGGGAGGTGGGCGTGTGCATGAGGCTATGGCAATGTGGGGTCTTTAGTGATGTTTAAATTCGTCACTAAAGACCCCTTATTTAATGTTTTAATTATGAAATGACCAAATTGCCCCCTATCCTTGCAGCTATAAAAGGCAACCGCTACCCTACAAAATCCTCATCCCTTCCTTCACCTCTCTCCCTCTCCAAAGCTCAAGAAGAGCTTGTCCTACACCTGGGATGCTATTCTAGAGTGAAAATCCAATTTTCCTATCCTTGTTCTGAAAGTGGATCCCACAATGACGACGATGTGCTGCCTAGTTCCCGCTTCTTCCTGCTTTGTCCTCCTTCTTCTTGCTCCGTCACCCATCTTTGAGGCATCGTCCCATCAGCTCGTCCTCCAAGCAGTCGTCGAGGAGGATAACTTCTCTGTATCTTCTCTTTTACTGCTGTCTAGTGTAGATTTCCTGCTTTCTAATGTAGTGGATAGTTGTAATCGTAATGAACATCAACTTATGATAATGAATTCCATGTTTATTCTATCTTTCTTTTGTCTTTATTTGTAATATTCTCTCTCTGTCTTCTATTCTTTATTCTTTAAGTAAGATAGTTAGTTTATATTCAATTCGGCTAGTTAATCTGCTTCATGACAATTAAATAAATGTGATTTTAAATTGAACATCTGCCTCCTTGTGTTCGACCCGAAATTCATAAATTTTCGGTTAAATTTATCTGTTGACTGATTGCTTAGCAAATCAAACTGCAACAATGGGTTTTCAAATCCAACTTCGATCACGTAGTTTTCCGCTCTCAACATTATGGTGTCGTTGCCAAGGAGCCGACACTCTTTGATTTTTCACGTTTTCCCACCTTACTTATCTTTTACCTCTATTTTCTCCTCTTTTATTGTGATTGCAGGTACACTCACAAGGTGAGAAGAAGCGGTAGATTGGAGTAAAGTGCTGTTGAAGGGTTTGTAAGTTTACCCCCACCTCCCCACCCACTAGATTTCGTTCCATCACTTAATAACACAAACCCTAATTAACCTAGGAGCCTGCATAAGCTCTAAGGTTAGTTTTGATTGTTTGTTTGACACCTACACCCACCTCACCCTCCACATATAAAAGAAATTTTTTTAAAAAAAAATCCGTCACTGAGTTACACAACCTCTTTTGATTTTCAAACTCAACCAGTAAA
Source organism: Thalassia testudinum (assembly GCA_037157565.1). Taxonomy (NCBI): domain Eukaryota; kingdom Viridiplantae; phylum Streptophyta; class Magnoliopsida; order Alismatales; family Hydrocharitaceae; genus Thalassia; species Thalassia testudinum. The sequence goes on along the minus strand of JAZHRO010000014.1, from coordinate 127,593,219 downwards.
CTGATCTTTGGAGCTGGTACATACACTCAAACACATAATTGAGTAGAAATCAGATTAGGTAATCATTTGTGTGCCTAACTAAGTGGTGCATTAGGCTAATTGTTTGAGTTGTTTGGGCCACACCACTTCAACTAAAATCAACTCATCAAGTAGTTGCCACATAGGTTCACCTTTTATGGATTTACCAGGCACTCCACATTTTTTTAAGTTTCTAAGGAAAACATCCTCACCTATGCTTTTAAAACCTGGTGTGCCAACTGAACTTGATTGGATATACCTAAAGTTGAATCCTAAAAGCTACTAAGCAAGATTTGAACCCTAAAATTCACCACATCCAAAAATAATCTTGCTTGAAAACCATTAGTTGTGCACGCACACATATATTAATAAATCATTAAGGGCACAACCCAGATAAAGCACCCATCACATTCCAAAGCACATTTAAACCTAACCCTAATTAAAATAGAGTAGACATTGGCCTTAAGGATTTGACTTACTCTTCGGAGCCCAGACTGAGATTAATTTTGATTAGTCTGTTTCTATCGTTCAATCTGATGTCTAGCTAGGGAAGCATAATCAAACGATCACGGCTGGAGGGTATAATAGGAAACGGAGGTGCAAGCCAAAGAAAGAACCTTCTCCCTAGTCCCTCCCTCTAACTGGTTGGATTTACCGGAAAGAAGTAGATCAAATCGATTCTTTATCTCAAGACGAGTTTTGGGAGTCCACAGGTCTTTAGGCTAGCCCACTTAAGGATAGGTTTATTTGTTTGTATTTCAGGCACCTTTCTTTCTCCCATTTTGTCATGGATCCTTCCACATCATATTCGCACTTCCACTCCTACCCTTCTACCACTACTTATTCCCAAAATGATTATTATTCCAACCAGAATTATTCTCATCCATCTTCTAGTTGGGATAATCCTGATTGGGAATATAGTTCTGGACCTCTGTGTTCAGTGTTTAACCCTGGATACCATGATCATGATTCTTATCCTTATTCAAGCTACACTGATTATAGATCATCACCCTCATTTGGACAACCTAATATGATCTACAATCAAGAAGGATACACTGATCCTTACCATTCCCTTGAATACACTACCTTTAGGTCATCACCACCTTATAAACAACCTGAAATGACCTATTATCAGGGAGGGTATCAAGATCCTCAATTCGTTGATCCGCTTGCATTGAACTTAAACCCACACAACCCTGAACCAAACCAGTTGGTTCAGGTTAACTATGTCCAAGAGAAGGTGTTGGCTAACTTGAGGAATATTATACAATCTTTAGAAGCTCAGCCAACACCTTGCACTGAAGAATTGGAGCCCCTGATTGAAATGATTGATGATTTGCACTGAACAATTGAAATGTTCTATTGGACTAGCTCTAGGATGTTAAGGATAGGGCCTGGATGAATTTTTACTTGGGAAATTATTGAAATTGAGGATGATATTTGTGGTTGCTTTAGTTCAATCCTGGGATGATTCTCAGGATGAACCCCCTTCAGGAGAGCCAATGTCAGAACCTGCTTAGGTACCTATTGGGGGGCACACGTGTTACGAGACTGGGTTTAACCAAGTTGTTCTAGAGCAATCAAATAAGGATGATTTGATTTCTTCACTGGAGATCCCTGAGTCGGGGTACGAGGAAATGTATGTTTCTATGGATTAGAAAGTGATCGATAATTTTGAGACATACATTAATGCAGATTTAGATTTCTTTGATTCAGAAGGTGAAGAATCATTACACGAAGTCTCACATGAGTTTACAGAACACAATTCTAGTGAGACAACTGAGCCTAAGGAATTTGATAAATCATTTGATGGCTCTGAAATTGAGGAACTTGATCCTGTTGGGGCTCATATGGTGGATTTAGATCCTGATTTCATGAAGGATTTAATTCAAAGCCCCATTCTTCAATTACTCCCCTTTGAGCTTATTGACGATCCTATTTTTGAGATCACTTGACCCAAGTCAATTCTGATTCAGTCACATATTTTAGACTTAGAAATTTCAGATGGGGTGATTAACAAGCATGAGGTTCTGAAATTTGAAATCTTGAATGAGGAAGATAAGAGTTGGAAAATATTGATTTGGGAAGTCAATTCTGGAGGAAGTAAAAGATTGTGTCTAAGGGTTCTAATTTGTCTAAAACTCCCAACCTTCTACCATGACCCTAATGACATCTTTGACTCTCAGGATGTCCAACCCAAGAACACATTCATTGATTATCCTTTTGAGCTTGATTTCTCTATAACCCAAATTTTTGGTCTTGGGTTGCATCCTTGCAGATCGCAGGCCTGACCCTACTTGGATACTGATTTCAGGTTTTGGATAGTTTTTATCTAGAACCTTATATATACTTGACCATGGGGTATGGGTATGCACGTTGGTAGGTTGTCCAGAACCCAGCTCAAGAAATGCATGTTTAATTTCTAAAACACTTAGGAAGAAGCAGAGAAATAGAATAAGCCAGGAAGATATACACTGGTCTCACGCTTGTGTTGACCCGATAAAAAGAAAAGTAGGGAGAAAGCTACCCATCATATAGATGAACTTTTAGGTAAAATTCTTTTTAAGGTCACATAGGAGCATAGAAACCCGAAGTCCTTTCTAATTACCGATCAACAAGTCTATCACATTCACAAAAAGATGCTCAGAACTTAGGGTTCTCATCAAGTCTTGGATGGGCTGAGTGGCCATAGAAAGCCACTCTGTAACCCCAAACTCAAAAATCCAAAAAAATTAGAAAAGAAGAAAAAGAAAAAAAGTGATCCTTCTCTGAATAAGGCGAGGGCTTGAGGCAGTGTGCATTTTGGCAAATTCCGGGCACTGTTGTGTCTTTGAAAGTTAAGGTACTAAGTAAAAATTTCTTAATGTTGAAAATGACTTTTGCCCAAGTAATCCAATCCTAATTCTTTTACAAATAGCATGTACCTTTTGCTAGGGACTAGCAAAAGATAGGCATGAGGGTGTGATGTGCATACATCTAAATAGCCAAAAATGTCTATTAATGCATGTTCTTAGTGCCATATTAGCATCATACATTGTAAATATTGCATAACATGAATAATCATGCATTTTGGTCAAATTGTATAAATTGTATAGTAATTGTGTCCTTTTATGGTCAGGGATAGGGTGACTTCTAATCGGGTCCTCGGATCGAAGATCCAGCCGTATGGATCTGATCAGAGCGACAATTGGAGTTCAACGACTCCAAGATTGCTCTAATCGAACATCTGTAGCACCAGATATAGATCAAGGAAACCTAAAGATCAAGGGCCAAGATGGTGCCAAAGTGCACTTCAGACGAAAAATTTGACCGCACGTAAGTGTTCGGATTTATGATTGCAGCCTAATGATGCGAAAATCATTCCAATCCAACATCCGTGGCACCAACTACAACACACAGAAGATGGATGGCCAAGATAATGCAACGTGGTGCCATCCCAGCCACTCAATTAGCCCTAAGAACTATAGTTGCATCTCCAAAGGATCTCCATCACTCAATCTTGGCCGTTGGATCTTGATCCAACGACCATGAATGACTCAGATGTGCCACTCACATCCTAATAAGGCATAAGGTGTGGACGATCTGGGCCTTTGGATCTTGATCCAATGGCCATAAGCATACATGCTTAAAACAAAAGCGCGACAAAGATGAGGAGGCAGTGCAGTGGTCATGCCACTGCGGGAGAGACGCGAGGCTCGCATTCGAAATGCAGCGTGCCTTAAATCAGGCTTAGGCGGGGGAGCAGGTGCAATACAGCCATCTGATGGTGATCAGGTAGGCGAGAAGTGGAGATGTGGTGCATGGAGGAGCTTTGGATCGCCACACACACGATGACGTGCTTCTGCAAGCCCCATCACACATGTGGGTGCAGTTAGGCACTGAAGAAGGCACGTGCGAGGATGACTTTAAGCCGTTTGATCTTGAGATCAGATGACTAATATCGCAAGGACTTGAGATCGGACGACTGATATCACGAGGACATGGGTGAGCGTTGAGCATGCGACAAGTGGGGCAACGGGCGTGCGCATGAGGCTGCGGTGACGTGGGGTCTTTAGTGACATTTAAATCTGTCGCTAAAGACGCCCTCATTTAATGTTTTAATTATGAAATGACCAAATTGCCCACTATCCTTGCAACTATAAAAGGAGACCCCTACCCTACGAAATCCTCATCCCTTCCTTCACCTCTCTCCCTCTCCAAAGCTCAAGAAAAGCTTGTCCCACACCCACGATGCTATTCTAGAGCCAAAATCCAATTTTCTCATCCTTGTTTTGGAAGTGGATCCTGCGACGATGACGACATGCGGCCTCATTCTCGCTTCTTCCTACTTCATCCTCCTTCTTCCCACTCTGTCCCCCATCTTCCAGGCATTGTCTCATCCGGCTAGTCCTCCAAGCAGTCATCGAGTAGGATAACTTGCTTGAATCTCTGCAAGTTAGGTTCTTAGTAGAAATTTCCTCCTGCTGATAACCAACATCTACCTGAGTGACCAATTCCAAGTTTCAGTTGTAAATAGCATTTAGGTTAAACCTTGCTAGGGACTAGCAAGGAGTGGGCATGGGGCATGATGACTATACAATTGTTAGTGTTAATATTATAAATTAGAGTCAATTTTGAGGGCACACGTGCATTATAGTGCGTTTAGGGGCATTGCATGTATTCAGCATTACTTTATGCTAGGATTTCTTCGAAGTAATGTTTAATGACCTTGTGTACAAATCCATATTGAAACAGGTCTCAGATGAGCAATCTAACCATATGGATGGATCCAGATTGATAAAGGGAGTCCAACAGACTTAAAAATCACCTCGATTCGACCTCCGTAGCTCCCACAATAAGTTTGTGGAAGATCAATGGCTAGGGGAAATGTGACATCCTTACGGGCTTCGGATGAAAAATCGAACCATACGGATGGATCCGGAGCGACGATCGCAACCCGGCAATGTGGAAATCATCTCAATCTGAGCACTATGGCATCCTTTACAATAGAAAGAAGATGCACTACCCAAATGGTGCCATGTGACGCCATCTGGGCTGCCCAACATCGGCCAACTGCCCCACCACCAGCTCCTCTTCATCTGCATCATCCATTCCTAGCCGTTGGATCTTTATCCAACTGTTGAGAAGTCATCTCCACTACTACCCTCAGATACTTCTCGTGACAACTTCGCAGGCGTGGCTTATCGGTTGACGAGAGCACATCCGAAGGAGGGGTGTGGGTTAGAGCCCCCCCACCCCCCCAAATTCCTCAATTGAAGCAGCAGCAGCAGTAGTAGCACGAGTACGACGCAAGGTAGCGGCAGTAGCACGTGTGTGTGCGTGGTAAGCGCAGAGGTAGCGTGTACAGCGCGCCCAAATGCAGCAAAGTGTGTGTGTGAAGGGCGCTCGTGAGCTGGTCATCAGCAATGTTTGAGGTGAACTTTTAGCGACGTCTTTGTTGTTGCTATTGACTCGAAGATTATTTTTGGCCTTCTTCGTCTGTTATAAAGGGCCCACCTCCTCCACTTTTGGACCATCTTCTACCAAGCAACTCTAGCACTCCTTAGAGCATCCAAGCTAGGTTCCAGAGATGCCAAGCTACCGATGGAAGCCTGATGACATCAGATTCATCGTGTAAATGATTCGGGTTTGGAAAACCCATCGTTGTAGTTCCATTTGCATGAAAATCCATCGATTAGATAAAATTTATAACCGAAACTCGAAATGTGAGTCCTAGGTCCAACATGGGGTGGCGAACGTTTGGTTTTATGAAATTTGCATTTCACTTTATTTCTTTTTTTGTGATTTTTATCTTTTATAATTTATTTGGAATTTTTTAGAAGGCAAGAGATCAGATTGACAATTGCTTATCTAACTAATCTACTTGCAAAATATAAGAGAGAGAATCACATATTTTTCTGAAAGAAACCTTCTCTACAACTAAGAAAGTGCAAAAGATTACACTATGAATGCGATAAAGATAGAAAAAGGTGAGAGAATCCCCCTCGACGGTAGCTCAGAGGACGACTCGCTCTGACGTCGCTTGGAGGAAGGTGGTGAGGAGCGGGACAAAGGAGGACCTAGCCAGAGGATGGAGGATGGGGCAGGATGGCGTCGCTCTGACGTAGCGGCGGTGTGGGTGAGGTGGTACGTGTGTGCGCATGGGTGGCCTAGGTTGTGCCAAGTGGCACGATCTGAGCCATCCATCTTCTTTTCGTTGTTGGGGCTGCTACAGAGGTCGGATTTAGTCGATTTTCACGATGTTGGGTTGCGATCGTTGACCCGAATCCATCCACGCGGTCAGATTTGTCGTTTGAAGCTCCAAATTATGTCACGTAGTCCCTTGGCCATTTATCTTCCTCGGACTACATATGGTGCTACGGGACTCCGATCAAGGAGATTTCAGAGGAGTTGGACTTCGATCGCCATCCTGATCAGATCCGTCTGGTCGGATCGTCAATCAGAGGCTCTAAAATAAATCGCCTTCTCTCTTGACCACAAAAAGGATGCAATTAACTTAAAATATACACAACTACTCTAAATGCAGAATGATGCATGCTATGCAATGTTTATAATATGGAATGCAAATCTAAGCCTAGGAACATGCATAAATAGGCATTTTAACCAAAATGGATGTGTGTACATCAAAGCTCCTCCACTGCCGTGCTAGTTTCTTTAGTTTAATATTTTTATTGTTTTAAGCTTTCATCTATCGTTATATTTGTAAACCTATTCTGCTTATGCAATATATTATCTTCTATCATCATGTTTGTGCTTCTTTCATAACTCGCCAAAATTGGATCATCATCACAAATTTCTAACCCTACTCTCTTTCTCTCTCTCCCTCTCTCTCTTTCTCTCTATTTTTGTAAGTGAATCAAAAGATGTATTTTTGTGACACCTTTAAGCAATAAAATGATTTGATTTCACATGTCCCTGAGATCAACACTCGGACTCACGTTTGATTATTTCTAATTAAAATTAATGTCATAAAACATGATACAACGAACGATTTAACCTAACGCATTTTCTCGATGTCAGCTGCCCCATAGGATTCAAATATCTAGGTCAAAACCAGACACTCCATATTCTTTTGATATTTAAAGGAATATACTTGAACCCGTGCTTTCAAACTTGGTTTGCCTTACAAAACTTGGTTGAATATACCTAATATCAAAATCCTAAAAGCTACCAAGCAAGATTTAAATCATAAAATTCACCTCAACCAAAAATCTTGCTTGAAAACCATTAGTTGTGCACATACACATTTGCTAATCGATCATTAAGGGCATAACCCAATTAAGGACCCATCACCTTCCTAAAGCACTATTATCCCAGGCCTTATTTAAAATTGAGTAGATGTTGGCCCTAGGATTCATTGAGTCTGTTTCAGGGTACTCTCTTGATCGCATTTCAAATAGTGACGTCAGCTTGCTTCGTAAGGGACTACGTTGGGGGGCTTGATTGTCAAACGACTTAAGTAAGTAGGGATTTAGCATAATTCGCTACCCTCGAGACAAGCTCCCCTTGCTTCGTTGGCCCAACTTTACAACCTTCGGGAGTAAGGACAGCATCAAATTTGTCATGTGGTCAAAGTTTGTTTTTGAAGCATAGGTCATTAGGCTACCCAACTTAAGGACAGGCTTGTATTTTTGTGCTGCCAGGCCCCATTTCTTTTCCCTATCCTTTCAACCTCCTTCCAATGCTTGCCTGGAAGGAGGTCATTGAGTCATCACTTGGAAGGACCTTTAAACCATTCTCAGAGGTAGAACTTGAGTGGTAGCCAAACAGATCCCATGGCTGTCCAACAACCACCTCCCCAACCTCTGAACGAGCAGGAGCTGATTCAAAGGCAGTTGGACCAGCTACAACAGATGCAGCAATGGTTCCAACGGATGAATGGTTAGGGTGGTCAACCCTTGAAGGATTTCTATGATCCTTTAAACTATTGGGAACATCCTACATCATGATTCCTGCAAGAGACGATGAAATCAAGCCCTAGGTTTTAAGACTAATTAAACATTTGCATGGGCTTAGCTCTGAAGACCCATTCCAGCACTTGGAAGATCTGACCACTTTGTTTTAGGCCACGAAAGCTAGGAATGTGGATGAAGAGCAAATGATCATGAGGCTTTTTCCCTACACTCTCAGGGATAAGGTCTCACATTGGTACCTGACCATTGGAAGGTAGATGATACTTGGACTGATCTCAAATTGGCATTTCTAAAGAAAATTTTCAAAGTTGGACATACCAACCCTTGTGACAGGTGATTACCACCTTCACCTAGCAGCCGTGGGAACTGCTTCATGGTGCCTGGGAGTGATTCCTGGACTTATTATGGAAGTGTTCACACCACGACGTGTCGAAATGGCAACTCATGCAGATATTCTACCACGAGTTGACGGATTAGCTACGTATTTACATGGATGCTTCTTACAGAGGCAATTTCCTCAATAAGGATGCAGTTACCACAAATGACTTGTTCGAGGAAATAAGTGAGAATTTGATAAATCACTCCTCCATGGACACTTTCAACTGATCCCAACAACCCTAGTCAAATGCTGGTGAGATTCAGAACTCTCATTCATTTGACATGGAATTGATTTGCAATAAACTTGATAAGGTGGACCTAGTTGTGAAAAGGATGGAAGAGTGGATGGCTGGAAATTTAGGAAACACTTCTGCACCCACTCAATCCTAGAGTTTGAGATTCCATTCTTCAAGAGCTTCCATGAGGTAGGAGTTCGTGAACTAGCTAGAGTCGGATCAACCGATGAGCCAACAATTCTTGGAACCTTATGGGTTCCAAACTGGGGACTTTGATCCCAGTTTCCCAATTCTTCTTCTTTTCCGTCATTCTCACCCTATGAGGATGTGCATGATGTATAGGAGAATGCTAGGTCCAACACATCTTCTAATACTTATAACCAGGGTTGGAGGAACCACCCTAACTTCTCTTAGAAAAATTAGGGGCAATAAACCCAGATACGACCCAACAATTATGCACCACAAATACCTATGGGTCAGGGTCAAGTATACACCTAATTGCTCCTATGAAAGATTAATCAACCATCTTGGAATGCCCAACAACCCACAGGACAGGATGATTTGAAACGACAAATGGTGGAGATGCAAGGCTCCATGCTTCATCTTATGCAGCAAATGAAAACATCACTGGACAACTTGTAATTTAGGCTTATTACTAACACCTAATAGCCCAGATCTCTACCATCTCAACCTGTACCCAACCCTCGCAATGTAGAAAATTTGGGCAGTAGAGCTTAAGAGTACAGGAATCAGAGGGACCCACACACACATGCTCAGGTGGTTGAGCAAGGTCCTTCTTCTGCTCCTAGTTATCTGGCTAACCAAGCCCCTCTAATCTTTCCTAACCCTCCCTAAGACCCGAAACCATACACCTCTGCAAACTCCATTACCTTGAGGAGTAGAAGGAGAACCCAGGATCCTGACCCACCATCTTCCAATAAATAAACTCCTGGTGAGCCTAAGGAAGAAATGGAGGCAACCGAAGAAGAAACTAAGGCTCTGGATCCCAAATCCAATAACCCTACCCACATCTCGTTCCGTAAATCCTTGTTAAAGTCCAAGAAGATGAAACCTATAGATAACAATGAGGAGCTGTTGAATATATTCAAGAGTGTGGAAATCAATATACTGCTCCTCGATGCTATTAAGTAAATCTCGGCTTATGCTAAATTTTTGAAGGATTTATGTACTCAAAAGCATAAGCCAAAGGAACCCACACCGAGGAAGGTGATACTTTCTGAGTAGGCTAATTTTGTTATCCTGTATCACCTCCCTCAAAAGAAGAGAGATGCAGGTGCCCCCTCGATTTCATGTGTTATTGGGGATTATACTTTTGACTAGGCACTATTGGATCTAGTTGCAATCATTAACTTAATCCCAACTTCTCTTTATGAAAAGTTTGGGTTAGGTGAATTCAGGCCTACCTCAATAACGTTTTAGCTAGCAGACCGTTCGATCACAACGTCGAAAGGCGTTATTGAGGATGTTATCGTCAAGGTCAATGGTTTCTATTTTCCTATAGATTTCCTGGTCCTTGATATGGATGTACTTGAGGATCTGAGGAACACACCCATTATCCTAGGGTGCGCGTTCCTAGTTACCGCTAAGGCCAACGTAAATTGTGAGAGCAATAGCTTGGAGATCGCCTTTGGGGATAAAAAACTGACACTCCATATTTTTAAGGAGATAGACAAATTTGGGGATTGTGGATTTATTTAGGAACTCGAGGATCCAGAGTATAATGTTAAGACCTATTCAACAATTAATACCCTCAAGGATTTCACAATCACTGATAGGCCTAACCCATAATCCTCCATAGCAGACCCACCACACCTCAAAGTGGTTACTGATTTTATTCATTCCCAACCTCTTCTACTAGACCATCGTGATGAATCCTCATCGGCTGCTTCCTTACCATTGATGTAAACACGTTTACACTACTGAAGATGCCTATTTATGCATGTTCTTAAGCATAGGATTGCATTGCATGCTATAAATATTGCATAACATGCATCATCTTGCATTTAGAGTAGTTTGAATAAAACGGAAGTTAATTGTCTCCTTTTATGTGCTTGGATAGGGAAAACTTTTTATCTAGGCCTCAGATTAAAGATCCAACCATACAGATGTGATCAGGGTGATGATTGGAGTTCAACGACTCCAAGATCACCCTAATCTGGCATCTATAGCATCAGATAGTGATCGGGGAACCCTAGAAGATCAAGGGCCAAGATGGTGTGAATTCACACTTCAAATGACAAATCCGACCACACGGATGGATTCAGATCGACGATTGCAGCCTAACGACGCAAAAATCGAGTCAATCTGACAGCCGTGGCACCATCTACATTATCTAAAAGATGGATGGCCAAGATAGCACCACGTGGTGCCATCTCGGCTGCCCAATCACCTGCACGCACCCGCTAAAGGCTTCCACATCCACCCTTCCCTACCGTTGGATCAAGATCCAACGGCTATGACACGCCCGCACTGAAGTTAGGCGCTCGACATAAACGCACCCTTAACGCATTGATCGAGCGCTCTAACGCGAAGCGAGAGCGCGCGTTCGAGCCTCGCCATGTGGAAATTGGAGCAGAGGCACGGCTTCTACTGACTGCACGATCGCGATCCAACGGCCATGTGTGCTTAATCAAGATGACGTGCTATTGCACGCGTGGCGGCAACGCGGCATCGCACGCGATCGGGCACGCGTTGAGGAGGCGAGCGTAACGCGATCTAAGCCATCCGATCTCATGATCAGACAGCTGAGAATGGCCAGACGTGTGCGTACGTTGCGCACGCGGGCAACATGCGTGCGTTGGCCACTACGCTCACGTTCAGTCCTTTAGCGACGGTTTTATCCGTCCCTAAAGGTCTTAAATTAATGTTTTTAAAGTTGTAATGACCAAATTGCCCCCACTCCTTGCAACTATAAAAGGAGACCACCTCCACATGAAATTCTCATCCCTTCCTTCTCTTCTCTCCCTCTCGAAAGCTCAAGAGAAGCTTGTCCCACACCTGGGATGCTTCTCGTGAGATAAAGTCAATTTTTCGTCCCCCTTCGGAAGTAGATCCCGTGACGACAATGACGTGCTACCTCGTTCCCGTTCTTCTGCTTCATCCTGCTTCGTCCTCCTTCGTCCAGGCGTCATCCTTTCTAGCTTGTCCTCCTAGCGACCGTCGAGGAAGATATTTCTCTCTCCATTCTTTTAATGCTTTCTAGAGTAGATTTACTACTTTCTAGTGTAATCATTTTCCCACTTTCTAGTGTAATGAACAATCGTTCTAATGATGAAATTCTATGTTTATTCTACATCTCATTTTGGTTTTTGTTTGTAATATTCTCTCTCTCTTATTCTCTCTCTCTCTTTTCTATTTATTGTAAGTAGTTAGATGTTCTAATCAATTGAATTATTTCATGATAAATACAAACAAATGCGTAGTTTTCAAATCAAACGTCTGCCTCCCTTTGTTCGACCCAGAATTTCCATTTCAGTATAAATTTTATTTGTTGAACACGAGTTCTTCGCTTTCAAACTACAACGACAAGGTTTTCGAAACCAAACACGTTAACGTAGCAACCCGAGACAAATTTGAGGATTGTGCATTTATTTAGGAACTCGAGGATCTAGAGCATAATGTTAAGACCTGTTCAACGATTAATACCCTTGAGGATTTCACCATCACCGATAGGCCTAACCCACAACCCTCCATAGCAGAACCACCATACCCCGAAGTGGTTACTAATTTTATTCATTCCCAATCTCTTCTACTAGACCATCATGATGAATCCTCATCGGCGGCTTCCTTACCATCTATCCCAAACTCGCTCAAGCTAGAATTGAAACTATTGCCTGAGAATTTAAAATATTAGTTCTTAGGACCTAAGAAGATGCACCCTGTGATTATTAGTGCTGATTTGACTAAGGGAAGAGAACTGAGATTGATTAAGATCCTTAACAATAATAAAGAGGCAATTGGTTGGACCATCCAGGACCTTCGGGGAATCAATCCATCTTACTATAATCATCATATCTTTATAGAGGATGGATCCCGCCCTTCCCGCGAAATGCAAAGGAGGCAAAACCCGAATATGCGAGAAGTGGTCAAGAAGAAATTATCTAGTGGCTCGATGCAGGCAATATTTACCTAATCTCATATTGTCCTTGGGTTAGTCCTATCTAGATTGTTCCTAAGAAAGCAGGGATAACCGTAGTGACCAATGAGAAAGGGGAATCTTTCACCACCAATTTAGCTTCCTCTTGGAGAGTTTGTATCGACTATAGGAAGCTGAACACAACCACCAAAAAGGACCATTTCCCTTTACCATTCATTGATTAAATCCTTGAAAGGTTAGTCGAGCAAAAGTATTTCTACTTCCTGGATGGTTATTAAGGATATAACCAAGTCCCTATCCATCCAAAAGACTAGGAAATGATAACTTTCAGCTGTTCCTTTGGAAGATAACCAAGTTCCTATCTTTGCATTCCGTTGAATGCCGTTTGGGCTTTGCAATGCACCTGTGACTTTCCAAAGGTGCATGCTAGCTATCTTTTCTGACATGATGGGAGATTGTCTTGAGGTATTCATGGATGATTTCTCCATTTTTGGAGATTCTTTTGAGTCTTTCCTAGCTAACTTGGAATTGATCCTCAAGAGATGCATCGAAACATGATTGGCCCTTAGATAGGAAAAGATTCACTTCATGACACAAGAAGGCATTGTCTTTTGTCATGTAGTATCTAACCGAGGAATTGAAGTTGATAAGGCTAAGGTGGATGCTCTCTCCAAACTTTCTCCACCCACATCTGTGAAACAAATTCTATCATTCCTTGGTCATGTGGGTTTCTATTGAAGGTTCATTAAGGACTTCTTGAAGGTTGCTCTGCCCTTGCGTAACCTTCTGGTGAAAGAGATGCCATTTGAGTTTAATGAACCATGACACAAGGCATTTGATTTACTGAAAATGGCAGTCACCAGCACCCCGATGTTGCAACCACCTGTCTGGACAACCCCATTTGAGATTATGGTCGACGCTTCTAATTATGTAGTCGAAGCTGTCTTGGGTTAGAAGATAGATAAAAACCCCTCTGTTACTTACTATGCTAGCAAAACCCTAGATGAGGCCCAGAGGAACTACACCGTTGTTGAAAAATAATTGCTAGCTATAGTTTTTACTTCGGAAAAGTTTAGGGCTTATCTCTTAGGTTCTCATGTCGTTATCTTTACCTACCACTCAGCCTTAAAACATCTCCTGGGAAAAAACGATGCCAAGCCTTGGTTCATTTGCTAGATTCTTTTACTTCAAGAATTTGATCTTGAAATCAAAGACAAATTCATGGCACAAAATGTAGTGGAAGATCACCTTTCAAGAATCCTAATTGATTCTCCTCATCCAGATATCCCAATTTCTGACACTTTTCCAAATGAGACTATCCTTACAGCCTCGGGTGTTCAAACTCCTTGGTTTGCATTATCAATTATTTAGTCATTAGTCAAAACCCTAGGGTTGGACCAAACAACAATGGGATGGACATATATCTGAGGCCAAATATTATTTTTGGGACAATCCTAAGTAGTATCGGATTAGAACTGACTGGATTATTTGTTGATGCATCTCAAAAAGTGAGTTCTAAAGCATACTTGAGTTTTGCCATGCATCTGTGTGTGGTGGGCATTTCTCTAGGAAAAAGATAGTAGTGAAAATTTTGTAATTTGGTTTCTATTGGCCGTTTTTAATTAAAAATGCCCAGGAATTCTTGAGGTCATTCTCCCAATGCTAGGCACATGGAAACCTAGCTAAGAGAGACATGATGCCCCTAAACCCAATCCTTCCCATCTAAATCTTCGATGTTCGAAGCATCGATGTCATAGTGTTAAATGGGCTATCGAGGGTTTTAAGGAGTAATCAATGTAGCAAAGCCTCAATCGCTCGAAAATAATTAAATTTATAACTCAGATTCTAAAATGGAGTCTGAGGTCGAATACAAGGAGCAAATATGGAATTCACAACACTAATCTCTAATTGAAATGAACGAGCATAATAAACAGATGCTAAAGAAGATATCAAATGAATCAAATACTCAGAAATATATTCAATAAAAAGCAATAGTATCTCAAACTCTCATTCGGATAAAAAAAAATCAAGAAGACAAAAGAATGGTTATTTAAATCACCATATATTCTAATTTATTTAGGCATACATCCCAGCCATCAGATTATTTCAAATGAATGCACAGTGGTCGTGAACCACTCAAGTTCCAAGTGATGCCATAGTATCAAATGCTAATGCCTTATCAGACGAAGGCTTTCTCTTTCAGACGACTTAACATCGCAAGGTTACGGCTCTCTAAGAGTCTTTCTTCTTTTCTTCCTCTTCAACATCCTTCCTTCTCAATAACAGAGCACAACCCTTCTTCTTTAGAGGCTAAAAGTCACACAGTAATCTCTTTCTCTTCAGCATAGGACCAAGCCCTCAAGAGCAAAACCCTCCCCCCTCCTCGTTACAAATTTCTCCTCTCTCTCTCTCTCAACTCAGCATATTTGGGTATACGGGCATGCACAGTAACCAGGTAATCGGATTTGACCAGGGTCACCAGGCATGTATGGTGACTGAGGAGTGTGTAGTCAGGTGTAGGGGACCTCAGCCGTGTTCTGAGGCAAAAAGCCCAGAACACAAAATCAATGTATTCGTTACTGCTACCTCTTCCCTTCATGTGGTTGGACTAAGTCCCACTCTCTTCTTCATGTAGAATGATGAGAGGGTCATCATGGCTTCTAATTACCCCAAATTAACTACTCTTCCTAGTTAATTAGCAAGGAATATGTAAATATAAGTGTTAATTATAGAATAAGGGATAATATATTAAAGGACCTTAAAATAAGTTAAAAAATCTATATTAAAATCCAATTAATATTATTAATAATTTATTTAATAAATGGACTCGAAATATCATCAACAATTTACCTAATTAATGTGTTAATTAACTTAAGTATAACTTATACCTATGTAATAACTTAAGTAACTTTACTTAATTAAATAAATTAAGCTAAAAAGGTCAAAAATGTAAATCCAAGGTTTAAATTTATTATTTGTCTTATTTATAAACATATATAAAAATTTGAAAAAGATTTAAATTAAAATAAACCTTGAAAACCTTAGTTTATGCTTTAGTCCTTAGGTTTTACTTCAATCAAGTCCTTCTCCACTTAGGTCCTTAGCTTTCATTGGAGATAGGTCTCTGTAAACATCTTCATCATCTTCTTCATTTCTTCTTCACCCTCTTCGATGGCTGATGACAGGAGGTATCCATACCCACCGATCACCATCCATCCGACGTTTGCCTTTCCCTTCCAAGCTCACCGTCCTCTTTTCATCCATCAGTATGGATGATGCTTAAATCTTATTTAGGGTTTGAAGTTAACCTCACCGGCGTCGGAGAAGACACCAGTGGTTACCTCACTCCTAGACCTCTTTCCGTCCAGATTCACTCTCCTCCTCAGCCACCACAACCTATACATACCCCTCCACCATTTCAATTTCAAGAGGTTAGCTCCCTTCCCTCTTCCTCCCATTGAGCTAGCAGATAGGCTATTCACTCCAAAATCCGGTGACCTTCCTCTGCTTCCTCCGTCTTCCTCTGTTCGTCTTCGCTTGCTCCTGATCTCTGCTGTCGTCCACTAAGTCCTTTGACGCAGTGCTGATGTCGGGCTTCACCTCTACTCTTCGCCTACACCTGCCAAACTTCTTCCTTCGCCCTCTGATTTCCTCCTCTGTTAAGATCCATCGACGGAGATCCTCTACCCCCTTCCTCCAGGTAACAGTAGGTTAGGTAAGTAGTGTAACTAGAGTAGTTAATTAGGTTGGTTAGTTAGATTTAATGCTAGATTTCCCATTGTCTTCCTCAGCTCTGACGAGCTCTGTGAGCTTGACTGGAGCACGCTTTTGTCTTTTAACTTTATCGATCATCTTCCTTAATCCTCCATGATCATTTCTAACACTTTAATTCCCTAATTCGAACACCTAATTGCCTGATCCATCTCCACCTTCACCAGCTGCTTCCGCTGTCCTTGGCAGAAGTATCTGAGGACAATTCACCTCCATTGGGACCCTTCATCACTTAATCATCATCTAAGGGCCCTAATCCTCACTTTCATTTGATTAATAATCACCTATAACTAAAACACCTAAAATACATTCAATCTCCTGAGCTCGCTATCAATGGTGGCTCAGGAGGAGTGTATCCACCTAATTAATCACCTATTCACCTTTGCCACACTTCAATGACATGTTCTTCACACTCAATTGAGTCAGAGAACATGTCCTTAGTTCTATCAAACTCATACTTCACTCACTGTTAATTCAATGTATATCTTTCAATATAATTTATAATTGAATGAATTAATATGTTCCTGAGGTTCCTTGTGATTTTAGGAAACTTTTCAGATTGTCTATGGCTTGTTTTGATAATGTTTACTATCTTTTATCCATTGTCTGAACTCACCGGAGCTTTGACGAGCTCCAGCGAGTCACAATGCACGCTTTAGCCTACAAAATTCCCTGAGATGCTCTAGATCACTTATTTGAGGTTCAATGATCATTCCACAATATTTTATTTGAAGTTTTTAAGACTTGGAGTTAGATCTAGACCTTTGTCTTCTCCAACTCCAGTAGAGTTGGAGAAGTCTACCCAATAGGGATAAGCTTAATTTTAGAGGTTTAGAAGCATCAGATCGATTCCCTAAGGTTAGATTTGAAGACCTTTTATTTAGATAGGCCTCAATTTATTCTGTCGAACAAACTAGTTTTAGAGCCTAGGAAACAGACCTGAAACCCTAGGTTTCTAGGTCAAAACTTCCTTCTGAGACCCTGAATCCACTCCTGAGATCAAATAGAGATCATTTAAAGTGTTAATTGCATCTGAGAATGCTTTATGATGAAAGTCAATTTTTAAGGTTCAGTGGTCAAAATTAGGTCTGATCTGATGATTTAGGTTTCAATTCAAGAAATTGATAAGTTCAAATTACTTGTAGGATGATTTTAGATATATTTGATTTAATTTGGATGAGTTTTAATGAAGGTTTTAGAAGAATCCATGTTCTATTCAGTTTGGGTTCATTTAAACCTAATATCGACTTCAATGCCTTTTCGATGAGATTTCAATGTAAACACTACCCAGATAGAATACTAACAACCTTCATAGGTTGTTGAATTAGATACAGCTGATCATAAGCCATCTGTGAAGCTTTTTAGAGCTTAATTTGAAACTCTGAAGCTTCTGCTTGAAGCTTTTGAGTTTCACCACCATCCTGAAGCCTTCCTGTACCTTCTTCCTTCACCTTTCAGAGTGAAATTAGCTCTTGAATCTTTTAAGGACCTCATCTGAGGTCAAATAGCATTCCTACAAGTCCTCAATCCTGTGTTACTTCTCTGCAGGCCAAAATGGCCATGGAAACTATTGATTTTCGCCCTTCAAATCGAAGGGTAGAATCTGTCCTCAACATCAAATTGATGTTGAAATCCTTTACATCTACTCTAGAGCTTTCCAATGAGCTTTAGTTTGCTCGATTTGAAGCTTTGAGTCAGCCTGTGCCTCCAGCCAAAGTCCTGTCTGGAAGGGACAAGACTAGTCCCACATCGGTAAGGAAAGAGCACGCACTATGGGATAAAAGTAAAAGTGTATAGGGCTATTCGATCATCAGTGCAGGGTGCATAAAGAGCATCTGTGTTTGTGGGTCCATGCGGTGCACATGCCCGGGTGTGTGTGTGCCTATGGTAGAGCAAATGTGGGCCTGTGAGCATGCCTGTGCATGTGGGCCTGGGAGGCCGAAGATTATGCATATGTGATGATTAAATAGAAAATAAACCAAATAAAATAAAGTAGGCTTGGACCTAGCAAGGTCTGGTGCCACCATGAGAGGGGTGTTGTGTATCCCCGACTGGTCCGAGCTGCCAACTATAAACCAAATTTTTGGTTCAAAATGTGGTTCAATGCACATTGCACAGTTAAGTGTTCAAAGATAAGAATAAAAGAAAGAGAAGGGAAAAGGATAATAGACTTAAGAAATTCAGAGAAGTAGAGGAGAAAAGCTTGTGAAGTTAAAGGAAGAGGTAAACAGACAGAAAAGGTAAAGGAAAAAGAAAGAGAAGTAAATAGAGAACAAAGGTTAAGAATAAATAAAGAAAGAAAGAGTTGGCAGAAGAAGAGTGAAGGCTGAAGAATGAAGAATGAAGAAAGCAAATAAAAGGAAAATCAGGACGTCTGATAGTTAAAGCTTATTTTTAAGACGTCTATTTTTTGTATTTTACTCTTATTCAATTTCTTTAGAGTTTAATTGATAAATAAGGCACTTGTACTTAATTGCATTTTTCTTTCTTGCCTTAAATCTTTTGTAAATGAAAAGAGTTTAGTAAGAATAAACATGTTTACTTGCTTTTAATAATATATCACATGTGTAAATATGTTTGTCTTATGGAATGTTGCATGTTTTTAATTAAATATCTTTTGTACAAGATTCATGATCTTAAAGTATTGTAATTATAATTCTAATTGATTAAGTAAATAGTAATTAATGCTTAGGATTAAATGGTGAATTAAATTAAGTTATGCCTCCCAGTGAACAACCTGGACTCAACCAGTTAAAAAAGAATTAAAATCTAAAATGTTAGGTTAGCTTGACCCTATACTACTCAATCGACATTAATTCAAGCTAACCTAAGTTACTTTCTCTTGCACTTAATTAACTATGTTGGGAATTTAAATGATCATAGAACTGCAGTGGTTGCTTCGTCCAATTGGAGGTGTGCTAAAGTTGGCGACTTCAATTGGAGACCTGGGGCAACTACCTGGAGATGGGTTACATCGCCTGGGTGTATCAGCTAGGATGAACTCGGGCAGGCGACGATGAACGGAGCCGGAGAAGGAGGTGGCAGCGACGGCGAGTAGCGGTAATACCTGCAAATATGAACACAGGCTCAAAATCCCCAATTAGAAGGTTCAACAGGATCATTGGAGGATGGCAAAGGTGGTGGTGGTGGTTTCATGGTTAATTAGGGTGTGTGGTGGCCGAACGGAGGCAGAAGGGGTGAACGAATGTGGGTTTGTTCGGTAGAGCATTGGAGTGGGTATTTGGTGAAATAGGATGAGGGATTTTGTTGGTGGAAGCGAGGCAAAAGTTGTGGAGGTGTTTCATGCAGTGTGGAGTGTGAGAGGTGTTGTCGGAGCTTCGTCGAAGTGAAGGAAGATGAAGGGGGAGAGGCATGGTCTGTGTTTGAAACTAGAGTTCAAAGAAGGGAAAAGAGAGTAGAGGGGAAGAGGAAGTTGAGGAACCTAGTGTTAATGGTCGAAAGGGGCAGGAGGGCACTGGTAGTGATTGGTTGGTGCTGTGGAATAGAACGCCTCCGGTGGAAGGAGAGTCGATGACGAGGAGGTCTGGAAGCTCCTATTGTGGCTGGCGAGGAATGGAGGAAGGAGATGAAGGCATTCCTACTGCCTATAGTACATGGCAGCGGGCGAAGATGGAGGTTGGATAAGAGTTGCTAGAGCTGCAGCAGAGGTTGCCAGAGAAGGAAGAAGTTGAAGATGTGCGGCCAAAATCGAGCTAAGGAAGAGCGATTGTGCATGAGAGAGCTTTATAGAGCTTTAGAGCGAGCTCTAGAATAGGAAACAAGGTTTTCATGGCTTGGGATTGAAGGAAAAAGACCCATGAATCTTTTGTGTTCACATGAGAAATCAATAAGGAGTTGGGACTTAAAATTGATCCCAGATGATTCTTGTTGGTGTGAACATCAATCACACCAATTTTGGTGGGATTTGATGAGGATTCGAGTAGGTTTAGGATTAGTCAAACCATTCTTGGAGGTCAGGTTGACCTCAATGGTGGTAGGGGCTAGTTGCAAATAAGACAATATACCTAGGGGGCCATTTGTAAAGAAATTCAAAATCTAGGTGTTTGTATGTGAGAGAAAGAGTCTTACTGGACTAAAATGCAAACTAGGTCAATATGATTTCTGATTGAGTCTAAATTTTGGTGCAAACATAACTTAGACATAAGGAATTTGATGGTGAAGTCAGATTTGAGTTGTGGCCAAGTTTGACTGGGTAATTTGCACAAAAACCCAAATTAAGGTATAATTATGTCTATGACTCTATTTAAGGTCAAAATGGGTTGTCAAATCAAGGGTACCTGATGGGAACACCATCATGAGTCCTAACTAGCTTATTTTGACCTAGAAAAGAGAATAAAAGCTCCCACATAACCAAGTGAAGGGCCTAACTTAGAG
Organism: Thalassia testudinum; assembly: GCA_037157565.1. Classification (NCBI taxonomy): domain Eukaryota; kingdom Viridiplantae; phylum Streptophyta; class Magnoliopsida; order Alismatales; family Hydrocharitaceae; genus Thalassia; species Thalassia testudinum. The sequence goes on along the minus strand of JAZHRO010000014.1, from coordinate 127,572,391 downwards.
AATAACTAGGCTAAAAGAAAAGCAAGAAATAATGGGTCACATTGCAAGTTTACCATTACAGTACAACAACAGGATTTCTCAAGGGTTAAACATGGGTCAGTTGGTCTTAACAAGATGAAAAGTGGGATGGTTCAGAAAAGGGTTAATGTGAGATCTAAGAATTAAATGACATCCTGTAGCCTTAAAACATACCCACTTAATTTAAGAAGGCTCGAATCTGGATAAAAATAAAAAATACCCTCTAAAATTCATGGAAAAAATATTCTCTAGGGTTTGGAACCTTCAATTTGGCTTTTAGAACCTATTTTGACCAAAATAAGGGTCTTAGTCAAATATTTGCCCTAAATTAGGTTTTTACGCAAAATACCCAGTCAAACGTGGTCCAACCTAAAATCCAACTTCACCATTGGATTCCTTCGGTCCAAATTAGGTTTATACCAAAATTTGGACCTAAGGGAAATTCACCTTGACCTACTTTGCAAAATAGTCCAACCCAATTACTTTTATGCCCCTAACTTTCGAAAACCATGTAGAGACCCCCTATCTTACTCGCCACTCTTTGCAATTATGTCCCTCCACCATTACAGTAGAGGAGTCCTACTCTGGCAAGGATTCAAGAGGGGAAGTTCTCCTTGTTTCCTCAGAGAATCCCTCTCAGATTTGGAAAGGAGATTCTCTATGGAATTCCTGACCATGTGAACTCAATCATAAGCACTAATTCGCACCCAATCTCCCATGCAAACGCACGAGAGATATGGGTATCTCTCAAATTTCCTACTCCAACGAGGAAACATAGGCTTGGAAGCTTGTCTTCCAAGCACAAGGCTCTCTGCTTGTGCCTATAAAAGAAGCCCCAGGCCCAGCCGTCCATTCCAAGCTTGATTTGGCTAAAGAATCCCCCAAAATTCCTCATTTCCCCTCTCCGGCCAAATAGCCCACAAGCTCCGACAATATCTCCTCTCTTTTGTCGTAGCTCTACCACCATACCAATGGTAGAGTCTTCTCCGCCTCCTTCTACGTCGCGCCATACCCACGCCCGCATCTTCAGCTCTCTCGTCGTCGCCGCCTCTTCATCTCAGGGCCTTCGTCTCTGGCGACGGTAGATATGTGCCGTTTGCCCTCCTCCTCCCCCCTTCATCCAGCTACTCTCAGATAACTCTTCTCTCTCTACTCTTCATTTTCCCCCTCTTTATTTCACAAAACCACCCTCGACAGCCACTGACCACCCTCATCATCCTCATCTCTGGCCGACCACCGGCAAAGGCGCATCCACCACTCCACACACCCACACGCCTCACCACCAATCGTAAAAGCACTGCCACCTTCCATTGATCATCATCCACCTCATCATTGACTGCCACACGTGCCCTACACTTCCCCCGAACAATCAAACTTTCACGGCCATAGTTTGACCTAGGTACGCATGACTAGGCCATTCCGTGCCATGCCACCCACCGCACCACCTTTGTCGTGCCATGGTGAAGCTTTCCAACTACTTTGACAGGGTTGTGAGGCCATATTCGTGATTGACAAGTTTGAATCCCAGCCGCCATTAGGGCAAGAGCAAAGCTTGCTCGTAAGCTTGCTCCAGGCAGCCCAGGTCCAGGAGACTGAGTCCCAGGTGCGCGGAGATACCTTGCGATCCTCTTGCACTTAGTAATCGAAGCCACATCACACCATAGCTACAGCAATTAGAGGAGACTCCCTGTGGATGCATGTAAAGAAGCTGGTGGGACTTTAGTCCCACCTCGGTTGTTTTGGAGTGAGGTAAGTAGTTTAAATTATTTTTGTGTTTCCTCTTCACTTCCTTTGAACACGAGGTGAGGTCCCCTTGTCCACTCACCCACCACATCCACGCTCACTCCTCCGCAAACCTAGCTTGCCTGACTCGATAACCCTGCACTCCTCGTGCACCACCCACGCCAGTGTGCCTAGACCTGGGTGCGCTTGCCCAACCCGAATACCAGATTGGCTCTAGGAGAGCGAACCTAAGAGAGAAAAGAGAGAGAGCGTATGCGGGGGAGGGTTGGGGTAGGTTCTACACTTCTGTGCAGGGAAAGGAAGAAGGAAGCATAAGCTGAAGAAGGCTAAGGGCAGGAGAAGCCAAAGAGAAAGATGAAGGACCTGAAGGCAAATCCGAAGGAGAAAGAAGAAGATTAGAAGCTAAAGGCGAAGAAGCTAAAGAAAGGAAGGAGAAGGCACAGCTAAAGGAAGAAGAAGAGAAAGAAGCTGCAGAGCGGAAGGAAGGTTGAAGACAAAGAAAGAAGGAAACAAAGCCACAGACAAAGGAAGAAGAAGAAGAAAAGCTAAAGGAAGTAAAAGGGCTCGGTTGAAGTAAGGAAGAAAGAAGAAGACATCAGAACAAAGAAGAGAAGAAAGAAGAAGAAAGAAACCAAGGCAGAGGAAGGAAGGAGAAATTAGAAAAGGAAGAGAAAGAACAGGACATCACAAGAAGAAAGAAGAGAAAGCTCAAAGCATATGAATTCCTTTTTACATCTCTATTCATCTCTTTGAAGCATTTATATACATTCAAATTAATTATATTGCTTCATAATAATGTTGAACATCACATTTTATCAAATTGAGATTGTGTTCTTAGTTTTTAAATACCAATTTGCTCCCTGTGTTTGACCTTGGATTCTTAGTTTTTCGAGTAATAAATTCTTATTTGTTTTTCGAAGTGATTTCAACTATACTGCAACGCGGTATTTACAAACCTGATTTCGCTTTCAAACGAACAGTACCAATCCTCATGGAATATTTCTATATGAATTTTAGAATGTTTAGATGGATTTTATTCTAACCAGAACCTTTGTTATTTAAGCGGGTCTGAAATTAGGATTTTAGGAGATGAATAAGATCTTAAGGTGCGTGAAACCCTGTGTCTGTCTGTGCGAACCTTCTTATTAGACTTTAATGCTTATTAGTCCTTAGATTAACCTTTAGGAAACCCCATGATTATTCTACATTCATGATGTCCTGTTAAAACTATAGAATTAACCTTGATTTGATGTATTCTTCTCAGAAAGGATATTCAATGAGTTATGGCTCTCAGGCGACTATGTAGTAGCATTTATCAGTTAATCCTATCTAATTAAAGCTATTTATGGCTCATGATGATGTTATCATCATACCCCCATTCCTAACTTTCTCTAGTCTCTTAGCAAAATCTTATGAAAAGAACTAGAGTTCTAGACCATGCATTGAAGTTCAGATGCCTAACTCTTATTAGTCTTTAGAAATAAGGTTAGAATGCTAATAATAGGCTTAGAGGTAGTCAAGTATCAATCAAGATCCTGACCTAACCAGCTTCATCCTAAGTCTGCCGCAAAGGTTTCTAAGGCCCACAAAAACTGCCTAGAGGTTTGTTGAACCCATCTCTTAAAGCACCCATGCATAGAATGTAGCATGTCTAGGTTTAGTTTACCAGTGCATTTTTGTATGAGGGGGATAGAAGGATTTTTTATTCGGAGAGTTTTCTCTCTTTTTCTTCTTTGATTTCCCTAGATACAACCTCAAATTGGCCCTAAACATGGTCGATATCAGATTCCTTGTCCCCACCATCAATCCTCGAAGGGTCCCTAGCTTTCGATGCTTTGGGATAGCACCTCCCATTGCAACCTCCAGAACCCTGGCTTTTGACACTTTGAGAGAGTTCTGCCCATGGCATTCAGTAGCTAAATTCAGGCCCTAGTAATCGACATTTTTCCAGCACAAGGTGCTTACATGCCCCCAATAGGATATTTAGATATCCTAGGAACAAGCACCGAGGAGATGATATGTTATTACGCATCTTCAAGGGGAATTTCCCACATCTCTACGTCGGGAACTCATCCAATCAACTTGTGTTGTTGAGTCACTCCTAAGATAGATCTTCGAGATGGCTTTTCAGAATAGAATACTTTTAGCATGATTTTTCTTTATTAAGTACACTAAATGAGACTTAGTGTGTGATTTTGGGTGCTTAGTTTATCAGGTCCGACAAAGCAAAGGGCAGGCAACGGGACAGAATAATCCCTAAGCCTTAGACCTACTACATCAGCTTCATACTTTCCTCAACCACTTGAGGACTAATCTAGATCTTAATGGATACGTGAATGGTTAAGCCCTAAAAGATGCCTAAGAGGCCTCAGATTAGCACTCATACTAATCACCTTATCTCTTTCATTTCAGGACGTAATTTTTCTTTTGATTTGGTCTAGAACTTAAGTAGATTCCATAATCATGTGCTAATGACTATCATTTTTGTTCTACTTTTGATTTTGCTCCTTTTTGACAATTGAATTTCCTCCACTTTTCCTCCTTAAGAAAGATTTTCAATTTAGTTCACAAAATTCCTCCCCTTTCTCTAATTCTTTTTTTCTTTTTACTGTTTATCATTTTTTGAATATATAGTTTTGTGAGAACCCCTCAGAGAATTGAATTTTCATATGTTTGCACTTTAACACCCCCTCATGCCTAAGTTTTGCAATATCCTCATTGTAAACCAAGAGGGTACAAATTCAGTTTGGTTGAACGATTAAAACAGGATCAAGGTTGGGTGAACGGGTCGAGATGACTGTTGCGAACAATTTCAAGCTTTGATACAAGTACCAAAAATGTAGTTGATTGTTCTAAAACTGAACTCAAGAGTGCAGTAGAGTGTAGCTCAAAAGATGATCAGAAGGGTCTTGAGTTTTTGGAATGATGGGTTGCCTCTCGTTAAGCACTAAATTCAATGCCTTCAACCGAGCAGAACGTGGTCAATGAGAAGGGGTGATCAAATCATGAGTTTTGTAGAATAAGCACCTTGATAAATAGCCAAGTTGGTCCAACTAGGTGCTTGTTTAGATTGACAAGCTGATGATGCAACCCAAACCCAGTCAGTCTGGTGGGTTGATGCATGTGAATCAACAAATACAGGGCCCACTAGATACTTTGAGGTTCAAATAGATATGGAAATGAAAATCCAGGTTTTGGCTAAGTTGGCTCAGCCTGGTCAGAGTAGGGGTCATCAAAAGAAAACAGAGTTATAGAGGATGTAGGAACCCTACTAGTAAGAGCAGAAAAGGATAGGAAGTTGATGTGGGCATGACGCGTGTGTTTAGAAGAGTCGTTATAGCTTGTGCTCGCAACGTCAGTTTTAAAATGAAGGAATGGACGTGAGTCCGAGTGTCAATCTTAGGGAGGCATGAAAATCGAATTTTTCTTATCACTTACTGTCATGGAAATAGCAGGTTTTTGCTTGCGAAAAGTCATGGGTGAAAAGCGAGTGAGAGAGAGCGAGAGAGAGAGAGAGAGAGAATGGGGTTAGGATTCTTTTCATTCACAACAGGCAACTCAAACATAAAATAGAGCAAGCAATTGAATAGAAAACAACTTCATTTGACATGCAACTTTAGTTCATAGTTACAACACTAGATGAATGCTTGAACATAAGTAAAGTAAAGCTTAAGGTAAAGAAGGAAAGAGAGAGAAGACGGCGAGGTAGCCACGGCAGTGGAGGGGGGTTCCGTCGGTGGCTCATCGTCTCCGATAATCACAAAGGGAGCTAATGGTGTCTAGGAGGGGGTAGAACACTTGCAAGTGGAATGAATGCCCCCATGGGTGGTTGGAAGGGGTTTAAATAGGAAGAAGGGCTTTCCAAATGAAGAAGGGGTTTTAGCGACGTCCGAGACGTCGCTAAAACCCTTCCCAAAACATCGGTGAAGGCCCCTACCCACAGTCACTCGCGTGCATATGTTCTTCTTCGCACCTGATCCGCGTGCGCGTGTCGTAAGCGGTCCAATCGAAGATCGGACGACTGAGGTCGCTCGTGGGGCACGTGCCTGGATAGCAACCATGCCCCCCGCATCATCACGGGCGTCGGCTTTAGACGCGTGAGATTGCACTACATTGCTCCATTCGTGTCGTCCGCTGTTGATCGAGCAGTTGAATTTATGTGGTGCGCGCCTTTGCCTTCGCATTTCAATGCAGCGCGATTCGAACCTGCGTCACGTGAGTGCAGGTGAGCGCTTCGACCGCTACGCTACCTTGCGGGGATGGTTGCGATTGTGCATTGGTGCTCGGCTGCTGCAGATTGTTGGATGGAGATCCGACGGTCGTGATCTGCTACGAGCGAGGAGTGTAGTGATGGCGCTAGCGATGGTGCAGTGTTCTCAGCTGTTCGATCGAAGATCAGATGGCTTAGATCATTCTGCGATTGATGGAGGGGTCTAGGTGAGGCATGCAGGTGCTAATCGGGTGCCACGTAATGGCCATAACTTCCAAGGTTAATTGCGGGAGCTCCAGATGTCGGATTTAATCGATTTTGAGTTCGTTGGACTTCGTTCGTCACTCTAAATCCATCAGTGCGGTCCGATTGCTCATCTGAGGCCTCTTTCGACAAGTACTTATATAAATGGCCATTAATACTATTCTATAAGCAATCTTGATGTGTGATGCATGCAATGCTCCCATTCCTATTTATGATGTGTTATCTGTGCATTTTATTCTTAAGATAAACCCCAATTGACAAAATTATCATCCGATGATGTAGTGTTATCAGAAGTGATTACCAGTCTAATCAATTCCCAAAGCCCGATCAAAAGATGCAGGAGAATCATATGCAACTAGATCAAAGAGAGATGAATCAAAGTAGAAGTTGATTCTAGTGGCAGGTCGAGGTTTGGATCTGATTTTGGAAGGCTCTATATGCATATCAGAAGGTGTGGCTTCTTTAAGGTCCAAAACATTGGCCTCAACATCAGAATCAAAGAATGGATCATGGATGCTAAGGTCGTAGATTGGCTTGTAATTGTCAGGAAATGAAGGTTCTCTAAAATAATAGTAAGATTCAAAGTCATTGGAGAATTTGCGAAGATCAGTTTCTGAACTTGATTCTAGATTGGGCTTTCCAACACAGAATGAATCAAGATGTGTAGAATCAACAACCCGACTTGCATCTAGCCTCATCTCAAATTCTGAGCTCAAAAAGGTGTCCTTATTAAGCATGGGCTCAGGTGCTTGGCTCCTAAGATAGACCCAATTGAATCCCAGCTCTCCCAACTCCTAGATTTCTGTATCATAAATTGGCTTCACTTCTGAAAAATCAATTTGCATTTCTGAGGAGGTTTAAGAGGTGTAATCATTAAACATAGGCCCATAATCATAATCTAGATCTAAAATGTGATTCTCTTCATATTGGGCCTCAAGATCATCCCAAATAGGTTCTAATTTAGATTCTAGGTCAAAGGTAGGTATTGGGTCACTGGAATCTGGTTTAGGCCCTATTGGGATGTCAGAATCATTCTCGAGAATTACCTTAACAAGATAAGGCTCCGGAATTACATCCTCGAGAGGCTCTGATTCGAGTTTACTATAGGTGTTTGGGAAATCAAGGCCTGACGGACCAACTTCCAGACTCTCTAAGGCAGGTTCATAATCGGGAACACCTATAATTGGACCCTCCCAACCATCATTATCTCAAGCATGTCAATTGCTATGAAGTTTGAATCTGATTCCATTTGAGTTAGGGTTCCACAACAACCTTTATTCTCAAACCTAGGATCTGGGAGATCATCAATTACTGACTGTTGATATGGGTAAATTTGATCTATGACCTGTTTCAACATAGTTATCAAGTTTTTCCATTTCTAAGGGTCATCTTAGTGCTTTTGACAAGGTCATGGATTTGTCAGACATTGAAGATACTCAAAATTATGCAATCTTTCTATTTCAATGAATCCTATCATGAGAATATGTCGGGTTGAACCATTTGTCATCTGTGTTAATATTAGTTGGACACGATTTGTAATGAAGGTTGTTGTTGTTGATACATTAACCTGAATCTTACTAACTGGGTTTAAGGTTGTGTCATAATCTTCAAAGTGTTTAAGGGCAACCTCAATCACTTTCTCTTTTATGGTCATTTGGGATTCAGGTTTCCTACAAGTTCTTCCTAAATTGTCAGGTTGCATTTTCAAATTAGGTGGTGGATGAAGATGTAGAATCAAATTCAGGTTCAGATTGAAGTGATTAGATCTAATCAGAAATCCCCAAGAAGATCAATTCTAATGAAAACCTCTAGGCCAATGATTTAGGGACCTTTCCTATGTATGTGCACTAAAGAACCAATGAGGGACTAGATATGAATTGGACCTAATCAAGGCACCCAAAGATTTTTGGATGACTGAGGCTTGTTTCGAGGTGGATGATACCTCTGAACCAAAAATCCATGCACCCGAGAAGTACCTAGGTAGCCAGGAAGGGAGAACCCCGCAAAGACCCCTACATGGTAGAGCATCCCCATGGGTTACAGGGTTTCCCCCACCTAACCATCCTTGTAACCGCAGTTGCAAGTAGACCAGAATGTATTAATTGAGTCCTTAAGTCTACCAATTTTAGCCTAGTTTGTGCCTTTGATTTCACTTGATCAGAAGTTCATTCAATTTGTGACATAATTTTCAGGTTGGTTGGCCCACAAAGTAGACCAACTTTACCTAACCTGCCCTAAAAGATGAAGAATGAAGTCTGGGTCAAGACCCAAAGATCACCTTGAATTGACTCTCAGGTTATTAGGTCAACAATTTTAGGGTTCAAGTGAATTTAGAGTTTCATTTTAGGGTTCTTCTTATTATATCTTTTCAAGTAAGGGTTTGGGTAGCACACAAATGCAGGAGGGTTAATTTTCTTTAATTCAAGCAATCGTGAACTGACACTTCAAAAGCCAAGAGTAGAAACCCTAATTGGCTCTATTTCAAGTCCAATTTGATCTCGTATGTACACCTTGGACTCCAAACAAGAAGGGTGTAGTCCAAGATGATAAGAAATTAAGTGTAAATCCCTAGTAGGTACAAGCAATATGGGTAGAGATCTCTAAATAGAATCATCTCAATCTTCAATCAGATATTGATTTGAATTCGTAAATCAGGAAACTTGCCTATTAAATGATGATTACTATGAAAATAAGGTAGATGAATCCTAATTATTTATTTTCGTTTTTCTCTTCCAAAGACTAGGAGGTTGATTATGGAAGAAGAGAAAGTTTACCTACTCCTGCAGCTTTGATTGCGTAGAAGATCTCTTCGTGATATACCTCACAAAATCACAAACAAAGCAAATAGGGAAAGTTTGTGATTAGATAACAATCAAGAAAGATAAGACTATTGTGGGAATTTCACATTGCTCTCTGGCAATGGCATCAAAATGTTAAATGGGCTATCAAGGGTTTTAAGGAGTAATTGTCGTAGCAAAGTCTCAACGCTAAAAAATAATTAAACTTATAGCTCATATTATAAAATGGAGTCCGAGGTCTATCACAAGGAGAAAATATAGAATTCACAACACTAATCTATAGTTGAAATGAATGAGTACAATAAACAGATGTTATAGAAGATATTCAATGAATCAAATACTCAGAAATATATTCAATAAGAAGTAATAGTATCTCAAACTCTCATTAGGATAAAAAGAAATCAAGAAGACAAAAGAATGGTGATTTAAATCACCATATATTCTAGTTTATTTAAGCATATATCCCAACCATCAAATTATTTCAAATGAATGCATAGTGGTCGTGAACCACTCAAGTTCCAAGTGATGCCACAGTATCAAATGCCAATGCCTTACCAAATGAAGGCTTTCTCTTTCAGACAACTTAACAGCACAAGGCTAAGGCTCAAGGCTAAGGCTTTCTAAGAGCCTTTCTTCTTCTTCAGCTTCCTTCCTTCTCAAGGACAGAGCACAACCTCTCTTCTTTATAGGATAAGGGTCACAGGGATCTCTTTCTCTTCAGCATAGGATGAAACCCTCAAGAGCAAAACCCTCACCCTCCTCCACACAAATTTCTCCTCTCTCTCTCTCTCTCTCAACCCAGCATATTCGGGTATATGGGCATGCATAGTAATCAGGTAATTGAATTTGACCTGGGTCACCAGGAGTGTATGGTGACCGAGGAGTGCGTAATCAGGTGAAGGGGACATTACCCCATGTTCTGAGGCAAGGACCCTAGAACACAAAATTAATTTATCCGCTACTGCTATCTCTTCCCTTTATGAGGTGGCTTAGTCCCACCTTCTTGTTCACGTAGAACCACAGTGGTTGTTTCATCCAATGGGAGGTATGCTAAAGCTGGTGGATTCAATTGGAGTCCTGAGGCAATTGCTTGGAGCTGGGCCACATCACCTGGGGGTATCAACTAGGATGAACTTGGGGTGGCGACAACAGACGGAGTTGGAGAAGGAGGTGGCGGCGACGACAAGCGATAGCAATATCTGTAGATATGAGCACGAGCTCAAAAGCCCTAATCAAAAGGTTCAACAGGATCCTCGGAGGATGGCGAACTTTGTGGTGGTGCTTTCGTGGTGAATTAGGGTGTGTGGTGGCTGGATGGAGGAGTGAGGGGTGAACAGATGTGGCCTTGTTTGGTGGAGCATTGGAGTGGGTAATCTGTGAAATAGGATGAGGGGTTTTGTTGGTGGAGGCAAGGTAGAAGTTGTGATGGCGTTGCGAAGGTGCTTCGTGCAGTGTAGAGTGCAGGAGGTGTTGCTGGACTTCATTGGAGTGAAGGAAAATGGAGGAGAGGCATGGTATATGGTTGAAACTAGAGTTTACAGAGGGGGAAATAGAGTAGAGGGGAAGAGGAAGTTAGGGAACCTAGTGTTAATGGTCGAAAGGGATAGGATGGCACCAGCTGTGATTGGCCAACGTCGTTGAAGAGAACTCCTCCGGTGAAAGGAGCGACGATGACGAGGAGGTCTGGAAGCTCTTGTTGTGGCTGGCAAGGAGTGCAGGAAGGAGATGAAGGCATTCCCACTACCTATAGTATGTAGCAGTAGGCAAAGAAGGAAGTTGGAGAAGAGTCGTCAGAGCTGCAATGGAGGTGGCCAGAGAGGGAAGAAGTTGAAGTTGTGTGGCTAAAACCGAGCTAAGGATGAGCAGTTGTGCACGAGGGAGCATTATAGAGCTTCAAGGCGAGCTCTAGAACAGGATACAATGTTTTCATGGCTTGGGATTGAAGGAATAGGACCCATGAATCTCGTGTGTTCGCATTAGCAATAAACAACGAGTTCGGACTAACAATTGATCCCAGATAATTCTCCCAGGTGTGAAAATTAATCCCACAAATTTTGGTGGGATTTGATGAGGATTCGAGTAGGTTTAGGATTGGTCGAACCATGCTTGGAGATCGAGTTGACCTCAATGGTGGTAGGGGCTAGTTGCAAAGAAGACAACAAACTTAGTGGTCCATTTGTAAAGAAATTCGGAAGCTAGGGGTTTGTATGAGAGAAAGGAGTCTGATTGGACTAAATTGCAAACTAGGTCATGATGAACTCCAATCGAGTCCAATTTTTTGTACAAGCACAATTTGGACCAAAGGAATGTGATGGTTTAGTCATATTTAAGTTTTGACAAAGGTTGACTGGGCAATTTGCGTAAAAATCAAAATTAGGCCAGAATTGTGTCTATAACTCTATTTAAGGTCAAAATGGGTTCCAATGGTTAAATCAAGGGTACCAAACCTCATGGAATATTTTTTTATGAATTTTAGAATGTTTAAATGCATTTTTTCTTGACCAAAACCTCTATTATTCAAGAAGGTCTGAAATTAGGAATTTGGGAGCTAAATCAGATCTTGACATACACGAAACCCTGTTTCTATCAGTGTCGACCCTCTTATTAGACTTTAATGCTTATTAGACCTTATATTAAACCCTAGGAAATCCCATGATTAGTCTTCATTCATGGTATCCTATTAAAACTATAGAATTAACCCTGATTTGATGTATTCTTCTTAGAAAGGATATTCAATGAGTTATGGCTCTCAGGCAACTATGTAGGAGTATTTGTCGATTAATCCTATCTAATTAAAGCTAGTTATGGCTCATGATGTTGTTATCATCACATGGGACCCTTTTTCCCTTCATTTGGGCACCAATATATTCTGGTTGCTGTTGACTACATGTCTAAGTGGATCGAGGCTATTCCTCCCCGAACCAATGACCAAAAGGTGTCATCGATTTTGTGAAGAAAAATATCTTCAGTTGATTCAAGATTCGTAGGGCCATCATTAATGATGGTGGCACCCATTTTACTAATTCACAATTTAGGAATTTACTGGCAAAATACGGGGTGAACCATCGGATTTCCACACCTTACCACCCCTAGACAAACAGATAGGCTGAGGTCTCCAATTAGGAGATCAAGAATATTTTGTAGAAAATGATTAGTCCTGATAAGAAAGACTGGACCTAAAAGATTGATGAAACTCTTTGGGCCTACCGTATGATGTACAAAACGCCTATTGGTATGTCTCCACTTCGTCTGGTGTTTGGTAAGGCGAGTGACTTACTCGTAGAAATAGAACACCGGCCATTTTGGGCCATTAAGATATGCAATTTTGACCTAGAGTTAGCCAGGAAAACTAGGAAACTCTAACTATTTGAGTTGGAGGAGCTTAGAAATGATGCCTACGAGAATGCTAGAATCTATAAAGCAAGGACTAAAGCTCTTCATGACCAAGTGATTTCCCATAAGAGCTTTGAGCTGAACCAGGAGGTATGGCTCTTTCACTCATGACTTAAGCTCTTTCCCGACAAGCTTAGGTCTAAGTGGAATGACCCGTTCATTAGTGATCAGATTTTCCCAAATGGAGCCATTGAGATTTTTGACCCAAAGACAGGCAATAGTTTTAAGGTCAACGAACAATGTCTAAAACCTTATGTTGACCATACTCTTCTTGAACCCGTTTCAGACATGGTTGCTTTAACCTTGACTTGACTTTTGCAGCCAGACTTTGCCTAGCTGATGGCATTAAACTCAGCATTTGTATAATATGTTTTAGTGCTGACCAGATTTTCACAGAATGCAGGTTATATTTTTCTATTCTACCCTTTTTGATGCCTTTATTTTATAATGAGGACACTGCATTTGCTAAGCATAGGGTGTGGAAACTTTATGATTATTTTGTCAACTTCGTAATAGTAGTTCCTTGTTAATTTTCTTACTAAAAAGGAAAATAAAAATTTCAAAAAGACAAAAAAATTAGAATTAGGAGAAGAGAACTTAGGCATTAGGAGTTGCTAACTTTAGGAAATGATATGATAGGACGTAAACATTTAGACTCTTCAGGTCTTCTGGCTTAATTAGCATGGGTGTCTACTAAAATGTGGATTTGTTTCTCAAGCCCTCGCCATGTTAATTTTACTTTAGTTTAGCTAATAAATTGTGGTGACAAGTATGCGACTTATCAACTCGCCCTTTGATTTGAGAGGACTTTAAATCTAAAGCATCTACACACTATTTGCACTAGCTCACTTCTCAAAAATTTTTATGAAAATTAGGTAGCTAATGAACTTTTTAGGGTAGTATGGCTGGCAAGTTATCGTGGGTAACAGCCCATTAGCCTGTTGTCTAGAGCCCAGCTACATAAATATTCGCTTTCTACTGCCTTTATGTAAATCTTACATAAGGGAAGCCACCTACTTAGAAAAAGAAAAAAAATATTCAAATAAAAGGAAAAAAAGAAAAAAGGATAAAAAATAAATAAATAATCCACACTTCATCGCATGAGTATGGCTAGCAAGTTGTCATGGTAATAGCTTAGTGGTTGGTTGTCTAGAGCCTAACTCACAAAAATGCATAAATAATTCCCAAAACACTTAGGGAAGAAGTAGGAAAGTAGAAAAAATCAGGGAGATATACACTGGATTCTCCCTTGTGTTGACCCCATATATAAGAAAAGGATAGGGAGAAAGCTATCGGTTGAACAGATACACCATTAGGTAGAAATTCTTCTTAAGGTCACCTAGAGGCATAAAAACTTGAAGTGTGCTTTGACTGTCGCTTAGTGAGTCTATAGTTTTTCATGAGATGCTTAGAATTTAAAGTTCTTTTCGAGTCTTTGATGGGTTGGGTATCCATAGAAAGCTGACCCAAAACTCTAAACACAAAAATCCAAAAATATTAGCAAAGAAGAAAAAGTAGAAAAAAATGTGTATCTTCCCTTTCCAAAATAAGGCAAGGTCTTAGGCAGTCTACATTTTGGCAGGCACCTGGGCATCGTTGAGTCTTTGCAATTAGGCCTTTAGTTGAAATTTTCTAGTAGTAATCAACAAATTGTAACTGAGTGACCGGATCTTGATTCTATTTTGTACTTAGCATTTAGGTGAATTTTGCTAGAGACTAGCAAAAGATAGGCATGGGAGTATGATATATACACATTTATTCATGGTAAAATGCCTTCTTTTGTTAGCTCTTAAGCTTAACATTCCATTTGGTATTGTGAATAATGCATAACATTCATCATGATACATTTTGGATGACTTGTATAATTTGTATATTGATAAGTCCACTTTAGTGGACCATTATTTAGCCTAAGTACTCTTTAATTATCTGTACTTAATTTCTAATTAATTAGGAGTTAATTGATAATTCACCATAGTCTACATATAATTTTGTGCACCAATTTTATATTATATGGTTATGATAATCTATATGGTTGATGCAGTGTAAGTGTAAGAAACTAGAAGGCATCATTCAGACATCCAAAGTCATTACATATGACATCTTGAGGATAGTTTGGACATATGATAACCATCAATTGTGGATCTGCTGCAATTAACATTTTTAAGACATCTCGAATTGAATCTAAATGTCTGATGTGCCCAACCTAAATAGAGCACCGCCTTCCTCCTCACAACAACTCCCTCCGAGTCTATCGACACCGCCACCACTTCACCACTGCTACCAATTCGTTGGAAGAGCCGAGTCTTCTGGGAAAGGAAATAGATTGGGAGAGAAAGTCACAATAGTAGCAGGTTTTAAAAAGAAAAGGCCTGGGCTTCTGGAAAAAGGGACTTATCCCCCTGGCGGAGACTTCTTCTCCATCTCCACCATCGTGCAACAGGTAGGCACTGTGGGACTTTCGCGTGCACTGTGGGACCTTTGGCGAGCTTCTTCCTTCCACCTCTGCCTACCCTTGACCTCCTACGCACGGTGATAGCAGCAACCCATCACCGTCCTATGCACGGCCATGCGTGCACCAGCTTCATCGCGTAACCACACCTCGGCGCACCACCACCATCCATCACGCCTCCACTACGTAAGTGCATATCTCGCGCATCACACGCTTGCATCTCCCCTTCCACGCATGACCAACAGGTGCATCACAACAGCAGCAATGTGCTACCTCCATCTTGCCCTTCTTCTCTACGCTTGGCGCACCTCCTCGTGCGACCAGCAGATCCCACGCGCAATGCCTAGTTGTACGTGCGTAGATGCAACAGCTGCGTCCCCTCCTGCAGCCTACAGCCAACAATAGGAAGAAGCTCCACTAGTGTCAAGCTCTCAATCCAGCCAGTTTCAACCACCTCTCATCACGAGGCCAACATTGACGTGAAGCCCTCGTCGTGGTGCACTGCCCCCTCAACCCTTGCGTCCAGCCGTGCCCTCTCCACCTCGTGTGCACGAGGGGAACAAACTCCCCTATTTTGCTATAGTAAAGCTTCAATTAGTATTTACGCTAAATACCATTGCAGATGTTGTTATTCATTTAGTTATGGCATTAAATTATAGAAAGCAATTTGCATGGATGTACCTCTTATTTATTTGAATTACTTTTATGAAGGATTCAAAGCATAAGATGAGGTTATAGTAAACAGGGTTTATCCTATTGGAGATTAATGCTAACATTTTTGCTATATGCTAAGATCACTACTCACTTGTTAATAGAATATTGTATTGTGGTGATTTTTCATGTGCACCCTTACATTATTGATTAATTCTTCAAATCAAGAAATTATGTGGAAAACACATGCATTAGTTAGTATGCATACACATTGAGATTCCCTAACAAACAAGACATGATTCACTAGTTCAAATAGGCTAATTTCTCCCTGTGGAGACGACCTAACTCTTCATGGTTAGTTTTGAATTAATGAATATTTTTTGAAAGTGATTTTCTACCACGCAATGAACTGCAACGACATGTCATTTCATGCTAAAGTTTTCAATGAAAATGAAGATCGCTCTTTCAAATGGCGTCGTTGCCAAGGAGGAAACACACCTATTAATTTTTTCAGGAATTTTACGTTATTTTTATGCTATTTTGAAAGCTCTTTTGAATTACTAACTGTGGATCTTCCTCTGTGCAAAAACACGAAATGAACGCGATGGGCGCACACGACGGAGGTGATCTTTGTGGTGGACCTTTACGCCACCTGGAGGCCAGCAATGGGTGCTTGTGGGCCTTGATCCCACACACGTAGGTGTACGGAGGAGCCTTTTTCTGATTTAGTCATTAGATCATGGTTTAGATTTAGTTTAGATAGACATTAGAACTTTATTTCTGTCTTCTCTCCATTGTAGTAATTGGGGCTGGATTTTTGGGGGTCTGTCTGCACATTCTTCAGTTACTAGGGTTTACATTTTCCTGCATGTGTAATTCATTTTTCTGCTTGCTTGCTTTTAAAACAAACAAAAGAAAATATCGAGCTGCCTATTTAGGAGTTGCATGCCCTTAGGTGCATGCATTTATGGGTGATTGAGCAGCACATTAGATCTCATTGTTGCATTGCGAGCATATTGGCGCGAACATTGCTGGAGACAGGTACACCTTTCTAACTTTTGCATCCAGCTCTGGTTCATGCATTTTCATTTGGATTAAAATTCAAAGACCACCAAGTTGATTGAATTTACTAATTCAGTGGTTGCCTAACTGAAAGTGGGACTGATAATCATATTCGACCTTAAAATCAAATCACACTTGATTTGATTCAAAGGGACTTGTCTGCGTTTTCAAAAATAAAAAAAAAGAGATTTGCGGTGTGATGCACACTTCTGACACTAAGCACGCACATTAGGTACCGCACTAAGGCTTGATCCCTTAAGGCTATAGGCACCGATCTCTTTATCGATGCAAACCCTCCTATCATGCTTTGCAGCAGTGGTACTATGTTTTGACCAAGTGTTTTGATACTTCACAGAGGGGGACACCCCTTAAAGGAACAAAAGGGTAGTTAAGGGGCATTGCATACGCATTGCCTCAAAAAAAAGGCTCACCCTACTTGCATCCCTTTATTTGACCTTGGAGTAACTTCTCACTTGATCACCTGGGAGTATCATCTAAGCAAAGTATAGGTCCTAGGGCACTCAAAGGTTGAATTAGGTCGCGTAATTGTAGTGAATAACTTGTTTGGCCATCTATATCAACCAATTCTACCTCCGCAACAAAGAAGGTTAAGATCTCAAGTCATCACCCCTCATATACCACTTACGTGGGAACAGAGGGATAAGCCTTCACCTTTTGACCTATCTTTGGAGTGGAGGTTTCACTTAATCAATAAGAACTTGAATTGTGATTGATATTATATGCTTGGTAGACGCTCTCTTGAGGGCAGTCTAGTGTTTGACCCTGAGCCCGAAAAAATTCGTAGGAGAGCTCACCTATGAGAGAAAAGAGAAGGCATGGCTGATCAAGGAGCAAGTCAACAAAGGACCCTGAGGGAATATTTTATTCCAACCAACCAACCTGCACAAGCACTGAGACGATCAGTAGGGGATAATCCATATGAGATCAAGAGCAGTACCATATCTTTGTTGCCCTCCTCTTATGGTACTACTACGGAGGACCCCTACCAGCATTTGGAGGAATTCACCAAGGTCTATTCCATGGTGAAGCTCTAGGGCTTTACTGATGAGGCCCTGATGAGGACTCTATTTCCATTCTCCCTAAAGGATAAGGCCAAGCACTGGTATCATACCCTCGATGCAAGGGTAAATGATCGGGCCACCCTTAAGGGAGAATTTTTGAAAAGGTATTTTCCTATGAGTAAGACCAACCATTACAGAAGAGAGATTATGGGTTTTACTCAATAGGAAGGGGAGCAATTTCATGAGACTTGGCAGCGCTTTAATGACCTTCTTAGTTTATAACCCCATCATCAGGTGCCAAGATGGTAGTTGGTCGAAAGGTTCCATAACGGATTATCTGAAAGGCGTAGGCAAACCATCGATGCAGCCTATGTAGGAACCTTCATGACCAGAACTGAGGATGAAGCATAGGCATTATTTGAAACTATAAGCAACAACTCCATTCATTTGTCCTCTACCTATCAAGAAGAAAACCATCAATCTTGTAGAGGAAGATAGAGGACCATGAAGCCGGTGCTTCTTAGGATTTGGCTTATCAGATTCAATTATTGAATAAAACTTTGATAGGCTTTTAGCAAACCTCGTCATGAACCCACAAGCAACCTCTATCTTTCAGGCTTCAAGTGAATGCTCCATTTGCCAAAGCACAACTCATGCCACTGCGGAGTGCCACTAGGCAAATCAATTCCCTGAGTTGACTCAGGCCGACTTGAACGCAGCCTAAGGTTTCCACCCACCTCCTCGCAATAACCCTTATTTCAGTACTTATAATCAAGGGTGGCGGAACCATCCAAACATCTCTTGGAACCAAGGTGATGCTTCTAACTCAGGGAATACAAGACCCTTACCTCCCCAACCCATATACCAACCATCTTATGAAAACCCTCCTCAGAATAAGCCCTCTGAGATGGATGAACTTAAAGCCATGATGAAAGAGATGCAAGAGCATCAGAATATGGTCATCCAATCTCAAAGTAAGATGATTACTGATATGCTATCCCAAATTGGTCATCTTACAGAGGCAGTTAGGTAACATCATCCGGGGAAGCTGCCTAGCTCTTCTAAGTAGAACCCTAAGGGCAAGGGTGTCGTATTCAGGGAGCATGCCAAAGCTGTGATCGTGCTGAGGATTGGAAAGAAGATTGGAAAGCCTGATAACACTCCTACGGTTACGTCTCAAAATTCCCCTTCTACACCTGACCTGACTTCCATCTCCACTGAGGAAGAGCCACATTGCTCTCCCTCGCTTGAAATCACCCACAGAGAGGATGTCGTCCTTCCACCACCCCACTCTCGCCATGACAACCCATCTACACAGAAGTCGAGGGAGCCCTATCCAGAGCACCTATCTACTCCTAGGGAATCTTCTGTTGGCTCACCTAGAGCCAAGGATAGGATGGAGGAGATTATGGACACTTTTAGGCAAGTCCAAATCAACTTGCCTCTATTGGAAGCTATCAAACAGATCCCATCCTAAGCCAAGTTTCTGAAGGACCTGTGCACCCAAAAGCATCGATTTCGGAAACAGGTTCAAACGAAGGTCATCCTGCTTGACCATGTTAGCTCAGTTCTCCAACATGGAACAGGGGCCCCCAAAATGAAAGACCCAGGGGCCTTGTATATTTCAGTGGTTATAGGTAACCAACACATTGACGAGGCTCTGCTCGATCTGGGTGCGAGGGTGAACATTTTACCAAGCTCTGTCTATGACCTTTTGGGAGGAGGCAAGTTAAAGCCTAGTCTAGTCATCCTCCAGGTAGCAAACAGATGACTTAAGACACCACAGGGATTGCTGGAAGATGTCCTTGTGAGAGTGGAGGACTTCTTCTTCGCTGTTGACTTTTTGGTGCTGGATACTGACCCATCTAATAAGCCCACAAAGCCGTCCATTATTCTGGGATGCCCCTTCTTGGCCATAGCCAAAGCCTCTATCAATTGTAGATTAGGGGCACTTAAAATGGGCTTTGGGAACAAGCAGATCTGGTTGAATGTTTTTGATACTTACAAGCAATCTGGATTTGAAGATTGTTCTCAGATTGAGGTCCTTGATGAAATAATTGAAGAAACTACTCTAGCACTCATATGCAGAGATCCCCTTCAAAAGGTCATATCTAAGGTCCATCCTCCAATTATTAAAGAAACTGAAAGGGAAATACCGGAATTAGAAGAGTTGCTGGGGATACACATAGAGTCACTGTCCCCACCCTGAACCGTGAAGGTAAATCTGCTACCAGAGGCAGGAACATCTCAACTTAAACCCTCAATCCAAAAGGCTCTTGAGTTGGAGTTGAAACCCCTCCCGAGCACATTGAAAAATGCTTTCGTTGGCCTTAATGACATGTTCCCCATTATTATCTCGTCTGCATTATTGAATCGCAGGAGGGAGCTCTGATTGAGTGTTTACAAATGCATAAGGAAGTAATTGCCTAGTCAATTGCTGATATTAAGGGTGTTGATCCCTCTCTTTGCTTGCATCATATATACACGAATGAGTCCGTGAAACCTTTTCGAGACATGCAGAGAAGGCTCAGCCCCAATATGCGGGAGGTTGTTAAAAAGGAGATTTTGAAATGGCTGGATGCAGGGATATCTATCCCATTTCAGATAGTAAATGGGTCAGTCCTATTCATGTAGTACCCAAAAAGGCAGGAATCACTATGGGAGAGAATGACCAAGGAGAGATGGTGACCACTAGACCCTCAACTGGTTGGAGGGTCTGCATTGATTATTGCCGTTTAAACATGACTACCCAGAAAGACCATTTCCCCTTACCATTTATCGATCAGATTTTGGAATGACTGGTGGGGAACAAGTACCTTTTTCTTGACGGGTACTCTGGGTATAATCAGATAGCCATTTTTCCTGATGATCAAGAGCGTACCACCTTCACGAGTCCATATGACACATTTGCGTTCTGTTGAATGCCATTCGGGTTATGTAATGCTCCTGCCACTTTCCAACATTGTATGATGGCTATCTTTTCTGATATGATCGACGAGTTTGTTGAAATTTTCATGGATGACTTCTCCATTTATGGCTTGTCATTTGACCTATGCCTTTCGCACCTTGATAAAGTCTTAACCTGTTGCGAAGAGGAAAAGCTGGTGCTTAGCTGGGAGAAAAGCCACTTTATGGTCCAGCAGGGCATTGCATT
The DNA here is from genome assembly GCA_037157565.1 of Thalassia testudinum. NCBI lineage: Eukaryota > Viridiplantae > Streptophyta > Magnoliopsida > Alismatales > Hydrocharitaceae > Thalassia > Thalassia testudinum. The sequence continues at coordinate 127,551,627 of JAZHRO010000014.1, read as the reverse complement.
AGGGCATATAGTTTCTGAGATAAGATTAGAGGTGGACACCGCAAAAATTGATTCCATCTCTAAGCTTCAATTTCCTGCCAATGTTCGTCAAGTTAAATCCTTCCTTGGCCATGATGGATTTTATAGGCGCTTCATTAGAGATTTTAGTAAAATCTCTAAGCCACTCTGCGACCTATTAGCGAAGGATGTCTCCATCAATTTTGATGATAGATGTGGTGAAGCTTTCCAAGTCTTAAAGAAAGTCCTTATTACCGCACCGATTCTCCAAGCACCAGATTGGACCCTACCGTTTGAGATAATGTGTGATGCTTCTGATTTTGCAGTGGGAGCGGTCTTAGGTCAAAGGGTTGATGGCAAACTTCATGTGCTGCATTATGCCATCAAGACCCTTACGAATCCTCAACAAAACTACATGGTCACTGAAAAGGAACTTCTTGCAGTAGTATTTGCTTTTGAAAAGTTTCAGCCTTATCTTTTGGGATCCAAGGTTGTGGTGTTCACTGATCATTCTGCCTTAAAGCATCTTCTTGCTAAAAAGGACACCAAACCTCACCTAATTCATTAGATTCTGCTACTCCAGGAGTTTGACCTGGAAATTAAAGATAACAAAGTAGTTGAGAATGTGGTAGTAGATCATCTGTCTAGGATCCCTATTGAGGCATCAAACCCTACTGGCGGTATTCAAGTGACTTTCCCTGATGAGTCTCCTATGGTCGTGGAGGCCAAAACTCCTTCGTTCGCTGACATGGTGAACCATCTGGTCACGGGCATTACTCCCAATACTTGGGACAAGCAGAAGCGAGATAGGTTTCTTGCTAATGCTAAATTTTATCACTAGGAGGAACTCGAGCTTTTTAGAGTAGGCCCTGACCAGCTTTTCCATCGTTGCGTCCCTGATGAAGAATAAAGAAGTGTTCAGAGTTTCTGCCATGACCTCCAGTGTGGGGGACATCTTAATGGGAAAAAGATTGCCATAAGGTTCTTCAGTCTAGCTTTTGGTGGCCCACAATATTCCGAGATGCACATACATATGTGGGTGCATGTCTACATTGCCAGCAGATGGGAACCATCAGAAAAAGGGATGAGATGCCCCAGCAACCGATCCTCCTTGTTGAGATCTTTGATATTTAGGGCATCGACTTCATGGGTCACTTTCCTATGTCCTTCGAATATGAGTACATCCTTGTGGTTGTGGACTATGTATTGAAATGGATAGAACCAATGACCATTCCATGGTCTTGGGCTTTGTTAAGGCTAATATCATTTCTCAGTATGGGTGCCCAAGGATGATGATAAGTGATGGAGGACCTCACTTCAAGAACGTACACTTCACAAGACTACTCCAAAATTTGGAAGTCAACCACATGATAGCCACACCTTACCATCCCCAAATGAGTGGACAAGTTGAAGTGTCTAATAGGGAGATTAAGCGAATTTTAGAAAAAACTGCCAATCCCATCATAAGGATTGGTCTAAAAAACTAATTGATGCTCTTTAGGCCTACAGAATTGCATATAAGACTCCCTTGGGCATGTCTACTTTTCGTCTTATCTACAAAAAGGTGTGCCATCTTCCCGTTGAAATCCAACATAAAGCCTATTTGGCTATTGATGAGAAGCTCATCATGGTTTCCAATTACCCCTAATTAAGTAGTCTTCCTAGTTAATTAGCTATAAATATGTAAATATATGGGTTAATTATTAAATAAATGATAAATAGTAAAGGACCCTAAAATAAGTTTAAAATGCCATATTATCATCCAATTAATATTATTAATAATTTAATTAATAATTGGACTCGAAATATTATCTAATTAATGTGATTAACTAACTTAAGTATAATATATACCTAAGTATGTAATAATTTAAGTAACATTAAATAAATTAATTTAAAAAGGTCAAAAATGTGAATTCAAGGTCTAAATATGATAATTGTCTTATTTACAATCATATATAAAAGGTTGAAAAAGATTTAAATTAAAATAAACCTTGAAAACTTGAGTTTACATTTTAGTCCTTATATTTTATTTCAATTGGGTCCTTATTCTTCATTCAGGTCCTCAATTTTCACTACAAACAAGTCCCTGAAACTTCTTCTTTCCTTCTTCAACCATATGGACGGCTGATGACAAGAGGTGCATCCACCATCTGATCACCTCTCATCCGACATCATTCCTTCTTCTCCAAACTCCCGAAGCTTGTGCTCACCATCTCCTTTTCATCCACCGGTCTAGATGATGCTAAAATCCTATTTTAGGGTTGGAGATAACCTCACTGGCATTGGAGAAGACACCGGTGGTTACTTCCCTCCTAGCCGCTTCTCCATCCAGATTCTACCTCCATCTCAGCCACCGCCACCTATAAATACCCCTCCACACCCTCAATTTCCACTAAGTTAGCTTTCTTCCCTCTTCTTCACTGAGTTAACTTCGATAGGCTACTCTCTCCAAACTCCAGCGATATTCCTCTGCCTCATCTATATTCCTCCATCCATCTTCAATAGCTCTAGGCCTCCACCGAAGTCAGCCTAGTCCTCTGACACAAGTGCTCACTAGGAGCTCCTCTGCTTCACCTCACAACCGGCTGCCGGAGATCTTTCGCCAACCCTCTGATTTCCTCCTCTGCTATGAGCCATCGACAGAGATCTCCTATCCCCTTCATCCAGGTAATAGTAGATTAGGTAGGTAGTTTAGTTAGGATAGTTAGTTAGGTAGATTAGGTAGTTGTAATGTTAGATTTCGCACTCGTCTTCCTCAACTTCGGCGAGCTCCTTGAGCTTGTCAGGAGCAATTATTTTGTCTTTTTAAGTCACCGTTCACCTTCTTGAATCTTCCATGAACATTTCTATCATTTTTAATTACTGAATAGATCATTTAATCGCCTAAACCACCTCCACCTCCACCAACTACTCCTGCTATCCATGAAAGTAGTTGTTGAGCTATTTCCACCTTCACTGGGTCCTCCACCATTTATTCATCACCTAAGGGCCCTAATCCTCACTCTAATTGAATAATTACCACCTATAACTTAAATGCCCAATTTTAATTAAGCTCCTGAGCTCGCTGTCAATGGAGGCTCAGGAGTAGTTCAAATCATTAATTAACTACATATATATCATCACAGATATCTATTGACTTGTTTCCTCCACTCAATTGTGTGGAAAAACAAGTCCTGGGCCTAATCCAACTTAGATCTTGTGTAAAATGAATTCACTGTTTAGTCTTCACTTTAATGGATAAATGATGAAATTAATTTGTTCCTGAGGTTCCTTGTGACCTGAGGAAGCTTTTTGAATCTTTAAAGGCACAATTTCATGATATCTGTACACATTTCACCTTTTTCTGGACTCACCGTAGCTCCGGTGAACTCTGGCGAGTAAAAACAAGCTCTTCAGCCTGTAGAACTTAGTGTGAAGCTCCAAAACTCTCATTTGAGGTTTACTGATTATGCTGAGACATTTTCTTTAAGGTTTTAGTGTCTGGAGTTCTTGTTGGGTCTTCATCTTCAACTCCAGTAGAGTTGGAGATGATTGACAATTAGGTTTAAGGCTTGTTTAAAAGGTCTGAAAGCTTTAGTGTTGTGCCTTGAGTTCATTTCCAAGATTCAACCACTGTAACAACCCTTGGTTTGTCCTGACGAACAAACTCCTTTTCAAGCTCAGGTGACAAGCTTGGAACCCTTGGAACTTTAGTTGAAGCATCAATCTAAGGGTTTGAATCTGTTCCTATGATTGAAGAGAAGATGTTTAAGGTTTTAATTCCCTTTGAATTGGCTTAACTCAAAAAGTAAAAATTCAAGGCTAATTGGTCAAACTTGAGCCTGATCCTTGCATTTTGGATTCAATTAGACAAATTAAGGAGTTTTAGATGTTGCTGGGATGATTGTGAATGATTTAGATAAGATTTGGATGAGCTATGATGGTTTATATGGTAGAATTTGATTTCTATCAGTTTGGGTTATTTTTGAATGCAAACTAATGACAGTAGCTTTCTGATGAGATTTAGATGCAAAATCTTCCTAAACAGATTCATAGCAACCTCTAAAGGTTTTTGAATTGATTAATTAGGTCTGTAGCTATCTGTTTGGACCTTTTAGAGTTTGAATTGAAAATCCACTCTACAGGCCAAAATAACCGTAGTAAACCCAAGACGTTCACCCTTCAAATCAAAGACCTTACCCTCCCTTGAGTATCGAATTGACACCTCAATTGTGTAGAACATCTCAAGAGCTTTCCAACAAGCTTTTATTTGCTTTGAATGGAGCTCTGAGCTGGATGGAATCGTCATTTGAAGTTCAGACTGGGAGGGGGAAACTTAGTCCCACCTCGGTAGAACCTGAGCGGCCGCATGGCTATGAAAGGTATTTGTGTTATGGACATATCAGTCGACAGTGCGCAGTGCAAGGAAATGAATGAGCATTGGGCGTGTGTGTGGGTGCGTGCAATGCGCATGCCCGGGTGTGTGTGCGCCTATGGGCATGCGAGTGTGGGCCCATGAGGGCGTGTGCATGGGCCTAGGAGGCTGTGAGCCGGATGGGCTCGAGACTATGCGAGTCAAAAATAAACCGATACTAAATAAACCAGGCTTGGACCTAGTAGGGTCTTGTCCCACCCTAAGAGGGGTGTTGTGTATCCCCGACCTGTCCAAGCTGCCAATTAGAAACCTAATTTTGGTTTAATTAGTTAGATTGGTTAGGTTCGGAAAGAAGGTCAGCAAGAGTTGTGAAGGGAAGAATGCTGAGGCTCAGAAAAGAAGGTGAAGAAGCAAAGGAAAGGAAGAGAAGTAGAAGAAAGAGAGCTCGTAGAGAGAAAGGAAGGTTGAACAAGCAAGTGCTAAAGAGAAAAGGCAGAGTAAGGAAGAGAAGAGAGAGAAAAGAAGACTTGTAAAAGAAAGAGCTCAAGAAAAGATTAAGAAGAAGATTAATAAATAGGTAAGAAGAAAAGAGAAAGAAAGAGAAAAAGGTAAAAGAGGAAAAAGAGAAAGAAAGAGGCTGAAGGCAAAGAAGAGAAATAAATGGTTTAATTTCTTGCATATTATTCATTTCTTTTGAGTTTAATGTTGTAATAAGCCATATTTCCATTAGTAATACTTTCTATTGCCTTAACCTTTTGAGATAAAAATAATCAAACATGTTTACTTGTTCTTAGAGAAGATCATTTGTGTAAATGTGTTTTCTTATGCAATTTTGCAAATTCTTTTAATTCGAAATCATTAAGCAAAGTTCATGTTCTTAAAGTAAACTTAATTATACTTTCTATAAGTAGCTTAGGCTTAATGGTGAATTCTAAGTAAGCTATGCCTCCTAATGAACGACCTGGACTCAACCAGTTAGAAGAAATAAAATCTAAAATGTTAGGTTAAGTTGACCCTATACTACTCAATCGACACAAATTCAAGTTGACCTAAGCTACTTTCTTCTACACATAATTAAGCACAATTAACTTAATTAACTATGCTGAGAAAGATGACGACCATTTTAATGGCGCCATTGCTGGGGAGGTAATATTTTGCTTCATTTTAATTCACCAAAACATTCCCTTACATAGCTTTGTCTAATCATCATTTTAATGGTGCCATGGGAGGTTACTGTAATTATGTTCGCCATTATTATTGTTTTGCGTTTTACATTAATTAGTTTTGTTTTTGTTTTGTTTTTGTCATCTTTTAAGGTTTACCTCTATAGGTAATCTCTGGAAAGAAGGGGGGTTTTCTTTTTATTATATGTACCATTGTAAGTACCCTTTCCTTAGTCTCTAGTTTAGTTTGAATTGTTGCATTTAGTTAGTTAAAAATTAAAAAAATACAAAAATGCATACTTCTTGTCTAGCAGCAGCATGATATAGGAATACACTCCTAGGAGTGCATTTACCTACTAGTACTTTACGATCTGACTCGGGAAGATTTCTACTACTTTCTCGCTTCAGCGGGAAAACACGTAGAAAAAAAAAACCACATAGATCCTTATCTTGGAGATAATTTCAAGACCACATATTTTTTGAAATACTTAAAAAGTGGTCACTTTTATTCTTTCTATCATATTTTTGAAAAGATTAAGTAAAAAAAGAGGATAATAGAAATTGTGACATAAATCTGTTTGTAGAATGCATACGGGTTTTATCGCTATCGTCTGTTGCATGCTATCGCGCACACAGTGCGATCACTAGAGTCACACGAGTCTGAATTTTCTATCTCTCCTCTTTGCACCTCTTAAGGCTTTGGTCGAAGATCAACAAGTTTGTCTCACTATTAGAGCCCCGGGGAGCCAGTAGTGAGCGATCTCTATCCTAGACGTTAGGCCTTTCAGCTTTAAGGATACGCACTTGCACAGACACGGGTTTAGGATGTGTATTTTGATACTGATACTATACTTGTTTACATCCAAAGTATATTTTTGTGTATTCTAGGACTCTCTTCTTTCCTTTGAAAGAAGAGAAAAACCTGCCTTTTCATTCTATTTTGCAGGTTTTTTTGCCGCTTATTTCTGGTGGTGTGTGCCTTTGCACTTTTTTCTTTAGTTTTATGCACGGGAGGCGATCCTTGAATCCGCCTCTTGTAACTCCTTTGACTGGTGCTCCTAAGCCAGTTGCAACTAAGCAACCACTTAAATTCCTGTCTGATTCGTTTGTTTCTCTGGATCAATTGCAAAATCAGAATCCCGAGATCCCTTCTTCTTCTGGTCAGGGGGAGATGCCCCCTGTTGACATTCATGAGGCACTCTTGAACCAGAATCTTAGAATGCTTGAACAAAATTATCAAATCAATCTTTTAATTGCAGCTTTGAATAATTTACAAAATCTTCAAACACATCCTCCACCTCAACCTGAGGTAGGTTTTGACCTCCTGATTTACCGATTCCTCATCCTAAGCCTCTAATCCAAGACTACTATAATCCATCTAATGCACAAGTAGAGCCTAATGTTAGGATTCCAATTGGGGAAAATGACCCAGAATTAAAGCCAAACATTATAGTCTAATCCCACATTTTCATGAATTTGCATTCGAGGATCCATTCCAACATATTGAAGATCTTAAAAATCCATCTCAAACTCTTGGGCCTCGAAATCAAAATAGGGAAATCCTACTCATGAAAATGTTCTCTTTTAGCCTTAAAGATAAAGCAGCATATTGATATAGAACTATTGCAAGACCAATCTCAACTTGGGCTGAACTCGAATCTGCATTCTTGAAGAAATTCTTTCCTATTGGTCGCATGAATGCTTTAAGACGAGCAATCACAGCTTTCAATCAAAATAAAGGAGAATCAATTCATGAAGCGTGGGAATGCTTTCATGAATTACAAAGGAAATGCCCACATCATGACATCTCCCATTGGGAACTAATGCATATCTTCTATTATGGATTGCAAGAAGGCATTCGCAATCTAGTCAATGCCTCTTGTGGAGGGAACTTTCTCAATCGCGATGCAAAATCCACTTCAGAATTATTTGAAGGGATGGTGGAGAACTCGATCAATAATGCATCCATGTCACAATTTACGTGGGCCAGGAATACAACACATCAAAATCCGCATAAGGGCATTCACGAGATCAGTAATCCGTCTAGTTCAAAGGATTCGAAAATTATTGTAGAAAAACTGGAAAAAGTCGACATCGTAGCAAAGCATCTCGATGAGGTCCGAAACACTATGAAAACTCTTACACCTCTACTTGCTACACAAAATCCCACGCATTCACTTGTTTCTCAAATTACCACGGGAAGGGAATTTGTGAATAATTTAGATTCTAGAGATCCATCTTCCATGGGTTTTCTATCTACTCCTGCATTACCCCAAGGAGGGACCTTTGTCCCACAATCTTTCCCACCCTTTTCCCCACCCATTCCTGTTGTAGAAAACACGCCATATCTTTTTGGTTTACACGCCATCTAGGAAAGCATTCCAAGATCAAACCCATATTCTAATACCTATAATCTTGGATGGAGAAGCCACCCAAATTTCTCTTGGTCTGACCATTCACAAAGAACATATTATCCAAATCAGACCCATCTAAACCCTCCTCCATTGCCCTCTCAGCAACCAAATGTGAGGCCTAATTCCATGAGTATGTAGAATTACTCTAGGCCTATTAGAGATATGCAACTCGACCAGATTTTGAGAGTTGTTACAGAGAGTCAGCGACAAAATGCTGAAGCTCTCGATGAGATCCAAAGGCAATGTAAGGTAGAGTTGGCTGATTTACAATATTAGATCATGCTTTTTCCTAAATCTCGTCAGCCAGGTGCTCATCCATCTTAGCCAATTCTGAATCCTAGGAATCTGCAAAACCCTAGGGAACATCAGGGCCAAGTACGTTTCCTTAATCAGGCCTTTGATTCTAATCAGAACCTGTCCTCTATACTTCCTGAAAATAATCCACCAAACTTGTATCAGCAACCTTTATTATATAAAAATGACCCACCTATTATTGAGAATCAGAATTGACTCTGCTGATCTTCTGAACTTGGTTGGAATCACTTCTTATATTGTCTCAATCTTTAATATTTTACATCTCAACCTAAATCAGATCTGATCTTCATGAGATTCACTCTTATCTTTTTAAGATTTTTATATAGGAATCTGATTTTGATTATGCGAGATCTATTTTAGACAATCTCTGGATGAGTTTTTACTGGGTGGTCTTATCTGTTTTTCTATTTTTTGAATCAATTCTTCCATAACTCCTTTGTTTTTATCATACATATTTTTTTTAGGAGTTCTTTATTAGGGTTTACGCCTAGCTGAAGGCGTAAAACTTAGCATTTTGTACAAAGCTGTTTCCTACTTTCTACACTTTTCTTTTCCCATACACTTTTCTGACTTTTCACTTCATCTTGCACTAATTACCTTCATTTAGTCCAACTGTCCACTCTAACCTTTGGTCAAACTTGAAATCGTCCGTGTTGGTGCTAGAGCACCACGATCATTTGTTTTGATGATAACAAAAGACGTGTTATTTAACATTTGCAATTTGAGTCCTAGATTTCAGGTCAATTGCAAATGTGGACGTGTTTAGACGGAACTCGAGCTCGCATCCAGGACGGATTGGAGGAGCTTGACGGAAAACAGAGGATGTTCTCGTTGAGCGACAGATTGAAGATAGAAGACAAGAAGAATAGGATAGATTCTTTTTAATCCTTTCTTGTATCTCTTGTCTTTATTTTCTTGCTCTTTTTATTTTCCTTAGAAAATTATGTTAAAGAGCCTCAAAGAACCCTAACAGTAGTCCTAGGAACACCGGCACAACCCTAGGATACTTAGGTTTTCTGTAGAATACTTAGAAAACCAATATAGGGTTCAAACAGCACTTCCAGACGTCTAATTCCCAAATCAGACGTCTGATAAAGCATTTTATGACGTCTGACTGTTGTTTCAGACGTCTGATAACTGTTAGGCTGGGGTTAGTATTCTGTCTGATGAAATCCGACATCCAGACCTTAGTCCAGACGTCTTAGAAGATGTCTGATGACTTTGCCAGACGTCCAATTAGTGGACCGTTGGCTGGCTTAGCAAACAGTCAAGAATATGACCGTTAGAGCCTTATCAGACATCCTTAGGCCTTTCCAGACATCTGATAAATGACCGTTTTGCCTCGGCTGACCCAAAATCTCTTCTCAGAGATTTTCTAACCGTTGCAATGTTTGGAAATCAATTCCCACAGTAAAAGTAGGTTTCCAGACGTCCAGACATAGTGCCAGACGTCCTGTATGTCGTCTGATGGATTTGCGTAAAAACCCTGTTTAGATCTGATCCAAGTCAGGGAGAGACACGCCCAAAATCAGACGTCTGACCTTGGAATCAGACTTCTTAAAGTGAACTTCCAGACGTCTGAAGCTAGAATTAGACGTCTGATTAGCCTGTCAGAACAATGATTGTTCCTGATTTCAGGCTGATTCACTTGGGCTTTGTACCCAACGGCTATAGAACCTTTCCTAAGCCTTCCAAAGCCTTCCTAAGGCCTCTATAAATAGAGGGGAGCCTTTACACACCTAGAGATACAAGAGACACACTTAGAGACATAAGATACACACCAAGAGACACCTTGTAATACACTCTCACACTCTTGTGTCCAAGAGAAGCTCTTGCTCTCTAAGCTCAAGTTCTACATCTTGAGAGCATCAAACCTTCGCGCACCCGCTCTCCCGCTGTTGTTCACGAGCAACATTGCGCCGTTGCGTGGCTCACGCACCCGCGTCATCCTCGACGCACTCCTTGCAAAGGGGAGTTTCCTCTATCCTATAGAAGCTAGGTTTAAATTACTTTGTTGGCTCTATAGGTTTGTTGTTTTATTTTATCTTTGTCTTTTGGTTGGGTATTCGCTTTGCAAATTCCCGTCTCCTTCATGGGACAAAATCCTTCTCGTGGAGAGAAGGGGTTGAGGAACGCTACCCTCGTACTTGTAGCGTGGTTGTACTGAGGTTGAATCACCCTCGTTTTAAAGTGATTCGGTTAGTGGATTTGATCAACTAGGTTGATCGGAAAATCCTAACTCGAGATGGATAGGTGGTGGTTTTCACCCGTTTTGGGTTTTCACCTAAAAACATTTGTGTACTTGTGCGATTGATTTTTTGAGATTGCTTTATATTTTATTTCCGCATTTATTACGTCACCCCTCCTGGTAGGGAAGAACATTCAATTGGTATCAGAGCAGGTTCTTGCAAATTCGGAGTAACACCCGGCAAGAAGATCATGGAGGGAAGCTGTTCCACAAGCAGGATTTCCGAGGGGCAGTCCACAACCCGTCCGCCGTTCTTCGACGGGAGAAACTACCCCTACTGGAAGTTGCGGATGAAGACGTGGCTCCAAGCCACTGAATTTGAGATATGGGGATGTTGCGAAACCCCATACGAGATCCCGAAGCGACCCCAAGGAGGCTACTCGCAGCTGCAGATTCGAGAGTTTTCACTCAACGCAAAGGCAATGAATGCCCTGTATTGCGCATTGAGTCCGAAAGAGTTCGAGAAAATCCAAGAGTGCACCACCGCCCACAAGATATGGAGGAGGTTGGAAGGCACTCATGAGGAGACAAGCTCGGAAGAAGATCACGAGAAGGAGGAAACTGCTTGCTTTGGTTTCATGGCCAGAGTAAGCAATAGTGACAGCGAAAGTGGAAGCGACTCTGACAACGAGGTAAATCTCGATCTACAAGAAGCCTTTAATGAACTTTTTGAAGTTAGTAAATCACTAAAAAGAGAAAATAATAGCATGAAAAAGAATCTTAGTTTTCTTAAATCTGAAAATGATAGGATAGAAATAAAACTTAAGGATTTAGAAGCTAGTCCTAAAAAAGATAACCTATTATTAGAAAATAATAACCTCATCAATGAAAATAATAAATTGATTGAAGAAAATGATAGTTTAAAGTTAGAAATTTGTGACTTACAGACTAAGATGCATACTATAGAAAAAGAAATCGCATGTCTTAGGGAAAACTCTAACAAACTAATCAACAAAGTAGATGATTTATATAGCCCTAAGATTGAGAAAGGATCTCCATCAAGGAGACCCGCTAACAAATCCGGATCCAAACCCACTTGGATACCGAAAAAAGAATTAGAATCTTGTTTTGTAGGGTTCAGGGATAATTACAACATAAAGGACTGGACCTACAAGCTCAAGTCTGGTCAACTCAAGTTGGGAGAACCAAGGAGTAGACTAAGGAGGAGAACAAGAAGACCAACAAGACGAAGAACAAACGACGGACCTGCCGCACGTCGACCACCAGATTGGAGACCGGCGCTGATGCCCGGGCCTCCAAGCTACGGATGGGAGCCCCATCCGATGTGGCATCCACCACCACCATTCGGGCCATTTTATTGGCCATGGTAGGTGAGGTAAAACCCTTTACCCTATCTTTGTTAATCAGTAGCACTTAGATAGGGGGAGTTAAAATTTATGAGCTAATTGTTAATTTTTAAGGGGGAGAAATAAGGTAGCTAAATTTCCTTTAGTAAGGGAGAGAAAAATAATAGCTATCTTGTTGTTACAAAAAGGGGGAGAATATCACCTTTGTTAAAATAAATTCATAGAAGAGCATGTCTTAAGGTGGAGTTATAGGAAATGTAAAACCAATCAAACCTTTTTGATAATGTCAAAAAGGGAGAGGATTTTTATGCATTATTATTTACGGTTTTGTCATCATCAAAAAGGGGGAGATTGTTGGTGCTAGAGCGCCACGATCAATTGTTTTGATGATAACAAAACACGTGTTATTTAACATTTGCAATTTGAGTCCTAGATTTCAGGTCAATTGCAAATGTGGACGTGTTTAGACGAAACTCGAGCTCGCATCCAGGACGGATTGGAGGAGCTTGACGGAAAACAGAGGAGGTTCGCGTGGAAAGACAGATTGAAGATAGAAGACAAGAAGAATATGATAGATTTTTTTTAATCCTTTCTTGTATCTCTTGTCTTTATTTTCTTGCACTTTTTATTTTTCTTAGAAAATTATGTTAAAGAGCCTCAAAGAACCCTAACAGTACTCCTAGGAACACCGACACAACCCTAGGATACTTAGATTTTCTGTAGAATACTTAGAAAACCAATATAGGGTTCAAATAGCACTTCCAGACGTCTAATTCCCAAATCAGACGTCTGATAAAGCATTTTAAGACGTCTGACTGTTGTTTCAAACGTCTGATAACTGTTAGGCTGGGGTTAGTATTCTGTCTGATGAAATCAGACGTCCAGACCTTAGTCCAGACGTCTTAGAAGACGTCTGATTACTTTGCCAGACGTCCAATTAGTGGATCATTGGCTGGCTTAGCAAACAGTCAAGAATATGACCGTTAGAGCCTTATCAGACGTCTGATAAATGACCATTTTGCCTCGGCTGACCCAAAATCTCTTCTCAGAGATTTTCTAGCCGTTGCAACGTTTGGAAATCAATTCCCACAGTAAAAGTAGGTTTCCAGACGTCCAGACATAGTGTCAGACGTCCTGTATGTCGTCTGATGGACTTGCGTAAAAACCCTGTTTAGATCTGATCCAAGTCAGGGAGAGACCCACCCAAAACCAGACGTCTGACCTTGGAATTAGACGTCTTAAAGTGAACTTCTAGACGTCTGATGCTAGAGTTAGACGTCTGATTAGCCTGTCAGAACAATGATTGTTCCTGATTTCGGGCTGATTCACTTGGGCTTTGTACCCAACAGCTATAGAACCTTTCCTAAGCCTTCCAAAGCCTTCCTAAGGCCTCTATAAATAGAGGGGAGCCTTTACACACCTAGAGATACAAGAGACACACTTAGAGACATAAGATACACACCAAGAGACAACTTGTAATACACTCTCACACTCTTGTGTCCAAGAGAAGCTCTTGCTCTCTAAGCTCAAGTTCTACATCTTGAGAGCATCAAACCTTCGCGCACCCGCTCTCCCGCCGTTGTTCACGAGAGTGACATTACGCCGTTGCGTGGCTCATGCACCCGCGTCATCCTCGACGCACTCCTTGCAAAGGGGAGTTTCCTATTTCCTATAGAAGCTAGGTTTAAATTACTTTGTTGGCTCTATAGGTTTATTGTTTTATTTTATCTTTGTCTTTTGGTTGGGTATTCGCTTTGCGAATTCCCGTCTCCTTCGTGGGACAAAATCCTTCTCGTGGAGAGAAGGGGTTGAGGAATGCTACCCTCGTACTTGTAGCGTGGTTGTACTGAGGTTGAATCACCCTCGTTTTAAAGTGATTTGGTTAGTGGATTTGATCAACTAGGTTGATCGGAAAATCCTAACTCGAGAGGGTTAGGTGGTGGTTTTCACCCGTTTTGGGTTTCCACCTAAAAACATTTGTATACTTGTGCGATTGATTTTTTGAGATTGCTTTATATTTTATTTCCGCATTTATTACTTCACCCCTCCTAGTAGCGAAGAACCTTCAATTGGTATCAGAGATCTTTGATCTCCTCTATCCAACTCCTTCCATCACCCTACATTAAATGAAGTGTAATATCTTTTTACCCTTCTTACAATGAGGACATTGTAAAATCTTGGCTTGGGGGCTTGTGAAGTGAAATTTTCACTTCAAGTGTATGTGTAGAGAAAATATATAAAAAAACACATAAAAATTTCAAAGTAAAAAATATCATAAAAATTTGAAAAATTTTGAAAAATTCATAAAATTTAAAAAATTTTATAAAACATAAAAAATAAAAATATATAAATACAAAAATTTAGAAATTGAAAATTTAAGAAAAATTATAATAAAAGGGGTGTTTTCATCTAGAATAAAGAAAAGAAGAAGAAAAAAAATATATATTTATATCAATAATTAAGAGCTTAATTTTTCTTTTAGGTCAGAAACAAAAAAGAATATATATATTAAGAATATACAGAGTATATGTATATAAGAGCATTAAATTCTTATTTAGATTTTTACTTTTAACATTTTGTAAAAACATACTTTTATTTGCAAAATCTTTAAAATAAGATTTTATTTGAATTAGAATCTTTAAACCTTAATGCTTTGTTTTTCTATTCTTACCCTGAAATTAAGAAACTAAGGTGTATTAAGTTTAAAACTTAAGTTTTGGAATTAAATTGTAACTTTTTAATCAATTAGATTAAGTAATTCTTTTGCTTTTTGAATATTTGATTTTATCATAAAGTTAAGTAGAAAGGCCAGATATTTAGAATTAATTAAATAGAGAGTTAGTAGAATCTTAGTATTCAAGTCTATCAGGCTATAGTTAGCTTAATCAACTAAAGGACATTTGACTAGACTTGGAGAATTTTTGTCTTGACAGATCCTATAGGAGGAAACTAAAAGTTTAAAGAACCTGAGTGTGAATGGCTTTGTTGTCCAAGCTCTGGCTTGACAGCTAAGTAACCTAAACATTCAAAAATCACACACATAGAATTGTCTTGTTGGCATATGAGACCACGAAAACATAGAGGTTAAGAGATCGATTCTAACTCCTCTTTAGTCCAAGGATTTCCGCGGGGTGGTTCTTGAAAGGGTGAAGGATGTGCCACTCACCTAGAAAAAGGATTTGGAGAATAAAGTTAGTAAGAAAAATGAGAAAGGGGGAGAAAAATAAAAAAATAAAATAAAACACCCTACAGTTAAGTACCTCGCTACAAATGGGTACTTATGCAGTTTTTCCATTAAAAATAAAGCATCTCGGTATAAATAGATGATACCCTTCTTTCCATCAGATAAAAGAACACCTCGCTACATATCGGTGTTCTAACCTATAGGAAAAGTTGAAAAAATATGGAGATAAAAATTAGGAATAAGAGACCCAGCGATCCATCGGGGAGATATACACAAAAAGTGTTGAACTCGGGATAGAAAACTGGTGAGGAGAAAGCAACCAAACCTGAGTAAGGCCAAGCCAAAGGCTTGAATTGAAATAATCTGGATTGGAAATTGATGTCTTAAGATCTGGATTTTTGCAAATTTGGATGCCTTTAAGACAACTCTCTTCACAAGCACGGATGTTTTAAAATCATAGCTACTGAACCTTGGTATTAGGTAATGAAGCCTAAGAAATCGAGTTTTGAGGATTTACAGTTGAGACCTAAAGGAGAAGGATTGACAAAATCCTAGGTCTAGAAGTTTGCCCTTAGTGTTGTAGGCTAGTAGATTAAAGTTTTACTACTCTCAGTTTGATTAATGATGAATATCTGGTTAATATGCATAAACTTAGATTGATAAAAATAAAATATCATAAGCAAAGGATTAACTTAATTCTATTGAGTTTTTGAGTTAAAATTTAATTTCCAACTCTTAGTTTTTGTTTTCTTAAAACACTTTTAATTCTATGTTTTTAAGGGTTAAGAATGGTTACAAGAATAAGTGATTTTTGAGATTCTAATTTTTGATAAAATTCTTGTTAATAACTCTATTTTTAATAAAGTGTGTTATGAAGATGTTTTGAGTTTAAGCCTAAGAAAATTTTCACAAAATGCCCTGTATATTAATTATTTATATTAAATCTAAAAATTTTTTATTCTGACCTAAGCTTTCCTTTACTTGGTTCTTATTTATATTTAAACCCAAGCGCTTTAAGTCATCATATTTTTAGTTAATTTTGCTAGGGATAAGCAAAACTTTGGCTTGGGGGTATGATGAGAAGCTCGTCACGATCTCTAATTTAACTAGTCTTCCTAGTTAATTAGCTAAAAATATGTAAATATATGGATTAATTATTAAATAAGGGATAAATAGTAAAAGACCTTAAAATAAGTTAAAAATTCTATATTATCATCCAATTAATATTGTTAATAATTTAATTAATAATTGGACTCAAAATATTATCTAATTAATGTGATTAACTAACTTAACTATAATATATAACTAAGTATGTAATAATTTAAGTAACATTAAATAAATTAATCTAAAAAGGTCAAAAAATTCAAGGTCTAAATATAATAATTGTCTTATTTATAATCGTATATAAACATTAAATAAATTAATGTAAAAAGGTCAAAAAATTCAAGGTCTAAATATAATAATTATCTTATTTATAATCGTATATAAAAAGTTGAAAAAGATTTAAATTAAAATAAACCTTGAAAACCTGAGTTTACAGTTTAGTCCTTATATTTTATTTCAATCAGGTCCTTATTCTTCATTCAGGTCCTCAATTTTCACTACAAATAAGTCCTTGAAACTTCTTCTCTTTCCTTCTTCAACTGTCTGGACGGCTGATGAGAGGAGGTGCATCCACTGTCTGATAACTGCTCATCCGACGTCATTCCTTCTTCTCCAAGCTCCTAGTACTTGTGCTCACCATCTCCTTTTCATCCACCGGTCTGGATGATGCTAAAATCCTACTTTAGGGTTGGAGATAACCTCACCGGCGTCGGAGAAGACGCCGGTGGTTACTCCCCTTCTAGCCGCTTCTCCATCCAGATTCCACCTCTATCTCAGCCACCGCCACCTATAAATACCCCTCCACACCCTCGATTTCCACTAAGTTAGCTCTCTTTCCTCTTCTTCACTAAGCTAACATCGATAGGCTATTCTCTCCAAACTCTGGCGATCTTCCTTCGCTTCATCTGTATTCCTCCATCCATCTTCAATAGCCTTAGACCTCTGTTGAAATCTGCCCAGTCCTCTGACACAAGTGCTGATTAGGAGCTCCTCTACTTCACCTCACAACCGCCTGCCAGAGATCTTTTGCCAACCTCTGATTTCCTCCTCCGTTATGTGCCATTGACAGAGATCTCCTATCCCCTTCATCCAGGTAACAGTAGATTAGGTAGGTAGTTTAGTTAGGATAGTTAGTTGGTAGATTAGGTAGCTGTAATGTTAGATTTCGCACTCGTCTTCCTCAACTCCGGCAAGCTCCTTGAGCTTGTCAGGAGCAATTATTTTGTCTTTTTAAGTCACCATTCACCTTCTTGAATATTCCAAGAACATTTCTATCATTTTTAATTACTGAATAGATCCTTTAATTACCTAAACCACCACCACCTCCACCAACTACTCTTGCTGTCCATGGCAGTAGTAGTTGAGCTATTTCCACCTTCACTGGGTCCTCCACCATTTATTCATCACCTAAGGGCCCTAATCCTCATGCTAATTGAATAATTACCACCATTTATTAACTACATAAATGGCCACTTTTATTCATACTTAAATGGCCAATTTTAATTAAACTTCTGAGCTCGCTTTGAATTACGGCTCAGGAGTAGCTCAAATCATTAATTAACTACATATATATCATCGTAGATATCTGTTGACTCGTTTCCTCCTCTCAATTGAGTGGGAAAACAAGTCATGGGCCTAATCCAACTCAGATCTTGTGTAAAATGAATTCACTATTTAACCTTCACTTTAATGGATAAATGACGAAATTAACTTGTTCCTGAGGTTCCTTATGACCTTAGGAAGCTTTTTGAACCTTTAATGGCACAATTTCATGATATCTGTATACATTTCACCCTTTTCTGGACTCACCGGAACTCCAGCAAGCTTCGACGAGTTAAAACAAGCTCTTCAGCCTGTGGAACTTAGTGTGAAGCTCCAAAACTCTTATTTGAGGTTTAATGATTATTCTGAGACATTTTCTTTAAGGTTTTAGTGTCTAGAGTTCTTGTTGGGTCTTCATCTTCTCCAACTCCAGTAGAGTTGGAGATGATTGAGAATTATGTTTAAGTCTTTTTTAAAAGGTCTGAATTATTCAGTGTTGTGCCTTGAGTTGATTTCCATGATTCAACCACTGTAACAACCCTTGGTTTGTCCTGACGAACAAACTCCTTTTCAAGCTCAAGCAACAAGCTTGGAACCCTAGGAACTTTAGTTGAAACATAAATATTAGGGTTTGAATCTGTTCCTATGATTGAAGAGAAGATGTTTAAGGTTTTAATATCCTTTGAATTGGCTTAACTCAAAAAGTCAAAATTCGAGGCTAATTGGTAAAACTTGAGTCTGATCTTTGGATTTTGGATTCAATCAGACAAATTAAGGAGTTTAAGATGTTGCTGGGATGATTGTGAATGATTTAGATAAGATTTGGATGAGCTATGATGGTTTATATGGTGGAATTTGATTTCTATCAGTTTGGGTTGTTTTTTAACCCAAACTGACGACAGTAGCTTTTTGATGAGATTTAGATGCAAAATCTACCCAGACAGATTCATAACAACCTATAAAGGTTGTTTGAATTGATTAATTAGGTCTGTAGCTATCTGTTACGACCTTTCAGAGTTTGAATTGAAGTTCTCAAGCTCCTTGAGAAGCTTTTAGCTTCTACACCTTTCATGAAGCTCTTGAGAGATTAATACCTCCACCAACAACCGTGGAATTAACCTTTGAATCTATTTAACACTTCATCTAGAAGTCAAAGTCTAGTCTGTGGACTATATAACTAAAAATCCACTCTGCAAGCCAAAATAACCATAGTAAACCCAAGACCTTCGCCCTTCTAATTGAAGAGCTTACCCTCCCCTGAGTATCGAATTGACACTTCAATTGTGTAGAACATCTCAAGAGCTTTCCATCAAGCTTTTATTTGCTTGGAACGGAGCTCTGAGCTGGAAGGAATCGTCGTTTGAAGTTCAGATTGGGAGGGAGAAACTTAGTCCCACCTCGGTAGAACCTGAGTGGCCACATGGGTATAAAAGCTATTTGTGTTATGGGCATATCAGTTGAGAGTGCACGGCACAAGGAAACAAATGAGCATTGGGCATGTATGTGGGTGCATGCATTGCACGTGCCCAGGTGTGTGTGTGCCTGTGGGCATGCAAGTGTGGACCCGTGAGGGCGTGTGCATGGGCCTAGGAGGCCGTGAGCCGGATGGGCTTGAGACTATGCGAACCGAAAATAAACCAAAACTAAATAAACCAGGCTTAGAGCTAGTAGGGTCTTGTCCTACCTTGAGACGGGTGCTGTGTATCCCCGACCGGTCCAAGCCGCCAATTAAAAACCTAATTTTTGGTTTAATTAGTTAGATCAGTTCGGTTCAAAAAGAAGGTCTGCAAGAGTTATGAAGGGAAGAATGCTAAGGCTCAGAAGAGAAGGAGAAGAAGCAAAGGAAAGGAAGAGAAGTAGAAGAAAGAAAGAGCTCATAGAGAGAAAGGAAGGTTGAATAGGCAAGTGCTAAAGAGAAAAGGAGAGTAAGGAAGAGAAGAAAGAAAGAAAAGAAAACATGTAAAAGAAAGAGCTCGAGAAAAGATTAAGAAGAAGATTAAAAAGATGATTAAGAAATAAGTAAGAAGAAAAGAGAAAGAAAGAGAAAAATGTAAAAGGAGAAAAACAGAGAAAGAGGCTAAAGACAAAGAAGAGAAATAAATGGTTTAATTTCTTGCATATTATTCATTTCTTTTGAGTTTAATGTTGTAATAAGGCATATTTCTATTAGTAATACTTTCTATTGCCTTAATCTTTTGAAATAAAAAGAATTAAACATGTTTACTTGTTGTTAAAGAAGATCATTTGTGTAAATGTGTTTTCTTATAGAATTTTGCAAATTCTTTTAATTCGAAATCATTAAGCAAAGTTCATTTTCTTAAAGTAAACTTAGTTATACTTTGTATAAGTAGCTTAGGCTTAATGGTGAATTCTAAGTAAGCTATGCCTCCCAGTGAATGACCTGGACTCAACCAGTTAAAAGAAATAAAATCTAAAATGTTAGGTTAACTTGACCCTATACTACTCAATCGACACAAATTCAAGTTAACCTAAGTTACTTTCTTCTGCACATAATTAAGTGTAATTAACTTAAGTAACTATGTTGAGAAAGATGACAACCAACTATTAAAAGTTTTAACTTGAATCTGGATAAAGCGGGAAAGGCACGTATGTTAGAGTTAAGTGAGCTTGAGGAGCTTCATAATGAAGCTTATGAAACTTCTCAAGCTTACAAGTAACGTACAAAGGTCTTCCAAGATAAGCACATCATTAAAAAGACTTTTGAGCCCAACCAGTGGGTCTGGCTTTTCAACTCTAGACTTAAATTATTTCCAGGAAAGCTCAAGTCCTGCTGGGATGGGCCATACATTGTTATCAATACTTTCCCTCATGGAGCTGTAGAAATTTGGAACCCTACTTCTGGTGTGAGCTTTAAGGTAAATGGTCAGCGACTTAAAACTTATATTACTCTTTCAGATGGCCAGATTTTGGATGGACTTCCGCTTGAGGAGCCTTAGCTCCTCCCACTTTACTCTTCAGGTGATATTCTTCTATGTCTACATTTTTCCAATGAGGACATTGTCAGTCTTAGGCATGGGGGGTATAACTTGAGAATGTTTATTGCATTTATAAATATTTGCATACATGTAGGACATATAAAAAAAACTCTTATTTTCTTGAGCTGAATTGGTTAGTCCCTAGCAAAACATCTTTGTCATGGAGGTGTCATTAAAGATTTTTCTTAAATTATTTCTTATGTTTAGAATCCAGTACATTTACTTCACTTGCACGTAGACTGGGTAATGGATCTTTGAAGAGAACTAATAAGCATTTTTAGTCTACTGAACCCTTAGACAGTTAATAGGTAGTCAGGCATACGATCTTCTAGTAGATCCACCTCATATTTGTGAGAAGAAAGTAGTGAGATTACTGGTGCGCTAAGTTTAGTGCGAGGACTCTTAAGTTTTGGATAATTAGATGATCATACTTTAGAGTTAGGCATAGTTTTCGCTCTCTGTTCCTATGTGCGTACATTGTGTGAATTCCTGAGAGTCACCAAATAAGGTAGATACACAAAGATTGAGTCTTAATAAAGCTATGGCTATGGTGGATGGTTACGACCGTCCTTCATAGAGTCCTCGGTTGTAGGAGGGTAATAGTGTCAAAGGTCAGAAATACGCTTGTCCTATCCATTCCTTCCCAGTGCCGAGAGCAGGCACTTCTACCAAATAAGCCACATAATATTCTCTTGACCATCATCATCCCTAATAATTCCTCATAAATAAAAGTCTACGTCATGTTATGCTAATTTTTAAAGAAAGAAAAAGAAAAAAAGAAAAGAATAAAAAGAATGAAACAATTAAAAAAAAATAACAAAAGAAGAGAGAGAAAGAAAAGAAAAAGAAACGAGTCCAAGTTTATATTTTATCTTCGTGACGATGTTTCTGAGGCAACAAAAACACCCATCGCGATCCACCAAATATGACCCATGCCTACCTTTCAGTATTTCTAATCACCTGAATACTAGCTGAGGACTCTAACTTAGTTGTGGAATTATTAGGACTGTAATGAAGTGTGAATGCCATGTAAGGCCACCAAATAGTGAGTACATTTACAAAATATGGTGAGATTTGTGGTCTCAGAAAGAAAAGAAGGAAAAGAGTGAGCACAAAGGAACATCAACAGAGCACAGTGTTCAGCCTCTCTCTAGGTTGACACATTTGATAGTCTAGATATCTAGAGTCTGTAGTACTAGACTACATGTAGTACTAGATGAGTGTGTGCCACCAAATACAAATCCATTCAACTCGACATCTCCTACCTAAGCCAAAAAGCTAGGGTCAAATTTACTGATTATTTTCTGCTTTATCACCGAGGGAAGTGGTTTCCTATCTTGATAGAAATATTTACCAAGGGATAAGTACGAACTGCAAATGTAAGTTCGTTATTCTCACTTGGATCCATTACCTAGGCTATTATCACTTCACATTTGTTTGGATCTCTAAATTTTTGAAATAAGAAAAGAAGAAACCTTCTGGTTACTTCTATTATTTTTCACTTTTTGCTAGGGACTAGCAAAACTTAGGCATCGGGGTATTCGATAAGTCCACTTTAGTGGATCATTATTTAGCCTAAGTACTCTTTAATTATCTGTCCTTAGTTTGTAATTAATTAGGAGTTAATTGATAATTCACCGTAGTTTGAGTATAATTTTGTGCACCAATGTTATAATATATGGTTATGATAATCTATATGGTTGATGCAGGGTAAGTGCAAGAAACTACAAGGCATCATTCAGAAGACCAAAGTCATTACATAAGACATCTTAAGGACAGTTTGGAAATATGATAACCATCAATTTTGGATCTATTGCAATTTACATTTTTAAGACATTTCGAACTGAATCTCGACGTCTGATATGCCCAACCTAAGTAGAGCACCACCTTCCTCCTCGCAACAACTCCCTCTGAGTCTATCGACACCGCCACTACTTCACCACTGCTGCCAATTTGTTGGAAGAGCCGAGTCCTCGGGGAAAGGGAACAGATTGGGAGAGAAAGCCGCAACAGCAGGAGGTTTTAAAAAGAAAAGGCTCGGGCGTCTGGAAAAAGGGACTTATCCCCCTGGCAGAGACTTCTCCATCTCCACCACCGTGCAATAGGCAGGCACCGTGGGACTTTTGGCGAGCTTTTTCTTCCTCTTCTTCCTTCCACCTCTGCCCGCCCTCGACCACCTATGCACGGTGACAGTAGCAACCCATCACCACCCTACTCACGCTCGTGCACACACCAGCTTCATCACACAACCACACCTTTGCGCACCACCACTGTCCATCACGCCTCCACTACGCAAGCGCATCTCCCGCACATCACACGCCTGCATCTCCCCTTCCATGCACGACCAGCAGGTGCCTCACAGCAACAGTAGCACACTACATCCAGCCTGCCCTTCATCTGTACGTTTGGCGCACCTCCTTGTGTGGCTAGCAGATCCCACGCGCGACGCCTAGCTGTGCGCAGGCAGATGCAACAGCCCGCGTCCCCTCCTGCAACTGCAGCCAGCAATAGGAAGAAGCTCCACTGACATCGAGCTATCCGTTCAGTCGGTTCCGACCACCTCTCGTCACGAGACCAACGTCAACATGAAGCCCTCATCGCGGTGCACTACCCCCTCGACCCTTGCATCCAGCCATGCCCTCTCCACCGCATGTGCATGAGGGGAACAAACTCCCCTATTTTGCTATAGTAAGCCTATTTTGCTATAGTAAGCCTTCAATTAGTATTTACACTAAATGCCATTGCAGATGTTGCT
Organism: Thalassia testudinum; assembly: GCA_037157565.1. Taxonomy (NCBI): domain Eukaryota; kingdom Viridiplantae; phylum Streptophyta; class Magnoliopsida; order Alismatales; family Hydrocharitaceae; genus Thalassia; species Thalassia testudinum. The sequence continues at coordinate 127,528,248 of JAZHRO010000014.1, read as the reverse complement.
ATTCATCTATTTAAGGCGTTAAATTATGGAAAGCAATTTGCATGGATATACCTCTTGTTTATTTGAATTACTTTTATGAAGGATTCAATGCATAAGATGAGGTTATAGTAAATAGGGTTTATCCTATTGTAGATTAATACTTACATTTTTTCTATATGCCAACATCACTATTCACTTGTTAACAGAATATTATATTATGGTGATTTTGCATGTGCACCCTTACATTATTGATTAATTCTTTAAATCAAGAAATTATGTTGAAAACACATGCACCAGTTAGTATGTATACACATTGAGATTCCCTAATAAACAAGACATGATTCACTAGTTTAAATAGGCTAATTTCTCCCTATGGAGGAGACCTAACTCTTCGTGGTTAGTTTTGGATTATTGAATATTTTTGAAAGGCAATTTTCTACCATGCAACGAACTGCAACGGCATGTCATTTCATGCTAAAGTTTTCAATGAAAATGAAGATCTCTCTTTCATATATTAATCTATACATTTTGTGTGGCCAAGGGGCAATGAAACATCTTTATGGGCTGTGAATGAAAAATCCAATTGTACGAGAAAATTCGAAAAGTCGATCATAGTCTGACAATGCAAAACTCATCTTGATCCAACATTTGTAATAGTCCCAACAAAGGAAAGAAGATGGACAGCCAAGATGGCGCCATGTGGGGCCATCCAAGCTGCCAAACATCAGATGTAGCCCCTATCTTGCGTCAAAGAGCATTTCCATTGAGCAATCCTAGCCGTTGGATCTCAATGCAATGACTGAGATTTACCTCAATGCACTTGCTCAACTCCAAGTAAGAAAGCCATGAGTAGATCTAGACCATTGGATCGAGTTCCAACGGTCAAGATCTCATGACCACAACGACACCCGCTTCACCGTCGACAGTCGCAACACGTTGGAGAGCACCTACAACAACGAACACTACGCATGTCATCGAAGCCCTGCACATGGAATTAATCAGCTGAAGCATGCGCGAGTGAAATTCACCTGTTGGATCGGCATCGAGCTATGAAGAGATTGGTTACATGGCTCCATCTAGTCAACGCAATTTGTGCACGTAAGATCTGACGTGCAATCCAACATGACATCGTATGCGTGGATGTTTGGCATGCATAAAGTGCGTTTTGAAAGGAAGAGCGTCATAATATAGTGCGCAATATGATCAAACAAAAATATGTATGAAAAGATAGCGAGACTTTGAGTCCCGGTCATTAGTCTCTAGGAGGCGTTTGTTTAGCTCTGAAATTGATCTTTTATCGCTCTACTCTTTGAGAATCGCATGGCGGTTTTTTGATTATTACATATTGAAGTACGACATGCTTAGTTGCAAAATATATATATAAGTGAAAAATAGGCAACTTGAATCACACAGGAAAGATGGCAATCAATAAGCTCATGGTGATTTCAAACATAGAGATATGTATAAAAATGCATCTTTTATTCATTCATTCAGAGAAGTGTTTGCAACATGGAATTTAGACGAAAGCTTGTACAGGAATGCTTGAAAATGTAAATCTAGCTACTAGAAAATGATCGCATATAGGAATCTATGGGGAGATTTTGCATGCATCATTGGGGGAGAACAAGAGCTACACTACTAAGCAATAAATGAAAGTAGTAAAACTACGAGTGCTATGTTACTAATCTAGAAGAAAAGAAGGGCATTCGGAGGTGGGCTCCGATGGCCTTTGAGTGGCTGAGAGAAGGAGGGGTGGCCAATGGTGCCTAGGCCAGCCCCTTGAGGGAGGTTGGAGAAGTGATTTGGCATCCTAGCGTGGAGATGATGGCCTTCATGGTGGTGCTCCTCATGGAGGTGGAGTGGAGATGAGTGTGGCTAGCCTAAGTGGAGGTGGATGTGAATGAATGCCAAGGAAAATGGATTTCCAAGAGTGGATGGGTGCAAATGGCCACCACTTAGGTCTTTTTATAAACCTAAGGGAGTCTCTCTAGAGAAGTGTGGAACTCTCTAGATATAGCTCCAAGAGTGGCCGACCAAGTGGTTTTCAGATCCAACAAAATTGTACCTCAATTTGAATGTCTCTTGGTTGCTAATTTTGGCAACCAAGAGTGGCACCACTTGGAGAGAGTTCTAGAGAACTCTAGATGTGTAGGAGTGCATGAATGGGTGTGTGTGTGTGTGTGATTGTGCCCTATGTGGCTAGGTTGTTTAGGTTAGGTATTAAGGGGTTTAAGTAGGTGTATGCCTTTAATTAGTGTTACAAACCCAAATTGCTAAGGGGAAATTGCAATTAAACTTAACCCAAGTTTAATTGAATGAGTGTGAACCTAATTGAGAGTGAAATAACTCAATTACATTGGGCTTAGGTCAATTGGACTCTCACTAAGTCCAATTGGACTTGTGTGGGTTGAGATCTGAGCTCAATTGGACCCTATGAGTCCAATTGAGTTAGGTAATGGTAATTGACTTTGATCTAAGTCAATTGGGTTTAGTGAGGACCTAATTAGGTCCTTAGGAAGGTCTAGAGGTGGTGTACTAAGGTTAGGATACCTTAATTTTGGTTCTTATGGGGTTGGATTTGGGTTTAGGGAGCTAGAGATCCAAGATCAAGACTTCAATCTCAAAACAGGAACTGGAGAGTAGTTCCAGACATCCAAAAATAGGGTCAGACATCTTATACTCAAAAATCAGAAGTCCATACTTCAATTCTAGATGTCCAATCTGAGTCAGGGGGATTCAAGGTTCTATTTTGGGTATTCTATAGAAATTGGACGTCTGACAAAGTGTCTGGATGTCCAATAACACTGCAGAAGTGGATTTGAGGTGTGCGGGAGTTGGCTGAGGTTTCTGGATGTCCTAAAATTCATCTGGACATCCAAATAAGGATTGGAATCAGGGTTTTAGTGTTTCCTAGGGTGTGGTGACCTAATCTAAGGGTGGCTAAGGCTTGGGGAAGTCTCTAGGCTTTCCTAAGGCTAGATGGAACTAAGCTCTTCACATTTTACTACTTTATTCCTACTTAATAGAATAGCATACCTTAACTCCCTTACATGATTATTCCCTATATCTAATCTAAGTCTTCTGCTCCAATCTTGCTGCAACACTCATTATTCCTGATCCAGCTTCAAATCAAGCTCCAGATCTAGCTTTTGATCAGCTTATTGCCTGCAATTGACATAATGCACTTAATTAGCACATTATAACATTATTTCAAGCATAGCTAAAGTAAAGCAGTAAAGATGCAGATAATTCTTATGCATGCATGAATTTCCCTAACTTATGCTAAGTCCTAGCCTAATTTAGGTCAATTAAGACCTATGATTGTTGCGCAATCAGCGGGTCAAGTGCGATGCGAAGCACCGTTATGCACGTGTTTCTAGCTGCTCATCTTCAACCTGACTCTCGAAGTTTATTCTTATGTGAATGAGAGTGTGATGGCAGCTAGAGGTGCGATCAGAATCGTCTTTCTTCAATTAAAAGGATGCATGTACGCCATGCATACTTTAGAGAGGTCCATCGAGCAGTAGCTACTGTATGCGTTGCATATGCCAACGTGCACGCGATCAAGGCACGAGATCAACAGCTAGTGAGGTGTGGCGCAATCAGCACGCACAATCCAAAGGTCTAGCGAAGCACAACTCAATCCAACATGAGCCAACGTGTGAACCAAACCTCTCCACCTGATCCTTATCCCTTCCTTTGCCTATTTAAGACCCTACACACCCCCTTGCCAACCCATCACTTCCTATGCTATTCCTACCTACTCTAGAGCTCCAAAAGGCCTACCTAATCTCCCAAGAGCTCAATCTCAAGCCCTAGGCCACCTGTTAGTGTAGAGATCCTTGACATCTGCCAAATATTCATCCTACCTCCCACCACCTTCATAGGTGACCAAAGGGCAGTCCCCTCACCTCCATTCAGGAAGCTGATCATCTCTGCTGCCTCATCCCCATTCCTACAAGCTTGGTGAAGCTTTCCTCAACTCAGATTCTTCCTATGCCTCATGCCTGACATCCAGCATCTCACCACCTCTGTCTAAGCTGCTGCCAAGCATCCTCGTCCCACCAGTCAGTCGTTTTGGGAGATTTCCCCTCATTTATCTCTCTATCTATATTGTTCATTGCACTTTTTTTGTAATAAAACTCTAATTGGCAATATATCTCATTCTCTTAGTTATTCTCTCCTTTTATTTGATTAGTTAGATTATTCTGATATTCTGTTCTCACTTATAAAATGTACAAATAATAACAAAGCCATAAAATTATCAAAAAGAAACAAATTGAAACATGGATTTCAAAGAATCAAACATTGCCTCCGCATGTTTGACCTGGGACTCACTTTGAGTTTCCTTAAAAGTTTTTTTGGTAGCAATATTTGGGACTACGGTGATGAGTTCTCCAAAACCCTAATTTTTCTTATGAATTTTACACTTACCAGTTTGCAAGTTCAAGTAATGTTTCCTCTCTTTTCAATGTAATAAAAGTGTAGTTAATCTTTATTGCTTTATAACTTAATATTATTCAAAAATTCAAAAAAATTGCAAAATGACATTGATAAAAGTGCTTCTTTTGCTGTTTAGTTGGCGATAGTGAATGTGCTTCCTGCTTTCCATTTTGTAATCTTATCTGAAAAGCCAAAAACTACAAAAGTAGAAAAAAGATAAAAAAGTAGTTAGGTGTTTTCCCACTTTGGCATTAAACAAAATTTAAAAAAGAGCAAGCATAGTAGTTGTATCTTAGTTTTGATTTCCTAAGAAAAGAATAAAAAAAATGAAAACAACAGAAATCACAAGAATAGAATAAGGAACTCCACCAAATAATTCAAGGACCCAATTTTATTGCATGGCACCTTGTAGTTTGGCTGGGACTCCCTCAACTTAATCTTTCTTTGAGTTCCATAATAAAATTAAGATGCGAGCATGTTAAGGGCAATACAACTACAATGACAGGTTTTCAACTCGCAACTTCGCTAATTTAGAGTAGTTCTTTTAGGCCCTTTTAGCACGCTTGTCAGACATCTAATTACTTTTTTGTTAGGCTTAGGATGTTCATGCTTATGGAACATGATGAGGCATTGTTTAATGGGTAATGCCCCTTAGAGATAGATTTGAAATGTGTAGTGCTCAAACAAAGGGGTTCACAATACAAGCTTAATTGATGTGGTGCTTTTTAGGGTTCAAAGGTTGTATTAATGTTTTATTAGGGTTCACTTGGTTAGATAAATTCAAACAAGGGTCGAGTCTAGCACATAAGAATTTTTGCAAGTCCCAATTGATTGGTAAGTTCCCTTTAAGTAAGGAAATGCAAGTGTGCTTTATAATAATGTGAAAACCCTAAGGGTAGCTCTAAATGAAGTTTAAGTCCAACAAGCCAAATGTGGTGCGACCCAATCAATGAAATCAATGGTCCTACTACACCATCAAGGCAATCATAATTTTTTTTTCAAAATTTTAATGCATGTTTTATATTTTTTTTAGATTTAAATGTGCACTAGGGACTTCAGATCTATTTTGACACCCAGTTAGTGATCCGATTTTCAGTAGAACCAAACGTGCTCAAAATATTTTTTTGGATTTTTCCATGGTGCATAATTATCGTAGAAATCCAACACCATAATTTTTAGATCAATCATAGTAGCATAAAAATTCCTATGATATTTAGATTGTCATAAATCAAGAAGCAAAATCAGAATGGAAACTAGTGTAGTTAATGAATTTTAAAAAATTTAATATAGATCAGATCATTGCAAAATTTGGATACAATCTTCTTGACTTCAATATCTTTGTATAGGAGAAATTTCAAAATTTTTGGACGTATAAAAATTTAGAAAATGATTTATGGAAAACAAATTTGGTTGTAGTCTGAATTTTAAGGAAGCAGTTTTGTTGATTTCAAAGGGATAATATCCACCAAAAGAGTTTTATTTTTTAGAAAGAAAACAAGAAAAGTAAACTTACTAACCTAGGGATCAAGCAAAGCACCTACTTTTTTTAATATTTTTTTTATGAAGAAAGCAAACCTAACCTAACTAAGGTAGATGTACTTACCTCGAAATTACCGAATCTGCTTATTTTACTTTACCATTTTCTCTGAATCTTCTGATTCCCACACACAAATTGACAAACACAAGGCAAGATGGATTAGTAATCTATGGACAAATTCAGAGACAAAAGGCAAAAATAAATTCGTGCCTCCCTGGTAATGGCGACAAACTGATATCACTAAATCTACATGATTAAAAATGTAGAATCATCGTAGCATGCAAATAAAGCAATCAATTAAAATTTACAATATCGAACTACAAGGAGTCAAGGTCAAACACAGAGAGGCAGTTGTTATTGCAAACCTTTCATAGTTATTATATAATATAGTAGAGTAGCAAATAATATCAATAGAGACAAGGATATCAAATGAATACTGATTTTTATTACCAATAACAAAATGTCTCACAAATAAGATCTATATCAGAGAATAAAATAAGAGTAAAATGTAAGAGAATAGAGGAACAAAGGAGTGAGAGCAGAGCTACCTGAGGGATGCTTGTTGGAAGCTTCTGATGGAGCTTCAGATCCAAGGTGTAGGGAGGAAGAAGATGAAGATCGGAGAGGCTATGATGGTGGAGCAATAATGGTGGGCATGCATTATAGTGGAGGAGGGTTACTACTAAGCTAGGTTAATTCCTAAGAGGCTAATTGATTCCTAAGTTGTAGAGGCTAGGTGTTTTTATAGATGTGTACGAAAAATGTAGGTTGTAGGATCTAAATCTAAGGATTAATGAAGTCTAACAACCTAATGTATATGCGGACCATAGGATGGACAATGGTGGGGGTAGATCTAAGGTGTGCTTGGCTGGCCATATATGTGTGGATAAGCTGTGTGTGACTAGCCATAGGTGTAGGTTTTATGTTCTTTGGATGGGTAGGATTAAGTCTATGTGTTTGTTGATTGTTGAGGGTTTTGTAGAGAGGATATGTTCTTGGTGGAGTCCTTAGGAAGCTACTAGGTGGCTAGCCATGTAGGTTTAAGTAGGGCCTTAGAATCTGGATTGGGTGGTGGATAGAGGACTTAGGGGGAGGGGGGTAGCTAGGTTGTTAGCGTTAGGATTTTGGTGGCCAGCCATGTGGAGAGGATATGATTTTTTAGGTGGCCAACCACCTAGGTTAGGTTATGGATAATGTGGGCCCTTAGATGATAGGTGGAGGGTTGGATTTATTCTTGTTTTCTAAAAATAGGAAGGCCTAGGTGGTGTCGGACCCGGATAGGTTGTTAATATGGTGATTTTATCGTTGAAGTGTGTATAGTGGTTAACCTAAATCGGACCTAACCATCTCTTTACAAAATTTTTAACCTGGCCTACTTGATTTTATCTTGGTCACTTTTAGGCCCAGGGTCGAACTCAGGGAAGTGGGGTTACGAGTCAAGTTTCTACGCCTTTCCTACAACGAATCTCTTCCATTCGTTTATTGTGTTTTTGGTGTTTTTTCTATTTAGATTTTTTTCTGGTAATATTTGTCCTTGAGGCACACCCTCAAAATTGGGTTCTTGGCTTTGAGCCAAAACAGGGTTCCAAAACAAGTCTTGCTACTCGCAAGACGGATTACCTGCAAGTCAAGGATTATCTTTTCTCTTTTATATATATATTTTTTATCTTTTTACTGGCATGCAAGAGAAATAGAAATAAAGTAAATATAGTGTGTATATACTATATATGTATAAAGGGGTGGGGGTGGAGGCGGAGATGGAGTGTAGCACTGTATCGAGTCAGTCGTCGTCTAGAAAGACGCAACCAACAGGACGAGGTGCCGCGTGTAAGGTGGATTGGTGGAAGATGAATGCGAACACACTTTTCGTACACGTGTAACGGGGAATATCAGCAACTGGGGCAGATATTCCCATGATACCACGTATGGTAAGTAACGTGAAAATATATATATATGTATGTATATATGCAAATATATCTATATGTATATATGGTTATAAATATATAGGTATATATATATGTATATATATGTGTGTATATATATATATATAAGTATATGTATAGATAGATATATGTATAGATATATATATATGTATATATATGTGTATAAGTATGTATATATAACTATATAGATGTAAATATATATATATATATATAGTAATATATGTTTATAGATTTATGTAGATAAATATGTATATATATATATAGTTATTTCGATAGATATGTATATATGTATGTCTATTTATATATATATATATATGTATGTATATAGACTAATACATAGTTATATAAGTACTAATATATGTATAGATATATGTATAAATATATATATATATGTATATAAGTATATGTATATATGTAAATATATATGTATATATATACATAAGTATATAGATATATGTATATATATATATGTATATTAACACTTAGTTATATAAATACTATATATATATGTATATAATAGAGTATAGGTGTGTGTGTATGGAAGTGTGAGTGTATGTGTGTGTAAGCGTTGGTAAAGAGAGAGTGAGAAAGTGTTGTGAGAGAGAGTGAGAGAGAGAGGGAGAGCGGGTAGCCGCATGCTTCCTGCTGGAGTGAAGAGGCGCTTTTTAAGTCGTCTGCAGTAGCGGGGCGACATCTGGTGATTCAAGCCTGCACGCAGGTGCATATGCGCACAAAGACGTGCGCACTGGAGGGCAATGGGTGCGGAGAGGAAACGTAGTGCATCATGCTGTGCGAAGGGCAGGATTAGGCGCTGGCAGGCTTACTCGAGCGAAAATGCGGAATCGAGCTGGTGGGTGCGGGCGACGCAGGCGCTCGCAGACGTGCGGACGGGCACTGGAGCGGGCGCGGGCAGTGGCCGATCATGGCGCGTCGGGTGACCAGTTAAGTGAGAAGCTCACCAGTCACCCCACTGTAGCCGCAGTGCTCCGCAGACTGGCGTGAACAATGGCTACAATGTAAGGCCGCGCCGCGCGACCGGGTACAGGCGATGTTGTGAGTGCGGACAGCTCGGCACGCATGGTGGAGTGGCTCCAGCTGCTGGCTTGCGGGGGGGACCTCACGATAGAGCATGCGAGGAGGGCTAGGTCGCGAGAGAAGGGGCACGACAGGGCGCGCGGTGGCCTGCGGGTGTTGGCTGGGGTGCCTGGGAAGCTTGGTCGGCCGCTGCAGAGGCGTGCAGTGGCCTGTTGCGGGCGGAAGAGAGAGTGCGATAGGGCGAAGAAGCGGGAGGCGATGGTGCCTGCAGGCGCGTGCTGGAGGCGAGGGTGCCCTGCAGGCGTGCGCGGAATGGGCTGGGTGGCTGCTGCTGCGTGCGAAGCTTTGAGCTTTAGACCTTGAAGCCTGCGGCAATGGCTAAAGTGGCCAGAAAGTGACGAAGTCAGGGAAGAGCCACCACGCCCACCGGCTCTATGGTGAGCTGGGCGGTGCTGGACTCACGGTGGTGGTTGTGCCCCACCGTGAGGTGCTCCTGTCCGTCGGGTGTCTCCTCAGAGGAGGAGGGCCGGCGTATGGAGGGAGAGGGAGGAGATGGTGGCTTGGAGAAGAAGCTGCTGGGTTTTTTTTGTGTGGAAGGACCAGGCCACTTTTGCACAGGAGGAGCCGTGGCTGTTTTATAGAGGAAGAAGTCATGCACAGCCATGCCCTGGTTGTGCATGGCTTGCATGCGGCTGTAGGGAGAGGTTGGCATGGCTTGGCAGGGAGAGCATGAGTAGGGCATGGTGCGAAGAAGATGTTGTCATGCAATGCAACCGCGGGAAGAAAGTCAACTAAAAATAGAATTAAAAGTGAATTTTGCAAAGATGCACTTGAGGAAAAATGTTAATTGCAAGGCCACTTATTTACTCTCCTCCCCTCTCAATTAAATGCATGCATGCATGTATTTTTACAAATGCGACTATGGAACCCTAATATGCACTGGTAATGCTAGGAAATAGCACAAGACGGCACAATTGCAGGTGTATTTTTGTGGTTCAATCATACCCCCATGCTTATACTTTGCTAGTCCCTAGCAAAATATTTTTTTGTAATGTGTTTAGAAATGATCTTTAAGCTGAAGATTTTCCTCTGAGGCAACATAGTTGTGTTTATTGTTTGATATTGTGAGAAGCAATTGTAGAGAAGACTACCAGTACTTTAATTCTCATATGAAAAGATCATCTCTCGACTAACCAGGACTCTTGATATTTAAACCTTAAGTACGATTTCCAAAACCCAGGATGTTTTTGCCATACTTGAGAGCTCAAGAGATTATGGCTTGTGCTTAGTGAAGGATCAAGACTGACCAAATGAACATTAAGACTCAAGCCCAGGGTTACACAAATTTTTAAGTATAGGCTGGTCCCAGTTTCCGCTCGTGTTTTCGGATTAACCCTTAAAAGATGACGGAAAACTCAACTCCCATTTTCTGACATTTGTGGCTCACAAGAAAAACAGGGTATTTACGACTTGCCCTGAAGTTAGGGTAGAGACTTTACAGATATTTGTGAGATATACTGACTTATTTGCATCATTTTTTTTTTTTGAATCACGTGTCAGTATATCTCTTACAACATTATTTGGAGGAGCACACTTTTCTTTTTGGTGGAAAGAGTCTCTCCTAAACACAAGACCAAAACCTGGGATAAAAAGTCTACCTGCATGCACAGGTAAGGACTCCACCTTCCCTAACGAACACTAGGGTTGGATCTTATGTTTACCTGATCTTTCCTGATATGTGTACTGTGAACCAAGTTTACTTAGGCTCTCAAGTAGAAGTAAACCAACGGATCCTGTACTGGTGTCTTAGGTACAAGAATACGTCCTTAGTTAGGAGAGATTCTGATCTATTTTGTCAATGCTCAAGTGAATTAAGCCTAAGCCTGAGCGAATCAAGCTTCTGCCGCTTGGAAAGTCTTCAAAACAGAGGTTGAATATCCACAAACACTTATTGTATTTTTGTTTCAGCTTTCAGATCATTACTAAACAGCATTTATTATTATTATGTATATTTTTTCTTTTTCTTTTTCTTTTTCTTACATATTTATAAATAGGTGGAAACTGCATGATACCATAAAATACCCAGATCCTTTGGATGCCTATCCACCCCCCCATGCCAAACGTTGCTATGTCCTCATATGCATGCAGGGAAAGGTAGAGAAAGGACGAAAGATCAGGTAACGAGAGCTGAGGTGCAGGGTATACAGTAGGGTGGTAGGGTGGGTGGATGGTGGGTGCTGAAAGATCTGGCATTTTCTGGGATGAGAGTGTCCCAGGCAGTTTGGAGAACAAGTCAGGAGGAAGAAATTGGACCTCAGATTGGCCAAGAAGAGGGGCTTCTTGGATAGATGGATCCAAAAAGGTATAGCCCCAGTGAGAAGTATATGGGCTCAAGGTCCCAGTGTGGAGATGCAACTCCACCTGATTTGGTGGGAAAGAAAGGGCAATCCTATCTTCAGGTGTGTGGACCGGCTGTGAGTAGCCCGGTTATGACTCAGACCACGAGGTATGGGAAGCGAAGAAAAGCTCATTAGAAGTCTGGTCAAGAGAAGGTACGGGACAAGGGAGGGATGGGGGAACGTCACAATATGTGTTGGTCAGGCAATCGTTAGTGTTTACAGGTAATTCGCAGCAGTCAGAATAGGTGCCAATTAGTCCGATACACGCACCGACGGCCATGTCCTCGTCAGACGTGTCATCCTCGATGCAATCGCAATCAAAGTTCTTGGCTGCCCTGAAGATGTTAAGCTTGAGCTTTTCAGATCCAACGGCAATCTCAATACAGCCTGACTCGCAGTCGATAAGGGCACGGGCTGTGGCCAAGAATGGTCGACCGAGGATGATCGGACAATCAGAAAGTGAACTAGGAACATCCATATCTAAAACAAGAAAGTCAACAGGAAAACAAAGACTGTTGACCCTAAACACCACGTCTTCCACCACACCCTTTGGGATTTTGACAGAACGATCTGCCAACTGTAACGTGACAGGGGTGGGTTTCAGATTTCCCGAGGAGAATTTTTCGAGCATGATGGTTGGTATAAGATTTATGGAAGATCCTAGATCAAGCAGGGCATGGTTAAAATTGCAGCCTTGGATACTGCAGGAGATAAGCGGTGTGCCCGGATCTTTCTGCTTCGGTGGTAGATTTGACAGTATAGCACAACTCGCATGAGGCGAGAGAACCACCAGATTCTTTGTTTTCTTTGACTGTCGCCTGGGTGTTGTGTAGTCTTTAAAAAATCGGGCGACAGTAGGTATGTGGTCGATAGCCTCGAGCAGGGGTACCTTGATTTCTACATCCCTGAACAAATTACGTAGGTTATCAAAGGCCTATGTATCTTTCTTCTTGCCTTTTGGCTCCCTTAGTAGAGCCTCAGGGAATGGAACTGATTCTGGCACCAATTTGGGTGTATCGTCCTCTCACGAATGCGGTGCGCATCTCGAATGAGAGGGCGATGAAGAAGATGGGCTAGGATCAGGTCGAGGCGGATCGATGGTCTGCTTATCACTCCTCGTAGTGATAGCATTGGATGATGCGTGTCCAGTGGGATCATACGGCGGAGGAGGGTTTGCAATAGGGACAACAGAGTGTGGAATTTGATTAACCTATCCCTGAGAAGGTTGTACCTATGGTTGAGGACCACAGGGTATGAAGTTTCGCGGGTTTGGAACAGGTTGGGCAGGAAGAGTGCCTTGAGATCGAGTCGCCATGTGCAGTTGACTGATCTCAGCATTCTGCTACGCCAATTGGTGTTGAAGAGAGGTCATGTTCTCTTCATAGCACATTGACATTTCCATCATCATTCGCATCAATTTGTCAAGAAGACTTGATGCGTGATCGGTTTGCGGTATGTAAGGGCCTGATGGCGGATTTGCCATAGGATTAGACTGGGCCCTTGGGATGATGGGTGCGGACGGTTGCATTGGTCCACCCACGGGGTTTTGGCACTGTGGGTTGTTGGACAATGCGAAATTCGGATGATTTCACCACCGTAGGTTATAAATGGCAGAGAACAGGTTGTTCCCCAGGGCGCAAGCATCTTCTATGCCAGAAGACGTGTCCGCATGTAAATATGTGTCCAACCACATGGAGGCTTGGTCCTCCTTGTCAAAATACTGGCTCGCAGAAGCCAGTTCCACATGACTTACTGAGTCACTTGGCGCGACACTCGGTAAGGAAGGTCTTGCGAGGTTTCTCAGGATAAGCCTGGTGTTGGAAGAATTGGGATTGTGACGAAGTGGTGAAGTGGGGGTGTTTGCCATAGATCGAGCCGGGTTTGCTTCTTGTGCATGACGGAGACTTCATCCAATTTCTGTGCAATAAGACTAAGATCAGTGGATGAATGGGAGGGTCCCGTGTCAACTTCGTGGACATTTCTGGGCTGGCTGGTACGATTAAAGGCGACAATGGAAGCATTGTTCATTGAGTTTTCACTCATATTTTCAAACAATTCAAATTCTCCATTCTCGTCTTTATTCATAAAGTTCCCTACGTAGGAAGCGTCTGCAATCTTCTTCAAAGTCTCATTTAGCCCGTAATAGAAGATCTAGGCTATATGCCACTTAGGCAGATCGTGGTGCAGACACTTTCTGAGGAGGTCATTATACCTCTCCCATGCCTCATGAAATTGTTTGCCGTTTTGTTGCATAAATGAAGTGATAGCACGGCGAAGTGCATTGGTTCACCCGATTGGGAAGAACTTCTTGAGAAATGCTGTTTGCATCTCTTCCCAAGAGTGGATGATTCTCCCAAGGGTGAGTAACCATTGCGACGCTTTATCCCGCAATGACAACGGGAACATTTTCATGAGGACTATAGGTAACCCGATATTACTAGGTTTAACAGTTTTAGCTAATCGGGTTAGGTCTTCCAAGTGGAGAAAAGGATCTTCACTTTCAAGACCATGAAAGTGAAAATTTATTAGGCCAATTATGTTCAGTTTCAGTTCAAAGTCGTCCCCGCCCATGGGGACCTGAATTTGTCCTATGGTCTCTATAGCAGCGGGATTCTAATAGGAGCTAAGAGACCTAGACTCCTCCCGTTCGGGAGGGTTCTGCATTTCCTCCAATGTTTCCCGAATGGCTTCCATTTTCTCATTATACATTTCCATTTTGGCTTGGAGGTGGGATATGGGATCTAAGGCTCCACCACCTGGTGGGTTCTGAGGGTGGTTTCCTCCCTTGGGATTTGTGGGTGGGTGTGCAGGCATGTTTGTGGAGGAGGAGGACGATTCGACTCCTTTTCTAAAATTATCAGGCAATTCAAACAGTTCAGGGTTTTGTGGCCTCCTCCCAAACATGCACTATCGCAGGAAGAATTGGGGAGATGAGAAGGGAAAAGAGATGAGAGAAATGACGCCGTAAAGGTACACTTGATGACAAATCAATTCAATCAAATTCCTAACCTCTACAGTGTGCCCTTAGACCTAAGGATCTAAGTTACCTACTATCACGAACTACGGAACCGAATGCGAGCACCACGGAACCACCGGGCTAGATTAAAAGGCCGTTTTCCCTAGTCTTAGACAACCGATAGCACGCGGGAACCCTCACTAGCACGTAGGCGCTGCACGTAGGTAGTTAGACCTCCAATCCTTAGTAAGGGTCAAGTTACTACTAGTTTTAGTTAGAGGCTTAGGATCAAGTGCTTTTGGAATGTGAAGGGCGTTGTTTACGGGTAATGCCTATGTGATTGATTTTGAGAGTGTGTAAAACAAACATGCAATGGGGAAATCTCCCCGAATTGAAGTTATTAATTGGTGAATGATTTTTAGAGTTCAGCCTTAACTAGTATGAATTTTAGGATTTCTCTGAATTACCAATTCAACCAATCTCCGGGTTTTGAGAGAATACAAGCTTTTTTTTTCTTTTCTTCTAAGGCCAACAAACCCTTCTTCAATGTCAATTGGTTAATGCATGCTACAATGCAATGGGCTTCCCTAAGTGGAGATTTCTATGTGTGGATGCATGAATCAGTTTTAGATTTATGTGAATGGGAGCCAAAGCACTTCAATTTAAGTGCTCCAAATCACCAAAAAGATTTCTACACATAAGGCTCAATCAACAGATAAAGAAAGTCAAATTGTTGGGGTTGAAGTATTCGGGATTGGATCTTAGGCAAGTTGAAAAGTCATGGTGGGGTTGGAACCAACTCAATTCCAAGTCTCCCCACCAAAAAGGTGATCCCGAATTGTAGATAAGTGAGGCAAAAGAGGGGTGCAATCAATCTTTTTATGTTTGCCTCAAAGAATACTTCACACGGCGAAAAATTCAAGAATCAAGATTCTTGGATTTTCGCTATGCGAACTAGGGCGGGAAATCGTGTGGCAGTGGGAGTGAAGACAATCAATCAAACAAGTGAATTTTAGTCCACTTTCCCCAAGAGATCCCAAGATGTTTTTCTAGTTTTTAGTTTTTAGTTTTTTTTTTTATTAAGGTTACAAGTTAACCTAGGTTGCTAAGAAAAGAAGACCTACTTGTTTGGCAACGTGTGCAAAGTTCCAGTGCGGTGTCGGCGTCTTCACGCTCTCGTTCCCGCCTTGGATCTGCTCACGTCTTTGACTTCTTCTGCCTTCCTTCTCCTTGCAACAGGTTCACCTGCACAGCAAAAAAAACTAAAACACCCATGAAGAGAGAAGAGAAAAATGAAAGGAATGGAATAGAAACTTACTTACGGGCGCACTTCCCCAGCAAAGGTGCCAGAAAAGGTATGGTGTCGGACACGGATAGGTTGTTAATATGGTGATTTTATTGTTGAAGTGTGTATGGTGGTTAACCTAAATCGGACCTGACCATCTCTTTACAAAATTTTTAACCTGTCCTACTTGATTTTATCTTGGTCAATTTTAGGCCCAGGGTCAAACTCAAGGAAGTAGGGTTACGAGTCAAGTTTCTACGCCTTTCCTACAACGAATCTCTTCCATTTGTTTATTGCGTTTTTGGTGTTTTTTCTATTTAGATTTTTTTCTGATAATCCTTGTCCTTGAGGCACACCCTGAAAATTGGGTTCTTGGCTTTGAACCAAAACAGGGTTCTAAAATGGGTCTTGCTACTCGCAAGACGGATTACCTTTTCTCTTTTATATATATATTTTTTTATCTTTTTACTGGCATGCAAGAGAAATAGAAATAAAGTAAATATAGTATGTATATACTATATATGTATAAAGGGGTGGGGGTGGAGGTGGAGATGGAGTGTAGCACTGTGTCGAGTCGGTCGTTGTCTAGAAAGAAGCAACCAACAGGACGAGGTGCCGCGTGTAAGGTGGATTGGTGGAAGATGAATGCGAACACGCTTTTTGTACACGTGTATCGGGGAATATCAGCAACTGGTGCAGATATTCCCACAATACCACGTATGGTAAATAACGTGAATATATATATATATGTATGTATATATATATGTATATATATGTGTGTATATATATGCGTATATATATATATAAGTATATGTATAGATAGATATATGTATAGATATATATATATATGTATATATATGTGTATAAGTATGTATATATAACTATATAGATGTAAATATGTATATATATAGTAATATATGTATATAGATTTCTGTAGATAAATATGTATATATATATATAGTATATAGATAGATATGTATATATGTATGTATAAGTATATGTGTATGTATATGTATATATATATAAGTATATAGTTGTATATATATATATATGTATGTATGTATATAGACTAATACATAGTTATATAAGTACCAATATATGTATACATATATGTATAAATATATTTATATATATATGTATATAAGTATATGTATATATGTAAACATACATGTATATATTGATACAAGTATATATATATATATGTATATAAATATATGTATATATATCAATATATATATGTATACGTATATATATATGTATATAATAGAGTATAGGTGTGTGTGTGTATGGAAGTGTGAGTGTTTGTGTGTGTAAGCGTTGGTAAAGAGAGAGTGAGAAAGTGTTGTGAGAGAGAGTGAGAGAGAGAGAGAGAGCGGGCTGCCGCACGGTTCCTGTTGGAGTGAAGAGGCACTTTTTAAGTTGTCTGCAGTAGCGGGGCAACGTCTGGTGATTCAAGCTCGCGCGCAGGCACATATGTGTGTAAGGACGTGCGCGCTGGAGGGCGATGGGTGTAGAGAGGAAACGCAGCGCATCGTGCTGCGCGAAGGGCAGGAGCGGGCATTGGCAGGAGCACACGGGCGAAGATGCGGAAGGGAGCGGGTAGGTGCAGGCGACGCAGGCGCTCACAGATGCGCGGCTGGGCGTTGGAGCGAGTGCGGGGTTGAACGCGTGTATGGGCAGTGGCCGGTCGTGGCGCGCCGGGTGACCGGTTAAGTGAGAAGCTCACCGGTCACCCCACTGCAGCCACAGTGTTCCGCAGACTGGCGTGAACAGTGGCTACAGTGTAAGGCCACGTCGCGCGACCGGGTAGGGGCGGTGCTTTGAGTGTGGACGGCTCGGTGCATGCGGTGGAGTGGCTCCGGCTATTGGCTTGCGAGCGGGACCTCGCGACAGAGCGTGCGGGGAGGGCTAGGTCACGAGGGAAGGGGCGCGATAGGGCACATAGTGGCCTGTGGGTGTTGGCTGGGGTGCGCGGGAAGCTTGGCCATCCGCTGCAGAGGCGCACAGTGGCCGGTTGCGGGCAGAAGAGAGAGCGCGACAGGGTGAAGAAGCGGGAGGTGATGGTGCCTGCAGGCGCGCGCTGGAGGTGAGGGCACCCTGCAGGAATGAGCGGAATGGGCTGGTGGCTACTGCTACGTGCGAAGCTTTGAGCTTCAGAAGTTGAACCCTGCGGCAATGGCTGAAGTGGTTGGAAAGTGATGAAGTCAGGGAAGAGCCACCATGCCCACCGGCTCTATGGTGAGCTGGGCGGTGGTGGACTCACGGTGGTGGTAGTGCACCACCGTGAGGTGCTCCTATTCGCCAGGTGTCTCCTCAGAGGAGGAGGGCCGACGTATCGAGGGAGAGGGAGGAGATGGTGGGCTGGAGAAGAAGAAGCTTCTAGGTTTTTTTTGTGTGGAAGGACCAGGCCACTTTTGCAAAGGAGGAGCCGTGGCAATTTTATAGATGAAGAAGTCATGCACAGCCATGCCCTGGCTGTGCATGGCTCGCATGTGCTGCAGGGAGAGGCTGGCATGGCTTGGCAAGGAGAGCATGAGCAGGGAATGGTGCGAAGAAGATGTTGTCATGCAATGCAGATGCGGGAAGAAAGTCAACTAAAAATAGAATTAAAAGTGAATTTTGCAAAGATGCACTTGAGGAAAAATGTTAATTGCAAGGCCACTTATTTACTCTCCTCCCCTCTCAATTAAATGCATGCATGCATGTATTTCTACAAGTACGACTATGGAACCCTAATATGCACTAGTAATGCTAGGAAATAGCACAAGACGACACAATTGCAGGTGTATTTTTGCGATGCAATCACTAGGACATGGTGTTTAGGTGGAAAAGGTTGTCCTAAGGGTCTAAGGTAGGGTTGAATTAGGAAGGGACATGTGTTGTCTCTTGTCTTCATTTCTTCTTGTCTTTAATTCTTAAATTCTTGTCTTGATCTCCTTTGTATCTTCATGATTCAAGATCCTAAGCAGTAGCTTCTTTTTCTAATCTTATTCTTCAGTTCTTTAGATTATTTCTAGGACCTATCACCTGCATTATTCATAAAAGACTAAGATTTGAAGATAGTTATTTATAAAATAGATGCAAAGCTTAAATATGCATGCATGCTTTAAATGCAAAATTTATTGACCTAATGCATGATTTTACTAAGGAGTTAGCCATAGGTTAAGCAAATTAAGATAATAAATTAAGCTGTTATCAATACCCATTGGTAATGAGGTGAGTATTTATTTGGTGAGGTTTTCTTTTTTTCTTTCTTTTTTTTCCTCCTCTTTTTTTTTTGAAGGCATACTATATATATATTTTTTTTCTCCAAATCTTTTTTCTAGGTGAGTGGCTCATCCTTCATCCTTTCAAGAACTACCCTGCAGAGATCCTTGGAGTGAAAAGGACATAAATCCAATCCCGGTGATATCTATGTTTTCATGGTTTCAGATTCCTTAAAGTCAATTCTAATTTGTGTGAAGTTTGGAATACTTAGGTTGCTTAGCTCTCAAACTAGAGAGTAGATGGCAAAGCCTTATACTTTCTTACTCCTTGACCATGATTTCATCTAGCCAAGTTCATCAAGAATCAGACCAAACCCAAATCTAACGGACCATTCTCAACTAATTAAGCTAACTATAGCCTACAAGACCTTATGGTCTTAGGTTCCTTACTAACATCTTGGTTTGATTAACTCTAAGTACGTAGTCTCTCTACTCAACTTAGTTGGGGACATGCAAAACATGCTATTTACAGGGATAAAGACTTTATTTTTGTCAATTTCACTTTTTTTTCTTTTTCTTTCTTTCAAAAATAAAATGAAATTGCAAGAATTTTTAGGTATTGATAAAAATTAACTCAGCACGTACACTGCCTGCCATGCCTAAGCTCTTGCATGTCCTCATGCATGAAAATAAACATAAAGTATAAGGGTAGAGATAACCTAGAATAATATCCGAGTGCCTAGCTTTCAGTAAATCCAATACCTATAAATTCATGAAATATGAAGGAAACATGCTATGCATAAGGAATTTTTTATAGAAAATTTATATAGGTGTTGAATTTAACACTTTTAGCTATACGTTAACTCAAATTGGATCAGTTAAAAGAGTATTGAAAATGGTGGTTAAAATGATAGGAAGTTTACAATCAGTTGCCATAAGCAGGCCCCAAATGAGAACCAAGTGCTCTTGTATGCCAAGCCCATGAGGTCAGAAAAATATTAAAATTGGGCTTGGGATTATTTGTAGCCAGGTGCTGCAAAAGAAAGGGATATAAATGCAGGTGCCTAGAAGGAATGAAGATGCAGGCATCTCAAAGCGGTTATGGAGAATATGGGTGGTTGGGGAGTAAGCAAAGTAATGTGGGGTATCAAAGTTGTACAGGTCCTAATAATGACGATGAATGGAAGGTATCACCCAAGTGGTATGGTTAGATACAGAAGGTAGGGTCTGGTGGTCTACTTCTATCTCTCCAAAAGATGTGGCTTCATGGGTATCATTCTTTTCTTCATCCTCCTCTCTGTAATAATTAAACTCTTGTTCCCAAATGTCCTCAAATTTAGATGCATTCTTAGATTCCTCAGAGAACTCATCATATATCATCCCCAATAGTCCTGCAATCTCTTGAATGTCTTTTTCATATGGGGATACTTCCTCTTCCTCATTTAAATGGATTAGACATCAGATTTAGAAGTAAGCCCCTCCATGAGAGCATATTGCACTAAATCATTGGCTGTGGAATCATCAAGGTCATCTTGATTTTTTTGTTCAGTGCATGTGGTCATTTAAATCAGGCCATCGATGTCTGTGTGGCTATCGTCAAATACAATAAAATCATATTTAGGCCCATCAATGCTCGATTCTTTGAGTGTGAGCAGAGCCTAAAGGATCAAGTATACACTAGAGGGGGGGTGAATAGTGTAATATCTATTTACAAAGAACTTAAAAAATCATTCACCACAGATAAAAAATGAATAAGCACAAATCAGAAAATTAACACCAGATTTTAGAGTGGAAACCCTTCTGGGTGAAAACCACTACCGAAGCCTCCTAACTTAGAATTTTCTTGACTAGTCAATGCCAGTCAAATCCACAATCACATACTAATGTGCGTGGGACACAGTTGTTTAATTGTGTCATTATAGCATGCGTTTGTGACATCGGTTTTAATTAAAGATTTGATTTGATGAGACCAAGTGTCGAACACGAGGAGGCGTGAAATCGGATTACTTTGTTGCTTTTAGTTGTCACAGGAAGTTTGGTTTGCTTGCGAGAAAATGAGAAAGAGAGAGAGAGGGATAGAGAGTAGGGCTAATCATGACATTTATTCAAACAAGATGGGAGTTATATAAGAAACAACAACAACATTAACAATTAGCATGCAACTTGAGTTTGTTTGCAAATACAACAATTGCTTAAAGTTTAAACAAAAGCAATATAAAACTAGGGTAAAGAGAGAGAGAGGAGGAGGCAAGGAGGCCACTGTGGTGGTGGAGGGCTTTGTCAGCAGCTTGACAACTCTAAGGTGTATGTGGAATGCTTGGTGGAGGTAGGAGAAGGCTAGTGTTGTATGGAGAGGGTGTGTGAATTGAATGCCTTTGAATGGGGTGGTTGAAGGAGTTTAAATAGGAGAAAAGGGCTTCTAGTTGAGGTAAGGGGCTTTAGCAATGTCCAACACATTGCTGAACCCCTTCCAAAAATGTCACTGAAGCCCTCTGCCCACCGGTCCGATGAAGGCACGCGTGCTTCTTCTTCTCAAGCCTCACCCGCGATCCATGTGCTCACACTATGAGCCATCCGATTGAAGATCGGTTGGTTGAGATTTCTCCTACGATGCTGGCTCAAATCGTGCTTACAGAGTGCATGCCTCATGCATTATTGCGTGTGTGTCCATTGAGCGCTTGAGGGCACACCACGTTGCATCCATCCGCACTGCTCGACGTTGATCGGATGGCTCGAATTTGCCATGGTGCATGTTGGGCTACGATTTGAGGTGTGGCACGATTCCAACACTCACCTCTCATCGTGAGGGCAAGGCATGCACCGCTGCATTGCTTTCTCGATTGGTCGCGGAGACGAGATCAGGCGCTGGTGCTTAGCGACTATTGGATGGAGATCCAATGGTCAGATCTTTGTGCTGAAGGAGCTCGGGCACGGTGGATGCAGTGAGGGCGAGCGTGAGCTCTCAACTATCTGATCAAAGGATCAGACGGCTTAAAGCGTTGCTTCGTGAGGCTGCAAAGGTGAGGGGTGCGGTGAATGCGGTGACGTGGCTACTTGTGGGTCGTTGATCTAATGATCAACAGCCAAAACTTCTTGGGCCAATCAAGGGTGCTCTGGATATCAGATTTGAGTGATTTTGAGTCTGTTGGACTCAGTTCGTCAATCTGAGTCCATCCGTGCGGTCCGATTGCTCATCTGAGGCCTATTTCAATATGTAGTTGTACATATGGCCAATAAACATTGATTCGTAAGCAATCTAAACTTGGAATGCATGTAGTGCTCCTATGCCTATCGTGACATGTTATTAGTACGCATATATCCACAAAACTCACCTTAGTTGATGGAATTATCATCATTGAATGTGGAGTTATCATACCCCCATGCTCATCCCATGCTAGTCCTTAGTAAGGTTTATCCTAGCCATTATTTTCAATTAGAATTAGGAATTGATTACTTAGACATTTGTTGCTTGTCAACGGGAGGAAATATACTAAGAGCCTAATTTATAGAGACTAAACAGCACCCATGTGTCTGCCAAAATGCGAACCGCCCAAATCCTCGCTTTAAAGCATATATACATATATATATTTTTTCTTTTTCATCTTTTCTCCTTTTTTTTTTGGATTTTTGGAGTTGAGAGTGTGACAGTAACTTTTTATGGCTACCCAACCCACCCATAACTTGAAAAAGACTCTAAGAGCTAAGCATCTTGGTGCGAATGTTGTGATAGACTTAACCAATGCTAATTAAAACATACTTCGAATTTCTGTGCCCCTAGGTGATCGAAAAAGGAAAATGCTTACCTAAAGGTGTATCTATCCGATCAGTAGCTTTCTCCCTATTTTATTTTGCATGAGGTCAACACAAGGGTGTTTCCAGTGTATATCTCCCCAGATTGCTATACTTCCCCGCTTCTTCCTTAAGTGTTTTGGACTTTTTGTGCATTTAGTGAGCTGGGTTCTGGACAACCAGCTAATGGGTTGTTACCCACAGCCACTTGCTAGCCATACTCGTACGGTGAAGTGTAGCTTATTTATTTTTTTATTTTTCTTCTTTTTCTATTTTTCTATTTCTCCCTTTTTCTTTTTTTCTTTTCTTTTTCTTTTGTTGTTTAGTAGGTGGCTTCCCTGATCTCAGATTTACCTAGAGGTAATAAAAGAAAGTGATCCTGTGGCTGGGCTCTGGACAACCGGCCAATGGGCTGTTACCCACGACAACTTGCCAGCCAAAGCACCCTAGAAGGTTCAATAGCTATCAAATTTTTGTTAGAATCTCTGAGGAGTGAGTCAATCCAAAAATGTGCACAAATGCTTAGAATAAAAGTCCCTCCAAGTCAGAGGGCAGATTGAGAAGTCGTATACTTATCACCTTTCTTTATTGATGAATTACTGTAAATTAATGTTGTGAGGATTCGAGGCTAAATCCACTTTTTAATGGACACCATGATAAGAAAATACGCGTGATTTGTAAAAGCGGGTTTTTAACATCATTGTAACACGCGTATTCGCATACGCTTTTAAATTTATAAACCTAGATAGGGGAGTATCTAGGGTCGTCCAAGGAGGCAAAAATTGCAATTCAATTCTCTTGCTAAAAACACATCTCAACTTTCTTTTTGGTATTTTAAATATGTAATTTTTTTTGTTTTGAAAAGACGAGGGCAAAATGTGAATTGTAACGGAAAGTACTAACACCTACAATTGCTTAACTAAAACTTAAAAGATAGATATATCTTCTTCCTAAGCTCACTCCAAGCAAGTGGAGGCCTAGAGTAATTAGGAAGAAGAGGTGAAACAAGTGCTAGAACCAAAAGTAACAATTGCAATAAAAAGCTAAAAGAAGGCAATTTAATTAACTAGAATTAGTGTTCTTTTCAAGGACAAGTAGAGGAATGCTTCTACTAGATCTAAACAAATTTAAAAGCAAATAAAGAAACACTAATCCTATTGCAAAATTTGGTGAAGAAGGGAGTCATCTTGCTCCAAGCCTAGCTGCTCCTTGGTTTGAAAAGAGGGCCTCCTTCTTCTCCTTCCTTTAGAGCTCCTCCAAGGTGGAAGCTACCACCTTCAATTCTCTCTCCAAGTGGTGGGCGTGCACCACCCTCAAAAGCTCCTCCAAGGTGGCATGGACCACCTTCAAGATCTCCTCCAAAGATCTTCCTTTCCTGGCTTCTCCTTTGGCTGGCGTGACTCAAGAGAGAAGGGAAGAGGGGAAGGCACCATGGGGACAGAATATCCCCTTAATCTTCTTCTTCTTCTTCTCTCTTGGACGTGGGCTTCTAGGTGGAATATGAGAGTGAATTTGCTAGCCAAGGATGCCTTGAATGGTGGTGGGTAGTGGTCTTTTTATAGGGTAGGATGGGGGGTTAAGGTGCCCCTTGAAATGGAATGCTAGGATGGAAGGATGGAGGTGGTTGGTGATCCTATGGCCAAGGGTATTTGGCGCCAACCCAAGAGGTGTTAAAGGGAGTGGTTATGGTAGTGTTGGTGGCTTTTGGTGGTGGAGAGACACCACCATTTTGGTGCCAACCTAGGGTCTTCTAGGAGGGGGGTTAGGTGGATGGTGGAGATGGATTTAAGGAGAGTTGTATGGTGGAGATGAAGGGAGTTTTTGGAGGGAAAAGTGGTGACATCAAGGGGGTGGTTAGGGTGGCTTTGGTGCCACTTTTAGGTGTATTTTTGAGGTGGTGGGTAGGCTAGGTTGGTGCCAAGTAGGTTAGCTTATGTGGAGCTTAGGTGGAGCTAGTTGGGTGTAGTTGTTAGGTGGGTTTTTGGGGTGGTACAAGCCAAGGAAGTTGGAGCATAGCTAAGCTAAGCTAAGCTAAGCTAGCTTAGTTAATGGAGGAGTAGAGGAGAAGGTGTTGGAGTTAGGGTTTGGAGGGAGGAGCTGAGGAGAAGAAGTCTGGAGCTGAAACTGGAGCTGGCTGCTGCAGAAGAGGCTGGCATGGAGCTACTCTAGCTGGCTTAGCTTGCTAGTTCTTTGATAGCAGCTAAGCCAAGCTAAAGTGATCTAGCTTCTACCATAATGAGTTGAGGTGAGCTAGGTCAGGTGCTCCCGAGGAGGATCAAGCTAGTTGAGGCAGTTAAGGTAGCTTAGCTCAACTAAGTTGAGCTAAGCTGAATCCCTGGGAGCTGGACTTGAGCTTCCTGAGCTGAGATGAGTTCTTCTTCATCTGGCTGGAGTTGAGTGGAGCTGGATGTAGTTGGGTCTGAGCTGGGGTGAACTCTTGTCAACTCAGCTGAGCTAGCTAGAGCTCCCTGTGGACTAGTGGGAGCTGAGATGAGCTAGACTCAGCTAAGTTGAGCTAGATCTGAGCTGACTTGAGCTAGGGTAAGCTAAGATGAACTCTCTTGAGCTGCCATTTAGCTGAGATTAGCTGAATGGAGCTGGGATGAGCTAACCCTACTTCAAGTGAGCTAGGTTCCAACTGTGGTGAGTTGGATCAAGTTGAGTTCCAGCTAGTCTGAGCTTCTCCTTCACCATTTGCCTTCTTGAGTGCTAGGGTTTTAGGGATCTGCATATCTGTTCATCCCAAACACTCACAAAAACATATCAAAAAAGATAATAAAAAATGCAATTCATGCCTAACCTATTTTATGCCTAAATGCAGCCCAAAAACCCGTTTGCGGAGTAAAATCCTAAGAGCTAG
The DNA here is from genome assembly GCA_037157565.1 of Thalassia testudinum. Taxonomy (NCBI): domain Eukaryota; kingdom Viridiplantae; phylum Streptophyta; class Magnoliopsida; order Alismatales; family Hydrocharitaceae; genus Thalassia; species Thalassia testudinum. The sequence goes on along the minus strand of JAZHRO010000014.1, from coordinate 127,502,816 downwards.
GTTTGTTTTAATGCATAAGAATGATGATAAACTGGCGTATATCACACCAGAGCTAATTAAGCCTGAAGGCCTCAAAGGTCTAAGTGTCCAGGTTCTTGTATTATTTCCCATAGTTGACAAGCTCCTAATGCTTAAGTTCTTCTTCCTAATTTTTTTTAGTTTATTTATTTCATAATTCAGGTTTTTAATATAAACTCAGAGAATGAGAATTACTACCCCCCCATGCTTAAGTTGGACAATGTCCTCATTGGCAAATAAATGGATGCAAAGGGGGTACATAAAGAAATCACCTGAGTGTTGTTGTGTTCTTGATCAGTCTGAATCTTCTGGGTTGCCTCTTAGGAAGCAACGAGTTTATTGCCTCCAGCTGGATGAAGCTCTGCGTCAACCCTCAATGAAGGTGACGACTTCCTTTGGGGGAACCTGGGCAAGAAATTGTTTTAATCTTTGGTCGTTTACTGTGAATGCTTGCCTAATGTTAGGATTTGCAATTTCAACCCCCCATTGGGATAAGGTTTGACCACCTAATATGGTCCTGTCCACTTTCATCTCAACTTCCCAGGGAAAAGTTTGAGTTATGCATCAAAAAGCCAGACTTGCTGATCAGGCTCGAAGGTTTTCCTATGGATGTGTCGGTCGTGGATGGCTTTCATCTTTTCTTTGTAAAGTCGATTGTTCTAACATGCATCCCGACGGTTTTCCTCAAGCTCGGAGAGTTGGAGTGTCCTCTGTGTTCCAGCTAACTGTGAATCCATGTTGCACTACTTAACAACCCAGTAAACCCAGTGTTCCAACTCAACTAGAAGGTGGCAAGCTTTGCCAAAGACCAGGAGATAAGGCGACATGCCTATCGGGGTACTAAATGTGGTCCTGTATGCCCAAAGGGCATCATCTAGTCATGTGGACCAATCCTTACAGTCAGGTTTCACAGTATTTTGCATAATATTCTTGATCTGCCTATTGGAGACCTCAGTTTGCCCATTCGTTTGCGGGTGATATAGGGTGGCAATGCGGTGACTAACCCCGTATTTTCTAAGTAAGGCATGAAATTAGGCATGAATAAAGTGACTCCCACCATCACTGATCATGGCCTTCGGTATCCTAAATCGAGAGAAGATGTTTTGCTTAACAAAGTCCATGACAGCCTTATGGTCACATCTTCGGGTGGTGACGGCTTCGTTCCATTTTGAGACATATTCTATTGAGACTAGTATGTATTCAAAGCCATTGGATGGTAGGAAGGGACACATAAAATCGATGCCCCAAACATCAAAGATTTTGGCAATCAAAATGGGCTGGAGGGGCATCATGTCCTTTCTGGTTATAGTCCCTAATGTTTGGCAGCGAGAGCAAGTCTTAGCAAAGTTGTGTGCATCCTTGAATAGGGAAGGCTAGTAAAATCCAGATTGTAAAACCTTTGCAGCGATTTTCTTCCCCGAAAAGTGGCCACCACAGGCTTGGTTGTGACAAAAGGATAGCACACTTTAGACTTCTTCCTCAGGAATACACCTTCTAATGATCTGGTTGGCACATAGTCTAACCAGCATGGGATCATCCAGAAATAGTGCTTGCCTTCAGCCAAGAACTTATCCTTATTGCTATCTGGACCAGCCGTGCGGAGTCTGTCCTACCACCAAATAGTTGACGAAGTCTGCATACCAGGGTAGCTTTCTTACTTACACAGCTAGAAGTTGTTCATCAGGAATGGTGTCAGTCAAGGGTAATGATGGTCTGATGTGGTCTGGGTGGAGTCTAGACAAGTGATCGGCTATGTCATTCTTGGACCTAGCTTTGTCACGTATTTCTAGGTCAAATTCCTACAAAAGCAAGATCCATCTGATGAGCCTGGGTCCTTTTTGGCCAATAAATGTCGGATAGCTGAGTGGTCAGTGTAAATTGTCATGTGAGATCCTAGGAGACATGATAGAAACTTTTCTAATCCAAAGGCTACGGCGAGCAATTCTTTTTCTGTGACACTATAATTCCATTGAGCCTCATCCAATGTCTTGCTCACGTAGTAGATCATCATGGGTTTCTTTTCTCTTCTTTGTCCTAGGACTGCGCCAATGGCAAAATCTAATGCATCGCACATAATCTCAAAGTCCTGGGACTAGTCCAGGGGTTGTAATATTGGTGCAGTGGAGACTATTTCTGTGAGAGTGTTGTAAGCCTTGATGCAGTCAGGTGTCATGTGAAAATGGGCGTCGTTGGCTAGAAGGTTAGTCAAGGATTTAGAGAGTTTGAAAAATCTTTAATGAATCATTTATAGAAGCCAACATGTCCTAGGAAAGATTGGATTTTCCTGACCGAGCTAAGAGGTGGAAGTTTGTAAATTAGATCAACCTTACCTTGATCTACTTCGATGCTCCTATGCGAGATGATGTGACCGAGGGCGATCCCTCCCTAAACCATGAAATGGCTCTTTTCCCAGCATAAAACTAGGTTGACCTCAATACATCACTTCGGGATCTTCTCCATCTTGCTAAGACAATGGTCGAATGAATTCCTGAATACAAAGAAATCATCCAAAAAGACCTCCAGGTATTCACCCACCATCTCTGAACAAATGGCTAGCGTGCAACGCTGAAAGGTAGCGGGTGTGTTGCATAACCCGAATGGCATACGACGGAATGTGAACATGCCATACGGACAAGTGAATGTGGTATTCTCTTGATCTTTTGGTGCAATAGCAACTTGGTTGTATCCTGGATATCCATCCAGGAAGCAAAAATATTTCTGCCCTACCAATTGCCCGAGAATCTGGTTAATGAATGGCAGAGGGAAATGATCTTTCTTGGTGGCCATATTAAGCTTCCTATAGTCGATGCACACTTGCCATGCAGTAGCGGTGCGAGTGGGGATGGATTTGCCTTGATCATTGGTGACAATGGTGAGCTTGGCTTTCTTAGGTACCACTTGAGTGGGGCTCACCAAAGGGCTATCAAAGATTTGGTAAATAATATCAGCATCAAGCCACTTGATTATCTCCTTTTTAACGACCTCTCGCATATTTGAGTTCAATTGTCTCTACATCTGGTGAGAAGGTTGAGCCCCATCTTCCAAATAGATCATGTGAGTGCAATAGGTGGGGCTAGTTCCCCTCAAGTCAAAAATTGTCCATCCAATGGCTGCTCGATGTTCAGAGAGGGTTGCAGTCAACCTAAGCTCTTGTTCCCTAGTTAAATGGGCATTGATAATCACAGGGAAGGTCTGGTCAGGTCCAAGGAAGACATACTTGAGATTATCGAGCAAATGCTTCAGTTCGGGGGTAGGTGGGACAACATTCAACTGGTAAGGGAAAGGTGGGAGTTGATCAACATCAATCTCCTCAAATGGTGGTTGTGGAAAGTAATCAGCTCTGCAAATGTCAATCTCCATAGGCTAGGATGGGTCAAGATAGTCATTGGCCGGTTGAGTCAAATGGTCTACAAAAGAGCTGGGAGTGAGGCATTCTTCAACCAGAGGTTCCACGGGATCGCACTCCTCAATCTAGTCAAAATCAAAAGACTTGGCCGCCTTGAAGATATCTAATTGCATCTTCTTGTCTCCAAAGGCGATTTCCAAACATCCTGTGTCACAATCAATGTTCGCTTTAGCTGTAGCTAAGAAGGGTCTGCCCAGGATGATGGGTGTGTTTTGTAGTTGTTTAGGGACTTCAATGTCGAGATCCAAAAAGTTGACCGGGAAGTACAAGTTCTTGACTCAAACAATTACTTCCTCGACTACCCCCTTCAGGGTTTTCACAGATCTATCAACCAATTGGATGGTCACAGGTATGGGTTTCAATTCTCCAAATCCAAACTGGTGATACAAGGTCGTCGAGATGAGGTTGATCAAAGGACCTAATTCGTCGAGATGAGGTTGATCAAATCGAAACTGGTGACACAGATATATCAGCCAATTCTTGGTAAAGCCATTTCTCATGTAAAACCAAGTCTCCTCCTGATTTCCCTATCTAAAACAAATAGGTTTGGATGCAGTGATCGTCTCTCGTGCATACAATAGGGAAGAATGGAGAGGGATGCAGAGAGAAACAGATGCGAGAAGTGTGTGCACAAACAAGCAGACAAGTCTAGTACTTATAGTGTATACCTTAGGTGACCTAGAAGCCTCAAAGGGAATGATCAAACTTGTAAGCACCTAACGGTCCTTCCCAATGTTAATCTGGCTAGGTTGATTACAAGGGGATTGAGGGAAAGGTTCTTCCTTTAGCTTTTGCCACCGGTTCTGTAGGCCCCACAACCGCGGTCGTTTGACACTTCCCCACAACTTAGACACTAGATTCTACAAAGGGAATGATGGTCAAGTGCCGAGCAAACCGAATCACACCTCTAAGACTTAAACTAGTCTTGCCTAGGGCAAGTCTGCTCCATTTTAATGAGGGGCTAGGCTAGTGCTTGTGCTCAAGATATGTGATGAGGAATTGATTGGTGTTGTGCCTCTTAGTTAACAAATTTTAGTGTGAGTGCACATGACATGGTTCTCAAGCAAGGATTTTAAGATGTGGTGTCTTTTAATGTTTGTCCTTACTTTAGTGCCTTTTAGGGTTGAAGTGCCTTAACATTATCTCCTTAAGAATGTTAGGGTGTATATTTTTTTTGTTTGGTGATTGATAAGTCTACTTTAGTGGACTAATTTAATGCTTAAGTGCATTATTATTTGGATGAGAGATTAATTTAAAACTTGCATGTTAATGATAATATCATATGAACCTTAGATTTATCATTTTATGTATCAATTGCATTAATCCTTATATAAAAGGGGTTCATTACTTATGTAGTTACATGGTCGTTTAGGAAAGGACATTTTTTTAGTAAGTTTCACAGCAAATGGCAACCGAATATGTATTGATTTCCTAGAGATAAAAAAAGGGAAGAAAGAAAAGCAAATAAAATACCTTCCAATTCTTCCCTCACATTTCCTTATCTCTCTCTCCCTCAAATGGCAATATTAAATCACGATTGTTTTCCTTCCTTCTCTGACTCTCATTCTCTCTCATTTCTCCTTATTTAATAGGGATGGTAAGACAAGGAATCTAACCCCCCTCCACAGGGAAGAAGCTCCCTTTCTCCACCTCTCCTCCCTGCAGGCAACTCCCTCTATTGTGTGCCCACGACTCCACCACTGTGAGCCTCCGTCGACACCGTGCTTCCTCTCGACGAGCATGGTGACAGCGTGCTCCTCGACACCACGTCCTCCTCACTGCAACCGTGTGACTCTTCCTCTGCGAGCACCACATCCACCTTGAGCCATCCAACCATGACTCCTCCTCACAACAGCACTCACCGTCAACTGCGAGCCATCCACGACATCATCTTTCTTCCCCCCACGAACCACGCTCATCCTCTGCACACCACCACTGCCCTACAGCAAACTACCACCATGATGTCCGCGACCTTCCCCACTACTGCGTACCTCCGCACCACCGACGGCTATGAGCACCGCGCCTTGACACTCCTCTTCGACCGACCTTGTAGCAGGAAGCACCTCCATATTCTGCTCAACACACGTAGACCCTCGCCATAACCTCCTCTCTCAAGCCCTTCTCTTTGTTAGCTCCAAGGCACCACCGCTACCCTCTCGACAGCAGCAAGCCACGACCACTGCACCTTTAATCGCCGGCCACCTCTACCTCTCATGAGCACAGGCCCCGCACGCCACAACCCTCACGTGCACCCTTGCATGTGCGCATAGCTGGCAACCTCGACCGCCAGCCCTCACGCGAGCCCTCACGCGTGATCGCACCACCTACTCGATGACTCCTCTCTCAAGACCTCCGTAGTAGGGCCGAAAGAACCCATCACCTCCCGTGACCTACTCAACGTAGCCACCACCACGGGTTGTTATCCTTTGTGCCGTTGACATCATCGGACTCACCTCGACTCCACCAACGCGACCACGCCATTAGTTGTTGCTCCTATGACTCACACATGCGTGAGTGACCACCCATTGTCGGCGAGCTCCTCCGCTCCAGCCGGCCACCTTCGACCACCTCCCACTGTGGGACCACCGCCATTGCGAAGCCCTCATCGCAGTCGACCTTCCTCAAGCTCCTCAGCTTCCACCATCGCTTCCTCTTCGCATGAGGTCAAGAGGAAAATTTCCTCTGTTTTTGGGTTCTATTAGTATTTACCAAAAATGCCATTGTGGAACACTATTCAAATATTTTGTTGGATTAAATTATTAGGGTGCAATTGCGACATTATATTTATTCCTTTTCATATTTAATTTGCTCCTGTTATGCACATCAATTCTCATTGAAATTGGGTTCAGATTTGCATGCAACTAGAAATTACATACTCCGCCACTACACATGCATCATTTTCATATTTTTTAGAGCTTGATTTATGATGTGAAATTTACATAAATAGCCCTCAACTTCTCATGAAATTGAAAGTTACATTCTAAGCTGCATATTCATTGAATTGATTTCATGAATGTTTCTGTGAACTTGATGGCCCCATAGTCGTGAATCTATTGGTCTGTCCTCCCTGTGGATATGACCTAAAGTGTGGTATTATTTTAGTAACTTTGATCGAGGTTTTTTCTACCACATTACATATTGCGATGACATTTTTCTGACATTTTTTTTGCAAACGAAAAACTCTCGATCAATGACGAGTTCAGAATGTGGGTCAAGTAGTCATTCACTACACCAATTTTTTTTATTTATATTATTTTGTATTTTTCTTTTTTTAAGCACACAAACAACCAAAGGGTGGAGTGATACTCACAACTGGTCTTCGCCGCACTTTACTCCATCTCTACCATCGTAAATCTCTCTCCTTCGCCGCCCATGCATCGAGTTCATGCAATCAATCAAGTATGGGGAGAAAAATGAGTTAGACAATGTGAATACGAATGTGGGATGAAAGCAACAAAGGAAATCCATTGCCTCCCTGGCAATGATGCCAAAAACTGACATGAGCGGGATGCAGTTGTTTAATTGTGTCGTTATAGCATGCGTTCACGACGTCAATTTTAATTAAAGATTGGATTTGGTGAGTCCAAGTGTCTAACAAAGGAAGCGTGAAATCGGATTACTTTGTTGCTTTTAGTTGTCATAGGAAGTTTGGTTTGCTTGCGAGAAAATGAGAAAGAGAGAGAGAGAGAGAGGGAGAGAGAGTAGGGCTAGAGTTTGTCTTTAAATCACGACATTCAATAGAACAAGATGGGAGTTATATAAGAAACAACATAAACATTAACATTTAGCATGCAACTTGAGTTTGTTTGCAAATACAACAATATCTAAACACTTAAACAAAAGCAATATATAACTAGGGTAAAGAGAGAGAGAGGAGGAGGCAAGGTGGCCACGGTGGTGGAGGAGGGCTCCGTCAGTGGCTTGACAACTCGAAGGTGTATGTGGAATTCTTGGTGGAGCTAGGAGAAGGCTAGTGTTGTATGGAACGGTTGTGTGAATTGAATTCCTTCGAATGGGGTGGTTGAAGGGGTTTAAATAGGAGAAAAGGGCTTCTAATTGAGGTAAGGGGTTTAGCGATGTCCTGAGATGTCACTGAAGCCCTCTAATCATCGGTCCGATGAGGGCACACCTGCTTCTTCTTCTCAAGCCTCACTCGCAATTCAGGTGCTCACACTGTGAACCGTTCGATCGAAGATCAGACGGTTGAGATATTGCCAGCGACACTGGTTCAAATCGCACTTGCGGAATGCATGCCTCATGCGTTATTGCACGTGTGCCCATCGGGTGCTTGAGGGCGTGTCGCGTTGCATCCATCCGCACTGCTCAACGTTGATCGGATGGCTCGAATCAGCCGCGGTGTGCACTGAGCCGCGATTTGAGGCACGACGCAATTCAAACGCTCGCATCTCATCTCAAGGATGAGGTGGGCACCGCTACACTACTTTCTCGGTTGGTTGCGGAGACGAGATCATGCACGGGTGCTTAGCGACCGTTGGATGGAGATCCTGACCGGGTCGATCTTTCGCTTTTAAGTCGTTTGTAGTTTAATGTGGTGGAAAAATCGACTAATCAATTTTTAACAAGAAATAACCACTCGCAGAGGAGCAGGTCGTTTCCACAGGGAGGCAATAACGTATTAAAATTTGCGCCACTTAAAAATGTTTGTTCGGAGTCAATTTGGACAAGAACCAAGCCAAGATTGCCTTTAGATTAAGGTTTAAGTCAGAAACAATGCTGAAATGGCAATTATGAGAAACTACAGGATATTTTCCGCAATGCAGAGTGAATAGAATATGAATAAAATCTGGTAATGGCAGAAAATGTAAATTTTAATCAACGTTTTACTGTAGCAAAACAGGGGAATTGTTCCCCGTTGTCTTGCGCGACGAGGAGCCGATGGCCGGGCGCGGCAAGCTCGGAGGAGGTCCCTTGGATCAAGGGCTTCGAATCGGTGGTGGCGGCGAGTCGTGCGGCGGCCGGAGGTGGCCGGACGAGCTCCGGCGGAGGTGCTGCAGGCGGTTGTGCGTGGGCGCGCGGAGGGTCTGCGGAGGGCGCTGGCGCACGGAGGCGTGGCTGCGGTGGTCTGCAGGCGGGCGCTGGCGCGCGGAGGCGTGGCTGCGGTGGAAGCTACAGAGGTCGGTTGCTGGCGGTTCTGCAGGTGGCTGTGCGTGGGTGCGCGGAGGGTCTGCTGAGGGCGCTGGCGCGCGGAGGCGTGGCTGCGGTGGTCTGCAGGCGCGGGGAAGAGGGCGTGTGTAGTGAGGCGTGCGCGGGACTGCTGGCGAGAGGGCGTAGGGGGGTGGTTCTGCAGGTGCTGTTGCAGATGGTGGGGCGCGCAGTGCAGTCGATGCGGGAAGGTGCTGCGGGTGGACTTCAGACGGGTGCGCCGGTGGTTGCGCGTGGAGATGGCGAAGGCTGCAGGCGCAGGGAAGGTGGCGTGAGCGGGCGTGAGGGCTGGAGGTTGTGCACGCCTTGCATGCGGTTGGAGATGAGCGGGCTACTGCGGCGTGGGTGGTGGAAGTGAAGTGAGAGGACGGAGATTGCTGCTGGAGTGGGGGTGGACTACAGACGTCCGGGAAATTTCCCGGACGTCTTAAGTGACTGAAAGGGTGATTGCACAGTGGCTCGACGGTGGTGGTTGGTGACGACGGCGAGGGAGATGCACGCTGATGTGCTCACGGTAATGCGGGCGAGCTCCGGATGGCGGTGTGGCCTGTCACACCACACGCCCACGGTGGTGGAGACTCGCCGCCACGGTAGAGGCCGGCAGTGTGGAGTGGAAGAGAGAGGATCTCTCTGCACAGTGGTGGGTCGGTGGCGGAGGCCTCCTGCAGCCGGCAGCTTCCGTGCTCCTTTTATCGTGTCTTGAACAATTTTGAAATCAGCCGCCGACCAGATCCACCACATCCGCTCCCCCTTGAATGGCTTCATCACTGCAGCAGCCGGGCGTTGGAGCGGCAGCCAGCTGTTCTGAAAGAAGACGAATAAAGAAAATATTATTAAAATATTAGGGTTATTTATGTATAGACCCTCAACTTCTATGTTAATAAAAACAATATACCTAATTGGTTATCTAATTAGATGAATGCTATTCTAAGCTAATTCTAAATGCACTTAAGATATGAATGCAATGTATGGATTATGTAATTAGATTAAAACTATGAATTAATCTATTTCCATCCTCATTTATACTAAATAAATGTTAGAATTAACCTAATGTGTAGGCACTTAAATACTTAAATAGCCCACAACTATTGGCTAATCAAATACCCCCATGCCTAGTTTTTGCTTGTCCCTAGCAAAATTAAGCGAAACCTAGCACTCTAAGTAGACTAGTCAACTCACTTAGTCTTCCTTCAGAAGCATATTAAGTTCAGGTTCTAAACCCAAGGTCCCTAAGTAGTTGCTAAGTTACAGACTAGGTCGGCTAAAGACGAGTTGTAAGCACAAGTTTCCCTGATTTCTGACTCTACCCTAAAGTTTATTGATCCCTGAGATTAAAGCATCCATGCTTTTGCATTGGTCCGAGTTATTTGAGTTAAAGGATTTTTTTTTTTTTTTTTTTAATAAATATACTTTTTTTTTTTTTGTTTGATTCTTCTAAGTCTAACCTCAGATCAGCTATCAACACGGTCTGTGTCGGATTCATTGTCCCCATTACCATACCTCGAAGGGTGCTTGGCTTTCGATGCTTCGAGATAGCACCGCCCATAACGACCCCAAGAACTCCTGGCAATCGACACTTCGAGATAGTATCGCCCATGGATTTCTTAAGCGAATTCAGGCCTATGGCAATCGGCACTTCGAGATAGGGCCGCCCATGGTACTTGAACCGCGCAATGCGCTTACATGCCCCCAGTAGGATGGATATCCTAAGAGACAAGCGCCGAGGAGGTAATATGTTACCATCGCATCCTCAAGGTGAGTATATACTCGACCTCTCCTGCGGCGGGAACTCTTCCAATCAAAATATGTTTTCAAGCCTTTCTTAAGTCAAAACTAAGAGAACCAAATCTCTTTTCAGAAATTAAGTTAATTACCAGACCAAGTGTGAACAATTTGGATGCTTGGGTTACAAGGACCTGTAAACCAAAAGGTAGAATAAGACTCCAGGTACTACCCCACCTTTTAACTCAAACCCTAGCTTCCCTTCCTCAACCTCTTGAAGAATGGTCCGCAACTTAACTCCTACTTAAGTTTTTAAGTCCACAAAGGACCCTAAAGGTCTAAAGCTAGTAGCTTATTTAGCTTCTAAAGTTTGACCCTAGAATTAACTTAGTCTACCCTAGAGTTCTGATTTGCTTAAGACGGCAAGATCTAGCCAGTTAAGCTCAAAACTTCTCTTTTTATATATATATATATATATATATTTTTTTTTATTTATTTTTTTTTTTTCTTTCTTCTTTTTTTTTTTTTTCTTTCATTTTTTTTTTTTTTTTTTTTTAAATGCATGCTATAAACAAAATGCCTCAGGTCCTCTCCCCCATGCCTGGTTCAAACAATGTCCTCATTGAAAATCAAAAATAGCTAAAGGAAGATATTACCTGAGGCGGAGAATAGTAGGAGCTAAGGCTCCTCAAGAGTGACTTCGTCAACTAGATGGCCATCTAAAGTTATGTACGGTTTTAACCGTTGACCGTTGACGATAAAGGGAGTTGCTGAAGAGGAAGGATTTTTGATCTCCACAGCTCCATGGGGGAATACTTTGGTGATTATGTAAGGCCCATCCCAACGAGATTTTAATTTCCCAGGAAAAAGCTTAAGTCTGGAATTGAAAAGCCAGACTTGTTGGTTGGGTTCAAAGGTCTTTCGAAGAATAAACTTGTCATGCAAGACCTTAGTTCTTTCTTTATAAGCTTGAGAGGTGTCATAAGCATCATTCCTCAGCTCCTCAAGCTCACTTAATTCTAGAAATCGTGCCTTACCTGCCTTCTCTAAATCCATGTTAACACTTCGAATAGCCCAAAGTGCTTTATGTTCCAACTCAACAGGTAAATGGCATGCTTTTCCATACACAATCCGAAAGGGAGAAGTACCCAAAGGGGTCTTATAAGCCGTTCGATAAGCCCACAAAGCATCATCGAGCTTTTGGGACCAATCTTTCCTATCAGGTCTAACGGTCTTTTCCAAAATATTTTTTATCTCCCTATTTGATACTTCAACCTGACCACTTGTCTGAGGGTGGTAAGGGGTAGCAACCTTGTGAGTCACTCCCAAACTCTTAATTAACCGATTGAAGTGGTGGTTTCGGGAATGAGGTCCCCCATCACTTATAATAGTCTTGGGGCAGCCGAAACGGGATATGATATTGGCCTTCACAAATTTCAAAACCACAGAGTGGTCATTTGTGCGCGTCGGAATGGCCTCTATCCATTTAGAGACATAATCAACTGCCACCAAGATATATTCAAAACCATGGGACGACGGGAAGGGGCCCATAAAGTCAATTCCCCACACATCAAAAATTTCAACAGATTGAATAGGATGTTGAGGCATTTCATTCTTCTTCCCAATCGTTCCAGTCCGTTGACATCTAATACAGGCCTTAACAAAATTATGAGAATCCTTAAATAAGGAAGGCCACCAAAAACCAGACTGGAGAACCTTAAAAGCAGTTTTCTTAGCACCAAAGTGTCCTCCACAATGAAGTGCATGGCAAAATGTCAGCACACTTTGTTGTTCCTCTTCAGGCACACAACGTCTCAAAACTTGGTCTTGTCCAATTCTAAATAATTCTGGCTCTTCCCAATGAAAATATCTTGCTTGAGAAATGAATCTCTTTCTTTTCTGCTTATCCCAAGAGCCAGGAGTTTGTCCAGTGACCAAGTAATTTACAATGTCTGCATACCAAGGTAATGTTGGTGTTACCGCCATCAGAGTTTCAACGGGGAATGTCTCGCGAATGTCTTCAGAAATAGAGTCGTTAAGAGGAAGACGAGACAGGTGGTCAGCCACAACATTTTCTACTCCTTTCTTTTCACGTATTTCCAAGTCAAATTCTTGAAGGAGTAAGATCCACCTAATTAGACGTGGCTTAGAATCTTTCTTAGCAATGAGATGTTTCACTGCTGCATGATCAGTAAAAATAACCACCTTAGACCCTAGTAAATAAGACCTAAACTTCTCCAGAGCAAAAACTACAGCAAGTAATTCTTTTTCAGCGATGGTGTAGTTTTGCTGAGGTTCAGTTAAAGTCTTGCTTGCATAATGCAGCACATGAGGTCTTCCCTCAACCCTTTGTCCAAGGACTGCTCCCACTGCATAATCCGAAGCATCACACATAAGCTCAAAGGGGAGTGCCCAATCAGGAGCTTGGAGAACAGGCACAGAGATCAAGGCCTCCTTTAGAGTTTGAAAGGCCTCGGCACACTTTGAATCAAAACTGAAGGAAGATTCCTTCGCCAATAAGTCACAAAGTGGCCTAGAAATCTTACTAAAATTTTTAATAAAGCGCCTGTAAAAGCCAGCATGGCCCAGAAAGGATCTAATCTGTTTGACATTCGTAGGCAATGGAAGTTTGGAAATAGAATCAATCTTGGCTTTATCTACTTCCAAACCTTGCTCAGATACAACATGCCCAAGTACAATTCCTTTCTGTACCATGAAGTGACTTTTCTCCCAGCTGAGGACTAAACCAGTCTCCTTACATCGTTTCAACACATTCTCCAGGTGCAGGAGACACTGGTCGAAAGACGAGCCATAAATAGAGAAGTCATCCATAAATACTTCGACACACTCGTCAATCATGTCCGAAAAGATAGACATCATACACTGCTGGAAAGTTGCAGGGGCATTACATAATCCAAACGGCATACGCCTGAATGCAAAAGTACCGTAAGGACTCGTGAATGTCGTCTTTTCCTGGTCATCAGGAAAGACTGCCACCTGATTGTACCCAGAATATCCATCGAGAAAGCAATAATACTTATTCCCTGCCAATTTTTCGAGAATTTGATCAATAAAAGGCAAAGGAAAGTGATCCTTCTGGGTAGCGGTGTTCAGCTTGCGGTAATCAATACAGACCCTCCATCCAGTTGAGGGTCTAGTGACAACTTGTTCACCTTGGTCGTTGAGTTCCACAGTAAAGCCTGCCTTCTTTGGCACCACATGAATGGGACTGACCCATTTACTATCAGCAATGGGATATATGATCCCAGCGTCCAACCACTTCAGGATTTCCTTTTTTACAACCTCCCTCATATTAGGGTTCAGACGTCTCTGCATGTCCCTAAAAGGCTTGATGGAATCATCAGTATAAATGTGGTGCATGCAGAGTGTAGAGTCTATACCCTTAATGTCAGCAATGCTCCAAGCAATAGCTTCCTTATGCCTAGACAAGCATTCAATCAAGGCTCCCTCCTGTGCCTCAGACAGCACAGCCAAAATGATGACTGGGAGCGTATCATTGGCACCTAGGAAAACATACTTGAGAGTGTCAGGGAGGGGTTTCAACTCAAGGTTGGGGGCTTGTATGGTTGAGGGTTTCATAATAGATGTCCCCATCTCAGGTAGCAAATCTGCCTTCGGCGGAAATGATGGGGGAAGAGACTCAGCAGAAACTCCTAGCAATTCCTCTAGTTCTAGTATATCCCCTTCACATTCCTCCAAGAGATGGGAATGCTCATTTAGCATGACATGCTGAAGGGGGTCATCACATAACATTGCAGGAGTTGCCTCTTCAATCAGGTCATCTATCACCTCAACTTGAGAACAATCCTCAAGTCCAGCTTGTTTGTAAGCATCAAACACATTAAGCCGGATTTTCCTATTCCCAAAGCCCATTTTCAATGCCCCAGTATTGCAATTAATTGAAGCATGGGAAGTTGCAAGGAAGGGGCGGCCCAAAATGATGGAGGGTTTGGTTGGCTTGTTGGTAGGGTCAGTGTCCAAAACTAAGAAGTCAACGGGAAAGAAGAAATCCTCCACTCTTACGAGGACATCTTCCAAAATTCCCCGTGGTGTCTTAAGTGATCGATCAGCAACTTGAAGGATTATAGGGCTAGGCTTCAGATTGCCTCCCCCAAGTTGTTCATATACATAGCTCGGAAGGATGTTCACCCCCGCACCCAGATCAAGCAGAGCCTCATCAATTTGTAAGTCACCAATAACTACAGAAATATATGGGGCCCCTGGGTCCTTAAGTTTCGGAGGTGTGCCATGTTGAACAATTGAGCTAACAGAATCAGGTAGGACAACTTTAGACTGGACCTATTTTCTAGATTGCCGCTTTTTCGTGCACAAGTCCTTTAAGAAGCGGGCATAAGACGGAATCTGCCTGATAGCTTCAAGCAAAGGCAGGTTAATCTGCACTTGCTTGAAAGTTTCCATAATCTCATCCGTCTTATCTTTGGCTCCAGATGAGCCAGCAGAAGTCTGCCCAGAGGTGGATAAGCGCTCTGGAAATGGCACTCTCGATCTCTGGGTGGAAGGGTTGTCATGTCGAGTAAGGGGTGGAACGGGGGCAACTTCTTCCGGTGAGGTGATTTCAAGCAGAGGAGATTTGGGCAAATCTTCTTCGGTGGGGGTGAAAGTCGGGGTGGATGTTTTTTTAGGGGGTGAGACTATAGAAGCATCGGGTTTGGAAATTTCTTTCCCACTCCTCAGAATAGTCACCGCCTGAGCATGCTCCCTAAAGACAATCCCTTTTCCTTTAGGATTTTCCTCAGCAGCACTTGGAAACTTCCCAGTCTCCCTCTGTCTAACGGCCTCAACAAGGTGTCCAATTTGTGATTTCATCTCATGTATAGCCTTGTCATGAGATTGGATGATGGCACTTTGACTTTCTTGCATAGTTTTCAAGATCGCCTTCAATTCATCCATCTCAGAGGTTTTAGGTTGGGCAAAGGTCTGAGGTTGGTTCATTTGATGGTTTTGAAAGGATTGCGGTTTGTAATTCCCTGAATTTGGGACATTTCCTTGTCTCCATGAAAAGTTTGGGTGGTTCCTCCATCCCTCATTATAAGTGTTGGAGAAAGGATCATTACGAGGTCTTGGACGGAACCCTTGAGCGGCATTCAAATCTGCTTGTACAAGCTCAGGGAATTGGGAGGCTAAGTGGCAATCCACAGTGGCGTGTGTATTGCCTTGACAAATTACACATTCGGAAGCTTGGGATGTGGAGGTGTTAGGTGTGAATGAACTCGGGTTCGACATAAGCCTTTCCATGTTTTGATTCAGTAATTGAATTTGATAAGCTAAATTCTGGGTGTCCCTTGCTTCATTCGCCTCCAACTTTCTTTGCATGAGAGTGGGCTTTCTATCCATGTAGGCAGAATTCAGGTGAATAGAATTCTCACTCAAAGTATAAAATAAGTTCCAAGCTTCATCCTCAGTCTTAGATAGAAAGGTTCCTGCACAGGCACCATCCACAGTTTGCCTATGCGAATCATTAAGTCCGATGTAGAACCTTTCAACCAGTTGCCATTTAGGCACCTGGTGATGTGGGCAAAGTCTCAGCAAATCGTTAAAGCGCTCCCACGCATCATGGAAAGCTTCCCCATCCTTTTGAGCAAAACTCATGATTTCCCTCCTAAAGTGATTTGTTTTGCTCATGGGGAAGTACTTCTTCAAAAACTCCTTTTTTAGGGCATCCCAAGTATTTAAGTTATCAAGGGTGTGATACCAATACTTGGCTTTGTCCTTTAGGGAGAAGGGAAAAAGGGTCCGCATTTGAGCGTCATCAGTAACGCCCTGCAGCTTCACCGTGGAACAGACCTCGGTGAATTCCTCAATATGCCTGTAAGGATCTTCCCTAGTAGTACCATAAAAGAAGGGTAGCAAGGATATGGTACTACTTTTGATCTCATATGGATTATCCCCTCCAGGTCTACGTAGTACTGGGCCAGCTTGGTTGGTTGGGATGAAATATTCCTTAAGGCTCCTTTGACCGGCCATTTCTACCCTTGGGAGGTCTTTTCTTAGGATTCTTTCTGGTTCAGGATCAAATACAAGTTGTCTCCTAAGAGAACGCCTACCAAGCATGCACTACAAACACAATTCAAACGGACTTGTTTGGTCTTTACAGATTTAGGCTTTTGAATTTAATTCAAATTGTAGGTGACAAAACAAGTTACCCAATCAATTACGCGCCTATTGTCAACCTACGACTCGCCTAAAAAGACCTAGTTGGAACTTAGGTAATCTTCCCTAAATCTCAAATGGTCAAGTAAATCCAAAGACGGAAGATCGAGGGATGCAAGTAGGCCTAAGCCTTCCTTTGAAGCTGTGCTTTCACGGTGCTCCTCAACTACCCCCAAAAATCCGTGACAGGGTATCCCCCTCTTTGGATTTACAAAACCTTTGATCTCAAGTTCCGAACACTTCAGAATCCAACGAAAGGAGGGCTCTTGTCCTAGTATTTCCAAACCTAAGGAGTGTCTAGAAGCGTGCCGTGGTGCAAGTGAAATAAGTGTGCATACACCGTAAAAGATTTTGAACTTTGAATCGCACGCCAAGTTTGAAAATCAAATCCTTGGTTTTTAAAATGTCCTTCCTTTAATTAGTCCTTTTTCTAAAGAAAATATGTGACCACTTGTTAGATTTATTCAGTACAGATTAGGTGGTCTTCGCATTAAATCCCAAATGCAATGCGTGATAAAAAATAGGATGCAAAGTAAGAGAATGCGTACCTTGCCTCCAGCGATCTTCGATGCAAAAATGCACGCAATGCAGAAAAGCAAATCTAGAGGCTGCTCATACAGACCTAAATGGTTCGTCCTAGGGCAGGCAGCTGGTTTTTTTTCTTTTTCTACTTTTTTTTTTAGAACTACTTATGCACAAGCAAATAAAAGAAATAATAAAAAAAAATAAACCTAAATCTAAAGAAAAGGGAACAGGCTCCCAAAAATTACCCAACACGGGTCCAAAATAAAATCAGGGAACAAACCCTCAAAATATGCCCCAGAACAAGGGTTTCAAACTAACTGTAATGAAAAATTAAGTCTTCAGTCTTAATTCTATTCTAATTAAATTAGCGATTAAATACAGTGGTGTCCGTCGCGTCCTCGTCCTTCTCCTCCTTTCAAAATTGCTTGTCCACTTCTCGTCTGGCGACGTCAAGGGTCGCCTCTCACAGTGGCTGATTCTTGCACAAAATTTCTCGCACAGAAAAGAAAATAATAGATGGTCAAATCTCTGTGCAATTGACAAATAATCAAAATAAAATTAGGCGAAATTATTGCATCTGTTGCCTCCCCGGCAACGGCACCATTTGACCGGGTCGATCTTTCGCTTTTAAGTCGTTTGTAGTTTAATGTGGTGGAAAAATCGACTAATCAATTTTTAACAAGAAATAACCACTCGCAGAGGAGCGGGTCGTTTCCACAGGGAGGCAATAACGTATTAAAATTTGCGCCACTTAAAAATGTTTGTTCGGAGTCAATTTGGACAAGAACCAAGCCAAGATTGCCTTTAGATTAAGGTTAAAGTCAGAAACAATGCTGAAATGGCAATTATGAGAAACTACAGGATATTTTCCGCAATGCAGAGTGAATAGAATATGAATAAAATCTGGCAATGGCAGAAAATGTAAATTTTAATCAACGTTTTACTGTAGCAAAACAGGGGAATTGTTCCCCGTTGTCTTGCGCGACGAGGAGCCGATGGCCGGGCGCGGGAAGCTCGGAGGAGGTCCCTTGGATCAAGGGCTTCGAATCGGTGGTGGCGGCGAGTCGCGCGGCGGCCGGAGGTGGCCGGACGAGCTCCGGCGGAGGTGCTGCAGGCGGTTGTGCGTGGGCGCGCGGAGGGTCTGCGGAGGGCGCTGGCGCGCGGAGGCGTGGCTGCGGTGGTCTGCAGGCGGGCGCTGGCGCGCGGAGGCGTGGCTGTGGTGGAAGCTGCAGAGGTCGGTTGCTGGCGGTTCTGAAGGTGGCTGTGCGTGGGCGCGCGGAGGGTCTGCTGAGGGCGCTGGCGCGCGGAGGCGTGGCTGCGGTGGTCTGCAGGCGCGGGGAAGAGGGCGTGTGTAGTGAGGCGTGCGCGGGACTGCTGGCGAGAGGGAGTAGGGGGGTGGTTCTGCAGGTGCTGTTGCAGATGGTGGGGCGCGCAGTGCAGTCGGTGCAGGAAGGTGCTGCGGGTGGACTTCAGACGGGTGCGCCGGTGGTTGCGCGTGGAGATGGCGAAGGCTGCAGGCGCAGGGAAGGTGGCGTGAGCGGGCGTGAGGGCTGGAGGTTGTGCACGCCTTGCATGCGGTTGGAGATGAGCGGGCTGCTGCGGCGTTGGTGGTGGAAGTGAAGTGAGAGGACAGAGATTGCTGCTGGAGTGGGGGTGGACTTCAGACGTCCGGGAAATTTCCCGGACGTCTTAAGTGACTGAAAGGGTGATTGCACAGTGGCTCGGCAGTGGTGGTTGGTGACGACGGCGAGGGAGATGCACACTAATGTGCTCACGGTAATGCGGGCGAGCTCCGGATGGCGGTGTGGCCTGTCACACCACACGCCCACGGTGGTGGAGACTCGCCGCCACGGTAGAGGCCGGCAGTGTGGAGTGGAAGAGAGAGGATCTCTCTGCACAGTGGTGGGTCGGTGGCGGAGGCCTCCTGCAGCCGGCAGCTTCCGTGCTCCTTTTATAGTGTCTTGAACAATTTTGAAATCAGCCGCCGACCAGATCCACCACATCCGCTCCCCCTTGAATGGCTTCATCACTGCAGCAGCCGGGCGTTGGAGCGGCAGCCAGCCGTTCTGAAAGAAGACGAATAAAGAAAATATTATTAAAATATTAGGGTTATTTATGTATAGACCCTCAACTTCTATGTTAATAAAAACAATATACCTAATTGGTTATCTAATTAGATGAATGCTATTCTAAGCTAATTCTAAATGCACTTAAGATATGAATGCAATGTATGGATTATGTAATTAGATTAAAACTATGAATTAATCTATTTACATCCTCATTTATACTAAATAAATGTTAGAATTAACCTAATGTGTAGGCACTTAAATACTTAAATAGCCCACAACTATGGGCTAATCAGATCCAACGGTCAAATTTTCGTGCTGAAGGAGCTCGAGCACGGTGGATGCTGTGAAGGCGAGCATGCACTCTCAGCCATTCGATTGAAGGATCAAATGGCTTAAGGCACTACTTCGTGAGGCTGCGCAGATGAGGGGTGTGGTGGATGCGGTGACGTGGCCGCTTGTGGGTCGGATCAGATGATTAACGGCCGAAACTTCTTCGGCCAATCGAGGGAGCTCGGAATGTCGGATTTGAGTGATTTTGAGTTTGTTGGACTCGATTCATCGATCTGAGTCCATTCGTGTGGTCCGATTGCTCATCTAAGGCATGTTTCAATATGCTCTTGTACATATGGCCAATAGAAATTGATTCATAAGCAATTTTAACTTGGAATGCATGCAGTGCTCCTATGCCTATCATGACATGTTATTAGTGCGCATATATCCTCAAAACTCACCCTAGTTGATGGAATTATCATCATTGCATTTTGTGTTATCACATACCACTTGAATGAGGCAGGTGCAGCATCTTACAAATGTCTTCTCTTACACCTGACCAGGAGAAGAACAACGGGACTTCCAATATGACTTGGATTCCCAAATCATGAACAACACAATAAAACAATATAACAATATTCCTGTGGAACCGCAGCAATATTTAAAAACAAATAGAGCTTTCTTGAATCATAAGGGATCATGCTTTGAATCGCAGTAGTTGTAGATGCAAAGGTGTGAAATCACTAGAGAGAGTAGGTGTGTTTTTCTCTCTGAAAACTCTTGAGGTGTGTTCTTGAAGAGGGGGTTGAAGGTCCTATTTATAGGTGCTTTTTGATAATTTTGGAAACACAACTTTGATCGATCGATATAAATGTTTGGTCAATCAAAGCTATATTTGGACAATTAAAACAAAGTATCGATCGATTAAAAGGATTATTTGATCGACTCTAAGATTTTCAAGGAAATTTGACCGTTGGAATATATCTGATAGATTAATTCAAATGGGTTTCATCGATCAAAAGGGAATATGATCGTTAGAGGTATTTGATTGATTAAGACAATAAGTTGGTCAATCAAGGTCTGGTCAATCAAAAAGAAGGTTTGGTCGATTAGTAGTAGAATTAACATAGGTTCAAAAGAAAAATTTTTGCCAAAAATGAAAACTTACACTTGTTTTCTTATTGAGGTTCCATACATAATTCTAGACTCAATAAAATTAAGAAGTTTTCAAGTGCTCTTTGTCCTTAATGTATTTGGAGAATGTTGATGAGGATGCATCCATGCTATAATATAACTTAACCTGTAATGGTTAGTCCACAATAAAAGCATAATTTTGCTATATCAAAACAAGGGTATTAACAGATTCCTCAAAATAAAATGATTGATATTCACGATCCAAATCAAGATCTAGTTCCTCAGTTAGATTTTCCTCTTCAACTTCAATAGGGTTGTCTGACAAAGCGAATTTAACTCCATGAATCTAAGGTACCTTCGAAGAGTCGTAATGTTCAGATTGTAATTCCAAATTGGCCTTGAGGGCTTCCACCCTTTCTTTGTCATTTTCCAAGATGGGGTTTCTAGATGATTCAATTCCAAATTTGTTAAACTTAGGTTTCATGACCCCATCAGCTGTCTCTTCTGCAGAATTATCTTTTATTTCATAATTAGTCTTTAATATCAATATCATCCACCCCAGGCAGCTGACCCAAGGAATCCTCAATAATAGGCTCAGGATCTAGAATCTATTGTAGTACACTTGACCAAGATTCATAGGTTTGAGATTTCCGTTGCTCGTCCCAAATTCTATGAAACTCCTTTTGCATATCATCATATTCCCTAGGACTAGCTTCCTTTGCTTCCTAGATCATTCGTATCAATTGCGTGATCCAAGATTCATTGTAAGGGACAGCCATTTGAATCAGGCTGGGTTAGTCAAGATAGTCAATCATGCTATCAAAGATTCAGTCCTTTATGGCAGGTGACTTTTGTAACTTAGTGGATTCTTCGTAATGGTTGTGTGGACCTACCCATGTGTCAATTGCCATAGTTTCTTCTGAGTCATCCTCCAAATCACTTTTTTGAATCCTCCTTAAAATACCCAGACTTCAATTTCTTAGCAGTTGCAAAACAATCTATGTGAATCTTCTAATTGCCGCTGCCCATTTCCATATATCCTGAGTAGCAATCTATCCAGCCATTGGCTATAGCCAAGAAAGAGCAACCTAGAATAATGGGTGAATCACTTAGCTTCTCCAGTGTGTCCATGTCCAATACAATAAAATCGACTATGAAGCTAAGACCTTGCATTTTGATAATCACACTATAAACTACCCCTAGGTATGTTGGTGAAGCTATCTGCCAATTTGATAGTCACTGGTGTATGGTGTAGATCTCCAATCTTGATGTGCTAAAAAAGGGAAATATGAATCAAACTGATTTGAAGACCTTAAGCCTACAAGGGCTCTGTTGAAGCTAAATCCCTTGATGGCACAGTGATGAGAGCCTCATCATGAGCCCTAACTAGCACATTTTGACCTGAGAAAGCAAACAAAAGCTCCTACATAACCTTAAGGAAGACTTAAGTCAAGGGTTTACTCTTCTGAGAAGGAAACATGAACTAAAGGGTAAAAGCTGCAATTTCACCACTGCAGTACATAAATAGGATTTCTCAGAGGTAAAACATAAGTCAAATGGTATGAATATGATAAAGAGTGGGTTGGTTTAGTCAGAAATGGGCTATTGTGCAATCCAAGAATTAAATGACATTATGTAACCCTAAAACAGACCCACTTAATTCAACAAGGTTTTGGTCAAGATAAAAATCAAGTACACCCTCTAAAATTCATGTAAAAATATCCCTTAGGGTTTAGAACCTTCAAATTTGCCTTTAGAACCTATTTTGACCTAGATTAGGGTCCTAGCTCAGTATTTAACTTAATTTGGGTTTTTATGCAAAATGTCCATTCAAACGTGGTCAAAACTAAAATTCAACTTTACCATTTGGCTCCTTAGGTATAAATTAGCTTTATACCAAAATTTGGGCCTAAGGGAAGGCCATCTTGACCTACTTTGCGAAATGGTCCACCGAATTTCATTATGGCCCCTAACTTTTGAAAAACCCTTGCGCAGAGCCCCTAGCTTTCTCGCCACCCTTGCATTTAGGTCCCTTTGCCATTACAGCGGAGGAATCCCACTCAGGTAAGGATTCAAGGCTGATATCCCTTCGAATCCTCAGAGATCTCCTCCCAGATTTGGAAGGGAGATTCTCTGAGGATTTCTCCATCGATTGAATGCGATCTCCATATCAAATTTGCACCCAATCTCTCGTGCGAATGCTCGAGAGATTTGGGTATCCTAACTAGCTTCCATCTTCGGTGAGGAGTTTACGATGGAAGACTTGCCCTCCAAGCACCAAAAGCTCGGCCAAGCGACTATAAAAGGACCCCTGGTCCTCTGCGAATCCCTCAAGCTTGATTTGGCCGAAGAATCCCCCAGAATTCCTCTTTCCCATCTCCGACCAAGTAGCCCACAAGCTCCGGTGACTCTCCCTCCCCCCTCTTGTTGCTTTGCCACCATGCCAGTGGTAGGGTTGGCTTTGCCTCGTTCTTCCGTGTTGCGCCGCACCAGTGAGTTTCTCTCTGACCCCCTCCTCGTTGCCGTTATCACCACCTCAAGGCTGTCTTCTCCGATAACGGCACAAACACACCGCTCATCTCCTCTGCCTCCCCTTCTCCCCAAGTACTCTGATAAGTTCCTCTTCTCCTACTCTCTATTTCCCTCCTATTTCACAAACCACCGCTCGACTACCACTGTCCACCCTCATCTTCCCCATCTCCAACTGACCTCCAGCGAGACACATCCATCACTCTGCACCACCACACGTCTCGCCACCAACTGCTTCACCTTCGCCATCGACCACTAATCACTTTCCACCGACTCACTGCCCGCCACACACGCTCCACACCTCCACCGAACAATGCCGCACACAAGGGCTCAGTCTGACCTAGGCACGCACACCTAGGCCATTCTGAGCCACGCCGTCCCCCGCCTCACCTTCACCATGACACGGTGAAGGTTATCCTGCCGTCTGACTGGGCTGTGAGGCCGTGTTCTTGTTGACAGGTCTCACCCCTCGCCACCATTGAAAGAAGAACTGAAGCTTGCTTGAGAGCTTGCATTAGGTGATCCCACTCTAGGAAGCCAAGTCCTAGGTGCGTGGCTTTCCTCTGCAAACCGCGTCATCCACCTATCGAGTGACAAAGCATTCCACAGCTGTAGCAATTAGGAGGCATTCCCTGCGGAAGAGTGCGAAGAAGTGGGTGGGACTTTTAGAAAAGTCCTACCTCAGTAAGTTTCAAGCTTCCTGTGTTGTTTAAACTGATTTTGTGAATTGTGTTGTTTGCCTCAAGTCACATATGGGTGAGGTCCCTCGCCTTCACTTGCCATGCCTCGTCCATGACCTACCTCCACGAACCTGGCACCCGACCCGATTACCCGGCTCTGGGAGAGCATACCGAAGAGGAAACAGAGATAGAGACGCGGGGAGGGTAGGGAGTAGGTTTTGCTACATGGTGTTGTGCAGGAAGAAGAAGCTAAGGAAGGAAGAGGAGCAGCAAGAGAAGAAAGGAAGAAGTTAGCCACAGCAAGGAAGAAGAAGAAAAGAGACACACTGTAGCAGAGGAGCGGCAAATGAAAAGAAGAAGAAGAAGAAGAAGGTAACTGAAGAAGAAAAGAAGTGAGGTTGGGACTTATCTGAAAAAAGAGAAAGAAGAGAGAAAGTAAGGGTAGAAGAAGAGAAGCAAGAGCGGCCAAAGAAGAAAAGAAGAAGCCAAAGAAGCATAGCCGCAAAGTAAAGCAAAAGAAGAGAGAAGACACAGAAGGACAACAATTCAAAGCACTGTAGTAAGAATTTTTAAGATGTCTAATAAAATATCAGACATCCAATTCTTTTTGAGCACTATTTCTCCAAAACGTTACTCTTCAATTTTGGTTGAATTACTTATTACTTTTTATTGAAAGTTGTGTTAAGTTTTGGAATACCCAATTGCTCCCTGTTACGACCCAATTCCCGAATCCCTACAAGACACGAGAATCGGACCGACTCGACTGATCCCAAGACCCAGTCGTCCAACGAGAAAGTAACCAAAAGAGCAGTAAAATAAATCACATTCACCATGTATGTAACTAGCAATAAAGAAAAGAACTACTATAGTACACACCACCACAACAGTAGAGAATTAAACAGGTACATAAACATGATGCTTACAATAAAAGAGTATAGTGGTAACAGAAAATACTCACTACAATAGAAGAAACGGTACAGTAGGTACAACACAAGTAAAACTACTGGGCTTTACTAGGCCCAGCACCCTCTGCAGCTGTCGGCTCTGGCTGCTCAACACCTGGTCCTAAAGAGGTGACAAAGGTGACACGTCAGCGAAATGCTGAGTAGAGTGGCAACCAAAATCTAAGAAAAACAGTAAGGTGGACAAGTAGCTGTTATTTCTTAATCTCTTTCTTTATTTTTCCATTTACTCATTCTTGAATTATTCCTCAGATCTTTCTCTTGATCTCGAATGTTCCTCATGGGAACGATCTTGATTGCAGTCTTTTCCAAAAAGTAGATGTGGCACGTGGTGCTCTCTTGGCTGGGAGAGTCCCCCGTGGTGGTCATACCCTCAGTCAACCACCCCAAGGTCACTGACAGACGTAACGGTGACTACGACACGCACGATAACCGCACGGGTAGCTACCCCGCACTGGCACGCGGTCAGTCGTTTCCGTTAACGGGTGCACCCTAAAGAACAACAAGGAACCAGTATAGGGCAGAGCCCTCTCAGTAACAGGGGTCCAACCCCTCCACAATAACCAAACAGGGGTCTTGCCCCTTCACAGTCCATGCACCCTCGCCTGACTACCCTAGTTACCCAATGGGCCTAACAAGTCAGTGTAGGAAGGCTAGCAGAACCCTGGGGCCTATGGGGTGGCTAGTGCTCTCCCTACACTAGTAGCTCTCCCTGGTACTGTGTACACGAGGGCCAAAAGTCAGTACAAAGTGGCCAGACCTAACCCCGGGTCCCTGGGGCGGCTAGCTCTGCTCTGCAATAAACAGGGGGACAGTCGCTCTCCATGGTACTTCGTACTCAAGGGCCAGCTCACTTCCCCCAATTCCATTCCATTCACCTCTCAAGAGCTCTACTCCTAATTCCTCGTAGGGTTCATGCTCATATTTCTTTAACTAAGCCAGTTTAGGTTTCATCATTTCAGCTTTATATTCATATAGCCCATGTTGTCAATAGTTAACATCCATTCATAAACAAGCAACTGTTATACAATTACAGGCAATTATTATTTTTCTTTCTACTTTTCCAAGACTGCAATTTATATATTCACGACATTCGTTTTGGTGTTTCTATTCCTAGGATTCATGCCACACCCTAGGATCTATCATTCAATCTAGTTTTCCAGTCCTACGATTCATGCCATACCTTAGAATCTATTAATTATCTCACAAGTGCATAATTGTTGATAAACAATTAAAGGGAGCCACTCTACCTGCAAAATCGGGAGTACTGGGGGCATGATCGGTAGGTCCACACACCTCCGCAACCCCTAGAGCCGCAACAGAACAGGGTCCAAACACAAGGATCAAACACAAAAAACTACTCAGAACACGATACAAGTATTGTAAACAAGTAGAGGAACTAATTCTGAGAAGAACGAAGCTTGAAACGCGGAAAACCGACTTCGAACGGACCCTAAACGAGTCAAAAATGACAAGTCTGCCCCAAATTAGACGTCTGGAACATCTTCCAGACGTCTTAAATGATGGTTCAGGTCATACCTTGTTTCTGCGCGGTTCTTCAGATGTCCAGAATCCCGGTGAACCATCTGGACTTAGTTCCAGACGTCCGACTGTCACGTCGGATGTCTGGAGACCCTCTCCCCCATCTAGTGCTGTGCCCAGACGTCTGATCTGTGTGGGAGGGCGTGCCCTTGTGCCTTCCCGAACGAAACCTGCATGCGTATGCAACCATCCTCAACATGAAAATAAGGCAGAACCCTTCGGCGGAACGGCCTGCATGGTCGTAAACGCGAAAGGAAGAGGAAATGGAATATTGTACCTTTCAGACGTCTGGATCTTCCTCCAGACGTCTCCCGTGTCATTTGGACGTTGGTCCAGATGTCTAATTCTGGGAAATTTTCCCAGAATCAAGACCTCCTCGCCCTTCGCCTGCTGCACACGGCCGTGCCACACCGTGCTCGCCTGCTGCCTGAGCTGCAGCAACACCTCCCCAGCGCCACACTCCCGCTACGTGCCCGCCGACCGGCCCTGGCTACTCCGACGAGCTCGCACTCTCGCTCTCTAACTCTTCTCCCTCTCACTGTAACTCCTCCCCGTGCACACACAGCAGCAGCTGCTGCCCTCGCCCTCTCACTCTCATGCTAACTGGAAGAAGAAGAAGAAGACAGTGGAGTGATGGTGAGGGAGAGGAGAGGGGGAAGTTTTTGAAGGCACTGTGGGGAGAGAGAGGAAGAAAGCTACGCCTGCAGGATGGGGAGGAAAGAGAGAGAAGAAAAGAGGGCTGTGGGTCAGTCTACGCACGTATGCACGTAGACGCAAAATTGTACGCCGCAAAAATTAATTTCCAGATGTCTGGGAAGGCTTCCAAACGTCTGACCAGATGTTTGGACCAACTCCCAGACATTTTAAAAGATGTTTGATGCCAGGGTCTTAAAACATAAAAAACTCAAAGGAAGTTTCGTCTCTGAAACTTGTGCTAACTAGGGTGCGGAAAAAAAAAATGATATATGCATAACAAACTCAAAAAGGATCGAAGCCGGTCCGAAAAGACACACCCTCAAAAAGCTTCAGGTACTGCTCCCTCATTGCCGCCTCAGGTTCCTAGGTAGCCTCCTCGTACCGCTGGCTCCTTCACAAAGCCTTCACTAGGGGTACTTTCTTCCGTCTCAGATTTTGGACGGCTCTGTCGAGAATCTGCACTGGCCACTCAGGGTAGGTCAGGTCGTCACCCACCTCGACGCTCTCGTGACTTAGGATGTGACTGGAATCGACGACGTACTTCCTGAGGTTGGACACGTGGAACACGTTGTGCACACCAGAAAGTTGGGTAGGAAGGGAAAGCCTGTAAGCAACGGGTCTAACCCACTCCAGGACCTCAAAGGGTCCCACGAACCTCGATGCGAGCTTCCCTCTCACCCCAAACCGCTGCAGGCCCTTCATGGGCGAAACGCGAAGGAAGACGTGGTCCCCAACCTCAAATTGTACCTCTCCACGTTCCTGATCTGCATAGCTCCTCTGTGTAATCCTGACAGTGCGAAGTAGCCTGTGAATCTGCTCGACTACCACCTGACTCTGCCGGATCAGCCTGGGGCCAACCTCCCACTTGGTCCCCACCTCAACCCAACTCAAGGGTGCCGTACACCTCCGTCCGTACAGAGCCTCATAGGGTGCCATGCTGATGCTCGAGTGATAACTGTTATTATATGCAAACTCCGCCAGGGGCAAGTGCTCCTCCCAAGAGCCCCTCTAGTCCAGTACACAAGCACGTAAAAGGTCCTCAAGTGTCTGTATCGTGCGCTCAGACTGTCCGTCCGTCTGGGGGTGGTATGCTATACTGAACCTCAACTGCGTCCCTAAGGCCTGCTGAAACTCTGCCCAAAACTGGGACGTAAAGCGAGTATCCCGTGGGAAGGCTTCCAGACATCTGGACCAACTCCCAGACACCTTAAAAGATGTTTGATGCCAGGGTCTTAACACTCCCAATGTTCGACCTCGGATACTTTGATTTTCGAGTTATAAATTCTTATTTATTTTCGCGAAGATTTCATCTATATTACAACGAGACATCTTTAAAAACATGATCTAGACGTGTAAATATTTTGGCGCCACTGCTGGGGAGTAATGGACTTTTTTGAAGCTTGTGATCACAACTTATTATTCAATATTGACTTAAATTCTCTCTTTTGTTGTGCTTGTCTCAAGGAAGCAAAGAAAAGAAGAGCATCCGCACAACAACCACACCAAGGAACAAGTAACTTTCATTAGCCCTCTCTCTTAATCCCCTCAAAGTTTGAAAAGAAAAAAATAATGGAAAATCAACTTAGGGCTACCTATTTCCATACTTAGTTATTCATCAAAGTTGCCTGATTTTCATTTCAACACATCTTGAATTGCACATCCAATTAAGGTAGCTAGGGCTAAAACTTTCTTGACTGAGCCCTAGATACCAATTTTTAAGGCAACTAAATTGGACCAACTAGACCCAACATAAGGATTGCAAAGCTAGGGTCTTTAGGAACAAATCTTCTCTTAAACAAAGAAGCAAAAATTTCAAAAAGAGGTGTGCCTAAATCTTGTTTGAAAAAATCTATACAAGAGAAACCCTAAGCAAATCCGACTCTTAATCTATTTGAACCCTAAAAGAAAAAACCTAAAAGCTTTCAAAGGAACAAGAGGTGAAGTTGATCCTTTGGGTCAACCAACCTTGAAATTAGGTCACTTTTTTTTACACTCAAAAGTCCTAAGGTTCAAGTGGAACCCTAAGCACGTTGATCTTAATTAACAAAGGTAGACTTAAGAGGTCATGGTCCCCATTCTAGTCTACCTGGAATCTCAATGACAAGAGAGGTCAGGTGGGGGAAACCCTATAACTCGTGGGGATGCTCTATCGTGTAGGGGTCTTTACGGGACTCTCCCTCTTTGGCTACCGAGGTACTTCTCAAGTGGATGACCTTTCTGACCAAGGGGTATCATCTGCCCCAAACCTTTATAGTCACCCAACAATTATTGGGTGTCTCAATTAGGTCTAGCACCTTCTAATCTCATTACATCCTTCGGTGCATGTTTGGTAGGAGGTCCTTAAGACCATCCTTAAGACCTCCTTCAGAAATTCATTCTCGCCGGGGCCAAGCCTCGACGCCCTTGTTTGTGCAGCAACCTCACCACATAGACCTTTCCTCTGATTCAGAACCAAGTTCTCCTTCTTCCATCATGGCACAACCCAATGAAGAAGAGAACAACCTTGAGCACCAGCTTCAACTCCTAAATGATCTCTTCCAAAACTCTATAAACCCACCGCAGCGACCAATGATGAGAGAGAACTATAATCCCGCTGTGGTGGAAATCAAGCCTCAAGTTCGAATCCCGGCTGGAGGTCTTGATTCCGAACTCAAGCCCAATATGATTCATGCCATACCAAAATTTCATGGGCTTAACTTCGAGGATCCATTCCAGCACATTAAACAGCTCAAGCATCTAGCCCAGACCTTCGGGTTAGATGCACAAAACTGGGATATTCTGCTCATGAAAATGTTTTCTTTCTCCCTCATGGACAAGGATACTCATTGGTATCAAATTTAGACTTGTCCGATCAACACATGCTATGAACTTCAATCCGAATTTTTAAAAAAGTTCTTTCCTGTTGGCCGGACAAATGCCTTGCGCCACCAAATCACTCATTTCACCCAACAAATGAGAGAACCCCTTCATGAAGCATGGGACCGATTCTTAGATCTCATGTGAAAGTGCCCCCATCACGGAGTTCATAAATGGGAAAAAGTCCAGTCTTTTTACCAAGGACTCCGTAAAGACATTCGATTATTTGTCAGTGCAACTTGTGGAGGAAACATCATGGGTCAACATGAGGACACGGTGTGGGAGATTCTCGAAAACATGTGTGAGAACTCCATCAATAATGACTCCAAGGGCTTATTCGACCGGACGAATGCCCATGCATTGACAAATCATTGGGGAGCACATGAGGCGCAGGACCTGTTCACATTCGTCGACTTGGAATTGATGGCCAGTCGATTGGACAAGGTCTCTATCATAGAGAAGAAGGTGGATGAGCTAACTCGGCATCTGCAGTGAGCCACCTCTACGCAGAATTCTTTTGCATGGCCACCTCTGGCGAGGGAGACTGTGCAGAACATCCATCACCAATCTTCTCAAGGGATGGACCCGCATCCACCCCCATCTGACTCTCGGATCGGAGGGACCTCCGATCCACTCTATTCAAGTTGGGGGAACTATGAACCCCTGTATTCTGACCTTCCTAAGGCTCCTTAGACCTGCGAGGACCATAATGCCATCCAGAATGACCTATTCTCTAATACCTACAACCCTGGATGGCGAAATCATCCCAACTTTCATTGGACAGGAAATTCTCAGACTCAAAGACTGCCTAACCAGCCCCGTCCACAAGCTCCTCATCCATATTAGCCGCCTCAGCCTCGGCCCAATCCCACCTATCAGTCTATGCCAAACCAGGATCAAATGACTCTTATCCTTCAAGCACTGGCTGAAATTCAAAAGATGAATGCGGCAATGCAAAAATAGCACAAGGATGAGATCACAGAGGTTCGCAATCAACTAGCCCAGATGGAAAATTCTTGCCAACTTGGCAACCTTCCTTCGCAACCTCTGCCAAACCCAAATAACGTGCCGACCCAGAGGTGCATTATGAACCCAAATTCAGGCCAGGCACATAAGATTTATTCGGTCCCTACTACTCCATCACCAGACGGGATGGAAGCTTTGGCATCTTATGCGGGATTTCAGTAGCAGCCACCCCTCTTACCAAACCCAAACCAAAACCAGGCAAGATTAAACTCTGTAACAACTCGTAGTGGTAAAGCAACCCAAGACCCACATTATCCAAACCACTCCAAGCTTGGTAGTAGCCAAAACCCTAAGATAGTTATCTAGGATACCCCTGTCCTTGATCAAGAACCTAAACCTATTCTAGATGAACCAACTAGGATTGCATTTCCTGAGGCCTTGACTAAAGGAAAAATGATAACCAAACCCGTGGCTCCCGAGGAGATATGGTCAAGCTCTTTGAACAGGTCCAGATAAACATCCCCTTGATGGATGCAATCCGCCATGTACCAGCATACGCAAGATTCCTGAAAGACATATGTACACCCAAGCGTAAGTCGCGAACCAAAAGTTGGAATCCGATCGTACTGTCAGAGCAAGCCAGCTCTGTAATCTTGAGTAAACTCCCACCCAAGGCTATAGAC
Organism: Thalassia testudinum; assembly: GCA_037157565.1. Classification (NCBI taxonomy): domain Eukaryota; kingdom Viridiplantae; phylum Streptophyta; class Magnoliopsida; order Alismatales; family Hydrocharitaceae; genus Thalassia; species Thalassia testudinum. The sequence goes on along the minus strand of JAZHRO010000014.1, from coordinate 127,471,403 downwards.
CTAGGAACTCCCTTAATTTCATGTAGAATTGGTGAAACCCAATTTGATAGAGCCTTGCTAGACCTAGGTGCCTCCATAAATCTAATACCTACATCCCTTGACCACCTTGAGGAATCCAAACTTAAACTGACTGAGGTGACGTTGCAGTTAGCTGATCGATCCATCAAGTAACCTAAAGGAATACTCGAGGATGTCATTGTTAGGGTACAGGATTTCTACTTCTCGGCGGATTTCATAGTTCTAGATATGGATGCACCTGAGAACCCAAAGGACACACCAATTATATTAGGGAGACCTTTTTTGAACACTGCTAGGGCCAACATAAACTGTGAAGAGGGCCAAGTAGAATTAAAATTTGGGAATCAAACTCTGAAGATTGACATCTTTAAGGCACAATAAGGGATTAATTACGATGTTATGGAGCAAATATGTGATATCAAAGTCGTGGTTGATGAATCGCATGTTGAGAACAACCTGATTATCCCCGATCAACCACTAGAAGATAAAAACCCTCGATTAGAGGAGTATGAACCCGATCTAGACACACCCATAACTCCAACCCTTGTTCCTGATACAGACCCCGAACCACCTACTGTTGTTGATAATCCTATTATGGAACTCAAGCCGCTTCCTGAGCATCTGAAGTATGCCTTTTTGGCTTCCAATCAGACGTTTCCTATGATTATCAACTCTCGACTCACACCTGACAAGGAATCCCGTCTGATTACGGTTCTCCAACAACATCATAGAGATGTTGAATGGACTCTCGATGACTTGACTGGCATAAGCCCCTCATATTGCACACATCGAATCTACACAAAAGAGGGCGCATGACCTTCACGAGAGATGCAGAGACATTTAAACCCTAACTTACAAGAGGCCGCGAAAAAGGAGATCGTCAAGTGGTTAGATGCAGGGATCATCTACCTGATCTTCGACAACCATTGGGTGAGTCCAATCTAGGTTGTGCCTAAGAAGGCCGGACTCACCATCATCATGACTGAAATCGGAGAGGTCATACCTACCCAAATAGCTAACTCGTGGAGAGTCTGCATTGATTACAAAAGACTCAATTCCTCCACTAAGAAGGACCATTTCCCACTACCATTTATTGATCAGATTCTCGAGAAACTAGTGGGAAACAGGTTCTTTTGCTTTCTTGACGGGTACTCTGGTTATAACCAGGTGGAAACCCATCCAGAAGACCAAGAAAAGACCACATTCACCTGCCTCTTCGGGACGTATGCATTTCGAAGGATGCCTTTCGGTCTCTGCAATGCACCCGCGACCTTTCAACGGTGCATGCTTGCCATATTCTCAGATATAGTAGGTGATTATCTGGAAGTCTTCATGGATGACTTTTCATTTTTCGGAGCATCATTTGACGATTGCCTCCAGCACTTGGTCCAAGAAGTCAGGTGGTGCATCGATGTGAGTTTGGTTCTTTCTTGGGAAAAGAGCCATTTCATGGTGCCTGAGGGAATCGTCCTGGGACATCTAATCTCAGAGAAAGGCATCCAAGTCGATCAAGCCAAGGTTAACTTGATTTCCAAACTCCCTATGCCTAGCTCGATTAAGGACATCTGATCTTTTCTGTGGCACATCGATTTTACCATCGATTCATCCCTGATTTTTCAAAAATCGCGCGCCCCCTGACTACTCTTCTCTCCAAGGATGTGACTTTTGAAATCTCCAAGGAATGCACTCAAGCATTTGAGATCCTTCATGACCGAGTCACCCAATCCCCGATCCTACAGTCCCCTGATTGGTCTCAACCCTTTGAGATCATGTGCGATGCATCTGACTTTGCTGTAGGAGCAGTTTTGGGGTAGAAAATTGATGGGAAACCTGTGGTCATTTACTACGCTAGTAAAACACTAGATGAGGCTCAGCGTAACTACATGGTTACTAAGAAAGAGCCGCTGACTATAGTATTTGCCTTAGAAAAATTCAGATCATACCTTCTGGGTTCCCGTGTTATCATCTACTCAGATAACACAACTGTGATGCATCTCCTTGCAAAGAAGGACTCGACACCTCGATTAATTCGATGGATCTTGCTATTGCAAGAATTTGACCTCGAGATTCGCGTCAAAGAGGGAAAACAAAATGTGGTAGCTGATCATTTGTCCCACCTTCCTTCTGAAATAATTGACCCTTCCGGACCCATCACAGAACACTTTCCTGATGAGCACCTCCTGACTATCAATACAGAGCTTCATGGTTCGTAGACATAGTGAACTACTTGGCATCACATCAGATCCCATCCGATATGCTGAAGGCCAAGAAGGACAAATTATGTTCCAATGCTAAGGACAAATTGTGAAGACCCGTATCTATTCCGCATTGGTGCTGATCAAATAATTCGACGATGTGTCATGGAAGCAGAAATCAAAGACATACTCTCCTTTTGCCATGACCAGGCATGCGGTGGACATTTCCTAGGACACAAAACTGCATCAAAAGTCCTCCAGTGTGGCTTTTACTAGCCCACAATTTTCAAGGATGCATACGATCATTGTAAGGCATGTACCCGTCGCTAGACCTTGGGCAACATGAGCCATCAAGACATGATGCCTTTACAGCCGATTCTGGTATGCGAAATTTTTGACATTTGGGGGATTGATTTTATGTGACCCTTCCCTATCTCGAATGGCTTCGAATACATCTTACTTGCCGTTGACTACGTGTCCAAGTGGATAGAAGCCATTTTGACCCGAATCAATGATCATAAGGTTGTTATCAGATTCAATCAAAACATCTTCCCAAGGTTCGGGATTCCACGAGCAATAATTTCCTACGGAGGGGCCCATTTCACAAACAGTCAGTTCAGGTCACTGATGATCAAATACGGGGTGTTGCATCAAATCTCTACTCCTTACCACCCCCAAACTAATGGTATAGCTAAGCTATCAAACCGAGAGATCAAGAAAGTCCTCCAGGTTACTGTTCAACCTGACAGGAAGGATTGGTCATCTCGGCTTCTGGAAGCATTGTGGGCCTATAGGACCACCCACAAGACCCAATTAGGTATGTCTCCCTTCAGACTAGTGTATGGGAAGGCATGTCACCTCCACGTCGAATTGGAGCATAAAGCTTATTGGGCAGTACTGAATTGCAACTTAGATTTTTCGAAGGCTGGAACCCATAGAAGGCTTCAAATGAGCGAGATTGATGAATTACGCCACGACGTGTATAAGAACCCACGAATTTACAAAGAACGGGTAAAAACTTCTCATGATAAACACATTTCTAGAAAGGTCTTTCATCCTGGTCAAAAGGTTCTACTCTTTGATGCCCGACTCAAATTATTCCCAGGAAAGCTACGATCTAAGTTGATCGAATGCTACCTAGTCTGACAAATCTTCGGAAATGGAGCTGTGGAGATCAATCCACTCAACCATGATTTCGAACCCTTTGTCGTGAACGATTAGAGACTCAAACCGTTCATTGACATGACCAATACAAATTTCGCTGAGTCATCCTTTATCCTCCATTCTCCCTGAGCTCATTGCGCCTAGCTGATGGAGTAAAACTCAACGCTTAACGGGAGGCAACCTGTCATTCTTTGAAAAACTTGAAACCTTTTTTGACATTTCTACACTGAATTCATATTACACTTTAGGGTTCATCCATTAGCATAGCCAACTCCACCTCAAGTACCCGTACCCGAGTCTACAAATCGTTCGCAACAGTCACCTCGACCAATTCGTTCATCCAACACTTGTCCTAATGAATGAACTAAGTTGAATTCAACCCCACCTAATTTACAATGGGGACATTGCAAATCGTAGGCATGGGTGGGTATGAAAGTGCAAAATGTCAGGAAAGCTCATATCAAAAAAAGGTTTTAACAAAAAAATTCAATATCACAAAAAACACAAAAAATTGGAAAATTTGGAAAAAGGAAAAAAAACTGAGGGGGGAGAGAAATTTTTTTGGGTTAGACAAAATGAGAGGAGGAAAAGAGCAAAATGCCAAAAAGAAGCACAAAATGAAAAAGAAAAAAGGATAGTCACTAGTAAAGGATTAAGGGATTAACTGAAGTGCTAGACCACATCAAGAAAAGAGAAAAATGAAAGAAAAGTGCCAAGGAGACATAAAAGGAGATTAGCAGGAACGTTGATCTTAGGACTTTTGGGCTAGACTCTTAGGCTTAAAAATTCAAGTACCCGCTAAAATCTAGATAGTCCTCAAGAGGTTGAGGAAAATGCAAAGCTTAAGTATTAGGTCTAAGGCTTTGGGAGTATTCAGCCTCGTTAACTAACCTTTGGTTTGCGGGATTCGCTAACCTAAGCACCCCAATTCACACACAGTCTGGTTTAGTGTGCATAAATATTAAAATCACGCAAAAAGCGCTTCAATGTTCTAAAAAAGTCGCCTAGATTAGGAGCGGCCGATCAACACAAGTTGATTTGGACAAGTCCCCGGCGCAGAGAAGCAGGAAATTCCCCTCGTAGATGGGTAACAACATATCCTCTCCTCGATGCTTGTCTCTTAGGATATCAAAATATCCTACCAGGGGCATGTAAGCACTCTGCTAGTTTAGATACCATGGGCAACATTATCATGAAATGTCGATTGTCAAGGTCTGAATTCAGCAACGGAACACCATGGGTGGGATTATCTCAAAATCTCGAAAGCCAGGGTTCTGGGAGTTGCCATGGGTGGTGCTATCATGAAGCATCGAAAGCCAGGGGCCTTGGAGGATTGATATGGGGACAAGGAATCCAATACAGACCATGTTGAGAAGCCAATTCGAAGCTAGAAATAAAAAGAAAAGAGAGAAAGCTCTCCAAACAAATAAATCCTCTGTCTCTCTCTTACAAAAACACACTGCAAACTGAACCTAGGCTAAAAGTGTCTCAAGCATGGGTGCTTTAACCACGGAGTCCAACAAACCCTAAGATAGTTTCAGTGGGCCTTAAAAACCTTTGTAGAAGGCTGAGGCTAAAGTGGGTCAGGTCTAGATTTTGGTTGGTACTTGAGTACCTCTAGGCCTATTGTCGACAATCTGAACTAATCACAAAAGAAACAGAAAAAGCACTTGTCACAACTAGTAGAAGAAACCCATGGTGTAGAACAGAGGTTAAAAGCTTAAAATTTTGCTAAGGGACTAGCAAAAGCTAGGCATGGGGGTATGATGGGAGCCTCATCATGAGCCCTAACTAGCTCATTTTGACCTGAGAAAGTAAACAAAAGCTCCTGCATAACCTCAAGGAAGACTTAAGTCAAGGGTTTACTATTATGAGAAGGAAACATGAACTAAAGGGTAAAAGCTGCAATTTCACCATTGTAGTATATTAACAGGATTTCTCAGAGGCAAAAAATAGGTCAAATGGTATGAATAAGATAAAGAGTGGGTTGGTTCAGTTAGAAATGGGCTACTGTGTAATCCAAGAATTAAATGACATTCTATAACACTAAAATAGGCACGCTTAATTCAACAAGGTTTTGGTTAGGATAAAAATTAACTAAACCCTCTAAAATTCATGGAAAAATATCCCTTAGGGTTTAGAACCTTCAAATTGGCCTTTAGAACCTATTTTGACCTAAATTGGGGTCCTAGCTCAGTATTTAACTTAATTTGATTTTTATGCAAAATGTCCAGTCAAACATGGTCAAACCTAAATCCAACTTTACCATTGGACTCCTTAGGTCAAAATTAGGTTTATACCAAAATTTGGGCCTAAGGGAAGGCCATCTTGACCTACTTTGTTGGATGGTCTACCTAATTTCATTCTGGCCCATAACTTTTGAAAAACCCTTGCGCAGCGCCCCCTAGCTTTCTCGCCACCCTTGCATTCAGGTCACTCTGCCATTACAACGGAGGAATTCAACTCCGTCGTGGATTCAAGGCTAATATCCCCTCAAATCCTCAGAGATCTCCTCCTAGATTTGGAAGGGAGATTTCTAAGGATTTCTCCATCGATTGAACTCGATCTCCAGATCGAATTTGCACCCAATCTCTCATGTGAATGCTCGAGAGATTTGGGTATCCTAACTACCTTCCTTCTCCGGTGAGGAGTTTGCGATGGAAGGCTTTCCCTCCAAGCACCATAAGCTCGACCAAGTGACTATAAAAGGATCCCCGGTCCTCTACGAATCCCTCAAACTTGATTTTGCTGAAGAATCCCCCAGAATTCATCTTTCCCCTCTCCAGCCAAGTAGCCCGCAAGCTCCGGCGGCTCTCCCTCCCCCCTCTCATTGCTCTGCCACCATACTAGTGGCAGGGTTCGCTTCGCCTCGTTCTTCTGCATTGCACTGCACCAGCGCGCACCTCTCTGACCTCCTCGTCGCCGTTATCTCCACCTTAGGGTCGTTTTCTCTGACAACAACACAAACGCGCCGTTCGTCTCCTCTGCCTCCCCTTCACTCCAAGTACCCCGGATAAGTTCCTTTTCTCCTACTGTCTATTTTCCCTCCTATTTCACAAACCACCCCTCGACTGCCACTGTCCACCCTCATCTTCCCCATCTCTGGTTCACCTTCGGTGAGACACATCCATCACTCCGCAGCTCCACATGTCTCACCACCAACTGCTTCACCTCCGCCATCGACCATTGATCACTTTCCACCCACTCATTGCCTGCCACACACGCTCCACACTTCCACCGAACAACCCACATGCACGGACTTAGTTCGACCTAGGCACGCATGCCTAGGCCATTCTGAGCCACACCGACCCGCGCCTCACCTTCGCCGTGACATGTCGAAGGTTATCCTATCATCTGACTGGGCCGAGAGGCCGTGTTCACGCTGACAGGTCTCACCCCTCGCCGCCATTGAAAGAACTGAAGCTTTCTTGCGATCTTGCATCAGGTGATCCCGCTCCAAGAAGTGAAGTCCCAAGTGCGTGGCTTTCCTCCGTGAACCACATCAGCCACCTATTGAATGCCGAAGCATTCCGCAGCTACAGCAATTAGGAGGCATTCCCTGCGGAAGCATGTGAAGAAGCTGGTTGGACTTTTAGTCCCGCCTCGGTATGTTTCGAGCTTCCTGTGTAGTTTAAATTGATTTTGTGAATTGTTCTATTTGCCTTAAGTCACACAGGGGTGAGGTCCCTCACTCTCACTCACCACGCCTCGTCCGCGACCTCCCTCCACAGACCTGGCACCTGACTCAACTACCTAACCTAGCACTCCTCACGCATCACACCCACGCCGGTGCACCTGGACCCGGGCACTCACCCAACCCGATTACCGGCTCTAGGAGAGCGTACCGAGGAGAGAAAGAGAGAGAGAGACGGGGGGAGGGTAGGGGGTAGGTTTTGCTGCGTGGTGTTATGCAGGAAGAAGAAGCTAAGTAAGGAAGAGGCGCAGCAAGAGAAGAAAAGGAAGAAGGTAGCCACAGCAATGAAGAAGAAGAAAAGAGACGCACTATAGTAGAGGAGCAGCAGACCAAGAGAAGAAGAAGAAGAAGGTAGCTGAAGAAGAAAAGAAGAGAGGCCGGGACTTAGTTGAAAAAAGAGAAAGAAGAGAGAAATTAAGGGCAGAAGAAGAAGAGAAGCAGGAGCGGCCAAAGAAGAAAAGAAGAAGAAGCCAAAAGAAGCATAACCGTAGAGTAAAGCAAAAGAAGAGAGAGAGAAGACACAAAAGGACAACAATTTAAAGCACTATAGTCTGAATTTTTAAGACGTCTGATAAAATATTAGATGTCCAATTCTTTTCTAGCACTATTTCTCCATAACATTACTCCTCAATTTTGGTTGAATTAGTTACTGCTTTTTATTGAAAGTTGTGTTCTTAAGTTTTGGAATACCCAATTGCTCCCTATGTTCGACCTTGGATAGTTTGATTTGCGAGTTATAAATTCTTATTTATTTTTGCGGAGATTTCATCTATATTACAATAAGACATCTTTAAAAACTTGATCTCGCCGCATAAACACGCAGGATATAACAGGTTTTCCAGGGTCAATTTTTTTAGGAGGTTGAGCGCCCAAAGCAATTGCACTTATCTTTGCAGATAACACTACCTCTTTCAGTTGTCAAGTCTCTTTCTTTAGTTTTGATTCTCTCTTGAAGGCTTCGAAAAAGGGTAAGAAGGTGAAATAACACTCAAGAGTCTTCTGTCCCTCCTTAAATTCTGAGTCAGTGTCTAATGCATGTTTGACCTTAGAATTTTTGGATGGGCCTGGATCAGATCGTTTGGATAGGCTCCTTGCTTTTCTCTTATTTCCATGAGTTAGGGAACTAGCACCTGCACAGTGGCAAATGTGATAGACTAGAGGAGGATTCGGAAGAATGGGTGGAGGATATGAGTGAGTAGTCTATACAAAGGGGTAAAAAGATCCTTGAAGTCTTTTCATTTGGTCCCCTTGGTATTGAATTTCTTTTTTCAGATAAGTTAGCCTTTCTTCATTTTTCTTGTCCTAATCCAATAAAAGGTTCATGATAGTATCCAATGTAATAGTGGGATGGGTGGAACTAGACGATTGCCCTAAGATGGAATGAGTCAAAGACTGGGTAGGCCTAGATTGACCTTAGGTTTGATTTTGTCATTGTGGTGGCCATGAAAGATCAAGGTTGTTTCTCTGCTCAGGGTTGTATGAATCTGTATATGAATCAAATTATGTACTTCCGTAAGTGGGGTTGACCACATAGGTAGTTTATTGAGAACTCGATGTTTAGTCTTGTATCTGTAATCCATGGGTGCAATCCTTAAGTGAAATATCATCAAGTATAGGAGTGTCAGAAATGGTGCATTCCCCAAATTATTTATCTAAGTTAGAGTATAGGTCTAAGGGTGCCTTCTAGGTTGACTGAGTCTAGGATGCATCCCCAAGGTAGTAAGAGTTTATAGAGTTGCTAGTGGGTCCTAATTGATCAATGGTGTTACAAACATGGGCATCAGACGTAGTTTTAGACGTCTGGGAAGTGGCCCAGACGTCTGGAACCCTTCCCAGATATCTGGTATTTAATTTTTTCAATTTACAAGTTCGTGTCTGCGCGCGTGCACGTGCAGACGGAACCAGTCGCCTTCATTCTCTCCCTCCCTACGGACGACACCGCTTCTCTTCTCTCTCTCCCCGCGTTGCCTTCAAATAGCGCTCCCCTCTCCCTCACCCTCACTCCATCCGCCTTCATCTTCTCCTTCTCCCTGCAAGCGAGCGAGCGAGTGCGGCTGCAGCAGGCGTGTGGGAAGGAGTGTTGCGAGAGGAAGAAGAAAGCTCGACCGAGAAGGTGTGAGCTTGCCGGGGTAGCTAGAGCCGGCAGGCGGGGGAGCGGCGGGCGTGGGGTGTCGCGGAGGAGCTGTTGCAGCTCCGGCAGTAGGCGGACGCGGCACGGCCGTGTGTCGCGGGCGGAGAATGAACCGAGTCCTGATTTTGGGAAAGTTTCCCAGAATCAGACATCTGGACTTACGTCCAGACGACCCGCGTCCAGACGTCACGTAAGACATCTGGAGGAAGGTCCAGGCATCTGACAGGTACAATATTTTTCTACCTTCTTCTATTTACACGTGTACGACCATGCAGCCGTCAGCCACGTTCTCTGCGCCTCTTTGTGATGAGAGCGGTTGCGTGTGTGCGCAGGTGTTGTTCGGGAGGGCGTGAGGGCTCGCCATCCCACATGGATCAGACGTCTGGCCACAGTACCAGACGACGGAGAGGACCTCCAGACGTCCGGGGAGACAATCGGATGTCTGGAAACTGACTTCAAATGATCCAGTAGGCTTCTGGACGTCTGAAGGACTACGCAGACCGAGGTATTACCTGATCGACATTTCAAGACGTCTGAAGAAGTTCCAGACGTCAGATTTTGGACAGGCTCGTCGTTTTTGACCCGTTTAGGGTCCGTTCGGAGTCCGTTTTCCACGTTTCAAGTTTCGTTCTTTCCGGATTTATTTCCTCTACCTGTTTACAGTAATTGCATACTGTTCTGAGTAACTCCTTGTGTTGATCCTTGTGTTAGGACCCCATTCCGTTGCGGCTCTGGGGGTTGCGGAGGCGTGCGGGATTGCCGACCACGCCCCTAGTACTCCCGATTTCGCGGGGAGCGTGGCCCTCTAAATTATTTAACAAAATTTCTACAATTATGAAAAAATTGATAAAGTGTAGGGCATTGCATGTACCCTAGGACTGAGGAATTAGACTGAATGGTAGATCCTAGGGTATTGCATGAATCCTAGGACTGGAAAACTAGATTGAATGATAGATCCTAGGGTAGGGCATGAATCCTAGGACTGGAGAACTAGTTGAATATATACGTTGCAGTCTTGGAAAAGTGGAAAGGAAATGATAACTACATGTAAATTGGTTAACAACTGCCTGTTATGAATGAATAAATACAGTTGAGAACATGGATTGTATGGACATAAACTTGGAATGGTGAAACCTAAATTGGCTAAGTTAAAAGAGCCTGAACCCTACGGGGAATTAGGAGTTGAACTCCTAGAAAGTGAATGAAATAGAATTGGGGAAGTGAGCTGGCCCTTGAGTACGGAGTACCAAGGAGAGCAACTGTCCCCCTGTTTAGTGCAGAGTGGAGCTAGCTGCCCCAGGGACCCGGGGTTAGGACTGGCCACTTTGTACCGACTTTTGGCCCTTGTGTACACAGTACCGAGGAGAGCTACTAGTTTAGGGAGAGCACTAGCTACCCCACGGGCCCCAGGGTTCTGCTAGCTCTCCTACACCACTTGTTAGGCCCACTGGGCAAACCAGGGTAGTCAGTCGAGGGTGCACGGACTGTGGAGGGGCAAGACCCCTGTTTGGTTACTGTGGAGGGGCTGGACCCCTATTACTGAGAGGGCTCTGCCCTATACTGGTTCCGTGCTGTGCTTTGGGAACACCCATTAACGGAAACGACTGACCGCGTGCTAGTGCGGGGTAGCTATCCGTGCGTTTACCACGCGTGTCGTAGTCACCTTTACGTCTGTCAATGACCTTGGTGTGGTTGACTGAGAGTAGGACCACCACGGGGTACTCTCCCGGCCAGAAGAACACCACTTGTTACTTCTACTTTTCGGAAAAGACTGCAATCAAGATCGTTCCCACAAGGAACATTCAAGATCAAGAGAAGGATCTGAGGAATAAATCAATAGTGAATAAATGGAGAAATATAAAGAAAGAAAGTAAAAATATAACAGCTACTACCCACTCTACTGCTTCTTCTAGCTTTTAGTTTCCACTCTACTCAGCGTTTCGCTGACGTGTCACCCTTGTTACCTTTTCAGGACCAGGTGTTGAGCAGCCAGAGTCAGTGGCTGCGGAGGGCGCTGGGCCTAGTAGGGCCCGGTAGTGTTACCTGTAGTACCTTCTGTACTTTTCTTTCCATTGTTGTGAGTAGTTTTCTGTTACTCCCTGTACTCTCTTTATTGTAAGCTTCATGTTTATGTATATGTTTATTTCTCTACTGTTGTGGTGGTGTATACTGTAGTATTTCTTTTCTCTACTGCTATATTTTGTTACTGCTTCTTATATACATGATGAATGTGGTTTATTTTACTGCTCTTTTGGCTACTTTCTTGTTGGACGACTGGGTCTTAAGATTAGTCGAGTCGGTCTGATTCTCATGTCTCGCAGGGATTCAAGAATCAGGTTGTTACAAGATGATATCAGAGCAAGGTCGTCCCGAGAAGTGAATCAACTGACTGGAAAATAACCAATTTACCAGTTTGTAACTAGAGTAGCCACCACAACGTTATTTTGACATGTGCTCTTAGAATTTTTCGTTAGATATCATTTCATATTGACGTGTTTCCATTTTGTTTCGCGTCTCCTTGCAGGAGATGCCTCATCGCGGGACTAGCGAGGTGGGCCGCGGGTGTGGCCGAGGACGAGGTCGGAGAGGTGGGTGTGTTGCGGCCGACGTCTCAGTGGACCAGCGAATGCTCCTGGCCATTCGGGCCCAGGACCTCGCCCAGCTGATACGGGATACAGTGCGAGAGGAGCTCCACCCACAGCCCCGAGCACCTCTCCCTGGGGCTGCAGAGGGGGAGTCCTCTGTGGGACCACACGATGGACGTGGTGCTGGACGCGAGGGAGGGGATGGGCCGCCACCGCCCCCACCTTCCTCCGACGCTTCTGCGCACGAGGCTTCCTTACCTGTAGGTGGACCAACATCCCCACTGCAGTGCCACTTAGAGCTTTTCGGGCAGTTCCAGAAGCTGAAGCCCCCCTCCTTCAAGGGGGATAAGGACCCGATTGAGGGCGGGAGTCGGGTTCCCCTCTGCTACCAGTGTGGCCAGCCTGGCCACATTAGGAGGGACTGGCCGTCTAGGGTAGGAGGTTAGCAGATACTTCCCACGTCGAGCACTGGAGGGCGAGCAGGAGGCTGCGGTTTCCAGGTGCAAGGAGGAGGACAGCAGTCATGGGGAGGGTACCGATCAGCAGCTACCCATCCGACACACAGTGTGGCTGCTTCATCTGCACCTAGGGCTAAGGGGCTTATCAACGCCCTGACACACAGGGATGCCAGAGCTTCGGGATCGGTGGTGGCAGGTATGGTTTCAGTTTCCAGCAGACTCTACACACTCGTTTGTCGGAGCCAGTTTCGCAGTTAGTTTAGGCTAGGATTATATGCTGTTAGAGAATCTGTTCGTGATCAGAGGACCGAGTGGTCAGCTGTTTGTAGCTGAGGAGGTGTACATGGGTTGCGAGGTCAGTATTAGGGGACATAGCTTCCCGTTGACCTGATTATGATACAGATGGAGGACTTTGGTGTTATTCTGGGGATGGACTGGCTGTCTGCTTACCACGCTTTGGTGGACTGTTTTGAGAGGAAGATTGTCTTCTCCATACCGGAGTTGCCTTCTTTCGAGTTCCACGGTCAGCCAGTGGATGGAGGCTTCAGGTGCATTTCTGCACTTTGGGCGGTGAGACTTTTAAGCCAGGGGTGTGAGGGCTTCCTAGCTTGTGTGGTGGCAGAGCCCAGCCCTGTGGCAGACTTCCAGAGTATCCCGGTGGTCAGAGAGTAGCCCGACGTGTTCCCAGACGACTTGCCAGGACTACCGCCCGAGCGTGAGATCGAGTTTGAGATCTCATTAGTACCAGGGACCAGCCCTATCTCAACCGCATCATACAGGATGGCACCACTTGAGCTGCGAGAGCTCAAGTCTCCGTTGCAGGATCTTTTGGAGAGGGGCTTTCTGAGGCCCAGTGCATCTCCCTAGGGAGCCCCAGTACTATTTGTAAAGAAGAAGGATGGTACCCTACATCTTTGTGTGGACTACTGACAGCTGAATAGGGTCACCATCAAGAACAGATATCCGCTGCCGAGGATCGATGACTTGTTTAACCAACTGCGATGTGCCATGGTATTCTCCAAGATCGACTTGAGGTCTGGATACCACCAGCTGAGGATCAGGGAGGCAGACGTCTCCAAGACAGCTTTCCGCACTCAGTACAGACACTACGAGTTTCTGGTCATGCCGTTTGGGCTGACCAATGCCCTCGCTGCCTTCATGGACCTGATGAACCGGGTGTTTAGACCATACTTGGACCAGTTTGTGGTGGTATTCATTGATGATGTACTCATCTATTCTCAAGATCAGACGCAACACGGACAGCACTTGCGGATGGTTCTGGACACACTGAGACGACGTAGGCTGTACGCCAAATACAGCAAGTGAGAGTTCTGGTTGAGGGAGGTGACCTTCTTAGGTCATGTGATCTCTGGGGATGGCTTGGCGGTGGACCTAGCCAAGGTCGAGGCAGTGCTCAGGTGGGAGAGACCGCATACGGTTACTGAGATTCGCAGTTTCCTGGGACTGGCAGGCTACTACAGATGGTTCATCAGGGGTTTTTCACAGATTGCAAGTCCTATGACACAGTTGACCCAGAAGGACGTGCCCTTCACTTGGACAGATGCCTATGAGGCATGTTTTCAGGAGCTGAAGGAGAGGCTGACTTCGACTCCCGTGCTCACCATCCATGATAGTAGTGGCAGGTTCGTTGTGTACACGGCTGCCTCCCTGCAGGGGTTAGGGGGTGTGCTCATGCAGAGGGGTCACGTTGTCGCTTACGCTTCATGGCAACTGAAGCCCATGAGCATAGCTACCATACCCACGACCTGGAGCTGGTAGCTGTTGTCTTTGCGCTGAAGACCTGGAGGCACTACTTGTACGGTGAGACCTTTGAGATTTTTACAGATCACAAGAGCTTCAGATACCTATTTGATTAGAAGGAGCTCAACATGAGACAGAGACGTTGGTTGGTGCTCCTGAAGGACTATGACTGCAGCATTTCCTACCACCCGAGAAAGGCCAACGTGGTGGCTGACGCTTTGAGCCGGAAGGCGCCCGCACACTTGGCCAGTTTACAGGTGCAGAGTTGGAGCCTTTTGGAGGAGATGGGCAGTTGGCGACCCCTAGAGTTATGGGGGCACTGTGGGGTAGTGACTGTGACACGATAGACGAGGCCATAGCTCATAGATCGCATCATCACAGGACAGATGGCTGACCCGTACTTGTAGTCCCTGCGTGACAGAGTACTGTCAGGAGACCCGAGGGACTTCTCTTTCACAGACCAGGTGCTGCACCTGAGGGGACGTCTGTGCGTTCCCAGAGACGAGGAGCTGTTGAGAGAGCTCCTGACTGAGGCACACGGTTCCAAATTCACCATACATCCCGGAAACACGAAGATGTACCATGACTTGAGACGTGAGTTTTGGTGGAGGGGGATGAAGTGGGATGTAGGTGAATTCGTGCAGCAGTGTTTAGTGTGACAGCAGGTGAAAGTCGAGCATCAGAGGCCTGCAGGGCTGCTACAGCCACTTCCAGTGCCAGAGTGGAAGTGGGAGAGCATCACCATGGACTTGGTGGTGGGCTTACCTGTTACCAAGTGAGGACACGATGCAGTTTGGGTAATCGTTGATAGATTGACGAAGACGGCGCGGTTCTTGCCGATCCAAGTCACTTTGGGACTAGCACAGTTGGCAGAGAGGTATATCCGCGACGTGGTACGACTACACGGAGTTCTACAGGATATCGTATCCGACCGGGATACCTGCTTTACGTCCCAGTTTTGGGCTAAGTTTCAGCAGGCCCTTGGGGCGCGGTTGAGGTTCAGTACAGCTTACCACCCCCGGACGGACGGACAGTCTGAGCGCACGATACAAACACTTGAGGACCTTTTGCGTGCCTGTGTACTGGACTGGAGGGGCTCTTGGGAGGAGCGCTTGCCCCTGGCGGAGTTTGCATATAATAATAGTTATCACTCGAGCATCAGCATGGCTCCCTACGAGGCTCTATAAGGACGAAGATGTACAGCACCATTGAGTTGGGTTGAGGTGGGGACCAAGTGGGAGGTTGGTGAAATTGCACTAGAGGGGGGGTGAATAGTGAAATTATAGAATATTGTAATACAAAAAATTCAATCACACAATGTACTCAATTATTTTTAGGTGGAAACCCAAGATGGTGAAAACCACCACCTAAGCCAATCCCTTGACTTAGGATTTTCGATCACAAGGTGATCAATCCACTAACCACACTACTGAAACGAGGGTAGTGTACCTCAATTACAAATCCCACCTCCGATCCCTAAACGGAGGTTTCTCCCTTCAAAATGAAGAGATGGGGACTCGACAGGCCAGATACCCAAAGTACAGAAATTAAGAAGTAAAATAACACCTATAGAGCACCCCAATAATTTAGTTGCTTTCTTATCTACTAAGCATGAAAAGAACTCCCTGATGATTTGCATAACAGAGTGAGCCGGGAGTATGGATTTGCCCTTTGATCGGAGTATTAGCACAGCACAAGGGCAAGATGGAGCTTAGAGTAGAGAGCAAGAGACTTTTATAATGGAATTATATCTTAAGAGGTGTGTTTTGCCGAAGAGGAGTTGTAGTCTATTTATAGGAAAGTTTGGAGCCTTCAAGAACACTTGGGAGAGCTCTTCTAGCCGTTGGAGACAAATCCCAAGAGTTTAGGATGAAATCCACACAAAATTAGGGCAATGATGAGTCTGACAGCAATATCAGATGTCTAATTATAGGATCAGACGTTTTATAGGACATCTGATTTTACCTCTCGTCGTCTAATACTGTAGGACATCATTAACTGACTCTATTGGATCATAAGAAGGATGTCTGATATTTTCTCATAAGACGTCTGATTATGTTATTGGACGTCTAATGAAGGGTGGATTCGTTCCTGTTATCATCAGATCCAAACAGGGTTCTAGGTTTAGAGGATCAGACGTCGTTATGGACGTCTGAGGACATTAACAGACGTCTGAAAACCTAAATACTCTTCCCTACTTCTTCTGCCAAAAGATTATGTGGCCGTAAAGAGATACGCACAGAAAATCATGGCCAACGGTTCAAAGGCAGACATCTGGAAGTGTGTCAAGACGTCTGGAAATCGATTTTTCGTAAGCCAGGTCTAACGGTTACTATGAGGATGTCTGGGTAAAGAATCAGACGTCTGTGTAAGGTTATTGACGTCTGAAACTGAAGTCCTTCCACTGATGTTTATCAGGAGACAAACAAAGGCAGAACTCTTTGAAATTAGACGTCTGAGACACTTGTCAGACGTCTTAATGTGGAAAATCAGATGTCTGACCATTGTCCTGGACGTCTGATAAAAGTATAAGTGTTGGGTTTTTGTTTCTAATTTATCCTAAGTGTAGAGAGCCTAAGTTAGCTATTTATAGGTTATGTTTGGGGGCTCTTTACAATATTTCTAGACTCAAATAAAATGAAAATTACAACCTTTGAAAGTTTACATGAAAAAGCCTAAGACCTAATACTCTTGCTACTCATCTTCACACTTTTAATCTCTCGTCTTGGAAAGCTTTTTGAAATCCTACAAATATGTTATTAAAGAGAGAGAACAATATGCTACGCTTTATTTTTTATTTCATTTTCTTCATTTTGTAATATCATCAAAATATTATATATGAGTGGTTGAACTAACAATCTCCCAGTTTTTGATGATTTTCAAAATATAGCTATAGGTTCCTATTTCCTCCCCCTAAAGGTTGTACTTGGTAGTCTCTATCTATTTAAGAAGTTTGTTTTTATATTATTCCCTAAGTTCTTACCTACATTCTTCTCCCCCTTTTTGAATATCATCATGAAGGGTTGTTAAAGGGAGTTGAAATCCAAACTACAAGAGCGATATCTACAAAGTAGAGTGCAGGAATAAAATTGTATGATTAAAAGATGACAAGGCATTAAAGAAAATTGATTAGCAATAGAAATAGTTAAGCATGGACTGGCTATTTGTTCCCAAAAATATTAAGTACGGGGTCAAGGCCACTTAATACAAATTTGGAATAAAAGAAAGAAAAAAAAGACAGAAAAATAGAAACACTAAACTATTCTTCTTGATCTTGGCGGCGGCGGCGAAGAGCGGGTCTGTGTCCCATTTGCAAATTTTGAACATCTGATCTAAGTTCGTCGATGTCGCGGCGCATGTTCCCATGTAGGTGTACATCTCACCGATTCGACGCAGCAGGAGGGAGATGCCGGAGGAGAGGGAATCTGTGGCTAGATCCCATGCTTCATCAAAGCTCGAGCGGGGAGCTTCTATTTGAAGGGTTTGTGGTTCATGGAAGTCTGGGGACCAGAGAGGTGCAGTTTGAGGTTGGGGACCATGTCTTCCTTCGTGTTTCGCCAATGAAGGGCCTGTAGCGGTTTGGGGTGAGAGGGAAGCTCGCGCCGTGGTTTGTGGGGCCCTTTGAGGTCCTGGAGCGGGTTGGACCCGTTGCTTACAGGCTTGCCCTCCCTCCTCAGCTTTCTGGTGTGCACGACGTGTTCCACGTGTCCAACCTCAGGAAGTATGTCGTCGATCCAAGTCATGTCCTGAGTCACGAGAGCGTCGAGGTGAGCGACGACCTGACCTACCCTGAGCGACCAGTGCAGATTCTTGACAGAGTCGTCCGCAGTCTGAGATGAAAGCAAGTACCCCTGGTGAAGGTTTTGTGGAGGAGCCAGCGGTACGAGCAGGCTACCTGGGAGCCTGAGGCGACAATGCGGGAGCGGTACTCGAAGCTTTTCGTGGGTACGTCTTTTCGGACCGGCTTCAGTCCTCTTTGAGTTTGTTATATATATATATTTTGTTCCTTCCCGCACCCTAGTTAGCGCAAGTTTTGGGGATGAAACTTCCTTTGAGTTTGTTATATTGTTACGAACATGGGCATCAGACATAGTGGAAGTGGCCCATACGTCTGGAACCCTTCCCAGACGTCTGGTATTTAATTTTTTCGGCGTACGAGTTCGCGTCTATGCACGTGCGCGCGTAGACTGAACCAACCGCCTTCGTTCTGCTCTTTCTCTCCCTCCCTACGGACGATGCCGCTTCTCTTCTCTCTCTCCCCGCGCTGCCTTCAAATAGCACTCCCCTCTCCCTCACCCTCACTCCATCCGCCTTCATCTTCTCCTTCTCCCTGCGAGCGAGCGAGTGCGGCTGCAACGGGCGTGTGGGAAGGAGGAGTGTTGCAAGAGGAAGAAGGAAGCTTGACCGAGAAGGTCCGAGCTTACCGGGGCAGCTAGAGCTGGCTGGCGGGGGAGCAGCGGGCGTGGGGTGTCACGAAGGAGCTGCTGCAGCTCGGGCAGCAGGCGGACGTGGCGCGGAGCGGCCATGCGTCGTGGGCGGAGAACGAACCAGGTCCCGATTCTGGGAAAATTTCCTAGAATCAGACATCCGGACTTACGTCCAAACGACGCATAAACCGTTTGGAGGAAGGTCCTGACATCCGACAGGTACAGTATTTTTCTACCTTCTTCTATTTACACGTGTACGGCCATGCAACCGTTCGCCGCATTCTCTGTCCCTCTTCGTGATGAGAGCAGTTGCGTGTGTGCACAGGTGTTGTTCGGGAGGGTGCGAGGGCTCGCCAACCCATGCGAATCTGACGTTTGGCCACAGTACCAGACGACGGAGAGGACCTCCAGACGTCCGGGGTGACAATTGGACGTCTGGAAACTGACTTCAGATGATCCAGCAGGCTTCTGGACGTCTGAAGGATTGCGCAGACCAAGGTATTGCCTGATCGACATTTTAAGACGTCTGGAAGAAGTTCCAGACAACTGATTTTGGACAGACTCATCGTTTTTAACCCGTTTAGGGTCCATTCGGAGTCTGTTTTCCGCGTTTCAAGTTTCGTTCTTTCCGGATTTATTTCCTCTACCAGTTTACAGTAATTGCATACTATTCTGAGTAACTCCTTATTTTGATCCTTGTGTTAGGACCCCATTCCGTTGTCGCTCTGGAGGTTGCGGAGGCACGTGAGATTGCCGACCACGCCCCCAGTACTCCCGATTTCACAGGTAGAGTGGCCCTTTAAATTATTTAACAAAATTTGTACAATTATGAAACAATTGATAGAGTGTAGGGCATTGCATGAACCCTAGGACTGAGGAATTAGATTGAATGGTAGATCCTAGGGTATTGCATGAATCCAAGGATTGGAAAACTAGATTGAATGATAGATCCTAGGGTATGGCATGAATCCTAGGACTGGAAAACTAGTTGAATATATACATTGCAGTCTTGGAAAACTGGAAAGGAAATGATAACTGCCTGTAAATTGGTTAACAATTGCCTATTAAGAATGAATAAATACGGTTGAGAACATGGATTGTATGGACATAAACCTGGAACGGTGAAACCTAAATTGGCTGAGTTAAAAGAACCTGAACCCTACGGGGAATTAGGAGTAGAACTCATGGAAATTGAATGAAATAGAATTGGGGAAGTGAGCTAGCCCTTGAGTATGGAGTACTAAGGAGATCAACTGTCCCCCTGTTTAGTGCAGAGCGGAGCTAGCCGCCCCGGGGACCCGAGGTTAGGACTGGCCACTTTATACCGACTTTTGGCCCTCATGTACACAGTACCGAGGAGAGCTACTAGTGTAGGGAGAGCACTAGCTACCCCACGGGCCCCGGGGTTCTGCTAGCTCTCCTACACCGACTTGTTAGGCCCACTGGGCAAACCAGGGTAGTCAGGCGAGGGTGCGCGGACTGTGGAGGGGCAAGACCCCAGTTTGGTTACTATGGAGGGGCTGGACCCCTGTTACTGAGAGGGCTCTGCCCTATACTGGTTCCATGCTGTGCTTTGGGCGCACCCGTTAACGGAAACGACTGACCGCGTGCCAGTGCGGGGTAGCTACCCGTGCGTTTATCGCACGTGCCGTAGTTACCGTTACGTCTGTCAGTGACCTTGGGGTGGTTGACTGAGGGTAGGACCACCACGAGGGACTCTCCCAGCCAGGAGAGCACGACGTATTACTTCTACTTTTCGGAAAAGACTGCAATCAAGATCGTTCCCACGAGGAACATTCAAGATCAAGAGAAGGATCTGAAGAATAAATCAATAGTGAATAAATGGAGAAATATAAAGAAAGAAAGTAAAAATATAACAGCTACTGCCCACTCTACTGCTTCTTCTAGCTTTTAGTTGCCACTCTACTCAGCGTTTCGCTGACGTGTCACACTTGTTACCTTTTCAGGACCAGGTGTTGAGCAGCCAGAGTCAGCGGCTGCGGAGGGCGCTGGGCCTAGTAGAGCCAAGTAGTGTTACCTGTAGTACCTTCTGTACTTTTCTTTCCACTGTAGTGTGTAGTTTTCTGTTACTCCCTGTACTCTATTGTAAGCTTCATGTTTATGTATATATTTATTTATCTACTGTTGTGGTGGTGTATACTGTAGTATTTCTTTTCTCTACTGCTGTATTTTGTTACTGCTTGTTATATACATGTTGAATGTGATTTATTTTACTGCTCTTTTGGTTACTTTCTCGTTGGATGACTGGGTCTTGGGATTAGTCGAGTCGGTCCGATTCTCGTGTCTCGCAGGGATTCGGGAATCGGGTCGTTACAAATGGGTCCTAAAGAACAATCACTAGATCCACTAGGCAGGGTAGTCCAAGTCTCTTGTACCTAGGGAAGTGAGTTTGTTGATGTAATTGTAATTGCTCCCAGACTTGTCTTTGTTGCCCTAGTATCTTGGAAATTAAATCTTGTGATTTCCTCTCATACTCTTAGAGTCACTTCCTTAATTTGTCTAAGTCATCTACTTCAATCATGGTGCTAGGACCTATATGTCTGTTCTGGTTCAAGTATGGGTTGGATCTTTGGGATTCGGGTTTTGAGAAAATTGAGGAAAAAGAAGTCTAGGAAAAATAATCGTATCTTGGTTGTTGAAGAGGAGTAGTCTTCCACCCAAGAGAAGTCGGAATCATGGTTGGTTTTGGAGAGGGAAAAGTTTGAGGATACTGATCGTTGGGATAGAGGGATGAGGAAGGAATTGAGGCCATTGGGGAAATAAGAGAAGAGGACGAAGAAGAATGAATAGGGATAGGAGTATAGGAAGTAGAAGGTCTTCTTGAAGAAGACATAGTAGAGGTCTTGGCAACCTCTTACCAGTGACAAAGGGGCTGGTGAAATAGAACAAGGCTTTGTGTCTAGGAGCAAAGGTGCATACTGTTGGTGCGAGGGCACCACGATCATTAATTTTGTTGATAATAAAACACGTGTTATTTAACATTGGCATTGAGTTTGTAAGTTTTAGCGGAATGCAAATGGATTCAAGTATGGAGGAGGAGCTCAAGCTCGTGTCCATGGTGGATTGGAGGACCTTGATGGAGGAGAAGGAGCTTCGCTTGAAGCGAAAGCTTGAAGAAGGAAGGAGATGAAGAATAAAATAGATCATTTATTCATGTATTCATTTGTCATCTCTTTTGCTCTTTATTTTATGTCTAGATTATATGTTAAAGAGCCTCAAAGTAACTAAACTTTATCCCTAAGAACACTTACTCTAACCTAGGATACTTAGGCTTTTCGTAAAAAACTTAGAAAACCAAATTAGGCATTAGACAACTTGATCAGACATCCAATCTAAAAATCAGATGTCTGATCATAGACTTTAAGAGGTCTGACTATTTGATCAGATATCCAAACACATAGGCTGGACTTAGTTTTTCTGTCTATTAATTTCAGACAATCAGTCCTTAGTCTAGACATCTTAGAAGACATCTAATGAACTTGTCAGATGTCCAACTAGAGGACGGTTGCCTTTATCAGGCTAATCTTAGAGGATTAACTCTTTATCCAACCTACTTTCACTTTTAGACATCCGTAGTGATCCCTAGACGTTTGATAAATAGACGTTAGGCTTAATCTATCCCAAAATCACTTTTGTAAGTAATTATAGCCGTTTGAGCCTCCTGAAATCAATTCTCGTAGTAAAACCAATTTCCAAATGTCCAGTCTTTGTGCCAGATGTTTGACCTATCGTCTAACCAATAAGACCTAGAATCCTATTTAGGTCTGGACAAAATCAGGAAGGAAACCCGTCTATAATTAGACATCTAACCTTAAGTCCAGACGTCTTAAAAATCATCTTTAGATGGCCATTCTGATTCAACACCATCTACTTAATCCATCCTTCTAGATCAGACGTCTGACCATAAAATCTGACGATGGCCCAGACATCTGATAACCCTTTTAGAATCATAAATAGCCTTGATTTCAGCCTGATTTGCCTTGGGATAATTCCCAACGGCTAGAGAAGCCTTCCAACGGCTACAAAAGGCTTCTAAACTCTTCTTAGGATGTCTATAAATAGAGGAACATCTTTCCTTTGCTATACACACCAAGCAATACTACTTTCCACTCCTTTTGTGTCCAAGAGAAGAGATCAAAGAGAAGTGCTTCCGCTCTCAAAGCTCCCAATCTGAGAGCATCAATACTCTACCAAGATTACGCCTACACACTTTTGACTAAGGAGAGATTCTTACCAATAGTGGCATAACATTAAATTTACCTTGTGGCTCTATAGGTTCTGTTGTTATTTCTTTAGTCTTGGTTGGGTATTCATTTTGTGAATTTTCATCTCCTTCATGGGACAAAATACTCCTCGTGTAGAGGAGGGGTTTGAGGTACACTACCCTTGTCCAAGTAGCGTTGTAATAAGAGGTTAAGTCACCCTCGTTTAAGTGATTCGGTTAGTGGATTTGATCAACTCGGTCGATCATAAAAACCTAAACCAAGAGGTTTAGCTGGTGATTTCTACCTGGGTTTTGTTTTCTAACTAAAAATCATTGTGTATTTGTGATTGCTTTCTTTTGTGAGATTGTTATTATATTTTCCACATTATTTTTTGTATCACGCAAATCCCACCCCCCTTCATTAGAGAACCCACATTTGGTATCAGAGAAGGTCTCGCATTTTCGACGTCACACATCGGTAAGAAATCATGGAGGGATGCATCACCGCGAGGAGAACATCCAAGGGGTAGTCTACTACCCATCCGCCATTCTTCAATAGGAGCAACTACCCTTTCTAGAAGCTCTAGATGATGACCTAGATCGAAGCAAGTGACTACATGATATGGCAGCGATGAGAAGTGCTATACGTCATTCTAGAAAGGCTTGAGGCAGGTTAGTCCCAACAACAAACTCTGTTGCTATCAACCAACGCTAAGAGGATGAATGGTCTCTATTGCATGTTGAGCCCAAAGGAATTCAACCATATCTAGTAATGTGCCATCGCATAAGAGATTTGGCATACACTAGAGGTAACCCACGAAGGTACCTCCAAGGTAAAGTCCTCTAAAATTAATTTACTTAGTCAAGAATTTGAATCATTTTCTATGAGGACTAATGAAACTCTAAGTGAGATGAACACTAGGTTCACTCTCATAGAGAATGATGAGTTCAATTTATTGGACTAATTTTTAGCCTAAGTTGATTAGTTCCTACATTTTAGAGTGAACTAGTATTTACATTTGGTTATAAAATAAATGCATGCATTATAATTTAGATTTGCATAATTTATCTTGAATTGTAAATAATTATATGCATCTATTCAATTGCAGGAATTCGAGGGCAGCCAAATTTCACTTTTAAGACATCTAGAGTTCAGTCCAAACATCTAGTTTTATCCTGTGCATGCTTGAGTTCTCCCTACTCTTGGATCCCTTCTCTCTCTCACTAAGTAAGCATTCCTGCTCTTTCAAATAACCTCTCTTTCTCTCTCTCCTATTTTAATCCTTTCTCAACATCATCTCTCATGTTAAAAGGCCACTTAGAATATCTTTGAGAGGGAGGAATCTCTTCCCCTGTGGGGACCTCTTCCATGGCCACCACCACCACCATGGCTCAAGCGTTCACCATGTGTCTCTTGCTTGCACCGTGAGTTGGGCATGCCCTGTTGCCTTCACCATAAATGAGTACACAGTGACAGTGTGCACTCATCAAGCACTCACCACCATCCTCCTCTTCCCTATCTCCTTTTTCCTTCTTTACCATCAACCCCAAATGCTTTCCTTGCTCACCATCTTCCCCACCGAGAACCCAACAGCACCACCACCATCCTCACATCTACCAACACCGCGAGACACCATCACCAACACCATTTTCCTCCACCTCTCCCCCACAGATCCATCTCCTTCTCCTCTATTTTAACCCCTGCGAGAACCCATCCAAGTCACCTTCGACATGCACAAAGAGACCCATGCACTATTCATCTTCTTTAGAAAAGAACCCAATGCCGACGTGCTCCTCCTCCATGTAGCCATCCACTCTAGCCTCCATCCTTCACACTGACAACTCCCTCGCTCTTGCCTCAATGCCAAAGCATCCCCGTCGGGCACCAATGCCACGTGCTGCCACGCGTGGTCCGCACACTTAGCCACAGCAGCCCGCATGGGCTTCAACGCCATCGACCCATCGGTGCTCCACCCGACCACCTCCGGCGACCATTGGCCACCTCTGACTACCATCAGCCATGCCTTCACCACCATCGTGAAGCCCTTCCTCAAGCACACCTCCACCACATGCAGGCCGGCAGATGGCCTCTCTTCTTCACGCGCGGGTAGGAGAGATAAAGATTGCTCTATTTTGCCATTCCATAATATTTATAGGTTATGCCATTGCCAAAAAAACTATTCATTTATTTAATGAATTGATATATCGAGTGAGTTTTCAAGCCATACCCTTTAGTTCTCGCAATATTATCTGACTATGAATATGTGCATTTTCCTCAATCTATTGGCCTCATGTACACTACATGATATATTCTAATTGTAGGAAAATATCTGATTATCACGTTTTGATAAATTGACAAAAATATGGGAAAATATCTACTATGATACTTACAATAGTATGAAATATCTGTCAGCTTTCTCTTCTTTAAAAAAAAATAAAATCACTTTTAATTAAATGAAAAAAGAAGATCCTTCTTGGAATAAGATTTAGCATGGAAATATTTACTAGTTTAATAGGCTAATTCCTCCCTATGGAGATGACTTAACTATTTTCGTGGTTAGATTTAGAGTATTAAATATTTTAAAAAGCAATTTTCTACCACGCAAGAACTATAACCACACGACATTTTATGTTAAGATTTTTATTGAAAATGATTTTTGCTCTTTCAAATGGCGTCGTTGTCGAGGAGGAAACACGCCTATTAAATTTTTCAGGGAATTTATATCATTTTTATACTATTTATGAAGCTGTTCTAAATGGTCGACATTGGTTCTCTTTGTATGCATAAAGGAATAAATGAGTGCGACGGGCAGGCACGATGGAGATGATATTTTTGGTCGACATTAACGCCACCTAGAGGGCAGCAACAAGAGAACATGGGCCTTGATCCCACACGCGTGGAAGGAGGATTGGCGACTGAAGACCTGTTTGCTTCTTTTAGACTTAGATCAGGCTAGATAGATAGTAGAACTCAGGTTCTGTCTTGTTGATCCGTGTTGGGCATTTTAGGGAATGTGTTCTCAGTGCTTTTTATTGCTTATCGCTCATGTATGCGAGATTGTCTTTTTGGAAGTTTGTTCCCATTTTATTTAGATTATAAGTTTGAACTGCATGTTAGTTAGCTAGCTCAATTAGATTAGGTTTGTTTGCTTATCATAAAAAAAAAAAATGAACTACCTGCTAGAAGCTGCATATCTATAGGAAGACCATCTAGGATTGAATGAGCAGCATCTAGTTTATATTTCTGCATTGCAGACATCTTGCACGAAGAAAGTTGGAGTAAGGTACATCTTCTCTTTAGCATCAAATACCTATCATGCTTCTACTTTGGATTTAAATCCAAGACCACTGAATGTGTTTGAATCTAATTAATTCAATGGTCACATTTAAGATTGTGACTGTTAAGAGCTTGGACCTTAAAATCAGTGACTTGAAATTGCATTTAAAAGGACTTGATTACAAGATTTTAAATACAAAACACACACGTGTGTTGCACACCTGAGGCACTGTGCACATTACACATAAGGTCACTAGATAAATTTCTACCTCTCCTCTTTGCACCACAAGGTAAGTTAGTCGAAAATCAACAAGCCTATCCACGAAGTTACCTCGGTTCCTCATGCGTGGGCTCGATTTGAGACTTCCATCCCTTGCGAGCAGGTTGTAGGCACCAATGAAAGTCGGCCTAGGAAGGATAATTCTTGCAAAACTTGTTTGGCCACCAACTTAATACTTAATTTTAAGACCTAGAATCTACTAAAAATTGATCCCATTGTATTTGCATTTGTTAAGATAGTGGTAGAACTCTCTAGGAAGTTTCTGGTTTTATTCTGATTTCTTCTATGTCCTAAGAGAGTTAAACCTATTTGGCTTAAAGTAATGGATCTCCCTTACTCCTATCATTTAGATTATCAGAATCAATACTTCCCATCTTTTAACTAGGATCCCATGCCCCGAGCGTATCCCTCTTTAGAGAAGTACAATGACAATTCATGGGATCAAACCTATTTTGATCTGGGGAGTACTAACCTGATAACTCCCACTTTTGAGTAGAACCTTAGAACTAGATTTTTCACCCCTGGAATCCCCACTACTATGCAAACACCCAACCCTCCCACCCTTCATGATTTTTCCTATCAAGGTTGGATCAATACCCTTAAGCAACCTAAGCTTGAGATGGACTATCCTCCCCAATCTGACAGTAGCCTCTCCTCTTTTATGATAGAAATGCAAAACCAACAAAAAGAAACGATGGAGTCTATAGGAGAGATGTTGAGGAATAGTCAACAATTGAACGAGAAAATTCATTAGCTTAGCTACTCTCTTACTATTGATTATGATCAATACTGGTACAACCATGGTCATCAAAAGGATTATGAGGAAACAACGGATAATAAGGATCCTATTTTGAGTAGCTATCACTTAGACTCTCCCCATGAGACACGGCCACTAGAGGAGAACTACCTTAATGATTATCCACCCGAGCTATATTGGAGTCAAAAGAAAGGGAAGATGATACCACTTGAGGACCTTGACCCTGCTGACAGTATTTTTCTTACCCCTAATACACCCAGTCAAGGTCGTATTGTTCATGCCCCTTCCCTAATTAATCATGTGGTGGAAGCCCATTCTACCCTTAGTGAGCCTAATCCTGACCCTCCACTTAGGGAACCAACACCTTGTTGGAACCTTGTTCCACATCATATTTTGGTGTTAACAAAATTATTATGAATTAATGTTTGCAATTGAGTTCTTTTAGTTTTAGGTGAAGATCAAGGCAAACATGAAATGATGGGGGCTTGATGAAAAGGAGAAGATCATGATAAGAAGGAGGCAAGATGACAAGGAAGAATCAAGGAGGAGAAGATCACCTTCGACCTTTAGTGTTTCTAGTTTAGATTTTTTATTTATAGATTGTATATGCCTCTTAACAAAGGAATACAACGTATATCGTAAAAATAATTAGAGATAAATTAAGATTAATATTGCGATCATTTTCAAAGAACGTAATTGATTAAATCACTTAAAAAAGGTACTTGTTAACCCACAAGTACCGGTATTAAAGTTTAGTACCGGTACATGCGAGTTACAAGTTTAGGTCTTTTAAAGAAACAAACATGTACCCTGCAAGTACTGGTACTCATGATCAGTACCGGTACTAACATTAGTACTGGTACAAGCAGGTTACAGATTTGTGTTAAGAGTTTGAAACCCAAATCTGGAAGTTACGAGTACCGATACCCACACTTTAGTACCAGTACCAGGTAGCCGTTGGCTCAAAACTGAATGGCTAGAAAATTAATTTTGGCTATATGAACATTGGGATTTAAACCCCAATGTCTAGTAGACGAATCCTTTAGGTCCTAAACTCTATAAATAAACCCTTGGACCCTTAGTTTGTATATGAGAAATAGAGAAGAAAAATTCTAGAGCTATATTTCATATTCTCACAATATTTTGAAGAAGGAATAGTTTGCTGCTATCAATTTCTCTACGCTTTTGCAAACACTTCAACGTGATTTCTTCACACATTGTCAAGGCATTCATGCTCATTCTAGGCTCTCAAATCAGTAACATTATATTTACATTTGTTGAGAGGCTTAGGAACTTAGTTGTAAGATCTTTCTTTCTTACCCCTGTATTTTGTTTGTTCTTGAGCATTTGCTCGTTGGGTTGTAACAAACCCATTTTTGTACTTGGGTTGTGGTAACCCGTAAATTACCTCGATTTAGTAAATTGATTATCCCAGGGTTGAGAGAATCGGGTTAAAAACCCTAAGCTAGGAGGCTTAGGTAGTGGAGTACCCAAGGGAGGGCAACCACTATACATATTGTGCTAATTTTCTGTGGTTTGATTGATTGTGCATATTGTCTTGTTATTACTAATATTGTTCTTGAGTTTTTGTGCGCATAGCCATATGTCCATATCTTTAGATCCTACAAGTGGTATCAGAGCCAAGTTGTGAGAAGACATGACAAATCGACTTGCAATGGCATCTTCAGTCAAGCGCACCGAAGGACAGTCATCCACTCATCCTCCCTTCTTTGATTGGACGGACTATGGATATTGGAAGAGGAGGATGCAAGTCTTCCTCAAAGCAATGGATGAGGAGTCTTGGATTCTCTTTCAAGACAAGTACACGGATCCAGAGCCGCATGAAGGCATAGCTTGGACAACGGATCAAAAGAAGAAGATCGTAGGTAATTCAAAGGCGATGAATGCAGTTTATTGTGCATTATCAAGGGAGGAGTTCAACCAAATTTCATAATGCGAGTCTGCCTACGAGATTTGGAATACTTTGCAAATCACCTATGAAGGTATGAGCTAGGTAAAAGAAAACGTATTTCTATTTTAACAGAAAATTATGAGTGTTTCATGATGGAAAAAGGAGAAACAATCAAGGACATGTACACAAGGTTTAGAGAGATCGTGAATCCAATGAAAAATCTAGGAGTCAAGCTGAAAGAGAAGTAGCTTGTAAGAAAGGTCTTGAGATCACTTACAAGCGATTGGTCTCCAATGACCCCAGCGATCCAAGAGGCAAAGGATCTTTCCACTCTCCCCTTGGATGATCTAATTGGAAGCCTCATGGCATATGAAGTCCAATTGGGGAATATCAAGAAGAGCGAAGAGAAGGTGACAAGCATGAAGAAAAGCATTGCTTTTAGGGCAATCAAGGAGGACTCAGACTCAACAACATCAGAATCCGAAGATGAGGAGATGGAAATGCTCACTAGGAAATTCCAGAAATTCCTTAAGAAATAAGGTAAGTAAATAAAATTTCTTCTAATATTATTTGTTATGAGTGCAAGAAGAAGGGCCACTTGGGAAATGATTGCCCCTTAAACAAGAAGAAGGAGGTCAATAGGAAAGAAACAAAGGAACCCAAGAAGAAGAAGAAGAAGAAAGCATTTAAAGCAATTTGGGATGATAGCGACTCTAACATGGACACTGACTTTAGTGAATCAGATGAAGATGAGGTCGCACACCTTTGTCCTGTTGCAACTTCAGAAGACACAGAAGAAGAGGTAAACCCTAATTTTTCTTTTGAAGAATTATTAGAAGCTTATGAAGAACTATATCATAAAGCTAGGTTATTTAAAAAGGAAAATAAGGTTTTAAAAAATAATTATCAAACATTATAAATAGATAAATCATGTTTAGAAATGGAATTGGAAATGTCAAAAGAGACTACTAATCAGTTGCATGCAAAGATAGTAGAATTAGAAAATATTTATGAGCACTTTGAAGGTACTTTAAATAATCTCAAAACAACAACTAAGTTAAATACTAAATTTTTTGTAGCTATAAAATCAAAATTTCATAATAAAAAGAATATACATATTAAATCACTTGCACATAGGCATGCATGGATGTACCAAAAGGCTAAAAATCCCAAGAATTATAGATCTAACACTAAAAAGTTCTATTAATATCAGGATTTGAAAGGTGCTAACTCTAAAGGACCCACAAGAAAATGGGTACCTAGAAAAGATATTTGTTTTGCAAGAGTAGATTAAAATAATCAATGGGTGTTCAAGGCACATAACGGAACACTTCAACCTTTCTATAGGTTGAATGAAGCCAAGAATGTTGGACAAGAGATGCTTGGTATCCACAAGCTCCATTTTACTATTGGTAAATTTTATGGTATGATAATTTTTCATTTTTTTGTGATTGAAAAAAACGGGGAGAAAGATAGAGGACAAATAGTAATATTCTTTGGGAGAGCATATATTGAGGGGCAGGATTTAATTAAAAGTTTTTTTCCTTTATATAACATTGTTAAAAATTATTTTTATTCTTATAATTATCTACTTGCAAGATAGTTTTGTCAACACCAAAATGGGGGAGATTGTTGGAACCTTGTTCCACACCTTGTTTTGGTGTTAAAAAAATTATTATGAATTAATGTTTGCAATTGAGTTCTTTCAGATTTAGGTGAAGATCAAGGAAAACAGGAAATGATGGAGGCTTGATGAAAAGGAGATCATGATAAGGAGGCAAGATGACAAGGAAGAATCAAGGAGGAGAATATCACCTTTGACATTTAGTGTTTCTAGTTTAAATTTTTTATTTATAGATTGTGTATGTCCCTTAACAAAGGAATATAACTTAGATCATAAAAATAATTAGAGATAAATTAGGATTAATATTGCGATCATTTTCGAAGAACGTAATTGATTAAATCACTTAAAAAAGGTACTTGTTAACCCACAAGTACCGGTATTCAAGTTTAGTACCGGTACATGTGAGTTACAACTTTAGGTTTTTTAAAGAAACAAACATGTACCCTGCAAGTACCTTTTTAAGTACTGGTACTAACACTAGTACTGGTACAAGTGGGTTACAGATTTGTGTTATGAGTTTGAAACCCAAATCTGGAAGCTACGAGTACCAATACCCACACTTTAGTACCGGTACCAGGTAGTCGTTGGCTCAAAACTGAATGGCTAGAAAATTAATTTTGGCTATATGAACATTGGGATTTAAACCCTGACGTCTAGTAGACGAATCCTTTAGGTCCTAAACTCTATAAATAAACCCTTGGACCCTTAGTTTGTATATGAGAAATAGAGAAGAAAAATTCTAGAGATATATTTCATATTCTCACAATATTTTGAAAAAGGAATAGTTTGCTGCTATCAATTTCTCTACACTTTTGCAAACACTTCAACGTGATTTCTTCACACATTGTCAAGGCATTCACACTCATTCTAGGCTCTCAAATCGGTAACAATATATTTACATTTGTTGAGAGGATTAGGAACTTAGTTGTAACATCTTTCTTTCTTACACGTGTATTTCGTTTGTTCTTGAGCAATTGCTCGTTGGGTTGTAACAAACTCGATTTTGTACTTGGGTTGAGGTAACCCATTAATTACCTTGGTTTAGTAAATTGATTCTCTCGGGGTTGAGAGAATCAGGTTAAAAACCCTAAGCTAGAAGGCTTAGGTAGTGGAATACCCAAGGAAGGGGAACCGCTATACATATTGTGCCAATTTTCTATGGTTTGATTGATTGTGCATATTGTATTTTTATTACTAATATTGTTCTTGATTTTTTGTGCAGATAGTCATATATCCATATCTTTAGATCCTACACACCTACCATTTAGCACTCTGAGGATTTACATGTGTCCAATCAAGGTGACCCTAAGGGAATAGAGGATGAATTAGATCAATTTTGGTCTCAGGGATACAAAGAGTCCATTTTAGAGGAGGATGATAACCGAATAGAGGAACCCAGACTTAGAATTTGGAGTGAATCTCAAGGGGATTATGAATTATTTGAGGACTTACCCCCCAACGATATTAATGATTTGGTGAAATCTGGATTCCTTCCTACTTTTAATTTTTAAAAGCATCATCCACCAAATCAAGAAGATATGGAGTTGATGTTGGAGGAGGATGAACACAATAGTAAGAATTCTAGGAGAGACTCTCGGAGACAATACATATCAATTGAGGATTTATGCCTCGAGGAGAACAAAGAATTGAGTGATATAGGCCTACTCCAAAGCATTAAGACTAATCTTCCTTTAGAAATAATTAAGGTTACTGAAGCAACTCCTCCCTTTGCTGGTCAGTCGTATATACACCCTGACAAAAACTTAAGTGAACCAAAAGAATCCTAGGATGAAATTAATGATAATAATTCTATTGTTTGGACCCTCCCATCAAATAAATGTGATTTGGAGTCCACCGTTGATTCACATATATTAGAAGGAGAAATTACAACTCCCATTCTTGAGGAAATCATTAATGTTAGGTAGGGTGACTTGAATTTTTCTACAACACCTATTAATGAGAATAATACAAAATCTGAATTGTTGTTGGAGCTAGACTTGACACGGACTAAGCCCTCATTGGACCTAATCATTACCGCCCAACACCACAAGCAACCCTTACACTCCTTAATCGATCCTTGGCTCAGGTTTCTGCTTACAAACATTCTTTCTAGGGAGAATATCAGGCAAATACATCCTTGGGTGGAATGGCAAGTTTGGATTGATGCTTGTACTTTTACTCTCTCCATTCAAGGGTTTGACGTACTTATGATTGTATCTTCTAAAATCCTTGCTGCTTTAGAATACCCTTGTTATCCTCTACTCATGTTTCAAGAGGTTCCTTCTTCTATTACTCTTTTTCCTAAACCTGTCTAGCTTGCTTGCAAGATTGTTTGCTATCTTGTCTTCTGGTGAGCATTTGGGATAACACTACATCATCAGCTTGCCAACATCCACGTCTACCTATTTTCTAGGCCCACTCTTTTATGCACATTTTTAAGGCCTATCTCTTTCTATCTGGAACAAGACTTACAGGTTCCCTCTAAGTCTGGCTCCTGACAGAAAATGCAGTGCTTGTTGGGAGGCAACCTGACATCCAGAATAATGCCTTCATCAGGTGATTTCCTTCCTTTTTCCCCTTGTTTTAATTTTACAATGAGGACATTGTAGGATTTAGGCATGGAGGGGTGCATTTTGCATTTTTAGGCTCTATTCATGCATTTAGGTTAGGAGCATTAGCAAAAAAAAAAATCTCTTTTATTTTCTTGAGCTGAATTGGTTCACCCTAGCAAAATATCTTTATCAAGGAGGTTTCAATGAAGAATTTTCTTCTTAAATTATTTCTAAGTTTAGAATCTAGTACAGTTAGTTCACTTGCACATAGATTGGGTAATGGATCTTTTAAGAGAACCAATAAAACATTTTTAGTTTATTGATCCCTTGGATAGTTAGTAAGGAGTCAGGCAAGCTATCTTCTATTAGATCTACCTAACATTTGTGAGTGAAAGTAGGGTGACTACTGGTGTGCTAAGTCTAGTGGAAGGACTCTTCGGTTCTGGATAATTGAATAATGATACCTCAGAGTTAAGAATAGTTTTCGCTTTCTGTTCCTCTATGCAAGCATTATGTTTGAATTCCTGAGAGTCAACAAATAAGGTAGATACATAAAGATGGAGTTTTAATAAAACTATTACTATGGTGGATGGTTACGACCATCCTTCATAGACTACATGACTGAAGGAGGGTAGTAATGTCAAAGGTCAGAAATATGCTTATCCTATCCATTCCTTCTCGGTACCAGGAGTAGGCACTTCCACCAAATAAGCTACATAATATCCTCTTAACCATCATCAACCCT
Source organism: Thalassia testudinum (assembly GCA_037157565.1). Taxonomy (NCBI): domain Eukaryota; kingdom Viridiplantae; phylum Streptophyta; class Magnoliopsida; order Alismatales; family Hydrocharitaceae; genus Thalassia; species Thalassia testudinum. The sequence continues at coordinate 127,437,598 of JAZHRO010000014.1, read as the reverse complement.
AATAATGTCTCATGATAAAAGTCTACATCGTATTGTGTTGGAGTTATAAGAAAAAAAGAAAGAGTAAAAAAAAGAGAGAAAAGAAATATAAATATATAGAAAAAAAGGAAAAGAAAAGAAAAAAATATATATAAAAAAGGAGAAAAAAAAGAGTTCAAGTTATAGCTATCTTAGGTGTCAATTTTATCAGGTGTCCTTATCATTGAGACAACAAAAACACCCATCGCAATCCACCAAATATGACCCATACCTACTTTTCAATATTTCTAATCGCTCGAATACTAGCTGAGGACTTCTAACTTAGTTGTAGGGTTATTAGGAATCTAATTAAAGTGTGAATGCCATTTGAGGCCACCAAACTTTGGGTACATTTACAAATCTGGTAAGATATGTGATCTCGGAAAAGAAAGAAGAAAAAGAAAAAGAAAAGAGTGAGTGAGTGAGCACAGAGGAACAAAAGGAGAGCACAGTTTTTAGCCTCTGTGGGATGACTCATTTGATAGTCTAGAGATTTAGAGTCTGCAGTACTAGACTACATGTAGCACCAAATGAGTGTGAACCACCAAATATGAATCCTTTTGACTCAGAATCTCCTACCTAAGCCAAAAGCCAAGGTCAAATTATAGATTATTTTCTGCTTTATCCCCAAGAGAAGAATTTGCCTATCCTAATAGAATTTTTATCAAGGGTTAAGCAAGAACTTTAAATGTAAGTTGACTTTTCACCTGGATCCATTACCTAAGCTACTATAACCTTTTTTCACATATGTCTAGAATTCTAAATTTTTGGAGTAAGGAAAGAACAAATCTTTCAGTCACTTCCATTATTTTTCACTTTTTCTTAGGACTAGCCAAACTTAGGCGTGGGGGTATTTGATGGGTTCAATTTATTGGACTAATTTTTAGCCTAAGTTGATTAGTTCCTACATTTTAGAGTGAACTAGTATTTACATTTGGTTATAAAATAAATGCATGCATTATAATTTAGATTTGCATAATTTATCTTGAATTGTAAATAATATATGCATCTATTCAATTGCACGAATTCGAGTGCAGCAAAATTTTCTAAGACATCCAGAGTTTAGTTCGAACATCTAATTTTATCCTGCACATGGTTGAGTTCTCCCCACTCTTGGATCCCTTCTCTCTCTCCATAAACAAACATTCCCGCTCTTTTAGATACCCTCTCTTTCTTTCTCTGCTATTTTTATCCTTTCTCAATGTCCTCTCTCACATTAAAAGGCCCCTTAGAATATTTTTGAGCAGGAGGAATCTCTTCCCCTACGAGGACCTCTTCCATCGCCACCACCACCACCATGGTGCCAGTGTTCACCGTAAGTCTCCTGCTTGCACTGTGAGTTGGGTGTGCCATGTTGCCTTCACCATCGACAAGTGCATGGTGATAGTGTGCACTCATCAAGCACCCACCACCATCCTCCTCTTCCCTATCTCCTTTTTCCTTCTTTACCATCACCCCCTAATGCTTTCCCTGCTCACCATCTTCCCCACTGAGAACCCAACAACACCACCACCATCCTCACATCTGCTGACACCGTAAGCCACTGTCACCAACACCATTTCCCTCCACTACTCCCCCACAGATCGATCTCCATCTCTGTTTTAACCCCTGCGAGAACCCATCAGTGTCACCTCCAGCATGCATAAAGAGACCCACGAACTGTTCATCTTCTTCATAAGAGAACCCAACAACGGTGTGCTCCTCCACACAGCCATCTGCTTTGACCTCCAACCTTCACATCGGTGACTCCCTCGTGCTTGCCTCAATGCCACAGCATCCCCGTCGAGCACCAAAGCCGCATGCAACCACGGATGGCCCATGTACTTAGCCACAGCAGCTTGCGTGGGCTTCGACACTATCGACCCGTTGGTGCTCTGCCCGGCCACCTCCAGCAACCATCGGCCATACCTTCACCGCCATCTCGAAGCCCCTCCTCAAGCGCACCTCCATTGCACGCAGGCCAGTAGATGGCCTGTCATCTTCACGTGCGAGTAGGAGAGATGAAGATTGCTCTGTTTTGCAATTCAATAATATTTAAGGGTTACGCCATTGCCAAAAAGACTATTCATTTATTTAATGAATTGTTATATTAAGTGAATTTGCAAGCCATACCCTTTAGTTCTCACAATATTATCTGACTATCTATAAGTGCATTTTCCTCAATCTATTCGCCTCATGTACATTACATGATATATTCTAATTGTAGGCAAATATTAGATTATCACATTTTGATAAATTGACAAAAGTATGGAAAATATCTACTATGATACTTACATTTGCATAAAATATCTGTTAGCTTTCCCTTATTTAAAAAAAAGAAAATCACTTTTATTTAAATGCAAAAGGAAGAGCCATCTTGGAATAAAATTTAGCATAGAAATATTTACCAGTTTAATAGGTTAATTCATTCCTGTGGAGACGACCTAACTATTTTGGTGGTTAAATTTTAATTATTAAATATTTTGAAAGGTGATTTTCTACCATGCACGAACTATAGTGACATGACATTTTATTTTAAGATTTTTATTGGAAACGAAGATCACCTTTTCAATGGAAAATCTCAAGTCTTTAGGAAAGGCCTTTATAAAGGAGGAGCATCATGGAAAGCTTCTCCATTCTCTCAAACCAGAATGGGAGCAGAAGGTCATTGCCATCGAGTAGGCGAATGAAGTCGAAGAGTTCAATATGGAGGATCTCCTAGGCAATCTCATGGCCTATGAGTCCAAGATGAAGGAGGACACACCAGAACCGAAGCCAAGGAAGACCCTCACCATCAAAGCAGCTTTGGACAGCGAGGTAAGTTTTGACGACGAGGAACATAAATTTAAAAAAAAAAAATTCTAAGTTTTAAAGGGATACAAAGAAAATGGAGAGGAAGGAGAAGAAGGAAAGTCCAAGTCATTGCTATCATTGCAATGAAAAGTGGCATCTCTGACTCGAATGTCATCTTCTCAAGAAGGAGAAGAAGAAAGAGAAGGAGATCTTAGCGGAGAAGAAGTATAAGAAGAAAGCATTCCAAGCTACTTGGGATGACTCAACCTCAGAGGAAGAAGAAGAAGAAAACCCCAAAGAAGAAATCGCTTGCATGGGCTTTATGGCCATCACAACCGATAGCGAAAGTGAAGATGACAGGAAGGAGGTAGATTTTGATTTGCAAGATGCATTTGATGAGTTATATGAACTTAGTAAGTCACTTAATAGAAATCAAGAATATTAAAAAGAATCTTAGTTCTCTAAAATCTCAAAATTAAAGATTGGAGAGTAAAATTAAGGATTTAGAAAGTAGTTATAATTGTAATTCTGAAAATGATATTTTGTTGTTAGAAAATAAAATTAGTAGATTGATTGAGGAGAATACTTGTTTAAAAATAGAAATTTCTAGTTTGAAAGCTAAGATGCATAATATAGAAAAAGAACTTGCATGTCTTAAGAAAAATTCTGATAATTTGATTAATAAATTTGATAATTTCTCTAATGATAAAGTTAGCACTAGTCATAGGGTTGAGAACGGATCTCCTTCAAGGAGACCCGCTAACAAATACAGATCCAAATTGACTTGGATACCGAAGAAAGAATTGGAGTCATATTTTGTAGGTCATAGAGAAGATTTCAATATCAAGGATTGGATCTACAATCTCAAGAATAGTCAACTTGAACTTGGAGGACCAAAGAGTAGACCAAAGAGGAAGACGAGGAGATCGATGAGAAGACTGGTAGGCGATACAACCGCCACACGTCGACCACTTGATTTGAGATCAGCTCCAATGCCTGGACCTCCAAGTTTCGAATGGGAGCCCCATCCATTTTGGCAACCTCCATTTGGGCCATGCTATTGGCCATGGTAAGTGAGGTACACCCTTAGCCCTATCTTTTCATTTTTAGCATGTAGATAGGGGGAGTTAAAAATTGATGAAGATATTTGTCAATCATTAAGGGGGAGGTTTAAAAATAACATAGCTACATTGCCTTCAGAAAGGGGGAGATAATTACATAGCTAAAAAGAAAAGACGGAATTAGAAGAGCATGTTTTAAGGGGGAGTATAGGATAAAATTTGTAAAATTGACTAGATCTTTTTGGTAATGTCAAAAAGGGGGAGATTTTTTGGATTAATATTTATGGTTTTGTCATCGTCAAAAAGGGGAGATTGTTGGTGCAAGGGCAGCACAGTCGTTAATTTTGATGATAATAATACATGTGTTATTTAACATTTGTATTGAGTTTATAAGTTTCGGGAGAATGCAAATGGATTCAAGTATAGAGGAGGAGCTCAAGCTCGCGTCCATGGTGGATTGGAGGAGCTTGATGGTGGAGAAGGATCTTTCCTTGGAGAAAAAGCCTAAAGAAGGATGGAGATGAAGAATAAGATAGATCATTTATTCATGTATTCATTTGTCATTTCTTTTGTTCTTTATTTTATGTCTAGATTATATGTTAAAGAGCCTCAAAGTAACTAAACTTTAGCCCTAGGAACACATACTCTAACGTAGGATACTTAAGCATTCATAGAAAACATAGAAAGCCAAAATAGGCATTAGACAACCTGATAAGACATCCAATCTGGAAATTAGACGTCTGATCTTAGGCTTTAAGACGTTTGACTGTTTGATCAGTTGCCCAAACACTTAGGCTGGACTTAGTCCTTTTTGTCTGTTAATTTTAGACGACAAGACCTTAGTCCAGACATCTTAGAAGACGTCTGATGAAGTCAGACGTCCAACTAGAAGACTGTTGTCTTTATTAGGATAATCCGTGAGGATTAACTCTTTATCCAACCTACTTACACTTTCAGACGTCTGTAGTGATCCCTAGAATTCTGATAAATAGACGTTAGGCTCAATCTATCCCCAAATCACTTTTTTAAGTGATTATAGTCATTTGAGCCATGGGAAATCAACTCCCACAGTAAAACCTATTTCCAAATGTCCAGACTTTGTGCCATACATCTGACCTGTTGTCTGACCAATATGACCTGGAACCCTGTTTAGGTTTGGAGAAAATCAATAAGGAAACCCATCTAGAATTAGACATTTGACCTTAAGTCCGGATGTCTTAAAAATCTTCTTTAGACAACCGTTCTGATTCAACACTGTCTAGTTTTTCTGCCCTTCTAGATTAGACGACCGACCAAAAAATCAGACGATGACTCAGACGTTTGATATCAGATCTAGACATCAGATAATCTTGTCAGAGTCATAAATAGCCTTGATCTTGCCTGATTTTCCTTGCTATAATTCCCAACGGCTAGAGAAGCCATCCAATGGCTAGAAGAGGCTTCTAAACCCTTCTTAAGACCTCTATAAATAGAGGAACACATTTCCTTAGCTATACACAGCAAGCAATACTACTTTCCACTCCTTTTGTGTCCAAGAGAAGAGAGATCAAAGAGAACTGGTTGTGCTCTCAAAGCTCCCAATCTGTGAGGATCGATACTCTGCCAAGATCATGCCAACGCACTTTCGACTAAGGGGAGATTCTTACCTATAGTAGCATAACATTAAGTTTACCTTGTGGTTCTATATGTTCTATTGTATTTTATTTGTTCTTGGTTGAGTATTTGTTTTGTGAACTCCTGTTTCCTTCATGGGACAAAATACTCTCAAAGAGGAGGGGTTTAAGGTACGCTACCCTCGCCTAAGTAGCATTGCTGTAAGAGGTTAAGTCACCCTTGTTTAAGTGACTTGGTTAGTGGATTTGATCGACTTGGTCAATCGGGAAATCCTAAATCGAGAGATTTAGGTAGTGGTTTTTACCTGGGTTTGGGTTTGCACCGAAAAATCATTGTGTATTTGTGGTTGCTTTCTTTTGTTAGATTGCTATTATATTTTCTGCATTAATTTTCGTATCATGCAAATCTCACCCCCCCTCCGTTAGAGAACCCACATGGACATCTTAAATAAATGATCGAATTTTACAATTTGAATTCTTAGAGAACCTATTTTTATGATTTGTACTTGTTAATGATTTAAGGCAAGTGTAATTAGACAATCACGGGTTTGAGTTTTGTCAACTCCTAAGTGATTTGTTGAGCCTATTTGACTATTTCTAAGTGTATTTGTGAATCAATTTTAATCACTATAGGTGAGGGGGGTCAACCAATCAAAGTAAGTCCCCACCTATAATGAAATCACACACAAAATAGACTCACACAACTTATTTTAGGTCTCTAAAAAGGTAAAGCCTACTATTAAGCACCTAGGGTTTATGCTTCTTCTAGTTCTGAAAACCATTACGTATTAACAAGGTTCATTTTGAAGGATATGCAAATAATATAAAAATGATCCAAATTTACAGTAATGTTCCCACATAATGTTAGGTTCATAAAAAATCTTTTTCTTGATTTTTAATGATTTCCCTAATTTTATCTCATTTTAATAGTGACAAGCTACAAATCAGGGTGGAATGATAGTACCACAAACAATCAGACATTCATTCATGCAAACAATATCCAAAAATTTTGAAAATTTTGCTGGAGACAATCAATTTAATAACCTCTCAAATGGCACTAATTTCATATTAATTGAAATTTTGTAAATGCGGGAAGAATTCTCCAAATTTCTTTGATCAATCACTTTGCACAATCCTTGCCCACTTTTAGAAAATGAAATAATTAGGAAAAGATATTATAGATTAGGGCTTGGGATAGGTACTAAATGAAATATAATTAAAATTTCTATATTAGTAAAAATTTGGCTATTTTAGAGCACTTGAACAGTGCTGCACAATTTTTTTAAAAATAGGATTCCAATCTGACTGAGAATCAAAATCAAAGTTTTAAGGTTTTTCAAGATATTCTATGAACAAGGAATCATTCCACACCATTTTTGATATGTTTTTTGCCAGATAAATATATAATTAAACCTAAAAATGCAAAAAATTAGAGGGTAGAAAAATAATACCTGTGGTCTTCACCATGGGTTGATGTGGGCATGGCTCCTCTTTCTTGGCCTAATCAACAAATCAAAGAAAAAACAAAAACAATGTTAAACGAACCCAAACCCTAATCTAAAAACCCTCGCCATGCTTCCCTTGCAGCGACACTATTTGATTGGCAATTCGGCGTGAGAAATTTTAGAAAAATCGCATTATTATAGTATAGTTCGCACTAAATCCTACCACAAAATTTTGTTTTTATGTAACTTGCATAGATTGATTTATATATATATATATATTCTAACATTGAGTCCTGGTCGATCATCTTTGGGAGGCTACTTTTGAGAACATGAGAGTTGTTTAGATTAGTAATCCGATTCACTAACCTAGATCTAACCTAATATTTCTTTTTGGTCATTTTTTTCTTCTGTAAATTTTTCTTGCACTTTTTCCTTTTTCCTAACAAAATGAAAGAATAACTAAAAGCCTGTGTATCTAAGTAATGGACAAGATGGTCGTACAATATGGTGTGGCTACCTAGGGTAGACGTGTATACACAATGGAGGAAATGGCGTGAATGCATCAACAAAATCTGAATCTATACATTCAAATATGAAGCCAACATAGAAAAGAATGTAGCAACTATTAAAACAATGAAAATATATGTACCAACATCAAAGCATTAATGAAATAAAAAATCATAGAATTAAAGTCTCCTCAAGTCGGAAGTGCCTTAGAGGCCATTAGCCATGTATGAGATTGGTGGCTAGGCCATGGTCATGAAGATCATCTACACACCTACTAAAGGAGTGGATCAACCAAGAGAGGCTATGGTGAAGCCTTCGTGGTTGTCCAAGAAGAGAGGATGGGAAGCCAGCCTTTCTAAGGAAGAGAATGCCATGCCCACATGAAGAAGAAGATGAGAGGAAGATGAGGTCATCCTTGTCTTCTTCTAGCTGACCATGGTGGTGCATGGAGGAGGAGCACCCTTGGAGGAGACCTTGGAGGATGAGGGGTGATGTAGACACATCTTTGTCACATAAACTATCTATTTATGCATGTTCTTAGGCATATAATTGTATTCAACACTATAAATATTACATAGCATGCATCATTTGACATTTAGATTAGTTTGTACAAATTTTAGGTTAATTTACCCTTTTTGTGGCCAAGGGACAGGGCGATATCATTTTAGGGCCTTAGATTGAAGATCCAACCGTACAGACTTGATCAGGGTGACGATCGGGGTCCAATGCCTCCGAGATCGCCCCGATCGGATTTCCATAGCATCAAATATAGTCCAAGATAGATCAGAGGTTAAGGGTCAAGGTGGTGTAAATCCCTACCTCAGACGACAAATACAACCGAACGAATGGGTTTGGATTGATAATCACATCCCAACAGCACGAAAGTCAATTCAATCCAACAATCGTGGCACCAACTACAAGCATTGAACAACAGACGACCCAGATGATGCCACATGTCGCCATCTAGGCTGCCCACATCCACCAGCCTCCTCCTCATCAAAGGTCGCATGATCTCGACCGTTGGATCAAGATCCAATGGCTGAGAGCACTGCAACCTTAAAACAAAAATGTGACCAAAGCGGCCCTGTGGCGCACCGATCGAGCACCCTATCCAAAGCATGAGGCACAGGTTTGAGGCGCACTCCACGGGCCAAATCTTCGAAGAAGTGCAGGGAAAATTATGCCACCTGATAGAAGATGAGTGGCTATAGAGGTGATGACGTGGCAATGTTAATGGGTGAGTATGCACACACACGTAATGATGCCTTGTTCCACGCATGATCTGATGTGCCACAAGAAGAGGCACTGTGGTTGATGGCTTTTAAGCCATCCGATCGATGATCTCGATGCAGTGCGATCTACGTATGAGAATGGCTGAAGGTGGAGTGCTGTTGACGTGGCTCTCTAAGGAACATCAGATCAAGATCTTACGATGCTTGTTGAGGCATGGCTTCAGCAACGCTTGCCTTCAAAGACACGTATAAACATCACTAAGGGCTGCATAATTAATTCTAAGCCCTTAAAATGACACATTTGCCCCCATATCTTCACCTATAAAAAGTATACCCCTCTCACACATTTCATCATCCCTTCTCTTCTTCTCTCACCCCCTTCAAAGCTCTACAAGCTGGTCCAATACCCGGGATGCTTCATTAGAGCTAGAATAAAATAATTTTCCACTTCTCACCCTCTTCTTGGATCATCTCGTGGTTGTCTTCTCGCTACCATTCGAGAAGTGCATCCCGCTGCGATGCCACCCTACTTCGTACTCCATCCTCCAGCTTTGTCCTCCCTCATCCAGCATCTCACCACCCTCTTCCAGGTGCCCCATCAACGCAACTCGTCCTCTGATGAACACACATAAATTCATGATAAATTGCTTATTTTTGATAGTTCCTAGGCTTAGCATTGCATATCATGTTATAAATATTGCATAACATCCATTGAATGGCATGTAGGATAGTTGTATGTTTTGTATATTAATTCCTTCATTTTATATGGCCAGGGTGGCAATGCGACATCCATATGGGTTTCGGATGGAAAATATGACCGTATGGATGAATCCAGAGCGACGATCGCAGTTCGGCATCGTGGGAATCATCTCGATCTGAGCACCATGGCACCCTCTACAAGAAGAAGATGGACGACCCAGATGGTGCCATGTGGTGCCATCCAGGCCACCAAACACTGACTAGCAGCATCGCTCAACTCCTTCATTCGGGCCTTTGAATCCTAGCCATTGGATCAAGATCCAACGACTGGGAAGCGGTTGCACCAAGTCACTCAGCACGACACAAGGGAAGGTTTGGCGCAATGGTTGGAGCACTGGTTTGCAAAGGGGGGTGCGTGGGTTCGAATCCCCACAGCCCCTCCAATTCGCAATTAGGCAGATGCATGGCAGCGGCAGCGCCAGCGCAAGGCAATGCATGCACACGTGCACGACAGTGCATGGCAAGCGTGCACGCTAGCACATAGCAAGTGTGCACACAGCAGGGTGCGTGGTGAGTGGGGCAGCGCAGTGCGAGCGCAAGGGTGGTTGGCGGTAGCTATGCTGACGTACAGTGATGCTTACAGCCGTCACTATTTCGTTGCAAGCCAGCAAAGCCAGCTAAGGGAATGAATGGAGGTGAGTTGTCTACAGCGACGTTTCCAGTGACGGTCTGGAGGTCACTAAAGGTCCTTTATCCATTTTTAGCCTCTCCTTTTCCACTATAAAAGGACCTACACCCCCTTCCTTCTAAGACATCTCTACCTACTCTACTCCCACCTACTTCCAAGCTCTAGCAAGCCTACCAACGCTCCATTAGAGCTGTTCTCAAGCTCTGAAGGTGCCTATTAGTGTAGCAAATCTCTACCCCGCCAAATACTCCATCTTGCCATCTCCCTTCATAGGTCACCTTGGAGCCATCCTCCCACCTATATTCCGATAGCAGATCATCTCAGTCTTCTCACCTCAATTCTGTAGCCACGCCGAAGCTTTCCTTAACAAGACATCATCCTACATCTCGCCTCCATTGTCTTGCTCCTCACCTCCTTCGTCCGAGCTTCTACCAGGAGCCGTCGTCTCACCAAACAACCGATTCAGGAGATTTCCTCTCACCTCCCTCTCTTTTTATGCTTTTATAGTTCAGTGTAATCGACATTGAATTGATATATATATCATATTTGTTCAATTTTTTTCTTGTGATTCATTCTGCTTGTCTTTTATTTCAAAAACATAAACAAATATCAAAACCCTAAAATACCAGAATGAAACAAAATGAAGTGTAGTTTTCATGTAAAGTAAACGTTGCCTCCCTGTGTTCGACCTGGGACTCCCTTGGAGTTTTGGTATAAATTTTATCTGATCAGCATGTTTTGCAACTATGACAATAGTTTACTTGTAACCTTGATTTCTAACACGCGAAACACGCCCGACCATTTTGGCGCTGTTGCCGGGGAGGCAACGGAATTTACTTTATTGCTTATTGTGTTTCTTTGTATTGACATAGCACCCACCCTACTTGCCTTTGATCTATTGTCTTGCAGGTACCCTATCTTCGAGATCCAAGTGTGGTAGATCGGAGTAAAGTGCAGGTAGAGTACTCCATAAGTGTCCCCCACTTTCCCCCCACTAGTTCATTTCGCCACAATCATAACCAACACCTAATCTACTTACGTGTTTGCATAAACCCTAGGATAGACTTTGTTTGTCATGTTTGCCACCTTCACCCATCTCACCCACATCTTATATAAAGAGAAAAACAAAAAGATATTTTCTATGGGACGAATCAATTTACACACTCTATACAGCCACATTTGAGGCACATAATCAGACTTGATTTTCATCTACTCAATCGGGTCTCCAACCTGTGGACTCGGTACATGAATTCAATACATAAAAGAGTAGAAATCATATTAGGTTAACCATCTTTTTGTGTGCCTTAATCGGTGGTACATTTGAGCCAATTGAGTGAATTGTTTGGGCTGTAGCACCTAATCTAAAAGAGGTTCATTTTCTAGCTGCCCCATCCGATTCAATAATTAGGTCAAGCCAGACACTCCATATTTTTCTTGATTTCTAAAGGAAAATACTTGAACACGTGCTTTCAAAAACAAACTTGGTTTGCCTCACAAAACTTGGTTGAAAACACCTAATATTTGAATCCTAAAAGTTATTAAGCAAGATTCAAATCCTAAAACTCACCTCATCATTAATAATCTTGCTTGAAAACCTCTTGGTTGTGCACATTCACATGTTCTCAAACAAATCATTAAGGGCACAACCCATTAAGGGCCCATCACATTCCAGAGAACCAATTTCCCAAGCCTAACTAAAATCAATTAGACGTTGGCATTAAGGATTCATTCGCTCGTCGGGATCCAGATTGAGATTATTCACGATTAACTTGCTTATACTAGTTAATCTAATGTCAAGCTAGGGGAGTAGCGTCAAACGACCATGGCTGGGGGGTACACTAGGAACTGGAGGCACAAGCCAAAGGAAGAACCTTCTCCCCAGTCCCTCCCTCTAACTAGTTGGATTTCCTGGACATAAGTTGAGTAAATCATCCATAATCTTAAGACAGATTATGAGAGTCAGTAGACCTTAGGCTACCCCATCTAAGGATAGGCTTGTATTCTTGTGCTGCAGGGTTCCCACTTTTCCTCGTCCTTTCGACTTCCTTCCAGTGTATGCTTGGGAGGAGGTCATTGAACACTAGATTGGAAGGACCTTTAGACCATTCTAGGAGGCAGAGGTTGAGCTATAGCCAAGCAGATCCCATGGCTGATCAACAACTACCGCCCCTACCTCCTAACCAGTAGGAGCTGATTCAGAGATAGTTGGAAGAATTGCAGTAGATGCAGCAATGGTTCCAACGAATGCATGGTTAGGGTGCTTGGCCCTTGAAGGATTTTTACGATCCTTCAAACTATGGGGAACGTCCCTGCATCATGATTCCCACCGGAGACATTGAAATCAAGCCCCAAGTCTTAAGTTTGATTAAGCATTTCCATGGGCTTGGCTCAGAGGACCCATTCCAGCACCTGGAAGATCTGTCCACATTGGTTCAGACCACCAGAGCATGGAATGTGAACGAAGAGAAAATTATCATGATCCTTTTCCCCTACTCTCTCAAGGATAAGGCTACACATTGGTACCGGACTATAGGAAGGCCGATTGAAACTTGGGCTACTCTAAAGTTGGCTTTCTTGAAGAAATTCTTCCCTATCGAAAGGACCAATGCCTTGCGACAGGCGATTACCACTTTCGCCCAGTGGCTGGGGGAACCGTTTCATGGTGCCTGGGAGCGATTCCAGGAACTTTTGAGGAAGTGTCCACACCACGAGGTTCCAAAATGGCAACTCGTGCAGATTTTCTATCACGGGTTGGTTGAGTAACTTCGTAATCACGTGGATGCCTCCTGCGGAGGCAATTTCCTCAATAGGGATGCAGATAGCGCATATGACCTGTTTGAGGAAATGAGAAAGAACTCAATTAATCATGCCTCCATGGATGCATTCAACCGGTCCAACAACCTAGCTCAAGTGCTAATGAGATCCAGGATTCTCATTCATTTGACATGGAATTATTTTGTAATAAACTGGATAAAATGGACTTGGTTGCTAAGAAAATGGAAGAATGGATGTCTGGGAATTCAGGAAACACTTCTTTACCTACTCAATCCCAGAATTCAGGATTCCATTCCTCATGAGCTCGCATGGGGCAGGAATTCGTGAACCAACTCGATTCGGCTCAACCTGTGAGCCAGGATTTCTCAGAACCATATGGGTTCCAAACTGGGGCTTTTGATCCCAGTTTCTCTAATCCTTCCTTCTCTTCATCCACATTTTGTGAGGATGCATATGCAATGCAGGAGAATGTTAGGTCCAACCCGTATTCCAACACTTTTAACTCGGGATGGAGGAACCACCTTAACTTCTCTTGGAGAAATCACAGGCAACAAACCCAATCTCGACCCAGCAACTATGCATCTCAAAAACCCATGGGTTAGGGTCAAGTATACACCAAGTTGCCCCTGAGACCGGTTAATCAGCCATCTTGAAATGCCCAACAATCCGTGGGGTAGGCTGATTTGAACCAGCAGATGGTGGAAATGCAAGGGTTCATGCTTCAGCTTATGCAACAAATGAAGACATCCTTGGATAACTTGCAATCTAGGTTAATTGCAAACACCTGACAACCCAGATCCGTACCATCTCAACCTGTACCAAACCCACGTAATGTGCAAAATTAGGGCAATAGAACCCATGGGTACGGGAATCAATGGGACCCACACGCGCATGCTTAGGTGGTTGAGTAGGGTCCCTCTTCTTCTTCTTCTTGTTACATGACCAACCAAGGCCCTCCAATCTTCACTAATCCACCTCAAGACCCAAACCCTTATGCCTCTGCAAACTCTGCCACCTTGAGAAGTTGGAAGCAGACCCAAAACCCAGAATTACCTTCTAGAAGTCAAAATCCTGGGGAGCTTGAGAAAGAGGAGGGTGAAGAAGACAATAAGGCCCAGGGATCGAAAATTGAAAATTCCACCCATATCCCATTCCCTGAGGCCCTATTGAAAACCAAGAAGAAGAAAACCCTAGACAGCAACGAGGAGCTTTTGAATTTATTTAGGAGCGTAGAGATCAATATTCCGCTCCTCGATGCTATTAAGCACATCCCGGCTTACACTAAATTCTTGAAATAACTATGTACCCAAAAGTATAAGCCGAGAGAATCCACTCCGAGGAAGATGATTCTCTCTGAGCAGGCAAGTTCTGTGATCATGCATCACCTTCCTCAAAAGAAGAAAGATCCAAGTGCCCCATTGATCTCATGCATTATTGGGGAATACACTTTTGATAGGGCACTATTGGACTTAGGTGCATCTATCAACCTAATCCCAACTTCTATTTATGAGAGGTTTGGGTTAGGTGAACTCAGGCCAACCTCAGTAATGCTACATTTAGCGGATCGATCGGTCACCACTCCAAGAGGCGCTATTGAGGATGTAATTGTCAAGGTCAAGGATTTCTATTTTCCTCTAGATTTCCTCATCCTCAACATGGATGTACCTAATGATTTGAGTAACACGCCCATCATTCTGGGGCATCCGTTCCTAGCTACTGCCAAGGCCAACATAAACTGTGAAAGTGGTAGTATGGAGATTGCCTTTGGGGATAAGAAATTAACTCTGGATATTTTTAAGCTGATAAGAGGATTTGAGGATTGTGGATTCATCGAGGAACTCGAGGATCAGGATCTTGAGATGTGTATGACAAACAATGCACTCGAGGACTCCATTAGCTTTAGCGAAACCAACCAACAACCCTCCTCTGTGGTAGACCTGCCACATCATGAAGAGGCTATTGATTTTTTTCATTCCCAACCTCTTCCACTGGATCATCCTAATGAATCTTCATCAGCATCCTCCCTTCCTTCTATTCTAAACCCACCCTAGCTGGAATTAAAACCATTGCTGAAAAATTTGAAATATGAGTTCTTAAGACCTAAAAACAAACTCCTAGTGATTACTAGTGCTGATTTAATTATGGAGCAAGAATTGAGGTTGATTAAGGTCCTTAAGAACAACAAGGAGGCAATTGGTTAGACCATCCATGACCTTAGGGGGATCGAGCCATCTTATTGTAATCATCGTATCTTCATGGAAGATGAATCCCGCCCTTCTCGCGAAATGCAAAGGATACTAAACCTAAATATGAGAGAAGTGGTCAAGAAGGAGATAATTAAGTGGCTCGATGCTAGGATTATTTACCTAATCTCAGATAGTCCATGGGTTAGCCCCGTTCAAATTGTACCCAAGAAGGCAGGAATAATCGTTACGACTAATGAGAAAGGGGAAACCTTCACCACTTGTTCAGCTTCTGCTTGGAGAGTCTATATTGACTATAGGAAGCTGAACATTGCCACTAAAAAGGATCACTTTCCCTTGCCATTCATCGATCAAATCCTTGAAAGGTTAGCTGGGCAAAAATATTTTTTCTTCCTGGATGATTATTCGAGATATAACCAAGTCCCTATCCATCCTAAAGACCAAGGAAAGACAACTTTCACATGTCCCTACGGAACCTTTGCATTCCATAGAATGCCATTGGGGCTTTGCAATGCACCTGTGACTTTTCAAAGGTGCATGATGGTTATCTTTTCTGACATGGTGGGAGATTATCTTGAGGTGTTCATGGATGATTTCTCCATTTTCAGAGATTCTTTTGAGTCTTTCTTGGCTAACTTGGAATTGATCCTTCAGAGATGCATCAAAACACGGCTGGTCTTAGCTAGGAAAAGAGCCACTTTATGACTCAAGAGGGCATCGTCCTGGGTTATGTGGTCTCTAATCAGGGAATTGAAGTTGATAGAGCTAAGGTGGATGCTATCTCTAGACTTCCTCCACCCACATCCATAAAACAGATTCGCGCTTTCCTTGGGCATGTGGGTTTCTAAAGAAGATTCATTATGGATTTCTCGAAGGTTGCTCAGCCCTTGAGTAACCTTTTGGCCAAAGATGTACCGTTTAAGTTTGATGAATCATGTTGTAAGGCATTTGATTTATTGAAAACAACCATCACCTGTGCCCCAGTATTGCAACCACTGGTCTGGACAGCCCCATTTGAGATTATGGCTGGCGCATCTGATTATGCCGTCGGGGCTGTCTTGGGTCAAAAGATTGAGAAAAAGCCCTCTGTGATTTACTATGCTAGCAAAACTCTAGACGAGGCCTAGAGGAACTACACCGTTACTGAAAAAGAATTGCTAGCAGTAGTTTTTGCTTTAGAAAAATTCAGGGCTTATCTGTTAGGTTCTCGTGTCATCATCTATACCGACCGCTCGACCTTGAAACATCTCTTGGCAAAAAAGGATGCCAAACCCCAGCTTATTCGCTGGATTCTACTGCTTCAAGAGTTTGATCTTGAAATCAGGGATAAAGCCGGGGCACAAAATGTAGTGGCAGATCACCTCTCGAGAATCCTAATTGATTCTCCTCATTTGGATGTTCCGATCTCTGATACTTTTCCAGATGAAACTATCCTCACAGTCTCGAGAATCCGAACCCCCTATTTTACGAATATTGTCAATTATTTGGCCATTGGTCAAATTCCCCAGGATTGGACCAAACAACGGGGTGGACTTGTATCTGAGGCCAAATATTATTTTTGGGATGATCCCGAGCTATACCGCATTGGTGCAGACAAGATTATTCGTCGATGCATCCTAAAAGTCGAGTTCCATAGCATACTTGAGTTCTATCACACATCCACGTGTGGTGGACACTTTTTCAGGAAAAAGATGGCCGCAAAAATTTTGCAATCTGGATTCTATTGGCCGTCATTATTTAAGAATGCCCAAGAATTCTCTAAGTCATGCACCCGATGCCATACACTTGGGAACATGGCTAAGAGAGATATGATGCCCCTGAACCTAATTCTTTCCGTCGAAATTTTTGACATTTGGGGCACCAAATTTATGGGACCCTTCCCTCCTTCATTTTGACACCAATATATTCTAGTCGCTATTGATTACGTGTCCAAGTGGATTCAGGCAATTCCCACCCGAACCAATGACCACAAGGTGGTCATCAATTTTGTGAAGAGAAATATCTTCAGTTGGTTCGGGGTTCTTAGGGCAATTATCAGTGATGGTGGCACACATTTCACTCATGCCCAGTTTCGGAATTTACTGGGGAAATATGGGGTGAGCCATCCGATTTCCACACCATACCACCCTCAGACGAACGGACAGGTTGAGGTCACCAATTGGGAGATCAAGAACATTTTGCAGAAAACCATTAGGCCTGATAGGAAGGACTAGACCCAAAAGATAGATGATGCTCTTTGGGCTTACCGTACAGCGTACAAAATGCCTATTGGTATGTCTCCGTTCCATCTGGCGTTTGGGAAGGCATGTCACTTACCTGTAGAACTTGAACACTAGGCATTTTGGGCCATCAAGAAATGTAATGTGGACCTTGAGTTGGTCAGGAAAGCTAGGAAACTCCAACTATCTAAGTTGGAGGAGCTTCAAAATGATGCTTATGAAAACACCAGAATCTATAAGGTAAGGACCAAAGATCTCCATGACCAGATGATTTCACGTAAGAGCTTTGAGCCAAGCCAGAATGTCTGGCTTTTCGATTCTCGATTGAAGCTTTTCCCTGGTAAACTTAGGTCTAAGTGGGGTAGCCCGTTCATTATTGAGTATATTTTCCCTAATGGGGCCGTCGAAATCTCTGACCCAAAGACGGGTAATATTTTCATGGTCAATGGACAGCGTCTCAAACACTTTGTTGACCATGTGCTCCCTGAACCCATCTCGGACAAGGTTGCTCTTACCTTGCCATAATCACTGCGGGCTGATCATCGCCCTGCAGAAGGCACTAAACTCAGCACATGTAAAGTATGTTCCAAGCTGACCAGAGTCTCACGAAAATCAGGTGCTATTCTTCCACTTCTACTCTCCTGCATGCTTTCATTTTCTTCACAATGAGGACATTGCAATAGCTAAGCATGAGGGGGTGGACATATTTTATAACGATTTTGTCAGCTGTAACAGTGATTTCCTGTTATTTGATTCTTGTTAAAAGAAATAATAAATAATAAATAAAAAAATTGAAAATTTGAAAAGATAAAAAAAAGTAGTCTTAGGAGACAAGAACTTAGGCATTAGGAGTTGTAAACTTTAGGAATTGATTCTTTGAGACCTGAATACTTACACTCTTCAGGTCTTCGGGCTTAATTAGCCCGGGTGTCCGCTCGAATGTAGATTTAGTCTCGAGTCCTCGCCAATTAAAATTTATTTTAATTTGGTAAATAATTTAGGATGATAAGTATGCGACTTATCAACCCGCCATCTGATTTGGGGGGACTTTAAGACTAAGCATCTACACACTTTTTTTTACACTGACTCACTTTCCAGCGATTTTTATGGAAATTTGGTAGCTAATGGACCGACATCGGTGGTATGGCTGGCAAGTTGTCGGTGGTAATGGCTCATCGGCCAGTTGTCCAGAGCCCAGCCATAAGACCATTTTCATTGTACTGCCTTTAGGTAAATCTTAGATCAGGAAAGCCACCTACTTGAAAAAGAAAAAAAAGGAGAAAAAAAAACAAATAAAACCATACTTCACCGCACTAGTATGGCTGGCAAGTTGTTGGTGATAACAGCTCATCAGCCGGTTGTCCAGAACCCAGCTTACAAAAAAAAAAATGCACAGTAATTCCCAAAACACCTAGGGAAGAAGCGGGGAAGTAGAATAAACCAGGGAGATATACATTGGGTTCGCCCTTGTGTTGACCCCATATAGAAGAAAGTAGGGAGAAAGCTACCGATCGTAAAGATAAACCTTTAGGCAAGGTCACCTAGGGTCGTAGAAATTCGAAGTCCGTTTTAATGGCCGTCTAGTGAGTCTTTCACTATTTTTCGCAAGATGCTTATCTCTTAGAGTTCTTTTCGAATCTTGGGTAGGTCGGGTAGCCGTAAAAAGTTATCTCGTAACTCCCAAACTCCAAAAGTACAAAAAAATAGAAAAGAAGAAAAAAAAAATTTTTTACCTTCTCAAATAAGGTGACGGCTTGCACGGTCTACATTCTGGCAAGCACCCAGGCACTGTTGAGTTTTTGTAATTAGGTCTTGGGGTTGAGATTTTCTAAAGCAATCAATGAATTTTGCCTAATTACTCGAACCCTGATTCTACTTTTATACATAGCATTTAGGTTAATTTTGCTAGGGACTAGCAAAAAGTAAGCATGGGGGTATGATGAACACACATAAATTCATGATAAATTACTTATTTTTTATAGTTCTTAGGCGTAGCATTGCATATCATGTTATAAATATTGCATAACATCCATTGCATGGCTTGTAGGGTAGTTGTATGTTTTGTATATTAATTCCTTCATTTTATATGGCCAGGGGGCAATGCGACATCCATACGGGTTTCGGATGGAAAATCCGACTATATGGATGTATCCGGAGTGACGATCGCAGTTCGGCATCATAGGAATCATCTCGATCTGAGCATCGTGGCACCCTCTACAAGAAGAAGAAGATGGACGACCTAGATAGCACCACGTGGCACCATCCAGGCCTCCCAACACCGGCCAGCAGCACCGCTCAACTCTTTCTTCATCCGTGCCCTTCAATCCTAGCCGTTGTATCAAGATCCAACAACTGGGAAGCGGTTGCACCAAGCTGCTCCACACAACACAAGGGAAGGTTTGGCGCATTGGTTGGAGTGCTGGTTTGCAAAGGGGAAGCATGGGTTCAAATCCTCGTAGCCCCTCCAATTCGCAATTGGGCGAGCGCATGGCAGCACAGCACCGGTGCAAGGCAGTGCACATGCATACGTGCACGACAGTGCATGGCAAGCACGCACGCCAGCACATAGCAAGCACGCACATAGTAGGGCACACGTGGTCAGCACGGGTGATGAGCGGGGCAGTGCAGTGCGGGCACAAGGGTGGTTGGCGGCAGCTTTCAGTGACAGCCGGGCTAACCTACAGTGATGCTTACAATCGTCTCTATTTTGTTGCAAGCCAGCAGAGCCAGCTGAGGGCGTGAATGGAGGTGAGCTGTCTACAACAACATTTCCAGCGACGGTCTGGAGGTCGCTAAAGGTCCTTTATCCATTTTTAGCCTCTTCTTTTCCACTATAAAAGGACCTACGCCCCCTCCCTTCCAATTCATCTCTACCTACTCTACTCCCACCTATTTCCAAGCTCTAGCAAGCCTACCAACGCTCCATTAGAGCTTGTTCTCAAGCTCCAAAGGCACCTATTAGTGTAGCGAATCTCTGCCCCACCAAATACTCCCTTATCTTCCCATCTCCCTTCATAGGTCACCTTGGAGTCGTCCTCCCACCTCCATTCCGGTAGCAGATCATCTTAGTCTTCTCACCTCCATTCTGAAGCCACGTCGAAGCTTCCCTCAACACGACATCCTCCTACATCTCGCCTTCGTCGTCCTTCTCCTCACCTCCTTTGTCTAAGCTTCCGCCAGGCACCGTCATCTCACCGAACAGCCGATTCGGGAGATTTCCTTTCACCTCCCTCTCCTTTTATGCTTTTATAGTTCATTGTAATTGACATTGAATTGATATATATATCATATTTGTTCAATTGCTATCTTGTGATTCATTCTGCTTGTCTTTTATTTCAAAATCACAAAAAGATATCAAAACCCTAAAATACCAAAAAGAGACAAAACGAAGCGCGATTTTCACGTAAAGTAAACGTCGCCTCCCTGTGTTCGACCTGGGACTCCCTTGGAGTTTCGATATAAATTTTATCTGATTGACGTGTTTTGCAACTACGATGACAGGTTACTTGTAATCCTGATTTCTAACACGCGAAACACGCCCGACCATCCTCCAAGCAACAATCGAGGAGGATTCTGTCATCCTTCTCTTTTTATTGCTTTCTAGTGTAGATTTCCACCTTCCTAGTTGTAGCAAGTAGATGTAATGGACATGACTCTATAGTTATGAAATATTTGCTCATTCTCTCCTTATTTTCTCTGTCTTTGTATTATTCTATCTCTCTCTTCTATTGTTTATTATTTAGGTAGAATAGCTAGTGTAGATTTAATTCGGCCAGCTAATCTACTTTGTCACAATAATTCTAAATGTGGTTTTTAATCAAATGTTTGCCTTCCTGTGTTTAACCCGGGACTCACCAGAGTTTTGATTATAAATTTTATTTTTTAGCGGATTTTTACATGACTACAATGATGGGAACACCATCATAAGCCCTAACTAGCCTATTTTGATCTTAAGAAGGTAATAAAAGCTCCTACATAACCATTAGAGGGTCCTAAATGCTTGGTGTTCTGTTTTGAGAAGAAAAGATGAAATCAGAGTTATTTTTGCAATTTTAATAGCATTTTACAACTATAGAATAACTTGGGGTATTCCAAGGGATAATTGAAGGTCAAATGGTCATAAATGTCTAATAAAAGCGTCCTTGCAGAAAGAAATAGGTTTTTCACGTGTTTCAAGAATTAACGAACATTTGAAACCCAAAAAATAGACTAACATAAAGAACTGAGGTTTCAGTCAGGATAAAATTCACCTAAACCTTTTAAAAAAATTATAGAAAAATATTCTATACGGTTTGGTACCTTTGATTTGACTAAATAGAAACATTTTGACCTAAAATAGAGTCCTAAATGGAAAGTTACCTTAATTTGGGTTTCTGCATAATTTTCCTAGTCAAAGATCACCATGACCTTATTTGCATTTCAGTCCACATAGACGCTTTCTATAACACAATGGCCCTTAACTTTTTGAATTCCTTACAAATAGGACACTAGGTTTTCCATCTTCACATTCCAGTCCCTACACCACTAATGGAAACTTAGAACCTTCACACTGAGATTCAAGTAAGGATTTCTCACTCGTTTCTCAATCAATCACTCCCAAATTTGAAAGGGAGACTCCTTGAGGAATTCCCTTCTAATTGAGACAATTCATAGATCCTAGAACCCTCTGGATTCCTCATACAAACGTTTTGAAAACACGTGCATCTAGCTTGCGTGTGAAGCTCGGAGTTTGCAAGCTTATTTCCATGCTTGGAACTCCATTCTAAGCCCTATAAATGGACCTACATCGTGTTCCTCACCTCCATAACAAATCTTGGCCTCAGAAATCCTCCCATTCTTCTCTAGCCACCTTTGGATTTTGCCCCAGTGACCGCCTCCATTCTCCCTCTTCAGGATGTCCAACCATCAAATTAGACAGCCCAACTTCTTCCTTTCTTCCTCGCGCACTTCTTCGATCAACGAGAGGATGTCTCTCTGCTTCATTCGTCATCGTTGTCTCGCCGTCCCTTCCTCCTTCTTTAGGCCTGGTCAGACACAACCAGAGTTCTCCAGCCTCCTTCCTCTCCTCTAAGAACCCTTATTCCTTCCACTCTCCCTCTACATCACTTCCCCCTAACCTGCACTCCAAATCAACCACGCTACCGCCCTCACACCCTCCATCTCAATCAGCTCTACCGACACTTCGACAACACATTCCCGGTGCTCCACCACACGAAACTCATCGCTGCCACTTCCATTAGTTTCGCCTCTACTTGCCTTACGAAAGCCCTCAACCAATTCTTCCTCACGATCACTCAACCACCCTACCGAACACCACCACCTTCATGCTCATAGTATTCCTTCACCAGCCCTCTCCGACCACTCTCACAGCACGCCACCACCACCATCACCCTCGTCGTGCTGCAGCAAAGCTCCTAAGCATCTCTGATGTGGCCATCAAGCCATTTCTCTCCTTGCAAATGTTTGCAGTTCACACCATTAATGGGGCTTCTTTGAGCAACCCTTGGAGCCTAGTTCATCATGAGTTCCTCCTTAATTCCATGACCAAGCTACACGGACAACTCCTAGGTGTCTTCCCTAGCACTCAATTGCGGCATCCAGCATCTTGAGCACCATCAATTCGAGGCCCTACTCTTGCTGTTTCATGTGAAGAGAACTGTGGGACTTAGTCCCACATCGTAGATAGAGGATGTAGCTGCATCAAATCGGAAGATTTTGTTGCCCTTACCTGATTTCCCAAGTTCACAAGGGTCGAGTCCCCTTCACTGCCTCTACACACCTCATCCACAACCCACGCCACGCGAACCCGATCCCCTAGCTGGATCTAGTTATCCGATTAGTTGAGTTTAAGAAGAGAAAGAAGACATGAGAGAGGGGGATTTTTGCCTTCTACTGTGCCCTCTCTATAGTTAGCTGAATAGAGGCCTTTGCCTCAGTGAGCGTGAACAATGCTGTGCTTGGCCTTGCTCTCGAAGAGGCCTGAAGAAGAAGAAAAGAGAACTTTGCCTCTGTTGGTTAAGGAGTCCAAGTGCCTATTTTGTCGTCTGTCGTTCTAAGGGACTTGATACTATGCCTAAGCTTTCATATATTAAGTGCTTGTAAAACTTAAAGAGTAATTTGGTGGTTCAAATCACCATTTTACTCTAATCTTTTTCATTTTCAGACTTGAGTTTTCTGATATATCATTTTTTATTAATCTTGTTATAATTGCTCATATTTGTGGTGATATTATGATCTTTGAGATTAATTGCAATTGATTACTCCCTATGTTTGACCTCGAATACTCTCATGAATTTGAGTTATAAATTGTATTTGTTTACATGCTATTTTGACTATATTGCAATGAAGTGATTCTAAAACTTTGATTTATCTCGTCAACATTTTGGTGTTGTTGCCAGGGAGAACGCACAATTTGATCTCTTTGATTACAATTTCTGATTGGGTACTAATGTGCTATATCTCTTTGGCTGTAATTTGTGTTGCGATTTAGTTGAAGTGAATCGGCCTCTCATCAAACACTCCAAGAAGAGCTAAAAAGAAGAAATCAATTAGGATCAACTTGCATTTCTACCTAGAATAAATCATTAAGTTGCCAGATTCGATTTAGAAAAATCCCGATCTTGATTGCTGCACTTATTAGGGATTTAAGGCACCTAGGGCTACTCACCTTCTTGACTGAGTCCTAGGTGCCAAATTTGAACAAAAATTGATTGGACCAAATAGAGCCAAATTAGGGTTTTGACTCTAGGGTTGAGGATCACACTTGCTTAAAGAAGAATCTACTCTCCCAAATTGTGTGTGTCCTAAACCTTCATTGAAATTACCTAATCATGAAAACTGTAACAGCAAGCTTTAAACATCCACTTGAATCATAAAATTGGGACCTAATAATCTCAAGACAAATTAGGTGAAGTTGACCCACCTTGTGGGGTCAACCAATCTTCAAATTAGGTCATCACTCACAAATATATCTTAAAGCTCAAGTGGAATCCTAAGCACCTCATCTAAACTTAAAATTGGTAGACTTAAGAGGTCAAGTTATCCATTCTAGTCTACCTAGATCTGCTGTGACAAGGAAGGTCAGGTGGGGGAAACCCTGTAAACCATGGGGACTCTCTACTATGTAGGGGTGTTTGCGGGACTCTCCCTTCCTGGCTGGCCAAGTATTTCTAAGGTGGATGACTTTGTGTTCTAGAGGTATCATCTTCCTTGAAACTCTATAGTCATCCAAAGATATTTCGGTGTCTTGATTGGGTCCATCAGACCTTCCATCTTTCATCTACTCCATAGGTGTATGTTCGAAAGGAGGTCCTGAAGACCACCCTTGAGGCCTCCACTAGCTTTTCACTCTCGTCGAGGCCAAGCCTTGACTTCTTTGTTTGTACTACCCGATCACATCGATATCTCTTCCAACTCTTCCACTTCTGAACTTGAATCTCCAGCCATAGCCTTGGATCATCAAGAAGAATAACCTAACTTTGAACCACAACAATTCTATGATCTTTGAGATATGGTCCATGCACATTTCAACCCACCGCAGTGTTCTCAAATGCGAGATCACTACAATCCCACTGTGCTAGAAATCGAACCCTGAATCCACATTCTTGCAGGAGGACCCGAGATGGAGCTCAAGCCTAGTACGCTTCACGTGACCCCGAAATTTCATGGCTTGAACTCTGAGGATCCTTTCCAGCACATCAAGAATTTCAAGCATCTGGCCTACACATTCGGGGTAGATATGCAGAATCGAGAAGGTCTACTCTTGAAAACCTTCTCCTTCTCTCTTGCTGACAAAGCCGGCAATTGGTTTCAAACATACCCTCACTAGATCAACACATGGGAAGAACTTCAAATAGCTTTCATGCAAAAATTCTATCCCATTGGTCGGACTAATTCTATGCAGCATCAAATCACACACTTCTTGCAAGGAGCTGGAGAATCTCTACAAGAGGCATGGGATCATTTTCTAGATCTTATGTGCAAATGCCCCCATCACGAAGTCCCAAAGTGGGAACAAGTCCAATTATTTTACCACCGGCTACGTGATGACATCAAGCTATATGTCAATGCAACCTGTGGTGGCAGCATCATGGGTCAGCATGAAGACATGATTTGGGGGATTCTCAAGAATATGTGCAAAAACTCCCTGTATAATGAGTCCTTGGGTATGTACAATCAAACGACCTCCCGCACATTGACAAACAATCGAGGGGTACACGAGACCTGAGGCCTTTCCACATCCATCAATCTAGAGTTGTTAGCCAGTCAATTGGATAAGGCCTCAACTATAGATAAGAAGGTGGATGACATAACTCGACTTCTACACAGAACTACCACTACATCATAGAGTCCATATGTGCACCCACCCTCAGGAAGGGAGGTTGCACACAATATCTACCACTCTTAGGGGATGGATGCCTATCCACCCCCGTTTGATTTCGATCTTGGAGGAAACTCTGGACCTGCCTACCATAGTTGAGGGAACTCTGAACCCTCGTATCTTTATTTTTCTGGAGTTCCTCAGACTTGCAAGGATCTCCACACCGTCTAGAACAATCCTTTCTCAGACACCTATAACCCTGGATGGCGAAATCATCCTAACATTGCGTGGTCAGGAAATAACCCAAATTCGAGACCTCAATTCCAACCCCAACCACAGGCCACACACCCATATCAACCCAATCAGCCTAAGCCCAACCCAAATTACCAATTAGGGCCTAACAAAGAAGATCAGATGGCCCAAATCCTTCAAACCCTAGCTAACATTCAAAAACAACACAAAGACGAGATCATAGAGGTCTGTAATCTGCTCGCATGGATGGTAAATTCTCGCCAGCCTGGTGCACTTCCTTCCCAACCTCTGCCTAATCCAAATATCGTGTCAACCTATAAACACATTGTGAACCAAATCCAGGGTCAAGCATGCTATACCCAACCTAGCCTGATGACTCATACTGGAGTATTTTCTCCATCCACCTCAGCTGAGCCAAAACATACCATGACTTACCCATACCCACCTCCACATCAGCAGCAAGGAATGACTTTCTCCCCTCAACCTCCACATCATGATTGTGGTATGATCAATGTTATGGACAAAGAACAAAAACCCTTCCCCAAAGATAGCCAATCCATTCCCCTATCCTAGATCTTATCCTACCTCGACACTAGAGGACTGTCAAAATCTGATGTAACAGGACCCTTGAAGAATGCACAAGTTACTATTCCATTATTTGATATCCTCACTCTCAATCCTACCTCAACTGACTTATCCAAAAAAGAGGTAGAAGAACCATCACAAGGGAAGGTAGTACTGTCTAAAAGTGTAAATGTTGTAAACACAATCTACCTCCTAAGAAATCTGATCCAGGTGCCCCATTGATCCCTTGCAAGATAGGTGATACAACTTTAAAGAGGGCCATATTGGACCTTAGCGATTTAGCCAACCTCATCCCTACCACCCTATTTGAAAAATTACAGATCGGATAGCTAAAACCTGCTAATGTTACTTTGCAACTAGCTGACCAAACCTCGATCACACTGATTGGGTTGGTAGAGGATGTGGCAATTAGAGTTAAGGATTTCAGCTACCTAGCTAATTTCTTAATTATTGACATGGATATGCCACAACAGATACAGGATATGCTCGTGATTTTGGGAAGACCATTCTTGGCTACTGCAAGAGCCATAATGAATTGTGAATTAGGGCATATGATAATTCCCTCAGGAGATCAATGTGCTAAGATTAATATTTTCGAGGCAACAAAAGGAAAATGCTCGATAGAACAACTAGGTTTTATTCAGGACCTCGTGACTATATCATTAATGGAAAGCCTAGGAGCAGAATTTGAAACTTTCACATGCTAAATGATCCTTATTTGACTAAGCATACTAACATGAGCATAGTGGAGGCTTTCACCATTGATTTTGAGGGCATACCTAGCGATTTTAGAAAACATGGCGTCATACTGGATTCAGATTCCATGAATATGCAGACATTTTATTTTGAGGACCTCCAGTAATCAGGCTTAGCAAATATTGAGAGTGACCACCACCCAGAATATGAATCCTATGCAGAATTTGAAATAGATGATCCAAAAGGCACTCCCCAAACATTCACTTATGATTGGGATTAAAATTATAGTGAAAATTCATTGGATGACCCAATCTTTGAGTCATTTCTTGAGGAGATGATCTCACATTCAGTAGAAAAGAATCAAAATGACTCATTGGTTATTGATTCATTTGGCCACAATACACAAGAGGAACCACACATCTAGGATATGCTGATTAGATTCACCTCTATTGGATTCTGGACCCACGATGATCTTATTTTAGAATGCCATAATTGATATAGACACATCTATTTAGGTTAAAATGCCTATTCATGCATGTTCCTAGGCTTAGATTTGCATTTCATGTTATAAATATTGCATAACACGTATCATTTTTCATTTAGAGTAGTTGTATATATTTTAGGTTAATTAGGTCCTTTTTATGGTCAGGAGAGAAGATGACTTATTTCAGGGCCTCGGATGGATGATTGGATCGTACGAATCTGATTAAGATCATGATTGAAGTCTAATGCCTCTGAAATCGTCTAGATCGGAGCATCGTAGCATCACACAAAGTCCGAGAAAGATCAACAACCAGGGGGCAATGCAACATCCATATGGATTTCAGATAACAAATTCGACCATATGGATGGATCTAAAGCGATGATCACAGGAATCATCTCGATATAAGCATCGTGGTACCTTCTACAAAAGAAAGAAGAATGGATAGCCCAGGTGACACCACGTGACACCATCCAGGTCGCCTGACGCCGACCAGTAGCAATGCATCGCGCACAGCCGCAGCTGCTTGTAGTGCACTGCAAACAACCACCGCCGCTCGTAGCACACCGTACACAACCGTAGCCATTGCATGTGCGTGCACAACGAGAGGAGCACAGGCTCGTGAAGCACGCATCATGCAATGCACGTGCCAATGGAGCAGATCTTCAATGACGGGGGCCTTTAGTAACGCTTGCAGCTGTCACTAGTTGTTGAGTCACTAAATTGGGTTTTAAAAAGTGTTGCATTGTAGTATAGTCAAAATAGCATTCAAAATAGATATAATTTTATTACTCGAAAATATTTCTGATGCCGAACACAGGGAGCAAATGGAATTCACACACTAAACTTAGCAATTAATGCAAATTGAACACATAATATTACTCAAAAACTGAGTAGGAATGTAAAGCATATGAGTATATGAGAAGTAAAAAGAGTTTTAGACAAAATAATGGTGATTTGAATCACCAATTATAACTCATAGAATAGTCACTCAAATTGATTAAAGAAGGAAATATAAATTCATCAGACATCTTAAATGTCTTGTGCTACAGTATTCTTCTTTCTTTTCTTCTTATGATTTCTTTCTTCCTTTGGCCACTTATCTTCTGCTTCTTCTTTCTCTGTCTTCTCCTTCCATCTTCTTCTTCTTTCTTCTACCTTTGCCTTTGCGAGCCCTTTCTTCTTCTTTCTCTTCTCTAATTCAGCTTCTTTTTCTTCTTTTCTTCTTCTCTTCTTCTACCTGACCTCCTCTTCTTCCTGTAAATTTGCTAAGTGTTGGAGCCAATCCTCTCAGAGAAAAAACCCCCTAACCTTGCACAACTCTCCTCTCTCCTTCTCTCTTTCAATTTTAGTGTTGCTCTCCTAGAGCCTCAGCCGATCGGGTAATCGTACCTATCGCATACCTGGGTCCAGGCTCACTGATGTGTGTGGTGAGCAAGGAGTGAAGGTCGGGTCGGGTAGTCGAGTCGGCCAGGTCTGCATGTGCAATGTCGGGGACAAGTCCGGTGAAGGGGGGAGAAGGACCTCACCCACAATGTTGGAGGCGAATAGCCTTCTGCACTTTTTCAATTTATGCGCATGAATGTGCCCTTCCATTTTTGAGGTGGGACTAAATGTCCACCATCCTTTCGTGCACTGCAGCAGCAGGGTGTATGGCGGAATTGGCAAGGCTGCAACTGCTAGAGCCCCTACGTGAACACTAGGATGCATGCGGGCTTCTAGTCCACGTAGCCTGGAGGTAGTCCCTGGGATAGCAGCACCTGGGACCGCAGCAAGCAAGCTTCAAGCTTGGCAGCAATGGCAGGTGGGGCTTGTTACTTGAAAACACAATAACGACCTTGCAGCCACATCAAATCATTATGGGAGTGTCACCGGAGCACGACGAATGTGCTGGTGGCCTTTGTGTTGAGCGAAGGTAGCTATGGTGGTGTGCCTAGGGCAAACTGTGTGCGTGTGAATGGGTTTGTTTGGTGAGGTGTTTATGTGATCAATGGAGTGATTAGAGTGAGGGGAAATGATCAGATAGTTACGGTATAGGTTGTAGGGTGGTTGGCGAGGTGGATGGAGGTGCGTAGAGATGTGAGCACCTCGTCGGAGGAGTCACTGGAGGTGGAGGAGGTGACGATGGTCAGTGGCATAGGTGGTCGATTTTGGGAAATAGAGAGAGAGAAAGAAAGTGGGGGAGAGAGGGAACTTAAAAGCCTACTTCTAAGGGATGAAAGGGAAACAGCTCCCTTACCAATGTGGTTGTCGGACGTGGTGAAGACAAATCCTCTGTAGGAGTGGTAGCAGCGAAGACGGGGTAGGAATGACGTCAGCGGGTATTGCGCGATGCGGATGATGGTGGTGGAGAAAACCCCACCACTGGTATTGTGCTTAGGTGATGAAGGAGCAAGGGAGAGGCTGCCAGAGCTTGCAGAGGGTTGCGGCCAGAGGGGAGAGAGGAATGTGAGGGATTCTAGCCTAAATTCAAGCTGAGGAGAATTAGTTGGATTTGGGGCTCTTAAATAGGTCTTCAGATAGGGTTTTGTGCTTGGAAGCCAAGCTTTCAAGCAAGGCAAGCTCGCTAAAGATGGAAGCTTTCAAGAGACCCAAATCTCTCATGCATTCACATGAGAGATTGGGAAAGAATCAGGGCCTATGGACCTATTCATATTGGAGGGAATTTCTCAAAAAATCTCCCTTCCAATTTTGGTGGAGATTCTCCAAGCAATCAAGGAGAAATCTCCTTTCAAAGGTGGCCGGGGTAGGATTCCTCCGCGATAATGGCGGAGGGACCAATTTGTGAAGATGATGAGAAAGCTAGGGGCTATTACCAAGGGTTTTTTAAAGTTAGGGTTAGAAATGTAATCAGGCTGGACCTTTTTGCAAACTAGGTCAAGGCAAACTCATCTTGGGTCCAAATTTTGGTACAAGCCTAATTTAGTCATAAGGAATCCAATGGTGAAGTTGGATTTTGGGTTTGACCACGTTTCACTAGAAAATCTATGCAAAAACCTAATTTAGGATAAATATCTGTCTAACACTCCATTCTTGGTCAAGATGGGTTCTAATGGCCAAATTGAAGGTACTAAACCCTAGAGAACATTTTTCTATTATTTTTAGAGGGTTTAAGTGAATTTTATCCTAACTAGAACCTTGGTTAATCAAGTAGGTCTATTTTAGGGTTTCAAATGTCATTTAATTCCCATAACATATACAAACCGTTTTTTGTCAAATCCAACCCACTAGTTATCTTGTTAAGACCATTTGACCTTTGTTTAGCCCTTGAGAAAACCTGTGGTTGTACTGCATTAGTAAAATTACAGTTTTAACCCTAGTTTCTTATTTTTCTCTTAGAAAGGTTATGCAGTGAATTATGATGTTCAGTTGGTTATGTAGGAGCATTTATTGACTCAATTGGATCAAAATGAGCTGGTTATGGCTCATGATAGTGTTTCCATCATACCCCCATGCCTAGCTTTTGCTAGTCCCTTAGCAAAATTTCAAAGTTCTAACTTTGATTCTAGACCATGTAATCTTTTGATGCTTAAAACTGTAATGAGTGCTTTCTTCTATAGATTAGGTTAGAATGCCAATAGTAGGCCTGGAGGTACTCAAGTACCAACCAAGATCCGGACCTGACCAGCTCTAGCCTCAATCTGCCACAAAGGTTTTTAAGGCCCACAAGAACTATCCTAAGGTTTGTTGAACTCTGCGGTTAAACCACCTGTGCTTGTAACATGTTTTAGCCTTGGTTTAGTTTGTAATGCGTTTTTGTCAGAGAGTGACAAAGAAATTTTCGTTATTTTTGGAGAGTTTTCACTCTCTTTTCTTTTTATTTCTAGGTTCGAATTGGCTTCACAACATGATCTGTATCAAATTCCTAGTCCCCATCATTAATCCTCGAAGGGTCCCTAGCAATCAATGCTTTGAGAAAGCACCACCCATGGAAACCCCCAGAACCTTGGCTTTTGAGATTTTGAGATAATCCCACCCATGGCCTTTTGTAGCTAAATCCAAACCCTAGCAATCAACATTTCGGGATAATGTTGTCCATGGCATCTGAACCAGCATAGTGTGCTTACATGCCCCCGGTAGGATATGTAGATATAGTAGGAGACAAGAATCGAGGAGACGATATGTTATTGCACATCTTCAAGGGGAATTTCTTGCCTCTCCATGTCGGGAACTCATCCAAATCAACTTGTGTTGATCAGCCGCTCCTAATCTAGGTGACTTTTTCATAACGATTTAAACGTGTTTGCGTGATTTTGATACTTAAGCGCACTGAACCAGACTATGTGTGGATTGGGGTGCTTAGGTTACCGAGTCCCACAAACTAGAGGTCAGTTAATGAGGCTGAATACTCCCTAAGCCTTAGACCTAATACTTAAGCTTTGCATTTTCCCCAACCTCTTTAGGAGCATCCAGATCTTAACGAGTACTTGAATTTTTAAGCCTAGGATCACAACCCAAGAGGCCTAAAATCAGCATTCCTACTAATCTCTTCTTTTTTTCATTAGCACTTTGTTGTTTTTCTTTTTTTCTTTCTTTTGATATGGTCTAGAACTATGTTAATTCCTTAATTTCTTACTAATGACTATCTCTTTTCTTTTCTTTTCAACTTGTGCTCATTTTTGCCATTTTTAACTTCTCCCCTTTTTCTCCTCAAAATCTGATATGCCATCAAAATTTTCTCTCTCATTTTTTTTATTTTTTTCACAGTTTTTTATTTTTTTTGGTATTTTTGGGATATGTGATTTTTTGTGAGAACCCTTCCAGACTTTGATTTTTGTATGCTTACATTTTACCAGCCCCCCATGCCTAAGTTTTGCAATGTCCTCATTGTAAATAGAGGGTGTGAAATATTTTTTTTGGTTCAGGGATTTAGAACAGGATTATTGGGTAGGCGAATAGGTCAAGATGACTATTGCAGATGATTTCATGCTATGGCATGTGTGCTGGAGGTGGGATCGACTGTTCTAAAATCGACTTAGGGTGCAATAGATGTAAAGTACAAAAGGATAATCAAAAGGATCTCGATTTTCAGAATGACGGGTTGCCTCCCATTAAGTCCTAAATTCAATTCCTTCGACCGAGCAAGAAATGCTATGGAGACGGAGTGGTCAAATCAGATGAATTTTGCAGAATAAGCACCTTGATCAAAATCCTAGTTTGTCCAACCAGGTGCTTGTTCAGATCAACCGGCTGATGATGCAGCCCAAGCCCAGTCAATCTGGTCGGTTGATAATGTAGATCAAGAGATGTGGAACCCACCATATACTTTGGAACTCAAAATGGTATGGAAGTGTATAGCTAGGGTTTGGTTGAGTCGAATCATCCTGATCAGAGTGGAGGATGTAGGAACCCTACAGGAGTGATCAGCGAAGGATAGGGTATGATTTGTAGTCTGATTGATGTCTGAAACCCGATAAAGATGTGGATGCGAATCATCTGCAATCAGCTCAGTAAGAGGGGAATTAGAATAGAAATTGAGTCTGGTTGCGGGTCAGGGTTGAAAATGGGTTTGAATAGGTTCTGTATTTATAGAGGAGGTGGCATCAATAAGAATTGTGTATGAGGGCTCATCTAAAGAGGAATTAAAGGTGGGTTCATTTAGAGAGTCCTCATAGTAGACAGCAAACTCAAAGGTAAATGCCTGAAGAGTGTATATAGGATGAAGAAAATTGGAGCCAAGAAAAGTTTTGAATTTTGGGTTGTAGTCACTCTTGGCACCATTTGTTTCTGATTCCTGAGTATCAAAAAGAAATGATTCCATCTCAATGGAAGCTGAATTTAAATTAGTGATCATGGGATTAGGAACCTCAGAGTCAGAGTCAAAGAATGGATCATGTGTGCTGAGGTCGTAGATTGGCTCGTAGTCATTAGGAAAGAATGGTTCTCTATAATTATAGTAAGATTCAAAATCATCGTAGAAATCACGAGGGTCAAGTTCTGAATTTGATTCGAGATCAAAGGTTCCACCATAGAATAAATCACAAGATGTAGACTCAGCAACCTGACTTGGGTCTAGCATATTCATAGATTCCGAGCTTAAAATGGTGTCCTTATAGTGTCTGGGCTCGGGTGTTTGGCTTGTAGGGAAGGCCAAATCAAATCCCTACTCTTCCAACTCCTCGATTTCTGTATCGTAGATTAGTGTGACTTCCAAAAAATCAATTAGCATCTATGAGGATGTTGGAGAGGGACATTCATCAAATAAAGGCCCAGAATCATAATCCACATTTAAACTTTGATTTTCATCATACGGGGCGTTGTAATCATCCCACTAAGATTCAAATCTAGATTCTAGGCTAAGATGTGGGTTGAATTACTAGAATCTAGGTCAAGATTGCCTTCGGTGGTTACCTTATCAAAATAAGGGGTGGGATTTACACCCTCGAGAGGTTCTAATTAAATCTCATTATTATAGGAGTCTAGGAATTCTATTCCATGGTTTTGGTTTTCTAGTGTTGGCTCAAAATCGTGTTCTCCGGCAATCGGGACCTCCCAACCTAATTTAAGATCAAGCATATCATATTTCATCTGGGTTGGAGATCCATGATGTAAACACATTTATTGAGGGTAAAATGCCTATTCATACATGTTCCTAGGCTTAGATTTACATTTCATGTTATAAATATTGCATAGCATGCATCATTCTGCATGTAAAGCAGTTGTATAAAATTTAGGGTAATTGCATCCTTTTTGTGGTTAGGAGAGAAGGATAATTATTTCGGAGCCCTGGATTGATGATTCGACCGTACGGATTTGATCAAGACAACGATCGGAGTCCAATGCCTCTGAAATCGCCTCGATCAGAGTCCCGTAACACCAAATGCAGTACGAGGAAGATCAACAGCCAAGGGACTAGCAGACATAATACAAAGCTTCAAATGACAAATCCAACTACGCGGATGGATTCGGGTTGATGATCGTAGCCTAACGATGAAAAAATCGACTCAATCCAACCTCCGTAGCAGCCCCTACAACAAGAAGAAGATGGACGGCCCAAACTACGCCACATGGTGCAGCCCAGGCTGCCTAGCATACGCACGCGGCACCGCATGCGTGTAGCAGCGTGAGTGCGCACGTGTGCAGGCACACATGCGCACAGCGCAACACTCGTGCAGCACCAGCACGTGGGCGCATGCACATGCGGTAAGGCGGGGGAGCAGTGCCAATTATGCATGAGCTGGACATACAGCGACGCATGAGCTAGATTTACAGCAACGTTTACAGCCAACGCCAATTCTTCGCTCGCTAGCAAAGCCAACTTTGGGCATGAGCGGGCATGAGCAAGCATGAGCTGCCTATAGTTACTCTTCCAGAGATGGCGTAGATGTCACTAATGATCCCATACCTATTTTTGCCTCTTCTCCTCCATTATAAAAGGACCTACAACCCCTCCCTTCCAAGACATCTCTACCAACTCTACTCCCAAGCTCTGGCAAGCCTACCAACACTCCATTAGAGCTTGTTCTGAAGCTCCCAAGGCTCCTATTAGTGTAGCAAACCTCTCCCCCACCAAACATTCCTCCAACTTCCCATCCCCCTTCATAGGTCGCCTTGGAGACGTCCTCCCACCTCCATTCCGGAAGCAGATCACCTCCGTCTTCTCACCTCCATTCCAGAGCCACGTCGAAGCTTCCCCCAACCCGACATCCTACTACATCTCACCTCCATCATCCCGCTCCTCACATCCTTTGTCCGAGCTTCCACCAGGCACCGTCGTCTCGCCAAACAGCTGATTCGGGAGATTTCCTCTCGCCTCCCTCTCTTTTTATGCTTTCATAGTTCATTGTAATCGACATTGAATTGATATATATATAATATTTTTTCCATTTCTATCTTGTGATTCATTCTGCTTGTCTTTTATTTCAAAAACTCAAAAAAAAAAAATCAAAACCCTAAAATACCAAAAGGAAACGAATTGAAGTGTGATTTTCAACTAAAGTAAATGTTGCCTCCCTGTGTTCGACGCGGGACTCCCTTGGAGTTTTGGTATAAATTTTATCTGATCAATATCTTTTACAACTGGTTGATTGTAACCTCGATTTCTAACATGCGAAACATGCCCGACCATTTTGGCGCCATTGCCGGGGAGGCAATGGAATTTACTTTATTGTTTATTGTGTTTCTTTGCCTTTAAATAGCACTAACCCTACTTGTCTTTGATCTACTGTCTTGCAGGTACCCTAGCATGAAGATCCAAGTGCAGTAGACCAGAGTAAAGTGTGGGTAGAGTGTTTTGTAAGTGTCCCCCACACCACCCCCACCTTAGTTTTCATTCCAAACCTAATAACTCAAACCTAAATCAACTTAGGTGCTTTTTATAAACCCTAGGATAGATTTGGTTGTTTGTTTGCCACCCACTCACCTCACTATCCACATAAATAAAAAAAAATAAAAGAAAAAAATATACTCTTCTCTTGTGGGATTTTCTGAAAGCTACACACTTAACACTCACAACTTCTCACCCTAAGATGCACAATCACATCGATTAGACCACTTTATCGGGATCTAACCTGTGGACCCGGTACACTTAATTCAAGACACATATAAGTGAGTAGAAATCTGAATAGGTTAAGCATTCGTGTGTGCCTTAACTAAGTCATGCAATAGGCCAATTGATTAAGCTGTTTAGGCCGCACCACTCAATCTAAAACTGATCCATCAAGTAGCTTGCCACTTAGGGTTAATTCTTAGGGCTGAACCAGGAACTCCACATTATTTTTGATTTTTAAAGTAACATATCATCATCTGTGCTTTCAAAACTTTGAGTGTTCTACTGAGCCTTGATTGAACCAACCTAAGAATTAAACCCTAAAAGCTACTAAACAAGGTTAAATCCTAAAAGACACATCATCAAATAACCTTGTTTGAGAACCCTAGTTGTGCACGCGCACACATTTTAACTGATCATTAAGGGCACAACCATCTAACGAGCCCATCACATTCCTGAAGCACCATTATCCCAAGCCTAGCTAAAATTGATTAGACGTTGGCCCTAAGGACGGGTTCGCTCGTCGAGATCCTAATTGAGATTATTCACAATTAACTTGCTTATACTAGTCAATCTGATGTCTAGCTAGGGGAGTAGCGTCAAACGACCGTGGCTAGGGGGTACACTAGGAACCGAAGGCGCAAGCCAAAGGAAGAACCTTCTCCCCAGTCCCTCCTTCTAACTGATGGGATTGCCTGGACATAAGTAGAGTAGATCGTCCATATTCTTAGGATGGATTCTGAGAGTCTGTAGACCTTTGGGCTACCCAACCTAAGGACAGACTTGTATTTTTGTATTGTAGGGCTCCTTTCTCTTCTGATTTCTCTCCTTACTTCACCATGTACCCTTCCACATCCTACGCACATTTCACATCCTATCCTCCTATCACCACTTACCACCAAGCTGATTACTATCTCGACTTAACTTGTAATTATCCATCCACTAGCCAGGATGACTTTGATTGGGGATATGAATCCGGACCTCAGTGTACAGGGCCTAACCCTGGACAACAAGACTATTATTACTATCCTTCCTAGAGCTACAATGATTATATATCTCCATCCTTTGATGATCAACCTAACTAGATCTACAACCGTGAAGGATATGTTGATTATAACACTTACCTTCCTCAGAATTATGCTGAATTTAGGTCGCCACCAACCTTTAAAAAACCTGAAACAGCCTACTATCGAGGAGGGACCCGAGAACCTTGACATCTTGACTCCCTTAGATTTAACTTGAACCCACCCAAACCTGAACCAAACCAGTCGGTTCAAGTGAACCAGATCCAAGATAGGGTGTTGGCTAATTTGAGGAACACTATACAATCTTTAGAAGCTCAGCCAACACCATGCATTGAAGCACTAGAGCCTATGATCAAAATGATTGACGAACTTAATAGTTCTCTATTGCATTTGCTCCAAAGTGTTAGGGATAAGGACCTGGGTGAGTTTCTTCTTGGGAAATTGTCGAGGTTGAGGATGAAATTTGTGGTTGCACTAGTCAAATCTTGGGATGATTCTCAAAATGAACCCCCTTCAAAAGAGCCAATGTTTGAACTCGTTCAGGCGCCGGTCAGGGGGGATACATTTTCTGAGACTGGGGATGACTAGAGCAACCATTTGAGGATGAACCAATTGATTCACCCAAGATCCCCGAGCCAGGGAGCAAGGAAAAATATGTCTCCACGAACCATGAGATGACATATGATTTTGAGACATATATAAATGAGGATCATGGATTCTTTGACTCTGAGGGTGAAGAATCTTTTGGTCAAGTCTCACTTGAACTTAAGGAAGAGGATTTCAGTGAGACAAATGGGCTTGAGGAATCTAACGAACCAGTTGATAGCCCAATTATTGAAGATTTGGATTCGGTTGGGGCTAACTTGGAGGATTCGAATCCTCATTTACTAGAAGATTCAATCAATAGCCCCATTCCTCAACCACACACCAAAGGGATT
The DNA here is from genome assembly GCA_037157565.1 of Thalassia testudinum. Classification (NCBI taxonomy): domain Eukaryota; kingdom Viridiplantae; phylum Streptophyta; class Magnoliopsida; order Alismatales; family Hydrocharitaceae; genus Thalassia; species Thalassia testudinum. The sequence goes on along the minus strand of JAZHRO010000014.1, from coordinate 127,399,580 downwards.
GATTTTGGTTTGGAATCATTATACCCAAGTCAATCTTGAGTCAGCCACGATTTCTGGACTTGGGAGAATCTTATGGGGTGAATGTATGCTAGAGGTTCGGAAACCTAAGCACATGATGTTGGAGGATAGGAATGTCGAAATGAAAATTTGGGAGGCTAATTTTGAGGGAAAAACAAGTTTGGATAAAAGGGTACCTATTGACCTGAAACCTCCTATTTTCTATACAGATCCTTATGGTATCTTTCACATGCAACCCAAGCTCGAAATAACTGATTATTTTTCTGAGCTTGATGTTAAGTGTACAACCGCACCTATTGAACCATCTTTACCTGTTGTTTAACACTTTGGTCTTGGGTTGCACACCACTAAACCATAGGCCCGACCCCGCAAACACAACAACCTTCTGTTCTGGGTGATTTTCATCCAGAACCTGAGAACCCCTCGACCCTAGGGCATGGGTCTACACCATAATCTGGTCCACGTCTGTGGACATCTTTTGCTGGCAGGTTTCAGAATCAATATTTTTATTTTGATTCTGACTTGCACTTGTGAATTCTCAATTTCTTCCTTGTATGTATTTTATGCCTAGCTGAAGGCATTAAATTTAGCACATGTTTATATTTCACGTTCTTTACGGAGCTGATCGGATTCCTTACGATGTTTAGGTGATATTCTGTTTACTCCACCTTTTCATGTCTTTATTTTTACAATGAGGACATTGCATCATTTAGGCATGGTGGGTGGATAATCGATTCCTGAAATAATTATGTTAACTCCATAGAATTTCTTTTAGTTTCTTATAAAATTAAAAAAAAAATTAAAAATTTCGAAAAAGAAAGAAATTAGGAAAAGAGAACTTAGGCATTTAGAAGTTATTAACTTCAGGAAATGATACGAGAGGACCTAAACACTTAGACTCTTCAGGTCTTCAGGCTTAATTAGCCTAGGTGTCCACTCGAATGTGTATTTAGTCTCGAGTCCTCACCAATTAAAATTTACTTTAATTTGGTAAATAATTTGGGATGATAAGTATGAGACTTATCAACTTGCCCTCTAATTTGGGGGGACTTTAAGCCTAAGCATCTACGGAAAATGGGTAACTAATGGACGGACTTGGGTGGTATGGCTGGCAAGTTGTCGGTGGTAACAACTTATCGGCCGATTGTCCAAAGCTCAGCCACAAGACCATTTTCATTGTACTGCCTTTAGGTAAATCTTAGATTACGAAAGCCACCTACTTAAAAAAAAAAAGAAAAAAATAGAAAAAGAAGAAAATAAAAAAAAAAGAAAACCACACTTCACCGCACGAGTATGGCTGACAAGTTGTCAGTGGTAACAGCTTATACGCCAGTTGTCCAAAACCCAGCTCACAAAAAAAAAAAGCACAATAATTCCCAAAACACTTAGGGAAGAAGCGGGGAAGTAGAATAAATTGAGATATACACTGGGTTCGCCCTTGTGTTGACCCTATATAAAAGAAAGTAGGGAGAAAGCTACCGATCGTAAAAATAAATCTTTAGGCAAGGTCACCTAGGGTCGTAGAAACTCAAAGTCCATTTCAACGGTCGTCCAGTGAGTCTTTCATTATTTTCACAAGATGCCTAGTACTTAGAGTCCTTTTCAAGTCTTGGGCAAGTCAGGTAGCCGTAAAAAGTTATCCCGGAACTTTCAAACTCCTAAAGTACAAAAAAATTAGTAAAGAAAAAAAATAATAATAAAAAATGTATCTTCCCTTCTCAAATAAGGCGAGGACTTGGGCGATCTGCATTCTGGCAGGCACCTGGGTACTGTTGAGTTTTCCTAGTTTAGGACCTTAGTTGAAATTTTCTATTGTTAATAAATGAATTAGGCTAAAGTGATCTAATCCTAATTTTGCTTTTATACAGAGCATATAGTTTAATTTTGTAAGGGACTAGCAAAAGATAGGCATAGGGGTATGACGTAAACACATTTATTGAGGATAAAATGCCTATTGATGTAAGTTCCTAGGCTTAGATTTGCATTTCATGTTATAAATATTGCATAGCATGCACCATTCTGCATTTAAAGTAGTTGTATATAATTTAGGTTAATTGCATCTTTTTTTCGCTAGGAGAGAAGGATATTTATTTTAGAGCCTCAGACTGACGATCGAATCATATGGATTTGATCAAGACGACGATCTGAGTCCAACAGCTCTGAAATCGCCTCAATCGGAGTCTCGTAGCACCATATGCAGTCCGAGGAAGATCAATGGCCAAGGGACAAGGAGACATAATTCCGAGCTTCAAATTATAAATCTAACTGTGCAGATGGATTTGGGTCGATGATCGCAGCCTAACGGCGCAAAAATCGACTCAATCCAACCTTTATAGTAGCCCCTACAATAAGAAGATGGATAGCCCAGACTGCGCTATGTGGCATAGCCCAGGCCGCCCAGTGCATGCACGCATGACCGCACCCACGCAGCAGCGCGGGCACGCTTGCATGCACAGGCGTGCATGTGCACAGCTCAGCACGTGTGCAGCAGCAGCGCATGGGCGTTTACGGCAAGGTGGGGGAGCAACGCCAGCTATGAGTGAGCTGGACCTACAGCAACGCATGAGCTGGACTTACAGTGACGTTTGCAGTCGTCGCTAATTCTTCGCATGTCAGCAAAGCCAACTTTGTGCGTGAGCAGGCTTGAGCAGGCATGAGCTGCCTACAACGACGCTTCTAGCGATGGCCTAGATGTCACTAATGGTCCCATACCTATTTTTGCCTCTTCTCCTCCACTATAAAAGGACCTACACCCCCTCCCATCCAAGCCATCTCTACCTACTCTACTCCCACCTACTCCCAAGCTCTAGCAAGCCTACCAACGCTCCAATAGAGCTTGTTCACAAGCTCCCAAGGCTCCTATTAGTGTAGCAAACCTCTGCTCCACCAAATATTCCTCCAACTTCCCATCCCCCTTCATAGGTTGCCTTGGAGCTGTCCTCCCACCTCCATTCTGGTAGCAAATCACCTTAGTATTCTTACCTCCATTCTAGAGCCACGCCGAAGCTTTCCTCAACCTGCCATCCTCTTGCATCTCACCTCCTTTGTCCGAGCTTCCTCCAGGCACCGTCGTCTCGCTGAACAGTCAATTCGGGAGATTTCCTCTCACCTCCCTCTCTTTTTATGCTTTCATAGTTCATTGTAATCGACATTGAATTGGTATATATATCATATTTGTTTCATTTCTATCTTGTGATTCATTCTGCTTGTATTTTTTTTCAAAAACGCAAAAAGAAATATCAAAACCCTAAAATACCAAAAAGAAATAAATCGAATCATGATTTTCAACTGAAGTAAACGTCACCTCCTTGTGTTGGACCCAAGACTCCCTTGGAGTTTCGGTATAAATTTTATCTGATCGACGTGTTTTGTAATTATGACAATGGGTTACTTGCAATCCCAATTTCTAACGTGCGAAACATGCGTGACCAATCCACAACAACCTTGTGTCTCAAACCCAAGATTTGGGAAATGTTGATCTTCAATATTTTTCCAAGATGTTTCATTAACTGCTTGGGGAGTGTACGGGTATTTTTGATCGATAACTTGTTTCAACAATTTCAACATTTCCTCCCATTTTTCAAGATCATCTTGGTATTTTTCCCACAGTACATAATTTGTCATGCATTGGAGATATTCAAAGTTATGCAATTTTTCTATCTCGATGTATCCTGTTATGAGAATATCCCGGGTTGATCCCTTTGTTGCTTCTGTTAATAATAATTGGCACAGTTTATGGTGAAGGTTGTTGTTGTTGATACCTTAACCTGAATATCTTCAATTAGTTTTGAGGTTTTGTAATCAATGTCATAAAATCTAAGGGCATCCTCAACCATTCTATCTCTCATGGATCGTTGTGATTCAGGTTTCTTTAATGGTTCTCCTAAGTAGCCAGGCTGCATTTTTGAATTAGATGGTGGAATCAAGATGTAGAATCAAAATTCAAGTTTAGATCAAAATTGAATAGATTTGAAACGGATTCCCAAGAAAATATGTGTGTGTGCTCTAAATAGAGGGGATGAGGGACTGGATGTGATATTGACCCAATCAAGGCACCCAAAGATTTTTGGATGACTATAGAGGTTCGAGGTAGATGATACCCCTTGATCAGAAAGTCATCCACCTGAGAATTACCTATGCAGCCAAGAAGGGAGAGACTCGTAAAGACCCCTACACGGTAGAGCACTCCCATGGGTTACAGGGTTTCCCCCACTCGACCTTCCTTGTCATTGACCATCCAGTTGACTAGAATGGATAACTTGACCTCTTAAGTCTACCAGTTTTATGTCCTAATTTGTGCCTTTGTTATCACTTGAATTAGCAGTTGATTTGACTTGTGACCTAATTTGGAGGTTGGTTGGCCTACAATGTAGACCAATTTTACCTGACCTGCCCTAAAGATGACAGAATGGACTTCTAGGTCAAGACCTAGAAATCACACTAAGTTGACTCCCAGGTTATTAGGTCCAAAGATTTTAGGGTTCAAGTGAGTTTAGAGCCTAATTTTAGGATTTTTCTTGATTAGATCTTTTCAATCAAGGGCTTGGGTAGTTGGTCGGGCTCGGATAGGTTGTGTTAATATGGTGATTTTATCGTTGAAATGAGTATAGTGGTTAACCTAAATCGAGCCTAACCATCTTTTTACAAAATTTTTAACCTGGCCTACTTGATTTTATCTTAGTCACTTTTAGGCCCAGGGTTGAACTCAGGGAAGTGGGATTAGAAGAAGTTTCTACGCCTTTCCTACAACTTATCTCTTCCGTTCGTTTATTATGTTTTTGGTGTTTTTTCTATTTGAGATTTTTTTCTGATAATTTTTGTCCTTGAGGTACACCCTCAAAATCAGGTTCTTGGCTTTAAGCCAAATTAGGGTTCCCAAAATTGATCTTGCTATTCGCAAGACTGAGTACCTGCAAGTCAAGGATTATCTTTTCTCTTTTGTATATTTTTTTTTTTATCTTTTTACTGGTAGGAAAGAGAAACAGAAATAAAGTAAATATAGTATATATATATATGTATATAGGGGTGGGGGTGGAGGTGGAGATGGCGTGTAGCACGGTGTCAAGTCGGTCGTCATCTAGGAAGATGCAACCAACAGGACGAAGTGCCGCGTGGAGTGTAGGATGGATGGGTGGAAGATGTGTGCGAAGACGCTTTCTATACGCGTGTATCAGGGAATATCAGCAACTGGTGCATATATTCCCGTGATACAACGTATGGTAGGTGATATGAAAAAATATATATATGTATGTATATATGTAAATATCTTTATGTATATATATATGGTTATAATTATATAGGTGTATATCTAGTTATATATGTATATATATATAGATATGTAAATATATGTATAGATAGATATATGTATAGATATATATATATATATATGTATATGTATGTATATATAACTATATAGATGTATATATATATATGTATATATATATATATAGTAATATATGTATATAGATATATGTAGATAGATATGTGTGTATATATATATATATGTATATATAGTTATAGATATATATGTATATATGTATGTATATTTGTATATTTGTATATATGTATAAATATATGTGTACATATATGTATATATATATATGTATATATACTTATACTTAGTTGTATGAGTAATAATATATGTATAGATATATATATATTTATACGTATATAAATATATGTATATATGTAAATATATATGTTTATATATATATATAAGTATATAAATGTATATATATATGTGTGTATGTATGTATATATATATACTTATATATAATTGTATAGGTACTAATATGTATATATATATATAGGTATATATATATAAGTGTGTATATGGGCGTGTACAAGTGAGAGTGTGTGTGTACGAGAGTGTGTGTGTCTGTGTATGTGTGAGGTGAGTGTTTGTGTGTGAGAGAGAGAGAGAGCCTTTGCTGAAGATGGCATGTTAAGTCGTCTGGAGGAAGCGGGCGACGTCTGATGCCACGTGCAAGCGCAGGCGCATAGGCACGCTAAGAGGGAGTGGCCACGGGGAAGGGAAGGATCGCAGCGCATCGTGCTACGTGAAGAGGCAAGCGCTGAAGTGGGCGAAGATGCAGGCACAGACGGGTACGGACGAAGGCTTACGCGGGAGCGGGCGTTGGAGCGGGTGCGGGGAAAGACGCGGGCGCGGGCATGCGCGGATTGGCTGGCGACTGTTACGGCACGGATAAGTGAGAAACTTATCGGTCACCTCACTGTAGCCACAGTGTCGCGCTCTCTAGCATGAACAGTGGCTACATTGCACGCTCGGCTCGTGCGACCACCTGCTGGTGGTTCTGCGTGTGTAGGTGTCACTGAGCTAGCTGGCACACGCGTGGAAGGACTACGTCGGCTGCTTGCGAGCGCGTTGAGGGGCGAGGGCGACCTACTAGCACAGGCGGAAAGAGCTGTGCTGGCTGCTGGCGTGTGCGATGGCCTACGTGCAGGCGAGCAGTGGCCGGCGCCTTGCTGCAGTAGCAGTTGAGCTTCAAAGCTTGACTCTGTGGCAATGGCGGACGTGGATGGAATGACAAAAACAGAGTGGTGAATCACGACGCCCACCGGCTATTTGATGAGTTGGGCGGTGGTGGGACTCACAGTGGTGGTTGTGCACCACTGTGAGCTGCTCTTGCCCGCAGCGTGGCTCCTCAGGAAGAAGAGAGGCTGCGTATGGAGGGGAGAGGGGAGGAGATGGCCTGGAAGGGAAGCTGCTGCGTTGGGTGGACCAGGCTCCTTTGCAAAGAAGATAGCTGTGCCTTTTTAAAGAGGAAAGAGGCATGCATAGCCATGCCATGGCTGTGCATGGCTCTGCATGGTTGGTAGGGAGTGGCTGCTGCAAAGAATGGTGCGAGGAAGGTCCAGCCATGCCATGCAACCATGGAGAAGAAAGTCAAATAAAAATAAAAATAAAAATAAAGATGGTGAATTTGCGAGGCAGCACTTGAGGAATACTTTAATTTCAAGGCCATTTTATTCAATCTCCTCCCCTCTCAAATAAATGTATGAATGCATTTATTTTTAGAAATGCGACTATGGCTATGTAATCTACACTGACAATGCTTGGAAATAGCACAAGATGGTACAATTGTCGGTGTATTTTTGTTGTGCAATCATACCCCCATGCCTATCTTTTGCTAGTCCCTAGCAAAACATTTTTGTATTGTATTTAGAAATGATCTTAAGCTGAAGATTTTCTTCTGAGGCTTCATAGGTTTGTTTATTGTTGGATATTGTGAGAACCAATTGTAGAGAAGACTACTAGTACTTTATGTCTTACATGACATAGACCATCTCTCAACTAACCAGGACTCCTAATATTTAAACCTTAAGTACGTTTTCCAGGACCCAGGAGGTTTTTACTGTACTCGAGAGCTCAAGAGATTATGGTTTGTGCATAGTGAAGGATCAAGACTGACCAGATGAACATTAGGACTCAAGCCCAGGGTTTCATGAATTTTTAAGTGCAGGTTGGTCCCAGTTTCAGCTCGTGTCTTCGAATTGACCCTTAAAAAGATGACGGAAAACTCAACTCCCATTTTCTGACATTTGTGGCTCAAAGAAAATAGGGTATTTGTAACTTGCCCAGAAGAATTTTTGTAGGGGGAAGACTTTAAAGATATTTGTGAGATATACTGACTTATTCGCATCTTTTTTTTTTTTTTGAAACACGTGTCAGTATATCTCTTGTAACATTATTTGGAGGAGCACACTTTTCTTTTTGGTGGGAGAGCTCCTTTTTGGTGGAAAGAGTCTCTCCTAAACACAAGACTAAAGCCTGGGATAAAAAGTCTACCTGCACGCACAGGTGAGGACTCCACCTTCCCTAATGAACACTAGGGTTGGATCTTATGTTCACCTGCTCTTTCTTGATATGTGTAGTGTGAACCAAGATTACTTAGGATCTCGAGTAGAAGCAAACCAACGGATCCTGTACTGGTGTCTCAGGTACGAGAATACATCCTAAGTTAGGAGAGATTCCAATCTATTTTGTCAATGCTTAAGTGAATTAAGCCTAGTCTGAGCAAATCAAGCTTCTATGGCCTAGAAAGTCTTCAAAGCAGTTGTTGAATATCCATAAACACTTATTGTATTTTTGTTTCAACCTTCAGATCACTACTAAACACCCTTTTTTTTTTTTAGATAAATATAGATAGATGAAAATTGCATGATACTATAGAATACCCAGATCCTATGGATGCCTATTCACCCCCCCATTCCAAACGATGCTATGTCCTTATATACATGTTGGGTAAGGTAGAGGAAGGACGAAAGATCGGGTAACGAGAGCTGAGGTGCAGGGTATACAGCAGGGTGATAGGGTGGGTGGTGAAGTGAAAAGTGAAGTGAGCATAACAGTGGCAGAGTGTTGTTGGGGTGCCTCCCAACGATCGTTGAATTTAACGTCCCCGGCTGGACTCAGAATGAGGCACAACATTAGTTACGCTCCAGCAGGGCAATAGTTTCTCCACTGATGGCAGGTTCATGAGTAAGATAGGGTTTCAAACACTACCCATTGACCATAAATTTATGCCCAGATTTGGGATCTTCAATCTCAACGGCCCCGTTGGGAAATGGTCTCGAGACCAGGAAAGGACCAGTCCATTTGGACTTCAATTTCCCAGGAAAGAATTTGAGCCGGGCATTGTAGAGCCAAACTTGCTGAGATGGCTCAAATTCCTTCCGTCGAATACGGTTGTCGTGAAAAGCCTTAGTGCGTTGCTTGAAAGTTAAGGTAGAATCATAGGCTTCACGATGGAGCTCTTCCATCTCCTGGAGTGGGAGTTTCCTTTCTCGACCACACAGGTCTGAGTAGAGGTTACATTGGCGAATAGCCCAATAAGCGCGGTGTTCCAACTCCAAATGACAAGGCTTCCCGTAAATGATTTTATAAGGAGACATACCAAGGGGAGCCTTGAAGGCGGTCCGATACGCCCAAAGTGCATCAAACAGCTTGTCGGACCAATCTTTACGGTCAGGCCGAATTGTTTTCTGCAGAATTTGCTTGATTTGCCGGTTCGACACCTCTGCCTGGCCATTCGTCTGAGGATGATATGGGGATGCGATACGATGGTGAACTCCGTATTTCCTTTGAAGTGCCTGAAAAGAAGCATTGGTAAAGTGGCTTCCTCCATCCGAGATAATGGCTCGAGGGATCCCAAAGCGCGCAAAAATGTGGTCTTTGACAAATCGAGTGGATATAACGTGGTCAGCACAGCGTGTAGGAATAGGCTCGATCCATTTCGAAACATAATCAATTGCCACGAGAATGAATTCGAAGCCATTGGAAGGAGGAAAGGGACCCATGAAATCAATTCCCCAAATGTCAAAGATTTCTACAGCTAGGATGGGTTGTAAGGGCATCATGTCACTACATGACATTGACCCTAACGACTAGCACCTAGTGCAATGTTTGGCATACTTGTGTGCATCCTGGTGAAGGAAGGGCCAAAAGAAACCGCACTGCAACACCTTGGCTGCAGTTTTCCTCCTAGAGAAATGGCCTCCGCAGGCCTGATCGTGGCAGAAGGATAGCACACTGGGGAATTCGCTGTCAGGAATACAGCGATGGATGATTTGATCAGCACCTATCCGAGAAAGAAGTGGATTATCCTAGAAATAATACTTTGCTTCTGCCATGAGATGCTCGCGCTAGTTTTTAGGCCAGCCACGTGGAAGGGATCCAAAAGCAAGGTAATTGGCAATGTCGGCATACCAAGGTCCACTTGCCACATTAATTGCCAATAGGTGCTCATCAGGAAAAATCTCATTGATCGGCAGAGCAAGGCCAATATGGTCAGGGTCCAATCTGGAAAGATGATCAACCACAACATTCTAGGCTCCATCCTTATCGCGGATCTCAATGTCAAATTCCTAGAGCAGAAGGATCCAACGATTCAGTCTAGGCTTGGCATCCTTCTTGTGCATGAGATGGCGAATGGCTGCGTGATCAGTGAAAACAATAACGTGTAAGCCCAGAAGGTAAGAGCGGAATTTCTCCAGCCCAAAGACAACCGCCAGTAGTTCGTTTTCAGTGGTAGTATAATTACGCTGGGCCTCGTCCAACGTCTTACTGGCGTAGTACACCACTAAGGGGTGTCTATCGCGTCTTTGTCCCAGGATGGCTCCGACTGCAAGGTCGGAAGCGTCACACATGAGTTCAAAGTCGAGGGACCAATCAGGAGGCTGGAGAACAGGGGCCATGGTGATAGCATTACGCAGCTGCGTGAATGTTCGTATGTAGTCGGGGCCCATATCGAAGGGTACGTCGGTTGATAAGAGATGAGTTAATAGTCGAGAAATCTTTGAGAAATCTTTGATAAATCTCCTATAGAAACCGACGTGTCCCAGGAAGGAGCAAATTTGTTTGACAGAGCTAAGCACAGGTAAATCAGCAATTACATCAAGCTTAGCTCTGTCAACCTCGATACCCCTATCGGAGATGATATGTCCTAGAATAATTCCCTCGTGTACCATAAAATGACTTTTTTCCTAGGAAAGCATGAGGTTTATATCAATACATCTCCTAAGGATACGGGTCAGGTTAGCAAGACAATCATCGAAAGATGGTCCAAAGATCGAGAAGTCATCCATGAAGACCTCGAGAAAGTCACCCACCATGTCATGGAATATCGCCAGCATACATCTCTGAAAAGTTGCTGGCATGTTGCAAAGTCTGAACGGCATCCTTCTAAATGCAAAGGTGCTAAAGGGGCAGGTAAAAGTGGTTTTCTCTTGGTCCCAGGGGTCAATTGCCACCTGGTTATATCCTGAGAATCCATCCAGGAAACAGAAAAATTTATTTCCCGCTAACCGCTCCAGGATTTGGTCAATGAAAGGTAGTGGAAAGTGATCTTTCTTAGTTGCAGCATTGAGGTTCCTATAATCTACACACACTCTCCAAGATGTAGGACTACGTGTAGGGATGGATTCTCCCCTGCCATTGACACGGATGGTGAGTCCTGCCTTTTTGGGCACAACGTGAATTGGACTCACCCAAGGGCTATCGCTGATCGAGTAGATTATACCCACATCCAGCCACTTAATAATTTCCTTCTTAACAACCTCCCACATGTTAGGGCTGAGACGTTGCCGCATCTCGCGGGAAGGTCGAGCCTCCTCCTCCGTATATATACAGTGAGTGCAATAGGAGGGGCTAATGCCAGATAAGTCTGATAAAGGCCATCCAATGGCTACCTTGTGTTCCATAAGGACCTTAGTTAGTTTGCACTCTTTCCCCCTGGTCAATTTTTAACTAATGATTACGGGGAGCATTTCATTTGGTCCCAGGAAAACATATTTAAGTGTACTAGGCAGCTCTTTCAGCTCAGGAGTGGATGGTCAAAGATCTGGCATTTCTTGGGATGAGAGTGTCCCAGGCAGATCAGAAAGCAAGTTAGGAGGAAGAAGTTGGCCCTCAGATTGGCCAAGAAGTGGGGCATCTAGGCTATATGGATCCAAAAAGGAATAGCCCCAGTGAGTAGTATATGGGCTCAAGGTCCCAATGTGGAGTTGTAAATCCGCCTGATTTGGCGGGAAAGAAAGGGCAATCCGATGTTCAATAGTGTGGACTGGCGGTGAGTAGCCCGGATATGACTCAGACCACAAGGTATGGGAAGCGGAGAAAACCTCGTCAGAAGTCTGGCCAGGAGAAGGTACGAGGGATGGGGGAACGTCACAATATGTGTCGGTCAGGCAATCGTCAGTGTTTATAGGTAATCCGCAGTAGTCAGAATAGGTCCCAATTAGTCCGATACACGTGCTGACGGCCATGTCCTCGTCAAATGTGTCATCCTCGATGCAATCACAATCAAAGTTCTTGGCTGCCTTGAATATGTTAAGCTTGAGCTTGTCAAATCCAACGGCAATCTCAATACAGCCCGACTCGTAGTCGATATGGGCAAGGGCTGTGGCCAAGAAAGGTCGACTAAGGATGATCGGATAATCAGAAATTGAGCTATGAACTTCCATATCTAAAACAAGAAAGTCAACAGGAAAACAGAAACTGTTGACCCTAACAACCAGGTCTTCCACCACACCCTTCGGAATTTTGACAGAATGATCTACCAACTGTAACATGACAGGGGTGGGTTTCAGATTTCCCAAGGAAAATTTTTCAAGCATGATGGTTGGTATAAGATTGATGGAAGATCCTTGATCAAGTAAGGCACGGTTAAAATTGCAGCATTGGATGGTACAGGAAATAAGAGGTGTGCCTGGATCTTTCTGCTTCGGTGGTAGGTTTGACAGTATAGCACAACTCGCATGAGGCGAGAGAACCACCGGATTCTTAGTTTCCTTTGACTGTCGCCTGGGTGTTGTGTAGTCTTTAAAAAATCGGTCGACAGTAGGTATGTGGTCGATAGCCTCTAGTAGGGGTACCTTGATTTCAACATCCCTGAACAAATTACGCAAGTTATCAAAGGCCTACGTATCCTTCTTCTTTCCTTTTGGCTCCCTCAGTAGAAACTCAGGGAATGGGATTGATTCTAGCACCAATTTGGGTGTATCATCCTCTCACGAATGCGGTGTGCATCCCGAATGAGAGGGCGATGAAGAAGACGGGCCAGGATCAGGTCGAGGCAGATCAACGGTCTGCTTACCTCTCCTTGTAGTGATAGCATTGGACAATACGGTGGATCGACGGTCCAGTGGGATCATACGGCGGAGGAGGGTTCGCAATAGGGACATAAGAGTGAGGTGTTGCAGGAAGATTAGCCTGAAATCCTGGTGGAATGCTCGGAGCTTGCAGAATCTGATGAACCTACCCTTGAGAAGGTCGTACCTGTGGTTGAGGACCTTGGGGTACGAAATTTCGTGGGTTGGGAACAGGTTGGGCTGGGAGAGTGCCCTGAGATTGAGTCGCCATGCGTAGTTGACTGATCTCAACATTCTGCTGTGCCAATTGGTGCTAAAGAGAGGTCATGTTCTCTTCATGGAACTTTGACATTTCCGTCATCATTCGCATCAATTTATCAAGAGGACTTGATGCGTGCTCTATTTACGGTACGCAAGGACCCGATGGCGAATTCGCCATAAGATTAGACTGGGCCCTTGGGATGACGGGTGCGGACGGTCGCATTGGTCCACCCGAGGGGTTTTGGCACTGTGGGTTGTTGGACCATGCAAAATTTTCATGAGGACTATAGGTAACCCAATATTTCTTGGTTTAACTGTTTCAGCCAATCGGGTTAGGTCTTCCAAGTGGAGAAAAGGATCTTCACTTGCAAGACCATGGAATTGAAAATTTATCAGGCCAATTATGTTAGGTTTCAGTTCAAAGTCGTCCCTGCCCATGGGGACCCAAATTTTTCCTATGGTCTCTGTAGCAGCGAGGTTCTAATAGGAGCTAAGAGACTTAGGCTCCTCCCAGTCAGGAGGGTTCTGCATTTCCTCCAATGTTTTCCTAATAGCCTCAATTTGTTCATTATACATTTCCATTTGGGCTTGGAGGTGGGTTATGGGATCTAAGGCTCCACCACTTGGTGGGTTTTGAGGGCAGTTTCCTCCCTCGGGATTTGGGGGTGGGCATGCAGCCATGTTTGTGGAGGAGGAGGACGATTTGGCTTCTTTTCTAAAATTATCAGGCAATTCACACAGTTTAGGGTTTTGTGACCTCCTCCCAAACATGCACTACCGCAGGAAGAATTGGGGGGATATCAATGGAAAAGAGATGAGAGAAATGACTCCGCAAAGGTACACTTGATGACAAATCAATACAATCAAATTCCTAACCTCTACAGTGTGCCCTTAGACCTAAAGATCTAACTTACCTACTATCATGACCTACGAAATCGAATGCGAGCACCGCGGAACCACCTGGCTAGATTGAAAGGCCGTTTGCCCCAATCTTAGACACCCGATATCATGCGGGAACCCTCACCAGCACGTAGGCGCTACACGCAGGTAGTTAGACCTCCAATCCTTAATAAGGGTCAAGTTGCTACCAATTTTAGTTAGAGGCTTAGGATCAAGTGCTTCTGGAATGTGAATGGCATTATTTACGGGTAATGCCCAAGTGATTGATTTTGCAAAGTGTGTAAACCAAGCATGCAACAGGGAAATCTCCCTGAATTGAAGTTTTAATTGGTGAATGGCTTTTAGAGTTTCAGCCTTAAGTAGTATGGATTTTAGGATTTCTCTAAATTACCAATTCAACCAATCTCTGGGTTTTGAGAGAATACAAGTTTTCCTCTAAGCCCAACAAACCCTTCTTCAATGTCAATTGGTTAATGCATGCTAAAATGCAATGGGCTTCCCTAGATGGAGATTTCTATGTTTGGATGCACGAATAAATTTTAGATTAGTGTGAAAGGGAGCCAAAGCACTTCAATTCAATTGCTCCCAATCACCAAAATGATTTCCACACAAAAGGCTCAACCATAAGATAAAGAAAATCAAATTGTTGGGGTTGAAGTATTCAGGATTGAATCTTTGGCACGTGAAAGGTCGTGATGGGGTTGGAATCAACTCAATTCTAAGTCTCCCCACCAAAATGGTGATCCCGAATTGCAGATAAAAGAGGCAAAGAGGGATGGCAATCAATCTATTTATCTTTTCCTCAAAGAATACTTCACACGGCGAAAGATTCAAGAATTAAGATTCTAGGATCTTCGCTATGGGAAGTTTGGCGGGAAATCCCGGGCTGGTAGGAGTGATGGCAAACAATCAAGCAAGTGATTTTTAATCCACTTGCCCCAAGAGATCCCAAGAAGTATTTTTTTAGTTTGTTTTTTAGTTGTTTTTTTTCTTTTCTTTTATATATTATTAAGGTGACAAGCTGACCTAAGTTTCTAAGAAAGAAAGACCTACTTGTTCAGCAACGTGTGCGAAGCTCCAGTGCGGTGCCAGCGTCTTCACGCTCTCATTCCCACCTTGGATCTTCCCACGTCTCCGACTTCGTCTACCTGCCTTCTCCTTGCAACTGGTTCACCTGCACACCAACAAATAGAAACATCTGTGAAGAGAAGGGTATGAGAAGAGAAAAATTAAAGGAATGGAGTAGAAACTTACTTGAATGCGCACTTCCCCGACAACGGTGCCAGAAAAAAGCTATGGTCGGGCCCGGATAGGTTGTCTTAATATGGTGATTTTATCGTTGAAATGAGTATAGTGGTTAACCTAAATCGAGCCTATCCATCTTTTTACAAAATTTTTAACTTGGCCTACTTGATTTTATCTTAGTCACTTTTAGGCCCAGGGTCGAACTCAGGGAAGTGGGATTAGAAGAAGTTTCTATGCCTTTCCTACAACGAATCTCTTCTGTTCGTTTATTATGTTTTTGGTGTTTCTTCTATTTAAGATTTTTTTCTGATAATTTTTGTCCTTGAGGTATACCCTCAAAATTAGGTGCTTGCCTTTAAGCCAAATTAGGGTTCCCAAAACTGGTCTTGCTATTCGCAAGACTGAGTACCTGCAAGTCAAGGATTATCTTTTCTCTTTTGTACTTTTTCTTTTTATCTTTTTACTGGCAGGAAAGAGAAACAGAAATAAACTAAATATAGTATATATTATATATGTATATAGGGGTGGGGGTGGAGGTGGAGATGGCATGTAGCACGGTGTCGAGTTGGTCGTCGTCTAGGAAGACGCAACCAACAGGACGAAATGTCGCGTGGAGTGTAGGATAGATGGGTGTAAGATGTGTGCAAAGACACTTTCTGTACACGTGTATCGGGGAATATCAGCAACTAGTGCAGATATTCCCGCGATACAATGTTTGGTAGGTGATATGAAAATATATATATGTATGTATATTTGTAAATATCTATATGTATATATATATATATGGTTGTAATTAAATAGGTGTATACGTAGTTATATATGTATATATATATATGTATGTATATATATATATAGATATGAAAATATATGTATAGATATTTATATATATGTATATGTATGTATATATAAATATATAGATGTATATATATATATGTATATATATATATAGTAATATATGCATATAGATATATGTAGATAGATATGTATATATATCTATATATGTATATATAGTTATAGATATATATGTATATATGTATGTATATTTGTATATTTGTATATATATATAAATATTTATATATGTATACGTATATAAATATATGTATATATACTTATACTTAGTTGTATGAGTAATAATAGATGTATAGATATATATATATATATCTGTGTGTATGTATGTATGTATGTCTATATACTTATATATAAATGTATAGGTACTAATATGTATATATATATATATATATGTATATATATATATACAAATATATATAGACATATATATATAAGTGAGTATATGGGCGTGTACAAGTGAGAGTGTGTGTGTACGAGAGTGTGTGTGTGTGTGTATGTGTGAGGTAAGTGTCTGTGAGAGAGAGAGAGAGAGAAACAGAGAGAGAGCGTCTGCTGAAGATGGCATGTTAAGTTGCCTGGACGTAGCGGGCGACGTCTGATGCCACGGGCAGGCACACGCGCATAGGTGCGAGAAGAGGTGCGTGCACGCAAGAGGGACTGTGTGTAGGGAAGGGAAGGACCGCAACACACCATGCTGTGCGAAGAGACGGGCGCTGAAGCGGCGAAGATGCAAGCGCAGACGGGTGCGAGCGAAGGCTTACGCGGGAGCAGGCGCTGGAGGGGGCACGGGGAGAGATGCGGGAGCTGGTGACAGGCTGGAGATGGTCGCGGTGCAAAGAGAGAGCGCCTGGTGACAGGATAAGTGAGAAACTTACCGGTTACCACACTATAGCCACAGTGTCGCACTCTCTAGCGTGAACAGTGGCTACAGGGCGCGCTCGGCTCGCACTATCGCCTGCTGCCAGTTCTTTGTGTGCAGGCATCGCTGAGCGAGCTGGCGCGTGCGTGGAAGGACTGCGTCGGCTACTTGCGAGCGTGTTGAGGGGTGAGGGAGACCTGCTGGCATGCACGGAAAGAGCTGCACCACCTGCTGGCGTGCGCGGTGGCCTTCATACAGGCGAGCGGTGGCCGGCACCTTGCTGCAGCGACTGTTGAGCTTCAAAGCTTGACTCTGTGGCAATGGCGGACGTGGATGGAATGACGAAAATAGAGTGGTGAACCACCACACCCATCGGCTCTTTGATGAGCTGGGCGGTGGTGGGACTCACAATGGTGGTTGTGCACCACTATGAGCTGCTCCTGCCCGCAGCGTGGCTCCTCAGGAAGAAGAGAGGCTGTGTATGGAGGGGAGAGGGGAGGAGACGGCCTGGAAGGGAAGCTGCTGAGTTGGGTGGACCAGGCTCCCTTGCAAAGAAGATAGCCATGCCTTTTTAAAGAGGAAAGAGGCATGCATAGCCATGCCCTGGTTGTGCATGGCTCTGCATGGCTGGCAGGGAGTGCTTGCTGCAGAGAATGGCGCGAGGAAGGTCCAGCCATGGCATGCAGAGGCGGAGAAGAAAGTCAAATAAAAATAAAAATAAAGATGGTGAATTTGCGAGGCAACACTTGAGGAATATGTTAATTTCAAGGCCATTTTATTCACTCTCCTCCCCTCTCAAATAAATGAATACATGCATTTATTTTTACAAATATGACTATGGCTATCTAATCTACACTGCCAATGCTTGGAAATAGCACAAGATGGCACAATTGTCGGTGTATTTTTGCTGTGCAATCAGTGGTACACAAATGTAGGTGGGTTTATTTCCTTTTTTGCAGGCAAGTGTGACTAGCACTCCAAAACCCTAACAATTGAAACCTTAATTGGTTCTATTTCCACGTCCTCTTTAATTTTAAAAATGTTCTTCTTTAACTTCAGACAAGAAGTTCGTAGTCCAAGAAGATTAGAATTTAAGCTTAGTCCCTAATACGTGTAGGAAATTTAGGGTAGAATCCTAAACAAAATCCCTTCAACTTCAATGAGATTTGAAAAAAATTTCACAAATCTAGAAACTTGCCTTTTAAATGATAATTACTATGAACAACAAGGCTGGTGATTCCAAATTGATTGTTTCCTTTTTGTCTTCCCAAGATTAGGAGGTTGATTAAGGAAGAATAAAGAAGTTACCTGCCCTGGAGTGATTGATTTGCGTGGAAGATCTCCTCGTGAAGTACCTCACAAAATCACAGTAAAGTAAATAGGGTAAGTTAATGCTCAAATATAATCAAATAATGTAGCGAAGAGTGGTGAATTGCACGTTGCTCCCCGGCAACGGCGCCAAAAATGTTGAGTCACTAATTCAGGGTTTAAAAAGTGTTGCGTTGTAGTATAGCCAAAATAGCATTCAAAATAGATATAATTTTATTACTCGAAAATGTTTCCGAGGTCGAACACAGGGAGAAAATGGAATTCACACACTAAACTTAGCAATTAATGCAAATTGAACACATAATATTACTCAAAAACTAAGTAGGAATGTAAAGCATATGAGTATATGAGAAGTAAAAAGAGTTTTAGACAAAATAATGGTGATTTGAATCACAAATTATAAGTCATAGAATAGTCACTCAAATTGATTAAAGAAGGAAATATAAATTCAGACGTCTGATTTTGCAATCAGACGTCACAAATGTCTTGTGCTACAGTATTCTTCCTTATTTTCTTCTTCTGATTTCTTTTCTTCCTTTGGCCTCTTCTCTTCTGCTTCTTTCTCTGTCTTCTCCTTCCTTCTTCTTCTTCTTCTTCCTTCTTCTTCCTTTGCCTTTGCGAGCCCTTTCTTATTCTTTCTCTTCTCTGATTCAGCTTCTTTTTCTTCTTCTCTTCTTCTGCCTGACCTCCTCTTCTTCCTCTGAATTGGTTAAGTGTTGGAGCCAATCCTCTCAGAGTAAAAACCCCCTAACCCCGTGCAACTCTCCTCTCTCCTTCTCTCTTTCAATTTCAGTGTCGCTTGCCCAGAGCCTCAGCTGGTCAAGTAATCAGACCTATCTCATACTCGAGTCTAGGCTCATTAGCATGTGCGGTGAGCGAGGAGTGAAGGTTGGGTCAGGTAGTCGAGTCGGCCAAGTCCGCATGGGCAGTGCCGTGGATGAGTTCGCTGAAGGGGGGAGGAGCTCACCCTCAGTGTTGGAGGAGAACAGCCTTCTGCACTTTTTCAATTTATGCACATGAGAGCACCCTTCCATTTCCGAGGTGGGACTAAATGTCCCACCTTCCTTCTACGCACTGCAGCAGCAAGGTGTGTGGCTGAATTTGCAAGGCTGCGACTGCTGGAGCCTGATGCGAAATTTAGCATGATTTGTAATTAGGGTTTTTAATGTCACTGTAACACGCTAATCTGCATACGCTTTTAAGTTTATATTCCTAGATAGAGGAGTATCTAAGGTGGTCAAAGGAGACCAATTGTTTGCAAAATCAACTCTCTTGCTTAGAAATTAAATCTCAACTTTATTTTTGGTCTTTTTGAATATAAAGTTTTTATGATTTTTGAAATAAAGGCAACATGCAAGTTTTTGTTGAAAGCTAGAAAACAACTAATACTTAATTCAAGAAACCTACCCTAAGGTGACCGGTAGAGCCTCTCCCTAAGCTCACCCTAGGCATGTGGAGGCCTGGAATAATTAGGGATAGGGAGTGAAACAATTGCTAGGCAAAATTTGTAACAAGCTATGTAATAGAAATTGAAAGAAGGCAATTTGAATTAAAGCAAAATTGTGCACACAAAACCTATAGAGGAATGCTTCTACTCTACTTGAAAATACAAGAAAAATAAAACACAAATCCTCTAGATAGATGGTGGAGAAGAGGGCTTCTTGCTCCAAGCCAAGTAGATCCTTGACTTGAAAAAATAACTCCTCTTTGGTGTGAGATGCTCTTTGAAATGATGTCCTCCAAGGGGGTAGCTACCACCTTTAATTCTCCTCCTCCAAGGGTGGATGTCCACCCTAGCTTCTCCTTTTCCTGGCCATCCTCCGTGAAGTAGAATGCACCTCCTCCTTGGCATGGCACAAGTTGAAGAAAGTGGGGAGAAGAAGGCACCAAAGTGGCTGGTGATGCACCCCCTTAATCATCTTCTCTGCTCCTTCCTGGCCATAGGTGTAGGAGGATGTAGGTGGAATAATACACTAATGGAGGATGCTCTAAAATGGTGGTAGGTAGTGGGTTTATATAGAGTAGGAAGGGGGCTAATGTGACTCTTGAAATGGAGGGCTAAGATGGCAAGATGGAGGTGGTTGGGGATCCTATGGCTAAGGGTAATTGGCGCCAACCCAAGGGGCACCTAGGTGGTGGTTATGGGTGGTGGCACCCCTTGAAGTTGGCACCAAAATGGCTTCTAGAAGAGGGGCTTAGGTGTCACCAAGTAGGGTTCTAGAAGGAGGGGTAGGTGGATGGCTAGGATGGGTTGTAGGGTTATGTGTAGGGCCATGATGTGGGGGTATTTTGGAGGGAAAAAGTGGCGCCAATAAGGAGGTAGTTAGGGTGGTTTTGGCACCACTTTATGGTGTCTTTTGGAGGTAGTGGGTAGGCTAGGTTGGCGCCAAGGTGAGGTGGAAGTAGGGTTAGCTTATGTGGAGCTTAGGTGGAGCTAGTTGGTGGAGTTGCTAGGTAGGGTTTTTAGGTGGTAAAAGCCAAGGGAGCTAGAGCATAGTTAAGCTAAGCTAAGCTAAGGTAGCTTAATTAATAGTGGAGTAGAGGAGGAGGTGCTGGAGCTAGGATTTGGAGGGAGGAGTTGGATCTGAAGAATTTGAAGTTGAAGTGGAGCTGGTAGCTACTGAAGAGGTCAACATGGGGCTACTCTAGCTGGCTTAGCTTGCTAGTTCTGTGCTAGCTACTAAGCTATGCTAAAGTGAGTTGGATTCTATTGAATGGAGCTGAGGTGAGCTGGGTTTAGTGCTCCCGAGGAGAATTGAGCTGGTTAAGATAGCTAAGGTACCTTAGCTCTACCAATTTGAGCTAGCTGAGTCCCCGGGAGCTGGACTTGAGCTTCCTGAGTTGGGATGAATTCTTCTTCAGCTGAGTGGAGCTAGATGTAATTGGATCTGAGCTGGGGTGAACTCCAGTCAACTCAGCTGAGCTAGCTAGAGCTCCCTGTGGACTAATGGGAGCTAAGTTGAGCTAGACTCAGTAAAGTTGAGCTGGATCTGTGTTGACCTGAGCTAGGGTGAGCTAAGACGAGCTCTCTTGAGTTGCCATTCAGCAGAGATGAGTTGAATGGGGTTAGGATGAGCTAACCCTAGTTCAGGTGAGCTAAATTCTGGCTATGGTGACCAAGATCAAGCTGAGTTCCAGCTGGTGAGAACTTCTTCACCAATTGCCTTCCTGAGTGTTAGGGTTCTAGGGATCTGGCAACTTGTATATCTCTAACACTCACAAAAACATATCAAAAAGACAATAAAAAATGCAATGCTTGCCTAACCTAATTAATGCCTAAATGCAGCCCAAAAACCCATTTACGGAGTAAAATCCTAAGAGCTAGGTTTGTTTTAATGCATAAGAATGATGATAAACTGTCGTTTATCACACTCCCATACTTATCTTTTGCTAGTCTCTTAGAAAAACTTTAATTTTTCTGGAAAATGAAATTTTTGGGAAATCTAATTTTTTGACTTTTTTGGAGAAAAAGATTAAGGGAACTTTGTTGATCTAAACACTAGAGGAACTTGATTTGTTAAGGATAAACATCGGGATTTGTTTTTGGAACCAACCATTAGACAAAACAGGACCAATATATCCTCCAGAAAATTCACAAATTAGCCCCTTGTTAATTCAGATGACTTGAAATTTTTACTTTTAGGATTTTTCTGGCTCATGAATCTGATTCGCAACTTGCAAAATCCTTTAAAACCTTGTGTCTATACTTGTGAAAAGCCAACATTTATCAGGCATGTTAATTAATTAATTTATTTATTTTTTCTCCCCCATGCTTATTTTTATCTTAGTCTTACAATAGATGTGTCGGGATCATCATTCCCGTTACCCATCCTCGAGGGGGCTCTGGTGCCAATACTTCAGGATAGCACTATCCAAGACACCACCCAAAAGCTCACAACCCCAAAACACAATGCGGTGTAAAAGGGCGCTCTAAGCAAACTCAAGCTCTTGCTCCGACACTATAGGTAGAGCACCGTCCAAGACACTTGAGCTGCTAAAATACACTTTAATGCTCCATCTAAAGATATGAAATATAGATATGGAGCAGCGCCGAGGCAGTAACATGTTGACATCGCGTCCTCAAAGGAGGCATTTTCCTTATTCTCGATGGTGGGAACTCAAACCAATGATCTGCTTCAGAACTTTACTAAGTCCAAACACGGGAGTTTTTCTAATTTTTAGTTGTTTTTAAGTGTTGGCTTCTGTGTGAAAATTGACACAAGAAGTTCCTCAAGAAATGCAAGTTTTTGAATCAGAAACAAAGTCAAACACTTTCCACATTACAAAATAGGATCAAGTCACCTGAACTATCATGAGTTCAGGTGGAATTTTAGAGAAGGATATCTGATCTAGTCTAAAAATAGATCCTGAAGCTCTAATGATCAGATCTACATCCTCATCCCTAGTTTGTTAAAGATTAAATCCCATTGTAGCAAAAGTGAGTTTCTCGACCTTAGTCCCAATTTCAAAATTTTTCCTCAAAAAGTTTTCATCATTTCTATATTTTTGGGTATGCAAGCAGGAAAATAAAATAACTAAAGAAAAATGCATGTTTTTAGGTTTTGAAAATCCTAAGTCAATCGTCAAATTTTGAAAATGCCCCCCCATGCTTAAGATATGCAATGTCCTCATGCATTAGAAGGGAAAAGGGATCACCTTAATGAAGAGCGGTTGGGTTTAGGATGGTCAAAACCTGGAGAAAGAAAGGAAAAAGAAAGCAGGAAAATGATGGTTTGCCTCTCATCCAGTGATATCTTTTATGCCATTCAGCCGGGAGTGAAGGTATGCAAGAAAGATGGACAATCATGTAAATAATTGGACACTTGAATGCCCACAAAAAAAGTGTCTTCTTCTAGATCCCTAGAAAATTGATTAGAAGCAATATTGGGATCAAAGTTGGATGGAAAATGATAACTGTAGCCTGAGTCTAGCCATGGTTTTAAATCAGGTTGGATGCCAAACTCGGGCGAGGTTGGTGGTAGGTCCATAAGAAAGGAGCCGGGGAAAGGGTGGTGAGGATTGGGTGAAGTTAGTGTGGAAAAGTGGGGTGCGAGAATAGTGGGTGGGTTAGGGTGATCAGGGGGTGCATCAGGAATGGATTTGGGGTGAAGACAAGTCTCCAGATCATAGATTTCGCTGACCATTGATTCTGAATTAGGGTACTCAAAAAAATTATGGACGGTAAGGGTATCTATCAACATTGTCTCGTCCACCATATTGGAAATTTCTGTACTGAGACCTCAAAAAAGTTATCATCATGGAATCTCCTGGAGGATTTAAAAATATCTAAAGTGATAGTTTGGTTGGCGCAAGTGATATCCATTTTGCTTGTGTGGCAATTGATATTTGCCTTTGCAGTGGCCAAAAAAGGGCGTCCAAGGATTATTGGGGAGTCCAGTAAGGATTTAGGTACCTCAATATCAAGGACCAGAAAGTCTGCAGGAAAGACACAATTCTGGACCTTGACCAAAACATCCTCGACAATCCCACGAAGTATGATTGTGGATCGATCTGTTAATTTCAGGGTAACCTCAACGGGTTTTAATTCACCGATCTAAAATTCTTCAAATAAAATCATGGGAATAATATTAACTGAGGCACCAAGATCAAGGAGGGCACGATTAAAGGTAGTATCACCAATAATTTCTGAAATTAAAAGTGCCCCTGGATCTTTCATCTTAGGAGGTAGCTTGCCCTGTATGATAGAGCTTATTGTCTCCGAAAGATGCACCTGTCCTAGATTTTTGGCTTGCCTTTTAGGAGTACAGATCTCCTTCAAAAATTTGGCATAGGCAGGTATATATTTGATGGCATCTAGGAGAGGAATATTGATTTTAACTTGCCCAAATAGATCCATCAGTTCTTCTGTGGTGGGCTCAGATTTCTTTTTTCTGTTGGTGGTGGGGTGGAGAGCTTGTGGGAAAGGGATAGGAATCGTGCCTTGAGATTTTTGTATTTCTTTTTCTTCCGGATGGGGAGGTGGGACGTCAATTTGCACAGTGATGGGGATTTCACCAGGTTTGTGTAAAGGCCCAGGATTAGTGGTGGTTTCCCCACTACTCAATGTAACTGCATGTGTAGTCGGATTATTATTTGGAGGAGGTGGGGGGGCTACGGTTGTGGAAACCTGGGAGGCTACTGAGGTGGTGGATTTGTAGGAGGCTGATTCAAGTAGTGTGGATTTTTGCTCGGATATTGGTTCCCTTGGTGATTAGGGTTAGGCATGGGTTGGGACGGATGACGCCCTGTAGGTCTTTGTGTAGGAGTAACCCCAATCTGATTGTTCAGATTTGTGATGGTACGGGTTACTTCCGTCATTTTTGTTTGCATTTCCTACAGGGTTTGCATCATCTAGGCATTGATGTCTTGTTGGGATGGCCTGGGATGAAAGGTTGGATTCGACCCATACCCATTAAAATGTCTGGTTGGGAAGGAACCTGATTATTCCAGGAGTAGTTTGGGTAATTTTTCCAATTGGAAGAATTTTTAAAGGACTCCTGGATGGCAGAAATATTTTGAGTGGGGTTAGGATCTGGATAGTTGTAATTCCCCAGTGAATCATGGGCAACCTCAGAATACTGGTAATAATCAGTAGGAGTAGTGTTGAGATTGCGCAAATTTTCTCTTCATGGAAAGTTAGGTTGGGTTAGTTGTGGACTGTGTAGAGCTTGGGTTGATGTGACCAGTCTTTCCTAAATTTTCTTTTGATTAATATGCACCTGGTCGAGTTTTTGAGCGATCATTTGAAGATCGTCTTAGGTGACAGGGATAGATTGAGTGCCTACTTCATGAACACTGAACTACGGGTTTTGAGTTCTGCAAAATGTGTTCATGGAAGCTTGATTAAATGAGTTTTCACTCATTTCTTCAAAACGGTCATAGGCACTTTCAACATCCTTATTTAAGAAGTTGCCGCCACACGAGGCATTGACGAAATATCAGATTTGATCTTCTAATCCATGATAGAAGATTTGCACGAGCTGTCATAAAGGAATCTCGTGGTGCAGGCAACTTCTTAAGAGATCTTGAAATCTTTCCCAAGAATCATGGAAAGTCTCACCAGATTTTTGGTGAAAGGTCGTAATAGATCTTCGCAAGGAATTAGTACGACCTATGGGAAAGAACTTTTTAAGGAAGGCACTCTTGAGCTGAGGCCAAGTTGTGATGGATCGGCCAATGGTCCTGAACTAATAAGCGGCCTTATCTTTAAGAGATAATGGAAAAAGTCGCATTAGTCATATATCCTCTTGCACATTTTGGGAATGGGTTGTTTGTACAAGAAGAGTCAGCTCTTCAAGGTGGCTGAAAGGGTCATCCCTAGGAAGGCCATGGAAATGTTTAATTAGGTTCAGCACTGCAGGCTTGATCTCAATGTCCCCCTCAGGTATGACCACCCCTGGTCGTTCCTCATAATAAGGCGAATCATAAAAATCTTTTAGAGGAATAACAGGCTGCTGACGGGGTGGTGGGTTTGGCCTTTGATTGGCTAGGTTTTGGATGTTCGTAGTCAATGTTTGTTGATTGAAATTTAATTTATCAATCTGCTCAGCCATGAATTTTAAAAGAACAAGTAGGGGATCTTGATGTTGTGTTTGGGGCAATTCAAGATTTGGGAGCTCCAAGTGTGGGAAGTTAAATGTGGGTGGGTTTTGGGTGGAAGGGTTAGAATTAGGGTTAGTAGTGGGGTTAGAAGTAAGATTAGAGGTGGAAGTGGAAGGGTTAGTGGACCCATTTTGTTGATTTTCCATTTTTTTAGAAGAAGATAGAAAAAGTGGTCTTTTTGCATGGGGGGCGAAATCAAATGGTCCTTCTAGGTGTGGATTTTGAGACCATCGTCCGTGCGTAAAATGGAAGAAGAGGGGAGGAGAAGAAAAAGAGATGAGAGAAAGTGTGCAAATTAAACAACCAAAGCTAGACCTATCTTAACTGTGACTCCCTAAAAATAAACCTAAGACTTGGTCTACGTAGGAAATAACTAATCAATAGTGAATACCCATTCTATCAACAAATCTATCCAAGTTTCTTAAGGGGAGGTTTGGGCCCAAATGTTTACCAGGGAAAAACCCTAGGTGCTTGTACAAACCAACGCCTGGTCGTTTGACACGGCCCCTCAGGCTGAACACCAGATATGATGGCAGAATTGGTATTAATTAAAAAAAACTTAAAACCTATATAACAAGCCTAAGTTGATGAAGCCTTAGGGGTCAAGTTGCTATGGATTTTAGTTAGGTCTAGGATACTATGGTGCATACAGAATGTGGAGGGCATTAATTGGGTTGTTGCCCTGTTATTTCAATTTTTTTTTTGTGTGTGTAGGAATTAGAAAGTGGTTCCAATATAAAGCAAGTTGTCACACAATTTCTTGTATTTTTATCTTTTAGGATTTGATTTAATTCAATGTGTATCTTTTAGGATTTGATTTAATTCAATGGGTTTTAGGGTTTCTCTTTCTTAAATTTTCAAACAAGTTTGAAACTCCATAATCAAAGAAAAAGAAAATTGTATGGGTGATGGTTAATTTCCTTTAATGTAAGTCACTAAAAACAAAGAAAGAAACCCTATGCCAATTGTTCCTAAGATAGAAAATTGCTACCAATAAATTATTTTTAAGCTTTCTATATTAAGTAGTGGTCCAAACAAGTCAAACAACAAAGCTACCCTGAAGAAAATCAAACAAGGATTCCAAAAAAGATTTTTGTAAGATTTTAGGAATTTGTTTGATAATTGTTTTGAATTTTTACTTGTACTAGTGTCAACGTCCAGAAATGATACCCGTGGGTATTTTGGACTTTTCAATACTACCACCGACATCATAAAGTTTTGGTGATTTTATATGATGTGTAAAATTTCACAAGGACTCCAAAAAGCTAATTTTCACAAAAATTGGATGAGTATAAAAATTCTAAAAATTCATGGACAGTAGCAAAATAGAAAGATTAGAGTGTGTGACCCCTCTGCAGTCAACAAATTTTTAAAAATTAAATACAAAGTCAATTGATCTAAAATTTGGAACAGATGTTCC
Source organism: Thalassia testudinum (assembly GCA_037157565.1). Lineage (NCBI taxonomy): Eukaryota > Viridiplantae > Streptophyta > Magnoliopsida > Alismatales > Hydrocharitaceae > Thalassia > Thalassia testudinum. The sequence continues at coordinate 127,372,485 of JAZHRO010000014.1, read as the reverse complement.
TAACTTAATTTAGAATCACTATATGAAATTTTATGATTTTAGGAGGCCTATGGTGTTGGGAAATAATTTTTCAAGTCCGGATCAAAATCTGGACAAGAAAAATAGAACACCAATAGTTGAAATGGAGTGGTGTTAATGAAACATTCAAGTAAACAGTGAATTTTAATGGAGACCACTCCACATAATTAAGATGTTTGGGATCCTCAAAGCGAAGTTTAATATTTTTTTTAGTAGTTTTGATTGAATATGTGACCAAAAAAGGGAACCCACCTGAAAATCCGTGGGAAGAAGAGGAACTTTGAGCTTTCGCTTCCCAATTCCCACTTTCCTGTTGTAGTTCCTGCACACACTAGAGAAAAGAAAGAGAAGAGGATGAGATCCACTTCAAGCAAGAGAAAACAAAATTAAGCAAAGCCATGCCTCTCTAGCAATGGTGCCAAAAAGTGATGCGAAATTTAGCATGATTTGTAATTAGGGTTATTAATGTCGCTGTAACATGCTAATCCACATACGCTTTTAAATTTATATTCCTAGATAGGGGAGTATCTAGGGTTCTCCAAGGAGGCCAATTGTTTGTAAAATCAACTCTCTTACTTAGAAATTAAATCTCAACTTTCTTTTTGGTCTTTCTGAATATATAGTTTTTATGATTTTTGAAATAAAGGCAACATGCAAGTTTTTGTTGAAAGCTAGAAAACAACTAATACCAAACTCAAGAAACCTACCCTAAGGTGACAGGTAGAGCCTCTCCCTAAGCTCACCCTAGGCATGTGGAGGCCTAGAATAATTAGGGAGAGGGAGTGAAACAATTGCTAGGCAGAATTTGTAACAAGCTATGCAGCAGAAATTGAAAGAAGGCAATTTGAATTAAAGCAAAATTGTGCACACAAAACATATAGAGAAATGCTTCTACTCTACTTGAAAATACAAGAAAAATAAAACACAAATCCTCTAGATAGATGGTGAAGAAGAGGGCTTCTTACTCTAAGCCAAGTAGCTCCTTGACTTGAAAAGACAACTCCTCCTTAGCGTGAGATGCTCCTCCAAATGATGTCCTCCAAGGTGGTAGCTACCACCATTAATTCTCCTCATCCAAGGGTGGGCATCCACCCTAGGCTCTTCTCCTTTGCCTGGCCATCCTCCTTGAAGTAGAATGCACCTCCTCCTTGGCGTGGCACAAGTTGAAGAAAGTGGGGAGAAGAAGGCACCAAAGTGGCTGGTGATGTGCCCCCTTAATCTTCTCTACTCTTTCTTCTTGGCCGTAGGTGTAGGTGGATGTAGGTGGAATAATACACTAATGGAGGATGCTCTAAAATGGTGGTAGGTAATGGGTTTATATAGAGTATGAAGGGGGCTAAGGTGACTCTTGAAATGGAGGGTTAAGATGGGAAGATGGAGGTGGTTGGGGATCCTATGGCTAAGGGTAATTGGCGCCAACCCAAGAGGCACCTAGGTGGTGGTTATGGGTGGTGGCACCCCTTGAAGTTGGTGCCAAAATGGCTTCTAGAAGAGCTGAAGAGGTCAACATGGGGCTACTCTAGCTAGCTTTGCTTACTAGTTCTATGCTAGCTGTTAAGCTAAGGTAAAGTGAGCTAGCTTCTGTTGAATGGAGATGAGGTGAGTTGGGTTTGGTGCTCCAGGGGAGGATTGAGCTAGTTGAGACAGCTAAGGTAGCTTAGCTCAACCAAGTTGAGCTAAGTTGAGTCCTCGAGAGCTGGACTTGACCTTCCTGAGCTGGGATAAATTCTTTCCAGCTAGCTGGAGTTGAGTGGAGCTGGATGTAGCTAGATCTAAGCCGAGGTGAACTCCAGTCAACTCAGCTGAGCTAGCTAGAGCTCCCTATGGGCTAATGGGAAGTTAGGCTGGATCTGAGCTAACCTGAGCTAGGGTGAGCTAAGATGAGCTCTCTTGAGCTGCCATTCAGCTGAGGTGAGTTGAATGGAGCTAGGATGAGCTAACCCTAGTTCAGGTGAGCTAAATTCTAGCTATGGTGAGCTGGATCAAGCTGAGTTCTAGCTGGTGAGAACTTCTCCTTCACCAATTGCCTTCCTGAGTGCTAGGTTTCTAGGGATCTAGCAACCCGTATATCCCTAATACTCCAAAAACATATCAAAAAGATAATAAAAAATACAATGCATGCCTAACCTAATTAATGCCTAAATGCAACCCGAAAACCCATTTACGGAGTAAAATCCTAAAAGCTAGGTTTGTTTTAATGCATAAGAATGATGATAGGCTATCATTTATCAAAGCCCCTATGTGAAGACTACGATGCGTGCGGGCTTCTAATCCACGTAGCCTGGAGGTAGTCCCTGGGATAGCAGCACCTGGGGCCACAGCAAGCAAGCTTCAATCTTGGCAGCAATGGCGAATGGAGCCTGCTACCTGAAAACACAAGAACGGCCTCGCAGCCACGTCAAATCATTCAGGGAGTGTCGCTGGAGCATAGCGAATGTGCTGGTGGCCTTGGTGTTGAACGAGTCTGGCTGTAATGGTGTGCTTAGGGCGTACTGTGTGCGTGTGAATGGCTGTGTTTGATGAGGTGTTTAGGTGATCGATGGAGTGATTGGAGTGAAGGGAAATGATCAGGGAGTTGTGGTGGAGGTTGTAGGATGGTCGATGAGGTGGATGGAGGTGCGTACCGACGGGAGCACCTTGCCGGAGGAGTCACCGGAGGTGGATGAGGTGACGGTGGTCAGTGGTGTCAGTGGTCGATTTTGGGAAATAGAGAGAGAAAGATAATGGGGGAGATAGGGAACCTAAAAACCTACTTCTAAGGAAGGAAAGGGAAAGAGGTCTCACACAGGTGTGGTTGCCGGACGTGGGGAAGATGAATCCTCCGTAGGAGAGGAGGAGGCGAAGATGGGGAAGGGATGACGTCGATGGGTATTGCACAACGCAGAGGACGGTGGTGGAGATAACCCTTCCACTGGTATTGTGGTTTGGCGACAAAGGAGCATGGGAGAGGCCGTCGGAGCTTGTGGAGGGTTGCGGTCGGAGGGGAGGGAGGAATGTGAGGGATTCAGGCCCAAATTCAAGCTGAGGAGAATCAGTTGGATCTAGGGCTTCTTAACTAGGTCTTCAGAGAGGGTTTTGTTCTTGGAAGCTTGGCAGGCTCATCAGAGATGGAAGCTTTCAAGAGACCTGAAACGTCGGTTTTGTTTTGTTATAACGTTGTAGTAAAGCCGGTTATTACCAACATTTCAAATATAAATTTTTTACTCGGAAAAATAAAAGAGTTCCCGAGGTCGAACTCAGGGAGCAAGTTGTATTCTAGAGATATACATGTTTCTTTTACAAAAATAAAGAGAGAGGGAAAGAATTTGTTGTTTTCTCTTTGTTCTGCAGAGGGGGATGCTCTTCTTTCTCTCTTTCTTTAGATCTCCTTCTTTCTCTCTTTCTTTAGATCTCCTTCTTTCTCTCTGTTCTGCAGAGGTGATGTTCTTCTTCTGCAATGGTGATGCTCTTCTTCTTCTTCCTGCTGTTCCTGCTGTGGTGATGTTCTTCTTTCTTCAGAGCTCCTTGTTCTTCTTCTTCGTTCTGCAGAGGTGATGTTCTTCTTTCTTCAGAGCTCCTTGTTCTTCTTCTTCGTTCTGCAGAGGTGATGCTCCTCTTCAGATCTCTTTCTTCTTCTTCCTCGATTTCAGCCTTGACCTCTCTTCTTCTTCTTCTGCTTTGGCCGTTGCTCTTCCTTCTTCTTCCTGCTGTTCCTTCTTTCCTGCTCTGGCTGCTGACTTTCCGTCGTCTGACCCGGTGCTTAGACGACTTAACTATGCATTTGCTACAGTGCAGCTCCTTCTTCTTCGTCTGCACTTCTTCTTCCGCGGGTCTTCTTCTTCTTCTTTGGCCTGCACACTTCAGAGATTTTCGTCAAGAGGCAAAACCTACTCTACCCTCCCTCCCCCGCGTCTCTCTTTCTCTCTGAAACCACTCTTGGGAAAGCTCTCCCAGAGCTACCGGGTAATCGGGTTCGGGTCACGCCCGGGTCCAGGCCCACCGGCGTGCGGTGGTGGGCGAGGAGTGCAGGTCGGTTTAATCGGGTCGGGCCAGGTCCGCGGAGCGTGGTCACGGACGAGGCCGGGTCGGGTGATAGGGACCTCACCCCGTGGTCAGGAGGCAGACAGCATAAGGCACTTTTTGCCTTTATGCGTCCGCGCGCCTCCGAGAAGTTCCGAGGTGGGACTAAATGTCCCACCCCAATTGAGCGCCCGTCGCGGAGGGAGCAGTGGGCGATCGTGGCTTCACGTGCGGCCTTCGCCCCATCTGCGAGCCTGGGACGTTTCGCTGAGACTCCCCGCGCAACCTGGGAGTCGAACCTGGGCGAAGGCGTGCCTGCACCTGCAGGTGAAGGAGCTCTGCCTGCTCAGTAATGGCGACGGCGGGTGAGTCACCTGGTCACAGAAGAACGGCCTTTCGGCCAAATCAGACAGGCGGGGGACCTTCGCCGTGGCACGGCGAAGGTGGTCAGGGGGTCTGCAGGGGGCGTGATGGAGCCAACAGGTCGTCCTAGGTCAAACTGTGAGCGAAGAAGTGGGTGTGTTCGGTGGATCTGCAGAGGGCGTTTGGTGGGAAGTGGAGGGGCGGAAGAGGATCAGGGTGAGGAGGCGGAGGTTCTGCGGTGGTCGGCGAGCCGTGTGGGTCGCTGAGGTGATGGGAGCGGCTCGCCGGAGGGTGGTCGGAGGCGGAGAGGGTGAGGGTGAACAGGAGCGGTCGAGGTTTTAATCAAATAAAAGACAGTGAGGAAAAGAAAGAGGGGGAGGTGGGGAGGAGTTCTGACCTAGCTATGGAGACGAAAGGGGCCGAGACAGGGCGACAGTCGTATCGACTGTCGCCGGAGAAGAAGATGCCCAGGGGAAGGGGCGGCGGCGAGCAGAGGGCTGGAGAGGCGCCAGCTGGGTACGGCGTGGCGCAGGAAGAGCAGGGGAGGAGGTCTCTGCTGCTGGTATTACGGCAGAGCGAAGAGGAGGATGGGGAGGAAACCGCCGGAGCTGGTGAGCGACTGCCGGAGAAAGAAGAGAAGGAAGTTGGGGATTTCTCCGTCAGATCCAGGCTGCCCTCGTCGGTGGAGCAGCGGGGGGTATTTATAGGGATGAAACAGGGAGGAAGGCGGAGGGAGACGACGTGTCTCCCTCGCCGGAGAATGGTCGGAACACGAACCCATACCGTCCGTGCGTTCGCACGGCCGGTATGGTGGGCTACAATGACCATGGGGGTGCTCCTGCGACGGCTGACGACGCAGGGCACCCCCGGTTTACTTGCCAGGTCCCTCACCTCACCCTGCGCGGCGCCATGCTCCGCGCAAGGTCGCCGGAGCATGGTGCTGGCAGGGTTTTGCAGGAGGGACCTGATTGCAAAGAACGAAGGAGAGTTAGGGGCCAAAATGCGAGGGTTCAAAAGTTGAGGGCCAAAGAGTAAATATATGAGGACCAAAGTGTGAAGTCGGTCAAGGAGGTTTCTTCTTAGGCTCAAGTTTTTATACATGACTAATTAGGACCTAAGGAATCTGATGGTGAATTTTATTTTCATATTAAACCTTGTTTGACCGGTCAATTTGCGCAAAAACCCAAATTAAGTTATTAATTGGGCATGGTTCTCAATGTAGGTCAAAATGGGTTCTAAAGGCCAAATTGAAGGTTCTAAACCCTAGAGATTATTTTTCTATGAATTTTAGAGGGTTTATTCTATTTTTATTTTGCCTCGAACCTTGTGAATTGAGTGGGTTGTTTTAGGGTTACAGATTATCATTTGGTTCCTTGGAAGTGCTGTAGCCCTTGCTAGATCATCTCATCCCACTTTTATTCTTATTAAGCTGTTTTGACCTGTGTTTGGTCCCTGAATTACCCTGCATGCGGTTTATACTGGTAAAATTGCACTTTTACCCCTTATGACTGGTTTTCTTCTCAAACTCAGAATTCTCTGAGTTAAGCCTTTCCTTGAGATATGTAGGAGCTTTTATCCTTTGTATTGGGTCAAAATGAGCTAGTTATGGCTCATGATGAGGTTCTCATCATACCCCCATGCCTAGCTTTTGCTAGTCCCTTAGCAAAAACTTAAGGTTTCAACCCTTGTTCTAGACCATGAAGTTTTCAATAGTTTTAGATAAGTGCCTTCATAGATTAGGTTAGAATGCTGATCATAGGCCTAAAAGGTACTCTAGTACCAGTCAAGATCCAAATCTGTCTAGCCTTAGCCTCAGTCTTTTAGCAAAGGTTTTTAAGGCCCGCAAGAACTAACCTAAGGTTTATTGGACTTCGTGGTTAAAGCACCCGTGCTTGAAATGATTTTAGCCCTGGCTCAGTTCGCAGTGCGTTTTGTAAGAGAGAGATAGAAAGTTTTTCTGTTTGGAGAGTTTTCTCTCTCTTTTTCTTTTTAGTTCTAGCCTAGGATTGGCTTTTCAACACGGTCTGTATCAGATTCCTTGCTCCCATCATCAATCCTCAAGGGTTCCTGGCGATCGATGCTTCGAGATAGCACTGCCCATGGCAACCCCCGGAACCCTGGCTATTGAGATTTCGAGATAATCCCATCCATGGTATTCCGTGGCCGAATCTAGACCCTGGCAATTGACATTTCGAGATAATGCCATCCATGGAATCTGAACCAGCAGAGTGCTTACATGCCCCCCGTAGGATATGTAAATATCCTAAGAGACAAGCACCGAGGAGATGATATTTTGTTACGCATCTTCGAGGGGATTTCCCGCCTCTCCGCGCTGGGAACTCGTCCAAATCAACTTGTGTTGATCGGCCGCTCCTATTCTAGGTGTTCTTTTCAGATTTTTGCGACGCTTCTGCGTGATTCTGATTTTTACGCTTACTGAACCAGGCTGTGTGTGAGATTAGGGTGCTTAGGTTACTGAGTCCCGTAAACCAAAAATTACCTAACGAGGCCGAATACTCCCTAAGCCTTAGACCTAATACTTCAGCTTTTCATTTTCCTCAACCTCTTGAGGAGTGTCCAGATCTTAATGGGTACTAAGAGTCTATTCAAGAATGCCTAAGGTTTGCATTCTTACTAATCTCATTGTGCACTTTTCAGTTATTTTCTTGAATGAGGTCTAGAACTTAGGTTAATTCCTTAGTTCCTTACTAATGACTATCACTTTTTCTCATAATTTTGTGCTCCTTTTTCATTTTGTTTCTTTTCTCCTTCACAAAATTTTCTTCTCCTCTTTTCCTCTTATTCTTTTTCGAAATTTTTTTTTTTTTTTTTTTTTAATTTTTATGGTATTTTTGGCATATGTGAATTTTTTTGTTTGAAACCTTTTCTTACAAGTTTTTGCACTTTCCTACCATTCACTCTGCTGGTTCAGATTCCATGGATGGCATTATCTCGAAATGTCAATTGCCAGGGTCTGGATTCGGCCACGGAATACCATGGATGGGATTATCTCGAAATCTCAATAGCCAGGGTTCCGGGGGTTGCCATGGGCAGTGCTATCTCGAAGCATCGATCGCCAGGAACCCTTGAGGATTGATGATGGGAGCAAGGAATCTGATACAGACCGTGTTGAAAAGCCAATCCTAGGCTAGAACTAAAAAGAAAAAGAGAGAGAAAACTCTCCAAACAGAAAAACTTTCTATCTCTCTCTTACAAAACGCACTGCGAACTGAGCCAGGGCTAAAATCATTTCAAGCACGGGTGCTTTAACCACGAAGTCCAATAAACCTTAGGTTAGTTCTTGCGGGCCTTAAAAACCTTTGCTAAAAGACTGAGGCTAAGGCTAGACAGATTTGGATCTTGACTGGTACTAGAGTACCTTTTAGGCCTATGATCAGCATTCTAACCTAATCTATGAAGGCACTTATCTAAAACTATTGAAAACTTCATGGTCTAGAACAAGGGTTGAAACCTTAAGTTTTTGCTAAGGGACTAGCAAAAGCTAGGCATGGGGGTATGATGAGAACCTCATCATGAGCCATAACTAGCTCATTTTGACCCAATACAAAGGATAAAAGCTCCTACATATCTCAAGGAAAGGCTTAACTCAGAGAATTCTAAGTTTGAGAAGAAAACCAGTCATAAGGGGTAAAAGTGCAATTTTACCAGTATAAACTGCATGCAGGGTAATTCAGGGACCAAACACAGGTCAAAACAGCTTAATAAGAATAAAAGTGGGATGAGATGATCTAGCAAGGGCTACAGCACTTCCAAGGAACCAAATGATAACCTGTAACCCTAAAACAACCCACTTCAATTCACAAGGTTCGAGGCAAAATAAAAATAGAATAAACCCTCTAAAATTCATAGAAAAATAATCTCTAGGGTTTAGAACCTTCAATTTGGCCTTTAGAACCCATTTTGACCTACATTGAGAACCATGCCCAATTAATAACTTAATTTGGGTTTTTGCGCAAATTGACCGGTCAAACAAGGTTTAATATGAAAATAAAATTCACCATCAGATTCCTTAGGTCCTAATTAGTCATGTATAAAAACTTGAGCCTAAGAAGAAACCTCCTTGACCGACTTCACACTTTGGTCCTCATATATTTACTCTTTGGCCCTCAACTTTTGAACCCTCGCATTTTGGCCCCTAACTCTCCTTCGTTCTTTGCAATCAGATCCCTCCTGCAAAACCCTGCCAGCACCATGCTCCGGCGACCTTGCGCGGAGCATGGCGCCGCGCAGGGTGAGGTGAGGGACCTGGCAAGTAAACCGGGGGTGCCCTGCGTCGTCAGCCGTCGCAGGAGCACCCCCCTGGTCATTGTAGCCCACCATACCGGCCGTGCGAACGCACGGACGGTATGGGTTCGTGTTCCGACCATTCTCCGGCGAGGGAGACACGTTGTCTCCCTCCGCCTTCCTCCCTGTTTCATCCCTATAAATACCCCCCGCTGCTCCACCGACGAGGGCAGCCTGGATCTGACGGAGAAATCCCCAACTTCCTTCTCTTCTTTCTCCGGCAGTCGCTCACCAGCTCCGGCGGTTTCCTCCCCCTCCTCCTCTTCCAGGTCGGTTTAATCGGGTCGGGCCAGGTCCGCGGAGCGTGGTCACGGACGAGGCCGGGTCGGGTGAGAGGGACCTCACCCCGTGGTCAGGAGGCAGACAGCATAAGGCACTTTTTGCCTTTATGCGTCCGCGCGCCTCCGAGAAGTTCCGAGGTGGGACTAAATGTCCCACCCCAATTGAGCGCCCGTCGCGGAGGGAGCAGTGGGCGATCGTGGCTTCACGTGCGGCCTTCGCCCCATCTGCGAGCCTGGGACGTTTCGCTGAGACTCCCCGCGCAACCTGGGAGTCGAACCTGGGCGAAGGCGTGCCTGCACCTGCAGGTGAAGGAGCTCTGCCTGCTCAGTAATGGCGACGGCGGGCGAGTCACCTGGTCACAGAAGAACGGCCTTTCGGCCAAATCAGACAGGCGGGGGACCTTCGCCGTGGCACGGCGAAGGTGGTCAGGGGGTCTGCAGGGGGCGTGATGGAGCCAACAGGTCGTCCTAGGTCAAACTGTGAGCGAAGAAGTGGGTGTGTTCGGTGGATCTGCAGAGGGCGTTTGGTGGGAAGTGGAGGGGCGGAAGAGGATTAGGGTGAGGAGGCGGAGGTTCTGCGGTGGTCGGCGAGCCGTGTGGGTCGCTGAGGTGATGGGAGCGGCTCGCCGGAGGGTGGTCGGAGGCGGAGAGGGTGAGGGTGAACAGGAGCGGTCGAGGTTTTAATCAAATAAAAGACAGTGAGGAAAAGAAAGAGGGGGAGGTGGGGAGGAGTTCTGACCTAGCTATGGAGACGAAAGGGGCCGAGACAGGGCGACAGTCGTATCGACTGTCGCCGGAGAAGAAGATGCCCAGGGGAAGGGGCGGCGGCGAGCAGAGGGCTGGAGAGGCGCCAGCTGGGTACGGCGTGGCGCAGGAAGAGCAGGGGAGGAGGTCTCTGCTACTGGTATTACGGCAGAGCGAAGAGGAGGAGGGGGAGGAAACCGCCGGAGCTGGTGAGCGACTGCCGGAGAAAGAAGAGAAGGAAGTTGGGGATTTCTCCGTCAGATCCAGGCTGCCCTCGTCGGTGGAGCAGCGGGGGGTATTTATAGGGATGAAATAGGGAGGAAGGCGGAGGGAGACGACGTGTCTCCCTCGCCGGAGAATGGTCGGAACACGAACCCATACCGTCCGTGCGTTCGCACGGCCGGTATGGTGGGCTACAATGACCAGGGGGGTGCTCCTGCGACGGCTGACGACGCAGGGCACCCCCGGTTTACTTGCCAGGTCCCTCACCTCACCCTGCGCGGCGCCATGCTCCGCGCAAGGTCGCCGGAGCATGGTGCTGGCAGGGTTTTGCAGGAGGGACCTGATTGCAAAGAACGAAGGAGAGTTAGGGGCCAAAATGCGAGGGTTCAAAAGTTGAGGGCCAAAGAGTAAATATATGAGGACCAAAGTGTGAAGTCGGTCAAGGAGGTTTCTTCTTAGGCTCAAGTTTTTATACATGACTAATTAGGACCTAAGGAATCTGATGGTGAATTTTATTTTCATATTAAACCTTGTTTGACCGGTCAATTTGCGCAAAAACCCAAATTAAGTTATTAATTGGGCATGGTTCTCAATGTAGGTCAAAATGGGTTCTAAAGGCCAAATTGAAGGTTCTAAACCCTAGAGATTATTTTTCTATGAATTTTAGAGGGTTTATTCTATTTTTATTTTGCCTCGAACCTTGTGAATTGAAGTGGGTTGTTTTAGGGTTACAGATTATCATTTGGTTCCTTGGAAGTGCTGTAGCCCTTGCTAGATCATCTCATCCCACTTTTATTCTTATTAAGCTGTTTTGACCTGTGTTTGGTCCCTGAATTACCCTGCATGCAGTTTATACTGGTAAAATTGCACTTTTACCCCTTATGACTGGTTTTCTTCTCAAACTCAGAATTCTCTGAGTTAAGCCTTTCCTTGAGATATGTAGGAGCTTTTATCCTTTGTATTGGGTCAAAATGAGCTAGTTATGGCTCATGATGAGGTTCTCATCAAGACCCAAATCTCTCATGCATTCGCATGAGAGATTGGGAAAGAATCAGGGCTTATGGATGGGTTCATATTGGAGGGAATTTTTCAGAGAATCTCCCATCCAATTTTGGAGGAGATTCTCCAAGCAATCAAGGAGAAATCTTCTTTCAAAGGTCGCCAGAGTAGGATTCCTCCGCAATAATGGTGGAGGGACCTATTTGTGAAGACGACGAGAAAATTAGGGGCTGTTAGAAAGGGTTTTTGAAAGTTAGGGGTAGAAATGTAATCAGGCTGAACCATTTTGCAAACTAAGTCAAGGAAAACTCATCTTGGGTCCAAATTTTGGTACAAACCTAATTCAAACTTAAGAAATCCAATGGTGAAGTTTGATTTTGAATTTGACCACGTTTGACTGGTAATTTTTTGCAAAAACCCAATTTAGGGTAAATATTTGTTTGAGACCCCATTGGAGGTCAAGATGGGTTCTAATGGCCAAATTGAAGATGCTAAACTATAAAACACATTTTTCTATGATTTTTAGTGGGTTTAAGTGAATTTTATCTTGACCAGAACCTTGGTTAATCAAGTGGGTCTATTTTTAGGATTTCAAAAGTCATTTAATTCCCAGAACATACACAAACTCGTTTCTGTCAAATCCAACCCACTTGTTATCTTATTAAGACCATTTGACCTTTGTTTAGCCCTTAAGAAAACTCGTGGTTGTACTATATTGGAGAAATTACAGTTTTAACCCTAGTTTCTTATTTTTCTCTCAGAAAGGTTATGTAGTGAATTATGACCTTCAGTTGGTTATGTAAGAGCATTTATTGACTCAATTCGATCAAAATGAACTAGTTATGGCTCATGATGGTGTTCCCATCATTAATGGTCTACACGCGCCAAAAAGAGGAATTGAAGGGAGGATCTTCAGCGACAGTTGCAGCGACGTTTATGGACATCAGTAATGACCCAGATGCGAATTTGTTCTTCCTCCTCCACTATAAAAGGACCTACCCACCACCATTCCAAACCATCTCTTCCTTTCTTCCTCTCACCACCCCCAAGGCTCTAGAGAGAGCTTATCCCAAGCCCGGGATGCTCCTCTAGAGTAGAAAACCAAATAGTTTTACTTCCCCTCACCCCCATTCATGGAGCATCCCATGGCCGTCCTCTCACTGCCCTTCAAGAAGAAGATCCTCGCCGCGACACCATCCTACCCCATCCTCCATTCTCCTTCATCCCATTCCTTACTACCTTCCTCTAGGCGACGCCAAAGCGAGTCATCCTCCGAGCAACCACCAAGGGGGATTTCTCTCACCTCTTTCTATCCTTTTATGCTTTCATAGTGCAATAAACAATTCTTCATGAATAGATGATTGTTTCTCTCTCTCTCTCCCTCTCCCTCTTATATTTTTGCAAATATATAAAGTTTTCATCGACCTAATCTCTTGCATGTTAAAAATACCACAAAAAATAGAAAAGATAAAAATGACCAAAAACAAATAAATGCAAAGCGCAGATTTTCAAAACTAAACATTCGCCTCCCAGTGTTCCACCCGGGAATAACTTTTCAAGTTTCGGTATAAATTTTATTTGACCAGGAGTTTTGCAACTACAACGATGGGTTACTTGTAACCCCGATTTCAAACTCGCGAAATGCGTGTGATCAATAATCAAGACATCTTCCAAGTGATTCTTTGCAAAAAATCCATAACAACCATCTAGAAACAAATCAATTTCATCCATATCATAGATCTTCTGGAATGACCCTTCATCATAATTTGACACTCATTTATGGCCATGTCATTCTCATTCATCATGTTCACATATTTTCCCCATCAATACATCCTCTTGTTGAGCTCATTGCACCCAGGTGATGGTGTTAAACTTAGTGGTTAACAAGAGGCAACTCGTCAACTTTTTAAAAAACCTGAAACCCTTTTGACATATCTCTTTGCTGAATTCATATTGCACTTTAGGGTTCATTCATTTGAACAGTCGACTCCACCTTTGGTGCTCGTACCAGAGCTTGAAATCATGGGGGGGAAAGGAACCCACCTAATTTACATTGAGGACATTGTAAATCGTAGGCATAGGGGTATTAAAGTGAAAAACGCTGTGAAAAAAAAATCACAAAAGGGTTTCATAAAAAAATATACACATTACAAGAAAAAGGGAGAAAAGGGGAGGAAATTTTGAGATATCACATCATTCTTGAGAAGGAAATGAGGAGGTGATTTGCGATAAAGAAAGAAAAATGTGGAAACAAAAAGAAAAGAAAGAAAGGAGCAAAAATATTTTTTGAGAAGATAAGGGGTGTTATCGAAAATGATAGCTGGCCGGAGTTCATTTATTCATATGTAAAAAGAGCCATTACATAGAGTCACACCACTCTTGAACATGCACCCAACACTCCCTTTCAATAGCTCGCACATTAATAGAGCCCCTCCTAAAAAGACGCTCATTACGAGCATGCTAAACACACCACATAGCAGCCACCAACTTCATCTATTGGCTCCACATTGTTAACGTGGCTTGATCGTGTTTTAACAGTTAGTTACGTCATAGTATAGGTGATCAAGCATTGTCAACAAATAAAAATTTATTACTCGAAAACCTAAGTATCCGAGGTCGAACATAGGGAGCAATTGGAATTTATTACTAATCACAAGAATGTAATTGAACACTTAATTACTCAAAACTTAATTCAAAATATATATATGCATGAGTTTAAAAGTTAACTGTGGTAAAACTAGAAGAATTGGACGTCTGATCATGGGATCAGACGTCTTAAAAATATGTTTTCTCCTCTATCTGCTTCTTATTCTTCTTCTAACTTCTGATTTTCCTCTGTTCTTCCTTGTTTCTTCTCTGTAGCTCCTTTCTCTACTCCTGCCCTTCTTCTTCTTTCCTCTGTCTTCTGCCTTGCCTCTCTTCTGCAGTGTTTTTCTCCTTTTCTCTATGGGTCTTCTTCTTCTTCCTTCCTTGGCTCTGCTTTCTCTTCTTCTTCTGCTTGTCTTTCCCTTTCTTTATTTCTTCTTCCTTCTTCAGTTCCTCTTCTCTTTGGCTTCACCACTTCCCTCTGCCTTGCCTTTCCTTCTCTTTTTCCTCTGCATCTAAGTGTCAGCTTCGCTTCTCCTTCTTCCCTACACAAATCGAAGAGAGCAAAACCTACCCCTCTACCCACACCCGCGTCTCTCTCTCTCTGTATATCACTCTTCAGCATGCTGTCCCAGAGCCAGGTAATCTGGTCAGGTCGCGTGCCCAGGTCTAGGCTCATCGGCGTGGGCATGGTGCACGAGGAGTGCTCAGGAGGGTAGTCAGGTCGGGTCACCAGGTCCGCAGGATGAAGTCATGGACGAGGTGCGTGTATAGGTGAGGAGGGACCTCACCCCAGTGTATTGGAGGCAACCAGATGATAGCACAAATTCAATTTAAACAACTCAAGCGCCTCACGACTTACCGAGGTGGGACTAATGTTCCACCGCTTTTGCTCGCGTGCCCACAGGAGATCTTTCGCCCAATCGCAGCAGCTGCAGGCCTCGCAGCGCCACTTGCTGGAACAGTTGACTTCGCGAGACCTCCCCGAGTCTGCTGGACCTGGAATCCTGAAGCACTACAGCCTGGAGCGAGCTTGCAACCTCCTCAAGTCACTGCTAATGGCGGCTGGAGCTCCAACCCTGTATGACACAAAAAGGGCCTTGCGGCTCTATCAAACCATAGGAGCACCTTCGCTGTGTCACAACGAAGGTGAGGCGTTAGGTGGCAGGCTGCGAGGCAGCCTAGGCGTGCGTGCCTAGGTCGCTCTGTGGCCAGATTGATGGGCTAGGTCAGGGGGCGGTTGTGGTGGTCTAGAGGGTCTGTGGATGAGTGGAGGATTTCAATTGAGTGTGGCAGAGGTTGTGCGGTGGTTGGTGAGATGTGTGGGGTTGCAGAGTGATGGAGGCATCTCGCTGGAGGGTGGCTAAAGATGAGGAAGATGGCGGTGGACAGTGACGGTCGAAGGATGTTGTGTGAAATAGAATGAGGGAAATGAAAGAGGGGATAGGGATGAACAGTTCTAACCTAACTAAGTGGACAAAGGGGGTGAGAGGGCAGCTAGCAGTACCTGCTGTTGCCGAAGAAGAAGGCATCTAGTGGAGGAAGATGGAGGCGACGATGGGGCTAGGGCTGCTCGTGCGGGTGTTGCGTGACGTGGAAAAGGATGGGGAGGACAGAGGAGGGAGGCTTGTCGAAGGAGAAGAAGAGGAATTTGAGATGGAATTCCGGCCAAGTCGAGCTGAGGAGGTGCGGTCGGAGTTGGGGGTCAATTTATAGGCACTGGTAGGGACTCCTGTGCTTGGAAGACAAGCTTCCAAGCATGGGAATCCTCGCCAGAGATGGAAGTCTGTTAGGCACCCAAATCTCTCGTGCGTTCACATGAGAGATTGGGTGCAAATCTTAGATCAGGACCACGGTCAGATGGAAGGGAATTCCTCAGAGAATCTCCCTTCCAAATCTGGGAGGAGATCTCTGAGGAATCAGAGAGTATTCCCCCTCTATTCCTCGTCGGAGTAGGATTTCTCCCCATTAATGGTGGAGGGATCTGTTTGTAAGAGTGGCGAGGAAGTTAGGGGGGTTTGTGTAATTGTTTTCAAAAGATAGGGGCTAGAATGTAATTGGGTGTACTGATTTGCAAAGTAGGTCAAGATGACCTCCCCTTAGGTCCAAATTTTGGTACAAACCTAATTTGGACCTAAGGAATAAAATGGTGAAGTTGGATTTTAGGTTTGACCACATTTGACTAGACATTTTGCACAAATACTCAAATTAGGTCAATTGATGAGCTACGACCACAATCTAGGTCAAAATAGGTTCCAAAGGTCAATATGAAGATTCTAAACCCTAGGGGATATTTTTCCATGAATTTTAGAGGTTTTAGTTGATTTTTATCCTGAACAGAACCCTATTGAATTAAGAGGATCTGTTCTAGGGTTACCAGATGTCATTTAATTCCTGGTTTGCACATAAACCCATTTCTGATTGAACCAACCCACTTTTTATCTTATTCAGGCCATTTGACCTATGTTTTGCCTCTGAGAAATCCCGTTTATGTACTGCAATGGTAAAATTGCATTTTTACCCTTTATTTCATGTTGTTTTCTCAGAACACTTATTCCTTCAATTAAGCCCTCTTCTAAGTTATGTAGGAGCATTTATTCTCTTATGTTGGTAAAAATGAGCTAGTTAGGGCTCATGATGAGGCTCTCATCACCCATCATCAAAATTTTCCTCCAAAGGTCATCCTACGTGGGTAGATGCTCCCCACATACTCCTCTCTAAATCTGGTTTGTCACCAAGCAAGAAATGAAGAGGTGCATCCTGTTGTTCGTGTCAAAATCACATAGGGGTTAGTTCTGCGGTGGTGCACCCATCCTCCTACTTCTTAGTTCACCAGTTATAAGCCCATCCCTCCTACAAAGTTGAAGGAAGATTTTAAGCTTGAGTGGAATTTTCATTTTCCACATCTTGGCACAATCAGTGTCTACAGAAGTAGGAGCATTAGCCGTGACCTCCATCAGCCTCCGATAAGCCTTAGTAGAGTTGAACAAACCATGTTTCCAGTGATAACCATCCTCCCCTTCAGCCGGCTGGAAAGCAAGCATATCAGCAAACAGCTATGCCTGCTCAGTTTGGGTTCTTCCCCCTTTGCCCACGCTAGCTACATCAAGAACCCAAATGCCATTCACCTCATACCAATATTCTCTGACCGATACCCTACTATCCACTACTGCAGCGAAGACCCTTGGATATGCCTTACTTAGGTTGCCCAGATCAGACCACACATCATCCCAGAATGCAAAGCTCCTACCATCACCCAATTTTGGCACAAACTCTGACTAGCATTCTTGGATTGCCCTCCTCACTGATTGCCAAAAGGCTGAGGGTCGGCTAGGGGCTTTACTCCACACCTGCACTTCTGTAGGACCATACGAGTCTTTGATTAACTAGAACCACATCTTGCCATCTTCCACTATTAACTTAATTGCCCACTTCAGGAGCAAAGCGTCGTTGAACTCTTTCAAAGATCGATTGCCCATTCCTCCCTTTGACTAAGGTCTACATAGGTGTTTCCACTTCACCGGATGTAGGAAGCTGCCTACAGACTTTGCCCCCTTCCAGAAGAAGCCCTTTCTCATCATATCTAGCCTCTTCCAAACAGACTTCGATGGTTTGAATACTGAGAAAAAGAAGATCGGAATTGATGTGATGACCGAGTTTAGCAAGATTAATTGCCCACCCTTATATAAAAGCTTGGTACTCCTTGATTCCAGTTTAGCAGTTACCTTCTCAAAAAGAGATGCCCAATCACTCTTCTTCGTCTTCTTATCTTTCAAAGGTAAGCTCAAGTATCTCACCGGGAATATAGTAGATGACACATGCAAGGTGGTTGAAATTGCTTCATGCTCCCTATCAGTCATACCAAAGCAAATCAAAGATGATTTAGCTCCATTCAGCTGCAAACGTGAAATCTCACCAAATATATCAATCATAATAGATAGAGACACTGCCTCCATGAGCCCACCTTGCACAAAAAAATCATGTCATCGGTGTACTGTAGTACCGGTGCAAGAGCTCTAGAATTTGATAGCGAATATCTCCTGACCAAGTGGTTGTTAACTTTGTCAACACAGTTAATTAAGTTAATTATGCTTAATTATGTGCAAAAGAAAGTAACTTAGGTCAACTTGAATTTATGTCGAATTAGTATAGGGTCAAGTTAACCTAACATTTTAGATTTTATTTCTTTTTAACTAGTTGAGTCTAGGCTGTTTGCTAGGAGGCATAACTTAATTAAAATTCACCACTAATCCTAAGCTACTTATGGGAATTATAATTAAATTTACTTTAAGAATATGAATTTTGCTTGACGATTTCTTTTTTTTTTTGAGAAGGAAAGGAATGCTATCGAGTCACTGATAGAAAACCAGGAGAGCTTTTACTAATAAGAAATGAACACATTTGCATATTCGAACCCCATTGCTGTATGAGATTCCAGTAGCAATTTACAATCTTATCCACATTCACTGGAGTCTCCTGAAAAACACACTCATTCCTAGCCCTCCAAACAGACCATAACACAGCCACCATAGGTAAACATGTCTTATTCCCATCCACAAGATAACACCACAGATTCTCCCATGTGGGAAGAGAATCACTACAAACTCTCCTCCAGATATAATTTATGATCACACACGAAGAAAAAATGAGTGCTGGAATCATTGTGCATCCCACATAAGTGGCAAAACTGAGTGGGAATTCCCATTCTCTTGTGCCTCAGATCTCCCGTAGTCAGACCGTCCCTTCTGCAGAGCCACAAAAAAATTTGTACCTTCAGTGGTATTTTTAATTTCCACAACTTTTTCCCTTCCTCATCAAGTTCTGCCATCCTGGAAGAGTTAATCAACTTGTCATAGGCAACCACTGAAGAAAACTTACCCTCCTACTTATATGTGTCATATTCATGAGGCGTGGGTTTCAAGGTAGCAAGTTCTTGCATGAGGCGCTCATTCTCTGCTCGTGTTCTTATTTCATGATTATTCCACATAGCATTATTTGAAGACCACTACTCAAACTCCACATCCTAATAATCAGAAACCACAACATTTTTATCCAAAGTCGCTGCATAAGAAAGGGGGTACCTGTCTTTAATCACCCCCCCAGGTACCCAATTCTCCAGCCAGAATTTGAAGCTTTTCCCATCCCCTAGTACGGATTTGAACAAAATTCAATTATCCCTCAAGACATGCACCATCGAATACCAAAACGGAGATGGTTTATGGGAGTTTAGGCGATTCTTCCCATCATTGGTAGCCCCATAGCTATCATGAACTATCTCTGTCCACATTTTTTTCCCCCTGTAGCAGTCGAATGGCCCACTTCAATAGCAAAGCATCATTAAATTCCTTGAGGGATCTAACACCCATGCCACCAATATTTTTTGGCTTGCAAATCGAATCCCATTTTAAAGGTTGAAGAAAAGCCCGTTGGTGAGAGGCCCCTTTCTAGAAGAATCTTTTGTGCATCACATCTAGTTTTTTCCAAATTGACTTTGGGGCTTTGAGAATAGAGAAGAAAAAAATAGGAATCTATGTAATGATAGAATTTAGTAGTAAGTACCTCCCCCCTTTTGATAGGTATCGACTACTCCAACCCTCCAACTTCGTAGCCACCTTTTCATATAGGAAGGACCAATCTGCTTTCCTCATTTTAGTGCATTTCAGAGGCAAACCCAGATATTTGATAGGCAATGAGACCACAGGCGTACCCAAAGTGGTAGAGATGTCATTCTGGGTCATTCCATTTATCCTAAAGCAGACCAGGGAGGATTTGCTTCCATTAAGTCTAAGACCAGAGATCTCACCAAAAATCTTAACCATATGAAAAAGCACTTACGCTTCCCTCTTCCCCCCTTCCACAAAAAAAAGTGTCATTTGCATATTGGAGTATGGGAGCTAAAGCCCTGTTATTAGACATTGAATACCCCCTTATAAATCCATCCGCAGATAGTTTGCATGCATATCTTGCCAGTGTATCAACTGCAAGATTAAAAATCAGAGGGGCAAGTGAACATCCTTGCCTGACTCCATGATGAGAACCTCATCATGAGCCATAACTAGCTCATTTTGACCTAATACAAAGGATAAAAGCTCCTACATAACTTAGCAAAGGGCTTAATTGAGGAATAAGTGTTCTGAGAAGAAAACATGAAATAAAGGTTAAAAACTGCAATTTCACCATTGCAGTATATAAACAGAATTTCTCAGAGACCGAACATTGGTCAAATGATCTAAATAAGATAAAAAGTGGGTTAAATCAATCAGAAATAGGTTCATGAGCAATTTAAGAATTAAATGACATTCTGTAACCCTAAAACAAATCTACTTCAATTCACGAGGTTTGAGGCAAAGTAAAAATGGAATAAACCCTCTAAAATTTATATAAAAATAATCTCTAGGGTTTAGAACCTTCAATTTGGCCTTGGGAACCCATTTTGACCTACATTGAGAACCATGCCCAATTAACAACTTAATTTGGGTTTTTGAGTAATTTGACCAGTCAAACAAGGTTTAATCTAGAAATAAAATTCACCATCCGAATCCTTAGGTCATAATTAGTCATGTATAAAAACTTGAGCCTAAGAAGAAACCTTCTTGACCAACTTTACACTTTGATCCTCATATATTTACTTTTTGGCCCTCAACTTTGAACCCTAACATTTTCACCCCTAACTCTACTTCGTTCTTTGCATTTAAGTCCCTCCTGCAAAACCTGAGCAGCACCATGCTCCGGCGTCCTTGCGCGGAGCATGGCGCCGCGCAGGGTGAGGGGGGGCCTGCTAAGTCAAATGGGGTTGCCCTGCGTCGTCAGCCGTCGCAGGAGCACCCCTCTGAGTGCTGCAACCACCCATACCGGCCGTACGAATGCATGGATGGTATGGGTCTCCTTCCTCCGGCGTCCTCCGGCGAGGGAGGCACGTCGCCTCCCTCCGCCCTCCTCTCCGTCTCTACCTCTATAAAAACCCCACAAGCTCTGTCGTTCTCCTGAGCTCAGATCTGACGGAGATACCCCCTCACTTCCTCTCTTCCCACTCCGACAGACGCCCCCTTGCTCTGGCGGTTCTTCCTCCTCCTCCTCGTCACTCTGCTACAATACCAGCAGTAGAGCCACCTTCCGGATCTTCCTCCGCGTCGCGCAATACCAGCGCGCGCTGCCTCTGCCCCGTCGTCGTCGCCGTCCTCCCCCACTGGGCACCTTCTTCTCCGGCGACAGCAGGTACAGCCGTCCGCCTCCTCGCCCCCTTCGTCCCTTTAGTTAGGTTAGAGCTACTTCCCTGCCTCCTCTCTCTCTTCTCCCCTTGCTATTTTTATCTAATTACCCCTCGACCGCGCCTAATCACCCTCACCTTCTCCATCTCCGGCCAAACTCCGGCGACCCGCTCCCGTCACTCCAGCACCCCACATGGCTCGCCGACCATCACAGAACCTCCACCTCCTCACCCTGATCAACCTCCGCCCTTCCACTTCCCACCAATCACCCTCTGCAGACCCACCGACCAAACCCATCTCCCAACCTGCAGTTTGACCTAGGGCGGCCCTTAGGCTCCGCCTCGCCACCTGCAGACCCCCCGACAACCTTCGCCGTGCTACAGCGAAGGTCCTCCGCGTATCTGATTAGGCCGAGAGGCCATTTCTCTATGAGCAGGTACTTCGCTCGCCGCCGCCATTGCTGAGTGAAGCAGCTTCTTCGACCTGCTCCTCCAGGCGCGCCACGCCCAGGTCAAACTCCTAGGCTGCGTAGGGCATCTCCGCAAAGAAGTCCCAGGCTGCAGTTGGGGCAAAGCCTTCGCGTGGAGCCTCGATTATGCGCTGCCTCCTCCGTGTGGGCGTCCAATTGGGGTGGGACATTTAGTCCCACCTCGGAAACTCACTGAGGCGAGCGGGCGCTTAAAGGCAAAAAGTGCCTTAAGCTATTCGCCTCAGATCACGGGGTGAGGTCCCCTTCACCTGCCCGATTACACGGCCTCATCCGCGCTCACTCCCCGCGGACCTGGCCCGACCTGCACTCCTCGCCCGCCACCGCACGTCGGTGGGCCTGGACCCAGGCGCGACTCGCATACCCGACTATCCAGCAGCTCTGGGAGAGCTATCCTATGAGTGAATTCTGAGAGAGAGAGAGAGACGCGATGGAGGGTAGAGTAGGTTTTGCCCTCTGATCGAACTTTGAGTGTGCAGGCACAGGTGAAGAAGAAGAAGAGAAGGTAGGAAGAAGAAGAAGAAAGCCACAGAGGAAAGAAGAAAAGACACTGTAGCAGCAGCAGTTTAAGTCGTCTGATTGGAAAATCAGACGACGTCCTGAAGGCAAAGAAGAAGAAGAAAAGAAGAAACAGGACCGCAGCAAAGAAGAGAGAAGACAAGAAGAACACAGGAAGAACAAAAGAAAGAAGATTCAAGAGCGCCAAAGAGAAGAGAAGACAAAGAGGAAGAAAGAAGAGAAGAAGAAGAAGCCAAATTTCCATATCTCTCTCTCTCTCTTTATTTTTGTAATAAGAAATACTGTACTTCTAGAATACAACTTGCTCCCTGAGTTCGACCTCGGGAACTCTTTTATTTCCGAGTAATAAATTATAATAATGGCAATGACTATCTGTACTACAACGTAATTTCTACAACAAAAGCTAGTCACAACGCCGTTATTACTCCACATTGGGGCTGAATCCAAGTTCGGCATGGTTTCCCATTTATGAATGGGGAAAAGGAGGCTGTCATGATGCATCTCTTCACCCACTATATCAACTGAGGAGGAAATTTCCTCCTTCTAAGGATTTCCCACAAATACGACCAGGAGACTGAATCATAAGCCTTGGAGAAGTCTACTTTCCATAGAAAGGCCTTTGTCTTTTGCCTGTGCCATCCCATTACCATCTCCTGCGCCATAATGAAGGACTCCTATAGAGATCTCCTAGGAAGAAATGTAGATTGGATTGGCATTATGAAGTCCTTCAATACCTCCTGCATTCTGTTGGCAATAACCATACTGATAATAAGGTAAATAGAATTAGATAGTGCAATGGGCCTATAATTAGAAAACTTTTCAGCACTTGATTTTTTTGGAAGCAGGAATAGATAAGATTTATTCAATCTCTCAAAACCAAAGTTGTTCAGCTCAAATTCATGAATAACCTTCATTCCATCCATTTTGACAACACTCCACAGTTTTCTGTAAAAGAACACCTGAATCCCATCCGAACCAGGGGCCCCTTCATTATTTAAGTCTTTAATTACTTTCAATACTTCTTGTTCAGATATAGGAGTAACTAACATGTCTCTCTGATCACTACTGACACTTGGGAAATCCGCCGATGCCATTCTCCAAGAGCCCCTTGGTGCAACCTTGGCCAAATCTTTGAAATATTTGCCTACTTCACTTCTGATTTCATTAACAGAATTAATAGTTCTCTCATCTACTTTAATTGATGAGGTAAGATTGAATCTTCTCCTAGCACTGGCCGTAAGATAAAAGAACTTCGTGTTTGCATCCCCCTCTTTGAGCCATAGCTGTCTAGATCTTTCACGCCAGTCCAGTTCTATTTTCAGATCCTCCTCACACACTACTGATTGCATCTGCTGTCTTTGCTGCTGCTCTTGGGGATTCAAAGACTGCATGCACTCCTTCAAATCCAATTCTCTGATCATTGCTAGTGCCTCCCTCCTCCTTTATTCTCTGATCAGTGCCACTACCTGTCCATATTCTTTCAACATGTCACGTAAGCCTATCAGCTTTGCAGCTAGTTGCTGTGTGGTAGATCCCTGCACTGCCTTGTTCTGCCACCACTGAGTTACCATTTGCATAAACCCCTCCTCCGTAAACCAACATCTCTTGAGTTTGAAATAAGATCCAATGTCAAAGTTCGTCCCATTGTCCCACACTAGCGGAGTGTGATCAGAGAAAGGCCTATCAAGGTTCATAATAGCTGATAATTGGTGCCTCTCCAACAAGCTAGGACTGCCAAAGAATCTGTCAAACCAAGATGATTGTCCACAGCCATATCTCCAAGTGAATTCAACTCCACTAATAGGATATTCTGTCACTCCCAGACTTTGCACTACCATTTGAAAGCCTACCATTGAGCTAACCAAACTCCTACTAGGTTTGTCATCACTAGAGAGATGACAATTAAGGTCACCCCTATAAGCCAAGGGACCTCCTACACCCTTTGATGCATTACAGAAAGTTCCTCCCACAGACTAGCCCTGCCTGCAGCCACACAAGGACCATAAATGCAAGACACATACCATTACATATCTCCTTGGGGAGCTTGGCATCTGCAAGTGAGCATATGCCTATCACGAATGACTTCAATTACCAAAAGACAAGACTTTCTCCACCAAATAGCCATTCCACCAGACCTTCCAGATGCACCCTTTACCACAACATCAGTATGTCTAGATTGCTTAAAATAGTCCCATTCCTGACCATTCTCCACCTCCACATGTGTCTCTTGGATGAGAGCACAATCAATCTCCCACTCAGAAAGATATCTACACAAGGAAGTCCTTCTCATCTTATTGCGCAGCCCACGCACATTCCAAGTTAACACTCATTCCTTGCCAAGTTGATCCCCTTAAGCCAAACAGCCCACATACTCAACCATGATCGAGTTTGCAATGGTCTACTCCACAATAGGGGTCAAGTTCTCCTTCCTTCTTCTAAGTATATAAGGGGATCTACCCACACCTCTTTTCTGATTGGATCCGCAACCAAATTTCATATTAGCAGGAATTGTGAATTGCACCTGATTCACCTCTTTGAGAGTTCTACTGTCATTTCTGAGTACCAGTTCCATTCCTGTCTTCCCCTCATTTTTGCTGCTAAGGATCCCTGAGTCTTTCTCAGAAGCCTCAGCAACCTCCATATAACCATCCTCTTTGGCTACCAAGGCTTGGCTACAACCTCCCAATGCATTAACATCTTCCATATGCATCGTGTCTTTCTCTGCATAGTCCTGGTGGCAGTCCATCCTCTTCTTGGATTCAAGGGCTTCATCTGGTGAAGTGCAGCCCATCCTATTGCATCTCCTCAGTGTTGGCCCCAAACGTCTTAACCTGCCCTTGTTCGAAATGCCCAGGCACTTGTCCAGCCGCTATTAGACGAATAAGCCATGAGGAATCCCCACATCTGATTGTCACCCTGTCAGGAATCGAGCAAGCATTGAAGACATCAGCCTCAATTCTAAGTGATCGGATGTCCCCTTCTCCGATCATGACTTTAGACCCTTCACAGATGGAAGCAAAGCCTACAACCATCTTAGTAACAACTCCCTTAGATCACAGATGCAATGGCAGCCCACTGATCTCAAGAAGAACCCTTCTGGAACCCACTCTTTGAGGAGGCCGATCAGGGAGAACCCCATCAAAGGGGGACACCATTCTCCAGATTACATTAATATCTTCAAACGAACTCGATCGAAATCTCAATCTTTCAACATCCATCATGCCCAAACCATATACTAGAAAACGAGATTGAGATAACATAGCCACATTCTAGCCCACAGATAGAGGATTTAGGGAACATACTAGACCTTGAAACCTTTCTATCAATGGTTTGCCTACCATAACCTCGCCAATCAGAGCGCCCCTCAACATGATCTCAACAGAGGAGATCTCTTCAGATATCGGGATCTCTACTTCAATTGAATGCCTACCAAACTCTGACGGCAGTGGTAGTCGGGACTCCTTCACTACCAAGCCAGGGCACGAAAAGGCCATCGGTCTATACGACGGCTTCCGCCTAGGGCAAGAATTGCGTTTGTGCCCTTTGCCCCTGCACGCCAAGCAAATCAAAGGGTTTCTGTAGAACGCCGCCAAGTGCCCCCTTTGTCGACATCTGAAACACAAGACGTCGCCATTCATTCTCCTCTAAGGCCTTCTTGGAAAGTTATTAGTCATCCTACCCGCTCTCTCCTACCAAACCCACTCCCTTCTCCTCCAGTTCCTCGACCTCCACGTTTTCCACACCCTGTTCTTCAGCCCTAGGTGTCTCCACTCACATGAATTGCTTAAGGATTTCTACTTAAAAGAATGCAAAATTCCATAAGGAAACACATTTACAAATATGATTTACTTTTACAAACAAGTAAACATGTTTATTTCTTTTAATTTCTTTTTATTTACAAAAGATTAAGGTAAGAAAAAGTCATTCCAATGAATATATGCCTTATTACAACATTAAGCTCAAAAAAACAAATTAGTAGAATGCAAGAAATTAAACCACAATTATTCTTCTTTATCTTCAGCCTCATTCTTTCTTCTCTTCTTCTTTTACCTTTCTCTCTCACTCACTTTTCCATTTTTACTTTTCTGTTATTTCTTCTCCTTAATCTTTCTTGAGCTCTTCTCTTATACATGTCTTCTTCCCTTTCTTTTCTTTCTTCTTATTATTTGTTCTACCTATTACCTTTCTTTAGCTCTTTTTCCTGTCTACCTTATTCAATCTTAACAAGCTCTCCCCTTCTTCTCCTCTTCCTTTGCAGTCCTTCTTAACCTTTGTAGCTCTTCTGAACCTTTGCAATTTTTTTTAACCGAACCTGTTTGACCCTTTGTCTGAACCAAAAATTAGGTTTTAAGGATGGTAGCTTGGACCAGTCAGGGATACACAGCACCCCTCTCAGGTGGGACCAGGCCCTACTAGGTCCAAGCCTTGTTTTTATTTGATTTGGTTCAATTTCGATTTAGCATAGTCTCGAGCCCATCCAGTCCATGGCCTCCTAGGCCCACACTCGCATGCCCACAGGCGCACATACACCTGGACACGCACACTGCACACACCCACACACACACCCATATGCTCATTCGTGTGCCCTGTGCTGATGACTGAATGGCCTTATTCACTTTTTGCTTTTATACTAAGGCAGCCGCTTCAGTTCCACCAATGTGGGACTATGTATTCCACTCCCAAACCAGACTTCAATTGATGATTCGAGCCAGCACAGAGCTCCAATCTGAGCAAATGAAGGCTTGCTGGAAAGCTCTAAGGTTTCTCTACATGATTACAGTATCAATTTGATACTCATGGAAGGTTTAACTCTTCAATTTGAAGGGTGAAAGGGTCTCAGTTGCCACGGCCATATTGCCAGCAGAAAGGTGTCTCAGCTCTAAGGTCTTGCAAAATGGCTTTCTGACCTTAGACAAGATGCTAAAGAGATTTAGAAAGTGTTTCCGCAGCTGTAGGTGAAGGAGAGAAACTCTAAGAAGCTTCAGGAAGGTGAAGAAGCCAAAAAGCATTGCTAAAGGGCTTCAGAACTTCAATTCAAGTTCTGTTTGGTCCAACAGATGGCTAGAGACCTATTTAATCAAATCAAACAACCTCTAGAGGTTTTTAAGAATCTATCTGGCCATATTATTCACTTGAATTTCACCAAAAACTTACTATTGTTAGTTTGGGTTCAAAAACAACCCAAACTGAACAGAAGTCAAATTCTTCTGTAAAATCGATCAGAGTTCAACCAAATTGATTTTAAATCATTTAAAAACATCTTAGGAATAGATTGAACTCCTCAATTCCTCTGATTGAATCCCAAATCCATGAATCGGACTTAAGGTTGACCATTAAGCCTTGAAATTTGACTTTCTAAATTTAATCATTTCAAATGAAATCAATGCCTTAGTTAACTTCTCTTTCACCTCAAGAATAGATTCAGGACCTCAGAAGGATGTTTTGGTTAGGATTCCTAGGGTTCCAGGCCTGTCGCCTGAGATCCTAGATGAGTTTATTCGACAAAACAAGCCACAATCTATGTCAGAGATTGACTTATTGGATTGGTCTGAGGGCATGTTACTGATGCTTCTAGATCTTTCAAATAAAGCTTAACCCTAACAAACAATCATCTCCAACTCTACCAGAGTTGGAGAATACAAAGGTCTAACAGGAGCTCCAGGTCTTAAAACCTCAAATAAATTTCTTCAGAATGATAGGTAACCTTCAAATAAGTGATCTGGAGCTTCATGCGAAGTTCTATCGGCTGAAAAGTTCTTTCGACTCTCCAGATCTCACCAGAGCTCTGGTGAGTCCAGAAAAAGGCTAAAATGTACAAATGATATTAAAATGTTCCCTTGATGATCTGAAAAGCTTCCTGAGGTCACAAGGAACCTCAGGAAACATTAATTTCTTCAATTATCAATTAAATTGAAAGTTATGATTTGAATTCCCAGTGAACAGATTTTGAGTTTGATTGGGCTCATGACCTATTTTCCTATTCAATTGAGTGGAGAAAACAAGTCAAAAGGAAGTGGTGATGGATTATAAGTGATTAATTAGTCATCTCAACTCTTCCTGGGCCTCCATTGACAGCGAGCTCAGGAGATTAAATGAAATTAGGCATTTAAGTTATAGATGATAATTATTTAAACTAAAGTGAGGATAGGGTCCCTTAAGTGATGGTTAAGTGATGGAGGGCCCCAGTGGAGGTGGATTAAGCTCAACTACTTCCGCCATGGACAGTGGAAGTAGTGGTGAAGGTGGAGGTGGTTTAGGCGAATAGGTGATCAAGTCAGTGATTTAAGGTGATAGAAATGTTCATGAAAGATTAAGGAAGGTGATCAATGATTTAAAAAGACAAAAGATTGCTCTAGACAAGCTCAATGAGCTCATCAGAGTTGAAGAAGATGAATGGAATTCTAACATTACATCTATCTAATCTACCTAACTAACTATTCCAACTAATCTACTTACCTAACCTACTGTTACCTGGACGAAGGGGGTAGAAGATCTCCGTCGATGGTCCTTAACAGAGGAGGAAATCAGAGGGTCAGGGAAGAAGTTCAGTGGGCATATGTGGAGTGAAGCAGAGGAACTCCTAGTGTCAGCACTACGTCAGGAGACTTGGCTGGCATTGGTGGAGTTCTAGAGCAAGCAAAAGTGGACAGAGGAAGATGTTGGAAGTGGAGGAAGGTCGCCAGAGTTTGGAAAGAATAGCCTATCAGTTAACTCAGTGTACAAGAGGGAAGGGAGCTAACTTCCTGAAATCGAGGGTGTGGAGGGGTATTTATAGGTTGCAACGGCTGAGAAGGAGGGTGTATCTAGACGAAGAAGAGGCTAGGAGTGGAGTAACCACCAATGTCTTCTCTGACACCAGTGAGGTTATCTTCAACCCTAAAATAGGATTGCAGCTTCATCCAAATCGGTGGATGAAAAGGGGATGGTGTGCACAAGCTCCAGGAGCTTGGAGAGGAAGGAATGACGTCGGATACGCAATGATCAGTGGGTGAAAGCACCACCTATCGTCAGCCATCGAGGAGGCTGAAGAAGGAAAGAAGAAGAAGTTTTTAGGGACTTATTTGTAACGAAAATTGATGACCTAAGTGAAGAATAAGGACTCGATTGAAATAAAACTTAAGGACTAAAATGTAAACTAAGGTTTTCAAGGTTTATTTTAATTTAAATCTTTTTCAACCTTTTATATATGATTATAAATAAGATAATTATTATATTTAGACCTTGAATTTACATTTTTGACCTTTTTAGCTTAATTTATTTAATTAAGTAATGTTACTTAAGTTATTACATACTTAGGTATAAATTATACTTAAGTTAATTAATCACATTAATTAGATAAATTACTGATAATATTTAAAGTCCAATTATTAATTAAATTATTGATAATATTAATTGGATAATAATATAGCATTTTTAACTTATTTTAAGGTCCTTTACCATTTTTCCCTTATTTAATAATTAACCCATATATTTACATATTCTTAGCTATTTAACTAGGAAGACTAGTTAATTAGGGGTAATTAGAGACCATGATGAGCTTCTCATCACCAAGCTTGCCTCTGCCATCTTGAAACTGAATTGCGCAATGGTGTCCACTGCCAAATTAAAGATAAGCGAGGCCAGCGGGTAGCTCTATCGCACCCCACACTACGGTTGGATCCAGTCTCCACAAGGCTTCCCATTTACAAGAGAAAAGGAGGATGTGACAATACACCTCTTTATCCAATGAATTAACTAGTGAGGGAATCCCCTCCTCTTAAAAATCTCCCATAGATATTACCACTCTACTGAATCATATGCTTTACTAAAACCAACCTTCCACATGACTGCTCTACTCTTTCTCCTCTTCCAGCCAGAGACCACCACTTGCACCACAATGAAAGACTCTTGTAAGGATCTACTAGGGAGAAAAGTCGCTTGCACCGGACTAATCAGGTCAGCCAGGACACCCTTCAATCTATTTGCCAGCATTTTACCAATGATGAGGTAGATTGAGTTCGAAAGCGTAATGGGCCTGAAGTTAGCCAGTGTCTCTACCCCAATGCACTTTGCTAATAGAAACAAATAAGATTTATTTATTCTCTTCATGCTTGAGTTGCCCCTTTGGAACTCTTTAATAACATCCATCACTTCCCTTTTAACCACTGTCCAAAATTCCTTGTAAAAATACCTAGAATCTATCATGACCTGAAGAACCCTCTGCATCCAACCCATCCATGAGCTCCACCACCTCCTGCTCTGAAATGTTCTCAATCAGCTTTGCAATTGCCATGCTTCCCACCCGGGGGAAGTCTGAAGCTGTCATTCTCCAACCCCCTCTCCCTCTTGATCTCGATGGTTCCTTGAAATACCAAGCCATCTCTTTTCTAATCTCATCAGAGGGTGTAAGCACCGAGTCCCCTCTCTTCAAAGAACAGATGAAATTCACTCTCCTTCTAGTGCTCACTATCATATAAAAAAACCTCATGTTTGCATCCCCCTCGTTCAACCATAATTGTCTAGATTTTTCATGCCAGTCCACTTCCCTAATCTGGCCCTCAGCTTGAATCACCCCCTGCCAATGCTTCCTCTATGCCTCCTCATCCACAGCCAATCACTCCCCTCTCTTTTCATCCAGAAAATGCACCATGGACATAGCTTCAGACCTCCTCTGATCTTTGACGATCTGAACTATTCGCTTATACTCCCTCAACATCATTCTTAGATCTTTTAGTTCCATAGCCAAGCGATAAGTGGCTGACCCTTCCACCTTCTTATGCACCAACTAGCTGCCAACCATCTCTTTGAAGCCTTCCTCTGTCATCCAAGACTTCCTAAATTTAAAATAGGTGCCCACATGGGACTCCTCCACGCTATCCCAGAGTAGATGAGTGCGGTCCAAAAAAGGGTGAGCCAACCCCATGACCGACAAGCATTGCTATTGCTCTAACATCTCCACACTCCCAAAGAACATATCCAACTTAGAGACCAGTCCATTACCCCCACACCATTTGAACTCAGCCACCGCTGAAGGATATTCGTTAAGACCCACCTTTGATACCACTAACTGAAAGCCAAGTGAAAACCTGTCCACCCTTCCATTCCGTCGATCATTCACGGATAAAGCACTGTTGAAATCCCGGCCTACAAGCCAAGGGATCCCATTTGTATTACTCACCATCCCACATAACTCCTACCAGAGTTCATATCTCAAATTATCTGCACAAGGACCATACATGCATGAAAGAATCAACTTCTGTGCATCCCTAGCGGCTTGAAATCTGCAAGAGATAACAAATTTAAACCTCCACACCTCTTGGAAAGTCAAACTATAATTCTTCCACCACATAGCTGATGAGACACTCATCATGATCTCTAATTACCCATAATTAACTAGTCTTCCTAGTTAATTAGCTAAGATTATGAACATATAAGGGTAATTATAGAATAAGGGATATTTAGTAATGGACCTTAAAATAAGTTTAAAATGACATTTTATCATTCAATTAACATTATTAATAATTTACATAATAATTGGACTCGAAATCCTATTAATCATTCCCTTAATTAATAAGATAAGTAACTTAAACTTAATGTAAACCTAAGTATATAATAACTTAAGTAATTTTACTTAATCTAATAAATTAACATAAAAATTCAAAAATGTAAATTCAAGGTGAAAACATAATTTTTACCTTATTTACTAACATATATAAAAAGTTGAAAAAGATCTAAGTTAAAATAAACCTTCAAAACTTGAGTATACATTTTGGTCCTTAAAATTCATCACAGTCAGGTCCTTATTTCTCACACAGGTCCTTAAGTTTTACTACATATAAGTCCCTTTCCCCCTTCTTCTTCTTCATCATCTTCGTCCGAATGAATGGCTGGCGGCAGAGAGTCACACCACCGCATGATCACCTCCCTACCGACTTCAACCTTCTTTGTCCAAGCTCTTGCAGCTTGCGCTCACCACCTCCACTTCATCCATCGGTTTGGATTAACCGGAAATCCTATTTTTTAGTGGGTGATAACCTCACCGTTGTCGGAGACGACTATGGAGGTTAAGCTCCTCAAGCTCCTTCTTTGCCTAGACCCCGCCACTCTCTTCACTGCCAACTACTATAAATACCCCCTTACCCCATGGATTTTACTCAAGTTGGCTCCCTTCCCTCTTCTAACACTGTAGCCAACTTCGATAGGCTATTCATCCAAAACTCCGACAACTTTCCATTTCACTTTCCGACTTCCTTCATCCATTCTGATCAAGCGAGGAGATCCGCCATGGTCTTTCGCGTCTCTAACACATGCGTCGACCAAAGGAATCCTTTGCTCCACCTCAAATCCACCCACCGGAGATCTTTGTTCCACCCTCTAATTTTGTCGTCTACTATGAACCTTCGGCGGAAACCTATTGACCCTTTCTCCAGGTAACAGTAGATTAGGAGTAGGAGGAGTAGGCTAGCTTAGTTAGGTAGGTAGGTAGTTAGATTAGAGTAATTTTAGAATTTTAGTTTCATCTTCTCTGACTCCAAAGAACTCCTTAAGCTCACCATAGTGTTAATCTTGTCTTTTTAACTCACTGCCCACCTTTCTTTAACCCTCACAATCACTTCTATCACAATTAATCGTTTAATTGATCGCCTAATCGCCTAATTCACATTTCACCTCCACCGACTACTGTCACTGTCCATGGTGACAGCAATCGACCTAATTCCACCTTCATAGGGTCTTCCATCATTTATCCACCACTTATGGACCCTAATCGACACTATAATACATATAAATTAAACGCCTAAATATAATTTAGCTCTTCAGCTTGCTGTCCATGGAGGCTCAGGAGCAGTTCAAACTATTAATTAACTATATATTTATGTCTACTATTACTTGTTGACTTGTTTTAGCCGCTCAATCGAGTGGTCAAACAAGTCCTGAGCTTATTTCAAATCAAATTTTTGAAGAAATGAATTCACTGTCAAATCTTAATTATAATGGACAAACGAAGAATTAAATGTGATACTGAGGTTCCTTGCAACCTCAGGATCCTTTTGAAATAAAAAATGGTAAGTTTTAACAATCTGTGTACACTTTTCGTATTTTCTAGACTCACTGAAGCTCTGGTGAGCTCCGATGAGCCAAAACTATGCTTCAGCCTTTAGAATTTGTTGAGAAGCTCCAGAATGGTATAATGTGGATCATTGATTGTTTTAAGGATATTTATTTGAGGATTAAATGTTTGGAGCTATAGAATGAAGTACATCTTCTCCAACACTGGTGGAGTTGGTGAAGCCTGATAAAGAGATATAAGAAGCATTTAAGTATCCTAGAAGCTTCAGTGCGATGCACTGAAGCTGTTCATGACCTCATTCCACTGTAACAACTTCTGAATCTTTCTAATGAACAAAGTCATTTTGAGCCTCAGGCGGTGAGCCTGAAACCTTAGAAATATGGGTCAGAACACCTACCTAAAGATCTGAATAAGTTCCTAAGGTTGAGAAGACTCTAGTTGAGGCTTTGATTTCATGTGGAGAAGCTTTGAATAGAAAGTCAATTTTTGTGCCTTCACAGTCAAACATGAGTTTGATATTCTAAATCCGAGCATGATTTGATGAATTGAGAGGCTTAAACAGATTCTGAGGTTTTGTTGGACTATTTTAGAGAGATTTGACTGAGCTCAAACATGTATTTTGATAGGATTTTTGTTCCTGTTAGTTTGGGTTACTTTCGAATCCAAACTAACAGGAGAAGCATTTTTATGAAATATGAATTTGAATCTTGCCTAGTTGAGTTAATTACAACCCTTAGAGTTAGTTTAAATCAATTAGAAACACTCTTTTGTGTCTATTGCACATATCAAAGTCTGAAATTCAAACTCTAAAGCTTTCAGAGAAGCTTCAACCTTCTGTACACAATCTGAAGGTCTTAAGAGCTTAAAACTTACTCCAACAGATGCAGAATAATTTGTAGAACTTGTACAGGCCTTTAAATGAGAGGGAAAAGTCCATTTGAGGACTTTATAGAAGTTAAAACCATTTCCAGGCAATAATAACCAGTAGGAACCACTAATTTTATCTTTTAAATTGAAGAGGAAAACATCTTCAAAACCTTAAATTGACCCTGCAATTGTGTAGATCTATCTTAGAGCTTTCTACCAGACTTTAAATCACTTGAAACGAAGCTCTGGGTAGGAAGTTATGATCATTTGAAGTTGGGTCTGGAAAGGGTTATGATAGTCCCACATGGTCAGATTCTGAGCGTGCGCATGGGGATAAAATGATTTTGTTACATGGGCACTTCAGTCGTCAGTGCTCGATGCATCGGTTACCGATCTAATTATCTGAGCATGTGCATGTGTGTGTACGGGTCTGTGTGCCTGCGGGTGTGTGCCCGATGAGCATGAGCGAGTGTTGTGACCTGGGAGGGCGAGAGACCTGGGAGGCCGGGTTAAGCCGGATTGGCTCGAGACT
Source organism: Thalassia testudinum (assembly GCA_037157565.1). Classification (NCBI taxonomy): domain Eukaryota; kingdom Viridiplantae; phylum Streptophyta; class Magnoliopsida; order Alismatales; family Hydrocharitaceae; genus Thalassia; species Thalassia testudinum. The sequence continues at coordinate 127,338,308 of JAZHRO010000014.1, read as the reverse complement.
ATGAACCGATATGAAATAAACTGAAATCGAACCTAATTGATATTAGGCGAGGATCCAGTAGGGTCTGGTCCCACCCTGGTCTTAGGGTGCTGTGTATCATCAAAAGGACCTCGTCGTAAATAAAATAATTTTTTGGTTAAAAGGTAAAAAAACCCGATTCAACTAATGCTTGAAAAGAAAGCCTAAGGAATGAGGAGCCACTGAAGGATGTTAAGGTTAAGCTAAGTGCAGAAGGCAGTAGCTAAACAAAGGAGCACAGGCACTAAGGAAAAGCCTAAGGAACAAAAGAAGACTAAAGGAAGAAAAGGAGAAGGCAGGAACAGAATAGAAGAAGAAAGGTAAGAAAGAGAGCTCGAGATAGAAAATAAAACGAAAAGAAGAGAAAGAAAAAGAGAAGAAGAGAGAGGCTGAAGACTAAAAGGAAAATTTATTTCTCTTGCATCATTTTAATTACTTTTTGAATTTATTTTAATTGTAAAAGGGCTTGTTTTAGTAGAACAACTTTTAATTGCCTTAATTTCTTTTGAAATAAAATTGGAAAACTAACATGTTTACTTGTTAATAAAGTACATCATTTGAGTAAATATGTTTTTCATATGGAATTTTGTATATTCTTTATAGTTTAAATTTTTTGGCAAAATTCATGTTTTAAAAATCAACCTAGTTATACCTCCTAAACTTATAGAGAAATAAAAGAAAATTGGTGAATTTGAAAAATTATTATACCTCCCAATGAACGACTTGGACTCAACTAGTAAAAATTTCTAAAATGTTAGGATAATTCGACCCTATACTACACAACCGACACAATTTCGAGTTAACCAAGTGACTTTTTCTACTCTTAATTAAGTGAAATTAACTTAATTACTGAGTTGAGTGTAAAAGCACGCATCATTTTAATGGCACCGTTGCTAGGGAGGTAATATTTTGATTCACTTCACTCATCAAAATATTCCCTGGCATTGTTTCGTCTAAATATCATTTTAATGGCGCCGTTGCTGGGGAGGTAATATTTTGCCTCACTAGAATTTAGTTGGATTAATTGTCTAATTAGGAGGTATTTTGTAAATATTTTTGTTTTTACTAACTTTTGTCCTCATTAGTTGTATTTTGTTTTGCTTTTGTTTTATTTTTATTTTTTGTCTTCTTTTCAGGTTTACCTCTGCGAGTGATCTCAGGAGAAGGCGGGAATCAGTTTTGCTATTTTTGCTTTTTGTGAGTATTACTTAATCTTTTGTTTTGTTGCATTCAGAAATTTAAAAACAAAATACAAAAATACATCTTTATCTAACTAGCAGCAGCATATCATAGGCATACACTCTTAGGAGTGCATATTTTCTGCTAGTATTAGTACGTTCTGACTCAGGAATTTTTAAACTATTTTTCTCACATCAGTGGGAAAACACGAGAAAACCCGTGTAGATCTCTGTCCTCTGAGATTTAAAAAGACCACATATTTTCATTTGAAATAATTAACTGGCCATTGTAGTAGATTGATATATTTTTGCAAAAGATTACTAAAAAGAGGAAGTAAAAATTGTAACTTAAATCTATCTGCAGAAATGCATGCGAGTTTTTCAGTCGCTATCGTCTGTTGCATGCTATTGCACACACAGCGCGATCACTAGAGTCACATGAGTCTATTTTTCTATCTCTCCTCTTTGCACCTCTTAGGGCATTGGCCGAAGATCAAAAGTCTGTCTCACTACTAGAGCCCCAGGGAGCCAGTAGTGAGCGGTCTCGATCCTATACCTTAGACCTTTGAGCTTTATGGTACGCACCTGTGTAGACATAGATTAAGATGCATATTTTGATACTGTTACTCTATTTTTTTGCGTCAAATTACTTTGCGTATCTTAGGAATTTCTTCTTTCCTTTGAAAGAAGAGCAAAACCCACGTCTTTTGCGCTGTTTTGTGGGTTTTTTTGTGCCGCTGTTTTCTTATCAGTGGTGTGCGTGTGCATTTGCACATTATTTTTCGTTTTTGGATGGGAGGCGATCCTTGCATCCGCCTCTTGCACCATCATTGACAGGTGATCCTAGGTCGGTTGCACATAAGCAACCAATGGTTTTCCCATCTGATCGAACTACTTCTATGGATCCAATGCAGAATTTAAATCCCAGGATCCCTTCTTCTTCTGGTCAGGGGGAGATGCCGCCTTTTGATGTTCATGAGGTGCTCTAGAACCAAAATCTTAGGATGCTAGAGCAAACAAGATAAATCAATCTATTAACAGTAGCCTTAAATAATTTACAGACTCTTCAAACCCGTCCTTCACCTCGACCTGAGGCAGGTTTTGAAAACCATGATTTACTGATCCATCATCCAAGGCTTCTACTTAGAGATTATTATAACCCATCTAATGTGCAAGTAGAGCCTAATGTTAGGATTCCTATTAGGGAAAATGATCCTGAATTAAAGGCAAACATTATAGGTTTAATCCCCTACTTTCATGGATTTGAATCCGAGGATCCATTTCAACATATTGAAGATCTTAAAAATTTATCCCAAACTCTTGCTCCTCGAAATCAAAATAGGGAAATCCTACTAATGAAAATGTTCTCTTTTAGCCTTAAAGATAAAGCATCTCATTGGTATAGAACTATAGCAAGACCAATCTCAACTTGGGCTGAACTTGAATCCACATTTTTGAAGAAATTCTTTCCAATTGGTCGAACCAATGCTTTAAGGCGAGCTATTACTACTTTCAATCAAAACCAAGGAGAACCAATTCATGAAGCGTGGGAACATTGTCATGAATTGCAAAGGAAATGCTCACATCATGACATCCCTCGTTGGAAACTCATGCATATCTTTTATTTTGGTTTACAAGAGGGCATTCACAATCTAGTCGATGCCTCTTGTGGAGGGAATTTTCTAAATCGCGACGTAAAATCTACTTCAGAATTATTTGAAGGGGTGGCGGAAAACTCGATCAACAACGCATCTATGTCGCAATTTTCGCGGGGAGCAAATACAAATCATCAAAATCTGCATAAGGGCATTCACGAGATCAGTAATCCGTCTAGTTCAAAGGATTTAGAGATTGCAGAAAAACTGGACAAAGTCGATATCGTAGCAAAGCATCTCGATGAGGTTAGAAATACAATGAAGACTCTTACGCCTCTACATGCTACGAATCCCACCTATTTACCTATTTCGCAAATTCCCATGGGGAGGGAATTTGCGAATAATCTGGATTCTCGAGATCCATCTTCCTTGGGATTTCTATCTACTCCTTCACCAACCTGAGGGACCTTTGTCCCACAATCTTACCCACCCTTTTCCCCACCCATTACTGTTGTAGAAAACACACCATATCTTTTTGGATTACACACCATCCAGGAAAATATTCCAAGACCAAACCCTTATTCAAATTCCTATAATCCTGGATGGAGAAGCCACCCAAATTTCTTTTGGGCTGATCAAAATCAAAATCAAAGACCAAATTATCTGATTCAGACCCATTTTAACCCACCTCCATTGCCTCCTCAGCAATCAAATTTAAGGCCTAGCCTAATGAGTATGTAGAATTGCTCTAGGCCTATTAGAGATACACAGCTACACCAAATTTTAAGAGCTGTGTCAGAGAGTCAGCGACAAAATGCTGAAGCTCTAGCTGAGATTCATAGGCAATGTAAGGTAGAGTTGGCTGATTTACGAAATCAAATCATGCTTTTGGCTGAATCTCGTCAGCCAGGTACTCTTCCATCTCAGCCAATTCCGAATCCTAAGAATTTGCCAAATCTTAGGCAAAATCAAGGCCAAGTCCATTTCCTTAATCAGGCTTTGATTCTAATCATAATCCGTCCTCCATATTACCTGAAAATAATCCATCAAACTCGCATCAGCAACCTATTTTGTGTCAAAATGACCAACCTATTATTGAGAATCAAAATTGACTTTGCTGATCTTCTGAACTTGGTGGAAACATTTTTAAATTGCCTCAATCTTTAACATTCTACATCTCAACCTAAATTAGATCTATTCTTCACAAGATTCACTCTAATCTTTCTGAGATTTTCACGAGAATCTGATTTTTGGTTCTGTGAGATCTATTCTAGGAAATTTCAGGATGAGTTTTGATTGGGTGGTTTAATCTATTTTTTAATTTTTTGATCTAATTCTTTCACAACTCCTCTATTTTTAGCATATACCAATTCTTTTTAGGAGTTCTTTACTATGGTTTACACCTAGCTGAAGACGTAAAATTTAGCACTTGTATGTAGTTGTTTCCTGTTTTTACCTTTTATATTTTCTTATACACTTACTTTAAAATTTCACTTCATATTTCATATTGATTACCTTCATTTAGTTTGATTGATCACTCTGACCTTTGGTCAGACTTGACATCGTCCGCACAAAGATTTTTAATCTCCTCTATTTGACTCCTATCACCCTATACTAAATGAAGTGTAATATCTTTTCACCCTTCTTACAATGAGGACATTGTAAAATTTTGGCTTAGGGGGGTGTTGAAGTGAAATTTTCACTTTAAGTGTGGGTTAAAAGATAAAAACACATAAAAATTAAATACCCATGAAATTTAAAAATTGATAAAAATTTTAAAAAATAAAAAATTTCATAAAAATTTGAAAATCTTTTGAAAAAAAATCATAAAAATTGAAAAATCTTATACACATAAAGTAAAAATATATAAATACAAAAATTTGAAAATGAAAATTCATAAAAATAATAAGAGGGGTATATTCATTATTTTTAAAGAAGAAAAGAAGAAGTGTATATATATTATAATTAAGAGCTTAATTTTCTTTTAAGTCAGAAGTTCAAAATGTATATAGAATATATATATAGAATATTTAAGAGCATTCAATTCTTAATTAGATTTTACTTTAAAACATTTTGTAAAAACACACTTTTGTGTTTAAATTTTTAAAATAAGATTTTATTTGAATTATCAATCTTTTAAATCTTTTAAAGATTTATTTTTCTATTCTTACTTGAAGTAAGATACTAAGTGTGTTAAGATTTAAACTTATGTTTTGAAATTAAATTATATCTTTTTAATCAATTAGATTAAGTAATCCTTTTACCTTTTGAAAAATTGATTTTATCATAAAGTTAAGTAAAAAGGTCAGATATTCAAAGTTAATTAAATAGAGAGTTGGTAGAATTTTAGTTTACAAAACTTACAAGCTAAGGATAATAAATAGACTTGGTAAATTTTGTCTTGACAGATCCTATACGAGGAAACTAAGAATTTGGAGAACATGAGAGTGAAGGGCTTTGTTGTCCAAGCTCTGGTTTGAGAGCTAAGCAACCTAAACATCGAAATTCACACACATAGAATTCTCTTGTTGGCATCTAAGATCGCGAAAACACAGAGGTTAAGAGATCAGTTCTAAATTCTCTTTTGTCCAAGGATTTCCGTGGGATGGTTCTTCAAAGGGTGAAGGATGTGCCACTCACCTAGAAAAAGGATTTGGAGAATAAAGTTAATAAGAAAAATGAGAAGGGGGAAAAGAAAAAAGAATAATAATAATAGAAACACCTTGTACTTAAGTGCCTTATTAAAAATGGGTACTTATGCAGTTTTCCACAAATAAATAAAAGCATCTCGTTACAAATGAATGCTACCCTTCCTTCCATCAAATAAAAGGAACACCTCACAACAAATGGGTGTTCTAACCTATAGAAAAAGTGAAGAAAAAAAATATGGAGAAAAAAATATTAGGAATAAGAGACCCAATGGTCCACCGGGGAGATATGCACAAAAAGCGTTGACCTCAGGATAGAAAAAAGGTGAGGAGAAAGCAATCAAATCTAAGTAAGGCTAAGCCAAAGGCTTGAATTGGAATAATTGGGATTGGAAAATGATGTCTTAAGGTCAGGATTTTTGCAACTTTGGATGTCTTTAGGACAATTCTCTTCACTAAGCACAGATGTTTTAAAATCATAGCTACTGAACCCTGGTATTGGGCAATGAAGCCTAAGAAATTGGGTTTTGAAGATTTTAAGTTGAGACCTAAAGAAGAAGAATTGACAGAATCCTAGGTCTAGAAGTTAATCTTTTAGTGTTGTAGGTTAGTAAATTAGAGTTTACTACTCTAAGTTTGATTAATAATGAGTATCTGGTTAATTTTCTTAAACTTATATTGATAAAAGTCAAATATCATAAACAAGGGATTAACTTAAATCTATTTGAGTTTTTGAGTTAAAATTTAATTCTCAATTCTTCAATTTTGTTTTCTTAAACACATTGTATTCTAATTTGAGTTAAGAATAGTTACAAAGATTAAAGAGATTTCTAAGGAATTCTAATTCAAAATAAAATTCTTGTTTACAAATTGTTTTAAGTGTGTTTTGAAAATGTTATAAGTATAAAACTAAGAAAATTTTCACATATGCTCTATGCATTAATCATTTATGTTAACTTAAAAAAAATTTTTGACCTAATCTTTCCTCTACATAGTTACTATTTAAAATAATTTAAACCCAAGTGCTTTAAATCATCATAGTCTTAGTTAATTTTGCTGGGGACTAGCAAAACTTTGGCTTAGGGGTATGATGAGACACTCATCATGATCTCTAATTACCCCTAGTTAACTAGTCTTCCTAGTTAATTAGCTAAGATTATGAACATATAAGGGCTAATTATAGAATAAGGGACATTTAGTAAAGGACCTTAAAATAAGTTTAAAATGACATTTTATCATTCAATTAACATTATTAATAATTTAGATAATAATTGGACTCGAAATCATATTAATCATTCCCTTAATTAATAAGATAAGTAACTTAAACATAATGTAAATCTAAGTATAAAATAACTTAAGCAATTTTACTTAATCTAATAAATTAACCTAAAAAGTCAAAAATTTAAATTAAAGGTGAAAACATAATATTTACCTTATTTACTAGCATATATAAAAAGTTGAAAAAGATCTAAGTTAAAATAAACCTTTAAAACCTGAGTTTACATTTTGGTCCTTAAAATTCATTACAGTCGGGTCCTTATCTCTCACACAAGTCCTTAAGCTTTATTACATATAAGTCCCTTTCCTCCTCCTTCTTCAGCTAAATGAACGGCTGGCAGCAGCGAGTCACGCCATCGCATGATCACCTCCCTGCCAACATCAACCTTCTTTGTCCAAGCTCTTGCAGCTTGCACTCACCACCTCCACTTCATCCACCAGTTTGGATTAATCAGAAATCCTATTTTTCAGTGGAGGATAACCTCACCGTCGTTGGAGACGACGATGGAGGTTAAGCTCCTCAAGCTCCTTCTTCGACCAGACCCCGGCATTCTCTTCACCGCCAACTACTATAAATACCCCCTCACCCCTTGGATTTTACTCAAGTTGGCTCACTTCCCTCTTTTAACATTGTAGCCGACTTCGATAGGCTATTTTTCCAAAACTCCGATGACTTTCCATTTCACTTTCTGACTTCCTCCATCCATTTTGATCAGCCGAGGAGATCAGCCATGGTCTTCCACGTCTCTGACATAGACACCGACCAAAGGAATCCTCTGCTCCACCTCAAATCCGCTTGCCGGAGATCTTTCTTCCACCCTCTGATTTCGTCATCTGCTATGAACCTTCGGCGAAACCCTATTGACCCCTTCATCCAGGTAACAGTAGATTAGGAGTAGAAGTAGTAGGCTAGCTTAGTTAGGTAGTAGGCAGTTAGATTAGACTAATTTTAGAGTTTTAGTTTCATCTTCTCCGACTCCGACGAACTCCTTGAGCTCGCCAGAGTCTTAATCTTGTCTTTTTAACTCACTATCCACCTTTCTTTAACCCTCACAATCACTTCTAGCACATTTAATCATTTAATTGATCACCTAATCGCCTAACTCACATTTCACCTCCACCGACTACTATCACTATCCATGGTGACAGTAATTGACCTAATTCCACCTTCATAGGGTCTTCCATCATTTATCCACCACTTATGGACCCTAATCGACATTATAATGCATATAAATATCACATATAAATTAAACGCCCAAATATAATTTAGCTCCTAAGCTTGTTGTCCATGGCGGCTAAGGAGCAGTTCAAACTATTAATTAACAATATATTTATGTCTGCTATTACTTGTTGACTTGTTTTAACCACTCAATCGAGTAGTTAAACAAGTCCTGAGCTTATTTCACATCAAATTTTTAAAGAAACGAATTCATTGTCAAATCTTAATTCTAATGGACAAATGAAGAATTAAATGTGATACTGAGGTTCCTTGCAACCTCAAGATCCTTTTTAAATAAAAAATGGTAATTTTAACAATCTATGTACACTTTTCATATTTTCTGGACTCACCGAAGCTCCGGCAAGCTCCGGCGAGCCAAAACTGTGCTTCAGCCTTTAGAATTTATTGAGAAGCTCCGGAATAATATAATGTGGATCACTGATTGTTTTAAGGATGTTTATTTGAGGATTAAATGTCTAGAGCGGTAGAATGAAGTTCATCTTCTCCAACTCTGACGGAGTTGGAGAAGTCTGACAAAGAGATATAAGAAGCATTTAAGGATCCTAGAAGCTTTAGTGCAATGCACTGAAGCTGTACATGACCTCATTCCACTGTAACAACTTCTGAATCTTTCTGACGAACAAAGTCATTTTGAACCTCAAGTGGCAAGCCTGAAACCCTAGAAATAAGGGTCAGAACACCTACCTGAAGATCTGAATAAGTTCTTGAGGTTGAGAAGACTGTAGTTGAGGGTTTGATTTCCTGTGAAGCTTCGGACAGAAAGTCAATTTTTGTGCCTTCACAGTTAAACATGAGTTTGATACTCTTAATCCGAGCATGATTTGATGAATTGAGAGGCTTAAATAGATTCCAAGATTCTGTTGGACTGTTTAGAGAGATTTGACTGAGCTCAAACATGTATTTTCATAGGATTTTAGTTCCTGTCAGTTTGGGTTACTTTAGAACCCAAACTAACAGGAGAAGCATTTTGATGAAATATGAATTTGAATTTTGCCTAGTTGAGTTAATTACAACCCTTAGAATTAGTTTAAATCAATTAGAAACGCTTTTGTGTCTGTTGCACATATCAAAGTCTGAAATTCGAACTCTGAAGCTTTCAGAGAAGCTTCAAACTTTTGTACACTATCTGAAGGTCTTGAGAGCTTAAAACATACTCTAACAGATGTCGAATAATTTGTAGAACTTGTACAGACCTTTAAATGAGGGAGAAATGTCCATCTGAGGACTTTGTAGAAGTTAAAACCATTCCTAGGCAATAATAACACGTAGGAACCCCTGATTTTATCTTTCAAATTGAATAGGAAAACATCTTGAAAACCTTCTATTGACCCTGCAATTGTGTAGATCTATCTTAGAGCTTTCTAACAAACTTTAAATCACTTGAAACGGAGCTCTGGGTAGGAAGTTATGATCATTTGAAGTTGGGTCTAGAAGGGGTTATGATAGTCCCACATCGTCAGATTCTGAGTGCGTGCATGGGAATAAAATAATTTTGTTACATGGGCTCTTCAGTCATCAGCGCTCGACGCACTTGTTACTGATCTGATTATCTGAGCATGTGCATGTGTGTGTGAGGGCTTGTGTCCTTGTAGGTGTGCACCTGATGGGTGTGAGCAAGTGTTGTGCCCTGGGAGGGCGAGAGGCCTGGGAGGCCAGGTTGAGCCGGATTGGCTCGAGACTATGAACCGATATGAAATAAACCAAAATCGAACCTAATTGAGATTAGGCGAGGACTGAGTAGGGTTTAGTCCCACCCTGGTCTTAGGGTACTGTGTATCCTCAGAAGGACCTCACCACAAATAAAATAATTTTTTGGTTAAAAAGTAAATAAACCTGCTTCAACTGATGGTTCAAAAGAAACCTTAAGGAAAGAGGAGCTGCTGAAGGATGTTAAGGTTAAGCTAAGTGCAGAAGGTGGCAACTAAACAAAGGAGCACAGGCAGTAAGGAAGGAAAAGACTATGGAGCAAAAGGACAAGGCTAGAGGAAGAAAAGGAGAAGGCAGCCAAGAACAGAAGAAGAAAGGTAAGAAAGAGAGCTCGAGATAGAGAATAAAAGGAAAAGAAGAGAAAGAAAGAGAGAAGAGAGAGGCTCAAGACTAAAAGGAAAATTTATTTCTCTTGCATCATTTTGATTACTTTTTGAATTTCTTTTAATTGTAAAAAGGCATGTTTTAATAGAACGACTTTTAATTGCCTTAATTTCTTTTAAAATAAAATTGGAAAACTAACATATTTACTTCTTAGTAAAGTACATCATTTGAGTAAATAAGTTTTTCATATGAAATTTTGTATATTGTTTATAGTTTAAATATTTTGGCAAAATTAATATTTTAAAAATCAACCTAGTTATACCTCTTAAACTTATAGAGAAATAAAAGAAAATTGGTGAATTTGAAAAATTATTATACCTCCTAGTGAATGACCTAGACTCAACCAGTAAAAATTTCTAAAATGTTAGGTTAATTCGACCATTTACTACAAAACCGACACAATTTCAAGTTAATCTAAGTGACTTTTTCTACTCTTAATTAAGTGAAATTAACTTAAAATGATGCATGCTTTTACACTCAACTTAGTAATTAAGTTAATTTCACTTAATTAAGAGTAGAAAAAGTCACTTAGGTTAACTCGAAATTGTGTCGGTTGTGTAGCATAGGGTCAAATTAACCTAACATTTTAAAAATTTTTATTGGTTGAGTCTAGGTCGTTCACTAGGAGGTATAATAATTTTTCAAATTCACCAATTTTCTTTTATTTCTCTATAAGTTTAGGAGGTATAACTAGGTTGATTTTTAGAACATTAATTTTGCCAAAATATTTAAACTATAAAGAATATACAAAATTCCTTATGAAAAACATATTTACTCAAATGATGTACTTTATTAACAAGTAAACATGTTAGTTTTCCAATTTTATTTCAAAAGAAATTAAGGCAATTAAAAGTTGTTCTATTAAAACTTGCCTTTTTACAATTAAAACAAATTCAAAAAGTAATTAAAATGATGCAAGAGAAATAAATTTTCCTTTTAGTCTTCAGCCTCTCTCTTCTTCTCTCTTTCTTTCTCTTCTTTTCCTTTTATTCTCTATCTCGAGCTCTCTTTCTTACCTTTCTCATTCTGTTCTGTTGCAGCCTTCTCCTTTTCTTCCTTTAGCCTTCTCCTTTTGTTCCTTAGTCTTTTCCTTCCTTATTGCCTGTGCTCCTTTGTTTAGTTGCTGCCTTCTGCACTTAGCTTAACCTTAACATCCTTCAGCAGCTCCTCTTTCCTTAAGCTTTCCTTTGAACCATCAGTTGAACTGGGTTTATTTACTTTTTAACCAAAAATTTATTTTATTTGCAGCGAGGTCCTTCCGAGGATACACAGCACCCTGAGACCAGGGTGGGACCAGACCCTACTCGATCCTCACCTAATCTCAACTAGGTTCGATTTCGATTTATTTCATATCGGTTCATAGTCTTGAGCCAATCCAGCTCAACTCGACCTCCCAGGCCTCTCGCCCTCCTAGGGCACAACACTCGCTCACACCCATCGGGCGCACACCCACAGGCACACAAGCCCTGCACACACACATGCACATGCTCAGATAATCAGATCGATAACCGGTGCGCCGAGAGCTAACGACTGAAGAGCCCATGTAACAAAATCATTTTATTCCCATGCACGCGCTTAGAATCTAACGATGTGGGACTATCATAACCCCTTCCAGACCCAAATTCAAATGATCATAACTTCCTACCCAGGGCTCCGTTTCAAGTGATTTAAAGTTTGTTAGAAAGCTCTAAGATAGATCTACAAAATTGCAGGGCCAATTTAAGGTTTTGAAGATGTTTTCCTCTTCAATTTGAAAGATAAAATCAGGGGTTCCTACGAGTTATTATTGCCTGGAAATGGTTTTAACTTCTACGAAGTCCTCAGATGGACTTTTCTCTCTAATTTAAAGGTCTGTACAAGTTCTACAAATTATTCTGCATCTGTTAGAGTTGTTTTAAGCTCTCAAGACCTTCAAACAATGTACAGAAGGTTGAAGCTTCTCTGAAAGCTTCATGGTTCGAATTTCAGACTTTGATATGCGCAACAGACACAAAAGAGTGTTTCTAATTGATTTAAACTAATTCTAAGGAGGCATTTGGAAGTTATTAACTTTAGGAGAACACCACAGTAGGAAAGTGCAGCAAACGGGGGCTGGATGGCCGTCAAGACGATAGGCGATCTGGGGGCGACGGTGGGTGGGAGTAGGGTAGGGGAAGGTTGGCAGATTTGGAGACCTAAGGGCTGGAGGAGGAAGGAGCGGGGGGTGTCTACGGCTTGCCGTGAAAGGGGGATGGAGGAGAGGTGGTCTGGTAGAAGGGGCGCAAAGCTGCTCGGTAAGGTTATGTGTTTTCGATGCTGGCGTCGGGGACACATGGCCGCCACCTACCGATTCCCCGTGGTCTGTCTGGGATGCAGGGGTTTCAGTCACAAAAGGGATTCGTGTAGAAGGTGGGGGGGACCGAGGGGTTTTCGCCCCTTCCTGCCCTCGGGAGATTTGAATTTTAGGGCTGCACAGTTTCTGCCTCCGCCCCCAGTTCTGCGTGAACCGGGGGGGCTTGTGGCTGATGTGGAGGTGCCGATGATGGTGAACATCAAAGCTACGGAGGTGGCATTGCGTGGAGCGTTGGTGGGAGAGGTTACGTCTGAAAGACCACTGGCAGAGAGTGTTCACACCCTGGTAACCTCTCTATCCCTATCGACCAACTCGTGGCAGATTTCCTTTCTATTAGATACACACTTTGTTCTCTTTTGGTTGGGTATGTGGGATGTCGAGAAGCTGCGGTTTCCAACATCTTGCAACGATGGCTGCACGGTGATCTGGAGACTTGTTTCTCCTTTCAACGGAGCCTTGCTGGAGAGACCACCCTAGAGAGTCGGGAACAGGACGGGAAAACTAGAGATCAAAGGTCTGCCTCTACACTTGAGGTCAAAGGAGGTTGTGTCAACGATGACTTTTGGCTTTGCACCAGTGGTAGAGGATGCGAACATTGGAGTGCTGGAGGGGAATGGACAGCTGCTGAGTGTGAAGGTTGATGTTTTCATCGTTGGTTCTATACCTGACAATCTGATTTTGAGGTGCGGTGGTAACTCCTGGATGCTGAGGTTGAAATTTGTGGTGGGGGATACTGTAGCAGAGCGATTTAAGTCATCTAGATCTATAGCTGATGAGGAGGTGACTGCACAGGAGCTGTGCACAGCTCATGGCGATGAACCTCTAATTGCCGAGGTTGGTAAGGAATACTGTGAAAGGGAGATGAGTGGGCTTCAGATTGAAGAAAAGGAGGAGCTGGGCGGAGGGGAAACGGCATAACCGTCACCCACAATGGAAGGGGATGCATTGTCAATTGGTGTGGAGAATGAGGAGTAGGGGAATTTGGGTGCGTAGCCTAGGTCTGTAAAGGATCAACAGGACCTGCAAGAGAAGGAAAACCATAAATGTGAAGGGGGATCTCGCGCAAAGAATGGCAAGGGGAGATCACTATATAGCCTGCGGCAAAGAAAATCAAAGGCTATTTTACTGATGGATGAAGATGAGGTTGCAAAGGTCATGCAAGTGTGCAAATGCCATTCCCTCAGGAGTGAGGGATCCAGTGAGGACTGATGAGGATCCTCACTTGGAACGTGCGTGGGTTGCATGATAAGAGTCGGAGGGCATCATTGATGAGATATTTGATAGAATGGGGAATCGATTGTGCGCTTATTCAAGAGAGACACATTGAAGGTAATTCTGATAGGCTGTGGTCCGACTTGATAGCCTCAGGGATGAATGATTGTGCAGACTGATGCAAATGGGAGGTCCAGTGGCATTGCCATTTGGTGGAGGAAGAGGTGGGCTCAGTGTTTGGAGGTTCACAAAGCCAAACATATGCAGACATGCAAATTTCAGATTCAACAGGGGCAGGAATATATTTGGATTACTAGAGTATATGGTCCTTGTAATGCATCTGCTAGGCAGGAGCTATGGGAGGAGTGGTCTGCGGTTGCTGATTTGGTGCAGCGGGGATTGTGGCTGCTGGGTGGAGACTTTAATTGTGTGTTAACAGGGGCTGACAGGCCAAATGGTAGCATGGACAGTTTGGGTATTGGGTTTCAAATGATGGTTCAATCTCTGCAGTTGAATGAATATCCTTCCTCGGCCGTGGAATTTACTTGGCGCAATGGGAATGGGCTAGCTTCTAGGCTGGATAGATTCTTCGGGAATGTGGACATCCTTGTTAGATTTCAATTGTCGAATGTGAGTGGGCTGAGCTGACCCTTTTCAGATCATACCCCGTTGGTATGGGACAGTGGGGAAGAAAACCAAGTTGGATCCTACTTCAAAATGAAACTCTCGTGGCTGTATGAACTGGGTTTTTACCAGATGATCAGCTCTTGGTGGAGAGCTAAAGATGTCCAGGGATCTGCCACTGCCAGGCTGTCAGCCAAGTTGGCTGGTTTGTGCAAGATCTTGAAATAGTATGGATCTACTGTTGGTTTGTTGAGGGGACAGAGGAGAAGGGAATCTCTGAGTAAAATTCAGGAGCTGGACTCCAAGGAAGAAGCTAGCCGGTTGTCTGAATATGAGTTGGCTGAAAGAAAAATGTGGTAGGGTGTGGTTCTTGATGAAGACCTAAAACAAGAAATTGATTGGAGGGAGAGATCCAGGCTGCTATGGCTTAAGGAGGGGGATGCCAATACAAATTTTTTTCATCTTGTAGCTTGTTCTCGGAGACGTGCTAATTTTATTTCCTCTATTCTACGTGGTGGACATAGGGTCTCTTCTGACTAGGAGATTAAATCTGGAGCCATCAAATATTTTAGAGAGGCATCTCGAGCATCTAAGAGGCGGAACTGGAGAATGGCAGGAAATAAGGGTCTTAGGGTGTCGAGTGAATAGGCTGAGCACTTGATGGCACCTATTACTGAACAGGAGACCTTGCAAGCAATCAGTGAATTAAATGTGGAAGGCTCTCCGTGCCCTGATGGAGTACAGGTTTTCTTTTACAAGGAGATGTGTGGTGTGGTGGGTAAGGAGGTGATGGATGTTATCAGAGAGTTTGAGGTGGGGAATGCGGGTTTTGAGTGGATTAACAAGTCTTACCTATTTCTTCTGCCTAAATTAATGAGCAGAGCACTTTTCTGAGTTC
This sequence comes from Thalassia testudinum, assembly GCA_037157565.1. NCBI lineage: Eukaryota > Viridiplantae > Streptophyta > Magnoliopsida > Alismatales > Hydrocharitaceae > Thalassia > Thalassia testudinum. Next base: position 127,323,194 of record JAZHRO010000014.1, on the reverse strand, counting down.
AGACTGATTTCCCTCTCAGACGTCTGACCCGAGGTCCGGGATATTTTACAGACGTCTGGCGAACAGTTATGCTCGCACGGGATATTCGTCTGCGCGCCTGTGCGCGCAGACCTGCAATCCTGCCTCTTTCTCTGCGGCTGCAGGCGACTGCGACTGCCTTCTCTCTCCTCTCCGCGCGGCGTTAAAAGGGGGGGGGCGCGCCTCCCCTCCCGTCTCCACCATCTTCCTCCTTCTTCTCCTGCCTGTGCGCGAGAGCGAGCGGACGCGAGGGCGCAGCGGCAGCGGCAGCCGCAGTAGGCGCGGAGGAGCTGCGGCGTGCGAGGGCGGGGCTCTGCCGTGAGGGCGAGCTCGCCGGGAGCAGCTTGGCCGGCCGGCGGAGGGCGCAGGGGGGCGCAGAGCGTCGAGGGACCTGCTGCGGGCGGAGCAGCGGACGCGCGAGGTGCAACGCGGGCGGCGTCGCGAGCGGAGGCCGAGCAAGGTTCTGATTCTGGAAAAATTTCCAGAATCAGACGTCTGGATTGATATCCAGACGGCAAGCTCGACGTCTGTGAGATCATACAGACGTCTGAAAGGTGAGTTTCCACTTTCTTCTTCTTTTTGTCGACTGACCGTACTGAGGGAGGGGGGTTGGCTGTGCGCAGGTCCTCTGATTCGTCATCTTTGCGAATCAGATGTCTGGAATTTGCACCAGACGGCGGGAGTGACCTCCAGACGTCCGGAGTGACCATCGGACGTCTTGGATCTAGGCAGACGTCCCCACAGACTTCTGGACGTCCGGGGAACCAAGCCGAACAGGTAATTCTCTGATCCACCGTTTAAGACGTCTGGAAGGAGTTCCAGACGTCTGATTTTGCACAGTATTGTCTTTCTCGACCCATTTAGGGCCCGTTTGGGCTCCGTTTTCCGCGATTCGAGTTGCGTTCGTTTCAGAATTTATTCCTCTACCCGCCTACAGTAGCTATACACTGTTTTGAGACACTCCTTGTGTTTGATCCTTGTGATAGGACCTCGTTCGGTTGCAGTCTTGAGAGTCGCGGAGGCACGCGGGATTCCCGATCACGCCCCCATTACTCCCGTTGTACCTGGTAGAGTGGTTTTAAGTATTAATAAAATCTGTTAAAGTATGGAACCATAACTAGAACCTAGGGCATTGCATGAATCCTAGGAATGAGAAATATATGGAATTATAGCTCCTAGGTGTTGCATGAATCCTAGGGCCGGAAAACTAGATTGTATGATAGATCCTAGGATATGGCATGAATCCTAGGATGGAAAAAACTAGTGGAATGTATATTACTGCAGTCTTGGAAAAATGGAAAGGAATATATAAGCTGCCTGTGAAATTAATTAACAGCTGCCTGTTATGAACAAAGAAACATGTTTGAGATCATGGAAATTGAGAACGTGAATCTGGAAAGTGAAACATATGATGTTCTGAGATAAAGAGCTGGAACCCTACAGGGAATTAGGAGTGGAACTCCTGGAAAGAAAAGGAATGGAACTGAGATGTAGTTTGTACTGTCTCTTGGGTACGCAGTACCAAGGGAAGTACCTGTACCTGTTTTAGTGTAGAGTGGGGCCAACCGCCCCAGGGACCCGGGGTTAGGCTTGGCCGCTCTGTACCGACTTGTTGGCCCTCGTGTACGTAGTACCGAGGAGAGCTAGTAGTGTTAGGAGAGTACTAGCTACCCCACGGGCCCCGGGGTTCTGCTAGCCTCCTTCACCGACTTGTTAGGCCCACTAGGGCAAACCAGGGTAGTCAGGTGAGGGTGTGCGGACTGTGGAGGGGCAAGGCCCCGGTTTGGTTACTGTGGAGGGGTTGGACCCCTGTTACTGAGAGGGCTCTGCCCTGGTTCCGTGCTGTGCTTTGGGCGCACCCGTTAACGGAAACGACTGACCGCGTGCCAGTGCGGGCTAGCTACCTGTGCGTTTATCGCGCGTGCCGTAGTCACCGTTACGTCTGTCAGTGACCTTGGGGTGGTTGACTGAGGGTAGGATCACCACGGGGGACTCTCCCAGCCAGGAGAGCACCACGTGCTACTTCTACTTTTGGAAAAGACTGCAATCAAGATCGTCCCACGAGGACATTCGAGATCAAGTAAAGGATCTGAGAAGTAAATGAAATAGTGAGAAAAAAATTGAAAGATGTAAATAAAGGAAGTAATAGAACATAACAGCTACTGTACACTCTACTGTTGCCTTTAGTTAGTTTGCCACTCTACTCAGCGTTTTGCTGACGTGTTACACTCGTTACCTTTTTCAGGACCAGGTGTTGAGCAGCCAGGGTCGGCGGCTGCAGAGGACGCTGGGCCGAGTAGGGTCCAGTAGAGTTACCACAGCTTTGTACCCCTTTTTGTTTCTGTTCTAGTGAGTAGTTTCTGTTTCCGCTGTACCTTCTTACCTGCAGTTTTGTTATATGATAAATGTTGTTTTACTGTTGTGGTGGTGCCTACTGTAGTAGTTTCTTTCCTTACTGCTGTACTTTCTTACTGTTAGTTATATTCATGCTGAATGTGGTTTATTTTACTGTCTTTTGGTTACTTCCTCGTTGGACGACTGGGTCTTGGGATTAGTCGAGTCGGTCCGGTTCTCGTGTCTCGTAGGGACTCGGGAATCGGGTCGTTACAAGATGGTATCAGAGCAAGGTCGTCCCGAGAAGTGAATCAACTGACTGGAAAATAACCAATTCACATGTTTATAGCTAGAGTAGCCATCACAACATATCTCTTGACATGAGCTCTTAGAAGTGTTGTTAGGTACCGTCTGTTTTGACGTTTCCGTTTTGTTTCGCGTCTCCTTGCAGGAGATGCCTCGTCGTGGGACTGGCGAGACTGGCCGCGGGCGCGGCCGAGGGCGAGGTCGGCGAGGTGGACGTGCTGTCGTTGACGTCTCGGTGGACCAGCCACCACTCCCTGGCATCCAGGCCCAGGACCTCGCCAGACTGATACGGGATATTGTACGAGAGGAGCTCCACCCACCGCCCCGAGCACCTCCTCCTGGGGTTGCAGAGGGGGAGTCCTCTGTGGGACCACGCGACGGACGCGGCGCTGGACACGAGGGAGGGGATGGGCCCCTGCCGCCCCCACCTTCCTCCGACACTTCTGTACACGAGGCACCTTCGCCTGGAGGTGCACCAGCACCTCCCCTACAGCACCACTTCGAGCTTTTCGGACAGTTCCGGAAGCTGAAGCCCCCCTCCTTCAAGGGGGATGAGGACCCGACTGAGGCAGAGGACTGGCTTGAGCAGCTGGAGAAGATCTTCGACACCCTTCGCCCCCCGGTGGAGTGCCGCGTGGCCTTTGCCACGTACCAGCTGGAGAGTGCGGCACACCGGTGGTGGAGGGCGGTCCGGGGACAGGAGAGGGACGAGCCGACGTGGGACCAGTTCGTCACCCTCTTCTGCGAGCAGTACTTTCCCCAGACGTGGCAGGACCAGAGGAGGCGGGAGTTCCACACTCTCCGCCAAGGGACGATGACCGTGAGCGCGTACCGCACGCGTTTCTTGGAGCTGTCCCGCTTTGCAGCGACAGCGGTAGCCACTGAGGAGGAGCGCCTTTGGAGGTTCACCGAGGGGCTCCGGCCTGCGATCCGGGGGTATGTCAAACCCCTGAAGCTGTCGACGTTTTCGAGGGTGGTAGAGGCAGCTATGACTTACGAGGAGACCAACCCGTCCGCGCGAGAGACCGACGGCGGGCGGAAGAGGCCCTTTCAGCCAGACTTCTCACAGGGCCGGCGAGAACGGAGACACGTGGCATCCGCAGGAGAGCCGTCACGTTGTGCAGGGCCATCAGTGGCCTTTGGGGGCCCTCGACAGGGGCCAGTCGCCAGCACCGGACCCCCGCCTAGCCGACAGCAGGGACTCACTGAGGGCGGGAGTCGGGTTCCCCTCTGCTACCAGTGTGGCCAGCCGGGCCACGTCAGGAGGGACTGCCCATCTAGGGCAGGAGGTCAGCAGATACTTCCCGCGCAGAGCACTGGAGGGCGCGCAGGAGGCCGCGGTTTCCAGGCGCGAGGAGGAGGACCGCAGTCGCGAGGAGGGTACCGGCCAGCACCTACCCATCCGACGCAGAGTGTGGCTGCTTCGTCCGCACCTAGAGCTGAGGGGCGTATCAACGCCCTAACACACAGGGACGCCAGAGCTTCGGGATCCGTGGTAGCAGGTATGGTTTCAGTTTCTGGCAGACTCGTTTACATGCTTTTCGATTCCGGCGCTACGCACTCGTTTGTCGCAGCCAGTTTCGCAGTTAGTTTGGACCAGGATTATACATTGTTAGAGAATCCGTTCGTAATCAGAGGTCCGAGTGGTCAGCTGTTTGTAGCTGAGGAGGTGTACACGGGTTGCGGGGTCAGCATCGGGGGACACAGCCTGCCAGCTGACCTGATTATGATACAGATGGAGGACTTTGGAGTGATTCTGGGGATGGATTGGCTGTCCGCTTACCACGCCTTGGTAGACTGCTTTGAGAGGAAGATTGTCTTCTCCATTCCGGAGTTGCCTTCCTTCGAGTTTCACGGGCAGCCAGTGGATGGAGGTTTCAGGTGCATTTCGGCACTTCGGGCGGTGAGACTTTTGAGCCAGGGGTGTGAGGGCTTCTTAGCTTGTGTGGTGGCAGAGCACAGCCCCGTGGCAGACTTCCAGAGCATCCCGGTGGTCAGAGAGTACCCCGACGTGTTTCCAGACGAGTTACCAGGACTACCGCCCGAGCGTGAGATCGAGTTTGAGATCTCACTAGTACCAGGGACCAGCCCCATCTCCACCGCGCCATACAGGATGGCACCGCTTGAGCTGCGAGAGCTCAAGTCTCAGTTGCAGGACCTTTTGGAGAAGGGTTTCGTGAGGCCCAGTGCGTCTCCTTGGGGAGCCCCGGTACTGTTTGTGAAGAAGAAGGATGGGACCCTACGCCTTTGTGTGGACTACCGACAGCTGAATAGGGTCACCATCAAGAACAGATATCCGCTGCCGAGGATTGATGATTTGTTTGACCAGTTTCGGGGCGCCACGGTGTTTTCCAAGATCGACTTGAGGTCTGGATACCACCAGTTGAGGATCAGGGAGACCGACGTCTCCAAGACAGCTTTCCGCACCCGGTACGGACACTACGAGTTTTTGGTCATGCCGTTTGGGCTGACCAATGCCCCCGCTGCTTTCATGGACCTGATGAACCGGGTGTTCAGACCGTACTTGGACCAGTTTGTGGTGGTTTTCATAGATGATGTACTCATCTATTCTAGAGATCGGACGCAGCACGGACAGCACTTGCGGATGGCTCTGGACACTCTGAGACGACGCAGGTTGTACGCCAAATACAGCAAGTGTGAGTTCTGGTTGAGGGAGGTGACCTTTTTGGGTCATGTGATCTCTGGAGACGGCCTGGCGGTGGATCCCGCCAAGGTCGAGGCAGTGCTCAGGTGGGAGAGACCGCGTTCAGTCACTGAGATTCGCAGTTTCCTGGGACTGGCAGGTTACTACAGACGATTCATCAGAGGGTTTTCGCAGATTGCACGTCCTATGACACAGTTGACTCGGAAGGAGGTGCCTTTCGCTTGGACAGACGCTTGTGAGGCGTGTTTTCTGGAGCTGAAGGAGAGGTTGACCTCGGCTCCCGTGCTCACCATCCCTGACAGCAGTGGCGGGTTCGTTGTGTACACGGACGCTTCCTTGCAGGGGTTAGGAGGTGTGCTCATGCAGAGGGGTCACGTGGTCGCTTACGCTTCGCGGCAACTGAAGCCCCATGAGCATACCTACCCTACCCACGATCTAGAGTTGGCAGCTGTTGTCTTCGCGCTGAAGACATGGAGGCACTACTTGTACGGTGAGACCTTCGAGATTTTTACAGATCACAAGAGCCTCAGATATCTTTTTGACCAGAAGGAGCTCAACATGAGACAGAGATGTTGGTTGGAGCTCCTGAAGGACTACGACTGCAGCATCTCCTACCACCCGGGAAAGGCCAATGTGGTGGCTGACGCCTTGAGCCGTAAGGCGCCCGCACGCTTGGCCAGTCTACAGTTATAGAGTTGGAGCCTTTTGGAGGAGGTGGGCAGTTGGCGACCTCTAGAGTTACGAGGGTACTGTGGGGCAGTGACGGTGACACGACAGACCAGACCAGAGTTGATAGATCGCATCATCACGGGACAGATGGCCGATCCGTACTTGCAGCCTTTGCGCGACAGAGTACTGTCAGGGGACCCAGGGGACTTCTCTTTCACAGACCAGGTGTTACGCTTGAGGGGACGGCTGTGCGTCCCCAGAGACGAGGAGCTGTTGAGAGAGCTCCTGACTGAGGCACACGGTTCCAGATTCACCATACATCCCGGAAACACGAAAATGTACCATGACTTGAGACGCGAGTTCTGGTGGAGAGGGATGAAGCGGGATGTGGGTGAGTTCGTGCAGCAGTGCTTAGTGTGCCAGCAGGTGAAAGCCGAGCATCAGAGGCCTGCAGGGCCGCTTCAGCCGCTTCCAGTGCCAGAGTGGAAGTGGGAGAGCATCACCATGGACTTGGTGGTGGCCTTACCTGTTACCCAGCGAGGACACGACGCAGTCTGGGTAATAGTGGATAGATTGACGAAGACGGCACGATTCTTGCCGATCCGAGTCACTTTGGGACCAGCACAGTTGGCAGAGAGGTATATCCGTGATGTGGTGCGACTACACAGAGTTCCGCGGGAGATCGTATCCGACCGGGATACCCGCTTTACGTCCCAGTTTTGGGCTGAGTTTCAGCAGGCTTTGGGGACGAGGTTGAGGTTTAGCACGGCTTACCACCCCCAGACGGACGGACAGTCGGAACGCACGATACAGACACTTGAGGACCTTTTGCGTGCCTGTGTACTAGACTGGAGGGGCTCTTGGGAGGAGCACCTGCCCCTGGCGGAGTTTGCATACAACAACAGCTATCACTCGAGCATCGGCATGGCTCCCTACGAGGCTCTATACGGACGGAAGTGCACGGCACCCTTGAGTTGGGTTGAGGTGGGGACCAAGTGGGAGGTTGGCCCCAGGTTGATCCGGCAGAGTCAGGAGGTAGTTGAGCAGATCCATAGACGACTCCGCACTGTCAGGAGCAGACAGAAGAGCTACGCAGATCGCAGACGCAGAGAGGTGCAGTTCGAGGTCGAGGACCACGTCTTTCTTTGTGTTTCGCCCATGGAGGGCTTACAGCGGTTTGGGGTGAGAGGGAAGCTCGCGCCGAGGTTTGTGGGGCCCTTCGAGGTCCTGGAGCGGGTTGGACCCGTTGCTTACAGACTTGCCCTTCCCCCGCAGCTTTCTGGTGTGCACGACGTGTTCCACGTGTCCAACCTCAGGAAGTACGTAGCCGATCCCAGCCACGTACTGAGTCACGAGAGCGTCGAGGTGAGCGACGACCTGACCTACCCCGAGCGGCCAGTGCAGATCCTAGACCGAGCCGTCCGCAGGTTGAGACGAAAGCAAGTACCCCTGGTAAAGGTTTTGTGGAGGAGCCAGCGGTACGAGGAGGCTACCTGGGAGCCTGAGGCGGCAATGCGGGAGCGGTACCCGGAGCTTTTCGCGGGTACGTCTTTTCGGACCGGCTTCGGTCCTCTTTGAGTTTGTTATGGTTATTTGGACACCTTCTTCCCGCACCCTAGTTGGCGCAAGTTTCAGGGACGAAACTTCCTTTGAGTTTGTTATATTGTAACGAGCGCGTGCCCCAGACGTCTTTTAAGACGTCTGGGAGGTGGCCCAGACGTCTGTAAAGACATCTGGGATCACATCCAGACGTCTGACCGGACGTCCGGGATATTTTACAGACGTCTGGCGAACAGTTTTGCTCGCACGGGATATTCGTCTGCGCGCCTGTGCGCGCAGACCTGCGATCCTGCCTCTTTCTCTGCGGCTGCAGGCGACTGCGACCGCCTTCTCTCTCCTCTCCGCGCGGCGTTAAAAGGGGGGGGCGCGCCTCCCCTCCCGTCTCCACCATCTTCCTCCTTCTTCTCCTGCCTGTGCGCGAGAGCGAGCGGACGCGAGGGCGCAGCGGCAGCCGCAGTAGGCGCGGAGGAGCTGCGGCGTGCGAGGGCGGGGCTCTACCGTGAGGGCGAGCTCGCCGGGAGCGGCTTGGCCGGCCGGCGGAGGGCGCAGGGGGGCGCAGAGCGTCGAGGGACCTACTGCGGGAGGAGCAGCGGACGTGCGAGGTGCGACGCGGGCGGCGTCGCGAGCGGAGGCCGAGCAAGGTTCTGATTCTGGAAAAATTTCCAGAATCAGACGTCTGGATTGATATCCAGACGGCAAGCTCGACGTCTGTGAGATCATACAGACGTCTGAAAGGTGAGTTTCCGCTTTCTTCTTCTTTTTGTCGACTGACCGTACTGAGGGAGGGGGGTTGGCTGTGCGCAGGTCCTCTGATTCGTCATCTTTGCGAATCAGACGTCTGGAATTTGCACCAGACGGCGGGAGTGACCTCCAGACGTCCGGAGTGACCATCGGACGTCTTGGATCTAGGCAGACGTCCCCACAGACTTCTGGACGTCCGGGGAACCAAGCCGAACAGGTAATTCTCTGATCCACCGTTTAAGATGTCTGGAAGGAGTTCCAGACGTCTGATTTTGCACAGTATTGTCTTTCTCGACCTGTTTAGGGCCCGTTTGGGCTCCGTTTTCCGCGATTCGAGTTGCGTTCGTTTCATAATTTATTCCTCTACCCGCCTACAGTAGCTATACACTGTTTTGAGACACTCCTTGTGTTTGATCCTTGTGATAGGACCTCGTTCGGTTGCAGTCTTGAGAGTCGCGGAGGCGCGCGGGATTCCCGATCACGCCCCCATTACTCCCGTTGTACCTGGTAGAGTGGTTTTAAGTATTAATAAAATCTGTTAAAGTATGGAACCATAACTAGAACCTAGGGCATTGCATGAATCCTAGGAATGAGAAATATATGGAATTATAGCTCCTAGGTGTTGCATGAATCCTAGGGCCGGAAAACTAGATTGTATGATAGATCCTAGGATATGGCATGAATCCTAGGATGGAAAAAACTAGTGGAATGTATATTACTGCAGTCTTGGAAAAATGGAAAGGAATATATAAGCTGCCTGTGAAATTAATTAACAGCTGCCTGTTATGAACAAAGAAACATGTTTGAGATCATGGAAATTGAGAACGTGAATCTGGAAAGTGAAACATATGATGTTCTGAGATAAAGAGCTGGAACCCTACAGGGAATTAGGAGTGGAACTCCTGGAAAGAAAAGGAATGGAACTGAGATGTAGTTTGTACTGTCTCTTGGGTACGCAGTACCAAGGGAAGTACCTGTACCTGTTTTAGTGCAGAGTGGGGCCAGCCGCCCCAGGGACCCGAGGTTAGGCTTGGCCGCTCTGTACCGACTTGTTGGCCCTCGTGTACGTAGTACCGAGGAGAGCTAGTAGTGTTAGGAGAGTACTAGCTACCCCACGGGCCCCGGGGTTCTGCTAGCCTCCTTCACCGACTTGTTAGGCCCACTAGGGCAAACCAGGGTAGTCAGGCGAGGGTGCGCGGACTGTGGAGGGGCAAGGCCCCAGTTTGGTTACTGTGGAGGGGTTGGACCCCTGTTACTGAGAGGGCTCTGCCCTGGTTCCGTGCTGTGCTTTGGGCGCACCCGTTAACGGAAACGACTGACCGTGTGCCAGTGCGGGCTAGCTACCTGTGCGTTTATCGCGCGTGCCGTAGTCACCGTTACGTCTGTCAGTGACCTTGGGGTGGTTGACTGAGGGTAGGATCACCACGGGGGACTCTCCAGGCCAGGAGAGCACCACGTGCTACTTCTACTTTTGGAAAAGACTGCAATCAAGATCGTCCCACGAGGACATTCGAGATCAAGTAAAGGATCTGAGAAGTAAATGAAATAGTGAGAAAAAAATTGAAAGATGTAAATAAAGGAAGTAATAGAACATAACAGCTACTGTACACTCTACTGTTGCCTTTAGTTAGTTTGCCACTCTACTCAGCGTTTTGCTGACGTGTTACACTCGTTACCTTTTTCAGGACCAGGTGTTGAGCAGCCAGGGTCGGCGGCTGTAGAGGACGCTGGGCCGAGTAGGGTCCAGTAGAGTTACCACAGCTTTGTACCCCTTTTTGTTTCTGTTCTAGTGAGTAGTTTCTATTTCCGCTGTACCTTCTTACCTGTAGTTTTGTTATATGATAAATGTTGTTTTACTGTTGTGGTGGTGCCTACTGTAGTAGTTTCTTTCCTTACTGCTGTACTTTCTTACTGTTAGTTATATTCATGCTGAATGTGGTTTATTTTACTGTCTTTTGGTTACTTCCTCGTTGGATGACTGGGTCTTGGGATTAGTCGAGTCGATCCGATTCTCGTGTCTCGTAGGGACTCGGGAATCGGGTCGTTACAACGGGCTTGCAAGGTATGCTTGCAAATTGGCTAAGGTGGGAATTATTAAAGGGTACTCACTGTCTAACAGGGGAAACCTGGCCCCCATTTTACAGTATGCAGATGACACGGTGTTTTTTGTTGAAGGATCCAGGTCTGAGGCAATGCTCTGGGGCTACTGGTAAAGATTTTTGGTGACATTTCAGGCTTATGTCTGAACAAGGATAAATCAATTTTGATTTGCTTTGTCATGAATGAACAGGAGCAGAGAGTGTTGGAGGGTGTTTTGGGGTCACCCTGTGCTAAATTGCCACTGAGATACCTTGGTCTACCTCTGAGGGCCACAAAACTGAAAAAATCAGATTGGGATGTTCTTTTTGAGAGGGTGTCTGGAAAGCTGAAGGGCTGGAGTAGTAGATTCCTATCTAAAGGTGGAAGATTAATCCTACTCAATTCAGTCATAACAGCTATATCGGTTTTCTACTTCAACATTTTTAAGGCCCCTAAATGTATTTGGAAGATATTGGATACTATGAAGAAGAGATTCTTCTGGAAGGGTGCAGGTCATGAGGGCGGATTCATGCAGCCCATCAAATGGAATTGTATCTGTAGATCTAAGGAGATTGGGGGGTTGGGAATTAAAGCTCTTAAAGAATTCAATGAAGCCTTGTTGCTGAAATGGGCCATCAGGATTTTGGATGGCAAGGGGGGGCTGATGGAGGACCTGATCAGGGACTGCTATGGTGGATCTAACAGCAGTTTGCAAAGGCTTCAGCCGAAGAAAACTTCTCCCTTTTGGCGTTCAGTGATTTCTGCAGTCACTAGTTATTGGCATCTGCTGTAACCCAAGCTCGAAGATGGCAGAGGCTTCAGCTTATGGAATGTGCGATGGTCTGACTTGGGCCTGCTGAAAGAGGTTTATCCGAGGGTGTATGATGCTGCTGCAGATAATGAAGCCACAGTTAGCAGTCTATGGTCTCAGGAAGAAGGATGCTGGTGGCTAGAAGGACTACAGCAGTGTAGGCCGAGCACTCGTTTGTGGGAGGAGAGTCAGAAAATGATGGCGAGTCTACAGCAGATGCAACTTGTGAGTAATGAGACAGATACTTACTGCTGGCAGGGCAGTTTTTCAGTGAAGCAAGCTTATGAGAAAGTTATTAGAGCCAATAGTAAGGTGGAATGGGACCCTATTGACAGAAAGATTTGGCTACTAAAAGTTCCTCTAAAGGTTTAGATATTCCTGTGGCTATGCAAATGTGAAGGGTTGACACTGGTGATCTGAGACACAGAAGGATGGGGACTTTCTAAATGCCTGCCCTCTTTGTGGGTTTCATTCTAATAGTGCATCACACATTTTCTCCTCCTGTTTGATCACGGATAAGATTTGGAGGTTGGTTTGTTTAGAACCCCTCCCGTCTTAGGATTCAGCATGGCAGAGGTTCATCACTCCTGGTCGATCCTTGGGGGCTATGGCAACTGTTTTGTGGTGAGTGTGGAGGGCGCGTAATGATAATCATTTTCAGGAGAGATTGGTGAGATGTGAGAATATTGTAAAGGAGTGCTGGTCTCTCATATATAGTCGGGCTTCTTACCTGTAATTTTTTTTTTTTTATATGGAATATACTACCCTCCGGATTGCTATCGGCTCATGATAGCAATCCTCAATGTTTCAAAAAAAAAAAACTAATTCTAAGGGTTGTAATTAACTCAACTAGGCATGATTCAAATTCATATTTCATCAAAATGCTTCTCCTGTTAGTTTGGGTTCGAAAGTAACCCAAACTGACAGGAACTAAAATCCTATCAAAATACATGCTTGAGCTCAGTCAAATCTCTCTAAAATAGTCCAATAGAATCTCAGAATCTATTTAAGCCTCTCAATTCATCAAATCATGCTCGGATTTAGAATATCAAACTCATGTTTAACTGTGAAGGCACAAAAATTGACTTTCTGTTCAAAGTTTCTCCATAGGAAATTAATGCCTCAACTAGAGTCTTCTCAACCTCAGGAACTTATTCAGATCTTCAGGTAGGTGTTCTGACCCATATTTCTAGGGTTTCAGGCTTGCCGCCTGAGGTTCAAAATGTCTTTGTTTGTTAGAAAGATTCAGAAGTTGTTACAGTGGAATGAGGTCATGAACAGCTTCAGTGCATCGCACTGAAGCTTCTAGGATCCTTAAATGCTTCTTATATCTCTTTATCAGGCTTCACCAACTCCACTAGTGTTGGAGAAGATGAACTTCATTCTACAACTCCAAACATTTAATCCTCAAATAGATATCCTTAAAACAATCAATGATCCACATTATACCATTCTGAAGCTTCTCAACAAATTCTAAAGGCTGAAGCACAGTTTTGGCTCGCTGGAGCTCACCAAAGCTCCGGTGAGTCTAGAAAATATGTAAAGTGTACACAGATTGTTAAAACTTACCATTTTTTATTTCAAAAGGATCCTGAGGTTGCAAGGAACCTCAGTATCACATTTAATTCTTCATTTGTCTATTATAATTAAGATTTGACAGTGAATTCGTTTCTTTAGAAATTTGATTTGAAATAAGCTCAGGTCTTGTTTGACCACTCGATTGAGCGGTTAAAACAAGTCAACAAGTAATAGCAGACATAAATATATAGTCAATTAATAGTTTGAATTGCTCCTGAGCTGCCATGGACAGCAAGCTTAGGAGCTAAATTATATTTGGGCGTTGAATTTATATGTGATATTTATATGTATTATATTGTCGATTAGGGTCCATAAGTGGTGGATAAATGATGGAAGACCCTATTAAGGTGGAATTAGGTCGATTACTATCACCATGGACAGTGACAGTAGTTGGTGGAGGTGAAATGTGAATTAGGTGATTAGGTGATCAATTAAACGATTAAATGTGCTAGAAGTGATTGTGAGGGTTAAAGAAAGGTGGACAGTGAGTTAAAAAGACAAGATTAAGACTCTAGCGAGCTCAAGGAGTTCGTCGGAGCCAGAGAAGATGAAACCAAAATTCTAAAATTACTCTAATCTAACTTCCTACCTACATAACTAAGCTAGCCTACTCCTACTCCTAATCTACTGTTACCTGGACGAAGGGGTCAATAGGGTTTCGCCGAATGTTCATAGTAGACGACGAAATCAGAGGGTAGAAGAAAGTTCTCCGGCGGGCGGATTTGAGGTGGAGCAGAGGATTCCTTTGGTCAGCGCCTATGTCAGAGACGCGGAAGACTATGGCAGATCTCCTCGGCTGATTAGAATGGATGGAGGAAGTCGGAAAGTGAAATGGAATGTCACCATAGTTTTGGACAAATAGCCTATCAAAGTCGGCTGAAGTGTTAGAAGAGGGAAGGGAGCCAACTCGAGTAAAATCCAAGGGGTGAGGGGGTATTTATAGTAGTTGGCGGTGAAGAGAATGGCGGGATCTGGCCGAAGAAGGAGCTTGAGGAGCTTAACCTCCATCATCATCTCTGACGACGGTGAGGTTATCTCCCACTAAAAAATAGGATTTCCGGTTAATCCAAATCGATGGATGAAGTGGAGGTGGTGAGCACAAGCTGCAAGAGCTTGGACAAAGAAGGTTGATGTCGGCAGGGAGGTGATCATGCAGTGGCGTGACTGTCTGCTGCTAGCCGTTCATTCGGCTGAAGAAGAAGAAGAAGGAGGAAAGGGACTTATATGTAATAAAACTTAAGGACCTATGTGAGAAATAAGGACCCGATTGTAATGAATTTTAAGGACCAAAATGTAAACTCAGGTTTTGAAGGTTTATTTTAACTTAGATCTTTTTCAACTTTTTATATATGCTAGTAAATAAGGTAAATATTATGTTTTCACCTTGAATTTACATTTTTGACCTTTTTAGGTTAATTTATTATATTAAGTAAAATTACTTAAGATATTATATACTTAGATTTACATTAAGTTTAAGTTACTTATCTTATTAATTAAGGGAATGATTAAAAGGATTTCGAGTCCAATTACTATCTAAGTTATTAATAATGTTAATTTAATGATAAAATGTCATTTTAAACTTATTTTAAGGTCCTTTACTAAATATCCCTTACTATATAATTAACCCTTATATGTTCATAATCTTAGCTAATTAACTAGGAAGACTAGTTAATTAGGGGTAATTAGAGATCATGATGAGTGTCTCATCATATCCCCAAGCCAAAGTTTTGCTAGTCCCTAGCAAAATTAACTAAGAATATGTTGATTTAAAGCACTTGGGTTTAAATTATTATAAATAGTAACTATGTAGAGGAAAGCTTAGGTCAGAAAATTTTTAAGTTAATATAAATGATTAATGTATAGAGCATATGTGAAAATTTTCTTACTTAGATTTATACTTATAACATTTTCAAAACACACTTAAAACAATTTGCAAACAAGAATTTTATTCTGAATTAGAATTCCTTAAAAATCTCTTTAATCTTTGTAACTATTCTTAACTCAAATTAGAATACAAAGTGTTTTAAGAAAACAAAACTTAAGAATTGAGAATTAAATTTTAACTCAAAAACTCAAATAGATTTAAGTTAATCCCTTGTTTATGATATTTTACTTTTATCAATATATGTTTAAGCAAATTAACTAGATACTCATTATTATTCAAACTTAGAGTAGTAAACTCTAATTTACTAGCCTACAACACTAAAGATTAACTTTTAGACCTAGGATTCTGTCAATTCTTCTCCTTTAGGTCTCAACTTAAAATCTTCAAAATGCAATTTCTTAGGCTTCATTGCCCAATACCAAGGTTCAATAGCTATGATTTTAAAACATCTATACTTAGTGAAGAGAATTGTCCTAAAGACATCCAAAGTTGCAAAAATCCAGATCTTAAGAAATCATTTTCCAATCCCAATTATTCCAATTCAAGCCTTTGGCTTGGCCTTACTCAGGTTTGGTTGCTTTCTCCTCACCATTTTTCTATCCCGAGGTCAACACTTTTTGGGTATATCTCCCTGGTGGACCACTGGGTCTCTTATTCCTAATATTTTTTTCTCCATATTTTTTTTCCTTCACTTTTTCTATAGGTTAGAACACCCATTTATAGCTAGGTGTTCTTTTTATTTGATGGAAGGAAGGGTAGCATCCATTTGTGACGAGATGCTTTTATTTATTTGTGGAAAACTTCATAAGTACCCATTTTTAACAAGGCACTTAACTGCAAGGTGTTTTTATTATTATTATTTTATTTTATTTTTTCTTTTCCCCCTTCTCATTTTTCTTACTTTATTCTCCAAATCCTTTTTCTAGGTGCATGGCACATCCTTCATCCTTTCAAGAACCGCCCCGTGGAAATCCTTGGACTAAAGAGGATTTAGAACTGATCTCTTAACCTCTGTGTTTTCACGGTCTCAGATGCCAACAAGACAATTCTATGTGTCTGAATTTAGATGTTTAGGTTACTTAGCTCTCAAACCAGAGCTTGGACAACAAAGCCCTTCACTCTCAGGTTCTTCAAATTCTTAGTTTCCTCCTATAAGATTCGTTAAGACAAAATTTACCATGTCTATTTATTATCTTTAGCTTGTAGGTTTCGTAAACTAAAATTCTACTAACTTTCTATTTAATTAACTCTGAATATCTTGCCTTTTTACTTAACTTTATGATAAAATTAAATTTTCAAAAAGTAAAAGGATTACTTAATCTAATTGATTAAAAAGATATAATTTAATTTCAAAACATAAGTTTAAATCTTAACACACTTAGTTTCTCAATTCAAGTAAGAATAGAAAAATAAATCTTTAAAAGATTTAAAAGATTTCTAATTCAAATAAAATCTTGTTTTAAAAATTTAAACACAAAAGTATGTTTTGACAAAATGTTTTAAAGTAAAATCTAATTATGAATTGAATGCTTTTAAATATTCTATATATATATATTCTATATACATTTTAAACTTCTCACCTAAAAGAAAATTAAGCTCTTAATTATAATATATATATACACTTCTTCTTTTCTTCTTTAAAAATAATGAATATACCCTTATTATTTTTATAATTTTATTTTTCAAATTTTTGTATTTATATATTTTTATTTTTATGTATTTAATAGTTTTCAATTTTTATGATTTTTTTCAAAAATTTTTCAAATTTTTATGAATTTTTTTATTTTTTTAAAATTTTTATCATTTTTAAAATTTTAATTTTTTAAAATTTCGTGGATATTTAAATTTTATGTGTTTTTATCTTTTAACCCATACTTAAAGTGAAAATTTTACTTCAACAGCCAGCCCTCCTACCCTTCCAATCGCATTCACAGCTCTAAAATCAGCTTGCCCCCCTGTAGCAACAACTACCAAAGAGAATCTTCTTCATCTCGTATATGGGTCTCCTGTAACAAGGTGCAATCCACCTCCCTCTCACGAAGATATCTAGCCAACGACACCCTCCGCATTCTATCGTGCAACCCACGCACATTCCAAGTGAGCACCTTCATCCCCCGGATTTCGAACTCAAGCCCAACATGATTCATGCAATTCCAAAGTTTCATGGGCTCAATTCCAAGGATCCTTTCCAGCACATCAAACAACTCAAGCATTTAGCCTAGACCTTCGGGTTAGACGTCCAAAATCAGGATATTCTTCTCATGAATTTGTTCTCCTTCTCTCTCATGGACAAAGCAACTCACTAGTATAAGACTCAAACGCGTCCAATTAGCACATGGGTTGTACTACAATTCATGTTTCTGAAAAAGTTCTTCCCAGTTGGTCGGACGAATGCCTTATGACACCAGATCACACACTTCACCCAGCAGCTTGGAGAACCACTTCATGAAGCATGGGACTGTTTCCTAGATCTCATGCGAAAGTGCCCCCATCATGGAGTTCCTAAATGAGAACAACTCTAGTCTTTTTACCAGGGACTCCGGGAAGATATCCATTTATTCGTCAATGAACTTGTGGAGGAAATATCATGGGTCAACATGAAGACACTGTGTTAGAGATTCTCGAGAATATGCGTGAGAACTCCATAAATAAGACTCCATGGGCTTATTCGACCGGACGAATGCCCGTGCATCGACGAATCCAAGGGTAGCACATGAGACATAGGGAATATTTGCATCTGTCAACTTGGAATTGATGGCCAGTTGTTTGGACAAGGTCTCTATCATTAAGAAGAAGGTGGATGAGCTAACTCGACATCTGCAGTGAACCACCCCTGTGCAAAACCCTTTTGCACAATCGCCCTCTAGGAAGAAAGCTGTACATAACATCTATCACCGATCCTCTTAGAGGTAGGACCTGTATCGAACCCCTGTCTAACTTTAGGGCTGGAGGAAACTCCGATCCTGCCTACTCTAGTTGAGGGAACTCTGAACCCTCGTACTCTGATTTTTCTGAGGTTCCTCAGACCTGCGAGGACCTCAACGCCATCCAGAATGACCCATTCTCTAATACCTATAACCTTGGATGGCGGAATCATCCCAATTTCCTGTGGGTGGGAAATAATAAGAATCAGAGACCACCATATCAACCCTGTCTACAAGCTCCTCGTCCATTTCAGCTACCGTATTCTCTACCTAACCTCACCTATCAATCTGGGCCAACTCAGACAAATCAAATGACTCTTATCCTTTAAACTCTGGCTGACATTCAAAAGACAAATGTTGTTATGCAAAAATAGCACAAACATGAGATCACACAGGTTCGCAATCAACTCGCCAGATAGAGAATTCCCACCAACCTGGCACACTCCCTTCGCAACCTCTACCAAATCCGAATAACGTGTCGAATGAGAGGCACGTTATGAACCCAAATCTGGGCCAAGCCCATGTGATATATCAGGCCCCTTCTGTTCCATCACCCGACGGGATGGAAGCTTTGACATCATACTTAGGATTTCATTAGCAACCACCTATTTTACCGACCCCAAACAGAACCAGGTAGGACTAAATTCTGTAACAACCCATAGTGGCAAAGCAACACAAGACCCACCTTACCCAAGCCACTTTTAGCCTGGTAGTAACCCAAACCCTATGATAGTTATCTAGGATACCCCTGTCCCTGATCAAGAACCTGGATCTATTCTAGAAGAACCATCCAAGGTTCCATTTCCTAAGGCCCTGACCAAGGGAAAGAGGACAAACAAACCTGTGGCACCTGAGGAGGATCTAGTCAAGCTCTTTGAACAGGTCCATATAAACACCCCCTTAATGGATGCGATCTGCCACGTACCAACTTATGCACGATTTCTGAAAGATGTATGTATACCTAAGTTTAAGCTACGATCCAAAAGTGGGAGCCCAATCGTATTGTCAGAGCAAGCCAGCTCTGTAATTTTGAGCAAACTCCCTCTTAAGGCAAAAGACCCAGGTACTCCCCAGATTTCCTGTACAATTGGTGATATCCAATTCGATAGAGCTTTATTGGATCTAGGAGCCTCCATAAACCTAATACCTACATCGCTACTTGACCATCTTGAGGAATCTGAGCTCAAATCGACAGAGGTGACATTATAGTTGGCTGATCGATCTATCAAGTCACCTAAAGGAGTTCTAGTGGATGTCATTGTTAGGGTTCGAGATTTCTATTTCTTGGTGGACTTCGTAGTCTTGGATATGGATACTCTAGAAAACCTGAGGAATACATCGATCATACTAGGGAGACCCTTTCTGGCCACTACTAGGGCCAACATAAATTGTGAGGAGGGCCAAATTGAACTGAAATTTGGGAACCAAACATTAATGATTGACATCTTTAAGGCCCAACAAGGGATTAATTGCAGTGTTATAGAATAGATATGTGATATCAAGGCTATGGTTGATGATTCATATATGGAGGAAAACCTAACTACTTCTGATCAACCACAAGAAGATCAAAACCCATAATTAGAGGGGTCTGAACTGGACTTAGACACACCCATAACTCCTTCCCTTGATCCTGACACACACCTTGAACCACCCACTGCTGTTGATAACCCTATTTTGGAACTCAAGCCTCTGCCAAATCATCTTAGGTATGTCTTTTTGGGTTCCAATCAGACGTTTCCTGTGATTATCAACTCTAGACTCACACCTGATCAAGAATCCTGTCTGATGTCTGTTCTCCAGCAACATTGTAGAGCCATTGGATGGACTCTCAATGATTTGACTGGCATCAGCCCCTCTTACTGCACACATCGCATCTATACTAAAGAGGGCACACGACCTTCCCGTGAAATGCAGAGACATCTGAATCCTAATTTGCAGGAGGTCATGAAAAAGGAGAGCATTAAGTGGTTAGATGCTGGGATCATCTACTCGATCTCCGACATTCGGTGGGTGAGTCCAATCTAGGTTGTGCCTAAGAAGGCAGGACTCGCCGTGATCACGACTGAAATCGAAGAAATCATACCAACCCGTGTGGAGAATTCTTGGAGAGTCTTAATTGATTACAAAAGACTCAATACCTCCACAAAGAAGGATCACTTCCCACTCCTGTTTATTGATCAGATCCTCAAGAAACAAGCAAGAAATAGGTTCTTCTACTTTTTGGATGGGTACTCCGATTATAACCAGGTTGCAATCCATCCTAAGGACCAAGAAAAGAACACTTTCACCTACCCCTTTGGGACGTATGCGTTCCGAAGGATGCCGTTCGATCTCTATAATGTACCCGCTACTTTTCAAGGGTGCATGCTTGCCATATTCTCAGATATGGTAAGTGATTATCTAGAAGTTGTCATGGATGACTTTTTAGAATCATTTGATGATTGCCTCCTGCACTTGGTCTAGATCCTCAGGCGATGCATTGATGTGAATATGGTTCTTTCCTAGGAAAAGAGCCATTTCATGGTGCTTGAAGGAATTGTCCTGGGACATCTTATATCAGAAAAAGGCAACCAGGTTGATCGAGCCAAGGTAAATCTGATTTCCAAACTCCCTATGACTAGCTCGATCAAGGACATCCGATCTTTTCTGGGGCATGTCGGTTTTCACCGTCAATTCATTCCTCATTTCTCAAAGATCGCATGCCCCCTGACCACTCTACTATCTAAGGATGTTCCTTTCGAAATCTCCAAGGAATGCACTCAAGCATCTGAAATCCTACATGATTGATTTACCCAAGCTCCGATCCTACAGTCCCCTGGTTGGTCTCAACCCTTTGTGATCATGTGTGATGCATCCGACTTCGCTGTAGGAGCAGTACTTGGGTAGAAAATTGACGGGAAACCCGTGGTAATCTACTATGCTAGCAAGACACTTGACGAGGCTCAATGTAACTACACAGTTACTAAGAAAGAGCTGCTAGCCATAGTATTTTACCTAGAAAATTCAGATTGTATCTTCTGGGTTACCGTGTTATCATTTATTCTGATCACACAGCTGTGAGGCATCTCCTTCAGAAGAAGGATGTGAAACCTTGATTAATCTGCTGGATCATGCTTTTGCAAAAGTTTAACCTCGAGATTCATGACAAAGTTGGAAAACAAAACGTGGTAGCTGATCACTTGTCCCACCTTCCTTCTGATATTATTGACCCCTCCGGACCCATTACGGAACATTTTCCTGATGAGCACCTCTTGACAATCAGTATAGGGCTTCCGTGGTTTGCTGATCTTGTAAACTACCTGGCATCACATTAGATCCCATCCGATTGGCCGAAGGCCAAGAAGGACAAATTACTTTCCGATGCCCAGTATTACTTCTAGGAAGACTCATATCTTTTCCGCATCGGTGCTGATCAAATTGTTCGACGATGTGTCTTGGGAGCAGAAATTCAGGACATATTATCCTTCTACCATGACCAGGCATGCGGTGGACATTTCTCAGGTCATAAAACTGCAATGAAAGTCGTCCACCGCGGCTTCTATTGGATCACGATTTTCAAAGATGCATACAATCACTGCAGGGCATGCATTCATTGCCAGACCTTAGGCAACATGAGCCACTATGATACGATGCCCTTATAGCCGATTCTCGTATGCAAAATCTTCGACGTCTGGGGGATTGATTTTATGGGACCCTTTCTTGTTTCGGATGGCTTTGAGTACATTCTACTCACTGTTGACTACGTTTCCAAATGGACTGAAGCCATTTCGACCCAAACCAATGATCATAAGATGGTTATCAAATTCATTCATCAGAACATCTTTTTGCAGTTCGGGATTCCACGTGCGATAATCTTTGATGGAGGGACACATTTCACTAATGCTCAATTCAGGTCACTGATGATAAAATATGGGGTGTCTCACCGAATCTCTACTCCTTATCACCCCCAAACTAATGGTCTAGCTGAGCTATCAAATCAGAAGATCAAGAAAATCCTTCAGGTTACTGCTCGACCTAAAAGGAAAGGCTGGTCGTCTCGACTTCCGGAAGCTTTGTGGGCTTATAGGACTGCCCACAAAACCCAATTAGGTATGTCTCCCATCATATTAGTGTATGGGAAGGCATGTCACCTCCCCGTTGAATTGGAGCACAAAGCCTATTGGGTAGTACGGACCTGCAACATAGATCTTTCTAAGGCAGGAACCCATAGAAAGCTTCAAATGAGTGAGATCGATGAATTACACCATGATGTGTATGAGAACTCGCAAATTTACAAAGAGCAGCTTAAGGCCTTTCACAACAAGCACATATCCAAAAAGATCTTTCACCCTGGTCAAAAATTCCTACTCGTTGATGCCAAACTCAAGCTATTCCTAGGAAAACTAAGATCAAAATGGATCGGACCTTACCTCATCTGATGAATCTTTGGAAATGGAGCCATCGAGATCAGTCCACTCAGCCATTATTCATAACCTTTCATCGTGAATGGTCAGAGACTCAAACCGTTCATTGACCTTACCAATACAAATTTGGTTGAGACATCCTTTACCCTCCAGTCTCCCTGAGCTCATTTCGCCTAGCCGATGGCGTAAAACTAATCACTTAATGGGGGCAACCTGTCATTTTTGAAAAAACCCGAAACCTTTCTTGACATTCCTATGCTGAATTCATATTGCACTTTAGGGTTCATCCATTAGAACAACCTACCCCACCTTAGGTACCCGTACCCGAGCTTGAAATCATCTGCAACAGTCACCTTGACCCATTCGCATACCCAGAACCTATTCTAATGAATGATCTAAGATGACCTCGAACCCACCTAATTTACAATGGGGACATTGTAAATCGTAGGCATGGGGGGGATTGAAAGTGCAAAATGTGATGGAAATCATCTCACAAGAAAAGGTTTCATCAAAAAAGTTGCATATTCCAAAAATACCAAAAAAATGAAATAAATTCTCGAAAAAGAATAAAAAAATTGAGAGGAGAGAAAAATTTTGAGGCCATACAAATCTTGAGGAGAAAAAAGGGAAAAATGGAAAATGTCAAAAAGGAGCACAAATTGAAAAGAAAAAGAAAAGCGATAGTCATTAGTAAGTAATTAAGGGATTAACTAAGTTGTAGACCATATCAAGAAAAAGAAAATGAAAGGAAAAAAAGTGATATGAAACACAGAAGAGATTAGTAGGAACGCTGATCTTAAGCCTCTTGAGTTATACTCCTAGGCTTAAAAATTCAAGTATCTGCTAAGATCTAGATAGTCCTCAAGAGGTTGCGGAAAATGCGAAGTTCAAGTATTAGGTCTAAGGCTTAGGGAGTATTCGGCCTCATTAACTGACCTTTGATTTGCGAGACTCGGTAACCTAAGCACCCCAATCCACACACAGTCTAGTTCAGTGCGCATAAGTATGAAAATCATGCAAATGCATTTAAATTGTTCTAAAAACGTCACCTAGATTAGTTGCGGCCGATCAACACATGTTGATTCGGACGAGTTCTCGGTGTAGAGAGGCGGGAAATTCCTCTCAAAGATGTGTAATAACATATTGTCTCCTCAGTGCTTGTCTCCTAGGATATCTACATATCCTACCAGGGGCACGTAAGCACCCTGTGCTGGTTCAGATACCATGGGTGGCATTACCATGAAATGTCGATTGCCAGGGCCTGGATTTAGCTACAGAATGCCATGGACAGGATTATCTCGAACTCTCAAAAGCCAGGGTTCTGGGGGTTGCCATGGGCGGTGCTATCCCGAAGCATCGATTACTAGGGACCCTTCGAGGATTGATGCTGGGGACTAGGAATCCAATATAAACTGTGTTGAGAAGCCAATCTGAAGCTAGAAATAAAAAGAAAAGTGAGATAAAACTCTCCAAACAAAGAAAATTCCTCTGTCTCTCTCTTACAAAAATGCACTGCAAACTGAACCAAGGCTAAAAGATGTTACAAGCATGGCTGCTTTAACTGCGGAGTCCGACAAACCTTAGGATAGTTCCTGTGGGTCTTAAAAACCTTCGCGGTAGGCTAAGGCTAGAGCTGGTCAGGTCCAGATCTTTGTTGGTTCTTGAGTACCTCTTGGCCTACTATTGGCATTCTAACCAAATCTACAAAAGAAAGCACACATCACAATTCAGAGCATGAAAAAGATTACATGGTCTAGAATCAAAGTTAAAACCTTGAAATTTTGCTAAGGAACTAGTAAAAGCTAGGCATGGGGTTATGATGGGATCACCATCATGAGCCCTAACTAGCTCATTTTGACCCAAAGAAAACAATAAAAGCTCCTACATAACCAATTGGAGGTCGTAATTCACTAAATAACCTTTCTGTGAGAAAAGCAAGAAACAAGGGATAAAACTACAATTTTACCATTATAGTACAACAACGAGTTTCCTCATAGGCTAAACAATGGTCAAAAGGTCTTAACAAGATAAAATGTGGGTTGGATTTGACAGAAAAGGGTTTATGTGTACCCTGTGAATTAAATGACTTCTTGAAACCCCAAAAAAGACCCACTTGATTAACCATGGTTCTGGTCAGAATAAAATCCACCTAAGCCCTCTAAAAATCATAGAAAAATATTATTTATGGTTTAGAACCTTTAAATTGGCCATTAGAACCCATCTTGACCTAGAATGGTGTCTCAGACAGATATTTGCCCTACATTAGGTTTTTGCATAAATTTCCCAGTCAAACATGGTCAAACCCAAAATCCAACTTCACCATTAGATTCATTAGGTCCAAATTAGGTTTGTACCAAAATTTGGACCTAAGGGGAACTCATCTTGACCTACTTTGTAAATAGGTCCAACCTGATTACATTTGTACCCCTATCTTTCTAAAACCTTTCCAAAAGACCCCCTAGCTTCTTCATCGTTCTCTCAATTAGGTCCCTCCACCATTATAGTGAAAGAATTTTACTCCGGCAAGCTTTAGAAGGTGGTTTCTCCCTAATTTCTCAGAGAATCCCCTTCCAAATTGGAAAGGAGATTCTCTGAGAAACCCTCTAATGTGAACCTAGTTTGATGTCCTAATTGTTACCGAATCTCTCATGCGAATGCATGAGAGATTCGGGTCTCTTTTGGAGTTGCCATCTTCGGTGAGCATACCTGTCTTGGAAGCTTGGCTTCTAAGCACAAATCCTCCACCAGAGATCTATTTAAGAAGCTCTAGATCCAATCGACTACTCTAAGCTTGAAATCAACCAGAAACCCCTTCAATCTCTTCTCTCCTCCTTCGGCCGACTTGCCCATCAAGCTCTGGTGACCTTCCCTACTCTCCTTCGTCGCCTGACCACAATACCAATGGTAGGCTCTTCCTCCTTAGTTCATCCGCATCGTGTAGCACCTGCTGACGCTCTTGTCTCCCCTTCATCCTCGCCGACCGTCCCTCTCTAAGTGACTTCGTCTTCGGCATCGGCAGTATGTGCCTGCTGCCATCTTCATCCTCCATTCGTCCACTATCACCCTACATAAGTCCCCTTCACCCTCTACATTCTTCTTCCCTAAATCAACTACTGTCGCACTCCACCACCCTCATCTCCTTCACCTCCGGCCACGAACTCCGGCGAGACTGCTCCACCACCACAGACCATCCCACCCCTCACCGACAAGTCCATAAGCATCCCTTCACTTTACTGAACATTTTCCCTTACTCGTACCACCACTCCATTCACCCAAACACACCAACACATACGCACATAGTGTGCCCTAGGCACACTTGCACAAGTGCTCCCACGCCACGCCAACCACCGCAGCACACTCATCGTGCCTCGGCGAAGCTTCCTAAGTGATCTGACGTGGCCGCGAGGCTGTCTTGGTGCTTTTAGGTACAGGCATCCTCCACCATTGGCATAGAGCTTGAAGCAAGCTTGAAGCAAGCTCCAGGTTTCGCCAACTCTAGGCCCCTATCCTAGACTGCACGGAACATCCTCGCGCATGACTCCAGGTGCTCAATTCCAATCGAAGGCCATGGCAGTTGAGGCAATTGGCGGAACACCTCTGCTACGGGTGCGTTTAGTCCCGCATCGATGGCTGTGAAGCAAGTGAAGCCGCATAAGTTGAATTCCTACCAGTAGCTGTTCGCCTCTGAATCACGAGGTGAGGTCCCTCTCACCTAACTGACCTAGCCTCGTCCATGCTCACGCCCTGCGAACCTGGGCTGACCCAACTTGACTGCACTCCTCGCCAACCACTACCTGCCGGTGGACCTGGTCCCAGGTATGTACTTGACCCGATTACCCTAATATGTGTGGCTCTAGGAGAGCGAAACCTAAGAGAGAAAGAGAGGCAAGTGTGCACTGGTAGGGGGTAGGTTTTGTTGCAGGAAGAAGAGGAGGAGAAGCGAAGCTGAAAAAAAAGGAGATAAAGAAGGTAAGGGTCAAGGCAAAAGACAAAGGAAGTGAGAAGGCAACCGACAGAGAAAGAAAGAGAAAGAAAAGGAGCAGAAGCAGGAGAAGGAAGAAAGAAGAAGAGAAGGTAGAAGTTAGAGAATGAGAAGAAAAAGCCAAAGAAGAAGAAGAATGGAGGAGAAGATAGAGAAAGCTAAAGAAAGAAAGACAGAAAGAAAAGAAACTCGCAAAGGCAAAATTAGAAGAGAAGAGAAGCAGAGAAAGAAGAAATTGAAGGAGCACTAGTTTAATCGTCTGATTTTCAAATTAGACATCCAATTTTTAATTCATATTCATATACATTGAGTTTTTGAGTATTTTGTGATCTACATTGCCAATTACTCCTATATTCTTGCACTGTGATACTGATATTATTGCATATTCTTTTAAATTCTGAATTGTGATCTTGATTTCTAAACACCAATTTGCTCCCTGTGTTCGACCTCAGACTTCACATCTCACCAACCCTTTGCTTCCCTCCAAGCCTTTGTCTTCACATCTTAGCAACCCTTTGAGATGCCCATGGTGGTGCCCAAGCCTCCTCCATCCTCTCCCTTTGATGATGTCCCCTAGACCTCCAAACCCTCCAGCCATCATCCACCTCCCAAACCCTAGCTTCACCTCTACTCTCCATTTGTCCAAAACCCTCCGAAAGGAGCAAAAAGATAAAGAAAAAAATTGAGTCCCTTCAAAATAAAATTTAACTTACTTATCTTCTTGGTTGGATCGAATGATGAATTAAGAACTAGAAGGCTAAAATTTAAGGGATTAATGGTGAATACCGACCTTAGGCCTCTTGGATCTGTTGTGAGATTTAAACACTCACGTACTTGTCAAGATCCAAATTAATCCTCAAGAGGTCAAGGAAAATGCAAAGCTTGTGTATTAGGTCTAAGGCTTAGGGATTATTTGGCCCTGTTAACTAACCTCTAGTTTGCGAGACTCGATAACTTAAGCACCATAAATCACACACAATCTGGTTCAGTGCGCTTAAATATGAAATCATGCCAAAAGGCATTTTATGTTGTTCTGAAAATGGTCCTAGAATATCTTCATGAGGTGGGAAATTCCCCTTGAAGATGCATAATTACATATTGTCTCCTCGGTGCTTGTCTCCTAGGATATCTAAAAAACCTATCAGTAGCACATAAGCACCTTATGCTAGTTCAGATGCCATGGGCGACATTATAACAAAATGTCGATTGTCAGGGTCTGTATTTAGCTATAGAATGCCAAGAGCAACACTATCTCGAAGTTTCGAAAGGCAGGGTTGTCGGGGTTGCCATGGGTGGTGCTATCTCGAAGCATCGATTGCCAAGGACCCTGCAAGGATTGATGGTAGGGACAAGGAATCCGATACAAAACTTGTTTAGGGCCAATCCATGGTTGGATCTATGGAAAAATATAATGAAAAGAAAAAGAGAGAAAAAGCTCTCCACAAATGAAAATCTTCTCCTCTCTCTTACAAAAAAAATGCACTAGCAAACTGAACTTGGGCTAACCATGTTACAAGTACAGGTGTTTTAACTGCTGGGTCCAATGAACCTTAGGATAGTTTCTATGAGCCTTAGAAACCTTCACGGCAGATTGAGTACATTTAGGCCTATTGTTGGTATTAAGATCTAATTCCTAGAGATGTGGCTTAGTCAGGCATCCTGATGGTTAGGTCTGACCTAGATGATTGGTTTGATCAATAAGGTTTTACTAAGGGACTAGCAAAAGTTTGGCAAGGGGGTATGATGGGAACACCATCATAAGCTCAAACTAGCCTATTTTGGTCTTAAAAAGGTAATAAAAGCTCCTACATAACCATCAGAGGGTCCTAAATGCTTGATGTTCTATTTTGAGAAGAAAAGATGAAACTAGGGTTATTTGTACAATTTTAGTAGCATTTCACAACTACAGAATAACCATGGGGTATTCCAAGGGCTAAATGAAGGTCAAATGGTCATAAATGTCTAACAAGAGGGTCCTTGCAAAAAGAAACAGGTTTTTCACATGTTTCAAGAACTAACAGGCATTCGAAACATTAAAAATAGACCTGCTTAAAGAAGTTAGGATCTAATCAGGATAAAATTCACCTCAACCTTCTAAAAAATCATAGAAAAATATTTTATAAGGTTTGGTACCTTTGATTTGACCAATCAGAATCCATTTTGACCTAAAATGGTCTTAAACGGAAAGTTGCCCTAATTTGTATTTCTGTGTAATTTTCCAAGTCAAACATGATCAAACCCAAAATTTAACTTTACCATCAGATTCCTTGGGTCGAAATTAGGTTTGTACAAAAATTTGGGCCCAATCAGAGATCACCTTGACCTAGTTTGATATCAATCCAGACAAATTCTTTTTATCACATAATGGCCCTTAAATTTCTGAATTCTTTACAACTAGGCCCCTAAGTTTTCCATTTTCTTCACATTCTGGTCCCTGCACCATTAATGGAAACTCAAAACCTCCACCGTGAGATTCAAGCAAGGATTTCTCGCTAATTTCTCTATCAATCATTGCCAAATTTGAAAGGGAGATTCCGTGAAGAATTCCCTACTAATTGAGACCATTTGTAGATCCTAGAACCCTCTGAATTCCTCATATGAACATTCTGAAACCACATGTATCTAGCTTGCGTGTGAAGGTCAGAGTTCGCAAGCTTATTTCCAAGCTTGGAACTCCATTCTAAGCCCTGTAACTGGACCAACATCGTGTTCCTCACCTCCTTAGCAAATCTTGGTCATAGAAATCCTCCCCTTCTCCTTCTCTGGCCACCTTTGAATTATGCTCCAGCGACCGCCTTCATTCTCCCTCTTCCAACCATCGAATCATCAAATTGGATGGCCCAACTTGTTCTTTTCCTCGCTCACCTCTCTGGTCAAAGAGAGGACGTCGCTTTGCCTTGTTTGTTATTGCCGCCTCACCGTCCCTTCTTCCTTCTTCAGCTCCAGTCAGACACAACTGGAGCTCTCCTGCCTCCTTCCTCTCCTCTAAAACCTGTTATTCCTTCCAATCTCCCTCTACATCACTTCCCCCTCACTTGCACTCCAAATCAACCATGCTACCTCCCTTACGCCCTTCATCTCCCTCTGCTCTGGCGATGCCTTCCAACCGCTCGATCGCATGAAACTAATCACTGCCACCTCCATTAGCTCCACCTCGACTCGCCTTACAAAAGCCCTCAACCAATTTCTCTTCACGACCACTCAAGCACCCCTACCAAACACCACCACCTTTACGCTCACTGTATGCCTTCGCCACCCCTCTCCGACCCCTCTCACAGCACACCACAGCCACCATCGCCCTCGCCGTGTCACAGCGAAGCTCCTGAGCATCACTGACGTAGCCATTTTTCTCCTTGCAGGTGTTTGCAGTTCATGCCATTAATGAGGCTTCTTCGAGCAACCCTTAGAGCATAGTTCATGTTGAGTTCTTCCTTGATTCCACTCCCAGGCTACGCGGACGAATCCCAGGTGTCTTCCCAGGCACTCAATTGCAGCGTCCAACGTCTCGGGCACCATCAATTCAAGGCCCTACTCTTGTTTCATGTGAAGAGAAATGTGGGACTTAGTCCCACATTGTAGATCAAAGATGCAGCTGCAACAAATAAGAAGATTTTGTGCCCCTACTCAATCGCCCAAGTACATAGGGGTTGGGTCCCCTTCACTACCTCTGCACACCTCATCCGCGACCCACGCCACACGGATCTGGTCCCCTAGTTGGATCTGGTTATCTGATTAGTCAACTTTAAGAAGAGAAAGAAGAAAAGAGAGAGGGGGGTTTTTCCCTCTGCTATGCCCTCTCTACACTTAGCCGAATAGAGGCCTTTGCCTTTGTGATCGTGAACTATGCTGTGCTTTGCCTTGCTCTTGAAGAGGCCTGAAGAAGAAGAAAAGAGGCCTTTGCCTCTACTGGTTAAGGCATCTGAGTCCGTATTCTGTCGTCTATGGTTCTAAGGGACTTGATACTGTGGTTCAGCTTCCAAATATTAACTGCTTGTGAAACTTAAAGAGTAATTTGGTGATTCAAATCACCATTTTACTCTAATCTTTTTGCACTTTCAAACATGAGTTTTCTGATATATCTTTTTTTATTATTTTTCTTGTTATCATTGCTTATATTTGTGGTGATATTGTGATCATTGAGATTAATTGCCATTGATTACTCCCTGTATTCAACCTCAAATAGTCTTTTGAATTCGAGTTATAAATTATTTTTATTCGCACGCTATTTTGACTATATTGCAATGAAGTGATTCTAAAACCCTAATTTAGCCCATCAACATACAACAATGGGTTTTCAAACTCAATCTTTTATGCATACAAAATCTTGCTCATCATTTTGGTGCTGTTGCCAGGGAGGCAACGCTCTTTGATTTCCTACATTTTTTGCCTTACCTAACTTTTATCTTACTTTTTCTCTGATCTTGCTGTGATTGCGAGCACTCTTCCAAGGTAAGCCAGAGCGGTTAGATTGGAGAAAAGTGCAGATGAAGGTTCTGTAAGTATATCCCCACCTCCCACTCAATAGTTTTCATGCCACCACCTAATAATGCAAACCCTAATTAACCTAGAAGTTTGCATAAACCCTAATGTAGATTGGTTGTTTGTTTGTCACTCTCACCCACCTAAACCCCACACATATAAAAAAAAAAAATTGTGAGATTAACTAAAATTTACACATGTGCTACACCCACACACAATTAAGGCACCTCACTATTGTATGATTTGGTCACTTAATCATGAATCCAGCCAAAGAACTCGGTACAGCTACACGACTTATACAAATAAGTGATTAGAAACAAATTAAGCTTAAATTGTTTGGGTACCTTAATCAAGTGGTGCAAGAGGCCAATTAATTAAGCTGCTTGGGCTGCACCACTTAAGATAAAAGTGATCCATCAGTAGGTTGCCCTATAGGATTCAATTTTTTGGGCTAAACCAGGCACACCACATTATTTTTTATTTGTAAAGGAATATATTTTAACTTATGCTTTCAAAAGTTGGTGTGGCTCACAAAACCTTATTTGAATATATCTGAAAGTTGAATCCTAAAATTTACTAAGAAAGATTTAAACCCTAAAATTCACTGCATCCAAAAATAATCTTACTTGGAAACCAATAGTTGTGCACGCACAAACATTGAACCAGATCCTTAAGGGCACAATCCATTAAAAGGGCCCATCACATTCCAGAGCACATTTAAACCTAAGCCTAACTAAAATCAAGTAGGTGTTGGCCTTAAGGATTTGACTTACTGTTAGGGCCCTAGATGAAGATTATATTTTATTAATTTTCTTTTACCGATCCATCCGTTGTCTAGCCAGGGGGGCAGTGTCAAACTACCGCAGTTGTGGGTATCAAATGAACTTGAGGCGAAAGCCAATGGAAGAACCTTCTCCCCAATCCCTCCCTCTAACTGGTTGGATTGACCGAAAAGTAGTAGACAAAATCATTTCTTTCATCTCGAGATGGGTTTTGAGAGTCTATACGTCTTTAGGGTACCCCACCAAGTGACAGGTTTGATTGTTTGTACTACAGAGCACCTTTCCTTTCTCTTTTCCTCCTGTTTCGTCATGGATCCTTCCACATCCTACTCACATTTCCACTCCTACCCTCCTACCACTACTTGTTCCCAAGATGATTATTATCTTAAGCAGTCTTATTCTTACCCATCTACCAGTTGGGATAATCTTGATTGGGGATAAAATTTTGGACCTCCATGTTCAGGGTCTAACCATAAACACCATGATTTTGATTTTTATCCTTCTCCAAGCTATACTGATTATAGATCTCCACCCTTTGATGGTCAATTTAACACAATCTACAACCAATAAGGATATCCTGATTACAACTCTTACCCTCCCCCTGATTACACTACATATAAGTCACCACCCTTCTTTGAACAACCTGAAATGACCAACTATTTGGGAGGGCCCCAAGAACCTCAATTTCTTGACTCCCTCGGACTAAACCCAAAACCACCCAACCCTAAACCAAACCATTTGGTTCAGGTGAACTAGGTCCAAGATAAGGTGTTGTTTAACTTAGAGAATACCATGCAATTTTTAGAAGCTCAACCAACACCTTGCACTAAAGCATTGGAGCCTTTGATTTAAATGATTGATGAGCTTAATAATTATTTATTGGATTGGCTCCAAGATGTTACGGATAAGGACTCGAGTGAGCTTTTACTTGGGAAGTTTTCGGAATTGAGGATGAAATTTGTGGTTGATTTAGTTCAATATTGGGATGATTCCCGGGATGAAACCCCTTCAAGAGAGCCAATGCCAAAATCGGCTCCGGCACCTGTAGGGGGGAGACATTTTATGAGACTAGGGTTGACTAGGTTGGTCTAGAGCAACCAGTTGAGGATGAATTATTTTCTTCACCCGAGATCCCTAAACCACGGTACAAGGAAAAGTATGTCTCCATGGACAAGGCAATGATAGATGATTTGAGACATATATAAATGCGGATCGAGAATTCTTTGATTCTGAAGGTGAAGAGTCCTTATGTGAAGTCTCACCTTAGTTTGGGGAAGCTCATTTTTATGAGACTTATGGGCTTGAGAAGTATGATGGATCATTTGATGGCCCTATAATTGAGAAAATTAATCCTGTTGAGCCTAGCTTGGAAGATACAAATCCTACTTTCATGGATGATTCAACCAATTGCCCCATTCCTCAATCACACCCTAAAGAGTTGAATGATGATGATTTTGAAATCATTGTACCCAAATCAATCATGATTGAGGCAAAATTGTTAGACTTGGATATTGTATACGGGGTGTGTAATAACATAGAGGTCCTAGAAATCTTGATTTTGGAGGATAGGAATTTGGAAATGAAGATCTGGGAAAGCAATTCCGAGGGAAACAAAATTCTTGATATAAGGGTTCCTGTAGATCTGAAACCACCAACCTTTTACCAGGACCCTTATAACATTTTCAACTCTAAGGATGTGCAACCTAAGTGTAGATTAATGGATTATTTTTTTAACCAAATTGCTAACTGGACAAATGAGCCCATTGATTTAGATTTACCTATTGTTCGACATTTCAGACTTGTGTTGCAACCTAAGAAACTGTAGGTTCGACCTCGCTTACACAATGATCTTCGATTCTAGATAATTTTTATCTAGAACCGTAGATACACTCGACCCTGGGCATGGGTTTGCATCATAACCTGGTCCACATCTGTGGACATTCTCTGCTGGCAGGTCTTGAGGTTAATCTTCTTCTTTTGATCCTAACTTGTAGTTGAGAATTCCTTATTTCCTCTTTGTTTCTATATTGTACCTAGTTGCAGGCAATAAATTTAGCATGTATACAATCTATTTTCATCTTGGAGTTGACCTGTTAATCACGAAATTCAAGTGCTTTCTTGCCTATTCCAATCTTTTTCATGTCTCTTTAATACAATAAGGACATTACATTAGATAGGCATGGGGGGGATATCTTTATTTGAATTATTTTGTTAGCTCCATAGATTCTTTTTACTTTCTCTTTATTTTTGAAAAGAAAAATTGAATTAGGTAAAGAGAACTTGGGCTTTAGAAATTTGTCAACTTTAGGAATGGATATGATAGGACCTAAGCACTTAGACCCTTCAGGTCTTTGGGCTTAATAAGCCTGGGTGTCTATTAAAATGTGGATTTGATTCTCGAGTCCTCGCCATTCATAAATTCATGTCTAATTGATTAAGTTGAGGTGATAAACACACAACTTATCAAGTATCCCTTTGATTTGAGCGGACATATAGTCTAAGCATCTATACATAATTTGCACTGACTCACTTTTCGATGGTTTTAATAGAAATTGGGAAGTTAATGAATCTTCTAGGGTGGTATGGCTAGCAAGTTGTCATGGTAACAACCCATTAGCTGGTTGTCCGGAGCCCAGCCACATGACCGTTCTCTTTCTGCTACCTTTAGGTAAATTTTTGATCAGGGAAGCCACCAACTTAGAAAAAGAGAAAAAATAGAAAAATATCAAAAAAAAAGAGAGTGAGAAATAGAAAAGAAGAAAGAAAAAGCTACACTTCACTGCACGAGTATGGCTAACAAGTTGCCATGGGTAACAGCCCATTGGCCTATTATCTATAACCTAGCTTATGAAATGCACGTTCAATTCCAAACACATAGGAAGAAGTGGAGAAGTAGAATAATCCAGGGAGATATACACTGGTTTTGTCCTTGTGTTGACTCCATAAAAATAAAAAGTAGGGAGAAAGCTACTGGTCAGATAGATACACCTTTAGGTAGAATTTCTTTTAAGGTCACCTAGGGCCGTAGAAACCTAAATTCCATTCTGATTGCCGATCAGTGAGTCTGTTATAGTCACAAAAAGATGCTTAGGACTTAGAGTTCTTTTTGTGTCTTGAGTGGGTTGGGTAGCCGTAGAAAGTTGTCCTGAAAATCTAAACTAAAAAATCCAAAAAAATTAAAAATGAAGAAAAAGAGAGAAAAAAAAGTATTTCCTTTTGAATAAGGTGAGGGCTTAGCCAATCTGCATTTTGGCAGACACCTGGGCACTGTTGAGACTAGGTAGTTCAGATCTTTAGTAGAACTTTATTAGTGTTGAGAAATAAATATTGCCCAAGTAATTTGATCCTAATTCTTTAATAAATAACATATGGTTTTGCTAGGGACTAGCATAAGATAGGCATGGGGGTGTGATGTAGACATATCAATGTCACATAAACGGTCTATTTACGCGTGTTCTTAGGCATATAATTTCATTCAGCATTATAAATATTGCATATCATTCATCATTCTACATTTATATTAGTTTGTACAAATTTTAGGTTAATTTTCCCTTTTTATGGCCAAGGGATAGGACGATATCATTTCGGGGCCTTGAATTGAAGATCCAATCCTATGGATCTGATCAGGGCGACGATCGAAGCCCAATGCCTCCGAGATCACCACTATCAAATTTTCATAGTATCAGATACTATTTGAGAAAGATCAGAGGTCAAGGGCCAAAGTAGTGTAAATCCGTACCTCAGATGACAAATCCAACCGCATGGATGGAATCAATTTGAGAATCGCATCCTAACAGGGCAAAAATCAATTTAATTCAACAACTGTGGCACCATATACAAGCATTAAACAACAAATGTCCCAGATGGCACCATGTGGTGCCATCCAGGACGCCCACAACCACCGGCCCCCTCCTCCTCATCAAAGGTCGCGCGATCTCGAACGTTCGATTGAGATCCAAGGACTGAGAGCGTTGTGACCTTAAAATGAAAATGCGACCAATTCGACCCCGTGGCGCAGCGGTCGAGCACCCTATCCAAAGAATGAGGTGCAAGTTCGAGGTGTGCTCCGCAGGCCAAATTGGGCTGCCAGATCGAAGATGGGTGGCTACAGAGGTGACGATGTGGTGGCATGGATGGGCAAGCACGCACATGCGCATGATGTTGTCCTAATCCACGCACGATCTGTTGCACCAGAAGAAGAGGCCTATGGTTGATGTCCTTTCCCTTCGATCCATCGATCGGACAGCTAATCTCGATGCAACACGATCTATGTGCGAGAATAGTTGAAGGTGAAGAGCTATGGATGTGGCTCTTTGAGTAGCATCGGATTGAGATCTCACGACGCTCGTTGAGGCATGGCTTCTACAACACCTGCCTTCAGTACACGCATAAACGCCACTAAAGGTCGCATAATTAATTCTAAGCCCTTAAAATGACATATTTGCCCGCACACCTTCACCTATAAAAAGCCTACCCCTCCCACACATTTCACCATCCCTTCTCTTCTTCTCTTACCCTCTCCAAAGCTCTATGAGCTGGTCCCATGCCTGGGATGCAACATTAGAGCTAGAGTAAAATAATTTTCCATCTTCTCACCCCCTTCCTTTGTGGAGCAACCCATGGCTATATTCTCGCCACCATTTGGGAAGTGGATCCTACTGCAACCTACCTTATTTCATCCTCTATCCTCCAACTTTATCCTCCCTCATTTATCTTCTCACCACCCTCTTCTAGGCACCCCGTCAATGCGGCTCGTTCTCTAGGCAACTGTCGAGGAGGATTCTCTTATCCCTCTCTTTTTACTGCTTCCTAGTTGTAGCAAGTAGATGTAATGGACATGATTCTGTAGTTATAAAATATTTGTTCATTTTCTCCTTATTTTCTCTTTCATTGTATTATTCTAACTCTGTTCTATTGTTTATTACTTATGTAGAATAGCTAGTGTAGATTTAATTTGATGAGCTAATATACTTCATGACAATAATTCCAAATGTAATTTTTAATCAAATGTTCACATCCCTATGCTCGACCCAGGACTCATTAGAATTTCAGTTATAAATTTTATTTGATAAAGGATTTTTACGCAACTACAATGATGGGTTTTCAAACTCAATCTTTTATGTGTACAAAATCTAGCTCATCAAGAGGGGACAGTGGTAGAGGAGAGAGGGTAGTAGGCGATGACCGTTGAGGTTGAGGAAGGTGGGGGGATCGCAAGTTGAGGGAGGAAAGGAATTGAAGTGGCGATCATGGAAAGGAGCTTAAATGGGAAGTGTTGATTTAATGTTGAAGTGCTGCCACATTTGGTGGGACCATTCTTGGAAGCAGCCACCTTTGGTGGAGGCTAATTTGGGTGTGTGCAAGTTGTGTGTATTAGTGTATGCATGAGTTTTGTGTGTGTGTCTGTGGTTTGAATTTTCTAGAGTGATGTGTTGGGTGTGGCGGATTTGGGTTGGTTTGACCTAAGTTCGGTGGGTGCGATCCTAAATGTGAGCCTAATTAGGTCTATGTGGGTTAAGTGGGTCCAATTATGTTCTAGGTGGATCCAATTGGGTTTTGGATGAACCTAATTAGAACTAGGTGTGTCCGAAAGTGAACCTAATTAGGTCAAAGGGAACCTAATAAAATCTAGGCTAGCCTAATCGGGTAGTGGTGAGCCTAATTCGATTTTGACTAACCTAATTAACTCAGGATGGGTCAAGTTAGGTAACCTCTAGCCTAATTGGGGATCTAACAAGGGAGATAGGCTATGGATAATGAAATTAGGATAAGGATAGGTGGATAGGGATAATATATAGTGTGGATAGGGTAGTGGATAATGATATCCATGTTTTGGGATTACAGGGTTGGGTTAACTAAGGTGTAGGTCGTTCAAGGTTTAGGAAGTGTTATCCTAGGGTTTGGGGATAGGGATAGGGTTATCCTCCTCCACGGAAACAGATATCTCTATATATTAGTGATATATGAATGATGTATCTGATGAGAACCCCATCATGAGCCATAACTAGCTCATTTTGACCTAATACAAAGGATAAAAGCTCCTACATAACTCAAGGAAAGGCTTAACTCAGAGAATTCTGAGTTTAAGGAGAAAACAAGTCATAAGGGTTAAAAATGCAATTTTACCAGTATAATCTGCATACAGGGTAATTCAGGGTACAAACATAGGTCAAAGCAACTTAATAAGAATAAAAGTGGGATGAGATGATCTAGCAAGGGCTACAGCAATTCCAAGAAACAAAATGATAATCTGTAACCCTAAAACAACCCACTTCAATTCATGAGGTTCGAGGCAAAGTAAAAATAGAATAAACCCTCTAAAATTCATAGAAAAATAATTTCTAGGGTTTAGAACCTTCAATTTGGCCTTCAGAACCCCTTTTGACCTACATTGAGAACCATGCCCAATTAATAACTTAATTTGGGTTTTCGCATAAATTGACCGGTCAAACAAGGTTTAATATAGAAATGAAATTCACCATCAGATTCCTTAGGTCCTAATTAGTCATGTATAAAAACTTGAGCCTAAGAAGAAACCTCCTTGACCAACTTTACACTTTGGTCCTCATATATTTACTTTTTGGCCCTCAACTTTTGAACCCTCGCATTTTGGCCCCTAACTCTCCTTCGTTCTTTGCGTTCAGGTCCCCCCTGCAAAACCTGCCAACACCATGCTCCGGCGACCTTGCGCGGAGCATGGCGCCGCGCAGGGTGAGGGGGAGAGCCTGGCAAGTAAACCGGGGGTGCCCTGCGTCGTCAGCCGTCGTAGGGACACCCCCTGGTCGCTGTAGCCCACCATACCGGCCGTGCGAACGCACGGACGGTATGGGTTTTCGTCTCCGGCCATCCTCCGGCGAGGGAGACACGTCGTCTCCCTCCGCCTTCCTCCCTGTTTTGATCCCTATAAATACCCCCCGTCGCTCCACCGACCTCGGCAGCTCGGATCTGACGGAGAAAACCCCCAACTTTCCTCTCCTCTCACTCCGGCAGACGCCCACCAGCTCCGGCGGTTCCTCCCCCTCCTCCTCTTCGCTCTGCCGCAATACCAGCAGCAAAGACTTCCTCCCCTACTCTTCCCGCGCCACGCCGCACCCAGCTGGCGCCTCTCCGGCTCTCTGCTCGCCGCCGCCCCTTCCCCTGGGCATCTTCTTCTCCGGCGACAGTCGATACGACTGTCGCCCTGCTGCTCCCCCTTCGTCCCTGCAAGTAAGTTAGAACTACTTCCCTTCCACTCCTCTTTCTTTCCCCGGTTTCAATTTGTTCAATTAAGCCCTCGACCGACCCTGACCATCGTCACCCCCTTCGTCTCCGGCCACCCTCCGGCGAGATGCCCCCATCGCTCCACAGCCTCACACGCCTCGCCGACCCTCACCGAACCTCCGCCTCATCACACTGAGCACCCCCCACCCCTCCACTGCCACTCAACACCTCCGTAACGCTCCCCCAAACAAACCCATTTCTCCGGTTGCAGTCCAACCTAGGGCTGCCGCCAGACACCACCTTGCGGCTTGCCGCACAGCTCCACACCTTCGCCGTGCCACGGCGAAGGTTCCCCAGTAGTTTGATCAGGCCGAGAGGCCATATTCGTGTCCGACAGGTTCTGAGGCTCGACCGCCATTAACGCCACATTGAAGCAGCTTCTCCCGCTCTCCAGGCTTGAGGACTCCAGGTCTCCAGCTGCTGCGGATTACGGGGATTCTTGCGAAGGCAGCCAGCCAGCAACCGACGCAAATCGAAGCTGCAGCTGCAGAAGCAAGGCCGCGGTCTTCCAGCAGGCGCACGCGAGGAGAGGCCTCCGTTTAGTCCCACATCGGTAAGCCTCACAACTCTTTCACCGTTTAAATTGATTTTGTGAATAAGCCTTACTGCCTCAGCACACTGGGTGAGGTCCCCTTCACCCACCCGGTTACCCGGTCTCGTCCGCGCTCACGCCCTGCGGACCTGACCCGACCCGACTTAGACTGACCTGCACTCCTCGCCCACCACGCACGCCGGTGGGCCTGGACCTGGGCGCGACCCGTACCCGACTACCCAGCAGCTCTGGGAGAGCTATCCCATGAGCGGTTTCTGAGAGAGAGAGACGCGGGGGGGGAGGGTAGTGTAGGTTTTGCCCCCTGACGTAAACTCTGAAGTGTGCAGGCACAGGTGAAGAAGAAGGACCGCGGAAGAAGAAGGAAGCTGAGGGAGACACTGTAGCAACAAGCGGTTTAAGTCGTCTGATTGGAAAATCAGACGACGTCCTGAAGGGAAAAGAAGAAAGAAGGAGAGACGACGTCCTGACAGGAAAAAGAAAAGATGAAAGAAGGAGATCTGAAGAACAACAGAAGAAGGCGAGGCAGAGGAGAACACAGGGAAGAACTCAAAGAAGAAGAGCAGGAACAGCTGAAGGAAGAAGAAGAACATCACCACTGCAGAAGAAGAACATCACCACTGCAGATAAAGAAGAAGAGGATAACAGAAGATCTGAGACGAGGAGAAGCAAAGAGAAAAGAAGAAAAGGCAACAAATTCTTTCTCTCTCTTTCTTTATTTTGTAAAAGAAACATGTATATCTCTAGAATCCAACTTGCTCCCTGAGTTCGACCTCGGGAACTCTTTTATTTTTCGAGTAAAAAAAATTTATATATTTGAAATGTTGGCAATAACTGGCTATACTACAATGCTATAACAATAAAACCCGGTTATCTCTGCAGAAACAACGTTTCATTTTTGGTGCCGCTGCCGGGGAGCAACGGCTATTCTAGAGGTAAACATTCCTGTTTCTTTTTAATTTCTGATAATCTCCTCTCTTTTGTGCAGAAAACTATAGGAAATCAAGAAGACAAGCAACCGCACGACAACCACTCCGAGGACAGGTAAATTTTTCCTCTCGCTATTAACCCCTAAACTCTAAAGAGGAAGAAAAGAAAACAACAAGCAATATAGGGCTAACCTGTCTTCCATACTTAGTAACCATAAAGAGTTGCATGTTTTCAACTCATTAGTCCTGCACACTATTAAGGGTATTTAAGGGCTAACACATTCTTGCTTGAGCCCTTATTACCCAACAGAGAACTAACTGGACCAAGTAGAGCCAACATAAGATTCAACATTAGGGTTTTAGAGACACACTACTTAAATCAAGAATGGAGAAAATCCAAAAGAAGTGTGCCTAAACCATTGATTGAAAATACCTATTCAAAAGAAAACCTAAAACAATTGGCTCTCTAAACACTTGAACCCTAAAAGACAAGACCTAAAAGCTCTCAAAGAAAACAAGAGGTAAAGTTGACCCCTTGGGTCAACCAACCTTAAATTAGGTCACTCTTTGCACTTAAAAGACTAAAGTTCAAGTGAAACCTTAAGCACCCTGATCTTAAAATTGGTAGACTTAAGAGGTCAAGATCCCCATTCTGGTCTACCTGGAACCGCAGTGACAAGAGAGGTCGGGTGGGGGAAACCCTGTAACCCGTGGGGACGCTCTACCGTGTAGGGGTCTTTGCGGGACTCTCCCTCTCTGGCTGCCCAGGTAATTCTCAGGTGGACGATCTTTCTGATCAAGGGGTCCATCTGCCCCGCACCTCTATAGTCACCCAACACATTTTTGGGTGTCTTGATTGGGTCCAACACCTTCTAAACTTACCTCTTCCAACAGTGTATGTACGGAAGGAGGTCCCTAAGACCACCCTTAAGACCTCCTTTAGAAATTCGCTCTCATCAAGGCCAAGCCTCGACGCCCGTGTTTGTGCAGCAACACCCTCACATTATTCTCTCTTCTGATTCAGAACCAAGTTCTTCTTCTTCCCCCATCATGGCTCAGCCAGTTGAGGAAGAAAATAATCTGGAACACCAGCTCCAGCGACTCAATGACCTCTTCCAAAACTTCGTGCACCCACCACAGCGTCCTATGATGCGGGACCACTACAATCCTGCTGCGGTGGCCATTGAGCCTCGAGTCAGAATCCTGACTGGAGGACCTGATTCCGAATTAAAGCCCAACATGATTCATGCTATACCTAAATTCCATGGGCTTAATTCTGAAGATCCCTTCTAGCACATCAAACAGCTAAAGCATCTGGCCCACACTTTTGGATCAGATGCGCAAAATCGGGATATTCTTCTCATGAAGATGTTCTCCTTTTCTCTTATGGACAAGGCCGCCCATTGGTATCAAACTCAGACCCGGCCGATCAACACCTGGGAAGAACTTCAATCCGAGTTTTTGAAAAAGTTTTTTCCCGTTGGTCGGACCAACGCCTTGCGCCATCAGATTACACACTTCACTCAACAATCAGGAGAACCTCTCCACGAGGCATGGGATCGTTTTCAGGATCTCATGAGGAAGTGCCCCCATCACGGAGTTCCTAAATGGGAACAAGTCCAATCTTTTTACTAGGGACTCCGTGAGGACATCCGCCTTTTCGTCAATGCAACTTGCGGAGGAAACATCATGGGTCAACATGAAGACACCGTATGGGAGATTCTCGAAAACATGTGCGAGAACTCCATCAACAATGACTCCATGGGATTATTCGACAGGACGAATACCCGCGCAGCGACGAATCTTAAGGGAGCACATGAGACGCAGGGCCTGTCCGCATCAGTCGACCTGGAATTAATGGCCAGTCGATTGGACAAGGTCTCAATCATTGAAAAGAAGGTGGATGAGCTGACTCAGCACTTGCAGCGAGCCACCTCCGCGCGTAACTCCTTTGCACAACCTCCTTCCACACAGGAGACTGTGCAAAACATCCTCCACCGATCTTCCCCTGGGATGGATCCATATCCATCCCCATCTGATTCTTGGATCGGAGGATCATCCGATCCTTTCTACACCAGCCGGGGGAACTCCATTCCCCCTTTCCCTGATTCTCAGGAGGTTCCTCAGACCTGCGAGGACCTCAACGCCATCCAGAACGACCCATTCTCCAACACTTACAACCCTGGATGGCGAAACCATCCCAATTTTCAGTGGGCGGGGAATTCCCAAACCCAAAGACCACCTTTTCAGTCCCGCCCACAGCCCTCTCGTCATTACCAGCCGCCTCAGCCTCGGCCCAACCCTACTTATCTATCAGGGCCAAATCAGGATCAAATGTCCCTAATCCTTCAGACTCTGGCTGACATTCAAAAAACGAATGCGGCTATTCAAAAACAGCACAAGGACGAGCTTACAGAAGTTAAAACTCAACTGGCCCAGTTGGCAAATTCTCGCCAGCCAGGCACACTCCCTTCCCAACCTCTTCCTAACCCAAATAACGTGCCAACCCAGAAGCGCGTTATGAATCCAAATTTAGGCCACGCTCAATGGATTTATCAGGCCCCTACTGCTCCATCTCTAGACGAGATGGAAGCCTCAACTTCTTATGCGGGATTTCAGCAGCAACCACCCCTCTTACCAAACCCAAACCAAAATCAGGCCGGATTAAATTCTGTAACAACACGTAGTGGTAAAACAACTCAAGACCCGCATCATCCAAACCACTCCAAGCCTGATAACCATGACCCTAGGATAGTTATCCAAGATACCGCTGTTCCAGATCCACAACCTGAACCTATCCTAGAAGAACCAACCAAGATCCCGTTTCCCGAGGCCTTGACCAAGGGAAAGAAGACCACCAAACCCGTGGCCCCTGAGGAGGACCTGGTCAAGCTCTTTGAGCAGGTCCACATAAACATCCCCTTGATGGATGCAATCCAGCACGTACCAGCTTACGCACGATTTCTAAAGAATATATGTACACCCCAGCGTAAGCCGCGAACCAAGGGAGGGAGCCCAATTGTTCTGTCAGAGCAAGCCAGCTCTGTAATCCTTAGTAGACTCCCACCCAAGGAAAAAGATCCTGGGACTCCCCTGATTTCCTGTAAGATAGGTGGTACCCAATTTGATAGAGCATTGTTAGACTTGGGTGCATCCATAAACCTGATACCCACATCCTTACTTGACCATCTAGAAGAATCTGAGCTAAAACCAACCGAGGTGACATTACAATTAGCAGATCGATCTATAAAGTCACCAAAAGGGATTCTCGAGGATGTTATCGTAAGAGTGCGGGATTTCTATTTTCCAGTGGACTTTATAGTCTTAGATATGGATGCACCTGAGAACCCTAGGGATACACCAATCATTCTAGGGAGACCTTTCTTGGCTACTGCTAGAGCCAACATCAGC
Organism: Thalassia testudinum; assembly: GCA_037157565.1. NCBI lineage: Eukaryota > Viridiplantae > Streptophyta > Magnoliopsida > Alismatales > Hydrocharitaceae > Thalassia > Thalassia testudinum. The sequence continues at coordinate 127,279,828 of JAZHRO010000014.1, read as the reverse complement.
TGTGAGGAGGGCCAAATAGAGCTTAAGTTTGGAGATCAAACACTGAAAATTGATATATTTAAGGCCCAACAAGGAATTAATTGCGGCGTCATCGAACAAATTTGTGACATCAAGACTTTGGTTGATGAATCACACCTCCAGAATGACTCGATTATGCCTCATCAACCACAGAAGGATCTTGACCCGCAAACAGAGGAGTCGAATCCAGATATGAACAACCCAGTAACTCCCACCCTTGAACCTCACATCTATACTGAACCACCCGCTGCTGCTGAAAACCCCATCCTCGAACTGAAACCCCTTCCTGCTCACTTGAAATACGTCTTTTTGGGTTCTAATCAGACCCTTCCTGTGATTATCAATTCCAACCTCAGTCCTGAACAGGAATCCCGTCTGATTATTGTCCTCCAGCAACATCGCAGAGCCATCGGATGGACTCTCGATGATTTGACTGGAATAAGTCCCTCTTATTGTACTCATCATATCTATTCAGAAGAGGGCACACGACCTTCTCGTGAAATGCAGAGATGCTTAAACCCCAATCTGCAGGAGGTCGTGAAAAAGGAGATCATCAAGTGGTTAGATGCCGGAATCATCTACCCGATCTCCGATAGTCGTTGGGTGAGCCCAATTCAGGTCGTGCCCAAGAAGGCAGGACTCACCACTATAACGACTGAGACCGGAGAAATCATTCCTACCCGATTAGCCAACTCGTGGAGAGTCTGTATAGATTACCGCCGACTCAATTCCTCCACGAAGAAGGATCATTTCCCACTACCCTTCATTGATCAAATTCTCGAAAAACTAGCGGGAAATAGGTTCTTCTGCTTTCTTGACGGGTACTCCGGTTATAACCAGGTGGCAATCCATCCTGACGACCAAGAAAAGACCACGTTCACCTGCCCCTTCGGAACATACGCTTTCCGAAGGATGCCTTTCGGTCTTTGCAATGCACCCGCTACTTTTCAGCGATGCATGCTTGCCATATTCTCAGATATGGTAGGTGATTATCTGGAAGTCTTCATGGATGACTTTTCAGTTTTCGGAGCATCATTCGTCGATTGCCTCCAACACTTGGTCCAGATACTCAGGCGGTGCATCGATGTGAATTTGGTTCTTTCCTGGGAAAAGAGCCATTTCATGGTGCCTGAGGGAATTGTCCTGGGACACTCAATTTCGGAGAAAGGTATCCAAGTGGATCGAGCTAAGGTTAATCTGATTTCTCACCTTCCTATGCCTAGCTCGATCAGGGACATCCGATCCTTTTTAGGGCATGTCAGTTTTTATCGACGATTTATCCCTGATTTTTCAAAAATCGCGCCCCCCCTGACCACTCTTCTCTCCAAGGATGTTCCCTTCGAAATTTCCAAGGAATGCACTCAAGCATTTGAAATCCTGCGTGACCGAGTCACACAAGCCCCGATCCTACAGTCCCCTGATTGGTCTCAACCCTTTGAGATCATGTGTGATGCATCCGACTTCGCTGTAGGAGCGGTTTTGGGACAGAAAATTGACAAGAAACCTGTGGTCATTTACTACGCCAGCAAAACACTCGATGAGGCTCAGCGTAACTATATGGTTACTGAGAAAGAGCTGCTAGCTGTAGTATTTGCCCTAGAAAAGTTCAGATCGTACCTTCTGGGTTCCCGTGTCATCATATACTAGGATCACAAAGCTGTGAGGCATCTCCTTGCAAAGAAGGACGCGAAACCTCGATTAATCCGATGGATCTTGCTGTTGCAAGAATTTGACCTTGAGATTCGCGACAAAGCAGGAAAGCAAAACGTGGTAGCTGATCACTTGTCCCGTCTTCCTTCTGAAATAATTGACCCTTCCGGACCCATCACTGAGCATTTTCCCGATGAGCACCTGCTGACTATTGGTACTAGCCTTCCATGGTTTGCTAATGTAGTAAATTACTTGGCATCTCATCAGATCCCGTCCGATTGGCCGAAGGCCAAGAAAGACAAATTACGCTCCGATGCCAAGTATTACATTTGGGAAGACCCGTACCTCTTCCGCATAGGTGCCGATCAGATCATCCGAAAATGTGTCCCGAAAGGGGAATTCAACAATATCCTCTCTTTCTGCCATGACCAGGCATGCGATGGCCATTTTGCCAGGCATAAAACCGCATCAAAAGTCCTCCAGTGCGGCTTTTACTGGCCCACACTGTTCAAAGACGCATACAATCACTGCAAGGCATGCAGTCGTTGCCAGACTTTGGGCAACATGAGCCATCGCGACATGATGCCTATGCAACCGATTCTAGTATGCGAAATCTTTGATGTTTGGGGGATTGATTTTATGGGCCCCTTTCCTGTTTCGGATGGTTTCGAATACATTCTGTTGGCTGTGGACTACGTGTCCAAATGGATCGAAGCCATACCGACCCGAACCTGTGATCACAAAATCGTTCTTAAATTCATTCATCAACACATTTTCTCAAGGTTCGGGATTCCTCGTGCAATAATCTCTGATGGGGGGACCCATTTCACAAATGCTCAGTTTAGGTAACTGATGACCAAATACGGGGTGTCTCACCGAATCTCTACTCCTTACCACCCCCAAACTAATGGTCTAGCTGAGCTGTCTAATCGGGAGATCAAGAAAATCCTGCAAGTCACTGTTCGACCTGACAGGAAGGACTGGTCGTCCCGACTTCTGGAAGCATTGTGGGCCTATAGGACCGCCCACAAGACCCAATTGGGCATGTCTCCCTTTAGACTGGTGTACGGAAAGGCATGCAACCTTCCTGTAGAACTGGAGCATAAAGCCTATTGGGCAGTACGGAACTGTAATCTAGATCTTTCCAAGGCTGGGACCCACAGAAAACTCCAAATCAACGAGATCGATGAATTACGCCTAGACGCGTACGAGAACTCGCAAATCTACAAGGAGCGGGTTAAAGCCTTCCACGACAAACACATCTCGAGAAAGATCTTTCATCCTGATCAAAAGGTCCTACTCTTTGATGCCCGACTAAAACTCTTCCCAGGAAAACTGAGATCCAAGTGGGTCGGACCATATTTGGTCTGACAGGTTTTTGGAAATGGAGCAATCGAAATCAGTCCACTCAGCCACGATTCTGAACCTTTCATCATGAACGGTCAGAGACTCAAGCCGTTCATTGATGTAACTTCTACTGATTTGGCTGAGGCATCTTATATCCTCCTTTCCCCTTGAGCTTATTGCGCCCAGCCGATGGCGTAAAACTCAGCGCTTAACGGGAGGCAGCCCGTCATTCTCTTTGAAAACCTGAAACTTTTTCTGACACCTTTTTGCACTCGAAGTTCACCCTTGCAGACAGCCGACCCCAACTCAGATGCTTGCATCTGGGATTTGAAATCGTCCGCAAAAATTCAACCCGACCCATCCACTCATCCAAATTTTTGTCTTAAGGAATGAACTAAGTTAAATAAAAACCTCCTAGGTTACAATGAGGACATTGCAAATCTTAGGCATGGGGGGGGTATGAAAGTGCAAAACTTGTAAGAAAAGGTTTCAAACAAAAAAAAATTCACATATGCCAAAAACACCATAAAAATTAAAAATTTTTTCGAAAAAGAATAAGAGGAAAAGAGGAGAAGGAAATTTTGTGAAGGAGAAAAGAAACAAAATGAAAAAGGAGCACAAAATTATGAGAAAAGGTGATAGTCATTAGTAAGGAACTAAGGAATTAACCTAAGTTCTAGACCTCATTCAAGAAAATAACTGAAAAGTGCACAATGAGATTAGTAAGAATGCAAACCTTATGCATTCTTGAATAGACTCTTAGTACCCATTAAGATCTGGACACTCCTCAAGAGGTTGAGGAAAATGAAAAGCTGAAGTATTAGGTCTAAGGATTAGGGAGTATTTGGCCTCGTTAACTAATTTTTGGTTTACGGGACTCAGTAACCTAAGCACCCTAACCTCACACACAGCCTGGTTCAGTAAGCGTAAAAATCAGAATCACGCAGAAGCGTCGCAAAATTCTGAAAAGAACACCTAGAATAGGAGCGGCCGATCAACACACGTTGATTTGGACGAGTTCCCAGCGCGGAGAGGCGGGAAATCCCCTCGAAGATGCGTAACAAAATATCATCTCCTCGGTGCTTGTCTCTTAGGATATTTACATATCCTACTGGGGGCATGTAAGCACTCTGCTGGTTCAGATTCCATGGATGGCATTATCTCGAAGTGTCAATTGCCAGGGTCTGGATTCGGACACGGAACACCATGGATGGGATTATCTCGAAATCTCAATAGCCAGGGTTCCGGGGGTTGCCATGGGCGGTGTTATCTCGAAGCATCGATCGCCAGGAACCCTTGAGGATTGATGATGGGAGCAAGGAATCTGATACAGACCGTGTTGAAAAGCCAATCCTAGGCTAGAACTAAAAAGAAAAAGAGAGAGAAAACTCTCCAAATAGAAAAACTTTCTATCTCTCTCTTACAAAACGCACTGCGAACTGAGCCAGGGCTAAAATCATTTCAAGCACGGGTGCTTTAACCACAAAGTCCAATAAACCTTAGGTTAGTTCTTGTGGACCTTAAAAACCTTTGCTAAAGACTGAGGCTAAGGCTAGACAGATTTGGATCTTGATTGGTACTAGAGTACCTTTTAGGCCTATGGTCAGCATTCTAACCTAATCTATGCTCAAAAAAAAAAGGGCACTTATCTAAAACTATTAAAAACTTCATGGTCTAGAACAAGGGTTGAAACCTTAAGTTTTTGCTAGGGGACTAGCAAAGGCTAGGCATGGGGGTATGATGAGAACCTCATCATGAGCCATAACTAGCTCATTTTGACCTAATACAAAGGATAAAAGCTCCTACATAACTCAAGGAAAGGCTTAACTCAGAGAATTCTGAGTTTAAGGAGAAAACAAGTCATAAGGGGTAAAAATGCAATTTTACCAGTATAAAAAAATAATTCAGGGCCCAAACATAGGTCAAAGCAACTTAATAAGAATAAAAGTGGGATGAGATGATCTAGCAAGGGCTACAGCAATTCCAAGAAACTAAATGATAATCTGTAACCCTAAAATAACCCACTTCAATTCACGAGGTTCGAGGGAAAGTAAAAATAGAATAAACCCTCTAAAATTCATAAAAATATATTTTCTAGGGTTTAGAACCTTCAATTTGGCCTTCAGAACCCCTTTTGACCTACATTGAGAACCATGCCCAATTAATAACTTAATTTGGGTTTTCGCATAAATTGACCGATCAAACAAGGTTTAATATAGAAATGAAATTCACCATCAGATTCCTTAGGTCCTAATTAGTCATGTATAAAAACTTGAGCCTAAGAAGAAACCTCCTTGACCAACTTTACACTTTGGTCCTCATATATTTACTTTTTGGCCCTCAACTTTTGAACCCTCGCATTTTGGCCCCTAACTCTCCTTCATTCTTTGCGTTCAGGTCCCCCCTGCAAAACCTGCCAACACCATGCTCCGGCGACCTTGCGCGGAGCATGGCGCCGCGCAGGGTGAGGGGGAGAGCCTGGCAAGTAAACCGGGGGTGCCCTGCGTCGTCAGCCGTCGCAGGGACACCCCCCTAGTCGCTGTAGCCCACCATAGCGGCCGTGCGAACGCACAGACGGTATGGGTTTTCGTCTCCGGCCATCCTCCGGCGAGGGAGACACGTCGTCTCCCTTCGCCTTCCTCCCTGTTTTGATCCCTATAAATACCCCCCGTCGCTCCACCGACCTCGGCAGCTCGGATCTGACGGAGAAAACCCCCAACTTTCCTCTCCTCTCACTCCGGCAGACGCCCACCAGCTCCGGCGGTTCCTCCCCCTCCTCCTCTTCGCTCTGCCGCAATACCAGCAGCAGAGACTTCCTCCCCTGCTCTTCCCGTGCCACGCCGCACCCAGCTGGCGCCTCTCCGGCTCTCTGCTCGCCGCCGCCCCTTCCCCTGGGCATCTTCTCCGGCGATAGTCGATACGACTGTCGCCCTGCTGCTCCCCCTTCATCCCTGCAAGTAAGTTAGAACTACTTCCCTTCCTCTCCTCTTTCTTTCCCCGGTTTCAATTTGTTCAATTAAGCCCTCGACCGACCCTGACCATCGTCACCCCCTTCGTCTCCGGCCACCCTCCGGCGAGATGCCCCCATCGCTCCACAGCCTCACATGCCTCGCCGACCCTCACCGAACCTCCGCCTCATCACACTGAGCACCCCCCACCCCTCCACTGCCACTCCACACCTCCGTAACGCTCCCCCAAACAAACCCATTTCTCCGGTTGCAGTCCAACCTAGGGCTGCCGCCAGACACCACCTTGCGACTTGCCGCATAGCTCCACACCTTCGCTGTGCCACGACGAAGGTTCCCCAGTAGTTTGATCAGGCCGAGAGGCCATATTCGTGTCCGACAGGTTCTGAGGCTCGACCGCCATTAACGCCACATTGAAGCAGCTTCTCCCGCGCTCCAGGCTTGAGGACTCCAGGTCTCCAGCTGCTGCGGATTACGGGGATTCCTGCGAAGGCAGCCAGCCAGTAACCGACGCAAATCGAAGCTGCAGCTGCAGAAGCAAGGCCGCGGTCTTCCAGCAGGCGCACGCGAGGAGAGGCCTCCGTTTAGTCCCACATCGGTAAGCCTCACAACTCTTTCACCGTTTAAATTGATTTTGTGAATAAGCCTTACTGCCTCAGCACACGGGGTGAGGTCCCCTTCACCCGCCCGGTTACCCGGTCTCGTCCGCGCTCACGCCCCGCGGACCTGACCCGACCCGACTTAGACTGACCTGCACTCCTCGCCCACCACGCACGCCGGTGGGCCTGGACCCGGGCACGACCCGTACCCGACTACCCGGCAGCTCTGGGAGAGCTATCCCATGAGCGGTTTCTGAGAGAGAGAGACGCGGGGGGGAGGGTAGAGTAGGTTTTGCCCCATGACGTAAACTCTGAAGTGTGCAGGCACAGGTGAAGAAGAAGGACCGCGGAAGAAGAAGGAAGCTGAGGGAGACACTGTAGCAACAAGCGGTTTAAGTCGTCTGATTGGAAAATCAGACGACGTCCTGAAGGGAAAAGAAGAAAGAAGGAGAGACGACGTCCTGACAGGAAAAAGAAAAGAAGAAAGAAGGAGATCTGAAGAACAACAGAAGAAGGCGAGGCAGAGGAGAACACAGGGAAGAACTCAAAGAAGAAGAGCAGGAACAGCTGAAGGAAGAAGAAGAACATCACCACTGCAGAAGAAGAACATCACCACTGCAGATAAAGAAGAAGAGGATAATAGAAGATCTGAGACGAGGAGAAGCAAAGAGAAAAGAAGAAAAGACAACAAATTCTTTCTCTCTCTTTCTTTATTTTGTAAAAGAAACATGTATATCTCTAGAATCCAACTTGCTCCCTGAGTTCGACCTCGGGAACTCTTTTATTTTTCGAGTAAAAAAAATTTATATATTTGAAATGTTGGCAATAACTGGCTATACTACAACGCTATAACAATAAAACCCGGTTATCTCTGCAGAAACAACGTTTCAGTATCCATATCCCGAACATGACTGAAATAGATATCATTAGAATATTTTTTTCTAGGACGTCAATGATATATCACCCATAGTGAAAGAGATGCCGTGTGATGGATGTGTTTCGCATGTTTGAAATTAGGGTTAAGAGTAACCCATAGCTGTAGTCGCAAAACTTGTTTATCAAATAAAATTTTGCCGAAACTCCAAGGGAGTCCTGGGTCGAACACAGAGAGGCGACGTTTACTTAATTCGAAATCGTGCTTCATTTTGTTTGTTTTTTGTGTTTTAGTTTTGTTTTTTTTGTTTATTTTTATAAAGTAAGAAAATAATATGGATCACAATGGAGATAGAAGCAAATATGATATATATTGCACAAATGTTTATTACAATAATCTAGAAAGCATAAAAAGAGAGAGGTGAGAAAGAATCCCCCGAGGCAGCTGTTCGATGAGACAACGGCACCTGGCGGAAGCTTGGAAGGAGTTGGGAAGCAAGATGATGGAGGTGAGAAGTAGGACTACGTCAGGTAGAGGAAAGCTTTAATGTGGCTCTAGAATGGAGGTGTGGAGGCAGAGATGATCTGCTATCGGAATGGAGGCGGGAGGATAGCTCCAAGGCCACCCATGAATGGTGATGGGAAGATGTAGGAATATTTGGTGGGGCAGAGGTTCGTTACGCTAATAGGCAACTTGGGAGATTGAGTGTAAGCTCTAACGGAGCATTGGTAGGCATGATAGAACTTAGGGGTAGGTGGGAATAGAGTAGGTAGAGATGGCTTAGAAGGGAGGGGGTGTAGGTCCTTATATAGTGTTATAGAGGAGGCTAGAATAGGCATAAGAACAATAGCGACCTCCAGGATGTCGCTGTAGGTCCAGCTCAAGTGTTGTAGTAGCCAGCTCATGCCTGCAGCTGGCCTTGTGCCTACGAGCAATTAATGACGGCTGTAAGCATCACTAAATATCCGCCAGGCTATTGCTAAAGGGTGAGCCATCTCATTCGCTTGTTGTCGTTGAGGTTGGATGCACCAAGGTCGTTGGATTCAGAAATGAACGGCTAAGACGGTGCGGAGATCACGCCTCCTGATCTCGCGTGAGATGGCGCGTTCTTGAGGTGCGTTGATGGTCGCGTGCAGCACCAGCGCCCATTGAGCGGTGCCACGTGGTGATGCTCCACCACTAGATGTCATCCAACAGGCGCAATTCGATTGCACCTGCTATTCACGAGATTGCCTCCCCCCTCTGCAGCTCGATCTCACGCTTGCAATTTGCAAGCGCATGTCTTCTCTAATGTGCCAAAGCTGCAGTTTGTCGAGTGGAGGGTTGGTGCTGTCGCGCAGTTAAGGCACCCCTCAGTCATTGGATTGAGATCGAACAGTTGAGACCTCTCCATGCTGTGGGCTTGGGGACGTATCGACTCTGGTGGGGCGGCCTAGATGGCACCATGTGGTGCTATCTGGGCCGTTTGTCTTCTTCTTCTTGTGGAGGGTACTATAGAGCTCTGATCGAGGTGATTCTCGCATTGACAGACTGTGATTGTCGCTCTAAATCCATTTGTACGGTCGGATTCTTCATCCAAAGCTTGAAAAGATGTTGCCCTGCCTCCTGGCCATGTAAAATGATGGAATTAATGTACATAACATGCAACTATCCTAAATGAAATGCAGTGGATGTTTGTGCTATATTTATATCATGATATGCAATGCTAGGCCTAATAACTATCGTAAGTAAGCATTTTACGATGAATTTATGCGTGTTTATCATACCCCCATGCTTACCTTTTGCTAGTCCCTAGCAAAATTAACCTAAATGCTATGTATAAAAGTAGAGTCAGGATTCGATTATTTAGGCAAAATTCGTCGATTGCTTTAGAAAATCTCTACTCTAGGTCCTAATTACAAAAGCTCAATAGTGCCTAGGTGACTACTAGAATGTAGACCGTCCAAGCCCTCGCCTTATTCAAAAAGAGAAGATACATAATTTTGTTTTCTTATTTTTCTTCTTTAGTAATTTTTTTTGTACTTTTGGAGTTAGAGAGTTTTAGGATAACTTTTACGGCTACTCGACCCACCCAAGACTCAAAAAGGACTCTAAGTGATAAGCATCTGGTGAAAAGAGTGAAAGACTCACTAGGCGGCCGTTAAAACGAACTTCAGGTTTCTATGACCCTAGGTGACCTTGCCTAGAGGTTTATCTTTTCCAACGGTAGCTTTCTCCCTACTTTTATTTATGGGGTCAACACAGGGGAGAACCCAGTGTATATCTCCCTAGTTTATTCTACTTCCCCCTTCTCCTTTAAGTGTTTTGGGAATTATTGTGCTTTTTTGTGAGCTAGGCTCTGGACAACTGGGTAATGGGCTGTTACCCACGGCGACTTGCTCGCCATACTCGTGCGGTCAATTGTGGTTTTAATTTTTTTTTTCTCCTTTTTCTATTTTTATTTCTTTTATTTCTTTTATGTAGGTGGCTTTCCTGATCTAAGATTTACCTAAAGGCGGTAAAATGAAAATGGTCTTATGGCTGGGCTCTGGATAATCGGCTGATGAGTTATTACCACCGACAAATTGCCAATCGTACCACCCTAGATATACCCAATTTTTGAAGAAACTACCAAAAAGTGAGTCAGTGCAAAAAAGTGTGTAGATGCTTAGGCTTAAAGTCTCCCAAAATCAGAGGGTAGGTTGGTAAGTCATACACTTATCATCCCAATTTATTGACTAGTTTAAGATAATATTATTTGGCGAGGACTCGAGACTAAGTCCACATTCGAGTGACACCTGGGCTAATTAAGTCCGAAGACCTGAAGAGACTAAGTATTCAGGTCTCAAAGTATCAATTCCTAAAGTTTTCAACTCCTAATGCCTAAGTTCTCATCTCATAATTCTTTTTTTAAATGAAAAATAGGAAATTACTGTTACGACTGATGAAAAGATTCATAAGAAATATCCACTCCCATGCTTAGCTAATGCAATGTCCTCATTGTTAAAAATGAATGCATGCAGCAGAGTAGAAGTGGATGAATAGCACCTGGCCTCTGTGAGATTCAGGTCAGCTCGGAACAGTCTTTACTCGTGCTGAGTTTAATGCCTTCAGCTAGGCGATGATCAGCCCGTGGTGGTTAAGGCAAGGTAAGAGCAACCTTGTCCGAGACAGGTTCAGGGAGCACATGGTCAATAAAGGGTTTGTGGCGCTGTCTGTTGACCTTGAAGAAATTACCCATCTTTTGGTCAGAGATTTCGACAGCCCCATTAAGGAAAATCTACTCAATAACGAATGGGCCATCCCACTTAGACCTGAGTTTGCTGGGGAAAAGCTTCAATCGAGAATCAAAAAGGCAGACCTTCTGGTTTGGCTTAAAGCTTTTACGTGAAAACATCTAGTCATGCAGAGCTTTGTTCCTTGCCTTATTTATTCTGGCATTTTCATAAGCATTTTTTCAAAGCTCTTCCAACTCAGATAGTTGGAGTTTCCTGGCTTTCCCGACCAACTCTAGGTCAAAATTACATTTCTTGATGGCACAAAATGGCCGGTGTTCAAGTTCTATGGGTAAGTGACACGCCTTACCAAACACCAGATGGAATGGAGACATATCGATAGGCATTTTGTATGCTGTACAGTAGGCCTAAAGAGCATCATCTAGCTTTTGGGTCCAATCCTTCCTATCAGGCCTAACGATTTTTTGCAAAATGTTTTTGATCTCCCGAATGGAGACCTCGGCCTGTTTGTTCATCTGAGGGTGGTACGGTGTGGAAAATCAATGATTCACCCCATATTTCCATAGTAAATTCTAAAACTGCGCATGAGTAAAGTGTGTGCCACCATCACTGATAATTTCCTGAGGAAACTCGAACCGCCTGAATATATTTTTCTTCACAAAATTAATGATCACCTTGTAGTCATTAGTCTGGGTGGGAATTGCCTCAATCCATTCGGACAAATAATCAGCAGCAACCAGAATAAACTGGTGTCCAAATGAAGGAGGGAAGGGTCACATAAAGTCAATGCCCCAAATGTCAAAAATTTGATGGAATGTATTGGGTCCAAGGGCATCATATCTCTCTTAGCCATGCTCCCAAGTGTCTGGCATCGGGTGCATGACTTTGAGAATTCCTAGGCATCGTTAAATAACGACGGCCAATAGAATCTAGATTGCAAGATTTTTGCTACCGACTCTTTCCTGGAAAAGTGTCCACCACACGCAGATATGTGACAGAACTCAAGTATGCTATGGAACTCAATTTCAAAGATGCATCAATGAATAATCTAGTCTACACTGATGCAATACAGCTCAGGATCATCCCAAAAATAATATTTGGCCTTAGACACAAGTCTACCCCATTGTTGTTTGGTCCAATCCTGGGGGATTAGACCAACGGCCAAATAATTGACGATATCCGCAAACCAGGGGGTTCCGGTACCATAACTATAAGGATAGTCTCATTTGGAAAGTATCAGAGATCGGGACATTCGAATGAGGAGAATCAATTAGGATTCTTGAGAGGTGATCTGCCACTACATTTTGTGCCCCTACTTTATCCCTGATTTCAAGATCGAATGCTTGATGCAGCAGAATCCAGTGAATATGTCGAGGTTTGGCATCCCTTTTGGCAAAGAGATGTTTCATGGCCAAGTGGTCAGTGTAAATGATTACAAGAGAACCTAAAAGATAAGCCCTAAACTTTTCCAAAGCGAAAACTACAGCTAGCAATTTCTTTTCAGTAATGGTGTAGTTCCTCTGGGCCTCGCCCAAAGTCTTTCTAGCGTAGTAAATCATAGAGGGCTTTTTCTCAATCTTCCGACCCAAGACAGCCCTGATGGCATAATCTGATGCATCAGCCATAATCTCAAATGATGCTGTCTAGATCGGTGGTTGCAACACCGGGGCATAGGTAATTGCCGTTTTTAATAAGTCAAATGCCTTACAGCATGATTCATCAAGCTCGAATGGCATGTCTTTGGCCAGAAGGTTGCTCAAGGACTGAGCAACCTTCGAGAAGTCCTTAATGAATCTTCTGTAAAAGGCCACATGCCCAAGGAAAGAGCGGATCTATTTTACGGATGTGGATGGAGGAAGTCTAGAGATAGCATCCACCTTAGCTTTATCAACCTCAATACCCTGACTAGAGACCACATGACCCACGACAATTCCTTCCTGAGTCATAAAGTGGCTCTTTTCCCAACTAGGGACCAGCTGTGTTTTGATGCATCTTTGGAGGATGAATTCCAAGTTAGCTAGGAAAGACTCAAAAGAATCTCTGAAAATGGAGAAATCATCCATGAACACCTCAAGACAATCTCCCACCATGTCAGAAAAGATGGCCAGCATGCACCTTTGAAAAGTCACAGGTGCATTGCAAAGCCCGAATGGCATTCTACAAAATGCAAAGGTTCCGTAGGGACATGTGAAGGTTGTCTTTTCCTACTCTTCGGATGGATAGGGACTTGGTTATATCCTATGTAATCGTCCAGGAAGCAAAAGTATTTTTGCCTAGCTAACCTTTCAAGGACTTGATCGATGAATGGAAAGAGAAAGTGATCCTTTTTAGTGGCTGTGTTCAGCTTCCAATAGTCAATACAGACTCGGCAAGCAAAAGTTGAAAGAGTAGTAAAGGTTTCCCCTTCTCGTTAGTCATAACAGTTATTCTCGCCTTCTTACGTATAATCTAAACGGGGCTAACCCATGGACTATCTGAGATTGGGTATATAATTCTAGCATCGAGCTACTTGATTATCTCCTTCTTGACCACTTCTCACATAATTGGGTTTAGTCTCCTTTGCATCTCATGAGAAGGGCGGGATCCATATTCCATGAAAATACGATGATTACACTAAGATGGCTCGATCCCCCTAAGGCCATGGATGGTCCAACCAATTGCCTCTTTGTTGTTCTTAAGGACCTTAATTGACCTCGATTCTTACTCCTTAGTCAAATCAACACTAATAATCACAAGGAGTGTGTTTTCAGGTCTTAAGAACTCATATTTCAAATTTTTGGGCAATGGTTTTAATTCAAGATGAGGTGGCTTTAGAATATAAGGTAGGGAGGATGCTGACGAAGATTCATCAGGACGATCTAGTGGAAGAGGCTGGGAAAGAATAAAATCAATAGCCTCTTTGGAATGTGGCAGGTCTGCCATGGAGGGTTGTGGGTTGGGTTCGCTAAAGTAGGTGGAGTCCTCGAGTGCACTGATTGTCATAAAAGTCTCATAATCCTAATCCTCGAGCTCCTCAATGAATCCACAATCCTCAAATCCTCTTATTCCTTAAAAATATCTAGAGCTAACTTCTTATCCCCAAATGTAATCTCCATACCACCGCTTTCACAGTTTATGTTGGCCTCAGTGGAAGCTAGGAACGGATGCCCCATAATGATGGGCGTGTTCCTCAAATCGTTATGTACATCCATGTCAAGAACGAGAAAATCTATAGGAAAATATAAATCCTTGACCATGACAATTACATCCTCAATAACACCCCTCGGTGTGCGGACCAAATGGTCCACTAATTGTAGCATTACTAAGGTTGGCCTGAGTTCACCTAACCCAAACCTCTCATAAAGAGAAGTCGAGATTAGGTTGATGGATACACCTAGGTCCAATAGTGCCCTATTCAAAGTCTATTCCCCAACAACTCATGAGATCAAGGGGGCACATGGATCTTTCTTTTTTTGAGGAAGGTGATGCAGGATAACAGAACTTGCCTGCTCAAAGAGAATCACCTTTCTCGAAGTGGGTTCTCTCGGCCTACGCTTTTGGGTACATAGTTCTTTCAAGAATTTAGCGTAAGCTGGGATGTGGCTAATAGTGTCGAGGAGCGAAATATTGATCTCTACTCTCTTGAATAAATTCAGAAGCTCCTCGTTGCTATATACGGTTTTCTTCTTCTTGGTTTTCAATAGGGGCTCAGGGAACGGGATATGGGTGGTATCTTCAATTTTTGGTCCTTAGGCCTTATTGTCTTCTTCAATCTCCTCCTCTCTCTCAACCTCCCCAGGGTTTTGACTTCTAGAAGGTAATTCAAGGTTCTGCGTCTGCTTTCCACTTCTCAAGGTGATAGAGTTTGCAGAGGGATAAGGGTTCGGGTCTTGAGATGGGTAAATGAAGATTGGAGGGCCTTGGTTGGTCATGTAACCGGTAGTAGAAGATGGGGAACCTTGCTCAACCACCTGAGCATGTGTGTGTGGGTCCCTTTGATTCCCATACCCTTGGGCTCTATTGCCCTGATTTTGCACATTGCGTGGGTTGGGTACGGGTTGGGATGGTAGAGATTCGGGTTGTTGAGTGTTAGCAATTAACCCAGATTGCAAGTTATCCAATGATATCCTCATTTTCTACATGAGTTGAAGCATGGACCCTTGCATTTCAACCATTCGCATGTTTAAATCAAACTACCCTATAGATTGTTGGGCATTCCAAGATGGTTGAGTAATTGGTCTCGAGGGCAACTGGGTGTATACTTGACCCTGAGCGATAGGTCGTTGAGATGCATAGTTGCTGGGTCGAGTTTGGGTCTGTTGCCCCTTTCTTTTCCAGGAGAAGCTAGGGTGGTTCCTCCAACCCAAGTTATAAGTGCTGGAATACGGGTTGGACCTAACATTCTCCTACATTGCATACGCATCCTCATATGATGAGGATGGAGAGAAGGAAGGATCAGAAAAACTAGGATCAAAGGCCCCAGTTTGGAACCCATAAGGTTCCGAGAAATCCTGGCTCACAGGTTGAGCCGATTCAAGTTGGTTCAAGAATCCCCACCCCATGGAAGCTCATGAGGAATGGAATGCCAAATTTTCGGATTGAGTAGGTGTAGAAGTGTTTCCCAAATTCCCAAGCATCCATTCTTCCATTCCTTTAGCAACCAAGTCCATTTTATCAAGCTTATTACAAATAAATTCCATGTCAAATGAATGAGAATCCTATATCTCATTAGCATTTGACCTAGATTGTTGGGACCGGTTGAATGCATCCATGGAGGCATGATTAATTGATTTCTAGCTCATTTCCTCAAACAGGTCATATTCACTATCTGCATCCCTGTTTAGGAAATTACCTCCGCAGGAAGCATCCATGTGATTACGGAGTTGTTCAACCAACCCATGATAGAAAATCTACACGAGTTTCCATTTCGACACCTTGTCGTGTCGACACTTCCTCAAAAGTTCCTAGAATCGCTCCTAGACACCATGAAACGGTTCCCCTGGCTACTGGGCAAAAGTGGTAATTATCCGTCGCAAGGCATTGGTTCGTCCGATTTGGAAGAATTCTTCAGGAAAGATGACTTAAGAGCTGCCCATGTTTCTATCGACCTTTCAATGGTCCGACACCAATGTGTCGCCTTATCCCTGAGAAAGTGGGGAAAGAGCCTCATGATCATTTGCTCTTCGTTCACATTCATTGATTTGGTGGTCTGAACCAAAGTGGTCAGATCCTCTAAGTGTTGGAATGGGTCCTCTGAGCCAAGCCCATGGAAATGCTTAATCAAACTTAAGACTTGGGGCTTGATTTCTATGTCTCCAGCAGGAATCATGACGCTGGGATATTCCACATAGTTTGAAGGATCATAAAAATCTTTCAAGGGTCGAGCGCCCTAACCATTCATACGTTGGAACCATTCTTGCATCTGCTACAATTCTTCCAATTGCCTCTGAATTAGCTCTTACTGGTTTGTGGGCGGGGGAGGTGGTTGTTGATTAGCCATGGGATTTGCTTGGCTATAGCTCAACCTCCGCCTCCAGGAATGGCCTAAAGGTCTTTCCAATCAAGGGTTCAATGACCTCCTTCCAAGCATACACTAAAAGAAGTCAAAAGGATGAGGAAGAGAAGGAACTCTACATCACAAAAATACAAGCCTATCCTTAGGTTGGGTAGCCTAAAGGTCTACAGGCTCTCAGAATCCGTCCTAAGATTATGGACGATTTACTCTACTTATGTCTAGGCAATCGAACTAGTTAGAAGGAGGGACTCAGGAGAAGGTTGTTCCTCTGGCTTGCACCTCCGATTCCTAGTGCACCCCCTAGATGCGATTGTTTGATGCTAGTCCTCTAGTTAGACATCAGATTGATTAATATAAGCAGGTTAATCGTGAACAATCTCAATTTGGATCCCAATGAGCGAACCAGTCCTTAGGGCCAATGTCTACTCAATTTTAGTTAGGCTTGGGACAATGGTGCTTTAGGAATGTGGTGGGCCCTTAGTGGGTTGTGCTCTTAATGATTTTTTTTGAGAATGTGTGAATGTGCACAACCAAGAAGATTTCAAGCAAGATTATTAATGATGAGGTGAGTTTTAGGGATCGAATGTTGCATAGTGCCTTTTAGGATTCAAATGATAGGTGTATTCAACAATGTTTTATGAGGCAAACCAAGTTTTGAAAGCACAAGTTCAAGTGCTTCCTTTATAAATCAAAAGAGTATGGAGTGCCTGGCTTGACCTAAATATTAAATCCTATGGGGCAGCTACAAAATGAATTTCTTTTAAATTAGGTGGTGTGGCCCAAACACTTCAATCAATCGGCCTAAATGTGCCACCGATTAAAGCACACAAAATGGTGATTAACCTAATATGATTTCTACTCCTTTATGTGTTGAATTAGTGTACCGAGTCCACAGGTCGAAATCCCTGTTTAGTAGATGAAAATCAAGTTAGGTTATGTGCCTTCGATGTGGGTGAATAAAGTGTGTAAATTGATTCGTCTCACAGAATGTATCTTTTTGTTTTTTTTTATTTTAAATGCGGGGGTGAAATGGATGAAGGTGGCAAACAAGACACACAAAGTCTATCCTAGGGTTTATTCAAACACCTAAGTAGATTGAGTCTTGGTTATGGGTGTGGTGAAATGAAACTAGTGGAGGGGGAATCTGAGGTACACTCACAAAGTACTCTACCCGCACTTTACTCCAGTCTACTACACTTGGATCTCCATGCTAGGGTACCAGCAAGACAATAGATCAGAGATAAGTGGGGTTAGTGTTATGTAAATGCAAAGAAGCATAGAAAACAATAAAGTAAATTCTGTTGCCTCCCTGGCAACAATGCCAAAATGATGGGCATGCTTTACATGTTTGAAATTAGGGTTAAGAGTAACCCATCTTTGTTTTTGCAAAACTCGTTTATGAAATAAAATTTTACCGAAACACCAAGGGAGTCCAGGGTCGAACATAGGGTGGTGACGTTTACTTAATTCGAAAACTGCTCTTCATTTTGTTTGTTTTTGGTGTTTCAGTTTTGTTTATTTTTTGTTTGTTTTTATAAAGCAAGAAAACAATATGGATCACAATGGAGATAGAAGCAAATATGATGTATATTGCACAAATGTTAATTACAATAATCTAGAAAGCATAAAAATGACAGAGGTAGGAAAGAATCTCCTGAAGCAGTTGTTCGGCTAGACAATGGTGCCTGGTAGAAGCTTGGAAGGAGTTGGGAAGCGGAACGATGGAGGTGAGATGTTGGAGGACATTGGGTAGAGGAAAGCTTCAACGTGGCTCCAGAATGGAGGTGAGGAGGCGGAGATGATCTACTACCGGAATGGAGGTAGGAGGATGGCTCGAAGGCGACCCATGAATGGTGATGGGAAGATGGAGGAATATTTGGTGGGGCAGAGGTTCGTTACACTAATAGGCACCTTGGGAGCTTGAGAGTAATCTTTAACGAAGAGTTGGTAGGCTTGCTAGAGCTTAGGAGTAGGTAGGAATAGAGTAGGTAGAGATGGCTTGGAAGGGAGGGGGTGTAGGCCCTTATATAGTGGATGAAAGGAGGCTAGAATAGGCATAATACCAATAGCAACTTCCAGAACGTTGCTGTAGGTCCAGCTCAAGTGTCGTTGTAGCCAGCTCACTCCCACAGCTGGCTTTGCACCTACAAGTAATTAGTGATGGCTGTAAGTGTCACTAAATGTCCACCAGGCTGTCACTGAAGGGTGCACCAACTCCCCTGCTTACTATCGTTGAGGTTGGATGAGCCATGGCTGTTGTATTTAGAAATGAATGGTAGAGATGGCACGGAGATCGTGCCTGCTAGTCGCACATGAGATGGCACGTTCTCGAGGTGTCGATGGTCGCATACAGCATCAACACCCATCGAGCGGTGCCATGTGGTGATGTCTCCGCTGCTAGATGTCATCCAGTGGGCACAATTCGATTGCGCCTGCTCTTCGCGAGATTGCCTCCCCCCGCTGCGGCTCGAACTTTTGCTCACAGTTTGAGAGTGCATGTCTTCACCAATGTGCTAAAGTCGCAGTTTGTCGAGTGGAGGGTTGGTGTTGTCGCTCGGTTAAGGCACCCATCAACCATTGGATTGAGATCCAACAGCTGAGATCTCTCCATGCGGTGGTCTTGGGGACATATTGGCTCAGGTGGGGTGGCCTGGATGGTGCCACGTGGTGCCATCTAGGCCGTCTGTCTTCTTTTTCTTGTGGAGGGTACTACAAGGCTATGATCGGGGTGATTCTTGCATTGACGGACTGCGATCGTCGCTCTGAATCCCTCCATATGGTCAGATTTTTCATCCAAAGCCCGTAAAGATGTCGCCCTGCCTCCTAGCCATGTAAAATTATGGAATTAATGTACATAATATGCAACTTTCCTAAATGCAATGCAATGGATTTTTGTGCAACATTTATATCATGATATGCAATGCTAAGCTTAGGAAATATCATAAATCAGCATTTTACGGTGAATCCTTGCGTGTTTATCATCGTGACATCACTAAAATGTTGTCGATATGTCAATATTACCAACAGTACCCATGTAAACATTACTAGAATGTCTTTTCTCCAGGTTAATGGGTGAAATATAGCCCATGTCAATGTGTGTCAATGATATATCGTTGAAACTGAAGCACATGCATGCAATTTTTCCTAAATATTGCTGATATCTAGCAACATTGGGTGATACCACTACAATTGCTCTCCAATCTCATTTTTTCCTTTCATCTCCTCTCATCCGTTCTCCTATTACCTACTACGACTGTTCACTAGTTCATTCGCCCCAATTATTAGGTGATTTGGACTCCTTGTTCATCTCTTAACAAAGTAATCACCTTAGTCTTGTCATTTTTTTGCATCATTAGGATTAAATCACCTTAATTTAACTTTGATTACTGTTCATACCGAGGTTAAATCTTGTACTATACTATTATTGCAAAAATTGATATGGTCTACACATTATTTACATAGTCCATAATTAATCTTCAATTTGGTGATGATTTGTTGCCTAAATCACTATTATCTTACCTTGGTTATTAGTATATAGCGACATTAATAGCGTTAATTAAATTGCCACTAATATAAATCAATAATGGTGAAATAGTGACAAATAAATTACCACTAAAGAAGGCCATTAGAGACAATAGTTGCGGCAATTAAAGTGTCGCTAATACCATTGATTAAGCGGCGATTGTATAATTGCCACTAGGTTTTGGTGACACTAATGAAGGCGGCAATTAAGCTGCAATTATTTTAAGTGTCACTGATTACATATAGCACCAAATATAATGCCTATAGTGGCAAATATTAAATGTCGCTAAAGGTTATTTTCTTTGTAGACACATTTACTATTGTGGAGGCTATATTTAGCATATTTAGTAGGAACATTTTTTGAAGAGATATCTAGTAGGATCACAAGTTGTTTTTCCAAAATGTAGAGAATAATATTGATGCAACCATGTGGATAAAAAGTAACATAATGAAACCAAAATGACCCAGTTACCCATGAAAGTAGCCAATCATGGAAGGAATACATAAATCATCTATTGTAAATAACACACATCATTAAGTACATGATAGCCATTACCATTCTGTGGCTATAAATTACTTGGCCTATGATTGTGAAACACACAATCAAAAAGATTCATAGCAACTTTCAAGCAATAGGTGACAAATGGTAAGTTAGTCAAGTGAATTAAATTCAGTAAGATCTTTAACATAGCTGAACTTACATGATGGGTACTAACTCTTGAGCATTAGGATCTATGTCACGGTTACTCCCTACATATAGGAGTAAATCTACAAGGAGCACATCTTCAATCTCAAGCTAGTAAGATATAGAAGCATACAAATTACATGAAAGTTAAGATTATTATGGTCCTATTACATGATTTGGAAACAAAAAGTAAAAGCAATAACATAGTACTATTAATTGTAGTAAACAATAATGGCTTTACAAGAAGATGTATTGGTAATTTTACATGAAACCCTCAATAGTCAATACTTATTGTATGAAGTATAAATGATGCCCAACTTACATTGATGTTCTAGTAGAATAAGAAAATACATTAAAGGCCATATAAAAGAAATAGATAGAAAGAACATTGTCCACATGAAATGCAAAAAAAAAAATTATAATGAATTTATCCATAAGGATCCAGGAGTGTGGATAAATGAGGTGTAGTCCACAGAGGACTTGGGCACATTAGATGTCTTTTCAAAAAGAAAGATACACATTAGATGTCTAAATTTTTCAACAGGCGGGGGGCATTGATTTTTCTTTCTTTTTCTAAGAGGTAAAAGATTTGTTTTTCATTTTATTTCCTATAGAATGGATGATGTTAGTCAATAATCTATCTCACAAATAGTCATACTTCACTCAAGACTAATTTCCACTCTTGTGATAGAAAGAGCATAAATTAGAGAAAACAAATATAAGCAGCACTTGCTCTTGCATTGACAGAAAGTATTTTCATTGCTAAAAGCAATGCATATATACCATCCAATTGTAGGGCTACTTTGGTAAAGCCAGTCTTTTCAAGTTGGATTAAGGGATCCAGCAGTGGAGTAGCCTAGATTGGGTATCAAGTATTAATAACGTGACATATACTAGATGGTGTATCACATGGCCTAGAAAGTTAGAAGAAACATAAAGGTGGAAAGCTTACTCTTGCCAATATATTCAAATTCTTGAATATGACTCTCGGGCATCTAAGTTGCCCTCATCTTTTTACTTCCTTCTCCTTGATTCATATAGATAAGAAAGAAAATTATTTAGAATTAAAAGTATCTGCAGATTTCACAACCCAACTTGCCAATGTAGGTAATATGCCTAGTTTCACGTCCTCACTTCCTGACCAAAAGAGAAGAATGTGTTAGATGAAATAATTGGACAAAAAGGAGTGTCACCAAAGAATTCTAAGGGAAAAGATTCTCAGCTAAGTGCCCACCATCACTTTTGTAGTAGGAGATAAGAGAGTTAGTAGCTGAAGGAGATAAAATATTTAAATATATGGATACTATTCTATTTTCCTTTATTTGTTAATGTCTGATTTGGATATAAGAAGCTGACTCAATAAGTGTCTGCAGGGGCATATCTAAGCAATGTTAGCATAGCTAAAGAGCAGCGAAAGAATGGCTTGGGTTACACCTTGATTAACAAAGCCAAGAAGCTTAATGAAAGTACACATTCCACCCTTTTGGTGTTGTCCATCCCTTCTAAAACCAAATAGGTGTACATAGGCCATGCAACTATTCACCCAGCTTGTTGATTTTTGAATACTAATTGTTTCAACTTCATGCTCCCAACTTGCAGAGGGTGATCCTAACCATGGAAATCTTTCTAGGTTTGCTAAGCCTAAACAAGCCAACTGTAAGCAGCTATGTGCACAATTCCTTCTTGTATTCCATGGTAGGAAGCATGTGTTGATTTCTACCATATAATTGAATAGAAAAGATAGAAATTTGCTTAGCGCAAATGTACAAGGAGTACTAAGAAAGGAAGCTAAAAGTAGACAATCAAGACATTTAGCAAGAATGGAGGAAATCAAGGTTCCTTACCAAGGAAGTAACCTATTAAGGTGGAGTATCAAGAATCCTCTAATCTTTCCATCACAGGGACCAGTCCATGGACCAAATAAGCAAATTAGTAATAAAGAGCCAAGCAGAAAATCACTCTACTTTCTTTGTCCTCCATATATGGTGGAGAAAAGGAAGACCTTTAGGGGCTCACGACAAGTCTAGAAAGTTATCCAAACAATTCAACCAAAATCCAAGCATATGTCACTTTCACAACTAGCCCTTCAATGAAGGCAATCACATCAACTACATAACATAGACAAATGATACAAAGATATCTGCTTCATACTTTCAAAGGAATGACGTATATACAACAAATGATGCTTCATAAGCTTTTCAAAAGACTCTTGACAAGATTAAAGCTCTGTTAGAAGAAAAGCCAAATTTGATTACAAATTCAAAATGACCATTTTTTTTAGAAGCAAAAGAGTGTGTCAACCCTTGGTAAAGGATAATATTGCTTCTATTTCAGCAACATACTATTGCAGTTAAGATCGAAAAGTATTCATAGCTATCATTTTAAAACCAAATCCAATCAAGAAATTCAATCATTTAATGTTGTTCATGATGAAGAAAATAACTACCAAGCAATATTTACATGAAGGATTACCTTTGAGAATAGATCTAGATGCTCAGTAAGAATATTTTCCTGCACTCCATGCTATGGAAGACAATGATAACATTCTATGCTTTTCTAGGGCACTCCACTATTTTTGCTGCAAGCCAAACACAACTGGCCACTACCCTCTACAAAGGAGCAATGAATTAAATAAGCACATAGAAGGGAGAAACTAGTCTTTTATCAAGGGCAACATATCATCCTTTTATTTGTGAAAAGTGCAAGAGCAACATAACTGAAACATAATAATGTTTTGGTGAGCTAAACTTTTTTGCAAAAGATAACCTTACATACACCCATTGAAAAGGCAATTTGCTAAGATATGGGCTTTTTCTTTTATTGGATTTGACATTAACAATAATTAAGTGAGATTACTTGTAGGCAAAAACACAAAAAGAATAGAAATGAGGGAGAAACAACAAAAACGATGCAAAAAGGATAAAGTAAACTTTTTATCACCTTTCATGATAAACTAAACTTCAGTAATTTCCCTAACCATCACATTAACACTTGCCATAACTATGAGGCCATCTGACAGAAACCCAAGATATATATCTCCTTAGAGATAGATGAAAAACATTTTTCCAATGTAGGCAACACCAAGTAATCACATTACTCTTTCAGGTCACATTAAATATTGAAATATGTAGCCCCTTATTAATTATAAAAGCTTCAAAGATTATATGGGTAGGAAAGGACCTGTTATTGGTTGAAGTTACATACTCATATATTTAGTTATAACTTTGTTATGGCAACTATATATATTTTAATTAGGTGATGAAAGTGTAAGGAAGCACACATTCAATGGTAAATATTCTAAAGGTATAATACTTTTATGCAGTAGTTGTACATCAATAGGTTTTTGAATTCCAATTCACTGAGTGGTAGCATTATTATTTACAAAGGTAAAATGCATAAATATAAAAATCCCACTCAATTGTGGATCTTTCCCTCCAAGTGCATCCCCTGACTTTCACTATTGCATAGCTCCTTGGCTCTCTTTTAATTCATCTTCAATGGTTGATGTGCTAGTTACTAGAGGGTCTCCTGTTGCCAACTAGCTATAACTGGATAAGATCCACTGAATTCAGCCATGACAATTTAAAAGTATAGCCACACCATCAATGTTTCGAGAGGAGGTTGCAATGTCCAAATAAGTTATATATGTAAAAGAAGATACACGATTGTCACAATTTGATGGATTTACAAAATTATTTAAATTGCAATTTTGCTGGTAAAATCTAAATATTTACATGTGGTTGATTCTGTTAGGGTCCAATGGATATTTAAGTAGAACTAATATTATGCCTTTGATATATGGCAGCAATATCAGAACAAGAAGACTCTATTTAACTATTAGCTTAGCTTTCTAACTATTTATTTTCTTTATTGTTGAGTTCTGACACTAAATAAATAAATTTCAAGTAGGGGAGAAGGAGAATTTATTTGAACATGCCTCACTCACCCAAGAGCTATACTATGTCTTCACTAAGATGCATGTTCTGTGCCTTAACTTTTATTACCTTAAGAGATCCATTGCCCACACCTTCCTCAACTTCAATCATCTTTCCAGTGCTAACCTCCCATGGCTGCATCATTGGGTTGCTTGATCCAAGACAACCTCTTGTTTTCCTGAACGTTTAATATTAAACATCTAGACTATAATTGTAGCTCTTTCTCATTACAAACACTGTGTCATTGTTACCTCTATGTGTATAGTACTCAAATCCATGTATATTGCCTCTTCTTTCGATTGCAAGAGAGGGTGATTTAGCTATTTTTTTATCATTACTAAAATGTTGTTGCCAAAACTAATGTTCCTTCTTTACATAAACACTTACTTAAAATGATGTTGTTGAAAATAATAGGAACAAACTAAACTGCAAGATTTAAACTACAGTAGTATACAAATTGAACCTTACCTCTGAATGTTACTTAGACTCAAGAAAATAAAACAATCATATAATTACATTCAACATTAAAAACAAACAAGCTTTATGCCTCTCATTGAAACTTATCTGATCTAGTGAAATCTAGTATAGATAAAAGTTGGTGAATTCAGATTGAATAACTTCATCAAAATCTAAATTAAATGAAGCTAATGAGAAATTGAGTTTAAATCTTTGTGAGTTAATAATGGTGACAATATGAATTCTAGGAGAATTCACAGCTCAGTCATCTCATTTGTGAGTTTGTGATAATAGATCCTTTTGCAATTGAAACCTCTAGATGATGCAATGTTAATTATATTTGTATTAAGATTCCACTACACCAAGAAGCTACTATTTTCGGAACATGTTGGTTCAAATACTTAACCAACAAGTCAATCCCTTTCCACTTGCACAAAAAAATATCAAAATCTTTGAATGGTTTTTACTATCAAAACCATGTAAAAAATTAAATTAAAAAAATTATTCTATATAGTAGGTTCAATTTTTTCATCTATTCTATAATATGATTTAGTCAGGTCAATATCCAACATTTTGTATCTCCAAATGAATAGATTGGGGCATTTCTTTCAAGCCAACTAGCTTTGAGTCGCATTCCTTCTCTGTTTCACATGTTACCAGAGCCACAATGGTTCAATAGCAAAGATTAAAAAGGGTAGTTGTGCCACATCTTTGATAAGAAGCAAATATTAACAAGTTGGGACTCTCCACTTAAGCAATCAATTTTAAGTTGGTTGCTCTCACAGTCTCACTAATAAAATTAGACACAAACTTTATGCCCCATTGGCCATCCCAAGTATAAATTATAATTATAGCTACATTCAGCAAAATGGGCTTTTCCTGCAAGGGAAAAGGCAAGTAAAACTATATGTTCTTTCTACATTTCAGAGGTAAACAAATGCTGGCTCTGTCATCTTCATTCCTACCACTTGATGGATTTATTTTAAGAAAAATTGTTGAACAATACAGTTATAATCTGAAAGGAATCAACCACAAAAAGCTTATCGATAAGGCCAGCATCCAAGCCCAAAGAATATAAACCATCACAGACTTTGGGAGACAAATACACATGAAAGGCTAGCCTTCAGCAAGCTTAGCTCCTTACATCAAAACCTAATATTGATTAACACCTGTATGCAAAGTGTGGCAGTGGGGCAAGAAATGAAAAAATAATTAGTACATGCCTGAGATACCTTCGCAGCTCTGATGCTGCTAGGAGTGATGTTGAAGACAACACCTCTTTTGCCTCTCCCATCTTTGCCAGATGGTCTATCAACAATCTTCTAAGTAGCTAAATAATAGTAGTGGTTATTAATCAAACAGATTACTCCATAAAGCGAAGATTGATAATTCATATATAAAAGCATAGTCATCCTTCTATATAAGTTCTTTTATGTCGGTAATTGCATGATAACGTGCTCATTCTCAAGTCTGTTGTGATATCTCTGTCACTTGATTTTCTTTTGAAACTGAAAGGAAAGCTATCATTTTTTTTAAACAGTGAGGAAAGCTATCATTAGACAATAGCAATCCGAAGGGTACTATATTTCAAATCAAACAAAACATTACAAAATAGATCCCCAACTATGTATGAGGGACCAACACTCATTTACAATTCTCACATCTAACCGGTCTCTCCTGAAAAAACTTTTCATTTCGTACCCTCCACACACACCATAAGGTGGCAGCCATACACCAGTACAGTCGTCCAAGAGTGTTGAACCCCTGCCAAAGAGAGTCCCAGGTAGGTAGAGGTTCCTAGCAATTCTTCCTCCAAAGCTTGTCTGCAACCAGGCATGAAGAAAAAATATGCAACGCACTGTCAGTGTGTAATCAACAGAGATGACAGGCAATCAACGTAGTCCCCATTCTTTTGTGTCTAAGATCGCTAGTGATCAAGCCTTCTTGCCTGCATAGCCACAAGAAAATTTGAACCTTCAAAGGGATCTTCAATGGCCATATTTACCTGTCAATTGGATCACTCTCCATATCTGTGTTTGATTTGATGATCCTCTCATAGGCCTTTTACACTAAAGAAACCCCATTCCAGCCATAAGTATCAGCCATACTTTTCCTAGGATGCATTTGTTGCAGTGCAGCCAACATATTCTGCCTATCCTCCCATAGCCGAGTGTTTGGTCTACATTGCTCATGACCTTCCAGCCTTTAGCACCCCTCTGCAGTAGACCACAAACTACTGACAGTGGCCTCCTTATCTGTAGCTGTTGCATATGCCCTTGGATATGCATCTTTTAGTATCCCCAAACCTGGCCATTACTCATTCCACAGACTGAAATCACAGCCATCTCCAAGCCTAGGTTGCAGCAGATGCCAGTAGCTTCTGATTGCAAGAGTAACAGATTGCCAAAAAGGGGATGGTTTCACAGGTTGTAGCCTCTTCAGTGCACTATTAGAACCACCATAACTGTCTTTGATTAAGTCTATCATTATATCATCCTTGTAGTCCAAAATCTTGATGGCCCACTTGATCAGGAGAGCTTCATTGAACTCCTTGAGCACCTTAATCCCCATACCACCTATCTCCTTTGGCCTGCATATCTTTTCCCATCTGATGGGCTGCATAAAACCTCCCTCATGGCCAACACCTTTCCAAAAAAATCTCCTCCGCATAACATCCAATCATTTCCAAATAGATTTCGGGGCCTTAAGGATGTTGAAATAGAAGATCGAGATGAATGTTATGACTGAGTTAAGGTGGATTAATCTCCCACCTTTCGATAAGAATTTACTACTCCATCCTTTCAACTTGCCAGAAACATTATCAAACAAAATATTCCAATCATTTTTCTTCAGCTTTGCAGCTCTCAATGGCAGTCCTAGGTACTTCATTGGTAACTTAGCTCGAGGTGAACACAATGAAGTCTCCAGCTCCTTCTCTTCCTACTCATTCATGCCAAAGCATATCAAAGTAGACTTTTCCTTATTCAATTTCAGGCCTGAAATGTCCCCAAAGATCTTTACCATAAGCCCTAGAGCATGTGCAGCAGGATTGGTCCCTTACACAAAGAAGACCGTGTCATCTGCATATTGCAAAATGGGAGCCAAGGTTCTCCTGATGGACAGTGAATACCCTCTGAAGACCCCCACCTCTGCCAATCTGCATGCATATCTTGCAAGCCCATCCACTGCAAGGTTAAAGATCAAGGGGGCTAGAGGACATCCTTGTCTAACCCCACGTTGAGGTTGAATCCAAGCACCACATGGCTTCCCATTGATCAACAGAGAAAAGGAGGCAGTTGTGATACAATGTTTCATCCACTGGATCCATAGAGGAGGGAATCCTCTCCTTTTAAATACCTCCCAGATGTAAGACCAAGAAATCGAATCATATGTCTTTTAGAAGTCAACTTTCCACATGAATGCCTTGCACTTCCTTCTGTGCCATCCACTCAACATTTCTTGAGCCAAAATGAAGGATTCTTGGAGTGATCTATTGGTCAAGAAAGCTGACTGTACAAGGTGGATTAGGCTCTGAAGAACAGTTCTCAGTCGATTTGTTAATATCTTGCTCACTACAAGGAAGATGGAATTTGATAATGAGATCAGCCTGAAGTCTGAAAACTTCCCTGCTCCCAATGTCTTTGGCAGTAGGAAGAGATATGATTTGTTGATCTTATCAAAGCCAGCATTTTCCTTCTCAAATTCTCTAATGACTTCCATCACCTCATTGCCCACCACACTCCACATTTCTCTATAAAAGAATACTTGTATCCCATTAGGGCCTGGGGAACCTTCCATATTAAGCACTTTAATTACCTGCAGGGTCTCCTATTTAGAGATGGCTGGTGTCAGTTGAGAAGCCTTTTCCCTTGTCACACCTGGTGCATCATTCCCTACCATTCTCCATTTCCCTCTCTTAATTGCCCGAGAGGGTCCCCTATAGTATTTGATAGCTTCTGACCTTATTTCTTGAGCGGAAGAGACCCTATGCCCATCTTTGAAAATAGAAGAGATAAAGTTTGCACGCCTCCTAGAGCTAGCCGCAGGATGGAAGAATTTTGTGTTGGCATCTCCCTCCTTAAGTGTAACGAATGTGTGCCCCAGACGTATTTTAAGACGTCTGGGAGGTGGCTCAGACGTCGGACAAGACGTCTGGGATCACAACCAGACGTCTGATAAGACGTCTGGGATAGTTTCAAGACATCTGGAAATCCGTTATTTTCGACACACGCGAGTCACCTGCGCGCCTGAGCGCGCAGACCGCATATTCCCCCTTTTTCTCTCTGCGGCTGCAGGCGGCCTGCCACCTCCTCTCTCCTCTCCGCACGGCGTTAAAAGGGGCGCGCCTCCCCTCCCGTCTCCACCGTCTCCTCCTTCTTCTCCTTCCTGTGCGCGAGAGCGAGCGGACGCGAGGGCGGCAGCGACGGCCGCAGTGAGCGTGGAGGTGCGGCGTGCGAGGGCGGAGCTCTGCCGTGAGGGCGAGCTCGCCGGAGCGGCTTGGCCGGCTGGCGGAGGGCGCAGGGGGCGCGGAGCGACGCGGAGAGGGACCTGCTGCGGTCTGAGCAGCAGGAGCGCGAGGTGCGACGCGGGCGGCGTCGCGAGCGGAGGCCGAGCAGGGTCCTGATTCTGGAAAAATTTCCAGAATCAGACATCTGGATTGATAGCCAGACGGCAAGGTTGACGTCTGTAAGATCATACAGACGTCTGAAAGGTTAGTTTCCGCCTTCTTCTTCCTTCTTGTCGACTGACCGTACTGAGGGAGGGGGTTGGCTGTGCGCAGGTTCGCTGATTCGCCATCCTTTGCGAATCAGACGTCTGGAAGTTGTACCAGACGGCGGGAGTGACCTCCAGACGTCCTGAGGGACCATCGGACGTCTGGGATCTAGGGCAGACGTCCCCGCAGACTTCTGGACGTCTGGGAAACCACGCTGAATAGGTAATTCTCTGATCCACGTTTTAAGACGTCTGGAAGGAGTTCCAGACGTCTGATTTTGCACAGTATCGTCTTTTTCGACCCGTTTAGGGCCCGTTCGGGCTCCGTTTTCCGCGATTCGAGTTGCGTTCTTTTCAGAAGTAATTCCTCTACCCGTCTACAGTAGCTATACACTATTTTGAGACACTCCTTGTGTTTGATCCTTGTGATAGGACCTCGTTCGGTTGCAGTCTTGAGAGTCGCAGAGGCACGCGGGATTCCCGATCATGCCCCCATTACTCCCGTTGTACCTGGTAGAGTGGCTTAAGTTTATTAATAAAATCTGTTAAAGTATGGAACCATAACTAGAAGCTAGGACATTGCATGAATCCTAGGAATGAGAAATGTATGGAATGATAGCTCCTAGGTGATGCATGAATCCTAGGGCTGGAAAACTAGTTGTATGCTAGATCCTAGGATGTGACATGAACCCTAGGATGGAAGAACTAGTGGAATGTATAATACTGCAGTCTTGGAAAAAAATGGAAAGGAATATAAAGCTGCCTGTAATTTGAATTAATAGCTGTCTGTTATGAATAAAGAAACATGTTTGAGATCATGGATTTTGAGAACGTGAATCTGGAAAGTGAAACATATGATGTTCTGAGATAAATAGCTGGAACCCTACGGGGAATTAGGAGTGGAACTCCTGGAAAGAAAAAGGAATGGAAACTGAGATGTAGTTTGTACTGTCTCTTGGGTACGCAGTACCAAGGGAAGTACCTGTACCTGTTTAGTGCAGAGTGGGGCCAGCCGCCCCAGGGACCCGGGGTTAGGATTGGCCGCTCTGTACCGACTTGTTGGCCCTCGTGTACGTAGTACAGAGGAGAGCTAGTAGTGTTAGGAGAGTACTAGCTACCCCACGGGCCCCGGGGTACTGCTAGCCTCCTTCACCGACTTGTTAGGCCCACTAGGGCAAACCAGGGTAGTCAGGCGAGGGTGCGCGGACTGTGGAGGGGCAAGGCCCCGGTTTGGTTACTGTGGAGGGGTTGGACCCCTGTTACTTAGAGGGCTCTGCCCTGGTTCCGTGCTGCGCTTTGGGCGCACCCGTTAACGGAAACGACTGACCGCGTGCCAGTGCAGGCTAGCTACCTGTGCGTTTATCGCGTGTGCCGTAGTCACCGTTATGTCTGTCAGTGACCTTGGGGTGGTTGACTGAGGGTAGGATCACCACGGGGGACTCTCCCGGCCAGGAGAGCACCACGTGCTACTTCTACTTTTGGAAAAGACGGCAATCAAGATCATTCCCACGAGGACATTCGAGATCAAGTAAAGGATCTGAGAAATAAATGAAATAGTGAGAAAAATTGAAAGATGTGAATAAAGGAAGTAATAGAACATAACAGCTACTGTACACTCTACTGTTGCCTTTAGTTAGTTTGCCACTCTACTCAGCGTTTTGCTGACGTGTTACACTCGTTACCTTTTTCAGGACCAGGTGTTGAGCAGCCAGGGTCGGCGGCTGCAGAGGACGCTGGGCCGAGTAGGGTCCAGTAGAGTTACCACAGCCTTTTGTACCCCTTTTGTTTATGTTCTAGTGAGTAGTTTTTGTTTCCGCTGTACCTTCTTTACCTGCAGTTCTTGTTATATGATAAATGCGGTTTTACTGTTGTGGTGGTACCTACTGTAGTAGTTTCTTTCCTTACTGCTGTACTTTCTTACTGTTAGTTATATTCATGCTGGATGTGGTTTATTTTACTGTCTTTTGTTTACTTCCTCGTTGGACGACTAGGTCTTGGGATTAGTCGAGTCGGTCCGGTTCTCGTGTCTCGTAGGGACTCGGGAACCGGGTCGTTACAAGATGGTATCAGAGCAAGGTCGTCCCGAGAAGTGAATCAACTGACTGGAAAATAACCAATTCACATGTTTATAGCTAGAGTAGCCACCAGAACATATCTCTTGACATGAGCTCTTAGAAGTTTTGTTAGGTACCGTCTGTTTTGACGTTCCCATTTTGTTTCGCGTCTCCTTGCAGGAGATGCCTCGTCGCGGGACTGGCGAGACTGGCCGCGGGCGCGGCCGAGGGCGAGGTCGGCGAGGTGGACGTGCTGTCGTTGACGTCTCGGTGGACCAGCCACCACTCCCTGGCGTCCAGGCCCAGGACCTCGCCAGAATGATACGGGATATTGTACGAGAGGAGCTCCACCCACCGCCCCGAGCACCTCCTCCTGGGGTTGCAGAGGGGGAGTCCTCTGTGGGACCACGCGACGGACACGGCGCTGGACACGAGGGAGGGGATGGGCCCCTGCCGCCCCCACCTTCCTCCGATACTTCTGTACACGAGGCACCTTCGCCTGGAGGTGCACCAGCACCTCCCCTACAGCGCCACTTCGAGCTTTTCGGACAGTTCCGGAAGCTGAAGCCCCCCTCCTTCAAGGGGGATGAGGACCCGACCGAGGCAGAGGACTGGCTTGAGCAGCTGGAGAAGATCTTCGACACCCTTCGCCCCCCGGTGGAGTGCCGCGTGGCTTTTGCCACGTACCAGCTGGAGAGTGCGGCACACCGGTGGTGGAGGGCGGTCTGGGGTCAGGAGAGGGACGAGCCGACGTGGGACCAGTTCGTCACCCTCTTCTGCGAGCAGTACTTTCCCCAGACGTGGCAGGACCAGAGGAGGCGGGAGTTCCACACTCTCCGCCAAGGGACGATGACCGTGAGCGCGTACCGCACGCGTTTCTTGGAGCTGTCCCGCTTTGCAGCGACAGCGGTAGCCACTGAGGAGGAGCGCCTTTGGAGGTTCACCGAGGGGCTCCGGCCTGCGATCCGGGGGTATGTCAAACACCTGAAGCTGCCGACGTTTTCGAGGGTGGTAGAGGCAGCTATGACTTACGAGGAGACCAACCCGTCCGCGAGAGAGACCGACGGCGGGCGGAAGGGGCCCTTTCAGCCAGACTTCTCACAGGGCCGGCGAGAACGGAGACACGTGACATCCGCAGGAGAGCTGTCACGCTGTGCAGGGCCATCAGTGGCCTTTGGGGGCCCTCGACAGGGGCCAGTCGCCAGCACCGGACCCCCGCCTAGCCGACAGCAGGGACTCACTGAGGGCGGGAGTCGGGTTCCCCTCTGCTACCAGTGTGGCCAGCCGGTCCACGTCAGGAGGGACTGCCCATCTAGGGCAGGAGGTCAGCAGATACTTCCCGCGTAGAGCACTGGAGGGCGCGCAGGAGGCCGCGGTTTCCAGGCGCGAGGAGGAGGACAGCAGTCGCGAGGAGGGTACCGGCCAGCACCTACCTGTCCGACGCAGAGTGTGGCTGCTTCGTCCGCACCTAGGGCTGAGGGGCGTATCAACGCCCTAACACACAGGGACGCCAGAGCATCGGGATCCGTGGTAGCAGGTATGGTTTCAGTTTCTGGCAGACTCGTTTACACGCTTTTCGATTCCGGTGCTACGCACTCGTTTGTCGCAGCTAGTTTTGCAGTTAGTTTGGACCATGATTATACACTGTTAGAGAATCCGTTGGTAATCAGAGGTCCAAGTGGTCAGCTGTTTGTAGCTGAGGTGTACACGGGTTGCGAGGTCAGCATCGGGGGACATAGCCTGCCAGCTGACCTGATTATGATACAGATGGAGGACTTTGGAGTGATTTTGGGGATGGATTGGATATCCGCTTACCACGCCTTGGTAGACTGTTTTGAGAGGAAGATTGTCTTCTCCATTCCGGAGTTGCCTTCTTTCGAGTTTCACGGGCAGCCAGTGGACGGAGGTTTCAGGTGCATTTCGGCACTTCGGGCGGCGAGACTTTTGAGCCATGGGTGTGAGGGCTTCCTAGCTTGTGTGGTGGCAGAGCACAGCCCCGTGGCAGACTTCCAGAGCATCCCGGTGGTCAGAGAGTACCCCGATGTGTTTCCAAACGAGTTACCAGGACTACCGGCCGAGCGTGAGATCGAGTTTGAGATCTCACTAGGACCAAGGACCAGCCCCATCTCCACCGCGCCATACAGAATGGCACCGCTTGAGCTGCGAGAGCTCAAGTCCCAGTTGTAGGACCTTTTGGAGAAAGGTTTCGTGAGGCCCAGTGCGTCTCCCTGGGGAGCCCCGGTACTGTTTGTGAAGAAGAAGGATGGGACCCTACGCCTTTGTGTGGACTACCGACAGCTGAATAGGGTCACCATCAAGAATAGATATCCGCTGCCGAGGATTGACGATTTGTTTGACCTGTTGCGGGGTGCCACGGTGTTTTCCAAGATCGACTTGAGGTCTGGATACCACCAGTTGAGGATCAGGGAGACCGACGTCTCCAAGACAGCTTTCCGCACCCGGTACGGACACTACGAGTTTTTGGTCATGCCGTTTGGGCTGACCAATGCCCCCGCTACTTTCATGGACCTGATGAACCGGGTGTTTAGACCGTACTTGGACCAGTTTGTGGTGGTTTTCATAGATGATGTACTCATCTATTCTAGAGATCGGACGCAGCACGGACAGCACTTGCGGATGGTTCTGGACACTCTGAGACGACGCAGGCTGTACGCCAAATATAGCAAGTGCGAGTTCTGGTTGAGGGAGGTGACCTTTTTGGGTCATGTGATCTCTGGAGACGGCCTGGCGGTGGATCCCGCCAAGGTCGAGGCAGTGCTCAGGTGGGAGAGACCACGTTCAGTCACTGAGATTCGCAGTTTCCTGGGACTGGCAAGTTTCTACAGATGGTTCATCAGAGGATTTTCACAGATTGCGCGTCCTATGACACAGTTGACCCGGAAGGATGTGCCTTTCGCTTGGACAGACACCTGTGAGGCGTGTTTTCTGGAGCTGAAGGAGAGGTTGACCTCGGCTCCCGTGCTCACCATCCCTGACAGTAGTGGCGGGTTCGTTGTGTACACGGACGCTTCCTTGCTGGGGTTAGGAGGTGTGCTCATGCAGAGGGGTCATGTTGTCGCTTACGCTTCGCGGCAACTGAAGCCCCATGAGCATACCTACCCTACCCACGACCTAGAGTTGGCAGCTGTTGTCTTCGCGCTGAAGACCTGGAGGCACTACTTGTACGGTGAGACCTTTGAGATTTTTACAGATCACAAGAGCCTCAGATATCTTTTTGACCAGAAGGAGCTCAACATGAGACAGAGACGTTGGTTGGAGCTCCTGAAGGACTACGACTGCAGCATCTCCTACCACCCGGGAAAGGCCAATGTGGTGGCTGACGCCTTGAGCCGTAAGGCGCCCGCACGCTTGGCCAGTCTACAGTTAGAGAGTTGGAGCCTTTTGGAGGAGGTGGGCAGTTGGCGACCTCTAGAGTTACGAGGGTACTGTGGGGCAGTGACGGTGA
Organism: Thalassia testudinum; assembly: GCA_037157565.1. NCBI lineage: Eukaryota > Viridiplantae > Streptophyta > Magnoliopsida > Alismatales > Hydrocharitaceae > Thalassia > Thalassia testudinum. The sequence continues at coordinate 127,244,834 of JAZHRO010000014.1, read as the reverse complement.
CACGGCAGACCAGGCCAGAGTTGATAGACCGCATCATCACGGGACAGATGGCCGATCCGTACTTGCAGTCTTTGCGCGACAGAGTGCTATCAGGGGACCCAGGGGACTTCTCTTTCATAGACCAGGTGTTACGCTTGAGGGGACGGTTGTGCGTCCCCAGAGACGAGGAGCTGTTGAGAGAGCTCCTGACTGAGGCACACGGTTCCAGATTCACCATACATCTCGGAAACACGAAAATGTACCATGACTTGAGACGCGAGTTCTGGTGGAGAGGGATGAAGCGGGATGTGGGTGAGTTCGTGCAGCAGTGCTTAGTGTGCCAGCAGGTGAAGGCCGAGCATCAGAGGCCTGCAGGGCCGCTTCAGCCGCTTCCAGTGCCAGAGTGGAAGTGGGAGAGCATCACCATGGACTTGGTGGTGGGCTTACCTGTTACCCAGCGGGGACACGACGCAGTCTGCGTAATAGTGGATAGATTGACGAAGACGGCACGATTCTTGCCGATCCGAGTCACTTTAGGACCAGCACAGTTGGCAGAGAGGTATATCCGTGATGTGGTGCGACTACACGGAGTTCCGCGGGAGATCGTATCCGACCGGGATACCCGCTTTACGTCCCAGTTTTGGGCTGAGTTTCAGCAAGCTTTGGGGACGAGGTTGAGGTTTAGCACGGCTTACCACCCCCGGACGGACGGACAGTCGGAACGCACGATACAGACACTTGAGGACCTTTTGCATGCCTGTGTACTAGACTGGAGGGGCTCTTGGGAGGAGCACCTGCCCCTGGCGGAGTTTGCATACAACAACAGTTATCACTCGAGCATCGGCATGGCTCCCTACGAGGCTCTGTACGGACGGGAATGCACGGCACCCTTGAGTTGGGTTGAGGTGGGGACCAAGTGGGAGGTTGGCCCCAGGTTGATCCGGCAGAGTCAGGAGGTAGTTGAGCAGATCCACAGACGACTCCGCACTGTCAGGAGCAGACAAAAGAGCTACGCGGATCGTAGACGCAGAGAGGTGCAGTTCGAGGTTGGGGACCACGTCTTCCTTCGTGTTTCGCCCATGAAGGGCTTACAGCGTTTGGGGTGAGAGGGAAGCTCACGTCGAGGTTCGTGGGGCCCTTTGAGGTCCTGGAGCGGGTTGGACCCGTTGCTTACAGACTTGCCCTTCCCCCACAGCTTTCTGGTGTGCACGACGTGTTCCACGTGTCCAACCTCAGGAAGTACGTAGCCGATTCCAGTCACCTACTGAGTCACGAGAGCGTCGAGGTGAGCGACGACCAGACCTACCCCGAGCGGCCAGTGCAGATCCTAGATCGAGCCATCTGCAGGTTGAGACGAAAGCAAGTACCCCTGGTAAAGGTTTTGTGGAGGAGCCAGCGGTACGAGGAGGCCACCTGGGAGCCTGAGGTGGCAATGCGGGAGCGGTACCCGGAGCTTTTCGCGGGTACATCTTTTCGGACCGGCTTCGGTCCTCTTTGAGTTTGTTATGGTTATTTGGACATCTTTTTCCCGCACCCTAGTTGGCGCAAGTTTCGGGGATGAAACTTCCTTTGAGTTTGTTATATTGTAACGAATGTGTGCCCCAGACGTATTTTAAGATGTCTGGGAGGTGGCTCAGACGTCGGACAAGACGTCTGGGATCACAACCAGACGTCTGATAAGACGTCTGGGATAGTTTCAAGACGTCTGGAAATCCGTTATTTTCGACACACGCGAGTCGCCTGCGCGCTTGAGCGCGCAGACCGCATATTCCCCCTTTTTCTCTCTGCGGCTGCAGGCGGCCTGCCACCTCCTCTCTCCTCTCCGCGTGGCGTTAAAAGGGGCGCGCCTCCCCTCCCATCTCCACCGTCTCCTCCTTCTTCTCCTTCCTGTGCGCGAGAGCGAGCGGACGCGAGGGCGGCAGCAACGGCCGCAGTGAGCGCGGAGGTGCGGCGTGCGAGGGCGGAGCTCTGCCGTGAGGGCGAGCTCGCTGGAGCGGCTTGGCCGGCTGGCGGAGGGCGCAGGGGGCGTGGAGCGACGCGGAGAGGGACCTGCTGCAGTCTGAGTAGCAGGAGCGCGAGGTGCGACGCGGGCGGCGTCGCGAGCGGAGGCCGAGCAGGGTCCTGATTCTGGAAAAATTTCCCGAATCAGACGTCTGGATTGATAGCCAGACGGCAAGGTCAACGTCTGTAAGATCATACAGACGTCTGAAAGGTGAGTTTCCGCCTTCTTCTTCCTTCTTGTCGACTGACCGTACTGAGGGAGGGGGTTGGCTGTGCTCAGGTTCGCTGATTCGCCATCCTTTGCGAATCAGACGTCTGGAAGTTATACCAGACGGCGGGAGTGACCTCCAGACATCCTGAGGGACCATCGGACGTCTGGGATCTAGGGCAGACGTCCCCGCAGACTTCTGGACATCTGGGAAACCACGCTGAATAGGTAATTCTCTGATCCACGTTTTAAGACGTCTGGAAGGAGTTCCAGACGTCTGATTTTGCACAGTATCGTCTTTTTCGACCCGTTTAGGGCCCGTTCGGGCTCCGTTTTCCGCGATTCGAGTTGCGTTCTTTTCAGAAGTAATTCCTCTACCCGTCTACAGTAGCTATACACTATTTTGAGACACTCCTTGTGTTTGATCCTTGTGATAGGACCTCGTTCGGTTGCAGTCTTGAGAGTCGCAGAGGCACGCGGGATTCCCGATCATGCCCCCATTACTCCCGTTGTACCTGGTAGAGTGGCTTAAGTTTATTAATAAAATCTGTTAAAGTATGGAACCATAACTAGAAGCTAGGACATTGCATGAATCCTAGGAATGAGAAATGTATGGAATGATAGCTCCTAGGTGATGCATGAATCCTAGGGCTGGAAAACTAGTTGTATGCTAGATCCTAGGATGTGACATGAACCCTAGGATGGAAGAACTAGTGGAATGTATAATACTGCAGTCTTGGAAAAAAATGGAAAGGAATATAAAGCTGCCTGTAATTTGAATTAATAGCTGTCTGTTATGAATAAAGAAACATGTTTGAGATCATGGATTTTGAGAACGTGAATCTGGAAAGTGAAACATATGATGTTCTGAGATAAATAGCTGGAACCCTACGGGGAATTAGGAGTGGAACTCCTGGAAAGAAAAAGGAATGGAAACTGAGATGTAGTTTGTACTGTCTCTTGGGTACGCAGTACCAAGGGAAGTACCTGTACCTGTTTAGTGCAGAGTGGGGCCAGCCGCCCCAGGGACCCGGGGTTAGGATTGGCCGCTCTGTACCGACTTGTTGGCCCTCGTGTACGTAGTACAGAGGAGAGCTAGTAGTGTTAGGAGAGTACTAGCTACCCCACGGGCCCCGGGGTACTGCTAGCCTCCTTCACCGACTTGTTAGGCCCACTAGGGCAAACCAGGGTAGTCAGGCGAGGGTGCGCGGACTGTGGAGGGGCAAGGCCCCGGTTTGGTTACTATGGAGGGGTTGGACCCCTGTTACTGAGAGGGCTCTGCCCTGGTTCCGTGCTGTGCTTTGGGCGCACCCGTTTACGGAAACGACTGACCGCGTGCTAGTGCCGGCTAGCTACCTGTGCGTTTATCGCGCATGCCGTAGTCACCGTTACGTCTGTCAGTGACCTTGGGGTGGTTGACTGAGGGTAGGATCACCACGGGGGACTCTCCCGGCCAGGAGAGCACCACGTGCTACTTCTACTTTTGGAAAAGACTGCAATCAAGATCGTTCCCATGAGGACATTCGAGATGAAGTAAAGGATCTGAGAAATAAATGAAATAGTGAGAAAAATTGAAAGATGTGAATAAAGGAAGTAATAGAACATAACAGCTACTGTACACTCTACTGTTGCCTTTAGTTAGTTTGCCACTCTACTCAGCGTTTTGCTGACGTGTTACACTCGTTACCTTTTTCAGGACCAGGTGTTGAGCAGCCAGGGTCGGCGGCTGCAGAGGACGCTGGGCCGAGTAGGGTCCAGTAGAGTTACCACAGCCTTTTGTACCCCTTTTGTTTCTGTTCTAGTGAGTAGTTTTTGTTTCCGCTGTACCTTCTTTACCTGCAGTTCTTGTTATATGATAAATGCTGTTTTACTGTTGTGGTGGTACCTACTGTAGTAGTTTCTTTCCTTACTGCTGTACTTTCTTACTGTTAGTTATATTCATGCTGGATGTGGTTTATTTTACTGTCTTTTGGTTACTTCCTCGTTGGACGACTAGGTCTTGGGATTAGTCGAGTCGGTCCGGTTCTCGTGTCTCGTAGGGACTCGGGAACCGGGTCGTTACATTAAGCCACAATTGTCTTGATCTCTCCCTCCAATCAATCTTCTGTTTGAGATCCTCTTCCATTATCATACTGATGGGTCGGCCCAAATAGGTTGTTAATATGATATTTTTATCGTTGAAATGTGTACAGTGGTTAACCTAATTCAGACCTAACCATCTCTTTACAAAATTTTTAACCTGGCCTAATTGATTCCATCTTGTCACTTTTAGGCCCAGGGTCGAACTCAGGGAAGTGGGGTTCAAGTCGAGTTTCTACGTTTTCCTTAAAACGCGTCTCTTTCGTTCATTTATTGTGTTTTTGGTATTTTTCTTATTTAAGTTTTTTTTCTGGTAATCCTTGTTCTTGAGGCACACCCTCAAAATTGTGTCCTTGGCTTTTAGCCAAAACAGAGTTTCAAAACACGTCTTGCTACTTACAAGACGGGGTACCTGCAAATCAAAGATTATCTTTTCTCTTTTATATTTTTTTTATCTTTTTACTAAGAAGAAAGCAAACAAAAAGAAAGTAAATATAGCATCTATAGATATATATATATATATATATGTATTATATCTATAAAGGGGTGGGGGTGGAGGTGACGATGGAGTGTAGCACTATGTCGAGTCAGTCGACGTCTAGAGAGACGCAACGAACATGACTAGGTGCCGCATGGAGTGTGGATGGATGATGAATGTGTCCATGCTTTCTATACACGTGTATCGGGGAATATCAGCAACTGGTGCAGATATTCCCACGATACAACGTATAGTAAATAACGTGAAAATATATGTACATATGTATGTATATAAGTAAATATATTTATATATATAAGTATATAGGTATATATGTATAGATATATATAGATATATATGTATATATATATAGGTGTATATGTATATATATATATATATGTATGTATATATGTATATAGCTATGTATATATGTATATAAGTATATATATATAATACTATATAGATGTATATATATATATGTATACAAGTATATATGTATCTAGATATATATATATATATATGTGTATATGTATAAGTATATAGATATGTATATATATATATGTATATAAGCATGTGTATATATATATATATATTATATATGTATATGTATATATATATATTATATTATATGTATGTATACATAACTATATAGATATACTATGTATATAAGTATATATATATAGATATATGTATGTATATATATATGTATATATGTTACTATAAGTGTGTGTGTGTGTGTGTCGGTGAATGTGTGTGTGTGTGTGTTGCTGTGAGTTAAATAAAAGAGAGAGAGAGCACCAGACAGAGAGAGAGCGGGCGGGAGAGATCGAGCGGATGCGCGCGGGAGAGATCGGCAGAGAGAGAGAGATCGCGGACGTGCGAGTTAAGACGTCTGCAAGAGGCGGCGGACGTCTGATGCCGCGTCGTTTGAAGGCGAAGGCGGACGTCTGACCGTCGCGGTGCACCGCGCCTTCGCGCAGTGGACGTGAGGCGTCTCCTGCAGACCGGGTGCGAGGACGGAGAGCGGGCGATGGCGCGCTCGGAGAAGGCGGTGGGGAGTCTGCAGTCGGTCGCAGAGTGTTGCGGAGGAGGGCAGGGGTCGGCGCGAGGCGGTAACCGGCCGCTGCAGTGCGCGCGGCGGCCAGCTGCGGGTGAAATGCGGGGTGGACAGAACGGAGACGGAGGCGGGGAACGGGCCTGCAGGCGCGCGCGGAGGGTTGCGCGCCTGCGGGGAAGGTCGCGGAGGAGCGAGGGGAGCTACTGCTGCCGCCGCCGCCGCGGTTTGGCTGCTGCTGCTGCTGCTTCAAGCTTCGGAGCTTGAAGCGGTAGCAATGGTGCGGAGATGAAAATGAAAAGAAAAGAAGACACCACGCCCACCGGCTCGTTGAAGATCTGGGCGGTGGTGTTCCCACTGTGGTGGTGTGCACCACAGTGGGTTCTCCTGCTCGCCGGGTGCCTCCTCGACGGAGGGCCGGCGTATGGGAGGGGAGAACGGTGGAGAGGAAGGTGGTGGCTGTGGGGTCGTTGCAGCAGCTCCCCTCTTCTTCGTCGCGAGGAAGAGCTGCGGCTTTATAGAGGAGGAGAGCGTGGCGGGGAGGCATGGCAGCAGCAGGGAGAGGTGTTGGAGAGTGGCAACCGCAGGGAGAGATGTTGGTAGGGTATGGCATCGCATGCAGCATGGCGTGGAAGAAATGAACCGTGGGAAGAAGAGAAAAGAAGAAATCAAGAGGAAAAATAAAAAGAGGTGGATTTTGCAAGGAGGCACTTGAAGAAAAATGTTAATATGCAAGCCATTATTTCACTCCTCTTCCTCTTCTCAATAAAATGCATGAATGCAAGTGTCTTTATAAATGCGACTATAGGATCATAATATACATAGATAATGCTAGAAAATAGCACAAGAAGGCGTTATTACAGGCGTGTTTTGAGGTGCAGACATATACCCCCATGCCTATTTTTTTGCTAGTCCCTAGCAAAACCGTATTTAGAAATGATCTTAAGCTGAAGATTTTCTTCTGAGATGATATCGGTGTGTTTATTATCAGATATTGTGAGAACCAATTGTAGAGAAGATTACCAGTACTTTAAGTCTTACATGACAAAGATTATCCCTCAACTAACCAGGACTCTTGATATTTAAACCTTAAGTACGATTTCCAGGACCCAGGAGGTTTTGCCATACTCGAGAGCTCAAGAGGTTATGGTTTGTGCATAGTGAAGGATCAAGACTGACCAGATGAACCTTAAGACTCACTCCCAGGGTTTCACGAATATTTAAGTATAGGTTGGTCCTAATTTCAGCTCGTGTTTTCGGATTGACCCTTAAGATGATTACGGAAAACTCAACTCCCATTTTCTGATTTTTTTTTTTTTTTTGTGGCTCACCGAAAAACAAAGTATACAGACATTTATGAGATATACTGACTCTTTTGCAACATCTTTTTTTTTTTTTTTTTTGACAACTCTTTTTCCTTTTGTTTTGTTTTTTTTTTTTTTTTTTTAAACACCTGTCAGTATATCTCTTACAACACATTTTGAAGGAGCACACTTATTTTTCTTTTTGATGGGAGAGTTTCTTTTTGGTGGAAAGAGTCACTCCTAAACACAAGACTAAAGCCTGGGATAAAAAGTCTACCTGCACACACAGGTAAGGACTCCACCTTTCCTAATGAACACTAGGGTTGGATCTTATGTTCACCTGGTCTTTCCTGATATGTGTAGTGTGAACCAAGTTTACTTAAGCTCTCAAGAAAAAGAAAACCAACTAATCCTGTACTGGTGTCTCAGGTACAAGAAATGTTCTTAGTTAGGAGAGATTTTGATCTATTTCGTCAATGCTTTAAGTGAATTAAGCCGAGCCTGAGCGAATCAAGCTTCTGTGGCCTGGAAATTCTTCAAAACAGAGGTTGAATATCCATAAACACTTATTGTATTTTTTGTTTCAGCTTTTAGATCATTACTAAACACCATTTATTACTAATATATATATATTTATTTTTTTTTTCTTTTCTTTTTTCTTTTTCTTGCATATTTACAAATAGGTGGTAATTGTCTGATACCATAAAATACCCGGATCCTATGGATGCCTATCCACCCCCCCATGCCAAACAATGCTATGTCCTCATATGCATGCAGGGAAAGGCAGAGAACGGACGACAGATCGGGTAACAGGAGCTGAGGTTCAGGGTATAAATCAGGGTGGAAGGGTGGGTGGATGGTGGGTGGTGAAGAGAAAAGTGAAGTGATTGCGATAGAGGCGTGAAAAGTAATGGTGGATGGTGAGAGATTGGCATTTTCTGGGACGAGAGTGTCCCAGGCGGATCAGAAAACAGATCAGGAAGAGGAAGTTGGCCCTTAGATTGGCCAAGAAGGGGGGCTTTTTGGATAGATGGATCCAAAAGGGAATAGCCCCGGTGAGTAAGATGTGGGCTCAAGGTCCCAGTGTGGATTTGCAAATCGGCCTGATTTAGCGGGAAAGAACGGGCAATCCGATCTTCCATAGTGTGGACCGGCGGTGAGCAGCCCGGCGATGACTCAGACCACAAGGTATGGGAAGCGGAAAAAAACTCGTCAGAAGTCTGGTCAAGAGAAGGTACAGGAATAGGGAGGGATTGGGGAACGTCACAGTTTGTGTTGGTCAGGCAGTCGTCAGGTAATTCGCAGCAGTCAGAATCGGCTCCAATTAGTTCGATACACGTACTGACAGTCACGTCCTCGTCAGACGTGTCATCCTTGATGTGATCACTATCAGCATAAGAGTGCGGTGCTGCAGCGGGATTAACCTGAAATCCCGGAGGAATACTCGGAGCTTGCAGAATTTGATGAACCTGTTCCTGAGAAGGTTGTACCTGTGGTTGCGGACCACAGGGTACAAAGTTTTGCGGGTTTGGAACAGGTTGGGCGGGAAAAGTGCCCTGAGATCGAGTCGCCATGCTTAGTTGACTGATCTCAGCATTCTGCTGCGCCAAATGCTGAAGAGAGGTCATGTTTTCTTTATGGCGCTTTGACATTTCCGTCATCATTCGCATCAATTTATCAAGAGGTTTTGATGCGTGTTTGGTTTTCTGTACACAAGGGCCTGATGGCAGATTTGCCATAGGATTAGACTGGGCCCTTGGGATGACGGGTGCGGACGATCGCATTGGTCCACCAGCGGGGTTTCGACGCTGCGGGTTGTTGGACCATGCAAAATTGGGATGATTGTGCCACCCTGGGTTATACGTGGCAGAAAATGGGTTATTCCCCAGGGTGCAGGCATCTTCTATGCCAGAAGACGTGTCTGCATATGTGTCCGAGTACATGGAGGCTTGGTCCTCCGTGTTGAAATACTGGGTCGCAGAAGCCAGTTCCACATGACTTACCGAGTCGCTTGGCACGACACTCGATAAGGAAGGTCTTGCAGGGTTTCTCGGGATAAGCCTGGTGTTGAAAGAATTGAAATTGTGACGAAGTGGTGAGGCGGGGGTGTGTGCCATGTTTGTGGAGGAGGAGGATGATTAGGCTCTTTTTCTAGATTTATCAGTCAATACAAGCAATTCAGGGTTTTGTGACCTCCTCCCAAACATGCACTACCGGAGGAAGAGTTGAGGAGATGAGTAGGGAAAAGAGATGAGAGAAATGACGCCGCAAAGGTACACTTGATTACAAATCAATACAATCAAGTTCCTAACCTCGACAGTGTTCCCTTAGACTTAAAGATCTAAGTTACCTACTATCACGAACTACGGAACCGAATGCGAGCACCGCGGAACCACCGGGCCAGATTGAAAGGCCATTTGCCCCAGTCTTAGACACCCGATAGCACGCGGGAACTCTCACCAGCACGTAGCCGCTACACGTAGGTAGTTAGACCTCCAATCCTTAAAAAGGGTCAAGTTACTACTAATTTTAATTAGAGGCTTAGGGTCAAGTGCTTTTGGAATGTGAAGGGCGTTGTTTACGGGTAATGCCCAAGTGATTGATTTTAAGAGTGTGTAAGAACAAGCATGCAACGGGGAAATCTCCCCGAATTGAAGTTTTTATTGGCGAATGGTTTTTAGAGTTCAGCCTTAAGTAGTATGAATTTTAGGGTTTTGCTGAATTACCAATTCAACCAATCTCCGGGTTTGTGCAAAAAAACAGGTTTTCCTTCTAAAACCCAAGAAACCCTTCTTCAATTATCAGTTAGTTAATGCATGCTAAAATGCAATGGGCTACCCTAAATGGAGAATTCTAAGTGTGGATGCACGAATCAGTTTTATATCAATGTGACAGGGAGCCAAAGCACTTCAATTCAAGTACTCCCAATCACCAGAAATGATTTCCACACACGAGGCTTCAACCAAAAGATAAAGAAAATAAAATTGTTGGGGTTGAAGTATTCAGGATCGAATCACAGGCAAGTTTGAAAAGTCGTGGTGGGGTTGGAATCAACTCAATTCCAAGTCTCCCCACCAAAAATGTGATCCTGAATTAAAGATAAGTGAGGCAAAAGAGGGATACAAGCAATCTTTTTCTTTGCCTCAAAGAATACTTCCCATGGCGAAAAATCTAAGAATCAAGATTCTCGGATTTTCGCTATGCGAAGTAAGGCGGGAAATCCCGAGGCAGTGCGAGTGAAGACAACCAATCAATCAAGTGAATTTTAATCCACTTGCCCTCAAGAAATCCCAAGAAGTTTTTCTAGTTTTTAGTTTTAAAATTATTTTTTGTTTTTTTTTATTGTGGTGGCAAGTTAACCCTAATTTGATGAGAAAAGAAAACCTACTTGTTCGGCAACGTGTGCGAAGCTCCAATGCGATGTCGGCGTCTTCACGCTCTCGTTCCCGCCTTGGATCTGCTCACGTCCTCGACTTCGTCAGCCTTCTTCTCCTTCCACCAGGTTCACCTGCACACCAAAAACAGCAATACCCGTGAAGAGAGAAGAGACAAATTTAAAGGAATTGGATAGAAACTTACTCGAAAGTGCACCTCCCCGGCAACGGCGCCAGAAAAGTATGATGGTTCGGCCCAAATAGGTTGTTAATATGATATTTTTATCGTTGAAATGTGTATAGTGGTTGACCTAATTCAGACCTAACCATCTCTTTACAAAATTTTTAACCTGGCCTAATTGATTTCATCTTGTCACTTTTAGGCCCAGGGTCGAACTCAGGGAAGTGGGGTTCAAGTCGAGTTTCTACGTTTTCCTTAAAACGCGTCTCTTTCGTTCATTTATTGTGTTTTTGGTATTTTTCTTATTTAAGTTTTTTTTCTGGTAATCCTTGTTCTTGAGGCACACCCTCAAAATTGTGTCCTTGGTTTTTAGCCAAAATAGAGTTTCAAAACACGTCTTGCTACTTACAAGATGGGGTACCTGCAAATCAAAGATTATCTTTTCTCTTTTATATATATTTTTTTTATCTTTTTACTAAAAAGAAAGCAAACAAAAAGAAAGTAAATATAGCATCTATAGATATATATATATGTATTATATCTATAAAGGGGTGGGGGTGGAGGTGACGATGGAGTGTAGCACTATGTCGAGTCAGTCGACGTCTAGAGAGACGCAACGAACACGACTAGGTGCCGCATGGAGTGTGGATGGATGATGAATGTGTCCATGCTTTCTGTACACGTGTATCGGGGAATATCAGCAACTGGTGCAGATATTCCCACGATACAACGTATAGTAAATAACGTGAAAATATATGTACATATGTATGTATATAAGTAAATATATTTATATATATAAATATATAGGTATATATGTATAGATATATATAGATATATATGTATATATATATAGGTGCATATGTATATATATATATATATGTATGTATGTATATATGTATATAGCTATGTATATGTGTATATAAGTATATATATATAATACTATATAGATGTATATATATATATGTATATAAGTATATATGTATCTAGATATATATATATATGTGTATATGTATAAGTATATAGATATGTATATATATATATGTATATAAGTATGTGTATATATATATATATATATATTATATATATGTATATGTATATATATATTATATTATATGTATGTATACATAACTATATAGATATACTATGTATATAAGTATATATATATAGATATATGTATGTATATATATATATGTATATATGTTACTATAAGTGTGTGTGTGTGTGTGTCGGTGAATGTGTGTGTGTGTGTGTTGCTGTGAGTTAAATAAAAGAGAGAGAGAGCACCAGACAGAGAGAGAGCGGGCGGGAGAGATCGGCAGAGAGAGAGAGAGATCGCGGACGCGCGAGTTAAGACGTCTGCAAGAGGCGGCGGACGTCTGACGCCGCGTCGTCTGAAGGCGAAGGCGGACGTCTGACCATCGCGGTGCACCGTGCCTTCGCGCAGTGGACGTGAGGCGTCTCCTACAGACCGGGTGCGAGGACGGAGAGCGGGGGATGGCGAGCTTGGAGAAGGCGGCGGGGAGTCTGCAGTCGGTTGCAGAGGGTTGCGGAGGAGGGCAGGGGTCGGCGCGAGGCCGTAACCGGCCGCTGCAGTGCGCGCGGCGGCCGGCTACGGGTGCAATGCGGGGTGGACAGAACGGAGACGGAGGCGGGGAACGGGCCTGCAGGTGCGCGCGGAGGGTTGCACGCCTGCGGGGAAGGTCGCGGAGGAGCGAGGGGAGCTGCTGCTGCTGCCGCCGCCGCTGTTTGGCTGCTGCTGCTGCTGCTTCAAGCTTCGGAGCTTGAAGCGGTAGCAATGGTGCGGAGATGAAAACGAAAAGAAAAGAAGACACCACGCCCACCGGCTCGTTGAAGAGCTGGGCGGTGGTGCTCCCACTGTGGTGGTGTGCACCACAGTGGGTTCTCCTGCTCGCCGGGTGCCTCCTCGACGGAGGGACGGCGTATGGGAGGGGAGAACGGTGGAGAGGAAGGTGGTGGCTGTGGGGTCGTTGCAGCAGCTCCCCTCTTCTTCGTCGCGAGGAAGAGCTGCGGCTTTATAGAGGAGGAGAGCGTGGCGGGGAGGCATGGCAGCAGCAGGGAGAGGTGTTGGAGAGTGGCAACCGTATGGAGAGATGTTGGCAGGGTATGGCATCGCATGCAGCATGGCGTGGAAGAAATGAACCGTGGGAAGAAGAGAAAAGAAGAAATCAAGAGGAAAAATAAAAAGAGGTGGATTTTGCAAGGAGGCACTTGAAGAAAAATGTTAATATGCAAGCCATTATTTCACTCCTCTTCCTCTTCTCAATAAAATGCATGAATGCAAGTGTCTTTATAAATGCGACTATAGGATCATAATATACATAGTTAATGCTAGAAAATAGCATAAGAAGGCGTTATTACAGGCGTGTTTTGAGGTGCAAACACATACCCTGCCACATTTTCCTATCTGCAAGTTCCTCCTTTGATAGAAGACCTGCTACTTCCTTGGAGTCCAACTGCTGGATGTTACTCAAAGCCTCTACCCACCTTTGTTGCCTTAAAGTGTTCACGGTAGCACCACACTCTTTCAAGATTGTGCGCAAGGTTGCCAACTTGGATGCCAATTTGATAGTAGCAGAACCCTCCACCTCTTTAGCTTGCCACCATGAACTGATCATCTGATGGAACCCCGATTCATTCAGCCATGATCTTTTTAGTTTGAAGTATGAGTCGACTTGGATCTCTTCCCCACTATCCCAAACCAAAGGGGTATGGTCGGAGAAAGGTCGGTCCAACCCAGCAACACTCGACAGTTGGAATCTTTCAAGGATGTTCACATTCCCAGAAAATCTATCAATTTTGGAAAGCAACCCATTACCATTGCGCCAAGTAAATTCAACACCTGAAGAAGGGTACTCATTCAGTTCAAGTGATTGAACCACCAGTTGGAAACCAATAGCTGAACTATTTGTGTCACCAAAAGGCCTATCTACCCCAGTCAGCACACAATTGAAGTCACCTCCCATCAGCCAGGCTTCCCCTTGCACCAATTCAGCTGCAGCCACCCAATCCACCCACAATTCCTGCCTTGCAGATGCAACATAGGGGCCATACACACCAGTAACCCAGATAGTGTCAAGCCCCTGGTGAGTTTGTAATTTGCAAGTCAGTAAGTGTCTGGCCTTGTGAGCTTCCAGACAGTGTGCCCAAGCCTTTCTCCACCAAATGGCAATGCCCCCCGATCTACCATGTGCATTAACCTTCACACATTCATTTGCCCCTGCAGCCAACAAGTCACTCCATAGTCTATCAGAGTCATTCTCAATGTGCGTCTCTTGAATGATCGCACACTCAATCCTCCATTCTCTCAAGTATCTCATCAATGAAGCCCTCCGACTCTTCTCGTGCAACCTGTGCACATTCCAAGTGAGGATTCTCATCTATCCTCACAAGATCCCTCCCCTGTGGTTATGACATTTGCATACTTGCATAAGCTCTGTAACCTTGTCTTCATCCAGTAGTAGGTCAGCCTTTGATTTCCTCTACTTGAGACTATAAGGTGATCTACCCTTAGCAGATTTAGAGCAAGATCCAACACCAAATTTGAGACCCTCCACCTCTCGCAGATTCTGCTAATCCTTCAGGGAGTCAGTCATAGTCTCTTATACCCCCTGCACCTCATTATCCTTAGCGTCTGGCAGCACACTCCCTACTTCCTCAAACACTGGCCTCATCGCTTCCATCCCAACCGATTCCTCCTTCTCTGCAACCATTGTCTCTCCCCTTTTCCCCAAGTGATGGTCCTTGCATTTTTTGATAGAGGGGGACTCTTTAGGAGAAGACCTACACCCACCCTGCGCAACCACCTCTTCAACAGCTTCAGAATCAGATGACTTATCTTGCCTCACAATAGTGTCACCCACCATGAACGTCAGCAGCAGCAACCACGAACTACCAACACATCTTAAAATCAATCTGTCAGGGACCGAACCTGCTTTAAACACATCGACCATCACATTCAACGATCGCCCAACACCCTCCAACAGTCCTGCAACCTCATCTTCTGCCATTGAGGCAAATCTAGTTATCATGGACGCCACAACCTCCTTCGACCTCAGGTGTAAAGGTAACCCCTTGATCTTAAGTCTCCCTGACCTGGATCCTAATCTCTAGGGTGGCCTCTCCGACAGGGCTCCATCAAAGGGAGAAACTGATCGCCATATCACCATTTGGCCATCATTGAAGGACGTTTGAAATTGTAGTCTTTCGACATCCATCATCCCCAATCCAAATAGCACAAAACGTGTTGGCAACAGAGAGGTGAACTGCTAGGAATTAGTCGATGGGGAAAGAGAGCTTACCAGATTGTGCAAGTTCTCCGACATTGGTCTCCAGTCATAACCTCTCCAATCAATGCCCCTCGTAATATCAGCTCTGCCGCTCTGATGTTCTCTGTCATAGGGACCTCCACGTCAACCGTATGCCCCTCAAAGGTATGGGGGGGTGGTGGTGGTGGTGGCATCGGCTGAACCCTAGTATTCAAACTTTCAGAGTGCGGGAAAAGGCGGCCTTTCATCTGCCCATCAAGAACTCTACACAAATCCCTCTTGTGACCAAATCCACAGCATGCTAGACACACAACGGGAGATCGGCAGATAGCCGCCATATGGCCCCATCGCTGGCACCGAAAGCACACGATCCTTCATTCACCCTTGTGCTCCCTCTATCAGTCCACCTCGCCTCCATCACCCTTTTATCATGTATATCAGATTCTCTCCTCTCCTTCCGCCTCCATGCCCTCGACCTCCAAGTAGTCCATCCCTCGTCTTCCCTAATTCTACTAGTCGCTGCCCTGAGATCGCCTGTTGTCGCCCTGAGATCGCCTAACGTCACCATCTCCACCCGCCTGAAAGGAAATCTATCATACTACGATAGCAATCTGAGAGGGCTTTTGTTCATTATAAAATTAAGAAAGGACCATTACAAAGTAGATCCCCACACATGTATGAGAGACCAGCATTCATTTACAATTTACTCCACACACACTGGTCTCTTCTGAAACAAATGCTCATTCCTAGCCATCCACATACACCACATAATCGCTGCCATATGCACATGTGGTTTATCTCATAGTAAGAAATTTTGCCATCATGAATCCCACATAGGAAGTGGTTCTCTACACACTCTTCTTCAAGATGCATCTATCACCAGACATGAGGAAAAGATGTGACCTGGGCTGTTAGTGTGTAACCCACAAAGATAGCATACCTGTAAAGCAATATCCATCCTCCTATGCCTTAAATCCCCTATAATCAAGCCCTCCCTCCTGCACAACCATAAGAATATTTGGACTTTGAGTGGGATTTTCAATAACCACAACTTCTTTCCAATCAGATCAACCTCCTTAGATCCAGACATGACCATTATCTTCTCTTATGCATAGGCTGATGTGAAAGTGGCATCCCATAGGTAACGATCTTCCATTCCAACCATCAGTTGGAATGTTTGTAGGTTTGATAGCAGCTACATTTTCACCTCCCATGATCGGGTGCCTTCTTTACACAGTTCAGGCCCACTGATTTGCCAACACTCCTACTCAGACAAGTACCTGCTGACCGAATCATTTTTATTTGTAGCAACTGCAAACACTCTCGGATATGCTTCCTTCAGTAGACCCAGGGAGGACCACTGCTCCTACCATAAGTTGAAGGTACTGCCGTCCCCTAAAATCGACTACAGCACCTGCCAGTTATTTTTCAGAGTTTGTATCACAGATATCCAAAATGAAGATGGCTTTGCTGGACACAGCCTATTCAGAGCACTCTGAGATCTCCCATAGCTGTCTTTAATGAGATCAGTCCATAGCTTATCTTCACCATTGAATAGTTTGATTGCCAACTTGATAAACAATGCCTCATTGAACTCCTTAAGAGATTTTATTCCCATTCCACCATACTCCTTTGGCAAGCATAAATGTTCCCACTTCAAAGGTTGCATAAATCTTCCCTCATGACATGTTCCCTTAAAAAAAAATCACTTATGCATCACATCAATGCACTTCCAAATGGACTTAGAGGATTTGAAAAAGGTGAAAAAGCAAACTAGAATGGAAGTAATAATAGAGTTCAATAAAATGAGCCCTACTCCCTTGGAAAGATACCAACTGTTTGATGGGAACACCATCGAGAGCCATAATTAACTCAATTTGTTTTGATTAAGTCAATAAAAACTCCTACATATCTTTCAGAATGTCTTAAGGGCACAAAACATTCATTTGAGAAGTCAAGAATACAGGGTTATTTCTATAAATTTACCATTCTATCGCAAAAATAGAATAACCACAGGTATTCTCAGGGGTTGTATAAAGGTCAAATGTGCTTTAGAGTCAATCAAGAGGGTTCATCCAGAATGAAAGGGGTTTTCATGCATTATGGGTATTAAATGACTTCTGAAACCCTAAAAATAGATCCACTTAATTAATTGAAGTTTTAGTTAGGATAAAATTCACCTAAACCCTCTAAAATTTATAAAAAGTATTCTCTGGGGTTTGTTACCTTCAATTTGACCATCAAAACCCATTTTGACTTAAAGTAGAGATACAGATAGACTTTTGCCTTAGATTGGGTATTTTCATAAATTACCCAGTCAAACGAGGTCAAAACCAAAATACAACTTCACCATTGGATTTCTTGTGTCCGAATTATATTTGTATCAAAATTTAGGCCTACTTTGCACTTTGGTCCAAGTCTAATTTTCTTCATTTCACATGGCCCCTTAGCTTTTGAATTTCTTACAAAAAGGCCCCCAATTTCTTCATCTTCTTCACAAAAAGGCCACCGCTGCACCAAAATCTTATTCCTACAACTTCGGTGAGCTTCATTTGGCAAGAACACCTTGATTTCTTGATGAATCCTTCTCAGATTTGAAAGGGGAATTCGTTAAGAAACTAACTTCCTTTTTAGCCAGATCCGAAGTCCTAGAAATTGCTCAAATCCTCATGTGAATCCTTCAAAGAGTTGGGTTTCCAACTACGGTGACCTTCTAAACTTGGGAAGCTTGCTTCCCAAGATCTAATCACCTTCTAAGGGCCTACATAAGACTCCCCAGGGCAGATCGTTCTCCCCCAAGATTAATTTCGACCGGATCCACCCCAATTTCTTCCTTCCTAATCTGGCCGAAAGGTACCTCGAGCTCCGGCGACTCTCCCTGCCTCTCCTCATTGTCTGACCACAATACTGGTGGAAGATACTCCTTCCTCATCTTCCTTCGCATCGCACAATACCGGCGATGTCCCTATCTCCTTCATCCTCGCCGTCATCACCCCACTGAAGCCATTTTCTTCTTCAACGCTGTCCATACCGCAACCGATGCCAACTCTGATCCTCGCCGTCCGCTACCTATCTCTATCAGCTCCTCAACTTCTCCACTTCATGATAGCACCTCCAACACTTCGCTTCGACCTCCGTATCAACATCTGTGACTCCGTCTTCCATCTCATCGACATACGACTGGCGAGCGCTAGTGGCCACCATAGACCATCGATGCCGTCGCTTCGACACTCCTCACCATCACCTCCACTCAGAGACTAAAACCCCTCAAGTAATTGAGGGGATCAACTTCTCTAACACCCCACATAGCACCACCATGTTCGCAACTTTGCTCGAACTTCGCCCTATGCTCACTTGCACTCTCACTCCACCCTACCACCATCGTTGCACTCCACGATGTTCGGCGAGGGTTCTGAACTATTTTGACTTGGCTGCATGGTCGTATTCTTATTCTCAGGTGTCTTCATTGGAGCTCCGCTACTTCTGCCATCGCCACTACATTCTTCGAGCTCTAGGTCACGCAGGCATCAGGTGTTACCTCCAAGTGGCACAGACGAGGCCCAGGAGCTGTTCCAGGTCTCCTATTACCATTGAGGGAGTCTTCTTCAATGACAATTCAACGCATCTTCATAGTGGCTTCCTCAATTGGGATAGCATTGCAGCAGTAGCCCACACAAAGAGAGAGGGGACTGATTTAGTCCCACATCATGGCTTTTAGAAGAAGTGCAGTGGAATAAATTGCATTTGTGCCTGGGACTTATCACCTCAGACACAAGGGTTGAGGTTCCCCCTGATACGCACGCTCTCGACCAGCCTAAGCTCTCTCACTCCTTGCTAACCACCCACTATCGATGAGCTTGGACCTGGGTACTCACTTAATCCGAATACCCGATTACCCATTAGTATGGAAGGCTCTGGGAGAGCAGAACCCATAGAGAGATAAAGAGAGAGCATGGGGACAGGGGGTTTTGCTTTCACTAATACCTATACGACACTTAGTCTTTGAAAGAAGTAGAGAAGAAAAGGAGAGACCCTTAGTCACTGTTTATGCCATCTGGTACAAGTCTTCATTGTCTGATTACATACATTTGAGGCCTTATTTCCTTGGTTGATGATGTTGAGATAGTTGCTATTATTGTGAGGGGTAATTGGTGATTCAAATGACCAGTTTACCCTAATCTTTTTGCTTCATTGACATTTGCTTTATCATATATCATTCTTGCTTGGATTTATTGTTATACATTGATAGAATTACAATCTTGAGAGTTAATTGTTACTTGCTCCTTGCATTCAACCTCAGATTTCATTCGAGTTACAAATCTTATTTGTTTTTCTCACTGATTTGAACTGTACTACAACGTGACAATTTAAAAACTCGTTTCTGAGCGATCAACATTTTGGATCCTTTGTCGGGGAGCAATATGCAATTCAATCTCTTGATTGCAATTCCTAACTTGGTACTAACTTGATTTTTCTATTTTGATTGTGATTATGCAGGGAACTAAGCCGAGGGATTCAGTGAAGGAAGATTAGCCGCACATCAGCCATGACAGGGGCAGGTAAACTCCATCCAATTTCTACTACGCCCCTATTTCTGAAAAAGCTAAATGAACAGACAAATCAATTTGGTTCAACTTGCATTCTATTCTTAGCTTAATCATCAAGTTGTTCGATTTGAGACATTCTATTTAGAGAACATTCCAACCCTGATTTCTTGCATCTACTTAGGATTTAAGGTGTTTAGGGCCATCACCTTCTTGTTTGATTCCTAGATACCATATCTAGACAAATTTGAATTGGACCAATGAGAGCCATTTTGGGTTTCCAATTTATGGTTTTACAGACACACTTGCTTAATCAAGAATTAACCTTCCCAAATAGTGTGTGCCTAAGCCTTAGTTGAATTGATCTATTCAAGCAAACCCTACAAATCAGGCTATTAATTTCATTTGAACACTAAAAGAGGGACCTAAATTTCTCAAAGGACAAAACAGGTGAAGTTGACCCACCTTGTTAGGCTAACCAATCTTCAAATTAGGTCACCTTGCACAAAAACATCTTAAAATTCAAGTGAAATCATAAGCACCCGTGCTCTTAATCTAAAACTGGTAGACATAAGAGGTCAAGTCCCCATTCTGATCTACCTAGACTCTCAGTGGCAAGGAAGGTTGGGTGGGGGAAACCCTATAACCCGTGGGGATGCTCTACCATGTAGGGGTTTTTGCAGGACTCTACCTTCCTGGCTGCCTAGGTAATTCTCAGGTGGATGGCTTTCTGACTTAGGGGTATCATCCGCCCCGAACCTCTATAGTCATCCAAAACTTTTTTTGGGTGTCTTGATTGGGTCCATCACCTGCTATCCCACATCTACTCCATTGGTGCATGTTCGGGGAAGGTCCTTAAGACCACCCTTGAGGCCTCCACTAGGTATTCACCCTCGTCGAGGTCAAGCCTCGACTTCCATGTTTGTGCAACAACCTGATCACATTCACAAATCTTTCGATTCAAAACCTACTTCCCCCTTATCAACTAATGATCACCAAGAAGATCAACTTAACCTTGAGCAACAAGTTCCTGATTTAGAAATTCGAATCAATGCCATCATCAATCCACCGTCGCATCTTCAAATACGAGATCACTATAATCCTGCAGCAGCGGAGATCGAACCCCGAATCAACATTCCTGCAAGAGGACCCGAGGTGGATCTCAAGCCAAGCATGCTTCATATGACACCAAAATTTCATGGCTCAAACTCCGAGGATCCTTTCTAGCACATCAAAAACCTAAAACATCTGACCCACACTTTTGGAGCAGATGTATAGAATCAGGATGGATTACTCTTAAAACTCTTCTTATTCTCCCTGGCTGACAAAGCTGCTCACTGGTTTCAAACTCAACCACACACGATCAACACATGGGGAGAACTTCAAATTGCCTTCCTGCAAAAATTCTACCCCATTAGTCGTATAAACACAGTGCAGCACCAAATCATGCACTTCTCCCAAGGAGCAGGAGAATCTCTACATGAGGCATGGGATCGCTTTCTGGATCTCATGCGTAAGTGCTCCCATCACGGAGTTTCGAAGTGGGAACAAGTCCAATCCTTTTACCACGGGCTCTATGACGACATTAGGCTATTTGTCAATGCAACCTATGGTGGTAACATCAAGAGTCACCATGAGGACACGATTTGGGAGATTCTTGAGAACATCTGAGAGAACTCCCTAAACAATGAGTCACTGGGTGCATACGACCGGACATCCACCAGCACATTGACAAACAATCAGGGGGTACATGAATCCCAAGGCCTTTCTGCATCCGTTGATCTAGAGTTGGTAGCCAGGCAATTGGATAAGTTCTCCATTATTGAAAAGAAGGTGGACGACATCACTCGTCATCTACACAAATCCACCTCTACAACTCAAAGCACATATGCTCATCCACCCACAGGAAGGGAGGCAGCACACAACATCTGCCACTCCACAGGGATGGATGCATTTCCACCCTCGTCTAATTATGGCTTCAGAGGCAACTCCTGGTCAGCCCACTACAGTTGGGGGAACTCTGAACCCCTGTACTCCGATTATCTCAGAGCTCCTTAGACCTACGAGGACCTCCATGCCATCCAAAATAATCCTTTCTCCAACACTTACAACCCTGGATGGCATAATCATCCTAACTTTTTGTGGTCGGGAGATAACCTAAATCCAAGATCCCAATTCGAACCATGACCACAGAATCAACGACTGTATCAACCCACTCAACCAAGGCCTAATCAAAATTTCCAATCTGGACCACCTAAAGAAGATCAAACATCTTTGATTCTCCAAACCTTGGTTGACATGCAAAAACAGCACAAAGAAGAGATCTCTGAGCTGCACAATCAACTGGCCCAGTTGGCAAGTGCTTGCCAGTCTGGTGCACTTCCTTCCCAGCCTCTTCCAAACTCAAATAACGTGCTGAACTAGAGGCACGTTATGAACCTAAATCATGTCCAAGCTCACTTTGTTTATCAGGCCCCTTCTACTCCATCACCTGACTAGATGGATGCTTTAACTTTATACTTGGGATTTTAGCAGCTGACACCTATTTTGCCTAATCCAAACCAAAATCAGGCAGGATTAAATTCCATCACCACCCGTAGTGGCAATGCAACACAAGACCCACCTTTTCCTAGCCACGACATGCTTGAGACTGTAGACCGTAACCCTAGATTGGTCATCCAGGACACACCCATCATTGATAAAGAGCCCGAGCCAATTCTAGTGGAACCATCTAAGGTTCCATTTCCTGAGGCCTTGACCAAGGGAAAAAGACAACCAAACTCGTGCCACCTGAAGAGGACTTCGTCAAGCTCTTTGAGCAGGTCCATATAAACATCCCCTTAATGGATGCGATTCGCCACGTACTGGCTTACGCATGATTCTTAAAAGACGTGTGTACACCCAAGCTTAAGCCGTGAACCAAAGGCAGGAACCCAATCATACTGTCAGAGCATGCCAGCTCTGCCTAAGGCAAAAGACCCAAGCACCCCTCTAATCTCCTATGCTATCGGTGATATACAATTTGACCAAGCCTTATTGGACCTAGGTGCTTCCATCAATTTGATACCCATATCCCTATTATACCACTTTGAGGAATTTGAACTTAAACCGACAGAGATGACTTTACAGTTAGCAGATAAATCTATTAAGTCACCAAAAGGAATTCTCGAGGATGTCATAGTTAGGGCACATGATTTTTACTTTCCTGTGGATTTCATCATCATAGACATGGATGCTCTTGAGAACTTGAAGAATACACCGATCATATTAGGAAGACCTTTTCTGGCCACAGCTATGGCCAATATTAATTGTGAGGAGGACCAAATTGAGTTAAAATTTAGGAGCAAGACACTAAAGATTGACATCTTTAAGGCCCAACAAGGAATTCCTTGCAAAGTTACTGATCAAATTTGCGATGTCAAGGCCGTGGTTGACAACCTATGTATCGAGAAAAACTCGAGTATTTCTGATCAACCACATGAAGATCAAAGCCTGTAACTTGAGGAGCCTGAACCTAACCTAGACACACCCATAGCTCCTTCGTTTGCCCCCGACACCTACCCTGAACCACCTACTGCTGCTGATAATCCAGTTATGGAATTGAAACCCCTCCTTGACCATCTCAAATATGTCTTTTTGGGTTCCAATCAGATGTTTCCTGTGATTATCAACTCTTGACTCACATCTAATCAAGAAACAAGCTTGATTACTATCCTCCAGTAGCATCGGAGAGCCATTGGATGGACTCTCAATGATCTGACTGGCATCAGTCCCTTATATTGCACACATCACATCTATACCGAAGAGGGCTCATGACCATCTCGTAAAATGCAGACACACCTAAATCCAAGCCTACAGGATGTCGTAAAAAAGGAGATCATCAAGTGGTTAGATACAGGGATCATCTACTCGATCTCCAATAGTTGGTGGGTGAGTCCAATCTATGTTGTGCTTAAGAAGGCAGGACTCACCATGATCACGATTGAAACCAGAGAAACCATACTGACCCGTATAGCGAACTCGTGGAGAGTCTGCATTGATTACAGAAGACACAATACCTCCACGAAGGACCTTTTCCCACTACCATTCATTGATCAGATCCTCGAGAAACTAGTGGGAAATTGATTCTTTTGCTTCTTGGACGGGTACTTTGGTTATAACCAGGTTGCAATTCAACCTAAGGCCCAAGGGAAGACTACCTTCACCTGTCCCTTCGGGACATACGTATTCCGAAGGATGCTGTTTGGTCTCTGCAATGCACCTGCTACTTTTCAGCAGTGCATACTTTCCATATTCTCAGATATGGTAGGTGAATACCTTGAGGTCTTCATAGATGACTTCTTGGTATTTGGAGAATCTTTCGATGATTGCCAACTGCAATTGGTCCAAATCCTCAGGCACTGCATTGATGTGAATTTGGTTCTTTCCCGGGAAAAGAGCCACTTCATGGGACCTGAAAAAATTATCCTGAGAAATCTCATCTCTGAATAAGGCATCCAGGTTGATCGAGCCAAGGTGAATCTGATTTCCAAACTCCTTATGCCTAGCTCGATCAAGAACACCTGATCATTTTTGGGGCACGTCGGTTTTTACCATCGATTCATTCTTGATTTCTCGAAAATCATATGCCCCCTAAGTAATCTTCTCTCAATGGATGTCCCCTTTGAAATCACCAAGGAATGCACTCATGCGTTTGAGATCCTACGTGATCGAGTTACCTAAGCACCTATCCTACAGCGCCATGGTTGGTCTTAACCCTTTGAGATCATGTGCGATGCATCTGATTATGATGTGGGTTTGGTACTTGGGCAGAAAATATATGGGAAACCTATGGTCACCTACTACGTAAGCAAGACACTTGACGAGGCTCAACGTAACTACATAGTTGCTAAGAAAAAGCTGTTAGCCGTAGTATTTGGCCTGGAAAAATTTGGATGGTATCTTTTGGGTTCCCGTGTTATCATATACTCTGATTACACTATAGTGAAGCACCTCCTCGAGAAAAGGGATGGGAAACCTCGACTAATCCACTCGATCTTGCTGTTGTAATAATTTGACCTTGAGATTTGCAACAAGGTGGGAAAGCAGAATGTGGTAGCTGACCACTTGTCCTGCCATCCTTCTAACATTATCTGCTTGTCAAGGCCCATCGCAGAACACTTTCCTGGTGATCATCTCCTGACTATTAGTGTGGGACTTCCTTGGTTCACTGATTTGATGAACTACTTGGCATCACATTAGATCCCGTCCAATTGGTAGAAGGTCGAGAAGGACAAAGTGCCTTCCGATGCCAAGTACTACATTTGGAAGACCCCTACCTCTTCCACACTGGTGCCGATCAGATCATCAGATAATGCATCCTGGAAGTTGAAATTCAGGACATTTTGTCCTTCCTTCTTGACTAGGCCTACTGCGGACACTTCTTCGGACATAAAATAGTAGCTAAAGTCTTCCAGTGTGGCTTTTACTGGCCCATGATTTTCAAGGGCACATACGATCACTGTAAAGCATGCATTCATTGCCAGACCTTGGGCAACTTGAGCCACCGTGATATGATATCATTGTAGCTGATTCTCGTATGCGAAATCTTCGATATTTAGGGGGTTGATTTCATGGGACCCTTCCCTATCTCGGATGGCTTCGAGTACATTCTTCTAGCTGTAGACTACGTGTCCAAACGGGTCGAAGCCATCCTAACCTGGACCAATGATCATAAGGTGGTAATCAAATTCATTCATCATAACATCTTTTCTCGGTTCGGCATCCCACGTGCCATTATCTCTGATGGAGGGACCCATTTCACGAAAACTCAGTTCATATCACTGATGACCAAGTATCGGGTGTCGCACTGAATCCCTACTCCTTATCACCCCCAAACCAACGGTCTAGCTAAGCTATCAAATCGGAGAAATCAAGAAAATCCTTTAGGTCACTATTCGACCTAACAAGAAAGATTGGTCATCCCAACTTCTGGAAACCTTGTGGGCTTATAGGACCACCCACAAGACCCAATTAGGTAAGTCTCCCTTCAGGTTGGTGTACGGGAACCTCCCCGTCGAGTTGGAGCATAAAGCCTATTGGGCAGTACGGAAGTGTAAGATAGATCTTTCTAAGGCTAGAACCCATAGACAACTTCAAATGAGCAAGATCGATGAACTACACAGTGATGCGTATGAGAACTCATGAATTTACAAAGAGCGGGTTAAGGCCTTTAACGACAAGCACATATCCAGAAAGATCTTTCATCTTGGTCAAAAGGTCCTACTCTTTGATGCCAAGCTAAAATTCTTCCCGAGCAAACTCAGATCAAAATGGATTGGACCATATCTTATCCGATGGATTTTTGGAAAGGGAGCCATTGAAATTAGTCAACCCAGCCTTGATTCTGAACCTTTTATTATGGATAGCTAGCGATTTAAGTTGTTCATTGAACTCACCGATACGAACTTGGTTGAGGTCTCTTTTGATCTCCATTCCCCCTAAGCATATTGTGCCTGGTTGATGGCGCTAAACTCAGCGCTTAACGGGAGGCAACCTGTCATCTTTATAAAAAACCCAAAACCCTTCTTGACATATCTCGTTGCTGAGCTCATATTGCACTTTATGGTTCATCCATTAGAATAGTTGACTCCACCTCTGGTACTCGTACCTGAGTTTTAAATCATTCGCAACAGACATCCTGACCCATCCACCCACCTAAAACCTTCTCTAATGTACAATCTAAGCTGAACTCGGACCCACCTAATTTAAAATGAGGACATTGCAAATCATTGGCATGGGGGGTATTAAAGTGCAAAATGTTGTGAGGATCACTTCACAAGAAAGTGTTTCATCAAAAAATTTACATAAGAAAAGAAAGAAAAAGGGGGGTTGAGGAAAAAAAGGAGCCATTTTGAGAGAAAAATGAAAAGAAAGGAGCATAAAGAAAAAGAAAAGAAAAGATAATTGAGTCCCTTAGAAACAATTTGGAACCTACCCACCATCTTGTTTGGATCGAATGATGAACTACGACCTAAAAGGCTAAAACTTAAGGGATTAGCGGCGATTACAGACCTTAGGCCTCTTGGATCTGTATTGGATTTAAACATTCACGTACTTGTCAAGATCCGGATTAATCCTCAAGAGGTTAGGGAAAATGCAAAGTGATGTGCATACATCTGAATAGTCAAAAATGTCTATTAATGCATGTTCTTGGTACCATATTAGCATTATGCATTGTAAATATTGCATAACACGCATAATCATGTATTTTGGTCAAATTGTACAAATTCTATAGTAATTGTCTAAAGAAAAAGAAAAGAAAAGATAATTGAGTCCCTTAGAAACAATTTGGAACCTACCCACCATCTTGTTTGGATCGAATGATGAACTACGACCTAAAAGGCTAAAACTTAAGGGATTAGCGGCGATTACAGACCTTAGGCCTCTTGGATCTGTATTGGATTTAAACATTCACGTACTTGTCAAGATCCGGATTAATCCTCAAGAGGTTGGGGAAAATGCAAAGTGATGTGCATACATCTGAATAGTCAAAAATGTCTATTAATGCATGTTCTTGGTACCATATGAGCATTATGCATTGTAAATATTGCATAACACGCATAATCATGTATTTAGGTCAAATTGTACAAATTCTATAGTAATTGTCTCCTTTTATGGCCAGGGACAAAGTGACTTCTAATCAAGGCCTCAGACTAAAGATCCAACCATACAGATTTGATTAGTGCGACGATTGGAGTTCAACGACTCCGATATCGCCCCAATCTGACATCCGTAGCATCAGATATAGTCCTAGGAAGATCAGAAATCAAGGGCCAAGATGATGTCAATCGACATTTCAAATGACAAATCCGACCACACAGATGGGTTTGAATCGACGATCGCAGCCTAACGAAAATCGACCCAATCCGACATCCGTGGCATCTTCTGGAAATCACAGAAGATGGATGGCCAAGATGGCACCACGTGGCACCAACTCAGCTGCCCAACCAGCCCAAGGACCCGTGATAACACTGCATCTGGGGGTGATAATTCTGTTAGATAGGGCCCATCTTAAGAACAAAAGGCACAACATAAGTAGAATGGGAGCATTGCATGCATCATATGACAAGATTGCTTATAAAATAGTATTAATGGCCATTTGTATGAGCACTTGTCAAAGTAAGCCTCAGATGAGCAATTGGACCGCATGGATGGATTCAGAACGACGAATGGAGTCCAACGGACTCAAAATCGGCCAAATCTGACAACCGGAGCTCCCATAATGGGATCAAGAAGTTCTGACCATTGATCTGATGATCAACGGCCCACGATGCGCCATGTGGTGCCCGCTTCCACCTTCACCTGGAGAGCAGATCTCAGTCGTCGATCTCTAATCGGATGACTGAGAACTGCACACACACCCGCGGTCGCCACGACAAAGCAACGGGCGTAGCGCAACGGTTGAAGCGCACACCCGCGCCTACGCGACATGGGTTTGAGCCGCACGGTGCCGCAATTTGAAGACGACTTCACGTGCGGGTGAAATTAGACCGCCCGATCAGTAGCGGACGGCCGAGATAGTGCCAGGTGCACGCGCACGCCGGTCGACAACGGCCGCGCGCACGTGCACTCAAGGCACGATCCGAGCATGCCTGCGCGAAGACCTCAGCAGTCCAATCTTCGATCAGACGGCTCTCATGGCACGCCCACGGATCAAGCGCAAAGAAGAACGGCTGCGGGCGAGCGACCGGTGGGCTGAGGGCTTCACCGATGTTTTGGGAAGGGTTTTAGCGACGTCCCAGACGTCGCTAAAACCCCTTCTTCATTTGGAAAGCCCTTCTCCCTATTTAAACCCCTTCCAACCACCCATTCAAGGCATTGACTCCACTTGCAACTACTCTACCCCTCTCTTAACTACCTTAAGGCCCCTTTGTAATCATCGGAGACGACAAGCCACCGACAGAGCCTTCTCCACCACCGTGGCTACCTCACCGCTCTCTCTCTCTCTCTTTCTTCCTTTCTTTTAAGCTTTATTCTACTTATGTTTAAGCATGTATCTAATGTTGTAATTTATGAGCTAAAGCTGCATGATTAATGAAGTTGTTTTCCATTCAGTTGCCTACTTTATTTCCTATTCAAGTTGCATGTTAAGAATGAAACGATTCTAACCCTAATCTCTCTCTCTCTTTCTCGCTTTTCACCCGTGCCTTTTCGCAAGAAAAAACTCCACGATTTTCATGACAATAAGTGATAAGAAAAATCCGATTTTCACGCCTCCCTGAGATCGACACTCGGACTCACATCTGTTTCCTTACTTTAAAATCGACATTGCAAGTGCGAACTATAACGACACTTCTAAACACACACGCACAAAAGCACGTCAACCCGTTGTTGCCCTTTCTCTCCTCAACAAATCGTTCAATCTCAGTTGTTGGATCTTGATCCAATGACTGAGATCAACGCCCACTACTCTCTCTATCTTCGTGGGCCCTCTCTTTCTCTCCACGCACACACGATCGGATATGGGCCGTTGGATCTTGATCCAACGGCCATGAGCGTGTGCATGATTGCACAGCAATCATAGGTCTTAATTGACCAAAATTAAGCTAAGACTTAGCATAAGTTAGGGTTATTCATGCATGCATACGCATTATCTGCATCTTTACTGCTTTCCTTTAACTATGCATAAAATAATGTTATAATGTGCTGATTAAGTGTATTATGTCGATTGCAGGCAATAAGCAGATCTGGAGCTGGATCTGGAGCAGGATCTGAAGCCGGATCTGAAATAACGGGAGTCGTGGCAGAGCTGGAGCAGAAGGCCTAGTGTAGATGCAGGAATAATAATGTAAGGGGGTTAAAGGTTTTCTATTCTATTAACTATAAATAGAGCAGTAAAATGTGAAGAGCTTAGGTCCATCCTAGCCCTAGGATAGCTTAGACACTTCCCCAAGCCTTAGCCACCCTTAGATTAGGTCACAACACCATAGGAAGCCTTAAAACCCTAGTTCCAACCCTTCTCTGGATGTCCAGATAAATTTTAAGACATCCAGGACCCTTAGCCAACTCCCGCACACTTCAAACACACTTCTGCAGTGTTATTGGACGTCCAGACACTTTGCCAGACGTCCAATTTCTGCAGAATACCCAAAACATAACCCAAAATCCTTCCTGACTCTGATTGGACGTCCAGACAACAAGTCTGGGCTTCTGATTTTTGAGTATAATACGTCTGATTCTATAATTAAACGTCTGATACTGCTCTCCAATTCCTATTTTGAGATTTAAGCCTTGATCTTGGATCTCTAGGTCCCTAAACCCAATTCCAACCCCGTAGGAACCTAAATTAAGGTGCCCTAACCCTAGTACACCACCTCTAGACCTCCCTAAGGACTTAATTAGGTCCTCATTAAACCTAATTGACTTGGATCTTAGTCAATTCCATCAGCCCATTCAATTGGACTCATTGAGTCCAGTTGAGTCCTGATCTCAGCACACACTGTCCAATTGGACACAGTAAGAGTCCAATTGACCTAGACCTGACTTAACTGAGTTGTTTTACTCCCAATTAAGTTTCCACACACCTAATTAAACTTGTATTAAGTTTAATTGCACTTTACCTTAGTGAATTAGGGTTTACAACCCCAATTTGAGACCAACCTTGACCTAAACTCACTAGAACCCAACCTAATCAACCTAGCCACCTAAGTTTCGACCCACACACACCCACACACACCATCCACATGAAAATATCTAGACTAGAGTTCTCTAGAACTCTCTACCATGTGTGGTTGCCTTGGTTGCCAAAAATTGCAACCAAGAGCCATTCAATTTTTAGATCCACATTTGGTGGATCTAAAAACCACCATCCACCCTCTCTCTTTCACTCTCCCACGAGTTCCCACCATAGGCCTTCTAGAGAATTCCATAATTCTCTAGAGAGCTTCCCTTGGGTCTATAAAAGGACCCCATGGGTGGCCATTGGCACCCATTCACTCCCTTGGCAATTGCTCTCCATTGGTGGCATTCATGCCACCTCCACTTAGCCACTCACTCCACCTCCACTAGCTCACTACCACCACCATGGAGGACACCATGCCGGGATGCTGGATCAACCCTACCTCTCTCCAAGGGTCGGCCTAAGCTACATTGGCCGACCCTCATTCTCTTCTCGACCACTCCAAGGCCATCGGGGACCACCCCTGAATGCCCTCCATTCTTTTAGCTCTAGATCATGCTCTTCATAATTTTTATTGCTTTCATTTACTGCTTAGTAGAGTAGTCTTACTTCTCCCCCAATGATGCATGCGAAATCCCCCCGTTGATTCTTGTATGCAATCGTTTTCTGGTAGTTAGATTTAATTTTAAGCGTTCATGTATAAGCTTTCCTCTAGATTTCCTTGTGCAACAACTCTCCCACGAGGAATGAAATTTCATTTTATATATATATATCTCTTATGTGTTTGAAATCACCTTGAGCTAAATGATTATCATATTTGCATGATTTAAGTGCCTATTCTTTAACCGCCTATATAATATGCACCAGCATGTCGTTTAAATAAAGTAGAGCGGCTTTAAGATTGATTTCAAAAACAAAAACAACGCCTCCCAGAGACGAACGACCGGGACTCAAAGTCTCGTTATTTTCAAATCAATATCTTTGTTGGATCGTATTTCGCAACTATACTACGATGCTCTTATCAAAAATACGATCTACGATCTCCCAACAAAATGGCACTGTTGCCGGGGAGGCAACGTCATTTTTCTTGATTTCGATCTTTTACTTATCATTGACAGATCTGCCTCTACTTCATTTTTTTGATGTGTAGCATAACACGGAAGAAAAATGGGATCTGTGCACACACCGAGCGTGGCGAAGAAAAATCAGGT
The DNA here is from genome assembly GCA_037157565.1 of Thalassia testudinum. NCBI lineage: Eukaryota > Viridiplantae > Streptophyta > Magnoliopsida > Alismatales > Hydrocharitaceae > Thalassia > Thalassia testudinum. Next base: position 127,213,478 of record JAZHRO010000014.1, on the reverse strand, counting down.
GCACATCATCTATCTTAGATTAGGTTTCTCTTTCTGAACTGTAGGAGTAGATTTACTTGTTGCAATTTCCTTTGAAAAATTCTTTGTGAAAAAAAAAAATTTTCTCATTTTCGTGAGAAGGAAAAAAAAAGTCAAAAAGAAAAAATTTCGAAAAAAGTCTTGATTAGGTTTTCTTTCGAATCTAGGTTGTTTTGAAAAAAAAAACAAAAAAAGGAGATTTTCGTTGAATCTTTTGAAAAATTATTTTTGAAAAAAAAGGTGAAAAGATTAAAAAGAAAAAAAAAGAAGCATTTTTGGTGGAAGGCTTGAATTTCAAATTCAAACCTCTTTAAAAGCTTTTCCACCACCTTTTGATTTTCGGTCGGATTTCAAATCTGACTTAAAAATTCGATTGCCGAAAAATCCGTTAGTGAAAAATTCTGAAATTTGGGCAAAACCTTCATTTTCAAAGCATCTCTCAAATGCCACCATTAATTTGAGAAAAATCAAAGTATAAAATTTTTAAAAATTCTAGAAGTGCACGGGGGTCAGATAGACCCAGATTCAAAAATTTTCAAAGTTCCAAAAGCGATTCCGAGCAATCCGCAAATCTATTTTGACTTAAAATGGTGGGGTTTGAAAGCTGATCTAATTGGATTTATTTTCCATATTTTTTCCAAATTTTTGAAGATCATTTGATACTGTTTCAAAGCAAAAAATGTCCAGGGGTCAAAGTTCCAAATCAGACCACCTGATATTTAAAATTCCCTAAAAATTCGGTTAAAATAGTAAAAATTCTAAAAAAATATTCTCTGAAAAACTAATTGAAAAAGGAGTCTGTTCGCAAAATTTCAAATTAATTGGATTCCAATTATTATTAGAGAATCAACATTATTTTTGTAGTCTGTTGAAATCGAGAAAAAGAAAACCCTAGAAGTGCATGCAACTTAGGTTGAACCTTTAGGGTCACAAATAGAGACCACACTTTTGGCTAACCTATACTTAATCAAGTCTAGTTAGCCGGTGAGCTTGGTCACCTTGTGGGCCACTCACCACAAACCCTACTGAAGAAAACGGGTTAAAAATTAATTTTAAAACACGAAATCAACCCGAGTTCGTTGTCGTACTACTGGATGAGTTTAATCTCTATTGCCAAACTTGGTGACTAAGTCTGCGAGGTAGTGTCAAACGACCGTAGCTCAGGGGTCAACGGAACCGGAGGTGTAAGCCAAGGAATAACCTTCCCCTTAGTCCCCTCGTAACCAAACTGGCTAGGTTAGCTTGAGAGGCGGGATTCACGTTCAGTCGGTTGTACGACGAACTTATCTTCAGGAATTCAAATCCCTAACGAAAAATCTGGTCACCTAATTTATAAGGACCATTTGATTGACAGGGCCTTAGCCTTCTTCTGCGTGGCTACACCAACCAGGGGTTGGGTGGCGTATGCACGGAAGGAGGTCATTTCGACCTCACTTGGTTGGACCTTGGGAGCCATTCCCAAGGAGGCGAGTCACCTCGCCCGGACCATCTTCTCGCCCCATTTCTTCTATCTGCTGAGCTGCAATGGCTAACATTGGATCTGGACCTAATCAGGATCCAGAAGAGCTGGACCCACAAGCTTATCTGAGAGCTTGGGTTACTGAATCAGCTCAACCTTGGGATCAAAACCCAAGGCGGCGAAGATGACTTTTCGCTTCGCCTGATCCTTCTCCTTAGGTTACCGAAATGGTTAACCCATATCCTAACCCTAGATATTATGACCCATACCAGTCGGTCCGTCAAAGGATCGCATCTTATAACCCAGGATATGGATTTCATACTCTTGCTTCTCACCCACGGAACATGGGTAGACCTGATTCACCCCCTGGAACCCCTGAAGAGCTACCGATGCATATGCGGCCACATTATAGAATACAGAGAGCTATAGCGAGCGCTAAGGAAAAGGCCGCATCCTATCTATGCGAAATCCAGGCTATCATTGAGCCGAACCAAAGACAAAGCCGGATTCCGTATCAACAAGCCGTGGTGGAGCTCCTTCAGGAAACTGCAGAGATAACAAGGCGAATTGGACAAAATCAGGAAAGTCAAGAACTATTGCTTTTGAGATATCAAGTGGAAAATAGCATTGAAGACCTCGAAGAATCTGAAACAACTACGCCAAAAGAACACACAGAAGATTCTCGGGAGCAGATGCCCGAAGATCACTCAAGGGAAAAAGAATTTAGCATGGATATGAGACAGGAGCAGGAAGTATGCCAAATGGGTTCATCGGAGAACTCCATTCAGAAAATTGAGGAAAGGATTGATATCTCCAGGATTGAGCCACAATCAGATTATCCTGAATCCTGGGAGACACCTTTTGGGTTGGATAACCCAATCGAGATAAGGGAAGCGGATCTAATTGAGGATATGGATCCTAAGGCAAACATTACATGCAACACTACTGATCAATCTTGACCACTTCCCATTGTAGGTGAACCTGTGCTAGAGCCAACATCTTCTGATCTGCACTCTTCTTCTTTCACCTACATCCCTAATTCGGATATTAGAGATTCTAAGATGACACTTTCTATCCTTGATCCTAACATCCGAAAACCAGAAGTAGCTATGGATAACTCGAACAAAGAAATAAATATGCTACCTGAGGTAGGAATTACTAAGGAGCCCAATGCATATAAGGGTGAAGCTTCGAGCAGAATGAGTTGGGGACGCACCTACCATCCTAGTCAATGGCTCGACCTCGAGCCTGAAGAGATAGCCTCTGCTGAATCAGAGATGAGTACTGATGAGGTCGGAGTAATTTCTGACGAGGATTTCAGTGACCTCCCCACAGATCTTCTACTTTCATGGATACCCCCATCTGACCCAGAACCTGGAGAGGGCATGATCTTTGATGTCAATTATCATTATGAGGATCCCTATGACTCAGATTCTGGTTCTGAGATACATATTGATCTACTCCCTCAGCAACTTCCTGCTGAATTGTGGGACATGATAAATCAGCTGAATCAACATCATGATCCCCCCTCTGATTATCCTCTATTTTCCACCACCACTCCACACTTTCTTATAGCTAGACTTTTTGGAGTAGGGGTGCACAATCAGCTGGTCCGCATCTCTGGACCACTGATTTAGGAGCATACGAGCACATCTTTCTCTTAATTTTGACCGGCTCCTATGTAAGAATTGATACATCTCATTGAGCTTTCGCCCAGCTGGAGGCATTAAACTCATCACATATAGATACCATTCGCCCCACATTCCACTATCATTTATATATAACCATTTTTATACATAGCATATTTTTGTTTTAGCATATTTCCCTTTTATATTGCATATTAACAGGTTGGCCGGTGCTGAATATAATTTCAAGAGCAATTACAGGTGATTTCTACCCATTCTCTCCCTGCAACATTTATTTTCTTTTACATTCATACATGAGGACATGCAAGAACTTAGGCACGGGGGGGTAGATACAGAAAAACTGAAAAAAAATTTTTTGCCAACACTTAGGAAAACCTTGGAGCTGCATGCAAAACGTACTTTAGAACCTTAAATAAAAGAACAACCGACTTCACCTCCAGTGCTCTCATTGGAGCTAGAAATCGTTCGCAACAACCAATTCCGACTCACCCACTCACCTTTTGTTCTAAATTTAGGGTCAAGTTGATTGTAACCCGATACGGGAAATTCATGAAGTACACATTATATGAGGTTACATGTTTATAGCATATATACATATTGCATTCATGACTAAGATTATTTTATTAAGAGAATGCATTAGGGATTTTATCCTTTAGTTGATTCCTGTAATCTGGAATCCAGTATAACTTTTCACACACATGTAGAATTTGCAATGGATTCACGGTGAAGGCTGATAAACGTCTTCAATCTGTCAAGAAGAAGCAGTGCTTCTTTTCCTGAACCCTTGGACAATGTTTTGGGAGTCAGGCAGATTTTCCTCCAAAAATCCACCAAATAGTGTGAGAGAGTAGAGTATACTGGTGCTCTAAGATTAGTGCAAGGAATCTAGAATCCTAGATAATTAGGTGCTGATACTCTGAGATTAGACATAGTTTTCGCTCTCGGTTCCCGCGTATACATTTTTGTGCGAAATTGTGAGAGCCACCAAATAAGGCAAATACGCGGAGAGCGAGTTTTCATAAAACTAGGGCTAAGGTGGATGGTTACGACCGTTCTTTACGGAATCCTCGGCTGAAGGAGGGTATCAGAAATACACCGTCCTATCCGTCCCTGCCGGTGCCGTGAGTACACACTTCCACCAAATAAGCCACCCAATGTCTCTTGAGTACCACCAATCCCCAATAATGCCTCCTTAATAAAGTTCATGGATGTATGCCAGTTGTGTTATGCTGAAAAAAAAAATTAAAAAAAAAATTATTAGAAAAAGAAGAAAAAGCAAAGAAAAGAATGAATATTTAGTGTTTATTTCATTGAGGCAATACCATCAAATAAAATTGAGCTCCACAAAATATGGCCTTAACCTATTTTTCTTGTGTTTCTGACTGCCCAAATACTGGCTGAGGAATCCCAACTTAGTGTTAGGGTTATGAGAACTCAATTAAAGTGTTAATGCCTAGTGAGACCACCAAATACAGAACATATGTGTCAATCTGGTGAGGTTGTGAGCTCTAAGAGAAAGAAAGAAAAAGTGTAAGAGAGAATGAATACAAAGGAATCAAAAGGGAGCATAGTTTTTCTTGTCTTTCTCTGAGTTGAGTTACTTAGTAATCCAGGAATCTAGATTCTGTAGTACTAGTCTCTATGTAGCACCAAGTGAGAATGAGCCACCAAATATATAATCCTTTCCCTCAGAGATTCTCTACCTAAGCCCAAAGCCGGGGTGAAATTCATAGAATATCTTGAATACCCCGAGGGAAGAAATCCGCATATCCTGCTATAATTTTTATTAGGGGTCAAGTACAGGCTTTAGAGGTGTATTAGTTTTCACTCGAATCCGTTGCAAAAGCTACATAGCTGCACCTTCACGATTATCTGGATTTCTAGAGCATAGGATGAAAACAAAAAGGAGAAAAATCTCTATGCAAACACTTGATAAAATAACCAGTCCCTTAGGGACCCTTGCTGCAAATAATTTAGTCTTGCATTTGCTAGGGACTAGCAAGATTTAGGCATGGGGGTATGATTGCTGATCTTAATTAACATAAATTAAGCTAAGACATAGCATAAGTTAGGGTTATTCATGCATGCATACACATTATCTGCATCTTTACTGCTTTCCTTTAGCTATGCATAAAATAATGTTATAATGTGCTGATTAAGTGTATTATGTTGATTGCAGGCAATAAGCAGATCTGGAGCTGGATCTGGAGCAGGATCTGAAGCTGGATCTGAAATAATGGGAGTTGTGGTAGAGCTGGAGCAGATGTCCTAGTTTAGATGTAGGAATAATAATGTAAGGGGGTTAAAGGTTTTCTATTCTATTAAGTAGAAATAGAGCAGTAAAATGTGAAGAGCTTAGGCCCATCCTAGCCCTAGGATAGCCTAGAGACTTCCCCAAGCCTTAGCCACCCTTAGATTAGGTCACAACACCCTAGGAAGCCCTAAAACCCTAGTTCCAGCCCTTCTCTGGACGTCCAGATAAGTTTCAAGCCATCTAGGACCCTTAGCCAACTCCCGCACACTTCAAACCCACTTCTGCAGTGCTATTGGACGTCCAGATACTTTGTCAGACGTCCAATTTCTGCAGAATACCCAAAACAGAACCCGAAATCCTTCCTGACTTTGATTGGACGTCCAGACAACAAGTCTGGACTTCTGATTTTTGAGTATAAGACATCTTATTCTATAATTAGACGTCTGATACTGCTCTCCAATTCTGGTTTTGAGATTTAAGCCTTGATCTTGGATCTCTAGGTCCCTAAACCCAATTCCAACCCCATATGAACCTAAATTAAGGTGCCCTAAACCTAGTACACCACCTCTAGACCTCCCTAAGGACTTAATTAGTTCCTCACCAAACCTAGTTGACTTGGATCTTAGTCAATTCCATCAGCCTATTCAATTGGACTCATTGAGTCCAATTGAGCCCTGATCTCAGCACACACTGTCTAATTGGACTCAGTAAGAGTCCAATTGACCTAGATCTGACTTAATTGAGTTATTTTACTCTCAATTAAGTTTCCACACACCTAATTAAACTTGTATTAAGTTTAATTGCACTTTACCTTAGTGAATTAAGGTTTATAACCCTAATTTGAGACCTACCTTGACCTAAACCCACTGAACCCAACCTAATCAACCTAGCCACCTAATTTTCGACCCACACACACCCACACACACCATCCACACGAAAATATCTAGACTAGAGTTCTCTAGAACTCTCTACCATGTGTGGTTGCCTTGGTTGCCAAAAATAGCAATCAAGAGCCATTCAATTTTTAGATCCACATTTGGTGGATCTAAAAACCACCACCCACCCTCTCTCTCTCACTCTCCCATGAGCTCCCACCATAGGCCTTCTAGAGAATTCCATAATTCTCTAGAGAGCTTCCCTTGGGTCTATAAAAAGATCCCATGGGTGGCCATTGGCACCCATTCACTCCCTTGGCAATTGCTCTCCATTGGTGCCATTCACGCCACCTCCACTTAGCCACTCACTCCACCTCCATGAGCTCACTACCACCACCATGGAGGACACCATGCCGGGATGTTGGATCAACCCTACCTCTCTCCAAGGGTCGGCCTAAGCTACATTGGCCGCCCCTCATTCTCTTCTCGACCACTCCAAGGCCATCGGGGACCACCCCTGAATGCCCTCTATTCTTTTAGCTCTAGATCATGCTCTTCATAATTTTTATTGCTTTCATTTACTGCTTAGTAGAGTAGTCTTACTTCTCCCCCAATGATGCATGCGAAATCCCCCCGTTGATTCTTGTATGCAATCGTTTTCTGGTAGTTAGATTTAATTTTAAGCGTTCATGTATAAGCTTTCCTCTAGATTTCCTTGTGCAACAACTCTCCCACGAGGAATGAAATTTCATTTTATATATATATATCTCTTATGTGTTTGAAATCACCTTGAGCTAAATGATTATCATATTTGCGTGATTTAAGTGCCTGTTCTTTAACCGCCTATATATTACGCACCAGCATGTCGTTTAAATAAAGTAGAGAGGCTTTAAGATCGATTTCAAAAACAAAAACAGCGCCTCCCAGAGACGAACGACCGGGACTCAAAGTCTTGTTATTTTCAAAACAATATCTTTGTTGGATCGTATTTCGCAACTATACTACGATGCTTTTGTCAAAAATGCGATCTACGATCTCCCAACAGTGCACCTTGGTGAGAAACACGATAATACGCCATGATAGCGCAATGGTCGTGCAACTGCGGGCGAGACAGAGGTTGCGGGTTCGAGCCTCTTTGAGAACCTCAATTCAATCGGGGAGCGAGGCACGTTGACTCCAGCCATTAGATGGAAATCAGACAATGATGGAGGCATGACGTGGCACAATGGGTGTGCACGAATCATGCACGTATGGTCCTAAGTGGATCCAAATGGCCGATCAGATGTGGGGGGGTGTGCGTGATCTGAGCCGTTCGATGTGAGGATCCAACGACTGAGGAGAGGCAAGCACTGACTCTCAACGGTCGGAAGAAGAGTTCAAGCACTCTAAGCCGTCCGATCTCTTGATCAAACTGCTGAGAGCGCAAGGATGCGACTTTTGCATTGAGGCACGAGGAAGGAGAGAGGGCATGAGCGAGTGTGCACGTAAGGCCACGATTGGTTCTTTAGTGACACTTAATTCCATCACTAAAGAACCCCTCATTTATTGTTTTAAATATGTAATGACAAAATTGCCCCCGATCCTTTCAACTATAAAAGGAGACCCCTACCCTACGAAATTCTCATCCCTTTCCTCACCTCTCTCCCTCTCCAAAGCTCTAGAGAAGATTATCCCACACTCAGGATGCTCCTTTAGAGCCAAATCCAATGTTTTCTAACCCCCATTTTGGAAGTGTATCCTGCGATGACGATGATGCTCTACCTCGTTCCCGCTTCTTCCTGCTTCATCCTCCTTCTTCCCGCCCCATCCTCCATCTTCCAGGCATCACTCTATTCGGCTCGTCCTCCAAGAAATCATTGAGGAGGATAACATCTCTCTCCCTTCTTTTTATCGCTTTTACTATATAATTTCCCGCTTTCTAGCTGTAAATGTTTCCTGCTTTCTGGCTGTAATCATTTCCCGTTGTCTAGTTGTAAAAATAGTATTCATATATCAAGTGATTGTTTTCTCTCTCTCCCTCTTAGTGTTAATATCAATTCCATTGTAATTATCTCACTTTCAAACAAAAATACGAAAAAATATAATCACGGATTTTAGATCGACATAGCCTCCCTGTGTTCCACCTGGAATTTCTTTATGAATTTCTGTTAAATTTTATCTATTGATGGATTGCTTCGTAAATCGAACTACAACAACGAGTTTTTTGAATCCAACTTCGATCACGTAGTTTTGTGCAATCACCATTTTGATGCCATTGCTGGGGAGGCAACGATTCTCGATTTTCTTTCTGCATTTCATACACTTTATTACTTTCTAACTTGCTTTATTTCTCATCTATTATTTTGCAAGTGCCTCAATAGGGAATCTTCAAGCAGTAGATCAGAGTAAAGTGCAATTGAAGACAACTATAAGTGCTCCCCATTCTTCCCCCTCCATAGATTTCATTTCACAACATTAATTCAAACCCCAATTAACCTAGGTGTTTACATAAATTCTTGGGTTAGTTTGGTTGCTTGGATTTCCATCCACATTCATCTCATCCTCATATATAAAAAAAAATTAGTAAAAGGATACTTCTTGTGGGGTAAATCAGCATAAACACTACATGCACCCACATTCAAGACACATAACCCAATTGATTTTTATCTACTCAATCATGATTCTGATTTATGGAACCATTACACACAAATCAACAAATAAAAGAGTAGAAATCAGTCTAGGTCAATCATTTTGTGTGCCTAACTCAGTGGTGGAATTTTGGCCAATTGTTTGAGTTGTTTGGGCCGCACCACTTAACCTAAAATCAACTCATCAAATAGCTTCCCTCTAGGGTTTTCAATTTAGGTCAATACTAGGTACTCCACTTTACTTATAATTACAAAGGAAAAGATCTTCACTCGTGCTTGAACTTTTGGATTGCCTCAAAACTTTTTTGAATTAACCTAATTCCAAACCCTTAAAACTGCTTAAGCAAGATTTGAACCTTAAAATCTACTCATAAAAAATAATCTTGCTTGAAAACCCTGGTTGTGCATGCACTCACACAATCTCAATCGATCATTAAGGGCACAACCCATCTTAAGGGCCCACCACATTCCAAAAGCGCTACAATCCCAGGCCTAAATAAAATTAAGTAGACATTGGCCTTAAGGACTGATTCGCACTTTAGCCCCAGTCTGAGATTGTTTATGATTAACCTACTTGTACCAATCAATCTGATGTCTAGCTAGGGGAGTAGCGTCAAACGACCGCGACTGGGGGTTACACTAGGAACAGGAGGCACAAGCCAAAGGAAGAACCTTCTCCCTAGTCCCTTCTTCTAATTGGTTGGATTAATTGGACGTAAGTAGAGTAAATCGTCTATAATCTTAAGATGGATTCTAAGAGTCTGTAGATCCTTAGGCTACCCCACTTAAGGACAGGCTTGTTTTGTTGTGTTGCAGGGTTCTTATCCCCAGTCCTTTTGACCTCTTCCTAGTTTATGCTTGGAGGGAGGTCATTGAATCCCCGATTGGAAGGACCACTTGAGTATTCTAGGTGACGTAGATTAGATTTTGGCTAAATTGATCCCATGGCCAATCAACAACCTCCTCTACCTCAGAATCCATAGGAGATGTTTTAAAGGCAGCTGGAACAAATGTAGAGAATGCAAGAATGGTTCCAGAGAATGCAAGGTGCTCAGCCCTTGAAGGATTTTTATGATTCTTCAAATTACGATGAATGTCCTGGCGTCCAGATTCCTACTGGTGATGTAGAAATCAAGCCCCAGGTGTTAAGCCTAATCAATCAATTCCATGGGCTTGGCTCTGAAGACCCATTTGAACATTTAGAGGACTTAACCACTTTGGTCCAGACCACCAAGGTGCGAAACATAAATGAAGAGTAGATGATCATGAGGCTCCTTCCCCACTCTCAAGGATAAAGCCACTCATTGGTACCAGACAATAAAAAGGCCGATCACAACATGGAATGATCTAAAATTGACTTTCCTGAAGAAATTTTCCCCTATTGGATGTACCAATGATTTGAGATGGGCGATTACTATCTTCACCCAACGGCTGGGGAAGTAGTTTCATGTTGCCTAGGAGCGATTCCAGGACTTATTGCGGAAATGTCCATACCACAAGGTGCCGAAATGGCAGCTCGTGCAGATCTTTTACCATGGGTTGACTGAGAAACTCAGAAATCACATAGGCCCTTCTTGCAGAGGCAATTTCCTCAACAACAACAAAGATAGCGTGCACGATTTGTTTGAGGAGATGAGTGAAAATTCAATCAATCATGGCTCCATGGATACTTTTAACCGGTGCCAACAGCCCAGATTGATTGTTAATGGAGTCCACGACTCTCATTCATTCAATATGGAACTGATTTGTAATAAACAAGATAAGGTGGGCCTGGTTACTAAAAGGATGGAGGAGTGGATAGCTGGAAATTCAATGAACATTTCTTTATCCACTCAATCCCAGAATTATGGATTCCATTCGTCGCGAGCTCCTTCTGGACAGGTGTTTGTGAATCAACTGGATGCGACTCAACCTATGAGCCAGCATTATTCAGAAACCCACGGGTTCCAAATTGGGGCCTTTGATCCTAGTTTCTTTGATCCCTCCTTTTCTTTCTCTCTATCCTCACCCTATGAGGATGTCTATGGTATACTAGAGAATGTTAGGTCCAACCCTTACTCCAATGCTTATAATCCAAGTTGGAGGAACCACCCTAACTTCTCCTTGAAAAATCTAAGGCAGCAGACCCAATTCTGACCCAGCAACTATGCTCCGCAAAGACCAATGGGTCAGGGTCATGTTTACACTCAGCTGCCCCCAAATAAGGTCAATCAGCTAGCTTGGAACTCCCATCAACCTATAGGGCAGGCTGATTTGAACCAACAGATGGTAGAAATGCAAGGATCTATGCTCTAGCTCTTGCAGCAAATGGAAACTTCATTAGACAACTTGCAAACTGGGTTCATTGCTAATTCCCATCAACCCAGATCTCTGCCATCTAAACCTGTGCCCAACCCACGTAATATCCAAAATCTAGGGAATCAAGCCCAAGGGTATGGGAATCAGAGGGACCTGCTCGCACATGCTTAGGTGGTTAAGCAGGGTCATTCCTCTTCTGCTTCTTTTTCAAATCAAAGGTTTCTAGCTAGTGAAGCCCCTCCAATCTTTCCTAACCCTCCCCAAGATCAAAACAAATATGCATCTGCTAATTCTGTTACCTTAAGGAGTGGAAAACAAACTCAGGATCCACAACCACACTGTTCTGATCTACAAAATCGTGGAGAGCCTAAAGAGAGAAAGGAGAACTCTGAAGAAGAAATCAAGGCTCAGGAACCTGATTCCAAAGATCTAATTCATGTTCTTTTTCCTGAGGCCTTAATTAAACCAAGTAGAAAGAAGCCTGTTGATAGTAACGAGGAGCTCTTGATATATTCAAGAATGTCGAGATCAATATCCTACTCCTCGACACTATCAAACACGTACAAGCTTATGCTAAATTTTTGAATGATTTATGCACACAGAAGCGTAAGTTGAGGAAATTTATTTCAAGGAAGGTAGTACACTCTGAGCAGGCTAGTTCTACTATCCTGCATCACCTTCCTCAGAAAAAGAGAGATCCAAGTGCTCCTTTGATTTCTTGTGTCATTGGAGATTACAGTTTTGATAAGGCACTTCTAGATCTAGGTGCATCGATTAACCTAATTCCAACTCCTCTTTACGAGAATTTCAAATTAGGTGAACTTCGGCTAACTTCAGTAACGCTGCAGTTATTGGACAGTTTGGTCACAAATCCATGAGGTGTTATTGAAAATGTTGTTGTCAAGGTTAAGGACTTCTATTTTCCTATAGATTTTCTTGTCCTTGACATGGATGTACCTAAGAATTTAAGTAACATGCCCATCATTCTGGGGCATCCGTTCTTGGCTACCACTAAGGCTAATATCAATTGTGAGAGTGGTAGCAAGGAAATCGCCTTTGGGGATTAGAGATTGAAATTGGATATTTTTAAGGTGATTAACAAATTCGAGGATTGTGGATTTATAGAGGATCTTGAGGATGACAATTTGAATATTGAAACATGTATGGCGGTTTCTGCAATTGAAAGTTCCTCCTGTTGTGATGGATCTGACCTGCAACCCTTTGTGGCAAACCTGCCACATTCTAAAGAGGTTATTGATTTTGTTCACTTTCAACCTCTTCCTCTTGATGAGCCTTCATCAACATCATCCTTACCTTCAATGGAGAATCGTTTATGGAAGTCCTCATGGATGATTTCTCTATTTCAGGAGAATCGTTTGATTCTTGCCTGGCTAATCTTGAAATGATCCTTAAATGATGCATCAAAACAAGACTGGTCCTTAGCTGAGAAAAGAGTCATTTCATGACACAAGAAGGTATCATCCTAGGTCATGTAATCTCTGAACAAGGAATCGAAGTTGACAAAACTAAAGTTGATGCTATATCTAAAGTTCCTCCTCCCACATCTATCAAACAAATTCGATCATTTCTTGGTCATGTGGGATTCGATAGGAGGTTCGTCAAGGACTTCTCTAAGGTTTCTCGCCCTCTAAGCAACCTTCTCACCAAAGATACGCTGTTTGATTTCAACGAATCATGCCATAGGGCATTTGATTTTCTTAAAATGGCAGTCACTTGTGCTCCAGTGTTGCAACCACTGATTTGGACTTCCCCATTCGAGATCATGACCAATGTTTCTGATTATGCGATCAGGGTTGTTTTGGGTCAGATGATCGACAGGAAGCCCTCTGTCATCTACTACACTAGTAAAACTCTGGATGAGGCCTAGAGGAATTAAACTATTACTGAAAAGGAATTACTAGCTGTAGTATTTGCTTTGGAGAAATATAGGGATAATCTCTTAGGGTCTCATGTCATAGTATATACCGACCACTCAGCCTTGAGACATCTCTTGGCCAAAAGGGATGCCAAACCCTAGCTTATTCGATGGATTCTTCTGCTTCAAGAATTTGATCTTGAAATTAAAGATAAATTTTGGCACAGAATGTGGTGGCAAATCATCTTTGGAGACTTCTGAGTGATTCTTATCATCCGGAAACTCCATGGTTTGCAGACATCGTAAATTATTTCGCCGTTGGTTAAATCCCTCAAGATTGGACCAAGCAACAACGAGATAGACTCAAATCTAAGGCCAAATATTACTTCTGGGAGGACCCTGACCTGTACCACATCGGCTCTGATCAGATTATTTGGCAATGTGTTCTAGAAAATGAATTCAAAAGTATACTCGAGTTCTACCAAGCATCTGCGTGTGGTGGACATTTCTTCGGGAAAAAGATGGACGCAAAAATTTTGTAATCTGGATTCTGCTGGCCGTCTTCATTCAAGGGTGCCCAGGAATTCTTGAGGTCATGTTCCCGATGCCAGGCACTTGGGAGCATAACTAAGAGAGATATGATGCCTCTAAACCTGATTCTTCCCGTCAAAATCTTCGATATTTGGGGCATCGATTTCATGGGACCCTTCCTCCCTTCATTTGGACACCAGTACATTCTTGTCACTGTAGATTACATGTCCAAGTGGATCGAGGCTATTCCCACCCAAAGCAATGACCACAAGGTGGTCATCGATTTCGTTAAGATGAACATCTTCAGACGGTTCAAGATTCCAAGAGCCATCATCAGTGATGGTGGTACTCATTTCACTAATGCCCGGTTCCGTAATTTACTGGAAAAATATGGGGTAAATCTAAGAATCTCCACACCTTTCCATCCCCAGACGAATTGACAGCTCGAGATCTCTAATCGCGAGATCAAGAATATTCTTTAGAAAACGGTTAGGCTTGATCTCTTTGGGCTTACCGTACGGCATACAAAATGCATATCGGCATGTCACCATTTCATCTGGTGTATGGAAAGGCATGCCATTTACCCATAGAAATTGAACATAAGGCATTCTGGGCAATCAAGAAATGTAATCTAGGTTTGAGTTTAGCCGAAAATACCAGGAAACTCCAACTATCTGAGTTGGAGGAGCTTAGAAATGACGGATACAAGAATGCCAAGATCTATAAGTCTCAAACCAAAGCTCCTCATGACCAATTGATATCCTGCAAGAGCTTTGAGCCAAACCAGAAGGTCTAGCTCTTTGATTCTCAACTTAAGCTCTTTCTCGGCAAACTTAGGTCAAAATGGAATGGCCCGTTCATCATCGATCAGGTATTTCCAAATGGGGCCATTTTGATCTCTGACCCAAAGATGGATAATTCATTTAAAATCAACGGTCAACGTCTGAAACCTTTTATTGACCGTATTGTTCCAAAACCCATCCCAGACATGGTTTCTCTAATCACATTGTGATTTCTTTGGCTGGACTTTGCCTAACTGATGGCATTAAACTCAGCAGTTGTACAGTTTGACTCAGAGCTGACCCGAGCATCATATTTAGGTGATATCTTTTACATTCTACCCTTCCTTTCATGTCTTTTATTCCCAATGGAGACATTGCATCAGCTAAGCATGGGGGGTGGATTCATTTCTAAATCATTTTGTCAGCTCTATAGAATTCTTGTAAATTTACTTATTTTTTTTAAGAAAAGAAATTTGAATTAGGAGAGAATACTTGGGCATTAGCACTTTTCAATCTTAGGAAATAATAGAGTAGGATCTGAACACTAAGACCCTTAAGGTCTTTAGGATTAATTAGCCCTGGTATCTACTAAAATGTGGATTTTTTTATCAAGTTCTCACCATCCAGAATCCTATTTCAATTTGATTAAATAAGTTGGGGCGGTAAGTACATGACTTATCAACCCACCCTTTGATTTGAGGCAACTTTAAGTCTTAGCATCTACACGCTATTTGCACTAACTTATTGTTCGATGGTTTTAACGGAAATTGGGTAGCTAATGAACCTTTTAGGGTGGTATGGCTGGCAAGTTATCGTGGGTAACAACCCATAGGTTGGTTGTCCAGAGCCTAGCCAGTGGACCATTTTTTTCCTGCTACCTTTAGATAAATCTTAGACCAGGGAAACCACCTACTTAAAGAAAAGAAAAAAAGAGTCCAATAAGAAAGGAAAAAGAAAAAAGAAAAGGAGAAGAAAAAGGAAAAAGAAACAAAAGAAATAAGACACACTTCACTGCACGAGTCTGGCTAGCAAGTTATCATGAGTAACAGGCCATTGGTAGGTTGTTCAGATCCCAACTCAAGAAATGCACGTTTAATTACTAAAGCACATAGTAATAACTGGAGAAGTAGAATAAGTCGGGGAGATATACACTAGATTCACCCTTGTGTTTACCCCATAAGAATAAAAGTAGGTAGAAAGCTACCGGTCTTATAGATACAGCTTTAGGTAGAATTCATTTTAAGGTCAGCTAGGGACGTAGAAACTCGAAGTCTGTTCTAATTGCCAATCAACAAGTCTATCACATTCACAAAAAGATGCTTAGAACTTAGGGTTCTCATCAAGTCTTGGGTGGGTTGAGTGGTCATAGAAAGCTTCTCTGAAACCCTAAATTCAAAAATCCAAAAAAAATTGAAAAGAAGAAAAAGTGAAAAAGATATCCTTCTTTGAATAAGACAAGGGCTTGAGGTAGTCTGCATTTTGGTAGATACACAGGCGCTGTTGTGTCTTTGAAGTTCAGGTCCTATGTAAAAATTGCTTAATGTTGAAAATGACTTTTGCCCAAGTAATCCAATCCTAATTCTTTTATAAATAGCATGTAGTTTTTGCTAGGGACTAGCAAAAGATATGCACGGGGTTGTGATGTGCATACATCTGAATAGCCAAAAATGTCTATTAATTCATGTTCTTAGTACCATATTAGCATCATGCATGGTAAATATTGCATAACACGCATAATCATACATTTAGGTCAAATTGTACAAATTTTATAGCAATTGTCTCCTTTTATGGCTAGGGATAGGGTGACTTTTAATCATGGCCTCAAACAAAAGATCCAACCATACAGATTTGATAAGGGCGACGATTGGAGTTCAACGACTCCAAGATCGCCCCAATCAGACATCCGTTGCATCAGATATAGTCCAAGGAAGATCAAGAATGAAGGGCCAAGATGGTGTCAATCTGCACTTTAGATGACAAATCCGACAACACGGATGAGTTTGGATCGATGATCGCAGCCTAATGGTGCAAAAATCAACCCAATCTGACATCCATGGCATCTTCTAGAAGTCATAGAAGATGGACAGCCAAGATGGCATCACATGGTGCCATCCCAGCAGCAAAATCAACCTAAGGACGTGTTACTACCCTTTCTCCCCTCAACGAATCGATCAATCTTAGCCGTTAATTCTTGATCCAATGATTGAGATCAACGCCTGCTGCTCTCTCTATCCTCGCACGCCATCTCTTTCTATCCTTGCACGCACGATCGAATCTGGACCGTTGGATCTTGATCCAACGGTCGTGAACATGCATGCCATGGTGAGAAACGTGACAGTCCACCACGTGAGTGCAATGGTCATGCAGGTGTGGGCGAGACAGAGGTTGCGGGTTCGAGTCTCTTCGAGCACCTCAATCTAGCTGGGGAGCAGGGCACATTGATTCTAGTTGTCAGATGGAGATAAGACGGTGATGGAGGTGTGATGTGGCACAAGGGATGCTCGCGGATCACGCATGCGTGATCCTATGTGGATCCAAATGCCCGATCAGATGCGGGGGGGTGTGTGTGATCTGAGCTATTGGATGCGAGGATCCAATGGCTGAGGAGAGGCAACCGCTGACTCTCAATGGCTAAAGAAGAGTTCGAGTGCTCTAAGCTGTCCGATCTCTTGATCGGAGGGCTGAGAGAGCAAGAACGTGGCTTTTGTGTTGAGGCGTAAGGAAGGAGAGAGGGTGTGGGCGGGTGCACACATAAGGCCACGATCGGGTCTCTAGTGACGCTTAATTCCGTCGCTAAACACCCCCTTATTTAATGTTTTAAATATGTAATGACCAAATCGCGCCAAATCCTTTCAACTATAAATGGAGACCCCTACCCTACGAAATTATCATCCCTTCCTTCACCTCTCTCCCTCTCCAAAGCTCTAGAGAAGCTTGTCCCACACCTGGGATGCTCCTTTAGAACCAAATCCAAAGCTTTCTCACCCCCATTCTGAAAGTGAATCCCGCGACAACGATGATGCTCTGCCTTGTTCCCACTTCTTCCTGCTTCTTCCTCCTTCCCACCCCATCCTCCATCTTCCAGGCGTCGGTTTGTCCAGCTCATCCTCTAAGCAATCGTCGAGGAGGATAACATCTCTCTCCCTCCTTTCTATCACTCTCTAGAACAGAATTTCTTGCTTTCTAGCCGTAATCATTTCCTGCTTTCTAGCTGTAAAAAAGTATTCATATATCAAGTGATTGTTCTCTCTCTCTCTCTTATTGTTAATATCAATTCCATTGTAATTATCTCACTTTCAAACAAAAATACCAAAAAAATATAATCACGGATTTTAGATAGGCGTAGCCCTCCTGTGTTCGACTTGGAATTTCTTTACGAATTTTGGTTAAATTTTATTTGTTGACGGATTGCTTCACAAATCGAACTACAACGACGGGTTTTTCAAATCCTACTTCGATCGCTTAGTTTTCTGCAATCACCACGAAGCTTATGTATTAGGTCTAAGGCTTAGGAAGTATTTAGCCTAGTTAACTGAACTCTGGTTTGTGGGACTCAAAAACTTAAGCACCCTAAATCACACACAGTCTGGTTCAGTGCACTCTAAAGATAAAACCATGCCAAAAGGCATTTAATCTATTTTAAAAAAGGTCCCAAGATCTAGATTAGGAACGGCTCGAAAACACAAGTTGATTTGGATGAGTTCTAGGGGTGGAGAGGTGGGAAATTCCCCATGAAGATGCGCAATAACATACCGTCTCCTTGGTGCTTGTCTCCTAGGATATCTAAATATCCTACTGGAGCATGTAAGCACCTTGTGTTGGTTCAGATGCCATGGGCAGCATTATCACGAAATGTCGATCGCCAAGGCCAGGATTTAGCTATAGAATGCCAAGGATAGGATTAGCCCAAAATCTCGAAAGGTAGGGTTCTAGGGGTTGCCATGGGTGGTGCTATCTTGAAGCATCGATTGCTAGGGACCCTGCGAGGATTGATGGTGGGGACAAGGAATCTGATACAGATCGTGTTTAGGGCCAATCCAAGGATGGATCTAAGGAAAAATATAATGAAAAGAAAAGAGAGAGAAAGCTCTCCACAAATCAAATTCTCCTTCCATGTCTCTCTCAAACTACATTGCCAAACTAGGCTGGACTAGCCATGATTTAAGCATAGGTGCTCTAACCGCTGGATCCAACAAACCCTAGGTTAGTTCCTATGGGACTTAGAAACCTTCGCGGAAGACTGAGGTGAAAGCTACTCAAGCCTAAATCTAGGCTGGTACTTGAGTAACTCTAGGCCTATTGTTGGTATTAAGATTTGATTCCTAGAGATGCGGCCTAGTAAGGCATCCTAACAGTTAAAATCTGACCTAGATAACTTATTCGATTCATATGATTTTACTAAGGGACTAGAAAAAGCTAGGCATGGGGGTATGATGGGAACACCATCATGAGCCATAACTAGCTCAGTTTGATCTAATTAAGTCAATAAAAGCTCCTACATATCTTTTAGGTCTTAAGGGCACAAAATAATAATTTGAGAAGAAGACATGAATATAGGGTTATTTCTACAAATATACGGTTCTATCACAAAAATAGAATACCCATGGGTTTCTTCAGGTGTTGAACAAAGGTCAATTGTGCTTTAGAGTCAATTAAGAACGTTCATGTAAAATGAAATGGATTTTCACACGTTACGGGAATTAATTGACATCTGATACCCTAAAAACAGACCCACTTAATTAATTGAGTTTTTGGTCAGAATAAAATTCACCTAAACCCTCTAAAATTTATATAAAAATATTCTCTAGGGTTTGGTACCTTCAATTTGACCATCAGAACCCATTTTGACCTAAAATAGAGCCACACACAGACTTTTGACTTAAATTGGGTTTTTGCATAAATTACCCAGTCAAACGAGGTAAAAACCAAAATCCAACTTCACCATTGGATTCCTTGAATCCAAATTAGATTTGTATCAAAATTTAGCACAATCTGAGATTGTTTTGACTTAGTTTGCACTTTGGTCTAGGTCAGATATTCTTTATTTAACATGGCCCCTCAACTTTTGAATTTCTTACAAAAAGGACCCCACCTTCTTTGTCTTCTTCACTAAAAGGCCCCCGCCTCACCAAAATCCTATTCCTACAACTCTGGCGAGCTTCATTTGGGAAGATCTCCTTGATTTCTTAACAAATCCTTCTTAGATTCGAAAGGGGAATTCGTCAAGAAACTAACTTCCTTTTTATTCAAATCCGAAGTCCCAGAAATTACCCAAATTCTCATGCGATTCCTTCAAAGAGTTGGGTTTCCAACTCCGGGGACCTTCTATGCTTGGGAAGCTTGCTTACCAAGCTCTAATCACCCTCTAATGACCTATATAAGACTCCCTAGGCTAGATCATTCTCCCCAAGCTCAATTTTGACCAGATCCACCCCAATTTCTTCCCTCCTAATCCGGCCGAAAGGCTCCTCGAGCTCCGGTGACTCTCGCTGCCTCTCCTCGCCATCTGATCACAATATCGGCGGCAGATACACCTTCCTCGTTTCTATCTGTATTGCGTAATACCGACCGACATCCCTATCTCCTTCATCCCTGCTGTCATGACCCCACTGTAGCCATCTCCATCTTCGGCACTAGCCATACCGCAATCGACGCCAAATCTGATCCCCGTCGTCCGCTAGCTATCTCTCTTGACTCAGCTTCTCTACTTCATGACAGCACCAACGACACTCCGCTTCAACCTCTGCATCAACCTTCGTGACTCCGTCTTCCATCTCATCGGCATACCATCGGTGAGCGTTAGTGGCCACCACAGACAACCAACACCACCGCTTCCACACTCCTCACTTTCTCCTCAACTCAGAGACTAAAACCCCTCAAGTAATTGAGGGGATCAGCCTCTCTAACACCCCACCTAACACCACCACGTTTGCAACTTCGCCCTAAATTTGCCCTACGCTCATACGCACTCTCACGCCACGCTACCACCACCGTCGCACTCTACAACATCCAGCAAAGGTTCTGAACTATTTTGACTTGGCGGTAGGCCATATTCTTATTTTCAAGTGTCCTCACCGAAGCTCCGCTACTTTCACCATCGCCACCACATTCTTTGAGATCTAGGTCACGTAAGCATTAAGTGTTACCTACATGTGCCATAGACGAGTCCAGGAGCTATTCCAGGTCTCCAACTACCACTGAGGGAGCCTTCTTCAACACAAATTCAACACATCTTCATCGCAGCTTCCTCAATTGGGGGAGGATTGTATCAATAGCCCACGCGAAGTGAGAAGGGACTGATTTAGTCCCACATCGTGGGTTTTAGAAGTAGCGTAGCAGAATAAATTTAATTTGTGCCCGGGCATATCACCTCAAACACAAGGGGTGAGGTCCCTCCTCACAGGCATGCTCTCGACCTGCCTAAGCTCTCTCACTCCTCACTCACCACCCACTATTGGTGAGCCTGGACTCAGGTACGTGCTTGATCCGAATACCCGATTACCTATTACTATGGAAGTCTTTAGGAGAGCAGAACCCAGAGAGAGATAGAGAAAGAGCATAGGGACAGGGGGTTTTCCTCTCACTGATACCTATGCGACACTTAGTCGCAGAAAGTAGAGAAGAAAGGAAGGAGAGACCCTTGAGTCCCATGGAAGCTCTGAAGCAACAGGCTGTTTAGGCTATCTGATACAAGCCTCCGTCATTTGATTGCGTACATTTGAGGCTTTATTTCCTTGGTTGATACTTTTGGGATAATTGCTACTATTGTGAGGGGTAATTGGTGATTCAAATCACCATTTTACCATAATCTTTTTGCTTCATTAACTTTTGCTTTATCATATATATCATTCTTGATTGGATTTATTATTATACATTGATAGAATTGCAATGTTGAGAGTTAATTATTACTTGCTCCCTGCATTCGACCTTGAATTTCAATTGAGTTACAAATCTTATTTGTTTTTCGCACTAATTCGAACTGTACTACAATGTGATGATTTTAAAACTCATTTCAGAGCGATTAACACTATTCTAACTTTCTAACTTGACTTTGATCTTGTCAAAGAGGACATTCTATCACTCCATCAATTTGGTGCATCTCAGAGGCAGCCCTAAGTATGTAATTGGACATGTTACCCGTAGTGTGCCCAATATAGAAGATAATGCCACTTGCTCTTAATCGTTAACTCCAAAAATAGACCAAGGAGGATTTCTCCCCGTTCAATTTCAGACCTGATATGTCACCAAAAATCTTAACCATAGGCGACAAAGCTTGTGCTTCTTGTTCTCTCCCTTCTATAGAAAAGACAGTATCACCGGCATACTGAAGTACTGGAGCCATGGCCCTCCTATTCTAGATGGAGTAGCCTCTGATTATACCAACTTCTGATAATCTGCAAGCATATCTTGCTAAAGTGTCAACTACATGGTTAAAAACTACTGGAGCAAGTGGGCATCCATGTCTTAACCCCACATTACGATTGTATCCATGCCCTGCAGGCCTACCATTGATCAAGGGGTTGAAGGAGGACATGGTGATGCTAGCTTCATCCACTGAAGCCATAAAGGTGGAAACCCTCCTCTTCTGAACACTTCCCACAAGTAAGGCCATGAAATAGAGTCATAAGCCTTTCGGAAATCCACCTTCCAGAGAAAAGCCTTGCATTTTCTCCTGTGCCACCCCATCACCATCTCCCTGGCCATGATGAAAGATTCTTGTAGCGATTTGTTTGGAAGGAAAGCTAATTGAATAGGAAGAATTTGATCTTGTAAAACAGTCCGAAGTCTATTTGCCAAGACTTTGCTCACCGCCAAGTAGATGGAGGTCATGAGTGAAATAGGTCTAAACTTCGAAAATCTATCCGCACCTTGTTTCTTCGGAAGAAGGAATGATAAGATCAGTTTACCTTATCAAACCCATAATTGTCGCTCTCGAACTCCCTAATAACCTCCATCACCTCCTCCCCTAGCAAATTCCAAAGTTCTTTGCAGAAAAATACTTGAACACCATTCGGACCCGGTGATCATTCATTGTTCAAATCACTTATAGCATCAACAACCTCTTTTTCAGAGATGGCTTTAGGCAATCTGCCAGCTTGATCTTCAGAAATTCGAGGAAATATACCTACTGCCATTCTCCATTCTCCCTTGCTTGTTGCCCATGAAGACTGCTTGAAGTATTTGATGGCTTCTGATCAGATCTCCTACAAAGAAGATATTCTCTGATCTCCCTTACAATAGAGGATATCAAGTTTTATCTTCTGTGTGAGCTGGCTACAAGGTGGAAATACTTTGTGTTGGCATCACCCTCTTTGAGCCAAAGTTGCCCTGAGAGTTACTAACAATCCATTTCACACATTAGATCCTCCTCAGTTACCATCTCTTGCCAACCTTTCCTTGATTCTAGTTCTTGGTCAAATAGAGCAGACATCGACTCCTTTGCATCTAGCCATTGAATTTCCAATAATGCTTCATGACATTTCTGCTCTCTCAATGCAGTTATCACTGTCCCATAATCCTTAAGCATAAGGCCCATAGAGGCCAGCTTTGACGCCAGACTAATTGTAGCAGTACCTCCCACCTATTTGGCCCTCCACCATGCTTCAATCATTTCATGAAACCCTGGTTCTCTCGACCATGATCTTCTAAACTTGAAGTATGACCCTACATATGCATTCTCACCACTATCCTAGACCAAGGGTGTATGGTCTAAGAAGGGGTGCTTTAGACCAACGATAGATGACAATCGGAACCTATCCAAGAGGTCTGCATTTCCAACGAATTGATCTAACTTAGACATCAAACCATTTCCATTCCTCCAAGTATATTCTACTTTTGAATAGGAAATTCATTCAAGCCTAGATTTTGTATCGTCAGTTGAATGCCAAGAGATGCACTGTCCACCAAACCACTTGATCTGTCCATCCTAGTCAGAACAGAGTTAAAATCTCCACCCACCAGCATGGAATCTGATTAGCCTAGAGTTGTGGGCTATTTAAGTATTTAAGTGCCTAGACATTAGGTTAATTCTAACATTTATTTAGCATAAATTAGGATGTAAATAGATTAATTCATATTTTTAATTTAATTACATAATCCATGCATTGCATTCATATTTTAAGTGCATTTAGAATTAGCTTAGAATGACATTCATCTAATTAGTTAACCAATTAGGCACATTGTTTTCATTAGCATAAAAGTTGAGGGTCTGTATATAAATGACCATAATATTTTAACATTATTTTCTTTATTCTTCTTCTTGCAGGAATGGCTGGCTGCCACTCCAACGCCACCAGCTGCCGCAGTGAAGAACCCATTCAAGGGGTGGATATGTTGGATCTGGTCGGGCAGCTAATTTCAAATTTGTGCAGGCCACTACAAAAGGAGGAGGGAGGCAGCAGAGCTCGGGAGGCCTCCACCACCGACCCACCACTGTGCAGAGAGATCTCCTCTCTTCCATTCCACACCGCCGGCCTCAACCGTGGCAACGAGTCTCCACCACTGTGGGCGTGTGGTGTGACAGGCCACACCGCCATCCAGAGCTCGTTCGCATTAATATGAGCACCTTAGCGTGCATCTCCCTCGCCGTCGTCACCAACAACCACCGCCGCAGCCACTTTGCAATCAGCTTCTCAGTTAGTTAAGACGTCCGGGAAATTTCCCGGACGTCTGAAGCCTCCCGCTCACCTCCAGCCGCATGCAAGAACTTGCACTACCTCCCGCTCTCATTGCCTGCACACCCACGCCCAACAATCCGCGCACGCCCTCCTCACACGTCTGAAGCAACCCACTCACTCCTGCACCTGCGCCATCTCCATGCCCTCCAGCCTGCGCACCCCCACCACCCACGCCGCGGCAGCCACTCGCTCATCTCCAGCCGCATGCAAGGTGTGCACAGCCTCCAGCCATCACGCCCGCTCACTCCATCTTCCCTGCGCCTGCAGCCTTCGTCATCTCCACGCGCAACCGCCTGCGCACCCACGCCAGCTGCAGCCACACCTGCAGAATCACTCCCACGGTCGCAGCACCTTCCTCGCACCCGCATGCCTGCAGAACTTCACCCGCGACACTTCCAGCCTGCGGTAGAGCCAAACCAGCTGCAGCAGCCACCTGCACAACCGCGCACGCCCTCCTCCCATGCCTGCAGCACCCGCACTTCGCCAACAACAGCATGCGCACGCGCACCCTCCAGCCAGCAAGCGCATCACTTCGCCAACAGCAGCTGCAGCACCAGCTGCAGCCAACTTCGCTTGAGCACCGCCTGGCCGACTCCGACCACCGCTCGACGTGCGGTTGCCACCATCGCGACGGTCTCGCTTCATCCACCCACCCGTGCAAACCTCTGCTCGATTGAACCTCTCTCCCGATCACGAGGAGGAGAGAGGTAAAATGCCCTATTAGTGGGTTAATTAGTTATTACATTTCATGCCATTGCCAGGAAAAAGAATTTTTGTTTATGAATATTTTATTGTGGTAAAATTTGCAACTTTAGACTCAAGTTCTTTTACAATTGCATAGCTTTTGTAATTAACATTGTTTGACATTGATTTTGGAATTTAAATGTGCACAAATTTTCTTTAATACATGTCAATGGAAAATTGCATAAAATCATCACATGTTTATTGAATATTTCAGTGAGGAAAAATTTCACATCTACCCTTATATTTTCAAGATATTGTGCATCTTCTTTCCGTTGCATTTCATGTCAGATTTAACTACGGATTTCTCACGAGACTGAACGAATATGAAATAATTGAGATATTATTGCCTCATTTCCTCCCTGTGGATACGACCTGCTCCTCTGCAAGTGGTTATTTCTTTCTAAATATTGATTAGTCTATTTTTCCCCCACATAAAACTGCAAATGACTTTAAAGCAAACAATCGACTCGTCAAATGGCGCCATTGCCGGAGAGGCAACTAACGCAATAATTTCACCTGATTTTATTTTGATTATTTTCAATTGCACAGTGATTTGACTATTTATTATTTTCTTTTCTATGCGAGAAAATTTATGCAAGAATCAGCCATTGTGAGAAGGCGACCCTTAACGTCACCAGAGGAGAATTGGACGAGCAATTTTGAAAGGAGGAGAAGGATGAGGACGCGACGGGCATCATTGTATATTTAGTCGCTAGTTAGAATAGAATTAAGACTTTAGATTTAATTTTTCATTGCATTTGGTTTGAAACCCTTGTTCTAGGGTATATTTTGAGGGGTTTGTTCCCCGATTTTGTTTTGGGCCCGTGTTGGGTAATTTTTGGGAGCATGTTCCCTTTTCTTTAGATTTAGGTTTTTAGTTTATTGATTACTTTTATTTGCTTGTGCATAAGTAGTTTAAAAATAAAAAAAATAAAAAAAATGAGCTGCCTGCTAGAAGCTGCCTACCCAAGGACGAACCATTTAGGTCTGTATAAGCAGCCTCTAGATTTATTTATCTGCATTGCGTGCATTCTTGCATTGTTGATTGCTGGAAGCAAGGTACGCATTTTCTTACTTTGCATCCTATTCTTGATCACGCATTGCATTAGGACTTAATGCGAAGACCACCTAATCTGTACTAAATAAATCTAACAAGTGGTCACATATTTTCTAGAAAAAGGACTAATTAAAGGAGGGACATTTTAAAAACCAAGGATTTGATTTTCAAACTTGGAGCGGGATTCAAAATTCAAAATCTTTTATGGTGTATGCACACTTATTTCACTTGCACCACGGCACGCTTCTAGACACTCCTTAGGTTTGGAAATACTAGGACAAGAGCCCTCCTATCGTTGGATTCTGAAGTGTTCGGAACTTGAGATCAAAGATTTTGTAAATCTAAAGAGGGGATACCCTATCACAGATTTTTGGTGGTAGTTGAGAAGCACCGCGAAAGCACAGCTTCAAAGGAAGGCTTAGGCCTACTTGCATCCCTCGATCTTCCGTCTTTGGATTTACTTGACCATTTGAGATTTAGGGAAGAACACCTAAGCTCCAACTGGGTCTTCTTAGGCAAGCCGTAGGTCGACAATAGGCACGTAAATTGATTGAACAAATTGTATTGTCACCTGCAGTCTGACTTAAAATCAAAAGCCTTAATTGGGAAAGACCTAAAAGGTCATTTTTGAATTGTGTTTTGCTTGGGGAATTCTGATTGAGGTGTGAGTTAGAATGGACCACATTGATTTTCATCCTTTCACATCTTGCCCACACCCTCACCCCCACTCTGCATCCTTCGATCCCAGATGCCGAGATGGTCCATTCCTTGATGGACATAATGACAATCATTGGGATCCGTTTTACTCCTATTATAGGAGTATTGGCCTGGTTAAGCCCCAAATCAGTGAGCAGAACCTAGGAACGGGATTTGCTTTTCCCAATATCCCACATACCATAGAAATACCCAACCCACCCTCCCTGAAAAATTACAATGGTTGGACAAAAACTCCTGGGTACTATAAGCCTGAGCCTGACTTCTCCCATGATAGAAATGACCTCTCCTCTTTGAAGATGGAAATATAGAAAATGCAAAATGAAATGATTGAATTGTTAGGAGAAACTTCGAGAGCAGGCCAACAAGAAAGAGATGAAATTAGCCACCCAATCTACCCCATTGAGGATGACGTACACCCCTCTACAATAATGCATCTCCCGTGGGAGAGCTACACTTCAAGTTGGAGGGAAATTCTGGGGAGAATAGCTACTTTTTGAGGATCAATTTTGAAACCACCCCATTAGATGACACTTCCTTGAGAGATCCACACTTTAGGTGGGAGGAAAATACACATGAAAGTAGCTATGCATTGGATGAAGAAAGGTGGCTACCTGAGGAAGATAATGATAAGGTTGAGTATCCACCTGAATTATATTGGAGTCAAAAGAAGGGAATGATGGTTGATGTAAACACATTTACACTACTTAAAATGTCTATTTATGCATGTTCTTAAGCATAGGATTGCATTTCATGATATAAATATTGCATTACATGCATCATCTTGCATTTAGAGTAGTTTGAATAAAATGGAGGTTAATTGTCTCCTTTTATGTGCTTGGACAGGGCAAATATTTTATCGGGGCCTCGGATCAAAGATCCAACCGTATGGATATGATCAGGGCGACGATTGGAGTTCAACGACTCCAAGATCGCCGTAATCAGGCATCCGTAGCATCAGATAGAGACCGGGGAACCCTAGAAGATCAAGGGCCAGGATGGTGTAAATCTGCACTTCAGATGGAAAATCCGACCACACGGATGAATTCGGATCGACGATCGCAGCCGAACGACACAAAAATCGAGTCAATCCGACATCCGTGGCACCATCTACAACTTCCAAAAGATGGACGGCCAAGATGGCGCCATGTGGCGCCATCCCAGCCGCCCAATCGGCCGCAGGAGTCCTGTGAAGACCGCGCACCGTCTCCTCTCCGCCGTTGGATCTCGATCCAACGGCTGCTGTCGCTCGCGTTTAAAAACGCCCGCGCGACCATTTCGCCCGCGTAGCGCAGCGGCGACGCAGCTGCGGGCGAAGCGGAGGTCGCGGGTTAGAGCCGCGGTGACGGGGTCGAAGGCGCGGGCGAGCGGGCGCGCACGAGCGTCAGATGAAGATCCAACGGCCGCGCACGCCCGATAGCGCCGACGCGCAATTGGACGCTCTGGTGAGCGCGCGATCGCACGCGGGCGGGCGCGCTACGCAGCGGGCGCGGACGCGATCTAAGCCGTCCGATCTCGCGATCGGACGGCTGAGACGACACGGACGTGCGTATGCGTTACGCGCGCAGGCCAGCCGAGCGGGCGCGCGTGGGCGCGGCGGCGACGGCGACGGCGGGGCTTTAGCGACGGTTTTATCCGTCACTAAAGACCCCTTATTTATTATTTTGAAGATGTAATGTCCATTTTGCCCCCACTCCTTGCAACTATAAAAGGAGACCCCCTCCATACGAAATTTTGATCCCTTCCTTCTCTTCTCTACCTCTCCAAAGCTCAAGAGAAGCTTGTCCCACACCCGGGATGCTTCTCGCGAGATAAAGTCCAAATTTTCGTCCCCCTTCGGAAGTGGATCCCGCGACGACGACGGCGTGCTGCTTCGTTCCCGTTCTTCTGCTTCATCCTCCTTCGTCCCGCTTCGTTCTCCTTCGTCCAGGCGTCGTCCCGTCCGGCTCGTCCTCCAAGCGACCGTCGAGGAGGATTTCTCTCTCCCTATTCTTTTTACTGCTTTCTAGTATAGATTTACTGCTTTCTAGAGTAGTCTATTCGTCCTCCGAGCGATCGTCGAGGAGGACATTTCTCCCTCCATTCTTTTAAATGCTTTCTAGAGTAATTGTTTTATGTTTTCTAGTTGTAATGAAAGAACTCTTTTATGATAAATTCCTTGTCTATTCTACATCTCATTTTGATTTCCATGTATAGTATTCCTTCTCTCTCTCTTACTCCCTCTCTCTCTTTTATTTGTTGTAGATACTTAGATAGTTTAAATTGAATTTCTTCGTGACAAAATAAAAAGAAACGCGAAGTTTTTAAATCAAACGTTCGCCTCCCTGTGTTCGACCCGGAATTTTGATTTCGGTATAAATTTTATTTGTTGAACACGAATCCTTCGCTTTCGAACTACAACGACGGGTTTTCCAAAACCAAACACGTTAGCGTAGATTCTCGTTCAACATTTTGGCGCCGTTGCCGGGGAGGCAACGCTCTTTGATTTCTCTTCGCGTTTTGTAACTTACAAATCATTTACCTCACTTTTCTCCTTTCTTATTGTAATTGCAGGTACTCTTTCGAGACAGGCAAAAGCGGTAAATCGGAGTAAAGTGTTGTGGAAGGTTTTGTAAGTTATCCCCCACCGCCCACCCATTAGATTTCATTTCATCACATAATAATTCAAACATCAATCAACCTAGGTGTTCTTATAAACTCTAAGGTTAGATTGTTTGTTGTTTGACATCCATACTCACTCCAACCCCCACATTAAAAAAAATAATAATAAAAAAAAAATCTCACAGGGGTACACAACCTCATCTGATTTTCTAACTCAACCGGTAAACCAATCTTAGGAGCCGGTACACACACCCAAACACATAATCGAGTAGAAATCAGATTGGGTAATCATTTGTGTGCCTAATTAGGTGGTGCATCAGGCCAGTTGTTTGAGTTGTTTGGGTCGCACCACTTCAAATAAAATCAACTCATCAAGTAGCTGCCAATTAGGTTCAACTCTTAGGGATCTACCAGGCACTCCACATTCTTTTTAAACTTTAAAGGAAACTATCTTCACCTGTGCTTGCAAAACCTGGTGTGCCAATGAAACTTGATTGAAAACACCTAAAGATGGATCCTAAAAGCTACTAAGCAAGATTTGAACCTTAAAATTCACCACATCAAAAATAATCTTGCTTGAAAACCACTGGTTGTGCACGCACACACAAAGCAATCAATCATTAAGGGCACAACCCATTTAAAGGGCCCATCACATTCCAAAGCACATTCAGACCTAGCCCTAAATAAAACAGAGTAGACGTTGGCCTTAAGGATTGGACTCGCTCTTCAGAACTCAGAAGGAGATTATTTTCGATTAGTCTGTTTCTACTGTTCAATCTGATGTCTAGCTAGGGGAGCAGAGTCAAACGATCGCGGCTGGGGGGTACACTAGGAACCGGAGGCGCAAGCCGAAGGAAGAACCTTCTCCCCAGTCCCTCCTTCTAACTGGTTGGATTGAACAGACAGAAGTAGATCAAATCGTTCCTTTATCTCAAGACGGGTTTTGAGAGTCTGTAGGTCTGTAGGCTAACCCATTTAAGGACAAGTTTGATTGTTTGTATTGCAGGGCACCTTTCTTCCTCCCGTGTCTCATGAATCCTTCCACATATTTCACGCATTCCCGTTCTTTCCCTCCTGTTGTAAATTATCCTCAACATGACGATTATCTCAACTCGTATTGTAATCGACCATCAGTTAGTTGGGATAATTCGGATTGGGGATACAATTCCGGACCCCCGTGTTTAGGGTCTAACCCTGAACACTTTGATTCTCAATTCTATCCTTCTCAGAGTTGCATCGATTATAGATCGTCCTCCTTTCATGAACAACCTATTGCGATCTACAATCAAGAAGGATACTCTGATCCTTACCCATCCTCTGATTTCACTGCCTTTAGGTCATCTCCATCTTTTGAACAATCTGAAATGACCTATTATCAGGATGGGTATAACGAATCTCAATTCGTTAATTCCCCTACATTGATGTCAAACCCGCCCAACCCTGAACCAACTCATTTGGTTCAGGTTAATCAGGTTCAAGATAAGGTTCTGGCTAACTTGAGGAATATCATTCAATCTTTAGAAGTTCAGCCAATACCTTGCATTGAGAGATTGGAGCCCCTGATTGAAATGATTGATGATTTAAACAAGTCTTTGTTGGATTGGCTCCAGGATGTTAAGGATAAGAACCCGGGTGAGTTTCTACTTGGGAAATTAGCGAAATTGAGGATGTGATTCGTGGTTGCTTTGATTCAATCTTGGAATAATTCCCAGGATGAACCCTCTTCAGGAAAGCCAATGACAGAACCCGCTCAGGCACCTGTTGGGGGGGACACGTGTTACGAAGCTGACCAGATTGAATTAAAATAACCAATTAAGGATGGTTTGATTTCTTCACCTGAAATCCCTGAGCCGGGTTACGAGGAAACGTATGTCTCCTTGGAACGCAAAGTGACAAATGATTTTGGGACATACATTGATACGGATCCTGATTTCTTTGATGGTGAAGATTCAAGTTGCGAAGTCTTACACGAGTTTTCAGATCACGATTTTTGTGAGACGATTGGGCCTGAGGAATCTGATAGATCATTTGATAGCCCAATAACTGAGGAAACTGATCTTATTAGGGCACACGATACGGATCCAGAATCGCATTTTCTGGAGGAATTAATTCAATGCCCTGATTATCAGTTACACCCTGTTGAGCTTATTGATGATTCTAATTCTGAGATAATTAGACCCAAGTCAATTTTGATTCTGCCACATCATTTAGACTTGGAGATTCCAGACGGGGTGATGAATATACAAGAGGTCCTGGAATTTGATACACTTAATGAGGAGGATAGGAGCGGGGAAGTTCTAATTTGGGAAGTTAATTTTGGAGGAAATGGAAGATTGAGTCGAAGGGTTCCTTTTAAGCTGAAACCATCAAATCAGAACCCTTACGACATTTGTTTCGAGGATGTCAAACTCAAGCACACATTTAACGATTATCCTTTTGAGCTTCAATTCTCTGTAACCCGACATTTTGGCCTTGGGTTGCATCCTCACAAATTGCAGGCCCGACCCCGCTTGCATTCTGATTTTAGGTTTTGGGTAAATTTTATCCAGAACCTAAGATATTCTCGATTATGGGGTGTGGGTCTGCACCACAATCTGGTCCACATCTGTGGACCTCTGTTGACAGGTCGTAGGATTCTTCTGTTTATTCTAATTCTGACCTGCACATGTGAATTCTTCATTTCTTTTCTTTGTATAGTGTGCCTAGCTGAAGGCACTAAACTCAGCACATATACAGTTCTTTTTCATTTTCATCTCGGAGCGGACCCGATATCCACGCAATTCAGGTGCTTTCTACGCTTTTCCACTCTGTTTTATGTCTTTTTAATACAATGAGGACATTGCATTAGATAGGCATGGGGGGATGGATATTTATCTTTGAATTCATTCGTCAGCTCTGTAGATTTGTTTTATTTTATATAAAAAAAAAAATCAAAATTAGGAAAGAGAATTTGGGTTTAAGAAAATTTTCGATCTTAAGAAATGCTATATTATGTTCTGAACACAAAGACCCTTCAGGTCTTTGGACTTAATCAGCCTATGTATCCACTAAAATGTGGATTTGTTTTTTGAGTTCTCGCCAACCTGAATTTTATTATAATTGGAATAAATAAGTTTGGGTGATAAGTACACGACTTGTCAACCCGCCCTCTGATTTAAGGGAATTTTGAGTTTTAAGCATCTACACACTTTCTTTGCACTGACTCGTTGTTTGGCGATTTTAACGGAAATTGGGTAGCTAATGAACCTTCTAGGGTGATATGGCTGGTAAGTTATCGTGGGTAACAGCCCATAGGTAGGTTGTCCAGAGCCCAGTCACTAGACCTTTCTCTTTTTGCTGCCTTTAGGTAAATCTTAGACCAGGGAAGCCACCTACTTAAAAAAAAAAAAAAAATCAAAAAGGAGAAAAGAACAAAAAAAAAATAAGCCATACTTCGCCGCACGAGTATGGCTGGCAAGTTGTCGGTGGTAACAGCTCATCGACCGGTTGTCCAGAACCCAGCTCAGAAAATGCACTAAAAATTCCCAAAACACTTAGGAAGAAGCGGAGAAGTAGAATAAACCGGGGAGATATACACTGGATTCACCCTTGTGTTGACCCCGTTAAAAAAATAAAAGTAGGGAGAAAGCTACCGGTTGTAAAGATACACCTTTAGGCAGAATTCTTTTTTGAGGTCACCTAGAGGCGTAGAAATCCGAAGTCCGTTTTAATTGCCGGTCAACGAGTCTATCACAATCACAATAAGATGCTTAAAACTTAGGGTTCTCATCAAATCTTGGGTGAGTTGAATGGCCGTAGAAAGCCACTCTTAAACTCTAAAATTTGAAAATCCAAAAAAAAAAAAAAAAAAAAAGTAAAAACAGAAAAAGAAATTTTTCTTTGAATAAGGCGAGGCTTGAGGCGGTCTGCATTTTGGCTGATTCCCGGGCACTGTTGTGTCTTTGAAAGTTTAGTTCTTAAGTAGACAATTTCTTAATGATTGAAAATAACTCAGGTCCAAATAATCTAACCTAATTCTTTTATAAATAGCATATAGTTTTTGCTAGGGACTAGCAAAAGATAGGCATGGGGGTATGATGTAAACACATTTACACTACTTAAAATGTCTATTTATGCATGTTCTTAAGCATAGGATTGCATTTCATGATATAAATATTGCATTACATGCATCATCTTGCATTTAGAGTAGTTTGAATAAAATGGAGGTTAATTGTCTCCTTTTATGTGCTTGGACAGGGCAAATATTTTATCGGGGCCTCAGATCAAAGATCCAACCGTATGGATATGATCAGGGCGACGATTGGAGTTCAACGACTCCAAGATCGCCGTAATCAGGCATCCGTAGCATCAGATAGAGACCGGGGAACCCTAGAAGATCAAGGGCCAGGATGGTGTAAATTCGCACTTTAGATGGAAAATCCGACCACACGGATGAATTCGGATCGACGATCGCAGCCGAACGACACAAAAATCGAGTCAATCCGACATCCGTGGCACCATCTACAACTTCCAGAAGATGGACGGCCAAGATGGCACCACGTGGCGCCATCCCAGCCGCCCAATCGGCCGCAGGAGTCCTGTGAAGACCGCGCACCGTCTCCTCTCCGCCGTTGGATCTCGATCCAACGGCTGCGGTCGCTCGCGTTTAAAAACGCCC
The DNA here is from genome assembly GCA_037157565.1 of Thalassia testudinum. Taxonomy (NCBI): domain Eukaryota; kingdom Viridiplantae; phylum Streptophyta; class Magnoliopsida; order Alismatales; family Hydrocharitaceae; genus Thalassia; species Thalassia testudinum. The sequence continues at coordinate 127,179,662 of JAZHRO010000014.1, read as the reverse complement.
GCGCGACCATTTCGCCCGCGTAGCGCAGCGGCGACGCAGCTGCGGGCGAAGCGGAGGTCGCGGGTTCGAGCCGCGGTGAGGGGGTCGAAGGCGCGGGCGAGCGGGCGCACACGAGCGTCAGATGAAGATCCAACGGCCGCGCGCGCCCGATAGCGCCGACGCGCAATTGGACGCTCTGGTGAGCGCGCGATCGTACGCGGGCGGGCGCGCTACGCAGCGGGCGCGGACGCGATCTAAGCCGTCCGATCTCGCGATCGGACGGCTGAGACGACGCGGACGTGCGTATGCGTTACGCGCGCAGGCCAGCCGAGCGGGCGCGCGTGGGCGCGGCGGCGACGGCGACGGCGGGGCTTTAGCGACGGTTTTATCCGTCACTAAAGACCCCTTATTTATTATTTTGAAGATGTAATGTCCATTTTGCCCCCACTCCTTGAAACTATAAAAGGAGACCCCCTCCATACGAAATTTTGATCCCTTCCTTCTCCTCTCTACCTCTCCAAAGCTCAAGAGAAGCTTGTCCCACACCCGGGATGCTTCTCGCGAGATAAAGTCCAAATTTTCGTCCCCCTTCGGAAGTGGATCCCGCGACGACGACGGCGTGCTGCTTCATTCCCGTTCTTCTGCTTCGTCCTCCTTCGTCCCGCTTCGTTCTCCTTCGTCCAGGCGTCGTCCCGTCCGGCTCGTCCTCCAAGCGACCGTCGAGGAGGATTTCTCTCTCCCTATTCTTTTTACTGCTTTCTAGTATAGATTTACTGCTTTCTAGAGTAGTCTATTCGTCCTCCGAGCGATCGTCGAGGAGGACATTTCTCCCTCCATTCTTTTAAATGCTTTCTAGAGTAATTGTTTTATGTTTTCTAGTTGTAATGAAAGAACTCTTTTATGATAAATTCCTTGTCTATTCTACATCTCATTTTGATTTCCATGTATAGTATTCCTTCTCTCTCTCTTACTCCCTCTCTCTCTTTTATTTGTTGTAGATACTTAGATAGTTTAAATTGAATTTCTTCGTGACAAAATAAAAAGAAACGCGAAGTTTTTAAATCAAACGTTCGCCTCCCTGTGTTCGACCCGGAATTTTGATTTCGGTATAAATTTTATTTGTTGAACACGAATCCTTCGCTTTCGAACTACAACGACGGGTTTTCCAAAACCAAACACGTTAGCGTAGATTCTCGTTCAACAATGGTACCATTGGAAGACCTCGACCCAGATGATAGTATTTTCGTGACATTTGATGAAGTGGGTCAAAGTCATGTTGTTAATCCTACCCTCCCTTCTGATCACGATATGGAACTCAAACCCACCCTTAGGGAACCTAACCCTAAAGAAATTGACCTATCTGAGGAGTCTGATGTTACCAATGTAAACCATTTACCTCAGATAGACCACCCTAGGGGATCTGCTGAGATATTAAATGATTCTAGACCTCGGGTACATGATGAATTGTGTGATGAGGAGAAAGACGAATTATATGAGGAACCTACATTCAAGATTTGGAGTGACACTAAGGGTGATTATGTCTTATTTGAAGAGTTAGCCCCTGAGGATGTCACAAATTTGACCAAATTAGGTTTCTTTAGCACACCCATTGATGATATTTCTCCTCATGATGAAATGATGGAAAATTTGGAAGCAATTTCTGAGATTTATGTGGATTCATATATAGACTCCAGAGAAGATTTGAGTAAAGAACAAAAACTCGAGGATGACATTGATAGGATAATCCCTAGATCTGTTGCTTCCAACCTGCCTTCATTCATTTCAAAGTCACCCTCTGATTCGCTTATATCTGAAAGCGAAATTGTGACTCCGGATGAAGAGCAGGAAGATACATGTGATGGTGCAAGGAATGCTAGGGATGAAATTGAGGATTTAGAAAGAGTATTATGGATGGACACCGGGTTGGTTAAACCCAACCTAGATCTTATGGCCATCCCACAACCTCGTAACTTGGACACCCTAGACGATCCTTGCCTTAGAGAATTGCTCACTTTTGTTCTGACCAGGGGGCTTAACAGACCAATATTTCCCGTAATGGAGCATCGGGTATGGATTGATGATTTCTTTAGTCAGTCCATTACCCTGGGGGTTTATCTTTGCACCATTCCTTCCCCATTCTTTTTGGAGGATCCATCTTATCCTCCCTCTACCCCTTTGGAGGTTGTTATACCTGTTTATCCTTTAGAACCTCTTATGGTGACCTGGGAAGATTTCATTCCCATTTTAGTTGGGCGAGCATTTGCTATCGGGATTCATCATTAGCTCGCCAACATCCTAGGTTACCTATTTTCTAGGCCAACATTGCATTGCTCATTTTTAGGGCCTATTTCTGTAATTCTTGAACCAGATTTACAGGTTCTTTGTCTATTCAGCCCAGCTCTGACCCAGGTAATATCCTTCTATGCAATGAGGACATTGCAAATTTTAGGCATGAGGGGGTGTACTTGGGGATATACATAGCATAGTGCATTCATTGCATACATTTGCATAAAAAAAATAAGTAAATAAAGCTTTGAGCTTAACTGGCTAGATCTTGTAGTCTTAAGCAAATCAGAACTCTAGGGTAGACTAAATTAATTCTAGGGTCAAAGTTTAGAAGCCAAATGAGCTGCTAGCTTTAGACCTTTAGGGTCCTTTGTGGACTTAAAAACTTTAGGAGTTAAGTTGCGGACCATTCCTTAAGAGGTTGAGGAAGGGAAGCTAGGGTTTGAGTTAAAAGGTGGGGTAGTACCTGGAGTCTTATTCTACCTTTTGGTTTACGGGTCCTTGTAACCCAAGCATCCAAATTTCACACACATAGTCTGGTAATTAACTTAAATTTTGTCTTTCTGAAAAGAGATTTGGTTCTCTTAGTTTTGACTTAGGAGAGGCTTGAAAACACATTTTGATTGGAAGAGTTCCCACAGCAGGAGAGGTGGACTATATACTCACCTTGAGGATGTGATGATAACATATTACCTCCTCAGCGCTTGTCTCTTAGGATATCCATCCTACTGGGGGCATGTAAGCACATTGTACAGTTCAGGTACCATGGGCGGCCCTATCTCGAAGTGCCGATTGCCATAGGCCTGAATTCGTTTAAGAAATCCATGGAAGATACTATCTCGAAGTGTTGATTGCCAGGAGTTTTTGGGGTTGTTATGGGCGGTGCTATCTCGAAGCATTGAAAGCCAGGCACCCTTCGAGATATGGTAATGGGGACAATGAATCCGACACAGACCGTGTTGATAGCTGATCTGAGGTTAGAATTAGAAGAATCAAACAAATAAAAATATATATATAAAGAAAAAAAGAATTTTCTTTAACTTAAATAACTCAGACCATTGCACAAGCACGGATGCTTTAATCTCAGGGATCAATAAACTTTAGGGTAGAGTCAGAAATCAGGGAAACTTGTGCCTGCAACACTTCTTTAGCCGACCTAGTCTGTAACTTAGCAACTACTTAGGAACCTTGGGTCTAGAGTCTAAACTTAATATGCTTCTGAAGGAAGACCAAGTGGGTTGACTAGTCTACTTGGAGTGCTAGGTTTCACTTAATTTTGCTAGGGACTAGCAAAAACAAGGCATGGGGGTATTTGATTAGCCCATAGTTGTGGGCTATTTAAGTATTTAAGTGCCTAGACATTAGGTTAATTCTAACATTTATTTAGCATAAATTAGGATGTAAATAGATTAATTCATATTTTTAATTTAATTACATAATCCATGCATTGCATTCATATTTTAAGTGCATTTAGAATTAGCTTAGAATGACATTCATCTAATTAGCTAACCAATTAGGTACATTGTTTTCATTAACATAAAATTGAGGGTCTGTATATAAATGACCATAATATTTTAACATTATTTTCTTTATTCTTCTTCTTGCAGGAACTGCTGGCTGCCGCTCCAACGCCACCAGCTGCCGCAGTGAAGAACCCATTCAAGGAGGAGCGGATATGTTGGATCTGGTCGGGCAGCTAATTTCAAATTTGTGCAGGCCACTACAAAAGGAGGAGGGAGGCAGCCGAGCTCGGGAGGCCTCCACCACCGACCCACCACTGTGCAGAGAGATCTCCTCTCTTCCATTCCACACCGCCGGCCTCAACCGTGGTGGCGAGTCTCCACCACCGTGGGTGTGTGGTGTGACAGGCCACACCGCCATCTGGAGCCCGTTCGCACTACCGTGAGCACCTTAGCGTGCATCTCCCTTGCCGTCGTCACCAACAACCACTGCCGTAGCCACTCTACAATCACCTTCTCAGTTAGTTAAGATGTCCGAGAAATTTCCCGGACGTCTGAAGCCTCCCTCTCACCTCCAGCCGCACGCAAGAACCCGCACTTCCTCCTGCTCTCACCGCCTGCACACCCACGCCCAACAGTCCGAGCACGCCCTCCTCCCACGTCTGAAGCCACCCGCTCACACCCACACCCGTGCCATCTCCACGCCCTCCAGCCTGCGCACCCCCACCACCCACGCCGCAGCAGCCACCCGCTCATCTCCAGCTGCACGCAAGGGGTGCACAGCCTCCAGCCCTCACGCCCGCTCACTCCACCTTCCCCACGCCTGCAGCCTTCGCCATCTCCACGTGCAACCGCCTACGCACCCACGCCAGCTGCAGCAACACCTGCAAAATCACTCCCGCACCCGCAACACCTTCCCCGCACCCGCATGCCTGTAGAACTTCACCCGCGACACTTCTAGCCTGCAGAAGAGCCAAACCAGCTACAGCAGCCACCAGCACAACTGCGCACACCCTCCTCCCATGCCTGCAGCACCCGCACTTCGCCAACAACAGCATGCGTACCCGCACCCTCCAGCCAGCGTGCGCATCACTTCGCCAACAGCAGCTGCAGCACAGGCTGCAGCCACCTTCGCCGGAGCTCCGCCCAACAGACTCCGACCACTACTCGACGTGCAATTGCCACCATCGCGACGGCCTCGCTTCATCTACCCACCTGTGCAAACCTCTCCTCGATTGAACCTCTCTCCCGATCGCGAGGAGGAGAGAGGTAAAATGCTCTGTTAATGGGTTAATTAGTTATTACATTTCATGCCATTTCTAGGAAAAAGAATTTTTGTTTATGAATATTTTATTATGGTAAAATTTGCAACTTTAGACTCAAGTTCTTTTACAATTGTATAGCTTTTGTAATTAACATTGTTTGACATTGATTTTGGAATTTAAATGTGCACAAATTTTCTTTAATACACGTTAATGGAAAATTACATAAAATCATCACATGTTTATTGAATATTTCAGTGAGGAAAAATTTCACATCTACCCTTATGTTTTCAAGATATTATGCATCTTCTTTCCGTCGCATTTCATGTCAGATTTAACAACGGATTTCTCATGAGACTGAACGAATATGAAATAATTGAGATATTATTGCCTCATTGCCTCCCTGTGGATATGATCCGCTCCTCTACGAGTGGTTACTTCTTTCTAAATATTGATTAGTCGATTTTTCCACCACATAAAACTGTAAACGACTTTAAAGTGAACAATCGACTCGTCAGAATCCCTTATGCGTGGACTACCATTTTTGAGAGATCCTCCCACATCTCATATCGAATAGAAGCAGCACAAGGACCATAAACTCCTGTAATGAGACATACTATCTCCCCCTGTACTATCTTGCATTTACAGGTTATCATATGCCTGGACTTATGGATCTCCATGACTTGTAGACATGCCTTTCTCCACCAGAAAACAATACCACCAAATCTCCCCTGTGAGTTAACCACTACACATTCAGCTCTTCCTGACCTCATCAACTCATTCCACACCTTATTATTTTCCTCCTCAATGTGAGTTTCTTGAATGAGCGCACAATCAATCTCCCATTCCCTTAGATATCTTGATAAGGAGGCCCTTCGAATTTTGTTGCACAACCGACGCACATTCCAAGAGTAAACTCCCATCTCCCTTCTTAAGATCCCCCATTATTAGATTTAAGTATCCTTCCAACTTTAAGAGTAGTTGCAAATGAGATTTTGTCTACCTTCACAGAGTTCACATATCTCCTCTGCCTAAGATTATATGGGGAACTCCCAATCCCAGATTTGGATGATGAACCTACACCAAACTTTATCCCATCAACAGCCTGAAAAGTGGATTGGGGCTCCATAAAATTAAAAGGAATCTCCTAAAGCACCCCCACATCTACTTCCTCCTCAACAATAGGTTGATCATTTTTCATATCTTCCATCTCATCCTCGTCTACCCCTAGATGATGATGATCCTTGCGCTTCTTTGGCTCAGGTGCCTCATCCGGTGTATCATGACCCATCTACATATAACCTGCATCCTCACTCATAGCTTCAGCATTGGTCTTCTTTTCTTCTTGATCCTGCAGGAGTGTGTCTTCACATCAAAAGTTTAATCGCAAAAGCCAGGAACTACCTCCGCATCGGAGGATAATTCTCTCAAGAACAGATCCCCCCTTAAATACATCCACCTTCACACCCATTACACGACCATCCCCTTCCCTTAAGCCAACCTCTACATCTTCTGCCAACATTGCAAACCCTGCTATCATGGATGCAACCACCTCCCTCGATCTCAAATGGAGTTGTAGGCCCTTAATGTCCAACCTCCCCGATCTAGATCCTACGCTCTGAGGCGATTGTTCTGACAAGGAATCATCAAAATGAGATACAAGTCTCCATAGCACCGTCATATTCTCAAAGACGCTTGATCGAAAATGAAGGCATTCAACATCGATCATCCCCGATCGAAAAGCCAAAAAATGCATAGGGGATAGTGTGGCAATCTTCCAACCTTCGGCTGACAAAGATTGAGATCTTACTAACAGATGAAGATTTTCCAAGGAGGCATTGCCAGTCATCACCTCTTTGATCAACGCTCCTCTTAGCACTAGTTCAGCAACTTTAATGTCTTTGGACATAGGGACTTCTACTCCAAACGTATGACCAAAGTAGATGGGCGGTGATGGTGGTGGGCCTACAATGTTCATCCTCCTAGCGTGCCTGAATACCCTTCCTCCTGATTGCCTTCTATTCATTGCACATGAATCTCATTTATGGCCATGTCCTCCACAAGCTAGGCAAACGAGAGGAGATCAACATACTGCCGCCATATGTCCACGTCTTCGATAGCGGAAGCACAATACTTCCCTGTTAACCCTTTTCCACCCCTCCTTCCTTGCACTCCCATGCCCTCATCCCTCCTTCCGGTTTGAGATAACCCCCTCTACTCTCTCCTCCTCTAAGCCCTAGATCTCCAGATCCTTCATCCCTGGTGGTCGGGCCTGGATAGGTGTGTTAATATGGTGATTTTATCATTGAAGTGTATATAGTGGTTAACCTAAATCGGACCTAACCATCTCTTTACAAAATTTTTAACCTGGCCTACTTGATTTTATCTTGGTCACTTTTAGGCCCAGGGTCGAACTCAGGGAAGTGGGGTTAGAAGTCAAGTTTCTACGCCTTTCCTACAACGAATCTCTTCCATTCGTTTATTGTGTTTTTGGTGTTTTTCTATTTAAGATTTTTTTTCTGATAATCTTGGTCCTTGAGGCACACCCTCAAAATTAGGTTCTTGGCTTTCAGCCAAATCAGGGTTCCAAAATGGGTCTTGCTATTCGCAAAACTGAGTACCTGCAAGTTAAGACTTATCTTTTCTCTTTTATATATTTTTTTTATCTTTTTATTGGCATGAAAGAGAAGCAGAAATAAAGTAAATATAGTATAGATATATGTGTATATACTATATATGTATAAAGGGGTGGGGGAGGAGGCGGAGATGGAGTGTAGCACGGTGTCGAGTGGGTCGTCGTCTAGAAAGACACAACCAACAAGACGAAGTGCCGCATGTAAGTTGGATTGGTGGAAGATGTGTGTGACCACGCTTTTTGTACGCGTGTATCGGGGAATATTAGCAACTGGTGCAGATATTCCCGCAATACCACGTATGGTAAGTAATGTGAAAGTATATATATATATGTATATATGTAAACATATCTATATTTATATATGGTTATAAATATATAGGTATATCTGTAGTTATATGTATACATATATGTATATATGTAAATATATATATGTATGTAACTATATGTATAGATATATATATATGTATATGTACGTATATATAACTATATAGATGTATGTATATATATATATGTATATATATATATATAGTAATATATATGTAAATAGATATATGTTGATATATATATATATATATATAAATATATATATATATGTATATAAGTATATGTATATATGTAAATATATATGTATATATATATGTATATAAATATATGTATATATATCAATATATACATGTATACTTATATATATATGTATATAATAGTGTATAGGTGTGTGTGTGTGTATATGAAAGTGTGAGTGTAAGTGTGTAAGTGTCGGTAAAGAGAGTGAGAGAGTGCTGTGAGGGAGAGAGAGAGAGGGCGCTGCTGGAGTGAAGTCTGGAGGGAGTCGTCCGCACTCTCAGGGCTGACATCTGGTGGCTACACAAGTGTGCGCAGGTGATATGAAATGAAGGTTGTGTATATAACACAATGGTTGCATGACAATGAATGATTATTGTTATGATCATGTCGTTGTAGTATAGGGTGTATAATATAACATTAAGAATGTCGTATAGTGGTGAGTATGGGTGAGTACCAGTCATTACAACCATTATTATCATTTGCTTATTTATCTAATTTTTACTGGTTTTGTTCCAGGTCGTTCACTAGGAGGCAATTTATTGAATTTAATTCGGTCACTCTTTGATCTCAAAATTATCCTCTAATTCCAAAAAGAAAATTTACATCTTATTAAAGAATGAATGAATGTGTGTTTTATTTACCTAATTACTAAGAAATACTTGCAAAAATACTAACTATGAACAAGCATCAAACAATCTATTATTATACTCTAAACTATGTATTTACAAGTTATCCTATTAGTACTAACATAATAGTACATAATACATTAGAATGCAATGGTGTAGAAACTTAACTTATTAGTCTATTATGTATAGTAACATATGCAGCAGTTTCAGTGATAGATATAAGCATCACTAAATCTCAGAAAACACTATATACAACCTAAAGAAGCAAACTGAGGTCTTTAGCGACGTTTATAGTGTCATTTTATTCTGTTAGTAATTATATGGGTTTATTTATACAAATGTAATGGGCTATAGCGACGTTTCTTCTTCTCTTTTGTTTTGCGTTATGTTTCGGCCTTAACAGAGTTTTCAAGTGCTGCGGCGAAGGGGATTAAGCAACCGTCATTAGCTTTTTATTATTCAGTTTAAAATTTGTTTAATTTGTGGGTGCGCTTTTCGAGGGATACGCTGCACCGAGAGGGCGGGACCTGACCTCTACTAGGCACGCCCTAATCTTTGATTAGGTGGCTTAATTACGTTTTCATACGAAGCGCTGGGCCTCAGCCATGTGCCACAACAAGTCCCCACGCTCGAGCCCCCGGCCCCGCACATAATCGTATACTCAGACAGAGTAGTCAGAGCAGAGTTCAATGGGTAATCGGGTCGCATAAGAGGATCGCATTTCGGGCACCCGATGCCGTGACGACTGCGTAACCTATAGCATAATTAACTTATATGGCGCTGCGTCTGACTTGCAGCGCACGATGTGGCGCTATTCCAGCGCCACATTGTGCGCTGGAAGTTAGCTGCAGCTGCTTCTGGGCACGTTTTTGGTCCTCGATTTGGGGGCCATAAATTATTAAAAAAAAATAAAATAAAATATGGTAAATAAAATATTCACATAATACTACATAGTTGATTTATTAATTTTTAATTTTAAATATATTTACTATACAAATAAATTCGTTAAACTATGCTAATTATACAGGTGGATTTAGGTGATTAAATAGTTAATTACTTATAAAATAATTAGTAAATGGTCTAATTGACCTTAAACAGTTTCAATTTACATGCTTAAGTATTTTATATATATTTTTATTGTATTTTTACAAATTTATTTCTATTTTATTTAAGTTAAGCTAGCTATTCTGGGCTGTTTAAATTAAAACTAAGCCAACAGTAACTACAATAGATATAAATATACTTTAACTAACTTAAATTACTTACTGTATATATATTAACCTAAGTCTATAGATTTATTTACTTAATTGTAGCTCTAAATTATTAATTTAGCTAATTTATTCTATAATATAGCTACTAGCTAAGTAAATATATCTCTGTCTCAGCATATATATACATAATTAAGTAAATACATACATAATAGTTTAGTATTTATACATATATTTACATAGATTACAGATGTATATCGATTTATATACAAGTTCATGCAGTATTTACAGTATATCTATGCATGTATACTTACATAATAAGGCTGTATATTATAGTTATAATAGTATGGATATGTATATTTACAGTGTGAGAATTAAGTATATATAAGTAGGCTTTAGTAGGAAGTTAGGAAGAAGGGTTAATTAAGTTTTTATTTCATTTTAAACAGCAGCTAAGCTACTGTCAGAGAAGATGTGAAGAGAAGAGAATGTGCTGTTCAGGGTGTTTTGTTTAGTAGCAGCAGTGGCTTAAGCCACTGTCAAATGGTCTAACTGCTGCTGCAGTTAGTCCACTTGAAGAGAGGGATGTATTCAACAGATGAGAGGAAAATTTAGAGAAGAAGGGAGTTTAGAGAAGAGGGGAATGTAGCTGCTAGATGCAGCATGTTGCTGTGTAACTGGGAGTAAGATAAAATTCAAAACAAACTAAACATTAAAGAGTTGAAATCCAAATCTGATAGGGGTTTAAATCCCACGAAAATCTCATAAGAATTCAGTTCAAATACCCACAATGAAAAACCTTATCAGAAGCATCATTTTAGATCAAAATAGCAAATGGCATTGAGTTAGTCTTTTCCAAATGCTATAGACAGCATGAAGGAGAACTTAACTCAATCAATTAAAATTGAAAAACATACCATCCCAGTTTCTTGCAACCTTAAGGAGTATGGAGAACTCCTTAGGTTAGGAAATCACCATACAAAAATAATCATCAAAACAGGTGGTGTATGACAGTTCTGAAATGGCAAAATAGACTAAGAATGCATTAAAGGAATTTATAAAAGCTTGCGAATGCATTCAGATCAAGGTAGAAATAGATTCATGAAAGGCTCTTCTGAGTTGTTCTCTGTCACCAGAGAACTTCTCAGAGTCCTTGCCCATAATGAAAACCAAAAATCCCTTCAATTTGTCAGATCTGTCAAAACATTTCAGAGAGTAAAAATCCTTTAAAATCCAAATCAAAAGTGCTCTGACAAACTGAGGTAATCCATTTAAAACAGAGGGGCTTTTGTGAAACAAATGGAGTGAGTGAGAAGCCCCAAATGGTGCTTGTGACGCCACTTTCAGATCTGAGGCAGTGCACCATCAGATCTGAAATTGGGTCAGGATGTGTGGGTGATTGATGAAAAATTCGTCGTTAAAAGGAAAACAAGAATCAGAATTTGGATGATGGAAAAACAAAACATGAAGAGGGAGATAAATTGAACAATGAACAGATGATTCTTCCCCTCTGATCTGGACTAATCAGAGGAGGTGAGGGAGGGGATCTAATACTAATTCTACTCCTAAGACTAATCTAACTACAGCTAACATTAAACACTAACAATTAAAGCTAAATCTATTCTAAACTACTGTAAACTACAACTAACACTAACTGTGCAGAATTAAAAACCTAAACTACAAGGAAGAATGGGACCTATGGGTCCTTAGCCGGCGGCTAAGGAGGAAGAAAGGAGGAGGGTGACTCCAGTGGAGGGAAGAGTCTGCTAGTGAGACTCCAGGGTCGTCCTCAGGTGCTACGAGGTCCTTAGCGATGAGCAGGGTCGAGAGCAGGTGATGATTCCACAGCCGGTGGCTATGAAATCAGGGTCTAGATGAGGAGGAGAGACTGGAGTGGACTAACTGATCGCTAAGAGATGTAGGAGGGAGCGATCCCCTGCGCGCGACACCACTGAGGTGCTTAAGTAGCAGCTCAGTGATTGGAATCACTGCCAGGGTGAGGTTAATCAAAATTAAGCCGGCGGTGAGGATGAGATGGCTAGAGCGCACGGCGAGTCAAGAGAGAGATCTGACCGTCAGATGAGATCTGGGAAGAGAGGTGAATGCATGCACCGAATCGCGCGAAGGTTCCATTTGACTCCAGCCGCAGATCGAGATCAAAAGTGCGATGGATGGTCGAGAATGGCTGTGTTCTTCACGTGCTATAGTCAGCGTGAAGAACACAGGCTTCTCTCTGAAATGAGGGAAAACTTGCAGGAAGACCCTTGAACGAAGGGGTAGAAGAATAGCGTGCAGGTCCAAAAGTGAAAAGAACTATAACTGGAAGGGCCTTGCAGTCATATAGAAGGGTCCCTGCGGCTTGCAAAAAGCTCCAAGAAGGAGTTTTGAAGGGTAGAAATGTAATGCATGAAGGACCTAATTGTAATCTATTTATTTCTAAGCCTAAATGATGTCCAATTGCTTTCAAATTTTTACATGTGCTTAATTGAACATTTAAGACATTGATTTTACTTCTGATTTGTCTTTTCAAACTTGTTTATGTGTTCAATTGATGCATGGATCATCATTTGTTCGTTAGTTTTCAGAATATCTCATTTTTGTGACCTAATTAGGAGGTTTTAACACACATTAAAAGTTTTAGGTCTTTTCTTTAATTCCCACACTTAACCCTTTTTATATGTTAATTCGATATTTTTTTGCTTAGTGTCTAGCTTAATTTCGGCCTTTTAGCCATGATGAGTAGCCACTCATCATACCCCCATGCTTACGTTTTGCTAGTCCCTTAGCAAACAATCTGTTGAAGTGTAAGGCAATTTAAGTATCAGCAAGGTAAGTGTGTAAAGATATCTTTTTCTTCTTTCAAAAATTTTTAAGTGTTTATGATGATGATCTTCAAGCTGAAAAATTTTCTAATACCAAATGTGTTTTTGGACATTGTGAGAACCTGGTTACTAAGGATAACCTACCAGAACTCGAGGCTTAAATGACATAGACCATCTCTCAACCAACAAGGACTCTTGACATTTAAACCTTAAGTCGAATTCCAGGACTCATGGGGTTTTACAGAGACTCAGAATGCTATGAAGTTATGGCTGTGCTTTGTGATAGGTCAGGACTAACCAGGTGAATTCTAAGGCTCAATCCTGGGGTTTCACTTCTTTTTAAGTCCAGGTTGGTCCTAACTTCAGCTCATGCTTTCGGATGACTCTCAAAAATTGATGGTATTCATACCCAACCCTTATTGTATTTGTGGCTCAGAGAAGAATTTTTTTGGTGGACAAACAGGGTATTGTTTTGAACCCTGAAAACATTTTTGGTGGAAGAGTTGTTTTTCTGAGGTTTTTGGAGAACATACTTGACTTTCTTTTTTTTTTTTTTGAACAGTATGTCTCCGGAACTTATTTGGTAGAGCGCACTGTATTTGGTGGGTGGATTTCCTTTTTTTTATGGAAAGAGCTTCTCCTAGACACATAACTAAAGATTAGGACAAAGAGTCTACCTGCACACACAGGTAAGGACTCCACCTTCCCTAATGAGCACAAGGGTTGAGGTTTAGGTTCAAGTGGTCTTTCCTGACACTGTGTAGTGTAAGCCAAGGTTACTTAGACTCCTAAGTCAAAGCAAACCAACGAATCCTGTACTGGTGACTTAGGTACAAGAATTGTCCTAAAGTTAGGAGAGACTGTGGTCTATCTTGTCAAGGCTCGAAGTGTATTAAGCCTAACCTTGTATCAAGCTCCTATGGCCCGACAGGTCAAACCAGTAACGGTTGAATGTCCATAGACACTTATTCTATTTCTTTTTTTTTATTTTCAGTTATAAGATCATATTTAAACACTTATCTTTTCTTTTTCTCCCTCCCTTCTTGAAATGAATGTCCTCCTTCAAATAAAGTACATGTCCCTTATTGTGTTTTTGGAATTTTTCTGATTTGTTATTTTTTTGTATTTTTAGCTTTGTAATTTTTTTCAAAAAATTTTTCAAAATTTTTCATTTTTTTTTGAAGTATATATTTTTTTGATAATACTATATATACTATAGTTGTGTCTACAATTGCATTTTGGTTTAAATGGTTTACCATTTACACCCCCCCATGCTTAAATGTTTCAATGTCCTCATTGAATGAAAGGGTGGATGCAAATGCATGCTCTGCTTTTCACTATCCTAGACTGGGTGATGGAAGAAAGTCGGAATGAGGAGATAAAATCTCTGTGCGGACGATTTTAAGTCTGATCTAGGATCAGAGTGAATAGTCGGGCTAGGAAGTGAAATGCATGACATGTGTGTCAATGAATGTATGCTCAGAATGAAAGGGTAGACACTATATGCAAATAAAGGCAAGAGTAAGAAAGGTGTAAAACAACTATATACAAGGGTAGGTGTTTGCTAAGTTTAACGCCTTCAGCTAGGCGAAAACTTAGTTGGTAGCTCAAAATGTAGGAGTGAAATGGTGGAATTGACAAGTCTGAGATCATGCGGCTCAATGAAAGGTTTCAGTCTTTCTCCATTAACAATAAAGGATTCAGATTTGTCAAGTTCAGTGATCTCAACGGCTCCATTATCAAATAATCTCAAGATTTTGAAAGGTCCAATCCATTTTGATCTTAACTTCCTAGGAAAGAGTTTCAGTCTAGAGTCGAAGAGAAGGACCTTTTTACCAGGGTGAAAAGATTTCCTAAGAATGTGACGGTCATGGAAGGCCTTAAGTTTGTCCTTATACATCCTTGAGCTCAGACATTTGTAATTTCCTAAGATCACCAGCCGTCTCTAAGTCTAAGTTACACTTTCTGATGGCCCAATAGGCTTTGTGCTCTAATTCTACGGGAAGATGACAGTGTTTCCCATACACAAGTCTAAAAGGAGACATGACTAAAGGGGTTTTGTGGGCTGTCCTATATGCCCACAACGCATCAGAAAGGCAGGAAGACCAATCCTTTCTATCAGGTCGGATAGTAGTCTGTAAAATCTTTTTGATCTCCCGATTAGATAATTCAGCAAGTCCATTGGTTTGAGGGTGATAAGATGTAGCAATCCTATGTGACACCCCATACTTTTGAAGTAGGGATTGAAAATGTGTGTTTCTAAAATGAGACCCTCCATCACTAATGATGGCCTTAGGTACCCCGAATCTAGAGAAGATGAAATCTTGAACAAATTGTGTCACAACTCTATGATCATTAGTCCTTGAGGGGATGGCTTCAATCCATTTTGAAACATACTCAACTGCCAACAATATGTACTCGAAGCCATAAGATTTAGGAAAAGGTCCCATGAAGTCAATGCCCCAAATGTCAAAGATTTCGCACACCATGATCGGATTCAAGGGCATCATGTCTCGGCGGCCAATACTACCGAGAGACTGACAGCGTGAACATGCCCTGCTATATTCGTGTGCATCCTTGAAGATTGTGGGCCAATAGAAACCACTCTGCAAAATCTTTGCAGCGGTCTTTTTGCCAGAGAAGTGACCGCCACATGCCTGGTCGTGGCAGAATGATAAGACGCTTCTAATCTCCTTATCAGGGACACACTTCCTAAAGATCTGGTCTTTACAATGCTTGAAAAGCCAAGGTTCTTCTCAATAATAGTGCTTGGCCTCGGATCTAAGTTTGTCTTTTTGATGTCGGACCCAATCAGTGGGGATGAGTCCAGAAGCCAGGTAGTTGACAATGTCAGCATACCAGGGAAGATCATAATGAATGACCAGCAATTGCTCATCAAGGAAGTGGTCAGAGTTGGGTAAAGAAGGAGAAATCGCTTCAGAAGGAAGGCGGGATAAGTGGTCGGCTACCACATTCTGCTTTCCAGCCTTATCACGAATCTCTAAATCAAATTCCTGTAAAAGTAGGATCCATCTAATCAGATGAGATTTCGCGTCCTTCTTGGCGAGAAGATATCGAACTGCCGTGTGGTCAGTGTAGACTATAATGTGGGAACCTAAAAGATAAGGTCTGAATTTTTCCAGTGCATATACTACAGCTAGCAATTCCTTTTCCGTGACGGTGTAATTCCTCTGAGCTTCATCTAAGGTCTTGCTAGCGTAATAGATGACTGTGGGTTTCCGGTCCAATTTTTGACCAAGGACAGCTCCTACTGCATAATTAGAGGCATCACACATGATCTCAAAAGGGTGAGACCAATTCGAGGGTTGCAGTATGGGTGCCTTGGTAATCAGATCACGAAGTGTCGCATAGGCACGAACACAATCATCAGAGATCTGGAAGTCTACGTCTTTAGAGAGGAGAGTAGTGAGAGGTCGGGCTATTTTCGAGAAATCCGCTATAAAGCGGCGATAAAAACCAACATGCCCGAGGAAAGATCGAATTTGCTTAACCGACGAAGGTAGTGGTAAATCATAAATCAACTTTACCTTCGCGCGGTCAACCTCAATTCCTCTCTCAGAAATAAGCTGACCTAATACAAGTCCTTCAGTTACCATGAAATGAGATTTCTCCCAGGAAAGTACCAGATTCACATTAATGCATCTTTGCAGGACCTTGGTCAGGTGGTCTAGACATGCATCGAATGTGCTCCCGAAGATGGAGAAGTCATCCATGAAGACTTCTAAACAATCGCCTACTAAGTCGGAAAAGATTGCAAACATACACCGCTGGAATGTAGCAGGTGCGTTGCACAATCCAAAAGGCATCCTACGAAATGCAAAGGTTCCGTAGGTGCAGGTGAATGTCATTTTTTCCTGATAATCGGGGTGAATTGCCACCTGATTATATCTTAAATAGCCATCCAAAAAGCAGAAAAATATATTCCCTGCCAATCTTTCCAGTATTTGATCAATGAAGGGCAAAGGGAAATGATCTTTCTTCGTGGCTTGGTTGAGTTTTCGGTAATCTATACATACTCGCCACAAACTAGCAATGCGTGTAGGGATGACTTCTCCAGAATCAGTGGTAACGATGGTAAGTCCGGCCTTCTTTGGCACAACTTGAACAGGACTTACCCATCTACTGTCAGAAATTGGGTAGATAATTCCATTGTCCAGCCATTTAATCATTTCACTTTTTACCACCTCTTGTAATGTAGGGTTTAATCTACGTTGGGGCTGTCTAGTAGGTCTAGATCCTTCTTCAATGAAAATCCTATGTGTGCAATAAGAAGGACTGATGCCAGTAAGGTCAGAAAGGCTCCATCCTATAGCCTGCCTATGTGCTCTTAGGATAGATAAGAGTCGTGACTCTTGATCAGAAGAAAGGGAAGAGTTAACAATCACTGGATAGGTCTGATCAGGTCCTAAGAAAACATATTTGAGAGAGTCAGGAAGAGGTTTGAGTTCAACAGGCACAGGATCAGAAGGAGCAGGTGTGAAAGTTTCAGGAGATCCTAGAGATACTAATGGAATAGGAGGAAGGTCCTCAGTCTCTAAATTTGGTATCTCAGTGGAAGTCAAGTCAGAGTCCAAAGAGTGTTGAGGTTCTAAATTTAATGAATTGATCAAGGTGTCCTCGACCAACTGATCCAATGAATCTAGGGAGACGATTTCTTCAATTAAACTACAGGTTGGTCCTCTTTGGGCCTGAAAAATATCAATTTCTATTTTCTGATCTCCAAACTTTAATTCTATAAGGCCCTCCTCACAATTGATGTTTGCCTTGGCCGTAGCCAAGAAAGGTCTTCCTAAAATGATAGGTGTATTCTGGATATCTTCAGGTACTTCCATGTCAAGGACTATAAAGTCTACAGGGAAGTAAAAATCCTTGACCCGCACTATGACATCTTCCAACACTCCCTGAGGTGTCTTAACTGATCTGTCAGCTAATTGCAGGGACACCTCGGTTGGCTTCAGATTGCCAACCTCAAAATGTGTCAGTAGGGAGGTTGGGATAAGATTGATGGAAGCACCTAGGTCAAGTAGTGCTCTATTGAATGTGGTGTTAGATATCATGCAGGATAAGAGAGGGGTGCCTGGGTCTTTCATCTTAGTTGGGAGGGTACTAGAGATGATGGAACTAGCTTGTTCCGAGAGAATGATTGGACTACTCCCTTTTTGAATTCTTGCTTTACGCTTACGTGTACATAGGTCTTTTAAAAACTTAGCGTAAAGAGGGATGTGGAGGATTGCATCCAACAAGGGGATGTTTATGTGGACTTGCTCAAAGAGCTTAAGCAAATCCTCCTCAGGTGCCACACAGGTCTTTTTCTTTCCTTTCTCCTTCTTCTTTAAAGCTTCAGGAAAAGGTACTGGAGTTGTGAGAGGTTCAGTCATAGGTAGAGGAGAAGTAGGAAGTGGAGGAGCAGAACTAGAAGTGGTAGGTGTTGGAAGAGGTGGATCTAGTGTGCATTTACCACTCCTAGTGACTATGGCATTTAGTTCAGCTCTAGAGGTAGATGGTAAATCATTGTTAGGTAGCAGAGGTGGTTGTGTTTGTGCAAGAGAAGAATTTGAGTCAGTGAAGAATTTAGTGTTGTGCATTAGTTGTGAAATGACATGTGCTTGATCTTGCAGTGCAGGTCTAGGTTGGACATACCTTTGAGCAGGTATGTTCCTAGGGTTGGGTTGTGCTTGGGATGGGAGTGAATGTGGTTGACGGGACTCCGTCAAGTGTGATAGCTGGGCTCTCATCTCAGCTAAGGCCGCGTCCTATTTCTGCTGCATAGCAATATTCTATTGTTGCATATCAGCAAGAGTTTTCATGATAGACCCCAACTGGTCATCTCGTGTAGGCCCAGATTGAGAGTATTGGGTGGGCCTGGGTTGGGGCTGCTGGTAAGCACGCAGTGGATAACCGTGTGATTGTGGAGGTGGTGCTCGGATCGGGTTGTGCAGTGGTGGTGCAGAAGGTTGTTGAAAAGGAGGTCTCTGTGAATTTCCCAACCACGAGAAATTTGGATGATTGCGCCATCCAGGGTTATAGGTTTGTCTGAAAGGGTCATTGTGAATGGCATGGAGCTCCTCCGAAGCTCCAGAAGGTGTAGGGAAGTCAATGAAGGGAGGAACAAAGGTTCCTCCAACTGGTGAAGGATATAGAAATGGAAAATCCGGTAATGCAGTTTGTGTCACAGAAAGGTTATTCACAGTTTCCCCCCCTGTGGGAAACTGAGAAGAAGTGTTTTGTGCTGGTGACTGAGAAGAAGATGGGTGTTTTGAGAGAAATTTCCATACTTCATCTACTTTCTTCTCGATTAAGCCCACTTTATCCAATTGACTAGCCACTATCTCTAAGTCTTTGCTACTGGATTGGGCTTCATGTACCCCCGTGTGTGAGTGGGAATGTGAGGACTTTCTATTAAACACGCTCATTGAAGCATTATTAATAGAGTTTTCGGCCATGCCTTCAAAGAGCTCAAAGGCTGAGTCCTCATCCCGACACAGGAAATTGCCTCCACAAGCGGCATCTACAAAATTCCGTGTGTCATCATGGAGCCCATGGTAGAAGATCTGGACCTGTTGCCAGCGTGGGACACCATGGTGGGGACATTTTCTCAGAAGCTCGTGGAATCTCTCCCAAGCCTCGTGCATAGGTTCTCCTGAATTCTGGGTGAAGGTGGTGATGGCACGCCTTAAGGCATTAGTGCGGCCTACAGGAAAGTAGTTCTTTAAGAACTCATGTTCTAAAGAAGCCCAGGAATCTATAGGTGTAGTCCGTGCAAGTGTTCTAAACCAAAAGGCTGCCTTATCTTTTAATGAAAAGGAGAACATTTTCATCAAAAGCGTGTGCTGATCATGTCCTTGCGGACCCAAAGTTTGGGCAAGATTCTTTAGCTCCTCTAAATGCTGAAAAGGGTCCTCAGAAGCAAGTCCATGGAAGTGAGGAATGAGTGCTATAATGTTCGGCTTCAGTTCAGCAGCACGACCCCCATTGGGATAACGTACCACAGGCATTGGTTGGGCAATTGCGGGATTATAATAATCCCGTAGTTGAGGTCTACGGGGTTGGGGTGGTGCCTGAGGATTTCTAGGTTGAAGTGGTTGTGGTTGGGGGTTAGCTAAAAGATTTACAGCTTGAGCAAGCTGTTGCACCTGTTGGGTTAAGGTATTCATTTGTAGTTGTGTATCGAAAAGGTGCTGAAGATGAGGCATAGGTCCTCTCTTCGGGGTGGATTAGGATGATTAGGATAAGGTGGAGGTTGGAACCTAGGGATAGGTGGTTGCTGTGGTAGAGGATGTGCAACTAAGTTTGGAGGAAGTTCTTCAAAATCCTCAAATTGTGACGACTCAAGATCATCCTCTTGGTGAATGGGATTGTGAATAGGATTTTGAGACTCGGGAGGTAAAGGATTAGAAGTGGAGGGCAAAGAGAAAGATGTAGTAGCTTGGGTAGCAGTACCCAACGGGAGTACAAGTTCTGGGTTTTGGGATCTCCTACCTTCCATTAAGTTGGTTTTTGAAATCACGTTTACTCCAATTTGATCCAACTCAATGGGAAAATTTTAATAACGTTCACAGAAAGCGGCAAAATCCCAATTAAATCTCAATTCAAGAAGACCAATCAATTGAAACAAATCGGAGAAATTTTTCCTAGAGGCTGCTACGCAAAATTATGTTGTACGCAAGTAATTGTCTCAAACAATTGTACGCATCCTAAGATAAACCTAACGATGTGCAGACCTCTAAAATCCACTGGGAATCTGGATAAGACTGAGCGTGCGAATCCAGATCCTGTGGTTGCAGAAAGATGAGGTAGAAACCTGTGTATTGTGGCCTTAAGTGATCGTGATGTGTGCACGATAACATTCAACACAAGGCGATTAAAATCTCAAACATGGTTTCACCCAATTTTTAATATCTCCTTTTGATTTGATTGAAGTGATTAAAATGTGTTTTCTATGCTGCTCGTTTCACTTTTTAATAAATTCAGAACAAGTAGTGGTCTTCTTAACTTTAAGTCAAATGCAAATATGGCAGGAGTTAGAGTTAGCTAAGAAATGCGTACCTGACTCCAGCAATCTTCTAATGCAGATTTTACTTGAATTAAAATCTTGCAGGAAAGATATGCAATCCTAAAAATGGATTCCTAAGGTTATGCTGCTGCTAGATAAGTATGAGATCTTTTTGATTTTTTGATTTTTTTGATTTTTTTTTTATATGCAATAAACAAAAACAAGAAAAGAAATTAACTCGGAAAATCGAAATCGAAAAATCGAGAAAAAGAAGATAAAGTCCAGACAGTCCAAAATTATTACAATGAATGTGTGAGAACAGGCTCCCACAACTTATGACTAACACTTTATCCTAACTAATATACCTAAAACTATCTAAACTAAACTACTTTTATCACTAATCCTACAGCTACTCCGAGGCAAAACTCCACCAGGAAGACAGGTCAGGAGCGCAGCAACTCCACCAGGAAGATGGCCTCTACCTAGATGATGATACTGCTTCTCCTCCTCCTCAAGTGCTGTGGAAAAATAAATGATTAGTAAAAGAATAAAGGAATGTATACACAAATAAATCAATGGAAGAAAGCAATTACAATCAATGAATGAAATGAAATGAAGAATTTCTATATACAAATGAATTAAAGGGTAATTTTGGCGTAAAGAGTGATGCCTCCCCGGCAACGGCGCCAAAAAATGATGATGATGTGTAATGAAGGTTGTGTATATAACACAATGGTTGCATGACAATGAATGATTATTGTTATCATCATGTCGTTGTAGTATAGGGTGTATAATATAACATTAAGAATGTCGTATAGTGGTGAGTATGGGTGAGTACCAGTCATTACAACCATTATTATCATTTGCTTATTTATCTAATTTTTACTGGTTTTGTTCTAGGTCGTTCACTGGGAGGCAATTTATTGAATTTAATTCGGTCACTCTTTGATCTCAAAATTATCCTCTAATTCCAAAAAGAAACTTTACATCTCATTAAAGAATGAATGAATGTGTGTTTTATTTACCTAATTACTAAGAAATACTTTCAAAAATACTAACTATGAACAAGCATCAAACAATCTATTATTATACTCTAAACTATGTATTTACAAGTTATCCTATTAGTACTAACATAATAGTACATAATACATTAGAATGCAATGGTGTAGAAACTTAACTTATTAGTCTATTATGTATAGTAACATATATAGCAGTTTCAGTGACAGATATAAGCGTCGCTAAATCTCAGAAAACACTACATACAACCTAAAGAAGCAAACTGAGGTCTTTAGCGACGTTTATAGTGTCATTTTATTCTGTTAGTAATTATATGGTTTTATTTATACAAATGTAATGGGCTATAGTGACGTTTCTTCTTCTCTTTTGTTTTTGCATTATGTTTCGGCCTTAACAGAGTTTTCAAGTGCTGCGGCGAAGGGGATTAAGCAACCGTCATTAGCTTTCTATTATTCAGTTTAAAATTTGTTTAATTTGCAGCCACGCTTTTCGAGGGATACGCTGCACCCAGAGGACGGGACCTGACCTCTACTAGGCAAGCCCTAATCTTTGATTAGGTGACTTAATTACGTTTTCATACTAAGCACTGGGCCTCAGCCATGCGCCACAACAAGTCCCCACGCTCGGGCCCCCGACCTCGCACATAATCGTATACTCAGACAGAGTAGTCAGACCAGAGTTCAATGGGTAATCGGGTCGCATAAGAGGATCGCGTTTCGGGCACCCGACACCGTGACGACTATGTAACCTATAGCATAATTAACTTATATCGCGCTACGTCTGACTTGCAGTGCACGATGTGGCGCTATTCTAGCACCACATTGTGCGCTGGAAGTCAGCCGCAGCTGCTTCTGGGCACGTTTTTGGTCCTCGATTTGGGGGCCATAAATTATTAAAATAAAATAAAATAAAATATGGTAAATAAAATATTTACATAATACTACATAGTTGATTTATTAATTTTGAATTTTAAATATATTTACTATACAAATAAATTCGTTAAACTATGCTGATTATACAGGTGGATTTAGGTTTTTAAATAGTTAATTACTTATAAAATAATTAGTAAATGGTCTAATTGACCTTAAACAGTTTCAATTTACATTCTTAAGTATTTTATATATATTTTTATTGTATTTTTACAAATTTATTTCTATTTTATTGAAGTTAACCTAGCTATTCTGGGCTGTTTAAATTAAAACTAAGCTAACAGTAACTACAATAGATATAAATATACTTTAACTAACTTAAATTACTTACTGTATATATATTAACCTAAGTCTTTTGATTTATTTACTTAATTAAAGCTCTAAATTATTAATTTAGCTAATTTATTCTATAATATAGCTACTAGCTAAGTAAATATATCTCTGTCTCTGCATATATATACATAATTAAGTAAATACATACATAATAGTTTAGTATTTATACATATATTTACATAGATTACAGATGTATATCAATTTATATACAAGTTCATGCAGTATTTACAGTATATCTATGTATGTATTCTTACATAATCAGGCTGTATATTATAGTTATAATAGTATGGATATGTATATTTACAGTGTGAGAATTAAGTCTATATAAGTAGGCTTTAGTAGGAAGTTAGGAAGAAGGGTTAATTAAATTTTTATTTCATTTTAAACAGCAGCTAAGCTACTGTCAGAGAAGATGGGAAGAGAAGAGAATGTGCTGTTCAGGGTGTTTTGTTTAGCAGCAGCAGTGGCTTAAGCCACTGTCAAATGGGCTAACTGCTACTGCAGTTAGTCCACTTGAAGAGAGGGATTTATTCAACAGATGAGAGGAAAATTTAGAGAAGAAGGGAGTTTAGAGAAGAGGGGAATGTAGCTGCTAGATGCAGCATGTTGCTGTGTAACTGGGAGTAAGATAAAATTCAAAACAAACTAAACATTAAAGAGTTGAAATCCAAATCTGATAGGGGTTTAAATCCCACGAAAATATCATAAGAATTCAGTTCAAATACCCACAAGGAAAAATCTTATCAGAAGCATCATTTTAGATCAAAACAGCAAATGGCATTGAGTTACTCTTTTCCTAATGCTATAGACAGCATGAAGGAGAACTTAACTCAATCAATTAAAACCAAAAAACATACCATCCCAGTTTCTTACAACCTTAAGGAGTATGGAGAACTCCTTAGGTTAGGAAATCACCATACAAAAATAATCATCAAAACAGGTGGTGTATGACAGTTCTGAAATGGCAAAATAGACTAAGAATGCATTAAAGGAATTTATAAAAGCTTGCGAATGCATTCAGATCAACGTAGAAATAGATTCATGAAAGGCTCTTCTGAGTTGTTCTCTGTCACCAGAGAACCTCTCAGAGTCCATGCCCACAATGAAAACCAAAAATCCCTTCAATTTGTCAGATCTGTCAAAACATTTCAGAGAGTAAAAAACCTTTAAAATCCAAATCAAAAGTGCTCTGACAAACTGAGGCAATCCATTTAAAACAAAGGGGCTTTCGTGAAACAAATGGAGTGAGTGAGAAGCCCTAAATGGTGCTTGTGATGCCACTTTCAGATCTGAGGCAGTGCACCATTAGATCTGAAATTGGGTCAGGATGTGTGGGTGATTGATGAAAAATTCATCGTTAAAAGGAAAACAAGAATCAGAATTTGAATGATGGAAAAACAAAACATGAAGAGGGAGATAAATTGAACAATGAACAGATGGTTCTTCCCCTCTGATCTGGACTGATCAGAGGAGGTGAGGGAGGGGATCTAATACTAATTCTACTCCTAAGACTAATCTAACTACAGCTAACATTAAACACTAACAATTAAAGCTAAATCTATTCTAAACTACTGTAAACTACAACTAACACTAATTGTGCAGAATTAAAAACCTAAACTAAAAGGAAGAATGGGACCTATGGGTCCTTAGTCGACGGCTAAGGAGGAAGAAAGGAGGAGGGTGACTCCAGCGGAGGGAAGAGTCTGCTAGTGAGACTCCAGGGTCGTCCTCAGGTGCTACGAGGTCCTTAGCGACGAGGAGGGTCGAGAGCAGGCGTTGATTCCACAACCGGTGGCTGTGAAATCAGGGTCTAGATGAGGAGGAGAGACTGGAGTGGACGAACTGATCGCTAAGAGATGTAGGAGGGAGCAATCCCCTGCGCGCGACACCACTGAGGTGCTTAAGTAGCAGCTCAGTGATTGGAATCACTGCCAGGGTGAGGTTAATCAAAATTAAGCCGACGGTGAGGATGAGATGGGTAGAGCGCGCGGCGAGTCAAGAGAGAGATCTGACCGTCAGATGAGATCTGGGAAGAGAGGTGAACGGACGCACCGAATCGCGTGAAGGTTCCATTTGATTCTAGCTGCTGATCGAGATCAAAAGTGCGATGGACGGTCGAGAATGGCTGTGTTCTTCGCGTGCTACAGTGCGCGTGAAGAACACAGGCTTCTCTCTGAAGTGAGGGAAAACTTGCAGGAAGACCCTTGAACGAAGGGGTAGAAGAATAGCGTGCAGGTCCAAAAGTGAAAAGAACTATAACTGGAAGGGCCTTCCAGTCATATAGAAGGGTCCCTGCGGCTTGCGAAAAGGTCCAAGAAGGAGTTTTGAAGTGTATAAATGTAATGCATGAAGGACCTAATTGTAATCTATTTATTTCTAAGCCTAAATGATGTCCAATTGCTTTCAAATTTTTACATGTGCTTAATTGAACATTTAAGACATTGATTTTACTTCTGATTTGTCTTTTCAAACTTGTTTATGTGTTCAATTGATGCATGGATCATCATTTGTTCTTTAGTTTTCAGAATATCTCATTTTTATGACCTAATTAGGAGGTTTCAACACACATTAAAAGTTTTAGGTCTTTTCTTTAATTCCCACACTTAACCCTTTTTATATGTTAATTTCATATTGTTTTGCTTAGTGTCTAGCTTAATTTCAGCCTTTTAGCCATGATGAGTAGCAACACATCAGCAGGTGAGTATCCGTGCGAGGACGTGTGCCCTGGGATGGAGTGAGCGCGGAGAGAGGACAACAGTGTACAGCGCTGCGCTGAGAGGCGTACGCGTGTGAAAGGGAGTGGGCGAAGGAGTCGGCGAGTGCGGGCGATGCGGGCGCTGGAGCGGGTGCGGGGATGGATTCAGGTGCGGACAGTGGCTGGTAGGGGCATGCCGGGTGACTGGATAAGTGAGAAACTTACCGGTCACTGCACTGTAGCCACAGTGTTGCGCAGAAACATGTGAACAGTGGCTATAGTGGCCGGGCGAGCCGCATACCGCTTGCTGCAGGTGCTGTGAGTGCAGATGGCTCGACACGCCCGCGGAAGAGTGGCTTCGGCCACTGGCTTGCGGGTGTGACTTCGCGATAGAGCGCATGGAGAGGGCTACTGACATACGTGGTGGAGGGCAAGGGCAACCTGCTGCTTGCGCGGTGACTTACGGGTGTTGGATGGGGTGCGCGGTGAAGCTTGGCTGGCTGCTGCTGAGGCACACTGCTGGCGGAAAGATGAGTGCAGTGTGAAGAAGCGGGAGGCGAGGCCGCCTGCAGGTGCGTGCTGGAGGCGAGGGCATGCACTGCTACCGCCTTGCTGCTGCTGCTTTGGGGCTTGGCCAGCTACTGCAGGGCATGCGATGGCCGGTTGAGCTTCACAGCTTGAAGATTTGGTGTAATGGTGGAATGACATCGAAAGTGAAACAGGGAAGAAGGCCAACACGCCCATCGGCTCTTTGATGAGCTGGGCGGTGGTGGTTTCACGGTGGTGGGTGTGCACCACAGTGATGACTCCTGCCCGCAGAGTGGCTCCTCTAAGGAGGAGGTCCTGCGTATGGAGGGAGAGGGGATGGGACGATGTCCTGGAGAAGAAGAGCTACTCTTGGATTTTTTTTTTGTGTGGAGGACCAGGCTGTCTTACAATGGAGGAGCCGTGGCTGTTTTATAGAGGAAGAAGTCATGCACAGCCATGCCGTGGCTGTGCGTGGCTTGTGCATGGCTTGGCAGGGAGAGGCTGCATGGGACTGCAAGGAGTGGCAAGCAGGGAATGGCTGAGTCAGAAGAAGAGGTTATTCCATGCAGTCGCGGGAAGAGTTTCAAAAATCAAAAAGAAATAAAAAATGAAGATGGAAATTTTGCAAAGCAGCACTTGAAGAAAATGTAAATTGCGTGGCCATTTTATTCACTCTCCTCCCCTCTCAATTAAATGCATGCATGCATGTATTTTCACAAATGCGACTTTGGAACCCTAATATCCACTGGTAATGCTAGGAAATAGCACAAGATGGCACAATTGCAGGTGTATTTTTGCGGTGCAATCATACCCCCATGCTTATCTTTTGCTAGTCCCTAGCAAAACATTTTTTTTTGTTGTATTTAGAAATGATCTTTAAGCTAAAGATTTTATCCTAAGGCAACATAGGTGTGTTTATTGTTGGATATTGTGAGAACCAATTGTAGAGAAGACTACCAGTACTTTAAGTCTCACATGACATATATCATCTCTCAACTAACCAGGACTCTTGATATTTAAAACTTAAGTACGATTTCCAAGACCCAGGAGGTTTTTGCTATACTCGAGTGCTCAAGAGGTTATGGCTTGTGCTTAGTGAAGAATCAAGACTAACCAGATGAACATTAAGACTCAAGCCCAGGGTTTCACGAATTTTTAAGTACAGTTGTTCCCAGTTTCAGCTCGTGTCTTCGGATTGACTCTTAAAAAGATGACGGAAAATACAACTCCCATTTTTCTGACATTTGTGGCTCAAAGAAAGCAAGATATTTGTAACCTGCCCTGAAGAGCTTCTTGTAGGGTGAAGACTTTACAGACATTTGTGAGGTATACTGATTTATTTGCTTCATTTTTTTTTTTGAAACACGTGTCAGTATATCTCTTACAATATTATTTGGAGGAGCACACTTTTTTCTTTATGGTGGGAGAGTTCCTTTTTGGTTGAAAGAGTCTCTCCTAAACACAAGACTAAAGCCTAGGATAAAAAGTCTACCTGCACGCACAGGTAAGGACTCCACCTTCCCTAACGAACACTAGGTTGGATCTTATGTTCACCTGGTCTTTCTTGATATGTGTAGTGTGAACCAAGATTACTTAGGCTCTCAAGTAGAAGCTAACAAACGGATCCTATACTGGTGTCTCAGGTACAAGAATATGTCCTTAGTTAGGAGAGATTCTGATCTATTTTTTCAATGCTCAAGTGAATTAAGTCGAGCCTGAGCGAATTAAGCTTCTGTGGCTCGGAAAGTCTTCAAAACAGCGGATGAATTATCCATAAACACTTATTGTATTTTTGTTTCAGCCTTCAGATCATTACTAAACACCATTTATATATATATATATATAAATATTAATATATATAGAAACTGCATGATACCCTAAAATACCCAGATCCTAAGGATGCCTATCCACCCCCCCATGCCAAACGATGCTATGTCCTCATATGCATGCAGGGAAGGGCAGAGAAAGGACGAAAGATCGGGTAATGAGAGCTGAAGTGCAGGGTATACAGCAGGGTGGTAGGGTGGGTGGATGGTGGGTGGTGAAGTGAAAAGTGATGGTGGATGATGAGTGTTGTTGGGGTGCCTCCCAACGAGCGCTAAATTTAACGTCCCCAGCTGGACTCAGAATGAGGCAAAGAATTTGTTACCCTCCAGCAGGGCAATGGTTTCTCCAACGGGGGCAAGTTCATGAGTCAGATAGGGTTTCAAACATTGCCCGTTGACCATAAATTTATGCCTAGATTTGGGATCTTCGATCTCAATGGCCCCGTTGGGAAATGGTCTCAAGACCAGGAAAGGACCAGTCCATTTGGACTTCAGTTTCCTAGGAAAGAATTTGAGTCGGGCATTATAGAGCCAAACTTGCTGAGATGGCTCAAATTCTTTCCGCCGAATACGACTGTCGTGAAAAGCCTTACTGCGTTGTTTGAAAGTTAAAGCAGAATCGTAGACTTCACGATGGAGCTCTTCCATCTCCTAGAGTTGGAGTTTCCTTTCTCGACCACATGGTCTGGGTTGAGGTTACATTGGTGAACTTCCCAATAAGCATAGTGCTCCAACTCCACAGGCAAATGACAAGGCTTCTCGTAAGTGATTCTATACGGAGACATGCCAAGGGGAGTCTTGAAGGCAGTCTGATACACCGAAAGTGCATCAATCAGCTTGTCAGACCAATCCTTATGGTTAGGCCGAACCATTTTCTGAAGAATTTGCTTGATTTTCCGATTCGACACCTCTGCCTGGCCGTTCATTTGAGGATGATACGGCGATGCGATACGATGGTGAACTCCATATTTCCTCAGAAGTGCCCGAAAAGATGCATGGGTAAAGTGGCTTCCTCCATCCGAAATAATGGCTCGAGGGATCCCAAAGCGCGCAAAGATGTGGTCTTTGACAAATCAGGTGGATATAAAATGGTCAGCACGATGCACGGGAATAGCCTCAATCAATTTCGAAACATAATCAATGGCCACGAGGATGAATTCGAAGCCGTTGGAAGGAGGAAAGGGACCCATGAAATCAATTCCCTAAATGTCGAAGATTTCTGCAGCTAGAATGGGTTGCAAGGGCATCATGTCACGACGTGACATTGACCCTAACGACTGGCACCTAGTGAAATGCTTGGCATAATTGTGTGCATCCTGGTGAAGGGACGAGCAAAAAAAACTGCATTGCAACACCTTGGCTGCAGTCTTCCTCCCAGATAAATGGCCTCCGTAGGCCTGATCGTGGCAGAAGGATAGCACACTGGGGAATTCACTGTCAGGAACACAGCGACGGATGATTTGATCAATACCTATCCGAAAAAGTAGTGGATTATCCCAAAAATAATACTTTGCTTCAGCCATGAGACACTCGCACTGGTTTTTAGGCCAGCCACGTGGAAGGGATCCAAAAGCAAGGTAATTGGCAATGTAGACATACCACGGTCCACTTGCCACATTTATTGCCAATAGGTGCTCATCAGGAAAAATTTCATTGATCGGTAGAGTAAGTCCAATATGGTCAGGGTCCAATCTGGAAAGATGATCAGCCACAACATTCTGGGCTCCGACCTTATGGCGAATCTCAATGTCAAATTCCTAGAGCAGAAGGATCCAACGAATCAGTCTAGGCTTGGCATCCTTCTTGTGCATGAGATGGCGAATGGCCACGTGATCAGTGAAAACAATAACATGTGAGACCAGAAGGTAAGAGTGGAATTTCTCCATCCCAAACATGACTGCCAGTAGTTCTTTTTCAGTGGTAGTATAATTACGTTGGGCCTCGTCCAACATCTTACTGGCGTAGTACACCACGAAGGGGTGTCTATCGCGCCTTTGTCCTAGGATGGCTCTGACTGCAAGGTCGGAAGTGTCACACATGAGTTCAAAGTTGAGGGACCAATCAGACGGCTGGAGAACAAGGGCCTTGGTGACAGCACTACACAGTTGTGTGAATGCTTGTATGCAGTCGAGGCCCATATCGAAGGGTACGTCGGTCGATAGGAGATGAGTTAAAGGTCGAGAAATTTTGGAGAAATCTTTGATGAATCTACTATAGAAACCGACGTGTCCCAGGAAGGAGCGGATTTGTTTGGTAGAGCCAGGCACAGGTAAATCAGCAATGACATCGAGCTTAGCTCTGTCAACCTCGATACCCCTATTGGAGATGATATGTCGGAGAACAATTCCCTCGTGCACCATAAAATGACTTTTTTCCCAGGAAAGCACGAGGTTTACATCAATACATCTCCTAAGGATACTAGTCAAGTTGGCAAGACATTCGTCGAAAGATGGTCCAAAGACCAAAAAGTCATCCATGAAGACCTCGAGAAAGTCACCCACCATGTCATGGAATATTGCCAGCATACATCTTTGGAAAGTTGCTGACGCATTGCAAAGTCCGAACGGCATCCTTCTAAATGTAAAAGTGCCGAAGGGGCAGGAAAAAGTGGTTTTCTCTTGGTCTCGGGGGTAAATTTCCACCTGGTTATATCCTGAGAATCCCTCCAGGAAATAGAAAATTTTATTTCCCACTAACCACTCCAAGATTTGGTCAACAAAAGGTAGTGGAAAGTGATCTTTCTTTGTTGCAGCATTGAGTTTCCTATAATCTACACACACCCTCCAAGATGTAGGAGTGTGTGTAGGGATGGATTCGCCCCTGTCATTGACACGGATGGTGAGTCCTGCCTTCTTGGGCACAACGTGAATCAGACTCACCCAGGGGCTGTCGCTGATCGGGTAGATTATACCCGCATCCAGCCACTTAATGATTTCCTTCTTAACGACCTCCCGCATGTTAGGGTTTAGACGTCGCTGCATCTCACGAGAAGGTCTAGCCTCCTCCTCCGTATATATACGGTGGGTGCAGTAGGAGGGGCTAATGCCAGATAAGTCTGACAAAGACCGTCTAATGGCTGCCTTGTGTTCTATGAGGACCTCAATTAGTTTGTACTCTTGCTCCCTGGTCAATTTTGAACTGATGATTACAGGGAGCATTTCATTTAGCCCTAGGAAAACATATTTAAGTGTACTAGGCAGCTCTTTCAGCTCAGGAGTGGATAGTGAAAGATCTGGCATTTCTTGGGATGAGAGTGTCCCAGGCGGGTTGGAGAACAAGTCAGGAGTAAGAAATTGGCCTTCAGATTGGCCAAGAAGAGGGGCTTCTTGGATAGATGGATCCAAAAAGGAATAGCCCCAGTGAGACGTAAATGGGCTCATGGTCCCAGTGTGGATTTGCAAATTCGCCTGATTTGGTAAGAAAGAAAGGGCAATCCGATCTTCAAGAGTGTGGACCGGCGGTGAGTAGCCTGGATATGACTCAGACCACGAGGTATCGGAAGCGGAGAAAACCTCGTCAGAAGTCTGGTCAGGAGAAGGTACGAGAATAGGGAGGGATGGGGGAACGTCACAATATGTGTTGATCAGGCAGTTGTCAGTGTTTACAGGTAATCTGCAGCAGTCCGAATAGGTCCCAATTAGTCCGATACACGCACTGACGGCCATGTCCTCGTCATACGTGTCATCCTCGATACAATCGTAATCAAAGTTCTCGGCTTCCTTAAAGATGTTAAGCTTGAGCTTTTCAGATCCAACGGCAATCTCAATACAGCCTGACTCGCAGTCGATATGGGCATGGGCTATGGCCAAGAAAGGTCGACCGAGGATGATCGGACAATCAGAAAGTGAGCTAGGAACTTCCATATCTAAAACAAGAAAGTCAACAGGAAAACAGAGACTGTTGACCCTAACCACCACGTCTTCCACCACACCCTTTGGGATTTTGACAAAACAATTTGCCAATTGTAACATGACAGGGGTGGGTTTCAGATTTCCCAAGGAAAAGTTTTCGAGCATGATGGTCGGTATAAGATTTATGGAAGATTCTAGATCAAGTAGGGCACGGTTAAAATTGCAGCCTTGGATGCTAAGGAAATAAGCGGTGTGCCCTGGTCTTTCTGCTTCGGTGGTAGATTTGACAGAATAGCACAACTCGCATGAGGTGAGAGAACCACCGGATTCTTGGTTTTCTTTGACTGTTGCCTGGGTGTTGTGTAGTCTTTGAAAAATCGGGCGACAATAGGTATGTGGTCGATAGCCTCGAGCAGGGGTACCTTGATTTCTACATCCCTGAACAAATTACGTAGGTTATCAAAGGCCTGCATATCTTTCTTTTTGCCTTTTGGCTCCCTTAGTAAAGCCTCAAGGAGTGGAACTGATTCTGGCACCAATTTGGGTGTATCGTCCTCTCACGAATGTGGTGTGCATCCCGAATGACGACGAGATGAAGACGGGCCAGGATCAGGTTGAGGCGGATCGACGGTTTGCTTACCACTCCTCGTAGTGACAGCATTGGACGATGTGGGTCCAGTGGGATCATACGATGGAGGAGGGTTTGCAATAGGGACATAAGAGTGCGATGTTGCAGTGAGATTAGCTTGAAATCCCGGTGGAATGCTCGGAGCTTGTAGAATTTGATTAACCTACCCCTGAGAAGGTCATATCTGTGGTTGAGGACCACGGGGTACGAAATTTCGTGGGTTTGGAACAGGTTGGGTGGGAAGAGTGCCCTGAGATCGAGTCGCCATGTGTAGTTGACTGATCTCAACATTCTGCTGCGCCAATTGGTGCTGAAGAGAGGTCATGTTCTCTTCATGGTGCTTTGATATTTCCATCATCATTCGCATCAATTTGTCAAGAGGACTTGATGCGTGTTCTGCTTGCGGTACGCAAGGGCCTGATGGCGGATTCGCCATAGGATTAGACTGGGCCCTTGGGATGACGGGTGCAGACGATCGCATTGGTCCACCTGCGGGGTTTTAGTGCTGCGGGTTGTTGGACCATGCGAAATTTGGATGATTTCACCACCCTGGGTTATAAGTGGCAGAGAACGAGTTATTCCCCAGGGTGCAAGCGTCTTCTATGCCAGAAGACGTGTCCGCATGTAAATATGCGTCCGAGCACATGGAGGACTGGTCCTCCATGTTGAAATACTGGCTCGCAGAAGCTAGATCCACATGACTTATTGAGTCGCTCGGTGCAGCACTCAGTAAGGAAGGTCTTACAAGGTTTCTCGGGATAAGCCTGGTGTTGGAAGAATTGGGATTGTGACGAAGTGGTGAACTGGGGGTGTTTGCCATAGAATAGGCGGGGTTGGCCAGAAGCTCATCCAGCTTCTTGTGCACAACAAAGACTTCATCCAATTTTTGTGCGATAAGGCTGAGATCAGTGGATGAATGGGAGGTCCTGTGTCAACTTCGTGGACATTTCGGGACTGGCTGGTATGATTAAAGGCGACAATGGAGGCATTGTTCATTGAGTTTTCACTCATATTTTCAAATAATTCGAATGCTCCATTCTAGTCTTTATTCATAAAATTCCCTCCGCAGGAAGCATCTGCTATCTACTTCAAAGTCTCATTTAGCTTATAGTAGAAAATCTGGGCTATATGCCAGTTAGGCAGACTGTGGTGCTGACACTTCCTAAGGAGGTCGTTATACCTCTCCCATGCCTCATGAAACTGTTCACCGTTTTGTTGCGTAAATGAAGTGATAGCACGGCGAAGCACATTGGTTAGCCCAATTGGGAAGAACTTCTTGAGAAACGGTGTTCGCATCTCTTCCTAAGAGTGGATGGTTCTCCCGAGGGTGCGTAACCACTGCGACGCTTTATGCTGCAATTAAAATGGGAAGATTTTCATGAGGACTATAGGTAACTCGATATTTCTTGGTTTAATAGTTTCAGCTAATCGGGTTAGGTCTTCCAAGTGTAGAAAAGGATCTTCACTTGCAATACCATGGAAGTGAAAATTTATTAGGCCAATTATGTTCGATTTCAATTCAAAGTCGTCCTCGCCCATGGGTACCCGAATTTGTCCTATGGTCTCTATAGCAGTGGGATTCTGATAGGAGCTGAGAGACCTAGGCTCCTCCCATTCGGGAGGGTTCTGCATTTCCTCCAATGTTTCCCGAATGGCTTCCATTTGCTCATTATACATTTCCATTTGGGCTTGGAGGTGGGTTATGGGATCTAAGGCTCCACCACCTGGTGGGTTCTGAGGGCGGTTTCCTCCCTCAGGATTTGGGGGTGGGCATGTAGCCATGCTTGTGGAGGAGGATGATTCGACTTCTTTTCTAAATTTATCATGCAATTCAAACAGTTCAGGGTTTTATGACCTCCTCCCAAACATGCACTACCGTAGGAAGAATTGGGGAGATAAGAAGAGAAAAGAGATGAGAGAAATGACGTCGCAAAGGTACACTTGATGAAAAATCAATTCAATCAAATTCCTAACCTCTATAGTGTGCCCTTAGACCTAAATATCTAAGTTACCTACTATCACGAACTACGGAACCGAATGCGAGCACCGCAGAATCACCGGGTCAGATTGAAAGGCCGTTTGCCCCAGTCTTCGACACCCAATAGTACGCGGGAACTCTCACTAGCACGTAGGTGCTACACGCAGGTAGTTAGACCTCCAATCCTTAATAAGGGTGAAGTTACTACCAATTTTAGTTAGAGGCTTAGGATCAAGTTCTTTTGGAATGTGAAGGGCGTTGTTTACGGGTAATGCCTAAGTGATTGATTTTTCAAAGCGTGTAAAACAAGCATGCAATGGGGAAATCTCCTCAAATTGAAGTTTTAAATTGGTGAATGGTTTTTAGAGTTCAGCGTTAAGTAGTATGGATTTTAGGATTTCGCTAAATTACCATTTCAACCAATCTCCGGGTTTTGCAAGAATACAAGTTTTCTTCTAAGCCCAACAAACCCTTCTTCAATGTCAATTGGTTAATGCATGCTAAAATGCAATGGGCTTCCCTAAATGGAGATTTCTATGTGTGGATGCACGAATCAGTTTTAGATTTATGTGAAAGGGAGCCAAAGCACTTCAATTCAAGTGCTCCCAATCACCAAGAAAAATGTCCACACACAAGGCTCAAACAAAAGATAAAGAAAATCAATTTGTTGGGGTTGAAATATTCAGGATCAAATCTTAGGCATGTGAAAAGTCGTGGTGGGGTTGGAATCAACTCAATTCCAAGTCTCCCCACCAAAAATGTGATCTCGAATTTGTAGATAAGTGAGCCAAAGAAGGGTGCAATCAATCTTTTTATCTTTGCCTCAAAGAATACTTCACACGGCGAAGAATTCAAGAATCAAGATTTTTGGATTTCTGCTATGCGAAGTAAGGTGGGAAATCCCGGGGCGGTGGGAGTAAAGGCAATCAATCAAACAAGTGAATTTTAATCCACTTGCTCCAAGAGATCCCAAGAAGTTTTTCTAGTTTTTTTAGTTTTTGGTTTTTTTTTTTCTTTTAAGGTTACAATTTAACCTAGATTGCTAAGAAAGAAGGACCTACTTGTGCAGCGACGTGTGTAGAGCTCCAGTGCGGTGTCGGTGTCTTCACGCTCTCGTTCCCGCCTTGGATCTGCCTACATTGCTGACTTCGTCTGCCCACCTTCTCCTTGCAACAGGTTTACCTGCACACCAAAAAACAGAGACACCCGTGAAGAGAAAAGAGAAAAAATGAAAGGAATGGAATAGAAACTTACTTGAAGGTGCACTTCCCCTGCAACGACGCCAGAAAAGATGGTGGTCGGGCCTAGATAGGTGTGTTAATATGGTGATTTTATCATTGAAGTGTGTATAGTGGTTAACCTAAATTGGACCTAACCATCTCTTTGCAAAATTTTTAACCTGGCCTACTTGATTTTATCTTGGTCACTTTTAGGCCCAGGGTCAAACTCAGGGAAGTGGGGTTAGAAGTCAAGTTTCTACGCCTTTCCTACAATGAATCTCCTCCGTTCATTTATTGTGTTTTTGGTGTTTTTCTGTTTAAGATTTTTCTTCTGATAATCTTGGTCCTTGAGGCGCACCCTCAAAATTAGGTTCTTGGGTTTGAGCCAAATCAAGGTTCCAAAATGGGTCTTGCTATTTGCAAGACTGAGTACCTGCAAGTCAAGACTTATCTTTTCTCTTATATATATTTTTTATCTTTTTATTGGCATGAAAGAGAAGCAGAAATAAAGTAAATATAGTATAGATATATATATGTATAAAGGGGTGGGGGTGGAGGCGGAGATGGAGTGTAGCACGGTGTCGAGTTGGTCGTCACCTAGAAAGATGCAACCAACAAGACGAAGTGCTGCGTGTAAGGTGGATTGGTGGAAGATGTGTATGACCACATTTTTTGTACATGTGTATCGGGGAATATCAGCAACTGGTGCAGATATTCCCGCAATACCACGTATGGTAAGTAATGTGAAAAAAAATATATATATCTATATGTATATATGGTTATAAATATATAGGTATATCTGTAGTTATATGTATATATGTAAATATATATATCTATATATATATATATATGTATGTAACTGTATGTATAGATAGATATATGTATAGATATATATATATATGTATGTATATGTATGTATATATAACTATATATATGTATATATATATATGTATATATATATATACTAATATATATGTAAATAGATATATGTAGATATATATATATGTATATATAGTTATATAGATATATACGTACATATGTATGTATATTTGTATATATATATATATATGTATAAGTAGGTGTGTATATATGTGTATATATATATATAAGTATATATATATATGTATATATATATATGTATACTAATACTTAGTTATATACATACTACTATATATATAGATATAAGTATATATATATATATGTATATAAATATATGTATATATATGTATACGTATATATGTATATAATAGTGTATAGGTGTGTGTGTGTATGAAAGTGTGAGTGTAAGTGTGTAAGTGTCGGTAAAGAGTGTGAGAGGGTGCTGTGAGAGAGAGAGAGAGAGAGAGGGTGCTGCTGGAGTGAAGTCTAGAGGGTTAAGTCGTCCGCGCGATCAAGGCTGATGTTTGGTGGCTTCATGTGCACGCGCAGGCGCATATGCGCGCGAGGACGTGCGCGCTGGGAGGGAGTGAGTGCGGAGAGTGGACCGTAGCGCACAGCACTGCGTTGAGAGGAGTACGCGAGTGAAAGGGAGTGGGTGAAGGAGCGGGCGGGTGCGGGCGATGCGGGCACACGCAGATGCGCAGGCGGGCGCTGGAGCGGGAGCGGGGTTGGACGCGGGTGCAGGTAGTGGCCGGTAGCGGTGCACCGGGTGACCGGATAAGTGAGAAACTTACCGGTCACCCCACTGTAGCCATAGTGTTCTGCAGAAACGCGTGAACTGTGGCTACAGTGGTCGGGCGAGCAGCGCAACCGCTTGCTGCAGGTGCTATGAGTGCGGACGGCTCGACGTGCTTGCGAAAGAGTGGCTCCAGCTACTGGCTTGTGGGTGGGACTTCGCGACACAGCGTGCAGAGAGGGCTACTGGCGTGCACGGTGGAGGGCGAGGGCAACCTGCTACTTGCGCGGTGGCTTACGGGTGTTGGCTGGGGTGCGCAGTGAAGCTTGGTCGGTCATTGCGGAGGCTCGCGGTGCACGGTTGTGGGTGGAAAGATGAGTGTAGTGTGAAGAAGCAGGAGGCAAGGCCTCCTGCAAGTGCGCGCTAGAGGCAAGGGCGTGCACTGCTGCCGCCTTGCTGCTGCTACTGTGAGGCTTGGCTGGCTACTGTAGGGCGTGCGGTGGCCGGTTGAGCTTCACAGCTTGAAGCTTTGGTGTAATGGCAGAAATTGCGTGGAAAGTGAAACAGGGAAGAAGGCCACCACGCCCACCAGCTCTTTGATGAGCTAGGTGGTGGTGGTTTCACAGTGGTGGGTGTGCACCACAGTGATGACTCCTACCCACAGAGTGGCTCCTCTGAGGAGGAGGTCCTACGTATGGAGGGAGATGGGAGGGGACGGTGGCCTGGAGAAGAAGAGCTGCTCTTGGATTTTTTTTTGTGTGGAGGACCAGGCTCTCTTGCAAAGGAGCCATGGCTGTTTTATAGAGGAAGAAGTCATGCACAGCCATGCCCTGGCTATGCATGGCTTGTGCATGGCTTGGCAGGGAGAGGCTGCATGCG
Organism: Thalassia testudinum; assembly: GCA_037157565.1. Classification (NCBI taxonomy): domain Eukaryota; kingdom Viridiplantae; phylum Streptophyta; class Magnoliopsida; order Alismatales; family Hydrocharitaceae; genus Thalassia; species Thalassia testudinum. The sequence goes on along the minus strand of JAZHRO010000014.1, from coordinate 127,141,307 downwards.
GCTGCAGGGAGTGGCGAGCAGGGAATGGATGAGTCAGAAGAAGGGGTTGTTCCAAGCAGCAGCGGAAAGAGTTTCAAAAATCAAAAAGAAATAAAAAATGAAGATGGAAATTTTGCGAAGCAGCACTTGAAGAAAATGTAAATTGCGAGGCCATTTTATTCACTCTCCTCCCCTCTCAATTAAATGCATGCATGCATGTATTTTCACAAATGCGACTTTGGAACCCTAATATGCACCAGGAATGCTAGGAAATAGCACAAGATGGCACAATTGCAGGTGTATTTTTGTCGTGCAATCAATCCCGCATTGTCGTGATCTCTCCCTCCCATCCCCATCGCTATTGGTAAAGTTTTCGTTTCCATCTCTGTCACTTGATAAAAGGATTATAGGAGAAAAGTGTGGAGTTAATAAACAATAAGCAACATTAACGACAACAAAATCAACCATTAATTTATAGGTATCCTCGACAGTTATCTAGGGCAACTTGTATTTTCCTTCAAGAAATTATGTTGGCACCTTTTCCCATCTAAGCCAAAATGAGGTAGCCAATAATTAGAATTCTTTTAGGATAAGGGTCAATAAAAACCTTTTCTGATTCCTTCTCAAGAGATGCACTATGTCAGCTTTAGTATTCATAAAATGTAGAAGCATAGAAGAGACCCAAGGTTAGATCCTCATCCCTACATTTACTAGGAAGATTGGTGTATGAGAGATGCTAATTTCTTCCCAGTATATATAAAAAAAGTTTGGAAGCACCTGTTTGATTGAAAAATGGTCCTTGGATCTAAACCATCACCAACCTTCTTTGAAAGAAAAAGCATTTTGCAAAATTGTATAGCTTTTAAAAAATTTGTCCCATCTTTCAAAATCCTCTACCATGAGCACGACTAACAAAATAGCAGGAAAGGGACTACAATAACAATATTTTCAAATGTTGAAAAGACAACTACAAGGTTGGAAGTAGCTCATGAAAGTCTCTCTGTGGTATATCAATACACCGATCCACTTCATTCGCATCCAGCTTCTTTTTTGGGTGGCAGCACCACCATAACATTTAACTGTAACATTTTTTTTCACAAGGAAATTATGTTGAAGTAAATAGAATTTTAGTAAATTATCACAAGTCATTCTCACATTCTTACCAAACAAAAATTCTAAATCTTACATGTCCTTAAATGCTAGAAGCATTTTTTTTAATTCAAACATTTTTCCTATCAAAACCAGGTAACAACATAAATAGAGTGTGCGGACAAAGAGGAAAATAGTACTTGCAAGTTGAGAAAAAAGTACTTCTAATTTTCTAAGGAGGATCAAGTTGCGGTGTAATTTCAGGAAAACACATTTAGAAGATAGTAAAAAGGCACCAAGAGATATCCATAAAGGTTTGAAGACATAATTTCTAACAAGGGATCCAAAGAATCACTAGGAGAATGGTAATTTTGACTTCACTCAAAACCCTAAGATTTGTTTTTGAAGACTCGATTTTGGCTGCTAATAGAATAGATAGGGTTCTCACTTTTGTCTCCAACTCAATACTAGGAGCCATTTAGTGCATGGTCAGCAATGGGAAGGTCCCTCAATCCCTATCTCTTCAGGAATGCCACATTCTCTCTATCCTGTAAAGAAAAGAACATGATGAATGTAACATAGCAGAAGAGAAAGCCTACCATTGAGGAGGTTTCTATCTGATGGAGTCTCCACCATCAAGTGCTACAGAAACATGTACTAATGCACTTGAAGTTCGAGGAAACAAATTCAAGCTCTAGGGTGCGCCCCCACTAATGGATAAGACCACAGCTCTGACCTTGATGACCTTGGCTATGAGACGGTGATGCAGTTGGAGTTTTGATCTATACTTCATATGTTCATCTCCTCAGGTACCCAAACCACCTCAAAAGTCCCTCTTATTTATCTTCTACTGCTATTAATTAAGCTACCTCATGTTGGGATAGTCTACTTCCAAATACAATCTTGTCTACCTGGCCATGCACCCACCTTAACATCTCAATCTATTCCATGATCCACCTAATGATAACAAAAGCATCAACCATATCTAGCTTTATTTAGTCATATCAATTGATAAATGCTCCTACATAACCACCAAAAAGCCCTAATTCATTGCATATTCATTCTAATAGATAAACATGAAAACATGGGTGAATATGTAGTTTTAATAGAATAGCCTAATTGCCAAATAGCCATGGGGTTTCCTAGGGTTTTATTGAAGGCCAAATGGTCATAAATGTCTAATAAGTTGGTTCATGCAGATAGAAACAGGTTTTCACACATTTTGAGAATTAAATGACATCTGAAATCCTAAAAATAGACCTGCTTAATTAACTGAGGTTTCGTTCAGAATAAAATTCACCTAAACCTTCTAAATATCAAATAAAAATATTCCCTAAGGTTTGGTACTTTTGAATTGACCATCTGAACTCGATTTAACCTAAAATAATGTTGTAGAGAGACAATTGCCCTAATTTAGGCTTTTGCATAAATTACCCAATCAAACTTTGTCAAAACCTTAATCCAACTTCACCATAAAATTCCTTGGGTCAAAATTAGGTTTGTACCAAAATTTGGGCCCAATCAGAGATCACCATGACTTAGTTTGCATTTCAGTCCAAACAAACACTTTTTATCACACAATAGCCCCTAACTTTTGAAATCCTTGCAAATACCCCCCTAACTTCGTTGTCTTCTTCACACGCAGGTCCCTACCGCCATGGCCATGTGAACCCACCATGAGAGGACCTTCAATCAGGGTTTTCTCCCTGATTTCATGGAGAAACTCTTCGTAAATTGGAAGGGAGACTCTTGAGGAGATCCCCTTCCATCTAAGCTCTTCCATGATCTTCCAAATTCATCCAATAATCCATGTGAACTCGTGGAAATTCTAAAGCTATTCCTCAATTTATGAAGATGTTAAGCTTGTTCCCAAGATTGGAAGGACCTCCTATCACCTATAAAAGCACACCAAGGGCATGCCTTACCTCCTTAGCTTGGTTTGGAGGCTGGGCACCCCCTCTTACCTTCTCCCAGACCTCCTTCTCTGCCAACTACTGCAAGTTCTCTGACCACCTTCCACGTCCACCCTCACAAACAATAGCAAGTGGATTCTTCTTCCCCAACTTCGTCTGCGTCTTGCAATACCAGCAGACATCTTCTTCCACAACTTCCTCGCCGCTCCTTCATCACAAGAGGTTTCTTCTTCCCCATGTCTCGTGTACCACCGGTGTGCGCATTCCTTAGGGTTAGATTAGTTCCTTTTAAGTTCTAGGTTAGTTTTCACTACCAAAAACCCAAAAACAACCCTTGACCTCCACGCATGCCACCTTCGTTCTCCTCTCCAGCCACCACTCCCACCTCCAAAATCCACCAAACAACTTGCCAACACCTTCTATACCTCGGCCAGCTCACACCCAATAAAACCCCTCACCTATTCCACCCTCTCGCCCACTCCAAAGTTCCACCAAACAAACCCACCTTCACTCACATTTTATGCCACCGACCGACCACCCTAAGCCCTAATTCAACACGCAAACACCATAGTCACCTTTGCCATCACCTAACGATCCTCCTGAAGTGTTTTAACGTGGCTGAGAGGCCATTCTCGTGATTTCAGGTGTCCATCGAAGCTCTGCCGCTGCAACAACCTCATCAGCCAAGTTTAAGTCATGGCCCTGTTCTTCACAAAGAGCTACGCCTAGGTGGTGCGGAATCAGCACCTCTAGGTTCCCAGGTCCTTGATTGGGGACACCAACCGCAGCTGCACTAGCAATTGGGAGAAGCTCCACCTACTGTTGTTCATGTGAGAAGAGGCCCAAAGATACTTCCACATCGTGGGATTTGGAGGCATTAAAAGGAGCATAAATTGTATTTGTCACTTGGCCTTGCTGCCTCAGAATAGCAGGGGTGAGGTCCCCTTCACCTTACCGATATACCCACTTAACCCAAGCCTCACTCCTCGGCAGCAACCCCACGCCCGCAGCCCTGGACTCAAGTATGTGACCCGAATACCCAATAAGCCTGGTTTGAGAGAAAGAGAAGGAAGGAAGGAAAGAAAGAGAGAGCGAGGGAAAGGGGGCTTTTCTCATCAGACATTCCAACACTTAGCCGCTATGAAGGGTTTGCTCCCCTTGTGCATGAGAATAAGAGGAACTGCTGAGAAGCAGAAGAGAAGAAGGGGTCAAGCCCCTTTGATGTTGAAGAGGAAAGGCAACAGAAGAGAAGAAGCTGAGAAGAAGAAGAAGCCAAAGAAGAAGATCAGAAGAGCACTGTAGCAAGGCTTGGTTAAGCTGTCTGATTCTCAGATTAGATGTCTGAGTACTGTTCATTTATTTGACATGATTGAGTAATTGATATACATGTGCTTAGGATAATAATTGGTGTTCTAAATCACCATTATTTTGTTCTAGGTGTCTTTTTGTCTCTAGATATGTGCATCTTCATTGAATACTTAATGTGACAGATTAATATTCATTGAATATCTTTATAGTGCTTCATTTATTGTGCTCATTTATATTTTAATAGAGAATAACATGTGAATTCCTATTTGCTTCCTCTGTTTGACTTCGAACATCATTTCTAGATATTCGAGTCATAAATATTATTTGTTGAAGACCTATTTAGGAGACTTTACTACAATGAAACACATTTAAACTCGTGAAAAAGCCCCCATTCAACATTTTGGCACCGTTGCTGGGGAGGAACATGAAATTCACCGCTATTTATTATTTTATCTGATTATATCTGAGCATTAACTTGTCCTGTTTGATTTCTTGTGATTTTGCAAGGTACATCACGAGGCAATCTTCCAAGCAAAATAGCCGCTCGAGGGACTAGTAATTTCTGTTCTTCCCTAATCAAACTAGTAATCTTGGGAAGATAAAAAGGAAACAATCAATTAGGAACTACATGCCTTGCATACTTAGTAAATCATCATTTAAAAGGCAAGTTTCCTACTTTACAAAAAGAAATCAATATCTAATTGAAGGTTGAGGTGATTCTGTTTAGAATTCCTTATCCAAATTTCCTGTACCTATTAGGGACTACGCTTAATTTGTAAATCACTTTGGGTTAACACATTTCTTGTTTGAAGCCCAAGGTGAACATTTGAGAGATCAAATTGGACTTGAAATAGAGCTAACTAGGGTTTCTACTCTAGGGTTTTGAAGTGTTAGTTCACATTTGCCTGCACTAAAGTGAACTAAACTTGCCACATTTGTGTGCTACCCAAGCCCCTCTTTGAAAAAGATCTAATCAGGAACCTGAAAAAAGTCTCTAATGTCACTTGAACCTGAAAAATTATGGACTTAATAATTTGAGAGTCATTCAGGGTGATTTTTAGGTCTTGACCTAGATTTTATTCTACCATCTTTAGGGCAAGTCAGGTGAAGTTGGTCTACTTTGTAGGCCAACCAACCTCCAAATTAGGTCACAATCAAATCAACTTCTAATCAGGTGAAATTCAAGGTACGAATTAGTCTAAAATTGGTAGACTTAAAGTCTTAAGTTTGTACATTCTGATCTACTGGGAATCGCAGTGACAAGGAATGTCGGGTGGGGGAAACCCTATAACTCATGGGGATGCTCTATCGTGTAGGGGTCTTTGCGGGGCTCTCCCTTCCTAGATACCTAGGTATTTCTCCGGTGTGGGAATTTTTGATTCAGAGGTATCATCCGCCTCGAAACTGCCTTAGTCATCCAAAAATCTTTGGGTGCCTTGGTTGGGTCGAAATAATAGCCAGTCCCTCATCTTTTCTCTAGAGCACATACACAGGAAGGTCATTAGGTTTTTAACCTAAGAGACCTCATTAGATCTTCTTGAGAATTTCTTTCAAATCTAATCAAGTTCCAATTTGATCATGAGTTTGATCCTACATCTTGATTCCACCACCTGATTTGAAAATGCAACCTAACATTTTAGGAAAATTGTTTAGGAAACCTGAATCCCAAATAAGCATCTAAGAGAAGATGATTGAGGTTGCTCTTAAACACCATGATGATTATTTCAGGACCTCAAATCCAATTAGCAAGATTCAGATTAATATCCCAAAAACAACAACCCACATTATGAATCGTGTTGAACTGCTATTTACACAAATGATACACGGTTCAACCTGGTATGATCTTTTAACTGAATACAATAAATTGTGGAGACTACACAATACCGAGTATATACATTGTTTGTCCAATCCACACCTTTGGGAGATGTACCAAGGTCTTATGGAAAAATGGGGGTGTATGTTCAACACATTACAACAAACCATTAATCAAAATTACCCATACATCCGTTCAGAAATTGTTGAGACACCTTGGAACAACATTGAGGATAAATACGATTTCCCATAGCTCAGGGAAGAGAATCAAGGTTGTTATGGACCCCCAACCTAAATGGAATCTGATTCAAATTATGTGCAGATTAATATGCTTGATCTTGAGATGGGTTCGAAGGATCCAATTGTAGCAGTTCCCGATTTTGAGCCAACCCGAGAAAATTAAAAGCTTGGTTCACCAAGCTTTGAATTCCTAGAAATATGTAATGATGAACTTAAAATAGAACTTCTCTAGAATGTAAATCTTGAGCCTTATCCTATTAAGGTAATTCCTAAGAATGATTCTGACACCCTTATAGAGCTCAGCTTAGATTCTAGTGATCCAATCCTTACCCTTAACCAGGAATCTGGTTTTAAGCCTATTTGGGATAATCATGAGGCCCAAAATGATGAAAGTCAAATTTTAAATTTGAATTTCGATTCTAGGCCTATATTTGATGAATACACCTCTCAAACTTCCTCTGAGACACAAATTGATTTTCTAGGAGTCACATCGATCTATGATAGAAAAATTGAAGAGTTCGAATAATTGGGAATTGATTGCGTCTACCTTAATAGCCAAGAACCTAACTCCATGCCTAATCTGGACACCTCTTTGAGCTCAGAATCTAAAATTAGGTAAGATCCAAGTCAGGTTGTTGCTTCTACACATCTTGAACCTTCTATGGTGCAACCTCTGATCTGGAATCGAGTTCAAAACATGATCTTCGCATGTTCCCTGATGATTTCGATTCTACTCTGATTACAGAGAACCTCTGTTTCCTGACGATTAGGAACCAGTTTATGACCTTAGTGACTATGACCCATCCTTTGATTCTGACACTGAGGTAAATGATTTGAAAGAAGTCACCTCTTCTACACCACATACAAAACCTTCTCGAATCTGAACCCAACCCGCAACCGGAATCAACTTCTACTCTAATTCTCCTCTCAATGATCTACTTGCATATGATTATTCTCCACATGTTGATAAGGTTTTGGACTTTGATTGGACTACTAATCACATCTCATCTTTCTCTGATCACTCTTGTAGGGTTCCTACATCCTCCATAGATCCATTCTCTTTTGAGGATTACTACACTGACCAGGTTGATTAGAATCAGCCAAACCCTAGATTCTCACTTCCATATCTTCTTAAGCCTCACAGCATCTAGTGGGCTCTGTTCTCTTGATCCACATCCATCAACCCACCAGATTGATTGGGTTTAGGCTACATCATCAGCCTATTGATCAGACCAAGCACTTGGTTGGAGCAACCAGGGTATTGGTCAAGGTACTTGTTTTACAAAATTCTTTTGACTTGGCCACTCCTCCAAAACCATCTTCTGCTCAACTGTAGGCATTGAATTTAGTGCTTAACAGGAGGCAACCTATCATTCCAAAAGACTCGAGTTCCTTCTAATCATCTTTTGAGTTTCACGTCTATTGCACTTCTGAGTTTAGAGTTAAAACAGTCAACTCCATCTTTGGCTATTGTACCAGAGCTTGAAATCGTCCACAACAGTCATCTCGACCTATTCACCCACCCTTTTGATCCTGTTCTAACCCATGAACCAAGCTAATTCCATACCCTCCGGCTTATAATGAGGATATTGGAAAACATAGGCATGGGGGTGTGTTAAAGTGTAAACACATAAATTAAAGCTTTTAAAGGGTTCTCACAAAACAATTACTCATTCAAAAAACCAAAAAAGTAAAAAATATTTTGAAAAAGAACAAGAAAATGTAAAGGGGATGACAGTTTTGAGAGACTAATTGCATATCATTTTTGGGGAGGAAGAGAGGAGGTGATTTAAATGCCATAAAGGAGCAACAATTTGAAACAAATAAGTGTTAGTCATTAATAAATGATTATGGAATCTACTTAAGTTCTAAACCAAATCCAAAAAAAAAAATTATGTTCTAGAATGACAAAGAGATAAAGAGATTAGTATGAGTGCTGATCTTAGGTCCCTTGGGCTTATTTCAGGGCTTAAACATTCAGGTATCTATTAAGATCCGGATAGTCCTCAAGAGGTTGAGGAAAATGCGAAGCCTATGTATTAGGTCTAAGCACCTCTGGTTTGCGGGACTCGGTAACCTAAGCACCTTAATCCACACACAAGTTTGGTTCAGTGTGCTTAATAATCAAAATTACTCAAAAGCATTTATTTTGTTTTGAAAAAGCTTCCTAGATTAGCAACAGTTTATCAACACAAGTTGATTTGGACAAGTTCCCGACATGGAGAGGCAGGAAATTCCCCTCGAAGATGTGCAATAACATACCGTCTCCTTAGTGCTTGTCTCCTAGGATATCTAAATATCCTACTAGGGGCATGTAAGCACCTTATGCTAATTCATGTGCCATGGGCTAGATTATCCCGAAATGTCAAGGACCCTACGAGGATTGATGGTGGGAACTAGGAATCCGATACAGACCATGTTTTTGAGCTAATCCAAAACTAGAATTAAAGAAAAGAAAAAGAGATAGAAAACTCTCCAAAAATGCAAAATTCTTCTATCTCTCTCTTATTAAAATGCACTGTAAACTAAAGCTGGACTAATCATGTTACAAGCGTGAGTGCTTAAACCCCTGGGTTCAACAAACCTTAGGACAGTTTCTGTGGGCCTTGGAAACCTTCACGACAGACTGAGGCTAAAGTTGGTCAGATATGGATCATGGTTGGTACTTGAGTACCTTTAGGCTTATTAGTAGCATTCTGACCTAATTTCTAGAAAGAAGAAAGAATCAAAACTTTAAACTGCAAAGAATGGTCTAGAATTTAAGTTAATTTCATAAGATTTTGCTAATGGACTAGCAAAAGTTAGGCATAGGGGTATGATGATAACATCATCATCAACCATATCTAGCTTTATTTAGTCATGATCAATTGATAAATGCTCTTACATAACTGCCAAAGAGCCTTAATCCATCGCGTATTCATTCTAAGAGATAAACATGAAAATAGGGGTAAATATGTAGTTTTAAAACCTAATTGTAGATCAATCATGGCATTTCCAAGGGGTTTATCGAAGGTTAAATGGTCATAAATGTCAAATAAATGGGTTCATGTAGATAGAAATGGGTCTTCACGCATTTTGAGAATTAGATGATATCTAAAACCCTAAAAATAGACCTGCTTAATTAACTGAGATTTCGATTAGGATAAAATTCAACTAAACCTTCTAAAAATCATATAAAAATATTCCCCAAGGTTTGGTACCTTTGAATTGACCATCTGAACCCGATTTGACCTAAAATAATGTCGTAGACAGATAATTACCTTAATTTGGGTTTTTGCATAAATTACCCAACCAACATGGTCAAAACCTAAATCCAACTTCACCATCATATTTATTAGGTCCAAATAAGGCTTGTACCAAAATTTAGGTTCAATCATAGATCGCCTTAATCAAATTTGCATTTCAGTCCAAACATACACTTTTTATCACACAAAGGCCCATAACTTCATTGTCTTCTTCACATGCAGGTCCCTGGAGCCATGGTTGTGAGAGCCCACCAAGAGCCAACCTTCAAATATGGTTTTCTCCTTGATTTCACAGAGTAACTCTTCCAACATTGGAAGGGAGACTCCTGAGGAGATCCTGTTACATCTAAGCTCTTCCATGATCTTCCTAATTCGTCCAAGAGTCCATGCGAACTCGTGGAAATCCTAAAGCTATTCCTTAATTTGCAAAGCTCCCAAGCTTGTTCCCAAGCTTGAAAGGACCTCCTATGGCCTATAAAAGCACGCAAAGGGCATGCCTTACCTCAGCTTGGTTTGGAGGTTGGACACCCCCTCATCCCTTCTCCCCGACCTCCTTCTCCGCCAAGTCTGACGAGTTCTTCAACCACCTTCCTCATCCACCCTCATAGACAATAGTGAGTGGTTTCTCCTTCCCCAACTTCGTCTGCGTCTCGCAATACCAACAGACGTCTTCTTCCACGTCTTCCTCACCGCTCCTTCATCACCGGAGGTTTCTTCTTCCCCACATTTAGAGTACCACCAATGTGGGCATTCCCCCCCTTACATCCATTAGTTTAGTGTTATATTAGTTTCGTTTAAGTTATAGGTTAGCTTTCCCTATAAAAAACCCAAAAACAACCATCAACCTCCACGCACGCCACCTTCGTTCTCTACTCTGATCACCACTCCAGCGAGTCCGCCACACCTCCACAACCCACCAAACAACTCACCAACACCTTCTACATCTCCACCAGCTCACTCTCATCAAAACCCCTCACCTATTCCATCCTCTCACCCACTCCGAAGTTCCACAAAACAAACCCACCTTCGCTCACCTTTTACACCACAGACCGACCACCTCAAGCCCTAATTCTCCATGCAAACACCAAGATCACCATCGCCATCACCTAAGAATCCTCCTAATGTGTTTAAACATGGTCGAGAGGTCATTCTCATGATTTCAAGTGTCCGTTGGAGCTCCACCACCATGACGACTTCATCAGTCGTGTTCATCAAGTCACGGCCCTGTTCTTCACCAAGAGCTGTGCCCAGGTGGTGCAGAAGCAACACCGCTAGGTTCCCAGGTCCTTGATTAGGGACATCAACTGTAGCTGCACTAGCAATTGGGAGAAGCTCCAACTGTTCACGCGAGAAGAGGCTTGAAGATAGTCCCACATCATGGGATTTGGAGGCTTTAATGGCGTATAAATTATATTTGTCACTTGGCCTTGTTTCCTCAGAACACAGGGGTTGAGGTCCTCTTCAGATTACCCGCATACCCACTTAACCCAAGCCGTCACTCCTCGACTGTGACCCCACTCCTGCAGCCCTAGACCAGGGTATGTGACCCGAATACCCGATAAGCCTGGTTTGAGAGAAAGAGGATGAAGGAAAGAAAGAGAGAGTGGGGGAAGGGGGGTTTTGCTCTTCAGACATTCCAACACTTAGCCATTGTGAAGGGCTTGCTCCCTTTTTGCATGAGAAGAAGAAGAGATGAGAAGCAGAAGAGAAGAAGAAGGGGTCGTGCCCCTCTGAAGCTAAAGAGGAAAGGCAGAAGAAGAGAAGAAGAAGCTTGATGGGGGCACGCTTTGCGAATTAGAAATCGGGTTTGGAGGACCTGTAGTCGTAGCTCGCAAAATCCGTCTATTAGATAAAACTTATAATCGAAACTCGAAAGTGAGTCCCTGGTCAAACATAAGGAGGCGAACATTTGGCTTTATAAAAATCCATGTTCGCTTTATTTCATTTTGCCATTTTTATCTTTTCTAATTTTTTTGGTATTTTAATAGGGTAAGAGATTAGGTCGATGAATTCTGGATAATCTACCAGCAAAAATATAAGAGAGAGAGAGAAACAATCATTTATTCATAAGCAAGTGTTTGTCACAACTATGAAAGTGGAAAAATCTATACTACGAAAGTGAAAAAGATAGAGAAAGGTGAGAGAAATCCCCCTTGATGGTTGCTCGGAGGACAACTCGCTCTGACGATGCCTAGAGGAAGGTGGTGAGGAGCGGGACGAAGGAGGACGTAGCTGGAGGATAGAGGATGGGGCAGGACAGTGTCATAGTGAGGATCTTCTTTCCGAAGGGTGGTAAGAGGACGGCCATGGGATGCTCCATGAATAGGGATGAGGGGAGGGAAAACTATTTGATTTTCTACTCTAGAGGAGCATCCTAGGCTTAGGACAAGCTTTCTCTACAGCCTTGGGGGTGGTGAGAGGAAGAAAGGAAGAGATGAAGAAAAATGAGAGCGGTAGGGGTCCTTTTATAGTGGAGGAAAGAATCAAATTCGCATACAGGACATTTAGTGACGGTCACAAATGTCGCTGAAGATCCACCGCAAATGTCACTGAGGACAGCCCATGTTGTCGCTGTGCTAACGGGTGCTCCGTGCACTATGTTAGGTGCCTCCCAACGCTACGTGCCTGCGTGCGCTACCACTACGCGCACGCACACGCCCCCGCACTATTATGTGTGTGTGGTGGCCCATGGGCATCGTGGGTTGCCCCACGTGGCTCTATCTGGGCCATCTATCTTTTTTTGCTATAGGGGCTACTACAGAGGTCGGATTGAGTTGATTTTCATGCCGTTGGGCTACGATCATCAGCCCAAATCTATCCACATGGTGGGATTTGTCATTTCAAGCTTCGAATTTTGTCACCCAGTCCCTTGGTCATTGATCTTCCTCGGACTGCATATGGTGCTACGGGACCTCGATCGTGGCAATTTTGGAGGCGTTGGACTCCGATCGTTATCGTGATTAGATTTGTACGATCAGATCGTCAATCTGAGGCTCCGAAATAAATATCCTTCTCTCCTGACCACAAAAAGGATGCAATTAAACTAAATTATATACAACTACTCTAAATGCAGAATGATGCATGCTATGCAATATTTATAAAATGAAATGAAAATCTAAGCTTAGGAACATGCATGTAGGCATTTTACCCTTAATAATTGTGTCTACATCATACCCCCATGCCTATCTTTAGCTAATCCCTAGCAAAATTAAACTACATGCTACGTATAAAAATAGAATTAGGATTTGATTGCTTAGGCATAAGTCATTTATTTAACAATAGAAAATTTCAACTAAGGTCTTAAACAACAAAAGCTCAACAATACTTGGGTGCCTGCCAAAATGCAGATCGCCCACTTCCTCACCTTATTTGAAAAGGGAAGATACATTTTTTTATTTTTCTTCTTTTCTAATTTTTTTTGTACTTTTGGAGTTTGAGAGTGTCAGGTTAACTTTTTATGGCTACCCAACCTGCCTAAGACTCGAAAAGGACTCTAAGTGCTAAGCATCCTATGAAAATAGTGAAAGACTCACTAGGCGACCATTGAAATGAACTTCGGGTTTCTACGACCCTAGGTGACCTTGCCTAAAGGTTTATCTTTTCGATTGGTAGCTTTCTCCCTACTTCTTTTATTTCTGGGGTCAACATAAGGGCGAACCCAATGTATATCTCCTCGGTTTATTCTACTTCCCCGCTTCTTCCCTAATTGTTTTTGGGAATTATTGTGCATTTTTATGAGCTGGGCTCTAGACAACCGGGCAACGGGCAGTTACCCACGACCACTTGCTAGCCATACTCATGCGGCGAAGTGTTGTTATAATGTTTTGTTGGGCTTCTTAATGAGTATAAGTCAGTCGAGTTGTAGTATAGGTGACCAAGCGTTGATAACAAACAAGAATTTATTACTCAAAAACCTAAGTATCCGAGGTCGAACACAGGGAGCAAATGGAATTTATTCACTAATCTCAATAATGTAACTGAACACTTAGAGTTACTCAAAGCTTAATTCAGAATATAAATGAAAGAATTTAAGAATCAATTATAACAAAAATAGAAAAATTGGATGTCCGATTCTATAATCAGACGTCTTAAAAAGATATTTCTTTTTAAGCTCTTATTTCCTTCTCCTTCTTGAGTCTTCTCATTTCTGCTTTCTTTCCTCTTCACTTTTCTTCTTCGTCTTCTTTAGTTCTGCTCTTCTTATGTTCCTCTGTCTTATTCTTCTTTTACTTCTCTTCTTTCTTTCTTCTTTCTTCTTCAGCCGCACCTCTGCTACAGTGCTGCTCCTTCCCTTGGCTTCTGCCTTTCTTCTTCCTTTTCCTTCCTTGACTTGACTTCCTTCTTCAGCCTTTTCCTTAGCTCTCCATTTTTTCTTCTTCTCTTTGGCCTTCCTTCCTTCTTCCTTTCTGCAGCTAAGTATCCTTCCTTCCCTACTCAGCTGCGCCTTCCTCTTCCTTCTTCTCTTCTTCTTCCCTACACAACACCACGCAGCAAAACCAACTCCCTACCCTCCCCGCATCTCTCTCTCTATTTCTCTCTTCGGTACGCTCTCCCAGAGTCGGGCAACGGGGGTCGAGTACCGACTTCCCGAGTCCAGGAGCATCGGCGAGGGTGTGATGCACGAGGAGTGCTAGGTTTAGGTAAATGGGTCGAGTGCCAGATCCGTAGGGTTAGGTTGCGGGCGAGAAGTGAGGGTGAGGGACCTCACCCTTGTGTGACTTGAGGCAACTAGCATAAAACACAAATTCAATTTATACTATATACCTGCGCTAATGATTTCCAAAGTGGGACTAAAGTGTCCCACCTGCTTCGCTCACACGCCCGCAGGGTGTCACCTTCAATTGCCATAGCTGCAGTTGCTCTCCAGCTAATTACCTAGCTGCGTGGATGTGTAAGACCAATCCGCACATCCTGGAGCACAACACTTGGGTGGATGCGGCCTAGAGTGACCTTGCAACCTTCTTGCTTTAGTGTCAATGGCGGAAGGGGGGTCGACCTGCATTTCACTTAATACGGCCTATCGGCCACATTAAAACACCTGAGGAGCTTCGCAGTGTCTTAGCCAAGGTAGGATAGTGGGTGGCAGGCCGTGGGGTGTCCTAGGCGTGCGTGCCTAGGTCACCCTGTGGCCATGCTTATGGGTTTGGTTGGGGGACGTTTAGGGAGGTGATGGTAGTCGATGGATAGGCAGAAGGTGATCAGTGGACTCTGGCGGAGGTAGTGAGGTATCTGGCGAGGCGTGTGGAGGTGTGGAGTGGTGGAGGCACCTCACCGGTGGGCGACTGGAGACGGAGAAGATGGCGGTGGACAGTGACTGCGAGGGGTCGAAAGGGAAAATAAAGAGAGGGGAATTTAAGAGGGGATAGAGAGGAGTAATTCTAGCCTCACTAAGTGGATGAAGGGGGGTAGGTGGCTACTAGCTATGCCTGCTATCGCCAGAGAAGACGGTGTCGAGGGGAGGGAGAGCAGCGACGACGAAGAGTCTAGAGGTGCATGCGCAAGTGTTTCACGACGCGGAGGAAGATGGTGAGGACAACTCTGCCACTAGTAGTGTGGCAGAGTGACGAGAAAGAGGAGGGAGGCTCGTTGGAGCTCGCTGGACTTCCTAACTGGAGGAGAAGATGAAATTAGGGTGCATCTCTAGCCAAGTCGAGCTGAAGAGATGTGGCCGGGGATGAGGATCCTTTTATAGATGCTGGTAATGGCTCTTGTGCTTTGAAGACAAGCTTCCAAGTGCGATATTCCTCGTCGGAGAAGGAATCCGTTGGATACCCAAATCTCTCGAGCCTTCACACGAGAGATTAGGTGCAAATCAGAGATTGAAATCATGCTCAACTGGAATGAAATTCCTCAGAGAATCTTCCTTCCAACTGTGGGAGGAGATCTCTGAGGAATCAGGGAGTACTCTCCCTCCATTCCTCGCCAGAGTAGGATTTCTCCCGATTAATGGTAGAGGGAGCTGATTGTAAGAGTTGCAAGGAAGTTAGGGGTTTTGCGCAAGAGTTTTCAAAAGTTTGGGGCCAGAATGTAATTTGGTGAACTATTTTGCAAAGTAGGTCGAGATGACCTCCCCTTAGGTCCAAATTTTGGTACAAACCTAATTTGGACCTAAGGAATCCAATGATGAAGTTGGATTTTAGGTTTGACCACGTTTGACTAGAAATTTTACGCAAAAACCTAAATTTGGTCAAATAATGAGCTGAGACCCCAATCTAGGTCAAGAGGTTCCAATGGCCGAATTGAAGGTTCTAAGCCCTAGGGGATATTTTTCCATGAATTTTAGAGGGTTTAGTTAATTTTTATCCTAACCAGAATCTTGTTGAATTAAGTGGATCTTTTTAGGGTTATAGAATGTCATTTAATTCTTGGATTGCACAATAACCCATTTCTGACTGAACCAACCTACTCTTTATCTTATTTAAATCATTTGACCAATTTTTTGTCTTTGAGAAATCCCATTTGTGTATTGCAATGGTAAAATTACAGTTTTAACCTTTGTTTCATGTTTCTTCTCAGAACATGAATTCCTTGAATTAGGTCCTTCTCCAGGTTATGTAGGAGCTCTTATTCTCTTTCATAGGTCAAAATGAGCTAGTTAGGGCTCATGATGAGGCTCTCATCATACCCCCATGCCTAGCTTTTGCTAGTCCCTTAGCAAAATTTCAAGGTTTTAACTTTTGTTCTAGATCCTGAGTGTCTATCACCAGTTATGATAAGTGCTTTTCTTCTTCTTTTGATTGGTTAAGAATGCTGACAATAGGCCTAGAGGTACTCAAGTATCAACCAAAATCCAGACCTGACCCGCTTTAGCCTCAGTCCTTCGCAAAGGTTTTTAAGGCCCATAGAAACTATCCTACAGTTCGTTGGACTTCGCGGTTAAAGCACCTGTGCTTGAGACATTTTAGCCTAAGTTCAGATTGATGTCAGTTTTTGTAAGAAAGAGACCGAGGATTTATTTGTTTGGAGAGTTTTCTCTCTCTTTCCTTTTTATTTCTATCTTCGAATTGGCTTCTCAACACGGTCTGTATTGGATTCTTCGTCCCCATCATCAATCCTCAAAGGTCCCTGGCAATCGATGCTTCATGATAGCACCGCCCATGGCAACCCCCAGAACCATGGCTTTCGAGATTTCGAGATAATCCTGTCCATGGTGTTCCGTGGCCGAATCTAGACCCTGGCAATCGACATTTCATGATAATGTCGCCCATGGTATCTGAACCAGTAGAGTGCTTTCATGCCCCCAGTGGGATTTTTAAATATCCTAAGAGGCAAGCACCGAGGAGACGATATGTTGTTACGCATCTTCGAGGGGAATTTCCCGACTCTACGCTGGGAACTCATCCAAATCAACTTGTGTTGCTCAGCCGCTCCTAATCTAGGCAACTTTTTCAGAGCATTAAAATGCTTTTGCGTGATTTTGATTGTTATGTGCACTAAACCAGACTGTGTGTGGATTAGGATGCTTAGGTTACTGAGCCCCACAAATCGAATGTCAGTTAACGAGGCTGAATACTTCCTAAGCCTTAGACCTAATACTTAAGCTTCGCATTTTCCCCAACCACTTGAGGATTATCCAGATCTTAGTGGGTACGTGAATTTTTAAGCCTAAGAGTCTAGCCTAGAAGGCCTAAGATCAGCATTACTGCTAATTTCTTTCTGTCTCATTAGCACTTTTCTCTCAATTTTTTCTTGATGTGGTCTAGAACTTCGGTTAATTCCTTAATGTTTTACTAATGACTATCTCTTTTCATCCTATGCTCCTTTTTGTCATTTTTCTCTTTTTCTCCTCCCTATGATTATATGGCTCACAAAATTTCCTCCCTCCTTCATTTTTTGTTCTTTTTCATAATTTTTCAATTTTTTTGTGTTTTTGACATATGTGAAATTTTTTTGTGAGAATCCTTCTGACTTTTTCTTGGTTTTGTATGTATGCACTTTACCACCCACCCATGCCTAAGTATTGCAATGTCCTCATTGTAAACGGAGGGTGTGAAATAGTGTTGAGGTCAGGGACTTAGAACAGGATACACCAGGTGTGTGAATGGGTCAGAAATGACTAATGCAGATGATTTCAATCTTTGGTACGTGTACTGGAGGTGGGATCAACTGTCTAAGGATGAACTCAAGGTGCAATGGACATGGAGTACAGACAGATAATCAGAAGGGTCTCTATTTTTGGAATGACGGGTTGCCTCCCGTTAAGTGCTAAATTCAATGCCTTCAGCAGAGCGGAACATGGGGTGGAGAGGGAGTGGTCAGCTTAGTGGATTTTTGTAAAACAAGCACCTTGATTAAGAGCTTGGTTGGTCCAACCAGGTGCTTGTAAAGATCAACAGGCTGATGATGCAACCCAAACCCAATCAGTCTGGTGGGTTGATAGATGTAGATCAACAGATGCGGAACTCACCATATGCAATGAAGTTCTGATGGATGTGGAAATGAAAACTTGGGTTTAGGCTGAGTCAAGTTAGCTTGGTCAGAGTATGGTTCGGAAAAATAATAAGTGCATGGTGTGGAAACCTTACAAGGGTGATCAGAGAATGATGGATCATGTTTTTCAGTCTAATCGATACTCGATGCCTGGTATAGATGTGGAGTTGAATCATCTGCAAATGGCTCAGTAAGAGGTGAATCAGAATAGAAATTGAGTCCGATTGCGGGTCGGGGTAGAGAATGGGTTTTGATCAGTTCTGTACATGTGGAAGAGGTGGCTTCAATGAGAATTGTGTATGAGGGCTCTTCTTGAAAGGTGGTCTCACGTAGAGAGTCCTCATAGTAACTTTCAAAATCAAAAGTGAATGCTTAGAGAGTGTCTATGGGATACTGGAAATCGGAGTCGAGAAAAGATTCATATTCTGGGTCGCAATCACTCTCAGCATTTGCTGGTTCAGATTCTCAAGGATCGAAAAGAAATGATTCCATGTTACTAGAACCTGAACTAAAATCAGTGATCTCGGGAATCGGGACGTCAGAATCGGAGTTAGAGAATGAGTCATGTGAGCTGAGGTCGTATATTGGTTTGTTATAATCAGGAAGCAGATTTTCTCCGATGTTATGGTCAGATTTGAAATCGTCGGAGAGTTTGCAAAAATCAAAATCTGAATGAGATTCAAAATCATGAGTTCCACCATAGAATAAATCATATGTTGTAGATTCAGCATCCTGACTGGTGTCTAGCCTAGATGTCAATTCTGAGCTTAAAAAGGTGTCCTTATCTAGTAGAGGCTCAGGTTCCAAGCTAGTACGATAGACCCAATTGAAACCACACTTGTCCAACTCCTCAGTTTCTATATCATAAATTGGCATGACTTCCGAAAAATTGATTGGTTTCTCTAAGGATGCCGGCGAGGGATATTCATCAAATAGAGGCCCAAAATCATATTCATCATTGAAAAATTGATCTTCCTCATATGGGGCCTCGAAATCTTCCCAATAGGTTTCAGATCTAGATTCTGGGCTTAGGATGTGGGTTGAATCACTAGAATCTAGGTCTGAATAACCTTCGAGGGTCACCTTATCAGAATAACGGGTGGAATTGACACTCTCGAGAGGTTCAGTTCCACTCTCATTATTGTAGTAGTTTTGGGATTCTATGCCTGGTGATTCATGGTCTAGAGTTCGCTCAACATTGTGTTCTCCTACAATTGGAACTTCCTAACCTTCTTCAATATGCACATTGTACTCCATCTGGGTTGGGAATCCACAACCATTTTGTGCCTCAAACCAGAGATCAAATTGATCCTCCATTTTGTCCCAAGATGGTTAATCCTCTGTTTATGTCATATATGGGTATTTCTGGTCGATAATTTATTTTAATTTTCTCATTATCTCTTCCCATTTTTCAAGATCATCTTGGTGTTGCTCCCAAAGTATAGGACTTGTCATGCATTGAAGGTATTCAAGATTGTGCAATTTTTCTATCTCAATGTATCCTGTGATGAGCATGTCTCAAGTTGATCCTTTTGTGGCTTCTGCCAATATCACTTGGGCACAAGTTACGATGAAGGTTGTGGTTGTTGGAACATCAGCCTGAATGTTTTCTACTGGTGTTGAGGTTTTGCCTTTTTCATAGAATTTCAGGACATCCTTAATCATCCTATCTCTGATGGATCTCCAATATTCAGGTTTCTTGAATGGTAGTCCTAAGTGGTTTGGCTGCATATTTGGACCAGGTGGTGGAATCAAGATGTAGAATCAAGTTATGAAGCGATTAAATCTGAATAAAGAGTCCCACTGAAAATGTATGTGTGTCCTCTAAAGAGAAAAGATGAGGGACTGCATATGTTTTTGACCCAATCAAGGCACCCAAAGACGTTTGGATGACTATGGAGGTTCGGGGTGGATGATACCCCTGGATCAGAAGGTTGTCCACCTGAGTATTACTTGGGTAGCCAGAGAGGGAGAGTCCCGCAAAGACCCCTACACGATAAAGCATCCCCATGGGTTACAGGGTTTCCCCCACCCGACCTCTCTTGTCACTGAGATTGCACATGGACTAGAATGGGGACCTTGACCTCTTAAGTCTACCACTTTTATTTCAAAGGTGCTTTAGGGTTCTCAATTGAACTTTTACATGTTTTGATGTTGTGACCTAATTTAGAGGTTGGTTGACCCAAGGGGTCAACTTCACCTGACCTGTCCTATAGATGGCAGAATGATTATAGGCTTGGGTCCTAGAGATCACCCTGATTTGACTCCCAGGTTATTAGGTCCAAGATTTTAAGATTTAAGTGATTTTAGAGCTCAATTTTTCTTAGGGTTTGTCTTGTTTAGATCTCTTCAATCAAGGGCTTGGGTAGCACACTGATGCGTGAGGGTTCATTTCCTTTTATACAGGCATGTGTGACTAGCACTCCAAAAACCATACCGTCGAAACCCTAGTTTAGTTCTATTTCCAATCCTCTTTTTCACAAAAATTCTCTTTGGACTCAAAAATAAGAAGTGTGTTGTCCGCAATGATTAAGCATGATTTCTATTAGGCACAGGAATTTCGTGGGATAGGATCTCTAAGCTATTAGGCACAGGAATTTTGTGGGATAGGATCTCTAAGAAATCGCTTCCACTTAAATAAGTTTTTAAAAATTTTAGCAAAATCAGGAAACCTTTGCCTTAAATATGGCAATTACTATAAAAAGAAGGCAATTGATTCCTAAGTTGGTTTCTTCCTTTTGTCTTTCACTGGTTAGGCGATGGCTTTTAGAGAAGAGAGGTAACCTGCCATTGAGAGGTTGGCTTGCACGGGAGATTTCTTCTCTTGAAACACCTAGCAAGATCACAATAAAATAAATAGGGCAAGTTAGTGTCCAATATAGTCAAAATGAATGTAGAGATTAGTGATAAATTGCGCGTTGCTCCTCGGCAACGGCGCCAAAATGTTATTATGCTTTGTCGGGCTTTTTAGATGAGTATAAGTCAGTTGCGTTGTAGTATAGGTGACCAAGCATTGATAACAAATAAGAATTTATTACTCAAAAACCAAAGTATCCGAGGTCGAACACAGGGAGAAATTGAATTCATTCACTAATCTCAATAATGTAATTGAACAGTTAGAGTTACTCAAAACTTAGTTCAGAATATAAATGCAAGAATTTAAGAATCAATTATAACAAAAATAGAAAAATTGGACATCCAATTCTATAATCAGATGTCTTTAAAAGATATTTCTTCTTAAGCTCTTCTTTCCTTCTCCTTCTTGAGTCTTCTCATTTCTGCTTTCTTTCTTCTTCACTTTTCTTCTTTGTCTTCTTTAGTTTTGCTCTTTCTTATGTTCCTCTCTCTTTTTCTTCTTTTACTTCTCTTCTTTATTTCTTCTTTCTACTTTAGCTGCACCTCTGCTACAGTGCTACTCCTTCCCTTGGCTTCTTCCATTTCCTTCCTTGCCTTCATTTCCTTCTTCATCCTTTTCCTTAGCTCTCCTCTTTTTCTTTTTCTCTTTGGCATTCCCTTTTCCTTTTTGCGGCTAAGTATCCTTCTTTCCCTACTCAGCTGTGACTTCCTCTTCCTTCTTCTCTTCTTCTTCCTTGCACAACACCATGCAGCAAAACCTACCCCCTACCCTCCCCGCATCTCTGTCTCTCTATTTCTCTCTTCAGTACACTCTCCCAGAGCTGGGCAATCGGGCGACGGGTACCGTGCGCCAGGGTCTAGGTGCACCGACATGGGTGTGATGCCTGAGGAGTGCTAGGTTTACGTAAACAGGTCGGTGCTAGATCCGCGGGGTCAAGTTGTGGATGAGGCATGAGGGCGAGGGACCTCACCCCTGTGTGACTTGAGGCAACTGCCACAGAACACATTCATTTTGTACTATATACCTACGCTGAAGATTTCCAAGGTGGGACTAAAGTGTCCCACCCACTTTGCTCATGCACCACAGGGTGTTGCCTTCAATTGCCATAGTTGTAGCTGCTCTCCGGCTAATTGCCTAGCTACGTGGATGCACAAGACCAATCCGCACATCCTGGAGTGCAACACCTGGGTGGATGTGGCCAGGAGCGACCTTGCAACCTTCTTGCTTTAGTGTCAATGGTGGAAGGGGGGTCGACCTGCATTTCACTTAATACGTCCTGTCAGCCCCATTAAAACCCCTGAGGAGCTTCGCCGTGTCTTGGTGAAGGTGGGACGGAGGGTGGCAGGCCGTAGGGCGGCCTAGGCGTGTGTGCCTAGGTCACCCTGTGGCCGTGCTTATGGGTTTGGTCGAGGGACGTTTAGAGAGGTGATGGTGGTCGATGGATGGGTAGAAGTGATCAGTGGACTGTGGTTGAGGTAGTGAGGTATCTGGCGAGGCGTGTGGAGGTGTGAAGCAGTGGAGGCACCTCGCGGATGGGCGGCTGGAGATGGAGAAGATGGAGGTGGACAGTGGCTGCGAGGGGTCGAAAGGGAAAATAGAGAGAAGGGAATTTAAGAGGGGATAAAGAGGAGTGATTCTAACCTAACTAAGTGGATGAAGGGGGAGAAGGTGGCTATTGGCTGTACCTGCTGTCACCGGAGAAGACGGTGTCCGGGGGAGGGAGAGCGGCGACGATGAAGGGTCTAGAGGTGCGCATGCAGGTGTTGCGTGACACAGAGGAAGATGGTGAGGGCAACTCTGCCACTAGTAGAGTGGCAGAGCAATTAGAAAGAGGAGGGAGGCTCACCAGAGTTCGCTGGGCTTCCTGGCCGGAGGAGAAGAAGATGAAATTGGGGTGGATCTCTGGCCAAGTCGAGCTGAAGAGATGTAGCCGGGGTTGAGGATCCTTTTATAGATGCTGGCAGGGGCTCCTGTGCTTGGAAGACAAGCTTCCAAGCATGAGAGTCCTCTCCGGAGAATGAATCCATTGGATACCCAAATCTCTCGAGCCTTCACACGAGAGATTGTGTGCAAATCAGAGATTGAAATCACGCTCAAGTGGAAGGGAATTCCTCAAGAATCTCCTTTCCAAATCTGGGAGATCTCTGAGGAATCAGGGAGTACTCTCCCTCCATTCCTTCCCAGAGTAGGATTTCTCCCCATTAATGTCAGAGGGACCTGATTGTAAGAGTGGCAAGGAAGTTAGGGGGGCCTGCGCAAGAGTTTTCAAAAGTTAGGGGTCAGAATGTAATTGAGTGGACTATTTTGCAAAGTAGGTCCAAATGACCTCCTCTTAGGTCCAAATTTTGGTGAAAACCTAATTTGGACCTAAGAAAACCAATGATGAAGTTTAATGTTAGGTTTGACCATGTTTGACTAGACATTTTACACAAAAACCCAAATTAGGCTAAATAATGAGTTGAGACCCCAATCTATGTTAAAAGAGGTTCCAAACGCCGAATTGAAGGTTCTAAACCCTAAGGGATGCTTTTCCATGAATTTTAGAGGGATTATTTGATTTTTATCTTGACCATAACCTTGTTGAATTAAGCGGATCTATTTTAGGGTTACAGAATGTCGTTTAATTCTTGGAATGCACAATAACCCATTTCTGACTAAACCAACCTACTCTTTATCTTATTCAAACCATTTGACCTATGTTTTGCCTCTGAGAAATCCCGTTCATGTACTGCAATGGTAAAATTGCAATTTTGACCTTTGTTTCATGTTTTCTTCTTAGAACATTAATTCCTTGAATTAGGTCCTTCTCTAAGTTATGTAGGAGATTTTATTCTCTTTCATAGGTCAAACTGAGCTAGTTAGGGCTCATGATGAGGCTCTCATCAAGTGTGGCTTTATTATTATTATTATTATTTTCTCCTTTTTCTATTTTTTTCCTTTTTCTTATTTTTTTTTAAGTTAGTGGCTTCCCTGATCTAATATTTACCTAAAGGCAATACGACAAAAATGGTCTTGTGGCTGGGCTTTGGACAACCGACCGATGAGCTGTTACCACCGACAACTTGCCAGGCATACCTCCCTAGATAGTTCATTAGCTACCCAATTTCCTAAGAAACTGTTGAAAAGTGAGTCAGTGTGAATAGTGTGTAGATGCTTAGACCTGAAATCCCCTCAAATCAAAGGGCGGGTTGATAAGTTGCATACTTATTATCCCAATTTATTTACCAAATTAAAATGAATTTTAATTGGAGAGAACTTGAGACTAAGTCCCCATTCTAGTGGACACCTGGGCTAATTAAGCCCGAAGACCTAAAGAGTCTAAGTGTTTAGGTCCTATCATATCATTTCCTAAAGTTAATAACTTCCAAATGCCTTAGTTATCTTCTCCTAATTCTTCTTTTTTTTATCTTTATTTAAATTTTCAAAATTTTTTTCTTTATAAGAAACTAAAAGAAATTCTACGAAGTTAACAAAATGATCTTAGGAATCGATTATCCACCCCCCCATGCCTAAATGATACAATGTCCTCATTTTAAAAACAAAGACATGAAAAGGGTGGAGTAAATAGAATATCACCTGAACATCGTGAGAAATCCGGTCAGCTCTGCAGAGAACATGAAATATAAACACGTGCTAAATTTAATGCCCTTAGCTAGGCATATACATACAAGGAAGAAATTAAGAACAAGTATAGGTCAGAATCAAAATCAAAAGGTTGATCCTAAAACCTGTCAGCAAAAGATGTCCACATACATGGATTAGATTATGGTGCAGACTCATGCCTCAGGTCGAGTGGTTCTAAGATTTTAGATGAAAATCACCCAGAACCAAAGATTGTTATGTTTGCAGGGCTGGGCCTGTGGTTTTATGGTGTGCAACCCAAGACTAAAGTTGTGGACAATGGGTAGATTTGTTTCATTAAAATCAGGTGTCCACTTATATTTCAGCTTAGGAAGATAGTCAATTATTCCAGGATTGGGTCGCACATGAGAGATATCATAAAGGATCTGATAGAAGGTAGGTAGTTTCAGGTCAACAGGAACCCTCAAATCCAAAATCAAAGTTCCCTCAGAATTAGCATCCTAGATTTTTAATAAACTTCCTATCCTCCGAAATCAATGTTTCTGGAACCTCCAAATCGTTGTACGCCCCATCTAAAGTACCCAAGTGATTGCACAGCAATCATAGGCCTTAATTGACCTAAATTAGGCTTGGACTTAGAATAAGTTAGGGTAATTCATGCATGCATAAGCATTACTAGCACCTTTACTGCTTTCTTTCAACTATGCATAAAATAATGCTATAATGTACTGATTAGGTGCATTATGTCAATTGCAAGTAATAAGCCGATAGGAAGCTAGATCTAAAGCTGGATCTAAAACTGGATCTAAAGAATAAAGAATAACTGGTGTTGCAGTAGAGCTGGAGTGGAAGACCTAGATGAGATGTAGTAGATAATAATGTAAGGGAGTTAAGGTATGCTATTCTATTAAGTAGGAATAAAGTAATAAATTGTGAAGAACTTTGGTTCATCCTAGCCCTAGGATAGACTAGAAGCTTCCACAAGCCTTAGCCACCCTTAGATTTGGTCACCGCACCCTAAGAAACCTTAAAATCCTTATTCTAGCCTTTATCTAGACGTCCAGAACCCTTAGCCAACTTTTGTAGTGTTATTAGATGTCCAGACACTTGGTCAGATGTCCAATTTCTACAAAATACCCAAGACAAAACCTAGAATTCCTCCTAACTCTGATTGGACATCCAGACAATAAGTTTGGACTGCTGATTTTTCAGTATAAGACATTTTATAACTTTATTGGATGTCCAGAACTACCCTCCAGAGCCTGTTTTGAGATTCAAGCCTTGATCTTCGATCTCTAGCTCCCTAAACCCAATTCTAACCCCCTAGGAACCTAAATTAAGGTGCCCTAACCCTAGTACATCACCTCTATACCTCCCTAAGGACCTAATTAGATCTTCACTAAACCTAATTGACTTGGATCTTAATCAATTCCATCAGCCTATTTAATTGGACTCATTTAGTCCAATTGAGCCCTGATCTCAGCACACACCATCCAATTGGACTCAGTGAGAGTCCAATTGACCTAGACCTAACTTAATTAAGTTATTTTACTGTCAATTAGGTTCCCACACACCCAATTAAACTTGTATTAAGTTTAATTGCACTTTACCTTAGTGAATTAGGGTTTACAACCCTAATTTGAGACCTAACTTGACCTAAACCCACTAGAAACTAACCTAATCAACCTAGCCACCGAAGTTTTGACCCACACACACCCACACACACCATCCACACGAAATTATCCAGGCTAGAGTTCTCTAGAACTTTCTACCATGTATGGTTGCATTGGTTGCTAAAATTAGCAACCAAGAGCCATTCAATTTTTAGATCCACATTTGGTGAATCTAAAAACCACCATCCATCCTCTCTCTCACTCTCCCACGAGCTCCCACCATCGACCTCTCTAGAGAATTCCATAAATCTTTACATAGCTTCCCTTAGGTCTATAAAAAGACCTAAGGGGTGGCCATTTGGTCCATCTTGGTCTTTTAGCATGGCTCCACCTTCCATAAGCTATCACCACCTCCACCTCCATGTTCACGAGCTCCACCATGATGCCACAAGCTCCACACCAAGCATAGACCATGATCAACTTCTCCAACCTCTCTCCAAGGGCTGGCTTAAGCACCATTGGCCGCCCCTCTTTGTCTTCTCACCCATTTAAAGGTCATCGGAGCCCACCTCTGAATGCCCTTACTTCTGTTAGACTAGATTATTATTCTTTATAGATTTAATGCTTTATTTACTACTTAGTAGTGTAGCTCCATATTCTCCCCCAATGATGCATGCATAATCCCACCCATAGCTTCATGTATGTAGTCATTTTCTGCTAGCTTGATTTAAATTTCCTTGTACAAGCATTCTGATACCTGTGTTGTAACCACCATCATGCCTCCATGAAAATATTTATATATATTTATATGTTGAAAATCACCATGTTCCTGATTATCATCTTTTGGTGTGATTAAACTTGCATGCTTTCAATTTCTAATATTCTGGCAACAACAGGTCGTGTATCAATACGTATTTAGTATAAATGGACATGCGATTTTGAACGAGTAGAGTGAGCAAGATCGAATTTCAAATATGCATTTCCATAAATGCCTCCCAGAGACGAATGACCGGGACTCCAAGTCTTGTTAACTTTATAAATTATTTTTGTCGAGCATTTTCGTGCACTATACTAAGGTGAGATCTCTATTTTCAAAACACATGCAAGAACTACTCCTAGTCAAATGGCACCATTGCAAGGGAGGCAACATCATTTTTTGTTTCGATCTCTAGAATTATCACTGATAAATCTTCCTCTAGTTGTCCTTTGATGTGCTGGAAAATAGGGAAAAATGGGATCTACGCACACAGCGAGCGTGGAAAAGAGATATCTGGTGCACATCTCCTCTTAGATTAGGATTTCCCTTTTTTGAACCCTAAGCTAGATTTCCTTCTAGCAATTTCATTTGAAAAAACAAAAACTAATTCTTTTCATGAAAATAGAAAAAAAAAGTTTAGTTCCTTAGATTAGGATTCCATTTGAATCTTAGGTTAGTTTTCTTGAAAAAAAAATTCAAAATTTTGAAAAGAAAAAAAATTCATTTTAGTGGAAAGTTTGAATTTTGAATTCAAACACCTTTTAAAAGCTTTCCCACCATTCTCTGATTTCCGATCAGATTTCAAATTCCGACTTAAAAATTGCCAAAAAATTAATGAGCAAAAAATTCTAAAATTTGAGCTATGCCTTCATTTTCAAACGATCTTTCAAATGGCACCGTTCATTTGAAAAAATTCCAAGTACAAAATTTTTAAAAATTTACAAAGTGTAAGAGGGTCAGACTGACACAGATTTGAAAATTTTCAAAATTCAAAAAGCAATTCTGATTAATCCACGAATCTGTATTGACTAAAAATGGTGGGGTTTGAAAGCTGATCTCATTGGCTTTAATTCTCATATTTTTCCCAAATTTTTAAATATTATTTCATACCATTTCAATTTTGAAAATCGACCAGGGGTCAAAATTCCAATTTTGACCCCCTGACATTTAAAAGTCTCTATAAATTCAATTGAAGTAGTAAAAATCACAAAAAAATATTTTTTGAAAAGATAATTGAAAAAGGAATCTACTTGCAAAATTTCAACTTATTATGATTCCAATTTTTATCAAAGAATTATTCTTATTTTCGTGGTCTACTGAAGAAGAAACAAAAAAAAACCCTAGAATTACATGAACCCTAGGTTATACCTTTAGGGTTACATTCTAGAGACCACACTTGGGCTAGCCTAGACTTAACCTAGTGTTTAGCTGGTGAGCTTGGTCACCTTGTAGGCCACTCACCACAAACCCTAACTGAAGAAAAACGGGCTCAAATTAATTTGAAAACACGTATGCAAACCCGAATTCATTGTCATACTACTAGGTGGCTTCAACCTCTCTTGCCGAACCTGGTGACTAAGTCTGTAGGGCTATGTCAAATGACCACGGCTAAGGGGTAATGGAACCGAAGGCATGAGCTGAAGGAAGAACCTTCCCCTTAGTCCCCTTGTAACCAAACTGGATGGGTTAGCTTGAGAGGTAGGAATCACTTTCAGTCGGTTGTACGATGAATTTTTCTTCAGGAATTTGAACTTAAAATGAAAAAATCTATTCATTCGATCACAAGGACCATCTGATTGATAGGGCCTTAGCCTTGTCTGGCTTGGCTACACCAACCCAGGGGTTGGGTGGTGTATGCAAGGAAGGAGGTCACTCGAACCTCAACTGGTTGGACCTTGGGAGCCGCTCCCAAGGAGGCGAGTCACCTCGCCAGGACCATCTTCTCCCCCCACTTCTACTCCCATAGCCAAGATGGCTAACCCTAATCCTGGACCTGGACTAAGACCAGGTCAGGATGCTGGTAATCTGGATCTGATGGCTCATCTGGAGGCCTGGATGGTTGAGTCAGAGGAGTGACGTCAATAGAGCATGGACTGTATCTTGACAATGCTTGACAGAATGCAACATCCACCGCAAGGAGAACAACTTCGAGATTTGTATGATCCAGCTACACCGATCATTGCACCCTTAGTCCAGATTCCCGTAATTGGAGACGTCTTTGAGCTCAAGCCTAATGTGATTGGTTTAATCAATAGTCATTTCTATGGAAACTCAAGCGAAGATCCGTTCTAGCACTTAGAGGACCTGAGTCGACTTGCAGAGACGATTCGACCCAGGAATGTTGATCTTGGGATTATTTTGATGAAGCTTTTCCCATTCTCTCTGAGGTACAAAGCTTTGTACTAGTTCAAGACCATTGGGAAGCCAATTGGAACCTAGCTGGAATTATGACGTGAATTTTTGCAAAAGTTCTTACCAATTGGTCGAACGAATGCGATGAGGTGTGCGATCATGGCTTTCTCCCAAGGAGCTGGGGAGAAGTTGCATGACGCTTGGGATCGATCTCACGACCTTCTCCAGAAATGCCTGCACCATAGTATGCCCAAATGGCACCTAGCTCAGATCTTTTACCATGGGCTGGATGACACACAATGGTATCTGGCTGATGCATCTAGTAGCGGGAATTTCCTTGCGAAAGATGAGAACAACGGATTTGAGTTGTTCGAACCTTTGGCGGAGAACTCGATGAATGCCGCGTCCATAAGCCAGTTCCAACGGCCTGGTCAGCAGTGGGTTGGTGTCCATGAGGCTCACACCGAGTTTATTCGAGCTGACATGGATGTCAACGTCAAGCAACTAGATAGAATGAACCTGATCGAAAAAAAGATTGACCAAATTAATCAGGGTCAATCTGACCTAAACTCTGCTGCTCCAGGACCCTCCTGTACACCCCAAGCACCTCCTGCTCGAGTTAATCTACTCACTCAGGATGCATCTTCTCCTTATTTACAAGATCCTCCATATCAAGATCCCGTGAACAATCCCAATCTGGCACCATATGACGAGGGTTACGCACCACCCGTCGACTATAATATATATTCCATTGATGGATATACATCTCAGATGTCTTCGGCCTACAAGGACATCAGTGCTATTCAAGGATACAGGCGTAATAACTTGCATTCAGAGACATATAACCGTGGTTGGCACCAGCATCCGAACTTCTCTTCGTTGGGTAACTCACAAAGACCACATCAGGATACACACTACCAGACCAGGAAATACGGGAATGCGCAAAACACATACCCTAGGTAGCAACCATTCCCTTCATAATAGCAACAACCCCATTTTATATGCCAACGTTTTACTAAGCTGCCAGTCACCCTCCAAAGCAAGCTGACCCCATAGAGGCATTGAAAGAGGAGCTACAAGAATCAATGAGGAAGTCTACATTGGATAGATTGCAGATAATGAAGGCAATGGCTGACCAGATACAGACTATACAGAACATGCAAAACCAACTACTGCAGGAGCATAGGACTCAGGGAGCCTTGCCCTCCCAACCTGTCCCGAACCCTCGGTATGTGCAGAACTAAGGCGCCTCGCCTAGGTTTTAGGAACCACAATGACAAGCACATGCCATATTACAGGTGCCTCCTACACCACCTAGTTATGCTCAAGGCTAGCCGCCTTTAATGTAGACCCCGTATACTCTACCCCTTCCGCTCCCCCACCACCTCATGGACACCAAGCCGATGCAAATGCTGTCTCATTGAGGAGTGGAATGAAGACATTCAACCCACCGCATAGGCAAGCGGGTCCTGATTTTCTCACCCTTCGCCACAGGCGGGTTCGACTCCTTCATCTTAGGAGCCACCTACAATTGATAAGGGTAAGAGGCCACTTGACCCTGAGATTCCCGTCCCTTTTCCCGAGGCTCTAACGAAAAATGTAGTACAGAAGGACATGCAAAATTTTGAGGACCTGAAGTCAATGTTCAAGGAAGTGCATATTGATGCGTGTGTTTCACTCAACTCAGAAATTAAGTTAATTTCACTTAATTAAGAGTAGAAGAAATCGCTTAGGTTAACTCGAAGTTGTGTCGGTTGTGTAGTATAGGGTCGAATTAACCTAACATTTTAGAAATTTTTACTGGTTGAGTCTAGGTCATTCATTGGGAGGTATAATAATTTTCTCCAAATTCACCAATTCTCTTTTATTTCTCTATAATTTTAGGAGGTACAACTAAGTTGATTTTTAAACACATGAATTTTGTCAAAATATTTACACTATAAAGGATATACAAAATTCCATATGCAAAACATATTTACTCAAAATGATCTACTTTATTAACAAGTAAACATGCTAGTTTTTCAATTTTATTTCACTCCAAGAAATTAAGGCAATTAAAAGTTATCCTATTAATACATGCATTTTTACAATTAAGAACGAAAAGATAATGATGCAAGAAAAATTCATTTATTTTCCAAAGTATTGATGCCTTCTTATTTTCTTCAGCCTCTTATCTTCTCTCTTTTTTTATTTTCTTCTCTCGAGCTCTCTTTCTTCTGTTGTTCCTACCTTCTCCTCCTCCTGTCTGTTATTTCTTTTCCCTTAGTCTTCTCCTGCCTTCTCTTCTTCCCTTAGTTTTCTCCTTTCGTTTCTTAGTCTCTTCTCCTTTCTTAGTGCCTGTGCTTTTTCTTTCCTTAACCTTTCAACTTCAACACTTAGCTTTTTTCACCATCGGCTTCTCCTTTTTCCTTAAGTTCTTCAGCTGAATCGGGTTTTTTTACTTTTTTAACCAAAAGTTAATTTATTTGCGGCGAGGTCCTTTTGAGGATACACAGCACCCTGAGACTAGGGTGGGACCAAACCCTACTCGATCCTCGCCTAATCTCAATTAGGTTCATTTCGGTTCATTTGTTTATCGGTTCATAGTCTCGAGCCAAATCGGCTCAACCCGGCCTCCCAGGCCACTCTCGCCCTCCCAGGGCACAATCTCATTCATGCCCCCAAGGGCACGCATCCGCAGGCATAAGCCCGCACACACACACATGCAATGCTCAAATCAGATGGAATCGGTAACCGGTAAGTCGAGCGCTGACGACTCCATAGCCAAGGAAACAAATCGCTTTTATCCCCAGGTGCGCACTTGTGAACAACTGAGGTGGGACTATCATACCCCTTTCAGACCTGAATTCAAATTATCATAACTTTCTTCCCAGAGATCCAAATCGAATGATTTCAAGTTTGTTAGGAAGCTTTAAGGGTAATCTACACAATTGCATGGTCAATTTAATGTTTTAATGATGTTTTCCTTTTCAATTTAAAAGATGAAATCAGGGGTTCCTACGAGGTATTTTAACCTGGAAGTGAAATTTATGTTTACTGAGTCCTCAGATGGACTTCTCCTTCTTATTATAAGGTCTGTACATGTTATATAAGTGATTCCGCATCTGTTAGAATAGGTTTTAAGCTTTTAAGACCTTCAGAACAAGCAGAGAAGCTCTTCACTTCTCTGAAAGCTTCAGAGTTCAATTTTTCATACATCAATATGTGCAATAGACACTTAAAAGTGTTTCTAATCAATTTAGATTAATTCTAAGGGTTATAATCAACTCATCTCGGCTGGATTTAAATTTAAATTTCATCAGAATAGTACTCCTGTTGGTTTTGGTTCGAAAATAACCCAAATTGACAGAAACTAAATGCTCACACATTCATTCATCTGAGCTTATTTTATTCAATCTCAGATCATCAAATAAGTTCCCAGAAATAATTTTCACTCCTCAAAATCTCAATTCGAGCTCAGAACTCCATTAACAGACTCATGTTTGACTGTGGAAGCTTGAAAATTGACTTTCTGTTGAAAGCTTCCTCCAAAGAAATTAATGTCTCAAATAGAGTCTCCTCAACCTCAGAAACTTATTCAGATCTTCAGGAAGTTGTTCTCACCTTGATTCCTAGGGTTTCAGACTTGCCGCCTGAACTGAAAAAGGTGTTTGTTTGACAGAATCATGGGAAGATTGTTACAGTATTTTGAGGGCTTAAATAGCTTCAATGCATTGCACTGAAGCTTCTGAGTTCATTAAATGCTCCACAAATCTTTCCTAACAGACATCTCCAACTCCACCGGAGTTGGGGAAGATGAAGTCAAATCTATAGCTCCAATGGTTAAATCCTCGAACAAATATCTTCAAAATAATCAGTGATCCTTATTATACTATTCTCGAGCTTCTTGGTACGTTTTAGAGGCTATAACACAATTTTGGCTCGCCGGAGCTCGTCGGAGCTCCGGTGAGTCCAGAAAATATAAAATTGTATGTACAGACTGGTAAAACTAACCATTTTTTATTCAAAAAGGATCCTGAGGTTGCAAGGAACCTCAGTATCACATTTAATTCTTTATTTGTCTCTTTAAATGTAATATTTGACAGCAAGTTTGTTTTCTTAAAGATCTGGGTGGTTAAAGCTCAGGACTTGCTTAACCACTCGATTGAGAGGTTAAATCAAGTCAACAGATGTTAATATTCATAAAAATATACTTAATTTATAGTTTGAACTATTCCTAAGGGGCCATGGATAGCGAGCTTAGGAGCTAAATTAAATTTTGGGCGTTTAATTGTAGATGATAAGAATAGGTATTTTAGTGTCGATTAAGGTTCATAAGTGGTGATAGATGATGAAAGAACCCAATGAAGGCTAAATTAACTTGACTACCGTCACCATAGACAGTGTTAGTAATCGGTGAAGGCGAAATATGAATTAAATGAATAGGTGATTTAATTAAGCAATTAAGTGATTTAGAAGTGAACATGGAAGATACAGGAAGGTGGACAGTGATTAAAAAGACAAGATTAAAGCTCTGGCAAGCTCAAGGAACTTGTCGGAGTCAGAGAAGAAGAAACTAAAATATGAAATTACTTCAATATAACTAACTAAACTAACTAACTAAGCTAGCCTACTCCTACTCCTACTCCTAATCTACTGTTACCTGGACGAAGGGGTCAATATGGTTTCGCCGAAGGTTCATAGCGGACGACGAAATCAGAGGGTTGAAGAAAGATCTCCGGCGGGTGGATTTGAGGTGGAGCGGAGGAATCCTTAGGTCGGTGCCTTTGTCAGAGGTGCGGAAGACCACGGCGGATCTCATCGGCTGCTTAGGATGGATGGAGGAAGTTGGAAAATGGAATGGGAAGTCACTGGAGTTTTGGACGAATAGCCTATAGAAGTCGGCTACAGTGTTCATAGAGGGAAGGGAGCCAACTTGAATAAAATCAGAGGTGTGAGGGGGTATTTATAGCAGTTTGCGATGAAGAGAGTGGCGGGGTCTGGCTGAAGAAGGAGCTTGAGGAGCTTAACCTCCGTCGTCGTCTCCGACGACGGTGAGGTTATCTCCCACTGAAAAATAGGATTTTCGGTTAATCCGGACCGATGGGTGAAATGGTGGTGGTGAGCGCAAGCTGCAAGAGCTTGGACAAAGAGGAATGATGTCGGCAGGGCAGTGATCGCATGGTGGGGTGACTCTCTGCCGCCAGCCATTCGTTAGGCTGAAGAAGAAGAAGAAGAAGAAGAAGACGAAGTGGGACATAAAAGTAATAAAACTTACTGACCTTTGTGAGGAATAAGGACCCAACTGTAATGAATTTTAAGGACCAAAATGTAAACCCAGGTTTTTAAGGTTTATTTTAACTTAGATCTTTTTCAACTTTTTATATATATTAGTAAATAAGGTAAATATTATGTTTACACCTTGAATTTACATTTTTAACCTTTTTAGGTTAATTTATTAGATTAAGTAAAATCACTTAGGTTATTTTATACTGAGATATACATTATATTTAGGTTACTTATCTTATTAATTAAGGAAATGATTAATAGGATTTTGAGTCCAATTATTATCTTAATTATTAATAATGTTAATCTGATGATAAAATGTCAGTTGACATGTTCTCAATCGTGTTTTAACAGTTAGTTACATCGTAGTATAGGTGATCAAGTGTTGTCAACAAATAAAAGTTTTACTACTCGAAAACCTAAGTATTCGAGGTCGAACACAGGGAGCAATTGGAATTTATTTCTAATATCAAGAATGTAATTGAACACTTTAATTACTCAAAACATAATTTAAATATAAATGCAAGAGTTTGAAAAGTAATTGTGGCAAAAAGAAGAATTTGGACATTAGATCATAGCATCAGACGTCTTAAAAATATGTCTCCCTTCTTTTATTCTTCTTCTGATTTTTCTTCCTTTCTTCTTCTTTCTTGGCTCTGCTTCCTTGGTTCCATCCTTGGTTCTGTTTTCCTTTGCCTTCAGTTCCGCTTCTTCGTCTACTTGTCTTTACCTTTCTCTATTCCTTCTTTCTTCTTCTCTTTTCTTCCTTCTGCAATGCCTTCCTTCCTTCTTCTTTTCCTTTACTAGCAGCAGCTAAGTGTTAGCTTCTTTTCTCCTATCGACCTTCCCTGCACAAACCATAGCAAAGCAAAACCTAACCCTCTACCCACACCTGTGCGTCTCTCTCTCTCTGTGTGAACCACTCTCGACATGCTCTCCCAGAGTCGGGTAAATGGCTCGGATCGCGCCCCTGAGTCTAGGTGCATCGGCATGAGGGTGGTGCACGAGGAGTGCTCAGGGCAGTGTCGGGTCGGGTTGCCATATCCGTGTGGTGAAATCACGGATGAGGCGGTGAAGATAGGTGAGGGACCTCACCCCAAGTGCTTTTGGATGCAACGAGCTCATAACACAAAAACATTATAAATCACTCCATTACTTTGTGAGTTAACGATGTGGGACTAATACCCACTGCCTTCTCTCGCGCGTGCCCGCAGGAGTCTATCCTTCAATTGCCACTGCTAATGACTTTACAGTGCCTCTTGTTGGATCAGATGTCTTCACGATGCTTCCCAAAGTTAGCTGCACCTGGAGCCCTGCAGTCCTGCGACCTGGAGCAAGCGTGGAGCTTCTTTAAGTTACCACTAATGGTAGCAGGGGCGTGAAATCTGTCAGACACG
The DNA here is from genome assembly GCA_037157565.1 of Thalassia testudinum. Taxonomy (NCBI): domain Eukaryota; kingdom Viridiplantae; phylum Streptophyta; class Magnoliopsida; order Alismatales; family Hydrocharitaceae; genus Thalassia; species Thalassia testudinum. The sequence goes on along the minus strand of JAZHRO010000014.1, from coordinate 127,105,468 downwards.
AAAAGAGCCTCGCGGATTAATCAGATCACTGGGGGACCTTCGACGTGTCACGACGAAGGTGAAATGCTAGGTGGCAGGCCGCGGGGTGGCCTAGGCGTGCGTGCCTAGGTCGCCTTGTTGCTGGATGGATGGGTGTGTTCGAGGGACTGTTGGGTAGGTGTAAAGGGACTATGGACGGGCAGAGGTTATTCAGTGAGGTGAGGCGGAGGTAATGCGATGGTCGGCAATGCGTGTGGGGCTGCGGAGCGATGGGAGCATCTTGCCGGAGGGTGGCTGGAGATGAGGAAGGTGGTGGTGAACAACGGCTGTCGAGGAACATTTGATGAAATAAAATGACGGCGATGAAAGAGGGGATAGAGAAGAATAGTTTTAACCTAACAAAAGGGACAAAGGGGATGAGGAGGCGACCGGTAGTACCTGCATCACCGGAGAAGAGGACGTCCAGTGGAGGAAGACGACGGCGATGACGGGGCTAGGGTAGCTTGCGCTGGTGTTGCGCGACGCGGAGGATGATGAGGAAGATGGCTATAGCACTGATTTCGTGGCAGAGCGAAGAGGAAGAGGAAGGGGGCTCGTCGGAGCTCGCTGGACCCCTTGGTCGGAGAAGGAGATGAATTTGGGGTGGAATCCTGGCCAAGTCGAGCTGAGGAGGTGCGGCCGGAGTTGGGGTTTAATTTATAGGTGTTCGCCGTGCTTCTGGTGCGTGGAGGGCACGTCTTCTGCCACCGACGTCTCACCGGAGATGGAAGGTAGTTAGATACCCAAGTCTCTCGTGCGTTCACATGAGAGATTGGGTGCAAGTCAGGGGTTGTGATCAAGCTTAGATGGAAGGGGATTCCTCAGAGAATCTCTCTTCCATTTCTAGGAGGAGATCTCTGAGGGATCTGAGAGTATCCCCCCTGCCTTCCTCGCCAGAAAAGGATTCTCTCCACAATAATGGTGGAGGGACCTGATTGTAAGATTTGCGTGAAAGCTAGGGGGTTTATGTGATAGTTTTCAAAAGATAGGGACCAAAATGTGATTGGGTGTACTAAATTGCAAAGTAGGTCAAGATGACCTCCCCATAGGTCAAAATTTTTGTACAAACCTAATTTGGACCTAAGGAATCCAATGGTGAAGTTGGATTTTAGGTTTGACCATGTTTGATTGGACATTTTGCGTAAAACCCCAAATTAGGTCAATTGATGCGCTAGGGCCCTATTCTAGGTCAAACTAGGTTCCAAAGGCCAAATTGAATATTCTAAACCCTATGGGATATTTTTCCAATATTTTTAGAGGGTTCACTTGATTTTTATCCTGACCGAAACCTTGTTGAATTAAGCAGGTCTCTTTTAAGGTTACTAGATTACATTTAATTCCTAGATTGCACATGAACCCATTTCTAATTGATTCAACCCACTTTTTATCTCATTTAGACCATTTGACCTATGTTTTGTCTCTGAGAAATCCCATTTATGTACTGCAATGGTAAAATTACAGTTTTAACCTTTATTTCATGTTTTCTTCTAAGAACACTTATTCCTTCACTTATGCCCTCTTCTAAGTCATGTAGGAGCTTTTATTCTCTTTATTAGGTCAAAATGAGCTAGTTATGGCTCATGATGAGGCTCTCATCATACCCCAATGCCTAGCTTTTTCTAGTCCCTTAGCAAAATTTCAAGGTTTTAACTTCTGTTCTAGACCTTGAGTGTCTGTCATCAATTATGATAAGTGCTTCTCTTTTTCTTTTGTAATTAGGTCAGAATGCCGACAATAGGCTTAGAGGAACTCAAGTACCAACCAAAATCCAGACCTGACCCACTTTAGCCTCAGTCCTCCGCAAAGGTTTTTATGGCCCACAGAAACTATCGTAGGGTTTGTTGGACTCTGCAGTTAAAGCACCCGTTCTTGAGACAATTTTAGCCTAGGTTCAGTTTGCAGTGCATTTTTGTAAGAGAGAGACAGAAGGTTTATTTGTTTGGAGAGCTTTTCTCTCTCTTTTCTTTTTTTATTTCTAGCTTTGGATTAGCTTCTTAACACTGTCTGTATCGGATTCCTCGTCCCCATCATCAATCCTTAAGGGTCCCTAGCTATCGAGATTTTGAGATAATCCCACCCATGGCAACCCCCAGAACCCTGGCTTTCGAGATTTCGAGATAATCCCGCCCATGGCATTCCATGGTCGAATTCAGACCTTGGCAATCGACATTTCGTGATAATGTCGCCCATGGTATCTGAACCAGCAGAGTGCTTACATGCCCCTAGTAGAATATTTAAATATCCTAAAAGACAAGCACCGAGGAGATGATATGTTGTTACGCATCTTCGAGGGGAATTTCCTGCCTCTCCGCGCTGGGAACTCGTCCAAATTAACTTGTGTTGATCAGCCGCTCCTAATCTAGGTGACCTTTTTAGAACATTAAACGCTTTTGCGTGATTTGGATATTTATGCGCACTGAACCAGACTGTGTGTGAATTTAGGATGCTTAGGTTACCGAATCCTGCAAACCGAAGGTCAGTCAACGAGGCCAAATACTTCCTAAGCCTTAGACCTAATACTTAAGCTTTGCATTTTCCCCAACCTCTTGAGGATTATCCAGATTTTAGTGGATACATGAATTTTTAAGCTAAAGAATCCTGCTCAAGAGGCCTAAGACCAGCGTTCCTGCTAATCTCTTGTTGTGTCTCCTTAGGACTTTTCTCTTTTTCTCTTTTCTTGATCTGGTCTAGAATTTCAGTCAATCCCTTAATCTCTTACTAATGACTACCTCTTTTTCTTTTTCATTTTGTGCTCCTTTTTGTCATTTTTGCTCTTTTTTTTCTCCTCCTTATAATTATGTGGCTCACAAAATTTCCTCCCTCCCCTATTTTTTTGTTCTTTTTCATAATTTTTCAATTTTTTTGTGTTTTTGACATATGTGAATTTTTTGTGAGAATCCTTCTGACTTTTTCTTGGTTTTGTATGCATGCACTTTATCACCTCCCATGCCCAAGTTTTGCAATGTCCTCATTGTAAACGGAGGGTGTGAAATAGTGTTGAAGTCAGGGACTTAGAACAGGATACATCAGGTGGGTGAATGGGTTGGAAATGACTGATGCAGACAATTTCAAGCTCTGGTACGTGTACTAGAGGTGGGATCAACTGTCTAAGGCTGAATTGAATGTGCAATGGATGTGGAGTACAGACGGATAATCAGACGGGTCTCTATTTTTGGGATGACGGGTTGCCTCCCATCAAGCACTAAATTTGATGCCTTCAGCCGAGCGGAAAAGGGGTGGAGAGGGAGTGGTCAAATTAGCGGAATTTTGTAAAACAAGCACCTTGATTAAGAGCCTAGTTCGTCCAACCAGGTGCTTGTTAAGTTCAGTGGGCTGATGATGCAGCCCAAACCCAATAAGTCTGGTGGGTTGATAGATGTAGATCAACAGATGCGGAACCCATTATACACCATGTGGTTCAGATGGATATTTAAGTGAAAACTCGGGTTTAGGCAGAGTCGAATCAGCCTGGTCAGAGTAGGGTTCTGAAAAATGATCAATGTATGGTGTGGAAACCTATAAGGGTGATCAAGGAATGATGGCTCCTGATTTTTGATCTGATCAATACCCTATACCTGGTATATATATGGAGTTGAATCATCTACAAATGGCTCAATGAGAGGTGAATCGGAATAGAAATTGAGTCTGATTGCGGGTCGGGGTAGAGAATGGGTTTTGATTGATTATGTATATGTGGAGCAGGTGGCTTCAAAGAGAATTGGCTTGTTATAATCAGGAAGCAGATTTTCTCCGATGTTATGGTCAGATTCGAAATCGTCAGAGAGTTTGCGAAAATCAAAATCTGAATGAGATTCAAGATCTTGAGTTCCACCATAGAATAAATCATATGTTGCAGATTCAGTAGCCTGACTGGGGTCTAGCCTAAATGTTAATTCTGAGCTTAAAAAGGTGTCCCTATCTGGTAGAGGCTCAGGTTCTAAGCTAGTAGGGCAGACCCAATTGAAACCCTACTCATCCAACTCCTCAGTTTCTGTATCATAAATTGGCATGACTTCCAAAAAATTGATTAGTTCCTCTGAGGATGTTGGCGAGGGATATTCATCAAGTAGAGGCCCAAAATCATATTCTTCATTAAAAGATTGATCTTCCTCGTATGGGGCCTTGAAATCTTCACAATAGGTTTCAGATCTAGATTCTGGGCTTAAGATGTTGGTTGAATTACTAGAATCTAGGTCTGAATAACCTTCGAGGGTCACCTTATCAGAATAAGGGGCGGAATTTACACCTTCGAGAGGTTCAGTTCTACTCTCATACTTGCAAGAGTTTTGGGATTCTAGAATGGACTCAACATGGTATTTTCCTGCATTTGGAGCTTCCCAACCTTCTTCAATATCAAGCACATTATACTCCATCTGGGTTGGAAATCCACAACCATTTTGTGCCTCAAACCCGAGATCAGATTGATCCTCGATGTTGTCACAAGATGCTTCATCCTCTGTTTGTGGTATATACAGGTACTTTTGGTCGATAATTTGTTTTACTAATCTCATTATCTCTTCCCATTTTTCAAGACTATCTTGGTGTTGCTTCCAAAGTCGAGGATTTGTCATATATTGAAGGTATTCAAGATTGTGCAATTTTTCTATCTCAAGGTATCCTGTGATGAGCAAGTCACAGGTTAATCCTTTTGTGGCTTCTGCTAATAGTATTTGGGCACAAGTTATGATAAAGGTTGTGGTTGTTGGGACATCAACCTGATTGATTTCTACTGGTGTTGAGGTTTCTTCTTTTTCATAGAATTTCATGGCATCCTCAATCATTTTATCTCTCATGGATCTCCGATATTCAGGTTTCTTGAATGGTAGTCCTAGGTGGTTTGGCTGCATATTTGGATCAGGTGGTGGAATCAAGATGTAGAATCAGAGTTTGAATCAAGATGTAGAATCAAGTTATGAAGCAATTAGATCTGAATAACGAGTCCCACTGAAAATATATGCGTGTGCTCTAAATAGAAAAGATGAGGGACTGGAGATATTTTTGACCCAATCACGACACCAAAGATGTTTGGATGACTATGGAGGTTTGGGGCGGATGGTACCCCTGAGTCAGAAGATCGTCCACCTGAGAATTACCTGGGCAGCCAGAGAGGGAGAGTCCCGCAAAGACCCCTACATGGTAGAGCATCCCCACGGGTTACAGGGTTTCCCCCACCCGACCTCTCTTGTCACTGAGATTCCAGGTAGACCAAAATGGGGACCTTGACCTCTTAAGTCTACCACTTTTATTTCAAAGGTGCTTTAGGGTTCTCACTTGAACTTTTACATGTTTTGCTGTTGTGACCTAATTTAGAGGTTGGTTGACCCAAGGGGTCAACTTCACCTGACCTGTCCTATAGATGGCAGAATGATTCTAGGCTTGGGTCCTAGAGATCACCCTGATTTGACTCCCAGGTTATTAGGTCCAAGATTTTAAGATTCAAGTGATTTTAGAGCTCAATTTTTCTTAGGGTTTGTCTTGTTTTGATCTCTTCAATCAATGGCTTGGGTAGCACACTGATGCAGGAGGGTTTATTTCCTTTTATACAGGCATGTGTAACTAGCACTTCAAGACCCTACTATAGAAACCCTAATTTGGTTCTATTTCCAATCCTCTTTTTCTTTTCGAAAAGGTTCTCTTTGAACTTAAAAACAAGAAGTGTGTTGTCCGTCGAGATTAAGTGTGATTTCTATTAGGCACATGAATTTGTGGGATAGAATCTAAAAAAATCGTTCCAACTTCAAGAAGATTTGAAAAATTTTTCGCAAAATCAGGAAATGTTTGCCTTAAAGATGGTGATTACTATAGCAAGAAGGCAATTGATTCCTAAATCAATTTTCTTCCTTTTGTCTTTCAAAGCTTAGGGGATAGTTTAAGGAAGAAAAGAAATTACCTACCCTGGAGTGGTTGACTTGCGGGAGGGATTTTCTTGTGAAATACCTGCAAGATCACAACAAAGCAAAGTAGGGCAAGTTAGTGTTCAATATGATAAAAAGAATGCAAAGACTAGTGATAAATTGCACGTTGCTCCTCGGCAACAGTGCCAAAATGTTGACGCGGCTAGATCGTGTTTTAACAATTATTGTGTTGTAATATAGATGAACTTTCCGTGAAAACAAATAAGGATTTATAACTCGAAAATCAGAGTATCCGAGGTCGAACACAGGGAGAAATTGGAATTTATTACTAATCTCAAGAATGTAATTGAACACTTTAATTACTCAAAACATAATTCAAATATAAATGCATGAGTTTGAAAAGTAATTGTGGCAAAAAGAAGAATTTGGACGTCTGATCATAGCATTAGACATCTTAAAAATATGTCTCCCTTCTTTTATTCTTCTTCTTCTGATTTTTCTTCCTTTCTTCTTCTTTCTTGGCACTGCTTCCTTGGTTCTATTTTCCTTTGCCTTCACTTCCTCTTCTTCGTCTACTTGTCTTTACCTTTCTCTATTCCTTCTTTCTTCTTCTCTTTTTTTCCTTCTGCAATGTCTTCCTTCCTTCTTCTTTTCCTTTACTAGCAGCGGCTAAGTGTTAGCTTTTTTTCTCCTGTCTGCCTTCCCTGCACAAACCACAGCAAAGCAAAACCTAACCCTCTACCCACACCCACGCGTCTCTCTCTCTATGTGAACCACTCTCAGCACGCTCTCCCAGAGCTGGGTAAACAGGTCGGATCGCGCCCCTTGGTCCAGGTGCACCTGCGTAAGGGTGGTGCACGAGGAGTGCTTAGGCAGTGTCAGGTCGGGCCACCAGATCCGTGTGGTGAAATCACGGACGAGGCGGTGAAGATAGGTGAGGGACCTCACCCCAAGTGCGTTCGGAGGCAACGAGCTCATAACACAAAAACATTATAAATCACTCCATCGCTTTGTGAGTTAACGATGTGGGACTAATACCCACTGCCTTCTCTCGCGCGCGCCTGCAGGAGTCCATCCTTCAATTGCCAGTGCTATGGACTTTGCAGCGCCTCTTACAGGATCAGATGTCTTCGCAATGCTTCCTCGAGTTAGCTGCACCTGGAGCCCTGCAGTCCTGCGACCAGGAGCAAGCATGGAGCTTCTTCAGGTTACCGCTAATGGTGGCAGGGGCGTGAAATCTATCAGACACGAAAAGAGCCTCATGGATTAATCAGATCACCGGGGGAGCTTCGCCATGTCACGGAGAAGGTGAAACGCTAGGTGGCAGGCCGCAGGGTGGCCTAGGCGTGCGTGCCTAGGTCGCCCTGTGGCCAGATGGATGGGTGTGTTCGGGGGACTGTTGGGTTTGTGTAGAGGGACTATGGATGGGCGGAGGTTATTCAGTGAGGTGAGCCGGAGGTTATGCGATGGTCAGTGAGGCGTGTGGGGCTGCGAAGCAATGGGAGCATCTCGCCGGAGGGTGGCCGGAGATGAGGAAGGTGTTGGTGAACAGCGGTGGTCGAGGGATGCTTGATGAAATAAAATGAGGGAGATGAAAGAGGGGATAGAGAAGAATAGTTTTAACCTAACAAAAGGGACGAAGCGAACGAGGAGGCGGCTGGCAGTACCTGCTACCGCCGGAGAAGAAGATGTCCAGTGGAGGAAGACGGCGGCGACGATGGGGCTAGGGCAGCTCGCGTGGATGTTTCGCGACGCGGAGGAGGATGAGGAAGACGGCTCTACCACTAGTTTTGTGGCAGAGCGAAGAGGAAGAGGAGGGTGACTCACCGGAGCTCGCTAGACCCCTTGGCCGGAGAAGAAAGAGATGAATTTGGGGTGGAATCTCGGCCAAGTCGAGCTGAGGAGGTGCGACCGGAGTTGGGGTTTAATTTGTAGCTGTTGGCCGTGCTTCTGGTGCATGGAGGGCACTTCTTCTGCCACTGACGTCTCGCCAGAGATGGAAGGTAGTTAGATACCCAAATCTCTCATGCGTTTGCACGAGAGATTAGGTGCAAGTCAGGGGTTGTGATCAGGCTTAGATGGAAGGGGATTCCTCAAAGAATCTCCCTTCCATTTCTGGGAGGAGATCTCTGAGGGATCTAAGAGTATCCCCCCTGTCATCCTCGTCGGAGAAGGATTCTCTCCCCAATAATGGTGGAGGGACCTGATTGTAAGATTGGCTAGAAAGCTAGTGGGGTCTATGTGATGGTTTTCAAAAGATAGGGACCAAAATGTGATTGGGTGTACTAAATTGCAAAGTAGGTCAAGATGACCTCTCCTTAGTTCCAAATTTTGGTACAAACCTAATTTGGACCTAAGGAATCAAATGGTGAATTTAGATTTTATGTTTGACCACGTTTGACTGGACATTTTGCGTAAAAACCTAAATTAGGTCAATTGATGAGCTAGGACCCTATTCTAGGTCAAAGTAGGTTCCAAAGGACAAATTGAATGTTCTAAACCCTATGGGATATTTTTCCATGATTTTAAAAGGGTTTACTTGATTTTTATCCTGACCATAATCTTATTGAATTAAGCGAGTCTGTTTTATGGTTACCAGATGTTATTTAATTCCTGGATTGCACATAAACCCATTTCTGATTGATTCAACCAACTTTTTATCTCATTTAGACCATTTGACCTATGTTTTGTCTGAGAAATCCCATTTATGTACTACAATGGTAAAATTGTAGTTTTAACCTTTATTTCATGTTTTCTTCTCAGAACACTTATTCCTTCAATTAAGCCCTCTTCTAAGTCATGTAGGAGCTTTTATTCTCTTTATTAGGTCAAAATGAGCTAGTTAGGGCTCATGATGAGGCTCTCATCAATGTTATTTTTAACTTATTTTAAGGTCCTTTACTAAATATCTCTTATTCTATAATTAACCCTTATATGTTCATAACCTTAGCTAATTAACTAGGAAGACTAGTTAATTAGGGGTAAGTAGAGATCATGACGAGTGTCTCATCATCCCCCAAGCCAAAGTTTTGCTAGTCCCTAGCAAAATTAACTATGACTATGATGATTTAAAGCACTTGGGTTTAAATTATTATAAATAGTAACTATGTAGAGGAAAGCTTAGGTCAGAAATTTTTAAAGTTAAATATAAATGATTAATGTATAGAGCAAATGTGAAAATTTTCTTAATTAGACTTATACTTAGAATAATTTGTAAACAAGAATTTTATTTTGAATTAGAATTCCTAAAAAATCTATTAATCTTTGTAACCATTGTCAACTCAAATTAGAATAAAAAGTGTTTTAAGAAAAACAAAACTTAAGGATTGTGAATTAAATTTTAACTCAAAAACTCAAATAGATTTAAGTTAATCCTTTGTTTATGATATTTGACTTTTATCAATATAAGTTTAAGTAAATTAACCAGATACTCATTATTAATCAAACTTAGAGTAGTAAAACTCTAATTTACTAGCCTACGACACTAAAGATTAACTTCTAGACCTAGGATTCTATCAATTCTTGTCCTTTAGGTTTCAACTTAAAATCTTCAAAACCCAATTTCTTAATCTTCACTGCCCAATACCAAGGTTCAGTAGCTATGATTTTAAAACATCTGTGCTTAGTGAAGAGAATTATCCTAATGACATCCAAAGTAGCAAAAATCCAGATCTTAAGACATCACTTTCCAATCCCAATTATTCCAATTCAAGCCTTTGGCTTGGCCTTACTCAGGTTTGGTTGCTTTCTCCTCACCAATTTTCTATCCCGAGGTCAACACTTTTTGTGTATATCTCCCCGGTGGACCACTGGGTCTCTTATTCCTAATATTTTTTCTCCATATTTTTTTCTTTTCTTTTTCTATAGGTTAGAACACCCATTTATAGCGAGGTGTTCTCTTTATTTAATGGAAGGAAGGGTAGCATCCATTTGTATTGAGATGCTTTTATTTATTTGTGGAAAACTGCATAAGTACCCATTTTTAGCAAGGCACCTAACTGCAAGGTGTTTTATTTATTTTTTTCTTTTCTCTTTTTTTTTTCTTTTCTTTTCCCCCCTTATCATTTTTCTTACTAACATTATTCTCCAAATCCTTTTTCTAGGTGAGTGGCACATTCTTCACCCTTTCAAGAACCGCCCCGCGGAAATCCTTGGACTAAGGAGGATTCAGAATTGATCTCTTAACCTCTATGTTTTTGCGATCTCAGATGTCAACAAGACAACTCTATGTGAGTGAATTTAGATGTTTAGGTTACTTAGCTTTCGAACAAGAGCTTGGACAACAAAGCCATTTACTCTTAGGTTCTTCAAATTCTTAGTTTCCTCCCATAGTATCTGTCAAGACAAACTTTACCAAGTCTAGTTATTTATCTCCAGCTTGTAAGTTTTGTAAACTAAAATTCTACTAACTCTTTATCCAATTAACTCTGAATATCTGGCCTTTTACTTAACTTTATGATAAAATCAACTTTTCAAAAAGCAAAAGATTACTTAATCTAATTGATTAAAAAGTTATAATTCAATTCGAAAACTTAAGTTTAAAATCTTAACACACTTAGTTTCTTAATTCAAGTAAGAATAGAAAAATAAATCTTTAAAAGATTTACAAGATTCCTAAATTCAAATAAAATCTTGTTTTAAAAATTTTAAACACAAAAGTGTGTTTTTTTACAAAATGTTTAAATAAAATCTAATTAAGAATTAAATGCTCTTAAATATTCTATATACATTTTAAACTTCTGACATAAAAGAAAATTAAGCTCTTAATTATAATATATATATTCTTCTTCTTTATTAATAATGCATAAACCCCTCTTATTATTTTTATGAATTTTTTTTAAAATTTTTGTATTTGTATATTTTTATTTTTTTGCATAAAATTTTTCAAAAAATTTTCAAATTTTTATGAAATTTTTGTGTGTTTTAAATTTTTTTCATTTTTTTGAATTTTTATTTTTTTAAATTTCGTGGATATTTAATTTTCATGTGTTTTTATTTTTTAAACCAACACTTAAAGTGAAAATTTCACTTCAACACCCCCTCAAGCCAAAATTTTATAATGTCCTCATTGTAAGAAGGGTGAAAAGATATGAAATGAAATTTTAAAAGTAAGTGCGTAAGAAAATCAAAAAGGGTAAAAATAGGAAACAGCTATGTACAATTGCTAAGTTTTACACCTTCAGCTAGGTGTAAACCATAGTAAAGAACTCCTAAAAAGAATAGGTATATTGTAAAAACAGAGGAGTTATAAAAAAATTAGATCAAAAAATTAGAAAACAGATTAAAGCACTCGATCAAAACTCATCTTGAAATTGCCTAGAATAGATCTCGCAGATCCTAGAATCAGATTCTCGTGAAAAATCTCAAAAAGATTATAATGAAAATCATGTGAAGATTAGATTTGATTTAGGTTGAGATGTAGAACGTTTAAGATTAAGGCAATTAAAAAATGTTTCCACCAAGTTCAGAAGATCTACGTAGTCAGTTTTGATTCTTAATAATAGGTGGGTCATTTTGATACAAAATAGGTTGCTGATGCGGGTTTGATGGGTTATTTTCAGGTAATGTGGAGGACGGATTATGATTAGAATAATAGGCCTGATTAATGAAGTGGACTTGGCCTTGGTTTTGCCTAGGATTTGGTAGATTCCTAGGATTCGAAATTGGCTGAGATGGAAGAGTACCTGGCTGACGAGACTCAGCCAAAAGCGTGATCTAATTTCGTAAATCAACCAATTCTACCTTACATTGCCTATGGATCTTAACGAGAGCTTCAGCATTTTGTCGCTGACTCTTTGACACAGCTCTTAAAATCTGGTCTAGCAGTGTATCTCTATTTGGCATAGAGTAATTCTGCATACTCATCGAGCTAGGCCTTAAATCTGATTATTGAGGAGGCAAAGGAGGTGGGTTAAAATGGGTTTGAATTGGATAATTTGGTCGTTGATTTTGATTTGGATCAGTCCAAGAAAAATTTAGGTGGCTTCTCCATCCAGGATTATAGGAATTTGAATAAGGGTTTGGTCTTGGAATATTGTCCTGGATGGCGTGTAAACCTAAAAGATATGGCATGTTTTCTGCAACAGTTAAGGGTGGGGAAAAGGGTGGGTAAGATTGTGGGACAAAGGTCCCTCCTTGGGTTGGTGAAGGAGTAGATAGAAAACCCAAGGGAGATGGATCTCTAGAATCCAGATTATTCACAAATTCCCTCCCTGTGGGAATTTGAGAAATAGGTAAATATGCGGGATTCGTAGCAAGTAGAGGCATAAGAGTCTTCATTGTGTTTCTAACCTCGTCGAGATGCTTTGCTATGATATCTACTTTGTCCAGTTTTTCTGCAATAATCTCTAAATCCTTTGAACTGGACGGATTACCGATCTCGTGAATGCCCTTATGTGGATTTTGATGATTTGTATTTGCTCCCCGCAAAAATTGTGACATTGATGCACTGTTGATCGAGTTTTCCGCCATCCCTTCAAATAATTCTGAAGCAGATTCTGCATTACGATTTAGAAAATTCCCTCCACAAGAGACATCGACTAGATTGCGAATGCCCTTTTGTAAATCATAATAAAAGATATGCATGAGTTGCCAACGAGGGATGTCATGATGTGGGCATTTCCTTTGTAATTCATGAAAATGTTCCCTCGCTTCATGAATTGGTTCTCCTTGATTTTGATTGAAAGTAGTAATAGCTCACCTTAAAGCATTGGTTCGACCAATAGGAAGGAATTTCTTCAAAAATGCAGATTCGAGTTCAACCCAAGTTGAGATTGGTCTTGCTATAGTTCTATACTAATAAGCAGCTTTATCTTTAAGGCTAAAAGAGAACATTTTCATTAGTAGGATTTCCCTATTTTGATTTCGAGGACCAAGAGTTTGAGATAAATTTTTAAGATCTTCTATATGTTGAAATGGATCCTTGGATGCAAATCCGTGAAAGTGGGGAATTAAACCTATAATGTTTGGCTTTAATTCTAGATCATTTTCCCCAATAGGAATCCTAACATTAGGCTCTACTTGTGCATTAGATGGGTTATAATAGTCTCTAAGTAGAGGCCTTGGATGATTGATAAGTAAATTAGGATTTTCAAAACCAGCCTCAGGTCGAGGTGAAGAACGGGTTTGAAGAGTCTGTAAATTATTTAAGGCTGCTGTTAATAAATTGATTTGTCTTATTTGCTCTAGTATCCTAAGGTTTTGGTTCAAGAGCATCTCATGACCATCAAAAGACAGCATCTCCCCCTGACCAGAAGAAGAAGGGATCTCGGGATTAAGATTCTGCATTGGATCCATAGAAGTAGATGGATCAGATGGGAAAACCATTGGTTGCTTATCTGCAACCAACCTAGGATCACCTGTCAATGGTGGTGCAAGAGGCGGATGCAAGGATCGCCTCCTATCCATAAACAGAAAATATTGTGCAAAGGCACACTCACACCACCGATTAGAAAATAGCGGCACAAAAAGCCCACAAAACAGCGCAAAAGACGTGGGTTTTGCTCTTCTTTCAAAGGAAAGAAGAAATTCCTAAGATACGCAAAGTAATTTGATGCAAACAAATGGAGTAACAGTATCAAAATACGCATCCTAATTCGTGACTATGCAAGTGCGTACCTTAAAGCTCAAAGGTCTAAGGTCTAGGATCGTGACCGCCCACTACTGGCACCCCAGGGCTCTAGTAGTGAAATAGATTTGTTGATCTTCGACCAAAGCCTTAAGAGGTGCGTAGAGGAGAGATAGAAAAATAGACTCGTGTGACTCTAGTGATCGCACTGTGTGCGTGATAGCATGCAACAGATGATATCGATATAAAAACCCGCATGCATTCTGCAAACAGATTTAAGTCACCAATTTTACTTCCTCTTTTTAGTTAATCTTTTTCAAAAATATATCAATTAAACTGCAATGGCCACTTTTTATATCTTTTCAAACAAAAATATGTGATCTTTTTAATTCTCAGAGGACAGGGATCTACGTAGGTTTTCTCGTGTTTTCCCGCTGATGCGAGAAAAATAGTTTAAAAATTCCTGAGTCAGATCGCTAAAATACTAGTAGGAAATATGCACTCCTAAGAGTGTATGCCTATGTTTATGCTGCTGCTAGTCAGAAAAGATGTATTTTTATTTTTTTTTATTTCTATTAAATGCAACAAAACAAAAGATTAAGAAATACTTACAAAAACTAAAATAGAAAAAACTAATTCCCGCCTTCTCCTGAGATTACCCGTAGAGGTAAACCATAAAAGAAGACAGAAAATAAAACAAAAACAAAACAAAAACAAAACCAAACACACTAATTAGAACTAAAGTTAGTAAAAACAAAAAATATTTACAAAATACCTCCTAATTAAACAGTTAATCCTTCTAAATTTTAGTGAATCAAAATATTTCCTCCCCGGCAACGGCGCCATTAAAATGATCGATGGACGAACCAATGCCAGGGAATATTTTGATGAGTGGAGTGAATCAAAATATTTCTTCCCCGGCAACAGTGCCATTAAAATGATGCATGCTTTTCACTCAACTAAATAATTAAGTTAATTTCACTTAATTAAGAGTAGAAGAAATCACTTAGGTTAACTCGAAGTTGTGTCGGTTGTGTAGTATAGGGTCAAATTAACCAAACATTTTAGAAATTTTTACTGGTTCAGTCCAGGTCGTTCACTGGGAGGTATAATAATTTTCTCCAAATTCACCAATTCTCTTTTATTTCTTTATAATTTTAGGAGACAACTAAGTTGATTTTTAAAAACATGAATTTTGTCAAAATATTTAAACTATAAAGGATATACAAAATTCCATATGCAAAACATATTTAGTCAAAATGGTCTACTTTATTAACAAGTAAACATGCTATTTTTTCAATTTTATTTCATTCCAAGAAATTAAGGTAATTAAAAGTTATCCTATTAATACATGCCTTTTTACAATTAAGAACAAAAAGATAATGATGCAATAAAAATTCATTTATTTTCCAAAGTATTGATGCCTTTTTATTTTCTTCAGCCTCTTATCTTCTCTCTTTTTTTATTTTCCTCTCTCGAGCTCTCTTTCTTCTGTTGTTCCTGCCTTCTCTTCCTGTCTCTTATTCTTTTTCCCTTAGTCTTCACCTGCCTTCTGTTCTTCCCTTAGTTTTCTCCTTTCGTTCCTTAGTCTCTTCTCCTTTCTTAGTGCATGTGCTTTTTCTTTCCTTAACCTTTCAGCTTCAACACTTAGCTTTTTAACCATCGGCTTCTCCTTTTTCCTTAAGTTCTTTAGCTGAACCGGGTTTTTTTTACTTTTTTTTAACCAAAAGTTAATTTATTTGCGGCGAGGTCCTTTCGAGGATACACAGCACCCTGAGACCATGGTGGGACCAGACCCTACTCGGTCTTCGCCTAATCTCAATTAGGTTAGTTTTGGTTCATTTGCTTATCAGTTGAATGTCTCGAGCCAAATCGACTCAACCCGGCCTCCCAGGACACTCTTGCCCTCCTAGGGCACAATCTCATTCACGCCCCCAAGGGCATGCACCCGCAGGCATAATCCTGCACACACACACATGCAATGCTCAAATCAGATGGAATCGATAACCGATGCACCGAGCACTGACAACTGCATAGCCAAGGAAACAAATCGCTTTTATCCCCTGGTGCGCGCTCGTGAACAACCGAGGTGGGACTATCCTACCCCTTTCATACCCGAATTCAAATTACCATAACTTTCTTCCCAGAGCACCAAATCGAATGATTTCAAGTTTGTTAGAAAGTTCTAAGGGTAATCTACACAATTGCAGGGTCAATTTAGTGTTTTGATGATGTTTTCCTTTTCAATTTAAAAGATGAATTCAAGGGTTCCTACAGGGTATTTTAACCTGGAAGTGAAATTTATGTTTACTGAGTCCTCAGATGGACTTCTTCTTATTAAAAGGTCTGTACATGTTATATAAGTGATTCCGCATATGTTAGAATATGTTTTAAGCTTTTAAGACCTTCAGAACAAGTAGAGAAGCTCTTCACTTCTTTGAAAGCTTTAGAGTTCAATTTTTCAGACATCAATATGTGCAACAAACACTTAAAAGTGTTTCTAATCAATTTAGATTAATTCTAAGGGTTATAATCAACTCATCTGGGTAGGATTTAAATTTAAATTTCATCAGAATAGTACTCCTGTTGGTTTGGGTTTGAAAATAACCCAAATTGACAGAAACTAAATAGTCACACATTAATTCATTTGAGCATACTTTAATCAATCACAGATCATCAAATAAGTTCCCAAAAACAATTTTCACTCCTCAAAATCTCATTTCGAGCTCAGAACTCCATTAACAGACTCATTTTTGACTGTGGAAGCTCGAAAATTGACTTTCTGTTCAAAGCTTCCTCCCAAGAAATTAATGCCTCAAATAGAATCTCCTCAACCTCAGAAACTTATTCAGATCATCAGGAAGTTGTTCTAACCTTGATTCCTAGGGTTTCAGGCTCACTGCCTGAACTGAAAAAGGTGTTTGTTTGACAGAATCATGGGAAGATTGTTACAGTATTCTGAGGGTTTAAATAGCTTCAGTGCATCGCACTGAAGCTTCTGAGTTCATTAAATGCTCCTTAGATCTTTCCTAACAGACTTCTCCAACTCCGCCGGAGTTGAGGAAGATGAAGTCAAATCTATGGCTCTAGTGGTTAAATTCTCAAACAAATATCTTCAAAACAATCAGTGATCCTTATTATACTATTCTAGAGCTTCTTAGTAAGTTTTATAGGATGTAACACAATTTTGGCTCGCCGAAGCTCCGGTGAGTCCAGAAAATATAAAATTGTATGTACAGATTGATAAAACTAACCATTTTTTATTCGAAAAGAATCCTGAGGTTGCAAGGAACCTCAGTATCACATTTAATTCTTTATTTGTCTCTTTAAATATAATATTTGACAGCAAGTTTGTTTTCTTAAAGATCTAGCTGGTTAAAGCTCAGGACTTGTTTAACCACTCGATTGAGAGGTTAAATCAAGTGAACAGATGTTAATATTCATAAATATATATTTAATTTATAATTTGAACTATTCCTTAGCCGCCATGGACAGCGAGCTCAGGAGCTAAATTAAATTTTGGACGTTTAATTATAGATGATAATAATAGGTATTTTAGTGTCAATTAGGGTTCATAAGTGGGGATAGATGATGAAAGAACCAAAAGAAGGTGAAATTAACTCGACTACTGTCACCATAGACAGTGTTAGTAATCGGTGAAGGTGAAATATGAATTAAGCGAATATGTGATTCAATTAATCAATTAAGTGATTTAGAAGTGAACATGGAAGATACAGGAAGGTGGATAGTGATTAAAAAGACAAGATTAAAACTCTAGAGAGCTCAAGGAACTCACCAGAGTTGGAGAAGATGAAACTAAAATCTGAAATTAATCTAATCTAACTAACTAAACTAACTAACTAAGCTAGCCTACTCCTACTCCTACACCTAATCTACTGTTACCTAGACGAAGGGGTCAATAGGGTTCCACCGAAGGTTCATAGCGGATGACGAAATCAGAGGGTTGAAGAAAGATCTCCAGCGGGCGGATTTAAGGTGGAGCAGAGGAATCCTTAGGTCGGCACCTTTGTCAGAGGTGCGGAAGACCACGGCGGATCTCCTCGGCTGCTTAGGATGGACGGTGGAAGTCGGAAAATGGAATGGGAAGTCACTGGAGTTTTGGACGAATATCCTATCGAAGTCGGCAATAGTGTTAAAAGAGGGAAGGGAGCCAACTTGAATAAAATCAGAGGTGTGAGGGGGTATTTATAGCAGTTTGCGACGAAGAGAGTGGCGGGGTCTGGCCGAAGAAGGAGCTTGAGGAGCTTAACCTCCGTCATCGTCTCCGACGACGGTGAGGTTATCTCCCACTGAAAAATAGGATTTTTGGTTAATCCGGACCGATGGGTGAAATGGTGGTGGTGAGCGCAAGCTGCAAGAGCTTGGACAAAGAGGAATGATGTTGGCAGGGCAGTGATCGCATGGTGGGGTGACTCTCTGCCGCCAGCCGTTCGTTCGGCTGAAGAAGAAGAACAAGAAGAAGACGAAGAGGGACATAAATATAATAAAACTTAAGGACCTGTGTGAGAAATAAGGACCCAACTGTAATGAATTTTAAGGACCAAAATGTAAACCCAAGTTTTGAAGGTTTATTTTAACTTAGATCTTTTTCAACTTTTTATATATATTAGTAAATAAGGTAAATATTATGTTTACACCATGAATTTACATTTTTTACCTTTTTAGGTTAATTAATTAGATTAAGTAAAATCACTTAAGTTATTATATACTTAGCTATACATTATACTTAAGTTTCTTATCTTATTAATTAAGGAAATGATTAATAGGATTTTGGGTCCAATTATTATCTAAATTATTAATAATGTCAATTGGATGATAAAATGTCATTTTAAACTTATTTTAAGGTCCTTTACTAAATATCCCTTATTCTATAATTAACCCTTATATGTTCATAACCTTAGCTAATTAACTAGGAAGACTAGTTAATTAGGGGTAATTAGAGATCATGATGAGTGTCTCATCACATATCTAGGTCCCACTCCTCGAGGCAATTGATCACATCCCCTTTATCGCTAGGTTCTTCAAGGACTATTGTACCCGAAAGCGATAGCCTAGAATTGGACGATAGGCGGTGCTATCAAAAGAGGCTAGTACCATGATTCTAGCTGACTTACCATAGAAAAAGAGAGACCCTAGTACCCCACTCATATCCTGCCATATTTGATCGATTTTGATTTGAGGAGTTAAAGCCAACCTCGGTCGCGATTCAGTTTGCTGAAAGATCAGTAAAAAAACTGAGGGGGGTGGTTGAGAACGTGTTTGTAAAAGTCTACAAATTCTGCTTTCCTACAGACTTTTTCATTCTCGATATGGAAGTTCCTCTTAATCTCCGAGATGCACCAATCATTTTGGGTCACCCATTTCTAGCGACAGCCCGAGCAAACATTGATTGTGCATCCAGGTGTATGGAGATGCCCTAGGTAATGAGCGACTTCGACTTAACATATTCAGGGCATCAAGGAATTTTGATTATGATCGCATAGAGGAGGACGGTGAAGACGAAGATTTGGCATACTATGGTAACATTGGGCTCCTTTGTGACGACCCAATGTCTCATTCATCTGCACTATCTGGGTTCTTGGACCTCAATCTACATGTGACTGAGACTATTGCACTGCACATATCTCCCTGAGGATCCAATTGTTTAGGGTGTGTTTTTGACCACAGCACCCCTGAATCAAGCTATCCTGATTTGTACACTACTGGATCGCCCCTATTGTTACAAGAAGATGTGACCACGGCTAATGGGTTTCCCATTAGCGCAGTCACGACCAATTATCTCACAGGTAGCAAATTAGCAGGAATTCACATGCATACGGATCATCAGATTCCCACCTTCGAGTCTGCTCCTCCTATTCCCATTTCTGACTCTGACCCATCCGTGATTGAAATGAAGCCCTTACCTGACTCACTTAAGTAAGTCTTCTTGGGTGAAAGTGAGACAAACCCGATCATTATTAGTGCTCACTTAACCCAAGAACAGGAGCATCAACTAATTTCCATTTTACAAGACCATAGGGCTGCTACAGGTTGGAGCATTGTTGATCTTCGTGGTATTCGCCCCTCATATTGCACCCATCACATTTACACAAATGAGGGGGTGAAACCTTCGAGACAACCTCAGAGACGACTAAACCCGAGTATCCTAGAGGTTGTTAAGAAGGAGATCATCAAATGGCTGGATGCAAGTATTGTGTACCCAATCTCTAACAGCCAATGGGTGAGTCCAATCTAGATAGTGCCTAAGAAAGCCAGACTCACCGTAGTGAAAAATGATCAAGGAGAATCCATCCCGACCCTTAATGCAACATCATGGCGGGTCTACATCAAATATAGGAAACTGAACATGGCTACCTAGAAGGATCACTTTCC
Source organism: Thalassia testudinum (assembly GCA_037157565.1). Taxonomy (NCBI): domain Eukaryota; kingdom Viridiplantae; phylum Streptophyta; class Magnoliopsida; order Alismatales; family Hydrocharitaceae; genus Thalassia; species Thalassia testudinum. Next base: position 127,085,635 of record JAZHRO010000014.1, on the reverse strand, counting down.
TTTGCCTTTCATTGATCAGATCTTGGAGCAATTAGCCAAATGTAGTTTCTTTTGCCTTCTGGATGGATACTCTAGGTATAATCAAGTAGTGATTAGCCTAGAAGACCAAGACAAGACCACATTCACATGCCCTTTGGAACATTTGCTTTCAAGCGGATGACCTTTGGCCTCTGCAATGCACCAGCAACATTTCAGTGTTGTATGGTGGCCATCTTCTTTGACATGATTGGGGACTATGTGGAGGTGTTCATGGATGACTTCTACATTTTCGGAGATGATTTCGCATCTTGTCTTGATAACCTCACCAAAATCCTGAAATAGTGTATTGAGATAAACCTAGTACTATCCTGGGAGAAAAGCCATTTCATGGTGAGAGATGGCATAGTACTAGGGCACGGGATATATAAAAATGGACTCGAGGTCGATCGAGCTAAATATGAGATTATTTCCCACTTACCACCACCTAGCTCGGTCAAGCAGGTCTGATCATTCTTGGGTCACGTTGACTTCTATTGGAGATTTATACATGGATTCTCTAAAATTACACGACCTTTGACGAATCTCCTTGTTGCTAATGCCCCATTCGAATTTGACACCTCGTGTCTTAGCACCTTCAAGACTTTATGAAGCGTTGTCTCTAATTCCCTAATTCTCCAACCACCCGACTAGTCACTTGATTTCGAGATGATGTGCGACACTTTTGATTTTTCCATCGGTGCTATTTTAGGCCAGCGTCAGGAGAAACAACCCTGTGTCATATAGTTTGCTAGCGAGATGCTGAATGAGGCATGTGCAATTATACTGTCACCGAAAAAGAACTACTAGCAGTAGTAATCGGGTTGGAGAAATTCAGATCTTATCTATTAGGGTCCAAAGTTATCATCTTCACTAACCACTCTGCCCTCCGGCATTTGTTGGCAAAGAAGGATGCCAAACCCCGGCTCATCTGATGGATCCTTCTATTGCAAGAATTTGATATTGAAATCTGCGACAATGCCAAAAAGCAGAATGTTATGGTGGATATCCTATCCAGACTGGACCCAGCCCACATTCCTTATTCCCTGCCTATCCACGACCAGTTTCTGGATGAATCCCTTTTTGGTAGTTCACTCCATTGAGTTTCCCAAGTACGTGGATATTGCAAACTATCTTGCCCCAAGCAAGATTCCCACGAACCTATCGAAGGACCAGAAACTCAAATTTACTGCGGAGGCCAAATTCTACCTCTGGGATGACCCACTACTCTTCCACATTAGAGTGGATCAGATTATTCGAAGATGCATCCTAAATTCTAAGATCCCCAGTGTGTTATCTTTTTGCCACAATGATGCCTGTGTTGGTCATTTCTTGGGACGGAAAACCGCTGCAAAAATTTTGCAGTCGGGATTCTTTTGGCCAACTATTTTTAGAGATACACACGAATACGCCCAGCACTATAAACGATGCCAGTCGATCGATTCTTTGACCAGTAGACACATGATGCCACTCCAGCACATTATGGTTGTAGAAGTTTTCGACGTCTGGGGCATCGATTTTATGGGCCCTTTTCCGAACTCGCATGGCTTCGAGTACATATTACTAGCTGTTGACTATGTCTTGAAGTGGGTCGAGGCTATCCCGGCGAGACAGGCTTATCATAAGACCATCATTTCTTTTGTACGGGAATACATCTTCGTGAGATTCGGAATACCCTGTGCCCTAATTAGCGATGGGGGAAGCCACTTCATCCATGCCCACTTCAGGTCATTATTAAAGAAATACGAGGTACATCACTGTATAGCCACCCCGTATCACTCGCAGACCAATGGGCAGGCTAAAGTGTCTAACCATCAGATCAAGCTGATTTTCCAGAAGATGGTTAGACCAGACAGGAAGGACTGGTCTGATAAATTAGTTGGTGCACTCTAGGCATATCGGACCACATACAAGGACTCACTCGAAATGTCACCATATCATTTGGTATATGGCAAGGCCTGTCACCTTCCTGTAGAGTTGGAACACCGCACCTTTTGGGCTGTGTGAAAATGTCACCTTGACCTCAATGCGGGAGGTCAAGAATGGAAACTCCAGCTTAGCGAATTAGAAGAGATTCAGTGGGAGGCCTATGAGAATACATTGATATACAAGGACAAGACCAAGGCCTTTCATGACTGCCACATCCGGAGGAAAGCATTCACTCCCAGCCAGCAAGTCTAGTTGTTTGATTTGCGACTAAAACTTTTTTCAGGGAAGCTCAAGTCCAAGTGGACTGGCCCGTATGTTGTGATTCACCCATATCCTAATGGGGTGGTCCAAATCAGGGACCTAAATTATGGGCATGTATCTACGGTAAATGGCCAGTGCCTCAAGCCATTCACGGCCCAAGAACCTTCTCCAGCTAACAAACTCATTCATCTTATCAAGGATATCTGAGTAAGTTCTCACCCAGCTAGAGGCGTTAAACTCAGCACGTATAGATAGCATATCCCACATCTACCATCATCTATACATAACCATTTTTATACATAGCATATTTTTCTTTTAAGCATCTTTCTCTTGCATATTGCATACTATCAGGTTGGCCGGTGCTGAATGTTAAAATTTCAGGAATAATTCCAGGTGATCTCTACCCATTTACTCCCTACTATACTTATTTTCTTTTGTATTCATGCATGAGGACATGCAAGAACTTAGGCGTGGGTGGGTAGATACACAGTAAACTGAAAATTTTTATGCCAACATTTACGAAAACCTCGGAGCTACATGTCAAACGTACTTTAGGACCCTAAATAAAAGAACAACAGACTCCACCTCGAAAGCTAACATTGGATCTAAAAGTCATCCGCAACAACCACTTCTGACTTACCTGCTCACCTTTTGTTCTAAATTTAGAGTCAAGCTGAATGTAACCGAAAGGGCAATTTCATGAAGTACGGATATAACAGGTTACTTGTTTATAGCATATATACATAGTTCACCCATGAATAAGATGATCTTGTAAAGAGAATGCATTAAGGATTTTATCCTCTAGCTGATTCTAGTAATCTAGAATCCAGTACAATTTTTCACACACACGTAGAATTTTTAATTGATTCACGGTGAAGGCTAATAAATGTCTTTAGTCTGTCGAGAAGAAGCAATGCTTCTTCTCCTAAACCCTTGGATAGTGTTTTGGGAGTCAGGCAGATTTTCTTCCAAAAATCCACCAAATAGTGTGAGATGAGAGTAGAGTGTACTGATGCTCTAAGATTAGTGCAGGGAATCCGGAATCCTAGATAAGTAGGTGATGATACTCAGAGATTGGGCATAGTTTTTGCTCTCGGTTCCTGTGCATACATTTTTATACGAAATATTGAGAGCCACCAAATAAGGCAAATAGGCGGAGAGTGACTTTTCATAAAACTAGGGATAAGATGGATGGTTACAACTATTCTTTACGGAATCCTCAATTGAAGGAGGGTATTGATGTCAAGGTCAGAAATGCACCGTCCTATCCATCTTTCTCGATGCCATGAGTTTGCACTTCCACCAAATAAGCTACCCAATGTCTCTTGAGTACCACCAATCCCTAATAATGCCTCTTCAATAAAATTCTTGAATGTGTTGAGTTAGAAAAATTATATATGAAAAGAAAGTGAAAAAATGAGAAAATGAGAAAAATTGTGTCTACGAAGGAGTGCTTGTGGAGGCTTACTAAGGGGCTCCAGCCTGCAATTTAGGGGTATGTGAAACCCCTGAAGTTGCCCACTTTCTCTCGAGTGGTCGAGGTAGCTACGACCTATGAGGACAACAACCTGATTGCATGAAGCATTGACGGAGGATGGAAGAGGCCCTACTAGCCAGAGTACTCACAGGGCCATTGAGAGAAGAGGCACACGGCACCTGCAGGGGAGTTGTCTCATTCTACGGGACCACTAGTGGCCGTTGGGCACCCCAGACAGGGGCCAGTTGCAAGCACCAGACTGCTGCCTAGCCACCAGCAACGATTGACTAAGGGAGGAGATTGTGCCCCTCTCTACTTCCAGTGTCGCCAGCTGGGCCACATCAGGAGGGACTGCCCATCCAGGGCCTGAGCACAGCAGATGCTCCCCGGACCAAGCACTGGAGGTTGATCTGGCAGTCGCGGTTACCAGGCACGAGGAGGAGCACAATAATGATGAGTAAGGTATCGGCTAGCTACTGCTTACCCGACCCAGAGTGTGGCCGCTTCTTCTATACCCAAGGCTGATGGGTGTATTAATGCCCTCACTCACAGAGATTCCAAGGCTTTAGTTTCTATGGTGGTAGGTATGCTTACCATTTTTGGCATATTAGTGTAGGTTCTTTTTGATTTTGGTAGCACACACTCTTTTGTTTCCTCGAGTTTTGCCGTCAGTTTGGGGTCGAGCAGTGTACTGTTAGAGGTTACATTCCTGATTAGAGGCCCAGATGGACAGTTGTTTGTCGCAGAGGATGTCTTCACAAACTGCGAGGTCGCTATATGGGGACACAGTCTTCCCGCCAACCTAATCGTATTCCCGATGGAGGACTTTGGGGTGATCCTAGGGATGGACTGGCAGTTTACCAATCACGCCCTGGTGGACTACTTTGGGAGAAAGATCATTTTCTCCATACAGGAGTTGCATCCCTTTAAGTTTAATGGCCAACCGGTGGACAAAGGTTTCAGGTGCATCTCTGCGCTTCGAGTAGCGAAGCTCTTGAGCCAGGGGTGTAAGGGCTTCTTAGCCTGTCATAGCAGAGCCTAGCCCTATGGCCGACTTACTGAGTATTTTGGTGGTCTGCGAGTACCCCGACATCTTCCCAGGGGAGCTACCAAGATTACTACCTGAGCATTAGATCGAGTTTGAGATCTCACTAGTGCCGAGGACCAGCCCAATTTCTACTACACCATATAGGATGGCCCCACTTGAGCTGTGGGAGTTCAAGTCTCAGTTGCAGGACCCATTGGAGAAGGGCGTTGTGAGGCCCATGGGTCTCCACAGGGAGCCCCTATGTTGTTTGTAAAGAAGAAGGATGGTACCTGGTCAGGCCTGGATAGGTTGTGTTAATATGGTGATTTAATCGTTGAAATACGTATAGTGGTTAACCTAAATCGAGCCTAACCATCTCTTTACAAAATTTTTTTACCTGGCCTATTTGATTTTATCTTGGTCACTTTTAGGCCCAGGGTCGAACTCAGGGAAGTGGGATTAGAGGTGAATAAGTTTCTACGCCTTTCCTACAACGAATCTCTTCCTTTCGTTTATTATATTTTTGGTGTTTTTTCTATTTAATTTTTTTTTCTGATAATTTTTGTCCTTGAGGTACACCCTCAAAATCAGGTTCTTGGCTTTGAGTGAAATTACGGTTCCCAAAACTGGACTTGCTATTCTCAAGATTGAGTACCTGCAAGTCAAGGATTATCTTTTCTGTTTTATATATTTTTTTTATCTTTTTAATTGCAGAAAAGAGAAATAGAAATAAGATCAATATAGTATATATATATGTATATATTAGATATGTATATAGGGGTGGGGGTGGAGGTGGAAATGGCGTGTAGCACGGTGTCTAGTCAGTCGTCGTCTAGGAAGATGCAACCAACAGGACGAAGTGCCGCATGGAGTGTAGGATGGATGGTGGAAGATGTGTGCGAAGATGCTTTCTATATGCGTGTACCGGGGAATATCAGCAACTGGTGCAGATATTCCCGCGATACAACGCATGGTAGGTGATATGAAAATATATATATATGTATGTATATATGTAAATATATATCTATATGTATATATATATATGTATATAAATATAGATATGTAAACATTTGTATATGTATATATAATTGTATACATATGTATGTATATATAACTATATATATTGATATAGATATGTGTGTGTATATATATATATATATATATTTGTATGTATATATATATGTATATAGTTATATATATGTGTATATGTATATATATATTGGTATAAGTGTCTTTGTATATAGATATATGTAGAAAAATATATATAAATATATATATATAGTTATAGATAGACATGGATATATGTATGTATATTTGTATATATATATATCTGTATAAATATATGTATATATATGTATATATATATATGTATATATACTTTTACTTAGTTGTATAGGTAATAATATATATATATATATTTATACGTATATAAATAACATATGTATATATGTAAATATATATGTGTATATATATATATATATATAAGTATATAGATGTATATATATATATGTATGTATGTATACTAATACTTAGTTATATAAGTACCAATATATGAATAGATATACGTGTATATATATATATATGTATATAAATATATATATGTATATAAATATATATTTATATATATATATATAAGTATATAGTAGTGTATAAGTGAGTGGGTGTGTGTACGAGAGTGTGTGTGTGTGGGTATGTGTGAGGTGAGTGTCTGTGCAAGAGAGAGAGAGGGAGAGAGAGCGTCTGCTGAAGATAGCACGGGCGTTAAGTCGTCTGATGCAGCGGCCGTTGTCTGATGCCATGCGTAGGCGCAGGCGCGTAGGAACATGAAGGCGCGAGTGCACGCAGGAGGGAGTGGGTGCGGGGAAGGGACCGCAGAGCACCACGCTGCACGCTGAGGCGGGTGCGGGCGAAGGCGGTAGCGCGAGCAGACACTGAAGCGGGCTGGTGCAAACGTGAGAGCAGGCGTGGAGAGAGACACAAGCGTGGGTGTGTGTGGACGGGGTTGCGACGGTCGTGGCGCAGAGAGAGAGCGCCTGGTAACGGATAAGTGAGAAACTTGCCTGTCATCGTACTGTAGCCACAGTGCTGTGCTCTCTAGCATGAATAGTGGCTACAGTGCGCTCTCGGCTCACGCGACCGCCTGCTGGTGGTTCTGCGTGTGTGGGCGCCATTGAGCGAGCTGGCGCGTGCCCAGAAGGACTGTGCTGGCTGCATGCGAGCGCGTTGAGGGGCGAGGGTGACCTGCTGGCACACGCGGAAAGAGCTTTGCCGGCTGCTAGCGTGTGTGGTGGCCTGCGTGCGGGCAAGCCCTAGCCGGCGCCTTGCTGCAGCGGTGGTTGAACTTCAAAGCTTGACTCTGTGGCAATGGCGGACATGGATGGAATGACGAAAACAGAGCGGTGAACCACCACGGCCACCGGCTCTTTGATGAGCAGGGCAGTGGTGGGACTCATAGTGGTGGTTGTGCACCACTGTGAGCTGCTCCTGCCCACAATGTGGCTCCTCAAGAAGAAGAGAGGCTGCATATGGAGGGGAGAGGGGACGAGACGGCCTGGAAGGGAAGCTACTATGTTGGGTGGACCAGGCTCAGCTGCAAGGAAGAAGGCTGTGCTCTTTTTGATGAGGAATGAGGCACGCACAGCCTTGCCCTGGGGTATGCATGGCTCTGCATGCGGCTGGCAGGGTGTGCTTTTTACAGAGAATGGCGCGAGGAAGGTCCAGCCATGCCATTCGGCCGTGGAGAAGAAAGTCAAATAAAAATAAAAATTAAAAATAAAGATGGTGAATTTGCGAGGCAGCACTTGTGGAATATGTTAATTTCAAGGCCATTTTATTCACTCTCCTATCAAATAAATGCATGCATGCGTTTATTTTTACAAATGCAACTATGTCTACCTAATATGCACTGGTAATGCTTGGAAATAGCACAAGATGGCACAATTGTTGGTGTATTTTTGCTGTGCAATCATACCCCTGTGCCTATCTTTTTCTAGTCCCTAGCAAAACATTTTTGTATTGTATTTAGAAATGATCTTTAAGCTGAAGATTTTCTTCTGAGGCGACATAGGTGTATTTACGTGTTGGATATTGTGAGAACCAATTATAGAGAAGACTACTAATACTTTAAGTCTTACATGACGTAGACCATCTCTCAACTAACCTGGACTCTTGATATTTAAACCTTAAGTACGATTTCCAGGACTTCGGAGGTTTTTGCCGTACTCGAGAGCTCAAGAGACTATGGCTTGTGCTTAGTGAAGGATCAAGACTGACCAGATGAACATTAAGACTCAAGCCCAGGGTTTCACGAATTTTTAAGTACAGGTTGGTCCCAGTTTCAGCTCATGTCTTCGGATTGACCCTTAAAAAGATGACGGAAAACTCAACTCCAATTTTATGGCATCTGTGGCTCAAAGAAAAATAGGGTATTTGCCCTGAGGAACTTTTTTAGGGTGGAGACTTTACAGACATTTGTGAGACATACTGACTTATTTGCATCTTTTTTTTTTTTTTGAAACATGTGTCAGTATATCTCTTACAACTTTACTTGGAAGAGCACACTTTTCTTTTGGCGAGAGAGTTCCTTTTTGGTGGAAAGAGTCTCTCCTAAACACAAGACTAAAGCCTGGGATAAATAGTCTACCTGTGCGCATAGGTAAGGACTCCACCTTCCCTAATGAACACTAGGTTTGGATCTTATGTTCACCTGGTCTTTCTTGATATGTGTAGTGTGAACCAAGATTACTTAGGCTCTCAAGTAGAAGCAAACCAATGGATCCTGTACTGGTGTCTCAGGTACAAGAATACGTCCTAAGTTAGGAGAGATTCCGACCTATCTTGTCAATGCTCAAGTGAATTAAGCCGAGCCTAAGCAAATCAAGCTTCCGTGGCCTGGAAAGTCTTCAAAACAGAGGTTGAATATCCATAAACACTTATTGTATTTTTGTTTCAGCCTTCAGATCATTACTAAACACCATTTTTTTTTTGACATATTTATAAATAGATGAAAACTGCATGATACCATAAAGTACCTAGATCCTATGGATGCCTATTCACCCCCCCATGCCAAACGATGCTATGTCCTCATATGCATGCAGGGAAGGGTAGAGGAAGGACGAAAGATCGGGTAACGAGAGCTGAGGTGCAGGGTATACAGCAGGGTGGTAGGGTGGGTGGATGGTGGGTGGTGAAGTGAAAAGTGAAGTGAACGTGACAGTGGCGAAGTGTTGTTGGGGTGCCTCCCAACGAGTGCTGAATTTAGCATCCCCAGCTGGACTTAGAATGAGGCACAACATTAGTTACCCTCCAGCAGGGAAACAGTTTCTCCAATGGGGACAGGTTCATGAGTGAGATAGGGTTTCAAACGCTGCCCATTGACGGTAAATTCATGCCCAGATTTAGGATCTTCAATCTCAACAGCCCCGTTGGGAAATGGTCTCGAGACCAGGAAAGGACCAGCCAATTTGGACTTTAGTTTCCCAGGAAAGAATTTGAGCTGGGCATTGTTGAGACAAACTTGTTGAGATGGCTCAAATTCCTTCTGCCGAATACGGTTGTCGTGAAAAGCCTTAGTGCGTTGCTTGAAAGTTAAGGCAGAATCATAGGCTTCACGACGGAGCTCTTCTAGCTCTTGGAGTTGGAGTTTCCTTTCTCGACCACACAGGTCTGGGTTTAGGTTACATTGGCGAACCGCCCAATAAGCGTGGTGCTCCAACTCCACAGGCAAATGACAAGGCTTCCCGTAAATGATTCTATAAGGAGACATACCAAGGGGAGCCTTGAAGGTGGTCCGATACACCCAAAGTGTGTCAATCAGCTTGTCAAACCAATCCTTACGGTCAAGCCGAACCATTTTGTGGAGAATTTGCTTGATTTGCCGATTCGATACCTCTGCCTGGCCGTTAGTCTGAGGATGATATGGGGATGCGATACGATGGTGGACTTAGTATTTCCTCAGAAGTGCCCGAAAAGAAGCATGGGTAAAGTGGCTTCCTCCATCCGAGAAAATGGCTCGAGGGATCCCAAAGAGTGCAAAGATGTGATCTTTGACAAATCAAGTGGATATAACATGGTCAGCATGTTGCATGGGAATAGCCTCAATCCATTTCGAAACATAATCAACATCCACGAGAATGAATTCGAAGCCGTTGGAAGGAGGAAAGGGACCCATGAAATCAATTCCCCAAATGTCGAAGATTTTCATAGCTAGGATGGGTTGTAAGGGGATCATGTCACGTCGTGACATTGACCCTAACGACTAGCACATAGTGCAATGCTTGGCATACTTGTGTGCATCCTGGTGAAGGGAGGGCCAAAAGAAACCGCACTGCAACACCTTGGCTGCAGTTTTCCTCCCAGAGAAATGGCCTTCGCAGGCCTGATCGTGGCAGGAGGATAGCACACTGGGGAATTCGCTGTCAGGAACACAGCGACAGATGATTTGATCAGCACCAATTCGAAAGAGAAGTGGATTATCCCAGAAATAATACTTTGCTTCTGCCATGAGATGCCTGCGCTAGTTTTTAGGCCAGCCACGTGGAAGGGATCCAGAATCAAGGTAATTGGCAATGTCGGCATACCACGGTCCACTTGCCACATTAATTGCCAATAGGTGCTCATCAGGAAAAATCTCATTAATCGGCAGAGTAAATCCAATATGGTCAAGGTCAAGTCTAGAAAGGTGATCAGCCACAACATTCTGGGCTCTGACCTTATAGCGGATCTCAATGTCAAATTCTTGGAGCAGAAGTGAGCCCAGAAGGTAAGAGCAGAATTTCTCCAGCCCAAAGATGACCACCAGTAGTTATTTTTCAGTGGTAGTATAATTACGCTGGGCCTCGTCCAACGTCTTACTGGAATAGTACACCATGAAGGGGTGTCTATCACGTCTTTGTCCCAGGATGGCTCCGACTGCAAGGTCGGAAGAGTCACACATGAGTTCAAAGTCGAGGGACCAATCAGGTGGCTGGAGAACAGGGGCCTTGGTGACAGCATTACGTAGCTGCGTCCTTTGCAGTCAGGGCCCATATCGAAGGGTACATCGGTCGATAGGAGATGAGTTAAAGGTCAAGAAATCTTCGAGATAACTTTGATGAATCTCCTATAGAAACCGACGTGTCCCAGGAAGGAGCGGATATGTTTGACAGAGCTAGGCTTAGGTAAATCAACAATTACATCTAGCTTAGCTCTGTCAACCTCAATACCCCTATCGTAGATGATATGTCCGAGAACAATTCCCTCGTGTACCATAAAATGACTTTCTTCCCAGGAAAGCACGAGGTTTACATCAATACATCTCCTAAGGATACGGGTCAGGTTGGCAAGACAGTCATCGAAAGATTGTCCAAAGATCGAAAAGTCATCCATGAAGACCTCGAGAAAGTCACCCACCATGTCATGAAATATCGCCAGCATACATCTCTGGAAAGTTGCTGGTGCATTGCAAAGTCCGAACGACATCCTTCTAAATGCAAAGGGTCGAAGGGCAGGTAAAAGTGGTTTTCTCTTGGTCCCGGGGGTCAATTGCCACCTAGTTATATCTTGAGAATCCATCTAGGAAACAGAAAAATTTATTTTCTGCTAACCGCTCCAGGATTTAGTCAATGAAAGGTAGCGGAAAGTGATCTTTCTTAGTTGCAGCATTGAGTTTCCTATAATCTACACACACTCCAAGATGTAGGAGTGCGTGTAGGGATGGATTCGCCCCTGTCATTGACACGGATGGTGAGTCTCGCGTTTTTGGGCACGACGTGAATCGGACTCACCCAGGGGCTATCACTGATTGGGTAGATTATACCCGCATCTAGCCACTTAATAATTTCCTTCTTAACGACCTCCCGCATGTTAGGGTTGAGACATCGCTGCATCTCGGGGGAAGGTCGAGCCTCCTCCTCCATATTTATATGGTGAGTGCAGTAGGAGGGGCTAATGCTAGATAAGTCTGAGAAAGACCATCCAATGGCTGCCTTGTGTTCCATAAGGACCTTAGTTAGTTTGCACTCTTGCTCCCTGGTCAATTTTGAACTAATGATTACGGGGAGCATTTCATTTGGTCCCAGGAAAACATATTTAAGTGTACTAGGCAGCTCTTTCAACTCGGGAATGGATGGTGAAAGATCTGGCATTTCTTGGGACGAGAGTGTCCCAGGCGGATCGGAAAACAAGTCAGGAGGAAGAAGTTGGCCCTCAGATTGGCCAAGAAGAGGGGCTTCTTGGATATATGGATCCAAAAAGGAATAGCCCCAGTGAGTAGTATATGGGCTCAAGGTCCCAGTGTGGAGTTGCAAATCTGCCTGATTTGGCGGGAAAGAAAGGGCAATCTTGTCTTCAAGAGTGTGGGCTGGAGGTGAGTAGCCCGGATATGACTCAGACCACAAGGTATGGGAAGCGGAGAAAACCTCGTCAGAAGTTTGGCCAGGAGAAAGTACGGGAATAGCGAGGGATGGGGGAATGTCACAATATGTGTCGACCAAGCAATCGTCAGTCTTTGAAGGTAGTCCGCAGTAGTTAGAATAGGTCTCGATTGCTCTGCAAAAATACTCCTTCAATTGTGTCATCTTGTGCTATTTCCTAGCATTACCAGTGCATATTAGGGTTCCATAGTTGCATTTGTAAAAATACATGCATGCATGCATTTAATTGAGAGGGGAGGAGCGTAAATAAGTGTCCTTGCAATTAACATTTTTCCTCAAGTGCATCTTTGCAAAATTCACCATCTTTTTATTTTTATTTCTACTTGATTTTGAAATGCTTCCCGCAGCTGCTTGGATTGACTTCTTCCTTGCACCATGCTCTCCATTACCTCTTCCTGCTCAGCCACTCCCTACTCACAGCTCTCCCTACCAGCCGCAGCAGCCACTCCCTGCAGCCGCATGCAAGCCATGTGCAGCCATGCCTTCTTCCTCTATAAAATAGGGCGTCTTCTTCTTATTCAAACAACCCGGTCCTCACGAAAACAGACCCAACACAGCAGCACCACCTTCTTCTCCAGGCCACCTCCTCCCCCTCTCCCTCCATACGCAGGACCTCCTCCTTAGAGGAGACACTCTGCGGGTAGGAGTCTTCACTGTGGTGCACACCCACCACCGTGAAACCACCACCGCCCAGCTCTTCAAACAGCCGATGGGCGTGGTGGCCTTCGGTCCCTATTTCCAGTTCAAGCCATTACAGCCATTGGAGCTGGAGCTTCAAGCTTTGAAGCTCTCAAGCTCCGCACAGCAGCAGCAACTGCACTGTGCACGCCAGCAGCGCGGTGGTCTTCTCTTCCTTGACTTCTTCATTCCAGCACTTCCGCCATTGCCGCAGGCTTCAAGGTCTGAAGCTCCGCAGCAGCAGCAGCAGGCACGCAGCCCACCGCGTGCCCACTCATAGGCCACCGCACGTGCCTGCAGGTGCCCTTGCCTCCCTCTCCGCGTGCTCTGTTGCCAACTTCTCCATGCCTGCAACCGGCCGGCGCAACCCTTCCTCGCGCGCACCAGCCCATGCACGCCAGCCGCAAGCCGCCGCACTCACAGCACCTGTAGCAGGAGGTTGCACGGATCGCGTAGCCACTGTAGCCACTATTCACGCGTTTCTGCGGAACACTGTGGCTACAGTGGGGTGACCGGTGAGTTTCTCACTTAACTGGTCACTCGGTGCGCCGCAACTGGCTGCAGCCTGCGTGCGGGTCAGGGCCCGCGTCGCCCGCACCTGCCCGTGTATGTCTGTGTGCGCCCGCTTCTCCCAGCGCCTGCCTTCGCCTGCTCCCTTCACCCATGTACACCACTCCGTGCAGTGCTATGCGCTGCGGCCTCCTCTCCTTGTGCCCAATCCCGTCTACGTGCTGCGGCCTCTTCTCTCCGCGTGCATACACGCCTGCACGTGCGCATGGGACTTTCAAATGACTCCTTGAGCACATAGACGACCTAACCCGCGCGTCATCACTCCAGCAGCGCAGTCTCTCCCTCTCTCTCCAGCTCTCTCTCACTCTCTCTCTCACTCTCTCTCACAACACTCTCTCACTCTTTACCGACGCTTGCACACACATACACTCACACTTTCACACACACACACACCTATACACTATTATATACATATATATATTGATATATATACATATATTTATATACATATATATATATATACTTATATTTATACATATAGTAGTACCTATATACTTATATTTTGGTATACATACATACATATGTATATATATACATATATATATATATATTTACATATATACATATACTTATATACATATATATATATGTATACATATACATATATACACACCTACTTATACATACATATCTGTATATATATATATACATATATATATATATATATAGATATAAATATACATACATATATACATATATATCTATATATACATATATACATATATATACATATCTAGCTACATATATCTATCTATACATATAGCAACATACATATATACATATATACTTTTATATATATATACATATATAACTACATATATATACCTATATATTTATATTCATATATATATATATACATACATATATAGCTTCACATTATTTAACATACGTGGTATCGCGGGAATATCTGCACCAGTTGCTGATATTCCCCGATACACGCGTACAAAAAGTGTGGCCGCATACATCTTCCACCATCCATCCTAAACTCCACGCAGCACCTCATCCTGTCGGTTGCATCTTTCTAGACGACGACCGACCCGACACCGTGTTACACTCCATCTCCCCCTCCACCCCCACCCCTTTATACATAAATAGTATAGATATATATATATAGAAACTATAGTTACTTTACTTCTGTTTCTCTTGCATGCCCTCAAAAAGATAAAAAAATATATAGAAGAGAAAAGATGATCCTTCACTTGCAGGTACTCTATCTTGCCAATAGCAAGACCCATTTTGGAACCCTGATTTGGCTCAAAGCCAAGAACCCAATTTTGAGGGTGTGCCTCAAGGACAAGAATTACCAGAAAAAATCTAAATAGAAAAACACCAAAAACACAATAAAAGAACGAAAGGGACTCGTTGTAGGAAAGGCGTAGAAACTTGACTTATAACCCCACTTCCCTGAGTTCGACCCTGGGCCTAAAAGTGACCAAGATAAAATCAAGTCAGCCAGGTTAAAAATTTTGTAAAGAGATGGTTAGGTCCGATTTAGGTTAACCACTACACACACTTCAACGATAAAATCACCATATTAACAACCTATTTGGGTCTGACACCATACCCTTTTCTGGTGCCGTTGCCGGGGAAGTGCTCCTTCAAGTAAGTTTTTACTCCATTCCTGTAATTTTTTTCTCTTCTCTCTTCACAGGTGTCTCTGTTTTTGGCGTGCAGGTGAACCTGTTGCAAGGAGAAGGCAGGCAGACGAAGTCGGAGACGTGAGCAGATCCAAGGCAGGAATGAGAGCGTAAAGACGCCGACACTGCATTGGAGCTTCGCACACGTTGCAGAACAAGTAGGTTTTCTTTTCTTAGCAACCTAGGTTAACTTGCAACCTTAAAAAAAAAAAAAATAGAAAAACTTCTTGGAATCTCTTCAGGCAAGTGGATTAAAATTCACTTGTTTGATTGATTGCCCTTACTCCCACCACCCTGGGATTTCCCACCCTACTTCGCATAGCGAAAATCCCAGAATCTTGATTCTTGAATTTTTCACCGTGTGAAGTATTCTTTGAGGCAAACATAAAAAGATTAATTACACCCCTCTTTGCCTCACTTATCTACAAATTTAGGATCGCATTTTTTGGTGGGGAGACTTGGAATTGAGTTGATTCCAACCCCACCATGACTTTTCAACTTGCCTAAGATTCGATCCCAAATATTTCAGCACCAACAATTTGAGTTTCTTTATCTGTTTATTGAGCCTTGTGTGTGGAAATCTTTTTGGTGATTGGGAGCATTTGAATTGAAGTGTTTTGGCTCCCTTTCACACTAATTTAAAACTGATTCGTGCATCCACACATAGAAATCTCCATTTAGGGTAGCCCATTGCATTTTAGCATGCATTAACCAATTGACTTTGAAGAAGGGTTTATTGGGCTTAGAAGAAAACCTGTATTCTTTCAAAAACCCAGAGATTGGTTGAATTGGTATTTCAGCGAAATCCTAAAATCCATACTACTTAAGGCTGAATTCTAAAAACCATTCACCAATTAAAAACTTCAATTCGGGGAGATTTCCCTGTTGCATGCTTGTTTTACACACTCTGAAAATCAATCACTTGGGCATTACCCGTAAACAACGCCCTTCACATTCCAGAAGCACTTGACCTTAAGCCTCTAACTAAAATTGGTAGTAACTTGACCCTTACTAAGGATTGGAGGTCTAACTACCTGCGTGTAGCATCTACGTGCTGGTGAGGGTTCCCACGTGCTATCGGGTGTGTAAGACTGGGGCAAACGGCCTTTCAATCTGGCCCAGTGGTTCCGCGGTGCTCGCATTCTGTTCCGTAGTTTGTGATAGTAGGTAACTTAGATCTTTAGGTCTAAGGGCACACTGTAGAGGTTAGGAATTTGATTGAATTGATTTGTCATCAAGTGTACCTTTGCGGCATCATTTCTCTCATCTCTTTTCCCTTGTCATCTCCCTAATTCTTCCTGCGGTAGTGCATGTTTGGGAGGAGGTCACAAAACCCTGAACTGTGTGAATTTCCTGTTAACTTTAGAAAAGAAGCTGAATAGTCCTCCTCCACAAACATGGCTCCACGCCCACCCCCAAATCCCAAGGGAGGAAACCACCCTCAGAACCCACCTGGTGGTGGAGCCTTAGATCCCATAACCCGCCTCCAAGCCTAAATGGAAATGTATAATGAACGAATTGAGGCCATTTGGGAAACAATGGAGGAAATGCAGAACCCTCCCGAATGGGAGGAGCCTAGGTCTCTTAGCTCCTATAAGAATCCCGCTGCTACAGAGACCATAGGACAAATTTGGGTCCCCATGGGTGGGGACAACTTTGAACTGAAACCAAACATAATTGGCCTAATAAATTTTCGCTTTCATGGTCTTGCAAGTGAAGATCCGTTTCTCCAATTGGAAGACCTAACTCGACTGGCTGAAACGGTTAAACCAAGAAATGTCGGGTTACCTATAGTCCTCTTGAAAATGTTCCCGTTTTCATTGCGGGATAAAGTGTCGCAGTGGCTACGCACCATTGGGAGAACCATCCACTCTTGGGAAGAGATGCGAACAGCATTTCTCAAGAAGTTCTTCCCAATCGGGCGAACCAATGCGCTTCGTTGTGCTATCACTTCATTTACGCAACAAAACGACAAACAATTTCATGAGGCATGGGAGAGGTATAATGACCTCCTCAGGAAGTGTCCGCACCACGGTCTGCCTAAGTGGCATATAGCCTAGATTTTCTACTATGGGCTAAATGAGACTTTGAAGCAGATTGCAGATGCTTCCTGCGGAGGGAACTTTATGAATAAAGATGAGAATGGAGCATTTGAATTGTTTGAAAATATGAGTGAAAACTCAATGAATAATGCTTCCATTGTCACCTTTAATCGTACCAGCGAACCCCGAAATGTCCACGAAGTTGACACGGGACCCTCCCATTCATCCACAGATCTAAGCCTTACCGCACAAAAAGTGGATGAAGTCTCCGTCGTGCACAAGAAGCTGGACGAGCTTCTGGCCAACCCTGCCCATTCTATGGCAAACACCCCCACTTCACCAATTCGTCACAATCCCAATTCTTCCAACACCAGGCTTATTCCAAGAAACCCCGTGAGACCTTCCTTACCGAGTGTCACACCAAGCGACTCAGTAAGTCACGTGGAACTGGCTTCTGCGAGCCAGTATTTTGACATGGAGGACCAAGCCTCCATGTGCTCGGATGCATATTTACATGCGGACACGTCTTCAGGCATAGAAGACGCTTGCACCCTGGGGAATAACCCGTTCTCTGGCACTTATAACCCAGGGTGGCAAAATCATCCGAATTTCGCATGGTCCAACAACCCGCAGTGCCAAAACCCCATGGGTGGACCAATGCGACCGTCTGCACCCATCATCCCAAGGGCCCAATCTAATCCAATGGCGAATACACATCAGGCCCTTGAATACCGCAAACCGAACACGCATGAAGTCCTCTTGATAAATTGATGAGAATTATGACGGATATGTCAAAGCGCCATGAAGAGAACATGACCTCTCTTCAGCACCAATTGGCGTAGCAGAATGCTGAGATCAGTCAACTACGCATGGCAACTCGATATCAGGGCACTCTTCCCACCCAACCTATTCCAAACCCAAGAAACTTCGTACCCCGTGGTCCTCAACCACAGGTACGACCTCCTCAAGGGCAGGTTAATAAAATTCTACAAGCTCCGAGCATTCCACCGGGGTTTCAGGCTAATCCCACTGCAGCACCACACTCTTATGTCCCTATTACAAACTCTCCTACATCGTATGATCCCACTGGACCCGCATCGTCCAATGCTATCACTACGAGGAGTGGTAAGCAGACCGTCAATCCACCTCGACCTGATCCTGGCCCATCTTCTTCATTGCCCTCTCATTCGGGATGCGCACCGCAATCGCGAGAGGATGATACACCCCAATTGGTGCCATAATCAGTTCCATTCACTGAGGCTCTATTGAGGAGCCGAAAGGCAAGAACAAAGATATGCAAGCCTTTGATAAACTGCGTAATTTGTTCAGGGATGTAGAAATCAAGGTACCCCTGCTCGAGGCTATCTACCACATACCTACTGTCGCCCGATTTTTCAAAGACTACACAACACCCAGGCGACAGTCAAAGAAAACCAAGAATCTGGTGGTTCTCTCGCTCATGCGAGTTGTGCTATACTGTCAAACCTACCACCGAAGTAGAAAGATCCGAGCACACCGCTTATTTCCTGTATCATCCAAGGCTACAGTTTTAACCGTGCCCTGCTTGATCTAGGATCTTCCATAAATCTTATACCGACCATCATGCTCGAAAAGTTTTCCTTGGGAAATCTGAAACCCACCCCTGTCACGTTACAGTTGCAGATCGTTCTGTCAAAATCCCGAAAGGTGTGGTGTAAGACGTGGTGGTTAGGGTCGACAGTCTCTGTTTTCCTATTGACTTTCTTGTTTTAGATATGGAAGTTCCTAGCTCACTTTCTGATTGTCCGATCATCCTTGGTCGACCTTTTTTGGCCACAACCCGCGCCCATATCGACTGCGAGTCAGGCCATATTGAGATTGCCGTTGGATCTGAAAGGCTCAGATTTAACATCTTCAATGCAGCCAAGAACTTTCATTGCGATTACATCGAGGATGACACGTCTGACGAGGACATGACCGTCAGTGCATGTATCAGACTAATTGGGAGCTATTCAGACTGCTGCGGATTACTTATAAACACTGATGACTGCCTGATCAACACATATTGTGACATTCCCCCATCCCTCCCTATTCCCGTACCTTCTCCTGACCAGACTTCTAACAAGGTTTTCTCCACTTCCCATACCTCGTGGTCTGAGTCATCTCCGGTCCACACTATTGAAGACCGGATTGCCCTTTCTTCGTCGCCAAATCAGGCAGATTTGCAAATCTAGACTGGGACCTTGAGCCCACATCCTACTCACTGGGGCTATTCCTTTTTGGATCCATCTATCTAAGAAGCCCCTCTTCTTGGCAAATTTGAGGGCCAATTTCTTTCTCCTGACTTGTGCTCCAATCCGCCTGGGACACTCTCGTCCCATGAAATGCCAGACCTTTCACCATCCACCATCACTTTTCATGCCACTATCATGATCACTTCACTTTTCACTTCACAACCCACCCTACCACCCTGCTGTATACCCTACACCTCAGCTCTCATTACCCGATCTTTCGTCCTTTCTCTACCTTTCCCTACATGCATATGAGGACATAGCATCGTTCGGCATGGGGGGGTGGATAGGCATCTATAGGATCTAGGTATTTTATGGTATCATGCAGTTCCCACCTATTTATAAATATGCAAGAATAAGAAAAAGAAAAAAAAAATATAATAATAATAATAATAATAATAAATGGTGTTTAGTAATGATCTAAAGGCTGAAGCAAAAATACAATAAGTGTTTATGGATATTCAACCTCTATTTTGAAGACTTTCTAGGCCACAGAAGCTTGATTCGCTCAGGCTCAGGCTTAATTCAGTTGAGCATTGACAAAATAGATCGAAATATCTCCTAACTAAGGATGTATTCTTGTACCTGAGACACCAGTACAGGATCAGTTGGTTTGCTTCTACTCGATAGCTCAAGTAAACTTGGTTCACACAAAACATATCAGGAAAGACCAGGTGAACATAAGATCCAGCCCTAGTGTTCATTAGGGAAGGTGGAGACCTTACTTGTGCACGTAGGTAGACTTTTTATCCCAGGCTTTACCCTTATGTTTAGGAGCGACTCTTTCCACCAAGAAAGAACTCTCCCACCAAAAGGACAAGTGTGCTCCTCAAAATAATGTTGTAAGGGATATACTGACACGTGTTTCAAAAAAAAATGCAAATAAGTCAGTATATCTCGCAAATGTCTGTAAAGTCTCTACCCTAAAAAAGTTCTTCAGGGCAAGTCACAAATACCCTATTTTCCTGTGAGCCACAAATGTCAGAAAATGGGAGTTGAGTTTTCCGTCATCATCTTAAGGGTCAATCCGAAAACATGAGCTGAAACTGGGACCAACCTGTACTTAATGATTCATGAAACCCTGGGCTTGAGTCTTAATGTTCATCTGGTCAGTCTTGATCCTTCACTAAGCACAAGCCATAACCTCTTGAGCTCTTGAGTACGGCAAAAACCTCCTGGATCCTGGAAATCTTACTTAAGGTTTAAATATCAAGAGTCCTGGTTAGTTGAGAGATGATCTTTGTCATGTGAGACTTAAAGTACTGGTAGTCTCCTCTGCAACTGCTTCTCACAGTATCCAACATTAAACACACCTATATCACCTCAAAAGAAAATCTTCAGTTTAAGATCATTTCTAAATACTGTTTTGCTAAGGACTAGCAAATGATAGGAATGGGGTTATGATTGCACCGCAAAAATACGCCTGCAATTGTGCCATCTTGTGCTATTTCCTAGCATTACCAGTGCCTATTAGGGTTCCATGGTTGCATTTGTGAAAATACATGCATGCATGCATTTAATTGAGAGGGGAGGAGAGTAAATAAGTGTCCTTGAAATTAACATTTTTCCACAAGTGTATCTTTGCAAAATTCACCATCTTTTTATTTTTATTTCAACTTGATTTTGAAATGCTTCCCGCGGCTGCTTGGATTGACTTCTTCCTCCTCGCGCCATGCTCTCCATCACCTCTTCCTACTAAGCCATTCCCTGCTAACAGCTCTCCCTGCCAGCCGCAGCAGCCACTCCCTGCAGCCGCATGCAAGCCATGTGCAGCCATGCCTTCTTCCTCTATAAAATAGGGTGTGTTCTTCTTCTTCAAACAGCCTGGTCCTCACGAAAAAAGGACCCAACACAGTAGCATCACCTTCTTCTCCAGGCCGCCTCCTCCCCCTCTCCCTCCATATGCAGGACCTCCTCCTCAGAGGAGACACTCTGCAAGCAGGAGTCTTCACTGTGGTGCACACCTAGCACTGTGAAACCACCACTGCCCAACTCTTCAAAGAGCCGGTGGGAGTGGTGGCCTTCGGTCCCTGTTTCAAGTTCAAGCCATTGCAGCCATTGGAGCAGGAGCTTCAAGCTTTGAAGCTCTCAAGCTCCGCATAGCAGCAGCAGCTGCACCGCGCACGCCAGTAGTCTGGTGGTCTTCTCTTCCCTGACTTCTTCATTCCAGCTCTTCTGCCATTGCCGCAGGCTTCAAGGTCTGAAGCTCCGCAGCAGCAGCAACAGTAAGGCGGCAGCAGGCACACAGGCCACCGCGCGCCCACACGCAGGCCACTGCGCATTCCTGCAGGCGCCCTTGCCTCCCACTCCGCGCGCTCTGTCGTGAACTTCTCCGGGCCTGCAACCGGTCAGCGTAACCCTTCCTCACACGCACCAGCCCATGCGTGCCAGCCGCAAGCCGCCCGCACTCACAACACCTGCAGCTGGCAGTTGTGCGGCTCGCCCGGCCATTGTAGCCACTGTTCACGTGTTTCTGCGGAACACTGTGGCTATACTGGGGTGACCGGTGAGTTTCTCACTTAACTGGTCACCCAGTGCACCACAACCGGCCGCAGCACACGTGTGCGTCTCGGCCCGCGTCACTCGCACCTGCCCACGTACGTCTGCGTGCGCCCGCCTCTCCCAGCGCTTGCCTTCGCCCGCTCCCTTCGTCCGCGTACACCTCTTCGCACAGCGCCGTGCGCTACAACCTCCTCTTCTCATGCCCACTCCCATCTGTGTGCTGCGGCCTCTTCTCTCCGTGCGCATACGCGCCTACGCGCACGCGTGGGACTTCCAGACGACGCCCTGAACGCACAGATGACTTAACCCGCGCGTCTTCACTCCAGCAGCGCAGTCTCTCCCTCTCTCGCCTGCTCTCTCTCTCTCTCAATCTCTCTCACAACACTCTCTCACTCTCCTTACCGACGCTTGCACACACATACACTCACACTTTCGTACACACACACACACCTATACACTATTATATACATATATATATACATATACATATATATACTGATATATATACATATATTTATATACATATATATATACATACATATATATATATACTTATATTTATACATATAGTAGTACCTTTATACTTATGTATTGGTATACATACATACATATATATATCAATATACTTATATATGTACATATAGATATATATTTACATATATACATAAAATTATATACATATACATATATATATATACATATATCTATACATATATTACTACTTATATAACTATGTATTAGTCTATATATATATCTGTATACTTATATATATATATACACATATTTACTTACCTATATACATATATACACAACTACTTATACATATATATATATATACACACATACATATATATCTATATATACTTATATACATATATATACATATCTAGCTACATATATCTATATATACATATATTACTATATATATATAAACATATACATATACATCTATATAGTATTATATACATACATACATATATATATATATCTATACATATATCAATCTATACATATAGCTACATACATATATACATATATACTTATATATATATATATACATATATAACTACATATATATACCTATATATTTATAACCATATATATATATATATACATATACATATATTTAGATATATACATACATATATAGTTTCACATTATTTACCATACGTGGTATCACGGGAATATCTGCACTTGTTGCTGATATTCCCCGATACACGTGTACAAAAAGCGTGGTCACATAAATCTTCCACCATCCATCCTAAACTCCACACGGCACCTCGTCCTGTCGATTGCATCTTTCTAGATGACGACCGACCCGACACCGTGCTACACTCCATCTCCGCCTCCACCCCCACCCCTTTATACATATATAGTATAGATATATATATAGATACTATAGTTACTTTACTTCTATTTCTCTTGCATGCCCATAAAAAGATAAAAAAATATATAAAAGAGAAAAGATAATCCTTGACTTGCAGGTACTCTATCTTGCGAATTGCAAGACCCATTTTGGAACCGTGATTCAGCTCAAAGCCGAGAACCCAATCTTGATGGTGTGCCTCAAGGACAACAATTACCAGAAAAAAATCTAAATAGAAAAAACACCAAAAACACAGTAAAAGAACGAAAGGGACTCGTTGTAGGAAAGGCATAGAAGCTTGACTTGTAACCCCACTTCCCTGAGATCGACCCAGGGGCTAAAACTGACCAAGATAAAATCAAGTAGGCCAGGTTAAAAATTTTGTAAGGAGATGGTTAGGTCCGATTTAGGTTAACCACTATACACACTTCAACGATAAAATCACCATATTAGCAACCTATTCGTGTCCTACACCAGGTCCCGATTAGTCTGATACACGCACTGACGGCCATGTCCTCGTCAGACGTGTCATCCTTGATACAATCGTAATCAGAGGTCTTGGCTGCCTTGAAGATGTTAAGCTTGAGCTTTTCAGATACAATGGCAATCTCAATACAGCCCGACTCGTAGTCGATATGGGCGCAGGCTGTGGCTAGGAAAGGTCGACCAAGGATGATCGGACTATCAGAAAGTGAGCTAGGAACTTCCATATCTAAAAAAAGAAAGTCAGCAGGAAAACAGAGACTGTTGACCCTAACCACCATGTCTTCCACCACACCCTTCAAAATTTTGACAGAACGATCTGCCAACTGTAGCGTGACAGGGGTGGGTTTCAGATTTCCCAAGGAAAATTTTTTGAGCAAGATGGTTGGTATAAGATTGATGGAAGATCTTAGATCAAGCAGGGCATGATTAAAATTGCAGCCTTGGATGCTACAGGAAATAAGCGGTGTGCCCGGATCTTTCTACTTCGGTGGTAGATTTGACAGTATAGCACAACTCGCATGAGGCGAGAGAACCACCAGATTCTTAGTTTTCTTTGACTATTTCCTGGGTGTTGTGTAGTCTTTGAAAAATCAGGCGACAGTAGGCATGTGGTCGATAGCCTGGAGCAGGGGTACCTTGATTTCAACATCCCTGAATAAAATACACAGGTTATCAAAAGCCTGCGTATCCTTCTTCTTGCCTTTTGTCACCCTCAGTAGAGCCTCAGGGAATGGGGCTGATTCTAGCACCAATTTGGGTGTATCGTCCTCTCGCGAATGCGGTGCGCATCCTAAATGAGAGGGTGATGAAGAAGACGGGCCAGGATCAGGTTGAGGAGGATCGACGGTCTGCTTACCGCTCCTCGTAGTGATAGCATTGGACGATGCGGGTCCAGTGTGATCATACGGCAGAGGAGGGTTTGCAATAAGGACATAAGAGTGAGGTACTGCAGCAGGATTAGCCTGAAATCCCAGTGGAATGCTCAGAGCCTGTAGAATTTGATGTACCTACCCTTGAGAAGGTCATGCTTGTGGTTGAGGACCACGAGGTATGAAATTTCGCGGGTTAGGAACAGTTTGGGCTGGGAGAGTGCCCTGAGATTGAGTCACCATGCGTTGTTGATTGATCTCAGCATTCTGCTGCACCAATTCGTGCTGAAGAGAGGTCATGTTCTCTTCATGGTGCTTTGACATTTCCGTCATCATTCGCATCAATTTGTCAAGAGGACTTGATGCGTATTCTGTTGCGGTACGCAAGGACCCGATGGCGGATTCACCATAGGATTAGACTGGGCCCTTGGGATGATGGGTGCGGACGATCGCATTGGTCCACTCGCAGGGTTTTGGCACTGCGGGTTGTTGGACCAAGCGAAATTTGGATGATTTCACCACCCTAGGTTATAAGTGCCAGAGAACAGGTTATTTCCCAGGGCGCAAACGTCTTCTATGCCAGAAGATGTATCCTCATGTAAATACGCATCCGAGCACACAGAGGCTTGGTCCTCCGTGTCAGAATATTGGCTTGCAGAAGCCAGATCCACATGACTTACCGAATCACTCAACGCGACACTCGGTAAGGAAGGTCTTACGGGGTTTCTCGAGATAAGCCTAGTGTTTGAAGAATTGGGATTGTGACGAAGTGGTGAGGTCGGGGTGTTTGCCATAGAATGGGCGGTGTTGGCCAGAAGCTCATCCAGCTTCTTGTGCACGACGGAGACTTCATCCAATTTTTGTGCGATAAGGCTGAGATCTGTGGATGAATGGAAGGGTCCCATGTCAAATTCGTGGACGTTACGGGGCAGGCTGGTACGATTAAAAGCGACAATGGAGGCATTGTTCATTGAGTTTTCGCTAATATTTTCAAATAATTCGAATGCTCCATTCTCGTCTTTATTCATGAAATTCCCTCCGCAGGAAGTGTCTGCAATCTGCTTCAAAGTCTCATTTATCCCATAGTAGAAAATCTGGGCTATATGCCACTTAGGCAGACCGTGGTGTGGATACTTCCTGGGGAGGTCATTATATCTCTCGCATGCCTCATGAAATCGTTTGCCGTTTTGTTGCGTAAATGAAGTGATAGCACGGGGAAGCGCATTGGTTCACCCGATTGGGAAGAACTTCTTGAGAAACGATGTTCGCATCTCTTCCCAAGAGTGGATGGTTCTCCCAAGGGTGCGTGACCACTACGACGCTTTATCCCGCAATGAAAATGGGAACATTTTCATGAGGACTATAGGTAACCTGATATTTCTTGGTTTAACAGTTTCAGCCAATCAGGTTAGGTCTTCCAAGTGTAGAAAAGGATCTTCACTTGCAAGATCATGGAAGTGAAAATTTATCAGGCCAATTATGTTAGGTTTTAGTTCAAAGTCGTCCCCGCCCATGGGGACCCAAATTTGTCCTATGGTCTCCATAGCAGTGGGATTCTGATAGGAGCTAAGAGACCTAGGCTTCTCCCATTCGGGAGGGTTCTGCATTTCCTCCAATGTTTCACTAATGGCCTCAATTTGTTCATTATACATTTCCATTTGGGCTTGGAGGCGGGTTATGGGATCTAAGGCTCCACCACCTGGTGGGTTTTGAGGGTGATTTCCTCCCTCCGGATTTGGGGGTGGGCGTGCAGCCATGTTTGTGGAGGAGGACGATTCGGCTTCTTTTCTAAAATTATCTGGCAATTCACATGGTTCAGGGTTTTGTGACCTCCTCCCAAACATGCACTACCGCAAGAAGAATTGAGGGGATACGAAGGGAAAAGAGATGAGAGAAATGATGCCACAAAGGTACACTGATGAAAAATCAATACAATCAAATTCCTAACCTCTACAGTGTGCCCTTAGACCTAAAGATCCAAGTTACCTACTATCACGACCAATGGATCCGAATGCGAGCACTGTGGAACCACCAGGCCAGATTGAAAGGTCGTTTGCCCCAGTCTTAGACACTCGATAGCATGCGGGAACCCTCACCAGCACATAGGCACTACTTGCAGGTAGTTAGACATCCAATCCTTAATAAGGGTTAAGTTGCTACCAATTTTAGTTAGAGGCTCAAGTGTTTCTGGAATGTGAAGGGTGTTATTTACGGGTAATGCCCAAGTTAGAGTGTGTAAACCAAGCATGCAATGGGGAAATCTCCCCAAATTTAAGTTTTAATTGGTGAATGATTTTTAGAATGCAGCCTTAAGTAGTATGGATTTTATGATTTCCCTGAAATACCAATTCAACCAATCTCTTGGTTTTGAGAGAATACAAGTTTTCTTCTAAGCCCAACAAACCCTCCTTCAATGTCAATTGGTTAATGCATGCTAAAATGCAATGGGCTTCCCTAGATGGACATTTCTATGTGTGGATGCATGAATCAATTTTAGATTAGTGCGAAAGGGAGCCAAAGCACTTCAATTCAAGTGCTCCCAATCACTAAAAAGATGTCCACACACAAGGCTCAACCATAAGATAAAGAAAATCAAATTGTTGGGGTTGAAGTACTCGGGATTGAATCTTAGGCACGTGAAAGGTCATGGTGGGGTTGGAATCAACTCGATTCCAAGTCTCCCCACCAAAAAGGTGATCCTGAATTGCAGATAAATGAGGTAAAGAGGGATGGCAATCAATCTATTTATCTTTGCCTCCAAGAATACTACACACGATGAAAGATTCAAGAATGCAAAGTTAGGCAGGAAATCCCGGGAAAGTGGGAGTGATGACAAACAATCAAACAAGTGATTTTTAATCCACTTGCCCCAAGAGATCCAAAGAATTGTTTTTAGTTTTTTTTTTTTTTAGTTGTTTTTTCCTTTTTTTTTTTGTATTATTAAGGTGACAAGTTGACCTAAGTTGCTAAGAAAGAAAGACCTACTTGTTCAGCAACGTGCACGAAGCTCCAGTGCGGTGCTGGCATCTTCACGCTGTCGTTCCCACCTTGTATCTACCCACGTCTCCGACTTTGTCTGCCTGCCTTCTCCTTGCAACTGGTTCACCTGCACACCAACAAACAGAAACACTCGTGAGGAGAAGGGTATGAGAAGAGAAAAATTAAAGGAATGGAGTAGAAACTTACTTGAATACGCACTTCCCCAGCAATAGTGCCAGAAAAGAGCTATGGTCGGGCCCAGATAGGTTGTGTTAATATAGTGATTTAATCGTTGAAATGCATATAGTGGTTAACCTAAATCGAGCCTAACCATCTCTTTACAAAATTTTTTTACCTGTCCTATTTGATTTTATCTTAGTCACTTTTCGGGCCAGGGTCGAACTCAGGGAAGTGGGATTAGAGGTGAATAAGTTTCTACGCCTTTCCTACAACGAATCTCTTCCATTCATTTACTATATTTTTGGAGTTTTTTCTATTTAATATTTTTTTTTCTGATAATTTTTGTCCTTGAGGTACACCCTCAAAATCAGGTTCTTGGCTTTGAGCCAAATTAGGGTTCCCAAAACTGGTCTTGCTATTCGCAAGATTGAGTACCTGCAAGTCAAGGATTATCTTTTCACTTTTATATATATTTTTTATCTTTTTAATTACAGAAAAGAGAAATATAAATAAGATCAATATAGTATATATATATGTATATATTAGATATGTATATAGGGGTGGGGGTGGAGGTGGAAATGGCATGTAGCATGGTGTCGAGTCGATCGTCGTCTAGGAAGACGCAACCAACAGGACGAAGTGTCGCGTGGAGTATAGGATGATTGGTGGAAGATGTGTGCGAAGACACTTTCTATACGTGTGTATCGGGGAATATCAGCAACTGGTGCAGATATTCCCGCGATACAACGTATGGTAGGTGATATGAAAATATATATATATGTATGTATATATGTAAATATATATCTATATGTATATATATATTTTGTTATAATTATATAAGTGTATATCTAACTATATATGTGTATATATATATATATGTATATATATATAATTGTATATATATGTATGTATATATAACTATATATATATGTATATAGTTAAATATATGTGTATATGTATATATATATATTGGTATAAGTATCTATGTATATAGATATATGTAGACAAATATATATAAATATATATATATTTAGTTATAGATATATATGGATATATCTATATAAATACATGTATGTATATGTATATATATATATGTATATATACTTTTGCCTAGTTGTATAGGTAATAATATATATAGAGATATATATATATATACACACACTTATACGTATATATGTATGTATATTTGTATACATATATATCTATATAAATATAAGTATATATATGTATATATACTTATACTTAGTTGTATAGGTAATAATATATACATATCTATATATATATGTATGTATATTTGTATATATATATATCTAGATAAATATATGTATGTATATTTATATATATTTATACTTAGTTGTATAGGAAATAATATATATATAGATATATATATATATATACACTTATACGTATATAAATATATGTATATATGTAAATATATATTTATATATATATATATGTATGTATGTATACTAATACTTAGTTATATAAGTACTAATATATGTATAGATATATGTATATATATATATGTATATAAATATGTATGTATATATATATAAGTATATAGTAGTGTATAAGTGAGTGGGTGTGTCTACGAGAGTGTGCGTGTGTGTGTATGTGTGAGGTGAGTGTCTGTGCGAGAGAGAGAGAGAGATAGAGAGAGAGTCTGCAGAAGATGGCATGGGCATTGAGTCGACTGATGCAGCGACTGTCGTCTGATGCCATGCGCAAGCGCAGGCGCGTAGGTGCACGACACGCGCGCACGCAAGAGGGAGTGGGCGTGGGGAAGGGACCGTAGCGCACTGCGCTGCACGCTGAGGTGGGTGCGGGCGAAGGTGCTAGCCCAAGCGGACGTTGAAGCGGGCTGGTGCAAATACGAGAGGGAGCGCGGAGAGAGACGTGGGCGCGGCCGTGCGCGGACAGGCTGGCGACGGTCGCGGCATGGAGAGAGAGCACCTGGTGACCAGATAAGTGAGAAACTTACCGGTCACCACACTGTAGCCACAGTGCCGCGCTCTCTAGCGTGAACAGTGGCTACCGGGCGCGCTCATCTCGCGCGATCGCCTGCTGCCAGTTCCGCGTGTGCGCTTGTCGCAGAGCGAGCTGGAGCGCACGCGGAAGGACTACGCCGACTACTTGTGAGAGCGTTGAGGGACGAGGGCAACCTGCTGGCGTACGCAGAAAGAGCTGCGCCGGCTGTTGGCATGCGCGGTGGCCTGCGTGCGGGTGAGCGGTGACTGACGCCTTGCTGCAGCGGCGGTTGAACTTCAAAGCTTGACTCTGTGGCAATGGCAGATGTGGATCGAATGACGAAAGCAGAGCGGTGAACCACCATGCCCACCGGCTCTTTGATGAGCTGGGAGGTGGTGGGACTCAGAGTGGTGGTTGTGCACCACTGTGAGCTGCTCCTGCCCACAGTGTGGCTCCTTAGGAAGAAAAGAGGCTACGGATGGAGGGGAGAGGGGAGGAGATGGCCTGGAAGGGAAGCTGTTGTGTTGGGTGGACCTGGCTCAGCTGCAAGGAAGAAGGCTATGCTCTTTTTAAAGAGGAAAGAGGCATGCACAGCCATGCCCTGGGCTGTGCATGGCTCTGCATGCGGTTGGTAGGGAGTGCTTGTTGCAAAGAATGGCGTGAGGAAGGTCCAGCCTTGCCATGCAGCCGCGGAGAAGAAAGTCAACTAAAAATATAAAAGTAAAAATAATGATGGTGAATTTGCGAGGCAGCACTTGAGGAATACATTAATTTCAAGGCCATTTTATTCACTCTCCTCCCCTCTCAGATAAATGCATGCATGCATTTATTTTTACAAATGCGACTATGTCTACCTAATTTACACTGGTAATGCTTGGAAATAGCACAAGATGGCACAATTGTTGGTGTATTTTTGCTGTGCAATCAGTACCATACAGCTTTGTGTTGACTACACATAGCTAAACCGGGTCACTGTCAAGAATAAGTACCCGCTGCCTTATATCGAGGACCTCTTTGACTAGTTGAGAGATGCCACAGTGTTCTCCAAGATAGATTTGAGGTTAGGTTAACACTAGTTGAGGATCAAGGAGGCTGACATCTCCAAAAAAGCTTTTCATACTTGGTATAGACAGTACGAGTTCTTGTTCATGTCGTTTGGGCTGACCAACACCCCCGCTGCATTCATGGATATGATGAACTATGTTTTCAGGTCGTAGTTAGACCAGTTTGTGGTGGTGTTCATCGACGATGTACTAGTCTACTCTTGGGATCAGGCACAACATGGACAGCACCTACGTATGGTCCTGGATACCTTGAGACAGCATTGGTTGTACGCCAAGTACAATAGGTGCGAGTTCTGGTTGACGCAGGTGACCTTCTTGGGTTACTTGATTTCAGGAGACAGATTGGCTGTGGATCCAGCCAAGGTCGAGGTTGTACTCAGGTGGGAGAGGACATGCACAGTGATAGAGATGTAGAGCTTTCTATGACTAACAACTACTACCAGTGGTTTATCAGAGGGTTCTCTCAGATCACGCATCGTATGACCCAGCTAACCCAAAAGGATGTGCCCTTTGACTAGACAAACAAGTGTGAGGCATGCTTTCAGGAGTTGAAGGAGAGGCTGACTTCAGCTCCTGTACTCAGCATTCTAGATAGTAGTGGTGGGTTCGTGGTTTACACCGACGCCTCGTTGCAGGGGTAGGGTGGTGTGCTCATATAACGGGGTCACGTTGTCGCTTAAGCTTCATGAAAACTGAAGCCCCAAGACCATCGCTACCCTACCCATGACTTAGAGCTGGTAGTAGTTGTCTTCGCGTTGAAGACATGGATGCACTACCTTTATGGTGAGACGTTCGAGATCTTCATGGATCACCAGAGCCTCAGGTGCCTGTTTGACCAAAAGAAGCTCAACATGAGATAGAGATGATGGTTAGAGCTCCTGAAGGACTACAACTGTAGCATCTCCTACCACCCAAGGAAGGCCAATGTGGTGGCCGACGACTTGAGCCAAAATGCACCCACCCACTTGGCTAGCCTGCAGGCACAGAGTTGGAGACTCATGGAGGAGGTAGGCAGTTGGCGACCTTGGGAGTCACAGGGGTACTGCAGGGCAGTGGAAGTGACGTGGTAGGCATGACCAGAGCTAATAGACCGCATCATTACATGGCAGATGGCCGACCCATACTTACAGACACTGCGAGATAGGGTGTTGACAGAGGACCCAGGGGAATTTTCCTTCTCTGACAAGATACTACACATGATGGGACGTTTGTGCATTCTTAGAGATGAGGAGCTGTTAAGAGAGCTCTTGACTGAGGTGCACAGGTCTAGGTTCACCATACATCCTAGGAACACGAAGATGTACCATGATCTGTGGTGTGATTTCTGGTGGAGAGGGATGAAGGGGATGTTGGCGAGTTTGTTCAGCAGTGCTTGGTATGCCAGCAGGTGAAGGCTGAGCAGCAAAGGCCTGTAGGGCCGTTACAGTCAATTCATGTGCCAGAGTGGAAGTGGGAGGGTATAACCATAGACTTGGTGGTGGGTTTACCAGTTACACAGCGAGGACACGACATAGTTTAGGTGATAGTAGACTAGTTGATGAAGATGACACAGTTTCTGCTGATCTGCGACACCTTTAGGCCAACATAGCTAGCAGAGCAGAACATCAGAGAAGTGGTGCATCTTCATAGAGTCCCTCATGAGATCGTATCCGACAGGGATACTCACTTCACTTCCCAGTTCTAGGCTGAGTTTCAGTACGCCTTGGGGACTCATTTGAGGTTTAGTACTGCCTACCACCCCCAAATCGATGGGCAGTCGGAGTGCACCATATAGACACTAGAGAACCTCCTACAGGCATGTTTACTAGACTGAAGAGGCTCCTAGGAGGAGCATTTTCCCCTGGCCTAGTTCGCATACAATAACAGCTACCATTCAAGCATCGGCATGGCACCTTACGACGCTCTGTATGAAAGGAATTGTACTGCACCCTTGAGTTGGATCGAGGTGGGGACCAAGTGGGATGTTGGTCCCAGGCTAATCCATCAGCGTCAAGAGGTGATAGAGCAGATTCATAGACTGCTTCGTACTATCAGGAGTAGGAAGAAGATCTATGCTAATAAGAAGCGCAGAGAGGTGCAGTTGTAGGTTGGGGATCACGTCTTCCTCCATGTTTTTCCCATGAAGGGCTTGCAGCGTTTTGGGGTGAAAGGGAAGCTTGTGTTGAGGTTTGTGGGGCCCTTTGAGGTCTTGGAGCGGGTAGGACCCATTGCTTACTGGCTTACCGTTCCTCCCTAGCTTTCTAGAGTACACAATGTGTTCCGTGTGTCCACCCTCAGGAAGTACGTCGCCGACCCCAGCCACATTCTGAGCCACGACAGCATCGAGGTAGGGGATTACTTGACCTACCCTAAGAGACTAGTTCAGATATTGGACAGTGCCGTCCGGAGTCTGAGAGGGAAGGAGGTGCCTCTACATGACTTAGAACTGGCAGCAGTTGTCTCCGCACTGAAGACATGGAGGCACTACTTATACGGTGAGACGTTCAGGATCTTCATAGATCATAAGAGCCTCAAGTACCTGTTTGACCGGAAGGAGATCAACATGAGATAGAGACGATGGTTAGAGCTCCTAAAGGACTACGACTGCAGCATCTCCTACCAACCAGGGAAGGCTAATGTGGTGGGCAACGCCTTGAGCTGGAAGGCACCCACCGACTTAGCCAGCTTCCAGGCATAGAGTTGGAGACTCATGAAGGAGTTAGGCAGTTGGTGACCCCGGTAGTCACGGGGGTACTACGAGGCAGTGGGAGTGATGTGGCTGGCATGACCAGAGATGATAGACCACATCATTATAGGGCAGATGGCTGACCCATACTTACAGACACTACGAGACAGGGTGCTGACAGGTGACCCAGGAGATTTTTCCTTCTCTGATGAGATACTGCACATGAGGGGACGTTTGTGCATTCCTAGAGATGAGGAGCAGTTGAGAGAGCTCCTTATTGAGGTGCAGGGGTCTAGGTTCCCCATACATCCTGGGAAGATGAAGATGTACCATGATCTGTGATGTGACTTTTGGTGTTGAGTGATGAAGTAGGATGTTGGTGAATTTGTTCAGCAGTGCTTGGTATGCCAGCAAGTGAAGGCCGAGCACTAGAGGCCTATAGGCTGTTACAACCACTTCCTATGCCAGAGTGGATGTATGAAAGTATCACTAAGGACTTAGTGGTGGGTTTACCAGTTACACAGTGGGGACAGGACATAATTTAGGTGATAGTAGATAGGTTGATGAAGATGGCACAGTTTCTACTGATTCGCATCACCTTTGGGCCAACACAACTAGCAGAGTGGTACATCAGAGATGGGTTGCGTCTTCACAAAGTCTCTCTCGAGATCCTATCCGATAGGGATACTCACTTCACTTCCCATTTCTGGGCAGAGTTTCAGCAGGCCTTGGGGACTCGTTTGAGGTTCAGTACTGCCTGCCACCCCCTGACCGACGGGCAGTCGGAGCGCGCCATACAGACATTAGACCTCCTACATGCTTGTGTACTGGACTGGAGAGGCTCCTGTGAGGAGCATTTGCCTCTAGCCGAGTTCGCATACAATAACAGCTACCATTCAAGCATCAGCATGGTACCTTACAAGGCTCTCTACAGAAGGAAGTGTACTGCACCCTTGTGTTGAGTCAAGGTGGGTACCAAGTGGGATGTTGGTCTCAAGCTGATCCGTTAGAGTCAGGAGGTGATAGAGGAGATTCGTAGATGGCTCCATACTATTAGGAGTAGGTAGAAGAGTTATGCTGATAAGAAGCACAGAGAGGTGCAGTTCGAGGTTGGGGATCACGTCTTCCTCAGTGTTTTGCCCATGAAGGGCTTGCAACATTTTGGGGTGAAAGGGTCATTTGTGTCGAGGTTTGTGGGGCCCTTTGAGGTCTTCGAGCGGGTAGGACCCATTGCTTACTGGCTTGCCCTTCCTCCCTAGCTTTCTAGTGTAGACGACGTGTTCCATGTGTCCGACCTCAGGAAGTACGTCGCCGACCCCAGCCGCATTCTGAGCCATAAGAGCATCGAGGTGGGGGATGACTTGACCTACACTAAGAGACCAGTTTAGATATTGGATAGAGTCGTCCGGAGTCTAAGAGGGAAAGAGGTGCCACTGCATGACTTAGAGTTGGCAGCAATTGTCTTCACACTGAAGACATGGAGACACTTCCTTTACAATGAGACATTCGAGATCTTCACAGATCACAGGAGACTTAGGTACCTGTTTGACCAGAAGGAGCTCAACATGAGATAGAGACGATGGTTAAAGCTCCTGAAGGACTACGACTCCAACATCTCCTACCACCTAGGGAAGGCTAATGTGGTGGACGACGCCTTGAGCCGGAAGGCGCCCACCAACTTGGACAGCCTGCAGGCACAAAGTTGGAGACTCATGGAGGAGGTAGGCAATTGGCAACCCCGAGAGTCACGGGGGTACTACAGGGCAGTGGTAGTGATGCAGCAGGCACAACCAAAGCTGATAGACCGCATCATTACAGGCCAGATGGTTGACTCATACCTATAGACACTACGAGACAGGGTGTTGATAGGGTACCCAGGAGACTTTTCCTTCTATAATGAAATGCTGCACATGAGGGGGCATTTGCACATTCCTAAAGATGAGGAGCTATTGAGAGAGCTCCTGACAGAGGTGCATGGGTCTAGGTTCACCATACGTCCTGGGAACGTGAAGATGTATCATGATCTTCGATGCAACTTCTGGTGCAGAGGGATGAAGCGGGATGTTGGTGAGTTTGTTCAGTAGTGCTTTGTATGCCAACAGGTGAAGGCCGAGCACCAGAGGCCTATACAATTATTACAACCAATTCCTGTGCCAGAGTGGATGTGGGAGAGTATCACCATGGACTTGGTGGTGGGTTTACCAGTTACGCAGCAGGGATACGACATAGTTTGGGTGATAGTAGATAGGTTGACGAAGATGGCATGGTTCTTGCCGATCTATGTGACCTTTGGGCCAGCAAAGCTAGCAGAGCAGTACATCAGAGATGTGGTGTGTCTTCACAGAGTCCCTCATGAGATCGTATCTGAAAGGGATACTCGCTTCACTTCCGAGTTATGGGCAGAGTTTCAGCAGGCCTTGGGGACTCGTTTGAGGTTCAGTACTACCTACCACCCCTAGACTGACGGGCAATCGGAGCACACCATACAGACACTAGAAGACCTCCTACGTGCTTGTGTACTAGATTTTAAAGGCTCCTGCGAGGAGCATTTTCCCCTGGCCGAGTTGGCATACAATAACAGCTACCATTCAAGCATCAGCATGGCACCTTACATGGCTCTATATGGAAGGAAGTGTACTGCACCCTTGAGTTGGGTCGAGGTGGGGACCAAATGGGAGGTTGGTCCCAAGCTGATTCGTCAGAGTCAGGAGGTTATAGAGTAGATTCACAGACGTCTCCATACTATCAGGAGCAGGCAGAAGAGCTATGCTGATAAGAAGCACAGAGAGGTGCAGTTCGTGGTTGGGGATCACGTCCTCCTCCGTGTTTCTCCCATGAAGGGCTTGTAGCATTTTGGGTGAAAGGGAAGCTTACACTGAGGTTTGTGGGGCCCTTTGAGGCCTTGGAGTGGGCAGGATCCGTTGCTTATCGGCTTGCCCTTCCTCCCAAGCTTTCTAGTGTACATGACATGTTCCATGTGTCCAACCTCAGGAAGTACGTTGCCCACCCCAATCACGTTTTGAGCCATGAGAGCATCGAGGTTGGGGATGACTTGACCTACCCTAAGAGACAAGATCAGATTTTGGATAGAGCCATCCAAAGTCTGAGACGGAAGGAGGTGCCACTGGTGAGGGTCCTATGGAGAAGCCAACGGTACGAAGAGGCGACTTAGGAGCCTGAGGTGGCGATGCGAGAACAGTACCTGGAGTTTTTTGAGGGTACGCCACTTCTAGCCTACTTTGATCCTCTTTAGATTTGTTATGCGCTTTTATGTTTATTTTCTGCACCCTAGTTAGCTCAAGTTTCGGGGACAAAACTTCCTTTAAGTTTGTTATGTTGAAATGACCCATCGGAAGGACCGTTTAGAGATTTGTTGGAAAGTTAGGGGCGTGAGTGCAATCTTAAAATCCCTTGGTTTTAGTTTATGGGTTTTGCGGAAAGGAGAAAGGTTTGTAGGTGAAATTCCACAAATTTTCTCTCTCTCCTCCCACACCACACACACCCACGCACACACACCACCCACTCTCCCCCCAAACCCTAACCCTAACCTCCTTCTATTTGAAACCCCATGCCACCCTCTCCATCACCACCAACTCCTCCTTCCCTTGTTGCCGGTGAGCCACTAGCCCTTACCGTCCCCCTACAGCCACAAAGAGGAAGGAGAAGGGTAGAGTGCAGAGGGGAGGGGGAAAGGGAGAGCATGTGAGAGAGGAGAGAAGCTCGAGGAAGCCCATGCGAGCAATGTCGGAGGAGCTTGAGTAGGATAGCTCGTACATGTGGGGACTACCCTTGCCGCGACTGAAGTTGCAACTGTGGGAGAGGGAGAGGGAGGGTGTGAGAGAGGAGAGAGCTCGATCGAGGGAGCTCAAGCGAGAGGGAGGAGGCACGGTCGGAGGAGCTGTGAGCACCTGCGAGAGCTCCAGAGGATGAGCACAAGGAGGTGGAGCTCGCGGAGAAGAGCCTCTCAACCTCTTGCAGTTGTTGGAGCAGCAGCTACCGTACTACGGGCGAAGGCTTACGAGAAGATGAGCATTGCGAGGAGTTCTGCATATTGGATTTTTCTAGTATTAGACGTTTGGCACATCTACCAGACATCTAGAGTAGCGGTAGGACGTCTGGAGCGGAAGTCGAATGTCTGAAATCACGTGAAGTACTGAGGTATGAGTTTTGTACGCTCTGCATGCACGTACGTGTTGTACGTAAGCTACTTTGTCATTGAAATTTTGAGCGATGGTTGCATGTGCAGGCTTATGCCTTGGAAAGGTGCATAAGCACGCTCTTTGAGGTGCTTTAGGATGTCTGGATGTCTCCGCAGCCATCTAATAGACTTATCAAATGTCTGGACGCACTGACAAACGTCTGGAAAGACCCCAAGAAGACTGTAAAGGGGTTACAGATGTCCGCTAGCAACGCAGGAACACAAGGTGAGTTACTAACATCTTTTAAGATGTCTGGGCCTATTCCTAGACGTCTGATTTTAGACAGTATGTATGTTTTTGGCCCATTTAGGGCCCAAATGTAGTCGGATTTACGCAAATGAAGTACTGTTCTTTTCCATTCGAGTTTTTCTATGTGTTATATACTGTTCTGAACTCGTCTGATGTGATTTAGTCATTGGTGTAAATCTCTAGCCTATAGAATGTTCAGGGTCCACGGAGATGATAGGATCTACGATTCTAGCCCCCATTCCTCCCATGTTTTTCGGTAGAGTGGTTCTCTCTAATTGCAGAATTAATAATTAAATTGCATGCCTTATAAATATTCGAATGAACCATACGCTGTGAAATGAACACTAGGGAATAAAGGAATGAATGAATACTGCTTTAGAAATATTCGAATGAACCTTAGGATATGAAATGAATACTAGGGCTGGAAGAAATGCATGTGTAGTTAATAATGAATGAGTTACTGTGATAAAACATGAGCTGCTTGTGCTACCTGTAATACAAGCCTGTACTGAATAATCGATTGTGGAATCTTAACCTTCCTGTTATGCATCAGATATGGAAATAAGAAAGTTTATGTATGAACCCTACGGGGAATATAGGAAGAAACCAAGAATACTGTTGTACAGAAAACCTGATGGTTTTGGAACACGTTGCCTATGGGAAACTGTTTGGACTTGGTTAAGGGAAGTGAGCTGGCCCTCGTGTACGTGGTACCTAGGAGAGCAACTATCCCTTTAGAGTAGAGGGGAGCTTGCTGCCCTTGGGTTGAGACCCAAGGTTGGTTTGCCTATTATATGTTGACTCTTGTTTAGCCCTCACGTACATGGTACCGAGGTGAGATACTTAGTGTATGGAGGAGCTAGCCACCCCAAGGGGCCTGGGGTTAGCATTAGCCACCCTACACCGACTCTTGTTAGGCTGTCTGGGAAAACTGGGATAGTCGGGGGAGGGTGCGTGACTTGTCGATCTTTCGCTTTTAAATCGTTTGTAGTTTAATGTGGTGGAAAAATCGACTAATCAATTTTTAACAAGAAATAACCACTCGTAGAGGAGCGGGTCGTATCCACAGGGAGGCAATAACGTATTAAAATTCGCGCCACTAAAAAATGTTTGTTCGTAGTCAATTTGGACAAGAACCAAGCCAAGATTGCCTTTAGATTAAGGTTTAAGCAAGAAACAATGCTGAAATGGCAATTATGAGAAACTATAGGATATTTTCCGCAATGCAGAGTTAATAAAATATGATTAAAATTTGGCAATGGCAGAAAATGTAAATTTTAATTGAAGGTTTCCTGTAGCAAAACAGGGGAATTTTTCCCCGTTGTCTTGCGCGACGAGCCGATGACCGGGTGCGGGAAGCTCGGAGGAGGTCCCTTGGACCAAGAGCTTCGAATCGGTGGTGGCGGCGAGTCACACGGCGGCCAGAGGTGGCCGGACGAGCTCCGACGGAGGTGCTGCAGCCGGTGAGCTCGCGCGGCTGTTGGCGTGAGATCTGCTCACGCGCTGCTGCTGACGGCTCTGCAGGCGCGGGAGGACGGGTCTGCTGGCGGTTGAGCGGGTGCGGCTGCAGCTGGCGGGGGTGCGCAAGCTGCAGCAAGCTCGGGCGGGGGGGCGCTGCTGGCGGTTCTGCAGGCGCGGGGGTGAACGGTGTGGATTGCAGGCGCTGTTGGAGTTCTGCAGGCGCGGTTGCTGCTGCAGGCGCGGGAGGAGGGTGCTGCAGGCTGAGGAGTGCGTGCGCGGTCTAGAGGGCGTGGAGATGGCGAAGGCTGATGGTGGGCACGCTTATGCTGGAGGCTGGTGGGTGACGCTGTAGGCGTGGGCGCGCATGGATGAAGGCGCAGGCGCGGGGGTGGTGGTGCGGGCGTGAACGGTGAGATGGGCAGATGTGGCTGTGCGGGTGCGGGTGGAGTTCAGACGGGTACCCAAGCGGGTGATCGCAGGTGAGCGGGTAGCTTCAGAAGTCTGGGAAATTCCCCAGAAGTCTTAAG
Source organism: Thalassia testudinum (assembly GCA_037157565.1). Classification (NCBI taxonomy): domain Eukaryota; kingdom Viridiplantae; phylum Streptophyta; class Magnoliopsida; order Alismatales; family Hydrocharitaceae; genus Thalassia; species Thalassia testudinum. The sequence goes on along the minus strand of JAZHRO010000014.1, from coordinate 127,045,802 downwards.
TTACTGAGAGGGTGGCTGAATCAGTAGCTCGGTGATGGTGGTCGGCGATGATGGCGAGGAGGATGCACGCTAAGGTGCTCACGGTGATGCGGCGAGCTCCGGATGGCGGTGTGGCCTATCACACCGCACGCCCACGGTGATGGAGACTCGTCGCCACAGTAGAGGCCGGCAGTGTGGAGTGGAAGAGAGAGGTTCTCTCTGCACAGTGGTGGGTCGGTGGCGGAGGCCTCCCGAGCTCGGCTGCCTCCCTCCTCCTTTTGTAGTGGCCTGCACAAGTTTGAAATCAGCCACCCGACCAGATCCACCACATCCGCTCCCCCTTGAATGGCTTCTTCACTGCATCAGCCAGGCGTTGGAGTGGCAGCCAGCCGTTCTGAAAGAAGAAGAATAAAGAAAACATTGTTAAAATATTAGGATTATTTATGTACAGACCCTCAACTTCTATGTTAATAAAAACAATCTATCTAATTTGTTATCTAATTAGATGAATGCTATTCTAAGCTAATTCTAAATGCACTTAAGATATGAATGCAATGTATGCATTATGTAATTAGATTAAAACTATGAATTAATCTATTTACATCCTAATTTATACTAAATAAATGTTAGAATTAATCTAATGTATAGGCACTTAAATACTTAAATAGCCCACAACTATGGGCTAATCAAATACCCCCATGCCTAGTTTTTGCTAGTCCCTAGCAAAATTAAGCGAAACCTAGCACTCTAAGTAGACTAGTCAACTCACTTAGTCTTCCTTCAGAAGCATATTAAGTTCAGGTTCTAAACCCAAGGTTCCTAAGTAGTTGCTAAGTTACAGACTAGGTCGGCTAAAGACGAGTTGCAGGCACAAGTTTCCCTGATTTCTGACTCTACCCTAAAGTTTATTGATCCCTGAGATTAAAGCATCCGTGCTTGTGCATTGGTCCGAGTTATTTGAGTTAAAGGGAAATTTTTTTTTATATATATAACCTTTTTTTTTTTTTGTTTGATTCTTCTAAGTCTAACCTCAGATCAGCTATCCACACGGTCTGTGTCGGATTCATTGTCCCCATTACCATACCTCGAAGGGTGCCTGGCTTTCGATGCTTCGAGATGGCACCGCCCATAACGACCCCAAGAACTCCTGGCAATCGACACTTCGAGATAGTATCGCCCATGGATTTCTTAAGCGAATTCAGGCCTATGGCAATCGGTACTTCGAGATAGGGCCGCCCATGGTACCTGAACCGCGCAATGCGCTTACATGCCCCTAGTAGGATGGATATCCTAAGAGACAAGCGCCGAGGAGGTAATATGTTATCATCGCATCCTCAAGGTGAGTATATGCTCGACCTCTCCTGCGGCGGGAACTCTTCCAATCAAAATGTGTTTTCAAGCCTCTCTTAAGTCAAAATTAAGAGAACCAAATCTCTTTTCAGAAAGACGAAAATTAAGTTGATTACCAGACCAAGTGTGTGAAATTTGGATGCTTGGTTACAAGGACCCGTAAACCAAAAGGTAGAATAAGACTCTAGGTACTACCCCACCTTTTAACTCAAACCCTAGCTTCCCTTCCTCAACCTCTTGAGGAATGGTCCGCAACTTAACTCCTACTTAAGTTTTTAAGTCCACAAAGGACCCTAAAGTTCTAAAGCTAGTAGCTCATTTAGCTTCTAACGTTTGACCCTAGAATTAACTTAGTCTACCCTAGAGTTCTAATTTGCTTAAGAATGCAAGATCTAGCCAGTTAAGCTCAAAACCTTTTTTTTTTTTTATGTGCACAAATGTATGCAATTATGCTATGTATATCCCCAAGTACACCCCCCCATGCCTAAAATTTGCAATGTCCTCATTGCATAGAAGGATATTACCTGGGTTAGAGCTGAGCTGAAAAGCCAAAAAACCTGCAAATCAAGTTCAAGAATTGCAGAAATAGGCCCTAAAAATGAGCAAAGCAAAGTTGGCCTAGAAAATAGGTAACCTAGGATGTTGGTGAGCTGATGATGAATCCCGATAGCAAATGCTCGCCCAACTAAAATGGGAATGAAATCTTCCCAGGTCACCAAAAGAGGTTCTAAAGGATAAACAGGTAAAATAACCTCCAAAGGGGTAGGGGGAGGATGACAAGGATCCTCCAAAAAGAATGGGGAAGGAATGGTATAGAGATAAACCCCCAGGGTAATGGACTGACTAAAGAAATCATCAATCCATACCCGATACTCCATTATAGAAAATATTGGTCTGTTAAGCCCCCTAGTCAGAGCAAAAATGAGCAATTCTCTAAGGCAAGGATCGTCTAGGGTGTCCAAATTACGAGGTTGTGGGATGGCCATAAGATCTAGGTTGGGTTTAATCAGCTTGGTGTCCATCCCAAACACTCTTTCTAAATCCTCAATTTCATCCCTAGCATTCCTTGTACCATCACATGAATCTTCCTGCTCTTCATCAGGAGTCACAATTTCGCTTTCAGATATAAGCGAATCAGAGGGTGACTTCGAAGTGAATGAAGGCAGGTTGGAAGCAACAGATCTAGGGATTATCCAATCAATGTCATCCCCGGGTTTTTGTTCTTTACTCAAATCTTCCCCGGAGTCTATATGTGAATGCACATAAATCTAAGAAATTGCTTCCAAATTTTCCATCATTTTATCATGAGGAGAAATATCATCAATGGGTGTGCTAAGGAAACCTAATTTGGTCAAATTTGTGACATCCTCAGGGGCTAACTTTTCAAATAAGACATAATCACCCTTAGTGTCACTCCAAATCTTGAATGTAGGTTCCTCATATAATTCTTCCTCCTCCTCATCACATAATTCATCATGTACCCGAGGTCTAGAATCATTTAATATCTCAGCAGATCCCCTAGGGTGCTCTATCTGAGGTAAATGGTTTACACTGGTAACATCAGACTCCTCAGATAGGTCAATTTCTTTAGGGTTAGGTTCCCTAAGGGTGGGTTTGAGTTCCATATCGTGATCAGAAGGGAGGGTAGGATTAACAACTTGACTTTGATCCACTTCATCAAATGTCACAAAAATACTATCATCTGGGTCGAGGTCTTCCAATGGTACCATCATTCCCTTCTTTTGACTCCAATATAATTCAGGTGGATACTCAACCTTATCATCATCTTCCTCGGGTTGCCACCTTTCTTCATCCAATGCATAGCTACTGTCATGTGTATTTTCCTCCCACCTAAAGTGTAGATCACTCAAAGAATTGTTATCTAATGGGGAGGTTTCAAAATCGATCCTTGAAAAGTAGCTATTCTCCCTAGAATTTCCCTCCAACTTAAAGTGTAGCTCTTCCACGGGAGATGCATCTATTGTAGAGGGGTGTACGTCATCCTCAATGGGGTAGATTGGGTGGCTAATTTCATCTCTTTCTTGTTGGCCTGCTCTCAAAGATTCTCCTAACAATTCACTCATTTCGTTTTGTATTTTCTGTATTTCCATCTTCAAAGAGGAGAGGTCATTTCTATCATGAGAGAAGTCAGGCTCAGGCTCATAGTACCCATGAGTGTTTGTCCAACCATAATACTTTTTCAGGGAGGGTGGGTTGGGTATTTCTTTGGTATGTGGGATATTGGGTAAAGCAAATCCCGCTCCTGAGTTCTGCTCACTAATTTGGGGCTTAACTAGGCCAATACTCCTATAATAGGAGTAAAACGGATCCCAATGATTGTCATTATGTCCATCAAGGAATGGACCATCTCGACGTCTGGGATCGAAGGATGCAGAGTGGGGGTGAGGGTGTGGGCAAGATGTGAAAGGATGAAAATCAGTGTGGTCCATTCTAACTCACACTTCAATCAGAATTCCCCAAGCAAGACACAATTCAAAAAGGACCTTTTAGGTCTTTCCCAATTTAGGCTTTTGATTTTAAGTCAGATTGCAAGTGACAATACAATTTGTTCAGTCAATTTACGCGCCTATTGCCAACCTACGGTTCGCCTAAGAAGACCTAGTTGGAGCTTAGGTGTTCTTCCCTAAATTTCAAATGGTCAAGTAAATCCAAAGATGGAAGATCGAGGGATGCAAGTAGGCCTAAGCCTTCCTTTGAAGCTGTGCTTTCGCGGTGCTCCTCAACTACCCCCAAAAATCCGTGACAGGGTATCCCCCTCTTTGGATTTACAAAACCTTTGATCTCAATTTCCGAACACTTCAGAATCCAACGAAAGGAGGGCTCTTGTCCTAGTATTTCCAAACCTAAAGAGTGTCTAGAAGCGTGCCGTGGTGCAAGTGAAATAAGTGTGCATACACCGTCAAATATTTTGAACTTTGAATCGCACGCCAAGTTTGAAAATCAAATCCTTGGTTTTTAAAATGTCCTTCCTTTGATTAGTCCTTTTTCTAAGAAAATGTGACTACTTATTAGATTTATTCAGTACAGATTAGGTGGTCTTCGCATTAAATCCCAAATGCAATGCGTGATCAAAAATAGGATGCAAAGTAAGAGAATACGTACCTTGCCTCCAGCGATCTACGATGCAAGAATGCACGCAATGCAGAAAAGTAAATCTAGAGGCTGCTCATACAGACCTAAATGGTTCGTCCTAGGGCAGGCAGCTTCTAGCAGGCAGCTCATTTTTTTCTTTTTCTGTCTATTTTTTTTTTTTTAGAACTACTTATGCACAAGCAAATAAAATAAATAATAAAAAAAAATAAACCTAAATCTAAAGAAAAGGGAACAGGCTCCCAAAAATTACCCAACACGGGTCCAAAACAAAATCGGGGAACAAACCCCTCAAAATATGCCCCAGAACAAGGATTTCAACCTAACTGTAATGAAATATTAAGTCTACAATCTTAATTCTATTCTAATTAAACTAATGACTAAATGGTGTCCGTCGCGTCCTCGTCCTTCTCCTCCATTTAAAAATGGCTCGCCCAATTCTCGTCTGGCGACGTCAAGGGTCGCCTCTCACACTGGCTGATTCTTGCACAAAAAAGAAAATAAAGAATGGTCAAATCTCTATGCAATTGACAAATAATCAAAATAAAATTAGGCAAAATTATTGCGTCTGTTGCCTCCCCGGCAACGGCGCCATTTGACTTGTCGATCTTTCGCTTTTAAGTCGTTTATAGTTTAATGTGGTGGAAAAATCGACTAATCAATTTTTAACAAGAAATAACCACTCGCAGAGGAGTGGGTCGTATCCACAGGGAGGCAATAACGTATTAAAATTCGCGCCACTAAAAAATGTTTGTTCGTAGTCAATTTGGACAAGAACCAAGCCAAGATTGCCTTTAGATTAAGGTTTAAGCAAGAAACAATGCTGAAATGGCAATTATGAGAAACTATAGGATATTTTCCGCAATGCAGAGTTAATAAAATATGATTAAAATTTGGCATTGGTAGAAAATGTAAATTTTAATTGAAGGTTTCCTGTAGCAAAACAGGGGAATTTTTTCCCGTTGTCTTGCGCGACGAGGAGCCGATGACCGGGCGCGGGAAGCTCAGAGGAGGTCCCTTGGACCAAGAGCTTCGAATCGGTGGTGGCGGCGAGTCGCGCGGCGGCCGGAGGTGGCCGGACGAGCTCCGGCGGAGGTGCTGCAGCCGGTGAGCTCACGCGACTGTTGGCGTGAGATCTGCTCGCGCGCTGCTGCTGACGGCTCTGCAGGCGCGGGAGGACGGGTCTGCAGGCAGTTGAGCGGGTGCGGCTGCAGCTGGCGGGGTTGCGCAAGCTACAGCAAGCGCAGTCGGGGGGGCGCTGCTGGCGGTTCTGCAGGCGCGGGGGTGAACGGCGTGGATTGCAGGCGCTGTTGGAGTTCTGCAGGCGCGGTTGTTGCTGCAGGCGTGGGAGGTGGGTGCTGCAGGCTGAGGAGTGCGTGCGCGGTCTAGAGGGTGTGGAGATGGCGAAGGCTGATGGTGGGCGCGGTTGCGCTGGAGGCTGGTGGGTGACGTTGCAGGCGTGGGCGCGCACGGATGAAGGTGCAGGCGCAGGGGTGGTGGTGTGGGCGTGAACGGTGAGATGGGCGGATGTGGCTGTGCGGGTGCGGGTGGAGTTCAGACGGGTACGCAAGCGGGTGATCGCAGGTGAGCGGGTAGCTTCAGACGTCTGGGAAATTCTCCAGACGTCTTAAGTTACTGAGAGGGTGGCTGAATCAGTAGCTCGGTGATGGTGGTCGGCGATGACGGCGAGGAGGATGCATGCTAAGGTGCTCACGGTGATGCGGCGAGCTCCGGATGGCGGTGTGGCCTGTCACACCACACGCCCACGGTGATGGAGACTCGTCGCCACAGTAGAGGCCGGCAGTGTGGAGTGGAAGAGAGAGGTTCTCTCTGCACAGTGGTGGGTCGGTGGCGGAGGCCTCCCGAGCTCGGCTGCCTCCCTCCTCCTTTTGTAGTGGCCTGCACAAGTTTGAAATCAGCCACCCGACCAGATCCACCACATCCGCTCCCCCTTGAATGGCTTCTTCACTGCATCAGCCGGGCGTTGGAGCGGCAGCCAGCCGTTCTGAAAGAAGAAGAATAAAGAAAATATTGTTAAAATATTAGGGTTATTTATGTACAGACTCTCAACTTCTATGTTAATAAAAATAATGTACCTAATTGGTTATCTAATTAGATGAATGCTATTCTAAGCTAATTCTAAATGCACTTAAGATATGAATGCAATGCATGGATTATGTAATTGGATTAAAACTATGAATTAATCTATTTACATCCTAATTTATACTAAATAAATGTTAGAATTAATCTAATGTATAGGCACTTAAATACTTAAATAGCCCACAACTATGGGCTAATCAATGCGCAGACTGTTGAGGGGTGAGACTCCTGTTCTGAGGAGCAAGACCCCTGTTCTATTTTGTGCTGTACGTTTGGGCGTACCCACTAGGGGAAACGACTGACTGCGTGCCAGTGAGGCATAGCTACCTGTGTTCTTCTCACGCATGCCGTAGTCACCGCTGTGTCTCAACCATGACCTTAGGGTGGTAGATCTGGTGTAGGAATACACGGGGCTCTCCTGGCCAGGAGGGTACCACTTGTAAATCCTACAACATGGAATAAACTGCAATCAAGATAGTTCCCTTAGAGGATAAGAGGATTAAGAAATGTTGTGGACCCTTATTAGAATAATTAGAATAGAAACACCTAGTGAGATAAAAGGAAATGAATGATTACTTACTTTCTTGGTTCTTTAAGTTAAATTGCATGTAAACGACTTAACCACCACTCAACTCAGCATTAGCTTACTATAGATTAGATAGCCATGTTCTAGTCAGGGAATTGAGCAGGCAGTGCCACCGGCTGCTGAGGGTACTAGGCCTAGCCGAGCTGAGCTGTAGCATTTTTCCTCTTTTCTGTTCCAGAGCCTTTTATAGTGGTGAATACTTTAGTATGTATTAGATATTTCTGCTCATCTTCTGTTCCTTCTGTTGTAATTGTGATGGCTATGTATGTTGTAATACTCTTCTGCTTGTGGCATGTAATAATATTGTGAGACTTTTGTTCTGTTTCTGTTACTCTCTTATTTATTTCTATTTAGTTACATTGCATGTGCAGTTATAGAATATTTTTTACTTTTGGTTATTTCTCGTTGGATGACCAGGTCTTGGGATCTAGTTGAGGCTAGTCAGTCTCAGGTTCTGTAGGGAGACAGGATCGGGTCATAACATGAAGGATGCTATAGTTGACAGAGTCATCGCTAGCGACAAGAGTGGTCTTGATGATGAGGAGGGGTGCTCAGGGATGGTAGGGCTAAAGGGGGACATCAGTTGGGTAGTCTTGGGTGGTAGGAGAGGTAGTTGGGGTTATTAGGAGCGACAAGTAGGGGAAAGAATGGGTGAGGAGATAAAGGTTGACCTTGCCAGAGGAGGGGTGATGTAGTCGTTGTTGTAGAAGAGGTATGCAACTGGAGGAAAGCAATGGTTGTGTTCGCTGACTATCAAGTGAAGGCAGGTGTGGAGCCACGAGGGGAGGCAAGAGTTCTTTATTGGGCGAGTTTGTAGTCATGGGAAAAGCAGATTTTTTTCATGCATTGAGCAATAAAATGCTGTCCTTTTTCTCGTGATTCATTGTGGTTGTTCTCTTCATCCATCAGAAAATATTTTTTTTATGATGTCCCACACACATAGAACTTCACACCTTTTGATTTATTCACCATTAATCTATGCACCACCTAATCACATTGTTAGAGGGAGGCATGCAATAACAGGGTTTAGGGAAAAAGAGGTAAAATGATTTAGGAAAGGATAGGAATGTGTAGGCAAGGATTTCAAATTTGGATGGAGAGGATAAATTATAAGAGGGAAACTCTGTATTTAGGCTTAGGATAAAAATTACATGTGGAGTAAAATTTCTTTTAAAAATATATATAAATCAAATTCTAAAGGTACATCTTATCCATCTAGAAAGAAATTAATATTTGGAGACTATCTTTTTTGTCACCTACCTACTTTTGGTCACAAAAAAAATCTAACTTTGAAAGATAGTTACTAAAGGTATATTTTGTTGTAACGCCTCTAAATTATATCCATAAATTACAATGAAAATATGTATAAACATATAATCACACATATATTTTCCATAGATTTTTTTTTTTGAAACGGAAAGGAGAGCTATCGTCCTGCGATAGCAGTCTGGAGTAGTATATTATGTGCAAAGAAATGGAGATTACAAAAAGGATCCCCAAGAATGTATGAGGGACCAGCACTCTCTTACAATATTCTGACAACAAACCGGCCTCTCCTGAAAATGTCTCTCATTCCTTGCCTTCCATACACACCAAAAAGTAGCAGCCATGTGGACATGTGGTTTCCCTCTCACCTCAAAACCATGCCAAATAGAATCCCACTCTGGTAACGGCTCCTGACAGATTTTTCTCCAGATGACATCAGTGACAAGGCAAGAAGAGAAAAGGTGATTTACATTATTAGTGCATCTCACATAAAAAACACACATGATGATCAGTACCCAATCTTCTGCGGTGTAGATCACTTGTGATTAACCCATCTCTCCTGCACAGCCAAAGGAAAATTCGTACCTTGAGAGGAATTTTTAGCAACCATATCTTGTTGTCAATGGAATCATGTCTCCATCCCTCTTTAGAATTTAAAATTCTGTTATATCCAGATTGGACACTATAGATCCCCTCCCACAGATATCTGTCCTCCAATCCAGGCCTAGGTCTGAAACTTTCAAGGTCTGATAAAGGCCTTCTCTCTTCTTCCCATAACCAGGTAGCTCTTCTGCTGCTGTTGGACTCCACATCATCTAGGTTCCAACTGCTGCTGCTGCAGGACCAGATCTTGCTGACCGTAGCATCCTTGTTAGCTGCTGCAGCAAAAGCTCTCGGATAGAGCTCCTTCAAGACCCCCATTTAAGACCATTCCTCCTTCCAGAATCTGAAAGACCTACCATCTCCATGTGATGGCTGCAATAGATGGAAATGATCAGCCAAAGCGTTAGTTACAGATTTCCAGAAAGGTGATGGATAGTTGGGTTGAAGTCTGGATAACCTGCTGTTGGAAGCTCCATATCTATCTCTGATCAGAACAGACCACGGTTTCAGATCACCTTGCAGCAGCTTAACAACCCATTTGAGCAGCAAGGCATCATTAAATTGCTGCAAGGACTTGATCCCAAGACCACCCATCTCCTTAGGATAGCAGATTTGATCCCATTTGAGAGGCTGAAGGAAGTTGCCCTTATGTCTAGCTCCCTTCCAAAAGAATCTCTTCCTCATCACATCCAATCTTTTCCAAATGGATCTCGATGCTTTGAAAATGGAGAAGTAGAAGACAGGGATGGAGGTGATCACCGAATTGAGCAAGATAAGCCTTCCACCTTTGGATAAGAACCTGCTATGCCAACCATCAAGCTTCGTAGAGATCTTGTCAAAAAGGCAATTCCAATCACCTCTCTTCAACCTAGAAAACCTCAAAGGCAACCCAAGATATCTGATAGGAAGACTGATGCGAGGAGTCATCAGGATGGCTACTAAGGCTTCTTGCTCCTCCTCAGATAAACCAAAGCAGACCAAACCAGACTTGTCCCTATTTAACCTTAGTCCAGAAAGCTCACCAAAGATATCAACCAAATGATGCAGAGCCAATGCTCCATCCATGGATCCTTCAACAAAAAGGACAGTATCATCTGCATACTGAAGAATGGGAGCCAGACTGTTCCTACAAGATAGTGAATATCCTCTGACAAGACCCGCTTCAGAATGCTTACACGCAAACCAAGCTAAACTGTCAGCTGCCAAATTAAAGATCAAAGGGGCTAGGGGACATCCTTGCCTAATGCCACATTGAGGCTGGATCCATGCACCACAGGGTTTCCCATTTATTAGAGGGGTAAAGGAGGCAGTGGTAATACATCTCTTAACCCAAGCTATCCAAGTAGAGGGAAAGCCCCTTCTTTTAAGCACATCCCACAGATAAGGCCAACTGATTGAATCATAGGCCTTACGAAAGTCAACCTTCCACAGGAAGGCCTTGCATCTTCTCTTATGCCAGCCACAAACCATCTCTTGGGCCAAGATAAAAGATTCTTGTAGGGATCTACTGGGAGGAAAGCAGACTGAGCAGGATGGATCAAATCTTGCAATATAGGCCTCAACCTATTTGCCAGGACCTTGCCAATCACCAAATATAGGGAGTTAGAAATGGCAATGGGTCTAAATTCCTGGAAGGATTCAGCACTCGGGGATTTTGGCAAAAGAAACAGATAAGATCTATTAATTCTTTCAAAGACAAAATTGCCACTCTGGAATTCTCTAATAACTTCCATAACCTCTGAGCCCACAATGTCCCACAGTTCTTTGTAGAAGAACACCTGGATTCCATCAGGACCAGGCGATCCTTCGCAGTTGAGGTCTTTAATAGCCTTCAAAACTTTAGCTTCAGATATAGGTTCAATCAGGTTGGACCTCTGAGATTCATTAATCATGGGTAGATCATTTGCTGTCATTCTCCAATTGCCCCTACCTGCAGCTCTTGAAGATTCCTTGAAGTATCTGACGGCCTCAGCTCTGATATCAGATAAGGAGGTAATTCTCTACCCCTCTATAACCATTGTTGAGATCATCTTTATTCTCCTCCTAGAGCTAGTACCCAATTGAAAGAATTTGGTGTTTGCATCCCCCTCACTTAGCCATAGCTGCCTAGATCGCTCCCTCCAATCCATCTCCAATTTCAGGTACTCTTCAATTACCACCCCCAGCCATCTTCTTCTATCATCAAGATCCAATTCAGATAGATGATCCACAGCTTCCTTGGTATCCAATTCTTGAATTTTCAGCAAGGCCTCCTGATGCTTCTGATGTCTGAGAACTGAGACAATATCTCCATACTCCTTCAGCATGCCTTTCAAAGCCATAAGTTTAAAAGCCAGTCTGGAGGTGGCCGTGCCTTCACCCTGCTGTGACCTCCACTAGCTGGCAAGCATGTCTCTGAACCTTATTTCCCTCAGCCAAGATCTCCAAAATTTAAAGTAGGATCCAGCCACCACTTGCTCACCATTGTCCCACACCAAGGGTGTATGGTCAGAAAATGGACGTTCAAGACCACATGCAAATGACATCTGGAAGAGATCCAACAGCTCAGCATTCCCACAAAATCTGTCAATCTTGGACATGAGCCCATTGCCATTCCTCCAAGTAAATTCAGCCCCTGATGAGGGAAATTCGCACATCCCCAAGGCCTGGACCACCAATTGAAATCCTGTGGAGGAGCTGTCGACCACCCCATTTGGTCTGTCACTCCCCACTAAAGTACAATTAAAGTGACCTCCAACAAGCTAAGCCTGCCCACCTACAAATTCTGCAGCCAGATTCCAGTCCTCCCACAGTTCCTACCTCCTATTAGGATCGTTTGGCCCATACACACCTCTCACATAGAAGAGTCCCCCTGGCCTATTGTGAATCTACAGGTCAGAAGGTGCCTAGCCGTAGAAACCTCCTGTAAGCACAGCATCTACTTCTTCCACCAAATGGCAACTCCCCCAGACTTGCCAATGGAATTGACCACCACAAGGTCATTTGCAGATCTTGCCCTCATCTCTTCCCATGCCCTATCAGACTCATAATCAATGTGTGTCTCCTGAAGGATGGCACAGTCGATTTCCCATTCATGCAGATATCTAACTAGAGACCCCCTCCTACTTCTATCGCGCAGCCCACGCACATTCCAGCTCAAGACCTTCATTTAGGAATCAGGTCTGTCCCCTTCCTAGCTACATAAATCCTGCTAACCTTCATCACAGCTGCAACGACTGATTCATCAACCTTTTTTGTGGGAGTGTGCCTTCTAAGCCTCAGCTTATAGGGAGGTTTCCCACTCCTTGCAGTAGAAGGAATCTTTGACTTCGAGTGCACGACTTCAGCCATAGGAGAACAGATCTGCAAGTTGAAGGAGCTCACAGAGGGGTCCACCATATGAGAAACAGCAGGCTCATTAATCACATTCATAGTCATCCCTTCATCAGGCTCACCCAGATGAGTTTCCAGATCCTCAACCACAACTTCACTAGATATAATCGTTTCCTTCCCATTAGCATCCACCATTGCAGCTGCCTCTTGGATCAGGGGCACATTAGCTACATTATCCCGAGCTTCAGACCTCATCTCCACAATTCCCAGGCTCCCCACCTCATCTACCAATTCCTTCTCTTTCGAGCATTCTTCCACCACCTCCTAACAATCACTGTGTGGTTGCAAGGAAGGTGCTTTGGACTTCATCACCTCAACACAGGAGGGGAGGTCTTGGATCAGAGATACCTCAGCCACACCTTCCAGAGCTTCAATCCTCGTCTCCGCAACCCCCAGGTTCCCTACCTCATCCACCAATTCCCTGTCTTTAGAGCATTCTGCCACCATATCCTAATTAACACAATTTGGTTGCAGGGGAGGAATTTTAGTTTTCAGCACCACAGCATAAGATGGGGGGTGATGTCTAGGCATGACCTCTCGATCTGCCACAATAAAATTCAGAAGGAGCATCCAAGAATTGCCCCCACATCTGAGGATCAGTTTATCAAGAGTGGCACCAGCCCTGAAGACCTCCACCCTCACATTCAGAACACTAGCATCTCCTTCAGTCAGACCAACGCCAGCATCCACGGCCATAGATGCAAACCCAGCTATCATGTTTTCCACCACCTTCCTCGATCTCAGATGTAGAGGCAGACCTCTGATCTCAAGAACACCAGACCTGGAAGCTGTTCTTTGAGGGGGACGTTAAAGCAGAGATCCACCAAAAGGGGAAACCAGTTGCCAGATCACTAATAGGCCACCCAAAATGCTAGTCTGAAAATAATATCTTTCAACATCTCCCGCACCCACATCAAACAACACAAATCGCGTCAAAGAAATAATCGCAATCTTCCAAGCATCAGTTCATAGAGGAAGAGATCTCACCAATTGCCGAATTCTGTCCATCGATATGGTACCCATCATGACTTCTCCAATCAAAGCACTGCGTAGAGCCAGTTCTGCAACCTTGACATCCTCAGTTAGGGGAACCTCCACATCCATAGCACATCCCCCGAGCGTTGAGGGGGGAAGTGGGAGAGGCATTTGCCCCTCACCCCTAGGCCACGAAGGTGTATTGCAATCCCTGCCCTAGAACCATCACAGGTCGCCAAGCAAGCATCCTGTTTGTGACCAGACCCTCCACATGCCAGACATAGCAATGGATGTCGGCAGGTCGCTGCCAGCTGCCCCCGAAGCCAACATCTATAGCAAGTCACCTCCCTTCAACTTTTGCCCCAACCATCTCGAAAGTCCCTCCTGCCAAGGTTCTTAACTCCATTAGGGACATGGATGCCACGCACCTTCCTACGCCAAGATCGCGGACGCCAAATCGCCCATCCATCTGAATCACCGGCACCGGCGCAAGCCACCCTCAGGCGGCCGGCCATCCAAACCGGAATTTCCCGCCCAAAGGGGAATTCAAAATTTCACCCAAGAGAGAGAAGCTCCGACCCTTCTATTTTCCACTGATATTAATTATTGATCATCAAAATATTTTTAATAACATACATTTTTATTGTCAGTAAGTGTCCTCTGAAAGATTAGAATAATAATATGTCTTGTATATGCAAGGGTAAATATTTTTACCACTAATGTAAATTGTTATTTAACAAAAAGAATTAGTGGTATATAATTTTTTAGCCTCTAAATTATACATATAGTGGCATGTATATTTGACACTAAAACTAATTGTCGCCCACAAAAAAATTATAGTGGCATACGAAAAAATTTGCCACTAAATAAGAGATAATAGTGGCAAGTATATTATATGCCACTATTCTATTTGCCATTAAATAGAAATTTTCTTGTAGTATACACTCGATTATTGCTCATATTGATGTGGTCTACACGTTACCTAACTAAGATCTCCAATTAATCACCAATTTGTTTTTGCTTTGTGGCCTAAATATTCTTGATTTAACATTCACAGTCGATATCCACGCCTTAGAATACCTCTGTATTGTAGTGATGAAGACTACCAATGATACATCAATGAATACAATATTTGATACAACTTCATGCCGTGGGAGTCTCACTGTATGTTAGAGTGTTACAAATAGAGGAAGAAAACCAGAGAAGAGGTATCGAACTAGGTCAAACCACAGCATGGTGTTGATTTGAAGGCATTGGTTGGTGCTTGGTGTGATCCAGTAGTATTACTTATATTTCATTTCTTTTGGTTAGTTTATTATAAACTTATTTAGTTACTATCATGTTATGTGCATTTTATTTTCAATTCTATGACATAACTTAGTTATGTTTGCATTTAAAATTTATGATTTTATCTTATATGAGATTCTTCGTGTATGTAGTAGTTATTAAAATGTTAATTTTCATCAAATTAGTGATATTTTGGGTCATTTTGGGCCTTTCCTAGCGATTTCCCCAAAATTCACCGATATCAACGATTTAACCTTGACATATGCCCTTTTTCACTTGTCGATATGACATCGATATCGACATTTAAAACCTTATCCTCCTCTCTTCTTGTTTGGATCAAGTTTCTTCTTTCTTCTTCTCTTTCTAGCTTTATTCCACTTTACTTCTCTTTATTTTACATTCTGATTCTATCTGACTGTGCCTTTTACCTACAAATAAGAACAAAAGCATTAAATAAGTTGATAATCATGCATTATTTTATGTACAGCTATAAAAAATGGTATGATGCAATATATGAATGATTGCATGGAATATTTATAGATTAGTTAGGATTCTAACATTATTTTAAGTTAATTAAGACTTATGATTATTGCGCAATCATCCCCCCATGCCTAAACTTTGCTAGTCCTTAGTAAAAATTACATGAATGCTTTGTCTCCAACTAAAGTCTCACAGATTAATTAGACACTTATTACCAATCACACTTTAGGGAGAAAGTGAGGGCTCTTATTCCAACAGGCCTATAGCGTCAAGGACGAACATCTAGACCTGAGTGGCTAAGTCTTTTTGTCGCTTTTAAGCTTCTATTGCGAGTTTTCAAAGTTGGATTTCTTAGCCTTCACTAGTCACTCAAGGTTTGGTAGCTATGAGGTTATAGCATCCGTGGAAGTGCAAAAGATCCAACCTAGAAGCATCTGATGTTGTAAAAATTCAGATCCCAAGGCATCGTAATTCAATCCTAGTCAACCCAATTCGTACCTTTGGTTTGGCCTTACTCAGAATTGGTAGGTTACTCAAAATTTAGGTGGTACTTGAGGAAGCTATGATCATACAATCAATAAAAGAAACTATGCCCAATGTTATGGAAAAATACTATTCTAGCTACTTGCAACAATACAAAGAGGATATTGTGAGATAGAGAAATTATTGGGGGAGAAGAGGAAGAACTACCTACCACTACATATGATATGGAGCGCATAATTATTTGTGAAGATTCTATGTTTGACTCAATGGATTGGAAGTTAGAATATGAAGCAATTATAAGATCTTCTAGGAAGGATGTTGAAGAACTAAAAAAGTTGTTGGGAATAAAATCTGAACAAATTAAGCCAGAGTTAAATCCCATGATGGCCCAACAGCAAGTGGACGAATTAGATTCCATAGCAGATAGTAGAATGAATAAGCCTTAGGACAGTCTTGGAATTGAATCTGACCACTTGAAGGAGAAAGTGAAAAATGAACAAGCCTCTTACTTTATGACTGATTTTATGAAACTATTTGAGGATGATATTTATAGAATAGAGGCATTATTAGGAGTCACTTATGACTAACTCTCTCCTAAGAACAAAGATGAATTTGAGCTATGTCATAAGGTTGAGATTATAGAAGTAGATGATCCATTGGTCATAGTACAAGAGAATACAATATTGGATGATTGGTAATGCTATACCACCAAGGATTTAAGGATAGATTTGATGTCATTGACTGGGAGGTTTGATGTGACCATTAATTATTGGGAGGTGTGGAATCAGATTCACATTAAAATTGGATGGTTTATGGGTGAAGCCACTCGAAGGATATTGCATACATTTTGCATCATTTTAAGAAATTTATGAGTCATAGTATAGTCAACGAAAATGCAACAACAATAAAATTTATAAAACTCAAAATCAATGTGTGTCTGAGGTCATTCATAGGGAACAAATATGCAATTCCAATCACTAGTCACAATTTTTCAGGAATGATATGCAAGTATAATAAAAACTTTGCTTAATATAAATCAGAATAATATGTAAATGAAACTAAAAGAGTGCAAAATGATTGGGTTAAAATGGTGATTTGAATCACCAAATTAACCATAATGTTTAATCTCACAAATATCTCAAATAAACGAATAGTAATCTCAATCAGTTATCTTAGTTAAATATCTCCACAGTAACCAGTATCAAGCCACGACCTCAGACGTCATTGTAAGGCCTCAGATGCCTTAAGAACTCAGTATAACCAACATAGCAGAGGCACAAGGGCCAAGCACAAAGCCCTCAGAGGCTAAGTGTAGAGAGAAGGAGAGGGTGAGAATCCCAAAGCAAAGCAAAATTCTCCCCCTTCTCTCTATTTAGATTCTTCTTCTTCAGAATAGGTCGAATCCGGGTAATCAGACCCAATGCCTAGACCCATGAGGCGTGAGCACGAGCGAGGGTGCGTAAGGGAGCGCATGTGATGGGGCATGCATGGGGGACCTCACCCCCATGCATTCGAGGCAATCAGCCACATGACTTTTGCATAATATACGTTGTAGCCACTTTGTAAATGCCCGATGTGGCACTAAAACTCTACAACGTCCTCACGCACAACTACAGGTCAAAACTTTGAAGAATTCTACTGCTGCGTCACTGTGTGCTCTTACTTGAAGATCTGAAAGTGTTGCTAAGGGGAGTCCGCAAGTCCTAGATGTAGCTGCTTGGCTGGAGACAGTCAGAGGACTGTGGCCGAAGTCGGAGAAGGTGATAGCAAGGGCGGAGCTCCAGCCGAACCTAAAAAGCAAGAAAATAGGCCTTGGGCCCTAATTAGAATGCTTAGTAGCTTCCCTGAACCACGATGTGTGTGACGATGGCAGTGGTTTGGTGTGTCCGTGTATGAGGTGGGCTATCGGTGATGAAGAGGGCAAGCGGAGGTAGGTTTGTTCGGTGGTGTGTGTGCATGGTCAAAAGTCCCAATAAAGTTAAGGCTTCTAATTAGTGGGTCAGGGGAAAGCTAATGGAGGTGGTGCCGTTGTGTTTGGTGCAGTATAACACCGGTGTGAGCTTGCCAGAGCTAGCGTCGGACGTGGAGAAGATAGTGAGGTCAGGGGTGAAGCAGTAGTCGAAATGTAGGTCTAAAGGTGTAGAAATGATCGACGGAGAGAGAGAGAGTGAGAGATTAGGAAACAAAGAGTGAGGGAGAGTGGTTGAGGGTGCTTGGCTGTGATGGGCCAGAGCCGGAGAAGGTGAAGGCGACGATGACATGGCGGCGAGGTAGGAGAGGGGGAGAGCAGCCTCACTTTGGCTAGTGATGGTCATGAGGAAGAGGGGAGGATGTTGGGCTGGGCAATTTGACCGTTGGTCGCCCAAAGGAAGGTGTTGGAGAAGCTCACCGAAGCTCCAGATGCAGACAACCGGAGAAGAGAGAAGAGATTTCTTGGCCTTTTTTGAGCTAAAAAGGATGGCCCTACATTGGGAAGCTTTTATAGAGCTTCAAATCAAGCTCAAGATGAGGGAAAGAGCTTGATTTGGTCAAGAAATTTGAGGGAAGAATCCTTGGTGCGGAGTTCACACGAGCTCTATGGTACAAACCAGAGGTCATGAGGCTGTTCAATCAAAAGAGGATCTCCTAAAGATTGTTCCTTCTAATTATTATAGGATTTGGCTGAAGAATTAAGGAGATTCCCTTGACTGAAGGGCGACTACAGATGCATTTAGATGCTAATGCTAGCAGGGAACCATTTGAAGAAAATGATGAAAATTTAGGGGGCTAGATGCAAAGAATTCGAAACCTAAGGGGATAAATGTAAGAAATAGAGTTTTAAAGGGTTAAATTACAAAGTAGGTCAAGATGGACTCTTACAAGGCCCAAATTTTGATACAAACCTAATTTCGACCCAAGGAGTCTAATGGTGAAGTTGGATTTGAGTTTTGACCATGTTTGACTAGGCAATTTGCATAGAAGCCCAAATTAGGGCAACATCCCATTTGTGACTCTATTCAAGGTCAAAATGGGTTCAGATGGTCAAACCAAGGGTACCAAACCTCTCAAAATTTTTTTCCATGATTTTAGGAGGTTTAGATGAATTTTATCCTGAACAAAACCTCTTCAATTCAAGCGGGTCTAACATTAGGTTTTTATGTGCAGTTGTGTTTCTCAAAATGCGTGAAACCTCATTTCTGTCTGTATAAACCCACTCATTGGACTTTAATGCTCATTTGACCATTAATTATCCCTTATCAAACCCCGTGGTTAATCTATATTTATGATATACTGCTAAAATTGTAGAATTAACCCTGATTTCCTATTTTCCTCTCAAAATAGAATAATAAGGAATTACGACCCTCCGATGATATTGTAGGAGCATTTATTGATCAATTCTGACTAAAAGTGGCTAGTTAGGGCCTATGATGGTGTTCCCATCATACCCCCATGCCTAGCTTTTGCTAGTCCCTTAGCAAAATCCTATATCAAACTAGGTCTCTAGATCGGATGTAACCATCAAGATGCCCAACTAAACTGCATCTCTGGAGATCAGATCAAAATACCAACAATAGGCCTATAGGTACTCAAGTACCAGCCAAGATCCATAACTGAACAGCTTCAACCTGAGCCTACCGTGAACATTTCTAAGGCCCAGAAAAGCTACCCAGAGGTTTGTTGTCCCTAGTAGTTAAAGCACTCGTGCATTGACATATCATATTAAGGTATAGTTTGCTAATGTATTTTTTTAAGAGAGAGATAGAGAAATATTTTTCATTTGGAGAGTTTTCACTCTTTTGTCTTTTATTTTTCCTTAAATCCAATCTCAGATTGGCCCTAAACATGGTCTGTATCGGATTCCTTGTCCCCACCATCAATCCTCGAAGGGTTCTTGGCTTTTGATGTTTCAGGATAGCACCGCCCATGGCAACTCCCAGAACCCTAGCTTTCAACACTTTGGGATAGTGCGGCTCATGGCGTTCTATAGCTAAATTCAGGCCTTGGCAATTGACAGTTCGGGATAATCTTGCCCATAGCACCTGAACCAGTGCAAGGTGCTTTCATGCCCCCGGTAGGATATTTAGATATCCTAGGAAACAAGCACTGAGGAGATGATATGTTATTACCCATCTTCGAGGGGAATTTCCCACCTCTCTACATCAGGAACTCATCCAATCAACTTGTGTTGTCGAGCTGCTCCTAAGCTGGATCATCGAGACAACTTTCAGAATAGAATACTTTTGGCATGATTTCTTTATTTGGCAAACTAAACCAGACTAGTGTCTGGATTTTGGGTGCTTAGGTTACAAAGTTCCATAAACCAAAGGGTAGGTAATGAGGCCAAATAATTCCTAATTCTGAAATGAAATACATCAGCTTCGCACTTCCCTCAACCTCCTGAGGACTAATCCGGATCTTAACAAATACATGAGTGTTTAAACCCTGTAATAGGTCCAAGAGGCCTAAGGTTGGTACTCGTCGCTAATCTGCTAAGTTTTATCCTTCGAGGTCTTAATTCATCATCCGAACCAACCAAGAAGTTAGGTAAATTCCATACTCAATTACAATGGACTATCTCATTCTTTTCTTTTCTTTTCTTTTCTTCTCCTCAATTATTTTTCATTAAGCTCAAATTGACCTCTCCTTTCGTCTTTTCTCCCTTTTTTTTTTGAGTGAAACCCTTCCATGCATTGATTTTCATAACATTTTGCACCTTAATGTCCACCCATGACTATGACTTGCAATGTCCACAATGTCAATTTGGTGTGTTCAAGTTCTACTCAGTTTGTACATTAGAATAGGTGGGTGATGAATGGGTCGGAATGACTATTGCAGACGATTTCTAACTCTGATACAAGTATTAAAGGTGGAGTCGGTTGTTCTAACAGACGAACCCTAAAGTGCAATATGATTTCAGCGAAAGGACATGATAGAAGGGTTTCGAGTTTTGCAAAATGATAGGATCTAAAAATAAGATATATGGCTATGTGGACAAAAACTCAAACACAAAATCAGTAATAACAAGACAATTTACACAAACAATCAAACCATAGAAAATTGGCACAAAATGTATAGTGGTTCCCCTCCCTTAGGTACTCAACTACCTAAGCCTCCCAGCTTAGGGTTCTTAACCTGATTCCCTCAACCCCGAAGAAATCAATTTACTAAACCGAGGTAATTAACGGGTTGCCTCAACCTAAGTACAAAAATGGGTTTGTTACAACCCAACGAGCAAATGCTCAAGAACAAATGAAATACAGGTGTAAGAAGGAAAGATCTTACAACTAAGTTGCTAAGCCTTTCAACAAATGTAAAAATAATGTTACCGATTTTAGAGCCTAGAATGAGCGTGAATGCCTTGACAATGCATGAAGAAATCACATCGAAGTGTTTGCAAAAGTGTAGAGAAATTGATAGTAGCAAACTATTACTTCTTCAAAATATTGTGAGAATATGAAATATAGCTCTAGAATTTTTCTTCTCTATTTCTCTTATCCAAACTAAGGGTCCAAGGGTTTATTTATATAGTTTAGGACCTCAAGGATTTGTCTACTAGAAGTTGGGGTTTAAATCCCAATGTTCATATAGCAAGAACTAATTTTCTAGCCGTTCAGTTTTGGGCCAATGGCTACCTGGTACCGGTACTAAGGTATGGATACCGGTACTCGTTGATCGTGAAGTTTTTTGCTTTGCAAATGATGTCAGAAAAATATGTCATCGCAATATGTAATGTGGTAGAAAAAACCTCGATCAAAGTTACTAAAATATGAAAATAATACCACACTTCAGGTTGTATCCATAGGGAGACACAGAACCAATACGATCACCACTAATCATGTTCAAGAAAAATAAATTGCCATTGATATCCCTGCATCATGAGAGGAAAGAAAACAAAATACATTAACTAGTAATTCCAATCCTTCAATATTGACACAAGTAACCAAGAATAGAAGGGCTTCCCACAAATTTACCACAATAAAATAACCAATATCAAAATCCCATTCTTTGGCAATGTCAACCAATGTAATTTTTAATGGAGTCAAAAATAGAGGATTGGCTACTGGCACACGCATGTGGAGGAGGAGAGGACAGTCGGGCTGGCCGTGCTCGGAGGAGGTCGAGGATGCAGAGAGGAATCTAATGGCGGTGGTTGCACAACAAACGGCGGACAACGGCGGTCGAATGGCAGGAAGATGCTCGCCGGTGGTGGGTTGGGCACACACGCACGTGGACTGTCGTTGGCGGTTCTGAGGGTGTGGCTGTGCTCGAGAAGGTGAGGCGAGCTCGATGGAGTCAACGGTGTAGAGTTTCATGGCTGGAGGTGGTGGCTGCAAGTGGAGGAAGCCAGCGGGTGTTGGGTTCTTCTCTGTTGGCTAACGGAGAAAATGATGAAGGAGAGGAGGAGGCACGATGGAACTATTTGCGTGGGGTTGGCTGCACTGCTGCGGGCATGCGCGGGGTTGGCCGTGAGGAGGAAGGCTGCAAGGTACGCACGTGAGGACCTGCGTGCATGGGGGAAGGCTACGCTGTTGGTGGTGCTGCGCCTGTTGCGCATGCTAGTGGCTGTGCATGGTAGGAGCCGAGGAGAGCGATGAGTGGTTGGTGAAGTGGACGTGGTCTCTACACATGCAAAGAGGTAGAGGGAAGAAGAACGAAGGTAATGGTGTCGGCGGTGTTGACGGAGGCTCGTGGTGGTGGATGGGCGTGCAGTGAGGGGAAGGAGATGGAGGCCATTTTTCTTTCTTTCTTTCTTTTCCCTAGGAAGCCACCCCTCTTTGTCGTTCCTTCCCTATTAAATAAGATGAAAATGAGAGAATGAGAGAGTCAGAGAAGGAAAGAAACAATCATCTACCGTGATTTAGTGTTTCCATTTGAGGGAGACAGACATAAAGAATCAATGAGATTTTAAGGTAAATAAGGAAGGGATTAAGATATGCCAAAAAATGATTCTTTTGCCAAATTTTACCACGATAACATAAAAGTCCCACAATGTAACATCTCAAATCTATATTTGATGTGAAGTCCTTGCCTTTAAAGTGAATACTCGGTTCTTTCACATAAATATTCAAGTAATTAATGCATGAAATGATACATTCAAAGCTTTCACATTTTCTCATTATCAGCATGCCTTAGATTAAATTATGCTCTAAATAATTCAATACTTATGCACTAAATTAGTCCACTCAAGTGGACCCATCAATACTCCCATGCCTAAGTTTTGCTAGTCCCGAGCAAAATCATATGAATCAAACCAGGTCTCCAGGCCAGATTTTACCGTCAGGATGCCTTATCATACCATACTCTAGAAATTAGATTGAAATACCAACTATACGCCTAAAGGTACTCAAGTACCAGCCAAGATACGAACCTAACCAGCCTCAATCTTGAGTCTACCGCGAAGGTTTCTAAGGCTCGCAAAAACTGCCCAGAGGTTCGTTGACCCCAGCGATTAAACCACCCATGCATATGTGAAGAAAGGCTAGGTTCAGTTTTTCTTGTGCATTTTTAGTAAGAGAGAGAGGGAGAAATATTATTTTGAGAGTTTTCTCTCTTTCTTTTTAAATTCCCCTAGACTTAACATTGGATTTTCCATAAACACGATCTGTATCAGATTCCTTGTCCCCACCATCAATCCTCGCAAGGTCCCTGGCAATCAATTCTTCAAGATAGCACTGTCCATGGCAACCCCCAGAATCCTGGCTTTCAATACTTCGGGATAGTGCCACCCATGGCATTCTGTAGCTAAATTCAGACCCTGGCAATAGACATTTCAGGATAATGCTGCCCACGGCATCTGAACCAGCACAAGATGCTTCTGTGCCCCCAGTACGATATTTAGATATCCTAAGAAATAAGCATCGAGGAGACGATATGTTATAACTCATCTTCATGGAGCTTATTTTACATTCCTCTTCTCTACGTCGGGAACTCATCCAATCAACTTGTGTCTTCAAATCGCTCCTAAGTCAACTTTTCGTGAAAACATTTTCAGAACACTTTTTGGTATTATTCTTTTCTATGCACACTGAACCAGACCATTGTGTGATATTTGGGTGCTCAGGTTACCAAGTTCCGCAAACCAAAGGGTAGGCAATGGGGTCGAATACTCCCTAAGCCTTAGACTTAATACATCAGCCTTGCAACTTCCTCAACCTCTTGAGGAATACTCCATTTCTTAACAAATACATGAGTGTTTAAGCCCTAAAATAGATCCAGAAGACCTAAAGTCGATATCCCTCACTTATCTCTTTTTCTTTAGTACTTTAGGACTTAAATCATCATCCGATCCAGCCTAAAACTTAGGTGACTCTTTCATAATCACATGCTGGGACTAACATGATTTTTCCTTGCCTATCTTTTTCTTCAGGCTCTTTCTTTTCATATCTCTTCTTCTTCTGTCTCTCTCTTTTTCTTTTTTTTTTTGGAAAGACAAAACTAAGGTCCTAATTATGCATGTAGAATATGTATAAATGCTATAAACAACCTTAAGTTATATGCCCCCATGCCTAGATCTGACAATGTCCGCATTTGAAAGACAAAATAACGAAAGACACAACCTGAGGTGGCGAGCAATTGGAGCTAAGGCTCCTCCAATTTGTAGGTGTCTAATACCTGGCCATCAGAAAGTGTAACATAAGGTTTCAAGTGCTAGCCATTTACCTCGAATGTCTCACCAGATGAGGGATTCTGAATTTCAACTGCACCATGTGGGAACACCTACGTGACAGTGTACGGCCCATCCCAACAAGACTTCAGTTTCCCAGGGAAAAGCTTAAGTCTGGAATTGAAAAGCCAGACCTGGTGGTGGGGCTCAAAGGTTTTGTGGAGGATGTGTTTATCGTGAAAGACCTTAGTGCGCTCCTTATAAGCTTGAGCAGTGTCATAAGCCTCATTCCTCAATTCTTCAAGCTCAGTCAATTCTAATAAGCGCACCTTGCCTATGTGTTCTAGATCCATGTTGATATTCTTAATAGCCCAATAAGCTCTATGCTCAATCTCAACAGGCAAATGGCAAGCTTTGCCATACACTATACGGAAGGGAGACATACCAAAGGGGGACTTATAGGCTGTTCTGTAAGCCCATAGAGTGTCATCTAGTTTCTTCGACCAATCTTTCCTGTTGGGTCTTACAGTTCTTCCCAGAATTCGTTTGATCTCCCTATTTTACACTTCAACCTGTCTACTCATCTGCGGATGATATGGGGTGGCCACCTTGTGGGTGACACTAGGACTTTTGAGGAGATGGGAGAAGTGTGCATTCCTAAAATGAGGTCCCCCATCACTAATGATTGTCCTAGGGTAGCCAAATCGGGAAATGACATTGGCCTTAACGAAAGGCAGGACCACGGAGTGATCAATGGTCCTTGTCGGAATAGCTTCTATCCACTTTGACATGTAATCAACTGCCACGAGGATATATTCAAAGCCATGAGATGATGGGAAAGGACCCATGAAATCTATGCCCCAAACATCGAATATCTCAATTGGAAGAATGGGTTGTTGGGGCATCTCATCTCTCTTGCCAATAGTTCTAGTTTGTTGACAATGAAGACAAGCCTCCACAAAGGTATGTGTGTCTTTGAAAAGTGAAGGCCACTAGAAACCAAACTGGAGAACCTTATACGTAGTCTTCTTAACACTAAAGTGTCCTCCGCAGTGCAATGTGTGGCAAAAATTCAAAACACTCTGTTGCTCTGCTTCCGAGACACATCTCCGTAACACTTGATCATGACCTATTCTAAAGAGCTCCGGGTCCTCCCAGTGATAATACTTGATGCTAGCGAGAAATCTGTCTCGCTTATGCTTATTCCACATACTAGGGGTTTCACTAGTGACCAAGTAGTTGCAAACATCAGCATACCATGGTGTTAAAGGTTGTACCGCTATTGCCATTTTGTTAGGAAAGATGTCACGAATGTCTCCTGATGGGGTTGAATCCTCAACTGGGATCCTAGACAAATAATCTGTAACAACTTTTTTGACCCCTTTCTTGTCATGGATATCAAGGTCGAACTCTTGTAATAATAGAATCCAATGAATCAGCCTAGGTTTGGTGTCCTTCTTTGTGAGCAAATGTTTTAAGGCTGAGTGATCAGTGTAAACCACAACCTTGGATCCCAGAAGATAAGACCTAAACTTCTCCAAAGCAAATACTACCGCAAGAAGTTCTCTTTTTGTCACAGTGTAGTTTTGCTGTGGATTTGTAAGAGTCTTACTTGCATAGTATAGCACATGAGGCTTTTTATTAACCCGTTGACCAAGGACCACACCCATAGTAAAATCAGAGGCATCACACATTAACTCAAATGGGAGGGTCCAATCAGGTGCTTGTAGGATCGGCGTGGATATGAGGGCCTCCTTCAAAAATTGGAAAGCTTTGGCACACTTTGCATCAAAAATGAAGGGAGTATCCTTCTCCAATAGGTCGCAAAGTGGTCTAGAAATCTTCCTAAAGTCTTTAATGAAGAACCTATAAAAGCCAGCATGGCCTAAGAATGAACGAATCTACTTGACATTGGTGAGTGGTGGAAGCTTAGAAATGGACTCAAACTTGGCCTTGTCCACTTCTAAACCTCGCTTAGACACTACATGCCCAAGAACAATGCCTTGTTGAACCATAAAATGGCTTTTCTCCCAGCTAAGCACCAATTCTGTCTCCCCACAGCGGGAGAGAACTTTTTCTAAATGTGAGACAATGATCAAACGATGAGCCGTATATGGAAAAATCATCCATGAAAACCTCAACGAACTCATCAATCATGTCCGAAAAGATGGACATCATACACCGCTGAAATGTTCCTGGAGCATTACATAGTCCAAATGGCATTAGGCGGAAGGCAAATGTGCCATAAGGACTTGTAAAAGTTGTGCGCTCCTGGTCATCTGGAAAGATGGCAATCTGATTGTATCCAGAACATCCATCAAGAAAGCAGAAGTATTTATTCCCTACCAATTTTTCCAGTATCTGATCAATAAATGGCAGAGGAAAGTGGTCTTTCTAGGTAGCGATATTTAAGCGGCAGTAATCGATGCATACCCTCCAACCAGATGTGGATCTGGTGGTGATGTGCTCCCCTTTTTCATTAGTCTCCACCATGAATCCCACCTTTTTGGGCACCACGTGAATATGACTGACCCATTTACTATCAGAAATGGGGTAGATTATCCCCTCATCCAACCATTTTAAAATTTCCTTTTTCACCACTTCCCGCATGTTGGGATTTAACCCCCTCTGCATATCTTTGAATGGTTTCACAGAGTCATCCGTGTAAATGTGGTGCATGCAGAGAGTTGAGTCAACCCCTTTGATATCAGCTATAGTCCAAGCAATTGCTTCCTTATGCCATTTTAGGCATTCAATTAGTGCTCCCTCCTACATCTCAAATAGAGCAGTAGAGATGATGACAGGGAGCATATCATTGGGCCTAAGGAAGACATATTTGAGGGTCTCAGGAAGTGGTTTAAGCTCCAATTAGGGAGCTTTCTGAATCAAGGGAATTATGCTCGATGTCCCCACCTCCGGTAGCTGATCTACCTTGATTGTCCATGGTGGGGAGAGGGACTCAGCTTTGAAACCCAACAGCTCTTCCAATTCAGGCGTATTTTCCCCTCCTTCAAAATTTAGAGTGCGATCCTTGGAAATGACCATTTGGAGAGGATCATCACACAAAAGAGCTGGTGTCATCTCCTCGATAATCTCATCGATCACCTCGATTTGGGAACAATCTTCTAATCCTGGTTGTTTATAGGCATCAAACACATTGAGCCGGATCTTTCGGTTCCCAAAACCCATCTTGAGTGCCCCTGATTTGCAATTGATCGATGCATTGGCTGTAGCCAAAAAGGGATGCCCCAGGATAATTGAGGGTTTGGTGGGCATGTTGGAAGGGTCAGTGTCTAATATCAGAAAGTCAATGGGAAATAAGTCCTCTACTCTCACCAGGACATCTTCTAAGAGCCCACGTGGTGTCTTCAGCGATCTATCAGCTACTTGGAGGATTACAGGACTAGGTTTCAAATCACCACCTCCTAATAGCTCATAGACAGAGCTCGGCAATATATTAACCCCTGCACCCAGATCAAGGAGAACCTCATCGATGCATTGGTCTTCAATGACCACAGAAATATACGGGGCTCCTGGGTCCTTCATCTTGGGGGGTGTACCTTGCTGTAGGACTAAGCTAACTAGGTCAGGCAAAATGACCTTAGCCTGGACTTGTTTCCTAGATTTCCTCTTCTGGGTGCACAGGTCCTTTAGAAATTTAGCATAGGATCGTATTCGCTTGATAGCATCCAAGAGAGGCAAGTTAATGTGAACTTGCTTGAATGTCTCCATTATTTCATCCATCCTATTATTGGCACCAAATGAGCCATCAACAGGTGTTGCAGGGGTGGATAAGCACTCAGAAAAAGGCACTCTCGGCCTCTGAGTGGAGGGGTTGTCATGGCGAGATAAGGGTGGAACGGAAACAACCTCCTCCGGATGGGTGATTTAAAGCAAGGAAGAGCTGAGTAGTTCTTCCCCGGTGGATGTGTAGGCGCTGGTTGGAGTGGTAGGAGGGGTGACCGTAGGAGCAAGTTCAGGTTTGGAGAGTTGCTTACCACTCCTCAAAATGGTCATAGCCTTAGCGTGCTCCCTTATGAAGGGCCATTAACCCCTTGGGTTCTCCTCGGATGAGCTGGGCAATTTCCCAAGGTCTCATTGTCTAACAGCCTCAACAAGATGGCCAATTTGAGATTTCATTTCTTGGATAGCCTTATTCTGAGATTGAATGATCATACTTTTAGTTTCTTGCATGGCCTTTATCATCGCTTTCAAATCGTCCATCTCAGAATTGTTAGGCTAAGGAGGAGACTGGAATTATTGTGCCTGAAAGGGTTGGGTGGGTTGGGTTCTTACATTCCCCGAATTTGAAGCATCACCTTGATTCCATGAGAAACTAGGATGGTTTCTCAATCCAGGATTGTAGGTGTTTCCAAAAGGATTGTTCCTGGGCGGTGGACAAAACCCTTGGGCAGCATTCAGGTTTGCCTATACTAAATCGAGAAATTGACTAACCAAATGGCACTCAACAGTGGCGTGAAGAGTGCTTTGGCAAATGGAGCATTCAGAAGGAGTCCGGACTTGGGAAGCAATTTGTGGATAGTGTGTGGGTTAGTCATGAGTCTTTCAAAGTTCTGGTTCAACAATTGTATCTGAAAGGCCAAATTCTGAGCTGCCCTAGCTTCACTAGCTTCTGCTTTCCTTTCTTGATAAGCTGACGTAAAGTGGATAGAATTGTCACTCAGTGACTCAAATAATAACCAAGCCTCATCCCTTATTTTGGTGAGAAAGGTTCTGGCACAAGCAACATCCACGGTTTGCCTGTCTATCAGATAGTCCAGTATAAAACCTTTCTTCCAACTGCCATTTAGGCACTTGATGGTGGGGGCATAGTCGAATGAGATCATTGAATCGCTCCCAAGTCTCATGGAAGTGTTCCCATCTAATTGAGGAAAGCCCATGATTTCCCTCCTGAAGTGGTTGGTTTTGCTCATAGGGAAGTACTTTTTCAAGAATTCTCCCTTAAGTGTGTTCCAATCATTCACCCTTGCATCCAAGGTGTGATACCAGTGTTTTGCCTTGTCCTTAAGGGAGAAGGGGAAGAGGGTTCTCATCAGAGCTTCATCAGTAAAGTTCTGAAGTTTCACCGTAGAGCAGACCTCGATGAATTCCTCTAAATGCAAGTAGGAGTCCTCCCTAGTAGTACCATAAAAGGAGGGCAACAAAGATATGGTACTGCTTTTGATTTCATATGGATTATCCCCTGCCAGTCATCTTAGTGCTTGAATGGGTTGGTTAGTTGGAACAAAATAGTCCCTTAGGGTTCTTTGTTGATTTGATCCTTGATCAGCCATGTCTTCTCTTTTCTCTCCTTGGTGGGCTCTCCTAAGAATTCTCTCGAGTTTAGGATCAAACACTAGACAGCCCTCAAGAGAGCGTCTACCAAGCATACAATAGCAATCACAATTAAAGTTCTTATTGATTGAGTAAGTGAAACCTCTACTCCAAATATAGGTCAAAAGGTCAAGGCATTACTCCTTTGTTCCCACGTAAGTTGTATAAGAGGGGTGATGACTTAAGATCTTGACCTTCTTTGTTGTTGAGGTAGAATTGGTTGATATAGATGGCCAAACAAGTTATCCACTGCAATTACGCGACCTAATTCAACCTTCGAGTGCCCTAGGACCTATACTTTGCTTAGATGATACTCCTAGGTGATCAAGTGAGAAGTTACTCCAAGGATGAACAAAGGGATGCAAGTAGGGCAAACCCTTCCTTTGAGACGATGCGTGCGCGGTGCCTCTTAACTACCCTTTTGTTCTTTAAGGGGTGTCCCCCTCCGTGAAGTATCAAACCACTTGGTCAAAAGATAGTACCACCACCACAATGCACGATAGGAGGGTCTGCATCGATAAAGAGATCGGTGCCTATAGCCTTAAGGAATCGAGCCTTAGTGAGGGGCCTAACGTGCGTGGTTAGTGCTAGACGTGTGCATCACACCGCAAATCATTTTTATTTTGAAAATGCAGACAAGTCCCTTTGAATCAGATCAAGTGTGATTTGGTTTTAAGGTCAAATCTGATTAGCAGTCCCAATTGCAATTAGGCGACCACTAAATTAGTAAATTCAATCAATTTGGTGGTATTGAATTTTAATCCAAATGCAAATGCGTGGATAGGAGCTGGATGCAAAGTTAGAAAGGTATACCTGTCTCCAGCAATCTTCATGCAATGACGTACGCAATGCAGAGAAAAGATCTAGTATGCTGCTCAATCACCCCTAAATACACGCACCTAAGGGTATGCAACTCCTAAGCAGGCAGCTCAATATTTTCTTTTGTTTGTTTTAGAGGAAAGCAAGTAGAAATTTAACTTTCACACACGGAAAAGAATATAGCCCTAGCCTCTAAAAAATGTGGGGACAGACCCCCAAAAATAAGCCCCAATTACTACAAGGGCAAGAAGATAGAAATAAAACTGCGACGAAGGAGAATCCCCAGTGAGAGTGGGATCCAGGTCTCCTATGTCTAAACCACTTGCGAACGTCGCTCAAGGTCGATGTCGTCACTCTACCACACCTCGCCCCGTCAAATTCCTCGCACAGAAAGACAAAGAATGATCAGATAAATGCACAACTCAGAATAATCTGAAATAAAAATCAGGTGAATCTATTGTGTTTGTTGCCTCCCCGGCAATGACGCCATTTGATCGCGAGGTTTTTCACTTTGCAAATGATGTCAGAAAAATATGTCATCGCAATATGTAATGTGGTAGAAAAAACCTCAATCAAAGTTACTAAAATACTGAAATAATACCACACTTCAAGTCGTATCCACAGGGAGACATAGAACCAATAAGATCACCAATAATCATGTTCAAGAAAAATAAATTGCCATTGATATCCATGCATCATGAGAGGAAAGAAAATAAAATACATTAACTAGTAATTACAATCCTTCAATTTTGACAGAAATAACCAAGAACAGAAGGGCTTCCCACAAATTTACCACAATAAAATAACCAATATCAAAATCCCATTCTTTGGCAATGGCAATCAATGTAATTTTTAATGGAGTCAAAAATAGAGGATTGGCTATCGGTGCACGCACATGGAGGAGGAGAGGACAGTCGGGCATGCCATGCTCGGAGGAGGTCGAGGATGCGGAGAGGAATCCGATGGCGGTGGTTGCACGACAAACGGCGAACAACGGCGGCTGAACGGTAGGAAGATGCTCACCGGTGGTGGGTTAGGCGTGCACGCACGTGGACTGTTGTTGGCAGTTCTGAGGGCGTGGCTGTGCTCGAGAAGGTGAGGCGAGCTTGATGGAGTCAACGATGCAGAGTTTCATGGCCGAAGGTGGCAAATGCAAGTGGAGGAAGCCGACAGGTGTTGGGTTCTTCTCTGTTGGCTGACGGAGAAGACGATGAAGGAGAAGAGGGGGCGCGATGGTTCTATCTACGTAGGGCTGGCTGCACTACTGCGGGTGTGCATGTGGCTGGCCACGAGGAGGAAGGCTGCAGGGTAGGTGCGTGAGGGCCTGCACACGCAGGGGAAGGCTATGCTGTCGATGGTCCTGCGCCTGTTGCACATGCTAGTGGCTGCACGCGGTAGGAGCCGAGGAGAGCGATGAGTGGTCGGTGCGGTGGACGTGGTCTCTGCGCATGCAGAGAGGTAGAGGGAAGAAGAACGAAGGTGAGGGTGTTTGCAGTGTCGACGGAGGCTCGCGATCGTGGATGGGTACGCGGTGAGGGGAAGGAGATGGAGGCCATTTTTCTTTCTTTTTTTTCTCAGGGAAGCCACACCTCTTTGTCGTTCCTTCTTATCTAATTTTTACTGGTTTTGTTCCAGGTCGTTCTCTGGGAGGCAATTTATTGAATTTAATTCGGTCACTCTTTGATTATCTCCGAAATTGTCTTCTTATTCAAAAAGAAACTCTACATTTAAAGAATGAATGAATGTTTTATTTACCTAGTTACTAAGAAGTGCTTGCAAAAATACTAACTATGAACAAGCATCAAACAATCTATTATTATACTCTAACTATGTATTTACAAGTTATACTATTAACACTAATATGTTAGTTCATACTACATGAGGATACCATAGTGTAAAAACTTAACTTACTAGTCTTTTATTTATAGTGACATATATATCAGTTTTAGTGACAGATATAACGTCGCTAAATCTCAGAAAACACTATATACAACCTAAAGAAGCAAACTGAGGTCTTTAGCGACATTTATAGTGTCGTTTTATTCTGTTAGTAATTATGTGGGTTTACTTATACGTATGTATATTACTTATTCTACTGCTGTATGTACAGTAAGTCTTTCTGTTCATGCTATCTCTTGTGTTCTCTCTTTTTTTTTTTTAAGTCGTCTGTCCTTTCAATTTCTTCTGTATGGTATTCCAGAGGCTGCGGTGGAGACGGGGTTATTAGGCTAACGTCCTTAGTGTAAAATGTGTTTAATTAGCGGGCGCGCTTTTCGAGGGATACACAGCACCCTACGGGTGGGACCAGACCTCTACTAAGCGTGCCCTAATCTCAGATTAGGTGCCTTAATTACGTTTTCGTATCAGTGCAGGGCCTCAGCCCAACGCCAGATAATACTCGCACGCTCGGGCTCCCAGCCCCACACATACATCACATATTCAATATCATCACATATCAGAGTTCAGCACAAATCGGGTAATCGGACAAGGGATCGCGTTTCGG
The DNA here is from genome assembly GCA_037157565.1 of Thalassia testudinum. NCBI lineage: Eukaryota > Viridiplantae > Streptophyta > Magnoliopsida > Alismatales > Hydrocharitaceae > Thalassia > Thalassia testudinum. The sequence goes on along the minus strand of JAZHRO010000014.1, from coordinate 127,012,970 downwards.
GCGCCCGGCGCCGTGACGACTGCTTCATCTATAGCATAAATTATATTTATATGGCTGCGTTTGGTTTGCAGCACACGATGTGGCGCTATTCCAGCGCCACATCGTGCGCTGGAAATCAGACGCAGCTGCGTCTGTGCGCGTTTTTGGCCCTCGATTTGGGGGCCATAAATTATTAAAAAAAATAAAATAAAATATGGTAAATAAAATATTTACATAATACTACATAATTGATTAATTAATTTTGAATTTTAAATATATTTACTGTCCAAATAAATTCACTAAACTAGGCTGATTATACAGGTTGATTTAGGTGATTAAATGGTTAATTACTTATAAAATAATTAATAAATGGTCTAATTGACCTTAAACAGTTTTAACTTACATACTTAAGTATTTAATACATATTTTTATTGTATTTTTACGAATTTATTTATGTTTTATTTAGGCTAAAATAGCAGTTCTGGGTGTTTAAAATTAAAACTAAGTTACAGTAAGTTATACTAGGTATAATTATACTTTGACTAACTTAAATTACTTTATATATATATATATATTCCCAAGTTTATAGATTTATTTACTTGATTATTGGTCTAACTTATTAACTTAGCTACTAAATAAGTAAATATAAATCTGTACATACATATATACATAAATCAGTAAATACATGCATAATAGATTAGTATATATACATATTTTTACATAGATTACATATGTATATGAATTTCTGTACAGGTTTTATACATATTTACAGTATAACTATGAATCTAACTGATATGCTATAGTTATAATACTATGAATAGGTATATTTACAGTTTTAAAATAAGTCTATGCCATTAGGCTTTTGTATAAAGTTAGGGAATTAGAGTTGATTGAGTTTTTATTTGAGTTTAGACAGCAGCCGCAGCTACTGTCAGAGGAGATGGAGAAGAGAAGAATGTGCTGTTTTAGTGTTGGTTTTAGTTGCTGTTCAGGGTGAGTTTTTGTAGCAGCAGCAGTGGCTTAAGCCACTGTCAAATGGCTAACTGCTGCTGCAGTTAGTCCACTTGGAGAAAGGGGAACAAAAAATTCACAGATGAAAGGGGAATTTGGAGGAGAAGAGAATTTGGAGATGGAGGGAAATGTAGCTGCAAGTTGCAGCATGTTGCTGTATAACTGGGAACAAGATTAAATTCAAAACAAACTAAACATTGAAGAGATGAAATCCAAATCTGAAAGGGGTTTAAATCTCACGAAAATCTCATGTAAATTCAGCTCAAATACTCATTAGGAAAAACCTTATCAGAAGCATCCTTTCAGATCAACATTCAAATGGCATTGAGTTAGTCTTCCTAATGCCATAGACAGCATGAAGGAAGACTTAGCTCGATCAATTAAAACCAAAGAAACACAATCCCAGTTTCTTGCAACCTTAAGGAGTATGGAAAACTCCTTAGGTTAGAGAATCACCATACAGAAATGATCATCAACACAAATAGTGCATGGCAGTTCTGAAATAGCAAAAAGAGACTAAGAATGCATTAAGGAAATTTAATGGAAGCTGGCGAATGCATTCAAAACAAAGTATAAACAGAATCATGAAAGGCTCTTCTGATTGGTTCTCTGTCACCAGAGAACTTCTCAGAGTCCTTGCCCACGATGAAAACCAAAAATCCCTTCAATTTGTCAGATCTGTCAAAACATTTCAGAGAGTAAAAATCCTTTAAAATCCAAATCAAAAGTGCTCTGACAAACTGAGGCAATCCATTTAAAACAGAGGGGCTTTTGTGAAACAAATGGAGTGAGTGAGAAGCCCCAAATGGTGCTTGTGACACCACTTTCAGATCTGAGGCAGTGCACCATCAGATCTGAAATTGGGTCAGGATGTGTGGGTGATTGATGAAAAATTCGTCGTTAAAAAGGAAAAAACAAGAATCAGAATTTGGATGATGGAAAAACAAAACATGAAGAGGGAGATAAATTGAACAATGAACAGATGATTCTTGCCCTCTGATCTGGACTGATCAGAGGAGGTGAGGGAGGGGATCTAATACTAATTCTACTCCTAAGACTAATCTAACTACAGCTAACATTAAACACTAACAATTAAAAGTAAATCTATTCTAAACTACTGCAAACTAAATCTAACACTACTTGTGCAGAATTAAAAACCTAAACTAAAAGGAAGAATGGGACCTATGGGTCCTTAGCCGGCGGCTAAGGAGGAAGAAAGGAGGAGGGTGACTCCAGCGGAGGGAAGAGTCTGCTAGTGAGACTCCAGGGTCGTCCTCAGGTGCTACGAGGTCCTTAGCGACGAGGAGGGTCGAGAGCAGGCGATGATTCCACAGCTAGTGGCTGTGAAATCAGGGTCTAGATGAGGAGGAGAGATAGGAGTGGACGAACTGATCGCTAAGAGATGTAGGAGGGAGCGATCCTTTGCGCGCGACACCACTGAGGTGCTTAAGTAGCAGCTCAGTGATTGGAATCACCGCAAGGGTGAGGTTAATCAAAATTAGGCCGGCGGTGAGGATGAGATGGGTAGAGCGCGCGGCGAGTCAAGAGAGAGATCTGACCGTCAGATGAGATCTGGGAAGAGAGGTGAACGCACGCACCGAATCGCATGAAGGTTCCATTTGATTCCAGCTGCAGATCGAGATCAAAAGTGCGATGGACGGTCGAGAATGGCTGTGTTCTTCACGAGCACTGTAGCACGCGAAGAACACAGGCTTCTCTCTGAAATGAGGGAAAACTTGTAGGAAGATCCTTGAACGAAGGGGTAGAAGAATAGAGTGCAGGTCCAAAAGTGAGAAGAACTATAACTGGAAGGGCCTTGCAGTCATACAGAAGGGTCCCTGCGGCTTGCAAAAAGGTCCAAGAAGGAGTTTTGAAGGGTAGAAATGTAATGCATGAAGGACCTAATTGTAATCTATTTATTTCTAAGCCTAAATGATGTCCAATTGCTTTCAAATTTTTACATGTGCTTAATTGAACATTTAAGACATTGATTTTACTTCTGATTTATCTTTTCAAACTTGTTTATGTGTTCAATTGATGCATGGATCATCATTTGTTCTTTAGTTTTCAGAATATCTCATTTTTGTGACCTAATTAAGAGGTTTTAACACACATTAAAAGTTTTAGGCCTTTTCTTTAATTCCCACACTTAACCCTTTTCATATGTTAATTTGATATTGTTTTGCTTAGTGTCTAGCTTAATTTCGGCCTTTTAGCTATGATGAGTAGCCACTCATCATACCCCCATGCTTACGTTTTGCTAGTCCCTTAGCAAACAATCTGTTGAAGTGTAAGGCGATTTAAGTATCAGCAAGGTAAGTGTGTAAAGATATCTTTTTCTTCTTTCAAAAATTTTTAAGTGTTTTATGATGATCTTTAAGCTGAAAAATTTTTTCAATAAACCAACTGTGTTTTTGGACATTGTGAGAACCTGGTTACTGAGGATAACCTACCAGAACTCGAGGCTTAAATGACATAGACCATCTCTCAACCAACAAGGATTCTTGATATTTAAACCTTAAGTCGAATTCCAGGACTCAGGGGGTTTTTATAGAGACTCAGAATGCTATGAAGTTATGGCTGTGCTTTGTGATAAGTCAGGACTAACCAGGTGAATTCTAAGGCTTAATCCCGGGGTTTCACTTCTTTTTAAGTCCAGGTTGGTCCTAACTTCAGCTCATGTTTTCGGATGACTCTCAAAAATTGATGGTATTCAATCACAACCCTTATTGTATTTGTGGCTCAGAGAAGAATTTTTTTTTTTTTTTGGTGGACAAACAGGGTATTGTTTTGAACCCTGAAAACATTTTTGGTGGAAGAGTAGTTTTTCAGACTTTTTGGAGAACATACTTGACTTTTTTTTTTTTTTAACAGTATGTCTCCGGAACTTATTTGGTAGAGCGCACTGTATTTGGTGGGTGGATTTCTTTTGTGGAAAGAGATTCTCCTAGACACAAAACTAAAGATTAGGACAAAGAGTCTACCTGCACGCACAGGTAAGGACTCCACCTTCCCTAATGAACACAAGGGTTGAGGCTTAGGTTCAAGTGGTCTTTCCTAACACTGTGTAGTGTAAGCCAAGGTTACTTAGACTCCTAAGTGAAAGCAAACCAACGAATCCTGTACTGGTGACTCAGGTACAAGAATTGTCCTAAAGTTAGGAGAGACTGTGGTCTATCTTGTCAAGGCTCAAAGTGTATTAAGCCTAAGCTTGTTTCAAGCTCCTATGGCCCGGCAGGTCAAACCAGTAACGGTTGAATGTCCATAGACACTTATTCTATTATTATTATTTTTTTTTTTTCAGCTATAAGATCACTTATCTTTTCTTTCTTTTTCTTTTTCTTTCTCTCCCTCCCCTCTTGAAATGAATGTCCTCCTTTGATAATGAAGTACATGTCCCTTATTGTATTTTTGGAATTTTTCTGATTTGTTATTTTTTTGTATTTTTAGCTTTGTAATTTTTAAAAAAAGTTTTCAAAATTTTTTAATTTTTTTTGAAGTATATAATTTTTTTGATAATACTATATTACTATAGTTGTGTCTACAATTGCATTTTGGTTTAAATGGTTTACCATTTACACCCCCCCATGCTTAAATGTTTCAATGTCCTCATTGAATGAAAGGGTGGATGCAAATGCATGCTCTGCTTTTCACTATCCTAGACTGGGTGATGGAAGGAAGTCGGAATGAGGAGATAAAATCTCTGTGCGGACGATTTTAAGTCTGATCTAGGATCAGAGTGAACAGTCGGGCTAGGAAGTGAAATACATGACATGTGTGTCAATGAATGTATGCTCAGAATGCAAGGTTAGACACCTAATGCAGATGAAAGCTAAAGTAAGAAAGGTGTAAAATAGCTATATACAAGGGTAGGTGTTTGCTAAGTTTAACGCCTTCAGCTAGGCGAAAACTTAGTTGGTAGCTCAAAATGTAGGAGCGAAATGGTGGAATTGACAAGTCTGAGATCATGCGGCTCAATGAAAGGTTTCAGTCTTTGTCCATTAACAATAAAGGGTTCAGATTTGTCAAGTTCAGTGATCTCAACGGCTCCATTATAAAAAAGTCTCAAGATCATGTCGATTCAGTGTTATGCACTGGTTGTGAAATGTCATGTGTTTGATTTTGCAGTGCAGGTCTAGGTTGGACATACCTTTGAGCAGGTATGTTCCTAGGGTTGGGTTGTGCTTGGGATGGGAGTGAATGTGGTTGACGGGACTCCGTCAAGTGTGATAGCTGGGCTCTCATCTCAGCTAAGGCCGCATCCTGTCTCTGCTGCATAGCAATATTCTGTTGTTGCATATCAGCAAGAGCTTTCATGATAGACCCCAACTAGTCATCTCGTGTAGGCCCAGATTCAGAGTATTGGGTGGGCCTGGGTTGGGGTTGCTGGTAGGCACGCGGTGGATAACCGTGTAATTGTGGAGGTGGTGCTCGGATCAGGTTGTGCAATGGTGGTGCAGAAGGTTGTTGAAAAGGAGGTCTCTGTGAATTTCCCGACCACGAGAAATTTGGATGATTACGCCATCCAGGGTTATAGGTTTGTGTGAAAGGATCATTGTGAATGGCATGAAGCTCCTCCGAAGCTCCAGAAGGTGCAGGGAAGTCAGTGATGGGAGGAACAAAGGTTCCTCCAACCGGTGAAGGATATGGAAAATCCGGTAATGCAGTTTGTGTCACAGAAAGGTTATTCACAGTTTCCCTCCCTGTGGGAAACTGAGAAAAAGTGTTTTGTGCTGGTGACTGAGAAGAAGAAGATGGGTGTTTTGAGAGAAATTTCCATACTTCATCTACTTTCTTCTCGATTAAGCCCACTTTATCCAGTTGACTAGCCACTATCTCTAAGTCTTTGCTACTGGATTGGGCTTCATGTACCCCCGTGTGTGAGTGGGAATGTGAGGACTTTCTATTAAACACACTCATTGAAGCATTATTAATAGAGTTTTCGGCCATGCCTTCAAAGAGCTCAAAGGCTGAGTCCTCGTCCCGACACAGGACATTGCCTCCACAAGCGGCATCTACAAAATTCCGTGTGTCATCATGGAGCCCATGGTAGAAGATCTGGACCTGTTGCCAGCGTGGGACACCATGGTGGGGACATTTTCTCAAAAGCTCATGGAATCTCTCCCAAGCCTCGTGCATAGGTTCTCCTGAATTCTGGGTGAAGGTGGTGATGGCACGCCTTAAGGCATTAGTGCGGCCTATAGGAAAGTACTTCTTTAAGAACTCATGTTCTAAAGAAGCCCAGGAATCTATAGGTGTAGTCCGTGCAAGTGTTCTAAACCAAAAGGCTGCCTTATCTTTTAATGAAAAGGAGAACATTTTCATCAAAAGCGTGTGCTGATCATGTCCTTGCGGACCCAAAGTTTGGGCAAGATTCTTCAGCTCCTCTAAATGCTGAAAAGGGTCCTCAGAAGCAAGTCCATGGAAGTGAGGAATGAGTGCTATAATGTTCGGCTTCAGTTCAGCAGCACGACCCCCATTGGGATAACGTACCACAGGCATTGGTTGGGCAATTGCGGGATTATAATAATCCCGTAGTTGAGGTCTACGGGGTTGGGGTGGTTCCTGAGGATTTCTAGGTTGAAGTGGTTGTGGTTGGGGGTTAGCTAATAGATTTACAGCTTGAGCAAGCTGTTGCACCTGTTGGGTTAAGGTATTCATTTATAGTTGTGTATCGAAAAGGTGCTGAAGATGAGGCATAGGTCCTCTCTCCGGGGGTGGATTAGGATGGTTAGGATAAGGTGGAGGTTGGAACCTAGGGATAGGTGGTTGCTGTGGTAGAGGATGTGCAACTAAGTCTGGAGGAAGTTCTTCAAAATCCTCAAGGTGTGAAGAATCAAGATCATCCTCTTGGCGAGGGGGATTGTGAAAAGTATTTTGAGACTCAGGAGGTAAGGGATTAGAAGTGGAAGGCAAAGAAGATGATGCAGTAGCTTGGGTAGTAGTACCCAAGGGGAGTACAAGTTCTGGGTTTTGGGATCTCCTACCTTCCATTGAGTTGGTTTTTTTCTTTTTTTTTTTTTTTTTTTTTGAAATCCCATTTACTCTAATTTGATCCAACTCAATGGGAAAAAATTTTTTAACGTTTACAATAAAATAGAAGAATCCCAATAAAATCTCAATTCAAGAAGACCAATCAATCGAAATGAATCGGAGAAAATTTTTCCTAGAGGCTGCTACGCAAAGTATGTTATACGCAAGCAATTGTTTCAAGCAATTGTACGTATCCTAAGATAAACCTAGCGAAGTGCAGACCTCTAAAATCCACTGGGAATCTGGATAAGACTGAGCATGCGAATCCAGATCCTGTGGTTGCAGAAAGATGAGGTAGAAACCCGTGTATTATGGCCTTAAGTGATCGTGCTGTGTGCACGATAACATTCAACACAAAGCAGTTAAAATCTCAAACATGGTTTCACCCAATTTTGCTATCTCCTTTTTGATTTAATTGAAGTGATTAAAATGTGTTTTCTATGCTGCTCGTTTCACTTTTTAATAAATTCAGAACAAGTAGTGGTCTTCTTAACTTTAAGTCAAATGCAAATATGGCAGGAGTTAGAGTTAGGTAAGAAATGCGTACCTGACTCTAGCAATCTTCTAATGCAGATTTGACTTGAATTAAAATCTAGCAGGAATGAAATGCAATCCTAAAAATGGATGCCTGAGGTTATGCTGCTGCTAGATAAGTATGAGATCTTTTTGATTTTTTTGATTTTTTGATTTTTCTGAAAAAAATTTTATATGCAATTCAAAAGTAAGGAAAGAAATTAAGAAGATAAAGAAATAAAGTCCAGATAGTCCAGAATTATTACAAAAATTGTGTGAGAACAAGCTCTCACAACTTATGACTAACAATTGCTCCTAATCAATAAACCTAAAACTAAAACTAATACTACCACTACTCCTACAGCTACTATGAGGCAAAACTCCACCAGGAAGACGGATCTGGAGCGCAGCGACTCCACCAGGAAGAAGACACTCCTCCTCAAGTGCTATGGAAAAACAAATGATTAGTAAAAGAATAAAGGAATGTATACACAAATAATTCAATGGAAAATAAAAGAAATTACAATGAATGAATGAATGAAATAAAAAATTTCTATATACAAAAGAATAAAAAGAAAATTTTGGTGCAAAGAGCGTTGCCTCCCCGGCAACGACGCCAAAAAATGATGATGAAAATGGGTGTTGGTAATAATTGTTGATCATGCCGTTGTAGTATAGGGTGTATAATATAACCTTAAGGATGTCGTATAGTGGTGAGTATGGGTGAGTACCAGTCATTACAACCATTATTATCATTTGCTTATTTATCTAATTTTTACTGGTTTTGTTCCAGGTCATTCTCTGGGAGGCAATTTATTGAATTTAATTCGGTCACTCTTTGATTATCTCCGAAATTGTCTTCTTATTCAAAAAGAAACTCTACATTTAAAGAATGAATGAATGTTTTATTTACCTAGTTACTAAGAAGTGCTTGCAAAAATACTAACTATGAACAAGCATCAAACAATCTATTATTATACTCTAACTATGTATTTACAAGTTATACTATTAACACTAATATGTTAGTTCATACTACATGAGGATACCATAGTGTAAAAACTTAACTTACTAGTCTTTTATTTATAGTGACATATATATCAGTTTTAGTGACAGATATAAACGTCGCTAAATCTCAGAAAACACTATATACAACCTAAAGAAGCAAACTGAGGTCTTTAGCGACATTTATAGTGTCATTTTGTTCTGTTAGTAATTATGTGGGTTTACTTACACGTATGTATATTACTTATTCTACTGCTGTATGTACAGTAAGTCTTTCTGTTCTTGCTATCTCTTGTGTTCTTCTCTGAGCCACAAATACAATAAGGGTTGTGATTGAATACCATCAATTTTTGAGAGTCATCCGAAAACATGAGCTGAAGTTAGGACCAACCTGGACTTAAAAAGAAGTGAAACCCTGGGATTGAGCCTTAGAATTCACCTGGTTAGTCCTGACTTATCACAAAGCACAGCCATAACTTCATAGCATTCTGAGTCTCTGTAAAAACCCCCTGAGTCCTGGAATTCGACTTAAGGTTTAAATATCAAGAATCCTTGTTGGTTGAGAGATGGTCTATGTCATTTAAGCCTCGAGCTCTGGTAGGTTATCCTCAGTAACCAGGTTCTCACAATGTCCAAAAACACAGTTGGTTTATTGAAAAAATTTTTCAGCTTAAAGATCATCATAAAACACTTAAAAATTTTTGAAAGAAGAAAAAGATATCTTTACACACTTACCTTGCTGATACTTAAATTGCCTTACACTTCAACAGATTGTTTGCTAAGGGACTAGCAAAACGTAAGCATGGGGGTATGATGAGTGGCTACTCATCATAGCTAAAAGACCAAAATTAAGCTAGACACTAAGCAAAACAATATCAAATTAACATATAAAAAGGGTTAAGTGTGGGAATTAAAGAAAAGGCCTAAAACTTTTAATGTGTGTTAAAACCTCCTAATTAGGTCACAAAAATGAGATATTCTGAAAACTAAAGAACAAATGATGATCCATGCATCAATTGAACACATAAACAAGTTTGAAAAGATAAATCAGAAGTAAAATCAATGTCTTAAATGTTCAATTAAGCACATGTAAAAATTTGAAAGCAATTGGACATCATTTAGGCTTAGAAATAAATAGATTACAATTAGGTCCTTCATGCATTACATTTCTACCCTTCAAAACTCCTTCTTGGACCTTTTTGCAAGCCGCAGGGACCCTTCTGTATGACTGCAAGGCCCTTCCAGTTATAGTTCTTCTCACTTTTGGACCTGCACGCTATTCTTCTACCCCTTCGTTCAAGGGTCTTCCTGCAAGTTTTCCCTCATTTCAGAGAGATGGCTGTGTTCTTCGCGTGCTACAGTGCAGCTTGATGGGGCTTGCGTGGGGCACCTCAGCTCCCGTGTGTTTGAGGCAAACAGCCAACGCGACTTTGTAAATACCCAATGTGGCACAAAAACTCTGCAACTTCCTCACATACGGCTACAGGTCAAAACTTTGAAGAATTGGGCTACTTCGTCGCTACATGCTCTTTCTTGAAGACCTGGAAGTGCTGCTGAGGGGAGTCCGTAGGTCGTAGACGTAGCTACATTGCTGGTGAAATTCAAAGGAGGTTGGGCTAAGCAATTTGGCCATTTTCCAGCTAGAGGAAGGTTTTGGAGAAGCTTGTCAGAGCACAAGATGCGAACGACCAGAGAGGAGAGAAAAAGGGATTTCTTGGTCTTTTCTAAGCTAAAAAGGATGGTCGTGCATAGGGAAGCTTCTATAGAGCTTCAAATCAAGCTCTAGATGAGGAAATAGGCTTGACTGGGTCGAAAAATCTGGGAGAAGAATCCTTGATTTCACGAAGTTTGCACGAGCTCTACCATGCAAACTAGAGACCGTGAGGTAGTTCAATCAAAAGAGGATCTCATGAAGATTGTTCATTCCAGTTTTTGGAATATTTGGCTGAAGAATCAAGGAGATTCCCTTGATTGAAGATTGGTTACAGATGTGTTCAGAAGCTAATGGCGATAGGGAGCCATTTGAAGAACATGATGAAAAGTTACGGGGCTAGATGCAAAGAATTCAAAACCTGAGTTTCTAAATGTAAGAAATAGAGTTTTAAAGGTCTAAATTGCAAACTTGGTCAAGATGGACTCTGACTAAGCCCAAATTTTTGTACAAACCTAATTTCAACCCAAGGAATCTAATGGTGAAGTCATATTTGAGTTCTGACCTTTCTTGATTGGTAAATTTGTATAGAAGCCCAAATTATGCTAAAATCCCATTTGCAACTCTATTCAAGGTCAAAATAGGTTCAGTTGGTCAAACCAAGGGTACCAAACCTCTCAGAATATTTTTCTATGACTTTTAGGAGAGTTAGATGAATTTTATCCTGAACAAAACCTCTTTAATTCAAGAGGGTTTAAAATAGGGTTTTATGTGTTGTTGCAGTTCTTGGAATGTGTGAAACCTCATTTCTGTTTTTATGGACCCACTCATTGGACTTTAATGCTCATTTAACCTTTAATTAACCCTTGTCAAACCCCTTGGTTAATCTGTATTTATGATATGCTGTTAAAATTGCAGAATTAACCCTGATTTCGTGTTTTCCTGTCAAAATAGAATGACATGGAATTACAAACCTTAGATGATTATGTAGGAGCATTTGTCAAATAATTCTAACTAAAATTGCCTAGTTAGGGCCTATGATGGTGTTCCCTTCAGGAGATAGAATAGGCATTGCACAACTCACTTAGACCTTTAAATGATTTCATAGATCCTCGTTATCCTCATTTGATTTAGTCTAGGAAGGTTGATTCTCATGATTACTTACCTAGTAGAACTCTTAGGGGAGCCCGAGAAATTTCCTTTACTAATCTCTATTGGTAAGCATCTGGTATAATGCTCAATCATTAGCTTATCAATATTGTTAGCTACCTCTTCTACAAGCTCAATTTAATATCCTTATTATTAGGGCTGACATCTTCCTTGTTTTGTACTAGCTAGTGAACACTGTTTGGATCAAGATGTAAACTTAATGCTTGTTGGGAGGCAACCCAACCTAATTTTCTTTATACATAGAAGGTTGATTTCATTTTAGGTTGGGGCTAGTGATTTTCATGGGAACTTAGAGCTATTCAGGTGATATCTTTCCTTTCTCACATTAATTTCTATTCATAAGCATACAATGAGGACATTGCATGAAATAGGCATGAGGGGGTGGGTAAATTTTGTTGAGTTACATATATCTAGTCTCCATCAGTTTTGCATTATATATATTTGCATTATATATATATTTATACAAAGAAAATTTTTTTGTAAATGGCATAAGTTTGATGATCTAAGCTAGGGAAGGGTGATGAGAATAGGTACTAATGAGTTCCTAACCTATGGGTGTGTTTCGAGATCTTATGCCTAGACTCTTTAGCTCATAGGTGACTTAATTAACTCATGTAGTTCGTAAGATTTGGATCTGTTTCTGAGCCCTTGAAGAGATTGATTAGTCGAGGTATTAAGTCAATAGTGTGGATGTATGGGACTTGATTTTCCACCTTTTGGTTTGAAAGTTTTTGAAAGATTGAGTATCTTACATTTACATGCAATCTAATTTCACTTGTGGTAACTACACATTAAGAACTTAATTTCACAGGTATGGTTGTTATGTTGCACTAGGTATATGAGGAGTTGTTTCCCTTAGGAATGATTCCCGCACAAAGAAATAAGTTGTCGAAGTAGAAATTTAGTGGAAAACCAATCGTTAACAATTAAAATAAACCACTCAATAAGAGAGAGGATCATGTCCATAGGGAGGCAATGGCCTAGTAAAACTTGCAAGGGTCAAAAACCAATGTTCACTATTAATTTCATCAAGAAATCGAGTCAAAACTACTTCTCAATTGGGATAATAAGACATGATCATACTGATTTTGCATTTACATTGAAATTTAAGGGTGTTCCCTTAAATGTTCCATAATATTTAATTAATAAAAGAAAAAATCAAAAGCTTGCAATGGCATATCAATGCAATAACGAATTCAAGTTTTACTATGCAAAAACAGGGGATTTCTTCCATGTGATTGTGCGTGAGGAGGAGGGAATGGCTGGAGGTGTGAATCTCGGAGGAGGATCTCTAGATCGAGGGCTCGTTAATGGTGGTCGCAGCAAAGTGCGAGGTGACCCGAGGTGGCCAGACCGAGCAACGGTGGAGGTGGGTTCCAATGGCTGCTGGCCACACGAGGATGCGCAGTGCACGGAGGAGAAGGCACTGGCCATGCGTGGAGCATGGGAATCCTCCTGGAGAGGGGGCGCACACGTTGGACTAGACGTGCCTGGAGTGTAGCGCTACTAAAGGGGCGCAGGCGTGTAGGGGAGCTGCTAGAGGTGGCGTGCGGTGCTGCGAGCATGGAGGAGGTGCAACGAGTGGGGCGTAACGTCTGTAACAGGCAGGTGGAGCTACTGCTGGTGGTGCATGCAGCAGGCACGCTGGTGCGTGCATGCAGCTACACAGCGAGCTGGTGAAGCGCTTGCCACATGCGACATCTCTGCTAGGAGTGAAGTGCATTGAGTTGCTGTGAGCATGTGGAGTGGATGGGTTGGTGGCGAGGAGGCTGCTGCAGGAGGTGCACGCGGTGCGCGTGGTTTGGAGGCGAGGAGTAGCGTAGTGGGTGGTGTGTGGAGGCGCAGCAAGGGGCATCAGACATCTGGGAAACTTCTCGAAAGTCTTAACTGATGGGGGAGATGAAGGTGCAAGGCTTGGAGTTGCGGTGTGGAGTTGCAGTGGCTGCAGTTGTGGTTGCTGGTGATGGTGGTGAAGGTTATGCACGATGAGGTGCTTATGGTAATGCAAACAAGCTCCAGATGGCAGTGTGGCTAACTCAATTGACCTTTCCAGAGAAATTAGTTTGAACTATCTAACCCTAGATCATAAGGTACCCAAGTAGTTGTTGAGTTACAGACTAGGTCAGCTAAGGTCGAGTTACTGGCACAGGTTTCCTTGATTTCTAACTCTACCTTAGGGTTTGTTTGTCCCAGAGATTAAAGCATCCATGCATGTGCATTGGTCTAATTTACTTGAGGTTGGTATGATTACCAACCTAGAAAGAAAGTAAGAAAGAATTTTTTTTTTTCTAATATATAATTTTTTGTTTGATTTCTCTAAGTTTAACCTTGGATTAGCTATCAGGACGGTCTGTGTCGGATTCATTGTCCCCATCACCGAACCTCGAAGGGTGCCTAGCTTTCAATGCTTTGAGATAGCACCACCCATAGCAACCCCAAGAACTCCTGGTAATCGACACTTCGAGATAGTGTCACCAATGGATTTCTTAAGCGAATTCAGGCCTGTGGCAATTGGCAATTCGAGATAGAGCCGCCATGGTACCTAAACCGCACAATGCGCTTACATGCCCCTAGTAGAATGGACATCCTAAGAGACAAGCACCGAGGAGGTGACATGTTATTATCGCATCCTCAAGATGAGTATATACTCCACCATTCTTATGGTAGGAACTCTTCCAATCAAATTATGTTTTCAAGCTTCTCCTTACTCAAAACTTGGAGAACCAAAATTTCCTTAAGAAATGAATTAGGATGATCACTATTTACACACGACCAAGTGTGTGTGAAATGTGGATGCTTAGGTTACGAGGACTCGTAAACCAAAAGATAGAAAAAGACACTAGGTACTACCCAGCCTTTTACACAATCCCTAGCTTTCCTTCCTCATCCTCTTGAGGAATGGTCCGTAACTTAACTCCTACTTAAGTTTTTAAGTCCAAAAAGGACCCTAAGGGTCTAAAGCTAGTAGTTCAACCCTAACTCCTATAATTAGATACCTCAAGTCATCTTATGTAAACCTAAAGTCTTGGTCTTACGCTTAAAGATGCAGAACCCAGCCAGTTAAGCATAATGACCTTTTCTTCATCTTTCTTTTTTTTTAAATCAATATGCATGCATGAATGCAAAATGTAGACATGCTACAAACAAATTCCTCCGACCCTATTGATGAGAAGCTCATCATGGTCTCTAATTACCCCTAATTAACTAGTCTTCCTGGTTAATTAGCTAGAAATATGTGAATATATGGGTTAATTATTAGATAAGGGATAAATAGTAAAGGACCTTAAAATAAGTTTAAAATGCTATATTACCATACAATTAATATTATTAATAATTTAATTAATAATTGGACACAAAATATTACCAATAATTCATCTAATTAATGTGTTAACTAACTTAAGTATAATATATAAGTATGTAATAACTTAAGTAACATTACTTAATTAAATAATTAATATAAAAAAGTCAAAAATGTAAATTCAAGGTCTAAATATAATAATTTCCTTATTTGCAATCATATATAAAAAGTTGAAAAAGATTTAAATTAAAACAAATCTTGAAAACCTGACTTTACATTTTAGTCCTTAAATTTTATTTCAATCAGGTCCTTATTTTCCACTTACGTCCTTAGGTTTCACTATGATTAAGTCCCTGGACTTCTTTTCTTCTTCACCCGTTTGGACGGCTGACTATTGAAGGTGCGTCCACTGCTTGATCACCACCAGTCTGACGTCATCCCTTCTTCTCCAAGCTCCTGGAGCTTGCGCTCACCATCCTCTTTTCATCCACCGGTCTGGATGATGCCAAAATCCCATTTTAGGGTTGGAGATAACCTCACCATCATCGGAGAAGATGCTGGTGGTTATTCCCCTCCTAGCTGCTAATCCATCCAGGTTCCACCTCCTTCTCAGTTGCTGTCAACTATAAATACCCCTTCACACTCTCGATTTCCACCAAGTTGGCTCCCTTCCATCTTCTTCACTGAAGCTGACTTCGATAGGCTATTCACTCCAAAACTCCGGCAAACTTCGTCTACCTCATCCGACTTCCTCCATCCATCTTCAATAGCTCTGGATATCTGCTGAAGTCAGCCGTGTCTTCTGATAAGTGCTGACTAGGAGCTCTCCTCTGCTTCACCTCACTATCGCCTGCCGGAGATCTTTCGACAACCATCTGATTTCCTCCTTCGTTATGAGCCTTTGACAGAGATTCTCTATCCCCTTCGTCCAGGTAACAGAAGATTAGGTAGGTAGATTAGTTTAGTTAGTTAGGTAGGTAAGTTAGGTAGCTATAATGTTAGATTTAGAACTCACCTTCCTTACCTCTGGCGAGCTCCTTAACCTTGTCAGGAGCGAACATTTTGTCTTCTAAGTCACTGTCCACCTTCTTCCATCTTCCATGATCATTTCCATAGTCATTAATTACTAATTGATCACTTAAATCACCTAGACCACTTCCACCTCCTCCAACTACTCCTGCTGTCCATGGAAGCACTAGTTGACCTAATTCCATCTTCACTGGGTCCTCCATCATCTATTCAACACTAAATGACCCTAAGCTACACTTTAATTCGAGTAATTACCATCTATAATGTAAACGCCCAATTTTAATTAAGCTCCTGAGTTCGCAATCAATGGCGGATCAGGAGTAGTTAAAGTCATTAATTAACTATATATTTATCATCATAATTATCTGTTGATTTGTTTTCTCTACTCAATTGTGTGGGAAAAATAGTCCTGAGCTTAATTCAGCTCAGATTTTATGAAAAATTGATTTACTACTAAATCTTTATTCCATTGAACATTCAAGGAACTAATTTGTTTCTGAGGTTCCTTGTGACCACAAGAACCTTTTTAAATCACTAATGGTATAATTTCACATTCTGTACACAATTTTACTTTTTTTCTGGACTCATCGGAGCTCCGGCGAGCTCTGGCAAGTCAAAACAAGCTCTTCAGCCTGTAGGACTTGGTGTGATGCTCCAGATCAATGATTTAGGGATCATTGATTTTGCTGAGGTTATTTATTTGAGATTTAAGTGTCTGGAGCTTGTGATAGGTCTTCATCTTCTCCAACTCCGGCAGAGTTGGAGAAGTCTGATAGTTAGATTAAAGTTGCATTTAAGAATTCTGGAAGCACCATTGTTGAACCCTGAGTCCATTTTTATGATCCAACTAGTGTAACAACCCTTAGGTTATTCTAACAAACAAACACCTTTTCAATCTCAGGCGATGATCCTAAAACCCTTGGAACTTTAGATGAAACACCTATTTAAGGGTTTGAATCTATTCCTCAGATTGAGGAGATGATGTTTTAGGTTTGAATTCCCTGCGAAATAGCCAAACTCAGAAAGTCAAAACTTGCGGTTTATTAGTCAAACCTAAGTCTGATTCTTGAGTTCTAGATTCAATTAGACAAATTGATGGATTCAAATTGCTTCTGAGATGATTGTGAAAGATTTAGATGAGTTTTGGATGAGCTCCGCTGGACTTTGTTGTAGAATTCGATTTTTATCAAGTTTGGGTTGTTTTTGAACCCAAACTGATGATAGAGGCTTTTTGGTGAGATTTGAATGTAAACTATTCCTAGATGGATTGGTAACAACCTATAGAAGTTGTTTTAATCGATGAAATAGGTCTTTAGCTGTCTGTTAGGACTTTTAAAAGTGTAATTTTCAGTTCTGAAGCTTCCTGAAAATCTTTGAGCTTCTGCACCACTCCTGAAGCTCCTAAGAGCACAAAACATCCACCAGTAGCTACGGATTTAACCTTAGGACCCATTTAGAACTTCAACTAGAAGTTTAAGTCCAGTATGTGGACTTTATAACCATAACTTCACTTTCTAGGCCATTTTAAGCATAGAAAACATAGAATCTTTGCCCTTCAAATCAAAGAGCTTACCTTTCCCTTTGAATCATATTGACACTTCAATCCTACAGAGCAACTCAAGAGCTTTCCAACTAGCTTTTATTCACTTGGAAAGGAGCTCTGAGCTAGGAGAAATCATCGCTTGAAGTTCAGTCCGGGAGGGGGTAACTTAGTCCCACCTCGGAAAGTTTTGAATGGCCGCATAGGTATAAAAGGTTTTTGTTATATTGCCTCTTCAGTCGACAGCGCATAACGCAAATGAATCGAACGAGCATATTGGGTATGTGTGGGTGCGTATGTGCCCAGGTGTGTGTCTGCCTGTGGGCATGCGAGTGTGGACCCTGGGAGGGTGTGAGCGAGGGCTTGTAAGGCCGTGAGCCGATTTGGCTCGAAACTATGAATCGGAAATAAACTGAAGCTTAATGAACCTGGCTTAAACCTAGTAGGGTCTGGTCCTACCATGAGAGGGGTGCAGTGTATCCCCGACCGGTCCAAGCCACCAATAAATAATCCTAATTTTTGGTTAAAAGAGAAAAAACCTGATTCGGTTCAAAAAAGAAAGAAGGTCTGCAAGCTCAGAAGCAAGAAAGGCTAAAGAGAAGTGCTAAGGCTCAATGCTAAGAAAAGAAGCTAAGTCTATGAAGAAGACAAAAAGAAGGAATGAAGGAAGAAATGCTAAGGAGCAAAGGAGAAGGAAGAAAGGGAGAGTTCGTAGAAGGAAAATGAAGGATGAGCAGAAACTAAAGAGACAAGGCAGAAAGAGAGAAGAAAGAAAGAGAAGGCAGAGAAGAAGAAAGAAAGAAAAGAAAGAGAGCTCGAGAAAGAATAAAGAAAAAGATAAGGAAAGGATTAAGAAGAAGATTAAGAAATAAGTAAAAAGAGAGAGAGAGAGAAAAAGGTAGAAAAAGAAGAAGAAAAAGAGAGAGGCTGAAGATACAAAGAGGAGAAGAAATGGTTTAATTTCTTGCATTATTTTTAATTCTTTTTGTGAGTTTAATGTTGTAATAAGGCATACTTTTATTAGTAATACTTTCTATTGCCTTAATCTCTTGAAAATGAAAGGAAATAAACATGTTTACTTGTTATTAAAGAAGATCATTTATGTGAAAATGTTTTCTTATGGAATTTTGCATACTCTTTAATTTGAAATCATTAGGCAAAGTTCATGTTCTTAAAATAAACTTAATTATACTCTCTATAAGTAGCTTAGTTTGATTGGTGAATTCTAAATAAGCTATGCCTCCCAGCGAGCGACTTGGACTCAACCAGTTAAAAGAAATAAAATCTAAAATGTTAGGTTAACTTGACCCTATACTACTTAATCAACACAAATTCAAGTTGACCTAACTTACTTTCTTCTACACATAATTAAGAACAATTAACTTAATTAATTGTGTTGAGGAGAGGACACATCATTTTAATGGTGTCATTTCCGGGGAGGTAATATTTTACTCCATTTTGGTTCACCAAAACATTCCCTTGCATAAGTTTTGTCTAATCAACATTTTTATGGCGCCATGGGAGGTAACTGTAATTATATTTGCCATTATTATTGTTTTGTTTTGTTTTTTTTGTTTTCTTTCTTCTTTTCAGGTTTACCTCTGTGGGTAATCTCAAGGAAGGTGGGTTTTCTTTGTTCTGTTTTCCATTATAAATACCATTGTAAGTACTCTTAGTCTTTAGTTTAGTTTGAATTGTTGCATTTAGTTAGTTTAAAAATTAAAAAATACAAAAATACATATCTATCTGACTAGCAGCAGCATGATATAGGCATACACTCATAGGAGTGCATCTACCTGCTAGTACTTTGCAATCTTACTCGGGAAAATTTCTACTATTTTTCTTGCATCAACGGGAAAGCATGCAAAAAAGACCATGTAGATCCCTATCGTGGAAATAATATCAAGGCCACATATATTCTTTGAAAATACTTAAAAAGCGGTCACTTTAATTATTTCTATCATATTTTTGGAAAGATTAAGTAAAAAGAGGATAATAAAAGTTGTGACTTAAATCTGTTTGCAGAATGCATGTGGATTTTATCGCAATCGTCTATTGCATGCTATCGCACACACGGCATGATCACTAGAGTCACACGAGTCTGAATTTTCTCTCCTCTCTACACCTCTTAGGGCTTTGATCGAAGATCAACAAGTCCGTCTCACTACTAGAGCCTCAGAGAGCCAGTAGTGAGTAGTCTCGATCGTAGACATTAGACCTTTGAGCTTTAAGGATATGCACTTGCATAGACACAGGTTTAGGATGCGTATTTTGATACTGATACAATACTTGTTTGCGTCCAAAGCATTTTTGCATATTATAGGAATCTCTCCTTTCCTTTGAAAGAAGAGAAAAACCCACTTTTTCACACTATTTTGCGAGTTTTTGTTGCCGCTAAATTTTGGTGGTGTGAGTGAGCCATTGCACATTCTTTTCGTTTTATGCACGGGAGGCAATCCTTGCATTCACCTTTTGTAACTCCTTTGATAGGTGATCCTAAGTCAGTTTCATCTAAGCAACCATTTAATTTCTTGTCTGATTCGTCGATTTCTATGGATCAATTGCAAAATCAGAATCCCAAGATCCCTTCTTCTTCTAGTCAGGGGGAGATGTCACCTTTTGACATTCATGTGGAGCTCTTGAACCAGAATCTTAGGATTCTTGAACAAAATCGTCAAATTAATCTTTCAACAACAGCCTTGAATAATTTACAGAATCTTCAAACCCATCGTCCACCTCAACCTGAGGCGATTTTTGACCTTCCTGATTTATCGATCCCTCATCTAAGGCCTCTACTTAGAGACTAGTATAATCCATCTAATGCACAAGTAGAGCCTAATGTTAGGATTCCAATTGGGGAAAATGATCCAGAATTAAAGTCAAACATTATAGGTCTAATCCCGTTTTTTCACGGATTTGCTTCCGAGGATCCATTCCAACATATTCAAGATCTTAAATATTTATCTCAAACTCTTGGACCTCAAAATCAAAATAGGGAAATCCTACTTATGGAAATGTTCTCTTTTAGCCTTAAAGATAAAGCAACATATTGGTATCGAACTATATCAAGACCAATCTCAACTTGGGCTGAACTCAAATCTGCATTCTTAAAGAAATTCTTATTGGTCACACAAATGCTTTAAGGCGAGCAATCACAACATTTAATCAAAATCAAGGAGAACCAATTCATGAAGCATGGGAACACTGTCATGAATTACAAGGGAAATGGCCACATCATAACATCCCTCATTGGCAACTAATGCATATCTTCTATTATGGATTGCAAGAGGGCATTCGCAATCTAGTAGATGCCTCTTGCGGATGGAACTTTCGCAATCACGACGCAGAATCCGCTTCAGAATTATTTGAAGGGATGGCGGAGAACTCGATCAATAATGCATCTATGTCGTAATTTACATAGGGCACGAATATAGCACATCAAAATCCACGTAAGGGCATTCACGAGATTGGTAATTCATCCAGTTCAAAGGATTTGGAAATTATTACAGAAAAATTGGACAAAGTCGACATCATGGCAAAGCATCTCGACAAGGTCTGAAACACTATGAAAACTCTGACACCTCTACTTGCTACTCAAAATCTCGTGCATTCACCTATTTTGCAAATTCCCATGGGGAGGGAATTTGTGAATAATCTAGATTCTAGAGATCCATCCTCCTTGGGTTTCCTATCTACTCACGCACCAACCCAAGGAGGGACCTTTGTCCCACAATCTTTCCCACCTTTTTCCCCATCTCTTATTTTTGTCGAAAACATGCCCTATCCTCTATATTTAAATTCCATTCAGGGATATGCACCAAGATCAAACCCATATTCTAATTCCTATAACCTTGGATGGAGTAATCACCCTAATTTCTCTTAGTTTGACCATTCACAAAGACCATCATACTCAGACCAGGCAAAACCTGCCTACATTGTCATTTCAACAACCTAATGCAATGCCATTTTATGCGGGTTTGCAAAACTCCACAGGGCCAAATAGAGATTCACAGCTTAACCAGATTTTGAGAGCTGTGACTGAGAGCCAGCGACAAAATGCTGAGGCTCTTGCTGAAGTCCAACGGCAATGTTCGACAGAGTTGTCTGATCTCAGGGGCTAAATCATGCAGTTAGCTGAATCTCGTCAGCTAGGGGCCCTTCCATCCCAGCCAATTCCAAACCCTAAGAATATCCAGCAGAGACAACACCCGGGAGTGCAAAATTCAAATCAAGGACATGTCCATTTCCTTAATCAATTACCCCTGAATCCAAATCTGAATCAAAATCCAAATCCACCCTCTGCTAATCATGATTTTGAGTATCTTAATCAGCAGCAATCATTTTCAAATCAACCTTTGAATTCTAATTCATCTTTCCAAAATCAACGAGCATCTTCTTCTTCATCTGCTTCCTCTTCACATGCTGGTATTAACTCTGCTACAACCCGTCGTGGAACTTCCACTAGGGATCTAGTTTATCTAAGAAACCTATCCTAAGACCCTAGTACAGCTAAAATGACCCCTGTTTCTACACCTGAAGGAGATGCAGAACTCGACCCTGCAATTCCCGCTAATTTTCAAGATCTGGGAAATACATCAGTAGAATAGGAAATCCATGCCCCATTTACTGAAGCTTTGAAGAAGACTAGAAAACAAAAACAACCTGTTACAGTAGATGAAGATTTAATTAAAATTTTTGAATAGGTACACATTAATATCCCACTCCTAGATGCTATCAAACACATTCCGACTTATGCAAGATTTCTTAAGGAGTTTTGTACTCCTAAGCATAACCCAAAGAAAGGAAGCACTGTGGTACTTTCAGAGCATGTGAGCTCTATAATTTCAAGTACGCTTTCTTTGAAAAAGAAAGACCCAAGATCTCCATTTATTTCCTATATAATTGGGGGTCAGTCGTTTGATAGAGTCCTCCTAGATTTTGGAGCATCTATTAACCTCATTCCTTTATCTTTTGTAAAACATTTCAACATAGAAAACCTTAAGTCTACCAATGTGACTTTACAATTAGCTGATAGATCTATTAAGTCACCTAAAGGAATGTTGGAGGATGTAATTGTAAGAGTTCGGGATTTTTATTTCCCAGTAGATTTTATTGCCCTAAATATGGAAGTACCTGAACACATTAAAGATACGCCAATTATCTTAGGGAGACCCTTTTTGGCTACTGCAAAGGCCAACATTGATTGTGAATCTGGAAAGATTGAATTGAAATTTGGGGACAAGACAATTAAGTTAGATATATTTAGAGCTTACAGTGGATTGGATTGTGATTGGATTGAGGAAATCAAATCTATTGCAGCTTTTGAGGATGACATTAGTTCCTTAGAACCTGAAAGCACACTTTTTGATATCCCATACCCTCAAAACAACAAAATCCTTTTGTTAGAATCTTTACTCAATCCTGAATCTGAATCTTATGACTCTTCGAACTCACTTCTCACAATCGAAAATTCTGACCCAAATCCTGCTGTTGATTCTACTCCTGTACTAGAATTGAAACCATTGCCTGATAATCATAAATATGTCTATCTCGAATCTGATCAAACATATCCTGTAATTATCAACTCTTATCTTTCTGAATCACAAGAATCCAAATTGATTAAGGTTCTTCGAGATCACAAGAAGCCAATTGGGTGGACTCTACATGATCTCACCGGGATTAGCCCCAATTTTTGTACTCATCGCATCAATATTGAAGATGGGGCACGACCTTCACAAGAAGCTCAAAGACGTCTAAATCCGAATTTAGAGGAGGTCGTTAAGAAAGAAATAATCAAGTGGCTAGATACTGACATTATTTATCCCATATCTGATAGCCCTTGGGTGAGTCCAATTCAAGTGGTACCAAAAAAGGCAGGACTCATCATAATTAAGACTGAATCTGGAGAAGCCATTCCCATGCAAATTGCAAATTCATGGCTGGTTTGTATTGATTATCGTAAACTGAATACAGTTACAAAGAAGGATCATTTTCTTTTGCCATTCATTGATCAAATCCTTGAGAGATTAGCTGGTAATAGGTTCTGCTTTTTAGATGGTTACTCCAGATATAATCAAGTAGCAATATATCTCAAAGAACAAGAGAAAATGACTTTCACCTACCCCTTTGCAACTTTTGCTTTCCGAAGAATGCCATTTGGGCTTTGCAATGCACCCGCGGCTATTCAGCATTGCATGTTAGTGATTTTTACCAAAATGGTGGGTGAATATATGGAGGTTTTTATGGATGATTTTTCAATCTTCGAGGAAACATTTGACATTTGTCTAGATAATTTGTTGAAGATTCTTAAGAGATGTATAGAAGTGAACCTTGTCCTCAGTTGGGAGAAGAGCCATTTTATGATTCTAGAGGGCATTGTACTTTGCCACCTCGTGTCTAAGCGAGGTATCCAAGTAGATCGAGCTAAGATCAATCAAATTGCAAATCTTCCAATTCCTGACTCGATCAAAGGCATTAGATCATTTCTCGGGCATGTGGGATTTTATAGGAGATTTATACTTGATTTTTCAAAAATTGCCAGACCACTCACAAACCTCCTCACAAAGGATGCTACTTTTGAGATGAGTGAGGAGTGTATTTCAGCATTTGAAACATTGAGAGACAGAGTTACATAGGCTCTGATCTTGCAACCACCTTTTTGTGATTTACCATTTGAGATCATGTGTGATGCATCAGATTATGCAATAGGAACTATTTTGGGATAGAAAATTGAGAAAAATCCTATAGTAATTTACTATGCCAGTAAAACTTTGAATGAGACACAAAGGAATTACACAGTTACAGAAAAGGAATTACTAGCAATAGTATTTGGATTAGAAAAGTTCATATCTTATATAATCGGATCTCAAATCATTGTGTACTCTGATCACTCAGCTATCCGACACCTATCCAAAAAGGACACGAAACCTAGGTTGATCAGATAGATCTTGCTCTTGCAAGAATTTGACCTAGAAATTCATGACATGGCAGGAGGAAACCTACTCCGGTAGCCTTTGACAAAGGAGATCTCCTTGATTGCTTGGAGGATTTCTTCCAAACTTGGAAGAAAGATCCTCTGAGAAATTCCCGTCAGTATGAACCCATCCTTGAGATCTGATTCCCTCCCAATCTCTCTTGCGAATGCATGAGAGATGCGGGTATCTCAACAACTTCCATTGCCGACAACCTTCCAAGCTTGGGAAGCTTCCTTCCCAAGCCCTAACTACCCTTCAAAGGTATGTTTAAAGGAGCACAGACCTCCCCGACTCCTTCATGCTCGATTTCGGCCACAAATACCTCAAACTCCTCTCATCCCCTCACAGCCGTAGGTTCCTCGACGTCCGATGACCTTCCCTGCTCCTCCTTGTCATCCAACTACCACACTTGCGGTGGATTCCTCCTACTTGACTTCGTCTGCGTCTCGCCATACCAATAGGCGCTATTCTCTCTTTATCCTCGCCAATCCCACCTTACTAGAGCCGTCTTCATCTTCGGCATCGACCACACCAGACCCGATGCCTTCACTCACCCCCTTCGTCCCTTATTGCCCTAGCTAAGTTCTCTGACCCCTCTACTTTCTTCTCCGTCCTATACTTTCCAAAATCGACCACTGCCGCCCGTCGCACCTCCATCTCTTCCATCTCTGACGACCAACTTCGACGAGGCCATCCCACCTCCATAGGCCACCAAAACCCTCGCCGACAAGCCCACAACCTCTGCCTCACTTCATTGATCAACTCCCCTCACTCCACTCACCGCTCCACTTACCCAAACACCTCCCCGAACACACCCACTCACTCGCACACAGTGTGCCTTAGGCACACACTTACAGGCACTGCTGCACCATGCCTCCACGCCACCACTCCCAACACATTTGCCATGCTCCGACGAACCTCCCCAAACGATTTGACTTGACCTCAAGGTTATTCTTGTGTTTTCAGATTCAGGCCCCATCCGCCATTGGCAAACGAGCTTGAAGCTCGCTTGAAGCCGCTTCGGGTGCTACCGCTCCAGGTGCTACTATCCCAAGCTACGTGGAATTCTCTCACGCACACATCTAGGCCCTCAGTTGGAGTCGTGTGCCTCTGTAGCCTCGCCAATTGAGAGAGCCACTCCCTACTGCTGATGTGCGAAAGACAGGTGGGTCATTTAGTCCCACCTCGAAAGTGAAAGAACGCCTTCACCCAAATAAATTGAAAAAGTGAAAGAGGCTATTCGCCTTCAACACTGAGGGTGAGGTTCTCCTCCCCCCTTCACCAGACTCCTTCGCGGGACTACCCATGCATACCTGGCCGACCCGACTACCCATCTAACTTCACTCCATGCTCACTACACACGCTGGTGAGCCTGGACCCGAGTCTGCGATAGGTGCATTTACTCGAATAGCTAAGGCTCTGGGAGAGCAAGACTGAAAGAGAAAGAGAGAAGGAGAGAGGAGAGCTGTGCAGGGTTAGGGGGGTTTTTGCTCTGAAGGGATTGGCTCAAACATTTAGCTAACTCAGAGGAAGAAGAAAAGATCAAGTAAAAGAAAAGAAGAGAAAGAGAAGGACCTCAGAGAAGGAAACGGCAAAGGCAGAGAAAGAAGAAGACAAAGCCAAGGAAGAAGCTGAAGAGAAAGAGAAGGATCGAAGAAGAATAAGAAGAAAGGGAGACACAAAGACAGCAAAGGTGGGGAAAGAGAAAGAAGGATTAGACACTTTAAGTCATCTCATTCCTTCTTCAGACGACAGATCATTGGCTCACACTGCATATTCATGCATTTAATTATTTGGTGATATTGTAGGAGTATTTGGTAATCTACATCACCATTTTACTCCCATATTTTTTCACTCTGATACTGATATTATTGCATACTCTTTGAATTCTGAATTATGATCTTGATTTCTAAATACCAATTTGCTCACTGTGTTCGACCTGGGAAATCTTTTCGAGTAATAAAATTATATCTATTTTGAATGTTATTTCGACTGTACTACAACGCAACAGTTTTTAAACCCTGACTTAGCGCGATTAACAGATGCTCATCGACTTGCTGGCAAGAGGCAAAGAAGAAATGACTCTATTTGACCCTACCAGAGTTGAGGAAGACGAAGAGGACTAGTAAGATATAGTTGATGAAATTCACAATCAAAGGTATGAATGTTACCAGTAGAATAAATAGAGTTTGCTATAGTCTATTATATGTCATTAAACATCAATTTGAGATCGTTAGAGATGTTAGAGATGATCAGAATGGTGGTGAAGCTTACCGAACTTCCATCAGAATGAAATACTCAATGAAATAACATGACAAACAACTTAAAAGAAACCTCATGATCTTTGAAAACTATTAAACAACATAATTGATCTGCGAATGCTTATAGAAATGCTAGTGAACTCAGATCAGTGGAGAATTAAGCTTGAGTTCGTTAGATCAATAGGATAGATGAATCAATCAATAGTTTAGAGAAAAATGATTCATAGAGTGAGGTGTTAGTGTAGATGCAGTTGCTTAGATGGAAGAACTCCTTTGAAGCTCCGCCATAGATAGTGGAGGTCTGGAGGTTGTATGGAATTAGGCATTTGGTAATCATAATGGAAAGAAGATAAATTATGGTCGTGGAAGGTTGAGAAGGGTGGAAATGAGTTACATTGATGAATGGAAGCTAGGCAAAGCTTGAATTGGCTCACCGACATTAGAGAAGAAAGTAGAAGAATCAAAGACTAAATCCAATCTAATCTACAAATTAATTAGCTAAACCTATTCTAAAGAGCTAAGTAAAGGATTTAAGCTACTTACCTGGATGAATGGAGGGAGGAAAATGTCGATGGAGCTCATCGGAGTTTGAGATGAAGTAGATTTGGTTAGGAAGAAACAACTTAGAAACGAACATGAGTTAGAGGAAGAGATGGCACAACTCCATTGTTGCCGAGGTAGAGCTGAAGAAGTAGAGGTGAGAGAGGCGATCAGCTTCACTGGAGATGACTAGAAGAGAGAGAGAGCACTTTTGGAGAAGCAAGAATAGCCTATTGAACACATAGTGTGGGAACAAGGGAATTGGTGTGCTCTTAGTGATCAAAGGTGGTGGAGTATTTATAGTTGTTGAGTAGCAGGTTCAATGTATGTAGTAGAAGGTTATATCTAGATGCAAGGAATCGTTTGTCATCTTCACCAACGATGGCGATTGTTTGAGCAGAAAATGTATGCAAACAGGATTGAGTTTTGAAAACTCATCGTCGTAGTATGATTTGGGAAGAAATCCGTCAACAGATAAATTGATACCAAAATTCATAAAGAGATTCCGAGTCGAACACAAGGAGGCTGCGTCGATCTAAAATCCGTGATTATATTTTTTTTGTATTTTTGTTTTAAAAGCAAGATAATCATAATGAAATTGGTATAACACTAAGAGAGAGAGAGAGAACAATCACTTTGTAATTGAATACTATTTTTACAACTAGAAAGTAGGAAATGATTATAGCTAGAAAGCAGGAAATTCTATTCTAGAAAGTGATAAAGAAGGGAGAGGGATGTTATCCTCCTCGACGGTTGCTTGGAGGACGAGCTGAACAGAGGTGACGCTTGGAAGACGGAGGATGAAGATGGAAGATGAAGAATGGAGCAAGAAGAACCTAGGGCAAGGCAGGTTATCGTCGTCGTCGCAGCATCCACTTCCAAAATGGGGGAGCGAAAACTTTGATTTTGACTCTAGAGGAGCATCCCGAGTTTGGGAGTAGCTTCTTTAGAGCTTTGGAGAGGGAGAGAAGTGAAGGAAGGGCTGAAGAAGAAGTGGAGGTTGTAGGGCTATATGTTGGTGTAGAGGTTGGGGGCAAGTAGGTCTTTTTCTATATAAAACATTAATTCATGGCTTTTAGTGATGGATTTATCCATCACTAAAGGCATAAACGTGGGTGACGTGCCAGCGCACACGTCATCTCCTCCTCTCCCGTGCGCCTAACGCATGTGCACGATCTCACCTTGTCATCTAGCGCGCTTCTTCCTCAACGTAACCGTGCACCTGTGCGTGCAATCAGGTGTTCAGACGCGCATTAGATCGTGCATAGGTGATCCGCGTGCTCTGGTGCTGCCACGTCTCCTACATCTGCACTACTCACTCGCCATCCAAAGGCTCAATTGAGCCTGCACCCACTTGTGCCACTGATTTGAGGTGCTTGTGGTCTCAAACCCACGACCTCTACATCACCCACGGGCACGCGACTGTCGGTGCTAGAGCGCCACGATCGTTTGTTTTGGTGATAACAAAACACTTGTCATTTGACATTTGCACTTGGAGTCTTAGATTTTAGGCAAATTGCAAATGGAGACGTGATTAGACAGAGTTCGAGCTCCCATCCAGGACAGATTGGAGGAGCT
This sequence comes from Thalassia testudinum, assembly GCA_037157565.1. Taxonomy (NCBI): domain Eukaryota; kingdom Viridiplantae; phylum Streptophyta; class Magnoliopsida; order Alismatales; family Hydrocharitaceae; genus Thalassia; species Thalassia testudinum. Next base: position 126,984,391 of record JAZHRO010000014.1, on the reverse strand, counting down.
TGATGGCGAACAGAGGAGATTCACGAGGAGCGATAGATTGAAAATGGAAGGACAAGAAGAATAGGATAGAATTCTGTTTATTTCCTTCATGTTCTTTTGTCTTTATTTCCTTTCCCTTTCTGTTCCTTAGAACATCATGTTAAAGAGCATCAAGGTACCCTAACAGTAGTCCTAGGAACACCTGCACAACCCTAGGATACTTAAGTTTTCTGTAGAGAACTTAGAAAACCAATATAGGTTTCAAACAGCCTTTTCAGACGTCTAATCCGAAAATCATACGTCTGATAATGAGCTTTAAGACATCTGACTGTTGACTCAGATGTCCGATAACATTTAGGCTGGACTTATTTAGTTCTGTCTGATGAAATTAGACATCCAGACCTTATTCCAGACATCTTAGAAGACGTCTGATGATTTTGCCAGATGTCCAATTAGTGGACCATTGGCTGGATTAACAAACACTGAAGGATATGACCGTTAGAGCCTTATTAGACGTCCATAAGCGTTTCCAGACATCTAATACATGACCATTTTGCCTCGGTTGACCCAAAAATCTCTTCTTAGAGATTTTCTAGCCATTGCAATCTCTTGGAAATCCATTCTCGCAGAAAAAGTAGGTTTCTAGATGTCCAGACAAAGTGCCAGACATCCTGTATGTTGTCTGATGGACTTGCACTAGAACCCTATTTAGATCTGATTCAAGTCAGGAAGGAAACCCGCAGAAAATCAGGCATCTGACTTTGTTCCCAGACGTCTTAAACTGGTTTTCCAGACGTCCGATGCCAGGATCAGACATCTGATAACCCTGTCAGTGCAATGATTGATCTTGATTTTGGCCTGATTCTCTTGGGCTTTGCACCCAACGGCTATGGAAGCTTTCCAAAGCCTTCCAAAGCCTTCTTAAGGCCTCTATAAATAGAGAAGAACCTCTTGCACACCTAGATACACCTAGACACACCAAGAACAAGCATTTCCACTCTTTTGTGTCCAAGAGAAGCCCTTGCTCTCCAAGCTCAAGTTCTTCACCAAGAGAGCATCAAGCCTTTGCACACCCACTCTCCCACCGTAGTTCATGAGAGAGACGTTGTGCCCTCGCGTGGCTCACGCACCCACATCATCGATTTGAAGCACTTCCATCAAAGTTGAGTTTCCTAATTCCTATAGAAGCTAGGTTTAAATCTTTGTTGGCTTTATAGGATTGTTGTTATTTATCTTTGTTACTTTGGTTGGGTATTCACTTTGCGAATTCCCATCTCCTTCGTGAGACAAAATCCTTCAAGTGAAGAGAAGGGGTTTGAGGTACGCTACCCTCATATAAAGTAGCGTGGTTGTAATTGAGGTTGAATCACCCTCGTTTAAGTGATTCGTTTAGTGGATTTGATCAACTTGGTTGATCGAAAAATCCTAACTCGAAAGGGTTAGGTGGTGGTTTTCACCGAGTTTGGGTTTCCACTGAAAAATAATTGTGTACATTGTGTGATTGAATTTTTTGTGAGAATGTTTATATTCTATTCTGCAATTTATTACGTCACCCCCTCCTAGTAGGGAAACAACAGCGACCACTGTGCCACTTCAATGGATGGATGTGAATGCTTACCCGATGTCCAGAGCTCGTGGCCGTTGGGTTGAAATCCAACAACACATAACGATAGGTCATTTGAGGAGAGAGAGCGCGATAAGTCCTCGCAAAACTAGTTGGGCCAGTATGGGCAGTCGAGATGGCAACACGTGGCACCATCTTGGCCGTCCTTTTTTATGTCTTGTAGATGGTGCCATGGATGTCGGATTAGACTGATTTTCAAGTCGTTAAGCTGCGATAATCTATCTGAACTCATCTGTGTGGTTGGATTTGTCATCTGAAGTGCAAATTGGCACCATCTTGGCCTTTGATCTCTGACCTTCCTCAGATTATATCTGATGCTACAGAAGTCCGATCGGGGAGATCTTGGAGTAGTTAGACTCCAATCGTCGCCCTGATCAGATACGTGTGGTTGGATCTTTGATCCAAGGCCCTGATTAAAAGTCAGCCTATCCCTAGCCACCAAAAAGAAGAAATTACTATACAATTTGTAGAATTTGACCTAAATGCATGATGATGCATGTTATGCAATATTTATAATGCATGATGCTAATATGATATTAAGAACATGCATTAATAGAAATTTTTGGCTATCAGATGTATGCACATCAGTGATGCTATCCATGCGTCTTAGGTGCTCATCGGCTAATCTGAGTTGATGGATGTAAAGATTCTATTGAGCCTTTTCTTATCGGCCACGGAAGAGAAGAATTACCATCCGATGGTCAATTATTGGAGAGAGAGGAATCCAGAAATCACTAGCCGTAGATTGGGAAGAAGAAAAGAAGGTGATGAACTAAGGATTGGAATGCAAATAAGAAAGACCTATTTGTAAGGAAAAGGACCTAAATGTAATGGTTTCTAGGAACTAAAATGCAAATCATTAAATTAAATGTGTAAATTAATTAATTATTTTTCAAATTTTTATTATAGGTAATATATATATTAAAGAACAATATTATGGGGTGAAATTATATTTTCGTCCCTATTTGTGCTAATGCTTAATATTGAAGTTTAATTATTAACTCTAGTCTAAATTAAGTATTGGCTTAATTAACTTAATTATAAATAGCTTAGGTTATGATAGTAAGTCCTTATTATTAAATAAAAATAGATGAATGCTTATTATACAATAATTTTAGGGTTTGCCTATGGATCGAAGGTAAACTAGAGGGGAGGGGTGAACAGTATCGCTTTTCTTAAATAGTAACAGGTAAAAATGAATTCACAACAAAATCAAGCACAAGTTACACTTGGATTTAGAGTGGAAACCCAAACTAGGTGAAAATCACTACCTAATCCTCTCAACTTAGGAATTTCCCAACTAGTCAAGGCTAGTCAATCCACTATCGTACCACTTGAACGAGGGTGGCACAACCTCTTTATAATCACTTCTCTTTTTATCCTTAAGAGAAGAACAATACGAAAAATAACACGAATCTTTCCAACACCATTGGATCCGTTAATCCAAACAACAATGTTGAAGAAGAATAAATATATCTATAGAACCCCAATAAAAAATCAAACCATAATTTCAACAAAGATTCGAAGCAACGTGCTTTGAATGACATGAATAGCGAAGCATAGGAACACTTGAAAGAAGCACGAGAAGCTCTGATCTTTTTGAAAGTATTTCTATTGAAGGTATACTATGAAAAAGAGCTACGCATGACCTTTATTTATACTAAAATGTTTGCCTGAAAAGGAAGTCAAATTAGTCGATCAATTAAGATATATTGGTAGATCAAAAAGCTATTTGGTCAATCAATTAAGTTATTTGATCGATCACTAATTGGTCGATTAATTAGCTTGTTTGGTCAATTAAAAGGATTTTAATCAACTTCCTAAAATGTGCTAGTTTGATCGATTAACTAATTTTGTTGGTCGATCAATCAATTTTAGTCAATCAAGAGGATGAATTGGTCGATCAATAACCCTAAAAACTGGTTTTCAAAGAAGCACGAAAATTCGTTTGAGTTTTATTTTTGAGGTTCCTTACAACAATATCCAAGAGTCAAATAAAAGTAAAAGACATAAATCAACAACCATCTAAACTTGATCCATGAGAGAAGCTTTGATCTGAAATGGTCTTGAAATATTAGTGTAGCAGTAAACATAATTTTGGTACATCAAAATAGAGGTGCTTACGTTCTCCCCCATTTTGTTGACAATAAAATTATAATTATGAAATTGAAACACTTATGCATAATATCTCCCCATTTTTGTTTCAGTAGAAAGTAAAACATGCTACTACGTTTTTCATTTAACTCCCCCTTAAGCTTGTAAATAAAGTAAGATAATTTTCAACATACACTAACAAAGAGAGTAAAATTTAGCTGAGAAAGATAATATTCATGCATATAACAATGATGGAAAAGAGTCTAGATAAGCATTTCATGAAATAGTTTACATCCCAATAAAAAAAGGTAAGCAAAGCTAAATCTAATCATATAATGTTGCCATGAAGGGATCCATCGTGCACTGGAGGTATGTGTCCAACTCAAGATCTAGCGAATCTGATCTCTCTGAGGGGGCAGGCTGACCAAGACATAGGCAACACTAAGCTGATGATCTGAGTGTTGACTGCCTAGATGTCCAACTAGGTGGTGTAACCAACTGATCAGTTGGTGTTGCTACTAATGTAGGAGGAGGAGGAGGAGGTGTTGCTGAGGTTGGAGGCATGATAGTATATTGGCGAGGTCGAGGAGGTCGATGAAGCTGTTGCTAAATATCACGAATAGACTCTCTAAGTCTATCCAAGAACTGGATCTGAGCATTCAGGTGGTCTGATACCTGATGCCCATGTCTCATCATCACCAAGTCTGTCTCTCTCTGCCGATGCATCATCAAGGAAATACCATTCGTCACATCCTGAATACTAACAAAATCCCTGCCCGAAAGAGGTCTGTCCAAGAGGCTCCACTTCTGCTCATAGAAGGACAAAGAGGGTCGCACTAGAGGAGGACAAGTCACTGTAAAGTGCTCATAAGGCAGGATAGGACGAGGGACTGCTGATGGTTCCTGCTGCTGCTGCTGCTCCTGGGTTACATCGTTACCACGGGCTCCCTTAGCTTGCTCCATCTTATATAAGTGAGCTTATCAAAAATAGAGACTCTTGTGATAAACTATTTATGATTAATGTCCATGGGAATGCTAAAATGTAGGAAGATGTGGGAAAGAAGTGTCCCAAATTGGAAAGAGTAGGTGGGTTGCTTGCTCATTAAATACAGAATCAAGTGGTTCCAATTGAACTGCTTGTTCTTAAGAAATGCATAAAGGGTAATGAGCATAATGACAAGGCAGTTCTCAAAAGACGTAGATTTAGACATGAAATTCCATAAAATGACTCGATTAAGAAATCTGGGTAGATGACGGAAATAGGGTGACTTGGCTGGACGATCCAAGTCAAAATGAGAGGGAGTGAGTAGGGTTTCCTTAATGGTATCTATCTGTGTCTGCTGGTGGAGCTCAAGAAAGGTAGGACCAATAGATGGACATCCAAGAATCTCAGAAAAAACATCTACTCTATTCCATAGACATTCGAAGTCAACTTGATGTTGAAGCCCTCACCTATGTTCTTCAAATTAGCATAAAGTAGATGATCGGCCACAGGGTCAACACTGGGTACGCGACTGCTCTTAGAACCCGTGTAAAAGCTTCACTCAAAAAGATGTAAATTCTGGTGTTAAGAAAATCTTTCGCAGATCCCTTGAAATATAGACTCAAAGTATGCATAATGGACAAGTCTACCAACATGTGGTGAAAATTTGGCGAATAGAGAAAAACGGCCGCAAGCGACCTCAGTGATGAAAAATTGGTCAAAAGTATCATCACGATGAGCTGAAGAGGAGGTACGTGTGTGTTTTGAAACCATTTCAAAGTTTTTGAAAATATGTTGGTTGATCAAAAATACCTTGGATAAGGTTATGGAAAAATCAACTTTTGGTCGATCAACTAAGGAATTTGGTCAACCAAAGGAGGTTAGACTCGACAAAAATGAGATGTAAATGAAGTATTTTCTCACTTATACTACATAATTTCATAAGAAATCACATGAGGAAGCAAAAATATTAGACAACATCATAACACATCTAATACTTAAGAAAAAAATCCAAAAAGGGATGGATTTCAACTAAGTTTTAGAGTATACCAAGACCAATCAAAGATTGATCGATCAAAGGGAGGTCAGCGAGGATGTGGAGAACGGTCGGAGGTTGATTTCACATGGAGGTGGCACAAAGGTGCCATCGAGCAAGCTGCAATTCATGGAGGATGAACGACAATGTCATGGCTTCCTTGTGGCGATGGTCGAAGCCGACGTGATGTTTGGTCGATCATGGTCGTTGAAGGAGAGGAGGAACCAAATGATATTTTGTTTGGTAGTGGATAAAATGTGGGGACCAAATGGTGGGGTTATAGGTGGTAAAAGACATAGGTTAGATGGAAAAAAAACTTGTGTTTTTATAGAAAAAATGATGAGCAAAATAGGTAAACATATTTTAGAAAGCTAATCATTGTTAGCAAGATCGGTTAGGTAGATTATGAGAGGGATTCAAGGTGAAAAGATTGCAAACACAAAAGGTTAAATCGCCCAGTTTTGGTTGATCAAAATGCTAAATGATTGATCAATTATGTTAACCGGTCGATCAGAGTTTGAACAATTGGAAGGACAGTTCCTGCCCAACCGAATTGGTCGATCAAACAACCAAGTTGATCGATCAAAACTCATTTTTGGAGGGAAATTTCCCGCCAATGAATTTGGTCTATCAAACATGGGCCTTAATCGATCAAAACATTTTGGTCCATCAATTTAAACAATTGATTGATCAATAGTGTAAAATAGATCAATCAAGCATGTCAATTAATTTCTTTTAGTGTTGATAACCTAGTGAATGACAAATTTGGTTGAATCTTTCTTTTGGTAATGGTTTTGTGATGATATCAGGTAATTGATTTTTGTTTAAACAAATTCTAGGTTAATCTCTCCTTTCAAGACATAGTCTCTTAAAAACTGATGCAAATTCTAGGTTAATCTCTCCTTTCAAGACATAGTCTCTTAAAAACTGATGCCTAACATCAATATCTTTAGTCCGAGAATGTTATACTGGATTCTTAGATAAGTTAATGGCACTAGTTGATAAGATAATTTTTGCTTTCGAATAATGTATGAAGATGATTTGTCATTGTAGGATCAAAGTGGTGGAAAATGGCTTAACAAAATAATTAAAATAAAAATTAAACCACTCACAGAAGAGCGGGTCATGTCCATAGGGAGGCAATGATGCAATAAAATCATGAATATTTTTTCTCGTATTTGTTCAATCAAGTGCGAAATCCATAGTCAAATCTAACATGAAATGCGATGAAAAGAAGATGCACAATAGCTTGAAAATGTAAGGCTAGATGTGCAATTTTTCCTCACTAAAATATTCAATAAATATGTGATGAATTTACGTAATTTCCAATTTACATGCATTAGAGAAAATTTGTGCACATATTAATCCAAAACCAATGTCAAAAGATGTGAATCACAAAAGCCACGCAATTATAAGAAAGCTTGAGTATGAAGTCGCAATTTCACCCAATATATCACATATTAAAATAAAAAATAAGACTTTGGCAATGGCATTGAAATTTAATAACTAATTGCAAGTTTCTTGTAGCAAAATAGGGGAGAACTCTCGTTGGCATGTGTGAGAGGAGGAAGGATCGGTTGGAAGCGTGGTCGTGCAAGAAGGTCGTCAGTGGTGAGGGTTACGTGTGGAGGTCGTGGCATGGTCGTTGGTGGCCGGTGGCGACCTGCTGAAGGAGATGAAGCGGCGGTGGCAGTGGCTGTTATTGCAGCTCTTAAGCATGCTATGGCTGGAGGTGGAGGCGTGCAGGTGCTGCGGGCAGCAGGGGCTAAGGCGCAGATGCACGCAGGGAGGTGCGCACGGGCTAAACTGGCTGCAGGAAGGCATGCGGGTGTGGTCTGATGGCGCCGGCTACAGGTGCTATAGGGAGGCATGTGGAAGGGCTGAAGCAGGGGCACTGGGGTGCGCTGAAGGTGCTGCTAGAGGGTGCTCTCTAGAAGCAAAGGCACATGAGTGTGCTGGCTGCTGCGGGTGGGAGGTGTTGAGGAACGCATGCTGTGCGCGAGCAGAGTTGGCGGAAGTGCAGGGGCACTGGAGGTTCTGGTGAAGGTCAGGAGGCGTGGGCGTTGGCTGAGGTGACGGCGCTGGGGTGAGAGCACGTAGTGCACAGGTGGCTGGTGAGGGTGCTGGTGCTGATGGTAATGAAGTGAGGGAGTGCAGTGGTGCAGGTGCTGGTGCCTGGGCAGATTGGAGATAAAGGAACGCAAGGGTAGGCGCGTAAGCTGGAGGTGAGTGCACTGGTGGTGGGATATGCAGAGGCTGGCATGAGTTGCTGGCTGAGGTGAGGAGGAGTTGCAGAGAATCTTGGCGGTGTGGGCTGTCACCCCATGCACCCACGGTGGTGGAGTCGTACTGCTGTGGTGGGAGGTCGGTGATGTGGAATGGAAGAGGAGCAAGATCCTCTAAGCACAGTGAGAAACAAAGGGGTGGTGGCCTACCCTTGCATGGTCATCTCCTCCTCCCTTTGAAGTTGAATTTGAAATCCAAAGAGGCGGGCTCAAATGCTCTTCATGGCCAGTGAATGCTTGGAGCTATGCGTGAACGGTTGCGCAAGGAGAAGCAGCCATTACTTGTGGATGAAGAAAAAAATAAAATAACAAAATATTATGGTTATTTATGCATAAACCTTTAACTTATATGTTAAATTAAAACAATGTAAGTAATTCACTTAATTGATTAACTAATCAAATGCATGCAATTCTAAGTTAATTCTAAATGCATGCAATGAAGGAATTATGCAATTAAGCTAAAAATATGAATTAATTTATTTACATCCTAATGTATGCTATCTAAATGTTAAAATTAACTTAATGTCTAGACATTTAGATTCTTAAATAGCCCACAAATATGGGCTAATCACTAGTATTGTCACATATAATTTTTTATTTTTTTAGGATAAACCAAAATCTTGTAAGGTTTGTTTCATCCACAATAGTTGTGAACAAGCTACAGATGCAACTACAAATTCTACTTCGGTTGTTGAAAGTGAAATAGTGTGTTGTTTTCTAAAGAATCAAGAGACTAGGGAATTTATGAGAAATTGACACGTTCCACTAATACTCTTTCTATTTATAATGCTACCTACATAATCAGCATCACAAAAGGAATATAATTCTAATGTGCATAACTTCGGATAGAAAAGTCTTAGGTCTTATGTGTTGTTTAAATATCTAAGTATTCTTTTGACAACATTTAAATGTATTTCTTTAGGGTTTACTTGAAAGTGAGCACATAAACAAGTGCAAAAGAGAATATCAGGTCTATTAGTAGTCAAGTATAATAATGATCTAATCATATTTCTATATAATTTCTTATTTACAGATTTACCTGTTTCCTCATATTTTTATTGTGTAGACTACCATAGGTGTGTCTTTACCCTTCACTTTGTCCATAAAGAATTTCTTCAAGATCTCCATGGTGTATTTTGTTTGAGATAGGAAGATTCCAAAGGACAACTAGTCAATTTGAAGTTCGAGAAAGAGCCAAAATTCTCCCATCATGCTCATTTCAAATTGATCCTGCATTACCTTTGCAAATTCTTGGCATAACAGATCATTAGTAGCATCGAAAATGATATCATCAACATATATTTGAATTATTAAGAGATTATGTTCTTTCCCTTTTGTAAATAAAGTTGGCTCTATTTTACCAATTTTAAACTCATTTTCAATTAGATAGGATTTTAATATATCGTACCAAGCTCATGAAGCTTGTTTTAGGCCATACAATGCTTTGTTTTGTTTATATACATCGTCTAGATATTTAACATCTTCAAAACCTGGAGGTTGTTTAGCATAAACTTCTTCCTTGATGAATCCATTTAGGAAGGCACTTTTGATGTCCAACTGAAAAAGTTTGAATTTCATATGGGCTATAAAGGCTAGCAGCATTCTAATGGATTCTTGGTGAGTTGTAGGCACATATGTTTCATCAAAATCAATTCCTTCTTCTTGATTATATCCTTGGGCACAAGTCTAGCTATATTTCTAACTACTTCTCTTGATTCATTAAGTTTACTCCTAAAGAGCCACTTGGTTCCTATATTGGTCTAATAGTCAAGCATTGGAACAAGTTCCCACGCATGATTTCTTTTCAATTGATTCAACTCATCTTCCATTGTAATAATCCAGTAACTGTCAGAGAAAGCTTACTTAACATTTTTGGGTTCTAATTGAGGAACAAATGCAGTGAAAGCTAAATTATTAAAAGAAGATCTGGTTTGAACTCCTTTAGACAATTCTCTTATCACCAATTCTTTGGATGATCCTTCACATAGGAAATATCTCTGGGTGGTTCATCAGAAACATTTTCTTCTAGAATGTTTGATGGGTCATCTATTAGTTCATCATTATCATTGTTTGCATAAGATTTAGGTTGAGCTAATGTTTCATCAAATGATACATGCATAGTTTCTTCAACAATTGAATTCTGCTTGTTAAAAACTCTGTAGACTTTACTTTTGGTCGAATAACCTAAGAATATTCCTTCTGAACTTTTAGCAACAAACTTATCAAAATCGTCCTTAGTATTAACGATAAAACATCAACAACCAAATATCTTGAACTAGGAAATTCTAGGTGTTCTTCCATGATAGAGTTCAAAGGGTGTTTTATTTAAGATTGGTCTAATCAGTGATCTATTTTGGATATAGCAAGTAGTCTTTATAGCCTCTATCCAAAAATATCGATCTAGCTTTGACTCACACAGAATTGTGCAGACACACACTTGCAATATTCTATTTTTTCTTTCAACTACACCATTCTGAGGTGCGGCTCTAGGGAAAACAAATTCATGTTTTATCCCATATTGATGACAAAAATTAGAAAAAGATTCATTCTCAAATTCTCCATCGTGATCACTTCTAATCCTAATCACTTCAGATCCTTTTCCATTTTGTAGTCTTCTAACTAGTTTGTTAAAAGAACCAATGGTTAAGTCCTTACTTTTTAAGAAAGATACCCAAGAAAATCTAGAGAAGTCATCAATTATGACTACACAATATCTGCACCCACATAGGCTCTTAGATTTGGTTGGTCCAAATAAGTCTAAGTGAAGTCGCTCCAGAGCTTGTGAAGTGCTAACCATCCTCTTTTATTTAAAAGAATTTTTAGTTTGTTTACCAACTTGACAATAATCACAAACTTTGCTTTTCTTGAAGTTGATATTTGGCAGACCTTTGAAAAGCTCATCTTTCACATGTTTACTAATGTTTCTCCTGTGAACATGACCTAATCTTATGTGCCAAAGTGTTGCCTCTTCATCAAATATGATAAGACATTGAAGACTGTTGCATTTGTTGAAGTTGATAGTGTAGATATTTTTATGCCTGTTTCCTTTGAGAAGAGTTTGTTTTGTTTCTTTATCTCGTATTTTAAATCCATTTCATGTGAAAGTGATTTTGTATCCTTTATCGCATATTTGGCTTACACATAGAAGGTTATGTTTTAATCCACTAACTAAGTGCATATTATCAAAAGAGGTGGAACAATTACCAATTTGGCAAGTACCAATAATATGACCCTTGTGGTTGTTCACAAATGTGGCCGTACCATCGTCCTGGTGATGAAGTTGCACGAATAGGTCTTCCTCCTCGGTCATGTGCTTTGAACATCCATTGTCCATGATCCATCTCCTTTCTTCTCATTCCTATCATTGGTTTGCGTTTGTGAGGTCTTGGTTTGGCTTATCTATAGAGTGGCTTCAATGTTGCATTGATTTGTTGATATGTCCACTTCTTATAGTGTACTTGACCTACAAAATAGGACTGCAACAGTATTTTTGGTACCCATTTTTGTTTGGGTGCACAGTGGTTAGATGATGCCTATTTAGGTAAGCTACCTTTCTTTCTATTTTGGCTAGAATTAGATGCTTCATGATCATTTTTAGGTATGTAGCCTAAACCAAATTTTGTGGTGCTTAGGGTTTGTGTTCCTAATAGTTTATGCAAGCTTTTACTTCCCTTAGTAAATTTAGCCAGATCATTTAAGTGAATAGCATAATTTTCTTTTAATTTATCTATATCTATCTTTAAATTATCTATGTGTGATTTTAATGAGGTGATTTCATCAAATAATTCTTTATTTCATTGAGTAAGCAAATTTATTTGTGCTCTTTCTTCCCTTAATGCTTACTACGTTTTTATTTTCTAATTTCAGTAACTTAGCTATGTCATACATCTCAAAAAATGCTTCTAATAGTTCATCTTGCGAAAAAGAGGTTACCTTGTCTTTTAGCACCATTAGTCCTAGAAGAGCTTCTTCTTCGGAGGTTTCTTCTTCTTCTTAACTTAAGTCTAATTCATCCCAAGTTGCTATGAAGGCCTTTATCTTTCCTTCTTTTCTAGGAAACATCTTCTTTTCTGACTCCTTCCTGAGAAATGGACAATCCTTCTTGATGTGTCCTTGTAGTTGTAGCAGATAATGGTGTATGCTTTGGCCTCTTCTTTCTTCTTTCTCTTGCTTCTTTTGTTCTTGAGGAACTTTCTGAACTTTTTTGAGAGGAGGGCTATGTCTTCCTCTTCATCTTCACTTAAAGAATCTTCTGATTGTTGACTGGCTTCAAGAGCTACAGTCTTCTTGATTCCTTCATCTTCATGCTCCTTCCTGTGTTGGAGTTGAACCTCGTAGGCCATAAGGCTTCCGATAGGATTGTCCAGTTTCAAGGTAGACAAATCCTTTGACTCTTGTATGGCTATAGTCTTAGTCTCCCAATCACTTGTGAGCGATCGGAGAATCTTCCTTACCAAGGCTTCGTTCTTGATCTCCTGATCTAGATTCCTTAGGGAGTTTATGAAGTCCATGAATCTCATGAACATCTCTTTAATTGATTCACCCTTTTTCATCCAGAAAAGCTCATAATTTTGGGTCAGTAAATTTACTCTAGTTTCTTTTACCTTAGATGTCCCCTCATGGGTGACTTCGAAGATGCTCTAGATCTTGTAGGCTGTCTTGCAAGTAGAAACGTGATTGAATTCTGCCCTAGAAAGCCAGTAGAAGATTGCATTCATGGCTTTTGCATTATGCTTTGCCATCTTCTTTTGATCTAGTGTTGGTGCCACTCCCTCCTTGATCTCAAGACTTGTGTATTTGGAGGTAATGACATCCCACACCTCGAAATCCATCGACTCTAGGAAGATCTGCATGCTAGTCTTCCAGTGTCTATAGATTATTCCATTTAAGTGAGGAGGTCAAAGTGCTGATTGCCCCTCAGCGTATGTGTCAACAGATGACTTTGACATGTTCTGGACAACCAAGCACTAATACCAAGTGAGGGTTTGCCTATGGATCGAATGTATACTAGAGGGGAGGGGTGAATAGTATCGCCTTTTTCAAATAGTAACAGGTAAAAATGAATTCACAATGAAATCAAGTACAAGTTACACCTTGATTTAGAGTGGAAACCCAAACTGTGTGAAAACCACTACCTAAACCTCTCAGCTTATGATTTTCTTGACTAGTCAAGGCTAGTCAATCCACTATCGTATCACATAAATGAGGGAGGCACAACCTCTTTACAATCACTTCTCTTTTTATCATGAAGAGAAGAACAACAACAAATACGCAAATCTTTCCAACACCTTGGGATCCATTAATCAAAACAACATTGTTGAAGAATAATAAATATATCTTTGGAACCTCAATAAAAAATTAAACCAAAATTTCAGTAGAGATCCAAAACGACGTGCTTTGAATGATGTGAATAGCGAAGCGTAGAAACACTTGAAAGAAGCATGAGAAGCTCTGAACTTTTGAGAGTAATGCTATTGAATGTTAAGCATGAAAAAGAGCTGTGTACGACCTCTATTTATACTAAAAAGTAGGCCTAAAAAAGAAGTCAAATTGGTCTATCAACTAAGGTATAAATGATGTATTTCCTACTCAACTCAGTTAATTAAGTTAATTTTACTTAATTAAGAGTAGAGAAAAGTCACTTAGGTTAACTCGAAGTTGTGTCAATTAGTAGTATAGGGTCGAATTAGCCTAACATTTTAGAAAATTTTTACTGGTTGAGCCCAGGTCGTTCGCTGGGAGATATAATTCATTCTAAATTCACTAGTTATCTTTTATTTTTCTTTATAACTATAGGAGGTATATTTATGTTAATTATGAATGCATGAATTTTGCCAAATGAATTAAACTTTAAGGAATATATAAAATTCCAAATTAAAACACATTTACTCAAATGATCTACTTTATTAACAAGTAAACATTTTAATTTCCAATTTATTTCAAAGGAATTAAGTCAAATAAGAGTTTTGCCAATTACAACATGCCTTATTACAACAATTAAGAACAAAAAGAAATTAAAATGTAACAAGGAAAGTAACTTCTTTAGCCTTTAACTTTTCTCCTCTCTCTCTTTTTTTCTTCTCCATTTCCTTTTATTCTATTCCTTTTTTTTTTAATCTCTTTCTTATACTTTCTTGAGCTCTTTTCTTTCTTTTCTCTCTTCAGCTCCTGCCTTCAACTTCTCCCTTAATCTTCTTCCTAGTATTCAAGCTTGTTCCTTCTCTTTCTTTACCTTAACCTTAGCCTTCATCTATCTTTCTTTACCTTAGTGATTTCAACACTTGGCCTTCAGCCCTTCTGCTTCTCTGCTCCTTATCTTTCCCTTTAAAACTTCAGCCGAACTGGGTTTTTTTTCCTTTTCAACCAAAAATTAGTTTTGGATTTGCGGCAAGGTCCATTCGAGGATACACAACACCTTGAGATCAGGGAGGGACCAGACCCTACTCGATCCTTGCCTAATTCAATTATGGTTCAATTTTGGTTTATTTGTCGAGCCAAACTGGCCCTCTCTCTAGCCGAATCGGCTCACGCCTCCCAAGCCTCGCCCTCCTAGGGCCAACATTCCCACATGCCCACTCGGGCACACACCCGCAGCCACACACATTCCCGCACACACACACACATATGCTCAGATTCATTCGGTAACCATGCACCGAGCAATGATGACTAAATAGCCCAGTTAACAAAAATATTTTATTCTATGGTCCCACTTGTGTTTTACTGATGTGGGACTATAGTTCCCCCTTCTAGAGCCGACTTCAACTGATGATATCTCCCTTCTCAGAGCTCCAAATCAAGCGATTCAAAGCTTGATGGAAAGCTCTAAGGTAGATCTACAAGGTTGCAGGGTCAATTTTTAGTTAAGAGGATGTTTTCCTCTTCAATTTGAAAGGTGAATCTAGGGGGTTCCTATAGGTTTTAACTACCTGGAAGATGAATTAATCAGATCTGAGTCCACAAATTGGACTTAAGCTCTTAGCTAAGGCTCTGAATGGTTTCTACAAGTTACTCCATGGCTGCATGTTAAGGTTTTAAGCTCCTAGAAGCTTCAGGAAATGTAAAGGAGGTTGAAGCTTCTCTGAAAGCTTCAGAGACTATAATTAGACATGAAAAAGTGCAATAGACAGCTAAAATCATCCTCAGTCGATTTAAACAAATTCTAACGGTTGTTATAAGCTTATCTAGGCAGAGATCATGTTTAAATTTCATCCAAAAGCCACTACCAATAGTTTGGGTTCAAAAATAACCAAAACTGGTAGGGTTTGAATTCCAAACAAATCACTCATCAGAGCTCATTTAAATCACTCTAATATCACTCAAAAGAATCTCAAAATCCATTCAGGCTTCTCAAATCATCAAATCATGCTCAGAATCAATATATCCTACTCAGGTTTGACTGTGAAGCTCAAAATTTTGACTTTCTATTTTATGCTTCTTCTCAATAAATTAATGCCTGGATTAGCATCTTCTCAACTTCAAAAATCTATCCAACCTCTTAAACAGGTATGTAAACCCTAGAAATTAAGGTTCCAGGCTTGTGGCTTGAGCTCCAAAAGCACTTTGTTCGTCAGAGTGATTAGGAGGTTTCTACAAAGGGTTGAGGTCATGAATAGCTTCAATGCACTGCACTAAAGCATGTAGACATCTTCAATGTGTCATTTAAACTTCTGTATAGGCTTCTCTAGCTCCACTGGAGTTGAAGAAGATGATACCTCAACCTGTGCTCCAGTTATCAAAATTCCAAATATTTGGCCTCAAATTACTCCATGTCAAAAATACATCATTCTGAAGCTTTTCATTAAATTCTGTAGGCTGTAGATCAGAAAATCTGAGTTGGATTAGGCTCAGGACTTGTTTTCCCACTCAATTGAGTGGAGAAAACAAGTCAACAGATAATTGCAATACTATATATGTATATAATTAACGATTTCAACTACCCCTGAGCCGCCATAGACAGCGAGCTTAGGAGCTTAATTAAAAATTGGGCATTTAGGTTATATGTGGTATTTATACAAATTAACATGATAACTAGGATCCTTTAATGATGAGTTGATGATGGAGGATCCATTGGAGGTGGAATTAGGACAGTTACTACCGCCATGGACAGCAACAGTAACTATTGAAGGTGGAAGTGATTTAGGTGATTAAGTGATAAAATTAATGTTTAAATGGGCTAGAAGTGATCGTGAGTGATAGAGGAAGGTGATCAATGAATTCAAACGACAAAATTAGGGCTCTGGCAAGCTCAAGGAACTCGCCAGAGTCAAGAAAGATGACATCTGAAATCTGACATTAACTCTAAAACTATCTAACTAGCTAAGCTATCCTACTCCTAATCTACTATTACCTGGACGATGGGGTCAATAGGGTTCCATCGAAGGCTCTTGGTGGATGACGAAATCAGAGGGATTAAGAAGAATCTCCGGCGGGCGGATGTGAAATGAAACGGAGGATCTCCTTGGTCACAGCCTTTGTCCAAAGATGCAGCTGACCTCGACGAATCTCCTCAACTAATCTAGATGGATGGAGGAAGTCAGAGAATGGCGTGGAAGTTCTCCAGAGTTGCAAACAAATAGCCTATTGGTTCAGCTCAGTGTTAGAAGAGGGAAGGGAGCCAACTTGAGAGAAATCAGAGGGGTGAGGGGGCATTTATAGTGATTGGCGACGTAGAGGACGGTGAAGTATGGATGAAGAAGAAGCTTGGGGAGCTTAACCTCCGGCATCGTCTCCGATAATGGTGAGGTTAACTCCCACCAAAAATTAGGATTTTCGAGTAATCCATACCGATGGATGAAGGAGTGGTGAGCGCAAGCTCCAAGAGCTTTGAAATGGAAGGATGATGTCAGCAGGACGGTGATCGCGTGGTGGAGTCACTCTCCGTTGTCAGCCGTTCAATCGACTGAGGAAGAAGAAAAAGAAGATGAGAGGGACCTAAATGCAGTGAAACTTAAGGACCTTTATGAAAATTAAGCATTCAATTGTAATGAATTTTAAGGACCAAAATGTAAACTCAGGTTTTAAAGGTTTATTTTAACTTAGATTTTTCTCAACTTTTTATATATGTTAGTAAATAAGGCAACTATTATGTTTAGACCTTGAATTTACAATTTTTACCTTTTTAGGTTAATTTATTAGATTAAGTAAAATTACTTAAGTTATTACATACTTATGTATATATTATGTTTAAGTTACCTAACTTATTAATTAAGGAAATGATTAATAACATTTCGAGTCTAATTATTAATTAAATTGTTAATAATGTTTATTGAATGATAAAATATCATTTTTAACTTATTTTAAGGTCCTTTACTAAATATCCCTTATTTAATAATTAACCCTTATATATTCATAACCTTAGCTAATTAACTAGGAAGACTAGTTAATTAGGGGTAATTGGAGATCATGATGAGTCTCTCATTAGTAGATCAAAAAGCTATTTTGTCGATCAATTGAGTTATTTGATCGATCACTAATTGGCTGATTAATTAGCTTGATTAGTCGATCAAAAGGATTTTAATCAACTTCCTAAAATGGACTGGTTTGATCGATTAACTAATTTCGTTGGTTGATCAATCAATTTTGGTTGATCAAGAGGAAGAATTGGTTCATCAATCAATTTTGGTCAATCAAGCGGAAGAAATGGTCAATCAATAACCCTAAAAGCTCATTTTCAAAGAAGCGCAAAAATCCATTTGAGTTTTATTTTTGAGGTTCCTTACAACAATATCCTAGACTTAAATAAAGGTAAAAGACATAAATCAGCAACCATTTAAACTTGTTCCACGAGAGAAGCTTTGATCTGAGATGGTCCTGAAATATTAGTGTAACAGTAAACATAATTTTGGTGCATCAAAATAGAGGTGCTTACATAATTAAGCAATTTTAGAGTATAACTAAGATCCTTACTCAATATTAATTTATTTGATAATTAACCATGAATTAATGACATTACTAATTAATTAACTAGGTAAACTAATTTAGGTGAATTAGGAACCATGATGAGTTCCTCATCAATGGCCAACCTACCTTGAGGGTAGGGTTAGCGTGTGATGTGGTGATGTTGGGTGTGAAATCTGCGAGATTGTCAACATGAAAAATTGATTTTTAGCACAAGCGCAAGAGAATAGTCACATAAATAGCACCTTCATTATTGCATTCATCATGATAATGATAAAAACTGTTTAACCAAGCAAACATAGATGAAAGCTTGGCACAAATAGAAATAACAAAAACTACACTAATACAAAACAACCTTGCTGAGATGTGCTTTAAGGAGCCTTCAGCACTAGAGGTTGGTGGTGGCTAGGCCCAATCACGATGACCGCCTACATGCCACAATAGGAGAGAGGGCATGCCCAAGACCTAGGAAGAGCCTAGGCATGGAAGGAGAAAGATGAAAGAAAATAAAACTACTTGCAAATGAAATAACTTGTACAAACTAAAGAAGAATATTAAATCTATAGGAAATAAGAGAGGAAAGCACTAAAGGTGCTTCCAAGGGAAGCTCAATGCTGGCCTTGGATTGGTGATTAGAGGACGAAGGTGGCTGACCACCGAAAGGGTGGTGGACAACCTTGAAGGTGATTGGAGAAGGCTTTGGAGGTGGTGAATGATGCGAAAAAATATGCAGTTGGTGCATGATGTGAAAAATATGTGGTTTGCTAAAAGTAGGGTTTAAGCCGTTGAACCACACAATTTCACAATCTCTTTTAAAATTTGTAAAACCAAGATAATGGGGTATCTAGGTTCTTCTAAGGAGGTAGGAATGCACTTTTAATAATCTTAAAAAAGAGGAAATCAACTTTCTTTTTAGGTTTTTTAAATATAAGAATTTTTGTTTTTGAAATAATGGGCAACTACAAAAATTAAAGCGAGAAGGAGAATACAACTAACTTGCTAATACTAACACTAAAGTGGTAACCTAGGATTCTCTCTAAACTTACCTTAGGCACTTGGAGTTCTAGGGTAATTAGAGAGTGAGTGAAAAAGTGCTAGAAACCACAAAAAAGATGTAACACAATTGAAGAAAGGCAACTTTAATTGATGATGTTTTACAAAAATGAAAAGTAGAGGAATGCTTCTACTCTAATAAATGAAGATAAAAGAAAACAAAAATCCTCCTATGATGTTGTTGGTGAAGATGAGAGAGAGAGGCTTCTCGCTCCAAGCTCAGCTACTCCTGGACTTTAAAGGAAGTGATGGGAACACCATCACGAGCCATATCTAGCTCAATTTGATATGATTAAGTCATTAAATGCTCCTACAAAATCATCAGAAGGTCATAATTCATTGCAAATCCTTTCAAACAGAAATACAAGAAACTAGGGTTAAAATTGCAATTTTACCATCATATCTTGAGTGTCGAACAACCACAGGTTTTCTCAATGGTTAATTAAGGGTCAAATGGACTTAAAAGTCTAATAAGTGGGTTAATACAGATAGAAATGGGTTTACATGTATTTTAGGAATTAAATGACTTCTGAAACCCTAAAAGTAGACTAGCTTAATTAACTGAGGTTCTAGTCAGGATAAATTCACCTAAACCCTCTAAAATTCATAGAAAAGTATTCTCTAAGATTTCGTATGCTTGATTTGACCATTATAACCTGTCTTGACATAAAATAGAGCCACAAGTAGACTTTTGCCATAATTTGGGTTTTTGGATAAATTATATAGTCAAATTAAGACAAAAACAAAATTCGACTTTACCATTGAATTCCTTAGGTCCAAATTAGGTTTGTACCAAAATTTGGGCCTAATCTATGATCATCTTAACCTAGTTTGGAACTTGGTCCTATCTAACTTTTTTATCTCACACATATGCCCCTAACTTTTGAATCATTTACAATTTGGCCCCTAACTTTATCATCGTCTTCACAAGAAGGTCCTTTCTGCCATGAAATCCTAATCCTATGAATTCTGGCGACCTTAATGTGGCAAGATCTTCATGATTCCTTGAGGAATCCCTCTCAAAATTGAAAGGGAAGTTCATCAAGGAATTGTTTTCCTTTTTAGTTAGATCCTAAGCTCTAGATCTTGCCCAATCTCTCATGCGAATCCTTCAAAGAGATGGGTATCCTATTTCGGCAAACAATCCAAGCTTGGAAGCTTGGCTTCCAAGCTCAAATCAACCTCTAGACCCCTATAAAGGGACCCTCAGACCTCGCCGAGTTCCTTAAACCTGATTTCAGTTGGAGAATCTCCAATTCCCTCTTTCCTCATTCGGTCGAATAGCTCCTCGAGCTCCGACGACTCCCTCCGACTCCTCTCATCGCTTGACCACAATACCAGTGGCAGATTCGTCTTCCTCATCTTCCTTCGCGTCATGCCATACCAGTGGGCATCCTTAGTTCTCCATCATCGTCGCTGTCCCCCTCTATCGGAGTTTCATCTTCCCTGGCGTCAGCCTACAAACGCTAGTCTCGTTCTCCCCCTTTCATCTAATTAGGTTAGGTTAGATTAGTTAGTTTAGATTCCTAGTTTACTTTCCTACCCAAAAATCCCAAAAATAACCCTCAACATCACCACTCATCCCCGTCTTCTCCGTCTCTGACCACTCCTCCGACGAGGCATATACGCCGCTACACCCCTCCATCCACCTCGCCAACCACTGCATAACCGTTGTCTCATCCTTCCGCACAAAAGCCCTAACCTATCACACTCCATCATCCACCCAAAATGCCCACCAAGCAACCCACCTTCACGCAACATACTCCATCACCGACTAACCACCTCTATGCAGCAAACTCCACCGAACCACCACCACCACATTCCACAACCCTCGGTGACTCTCTTGAAGTGTTTAAACTTGGTCGAGAGGTTTTATTATTGATTTGCAGATACAGGTCAACTCCACCTTTGAAGAGCAAGTTTCAAGCTTGCTCGAAGCTCGCTCTAGTGCTTGGTGGTTCCAGGTGTAACCTCCGGATGACGCGGAACCCTTTCAGGTTCACTTCCAGGCAGATAATTGGAGGGGCCTACATCCTCTTCACCTTCAATTGAACAACGAAGCCACTGTAGCTGCTACAGCCAGCGCAAAGAGGAAGGGTGGGACTTTAGTCCCACCTCGAAAACAGGCAACCAAATATAGGTGCATAAATTGAATTTGTGCCTTTGCCTCTACGCCACCTAACACGAGGGTGAGGTGCTCCTAACTCACACATGCCTCACCCGTGACATGTCCCCTACGGGTCTGGTGCATCCAATTACCTGCCTAATCTAAGCACTCCTCGCTCACCACTTACTGCCGTTGAGCCTAGTCCTGGTTGGCATGTGCCCATTTACTCGATTACCCTGACTGTGTCAATGGGAGGGCGGATCTTAGAGAGAGAAAGGAGAGAGTGTGTGCGGTGGTAGGGTGGGTTTTGCACTGTGCGACACTTAGTCGCTGGAGGGATGGCCTCCTTCTGTGTGTGAAGAAGAGAGAAGAGCAGGGAAGGAAGAAAGCCTGCAGAAGGAGGAAGAAGAGAAGAGGAAGAAGAAGAACAGCGCTTGCCTAGCTCTGTAGCACCTGTTGGTTAAGTCGTCTAGTCATCAGACCCGATGTTTGATTTGAGGCTTGATACTGTGAAAGATTGATTTAGAATTACTGTTGAGATATTTAAATTGGTTGAATGCTTGAGATATATATACTTAGAGAGTAATTGGTGATTTAAATCAGCATTGTTTTACCTTCTCTACCTTTTATTGTCTCAAGATACATGGGAATTCATTAAATATATAATGTGATAGATTAGTATTTATTGAATTTCATTATTTGATTTAAGTTCTTGTGCTCAGTTACATATTATTTGAGATTAGTGTGTGAATTCCTATTTACTCCCTTTGTTCGACCTCGGACTTTCATTCAAGTAATAAATTTTATCTGCTTTCAAGTGATTTCGACCTATACTACGATACAGCTTTTATAACCTCAATTTCGCTCGTTAACATTTTAGCACCGTTGCCGAGGAGCAATGCGCAATTCATCACTATTCTCTACATTATTTTATTATATTTGAGCACTAACTTGCCCTATTTGCTTTCTTGCGATTTTGCGAGGTACTTCATGAAGAGATCTTTCGTGCAAAATAGCCACTCCAGGGTAGTAACTTCTCTATTCCTCCTAATCAACCTCCTAATCTTGGGAAAACAAAAAGGGAAACAATCAATTAGGAATCATCTGCCTTATTTTTATAGTAATCATCATTTCAAAAGGCAAGTTTCTTGGTTTGAAAAGGTTTTTTCAAATATGATTGAAGAATAAGATGATTTTGCTTAGAATTCCCTACCCTATCTTTCCTGCGCCTATTAGGGATCACGCTTAATTTCTGATCTCCTTGGACTACTCACCTTCTCGTT
The DNA here is from genome assembly GCA_037157565.1 of Thalassia testudinum. Classification (NCBI taxonomy): domain Eukaryota; kingdom Viridiplantae; phylum Streptophyta; class Magnoliopsida; order Alismatales; family Hydrocharitaceae; genus Thalassia; species Thalassia testudinum. The sequence continues at coordinate 126,962,051 of JAZHRO010000014.1, read as the reverse complement.
TGAAGTCCAAGGAGAACATTTTAAGATCAAATTGGATGCAAAATAAAGCCAATTAGGGTTTCAATTTTATGATTTTGGAGTGCTAGTTCACATTTGCTTGCATAAAAGAAAACATACCCACCCGCATTTGTATGCTACCCAAGTCATTGGTTGAAAAGATTTAATCAGAAAAATCCTAAAATCACGATATAAATTCACTTGAACTTTAAAATCTTGGACCTAATAACCTGAGAGTAATCAGGGTGATTTCTAGGTCATGACCTAGATCTCATTTTGCCATCTTTACGGCAGGTCAGGTGAAGTTGGTCTACATTATAAACCAACCAACCTCCAAATTAGGTCACAAGTTGAATTAACTTCTAATCAAGTGAAATCAAAGGCACAAATTAGGACATAAAATTGGTAGACTCAAGGACTTAAGTTCATACATTCCGGTCTACTTGGACCTCAGTGACAAGGAAGGTCTGGTGGGGGAAACCCTGTAACCTGTGGGGACGCTCTACTGTGTAGGGGTCTTTGTGGGGATCTCCCTTCTTGGCTGCCCAGGTAATTCTTGGGTGTGCGAATTTCTGATTCAGAGATATCATCTGCTTTGAAATTCCCTAAGTCATCCAAAAATGTTTGGGTGCCTTGATTGGGTCAAATCTCCCATCCAGTCCTTCATCCCTTCTATTAGAGCACATACAAAGGAAGGCTATTAGGTTTTTAACCTAAGAAGACTCACTAGATCTTCTTGGGAATCTCTTTTTGAGTTGATCAACTTCAAATTTAACCTAAGTTTTGATTCTACATCTCGATTCAACCATTTTTCAAAAATGCAGCCTGACATGTTAGGAAAACTATTTAGGAAACTTGAATCCCAAATGACCTTGAAAGAAAAGATACTTGAGAATGCCTATAGAAAACATGAAGAATATTATACAAGGGACATTCAGGAAAGATTTGCAAGAATAATGGAACTCATCACGAACTGTGTAAAGATAATATGGACACAAATGAAACACAGTTCAACCTGGGATCACCTCTTAGCATAACACATGGAATTGGTGAAATTACACAACAATGATTGTCTGCAATATTGGTAAAATCCTTCAGTTCCGGAAGAACTCCAAAATTTTTTGGGAAAATGGGGAGAATTACTAAATAATTTGTATAGATCCATTGATCAAAAATACCCATCAGAAATTAAGATGACACCTTGGAGTAATTCAAGTAATCCATGTAATTTCCCAAATCCCGGGTTTGATGATCAAGCTTGTTATGGACCCACAACACAAATGGAATCTGATTCAAATTACGAACAAATTAACATTCCTAATCATGAGACAGGTTGGGAGGATCCAATTACAGGTGTTCACAATTTTGAGCCAGCCTTAGAAAATCAAGAGCCTGGTTCGCCAAGCTTAGATTTCTCAAACACCTATGATAATGAGATCAAGTCATAACCTCTAGAGGGTGTAAATTCCATCCCTTATTCTGATAAGGTGACTCTCGAGAGCAATTCTAACATCCCTGTAGAGCCCAACCTAGATTCTAGTGATCCAACCCACACCCTTGACCTAGAATCTGGATCTAAGCTTTCTTAGGATGATTATGAGGCCCCATGTGAAACAAATCAGATTTCGAATCTGGATTATGATTCAGGGCTCGTATTTGATGAGTGCACCTCTCCAAACCCTTCAGAGAAATAGATGGATTTTTTGAAAGTCACACCAATCTATGATACAGAAATCGAGGAGTTGGAAGAGTTGGATTTTGATTGGGTCTTTCCTACAAGCCAAAAACTCGACCCCAAACCTAATAGGGACATGTTTGTGAGCTTGGAATGTGAAACTAGGTTAAACCCAAGTCAGGTTGCTGATTGTCCACATCTTGATTTGTTCTGTGGTGGAATCTCAGATCTTGAATCAGATTTAGAACATGATTCTCGCAAGTTCTCTGACGATTTTGAATCTTACTTTAATTTTGGAGAACTATTGTTACCTGATGACTATGAGCCAATTTACGACTTCAGCAACTACGACCCATCTTTTGATCCTAACTCTAACGTCAATGATTTGAAAGAAAACACCTCTTCTACACATGCAAAACCTTCCCAAACTCGTTTTCAACCCTGACCCACTATCGGACTCAATTTCAACTCTGATTCTCCTCTCAATGAGCCGGTTGCAGATGATACTCCTCCACATTCCAATCGAGTTTCGGACATTGATCAGACTACAAGTCATGCCCCATCCTTCTCTGATCACTCTCGTAGGTTTCCTACATCCACCATTGATTCACATTCATTTGAGGATCCCTACTCTGATCAGGCTGATTCGACTCAGCCAAACCCTGGATTCACACTTGCACATCATTCTGAGCTTCATAGCATCTGGTGGGCACCACATCTTTTGATCCACATCTATCAACCTGCCAGATTGATTAGGTTTGGGCTGCATCATCAGCTTACTGCTCTGAACAAGCACCCAGTTGGACCAACCAGGCTATGGATCAAGGTGCTTGTTTTACAAAACTCGTCTGATTTGACCACTCTACTCCATGACCATTTTTTGCTCGGTTGAAGCAATTGAATTTAGCACTTAATGGGAGACAACCCGTCAATCCAAAAACCCATGACCCTTTTGATTATCCTTTTGTACTTCACGTCCATTGTACTCTAAGTTCGATTTTAGAACAGTTGATCCCACCTCTGGCACTCGTACCAAAGCTTGAAATCGTCCGCAATAGTCATCCTGACCTATTCGCCCACCTGATAATTCTGTTCTAATCCCTAAACCCTAATTGCTTCATACCCTCCATTTATAATGAGGACATTGCAAAACGTAGCCATGGAGGGGTGTTAAAGTGCAAACATACAAAAATTCATAGTTCTTAAAGATTCCCACCAAAAAATACTTATTCCAAAAGAAAAAAAAGAAAACAAATGAAGGGAGGAAATTTTGAGTGAATTAATTTCATACCATTCTTGAGGAGGAAAAAGAGGTGATATAAATGTCAAAAATGAGCAACAATTTCAAATAAAAAGGGATAGTCATTAGTAAAAGGATAAGGAATCTTCTTAGTTCTAGACCAAATCAAAAGAAAGAAATAAAAGATAAAAAGTACTAAGAGACCAAAAAGAGATTAGTATGAAAACTGATCTTAGGCCTCTTGGGCTTGTGTTTAGGCTTAAAAATTCAAGTATTCATTAAGATCTGGATAGTCCTCAAGAGGTTGGGGAAAATGTGAAGCTTAAGTATTAGGTCTAAGGCTTAGCGATTATTCGACCTCATTAACTGACCTCTGGTTTGCAGGACTTGGTAACCTAAGCACCCTAATCCACACACAGTCAGGTTCAGTGCGCTTAATTATCAAAATCACTCAAATGTGTTAATTCTGTTATGAAAAAGCTACCTAGATTAGGAGCGATTGATTAGCACAAGTTGATTTGGAAGTGTTCTCGATACAGAGAGATGGGAAATTCCCCTCGAAGATGCGCAATAACATACCATCTCCTCAGTGCTTGTCTCCTAGGATATCTAAATATCCTACCAGGGGTATGTAAGCACCTTGTACTAGTTCAGGTGACATGCATGGGATTATCCTAAAATGTCGATTGCCAGGGCTTAAATTTAGCTATAGAATGCCATGAACGGCACTATCTCGAAGTGTCGAAAGCTAGGGTTCTGGAGGTTGCCATGGGCGGTGCTATCTCGAAGCAACGATTGCTAGGGACCCTGCAAGGATTGATGGTGGGAGGTAGGAATCCCATACAGACCGTGTTGTAAAGCCAATCCAAAGCTAGAAATAAAGAAAAGAAAAGAGAGAGAAAACTCTCCAAAAATAAAAAAATCTTCTGTCTCTCTTACAAAAATGCATTGCAAATTGAACTAGGACTAAACATATTTTAAGCACGAGTGCTTTAACCGTAGAGTTCAATGAACCTTAGGTTAGTTCCTATGGGCCTTAGAAACCTTTACAACAGACTGAGGCTAGAGCTGGTTAGGTCTGGATCTTGGTTGGTACTTGAGTACCTCTAGGCCTACTATTGCCATTCTAACCTAATCTACAGAGGAAAGAACACAGCAGAATATAAGCATAAAAAGGCATGGTCAAGAATATAAGTTAATTCCATGAGATTTTTCTAAGGGACTAGCAAAAGCTAGGCATCAGTATATGATGGGAACACCATTATGAGCCATAACTAGCTCAGTTTGATTAGATTAAGTCATTAAATGCTCTTACATAACCATCAAAAGGCCCTAATTCATTGCAAATCCTTTCAGAGAGAAATACAAGAAATCAGAGTTAAAATTGCAATTTTACCATCATATCTTGAATGCAGAACAACCACAGGTTTTCTCAGGGGCTAGTTAAGGGTCAAATGATCTTAAAAGTCTAATAAGTGGGTTAATACAGACAGAAATGGGTTTTCACACATTTCAGGAATTAAATGACTGCTAAAACCCTAAAAATCAACCTGCTTAATTAACTGAGGTTCTGATTAGGATAAAATTCACCTAAACCCTCTAAAATTCATATAAATATATTCCCTAGGGTTTGGTATGCTTGATTTGACCATCAGAACCCGTCTTGACCTAAAATAGGGCCACAAGTAGACTTTTGCCCTAATTTGGATTTTTGCATAAAAAACCTAGTCTAACTAGGTCAAAATTAAAATCTGACTTCACCATTGAATTTCTTATGTCCAAATTAGGTCTTTACAAAAATTTCAGCCTAATTTAAGATCATCTTAACCCAGTTTGCAACTTGGTTCTATCTGATTTTTTTATCTCACACATATGCCCCTAACTTTTGAATCCTTTACATTTTTTTCCCTAACTTTACCATCGTATTCATAAAATGGTCCCTGCCGCCATGAAATCCTAATCCTACAAACTTCGACGACCTTAATATGGCAAGATCTTCATGATTCCTTGACGAATCCCTCTCAAAATTGAAAGGGAACTTCGTCAAGGAATTATCTTCCTTTTTAGGTAGATCCTAAGCTCCAGATATCGCCCAATCTAAAATGCAAATCCTTCAAAGAGATGGGTATCCTATTCTGGCGAACATTCTGAGCTTGTAAGCTTGGCTTTCAAGCTCAAATCAAGCTCTAGACCCCTATAAAAGGACCCTTAGACCTCGCCAAGTTCCCTAGAATCGATTTCGGCTGGAGGATCCCCAATTCCCTCTTTCCTCATCCAATCGAATAGCTCCTCGAGATTCGGTGACTCCCTCTAACTCCTCATGTCATCTGACCACAATACCAGTGGCAGATTCATCTTCCTCACCTTCCTCCGCATCATGCCATACCAGCGAGCATCCTCAATTATCCATCGTCAGTGTCGTCCCCCTCTACCGTAGTTTCATCTTCCCCAGCGCCGACCTACCAACTGTGGTGCCATTCTCCCCCTTTCATCTGATTAGTTTAGGTTAGATTAGTTAGCTTAGATTCTTAGTTTAGTTTCCTATCCAAAAATAACCCTCGACATTGCCGCTCATCCCTGTCTTCTCCGTCTCCAATCACTCCTCCTACGAGGCGTATATGCCGCTACACCCGTCCATCTGCCTCGCCGACCACCGCATAACCTTTCCCTCATCCTCCTACACAAAAGCCTTAACCTATCGCACTCCATCATCCACCCAAATTGCCCACCGAGCAACCCACCGTCATGCGACATACTCCGTCACCGACCGACCACCTCCATGCACCAAACTCCACGCAACCACCACCACCACATTCCATGACCCTCGGTGACTCTCCTGATGTGTTTTAACATGATCGAGAGGCTTTATTATTGATTTGCAGGTATAGGTCAACTCCACCATTGAAAGGCAAGTTTCATGCTTGCCTGAAGCTCTCTCCATCGCTTGATGGTTCCAGGTATAACCTCTAGACGATGCGGAACCTTTCAAGTTCACTTCTGGGTAGATAATTGGAGGGGGATACATCCTCTTCACCTTCAATTAAGCAATGAAGCCAGTACAACTGTTGCGGCCAGTGCGAAGAGGAAGGGTGGGACTTTAGTCCCACCTCAGAAAAGGCCAGCCAAGTAGAGGTGCGCAAATTGAATTTATGCCTTGGCCTCTTTGCCTCCTAACACGAGGGTGTGGTCCTCCTTACCCACCCACTCCTCACCCGTGACATGTCCCCGATGGGTCTAGTGCATCCGATTACTCGCCTAATCTAATCACTCCTCGCTCACCACCCACTACCGATGAGCCTAGTCTCGGGTGCACATGTGCCTATTTACCCGATTACCCTAACTGTGGCCCAAGGAGGGCAGATCCCAGAGAGAGAAAGGAGAGAGAGCACACGGGGGCAGGGAGGGTTTTGCCCTGTGTGACACTTAGTCGTTGGATGGATGGTCTCCTTCTATGAGTGAAGAAGAGAGAAGACGAGGAAAGGAAGAAAGCCTACAGAAGGAGGAAGAAGAGAAGAGGAAGAAGAAGAAAAGTGCTTCCCTAGCACTGTAGCACTTTTTGGTTAAGTTGTCTGGTCATGTGAGCTGACGTCTAATTTGAGGCTTGATACTATGAAAGATTGATTTAGAATTACTATTGAGATATTTAAATTGGTAGAATGCTGGAGATATGTATGCTTAGAGAGTAATTGGTGATTTAAATCAGCATTGTTTTAGCTTCTATACTTTTTTATTATCTCAAGATACATGGGAATTTATTGAATATCTATTGTGATAGATTAGTATTTATTGAATATCATTATTTGGTTTAAATTCTTGTGCTTAGTTACAAATTATTTGAGATTAGTGTGTGAATTCCTATTAGCTCCCTATGTTTGACCTTGGACTTTCATTCGAGTAATAAATTTTATCTGTTTTCAAGCGATTTCGATCAATACTACGATGCTGCTTTTATAACCTTGATTTTTCTCGTTAACAAGAAGTTCTCCTTCTTCTCCTTCCTTGAATAGCTCCTCCAAAGGTGGATGATCTCAAACCATGATCTCCTCCTAGGGTGGCATGTACCACACTTAAGAGCTCCTCCTAACGTCTTCCTTGCCTGGCTGCTCCTCTAGTTGGTGGTGGCACAAGAGAGAAGGGATGAGGGGAAGGTACCAAGGGAATAGTGTCCCCTTAATCTTCTTCTTCTCCTCTTTGTCGTGAGTATGGTGGAATGAAGGTAGAGAATATCAAGCCAAAGGATGGTCTCTTTTTGGTGGTAGTCAGGAGGTATTTATAGGAGTGGAGAGGGTAATGGTTGGTGCCAACCATGGTAGGCTTAGGGTTAAGTGATATGTGGTGTAGGTTTAAGGTTAGGATGAAGGCTTAGGATGGTAGTTAATGGATGGAGGGTTAGATTTGGATGGCACCAAATGTAGGGGTGTGTTGAGTGGTGGTTATGGTTGGGTTAGATGGGATTGGCTCCAACATTTGGAGGGCTAGGATTAGGTTTGGTGGGTAGTTAAAGGTGGTTATGGGAATCCTAGGGTGTAGGATGGTTGACGCCATTCTTATGGATGCAAAGGGGGGTAGTTATGGGTGGAAGGGCACCTAAAAGGTGGTGCCAAAATGAAGATAAGCTTCCATTTTGGCACCACCAAGGAGGGTTCTAGAATGGGCTTATGTGTAGGGTAGGTGTATGGCTAGGATGCGGGGGTTTTGGAGGGAAAAGTGGTGCCAACTTTAAGGGTGGTTGTAGGTGGTTTTGGTACCACTTTTGTGGTGTCTCTTGGTGGGGGTAGACGGTTGAAGGGTGGTGAAGGAGTTGGTGCCAAAATGGGTTTAGGCCTAGGAGCTTAGGTGAACTAGGTTTAGGGCAATTTGGTGGAGCTTGTTAGGTGATGAGGTGGAGTTAGGTTGTAGGTGGTGGAAGGCCAGTGGGAGCTAAGATGTAGCTTATCTAAGCATCCTAAGCTAGCTTATCCCATAGTTGAGTGGAGGAGGAGGTGGGATGAAGCTAGGATTTAGGGAAGAGGAGCTGAGGAACGAATGCCTGGAGCTGAACTAGTGTTGGTAGCTACTAAATGGAGCTGCAGGGAGCTACTTTAGCTGGCTTAGCTTTCTAGTTGTTTCATACCAACTCACCGGTTGCCTTCATGAGTGCTAAGGTTTTAGGGATCTGTCAATCTGTTTGTGCCTAACACTCAAACAAACGTATTAAAAATACAATAAGAAATTTAATGCATGCATAACCTAATTGATGCCTAAATACAACCCAAAAATCCATTTGCGAGGTCAAAATCCTAAGAGATAGGTTTGTCTTTGGGCATAAGAATTATGATAAACTGGATTTTATCACATCCCCATGCTTACTTTTTGCTAGTCTCAGCAAAAAAAAAAATTACAAAATGTAAATTTTGGGAAAATTATTTTTTTAACTTTTTTAAGGAGGAGATCACGAGACCTTGGTTGGTTAAAACATGGGAGGTAGGGGATTTTGTTAAAGATAAACATGGGGATTTGTTTTCGAATCCTAAAATTAGACGAATCAGTATCAATATATCCTCCAAAAATTCACAGATTAACACCTTGTTAATTTAGATGACTCGAAATTTTTGTAGTTAGGATTTTTCTGGCTCTTGAATTCGATTCGCAACTTGCAATAACCTTTAAAATCATGTGTCTATGCTTATGGAAAGCCAACATTTATAAGGTCATGTTTTTGGTTTAAAGATTTCTTTTTGTCTCCCCCATGCTTATTTATTCTTAACTTAATCTTATAGCAGATGTGTCAGGATCATCATTCTTGTTACCAATCCTCAAGGGGCCTCTAGCACTAGTACTTCGAGATAGTACTACTATCCAAGACACCACCCAGGAATCATAACCCCAAAACACGAAGCAGTGTAAAGAGGCGCTCCAAGCAAACTCAAGCTCTTGCTCTGACGCTATGGGTAGAGCACCATCCAAGACTTTTGAGCTGCAAAAATTTGCCTTAATGCTCCATCTAAAGATATAAAATATAGATATAGAGCACCACCGAGGTGGTAACATGTTGACATCGCATCCTTAAAGGAACCATTTTCCTCCTTCTCAATGGTGGAAACTCAACCCAATGATCTGCTTCAAACTTTTACTAAGGCTAAACAAAGGGTTTTTCTAATTTTTAATTATTTTTAGGTGTTGGCTTGTTTGTGAATTTTGACATAAGAAATTTTCCAAGAGATGCAAGTTTTTGAATTGGAAGATAATGTAGATGCTTTCCAGGTCACAAAGGGAGATCAAGTCACCTGAACTATCATGAGTTTAGGTGGAATTTTAATGAAGGATACCTGATCTAGTCTAAAGGTAGACTCAGAAATTCTAACAATAAGATCTGCATCCTTATCCATAGTTTGTTAAAGATTAAATGCCATTGTACCTAAAAGTGAATCTTCAACCTTAGTCCTGATTTCAAAATTTCCTAAAAAAGTTTTCAACATTTTTTATTTTTTTGGGTATGCAAGTAGAAATAAATAAGAAAATTGCATGTTTTTGGGTTTTGAAAATCCTGACTTGATCGTCAAAATTTAAAAACACCCCCCCATGCTTAAGATGTGCCATGTCCTCAAGCAATAGGAAGGGAAAAGGGATTACTTCAGTGAAGGTAGTCAAAATCAGGATAGTCAAAACCTTTGAAGAAATGAAAAAAAAGTGAAAAGTGGGAAAAAATGATGGGTTACCTCCCATCTAATGCTATCTTTTACGCCATTTGGCCGGGAATGAAGTTATGAACAAAAGACAGAACATTGTGTAAGTAATTGAACACTTGAATGCCTAGATGAAAAAGGTCTTCCTCTGGATCGCCTAAAAGATGAGTGGTAGGAATATGGGGATCCAAATGGAAGGGTGACCCGAGTCTGGCCATGGTTTTAATTTTCGATGAATGCCAAACTTGAGCGAGGCTGGTGGTAGGTCCAATGAAAAAGGAGTGAGAGGGAAATGATGATGGTTAGGTGAGGTTAGTATGCAAGGGTGGGGTGAGAGAAGAGTGGGTGGGTCAAGGGAATAATCAGGAAGAGATTTAGTGAAATACAAGGCTCCAAGTCACAGATTTCGCTAACCAATGATTCAGAGTTAGAGTTGTCGAAAAAATTATGGTTGGGAAGGGTATCTATTAACATTGTCTCCACCAAATTGGATATTTCTGTATCTGAGTCCAAGAAAAAATTATCGTTGTCATGGAATCTCTTGGAGGATTTGAAAATATCAAGAGTGATGATTTGGCCTATGCAAGTGATATCCATTTTGCCTGTATGGAAATTTATATTCACTTTTGCGGTAGCCAAAAAAGGTCATCCAAGAATGATAGGGGCATTAATCAGAGATTCGGGTACCTCAATGTCAAGGACCAAAAAGTTTGCAGGGAAGACACAATTCTCGACTTTAACAAGGACATCCTCGGCAATATTAAAGAGTTTGATTGTAGATCGGTCGGCTAATTGTAGTGTAACCTCGATAAGTTTTAAATCATCGATTTGAAATTCTTTGAATAAAATCATGGGGATGATATTAACCGAAGCATTGAGATCAAGGAGGGTGCGATTAAAAGTGGTATCATCAATAATTATCGAAATCAAAGGCATGCTCGGGTCTTTTATCTTAGGGGTAGTTTGCTCTTTATAATAGAGCTTACTATCTTCGAAAGATGCACCTGTGCTAGATTTTTAGTCTGCCTTTTGGTGGTATAGATATCTTTTAAAAATTTGGCATAAGCAGATATATACTTGATTGCATCTAGGAGAGGAATATTGAACTGAACTTACCTGAATAGATCCATGAGTTCCTCAGTTGTCGGCTTAGATTTCTTTTCTCGGTTGGTGGTGCAGTGAAGAGCTTGGGGAAAAGGGACAGGAGCCATGTCATGTGATTTTTGTGTTTCTTTTTCTTCTTGAGTGGGGAATTGAGAGTTAATTTGCATAGGGATGATAAGGGTTTTACCAGGTTGTTGTGAAGGCCCAGGATCAGTGGCAGTTTTCCCACACCTCAATGTAACTACATGTGCAGTCGGATTATTATTCGGAGGAGGTGGGGGGCCTATTGCTATGAAAACCTGGATGGTTACTGAGGTGTAGGATTGATGGGAGGCTGATTATAGTGGTTTTGATTTCTACCCTAATAATGGTTTCATTGATTATTAGGGTTGGGAATGGGTTGGGACGGTAAATGTCCTGCAGGTCTTAGAGTAACCCTAGTCTGACTATTCATTTTTGTAACAACACGGGTTACTTCCATCATTTTGCTCTGCATTTCCTATAGGCTTTTCATCATCTGGGCATGATGTCTTCTTGAGATGGCCCAAATTGATAAAAATTCTAATTCAAACCATACCCACCAAATTGATTTGTTTTTTGGGGAAGAACCAAGTTATTCTAGGAGTGGTTCGAGTAGTTCTTCCAATTGGAGGAATTTCTAAATTGCTCCTGGAGGGCAGAGATATTTTCAGTGGGGTTGGGATTTGGATATGTGTAATTCCCGAGTGAACCATAGAAAGCCTCAGAATATTGATTATAATCAGTAGGGGTAGTGTTTAAATTGTGCAAATTTTCTCTCTGTGGAATGTTAGGCAGGGTTAGATGTGGAACCTGTGGAGCTTAGATCGATGTGGCATGCCTTTCCTCAAATTTCTTTTGGTTTATTTGCATTTGGTCGAGTCGTTGGGCAATCATTTGTAGATCATCTTCGGTGATGAGAATGGATTAAGTGCCTATTTCATGAACACTGAACTGCAGGTTCGAAGTTCTGCCAAAGATGTTTATGGATGCCTAATTAAAGAAGTTTTCACTCATTTCCTCAAATAAATCATAGGCACTTTCAGCATCTTTATTTAAGAAATTGCCGCCACACAAGGCATCAAAAAACGTCGAATTTGATCTTCTAATCCATGATAGAAGATCTGTGCAAGCTACCGTAAGGGAATCTCGTGGTGCGGGCAACTTCTTAAGAGATCTAGGAATTGTTCCCAAGCATCATGAAGAGTCTCACCAGATTATTGTTGAAAAGTCGTAATAGATCTTCATAGGGAATTAGTACGACCTATGGGAAAGAACTTCTTAAGGAAAGCAATTTTGAGCTGAGGCGAAGTGGTAATAGGTCGGTCGATGGTTCTAAACCAATAAGCAACCCTATCTTTGAGAGATAATGGGAATAACTGCATTAGCCAAAGATCTTCTTGCACGTTGCGGAAATGAGTTGTTTGTACAAGGAGAGTCAGTTCTTCAAGGTGGCTGAATGGGTCTTCCCTAGGAAGGCCATGGAAGTGCTTAATCAGGTTCAGAGCTGCCAGTTTGATCTCGAAGTCCCCTTCTGCGATTACCACCCCTGGTTTGTCCTCATAGTAAGAAGGACCAAAGAAGTCTTTTAGAGGAACGACAGGCTACTGATGAGGTGGTGCGTTTTGCCTTTGGTTGGCTATGTTTGTTGTATTCCTAGTCAACAATTGTTGATTAGCTTGTAGTTAAGCAATCTGCTCAGTAATAATAGAATAAGGATCAGGCTAGGGGGTATGGTTGTGGCATCTCAGTATTAGGATGCCTCAGGTTTGGAAAGTCAAAGGTGGGGGGGTTTGTTTGTGTATTTTGGGTGGAAGGTTCAAAAGTGGGATTAGAGGGTAATGTGGATGGGTTAGTGGATCTATTTTGTTGGTTTTCCATTTTGTTTATGAATGAGAAGAAGAAAGCAGAAAAAGTGGTCTTTTGGTCCAGGGGTCGAATCAAATGGTCCCTCCAAGTGCAAAGTTTGAGAAGGTCACCCGTGCATAAAATGGAAGAATGGGAGAGGAGGAAAGAGAGAGATGAGAGAAAGTGTCCAAATCAAACAACCAGGCCTAAGCTGTCCTAAGGTTGACTCCTTAATGCAACCTAAGACTTCGGAACCCAATAAAGAAGATATTAATAACAGAACCTAGTTCCTTAAGATTACCCAGCTAGAGTACAAGAGGTGGATTGGGCCCAAGCATTTCCTAGAAAATCTCCAAGGGCTTGTGTAAACCTGCACCTGTCGTTTGACTTCCCTCTAAGTCTGTCATCGCGTATTTAAAAAGGAATTAGGAGTGCTGATTGGAACACCATCATGAGCCCTAACTAGCCCATGTTAACTTAGAAAAGAGAACAAAATCCCCTACATAACCTAGAGAAGGGCCAAATTCAAGGAATAACTGTTCTGAGAAAGAAATAAGAAACAAAGGGTAAAACTATAATTTAACCATTGCAGTGCATCAATAGGATTTCTCAGGGGCTAAACATAGGTCAAATGGTCTGAAGAAGATAAAAACTGAGTTGGTTCAATCAGAAATGGGTTCATGTGCAATTTAAGAATTAAGTGACATTTGTAACCCTGAAACAGACTCACTTAATTCAACAAGGTTCTGGTCAGGATAAAAATCAACTAAACCCTCTAAAATTCATGGAAAAATACCCCTTAGGGTTTAGAACCTTCAAATTGGCCTTTGGGACCTATTTTGACCTAACTAGGGATCCTAGCAAGATATTTGTCCTAAATTGGGTTTTTGTGTAAAATGTCCAGTCAACATGCTTAAACCTAAAATTCAACTTCACCATTGGATTCCTTAGGTCCAAATTAGGTTTGTACCAAAATTTGGACCTAAGGGAAGGTCACCTTGACCTACTTTGCATAATAGTCCACCCAATTACATTTTGACCACTAGCTTTTGAAAATCATTCTGAAGACCCCCTTATCTTCCCCACCACTCTTTGCAATTAGGTCCCCCCACCATTACAATGGAGGAGTCCTACACCGGCGAGGATTCGAGGAGGATTTCTCCCAAATCCCTCAGAGATTCCCTCTCAAAATGGAAAGGGAGTTTCTCTGAGGAATTCCCCATCGTGTGAATGCAATCTCAAGCCTTGATTCGCACCCAATCTCTCGTGTGAACACTCAAGAGATTTGGGTCTCTGGAACATTCCTACTCTGGCGAGGATTCTTGCACTTGGAAGCTTGCCTTCCAAGCACAAGGACCTCTGCCAGTGCCTATAAAAGAAGCCCTAGATCTGGCCTCTCAGATTTAGCTTTGTTTGGCCAGAAAACAACCTCCTACTTCGTCTCTTCTCCTCCAACCAGACATCCAGTAGGCTCTGGCGACATCTCCTCCCTCTTATCGTCACTCTGCCACAATACCAGTGGGAGAGACATCTCCGCCTCCTTCCCCCGCGTCGCGCCATACCTACGTACGTGCCAATACCCCTTCGTCGTCACTATTCTCCCTCAACTTGAACCTTCGTCTCCGGTAGCGGTAGGTACGAGCCATCTGCCATCTCCTCCCCTTTCGTCCCTTAATTAGGTTAGAACTCTTCCCCTCTCTCCTCTATATATTTCCCCTTTATTTCTACTTTCGACCCCTCGACATCGCAGACCACCACCATCTTCCTCATCTCTAGCCGACCACCAACGAAGGTGCATCCACCGCTCCACGCACCCACACACCTCACCACTGGTGTTGGACCTGAATAGGTTTTTAATATGATGATTTTATCGTTGAAGTGTGTGTAGTGGTTAATGATAACACCACTCAAGGGGGTAGCAATTAGGTTGAATATGGCCCATCTTTAGAATAAAACGCACAACATAAAGTAGAATAGGAGCATTGCATGCATCAAGTACCAAGATTGCTTATAAACAGCATTAATGGCCATTTGTGTAAAGCATGTGGCAAAGCAGGCCCCAGATGAGCAATCGGACCACAATGATGGATTTAGAACGACGAACGGAGTCCAACGGACTCAAGATCGGCCAAATCCGACATCCGGAGCTCCCATAATGGGCCCAAGAAATTCTGACCGTTGATCTGGAGATCAACGGCCCAGAAAGTGCCACGTCGCCCCGCCCCCACTGCTCGCACGCCCTCAAGCTAGCCAAGGATGAATCTCGGCCATTGATCTTCGATCGAATGGCCGAGATCTGTGCGCTCGCCCGCGGTCGCCGCGACAAAGCGCAGGCGTGGCGCAACGGCTAGCGCGCAAGCCCTCATCACAGCGATGCACGTTCGAATCGCGCGGAGCAGAAATCAAGCGCGAGCGAAGGGCGCGGCAAAATTGGGCCACTCGATCAGCAGCGGGTGGCCAGGATTGCGCCACGCAGCGCGATGACAGCTCCCGAGCGCCCACGTGCGCACGCACGCCAGGCAGAAACGCGCGTGTGCACGTGTGCCTGAGGCACGATCTCAGCACAGGCGCGGGAGGATCTCAGTCGTCCAATCTTCGATCGGACGGCTCTCGTTCAACGTCCATGGATCGTGCATGGAGAGAGAGCGGGGCGGGCAGCTGACCGGCTGCAGGAGGGCTTCACCGACGTATCTGGAAGCGATTTTAGCGACGTTTTGGAGGTCTCTAAAGCACATTCTTCTTTTAGGAAGCCCTTAACTCTATTTAAACCCCCTTTTACCACCATTCGAGGCATCCTCTCCCACTTGCAACTACTCCACTCCTCTCTTAGCTATCTTTAGGCACTTTTGTAATCGCCGGAGACGACGAGCTGCCGACGGAGCCTCCTCCATCGCTGTGGCTGCCTCGTCGCTCTCCACACTCTCTCTCTACCTCTCTCTCTCTCTTTTAAGCTTTCATTTACTTTTGTTGAAGCATGTATTTATTGTTGTAAACCATGAATTGTGAATGCATGTTTAATGAAGTTATTTTCCATTCAATCGCCATTTTAATTTGTGTTACAAGTGCATGTTCAAAACCAAGAGCTTTCTAACCCTAAACTCTCTCTCTCTCGCTCTCGCTTTTCAAAACCGTCTCTTTCGCAAGCAAAACTCCGCCTTTTTCGTGACAACAAGTAATAAACAAAATCCGATTTCTACGCCTCCCTGAGACCGACACTCGGACTCACCTCCTTTTACTTCTTTTAAAATCGACGTATCAAGTGCAACTATAACAACACCTCTTAACACACACGCACGAGACCACGTCAGTTTTTGGCGCCGTTGCCAGGGAGGCAACAATTTGTTTTATCACCTCCATACCACCTTCATTCTCATATCGTCTAATGCCCTATTTTCCTTTTTACTTGAAGGTTGCAGGAATTCGGCGCATGGACGGCGAAGCGATGCATTCCACGACGGTAGCAAGGGAGTAGGCACCTTGAGGACCGATAGTGAGTACCCTCTCTCTCATTGTTTGCTTGCGTGAAAAAGCTAAAAAAAAAATCATAAAAACTGAAAAAAATGGCGTGGTGAATGATTGCTTGACCCACATTCTTAACACATCACCCTACAAAAAAATGTACACTCTAATATGTTGAATAAATTCTTGGAGTGTTCTTTTCTTTTTCTCTTGAGTGCTGTTTGCGAAGCCACCGTGAGTTGACCTGGGCCGCACCACTCAACCCTAAAAACTGACTCATCTAACAGAAGCTGCACGATCTTTAGGATGAGCACACTAGGGTTTTAGAGCCTCTACAAAATAAAAAGGAAATCTACTTTCACCAAGTTGTGTGTAGAACTTGACGTGCCAACTGAAACTTGGTTGAAAACATTAAGACACGTCAACCCTAAAAAGCACTAAAGTAAGGATGAAATACTAAAGGACACCACACCTTAAAAATCCTTGCTTGAAAACCATGTTTTGCTAGAAGCACACACTTTGAAAGTGGAAAATTAAGAGGCACCACCCCAATCAACGCCTCATCACATCACCCTAGGCACAAGCACTATCCCAACCCTTTAAAACTGAGTAGACGTGCCCTAGGTAGGGCTGAGTTAAGTCTCAAAAGGTGAGGTTTTGTTTGCTAGGCACTTGGCTTTCATTCCCTTGGAAGAATCTGGTGACTAGGCTGTGGGGCAGTGTCAAACGACCGCGGTTGTGGAGTCTATGGAACCGGAGGCACAAGCCAAAGGAAGAACCTTCCCTACAATCCCCTCGTAATCAACCTGGCCAGATTAGCCATGGGAAGGGGAGTCCAGTGTTTACAGACTTAATCACCCTTTGCGAGATTTCTAGGTCTCCTAAGGAATACACCATAAGGACTAGGCTTGTGTGCTTGATTGAAACATTTTGTTCTCTCATCTGTCGCCCTCCGCATCCCCTCCTATTCTTCTCTAGTGTATGCACGGGAGATGCTCACTGCATCCCGAGTTGCATGTTTTGTGGCAGGAATCTAGGCGACGCAATTCTGTTAACATGGCTGAACCTAGGGTAGATGAGGTCGAAGATCAACCCCCACCTAATGCTATGGCCATCATCCAAGCTCAAATCAATGCTAACCATCGGCTGCAGCAACAACAAATCCAAACCATCATGCAAGCCATACAACAGTTACAGAACCCACCAGAACAACCACCACCACCTTTCCAAAATATGCCAGGGCAACCACCACTTGATTTACCGCCATTTCAGGACCAGCCAAGACCCCTCCATGATTTCTATAACCCTTCTGCCATTAGAGTCGAGCCACACCTTAGGATCCCCGAAGGGGGAGATGATTTTGAGCTAAAACCTAATGTATTAAGTCTAATCCAGAGCCACTTTCATGGAAGCTCAAATGAAGACCCCTTTCAGCACCTAGAAGATCTCGACCGCATAGCATGAATAGTAAAACCTAGGAACATTAACCTTGACATTGTTCTAATCAAGATGTTCCCTTTCTCATTAAGAGACAAGGCTTCTCATTGGCTTAGAACCCTAGGTAGACCCATCACCACCTGGGAAGAACTGAGGCATGCATTTTTAAAGAAATTCTTTCCCATAGGAAAGACCAATGCCCTCAGAAGAGCTATCACTACCTTCACACTCCAGGGTGGGGAACAATTTCATGAGGCGTGGGAAAGATTCAATGAACTTTTGAGGAAATGCCCACACCACGAAGTTCCAAGGTGGCAATTGGCCCAGATCTTCTACCACGGTCTGGACAGCAACCTACGGAACTTCGTCGATGCCTCATGCGGGGGAAACTTCCTAAACAAAGATGAGGAGAGCGCATTTGAGCTCTTTGAGTCTATGAGCGAGAATTCGCTCAACAATGCCTCCATGAACCAGTTTAACAGGTCCAGTCAACCCCGTGGCAGGATTTATGAGGTGCAAGCAAATTCTGGAATGGTTGACATGGACATCATTGCCAAAAAGTTGGATCGAGTGGAATTGGTGGACAAGAAGATTGATGAGCTTCTAAACCAGACCAGGAACCCCTTGCAGACTTTCTCCCGAGCAAAGGGAGCACATAATGTCGACCTGGTCCAACCCTTCACCCAATTAAACCTGGAACAACCCCTGACCATGTTCCAGGGAGGGACCTTTGCTCCCTCGACCCTTGATTACTCCCTTCCTTCTTCATCAACATTGGCTATTCTAGAAGATGTGCAAGCCTTCCAAGGATATGCAAAACCTGACCCTTTCTCCAACACTTACAACACCGGCTGGCGTAATCACCCCAACTTTGGTTGGACAAACCAGAAACCACCGCAATTCCAAAACCAGCCCAGGCCAAACCAACAGCCACACTTGCCCCCTATCAGCAAGGACCACCAGTTAGACCCCAATATAACAAGAATAGGGCGGCCCTTCCCCCACAAAACCAAATGGACACCCTAATAAAGATGATGGCTGACATGAACCAAAAACATCAGGAAGAAATGGCCTTGGTAAAGGGACAGTTAAGCCAACTCTTGGACTGTAAACAGCAAGGATCTCTACCTTCCCAACCGCAACCGAACTTGCGAAACATAATTAACAGAGGCCCCAATTCGCAAGGGTTCCAAGGCAACCCCAGGCAGGCTCATATGGTCCAGCCGGCCCCACAAACACCTCCTGGGTTTGGCGCTTCTTTATCCTTGTCTTCTCAAGGATCACCCCATGGCCCCAATGCCTCTGCGAATGCGGTGACCTTGAGAAGCAGCACCAAAACCCAGGATCCCAAATGGCCGACTCTCCCCGAGACTTTACCTGTTGAGATACCCGACTTAGAAGAAGCACCAACCAAGGACCCAGACATGGAACCAATTCAGACACCCTATCCTGAGGCCTTGGAAACAATCAAGAGAAAGAAGAATACTGTGGAAACTGTGGAGCTGTGGGAAATTTTTAAACAAGTACAGATTAATATTCCGCTCCTAGAAGCTGTCAAACACATCCCCGCTTACGCCAAGTTCTTAAAGGATGCCTGTACACCCAAGCGTAAGCCGATACCTCAAGCACCTAGGAAGGTTGTACTCTCTGAGCAAGCCAGTTCTGTGATATCAAGCAACCTTCCACTCAAACGAACTGACCCAGGAGCTCCCCTGATTTCCTGCAACATCAGGGACATGACATTTGATAAAGCGCTCCTGGACCTAGGTGCTTCTATCAACCTAATTCCCACAACCTTGTACCACCAATTTGTTTTTGGGGAGCTGGCACCAACCCCTGTCACCATCCAGCTGGTGGATAGATCAGTGAAAACCCCAAAGGGGGTTGTCAAGGATGTGATTGTACGGGTCAGGGACTTCTATTTCCCAGTCGACTTTTTGGTGCTCGACATGGAAGTCCCTGAAAAATTACAGAACGCACCCATAATCTTAGGCAAACCTTTCTTAGCTACGGCTAAAGCAAACATCGATTGCGACACGGGATGTATGGAAATCGCCTTCGGAGACAGGAAAATGCAATTGGATATCTTCCGAGCGACAAAGTCTTTTGATTGTGATTACATTGAGGAACATGATCCCGTGGAAACATTAATCGAGGAATGCCTTACCCTCAGTTCTGTCTCAGACCACCAAACCCGTAGTGACGATTCCGACTTGTCACCATGCTTACCCATGGACCTCTGTAAGGCTGAGAACCATCACATGATAGCATTTGAAGAGATCGATGTTGATCAACTCCCGCCATTTCCATTCACATCGACTGTGGTCTCACCCGCACCTGAACTTAAACCATTGCCCAAGAATCTCAAGTACGTCTTCTTGGGACCTGACCAGACCTTCCCAGTGATTATTAATTCCCATCTAACCAAGGATCAGGAACTAAGATTAACTTCAACTCTTTCAGAACATCGGGCCGCCATTGGTTGGACCATCTCGGATCTAAGAGGAATTAGCCCCACCTATTGCACCCACAAGATTTACCTGGAAGACGGGGCCCAACCTTCCCTCCAGATGCAGAGACGATTAAACCCTAACATGCGGGAGGTCGTTAAAAAAGAAATTATCAAGTGTCTTGACGCCGACATCATTTACCCTATCTCTGATAGCCCCTGGGTGAGCCCCACTCAAGTGGTTCCAAAGAAGGCTGGGCTCACCGTTGTCACTAATGATCGTGGCGAATCCATCCCCACCCGCACCACCACCACATGGCGGGTGTGTATTGATTATAGGAAGCTTAATGAAGCCACTAAGAAGGACAACTTCCCCTTGCCATTGATTGACCAAATCCTTGAAAGATTGGCAGGGCAGAAGTATTTTTGCTTCCTGGATGGATATTCAGGATATAACCAAGTCGCAATTGCACCGGAAGATCAGGAAAAGACCACATTCACTTGCCCGTATGGCACGTTTGCATTCCGTTGAATGCCGTTTGGGTTATGCAACGCACCTGCAACCTTCCAGCGTTGCATGCTAGCCATTTTTTCAGAAATGGTGGGTGAATACTTAGAGGTCTTTATGGATGATTTTTCTGTATTCGGGAATTCATTCGACCATTGTTTGAGCAACTTGGAGAAAATCCTGAAATGATGTATCGAGGTTAACTTGGTGTTAAGTTGGGAAAAGAGCCATTTTATGGTTCAAGAAGGAATTGTCCTCGGACACATCGTTTCGCATAGGGGCATCGAGGTAGATCGAGCTAAGGTTGATTTAATTTCCAAACTTCCTCCACCTAGTTCGGTCCGACAGATTCGTTCCTTCCAAGGACATGTTGGCTTCTACCGAAGGTTCATCAAAGACTTTTCCAAGCTTTCCAAACCTTTGTCCGACCTTCTAGCCAATGACGCCACATTCCACATGTCTCCTAATTGCATCCAGGCTTATCACACCCTCCAGGATCTAGTCTCCTCCGCACCTGTACTTCAACCCCCAGACTGGTCCCAGGACTTTGAGATTATGTGTGATGCATCAGATTTTGCCATAAGTGTTGTCCTGGGACAAAGGCAAGACAAGAAACCCATGGTGATCTACTACGCGAGCAAAACATTGGACGAGGCCCAACGTAATTATACGGTCACAGAAAAAGAGTTGCTCGTTGTAGTTTTTGGACTTGAGAAATTTCGATCATATTTGCTGGGATCCCACGTGATTATTTACACTGACCATTCCGCAATCCGGCACCTGTTGGCCAAAAAGGACGCAAAACCTAGGCTCATCAGATGGATCCTGCTTTTGCAGGAATTTGACCAGGAAATCCGAGACAAGGCCGGATCGAAAAATGTGGTGATTGACCACCTGTCAAGACTTCATCCAGACCACATTGGACCCTCCCTACCTCTATCTGATACCTTCCCTGATGAACACATTCTAGCCGTGCAAGACAAGAAAATGCCATGGTATGCTGACTATGTCAATTACCGTGTTATAGGACAAACCCCGCACAGCTGGTCCAGGCAGCAACAGGACAGGTTCTTGGCTGAGGCCAAGCACTATTTCTGGGATGATCCCATGTTGTTTCGCCTCTGTGCTGATCTGATCATCAGGAGGTGCATCCCCGAAGACAAAGTTCAGAGTGTGCTTTCCTTTTGTCATGACCAAGCGTGTGGCGGCCATTTCTCTGGCAAGAAAACAGCTGCAAAAGTTTTGCAGTCTGGATTTTATTGGTTGTCCCTATTCAAGGATGCACACATCTTTGCCAAGACTTGCTCACGATGCCAAACACTAGGGACCATGACCAAAAAAGATATGATGCCCCTTCAGCCCATTTTGATTGTCGAAATTTTCGACGTTTCGGGTATCGATTTTATGGGCCCCTTTCCACCATCCAACGGCTTCGAGTACATCCTGGTCTCGGTAGACTATGTTTCCAAATGGATTGAAGCTGTCGCCACCCGACGATGCGATCACAAGACGGTCATGGACTTTGTGAAGAAGAACATCTTTTCCCGGTTTGGAATACCCAAGGCCATGATCAGTGATGGTGGAAGCCATTTTATCCATTCCCAGTTCCGTGCCCTACTTAGAAAATATGGGGTAAACCACTGCATTGCCACCCCGTATCATCCACAAACAAATGGGCAGACTGAGGTCTCAAACAGATAAATCAAGAACATTTTACAGAAGACTGTGAGACCTGACAGGAAAGACTGGTCCACACGACTTGATGATGCCCTGTGGGCATATAGGACCGCTTTTAAGACCCCGATAGGCATGTCACCTTACCGCTTGGTCTTTGGCAAAGCTTGCCATCTCCCTGTCAAATTGGAACACCGGGCTTACTGGGCTGTTAAGCAATGTAACATGGATCCCCAGTTAGCTGGTGCACAAAGGACTCTTCAATTATCTGAGCTTGAAAAAATTCGTCGGGACGCCTTTGACAATAGTCAACTATATAAGGAGAAAATGAAAGCCGTCCACGACCGACTCATTCATAGGAAAACCTTTGAGCCAAACCAACAAGTCTGGCTATTTGATGCACGCCTGAAACTCTTCCCAGGGAAACTTAGGTCCAAATGGATAGGACCATTTCGGGTGGTCAAACCCTATTCCAATGGGGCAGTCGAAATCGTCGATCTTAATACCGGGCACACCTTTACAGTCAATGGTCAAAGATTGAAGCATTTCCTGGCCCAGGTACCCCCCAAGGAAAGTGTCACCCTTGTTGAGGGCTGACACCAAGCACCACCCAGCTGGAGGCATTAAACTCAGCGCTTCCTGGGAGGCAACCCAGCGGATTCAGACTGATCTGGTAGTTTACGTCACTCAGGTACTATCTTTTTGAACCCTTCTGCATCCATGCATCTGCCAATGAGGACATTGTCCAACTTAAGCATGGGGGGGATGGTAAATGGCATAATCCTGAGCTTAATTAATCAGTCTGAATGAGTAAATTAATTGATTAAAAAAAAAAAATTGAATTTAGGAAGAAAAACTTAGGCATTAGAAACTTGTCAATAGTGGGAAATAATACAAAAAGAACTTAAACACTTAGACCTTTTAGGCCTTCAGGCTTAATCAGCCCTAGTGTCCGTTAAAATATGGATTTAGCGGTGAATCCTTGCAACTTTAAGCTATTCTAATCCACCTAATAAATAAGGTAATAAGTATACGACTTATCCACTCACCCTCTAACTCAGGAAAACTTTGAGTCTAAGCATCTACACACATTTTTGCACAGACTTACTTCTCGGAGATTTTGACAGAAATTGGGTAGCTAATGAACTCTCTAGGGTGGTATGGTTGGCAAGTTGTCGTGGGTAACAACCCATTGGCAGGTTGTCCAGAACCCAGCCAAAGGCCATTTCTTTTTCGCTGCCTCTAGGTACATTTGAGATTAGGGAAGCCACATACGAAAAAAAAAAAGAGAGAGAAGAAAAGAAAATAAACCACACTTCACCGCACAAGTATGGCTGGCAAGTGATCGTGGGTAACAGCCCATTGGTCGGTTGTCCAGAGCCCAGCTCAATAATTGAACAAAAAAGACCAAAACACTTATGGACGAAGTGGGGAAGTAGTACAAGTCGGGGAGATATAAACTGGAAAATCCTTGTGTTGACCCTAAGTAAAATGAACGTAGGGAGAAAGCTACCAATCGAACAAATATACCTTCAGGCAAAAATTTATTTTCTTTTCCGGTCACATAGAGGCGTAGAAACTCGAAGTCTGTCTCAATTACCGTTAAGTGAGTCTATCACAACATTCACACCAAGATGCCTAGCACTTGGGGTTTTGACCGAGTTTTGAGTGGGTTGGGTAGCCGTAAAAAGTTACCAACCCACACTGAATTCTGAAAATTCTAAAAAGACATATATAGATATATACGTATACATATGTATAGTTATATATACAAAGCAATGATTCGAGCAATTCGTATTTTGGCAGACACCCGGGCACTACTTAGTCTTTGTAGATTAAGATCTTCGTATATTTCCTCTTATTGACAAGTAACGAAGTGCCTAAGCAATTACTTCTTGAATTCTCCAAAGAAATAAAGGCTAGAATAAACCTTGCTAGGGACTATCAAGGAGTAAGCATGGGGGCATGATAACACCACGCAAGGGGGTAGTAATTAGGTTGAATATGGCCTATCTTTAGAATAAAAGGCACAACATAAAGTAGAATAGGAGCATTTCATGCATCAAGTACCAAGATTGCTTATAAACTGCATTAATGGCCATTTGTTTAAAGCATGTGTCAAAGCAGGCCCCAGATGAGCAATCAGACCGCATGGATGGATTCAGAACGATGAACGGAGTCCAACGGACTCAAGATCGGCAAAATTCGACATCCGGAGCTCCCACAATGAGCCCAAGAAATTCTGACAGTTAATCTGGAGATCAACGGCCCAGAAAGCACCATGTCGCCACACCCCCACCGCTCGCACGACCTCAAGCCAGCCAAGGACGAATCTCAGCCGTTGATCTTTGATCGAAAGACCGAGATCCGCGCCCTCGCCCGCGGTCCCCGTGACAAAGCGCGGGCGTGGCGCAACAGCTAGCGTGCACGCCCTCAACGTAGCGACGCACGTTCGAATCGCACGGAGCAGAAATCAAGCGTGAGCGAAGGGCGCGGCAAAATTGGGCCGCCCGATCAGCAGCGAGCGGCCAGGATCGCGCCATGCAGCGCGATGATAGCTCCCGAGCGCCCACGCACGTGCTCACATCAGGCGAAAATGCGCGCTCGCACGCGTGCCCGAGACAAGATCTCAGCGCGGGTGCGGGAGGATCTCAGCCGTCCGATCTTCGATCGGACAGCTCTCATTCAACATCCACGGATCACGCATGGAGAGAGAGCGGGCCGGGCAGCTAACCGGCGGCAGGAGGGCTTCACCGATGTATTTGGAAGAGAGTTTAGCGACGTTCTGGATGTCGCTAAAGTACATTCTTCTTTTAGGAAGCCCTTAACTCTATTTAAACCCCCTTCTACCACCATTCAAGGCATCCTCTCCCACTTGGAACTACTCCACTCCTCTCTTAGCTAGCTTTAGGTACTTTTGTAATCGCCGGAGACGACGAGCCGCCGACGGAGCCTCCTCCACTGTCGTGGCTGCCTCGTCGCTCTCCACACTCTCTCTCTACCTCTCTCTCTCTCTTTTAAGCTTTCATTTACTTTTTTTGAAGCATGTATTTAATGTTGTAAATCATGAATTGTGAATGCATGTTTAATGAAGTTATTTTCTGTTCAATCGCCATTTTAATTTGTGTTACAAGTGCATGATCAAAACCAAGAGCTTTCTAACCCTAAACTCTCTCTCTCGCTCTCGCTTTTCAAAATCATCTCTTTCGCAAGCAAAACTCCACCTTTTTCGTGACAACAAGTAATAAACAAAATCTGATTTCTACTCCTCCATGAGACCGACACTCGGACTCACCTCCGTTTACTTCTTTTAAAATCGACGTATCAAGTGCGACTATAATGACACCTCTTAGCACACACACACGAGACCACGTCAGTTAACCTAAATCAGATCTAACCATCTCTTTACAAAATTTTTAACCTAGCCTACTTGATTTTATCTTGTCACTTTTAGGCCCAGGGTCGAACTCAGGGAAGTGGGGTTACAAGTAAAGTTTCTACTCCTTTCCTACAACGGGTCTCTGCCATTCGTTTATTGTGTTTTAGGTGTTTTCCTATTTATATTTTTTTATGGTAATCTTTGTCCTTGAGGCACACCCTGAAAATTCAGTTCTCGGCTTTGAGCCAAAATAGGGTTCCAAAACAGGTCTTGCTATTCGCAAGATGGAGTACCTGCAAGTCAAGGATTATCTTTTCTCTTTTATATATTTTTTTTATCTTTTTATTGGCATGAAAGAGGAGCAGAAATAAAGTAAATATAGTGTATATATATGTATATATTATATATGTATAAAGGGGTGGGGGTGGAGGCAGAGATGGAGTGTAGCACGGTGTCGAGTCAGTCATCGTCTAGAAAGACGCAACCAACAGGACGAAATGCCACGTGTAAGGTGTAGGATGGATGGTGGAAGATGAATGTGAACACACTTTTTTTGTACGCGTGTATCGGGGAATATCAGCAACTGGTGCAGATATTCCCGCGATACCACGTATGGTAAATAATGTGAAAATATATCTATATATGTATATACGTAAATATATCTATATGGCTATCTATACGTATATATATGTATATATATCTATGTCTATATATATATGAATATATGTATATATATATAAGTATATGTATATATGTATGTAGCTATATGTATAGATAGATATATGTATAGATGTATATATATATATATAAATATGTATGTATGTATATAATACTATATGGATATATATATATATATATATATATACATATGTATATATATGTATATGTATCTAGATATGTATATATAGTTATATAGCTATATATGTATATATGTGTATATATATATATTTATATATATAGGTATAAGTATATGTATATATAAGTATGTATAAGCATATGTCTATATATATGCATATATATATATAAGTATATAGATGTATATATATATATATGTGTGTGTGTATATAGACTAATACAAAGTTATATAAGTACTAATATATGTATAGATATATGTATAAATATATATATATATGTATACAAGTATATGTATATATGTAAGTATATACGTATAAATTTAAGTATATAGATATATATGTATGTATGTATATAATACTAAATGGATATTTATATATATGTATATATACGTATATGTAGCTAGATATGTATATATATAGGTATAAGTATATGTATATATAGTATGTATAAGTATATGTGTATATATATGTACGTATAAATATATACATATATATAGGTATAAATATATGTATATATAAGTATGTATAAGTTTATGTGTATATATATGTATATATATATATATAAGTATATAGATGTGTATATATATATATATGTGTATATAGACTAATACATATTTATTTAAGTACTAATATATGTATAGATAAATGTATAAATATATATATATATGTATATATATATATATATAAATATAAGTATATGTATATATGTAAGTATAAATGTATATATATAAGTATATAGATATATGTATATATATATATATATGTATACTAATACTTAGTTATATAAATACTAATAAATATATATATAGGTACAGATGTATATATAAATATATATATGTATATGTATAGAAGTATATGTATATATGTATATATATATCAATATATGTATATATATAAGTATATGG
Source organism: Thalassia testudinum (assembly GCA_037157565.1). NCBI lineage: Eukaryota > Viridiplantae > Streptophyta > Magnoliopsida > Alismatales > Hydrocharitaceae > Thalassia > Thalassia testudinum. The sequence goes on along the minus strand of JAZHRO010000014.1, from coordinate 126,934,839 downwards.
ATATATATATGTATATATATATGTATGTGTACTAATACATAAGTATATAGGTACTACTATATGTATAAATATAAGTATATATATATGTATGTATGTATGTATATATATATGTATATAAATATATGTATATATATATGTATATAATAGAGTATAGGTGTGTGTATGTGTGTGGAAGTGTGAGTGTATGTGTGTGTAAACGTCGTTGAAGAGAGTGCTGTGAGAGAGACTGAGAGGGAGAGAGAAAGAGAGCAGGAGAGAGAGCAGCCACACTGCTGGAGGCAAGGGCGCTGTTAAGGCGTCTGGCTTCAGGGTCGACGTTTGATCCATGCACGCACGCACAGGTGCGTATTCACGCAGAGAGGAGCACGCATGCAGGAGAGCTGGCGCGAAGAGGACCCAGCAGCTAGCGTTGCGTGGAGTGGCTGGAACGGGCGCTCACAGGCACGGGTGAAGGGAGTGCACGACGCAGACGGGTGTGGGCGACGCAGACGTGCAGCCGTGTGCGGGCAACGCAGGGCGAGGGCTGGAAGACACGTGGGCGGGCGCGTGCACAGGCGAGGGCCGATTGCGGCATGCCAGGTGACCAGTAAAGTGAGAAGCTTTTCGGTCACCCCATTGTAGCCACAGTGTTGCTCCAACTCGCGTGAACAGTGGCTACAGTGGTCGGGTGAGCCGCGCAACCTGCAGCGGTCGGTGCTGTGAGTGTGGTCGGCTCAGCGCGTGCGGTGGGGTGGCTCCGGCTGCTGGCTTGCCGGTATGACCTCGCGACAGAGCGCCGGAGGGGGGTTGGATCGTGAGCGAAGGGGCACGACAGGGCGCACGGAGGTCTGCGGGTGCTGCTGGGGTGCTTGGCTGGCCACTGTAGAGGCACGCAGAGGCCAGTTGCGAGCGGAAGAGAGCGCGACAGGGTGGAGAAAGCGGGAGGCAGAGAGGCCTGCAGGCGCGCGTTGAGGGCTGGGGAGCCTGCAGGCGCGTGCGGAAGGGGCTGGGGCTACTGCTGCTGTGCTGCTGCTGCCGCAGCTGCTGCTGTTGCCGCTGAGCTTCGAGCTTGAAGCTTGCGGCAATGGCTAAAGGTCTTCAAGTGGTGAACCAAGAAAAGAACCACCACGCCCACTGGCTCTTTGAAGAGCTAGGCGGTGGTGGTCTCACTGTGGTGGTGTGTACCACAGTGAGGGCTCCTGCCCGCCAGGTGTGTTCGAGGAGGGCCAGCATATGGAGGGAGAGGGAGGAGAGGATGATGGTGGCCTGGAAGGAGAAGGTGGTGCTGCTGCATTCTTTTTTTTGGCTGGGACCAGGCTGCAGTTGAAGGAGAAGCTGTGCCTTTAAATAGAAGATGAAAGGCATGCACAGCCATGCCCTAGCTGTGCATGGCTTGCGCATGGAGTGTCGGGGTGTGGGCTGCTGCGGCTGGCAGGGAGAGGGCTACTGTAGGGAAGTATGGCGCGAGGAGAAGAAGAAGGTGCATGCAGACACCGAAGGAAAAAGTCAAAAATCAAAAATAAAAAATGAAGATGGAAATTTGTGAGGCAGCACTTGAGGAAAAAATACAATAAGTGTTTAATGGATATTCAACCTGTGTTTTGAAGACTTTCCAGGCCACAGAAGCTTGATTCGCTTAGGCTCAGGCTTAATTCACTTGAGTTATATATATATATATAGAAACTGCATGATACCCTAAAATACCCAGATCCTAAGGATGCCTATCCACCCCCCCATTCCGAATGATGCTATGCCCTCATATGCATGCAGGGAAGGGTAGAGAAAGGATGAAAGATCGGGTAACGAGAGTTGAAGTGCATGGTATACAACAGGGTGGTAGGGTGGGTGGATGGTGGGTGGTGAAGTAAAAAGTGAAGTGATCGTGATAGTGAAGTGAAAAGTGATGGTGGATGGTGAGTGTTATTGGGGTGCCTCCCAACGAGCGCTGAATTTAACGTCCCCAGCTGAACTCAGAATGAGGCAAAGAATTAGTTACCCTCCAGCAGGGAAACAGTTTCTCCAACGGGGGCAGGTTCATGAGTCAGATAGGGTTTCAAACGCTGCCTGTTGACCGTAAATTTACGCCCAGATTTGGGATCTTCGATCTCGACGGCCCCGTTGGGGAATGGTCTTGAGACTAGGAAAGGACCAGCCCATTTGGACTTTAATTTCCCAGGAAAGAATTTGAGTCGGGCATTATAGAGCCAAACTTGCTGAGATGGCTCAAATTCTTTCCACTAAATACGGCTGTCGTGAAAAGCGTTAGTGCATTATTTGAAGGCTAAAGCAGAATCGTAGGCTTCACGATGGTGCCCTTCCAGCTCCTGGAGTTGGAGTTTCCTTTCTCGACCACACAGGTCTGGGTCGTGGCTATATTGGCGAACCGCCCAATAAGCACGGTGCTCCAACTCCACGGGCAAATGACAAGGCTTCCCGTAAAAAATTATATACGGAGACATACCAAGGGGAGCCTTGAAGGCGGTCTGATACTCCCAAAGTGAGTCAATCAGCTTGTCTGACCAATCTTTACGGTCAGGCCGAATCGCTTTCTAGAGAATTTGCTTGATTTGCCGGTTCGACACCTTTGCCTGGCCTTTCATCTGAGGATGATACAGGGATGCGATACGATGGTGGACTCCGTATTTCCTCAGAGCCCTAAAAGAAGCATGGGTAAAGTGGCTTCCTCCATCCGAGATAATGGCTCGAGGGATCCCAAAGCGCGCAAAGATGTGGTCTTTGACAATTTGGCTGGATATAACATGGTCAGCATGGTGCGCAGGAATAGCCTCGATCCATTTCGAAACATAGTCAACGGCCATGAGGATTAATTCGAAGACGTTGGACGGAGGAGAGGGACCCATGAAGTCAATTCCCCAGATGTCGAAGATTTTCGCAGTTAGGATGGGTTGCAAGGGCATCATGTCACGACGTGCCATTGACCCTAACGACTGGCACCTAGTGTAATGCTTGGCATAATTGTGTGCATCCTAGTGAAGGGAGGGCCAAAAGAAACCGCACTGCAACACCTTGGCTGCAGTTTTCCTCCCAGAGAAATGGCCTCCGCAGGCCTGATCGTGGCAGAGGGATAGCACACTGGGGAACTTGCTGTCAGGAATACAGCGACGAATGATTTGATCAGCACCTATCCGAAAAAGAAGTGGATTATCCCAGAAATTATACTTTGCTTCTGCCATGAGTCGCTCGCACTAGTTTTTATGCCAGCCATGTGGAAGGGATCCAGAAGCAAGGTAATTGGTAATGTCAGCATACCACAGTCCACTTGCCACATTTATTGCCAATAGGTGCTCACCAGGAAAAATTTCATTGATCAGCAGAGTAAGTCCAATATGGTCAGGGTCTAGTCTGGAAAGGTGATCAGCCACAACATTCTGGGCTCCGGCCTTATCACGAATCTTAATGTCAAATTCCTGGAGCAGAAGGATCCAAAGAATCAGTCTAGGCTTGGCATCCTTCTTATGCATGAGATGGCGAATGGCTGCGTGATCAGTGAAAACAATAACGTGAGATCCCAGAAGGTAAGAGCAGAATTTCTCTAGCCCAAAGATGACCGCCAGTAGTTCTTTTTCAGTGGTAGTATAATTACGCTGGGCCTCGTCCAACATCTTACTGGCATAGTACACCACGAAGGGGTGTCTATCGCGTCTTTGTCATAGGATGGCTCTGACTGCAAGGTCGGAAGCGTCACACATGAGTTCAAAGTCGAGGGACCAATCAGGTGGCTGGAGAACAGGGGCCTTGGTGACAGCATTACGTAGCTGCGTGAATGCTTGTATACAGTCGGGGCCCATATCGAAGGGTACGTCGGTTGATAGGAGAAGAGTTAAGGGTCGAGAGATTTTGGAGAAGTCTTTGATGAATCTCCTATAAAAACTAACATGTCCCAGGAAGGAGCGGATTTGTTTGACAGAGCCAGGCACAGGTAAATCAGCAATGACATCGAGCTTAGCTCTGTCAACCTTGATACCCCTATCGAAGAAGATATGTCCGAGAATAATTCCCTCGTGCAGCATAAAATGACTTTTTTCCCAGGAAAACACGAGCTTTACATCAATACATCTCCTAAGGATACGAGTCAGGTTGGTAAGACATTCGTCGAAAGATGGTCCAAAGACCAAAAAGTCATCCATGAAGACCTCGAGAAAGTCACCCACCATGTCATGGAATATCGCCAGCATACATCTCTGGAAAGTTGCTGGCGCGTTGAAAAGTCTGAACGGCATTCTTCTAAATTCGAAGGTACCGAAAGGGCAGGTAAAAGTGGCTTCTCTTGGTCTCGAGGGTCAATTGCCACCTGGTTATACCTTGAGAATCCATCTAGGAAACAGAAAAATTTATTTCCCGCTAACCGCTCCAGGATTTGGTCAATGAATGGTAGCGGAAAGTGATCTTTCTTGGTTGAAGCATTGAGTTTCCTATAATCCTCACACACTCTCCAAGATGTAGGAGTGCGTGTGGGGATGGATTCGCCCCTGTCATTGACACGGATGGTGAGTCCTGCCTTTTTGGGCACAACGTGAATCGGACTCACCAAGGGGCTATCGCTGATCGTGTAGATTATACCCACATCCAGCCACTTAATGATTTCCTTCTTAACGACCTCCCGCATGTTAGGGTTGAGACATCGCTGCATCTCATGAGAAGGTCGAGCCTCCTCCTCCGTATATATACGGTGAGTGTAGTAGGAGGGCTAATGCCAAATAAGTCTGATAAGGACCATCTAATAGCTGCCTTGTGTTGTATAAGGACCTTAGTTTGCACTCTTGCTCCCTAGTCAATTTTGAACTGATGATTACAGGGAGAGTTTCATTTGGTCCCAGGAAAACATACTTAAGTGTGTTAGGCAGCTCTTTCAGCTCGGGAGTGGATGGTGAAAGGTCTGGCATTTCTTGGGACGAGAGTACCCTAGGCGGGTTGGAGAACAAGTCAGGAGGAAGGAATTGTCCCTCAGATTGGCCAAGAAGAGGGGCTTCTTGGATAGATGGATCCAAAAAGGAATAGCCCCAGTGAGAAGCGTATGGGCTCAAGGTCCCAGTGTGGATTTGCAAATCCGCCTGATTTAGCAGGGAAGAAAGGGCAATCCGGTCTTCGAGAGTGTGGATCGGTGGTGAGTAGCTTGGATATGAGTCAGACCAGGAGGTATGGGAAGCAGAGAAAACCTCGTCAGAAGTCTGGTCAGGAGAAGGTACGGGACAATGGCGGGATGGGGGAACGTCACAATATGTGTTGGTCAGGCAGTCATCAGTGTTTATAGGTAATCTGCAGTAGTCCAAATAGGTCCCAATTAGTACGATACATGCGCTGTCGGCCATGTCCTCGTTAGATGGGTCATCCTCGATGCAATCGCAATCAAAGTTCCTGGCTGCCTTGAAGATGTTAAGCTTGAGCTTTTCAGATCCAATGGCAATCTCAATACAGCCTGACTCGCAGTCGATATGGGCACGGGCTATGGCCAAGAAAGGTCGACCAAGGATGATCGGACAATTAGAAAGTGAGTTAGGAGCTTCCATATCTAAAACAAGAAAGTCAGCAGGAAAACATAGACTGTTGACCTAACCACCACGTCTTCCACCACACCCTTCGTGATTTTTACAGAATGATCTGCCAAGTGTAACATGGCAGGGGTGGGTTTTAGATTTCCAAAGGAAAATTTTTTGAGCATGATGGTCGGTATGAGATTTATGGAAGATCCTAGATCAAGCAGGGCACGGTTAAAATTGCAGCCTTGGATGCTACAAGAAATAAGTGGTGTGCCCGAATCTTTCTGCTTCGGTGGTAGATTTGACAATATAGCACAACTCGCATGAGGTGAGAGAACCACCGGATTCTTAGTTTTCTTTGACTGTCGCTTGGGTGTTGTGTAGTGTTTGAAAAATCAGGTGACAGTAGGTATGTGGTCGATAGCCTCGAGCACGGGTATCTTGATTTCTACATCCCTTAACAAATTACGCAGGTTATCAAAGGCTTGCGTATCTTTCTTTTTTCCTTTTGGCTCCCTCAGTAGAGCCTCAAGGAATGGAACTGATTCTAGCAACAATTTGGGTGTATCGTCCTCTCGCGAATGTGGTGCGCATCCCGAATGAGAGGGCGATGAAGAAGATGGGCCAGGATCAGGTCGAGGAGGATCGACGGTCTGCTTACCGCTCCTCGTAGTGATAGCATTGGACGATGCGGGTCCAGTGGGATCATACGGCAGAGGAGGGTTCTCAATGGGGACATAAGATTGCGGTGCTGTAGCGGGATTAGCCTGAAATCCCGGTGGATTGCTTGGAGCTTGCAGAATTTGATGAACCTGCCCCTAAGAAGGTCGTACCTGTGGTTAAGGACCACAAGGTACGAGGTTTCGCTGGTTTGGAATAGGTTGGGCGGGAAGAGCGCCCTGAGATCGAGTCGCCATGCGTAGTTGAGTGATCCCAACATTATGCTTGCCAATTGGTGCTGAAGAGAGGTCATGTTCTCTTCATGGCGCTTTGACATTTCCGTCATCATTTGCATCAATTTGTCAAGAGGACTTGATGCGTGTTCTGCTTGCGGTACGCAAGGGCCTGATGGCGGATTCACCACAGGATTAGACTGGGCCCTTGGGATGACGGGTGCGGACGGTCGCATTGGTCCACCCGTGGGGTTTTGGCAATGCAGGTTGTTGGACCATGCGAAGTTCGGATGATTGAGCCACTGTGGGTTATACGTGGCAAAGAACGGGTTGTTCCCCAGGGCGCAAGCGTCCTCTATAACAGAAGACATGTCCGCATGTAAATATGCTTCCGAGCACACGGAGGCTTGGTCCTCCGTGTCAAAATACTGGCTCGCAGAAAACAGTTCCACATGACTTACCGAGTCACTCGGCGCGACACTCGATAAGGAAGGTCTTACGGGGTTTCTCGGGATAAGCCTGGTGTTGGAAGAATTTGGATTGTGACGAAGTGGTGAAGTGGGGGTGTTTGCCAGAGATCGGGCAGGGTTGGCCAGAAGCTCGTCCAGCTTCTTGTGCACGACAGAGACTTCATCCAATTTTTTTGCAATAAGGCTTAGATCAGTGGATGAATGGGAGGGTCCCATGTCAACTTCGTGGACATTACGGGGCTGCCTGGTACGATTAAAGGCGACAATAGAAGCATTGTTCATTGAGTTTTCACTCATATTTTCAAACAATTCAAATGCTCCATTTTCGTCTTTATTCATAATGTTCCCTCACCAAGAAGAGTCTGCAATCTGCTTCAAAGTCTCATTTAGCCCGTAGTAGAAAATCTGGGCTATATGCCACTTAGGTAGACCGTGGTGCGGACATTTCTTGAGGAGGTCATTATACCTCTCCCATGCCTCATGAAATTGTTCACCATTTTGTTGTGTAAACAAAGTGATAGCACGACGAAGTGCATTGGTTCGCCCGATTGGGAGGAACTTCTTGAGAAACGCTGTTCGCATCTCTTCCCAAGAGTGGATGGTTCTCATAAGGGTGCGTAACCACTGCGACGCTTTAACCCGCAATGAAAATGGGAACATTTTCATGAGGACTATAAGTGACCCGACATTTCTTGGTTTAACCATTTCAGCCAGTCGGGTTAGGTCTTCCAAGTGGAGAAAAGGATCTTCACTTGCAAGACCATGGAAGTGAAAATTTATCAGGCCAATTATGTTGGGTTTTAATTCAAAGTCGTCCCTGCCCATGGGGACCCGAATTTGTCCTATGGTCTCTATAGCAGCGGGATTCTGATAAGAGCTAAGAGACCTAGGCTCCTCCCGTTCGGGAGGGTTCTGCATTTCCTCTAATGTTTCCCGAATGGCTTCCATTTTCTCATTATACATTTCCATTTGGGCTTCGAGGCAGGTTATGGGATCTAAGGCTCCACCACCTGGTGGGTTTTGAGGGTGGTTTCCTCCCTCAGGATTTGGGGGTGGGCGTGCAGCCATGTTTGTGGAGGAGGAGGATGATTCAGCTTCTTTTCTAAATTTATTAGTCAATTCAAACAGTTCAAGGTTTAGTGACCTCCTCCCAAACATGCACTACCGTAGAAAGAATTGGGGGGGATGAGAAGGGAAAAGAGATGAGAGAAATGACGCCGCAAAGGTACACTTGATGACAAATCAATACAATCAAATTCCTAACCTCTACAGTGTACCCTTAGACCTAAAGATCTAAGTTGCCTACTATCACAAACTACAGAACCGAATGCGAGCACCGCGGAACCACTGGGTCAGATTGAAAGGTCGTTTGCCCTAGTCTTAGACACCCGATAGCACATGGGAACTCTCACCAGCATGTAGCCGCTACACGCAGGTAGTTAGACCTCCAATCCTTAATAAGGGTCAAGTTACTACCAATTTTAGTTAGAGGCTTAGGGTCAAGTGCTTTTGGAATGTGAAGGGCGTTGTTTACGGGTAAAGCCCAAGTGATTGATTTTTCAGAGTGTGCAAAACAAGCATGCAATGGGAAAATTTCCCCGAATTGAAGTTTTTATTGGTGAATGGTTTTTGGAGTTTAGCCTTAAGTAGTATGGATTTTAGGATTTCGCTGAATTATCAATTCAACCAATCTCCGGGTTTTTTATGAGAGAATACATGTTTTCTTCTAAGCCCAACAAACCCTTCTTCAATATTAGTTTTTTAATGCATGCTAAAATGCAATGGGCTACCCTAAATGGAGATTTCTATGTGTGGATACACGAATCAGTTTTAGATTAGTGTGAAAGGGAGCCAAAGCACTTCATTTCAAGTGCTCCCAATCACCAGAAAGATCTCCACACATAAGGCTCAACCAGAAGAAAATCAAATTGTTGGGGGTTGAGGTATTCCGGATCGAATCTTAGGCAAGTTGAAAAGTCATGGTGGGGTTGGAATTAACTCAATTCCAAGTCTCCCCACCAAAAAGGTGATCCTGAATTGTAGATAAGTGAGGCAAAAGAGGGGTGCAATCAATCTTTCTGTGTTTGCCTCAAAGGATACTTCACACGGCGAAAAATTCAAGAATCAAGATTCTTGGATTTTCGCTATGCGAAGTAAGGAGAGAAATCCCAGGGTGGTGGGAGTGAAGACAATCAATCAGACAAGTGAATTTTAATCCACTTGCCCTAAGAGATCCCAAGAAGTTTTTCTAGTTTTTTAGTTTTTATTATTATTATTCTTTTATTAAGGTTACAAGTTAACCTAGGTTGCTAAGAAGAGAAGACCTACTTGTTCGGCAATGTGTGCGAAGCTCCAATGCGGTGTCGATGTCTTCATGCTCTCTTTCCTGCCTTGTATCTGCTCATGTCTTCAACTTCTTTTGCCTGCCTTCTCCTTGCACCAGGTTCGCCTACACACCAAAAATAGAGATACGCATGAAGAGAGAAGAGAAAAATTGAAAGGAATTGAATAGAAACTTACTTAAAGGCACACTTCCCCGGCAATGGCACCAGAAAAGGTGCGGTGTCAGACCCGAATAGGTTGTTAATATGATGATTTTTCATTGAAGTGTGTATAGTGGTTAACCTAAATCGGACCTAACCATCTGTCTACAAAATTTTTAACCTGGCCTACTTGATTTTATCTTGTCACTATTAGGCCCAGGGTCGAACTCAGGGAAGTGGGGTTACAAGTTAAGTTTCTATGCCTTTCCTACAACGGGTCTCTTCCGTTCGTTTATTGTGTTTTTGGTGTTTTTCTATTTAGATTTTTTTCTGGTAATCTTTGTCCTTGAGGCACACCCTCAAAATTCAGTTCTCAGCTTTGAGCCAAAACAGGGTTCCAAAATAGGTCATGCTATTCGCAAGACGAAGTACCTGCAAGTCAAGGATTATCTTTTCTCTTTATATATATTTTTTATCTTTTTATTGGCATGAAAGAGGAGCAGAAATAAAGTAAATATAGTGTATATATATGTATATATTATATATGTATAAAGGGGTGGGGGTGGAGGCGGAGATGGAGTGTAGCACAGTGTCGAGTCGGTCGTCGTCTAGAAAGATGCAACCAACAGGACGAAGTGCCGCATGTAAGGTGTTGGATGGATGGTGGAAGATGAATGTGAACACACTTTTCTGTACGCGTGTATCGGGGAATATCAGCAACTAGTGCAGATATTCCCGTGATACCACGCATGGTAAATAATGTGAAAATATATCTATATATGTATATATGGAAATATATCTATATGGTTATCCATAGGTATATATATGTATATATATCTATGTGTATATATATATGAATATATGTATATATATAAGTATATGTATATATGCATGTAGTTATATGTATAGATAGATATATGTATAGATGTATATATATATATATATGTATGTATGTATATATATATATATATGTATGTATATGTATATGTATATATGTATATATAGTTATATATATATATATAGGTATAAGTATATGTATATATAAGTATGTATAAGTATATGTGTATATATATGTATATATAAATATATAAGTATATAGATGTATATATATATATATATATATATGTATACAAGTATATGTATATATATAAGTATATATGTATATATGTAAGTATGTAGATATATGTATATATATATATATGTATACTAATACTTAGTTATATAATACTAATATATATATATACACATATAGATGTATATATATATATATATGTATATGTATAGAAATATATGTATATATGTCTATATATAAGTATATAGATATATATACATATATATATGTATGTATGCTAATACATAAGTATATAGGTACTACTATATGTATAAATATAAGTATATATATATATGTACTTTTGTATGTATTTATATATATATATGTATATAAATATATGTATATATATATCAATATATACAAGTATACGTATATATATATATGTATGTATATAATAGAGTATAGGTGCGTGTGTGTGTGTGTGTAAACGTCGGTGAAGAGAGTGTTGTGAGAGAGAGTGAGAGAGAGAGAGAGAGAGCGGAAGAGAGAGTAGTCGCGCTACTGGAGGCAAGGGCGCTGTTAAGGAGTCTAGGCTTCAGGGTCGACATCTGATCCACATGCACACGTGCAGGCGCGTATTCGCCCAGAGAGAAGCTCGCATGCAGGAGAGTTGGCGCGGAGAGGACCCAGTGCTCAGCGTTGCGTGGAGTGGCTGGAACGGGTGCTTGCAGGTGCGGGCGAAGGGAGTGCACGACGCAGACTGGTGCGGGCGACGCAGACGAGCGACCGTGTGCGGGTGATGCAGGGCGAGGGCTGGCAGACGCGCGGGCGAGCGCGCGCACGGGCGAGGGCCGGTTGCGGCGCGCCGGGTGACCGGCAAAGTGAGAAGCTTTTAGGTCACCCCACTGTAGCCACAGTGTCGCGCTGACTCGCGTGAACAGTGGCTACAGAGGTTGGGCGAGCCGCGCAACCAGCAGTGGGCGGTGCTGTGAGTGTGGCGAGCTCGGCGCGCGCGGCGGAGTGGCTCTGGCTGCTGGCTTGTGGGCGTGACCTCACGATAGAGTGCGCGGAGGGGGGTTGGATCACGAGAGAAGGGGCGCGACAGGGCACGTGGAGGTCTGTGGGTGCTGCTGGGGTGCTTGGCCAGCCGCTGCAGAGGCGCGCAGTGGTCGATTGCAGGCCGAAGAGTGCGCGACAGGGCGGAGAAAGCGGGAGGCGGAGAGGCCTACAGGCGTGCACGGAGGTCTGGGGTGCCTGTAGGCCCACGCAGAAGGGGCTGGGGCTGCTGCTGCTGTGCTACTGCTGCCGCTGAGCTTCAAGCTTGAAGCTTGCAGCAATGGCTGAGGTCTTGAGCCACCACGCCCACCTGCTCTTTGAGGAGCTGGGCGGGGGTGGTCTCACTATGGTGGTGTGCACCACAGTGTGGGCTCCTGCTCACCGGGTGTCTTCGAGGAGGGCCGGCGTATGGAGGGAGAGGGAGGAGAGGACGGTGGTGGCCTGGAAGGTGAAGGTGGTGCTGCTGCGTTATTTTTTTGGCTGGGACCAGGCTACAGTTGAAGGAGAAGCCGTGGCTTTAAATAGAAGATGAAAGCCATGCACAGCCATGCCCTGGCTGTGCATGGCTTGCACATGGAGTGTCGGGGAGTGGGCTGCTGCGGCTGGCAGGGAGAGGGCTGCTACAGGGAAGTATGCCGCGAGGAGAAGAAGGTGCATGCAGCCGCGGAAAGAAAAAGTCAAAAATCAAAAATCAAAAAGAAATAAAAAATGAAGATGGAAATTTGTGAGGCAGCACTTGAGGAAAAAAGTAATCGCGAGGCCATTTTATTTATTCTCCTCTCCTCTCAATTAAATTCATGCATGCATGTATTTTTATAAATGCGATTATAGAACCCTAATATGCATTGGTAATGCTAGGAAATAGCACAAGAAGGCACTATTGCAGGTGTATTTTTACGGTGCAATCAACCACCTACCTCAGAACCTCCGCCATCATCCACTGATCATCATCCGCCCCTTCACTGACCACCACACACACCCTACACTCTCACCTAACACATGCACTTTCATGGCCACAGCCCGACCTAGGAACACAAGCCTAGGCCATTTTGCACCACGCCACCCACAGCACCACCTTCGCCGTGACACGGGCATCCTCCCTCCATGCACGCAAAGAATAGGGTGGGACTTTAGTCCTACCTCGGAAGTTTTCAGTGCAGGTAAGTGGTATAAAGTGAATTTGTGTTATTGGTTGGTTGCCTCAGATCACGAGGTGAGGTCCCCTCGCCTGTTCACCTGCCTCGACCTCGACCCATGCTTCGCAGACTTGGCTGCCTGACCCGTTTACCCAGCACTCCTCTCACACCACCCTCGCCGATGCGCCTGGACCCGGGTGCACGTAACCCGACCCGAATACCCAATTGGATGGCTCTGGGAGAGTGAACCTAAGAGAGAAAAGAGAGAGAGTGTACGCGGGGGAGGGTAGGGTAGGTTTTGCACTCGTGTGTGTAGGGAAAGGAAGAAGGAAAAGGAAGCTGAGGCTAGTGAAGGAAGGAAGCTACAGCCACAGAGAAGTTAAGGAGGAAAAGTAGAAGGACCGAAGGTAGAAGCTAAGGAAGCTAAAGAAGAAGGAAGGGGAAGGCATTTTAGCAGAGAGGGCGCAACTGAGGAAAAGGCAAAGGCAAAGCTAAGGCAAGAAAAAAGAGAGGAAGAAAGAAAGAAGAAGAAGGGAAGAGAAAGACAAAGAAGAAAAGAAAGAGAAGCTAAGGCAAGCCCACAAAGGAAAGGAAGAAAAGGAAGAAAGAGGAAAGCTAAGGAAAGAAAAGAAGGAAGAAGAAGGAAGCACAAGAAGCTAAAGGCAGAGAAAGTCAAAGAAAGAAAGAGAAAGAAGAGAAGCCAAGAAGGAGAAGGCAGAGAAGGAAAGAAGAACCAAAGAAAGGAAGAAGAGAAAGAAGAGAACAAACCAAAAGAAAAAGTGTCAAATATTTTTACATCTAATTCAATTTCTCTTTTATTACTACAATTCAGTATTCATAAACTCCTGCATTATATTCTGAATTAGATTATGGGTAACTTTAAGTGTTCAAATTACAATGATTGAGATTAGTGAATAAATTCCATTTGCTCCTTATGTTTGACCTTGGACTCAACATTTGAGCAATAAAATTCTTATTTGTTTACAAGGTGATTTCACCTATACTGCAACGCAACATCAATTATTATATAAACACCGATATCGCCTTTTGTTGTAAACATTTTCGCACCGTTGCTGGGGAAAAACACACAATTTATCACTAGTCTCTACATTATTTTTTATTATATTTGAGTACTAACTTGCCCTATTTGTTTTTCTGTGATTTTGCTAGGTATTTCACGAGAAGATCTCCCGTGCAAATCAACCACTCCAAGGCAAGTAATCTCTCTTCTTCCCTAAATCCGTCTCCTTAACCTGGGAAGACAAAAGGAATCAATCAAATTAGGAATCAATTGCCTTCTTTCTATAGTAATTACCATCTTTAAGGCAAAAGTTTCCTGATTTTGCCAAAATTTTCAAAACTTATTGAAGTAGAAGCAATTTTTGGATCCTACCCCACAAATTTGTATGCCCAGTAGAGATCACGCTTAATTTCTGAATCTCTGTGGACTACACACTTCTTGTTTGAAGTCCAAAGAGAACTTTTATGAAAAAGAAAAAAGGATTGCAAATATAACCAAATTAGTTTTTCTACAGTAGAGTTTTGGAGTGCTAGTTCACACATGCTTGCATAGAAGGAAAGAAGCCCACCCGCATTAGTGTGCTACCCAAGCCCTTGATTGAAAAGACTTATTCAAGAGAAACCCTAAAAAATAATTAAGCTCTTAAGTTCACTTGAACCATAAAAGAAAGGGCCTAAAGATCTAAAAGGACAAATAGGTTAAGTTGACCCCTTGTTGAGTCAACCAACCTTGAAATTAGGTCACTTTTTGCACCAAAACATCTAAAGTTTAAGTGGAAACCCTAAGCACCTTAAATCTAAAAGTGATAGACTTAAGAGGTCAAGGTCCCCATTCTGGTCTACCTGGAATCTCAGTGACAAGAGAGGTCGGGTGGGGGAAATCCTGTAACCCATGGGGATGCTCTATTGTGTAGGGGTTTTTGTGGGACTCTACCTCTCTAGCTGCCTAGGTAATTCTCAGGTGGACAACTTTCCGATCCAAGGGTATCATCTGCCACGAACCTCCATAGTCATCCAAACATCTTTGGGTGTGTTGATTGGATCAAAGACACATCCAATCCCTCATCCCTTCTCTTTAGAGCACACACATAGATTTTCAGTAGGACTCTCTATTCATATCTAATCACTTCATTCTACATCTTAATCCAAAATTCTAATTCTACATCTTGATTCCACCATTTAATCCAAATATGCAGCCAAATTACTTAGGACTACCTTTCAAAAAACCTGAATCACAGAGATCCATGAGAGATAGGATGATTGAGGATGCCCTTGAATTCTATGAAATTGAATATAAACCCTCAACATCAATAGAAGGCATTCAGGTTAATATACCAACAACCACAACCTTCATCATAAACTGTGCCCAAGTATTATTGACTGAAGCCACGAATGGATCAACTCAAGACATTCTCACCACAGGATACATTGAGGTATAAAAATTACACAACTTTGAATGCATAACAAATCCTGTACTTTGGGAATAACACCAAGATGATCTTGAAAAATGGGAAGAGATGATGAGATTATTGAAATAAATTATCGATCAGAAATACCTATATATGCCACAAGCAGATGATGAACAATCTTGGAATAGTATTGAGGATCAATCTGATTTTGTAGATCTCAAGTTTGAGGCACAGAGTGGTTGTGGATTCCCAACCCGGATAGAATGCAACACGCCTGATATTGAAAAAGGCTGGGAAATTCCAATTGCAGGAGAACACAATGTAAGAGCCAACCGTAGACCATGTATCACCAAGCATAAGATTCCAAAACTCTTACAATAATGAGATTAGCACTGAACCTCCTGAGGGCGTAAATCCTGCCCCTTATTCTGATAAGGTGACCCTCAAAGGTTATTCGTACCTAGATTCTAGTGATTCAACCCACATCCTAAGCTTAGAATCTGGATCTAAAACTTATTAGAAAGATTATGTGGCCCCGTATGAAGAAGATCAAATTTTCAATGAAGAGTATGATTCTGGCCTCTATTTGATGAATATCCCTCTCTAACATCCTTAGAGAATCAGATCAATTTTTTCGAAGTCACGCCAATTTACGACACAAAAACTGAGGAGTTGGACGAGTGGGGTGTTGATTGGGTCTTTCCCACAAGCCTAGATCGTGAGCCTAGACCAAATAAGGACACCTTTTTAAGTTCAGAATTCACATATAAGCTAGACCCAAGTCAGGATGCTGAATCTACATTATGTGATTTTTGCTGTGGTGGAACCTTTGATCTCGAATCTCATTCAGAATGTGATTTTCGCAATATCTCCGACGATTTCAAATCCTACCATGATTTCTGAGAGACTCTGCTTCCTGAATTTGATGAACCAATCTACTACCTCAGCTTACATGATTCAGTCTCCAACTCCGACTCTGAGGTTTCGATTCTCGAGATCACTAATTTAAATTCAGGTTCTAGTGACACGGAATCATTTCTTTTCGATCCTTAGGAATCAAAACCAAAAAATGCCGAGAGTGAATACAACCCAGAGTTCGAATCTTTTCTCGACTCAGATTTCCATTATCCTATAGACATTCTTCAGGCATTCACTTTTGATTCCGAAAGCTACTATGAGGACTTCTCAATGAAACCACCCATAACTCCTTTTTAGAAGAGCCCTCCTACACAATTCTCAAAGAAGCCACCTCTTCCAAATATACAAAACCAATCAAAACATGTTTCCAACCCTGACCCGCAACCGGACTCAATTTCTATTCTGATTCTCCTCTCACTGAGCCGTTTACAGATGATTCAACTCCACATATATACTAGGTATCAAACATTGATCAGACTGAAGACCATGCTCCATCGTTCTCTGATCACCCCTATAGGGTTTCCGCATCATTCACTAATTACTCTACGGATCCCTACTCTGACCAAGCTGATTCAACTCATCCAAACCTCGAATTTACACTTCCACATCCATCCGAGCTCTATTGCCTATGGTGGGCTCCACATCTCTTGATCTACATCTATCAACCCACTAGACTGATTGGGTTTGGGCTGCATCATCAGCCTGTTGATCTTAACAAGCACCTGGTTGGACCAACCAGGCTCTTAATCAAGGTGCTTGTTCTACAAAACTCTACTGATTTGACTACTCCCTCTCCATCCCATTTTTTGCTTAGCTGAAGGCATTGAATTTAGCGCTTAATGGGAGCTAACCCATCATTCCAAAAACCCAAGTTCCGTCTGATTATCCATCTGTACTCAATGTCTATTACACCCTGAGTTCAGCCTTAGAACAGTCGATCCCACCTCTAGTACACGTACCAGAGCTTGAAATCGTCGGCAAAAGTCATTCCTGACCCATTCACCCACATGATACATCCTGTTCTAAGTCCATGAACCCTACATTGTTGTACACCCTCTATTTACAATGATGACATTGCAAAACTTAGGCATCGGGGGTGGTAAAGTGCATACATACAGAAACCAAGAAAAGTCAGAAGGATTCCCACAAAAAAATCACATATGCCAAAAATACCAAAAAAATAGAAAATGATGAAAAAGAACAAAAAAATCCGAGGAGGGAAGAAAATTTTGAAACCATATAAACATGAGGAGGAAAAGAGCAAAATGCCAAAAAGGAGCACAAATTGAAAAGGAAAAAAGAGATAGTCATTAGTAAGAGATTATGGGATTAACTGAAGTTCTAGACCATATCAAGGAAAAGAAAAATGAAGGAAAAAGGTGCTAATCAGACATAAAAAAGAGATTAGTAGGAACGCTGATCTTAGGCCTTTTGGGCTAGACTCTGGCATAAAAATTCAAGTATCCGCTAAGATCTAGATAATCCTCAAGAGGTTGGGGAAAATACGAAGCTTAAATATTAGGACTAAGGCTTAGGGAGTATTCAGCCTCGTTAACTGACCTTCGATTTGCATGACTCGTAACCTAAGCACCCCAACCTACACACAGTCTGGTTCAGTGTGCATAACTATCAAAATCATGCAAAAAGCATTTAAATGTTATGAAAAAAGTTGCCTAGATTAGGAGTAGCCGATCAACACAAGTTGATTTGGACAAGTTCCTAGTGCGGAGAGGCGAGAAATTCTCCTCGAAGATGCTTAAAAACATATCATCTCCTCGGTGCTTGTCTCCTAGGATATTTACATATCCTACAGGGGGCACATAAGCACTCTGCTAGTTCAGATACCATGGGTGACATTATCACGAAATGTCGATTGCCGGGTCTGGATTTTGCTATGGAACACCATGGGCAGGATTATCACGAAATCTCGAAAGCCAGGGTTCTGGGGATTGCCATGGGCGGTGCTATCATGAAGCATCAATTGCTAGGGACCTTTTAGGATTAATGATGGGGACGAGGAATCCGATACAAACCGTGTTGAGAAGCCAATCCAAAGCTAGAAATAAAAAGAAAAGAGAGAGAGAAAACTCTTCAAACAAATAAATCCTCTATCTCTATCTTACAACAACGCACTGCAAACTGAGCCAAGGCTAAAATATGTCTCAAGCATAGGTGCTTTAACCGCGGAGTCCAATGAACCTCAGGATCGTTCCTGCAGGCCTTAAAAACCTTCGCGGATGATCGAGGCTAGAGCCGGTCAGCTTCGGATCTTGGTTGGTACTTAAGTACCTCTAGTCCTACTATCGACATTCTAAACTAATCACAAAAAAAAAAAAGCACTCATCATAAATGTGTGAAAATGAACCCATGGTCTATAACAGAAGTTAAAACCTTAAAATTTTGCTAAGGGACTAGCAAAATCTAAGCATTGGGGTATGATGGGAACACCATCATGATCCTTAACTGGCCCATGTTAACTTAGAAAAGAGAACAAAAGCTCCTACATAACCTAGAGAAGGGCCTAATTCAAGGAATAACTATTCTAAGAAAGAAACAAGAAACAAAGGGTAAAATTGCAATTTTACCATTGCAGTACTTCAACAGGATTTCTCAGGGGCAAAACATTGGTCAAACAGTCTAAAGAATATAAAAAGTGAGTTGGTTCAATTAGAAAAGGGTTCATGTGCAATCTAAGAATTAAATCACATCTTGTAACCCTAAAATAAACTTAATTCAACAAGGTTCTGGTTAGGATAAAAATCAACTAAACCCTCTAAAATTCATGAAAAAATACCCCTAGGGTTTATAACCTTCAAATTGGCCTTTGGAACCTATTTTGACCTAAGTAGGGGTCCTAGTTAGATATTTAGCATAAATTGGGTTTTTGTGTAGAATTTCCAGTCAAATGTAGTAAAACCTAAAGTCCAACTTCACCATTGGATTTCTTAGGTCAAAATTAGGTTTCTAACAAAATTTGGACTTAAGGGAAGGTCACCTTGACTTACATTGCAAAATACTCCACCTAATTACATTTAGACCCCTAGCTTTTGAAAACCATTGTGAAGACCCCCTATCTTCCTCACCACTCTTTGCAATTAGGTCCCTCCACCATTACATTGGAGGAGTCCTACTCTGATGAGGATTCGAGGAGAATTTCTCGCAAATCCTTCACAGATTCCCTCTCAAAATTGAAAGGGAGTTTCTCTGAGGAATTCCCCATCGTGTGAACGCAATCTCAATCCTTGATTCGCACCGAATCGCTCATGAAAATGCTTGAGAGAATTGAGTCTCTCACACATTCCTACTCCAACGAGGATTCTTACTCTTGGAAGCTTGCCTTCCAAGCACAAGGACCTCTGCCAGTGCCTATAAAAGAAGCCCTAGATCCGGCTACTTAGATTTGGCTTGGTTTAGCCAGAGAACAACCTCCAACTTCATCTCTTCTCCTCAGGCTAGACATCCAACAGGCTCTGGCGACATCTTCCCCCTCTTCTCATCGCTCTGCCACAATACTAGTGGCAGAGACGTCTCCGCCTCCTTCCTCCACATCACACCATACCTGCGCACACACCAATACCCCTTCGTTGTTTCCGTTCTCCCTCCACTGGAACCTTCGTCTCCGATGGTGGTAGGTACAAGTCATCTGCCATCTCCTCCCCTTTCGTCCCTTAATTAGGTTAGAACTCTTCCCCTCTCTCCTCTCTATATTTCCCCTTTCTTTTTTTATACTTTCGGCCCCTCGACACTGCAAACCACAACCATCTTCCTCATCTCCAGCTGACCACCGGCAAAGACGCATCCACCACTCCACACACCCACACTCCTCGCCACCTACCTCAGAATGTCCACCATCATACACTGATCATCATCCGCTCCTTCACTAACCACCACACGCACCCTACACTCTCACTGAACACACGCACTTTCACGGCCATAGTTTGACCTAGGCACGCACGCCTAGGCCATTCTGCACCACACCACCCACCGCACCACCTTCACCGTGACACTGCGAAGCTACCCAAGTGCTTTGACAAGGCTGCAGGGTCGTATTTATGAGTTTCAAGTCTGACCCCCTGCTGCCATTGGAGCAAGCCTGAAGGAGCACAATTCTGGACTTTGACAAGGACATCCTCGGCAATCCCATAGGGTTTGATTGTAGATAGGTCGTCTAATTGTAGGGTAACCTCGATAGGTTTTAAAGCACCAATTTGAAATTCTTTGAATAAAATTGTGGGGATGTTATTAACCGAAGCACTGAGATCAAGAAGGGCACGATTAAAAATGGTATCATCAATAATTATTGAAATCAAAGGCATGCTCGGGTCTTTCATCTTAGGAGGCAGTTTGGTCTTTGTAATAGAGCTTACTATCTTAGAAAGATGCAAATGTCCTAGATTTTTAGTTTGCCTTTTGGTGGTATAGATATATTTTAAAAATTTGGCATAAGCAGATATATACTTGATTGCATCTAGGAGAGGAATATTGAACTAAACTTGCCTGAATAGATCCATGAGTTCTTTCATCGTGGGCTTAGATTTCCTTTCTCGATTGATGGTGCAATTAAGAGCTTGGGGAAAAGGGATAGGAGCCGTGTCATGTGATTTTTGTGTTTCTTTTTCTTCTTGAGTGGGGAATTGAGAGTCAATTTGCATAGGGATGGTAAGGGTTTTACCAGGTTGTTGTGAGGGCCCAGGATCAGTGGCAGTTTTCCCACTCCTCAATGTAACTACATGTGCAGTCAAATTTTTATTCGGAGGAGGTGTGGGGCCTGTTGTTGTGAAAACCTAGATGGTTGCTGAGGTGTAGGATTGATGGGAGGCTGATTATAGTGCTTTTGATTTCTGCCCTGATAATGGTTTCTTTGATTATTAAGGTTGGGCATGGATTGGGACAGTAAATGTCCTACAGGTCTTGGAGTAACCCTAGTTTGACTATTCATTTTTGTAACAGCATGGGTTACTTCCATCATTTTGTTCTACATTTCTTGTAGGCTTTTTATCATCTGGGCATTGATGTCTTCTTCAGAAGGCCCAAATTGATAAAAATTCTGATTCAACCCATACCCTCCAAATTGATTTGGTTTTCGGGGAGGAACCAAGTTATTCTAGGAGTGGTTCAAGTAGTTCTTCCAATTGGAGGAATTTCCAAATTGCTCCTAGAGGGAAGAGATATTTCTAGTGGGGTTGGGATTTCAATATGTGTAATTCCCCAATGAGCCATAGAAAGCCTCAGAATATTGATTATAATCAACAGGGGTAGTGTTTAAATTGTGCAAATTTTCTCTCTGTGAATGTTAGGCAGGGTTAGATGTGGAACCTATTGAGCTTAGATCGATGTGGCAAGTCTTTCCTCAAATTTCTTTTGATTTATTTGCATCTGGTCGAGTCGTTAGGCAATCATTTGTAGATCATCTTGGGTGACAAGAATGGATTGAGTGCCTATTTCATGAACACTGAACTGTGGGATTGAAGTTCTGCCAAAAATGTTCTTAGATGCCTGATTAAAAAAGTTTTCACTCATTTCCTCAAATAAATCATAGGCACTTTCAACATCTTTATTTAAGAAATTTCCGCCTCACGAGGCATCGACAAAACGTCGAATTTGATCTTCTAACACATGATAGAAGATCTGCACAAGCTACCATAAGGGAATCTCGTGGTGCAGGGAACTTCTTAAGAGATCTTGGAATTGTTCTGAAGCATCATGAAGAGTCTCACCAGATTTTTGTTGAAAGGTCATAGTAGATCTTCGTAGGGAATTAGTACAACTTATCGGAAAGAACTTCTTAAGGAAAGCAATTTTGAGCTGAGGCAAAGTGGTAATAGGTCTGTCAATGGTTCTATACCAATAAGCAGCCTTATCTTCGAGAGATAATGGGAATAACTGCATCAGCCAAAGATCTTCTTGCACATTGCGGGAATGAGTTGTTTGTACAAGGAGAGTCGGTTCTTCAAGGTGGCTGAATGGGTCTTCCCTAGGAAGGCCATGGAAGTGCTTAATCTTATTCAGAGCTGCCAGTTTGATCTCGAAGTCCCCATCTGGGATTACTACCCCTGGTCTTTCCTCATGGTAAGAAGGATCATAGAAATCTTTTAGAGGAATGATAGGCTGCTGATGAGGTGGTGTGCTTCGCCATTGGTTGGCTAGGTTTGTTATATTCCTAGTCAACCATTGTTGATTAGCTTGTAGTTGAGCAATCTGCTCAGCAACAATAGAATAAAGATTAGGCAAGGGGTGTTGTGGTTGTGGCATCTCAGAATTAGGAAGCCTCAGGTTTGGAAAGTCAAAGGTTGGGAGGTTTGTTTATGTATTCTGGGTGGAAGGTTCAAAAGTAGGATTAGAGGTGGATGTGGATGGGTTAGTGGAACTATTTCGTTGGTTTTCCATTTTTTTATGAATGAGAAGAAGAATGTAGAAAAGGTGGTCTTTTGGTGCAAGGGGCGAATCAAATGGTTCCTCCAAGTGTGGAGTTTGAGAAGGTCACCCGTGCATAAAATGGAAGAATGGGAGAGGAGGAGGAAAGAGAGAGATGAAAGAAAGTGTGCAAATCAAACAACCAGGCCTAAGCTATTCTAAGGTTGACTCCTTAATGCAACTTAAGACTTGGGAATCCAATAAAAAAGATATTAATAATATAACCTAGTTCCTTAAGATTACCCGGCTATAGTACAAGAGGGGGATTAGGCCCAACCATTTCCTGGAAAATATCTAAGGGCATGTGTAAACCCACACCTGTCGTTTGACTTCCCCCTATGTTTGTTGCCACGTATTTCAAAAGGAATGAGGAGTGCTAATGGGAACACCATCATGTGCCTTAACTAGCTGATGTTAACTTAGAAAAGAGAACAAAAGCTCCTACATAACCTAGAGAAGGGCCTAATTCAAGGAATAGCTGTTCTGAGAAAGAAGCAAGAAACAAAGGTTAAAACAACAATTTTACCATTATAGTACATCAATGGGATTTCTCAGGGGCTAAACATAGGTCAAATGGTCTGAAGAAAATAAAAAGTGAGTTGGTTAATCAAAAATGGGTTCCTGTGCAATCTAAGAATTAAATGATATCTTATAACCCTAAAATAGACTCACTTAATTCAACAAGGTTCTGCTCAGGATAAAAATCATCCAAACCCTCAAAAATTTATGTAAAAATACCCCTTAGGATTTAGAACCTTCAAATTAGCCTTTGGAACCTACTTTGACCTAAGTAGGGGTGTTAGCTAGATATTTGACCTAAATTGGGTTTTTGTGTAAAATGTCTAGACAAACGTGGTAAAACCTAAAATCCAACTTCACCATTGGATTCCCTAGGTCCAAATTAGAATTGTACCAAAATTTGGACGTAATGGAAGGTCACCTTGACCTACTTTGCAAAATAGTCCACCTAATTACATTTAGACCCCTAGCTTTTGAAAACCATTGTGATGACCCTGTAGTTTTCCCTTCGAAGAGGGGTGACGTAATAAATTTGGAAATAAAATATAAAGCAATCTCACCAAAGAAACCCAATCACACAATGTACACAATTATTTTTAGGTGGAAACCCAAACCGGGGGAAAACCACCACCTAACCCTCTCAAGTTAGGATTTTTCGATCAACCAAGTTGATCAAAATCCACTAAACCGAATCACTTAAAACGAGGGTGATTCAACCTCAATACAACCACGCTACAAGTACGAGGGTAGCGTTCCTCAACCCCTTCTCTCCACGAGAAGGATTTTGTCCCACGAAGGAGACGGGAATTCGCAAAGCGAATACCCAACTAAATAACAAAGATAAAATAAACAACAAGTCCTATAGAGCCAACAAAGTAATTATGAACCTAGCTTCTATAGGAATTAGGAAACTCCCCTTTGCAAGGAGTGCGTCGAGTTGATGACGCAGTGCGTGAGCCACGCGACGGCGCAACTTCGCTCTCGTGAACAACGGCGGGAGAGCGGGTGCGCAAAGCTTGATGCTCTCTAGAGAATGGAACTAGAGCTTGGAGAGCAAGGGCTTCTCTTGGACACAAAAGAGTGGAACTAAGTTGCTTAGGTGTGTCTCTTGTTTCTCTTAGTGTGTATCTTGTGTCTCTAAGTGTGTGTTGGTGTGTCAAAGAATCCCCTCTATTTATAGAGGCCTTAGGAAGGCTTTGGAAGGCTTAGAAAAGCTTCCATAGCCGTTGGGTGCAAAGCCCAAGAGAATCAGGCCGAAATCAGGACAATGATTGCGCTTGATAGGGTAATCAGACGTCTAACTCTGGCATCAGACGTCTGGAAGGCCACTTTAAGACGTCTGATTTCATGCGGGTTTCCTCCTGACTTGGATCAGATCTAAACAGGGTTTTTGTGCAAGTCCATCAGACGACATACAGGACGTCTGGCACTATGTCTGGATGTCTGGAAACCTACTTTTACTGTGGGAATGGATTTTCCAAACGTTGCAACGGCTAGAAAATCTCTGAGAAGAGATTTTGGGTCAGCCGAGGCAAACGGTCATTTATCAGACGTCTGGAAAGGCCTAAGGATGTCTGATAAGGCTCTAACGGTCATAATCTACAGTGCCTGCTAAGCTAGCCAATAGTCCACTATCTGGACGTCTGGCAAGTCCATCAGACGTCTTCTAAGACGTCTGGACTAAGGTCTGGACGTCTGAACTCATCAGACAGAACTAAGTACGTCCAGCCTAATAGTTATCAGACGTCTGAAACAACAGTCAGACATCTTAAAATACTTTATCAGACGTCTGATTTGGGAATTAGACGTCTGGAAATGTTGTTTGAGCCCTATATTAGTTTTCTAAGTATTCTACAGAAAACCTAAGTATCCTAGGGTTGTGCCGGTGTTCCTAGGACTACTGTTAGGGTACTTTGAGGCACTTTAACATAATATTCTAAGGAAAATAAAAAGAGCAAGAAAATAAAGACAAGAGATACAAGAAAGGATTAAAAAGAATCTATCATATTCTTCTTGTCTTCTATCTTCAATCTGTCGCTCCACGCGAACCTCCTCTGTTTTCCGTCAAGCTCCTCCAATCCGTCCTGGATGTGAGCTCGAACTCCGTTTAAGCACGTCTACATTTGCAATTGACCTGAAATCTAGCACTCAAATTGCAAATGTTAAATAACACGTGTTTTGTTATCATCAAAACAAATGATCGTGGTGCTCTAGCACCAACAGACCCCCCTATCTTCATCTCCTCTCTTTGCAATTATATCCCTCTATGATTATAGCGGAGGAGTCCAGCTCCGGCGAGGATTCGAGGAGGATTTCTCCCAAATCCCTCAGAGATTCCCTCTCGAAATGGAAAGGGAGTTTCTCCAAGAAATTCCTCGTCGTGTGAACGCAATCTCAAGCCTTGATTCTCACCCAATCTCTCATGCGAACGCTCGAGAGATTTGGGTCTCTCGCACATTCCTACTCTGGTGAGGATTCTTGCACTTGGAAGCTTGCCTTCCAAGCCTAAGGACCATTGCCAGTGCCTATAAAAGAAGCCCTTGATCCAACTGCTCAGATTTAGCTTGGTTTGGCCGAAGAACAACCTCCAACTTCGTCTCTTCTCCTTTGGCCAGACATCCAGCAAGCTCCGGCGACATCTCCTCCCTCTTCTCATCACTCTACCACAATACCAGTGGCAGAGACATCTCCGCCTCCTTCCTCCGCGTCGTGCCATACTTGCGCGCGCGCCAATACCCCTTCGTCGTAGCCGTTCTCTCTGCACTTGAACCTTCGTCTTCGGCGGCAGTAGGCACAAGCCATCTGCCATCTCCTCCCCTTTCGTCCCTTAATTAGGTTAGAACTCTTCCCCTCTCTCCTCTCTATATTTCCCCTTTCTTTATTTCTACTTTTGACCCCTCGACACCGCAGACCACCACCATCTTCCTCATCTCCAACTGACCACCGGTGAAGGTGCATCTACCACTCCACGCACCCACATGCATCACCACCTACCTCAGAACCTCCGCCATCATCCACTGATCATCATCCGCCCCTTCACTGACCACCACATGCACCCTACACTCTCACCGAACGCATGCACTTCCACAGCCATAGTCTGACCTAGGCACACATGCCTAGGCCGTTCTACGCCACGCCACCCACCACACCTCCTTTGTCGTGACACGGCGAAGCTACACAAGTGCTTTGACACGGCCGCAAGGGCGTATTTGTGAGTTTCAGGTCCGACCCCCTGTCGCCATTGGAGCAGGCGTGAAGGAGCGAGCTTGCAAGCTCACTCCAAGTCGTGTTGCTCTAGACAGAAGAGTCCCAGGTGTGCGAAAGCAATCCACGACCCTTTCGCAACTAGCAATCGAAGGCCACATCGACCGCAGTTGCAGCAACTGCACAAGCATCCTCCCTGCATGTGCGCGAACCTAGCTAGGTAAGTGGTATAAAGTGAATTTGTGTTATCGATTGGTTGCCTCAGATCACGGAGTGAGGTCCCCTCGCCCGTTCACCAACCTCGTCCTCGACCCACGCTCCGCAAACCTGGCTGCCTGACCTGTTTACCCAGCACTCCTCGCACACCACCCATGCTGGTGCACCTAGACCCAGGTGTGCGTAACTCGACCTGAATACCCGATTGGCTGGTTCTGGGAGAGCGAACCTAAGAGAGAAAAGAGAGAGAGTGTACGTGGGGGAGGGTAGGGGTAGGTTTTGCACTTGTGTGTTCAGGGAAAGGAAAAAGGAAGAGGAAGCTGAGGCCAGAGAAGGAAGGAAGCTGCAGCTGCAAAGAAGCTGAGGAAAAGTAGAAGGATTGAACGTAGAAGCTAAGGAAGCTAAAGAAGAAGGAGATGGCACTATAGCAGAGAGGGCGTAGCTGAAGAAAAGGCAAAGGCAAAGCTAAGGCAAGAAAAAAAAGAAAGAAAGAAGGGAAGAGAAAGACAAAGAAGAAAAGAAAGAGAAGCTAAGGCAAGCATGTAGAGGAAAGGAAGAAAAGGAAGAAAGAGGAAAGCTAAGGAAAGAAAAGAAGGAAGAAGGAAGCACAAGAAGCTAAAGGCAGAGAAAGTGAAATAAAGAAAAAGAAGAAGAGAAGCCAAAAAGGAGAAGGCAGAGAAGGAAAGAAGAACCAAAGAAAGGAAGAAGAGAAAGAAGAGAACAAACCAAAAGAAGAAGAGTCAAATGTTTTTACATCTGATTCAATTTCTCTTTTATTGCTACAATTCAGTATTCATAAACTCCTACATTATACTCTGAATTGGATTACGGGTAACTTTAAGTGTTCAAATTACATTGATTAAGATGAGTGATTAAATTCCATTTGCTCCCTATGTTTGACCTCGGACTCAACATTCTAGTAATTTCTTATTTGTTTACAAGGCGATTTCAATTATTTTATAAACCCCAATCTCGCCTTTTGTTGTAAACAAGTGGTTAATAACTCTTAGATATTGGATATCAAGCCTAAGTTTTTTGTGAAGTCCTTAAGTGATCAAATGACTACTTGTTTTAATTTAGGCTTGGGTGTCTAATTATGCACGAGAATGTGGATGGCGTTGATCGGGGTAATGCCCTATTATTTCAAGTTTTGAGTATGTGCAAGAATTGGAAAGAGTGATTCCAATGCAAACAAGTTGTCACACAAACTTTTTGTAGCTTTTTCGCTTTTAGGATTTGATTTAGATTAATGTCTTTTAGGGTTTTCTTTTGATGTTTTCAAACAAGTTTGAGTTCCATAATAAAAAAGAAATCAAGTTGTATGGTTGAATGTAGATTTCCTTTTAAAAAAGTGGGTCTCCAAAATTGAAAAGAAACCCTAATTGAATTGATCTCTATGTAGAAATGTTAGTACCAGTGAATTGATTCAGGCTATGTTTATTAAGTAGTGGTCCAAACAAAGCAAGAAAGACCACTACTAGAAGGAAAATCAAAGAAGGATTCCAAAAGGTACTTTTTTGTGATTTTAGAAATTTTTTTGATATTTTTTTAAGATTTTTCTTTGTGCTAGTGTCAAACTCTAGAATGATACCCGTAGGTATTTTGTACTTTTCAGTTCCACCACCAGGCACAAAAAAATTTAGTGATTTTATATAATGTGTATAATTTCACAAAAATTCCATAAAGCTAAATTTCAAAATAATTTTATATGTACAAAAATTCCTAAAATTCAAGGACAATAGCAAAACAGTGAAATCAGAGGAGATGACCCCCCTATGGTCCATGAATTTTTAAAAATTTTCTACTACACAAATTGCTTTGAAATTTGGAAAAGATGTTCCCGACTTGATTTGTAATCTTTAGTGAAATTTAAAGATTTTAGAAGGCGTGTGGTGTTGGGAATTGATTTTCGAACATCAGATAGAAGTTAGGACCTGAAAATCAGAACACCAACACTTAAGGTAGAGTGGTGTGAAATTATGCAAACAAGAAACTAATGAAATTTTGAGGACACCACTCAATTTAATTGTTTATGATCTTAAAATCCTGGTTTAATAATTTTTTGGTAGTTTTTAAAGATTAATGTGACAAGGAAAGAGGAACCAACCTGAAATCCATTGGAAGAAAAGGAACTTCATGCTCTCCCTTTCAAAATCCTGCTTTCTTCCTGCAATATCTACACACACGAGAGAGAAGAGAGAGAAGGGGATGAGATCCACTTATCAGGAAAGAAAATAACTAAATGTAGAGCCATGCCTCCCCAGCAACGACACCAAAAATTGACGCGAAAAATACACAGTTTTTTAAATTAGGGTTTAAGTCATTGAAACACGCAAGGAGGCGGGAATGCACTTTTAATAATCTTGCTTAACAAAGAGGAAATCAACTTTCATGTTTTGCTTTTAAAATAACTGGCAACTACGAAAATTAAAGTGGCAAGGAGATTACACCTAACTTGCTAATACTATCACTAAAGTGACAAGTTAGGATTCTCTCTAAACTCACCTTAGGCATGTGGAGGCCTAGGGTAATTAGAGGGAGAGTGAAAAAGTGCTAGAAACCATAAAAAAGATGTAACACAATTGAAGAATGGAAACTTTAATTGATGAGAAAAATTATTTCACAAAATGGAAAAGTAGAGGAATGCTTCTACTCTAACAAATGAAGATAAAAGAAAACAAAAATCCTCCTGTGATGATGTTGGTGAAGAGGAGAGAGTGGCTTCTTGCTCCAAGCTCAGTTGCTCCTGGGCTTGGAAAGAAGTTCTCCTTCTTCTCCTTCCTTGAATAGCTCCTCCAAAGGTGGATGATCTCCACCCACAATCTCCTCCTAAGGTGGCATGTACCACCCTTAATACCTCCTCCTAAGGTCTTCATTGCCTGGCTGCTCCTCTGGTTGGTGGTGGAACAAGAGAGAAGGGAAGAGGGGAAGGCACCAAAGGGATAGAGTGTCCCCTTAATCTTCTTCTCCTTCTTCTCTTGGCCATGAGTATGGTGGAATGAAGGCAGAGAATAACAAGCCAAAGGATGGTCTTTTCTTGGTGGTAGTTAGGAAGCATTTATAGGAGTGGAGAGGGTGATGGTTGGCACCGACCATGGTAGGCGTAGGGTTAAGTGGAATGTGGTGTAGGTATAAGGTTAGGATGAAGGCTTAGGATGGTAGTTAATGGATGGAGGGTTAGATTAGGTTGGCGCCATATGTAGGGGTGTGTTGAGTGGTGGTTATGGTTGGGTTAGATGGGGTTGGAGCCACCTTTTGGTGGGGTTATGGGTTAAGGGTTGGCTCCAACATCTGGGGGGCTTGGATTAGGTTTTTTGCGTAGTTAAAGGTGGTCGTGGGAATCCTAGGGTGTAGGATGGTTGGCTCCATTCTTAGGGATGCAAAGGGGTGTAGTTATGGGTGGAAGGGCACCTAAAAGGTGGTGCTAAATTGAAGAGAAGCATCCATTTTGGTGCCACCAAGGAGGGTTCTAGAAGGGGGGTTATGTGTAGGGTAGGGATGGCTTTGTAGGGTAGGTGTATGGCTAGGATGTGGGGGTTTTGGAGGGAAAGGTGGTTCCAACTTTAAGGGTGGTTGTAGGTGGTTTTGGCACCACTTTTGTGGTGCCTCTTGGTAGGGGTAGTGGGTTGAATGGTGGTGAAGGAGTTGGTGCCCAAATGGGTTTAGGACTAGGAGCTTAGGTGGACTAGGTTTAGGGCTATTTGGTGTAGCTTGTTAGGTGATGAGGTGGAGTTAGGTTGTAGGAGGTTGAAGGCTAGTCGAAGCTAAGATGTAGCTAAGCTAAGATAGCAAAGCAAGCTTAGCTAGTAGTTGAGTAGAGAGGGAGGTGGGATGGAGCTAGGATTTAGGGAAGTGGATCTGTGGAAAGAATGCTTGGAGTTGAACTAGAGCTGGTAGCTACTGAAGGGAGCTGTAGGGAGCTACTTCAACTGGCTTAGCTTGCTAGTTCCTTGCTAGCTGCTAAGCCAAGCTAAAGTAAGTTGGCTTTTGCAAAAATATGTTGAGGTGAGCTAGGTCTAATTTTCCTGGGGAGGACCTAACTTGCTATAGTAGCTAAGGTAGCTTAGCTCAACTAAGTTGAGCTAAGTGGAGTCCCCAAGAACTGGACTTGAGCTGGCCTAAGTTGTATGAAGTCATCTTCAGTTGACTTGAGTTGAGTGGAGCTAGAAGTAGTTGGTCCTGAGTTGAGGTGAACTCCTATCAACTTAGCTGAGCTAGCTACAGCTCCTAGTGAATTGATTAGAGCTACGGTGATCTAGGCTCAACTAAGTTGAGCTGGATTTGAGTTGACTTGAGCTAGGGTGAGCTAAGATGAGTTGAATGGAGCTTAATGGATCTAACCCAAACCCAAGTGAGCTTGTATCCAGCTTGATGAGCTTGAATTGGCTAAGTCCCAACTAGAATGAGCTTCCTCTTTACCAGTTGCCTTCATGAGTGCTAGGGTTTTAGGGATCTATCAATCTATTTGTTCCTAACACTCAAACAAACATATTCAAAATACAATAAGAAATGCAATGCATGCCTAACCTAATTGATGCCTAAATGCAACGTAATGTGCATACATCTAAATGGCAAAAAATGTCTATTAATGGATGTTCTTAGAACCATATTCGCATCATGTATTGTAAATATTGCATAACACGCATAATCATGCATTTAGGTCAAATTGTATAAATTCTATAGTAATTGTCTTCTTTTATGGCCAGGGACTAGGCGACTTTTAATCAGGGCTTCAGATGGAAGATCCATCTGTACGGATCTAATCAAGGTGACAACGGGAGTTCCATGACTCTAAGATCACCCTGATCAGACATCCGTAGCACCAGATATAGTCTGAGGAAGACTAGAGATCAAGGGCCAATATGGTGTCAATCCATACTTCAGATGACAAATCCAACTGCATGGATGGGTTTGGATCGATGATCGCAGCCTAACGGTGTGAAAATCGGTCCAATTTGACTTCTGTGGCACCATCTACAATTCAATGAAAATGGATGACCATGATGGCGCCATGTGGCGCCATCACAGCCGCCTAGCACCGGCCGCAACCCTTCTTCGCCCGCTTGATGAATCTTCACTGTTGGATGCCCATCCAATGACTGAGAACTTTCCATGTCGTCTCACTCTCCCTCCTCTGATGCCTCTCCTCATCTGAAGGCTTAAGCAACAAAAGATCTCGGCCGTTGGATTAAGATCCAACGACCAAGATTCGCTGAGCGCTAAAACAAGAACGCGACTAAACGAGCCTTGTAGCGCAGCAGATGAGGCGCTACAGGGTAGGAGGTTGCTTGTTCGACTCTGGTGCAGCGCATGCCTTCTTCACGCGCGAGAGCATAATTTGGGCCATCGGACAATCATCGACGAGTCAGATGAAGCAATCGGCTAGACGCACGATCAGACGCACCTTCGAACGCTTGATTTCATGCGCAGAAGAAGGCGAGAGAGAGATGAAGTTTAAGCCATCCGATCTCTTGATCAGATGGCTGATATCGCGAGGATGTGGGCAAGCATTGAGTGCACAGAAGGTGGGAGGCAGGCGTGTGCACGAAGCTGCGGTGACGTGGGGTCTTTAGTGACGCTTAAATCCATCACTAAGGACCCCCTCAATTAATGTTTTAGCTATGTAATGACCAAATTGCCTCCAATCCTTGCAACTATAAAAGGAGACCCCTACCCTACAAAATTCCCATCCCCTCCACCTCTCTCCCTCTTCAAAGCTCAAGAGAAATTTGTCCCACACCCGGGATGCTACTCTAGAGCCAAATCCAAGTTTTCTCGCACTCTTTTCAGAAGTGGATCCTACGACAACGACGATGTGCCGTCTCGTTCCTGCTTTTTCTTGCTTTATCCTCCTTCTTCCCACTCCATCCTCTGTCTTCCATACATCACTCCGCCCAGCTCATCCTCCAGGCATTCGTCGAGGAGGATAACATCTCTCTCCCTTCTTTTTATCGCTTTCTAGAATAGAATTTCCCGCTTTATAGCTATAATCATTTCCCACTTTCTAGTTGTAAAAATAATATTATTGTATCAAGTGATTGTTCTCGCTTTCTCTCCCTATCTCTCTCTCTCTTATTGTTTATATCAATTCCATTGTAAGTATCTCGCTTTCAAACAAAAACACCAAAAAGTATATAATCGTGAATTTTAGATCGACGTTGCCTCCCTGTGTTCGACCTGGAATGTCTTTACAAATTTTGGTTAAATTTATCTGTTTACGGATTACTTCGCAAATCAAACTACAACGAAGGGTTTTCAAAATCCAATTCCAATCACGTAGTTTTCCACTATCAACATTTTGGCACCGTTGCCAAGGAGGCAACGATTCTCGATTTTCTTACTGCATTTTGCACACTTAATTGTTTTCTAACTTGCTTTATTTCTCATTTATTGTTTTGCAAGTACCTCAATGGGGAATCTTCAAGCGGTAGATCGAAGTAAAGTGCAGTTGAAGACAACTACAAGTCTCCCCATTCTTCCCCCTCCATTGATTTCATTTCACAACATTAATTCAAACCCCAATTAACCTAGGTGTTTGCATAAATTATAGGGTTAGTTTGGTTGCTTGGATTTCCACTTACATTCATCTCACCCTCATATAAAAATTAACAAAAAGATATTTCTTGTTGGGTAAATCAACATACACACTACATACACCCACATTCAAGGCACATAACCTATTTGATTTTTATCTACTCAACCGAATTCTGATCTGTGGAACTGGAACACACAAATCAACATATAAAGGAGTATAAATCAGTCTAGGTTAATCATTTTGTGTGCCTAACTCAGTGGTGAAATTTTGGCCAATTGTTTGAGTTATTTAGGCTACACCACTTAATCTAAAATCAACTCAACAAGTAGCTTCCCCTTAGGGTTTTCAAATTAGGTTAATACCAGGCACTCCACTTTACTTTTGATTTCAAAAGGAAAATGATCTTCACCCATGCTTGAAAATCTGGTTTGCCTCTAAACTTGATTGAATTAACCTAATTCCAAATTCTAAAAGCTACTTAAGCAAGATTTGAACCTTAAAATCTGCTAATAAAAAAGAATCTTGCTTGAAAAACCTAGTTGTGCACACACTCACACATACTGAATCAATCATTAAGGACACAACCCATCTTAAGTGCCCACCACATTCCATAGACACTACAATCCCAGGCATAAATAAAATTAAGTAAACGTTGGCCTTAAGGATTGCTTCCTTCTTCGGGGCTCAATCTGAGATTATTTGCGATTAACCTGGCTGTACCAATCAATCTGATGTCTAGCTAGGGAAGCAGTGTCAAACGATTGCGGCTAGGGGTACACTAGGAACCGGAGGCACAAGCCGAAGGAAGAACCTTCTCCCCAGTCCCTCCTTCTAACTAGTTGGATTGATTATACATAAGTAGAGTAAATTGTCTATCATCTTAAGGCAGATTCTGAGAGTTTGTAGATCCATAGGCTACCTTACTTAAGGACAGGATTGTTTTGTTGTAATGCAGGGTTCTTATCCCTAGTCCTTACGACCTCTTCCAAGTTTTTGCTTGGAAGGAGGTCATTGAATCCACGAATGGATGGACCACTAGAGTATTCTATGAGGCGTAGATTGGATTTTGGCCAAATTGATCCCATGGCCAATCAAAAACCTCCTCTGCCTCAGAATCCAGAGGAGGCATTTCAAATGTAGCTGGAACAAATGCAAAGAATGCAAGAATGGTTCTAGAGAATGTAGGATGCTCAACCCTTGAAAGATTTTTATGATCCTTCAAATTACGAGGAACGTCCCAGCATCTAGATTCCTACCAGAGATGTAGAAATCAAGCCCCAGGTGTTAAGCTTGATCAAACACTTTCATGGCTTGGCTCTGAAGGCCCGTTTCAGCACTTGGAGGACTTGACCACTTTGGTCCAGACCACCAAGGCATGAAACGTGAATGAAGAGTAGATGATCATTATGCTCTTTCCCCAATGTCTTAGGGATAAAGCCACTCATTGGTATAGGACCATAGGAAGGCCAATCGCAACATGGAATGATCTGAAATTGGCTTTCCTGAAGAAATTCTTCCCTGTCAGATGTACCAATGCTCTGAGACAGGCGATTACTACCTTCACCCAGCAGTTGAGGGAGTAGTTTTATGTTTCCTGGGAGCGATTCTAAGACTTATTGCAGAGATGTCCACACCACGAGGTGTCGAAATGGCAACTCGTGTAGATCTTCTACCATGGGTTGACTGAGCAACTCAAAAATGACATGGACGCTTCCTGCGGAGGTAATTTCCTCAACAAAGACACGGATATTGTGCACTATTTGTTTGAGGAGATGAGTGAAAATTCAATCAATCATGCCTCTATGGATACTTTTAACTGGTCCCAACAACCCAGATCGAATGTTAATGAAGTCCACGGATCTCATTCATTCATATGGGACTGATTTGCAATAAACTAGATATGGTGGACTTGGTTACTAAAAGGATGGAGTGGATGGTTGGAAATTCAATGAACAATTCTCAATCCACTCAATCTTAGAATTCAGGATTCCATTCGTCATGAGCTCCTTCTGGACGGGTGTTTGTGAATCAACTGGATGCGGCTCAACCTGTGAGCCAGCATTATTCGAAACCCCACGAGTTCCAAACTGGGACCTTTGATCCCAATTTCTCTGATCCCTCCCTTTCTTTCTCTCCATCCTCACCCTATGAGAATGTTTATGCTGTACAGGAGATCTTTAGGTCCAACCCTTACTCGAATGCTTATAATCCAAGTTGGAGGAACCACCCTAACTTCTTCTGGAAAAACCCAGGGCAGCCGACCCAATTCCAACCCAGCAACTGTGCTCTGCAAAGATCAATGGGTTAAGGTCATGTTTACACTCAACTGTCCCTGAATCAGGTCAATCAACCAGCGTGGAATGCCCGTCAACCTATAGGGTAAGCTGATTTGAATCGACAGATGGTAGAAATGCATGGATCTATGCTCCAGCTTGTGCAGCAAATGTAAACTTCGCTAGACAACTTGCAAACTGGGTTCATGGCTAATTCTCGTCAACCTAGATCTCTACCATCACAACCCGTACCTAACTCGCATAATATCCAGAATTTGGGCAATCGAGCCCAAGGGCACGGGAATCAGAGGGACCCGCACGCACATGCTCAGGTGGTTGAGTAGGGCCCTTCCTCTTTTGCTTTTTCTTAAAATCAAAGGTTTCTGGCCAATGATGCCCTCCAATCTTTCCTAACCCTCCCCAAGACCCAAACCCGTATGCATCTGCTAATTTAGTTACCTTAAGGAGTGGAAAACAAACTCTGGATCCACAACCACACTATTCTGATCTACTAAATCCTGGAGAGCCTGAGGAGAGAAAGGAGAACTCTGAAGAAGAAATCAAGGCTCAGGAACCTGATTCCAAAGATCTAACTCATGTTCCCTTTCCTGAGGCCTTGATTAAACCTAGGAAGAAGAAGCTTGTTGATAATAACGAGGAGCTTTTGAATATATTCAAGAATGTCGAGATCAATATCCTGCTCCTCGACACTATCAAACACATACCGGCTTATGCTAAACTTTTAAAGGATTTATGCACATAGAAGCATAAGTCGAGGGAATCTGTTTCGAGGAAGGTGGTACTCCCCGAGCAGGCTAGTTCTATTATCCTGCATCGCCTTCCTCAGAAAAAGAGAGATCCAGATACTCCTTTGATTTCTTTTGTCATCAGAGATTACACCTTTGATAGAGCACTTCTGGATCTAGGTGCATCTATTAACCTAATTCTAACTTCTCTTTACAAAAATTTTGGATTAGGTGAACTTCGACCAACATCAG
This sequence comes from Thalassia testudinum, assembly GCA_037157565.1. NCBI lineage: Eukaryota > Viridiplantae > Streptophyta > Magnoliopsida > Alismatales > Hydrocharitaceae > Thalassia > Thalassia testudinum. The sequence continues at coordinate 126,898,767 of JAZHRO010000014.1, read as the reverse complement.
TAACGCTGTAGATAGCGAACTGTTCGGTCACAAATTTGCGAGGTGTTATTAAAGATGTTATTGTCAACGTTAAGGATTTCTATTTTCCTGTAGATTTCCTTGTCCTTAACATGGATGCACCTGAAAATTTAAGGAACACGCCCATCATTCTGGGGTGTCCGTTCCTGGCTACCGCTAAGGCCAATATTAATTGTGAGAGAGGTAGCATGGAAATCACCTTTAGGGATCAGAAATTGAAATTGGATATTTTTAAGGCAATTAACAAATTTGAGGATTGTGGATTTATAGAGGAACTTGAGCAAGACAACTTGAACACTGAAACATGTATGGCGGTTTTTGCATTTGAAAGTTTCTCCTATTGTGATGGATCTGACCCGCAACCCTTTGTGGTAAACCCGCCACATTCTGAAGAGGTTATTGATTTTGTTCACTTTCAACCTCTTCCACTTGATGAATCTTTAATAGCATCATCTTTACCTTCAATACAAAACCACCCTAGCTTGAACTGAAACCATTGCCTGAGAATTTGAAATATCAATTTTTGGGACATGAAAAGACACTCCCTGTGATTATCAGTGCCAGATTAACTAAGGGACGGGAGATTAAACTGATCAAGGTCCTAAAGGAACACAAGGAGGTAATTGGTTGGACCATTCATGACCTTAGGAGGATCGAGCCATCTTACTGCAATCATAAAATATTCTTGCAAGATGGATCCTGCCCTTCTCGCCAAATGCAGAGATTAAACCCTAATATGCGAGAAGTGGTTAAGAAGGAAATTATCAAGTGGCTTGATGCAGGAATCATTTAAACGACCTTTGATAGTCCTTGGGTAAGTCCCATGCAAATTGTTCCCAGGAAACTTGGGATTACTGTTGTGACTAATGAGAAAGGAGAATCTGTCACAACTTGTTCAGCTTCCTCTTGGAGGGTTTGTATTGATTATAGGAAGCTGAACATAGCCACGAAAAAGGATCATTTCCCTTTGCCCTTTATCAATCAAATCCTGGAAAGACTATCCAGATAGAAGTACTTTTGTTTCCTAGATGGTTACACAGGATACAATCAAGTCCCTATCCATCTTGAGGATCAAAAAAAAATGACTTTCACCTGTCCCTACGGAACCTTTGCTTTCCGTAGGATGCCATTCGGCTTATGCAATGCACCTGCGACTTTTCAAAGGTGTATGTTAGCCATATTCTCAGACATGGTGGGAGAGTTTATGGAAGTCTTCATGGACGATTTCTCTATTTTTGGAGAACCATTTGATTCTTGCTTAGATAATCTTGAAACGATCCTTAAAAGATGCATCAAAACAAGATTGGTTCTTAGCTGGAAAAGAGTCATTTCATGACACAAGAAGGAATTGTCTTGGGTCATGTAATCTTTGAACAGGGAATAGAAGTTGACAAAGCTAAAGTTGATGCTATCTCTAAACTTCCTCCTCCTCATCTGTCAAACAAATTCGATAATTTCTTGGTCATGTGGGATTCTATAGGAGGTTCATCAAGGACTTCTCTAAGGTTGCTCACCCTCTGAGAAACCTTCTCACCAAAGATACGCCATTTGATTTCAACGAATCATGATGAAAGGCATTTGATTTTCTTAAAACGGCAGCCTTGTGCTCCGGTGTTGCAACCACTGATTTGGACAGCCCCATTTGAGATCATGACCGACGCTTCTGATCACGCGGTCAAGGCTGTTTTGGGTCAGAAGATTGATAGGAAGCCCTCTGTCATTTACTATGCTAGCAAAACTCTAGACGAGGCCCAGAGGAATTACACTATTACTGAGAAGGAATTTCTAGCCGTAGTATTTGCTTCGGATAAATTCAAGGCTTATCTCTTAAGGTCTCATGTCATAATTTACATCGACCGGCACACTTGGTTTTGAAAGCACAGGTGAAGATGTTTTCCTTTAATGCTTTAAAAGAATGTGGAGTGGTGGAGTGCAGGAAGAAATGAGAGAGAGAGGGTGAGAGGGCGACTGGTGTCGGGCGGTAGGCGGTAGTGGGGTGGAGCCATCCAAGGCTGGAGAAAGAGGCGAATGGAGGACGTGGAGATCAAGGGCTTGGAGGAGAAGGGAACAGGTCTGGCAGGAGAGGTTCCTTAGGACGTATGAAAATGTTTGAAGATGACCCTGGAGGAGGATGAATGGCGACGTTCTTTGTTTCAGATGTAGACAAAGGGGACATGTGGCGGCGATTTGTACAAACCATCTGATCTGCTTGGCATGCAGGGGTGAAGGGCATAAACATGAGTCGTACCCTAGGAGGATTCCTATGCAGACAAAGAGGGTATTATCGCACCCTATCTGGAGGGTAAAGAATGAAACACAACCACCGCCGTCGCCGATGTTGGGCAGACACTCAATTGAGGTTGAGATCTCATCTTCTGAAGAGATCTCATCTGCAGAGATCATGCTGATGGGTGCTTTGATTGGCGAGATCATGGCAAGCAAACCTTCGATAGATAAGCTTCAAACTTGGTATGCTCCTTAAATCTCCTGTCTGCAGGCTAGAGGTAGCCATGATTTCCCATTCTCATTTCTTGGTATATGGTTTGGGTATGTTGGATGTAGAACGACTGAGATTTCATTCGAGCTCTTTTGAAGATTTCACTGTGATTTGGAGAATGGTATCTCCCTTTGATGGGGCTCTCCCTGATCGGCCTCCGCAAAGAGTGAGCTCTAGGAGGATTCTTCTTGAGATTTCTGGACTGCCGCTACATCTGAGATTAAAGGGGGTCATTTCTAAAATGCTAGCAAGCTTTGCATCCATCTGTGATGGATCTGAAATTTTGATTGGAGAGGGGTGTTGGTGCTAGAGCACCATGATCATTTGTTTTGATGATAACAAAACACGTGTTATTTAACATTTGCAATTTGAGTCCTAGATTTCAGGTCAATTGCAAATGTGGACGTGTTTAGACGGAGTTCGAGCTCGCATCTAGGATGGATTGGAGGAGCTTGATGGAAAACAGAGGAGATTCACAAGGAGCGATAGTTTGAAGATGGAAGGAAATGAAGAATAGGATAGATTTCCTTCTCTTGTACTTGTTGTATTTTTTGTTTCTTTTGTTGCTCTTTATTTCCTTAGATAATTCATGTTAAAGAGCCTCAAAGAACTCTAACAGTAGTCCTAGGAAAACCGGCACAACCCTAGGATACTTAGGTTTTCTGTAGAATACTTAGAAAACCAATATAGGGTTCAAACAGCACTTCCAGATGTCTAATTCCCAAATCAGACGTCTGATAAAGTATTTTAAGATGCCTGACTATTGTTTCAGACATCTGATATCCGTTAGGCTGGACATACCTAGCTCTGTCTGATGAAATCAGACGTCCAGACCTTAGTCGAGACGTCTTAGAAGACGTCTGATGGACTTGCCAGACATCCAGATAGTGCACCGTTGGCTAGCTTAGCAGGCACTCAAGAATATGACCGTTAGAGCCTTATCAGACGTCCTTAGGCCTTTCCAGACGTCTGATAATTGACCGTTTTGCCTCGGATGACCCAAAATCTCTTCTTAGAGATTTTCTAGCCGTTGCAACATTTGGAAATCAATTCCCACAGTAAAAGTAGGTTTCCAGACGTCCAGACATAGTGCCAGACGTCCTATATGTCGTTTGATGGACTTGCGCAAAAACCCTATTTAGATCTGATCTAAGTCAGGAAGAGACCTGCCCAAAATCAGACGTCTGATCTTGAAATCAGACATCTTAAAGTGGCCTTCGAGATGTCTAATGCCAGAGTTAGACATCTGATTACCCTGTCAAGCGCAATCATTGTCTTGATTTCGGCCTGATTCTCTTGGGCTTTGTACCCAACGGCTATAGAACCTTTCCTAAGCCTTCCAAAGCCTTCCTAAGGCCTCTATAAATAGAGGGGAGCCTTTGACACACCAACACACACTAAGACACACCAAGAGAAACACAAGACACACTTAAGCAACATAGTTCCACTCTCTTATGTCCTTGCTAGCTCTTGCTCTCCAAGCTCAAGCTCCATTCTCTTGAGAGCATCAAGCATTGCGCACCCGCACTCCCGCCGTTGTCTACGAGAGCGACATTGCGCCATCGCGTGGCACACGCACCGTGTCATCAACTCGACGCACTCCTTGCAAAGGGGAGTTTCCTATTTCCTATAGAAGCTAGGTTTAAATTACTTTGTTGGCTCTATAGGATTACTTGTTTTATTTTATCTTTGTCTTTTGGTTGGGTATTCGCTTTGCGAATTCCCGTCTCCTTCATGGGACAAAATCCTTCTCGTGGAGAGAAGGGGTTGAGGAACGCTACCCTCGTACTTGTAGCGTGGTTGTACTGAGGTTGAATCACCCTCGTTTTAAAGTGATTCGGTTAGTGGATTTGATCAACTAGGTTGATCGGAAAATCCTAACTCGAGAGGGTTAGGTGGTGGTTTTCACCCGGTTTGGGTTTCCACCTAAAAAATACTTGTGTACTTGTGTGTTTGTTTATTTTGTGTGATTGGTTTTCTTTGGTGAGATTGCTTTATATTTTATTTCGGCATTTTATTACGTCACCCCTCTTCGAAGGGAGAACTTTCAATTGGTATCAGAGCAGGTTCTTGCAAGATTGGAGTAACACCTGGCAAGAAGATCATGGAGGGAAGCATAGCCGCAATCAGAATCTCCGAAGGGCAGTCCACCGTTCGACCACCCTATTTCGACGGGAGGGACTTCGGATATTTGAAGTTGTGGATGAAGACGTGGCTCCAAGCCACTGAATTCGAGATATGGGGATGTTGTGAATCCCCATACGAGATCCCGAAGCGACCCCAAGGAGTTTACTCGCAGCGTTAGATTCGAGAGATTTCACTCAACACAAAGGCAATGAATGCCCTGTATTGCGCGTTGAGTCCGAAAGAGTTCTAGAAAATCAAAGAGTGCACTACCGCCCATGAGATATGGAGGAAGTTAGAAGACACTCATGAAGAGATGAGCACAGAGGAAGAAGAAGAATAAAAAGAAGAAACCGCTTGCTTTGGTTTCATGGCCAGAGGAAGTAACAGCAACAGCGAAAGTAGAAGCGACTCCGACAACGAGGTAAATTTTGATTTACAAGAAGCTTTTAATGAACTATTTGAGATTAGTATATCACTTAAAATAGAAAACAAAAGTATTAAAAAGAACCTTAGTTTTCTTAAAAATGAAAATAATAGGTTAGAAAAACAACTTAAGGACATAGAAGCTAGTCCTACAATTGATAACCTATTATTAGAAAATCAAGACCTCATCAATGAAAATAATAAATTGATTGAGGAAAATGATAGTCTAAAGTTAGAAATTTCTGATTTAAAGACTAAGATGAATACTATAGAAAAAGAAATCGCATGTCTTAGGGAAAACTCTAACAAATTAATCAATAAAGTAGATAATTTTTATAGCCCTAAGATTGAGAAAGGATCTCCGTCAAGGAGACCCGCTAACAGATCCGGATCCAAGCCCACTTTGATACCAAAGAAAGAATTAGAATCTTGTTTTGTAGGATTCAGGGATAATTATAACACAAAGGACTGGACCTACAAACTCAAGGCTGGTCAACTCAAGTTGGGAGAACTAAGGAGTAGACCAAGGAGGAGAACAAGAAGACCGACGAGACGGCGAACAAACGACGGACCCGCCGCACGTCGACCACCAGATTGGAGACCAGCGCCGATGCCCGGGCCTCCAAGCTACGGATGGGAGCCCCATCCGATGTGGCATCCACCACCACCATTCGGGCCATTTTATTGGCCATTGTAGGCGAGGTAAAAATCATTTACCCTATCTTTTTCTATCATAAGCATTTAGATAGGGGGAGTAAAAAAAATGATGAGCTAATTGTCAATTTTTAAGGGGGAGATGCGAGTTAGCTAAATTTCCTTTAGTAAGGGGGAGAAAAATAATAGCTATCTTGTTGTTACAAAAAGGGGGAGAATATCACCTTTGTTAAAATAAAATTCATAGAAGAGCATGTCTTAAGGTGGAGTTATAGGAAATTTAAAACCAATCAAACCTTTTTGATAATGTCAAAAAGGGGGAGGATTTTTATGCATTATTATTTACGATTTTGTCATCATCAAAAAGGGGGAGATTGTTGGTCCTAGAGCACCACGATCATTTGTTTTGATGATAACAAAACACGTGTTATTTAACATTTTTAATTTTAGTCCTAGATTTCAGGTCAATTGCAAATGTGGACGTGTTTAGACAGAGTTTGAGCTCGCATCCAGGATGGATTGGAGGAGCTTGATGGAAAACAGAGGAGATTTGCAAGGAGCGATAGTTTGAAGATGGAAGGAAATGAAGAATAGGATAGATTTCCTTCTCTTGTACTTGTATTTTTCGTTTCTTTTGTTGCTCTTTATTTCCTTAGATAATTCATGTTAAAGAGCCTCAAAGAACTCTAACAGTAGTCCTAGGAACACCGGCACAACCCTAGGATACTTAGGTTCTCTGTAGAATACCTAGAAAACTAATATAGGGTTCAAACAGCACTTTTAGATGTCTAATTCCCAAATCAGATGTCAGATAAAGTATTTTAAGACGTCTGACTGTTGTTTCAGACGTCTGATATCTATTAGGCTGGACATACCTAGTTCTGTCTGATGAAATCAAACGTCCAGACCTTAGTCCAGACATCTTAGAAGACGTCTGATGGACTTGCCAGACGTCCAGATAGTAGACCGTTGGCTAGCTTAGCAGGCACTCAAGAATATGACCGTTAGAGGCTTATCAGACGTCCTTAGGCCTTTCCAGACGTTTGATAATTGACCGTTTTGCCTCGACTGACCCAAAATCCCTTCTCAGAGATTTTCTAGCCGTTGCAACATTTGGAAATCAATTCCCACAGTAAAAGCAGGTTTCCAGACGTCCAGACATAGTGCCAGACGTCCTATATGTCGTCTGATGGACTTGCGCAAAAACCTTGTTTAGATCTGATCCAAGTCAGGAAGAGACCTGCCCAAAATCAGACGTCTGACCTTGAAATCAGACGTCTTAAAGTGGCCTTCCAGATGTCTGATACCAGAGTTAGACGCCTGATTACCCTGTCAAGCGCAATCATTGTCCTGATTTCGGCCTGATTCTCTTGGGCTTTGTACCCAACGGCTATAGAACCTTTCCTAAGCCTTCCAAAGCCTTCCTAAGGCCTCTATAAATAGAGGGGAGCCTTTGACACACCAACACACACTAAGACGCACCAAGACAAACACAAGACACACTTAAGCAACATAGTTTCACTCTCTTGCGTCCTTGTTAGCTCTTGCTCTCCAAGCTCAAGCTCCATTCTCTTAAGAGCATCAAGCTTTGCGCACCCGCTCTCCTGCCGTTGTCTACGAGAGCGACATTGCGCCATCGCGTGGCACACGCACCGTGTCATCAACTCGACGCACTCCTTGCAAAGGGGAGTTTCCTATTTCCTATAGAAGCTAGGTTTAAATTACTTTGTTGGCTCTATAGGATTACTTGTTTTATTTTATCTTTGTCTTTTGGTTGGGTATTCGCTTTGCGAATTCCCGTCTCCTTCGTGGGACAAAATCCTTCTCATGGAGAGAAGGGGTTGAGGAACGCTACCCTCGTACTTGTAGCGTGGTTGTACTGAGGTTGAATCACCCTCGTTTTAAAGTGATTTGGTTAGTGGATTTGATCAACTAGGTTGATCGGAAAATCCTAACTCGAGAGGGTTAGGTGGTGGTTTTCATCCGGTTTGGGTTTCCACCTAAAAAATACTTGTGTACTTGTGTGTTTGTTTATTTTGTGTGATTGGTTTTCTATGGTGAGATTGCTTTATATTTTATTTTCGCATTTTATTACGTCACCCCTCTTCGAAGGGAGAACTTTCAAGGGGACATTAAATCTCTTAGAATTTAGGTTGATGTCATCAGTGCTAGTTTAATTCCTGATATGGTCACAATCAGATGTGGGGGCACTTCTTGGGTTGTTCGGCTAGCAGTACTTGGGCAGGTGCCTAGGTAGGTTGAACAAGTACAGGATAAGTCATCTGAGGAAGGACAAATGCCTGGAGCCAACATTGAGGTGAGAAAACAGAGTGATAGGTGTGGTCGCATTCCTCCTGTTGATGCCCCTAAGCCTAAAAAGGGGAAGGACTGTCACAAGGTCTACGCTAACGTGGATCAGATGGAAGAGCTTGATACAGCTGATGATTATAGACAGGCCATGGTAATCAAAGAGAATGGTTATCTGGAGGTTGCTGAGAATTCAGTGACAGATTTAGAGATGCATAGCAGTAAAGATGAGGGCAGGACAGGAAGAGATCTGGTGCTCAAAGAGGCAAACCAGATGCAGCTCTCTATTCCTACTGATCTGAAGTATGGTAGTGGTTCTAATCAGAAAAGAGGTGTGGGTAGATCTCCCTACATGTTGAGAAGAAGGAAGGAGAACTTGCCCCCTATTGAGGAGCAGAATATTGCTAATTCTATTATGATCAAATTTGTGGGTTGTATGGCCCAAGGGAGTCATTCAATTGAGGAATGAGAGTGATGACTTGGAATGTGTGTGGGTTGCGCAATAAACAAAGAAGGTTTTCATTATGTAGATATCTCTCTGAGTGGGAGATTGACTGTGCTCTCATACAAGAGAGACACTTGGAGATGGAGAATGGTCAGGAATGGGATTGTTTTAAGCAATTTGGCCTCAGTGATGTTGCTGTTAAGGGTGCCTCTGGATGGTCTAGTGGATTGGCCTTTTGGTGGAGAAAGTCATCCATCTCAGTAATTGAAATTATATGCGATAGGTACATGCTTTCTTGCAGATGTCAGTCTCCCCAAGGAGATATGGAATGGTTTATATCGTGCATTTATGGTCCTTGTGTGGCTGCAGACAGGGTTGGCTTGTGGGAGGAGCTCTCTGCAATGCACCAAAGAGTGCAAGAGACCCCATGGCTGCTAGGGGGTGATTTCAACTGTTATCTCTCAGGTGATGACAACCCAGATGGGAGAGTGGACAGCTCTTTGGCAGGCTTCCAAATGGCTGTCTAGAACATGGGACTGACTGAATACCCCATCAGTGGCGTGGAGTTTACTTGGAGGAAGCTTCCAAATTGGATAGATTTTTTGGTAGTCCTACCTTGTTGGAGAGGCATCAATTATCAGCAGTTATGAGCCTTGATAATGTTGGTGCTAGAGCACCACAATCATTTGTTTTGATGATAACAAAACACGTGTTATTTAACATTTGCAATTTGAGTCCTAGATTTCAGGTCAATTGCAAATGAGGACGTGTTTAGACGGAGTTCGAGCTCGCATCCAGGACGGATTGGAAGAGCTTGATGGAAAACAGAGGAGGTTCGCGTGGAGCGAAAGATTGAAGATGGAAGGAAATGAAGAATAGGATAGATTTCCTTCTTTTGTACTTGTATTTTTCGTTTCTTTTGTTGCTCTTTATTTCCTTAGATATTTCATGTTAAAGAGCCTCAAAGAACCCTAACAGTAGTCCTAGGAATACCGGCACAACCCTAGGATACTTAGGTTTTCTGTAGAATACTTAGAAAACCAATATAAGGTTCAAACAGCACTTCCAGACGTCTAATTCCCAAATCAGACGTCTGATAAAGCATTTTAAGACGTCTGACTGTTGTTTCAGACGTCTGATAACTGTTAGGCTGAAGTTAGTATTCTGTCTGATGAAATCAGATGTCCATACCTTAGTCCAGACGTCTTAGAAGACGTCTGATGACTTTGCCAGACGTCCAATTAGTGGACCGTTGGCTGGCTTCGCAAACACTCAAGAATATGACCGTTAGAGCCTTATCAGACTTCCTTAGGCCTTTCCAGACATCTGATAAATGACCGTTTTGCCTCGGCTAACCCAAAATCTCTTCTCAGAGATTTTCTAGCCGTTGCAACGTTTGGAAATCAATTCCCACAGTAAAAGTAGGTTTCCAGACGTCCAGACATAGTGCCAGAAGTCCTGTATGTCGTCTGATGGACTTGCGTAAAAACCCTGTTTAGATCTGATTCAAGTCAGGGAGAAACCCGCATAGAATCAGACGTCTAACCTTGAAATCAGACGTCTTAAAGTGGCCTTCCAGACGTCTGATGCCATAGTTGGACGTCTGATAACCCTGTCAAATGCAATCATTGTTCCTGATTTCGGGCTGATTCACTTGGGCTTTGTTCCCAACGGCTATAGAACCTTTCCTAAGCCTTCCAAAGCCTTCCTAAGGCCTCTATAAATAGAGGGAGCCTTTACACACCTACACACACTAAGAGACACACAAGATACACACCTAGAGAGACCAAGATACACTAAGATCAAGAATTTCCACTCTCTTGTGTCCAAGAAGCTCTTTCTCTCTAAGCTCAAGCTCCATCATCTTGAGAGCATCATTCCCTTCGCGCACCCGCTCTCCCGCCGTTGTCTACGAGAGCGACATTGCGCCGTTGCGTGGCTCACACACCCGTGTCATCGTCGACGCACTCCTTGCAAAGGGGAGTTTCCTAAATCCTATAGAATCTTAGGTTTATTGCTTTGTTGGCTCTATAGGTTTGTTGTTTATTTTACCTTTGTTATTTGGTTGGGTATTCGCTTTGCAAATTCCCGTCTCCTTCGTGGGACAAAATCCTTCTCGTGGAGAGAAGGGGTTGAGGAACGCTACCCTCGTACTTGTAGCGTGGTTGTACTGAGGTTGAATCACCCTCGTTTTAAAGTGATTCGATTAGTGGATTTGATCAACTAGGTTGATCGGAAAATCCTAACTCGAGAGGGTTAGGTGGTGGTTTTCACCCGGTTTGGGTTTCCACCTAAAAACTTTTTGTGTACATTGTGTGATTGACTATTTTTGAGATTGCTTTATATTTCATTTACGCATTTTTTACGTCACACTGATCTCACCCCTCCAAGTAGGGAAACTACATTTGGTATCAGAGTAGGTTTTCCGCCGACAGGAGTAACATCCGCGGAAAGATCACATGGAGGGAAGCTGTTCCACAAGCAGAATCTCCGAAGGGCAGTCCACCGTCCGACCACCCTACTTTGACGGGAACAACTACAGCTATTGGAAGTTGAGGATGAAGACGTGGCTCCAAGCCACTGAATTCGAGGTATGGGGATGTTGCGAAACCCCATACGAGATCCCGAAACGACCCCAAGGAGGCTACTCACAGGTGCAGATTCTAGAGCTCTCACTCAACGCAAATGCAATGAATCCTTGTATTGCGCATTGAGTCCAAAAGAATTCGAACGAATCCAAGAGTGCACCACCACCCACGAGATATGGAGGAGGTTGGAAGGCAGTCATGAGGAGACAAGCTCGGAGGAAGAAGAAGAAGAAACCGCTTGCTTTGGTTTCATGGCCAGAGGAACCAACAGCGACAGCGAAAGTGGAAGCGACGACAGCGACAACGAGGTAAATCTCGATCTTCAAGAAGCATTTAATGAACTTTTTGAAGTTAGTAAATCACTAAAAAGAGAAAATAATAGCATTAAAAAGAATCTTAGTTTTCTTAGAAATGAAAATGATAGGTTAGAAAAACAACTTAAGGACATAGAAACTAGTCCTAAGGATAATAACCTATTATTAGAAAATCAAGACCTCATCAATGAAAATAATAAATTGATTGAGGAAAATGATAGTCTAAAGTTAGAAATCTCTAATTTAAAGACTAAGATGAGTACTATAGAAAAAGAAATTGCATTTCTTAGGGAAAACTCTAACAAACTAATCAATAAAGTAGATAATTTTTATAGCCCTAAGGTTGAGAAAGGATCTCCATCAAGGAGACCCGCTAACAAATCCGGATCCAAGCCCACTTGGATAGCGAAAAAGGAATTAGAATCTTGTTTTGTAGGGTTCAGGGATAATTACAACATAAGGGACTGGACCTACAAGCTCAAGGCTGGTCAACTCAAGTTAGGGGAACCAAGGAGTAGACCAAGGAGGAGAACAAGAAGACCGACGAGACGGCGAACAAACGACGGACCCGCCGCACGTCGACCACCAGATTGGAGACCGGCGCCAACGCCCGGGCCTCCAAGCTATGGATGGGAGCCCCATCCGATGTGGCATCCACCACCACCATTCGGACCATTTTATTGGCCATGGTAGGTGAGGTAAAACCCTTTACCCTATCTTTTTATCGTAAGCATTTAGATAGGGGGAGTTAAAATTAATGAGCTAATTGTCAATTTTTTAAGGGGGAGATATAAGGTAGCCAAATTTCCTTTAGTAAGGGGGAGAAAAATAATAGCTATCTCATTGTTACAAAAAGGGGGACATTACCTTTGTTAAAATAAATTCATAGAAGAGCATGTTTTAAGGGGGAGTTATATGAAATGTAAAACCAATCAAACCTTTTTGATAATGTCAAAAAGGGGGAGGATTTTTTTTGTATTATTATTTACGATTTTGTCATCATCAAAAAGGGGGAGATTGTTGGTGCTAGAGCACCACGATCATTTGTTTTGATGATAACAAAACACGTGTTATTTAACATTTGCAATTTGAGTCCTAGATTTCAGGTCAATTGCAAATGAGGACGTGTTTAGACAGAGTTCGAGCTCGCATCCAGGACGAATTGGAAGAGCTTGATGGAAAACAGAGGAGGTTCGCATGGAGCGAAAGATTGAAGATGGAAGGAAATGAAGAATAGGATAGATTTCCTTCTTTTGTACTTGTTGTCTTTTTCGTTTCTTTTATTGCTCTTTATTTCCTTAGATATTTCATGTTAAAGAGCCTCAAAGAACCCTAACAGTAGTCCTAGGAACACCGGCACAACCCTAGGATACTTAGGTTTTCTGTAGAATACTTAGAAAACCAATATAAGGTTCAAACAGCACTTCCAGACGTCTAATTCCCAAATCAGACGTCTGATAAAGCATTTTAAGACGTCTGACTGTTGTTTCAGACGTCTGATAACTGTTAGGCTGAAGTTAGTATTCTGTCTGATGAAATCAGACGTCCATACCTTAGTCCAGACGTCTTAGAAGATGTCTGATGACTTTGCCAGACGTCCAATTAGTGGACCGTTGGCTGGCTTCGCAAACACTCAAGAATATGACCGTTAGGGCCTTATCAGACGTCCTTAGGCCTTTCCAGACGTCTGATAAATGACCGTTTTGCCTCGGGTAACCCAAAATCTCTTCTCAGAGATTTTCTAGCTGTTGCAACGTTTGGAAATCAATTCCCACAGTAAAAGTAGGTTTCCAGACGTCCAGACATAGTGCCAGACGTCCTGTATGTCGTCTGATGGACTTGCGTAAAAACCCTGTTTAGATCTGATTCAAGTCAGGGAGAAACCCGCATAGAATCAGACGTCTGACCTTGAAATCAGACGTCTTAAAGTGGCCTTCCAGACGTCTGATGCCATAGTTAGACGTCTGATAACCCTGTCAAATGCAATCATTATTCCTGATTTCGGACTGATTCACTTGGCCTTTGTTCCCAACGGCTATAGAACCTTTCCTAAGCCTTCCAAAGCCTTCCTAAGGCCTCTATAAATAGAGGGGAGCCTTTACACACCTACACACACTAAGAGACACACAAGATACACACCTAGAGAGACCAAGATACACTAAGATCAAGAATTTCCACTCTCTTGTGTCCAAGAAGCTCTTGCTCTCTAAGCTCAAGCTCCATCATCTTGAGAGCATCATTCCCTTCGCGCACCCACTCTCCCGCCATTGTCTACGAGAGCGACATTGCGCCGTTGCGTGGCTCACGCACCCGCGTCATCGTCGATGCACTCCTTGCAAAGGGGAGTTTCCTAAATCCTATAGAATCTTAGGTTTATTGCTTTGTTGGCTCTATAGGTTTGTTGTTTATTTTACCTTTGTTATTTGGTTGGGTATTCTCTTTGCGAATTCCCGTCTCCTTCGTGGGACAAAATCCTTCTCGTGGAGAGAAGGGGTTGAGGAACGCTACCCTCGTACTTGTAGCGTGGTTGTACTGAGGTTGAATCACCCTCGTTTTAAAGTGATTCGGTTAGTGGATTTGATCAACTAGGTTGATCGGAAAATCCTAACTCGAGAGGGTTAGGTGGTGGTTTTCACCCGGTTTGGGTTTCCACCTAAAAAATTTTTGTGTACATTGTGTGATTGACTATTTTTGAGATTGCTTTATATTTCATTTACGCATGTTTTACGTCACACTGATCTCACCCCTCCAAGTAGGGAAACTACAGATAAGCCTTTCTCTGACCACACTCCACTTGTTTGGGACAGTGGAATGAATTCAGACATTGGATCATACTTCAAACTCAAGAGATCTTGGTTTAGGGAAGAAGGTTTCGCGCAAATGGTATCCCAATGGTGTCAAAACAAGGTAGTGCAAGGTACTACTACATAGCAGCTGGCTGCAAAATTATCAGGCCTGCGTGATGTGCTGAAGGAATACGGGCAAGCTGTGACTTTGATCAGAGAACAGAAGAGGAGGGAAGCTCTGGCAGTAATCAGGGACCTAGATCTGAAAGAATGCAGGCAAGCTTTGAACCACCAGGAGCAGCAGCTGAGGCAGCAGATGCAAGCAGCAGTGGGGGATGAAGATTTGAAAATAGAAATGGATTGGTGTGAAAGATCAAGATAGCTATGGCTCAAAGAGGGTGATGTGAACACGAAGTTTTTCCATCTTGTGGCCAGTGCTATGAGGAGATTCAATCTTATCTCTTCTATTAAAATTGAAGAGAGAACTATTACATCTGTTAGTGAAATCAGAACTGAAGCAAGTATTTTAAAGAAATTTCCAAGGGTATCCCAAGAGGTTCTTGGAGGATGGCATCGATGGACTTCCCCTGTGTTATTGATGATCAGAGAAACATGCTTGTCACCCCTATATCTGAACAAGAAGTACTAAAAGCTATTAAAGATTTAAATAGTGAAGGTGCTCCTGGTCCGGATGGATTTCAGGTTTTCTTCTATAGAGAGCTGTGGAATGTTGTTAAGGGGGATGTTTTAAAGGTTATTCTTGAATTTGAACTGGGCAACTCTGGATTTGAGAGGTTGAACAAATCCTATCTATTTTTGCTTCCTAAGAAATCAGGTGCGGAGAGATTTTCTGATTACAGACCCATTGCACTATCTAATTCCATCTACCTTATTATTAGTAAGGTTATAGCTAACAGATTGTGGGAGGTTTTAAAGGACCTGATAATGCTTGTTCAGTCAGCTTTTCTTCCTAGGAGATCATTACAAGAGTCCTTCATTGTTACGTAGGAGATGGTAATGGGTTGGCACAAGAGAAAGTCTAAGGCTTTTTTATGGAAAGTAGATTTTTCCAAGGCCTATGACTCAATTTCCTGGTCATACTTGTGGGAGATTCTTAGAAGAAGGAAGTTTCCACCTTTACTGATACAGTGGGTGAAGAGGTGCATTTCGACAGCCTCTTTTTCCCCATTGATAATGGTAAACCATGTCGTTCTTGGATTCAGCCCCAGTGTGGAGTTAGGCAAGGCTACCCAATTGCTCCTCTGATTTTCAACCTTGTTGTGGATACTTTGGCTAGATTTGCCTGCAAACTGGTAGTGGATGGTTTTACAAGGGGGTATTCAATGTCTAATCATAGGGCTCTAGCCCCTATACTTCAATATGCAGATGATACTATTTTTTTTGTGGAAGGGGGGAAGAGAGAAGCGCAAGCACTTATACATATGGTAAAGATTTTTGGAGAGATTTCTGGTCTTAGACTGAATGGAAATAAATCCTCCCTGGTTTGCTTTGGGATGAATAGTGTGTTATAGAACGACATCTCCACCATTTTGGGTACACCTGTGGTTTCATTACCTATTAAATATCTTGGTCTGCCTTTAAAATGTTCTAAGATGAAGAAAGTAGATTGGTCTTTCCTTTTTGAAAAGGTAGCTACGAAATTGGAGGGCTGGAGCTGTAGATACCTATCAAAAGTGGGGAGGTATATATTACTGAATTCCATCATCACTTCGATTCCAGTATTCTTCTTCTCTGTCCTTAAATCCCCGAACTCTATCTGGAAAAAGCTAGATGTGATGCGCAAAAGATTCTTTTGGAAAGGGGCCTCTCATCAAGGGGCTTTTTTTCAACCTTTGAAGTGGGAATCAATTTGCAGGCCAAAAAAGATGGGAGGTATGGGTGTTAGATCCCTTAAGGAATTAAATGAAGCTCTGCTATTGAAGTGGGCTGTTCGGTTGCTGCAGGGAGAAAAAAAATCTGGACAAAAATTATTCAAGATAGTTATGGGACTACCAATGATGAGAATAATCGTCTTAACCCTCATAAACCTTCCCCCTTTTGGTCTTCTGTGGTGCAAGCCCTGAGGGACAATTGGAATTTTTTCAAATCTGTATTAGGTGATGCGAAAAGCTTCAAGTTTTGGCTGGAAAATTGGGTACATGGAGGGACATTTAAAGATAGGTTCCCCCTTGCTTATGCAGCGGCTTCGAATAAAAATGCTGTGGTGTCTGATTATTGGGATGCGAAATCCGAGCAATGGCTACTCAATAATGGTGGGGGGAATAATCATGAAATAAGAACATGAGTAGAGAATGAGTGTCTCATGCAAGAACTTGCTGCCTTCAAACACATGCCTCATGAATATGACATATACAAATGGGAGGGTAAATTTTCTACTGCGGGTACTTATGACAGATTGATAATGTACTCTAGGATGGCGAAAGCTGATGAGATGGGGAAGAAGCTATGGAAGTTAAAAATACCACTAAAGATTCAAATTTTTTTATGGCTCTACAGAAGGGACGGCATGATTATTGGAGATCTGAGGCACAGGAGGATGGGTACCGCCACCCAGTTTTGTCATTTATGTGGGATGCATAATGATTCTAGCATTCATATCTTTTCTTCATGCGCGATCACCGATTATGTATGGAGGAGAGTATGTAATGAGTCTTTACCCACATGAGAGAATTTGTGGTGCTGTCTTGTGGATGGGAATAAGCCATGTGTACATATGGTGGCTATGTTATGGGCTGTATGGAGGGCTAGAAATGAGTGTGTTTTTCCGAACCCCAGTGTATGTGGATAATATTGTAAATTTTTGCTGGAGTCTCATACAGCATTGGGGTTTGATCATGTAATTATTTCTTTATTATCAATAATAGCTCTCCTAATTTGCTATCGGTGATTCGATAGCATTCTTCTCAAAAAAAGAAAAATTACACTGACCACTTGGCCTTGAGACATCTCTTGGCCAAAAAGGATGTCAAACTCCGGCTTATTCGATGGATTCTTCTACTTCAGGAATTAGATCTTGAAATTAAAGATAAATCCAGGTCACAGAATGTAGTGGCGGATCATCTTTCGAGAATTCTGAGTGATTCTTCTCGTCCGGATGTTTTGATTGCTGATACTTTTCCATATGAGACTATCATTGCAGTATCAGGTGTCCAAACTTCGTGGTTTGTGGACATCATAAATTATTTGGCTGTTGTTCAAATCCCTCAGGATTGGACCAAGCAACAATGAGATAGACTCAAATCTGAGGCCAAATATTACTTCTGGGAGGACCCTGAACTGTACCGCATCGGCTCTAATTAGATTATTCACTGATGTGTTTCGCAGAATGAATTAAAAAGTATACTCGAGTTCTGCCATGCATCTACGTGTGGTGGACATTTCTTCGAGAAAAAGACGGATGCAAAAATTTTGCAATCTGGATTCTATTGGCCGTCTTTATTCAAGGATGCCTAGGAATTCTCAAGGTCGTGTTCCCAATGCCAGGCACTTGGAGCATAACCAAGAGAGACATGTTGCCACTAAACCCAATTCTTCCCGTAGAAATCTTCAACATTTGGGGCATCGACTTCATGGGACCCTTCCTCCCTTCATTTGGACACCAGTACAATCTCATCGCTGTTAAATACGTGTCCAAGTGGATCGAGGCTATTCCCACCCAAACCAATGGCCACAAGGTGGTCATCAATTTCGTCAAGAACATCCTCAGTCGGTTCAGGATTCCAAGGGCCATCATCAGCGATGGTGGTACTCACTTCACTAATGCCCAGTTCCATAATTTACTGGCAAAACACTGGGTAAATCACAAAATCTCCACACCTTACCATCCCCAAACGAATGGACAGTCCAAGATCTCTAATTCGGAGAACAATAATATTCTTCAGAAAATGGTTAGGCCTAATCGTAAAGACTGGACTCAAAAGCTTGAGGAAGCTCTTTGGGCCTACCGTACGGCATACAAAATGCCTATCGGCATGTCACCATTTCATCTAGTGTATGGAAAGGCATGCTATTTAACCATACAAATTGAATATAGGGCATTCTAGGCAATCAACCAGTGTAATCTGGATTTCAGTTAAGTTGGAAAGGCCATGAAACTCCAACTATCTGAGTTGGGGGAACTTAGAAATGATGCATAGAAGAATGCCAAGATCTCCAAGGCTTGGACCAAAGCTCTTCATGACCAATTAATATCCCGCAAGAGCTTTGAGCTGAACCAAAAGGTCTAGCCCTTTAATTCTCCACTTAAGCGCTTCCCTGGCAAACTTAGGTCAAAATGGAGCCACCCATTCATTATCGATCAGATATTTCCAAATGGGGTCATTCAGATCTCTGACCCAAAGATGGGTAATTCATTTAAAGTCAATGGTCAACATTTGAAGCCTTTTATTGACTGCATTATTCCAGAACTTATCTCAGACACGGTTGCTCTAATCACGTTGTGATTTCTTTGGTTGGACTTCACTTAACTGATTGCATTAAACTCAGCAGTTGTACAGTATGACTCAGAGTTGACCCGAGTGTCATATTTAGGTGATATCTTCTAAATTCTACCCTTCCTTTCATGTCTTTTATTCTCAATGCAGACATTGCATCAGCTAAGCATGGGGGGGTCGATTCATTTCTAGATAAATTTGTCAGCTCTATGAAATTCTTGTACATTCTACTTGTTTTCTTATATATAAAAAAAAGAAATTTGAATTAAGAATGAATACTTGGGCATTAGGACTTTTCAATCTTAGGAAATATTATAGTAGGATCTGAACACTAAGACCCTTCAGGTCTTTGGGCTTAATCAGCCTGGGTATCCACTAAAATGTGAATTTTTTTATCGAGTCCTCACCATCTTGAATTCTATTTCAATTTTATTAAATAAGTTTGGTTGATAAGTACACGACTTATCAACCCACCCTCTGATTTGGGGAACTTTAAGTCTAAGCATCTACACACTATTCGCATTGACTCATTGTTTGGTGGTTTTGACAGAAATTGGGTAGCTAAGGAACCTTCTAGAGTGGTATGGCGGGCAACTTATATTGGGTAACAACCCATAGGTAGGTTGCCCAGAGCCCAGTCATTGGACCATTCATTTCTTGTTGCCTTTAGGTAAATCTTAGACTAGGGAAGCCACCTACTTAAAAGAAAAAAAAATAAAATAAAAAAAGTATATATATAGAAAAGGAGAAAAGAAAAAGAAATAAGGCACACTTCACCGTAAGAGTATGGTTGGCAAGTTATTGTGAGTAAGAGCCCATTGGTAGGTTGTCCAAATCCCAACTCAAGAAATGCACGTTTAATTCTTAAAGTACAAAAGAAGAAGTGGAGAAGTAGAATAAGCTAGGGAGAAATACACTGGATTCACCATTGTGTTGACCCCATAAAAGGAAAAGTAGGGAGAAAGCTACCAATCGTATAGATACACCTTTAGGTAGAATTCTTTTTAAGGTCACCTACGGGCATATAAACCCGAAGTCCGTTCTGATTGCCGATCAACGAGTCTATCACATTCACAAAAGGATGCTTAGAACTTAGGGTTCTCATCAAGTCTTGGGAGGGTTGATTTGCCATAGAAAACCGCTCTGTAACCCTAAACTCCAAAATCCAAAAAAATTAGCAAAGAAGAAAAAAGAGAAAAAGAGACCCTTCTATGAATAAGGCGAGGGCTTGAGGCGGTCTGCATTTTGGAAGATACCCGAGCACTGTTGTGTCTTTGAAAGATCATGTCCTAAGTAAAAATATCTTAATGTTGAAAATGACTTTTGCCCAAGTAATCCAATCCTAATTCTTTCATAAATAGCATGTAGTTTTTGCTAGGGACTAGCAAAAGATAGGCATGGGGGTGTGATGTGGGGGTGTGATGTGCATACATCTAAATAGCCAAAAATGTTTATTAATACATGTTCATAGTACCATATTAGCATCAAGAATTATAAGTACTGCATAACATGCATAATCATGCATTTAGGTCAAATTGTATAAATTGTATAGTAATTATCTTCTTTTATGACCAAGGATAGGGCGACTTTTAATCAGGGCTTTGGATGGAAGATCCAACCATACGGATTTGATCAGGGCGACTACAGGAGTTCAACAACTCCAAGATTGCCCTGATTGGACATCCATAGCACTAGATATAGCCTGAGGAAGCCCAGAGATCAAGGGTCAAGATGGTGTCAATCTGCACTTCAGACGACAAATCCAACCACACAGATGAGTCTGGATCGACAATCGTAGCCTAACGACATGAATATTGGTCCAATCCGACATCTGTGGCACCATTTACAATTCAATGAAAATGGACGGCCATGATGGTGCCACGTAGCACCATCACAGCTGCCCAGCATCAACCGCAACTCTTCTTCTTTGCTAGCACGACAAATCTCAGTTGTTGGATGCTCATCGAATGGCTGAGAACTTGCCACGTCATCTCACTCTCCCTCCTCTGGCGCCTCTCCTCATCTAAAGGCTTAAGCAATGAAATATCTCAGTTCTTGGATGAAGATCCAATGGCCAAGATTCACTGAGCGCTAAAACAAGAACGTGACTAAATGGGCCTCGTAGCATAGCGAATGAGGCGCTACAGAGGAAGAGGTCATCCCTTCGACTCAGGCGCAGCGCACATCTTCTTCATGCACGAGAGCTCGATTTGGGCCATCCAATCAAGTGTCAACAAGTCAGATGAAGCAATCGGCCAGACACATGATCAGACTCACCTTCGAACGCTTGATCTTACATGTAGAAGAAAGTACGGACGAGATGAAGTTTAAGTCGTTCGATCTCTTGAGCAGACGGCTGATATCACGAGGGCGTGGGTAAGCATTGAGCATGCAGAAGGTCAGGAGGCGGGCGGGCGTGCGAAGCTACGGCGATGTGGAGTCTTTAGTGATGCTTAAATCCGTCACTAAAGACCCCCTCAATTAATGTTTTAACTATGTAATGACCAAATTGCCCCCAATCCTTGCAACTATAAAAGGAGACCCCTACAGTATGAAATTTTCATCCCTTCCATCACCTCTCTCCCTCTCCAACTCTCAAGAGAAGTTGTCGGACATGCGGGATGCTACTCTAGAGCCAAATCCAAATTTTCTCACCCCCGTTCCGAAAGTGGATCCCACTACAACGATGATGTGCTGCCTCATTCTTGCTTCTTCCTACTTTATCGTCCTTCTTCCCACTTCATCCTCTATTTTCCAGGCGTTGCTCAATCCGGCTCGTCCTCCAAGCATTCGTCGAGGAGGATAACATCTCCCTCCCTTCTTTTTATCACTTTCTAGAATAGAATTTCCCACCTTCTAGCTATAATCATTTCCTGCTTTCTAGTTGTAAAAATAGTATTATTATATCAAGTGATTGTTCTCTCTCTATCTCTCTATCTCTTATTGTTTATATCAATTCAATTGTAATTATCTCGTTTGAAACAGAAATACCAAAAAAAATATAATCGTGGATTTAGGTCAACGTAGCCTCCCTGTGTTCGACCTGGAATTTCTTTACAAAATTCGGTTAAATTTATCTATTGACGGATTACTTCGCAAATCATACTACAATGACGGGTTTTCAAAATCCAATTCCGATCATGTAGTTTTCCACTATCAACACAGCCCGAAAACCCATTTGCGAAGTCAAAATCCTAAGTGATAGGTTTGTTTTAGGGCATAAGAATGATGACAAATGGGCATTTATCAGTGCATTAATGGAGGGGAAGGAGGAGGGAGAAGAGAATGGAGGGCTAGCTAAGGTGATGGGTTTTTATGGTAGGAGGGTAGGCTTTAGGTTGCACACAAGGGAATGGATAGAAGTGGTGTTGGTCACCACTTTTGGTGGGGTTAGGCTAGGGTTGTGTGGACTAGGTGTAGAGGTGTGTGTGCGTTAGATTTTCGTAGGTTTAAGTTGTTTCTTTAGGTCCTAATTGGGTTCAGTTAACCTAATTAGTATGTGTTGAGTCTAATTGAGTGGGTTAAGTTTAATTTAGTGTAGTGAACCTAATTAGCATGTGGTTTGACCTAAATAGGTTAGGGTTGAGTCCAATTAGACTTAATAAGTCTAATTAAGACATGGGTAGGGTTGAGTGGATCCACTTGGGTTCCATGTGAACCTAATTGGGATTTGTTGCACCTAATCAAGTGGTGAGGCACTTGATTAAGTGTAGGTTGGTCAATTGGGCTTAGGCTGGGTCTAATTAGGCTCAAGTTAGCCTAATCAGGTCCTAGTGGACCCAATTGGCTAGTGGCGGACACAATTGACTCATGTTGAGTTAATTTAGGGTGGTATAAGCCTATATATGTTTCTAGGGCAAGGATTAGGTTAGGGATAGGTGGGTTAGGGTTATGGATAGTAGGATAGGAGTAGGGATTAGATTTATAGGCACATGGATAATGTTATCCATGTTTTATGTTCTTAAGCTTAGTTGACCTAGTATGAAGGTGGTTCAGGGTTTGGTACTGGGGTATGGTTATCCTAGGACTTTAAGGATAGGGATAGGGTTATATAGGGTTCTTCTTCCTTTTCTACAATTATTCCAAGCAAGATGTCTTATTTTCTCTCTCTCTTGCACTCGCTCTCTATCTATAGCCTTACTTCTGGTCTTTATTCCTAGGCTTCAACTCCAATCGAGCTTTGTTTACCTTGGGGCATCTTTTGAACCCATTATTGCTTGTAAACAAGAATAAACATTAATTAGTAAAGTAAAATAGCATTATTATATGTATAGCTAAACAAAAGAATGCAATGCATGGTATGAAATTTATGAATGCACTATTTACACATTATTAAAGCGATCCAAAGAGAATTAAGATTAAGTTATCATTATTCTGCAAAATCCTCAATCGATCTCTCAGCAAATAAAATTTATAAACTCAAATATCTAGAAATGAAGTCCGAGGTCGAACAAAAGGAGCAAATATGAATTCACACGCTAATCTTCATTTAAAGTATAGATGAGCATATAAATAAGCACAATAATGATACTCAATGAATATTAATTTACTCAAAATAGGTTCCATTTGGCATAATTTTGTAGTAATGGAGAGGCCACATCTGCGTATGGCTGCAACTCTCTGGTGTGTGTCGAGGGCAAGAAATGAGAGGCTTTTTCAGGAGAGACCGGTTTACTGTGACCAATTGTAAATTAGTGCTGGTCCCTCATACATAGGTGGGGATCTGAATTGTAAATCTTCTTAGCCTTTTATCAATAAATTGTCCTCCCAGATTGCTATCGTAAGATGATAGCTTTCCTTTTGGTTTCAAAAAAATTTACACAAAATAGGTCTTCAATGCATAACATGAGTATATCAAGAGTTTAATGAAGATAAAAAGATATCTAAGAGCAAAATAATGGTGATTTAGATCACCAATTATTAGCCTAACACATATATATATACTAATTACTCAATGAATCAAATAATTGCACAGTGATCAAATGTTTAGCATATGGATCAAACGACTTAAATGTCGCCTTCTTCTGAACTTCTTCGTTTAGCCTTCAGTCACTTCTTCTACCTTTCCATTTTCTTCACTTTTCCTTCTTCTTTCTTTAGGCTTCTCTCAAGCCTTCTCCTTTTCTTCTTCACTTCTTTCTATCTCACGCATAAGGGAAGCCAAGGTCTTTAGCAACTAAGTGTCGCACAGGCCCACCTATAAGAGAGAAAAAACCCCTTGCCCCCTCTCTTTTTTTTCACAAATCCTCCACCTTTCTCTTTCAATCTAGGACAAGCAGTGTTTATCATGCTGAATCAGGTTTTAGAAGTATTGCGTTGTAGTACAACCGAAATAGCGTTCAAAACAAATATAATTTTATTACTAGAAAAGATTTTCAAGGTTGAACACAGGGAGCAAATTGGTATTTAGAAATCAAGATCACAATTTAAACTGAAAGAAATTGCAATAATAGTAGTATCAGGGTGCAAAAATATAAGAGTTAAATGGTAATGTAAATCGCCAAATACTCTTACAATATCACCAAATGATTCAATATAAATATGCAATGGAGACTAGAATCTGTCGTCTGATTCCTTAATCAGACGACTTAAAGTGTCTTCTCTTTCTCTTCTCTGTCTTCTCCTTCCTTCTTCTTCTTTGGCTTCTGTCTGACTTCCTTTGCCTTCACAATTTCTCTCTTTCTCTTCTTTCTACCTTTGCCTTCCTTCTGCCTTAGCTTCTCCTTCTTCCTTCTTCTTTTTTTGGCCTCCTCTTCTTCAGCACCTGCCTTTGCCTTTCTTCTACCTTGGCTTCTCCTTCTTCAACCTTCTACCTTCTCATTCTCTTCAGCTTTCTCTTCTTCTTCCTTCTAGCCTAGGCTAAGTGTTGGCCTGAAGAACCTGCAGCAAAACCTACCCCTACTTGCACGCAGCTCTCCTCACTTTCTCTCTTAGGATATGCTCTCCCAGAGCCTCACAGACAGTCATGTAATCAGGTTGGGTGCGTACCTGGGACCAGGCCCACCGGCATGCGATAGTGGGAAAAGTATTCAGTCGGGTGGGGTCAGGCCAGGTCCATGGGGTGCGATCGCTGACGAGACTGGGTCGGGTGAGTGGGACCTCACCTCGTGGATCTGAGGCGACAAGGCTATGTCACTTTTTCCTATTATGCAGGTGCGGGCGGTCTCTCTCTTCTAAGGTGGGACTAAATGTCCCGCCTTCCTTTTGCATGTGCCTGCAGAGATAGCCTTCGTGCTTGCAGCAGCCGCAGAGGACTTCAACTCTAATTGAGGGCCTGAGTGCATGTGCGAGGGGCTTCCGCACACCTGGGACAGCAACATGTTAGCCTGGCATACCTAGAGCTGCAGCAAGCTTGCTTCAAGCTCACTTGCTAATGAAGGATGGGCGATGAGCCTGAAAACACATGAACGGCCTTGCAGCCATGTCAAAATGTTCAAAGAGGGTCGCCGAAGCATGGCTAATATGCTGAGGGTGTTGGCGTGGCATGGTAGTGCCTGTGCATGCGTGCCTTGGGCACACCATGTGTGAATGTGTGGGTGTGTTTGGGGGGTAATCTGCATGAGTGACGTGGTGCGTGGAGTGAGGGGAATGGATCAATGAAGTGAGGGGAAGCTTATGGGCTTTTCAGCGAGGGTTGGGATGGCTTGTGGAGGTGGTGTGGCTTCGTCAGATTTAGTGGTCAGAGATGGAAGGGATGGAGGTGATGGAGGTCTGCAGTGGTCGATTTTGAAGAATAAAGGGTGGAGAAGAATGTAGAGGGGAGAGGAAGCTTATTTGGGAGGTGAAGAGACGAAGGGGGCTAGCGGAGGCGTCGGGTCTAGTGTGACCAATGCCGGAGATGAAGGTGGCTTCGTTGAGTGGAGATCACCAAGGACGAATAGAGGGAGACACCTTCATGTACAGTGAGGTGCAGACGAAGTCAAGGAGCAGGAATCCATCGCAGGTATGGTGGTCAAATGAGGAGGAGGAGTAAGGGAGGTCGCTGGACGTCGTGGTACCTACGGCCTTGAGGAGAAGACAGGAATAAGGGGTGTTTGTGGCTGAATTCGAGCGTGGAGGAGTCGGGGTGATCTAGGCTCCTTTAAATAGAGCTCTGAAGGTCGGTTAGGGCTTGGGAAGCAAGCTTCCCAAGCAAGGAAAGCTAGCTGATGATGGAAATTGTTGATATACCCATATCTCTCATGCGTTCGCATGGGAGATTGGGAGGGAATCAGATCTCAAATGAGGGTTCAAACGAGAGAGAATCTCTCAGAGAATCTCCCTTCCAATTTTGGAACAGATTCTCTGAGCAATCAAGAACTCTCCTTCCAAAGCTCGCCAGAATAGGATTCCTCCGCTATAATGGTAGAGGAACCTAATTGAGAAAATGACAAAGAAGCTAGGGGGCATTTTGTAAGGGTTTTGGAAAGATAGGGGTAGAAATGTAATCAGGCTGGACCTTTTTGCAAACTAGGTCAAGGTAAACTCATCTTAGGTCCAAATTTTGATACAAACCTAATTTAGACCTAAGGAATACAATGGTGAAGTTGGATTTTGGGTTTGAACACGTTTTACTAGAAAATTTATCCAAAAACCCAATTTAAGGCAAATATCTATTTGAGACCCCATTTTAGGTCAAGATGGGTTCTAATGGCCAAATTAAATGTTCTAAACCCTAGAAAATATTTTTCTATGATTTTTAGAGGGTTTAAGTAAATTTTATCATGACCAAAACCTTGGTTAATCAAGTGAGTCTGTTTTAGGGTTTCAAGAAGTCATTTAATTCATAGGATACTAACAAATCCTTTTTTGCCTGATCCAACCCACTTATGATCTTGTTAAGACCATTTGACCTTTGTTTAGCCCTTGTGAAAACCCGTGGTTGTACTGCATTGGTAAAAATACAGTTTTACCCCTAGTTTCTTATTTTATTCTCAGAAAGGTTATGCAGTGAATTAGGACCTTCAGTTGATTATGTAGGAGGATTTATTCTCTCAATTGGGTCAAAGTGAGCTAGTTAGGGCTCATGCTAGTGTTCCCATCAAGCAGGTATATGGATCTAGCTAACCGGGTTTAGCCAGACCCACGTGCATATATGCATGGGTGAGGTGTAAGGCGCAAAGAGTGTGAAGCGGGGGACCCGACCCCTCAGTGTTCTTAGGCAAACAATCGATATCAGAAAATTAATTTAAGTCACATTGCGAGGTTGCCTGTTATCAATGTGGGACTATCCTACTGTGCTCTATCGTGCGAAGCTATAGATCACCTGCTACTATAATTGCTACTACTGCTACAGATGCATTCCCTGAGTTAGGGCCTGGGAAGTATTATGAGTTACAGCCGTGCTGATTTCACGCTGCAGCGGGTGGTTTGAATGTCTGGAGCAGTCGAACAACACCGGAGAAGATGGCGGCGGTTGGTGGCTGTCCGATGACAACTGAAAGTTCAACATAAGGGCTTTGAGCCTACATTAGAAGGTTCTAGAGCATTGCTATGATTCATGGAATATGGTGGTGGCGGTATTTTGGTGTGTATGGGCATGTAGAGGGCATGCAAAGTGAATAATGGCGAATAGATGATGGGTTATATGGTGAGGAGATGGAGTGGGCAATAGGTCTAGAAAGGTTAGGGCTTTTTGTCATGGGGTGACAGTAGAGGTTTTGGAGGTGGAGAGGAGTAGTTTGGTGGTGTAGGGTGCCAGTGCAAGCTCATCGGAGCTCTCACTGAACTTAAAGAAGGCAAAGGGGGAGAGCGTGAACGACAGTCAAAATTGGAGTTTGAAGAGTGAAAAAGGAAGTAAAGGGAAAAGGGATCGAGGGGAGCTAAAATTATGGAGGAAACGAGGGAGATTCCCATGCCGGTGTGATTGTCGGATGTGGGGAAGATGAATCCTCTGTTAGGGAGACGACAGCGAGGAAAGGTTTGAAAATGACAGGGCATTGGCTGACCATCATCGGAGGGAGGGGAGAACAGTTGTGCCTCCAATTTGACGGTTGAAGATGCAAACAGAGGAGAACGAGGATGACCATCGTAGCATAGGTTAGAGGAGGTCGGAGATAGGGAAAAGGGAAGATTTTTGGGGCCAAGCCTAGCTTAGGAGGTAAGGTTGTTCATGGAGATCCTTTATAGGCCTTTAAGAGAGCTTCCAAGCATGGAAACAAGCTTGATAAGCTTGAATTTTAAGGGGGAGAAAGCTTGAGGTCCAAGGATTCGCATGAACCAAAAGGAAGGATTTGGAAGCTAGATGTAGATTTAGATGATCAAGGGTTTCCTCAGGATCATCCCTTCCAATTTTGAAAGGGATTGGTCAAGTAATCAAGGAGGAATCCTTGATTGAAACCTCATGTGTGTGAGTTGACACCTGCCATGGCAGTGGGGACCTCTTCGTGAAGAAGATGAAGAAGTTAGGGGGTTTTTATAAGGAATTCAAAAGCTGAGGGGTTATTTGCAAGAAAAAGAGTCAGATCAAGATTGAAATGCAAACTTGGTACAAATGATCTTAGATTGGACCCAAATTTTGATACAAACATAACTTGGATCGAAGGAATCTAATGGTGAATTCGAATTTTGGTTTTGACCACGTTTGACTAGGAGAGTTACGCAAAAGCCCAAATTAGGGCAACTTTCTATCTGAGACTATTTTAGATCAAAATGAGTTCCAATAATCAAAGCAAACATACCAAACCTTAAAAAATATTTTTGTATGATTTTTAGAAGGTTTAGGTGAATTTCATTTTAACCAGAACCTCAGTGAATTAAGCGGGCCTATTTGTAGGGTTTCAGATGTCATTTAATTCTCAAAACATGTGAAAACCCATTTCTATCTGCATGAACCCACTTATTAGACATTAATGAACATTTGACCTTCAATCAAACCCTACGAAACCCCATGATTGTTCTGCAATTAGGTTATTAAGTTAAAACTGTAGTTTTACCCTTATTTTCATGTTTATCTCTAAGAATAGATATGCAATGAATTACAGTCTTCTGGGGGTTATGTAGGAGCATTTAGCAATGGATTCTGACTAATTAAAGCTAGATATGGCTGATGATAATGTTATCATCACACGTTAAGCTAGGTTCTAACATAATTTAGGTTAATTAAGTCCTATGATTGTTGTGCAATCACTTATATCTCCTAACTTGTAAACCTTAGCCCAAACATTTGCATTTCATTTTGCATTTTGCTCGGAACTAGCAAAACTTAAACATGAGGGTGTGATAAGCTTACTTATTTATCTGTTAACATGCTTAATTATGTTAGTTCATTGCATTATTTACATTACATGTAGGTCATGTGGTATATAATTGTATACATGCATATCAAAATTATGATTACATAAATAACCCTTGTTCTTATCAAATTATTAATATGAGTCTTTATTTTATTTTGTAGGCATATGGGCTAGACTGAAGGATGATTAATTGGGCCCCATCTATTAGTGCTTAGGTACTAATTCTGATGTTTTATGCACAATTATATTTTGTTGTAAAGTTATTTTTTAGATTTAGATTTTAAGATCATAGTAAGGATGAAAGGAAACTCACATGTTAAAAGATGTTGATTGCAGCAAGAGATCTAAGAAGATTCAATTTGATGATTTCAAGCTTCTTCTACATTTAATTTGTTGTTTTATTACTCATTAGAATTTTTGTTAAGAGCCAATCACACTTATTCACACACACAAATTAGTTTAAGTGCCTAACTATAATATTTCTAATGTTCTACATGCACATAAAATAAATAAATAAATTCAAAAGTATTTGTCATAAATACCATGACTGTAAAATACTCTAAAATATATTATAAAATAAGATTATAAGCCTTATGATATTCTAAAAAAATGTGTAAAATACTTCTAAAAAATATCATAAAATAAAAATTATTCTTCTACATTATCTAGAAGGGTGGTTACCAATATCAAACATTGCAACCCTTCATAGGAGAAGTTACAAGTGTGTTTGCATCTTTTCACAAACAAAAACTACTTAAATAACCACTTTTTCAAATTTTGTTGGCTGCAGAATTAATCGATTAACTAATCGAATAATTTTGCTGGTTAATTTTCTACGACTTTTCAAACAACAATTCAGAGTTTATTAACTAATCAGCTAATCAATTAATTAGACTTCCAATAGTTATATTCAAATTTCTACATGTGCAAACGGCTAGGTTGGTTGACATCTTTTGTATTCACACCTGTTCATATGGTCATAACTTCTTATTTTCATTCTATAAATACCGTACATGGGTTCCTTCATTCATACACACAAAACATACATTTGATACAACTTTCTCTTACATTCTACTTGCAAAGATTACATTCATAAGAAGTTACTCTCCAAAAGCCTCCATGCCAACATTCTGACTTCAAAGAAGCTCTTATGCCAACTTTTATGCTTCAAGGAAATTCAAAGAGAAGGAATCAAGATTCTACATCCCTTGATTACACCAACTTTGTGATCTAAGAAGAGGATCTACTTTTCTACTTCCACCATGCCAATTTGATATACTTGATGGGGAAGTACATAGGGAGTATTTTTGTTCAATTGATCTTGCTTCATATATCCATCTTGTTATCCTAGGAAGCAATTTTGATTAATCAAGTTTCTCTCTATTAGAATCAAGTACTTACATCTTTAAATAAATTTGATTCTAGATATTTCATAATACACTTTCTAAGCAAAAAATTATCTTTCTATCAAAAGAAAGTTGCAAGAAAATATTTCTCAAAGTTTGTTCTAGATGCATATAAATTATATAAAATTTTGTTTCCCTTAAACAAAAGTTATAATCATATCTAAAGGCAATTAAAAAGAATATTTCTAAGTCCTGCTACTTTTGATTAAGGCACTTCCATGTATATTAGCTCAATAGGACTTGTATCATTTTGGTTTCTTTCTACCTATTGTAATTTGGGTGCCAAGGTTGTTAACTTCGCGTTCTTCTGGTGAGTAAAGAGCAAAAGACCTTCTTGTGGGTTGTACAAGAAGGGATTTATGTGATAGAGGCTCACTACCCTTGGTTGAAGTAGTGAAGTTTAGTATATTTCATGCCTGGAGAGCAAGAAGCAAATCCTAGTTGGGGATCAAATAGGCAGAGGTTTTTCTTGATTTGGATTTCTTCTATAAATCTTGGTGTTATTCATGGATTTAATTTTTTGTGGTTGCTATTATTTTCACTAAATATTTAAATTATACAATTCACCCCCCATCCTATATAATTATCACGGTCATCATATTCCTAAATTCCATCCATTCTTTTTCTTTCTCCATAAAAAATTCATCCACTAATTTCTCTCCATCATCCAAGTAGCCATCACATTTATTTTCCTATTCACACATGCAGCCACCGCCCCTTCCCATCCATGCCTATTTTCCATGCAAATCCCAAGTACCAATTTAATCACCCGTCAATCACATAACACCAGTAGCTTTTGTTTCCCATTCATGTCAATGCTTTTTCCTATTTTCTCCCCTTAATCCCACGTAAATCCCATTCCTAATGCTCGTCGACCTTTCCTAAACACATGCACGTCCCCACTTTTTTTTGTTCCCATTCACGTAAGACCATGCAACTCCTCTATTTGTTTCTCTCCAGCTGCACTCTGTCCATCTTCTCAATCTCGCGCCCTACTCTTTCTTCCTCGCTTCTTACTCCTCTCTCTCTTTCTCTCTCCCTCATTTTTATTTTCCATGTTGACGCAACTCTCGCTCATTCTACTTTCCCTTACACTCTCTCTCCCCAAACGCAAAGCACCTACTTCTATTATCTCCTCAACACGATTGTAGCAACCCCTCCACTCTCTCGTGATTCCTTTTCCCTACGTGCTCTCTCTCTCCATTCTTTCTCTGACGTTGCGATTCTTCTCTCGACTGTGCACTCCTCCCTCCATCCTTTCTCCTCCTCCTCGTGATCAGATGCAGCAACCTTCCTCTTCCCTCTATCTCCTCCTCTTACGTCTTCTCTTCTTCCACTTCTTCTTCTCACGACTCTCCTTCCTCTTTTTTAACAACTTCTTTTTCTCCTTCTCTTTTCCCACATCCTTCTTCTTCTTCCTCTCCTTCACACCCCCTCTCTCTTCCTCTCCTTCTTGCCTGCCAACCACCACTTTCTCTTCCTCTCCCTTTCCACATTCTCCTCATTCTCTCTCTCTCCTCTTCACACTAAGCACAACCTCTATCTTCCTTTCTCTCTCCTACACACCCTCTCTCTCTTCCTTTCTCTCTTTACATGACCAACATAATCATCACCACCTTCTCTTCTCCTTCTAACCACTAAATACACCCCTTATCTCTCTTATGTTGATTCCTCCTTCTTTGGCGTTCTTCCCGATTGTTATTGACGCCTTTGGACTCGTCTCGTGGCTGTTTCCACATTCCTCCACATTCCCTCACGTCTCTGCATCTCTCTGTGACTCCTTTGACTTCTCACCTCCATGCACATTTACATTGACAACCATCGATGGCTTTCTCCACCTCCGTCACAACCTCGCCGACCTTCTTCTTAAGCTCTCTTCACTCTTATTCTTCTGCTTCTCATGATTTTTCTATTTTATCTATTATTTGTATTGTATTGTACTCTTAGTTGATAATGAAACTTCCATTTTTGTTCCATGATATCTTCATATTTCTCTATGATTGCTTTGCTTATTTGCTTTCATTATAAAAAAAAATAAAAAATAAGTTGGCTTAGTTAGGTTAGGAAGCACTTAAACATTATTGCTTCCCTGTGAGACAACCCATACTCTTGATATTACTTTTGCATTTTTCAGATACGATTTTATAAAATGTAAACGTGTTTTCGCAAGTCAGAATTTGTTCCCTTCAATTTGACTGAGGCGGAGGCGAGGGGGTGTAGCTTGGGTCTCAGCACAGAGCAGGTGAAGCTTCTGATCCGATACTTGGGTTTACCGTTGATGGATGGTAGGATTCTAGTGAAAGACTGGGCTCCCCTGGTGGAGAGGCTGGAGGGGAGGTTGGCAGGGTGGGCATCCAGGCTTTTGTCGAGGGGTGGAAGGTTGTTCTTGCTCAAGGAGATTCTAGCGGCGATGCCGTCATATTTCACTTTTGTCCTAAAGATGCCCCGGTAGGTTGTCTTGAGGATAGAGAGGCTTATGAGGAATTTCTTCTGGTCCAACCAGGGGACGAGTGGACCTGGTTCGATTTTGGTAGCATGGGAGGAGGTTTGCAGACCGGTGGAGTAGGGGGGGCTTGGGGTAAGGGACATGGGGAGGTCTAATGATAGCCTATTGGTGAAGTGGGTGGGGAGTCTCTTGGAGTGTAGGGAGGATTTGGTGGGCAAGGTGTTCGGGACGGCTTATGGTGGCCCGATGTGTTGGGATCTCCTGATATCTCCACCAAGGGATGCTTGTCACTTCTTGAAAGGTTTGTCGGTGGTGGCTCTTAGGGTGTAGGACTGTTTTGTACCGGTGGTGGGAACGGGGGAGATTTTTAGGTTCTGGCAGGATGATTGGATAGGGCAAGTTGTGCTTGCTAGAAGATTTCGGAGATTGTTTGCCTTGTCCCAAAACAAAGAGGCATCGGTGGCTGAGGTGTGGGAAGGTGGGTGGCACCCGTGCTTTGCAGGAAATCTTTCAAATGTGAGAACTCATGATTTCCAGAGATTGCTTGAAGAGTTGGAAGGGTTGTAGCCAGCTTCCGATATTGATATGTTTGGTTGGGATGAAGGTGATTTCTTAGTGGGGGCTGCCTACAGGAGACTGTCCAGTGGAGACTCCGCAGGTGACTTGGATCTGGTGAGGTATTGCAGACAGATTTGGAAGGTTGCGTGTCCATTGAAGGTCAAGATTTTCGCTTAGCTGCTTAGGAGGAGGATACTTGTGACAAAGGTTTGGAGGGCGAGGTGGGCTCCTGGAGAGAGTAAGGCTTGCCCTTGTGCGAAGGTTAGGAGGAAGAGATTGACCACCTTTTTTTCACCTGCCCGTTTGTGTTACAGATATGGAGTCGGGTAGGAGCGGGTGTTGGTGAAAAAAATCATAGATCACATTTTTGATAAAAGCGTCGTAGTATAGTTGCAAAATATGATCCAACAAAGATATTATTTTGCAAAAATAACAAGACTTTGAGTCCCGGCCGTTTGTCTCTGGGAGGCATTGCTTTTCCTTTTGAAATTGATCTTATCCAGCTCTACTTTATTTAGAATCACATGTCAGTTTGTGATTATTACGTATTTCAGTACGACATGCTTAGTTTCAGAATGGATAGACAATTAAGACAGGCAACTTGAATCATGCAAATATGATAGCAATCAATAAGCTCATTGTGATTTCATAACATGGAGACATATACATATAACATTTTTCTTATTCATTCAGTGAGAGAGTTGTTTGCAACAAAACTATAGATGAAGGCTTATACATAAATGCTTGAAACGGAAATCTAGCTACCAGAAAATGATTACATACAAGAAACTATGGGGGGATTTCGCATGCATCATTAGGGGAGCAGTAAGACTACACTACTAAACAGTAAATAAAAGCAGTAAATATACGAAAAGCTAAGCTACTAATCTAGAAGAAGGAAGGGCATTCGAAGGTGGTCTCTGATGGCCTTTGAGTGGCTGAGAGAAGGAGGGGTGGCCAATGGAGCTTAGGCCGACCCTTGTAAAGAGGTTGGGGAGCTGATCCAGCTTCCTGGCATGGAGATAGTGGCCTCCATGGTGGTGCTCAACTCGTGGAGGTGGAGTGGAGATGGTAGTGGCTACCCTAAGTGGAATGAATGCTAAGGAAGTGAATGGGCGCAAATGGCCGCCCATTGGGTCTTTTTATAGACCTAAGGGAAGCTCTCTAGAAAATTATGGAATTCTCTAGAGGGTCATATGGTGGGAGCTCGTGGGAGAGTGAGAGAGAGAGGGTGGATGTTGGATTTTAGATCCACCAAATGTGGATCTAAGAATTGAATGGCTCTTGGTTGCTATTTTTGGCAACTAAGGAAACCACACATGGTAGAGAGTTCTAGAGAACTCTAGGCTAGGTATTTTCGTGTGGATGGTGTGTGTGGGTGTGTGGGTGTGGGTGTGGGTCGAAACTTAGGTGGCTAGGTTGATTAGGTTAGGTTCAAGTGGGTTTAGGTCAAGGTATGTCTCAAATTAGGGTTATAAACCCTAATTCACTAAGGTAAAGTGCAATTAAACTTAATACAAGTTTAATTGGGTGTGTGGAAACTTAATTGAGATTAAAACAACTCAACTAATTTAGGTCTAGGTCAATTGGACTATCACTGAGTCTAATTGGACAGTGTGTGCTGAGATCAGGGCTCAATTGGACTCAATTAATCCAATTGAATAGGCTGATGGAATTGACTAAGATCCAAGTCAATTAGGTTTAGTGAGGACCTAATTAGGTCCTTAGGGAGGTCTAGAGGTGATGTACTAGGGTTAGGGCACCTTAATTTAGGTTCTTATGGGATTGGAATTAGGTTTAGGGACTTAGAGATCCAAGATCAAGGCTTAAATCTCAAAACAAGAATTGGAGAGCAGTATCAGACGTCTTATACTCAAAAATCAAAAGTCCAGACTTGTTGTCTAGACGTCCAATCAGAGTCAGGAAGGATTTCGGGTTCTGTTTTGGGTATTCTGCAGAAATTGGACATCTCACAAAGTGTCTGGACGTCCAATAACACTGCAGAAGTGGGTTTGAAGTGTGCGAGAGATGGCTAAGGGTCCTGGACATCCTATAACTTATCTGGACGTCCAGATAAGGGTTGGAACTAGGGTTTTAGGGCTTCCTAGTGTGTTGTGACCTAATCTAAGGGTGGCTAAGGCTTGGGGAGGTCTCAAGGCTATCCTAGGGCTAGGATGGACCTAAGCTCTTCACATTTTTCTGCTTTATTTCTACATAATAGAATAGAAAACCTTTAACCACCTTACATTATTATTTTTACATCTAAACTAGGCCTTCTGCTCCAGCTTTGCTACAACTCCCGTTATTTCAGATCCAGCTTCAGATCCAACTCCTGATCAACTTATTCCCTGCAATCGACATAATGCACTTAATCGGCACATTATAACATTATTTTATGCATAGCTAAAGGAAAGCAGAAAAGATGCAGATAATGTGTACGCATGCATGAATAACCCTAACTTATGTTAAGTTCTAGCCTAATCTAGGTCAATTAAGACCTATGATTGTTGCGCAATCATACCCCCACGCCTAAATCGTGCTAGTCCCTAGCAAATGCAAGACTAAATTATTTACAGCAAGGGTCCCTATGGGACTGATTATTTTATCAAGTGTATGCCTAGAGATTTTTCTCCATTTTCTTTTCATCCTCTGCTTTAGAAATCCAGACAATCGTGAAAGTGCGGCTATGTAGCTTTTGCAATGGATTTGAG
This sequence comes from Thalassia testudinum, assembly GCA_037157565.1. Lineage (NCBI taxonomy): Eukaryota > Viridiplantae > Streptophyta > Magnoliopsida > Alismatales > Hydrocharitaceae > Thalassia > Thalassia testudinum. Next base: position 126,862,819 of record JAZHRO010000014.1, on the reverse strand, counting down.
TGAAAACTGATACACCTCTAAAGCCTGTACTTGACCCCTAGTCAAAATTCTAGTGGGATAGGCCGACTTCTTCCCTCGGGGTATTCTAGATATTCTATAAATTTCACCCCGGCTTTGGGCTTAGGTAGACAATCTCTAAGAGAAAGGATTACATATTTGGTGGCTCATTCTCACTTGGTGCTACATAAAGACTAGTACTACAGAGCCCAGATTGCCGGATTACTAAGTAACTCAACTTAGAGCAAGATGAGAAAAACTATGCTCTCTTTGATTCCTTTGTATTCATTCTCTCCTACCAGATTCACACATAGGATCTGCATTTGGTGGTCTCACAAGGCATTAACACTTTAATCGAGTTCTCATAACCTTAACACTAAGTCGAAATTCCTCAGCCAATATTTGGGCGGTCAGAAACACAAGAAAAATAGGTTAGGGCCATATTTGGTGGATCTCAATTTTATTTGATGGTATTGCCTCGATGAAATAAACACTAAATATTCATTCTTTTCTTTACTTTTTCTTCTTTTCCTAATTGTTTTCAGTTTTCCTTCCTTTTCGTCATTCTTTTTCTTCTTCTTTTTTTTATTTTTTTTTTCAGCATAACACAACTGGCATTCATCCATGAACTTTATTAAGGAGGCATTATTAGGGATTGGTGGTACTCAAGAGACATTGGGTGACTTATTTGGTGGAAGTACCTACTTACGGCATCGAGAGAGACAGATAGGACGGTGTATTTCTGACCTTGACATCAATACCCTCCTTCAGCCGAGGATTCCGTAAAGAATGGTCGTAACCATCCACCTTAGCCCTAGTTTTATGAAAACTCGCTTTTTGCGTATTTGCCTTATTCGGTGGCTCCCACAATTTCGCACAAAATGCATACGCAGGAACCTAGAGGGAAAATTATATCTCATCTCAGAGCATCATCACCTAATTATCTAGGATTCCAGATTCCTCTCACTAATCTTAGAGCACCAGTACACTCTACTCTCATCTCACACTATTTGGTGGATTTTTGGAGGAAAATCTACCTGACCCCCAAAACACTGTCCAAGGGTTCAAGGAAAGAAGCACTGCTTCTTCTCGACAGACTAAAGACGTTTATCGGCCTTCACCATGAATCCATTGCAAATTCTATGAGTGTGTGAAAAGTTGTACTAGATTCCAGATTACAGGAATCAACTAAAAGGATAAAATCCCTACTGCATTTTCTTAATAAAATAATCTTATTCATGAATGCAATATGTAACCTCATATAATTTGTACTTCGTGAAATTCCCGTATCGGGTTACAATCAGCTTAACCCTAAATTTAGAACAAAAGGTGAGAGGGTGAGTGGAAAGTGGCTGTTGCGAACGATTTCTAGCTCCAATGTGAGCATTAGATGTGGGGTCCATTGTTCTTTTATTTAAGGTCCTAAAGTACATTTTACATGTAGCTCCGAGGTTTTCATAAGTGTTGGCATAAATTTTTTTTTTCAGTTTTTCTGTATCTACCCCCCCATGCCTAAGTTCTTGCATGTCCTCATGCATGAATATAAAAGAAAATAAATCTGACAGAGGATGAGTGGGTAGAAGTCCCCTGGAATTGCTCGTGAAACTATACATTCAGCACCAGGCAACCTGCTAGCATGCAATATAAAAAAGGGAAATATGCTAAAAGAAAAATATGCTATGTATAGAAATGGTTATGTATAGATGATGGTGAAATGTGGGATATATGCTATCTATATGTGCTGAGTTTAACACCTCCAGTTGGGCGAAAACTCAATCAGATGTGTCATTTCTAGCAAAGGAGCCGGTTAAGATTAAGAGAAAGATATGCTCGTATTCTCCCAAAATCAGTGGTCCAAAGATGTGAACCAGCTGATTGTGCACCCCTACTCCAAAAAGTCTAGCTATATGAAAGTGTGGAGTGGTGGTGGAAAATAGAGGATAATCAGAGGGGGGATCATGATGTTGACTCAGTTGATTTATCATGTCCCACAATTCAGCAGGAAGTTACTGAGGGAATAGATCAAAATGTATCTCAGTATGATAATTGACATCATATTAATAATTGACATCAAAGATCATGCCCTCTCCAGGCTCTGGGTCATACCGAGGTATTCGTGAAAGTAGAAAATCTGTGAGGAGGTCACTGAAATCCTCGTCAGAAATCACTTCGCCCTCATCAGTACTCATCTCCGATTCATCGGAGGCTGACTCTTCAGGCTCTAGCCATTGACTGGGATGATAGGTGCATCCCCAGCTCATTCTGCTCAAAGCTTCACCCTCATATGCATTGGGTTCCTCAATAATTCCTGCCTCAGGTAGCATATTTATTTCTTCATTCGAGTTATCCAGAGCTACTTCTGGTTTTCGAATGTCAGGATCAGGGATAGAAAGTGTCATCTCAGAATCTCTAACATTCGAATTAGGGATGTAGGTGAAAGAAGAAGAGTGCAGATCAAAAGGTGTTGGCTCTAGCACAGGTTCACCTACAATGGGAAGTGGCTTAGGTTGATCAGTAGTGTCGCATGTAATGTTTGCCTCAAGATCCATATCCTCAATTGGATCTACTTCCCTTGTCTCGATTGGGTTATCTAACCCGAGAGGTGTCTCCCAGGATTCAAGATAATCTGATTGTGGCTCAGTCCTGGAGATATCAGTCCTTTCCTCCTCAATTTCAGATGAACCCATTCGGCATACTTCCTGCTTTTGTCTCATATCCATGCTAGATTCTTTTTCCCCTGAGTGATCTTCCAGTATCTGCTCCCGAGAATCTTCTATGTGTCCTTCCGATGTAATCGTTTCGGATTCCTCGAGGTCTTCAAGGCTATTTTCCACTTGATATCTCAAAAGTAGTAGTTCTTGAGTTTCCCGATTTTGTCTCATTAGCCTTGTTATCTCTACTGTTTCCCGAAGAAGCTCCATCATAGCTTGTTGATGCGGAATCCAGCTTTGTCTTTGGTTTGGCTCAATGATAGCCTGGATTTCATGTAGATAGGATGTGGCCTTTTCCTTAGCACTTGCTATAGATCTCTGTATTATATAATGCGGCCGCATATGCACTGGTAGCTCTTCAGGGGTTCCAGGGGGTGAATCAGGTCTACCCATGTTCCATGGGTGAGAAGCAGGAGTATGAAATCCATATCCTGGGTTATAAGATGTGGTCCTTTGAAGGATCGCCTGGTGTGGGTCATAATATCCAGGGTTAGGATATAGGTTAACCATTTCGGTAACCCGAGGAGAAGGATCAGGCAAAGCGAAAAGTCATCTTTGCCACCTTGGGTTCTGATCCCAAGGTTGAGCTGATTCAATGATCCGGGCTCTCAGATAAGCTCGTGGGTCTAGCTCTTCTGGATACTGATTAGGTCCAGATCTAGTGTTAGCCATCGTGGCTAAGCAGATAGAAGTGACTCACCTCCTTGGGAGCGACTCCCAAGGTCCAATCAGTCGAGGTCTGAGTGACCTACTTCCATGCATATACCGCCCAACCCCTGGGTTGGTGTAGCCACGTAGGACAAGCCTAAGGCCCTGTCAATCAAATGGTCCTTATGGATTAGGTGACCAGATTTTTTGTTATGGATTTAAATTCCTGAAGATAAGTTCGTCGTACAACCGACTGAAAGTGAATCCCACCTCTCAAGCTAACCCAGCCAATCTGGTTATGAGGGGACTAAGGGGAAGGTTCTTCCTTTGGCTTACGCCTCTAGTTCCGTTGACCCCCGAGCCACGATCGTTTGACACTACTCCACAGACTTAGTCACCAGGTTTGGAAAGAGAGATTAAACTCACCCATTAGTACGAGAACGAACTTGGGTTGATTTCATATTTTAAAGTTAATTTTAACCCATTTTCTTCAGTGGGGTTTGTGGTGAGTGGCCCACAAGGTGACCAAGCTCACCGGCTAACTAGACTTGATCAAGTGTAAGTTAGCCCAATGTGTGGTCTCTAGTTGTAACCCTAAGGATTTAACCTAAGTTGCATGCACTTCTACGATTTTTCTCTGTTTCAGCAGATCACAAAAATAATGTTGATTTCTTGATAATAATTGGAATTAAATTAAGTTGAAATTTTGAGAGTAGATTTTTTTTCAATTATTTTTTCAGAGAATATTTTTTTGGAATTTTTACTATTTCAATCGAATTTTTAGGGAATTTTGAATGTTAGAGGGTCAGATTTGGAATTTTGACCCCTGGTCGGTTTTTGCTTTGAAATAGTATCAAATGATCTTCAAAAATTTAGGAAAAATATGGGAAATAAAGCTAATGAGGTCAAATTTCAAACCCCACCATTTTTAGTCAAAATAGGTTCACGGATTGCCCGAAATCACCTTTTGAAATTTGAAAAATTTTGAATCTAGGTCAGTTTGACCCCCATGCACTTCGTAAATTTTTAAAAATTTTATACTTTGAATTTTTTCAAAGTAACAGTGCAATTTAAAGGATGGTTTGAAGTGAAGGTTCAGCCTGAATTTCAGAATTTTTTGCTAACGAATTTTTTGTCAATCGAATTTTTAAGTTAGATTTGAAATCTGGCCGAAAATCAGAAGATGGTGGAAAAGCTTCTAAAGAGGTTTGAACTTGAAATTCAAGCCTTCCACCAAACAGATTTTTTTTTTCATTTTCAAAACTTTTGAAATTTTTTTTCTTTCAAGAAGAATTTTTCAAAAGATTCATAGAAGATATCTTTTTTTTTCTTTTTTCAAAGTAACCTAGATTCGAATGGAAACCTAATTTAGATTTTTTTCAAAATTTTTCTTTTTGATTTTTATTTTATTTTTCACGAAAATGAGAAATATTTTTTTTTTCACAAAGAATTTTTCAAAGGAAATTGCAGCAAGTAAATCTACTCCTAAGGTTTAGAAAGAGAAACCAAATCTAAGATAGATGATGTGCACTTGATTTTTCTTCGCCGCGCTCGATGTGTGCGCAGATCCTATTTTCGTTCTGTGTTGTCCTGCACATCAAAAACGAAGTAGAGGCAGATTTGTCAGTGATAAATTAAAAGATCGAAATCAAGAAAAATGTCGTTGCTTCCCCGGCAACGACACCATTTTGTTGGTAAAAAATCATAGATTGCATTTTTGATAAAAGCGTCATAGTATAGTTGCGAAATACGATCCAACAAAGATATTGTTTTGTAAAAATAAGAAGACTTTCAGTCCTGGTCATTCGTCTCTGGGAGGTGTTGCTTTTCCTTTTGAAATTGATCTTATCCAGCTCTACTTTATTTAGAAAAGAATCGCATGTCAGTTCGTGATTATTACGTATTTAAGTACGACATGTTTAGTTTCAGAATGGATAGACAATTAAGACAGGCAACTTGAATCACACAAATATGATAGCAATCAATAAGCTCATTGTGATTTCATAACATGGAGACATATATATATAACATTTTTCTTATTCATTCAGTGAGAGAGTTGTTTGCAACAAAACTATAGATGAAGGCTTATACATAAATGCTTGAAACGGAAATCTAGCTACCAGAAAATGATTACATACAAGAATCTACGGGGGGATTTCGCATGCATCATTGGGGGAGAAGTAAGACTACACTACTAAGCAGTAAATAAAAGCAGTAAATATACGAAAAGCTAAGCTACTAATCTAGCAGAAGGAAGGGCATTTGGAGGTGTTCTCCGATGGCCTTTGAGTGGCTGAGAGAAGAAGGAGGGGCAGCCAATGGAAATTAGGCCAGCCTTTGGAGAGAGGTTGGGGAGCTGAACCAGCTTCCTGGCATGGAGATGGTGGCCTCCATGGTGGTGCTCAACTCGTGGAGGTGGAGTGGAGATGGAAGTGGTTACCCAAAGTGGAATGAATGCTAAGGAAGTGAATGGGCGCAAATGGTCACCCATTGGGTCTTTTTATAGACCTAAGGGAAGCTCTCTAGAAAATTATCTAATTTTCTGGAGGGGCCTTTGGTGGGAGCTCGTGGGAGAGTGAGAGGGAGAGGGTGGATGGTGGTTTTTAGATCCACCAAATGTGGATCGAAAAATTGAATGGCTCTTGGTTGCAATTTTTGGCAACCAAGGCAACCACACATGGTAGTGAGTTCTAGAGAACTCTAAGCTAGGTATTTTCGTATGGATGGTGTGTGTGGGTGTGTGGGTGTGGGTGTGGGTCGAAACTTAGGTGGCTAGGTTGATTAGGTTAGGTTCTAGTGGGTTTAGGTCAAGGTATGTCTCAAATTAGGGTTATAAACCCTAATTCACTAAGGCAAAGTGCAATTAAACTTAATACAAGTTTAATTGGGTGTGTGGAAACTTAATTGAGAGTAAAACAACTCAATTAATTTAGGTCTAGGTCAATTGGACTCTCACTGAGTCCAATTGGACAGTATGTGCTGAGATTAGGGCTCAATTGGACTCAATGAGTTCAATTGAATAGGCTGATGGAATTGACTAAGATCCAAGTCAATTAGGTTTAGTGAGGACCTAATTAGGTCCTTAGGGAGGTCTAGAGGTGATGTACTAGGGTTAGGGCACCTTAATTTAGGTTCCTATGGGGTTGGAATTAGGTTTAGGGACTTAAAGATCCAAGATCAAGGCTTAAATCTCAAAACAAGAATTGGAGAGCAGTATCAGACGTCTAATAATAGTGTCAGACATTTTATACTCAAAAAACAAAAGTCCAGACTTGTTGTCTGGACGTCCAATCAGAGTTAGGAAGGATTTCAGGTTCTATTTTGGGTATTCTGCAGAAATTGGACATCTGACAAAGTGTCTGGACGTCCAATAACACTGCAGAAGTGGGTTTGAAGTGTGCAAGAGATGACTAAGGGTCCTAGACGTCCTATAACTTATCTGGACGTCCAGATAAGGGTTGGAACTAGGGTTTTAGGTCTTCCTAGTGTGTTGTGACCTAATCTATGGGTGGCTAAGGCTTGGGGAGGTCTCAAGTCTATCCTAGGGCTAGGATGGACCTAAGCTCTTCACATTTTTCTACTTTATTTCTACTTAATAGAATAGAAAATCTTTAACCACCTTACATTATTATTTTTACGTATAAACTAGGCCTTCTGCTACAACTCTGCTACAACTCCCGTTATTTCAGATCCAGCTTCAGATCCAACTCCTGATCAACTTATTCCCTGCAATCGACATAATGCACTTAATCAGCACATTATAACATTATTTTCTGCATAGCTAAAGGAAAGCAGTAAAGATGCAGATAATGCGTATGCGTGCATGAGTAACCCTAACTTATGCTAAGTTCTAGCCTAATCTAGGTCAATTAAGACCTATGATTGTTGCGCAATCATACCCCCACGCCTAAATCTTGCTAGTCCCTAGCAAATGCAAGACTAAATTACTTACAGCAAGGGTCCCTAAGGGACTGATTATTTTATCAAGTGTATGCCTAGAGATTTTTCTCCATTTTGTTTTCATCCTATGCTCTAGAAATCTAGACAATCGTGAAATTGCGGCTATGTAGCTTTTGCAACGGATTCGAGTGAAAACTAATACACCTCTAAAGCCTGTACTTGACCACTAGTCAAAATTCTAGTGGGATAGGCGGACTTCTTCCCTCAGGGTATTCAAGATATTCTATAAATTTCACCCCAGCTTTGGGCTTAGGTAGATAATCTCTGAGAGAAAGGATTACATATTTGGTGGCTCATTCTCACTTGGTGCTACATAAGGACTAGTACTATAGAGTCCAAATTCCTGGATTACTAAGTAACTCAACTTAGAGAAAGATGGGAAAGACTATGCTCTCTTTGATTTATTTGTATTCATTCTCTCTTTCTCTTTTTCTTTTTCCTTTCTTTCTTTTTCCTAGAGCTCACAACCTCACCAGATTCACATATATGACTTGTATTTGGTGGTCTCACTAGGCATTAACACTTTAATTGAGTTCTCATAATTCCTTAGCCAGTATTCGAGCAGTATGAAACACATAAAAAATAGGTTAAGACTATATTTGGTGGTTCTCAAATTTATTTGATGGTATTGCCTCAATACAACTGAACTAAATATTCACTCTTTTTTTTTTCTTTGCTTTTTCTTCCTTTTCTAATTTTTTTTAATTTTTCTTTCTTTTCATCATTTTTTTTTTCATTTCATCTCTTTCTTTTCTTTTTTTTTCAACATAACACATCCATGAACTTTATTGAGGAGGCATTATTAGGGATTGGTGGTACTCAGGAGACATTGGGTGGCTTATTTGGTGGAAGTGCCAACTCACGACACCAGGAGAAACGGATAGGATGCTGTATTTGTGACCATGGCATCAATACCCTCCTTCAGCAAAGGATTCTGTAAAGAATGGTCGTAACCATCCACCTTAGCCCTAGTTTTATGAAGACTCGCTCTCCACGTATTTGCCTCATTTGGTGGCTCTCAAAATTCACTCAAAAATGTATACGCAGGAACCGAGAGTGGAAACTATGCCAAATCTCTGAGTATCATCACCTAATTATCTAGAATTTTGGATTCCTTGCACTAATCTTAGAGCACCAGTACACTCTACTCTCATCTCACACTATTTGGTGGATTTTTGGAAGAAAATCTACCTGACTCCCAAAACACTATCCGTGGGTTTAGGAAAAGAACCACTACTTCTCGACAGACTAAAGACGTTTATCAGTCTTCACCGTGAATCCATTGTAAATTCTACATGTGTGTGAAAAATTGTACTGGATTCCAGATTACATGAATCAACTAGAGGATAAAATCTCTAATGCATTCTCTTAGTAAAATAATCTTATTCATGAATGCAATATGTATATATGCTATAAACAAGTAACTGCGTATAATTTGTACTTCATAAAATTTCCTTTTCAAGTTTCATTCAACTTGACCCTAAATTTAGAGCAAGAGGTGAGCAGGTGAGTCCAAAGTGGCTGTTGTGGATGATTTCTAGCTCCAATGAGAGTATTGGAGGTGTAGTCAGTTGTTCTTTTCTTTAGGATCTTAAAGTACGTTTTATATGCAGCTCCAAAGTTTTCCTAAATGTTGGCATAAAATTTTTTAGTTTTGTTGTATCTACCCCCCCAAGCCTAAGTTCTTGCATGTCCTCATGCATGAATATAAAAGAAAATGAATACAGTAGGGAGAGAATGGGTAGAAATCACCTGTAATTGCTCCTGAAATTATACATTCAGCATCGGCCAACCTGTCGGTTGATTAACCCATAGTTTTGGGCTATTTAAGTATTTAAGTGCCTAGACATTAGGTTAATTCTAAAAATTATTTAGCATAAATTAGGATGTAAATAGATTAATTCATATTTTCAATTTAATTACATAATCCATGCATTGCATTCATATTTTAAGTGCATTTAGAATTAGCTTAGAATGACATGCATCTAATTAGTTAACCAATTAGGTACATTATTTTCATTAACAAAAAAGTTGAGGGTTTGTATATAAATGAACATAATATTTTAACATTATTTTCTTTATTCTTCTTCTTGCAGGAACGGCTGGCTGCTGCTCCAATGCCACCAGCTGCCGCAGTGAAGAACCCATTCAAGGAGGAGCGGATGTGTTGGATCTGGTCGGGCAGCTGATTTCAAATTTGTGCAGGCCACTACAAAAGGAGGAGGGAGGCAACCAAGCTCGGGAGGCCTCCACCACCGACCCACCACTGTGTAGAGAGATCTCCTCTCTTCCATTCCACACCGCCGGCCTCAACCGTGGCGGCGAGTCTCCACCACCATGGGCGTGTGGTGTGACAGGCCACACCGCCAACCGGAGCTCGTCTGCATTACCGTGAGCACGTTAGCGTGCATCTCCCTCACCGTCGTCACCAACAACCACCACTGCAGCCACTGTGCAATCACCCTTTCAGTCAGTTAAGACGTCTGGGAAATTTCCCAGATGTCTGAAGTCCACCCCCCACTCCAGCAGCAATCTTCGTCCTCCCACTTCACTTCCACCACCCACGCCACAGCAGCCACCTACTCATCTCTAGCCGCACGCAAGAACCCGCCACTTCCTCCCACTCTCACCGCCTGCACACCCACGCCAACAGAGCATGCAACCGCCCGCGCCCGCACACCCTCCAGCCGCACGCAAGGCGTGCACAGCCTCCAGCCCTCACGTCCACTCACTCCACCTTCCCCGCGCCTGCAGCCTTTGCCATCTCCACTCGCAATCGCCTGCGCACCCACGCCAGCTGCAGCTGCACCTGTAGAATCACTCCGACGCCCACAGCACCTTCTCCACGCCTGCTGCACCTGCTCTCACCGTCAATAGAGCGTGCACCGGCTGCAGTGCGCGCCCACGCCTCCAGCCAACACGCAACAGCAGTGCGCGGCAGTCCTCACCGCCAACAGGCCACGCGCACTCCCGCACCCGCACGCCACGTCGCCAACAGCAACTGCAGCACCGGCTGCAGCCACCTCCGCCGGAGGTCGTCCGGCCGGCTCCGGCCGCCACGTGACACGCTGCCACCACCGTTTCGAAGCCCTCGGTCCAAGGAACTTCCTCCGAGCTTCCCGCGTCCGGCCATCCACTCCTCGTCGTGCACGGCAAAGGGGAAAAGATCCCATGTTTTGCTACAGTAACTAGGCCATTAGAAATTACATTTTCTACCATTTTCAATTTTTATTAATATTTTATGATTCTGCATTGCGACAAATATCCTCTAGTTACTCGTAATTGCTATTAAAGCATTATTTCTTGTTTCAACCTTAATCTGAAGGCAAATCTGGCTTGATTCTTGTCCAAACTTACTACGAACAAATGTTTTCAACTGGTGCGAATTTAAAAACGTCATTGCCTCCCTGTGGATATGACCCGCTCCTCTACGAGTGGTTATTTCTTGCTAATTATTGATTAGTCTATTTTTCCACCACATAAAACTACAAACGACATTAAAGCGAACAATCGACAAGTCAAATGGCGCCGTTGCTGGGGAGGCAACAGACGCAATAATTTTTCCTGATTTTATTTTGATTATTTGTAAATTGCACAGTGATTTGACCATTAATTATTTTCTCTTCTATGTGAGAAATTTGTGCAAGAATCAGCCAGTGTGAGAGGCGACCCTTGACGTCACCAGAGGAGAATTGGACGAGCTATTTTGGAAAGGCGAAGGATGAGGATGCGGATGACATCATTGTATATTTAGTTGCTAGTTTGATAGAATTAAGACTTTAGATTTAATTTTTCATTGCATTTTGTTTGAAACCCTTGTTCTGGGGTATATTTTGAGGGGTTTGTTCCCCGATTTTGTTTTGGGCCCGTGTTGGGTAATTTTTGGGAGCCTGTTCCCTTTTCTTTAGATTTAGGTTTTTAGTTTATTGGTTACTTTTATTTGCTTGTTCATAAGTAGTGTAAAAATTCAAAAAATAAAAAAATGAGCTGCCTGCTAGAAGCTACCTGCCCTAGGACGAACCATTTAGGTCTATATAAGCAGCCTCTAGATTTATTTCTCTGCATTGCATGCATTCTTGCATCGTTGATTGCTGGAAGCAAGGTACGCATTCTCTTACTTTGCATCCTATTCTTGATCACTCATTGCATTTGGATTTAATTCAAAGACCACAAAGTTTGTCTTGAAGCAATCTAACAAGTGGTCACATATATTCAAAAAAAAAAAAAAGGACTAATTAAAGGAGGGACATTTTAAACCAAGGATTTGATTTTCAAATGTGGTGTGAGATTCAAAATTCAAAATCCTTTTGCAGTGAATGCACACTTATATCTGTTGCACCACAGCACTCTTTTAGACACTCCTAAGTCTTGAAACGACTAGGACAAGAGCCCTCCTACTGTTGGATTTTGAAGTATTCGAAACTTGAGATCAAAGGTTTTGTAAATCTAAAGAGGGGGATACCCTGTCACGGATTTTTGGGGGTAGTTGAGAAGCACCGCGAAAGAACAGCATCAAAGGAAAGCTTAGGCCTACTTGCATCCCTCGATCTTCCATCTTTGGATTTACTTGACCATTTGAGATTTAGGGAAGAATACCTAAGCTCCAACTAGGTCTTTTTAGGCATTTCGAAGGTTGACAATAGATGTGTAATTGATTGGGAAACTTTTTTTGTCACCTACAATTTGAACTAAAGTCAAAAGCCTAAATCTGTAAGGACCAAACAAGTCCTTTTGAATTGCGTTTGTAGTGCATGCTTGGTAGGCGTTCTCTTAGGAGACAACTTGTATTTGATCCTGAACCTAAAAGAATCCTAAGAAGAGACCTTCCAAGGGTAGAAATGGTCGGTCAAAGGAGCCTTAAGGAATATTTCATCCCAACCAATCAAGCTGGCCCAGCACTATGTAGACCTGGAGGGGACAATCCGTATGAGATCAAAAGTAGTACCATATCCTTGCTACCCTCCTTTTATGGTACTACTAGGGAAGACCCTTACAAGCATATTGAGGAATTCACCAAGCTCTGTTCCACGGTGAAGTTGCAGGGCGTTACTGATGACGCTCAAATGCGGACCCTCTTTCCCTTCTCCCTAAAGGACAAAGCCAAGTATTGGTATCACACCCTTGATAATATAAATACTTGGGATGCCCTGAAGGAGTTTTTGAAGAAGTACTTCCCCATGAGCAAAACAAATCACTTTAGGAGGGAAATTATGAGTTTTGTTCAAAAGGATGGGGAAGCATTCCATGATGCGTGGGAGCGCTTTAACGATTTGCTAAGACTTTGCCCACATCACCAGGTGCCTAAATGGCAACTGGTTGAAAGGTTCCACACCGGACTTAATGATTTGCATAGGCAAACTGTGGATGGTGCCTGTGCAGGAACCTTTCTATCTAAGACTGAAGATGAAGCTTGGAACTTATTTGATACTTTGAGTGAGAATTCTATTCACTTGAATTCTGCCTACATGGATAGAAAGCCCACTCTCATGCAAAGAAAGTTGGAGGCGAATGAAACAAGGGACACCCAGAATTTAGCCTATTAGATTCAATTATTGAATCCAAACATGGAAAGGCTTATGTCGAACCCGAGTTCATTCGTACCTAACACCTACACATCCCAAGCTTCCGAATGCATAATTTGTCAAGGCAATACACATGCCACTGTGGATTGCCACTTGGCCTCCCAATTCCTTGAGCTTGTACAAGCGGATTTGCATGCCACTCAAGGGTTCCATCCAAGACCTCGTAATGACCCTTTCTCCAACACTTACAATGAGGGATGGAGGAACCACCCAAACTTTTCATGGAGAAAAGGAAATGTCTCAAATTCAGGGAATTACAAACCACAATCTTTTCAAAACCATCAAATGAACCAACCTCAGACCTTTGCCCAACCTAAAACCTCTGAGATGGATGAATTGAAGGCGATGTTGAAAACTATGCAAGAAAGTCAAAGTGCCATCATCCAATCTCATGACAAGGCTATACATGAGATGAAATCACAAATTGGACACCTTGTTGAGGCCGTTAGACAGAGGGAGACTGGGAAGTTCCCCAGTGCTGCTGAGGAAAATCCTAAAGGAAAAGGGATTGTCCTTAGGGAGCATGCTGAGGCAGTGACTATTCTGAGGAGTGGGAAAGAAATTTCCAAACCCGATGCTCCTATAGTATCACCCCCTAATAAACCATCCACCCTGACTTTCACCCCGACTGGAGAAGACTTGCCCAAATCTTCTCCGCTTGAAATCACCTCACCGGAAGAAGTTGCCCCTGTTCCACCCCTTACTCGACATGACAACCCTTCCACCCAGAGATCGAGAGTGCCTTTTCCAGAGCGCTTATCCACCTCTGGGCAGACTTCTGCTAGCTCATCTGGAGCCAAAGATAAGATGGATGAGATATGGAAACTTTCAAGCAAGTGCAGATTAACTGGCCTTTGCTTGAAGCTATCAGGCAGATTCTGTCCTATGCCTGCTTCTTAAAGGACCTGTGCACGAAAAAGCGACAATCTAGAAAACAGGTCCAATCAAAAGTTGTCCTGCCTGATTCTGTTAGCTCAATTGTTCAACATGGCACACCCCCGAAACTTAAGGACCCAGGAGCCCCATACATCTCTGTAGTTATTGGTGACTTACAAATTGATGAGGCTCTACTTGATCTGGGTGAGGGGGTGAACATCCTTCCGAGCTACGTGTATGAACAACTTGGGGGAGGCAATCTGAAGCCTAGCCTTGTAATCCTTCAAGTTGCTGATCGATCACTTAAGACACCATAGGGAATTTTGGAAGATGTCCTCATAAGAGTGGAGGATTTCTTCTTTCCCGTTGACTTCTTAGTTTTGGACACTGACCCTACCAACAAGCCAACCAAACCCTCCATCATTTTGGGCCGCCCCTTCCTTGCAACTTCGCATGCTTCAATTAATTGCAATACTGGGGCATTGAAAATGGGCTTTGGGAACAGGAAAATCTGGCTTAATGTGTTTGATGCTTACAAACAAGCCGGACTTGAGGATTGTTCTCAAGTTGAGGTGATAGATGACCTGATTGAAGAGGCAACTCCTGTAATGTTATGTGATGACCCCCTTCAGCATGTCATGCTAAATGAGCATTCCCATCTCTTAGAGGAATGTGAAGGGGATATACTAGAACTAGAGGAATTGCTGGGAGTTTCTGCTGAGTCTCTTCCCCCATCATTTCCGCCGAAGGTAGATTTGCTACCTGAGATGGGGACATCTATTATGAAACCCTCAACCATACAAGCCCCCAACCTTGAGTTGAAACCCCTCCCTGACACTCTTAAGTATGTTTTCCTAGGTGCCAATGATACGCTCCCCGTTATCATTTCGGCTGTGTTATCTAAGGCACAGGAGGGAGCCTTGATTGAATGCTTGTCTAGGCACAAGGAAGCCATTGCTTGGAGCATTGCTAACATTAAGGGTATAGACTCTACACTCTGCATGCACCACATTTATACTGATGATTCCATCAAGCCTTTTAGGGACATGCAGAGACGTCTGAACCCTAATATGAGGGAGGTTGTAAAAAAGGAAATCCTGAAGTGGTTGGACGCCGGGATCATATATCCCATTGCTGACAGTAAATGGGTCAGTCCCATTCATGTGGTGCCAAAGAAGGCAGGCTTTACTGTGGAACTCAACGACCAAGGTGAACAAGTTGTCACTAGACCCTCAACTGGATGGAGGGTCTGTATTGATTACCGCAAGCTAAACACCGCTACCCAGAAGGATCACTTTCCTTTGCCTTTTATTGATCAAATTCTCAAAAAATTGGCATGGAATAAGTACTATTGCTTTCTTGATGGATATTCTGGATACAATCAGGTGGCAGTCTTTCCTGATGACCAGGAAAAGACGACATTCACGAGTCCTTACGGTACTTTTGCATTCAGGCGTATGCCGTTTGGATTATGTAATGCCCCTGCAACTTTCCAGCGGTGTATGATGTCTATCTTTTTGGACATGATTGACGAGTGTGTTGAAGTATTTATGGATGGCTTCTCTATTTATGGCTCGTCTTTCGACCAGTGTCTCCTGCACCTGGAGAATGTGTTGAAACGATGTAAGGAGACTGGTTTAGTCCTCAGCTGGGAGAAAAGTCACTTCATGGTACAGAAAGGAATTGTACATGGGCATGCTGTATCCGAGCAAGGTTTGGAAGTAGATAAAGCCAAGATTGATTCTATTTCCAAACTTCCATTGCCAACGAATGTCAAACAGATTAGATCCTTTCTAGGCCATGCTGGCTTTTATAGGCGCTTTATTAAAATATTTAGTAAGATTTCTAGGCCACTTTGTGACTTGTTGGCGAAGGAATCTTCCTTCAATTTTGATTAAAAGTGTGCCGAGGCCTTTCAAACTCTAAAGGAGGCCTTGATCTCTGCGCCTATTCTCGAAGCTCCTGATTGGACACTCCCATTTGAGCTTATGTGTGATGCATCAGATTATGCAGTGGGAGCAGTCCTTGGACAAAGGGTTGAGGGAAGACCTCATGTGCTGCATTATGCAAGCAAGACTTTAACTGAACCTCAGCAAAACTACACCGTCACTGAAAAAGAATTACTTGCTGTAGTTTTTGCTCTGGAGAAGTTTAGGTCTTATCTACTTGGGTCTAACGTGGTTATTTTTACTGATCATGCAGCAGTGAAACATCTCATTGCTAAGAAAGATTCTAAGCCACGTCTAATTAGGTGGATCTTACTCCTTCAAGAATTTGACTTGGAAATATATGAAAAGAAAGGAGTAGAAAATGTTGTGGCTGACCACTTGTCTCGCCTTCCTCTTAATGACTCTCTTTCTAGAGACATTCTTAAGACATTTCCTGATGAAACTTTAATGGCGGTAACACCAACTTTACCTTGGTATGTGGACACTGTAAATTACTTGGTCACTGGACAAACTCCTGGCTCTTGGGATGAGCAGAAAAGAAAGAGATTCATTTCTCAAGCAAGATATTTTCATTGGGAAGAGCCAAAATTATTTAGAATTCGACAAGACCAAGTATTGAGACGTTGTGTGCCTGAAGAGGAGCAACAAAGTGTGCTGAGTTTCTGCCATGAACATCATTGTGGAGGACACTTTGGTGCTAAGAAAATTGCTTTTAAGGTTCTCCAGTCCGATTTTTGGTGGCCTTCCTTATTTAAGGATTCTCATAATTTTGTTAAGGCCTATATTAGATGTCAACGGACTGGAATGATTGGGAAGAAGAATGAAATGCCTCAACATCCTATTCAATCTGTTGAAATTTTTGATGTGTGGGGAATTGACTTTATGGGCCCCTTCCCATCGTCCCATGGTTTTGAATATATCTTGGTGGCAGTTGATTATGTCTCTAAATGGATAGAGGCCATTCCTACGTGCACAAATAACCACTCTATGGTTTTGAAATTTGTGAAGGCTAATATCATATCCCGTTTCGGCTGCCCCAAGACTATTATAAGTGATGGGGGACCTCATTTCCGAAACCACCACTTCAATCGGTTAATCAAGAGTTTGGGAGTGACTCACAAGGTTGCTACCCCTTACCACCCTCAGACAAGTGGCCAGGTTGAAGTACCAAATAGGGAGATAAAAAATATTTTGGAAAAGACCGTTAGACCTGATAGGAAAGACTGGTCCCAAAAGCTCGATGATGCTTTGTGGGCTTATCGAACGGCCTATAAGACCCCTTTGGGTACTTCTCCCTTTTGGATTGTGTATGGAAAAGCATGCCATTTACCTGTTCAGTTGGAACATAAAGCACTTTGGGCTATTCGAAGTGTTAACATGGATTTAGAAAAGGCAGGTAAGGCACGACTTCTAGAATTAAGTGAGCTTGAGGAGCTGAGGAATGATACTTATGACACCTCTCAAGCTTATAAAGAAAGAACTAAGGTTTTGCATGATAAGTTTATTCTTTGAAAGACCTTTGAGCCCAACCAACAAGTCTGGCTTTTCAATTCCAGACTTAAGCTTTTTCCTGGGAAGTTAAAATCTTGTTGGGATGGGCCTTACATAATCACCAAAGTATTTCTGCATGGAGCTGTGGAGATCAAAAATCCTTCCTCTTCAGAAACTCCATTTATCGTCAACGGTCAACGGTTAAAACTGTACATAACTTTAGATGGCCATATAGTTGACGAAGTCACTCTTGAGGAGCCTTCGCTCCTACCATTCTCCGCCTCAGGTAATATCTTCCATTAGCTATTTTTGTTTTCAATGAGGACATTGTTTAAACCAGGCATGGGGGAGAGGACCTGAGGAATTTTGTTTATAGCATGCATATAAAAAAAAAAAAGAAGAGAAAATGAAAAAAAAAAAAAGTTTTGATCTTAACTGGCTAAGTTCTGCAGTCTTAAGCAAATCAGAACTCTAGGGTAGACTAAGTTAATTCTATGGTCAAACTTTAGAAGCTAAATGAGCTATTAGCTTTAGACCTTTAGGGTCCTTTGTGGACTTAAAAACTTAAGTAGGAGTTAAGTTGCGAACCATTCCTCAAGAGGTTGAGGAAGGGAAGCTAGGGTTTGAGTTAAAAGGTAGGGTAGTACCTGGAGTATTATTCTACCTTTTGGTTTACGGGTCCTTGTAACCCAAGCATCCGAATTTCACACACTTGGTCTGGTAATTAACTTAATTTCTGTCTTTCTGAAAAGAGATTTGGTTCTCTTAGTTTTGACTTAGGAGAGGCTTGAAAACACATTTTGATTGGAAGAGTTCCTGCCGTAGGAGAGGGGAGCATATACTCACCTTGACGATGCGATGATAACATATTACCTCCCCAGCGCTTGTCTCTTAGGATATCCATCCTACTGGGGGCATGTAAGCACATTGTGCGGTTCAGGTACCATGGGTGGCCCTATCTCGAAGTGCCGATTGCCATAGGCCTGAATTCGCTTAAGAAATCCATGGGCAATACTATCTCAAAGTGTCGATTGCCTGGAGTTCTTGGGGTCATTATGGGCGATGCTATCTTGAAGCATCAAAAGCCAGGCACCCTTCGAGGTATGGTAATGGGGACAATGAATCCGACACAGACCGTGTTGATAGCTAATCTGAGGTTAGACTTAGAAGAATAAAATATATATATATATATAATAAAAAAAAAATCCTTTAACTTAAATAACTCAGACCAATGCACAGGCATAGAAGCTTTAATCTCAGAGATCAATAAACTTTAGGGTAGAGTCAGAAATCAGGGAAACTTGTGCCTGAAACTCGTCTTTAGCTGACCGAGTCTGTAACTTAGCAACTACTTAGGAACCTTGTGTCTAGAGTCTGAACTTAATATGCTTCTGAAGGAAGACTAAGTGAGTTGACTAGTCTACTTGGAGTGCTAGGTTTCGCTTAATTTTACTAGGGACTAGCAAAAACTAGGTATGGGGGTATTTGATTAGCCCATAGTTGTGGGCTATTTAAGTATTTAAGTGCCTAGACATTAGGATAATTCTAAAAATTATTTAGCATAAATTAGGATGTAAAAAGATTAATTCATATTTTTAATTTAATTACATAATCCAAGCATTGCATTCATATTTTAAGTGCATTTAGAATTAGCTTAGAATGACATTAATCTAATTAGTTAACCAATTAGGTACATTGTTTTCATTAACATAAAAGTTGAGGGTCTGTATATAAATGACCATAATATTTTAACATTATTTTCTTTATTCTTCTTCTTGCAGGAGCGGCTGGTTGCCACTCCAACACCACCAGCTGCCGCAGTGAAGAACCCATTCAAGGAGGAGCGGATGTGTTGGATCTGGTCGGGCAGCTGATTTCAAATTTGTGCAGGCCACTACAAAAGGAGGAGGGAGGAAGCCGAGCTTGGGAGGCCTCCACCACCGACCCACCACTGTGCAGAGAGATCTCCTCTCTCCCATTCCACACTGCCAGCCTCAACTGCGGCGGCGAGTCTCCACCACTGTGGGCGTGTGGTGTGACAGGCCACACTGCCATCCAGAGCTCGTCCGCATTACCGTGAGCACCTTAGCGTGCATCTCCCTCGCAGTCGTCACCAACAACCACTGCCGCAACCACTGTGCAATCACCCTTTCAGTCAGTTAAGACGTTCGGGAAATTTCCTGGGCGTCTGAAGTCCACCCCCCACTCCAGCAGCAATCTCCATCCTCCCACTTCACTTCCACCACCCACGCCGCAGCAGCCACCCACTCATCTCCAGCCGCATGCAAGAACCCGCCACTTTTTCCCGCTCTCACCACCTGCACACCCACGCCAACAGAGCGTGCAACCGCCCATGCCCGCATGCCCTCCAGCCCTCATGCCCGCTCACTCCACCTTCCCCACACCTACATCCTTCACCATCTCCACGAGCAATTGCCTGCGCACCCACGCCAGCTGCAGCCGCACCTGTAGAATCACTCCCACGCCTGCAGCACCCTCCCCGCGCCTGACACACTCACTCTCACTGTCAACAGAGCATGCACTGGCTGCAGTGCATGCCCACGCCTCCAGCCAACATGCAGCAGCAATGCGCGGCAGTCCTTACCGGCAACAGGTTGCACGCGCTCCTGCACCCGTGCGCCACGCCCGCCAACAGTAGTTGCAGCCACCTCCGACGGAGGTCATCCGGCCGGCTCCGGCCGCCGCGTGACACGCCGCCACCACCGTTTCGAAGCCCTCGGTCCAAGGAACTTCCTCCGAGCTTCCCGCGTCCGGCCGTCCACTCCTCGTTGCGCACGGCAAAGGGGAAAAAATGCCCTATTTTGTTACAGTAACCAGGCCATTAAAAATTGCATTTTCTGCCATTTTCAATTTTTATTAATATTTTATTGATTCTGCATTGCGACAAATATCCTCTAGTTACTCATAATTGCTATTAAAGCATTGTTTCTTATTTCAACCTTAATCTGAAGGCAAATCTGGCTTGATTCTTGTCCAAATTAACTACGAACAAACGTTTTTAACTGATGCGAATTTAAATATGTCATTGCCTCCCTGTGGATATGTCCCGCTCCTCTACGAGTGGTTATTTCTTGCTAAATATTGATTAGTCGATTTTTCCACCACATAAAACTACAAAGGACTTTAAAGCGAACAATCGACGAGTCATCAGTATGTAATATGTAGAAAGGAAATATGCTTAAAGAGAAATATGATATGTATAAAAATGGTTATGTATAAGGTGATGGTAGAATGTGAGGCAGAGGTTGAGCTTAACGCCTCCAGCTGGGCGAAAACTTAATCAGATGTATCAGTTCTAGCTTAAGAGTAGGTCAAGATAAAAAATAAGATGTGCTCGTATGCTCCCAGAATCAGTGGTCCGGAGATGCGAACCAGCTGATTATGCACCCCTACTCCGAAAAGTCTAACTATAAGAAAGTGTGGAGTGGTGGTGGAAAATAGAGGATAATCAGAGGGGGCATCATGATGTTGACTGAGTTTATTTATCATGTCCTACAATTCAGCAGGAAGTTGCTGAGGGAGTAGATCAACATGTGTCTCAGAACCAGAGTTTGAATCATATGGGTCTTCATAACGATAGTTGACATTAAAGATCATGCCCTCTCCAGGCTCTAGATCATATGGGGGTATCCATGAAAGTAGATCTGTGGGGAGGTTACCAAAATCATTGTCAGAAATTCCTTCATCCTCATCAGTACTCATCTCTGATTCATCGGAGGCTGACTCTTCAGGCTCGAGGTCAAGCCATTGACTAGGATGATAGGTGCATCCCTAGCTCATTCTACTCAAAGCTTCACCCTCGTATGCATTGGGTTCCTCAGTAATTCCTACTTCAGGTAGCATATGTATTTCTTCATTCAAGTCATCCATAGCTACTTTTGGTCTTCGGATGTCAGGATCAGGGATAGAAAGTGTTGTCTCAAAATCTCTAGCATCCGAATTAGGGATGTAGGTGAAAGAAGAAGAGTACAGATCAGAAGATGTTGGCTCTAGCATAGGTTCACCTACAATGGGAAGCAACCTAGATTGATTAGCAGTGTCGCAAGTAATGTCTACCTCAGGATCCATATCCTCAATTAGATCTGCTTCCCTTATCTCGAATGGGTTATCCAACCTAAAAGGTGTCTCCCAGGGTTTAGGATAGTCTGATTGTGGCTTAGTCCTAGAGATATCAGTCCTTTCTTCCTCAATTTCCTGAATGGAGTTCTCAGATGAACCCATTCAGCATACTTCCTGCTCCTATCTCATATCCAAGCTAGATTCTTCTTCCCCTAAATGATCTTCCAACATCTGCTCCCGAGAATCTTCTGTGTGTTCTTCTGGCGTAGTCATTTCAGATTCTTCGAGATCTTCAAGACTATTTTCCACTTGGTATCTCAAAAGTAGTTGTTCTTGAGTTTCCTAATTTTGTCCCATTCTCCTTGTTATCTCTGTTGTTTCCTAAAGGAGCTCCATCACAGCTTGTTGATGCAGAATCCAGCTTTGTTTTGGGTTCGGCTCAATGATGGCCTAGATTTCGTGCAGGTAGAATGCGGCCTTCTCCTTAGTGCTAGCTATAGCTCTCTATATTCTGCAATGCGGTCACATATGCACCGGTAGCTCTTTAGGGGTTCCAAGGGGTGAATCAGGTCTACCCATATTCCATGGGTGAGAAGCAGGAGTATAAAATCCATATCCTAGGTTATAAGATGTGGTCCTTTGAGGGACCGACTGGTATTGATCATAAGATCCAGGGTTAGGACATGGGTTAACCATTTCGGTAACCCAAGGAGAAGGATTAGGTGAAGCGAAAAATCATCTTTGCCACCTTGGGTTCCGATCCCAAGGTTGAGCTGATTCAGTGACCTGGGCTCTCAGATAAGCTCGTGGGTCCAGCTCATCAATATCTTGACCTGGTCTAGGTCCAAGATTAGCCATTGTGGCTAAGCAGATAAAAGAATAGGGTGGGGGAGAAGATGGCCTAGGTAAAGTGACTCACCTCCTTGGGAGCGGCTCCTAAGGTCCAACCAGTTGAGGTCTAAGTGACCTCCTCCTTGCATACACCACCCAACCCCTTAGTTGGTGTAGCCAAGCCAAATAGGGATAAGGCCCTGTCAATCAGATGGTCCTTTTGAATCAGATGACCAGATTTTTCATTAGACATTTGAATTCCTAAAGAAAAATTCATCTTTCAACAGACTGAAAGTGATTCCCACCCTCAAGCTAACCCAGCCAATTTGGTTACGAGAGGATTAAGGGGAAGGTTCTTCCTTTGGCTTACTCCAATTCCGTTAACCCCTGAGCCGCGGTCGTTTGACACTACCCCATAGACTTAGTCACCAGGTTTGGCAAGAGAGATTGAAAACACCCAGTAGTATGACAACAAATTTGGGTTGCTTACATGTTTTAGAATTAATTTTAATCCATTTTCCTTCAGTTAGGGTTTGTGGTGAGTGGCCCACAAGGTGACCAAGCTCACCAGCTAAACACTAGACTTGACTAAGTCTTGGTTAGCCCAAATGTGGTCTCTAGAGTTTAACCCTAAAGATGTAACCTAAGGTTCGTACAATTCTAGGGTTTTGTTCTGTTTCAGCAGACTATAAAAATAAAATTCATTCTCTGGCAAAAATTGGAATCCAATTAAGTTCAAATCTGGAAAGTAGATTCCTTTTTCAATTATATTTTCATAAAATATTTTTTTATAATTTTTTCTATTTCAATCCAATTTCTAGAGATTTTTGAATGACAGGAGGTCAGATCTAGAATTTTGACCCCTGATCGGTTTTTCGCTTTGAAACAGCATCAAATGACTTTCAAAACTTTGGGAAAAATATGGAAAATAAAGCTAATAGGATCAAATTTCAAACCCACCATTTTTAGTCAAAACAAATTCACTGATTGCCCGGAATTGCTTTTTGAAATTTGAAAAATCTCAAATATGGGCTAGTCTGACCCCCTTGCACTTTGTGAATTTTTTAAGATATTATACTTAAAATTTTTTCAAATGAGTGGTGTCGTTTGAAAGATGGTTTGAAAATGAAAGTTTAACTCGAATCTCATAATTTTTTGCTTACTAATTTTTCAGCAGTTGAATTTTAAATCAGACTTTGAAATATGGCTGAAAATCAAAGGATGGTGGAAAAGCTATTAAAGTGGGTTTGAGTTTGAAATCCAAGGTTTCCACCAAAAAATGTTTTTCCTTTTTTTCAAAACTTTTGGATGTTTTCTTTTTCAAAAAGAATTTTTCAAAGGATTCAAAGAAAATATCCTTTTTTTTTGCTTTTTTCAAATTAACCTACGATTCAGGAAGAAACCTAATCTAGATTTTTTCAATTTTTTTTCCTCTTTTTCATGAAAATGAGTAAATTTTTTTTCTTTTTTTTCGAAAGAAATTGCAGGAAGTAGATCTAGTCCTAGAGTTCAGAAGAAACCAACTCTATAAAGGAGATGATGTGCACCTGGATTTGTTTTCCACACTTGTTGTGTGCGCAGATCCCGTTCTTTTTCCCTTTTTCCTACACATCCAGAAACAAAGTAGAGGCAAATGTGTTAGTGATGTTTTAAAAGATTGTAATAAAAGAAAATGATGTCTCCCCAGCGACAGCACCATTTGTTCGGTAGTCGTAGAGCACATTTTTTGTAGGAAAAGCATTGTAGTATAGTGCGCAATATGACCAAACAAAAATATTTGTAAAAAGATAACGAGACTTTGAGTCCTAGTTATTCGTCTCTGGGAAGTGTTTCTTTCACTTTTGAAATCGTTCTTTTTGATGCTCTATTTCGTTTAAAAGTGCATGCTAGTTTCCAATCTCCTAACTAAAACTTCACCACTTCTGTTATTAACCCAGATTACATGCGCATGCGTCAAATAAATTACGAAGGTGAACGTGTGAGTTTCTGTGTGCACGATTTTGGAACGGTGGTGACTATTTATGGAGAAAGCGTCTATCATTAGATTTTCAATATCCTCGGGAAACGACATGCTTGTTGCGAATAGATAAACAGTTGAAAAATAGGCAAATTGAATCACGCGAAAAGAATGACAATTATTAAGTTCATGGTGATTTTAAACATATAGAGATATATATATATATAAATGCATTTTCATTTATTTCATTGGAGAGTTATTTGCACAAGAAATTTAGAGGAAAGCTTATACATGAATGCTTGAAACTGAAATCTAGCTACCAGAAAATGATTGCATACGAGAATCAATGGGGGGACTTCGCATGCCTCATCGGGGGAGAAGTTAGACTACGCTATTAAGCAGTAATAAAAGCAATAAAATTATGAAGAGAACAAACTAAATCTAGCAGAATAAAGGGCATTTAGGGGTGGTCCCCGATGGCCTTGTAGTGCTCGGGAGGAGAATGAGGGCTGGACAATGTAGCTTCGGTCGACCCTTGGAGAGAGGGAGGATTGATCCAACATCCCGACATGATGTCCTCCATGGTGGTGGTAGTGAGCTCGTGGAGGTGGAGTGGCTAGCTAAGTGGAAGTGGGCGTGAATGGCACCAATGAAGTGAATTTGCCAACGAAGTGAATGGGTGCATTTGGCCACCCCTTAGGTCCGTTTATAGACCTAAGGGAAGCCCTCTAGAGAATTATGGAATTCTCTAGAGAGGCCTATGGTGGGAGCTCGTGGGAGAGTGAGAGAGAGAGGATGGATGGTGGTTTTTAGATCCACCAAATGTGGATCTCAAAATTGAATGGCTCTTGGTTGCTAATTTTGGCAACCAAGGCAACCACACATGGTAGAGAGTTCTAGAGAACTCTAAGCAAGGTATTTTCATGTGGATGGTGTGTGTGGGTGTGTGTGGGTCGAAACAAAGGTGGCTAAGTTTATTAGGTTAGGTTCTAGTGGGTTTAGGTCAAGGTATGTCTCAAATTAGGGTTATAAACCCTAATTAACTAAGGCAAAGTGCAATTAAACTTAATACAAGTTTAATTGGGTGTGTGGAAACTTAATTGAGAGCAAAACAACTCCATTAATTTTGGTCTAGATCAATTGGACTCTCACTGAGTCCAATTGGACAGTGTGTGCAGAGATCAAGGCTCAATTGGACTCAATGGGTCCAATTGAATAGGCTGATGGAATTGACTAAGATCTAAGTCAATTAGGTTTAGTGAGGACCTAATTAGGTCATTAAGGAGGTCTATAGGTAATGTACTAGGGTTAGGGCACCTTAATTTAGGTTTCTATGCGGTTGGAATTAGGTTTAGGGACCTAGAGATCCAAGATCAAAGCTTGAATCTCAAAACAGGAACTGGAGAGTAGTATCAGACGTCTAATAATAGTGTCAGACATCTTATGCTGAAAAATCAGAAGTCCAGACTTGTTGTCTGGACGTCTAATCAGAGTCAGGAAGGATTCAAGGTTCTTGGGTATTCTACTGAAATTAGACGTCTGACCAAGTGTCTGGACATTCAATAACACTGCTGAAGTGGGGTTAAGGTGTGCAGTAGTTGGCTAAGGGTTCTGGATGTCCTATAACTTATTTGGACATCCAGATAAGGGTTGGAACTAGGGTTTTAGGGCTTCCTAGGGTTTTGTGACCTAATCAAAGGGTGGCTAAGGCTTGGGGAGGTCTTTAGGCAATCCTAGGGCTAGGATGGACCTAAGCTCTTCACATTTTACTGCTTTATTTATACTTAATAGAATAGAAAAATTTTAACCCCCTTACATTATTATTCCTACATCTAAACTAAGTCTTCTGCTCCAGCTCTTCTACAACTC
This sequence comes from Thalassia testudinum, assembly GCA_037157565.1. Taxonomy (NCBI): domain Eukaryota; kingdom Viridiplantae; phylum Streptophyta; class Magnoliopsida; order Alismatales; family Hydrocharitaceae; genus Thalassia; species Thalassia testudinum. Next base: position 126,836,868 of record JAZHRO010000014.1, on the reverse strand, counting down.
CCGTTATTCCAGATCCAGCTTCAGATCCTACTCCAGATCTGCTTATTGCTTGCAATCGACATAATGCATTTAATCAGCACATTATAACATTATTTTATGTATAGCTAATTTAAAGCAGTAAAGATATAGATAATGCTTATGCGTGCATGAATTTCCCTAACTTATTCTAAGTTCTAGCCTAATCTAGGTCAATTATGACCTATGATTGCTGCACAATCAGTATGGATGGTGGTTAGGAAGCTTCCTTGGCACCATGTGAAAGGGTACCAAGGAGGGTGGATTGGATGGTAGTTAGGAAGCTTCCTTGGCACCATGTGAAAGGGTGCCAAGGTGGGTGGTTAGGAAGGTTCCTCGGTGCCATGTGAAAGGGTGCCAAGGAGGATGTTTAGGAAGCTTCCTTGGTGCCATGTGAAAAGGTGCCAAGGAGTGTATTTTAGGCACCAAAGGTTGGTGGCTTTAATGTAGGTGGGTGGCCACTAAGGTGGAGAAGGAGTAGGGTAGGTGTTGGATTTGAGTTGGATCCAATTGAGTTGAGCTAGGGTCCAACTACTAGAGCTTCTGTCTTCATGTTCGAGCGTGGAAATTGGGTATTTGAAAATAGTGTCATAGCTTGTTGTGTAGTTGTGAAATCCTCTTGACAAAAAATATTTCTAGATTATCTAGACTATGTGTCCCGGTCCTTCGTCTCTACGAGGCATTTATGGAAATGCTAATCTTGATTTTGATCTTTTCCTCTCTGCTCGCTTAAAAATGCATGCCAATTTGTAACTATTTACGTATTCATGCATGACTTGTTGTTGTAATACTATCAGAAATCAAAGTAGGCAGCTTATTATCACAAGCAAGACATTACAAGCAAGCTCATGGTGATTTTTCACACATAGATATATATATATAGAAAGAACTCAAAGATTTTTCATTGATTGCTTGGTTACATTACAGAACGAAGCTAATGGAAAGCTTGTACATGAAATCTTAGAAGATTACTAGCTATCAGAAAAAGCGTACACGTGAGGATCTATGGGAGATTGCATGTGCACCATACAGGAGGGAGAGAGATAGCTACACTACCAAGCATAAAATAATGTAGCAAATTAGAAGAACTACTTATCTATCTAGCAAGCAGAAGGAAGGGAATTTAGAGGTGGTCTCCAATGGCCTTTGAAGTGGTTGGGAGAAGAAGAAGGGGCGGGCAATGGTGGGTAGGCCGACCCTTGAATGGAGGAAGGAGAGGTTTCTCTAACATTGGACATGGAGGTAGGAGTGGTGATGGTGATGAAGCTCGTGGATGGTGGAATGGAGGTGGAGAGCTATGTTAATGGCTAGATTCGGTTGCATGGCCATCCAAGAGGTCTTTTTATTGACTCTTGGGCGACTATGGGTGTAGCTCTCTAGAGAATTATATAATTCTCTAGAGAGTCTCTAAGGTGGCCATCAAGGGAGAGAGAGAGGTTGTTTTTAGATCCAAAAATCATGGATCTAAGAGAAGACTCTCCCTTGGTTGCTAGTTTTAGCACCCAATGGTGGCACCACCTATGGAGAGTTCTAGAGAACTCTAGGTGTGTGGGTGAGTGTGTAACCTAGATGGCTAGGTGGTCTAGTGGTTTAGGTTAGGTCCTAAGGGTTTGGGTTAGGGTAGGTCCTGAAATTAGGGTTGTAAACCCTAATTGCTAAAATGGAATGTGCAATTAAACTTGTACTAAGTTTAATTGAGTGAGTGTAAATATAATTGAGAGTGAGATTACTCAATTAAGTTCAGCTTAGGTCAATTAGATGCTCACTGAGTCCAATTGGGCTTGTGTGGATTGAGATATGAGCTCAATTGGATTCTATGAGTCCAATTGACTAGGAAATTGTAATTGACTATGATTTGAGTCAATTGGGCTTAGTGAGAACCTAATTAGGATCTTAAGAAGGTCTAAAGGTGGTGAACTAGGATTAGGGTACCTCAATTTAGTTTCCCAAGGGGTTGGAATTGGGTTTAAGGACCTAGGAACTCAAGATCCAAGCTTGAATTCTAAAACAAGGATTGGAGAGTAGTTCTAGACATCCAATAAGAGTGTCAGACATCTTATACTCAAAAATCAAAAGTCCAAACTTCTTCCCTAGATGTCTAATTTGAGTCAGGAAAGAATTAGGGTTCTATCTTGGGGATTCTACAAAAATTGTACGTCTGACCAAGTGTCTAGACGTCCAAAAACACTACAGACATGGGTTTAAGGTGTGAGGGTCATGGCTAAGCATCCTTGTTGATGCGGAAAATCTATGCAAAAAGGTTGAGTTTAGAGAACCCATCATTGTAGAATGATTTGCGAGGAACATCGTCAACAGATAATTTAACCGAAACTGGAAAGGAATTCCAGGTCAAACACAGGGAGGCGGACGTTTGATTAAAAATCACATTTGTTTTGTTCTTACAAAGCATATTAGCTAGTTGAATTCAATCTACATTAGCTATCTACTTAAAGAATAAAGAATAGAAGAGAGAGAGAATAATATAAATAAAGACAAAATAGAGAGAGAATGAACAGGTATTTCCTAATCATTGAATCAAGTTCATTACAACTACTTGTTACACTAGAGAAATCTTATAACTAGAAAGTGGTAAATCTAATCTCAAAAGCAGTAAAAAGAAGGGAGGTGAGAAATTATCCTCCTTGACGGCTGCTTGGAGGACGAGCCACATTGTCGGAGCACCCGGAAGAAGGTGTGAGATGCGGGACAAGGGAGAATGACGACGAATGACAGAGGATGGGCTAGGGAAACATCGCAGCGGGATTAGCTTCCTGAACAGCAGTGAGAGGACAACCGTTGGATGCTCCACGAAGGAGGTGAGAAAGGTGGAAAAATTCTAATTTTAACTCTATTGGAGAATCCCAGGTTTAGGACAAGCTCGTAGAGCCTTTGAAGGGGTGAGGGAAGTATCTAGGGGTCGTAGGGCTATCTATAGGTGAGGTTTGAAGTGGCAATTAGGTCATTTCAAGTTTAAAACATTAATTTAGGGTTTTTAGTAATAGATTTATTTGTCACTAAAGCCCTGAACGTGGGCTTAGTCAGTGCACTCGGCCGCCACTTCTCTTGTACCATCAATGCATGCACACGTTTGAGCAATATTAACCGTCCTATCTCAAGATAGGATGGCCTAAAATGCGTGCCTCTCCTCTTCACTCACCATGTGCTTGTGCGTGCGATGGCACTGTAGCACCTCATCAGATTGCGCGTTCGTGCTCCTCTCATCTGGGCACACCAAGTTGCACATTCTCTACTGCCCAATCTCCATCCAATGGCCGAATTGCGCCCAAATGATCCTTTCGCGGCTAATTTGAGGAGAGCGAGGATCAAACTCGCACCCTTCCCTCGTGGATGAAGTGCTCAACCGCTACATTGCGGCTGCCACTTTGTCATGTCTTCATCTCCTTCACATGCTTTCTCGACCATTGAATCTCAATCCAACAGTGGAGATCTTCCCTTGAGCTCTCTTCTAAGATATGGGCAAGTGTGGCTAGGAAGGATCTCAACTGTTGGATTGAGATCCAACGGCTGAGATGCTTTGGCCATCGTATGAAGAGGTGCTGCAGTCAGCTTGGGCCGATGTTGGGCAGTTTGGATGGTGCCACGTGGCACCATACTGGCTGTCCGTCTCCTCTAACTTGTAGATGGTACTACGGATGTCAGATTGGATCGATTTTTACGCTGTTGGCTGTGATCGTCGATCCGAACCCATCCGTGTGATCAGATTTTTCATCTGAAGACTAATTTGCACCATCTGGCCCCTTGACCTCTGATCTTTCTCGGACTACATTTGTTACTATGGAAGTCCGATCAGGGCAATCTTGGAGTCGTTGAACTCCGATTGTCACCCTAATCAGATCCAAACAGTTGGATCTTCAATCCAAGGCCCCGATTAAATATCACCCTATTACCTGACCACAAAAAGAGAAAATTAACCTAAACTTTATACAATCTAACCTAAATGCAAGATGATGCATGTTATGCAATATTTATAATGTATGATGCAAATATATGTCTAAGAATGTGCATAAATAGATAGTTGATGTGATATAAACGTGTTTACATCGCGCCCCCATGCCTATCTTTTGCTAGTCCCTAGCAAAACCACATGCTATTTATAAGAGAATTAGGATTATATTTCTTGGGCAAAAGTTATTTTTCAACTCTTAGGAATTTCGACTATGACCTGAACTATAGAGACACAACAATGCCCGGGTGTCTGCCAAATTGTAGACCGCCTCAAGCCCTCACCTTATTCAAAGAAAGATTTTTTAAAATTTTTTTTTTGGGATATTTGACTTTAGGGTTTCGGAGTAGCTTTCTACGGCCACTCAACCCACCCAATACTCGATGAGAACTCTAAGTTCTAAGCATCTTTTTGTATGAAGTGCTAGACTCATTGATCGGCAATCAGAATGAACTTCACGTTTCTACACCGTTAGGTGTCCTTAAAAAGAATTCTGCCTAAAGGTATATCTATCCGACCGGTAGCTTTCTCCCTACTTTAATTTTTATGGGGTCAACATAAGGGCGAACCCAATGTATATCTCCCAGGCTTATTCTACTTCTCTACTTCTTTCTAAGTGTTTAGGAATTATACGTGCATTTCTTGAGCTGGGATCTGGACAACCTACCAATGGGTTTTACCCATGATAACTTGTTTGCCATACTCGTGAGGTGAAATGTGGATTATTTCTTTTTTCTTTCTTTCTTTCTTTTTCTTTTTTCTTTTCTATTTTTCTATTTATCTTTTCTTTTTAAATATTTTTCTATTTTTTTCTTTTTTTTAAGTACGTGGCATCTTTGATCTAAGATTTACCTAAAGGCAGCAGGAAAAGAATGGTCGTGTGGCTAAGCTCCGGAGAACTAACCAATGGGCTATTACCCACGATAGCTTGCTAGCCATACCACCCTAGAAGGTTCATTGGCTACCTAATTTCCGTAAAAATCGTCCAAAAGTGAGTCAGTGCAAATAGTGTGTAGATGCTTAGACTTAAATCAGAGGGTGGGTTGATAAATCGCATACTTATCACCACAACTTATTTAACCAAATTAAAATAAATTTTCAAATGGCGAGGGCTCGATAAACAAATCCACATTTTAGTTGACACCTGAGTTGATTAAGACCTAAGACTGAAGGGTCTAAATATTTAGGACATATTGTATCATTCATATGGTTGACAAATTTCTAGAGCCCAAGTTCTCTTTTCCTAAATCAATGTTTTTTAAATAAAATTTAAAAAAATCTATAGAGCTAACAAGATGATTCCGATAATGATATCCACCCCCCCATTCATATCTATTGCAATGTCCTCATTGTATTAAAAAGACAAAACAGAGTGGAGTAGAGAAGAAAACACTTGAATTTCGTGATTAACAGGTCGACTCTGAGATGAAAAAGAAACTGTATACATGTTGAATTTAGTGCCTTTAGCTAGGCACCTTATACAAAGAAGAAGAAATAAAGAATTCACAGGTGTAGGTCAGAATCAAGATAAAAGGATTCACCTTAGGACCTGCAAGCAGATGTCCATAGATGTGGACTAGATTGTGGTGCAGACCCATACCCCATTGTCGAGTATATTTAAGGTTATAGATAAAATTACCCAGAACCTAAGATCATTATGCAAGCAGGGTTGAGCCTGCGATTTGTAAGCATGAAACCCAAGTCCAAAAAGTCGAATAACAGAAAAATCATGCTTAAAAGGATAATCAATGAATTCATGCTTAGGTTGGACATCCTCTGAGTCAAAAATGTCATAAGGGTCCTGCTAGAAGATTGGTTGTTTTAGACAAATAGGCACCCTTAGACTCAATCTTCTGCTTCCTCCGGAACTGGCTTCCTAAATCTTCATTTCCCAACTCCTATCTTCTATAATTAGGACTTCAGATTCCCGGACCTCTTGCATGATAATCACTTGATTTAAAATTTGCAAGTCCAAGATTGATGGCTGAATCAAAATTGACCTGGGTCTAGTGATCTCAAAATCAAAATCATCAATATGCTCAATGGGATGTGCTTGAGGAATGGGGCCTTGAATTGAATCCTTAATAACATGATCTGAATTAGCCATGCGATCTCCAACAGGATCAAATTCCTTAATTTTAAGGCCATCAAATGATTCATCGAATTCCTCAGGCCCAGTCATCTCACTGAAATCGTGTGCTGCAAACTCAGGTGAGACTTTGCATAATGATTCTTCACCTTCAGAATCAAAGAATTCTAAATCTGCATTAATGTATGTCTCAAAATCATCAATCAATTTTTGTTCCATGGAGACATACGTTTCCTCGTACCCTACCTCAGGGATCTCAGGTGAAGAAATCAGTTCATCCTTATTTGATTGCTCTAGAGCAACTTGGTCAACCCTGGTCTTATAAAATGCATCCCCCCAATAGGTGCCTGAGTGGATTCAGATATCGGCTCTCCTATTATGGGTTCATCCAGGGAATCATCCCAAGGTTGGACTAGAGCAATCACAAATCTCATCCTTAATTTTGATAACTTCCCAAGTAAAAGCTCACCCAGGTCATTATCCTTAACATCCAGTAGCCAATCAAACAAATACTTGTTAAGATCGTCAATCATTTTAATAAGAGGCTCAAATTCTTCAGTGCAAGGTGTTGGCTGAGCTTCTAAAGATTGTATGGTATTCCTTAAGTTAGCTAACACCTTATCTTGGACCTGGTTAACCTGAACCAAATGGATTAGTTCAGGATTAGGTGGGTTTGGGTTTAGTCTAGGGGAGTCAATGAATTGAGGTTCTTGATACCCTCCTTGCTAATAGGTCATTTCAGGTTGTCCATAAGGAGGTGATGACTATAAGTAGTGTAATCTAGGGAAGGGTTAGGATCAGCATATCATTCTTAATTGTAGATCACATTAGGTTGTCCAAAAGAGGGCGATGATCAATAATCGATGTAGCTCGGACAAGGATAAGAATTAGGATCATGGTATCCAGGGTTAGACCCTGAACACGATGGTTCAAAACTATATCCCCAATTGGGATTATCCCAATTAGAAGATGGATGAGAATAAGTCTGGTTGGAATAATAATCATTTTGGGAATAAGTGGTGGTAGGAGGTTAAGAGTGGAAGTGCTAATAGGATGTGAAAGGATCCATGATAGAACGAGAGGAAGAAAGGTGTCCTACAATACAAATAATCAAACTTGTCCTTAAGTGAGCTAGCCTAAAGGGCTATAGACTCCCAGAAGCCATCTTGAGATGAATAAATGATTTTATCTACTTCTTTCTAGTCAATCCAACCAGTTAGAGGGAGAGGCTGGGGAGAAGGTTCTTCCCTTGGATTTCGCCTTAGGTTCCTTTGATACCTCCCAACCGCGATCGTTTGATTCTGCTCCCCTAGCTATACATCAGATTGAACGGTAGAAGTAGACTAATCAAAAATAATCTCGATCTGGGCTTTGAAGAGCGAGTCCAATCCTTAAGGCCATCATCTACTCTTCTTTAATTAAGGTTAGGTTTGAATGTGCTTTGGAAAGTGATGGGCCCTTTTTTAGGTTGTGCCCTTAATGATTGATTGATATGTGTGTGCGTGCACAACCAGTGGTTTTCAAGCAAGATTATTTTTGGATGTGGTGAAATTTAGGGTTTAAATCTTGCTTAGTAGCTTTAGGATTCCACTTTAGGTATATTCAATCAAGTTCAGTTGGCACACCAGGTTTTGAAAGCACAAGTGATGATGTCTTCTGTTAAAATTTAAAAGAATGTGGAGTGCCTGGTAAATCCCTAAAAGTTGAACCTATTTGGCAGCTACTTGATGATTTGTTTATAGTTGAAGTGGTGTGGCCCAAACAACTCAAATAATTAGCTTGATGCACCACTTAATTAGGCACACAAGTGATTACCTAATCTGATTTCTACTCAATTATGTGTGGATGAGTGTACCAGTCACAAAGATCAGGTTATCGGTTGCGTATAAAGAATTAGAAGAGGTTGTGTACCTCTATGAGATTTTTAAAAATTTTTCTTTTTATATGCGGAGGGTGAGGCGAGTGGAAGTGTCAAACAAACAATCAAAACTAACCTTAGAGTTTATGCAAGCTCCTAGTTTAAATAGGGTTTGTGTTATTAGCTGGTGGAATGAAATCTAGTGGGTGGGGAGGTACGATTACTTACAAACCCTTCAACAGCACTTTATTCCAATCTACCGCTTTTGCATGCCTCGTGAGAGTACCTGCAATCATAATATTAAAGGAGAGAAGTGAGGTAAATGATTAGTAAGTTAGAAAATGTGAAAAATCAAAGAGTGTTGCCTCCCTGGCAATGGTGCCAAAATGTTGATGTGAAAAATCTACGCAAAAAGGTTGAGTTTGGAAAACTCATCATTGTAGTGTGATTTGCGAGAAAAACCATCAGCAAATAATTTAACCAAAACTCAAAAGGAATTCTAGGTCAAACACAGGGAGGCAGACGTTTGATTAAAAATCATGTTTGCTTTATTTTCACAAAGCAGATTAGCTAATTGAATTGAATCTACATTAGCTATCTACTTATTGAATAAAGAATAGAAGAGAGAGAGAATAATACAAATAAAGACAAAATAGAGAGAGAATGAACAAGTATTTCTTAATCATTGAATCAAGTTCATTACAACTACTCATTACACTAAAAAGCAGGAAATCTTACAATTAGAAAGAGGTAAATCTACTCTAGAAAGCAGTAAAGAGAAGGGAGGTGAGAAATTATTCTCCTCGATAGCTGCTTGGAGGATGAGTCGTGTTGACGGAGCTCCCGGACGAAGGTGGTGAGATGTGGGATGAGGGAGAATGAGGATGGAGGAAAGAGAATGGGGCAAAGTGACATCACAATGGGATCTGCTTCTCGAATGGCAATGAGAGGACAGCCACATAATTCTCCACGAAGGAGGTGAGAAGGTGGAAAAATTCTAATTTTAACTCTAATGGAGCATCTTGGGTTTGGGACAAGCTCATAGAGCCTTTGAGGGGGTGAGAGAAGAGAAGGGATGAGAAATATGTGGGGGTTGCAAAAGGAAAAGAGAGAGGAGGAAAGGGGGGAGGGCGATGGTAGGTGATCCTAGGGCGAATCGAGGGAGAAATCGTAATGGTGAAGGTTCGACAACTTTGAGGTCCGAGGATTGGAGATGGAAGGAAGGAAGAGGAGTCAGGGATATTGGAAGGTGGGGAGCAAACATGGGGAGCGCAAACAAGGGGATGCACTGGGGCAACAAAGAGGTTTTGCGCTTCAGATGTCGATGCTGAGGCCACATGGTGGCGGTATGCTGTCACCGACCTGTATGCCTTCCGTGTGGAGGACATGGCCACAAGTGGGATTCCTGTGTGACCAATAGAGGGCAGGAGAGGGATGGGTCCAATCTGCATCTTGGGCAGCAAACATCAAGATGCCACCACCATCGCCTCCTCCTACCTATAGGGGCCATATGGTGGATGTTGAAGTACCCATGACAAAATAAATCAAAATTGCTAAACTGGTGCTGCGAGGGGCTCTGGTAGGAGAGGTGATGACTGATACTCCCTCCTTAGACAATATTCATCATTTGGTAAGGTCTCTATCTCTGTCAACCGATGGTTCAAAGGTTGCGTTCCTCTCCCCCACGGGGTTTGTGGCTTTTGATTTGAGGATGATGGACATTGAATGCCTGCGCTTTCAATCAAGTACTTCTGATGGATTGATGGTGATTTGGAGATTGGTCTCTACTTTTGATGGATCCTTGCCCAAACAACCACCCTAGAGGATAGGTTCTAGATCAGGGAGGCTGGGGATTAGGGGTCTACCTCTACACCTGAGAGTGAAAGAGGTGGTGGCGACAATGATTGTAGGGTTTGCTACTCTAGCCGAAGATGTGGAGGTTGGTTTAATGGAAGGAGATGGTCAGGTTCTGAGTGTCTTGGTGGATGTCTTCAAAGCAGGTTCTGTCCCAGAAAAGATAATTCTTCGATGTGGTGGGAGATCATGGCTTCTAGCATTAAACTTCACAATGGGTGATATTGATGGAGAGAATTGTCAAGAAAAGCCATCTTATGTGGAGGTGACTGGTGTGGAGGATGTCGTGCATCAGATGGGTACGATGACCGCTGATGAGGCACCTATGCCCAAGAAGCGTAAGGATCATCACCATCTTGGGGAGAAGGACGAAGTGATGGAATTGGCGCCACTGGAACTCGCTATGGTGGAGGATGTGGCAGCAACTCAACCTTTGTTAGATTTAGCAGAAGAGAGGATCCTACCAGAGATTTCAAATACCCCTAAGCAAGCCCAATCCAAGTTAAATGCAATGGAAGGTCTGAAATTTGGAGCTGGGAGAAATACCTAGGTGTGGGCAGATCTCCTTATAAACTTAGATAAAGAAGACCAACCACGGCTGTGAAAATCGATGAAAGCTCGGTGGTTGCTATTATGAAGGTGGGCAGGGCCCAGGATGCAAATAAGAGGGACTCCCTTGGAGGATGATGAGAGTCCTCACATGGAACGTGCGTGGGTTGCGCAACAAGAGTCGAAGGGCTTCTCTCTCAAGATATCTGAGAGAGTGGGAGATTGATTGTGCCAAAATTCAAGAAACACACATTGAGAATGAAGAGGATAGGGTCTGGACTGACTTGAAGAATGTTGGGATGGCTGAATGTCTGTCTCTAATTCTCAAGGCAGATCAGGTGGGATCACTCTATGGTGGAGAAAAGCTTTTCTTCAGTTGCTAGAGGTGCATAAAGCTCGTTATTTGGTGACATGTAAGTTCAAAAGGTGTCAGGGGGGAGATGAGTATTTCATTACTGGTGTATATAGGCCATGTCTTACATTGATGAGGTAGGAATTATGGGAAGATTGGGATGTGGTATCATGCTTTCACTCAACTCAATAATTAAGTTAATTTCACTTAATTAAGAGTAGAAGAAATCACTTAGGTTAACTCGAAATTGTGTCGGTTATGTAGTATAGGGTTGAATTAACCTAACATTTTAGAAATTTTTACTGGTCGAATCCAGGTCATTCACTGGGAGGTATAATAATTTCTACATTCACCAATTTTCTTTTATTTCTCTATAAGTTTAGGAGGTATAACTAGTTTGATTTTAGAACATGAATTTTGCCAAAATATTTAAACTATAAAGAATATACAAAATTCAATATGAAAAACAAATTTAGTCAAAATGATGTTTGTTTTCCAATTTTATTTCAAAAGAAATTAAGGCAATTAAAAGTTATTCTATTAAAACATCCCTTTTTACAATTAAGAACAAAAAGTAATGATGCAAGAAAAATAATATCCTTCATTTATTTTCTTCAGCCTCTCTGTTCTTCTTTCTTTCTTTTATTTTCTTCTCTCTCTCAAGCTCTCTTCTTACCTTTCTTCTATTCTGTTCCTGCCTTCTCCTCTTCTTCCCGTAGTCTTCTCTTTTTGTTCCTTAATCTCTTTTCCTTCCTTAGCACCTTTGCTCCTTTGTTTACTTAGCCTTCAGCTTCAGCACTTAGTATTTAACAACCATCGGCTTCTCTTTCAATTCCTTAAGACTTTTAGTTGAACTGAGTTTTTTTTACTTTTCAACCAAAATTATTTTATTTGCGGCGAGGTCCTTTCGAGGATACACAGCACCTTGAGACAAGGGTGGGACCAGACCCAACTCGGTCCTCGCCTAATCTCAATTAGGTTAGATTTCGATTCATTTCATTTCGGTTCGTAGTCTCTAGTCAATTCGGCTCAACCCGGCCTCCCAGGCCTCACGCCCTCCCAGGGCACTTTCGCTCACGCCACAAGGGCACACACCCGCAGGCACACAAGCTCGCACACACACACATGCACATGATCATATAGGATCAGATCGGTAACCGGTGCGCCGAGCCCTGACAGCTGAAGAGCTGGGGTAATAAATTTGTTTTATCCCCATGCGTGCGCTCGTGAACTAGCGATGTGGGATATCTAACCCTTCTAGACCCAATTTGAAATGATCATAACTTTCTACCCAGAGCTCCAAATCGAGTGATTTAAAATTTGTTAGAAAGCTCTAAGGTAGATCTACACAACTGCAAGGTCAATTTAAGGTTTTGATGATGTTTTCCACTTCAATTTGAAAAGTAAAATTAGGGGTTCCTATGGGTTATTTATAGACTGGAAAGTGAAATTGTGTCTATAGAGTCCTCAGATGGACTTTTTTATTTAAAGGTCTATACAGGTTATACAATTAATTCCTCATCTGTTAGAGTAAGTTTTAAACTCTTAAGACCTTCAGACAGTGTACAAAAGGTTAATGCTTCTCTGAAAGCTTCAAAATTTGAAATTTCAGACTGAGAAAGTTAAACAGACAAAGAGAAACATCTCTGATCGAATTAAAAAAGTTCTAAGGGTTATAACATATTAATCTGGGTAGGATTCAAGTTCAAATTTCAATAAAATGGCACTGCTGTTGGTTTGGGTTAGAAAATAACCCAAATTGACAGGATTCAAATTCTCACTAAATAACTCATTTGAGCTCACTTTATTCTCTCTCAGACCATTCAACAAATTCTCAGAAACAGTTTACACTCCTCAATACCTCAATTCGATCTCAGAACTCCATTAACAGACTCAGTTTGACTGTGGAGGCACAAAAGTTAACTTTCTGTTCAAAGCCTTCTCCTAAGAAATTAAAGCCTCAATTAGAGTCTCCTAAACATTAGAAACTTATTCAGATCTTCAGGTAGGTGTTCTGACCTTGATTTCTAAGGTTACAGGCTCACCGGTTGAACTTGAAAAGGTGTGTGTTCGACAGAGCCAATGGAAGGTTGTTACAGTATTCCAAGAGTTTAAACAGCTTCAGTGCATTGCACTGAAGCTTCTGAGTTGCTTTAATGCTTCTTAAATCTCTTTATCAGACTTCTCCAACTCTACCGATGTTGGGGAAGATGAAGTTCAATCTTTGGCTTGAGACACTAAATCTTCAAACAAATAACCTCTAGACAATCAGTGATCCACATTTTATAATTCTAGAGCAACTCAACAAGTTTTAAAGGCTGAAGCACAGTTTCAGCCCGTCGGAGCTCCGGTGAGTCCAGAAAAATATGTAATCTGTGTACAGATTGTGAAAACTTGTCATTTTTTATTTAGAAAGGATCCTGAGGTTGCAAGGAACCTTAGTATCACATTTAATTCTTCATTTGTCCATTAAAATTAAGATTTGATAGTGAATTCATTTTCTTAAAGGATCTGAGTGGTTAAAGCTCAGGACTTGTTTAACCACTCAATTGAGAGGTTGCAACAAGTCAACAGATGTTTATATTCAGAAATATATATTTAATTTAAGATTTGAACTACTCCTAAGCCGCCATTGACAGCAAGCTCAGGAACTTAATTATATTTGGGCGTTTAATTTATATGTGATATTAATATGTATTATAGTGTCGATTAGGGTCCATAAGTGGTGGATAAATGATGAAGAACCCTATGAAGGTGGAATTAGGTCGATTACTGTCACCATGGACAGTGATAGTAGTCGGTGAAGGTGGAATATGAACTAGGCGATTAGGTGATCAATTAAACAATTAAATGTGCTAGAAGTGATTATGGAAGTTAAAGAAAAGTGGATAGTGATTTCAAAAGATGAAATTAAGTCTCTGGCGAGCTCAAGGAACTCGTTGGAGTCAGAGAAGATGAAACTAAAATCTAACATTAACTCTAATCTAACTACATAAACTGACTAACTAAGCTAGCCTACTCCTACTCCTACTCCTAATCTACTATTACCTGGACGAAGGGGTCAATAGGGTTCCGCCAAAGGTTCATAGTGGATGACGAAATTAGAGGGTGGAAGAAAGATCTCCGACGGGTGGATTTGAGGTGGAGCGGAGGATTTCTTTGGTTAGCACCTGTGTCAGAGACACGAAAGACCACGACGAATCTCCTCGGCTGATTAAGATGGACGGAGGAAGTCGGAAAGTGAAATGGAAAGTCACCGGAGTTTTGGATGAATAACCTAGTGGGTCGACTGCAGTGTTATAAGTGGGAATGGAGCCAACTTAAGTGAAATCAAAGGGTTTAAGGGGTATTTATAGTAGTTGGCGGCGAAGAGAATGGCGGGGTCTAGACGAAGAAGGAGCTTGAGAAGCTTAACCTCCGTCGTCATCTTCGACGACGGTGAGTTTATCTCCCACTGAAAAATAGGATTCCCAGTTATTCCAGACTGGTGGATGAAGTGGAGGTGATGAGCACAAGCTGCAAGAGCTTGGACAAAGAAGGTTGATGTTGGCAGGGCGGTAATCGCGCGGTGGGGTGACTCTCTGCCGCCAGCTGTTCATTCGACTGAAGAAGAAGAGGAAAAGGGACTTAAATGAAATAAAACTTAAGGACCTGTGTGAGAAATAAGGACCCGATTGTAATGAATTTTAAGGACCAAAATGTAAACTCAGATTTTGAAGGTTTATTTTAATTTAGATCTTTTTCAACTTTTTATATATGTTAGTAAATAAGGTAAGTATTATGTTTACACCTTGAATTTACATTTTTGACCTTTTTAGATTAATTTATTAGATTAAGTAAAATCACTTAAGTTATTATATACTTAGATATACATTAAGTTTAAGTTACTTAACTTATTAATTAAGGGAATGATTAATAGGATTTTGAGTCCAATTATTATCTAAATTATTAATAATGTTAATTGATTGATAAAATGTCATTTTTAACTTATTTTAAGGTCATTGAGTAGATATCCCTTATTTTATAATTAACCTTTATATATTCATAACCTTAGCTAATTAACTAGAAAGATTAGAGATCATGATGAGTGTCTCATCATACCCCCAAGCCAAAGTTTTGCTAGTCCCTAGCAAAATTAATAGCAAAATTAACTAAGACTATGATGATTTAAAGCACTTGGGTTTAAATTATTATAAATAGTAACTATGTAGAGGAAAGCTTTGGTCATAAATTTTTAAGGTTAAATATAAATGATTAATGTATAGAGCATATGTGAAAATTTTCTTACCTAGACTTATACTTATAACATTTTCAAAACACACTTAAAATAATTTGTAAACAAGAATTTTATTCTGAATTAGAATTCCTTAAAAAATCGCTTAATCTTTGTAACTATTCTTAACTCAAATTAGAATACAAAGTGTTTTAAGAAAACATAACTTAAGGATTGAGAATTAAATTTTAACTCAAAAATTCAAATAGATTTAAGTTAATCCCTTATTTATGATATTTGACTTTTATCAATATAAGTTTAAGCAAATTAATCAGATACTCATTATTAATCAAACTTAGAGTAGTAAAGCTCTAATTTACTAGCCTACAACACTAAAGAATAACTTCTAGACCTAGGATTCTGTCAATTCTTCTCCTTTAGGTCTCAACTTAAAATCTTCAAAACCCAATTTCTTAGGCTTCATTGCCCAATACCAAGGTTCGATACCTATGATTTTAAAACATCCGTGCTTAGTGAAGAGAATTGTCCTAAAGACATCCAATGTTGCAAAAGTCCAGATCTTAAGACATCACTTTCTAATCCCAATTATTCCAATTCAAGCCTTTGGCTTGGCCTTACTCAGGTTTGGTTGCTTTCTCCTCACCAGTTTTCTATCCCGAGGTCAACACTTTTTGTGTATATCTCCCCGGTGGACCACTGGGTCTCTTATTCCTAATATTTTTCTCTCCATATTTTTTTTTCTTTTTCTATAGGTTAGAACACCCATTTGTAGCGAGGTCTTTTTATTTGATGGAAGGAAGGGTAGCATCCATTTGTAACGAGATGCTTTTATTTATTATGAAAAAATTGCATAAGTACCTATTTTTTAACAAGGCACTTAACTGCAAGGTGTTTTATTTTTTTTCTTTTTTTTTCTTTTCTTTCTTTTCCCCCCTTCTCATTTTTCTTACTATCATTATTCTCCAATTCCTTTTTCTAGGTGAGTGGCACATCTTCACCGTTTCAAGAATCGCCCCACGGAAATCCTTGGACTAAAGAGGATTCAGAACTGATCTCTTAACCTCTATTTTTTCGCGGTCTCAGATGTCAACAAGACAATTCTATGTGTGTTAATTTAGATGTTTAGGTTACCTAGCTCTCAAACCAGAGCTTGGACAACAAAGCCCTTTACTCTTAGGTTCTTCAAATTCTTAGTTTCCTCCTATAGGATCCATCAAGACAAAATTTACCAAGTCTAGTTATTTATCTCTAGCTTGTAAGTTTTGTAAACTAAAATTCTACCAAATCTCTATTTAATTAAGTCTGAATATCTGGCCTTTTACTTAACTTTATGATAAAATCAAATTTTCAAAAAGAAAAAGGATTACTTAATATAAGCTTAAGTTTAATTCTTAACACACTTAGTTTCTTAATTCAAGTATGAATAGAAAAACAAATCCTAAAAAGATTAAAAAGACTCCTAATTCAGATAAAATCTTGTTTTAAAATTTAAACAAAAAAGTGTGTTTTTACAAAATGGTTAAGTAAAATCTAATTAAGAATTGAATGCTCTTAAATACTCTAAATATATTCTATATACATTTTAAACTTCTGACCTAAAAGAAAATTAAGCTCTTCATTATAATATATATATATATTTCTTCTTTTCTTCTTTATTAAAAATGAACATACCCCTCTTATTATTTTTATGAATTTTTTTTTCAAATTTTTGTATTTATATATTTTTATTTTTATGTATATAAGATTTTCCAATTTTTTTATGAATTTTTAAAAAAAATTTCAAATTTTTCTGAAATTTTTGAATTTTCTTAAAATTTTTATCATTTTTAGAATTTCTATTCTTTTAAATTTTGTGGATATTTAATTTTATGTGTTTTTATTTTTTCAACCCACACTTAAATTGAAAATTTTACTTCAACACCCCCCAAGCCAAAATTTTACAATGTCGTCATTGTAAGAAGGGTGAAAAGATATTACACTTCATTTAGTATAGGGTGATGGAAGGAGTCGAATAGAGGAGATTAAAAATCTCAGTGTGGACGATTTCGAGTCTGACCAAAAGTCAGAGTGGTCAGTCGGACTAAATGAAGGTATCAATATGATATGAAGTGAAATTTTAAAAGTAAGTGTATAAGAAAATAAAAAAGGGTAAAAATAGGAAACAACTATGTACGAGTGCTAAGTTTTACGCCTTCAGCTAGATGTAAACCCTAGTAAAGAACTCCTAAAAAGAGTAGGTATACGGTAAAAATAGAGGAGTTATGAAAGAATTAAATCAAAAATAGAAAATAGATTAAACACCACCCAATCAAAACTTCTCCAGAAATTGCCTAGAATAGATCTCACAGATCCTAGAATCAGATTCTCATGAAAATCTCAAAAAGATCAGGGTGAAATCATGTGAAGATTAGATCTGATTTAGGTTGAGATGTAAAATGTTCAAGATTGAGGCAATTTAAAAGATGATTCCACCAAGTTCAGAAGATCAGCAAAATCAGTTTTGATTCTCAATAGTAGATGGGTCATTTTGACACAAAATAGGTTGCTGATGCGGGTTTGATGGGTTATTTTCAAGTAATACAGAGGATGGGTTATGATTAGAATCAAAGGCCTGATTAATGAAATGGACTTGGCCTTGATTTAACCTAGGATTTGGCAGATTCCTAGGATTCAAAATTGGCTGAGATGGAAGAGTACTTGGCTGACGAGACTCAGCCAAAAGCGTGATTTGATTTTGTAAATCAGCCAATTCTACCTTACATTGCCTGTGGATCTCAACGAGAGCTTCAGCATTTTGTTGCTGACTCGTTGACACAGCTCTTAAAATTTGATCTAGCTATGTATCTCTAATAGGCCTAGAGTAATTCTGCATACTCATCAAGTTAGGCCTTAAATCTGATTGTTGAGGTGGCAATGGAGGTGGGTAAAAATGGGTCTGATTTGGATAATTTGGTCTTTGATTTTGATTTGGATCAGCCCAAGAAAAATTTGGGTGGCTTCTCCATCCAAGATTATAGGTATTTGAATAAAGGTTTGGTCTTGGAATATTTTCCTGGATGGCATGTAAACCAAAAAGATATGGCGTGTTTTCCGCAATAGTTAAGGGTGGGTAAGATTGTGGGACAAAGGTCCCTCCTTGGGTTGGTGAAGGAGTAGATAGAAAACCCAAGGAAGATGGATCTCTAGAATCCAGATTATTCACAAATTCCATCCCCGTGGGAATTTACAAAATAGGTAAATACGCGGGATTCGTAGCAAGTAGAGGCATAAGAGTCTTCATTATATTTCTAACCTCGTTGAGATGCTTTGCTACGATATCGACTTTGTCCAATTTTTCTGCAATAATCTCTAAATCCTTTGAACTGGATGAATTACTGATCTCATGAATGCCCTTATGCTGATTTTGATGATTTGTATTCGCTCCCCGCGTGAATTGTGACATAGATGCATTGTTGAGTGAGTTTTCCGCCATCCCTTCAAATAATTCTGAAGTGGATTCTGTGTCGCGATTTAGAAAATTCCCTCCGCAAGAGGCATCAACTAGATTGCGAATGCCCTCTTGTAAACCATAATAAAAGATATGCATGAGTTGCCAACGAGGGATGTCATGATGTGGGCATTTCCTTTGCAATTCATGAAAACGTTCCCACGCTTCATGAATTGGTTCTCCTTGATTTTGATTGAAAGTAGTAATAGCTCGCCTTAAAGCATTGTTTCGACCAATAGGAAAGAATTTCTTCAAAAATGAAGATTCAAGTTCAGCCCAAGTTGAGATTGGTCTTGCTATAGTTCTATACCAATAAGCTGCTTTATCTTTAAGGCTAAAAGAGAACATTTTCATTAGTAGGATTTCCCTGTTTTGATTTCGAGGACCAAGAGTTTGGGATAGATTTTTAAGATCTTCAATATGTTGAAATGGATCCTTAGATGCAAATCTGTGAAAGTGGGGGATTAAACCTATAATATTTGGCTTTAATTCTAGATCATTCTCCCCAATAGGTATCCTAACATTAGGCTCTACTTGTGCATTGGATGGGTTATAATAATCTCTAAGTAGAGGCCTTGGATGATTGATCAGTAAATCAGGGTTTTCAAAACCCGCCTCAGGTAGAGGTGAAGAACGGGTTTGAAGAGTCTGCAAATTATTTAAGGCTACTGTTAATAAATTGATTTGTCTTGTTTACTCTAGCATCCTAAGGTTCTAGTTCAGAAGTGCCTCATGAACATCAAAAGGCAGCATCTCCCCCTGACCAAAAGAAGGGATCTCGGGATTAAGATTCTGCATTGGATCCATGGAAGTAGATGGATCAGACAGGAAAACCATTGGTTGCTTATCTGTAACCGGCCTTGGATCACCTGTCAATGGTGGTGCAAGAGGTGGACGCAAGGATCGCCTCCCGTCCATAAATGGAAAATAATGTGCAAAGGCACATGCACACCACTGATAAGAAAACAACGGCACAAAAAACCCGCAAAACAGTGCAAAAGACGCGGGTTTTGCTCTTCTTTCAAAGGAAAGAAGAAATTCCTAAGGTATGCAAAGTAATTTGACGCAAACAAATAGAGTAACAATATCAATATACGCATCCTAATCTGTGACTATGCAGGTGCGTACCTTAAAGCTTAAAGGTCTAAGGTTTAAGAACGAGACTGCTCACTACTGGCTCCCCAGGGCTCTAGTAGTGAGACAGACTTGTTGATCTTCGGCCAAAGCCCAAAGAGGTGCAAAGAGAAGAGATAGACAAATAGACTCATGTGACTCTAGCAATCGTGCTGTGTACGCGATAGCATGCAACAGATGAGAGCGACATAAAAACCTGCATGCATTTCTGCAATCAGATTTAAGTCACCAATTTTACTTCTTTGTAATTCATATTTTTCAAAAATATATCAATTAAATTACAATGGCCGCTTTCTTAAATCTTTTCAAACAAAAATATGTGGTCTTTCTAAATCTCAGAGGATAGGGATCTACGCGAGTTTTCTCGTATTTTCCCACTGATGCGAGAAAAACAATTTAAAAATTCCCGAGTCAGATTGCTCTAATACTAGCAGAATAATGCACTCCTAAGAGTGTATGCCTATGTTATGCTGCTGCTAGTCAGGTAAAGATGTATTTTCGCAATTTTTTATTTTTTAAATGCAACAAAATAAAAGTATAAGAAATACCCACAAAAAAAATATAGTAAGAAAATCCCGCCTTCTCTTGAGATCACCTATGAAGGTAAACCTGAAAAGAAGACAGAAAACAAAAACAAAAACAAACACAAAAACAAAACAAAACACACTAATTAGAACAAAAATTAGTAAAAAAATAATATATTTACAAGATACCTCCTAATTAGATAATTAAACTTTTTAAATTTTAGTGAGGCAAAATATTACCTCCCCAGCAACGGCGCCATTAAAATGGTGTTTAGACGAAGCAATGCCAGGGAATATTTTGATGAGTGGATCAAAATATTACCTCCCCGGCAACGGTACCATTAAAATGGTATCGTCCTTTCACTCAACTCAGTAATTAAGTTAATTTCACTTAATTAAGAGTAGAAGAAATCACCTAGGTTAACTCAAAATTATGTCTGTTGTGTAGTATAAAGTCGAATTAACCTAACATTTTAGAAATTTTTACTGGTTGAGTCCAGGTCGTTCATTGGGAGGTATAATAATTTCTACATTCACCAATTTTCTTTTATTTCTCTATAAGTTTAGGAGGTATAACTAGTTTGATTTTGAAACATGAATTTTGCCAAAATATTTAAACTATAAAGAACATACAAAATTCCATATGAAAAACATATTTACTCAAAATGATGCTTGTTTTCCAATTTTATTTCAAATGAAATTAAGGCAATTAAAAGTTATTCTATTAAAACATGCCTTTTCACAATTAAGAACAAAAAGTAATGATGCAAGAAAAATAATATCCTTCATTTATTTTCTTCAACCTCTCTCTTCTTCTTTCTTTCTTTTATTTTCTTCTCTCTCCCGAGCTCTCTTCTTACCGTTCTTCTATTCTGTTCCTGCCTTCTCCTCTTCTTCCCTTAGTTTTCTCTTTTTGTTCCTTAATCTCTTTTCCTTCCTTAATGCCTTTGCTCCTTTGTTTACTTAGCCTTCAGCTTCAGCACTTAGCATTTAACAACCACCGGCATCTCCTTCAATTCCCTTAGACTTTCAGTTGAACCAGGTTTTTTTTACTTTTTTAACTAAAATTATTTTATTTACGTCGAGGTCCTTTCAAGGATACACAGCACCCCGAGACCAGGGTGGGACAAGATCCTACTCGATCCTTGCCTAATCTCAATTAGGTTAGATTTTGGTTCATTTCATTTCAGTTCATAGTCTCGAGCCAATTTAGCTCAACCAGACCTCCCAGGCCTCACACCCTCCCAGGGCACATTTGCTCACGCCACAAGGGTGCACACCTGCAGGCACACAAGCTCGCACACACACACATGGACATGCTCAGATAGGATCAGATCGGTAACCGGTGCGCTGAGCCCTGACAACTGAAGAGCAAGGTAACAAATTCATTTTATCCCCATGCGTGTGCTCGTAAACTAGCGATGTGGGACTTTCTAACCCCTTCCAGACCCAACTTCAAATGATCATAACTTTCTACCCAGAGCTCCAAATCGAGTGATTTAAAGTTTGTTAGAAATCTCTAAGGTAGATCTACGTAATTGTAGGGTCAATTTAATGTTTTGATGATGTTTTCCTCTTCAATTTGAAAAGTAAAATCAGGGGTTCCTATGGGTTATTTATAGCCTGGAAAGTGAAATTATGTCTGCAGAGTCCTCAGATGGACTTTTCTCTTTTATTTAAAGGTCTGTACAAGTTATACAATTAATTCCACATCTGTTAAAGTAAGTTTTAAACTCTTAAGACCTTCAGACAGTGTACAAAAGGTTAAAGCTTCTCTGAAAGCTTCAGAATTCAAAATTTCAGACTGAAATAGGTAAATAGACACAGAGAAACATCTCTGATTGAATTAAAAAAGTTCTAAGGGTTATAACAGATTAATCTGGGTAGGATTCAAGTTCAAATTTCAACAAAATGGCACTGCTGTTGGTTTGGGCTTGAAAGTAACCCAAATTGAAAGGACTCAAATTCTCACTAAATAACTCATCTGATCTCACTTTATTCTCTCTCATACCATTCAACAAATTCTTAGAAATAGTTTACACTCCTCAATACCTGAATTCGAGCTCAAAACTACATTATCCGACTCAGTTTGGCTGTGGAGGCACAAAAGTTGACTTTCTGTTCAAAGCCTTCTCCCAAGAAATTAAAGCCTCAATTAGAGTCTCCTCAACATAAGAAACTTATTCGGATCTTCAGGTAGGTGTTCTGACCCTGATTTCTTGGGTTACAAGCTCGCCGCCAGAACTTGAAAAGGTGTGTTCGACAGAGCAAATGGAAGGTTGTTATAGTATTCCAAGAGTTTAAACAGCTTCAGTGCATTGCACTGAAGCTTCTGATTTCCTTCAATGCTTCTTAAATCTCTTTATTAGACTTCTCCAACTCCGCCAGAGTTGGGGAAGTTGAAGTTCAATCTTTTGCTTCAGACACTAAATCTTCAAACAAATAACCTCTAGACAATCAGTGATCCACATTTTTATCATTCTGGAGCAACTCAACAGGTTTCACAGGCTGAAGCACAGTTTTAGCTCGCCGAAGCTCACCGGAGCTCCGGTGAGTTCAGAAAAATATGTAATCTGTGTACAGATTGTGAAAACTTGTCATTTTTTATTTAGAAAGGATCCTGAGGTTGCAAGGAACCTCAGTATCACATTTAATTCTTCATTTGTCCATTAAAATTAAGATTTGACAGTGAATTCATTTTCTTTAAGGAGCTGAGTGGTTAAAGCTCAGGACTTGTTTAACCACTCAATTGAGAGGTTACAACAAGTCAAAAGATGTTTATATTCATAAATATATATTTAATTTAAGATTTGAACTGCGCCTGAGCTGCAATTGACAACGAGCTCACGAACTTAATTATATTTGGGCGTTTAATTTATATGTGATATTAATATGTATTATAGTGTCGATTAGGGTCCATAAGTGTTGGATAAATGATGAAGAACCCTATGGTGGTGGAATTAGGTCGATTACTATCACCATGGACAGTGATAGTAGTCGGTGAAGGTGGAATGTGAATTAGGTGATTAGGTGATCAATTAAACAATTAAATGCGCTAGAAGTGATTATGGAAGTTAAAGAAAGGTGGACAGCTATTTCAGAAGATGAAATTAAGTCTATGGCGAGCTCATGGAACTCGCCAGAGTCAAAGAAGATGAAACTAAAATCTGACATTAACTCTAATCTAACTACGTAAACTAACTAACTAAGCTAGCCTACTCCTACTTCTACTAATCTACTATTACCTGGATGAAGGGGTCAATAGGGTTGCGCCGAAGGTTCATAGCAGACGACGAAATCAGAGGGTGGAAGAAAGATCTCCAACGAGCGGATTTGAGGTGGAGCGGAGGATTCCTTTGGTCAACACTGGTGTCAGAGACGCGAATGACCACGGTGAATCTCCTCGGCTGATTAAGATGGACAGAGGAAGTCAGAAAGTGAAATAGAAAGTCGCTGGAGTTTTGGATGAATAGCCTATTGGGTCAGCTGCAGTGTTAGAAGAGGGAAGGGAGACAACTTGAGTGAAATCAGACGGGTTAGGGGGTATTTATAGTAGTTGGCAGTGAAGAGAATGACGGGGTCTAGGCGAAGAAGGAGCTTGAGGAGCTTAACCTCCGTCGTTGTCTCTGACGACGGTGAGATTATCTCCCACTGTAAAATAGGATTCCCGATTAATCCAGACCGGTGGATGATGTGGAGGTGGTGAACGCAAGCTGCAAGGCTTTGACAAAGAAGGTTGATGTTGGCAGGGTGGTAATCACACGGTGGGGTGACTCTCTGTCGCCAGCCATTCATTCGATTGAAGAAGAAGAGGAAAAGGGACTTAAATGAAATAAATGTTAAGGATCTGTGTGAGAAATAAGGACCCAATTATAATGAATTTTAAGGACCAAAATGTAAACTCAATTTTTGAAGGTTTATTTTAATTTAGATCTTTTTTAACTTTTTATATATGTTAGTAAATAAGGTAAATATTATGTTTACACCTTGAATTTACATTTTTGACCTTTTTAGATTAATTTATTAGATTATGTAAAATCACTTAAGTTATTATATACCTAGGTATACATTAAGTTTAAGTTACTTAACTTATTAATTAAGGGAATGATTAATAGGATTTTGAGTCCAATTATTATCTAATTTATTAATAATGTTAATTGAATGATAAAATGTCATTTTTAACTTATTTTAAAGTCCTTGACTAGATATCCCTTATTTTATAATTAACCCTTATATATTCATAACCTTAGCTAATTAACTAGGAAGACTAGTTAATTAGGGGTAATTAGAGATCATGATGAGTATCTCATCAGGCTGCAACCCAAGAACTTATACACGGGGTGGCTTGGTTGGTGGGGGTGGATTTTAACTGTGTGCTAACAGGGAAAGACTGGCCAAATGGTGTTGTGGATAGTGCATCCCTTGGTTTCCAGTTGATGGTCCAAAATCTGGGTTTAAGTGAAAACCCATGTTCTGATGCTGAGTTTACTTAGAGAAATGGTAGTGGCCTTCTGTCAAAGTTTGACAGATTTTTTGGAAATGCCAATCTCCTCAAAAAGTACCATCTATCAGCAGTTTCTGGGCTGGAATGCCCTTTCTCAGACCACACCCCCTGGTTTAGGACAGTGGGGAACAAATTCAGGCCAGCTCCTATTTCAAATTTAAAAGGCTATGGCTACGTGAATCGAGTTTTCATGAGATGATTGAGGTGTGGTGGAGGGCCAAATGAGTGGAAGGATCAGCTACTGTCAAGTTTTCTTTCAAACTAGCCATTTGAGTAAAATGCTTAAAGAATATGGGGCTGCGGTATCTACGTTGAGACAACAAAGACGTCTGGAGGCTTTGGAGAAGATCTAGGGTTTGGATATAAAAGTGGCAGAAGGACCTCTATTTGACCAAGAACTTGATGATAGAAGAATGTGGCAAGGAGTGGTGGCGGGGGAAGATTTGAAACAAGAGATGGATTTGAGGGAGCGATCAAGATAACATTGGCTTAAGGAGGGTGATGCCAACACCAAATATTTCATCTCGCAGCCAGTTCTCGTAGAAGGGTGAACATAATCTCTTCCATAGTCAAGAATGGTGAACGAATCTCCTCTACGCAAGAGATTAGATTGGAAGCCATCAAATATTACAAGGATGCCTCGTAGGCTGTAGCTAGAGGGATGTGGAGGATGACGGTGAGTGATGCACCTAAAGTCTCTGAGGAACAAACTTCTAGGTTGATGGATACCATAACTGAGAAAGAAACTATAGACACCATAAAAGAGTTAAACAGTGTGGGCTCCCCTCGGCCTGATGGCATCCAAGTTTTTTTTACAACTGTGGAGCTTGGTCAGTAGTGAGGTGATGGAGGTCATCAAGGAGTTTGAGAGAGGGAATTCAGGCTTTGATAAGATCAACCGATCCTTTCTTTTTTTGCTGCCGAAAGTCCAAGGAGCAGAGAGTTTCTCTTATTTCAGGCCTATTGCACTCTCAAACTCCATTTAGTTGGTGGTGAGCAAAATACTGGCAAATAGTTTGAGGTCGGTCTTGTAGAATCTGATTCAACCTATCCAATCAGCTTTCCTCCCTAATAGATCCTTGTAGGAATTGTTTATTATGGCTCAGGAGATGGTGTGTAGGTGGCACAGAAGGAAATGTAAGGCCTTTATGTGGAAAGTTGATTTCTGGAAGGCCTAAGGTTCTATTTCATGGCCGTAACTCTAGGAGGTGTTTAAGAGAAGAGGGTTCCCACCCTTATGGATCCAATGCATGAAGTGCTACATCACAACCTCTTCTTTCTCTCCTTTGATCAATGGCAAACCATGTGGGGCGTGGATTCAGCCACAATGCGGTGCTAGGCAAGGATGCCCATTACCCCCGCTGGTCTTCAACCTTGCTGTGGATGGACTGGCTAGGTATGCCTATAAACTAGTTGTGGCTGATGTCATCAGAGGATACTCGCTGTCCAACAGAAAAGCTATGGCCCTTGTACTCCAATACGTAGACGATAGTATTTTTTGTTAAGCGGACAACTGCTGCAGCCCAAGCATTAGGATATATGGTGAACATCTTTGGGGATCTGTCGGGTCTGAGATTAAACAGGGAGAAATCCACTCTAATATATTTTGGCATGGATGAGCAGGAGCAATATGCACTGTTAGCCACATTGGGAACTCCTCTATCAAATCTGCCAACCAGATATTTGGGGCAGCCATTGAGGTATTCAAAGTTGCGGAAGAGTGATTGGAATGCCTTCTTTATCAAGATTTCTATTAAGCTGGAAGGTTGGAACAGTAAGTTCCTATCTAAGGAGAAAGGCTAATCTTGTTAAATTTTGTTATCACTTCCATTTCGATTTTCTACTTTTCCCCTTTCAAAGCTCCGAAGTCCATTTGGAAACGGTTGGATTTGATGAGAAAGAAATTCTTTTGGAAAGGTGCACAACATGAGGGTAGGTTCATGCAGCCACTGAAATGGGAACATCTGTGTCACCCCAAGGAAGAAGGTGGACTGGGGATTAAAGCACTTACAGAGTTTAATGAGGCCTTATTGATTAAATGGGCTATAAAAATTCTAAATGGCGAGGAAAGGTTATGGACTACAGTTATTAACGATTGCTATGGCTGCTCCAACAGTGCTCTGAAGAGATTATACCCCTCCAAACCCTCCCTATTTTGGAATTTTGTCACTCAAGCTATCAGAGATAATTGGCACTTATTGTAGCTGGCTCTTGGAGATGGTAGAAATTTCAGTTTCTAGAGAGAGCAGTGGACATCGCTGGGCACCCTATAGGAGGCTTACTCGAGGGTCTACTCGGATACTACTTATAAGGATTGGGTGGTCAATAGCTATTGGTCTGAATCTGGCAGATGTTGGCAATTGACTGAATCTAAGGCAGTCAGGGAGGGGACCAGATTATGGGAAGAAAAGCAGAGACTGATTTCAAACTTCCAAACCTTCTATTTAAGACCTAGTGTGGAGGATACTTATGCATGGGATGGCATCTATACGACTCAACACGCCTATGGAAAAATTAGGAGTTCTAATAGTGGTATGGGAGGCAATTACATTGATAAGAAACTTTGGCTATTGAAGGTCCCTCTCAAGGTACAAATCTTTCTCTGGTTATGTAGAAGGGATGGTCTAATAACAGGAGACCATAGACATAGGAGGATTGGGGTAGCACTACATGAATGCCATCTTTGTGGGATGCACACTGACAGTTTGAATCATGTGTTTTCCCCTTGTTTGGTCATTGCCATGATTTGGAGAAAAACATGTAAGGAGCCACTTCTATCCTAGGAGTCTTTATGGCATGGTTTTGGGATAACTGGGAAGCCATATTTACTCATGGCGGTGAGCCTTTGGTGCGTGTGGAGGGCGAGGATTGAGAGATTATTTTCAGAGAGACCAGTTTGTTGTGTACAAATTGTAAATGAGTGCTGGTCCCTCATACATAGATGGGGATCTAAATTGTAGGTCTCTTTACATTTCTTTTTATTATTAATAAATGTCCCTCCCATATTGCTATCGTAGTATGATAGCTTTCCTTTCAGTTTCAAAAAAAAAAAAAAGTGGGGGTCGTAGGGCTATTTATAGGTTAGGTTTGAAGGGACAATTAGGTCATTTCAAGTTTCAAACATTAACTCATGGTCATTAGTGATGGATTTATTCATCACTAAAGCCCTGTACGTGGGCTTAGTGAGCGCACTCGACCACCTCTTCTCCTCTGTGCTCAATGGATGTGCACATTCGAGAAATATCAACTGTCCGATCGCAAGATCATACGACCTAAAGTGTACGCCTCTCCTCTTCAGTCACCACACACCCGTGCGTGCGATGGAGCGTGTGGCGCCGTGTCAGATCACACATTTGCACTCGCATCTGAGTGCACCACGTCGCATGTTCTCCGCCTCCCAATCTCCACCCAACAGCCGAATTGCACCTAGATGATCCTGGCACGGCTGATTTGAGGCAAGCGAGGATCAAACCAATGCTCTCCACTAGCACGTGAAGCGCTCAACTACCACACTATGGCTGCCACTTTGTCACATTTTCATCTCCTTCGCACGCTTTCTCAACCATTGGATCTCAATCCAATGGTCGAGATCTTCCCTTGAGCTCTCTTCTTAGATATGGGTAGGCACGGCTAGGAAGGATCTCAATTATTGGATTGAGATCCAACAGCTGAGATGCTTTGGCCATTGTATGAAGAGGTGTTGCGATAGGCTTGGGCCGGTGTTGGGTGGTTAGGATGGTGCCATGTGGCACCATACTGGCCATCCATCTTCTATAACTTGTAGATGGTGCTACGGATGTCGGATTGAACCAATTTTCAAGTCGTTGGGCCAGGATCATCGATATGAACCCATCCGTGCAATCATATTTATCATTTGAAGTATTGATTTCCACCACCTGGCCCCTTGACCTCTAATCTTTCTTGGACTGCATCAATGCTACGGAAGTTCGATCAAGGTGATCTTGGAGTCGTTGAACTCCGATTGTCACCATGATTAGATCCATACAGTTGAATTTTCAATTCGAGTCCTCGATTAAATTGCACCCTATTACCTGACCACAAAAAAGAGAAAATTAACCTAAACTTTATACAATCTAACCTAAATGTAAGATGATGCATGTTATACAATATTTATAATGTATGATCCAACTATATGCCTAAGAATGTGTAAAAATAGATGGTTTATGCGATATAAACGTGTTTACATCAGTCCTGGACGTCCAAAAACTTATTTGGACGTCTAGATAAGGGCTAGAACTAGGGTTTTGGGGTTTCCTAGGCTATGTTACCTAATCTAATGGTGGTTGAGGCTTAGGAAGGCTTCCAGGGTTATCCTAGGGCTAGGAATGATATAAAGTTCTTCATAATTTAACCCTACCTTACTTTTACTTAATAAAGTAACATACCTCGACCCTTACATTATTTCTCTAGTACATTTTATTCTAATCTCCTACTCCTGCTCTGCTGCATCACCAGCTTCAGATCCAACTTCAAATTCAACTTTAGATCCAGCTCTTGAGCTTCTTATTACTTGCAATGTATATAATGCACTTAATTAATACATTATATCATTATTTCAGGCATAACTAAGGGAAAGCTGTAAAGATGCAATTAATGCTCATGTATGAATGGATTACACTTGCTTATGCTAAGTTCTAGCCTAATTTACGTCAATTACGACCTATGATTGCTACGCAATCACGTCAAAAGTGTTCCAAGTGCCTTTCATATTGCCAAGGTTTCTCTGACTTCCAATGCATTCTTCCCTGGCAATCAAATGGAAACTACAAGAGATAATGTTAAATGAAAGCTAATGTATGCTCTAAACCCTAAATGCACATGCATGCTAAATGCAACGATATAATGCAATCCAGTTGACAAAATCTTAGCAAGTAGATGCGAATGGATGCTAAGGATGATGATGATAAACTGGCATTTATCACACCCCTATGCTTATCTTTTTGTTATTCCCTCAACAGAAATTGTGATTGCACCACATTATTTCTCAAGAAACCATTTTTTTTTGTTTGGAGGAAAAAGTTCAAGATAGGACCTTTGTTTATTTTTGGTTAAGGTAGGTATGATGTTTATTAAGTATAAAACATCCGAACATAGCTTTGGATTCAAAGATCATACAAATCAGGACCACCGTATCCTTTGAGAATTCAATACTTAATTCCTTTCTAATTCAAATATCCTAAAACTATTTTTGTTGTTAGGATTTCCCTGGCTCATGAACTCGATCCATAACTCGCAAGTTGATGAAAATTCAAGTGTCAATGCTTTGTGATATGCCAACGTTATTGGGACAAGGTCGTGTTATTGAAACTTTATTTTTTCATTTATTTCCCCCAAGCTTAGACTTAGCTTAGTCCTACCATAGATGTGTTGAGATCATCATTCCCGTCACCAATCCTTGAGGGAATACTGGCGTCGACACTTCAAGATAATACCATCCAAGACACACCCAAGGAGCTCACAACCCCAAAAGACAATGTGGTGTAAAGGGGTGCTCCAAGTAAACCCAAGCCCTTGCTCCGACGCTACAGGTAGAGCACCGTCCAAGACACCTGAGCTGCAAAATGTACCTTAATTCTCTATCTAAAGATATGAAATATATATATAGAGAATCACCAAGGTGGTAACATGTTGACATCTCATCCTCGAAGGAAGTATTTTTCCTTCTTGGTGGTGGGAACTCAAACCAATCATCTGTCTCGGTCTTTTACTAAGATTTTGCAAGAGATTTTTTATTATTTAGATGCTTTTGGGCTTGGGTAGTGTTGGCTTTGTGTGTGAAATGTTTGACACTAGGTTTTCAAAAGAAAATCAAATTTTTGGATCGAGAGCTAAGTCAGGTAGTATCCAAGTCGCTAAACAAAGTTGGGTTACTTGAATCATCAAGTGTTAGGATGAAATTCTTTGTAGAATAACTAATCTAGTCTAGGTTTCTGGACCTGAAATGTCTAGAAATGAATCTGTAGCTTCATCCTTAGTTTGTTAATGATTAAACCTCAGGTGTACCTAGTTTGAATTGAAGTTCAACCAATAGTCCTTTCTTTCACTAAAAATTCTCAAAACATTCTTTAGAAGTTATGCAAATAAAGTGCATATGCAGATGCAGATTATGTGAATGCAAAATATTTTAATGTTTTTAGGTTATGAAAAATAATGAAATGCCTAACAAAATTGAAGTACCCCCCCATGCTTAAGGTTTGCAAGTCCCTTGCAAAAGGAAAAGAATAGGAGAAGATATCACCTGAGAGAGGAAGTCAGAATAGGGGCAAAGTTTTGTAAACCCTGAAAAGAAAATGAAAGTAAAAAAGAAAATGTTGCTGGGTTACATCCCAACTAGCGTTCTCTTTAATGACATTTAGTCGGGTGTGAAGTGATGCACGGAAGATGGTCAATCATGAAGATAGTTAGACACATGATGCCCTGTAAAATGCAATCTTCCTCTTGGTCCCCTGAAAAGAAATGGTGGAAGTAGGGTGACTAAAATGGGTGTGAAAAATGAAAGAAATACCTGAGTTTGGCCAAGGTTTTAGTTTAGGAATAAGGAGATGCTCGGGGGGGATCATATGGCAGGTCCAGGGGAAAGGGACTGGTGGAAAAGTTAGTAAGATGAAGGGTGGGTGAAGTTAGGGTGGCAGGTTGAAGTGAAAATAGAGTGGGCAAGTGAGGTGAAATCAGAGTAGGTGGGTCTAGTGAATAGTCAAGAAGAGATTTTGTGTGAATACAAGGCTCCAAGTCTTTGATGTCACCAATCATCGATTCAGAGTCAGAATCCTCAAAAAAATTATGGTCAGGAAGAGAATCTATCAGCATTGTTTCCTCCACCAAATTAGATGTTCAATATCTGAGTCCTTGAAGAAGTCATCATCATCATGGATTTTTCTGGAGGATTTGTAAATATCTAGAGTAATTATTTGGCCCGCACAAGTGATATTCATTTTACCCGTATGACAATTTATATTTGCTTTTGTAGTGGCCAAAACGGGTCATCCAAGAATGATAGGGGCATTGATTAGAGATTCGGGTACCTCAATGTCAAGGACTAGAAAATCTACAGGGAAGACACAATTATGAACCTTGACATTGACATCATCGACAATCCCTTGAGATTTGATCGTAGATCGGTCAGCTAATTGTAAGATAGCCTTGATAGTGATGAGATCACCGATCTTAAATTCCTTGAATAGAACTGTAGGGATGATATTGACTGAGGCACCATGATTAACGTGTTTTGCATGGTAGAAGTCAGGGTTTGGAGGAACCTGTTGTTGTAGTCACAAAACACATTATCAAATAGAATTTTACCAAAACATCAAGGGAGTCCCGGGTCGAACACAGGGAGGCAACATTTACTTTGTTTGAAAACCGCATTAAGTTTTGTTATATATATATTTATTATTTTTTTATATAGGATGCAAACAAAATGGATCACAATAAGGATGGAATCAAATATGATTTATTGCATAAATGTCTATTACAATAATCTACGAAAGCGTAATAGAGAGGGAGGCGAGAAGGAATCTCCCAAACAGGCTATTCGGTGAGACGACGGCACCTGGCGGAAGCTTAGACGAAGAAGTTGAGAAGCGGGATGATAGAGGTGAGATGCAGGAGGATGCCGGGTGGAGGAATGCTTCATTGAGGCTTTGGAATGGAGGTAAGGAGACGGAGGTGATCTGCTACCGGAATGGAGGTGGGAGGATAGCTCCAAGGCAACCTATGATGGTGGTAAGAGAGACAACGAATATTTGGTAGGGTAAAGGATCATTACACTAGTAGGAGACCTTTGGAGCTTGGGAATGAGCTCCTAGGAGCTTTGATGGGCTTCTAGAGCTCTAGAGTAGGTGGGTGTAGCAAAGTTAGAGGTACCTTGGAAGGGAAGGGGTGTAGGTCTTTATATAGTGGATGAGAGGAGCCTAAAATACGCATAAGAAAAATAGCGATCTTTAGAATGTCGCTGTAGGTCCAACTCAAGTGTTGCTGTAGCTAGCTCGCGCACATTCACATGCGTGTTGCGCTGGCCCTCCATCTCGTACATTGATTGTGCTCGAGCCTCGCTGGCTGTCCATCTCATGTCGCTAGTTGCCATCACGAACATCCATCGAGCATCTGCTGGCATCCGCTGGCGTGTGCTGATCTGAGTGAAGTAGATCCCCACCCATGGTTTGTGGATGAAGGGTTCTAAGCGAACGAGAGAGAGCACTCTAGATCACACCTCTGGTGCACTTACAATTGCACACCTATCCATGCGTCGGATCTCGTGTGCATGGGTCTCGTGCATCAGTGACACCACATAGTTGCTTCCCTCGCCACCCGATCATCCATTGAAGGCTCAATTTCTTATCTGCGCGCGCTCAGCGGATAAAATCTGCTCACGGGGCTTTGATCGTGCAACCATGCGTTGTGAGCCAAAGCACTGACCGCTGCACTAAGGTTGGTTTTGTGCCTCTCTTAGTAATTAAGGCTCAACGTACTACGACCATTGGAAATTGATCCAACGGTTGCGTGAAGACCTTTCTCTTCTTGGCTTGAAGTAGGTGACATGGTGCTTTGATGACCGTTGGATTTGAATCCAACAGTCGAGACTTCACAAGTGCTGCTTGGGAGGAGGGGCTACGGCTAGGCTAGAGGGCTGCGATGGTGCCACATGGCGCCATCATGGTCGTCCACCTTCTTCTTCTTATAGAGAGTGCTACAGACCTCTAATCAGCATGATTTTCACGTTGACGAACTGCGATTGTCTCTCTAGATCTATCCTTTTGGTCAGATTTCTCATCTAAAGCCTGTAAACATGTCACACTGCTTCATGGCCATATAAAGTGTTGGAATTAATGTACATAATGTACAACTATACTAAATGCAATGCAATGAATGTTACGCAATATTTATACTATGATATGTATTGATAGACCTAGGAGATATCATAAATAAGCATTGTTATCATGAATTCATGCGTGTTTATCATACCCCCATGCTTACCTTTTGCTAATCCCTAGCAAAATTAACCTAAAAGCTATGTATAAAAGTATAATCAGGATTTGATTACTTAGGAAAAATTTGTTGATTACATTAGAAAATCTCAACCTCAAGACCTAATTACAGAAACTAAACAGTGCCAAGGTGTTTACCAGAATGCAGGCCGCCCAAGCCCTCGCCTTATTTGAATATAAAGGATACTGATTTTTTTTTTTCTTCATTTCTAATTTTTTTTTTGTACTTATGGAGTTTGAGAGTTTCGAAATAACTTTTTATGACTACTCGGCCCCCCCAAGACTCGAAAAGGACTCTAAGTGCTAAGCATTTAGTGAAAAGAGTGAAAGACTCACTAGGCAGCTGTTAAAACAAACTTTGGGTTTCTACGACTTTAGGTGACCTTACTTAGATGATTATCTTTTCGAACGGTACCTTTCCCCCTACTTCTTTTATTTATAGGGTCAACACAAGGGCGAACCTAGTGTATATCTCTCTGGTTTATTCTACTTCCCTGCTTCTTCCCTAAGTGTTTTGGGAATTATTGTGCATTTTTGTGAGCTGGGCTCTGGACAACCGGCCAATGGGCTGTTACCCACGACAACTTGCCAGCCATACTCATGCGGTGAAGTATGGTTTTATTTCTTTTTATTATTTTCATTTTCTCCTTTTTCTATTTATTTTCAATTTTTTTTAATTTTTAAGTAGGTGGCTTCCTTGATCTAAGATTTTCCTAAAGGCAGTACAAAGAAAATGGTCTTGTGGCTGGGCTTTGGACAACCAGCCAATGAGCTATTGCCATTAACAACTTGCCAGCCATACCACCCTAGACAGTTCATTAGCTACCCAATTTTCGAAGAAACCGCCGAAAGGTGAGTTAGTGCAAATAGTGTGTAGATGCTTAGGCTTAAAGTCCCCTCAAATCAGAGGGTGGGTTGATAAGTCATATACTTATCAACCTCATTGTTAAAAAAGAAAGCCTACAGTAGAGAAGTGGAAGAATAGGACCTGGTTTCCTTGAGATTCTGGTCAGCTTGGAACAGTCTTTACACATGTTGAGTTTAATGCCTTCAGCTAAGCAATGATCGGCTCGTGGTGGTTAGGGCAAGGTAAGAGCAACCTTGTCCAAGAAGGGTTCAAGGAGCACATGGTCAACAAAGGGTTTGAGATGCTATCCATTGACCTTGAAGAAATTACCCATCTTTGGGTTAGAGATTTTGACGGCCCCATTAGGGAAAATCCACTCAATAATGAACGAGCCACCCTACTTAGACCTAAGCTTACAGGGGAAGAGCTTTAGTCGAGAATCGAAAAGCCAGACCTTCTGGTTTGGCTTGAAGCTCTTATGTGAAGCCATCTGGTCATGGAGAGCTTTGGTCCTTGCCTTATAGATTCTGGCATTTTCATACGCATCATTTCTAAGCTCTTAATGTGTTTCGCATGGTAGAAATTAGGGTTTCGAAGAACCTGTCATCATAGTCGCAAAACTCGTTATCAAATACAATTTTACCAATACTCTAAGGGAGTCCCAAGTTGAACACAGGGAGGCGACGTTTACTTTATTGGAAAACCACGCTTCATTTTGTTTCTTTTTGGTATTTTGTTATATATATATGTTTTTGTTGTTTTTTATAAAGGACGCAAACAAAATGGATCACAATATGGATGAAATCAAATATGATTTATTGCACAAGTATCTATTACAATAATCTACGAAAGCATAAAAGAGAGGGAGGTGAGAATGAATCTCTCGTATCGGCTATTCGACGAGACGATGGCCCCTGGCAGAAGCTTGGATGAAGGAGTTGAGGAGCAGGATGACAGAGGTGAGATGCAGGAGGACGTTGGGTAGAGGAATGCTTCATCGAGGCTCTGAAATGGAGGTGAAGAGGTGAAGGTGATCTGCTATCGAAATGGAGGTAGGAGGATGGCTCCAAGGAAACCTATGAAGGTTGTGAGAGAGATGATAAATATTTGCTGGGGTAAGGGATCGTTACACTAATAGGGGACCTTTGGAGCTTGGGAATAAGCTTTTGGGAGCTTTGATGGGCTTCTAGAGCTCTAGAGTTGGTGGGTGTAGCAAAGGTAGAGATACCTTGGAAGGGAAGGGGTGTAGGTCATTATATAGTGGATGAGAAGAGCCTAAAATAGGCATAAGACAAATAGCAACCTCCAGGATGTTGCTGTAGGTCCAGCTCAAGTGTTGCTGTAGCCAGCTCATGCCCGCTCATGCACGCACTGTGCTGGCCCTCCATCTCATGCATTGATCGCGCTTGAGTCTCGCTGGCCATCCATCTCGTGTTACCAGCTGCCATTGAGAGTGTCCATCGAGCATTCGCTGGCGCGTGCTAATCCGAGCGAAGCACATCCCCACCTTTTGATGGCTGATGAAGGGTTCTGAGCCCACGGGTGAGAGTGCTTTGGATTGCGCCTCTGGTGCATGTACGATTGCGCATCCACCAGTGTGTCGAATCTCACGTTAATGGGTCTCGGGCATCAATGACACCACGTAGCTGCTTCCCTTGCTGCCTAATCACCCATTGACGGCTCAATTTCTTAGCTGTAAACTCTTAGCAGATAAAATCCAATCGTGGGGCTTCAATCGTGCGGTCGTGCGTCATGAGTAGAAGCACTGACCGCTGCGCTGAGGTTGGTTTTGTGCCTCGCTTAGGAATTAAGGCTCAGTGTGCTACGACCGTTGGATCTTGATCCAATGGTTGCACGAGGCCCTCTCTCTTCTTGGCTTGAGGCAGTCGACACGGCACTTTGGCGATCATTGGATATGAATCCAACAGTCGAGACTTCATAGGTGTGCTTGGGAGGAGGGGCTGCAGCCGGGCTGGAGGGCTACGATGGTGCCACGTGGCACCATCGTGGTCATCCACCTTCTTCTTCTTGTAGAGGATGCTACGGAGCTCTATTCGGCATGATTTTTGCATTGACAGACTGCGATCGTTGCTCCAGATCCATCCATATTGTCAGATTTCTTATCTGAATCCCGTAAAGATGTCGCACTATCTCCTGACCATTTAAAGTGTTCGAATTAATGTACATATTGTACAACTATCCTACATGCAATGCAATGAATGTTATGTAATATTTATACTATGATACGTAATGATAAGCTTAGGAACTATCATAAATAAGCATTTTATCATGAATTCATGCGCATTTATCACACCGAGATCTACAAGGGCTTGATTAAATGTAGTATCATCAACAATCATAGAAATCAAAGGCGCGCCCGGGTCTTTCATCTTAGGGGGCTGCTTGCCTTGTATGATAGAGTTTACTGTCTTCGAAAGATGAACTCTTCCTAGGTTTTTATTCTATCTTTTTGGAGTACAGAGATCCTTCAAAAACTTAGCATAGGTAGGGATATATTTGATTGTCTAGGAGAGGGATGTTGATTTGAACTTGTCCAAATAATTCCATGAGTTCCTCATTTGTGGGCTCAAATTTTTTTCTTCTATCAGTGGTGGAGTGCAGAGCTTGGGGAAAAGGGATAGGGTCATGTCGCGATAATAAATTTCTTTCTCACCCTTAGTGATGGTATTAGGAGAGTGTACTTGCACTAGGGTGGTGTGGGTTCCATCAAGTTGGTGTGAAGGCCTAGGATCGATGATTGTTTTCCCATTCCACAAAGTAACTGCATTGGCAATTTGGTTATTCCTGGGAGGGGGTTAGGGGGCCTGATGTTGCTGGAAACCTGGTGAGTGTTGCGATGCTAGGTTGATTGGAGGTTGATTAGTATGGTTCAGATTTGAGTGCCCACCCTGGTAGTGGTTCCTCTGATTGATAGGGTTCGGTATGCGGTGGGAAGGTAGATGTCCTATAGGTTTCTAAGTCGAAGTAACCCCAATCTGATTATGGAGATTTGTAACAACATGGGTTACCTCCAACATCTGATTTTGCATCCCCTGCAAGGTTTTCATAACCTGGGCATTGATGTCCTCTTAGGATGGCCCAGGTTGATAGAAAGTCTGGTTCTACCCATACCCCCCAAATTAGTTTTGTTTTTGAGAGGGCACCTGATTGGGCCAGGAGTGAGTAGGGTAATTCCTCCAATTGGAGTTGGAGGGAGTTCTAAATTGCTCCTGGAGGGAGAATATTTTCTTAGTGGGGTTAGGATTTGGACAACTGCAAGTCCCCGGGGAACCATATAAAGCCTCAAAAAATTGATTATACTTAGCAGGGATAGTATTGAGATTGTGCAAGTTCTCTCTCTTCAGAATGTTAGGCAATGTCGGATGTGGAACCTGGGTGGGTGTAGTAAGTTTTTCCTCAAATTTCTCCTGATTTAATTGCATCTGGTCAAGTCTGTGGGAAATCATTTGAAAGTCCTCTTAGGTAGCGGGGATTGATTGAGGGCCTATCTCATGAACATCGAATTATGAGTTGGTAGTCTTGCTAAAGGTGTTCATGGATGCATGGTTAAATGAGCTTTCACTCAATTATTTAAAAAGATCATAGGCACTCTTAGCATCTTTATTCAGGAAGATGCTACCACACAAGGCATCAACGAAATGTCAAAGTTGATCGTTTAATCCATGGTAGAAGATCTACATTAGCTGCCATAATGGAATCTCATGGTGCGGGCAAGTTCTTAAAAGATCCTGGAATCTCTCCCAAGCATCTTGTAAGGTCTCGCCAGGTTTTTGTTGGAAGGTTGTAATAGATCGTCATAGGGAAATCATACGACCAATGGGGAAGAATTTCTTTAGGAAAGCAATTTTAAGCTGAGGCCAAGTGGTAATGGGTTTGCGAATATTTCTGAATCAGTATGCGGCCTTGTCCTTTAGGGAAAGCAGGAATAACCACATTAGCAATAAATCCTCTCACACATTACTAGAACAAGTCATCTGTGCGAGGAGAGTAAGTTCCTCAAGGTGGCTGAATGGGCCATCCTAAGGAAGGCCATGGAAGTGCTTAATTAAGGTCAGAACGGTAAGATTAATCTCAAAGTCCCCTTCTGGTTTGACCACCCCTAGTCTGCCCTCATAATTGGAAGGATTGTAAAAATCCTTAAGAGGAAGGATAGGCTGCTGACAGGGTGGTAGGTTTTGCCCTTGGTTGGCTAGGTTCATTACAGTCCTAGCCAACTGTTGTTCATTTGCTTGTAGTTGAGCCAGTTGCTCAACCATCATGTATAGGGGATTGGATGGGGGGCCTTGATTTTGTCCTTCTAGAATCTCAA
Source organism: Thalassia testudinum (assembly GCA_037157565.1). Taxonomy (NCBI): domain Eukaryota; kingdom Viridiplantae; phylum Streptophyta; class Magnoliopsida; order Alismatales; family Hydrocharitaceae; genus Thalassia; species Thalassia testudinum. The sequence continues at coordinate 126,798,122 of JAZHRO010000014.1, read as the reverse complement.
GTAGTTCTAGGATGAGCAAGTTGGGGATGGGTAAGTCAAAAAGTGGGTTAGATTACAGATTTTGGGTGGAAGGGTTAGAAAAAGGATTAGAGGTGGGATCAGAGGTGTTTTGTCAGTGAGAGGTGGAAGCGGCGTAGGACCAATTTTGGTGATTTTCCATTTTTGAAGAATGAAAATGAGAGGAAGAAATTCTTGTTGTGCGGGGCAGCAGAATCAAGAGGTCCCTCCAAGTGTGGATTTTGGGACAAATGCCCATGCATGCAACGGAAGAATGGGGAGGAGAGGAAGGAAAGATGAGAAGAATAAGTGCGCAACCAAGAAAGCAAAATTCTAGACCTAACTTAAGGGTGACTCCTTAAAAATTACCTAAGACTTGGTCTACCTAAGAAATAAGAAATCAGTAGTTCATAATTGTTCCCTCAACAAATCTGCCTAGACTGATTAAGGGGAGGGTTGGGCCCAAGCATGTCCCAGGAAAATCACTGGGGGCTTATATAATCCTACACCTGGTCGTTTGACACAACCCCTCATTTTGGCACTAGATACAGATGAAGGAATTGAAACCAACTAAGGAAATCATAAGACCTTGGTAGCAAGCCTAATTTTGATGAAACCTTAGGGGTCAAATTGTTATAAATTCTAATTAGGTCTAGGAGGCTAAAGTGTACAAGGAGTGCGGTAGGCGTTAATTCAGGTAATGCCCGATTATTTCAATTTTTGTGTGTGCAAAAGTTGGGCGGGAAGTGAGGCCCAAGCCAAAATAGGAGATTTGCAAATAAGGATTTTTCTGAAAAGATTTTAGGGTTTTGATAAAATTTTTGCAGATTTTAAGATTCTCCCTTTTTAAATGTTCAAATAAGTTTTAAATTGATTACACAATAATACAATCAAGTTATAAGTTGGTGAGAATCAATTCCTTCGAGTGTATGTGTGACTAAGAGAGAATAAAATCAAAACCCTTGAATTGAAAATCCTAGTATGCAACTTCTAAATGAATCTCCTTTTATCAAATCTTTAAGATTGGTGATCCAAACAAGAAAATAAAATCACCACTTGATGTAAAATCAAACAAGGAATCCAAAAATTATTTTTCTATGATTTTAAAAAATTATTTGATATTTTTTTAAAATTTTTCTTCTTCTTGGTGTCAAGAGTCAGAATTGATAGATTCGAAAAATTGATTCTGCAGAAATCTCAAATGATCTGAAAAATTTTTATAAATTTTATATGATGTACAAAATTTCTCAAGGTTTCTACTAATATAAAGTTTGCCTAAATCTAATGAGCATAAAAATTCATAAAATTCACAGACAGTAAGAAAATAGTAAGAAAACAAGGTCTGTCCCCTGTTTAGTCCATGAATTGTTTAATTTTTTATATTTAGTAAAATTTCTTGAAACTTTGACTCTAGGTTCTTGACTCAAAGGAGCTTCCCTGGGCGAATTTAGGAAGCTCCTAAGCATTCGAACCTGATTTTTGGAATTCAAGACAGAAGTTTGGATTTTCAAAAATTAGACACCAATAAGGTAAAGGTGATGGAAAAATGAAGCAAACAAGCAACACAAAGAGTTTTAGGGTTCCACCACCCTTAATTTTTCTTTTTTTTCATTTCTTTTGAAAATTTAAAGATTTTTTTAAGAGATTTTGTTGATGATACAAGAGATGGCCGGGGGTACTAACTTGAAGTACATGGGAAGACAAGTTCACTTCAAGTTTCCCACTCCAAGCAAATCTAAATCCCATTCCCGCTCCTGGTTCGCACATAAACAAAACCCAAAACAAAATTCATGAAGACCTAATAAAGCAAGAGAGAGATAAAATTTGTGACTAAGCCATGCCTCCTCGGCAACGGCACCAAAAGTGCTGTGAGATTTGCACAGTTTTATAAATGGCGATTTTAATGTCGTTGCAACACGCAAAATCGATCAGCTTTTAAATTTGTATTCCTAGATAGTGGTGGTATCTAAATTAATCCAAGGGGGCCAACTTGTTAGTCAAATAAGTGATTCTCTCTCTCTCATCTCTCAAATCAACACTTCTCCTTATGTATGGAAATAAGCAGGATACGAAAGCAAAGATAGAATTATGCTAAAGAAACTTGCCTAACAACTAGAACCTAAGTGATAAGAGAAATCTTCTCTTCTAAGCTCTCCCTAGGCAAATGCACCTAGTGTAATTAGAAGAGAGATGTGATGCACAAAAATAAATAAAGTTGCTACTTGTAATTAAAAAGTCAAGAAAGAAGAAAGGCACTTTTCTATTAAGAAGAAATGTTTACAAAGTACCTAGGGAGCTCAACTAAGCAGAGGTTCCACTTAGTTAATCCCTAGGTAGATGAATGCTTAACAGGATTTAAAATGCAGCAAAATACATGATAGAAAATTCTCCCGAGTAGCTAAGGTAGCCTTCAATCTAAGAATAGTGGCTCCCAGACTTGAAGAAGACTTCCTTCTAGCTCGTTGAGTTTCTCCTCTCAAGAGTGGACATCCTCCACCCTTCTTTCCTCCTGCTTGCCCCTCCTCCTTGGTGAAGAGCTTGCTCTTTGGTGTGGCAGAAGGAAGGAGAAAGAAGAGGAAGAAAGCACCAAGGGAGCGGGTAGGTTGCTCCATTAATCTCCTTCTCTCATTCTCCTTTCTTGGCCTTGGGATGTATGGTGGCTATAGGTGTTTGATAGAAAGAATTGTTGCTTGCGAAGGATGGTTTGAATGGTAGGATGGGTGGTCTTTTTGTAGGCTCTTATGGATGGTGATTAGGAAGCTTCCTTGGCACCATGTGAAAGGGTGCCAAGGAGGGTGGCTTGGATGGTGGTTAGGAAGCTTCCTTGGCACCATGTGAAATGGTGCCAAGGAGGGTGGTTAGGAAGCTTCCTTGGAACCATGTGAAAGGGTGCCAAGGAGGGTGGTTAGCAAGCTTCCTTGGTGCCATGTGAAAGGGTGCCAAGGAGGATGGTTAGGAAGCTTCCTTGGTGACATATGAAAGGGTGCCAAGGAGTGTATTTTAGGCACCAAAAGTTGGTGGTTTTAATGTAGGTGGATGGCCATTAAGGTGGAGAGGGAGTAGGGTAGGAGCTGGACTTGAGTTGGATCCAGCTTAGTTGAGCTGAGGTCTAACTACTGGAGCTTCTGTCTTCACAAATGTTCCAAGTGCCTTTCAAACTGCCAAGGTTTCTCTAATTTCCAATGCATTCATCCTTGGCAATCAAATGGAAACTACTTGAGATAATGTGAAATGAATGCTAATGTATGTTGTAAACCCTAAATGCTCATGCATGCTAAATGCAACGATATAATGTAGTACAGTTGACAAAATCTCAGCAAGTAGATGTCAATGGATGCTAAGGATGATGATAAACTGGCATTTATCACCCAACACCGGCCAGCAGCAACCATGGGCTCCCCTCGTCATCTACAACCTCATATCACAGCTATTGGATTGAGATCCAACAGCTGGGATGCCTCCGTGCCCTTAGAACTCAATTCCTCCTTGAGTCACAATCACAAGGGTAGCGCATCGGTCTTGAAGTGCACTCCCAAAGGAGGGGCGTGGGTTCAAATCCTACAAACCCCCCCTAAATTCTCAATTGGACGCAGCTGCACGTAAGGGCACTTGACACGCACACACAAGAGGCACGTACCCACAGCGTGCAGTAGCGCACGAATCTCAGTGCCAGTGTATGCATGTAACACGGTAATGCGAGGCATGGACATGAGATGTGCGCAGTGGCAGCAGTGCCAGTGAGGCACGTGCGTGAGTGCCAGCTGGGATGCATGCAAATCTTTAGCAACATTTAGGGGTGGATCTTCAGCGATGGCTGTGATGTTGCTACAACCCATGGATAGAATTCTTCCTCTCCTCCATTATAAAAGGACCCACACCCCTCCATCCATCTTCATCTTTCCTTTCTCTCCCTCACCACCTCCAAGGCTCTAGAGAGCTTGTCCCAAGCTCGATATGCTCCTCTAGAGTAGAAAACAAAGATTTTCCTACCACTCATCCCCTTTCGTGGAGCATCCCTTGGCCATCCTCTCACCACTTCAAGAAGTAGATCCTCGTCACAATGCCATCCTGCCCATCCTCCTTCCACTAACGTCGTTCTTCTTCATCACACTCCTCACCACCGTCATCGAGGCAACATCAAAGCATGTCATCCTCAAAGCAACCCTTGAGGCAGATTCTTCTCACCTTATCTTTTATTACTTTCTAGTCTAGTTGTAATTTCTCGATAATTTGTAGAAAACACTTGTTTTGAATATATTTGTTGATTATTTCTCCCTTTTTCTCTTTTTATCATATTTTGCAAGTAGATTAGTTAGATTTCATTGACCTAATCTCTTATTGTACAAAATACCAAGAAAAACTCAAAAGATAAAAACAAAAGAAATAAATAAAACTGGAAGTGTAGATTTCAAAACCAAATGTTCGCCTCTCCGTGTTGGACCCAAGACTCCCTTGGAGTTTCAGCTATAAATTTATCTGGTAGCGGATTTTTGCGCACTACGACGACGGGTTTCTAACTCAAATCTTTTCGCGTACAAAATCACGCTCATCATTTTGGTGTCGTTGTTGGGGAGGTAATGCTCTTTGGTTTTTCCGTGCTTTTCCACATTACTTAACTTTTTAGCTCACTTTGCTCCTTTCTTTCTGTGGTTACAAGTACCCTTCTAAGGTGAGCCAAAGTGAAATAGATTAGACTAAGGTGCAGTTAGAAGGTTATGTAAGTGTATCCCCACCACCACCACCTTAGATTCCATTCCATCGCTTAATAACTCAAACTCAAATCAACTTAGGTGCTTGCATAAACCCTAAGTTAGATATTGGTTGTTTGATTGTCACTTCACCTCACCTCACCCATCCATATAAACTAAAAATACAAAAAAAAAAATTTACTCCTTTTGTGGGATTAAGCTAAAAGTAGCACAACTTAAGCACCCACAAATTTCTCAACCTAAGGCGCACAATCACATTGATTCTACCACTTAACAAGAATCTAACTTGTTTATTGAATCGGATTTTGTGAAGAAATTAGGGTTTCAAGAACCCATCGTCGTAGCTCGCAAAACGCGTTATCAAATACAATTTAGAATTGAAACTCCAAGGGAGTCCCAGGTCAAACACAGGGTGGCGACGTTTACTTTCACTGAAATCCACACTTCGTTTTGTTTCTTTTTGGTGTTTTATGGTTTTGTGAATTCATTTTGCATTTTTGAAATAAAAAGACAAGCAAGATAACTTCACAAAGTGGAGAGCAAATATGATATTTCACAATGGCATTCAAATGTCTATTACAATATGCTAAGACATAAAAGAGAAAGAGGTGAGAAGAAATCTCCCAAATAGGTTGTTTAGCAAGACGACGGCTCTTGGCAGCAGCTTGGAAGAAGAGGGTGAGATGCTGGACGATGGAGGTGAGATGCAGGAGGATGCCGAGTAGAGGAATGCTTCACCAAGGCTTTGGAATAATGATGAGGAGCTGGAGATGATCTTCTACCAAAATGGAGGTGGGACGATGGCTCCAGGGCTTCTTATGAAGGTGGTGGGATGGAGGACGAATATTTGGTGGGGATATAGGAGCATTACACTACTAAGAGGCCTTTGAAGCTCGGGAATAAGCTCTAATGGAGCTTTGGTAGGCTATTAGAGATTAGGAGTAGGTGGGAGTAGAGTAGGTTGAGATGGTGAAGAATGGAGGTGTAGGGGTCATTTTATAGTGGAGGTAAGATGATGAAATTTATGTAGAGGGCTATAGTGACAGCTGCTAGCGTCACTGAAGACCCTTGCAGCTGTCGCTGAAGATCCCTTGTACATGTGCGCAGCTATGTGCTATGCCTTTGTGAGCACGTGCGGCCATCTCTAATTGGCGAATTCGAGGGGCCGCGGGGATTCGAACCTGCGCCCCTCCCTTAGAGGCCAACATCCCAACAATGTGCTACGGCCAAGGATTGTCATAAGGAGAAGTTCTTGAGGCTATGTCGTGGAGGCCCCCTAACCATTGATGATGATCCAACAGTTAGGATTTGAAGGTGAAGATGATGAGGGGGCACCAGTAGTCATTGATGGTCGACGTTGGGTGGCCTAGATGGCAACACGTGGCACCATCTAGGTCATCCATCTTTCTATTGCAGAGGGTCCCACGGTGCTTGGATTGAGGTGATTTTCGTGTTGCTGAACTGCGTTTGTTGCTTCGGATCCATCCATACGATTAGCTTTTTCATCCAAAGTCTGTAAGGATGTCACATTGCCCTCCTGGCCGTTTATCTTCCTCAGATCACATAAAGTGATATAGGATTCCGATTAGGATGATCTCGAAGGCATCTGACTCCGATCATCATCCTGATCAGATCCATACATTTGGATTGTCAATCCGAGATTCTGAAATAAATCTCCTTCCCTTCAGGCCATAAAAAGGACGTAATTAACCTAAAATATACACAACTAGTCTAAATGTAGGATGATGCATGCTATGCAATATTTATAACATGAAATGCAAATCAAGCCTAGGAACATGCATGAATAGGCATTTTATCCTCAATAGTTGTGTCTACATCACCTGTGGATCTAATGCACCTTAACTCAACACATGAATAAGTGAGTAGCAATTTGATTACATTAAATACTTTTGCATGCCGTAATTAAGTGGTGCAATAGGCCAATTACTTGAATTATTTAGGCTATACCACAATTTAAAATTGATCCATCAATTAGCTTGCCACTTAGGGTTGATTTTAGTGTTGAACTAGGCACTCCACATTATTTTTTATTTTCAATGGAATATATCATCACCAGTGCTTCCAAAACTTAGAGTGTTCTCCTAAACTTGATTGAATACACTTAAGATTAAACCCTAAAAGATACTAAGCAAGGTTAAACCCTAAATGACACATCATCAAATAACCTTGTTTGAAAACCCTTGCTGTGCACACACACACATTTGAATTGATCATTAATGGCACAACCTATCTAAAGGGCCCATCACATTACAAGAACACAATCATCCCAAACCTAATTAAAACTGAGTAGATGTTGACCTTAAGGATTAACTCACTCTTTAGGACTTCAATTGAGATTTTTCTTGATTAATCTGCTTCTACTGGTCCATCTGATGTCTAGTTAGGGGAGTAGCGTCAAACAACTGTTGTTAGGGGTATCAAAGGAACAAGTGGTGCAAGCCAAAGGAAGAACCTTCTCCCCAACCCTCCCTCTACTGGTTGGATTGACTCGATAGAAGTAGACCAAAACATTTCTGTCATCACAAGATGGGTCCTGGGAGTCCGTAGGTCGTTAGGCCAACCCACTTAAGGATAGGTTTGGTTGATTGTACTGTAGAGCACCTTTCTCTATTCTGTTTTCCCTCCTACTTCACCATGTATCCTTCCACACCATACACACAATTCCAATCCTACCCTCCTACCACCACTTATCCTCAAAATGATTACTATCCTAACTCGACTTATGGTTACCCATCTCCTAGTTGGGATAACTTTGATTAGGGATATGAATTCGGACCTCAATGTCCGGGACCTAACCCTAGACATCATGATTATGATTATCATCCTTCTCATGCCTACAACGATTATAGATCTCCACCCTTTGATGATCAACCTAACCCAATCTAGATTCACGAAGGATATGATGATTATAACTCTTACCCTCCCATGGATTATGCTAAACATAGGTCACCACCATTCCTTGAACAACCGGAAACAACCTACTTTTAGCGAGGGACCCAAGAACGTTAATTTCTTGACTCCCATAGATTTAACCCAAACCCACTCTACCTTGAACAGAACCATTCAGTTCAGGTGAACTAGATCTAGGATAGGGTGTTGGCTAACTTGAGGAACACTATACAATCTTTAGAAGCTCAGCTAACACCATGCACTGAAGCATTGGAGCCTACAATCAAAATGATTGATGAGCTTAATAGTTTGTTATCGGATTGGCTTCAAGATGTTAACGATAGGGGAACAGGTGAGTTTCTACTTGTGAAATTGTCAAGATTGAGGGTGAAATTTGTGGTTGCCCTAGTCCAATCTTGAGGCACCTATCAAGGGGAACATATTTTAGGAGATCGGGGATGACCATGTTGGTTTAGAGCAACCCATTGTGGATAAACAAATTTTCTCACCTGAGATCCTCGAGCCAGGGAACAAGGAAAAATGTCTCCATGGACCATGAAATAATAGACGATTTTGAGACATATAAATAAGGATCATGAATTCTTTGATTCTAAAGGTGAGGAATCTCTTAAGGAAGTCCCACTTGAGCTTACGGAAGATAATTTTAGTGACACAAATGGGCTAAAGGAATCTGATTAATCATTTGATGGCCCTGTAATTGAGGAATTTGATTCAGCTGGGGATGACATAGCGGATTCAAATCTAAATTTATTGGATGATTCAATCAGTAGCCCCATTCCTCAAGTACACCCCAAAGAGCTGAATGATGATACCTTTGAGATCATTGTACCAAAGTCAATCATGATTTAGCCATAATTGTTGGACTTGGAAAACTTAGATGGGGTGAATAATATGCAAGAGGTCCTGAAATATGAAATTATGATGGTGGAGGGTAGAAATTTGGAAATGAAAATTTGGGGGCTACTTCTGAGGGACATACAAGTTTGGATTTAAGGGTTCCTGTTGACCCGAAACCACCTACCTTCTATTAGGACCCTTATGATATCTTTGACGTGCAACCCAAGTACATAATAATGGACAATCCTTAAGAGCTGAACTATAAGTGGACAGACGAATCTATTGAACCAAATCTACCTATTGTTCACCACTTTGGACTTGTGTTGTAGGCCAAAAGAATGCAGGCCCTACTCTGCAAGCACAACAATCTCCGGTTCTGGGTGATTTTCATCCAGAACTTTAGAACCACTCGACCTTGGGGCATGGGTTTGCACCACAACTTGGTGCACATCTTTGGTCATCTTCTGCTAGTGGGTTTTAGGATCAATATTTTTATTTTAATTCTGACCAGCACTTGTGAATTCTTAATTTCTTCTTTGCTTGTATATTATGCCTAGCTAAAGGCAATAAACTTAGCACGTATGTGTACTCCTTTCTCTCTGCGGAGAAGATTGGATTGTCACGAAATTTGTGCGATATTCTGTTTATTCCGCCTTTTTCATGTCTTTATTTTTACAATGAGGACATTACATCACTTAGGCATGCAGGGGTGGATACATAATCTTGAAATTATCTTGTTAGCACCGTGGAATTTCTTTTATTTAAAAGAATGAAAATTCAAAAAGAAAAAAAAAATAGAACTAGTAGAAGAGAACTTAGGCATTAAGAGTTGTTAACTTTAGGAGACGATACTTAAGGAGTTGAACAGACTCTTCAGGTCTTTGGGCTTAATCAGCCTGTGTGTCCACTAAAATGTGGACTTAGACTCGAGTCCTCGCCAAGATTAATTTTACTTTAATTTGGCTAATAAATTGGGATGATAATTACATGACTTATCAACCCACCCTCTGATTTGAGGGGACTTTAAGTATAAGCATCTTCACACTATTTTCACTAACTCACTTTTCGATAGTTTTTACAGAAATTAGGTAGCTAATGAACCGTCTAGGGTGGTATGGCTGGCAAGTTATCGGTGGTAACAGCTCATCAGTAAGTTATTCACAGCCCAGCCACACGACCATTCTCTTCCTGCTACCTTTAGGTAAATCTTAGATTAGGGAAGCCACCTACTTTAAAAAGAGAGAAAAAGAAATACCCAAAAATGAAAGAAAAAGATAGAAAAAATATAAAAAAGGAGAAACAAATAAAATAAATAAATAAGCCACACTTCATTGCACGAGTATGGCTGACAAGTGGTCAGTGGTAACAACTCATCGGCTAGTTGTTTAAGACCCAGCTCACAAAATGCATGTATAATTTGTAAACACTTAGGAAGAAGCAGAGAAGTAGAATAAGCCGGGGAGATATACACTGAGTTCACCCTTGTATTGACCATGCAAAAAAGTAAAGACTAGGGAGAAAGCTACCAATCGGAAAGGTAAATGTTTAGGTAGAAATTCTTAATGTCACCTAGGGTCGTAGAAACCTGAAGTCCATTTTAATGGCTACCTAGTGAGTATATCACTCTTTCACAAGATGCTTAGTACTTAGAGTCCTTTTCAAGTCTTGGGTGGGTTAGGTAGCCGTAAAAAGTTATCTCGAAACTCTCAACTTCAAAATCCTAAAAAAATGAAATAGATAAAAAGAAAAAGCAAAACAATGTATCTTCTCTTTTCAAATAAGGTGATGACTTGGGTGGTTTGCATTCTGGCAGACACCCAGGTACTGTTGAGTTTTCGTAGTTTAGGACCTTCGTTAAAATTTTCTATTGTTAGTAAACAACTTAGGCCTAAGTGATTAGACCCTAGTTCTGTTTTCATAGATAGCATTTAGTTTGATTTTGCTAGGGACTAGAAAAAGTTAGGCATGGGGGTATGATGTAGGCACATTTATTTTGGATAAAATGCTTATTTATGCATGTCCTAGGCTTGGATATGCATTCCATACAATAAATATTGCATAACATGCAACATTCTGCATTTAGAGTAGTTTGTGTATATTTCTGGTTAATTGCATCCTTTTATGGTTGGGAGGGAAAGAGAAATAATTCAGGGCCTCGAATTAACAATCCGACCGAATGGAATTGATCAGGACGACAATCGGAGTTCAACTCCAAAATCATTTAGATTAGAATCCCGTAGCACCGTATGTAGTCCAAAGAAGATCATTGGCTAGGGGGCAATGCGACATCCTTCTGTGCTTCAGATGAAAAATCCAATTGTACAAATGGACTGGAGTGACGATCGTAGTCCACCAACGTAAAGATCATCTTGATCTGAGTACTGTGTCATCCTTTGCAAGTAAAAGAAGATGGACAGCCCAGATGGTGCCACGTGGCACCATCTCGGCCGCCCGAGGTTGCAGTGATGACAGGTGCCCACGGTTGCTGCTGGCCAGTGTTGGGCGGTCGAGATGGCGCCACCACACAACATCGACCAGTAACAAGCACGGGCACCCGTCATCATTTGCAACCTCGCACCACAACTGTTGGATCAAGATCTAATGACTGGGATGCCTCTTCGCCCTCAACACTCAATTCCTCCTCAAGACACAATCATAAGGGTGGTGCATTAGTCTTGAAGCGCACTCCCAATGGAAGGGTGCGAGTTTGAATCCCTCAACCCCCCAAAATTCTCAATTGGACGTAGCCTCACGCAAGGGTGCGTGACATGCATGCGTAAGAGCCGTGCACTCGTAGAGCATAGCAGCATATGAAACTCAGTGCCAGCATGTGCACGTGCAACATGGCAGCGCAAGGCACGGGCGCGAGATGAGTGCAGCGACAGCAGCACCAGCGAGGTGTGTGCACAAGTGCTAGTGGGGCTGTGCGTGGATCTTTAGCTACATTTAGAGGTGAATCTTCAACGACAGCTTTGATGTCGCTATAGCCCATGGACGAAATTCTTCCTCTTCTCCACTATAAAAGAACCCACACCCCTCTTTCCATCTTCATCTCTTCCTTTCTCTCCCTTACTACCTCCAAGGCTCTAGAGAGAGCTTGTCCTAAGCCCAGGATGCTCATCTAGAGTAGAAAACAAAGATTTTCCCACCTCTCATCCCCCTTCATGAAGCATCCCTTGAGCATCCTCTCACCACTTTAGGAAGTAGATCCTCACCACGATGCCATCTCGCCCTGTCCTCCTTCCTCCGACGCCGTTCTTCCTCATCCAACTCTTCACCACTGTCATCCAGGAGATGTCAAAGTGAGTCATCCTCCAAGTGAGTGTCGGGGGGGATTTTTCTCACCTTATCTTTTATCAGTTTCTAGTCTAGTTGTAATTTCTCAATTACTTGTAGCAAACACTTGTTTTGAACATATATGTTGATTGTTTCTCTCTCCCTCTCTTTGTCTTATTTTGCAAGTAGATTAGTTAGATTTCATCGATCTGACCTCTTGCTGTATAAAATACCAAAAAAATCTCAAAAGATAAAAATAACAAAAAAAGAATTGAAAGCATGAATTTCAAAACCAAACGTTCGCCTCCCCATGTTCGACTCGGGAGTCCCTTGGAGTTTTCATTATAAATTTTATTTGGAAGCAGATTTCTATGCACTACGACAATGGGTTTTCTAATTCAAATCTTCTCGCATATGAAATCATGCTTATCAGGTACTTTTTCCAAATGTAATCTGATCGAAGGAAGGCCGAGGAGATGGGTCGATGAAGATGGTGGTGACAGTGGCGACGGAGGTCGGAGAAGGAGGAGACTATGAATGGAGCTATAAAGCTCCCTAATGTAATTTGAAGGGGAGAAGAGAAGAAGCCCTAACCTAATTTCTCAAGAGGACAATAGAGGAACATCGCCAGAGGACGTTGGAGAGGAAGAAAAAGATGGGGTTGGCCAGAGCAGAAGCAGAGGAATTTGAGGCTAAAGCTTCGTGGAGGCACAGGGAAGAAAACCCCTCTGCCTATTGTACGTAGCAGAGGGTGAAGTAGGGTGTCGAAGGAGCTTCAGTGGTGCTCCACGTTCGTCGGCGTGGAGGAAGAGAGAGGGGGGAATCAACCAATTGAGCACACCTTTGACTTGTAGAAGTTGAGGGCTTTAAATAGAAGAGGGTCTTAAGCCAATTGGTTCCCAAATATGCAGGGTTTGCTTGCAAGATAGGATGGAAAATGAGATCCATAAAAATTGCTCACCAACACGGAATTCAACCAAATCAAAGCTTGAGAAGATGCTTAATTGATTCGGGAAGTTCTTAAGATCAATCCCACCAAACTTGGTGGGATTTGGTCTTAATTTGATTAATCAATTTGTTGATTGAATCTCGCATGCATGGGTAAAGCCTCTCTTGCTGTTGCTGCTCCATTTTTGAAAGGGAAGAAGAAGGCTGACATCAACATGACATCAGCCAGGGGCATAAATGTGTGGAAATTCAAAATGTAGGGGTATTTGTGTAATAAACAAAGACAAATGAGCTAAAATGCAAACTAGGTCAAAATGGACTCTGATTGGGCTCAAATTAAGAGGTAACCAAATTTCAACCCAAGGAAGTTAATGGTGACCTAAAACCAACGATGTTTAACTGTGTAGCCGAAAATGAAGTAATTTCCCACCTAGGCCACCATTTTTGTCAAAATGGGTTCATTTGGTCAAAGTTAAAGTTCAAAACCTCATAGAATAATTTTTTAAGATTTTTAGGAGGTTTACATTACATTTATTTTCACCAAAACCCCTTCGATTGAAGTGAGGCTGTAATTAGGGTTTTTATTATTAAATTAATCCTCACTTTTTAGAAAATCTTGATTCTGTTAATTCAAGCTCACTTTTTGGGAATTTAACTTCATTTGACCTTAGATTAGGCACTGATTAACCCTTAGTTAATCTACATTTGTGATTATGCGTTAAAACAACAGAATTGACTCAATTTCCTATATTCTTCCCCAACTTCAAGTTAGAATTGAATTATGCCAATCTTCTGTTTATTAAGGAGCATTTACCTCTTGACTTTGGCAGTTATGACAGATGATGGTATTGCCATCATACCCCCATGCCTAACTTTTGTGAGTTCCGAGTAAAATCCTGTGGAATAAACCAGATCTATTGGCCAAAATTTATTGTCAGGATGCCTATCATGCTACACCTCTAGAGACTAGATTGAAATACCAACTCTAGGCTTAAAGGTACTCAAGTAGTAGCCAAGATATAGACCTGACCAGCTTCAGCGTTGGGTCTACAATGAAGGTTTCTATGGTACCAGAATATACCCAAAGGTTCGTTGAACCCAGCAATTAAAGCACCGGTGCGCTTGTGCAGCAAGGTCTAGGTTCAACTTGCTAGTGCATTTTTTAAAAAAGAGAGATATTTTTGAGATTTTCTCATTTTTGTAATTTTTTGTGATTTCCCTAAATCCAACATCAGATTGCCCTCAACATGGTCTGTATCAGATTCCTTGTCCCCATCATCAATCCTCAAAGGGTCCCTGGAAATCGAAGCTTTAGGATAGTAGCCCCCATGGCAACCCCAAGAACCTCAGCAATCGACACTTCGTGATAGTGCCGCCCATGGCATTCTATACCTAATCCAGTCCCTGGAAATCAACATTTCGAGATAATTCCCCCTATGGTACATAAGCAACACAAGGTGCTTACATGCCCTGGTAGGATATTTAAATATCCTAGAAGACAAGCACCGAGGAGATGATATGTTATAAATCATCTTCAATATGAGTATTTACTCCTCTCAACAATGGGAACTCCTCTAATCAAGTTGTATTTTCAAGCTGCTCCTAAGTCAAATCTTCGAGAAGCCATTTTTTTCATAACCGAACACTTTTTGCCATTTTTCTATATTAAGCTCACTAAACTCGACCAGTGTGTGAGATGTGAGGCCTAGGTTACCAAGTCTCGCAAACAAAAGGGCAGACAAAGAGGTCGAATAGTCCATACGCCTTAGACTTAATACATTTGCTTCACAACTCCCTCAACCTCTTGAGGAATTGTCTAGATCTTAACAAATACTCAAATGTTAAGCCCAAACAATCCCTGGTGGCCTAAAAGCGATATTTCTCACTTATCTCCTTTTCTTTAGCACTTCAAGACTTAATTCATCATTTGATCCAGCCTAGAACTTAGGTACTATTCCATAATCAACTGCTGGGACTAAATACAATTTTTACTTTGCTCATTTTTTCTTTCCATGTTTTCCCCCTCTTTTTCTTAATAGATTTGCAATTCAACTCAACAGATTTCCTCCCCTTTCATCCTTTTTTTTTTTAAGTGATAACCCTTCAAAAGAATCGAATTTCGAGTCATTTAGTACCTTAATATCACCCCATGCCTAAGTTTTGCATTGTCCTCATTGCAAACCAGGTGGGTTCGAATACAGCTTAGTTCATATTTTAGAACAAGTTCACAAGGGTGGGTGATTGGGTTGGGATGGCTGTTATGAACAATTTCAAGCTCCAACGCGAATATTGGAGGTGAAGTCAGCTATTGTAAAGTACAAACTCTAAAGTGCAGTAGGAATGAAACTCAACAAGGATAGAAAGGGTCTCGGGTTGCGAAATGACGAATTGCCTCCTGTTTAGTGCTAAGTTTAACGCCATTAGCTGGGCACAATGCAGCTCACATGGAATGGAGATCAAAAGATTCAATAGCCAGATTCGAATCAGTAAGCTCAAGGAATGTTTTAGTCTTTGACCATTTACTACAAAAGGGTTCGAGTCGTAACTAAGTTCACCGATTTCGACAGCTCCATTTCCAAAGATCCTCCAAACTAGAAATGGTCTGATCCATTTCAATCTTAACTTTCCTAGGAAGAGCTTGAGTTGGGCATCAAAGATATGCACTTTTTGACCAAGATAGAAGGTTTTTCGTAAAATGTGCTTGTCATGAAGAGCCTTAATCCACTCTTTGTAAATACGTGAGTTCTCATACACATCATTGAATAGTTCATCAATCTCTCTCATTTGCAAATGGCGATGGATTTTGGCCTCCCTGAGATCCAAATTAAACTTTCATAGTACCTAGAAGGCCTTGTGCTCCATCTCTACAGGAAGGTGACATGCCTTCCTCTAAACTAGTCTAAACAGACACATCCCTAGCTAGGTTTTATGGGTGGTGCTATAGGCCCATAATACTTCCGAAAGTTGGTTTGACCGACCGTTTTTGTCAAGTCAAATAGTGGCTTGAAGAATTTTCTTGATCTATCGATTGGAGAGCTCAGCCAGTCAATTAGTTTATGTGTGATATGGAGTCAAAAATCGATGTGACACCCAATATTTCTTCAATAGGGACTAGAAGTGCACATTCATGAAGTAGGTCCCTCCGTTAGAAATGATCTCGTGTGGGACACTGAACTGAGAAAAGATGTGCTCATGAATGAATTTGATTGCTACTTTGTGATTGTTGGTTCTGGTTAGAACGACTTCTATCAATTTGGACACATAGTTAACAAGTATAAGGATGTATTCAAATCATTTGAATTTGGGAAAGGACACATGAAATCAATCCTTCATATGTTTAAAATCTTGCTGTTGAACGTACGAATCGCTACGCTAACGTGTTTGGTTTTAGAAAACCTATCGTTGTAGCTTGAAAGCGAAGAATTCATGTCCAACAAATAAAATTTATGCCGAAAAGAATTTCGGGTCGAACATAGGGAGGCTACGTTGATCAATATTCGCAATTATATTTTTTTTAAGATTTTTGATAAGCAAGGCGATATAATTACAATGGAGCTATTAGACTAAAAGAAAGACAGAGAGAGAGAGAAAGAGAACATACATTCAATATTTTAACTGTTTATACAATCAAACTAAATAAAAGTTACACTAGAAAGTGGGAAATCAATTACACTATAAAGCAGGAAAATTCTACACTAGAAAAGCTGTAAATAAGAATGGGAGAGAGAAGTTATCCTCCTCGACGATTGCTTGGAGGACGAGCCGGACGGGACGACGCCTGGACGAAAGAGAATGAAGCAGGATGAAGGAGGACGAAGCAGAAGAACGGGAACGGAGCAGCACGCCGTCGTCGTCACGGGATCAACTTCCAAAGGGGGACGAAAATTTGGACTTTATCTCACGAGAAGCATCCGGATGTGGGACAAGCTTCTCTTGAGCTTTGGAGGGGTAGAGAAGAGAAGGAAGGGATGAGAATTTTGTATGGAGGTGGTCTCCTTTTATAGTTGCAAGGAGTGGGGGCAAAATGGTCATTACATCTTCAAAATAATAAATGAGGGGTCTTTAGTGATGGATAAATCCGTCATCAAAGCCCCCAACGTGGGTGTAGCTTCCGCGCCCACGTGCGGCTCCTTAGCTGCCCGCTTCCTCAACGCCCACGCACGTTCCTTGATTCTTAGCTGTCCGATCATGAGATCGGACGGCTTAAGATGCATCTCCGCCCGCTGCTGCGCCCGCCTGGCGCGTGCGATCGCGCGTGACGCCACACGTTCAATAGCACGTAATCTCGATTGAGAGTTGACAGTCTTCCAATCGCGATCCAACGCCCACCATCGCCCGCACACCCGCGCCTTCTTCCCCTTCGCTGCGGTTCGAACCCACGCCCGCCGCTCGTGTAAGCGCGCTCGACCGCTGCGTTACGAGGCGCGGATGGTCGAGCGGATGCTTTTAAGCGCGGCTGACCATAGCTGTTGGATCGAGATCCAACGGCGGAGAGCGAGCAGGTGCGGGATCTTCAGAGGTTGCATGCGGCCTTTGGGCGGCTAAGATGGCACCATGTGGCGCCATCTTGGCTGTCCATCTTCTGGAAGTTTTAGATGGTGCCACAGATGTCGGATTGACTCGATTTTTGTATCGTTGGGCTGCAATCGTCGACCCGAATTCATCCGTGCGGTCGAATTTGTCATCTGAAGTGCAGATTTACACCATCTTGACCCTTGATCTTCTAGGGTTCCCCGGTCACTATCTGATGCTACGGATGCCTGATTAGGGCAATCTTGGGGTCGTTGAACTCCAATCATCGCCCTGATCACATCCATATGGTTGGATCTTTGATCCGATGCCCCGATAAAATGTTTGCCCTGTCCAAGCACATAAAAGGAGACAATTAACCTCCATTTTATTCAAACTACTCTAAATGCAAGATGATTCATGTTATGCAATATTTATATCATGAAATGCAATCCTATGCTTAAGAACATGCATAAATAGACATCTTAAGTAGTGTAAATGTGTTTACATCATACCCCCATGCCTATCTTTTGCTAGTCCCTAGCAAAAACTATATGCTATTTATAAAAGAATTAGGTTGGATTATTTGGACCTGAGTTATCTTCAATCATTAAGAAATTGTCCACTTAGGAACTGAACTTTCAAAGACACAACAGTGCCCGAGTATCAGCCAAAATGCAGACCGCCTCAAGCCTCGCCTTATTCAAAGAAAGATTTCTTTTTCTCTTTTTACTCTTTTCTATTTTTTTTTTTTTTGAATTTTCAAATTTTAGGGTTTAAGAGTGGCTTTCTACGGCCATTCAACTCACCCAAGATTTGATGAGAACCCTAAGTTTTAAGCATCTTATTGTGATTGTGATAGACTCATTGACCAGTAATTAAAACGGACTTCAAATTTCTATGCCTCTAGGTGACCTCAAAAAGACTTCTACCTAAAGGTGTATCTTTACAACCGGTAGCTTTCTCCCTACTTTTATTTTTTTATGAGGTCAACACAAGGGTGAATCCAGTGTATATCTCCCCAGTTTATTCTACTTCTCCCCTTCTTCCTAAGTGTTTTGGGAATTTTTAGTGCATTTACTGAGCTGGGTTCTGGATAATCGGTTGATGAGCTGTTACCATCGACAACTTGCCAGCCATACTCGTGCGGCGAAGTGTAGCTTATTTCTTTTTTTCTTTTCTTCTTTTCTTTTTGATTTTTTTTTTTTTTTTTTTAAGTAGTTGGCTTCCCTGGTCTAAGATTTACCTAAAGGTAGCAAAAAGAGAAAGGTCTAGTGACTAGGTTCTGGACAACCTACCTATGGGCTGTTACCCACGATAACTTGCCAGCCATATCACCCTAGAAGGTTCATTAGCTACCCAATTTCTGTTAAAATTGCCGAACAATGAGTCAGTGCAAAGAAAGTGTGTAGATGCTTAAGACTCAAAATTCCCTCAAATCAGAGGGCGGGTTGATAAGTCGTGTACGTATCACCCAAACTTATTTATTCCAATTATAATAGAATTAAGATGGTGAGGACTCAAAGACAAATCCACATTTTAGTGAATACACAGGCTAATTAAGTCCAAAGACCTGAAGGGTCTTTGTGTTCAGATCCTAATGTAAAATTTCTTAGGATTGAAAAGTCCTAATCTCCAACTAATCCTTCCTAATTTTTTTTTATAAATAAGAAGAGAGAAACAATTTATATGGATTTCACAAAGCTGACCAAATAATTCAAAAATGAATCCACCCCCCCATGCCTAGCTGATGCAATGTCCTCATTGAAAAAGAGACATGAAAGAAAGGGTAGAATATGAAAGATGTCACCTGGATATGAAGCTCGTATCAGCCTTGTGTCATATGTACAACTACTGAGTTTAATGCCGTCAGCTAGGCGAAGTCCAACAAAAGAAGTCACAGAATGGCTAGAGCAACAGAGTCTGAGACGGGTTCTGGAAGATTACGGTCAACAATAGGCTTCAAACGTTGACCGTTGACTTTAAAGGTGTTACCCGTCTTTGGGTCAGAAATCTGAACGGCACCATTTGAAAAAATCAGATCAATTATGAATGGGCCATTCCATTTAGATCTAAGTTTGCCAGGAAAGAGCTTTAGTTTAAAATCGAATAACCAGACCTTTTGGTTTGGCTCAAAGCTCTTGCGGGAAATCAATTGATCATGTAGAGCTTTGGTTCGAGCCTTGTAGATCTTGGCATTCTCATAAGCATCATTTCTAAGCTCCTCCAACTCAGATAGTTGGAGTTTCCTGGTCTTCCCAACTAGATTCAGATCTATATTGCATTGTTTGATTGCCCAGAATGCCCTGTGTTCAATCTCTACGGGTAGATGGCACACCTTTCCATACACCAAACGGAATGGAGACATGCCGATGGGCGTTTTATACACCGTACGGTAGGCCCAAAGAGCGTCCTCAAGCTTTTGAGTCCAATCCTTGTTATCAAGCCTAACCATTTTTTGCAGAATGTTCTTGATCTCTTGATTGGAGATCTCGGCTTGTCCATTCGTCTGGGGATGGTAAGGTGTGGAAATTCGATGATTAACCCCGTATTTGGCCAATAAATTCTGGAATTGGGCATTAGTAAAATGAGTGCCACCATCACTGATGATAGCCCTCGGAATCCCGAACTTACTGAAGATATTGTTCTTGACAAAATTGATGACCACCTTGTGGTCATTGGTTCTGGTGGGAATCGCCTCAATCCATTTGGACACATAATCAATAGCAACAAGAATGTACTGATGTCCAAATGAAGGGATAAAGGGTCCCATGAAATCGATGCCCCAAACATCGAAAATTTCTATAGGAAGAATAGGGTTTAGGGGCATCATGTCTCTCTTAGTTATGTTCCCGAGTGACTGACATCGAGAACATGACCTTGAGAAGTCCTGGGCATCCTTGAATAAAGATGGCCAATAGAACCCAGATTGCAAGATTTTTGCAGCCGTCTTTCTCCTGGAGAAATGTCCACCACACCCAGATGCATGGCAGAACTCGAGTATACTGTTGAATTCATTCTCCGGTATGCATCGGCGAATAATCTGATCAGAGCCGATGCGATATAGTTCAGGGTGCTCCCAAAAGTAGTATTTGGCCTCAGATTTGAGTCTATCCCATTGTTGCTTGGTCCAATCCTGGGGGATTTGACCAACGGCCAAATAGTTAACAATGTCAGCAAATCATGGGGTGTAGACACCTAAAACTGTAAGAATGGTTTCATCTGGAAAAGTGTTAGCAATTGGAATGTCCGGACAAGAAGAATCACCTACGAGTCTCGACAAATGATCTGCCACCACATTTTGTACCCCAGTTTTATCCTTGATTTCATGATCAAATTCTTGAAGAAGAAGAATCCAACGAATAAGCCAGGGTTTAGCATCCTTTTTAGCCAAGAGATGTCTCAAGGCGGAGTGGTCGGTATAAACAATAACATGAGACCCTAAGAGATAAGCCCTGAATTTTTCCAAAGCAAATACTATAGCTAGTAATTCCTTTTCAGTAATAGTGTAATTCCTTTGGGCTTCATCCAGAGTTTTACTAGCGTAGTAAATGACAGAGGGCTTTCGATCAATTTTCTGACCCAGGACAGCCCCGATCGCGTAATTAGAAGCGTCGGTCATGATCTCAAAAGGGGCTATCCAAAATGGTGGTTGCAAAATTGGAGCACAGGTGACTGCCGTTTTCAGGAAATCAAATGCCTTTCGGCATGATTCGTCAAAAACAAACGGCGTTTCTTTGGCAAGAAGATTGATCAAAGGATGAGCAACCTTCGAGAAATCCTTTATGAATCTTCGATAAAATCCCACATGGCCAAGAAATGATCTGATCTATTTAACAGATGTGGGAGGAGGAAGTTTAGAGATAGCATCAACCTTAGCTTTGTCTACTTCAATTCCCCGTTCAGAGATTTCATGACCCAAAATGATGCCCTCTTGGGTCATGAAATGACTCTTTTCCCAGCTAAGGACCAGTCGTGTCTTGATACATCGCTTAAGAATCATTTCTAAATTAGCCAAACAAGAGTCAAATGATTCTCCGAAAATAGAGAAATCATCCATGAAGACTTCCATAAACTCTCCCACCATGTCAGAAAATATGGCTAGCATACACCTTTGAAAAGTCGTAAGTGCATTGCATAGCCCGAAAGGCATCCTATGAAAAGAAAAGGTTCCGTAGGGATAGGTGAAAGTAGTTTTTTCCTTATCCTCAGGATGGATAGGAACTTGGTTGTATCCCGAGTAGCCATCAAGAAAACAAAGATACTTCTGCCCAGCTAATTTTTCCAAGATTTGATCAATGAAGGGCAAGGGAAAATGATCCTTTTTAGTGGCCGTATTCAGCTTCCTGTAATCAATACAAACTCTGCAAGAGGAAGCTGAACGAGTTGTGACAGATTCTCCTCTCTCATTAGTCACAACAGTAATCTTGGCTTTCTTTGGAACAATCTGAATGGGACTTACCCAGGGACTGTCAAAGATTGGATAAATAATTCCTGCATCGAGCCACTTGATGATTTCCTTTTTGATCACTTCTCGCAAATTTGGATTCAATCTCCTCTACATCTGGCGAGAAGGGCGGGATCCATCTTCCAAAAATATTCTATGATTACAGTAAGATGTCTCGATCCCCCTGAATGGTCCAACCACTTGCCTTCTTATGTTCCTTTAGGACCTTAGTCAATTTAATCTCTTGCTCCTTTGTCAATTTAGCACTAATAATCACAGGGAGCGTATTCTGAGGTCCTAAAAATTGATATTTTAAATTCTCGGGCAAAGGTTTCAATTCAAGCTGGCGTGGGGTGATGATTGATGGTAGGGTAGATGCTGAAGATTCAACAAGAGGAAGAGGTTGAGAGTGAACAAAATCAGTAACCTCTTCCGAAGATGTCAGATTAGAGGGTTGCGGGTCAAATTCATCAACCAAAAAGGAATTTTCAATTGAAGAAACTGTCAAACAAGTTTCAATATTAACATTATCCTCATCAAGTCCCTCAATAAATCCACAATCCTCAAATTTGTTGATCACCTTAAAAATATCCAATTTCATTCGTTGGTCCCCAAAGGCGATTTCCATGCTACCGCTTTCACAATTAATGTTGGCCTTTGCGGTAGCCAGGAACGAACGACCCAGAATGATGGGCGTGTTCCTCAGATATCTGGTACATCCATGTCAAGAATAAGGAAATCTACAGGAAAATAGAAATCCTTGACCTTAACTATAACATCTTCAATAACGCCTCGCGGGTTTGTGACCGAACGGTCTGCTAACTGTAGCGTTACTGAAGTTGGCCGAAGTTCACCTAACCCAAACTTCTCATAAAGAGAAGTTGGAATTAGGTTGATGGATGCACTGAGATCCAAAAGTGCTCTATCAAATGTGTAATCTCCGATAACGCAAGAAATCAAAGGAGCGCCAGGATCTCTCTTTTTCTGAGGGAGGTAGTGCAGGATAACAGAACTAGCCTGCTCGGAGAGTACCACCTTCCTCGGAACAGATTCTCTCGACTTACGCTTTTGTGTATATAATTCCTTTAAAAATATTGCGTAAGCCGGTATGTGCTTGATAGCATCAAGGAGCGGGATATTGATCTCAACATTCTTAAATAAATTTAGAAGCTCCTCATTGCTATCAATAGACTTCTTCTTCTTTGCTTTGGTTAAGGCTTCAGGAAAACGAACATGAGTCAGATATTTGTAATCAGGTTCCTGAGCCTTGATGTCTCCTCTAGGATTCTCCTCTCTCTCCTCAGGTTCTTCAGGATTCAAAAGATCAGAATAGTGTGGTTGTGGATCCTGAGTCTTCTTACCACTCCTCAAAGTGACAGAATTTGCAGATTGGAGGGGCTTGATTGACCACGAATTGTTGATTTGCAGAAAAAGAAGATGAGGAACCCTGCTTAACCACCTGAGCATGTGCATGCGGGTCCCTCTGATTTCCGTACCCTTGGGCTTGATTGCTCGAATTCATAATGTTTCACGGGTTGGGTATGAGTTGGGATGGTAGAGATCCGGGTTGACGAGAGTTAGCAATGAGCCCGGATTGCAAGTTGTCCAGCAAGTTTTTCATTTGCTGCATGAGATCGAGCATAGATCCTTGCACCTCTACAATTTGACGGTTCAAATCAGCCTGCCCTGCAGGTTGATGGGCATTCCAAGCTGGCTAATTGACCTGATTCGGAGGCAACTAAGTATATACTTGACCCTGACCCGTTGGTCGTTGCGGAGCACAGTTGCCGAGTCGAAATTGGGTCTGTTGCCCCGGATTTTTCCAAGAGAAGTTAGGGTGGTTTCTCCAACCTGGATTATAGGCATTCGAGTAGGGGTTGGATCTAACATTCTCTCGTATAGCACAAACATCCCCATAGGGTGAGGATGGAGAGAAAGAAAGGGAATGATCAGAAAAACTGGGATCAAAGGCCCCAGTTGGGAACCCATGGGGTTCCGAAAAATGCTAACTCATAGGTTGAGTCGCATCGAGTTGATTCACGAACTCCCATCCAGAAGGAGCTCGTGATGAATGGAATCCCGAATTTTGGGATTGAGTGGATTGAGAGTTGTTCATAGAATTGCCAACCATCCACTCTTCCATTCTTTTAGCAACCAAGTCCACCTTATCAAGTTTCTTACAAATCAATTCCATATCAAATGAATGAGAGTCATGGACTTCATTGACATTTGATCTGGGTTGCTGGGATCGGTTAAAAGTATCCATGGAGGTATGATTAATTGAATTCTCACTCATTTCCTCAAATAAATCATGTGCACTATCTGCATCTTTATTGAGGAAATTGCCTCCGCAAGAAGCATCCACATGGTTTCTGAGTTGCTCAGTCAACCCATGATAGAAAATCTGCACGAGTTGCCATTTCGGCACCTCGTGGTGTGGACACCTCCACAATAAGTCCTGGAATCGCTCCCAGGCCACATAAAACTGCTCCCCCAGCCGTTGGGTAAAGGTAGTGATTGCCCGTCTCAAAGCATTGATACGACCGACTGGGAAGAATTTCTTCAGAAAGGCCGATTTCAACTCATTCCAAGTTGTAATTGGTCTTCCTATTGTCCTATACCAATGCACGACTTTATCTCTAAGAGAGTGGGGGAAGAGCCTCATGATCATTTGCTCCTCGTTTACGTTTCGAGCCTTGGTGGTCCGGACCAAAGTGGTCAAATCTTCCAAGTGCTGAAACAGATCTTCGGAGCCAAGCCCATGATAATGTTTAATCAGGCTTAACACCTGGGGCTTGATTTCTACGTCACCGGCTGGAATCTGGACGTCGGGACGTTCCCCGTAATTTGAAGGATCATAAAAATCCTTCAAGGGCTGAGCACCCTGCATTCTCTGGAACCATTCCTGCATTCTCTGCATTTGTTCCAGCTGCCTTCGAAATTCTTCCTGTGGATTTCCAAGCAAAGGAGGCTGTTGTTCGGCCATGGGATCAAATTGACCAAAATCTAACTTGCACCTCCCAGAATGTTCTAACGGTCCTTCCAATCAGGGATTCAATGACCATCTTCCCAGCATAAACTAGGAGAAGGTCGGAAGGACTGGGGATAGGGACCCTACAGCACAACAAAACAAGGCTGTCTTTAAGTGGGTAGCCTAAGGATCTACTGACTCCTAAAACCTGCCTTAAGACTATAAATGATTTACTCTACTTGCGTCTGTTTAATCCAACCAGTTAGAAGGAGGGACTAGGGAGAAGGTTCTTCCTTTGGCTTTCGCCTTCGGTTCCTAGTGTACGCCCAGCCGTGGTCATTTGATGCTACTCCCCTAGCTAGACATCAGATTAATCAGTACAAGTAGGTTAATCAAAAATAATCTCAGACTAGGCCCTGAAGAGTGAATCAAACCTTAAGGCCAACGTCTACTCAATTTTATTAAGCCCTGGGATTGTGGTGCTTATGGAATGTGATGGGCCCTTACAATGGGTTGTGCCCTTAATGATTGATTAAGATTTGTGTAAGTGCATGCACAACCAGGGTTTTCAAGCAAGATTATTTATAATGTGTGAATTTTAATGTTCAAATCTTGCTTAAGTAGCTTTTAGGGTTTCAAATTAGGTGAATTGCAATCAAGTTTCTAGGCAAACCAAGTTGTAAAACATGGGTGAAGATTATTTTCCTTTAAAATTAGAAAGAAAGTGGATTGCCTGGAATATACCTAGATTGAAAACCCTAAGGAGGAGCTACTTGATGAGTTGGTTTTAAATAAAGTGTTGCATCCCAAACAACTCAAACAATTGGCCACAATTGCACCAATAAGTTAGGCACTCAAAAATGGTTAACCTAGAATGATTTCTACTCTGTTATGCGTTGCTTTGTGTGTACCAGTTCCATAGATCAGAACCTGGTTGAGTAGAAAACAAATCAAGTTGACCAAGTGCCTTGAATGTGGGTGTGTGTTGTGTGTTTGTTGGAAATTACCCCACAAGATTATCTTTTTGTTATTTTTTTATGAATGAGGGTGGAATGAATGTCAGTGGAAATCCAAACAACCAAACTATTCCTAGGATTTATGCAAACACCTAGGTTAATTGGAATTTGAATTTAATGTGGCGAATGAAATCTATGGAGGGGGAAAGAATGGGCGAGCACTTACAGTTGTCTTCAACTGCACTTTACTGTAGTCTATCGCTTGTCGATTCCTTGATGGAGGTCTCTGCAAAACAATAGACACAAGAGAAAGGTAGTTAGAAAACAAATAAAGTGCAAGAAATGCGAAGAAAAGATCGGAAATCATTGCCTCCCCGGCAACAGCACCAAAATGTTGAACGTACGAATCGCTACGCTAACGTGTTTGGTTTTAGAAAACCTGTCGTTGTAGCTTGAAAGCGAAGAATTCGTGTTCAACAAATAAAATTTATACCGAAAAGAATTCCAGGTCGAACACAGGGAGGCTACGTTGATCTATATTCGCAATTATATTTTCTTTAGGATTTTTGATAAGCAAGGCGATATAATTACAATGGAGCTATCAGACTAAAAGAAAGAGCGAGAGAGAGAAAGAGAACATGCATTCAATATTTCAACTGTTTATACAATCAAACTAAATAAAAGTTACACTAGAAAGTGGGAAATCAATTACACTATAAAGCAGGAAAATTCTACACTAGAAAAGCTGTAAATAAGAATGGGAGAGAGAAGTTATCCTCCTCGACGATTGCATGGAGGACGAGCCGGATGGGACGACACCTGGACGAAGGAGAACGAAGCAGGACGAAGGAGGACGAAGCAGAAGAACGGGAACGGAGCCGCACGCCGTCGTCATCACGGGATCCACTTGCGAAGGGGGACGAAAATTTGGACTTTATCTCGCGAGAAGCATCTCGGGTGTGGGACAAGCTTCTCTTAAGCTTTGGAGGGGTAGAGAAGAGAAGGAAAGGATGAGAATTTTGTATGGAGGGGGTCTCCTTTTATAGTTGCAAGGAGTGGGGGCAAAATGGTCATTACATCTTCAAAATAATAAATGAGGGGTCTTTAGTGACGGATAAATCCGTCACTAAAGCCCCCAACGTGGGCGTAGCTTCTGCACCCACGCGCGGCTCCTCAGCTGCCCGCTTCCTCAACGCCCACACACGTTCCTTGATTCTCAGCCGTCCGATCGCGAGATCGGACGACTTAAGATGCATCTCTGCCCTCCTGGCGCGTGCGATTGCTCGTGATGCTGGGTGTTCAATAGCGCGTAATCTCGATTGAGAGCTGACGGTTGTCTGATCGTGATCCAATGCCCGCCATCGCCTGCACGCCCGTGCCTTCCTCCCCTTCGCTGCGGTTCGAACCCTCGCTCGCCGCTCGCGTAAGCGCACTCGACCGCTTCGCTGCGAGGCGCGGATGGTTGAGCGGACGCTTTTAAGCGTGGCTGACCACAGCCGTTGGATCGAGATCCAACGGCGGAGAGCGAGCTGGTGTGGGATCTTCAGAGGTTGCATGCGGCCGTTTGGGCGGCCGAGATGGCGCCACTTGGCTGTCCATCTTCTGGAAGTTGTAGATGCTGCCACGGATGTCGGACTGCCTTGATTTTCGTGTCGTTGGGCTGCGATCGTCGATCTGAATTCATCTATTTGGTCGGATTTGTCATCTGAAGTACGGATTTACACCATCCTGGCCCTTGATCTTCTATAGTTCCCCGGTCACTATCTGATGCTACGGATGCCTGATTAGGGTGATCTTGGAGTCGTTGAACTCCAATCATCGCCCTGATCACATCCATATGGTTGGATCTTTGATCCGACGCCCCGATAAAATGTTTGCCCTGTCCAAGCACAAAAAAGGAGACAATTAACCTCCATTTTATTTAAACTACTCTAAATGCAAGATGATGCATGTTATGTAATATTTATATCATGAAATGCAATCCTATGCTTAAGAACATGCATAAATAGACATCTTAAGTAGTGTAAATGTGTTTACATCACTTGCACATGAGAATTGGGTTCAAGGGCATCATATTGCGGTGGCTCATGACGCCTATGGTCTGGCAACAAGTGCATGCCCTATGGTAATTGTGTGTGTCCTTGAAGAGTGTGGGCCAGTATAAGACGCACTGGAGGATTTTCGCTGTGGTTTTATGCCTAGAGAAATGTCCGCCACAAGCCTGGCCATGGTTGAAAGATAATATATCATTGACCTTGGAGTCAGGAATGCATCTCCGGATGATTTGATCAGTAGTATGCGGAAGAGATATGGATCTTCTTAGACATAATACTTGGCATCTGAAATCAATATGTCTTTCTTGTCTTTTGGCCAATCAGATGGGATCTGGTTCGATGCCAAATTCTTGACAATATTGGCATACTAGGGAACTA
This sequence comes from Thalassia testudinum, assembly GCA_037157565.1. NCBI lineage: Eukaryota > Viridiplantae > Streptophyta > Magnoliopsida > Alismatales > Hydrocharitaceae > Thalassia > Thalassia testudinum. The sequence continues at coordinate 126,770,109 of JAZHRO010000014.1, read as the reverse complement.
CAGCATCAATGCTCAAGTGGTGCTCATCCAAAAAATGTTCAGTAATAGGTTTGGAAGGGTCAATGATCGCAGAAGGAAGATGGGACAAATGGTCAGCAAGCACATTTTATTTTCTCACCTTATTGCATTTCTTGAGATTAAATTATTGTAAGAGAAAGATCCATCAAATCAGCTTTGGTTTGGATCCTTCCTCGCAAGTAAGTGCCTCACAGCCATGTGATCCAACTAGATAATGACATGGGATCCTAGGAGGTATGATTTGAATTTCTCAAAACCAAGTACTATGGCCAATAGCTCTCTCTCCATAATTGTATAATGACGTTGAGTCTCATCCAGTGTCTTAGTGGCGTAATATATTACCACTAGTTTCCCATTGATCTTTTGCCTAAGTACCACTCCTATCACATAGTCAGACTCATTGCACATGATCTCGAACGACTGAGACCAGTCAAGAGATTGTTGGATTGGAACCAAGGTTACTCGGTCCCATAGGATCTCAAATGTGTGAATACACTCACTTGACATCTCAAAGGGAGTGTCCTTTAAGAGAAGATTAGTCAAGGGACGTGCAATTTTGGAGAAGTCGGATATAAAATCTCGATAAAAATCGACGTACCCCAAACGATTGATTGTCTTTGACTAAGGAAGGCATAGGGAGTTTGGAAATTAGTTTCACCATTGCTCAGTCAACTTGGATACCTTTCTCAGAAATAAGGTGTCCAAGTACGATGCCCTCAGGAAACATGAAATGGCTCTTTTCCCAAGAGAGAACCAAGTTCACATCAATGCATCATTGGAGGATCTGAACCAAGTATAGAAGGTAATCATTGAAGGTTTGACCGAATACCAAGAAGTCATCCGTGAAGACTTCAAGGTATTTACCTACCATATTGGAAAAAATGGCTAGCATGTACCGCTGAAAAGTGGCAGGCGCATTGCATAGCCCAAATGGCATTCTACAGAATGCAAGTTCCATAGGGGTAGGTAAAGGTGATCTTCTCCTGATCTTCAGGATGAATGGCCACTTGGTTATATCCAGAGTACCCATCCAAAAAGTAGAAAAATCGATTCCCCGATAGCTTTTCAAGGATCTGGTCAATAAACCAGAGAGGGAAATGGTCTTTCTTTGTGGAGGTATTGAATTTTCGATCGTTTATATAGACTCTCCACGAGTTCGTAATTCGAGTCGGGACAGTTTCTCTAGATTCATTAGTAATCACAATGACTCCTGGCTTTTTAGGCACAACCTAAATGGGGCTCATCCAGTGGCTATCAGAGATGGGGAAGATGATTCCCGCATCGAGGCACGTGATGATCTCCTTTTTCATGACCTCTTGGAGATTTGGGTTAAGTCTTCTTTGCACCTTGAGAGAAGGTCGTGAGCCCTCTTCAACATAAATATAGTGAGTACAGTATGAGGGACTTATTCTAATCAAGTCATCTAGAGTTTAGCCAATGGCTCTGCGATGCTGTTGGAGGATATAAATCAGCTTCATTTCCTAATCAGGGGTGAATCGAGAATTGATAACCACTAGAAACATCTAATTTGAATCCAAAAATGCATACTTCAAATGGTCTGGGAGTGGTTTCAACACTACGACCAGGTTATTAGCTCTAGTACTGGGTTATCATCAACAGGTGGGGGTTTGAAGTTGGCCTCAAAAGATAGGGTGTAAGCTAGGGATAGATCTATATCAGATTTAGGCTCCCTAGTCTGTGCATCAAGATCTTCTTAAGGTTGAGGTTCTTGGAGAATTGGGTTTACTTAAAAAATTGTATCCTCAATTGGAGAACCTATGCCACAAACTTCCTCAATTGCCCCACAGTTTATTCCTTTCTGGACCTTAAAAATATCAATCTTTAACGTCTTATCCTCCAGTTTCAACTTGATCTAGCCCTCTTTGCAATTAATATTTTCCCTAGTAGTTGCTAGGAACAGTCTCCCCAGGATGATTGGTGTGTCTCTCAGATTCTCAGAAGTATCCATGTCCAGAACGATAAAATCCACTGGGAAATAGAAATCTCTAACCCTAACCAGCACATCCTCGAGAATTCCTCTTGTTGTCTTAATCGATCTATCAGCCAATTGCAAAGTCACCTCAGTCGATTTTAGCTCAGCTTCCTTAAAGTAGTCTAGTAGGGAGGTGGGAATTAGGTTTACGGATGCTCCTAAATCTAATAAAGCTCAATCGAACTCTAGGTTTCCTATCTTGTAAGAGATCAAAGGGTGACAGGATCCTTCACTTTCTATGAGTTTACTCAAGATTATAAAGCTAGCATGCTCTAACAATATAATTGAACACTCATCTTTATTTTGTAGCTTACGCTTTAGTATACATAAATCCTTTAGAAATTGTGCGTATGCTGGTATGTACCAGATCACATCCATCAAGGGAATGCTTACCTTGACTTGCTCAAAGAGCTTGACCAAGTCTGCTTCAGGTGCCACAGGTTTGAATTTCCTATCTCCCTTAGTCAAAGACTTGGGAAATGGAACATCTTTGGGTGTTTCCAAGATTGGTTCAGTCTTTGGATCTAGGATATCCATCCTAGACTTAGGTTTTGAATTGGTTAGACTAGATTGACTAGAATAATGTGGGTTCTAAGTAGGCTTGCCACTATGAGTAGTAATGGAACTTACGCTTGCCTGGTTTGGATTCGGAGTTGGCAGGATAGGAAGTTGCTGCTGATATCTCGTGTACGAAGTAGAATCCTCTGACCCGTCAGGTGAAGGAGTAGAGGGGGATTGGTATGTAATGCGCTTGGTGACTAGCCCATAGTTGTCGGCTATTTAAGTATTTAAGTGCCTAGACATTAGGTTAATTCTATCATTTATTTAGCATAAATTAGGATGTAAATAGATTAATTCATATTTTTAATTTAATTACATAATCCATGCATTGCATTCATATTTTAAGTGCATTTAGAATTAGCTTAGAATGGCATTCATCTAATTAGTTAACCAATTAGGTACATTGTTTTAGTTAACATAAAAGTTGAGGGTTTGTGTATAAATAACTATAATATGTTAATAACATCCTTTATTCCTCTTCTCAGCAATGGCTCGGCTGCCGCTGCAACGCCTTCGACCGCACTAAAAGCACATTCATGGATCACCGGAGAAGGTGGATCTGCTCCTGCCTCTCCATTCAAATTTGTGCAGGCAGCTACAAAAGGAGGAGAGAGGCTGCTGAGCAGGGGAGGTCTCCACCACCGACCCACCACTGTGCAGAGAGATCTTCTCTCTTCCATTCCACACCGCCAGCCTCAACTGTGGTAACGAGTCTCTGCCACCGTGGGCGTGTGGTGTGACAGGCCACACTACCATCCGGAGCTCGTCCGCATTACCGTGAGCACCTCGCTGTGCACCTCACTCGCCGTCATCATCAACAACCACCGTCGCTGCAATCATCTTCTCAGTCACTTAAGACGTCCAGGAAATTTCTCGGATGTCTGAAGCCCACTCCCCACTCCAGCAGCAACCACCGTCCGCCCACTTCACTTCCAGCACCTAAACCGCAGCCCTCACCCGCTCACTCCACGTCCGCCCACACGCCCTCCAGCCGCATGCAAGGCATGGACAGCCTGCAGCCACACCCGCTCCCACTCCTGCAATAAACAGCCCTTGCCCTCTCACCTTCCACCTGCAACCTCACCCGCTCACTCCTGCATCCACTCCAGGCCGCGCACACCCACGCCACCCGCATGCCTGCAGTAGCCTTCCCGCACCCTCCAGCCTTCACGCGCACCCGCCCGCGCAGCCATGCCAGCGTGCAGCATCGGCTGCAGCACTCACCGCCAACAGAGCGCGCACCCACGCCTGCAGCACCCACGCTCACCGCCAATAGAGCGCGCCCACGCCTCCAGCTAGCATGCAGCACCAACTCCAGCCCTTACCCGCACGCCTGCAGTAGGACCGGCTGCTCCAGCACCACCTCCGCGCGCGCACAGTCCTGTGCGCACGGCCAGCAGCCTTCTCACGCCTGCGCACGCTCACTCCACCTCTAGCAACTGCAGCATAGTTTCCAGCCACTCTCGCTGGAGCTCAGTCCGGCCGACTCCGACCACCGCTCGACATGCGGCTACCACCATCGCGACGGCCTCGCTTCAACCACCCGCCTATGCGAACCTCTCCTCGATTGAACCTCTCTCTCGATTGCGAGGAGAGAGGTAAAATGCTCTGTTATAGAGTTAATTAGTTATTACATTTCTTCCCATTTCCAGGAAAAAGAATTTTGGTTTATGAATATTTTATTGTGGTAAAATTTACAACTTTATACTCAAGTTATCTTACAATTGCATGGCTTTTGTAATTAACATTGTTTGACATTGATTTTTGGAATTTAAATGTGCACAAATTTTCTTTAATACATGTCAATGGAAAATTGCGTAAAATCGTCACATGTTTATTGAATATTTCAGTGATAAAAAATTGCACATCTACCCTTTTGTTTTCAAGATATTGTGCATCTTCTTTCCATCTCATTTCATGTCAAATTTAACCACGGATTTCTCACGAGTTTGAACAAATATGAAATAATTGAGATATTATTGCCTCATTGCCTCCCTGTGGATACGACCCGCTCTTCTGCGAGTGTTTATTTCTTTTTAAATATTGATTAGTCGATTTTTCTACCACGTAAAACTGCAAATGACTTTAAAGCGAACAATCGACTTGTCAAATGGCGTCGTTGCCAAGGAGGCAACAAACGCAATAATTTCACCTGATTTTATTTTGATTATTTGTCAATTGCATAGTGATTTGACCATTTATTATTTTCTTTTCTGTGCGAGAAAATTTGTGCAAGAATCAGCCATTGTGAGAGGCGACCCTTGACGTCGCCAGAGGAGAATTGGACGAGCCATTTTGAAAAGGAGGAGAAGGACGAGGACGCGACGGACATCATTGTATATTTAGTCGCTAGTTGGTTAGAATAGAATTAAGACTTTAGATTTAATTTTTCATTGCCTTTTGTTTGAAACCCTTGTTCGGGGGTATATTTTGATGGGTTTGTTCCCCGATTTTGTTTTGGGCCCGTGTTGGATAATTTTTGGGAGCCTGTTCCCTTTTCTTTAGATTTAGGTTTTTTAGTTTATTGATTACTGTTATTTGCTTGTGCATAAGTAGTTTAAAAATAAAATAAAATAAAACAAACGAGCTACCTGCTAGAAGCTGCCTGCCCCTAAGACGAACCATTTAGGTCTGTATGAGCAGTCTCTAGATTTATTTCTCTGCATTGCGTGCATTCTTGCATCATTGATTGCTGGAAGCAAGGTACGCATTTTCTTACTTTGCATCCTATTCTTGATCACGCATTGCATTTGGACTTAATGCGAAGACCACCTAATCTGTATTGAATAAATTAAACAAGTGGTCACATATTTTCTAGAAAAAGGACTAATTAAAGGAGGGACATTTTAAAAACCAAGGATTTGATTTCCAAACTTGGTGTGCGATTCAAAATTCAAAATCACTTGCGGTGTATGCACACTTATTTCACTTGCACCACGGCACGCTTCTAGACACTCCTTAGGTTTGGAAATACTAGGACAAGAGCCCTCCTATCGTTGGATTCTGAAGTGTTCGGAACTTGAGATCAAAGGTTTTGTAAATCCAAAGAGGGGGATACCCTGTCATGAATTTTTGGGGGTAGATGAGAAGTACCGTGAAAGCACAGCTTCAAAGGAAGGCTTAGGCCTACTTGCATCCCTCGATCTTCCGCCTTTGGATTTACTTGACCATTTGAGATTTAGGGAAGAACACCTAAGCTCCAACTAGGTCTTCTTAGGTGAGCCGTAGGTCGACAATAGGCACATAAATTGATTGAACAAATTGTATTGTCACCTACAATCTATCTTAAAATCAAAAGCCTAAATTGGGAAAGACCTAAAAGGTCCTTTTTGAATTGTGTTTTGCTTGGGGAATTTTGATTGAGGTGTGAGTTAGAATGGACCACATTGATTTTCATCCTTTCACATCTTGCCCACACCCTCACCCCCACTCTGCATCCTTCGATCCCAGACGCCAAGATGGTCCATCCCTTGATGGACATAATGACAATCATTGGGATCCGTTTTACTCCTATTATAGGAGTATTGGCCTGGTTAAGCCCCAAATCAGTGAGCAGAACCTAGGAGTAGGATTTGCTTTGCCGAATATCCCACACACCATACAAATACCCAACCCACCCTCCCTAAAACATTATTACGGTTGGACAAACACTCCTGGGCATTATAAGCCTGAGCCTGACTTCTCTCATGATAGAAATGACCTCTCCTCTTTCAAGATGGAAATACAGAAAATGAAAAACGAAATGATTGAATTATTAGGAGAATCTTTGAGAGCAGGCCAACAAGAAAGAGATTAAATTAGCCACCCAATCTACCCCATTGAGGATGACGTACACCCCTCTACAATAGATGCATCTCTCATGGGAGAGCTACACTTTAAGTTGGAGGGAAATTCTAGGGAGAATAGCTACTTTTCGAGGATCGATTTTGAAACCTCCCCATTAGATGACACTTTCTTGAGAGATCCACACCTTAAGTGGGAGGAAGATACACATGAAAGTAGCTATGCATTGGATGAACAAAGGTGGCAACCCGAGGAAGATGATGATAAGGTTGAGTACCCACCTGAATTATATTGGAGTCAAAAGAAGGGAATGATGGTATCATTGGAAGACCTTGACCTAGATGATGGTATTTTCGTGACATTTGATAAAGTGGGTCAAAGTCAAGTTGTTAATCCTACCCTCCCTTCTGATCACGATATGGAACTCAAACCCACCCTTAGGGAACCTAACCCTAAAGAAATTGACCTATCTGAGGAGTCTGATGTTACTAGTGTAAGCCATTTACCTCAGATAGAGCACCCTAGGGGATCTGTTGAGATATTAAATGATTCTAGACCTTGGGTACATCATGAATTGTGTGATGAGGAGGAAGACGAATTATATGAGGAACCTACATTCAAGATTTGGAGTGACACTAAGGGTGATTATGTCTTATTTGAAGAGTTATCCCCCGACGATGTCACAAATTTGACCAAATTAGGTTTCCTTAGCATACCCATTGATGATATTTCTCCTCATGATGAAATGATGGAAAATTTGGAAGCAATTTCTAAGATTTATGTGGATTCACATATAGACTCCAGGGAAGATTTGAGTAAATAACAAAAACCCGGGGATGTCATTGATAGGATAATCCCTAGATCTGTTGCTTCCAACCTGCCTTCATTCATTTCGAAGTCACCCTCTGATTCGCTTATATCTGAAAGCGAAATTGTGACTCCTGATGAAGAGCAGGAAGATACAGGTGATGGTCCAAGGAATGCTAGGGATAAATTGAGGATTTAGAAAGAGTGTTTGGGATGGACACCGAGCTGATTAAACCCAACCTGGATCTTATGGCCATCCCACAACCTCGTAACTTGGACACCCTAGACGATCCTTACCTTAGAGAATGGCTCACTTTTGTTCTGACCAGGGGGCTTAACAGACCAATATTTCCCGTAATGGAGTATCGGGTATGGATTGATGATTTCTTTAGTCAGTCCATTACCCTGGGGGTTTATCTTTGCACCATTCCTTCCCCATACCTTTTGGAGGATCCTTGTCATCCTCCCCCTACCCCTTTAGAGGTTGTTATACCTGTTTATCCTTTAGAACCTCTTATGGTGACCTGGGAAGATTTCATTACCATCTTAGTTGGGCGACCATTTGCTATCAGGATTCATCATCAGCTCGCCAACATCCTAGGTTACCTATTTTCTAGGCCAACATTGCTTTGCTCATTTTTAGGGCCTATTTATGTAATTCTTGAACCTGATTTGCAGGTTCTTTGGCTATTCAGCCCAGCTCTGACCCAGGTAATATCCTTCTATGCAATAAGGACATTGCAGAATTTAGGCATGGGGGGGTGTACTTGGGGATATACATAGCATAGTGCATTCATTGCATACATTTGCATTAAAAAAAAAAAAAGAGTTTTGAGCTTAACTGGCTAGATCTTGCAGTCTTAAGCAAATCAGAACTCTAGGGTAGACTAAATTAATTCTAGGATTAAACATTAGAAGCTAAATGAGCTGCTAGCTTTAGACCTTTAGGGTCCTTTGTGGACTTAAAAACTTAAGTAGGAGTTAAGTTGCGGACCATTCCTCAAGAGGTTGAGGAAGGGAAGCTAGGGTTTGAGTTAAAAGGTGGGGTAGTACCTGGAGTCTTATTCTACGTTTTGGTTTACGGGTCCTTGTAACCCAAGCATCCAAATTTCACACACTTGGTCTGGTAATTAACTCAATTTCTTTCTTTCTGAAAATAGATTTGATTCTTTTAGTTTTGGCTTAGGAGAGGCTTGAAAACACATTTTGATTGGAAGAGTTCCTGCCACAGGAGAGGTGGAATTTATACTCACCTTGAGGATGCAATGATAACATATTACCTCCTCGGCACTTGTCTCCTACGATATCCATCCTACTGGGGGCATGTAAGCGCATTGTGCGGTTCAGGTACCATGGGCGGCCCAATCTCGAAGTGCCGATTGCCATAGGCCTGAATTCGCTTAAGAAATCCATGGGCGATACTATCTCGAAGTGTCGATTGCCAAGAGTTCTTGGGGTCGTTATGGGTGGTGCAATCTTGAAGCATCGAAAGCCAGGCACCCTTCGAGGTATGGTAATGGGGACAATGAATCCAACACAGATCGTGTTGATAGCTGATCTGAGGTTAGACTTAGAAGAATCAAACAGAAAAAAAATATATATATATATATAAAAAGTTTCTTTAACTCAAATAACTCATACCAATGCACCGGCACGGATGCTTTAATCTCAGGGATCAATAAACTTTAGGGTAGAGTCAGAAATCAGGGAAACTTGTGCCTGCAACTCGTCTTTAGCTGATCTAGTCTGTAAATTAGCAACTACTTAGGAACCTTGGGTCAAGAGTCCGAACTTAATATGCTTATGAAGGGAGACCAAGTGAGTTAACTAGTCTACGTGGAGTGCTAGGTTTCGCTTAATTTTGCTAGGGACTAGCAAAAACTAGGCATCGGGGTATTTGATTAGCCAATAGTTGTGGGCTATTTAAGTATTTAAGTGCCTAGACATTAGGTTAATTCTAACATTTACTTAGCATAAATTAGGATGTAAATAGATTGATTCATATTTTTAATTTAATTACATAATCCATGCATTGCATTCATATTTTAAGTGCATTTAGAATTAGCTTAGAATGGCATTCATCTAATTAGTTAACCAATTTGGTACATTGTATTAGTTAACATAAAATTTGAGGGTTTGTGTATAAATAACCATAATTTTTTAATAATATCCTTTATTCTTCTTCTCAGCAACAGCTCAGTTGCTGCTGCAACACCTCTGGCCGCACTAAAAGCACATTCATGGATCAGCGAAGAAGGTGGATCTGCTCCTGCCTCTCCATTCAAATTTGTGCAGGCAGCTACAAAAGGAGGAGAGAGGCAGCTGAGTAGGGGAGGCCTCCACCATCGACCCACCACTGTGCAGAGAGATCTTCTCTCTTCCATTCCACACCGCCGGCCTCAACTGCGGCAACGAGTCTCTGCCAGTGTAGGCGTGTGGTGTGACAGGACACACCGCCATCCGAAGCTCGTCCACATTATTGTGAGCACCTCTTCGTGCACCGTACTCGCCATCGTCACCAACAACCACCGTCGCTGCAATCATCTTCTCAGTCACTTAAGACGTCCGGGAAATTTCCCGGATGTCTAAAGCCCACCCCCCACTCCAGCAGCAACCACCGTCCGCCCACTTCACTTCCAGCACTTGAACCGCAGCCCTCGCCCGCTCACTCCATGTCTGCCCACACACCCTCCAGCTGCACGCAAGGCATGCACAGCCTGGAGCCGCACCTGCTCCCACTCCTGCAACAACTAGCCCTCGCCCGCTCACCTTCCGCCTGCAACCTCACCCGCTCACTCCTGCATCAACTCCAGGCTGCGCACACCCACGCCACCCGCACGCCTGCAGTAGCCTTCCTGCACCCTCCAGCCTTCGTGCGCACCCGCCTGCGCACCCACACCAGCGTGCAGCATCGGCTGCAGCGCTCACTGCCAACAGAGCGCGCACCCACGCCTGCAGCACCCGTGCTCACTGCCAACAGAGCGTGTCCACACCTCCAGCCAGCATGCAGCACCAGCTCCAGCCCTCACTCGCACGCCTGCAGCAGGACCGGCTACTCCAGCACCACCTCCGCGTGCGCACAGTCCTGTGCGCACGGCCAGCAGCCTTCTCGCGCCTGCGTACACTCACTCCACCTCCAGCAGTTGCAGCACCGTTTACAGCCACTCTCGCCGGAGCTCCGTCCAGCCAACTCCGACCACCGCTCGACATGCAGCTGCCACCATCACGATGGCCTCGCTTCAACCACCCAACTGTGCGAACCTCTCCTCGATTGAACCTCTCTCCCAATCGTGAGGAGGAGAGAGGTAAAATGCTCTATTATAGAGTTAATTAGTTATTACATTTCTTGCCATTTCCAGGAAAAAGAATTTTGGTTTATGAATATTTTATTATGGTAAAATTTGCAACTTTATACTCAAGTTATCTTACAATTGCGTGGCTTTTGTAATTAACATTGTTTGACATTGATTTTGGAATTTAAATGTGCATAAATTTTGTTTAATACATGTCATTGGAAGATTACATAAAATCATGACATGCTTATTGAATATTTCAGTGAGGAAAAATTGCACATCTACCCTTATGTTTTCAAGATATTGTGCATCTTCTTTCTGTCGCATTTCATGTCAGATTTAACCACGGATTTCTCGCGAGATTGAACAAATACGAAATAATTGATATATTATTGCCTCATTGCCTCCCTGTGGATACGACTCGCTCTTTTGTGAGTGGTTATTTCTTTTTAAATATTGATTAGTCGATTTTTCCACCACATAAAGCAGCAAATGACTTTAAAGCGAACAATCGACTCGTCACTTGGCCCTAATTTGAGTTCACAACGTGCCTCTAGTTCGACATGTTGCTCAGGTTTGGCAAAGGTTGGGAAGGAAATGCACTAGGCTGGTGAGTCCCAGCCATCTGTGCGAGTTGATTACGAACCTCTGTAATCTCTACATTGTGTTTCCTCTGCATAACAGCATTAGTCTTCTGTATATCAGTAAATGTCTGTAGGATCAGGCCCATCTGGTCTTCCTTGCTAGCCCTGATTTGAAAGTTCTGGTTGGGTTTAAGATGAGTGGGCTGGTGTGGTCGTGGATTTTATGGTTGGGGTTGGAATTGAGGTCTAGAGTTCTTGTTATTTCTCGACCAGGAGAAATTCTAATGAATATGCCATCCATGGTTGTGAGAGTTAGAGAAGGGATCATTCTAGATGGCATGGAGCTCCTTGCAGTGTTGAGTAGCTCTAGAGTTATCAGGATATGGGGGTTCAGAGATCCCTCAGCTAGACATGGAAGGTTCAAAGTTCTCTCCAAAACTTGGATTAGATGGGGGTGGATAAGCATCCATCCCCTGATATGTGTGGTGGTGGTGAATATTATGCATGACTTCCCTCCCTGTGGGCGATCGCTTATACATGCTTTGCTGAGAAGAAGTGGCCCTTTGGAGTTGGCGAGAAAAATCATTCAACTTCTTACGATGATAGAGACCTTATCCAATCGATTGACCACTAACTTTAGATCGATGGATGCGGAAAAGTATCATGTTTCATGTTTCCCTTGGGTGTTTGTCAATGCATGGTGAAGACACACGTAATTAGGATAAGCTGCCTATTTATGCATCTTGCTAAGCTTAGGTATGCATTCCATGTTATAAATATTGCGTAGCATGAATCATTCTACATTTAGAGTAGTTTGCATAAATTTTAGTTTAATTGTATCCCCTTATGGCTAGGAGACGAGATTTAATTCGAAGCCTCGGATTGATGATCCAACTGTACGAATCTAGTTAGGATAATGATCAGAGTCCAACGCCTTTGAAATCCTCTTGATCAGAGTCTCGTAGCACCTTATGCAGTCCGAGGAAGATCAACGGCCAGGGGACTAGGTGACGCAACGATGATAACATCATCATGAGCCATAACTATCTTTAATTAATCTGAATCAAGTGACAAATGCTCCTACATAGTCGCTTGAGAGACATAATTCCTTGCATATCCTTTCTAAGAGAACATTAAAATAGGGTTAATTATGCAATTTTAGCATCACATTGTGAAAGAAAAGTAACCATGGGATTTTCTAAGGGTTAATCTAAGGTCTAATGAACATCAAAGTCTAACAAGAGGGTCCATGCAGATAGAAATGGGTTTTCATGCATTCTAAGAACCAATACAACCCTAAAACCCTAATTTCAAACCTGCTTAAATTACAGAGGTTTTGGTCTGGATAAAATTTATCTAAACCTTCTAAAATTTATATAAAAATATTCCTTGAGGTTTGGTAACCTTGATTTAACCTTTGGAACCTATTTTGACCTTGAATAGAGTCATAAACAGAGTTCTACCCTAATTTGGGCTTCTGCACAAATTTCCTAGTCAAACTTGGTCAAAACTTAAATCCAACTTTACCATCAGATTCCTTGTGTTTGAATTAGGTTGGTACCAAAATTTGGGCTCAACTAAAGTCCATCTTGACCTAGTTTGCATTATAGTCTTTTAGAACTCTATTCTTTACATCCAAGCCCCTAACTTTCGAAAATCCTTCCATATTGGTCCCTAACTTTCCCTTCTCTGCAGAACAATCTTTAGTGCCATTGGAGGTCAACCAACCTCCAGGAAGACTTTGACCGATCCTAAACCTACTAGAATCTTCATCAAATCCCACCAAATTTGGTGGGATTGATGTTCACACTATGAAGAGATTGGGATAGATCTTGGCTCCTAATTTGCCCCAGGAAGGCCGTGTGAATGCATGGATTCCTTAGGTTCTTCTTGTTTCCTAATGAAGCCAATTAGGCTTTTTTCCTTGTCCAGAGCTTGCCACAAGCTCTATAAAAGCTTCTCCATCGCATTGCTAAGCTCTTTAGCTTAGTTCAGGCCACATCTTTTCACAAATTCTCCCTCTCCGACCACCTCCACCGCAACTCCGGCGACTCCTCTCCCTCCAACTTCCTCGCATGCTGCCACGTACCATTGGCAGTAGGAATGTCTTGAGCTCCTTCCTCCACTCCTCACTAGCCAGAGCAGGAGTCCCCAGACCCCTCTCGTCATCACCACTCCAACACCGAAGGTTTCATCCTCTCCGGTGCTGGCCAATCAAAGCTGGTGCCTCCCATGCGCCCTTCGTCCTTAGTTAGGTTCTAAATCTCCCTCTCTCCCTCTGTAGTTTTGATTAGGACCCTTCCTACTCCAATTCAACCGACCATCCACTACCTCCCCTACCATCTTCTTTAGCTCCAGCCGAACTTCGATGAGGCCATTTGCACGCTACGGACTGCCAAATGTCATGTCACCAGTCCCACAAGCTTTGCCATCCTACGCTGATCAAAACGCCTTGAGAAATTGAGGGGATTGATCATACCAAAGCTCCATCGCACTCGACCTACATCACACATCTTCCCCGACTTTGCCTGACCACAACATGCAACTACACGACACGAGGACACTCTATCACCTTCATCGTCCTTAGGTGAACCTCCTGAACTATTTTGAAGCGTCCATGAGGCCTTATTCCTTGTTTCAGGTATTCATCATTCGACCGCCGTCACCACCATCATCTCTGACTCCGTCCGCCTTAATCCGACCTACTCCGACCCTGTTATCATGACTAGGTGCTGCAAACTTAACCAAGGGACGTATCTGCAACAACAATTTAAGGCAACAGCAGCAACGACACCTTCAATTCCTTTAGCATTACCTACTATTGTGCATGAAGCAAAGAGGGTGGGACATAGTCCCAACATAAAAGTCGAAGAACCACTTGAGCGGTATAAATTGATTTTGAGCCTCCGCCTTATGGCCCTAGTGCACAGGGGTCATGTCGTCTTACACATATGCCCTCACACCTCGCCTGCCATTCACATGCTCGTGGGCCTAGTCCCTGTTCAAGATTCGGTAACCTGACATATGACCCAATTATAGCTGGGTCTAAGTGAGAAGAGGAGAAGAGTTCTGTGAGAGGAAGGGGATGGGTCATGCGTTGAAGTCCTTAGGCCCTGTGCTAAAGAAAGAAAGGCCTTGACACTTAGCCTTTGAAGAATGTTGGCCGTCTCCTGTGATCGAGGAAGGAAAGGCTTGAGAAGGAGAGAGAAGGCTCTCTCAAGAGCCTTATGCTTGAGCTCTGTTGTTCTATTAAGGCATCTGATGCTGTATTCTTGTCGTCTGATTGAGGTTGATGCTGGCACTATTGAATTATTTAAGTACCTTAGTTAACATTGATTAATTAGTTGAAGGTACTGTTGAATTACTCGAATAATTTGAGTATGAGATATATGCTAAATTAAAGATGAATAATTGGTGATTCAAATCACATTATTTTCTCTTTCTATTCCTTTTATCTCATAATCTTCTGAATATCAATCTTACACGTTGTATTCACTGAATATCTATCTGATGCTCAAATTATTGTGCTAATTAATTCTAAATGAAGAGTAATGTGTGAATTCCACATTTGATCCTTGTGAACGACCTCTGACTCCCTTTAGATTTTGAGTTTATAAATTTAAATGTCTTGTTGTGCGATTTAGGAGTGTACTACAATGAACACACATTTGAATTCCTCAATCATCCTTCAACACATAATTTGAAGCTTGAAACGACAAATCCAACCGCACAAATGGATTCAGGTTGACGATCGTAGCCTAATGGTGCGAAAATCAACTCAATCCCACTTCTGCAGTAGCCCCTACAAAGAAAAGAAGATAGAAGGCCCAGATCATGCCACGTGGTGCTATCTAAGCCACCCATGGGTGCACATGCACCACCACATGCATGTAGCACATAGACACGCATAGCAGCGTAGCGCACGGGCATGCGTAGTAGTGGGTGCACAACAGCGGCAGCACATGGAGGCAATAGGCGCCAGCGAGCGTGTGTTACATGGTAGCTCACGCGCACAGGGTGTGTGAGCTGGAGCTTTAGCGACGCTTGCAGTGGATCTTCAACGATGTTTATGGCTATCACTAAATGTCCTATGTACGAAATGGATCCTTTCTTCCACTATAAAAGGACCCCTACCCCTCCCATTCTTCTTCATCTCTTCATTTCCTTCCCTCACCACCTCGAAGGCTCTAGAGAGAGCATGTCCCAAGCTTGGGATGCTATTCTAAAATAGAAAACCAAAATATTTTCCCACCTCTCACTCCCATTCATGGAGCATCCCGTAGCCGTCCTCTCACCACCTTCCAGAAGAAGAACCTCACCACGATGTCGTCCTGCCCCGTCCTCCTTCCTCCACCTTCGTTTTCCTTCCTCCAGCTTCCTGCCATCTTCATTTAGGCAATGTCTGAGCGAGTCATCCTCCAAGGGACCGGCAAGGGGGACTCTTCTCAACCCATTCTACCTTTTATTACTTTGTAGTGTAGCTTTCCACTTTCATATCTGTAGCAAACTTTGTTTAGCTAAATTTGATATTTTCTCTCTCTCTCTCTTACTTTGCAAGAGATTAGCTAGATAATTATGCTGTCAACCTAATTTCTTGTCTTATAAAAATTCCAGAAAAAAGAACAAAAGATAAAAAAATGACAAAAACAAATAGAAGAGAAGCACAGATTTCACAAAACAAATTGTTCGCCTAGTCGTGTTCGACTTGGGACTCACCTCGAGTTTTGGTTATAAATTTTACCTGGTAGTGGATTTCTACGCACTACTAGGATTGGTTTGCTAACTCAAATCTTTTCCCATACGAAATCACTCTCACCATTTTGCCATCGTTGCCGGGGTGGCAACACTCTTTGGTTTTCTCTACATGTGCCGCCTTTCTTAACGTTTTAGCTCACTTTGCTCCTTTCTTTCTGTGATCACAGGTACCCTTCTAAGGCGAGCCAAAATGGAATAGATCTGAGTAAAGTGTGGTTAAAAGGTTTTGTAAGTGTATCCCCATCGATCCCACCCATTAGATTTTCATTTTGCAACCTAATATCTCAAACTCAAATCAACCAAGGTGCTTTTATAAACTTTAGGATAGATCTGATTGTTTGATTGTCACTTCACCTCCCTCACCCACCCACATAAATTAAAAAATAAAAAAATGTTCTTCTCTTGTGGCACTTAACTGAAAGTCACATACATTAAACATCCACAACTCTCGGCCTAAGGCATACCATGATGGGTTCACTTTAGAGAACTAATTTTAGGCCTAAGTATATTTCGATTATACTTTCTTAGTACTTAATTTTCAATATCTTAGGTGGCAATTGGTATAACCTACATCAATGACTACTTTATATTTATATGCTTAATTCACCTTTGATTACACCATCTTTATACTATTTATTTTATATATGCAAAAGTGACTAAATTAGGTGGACATAGGAATCAATTAAAAGCATTTGTAATTTAACCATGCAGGGCCCACATCAAATCTCCTTCCAACTGACCGTCCAACGACATCCATGCTAATTTTAGTAAGGGATTTAAAATCCCTTAAACTATGCTAGCGAAGGAGAACAGAAGGGAGGAGAATAAAGTCGCATGGGATCATCATCTTAGAGGAATCTTCTCCCACTGGCGGGGATCGTCTCCCTCTCCACTACCGTGGAACAAGTGCACCTTGTGTTTCAAGCTTGCACCGTGGACCGAAGTCGCCCTTGATATCACCATGCAACAAGTCTTCCCTGTGGCCATGACAAACACAGTGGCGTAGGCATTCTCCACTTCCATCAACCTCCATTACCGCAGTGGTGCATGGTGATAGCGTGCATCACCATCAGCTGTTCCAACCACCTTCACCACCCTCACCACTTCCACCACCAACACCTTCACTGTGTGCCAGCCTCTTAGGTTAAGATGTCTGGGAAGGTTCCCGGACGTCTGTGACTGACCCCTCCACCACTGCGTTCACCTTTCTCCTCGACGCCGATAGCAGTAGACCCGCACTCGAGGCTCACTGTGTGGCCACGCCCACGCACTGCTACACCCTCGCACGATGCAGCCAGCGTCGCTAGCCCATGCGCACGCTCGGCTTCCTCTTCTTCTCCATTCTCTTCTTCTTCAACCCGCCTGCAACCTCCCGAAAGAACCCAAAGCCTTCACCGCCACCCCTCCACGCAGCCACTCCTCTGAGCCACCGTCAACTGCCAAACTCGATGCCGAGCACCGTTGAGCATCTCGCCAACCACGGAGGCCGCGAACGGCCACACATGGCCACACACATAGAACCTTGATTGCACCGCAAAAATACACTTACAATTGTGCCATCTTGTGCTATTTCCTAGCATTACCAGTGCATATTAGGTTTCCATAGTCGCATTTGTAAAAATACATGCATGCATGCTTTTAATTGAGAGGGGAGGAGAGTAAAATAAATGGCCTTGCAATTAACATTTTTCCTCAAGTGCATCTTTGAAAAATTCATCATCTTTTTATTTTTTATTTTACTTGATTTTGAAATCTTCCCCGTAGTTGCAAAGCTTGGTGCCTTCCTCCTTGTGCCATGCTCTGCAGCACCTCTCCCTGCCAGCTACATGCAAACCTCTCCCTGTCAGCCATGAGCCATGCACAGCCGCATGCACAGCTAGGGCATGGCTATGCATACTTCTTCTATAAAAATAGGGTTGCTTCTTCCTTTGCAAGGGGGAGCCTGGTCCTCCACACAAAAAAAAAACCCAACGCAGCTTCTTCTCCAGGCCACCATCTCCTTCCCTCTCCCTCCATACGTAGGCCCTCCTCAAAGCTTGGTGCCTTCCTCCTTGTGCCATGCTCTGCAGCACCTCTCCCTACCAGCTGCATGCAAACCTCTCCCTGTCAGCCATGAGCCAAGCACAGCCGCATGCACAGCCAGGGCATGGCTATGCATACTTTCTTCTTCTATAAAAACAGGGCTACTTCTTCCTTTGCAAGGGGGAGCCTGGTCCTCCACACAAAAAAAAACCCAATGCAGCTTCTTCTCCAGGCCACCATCTCCTTCCCTCTCCCTCCATACGCAGGCCCTCCTCCTCTGAGGAGACACTCTACGGGCAAGAGTCCATCACTATGGTGCACACCCACCACCGTGAAACCACAACCGCC
The DNA here is from genome assembly GCA_037157565.1 of Thalassia testudinum. Lineage (NCBI taxonomy): Eukaryota > Viridiplantae > Streptophyta > Magnoliopsida > Alismatales > Hydrocharitaceae > Thalassia > Thalassia testudinum. The sequence continues at coordinate 126,751,945 of JAZHRO010000014.1, read as the reverse complement.
CAGCTCATCAAGGAGCCGGTGGGCGTGGTGGTCTTCTCTTCCCTATTTCACTTTCCACGCCATTTCCGCCATTACAGCAAAGCTTCAAGCTTTGGAGCTCAACCGACCACCGCATGCCCCTGCAGCAGCCGGCCAAGCCCCACAGCAGCAGCAGCAAGGCGGTAGCAGCCGCAAGGCCCTAAAGCGCACGCCTATAGGCCGCCCTCGCCTCTAGCGCTTGCCTGCAACCGCCCTCGCCTCTCACTTGTTCTCATTGCACTCGCCTTTCCACCCTTAATCGCCCACTGCATGCCCCTGCAGCGGCTGGCCAAGCTTCACCGCGCCTGCCAACCAACACCCGCAGGCCACCGCGTGCCCTGTCGCGCTCCTTCTCCTGTGACCCAGCCCTCCCCACGTGCTCTGTCGTGAAGTCCCGCCTGCAAGCCAGCAGCCGAAGCCACTCTTCCACGCGCGCACCGAGCCATCCGCACTCACAGCACCAGGTTGCGCGGCTCGCCCAGCCACTATAGCCACTGTTCACGCATTTCTGCAGAGCACTGTGTCTACAGTGGGGTGACCGGTAAGTTTCTGACTTATCCGGTCACCCGGCGCACCACTACAGGCCATTGCCCGCACCCGCATCCAGCCCCACGCCCACTCCAGCGCCCGCGTCGCCCGCTCCCTTCGCCCGCGAACTTGTGTGTGCGCCCGCTCCAGCTCTCCGGGCAGCGCTGTGCGGTGCGGTAGTCTCCGCGCCCATCTCCCTCCAGCGCATGCCTCTCCACGCGCATACGCGCCTACGTGCGACCGTTGACACAGACGTCGGCCCTTGATGCTGCAGACGACTTAACTCCTCACTCCAACAGGAAGCCCTTTGTCTCTCGTGCTCTCTCTCTCTCTCTCAGCACATTCTCCCTCTCTCTCTGCAGAAACACATACACACACTCACACTCTCGCACACACACACTCTCACTTATATATTATTATATACTTATATATATATACATATACATATATATAATGATATATATACATTTATTTATATAGATATATATATATAAACATATATATATATACATATATCTAAAAATATATTAGTACTTATATAGATATGTATTAGTCTATATACATACATATATATATATTTACATCTATATAGTTATATATACATACTTATACATATATATATACATATATAAATATCTATACATATATCTATCTATACATATACTTATATATATATATACATATACATATATATACATATAGATATATTTACAGATATACATATATATATATATTTTCACATTGCTTACCATATGTGGTATCGCGGGAATATCTGCACCAGTTGCTGGTATTCCCCGATACACGTGTACAAAAAGCTTGGTCACACACATCTTCCACCATCCATCCTACAGTCCACACGGCACCTCGTCCTGTTGGCTGTGTCTTTCTAGACGACAACTGACTCAACACCATGCTACACTCCATCTCCACCTCCACCCCCACCCATTTATACATATATAGTATATACATATATATCTATACTATATTTACTTTATTTCTATTTTGCTTTTCGGCTAGTAAAAAGATAAACAAAGATATAAAAGAGAAAAGATAATCCTTGACTTGCAGTCACTCCGTCTTGTGAATAGCAAGACCCGTTTTGGAACCTTGATTTGGCTCAAAGACAAGAACCTAATTTTGAGGGTGTGCCTCAAGGAAAAGAATTATCAGAAAAAAAATCTAAGTAGAAAAACACCAAAAACACAATAAACGAACGGAAGATATTAGTTGTAGGAAAGGCGTAGAAACTTGACTTGTAACCCCACTTCCCTGAGTTCGACCTTGGGCCTAAAAGTGACCAAGATAAAATCAAATAGGCTAGGTAAAAAAAATAATTTGTAAAGAGATGGTTAGGCTCGATTTAGTTTAACCACTATACACACTTCAATGATAAAATTACCATATTAACACACCTAACCAGGTCCAACCAACATCTTTTCTTGTGGCCGTTGCCGGGGAAGTGCGCCTTCAAGTAAGTTTTAACTCCATTCCTATAAGTTTTCTCTTCTCATACCCTTCTCTTCACGAGTGTCTCTGTTTTTGGTGTGTAGGTAAGCTTGTTGCAAGGAGAAGATAGGCAGACGAAGTCGGAGACGTGGGCAGATCCAAGGCGGGAATGAGAGCGTGAAGACGCCGACACCGCACTGGAGCTCCACACACGTTGCTGCTCAAGTTGGTCTTTCTTTCTTAGCAACCTAGGTTAACTTGTAACCTTAAAAAAAAAAAAAAATCTTCTTTGGATCTCTTAGGGCAAGTGGATTAAAATTCACTTGTTTGATTGTTTGCCCTTACTCCCACCGCCCCAGGATTTCCCGCCTTACTTCGCATAGCGAAAATCTAAGAATCTTGATTCTTGAATTTTTCACCGTGTGAAGTATTCTGTGAGGCAAACATAGAAAGATTGATTGCACCCCTCTTTGCCTCACTTATCTGCAAATTCGGGATCACATTTTTGGTGGGGAGACTTGGAATTGAGTTGATTCTAACCCCACCACGACTTTTCAACTTGCCTAAGATTCGATCCCGAATACTTCAACCCCAACAAATTGATTTTCTTTATCTTTTGGTTGAGTCTTATGTGTAGAAATCATTTTGGTGATTGGGAGCACTTGAAATGAAGTGCTTTGGCTCCCTTTCACACTAATCTAAAACTGATTCATGCATCCACACATAGAAACTCCTTTTTGGGAAGCCCATTGCATTTTAGCATGCATTAACCAATTGACATTGAAGAAGGGTTTGTTGGGCTTAGAAGAAAACCTGTATTCTCTCAAAAACCTAGAGATTGGTTGAATTGGTATTTCAGAGAAATCCTAAAATCCATACTACTTAAGGCTGAATTCTAAAAACCATTCACCAATTAAAAACTTCAATTCGGGGAGATTTCCCCATTGCATGCTTGTTTTACACACTTGAAAAATCAATCACTTGGGCATTACCTGTAAACAACACCCTTCATATTCCAAAAGCACTTGATCCTAAGCCTCTAACTAAAATTGGTAGTAACTTGACCCTTATTAAGGATTGGAGGTCTAACTAGTTGCGTGTAGCATCTACGTGCTGGTGAGGATTCCCCCGTGCTATCGGGTGTCTAAGACTGGGGCAAACGGCCTTTCAATCTGACCCAGTGGTTCTGTGGTACTCGCATTCGGTTCCGTAGTACGTGATAGTAGGTAACTTAAATCTTTAGGTCTAAGGGCACACTGTAGAGGTTAGGAATTTGATTGAATTGATTTGTCATCAAGTGTACCTTTGCGGCGTCATTTCTCTCATCTCTTTTCCCTTCTTATCTCCCCAATTCTTCCTGCGGTAGTGCATGTTTGGGAGGAGGTCAGAAAACCCTGAACTGTTTGAATTGCCTGATAAATTTAGAAAAGAAGCCGAATCTTCCTCCTTCTCAACAAACATGGCTGCACGCCCACCCCCAAATACCGAGGGAGGAAATCGCCCTCAAAACCCACCAGGTGGTGGAGCCTTAGATCCCATAACCCACCTCCAAGCCCAAATGGAAATGTATAATGAGCAAATTGAAGCCATTCGGGAAACATTAGAGGAAATGCAGAACCCTCTCGAACAGGAGGAGCCTAGGTCTCTTAGCTCTTATCAGAATCCCGCTGCTATAGAGACCGTAGGACAAATTCAGGTCCCCATGGGTGGGGACGACTTTGAATTGAAGCCTAACATAATTGGACTAATTAATTTTCACTTCCATGGTCTTGCAAGTGAAGATCCTTTTCTCCACTTGGAAGACCTAACCGAATTAGCTGAAACAGTTAAACCAAGAAATATCGGGTTACCTATAGTCCTCATGAAAATGTTCCCGTTTTCATTGCGAGATAAAGCGTCGCAGTGGTTACGCACCCTTGGGAGAACCATCCACCCTTGGGAAGAGATGAGAACAGCGTTTCTCAAGAAGTTCTTCCCAATTGGGTGAACCAATGAGCTTCGCCGTGCTATCACCTCATTTACGCAACAAAACGGTGAACAATTTCATGAGGCATGGGAGAGATATAATGACCTCCTCAGGAAGTGTCCGCACCACGATCTACCTAAGTCATATAGCCCAGATTTTCTACTATGGGCTAAATGAGACTTTGAAGCAGATTACAGATGCTTCCTGCGGAGGGAATTTCACGAATAAAGACGAGAATGGAGCATTCAAATTATTTGAAAATATGAGCAAAAACTCAATGAACAATGCCTCCATTATCGCCTTTAATCATACCAGCCTGCCTCGAAATGTCCACGAAGTTGACACGGGACCCTACCATTCATCCATTGATCTTTGCCTTATTGCGTAGAAATTGGATGAATTCTCCGTCGTGCACAAGAAGCTAGACGAGCTTCTAGACAACCCTACCCGTTCTATGGCAAACACCCCCACTTCACCACTTTGTCACAATCCAAATTCTTCCAACACCAGGCTTATCCCGAGGAACCCCGTAAGACCTTCCTTACCGAGTGTCATGTCGAGCGACTCGGTAAGTCATGTGGAACTGGCTTCTGCGAGCTAGTATTTCGACACGGAGGACCAAGCCTCCATGTGCTCAGACACATATTTACATGCGGACACGTCTTCTGGCATAGAAGATGCTTGCGCCCTGGGGAACAACCCTTTCTCTGCCACTTATAACCCAGGGTGGCGAAATCATTCGAATTTCGCATGGTCCAACAACCCGCAGCACCAAAACCCCGCGAGTGGACCAATGTGACCATCCGCACCCGTCATCCCAAGGGCCCAGTCTAATCCTATGGCGTATCCGCCATCAGGCCCTTGCCTACCGCAAGCAGAACACACATCAAGTCCTCTTGATAAATTGATGCGAATGATGATGGAAATGTCAAAGCGTCATGAAGAGAACATGACCTCTCTTCAACACCAATTGGTGCGATAGAATGCTGAGATCAGTCAACTGCGCATGGCAACTCGATCTCAGGGCGCTCTTCCCGCCCAACCTATTCCCAACTTGCGAAATTTCGTACCCCGTGGTCCTCAACCACAGGTACGACCTTCTCAGGGACAGGTTCATCAAATTCTGCAGGCTCCGAGCATTCCACCGGGATTTCAAGCTAATCCTGCTGCAGCACCTCACTCTTATGTCCCCATTACGAACCCTCCTCTACCGTATGATCCCACTAGACCCACATCGTCCAATGCTATCACTACGAGGAGCGGTAAGCAGATCGTCGATCCGCCTCGACCTGATCCTGGCCCGTCTTCCTCTTCATCTCCCTCTCATTCGGGATGTGCAATGCATTTGCGAGAGGAAGATACACCCAAATTGGTGCCAGAATCAGTTCCATTCCCTGAGGCTCAACTGAAGGAGCTAAAAGGTAGAAAGAAAGATATGTAGGCCTTTAATAACCTGCATAATTTGTTCAGGGATGTAGAAATCAAGGTATCCCAACTTGAGGCTATCGACCACATACCTACTGTCTCCCGATTTTTCAAAAACTACACAACACCCAGGCGATAGTCAAAGAAAAGTAAGAATCCAGTGGTTCTCTCGCCTCATAAGAGTTGTGCTATACTGTCAAACCTACCACCGAAGTAGAAAGACCCGGGCACACCGCTTATTTCCTATAGCATCCAAGGCTGCAATTTTAACCGTGCCCTGCTTGATCTAGGATCTTCCATTAATCTCATACCAACCATCATGCTCGAAATATTCTCCTTGGGAAATCTAAAACCCACCCCTGTCACGTTACAGTTGGTAGATCATTTTTTCAAAATCCCAAAGGGTGTGGTGGAAGACGTGGTGGTTAGGGTCAATAGTCTCTGTTTTCCTGTTGACTTTCTTATTTTAGGCATGGAAGTTCCTAGCTCACTTTTTGATTGTCCGATCATCCTTGGTCGACCTTTCTTGGCCACAGCCTGTGCCCATATCGACTGCGAGTGGGGCTGTATTGAGATTGCCGTTGGATCTGAAAAGCTCAAGCTTAACATCTTCAAGGTAGCCAAGAACTTTGATTGCGATTATATCGAGGATGACACGTTTGATGAGGACATGGGCATCAGCGCGTGTATCGGACTAATTGGGACCAATTCTGACTGCTGCGGATTACCTATAAACATTGACGATTGCTTGACTGACACAAATTGTGACGTTCCCCCATCCCTCCCTTGTCCCGTACTGTCTCCTGACCAGACTTCTGACGAGATTTTCTCCGCTTCCCATAGCTCGTGGTCTGAGTCATATCCGGGCTACTCACCCCCGGTCCACACTCTTGAAGACTGGACTGCCCTTTCTTTCCTGCCAAATCAGGCGGAGTTGCAAATCCACACTGGGACCTTGAAGCCCCTCTTCTATCCTTCTCACTGGGGCTATTCCTTTTTGGATCCATCTATCCAAGAAGCCCCTCTTCTTGGCCAATCTGAGGGCCAATTTCTTCCTCCTGACCTATTCTTCTATCCTCCTGGGACACTCTCGTCCCATGAAATGCCAGACCTTTCAACATCCACCATCACTTTTCACGCCACTATTACGATCGCTTCACTTTTCACTTCACCACCCACCATCCACCCACCCTACCACCCTACTGTATACCTGCACCTCAGCTCTCGTTACCCGATCTTTCATCCTTTCTCTACCTTTCCTTGCATGCATATGAGACATAGCGTCGTTTGGCATGGAGGGGTGGATAGGCATCCATAGGATCTGGGTATTTTATTGTATCATGCAGTTTCCACCTATTTATAAATATGTAAGAAAAAGAAAAAAATATATATATAATAATAATAATAAATGGTGTTTAGTAATGATCTGAAGGCTGAAACAAAAATACAATAAGTGTTTATGGATATTCAACCTCTGTTTTGAAGACTTTCCAGGCCACAGAAGCTTGATTCGCTCAGGCTTGGCTTAATTCACTTGAGTATTGACAAAATAGATCGGAATCTCTCCTAACTAAGGACGTATTCTTCTACCTGAGACACCAGTACACGATCCGTTGGTTTACTTCTACTTGAGAGCCTAAGTAATCTTGGTTCACACTACACATATCAGGAAAGACCAGGTGAACATAAGATCCAACCCTAGTGTTCATTAAGGAAGGTGGAGTCCTTACTTGTGTGCGTAGGTAGACTTTTTATCCTATGCTTTAGTCTTGTGTTTAGGAGAGACTCTTTTCACCAAAAAGGAACTCTCCCACCAAAAAGAAAAAAGTGTGCTCCTCTAAATAATGTTGTAAGAGATATACTGACACATGTTTCAAAAAAAAAAAAAAAGATGCAAATAAGTCAGTATATCTCACAAATGTCTGTAAAGTCTTCGCCCTACAAGAAGTTCTTTAGGGCAAGTTACAAATACCTTGCTTCCTTTGAGCCACAAATGTCAGAAAATGGGAGTTGAGTTTCCATCATCTTTTTAAGGGTCAATCCGAAGACAAGAGTTGAAACTGGGACCAACCTGTACTTAAAAATTTGTGAAACCCTAGGCTTGAGTCTTAATGTTCATCTAGTCAGTCTTGATTCTTCACTAAGCACAAGCCATAACCTCTTGAGCTCTTGAGTATGGCAAAAACCTCCTGGGTCCTGAAAATCGTACTTAAGGTTTAAATATCAAGAGTCCTGGTTAGTCAAGAGATGATCTATGTCATGTGAGACTTAAAGTACTGGTAGTCTTCTCTACAATTGGTTGTCACAATATCCAACAATAGACACACCTATGTTTCCTCAAGAGAAAATCTTCAGCTTAAAGATCATTTCTAAATACAACAAAAAAAAGTTTTGCTAGGGACTAGCAAAAGATAGGCATGGGGGTATGATTGCACCGTAAAAATACACCTTCAATTGTGCCATCTTGTGCTACTTCCTAGCATTACCAGTGCATATTAGGTTTCCATAGTCGCATTTGAAAAATACACGCATGCATGCATTTAATTGAGAGGGGAGAAGAGTGAAATAAATGGCCTTGCAATTAATATTTTTCCTCAAGTGCATCTTTCCAAAATTCACCTTCTTTTTATTTTTTATTTTACTTGATTTTGAAATCTTCCCCGCGGCTGCAAAGCTTGGTGCCTTCCTCCTTGTGCCATGCTCTGCAGCACCACTCCCTGCCAGCTGCATGCAAACCTCTCCTTATCAGCCATGAGCCATGCACAGCCGCATGCACAGCCAGGGCATGGCTGTGCATGCTTTCTTCTTCTATAAAAGTAGGGTGGCTTCTTCCTCTGCAAGGGGGAGCCTAGTCCCCCCCACAAAAAAAAAAACCCAATGCAACTTCTTCTCTAGGTCACCATCTCCTTCCCTCTCCCTCCATACGCAGGCCCTCCTCCTCTGAGGAGACACTCTGCGTGTAGGAGACCATCACTGTGGTGCACCACCACCACCGTGAAACCACCACCACCCAGCTCATCAAGGAGCCGGTGGGTGTGGTGGTCTTCTCTTCGCTGTTTCACTTTCCACGCCATTTCCACCATTACACCAAAGCTTCAAGCTTTGGAGCTCAACCGGCCACCGCACGTCCCTATAGCAGCCGGCCAAGCCCCACAGTAGCAGCAGCAAGGCAGCAGCAGCTGCAAGTCCTTCAAGAGCACGCCTGCAGATCACCCTCGCCTCCAGCGCGTGCCTGCAGGCACCCTCGCCTCCCTCTTCTTCACGCTGCACTCGCCTTTCCCCCACAACCGGCCACCGCGTGCCCCTGCAGCGGCCTCCCAAGCTTCACCACGCCTGCCAACCAACACCCACAGGCCACCGTGCAAACTGTCGCGCTCCTTTGCCCGCGACCCAGCCCTCTTCGCACGCTCTGTCGTGAAGTCCCACCCGCAAGCCAGCAACCGGAGCCACTCTTCCGCGTGCACGCCGAGTTGTCTGCACTCACAGCACCTACATCACCCGGTTTTGTGGCTCGCCTGGCCACTATAGCCACATTCATGTGTTTCTATGAACACTGTGGCTACAGTGGGGTGACAGGTAAGTTTCTCACTTATCCGGTCACCTGGCGCGCCGCTACTGGCCACTGCCCGCACTCGCGTCAGGCATCGAGCTCGCTGCAGCGCCTGCAAGCGCATCTGCGTGCGGCCGCGTCGCCCACACCCGCCCGTGTACCCCGCTCCCTTCGCCTGCGTATGTCTGCATGTGCCTGCTCCAGCTCTCCGCATAGCACTGTGCGCTGCGGTCCTCTCTGCGCCAATCTCCCTCCAGCGCGTGCCTCTCCACGCGCATACGCGCCTACGTGTGAGTGTGGACACAAACGTCGACCCCTGATGCTGTAGACGACTTAACTCCTCACTCTAGCAGGAAGCCCTTTCTCTCTCGTGCTCTCTCTCTCTCTCACAGCACATTCTCCCACTCTCTCTGCAGAAACACATACACACACACTCACACTCTCGCACACACACACTCTCACTTATATATTACTATATACTTATATATATACATATATTTATATACATATATATATATATATATAAACTTATACCTATACATATAGTAGTATCTATATACTTAAAGTATTAGTATACATGCATACATATATACATACATACATATATACATATCCATCTATATAGCTACATATACATATATATATATATATATACACATATCTATCTACATATATCTATATACATATATTACTATATATATATATATATTTACATCTATATAGTTATATATACGTACTTATACATATATATATACATATATATATATCTATACATATATCTATCTATACGTATACTTATATATATATATATATACATATACATATATACATATACATATATATATATACATATATAACTACGTATATATACCTATATATTTATTACCATATATATATATATATATACATATAGATATATTTACATATATACATATATATATATTTTCACATTACTTACCATATGTGGTATCGCGGGAATATCTGCACCAGTTGCTGATATTCCCCGATACACGTGTACAAAAAGCATGGTCACACACATCTTCCACCATCCATCCTACACTCCACGTGGCACCTCGTCCTTTTGGTTGCATCTTTCTAGATGACAACCGACTCGACACCATGCTACACTCCATCTCCACCTCCACCCCCACCCCTTTATACATATATACTATATACACATATGTCTATACTATATTTACTTTATTTCTATTTTGCTTTCTGCTAGTAAAAAGATATACAAATATATAAAAGAGGAAAGATAATCCTTGACTTGCAGGTACTTCGTCTTACAAATAGCAAGACCTATTTTGGAACCCTGATTTGGCTCAAAGCCAAGAACCTAATTTTGAGGGTGTACCTCAAGGACAAGAATTATTAGAAAAAAATATAAATAGAAAAACACCAAAAACACAATAAACGAATAGAAGAGATTCGTTGTAGGAAAGGCGTAAAAACTTGACTTGTATCTCCACTTCCCTAAGTTCGGCCCTAGGCCTAAAAGTGACCAAGATAAAATCAAATAGGGCAGGTAAAAAAAATATTTTGTAAAGAGATGGTTAGGCTCGATTTAGGTTAACCACTATACACACTTCAACGATAAAATTACCATATTAACACACCTAACCAGATCCGACCAACAAACCTCCACCTCGATGTCACCGGCGTCTTCCTCCTTCGGCCAGCTGCCTCCAGCCACCTCCCACCGCGAGACCAACATCATCGGATCCCCCTCCGTGTCCTCTACGTCCTCTGACCACCACACGGCCAACCATGATCCCCACCGCATGCGAGGAAGACAGAGGGAGAATGCTCTGTTTCTATTCTCATTAAAAATTACCACTTTTGCCATTGTAGGATACACTATTCATTTATTTTCCAGCTTTAATATAAGGTAGAATTGCATGAACATCCCTTCAGTTTATCCGAATAACAGATGGTTGCAATTGTGAATGATTACGATATTGATTGCAATGAACAAGGTCTCTTTTACAGGAAATTAGCAGTTATGTTGATTATCATTACCAAGATCATTAGTTAATAGAATATTATATTGTGGTAATTTTGCATATAAACTCCTATAGTTTTAATTAATTGCTTGGAATGAGAATTCATGAGGGTAACGAGTTGCACTAAGGAATAGGTGCACCCATTGAGATTCCCAAATGAACGAGTCACCACTAACTAATTCAACAAGCTAATTCCCCCTATGGAGATGACCTAATAATATTTGTGGTTAGATTTTGAATAATTAAGTATTTTGAAAAGTGATTTTCTACCATGAGACATACTACAACGACACAACATTTTATGTTACAAATTTTATCAAAAATGAAGATTGCTCATTAAAATGGCACCATTGCTAGGGAGGAAATAAGCCTATTAATTTTCTTAGGAAATTTATGTTATTTTCATGCTATTAATGAATCTTTTCTGAGTTGCTGACCTTATTTCTATTTGCATTGCAAAAATGAACGAACCCGACGGGAGCATGCGATGGAGGGGATATTTTTGGTGGACCTTGATGCCACCTAGAGGGTAGCAACAGGAGCACGTTGGCCTTGATCCCAAACATGTGGAAGGAGGATTGGTGACTGGAGATCTATTTATACTTAGATCAGGCTAGATAGACCTTAGACATTTAATTTTTGTCATGTGGACCCATGTTGGGTATTTTCGGGAGCATGTTCCCATTTTATTTAGATTATAGGATTATTCGAATTATTGAACTACATGTTAGTTAGTTAGCTAGATTACATTTGTTTGCTTATTATTATTTAAAATATATATATATATTCGACCTGCCTGCTAGAAGCTGCATATCTATAGGGCGACCATCTAGGATTGAATGAGCAGCATCTAGCTTTTCTTTTTGCATTACAAACATCCTGCATTGAAGACAGCTAGAGTAAGGTACATCTTTTCTTGTGCATCAGTTATCTGCATGTGCATTGCATTTGGACATAATTAAAAAAGATCATTTAAACTGATTTGAAAATATTAATCAAGTGGTCACATTACTTAAAAAGAAAGAATAATATACAGGAAGTGTTCGAATAGCTTGACTGAGATTTTCAAAAGAAAAATCACTTTTCGAGGTGTGATGCACACTTCCTGCACTGAGCACGCACTATAGGCACTACACTAAGACTTGGACTCTTAAGACTATAGGCATCGATCTCTTTATCAGTGCAAACTTGCCTATCTAGCTTTGTGATGGTAGTATTAATTTTTGCCCAAGTGACTTGATACTCTAAGGAGGGGGACACCCCTTAAAGGAATTCAAGGGTAGTTAAGAGGCACTGCTAATGCAACCCCTCAAAGGAAGGGTTTGCCCTACTTGCATCCCTGGGTTCCATCCTTGGAGTACCTATTTACTTGAGCATTAAAGAATATCATCGCAACAAAGTGTATGTCTTTAAGGCACTCGAAGGTCAATTTAGAGTGTGTAACTTCTTGACAACTTGATTGATCACCCGAAAAGGACTAAAAGTAACCTCAACCTTCTTTACAGTCATTGACCAAAAATTTCAAGTGCCTCATTTCTCTTATACCACTTACGTGCGAATGGAGAAACAGTGCCTTGACTATATTTGGCCAAGCTGAATAGTTGGAAGAGGACTTAAAGAACTTTAAATCAACAAAAGACCTCTTGCCATGTGTTTGCTTGGTGTGCGCATGTTAGAGCTCTCCAGGAAGTTTTTGTTTTTAATCTATCTAAGTCCTAGGAGAGTTAAACCATTTAATTGAAAGAAATGGACTATCCTTATTCCTATCATTTCAACCAAGATCCCATGCCCTGAGTGTATCCATCCTTTGATGGGTACATTGACAATTCATGGGATCATTTATATTCCTATCCTGGGAGTACTGGCCTGATAGCTCCCACTTTTGAGAAGAGCCTAGGAGCAGGATTTTCCAACTGTGGAATCCCTACTACTATACAAACACCCAACCCTCCCACCCTTCATGATTTTCCTTATTTAGGTTGGACTAATACCCCTAGGCAACCAGAGCCTAAGATTGACTATCCTCCCCAATTTGATAGTAGTAGCCTCTCCACTTTTATGATAGAAATGCAAAAACAACAAAAACAAATGATGGAGTCTATGGGAGGGATGTTAAGGAATAGTCAACAATTAAACAAAGAAATCAGACAGCTTAGCCACTCTCTTACTAGTGATTCTAATCCCTACCCATGTAACTGTGATCATGAAAATAATTCCGAGGAAACCAATGACAATAGGGATCCCATTTTGAGTAGCTATCACTTAGACTCTCCCCATGAGACACGGCCACTAGAGGAGAACGATCCTACTGATTATCCTCCCAAGCTATATTGGAGTTGAAAGAAAGGGAAGATGGTACCTCTTCAGGACCTTGACTCTAATGACAGTATTTTCCTTATCCTTGATAACCTGGGTCAAGGTCGTATTGCTCATATCACTTCCCCCATTAATCATATGGTGGAACGCCATTCTACCCTTAGTGAGCTTAATCCTAACCCTCCATTTAGGGAATTAACACCTACCATCTAACATTCTGAGGATTTAAATGCAGCTAATGAAGGTGACCCTAAGGGAATGTGAAAGTTTTCCGGGGCCCTAATAGGAGGGGGTGACATAACAATTGCGGAAATAAATAATAAACAATCTTCACAAAATAACAATCACACAAAAGGCACAAAGTATTTTTAGGTGGAAACCCAAACCGGGTGAAAACCACCACCTAACCTTCTCGAGTTAGGATTTTCCGATCAACCAAGTTGATCAAAATCCACTAAACCGAATCACTTTAAAACGAGGGTGATTCAGCCTCAATTAGAACCGTGCTACTTAGACGAGGGTAGCGTACCTCAACCCCTTCTCTCCACGAGAAGGATTTTTTCTCGCGAAGGAGACGGGAATTCGCAAAGCGAATACCCAACCAAATAGCAAAGATAAAATAAACAACAAGTCCTATAGAGCCAACAAAGTAATTATGAACCTAGCTTCTATAGGAATTAGGAAACTCCCCTTTGCAAGGAGTGCGTCGAGTTGATGATGCGGTGCGTGAGCCACGCGACGGCGCAACTTCGCTCTCGTGAACAACGGCGGGAGAGCGGGTGCGCAACAGCTTGATGCGCTCAACAGAATGGAGCTTAAGCTTGGAGAGCAAGAGCTAGGTAGGACACAAGAGAGTGGAAAGTGTAATACAAATTGTTTCTTGTGTATCTTGGTGTCTCTAGGGGTGTATTAGTGTATCTAGGTGTGTAAAGGCTCCCCTCTATTTATAGAGGCCTTAGGAAGGCTTAGAAAAGCTTCCATAGCCGTTGGGTACAAAGCCCAAATGAATCAGCCCAAAATCAGGAACAATCATTGCTCTGACAGGCTTATCAGACGTCTAATTATGGCATCAGACGTCTGGAACTTCACATTAAGACCTCTGATTCCAAGGTCAGACGTCTGATTTTGGGCGGGTCTCTCCCTGACTTGAATCAGATCTAAACAGGGTTCCTGCGCAAGTCCATCAGATGACATATAGGACGTCTGGCACTATGTCTAGACGTCTGGAAACCTACTTTTACTGTGGGAATTGATTTTCCAAACGTTGCAACGGCTAGAAAATCTCTGAGAAGAGATTTTGGGTCAGCCGAGGCAAAACGGTCAATTATCAGACGTCTGGAAAGTCCTATAGACGTCTGATAAGGCTCTAACGGTCATAATCTTGAGTGTTTGCTAAGCCAGCCAACGGTCCACTAATTGGACGTCTGGCAAAGTCATCAGACGTCTCCTAAGATGTCTCGTCTAAGGTCTGGACGTCTGATTTCATCAGACAGAACTAACTATGTCCAGCCTAACAGTTATCAGACATCTGAAACAACAGTCAGACGTCTTAAAATACTTTATCAGACGTCTGATTTGGGAATTAGACGTCTGGAAACTCTGTTTGAACCCTATATTGGTTTTCTAAGTATTCTACAGAAAACCTAAGTATCCTAGGGTTGTGCAGGTGTTCCTAGGACTACTGTTAGGGTACCTTGAGGCTCTTTAACATGAATTATCTAAGGAAATAAGGAGCAATAAAAGAAACGAAAAATACAACAAGTACAAGAGAAGGAAATCTATCCTATTCTTCATTTCCTTCCATCTTTAATATATCGCTCCTCGCGAATTTCTTCTGTTCTCCATCAAGCTCCTCCAATCCGTCCTGGATGCGAGCTCGAACTTCATCTAATCACGTATCCATTTGCAATTTACCTGAAATCTAGGACTCAAAGCGCAAATATTAAATGACACGTGTTTTGTTATCATAAAAAAAAATGATCGTGGTGCTCTAGCACCAAGAATCTCCCCCTTTTTGATGATGACAAAACCATAGATAATAATGCAAAAAATCCTCCCCCTTCTTGACATTATCAAAAAGGTTTAATTGATTTTACATTTTCTATAAGTCCCCCTTAAAACATGCTCTTCTATGAGTTTCTTTTGACAAAGGTAATGCCTCACCCTTTTTTTATAACAACAAGATAGCTATTATTTTTCTCCCCCTTTCTAAAGGAAATTTAGCTACCTTATATCTCCCCCTTGAAAATTGACAATTAGCTCATAAATTTTAACTCCCCCTATCTAAATGCTTCTGATAAACAAAGATAGGGTCAAGAATTTTTACCTCACCTACCGTGGCCAATAAAATGGCCCGAATGGTGGTGGTGGATGCCACATCGGATGGGGCTCCCATCCGTAGCTTGGAGGCCCGGGCATTGGCGCCGGTCTCCAATCTGGTGGTCGACGTGCGGCGGGTCCGTCGTTTGTTCGCCGTCTCGTCGGTCTTCTTGTTCTCCTCCTTGGTCTACTCCTTGGTTCTCCCAACTCGAGTTGACCAGACTTGAGTTTGTAGGTCCAGTCCTTTGTGTTGTAATTATCCCTGAACCCTACAAAACAAGATTCCAAATTTTTCTTCGGTATCAAAGTGAGCTTTGATCCGGATCTGTTAGCGGGTCTCCTTAACGGAGATCCTTTCTCAATCTTAGGGCTATAAAAATTATCTACTTTTTTGATTAATTTGTTGGAGTTTTCCCTAAGACATGCAATTTCTTTTTCTATAATACTCATCTTAGTCTTTAAATTAGAGATTTCTAACTTTAGACTATCATTTTCCTCAATCAATTTATTATTTTCATTGATAAGGTTTTGATTTTCTAATAATAGGTTATCAATTCTAGGACTAGCTTCTATGTCCTTAAGTTGTTTTTCTAACCTATCATTTTCATTTTTAAGAAAACTAAGGTTCTTTTTAATACTTTTGTTTTCTATTTTTATTGATTTACTAACTTCAAAAAGTTCATTAAAGGCTTCTTGTAGATCGAGATTTACCTCGTTGTCGGAGTCGCTTCCGCGTTTTCTGTCGCAATTGCTTCCTCTGGCCATGAAACCAAAGCAAGCGGTTTCCTCCTTCTCGAGATCTTCTTCCGAGCTCATCTCTTCATGAGTGTCTTCTAACTTCCTCCATATCTCGTGGGCGGTAGTGCACTCTTGGATTTTCTCGAACTCTTTCGGACTCAATGCGCAATACAGGGCATTCATTGCCTTTGCGTTGAGTGAAAGCTCTCGAACCTGCAGCTGTGAGTAGCCTCCTTGGGGTCGCTTCGGGATCTCGTATGGGGTTTCGCAACATCCCCATATCTCAAATTCAGTGGCTTGGAGCCACGTCTTCATCCTCAACTTCCAATATCCGAAGTCCCTCCCGTCAAAATAGGGTGGTCAGATGGTGGACTGCCCTTCGGAGATTCCGATTGCGGCTATGCTTTCCTCCATGATCTTCTTGCCGGGTGTTACTCCGATCTTGCAAGAACCTACTCTGATACCAATTGAAAGTTTTCCGGTGCCATAACAGGAGGGGGTGACGTAACAATTGCGGAAATAAATAATAAACAATCTTCACAAAATAACAATCACACAAAAGGCACAAAGTATTTTTAGGTGGAAACCCAAACCGGTGAAAACCACCACCTAACCCTCTCGAGTTAGGATTTTCCGATCAACCAAGTTGATCAAAATCCACTAAATCGAATCACTTTAAAACGAGGGTGATTCAACCTTAATTACAACCACGCTACTTAGACTAGGGTAGCGTACCTCAACCCCTTCTCTACACGAGAAGGATTTTGTCTCGCGAAGGAGACGGGAATTCGCAAAGCGAATACCCAACCAAATAGCAAAGATAAAATAAATAACAAGTCCTGTAGAGCCAACAAAGTAATTATGAACCTAGCTTCTATAGGAATTAGGAAACTCCCCTTTGCAAGGAGTGCGTCGAGTTGATGACGCGGTGCGTGAGCCACGCGACGGCGCAACTTCGCTCTCGTGAACAACGGCGGGAGAGCGGGTGCGCAACAGCTTGATGCTCTCAAGAGAATGGAGCTTGAGCTTGGAGAGCAAGAGCTAGCTAGGACACAAGAGAGTGGAAAGTGTAATACAAATTGTTTCTTGTGTATCTTGGTGTCTCTAGGTGTGTATTAGTGTATCTATGTGTGTAAAGGCTCCCCTCTATTTATAGAGGCCTTAGGAAGGCCTTGGAAGACTTAGAAAAGCTTCCATAGCCGTTGGGTACAAAGCCCAAGTGAATCAGCCCGAAATCAGGAACAATCATTGCTCTGACAGGCTTATCAGACGTCTGGAACTTCACTTTAAGACGTCTGATTCCAAGGTCAGATGTCTGATTTTGGGCGGGTCTCTCCCTGACTTGAATCAGATCTAAATAGGGTTCTTGCGCAAGTCCATCAGACGACATATAGGACGTCTGGCACTATGTCTGGACATCTGGAAACCTACTTTTACTGTGGGAATGGATTCTCCAAACGTTGCAACGGCTAGAAAATCTCTGAGAAGAGATTTTGGGTCAGCCGAGGCAAAACTGTCAATTATCAGATGTCTGGAAAGTCCTATGGACGTCTGATAAGGCTCTAACGGTCATAATCTTGAGTGTTTGCTAAGCCAGCCAACGGTCCACTAATTGGACGTCTGGCAAAGTCATCAGACGTCTCCTAAGATGTCTGGTCTAAGGTCTGGACATCTGATTTCATCAGACAGAACTAACTATGTCCAGCCTAAGAGTTATCAGACGTCTGAAACAACAGTCAGACGTCTTAAAATACTTTATCAGATGTCTGATTTGGGAATTAGATGTCTGGAAACTCTGTTTGAACCCTATATTGGTTTTCTAAGTATTCTACAGAAAACCTAAATATCCTAGGGTTGTGCAGGTGTTCCTAGGACTACTGTTAGGGTACTTTGAGGCTCTTTACCATGAATTATCTAAGGAAATAAAGAGCAACAAAAGAAACAAAAAATACAACAAGTACAAGAGAAGGAAATCTATCTTATTCTTCATTTCCTTCCATCTTTAATATATCACTCCTCACGAATTTCTTCTATTCTCCATCAAGCTCCTCCAATCCGTCCTGGATGCTAGCTCGAACTCCATCTAATCACGTATCCATTTGCGATTGACCTGAAATCTCAGACTCAAAGCGCAAATATTAAATGACACGTGTTTTGTTATCATCAAAACAAATGATCGTGGTGCTCTAGCACCAACAGAATGGAGGATGAATTAGATAAATTTTGGTCACAGGGGTACAAAAAAGCCTATTTTAGAGGAGGATGATAACCCGATGGAGGAACCCAGACATAGAGTTTGGAGTGAATCACAGGGGGATTATGTGTTATTCGAGGACTTGCCCCCTGAGGGTATAAATAATCTGGTGAAATCCGGATTCCTCCCTTCTTTTGATTTTGCAAGTCATCCTCTGCAAAACTAGTTGATATTGGAGGAGGACGAACACAATAGTGAGAAGCCTAGGAGAGACTCTCAGGGACAATACACATCAATTGTGGATTTATGCCTCGAGAAGAACAAAGAATTGAGTGATATAGGCTTACTCCAAAACATCAAGACTGATCCTCCTACAAAAATAATTGAGGATACTAAAGCAACTCCTTTCTTTAATAATGAATCACATATACACCCCGAAAAAAACTTGAGTGAACCAAAAGAATACGAGGATGACATTAATGATAATGATTTTGTTGCTTCGACCCTGCCATCAAACGAAATTAATTTGGAGTCCACCATTGATTCACATATACTAGAAGGTAAAAATATGACTCCAATCATAATGATAAGTAGGGTGAGGTGAATTTTTATGCAATAATTGTTACGGAGAATACATAATCTGAATCATTGTTAGAATTGGACTCGACACTGACTAAGCCCTCATTGAACTTAATCATTACCTCCCAACACCACAAACAACCTTTACACTCCCAAATCGATCCTTGGCTCAGGTCTCTGCTCACATACATTCTTTCTAGGGAGCATATCAGGCCAGTACATCCTCGAGTAGAATGGCGAGTGTGGATTGATGCTTGTACTTTCAGTCTCGCCATTTAAGGGTTTGAAATTATTATGTTTATATCTTTTAAAATTGTTCTACTTTGGAGGACCCTTGTTATCCTCCACTTATTTCATTTTGGGAGGTCCCTTCTCTTGTTCCTTTTGTTATTCCTAGACCTCCCCAAATTCCCTACGAGGTTCTCTGCTTTCATGTCTTCTGGCGATCATGTGGGATAAAATTGCATCATCAGCTCGCTAACATCCATGGCTACCTGTATTCTAGGCCCACGCTGTTACGCATATTCTTAGGGCCTAGCTCTTTCTATTAGGAACCAGACTTATAGGTTCCCTATAAGTCTGGCTACCAACAGAAAATGCAGCGCTTTTTGGGAGGCAACCCAACGTTCAGAATAAGACCATCATCAGGTGATTTCCTTCCTTTCTCCCCCTGTTTTAATTTTACAATGAGGACATTGTAGGATTTAGGCATGGGGGGGTGCATTTTGCATTTTAGGTAGTATTCATGCATTTAGGTTAGGTGCATTAGTATAAAAAAAAAAATCTCTTGAGTTGAACTTGTTAATCCCTAGCAAAAGATTGTTATAAAGGAAGTGTCATTAAAGATTTTCTTCTTAAATTGTTATTAAGAAGATCCACCTTAAATTTGTGAGAAGAAAGTAGAGAGACTACTGGTGCGCTAAGTCTAGTGCAATGACTCTTAAGTTCTGGAAAATTAGATGATGATACCTCTGTGTTAGGCATAATTTTCGCTCTCTATTCCTATGTGCGTACATTGTGTGAATTCCTAAGAGTCACCAAATAAGGTAGATACACAGAGATGGAGTCCTAATAAAACTATGACTACGGTGGGTGGTTACGACCGTCCTTCATAGAGTCCTCAGCTAAAGGAGGGTTGTCATGTCAAAGGTCAGTAATACGATTGTCCTATCCATTCTTTCTCGGTGCCACATATATCCTCTTGACCATCATCATCCCTAATAATGCCTCATGAATAAAAGTTGCATCATGTTATGTTGATTTATATATATAAAAAATAAAGGAAAGAAAAAAAGGAGAAATATTTATATTTAGAAAAATATATAAGAAAAAGAGAAATGAAAAAAAAGAAGAAAAAGAAAAAAAAGAGTCCAAGTTTAGAGTTTTATCTCCATGTCATTTTTTGCGTCAATAGTTTTGAGGCAACAACAAGAACACTCATTGCGATCCACCAAATATGACCCATACCAACTTTTCAGAATTTCTGATCTCACGAATACTAGCTGAGGACTTCTAACTTAGTTGTAGGGTTATTAGAATTTTTATTGATGTGTGAATTCCATGTAAGGCCACCAAACATTGAGTACATTTACAAAATCTGGTAAAGATATGTGATCTCAGAAAAGAAAGAAGAAAAGGAAAAGAGAGAATGAGTGAGCATAAAGGAATGTTAAGAGAGCATAGTTTTTAGCCTTTATCTAGGTTGACTTGTTTAATAGTCTAGAGATCTAGAGTCTGCAATACTTGACTGCATGTTGCACCAAATGAGTGTGTGACACTAAATACGAATCCATTCCACTCAGTATCTCCTACCTAAACCTAAAGGCCGAGGCCAAACTGCAGATTAATTTTTTGCTTTATCCACGAGGGAAGTAGTTGCCTATCCCGATATAATTTTATCAAAGGTTAAATATGAACTTCAATTGTAAGTTGGCTTTTCACTTGGATCTGTTACCCAGACTACTATCACTTTACATTTGTCTGGATCTCTAAATTTTTGGAATTATAAAAGAAATCTTTTGGCCACTTCTATCACTTTTCACTTTTGGTAGGGACTAGCAAAACCTAGGCATTAGGGTATTTGATGGGTTCACATTAGCGAACTAATTATAAGCCTGAGTATATTTCGATTATACTTCCTTGGTACTTAATTTTCAATATCTTAGGTGATAATTGGTATAACCTGCATCAATGACTACTTTATATTTATATGATTAATTCATCTTCGATTACACCATATATATAATATTTATTTTATATATGCAAAAGAGGCTAAATTAAGTGGACACACGAATCAATTAGAAGCATTTGTAATTTAACCATGTAGTGCCCACATCAAATCTCCTTCCAACTGAACGTCCAACAACGGCCATGCTAATTTTAATAAGGGATTTAAAATCCCTTAAATTACGCCAACAAAGGAGAAAAGAAGGGAGGAGAATAAAGTTGCATGGGATCGTCATCCTAGAGGAATCTTCTCCAGCTGGCAGGGATCATCTCCCTCTCCACCACCATGGAACAAGCACACCCTGTGTTTCCAGCTTGCACCGTGGAATGAAGTTGCCCTCGACATCACCATGCAACAACTCTTCCCTGTGGCCATGATGAACACTGTGGCATAGGCATTCTCCACAGCCATTGACCTGCATCACCGCAGTGGTGCACAATGACAGCGAGCATCACCATCAGCTGTTCCATCCACCTTCACCGTTGTCACCACTTCCACCACCAACACCTTCAATGTGTGCCAGCCTCTTAGGTTAAGACGTCCGGGAAGGTTCCCGAATGTCTATGACTCGCCCCTCTGCCACTGCGTTCACCATTCTCCTCAACGCCGACAACAGCAGACCCGCACGTGAGCCTCACCACAGGGCCACGTTTGCATGCGGCTATGCACTCGCGCGAAGCAGCCGGTGTCACTAGGCCGTGCGCATGCTCGACTTCCTCTTCTACTTCTTCCACTTCTTCTACAACCCGCTTGCAACCTCCCGAAAGAACCCAAAGCCTTCACCGCCCCCCTCCACGCAACCACTGCTCTGAGCCTCTACTAATTGCCAAACTTGATGCCGAGCACCGCCGAGCACTGTCGAGCATCTCGCCAACCACAGAGGCTGCGAACGGCTGATGTAAACACATTTACACTACTTAAAATGTCTATTTATGCATGTTCTTAAGCATAGGATTGCATTTCATGATATAAATATTGCATAACATGCATCATCTCGCATTTAGAGTAGTTTGAATAAAATGGAGGTTAATTGTCTCCTTTTATGTGCTTGGACAGGGCAAAAATTTTATCGGGGCCTCGGATCAAAGATCCAACTGTATGGATGTGATCAGGGCGACGATTAGAGTTCAACGACTCCAAGATCGCCCTAATCAAGCATCCGTAGCATCAGATAGAGACCGGGGAACCCTAGAAGATCAAGGGCCAGGATGGTGTAAATCCGCACCTCAGATGACAAATCCAACCGCACGGATGAATTCGGATCGACGATCGTAGCCCAACGACACAAAAATCGAGTCAATCCGACATCCGTGGCACCATCTACAACTTCCAGAAGATGGACGGCCAAGATGGCGCCACGTGGCACCATCTCAGCCGCCCAAACGGCCACTGGCATTTTGTGAAGGCCCCCGCCCGATCGCTCTCCACCGTCAGATGGAGATCCAACGGCTATGGCCGCCTGGCGCTTAAAACGTGCGCTCGACCATCCGCGCCCCGCAGCGTAGCGGTCGAGTGCGCTTACGCGAGCGCGGGGCGCGGGTTCGAGCCGCGGCGAGTGGATTGGAGGCGCGGGTTATTGAGGCCCGTGGAGAGTCGAATGGAGATCGTGCGGTCGCGGGCACCCGATAGCGCCGACGCGCGATTGGACGCCCCGCGTAATGCGCAATCGCACGCGCAGGCGGGCGGGTTGCAGCGGGCGCGGACGCGATTTAAGCCGTCCGATCTCGCGATCAGACGGCTGAGACTTCGCGGACGTGCATAGGTGTTACGCACGTGGGCAGCTGAGCGGGCGCGCGTGGGCGCGGCGGCGACGGCCACGTCGGGGCTTTAGTGACGGATTTATCCGTCACTAAAGACCCCTTATTTATTATTTTGAAGATGTAATGTCCATTTTGGCCCCACTCCTTGCAACTATAAAAGGAGACCCCGTCCATACGAAATTTTCATCCCTTCTTTCTCCTCTCTACCCATCCAAAGCTCAAGAGAAGCTTGTCCCACACCTGGGATGCTTCTCGCGAGATAAAGTCCAATTTTCGTTCCCCTTCGGAAGTGGATCCCGCGACGACGACGACGTGCTGCTTCGTTCCCGTTCTTCTGATTCGTCCTCCTTCGTCCCGCTTCATTCTCCTTCGTCCAGGCGTCGTCCCGTCCGGCTCGTCCTCCAAGCAATCGTCGAGGAGGATAACATTTCTCTCCCCATTCTTATTTACAGCTTTTCTAGTGTAGAATTTTCTGCTTTATAGTGTAATTGATTTTCCGCATTCTAGTGTAACTTTTATAAACTATTGAAATATTGAATGCATGTTCTCTTTCTCTCTCTCTCTCATAGTTTGATAGCCCCATTGTAATTATAACGCCTTGCTTAAAGAAAATCTTAAAAAAAATATAATTGCGGAATAGATCAACGTAGCCTCCTTGTGTTCGACCCGGAATTATTTTCGGTATAAACTTTATTTGTTGAACACGAATTCTTCGCTTTCGAACTACAACGACAGGTTTTCCAAAACCAATCTCGTTAGCGTAGGTTCGTAGCGTTCAACATTTTGTCACCATTGCTGGGGAGGCAACGATTTCCGATCTTTTCTTCGCATTTCTTGCACTTTATTTGTTTTCTAACTAGCTTTCTCTTGTGTCTATTGTTTTGCAGAGACCTCCATCAAGGAATCAACAAGCGGTAGACTGGAGTAAAGTGCAGTTGAAGACAACTGTAAGTGTTTCCCCATTCTTTCCCCCTCCATAGATTTCATTTGCCACATTAAATCCAAATTCCAATTAACCCAGGTGTTTGCATAAATCCTAGGAATAATTTGGTTGTTTGGATTTCCACTTACATTCATTCCACCTTCGTTCATAAAAAAAATAATAACAAAAAGATAATCTTGTGGGGTAATTTCCAACAAACACACAATACACACCCACATTCAAGGCACTTGATCAACTTAATTTGTTTTCTACTCAACCGGGTTCTAATCTGTGGAATCGGTACACATAAAGCAACACATAACAGAGTATAAATCATTCTAGGTTAACCATCTTTGAGTGCCTAACTTAGTGGTGCAATTGTGGCCAATTATTTGAGTTGTTTGGGCCGCACCATTTTATTTAAAACCAACTCATCAAGTAGCTCCTCTTTAGGGTTTTCAATCTAGGTATACTCCAGGCACTCCACTTTCTTTCTGATTTTAAAGGAAAACTATCTTCACCCGTGTTTTACAACTTGGTTTGCCTAGAAACTTCATTGCAATTCACCTAATTTGAAACCCTAAAAGCTACTTAAGGAAGATTTGAACATTAAAATTCACGCATAATAAATAATCTTGCTTGAAAACCCTGGTTGTGCATGCACTTGCACAAATCTCAATCAATCATTAAGGGCACAACCCATTGTAAGGGCCCATCACATTCCATAAGCACCACAATCCCAGGCCTTAATAAAATTGAGTAGACGTTAGCCTTAAGGTTTGATTCGCTCTTCAAGGCCTAGTCTGAGATTATTTTTGATTAACCTACTTGTACTGATTAATCTGATGTCTAGCTAGGGGAGCAGAGTCAAACCATCGTGGCTGGGGGTTACACTAGGAACCGGAGGCGAAATCCAAAGGAAGAACCTTCTCCCCAGTCCCTCCTTCTAACTGGTTGGATTAAACAGACGCAAGTAAAGTAAATCACTTACAGTCTTAAGGCTGGTTTTGGGAGTCAGTAGATCCTTAGGCTACCCCAATTAAGGACAGCCTTGTTTCGTTGTGTTGCAGGGTCCATATCCCCTGTCCTTCCGACCTTCTCCTAGTTTATGCTGGGAAGACGGTCATTGAATCCCCGATTGGAAGGACCATTAGAACATTCTAGGAGGCGCAAGTAAGATTTTGGTCAATTCGATCCCATGGCCGAACAACAGCCTCCTCTGCTTGAAAATCCACAGGAAGAATTTAGAAGGCAGCTGGAACAAATGCAGAGAATGCAAGAATGGTTCCAGAGAATGCAGGGTGTTCAGCCCTTGAAGGATTTTTATGATCCTTCGAATTACGGGGAACGTCCCGGTGTCCAGATTCCAGCCGGTGACGTAGAAATCAAGCCCCAGGTGTTAAGCCTGATTAAACATTATCATGGGCTTGGCTCCGAAGATCCGTTTCAGCACTTGGAGGATTTGACCACTTTGGTCCAGACCACCAAGGCTCGAAACGTTAACGAGGAGCAAATGATCATGAGGCTCTTCCCCCACTCCCTTAGGGATAAAGCCGTGCATTGGTATAGGACAATAGGAAGACCAATTACAACTTGGAATGAGTTGAAATCGGCCTTTCTGAAGAAATTCTTCCCAGTCGGTCGTACCAATGCTTTGAGATGGGCAATCACTACTTTTACCTTGTGGCCGAGGGAGCAGTTTCATGTGGCCTGGGAGCGATTCCAGGACTTATTGCGGAGGTGTCCACACCACGAGGTGCCGAAATGGCAACTTGTGTAGATCTTCTATCATGGGTTGAATGAGCAACTCAGAAACCATGTGAATGCTTCTTGCGGAGGCAATTTCCTCAATAAAGATGCAGATAGTGCACATGATTTATTTGAGGAAATAAGTGAGAATTCAATTAATCATGCCTCCATGGATACTTTTAACCGGTCCCAGCAACCCAGATCAAATGTCAATGAAGTCCAGGACTCTCATTCACTTGATATGGAATTGATTTGTAATAAACTTGATAAGGTGGACTTGGTTGCTAAAAGAATGGAAGAGTGGATGGCTGGCAATTCTATGAACAACTCTCAATCCACTCAATCCCAAAAGTCGGGATTCCATTTCCCACGAGCTCCTTTTGGATGGGAGTTCGTGAATCAACTCGATGTGACTCAATCTATGAGTCAGCATTTCTCGGAACCCCATGGGTTCCCAACTAGGGCCTTTGATCCCAGTTTTTTTTATCCTTCCCTTTCTTTCTCTCCATCCTCACCCTATGAGGATGTCTGTGCTGTACAAGAGAATGTTAGATCCAACCCCTACTCGAATGCCTATAATCCAGGTTGGAGAAACCACCCTAACTTCTCTTGGAAAAATCCGGGACAACAGACCCAATTCCGACCCAGCAACTATGCTCCGCAACGTCCAATGGGTCAGGGTCAAGTATATACTCAGTTGCCTCCGAATCAGGTCAATCAGCCAACTTGGAATGCCCGTCAACCCGCAGGGAAGGCTGATTTGAACCGTCAAATGGTAGAGATGCAAGGATCTATGCTCCAGCTTATGTAGCAAATGAAAAACTCGCTGGACAACTTGCAATCCGGGCTCATTGCTAACTCTCGTCAACCTGGATCTCTACCATCCTAACCCGTGAAACATTATAAATTTGGGCAATCAAGCCCAAGGGTACGGAAATCAGAGGGACCCGCACGCACATTCTCAGGTGGTTGAGCAGGGTTCCTCGTCTTCTTCTTCTGCTAATCAACAATTCATGATCAATCAAGCCCCTCCAATCTTTCCTAACCCTCCCCAAGACCCTAATTCTTATGCTTCTGCAAATTCTGTCACTTTGAGGAGTGGTAAGAAGACTCAGGATCCACAACCGCACTATTCTGATCTTTTGAATCCTGAAGAATCTGAGGAGAGAGAGGAGAATTCTAGAGAAGAAATCAAGGCTCAGGAACCTGATTCCAAAGATCTAACTAATGTTCCTTTTCCTGAAGCCATAGCCAAAGCAAAGAAGAAGAAGTCTGCTGATAGCAATGAGGAGCTTCTGAATTTATTTAAGAATGTTGAGATCAATATTCCGCTCCTTGATGCTATCAAGCACATACCGGCTTACGCAAAATTTTTAAAGGAATTATGTACATAAAAGCGTAAGTCGAGAGAATCTGTTCCGAGGAAGGTGGTACACTCTGAGCAGGCTAGCTCTGTTATCCTGCACTACCTCCCTCAGAAAAAGAGAGATCCTGGTGCTCCTTTGATTTCTTGCGTTATCGGAGATTACACATTTGATAGAGCACTTTTGGATCTCGGTGCATCCATCAACCTAATCCCAACTTCTCTTTATGAGAAGTTTGGGTTAGGTGAACTTCGGCCAACTTCAGTAACGCTACAGTTAGCGGACCGTTCGGTCACAAACCCGCGAGGTGTTATTGAAGATGTTATAGTTAAGGTCAAGGATTTCTATTTTCCTGTAGATTTCCTTGTCCTTGACATGGATGTACCAGATAATCTGAGGAACACGCCCATCATTCTGGGGCGTCCGTTCCTGGCTACCGCAAAGGCCAACATTAATTGTGAAAGCGGTAGCATGGAAATCGCCTTTGGGGACCAACAAATGAAATTGGATATTTTTAAGGCAATAAACAAATTTGAGGATTGTGGATTTATTGAGGAACTTGATGAGGATAATGTTAATATTGAAACTTGTTTGACAGTTTCTTCAATTGAAAGTTCCTCTTTGGTTAATGAATTTGACCTGCAACCCTCTGAACTGACATCTTCGGAAGAGGTTACTGATTTTGTTCACTCAAAACCTCTTCCTCTTATTGAATCTTCAGCATCTACCCTACCATCAATCATTACCCCACCCCAGCTTGAATTGAAACCATGCCCGAGAATTTAAAATATCAATTTCTTGGATCGCAGAATACGCTCCCTGTGATTATTAGTGCTAAATTGACAAAGGAGCAAGAGATTAGATTGATTAAGGTCCTAAAGGAACATAAGGAGGCAATTGGTTGGACCATTCATGACCTCAGGGGGATCGAGCCATCTTACTGTAATCATAGAATATTTTTGGAAGATGGATCCCGCCCTTCTCGCCAGATGCAGAGGAGATTAAATCCAAATATGCGAGAAGTGGTCAAAAAGGAAATCATCAAGTGTCTCGATGCAGGAATTATTTATCCAATCTCTAACAGTCCCTGGGTAAGTCCCGTTCAGATTATTCCAAAGAAAGCCGGGATTACTGTTGTGACTAATGAGAGAGGTGAATCTGTCACAACTCGTTCAGCTTCCTCTTGGAGAGTTTGTATTGATTACAGGAAGTTGAACACAGCCACTAAAAAGGATCATTTTCCCCTACCCTTCATTGATCAAATCTTGGAAAAATTAGCTGGGCAGAAGTACTTCTGTTTTCTTGATGGCTACTCGGGATATAATCAAGTTCCTATCCATCCCGGGGATCAGGAAAAAACTACTTTCACCTGTCCCTACGGAACCTTTGCTTTTCGTAGGATGCCTTTTGGGTTATGCAATGCACCTGTGACTTTTCAAAGGTGTATGCTAGCCATATTTTCCGACATGGTGGGAGAGTTTATGGAAGTCTTCATGGATGATTTCTCTATTTTCGGAGAATCATTTGACTCTTGTTTGGCTAATTTAGAAATGATTCTTAAGCGATGTATCAAGACACGACTGGTCCTTAGCTGGGAAAAGAGTCATTTCATGACCCAAGAAGGCATCGTTTTGGGTCATGTAATCTCTGAACGGGGAATTGAAGTGGACAAAGCTAAGGTTGATGTTATCGCTAAAATTCCTCATCCCACATCTGTTAAACAAATCAGATCATTTCTTGGCCATGTGGGATTTTATCGAAGATTCATCAAGGATTTTTCGAAGGTTGCTCGACCTTTGAGCAATCTTCTTGCCAAAGAAATGCCGTTTGTTTTTGACGAATCATGCCGAAAGGCATTTGATTTTCTGAAAACGGCAGTCACCTGTGCTCCAATTTTGCAACCACCAATTTGGATAGCCCCATTTGAGATCATGACCGACGCTTCTGATTACGCGGTCGGGGCTGTCCTGGGTCAGAAAATTGACCGAAAGCC
This sequence comes from Thalassia testudinum, assembly GCA_037157565.1. Taxonomy (NCBI): domain Eukaryota; kingdom Viridiplantae; phylum Streptophyta; class Magnoliopsida; order Alismatales; family Hydrocharitaceae; genus Thalassia; species Thalassia testudinum. The sequence goes on along the minus strand of JAZHRO010000014.1, from coordinate 126,722,845 downwards.
CTCTGTCATTTACTATGCTAGTAAAACTCTGGATGAAGTCCAGAGGAATTATACTGTTACTGAAAAGGAATTACTAGCTGTAGTATTTGCTTTGGAAAAATTTAGGGCTTATCTCTTGGGGTCTCATGTTATTGTTTATACCGACCACCCGGCCTTGAGACATCTCTTGGCTAAAAAGGATGCTAAACCTCGGCTTATTCGTTGGATTCTTCTTCTTCAAGAATTTGATCTTGAAATCAAGGATAAAGCCAGGGTACAAAATGTGGTAGCGGATCATTTGTCGAGACTCCTAGGTGATTCCTCTTATCCGGATATTCCGATTGCTGACACTTTTTTGGATGAAACCATTCTTACAGTTTTAGGTGTCCACTCCCCATGGTTTGCTGATATTGTTAACTATTTGGCCGTTGTCAAATCCCCCAGGATTGGACCAAGCAACAACGAGATAGACTCAAATCTGAGGCCAAATACTACTTTTGGGAGGACCCTGAACTGTATCGCATCGGCTCTGATCAGATTATTCGCCGGTGCATACCGGAGAATGAATTCAACAGTATACTCGAGTTTTGCCATGCATCTGGGTGTGGTGGACATTTCTCCGGAAGAAAGACTGCTGCAAAAATCTTGCAATCTGGCTTCTATTGGCCGTCTTTATTCAAGGATGCCCAGGATTTCTCAAGGTCATGTTCTCGATGTCAGGCACTCGGGAGCATAACTAAGAGAGACATGATGCCCCTAAACCCTATTCTTCCTGTCGAAATTTTCGATGTTTGGGGCATCGATTTCATGGGACCCTTTATCCCTTCATTTGGACATCAGTACATTCTTGTTGCTGTTGATTATGTGTCCAAATGGATTGAGGCAATTCCCACCCGAACCAATGACCACAAGGTGGTCATCAATTTTGTCAAGAAAAATATCTTTAGTAGGTTCGGGATTCCGAGGGCTATCATCAGTGATGGTGGCACTCATTTTACTAACGCCCAATTCCGAAATTTATTGGCTAAATACGGGGTTAATCATCGAATTTCCACACCTTACCATCCCCAAACGAATGGACAAGCCGAGATCTCCAATCGAGAGATCAAGAACATTCTGCAAAAAACGGTTAGGCCTGATCGCAAGGATTGGACTCAAAAGCTTGAGGACGCTCTTTGGGCCTACCGTACGGCGTATAAAACACCCATCGGCATGTCTCCATTCCGTTTGGTGTATGGAAAGGCATGCCATCTACCCGTAGAGATTGAACACAGGGCATTCTGGGCAATCAAACAATGCAATCTAGATCTAAATCTAGCTGGGAAGACCAGGAAACTCCAACTATCTGAGTTGGAGGAGCTTAGAAATGATGCTTATGAGAACGCTAAGATCTACAAGGCTCGGACCAAAGCTCTACATGATCAAATGATTTCCCGCAAGAGCTTTGAGCCAAACCAGAAGGTCTGGTTATTCAATTCTAAACTTAAGCTCTTTCCTAGTAAACTTAGATCTAAATGGAATGGCCCATTCATAATTGATCAGATTTTCCTAAATGGTGCTGTTCAGATTTCTGACCCAAAGACGGGTAACACCTTTAAAGTCAACGGTCAACGTCTGAAGCCTGTTGTTGACTGTAATCTTCCAGAACCCGTTTCAGACTCTGTTGCTCTAGCCATTCTGTGACTTCTTTGGCTGGACTTTGCCTAGCTGACGGCATTAAACTCAGCAATTGTAAATATGACACAAGGCTGATACGAGATTCATATCCGGGTGACATCTTTCATATTCTACCCTCTCTTTCATGTCTCTTTTTCAATGAGGACATTGCATCAGCTTGGCATGGGGGGGTGGATTCATTCTTGAATTATTTGGTCAGCCTTGTGAAATCCATGTAAATTGTTTCTCTTCTTATAAAAAAGAAAAAAAAAAAAGGAAGGATTAGTTGGACATTAGGACTTTTCAATCCTAAGAAATTTTACATTAGAATCTGAACACAAAGACCCCTCAGGTCTTTGGACTTAATTAGCCTGTGTATCCACTAAAATGTGGATTTGTCTTTGAGTCCTAGCCATTTTAATTCTATTATAATTGGAATAAATAAGTTTGGGTGATAAGTACACGACCTATTAACCCGCCCTCTGATTTGAGGGAATTTTGAGTTTTAAGCATCTACACACTTTCTTTGCACTGACTTGTTATTCGGCGATTCTAACGGAAATTGGGTAGCTAATGAACCTTCTAGGGTGATATGGCTGGCAAGTTATCGTGGGTAACAGCCCATAGGTAGGTTGTCCAGAGCCCAGTCACTGGACCTTTCTCTTTTTGCTGCCTTTAGGTAAATCTTAGATCAGGGAAGCCACCTACTTCAAAAAAAAAAAAAAAAAAAATCAAAAAGGAGAAAAGAACAAAAAGCAATAAGCCACACTTCGCCGCACGAGTATGGCTGGCAAGTTGTCGGTGGTAACAGCTCATCGACCGGTTGTCCAGAACCCAGCTCAGAAAATGCACTAAAAATTCCCAAAACACTTAGGAAGAAGCGGAGAAGTAGAATAAATCGGGGAGATATACACCGGATTCACCCTTGTGTTGACCCCGTTAAAAAATAAAAGTAGGGAGAAAGCTACCGGTTGTAAAGATACACCTTTAGGCAGAATTCTTTTTGAGGTCACCTAGAGGCGTAGAAATCCGAAGTCCGTTCTAATTGCCGGTCAACGAGTCTATCACAATCACAATAAGATGCTTAAAACTTAGGGTTCTCATTAAATCTTGGGTGAGTTGAATGGTCGTAAGCCACTCTTAAACCCTAAAATTTGAAAATCCAAAAAAAAAAAATTAGAAAAGAGTAAAAAGAAAAAGAAATTTTTCTTTGAATAAGGCGAGGGCTTGAGGCGGTTTGCATTTTGGTTGATACCCAGGCACTGTTGTGTCTTTGAAAGTTCAGTTCCTAAGTAGACAATTTCTTAATGATTGAAAATAACTCAGGTCCAAATAATCTAACCTAATTCTTTTATAAATAGCATATAGTTTTTGCTAGGGACTAGCAAAAGATAGGCATGGGGGTATGATGTAAACACATTTACACTACTTAAAATGTCTATTTATGCATGTTCTTAAGCATAGGATTGCATTTCATGATATAAATATTGCATAACATGCATCATCTCACATTTAGAGTAGTTTGAATAAAATGGAGGTTAATTGTCTCCTTTTATGTGCTTGGACAAGGCAAAAATTTTATCGGGGCCTCGGATCAAAGATCCAACCGTATGGATGTGATCAGGGCGACGATTAGAGTTCAACGACTCCAAGATCGCCCTAATCAGGCATCTGTAGCATCAGATAGAGACCGGGGAACCCTAGAATATCAAGGGCCAGGATGGTGTAAATCCGCACTTCAGATGACAAATCCGACTGCATGGATGAATTTGGATCGACGATCGCAGCCCAACGACACAAAAATCGAGTCAATCCGACATCCGTGGCACCATCTACAACTTCCGGAAGATGGACGGCCAAGATGGCACCACGTGGCGCCATCTCATTCGCCAAAACGGCCGCTGGCATTTTGTGAAGGCCCTCGCCCGACCGCTCTCCACCGTCAGATGGAGATCCAACGGCTGTGGCCACCCGGCGCTTAAAACGTGCGCTCGACCATCCACGCCCCGCAGCGCAGCGGTCGAGCGCGCTTACGCGAGCGCGGGGAGCAGGTTCGAGCTGCGGCGAGTGGATTGGAGGTGCGGGTTATTGAGGCGCATGGAGCGTCGGATGGAGATCGTGCGGTCGCGGGCGCCCGATAGCGCCGACGCGTGATTGGACGCCACGCGTAACGCGCGATCGCACCCGCAGGCGGGTGGGTTGCAGCGGGCACGAACGCGATTTAAGCCGTCCGATCTCGCGATCGGACGGCTGAGACTTCGCGGACGTGCGTAGGCGTTACGCACGCGGGCAGCCGAGCGGGCGCGCGTGGGCGCGGCGGCGACGGCCACGTCGGGGCTTTAGTGACGGATTTATCCGTCACTAAAGACCCCTTATTTATTATTTTGAAGATGTAATGTCCATTTTGCCCCCACTCCTTGCAACTATAAAAGGAGACCCCCTCCAAACGAAATTTTCATCCCTTCTTTCTCCTCTCTACCCCTCCAAAGCTCAAGAGAAGCTTGTCCCACACCCGGGATGCTTCTCGCGAGATAAAGTCCAATTTTCGTTCCCCTTCGGAAGTGGATCCCGTGACGACGACGGCGTGCTACTTCGTTCCCGTTCTTCTGATTCGTCCTCCTTCGTCCCGCTTTGTTCTCCTTCGTCCAGGCGTCGTCCCGTCCGGCTCGTCCTCCAAGCAATCATCGAGGAGGATAACATTTCTCTCCCCATTCTTATTTACAGCTTTTCTAGTGTAGAATTTTCTGCTTTATAGTGTAATTGATTTTCCGCATTCTAGTGTAACTTTTATAAACTATTGAAATATTGAATGCATGTTCTCTTTCTCTCTCTCTCTCTTTCTCTCTCTCTTTCTCTTTCTCTCTCTCTCTCATAGTTTGATAGCCCCATTGTAATTATAATGCCTTGCTTAAAGAAAATCTTAAAAAAAATATAATTGCGGAATAGATCAACGTAGCCTCCCTGTGTTTGACCCGGAATTATTTTCGGTATAAATTTTATTTGTTGAACACGAATTCTTCGCTTTCGAACTACAACGACAGGTTTTCCAAAACCAATCTCGTTAGCATAGGTTCGTATTCGTTCAACAACCGCCATGCACGACCACACACGCAGAACCACCACCTCGACATCGCCGGCATCCTCCTCCTCCATCCGAGTGCCTCCCACCGCGAGACCAACATCATCGGAACCCCCTCCGTGTCCTCTACGTCCTCCGACCACCGCACGACCAACCGTGTTCCACACCGCACGGGAGGATGAGAGAGGGAGAATGCTCTATTCCTACTCTCATTAAAAATTACCACTTATGCCATTGTAGGATACACTATTCATTTATTTTCTTGATTTCATATAAGGCAGAATTACATGAACATCCCTTCAGTTTATCCGAATTACAGATGATTGCAATTGTGCATGATTAGGATATTGATTGCAATGAACAAGGTCTCTTTAATGGGAAATTAGTAGTTACATTGATTATCATTACCAAGATCATTAGTTAACAAAATATTATATTTTGGCAATTTTCCATATAAACCCCTACAGTTTTAATTAATTGCTTAGAATGAGAATTCATGAGGGCAACGAGTTGCATTAAGGAATAGGCTCACCCATTGAGATTCCCGAATAAACAAGTCACCACTCACTAATTCAATAGGCTAATTCCTCCCTGTGGAGATGACCTAACTATATTTGTGGTTAGATTTTGAATAAATAAATATTTTGAAAAGTGATTTTTTACAACGAGACATACTATAACGATGTAACATTTTAGGTTAAAAATTTTATCGAAAACGAAGATCGCTCTTTCACACCACTATGCATTGATTCTACCACTTAACTGAAATCTAACCTGTGGATCTGGTACACCTAATTTAACACACAAATAAGTGAGTAGAAAACTTGAATAGGTTAAATAGTTGTGTGCCTTATTCAAGTGGTGCAACCGACTAATTGCTTGAACAGTTTGGGTCGTACCACTCAATTGAAAACTAATTCATCAAGTAGATTGCCATTTAGGGTTGATTTTTAGGGCTGAACCAAGCACTCCACATTATTTTTTATTTTTAAAGGAATATATCTACACCCATGTTTTCAAAACTTGGAGTGTTCTACAGAACTTTGATTGAACCAATGTAATGATTAAACCTTAAAAGCTACTAAACAAGGTTAAACCTTAAAAGACACATCATCAAAACCTTGTTTGAAAATAATTCGTTGTGCACACACACACATATTAACTGATTTTTAAGGGCACAACCCATCTAAAGGGACCATTACATTCAAGAGCACAATCATCCCAAGCCTTAATTAAAATTGAGTAGACGTTGGCCCTAGGATTCATTGAGTTTGTTTCAGGGTGTTCTCTTGAACGCATTTCGAATTAGTGACGTCTGCTTACTTCAAAAGGTGCTATGTTAGGGGGCTCGATTATCAAACGACTTAAGCAAGTAAGAGTTTGGCATAATTAGCAGCCCTCGGGATATGCTCCCCTTGCTTTGTCGAACCAACTTTACCACCTTCGCGAGTAAGGACAACACCAAATCCATTGTGTAGTTAGAGTTCATTTCTAAAGCATAGGTCCTTAAGCTACCCAATTTAAGGACAGGATTGATTGATTGTATTGTAGGGCACCTTTCTCTATTCTATTTTCCCTCCTACTTCACCATGTATGCTTCCACATCCTACAAACATTTGCTTTCCTACCCTTCTACCAACACTTATCCTCAAGATGATTACTATCCCAACTCGACTTATGATTCCCCATCCACTAGCTGGGATAACTTTCATTGGGGATATGAATCTAGACCTTAGTGTCTAGGGCCTAACCTTGGACAACAAGACTATGATTATTATCCTTGTCATGCCTACAATGATTATAGATCTCCACCCTTTGATGATCAACCTAACCTGATCTACAATCAAGAAATATATGATGATTATAACTCTTACCCTCTCCAGGATTATGCTGAACATAGGTCACGACCATTCTTTGAACAACCAGAAACGACCTTTTATCTGGGAGGACCTTAATTTCTTGACTCCCCTATTTTTAACCTAAACCCACCCAACCTTGAACTAAACCATTTGGTTTAGGTGAACTAGGTCAAAGATAGGGTGTTGCTAACTTGAGAAACACTATACAATCTGTAGAAGCTCAGCCAACACCATGCACTGAAGCATTAAAGCACATGATTAAAACGATTGATGAGCTTAATAGTTCATTATTGGATTGGCTCCAAGATGTTAACGATAGGGGCTCAGGTGAGTTTCTACTAGGGAAATTGTTGAGATTGAGGATGAAATTCGTGGTTGCCTTTGTCCAATTTTGGGATGATTCTCAAGATGATACCCCTTCAAGAGAGCCAATCTCTGAACTGGCTTAGGTGCCCAACAAGGGGGATGTATTTTTTGAGATCGGAGATGACCAAGTTGGCCAAGAGTAACCAATTAAGGATGAATCGATTGCCACACTTGAGATCCCAGAGCCAGGAAATGAGGAAATTTATATCTCCATGGACCGGGAAATGATAGATAACTTTGACACATATATAAATGGGGATCATGATTTCCTTGATTCTGAGGGTGAGGAATATCTTAGTGAAGTCTCTCTTGACTTTAAGGAGAATGATTTTATTGAGACTAACGGTCTCGACGAGCATGATGAAGCATTTAATAGCCCAAAAATTGAGGATTATGATCCGATTGGGGCTAACATGGAGTATTCTGAGCCTATTATAATAGATGATCCAATTGATAGCCCTAATCTTCAAACACACCCCAAAGAGATGATTGATTTTGATTTGCAAATGATTGAATCGAAGTCAATTCTGATTCAGCCACAACTATTTGACTTAGATATCTTTGATCGGGTGTACAGCGATCATAATGCCCCGGAAACCGAACACATGATCTTGGAGGATAGGAATTTGGAAATGAAAATCTGGGAGGCTAATTCTAAGGGAAGTATAATGTTGGATCTAAGGGTTCCTATTGATCTAAAAGCACCAACCTTCTATCAGGACCCATATGATATCTTTGCCATGCAACCCAAGTACAAAATAATTGATTCTTTCTGAGCTGAACTCTAAGTGGACATACGAATCTACTGAACCAGATCTACCCATTGTCTGACACTTTAATCTTGGGTTGCACACCACCAAACTATAGGCCCGGCCCCACAAGGACAACAATCTCTGATTCTCGGTGATTTTCATCTAGAACCTTAGAACCACTAGACCTTGGGGCATGGGTCTACACCATAATCTAGTCTACATTTGTGGACACCTACTGACAGGTCTTGTGATCAATATTTTTATTTTGATTATGGCCTACACTTGTGAATTCCTAATTTCTTCTTTGCTTGTATATTATGTCTAGCTAAAGGCAATAAATTTAGCACGTGTGTATACTTCCTTCTCCTTACGGAGTTGACTGGATTTTCATAAAATTCAGGTGATATTCTGTTTACTCTACCCATTTCATGTCTTTATTTTTACAATGAGGACATTGCATCATTTACGCATGGGGGGTGGATACTTAATTACGAAATTATTTCGTTTGCTCCATGGAATTTCTTTTATTTTCTTTTTAAAAAAATCAAATTGAAAAAGATAAAAAAGGGAATTAGGAGAAGAGAACTTAGGCATTAGGTGTTAACTTTAGGAGACGATACTTAACGACTTGAACACTTAGACTCTTCAGGTCTTCAGACTTAATCAGCTGAGTGTCCACTAAAATGTGCACTTGGTCTTGAGTCCTCACCAAGTTAATTTTAGGTTCATTTGGTAAATAAATTATGGTGATAAGACATGACTTATCAACCCACCCTTTGATTTGAGGGGACTTTAAGTCTAAGCAACTACACACTGTTTGTATTGACTCACTTTTCGGTGGATTTTATAGAAACTAGTTAGCTAATGAACTTTCTAGGGTTGTTTGGCTGCCAAGTTGTCGTGGGTAATAGCCCATTGGCCTGATATCTAGAGCCCAGCTGCATGACCATACTCATTCTACTGCTTTTAGGTAATCTTAGATTAGGGAACTCACCTACTTAGATAATGAAAAAAATGATACTCAAAAATAAAAAGAAAAAACTAGAGAAATAGAAAAAGAAGAAAAATAAAAATAGAAAAATAAACAATACTTCACTACACGAGTATGGTTGACAAGTTGCCATGAGTAACAGTCCATTGGCCGATTGTCCAAAGCTCAACTCACAAAAATGCATAAATAACTCCCAAAACACTTTGGAAATAAGTGGGGAAGTAGAATAAATTGGGGAGATATACATTGGGTTCGTCCTTATGTTGATCCCATAAAAAAATAAAAAAAAGTAGGGAGAAAGCTACCGATCAGAAAGATAAACCCTTAGGCAAAAACTCTTAAGGTTACCTAAGGTCATAGAAACCTGAAGTCCATTTTAATAGTATCTCAATGAGTCTATCGCATTCACAAAGATGCTTAGAACTTAAAGTTCTTTGGAGTCTTGGGTGGGTTTGGTAGCTATAGAAAGCTGTCCTGAAACCCTAAACTCAAAAATCCAAAAAAATTAGAAAAGAAAAATAGGAAAAAAATGTATCTTCTCTTTTCATAATAAGGCTAGGACTTGGTCGATCTACATTTTGGCAGACACCCAGGAACTGTTGAGTTTTGTAATTAGGTCCTTAGTTGAAATTTTGTAATGTAATCAACAAATCTTGCCTAAGTAATCAGATCTTAATTATGTTTTTAAAAATAGCATTTAGTTTGATTTTTCTAGGGACTAGCAAAAGATAGCCATGAGGTTATGATGAACACACATGTAATTAGGATAAACTATGTATTTATGCATGTTCCTAAGCTTAGATATGCATTCCATGTTATAAATATTGCATAGCATGCATCATTCTTCATTTAGAGTAGTCTGTATAAATTTTAGGTTAATTGCATACTTTTGTGGCCAGGAGAGGAGATTTAATTTGAAGCCATGGATTGACGATCCAACCATATGGATCTGATCAAGACAACGATCGGACTCCAATGCCTTCGAAATTGTCTTGATTGGAGTCCTGTAGCACCTTATGCAGTCTGAGGAAGATCAACGGCCAAGGGACTAGGTGATGGAGATTCAAATGACAAATCCGACCACATGGATAGATTTAGGTCGACGATCATAGCCTAACAGCGTGAAATTGACTCAATCCGACATCTGTAGCAACCCCTAAAAAGGAAAGAAGATAGACGACCAAGATCGTGCCATGTGGCACTATACAAGCCACCCATGAGTGAGCACGCATCACCACATGCACGCAGCGTAGCGTGTGGAGGTAGCAAGAGCTAGCGGGCATGCGTGACATGGGCACCGCTTGTGGGGTGCATCGGCTGGAGCTTTGCGACGCTTGCAGTAGATCTTCAATGACGTTTATGGCTATCACTAAATGTCCTATGTACAAAATGGATCCTTTCCTCCACTATAAAAGAACCCCTACCCCCCCATTCTTCCTCATGTCTTTCTTTCTTTCCTTCACCACCTCCAAGGCTATAAAGAGAGCTTGTCCCAAGCGTGGGATGCTCTTCCATAGTAGAAAACCAAAATATTTTCCGTCCTTTCACCCCCATTCGTGGAGCATCCTGTGGCCATCCTCTCACCACCTTCCGAAAGAAGATCCTCACTGCAACATCGTCCTACCCCATCCTCCTTCCTCAACCATCATTTTCCTTCCTCCAGCTTCTCGCCATCTTCATCCAGGCAACGTCAGAGTGAGCCATCCTCCAAGCGACCATCGAGGGGTACTCTTCTCAACCCATTCTATCTTTTACTGCTTTATAGTGTAGCTTTCCAATTTCATATCTATAGAAAACTTTGTTTAGCTAAATATTGATTTTCTCTCTCTCTCTCTTTCTTACTTTGTAAGTAGATTAGCTAGATAATTATGTTGTCGACCTGATCTCTTGTCTTATAAAAATTCCAAAAAAATAATAAAAGATAAAAAAATAACAAAAACAAATAAAAGCGAAGCACAGATTTCACAAAACCTATTGTTTGCCTCCCTGTGTTCGACTTGGGACTCACCTCAACTCTTGGTTATAAATTTTATCTGGAAGCGGATTTCTATGCACTATGATGATGTGTTTTCTAACTCAAATCTTTTCATGTACGAAATCACGCTCACCAATGCACGGGTAGATGTCCGATAGAACATGCCCATAGACTAATTATTTATGGAGTTCTCATACATATTCTCAAGAATCTCCCAAGCAGTGTTTTCATCTTTACCCATGAAGTTACCTTCATAGGTCGCATTGACAAATAATCTAATGTCTTCAAGGATTCCCTAGTGAAAAGACTGGATCTATTCCCATTTTGGAACTTCGTGATGAGGGCATTTCCGCATGAGATCCAGAAAGGGATCCCATGACTCATGAGGTGGTCCCCTGCATTTTGCGTTTAATGAGTGATTTGGTGCCTCAGGGTGTTAGTGCACCCTATTGGGAAGAATTTCTTGAGAAATTCAGCTTACAAGCCCTCCCAGGTATTGATCGGTTGAGTCAGAGACCAATACTAATGAGCAGGCTAATCCTTCGATGAGAAAGGGAACATTATCATGAGCAGGGTGTTCCGGTTCTGAACATGTGGCCCGAGAATCTGGGCCAGATGTTTCAATCTTGGATATGTTGGAAAGGGTCATCAGAGCCCAATCCTTGAAAGTGGGGGATCCAGTTGATAATATTCGAATTCAACTCGATATCAGGTCCCCCTATTGGAATTTGCATCCTAGGTTCGATAGCCACAACTATGGTATTGTAGTGATCTCACATCTATGGACACGGTTGAGGGTTGGCTAGTTCATGAATTAGGTCGGTGAGAGTTAGCAACTGGTCCTATAAGTGTTGAATATTACCCCATTCTTATTCTGGATTCTCCATGGAAGTAGAGGATGGAGAATAGGGATTAGATGTAGATGGATCAGAAGAGATATCGAATAGATTAAAAGGAGACCTAAAAAAGCAAGTTAGGCTCTGACCTCGACAGGTGTGCCTTGCTAATGGAGGTCTTAAGACAGGTCTTAAAGACCTCCTCCCATACATTTACTACAGAAGAGATGAAGGACTAGAAATGTTCTGGACCCAATCAAGGCACCCAAAAGAATTGGATGACTATGGTAGCTCGAGGCAAATGGACCTCTAGATTAGAAGTTCCCGCACCTGAGGATTACTTGGGTAGCTAGGAAGGGAAAGCTTCTCAAAGAGCCCTACATAGTAGAGCATCCCCACGGGTTATAGGGTTTCCCTCGCCTGACCTTCCTTATCACTGTGGATACAAGTAGGCTGGAATGTGCAAATTGAGCCCTAAGTCTATCAATTTTAGGCCTAATTGTGCCCTGAATTATCACTTGAATTAGAGATTGATTCAAATTGTGACCTAATTTGAGGTTGGTTGATTAGCAAAGTGAACCAACTTCACCTGACCTACCCTAAAGTTAAGGATGAAATTCCGGTCAAGTCACCCGAACCACCCTATTTTGGTTCTCAAATAGGCTATTAGACCTCAAAGTGATCTTAGAGACTTGATTTAAGGGTTTGATGATAAGGTCAATTCAACCAAGGGCTTAGGTAGCACACAAATGCGGGAAGATTTGTTTCCTTTATAAATGCAAGTATGTACTAGCACTTCAACCCTAATATGAAAACTCTAATTGGCTTTATTTCCAAGTCCAATTTGATTCCAAATATTGCAACTTAGACTCAAATAAGAAGGTGAGTAATCTAGGGTGCTGCTAGTCCCTAATAGGTGCAAGTAGCAAGGATTGGGTGTTCTGAATCAAATCGGATCAAATCTGATTGGATTGCAATTAAATCGAGAAAATCAAGAAATGCTTGCCTTGAATGATATCTCTGGAAAAATAAGGCAAGTTTGGATTCCTAATTTCTTGTTCTTTCCATTTTATCTTCCTAAGAAAGAGAGGGGATTAGGGAAGAAAAGGAAGATGACTAATCTGCCTTTGGTGTGGTTGCCCTGAGCGGATGATCCTTAGAGTTTGGTTTACCTCGAAATAATTAAATAAAGGCAAGTTAGAATCAAAATAGAAGATGAAATGAATAGTGGAAAAATGCACGTTGCTCTCTGGCAATGTCGCCAAAATGTTGAACACGCTGTAGTCGAGTTTTTAGTATGCATCATGTTTGAGCGGAACACGTCGTAAACGAAAGTTGAGTTTTCGAAAACCCGTTGTCGTAGTATGATATGCGAAGAAATCCTTCTATAGATAAATTTATTCCGAAATTTGTAAAGAGATTCCGGGTTGAACACAGGGAGGCTATGTCGATTTAAAATTCGTAATTATATTTTTTTGGTATTTTTGTTTTAAAAGTGAGATAATCACAATGAAATTGATATTAACACTAAGAGAGAGAGAGAGAACAATCACTTTGTAACTGAATTACTTTTTTTACAACTAGAAAGCAGGAAATGATTACAAATAGAAAGTAGGAAATTCTATTTTAGAAAGTGATAAAGAAGATAGAGATGTTATCCTCCTCAATGGTTTCTTGGAGGGAGAGCCGGAAGGCACAATGCCTGGAAGACGGAGGACGAAGATGGAAGACGAAGAACGGAGCAGGAAGAACCAGGGGCAAAGTAGGCCGTCGTCAGCATTGTGGGATCCACTTCCGGAATTGGGGAGAGAAAACTTTGATTTTGATTCTAGAGGAGCATCCCGGCTTTGGGGCAAGCTTCTTTCCAGCTTTGGAGAGGGAGAGAGGTGAAGGAAGGGATGATTGAAATGTGGAGGGCGTAGGCCTTTTTATAGGTGTAGAGATTGGGGGAAAAGATGTGATTTTATGTTAAAAAGATTAATGCAAGGGCCTTTAGTGACAGAATTAAGCGTCACTAAAGCCCCTGAACATGGCCATAGGTGCCGCTCATGCGGGTGCTTCTTCTTCTTCTCTGTGCAAATGCTTCATCATGTCCAAGCATTCTCGACTGCCCGATCGCGAGATTGGATGGCTGTGACCACTCCTCGTCCGCTTCAGCTTCAGCGTAACTGCATGCCTGTGCAAGCGATGGAGCGTCCAAACGCACATTAGATCGCGTATAGGTGATCCGCGCACTCTGGTGCTGCCACGTCTCCACATTTGCACTGCTCGTTCGCCATCCAACGGCATGATTTAGCCGCTCCTGCACCTGCACCTTGATTTGAGGTGTAGCAAGGATCGAACCCTCACCTCTGCTTCGTGGAAAGATGCTCGACTGTTGTACTATGCATGCATTTGAGGCACTCAGATAGTTTTTGCGCACGAGCGGCCATGGCCGTTGGATGGCAATCCAACGGCCCAGATTCATCGTGCGGTTGAGAAGGGAAAAGCAGTAGCATGTCTTGGACTGGTGTGGGCGGTTGAGGTGGCGCCACGTGGCACTGTCTTTGCCGTCCATATCCTATGACTTGTAGAAGGTGCCACAGATGTTGGATTGGGCCAATTTTCACACTGTTAGGCTACGATCATCAATCTGAACCCATCCGTGAGATCGGATTTGTCATCTTAAGTGTGGATTAACACCATCTTGGCCCATGATCTATGACCTTTGTCGAATTTTATTTGATGCTATGGAAGTCTGATCGAGGCGATCTTGGAGTCGTTGAGCTCCAATCGTCACCCTGATTAGATACATACGATTGGATCTTTGATTCAAGGCCCCAATTAGAAGTCACCCTATCCCTAGCCACCAAAAAGAAGAAATTACTATACAGTTTGTACAATTTGACCTAAATGCATGATGATGCATGTTGTGCAATATTTACAATGCATGATGCTAATATGATACTAGGAACATGCATTAATAGACATTTTTGGCTATTCAGATGTATGCACATCACACCCCCATGCCTATCTTTTGATAGTCCCTAGCAAAAACTATATGCTATTTATAAAAGAATTAGGTCGGATTTCTTGGGCAAAAGTTATTCTTCAACACTAGGAGAGTTTTACTAAGAACCTGAACTACAAAGACACAACAGTGCCTAGGTGTCTGCCAATATGCAGACTGCCTCAAGCCCTCACCTTATTCAAAGGGGGATCTTTTTCTTATTTTCTTCTTTTCTAATTTCTTTTGGATTTTTGAATTTAGGGTTTTGGAGCAGCCTTCCACAGCCACTCAACCCACCCAGACTCGAAGAGAACCCTAAGAACTAAGCATCTTTGTGTGAAATGTGAAAGAGGCACTGATCGGCGATTAGAATGGACTTCGGGTTTCTATGCCCCTAGGTGACCTTGAAAAGAAATTCTGCCTAAAGGTATCTCTATTCGACTAGTAGCTTTGTCCCTACTTTTATTTTTATGAGGTCAACAAAAGGCGAACCCAAAATATATCTCCCCGGCTTATTCTACTCTCCGCTTCTTCATAACTGTTTTGGAATTTTACATGCATTTCTTGAGCTTGTTTCTGGACAACCTACCAATGGGCTGTTACCCACGATAACTTGCTAGCCATACTTGTGTAGTGAAGTGTGGCTTGTTTCTTTTTCTTTTCTTTTCCGCTTTTTTTTGAATATTTTTCTTTTCTCTTTCTTTTTTAAGTAGGTGGCTTCCCTGATCTAAGATTTACCTAAAGGAAGTAGGAAAAGAATGGTCGTGTGACTGGGCTCTAGACAACCTTCCTATAGACTGTTACCCATGAGAACTTGCGAGCCATACCACCCTAGAAGGTTCATTAGCTACCCAATTTCCATAAAAATCGTCAAAAACAAGTTAGTGCAAATAGTGTGCAGATGCTTAGACTTAAAATCCCCTCAAATCGAAGGCCAGGTTGATAAGTTATTTACTTATCACCCCAACTTATTTAACCAATTTGAAGTAAATTCAGAATGGTGAGGACTCGATAAACAAATCCACATTTTAGTGGACACCCAGACTGATTAAGCCCAAAGACCTAAAGGGTCTAAGAGTTCAGATCCTACTGTATTATTACCTAAGGTTGAAAAATCCTAATGCCCAATTATTCTTTCCTAATTTAAATTTTTTTATTTTTTTTCATTTTTTTAATAAAGAAAGAAAGAAAAAGAAGAATATAAGTAGAATTTACAAGAATTCCACAGAGCTGACAAAATAATTCAGAAATGAATTCAACCCCCCCATGACTTGCTGATGTAATGTCCTCATTGAAAATAAAATGCATGAGAAGTAGGGTAGAATGAAGAAGATATCACCTCTATATGATGGTCGGGTTAGCTATGAGTCAGACTGTACAAATGTTGAGTTTAATGCCATTAGCTAGGCAAAGTCCAGCCAAAGAAATCACAATGTGCTTAGAGCAATCGTGTCTGAGACGGGTTTAGGAACAATATGGTCAACAAAAGGCTTCAGACGTTGACTTTAAAAGAATTACCTATCTTTAGGTCAAAGATCTGAACAACCTCATTTGGAAATATCTAATCGATGATGAATGGGCCATTCCATTTTGACCTAAGTTTGTCAGGAAAGAGCTTAAGTCGAGAAACAAAGAGCCAGACCTTCTTGATCAGCTTAAAGCTCTTTCGGGAAATCAATTGGTCATGAAGAGATTTGGTCCAAGCCTTGTAGATCTTGGCATTCTGGTATGCGTCATTTCTAAGCTCCTCCAACTCAAATAGTTGCAGTTTCCTAGTCTTTCCAGCCAAACTCAAATCCAAATTACATTACTTGATTTCCTAGAATGCCCTATTTTCAATCTCTGTAGGTAAATGGCACACCTTTCCATAAACCAGACGAAATGGTGACATGTCGATAGGCGTTTTGTATGCCTAGGTAGGCCTAAAGAGCATCCTCAAGCTTGTGAGTCCAATCTTTACGATCAGGTCTAACCATTTTCTGTAGAATATTCTTGATCTCCCGATTGTAGAACTCGACCTGTCCATTCATCTGGGGTGGCAAGGTATGGAGATTATGTGATTTACCCCATATTTTGCCAGTAAACTATGGAACTAGGCATTAGTGAAATGAGTACCACCATCGCTGATGATGGCCCTCGAAATCATGAATCGACTGAAGATGTTCTTCTTGACGAAATCAATGACCACCTTGTTGTGGTCATTGGTTCGGGTGGGAATGGCCCCAATCCACTTTGACACGTAATCAATAGCAATGAGATTGTACTGGCGTCCAAATGAAGGGAGGAAGGGTCCCATGAAATCGATGCCCCAAACGTTGGATTTAGAGGCATCATATCTCTCTTGGTTATGCTCCCAAGTGCCTGGCATCGAGAACACGACCTCGAGAATTCCCGGGCATCCTTGAATAAAGATGACCAATAGAATCCAGATTACAAAATTTTTTGCAGCCATCTTTTTCTTGAAGAAAAGTCCACCACACGCAGATGAATGGCAAAACTCGAGTATAGTTTGGAATTCATACTCCGGAACACATCGGCAAATAATCTGATCAGAGCCGATGCAGTACAGTTCAAGGTCCTCCCAAAATTAATATTTGGCCTCATATTTGAGTCTATCTCGTTGTTGCTTGGTCCAATCTTGGGGGATTTGACGAACAACCAAATAATTTACAATGTCTGCAAACCATGGTGTTTGGACGCCTAATACTGTAAGAATATTTTCGTCCAGAAAAGTATCAGCAATCAGAATATCCGAAAGACAAAAATCACTTAGAAGTCTCAAAAGTTGATCTGCCACCACATTCTGTGCCTTGGATTTATCTTTGATTTCAAGATAGAATTCTTGCAGTAGAAGAATTCATCAAATAAGATGGGATTTAGCATCCTTTTTGGCCAAGAGATGTCTCAAGGCTGAGTGGTCGGTGTAAATTATGATGTGAGACCCTAAGATATAAGCCCTGAATTTCTCTAAAGCAAATACTATAGCTAGCAATTCCTTCTTAGTAACAGTCTAATTCCTCTAGGCCTCGTCCAGAGTTTTGCTAGTGTAGTGAATGGCAGAGGGCTTCCTATCAATCTTTTGACCCAAAACTGCCCCGACCGCAGAATCAAAAGCGTCGGTCATGATTTCAAATGGGGCATTCCAGACTGGTGGTTGCAACACCGGAGCACAAGTGACTGCCATTTTAAGAAAATCAAATGCCTTACGGCATGATTCGTTGAAATCAAATGACATATCTTTGGCCAGAAGGTTGCTTAGAGGGCGAGCAACCTTAGAGAAGCCCTTGATTAACCACCTATAGAATCCCACATGACCAAGAAATGATCGAATTTGTTTGACAGATGTGGGAGGAGGAAGTTTGGAGATAGCATCATCCATAGCTATGTCAAGTTCAATTCCCCATTCAGAGTTAGCAAGACCCAAGACAATGCCTTCTTGTCTCATAAAATGACTCTTTTCCCAGCTAAGGACCAATCTTGTTTTGATGCATCTTTTAAGGATCATATCAAGATTAGCCAGGCAAGAATCAAACGATTCTTCAAAAATAGAGAAATCATCTATGAAAACTTCCATATACTCTCCTACCATGTCAGAGAATATAGCTAGCATACACCTTTGAAAAGTCACAGGTGCATTGCATGAGCCAAATGGCATTCTACTGAAAGAAAAGGTTCCATAGGGATAGGTGAAAGTCATTTCTTCCTGATCCTCAGGATGGATAGGGACTTGATTGTATCCCGAGTAACCGTCTAGGAACAAAGGTACTTTTGCCTGGCTAGTCTTTCAAGGATTTGATCTATGAAGGGAAAAGGGAAATGATCCCTTTTCGTTGCTGTGTTCAGCTTCCTATAATCGATATAGACCCTCCAAGAGGAAGCTGAACGAGTTGGGACAGATTCTCCTTTCTCATTAGTCACAACGGTAACTCTAGATTTCTTGAGAACAATTTGCACGGGACTTACCCAAGAACTATTTGTGATCGGATAAATGATTCCTGTGTCAAGCCACTTAATTATTTCCTTCTTGACCACTTCTCACATATTAGGGTTTAATCTTCTCTGCATTTGGCGAGAAGGGTAGGATCCATCTTCCAAGAATATTCTATGATTGTAGTAAGATAGCTCGATCCCCCTAATGTCATGAATAGTCCAACCAATTGCCTCCTTGTGTTCCTTTAGGACCTTGATCAGTTTAATCTCCTGCTCCTTAGTTAATCTAGCACTGATAATCACAGGGAGCATCTTTTGAGGTCCCAAAAACTGATATTTCAAACTCTCAGGCAATGGTTTCTGTTCGAGCTGGGGTGGGTTTAGGATGGAAGGTATAGATGATGCTGAAGAAGATTCATCAAGAGGAAGAGGTTTAAAGTGAACAAAATCAATAAACTCTTTAGAATGTGGCGGGTTTGCCACAAAGGGTTGCGGGTCGGATCCATCAAGACAGGAGGAACTTTCAATTGTAGAAATCGCCATACATGTTTCAATATTTAAGTTATCTTCCTCAAGTTCCTCTATAAATCCACAATCCTCAAATTTGTTAATCGCCTTAAAAATATCCAATTTCAATTTTTGATCTCCAAAGGCAATTTCCATGCTACCGCTCTCATTGTTGATATTGGCCTTAGCGGTAGCTAGGAACAAACACCCTAGAATGATGGCCGTGTTCCTTAAATTCTTAGGTACATCCATGTCAAGGACAAGGAAATCTACAGGAAAATAAAAGTCCTTAACTTTGACAATAACATCCCTGATGTAAACACATTTACACTACTTAAAATGCCTATTTATGCATGTTCTTAAGCATAGGATTGCATTTCATGATATAAATATTGCATTACATGCATCATCTTGCATTTAGAGTAGTTTGAATAAAATGGAGGTTAATTGTCTCCTTTTATGTGCTTGGACAGGGCAAATATCTTATCGGGGCCTCGGATCAAAGATCCAACCGTATGGATATGATCAGGGCGACGATTGGAGTTCAACGACTACAAGATCGCCCTAATCAGGCATCCGTAGCATCAGATAGAGACCGGGGAACCCTAGAAGATCAAGGGCCAGGATGGTGTAAATCCGCACTTCAGATGGAAAATCCGACCACACGGATGAATTCGGATCGACGATCGCAGCCGAACGACACAAAAATCGAGTCAATCCGACATCCGTGGCACCATCTACAACTTCCAGAAGATGGACGGCCAAGATAGCGCCACGTGGCGCCATCCCAGCCGCCCAATCGGCCGCAGGAGTCCTGTGAAGACCGCGCACCGTCTCCTCTCCGCCGTTGGATCTCGATCCAACGGCTGCGGTTGCTCGCGTTTAAAAACGTCCGCGCGACCATTTCGCCCGCGTAGCGCAGCGGCGACACAGCTGCGGGCGAAGCGGAGGTCGCGGGTTCGAGCCGCGGTGAGGGGGTCGAAGGCGCGGGCGAGCGGGCGCGCACGAGCGTCAGATGAAGATCCAACGGCCGCGCGCGCCCGATAGCGCCGACGCGCAATTGGACGCTCTGGTGGGCGCGCGATCACACGCGGGCGGTGCGCTACGCAGCGGGCGCGGACGCGTTCTAAGCAGTCCGATCTCGCGATCGGACGGCTGAGATGACGCGGACGTGCGTATGCGTTACGCGCGCAGGCCAGCCGAGCGGGCGCGCGTGGGCGCGGCGGCGACGGCGACGGCGGGGCTTTAGCGACGGTTTTATCCGTCACTAAAGACCCCTTATTTATTATTTTGAAGATGTAATGTCCATTTTGCCCCCACTCCTTGCAACTATAAAAGGAGACCCCCTCCATACGAAATTTTCATCCCTTCCTTCTCCTCTCTACCTCTCCAAAGCTCAAGAGAAGCTTGTCCCACACCCGGGATGCTTCTCGCGAGATAAAGTCCAAATTTTCGTCCCCCTTCGGAAGTGGATCCCGCGACGACGATGGCGTGCTGCTTCGTTCCCGTTCTTCTGCTTCGTCCTCCTTCGTCCCGCTTCGTTCTCCTTCGTCCAGGCGTCGTCCCGTCCGGCTCGTCCTCCAAGCGACCGTCGAGGAGGATTTCTCTCTCCCTATTCTTTTTACTGCTTTCTAGTATAGATTTACTGCTTTCTAAGAGTAGTCTATTCGTCCTCCGAGCGATCGTCGAGGAGGACATTTCTCCCTCCATTCTTTTAATGCTTTCTAGAGTAATTATTTTATGTTTTCTAGTTGTAACGAAAGAACTCTTTTATGATAAATTCCTTGTCTATTCTACATCTCATTTTGATTTCCATGTATAGTATTCTTTCTCTCTCTCTTACTCCCTCTGTCTCTTTTATTTGTTGTAGATACTTAGATAGTTTAAATTGAATTTCCTTGTGACAAAATAAAAAGAAACGCGAAGTTTTTAAATCAAACGTTCGCCTCCCTGTGTTCGACCCGGAATTTTGATTTCGGTATAAATTTTATTTGTTGAACACGAATCCTTCGCTTTCGAACTACAACGACGGGTTTTCCAAAACCAAACACGTTAGCGTAGCTTCGTAAATAATCGTTCAACATTTTGGCGCCGTTGCCGGGGAGGCAACGCTCTTTGATTTCTCTTCGCGTTTTGTAACTTACAAATCATTTACCTCACTTTTCTCCTTTCTTATTGTAATTGCAGGTACTCTTTCGAGACAGGCAAAAGCGGTAAATCGGAGTAAAGTGTTGTGGAAGGTTTTGTAAGTTATCCCCCACCTCCCACCCATTAGATTTCATTTCATCACATAATAATTCAAACATCAATCAACCTAGGTGTTCTTATAAACTCTAAGGTTAGATTGTTTGTTGTTTGACATCCATACTCACTCCAACCCCCACATTAAAAAAAAAATAATAAAAAAAAATCTCACAGAGGTACACAACCTCATCTGATTTTCTAACTCAACTGGTAAACCAATCTTAGGAGTCGGTACACACATCCAAACACATAATCGAGTAGAAATCAGATTGGGTAATCATTTGTGTGCCTAATTAGGTGGTGCATCAGGCCAGTTGTTTGAGTTGTTTGGGTTGCACCACTTCAAATAAAATCAACTCATCAAGTAGCTGCCAATTAGGTTCAACTCTTAGGGATCTACCAGGCACTCCACATTCTTTTTAAACTTTAAAGGAAAATATCTTCACCTGTGCTTGCAAAACCTGGTGTGCCAATGAAACTTGATTGAAAACACCTAAAGTTGAATCCTAAAAGCTACTAAGCAAGATTTGAACCTTAAAATTAATCACATCAAAAATAATCTTGCTTGAAAACCACTGGTTGTGCACGCACACACAAAGCAATCAATCATTAAGGGCACAACCCATTTAAAGGGCCCATCACATTCCAAAGCACATTCAAACCTAGCCCTAAATAAAACAGAGTAGACGTTGGCCTTAAGGATTGGACTCGCTCTTCAGAACTCAGAACGAGATTATTTTCGATTAGTCTGTTTCTACTGTTCAATCTGATGTCTAGCTAGGGGAGCAGAGTCAAACGATCGCGGCTGGGGGGTACACTAGGAACCGGAGGCGCAAGCCGAAGGAAGAACCTTCTCCCCAGTCCCTCCTTCTAACTGGTTGGATTGAACAGAAAGAAGTAGATCAAATCGTTCCTTTATCTCAAGACAGGTTTTGAGAGTCTGTAGGTCTGTAGGCTAACCCATTTAAGGACAGGTTTGATTGTTTGTATTGCAGGGCACCTTTCTTCCTCCCGTGTCTCATGAATCCTTCCACATATTTCACGCATTCCCGCTCTTTCCCTCCTGTTGTAAATTATCCTCAACATGACGATTATCCCAACTCGTATTGTAATCGACCATCAGTTAGTTGGGATAATTCGGATTGGGGATACAATTCCGGACCCCCGTGTTTAGGGTCTAACCCTGAACACTTTGATTCTTAATTCTATCCTTCTCAGAGTTGCATCGATTATAGATCGTCCTCCTTTCATGAACAACCTAATGCGATCTACAATCAAGAAGGATACACTGATCCTTACCCATCCTCTGATTTCACTGCCTTTAGGTCATCTCCATCTTTTGAACAATCTGAAATGACCTATTATCAGGATGGGTATAACGAATCTCAATTCGTTAATTCCTCTACATTGATGTCAAACCCGCCCAACCCTGAACCAACTCATTTGGTTCAGGTTAATCAGGTTCAAGATAAGGTTCTGGCTAACTTGAGGAATATCATTCAATCTTTAGAAGTTCAGCCAATACCTTGCATTGAGAGATTGGAGCCCCTTATTGAAATGATTGATGATTTAAACAAGTCTTTGTTGGATTGGCTCCAGGATGTTAAGGATAAGAACCCGGGTGAGTTTCTACTTGGGAAATTAGCGAAATTGAGGATGAGATTCGTGGTTGCTTTGATTCAATCTTGGAATAATTCCCAGGATGAACTCTCTTCAGGAAAGCCAATGACAGAACCCGCTCAGGCACCTGTTGGGGGGGACACGTGTTACGAAGCTGACCAGATTGAATTAAAACAACCAATTAAGGATGATTTGATTTCTTCACCTGAAATCCCTGAGCCGGGTTACGAGGAAACGTATGTCTCCTTGGAACGCAAAGTGACAAATGATTTTGGGACATACATTGATACGGATCCTGATGGTGAAGATTCAAGTTGCGAAGTCTCACACGAGTTTTCAGATCACGATTTTTGTGAGACGATTGGGCCTGAAGAATCTGATAGATCATTTGATAGACCAATAACTGAGGAAACTGATCTTATTAGGGCACACGATACGGATCCAGAATCGCATTTTCTGGAGGAATTAATTCAATGCCCTGATTATCAGTTACACCCTGTTGAGCTTATTGATGATTCTAATTCTGAGATAATTAGACCCAAGTCAATTTTGATTTTGCCACATCATCTAGACTTGGAGATTTCAGACGGGGTGATGAATATACAAGAGGTCATGGAATTTGATATGCCGAATGAGGAGGATAGGAGCTGGGAAATTCTGATTTGGGAAGTCAATTTTGGAGGAAATGGAAGATTGAGTCGAAGGGTTCCTTTTAAACTGAAACCATCAAATCAGAACCCTTACGACATTTGTTTCGAGGATGTCAAACTCAAGCACACATTTAACGATTATCCTTTTGAGCTTCAATTCTCTGTAACCCGACATTTTGGCCTTGGGTTGCATCCTCACAAATTGCAGGCCCGACCCCGCTTGCATTCTGATTTTAGGTTTTGGGTAATTTTTATCCAGAACCTAAGATATTCTCGATTATGGGGTGTGGGTCTGCACCACAATCTGGTCCACATCTGTGGACCTCTGCTGACAGGTCAGAGGATTCTTCTGTTTATTCTAATTCTGACCTGCTCATGTGAATTCTTCATTTCTTTTCTTTGTATAGTGTGCCTAGCTGAAGGCACTAAACTCAGCACATATACAGTTCCTTTTCATTTTCATCTCGGAGCGGACCCGATATCCACGCAATTCAGGTGCTTTCTACGCTTTTCCACTCTGTTTTATGTCTTTTTAATACAATGAGGACATTGCATTAGATAGGCATGGGGGGGTGGATATTTATCTTTGAATTCATTCGTCAGCTCCGTAGATTTGTTTTATTATTAAAAAAAAAAAAAAATCGAAATTAGGAAAGAGAATTTGGGTTTAAGAAAATTTTTGATCTTAAGAAATACTATATTATGGTTTGAACACAAAGACCCTTCAGGTCTTTGGACTTAATCAGCCTATGTATCCACTAAAATGTGGATTTGTTTTTCGAGTTCTCGCCAACCTGAATTTTATTATAATTGGAATAAATAAGTTTGGGTGATAAGTACACGACTTGTCAACCCGCCCTCTGATTTAAGGGAATTTTGAGTTTTAAGCATCTACACACTTTCTTTGCACTGACTCGTTGTTTGGCGATTTTAACGGAAATTGGGTAGCTAATGAACCTTCTAGGGTGATATGGCTGGCAAGTTATCGTGGTTAACAGCCCATAGGTAGGTTGTCCAGAGCCCAGTCACTGGACCTTTCTCTTTTTGCTGCCTTTAGGTAAATCTTAGACCAGGGAAGCCACCTACTTAAAAAAAAAAAAAAAAATCAAAAAGGAGAAAAGAACAAAAAGAAATAAGCCACACTTCGCCGCACGAGTATGGCTGGCAAGTTGTCGGTGGTAACAGCTCATCGACCGGTTGTCCAGAACCCAGCTCAGAAAATGCACTAAAAATTCCCAAAACACTTAGGAAGAAGCGGAGAAGTAGAATAAACCGGGGAGATATACACTGGATTCACCCTTGTGTTGACCCCGTTAAAAAAAAAAAATAAAAATAAAAAAAATAATAAAAGTAGGGAGAAAGCTACCGGTTGTAAAGATACACCTTTAGGCAGAATTCTTTTTGAGGTCACCTAGAGGCGTAGAAATCCGAAGTCCGTTTTAATTGCCGGTCAACGAGTCTATCACAATCACAATAAGATGCTTGAAACTTAGGGTTCTCATCAAATCTTGGGTGAGTTGAATGGCCGTAGAAAGCCACTCTTAAACCCTAAAATTTGAAAATCCAAAAAAAAAAAAAAAAAGAGAGTAAAAACAGAAAAAGAAATTTTTCTTTGAATAAGGCGAGGCTTGAGGCGGTCTGCATTTTGGCTGATACCCGGGCACTGTTGTGTCTTTGAAAGTTCAGTTCTTAAGTAGACAATTTCTTAATGATTGAAAATAACTCAGGTCCAAATAATCTAACCTAATTCTTTTATAAATAGCATATAGTTTTTGCTAGGGACTAGCAAAAGATAAGCATGGGGGTATGATGTAAACACATTTACACTACTTAAAATGTCTATTTATGCATGTTCTTAAGCATAGGATTGCATTTCATGATATAAATATTGCATTACATGCATTATCTTGCATTTAGAGTAGTTTGAATAAAATGGAGGTTAATTGTCTCGTTTTATGTGCTTGGACAGGGCAAATATTTTATCGGGGCCTCGGATCAAAGATCCAACCGTATGGATATGATCAGGGCGACGATTGGAGTTCAACGACTCCAAGATCGCCCTAATCAGGCATCCGTAGCATCAGATAGAGATCGGGGAACCCTAGAAGATCAAGGGCCAGGATGGTGTAAATCCGCACTTCAGATGGAAAATCCGACCACACGGATGAATTCGGATCGACGATCGCAGCCGAACGACACAAAAATCGAGTCAATCCGACATCCGTGGCACCATCTACAACTTCCAGAAGATGGACGGCCAAGATAGCGCCACGTGGCGCCATCCCAGCCGCCCAATCGGCCACAGGAGTCCTGTGAAGACCGCGCACCGTCTCCTCTCCGCCGTTGGATCTCGATCCAACGGCTGCGGTCGCTCGCGTTTAAAAACGTCCGCGCGACCATTTCGCCCGCGTAGCGCAGCGGCGACGCAGCTGCGGGCGAAGCGGAGGTCGCGGGTTCGAGCCGCGGTGAGGGGGTCGAAGGCGCGGGCGAGCGGGCGCGCACGAGCGTCAGATGAAGATCCAACGGCCGCGCGCGCCCGATAGCGCCGACGCGCAATTGGACGCTCTGGTGGGCGCGCGATCACACGCGGGCGGTGCGCTACGCAGCGGGCGCGGACGCGTTCTAAGCAGTCCGATCTCGCGATCGGACGGCTGAGATGACGCGGACGTGCGTATGCGTTACGCGCGCAGGCCAGCCGAGCGGGCGCGCGTGGGCGCGGCGGCGACGGCGACGGCGGGGCTTTAGCGACGGTTTTATCCGTCACTAAAGACCCCTTATTTATTATTTTGAAGATGTAATGTCCATTTTGCCCCCACTCCTTGCAACTATAAAAGGAGACCCCCTCCATACGAAATTTTCATCCCTTCCTTCTCCTCTCTACCTCTCCAAAGCTCAAGAGAAGCTTGTCCCACACCCGGGATGCTTCTCGCGAGATAAAGTCCAAATTTTCGTCCCCCTTCGGAAGTGGATCCCGCGACGACGATGGCGTGCTGCTTCGTTCCCGTTCTTCTGCTTCGTCCTCCTTCGTCCCGCTTCGTTCTCCTTCGTCCAGGCGTCGTCCCGTCCGGCTCGTCCTCCAAGCGACCGTCGAGGAGGATTTCTCTCTCCCTATTCTTTTTACTGCTTTCTAGTATAGATTTACTGCTTTCTAAGAGTAGTCTATTCGTCCTCCGAGCGATCGTCGAGGAGGACATTTCTCCCTCCATTCTTTTAATGCTTTCTAGAGTAATTATTTTATGTTTTCTAGTTGTAATGAAAGAACTCTTTTATGATAAATTCCTTGTCTATTCTACATCTCATTTTGATTTCCATGTATAGTATTCTTTCTCTCTCTCTTACTCCCTCTGTCTCTTTTATTTGTTGTAGATACTTAGATAGTTTAAATTGAATTTCCTTGTGACAAAATAAAAAGAAACGCGAAGTTTTTAAATCAAACGTTCGCCTCCCTGTGTTCGACCCGGAATTTTGATTTCGGTATAAATTTTATTTGTTGAACACGAATCCTTCGCTTTCGAACTACAACGACGGGTTTTCCAAAACCAAACACGTTAGCGTAGCTTCGTAAATAATCGTTCAACAATCCCCAATAACACTTCTTAGAATTGTGACAGAACAGTCTGCAAACTACAGCGTTACTGAGGTCGGCTGAAGTTCACCTAATCCGAACTTCTCGTAAAGAGAAGTCAAAATACGGTTAATGGATGCACCTAGATCTAGAAGTGCCCTATCAAAGCTATAATCTCCGATGAGACAAGAAATCAATGGGGCACCTGGATCCCTCTTTTTCAGAGGAAGGTGATGCAGGATAACAGAACTAGTGTGCTCAAAGAGTATCACCTTCCTCAGAATAGATTCTCTAGACTTACGCTTCTGTGCCCATAAATCCTTTAAAATTTAGTGTAAGTCGGTATGTGTTTAATAGCGTCGAGGAGCGGGATATTGATTTTGACATCTCGAATATATTCAAGAGCTCCTCGTTACTATCAACAGGCTTCCTCTTCCTAGGTTTAATCAAGGCCTCAGGAAAAGGAACATGAGTCAGATCTTTGGAATCAGGCTCCTGAGACTTGAGTTAGGTTAAAATACCTATTTATGCACATTCCTAGGCTTAGATTTGCATTCCATATTATAAATATTGCATAGCATGCATCATTCTGCATTTAGAGTAGTTGTGTATATTTGAGGTTAATTGCATTCTTTTTGTGGTCAGGAGAGAAGGAGATTTATTTCAGAGCCTCAGATTGATGATCCGATCTTACGGATCTAATCAGGATTATGATCAGAGTCCAATGCCTTCAAAATCGCCTTGATCAAAGTCCTATAGCACCATATGTAGTCCGAGGAAGATCAATGGCCAAGGGACTAGGTGATGTAATTTTGAGCTTCAAATGACAAATTCGACCACACAGATGGAGTCGGGTTGACGATCGCAGCCCAACGGTGCAAAAATTGACTCAATCTGACCTTTTTAGCAGCCCCTACAATAGAAAGAAGATGGACAGCCTATATCATGCAACATGGCGCAACCCAGGTCGCCGATGTGCATGCATGTACCACCGCACGTGCACAGCAGTGCGAGTACATGCATGCGTGCGGAGGTGCGCGACATGGGCACGCAGAGTGCGTGCCAGAGCAGCGGTGTGTGGGTGTGTGGGCTGTCTTCAGCGAAGTTTGCAGTGGATCTTCAACGACGTTTATGACCGTCACTAAATGTCCTATATACGAATTTGATTCTTTCCTCCACTATAAAAGGACCCCTACCCCGCTCATTTTTCTTCATCTCGTCCTTTCTTCCTATCACCACCTCCAAGGCTCTAGAGAGAGCTTGTCCCAAGGCTGGGATGCTCCTCTAGAGTAGAAAAGAAAATAGTTTTCCTACCTCTCATCCCCCTTCGTGGAGCATCCCGTAGCCGTCCTCTCAATACCCTTCGAGAAGAAGATCCTCGCCGCAACGCTGTCCCGCCCCATCCCCCATCCTTCGACTCCATCCTCCTTCGTCCCACTCACCACCTTCCTCCAGGTGACATCAGAGCGAGTTGTCCTTCGAGGGACCATCGAGGGGGATTTCTCTCACCTCTTTCTATCTTTTTCTCTTTCGTAGTATACATTTTTCTGCTTTCGTAGTTGTAACAAACACTTTCTTATGAATAGATGATTGTTTCTCTCTCTCTCTCTTTCTCCCTCTCTCTCTTATATTTTCACAAGTAGATTAGCTAGATAAGTAATTGTCGATCTGATCTCTTGCCCTATTAAAATACCAAAAAATATTAGAAAAGATAAAATGACAAAAATAAATAAAAGAGAAGCACAGATTTTTATAAAACCAAACATTCGCCTCCCCATGTTTGACCCGGGATTCACTTTTCGAGTTTCGGTTATAAATTTTATCTAATAGATGCATTTTGCGAGCTACGACGACGGGTCCTCCAAGCCCCGATTTGAATTCACGAAGCGCACCCTGATTAGGCTCTCCAAGATTTGGTAGATCAAAACAAGGTAGTTTTGGGGTCCTGGGTTTGCCTTCCACACCTCTAGGTAACAGAGTTAGCAGATGCATATGCGTTTGGGTCTTGGGGAGGGTTAGGAAAGATTGGAGGGGCTTCATTAGCCAAAAACCTCAGATTTGATGAAGAAGCAGAAGAGGAAGGACCCTACTCAACCACCTGAGCATGTGCGTGTGGGTCCCTCTGATTCCCGTACCCTTGGGCTTGATTGCTCAGATTCTGTAAATTATGTGGGTTGGGTATGGGTTGTGATGGCAAAGATCCGGGTTGTCGAGAATTGGCAATCAACCCGCTTTGCAAGTTGTCCAGCGAGGTTTTCATTTGCTGCATTAGTTGGAACATAGATCCTTGCATCTCTACCATCTAACGATTCAAATCATCCTACCCTACAGGTTGACGGGCATTCCAAGCTGGCAGATTGACCTGATTTGGGGGTAGTTGAGTGTAAACATGACCCTGACACATTGGTCTTTGCGGAGCATAATTTCTAGGTCGGAATTAGGTCTGTTGCCCCAGGTTTTTCCAAGAGAAGTTAGGTTGGTTCCTCCAACCTGAATTATAAGCATTGGAGTACGGGATGGACCTAATGTTCTCTTGTACAACATAGACATCCTCATAGGGCGAGCATGGAGAAAAAGAAAGGGAGGGATCAGAGAAATTGGGATCAAAGGCCCTAGTTCCGAACAATGCTGGCTCATAGGTTGAGCTGCATCTAATTTATTCATGAACTCCCATCCAGAAGGAGCTCGCAAAGAATGGAATCACAACTTCTGGGATTGAGTGGATTGAGAATTGTTTGTAGTGTTTTTTACCATCCGCTCCTCCATCCTTTTAGTAACCAAGTCCACCTTATCTACTTTATTACAAATCAATTCCATATCGAATGAATGAGAGTCATGGACCTCATTAACAATCGATCTGGGTTGTTGGGATCGGTTAAAAGTATCCATGCAGGCATGATTGATTGAATTTTCACTCATTTCCGCAAAAATATCATGTGTGCTATCTGCGTCTTTGTTGAGGAAATTGCCTCCGCAAGAAGTGTCCACGTGATTTTTGAGTTGCTCAGTCAATTCGTGGTAAAAGATCTATACGAGCTGCCATTTTGGCACCTCGTGGGGTGGACACTTTCTCAATAAGTACTGGAATCACTCCCAGGCAATAAGAAACTGCTCCCTCGGCAACTGAGTGAAGGTAGCAATCGCCCGTCACAGAGCACTGGTATGCCCGACTGGGAAGAATTTCTTTAGGAAAGCTGATTTCAGATCGTTCCATGTTGCGATCGGCCTTCCTATGGTCCTGTACCAATGAGCGGCATTATCCCTAAGAGAGTGGGGAAAGAGCATCATGATCATCTGCTCTTCATTCATGTTTCATGCTTTGGTGGTCTAGACCAAAGTAGTCAAGTCCTCCAAATGCTGATATGGGTCTTCAGAGCCAAGTCCATGGAAATGTTTGATCAGGCTTAACACCTGGGGCTTGATTTCAACGTCTCCGACTGGAATCTGGATGTCGGGACATTCCCCGTAATTTGAAGAATCATAAAAATCCTTCAAGGGCTGAGCACCTTGCATTATCTGCATTTGTTCCAACTGCCTTTGAAGCATCTCCTATTGATTCTGAGGTAGAGGAGTTTGTTCATCGGCCATAGGATCAATTTGGCCAAAATTCAATCTATGCCTCCTAAAATGATCTAATGGTCCTTCCAATCGGGGATTCAATGACCTCCTTCCAAGCATAAACTAGAAAGAGGTCAGAAGGACTGGAGATAAGAACCCTGCAACACAACAAAACAAGCCTGTCCTTAAGTTGGGTAGCCTAAGGATCTACAGACTCTCAGAATCCATCTTAAGAATATAGATGATTTACTCTACTTGTATCCAGTCAATCTAACCAGTTAGAAGGAGGGACTGGAGAGAAGGTTCTCCCTTCGGCTTGCGCCCCCGGATCCTAGTGTACCCTCCAGCTGCAATCGTTTGATTCTACTCCCCTAACTAGACATCAGATTGACTAGTACAAGCAAGTTAATCGTAAACAATCTTAGTTTGGGCCTCGAAGAGTGAATTAGTTCTTAAGGCCAACATCTACTTGATTTTACTTAGGCCTAGGATTGTAGTGTTTATGGAATGTGGTGGGCCCTTAAAATGGGTTGTGCCCTTAATGATTGATTGAAT
Organism: Thalassia testudinum; assembly: GCA_037157565.1. Lineage (NCBI taxonomy): Eukaryota > Viridiplantae > Streptophyta > Magnoliopsida > Alismatales > Hydrocharitaceae > Thalassia > Thalassia testudinum. The sequence goes on along the minus strand of JAZHRO010000014.1, from coordinate 126,691,734 downwards.
ATGTGTGAGTGCATGCACAACCAAGGTTTTCACGTAAGATTATTTTGATGAGTGGATTTTAATGTTGAAATCTTGCTTAAGTAGCTTTTAGGGTTTAGAATTAGGTGAGATCAATCAAGTTTCAGAGGCAAACCAGTTGTTCAAACATAGGTGAAGATCATTTCCTTTTGAAATCAAAAAGTAAAGTGGAGTGCCTGGTATTGACCTAAATTTTAAACCTTGAGGGGAAGCTACTTGATGAGTTGATTTTGAAATGAAGTGGTGCAACCCAAACAACTCAAACAATTGGCCAAAATGCACCACTGAGTTTGGCACACAAGATGATTAACCTAGACTGATTTCTACTCTCTTATGTAATGATTTGCGTGTACCAGTTCCACAGGTCGGAATCCCAGTTGAGTAAATAAAAATCAAGTTAGGTTGTGCCTTAAATGTGGGTGTATGTAGTGTGTATGTTAATTTATCCCATAAGAAGTATCTTTTTGTTTTTTTTTTTTTGACGAAGGTGAGATGAGTGGAAGTGGAAATCAAAGCATCCAAACTAATCCTAGGGTTTATGTGAACACCTAGGTTAATTGGGGTTTGAATTAAGGTTGTGGAGTGAAATCTATCGAGGGGGAAAAATGGGGAACACATACATTTGTCTTCAACTGCACTTTACTCCTTTCTATCGCTTGAAGATTCTTTGTTGAGGTACCTGAAAAGCAATAGAAGAGAAATAAAAGCAAGTTAGAAAATAATAAAGTACGCGTAATGCAGAAAGAAAATCGAGAATCGTTGCCTCCCCGGTAAGGGCACCAAAATGTTTAAGCGGAAAATGTCGCAAATGGAAGTTGAGTTTTGGAAAACCCATCGTTGTTGTATGATTTACGAAGAAATTCATCTACAGATAAATTTATACCGAAATTCGTAAAGAGATTCCATGTCGAACACAGGGAGGCTACGTCGATCTAAATTCTGCGATTATATTTTTTTGGTATTTTTGTTTTAAAAGCGAGATAATCACAATGAAATTGATATTAACACTAAGAGAGAGAGAGAGAACAATCACTTTGTAACTAAATACTATTTTTACAACTAGAAACCAGGAAATTCTATTCCAGAAAGTGATAAAGAAGGGAGAGAGATGTTATCCTCCTCGATGGTTGCTTAGAGGACAAGCTAGACAAAGCAATGCCTGGAAGACGGAGGATGAAGATGGAAGACAAAGAACAGAGTAGGAAGAACCAGGGATGAAGCAGCTCATCGTCATTGTCGTAGGATCCACTTCCGGAACAGGGGAAAGAAAGCTTTCATTTTGACCCCAGAGGAGCATCCCGAGTTTGGAACAAGCTTCTTTAGAGCTTTGAAGAGGGAGAGAGGTGAAGGAAGGGATGATTGAAATGTGGGGGGTGTAGGCCTTTTTATAAGTGTAGATGTTGAGGGCAAAAAGGTCATTTTATGTTAAAAACATTATTACCAGGGCCTTTAGCTATGGAATTAAGAATCACTAAAGCCCTTGAACGTGGGCATAGGTGCTGCTCATGCATGCGCCTCTTCTTCTTCTCTGTGCAAACGCTTCATCATGTCCAAGCATTCTCAGTCGTCCGATCTAGCGATCAGACGACTGAGATCGCTCCTCAACTGCTTCAGCTTGGTGTAACTGCACGCCCGTGTGTGAGATGGACCGTTCAGATGCACGTAAGATCGCACGTAGGTGATCCACACTCTCTAGTGCTACCACGTCTCCCACATCTGTGTTTGAGTCACTAAATCAGTGTTCTAAAATTGTCGTGTTGCTATATATCCAAAATAGCACCCAAACAAATAAATTTATTACTCGAAAAACTTCCGAGGTCAAACACAGGGAGCAATATGAAATTCAATTCTCAAAATTGCAATTTAAGACAAGAAAGCTATGAAATTGTAAATAAAAACTATTTCAGAATAAAGTAGCACTAGGATCAAGTGTTAAACTACAAAAATAATGGAGTAAAATGGTGATTTATATCACCAAATACTCCTTACAATGATAGCTAATGAACTCAACGTATATATGTACGAAATGCAATCAAACCAATTGTCTGATTTACTAATCAGATGACTTAAACTGCTTAAGCCTTTCTCTATTTTTCTTCTTCTTTCCTCTTTCTCTTCTCTACCTTTCTTCTCCTTTTAGCTACGGCCCTTGTTCTTCCTTTCCTTCTCTGTCTCTACAACTCTTCTTTCCTCATCGTCTTTCTCTAGCTTTCTTCACACAATAGCAGGGGAGAGACTTCTTGAATTCGGCTAAGTGTTAGCCGGTTCTCACCAGGAGAAAAACCCCCCCTACCCGAGCAGGCTCTTCTTTTCTCTTTCTCTCTTTAGGATTTGCTCACCCAAAGCCACAAGGGTAATCAGGTTATCAGACTTGGCATACCCAGGTCTAGGCTCACCGCCAGTAGTTAATGAACGAGGGAGGTGTAGGTGGGTTAACGGGTCAGGCCAGGTCCACAGGCAAAGGTCACGTACAAGGTGGTGCGTGGGTGAGGGGAACCTTACCCCATGTTTGGAGGCGAATAGCACACTTAACAAATTCAATTTATGCATGGCAGCACAGGCGTCTGTTCACGATGTGGCACTAATGCCATGCTTGTCCTTTGCATGAACAATAGTAGCAAGTGGCCTTCAATTGGCATCCTTGGACTGGTCGATGCCCCCAATTGACCAACTAGGGATGTTCCTGGAGGTAGTCCACACCACCTGAGGGTGTCGCCTAGGAACTTCATGGTTAGAAAACCACCAACATTGTCAGAGAAGACAATGCAGCAGCAGAGCTCTGGCTTGGAACCTAAAATAGAAAATAAGGCCTTTCGGCCACGTCAAAACACCTCAGGAGGTTCGTCGGACGTTGCCGAACGTAATGCTAGTGGTTTCGTGTGAAGATGGGGTGCGTGGTGGTAGGATGGACTCGGAGAAGGTGGTTGGTGATGGGTCTGTTCAGGGGGTGATGTGAGTGGATGGAATGGGAAATTGAGAGAGGGGAAATGAGCGGAGAGGTGTGGCAGAGGTTTTCAGGTAGTTGGCGAGGGGTTTGGTGGTGTGTGGAGCGAGATGTACCTTACTAGAGGTATGGCCAGAGTGGTAGACGATTGAGTCATGAAGGTGTGGTCGAGGTCGAAACGGCGTGTTGAAATTGTTGGTGTGATGAGGAAGAGTTTAGAGAGCAGTTGAACAAACGGATGAAGTGGAAAGGAGAAGGTGCAGGTTGTGGTGTTGTCGGTGCTGGAGAAGAGAGCAACTCCAGAGAGAGGGAGATGGCGAGAAAGGAGATTAAGGCGTCGGCTGGTACGGCTCGACGTGGGAAGAAACGAGGAGGATGACTCCACTACTGGTATTACGAATGGAAGACAAACTTGGACGGATAGGCTCACCGGACATCGAGGAGCTTTCGGCCGTGAGAGAAAAAGAGGAATTAGTGGGGAATGTTGGTCGATTTCAAGCGTCGGGAGAATGGTCTGATCAGGACGTTCTTTTATAGACCTCAAGAGGAAGTTTTGGGCTTAGGAAGCTTGGAAAGCTTGCCGGAGTTGGGAAATTCCTTGATACCCAAATCTCTCATGCGTTTGCATGAGAGATTGGATAAGTTTTAGGGTGTGGGTTTTGGTTCAAAAGGAAGGGAATTTCTTAACGAACTTCCCTTTCAAATTTGAAAGGGATTCGTCAAGAAATTAAGGAGTTATTTCCAAATCAAGGTCGTCAAAGCAAGTACGAATAGGTTTAATGGTGGTAGGGACCTTTTCAAGAGAACAACGGCAAAGTATGGGGTCTGTTTGAAATGATTTTGAAAGTTAGGGGCATAAATGTAATCAAACAGGACCAAGTTGCAAACTTGGTCAAGACAAACTCATCTTGGGACCAAATTTTGGTACAAACCTAATTTTGACCTTAGGAATCCAATGGTGAAGTTGGATTTTGGTTTTGACCATGCTTGACCGGGTAATTTATGCAAAAATCAAAATTAAGGCAAATGTCTGTCTGAGACTATATTCTGGGTCAAAACGGGTTTGATGGTTAAATTGAAGGTTCCAAACCCTAGAGAATATTTTTCTTTGAATTTTAGAAGGTTTAGGTGAATTTTATCTTGACCATAACCTCAGTTAATTAAGTAGGTTTATTTCTAGGGTTTCAAAAGTCATTTAATTCTCAAAACACGTGTAAACCATTTTTTATCTGTTCTATCCCACTTGTTATCCTTTTAAGACCATTTGACCCTTAATTAACCCCTAGGAAAACCCGTGGTTGTATTGCATTCATGATATGCCGGTAAAATTGCAGTTTTAACCCTAGTTTCTTTTTTTTCCCTCAGAATGATTATGCAATGACTTATGACTCTCTAACAGTTATGTAGGAGCATTTACTGACTTAATTGGATAAAAAGTGAGTTAATTTGTGGCTCATGATGGTTTTCCCATCATACCCCCTTTCGTAGCTTTTTCTAGTCCCTTAGCAAAATTTCAAGGTGTTAACTTTGATTCTAGACCATATGCTGTTTGACGCTTAAAACTATGATGTGTGTTTTTTGTAGATTAGGTTAGAATGCTAATAGTAGGCCTAGAGGTACTCAAGTACCAACTAAGATCCAGACCTGACCAACTCTAGCCTCAGTCCACCGTAAGGGTTTCTAAGGCCCACAGGAACTAACCAAAGGTTCCTCGAACTTCGCGGTTAAAACACCCGTGCTTGTAACATGTTTTAGCCCAGGTTCAGTTTGTAGCCAATTTTTTGTTAGAGAGAGACAGAAGAACTTTTCTTTGCTTTTGGAGAGTTTTCTCTCTCTTTTATTTTTATTTCTAGCCTCAGATTAGCCTTACAATATGGTCTATATTGAATTCCTAGTTCCCACCATCAATCCTCGTAGGGTCCCTAGCAATCGATGCTTTGAGATAGCACCACCCATGGAAATCCCCAGAACCCTGGCTTTCAAGATTTTGACATAATCCTACCCATGACATTCTGTAGCTAAATCAAGGCCCTAGTAGTTGATATTTTGTGATAATGTTGCCCATGGCATCTAAACCAGCACAAGGTTCTTACATTCCCCTGGTAGGATATTTAGATATTCTTGGAGACAAGCACCGAGGAGATGATATGGTATTGTGCATCTTCTAGTGGAATTTCCCACTTCTCCGCGCCAAGAACTCGTCCAAATCAACTTGTGTTGATCAGTCACTCCTAATGTAGGTAACTTTCTTCAAAACAGATTTAACGCATTTTCGTGATTTTGATACTTAGGCACACTAAACCTGACTGTGTGTGGATTGGGGTGCTTAGGTTACCGAGTCCTGCAAACCAGATGTTAGTTAATGAGCTCGAATGATCCCTAAGCCTTAGACGTAATACTTAAGCTTCGCATTTTCCCCAACCTCATGACTATTATCAAGATCTTAGCAGATACTTGAATTTTTAAGCCTAGGATTACGGCCCAAGAGGCCTAAGATCAGCTTTCCTACTAATCTCTTTTTGTTTCTTTGGTACTTTTTGTCTTTCATTTTCTTTCCTTTGATTTGATCTAGAACTAAGTAAATTCCTTAATCTTTTACTAATGACTATCTCTTTTTCTTTTCTTTTCAAATTGTTCTCCTTTTTGACATTTTTATCTCCTCCCCTTTTTCTCCTCAAAAATGATATGCCATCAAAATTTTCTCCCTTCTCCTATTTTTGTTCTTTTTCAAAAATTTTTATTTTTTTTGGTTTTTTTGGAATATGTGATTTTTTGATGAAATCCTTTCTTGTGAAGTGATTTTCACAGCGTTTTGCACTTTAATACCCCCCCATGCCTACGATTTGCAATGTCCTCATTGTAAATTAGGTGGGTTTGAGTTCAGCATAGATCATTCATTAGAACAGGTGTTGGGTGGGTGAATGGGTCGGGGTGACTGTTGCAGATGATTTCAAGCTCAGGTATGAGTAGCAGAGGTGGAGTCAACTGTTCTAATGGATGAACCCTAAAGTGCAATATGAGTTTATCATAAGATGTGTCAGGAAGGGTTTCAGGTTTTTCAAAATGATGAGTTGCCTCCCGTTAAGCGCTGAGTTTAATGCCATCAGCCTGGCGCAATGATCTCAGAGAGATGTGATTGTTTTCATGAATGATATGATCGTGATGGATGAGAATTGGATGACCATAGATCAGTATCAAAGCATGGTGGAGAGTCATTCTAGAACGTCTCAGATGTAAGTCAGGTTGATTTATTTCTAGATGATCTTTCTTGAGTTTTGGCAGAGGGAACATTTAGAATGTATAATGATCATGGGATTTTGTAGTACGGTTATGGTGTTTCCAAGGCTCAATAGAAATGGGTCTAGTTAGTATACCCCAAATGTGTGGTTTCTCTCATTCTCTGTGACCTATCAAATTGATACCCGATGAGTCATTGTGATTCTTTCCTTTTGGGTTTGAGATTGTTTCCTCAGGAAATGACTCATAGTTTGGGTATTCAAATGAATTTTCCCTATAATCGTCATCCCAATTAAAAGTGAATGCTTGGAGAGTGCCTTTTAAATCATAAAAATTGAAATCTATAAAGGATTCATATTCTGGGTGAAGGCCAATCTCAATATCGTCCAATCCTGACTCTTGGTGGTCCTCGAGACAAAAAGTCTCCATATCCATGGACTCTCAATCTGGTCTGTCACTGTGTTTCTTGACATTGTTAGGTATATTCTCAAGTTCAAAGGTGAAAGCCTCCAATGTACTCATGTCATTATGCTCGAATAGATCATCATCTCGGATGTGAAAGGTTTCTAATTCAAGTTCTAGGTTTTCTATTAAGGATATGGTCATGAGGCCTTGTATAAAACCTAGTTGTTCTGTCAAGCATTTTCCTTTTGTTGCCTCAAAAATATTACTCTCAGTATGTTGATCTCAAGAGGTAATTGTCATATGCCCTGATTCACAATTGATTATGGCTCTTGCAGTGGCTAAGAATGGTCTTTCTAAAATCAAGGGCATATCCTGTATTTGTTGTGGTGTCTCCATGTCAAGATTTAGGAAATCTCCTAAGTAGCTGAAATCCTCAACTTTAATTACCACATCTTTTATCATCCCAATTGGTGTGATTAGGGTTCGATCAGCTAGTTGCAGAGTGATATGAATAGGTTTTAGCTGTCCAATCGGTAATTTTTCAAATAGGTTGGTAGGGATGAGATTGACTGAGGCACCTAAGTCTAGCACAGCCCGCTTGAAGTTTGTATCACCGACATTGCAAGATTAGCAGGTTCCTGGATCAGATTTCTTAGGAGGTTGACTATTTTGGATTATGGTACTTATATTATCAGATAGTACTACTTTTTTCGATGTTTGTTCTTCCATCTCCTTCCTGGGCAAGTCAGGTGAGTTTGGGTTGAGAGTAGGGAATCAAGTAGTCGAATAGTGACTTGTGCATTCTCAAAGGTCCTGTTATATCAATTTCTAACAATCCTTTAGTGTGGAGGTGAGAAATGACCTGGATAAGGGAGTACATTGGCTATCTTTAAGGGTAGGTTTCATAACATTGATCATAGCACAATCATGGTGAGGAGGTGGATGGGGAAAAGTTGAGCCTTGCTATTGTTGTGGGGGTGGTGTTGGGTAAGTCATGGTGTGTTTTGGCTTAACTAAGGTAGATGGAGAAAATACGTAGGAATGAGTTGCTAGACCAGGTTGGGTATAACATGTTTGACCTTGGATTTGGTTTACAACATGTTTTTGGGTCAACATGTTGTTTGGATTTGGCAGAGGTTGTGAAGGAAGTGCACCAGGTTGGCAGGGATTCACCATCTGGGCGTGTTGATTGCGAACCTCTGTGATCTCATCTTTGTGCTATTTTTGCATAGCCGCATTTGTCTTCTAAATGTCAGCTAGGGTAAAAAGGATTAGAGTCATTTGATCTGTATGAGTCGGCCCAGATTGATAAGTTATGTTAGGCTGAGGCAGAGGCAGCTGATATGGATAAGGAGCTTGTTGTCGGGGCTGATATTGTGGTCTCTAAATTTGATTATTGCCTGACCACATGAAATTGGGATGATTACGCCTCCCAAGGTTGTAAGTGTTTGAGAATGGATCATTCTAAATGGCGTTGAGGTCCTCGTAGGTCTGAGGATCCTCGTGAAAATCAGACTACGAGGATTCAGAGTTCCTCGAACTAGAGTAGGTGGGTCTAGAGTTTCCTCTGAAACCAGAATTAGTTGGGGTTGGATATGGATCCATCGCCTGAGAAGGTTAGTGATAGATGTTGTGCACAGCCTCCCTACCAGAGGGTGGTTGCGTGAATTAGTTGTCCGTAGAGGTGGCTCGCTGTGAATGTCGAGTTAGCTCATCCACATTCTTTTCAATAATAAAGACCATGTCCAGATGACTGGCCATTAGTTCCAAGTTGATGGAAGAGGACAGGCCCTGTGTCTCATGTGCTCCCTTTGGATTCGTTAATGCATGGGCATTCACCTGATAGAATATTCCCATGGATTCATTATTGATGGAGTTCTCACACATATTCTCAAGAATCTCCCACACGGTGTCTTCGTGTTGACCCATGATGTTTCCTCCGCAAGTCGCATTGACGAATAATCGAATATCCTCATGGAGTCCCTGGTAAAAAGACTAGACTTGCTCCTATTTAGGAACTCCATGATGGGGACTGACAAGAGCCTCATCATGAGCCCTAACTAGCCCATTTTGACCCAAGAAGGAAAATAAAAGCTCCTACAAAACCTAGAGAAGGGCTTAATGCAAGGAATAAGTGTTCTAAGAGGAAAACATGAAATAAAAGTTAAAACTACAATTTTACCATTGCAGTACATAAACAGGATTTCTCAGAGACAAAACATAGGTCAAATGGTCTGAATAAGATGAAAAGTGGGTTGATTCAATCAGAAATGGGTTTATGTGCAAACTAGGAATTAAATGACATCTTGTAATCCTAAAATAGACTCGCTTAATTCAACAAGGTCCTGGTCAGGATAAAAATCAACTATACCCTCTAAAATTCATAAAAAAATATCCCCTAGGGTTTAGAACCTTCAATTTGGCCTTTGGAACCTAGTTTGACCTAGATTGGGGTCCTAGCTCATCAATTGACATAATTTAGGTTTTTATGCAAAATGTCTAGTCAAACATGATCAAACCTAAAATCCAACTTCACCATTGGATTCCTTAGGTCCAAATTAGGTTTGTACCAAAATTTGGACCTATGGGGAGGTCATCTTGACCTACTTTGCAAATTAGTACACCTAATTACATCTTGGCCCCTATCTTTTGAAAACCAATACATAAACCCCCTAACTTCCTCACCACTCTTACAAACAGATCCCTCTGCCATTAATGGGGAGAAATCCTTCTCCGGCTAGGAATAGAGAGGGAATACTCTCTGATTCCTTAGAGATCTCCTCCCAGATTTGGAAGGGAGATTCTCCGAGGAATTTCCTTCCATCTGAACTCAATCCTGATCCCTGATTTGCACCGAATCTCTCGTGCAAACGCATGAGAGATTTGGGTCTCTTAACTGATTCCATCTCTGGAAAGTATTCCCACACATGGAAGCTTGTCTTCCAAGCATAGGAGTCCCTTCCAGTGCCTATAAATTAACCCCCAACTCCGTCCCGCACCTCCTCAGCTTGACTTGGCCGGAATTCCACCTCGATTTCCCCTTCTCCTCCAGCCAAGGGGTCCAGCGAGCTCCGACGATCCCCCCTCCTCTTTCTCGTCACTCTGCAATAATACCAATGGCAGAGCTGTCCTCCCCATCCTCCTCTGCATCGCGCAACACCTGCGTAAGCAGCCCTAGCCCCGTCATCGCCACCATCTTCCTTCACAGGATGCCTTCTTCTTCAACGACAGTAGGTACTGCCAGCCACCCTCTTACCCCCTTCGTCCACCTAATTAGGTTAGAACTATTCGTCTCTATCCCCTCTTTCATTTCCCTCATTCTATTTCACACAATGCCCCTCGACAGCCACTGTCCACCGCCATCTTCCTCATCTCCAGCCACCCTCTGGTGAGACGCCTCCGTCACTCCCCACCCCCACACGTCTCGCCACCCACCTCACAACCTCCGCCTCACTCCACTGAACATCCTCCACTCATCCACAGACCCTCTACACCACCACAACTACCCCCCGATCTAGCCCATCCATCCGGCCACAGAGCGACCTAGGCATGCACGCCTAGGCTACCTCACATCTTGCTACCTACCGCCTCACCTTCACCGTGACACAACGAAGGTGCTCCTGTGGTCTAATAGAGCCACAAGGCCCTTTTTGTGTCATACAGGGTTGGAGCTCCGGCCGCCATTAGCGGTGACTCAAGGAGGTTGCAAGCTTGCTCCAGGCTGAAGGACTTCAGGATTCTAGGTCAAGTAGGATTCCAGGCCAACTGTTCCACCAAGTGGCGCTTCGAGGCCTGCAGCTGCTGCAATTGGAGGAACGATCTCCTGCGGGCGCGCAAGCAAAAGCAGTGGAACATTAGTCCCAACTTGGTAAGCTGTGAGGTGTTTTAGTAGTTGAAATTGAATTTGTGATATTGTCTCTTCACCTCCAGAACACATTGGGTGAGGTCCCTCACCTATACACACGCCTCATCCGTGACTTCATCCCGTGGACCTGGTGACCCGACCTGACTACCCTCCTAAGCACTCCTCGCACACCACACGCACGTCGGTGTGCCTGGACCCAGGTGCGTGACCCGACTCGATTACTCGGCTCTGGGAGAGCGTGCTGAAGAGTGATATACAGAGAGAGAGACGCGAGTGTGGGTAGAGGGGTAAGTTTTGCTCTCTTCAGTTTGTGCAGGGAAGGAGGAGGAGAAGGAAGCAGGGACTTAGCCGCTGTAAGCGAAGGAGAAGAAGAAGGAAGGAAGCTTCATAGAGGAAAAAGTGACGAAAAGGTAAGGTAGTGGGAAGAGGCAAAGGCAAAGAGAAGAGGAACTGAAGAAGGAAGAAGAAATAAAGAAAGGGAAAGACAAGCAGAAGAAAAAGAGAAGCTGAAGCCAAGGAAAGCAGAACTGAGGAAAGAAGAAGAACAAGACCCGCAGAGAAAAGGAGAAAGAAACTGCAGAAGAGAGGGAAGACAGAAGACAGGACAGAGAAGAAGAAGGGAAAGAGCAGAGAAAGGAGCTGTAGAGAAGAAACAGGGAAGAAGAAGCATATGGCCAAAGAAGAAAAGAAGAGTAGAGAAAACATCTTTTTAAGATGTCTGATCCCATGATCAGACGTCCAATTTCTCTATTTTTGCCACAATTTACTTTAAACTCATGCATATATATTTTGAATTAAGTTTTGAGTAATTAAGTGTTCAATTACATTCTTGAGATTAGTAATAAATTTCAATTGCTCCCTATGTTCGACCTCGGATACTTAGGTTTTCGAGTAATAAACTTTTATTTGTTGGCAACGCTTGGTCACCTATACTACGACATAATTAACTGTTACAACATGATCAAGCCGCATTAACATTTTGGCATTGTTGCTGGGGAGCAACGCGCAATTTATCACTAGTCTCTACATTCGTTTTATCATATTGAACACTAACTTTTCCTACTTTGCTTTGTTGCGATCTTGCAGGTATTTCATGAGAAGATCCCTCCCGCAAGTCAACCATTCCAGGGCAGGTAATTTCTTTTCTTCCTTAAACTATCCCCTAAGCTTTGAAAGACAAAAGGAAGAAATTAATTTAGGAATCAATTGCCTTCTTTCTATGGTAATCACCATCTTTAAGGCAAACATTTCCTGATTTTGTGAAAATTTTTTCAAATCTTCTTGAAGTTGGAGCAATTTTTTAGATTCTATCCCACAAAATTTATGTGCCTAATAGAAATCACGCTTAATCTCTGCGGACAACACACTTCTTGCTTTTAAGTCCAAAGAGAATTTTTTTGAAAAAGAGGATTGGAAATAGAACCAAATTATGGTTTCTACAGTAGGGCCTTGGAGTGCTAGTTCACATATGCCTGTATAAAAGGAAATGAATCCTCCCACATCAGTGTGCTACCCAAGTCCTTGATTGAAGAGATCTAAACAAGACAATCCCTAAGCAAAATTGAGATCTAAAATCACTTGAATCTTAAAATCTTGGACCTAATAAATTGAGAGTCAAATCAGGGTGATCCCTAGGCCCCAAGCCTAGAATCATTCTGCCATCTATAGGACAGGTCAGGTGAAGTTGACCCCTTAGGTCAACCAACCTCTAAATTAGGTCACAACATCAAAACATCTAAAGTTCAAGTGAGAACCCTAAAGCACCTTTGAAATAAAAGTGGTAGACTTAAGAGGTCATGGTCCCCATTCTGGTCTACCTGGAATCTCAGTGACAAGAGAGGTCGAGTGGGGGAAACCCTGTAACCCATGGGGACGCTCTACCGTGTAGGGGTCTTTGCGGGACTCTCCCTCTCTAGCTGCCCAAGTAATTCTCAGGTGGACGACCTTCCGATTCAGGGGTATCATCCACCCCGAACCTCCATAGTAATCCAAACGTCTTTGGGTGTCTTGATTGGGTCAAAAACATCTCCAGTCCCTCATCTTTTCTCTTTAGAGCACACACATATATTTTTAGTGGGACTCTTCAGTCAGATCTAATTGCTTCATAACTTGATTCTACACCTTGATTCAAACTCTGATTCTACATCTTGATTCCACCACCTGATTTAGATATGCAGCCAAACCACTTAGGACTACCATTCAAGAAACCTGAATATCGGAGATCCATGAGAGTTAGGATGATTGAGGATGCCCTGAAATTCTATGACAAAGAAGACAAAACCTCAACACCAGTAGAAAACATTCAGGTTGATGTCCCAACAACCACAACCTTTATCATAACTTGTGCCCAAGTACTATTGGCAAAAGCCACAAAAGGATCAACCCGTGACTTGCTCATCACAGGGTACATTGAGATAGAAAAACTGCACAATCTTGAATACCTTCAATGTATGACAAATCCTCGACTTTGGAAGCAACACCAAGATGATCTTGAAAAATGGGAAGAGATAATGAGATTAGTAAAACAATTATCAACCAAAAATACCCATATATACCACAAACAGAGGATGAACCATCTTGGGACAACATCGACGATCAATCTGATCTCAGGTTCGAGGCACAAAATGGTTGTGGATTCTCAACCCAGATGGAGTACAATGTGCTTGATATTGAAGAAGGTTAGGAAGCTCCAACTGCAGGAAAACATGATGTTGAGCCCACTCTAGACCATGAATCACCAGGCTTAGAATCCCAAAACTCCTGCAATAATGAGAGTAGAACTGAACCTCTCGAGGGTGTAAGTTTCATCCCTTATTCTAATAAGGTGACCCTCGAAGGTTATTTGGACCTAGATTCTAGTGATTCAACCCACATCCTAAGCCCAGAATCTAGATTTGAAACCTATTTTGAAGATTTCAAGGCCACATATGAGGAAGATCAATCTTTCAATGAAGAATATGAGTTTGCGCCTCTATTTGATGAATATCCCTCGCCAACATCCTCAGAGGAACTAATTGATTTTTCGGAAGTCATGCCAATTTACGATAGAAAAACTGAGGAGTTGGACAAGTAGGGTTTCAATTGGGTCTGTCCTACCAGCTTAGAACCTGAGCTTCTACCAGATAAGGACACCATTTTAAGCTCAGAATTAACATCTAGGCTAAACCCCAGTCAGGCTGCTGAATCTACAGCATATGATTTATTCTATAGTGGAACTCATGATCTTGAATCTCATTCAGATTTTGATTTTCACAAACTCTCTGATGATTTCAAATCTAACCATAACATCAGAGAAAATCTGCTGCCTAACAAGCCAATTCTCGTTGAAGCCACCTCCTCCATATATACAGAACCAATCAAAACCCATTCTCTACCCCGACCTGCAACTGGACTCAATTTCTATTCTGATTCACCTCTCATTGAGCCGCTTGCAGATGATTCAACTCCATATCTATACCAGGTATCGGGTATCGATCAGATTGAAAACCAGGAGCCATCATTCTCCGATCACCCCTGTAGGGTTTCCACACCATGCACTGATTATTTTTCGGAACCCTACTCTGACCAAGCTGATTCGACTTAGCCTAAACCTGAGCTTTAACTTCCATATCCATCTGAGCTACATTGCATACAGTGAGTTTCGCATCTGTTGATTTACATCTATCAACCCACCAGACTGATTGAGTTTGGGCTACATCATCAGCCCATTGACCTTAACAAGCACCTGGTTGGACCAACCAGGCTCTTAATCAAGGTGCTTGTTTTACAAAATTCCGCAGATTTGACCATTCCCTCTCCACCCCATTTTCCGCTCGGCTGAAGGCATTAAATTTAGCGCTTAACCGGAGGCAACCTGTCATTCCAAAAAAAAATAGAGACCCATCTGATTATCCATCTGTACTCCACGTCCATTGCACCTTGAGTTCAACCTTAGACAGTTGATCCCACCTCTGGTACACGTACCAGAGCTTGAAATCGTCCGCATCAGTCATTTCCAACCCATTCACCCACCCGATGTATCCTATTCTAAGTCCCAGACCTCAACACTATTTCACACCCTCTGTTTACAATGAGGACATTGCAAAACTTAGGCATGAGGGGTAATAAAGAGCATACATACAGAACCAAGAAAAAGTCAGAAGGATTCTCAGAAAAAAATTCACATATGTCAAAAACACAAAAAATTGAAAAATTATGAAAAAGAACAAAAAATGGGCGAGGGAGGAAATGAGCCACATAATTGTGAGCAGAAAAAAAAGCAAAAATGACAAAAAGGAGCACAAAATGAAAAAGAAAAACAAAATAGTCATTAGTAAGAGATCAAGGAATTAACTGAAGTTCTAAACCAGATCAAGAAATGAAAAAAATAAAAGAAAAGTGCTAAGGAGACATAAGAAGAGATTAACAGGAACACTGGTCTTAGGCCTCTTGAACTAGATTCTTTAGCTTAAAAATTCACGTATCCTCTAAAATCTGGATAATCCTCAAGAGGTTGGGGAAAATGCGAAGCTTAAGTATTAGGTCTAAGGCTTAGGAAGTATTCGGCCTCGTTAACTGACCTTCGATTTGCGGGATTCGGTAACCTAATTACCCCAATTCACACAGTATGGTTCAGTGCGCATAAATATCAAAATCACGCAAAAAGTGTTTCAATGTTCTGAAAAAGTCAACTAGATTAGGAGCGGCCGATCAACACAAGTCGATTTGGACGAGTTCCCAGCATGGAGAGGTGGGAAATTTCCCTCGAAGATGCATAACAACATATCATCTCCTCGGTGCTTATCTCTTAGGATATTTAAATATCCTACCGGGGGCATGTAAGCACTCTGCTGGTTCAGATATCATGGGCGGCATTATCACAAAATGTCAATCGCCAGGGTCTGAATTCGGCCACGGAATGCCATGGGAGGGATTATCTCAAAATCTCGAAAGCCGGGGTTATGGGGGTTGCCATGGGTGGTGCTATCTCGAAGCATCGATAGCCAGGGACCCTTGAGGATTGATGATGGGGACGAGGAATCCGATACAGACCATGTTGAGAAGCCAATCTGAAGCTAGAAATAAAAAGAAAAGAGAGAGAAAGCTCTCCAAACAAATAAATCTTCTGTCTCTCTCTTACAAAAAAACGCACTGCAAACTGAACCTAGGCTAAAAATGTCTCAAGCATGGGTGCTTTAACCGTAGAGTCCAACAAACCTTAGGATAGTTTCTGCGAGACTTAAAAACCTTTGTGGAAGACTGAGGCTAAAGCAGGTCAGGTCCGGATTTTGGTTGGTACTTGAGTACCTCTAGGCCTACTGTTGGCATTCTAACCTAATCACAAAAGAAAAGCACTTAGCATAACTAATGACAGGTATTCAGGGTCTAGAACAGAAGTTAAAGCCTTGAAATTTTGCTAAGGGACTAGCAAAAGCTAGGCATGGGGGTATGATGAGAGCCTCATCATGAGCCCTAATTAGCTCATTTTGACCCAAGAAAGAGAATAAAAGCTCCTACATAACCAAGAGAAGGGCCTAATGGAAGGAATAAGTGTTCTGAGAGGAAAACATGAAATAAAGGTTAAAACTGCAATTTTACCATTGCAGTACAAAAATGGGATTTCTCAGAGGCAAAACATAGGTTAAATGGTCTGAATAAGATGAAAAGTGGGTTGATTCAATCAGAAATGAGTTTATGTGCAAACCAAGAATTAAATGACATCTTGTAACCCTAAAATAGACTCGCTTAATTCAACAAGGTCCTAGTCAGGATAAAAATCAGCTAAACCCTCTAAAATTCATGAAAAAATATCCCCTAGGGTTTAGAACCTTCAATTT
Organism: Thalassia testudinum; assembly: GCA_037157565.1. Taxonomy (NCBI): domain Eukaryota; kingdom Viridiplantae; phylum Streptophyta; class Magnoliopsida; order Alismatales; family Hydrocharitaceae; genus Thalassia; species Thalassia testudinum. Next base: position 126,675,449 of record JAZHRO010000014.1, on the reverse strand, counting down.
GGCCTTTGGAACCTAGTTTGACCTAGATTGGGATCCTAGCTCATCAATTGACATAATTTAGGTTTTTATGCAAAATATCTAGTCAAACGTGGTCAAACCTAAAATCCAACTTCACCATTGGATTCCTTAGGCCCAAATTAGGTTTGTACCAAAATTTGGACCCAAGGGGAGGTCATCTTGACCTACTTTGCAAATTAGTACACCCAATTACATCTTGGCCCCTATCTTTTGAAAACCATTACTTAAATCCCTCTAACTTTCTCGCCACTCTTAAAAACAGATCCCTCCACCATTAATGGGGAGAAATCCGACTCCTGCTAGGAATAGAGAGGGAATACTCTCTCATTCCTCAGAGATCTCCTCCCAGATTTGGAAGAGAGATTCTCTGAGGAATTCCCTTCCATCTGAACTCAATCCTGATCCTTGATTTGCACCCAATCTCTCATGTGAACGCACGAGAGATTTGGGTCTCTTAACTGATTCCATCTCCGACGAGTAGTCCTGTGCTTGGAAGCTTGTTTCCAAGCATAGGAGTCCCTGCCAGTGCCTATAAATTAACCCCCAACTCTGGCCGCACCTCCTCAACTCGATTTGGCTGGAATTCCACCTCGATTTCCTCTTCTTCTCCTTCGACCAAGGGGTCCAGCGAGCTCCGACGATCCCCCCTCCTCTTTCTCGTCGCTCTGCCACAATACCAGTGGTAGAGCTGACCTCCCCATCCTACTCCACATTGCGCAACACTTGCGCGAGCAACCCTAGCCCCGTCGTCGCCGCCGTCTTCCTCCACTGGATGCCTTCTTCTCCGACGACAGCAGGTACTACCAACCACCCTCTTGCCCCTTTCATCCACCTAATTAGGTTAGAACTATTCGTCTCTATCCCCTCTTTCATTTCCCTCATTCTATTTCACACAACACCCCTCGACAGCCACTGTCCACCGCCATCTTCCTCATCTTCGGCCACCATCTGGTGAGATGCCTCCATCACTCCGCACCACCACATGTCTCGCCACCCACCTCACAACCTCCGCATCACTCCACTGAACATCCTCCACTCATCCACAAACCCTCTACACCACCACAATTGGCCCCCGACCTAACCCATACATCTGGCCACAGAGCGACCTAGGCACGCATGCCTATGCCACCCCGCGGCTTGCCACCTACCGCCTCACCTTCGCCGTGACATGGCGAAGGTGCTCCTATGGTCTGATAGAGCCGCAAGGCCCTTTTTGTGTCATACAGGGTCGGAGCTCCAGCCTCCATTAGCGGTGACTCAAGGAGGTTGCAAGCTCGCTCCAGGCTGAAGGACTTTAGGATTCCAGGTCCAGCAAGTGTAGGGAGGTCTCGCCAAGTCAGCTGTTCCAACAAGTGGCACTACGAGGCCTGCATCTGCTGCAATTGGAGGAACGATCTCCTGCGGGCGCACGACCAAAAGCAGTGGAACATTAGTCCCACCTCAATAAGCTGTGAGGTGTTTAAGTAGTTTAAATTGAATTTGTGATATTGTCTCTTTGCCTCCAGAACACATGGGGTGAGGTCCCTCACCTATACACACGCCTCGTCCGTGACTTCATCCTGCAGACCTGGTGACCCGACCCGACTACCGTCCTGAGCACTCCTCGCGCACCACACCCATGCCGATGCACCTGGACCCGGGTGAGCGACCCGACCTGATTACTCGGCTCTAGGAGAGCGTGCTAAAGAGTGATATATAGAGAGAGAGAGACGCGGGTGTAGGTAGAGGGGTAGGTTTTGCTCTCTTCGATTTGTGCAGGGAAGGAGATAGAGAAGGAAGCAGGGACTTAGCCGCTGCAAGCGAGGGAGAAGAAGGAAGGAAGCTTTGCAAAGGAAAAAGAGAAGGAAAGGCAAGGCAGAGGGAAGAGGCAAAGCCAAAGAGAAGATGAACTGAAGAAGGAAGAAGAAATAAAGAAAGGGAAAGACAAGGAGAAGAAGAAGAGAAGCTGAAGCCAAGGAAAGCAGAACTGAGGAAAGAAGAAGAAGAAGACCCACAGAGAAAAGGAGAAAGAAACTGCAGAAGAGAGGCAAGGCAGAAGACATAAGAAAGAAGAAGGGAAAGAGCAGAGAAAGGAGCTGCAGAGAAGAAACAAGGAAGAAGAAGCATATGACCAAAGAAGAAAAGAAGAGTAGAGAAAACATCTTTTTAAGATGTTTGATCCCATGATCAGACGTCCAATTTCTCTATTTTTGCCACAATTTACTTTTAAACTCGTGCATATATATTTTGAATTAAGTTTTGAGTAATTAAGTGTTCAATTACATTCTTGAGATTAGTAATAAATTCCAATTGCTCCCTGTATTCGACCTCAGATACTTAGGTTTTCGAGTAATAAACTTTTATTTGTTAACAATGCTTGGTCACCTATACTATGATGTAATTAACTGTTACAACACGATCAAGCCGCGTTAACAGGGACACTTTTGCATGAGATCTAGAAAATGATCCCATGCTTCGTGAAGTGGTTCTTATGCTTGTTGTATAAAATGTGTGATCTAGTGTCGTAAAGCATTTGTCTGACCAATAGGGAAGAACTTTCTCAAAAACTCGGATTGAAGTTCCGCCCTGGTGTTGATTGGATGCATTTGGGTCTGGTACTAGTGAGCGGCTTTATCCATGAGAGAGAAGGAGAACATTTTCATGAGTAGGACATCCTAATTTTGAGCATCTGACTCGAAGGTCTGGGCCAGATGCTCCAGTTGTTTGATATGTTGGAAAGGATCTTCAGATTTACACCCATTGAATTTGGGAATGCCATGAAACATGTTGGGCTTGAGCTCAGTGTCAGGACCTCCTGTGGGGATTTGTACTTGAGGTTCGATTGCCACCGCAGCGGGATTGTAGTGATCTCACATCATTGGATGCTGCAGTGGCTTCACAAAGGCTTGGAATAGATCATTGAGGTGCTGAAGTTGATTTTCAAGATTATTTTCTTCTGCGGGTTGTGCCATGATGATGGATGAAGGAGAATCAGGTTCATATGAATTGGAAGAGATATCAATAGGATTGGGTTGTCACACAAACAAGGAGGTTGAGGCTTGGCCTCGACATGAATGAGTAGCTAAAGGAGGCCTCAAGGATGGTCTTCGAGACCTCCTCCCGAACATGCACCGATGGAGTAGATGAGAGGTAGAATGTGATGGACACAATCAAAACACCAAAAAAATTTTGGATGACTATAGAGGTTCAGGGCGGATGTTACACCTTAGTCAGAAAGTCGTCCACCTGAGAATTACCTGGGCAGCTAGAGAGGGAGAGTCTCGCAAAGACCCCTACATGATAGAGCACCCCCATGGGTTACAAGGTTTCCCCCACCCGACCTCTCTTTTCACTTATGTTCCAAGTAGACCAGAATGGGGACTTGACCTCTTAAGTCTACCAGTTTTAATTAAGTGCAAGGGTGCTTATAATTTCACTTGAACTTTTAGATGTGTTGAGTGCAAAAGTGACCTAACTTGAAGATTGGTTGACCTAACAAGATCGGTCAACTTCACCTGTTTGTCCTTAAAAATTTGGGTCCCTCTTTTAGTGTTCAAATGAATTTAGGGTTTTACTTGAATAAATCACTTCAATCAAGGCTTAGGCACAATTGTTTGGAAAGATCAATTCTTGATTAAGCAAGTGTGTCTCTAAAACCCTAAACTGGAATCCTTAAGTAGCTCTAATTTGATCCAATTTAATTTGTCTAAATGTGGTACCTACGGCTCAAGCAAGAATGTGATAGCCGTAGATACCTTAAGCTTCAAGTGGGTGCACATATCATGATTTGTTGTCTAAATAGAATATATAAAATCAGCCAACTTGATGAATTATCTAAGGATAGAATACAAGTAGCCCTAATTGATTTCTTCCTTTTAACCTTTTCAAAATTAGGGGCTTAAGAGAGAGAGTAGTTAGAACTTACCTGCCCCTGGCGTGTTTAATGTGCAGTTGGTCTTCCCGAAATGTGTCCCCCCTAAAACAAACCATAGCAAAAGCGATATTGCAAGTTAGAATCCAAATCAGGGATTCCAATCAGGAGTTCTAAATTGCCCGTTGCTCCCTGGCAACGATGCCAAAATGCTCGTGTGCTAAATTGATGTTTTAAAATTGTCGCATTGCAGTATAGCCAAAATAGCACTCAAAAAAATAAATTTATTACTCGATAAAGTTCCGAGGTCGAACACAGCGAGCAATATGGAATTCAATTCTCAAAATTGCAATTTAAGACATGAAAGCTACCAAATTGTAAATAAAAATTATTTCAGAAAAAAGTAGCACTAGGATCAAGTGTCAGACTGCAAAAATAATGGAGTAAAATGGTGATTTAGAACACCAAATGCTCCTTACAATGATAGCTAATGAACTCAATGTATATATGTATGAAACGCAATAAAACCAATCTTCTGATTTACTAATCAGATGGCTTAAACTGCTCAAGCCTTTCTCTATTTTTCTTCTTCTTTTCTCTTTCAGCTATGGCCTTTGTTCTTCCTCTCCTTTGTCTCTGCAACTCTTCTTTTCTTTCCTCTTCTTCTTTCTTTGGCTGTCTTCACACAATAGCAGGGGAGAGGCTTCTTGAATTCGGCTAAGTGTTAGTTGATTCTCACCAAGAGAAAAACACTCCCCCTACCCGTGTAGGCTCTTCTTCTCTCTTTCTCTCTTTATGATCTGCTCTCCCAAAGCCACAGGGGTAATCGGGTTATCGGACCTAGCATACCCAGGTCCACGCTCACCAGTAGTGGGTGACGAGTAAGGAGTGAGGCTTAGGTGGGTTAACGGGTCAAGCCAGGTCTGCGGCAAAGTTCAGGGATGAGGTAGTGCATGGGTGAGAGGGACCTCACCTCGTGTTTGGAGGTGAATAGCTCACTTGACAAATTCAATTTATGAGTGGTTGCGCAGATGTCTATTCACATTGTGGCACTAATGCCACGCTTATTCTTCGCACGAAGAGCAGTAGCAGGTGGCCTTCAATTGGCATCCTTGGAGCAATCGATGCTCCCAATTGACCACTGGGGGATGCTCCTGGAGGTAGTCCGCACTGCCTGAGGGTGTCACCTAGGAGCTTTGTCATTAGAACACCACAAACACTACCAGAGAAGACAATGTGGTGGCAGAGCTCTGGCTTGGAACCTAAAATAGAAAATAAGGCCTTTCGACCACGTCAAAACACCTCAGGAGGTTTATCGGACGTTGGCGAATGTAAAGGCAATGGTTTCGTGTGAGGATGGGGTGTGTGGAGGTAGGACGGACTCGGAGAAGGTGGTTGGTGATGGGTCTGTTCGGGGGGTGTTGTGAGTGGATGGAATGGGAAATTGAGATAGGGGAAATGAGTGGAGAGGAGTGGCGGAGGTTTTGAGGTAGTCGGCGAGGGGTCTGGTGGTATGTGGAGCGAGATGTACCTCGTTGGAGGTGTGGCCGGAGCAATAGATGATGGAGTCGCGGAGGTGTGGTTGAGGTTGAAACGGCATGTCGTAAGTGTTGGTGTGATGAGTAAGAAATTAGAGAGCAGTTGAACGTACTAACGGACGAAGTGGGAAGGAGAAGGCACGGTTGTGGTGTTGCTGGCGCTGAAGAAGAGAGCAGCTTCGGAGAGAGGGAGACTGTGAGGGAGAAGGAGATTAGGGTGTCGGCTGGTACTGCTCGATGCGGGAAGAAACGAGGAGGATGACTCCACCGCTAGTATTGCGAATGGAGGACGAAGATGGACGGAGGGGTTTGTCGGACGTCGAGGAGCTTTTGGCCGATAGAGAGAGAGGAATTAGTAGGGAATCTTGGCCGATTTCGAGCATCAAGAGAATGGTCTAATCAGGAGGTTCTTTTATAGACCTCAGGAGGAAATTTTGGGCTTGGGAAGCATATGCTTCCCAAGCTTGGAAAGCTTGTTGGAGCTGGGAAATTCCTTGATACCCAAATCTCTCATGCATTCGCATGAGAGATTGGGTAAGTTTTAGGGTGTGGAATTTGGTTTAAAAGGAAGGGAATTTCTTAACGGACTTCCCTTTCAAATTTGGAAGGGATTCATCAAGAAATCAAGGAGTTCATTCCAAATCAAGGTTGTTGGAGCAAGCAGGAATAGGTTTAATGGTGGTAGGGACATTTTTGTTAGAATGAAGACAAAGTTAGGGGTCCATTTGAAAAGATTTTGAAAGTTACAGGCATAAATGTAATCCGACAGAACCAAGTTGCAAACTAGGTCAAGACAAACTCATCTTGGTCCAAATTTTGGTACAAACCTAATTTGGACCTAAGGAATCTAATGGTGAAGTTGGATTTTAGTTTTGACCATGTTTGACTGGGTAATTATGCAAAAACCCAAATAACGACAAATGTCTATCTAAGATGCTGTTCCAGGTCAAAATGGGTTCTGATGGTCAAATTGAAGGTTCCAAACCCTAGAGAATATTTTTCTATTAATTTTAGAAGGTTAGGTGAATTGTATCTTGACCAGAATCTCAGTTAATTAAACAGGTCTATTTTTAGGGTTTCAAAAGTCATTTAAATCTCAAAACACATATAAACCCTTTTCTGTCTATTCTATCCCACTTGTTATCCTTTTAAGACCATTTGACCCTTAATTAACCCTTAGGTAAACCCATGGTTGTATTGCATTCATGATATGCTCGTAAAATTGTAGTTTTAACCATAGTTTCTTTTTTTTCCCTCAGAATGATCATGCAGTGACTTATGACTCTCTAGCAGTTATGTAGGAGCATTTACTAACTTAATTGGATAAAAAATGAGCAAATTTATGGCTCATGATGATGTTCCCATCAATCCGCTCTTCTCACTCGCCATCCAATGACTTGATTTACCTGCTCCTACGCTTGTGCCTTGATTTGAGGCATAGCAAGGATCGAACCCACATCTCTGCTTTGTGGAAAGATTCTCGGCCACTGTGCTATGCATGCGCTTGAGGTGCACAGATAGTTTTTGCGCACGAGCAACCATGGCTGTTGGATGGTGATCCAATCACCATGATCCATCACGCAGTTGAGAAGGGAAAAGCAGCGATGAGTCTTGGGTTTGTGTGGGTGGCTGAGATGGTGCCACGTGGCACTATCTTGGCTATCCATCTTCTGTGACTTGTAGAAGGTGCCACGAATGTCGAATTGGGTCAATTTTTGCATCGTTAGGCTACAATCATTGATCCGAACTCATTCGTGCGGTCGGATTTGTCATCTGAAGTGTGGATTGGCATCATCTTGGCCCTTGATCTTTGACCTTCCTTGGATTATATCTGATGCTACAGAAGTCCGATTGGGGTGATCTTGGAGTCATTGAACTCCAATCGTCACCCTGATCAAATCTGTATGGTTGAATCTTTGATCCAAGGCCTCGATTAAAGGTTGCCCTATCTCTGGCCACCAAAAAGAAGAAATTACTATACAATTCGTACAATTTGACCTAAATGCATAATGATGCATGCTATGCAATATTTATAATACATGATGCTAATATGATACTAGGAACATGCATTAATAGACATTTTTGGCTATTCAGATGTACGCACATCATGTCACAATATAGCGACTAAAGTGACGAAAACATTTAAATTTAGAATCTTGAAGTTTGAGTTTGAGATAATCTCAGGGATCAAATTAATTGAGATTTAAACCACTAATCAGATAAATGTAGAATGAGGCACAATGGATTGATGCAAAAGGAAATAAGTAATTTAATCACTATCAAGCTCCAAAAAAAATGATTAAGTGTAAGGAAAAAATGTTGTTATTTTCAACTAAGGAGAGACTTCAAAACATAGGCAAAATTCAACCCAAAGAGCCTTTCACAACAAGCTAGAAAGCCATACAAACCCAGCCAAAGACCTAGTCCAAAACCAACCCAAGTTAGGCCCAGGTGCACCCACGTGTGTGCAAGTGTGATGTAGTGGAGACCCGACTCCTTGTTTTCTTGAGCAAGCATTTAAAGAGAACAATTCCTTTTACGCATAGCTTTAGCCTCGTCACTTAACCAATGTGGGGATAAAGTCCCTCGTCAGCTTCGTCTTCAACATGTGGTGGAGCTGGTCTTCAATTAGTAAACGATGGTCTTTGGATCTCTAACCCAACGGCCCAGATCAACTCCCACGACAAATCTATGGAGGATGATGGTGAGGCTCTCATCAATAATTTGCTGGAGGTGCCCTCTCGATGCTGGAAAAGGTGATCAAGCCAGCATGTACCTACAAGCATGAATACGACCTTATGGCCCAAATCAAGCACACAAGAAGCTCTAGTGCTACACATCAGACAAAAGCCCTAAGGAAATTGTAAGCGAAGTTTAACTAAGTGGTGGGTTAGAGGAGCTTCGATGGAGCTTCGATGACGACAATGGTGGGTATCCATGGAGGTGATTTAATGATAAATTACCTTGGGTAAGAGATTCATGGTGGTACTATTGCCCAATGTAACCTGATGGAAGGAAGTGGAGATGGGTCAATGAAGATGGAGGTAACGATGGTGGTAGAGGTCAGAGAAGAAGGAGACTATGAATGGAGCAATAAAGCTCCCTAAAGCTAATTGAAGAGGAGCAGAGAAGAAGCCCTAACCTAATTTCTCAAGAGGATGAAGGAGGAAGGTCACTGGAGGTCGCCGACGAGGAAGAAGGAGGGGTTGGCTGGAGTAGAAGAGGAGGAATTGGAGGCCAAAGCTTCGTAGGAAGCTTCGTGGAGGCATGAGGAAGAAAACCCCTTTGCTTATTACACGTGGGAGAGGGTGAAGAAGGGAGTCGAAGGAGCTCCAGTGGTGCTTCACATTTGCCGGTGTGGAGGAAGAAAGAGGGGGGGAATCGACCAATTGAGCACACATTTGATTTGTAAAAGTTGAGGGTTTTAAATAGAAGAGGGTCTTGAGCCAATTGGTTCCCAAAAATGCAAGCTTTTCCTGCAAATTTGGATGGAAATTGAGCTCCAAAAAATCACTCGCGGGTGTGGAATCCAATTAAGTCATAGCATGAGAAGATGCTTAATAGAATCGCAAAGATCTCAAGATCAATCCCACCAAATTTTGTGGGATTTGGTCTTAATTTGATTAATCAATTTGTTGATTGAATCTCGGGTGCATGGGTCGAGCTTCTCCTGCTATTGCACTCCATTTTTGGAAGGGAAGAAGGATGACATTAACTAAGGGCTCAAATGTGAGGAAATTCAAAATGTAGGGGTATTTGTATAATAAATAGAGACAAACGGGCTAAAATGCAAGCTTGGTCAAGATGGACTCTAATTAGACTCAATAGAGATAACCTAATTTGGACCCAAGGAATTTAATGTTGACCTCAATTTTGGGTTTCAACGAAGTTTTACTAGGTAATTTACACTGTACCCCAAAATGAAGCAATTTCGCTCGTAGGTCTCTATGTTTCGTCAAATTGGGTTCATTTGGTCAAAGTGAAAGTTCCAAACCTCATAAAATATTTTTCAAGGGTTTTTAGGAGGTTTAAATTACATTTATTTTCACCAAAACCCATTTAATTGAAGTGAGGTTACAATTAGGGTTTTAATTATTGAATTAATCCTTAATTTTCAAAAAACCCTGATTCAGTATGTTTGAGCCATTTTTTGTGAATTTAAGTTCATTTGATCATAGATTAGGCACTAATTAACCACTTAGTTAATCTGCATTTGTGATTATGCGATAAAACAATAGCATTAACTCAATTTCTCATTTTCTTCCCCAAATTCAAGTTAGAACTGAATTACACCCTTCTTTTGTTTATTAAGGAGCATTTATCTATTGAATTTGGATAAATTAGGTCAGTTATGATAGATGATGGCATTACCATCATGCATTATAGTCATTAGTTCATCATTTCATCAATAATGCATTTTAGGTTTAATTGTAGTATTGATAATTATACTATATTTCATGATAAAAATACCTATTTATGCATGTTCCTTGGTTAGTAGATGCATTTAGCATTATGAATATTGCATTACACGTATTTTCATGCAGTTAGAGTAGATTCTGTAAATTATATATTAATTTGCTCATTTTTATGGCTAGGGGAAAGGGAGATACATTTTTGTGGCTAGGGAAAAGGCAATACATATTTTGGCCATAGATGGAAGATCCAACCATATGGATGTGATTAGGGTGACGATCGGAGTCCAACTCCTCCGAAATCATCGCGATCGGACATCTGTAGCATCCTCTACAAGCCAAAGAAAATCACTGGTTAGTGGATAGGTGACACAAATCCAAATTTCAAATGAAAAATCCAACCATATTGATGGATTTGGGTCGACGATCATAGACCAACAGTGTGAGAATCACCTTGATCGGACATCCATAGCATCTTGTACAAAGGAAAGAAGATGGAAGGCCATGATGGCACCACATGCCGCCATCACAACCATCCAAATTGCTGCACAAGTTCATCAGCTTGCCCACACCCTCAATCTTAACTATTGGATCTCCATCAAACTATCCAAATTCCCCTCCACCTACGCCTCACCTCATTGGATCAAGATCCAATAACCATGATCACACGGCCACCGCGATTAGATGGCCATCCCTAAGGCAAAAAAGTGCCCTCAGTATAGCGGTGGAGGATGGTGCTCTCAAGCAAGCACCGCAGGTTCAATTCTCATTGTGCCCCTTCCTCAATGCAACCAGATTTAGATTAAGGCTATGCAATTATGATCGGGTGGCTGAGAATCAACCGTGTTAGCTAGTGCTATCACAAGACTGCGAATAACGTTCAATCAGGGTCGTACACTCCCCTTCACATGGTTGCGATAGAGCCACATGGCATCAGTGCAAGACCTCAACCATGAGATGCTGATTTGACGACCATCAACTTCTCACATTGATAGCTGTAATCGCTGAGAAGAGCACCAGCGAAGGTGTGCGGTATGTACGGTACATGTCTAGTGCGTGAAAATTAAAGGGTTTGGCCACCAAAAGCCACGCAAAACTCCATCCTCTTCACCTATAAAAGGCCTATGACACCTTCCCTTCTTCTTCATCCCTTCCTACATCATTCTACCCCTCTCTAGAGCTTGAGAAGTATTCTTAAGCGAGTCCCAAGCACAAGATACTCTACTAGAGTATGAAAATAATTTTTATCCCTCTCTCATCCCCATTCGTGGAGAACCTGTGGCCGTCCTCTCTGTAAGTACCTCTATTTTGATGCACCAAATTATGCTATCTGTGAAATAAATATTTCATGACTCTCTCTTGGATCAAAGCTAGAAGATTGCTGACTTTGCCTCAATGTCTTTTTTATCTTTATTGTGTCTAGAATATTTCTATAAGGAACCTCAAAATAAGTGCCAAACGGATTTTCGCACTTCACATAAGAAACAAGTTTTTAAGATTATTGAAAGATCGAATAAATTAATTGATCAAACAAAGTCTTTGATCGACCAACCAACCTAATTAATCGATCAAAACAACCCAATTTAGGAAGTTGATAAATACACTTTTGATCGACCATCTAGATTAATTAATCGACCAATCATTGATCGATCAAATAACTAGTTTGATTGACCAAACCTCTTTTTGATCGACCAATTTGATTTCCTTTTCAAGTCAATTTGCTAGTATAAATAGAGGTCGTACGTACCCTTTTTAACACATACTCTCAAGTAGAAATCCATTCAAAAGAAAGAGCTTTCTGTGCTTCACTATAAGTGCTTCTACACTTCTACTTTCAGGCCTTCCAAAGCACGATGATTCAAACATCTACTAAAATTCTAGTTTGGCTTTTATTGAGGTTCCATAGGTTTATATTATTCTTATATATATTGTTGGTTCCTATTATAGATCCCAAGTTGTTGAGAGAAATCTATTGTTGTTGTGCTTCTCTTCAGGTTAGTAGAAAAAGGGATCATTGTAAGAGGTTGTGTCACCCTCATTCAAGTGATACGTGTTAGTGGATTGACTAGCATTGCCTAGTCAGGAAAATCCTAAGTTGGGAAGCTTAGGTAATGGTTTTTACCGGTAGGGGTTTCCACTAAAAATCATTGTGTATATTGTGGGATTATTTTTATTGTGTCATATTTTTTTACAATTGATATCACTCTTCATCTTGTGATTTTGGCCAAATAAGATCCATAAGAATCCTTCATTTGGTATTAGAGCTAGATCGTGAAGGCAACGTCACACCTCACCTTCACATGGCCGCAACATGTTTCATGGAGGGACAATCATTTTTCCAACCACCAGTATTCAATGAATCAGATTATGGTTATTAAAAAAGAAGAATGCAAATTTTTCGTGAAGCAATGTGTTGGAACCTTGTTCCACATCTTGTTTTGGTGTTAACAAAATTATTATGAATTAATGTTTGCAATTGAGTGCTTTTCAGATTTAGGTGAAGATCAAGGCAAACAAGAAGTAATGGAGGCTTGATGAAAAGGAGAAGATGATGACAATGAGGAGGCAAGATTACAAGGATGGATTGAGAAGAAGATCATCTTCGATCCTTTATTTTTTCTAGTTTAGATTTTATTTTCATAGATTGTATGCCTCTTAATAAGAGAACTTAACTTATATCGTAAAATCAATTAGAGATAAATTAGGATTTATATGGCATTCATTTTCAAAGTACGTAAAGGAATTAAACTCTTAAAATGGGTACTTGTAAGCAAGTACCGGTACTATTCATCAGTACTGGTATTTGCAAGGCACAGGCTTGAGAATTCATCTCAAACTGTGAACAACAAGTACCGGTACTAATCATGAGTACCGGTACAGGTTGGCCACAGGTTGAAGGCTTAATTCTGGCCTGAATCTTACAAGTACTGGTACCCATGATGAGTACCGATACTGGTAAGTTACCGTGCCCATGTAATCTCAAACCTGGGAGTCACAAGTACTGGTACCTTTGATGAGTACCGGTACTGGGACTCAGGTACTGGTGGCAGTGAACTGCGAGTACCGGTACAGGTACTTTAGTACTGGTACCAGGTAGCCGTTGGCTCATTTCTGAATGGCTAGAAAATTAATTCCAACAATGTGAACATTGGGAATTAATTCCCAATGTCTAGTAGATGAATCCTTGAGGTCCTAAACTCTATATAATGACCCTAGGACTCTTTGTTTGCATAGAAGAGATACAAGAAAGATTAAAAATACAAGAGAAATTCCTAGAGCTATATTTCCCAAATTTCCACCATATTCACAGGAGAAGAAATTGTGTTTGCTGCTTTTCGTCATGCTATGCTTTTGCAAACACTTCAACGACGTGATTTCTTCACACATTGTCAAAGTGATTCACGCTCATTCTAGGCTCTCAAATTGGTAATATTATTCTCTATATTATTGAGAGGTTTAGGTTCTTCTTGTAAGAGTTTTCTTTCTTACACTAGTTTTCACTTGTATTTTGAGCATTTGCTCATTTACGTTGTAACAAACCCATTTCTGTAAATGGGTTGAGGTAACCCGTTAATTACCTCGGATATTAGTAAATTGATTCTCTAAGGGTTGAGAGAATCGGGTTAAAAATCCTAAGCTGGGGGGCTTAAGTAGTGGAGTACTCAAAGGAGGAGAACCACTATACATCTTGTGCAATTTCTGTGATTGTGTTTTGTGCAAATTATCTTTCTTGTTATTACTAATTTGTTTGTTTAAGTTTTTTGTGCACATAGCCATATTCCATCGATCCTTTTACAATGGACTTTGAGATTTGACATATCATTAAGTCCGAATATATGCCAAAGAAGAAAGAAGAAAAAGAGTTAATGAAGGTAGAGAAGAAGAAAGTGACAAATAATGCTAAAGCCATGAATGCACTATTTTGTGCATTAACAAGGGAGAAATTTGACAAAGTAGCTTCATGTAAAAGTGCATATTAGATATGAAACCAACTCTCTGTCATGCACGAAGAAACCACTAATGAGAAGTAACATGGGATGATTCCAACCCATGTTCGGAATCGGATATTGAGGAACAAAGCCACAAAGATGGAGTTACTTATCTATGTCTCATGGCACCAATAGAATCTAGTGAAGAAGAGATAAACTCTGACCTTACTTTAGAAGAACTATTAGATGCATATCATGATTTAGACAAATTGGCTAAAAAATTAAAGAAGGAAAATAAGGAACTTAAGGATAAGTGCTTAAGTTTTGAAAATGTAAGAGATGATTTATCTCTAGATTTAGAAAATAAAAAAAGAGAATTAAATGAAATAAGAGTTGTTAATGTGGAGTTTCATGAGAAAATAGAAGATCTCAAGGAACAATATATCACTTTAAGAACACTTAATGTTCTCAAATATTCTACTAGAACATATGTAGAAAAATATGACGACATTAAAAAGAAGAATCAAAAGAAGATTAGGCATGCATCTTTATATCAAAAGCCTAAGAGAAGAGAGTCTATTGGACCCTTTAACTTGAAGGAAATTAACAGCCATGGACCCAAAAGAATATGGGTACCAAAAAAAATTATGGAAAATTATGTTGCAGGTTATGAGAAAGATTGACATGGAAATCACAATTGGAGAAGCAACCTTCAGCAAGCTAGTAATCATAAATTTGGCTATGAAAGATGGTGGAACCAACAATGTGAATTGATGCCAGATTTTTTGTGGAGACCCCCTCCACCTGGCTACTACTTTTAGGTATAACTCCTTATACCTTAGCAGGTATGATTCCCAAAATTAAATCTTTATTACCTACCTAGTTATAAATAAGTTTTTAATATAAAATTGACTAAGCACTTAATTAATTAAATTGGGATGGCAACTTGATAGGGGGAGAAGAATAAAGAAAATCAATCCTTGATAGGGGATCATTGTTTGAGGGGGAGAACCAAGATCACTTTCTTAGTAGCATTTAGATAGCATAGTTATCTATGTTGGATTGTATAACTCTTACTCAACACTTCCTTCTTTTTTTCTGCGGCCATTGTACTAGGCAATCATTATTTCTTTATCATGAACTTGATAATTTTGATATGATGAACATGATTAATTTCACATCATACTTGATAGAATATTACTTGAAAAAGGGGGAGAAAAATGTAAATTTCATTCTTAGAATTTCACTTGTTTAAGTATGGTTGATAACAAGTCACTTCTTATATGTATCTTTTTGTTGATAACAAAAATGGAGAGTAAAATATGCATGTTGATAGGAGTAATTCTAAAGTAATTGTTTACTTTTTGCTGAAACAAAAAGGGGGAGATATTATGCCTAACTCTTCATATTTCTATCTACATAACTCTTCATATTTCTATCTTTATACATAATTATAATTTTGTTGTCATTGAAAAGGGGGAGAATGTAAGTACCTCAGTTTTGATGCACCAAAATTATGCTATCTGTGAAACTAATATTTCAGGACTCTCTCTTGGATCAAAGCTAGAAGATTGCTGAGTTTGTCTCATTGTCTTTTTTATCTTTATTGGGTCTAGAATATTTTTGTAACAAACCTCAAAATAAGTATCAATCGGCTTTTCATACTTCACATAAAAAATAAGCTTTTAGGGTTATTGATCAATCAAATAAATTAATTGAACGACCAAAGTCTTTGATCAACCAACCGACTTAATTAATCGATCAAATCAACACATTTTAGGAAGCTGATAAATGCACTGTTGATCAACCATCTAGGTTAATTAATCGACCAATCATTGATGGATCAAATAACAAGTTTTATTGACTAAACCTTTTTTTGATCGACTAAATTACCTTAATTGATCAATCAATTTGATTTCCTTTTCAAGTTAATTTGCTGGTATAAATAGAGGTCGTACGCAGCCCTTTTAACACACACTTTCAAGTAGAAATCCATTCAAAAGAAAGAGCTTTCCGTGCTTCACTCTAAGTGCTTCTATGCTTCTATTTTCACTCCTTCCAAAGCACGATGATTCAAGACTCCACTAATATTCTGGTTTGCCTTTTATTGAGGTTCCAAAGGTTTATATTATTTTTATATATATTGTTGCTTTTGATTACGGATCTCAAGTTGTGGGGAGAAATCCACTGTTGTTATTGTTCTGCTTCCCTTCAGGTTAGTAAGAGAAAGATCATTGTAAGAGGTTGTGCTACCCTCGTTCAAGTGGTACGAGTTAGTGGATTGACTAGCATTGCCTGGTCAGGAAAATAGTAAATTAAAAGGCTTAGGTAATGGTTTTTACCTGTAGGGGTTTCCACTATAAATCTTTGTGTATATTGTGGGATTATTTTTGTTGTGCCATACTTTTGTACAATTGATATCACTCTAGATCTTGTGTTTATGGCCAAGAAAGATCCGCAGGAACTCCTTCACTTTCACCACCATTCTGGAAGCAGATACTAATTCTACCTTTGCACATAGCATCTACTTTAATTCTGCTAGGGACTAGAAAAAGATAGGCATAAAGGTATGATGTATACACATTTATTTAGCATAAAATGCATATTTATGCATGTTCCTGGGCTTATAAATGCATTTAGCCTTATAAAGATTACATAACATACATCATTGTGCATTTACAATAATTTCTATAAATTATACAAAAATTCTCCTATTTCTCTGGCCAAAGGAAAGGGTGATACATTTTTGGGCCCTAAATGGAAGATCCAACTATATGGATGTGATCAGGGCGATGATCGGAGTCCAACACCTTCGAAATGGCCCTGATCGGACATCCGTAGCATCCTTTATAAACCAAAGAAGATCATTGTTAGGGGATAGGGTCATGCAAATCCAAACTTCAAACAAAAAATCCAACCATATGGTTGAACTTAGAGTGATAATCGCAGTCCATCAATGTGAAAATAGGCTCGATCGGGGCTCTGTAGCATCTGCTACAAAGAGAAGAAGATGGACGGCCTAGATGGCACCACGACATGCCATCCAACTCTAAAGGGGTATCTGATAAGTTCACCTTAGTGGATCATTATTTGGACTAAGTACTCTTTAATTAGTTATTCTTAGTTGTTAATTGATTAGGAGTTATATGACAATTTAGCTTAGTCTGCATATAATTTTATGCATCAATTTTATACTTAATAACATATGATTTGGTAGCATAATTGATTTGATGGATGCAGGCTAGGTGAAAAAGAGTTAAGATGTCCATTGTACTTCTATGAGCCGTCTGAAGCTCAGATCAAATGTCTAGGAACTACCATCGTAGACCCCTGATGTCTGCACTTTTTAAGATGTCTGGAGTTCAGACCAGACATCTGATGACGTACCGCCATACTTATCTGGGTTTTCCAACCATTCCGATCTTCGCCAAGTGGTTGGAGAACCTTTCAGCGGAAGTAACAAATTGTGGGTGTTCTGATAATAAGAAGAGTGGCCGGAGGATGAACTTCTACCTTGGTGGGGACTGCTTCCACATCTCCACCGCGGAACCAGTGAGCACCGTGGCCATTGCATACCCCATGGATCAAGCATGCACCACGAACCTTGCTTATTTTACCGTGATCCCAACCTCACTGATGACACACACACGGTCACTATGTATGTGTGCCAACAACATCCACAGAGCACCCTCATCACCAAACCCACACCCCTTCCTCTTCCTCTCCTTCTTCAACCTTCCAACCGTCATCCCTATCCCACCTTCACCATCACTTCAATAGCCCTCCGATAACCATCTCCTCATCGCCGTAGCCCCTCCCACGGCCACAACCCCATCACCTTCATCCATCACCACTGCCAACACCCCTCACCGCCACCTACCCCCCACCATCATCTTCCTCTTTGTCTTCTTTCTTCTCCTTCTTCTCCAACCTTCCATCATTGTTCACTTTCTTCCACGCATGAAGAACCCAATGTTGCAGCTACATCATCGATTCACACGACCACTACAGGCGACCAAACTCACCATCAACCTCACTATTCTCCTCGTCTCCCACCCACGACCTCTCTACATCAACCAGTTACACTCCACGATGAGCTCGAGCACCTCCTACTGTCACCGTCGACCGGCATCCACGACCAACCAACTGCCGGTGGCCACCTCCTGTTGTGCCTCAACTGTCGTTGTGTAGCCCTCTTCGAGATGCATCTCTTCATGTGACTTGGTCTCAATCCATCCCCTCTGTCGAGCGCACGGTCAAGGGTGAAAGTTTCCTAATAGGAGGGGTGATGTAATAAAATGCGGAAATAAATATAAACAATATCACAGAATAGACAACCACACAAAGTACACAAAGATTTTTAGGTGGAAACCCAAATCGGGTGAAAACCAACACCTAACCCTCTCGAGTTAGGATTTTCCGATCAACCTAGTTGATCAAATCCACTAACCGAATCACTTTAAAATGAGGGTGATTCAACCTCAGTACAACCACGCTACAAGTACGAGGGTAGCGTTCCTCAACCCCTTCTCTCCACGAGAAGGATTTTGTCCCACGAAGGAGACGGGAATTCTCAAAGTGAATACCCAACTAAATAAAAAAGATAAAATAAACAACAAGCCCTATAGAGCCAACAAAGTAATTATGAACCTAGCTTCTATAGGCATTAGGAAACTCCCCTTTGCAAGGAGTGCGTCGACGATGACGCGGGTGCCTGAGACACGCAACGGCGCAATGTCGCTCTCATGAACAACGACGGGAGAGTGGGTGCGCGAAGGTTTGATGCTCTCAAGGGAATGGAACTTAAGCTTGGAGAGCAAGATCTTTTCTGGACACAAAAGAGTGTGAAAGTGTGTAGCTAAGTGTATCCAAGTGTGTGTTGGTGTGTCAAAGGCTCCCCTCTATTTATAGAGGCCTTAGGAAGGCTTTGGAAGGCTTAGGAAAGGTTCTATAGCCGTTGGGAACAAAGCCCAAGAGAATCAGGCCGAAATCAGGACAATGATTACACTTGATAGGGTTATCAGACGTCTAACTCTGGCATCAGACGTCTGGAAGGCCACTTTAAGACGTCTGATTTAAAGGTCAGACGTCTGATTCTATGCGGGTTTCCTCCTGACCTGAATCAGATCTAAACAGGGTTTTTGCGCAAGTCCATCAGACGACATACAGGACGTCTGGCACTATGTATGGACATCTGGAAAGCTACTTTTACTGTGGGAATTGATTTCCAAACGTTGCAATGGCTAGAAAATCTCTGAGAAGAGATTTTGGGTCAGCCGAGGCAAAATGGTCAATTATCAGACGTCTGGTAAGTCCTATGGACGTCTGATAAGGCTCTAACGGTCATATTCTTCAGTGTTTGTAAAGCTAGCCAACGGTCCACTAATTGGACGTCTGGCAAATTCATCAGACGTCTCCTTAGACGTCTAGTCTAAGGTCTGGATGCCTGATTTCATCAGACAGAACTAACTATGTCCAGCCTAACAGATATCAGACGTCTGAAACAACAGTCAGACGTCTTAAAATACTTTATCAGACGTCTGATTTTGGAATTAGACATCTGTAAGTGCTGTTTGAACCCTATATTGGTTTTCTAAGTATTCTACAGAAAACCTAAGTATCCTAGGGTTGTGCCGGTGTTCCTAGGACTACTGTTAGGGTACTTTGAGGCTCTTTAACAATATTCTAAGGAAAATAAAAAGAGCAAGAAAATAAAGACAAGAGATACAAGAAAGGATTAAAAAGAATCTATCCTATTCTTCTTGTCTTCTATCTTCAATCTGTCGCTCCACACGAACCTCCTCTGTTCTTCATTAAGCTCCTCCAATCCATCCTAGATGTGAGCTCGAGTTCCGTCTAAACACGTCCACATTTGCAATTGACCTGAAATCTAGGACTCAAATTGCAAATGTTAAATAACACGTGTTTTGTTATCATCAAAACAAATGATCGTGGTGCTCTAGCACCAACAATCTCCCCCTTTTTGATGATGACAAAATCGTAAATAATAATGCATAAAAATCCTCCCACTTTTTGACATTATCAAAAAGGTTTGATTGATTTTACATTTCCTATAACTCCCCCTTAAAACATGCTCTTCTATGAATTTATTTTAATAAAGGTGATATTCTCCCCCTTTTTGTAACAACAAGATAGCTATTATTTTTCTCCCCCTTACTAAAGGAAATTTAGCTACCTTACATCTGCCCCTTAAAAATTGACAATTAGCTCATCATTTTTTTTTAACTCCCCCTATCTAAATGCTTATGATAATAAGATAGGGTTAAGAATTTTTACCTCACCTACCATTGCCAGTAAAATGGCCCGAATGGTGGTGGTGGATGCCACATCGGATGGGGCTCCCATCCGAAGCTTGGAGGCCCAGGCATTGGCGCCGGTCTCCAATCTGGTGGTCGACGTGCGGCGGGTCCGTCATTTGTTCGCCGTCTCGTCGGTCTTCTTGTTCTCCTCCTTGGTCTACTCCTTAGTTCTCCCAACTTGAGTTGACCAGCTTTGAGTTTGTAGGTCCAGTCCTTTGTATTGTAGTTATCCCTGAACCCTACAAAACAAGATTCTAATTTTTCCTTCGGTATCCAAGTGAGCTTGGATCCGGATTTGTTAGCGGGTCTCCTTGATGGAGATCCTTTCTCAATATTAGGGCTATATAAATCATCTACTTTGTTGATTAATTTGTTGGAGTTTTCCCTAGGACATGCGATTTCTTTTTCTATAGTATTCATCTTAGTCTTTAAATCAGAAATTTCTATTTTTAGACTAACATTTTCCTCAATCAAATTATTATTTTCATTGATGAGGTCTTGATTTTCTAATAATAGGTTATCATTTTTAAGACTAGCTTCTATGTCCTTAAGTTGTTTTTCTAACCTATCATTTTCATTTTTAAGAAAACTAAGGTTCTTTTTAATGCTTTTATTTTCTATCTTAAGTGATTTACTAATCTCAAATAGTTCATTAAAAGCTTCTTGTAAATCGAAATTTACCTCGTTGTCGGAGTCGCTTCCACTTTCGCTGTCGCTGTTACTTTCTCCAATTGCCATGAAACCAAGGCATGCGGTTTCCTTCTCCCCGAGATCTTCTTCCGAGCTTGTCTCCTCATGAGTGCCTTCCAACCTCCTCCATATCTCGTGGGCAGTGGTGCACTCTTGGATTCGTTCGAATTCCTTCGGACTCAATGCGCAATACAAGGCATTCATTGCCTTTGCGTTGAGGTTGAGATTCCGAACCTGATCTTCTGAGTAACCTTTTGCGGGTTTCTTGGGAATCAAAAATGCGGATTCGCATTTTTCCCACACCCGGAAGTCGTAGGCCTGCAACCACATAGTCATACGATTTTTCCAATAAATGAAATCTATACCTGCAAAGTATGGTGGTCGCGAGGTATCGTGTCCTTCGGTGCACAAGAATGCTTTTCCCCCCATATCTGGATCCTCGCCGGTTCGTAACGTCGATTTTGCGAGACTTGCTCTGATACCAATTGAAAGCTTCCTACTAGGAGGGGTGACGTAATAAAATGCAGAAATAAATATAAACAATATCACAGAATAGACAACCACACAAAGTACACAAAGATTTTTAGGTGTAAACCCAAACCGGGTGAAAACCACCACCTAACCCTCTCGAGTTAGGATTTTCCGATCAACTTAGTTGATCAAATCCACTAACCGAATCACTTTAAAACGAGGGTGATTCAACCTCAGTACAACCATGCTACAAGTACGAGGGTAGCGTTCCTCAACCCCTTCTCTCCACGAGAAGGATTTTGTCCCACGAAGGAGATGGGAATTCGTAAAGCGAATACCCAACTAAATAACAAAGATAAAATAAACAAGTCCTATAGGGCCAACAAAGTAATTATGAACCTAGATTCTATAGGAATTAGGAAACTCCCCTTTGCAAGGAGTGCGTCGACGATGACGCGGGTGCCTGAGACACGCAACGGCGCAATGCCGCTCTCGTGAACAACGGCGGGAGAGTGGGTGCTCGAAGGTTTGATGCTCTCAAGGGAATGGAACTTAAGCTTGGAGAGCAAGATCTTTTCTGGACATAAAAGAGTGTGAAAGTGTGTAGCTAAGTGTATCCAAGTGTGTGTTGGTGTGTCAAAGGCTCCCCTCTATTTATAGAGGCCTTAGGAAGGCTTTGGAAGGCTTAGGAAAGGTTCTATAGCCGTTGGGAACAAAGCCCAAGAGAATCAGGCCGAAATCAGGACAATGATTACACTTGATAGGGTTATCAGACGTCTAACTCTGGCATCAGACGTCTGGAAGGCCACTTTAAGACGTCTGATTTAAAGGTCAGACGTCTGATTCTATGCGGGTTTCCTCCTGACCTGAATCAGATCTAAACAGGGTTTTTGCGCAAGTCCATCAGACGACATACAGGACGTCTGGCACTATGTATGGACATCTGGAAAGCTACTTTTACTGTGGGAATTGATTTCCAAACGTTGCAATGGCTAGAAAATCTATGAGAAGAGATTTTGGGTCAGCCGAGGCAAAACGGTCAATTATCAGACGTCTGGTAAGTCCTATGGACGTCTGATAAGGCTCTAACGGTCATATTCTTCAGTGTTTGTAAAGCTAGCCAACGGTCCACTAATTGGACGTCTGGCAAATTCATCAGACGTCTCCTTAGACGTCTAGTCTAAGGTCTGGATGCCTGATTTCATCAGACAGAACTAACTATGTCCAGCCTAACAGATATCAGACGTCTGAAACAACAGTCAGACGTCTTAAAATACTTTATCAGACGTCTGATTTTGGAATTAGACATCTGTAAGTGCTGTTTGAACCCTATATTGGTTTTCTAAGTATTCTACAGAAAACCTAAGTATCCTAGGGTTGTGCCGGTGTTCCTAGGACTACTGTTAGGGTACTTTGAGGCTCTTTAACAATATTCTAAGGAAAATAAAAAGAGCAAGAAAATAAAGACAAGAGATACAAGAAAGGATTAAAAGGAATCTATCCTATTCTTCTTGTCTTCTATCTTCAATCTTTCGCTCCACACGAACCTCCTCTGTTCTTCATTAAGCTCCTCCAATCCATCCTAGATGTGAGCTCGAGTTCCGTCTAAACACGTCCACATTTGCAATTGACCTGAAATCTAGGACTCAAATTGCAAATGTTAAATAACACGTGTTTTGTTATCATCAAAACAAATGATCGTGGTGCTCTAGCACCAACAATCTCCCCCTTTTTGATGATGACAAAATCGTAAATAATAATGCATAAAAATCCTCCCACTTTTTGACATTATCAAAAAGGTTTGATTGATTTTACATTTCCTATAACTCCCCCTTAAAACATGCTCTTCTATGAATTTATTTTAATAAAGGTGATATTCTCCCCCTTTTTGTAACAACAAGATAGCTATTATTTTTCTCCCCCTTACTAAAGGAAATTTAGCTACCTTACATGTCCCCCTTAAAAATTGACAATTAGCTCATCATTTTTTTTTAACTCCCCCTATCTAAATGCTTATGATAATAAGATAGGGTTAAGAATTTTTACCTCACCTACCATTGCCAGTAAAATGGCCCGAATGGTGGTGGTGGATGCCACATCGGATGGGGCTCCCATCCGAAGCTTGGAGGCCCAGGCATTGGCGCCGGTCTCCAATCTGGTGGTCGACGTGCGGCGGGTCCGTCATTTGTTCGCCGTCTCGTCGGTCTTCTTGTTCTCCTCCTTGGTCTACTCCTTAGTTCTCCCAACTTGAGTTGACCAGCTTTGAGTTTGTAGGTCCAGTCCTTTGTATTGTAGTTATCCCTGAACCCTACAAAACAAGATTCTAATTTTTCCTTCGGTATCCAAGTGAGCTTGGATCCGGATTTGTTAGCGGGTCTCCTTGATGGAGATCCTTTCTCAATATTAGGGCTATATAAATCATCTACTTTGTTGATTAATTTGTTGGAGTTTTCCCTAGGACATGCGATTTCTTTTTCTATAGTATTCATCTTAGTCTTTAAATCAGAAATTTCTATTTTTAGACTAACATTTTCCTCAATCAAATTATTATTTTCATTGATGAGGTCTTGATTTTCTAATAATAGGTTATCATTTTTAAGACTAGCTTCTATGTCCTTAAGTTGTTTTTCTAACCTATCATTTTCATTTTTAAGAAAACTAAGGTTCTTTTTAATGCTTTTATTTTCTATCTTAAGTGATTTACTAATCTCAAATAGTTCATTAAAAGCTTCTTGTAAATAGAAATTTACCTCGTTGTCGGAGTCGCTTCCACTTTCGCTGTCGCTGTTACTTTCTCCAATTGCCATGAAACCAAGGCATGCGGTTTCCTTCTCCCCGAGATCTTCTTCCGAGCTTGTCTCCTCATGAGTGCCTTCCAACATCCTCCATATCTCGTGGGCAGTGGTGCACTCTTGGATTCGTTCGAATTCCTTCGGACTCAATGCGCAATACAAGGCATTCATTGCCTTTGCGTTGAGGTTGAGATTCCGAACCTGATCTTCTGAGTAACCTTTTGCGGGTTTCTTGGGAATCAAAAATGCGGATTCGCATTTTTCCCACACCCGGAAGTCGTAGGCCTGCAACCACATAGTCATACGATTTTTCCAATAAATGAAATCTATACCTGCAAAGTATGGTGGTCGCGAGGTATCGTGTCCTTCGGTGCACAAGAATGCTTTTCCCCCCATATCTGGATCCTCGCCGGTTCGTAACGTCGATTTTGCGAGACTTGCTCTGATACCAATTGAAAGCTTCCTACTAGGAGGGGTGACGTAATAAAATGCAGAAATAAATATAAACAATATCACAGAATAGACAACCACACAAAGTACACAAAGATTTTTAGGTGTAAACCCAAACCGGGTGAAAACCACCACCTAACCCTCTCGAGTTAGGATTTTCCGATCAACTTAGTTGATCAAATCCACTAACCGAATCACTTTAAAACGAGGGTGATTCAACCTCAGTACAACCATGCTACAAGTACGAGGGTAGCGTTCCTCAACCCCTTCTCTCCACGAGAAGGATTTTGTCCCACGAAGGAGATGGGAATTCGTAAAGCGAATACCCAACTAAATAACAAAGATAAAATAAACAAGTCCTATAGGGCCAACAAAGTAATTATGAACCTAGATTCTATAGGAATTAGGAAACTCCCCTTTGCAAGGAGTGCGTCGACGATGACGCGGGTGCCTGAGACACGCAACGGCGCAATGCCGCTCTCGTGAACAACGGCGGGAGAGTGGGTGCTCGAAGGTTTGATGCTCTCAAGGGAATGGAACTTAAGCTTGGAGAGCAAGATCTTTTCTGGACACAAAAGAGTGTGAAAGTGTGTAGCTAAGTGTATCCAAGTGTGTGTTGGTGTGTCAAAGGCTCCCCTCTATTTATAGAGGCCTTAGGAAGGCTTTGGAAGGCTTAGGAAAGGTTCTATAGCCGTTGGGAACAAAGCCCAAGAGAATCAGGCCGAAATCAGGACAATGATTACACTTGATAGGGTTATCAGACGTCTAACTCTGGCATCAGACGTCTGGAAGGCCACTTTAAGACGTCTGATTTAAAGGTCAGACGTCTGATTCTATGCGGGTTTCCTCCTGACTTGAATCAGATCTAAACAGGGCTTTTGCGCAAGTCCATCAGACGACATACAGGACGTCTGGCACTATGTATGGACATCTGGAAACCTACTTTTACTGTGGGAATTGATTTCCAAACGTTGCAATGGCTAGAAAATCTCTGAGAAGAGATTTTGGGTCAGCCGAGGCAAAACGGTCAATTATCAGACGTCTGGTAAGTCCTATGGACGTCTGATAAGGCTCTAACGGTCATATTCCTCAGTATTTGTAAAGCTAGCCAACGGTCCACTAATTGGACGTCTGGCAAATCCATCAGACGTCTCCTTAGACGTCTAGTCTAAGGTCTGGATGCCTGATTTCATCAGACAGAACTAACTATGTCCAGCCTAACAGATATCAGACGTCTGAAACAACAGTCAGACGTCTTAAAATACTTTATCAGACGTCTGATTTTGGAATTAGACATCTGTAAGTGCTGTTTGAACCCTATATTGGTTTTCTAAGTATTCTACAGAAAACCTAAGTATCCTAGGGTTGTGCCGGTGTTCCTAGGACTACTGTTAGGGTACTTTGAGGCTCTTTAACAATATTCTAAGGAAAATAAAAAGAGCAAGAAAATAAAGACAAGAGATACAAGAAAGGATTAAAAAGAATCTATCCTATTCTTCTTGTCTTCTATCTTCAATCTGTCGCTCCACACGAACCTCCTCTGTTCTTCATTAAGCTCCTCCAATCCATCCTAGATGTGAGCTCGAGTTCCGTCTAAACACGTCCACATTTGCAATTGACCTGAAATCTAGGACTCAAATTGCAAATGTTAAATAACACGTGTTTTGTTATCATCAAAACAAATGATCGTGGTGCTCTAGCACCAACAAAGGGAAACAAATCCCCTATTTGTCCTCGCATTAATAATTACCGTATATGCCATTGCGAGATCTCCTATTCATTTATTTACTAAATTTATTTATTGAGGTGAATTTATATAGATATCCTTCTACTCAATCGAAATTACTTATGATTGAATGTCCCTCATGGATACTATGGAGCTTATCATATTTATTGGAGTGAATAGGCTATCTTTTATTGGAGATTAAAATTATGGGTTTTGCCATTGTCAACAAGTACTATTGATTTATTTACCTTATTATATTTAGTTGAATTTGCATGAGAACCCCTCCTGATCCTAATCAATTGCATAAAGGGTGGAGTTGTGTTGGAAATAATGTTGCAAGAGTTTGAATGTGCACCCATTGATAACCCCAAGTAGATAAGTCATCATCAATCATTTCAATTGGTCAATTCATCCCTGTGGAGATGACCTAACAATTGTTGTTAGAAATATTAAATGTTTTTATAGTCAATTTTCTACCATAAAAGCTTTACAATGACACATCATTTTATGTTTAAAATTTCAATGAAAGCGAAGATTAACCTATCAAATGCCACTGTTGCTGGAGAGGAAATACACCTATTAATTTTTTCAGGAAATTTAGATTATTTTTATACTATTTCTGAAGCTTTTCTGAATTGCTAACCTTGTTTCTGTTTGCATGAAAAAATGAATGAATGCGATGGGAGTGCACAACGAAGATGATATTTTTGGTGGACCTTGACGTCACCTAGAGGGCAGTAAAAGGAGCACAAAGGCCTTGATCCCACATGTGTGGAAGAAGGATTGTTGGTTGAAGACTTGTTTGCTTCCTTTAGATTTAGATCAGGCTAGATAGGCATTAGACATTTAATTTCTATCTTGTGGACCCTTGTTGGACATTTTTGGGAATGTGTTCCCAGTCATTTTTATTACTTATCGTTCTTGTATGCAGGAGCATCTTTTCGAGAGTGTGTTCCCAATTTTATTTAGATTATAGGTTTATTTGAATTGTTTGAACTGCATGCTAATTAGTTATCAAAACTAAAAATTAGATTAGGTTTGTTTGCTTATTATCAAAACTAAAAGAGAAAAAAAATTTTGAACTGCCTGCTAGAAGCTACATATCTATAGGGTTACCATCTAGGATTGAATGAACAATGCCTAGCTTATATTTCTGCATTGTAGACATCTTGCACAAAGAAAGCTAGGATAAGGTACATCTTCTCTTTGGCATCAAATATTTGTCATGCATCTGCATTAGACTTAAATCCAAGACCACTAAAGTGTGTAAATCTAATTAATTCAGTGGTCACTTTAAGAAATTGGGACAGCTAAGAGATTGGATCATTGAAATCAGTGACTTTAATTGCGTGTGAAAGGACTTGTTTGCAGGATTTTAAAACACAAAATGTGTACATGTGTTGCACCCCTGAGACACTGTGCACATCACGCATA
This sequence comes from Thalassia testudinum, assembly GCA_037157565.1. Classification (NCBI taxonomy): domain Eukaryota; kingdom Viridiplantae; phylum Streptophyta; class Magnoliopsida; order Alismatales; family Hydrocharitaceae; genus Thalassia; species Thalassia testudinum. The sequence continues at coordinate 126,647,819 of JAZHRO010000014.1, read as the reverse complement.
AGGTCTCTAGATAAATTTCTACCTCTCATTTTTGCACCACAAGGGAAGTTAGTTAGAAATCAACAAGCCTATCCACCACATTACTTTGGTTCCTCGTGCATGGGCTGGATTCAAGACTTCCATCCCTTGGGAGTAGGTTGTAGGAGCCGAGGAAGGTCGGCCTAGGAAGCGTAATTCTTGCAAAACTCGTTTGGCCACCAACTAAATACTTAATTCAAAGACCTACTATCTACTAAAAACATATCCCACAATACTTGCATTTATTTTAATAGTGGTAGAACTCTCTAGGAAGTTTCTATTTTTATTCTGATTTCTTCTAAGTCCTAAGAGAGTTAAACCTATTTGGCTTATAGAAATGAATCACCCTTACTCATATCAATTAGATTATCATAGTCAATGCTTCCCATCTTTTAATTAAGATCCCATGCCCCAAGCATACCCAACCATTGATGGGTACAATGACAATCATGGGATCAATGCTATCCCTATCCTGGGACTACTGGCCCGATAACTCCCACTTTTGATAAAAGCATCGGAGTGGGATTTTCCACCCCTGGAATCCCCATTACCATGCAACCACCCAACCCTCTCATCCTTCATGATTTTTCTTATCATGGTTGGACTAACACTCCTAGGCAACCTAAGCCTGAGATTGACTATCCTCCCCAATCTGACTGTAGCCTCTCTCTTATGATAGAAATGCAAAAACAATAAAAAGAAATGATGAAGTTTATGGGAGAGATGTTGATGAATAGTCAAAAATTGAATGAGAAAATTCATCAGCTTAGCTACTCTCTTACTATTGATTTTGATCCCTACCCATACAACTGTGATCATCAAAAAGTTTATGAGGAAACAACAGATAATAGAGATCTCATTTTGAGTAGCTATCACTTTGACTCTCCCCATGAGACACGACCACTAAAGGAGAACTATCTTAATGATTATCCACCCGAGCTATATTGGAGTCAAAAGGGAAGATGGTACCACTTGAGAACCTTGATCCCACTGACAGTATTTTTCTTACCCCTGATAACCTGGGTCAAGGTCGTATTGTTCATGCTACTTCCCCTATTAGTCATGTGGTGGAACCCCATTCTACCGTTAGTGAGCCTAATCCTGACCCTCCACTTAAGGAATCAACACCTACCATTCATCATTATGAGGATTTACATGTGCCCAATGAAGGTAACCCTAAGGGAATGGAGGATGAATTAGATCAAATTTTTTTTTTTTGAAAAGATGAGGAATGATATTGACTGCGATAGTAGACCGGAAACATTTTATTCAAGAAAAAGCATGAAAGTTATAGGGAGTCACACCACTCTCTGACATTTCTCCTACACTCCCTTATGATACCCCCAACATTAAACACACCCCCATTAAACAAAATGTCATTGTGAGCCCACCACACACACCACAATATGCTCACCATCTTCACGTGCTCCCCTCCCTTCATCATGATGAATCACCATAAATCATCCCATGTGGGTAAAGCAACCCCAACGATGTCCCTCCATACACGGTCCGTCACTAAACATGAAGAGAAAAGGTGCATCCTCTCATAGGAAATGTACATAGGGGGTCATTTCTGGGAGGAGTCCCCATCCCTTTTAACCTCATTTCACTGATGATAAGACCATCCCGATGACAAAGCCAAAGGAACACTTTGATTTTTAAGGGTATCTTCAATGACCAAATCTTGGTGCAATCCACCTACTCCATTGAATGATCATCCGTCAATGAGGCCATCAACTTTTTGTAAGCCTTGGCCGAGGTGAACACCCCATGTTTCCACCTAAACCCATCTACCCTGTCCATCGGCTGAAATGCCATCAAGTCTGCCAGTAGCCTCACCTGTTCTACCTGTGTGTGTCCGCCCATGTGCAAACCAGCCCCTGCAATATTCCATCTTCCACCTGCAGAATCCTAGCAATCAACAATAGGGATGTCACTGTCTGGAGCTGCAGGATATGCCCATGGAAACTCCATGTTCAATCTGCCCAGATTCAACCACTAATCTGTCCAAAAGTTGAAATGTCTTCCATCTCCCACAGCTAGGTCGAATTCTATCATGTTGGTTGCATTACTTTCTAGATAGAAAGCCAAAATGGTAACAAGCGATGAGGAGGGGTCACCCACAGCTGAACCTGTGAACTGCCACAGGCCTCCAAGATCAGCTGAGGCCAAATCTTCCCTTCAGCATTTGCTAGTTTAACTGCCCATTTCAAAAGAAGGGCATTATTGAATTCCTTGAGAGAACAAATCCGCATTCCTCCCTTGGAATGAGGTCTACAAAGATGCTACTGACGAGTCAATTTCTGCTTTCGAAAATGATGATTAAGATGATTTGTCATTGTATTTCTAAGAGGTGGAAAATCGACAAATCAAAATAAATAAAATAGCCACACAATTAGGAGTGGGTCATATCCACAGGGAGGCAATGGCATATTTAAACTCACAATGGTCGAAAATCGATGTTCACTATTAATTTCATCAAGAAATCGAGCCAAAATCACTTTCAAATTAAGTAAACAACAAGAACTAATGCTAAAATAGTAAATTTGCACATCTGAAGGATTTATTTTGCAATGTTACATAATAAAATATTAATAAAATCTCACAATGGCAAAAGATGTAAATGCTATTACCCTCCTCACTGTACCAAAACAGGGGAGATTCTTCCCCATGCTCCCACGTGGAGGAGAGGCGAAGGCCGAAGGGGAGGAGCTCATCGGAGGTAGCTCCAGCTGGGCCACTTCTTTTGGTGGTGGTGGTAAGGCACGGCGTGGCCAGAGGTGGCTGGTCGAAGGAGAGGAGCAGCGGTGGGTGGCGGTGGCTGTAGGGGAAGCAGGCGCACGGGGGTGCTGCTGAAGGATGCGCGGCTGCACACGTGCTGTTGTGGGCATGTATGATGAGAGGCTCATCATGGCTTCTAATTTCCCCTAATTAACTAGTTTCCCTTGTTAATTAGCTAGGAATATGCATATATAAAGGTTAATTGTGTAATAAGGAACAAATCATTAAAGGACCTTAAAATAAGTTAAAAATGCTAAATTATTAGACAATTAATATTATTAATAATTTAATTAATAAATGGACTCAAAATACCATTAATTAGTTACCTAATTAATATCTTATTTAACTTAAGTATAACTTAAGAACTAAGTCTTTAATAACTTAAGTAAATGAATTTAATAAATATAAATAAATTAGTCAAAAATGTGAATACAAGGCTTTAATATAATATTTAGCAAAGTTATAAACATATATAAAAAGTTAGAAAAGAAAATAATTTTAATTAAACTTAAAAGCCTCTGTTTGCGTTTCAGTCCTTGGAATTCATTACACTTGAGTCCTTTTATTTTTCTTAGGTCCTTAATTTTCCTTGCACATAGGTCCCTACGAACACCTTCTTCTTCTTCATTTCTTCTTCATCTGCTTGAACGACTGATGTTCGCAGGTGGTGTCACCCTTCGATGACTACACATCTGATGCCATTCTGCCCTCGCGAAGCTTCTGAAGCTTGTGCTCACCACCTCAACTCCATCAACCTGTTTGAATTATTCATAAATCCTAATTAGGTATCGGTGTTAACCTCATCGGTGCCGGAGATTAAGTTGCACCTAGATGCAAACCTGTCCAGATTCAAGTCTCTTAGCCATCGCCGAACCCTATAAATAACCCTCGAGCCCTATGATTTGAGCAGTTAGCTCCCTAACCTCTTCCCCAACCGTAGCTAATTGATAGGCTATTCTCTTGAACTCTGGTGACCATTTCCCATCTATGTTCTACTCCTCTGATCATCTCCACTCGCTTTCGATCTCTGCCATCGTCCGTTGCATCCTCTGACGAAGCACCGACACCGGACTCCGCTTCCATGCCACGAAACCACCTATTGAAACTTCTTCCTTGCCCTTCTGATTTCATCCTCCATTAAGAACCTTCGACGGAGACTCCTCTACCTCCTTCATCCATGTAACAGCAGGATTAGGCTTAGGTAAGTGTAGCATAGCTTAGCTCAGTAGATTAGGTAGTTAGTTAGGTTTAAATGTTCAATTTGTATGCCGTCTTCCTCAGCTCCAGCAAGCTCTTTGAGCTCGTCTGGGGCACTCTTTTGCCATTTTTACGTGCTGATCACCTTCCTCTCCTTATCATGATTTCATAGCACTGTTTTTCCCTCTTTTTTATCAGCTTCAGCGTCTAATTCATCGCCACCTTCACCGACGACCTCTGCTGTCCACGACAGAGGTTGTCGAGTGTAGACCACATCCAATTGGGGCCCTACATCGCCTGTACACTACTTAAGGGTCGCATTCAACTTTTTAATTAAAGAAATAATCATCTATATGAAAAACACCTAATTACATCTCAACTCTTGAGCTCGCTATCAATGGCGAGCTCAAAAGAGTTTAAATGCCTAATTGACAACTTCTATACCATTTCCGTATGCAATAAATCTTTTCCCTTCACTCAATTGAGTGAGAGGAATGCCTGGAGTTCTAACGAACTCAATTTCCTAACTTTCTGAAATTCTTTGAAGATACTTGATTTAATTCAATATCCGTTTCAATTGATTTCCTCTTAAGGTTCAGAAGGACCTCAGGAAGTTTTATAATCCATCAATGAGCTACTTTGGTGAGATTTTTATCTCTGTCTGTCAAAACCAGACTCACCGGAGCTTCGACGAGCCATTTTCAAGTTCCAGTGCTTTAGAAACTTTGAAAAGCTCTAGAATGGTCTTATAGTGCCTCAGGATTAAGAATTAACATTTTATTATGCGTTTCAATGTCTAAAACCCTTCCTTGACCGTCGTCTTCTCTAACTCTGGTGGAGATAGAGAGGTGGATTTAGTTAGGCTTTTAACATCCTAATAGGTCAGGAAGCTTCACTAGAGTCCTAAGAGTTTGTTATAGGGTTTGTTGAAGCTTGAGAACTCCTAGAATCTTCCACTGAACACCGACCCTTCTGACCTCAGGAGGTGGACCCTGAGTACACGTTCGATGAGCTCAATAAGTGCATAGCCTTTTGGAGTGAAATAGATCTGATTTAGCACATCAATTGGCTTTGAGAAAGATGAATTGAGAAAGTCAACTCTGAGTGAGAATTAGTCAAACCTGAGTGCTAATTGAGGAATATATGAGGCATTCTGTGAATTAGTTGATTTAATTGAGATCTAGAGTGATGTACATTACAATCGAGTGGTTTTTAATGTGTTTAGTCGAGAATTAAAGGAGATTAGATCCACTATGTTCTCTAGGTTATTTAGAGTTCATACACTATTCTGGGTCTATTAGGTGAGATTTGAACCTTAATTCTACCCAGATCAGTTTGTTGTAACCTCCTGAGATTGTTCAGAATCTCAAAGAAGCAGTCCCTCTTTCTGCAGAGCCTTTTAGAACTGAAATTTGAGTTCAGTACTATGAGATGAAGCCATGAGCTCCTGTTCCTCTTTGGAGCTTTGCAGAAGCTCTATTCTTGACTTAAAGAGCACAGAATTAAATCTTGAAGGAGTTCAGACCTCTAGTCAAGGTCAAAATACCTTCGATAGGATAGTAGACTCAATTTTCTTCTTCTGCAGCCATTAGTGGCTGTGCTGCAACCTTGTTTGCTAGCTTCAAATTGATGGGTAAATCAACCCTTGAGCATCAAATTGGTGTGTGCTCTTGATAGAATAGGTAAAGGGGTCCTGATCAAGCCTTTGCTCGATCGAAATCATGAACCCTAGTAGCCTCAATTGTCTGCTAAAGTTAGGTAGAATCTAGGAATCAAAGTTCCACATCGGAAAACCATAGCCGCACGACATGGTATATTATGAATTCCTACGTATGCCTTCTCGTTCGTCAGTGCAAGGCACGAAATGAAATAGAGCTTGGGGTGTAGGTGTGTGCGTTGAACGTGCTTGTGCATGGGTGTGTGTGTGCGTGGGCCTGTGAGTGGTCGTGTGGGCCTGAAAGGCCAGTTACTGTGCATGAGCTTAAAGTGAAATGGATCCACTTACATAAAATTAGGCTCGGACCTAGTAGGGTCTGGTCCCACCCTCTACAGGGTGACGTGTATCCCCGATTGGTCTGAGCTGCCAATAAGAAAATGAAATTTTTATAACTAATATAGGGTAAGTGTGGAATCGAAGACACAGTAAGAGAATATGAGGAAGAGTATTAAGGAAGGATAAAGACTAAAGCAACTTAAGAAGAGAGAGGAACTTAAAGAAGAAGCACATAAGGCTTAAGGCTTAAGAAGAAGAGCTTGACGGAGAGAAAAAGAGTAATAGCAGCAAGGAAATAAGAAAGAAGAATGAGAGTGCTGAAGAAGCTTAAGAAAAAAATGAGAGAAGAAAAGGAAGATGAAATCAGATGTCTTGCTTTATTTTTAGCCTTCTAATTGCCATTTTTTAAGACATCCATTGCTATTTTCTTAGACGTCTGATTGTAATATCATTAATATATCTTATTCTCCTATATTATTTTGAGCTTTAAAAGATGTAATAAGGCATTTGCAATCATTTGTTTAGCATTTCCTTTCCTTAATCTTTTGTAATTAGCCATATTTGATGTAATAAACATGCTTACTTGGTTTCAATGAAAAATCACATGTGTAAATATGTTCTCTATTCATGGAATGTTACATGTGCTAATTTGACTAATTCTTTTGCAATGTTCATAGGCTCAAAGTATTCTAATTTAATATTTAGTCAATTAATTAGTTCTTAATTATTCCTTAGCAATTAATGATGAATTAAGATTAAGTTATGCCTCCTAGTGAACGACTTGGTTTCAACCAGTTAAAAAGAACTTAAAATCTAAAATGTTAGGTTAACTTGACCCTGTACTATACAACCAACATAAAATCATGTTAACCATGTTACTTTCTCATGTGATTAATTATGTCTAAATAACTTAATTAACTGTGTTGAGATTCTAACCGATCATTTTAGTGATGCCGTTGCCAGGGAGGTAACTATAATTTATAGTCACCATTATTATTTTTAGTTTGTAAATATTTCTTTTTACTAATTTGTTTTGTTTTGTTTTGTTTCTGTCTTCTTTTCAGGGTTACCTTTATGGGTATTCTTAGGAAAGGAGGCGGAAATTTTTCACGCTATTTTCTGTAGGCCATTATACATACCATTATGAGCATTCTTACTTAGCCTTTAGTGTAGTTTGCTTGTTGCATTTAGGTTTAAAAAATTTAAAAATACAAAAATATGCATACCTTTCTGATTAGCAGCATCATGTTTTAGGCAAACACTCTTAGGAGACATTCTTACTAGTATCACGTAATTTGACTAGGGATTTTCTATTATTTTTCTCACATCAGTGAGAAAACACGTGCAAAACCCACGTAGGTCCCTGTAGTTGGATAATTAACAAGACAATATTTTTGTTTGAAAAGATCTAAAAAGTTGTCACTTTAGTTCTTTCTATCATTTTTGTGAAAAGATTAAGTAAAAAGAGGACAATTAAAATTTGTGATTCAATCTGTTTGTAGAATGCATGCGGGTTTTTACGCTCTCGTCTGTTGCATGCTATCGTGCACACAACGCGATCACTAGAGTCACACGAGTCCGATTTTTCTACCTCTCCTCTTTACACCACTTAGGGATTTGGTCGAAGATCAACAAGTTTGTCCCACTACTAAAGCCCCGGGGAGCTTGTAGTGAGCGGTCTCAATCCTAGACCTTAGACCTTTGAGCATTAAGGATATGCACTTGCATAGACACAGGTTTAGGATGTGTATTTTGATACTGATATTATACTTGTTTGTGTCCAAAATATTTTTTCTTATTCTAGGACTCTCTTCCTTCCTTCAAAAGAAGAAAAAAACCCACTTTTTACATTATTTTCGGGTCTTGTTTGTCTCTATTTTCAGTGGTGTAAGTGTGCTTTTGCACATTCTTTTGGTTTATGCATGGGAGGCAATCGCTGAAACCACCTCTCGTATCTCCATTGACAGGTATTCCTAAGCCAGTTGCATTGAAGCAACCAATTTTCCCGTCTTATTCATTTGCTTTTTCTGCATTTGATCATATGGACCAAATGTAGAACCAGAATCCAGAGATCTTGATAAGCACATATAAATTCATCATTAAATACTTCTTTATAATAGTTCCTACGCATAGCATTGCATATCATGATATAAATATTGCATAAACATTCATTGCATTGCATCTAGGATAGTTGTACATTATGTACATTAATTCCATCATTTTACATGTCCAGGAGGTAGTGCGACATCTTTATGAGCCTCGGATGAAGAATCTGACCCTACAAACGAATTTAGAGCAATGATCGCAGTCCGTCAACGTAGGAATCGCTCAGATCTATGCTCTATAGCACCCTTCGCAAGAAGAAGATGGACAACCCAAATGGTGCCACATGGCACCATCCAGGCCACCCCACCTAAGCCAAGGAGCCTCCAAGCCCACTGTAAGATAAAATCCCAGCTGTTGGATCTCAATCCAACAGCTATGATGTGCACTCCACGATTGAAGAAACGCCTCATCAAGTGAGGAGTCATCTTGACCGTTGGATCTCCATCCAACGGTCATGGGTGCAGAAGCTTAATTCAAAAGACAAGACTCATGGCGCCCCACAGCACAGTGGTTTACACCTCCACTCTCAACGCATAGACCAGATTATTCATCGATGCATCCCAGAAACTGAGTTCCATAGCACACTTGAGTTCTGCCACACATCTGCGTGTGGTGGACATTTTTCCGAGAAAAAGACGGCCGCAAAAATCTTGTAATCGAGATTCTATTGGCCGTGATTATTTAAGGATGCCTAGGAATTCTCAAGGTCATGCACCCGATGCCAGGCTCTTGCGAACATGGCTATGAGAGATATGATGCTCCAGAACCCAATTATTTCTATCAAAATTTTTGATATTTGGGGCATTGACTTTATGGGACCCTTCCCTCCTTCATTCGGACACCAGTATATTCTGGTTGCTGTTGATTATGTGTCCAAGTGGATTGAGGCAATTCCCACTCGGACCAATGACCACAAGGTGGTCATTGATTTTGTGAAAAGAAATATCTTCAATGGGTTCGAGGTTCCTAGGGCAATTATCAGTGATGGTGTCACACATTTTACTCATGCCCAGTTTTGAAATTTACTGGGGAAATATAGGGTGAACCATCGGATTTCTACACCTTACCACCCTCAGACGAACGTACAAGCCGAGGTCTCTAACCAGGAGATCAAGAACATTTTGCAGAAAATCGTTAGGCCTGATAGGAAGGATTGGACCCAAAAGCTAGATGATGCTCTTTGGGCCTACGGTACAGCATACAAAATGCCTATCGGTATGCCTCCGTTCCTTCTGGTCTTTGGTAAGGCGTGTCACTTACCCATAGAACTTGAACACTGGGCATTTTGGGCCATCAAGAAACATGATGTGGACCTTGAGTTGGCTGGGAAAACCAGGAAACTCCAACTATTTGAGTTGGAGGAGCTTTGAAATGGTGCTTATGAAAATGTCAGAATCTATAAGGCAAGGACCAAAGCTCTCCATGACCGGATGATTTCACGTACAAGCTTTGAGTCGAACCAGAAGGTCTGGCTTTTCAATTATTGATTGAAGCTTATCCCCGGAAAACTCAGGTCTAAGTGGGATGACCTGTTCATTATTGAGCAGATTTTCCCTAACGGGGCCGTCAAAATCTCTGACCCAAAGACGGGTAATATTTTCAAGGTCATTGGATAGCGTCTCAAACACTTTGTTGACCATGTGCTCCCTGAACCCATCTCGGACAAGGTTGCTCTTACCTTGCTGATGTAAACACAATTACACTACTTAAAATGTCTATTTTTGCATGTTCTTAAGCATAGGATTGCATTTCATGATATAAATATTGCATAACATGCATCATCCTTGCATTTAGAGTAGTTTGAATAAAATGGAGGTTAATTGTCTCCTTTTATGTGCTTGGATAGGGCAAATATTTTATCAGGGCCTCGGATCAAAGATCCAACCGTATGGATGTGATCACTTGCCTTAACCACCGTGGGCTGATCATCGCCCAGCTGAAGGCACTAAACTTAGCACATGTAAAGATTGTTCCAAGCTGACTAGAGTCTTATGGAAACCAGATGCTATTCTTCCACTTCTACTCTCCTACATGCTTTCATTTTGGACAATGTGGACATTGAAATAGATAAGCATGGCGGGGTGGAAATATCTTATAATCATTTTATCAGCTGTAATAGTAATTTCCTACCTTCTTTTTCTCTATTTAAAAAGAAATAAAAAAAATAGAAATAGCAGATGAGAACTTAAGAATTAGGAGTTGCAAACTTTAGGAATTGATACTTTGAGACCTAAACACTTAGACTCTTCAGGTATTTAGGCTTAATTAGACCGGGTGTCCACTCGAATGTGGACTTAGTCTCGAGTCATCGCCAATTTAAATTCATTTTTAATTTGGCTAATAAATTGGGATGATAAGTATGTGACTTATCAACCTACCCTCTGATTTGGGGAGACTTTAAGCCTAAGCATCTTCACACATTTTTTTGCACTAACTCACTTTTTGGCAGTTTGTTCTGAAATTGGGTAGCTAATGAGCTATCTAGGGTGGTATGGCTGCCAAGTTGTCGGTGGTAACAGCTCATTAGCCGGTTGTCCAGAGCCCAGTCACAAGACCATTTTTATTGTACTGCCTTTAGGTAAATCTTAGATCAGGGAAGCCACCTACTTAAAAAAATATAAAGAATAAAAATAAATAAAATAAAAAAATAGAAAAAGGAGAAAAAAAATAAAAAATAAACAAAACCACACTTCACCGCACGAGTATGTCTGACAAGTTGTCGATGGTAACAACTCATCGGCCAGCTGTCCAGAACCCAACTCACAAAAAAATGCATGATAATTCCCAAAACACTTAGGGAAGAAGTGGGGAAGTAGAATAAACCGGGGAGATATACACTGGGTTCACCCTTGTGTTGACCCCATAAATAAAAATAGGGAGAAAGCTACTGATCAAAAAGATAAACCTCTAGGCAAGGTCACCTAGGGTCGTAGAAACCCAAAGTCCGTTTTAACGGCCATCTAGTGAATCTTTCACTATTTTCACAAGATGCTTAGCACTTAGAGTCCTTTTTGAGTCTTGGCAGGTCGGGTAGCCGTAAAAAGTTATCCCGAAACTCTCAAGCTCCAAAAGTACAAAAAAATTAGAAAAGAAGAAAAATAATAAAATGTATTTTCCCTTTCCAAATAAGGTGAGGGCTTGGATAGTCTGCATTCTGGCAGGCACCCGGGCACTGTTGAGTTTTAGTAATTAGGTCTTGGGGTTGAGATTTTCTAAAGCAATCAATCAATCTGTTGATGGCTGCTCTCCAAAATTTGCAGAATCTGCAAATCCGTCCACATCGACCTGAGGCGGGTTTTGAAAACCTTGATTTATTGATCCCTTGTTCTAAGCCTCTACTCCGCGACTATTATAATCCATCAAATGCACAAGTAGAGCCTATTGTTAGGATTCCCGTTGGGAAAACAACCCAGAATTAAAGCCAAATATTATAGGTCTTATCCCACACTTTCACGGATTTGCATCCAAGGATCCATTCCAACACATTGAAGATCTAAAAAATCTATCTCGGACTCTTGGTCCTCGAAATCAAAGCCAGGAAATCCTATTGATGAAAATGTTCTCCTTTAGCCTTAAGGACAAGGTTGTCTATTGGTATAGAATTATAGCATGACAAATCTTGACTTGGGCTGAACTCGAATCTGCATTTTTGAAGAAATTCTTCCCTATTGGTAGCACCAATGCATTAATGCGAGCCATCACTACCTTCTCTCAAAATCAAGGAGAACCAATTCATGAAGCGTGGGAACACTTCCATGAATTGCAAAGGAAATGCCCACATCACGACATCCCTCGCTGGCAACTAATGCACGCCTTTTATTATGGATTGCAAGAAGGCATTTGCAATCTGGTCGATGCCTCTTGTGGAGGGAATTTCTTGAATCACGATGCAGAATCCACCTCAGAACTGTTTGAAGGGATGGCAAAGAATTCGATCAACAATGCATCCATGTCGTAATTCACGCGGGGCACCAATATAGCTCATCAAAACTCGTAGAAGGGCATTCACAAGATAGGGAATCTATCCAGTTCTAAGGATTTAGAGATCATAGCAGAGAAACTGGACAAAGTTGATATCGTAGAGAAGCATCTTGACGAGGTCAGAAACACAATGAAATCTCTTACGCCTTTACTCACTACACAAAATCCCGCATGTTTACCTATTTCACAAATTCCTGTGGGGAGGGAGTTTGTGAATAATTTGGATTTGAGAGATCCATCTTCCTTGGGTTTTCTATCTACTCCTGCACCAACCTGAGGGACCTTTGTCCCACAATCTTTCCCACCTCTATCCTGACATCTTGTTTTTGTAGAAAACATGCTTTATCCTTCTGATTTGAAAGCCATTCAAGGATACGCACCAAGATCAAACCCATATTCGAATACCTATAATTCTGGATGACGTAATCACCTTAATTTCTCTTGGTTTGACCATTCACAAAGACCATCATATCCGACTCAGACTAGGCAAAACCCGCCTACGTTGCCGTTTCAGCAACCAAATATGAGGCCATTTCACGTGGGTTCGCAGAACTTCGTGGGGCCAAATAGAGACTCGCATTTCGACCAAATTTTGCAAGCTGTGACTGAGAGCCGGTGACAGAATGCTGAAGCTCTTTCTGAGGTACAATGACAATGTTCGATAGAACTGGCTGATCTCAGGGGCCAAATCACACAGTTAGCTAAGTCTCATCAGCTAGGGGCCCTTCCATCCCAGCCAGTTCCAAACCCTATGAATCTCTAGCAGAGACCATACCTGGGATTTCAACATTTGAATTAGAGACAAGTCCATTTCCTTAATCAAATACCCCTGAATCAAAATCCGAATCAGAATCCACCCTCTGCTACTCATGATTACGAGTATCAAAATCAGTAGCAATATTTTTCGACTCAAGGCGACCAGCCTCTACTCTCTAATCCATCTTTCTAGAATCAAGCATCATCTTCTTCACGAGCTTCTTCTTCACATGCAAGTATTAACTTTGTTACAACCCACCGTGGGGCTTCCACTAAGGATCCAGTAGATCCATGAAACCTATCCCAAGACCCTAGTACATCTAGAATGGCCCCTGTTTCTACACCAATAAGAGGTGACACACCCAATCCCGTGAATCCTGCTTATTCCCGAGATCAGGGTAATACCTCAATAGAATAGAAAATCCATGTTCCATTCCTGGAAGCTTTGAAGAAGACTAGAAACAAAAGCAACCTGTTACATAAGATGAAGATTTAGTTAAAATTTTTGAACAAGTACATATTAATATCCCACTCCTAGATGCTATTAAACATATTCCAACTTACGCGAGATTTCTTAAGGAGTTGTGTACTCCTAAGCATAAGCCAAGGAAAGGAAGCACTGTGGTACTCTCGGAGCAAGTGAGCTCTATTATTTCGAGTATGGTTCCTTTGAAAAGGAAAGACCTGGGTTCTCCATTTATTTCCTATATAATTGGGGACAAGTGTTTTGATAGAGCCATCCTAGATTTAGGAGCATTTATTAATCTCATTCCTTCATCCTTAGTAGACCATTTCCAAATAGAAAATCTTAAGTCTACTAATGTGACTTTACAATTAGCTGATGATCTATTAAGTCACCTAAGGGAATGTTGGAGGATATTATTATATGAGTTCGGGACATTTATTTTCCTATGGATTTCATTGTACTTGATATGCAAGTACCCGAATACATTAGAGATACCCTAATTATTTTAGGGAGACCCTTTTTGTCCATTGCTAAGGCCAACATAGATTCTGAGTCTGGAAAGATTGAGTTAAAATTTGGGGAGAAGACAATCAAATTGGATATATTTAGAGCTTCTCGAGGATTAGATTGCAAATGGATTGAGGAAATTATATCAATTTTGATTTTTCAGGATGACCCAAGTTCCTTAGAACTAGAAAACACATCTTTTGATATCTTGTACCCTCAAAACAAAAATCAGCTATCAGAATCTATACTCGATCCTGAATCTAAATCACATGACTCATTTCAGTCACTTTTTGCAATAAAAAATCCCACCCTAAATCCTGTTGTTGATTTGACTCCTACACCAGAATTGAAGCCATTTCCTAATACTCTTAAATATATCTATGTTGAACCTAATCAAACATATCCAGTAATCATCAACTCCAATCTATCTGAATCACAAGAATTAAAATTGATCAAGGTTTTACGAGATCATAAGAAGGCAATCGGGTGGACCCTACATGATCTCACCGAGATTAGTCTCAATTATTGTACTCATCGCATCTTTATAGAATATGGGGCACGACCTTCAAGAGAAGCTCAAAGACGTTTAAATCCAAATCTAAAGGAGGTTGTAAAGAAGGAAATAATCAAGTGGCTAGATGCTGACATTATATATCCTATATCTGATAGCCCTTGGGAGAGTCCAATTCAAGTGGTACCTAAAAAGGCATGACTCACCATGATCAAGACTGAATATGGAGAAACCATTCCCACACGAATTGTGAATTCATGGCAGGTTTGCATCGACTATCACAAGCTCAGCACGGTTACAAAGGACCACTTTCCCTTGCCATTCATTGATCAGATCCTTGAGAGATTAGCTGGTAATAGGTTCTTCTGCTTCTTGGATGTTTATTCTGGATACAATCAAGTCACAATTTATCCTAAAGATCAAGAGAAAATGACTTTTACTTGCCCTTCGGAACCTTTGCTTTCCGAAGAATGCCATTTGCGCTTTGCAACGTGCCCGCGACTTTTCAGAGTTGCATGTTAGCCATTTTTACTGAGATGGTGGGTGAATGCATGGAAGAATTCATGGATGATTTTTCAGTCTTTGAGGAAACATTTGATATTTGTCAGGATAATTTGTTGAAGATTCTTAAGAGATGTATAGAAGTGAATCTTGTCCTCAGCTTGGAAAAGAGCCATTTATGGTTCCAGAGGGCATTGTACTATGCCACCTCGTGTCTGAGCGAGGTATCCAAGTAGATCGAGCCAAGATCAATCAAATCTCAAATCTTCCAATTCCTAACTTGATCAAGGGCATCAGATCTTTTCTTGGGCTTGTGGCTTTCTATAGAAGATTTATACTCAATTTTTCGAAGATTGCTCGACCACTCACAAACCACCTCACAAAGGACACAACTTTTGAGATGGGTGAGGAGTGTATATTTGCATTTGAGACATTAAGAGATAGAGTTACATAGGATCCGATTCTGCACCCACCTAATTGGGATTTACCATTTGAAATCATGTGTGATGCATTAGATTATGCAGTTGGAGCTATTTTGGGACAGAAAATTTAGAAAAATCCAATAGTGATCTACTATGCTAGTAAGATTTTGAATGAGGCAGAAAGGATCTACACAGTTACAGAAAAGGAATTACTAGTGATAGTATTTGGATTAAAAAGTTCAAATCTTATATACTCGAATCTCAAATAGTTGTGTACTATGATCATTCTGCTATTAGACACCTTCTATCAAAAAAGGACACGAAACCTAGGTTGATTAGATGGATCTTGCTTTGGCAAGAATTCGACCTAGAAATTTATGATAAGGCAGGAAGATAGAATGTTGTTGCCAACCACCTTTCCCACCTTTCTTCTGAGATTATTGAATCAACTCCTCCAATCACTAAGCACTTTCCTGATGAACATCTTTTGGCTATATCATCAGATCTTCCTTGGTATGCAGACATCGTCAACTATTTGGTTACACATCATTTCCCACCTGATTGGGACAGGAATCTCAAATCACGACTTAGTTCAGAAGCCAAATACTATTTCTGGGAAGATCTATATCTGTTTCGACTCTGCAACGATCAAATCATCAGGCGTTTTGTTTCCTCTTTCGAGATTGATTCTATGCTTTCCTTTTGTCAAGACCAAGCTTGTGGCGATCATTTTCTGGTCGTAAGACCTCTGCAAAAGTTTTACAATGAGGGTTTTATTGGCCCACTTTATTTGCAGATTCACAGACATATTGTAAGGCATGTAGTCGCTACCAAACTCTTTGTAGCATGTCCCGAAAAGACATGATGACTCTGAACCCGATTGTAGTCTATGAGATCTTTGATATCTAGGACATAGATTTCATGGGTTCGTTTCCGTCCTCTTCTGGCTTCGAGTTTATTTTACTCGCAGTTGATTATGTATCTCATTGGATCAAAGCCGTACCCACACGCACAAATGATCACCGAGTTGTCATTCCTTTCATAAAGAGAAATATGATCGCTCGTTTTGGCGTACCTCATGCTATCATTTCTGATAGCGGATCCCATTTTAACAACACCCAATTTAGGCACCTACTTAGAAAATATGGGGTTACACATCATATTGCTACACCTTATCATCCACAAACCAATGGGCAAACAGTGGCTTCTAATCTGGAGATTAAAAAGATCCTTCAAATGATAATCCAACTCGATAGGAAGGATTGTTCTTCCCATTTAGATGAGACTTTTTGGGCTTATAGGACCGCCTACAAAACACTAATAGTCATGTCACCATACAGACTTATTTACAAGAAACCCTATCATCTTCCCGTAGAAATTGAACACAAGGCCTATTGGGCAATAAAGTCTGTAATTTGGACCTCGCAAAGGCTGGTGATCACCGCAAGTTGCAGCTTAGTGAACTTGAGGAATTACGACATGATTCCTATGAGAGTTCAAAGTTGTATAAGGAAAAACTTAAAGCCCTCCTTGATAAACATATTTCCCACAAATCTTTCACACCTGATCAGAAGGTGTTGCTCTTTGATGCCTACCTAAAGCTCTTCCCTGGGAAACTTAGGTCAAAATGGCAAGGTCCATTTATTGTAGTTAGAGTCTTCGACAATATAGTTGTTGAAATCACTAAACCCAACAAGGATCAACCCTTCAAAGTTAATGGTCAACATTTAAAACCTTTTTTGGAACCACATGTTTTGGGTCTTGTTGGAGACTATTACATGTTCCACTAGGGTTTACATCCATCATTTCACCACTCATTCTGTATATAGTTGTTTCCTATTTTCTACACTTTTCTCTACACATACACTTGAATCTGTACCTAAATTGCCACTTATTTTACATTGATTACCTTCACTTAGTCCGACTGACCACTATGACCTTTGGTCAGGATAGAAATCGTTTGCACAGAGATCTTTGATCTCCTCTTTCTAACTCCTTCCGTCACCCTACACTAAGTGAAGTGTAATATCTTTTCCACCGTTCTTACAATGAGGACATTGTAAAAATTTTACTTGGGGTGGTGTGAAGTGACAATTTTCACTTCAAGTGTATTTGTAGATAAAAGTAAAAAATATAAAAACATAAAAAAATTAAATATCCATGAAATTAAAAAAACAATAATACCCAAAAATTAAAAAATTCTTGGAAAAGAAAAAAATACCCTAAATATTTGAAAATTTTTGAAAAAATCATAAAAATATGAAATTTTATAAAGCATAAAAATAAAAATATACAAATATAAAAATTGAAAAATTACAAAATCATAAAAATAGTAAAGGGGTTCTACATTTATAATAAGGAAGAGAAAGATGAAGATACAAAAACATATTTATACTTAATTATATTAGTATTTAAAAGCTTAATTTTGCTTTTAGGTCAGAAACCAAATATATATATATATATATATATATATATATATATATTTTGTAGATAGTATTTTATAAGAGCATTGAACCCTTATTTATATTTTAACTTAAATAATCTTTTCAAAACATGCATCTGTTTGCTAAATTTTTAATGGGATTTTGTTTGAGTTAGAATCTAAAATCCTAAGGATCTTTTTTTCTACTCTTTACCCTGAAATAAAGTAACTAAGGTGTATTAAGTTTAAAATTTGAGTTTCGGAATTAAATTGTAACTTTCTTGGTCATTAGACAAAGTCCTTTTGCTTTTTGAACTTCTATTTTCACCACCAAGTTAAGTTAAAAGGTCAGATATTCAAAGTTAATTAAGAGATGGTAAAATCTTAGTCTTAAGGTATATCTGGCTATAGTTAGCTTAATCAACTAAGGACATTTGTCTAGACTTAGTGAGTTCTATCTTGACAGATCCTGCAGGAGAAAACTAAGAGTTTAAAGAACCTAAGAGTGAATGGCTTTGCTGTCCAAGCTTTGGTTTGAGAGTTAAGTAACCTAAGCGTCCAAAATTCACACACATGGAGTTGTCTTATTGGCATCTGAGACTGCGAAAACATAAAGGTTAAGAGATCGATTCTAAATCCTCTTTAGTCCAAGGATTTCCGTGGGGCGACTCATGAAAGGGTGAAGGATGTGCCACTCACCTAGGAAAGAGAATTTGAATTTTATATTAGTAAGAAAAATGAGAAGGAGAAAAATAATAAAAAAAGAAGAAAGATTAAAACACCCTGCAGTTAAGTACCTCGCTACAAATGGGTGCTTATGCAGTTTATCCACCAAATAAAGCATCTCGGTACAAATGGATGCTACCCTTCCTTCCATCAAATAAAAAAACACCTCGCTACATATGGGTGTTCTATCCTATAGAAAAGACTTGAAAAAAAAATATGGAGATAAAAATTAGGAATAAGAGACCCAGTGGTCAACTGGGGAGATATACACAAAAAGTGTTAACCTCGAGGTAAAAAACAGGTGAGGAGAAAGCAACCAAATCTGAGTAAGGCTAAGCCAAAAGATTGAATTGGAATAACCTAGATTGGAAATTGATGTCTTAAGATCTGGATTTTTGCAACTTTGGATGCCTTAGGACAATTCTCTTCACAAGCATAGATTCTTTAAAATCATAGGTACTGAACCTTTGTATTGGGTAGTGAAGCCTAGGAAATCAGATTTTGAGGACTTGCAATTGAGGCCTAAAGGAGAAAAGTTGATGAAACCCTAGGTCTAGAAGTCTATCCTTGGTGCTGTGGGCTGGCAGATTAGGACTTTACCACTCTAAGTTTGGTTAATAATGAGTGTCTGGCTATGTTGCTAAAACTCAGGTTGAAAAAAATGAAATTTCATAAACTTAAGGATTAACTTAAGTCTATTGAGTTTTTGAGTTAAAACTTAATTTCCAACTCTTGAGTTTTTTTTCTTAAAACACTTTGAATTCTGAGTTCTAGGGTTTAGAGTTTTTACATAGAATAAGAGGGTTTTCAGTATTCAGATTTTTGATAAAATTCCTATCAAAAACTCTATTTTTAATATAGCATATTTTGAGAGGGGTATCTAAGTTTTTAAGTCTAAGTAAAGAGATTTACGCATAATGCTCAGCATTTTTACGGATACTTATTTATATATACATAAAAATCTAAAAATAATTTTGAATATCTAAAATTCTTACAAAAGCATTGCTTTATATAGTTTTTATTTATAATAATTTAAACCTAAGTGTTTAAATCATTGTATTTCTAGTCAATTTTACTAGGGACTAACAAAACTTTGGCTTGAGGGTATGATGAGAGGCTCATCATGGCTTCTAATTACCTCTAATTAACTAGTTTTCCTAGTTAATTAGCTAGGAATATGCATATATAAGGGTTAATTATCTAATAAAGGATAAATCATTAAAGCACCTTAAAATAATATAAAAATGCTAAAATATCAGCCAATTAATATTATTAATAATTTAATTAATAAATGGATGCAAAATACCATTAATTAGTTACCAAATTAATATCTTATTTAACTTAAGTATGACCTAAGACCTAAGTCTTTAATAACTTAAGTAAATAAATTTAATAAATATAAATAAATGGGTCAAAAATGTGAATACAAGGCTTTAATATAATATCCGGCTAAGTTATAAATATATATAAAAAGTAAGAAAAGAAAATAATTTAAATTAACCATAAAAGCCTCTGTTTTCATTTTGGTCCTCGAAATTCATTGCACTTGAGCCCTTTTATTTTTCTTAGGTCCTTAATTTTCCTTGCACATAAGTCCCTACGAACACCATCTTCTTCTTCATTTCTTCTTCAGCCGCTTGAACGGCTTACGTTCGGCAGTGATGTCACCCTCTGATTGCACAGCAAAAATACACCAATAAATATGCCATCTTGTGTTATTTCCTAGCACTGCCATTGCATATTAGGTAGCTATAGTTGCATTTGTAAAAAGGCAATTGCATGCATTTACTTGAGAGGGGAGGATAATGCGAATAATTGGCCATTTAATTAACATCTTCTTCAAGCACTGCCTCGCAATTTCACCTTCTTCATTTTTTTATTTTGACATTGAAATCGTTTCCCTCGCGCGGCTCAGGGCATGGGGCTTGCATCTCTTCACGCCATTCCCCTACCAGTAGCATGCTCTGCCTGCAGCATGGCTGTGGCAGGATCCTTCTTCTTTAAAAAGCCCTGCCCTCTCCCTTGCGCAAGGGGAGCCTGGGACACACACCACTGCAGACACCCTTCCTCCAGGCCATCGTCCTCCCCTCTCCCCCTCCATACGCAGTAGCTCTTCCACTGAAGAGATACACTGGAGGTAGGAGCAAGATCACAGTGGTCCCATGACCACCACTGTGAGTTCCACCACCACCCAGCTTCCCTGAGAGCAGGTTGGCGTGGTGGTTTCATCCTTTGTTTTCACCGCATAACTCCCTCGCCGCCATTGTCAACGCTCCAAGGTCTGAAGGACCAACAGCAGCGACAGCCGCCAGCAGTAGTGCAAGCACCGCGTGTACGCCAGCAGATGCCCCTGCAGATCGTCCACAGGCTCTCTCCATGCGTGCAGGCACCTTCCAGCGTACCCGCGCATGTAGAACCGACCGCAACCGGTTGCTCACTCTGTGCGGCACTGTAGCTACTGTTCACGCCTCTCAGCGCGACATTGTAGCTACAGTGTGGTGACCTGGTTGTTTCTCAGCTATCCGGTCACCGCACGCTCTCTCTCCTCGCGGTGACCGCCTCCAGCCAGTCATGCGCGCGCATTCCAGCATCTGTGCCCACGTCCGCATACGCCCGCTCCCGTTCCAACCTGCAATGCAGTGCACTGTGCTATGTAGTGCACTGTGTTGCGCTCTCTCCCACACTCCTGCACCCGCCTGCGTGCGACAACAGCGCGCGCGTTCCCCCTGCGCTCGCTCCTGCATCCTTGCGCCCGCACCACCAGACGGTGCCTGCGCCACCAGACGACGCCCACGGCAGCCAGATGACTTAACACACCCTCTTCCTTCAGCGTGAACTCCTCACTCATACACACACCACACTCGTACACACACACACTTGTACACTCATACACTCACTTGTACACACCTATACATATATACATATATATATATACATATTAATACCTATACAACTATATATAAGTATATATACATATATATATATTTATACGTATATACATATATATGTAAATATATACATATACACATACATATATTACTATATATATATATATATATATATATACATATACATATCTATATATATCTATACACATAGATACTTATACAAATATATCTATATACATATATACATAAATATATCTATATACATATATTACTATATATATATACATATATATAGTTAAATATATATACATATATATCTAGTTACAAATATATATATATATACCTATATATATATAGTTACATATCTATATATATATACATAACTACATATACACCTATATAGTTATAACCCTATATATATATACATATATACATTTATATACACATTACCTACCTGTATCCCTACGCACTAGTCACTCCACCACGCGCTATATCGTGGGAATATCTGCACCAATTGTTGATATTCCCCGATACCTGCGTAAAGAAAGCGCCTCCACACACACTCTCACACATCCATCCTACACTTTACGCGGCACTTCGTCTTGTTGGTTGCGTCTTTCTAGATGTGGACCAACTTGACACTGTGCTACATGCCATTTCCACTTCCACCCCCACCCCTATATATATAATATACACATATCGATATATATATTGACTATATTTATTTCTCTACAAGCAACCTATCTTATTTTATTTCTCTTTTGTTTCCTACTATTAAAAAGATAAAAAAAAAGAGTAAAAGAGAAAAGATAATCCTTGTCTTGCAGGTACTCGGTCTTGCGAATAGCAGGACCAATTTTTTTGAAAACCCTAAGTTGGCTCAAAGCCAAGAACAATTTGGCTCAAAGCCAAGGACCTGATTTTGAGGGTGTACCTCAAGGATAAAATTATCAACAGAAAAATCTTAAATAAAAAAAACTAAAAACATAATAAAAGCACGGAAGAGATAGGTTTTAGGAAAGGTATAGAAACTTCTTCACATTTAATTCCCGCCTCCCTGATATCGGCCCTGGGCTTAAAACTAACCAAGATAAAATTAAGTAGGCCAGGTAAAAAAAAAATTTGTTAAAGTTGTTTAGATTCGATTTAGGTTAACCACTATACTCACTTCAATGATAATTTCACAATATTAACATAACCTATTCGAGTCCTAACACACCCTTTTTCTGGCACTGTTGCCGGGGAAGTCCGCAATGAGGTAAAGTTTCTACTCCATTCCTTTAATTTTCTCTTCTCACACCCTTCTATTCACGGGTGTTTTTGTTTGCTGGTGTGCTGGAAAACCAGTTGCAAGGAGGAGCAAGCAGAAAAAATCATAAACATGGGCAGATCCAAGGTGGGAACGAGAGCGTGAAGTCACCAGCGCCGCACTGGAGCTTCACCCACATTGCTGAAAGGGTAGGTCTCTCTCTTAGCAACTTAGGTCAACTTGTCACCTTAATAAAAAAAAACCTAAAAACACTTCTTGGGATTTCTTAGGGCAAGTGGATTAAAAATCACTTGTTTGATTGTCTGCCATCAACCCCCACCACCCCAAGATTTCCTACCAAACTTCACATAGTGAAGATCCAAGAATCTTGATTCTTGAATCTTTCATCGTGGGAAGTATTCTTTGAGGCAAGATTAAATAGATTGATTGCCATCCCTCCTTGCCTGATTTATCCGCAATTCAGGATCACATTTTTGATGGGGAGACTTGGAATTGAGTTGATTCCAACCCCACCATGACCTTTCACGTGCCTTAGATTTGATCCCGAATATTTCAACCCCAACACTTTGATTTTCTTTACATTATCTTGTGGTTGAGCCTTATGTGTGGAACATCATTTTGGTGATTGGGAGCACATGAATTGAAGTGCTTTGGCTCCCTTTCACACTAACCTAAAATTGACTTGTGCATCCACACATAGAAATTTCCACCTAGGGAAGCCCATTGCATTTTTAGCATGCATTAACCAACTCACATTGAAGAAGGGTTTGTTGGGCATAGAAGAACTTGTATTTTCTTAAAACCCGGAGATTGGTTGAATTGGTAACTCAGTGAAATCTTAAAATCCATACTACTTAAGGCTGAGATTCTAAAAACCATTCACCAACTAAAACTTCAATTCAGGGAGATTTCCCCATTGCATGCTTGGTTTACACACTTTCTAAAATCAACGTACTTGGGCATTACCCGTATACAATGCCCTTCACATTCCTGGAGCACTTGATCCTAAGCCTTTAATTAAAACTGGTAGCAACTTGACCCTTATTAAGGATTGGAGGTCTAACTACCTGCGTGTAGTGCCTACGTGCTGGTACGGGTTCCCACGTGCTATCGGGTGTCTAAGACTGGGGCAAACAGCCTTTCAATCTGGCCCGATGGTTCTGCGGTGCTCGCATTTGGTTCTGTAGGTTGTGATAGTAGGTAACTTAGATCATTAGGTCTAAGGGCACACTATAGAGGTTAGGACTTTGATTGCCTTGATTTGTCATCAAGTGTACCTTTGCGGCGTCATTTCTCTCATCTCCTTTTCCCTTCTTATCTCCCCAACTCTTCCTGCGGTAGTGCATGTTTTGGAGGAGGTCACAAAACCCTGAATTGTTTGAATTGTCTGATAATTTTAGAAGGACAGAAATCAAATCGTCATCCTCCTCCATAAACATGGCTGCACGCCCACCCCCAAATCCCGAGGGAGGAAACCGCCCTCAAAACCCACCAGGTGGTGGAGCCATGGACCCCATAACCTGCCTCCAAGCCCAAATGGAAATGTATAGTGACCATATTTAAGCCATTAGGGAAACCTTGGAGGAAATGTCGAACCCTCCTGAATGGGAGGAGCCTAGGTCTCTTAGCTCTTATCAAAATCCCGCTGCTACAGAGACCATAGGACAAATACAGGTCCCCATGGGCGGGGACAATTTTAAACTGAAACCTAATATAATTGGCCTAATTAACTTTCACTTCCGTTGTCTTACAAGTGAAGATCCTTTTCTCCATTTGGAAGACCTAACCCGATTGGATGAAACGGTTAAACTAAGAAACATTGGGTTATCAATTGTCCTCATGAAAATGTTCCCATTTTCGTTTTGAGATAAAGCGTCGCAATGGTTACACACCCTTGGGAGAACCATCCATTCTTGGTAAGAGATGCAAATGGCATTTCTCAAGAAATTCTTCCCAATCGGGCGAACCAATGCACTTCACCGTGCTATAACTTCCTTTACGCAACAAAATGGCGAACAATTTCATGAGACTTGGGAGAGGTATAATGACCTCCTCCGGAAGTGTCCGCACCATGGTCTGCCTAAGTGGCATATAGCCCAAATTTTCTATTATGGGATAAATGAGACTTTGAAGCAGATTGTAGATGCCTCCTGTGGAGGGAATTTCATGAAAAAAGATGAGAATGGAGCATTTGAATTATTTAAAAACATGAGCGAAAACTCAATGAACAATGCCTCCATTGTAGCCTTTAATCGTACCAGCCTGCCCCATAATGTTCACGAAGTTGACACGGGACCCTCCCATTCATCCACTGATCTTAACCTTATCGTACTAAAATTGAATGGAGTCTCCATCGTGCACAAGAAGCTGGACGAGCTTCTGGCCAATCCCGCCCATTCTATGGCAAACACCCCCACCTCACCACTTCGTTATAATCCCAATCCTTCCAACGCCAGGCTTATCCCCAAAAACCCCGTGAGATCTTCCTTACCGAGTGTCGCACCAAGCGATTCAGTAAGCCATGTGGATCTAGCTTCTGCAAGCCAGTATTTTGACATGGAGGACCAAGCCTCCGTGTGCTTGGATGCATTTTTACATGCAAACTCGTCTTCTAGCTTAGAAGATGCTTGTGTCCTGGGGAACAACCCGTTCTCTGCTACTTATAACCCAGGGTGGTGAAATCATCCGAACTTCGCATGGTCCAATA
Organism: Thalassia testudinum; assembly: GCA_037157565.1. Classification (NCBI taxonomy): domain Eukaryota; kingdom Viridiplantae; phylum Streptophyta; class Magnoliopsida; order Alismatales; family Hydrocharitaceae; genus Thalassia; species Thalassia testudinum. The sequence continues at coordinate 126,622,567 of JAZHRO010000014.1, read as the reverse complement.
ACCCACAGCGCCAAAACCCCGCGGGTGGGCCAATGTGACCGTCCGCACTCGTCATCCCAAGGGCCCAGTCTAATCCTGTGGCAAATCCACCATCGGGTCCTTGCATACCACAAACAGAACACACATCAAGTCCTCTTGATAAACTGATGCAAATGATGACGGAAATATCTAATCGCCATGAAGAGAACATGACCTCTCTTCAGCACCAATTGGCGTAGCAGAATGCTGAGATCAGTCAACTACACATGGTGACTCGATCTCACGGCACTCTTCAGCCCAACCTATTCCCAACCCGCGAAATTTCGTACCCCATGGTCCTCAAGCACAGGTACAACCTTCTCAGAGGCAGGTTCATCAGATTCTGCAGGCTTTGAGCATTCCACCAGGATTTCAGGCTAATCCTGCAGCAACTACACCTCACCCTTATGTCCCTATTGTGAACCCTCCTCCGCATTATGATCCCACTAGACCAGTGATGTCCAATGCGATTACTACGAGGAGTGGAAAGAAAACCGTCGATCCGCCTCGACCTGATCTTGGCCCATCTTTTTTATCGCCCTCTCATTCGAGATGCGCACCACATTCGCGAGAGGGCGATACACCCAAACTAGTGCCAGAATCGGTCCCATTCCCTGAGGCTCTACTAAAAAAGGCAAGAAAAAGGATACGCAGGCCTTTGATAACCTATGTAATTTATTCAGGGATGTTGAAATTAAGGTACCCTTTTTAGAGGCTATCGACCACATACCTACTGTCGCCCGATTTTTCAAAGACTACACTACACCCAGGCGACAGTCAAAGAAAACAAAGAATCCGGTGGTTCTCTCACCTCATGTGAGTTGTGCTATACTATCAAATCTACCACCAAAGTAGAAATATCTGGGCACACCGCTTATTTCTTGTAGCATCCAAGGCTACAATTTTAACCGTGCCCTACTTGATCTAGGATCTTCCATCAATCTTATACCAACCATCATGCTCAAGAAATTTGCCTTAGGAAATCTGAAACCCACCCCTGTCACGTTACAGTTGGCAGATCGTTCTGTCAAAATACCAAAGGGTGTGGTGGAAGACATGGTGGTTAGGGTCAACAGTCTCTGTTTTTCTATTGACTTTCTTGTTTTGGATATGGAAGTTCCTAGCTCACTTTCTGATTATCCGATCATCCTTGGTCGATCTTTCTTGGCCACTGCCCTCGCCCATATCGACTGCGAGTTGAGATGTATTGAGATTGCCGTTGGATCTGAGAAGCTCAAGCTTAACATCCTCAAGGCAACCAAAACTTTGATTGTGATTGCATCAAGGATGACACGTCTGACAAGGACATGGCCGTCAACACATGTATCAGACTAATTGTGGCCTATTCTGACTGTTGTGGATTGCCTTTAAACACAGACGATTACCTGACCGACACATATTGTGACGTTCCCCGATCCCTCCCTTGTCCCGTACCTTCTCCTGACCAGACTTCTGACGAGGTTTTCTCTGCTTCCCATACCTCATGGTCTGAGTCATATTCGGGCTACTCACCGCCGGTCCACACTCTTGAACATCGGATTGCCCTTTCTTTCCTGCCAAATCAAGGGGAATTGCAACTCCACACTAGGACCTTGAGCCCACGTACTACTCACTGGGGCTATCCCTTTTTGGATCCATCTGTCCAAGATGCCCCTCTTCTTGGCCAAACTGAGGGCCAACTTCTTCCACCTAACTTGTTTTCTTTTGATCTGCTTGGGACACTCTCGTCCCAAGGAATGCCAGATCTTTCACCATCTACTCCTGAGCCGAAAGAGTTGCCTGATTTGCTTAAGTATGTTTTCTTGGGACCAAATGAAACACTCTTCGTAATCAATAGTTCAAAATTGACCAAGGAGCAAGAGTGCAAACTAGCAAAGGTCCTTATGGAACACAAGGTAGCCATTGGATCGTCTTTATCAGACTTAACTAGCATTAGCCCCTCCTATTGCACTCACCGTATATATACGGAGGAGGAGGCTCGACCTTCCTGCAAGATGCAGTGACGTCTCAACCCTAACATGCGGGAGGTCGTTAAAAAGGAAATTATTAAGTGGCTGGATGCAGGTATAATCTACCCGATCAGGGATAGCCCCTGGGTGAGCCCATTTCACGTCGTACCCAAAATGGCGGGACTCACCATCCGTATCAATGACAGGGGTGAATCCATCCCTACATGCACTCCTACATCTTGGAGAGTGTATGTAGATTATAGGAAACTTAATCCTGCAACAAAGAAAGATCATTTTCCTCTACCTTTTATTAACCAAATCCTGGAGCGGTTAACGGGAAATAAATTTTTCTGTTTCCTGGATGGATTCTCTGGATATAACCAGGTGGCAATTGACCCCAGGGACCAAGAGAAAACCACCTTTACCTGCCGTTCAGACTTTGTAATGCGCCAGCAACTTTCCAGAGATGTATGCTAGTGATATTCCATGACATGTTGGGTGACTTTCTCATGGTTTTCATGGATGACTTTTTGATCTTTGGACCCTCTTTTGATGACTGTCTTGCCAACCTGACCCGTATCCTTAGGAGATGTATTGATGTGAACCTCGTGCTTTCTTGGGAAAAAAGTCATTTTACGATACACGTGGGAATTATTCTCAGGCATATCATCTCCGATAGGGGTATCGAGGTTGACAGAGCTAAGCTTGATGTAATTGCTGATTTACCTATGCCTGGCTCTATCAAACAAATCCACTCCTTCTTGGGACACATCGGTTTCTATAGGAGATTCATCAGAGACTTCTCCAAGATTTCTAGACCTTTAACTTATCTCCTATCGACCAATGTACCCTTTGATATGGGCCCCGACTGCATACGAGCATTCATGCAGCTGCGTGATGCTGTCACCAAGGCCCCTGTTCTCTAGCCACATGATTGGTCCCTCGACTTTGAACTCATGTGTGATGCTTCCGACATTGCAGTTGGAGCCATCCTGGGACAAAGATGCAATAGACACCTCTTCATGGTGTACTACACCAGTAAGACATTAAACGAGGCCCAGCATAATTATACAACCATTGAGAAAGAACTATTGGCGGTCGTCTTTGGGCTGGAGAAATTCCGCTCTTACCTTCTGGGCTCGCATGTTATTGTTTTCACTGACCACGCAGCCATTCGCCATCTCATGTGCAAGAAGGATGCCAAGCCTAGACTGATTCGTAGGATCCTTCTACTCTAAGAATTTGACATTGAGATCTGTGATAAGGCCGGAGGCCAGAATGTTGTGGCCGATCATCTCTCAAGACTGGACCCTGACCACATTGGACTTACCCTGCCGATTAACGAGGTTTTTCCTGATGAGCACCTATTGGCAATTAATGTGGCAAGTGGACCTTGGTATGCCGACATTGCCAATTACCTTACTTCTGGTTCCCTTCCACGTGGCTGGCCTAAAAACCAGCGTGAGCGTCTCATTGCAGAAACAAAGTATTATTTCTGGGATAATCCACTTCTTTTTCGAATAGGTGCTGATCAGATCATCCGTCGCTATATTCCTAACAGCTAATTCCCCAGTGTGCTATCCTTCTGCCACGATCAGGCCTGCGGAGGCCATTTCTCTAGGAGGAAAACTACAGCCAAGGTGTTGCAGTGTGGTTTATTTTGGCCCTCCCTTCACCAGGATGCACACAATTATGCCAAACATTGCACTAGGTGCCAGTCGTTAGGGTCGATGTCACGTCGTGACATGATGTCCTTGCAACCCATCCTAGCTGCTGAAATCTTCAACATTTGGGGAATCGATTTCATGGGTCCCTTTCCTCCTTCCAACGGCTTCGAATACATCCTCATGGCTGTTGATTATGTTTCAAAATGGATTGAGGCTATTCTCACGTGCCATGCTGGCCATGTCATATCCACTCGATTTGTCAAAGACCACATTTTTGCACGCTTTGGGATCCCTCGAGCCATTATCTCGGATGGAGGAAGCCATTTTACCCATGCTTCTTTTCGGGCACTTCTGAGGAAATATGGAGTTCACCATCATATCACATCTCCGTATCATCCTCAGACAAACAGCCAGGCTGAGGTGTCGAACCGGCAAATCAAGCAAATTCTCCAGAAAACAGTTCGGCCTGACCGTAAGGATTGGTCCGACAAGTTGATTGACGCACTTTGGGCATATCGGACCGCCTTCAAGGCTCCCCTAGGTATGTCTCCTCATAGAATCATTTACGGCAAGCCTTGTCATTTGCCCGTGGAGCTGGAGCATCGTGCTTATTGGGTGGTTTGCCAATGGAACCTCGACCCAGACTTGTGTGGTCGAGAAAGGAAACTCCAACTCCAAGAGCTGGAAGAGCTCTGTCGTGAAGCCTATGATTCTTCCTTAACTTTCAAGCAACGCACTAAGGCTTTTCATGACAGCTGTATTCGGTGGAAGGAATTTGAGCCATCTCAGCAAGTTTGGCTTTACAATGCCCGGCTCAAATTCTTTCCTGGGAAATTGTAGTCCAAATGGACTGGTCCCTTCCTGGTCTCGAGACCATTTCCCAACAGGGCTGTTGAAATTGAAGATCCCAAATTTGGGCATAAATTTATGGTCAATGGGTAGCGATTAAAACCCTATCTTACTCTTGAACCTACCCCAGTTGGAGAAACTATTGCCCTGCTGGAGGGTAACTAATGTCGTGCCTCATTCTGAGTCCAACTGGGGACGTTAAATTCAGCGCTTGTTGGGAGGCACCCCAGCAACACTCCTCCACTGTCACGTACACTTCACTTCGCACCTTCACCACCCACCATCCACCCACCCTACCACCCTGCTATATTCCTTGCACCTCAGCTCTCGTTTCCCGATCTTTGGACCTTCCTCTACCCTACCCTACATGCATATGAGGACATAACATCGTTTGGCATGGGGGGGTGGATAGGCATCTATAGGATCTGGGTATTATATGGTATCATGCAGCTTCCACCCATCTATAAATATGTACATAAAAAAAAGGTGTTTAGTAATGATCTGAAGGCTGAAACAAAAATACAAGTGTTTATGGATATTCAACCACTATTTTGAAGACTTTCCAGGCCACAGAAGCTTGATTTGCTCAGGCTCGACTTAATTTAGTTGAGCATTGACAAGATAGATCGGAATCTCTCCTAACTAAGGACATATTCTTGTACCTGAGACATCAGTACAAGATTCGTTGGTTTGCTTCTACTCGAGAGCCTAAGTAATCTTGGTTCACACTACACATATCAAGAAAGACCAGGTGAACATAAGATCCAACCCTAGTGTTCATTAGGGAAGGTTGAGTCCTTACCTGTGCACGCAGCTAGACTTTTTATCCCAGGCATTAGTCATGTGTCTAGGAGAAACTCTTTCCACCAAAAAGGAACTCTCCCACCAAAAGAAAAGTGTACTCCTCCAAATAAAGTTGCAAGAGATATACTAACACTTGTTACAAAAAAAAAAAAAGAAAACTATGCAAATAAGTCGGTATATCTCGCAAACGTCTGTAAATTCTTCTCCCTCAAAATGTTTCAAGGCAAAGTTACAAATACCCTATTTCTACCATATATTCTTTTAGCCACAAAAGAAAAAAATGAGGGTTGAGTTTTCTGTCATCTTTTTAAGGGTCAATCCGAAAACATGAGCTAAAACTGCGAACAACCTGCACTTAAAGATTCGTGAAACCCTGGGCTTGAGTCTTAATGTTCATCTGGTCAGTCTTGATCCTTCACTAAGCACAAGCCATAATCTCTTGAGCTCTCAAGTACGGCAAAAACCTTCTGAGTCCTGGAAATCGTATTTAAGGTTTAAATATCAAGAGTCCAGGTTAGTCGTGAGATGGTTTATGTCACATAAGACTTAAAGTACTGGTAGTCTTCTCTACAATTGGTTCTCACAATATCCAACAAATAAACACACCCATGTCACCTCAGAAGAAAATCTTCAGCTTAAGATCCATTCTAAATACAATACAAAATGTTTTGCTAGTGACTAGCAAAAGATAGGCATGGGGACATGACTGCACTGCAAAAATACACCAATAAATATGCCATCTTGTGTTATTTCCTGGCACTGCCATTGCATATTAGGTAGCTATAGTTGCATTTATAAAAAGACACTTGCATGCATTTATTTGAGAGGGGAGGATAATGCGAATAATTGGCCATTTAATTAACATCTTCTTCAAGTGCTGCCTCTCAATTTCACCTTCTTCATTTTTTTATTTTGAATTTGAAATCATCTCCCTCGCGCGGCTCAGGGCATGGGGATTGCATCTCTTCGCTCCATTCCCCTACCGGCAGCATGCCCTACCTGCAGCATGGCTATGGTAGGCTCCTTCTTCTTTAAAAAGCCCTGCCCTCTCCCTTGCGCAAGGGGAGCCTGGAACACACACCACCGCAGACACCCTTCCTCCAGGCCATCGTCCTCCCCTTTGCCCCTCCATACGCAGTAGCTCTTCCACTGAAGAGACACACTGCGGGCAGGAGCAAGCTCGTAGTGGTCCCACGACCACCACTGTGAGTTCCACCACCACCCAGCTCCTCCGAGAGCAGGTGGGCGTGGTGGTTTCACCCTCTGTTTTCACCACTTAACTCCCTCGCCACCATTGTCAACGCTCCAAGGTCTAAAGCTTCAGCTGCAGCGATGGCCGCCAGCAGCAGCGTAAGCACTGCGCACATGCTAGCAGACGCCCCTGCAGACCGTCCGTAGGCTCTTTCCACGCATGCAGGCACCTTCCAACACACCCATGCACGCAGAACCGGCCCCAACCAGTCGCTCACTCTGCGTGGCACTGTAGTTACTGTTCACGCCTCTCAGCGTGGCACTGTAGCTACAGTGCAGTGACCGGGTTGTTTCTCACTTATCCGGTCACCGCGCGCTCTCTCTCCTCGCCGCGGCCGCCTCCAGCCAGTCATGCAAGCGCATTCCAGTGTCTGCGCCCGCGTCTGCATACGCCCGTGCCCGTCTGCGCCCTGCTCCCATTCCAGCCCGTAGCGTAGTGTGCTGCGCTACGCAGTGCATTATGTTGCGCTCTCTCCCACACTCCCGCTCCTGCCTGCGCGCAACAACAGCGCGCGCGTTCCCTCTACGTTTGCGCCTGTATTTTTGCGCCCACGCCACCAGATGTCACCCGCGGCAGCCAGACGACTTAACACGCCCTCTTCCTCCAGCGTGCACTCCTCACTCATACACACCACACTCATACACACACACACTTGTACACTCACACACTCACTTGTACGCACCTATACATATATACATATATATATATACATACATACATATATATGTACATATTAATACCTTTACAACTATATATAAGTATATATACATATATATCGATAGATATAAATACATATATATATATATACACATATACACATACATTTATTACTATATATATATATATATATAGTTAAATATATATACATATATATCTAGTTACAAATATATATATATGTACCTATATATATATAGTTACATATCTATATATATATACATAACTACATATACACCTATATAGTTATAACCCTATATATATATACGTATATATATATATTTACATACACATCACCTACCTGTATCCTTACGCACTAGTCACTGCACCACGCGTTATATCGCGGGAATATCTACACCAGTTGCTGATATTCCCCGATACCCGCGTAAAGAAAGCACCTCCGCACACACTCCCACACATCCATCCTACACTCTACGCTTACTTCGTCTTGTCGGTTGCGTCTTTCTAGACGTGGACCAACTCGACACTATGCTACACACCATTTCCACTTCCACCCCCACCCCTATATATATAATATATACATATCTATATTTGTATAGACTATATTTATTTCTCTACAAGCAACCTATCTTGTTTTATTTCTCTTTTGTTTCCTGCTATTAAAAAGATAAAAAAAAAGAGTAAAAGAGAAAAGATAATCCTTGTCTTGCATGTACTCAGCCTTGCGAATAGCAGGAGTAGTTTTTTTTGAAACCCTAAGTTGGCTTAAAGCCATGAACAGTTTGGCTCGAAGCCAAGGACCTGATTTTGAGGGTGTACCTCAAGGACAAAATTACCAGCAAAAAAATCATAAATAAAAATATAAAAACCAAAAACATAATAAACGCACGGAAGAGATACGTTTTAGGAAAGGCGTAGAAACTTCTTCACCTTTAATCCCTACCTCCCTGAGATCGACCCTGGGCCCAAAAGTGATGAAGATAAAATTAAGTAGGCCAGGTAAAAAAAAAAATTTTGTGAAAGATGGTTAGACTCGATTTAGGTTAACCACTATACTCACTTCAACGATAATTTCAACATATTAACACAACCTATTCGAGTCCTAACACCCTCCGATGACCGCCATCTGAGCCCATTCCACCCTAGTGAAGCTTCTGAAGCTTGTGTTCACCACCACAACTCCATCCAACGGTCCAGATTATTCATAAATCCTAATAAGGTATAAGTGTTAACCTCACCAGTGTCGGAGATGACACTGGAGGTTAAGCTGCAACTTGACACAAACCCGTCCGGATTCAAGCCCCTTAGCCATCACCGAACAATATAAATACCCCTCGACCCCTACGATTGAGCGGTTAGCTCCCTACCCTCTTCCCCAACCGCAGCTAACTGATAGGCTATTCTCTCCAACTCTAGCTAGCATTTCCCATCTCCATCCTATTCCTCCAATCATCTCCACTCACTTTCGATCTACACCATCATCCGATGCATCCTCTGACGAAGTGCCAACGTCGGACTCCACTTCCATGCCATGAAATTTCCTATTGGAACTTCTTCCCCTGCCCTTCTGATTTCATCCTCCATTAAGAACCATCGACGGAGACTCCTCTACCTCATTCATCCAGGTAATAATAGGATTAGGCTTAGGTAAGTGTAGCGTAGCTTAGTTCAGTAGATTAAGTAGTTAGCTAGGTTTAAATGTTCAATTCGTATGCCGTCTTCCCCAACTCTGGCAAGCTCTTTAAGCTTGTCTCGAGAAATATTTTGCCATTTTTACACACTGATCACCTTCCTCTCCTTATCGTGATTTCATAACACTTCTTTTCCCTCATTTTTATCATCTTTAGTGCCAATTCATCGCCACCTTCACTGACGACCTCCGCTGTCCAAGGCTAAGATTATCGAGCATAGACCATACCCAATTGGGGCCCTACATCGCCTATACACAACTTAAGGGCCCCGTTCAACTTGTTAATTAAAGAAATAATCATCTATATGAAAAAAGCCTAATTACGTCTCAACTCTTGAGCTCATTATCACTAGCGAGCTAAAAAGAGTTTAAACGCTTAATTGACCACTTCTATACCATCGCCGTACACAATAAATCTTTTCCCCTCACTCAATTGAGTGAGACGAACACTTGGAGTTCTAATGATCTCAACTTCCTAATTTTCTGAAATTCTTTGAAGATACTTGACTTAATTCAATATCCATTTCAATTGAGTTCCTCTCGAGGTTCAGAAGGGCCTAAGGAAGTTTTATAATCCATCAATGAGCTATTTTGGTGAAATTTTTATCTCTGTCGATCAAAATTGGACTCACCGGAGCTCCAACAAGCTCCGACGAGCCATTTTCCCAGCCCTTTAGAAACTCTGAAAAGCTCTAGAATGGTCTTACAGTGCCTCATGATTAAGAATTAACAATTTATTATGTGTTTTTATGTCTAAAACCCTTCCTTTACTGTGTCTTCTCTAACTTCGGCATAGTTAGAGAGGTGGATTTAGTTAGTCTTTTAACAACTTAACAGGTTAGGAGGCTTCACTAAAGTCCTAAGAGTCTATTACAGTGTTTGTTGAAGCTTGAGAACTAGATTCTTCCACCGAACACCGACCCTTCTGACCTCTGGAGGCGAACCTTGAGTACACGTCCGATGAGCTCAAAATTGAGTTTTGAGCTGTGCAATAACTTTCTGGAGTGAAATACATCTGATTTATCACATCAATTGGCTCTGAGAAAGATGAATCAAGAAAGTCAACTCTGAGTGAGAATGAGTCAAACTTGAGTGCTAATTGTGGAATATATGAGGCATTCTGTGAATTAGTTGATTTAATTGAGATCTGGAGTGATGTACATTACAATTGAGTGGTTTTTAATGTGTTTAGCTGAGAATTAAAGGAGATTATATCCACTATGTTCTTTGGGTTATTTAGAGTTCATACACTGTTCTAGGTCTGTTTGGCGAGATTTGAACCTCAATTCTACCTAGATCAGTTTGTTACAACCTTCTGAGGTTGTTCAGAATCCTAAAGAAGCAGTCCCTCTTTCTGCAGAGACTTTCAGAACTCAAATTTGAGTTCTGTTCTATGAGATGAAGCCATGACCTCCTTTTCCTCTCTGGAGCTTTGTAGAAGCTCTATTCTTGACATAGAGAGTGCAAAATTAAATTTTGAACGAGTTTAGACATTCAGTCAAGGTCAAAAGACCTTCAATAGGACAGTAGACTCAATTTTCTTCTTCTGTAGCCATTAATGGCTATGCTGCAACCTTGTTTCCACCCTTCAAATCGAAGGGTAAATCAACCCTTGAGCATCAAATTGGTGAGTGTTCTTCATAGAATATGTCAAGTGCTCTTGATCGAGCCTTTGCTCGATCGAAACCGTGAACCCTAGCAGCCTCAATTATCTGCTGAAGTCAGGCAAAATCTGGGAATCAAAGTCCCACATCGGAAAACCATGGTAGCATGACATGGTATATTACGAATTCCTATGTATGCTGTGTCGGTGGTCATTGCAGGTCGTGAAATGAAACTGAGCTTGGGGTGCAGGTGCATGCGTTGTATGTGCTTGCACATGGGTGTGCGTGGGTCTATGAGTTGGCATGTAGGCTTGAGTGGCCAGTTACTATCCATGAGGTTAAAATGAAATGAATCCACTTAAAAGAAATTAGGCTCGGACCCAGTAGGATCTGGTCCCACCCTCTACGGGGTGCTGTGTATCCCTGACCGGTCTGAGCCACGAATAAGAAAACCAAAATTTGATAACTAATAGGTTAAGTGTGGAATCGAAGAAATAGTAAGAGAATTTGAGGAAGAGAATTAAGGAAGAATAAAGACTAAAGCAACATAAGAAGAGAGAGGAACTTACAGAAGAAGCACATAAGGCTTAAGGCTTAAGAAGAAGAGCTCGACAGAGAGAAAAAGAGTAATAGCAGAAAGGAAATAAAAAGAGAGGGCTGAAGAAACTTAAGAAAAGAATGAGAAAAGAAAAGGAAGAAGAGATTAGATGTCTTACTTTATTTTTAGCCTTCTAATTGCCATTTTTTGAGACATCCATTGCTATTTTCTTAGATGTCTGATTGTAATATCAAATTATATACCTTATTCTCCTTTATTATTTTGAGGCTTAAAAGATGTAATAGGGCATTTGCAATCATTTGTTTAGAATTTCCTTGCCTTAATCTTTTGCAATTAGCCATATTTGATGTAATAAACATATTTACTTGATTTTTAATGATAAATCACATGTGTAAATATGTTCTCTATTCATGGAATGTTGCATGTGCTAATTTGACTAATTCTTGTGCAATGTTCATAGGCTTAAAGTATTCTAATTTAATATTTAGTCAATTAATTAGTTCTTAATTATTCCTTAGCAATTAATGGTGAATTAAGATTAAGTTATGCCTCCTAGAGAATGACCTGGACTCAACTAGTTGAAAAGAACTTAAAATCTAAAATGTTAGGTTAACTTGACCATGTACTACACAACCAACATAAAATCAAGTTAGCCTAAGTTACTTTCTCATGCGATTAATTAAGTTTAAATAACTTAATTAACTGTGTTGAGATTCTAGCTGATCATTTTATTGGCGGAGGCGTAACGAAGATGAGGAGACGCAGCAGTGGCTACTTGTTGCTAGAGATGCGGAGGCACAAGGTTGAGTAGTGATACTGGAGGGGTGCACGGGCATAGGGTGTGGTGCTACTGAAGGGGGCGTGGGAGTGCGGGGGTGCTGCTGGAGGACACGCGGCTACGCACATGTTGCTGCGGGCATGGTTAAGGCGCAACGAGGGGGATGCACGCACTGGAGGTGAGGGGGCACATGCGGCTATGCGTGTTGTTGTAGCTACTGATGTGGTAGAGGTGCAGCAAGGGGCATGCACGCACTGGAGGCAAGAGAGAGAGTAGGGGCACAGCCACATAGCTGTCGTACGCTGAGTTACGTGCAGCCCCTATTGAAGGTGGCGCGCTACTGCGAGCTAGGTTGCGAGCGGGTTAGAAGGAGGGTAGTGGCACGCTATTGGTGATGATGGTGGTGGGTTTTGTTGAAGTGGAAGAGAAATAGAGGAAGAAGAAACATAGAGGAAGAAGGTGGTAAAGAGGCTTCAGACGTCCGAGAAGCTTCCTAGATGTCCTAAAATTGCAAAAATGGTTGCTACCGATGGTGGTGAGGGTGGTGCACGGTGATGGTTCCGTGTTGTCAGAGATGCATGCACGCGGTGTTGGCACAAGTCCACCAGCTTGGCACGGCGAGCTGTTACCTCACCAGCCCATGGTGTGGTGGAGGTCAGCATTGGAGACGCACGGTGGTGGTGATGGAGGTGAGCTTGAAGCTCTTCACAGTGATGGAGTCAAGGCGGAGTCTCCCCATGCATGGTCGTCTCCTCCTCCCTTTGTAGCTACAGGTGATTATTTTGAAAATAAAGAGGCAGGATCAAATCCTCTTCATAACAAATGAATGCCTACAGCTGTACGTGAATGGGTGCACGAGGAGGAGAAGCAATCATTACCTGTGGAGGAAGAGAATAAGAAAATAATAAAATATTATGGTTATTTACACACAAACCCTTAATTTCTATGTTTAATTAAAACAATGCAAGTAATTCACCTAATAGATTAACTAATCAAATCATGTAATTCTAAGTTAATTCTTAATGCATGCAATGAATGAATTATGCAAATAAGCTAAAAGATATGAAGTAATTTATTTACATCCTAATATATGCTATCTAAATGTTAAGGATATCTTAATATCTAGGTATTTACACATTTAAATAGCCTACAAATATCAGCTAATCAAATGCCCCCATGCCTAGTTTTTGTTAGTCCCTAGCAAACTCAAGAATAACCTAGCCTCCAAGTGGACTAGCCAACCCAATTAGTCTTTCTTTAGAAACATGATAAGTTCAGACTTTAGACCTAAGGTTCCCAAGTAGTTGCTAAGTTACAAACTAGGTCGGCTATGGATGAGTTGCAGGCATTGGTTTCTTTGATTTCAAGCTCTACCCTAGGGTCATTGGTCCTAGAGTTTAAAGCTTCCATGCATGTCCAATGGTTTGATTTTTTGGAGGTTGGTATGATTGCCAACCTAGAAAGAGAGTAAGAGGATTATATATATAGATTTTTTTTTTTTTTTGGATTCCTCTATGTCTAACCTTGGGTCAGCTATCAGCATGGTCTGTGTTGGATTCATTGTCCCTATCACCAAACCTCAAAGGGTGCCTGGTGTTGACGTGGTCTCGATCGTGTTTTAACATTTAGTTACGTCGTAGTATAGGTGATCCAGCGTTGTCAACAAATAAAACTTTATTACTCGAAAACCTAAGTATCTGAGGTCGAACACAGGGAGCAACTGGAATTTATTACTAATCTCAAGAATGTAATTGAACACTTAATTACTCGAAACGTAATTCAAATATAAATGCATAAGTTTAAAAATTAATTATGGCAAAAAGAAAGAATTTGGACGTCTGATCCCATGATCAGACATCTTAAAAGATGTTTTCTCCTTTCTTGTTCTTCTTCTTTTGATTTTCTTCCTTTCTTCTTCATTGTGCTTCTTCTTTCTTCTTTGCAGTTGCCTTGCTTCTTTCTCCTTTTCTCTGTAGTTTCTTTCTCTCTACAGGTCTTCTTCTTCTTCCTTGGCTCTGCTTTCTCTTCTTCCTTCCTTGGTTCTATTTTCCTTTGCCTTCAGTTTCTCTTCTTCTGCTTGTCTTTACCTTTCTCTATTTCTTCTTTCTTCTTCAGTTCCTCTTCTCCTTTTCCTTCGCCTCTTCCTTTCCTTCTCTTTTTCCTCTACAATGGCTTCCTTCCTTCTTCTTCTTTTCCTTTGCTAGCAGCAGCTAAGTGTCAGCTTCTTTTCTCCCTTCTACCTTCCCTGCACAAACCAAAGAGGAGCAAAACCTACCCCTCTACCCACACCCACGTGTCTCTCTCTCTCTGTATATCACTCTTCAGCATGCTCTCCCAGAGTCGGGTAAATGGGTCGAGTCGCGCGCCCGGGTCCAGGTGCATCGGCGTGAGTGTGGTGCACGAGGAGTGCTCAGGATGGTGTCGGGTCGAGTCGCCAGATCTGTGTGGTGAGCTCACGGATGAGGCGGTGAGAATAGCTGTGGGACCTCACCCCATGTGTGTTCGAAGGCAACCAACCAATAACACAAAATCAATATAAATCACTCCAGCGCTTCACAGCTCACCGAGGTGGGACTATTGTTCCACCTCTATTTCGCGTGCCCGCAATAGACCATGCATTCAATTTCCATAACTGCAGGCGTTGCGGCGTCACTTGCTAGAACGATTGGCTTCGCGATGCCTCCCCGAGTTAGCTGGACCTGGAGCCCTGAAGAATTGCAGCCTGGAGCAAGCAAGCAGCTCCCTCGAGTTACCACTAATGGCGGCCGGAGCTTGAAATCTGCCTGACACAACAAGGGCCTTGCGGCTTAATTAGATCACTGGGGGACCTTCGCCATGTCAGGGCGAAGGTGAGGTGCTAGGTGGCAGGCCACGGGGTGACCTAGGCGTGCGTGCCTAGGTCACCCTGTGGCCGGACGGATGGGTTTGATCGTGGGGTAGTTGTGGAGGCGTAGAGGGTCTATGGACGGGTGGATGATGTTCAGTGAGGTGAGACGGAGGTTATGCGGTGGTAGGCGAGACGTGTGGGGTTGCGGAGTGATGAGAGCATCTCACCGGAGGGTGGCCGAAGATGAAGAAGATGGTGGTGGATAGCGGTAGTCGAGGGGAGTTTGGTGAAATAAGATGAGGGAAATGAAAGAGGGGATAGAGAAGAACAGTTTTAATCAAACTAATGGGATGAAGGGGACGAGAGGTGACTGGCAGTACCTGCTGTCGCTGGAGAAGAAAGCGTCTAGTGGAGGAAGACGGCAGCGACGACGAGGCTAGGGTAGCTTGCACGGGTGTTGCACGACGCGGAGGAGGATGAGGAGGACGGCTCTGCCACTGGTTTTGTGGCAGAGAGATGAGGAAGAGGAGGGGGGCTCGCCAGAGCTCACTGGACCCCATGGCCGGAGAAGAAGAAGATGAATTTGAGGTGGAATCCCGGCCAAGTCGAGCTGAGGAGGTGCGACCGGAGTTGGGGTTTAATTTGTAGGTGTTGGCCAAGCTTCTGGTGCGTGGAGGGCACGTCTTCTACCACCGATGTCTCGCCGAAGATGGAAGGTAGTTAGATACCCAAACCTCTCATGCGTTCGCACGAGAGATTGGACAGGAATCAGAGATTGTGATCGGGCTCTGATGGAAGGGGATTCCTCAAAGAATCTCCCTTCCAATTTTGGAAGGAGATCTCTGAGGGATCAGAGAGTATCCCCCCTACCTTTCTCGCCAGAGAAGGATTCCTCCCCATTAATGGTGGAGGGACCTAATTGTAAGATTGGCGAGAAAGCTAGGGGGTTTATGTGATTGTTTTCAAAAGATAAGGACCAAAATGTGATTGGGTGTGCTAAATTGTAAAGTAGGTCAAGATGACCTCCCCTTAGGTCCAAATTTTGGCACAAACCTAATTTGGACCTAAGGAATACAATGGTGAAGTTGGATTTTAGGTTTGGCCACGTTGGACTAGACATTTTGCATGAAAACCCAAATTAGGTCAATTGATGAGCTAGGCCCCTAATCTAGGTCAAACTAGGTTCCAAAGGCCAAATTGAATGTTCTAAATCGTAGGGGATATTTTTCCATGATTTTTAGGGGTTTTAATTGATTTTTATCCTGACTGGAACCTTGTTGAATTAAGCGGGTCTGTTTTAGGGTTACCAGATGTCATTTAATTCCTGGATTGCACATGAACCCATTTCTGATTGCATCAACCCACTTTTTTACTTATTCAGACCATTTGACCTATGTTTTGCCTCTGATAAATCCCGTTTATGTATTACAATGGTAAAATTACAGTTTTAACCTTTATTTCATGTTTTCTTCTCAGAACACTTATTCCTCCAATTAAGCCCTCTTCTAAGTCACGTAGGAGATTTTATTCTCTTTATTAGGTCAAAATGAGCTAGTTATGACTCATGATGAGGCTCTCATCAAACCCCCATGCCTAGATTTTGCTAGTCCCTTAGCAAAATTTCAAGGGTTTAACTTCTGTTCTAGACCCTGAGTGTCTGTCATCAGTTATGATAAGTGCTTTTCTTTTTCTTTTGTGATTAGGTCAGAATGCCGACAATAGGCCTAGAGGTACTCAAGTACTAACCAAAATTCGGACCTGACCTGCCATAGCCTTAGTCCTCCGCAAAGGTTTTTAAGGCCCACAGAAACTAACCTAGGGTTTGTTAGACTTCGTAGTTAAAGCACCCGTGCTTGAGACATTTTTAGCCTAGGTTCAGTTTGCAATGCATTTTTGTAAGAGAGAGATAGAAGATTTATTTGTTTAGAGAGCTTTCTCTTTCTTTTCTTTTTATTTCTAGCTTCGGATTAGCTTCTCAACACAGTCTGCATCAGATTCCTTGTCCCCATCATAATCCTCAAGGGTCCTTGGCTATCAATGCTTCGAGATGGCACCGCCCATGGCAACCCCCAGAACCCTGGCTTTCGAGATTTCGAGATAATCCCGCCCATGGCATTCGGTGGGCAAATTTAGACCCTGGCGATCGACATTTCGTGATAATGCCGCCCATGATATCTGAACCAGTAGAGTGCTTACATGTCCCCGGTAGGATATTTAAATATCCTAAGAGACAAGCACTGAGGAGATGATATGCTGTTACGCATCTTCGAGGGGAATTTCCCACCTGTCCACATTGGGAACTCGTCCAAATCAACTTGTGTTGATCTGTCGCTCCTAATCTTGGCAACTTTTTCAGAACAATAAACGCTTTTGCCTGATTTGGATATTTAGGTGCATTGAACCAGACTGTGTGAATTGGGGTGCCTAGGTTACCGAATCCCACAAACCAAAGGTCAGTTAATAAGGCCGAATACTTCCTAAGCCTTAGACCTAATACTTAAGCTTCACATTTTCCCCAACCTCTTGAGGATTATCCAGATTTTAGCGGATACCTGAATTATTAAGCTAAAGAATCTAGCCCAAAAGGCTTAAGACCAGCCTTCCCATTAATCTCTGGTTATGTTTCCTTAGCACTTTTCTTTTTCTTTTCTTAATCTGGTCTAGAACTTCAGTTAATTCCTTAATTTTTTACTAATGACTTTTTCTTTTTCTTTTTCATTTTTGCGCTCCTTTTTGTCATTTCTGCTCTTTTTCTCCTTATAATTATGTGGCTCACAAAATTTCCTCCCTCCCTTTTTTGTTCTTTTTCATAATTTTTCAATTTTTTTGTGTTTTTGACATATGTGAAATTTTTTTTATGTGAATCCTTCTAACTTTTTCTTGGTTCTGTATGTATACAATTTATCACCCCCCCATGCCTAAGTTTTGCAATGTCCTCATTGTAAACGGAGGGTGTGAAATAGTGCTGAGGTCAGGAACTTAGAACAGGATACATCGGATGGGTGAACGGGTTGGAAATGACTGATGCGGATGATTTCAAGCTCTAGTACGTGTACCAGAGGTGGGATCAACTGTCTAAGGCTGAACTCAAGGTGCAATGGATGTGGAGTACAGACGGATAATCAGACGGGTCTCTATTTTTGGGATGACGAGTTGCCTCCCGTTAAGCGCTAAATTCAATGCCTTCAGCCAAGCAGAACATGGGGTGGAGAGGGAGTGGTCAAATCAATGGAATTTTGTAAAACAAGCACCTTGATTAAGAGCCTGGTTGGTCTAACCAGGTGTTTGTTAAAATCAGTAGGCTGATGATGCAGCCCAAACCCAATAAGTTTGGTGGGTTATATATGTAGATCAACAGATGCGGAACCCACCATATACAATGTGGCTCAGATGGATATGGAAGTGAAAACTAAGGTTTAGGCTGAGTCGAATCAGCTTGGTCAAAGTAGGGTTCCGAAAAATAATCAATGTATGGTGTGGAAACCCTACAGTGGTGATGAAAGAATGGTGGCTCCTATTTTTCGATTTGATCAATACCCGATACCTGGTATAGATATGGAGTTGAATCATCTGCAAACAGCTTAGTGAGAGGTGAATCGAAATAGAAATTGAGTCCGATTGTGGGTCGGGGTAGAGAACGGGTTTTGATTAGTTCTGTATATGTGGAGCAGGTGGCTTCAAAGAGAATTGGATTGTTATAATCAAGAGGCAGATTTTCTCCGATGTTATGGTCAGATTCGAAGTCGTCGGAGAGTTTGCGAAAATCAAAATCTGAATGAGATTCAAGATCGTGAGTTCCACCATAGAATAAACCATATGTTGTAGATTTAGTAGCCTTACTGGGGTCTAGCCTAAATGTTAATTCTGAGCTTAAAAAGGTGTCCTTATATGGTAGAGGCTCAGGTTCTAAGCTGATAGGATAGACCCAATTGAAACCCCACTCATCCAACTCCTTCGTTTCTATATCGTAGATTGGCATGACTTCCGAAAAATCGATTAGTTCCTCTGAGGATGTTGGCGAGGGATATTCATCAAATAGAGGCCCAAAATCATATTCTTCATTGAAAGATTGATCTTCCTCATATGGGGCCTTGAAATCTTCAAAATAGGTTTCAGATCTAGATTCTGGGCTTAGAATGTGGGTTGAATTCCTAGAATCTAGGTCCGAATAACCTTCGAGGGTCACCTTATCAGAATAGGGGATGCAATTTACACCCTCGAGAGGTTCAGTTCTACTTTCATTATTGCAGGAGTTTTGGGATTGTAAGCCTGGTGATTCATGCTCTAGAATGGGCTCAACATGGTGTTTTCTTGCATTTGGAGCTTCCCAACCTTCTTCAATATCAGGCCCATTATACTCCATCTGGGATGGGAATCCACAACCATTTTGTGCCTCAAACCCGAGATCAGATTGATCCTCGATGTTGTCCCAAGATGGTTCATCCTCTGTTTGTGGTATATACGGGTACTTCTGGTTGATAATTTGTTTTACTAATCTCATTATCTCTTCCCATTTTTCAAGACTATCTTGGTGTTGCTTCCAAAGTCGAGGATTTGTCATGCATTGAAGGTATTCAAGATTGTGTAGTTTTTCTATCTCAATGTATCCAGTAATGAGCAAGTCACGGGTTGATCCTTTTGTGGCTTCTGCCAATAGTACTTGGGCACAAGTTATGATAAAGGTTGTGGTTGTTGGGACATCAACCTGAATGTTTCCTACTGGTGTTGAGGTTCCTTCTTTTTCATAGAATTTCAGGACATGCTCAATCATTCTATCTCTCATGGATCTTCGATATTCAGGTTTCTTGAATGGTAGTCCTAAGTGGTTTGGCTGCATATTTGGATCAGGTGGTGGAATCAAGATGTAGAATCAGAGTTTGAAGCGATTAGATCTGAATAACGAGTCCCACTGAAAATGTGTGAGTCTGCTTTGAAGCGAAAATATGACGGACTGGAGATGTTTTTGACCCAATCAAGACACCCAAAGATGTTTGGATGACTATGGACGTTTGAGGCAGATGGTACCCCTGGATCAGAAGATCGTCCACCTGAGAATTACCTGGGTAGATAGAGAGGGAGAGTCCTGCAAAGACCCCTACACGGTAGAGCATCCCCACGGGTTATAGGGTTTCCCCCACATGACCTCTCTTGTCACTGAGATTCCAAGTAGACCAGAATGGGGACCTTGACCTCTTAAGTCTACCACTTTTATTTCAAAGGTGCTTTAGGGTTCTCACTTGAACTTTAGATAGTTTGATGTTGTGACCTAATTTAGAGGTTGGTCGACCCAGGTGAAGTTGACCCAAGGGGTCAACTTCACCTAACCTGTCCTATAGATGGAAGAATGATTCTAGGCTTGGGACCTAAAGATTACCCTAATTTGACTCCCAGGTTATTAGGTCCAAGATTTTAAGATTCAAGTGATTTTAGAGCTCAATTTTTCTTAGGGTTTGTCTTGTTTAGATCTCTTCAATCAAGGGCTTGGGTAGCACACTGATGCGGGAGGATTCATTTCCTTTTATGCAGACATGTGTGACTAGCACTCCAAGATCCTACTGTAGAAACCCTAATTTGGTTCTATTTCCAATCCTCTTTTTCACAAAATTTCTCTTTGGACTCAAAAACAAGAAGTGTGTTGTCCGCCGAGATTAAGCGTGATTTCTATTAGGCACATGAATTTATGGGATAGAATCTAAAAAAATCGCTCCAACTTCAAGAAGATTTGAAAATTTTTCGCAAAATCAGGAATTGTTCGCCTTAAAGAGGGTGATTACTATAGAAAAAAGGCAATTGATTCCTAAATTAATTTCTTCCTTTTGTCTTTCAAAGCTTAGGGATAGTTTAAGGAAGAAAACAAATTACCTACCCTGGAGTGGTTGACTTGCGGGGGGGATCTTCTCGCGAAATGCCTTCAAGATCACAACAAAGCAAAGTAGGGCAAGTTAGTGTTCAATATGATAAAAAGAATGTAGAGACTAGTGATAAATTGCACGTTGCTCCCTGGCAACAGCTCCAAAATGTTGACGTGGTCTCTATCGTGTTTTAATAGTTAGTTACGTCATAGTATAGGTGATCAAGCGTTGTCAACAAATAAAAGTTTATTACTCGAAAACCTAAGTATCCGAGGTTGAACACAAGGAGCAATTGGAATTTATTATTAATCTCAAGAATGTAATTGAACACATAATTACTCAAAACGTAATTCAAATATAAATGCATAAGTTTAAAAATTAATTGTGGCAAAAAGAAAGAATTTGGACGTCTGATCATGGGATCAGACGTCTTGAAAGATGTTTTATCCTCTCTTGTTCTTCTTCTTCCGATTTTCTTCCTTTCTTCTTCATTGTGCTTCTTCTTTCTTCTCTGCAGTTGCCTTGCTTCTTTCTCCTTTTCTCTGTAGTTTCTTTCTCTCTAGGGGTCTTCTTCTTCTTCCTTGGCTCTGCTTTCACTTCTTCCTTCCTTGGTTTTGTTTTCCTTTGCCTTCAGTTTCTCTTCTTCTTTTGCTTGTCTTTACCTTTCTCTATTTCTTCTTTCTTCTTCAGTTCCACTTCTCTTTTTCCTTTGCCTCTTCCTTTCCTTCTCTTTTTCCTCTACAATGGCTTCCTTCCTTCTTCTTTCCCTTTGCTAGCAGCGGCTAGGTGTCAGCTTCTTTTCTCCCTTCTTCCTTCCCTGCAAAAACCAAAGAGGAGCAAAACCTACCCCTCTACCCATACTTGCGTGTCTCTCTCTCTCTATATATCACTCTTCAGCACGCTCTCCCAGAGTAGGGTAAATGGGTCGGGTCGCGTGCTCGGGTCCAGGTGCACCGGCGTGAGTGTGGTGCGCGAGGAGTGCTTAAGATGGTGTCGGGTTGGGTCGCCAGATCCGTGTGGTGAGCTCATGGACGAGGCGGTGAGAATAGGTGAGGGACCTCACCCCATGTTCGTTCGGAGGCAACCAACCAATAACACAAAATCAATATAAATCACTCCAGCGCTTCACAGCTCACCAAGGTGGGACTATTGTTCCACCTCTATTTCGCGTGCCCGCAGCAGATCGTGCCTTCAATTGCCACAACTGCAGGCGTTGCAGCATCACTTGCTGGGACGATTGGCTTCGCGATGCCTCCCCAAGTTAGCTGGACCTGGAGCCCCGAAGAATTCAAGCCTGGAGAAAGCAAGCAGCTCCCTCGAGTTACTGCTAATCGTGGCCGGAGCTTGAAATCTGCCTGACACAATAAGGGCCTTGCGGCTTAATCAGATCACCGGGGGACGTTCGCTGTGTCACGGCGAAGGTGAGGCGCTAGGTGGCAGGCCACGAGGTGACCTAAGTGTGCGTGCCTAGGTCGCCTTGTGGCCGGACGGACGGGTTTGATCGGGGGGTAGTTCTGGAGGCGTGGAGGGTCTATGGATGGGTGGATGATGTTCAGTGAGGTGAGGCAGAGGTTATGCGGTGGTTGGCGAGACGTGTGGGGCTACGGAGTGATGGGAGCGTCTCGTCGGAGGGTGGCCGTAGATGAAGAAGATGGTGGTGGACAGCGGCGGTCGAGGGGCATTTGGTGAAATAAGATGAGGGAAATGAAAGAGGGGATAGAGAAGAACAGTTTCAACCTAACTAATGGTACGAAGGGAACGAGAAGGTGGCCGGAAGTACCTGCTGTCACCGGAGAAGAAAGCACCCAGTGGAGGAAGACGGCGGCGATGACGGGGCTAGGGTAGCTCGCGCGAGTGTTGCGTGACGCGGAGGAGGATAAGATGGACGGCTCTGCCATTGGTTTTGTGGCAGAGCGACGAGGAAGAGGTGGGGGGCTCACCAAAGCTCACTGGACCCCTTGGATGGAGAAGAAGATGAATTTGAGGTGGAATCCCAGCCAAGTCAAGCTGTGGAGGTGCGGCCGGAGTTGGGGGTTAATTTATAGGTGCTGGCCAAGCTTCTAGTGCGTGGAGGGCACGTCTTCTACCACCGACATCTCACCAGAGATGGAAGGTAGTTAGATACCCAAATCTCTTGTGCATTCTCACGAGAGATTGGACAGAAATCAGAGATTGTGATCGGGCTCAGATGGAAGGGGATTCCTTAGAGAATCTCCCTTCCAATTCTGGGAGATCTCTGAGGGATCAGAGAGTATCCTCCCTGCCTTTCTTGCCGGAGAAGGATTCCTCCCGATTAATGGCAGAGGGACCTAATTGTAAGATTGGCGAGAAAGCTAGGGGGTTTATGTGATGATTTTCAAAAGATAGGGACTAAAATGTGATTGGGTGTACTAAATTGCAAAGTAGGTCAAGATGACCTCCCCTTAGGTCAAAATTTTGGCAAAATCCTAATTTGGACCTAAGAAATCCAATGGTGAAGTTGGATTTTAGGTTTGACAACGTTTGTCTGGACATTTTGCATAAAAACCCAAATAGGGTCAATTGGTGAGCTGGGACCCTAATCTAGGTCAAACTAGGTTCCAAAGGCCAAATTGAATGTTATAAATCATAGGGGATATTTTTCCATGGTTTTTAGGGGTTTTAATTTATTTTTATCCTGACTGAAACCTTGTTGAATTAAGCGGGTCTGTTTTAGGGTTACCAGATGTCATTTAATTCCTGGATTGCACATGAACCCATTTCTGATTACATCAACCCACTTTTTATCTTATTCAGACCATTTGACCTATGTTTTGCCTCTGAGAAATCCCGTTTATGTACTACAATGGTAAAATTATAGTTTTAACCTTTATTTCATGTTTTCTTCTCAGAACACTTATTCCTCTAATTAAGCCCTCTTCTAATTCATGTAGGAGCTTTTATTCTTTTTATTAGGTCAAAATGAGCTAGTTATGGCTCATGATGAGGCTCTCATCACCTGGCTTTCGATGCTTTGAGATAGCACCACCCATAGCGACCCCAAGAACTCCTAGCAATCAACACTTCGAGATAGTATTGCCCATGGATTTCTTAAGCGAATGTAGGCCTGTGGCAATCAGCACTTCAAGATAGGGCTGCCCATGGGACTTGAATGGCACAATGCGCTTACATGCCTCTAGTAGGATGGTCATCATAAGAGACAAGTGTCAAGGAGGTGACATGCTATCATGGCATCCTCAAGGTGAGTATATACTCCACCTCTCCTTTGGCAGGAACTCGTCCAATCAAATTGTGATTTCAAGCTTCTCCTAGGTCAGAACTAAGAGAACCAAATTTTCTTCAAGAAAGGAATTAAGGTGATCATTATTTGCAAAAGACTAAGTGTGTGTGAAATGTGGATGCTTAGGTTACGAGGACCCGCAAATCAAAAGGTAGAAAAAGACACCAGGTACTACCTAGCCTTTAACTCAATCCCTAGCTTTCCTTCCTCTTGAGGAACGGTCTGCAACTTAACTCCTAGTTAAGCTTTTAAGTCCACAAAGGACCCTAAGGGTCTAAATCTAGTAGCTCAACTTAGCTTCTAAAGTCGAACACCTAGAGTCCACTTAGTCTAACCTAAAGTTTTGGTTCTATAACTAAGAATGCAGGGCCCAGCCAGTTAAGCTCAATACTATTTTTTTTTTCTCCATTTTTTTTTAAATGCAAATGTATGCAATGTAGAATGCTTTAACTAAATGCATGAATGCACTATGTATAAATGCTATGTATATCCCCAAGTACACCCCCCATGACTAAAATCTGTAATGTCCCCATTGCATAAAAGGATATTACTTGGGTCAGTGATGGGCTACCGTTATTTTGTTAGCAGCCGAGTAGTCAAAGAACCTGCAAGTTAGGTTCCAAAACCAAAGAAATAGGCCCTAAAAATGAGCAAAGAAATGCCAGCCTAGAAAATAGGTAACCTAGGATGTTGGCGAGCTGATGATGAATCCAAATAGCAAATGCTCGCCCAACCAAAATGGGAATGAAATCTTCCCAGGTCACCAGAGGTGGTTCTAAACGATATGCTAGAATAACGGCCTCTAAAGGGGTAGGAGGATGACAAGGATCCTCCAAAAGAAATGGGGAAGGAATAGTGTAAAGATATACACCCAGGGTGATGGACTGACCATAGAAATCATCAATCCATACCCGATACCCCATTACAAGAGATATTGGTCTGTTGAGCCCCCCAGGCAAAATAGAAGTGAGCATGTCTTTAAGCCAAGGATCATCGAGAGTGCTAAGTTTCGAGGTTGTGGGATGGTCATAAGATTTAGGTTGGGTTTAGTTGGCTTGGTGTCCATCCCTAACAATCTTTCCAATTCCTTAATTGCATCCTTACTAATCCTTGTACTATCAGAAGTATCTACCTACACTTCATCAGTGATCATTTCAACATATGGAGTCAACATTTCACCTTCAGACATAGGCGAATCAGAGGATGACTCCGAATCAAATGAAGGTAGGTTGGAAACAATAGATCTAGGGATTATCCTATCAATGTCATCCCCAGGTTGTTATTCCTTACTCAAATCCTACCCGGAGTATATATGTGAGTCCACATATATCTCAGAAGTTGCTTCCACATTTTCCATTATTTAATGAGGGGAGATATCATCAATGGGTGTGCAAAGGAAACCTAATTTGATCAAATTTGTGACATCCTCAAGGGCTAATTCTTCAAATAAAACATGATCACCCTTAATGTCACTCCAAGTCTTGAATGTAGGTTCCTCATATAGTTAATCCTTCTCCTCATCAAATGAATCATCATGTACCCGAGGTCTAGAATCACCTAAAATCTCAGCAGATCCCTTAGGGCACTCTATCTGGGGTAAATGATTTACACTAGTAACATCGGACTCCTCAGATTGGTGAATTTCTTTAGGGTTAGGTTCCCTAAGGGTGGGCTTGAGTTCCATCTCGTGATCAGAAGGGAGGGTGAGATTAACAACTTGGCTTTAGCCTAGTTCATCAAATGTGACAAAATACTATCATCTAGGTCGAGGTCTTCCAATGGTACCATCATTCCCTTCTTTTGACTCCAATATAATTCAGGTGGATACTCAACCTGATCGTCATTTTCCTCAGGTTGCCACCTTTCTTCATCCAATGTATAACTACTTTCATACATATCCTCCTCCCACTTAAGGTGTGGCCCTCTTAAGGAAGTATCTAGCGAGGAGGCTTCAAAATCAATCTTCGAAAAGTAGCTATTCTCCCTTACATAATCCCCAAAATTTCCCTCCAACTTAGGGTGTGACTCTCCCATGGGACATGCATCTAGCGTAGAGGGGTGCACTTCATCCTCAATGGGGTAGATTGGGTGGCTAATTGCTTCTTTTTATTATTGGCCTACTCTCGAACATTCTCCTAATAATTCAATCATTTTGTCTTGCATTTTCTGTATTTCCATCTTCAAGGAGGAGAGGTCATCATTTCTATTAGGAGAGAAGTCAGGCTTAGGCATATAGTACCTAGGAGTGTCTGTCCAACCATTACAATCAATCAGGGAGGGTGGGTTGGGTGTTTCTATGGTGTGTGGGATATTAGGCAAGGCAAATCCTCCTAGGTTCTACTCATTGATTTGGGGCTTAAAAAGGCCAATACTCCTATAATAGGAGTAAAACACATCCCAATGACTGTCATTATGTCCATCAAAGGATGAACCATCTCGGCGTATGGGATCGAAGGTCACAGAGTAGGGGTAAGGTTGTGGGAAAGATGTGAAAGGATGAAAGTCAGTGTGGTCCATTCTATCTCACACCACAATCAGATTCCCCAAGTAAACACAAATCAGAGGACTTTTTAGGTCTTTAATCAGTTAGGCATTTCAGATTTAAGTCCACTTGTAGGTGACAAATCAATTTATCCAAACAATTATGCGCCTACTTGTTGACCTATGAAATGTCTAAAAGGACCTAGTTGGAGCTTTGGTGATCCTCTCTAAAGCCCAAAAGGTTTAGTCACCACCAAACATGGCAAAGAGGGATGCAAGTAGGGTTAAACCCTTCCTTTGAAGCATTGCTTTCACGGTGCTTCTTAACTACCCTCAATCCGCAAGGTTTATAGGCAACATCAACTCTGAACTAATGTTTGGGTTACTTTAAACCCCAGTAATAGGAGGCTCTAATCTTAGCAGTTCCAAACCTGAGTGTCTAAACGCATGCCGTGGTGCAAGAGATATAAGTGTGCATACACCATAAAAGTTTTGAGTTCGAATTTTGAACCACAACACAATGCCTCAATTCAAGTCCTTGGTTTTTAATGTTCCTCCTTTAGTTAAGGCCCCTTTTAAGAAAATGTGACAATTTGTTAATTCTTTCAAAATAATTTAGGTGGTCATGTCTTTAAATCCAGATGCAAATGCATGGACAATATATGGATGCAAAGTAAAAGAGAACGTACCTTGCCTCCTGCAATCTTCAATGTGATGCATGCAAATGCAAGCAAAATAAATCTAGAGGCTACTCATTCAATCCTAAATGATTCGACCTAAGGGTAGGCAGCTTCTAGCAGGCTGCTCGTGTTGCTGTTTATATATATATATATATTTATGCACAAACAAAGAAAATGACAAACAACCACAAAATAAAATAAAAACCTAGATATAAAGAAAAGGGAATAGGCTCCCGAAAAATATTACCGAAAACGGGCCTAAAATAAAATCAAGGAACAAACCCCTTAAAATGTACCCTAGAACAAGGGTTTTCCAAATGAATGTACTGAAATAAAGAGAAGAAAGAAAAATATAAACTATCTACAGCTAAATGGATGAGATGAAGATGTGGTCCAGTGGTGGAAACAATGTCCACCAAGGTGTTGCTGAGGCTGGCGTGATGCTCCTTCTCCTAGTGTTGCAACTCCATCGACAATGTCAAGGATCACCTGATCTTTGAGGCTGGTGAGACAAGACGTCTCCAAATACACGTACCTAGCACCAAACAGATAATTGAATTGAATATGCCTCACATAAAATGTGAACAAATAATTAAATAAATGCGAGTCTAACAGGCTTGTTGCCTCCCTGGAAATAGTACCATTTGATGAGTCGATGTTCGATTTCAAAAATGATGATTAAGATGATTTATCATTGTATTTCTATGTGGTGGAAAATCGACTAATCAAAATAAATAAAATAACAACTCAATTAGGAGTGGGTCATATCCACAGGGGGGCAATGGCCTATTTAAACTCGCAAGGGTCAAAAACTGATGTTCACTATTAATTTCATCAAGAAATCGAGCCAAAATCGCTTTTAGATTAAGTAAACAAGAACTAAAGTTGAAATAGCAATTTTGCACATATGAAGGATTTATTTTGCAATGTGATACAATAAAATACTAATAAAATATCACAATGGAAAAAGATATAAATACTAATACCCTCTTCACTGTAGCAAAATAGGGGAGATTCTTCCCCTTGCTTGGCGTAGAGGAGAGGTGAAGGTCGGAGGGGAGGAGCTCGCCGGAGGTAGCTACTGCTGGGCCACTTCTTTTGGTGCGGGTGGCGAGGAACTGCGTGGACTGAGGTGGCCAGTCGGAGGAGACAAGCGGTGGCAGGTGAAGATGGCTACAGGGAGTGTGGGCGCACAGGTGCGCTGCTGGAGGATGCACAGCCGCGCGCATGTTACTGTAGGCGTCGCAGAGGTGCAACATAGATGAGGGGACGCAATAGTGTCTGCTTGTTGCTGGAGGTGCAGAGGCGTAAAGGGGTGCAGCACGCGCGCAGGGGGTGCGGGTGCGTAGCGGTGTTGTTGGAGGATGTGTGGCCACACGCATATTGCTGTAGGTGTGGTGAAGGCAGAGTGAGGGGGTTGCGTGAGCGAGAGGCGAGGGGGCACGCTCGGGTTTGGCGTGTTGCTGCAACTACGGGCATGGCAGAGGTGTAGCGAGGGGGATGCGCAGGCTAGAGGCGAGGGGGAGCGTAGGGGCATGCGCACGTGGCTACTGCACACTGAGTTGCATGTGGCCTCTACTGAAGGTGGCATGCTACTGCAGGCTGGGTTGCATGCGGGCGACAAGGAAGGTAGTGGCGTGCTGTTGGTGATGATGGTGGTGGGTTTCGTTGAAGCGAAGGAGAAACAGAGGAAGAAGAAATGAAGAGGAAGAAGGTTATAAAGAGGCTTTACACGTCCGAGAAGCTTCCCGAACATCTTAAAATTGTGAAAATGGTTGTTGGAATGTTAAAATGCAGTGGTGGTTGCTTGTGATGGTGGTGAGGGTGGTGCACGATGATGGTTGCGTGCTGTCAGAGATGCACGCGCATGGTGTTGGCATGAGTCCACTGACTTGGCACGACGAGTTGTCACCTCGTCGGCCCATACTGTGGTGGAGCTCGACCTTGGAGATGCACGGTGGTGGTGATGGAGGTGAGCTCGAAGCTCTTCACAGTGGTGGAGTCAGGGCGGAGTCCCCCCATGCATGGTTGTCTCCTCCCTTTGTAGCTGCAGGTGATGAATTTGAAAACAAAGAGGCAGGATCAGATCCTCTTCATAGCAAATGAGTACCTGTAGCTGTGCATGAATGGGTGCACGAGGAGGAGAAGTAGCCATTACCTATGGAGGAAGAGAATAAGAAAATAATAAAATATTATGGTTATTTATGCACAAACCCTTAGCTTCTATGTTTAATTAAAACAATGCAAGTAATTCACCTAATTGATTAACTAATGAAATGCATGCAATTCTAAGTTAATTCTTAATGCATGCAATGAATGAATTATGTAATTAAGCTAAAAAATATGAAGTAATTTATTTACATCCTAATATATGCTAGAAAAATGTTAAGGATATCTTAATATCTAGGCATTTACACATTTAAATAGCCTAGAAATATTGGCTAATCAGCTGCCATTTCACCAGGTGCAAGAATTTGCCTTCCGCCTTCTTATCTTTCCAAAAGAAATGTTTCCTCATGACATCTAACCTCTTCCAAACCACCTTCAGAGATCTGAACATAGAGAAGAAAAAAAAGGGATAGATGTGATAATCGAATTAAGGGATAGATGTGAATTGGATCAGTTTTGGTCTCAGGGATACAAAAAGTCTATTTTAGAGGAGGATGTAACCCAATGGAGGAACCTGGACTTCGAGTTTGGAGTGAATCTTGAGGGGATTATGTGTTATTTGAGGACTTACCCCTTGAGGATATTAATGATTTGGTGAGATCTGGATTCCTCCCAACTTTTGATTTTAAAAATCATCCTCTGCAAAATCAGGAAGATCGGCAGTTGATGTTGGAGGTGGACAAACACAATAGTTAGAAGCCTAGGAGAGACTCTCAAGAACAATACACATCAATTGAGGAGAACAAAGAATTGAGTGATATAGGCTTACTTCAAAACATTAAAACTGATTCTCCTGCAGAAATAATTGAGGATACTGTAGCAACTCCTCTCTTTACTAGTGAATCACATATACAGCTTGATAAAAGCTTAAGTGAACTAAAAGAATTTAGGGATGAAATTAGTGATAACAATTCAGTTGCTTCGACCCTGCCATTAAATAAAGGTGATTTGGTGTCAAACATTGATTCACATATACTGGAAGGTGAAAATATGACTCTGATTGCTATGGAAATCATTAATGATAAGTGATGGGTTAAAATTCTCAACACAGTTAATTAAATTATTTAGGCTTAATTAAGTGCAAGGGAAAGTAACTTAGGTTAACTCGATTTAATGCCGGTTGTGTAGTATAGGGTCAAGTTAACCTAAAATTTTAGATTTTAAGTTCTTTTTAACTGGTTGAGTCCAGGTCGTTCACTGGGAGACATAACTTATATTAATTCACCATTAACTCCTAAACATAAATTACGAATTTTTTAAGCAATCAGAATTATAATTAGATTACTTTAAGTACATGAATCTTGCATAAAAGATATTCAATTAAAAGAACATGCAACATTCCATAAGGAAAAACATCTTTACACATGTGATTTTGCATTAAGAACCAAGTAAACATGTTTATTAAACTAATTACAACTTATTTACAAAAGATTAAGGTAGGAAATAGTTATTCAAATGAATACAAGTGCCTTATAACATCAATTAAGCTCAAAAAGACATGTTGTTAGAGTAAAAATACAAAATCTAATGTCTAATGAGAAAATTGGACATCTTAAAAGTAAACATTAGAAGACTAATTACATTACCAGATGCCTGAATCGCTTTTATTTCCATCTTTTCTTTAATCTTCAGCACTCAAATCTTCTTCTCTTCTTCTTCTATCTGTTCAGCCATCTCTCTCTCTCTCACTCTTTTCTCTTTAGTTTTTCTTCTCTTCTGTATATGCTCTTCTCTTTTATTTCTATTAATCCTCCTCTCTTCCTTTTTCTTTCAATTCTTTAACTGTGAGATTAAACCACACTTAAACCAAAAATTTGGTTTTATGATTGGATGCTCGGACCGGTCAGGGATACACAGCACCCCTCTTAGGGTGGGACCAGACCGTACTAGGTTCGAGCCTAGTTGTTATAGATGGTTTATTTTCGATTCAGATTCATGCATAGTCTCTGGCCTCCTATGCCCACACACACACCCTCTCACGGGCCCACGCTTGCACCCACAGGCACACACACACCCAGGCACGTGCAACACACGCACCCACACACACACATATGCTCATTGTGCACCCAGCGCTGATGACTAGTAAGCCCTATACACTTTTTCGTTTTATACTAAGGTGACGCTTCGCAGAAATCCGATGTGGGACTATGTAAGTCCCCTCCAGGCCAAATTTCAGCTGGCGATTCCTAGCAGCACAGAGCTCCAAATCGAGCAAACAAGGGCTCTTTGGAAAGCTCAATAGGTGCTCTACAAGATATTAGCATCAATTTGATGCTAAGAATAGGTCTTACTCTTCAATTTGAAGGGTGAATGTGAAAGGTTTTCACGGCCATTCTAACCTGTAGAGATGCATCTTAGGTCTAAGGACCTGTAGAGAAAGTTTTTGACGTCAGATGAGGACCTGAACTGGTTCAGGAGATGTTTGTACACCTATTTAATGGAGATAGGAGTGTTGTAAGGCTTCAGAGAGAAGAAGCTTAAGAGCTTTGCTAAGGAGCTTTAGAGCTCCAACTTGAGCTCTGATCAGCTTAACAGAAAGCTAAGATCAGTAGCATCAGATCAAACAACCCCTGAAGGTTGTTAAGATTCTAACTGGGAAAAATTTGCATCTAACTCTTGCCAGAAATGCACTGAAATCAGTTTGGGTTCAAAAATGACCCAAATGAATGGTGATCTAATCTACAATAAATCCTCAACAAAACTCAATTAAATCTACTTCAACACACTCTAAATCATCCCAGAAAATATTTCAATCTTTAAATTCGTAGAATTAAGTGCTTAACCCTCAAATTGAACCTAAGATTGACCTTGATGAGCTCAGAGTTGACTTTCTAAGTTATTCTCACTCAAATGAAATTAATGCCTCAAATCAACTCTATTTTGCCTCAGGAACTAATTTAAATCTCAAAAGGTAACTTTATTCAGGAATTCTAGGGTTTCAGGACTCATTGCCTGAGATCCAAATTGAGTTTGTTCGGTGGAACAACCTAAGAGTTCTTAAAGAAATCAGAGATCAAGATTAGCTTCTATAGGTTCTGCATGAACTTCTTAACCTATTTTCAAAGTCTTAACCCTAACAGAACAGCCTCTCCAACTCCGCTAGAGTTGGACAAGGCAAAGATATACACTGAGCTCCAGAAGATAAAACATTAAAATAAATACTGAATCAAGATCATTAAGCCTCAATAAAGCAATCTGGAGCTCCTCAGGACCTATTAAGGGCGGAAGTTCAAAAATGACTCGTCGGAGCTCGCTGGAGCTCCAATGAGTCCAGATAATGGCTGATAGTGCATAAAATTCATTTAAACAAGTCATTAAGGATCTGAAAGGTTTCCTAAGGTTACAAGGAACCTCAGGAGCTCATCAATTAGCTTAATTGGTTAATAAAATAAAAGATATGCAGTGAATTCTGAAAGATTGTGATTTGAGTTCGCTAGAACTCAGATCAAGTTCTATCACTCAATTGAGTAGAGGGAACATGATAATGGAGTGTGGTGATGGTATAAAAGTGGCTAATTAGATGAAAGAACTCCTCCTGAGCCACCATTGACAGCGAGCTTAGGAGATTGTGTGAAATTTAGGCATTTTAGATGTAGGAAATTATTTGTCAAATTAATGTGAAGATCGGGGCCCTTAGAAGATGACAAGGTGATGGAGGGCCCCAGTGCATGTGAATTACCCTCAGTATCCTCCGCCATGGACAGCAGAGGCAATCGGTGAAGGTGGAGGTGGATTAGGCATTTAAGTGATTTAATCAATGTGTCAGAAATGATCGTGGAAGATTTTGGAGAGAGATTAGTGATTTCAAAAGATAAAAGGATGCACTAGTCAAGCTCAAAGAGCTTGCCGGAGTTGAAGAAGACGACGAAAAGAACTAACATTAAACCTAACTAAACTACCTAATTAACAACACTAATTACTCTATCTTACCTATCCTACTATTACCTGGACGAAGTGGGCAAAGAAGTCTCCATCGATGGTCCTTAACGGAGGAGGAAATAAGAGGGGTGGAGGAAGAAGTCTGGTAGGTGTTTGCAAGAAGTGGAGGTGGAGTATGTCTCAGCACTTCGTCAGAAGACGCAGCGAACGATGGCTGAGATTAGAGGCGAGTGGAAATGATTGGAGGAAGACGGTGGAAGCAAAAGAAAGTCGTCTGATTTGGAGTGAATAGCCTATCTGTTAGCTCAGTAGGGGGAAGAGGGTAGGGAGCTAACTGCGCAAAATCGGAGAGGTGGAGGGGTATTTCTAGGTTGTGACTGCTGAGGAGGTTGAATCTGGACGGAAATGTGTCTAGGTGTGGCCTAACATCCGGCATCGTCTCCAATGCTGGTGAGATTAACGTCATGACCTAATTAGGATTACGGACTCATCCAGATCGATGGATGAAAAAGTGGCGGTGAGTACAAGCTCCAGAAGCTTTGTAAGGGTGGACGAACGTAGGATGGATGGTGATCGGAGGATGATAGTACCCCCTGTCGTCAACCGTTCAAACGACTGAAGAAGAAATGAAGAAGAAGATGTACATAGGGACCTGAATGTGAGGAAAGCTAAGGACCTAAATGAAGGAAAAGGACTCGATTGAAATGAAACCTAAGGACTAAAACGTAAACTAAGGTTTTCAAGGCTTTTTTTAATTTAAATCTTTTTCTACTCTTTATATAAAATTTTAAATTAGACAAAAATTATATATAAACCTTGGATTTATATTTGTGACCTTTTTACCTTAATTTATATAATTAATTAAAGTTACTTAAGTTATTACATACTTAGGTATAAATTATGCTTAAGTTAATTAACACATTAATTAGGTAAATAATTATTGATATTTCGAGTCCATTTATTGATTAAATTATTAATAATATTAATTGACTTATAATTTAGCATTTTTAAATTATTTTAAGGTCCTTTAATGATTTATCCCTTATTATATAATTAACCCTTATATATACATATTCGTAGCTAATTAACTAGGAAGACGACTTAATTAGGGCTAATTAGAAGCCATGATAAACCTCTCATCAAAAGGCAGGGTGGCATGAATTTTTCTGCAACAACTATTAGGGAGAATAATATAGAATCTGAATTGTTGTTGGAGTTGGACTTGACATGAACTAAGCCTTCCTTGGACTTAATCATTATCGCCCAACACCACAAACAACCCTTACACTCCCTTACCAATCCTTGGCTCAAGTTTCTGCTCACATACATTCTTTCTGGGGAGAATATCAAGCCCGCACATCTCCAAGTGGAATGGTGAGTGTGGATTGATGCTTGTACTTTTAGTCTCTCCATTTAAGGGTTCAAAATAATTATTCATATATCTTTTAAAACCCATCCTATTTTTGAGGACCCTTGTTATCCTCCACATATTCCATTTCAAGAGGTCCCTTCTTCTGGTACTCTTTTTCC
This sequence comes from Thalassia testudinum, assembly GCA_037157565.1. Taxonomy (NCBI): domain Eukaryota; kingdom Viridiplantae; phylum Streptophyta; class Magnoliopsida; order Alismatales; family Hydrocharitaceae; genus Thalassia; species Thalassia testudinum. Next base: position 126,588,045 of record JAZHRO010000014.1, on the reverse strand, counting down.
TAGATCTCTCCAGGTAGCTTGCGAGATTGTTTGTTATCATGTGTTCTAGCAAGCATTTGGGATAACATTGCATCATTAGCTCGCCAGCATCCATGGCTACCTATTTTCTAGGCCTGTGCTTTATGCATATTTTTAAGGCCTACCACTTTCTATCTACAACCAGACTTATAGGTTCCCTCTAAGTCTAGCTGCCGACAGAAATTGTATCGCTTGTTGGGAGGAACCCAACATCCAGAATAACACATTATCAGGTGATTTCCTTCCTTTGTCCCCCTATTTTAATTTTACTATGAGAACATTGTAGGATTTAGGCATGAGGGGTGCATTTTGCATTTTTAGGCAATGTTCATGCATTTAGATTAGGTTCATTAAAATAAAATCTCTTTTGTTTTCTTGAGCTGAATTGGTTAGCCTTAGCAAAGCAACATTATCAAGGAGGTGTCAATGAAGATTTTCTTCTTAAATTATTTCTAAGTTTAGAATCTAGTACAATTACTTCACTTGCACATAGACTGGGTAATGGATCTTTGTAGAAAATCAATAAGCATTTTTAGTCTGCTAAATCCTTGGACAGTTTGAAGAGAGTCAAGCATACTGTTGATCGTGTGCTTTCACTCAACTCAGTAATTAAGTTAATTTCACTTAATTAAGTGTAGAAGAAATCACTTAGGTTAACTCGAAATTGTGTCGGTTGTGCAGTATAGGGTCGAATTAACCTAACATTTTAGAAATTTTTACTGGTTGAGTCCAGGTCATTCACTGGGAGGTATAATAATTTTTCAAATTCACCAATTTTCTTTTATTTCTCTATAAGTTTAGGCGGTATAACTAGGTTGATTTTAAAACATGAATTTTGCCCAAATATTTAAACTATAAAGAATATACAAAATTCCATATGAAAAACATATTTATTTAAATGATGTACTTTATTAACAAGTAAACATGCTAGTTTTCCAATTTTATTCCAAAGCAATTAAGGCAATAAAAGTTGATCTATTAAAACATGCCTTTTTACAATTAAAACAAATTCAAAAAGTAATTAAAATGATAAAAGAAAAGATTTTCTTCATTTATTTTCTTTAGCCTCTCATCTTCTCCTTTTCTTTCTCTTCTTTTCCTTTATTTTTGTTCTCTCTCGAGTTCTTTCTTACCTTTCATCTGTTGTTCCTATCTTCTCCTGCCTTCTTTTCTTCCCTTAGTCTTCTCCTTTTGTTCCTTAATCTCTTTTCCTTCCCTAGTGCCTATGCTCCTTTGTTTACTTAGCCTTCAGCTTCAGCACTTAGCATTTAACAACCATCGGCTTCTCTTTCAATTCCCTTAGACTTTCAGCTGAACCAGGTTTTTTTTACTTTTTTAACCAAAATTATTTTATTTGCAGCGAGGTCCTTTCGAGGATGCACAGCACCCTGAGACCAGGGTGGGACCAGACCCTACTCGATCCTCACCTAATCTCAATTAGGTTCATTTTCGGTTCATTTCACTTCGGTTCATAGTCTCGAGCCAAAAGTGAATGCCTGAAGAGTGTCTATAGGATGAGGGAAATATGAGTCGAGAAAAGATTCGAATTCTGGGTTGCAGTCACTCTCGGCATTTTCTAGTTTTGATTCCTAAGGATCGAAAAGAAATGATTCCATCTCGCTGGAACCTGAACTTAAATCAGTGATCTCGGGAACCAGGGCCTCAGAGTCAGAGTCAGAGAATGAATCATGTGAGTTGAGGTCGTAGATTGGCTCGTTGTATTCAGGAAATAGAGTTTCTCCGAAATCATGGTAGGATTCAAAATCGTCAGAGATATTGTGAAAGTTCAGTTCTGAATGAGATTCGAGATCAGGAGTTTTACCATAGAATAAATCATATGATGTAGATTCAGCAGCCTAACTGGGGTCTAGACTATATGTAGATTCTGAGCACAGAATGGTGTTCTTATTTGGTATAGGATCAAGTTCTAGGCTTATAGGAAAGACCCAATCAAAACCCCACTCATCCAACTCCTCGGTTTCTATATCGTAGATTGGCATGACTTTCGAAAAATCGATTTGTATCTCTTAGGATGTTGGAGAGGGATATTCATCAAATAGAGGCTCGGAATCATACTCTTTATTGAAAATTTGATCTTTGTCATATAGGGCCTCGTAATCTTCCCAATAAGTTTCAGATCTAGATTCTAGGTTGAGTATGTGGGTTGAATTACTAGAATCTAGGTCAAAATTACCTTCAAGGATCACCTTATCGGAATAAGGGGCAGGATTTACACCCTCGAGAGGTTTAGTTCTAAGTTCATCATTGTAGGAGTTTTAGAATTTTATGCTTGGTGATCCAAGGTCTAGGGTTAGCTCAACATTGTATTCTCCTACAATTGGAACTTCCCAACCTATTTCAAGATCAGGCATGCCATACTCCATCAAGGTTGAGAATCAACAACTCTGTGCCTCAAACCCGAAGTTTGGGAAATAGGATTTATCCTCAATACTATTCCAAGATGGTTCATCTTCTGTTTGGGATGTGTACAGGTATTTTTGATCGATAATTTATTTCAATAATCTGAACATCACTTCCCATTTTTCAAGATCATCTTGTTGTTCACAAAGTATAGGATTTGTCATGCATTGCAGGTATTCAAAGTTTTGTAATTTTTCTATCTCAATGTATCCTGTTATGAGAATGTCTTGGGTTGATCCTTTTGTGGCTTCAGTCTATAATACTTGGGCACAATTTATGATAAAAGTTGTGGTTGTTGGTACACTAACCTAAATGTCTTCTACTGGTGTTGAGGTTTTGTATTCAATTTCATAGAATTTGAGGGCATCCTCAATCATCCTATCTCTCATGGATCTCTATGATTCAGGTTTCTTGAATAATCCTAAGTAATTAGGTTGCATATTTGGATCAGATGGTGGAATCAAGATGTAGAATTAGAATTTGGATCAAGATGTCGAATAAAGTGATTAGATTTGAATAGAGAATCCTACTTGAAAATCTATGTGTGTGCTCTAAGGAGAAGGGATGAGGGATTGGATATGTTTTTGACCCAATCGAGGCACCCAAAAGATGCTTGGGTGACTATGGAGGTTCGGGGCGGATGATACCCCTGGATCGGAGAGTCCACCTAAGAATTACCTAGGCAACCTGAGAGGGAGAGTCCCATAAAGACCCCTACATGGTAGAGCACCCCCACGGGTTACACGGTTTCCCCCACCCGACCTCTCTTGTCACTGAGATCTAGGTAGACCAGAATGGGGACTTTGACCTCTTAAGTCTGCCAATTTCAATTTCAGATCATAGGTGCTTAGGGTTCCACTTAACTTTAGATGTTTTGATTTTGTGACCCAATTTCAAGGTTGGTTGACCCAATAAGGGGTCAACTTCACTTGACCTGTCCTAAAGATGGCAGAATGATTCTAGGTCAAGACCTAGAAATCACCTTGATTAGACTCCTAGGTTATTAGGCCCAAGGTTTTTAAGGTTCAAGTGATTTTAGAGCTTAATTTTTTGGTTTGTCTTGATTAGATCTTTTCAATCAAGGGCTTGGGTAGCACACAACTGCGAGTGGGTTCGTTTCCTCTTACGCAAGCATGTGTGAACCAGCACTTCAAAACCCTATTGTAGAAACCCTAATTTGGCTCTATTTCCAATCCTCTTTGATTTTTTACAGAAATTTTCTTTGGACTTCAAACAAGAAGTGTGTAGTCTACGGAGATTTAAGAATTAAGCATGATCTCTAATAGGCACAGGAATTTGTGGGGTACGATTTTTACAAATCACTTCAACTTCAATAAGATTTGAAAAAATTTTCGTAGATTAGGAAACTTTTCCCTACAAATGATAATTACTAAAGAGAATAAGGTAGTTGATTCCTAATTGATTGCTTCCTTTTTGTTTTCTCAGGATTAGGAGATGGATTTAAGGTAGAAGAAAGAATTTACCTACCATGAAGTGGTTGATTTGCACGAGAGATCTCTTCATGGAATATCTTGCAAAAATCACAGCAAAACAAATACGGCAAGTTAGTGTTCAAATATAAACATCATGCAGAGACTAGTGATGAATTGCACGTTGCTCCCTGGCAACGGTGCCAAAATTTTTGCAGGAAGGTGATGTCGGGTTTATAAAATAAATGATTCATCGTAGTATAGTTGAAATCGCCTTGAAAACAAATAAATTTTATTACTTGAATGTTAAGTCCAAGGTCGAACACAGGGAGCAAATGGAATTTATGCACTAATCTCAATAATAGATGCAATTTGAACACTTAAAATTACTTAAAACCTAATTCAGAATGTAAAGCAAGAGTATATGAATAAAAATGTAGCATAAAAGAGAAATTTGACAGAATTAGACGTCTGAGTATGGAATTAAAACGTCTTAAAAAGGTTTGATTCTTCCTTTGCTTCTTCTCTTGGCTCTTTCTTCTTTGTCTTCCTCTTCTTCCTTCTTTCTTTCTCTAGCTTTGGCCTTACCTTTGTCATTGGCTTCTTCTGTTCCTTCTTTGGCTTCTCTTTTCTTCCTACCTTCTCCTTCCTTTCTTCTTCCTTCCTTTCTGCATTAGCTTTCTCTGCCTTTAGCTTCTTTGCCTTGGCTTCTGATCTCCTTCTTTCTCTTTCTTCTTCAGTCGTGCCTTCTCCTTCCTTGGCTTCCTCTACGGTCTTCTTCTTCTTGGCATCTTCAGCATCCTCCTTAGCTTACTCCTTTAGCTTCAACTTCCTTCTTCCTTTCTTTGCACACAAGTGCAAAACCTACCCCTACCCACCCTTGCGAACTCTCTCTCTCTTTTCTCTCTTAGGCTCGCTCTCCTAGAGCCATTCTCGGGTATACGGGTTGGGTTAGCACACCTGGGTCCAGGTGCACCAACGTGGGTGATGCGTGAGGAGTCCTGGGTAATCGGGTCAGGTCACTAGGTCCGTGGAGTGGTGGGCATGGACGAGGCATGAGTGGACGAGGGGACCTCACCCTGCGTCAGGAGGCGATAAGCCCCTGACACAAATTCATGTTATACCACTTCACTTGCTACAAAATGCCCGAGGTGGGATTAAATGTCCCACCCTCCTCTTCACGTGCACCTACAGGGGATGTCTTCTAATTGCTGCAGCTGCGATGCCTCACAAATCCAATTACTTGGCTGAATGCATGCGTAATACCAATCCTCATCGTCTGGGACCTGGGGTCTGGAGAGAGGCTACCTGGAGCGAAGGTTGCAAGCTCCATGTCTACTCCAATGGCGACGGAGGTCGGATCCTGTTCTCAAATAACACAGCCTTGCGGTCCCATTAGAATATGCAGGAGGCTTCGCCATGACACGACGAAGATGAATCGATGGTCGGTGTGGTGTGGGGTGGCCTAAGTGTGCATGCCTATGTCATTCTGTGGCCGTGAAGGTGGGTTTGATCGGGGGGAGTGAATGAAGGTTGTGGCAGTCGGTGGAGAGGGGGATAATGATCAGTGGAAGGTGGCGGTGCTTCTGAGTATTTGGCAAGGTGCGTGGGTGTGTGGAAGTGACGGAGGCACCTCACTGGTGGTCTACTGAAGGTGGAGAAGATGGCGGTGGTCCGCGGTTGTCAAGGGGTTGAAAACAGAAATAGAGAGGGGAAGTATTCTAACCTAGTTTAAGGATGAAAGGGGGTAGGATGGCGGTCGGCGCATACTTGCTGCCTCCAGAGATGAAGGTTCCAATGGAGGGGGACGATGACAATGAGGAGGTAGCTGGCGCATGCGCAGGTATGGTGCAACGCGGACGATGGAGGCAGAGATGACAGTGCCACTGGTATTGTGGTAGAGTGATGAGAAGAGGGAGGAGGAGTCGCTGGAGCTGACTAGATGTTTGGCCAGAGGAGAAGAGATGAAATTGGAGGATTGTCTCCGGCCAAACCAAGCTGAGGATGGACGACCGAACTTGGGGCTTCTTTTATAGTCTTTGGCAGAGGGCCTTGTGCTTGGAAGGCAAGCTTCCAAGCACTGGTATCCTCATCGGAGTAGGATTGTGAGAGATACCCAAATCTCTCATGCATTCACATGAGAGATTGGGTGGGAGTCAAGGCTTGAAATTGCATTCATACGATCGGAATTCCTCAGAGAATCTCTTTTTCAAATTTTAGAGGGAATCTCTAAGGAATCAGGGAGAACTTCCCCCTTAAATCCTTGTCGGAGTTGGACTCCTCCGCTATATTGGAAGAGGGACTAAATTGCAAATAATGACGAGGAAGATAGGGGGTATCTGCAAGGTTTCAAAAGCTAAGGGTCTAGAAGTAATTGGGTTGGACTATTTTGCAAAGTAGGTCAAGGTGAACTCCTCTTTGGTCTAAATTTTGGTATAAACCTAATTTGGACATAAGGAATCCAATGGTGAAGTTGGATTTTAGGTTTGACCATGTTCGACTGGACATTTTACACAAAACCCGAATTTAGGGCAAATAATTAGCTAGGACCCCTATTTAGGTCAAAATAGGTTCCAAAGGCCAAATTGAAGGTTCTAAACTCTAGAGGATATTTTTACATGAATTGTAGAGTGTTTAGGAGAATTTTATTTTGACCATAACCTTGTTGAAGTAAGTGGGTCTTTTTTAGGGTTACAAGAAGTCATTTAATTCCCAAGTTGCACATTAACCCTTTTCTGATTGAACCAACCCACTTTTTATCTTGTTAAGATCATTTGACCTATGTTTAGCCCTTGAGAAATCCCATTGATGTATTGCAATGGTAAAATTACAAATTTTACCCTTTGTTTCTTGCTTTCCTCTCAGAATAGTTATTCCTTGAATTAGGCCCTTTACTTATTCATGTTGGAGATTTTGTTCTCTTTTCTAGGTCAAAATGAACTAGTTAGGGCTCATGATGGTGTTCCCATCACCTATTCACATAATTGAGGGAGATGCCAATGCTAAATCTCAACCATTGGATCTCCATCTAACGGTCGAGACCTCGCACCAAAGCCCTCATCAGCTCAACAATCTCGCATCCCTAGCATAGCGGTCACACACATGCCTATTAGATAAGAGGTACTAGTTCGAAATGCCATAAGCCACACCTTCAGCACGCGTCCATCAAAATTGGACCGCTCAACTGTGATTGAGCGATCAATATCGAGCCACGTTAGTTGGGTGCAAGTTAAAGGTGATCTGAGGAGCATAATGAATGACAGATTGAGTGAAACATGGCACTACAGATCTACCTTGGCAACAAACGTGCGATCATACGTGGCCTGGTGTGCGATCTTGGCGTACAAAGAGGCAAAATCTAAGGCATCCAATTCAAAGCTAACGATGGTGGCATGCTCCTCACATTCTCAAGAGTGTATTGTGCATGATTCGAAGGCACAAGCTCTATGCTCTCAGTGGCCATGCGATCAAACTTTGATACATCTTGTTCCTCTTCGCAGATCCACCAACTATAAGCCTTCTCTTCAATGGTAGTGGGTGCGTGAAACATGCATAGATGTCTCACGAAAGCCCATTAAGCACCTAGTCGAGAATAGCCCCTCCCTTCCACTATGTAAAACCCATGACACCCCTCCATCTCTACCTATGCTATTCCCACCTAGTCTAGAGCTTAGGAAGCCTACTAAAGTCTCAAAGCTCTAATCTTAAGCCCTCTCGGTGCCCTATTAGTGTAGAAATCCTCTCCCTCTACCTATATTTCATCATACATCTTACCACCTTCATAGGGCTACCAAAGGTTGTTTTCTCACCCCCATTTAGGAAGTAGATCGTCCATATCACCTCACCCCCATCCCATTAGGTAAGGAACTCCTACCCCTCACTCCAAATTCCCTTTAGCTTGGCCTAAGATTGCCTCTATCCGTATTCCTCCCATATCCCATCTTTGTCGTCCTACTCTACACCTCCTTCGTCCAACTGCTGCTAAGCGTTGTCATCTCATTGGACAGCTATTTTGGGAGTTTCTTCTCACCTCTTTTGCTCTATCTTTTATGGTATTTTCTCATTTTTAGCTATACTAAACATTAGTTATTTATAATATCAAATTCTCTCTTTGTCTCTATTTATCTTATTGTGTAGTTTAGATCTTACCTTCTGGTCATATAAAAGCCCACAGAAATTACAAAAGATGAAAAATACTATAAATAAATAAACCAACATGGATTCCATCCAAATCAAATGTTGCCTCCCTATGTTTGACCTGCGACTTACCATTCTAGTTATAAATTGTATTTGATAAGTCAGATTTTCTTACAAATTATGACAACGTGGGTTTCTCTTTCCTGAAACCTGAAAACTGATTTCTTCACAGTGATTTTTTCGACAATCATTTTGGCACCGTTGCTAGGAAGGCAACGGACTTTGGTTTATTTTCTTGCATTATTCTTCACATATTTTCTAACCACTCTTCACTCTAATCTACTATCTTACGGGTACTCGACCAAGGAAAGCCAAAGCGGTAGATCAGAGTAAAGTGCAGGTAGACGATCTGTAAGTGCATCCCCATACTCCCCCACCGATTAGATACACTCTACCATGTAAATAACTCAAACCCTAATCAACCTAGGAATTTTATAAACCCTAGGATAGATTGTGGTGTTTGTTTGTCACCTTCACTCGCCTCACCCACCTACATACATAAAAAATAAAAAAATTATTCTTCTTTGATTATGGGAACTGAACTGAAATGTACACACCCACACACTTATGGAACACCAGTTTTGTCTAATTCAATCACTTAATCGAGAATTTGATTTGTGGACTCGGTACACCTGCACTGACTACACAAATAAGTAATTAGACATTAGAATAGGATGAAATATTTTTTGTGCCATAATCTAGTGGTGCAAACAACCAATTATCTGATCTGTTTGGGCTACACCAGCAATTATAAAATCGATTCATCCAGAAGATTTCCTCTTAAGACTCAATTTTTAGGGTTGAACCAAGCACTCCACATTACTTTTTATCTTTAAAGGAATATATATACATTTGTGATTTCAAAACCTGGTGTGCCTCACCGAACCTTGATTGAATAAACCTAATAATTGAATCCTAAAAGCTACTAAACAAGGTTAAACCCTAAAAGACAAATCATCAAATAACCTTGCTTGAAAACCCTAGTTATGCATGCACACACCTTTTAAACAAACTTTAAGGGTACAACCAAACTAAAGGGCACATCACATCCAGAGCACATTCAATACTATGCCTAACTAAACCGAGTAGAAGTTAGCCTTAAAGATTGGACTATCTTTGAGGATCAAATTGAGATTACTCATGATTAATCTGCTCCTACTGGTCCATCCGATGTCTAAATAAGGGAGTACCGTTAAACAACAGTAGTTGGGGGTATCAAAGTAACCCAAGGTGTAAGATAAAGGAAGAATCTTCTACCCAATTCCTCCATTTAACTAGTTGGATTGACCAGACAGATGTAGACCAAACAATTTAGAATCTTAAGTTGGGTTCTGGGAGTTTGTAGGTCTTTAGGCTACCCACATAAGGATAGACTTGGCTTGTTTGTACTGCAGGGAACCTTTCTCTTATTTGTTTCACCTCCCGCTCCTCCATGTATTCTTTCACTTCATAGACACACTTCACTCCTACTGTCTAAGCACACCTTACCCCAATATGATCATTGTCCCAACCCGATCACCAACCACCCATCCACTAGTTGGGATAATCCTGATTGGGGATATAATTTCGAATCTCAATGTCCAAGGTCTAACCCTAGACATAAAGACTTTGATTAGTATCCTTCTTATAGCTACACTGAATATGGATCTCCAACTTTTTATGGACAACCTAATATGATTTATAATCACGAAGGATATGATGATTACAACCCCTACCTTCCCCAAGATTACACTGAATATAGGTCACCATCCCTTGAAAAGCAACCTGAAATGACCTATTCTCAGGGAGGACCCCAGGAACCTCAATTTCTTAACCCTTATAGATTAAATCGAAACCCACCCAACCCTGAGCTAAACCATTTGGTTCAAGTGAATAAGGCCAAGATAGGGTGCTGGCTAAATTGAGGACAACATACGAACTTTAGAAGCAAAGCCAACACCCAATACTGAAGCATTGGAGCCCCTAATTGAAATTATTGACATCTTAATAGTTCATTATTAGATTAGCTCCAAGAAGTAGAAGATAAGGATCTGGTGAGGTATTACATGGGAGGTTGTCAAGATCGAGGATGAAATATGTGGTTGCACTAGTATAATCTTGGGATGATTCTTAAGGTGAACCCCCTTCAAGTGAACCAATGTCAGAACCCATTCAAACACTTGTAGGGTAGGACATGATTTATGAGACCTAGGAGGACAAGGCTAACCTAGAATAACCAATTGAGGATAAATTGATTTCCTCACCTGAGATCCTCGAATCAGGGTATGAGGAAAAAAATGTCTCTACGGATCAAGGAATAACATATGATCATGAAAATTACATTAATGAGAATCAACAATTCTTTGATGCTAAGGATGAAGGATCCCTAGGTGAAGTCTCACTTGAAATACTAGAGATTGAGGAAAATTTTAGTGAGATGGACGGGCCTAAGGATCTTAATGAGTTATTTGACGACCCTATAATTGAGGATTTTGATTCAATTGGGGCTAACACGAAGGAGACAATTCTTGAAATTATGGATGATTTAATCAGTAGCCCCAATCATCAACCAGACCCCAAAGAACATATTGAAAACTCTATTTTTGAAATCACTGAGTCTAGGTTAGTCCCAATTCAGGCACAATTTGCGGACTTGGACAATATATATATGGGGTCATCAATATTATGGAGGTCCCAAAAATAGAAACATGATTCTAGAGGATAAGAGCCTAGAAATAAATACCTGGGAAGATAATTCCAGGGAAAACAAATTTTCAAATCTTGAAGTTCTTAGTTGTTTTAAACCACAGACATACTTTTTGAAAAAGTGAGGAATAAACCACAAACTTTTTACCAGGACCCTTATGATATTTTTGATTTTGATGACATGAAACCCATGTACATAACTACGAATGATCCTGTTGAGTTGAATCCTACATGGACAAACACTCCTATTACTTTAAACCTTCCTTTTATCCAAATTTTTAAACTTGGGTTGCATGTTCCCAAACTGCGGGAATGGCCCCATAAGTAGAAGGATCGTCGGTTATGGGTAATTTTCATTCATAACCATAGAATCAAATAACTTTGGGGGATGGGTCTACTTCATAATATAGTCCACATCTGTGGACATACTCTTCTAGCTAGTCTGAAGATCAATCTTTTTCTCCAGATTTTTACCTACTAATCTGAGCGGTTAATTTCTTCCCTTTTGTGTGTATGCTATACCCAGCTGAAGGCACTAAACTTAGCATTTGTGCACAATTTGTTTTCATTCGAAGCTAACTGGAATCATCATGAAATTCAGGTGTTATCCTTTTCATTCTGCTCCTTTTCATGCCTTGATTATACATTGAGAACATTGCATTATCTAGGCATAGGGGGTTCGATATATTCATGTTTGAATTATTTTGTTAGCTCGATAGAAAATTTTCTTTTTATTTTTCATTTATTAATTATTAAAAAAAACTAAAATTAGGAAATGTGAACTTAGGCATTAGAAATTTCTTGACTTTAGGAAATTATACAGTAGGACTTGAACACTTAGACTCTTCTAGTCTATGGGTTTAACTAACTCGAGTGTCCACTAAAATGTGGATTTGTTCCATGAGTCCTTGCCAATTTAAAGTTTATTTTAACTAGTCAAATAAGTTGGGCTGATAAGTATGTGACTTATCAACCTACCCTCTGATTTGAAGGGACTTATAGTCTAAGCATCTACACACTTTTCGTACTAACTCACTTTACAGGTGATCTTAATGGAAATTAGATAGCTAATAAACATACTAAGGTGGTAAGTTGCTATGAGTAATAGCTTATAATCGAGTGTCCAGAGCCCAGCCATGCAACCCAATCTTCTTGCTATTGCCTTCAGGCAAATCCTAGATTAAGGAATCCACCTGCTTAGAAAAATAAATAAGTAAATAAATAAAAACATCCAAAAAAATGAGAAAAGAAAAATAGAAAAGGAGAAAAAAAAAGCCACACTTCACTGCACAAGTATGGCTGGCAAGTTTCCATTAGTTCCATTGCCGTTTATCCAGAACCCAACCTTAAAAATGCACATATAATCTTCAAATCTAGGGAGAAGTAGGGAAGTAGAATAAACCTTGGGAGATATATACTGGGTTCGCCCTTGTATTGACCCCACCAAAAATAAAGTTAGGGAGAAAGCTACCGATCGAAAGGATAGACCTTTAGGTAGGAAACTTTCGCTTAAGGTCACCTAGGGTTTGTAGATACCCAATGTCTATTTTGATTGCCATTATGTCAATCACCTTTGCACATAAGGATTCTTAGCATTTAGAGTCTTCCTGAGTCTTGGGTAGGTTGGGTAGCCGTAGAAAGCTGCCTCGAAACGTTAAACAAAAATAAAAAAACTTAGAAAACAAGAAAAAGAAAGAAAGAAAAGTCTTTTCTTTTTGTACGGAATAATGCGAGGACTAGGGCAATTTGCACTCAGGGTACTACTAAGTCTTTTGATTTTAGGTCCTAAGTAGAAATTTATTATTGTTGATAAATACCTTACACCTAAGTAATCAGATCCCAATTCTTCTTTTATAAATAGCATTTAGTTTAGTTTTGCTAGGGACTAGCAAAAGATAGGCATGTGGGTGTGATAAGTATACGATATTTCATGATAAAATGCCTATTTATGCATGTTCCTAGGCTAGTAGATGTATTTAATATTATGAATATTGTGCTACACGCATCATTGTGCAATTAGACTAGATTCTATAAATTATATATTAATTTACTCACTTTTGTGGCTAAGGGAAGGGCGATACATTTTTGGGCCCTATATGGCAAATATAATCATGCGGATGTGATTAAGGTGATGATCAAAGTCCAATGCCTCTGAAATCACCCCGATCAGACATCCGTAGCATCTCTACAAGCCAAAGAAGATCAATGGTTAGGGGATAGGGTAGCGCAAATCCAGACTTCAAATGAGAAATCTAACCATACGGATGGACTCAGAGCGACAATCGTAGTTCATTAATGCGAAAATCACCTCGATTGGGGCCCTATAGCATCCATTATAAAGAGAAGAAGATGGATGGCCCAGATGGCGCCACGTGGCACCATCCAGACCGTCTATGGCCACCCAAGTCCCCCTACTCAACTCTAAAGGGGTCTCTATTTCATGATCTCAGCCATTTGATCACAATCCAATGTCTAAGATGAAAGCACGCCTGCCTCTTCACATATCTAAGGGAGACGCCAATACTAAATCTCAACCATTGGATCATCATCCATCGGTCGAGACCTCGTGCCACAACCCCCATCAACTCAATAATCTCTCATCCCTAGCATAGCGGTCACACCGGCGCCTCTTAAACAAGAGGTGCCAGTTCAAAATGCCATAAGCCGCACCCTCAACATACGTCCATCAAAATTGGACCACTCAATCGCAATCGAGTGGTCGAGATCACGCTGCGTCAGCCAGGCATGAGTTAAAGGCAATCTAAGGAGCATGATGAATGGCAGATTAAGCACCACGTGACACTACAGAACTGTGCTGGCAACAAACACTCAATTGTACAGGTCCCGATGCGTAATCTTACTATGTGGAGAGGCGAAATATGAGGTATCCAATTCAGATCTGACGGTGGTGGCATGCTCCTCACATTCTCAAGAGTGTGCTACGCACGATTTGGATGCATGGGCTTTGCACTCTCAACAGTCGTATGATCAAATCTGATGGCTCTCATTCCTCTTCACGGATCCACAAGCTGTGAGCCTTCTTTTCATTGCCAGCAGGTGTGTGAAACATGTATGCATGTCCCATGCAAACACATTAAGCAAGTAGCCAAGAATGGCCTCTCCCCTCCACTATATGAACCCCATGACACCCCTCTTTCTTCATCTCTACCTATGCCATTCCCACCTAGTCTAATGCCTAGGAAGCCTACAAAAGCTCCCAAAGCTCTAATCTAAAGCCCTCTAAATGCCTTATTAGTGTAGAAATCCTCTCCCTCTACCTATATTTCATCCCACATCTCACCACTTTCATAGGGCTACCTAAGTTTGTCCTCTCACCCCCATTCAGATAGTAGATCGTCCATATCACCTCACCCCATTCCATTAGGTTCAAAACTCCTATCCCTCATCGTAAATTCCCTTTAGCTTGGCTTAAGATTCCCTCTACTCGTAATCCTCCTATATCCCATCCCTATCGTCCTACTCCTCAACACCTTTGTCCAGCTGCCACCAAGCACTTTCTTCTCATAGAGCAGCCATTTCAGGAGATTCTTCACACCACTTTCGTTCTCTCTTTTATTGTATTTTATCATTTTTAGTTGTACTAAACTTTGGTTATTTATAATATCAAATTCCCTCTCCCTCTCTCTATCTATCTTATTTTGTAGTTTAGATCTTATCTCCTACTTATATAGAAGCCCATAAAAATTATAAAATGTGAAAAATACCAAAATAAATAAACCAACACGGATTTCTTCCAAATCAAATGTCACCTCCCCATGTTCGACTCCAGATTAAGTTGTATTTGATAAGCGACGTGGGTTTTTCTTTCTTGAAACCCTAAAACTAATTTCTTCACAGTGATTTTTCTGACAATCAAGTATTTTGTAGCCTAGCTTTATATGGTGTATTAATGTACATTTGTTTTGCTCTTACAAGACTAATTCTAGGCTTAGATGGAACCTACATGAGAATTGGACTCAATCAGACAACTATCTCTAATCAAGCTCACCTAATGCAATTCATAACCTAACCAACCTAGCTATCGCTAGATTAAAATTGATTGAAGATGAGTCATAGTATAGTTCTCATGATTACTCGGACAACAAAAATTATTTTATAGAACTATCATTTTATTTTCCATTTCATTCATGAGTTCCGGTGGAACCTAAGGATGCGAAATGCAAATTTGACTTGATTTGGATCTTTCATTTTCCAATCTATGTGTTCATGACCTTTTTTTTTATTATTATTTTTTCTTTTTGTAAATTTTTTACTTCTATTTTTATTTGAATCGCTAAACAAATCTAACTATATGAAATCCTAATCTAATTATGATAAAACCAGGGCTGTGTTGTGAGGGTGATTATGGCGATGGAGAAGTGGCAAAATGAAAAACCAAAGAAATATTCATAAGTAGACAATAAGATGATCACAAAGATATCACATCGAATCTATCAAACTCGCATACAAGAATATAGTCACATCAACACAAAAAAATTAGAATTACAGACATGATTAACACAATAAGAAATAAACATAACAAGAACACCAAGATCTTAAGGAGATCACCTAAACACTAATCAGGAGGAGGAGCACGCCTAAAGGCCTTTTAGGAAGCCTTGGGGTATCCAAAGAGAGGGAGAGGGCCATAGATAGGAAGAAAACAGAGAGGAGGAGATGGTGGTGGTCGGTAGACCACTATGGTGGAGGAGGGCCAGTAACCTTATGATGGTGGGAAGGAGCTTATATATGTTACCTAAGGAAGGAGGAGTAGTTAAGGGTGGAAGGGTAGGTGAAAGAGCAATCTTCATTTTCATTGAAAACTTAAACATAAAATGACTTGTCATTATAGTTCATTGTGTGCTATAAAATCTCTTTTCAAAAATATTTAATAATTCAAAACTAACCACAAGGAGGAATCAGCCTAATAAAATCACAACTATCTAGAAATTGAGTTCGCAGGAGTACTCGTCAAGTCAAACAATGCATATGCTGCTCTGAATGTAAACCCCAAATTTAAGGAGAATTCAAGGGCTATTGACGTAAGTTTCACATAAGAAAATAGTTCATGTGTAGGGGTATATGTGTACTTTTTACTTGCATGCAAACTAAAGTGTAAATCAGAATTCAAATATGATGTATATTGAGATGGATTGCAAGGGCTGAATAATTATGTGGAAGAATAAGCATAGGGTTGTAATTTCACCTCAATTTAATTAATTAAACAAATCATAAAAATAAAGGTTTGACAATGGCAGTGTTCGTAAATCTTAATTCAAAGGGAAACAGAGGAATTCCCTTCTCTCTTCTTCGCACGTGTGGAGGCGTGGCGGCTGGTTGATTGAAGTCCAGTGGCGGTGCATGGGAGAGAGACGATCGCGACGGCAGTAATGGGGCGACTGAAGGTGGCCAGACGGCAGAGGAGAACATCGGTGACAGTGACGGCAACTGGCGTTTGCAGGCATCATGGAGGGCAGCTAGAGGGTGCATGATGGTTGTGGGCATAAGGTGACGACAACAGCGAGGTTGACAGTGGGTGTGCGGTGATTGCACCTCAAATCACGCCTGTAATAATGCCTTCTTGTGCTATTTTCTAGCATTAGCTATGCATATTAGGATTCTATAGTCGCATTTGTAAAGACACTTGCATTCATGCATTTTATTGAGAGGAGAAGAGAATAAAACAATGGCTTGCATATTTACATTTTGTCTCAAGTGCCTCTTTGCAAAAAGTCCCCTCTCTATTTTTTATTTCCTCTTTCTTTCTTTTCACTTCCCGCGGTCCTTCTTTTTCCCGCGGCTGCATGCACACCACGCCATGCTGCAGCTGCACATCCTGCCAACGCCACTCCCTGCACCTGCCATTCCCTCACCCTTCCCCCTACTGCGGCCATGCTTCCCCACCATGCTCTCCTCCTCTATAAGAAGCCACGGCTTCTTTCTCGCGAACACAGACGGCCTTGCTGCAGAACGCCACCCCGCAGTCCACCACCTTCCTCGCCTGTCGTCCCCTCCATATGTCGACCCTCCTTCGAGGAGACACCCGGCGAGCAGGAGAACCCACTGTGGTGCACACCACCACAGTGGGAACACCACCGCCCAGCTCTTCAATGAGCCGGTGGGCGTGGTGCTTTCTTTTCTTTTCATTTTCGTCTCCATGCCATTGCTGCCGCTTCAAGGTCTGAAGCTTGAAGCAGCAGCAGCAGCACCCCCCACCTCCTCCACGACCTTTCCCGCAAGCGCTCAGCCCTCCACGCGCGCTTGCAGGGACTTCTCCGCTCCATCCTCCGCTCTGTCACCTCCGCCGTCGCGCCCGCAACCGGCAGCTGCGCGCACTGCAGCGGCCGGCCAGGCCCTCTCGCCGTCCCCTGCCAGCCCCTGCACCCCTTCGCGAACGACTGCAGACTCCCCGCAGCCCTCTCCGAGCGCGCCATCGCCCGTTCTCCGTCCTCTCACCCGGCCTGCAGACGCTTCACTTCCTCTGCGCGAAGGCGCGCCTGCATCCGCGACCATCAGACGTCTGCCGCCATCTTCAGACGACACGACCACCCGACGTCGGCCACCTTCTACAGATGGCTTAACTGGCGGCTCTTGCGTCCTCTCGCGTCCGCTCTCTCTCTCTCTCTCCCGCTCTCTTGTCCCGCTCTCTCTCTCTCTCTTTTCACTCACTTACAGCACACACTACACCAACGCACACACACATCTTCACCGACACTTACACACACCCACACACACATAACAGTAGTATATATATATACATATATATAATAACATATATATACATATATACATATACATACATATATCTATATATATATATATCTATATACGTGTATATATATATACATATATATATATTTAGATACATATACTTATATACATATATACATAACTATATATATATCTATACACCTATATATATTTACATATATATATCTATATATATATCTATATACCTATACATTTATATACATATAGATATATTTACTTATATACATACATGTACATATATTTTCACATTATTTGTCATACGCTGTATCACGGGAATATCTACATCAGTTACTGATATTTCCCGGTACACGCATACAAAAAGAGTGGACCCATACATCATCTATCCTCCATCCACACTCCACGTGGCACCTAGTCGTGTTGGTTGCGTCTTTCTAGACAACAACCAACCCGATACAGTGCTACACTCCATCACCACCTCCACCCCCACCCCTTTATATATATACTACATATAAATATATATATCTATAGATATTATATTTACTTTCTGTTTGTTAGCTTCTCTCTTAGTAAAAAGATAAAGAAAAACATAAAAAAGAAAAGATAATCTTTAACTTGTAGGTACCCCGTCTTGCGAATAGCAAGACTCGTTTTGGAACTCTGTTTTGGCTAAAAGTCAAGGACATAATTTTGAGGGTGTGTCTCAAGGACAAGGATTACCAGAAAAAAAATCTAAATAAGAAAAACACCAAAAAATAGAATAAATGAACGGAAGAGACGCGTTTTAAGGAAAATGTAGAAATTCGATTTAAACCCCACTTCCCTGAGTTCGACCCTAGACCTAAAAGTGACAAGATAAAATCAATTACGTCAGGTAAAAAATTTTTGTAAAGAGATGGTTAGGTCCAAATTAAGTTAACCACTATATACATTTTAACGATAAAATCATCATATTAACAACCTATCCGTGTCGACCCACCATCCTTTTGTGGCGCCGTTGCCAAGGAGGTGCACTTTCGAGTAAGTTTCTATCCAATTCCTTTCAATTTTTCTCTTTTCTCTTCACGGGTATTGTTTTTTTGTGTGCAGGTAAACCTGGTGGAAGGAGAAGGAAGGCAGACGAAGTCAAAGACGTGAGTAGATCCAAGGCAGGAACGAGAGCGTGAAGACGTCGACACCGCATTGGAGCTTCGCACACGTTGCTGAAAAAGTAGGTTTTCTTTTTCTTAGCAAATTAGGGTTAGCTTGCCAACCCAAAAAAAAAAAAAACTAAAAACTAAAAAAAACTAGAAAAACTTCTTGGGATTTTTTTTGGGGCAAGTGAATTAAAATTCACTTGTTTGATTGATTGTCTTCACTCCCACTGCCCCAGGATTTTCCGCCACACTTCGCGTAGCAAAAATTCGAGAATCTTGATTCTTAGATTTTTCGCCGTGGGAAGTATTCTTTGAGGCAAAGAAAAAGATTGCTTACATCCCTCTTTTGCCTCACTTATTTTCAATTTGTGATCACATTTTTTGTGGGGAGACTTGGAGTTGAGTTAATTCCAACCCCACCACGACTTTTCAACTTACCTGAGATTCGATCCCGAATACTTCAACACCAACAACTTTATTTTCTTTATCTGTTGGTTGAGCCTTGTGTGGACATTTATCTTGGTAATTGGGAGCACTTGAATTGAAGTGCCTTCGCTCCTTTTCACATTGATATAAAACTGATTCGTGCATCCACACATAAAAATCTCCATTTAGGGTAGCCCATTGCATTTTAGCATGCATTAACTAACTGATAGTTGAAAAAGGGTTTCTTGGGCTTTAGAAGGAAAACTTGTATTCTCACAAAAATCCAGTGATTGGTTGAATTTGTAATTCAGCAAAACCCTAAAATTCATACTACTTAAGGCTGAATTCTAAAAATTATTCACCAATTAAAAACTTCAATTCGAGGAGATTTCCCCATTGCATGCTTGTTTTTACACGCCTGAAAAATTAATCACTTGGGCATTACCCGTAAACAACGCCCTTCACATTCCAGAAGCACTTGATCCTAAGCCTCTAAATAAAATTGGTAGTAACTTGACCCTTACTAAGGATTGAAGGTCTAACTACCTGCGTGTAGCAGTTACGCGCTGGTGAGAGTTCCCACGTGCTATCGGGTGTCTAAGACTAGGGCAAACGACCTTTCAATCTAGCCCGATGGTTCCGTGGTACTCGCATTCGGTTCCGTAGTTCATGATAATAGGTAACCTAGATCTTTAGGTCTAAAGGCACACTATAGAGGTTAGGAACTTGACTGTATTGATTTGTAATCAAGTGTACCTTTTCGGCATCATTTCTCTCATCTCTTTTCCCTTCTCATCACCCCAACTCTTCTTGCGGTAGTGTACGTTTGGGAGGAAGTCACAAAACCCTGAACTATTTGAATTGACTGCTAAATTTAGAAAAAGAGTCGAATCGTCCTCCTCCTCCACAAACATGGCATACACCCCCACCTCACCACTCCGTCACAACTCCAAGTCTTTCAACACCAGGCTTATCCCGAGAAACCCTGCAAGACCTTCCTTATCAAATGTCGCGCTGATGAGAGCCTCATCATGAGCCATAACTAGCTCATTTTGACCCAATAAAGAAGATAAAAGCTCCTACATAACCTAGAAGCCGGCTTAACTGAAGGAACAATTGCTCTGAGAAGAAAACTTGAAATAAAGGTTAAAACTGCAATTTTACCATTGCAGTACATAAACGGGATTTCTCAGAGGCAAAACATAGGTCAAATGGTCTAAATGGAATAAAAATTGGGTTGAGTCAATCAGAAATAGGTTTATGTGCAATCTAAGAATTAAATGACACTTGGTAACCCTAAAACAAACCCGCTTAAATTAACAAGGTTCCGGTTAGGAAATAATCAAGTAAACCCTCTAAGAATCATGGAAAAACATCCTCTAGGGTTGAGAACACATAATTTGGCCTTTGGAACCCAGTTTGACCTAAAATAGGGCCCTAGCTCTTCAATTAACCTAATTTGGGTTTTTACGCAAAATGTCCAGTCAAACGAGGTCAAACCTAAAATCCAACTTCACCATTGGATTCCTTAGGTCAAAATTAGGTTCGTACCAAAATTTGGACCTAAGGGGAGGTCATCTTGACCTACTTTGCAATTCAGTACACCCAAATCACAATTTGGTCCCTATCTTTTGAATATCTTTGCAGAGAGCCCCCTAAGTTCTTCGCCCCCTTTGCAATCCGGTCCTGCTGCCATTGTTAGGGCAGAACCAAGCTCCGGCGAAGTTTAGAGAGGGATTCCTCTCCGATTCCTCAGAGATTCTCTCCCAGAAATGGAAGGGAGATTCTCTGAGGAATTTCCTTCCATTTAAGGCCGATCACAACCGCTGGTGTGAACCCAATCTCTCGTGCGAACACACGAGAGATTTGGGTATCTTAACTTCTTTCCATCTCCGGCGACCAACCTCAGACGCTGGCGTGCCCTCCACGCTCTGCACACCCGGCCCAACGTCTATAAAAGAGACAACACCTCCGGCCGCTCGATCTAAGCTTGATTTTGACGGAGATCCCCTCCAAATTCTCTCTCTCCCATCTCCGGCCAAACGACCCGCAAGCTCCGGCGACCTCCTCCCCTCCTTCTCGTCGCTCTGCTGCCATACCAGCAGCAGAGTCAACTCCGCCACTTCCTCCCGCGTCGCGCTGTACCACGCACGTGTGCCCCTGACCTCATCTTTGTCGCCGCTTCCTCACTCAGGGTCCTTCTTCCCCGACGACGGCAGTTACGCGCCGTCCTCTCCACCGCCTCCCTTCCTTCCAGACCACTCCAGATACCTTCTCCCTCCTCTCCTCTCTCTTTTCCCCCTACTATTTTATCTGATTACCCCTCGACAGTGCCTAACCACCTCCATCGTCCTCGCCTCCGACCGCCCTCCGGCGAGCTGCCCACACCACTCCGCCCCTCCACATGGCTCGCCAACCCCCTCGTGAGCTCCGCCTCACCACCAAGAACCCACTTCACCCCACCACTGCCATTCCAGACCTCCACAATCACCCCCCGAACAACCCAACATCTCCGGCCACAGGTTGACCTAGGCACGCACGCCTAGGCCGACCTGCAGCCTGCAGCACCGCCCACCGCCTTCGCCGTGCCACAGCGAAGGTTTCTAGCCAATCTGATTAGGCCAATAGGTCATTCCTGTGTGTGACAGGTTTAAGCTCCGGCCGCCATTATCAGTCGAAGCAGCAAGGAGCTTGCAGCAGCTTCAGGTACCAGGACTCCCAGGCTGCAGGTGCAGCAGATTCCGCGAGTGTCGCGAAGTGAGTGAGGCTTAAGTCGCAAAGAGAGGCCAGCAGCTGGAGCAATCGCGCGATGAAAGCTCTGCGGGTGCAAAAACAAGACCGACCAGATGTCCCACATCGTGGGATTGCAAAACACAGGTATCATATAAGTTGTTTTTGTGTTTTAAGCCCATTGCCTCCGTAAGCACAGGGGTGAGGTCCCTCACCTGCCCTCACACCTGCCTCGTCCGCGGCTTGACCTCGCGGATCTGGTGGGATCCGACCCGACCTAAACCTACGCACTCCTCGCGCATTACCACTTGCCGGTGCACCTGGTCTCGGGTGCGAATCCGACCCGACTACCCGTGTGGCTCTGGGAGAGCGTCCTTGAGCGAATTGCTGGTGAGAGAGAGAGACGCTTGGGTAGAGGGACGGGGGTAGGTTTTGCTTCAGCTGTGGTGTGTGCAGGAAGGAAGAAGCAAAGGAAGCAGCTGCAGAACAGGAAGAGAAGAAAGAAGAGGCTGTGTAGCAGTGAAAGGAGAAGTTTTCACAGAGAAGAAGAAAGAAGAAGAAAGACAAGGCAGAAGAGAGAGAAGAACGAAGAGAGGCCAAGTGAAGAAGAAGAAAGGCAAGGCAGAAGAAGAAATAAGAGAAAAGAAACAAAGGCAGGAAGAAGCCTGCACAAGACAAGAAGCAAAAGCAGAAAGAGAGAAGAGCAACGAAGAAGAAGAGAGAAAGGAGATTACATTTAAGACGTCTGATACAGAAATCAGACGTCCAATTCTATTTTTATTTCATAAATCCTTTTTAAAATTCTCTCTTTGAATCAATCCTTTTCATTTAACAGTTGTATTCTTTGGTTTAAAAAAGTACTGAGCTTACTCCCTGTGTTCGACCTCGGATACTTTAGTTTCTCGAGTAATAAAATTCCTTATATTTGTTTAAACGTTTTGTCGGTTATACTACAACGTGATATACTTTAAACCCGCACAAAAACGTGAGAACATTTTAGCGCCATTGCCGAGGAGCAACGGGCACTTTTAAAGTTTTTTATTACAACTTTTCTATCTAATATCTGACTTAACTTCTCTCTTTTGTTGTGTTCAAGCAGACGGAAAGCAAAACAAAAAGGAAAGAACAATAACTGCACAACAAACAAAAAGCAAAGAACAATGACTTGTATGCATTTTTGGAGAGTTCTTTCAAGGTTCTTGAGACAATGGTCAAAAGAATCTCCAAAAATAGAAAAGTTGTCCATAAAGACTTCTAAACATTTACCAAGAAGGTCCGAAAATATTGCAAGCATACACCTTTGAAAAGTCGGAGGTGCATTACAAAGACCGAAGGGCATTCTTTGGAAAGCAAAGGTTCCGAAGGGGCAGGTGAAAGTCATTTTGTCCTGGTCCTCAAGATGACAGCTACATGATTAAAGATGGAATAACTATCCAGAAAATAGTAAAAATCCCATCCGGCTAACCGCTCCAAGATTTGATCAATAAAGGGGAGTAGAAAATGGTCCTTCTTGGGGGCGATGTTTAATTTTCTGTAATCAATACACACGTGCCAAGAAGAGGCAGTTTGAGTGGCTATATTCTCCCCATTTTCATTGGTGACAACTGTTAGTCCAGCCTTTTTGGGCACTACTTGTGTTGGACTGACCCAGGAGCTGTCAGAAATGGGGTAGATGATATTTGCATCAAGCCACTTAATAATCTCCTTTTTTACCACCTCCTACATATTAGGGTTCAAGCGCCTTTGTGGTTGGTGGGAGGGGTAAGAATCGTCCTCAAGATATATACGATGTAAACAAGTTTATATTACATAAAATGTCCATTTACGCATGTTCTTAAGCATAGAATTGCATTAGATACTATAAATATTGCATAACATGCATCATCTTGCACTTAGGTTAGCCTGAATAAAATGGAGGTTAATTGTCTCTTTTTATGGTCAGGGATAGGGCAATTTTTTATCAGGGCCTCGGATCGAAGATCCAACCATATGGATTTGATCTGGGCGACGATAAGAGTTGAATGACTCCAAGATCGCCCTAATCGAATATCCGTATCATCAGATAGAAATCGAGGAACCCTAGAAGATCAAGGGCCAAGATGGTGTTAATCCACACTTCAGACAACAAATCCGACTGCACGGATGGGTTTGGATCAACGATCGCAGCCTAACGGTGTGAAAATCGACTCAATCTGATACCCATGGCACCATCTACTTCACCCAGAAGATGGACGACCAAGATGGCACCAAGAGGCACCATCTCGACCGCCCAATTGGCTGCACGCACCTGTTGAAGCCCTTCGCGCCAATGCCTCTCCGCCGTTCGATCAAGATCCAATGGCTGTGAGGCGCGCATGCTTGAGTTATGCACTCGACACAAACGCGCTCGTAGCGCATTGGCCGAGCATCTTAACACGGCGAGGAGGCGCGGGATCGAGCCCCCGCACGCCTCAAATTGGAGCAAGTGTGCGGGCACGATCGACCGCACGACGAGGATCCAACAGCTGCGCGCCCCCAATAGCATCCACGTGCCATCTGACACCCCACGTCAGATGGGATCTCATGTGTTGAGGCACGGGGAGGCGAGCAGGCACGCGTGCACCGCCCACGAAGGCCACGTTCAGGCCTTTAGTGATGGATTTATCCATCACTAAAGGTCTTAAATTAATGCTTTTCAACATGTAATGACCAAAATGCCCTCACTCCTTGCAACTATAAAAGGAGACCCCCTCCATACGAATTTCTCATCCCTTCCTCCCCTCTCCCTCTCCAAAGCTTAAGAGAAGCTTGTCCCACACCCGGGATGCTCCTCAAAGTCAATTTTTTGCCCCCATTTCGGAAGTGGATCCTGCGATGACGATGACGTGCTGCCTCATTCTCATTCTTCATGCCTCGACCTCCTTCTTCACGCTCTATTCTTCATCTTCCAGGCATCGTCCCGTCCGGCTCGTCTTCCAAGCGATCATCATGGAGGGTAACTTCTCTCTCCCATTCCTTTTTCCTGCTTTCTAGTGTAGAATTTTCCTGCTTTCTAGTGTAATTTCTCGCTTAGTTAATTGTACAAACATTTTGAAGTATCAAGTGAATGTTTTCTCTCCCTCTCTCTCTCTCTTATTCTGATTGTTTATAATGCTTCATTTCATTGTAATTACTCTACTTTTTAACGAAAACATGAAGAAAAATATAATTGCAAATTTAGATCGACGTAGCCTCCCTGAGTTTGATCCGAGATTTCTATTTTGGTATAAATTGTACTTGCTAAACCCGAGTTCTTCACTTTTCAAACTATGACGACAGGTTTTCAAAACCAAATTCGATAGCGTAGTAACCCATCGCTTCAACACGCACAGCAGTGGATATTCAGAGGCACTAGCGAGGAGCATTTTAAGACGTCCGATCTTGAGATCGGATGGTTGAGCATGCACGATCATGCACGTGCATTGAAGGGCACGGAGGCGAGGGGGCGTGCGAGCAGCACGCACGTCGGCCACGTTCAGGCCTTTTGTGACGGATAAATCCGTCACAAAAGGTCCTGAATTAATGTTTTTCAAGTTGTAATGTCCAAGATGCCCCCACTTCTTGCAACTGTAAAAGGAGACCCCCTCCATACAGATTTCTCATCCCTTCCTTCTCTTCTCTCCCTCTCTAAAGCTCAAGAGAAGCTTGTCTCACACCCGGGATGCTCCTCAAGAGCTAAAACCAAGTTTTTGCCCCCATTCCAAAAGCAGATCCCGCGATGACAACGACGTACTACCTCATTCTTGTTCCTCCTATTTCGACCCCCTTCTTCCTACTCTGTTCCACATCTTCCAGGTGTTGTCTCATCCGGCTCGTCCTCCAACAGACCGTCGAGTGGGATAACTTCTCTCTCCCATTCCTTTTTCCTATTTCTAGAGTAGAATTTTCCTGCTTTCTAGTTGTAATAATTTCTCTCTTTCTAGTGTAATCTTTTCTCGCTTTCTTAGTTGTAAAAATATTTTGCAACATCAAGTGAATGTTTTCCCTCTCTCTCTCTTATTGTCTATATTTATTCCATTTCATTGTGATTATTCCGCTCTTTAAACAAAAACACAAAAAAATATAATTGAGAATTTTGATCGACGTAGCCTCCCTAAGTTCGATCTGGGATTTCTTCATAGATTTTAGGTACAAATTTATTTGTTTAATTTTTTTCTTTACTATTCGGATTACAACGATACATTTTCAAAACCAACTCTGATAGCGTAGTCATCCGACGTTCAACATTTTGGCACAATTGCCGGGGAGGCAATGATTTTCAGATCTTCTTTTTGCATTTCGCACACTTTATTGTCTTCTAACTTGCTTTCTCTCGTGTCTATTATTTTACAGATACCTCTATCAGGGAATCGTCAAGCAATAGATCAGAGTAAAGTGCATATGAAAATGACTGTAAGTGCTTCCCACTCTTCCCCCTCCATAGATTTCATTTCATTACATTAAAGTCAAATCCCAATTAACCTAGGTGTTTGCATAAATCCCAGGAAGAGTTTGGTTGTTTGGATTTTCACTCACATTTCACCCTCGCACATAAAAAAAATAAAAAGATAATTTTGTGGGATAATTCAACATACACACAACATACACCCACATTCAAGGCACTTAACCTAATTGATTTTCTTCTACTCAATCAGATTCTGATCTGTGGAATCGGCACACAAATCAACACATAAAAGAGTAGAAATCATTCTAGGTTAAGCATTTCTGTGTGCCTAACTCAGTGGTGCAATTGTGGCCAATTGTTTGAGTTGTTTGGGTCGCACCACTTAACCTAAAATCAACTCATTAAGTAGCTGCCACATAGGTTCAACTCTTAGGGATTTACCAGGCACTCCATATTCTTTTAAGCTTCAAAGGAAAACATCTTCACCTGTGCTTTCAAAACCTGGTGTGCCAACAAAACTTGTTTGAAAATACCTAAAGTTGAATCCTGAAAGCTACAAAGAAAGATTTGAACCCTAAAATTCATCGCATCAAAAATAATCTTACTTGAAAACCACTAGTTGTGCACGCACACACACATCAATCAACTATTAAGGGCACAACCCAGTTAAAGGGCCCATCACATTCCAAAGCACTTTCAAATCTAACCTTAAATAAAATAGAGTAGACGTTGGCCTTAAGGATTGGACTTGCTCTTCGGAGCCCAGAACGAGATTATTTTCGATTAGCCTATTTCTGCTATTCAAACTGATGTCTACTTAGGGGAGTAGAATCAAACGATCACGACTGGGGGGTACACTAGGAACCGGAGGCGCAAGCCAAAGGAAGAACCTTCTCCCCAGTCCCTCCCTCTAACTGTTGGATTGAACAAATAGAAGTAGATCAAATCGTTTCTTTATCTCATGACAGGTTCTGGGAGTCTGTAGGTATTTAGGCTAGCCCACTTAAGGACAGATTTGATTGTTTGTATTGCAAGGTGCCTTTCTTCCTCCCTTCTTTCATGAATCTTTCCATGTTTCATATGCATTCCAACTCTTTTCCTCCAGTTATGACTTATTGTCAACATGACAACTATCTCGACTCGTACTGTAATCAGCCATCTGTTAGTTGGGATAACTCAGATTGGGATACAGTTCCGGACCTCTGTGTTCGGGGTTAAACCTTGAACACCATAATTGTGATTTCTATCCTTCTCCGAGCCATATCGATTTTAGATCGCCACCTTTTCATGGACAACTTGATACGATCTACAATCAAGAAAGATGTGTTGATCCTTACCCATCTTCTGAATACACTACCTATAGGTCATCACCACCTTTTGAACAATCCAAAATGGCCTATTATCAGGAAGGGTATCTCGAATCTCAATTTGTTAACTCCTCTGCACTGATCCCAAACCTGCCCAACCCTGAACCAAGTCATTTGGTTCAGGGTAACCTAGTTCAAGATAAGGTTTTCACTAACTTGAGGAATACCATAAAATCTTTAGAAGTTCAGCCAATACCTTGCACTGAAGAATTACAGCCCCTGATTGAAATGATTGATGATCTTAACAAGTATTTGTTGGATTGGCTCCAGGATGTTAATGATAAGAACCCGGGTGAATTTCCACTTGGGAAGTTAGCAAAATTGAGAATGAGATTTGTGGTTGCTTTAGTTCAATCATGGGATGATTTCCGAGATGAACCCCCTTCAAGAAAGCCAATATCAAAACCAGCTCAGGCACCTGTTGGGGGGGACACATGTTACACG
Source organism: Thalassia testudinum (assembly GCA_037157565.1). Lineage (NCBI taxonomy): Eukaryota > Viridiplantae > Streptophyta > Magnoliopsida > Alismatales > Hydrocharitaceae > Thalassia > Thalassia testudinum. Next base: position 126,560,060 of record JAZHRO010000014.1, on the reverse strand, counting down.
GCTGACTAGATTGATTTAGAGTAACTAATTAAGGATGATCTGATTTCTTCACCTGAGATCCCTGAGCAGGGGTACAAGGAAACATATGTCTCCATGGACTAGAAAGTGATGGATGATTTTCGGATGTACATCAATACGGATTTAGACTTCTTTGAGTCTGATGGTGAAGAATCAAATTGCAAGGTCTCATGTGAGTTTACAGAACATGATTTCTATGAGATGATTGGGCTTACAAAATCGGTTAAATCATTTGATAGCGTAATAACTAAAGAAATTGATCTTATTGGGGCTCACATAATGGATTCAGAATCTCATTTTCTGAAGGATTTAATTCAATGCCCCGATTGTCAGTTACACCCCATTGAGCTTACTAACAATTCTGTTACTGAGATAATTAGACCTAAGTCAATTTTGATTCAGTCACATCTTTAAGACTTGGACAAGGTGATTAATATGCATGAGGTCCTAGAATTTGACATTCTGGATGAGGAGGATAGAAGCTCGATTTGGGAAGCAAACTCCTGAGGAAGTAGAAGACCAAGTCTAAGGGTTCCAGTTAAGCTGAAACCTTCAAACTAGGACCTTTACGACATTTGTACTAAGGATGTCCAACCCAAGCACACATTCATTGATTATCCTTTGGAGCTTGATTTCTCTGTAATAAAACATTTTGGTCTTGGGCTGCATCCTCAAAAATCACAAGCCCGACCCCGCTTGCATACTGATTTTAGGTTTCAGGTAATTTTTATCTAAAACCTTAGATATTCTCGACCATGGGGTATGGGTCTGCATCACAATCTGATCCACATCAGTGGACATCTGTTGGCAGGTCTTAGGTTGCATCTTTTTATTCTGACTCTGACATGCACTTCAAAATTCTTTATTTCTCCTCTTCGTATAGTGTGCCTAGCTGAAGGCACTAAATTCAGCATGTATACAGTTTCTGTTTATCCCGGAGCGGACCCGTTATTCATGCAATTCAAGTGCTTTGTACTTTACTCCACTCTGTTTCATGTCTTTTTAATACAATGAGGACATTGCATTAGATAGGCATGGGAGGGTGGATATTCATATCTGAATTACTTCGTTAGCTCTGTAGATTCATTTTATTTTCTTTTTCTTTATATATATATATATTTTGAATTAAGAGGGAATACTTCGACATTAGGACTTTTCAATCTTAAGAAATATTACAATAGGATCTGAACACTATGACCCTTCTGGTCATTGGGCTTAATCAGCCCTAGTATCCACTAAAATGTGGATTTGTTTTTCGAGTCCTCTCCATCCTGAATTCTATTTTAATTTGATTAAATAAGTTTGGGTGATAAGTACACGACTTATCAACCCACCCTCTGATTAGAGGGAACTTTAGGTCTAAGCATCTACACACTATCTTGTCACTGACTAATTCTTCAGCAGTTTTAATGGAATTTGGGTAGCTAATGAACCCTCTAGGGTGATATGGCTGGCAATTTATCGTGGGTAACAGCCCATAGGTAGGTTGTCTAAAGCCCAGTCACCTAACCATTCTCTTCTTGTTGCCTTTAGGTAAATCTTAGACCAGGGAAGCCACCTACTTAAAAAGAAAAAGAAAGTCAAAAAAAAGAAGAAAAAAAAAAGAGAAAAGAAAGAAAACAAAAGAAATAAGCCACACTTCGCTGCACGAGTATGGCTGGTGAGTTGTTGGTAGTAACAGCCCATCGATCGGTTGTCCAGAACCCAGCTCAAGAAATGCACTAAAATTCCTAAAATACTTAGGAAGAAGTAGAGAAGTAGAATAAGCTGGGGAGATATACACTGGATTCACCCTTGTGTTGACCCCATAAAAATAAAAGTAGGCAGAAAGCTACCAGTTGTAAAGATACACCATTAGGTAGAACTCTCTTTTAAAGGTCACCTAGAGGCGCAAAAACCCGAAGTCCATTCTAATTGTCGATCAATGAGTCTATCACATTCACAATAAGATGCTTAGAACTTAGGGTTCCCATCAAATCTTGGGTGGGTTGAGTGGTCGTAGAAAGCCACTCTTTAACTCTAAACTAAAAAATCCAAAAACATTAGAAAAGAAGAAAAAGAGATCCCACTTTGAATAAGGCAAGAACTTGAGGTGATCTGCATTTTGGCAGATACTTGGGTACTGTTATGTCTTTGTAGTTGAGGTCCTAGTTGAAATTCATAAGTGTTGAAAATAATTATTGCCCAAGAAATCTGACTTAAATCTCTTATAAATAGCATATAGTTTTGCTAGAGACTAGCAAAAGTTAGGCATGGGGGTTTGATGTAAACATGTTTATATCACATAAACTATCTATTTATGCATGTTCTTAAGCATAGAATTGCATCACATACTATAAATGTTGGATAACATGCATCATCTTGCATTAAGGTTAGTCAGAATAAATTGTAGATTAATTGTCTCCTTTTTATGGCCAGGGATAGTGCAACTTGTTAATCGTGGCCTCAGATCAAAGATCCAATCGTATAGATCTGATTAAGGCAATGATTGGAGTTCAACGACTCCAAGATCGCACTGATCGGGCATCCATAGCACCAGATAGAGACTGAGGAACCCTGAAGATCAAGGGCTAAGATGGTGTTAATCTGCATCTTGGACAATAAATCTGACCGCATGGATGGGTTTGGATCGACAATCGCAGCCCAACGGAGCAAAAATCGGTCCAATCCGACACCCGTGGCACCATCTACAAGACTTAGAAGATGGACGACCAAGATGGCACCACGTGGCGCCATCCTAGCTGCCCAACCAGCCCCAAGGACCTGCCTCCACTTCTCTTCTTCACCTGGTCGTCGAATCCCCACTGTTGGTTGCTCATCTAATGGCCGTAGAGTCGCATGCACAAAAGCATCCACTTGCCTCAGGAGGAAGCATAGCGCAGTGATCGAGCGCCCCTTCGCGAGAGAAGGGTGCACGTTCGAGCCGCGCTATGCTTCAAATTCAGAGGGGGCACGGGCGCGGGCACAATTGGGCCGTCTGACCGAGATTGGGTGGCTGAGGGGAGGAGCCATGGCGCATGGAGGTTCGTCGATCGCGTACACGCATGATGACGTGTGTTTGCACACCTCATTGCAAATAGGTGTGCAGCAGTGGAGATTTGGAGGCACTGGCGAGGAGCATTTTAAGCCGTCCGATCTTGAGTTGGGACGGCTGAGCGTACACGATCATACGCGTGCGTTTGAAGGGTGTGGAGGCGAGAAGGAATGCGAGCAGCACACACGTCGGCCACGTTCAGGCCTTTAGTGATGGATAAATTTGTCGCTAATGGTCATGAATTAATCTTTTCAAGTTATAATGTCCAAAATGCCCCCACTCCTTGCAACTATAAAAGGAGACCCTATCCATACAGATTTCTCATCCCTTCCTTCTCTTCTCTCCCTCTCCAAAGCTCAAGAGAAGCTTGTCCCACACTCGGGATTCTCCTCAAGATCTAAAACCAAGTTTTCACCCCCATTCCGGAAGCGAATCTCGTGATGACGATGATGTGCTACCTTGTTCCCATTTCTACTGCTTCAACCTCCTTCTTCCCGCTCCGTTCATTGTCTTCCAGGTGTTGTCTCGTCCGATTCGTCCTCCAAGCAATTGTCGAGGAGGATAACTTCTCTCTCCCATTCCTTTTTCCTGCTTTCTAGAGTATAATTTTCCTGCTTTTTAGTTGTAATAATTTCTTGCTTTCTAGTGTAATCTTTTCTCGCTTTCTTAGTTGTAAAAATATTTGGCAACATCAAGTGAATGTTTTCCCTCCCTCTCTCTCTTGTTGTCTATATTTATTCCATTTCATTGTAATTATTCTGCTCTTTAGATAAAATTGCAAAAAAATATAATTACGAATTTTGATTGGCGTAGCCTCCCTGAGTTTGACTTGGGATTTCCTTATAGATTTCTAGCATAAATTTTATTTGTTGAATGGATTTCTTTGCTATTTGAACTACAACGATATGTTTTCAAAACCAACTCCGACAGCGTAGTCTTCCGACGTTCAATACCTGCAATGGCCATTACATTGGGTGTAAAATCACGGCGAAGATCCTCAAGTGTGGGTTATTTTGGTCCACCATGTTCAAAGATGCACAATCATATTGTAAGGATGTGCCCGTTCTTAGACCCTCAACAACATGGGCCCATGCGATATGATGCCCTTAAATCTGATCATCATGTGCAAAATCTTTGACATATGAGGAATTGATTTTATGGGACCCTTTCCATGATCTAATGGCTTCGATTACATCTTACCTGCTGTTGATTACGACTCAAAGTGGATCAAAGCTGTCCCCACCAGAATAAACGATCATAAAGTTGTTCTTCGGTTCACTCTGGAGAACATCTTTCCTAGATTTGGGGTTCTAAAAGCCATCATCAGTGATGGCAGGTCTCATTTGAAAAATGTGCACATCCAATTCCTAATGAAAAAGTACGGGGTGTAACATTGTATCTCAACTCCTTATCACCCCCATACTAATGGATTGGCTGAACTGTTAAATCAGGAGATCAATAAGATCCTTCAGGTCACTGTTCAACTTGATAGGAAGGATTGGTCTACCCACCTTCCGGAAGCCTTGTGGGCCTATAGGACTACCCATAGGACCTAGTTAGGAATGTCTCCCTTGAGACTCATGTATGGGAAGGCATGTCACCTCCCCGTAGAAATGGGGCATAAAGTCTACTGGGTAGTACGAAAGTACAATATGGATCTTATGAAGGCTAGAATCCACCATCGGTTGCAAACAAGAGAGATCGAGGAACTATGCAATGACATGTATGAGAACTCGCGAATCTACAAAGAGCAGGTTAAAGCCTTCCATGATAGACACATTTCTCGAAAATCTTTCCATCCTGGTCAGAAAGTGTTACTCTTTGATGCCAAACTCAAATTCTTCCCAGGAAAACTCAGATCAAAATGAATTGGACCATTCCTCGTGAGACAAGTGTTTGGAAATGGAACTGTCGAAATCAGCAAACTCAGCCACAAATCAGAATCATTTGTCATGAACGGTCAGAGACTCAAACCATTCCTCGAACTCACTAACTCAAATCTGGTTGCACTATCTTTTGATCTCCATTCTCCCTGAGCTTCATTGCGCCCAACTGATGGCATTAAACTTAGAGCTTAACGGGAGGCAACCCATCATCTTTGAAAAACCTGGAATCTTTCTGACCTATTTCTTTGCTGAAATCATATTACACTTTAGGGTTCATCCATTAGAACAATTGACCCCACCTTTGATACTTGTATTACCGCTAGAAATTGTCTACAACAGTCATTCTAACCCATTCATCACCCACTTGTTCTAATGTATGAACCGAGTAGAACTCGAACCCACCTAATTTACAATGACGGCATTGCAAATCATAGGCATGGGAGGTTATTAAAGTGCAAAACGCTGTAAAAATCAATACATGGAAGGGTTTCATTCATAAAGGAAAAGGAGAAAAGAGGGAAGGAGAGGTCAATTTGAGCTGAATGAAAAATAATTGAGGGGAAGAAAAGAAAAGAAAAGAAAAGAAAAGAGAGAAAAAATGAAGCAAACAAAAAGAAAAGAATGAAATAGTCCCTTGAAAGAGTATGGAACTTACCTAACTTCTAGGTTGCATCGGATGATGAATTAAGACCTGGAAGGCTGAAACTTAGGAGATTAGTGACGAGTACCGACCTTAGGCCTCATGGACCTGATTCAGGGTTTAAACACTCATGTATTTGATAGGATAAGGATTAGTCCTTAAGAGGTTGAGGAAAGTGCGAGGTGATTGCGTAGCAATCATAGGTCTTAATTGACCTAAATTAGGTTAGGACTTAGCATAAGTTAGGGTAGTTCATGCATGCATAAGCATTATTTGCATCTTTACTACTTTCTTTTAGCTATGCATAAAATAATGCTATAATGCACTGATTAGGTGCATTATGTCAATTGTAGGTAATAAGCTGATCAGAAGTTAGATATGAAGATAGATCTAAAGCTGGATCTGAAGAATAAAGAATAACTGGTGTTGCAGCAGAGCTGGAGCAGAAGACCTAGATTAGATGTAGTAGATAATAATGTAAGGGAGTTAAGGTATGCTATTCTATTATGTAGGAATAAAGCAATAAATTGTGAAGAACTTTGGTCCATCCTAGCCCTAAGACAGCCTAGAAGCCTCCCTAAGCCTTAGCCACCCTTATATTAGGTCACCGCACCCTAGGAAACCTTAAAACCCTAATTCCAGCCTCTATCTGGACATCCAGATGAGTTATAGGACATCCAAAACCCTTAGCCAACTGCTGCACACCTTAAACCTACTTCTGCAGTGTTATTGGACGTCCAGACACTTGGTCAGACATCCAATTTTTGCAGAATACCCTTGACAGAACCTTGAAACCTTCTTGACTCAGATTATACATCCAGACTTGGAGTCTGGACTTCTGATTTTTCACTATAAGTTGTCTGAAACTTTTATTGGATGTTTGGAACTGCCCTCCAGTTCCTGTTTTGGAATTCAAGCCTTGATCTTGAGTTCTTAGCTCCCTAAACCCAATTCCAACCCCATAGGAACCTAAACTAAGGTGCCCTAAACCCACTACATCACCTTTAGATGTCCCTAAGGACCTAATTAGGTACTCACTAAGCCTAATTGACTTAGATTATAATCAATCTCATCAACCTATTCAATTTGACTCATAGAGTCCAATTGAGCTTATATCTCAACCCATACAAGTCCAATTGGACTCAGTGAGAGTCCAATTGACCTAAGCCCAACCTAATTGAGTTATTTCACTCTCAATTAGGTTCACACTCAGGCAATTAAACTTGTGTTAAGTTTAATTGCATTTCCCCCTTTGCAATTAGGGTTTGCAACCCTAATTTGTGACCTACACTAACCCAAACCCCTAGGACCTAACCTAGACCACTTAGCCACATAGGGCACGGCCACACACACACACACACACACACACCCATTCATGCACTCCAAAAACACCTAGAGTGTTCTAGGTTCTTCCAAAGGTGGCGCCACTCTTGGTTGCTAATATTGGCAACCAATAGACATTCAAATTGTAGATCCACAAATGGTGGATCTAAAAACCACCTTCTCTCTCCTTGGCCAGCCACTCTTGGAGCTCTCTCTAGAGAGTTCCACAGTTCTCTAGAGAGCTTCCCTTAGGTCTATAAAAAGACATAAGGGTGGCCATTTGGACCTATTCACTCTTGGCTCTATTTTAGCTTTGCTTCATTCCACCTCCACTGCACCTTCACGAGTAGCTTCACCATGGCTACCACCATCTCCATGCCAAGATATTGGATCACCTCCTCAACCTCTCTCCAAGTGCCAGCCTAAGCACCATTGGCCGCCCCTCCTCCTCTCAACCAAGACAAAGGCCATCAGAGCACACCTCTGAATGCCCTTCTTTCTGCTAGATTAGTAGCTTAGTTCTTCAGAGTTTACATGATTTATTTACTGCTTAGTAGTGTAGCTCTATATTCTCCCCCAATGATGCATGCATAATCTCCCTTTAGATTCATGTATGCGATCGTTTTCTACTAGCTAGATTTGTGTTTCCAAGCATTCCTCTATAAGCTTTCCACGAGTTCCATGTTGCAAACACCATGATGAATCAATGAAAGATCCTTTTCTATATATATATATCTATGTGTTGAGAATCACTATGAGCTTATTGCAATATATTTTGTGTGATTAAAGTTGCCTACTTTTAATTATTATTTGTTGCAACTAGCATGTCGATACCCGAAAATATAGAGGATCTAACTATTAACGCATTTTTCGTAAATAGACACCACATAACTAGAATCGTGCGTATTGGAACTCATACTTTCACATTTGTCATCTATCTAACACATGCACATGTAATTAGGGTTCATAATGAAAGTGCCCGAACATTGATCCGACGATTAGAAACCAGCATGCAAGTTTAAGCAAGTAGAGTGAGTGAGATCGATTTTAAATATGAATTTCCATAAATGCCTCCCAAAGACGAATGACCGACCGGGACTCAAGTCCCGTTATCTCTATAAATTATTTTTGACGAGTGTTTTCGTGCACTATACTACGACGAAATCTCTGTTTTCAAAACACTCACGAGAATCGCCGCCTGTCAAATGGCACCGTCGAGGCTGATGTAGTAGGTGTAAGGCTTACGGATTATTCGGCCCCATTGCCTACCCTTTTGTTTATGGGACTTGGTAATCTAAGCACCCAAAACCATACACTAGTTAGGTTCAGTGTGCTTAATGAAGAAATCATGCCGAAAATGTTCTGTTATGAAAAATCATCTCGAAGATCTAGCTTAGGAGTGGCTTGACAACACAAGTTGATTGGACGAGTTCCCAATGTGGAGAGGTGGGAAATTCCCCTCGAAGATGAGTAATAACATATCATCTCCTCTGTGCTTGTCTCCTAGGATATCTAAATATCCTATCGGGGTATATAAGCACCATGTGATATTTAGGTGCCATGGGTAGGATTATCTCAAAATGTCTATTGTAGGGCTTGAATTTAGCTAGAAAAGGCCATGGTTGGTACTATCCCGAAGTGTCGAAAGCCAGGGTTTTGGTGGTTGCCATGGGCGGTGCTATCTCGAAGCATCGAAAGCCAGAGACCCTTTGAGGATTGATGGTGGGGATAAGGAATTTGATACAAACCGTGTTTAGGGCCAATACGAGGCTAGATTTAGGGGAAAATAAAAAGAAAAAGAAAAAAAGAGAGAAAACTCTCCAAATGAAAAATCTTTCTCTATCTCTCTCTTTCAAAAATGCACTGACAAACTAAACTTGGACATGATACATCTACGCATGGGTCTTTAACCGTTGGGGTCAACGAACCTTTGGGCAATTTTTGCGGGCCTTAGAAACCCTCGCAGCAGACTTCGTCTAAAGTTGGTCAGGTGATAAGTCCACTTTAGTGGATCATTATTTGGTCTAGGTACTTTTTATTAGTTATTCTTAGTTGTTAATCAATTAGGAGTTATATGGCAATTCACCTTAATCTGCATATAATTGTATGCATCAATTTTACATTTAATAACATGTGATATGGTAACATAATTGATTTGATGGATGCAGGCCAGGTGGAAGAGTTTAGACATCCATTTTTGCATCTATAAGATGTTCGGAGAAAAGGTCGGACGTCTGGGAACCACCATCATGAACTCGTTCATGACCACACTTTTAAGACGTCTGGCTTGTTGATCAGACATCTGAAGGAGATTTTGTCAGGCGGATCTTACCGTTTTAGCCACTCGTGATCTTCACGACTGGTTGCAGAACTTGTAGCAAAAGAGATCAACAGCAGGTCTTTTTATATAAAGTACAGTAGCAGCGAGATCGATCATCTTCTCCCCCAGTGGGGACCTCCTCCATCTCCACCACCGTTCAATAGGCATACACCATGGAACTCCAATGTGCACTGTGGCCCTAAACAAACTCCCTCATCTCCTTTCATCAACTCTGGGAGTGTATGGTGACAGTGTGCAGCCTCATCACCACTGCAGCAACCCCATCTTCATCACCACCCAAATCCGTAACCCACCACCATCCACGGTTCATCTTCATCTTCCTCTTCTCTTTCTTCTTCACTACCTACAGCTCCACAAAGAACCCAAGCCGCAGCCCCACCATGCCACTCGCACTCGCCACATACTGCAGCCAACTCCACCTCCATCTCCACACACACCGGTAGCCACCTTCACCCTTCCTCTTCTTCTTCCTCAGTTTACATCCCCTGCAACTCCACGCAAAGGAACCCAAAGTAGGCCGTCGTCCCATCGCCGGATACATCTCCTCGGGCCACCTTCTTCTCCACTAATACAACTAGATCACTCATCGTGACCTCTGTCGAAGATCCACGCCAGCCACGCCGACGCTCAATAACCCCTTCTCCCATGCCAAATGCCCACGCCATCGACGTTCTTTGCCATTGGTCGACCACCAGCGGCCACCTCATGCCGTGCCTCCTATATCAACGTGACGCCCTTGGAGAGAAGGACCCCCACCGCATGCAAGCTGATGGTTGGCCTCCCCTCTTCACGCACGAGGAAGAGAGAGGAGAAATCCTCTATTTTTCTCGCATTTAGAAATTACGGTGAATGGCATTGTCACAAGCACTATTCATTTATTTTAAGGATTTAATATATTCAAAGGAATTTGTATAGATGTCCCTCCATTCTACTTGAATTGCGTATAGTTAAATTTGTCTCATGAATAATCGAGCATGGATATTTGTTATAGGGAACGAATTTTGTTTTATTTAAATTTGATGATGCTTGTTAGTACTAGGATCACAATTCATGTATTTCCATGGTGGTGATTTTGTATTTGCACACCTATATTCTTAATTAATTATCTAGATAGAGAATTTGTGTTGGAAATGAGAACACTAGTTAGCATGCACATCCGATGATATTCCCGAATACTTGATGCATCATTAATCATTTTTAATTGGCTAATACCTCCCAGTGGAAATGACTTAACTATTTTTGTGGTTAGTTTTGAATTATTAAATGTTTTGAAAAGTGATTTTCTAGCACGCACAAACTATAATGACATGACATTTTATGTTAAGATTTTTATCGAAAATGAAGATCGCACTTTCGAATGGCGCTGTTGCTGGGGAGGAAATATGCCTATCAATTTTTTTCATGGAATTTATATTATTTTTACGCTAAGCTTTTATGAATTATTAACATTGGTTCTCTTTGTTTACATAAACAAATGAACACGACGAGCATGCACAACGGAGATGATATTTTTGGTGAACCTTGACACCACCCGGAGGACAGCAACAGGTGCCTGTGTGCCTTGATCCAATGCACATGAAGGCATACATAGGAACAATCAGGAGGACTATTTCCCTGATTTCATTGTTAGATCCTAGTTTAGATAGACATTAGAACTTAATTTCTGTCTTGTGGACCCGTGTTGGGCATTTTTGGGAATGTGTTCCCAGTACTTTTTATTGCTTATCGCTCTTGTATGTGGGAGCATCTTTTCAGGAGTGTGTTCCCATTTTATTTAGATTATAGGTTTATTTGAATTGTTTGAGTTAGTTAAATTAGATTAGGTTTGTTTGCTTCTTATCATAAAAAAAAAAATTCGAACTGCCTATTAGAAGTTTCATATCTATAGGGTGACCATCTAGGATTGAATGAGCAGCATCTACTTTATCTTTATTAGATCGCATACATCCCTGGATTGAAGAAAGTTGGAGTAAGGTACGTCCTCTCTTTAGCATCACATCTCTATCATGCATCTGCTTTGGACTTAAATCCAAGATCACCTAATTGTGTGAATCTAATTAATTTAGTGGTCACTTTATGGAATTGGGACGGTAAGAGGTTGGACTTTAAAATCAGTGACTTTAATTGTGTGCGAAAGGTCTTGATTGGGTGATTTTAAAACATAAAATGCATACGTGTGTTGCACACCTGAGACGCTGTGCACATCACACATAAGGTCACTAGATAAATTTATACCTCTCCTCTTTTGCACCACAAGGGAAGTTAGTCGGAAATCAACAAGCCTATCCACCAAGTTACTTCGATTCCTTGTGCGTGGGCTCGATTTGAGACTTCCACCTATTGTGAATACGTTGTAGGCACCAACAAAGGTCAGCCTAGGAAGCATAATTCCTGCAAAACTTGTTTGGCCACCAACTGAACACTTAATTCTAAGACCTAGAATCTATTAAAAATAGATCCCACTATATTTGTGTTTGTTTTGATAGTGGTAGAAATCTCTAGAAAGTTTCTGCTTTTATTCTAATTTCTTCTAGGTCCGAAGAGAGTTTAACCTATTTGACTTAAAGAAGTGGACTATCCTTACTCCTATCATTTTAACTAGGATGCCATGCCCCGATTGTACCCATCCTTTGATGGGTACAATGACAATTCATGGGATATATCATATTCCTATCCTGGGAGTACTGGACTGATAACTCCCACTTTTGAGTAGAGCCAAGGAGCGAGATTTCCTACCACTGGAATCCCCACTACAATGCAAACACCCAACCCTCCCACCCTTCATGATTTTCCTTATCGAGGTTGGACCGATACCTCTAGGCAACTAGAGCCTGAGATTGGCTATCCTCCCCAAGCTGATAGCAGTAGCCTCTCCTCATTTTCGATAGAAATGCAAAACCAACAAAAAGAAATGATGGAGTCTATGGGAGAGATGTTGAGGAATAGTCAACAATTGAATGAGCAAATTCGTCAGCTTAGCTACTCTCTTACTAATGATTTTGAACCCTACTCGTACAACTGTAATCATCAATAAGATTCTGAGGAAACAACAGACAATAGGGATCCCATTTTGAGTAGCTATAGCATTGACCCTTCCCATGAGACACGGCCACTAGAGGAGAACTATCTTAGTGATTATCCACCTGAGCTATATTGGAGTCAAAAGAAAAGGAAGATGGTACCTCTTGAGGAACTTGACCCCGCTGATAGTATTTTTCTTACCACTAACAACCTAGGTCAAGGTCTTTTTGTTTATATCACTTCCCCTATTAATCATCTGGTGGAACCCCATTCTACCTTTAGTGAGCCTAATCTTGACACTCTACTTAGGGAATCAATACCTACCATTCAGCTTTTTGAATATTTAAATGCGCCTAATGAAGGTGACCCTAAGGGAATGGAGGATGAATTAGATCAATTTTAGTCTCAGGGATACAAAGACTATTTTAGAGGAGGATGATGACCCAATGGAGGAACCCAGACTGAGAGTTTGGAGTGAATCTTGAGGGGATTATGTGTTATTTGAGGACTTATCCCCCGAAGATATTAATGATTTTGTAAAATCCAAATTCCTTCCTACTTTTGATTTTGAAAATCATCCTTCGCAAAATTAAGAGTTGATATTGGAGGAGGACGAACACAATAGTGAGAAGCTTTGAAGAGACTCTTGGGGACATTACATATTAGTTGAGGATTTATGCCCTAAAGAGAACAACGAATTGAGCGATATAGGCTTTCTCCATTCGTATAACAATGAGAATGATAATCCTCCTAAAGATATCAAGGATAATGAAGTAGCACACAAAGTCCTTGGAAAAGGATGTAATCGACAAGAAAGAACCTGGGGATGGATTTAAGGATAATTCTGATCTCGCTACTTCCCAGGAAACCCAACTATCGTCAAAGCATGTTGATCATGATTCTACTAATAAGATATTGAATTCTATTCATGACTCATCTATTTTAGAGGAGAAGTTGGAGGTTCATAAAACAATGAAGTTATGTAAGGATTTGGAAGACATTCTTATTGGGAGTGGAACCTAAACAGCCCTCTTTAGACTTAATAATTACCACCCAATCACTCAAGCAACCTATAGATTCCTTACCTAATCCTCGGCTTAGGTCTCTGCTCATATACATTCCTTCTAGGGAGATTATCAGGCCAATACATCCTCGGGTAGAATGACGAGTGTGAATTGATGCTTGTACTTTTTGTCTTGCCATTCAAGGGTTTGAAATAATTATGTTTGTATCTTTTAAAATCCTTCCTGCTTTGGAGGACCCTTGTTATCCTCCACTTATTCTGTTTCGGGAGGTCCCTTTTCATGTTCGTTTTATTATTCCTTGACCTCCCTAGGTAGCCTCTGAGGTTCTCTGTTTTCATATCTTCTAGCGAGCATTTGGAATCACGCTGCATCATCAGCTCACTAACATCCGTGGCTACCTATTTTCTAGTTCCGCACTGTTACACATATTTTTAGGGCCTACCTCTTTCTGTTTGGAACCATACTTATCAATTCCCTATAAGTTTGGCTACTGACAAAAAATGTAGTGCCTGTTGGGAGGCAACCCAATGTCTAGAATAACATTTTCATCAGGTGATTTCCTTCCTTTCTCCCTCTGTTTTAATTTTACAATGAAAACATTGTAGGATTTAGGTATGGGGAGTTGCATTTTGCATTTTTAGGTAGTATTCATGCATTTAATATAGGTGCATTAGCATAAATAATAAAAAAAAATCACTCTTTTCTTGAACTAAATTGGTTAGCCCTAGCAAAACATCTTTGTCAAGGAGGCGTCATTGAATATTTTCTTCTAAACTTGTTCTTTAAGTTTAGAATCTAGTACATTTACTTCACTTGCACATAGACTGGGTCATGGATCTTTGAAGAAAACCAGTAAGCATTTTTAGTCTACTGAACCCTTAAACAGTTAATAGGGAGTTAGGCACACTATCATCTATTAGATCCACCTCATATTTATGAGAAGAAAGTAGAGAGACTACTGGTGCGCTAAGTCTAGTGTAATGACTCTTTAGTTCTAGATAATAAGATGATGATACCTCAGAGTTAGTCATATTTTTCACTCTCTGATCCTGTGTACGTACATTGTGTGAATTCCTGAGAGTCACCAAAAAAGGTAGATACACAAAGATTGAGTCTTAATAAAACTATGACTATGGTGGATGGTTACGTCCGTCCTTCATAGAATCCTCGGCTGAAGGAGGGTAGTAATGTCAAAGCTTAGAAATACGCTTGTCCTATCCATTCCTTCCCGGTGTCGAGAATAGGCACTTCCACCAAATAAGCCACACAATATCCTCTTGACCATCATCATCCCTAATAATGCCTCATAAATAAAAGTTTGTGTCATGTTGTGTTGGAGTTGTAAAAAAAAAAGAAATAGAGAGAGAGAAAGAAGAAGAAAGGAAATATATAGATATACATTGAAAAAAAAAAGAGAAAAGAAAAAAAAAGAGAAAAATATATAGATATGTACAAAAAAAAAAGGTTATAACTGTTTTAGGTGTCTATTTTATCTAGTGTCCATAACATCGAGGCAACAAAAACACCCATTGTGATCCACCAAATATGACCCATACCTACGTTTTAGTATTTCTGATCTCCTGGATACTGGTTGATGAGTTCTAATTTAGTTAGAGGGTTATTAGGACTTGAAGTGTAAATGCCATGTGACAATGAGTACATTTAGAAAATCTGGTAAGATATGTGATCTCAGAAAAGAAAGAAGAAAAAGAAAGAGAAAAAGAAAAAGAAAAAGAAAGAGAAGGTGAGTGAGCTCAAAGGAACACAAAAAGAGCATAGTGTTTAGCCTTTCTCTGGGTTGACTTGTTTGACAGTCTAGAGATCTAGAGTCTTCAATACTAGACCACAAGTAGCACTAGATGAGTGTGAGCCACCAAATATAAATCAATTTGACTCTATATCTCCTACTTAAGCCAGAAAGCCCAGGTCAAATTACAGATTATTTTCTACCTTATCCCCAAAGGAAGAAGCTACCTATCCTAATAGAAGCAGTACTAAAGGTTAAGTATGAATTGTAAATGTAAGTTGGTATTTCACTTGGATCCATTACCTAGGCTACTATCACTTCACATTTGTCTGGATCTCTAAATTTTTGGAATAAGAAAAGAAGAAATCTTTAGCTTACTTCCATTATTTTTCACTTTTTGCTAGGGATCAGCAAAACTTAGGCATGGGGGCATTTGATAAGTACTCTTTTATTAGTTATTCTTAGTTGTTAATTAATTAGGAGTTATATGGCAATTCACCTTAGTCTGCATATAATAGTATGGATCAAATTTACATTTAATAACATGTGATATGGTAACATAATTGATTTGATGGATGCAGGCTAGGTGGAATAGTTTAGACGTCCATTTTTGCATCTATAAGACATCTTTAGATAAGGTTGGACGTCTGGGAACTGCCATCATGAACTCACTGATGACCACACTTTTAAGACATTGGCATGTTGATCAAACATCTGAGGGAGATTTCGTCAGGCAGATCTAAACGTTCCAACCACTTGTTATCTTCGCGAGTGGTTGAAGAACTTACGGCAAAAGAGATCAACAACCGGTGCTTTTATATAAAGTGCAGCAACAGCGGGATAGATCATCTTCTCCCCCAGAACCACCTCCGTGTAGAACGGTACATCACGACTACCTCCTACTCCCCCTTGATAAATGGGAAGCCTTGTCGTACCTAGATCCAGCCTCAGTGTGGGGTGCGGCAAGGCTGCCCCTTGGCCCCATTGATGTTTAATTTTGCAGTGGATACTTTAGCAAGATATGCATTCAAGTTGGCAATAGATGGGATGATATGGGGCTATTCAATGACAAATAGAACGGCTTTGGCCCCCATTCTTTAGTACACGGATGACACAGTCTTTTTTGTGGAAGCAGGGAAGAGGGAAGCACAAGTGCTATATTATATGGTCAACATATTTGGAGAAATATCTAGGCTGAAGCTAAATGGAAGCAAATCTTCCCTGGTTTATTTTGGTATGAATGGTAATGAGCAGAGTGACGTTTCCAACATTCTGGGTTCGCCTGTGGTCTCTATACCAATCAAATATCTGGGTCACCCATTGAAGTGTACAAAAATGAGGAAAATTGACTGGACTTTTCTCTTTGAGAAGGTGGCTACGAAGCAAGAAGGTTGGAGCAGTTGGTATTTATTGAAGGGGGAGGTTTATCTTGCTAAATTCTATTATTACTTCTATTCCAGTCTTCT
Organism: Thalassia testudinum; assembly: GCA_037157565.1. Taxonomy (NCBI): domain Eukaryota; kingdom Viridiplantae; phylum Streptophyta; class Magnoliopsida; order Alismatales; family Hydrocharitaceae; genus Thalassia; species Thalassia testudinum. The sequence continues at coordinate 126,543,559 of JAZHRO010000014.1, read as the reverse complement.
TCTTCATCTTCTGAGCTCCAAAGTCAATTTGGAAAAAACTTAATGTTATGCACAAGAGATTCTTCTAGAAAGGGACCTCTCATCAAGGTACCTTCCTCCAACCTATTAAATGGGCTATAATTTATTCTCCTAAGAAGTATGGTGGCATGGGAATCTCTCAAAGAGTATAATGATGCCTTGTTGTTGAAATGGGCGGTTTGGCTGCTGCAAGGGGAACAAAAACTTTGGACAGAGATTATACATGATAGTTATGGGGTGGCAAATGATGAGAAGAGTCGTTTGAATCCGCATAAGCCATCTCCTTTCTAGGCTTCTGTGGTGCGTGCATTGGTTGATAATTGGCACCTATTCAAATCAGTCTTGGGAGATCGAAGAAGCTTTAGATTCTGGTCAGAAAAGTGGCTACCTGGTGGGGTGATAAAGGATAGGTATCCTCTTGCATACTCGGCTGCTCCTAATAAAAATGCTATGGTCTGTAATTATTGGGACATGGCTTCAGAGAACTGGAAGATAAACAATGAGGTGGGGAATGGCCATGGAACAAGAACATGGGCAAAAAATGAATGCCTCCTGCAGGAGCTTGCTGCTTTTAGACCTATGCCAGAGGAGTGTGATACATACAAATGGGAGGGGGCTTTCTCTTCAGCAGATGCCTATGAGAAACTTATCTTCTCCTCCAGGTCGGTAGAGGTGGATGAGGTTGGGAGGAAATTATGGAAATTGAAAATACCATTGAAGGTGCAAATTTTTTTATGACTATGCAGAAGAGATGGTTTGATAACGGAAGATATGCGGCATACGAGAATGGGCACCCCCGCTCAATTTTGCCAATTGTGTGGGTTACATAATGACTGTAGTCATCATATCTTCTTTACATGCATGATAACAAATTGTGTTTGGAGGAATGTCTACAGGGATTCCATTCCCACATAGGAGGATCTGTTAAGCTCTTTTTTGGTATCGAATAAGCCCTATGTGCCCATGGTGGCTGTGTTATGGTCGGTGTGGAGAGCTGGAAATGAGAAATTATTTCAGGAGAGACCTGAGTGTGGATAATATTGTAAACAATTGCGGGAATCTCATACATCTGTGGGGTTCAATTTTGTAATTTCTCTTTTTATTTAATCAATAAAAGCTCTCCTGGATTGCTATTGGCGATTCGATAGCTTTCCTTTCTCTTTCAAAAAAAGCTCAAACGTCTTCTACCTAAGCCAAAGTTGGGGCTAAAATCAAAGAAAAGTTTATATCCCTGAGAGAAAAGATTTTCCTATCCCAACAGAATTTTACTAGGGGTTAAGTACAAGCTTTAAATGTATATCGACTCTTCACTGAGATCTGTTGCAGAAGCTACAACATTACATATCCATGGTTATCTAGATTCTTAATTTTTGGATGAAACAAAAAGAAATAAACCTTTAGTTAATCTGTCAATAAAATGCATTTAATCTTGCACTTGCTGAGGACTAGAAAGATTTAGGCAATAGGGTATGATTGTGCAGCAATCATAGGCCCTAATTTTCCTAAATTAAGGTAGAACCTAGCTTAACATGCGCATTCTGCATGAATATACATCGTACATTGCATCCTAGATGATTTATATGTTTTATACATAATAATGTGTTATTTCAGAGGTATTATTAATTGTAGCTAATCTAGGGCTGCAGATGACTAATCCAACTTTATGGATGTGTTTAGACTGACGACGGGAGTCCAATGCTTCCAAGAGCAAATAATCATACTCCCGCAGCACGCTCGGGAGTCCGCAGAAGAAGGAGCCAAGGGGCAAATTAAAGAATATCTGGATCTCATATGACAAATCCAACCGTACAGATGGATTCGGATCGATGTTCGGTGTCCAATGGTGCAAAAATCAACTCAATCGAAGGCCTACATCATCAGATACAAGGTGAAGAAGATGGACGGCCATGATGGTGCCACACGACGGCATTGTAGTAGCCCCTCACCTCTCCCCAATCTGGGAAGGAAAGTCTTGGGCCATTGGATCATCATCCAATAGCCGCGATGCAACCATGTCGCCCGCCTCCAGCCGCTTCATCAAGCGAAGGCGAGATCTCGACCGTTGGATTTCCATCCAACGACCGAGGCTAGCTACACAGGATTTAGAAACCACAATAATCCGCACGCGTAGCACAGTGGAGAGTGTGCTTAACAGCCAACGTGTGACATGGGTTCGAATCACGATGTGGGAGTCGACCACGCGTGGATGAAATTCAATCGTAGGATCTTCATCGGGAGAATCAGGCGCAGACGCATGGTGGGCACAGGAGCTTTAGATGAAGATGTGCATGATAACGTGCAGCTTAGGAGTTGGCAGGGCACGGTGCACGCTTTTTAACTCGTCCGATCTAGAGATCGAATGGCTGATAAAGCTTAGGATTTGAGGTGAGTTTAAGCGTTGTGTAGCCGACGTGCGGAAGAAGCGGCGAGTGTCGGGCGAGCAAAGGCTGTCAGATGCAGATCAAAGGGTGCACAGTGCGCGACGTGTCAGCACAAGATCAAACCATGAATGGAAGAAGGATTTGGAAGGTGCAATCAGGACCATTGATCTCCTGATCAACGGATCTAAGTAATCTGAGGCCTTTGCATGGAATTAAGGGCTCAAATGGCCTAAATGCTCTTCACAAAAGCTATAAAAGGAGGCCTAAGGGTCCCCTTTGATAGCCATTCGATCGCTTTCTTCTTCTTCCTCCTTCTATGACTCCTGTCCCTTCTTCTTCCCATCTTCTCTACATCCGTCTCTGCATCTCCATCTGAAGTGTCAATTGGGCCACCCCAATGGATCGTTGCTGCTCTTCCTGACCTCTCCAGATGGCCACCACCAACCACCCGTTGTGCCCTTGTTCTTATTTACGAACCTACGCTAACGTGTTTGGTTTTGGAAAACCCGTCATTGTAGTTTGAAAGCGAAGGATTCGAGTTCAATAAATAAAATTTATACCGAAATAAGAATTCCGGGTCGAACTCAGGGAGGCTACGTTGATCTATATTCGCAATTATGTTTTTTTTAGGATTTTTGATAAACAAGGCGAAATAATTACAATGGAGCTATCAAACTGAGAGAGAGAGAGAGAGAAAGAGAACATGCATTCAATATTTCAATTGTTTATACAAGCAAACGAAATGAAAGTTACACTAGAAAGCGGGAAATCAATTACACTATAAAGCAGGAAAATTCTACACTAGAAAAGCTGTAAATAAGAATGGGAGAGAGAAGTTATCCTCCTTGACGGTCGCTTGGAGGATGAGCCGAACGAGACGACGTCTGGACGAACGAGAACGGAGAAGGACGAGGGAGGACGAAGCAGAAGAGCGGGAACGGAGCAGCACGCCGTCGTCGTCGCGGGATCCACTTCCGAAGGGGGACGAAAATTTGGACTTTATCTCGCGAGAAGCATCCCGGGTGTGGGACAAGCTTCTCTTGAGCTTTGGAGAGGTAGAGAGGAGAAGGAAGGGATGAAAATTTCGTATGGAGGGGGTCTCCTTTTATAGTTGCAAGGAGTGGGGGCAAAATGGACATTACATCTTCAAAATAATAAATAAGGGGTCTTTAGTGACGGATAAAACCGTCGCTAAAGCCCAGACGTCACCGTCGCCGCCGCGCCCACGCGCGCCCGCTCGGCTGGCCGCACGCGTAACGCCTATGCACGTCCGCGTAGTCTCAGCCGTCCGATCGCAAGATCGGACGGCTTAGAACGCGTCCGCGCCCGCTGCGTAGCGCACCGCCCGCGTGTGATCGCGCGTTCACTAGAGAGTCCAATTGCGCGTCGGCGCTATCGGGCGCGCGCGGCCGTTGGATCTTCATCTGACGCTCGTGCGCGCCCGCTCGCCCGCGCCTTCCACCCCCTCACCGCGGCTCGAACCCGCGACCTCCGCTTCGCCCGCAGCTGCGTCGCCGCTGCACTACGCGGGCGAAATGGTCGCGCGGACGTTTTTAAGCGCGAGCGACCGCAGCCGTTGGATCGAGATCCAACGGCGGAGAGGAGACGGTGCGCGGTCTTCACCAGACGCATGCAGCCGATTGGGCGGCTGAGATGGCGCCACGTGGCGCCATCTTGGCCATCCATCTTCTGGAAGTTGTAGATGGTGCCACGGATGTCGGATTGACTCGATTTTTGTGTCGTTGGGCTGCGATCGTTGATCCGAATTCATCCGTGTGGTCGGATTTGCCATCTGAAGTGCGGATTTACACCATCCTGGCCCTTGATCTTCTAGGGTTCTCCGGTCTCTATCTGATGCTACGGATGCCTGATTAGGTCGATCTTGGAGTCGTTGAACTCCAATCGTCGCCCTGATCATATCCATACGGTTGGATCTTTGATCCGAGGCCCCGACAAAATATTTGCCCTGTCCAAGCACATAAAAGGAGACAATTAACCTCCATTTTATTCAAACTACTCTAAATGCAAGATGATGCATGTAATGCAATATTTATATCATGAAATGCAATCCTATGCTTAAGAACATGCATAAATAGACATTTTAAGTAGTGTAAATGTGTTTACATCATACCCCCATGCCTATCTTTTGCTAGTCCCTAGCAAAAATTATATGCTATTTATAAAAGAATTAGGTTAGATTATTTGGACCTGAGTTATTTTCAATCATTAAGAAATTGTCTACTTAAGAACTGAACTTTCAAAGACACAACAGTGCCCGGGTATCAGCCAAAATGCAGACCGCCTCAAGCCTCGCCTTATTCAAAGAAAAATTTCTTTTTCTGTTTTTACTCTCTCTTTTTTTTTTTTTTTTTTTTTTTTTGGATTTTCAAATTTTAGGGTTTAAGAGTGGCTTTCTACGGCCATTCAACTCACCCAAGATTTGATGAGAACCCTAAGTTTTAAGCATCTTATTGTGATTGTGATAGACTCGTTACCGGCAATTAGAATGGACTTCGGATTTCGACGCCTCTAGGTGACCTCAAAAAGAATTCTGCCTAAAGGTGTATCTTTACAACCGGTAGCTTTCTCCCTACCTTTATTATTATTATTTTTTTTTTTTAACGGGGTCAACACAAGGGTGAATCCAGTGTATATCTCCCCGATTTATTCTACTTCTCCGCTTCTTCCTAAGTGTTTTGGAAATTTTTAGTGCATTTTCTGAGCTGGGTTCTAGACAACCGGTCGATGAGCTGTTACCACCGACAACTTGCCAGCCATACTCGTGCGGCGAAGTGTGGCTTATTTCTTTTTGTTCTTTTCTCCTTTTTTGATTTTTTTTTTTTTTTTTTTTAAGTAGGTGGCTTCCCTGGTCTAAGATTTACCTAAAGGCAGCAAAGAAAAAGGTCCAGTGACTGGGCTCTGGACAACCTACCTATGGGCTGTTACCCACGATAACTTGCCAGCCATATCACCCTAGAAGGTTCATTAGCTACCCAATTTCCATTAAAATTGCCGAGCAACGAGTCAGTGCAAAGAAAGTGTGTAGATGCTTAAAACTCAAAATTCCCTTAAATCAGAGGGTGGGTTGACAAGTCGTGTACTTATCACCCAAACTTATTTATTCCAATTATAATAGAATTAAGATGGCGAGAACTCAAAGACAAATCCACATTTTAGTAGATACACAGGCTAATTAAGTCCAAAGACCTGAGGGGTCTTTGTGTTCAGATCCTAATGTAAAATTTCTTAGGATTGAAAAGTCCTAATGTCCAACTAATCCTTCCTAATTTTCTTTTTTTTTTTTTTTTTTTTGTTTTTTTAGAAAGAGAGCAATTTATATGGATTTCACAAAGCTGACCAACTAATTCAAAAATGAATCCACCCCCCATGCCTAGCTGATGCAATGTCCTCATTGAAAAAGAGACATGAAAGAAAGGGTAGAATATGAAAGATGTCACCTGGATATGAAGCTCGTATCAGCCTTGTGTTATATGTACAACTGCTGAGTTTAATGCCGTCAGCTAGGCGAAGTCCAGCCAAAGAAGTCACAGAATGGCTAGAGCAACAGAGTCTGAAACGGGTTCTGGAAGATTATGGTCAACAACAGGCTTCAGACGTTGACCGTTGACTTTAAAGGTGTTACCCGTCTTTGGGTCAGAAATCTGAACGGCACCATTTAGAAAAATCTGATCAATTATGAATGGGCCACTCCATTTAGATCTAAGTTTACCAGGAAAGAGCTTAAGTTTAGAATCGAATAACCAGACCTTCTGGTTTGGCTCAAAGCTCTTGCAGGAAATCATTTGATCATGTAGAGCTTTGGTCCGAGCCTTGTAGATCTTGGCATTCTCATAAGCATCATTTCTAAGCTCCTCCAACTCAGATAGTTGGAGTTTCCTGGTCTTCCCAGCTAGATTTAGATCTAGATTGCATTGTTTGATTGCCCAGAATGCCCTGTGTTCAATCTCTACGGGTAGATGACACGCCTTTCCATACACCAGACGGAATGGAGACATGCCGATAGGTGTTTTATACACCGTACGGTAGGCCCAAAGAGCGTCCTCAAGCTTTTGAGTCCAATCCTTGCGATCGGGCCTAACCGTTTTTTGCAGAATGTTCTTGATCTCTCGATTAGAGATCTCGGCTTGTCCATTCGTTTGGGGATGGTAAGGTGTGGAAATTCGATGATTAACCCCGTATTTGGCCAATAAACTCCGGAATTGGGCATTAGTAAAATGAGTGCCACCATCACTGATGATAGCCCTCGGAATCCCGAATCTACTGAAGATATTTTTCTTGACAAAGTTGATGACCACCTTGTGGTCATTGGTTCGGGTGGGAATTGCCTCAATCCATTTAGACACATAATCAACAGCGACAAGAATGTACTGATGTCCAAATGAAGGGATAAAGGGTCCCATGAAATCAATGCCCCAAACATCGAAAATTTCGACAGGAAGAATAGGGTTTAAGGGCATCATGTCTCTCTTAGTTATGCTCCCGAGTGCCTGGCATCGAGGGCATGACCGTGAGAAATCCTGGGCATCCTTGAATAAAGACGGCCAATAGAAGCCAGATTGCAAAATTTTTGCAGCCGTCTTTTTCCCGGAGAAATGTCCACCACACCCAGATGCATGGCAGAACTCAAGTATACTGTTGAATTCATTCTCCGGTATGCATCGGCGAATAATCTGATCAGAGCCGATGCGATACAGTTCAGGGTCCTCCCAAAAGTAGTATTTGGCCTCAGATTTGAGTCTATCCCGTTGTTGCTTGGTCCAATCCTGGGGGATTTGACCAACGGCCAAATAGTTAACAATGTCAGCAAACCATGGGGTGTGGACACCTAAAACTGTAAGAATGGTTTCGTCCGGAAAAGTGTCAGCAATCGGAATGTCCGGACAAGAAGAATCACCTAGGAGTCTCGACAAATGATCCGCCACCACATTTTGTACCCCGGCTTTATCCTTGATTTCAAGATCAAATTCTTGAAGAAGAAGAATCCAACGAATAAGCCGGGGTTTAGCATCCTTTTTAGCCAAGAGATGTCTCAAGGCCGAGTGGTCGGTATAAACAATAACATGAGACCCCAAGAGATAAGCCCTGAATTTTTCCAACGCAAATACTACAGCGAGTAATTCCTTTTCAGTAACAGTGTAATTCCTCTGGGCTTCATCCAAAGTTTTACTAGCGTAGTAAATGACAAAGGGCTTTCGATCAATTTTCTGACCCAGGACAGCCCCGACCGCGTAATCAGAAGCATCGGTCATGATCTCAAATGGGGTTGTCCAAATAGGTGGTTGCAAAATTGGCGCACAGGTGATTGCCGTTTTTAGGAAATCAAATGCCTTTTGGCATGATTCGTCAAAAACAAACGGTGTTTCTTTGGCAAGAAGATTGCTCAAAGGGCGGGCAACCTTCGAGAAGTCCTTGATGAATCTTCGATAAAATCCCACATGGCCAAGAAATGATCTGATTTGTTTAACTGATGTGGGAGGAGGAAGTTTAGTGATAGCATCAACCTTAGCTTTGTCCACTTCAATTCCCCGTTCAGAGATTACATGACCCAAAACGATGCCCTCTTGGGTCATGAAATGACTCTTTTCCCAGCTAAGGACCAATCGTGTCTTGATACATCGCTTAAGAATCATTTCCAAATTAACCAAACAAGAGTCAAATGATTCTCCGAAAATGGAGAAATCATCCATGAAGACTTCCATAAACTCTCCCACCATGTCGGAAAATATGGCTAGCATACACCTTTGAAAAGTCGCAGGTGCATTGCATAACCCGAAAGGCATCCTACGAAAAGCAAAGGTTCCGTAGGGACAGGTGAAAGTAGTTTTTTCCTGATCCTCGGGATGGATAGGAACTTGGTTGTATCCCGAGTAGCCATCAAGAAAACAGAAGTACTTCTGCCCGGCTAATTTTTCCAGGATTTGATCAATGAAGGGCAGGGGAAAATGATCCTTTTTAGTGGCAGTGTTCAGCTTCCTGTAATCAATACAAACTCTCCAAGATGAAGCTGAACGAGTTGTGACAGATTCTCCTTTCTCATTAGTCACAACAGTAATCCCGGCTTTCTTTGGAACAATCTGAACGGGACTTACCCAGGGACTGTCAGAGATTGGATAAATAATTCCTGCATCGAGCCACTTGATGATTTCCTTTTTGACCACTTCTCGCATATTTGGATTCAATCTCCTCTGCATCTGGCGAGAAGGGCGGGATCCATCTTCCAAGAATATTCTATGATTGCAGTAAGATGGCTCGATCCCCCTAAGGTCATGAATGGTCCAACCAATTGCCTCCTTATGTTCCTTTAGGACCTTAATCAATTTAATCTCTTGCTCCTTTGTCAATTTAGCACTGATAATCACAGGGAGCGTATTCTGAGGTCCTAAAAATTGATATTTCAAATTCTCGGGCAATGGTTTCAATTCGAGCTGGGGTGGGGTGATGATTGATGGTCGGGTAAATGCTGAAGATTCAACAAGAGGGAGAGGTTGTGAGTGGACAAAATCAGTAACCTCTTCCGAAGATGTTAAGTCAGAGGGTTGCGGGTCAAATTCATCAACCAAAGAGGAACTTTCAATTGAAGAAACTGTCAAACAAGTTTCAATATTAACATTATCCTCATCAAGTTCCTCAATAACTCCACAATCCTCAAATTTATTGATCGCCTTAAAAATATCTAATTTCATACGTTGGTCCCCAAAGGCGATTTCCATGCTACCGCTTTCACAATTAATGTTGGCCTTTGCGGTAGCCAGGAACGGACGCCCCAGAATGATGGGCGTGTTCCTCAGATTATCTGGTACATCCATGTCAAGGACAAGGAAATCTACAGGAAAATAGAAATCCTTGACCTTAACTATAACATCTTCAATAACGCCTCGCGGGTTTGTGACCAAACGATCCGCTAACTGTAGCGTTACTGAAGTTGGCCGAAGTTCACCTAACCCAAACTTCTCGTAAAGAGAAGTCGGAATTAGGTTGATGGATGCACCGAGATCCAAAAGTGCTCTATCAAATGTGTAATCTCCGATAACGCAAGAAATCAAAGGAGCACCAGGATCTCTCTTTTTCTGAGGGAGGTAGTGCAGGATAACAGAACTAGCCTGCTCGGAGAGTACCACCTTCCTCGGAACAGATTCTCTCGACTTACGCTTTTGTGTACATAATTCCTTTAAAAATCTTGCGTAAGTCGGTATGTGCTTGATAGCATCAAGGAGCGGGATATTGATCTCAACATTCTTAAATAAATTCAGAAGCTCCTCATTGCTATCAACAGACTTCTTCTTCTTTGCTTTGGTTAAGGCTTCAGGAAAAGGAACACGAGTCAGATCTTTGGAATTGGATTCCTGAGCCTTGATTTCTCCTTTAGAATTCTCTTCTCTCTCCTCAGATTCTTCAGGATTCAAAAGATTAGAATAATGTGGTTGTGGATCCTGAGTCTTCTTACCACTTCTCAAAGTGACAGAATTTGTAGAAGCGTAAGAATTTGGGTCTTGAGGAGGGTTAGGAAAGATTGGAGGCGCTTGATTGACCATAAATTGTTGATTTACAGAAGAAGAAGACGAGGAACCCTGCTCAACCACCTGAGCATGCGCTGTGGGTCCCTCTGATTTCCGTACCCTTGGGCTTGATTGCCCGAATTCGTAATGTTTCGTGGGTTGGGTACGGGTTGGGATGGTAGAGATCCAGGTTGACGAGAGTTAGCAATGAGCCCGGATTGCAAGTTGTCCAGTGAGTTTTTCATTTGCTGCATGAGCTGGAGCATAGATCCTTGCATCTCTACTATTTGATGGTTCAAATCAGCCTACCCTGCGGGTTGACGGGCATTCCAAGCTGGCTGATTGATCTGATTCGGAGGCAACTGAGTATATACTTGACCCTGACCCATTACTCGTTGCGGAGCATAATTGCTGGGTCGGAATTGGGTCTGTTGCCCCGGATTTTTCCAAGAGAAGTTAGGGTGGTTTCTCCAACCTTGATTATAGGCATTCGAGTAGGGGTTGGATCTAACATTCTCTTGTACAGCACAGACATCCTCATAAAGTGAGGATGGAGAGAAAGAAAAGGAAGGATTAGAAAAACTGGGATCAAAGGCCCCAGTTGGGAACCCATGGGGTTCCGAAAAATGCTGACTCATAGGTTGAGTCGCATCGAGTTGATTCACGAACTCCCATCCAGAAAGAGCTCGTGAAGAATGGAATCCCGAATTTTGGGATTGAGTGGATTGAGAGTTGTTCATAGAATTGCCAGCCATCCACTCTTCCATTCTTTTAGCAACCAAGTCCACTTTGTCAAGTTTATTACAATCAATTCCATATCAAATGAATGAGAGTCATGGACTTCATTGACATTTGATCTAGGTTGTTGGGACCGATTAAAAGTATCCATGGAGGCATGATTTATTGAATTCTCACTCATTTCCTCAAATAAATCATGTGCACTATCTGCATCTTTATTAAGGAAATTGCCTCCGCAAGAAGCATCCACATGGTTTCTGAGTTGCTCAGTCAACCCATGATAAAAAATCTGCACGAGTTGCCATTTCGGCACCTCGTGGTGTGGACACCTCCGCAATAAGTCCTGGAATCGCTCCCAGGCCACATGAAACTGCTCCCCCGGCCGCTGGGTAAAAGTAGTGATTGCCCGTCTCAAAGCATTGGTACGACCGACTGGGAAAAATTTCTTCAGAAAGGCCGATTTCAACTCATTCCAAGTTGTAATTGGTCTTCCTATTGTCCTATACCAATGCGCGGCCTTATCCCTAACAGAGTGAGGGAAGAGCCTCATGATCATTTGCTCCTCGTTTACGTTTCGAGACTTGGTGGTCTGGACCAAAGTGGTCAAGTCCTCCAAGTGTTGAAACGGATCTTCGGAGCCAAGCCCATGATAATGTTTAATCAAGCTTAACACCTGGCTTGATTTCTACGTCACCGGCTGGAATCTGGACGCCGGGACGTTCCCCGTAATTTGAAGGATCATAAAAATCCTTCAAGGGCTGAACGCCCTGCATTCTCTGGAACCATTCTTGCATTCTCTGCATTCGTTCCAGCTGCCTTCGAAATTCTTCCTGTGGATTTCCAGGCAGAAGAGGCTGTTGTTCGGCCATGGGATCAAATTGACCAAAATCTAACTTGCGCCTCCTAGAATGTTCTAATGGTCCTTCTAATCGGGGATTCAATGACCGTCTTCCCAGCATAAACTAGGAGTAGGTCGGAAGGACCGGGGATAGGGACCCTGCAGTACAACAAAACAAGGCTGTCCTTAAGTGAGGTAGCCTAAGGATCTACTGACTCCCAACACCAGCCTTAAGACTGTAACTGATTTACTCTACTTGCGTCTGTATAATCCAACCAGTTAGAAGGAGGGACTGGGGAGAAGGTTCTTCCTTTGGCTTTCGCCTCCGGTTCCTAGTGTACCCCCCAGCCGCGGTCGTTTGACGCTACTCCCCTAGCTAGACATCAGATTAATCAGTACAAGTAGGTTAATCAAAAACAATCTTAGACTAGGCCTTGAAGAGCGAATCAAACCTTAGGGCCAACGTCTACTCAATTTTATTACGGCCTGGGATTGTGGTGCTTATGGAATGTGATGGGCCCTTACAATGGGTTGTGCCCTTAATGATTGATTGAAATTTGTGTAAGTGCGTGCACAACCAGGGTTTTCAAGCAAGATTATTTATAATGTGTGAATTTTAATGTTCAAATCCTGCTTAAGTAGCTTTTAGGGTTTCAAATTAGGTGAATTGCAATCAAATTTCTAGGCAAACCAAGTTGTAAAACACGGGTGAAGATAGTTTTCCTTTAAAATCAGAAAGAAAGCGGAGTGCCTAGAATATACCTAGATTGAAAACCCTAAGGAGGAGCTACTTGATGAGTTGGTTTTAAATAAAGTGGTGCGGCCCAAACAACTCAAACAATTGGCCACAATTGCACCACTAAGTTAGGCACTCAAAGATGGTTAACCTAGAATGATTTCTACTCTGTTATGTGTTGCTCTGTGTGTACCGGTTCCACAGATCAGAACCCGGTTGAGTAGAAAACAAATCAAGTTAATCAAGTGCCTTGAATGTGGGTGTGTGTTGTGTGTTTGTTGAAAGTTACCCCACAAAATTATCTTTTTGTTATTATTCCTTTTTTTATGAATGAGGGTGAAATGAGTGTGAGTAGAAATCCAAACAACCAAACTATACCTAGGATTTATGCAAACACCTAGGTTAATTGAAATTTGGATTTAATGTGCCGAATGAAATCTATGGAGGGGGAAAGAATGGGGGAGCACTTACAGTTGTCTTCAACTGCACTTTACTCCAGTCTACCGCTTGTTGATTCCTTGATGGAGGTCTCTGTAGAACAATAGACACAAGAGAAAGCTTAGTTAGAAAACAAATAAAGTGCAAGAAATGTGAAGAAAAGATCGAAAATCGTTGCTTCCCCGGCAACGACGCCAAAATGTTGAACTTATTTACGAACCTACGCTAACGTGTTTGGTTTTGGAAAACCCGTCGTTGTAGTTTGAAAGCGAAGGATTCGAGTTCAACAAATAAAATTTATACCGAAATAAGAATTCCGGGTTGAACTCAGGGAGGCTACGTTGATCTATATTCGCAATTATGTTTTTTTTAGGATTTTTGATAAACAAGGCGAAATAATTACGATGGAGCTATCAAACTGAGAGAGAGAGAGAGAGAAAGAGAACATGCATTCAATATTTCACTTGTTTATACAAGAAAACGAAATGAAAGTTACACTAGAAAGCGGGAAATCAATTACACTATAAAGTAGGAAAATTCTACACTAGAAAAGCTGTAAATAAGAATGGGAGAGAGAAGTTATCCTCCTTGACGGTCGCTTGGAGGATGAGCCGAACGAGACGACGTCTGGACGAACGAGAACGGAGAAGGACGAGGGAGGACGAAGCAGAAGAGCGGGAATGGAGCAGCACGCCGTCGTCGTCGCGGGATCCACTTCCGAAGGGGGACGAAAATTTGGACTTTATCTCGCGAGAAGCATCCCGGGTGTGGGACAAGCTTCGCTTGAGCTTTGGAGAGGTAGAGAGGAGAAGGAAGGGATGAAAATTTCGTATGGAGGGGGTCTCCTTTTATAGTTGCAAGGAGTGGGGGCAAAATGGACATTACATCTTCAAAATAATAAATAAGGGGTCTTTAGTGACGGATAAAACCGTCGCTAAAGCCCAGACGTCACCGTCGCCGCCGCGCCCATGCGCGCCCGCTCGGCTGGCCGCGCGCGTAACGCCTACGCACGTCCGCGTAGTCTCAGCCGTCCGATCGCGAGATCGGACGGCTTAGAACGCGTCCGCGCCCGCTGCGTAGCGCACCGCCCGCGTGTGATCGCGCGTTCACCAGAGAGTCCAATTGCGCGTCGGCGCTATCGGGCGCGCGCGGCCGTTGGATCTTCATCTGACGCTCGTGCGCGCCGGCTCGCCCACGCCTTCCACCCCCTCACCGCGGCTCGAACCCGCGACCTCCGCTTCGCCCGCAGCTGCGTCGCCGCTGCGCTACACGGGCGAAATGGTCGCGCGGACGTTTTTAAGCGCGAGCAACCGCAGCCGTTGGATCGAGATCCAACGGCGGAGAGGAGACGGTGCGCGGTCTTCACCAGACGCATGCGGCCGATTGGGCGGCTGAGATGGCGCCACGTGGCGCCATCTTGGCCGTCCATCTTCTGGAAGTTGTAGATGGTGCCACGGATGTCGGATTGACTCGATTTTTGTGTCGTTGGTCTGCGATCGTTGATCCGAATTCATCCGTGTGGTCGGATTTGCCATCTGAAGTGCGGATTTACACCATCCTGGCCCTTGATCTTCTAGGGTTCCCCGGTCTCTATCTGATGCTACGGATGCCTGATTAGGTCGATCTTGGAGTCGTTGAACTCCAATCGTCGCCCTGATCATATCCATACGGTTGGATCTTTGATCCGAGGCCCCGATAAAATATTTGCCCTGTCCAAGCACATAAAAGGAGACAATTAACCTCCATTTTATTCAAACTACTCTAAATGCAAGATGATGCATGTAATGCAATATTTATATCATGAAATGCAATCCTATGCTTAAGAACATGCATAAATAGACATTTTAAGTAGTGTAAATGTGTTTACATCAAGTGTCAATTGGGCCACCCCAATGGATCGTTGCTGCTCTTCCTGACCTCTCGAGATGGCCACCACCAACCACCCGTTGTGCCCTTGTTCTGTTACATAAGTAGTTTATGTTTATGTTAGAATTTGTTTAGTCAGATGAATGCAATGCATGCTCAACTCTTTGATTGATAGATACTATAATATTTTGTCTATGCCATTTAGTAATTTTATTTGGAGCAACACAAGAAATCAAAAATGCTTCCTGCCTCCCTGTGATTGACCGGGATTCACCAGTTCCATTAATTTATTTGCTTGAGATGTATTTCGTGCTATACTACAACGCGCTCATCTTTTACACGATCTACACCCTAAACACCTCCCTAGCAGTACCATAGAAAGAGCAAAGCAAAGATACGGTGCTGCTCTTGATTTCGTAAGGATTATCCACTCCAGGTCTTCAGATAGGTAGGGCTTGCTGAGTTGTATGGAGGAAATAGTCTCTCAAGGTTCTCTGATTTTCACCAGCTCCAATTTTTTCTTCTAGTCACTCTTTTGCCATCTTTCTTCTTTCTTGGTTGGCTTTCCTAATAATTCTCTCAGGTTCTGGGTTAAAAACAAGACTCCTTCTAAGAGAGCACCTACCAAGCATACACAAAGAAAACACAAGTCAAAAGGTCTTTTTTTGATTTAAAGCACTTTAAACCCTCTTCCAACTATCTAGATTGGCCAAATAGAGTCAAGGTAGTGTTTCTTCGTTAACACATAAGTGGTATAAGAGAAATGAGGCACTTGAGATTCCTGGTCAATGTCTGTTAAGGAGGTTGAGGTTACTTTAGTTCTTTTGAGTGACCAAACAAGTTGTCAATCCAATTACGCACCCTAAATTGACCTTCAAGTGCCTTAAAGACGTACACCTTCTCGCAATGATATTCTTAAATGCTCTACTGAAAGGGTACTCCAAGGATGGAACTAAGGGATGGAAGTATGGTGAACCCTTCCTTTAAGGCGATGCATTAGCGGTGCCTCTTAACTACCCTTGAATTCCTTTAAGGGGTGTCACCCTCCTTAAAGTATCAAGTCACTGGGGCAAAAGTTAGTACCATCATCACAAGGCAGAATAGGAGGGTTTCCACCAATAAAGAGATCGATGGCTATAGTGTTAAGGGTCTGAGTCCTAGTGCGGTACCTACAATGCATGCTTGGTACAGGAAATGTGCATCACACTACAAAAAATAAATTTTCTTTTGAAAGTCACAGTCAAGTTATTCAAACACTTCCTATATCTTTTACTCTTTTTTTTTTCAAAAGTAATGTGACCAATTGATTAATCCTTTCAAATCATCTTAAGTGGTCTTCTTAAATTATGTCAAAATGCAATGCGTGTGCAGATAACTGATGCAGTAAGATAGGAAGTATGTACCTTGCTCCAACACTCTACGATGTAGAAATGCATGCAATGCAGTAATAAAAATCTAAATGCTGCTCAAGCACACTCCTAGATGATAGACCTATGGATGTGCAACTTGTATCGGCAACTCAGATTTCCTTTTTTCCTTTTTTTAAATAAATGTGCAATCAAAAGAAACTACCACAGATAGAATAAACCTAGTATCTAAAGAACTGGGGACATTCCCCTGAAAACTAGCCCCAAGTTACAAGGGTAAGAAAATAATGAAATAGAGTCTAAAGAGTCTAAAATCTACTCTAAAATCTATAGTAATGAAAATAGGAAAAATAGGAGAACAAGCCCTCCTAAATGTGCCTCTGTTCTTCTATCCTTTAAAGACTCCTTTTTGCTTGTGGAATCAAGGCCCACGCTCACCTGCGATTATCCTCGAGGTGGCATCAAGGTCCACCACGATGAGCGTCTACTGTGTGCATCTCCTCCTCAAAGATGTACCTCGCACAAAAAAATGATGAGTCAATGTATAGCTCCAATTAGGAATCACTCCAAACAGAAGATGCGTGAGTTTATTTGGTTTGTTGCCTACTCAGCAACGACACTATTTGATGAAGAGAATTTTTTCTTGATTAAAAAGATAATAGCAATAAAATGATAATATCTTGTATATGGCATGGTGGAAAATCTCTCAATCAAAACTTAAATAAACTGAAATCTAACCATGAAATAAGGTCGAATCACAGGGAGGAATGAACCAAATTGAACTCAAAGCTATCATTTTATTCCAACATGATAGTTTGCCATTTGCCCACAACTATATTGTAACCTTTAACGTTATGTGAGGCTAATGAAATGGAAATAGAGATGTAATTAGATAGCAACACAAATAGAAAGAACTAGAGGGGCAGGAAAGGAAGTTCCCCTTAATACTTTCGCATATTAAATTCAAAGTAATTTCTTGGAAATGGCACATAAATGTAAATAGAAATTAAACAAAAAACATCGCACTTGCACTTGACCTCGACAGCATGAGAGGAGGGCACGGCGGATGTTGTGTTCGCACATGGAGGACCTCCGAAGAGTAGGCTACGCATTGGTGGTGCTGGCTTAATGCGAGGAGGGTGGAGGTGATGGAGGGTGCGATGGGCTTGGGCAATAGCATGAGGGCACCAGTTGGTCGATGCGTGGTGGGTGCATCGGCGCCTAGAAAGGAGCTACCGGTGGGAAGTGTGGAAGGCATGTCCTTCACATGGGCGTGCTGGTCATCTCTGCGGTGTGGCTGGGGATCAGTGGTGGTGGCTAAAGGTAGGTGGTGTGCAATGATGGGTTTGGGTTTCTTTGGTGAAACAGAGGAAGGGGAAGAAGAGAAGAAGAAGAAAATTAAAGGAAGGAGAAGATGTAGGGATTAGGCTGAGGTGATGATGGTGGTGGCTGTGATGGAAGTTCTTGTCGGTAGTTGGCAACAAGGGGTCTACGGCGATGGGTGATGGCAGTGGGAGTGGTGTTGGGCGGTGATGAGTGGTGTCTATAGGAATGGTGTTGGTTTCTTTATTTAAGAGGAAGATGACGACTAGTGTAGCTATGGGACAAGATGAAGGTGAGGATGTTGGTGATGGTGATGGGGTTGCTATGGTGGTGATTTGGGCATGGGTAACAGTGGCAAGGGGTGATGGTGGTGCTTTCTGTCACTAAGCACCACCGTGATGAGGCGAGCGGAGGAGAGGCAGCCACCTATCCGCTTGAGGTTCACAGTGCACGCAAGTTTCCATAGAGTGCGCCTGAGTCCACCATAAACGTGCGAGGGAGAAGATGATTGCCCCACCTTGCACGCAGGCATCTTGCTGTTTTATAGACGTTTCGCTGACTTGTTCCTTCCCCAAGCTTTCTCCAACAACTTGAAGATATTGAGGGAACTAATCCTGAACCTCGGGGGAGGATTGTTGAGAGAAGCACGGCCATCTTGGGTTGGCGGTGAAGAGGCGATCAATTGAGGTCGGCGAGGATTAGCGCATTGTTGGTAGTTGAGAGGCGATCAGGTATTAGATTTGGACATTTTGCATATATGACCCTGCATAAACATAGATGTATCAAGTTTGAACAAAATATCTTCTAATTAAGATAAACTAACACTTAGTTCTGATTACAATCTAATAAGGCATGCTTGAAATGTACTTAAGCTAATTAATTGTCCAATAAATTGTACTCATCAACCATTGCATTGCGATCGCGTTTGTGTCATGATTTTGGTTTTGTGCGTAGCTACCCTTAGATGTTAGATGACAATCCATCGGTTCAGATTGGTTCTCCCTTGATGAAGCACAGAGACGTAGGCGACATGGCTCAACAGTGGTCATTGGATGCTGATCCAATGACCCTGCTTTACTCTTTAGTGGCTTAGGGTGGTAGGAGGGCATTTGGATGGTGCCACATGGGGCCATCCTGACCATCCATCTTCCTACGTTTTTAGTTGGTGCTACAAGGCTTCAATTGAGTTGATTTTTGCACCATTGGACTGCAATTGTTGATTTGGATCCATCCGTATGGTCGTATTTATCATCCGTGGCATCAAATCATCAACAATTAATATCACCACTCATTTAGAGCATAAAATAGCATTATTATTTACAAAGTTAACAAATCGACTATGATGCAAAATATGCTGCTCGTGCATGCATTATTCCTAAGTTAAGCTAGGATCTAACTTAATTAAGGTAGATTAGGTCCTATGATTGCTGCGCAATGACAAACCCACCATAACTATCCTTTGTTTTGGCACCAAAACAAGGGGACAATCCTAGCCCTACAGATCACCATCTAAGCCATCACCACCTTCCCTTTTCCCTCCAAAACCAACCCTTCTAGAACTTACCCACTTTTAGAGCCAAATGCATGCACCCATACACCAATGGACATTCACCAAAGGGTGGATTCCACCCATAACCACCATCTCCCACAACCGTTAAGGTGGTGCCAACAATCCTACACAATAGGATTTTACAATGACCCATGAAAGCCCATCCTAGCCCTCCACCTAAGGCCATGCCAACCACCAACTTCCCTTCCTATATTTACCCTATATAACAACCACCATACCATCTTCCTCCCTTAGTTTTAATCCCATTTAGTCTTTTTAGCATTTGATTTTTGAAAATCCGGACTTCTATCTTTATTTTCAAAAATGAAAGTTAGGAACTTAGGAGCTTCCTAAAATCACCAAATTTCACCTAGGGAAGCTCATTTGAGTTAGGAACCTTGAGTCCAATTTTCCAATAATTTTGATGAAATTTAAAAATTCATGGACTAGACAAGGGTTAGACCTTGTTTTCCTATTGTTTGCAAATTTTATAAATTTTTCTACTCTTTAAATTTGGATAAACATTATATATCTAGAAACCTAGAGAAATTATTTACATCATATAAAATTCTCAAAGTTTTTTAGGCCAATTGAGATTTTTACAAAATTATTATTCTAAATCTATCAATTGTGACTCTTCACACCAGTAAGAAGAAAAATTCCAAAAATATTTCAAACAATTTTCTGAAATCTCAAAAAAATCAATTTTCGTTTCCTTGTTTGATTTCGTATTAGGTGGTGGTGTTCTTTTTGTCTTGTTTGGACCACCACCTAAAAGGATTTTATAAAAAGAGATTCATTTAGGAGCTACATACATACGATTTTCAAACATTAGGGTTTTTAATTTCTCTCTAGTACAATATCAACATTAAAGGAATTGACTTCCACCAACAACTTATTTGATATTATCGTGGAACTTCAAAATCTTGGTTGAATTCTTAAAAGGTGAGAACATTAAAATCTACATATCTTGATCAAAACCCTAAAATCCTTTAATCTTAATCCTTGTTTGCAAACCTCCTTGTTTTGGATTTGGGCATCACATTCCCTCCCAATGTCACACACATAAACAAGAAATAATCGGGCATTACCCCAATTAACCCTCACCACATTTCTTGTGCACTTTAGCCTCCTAGATATAATTAAAATTTATAGCAATTTGACTCCTAAGGTTTCATCAAACTTAGGCATGCTACTTAGGTCTTAAGATTTCCTTAGTTGATTTCAATTCCTTCATCTATATCTAGTGCCAGACTGAAGGGTAGTGTCAAATGACTAGGCGTGGGTTTATATAAGCCCCCGGTGATTTTCCTAGGACATGCTTAGGCCCAACTCTCCCCTTATTCAATCTAGCTAGATTTATTGAGGGAACAGTTATCTGCTATTGATTTCTTATTTCCTAGGTAGACCAGGTCTTAGGTAATTTTTAGGGAGCCACCCTTAAGTTAGGTCTAAAATTTTGTTTGCTTGATTGCACACTTCTCATCTTTCCCTTCTCTCCTCCCCGTTCTTCCATTGTATGCACGAGCGCACGATCCCAAACTCCACACTTGGAGGGACCACTTGATTTTTCCCCTTCATAAGAAGATCACTTTTTCTTAATTCTTCCTCTGATCTACATTCTAAAAAAATGTAAAATCAACAAAATAGGTCCACAATTCCATCCACATCCACCGTTAGTCCCACCTTTAACTCTTCCACCCAAAACATACATGCTAACCCCTCCATCTCTGCTTTACCCATCCTTAACTTACCCAACTTGGAAAATCTTGGGATGCCACAATGACAAAATCAAGCCTCCTCACCTAATCCCTTTTCCATGATGGTTGAGCAACTAGCTCAACTACAAGCTAATAAAAAATAGTTGACTAGGACTGTAACGAACCTAGCCAACTGAGGGAGAAACCCGCCGCCTCGTCAGCAGCCTATCATTCCTCTTTAGGATTTCTATGATCTTCCAATTACGAGGACAAAGTGGGGGCGGTCATACCAGAAGGGGACTTTCAAATCAAACCAACCATTCTGAACCTACTTAAGCACTTCCATGGCCTTCCTAAGGAAGACCCATTCAGCCACCTTGAGGAGCTCACTCTCCTCGCACAAACAACCCATTCTCGTAATGTGCCAGAAGATCTATGGCTGATGCGGCTATTCCCATTATCTCTGAAGGATAAAGCCGCTTATTGGTTTAGAACCATCTCTAGACCTATTACAAGATGGCCTCAGCTCAAAAGCGCTTTCCTAAAAAAATTCTTCCCCATTGGTCGTACAAATTCCCAGTGAAGATCTATTACGAGCTTCCAGAAAAAATCTAGCAAGACTCTACATGATTATTGGGAATGCTTCCAAGATCTTTTAAGAAGTTGTCCACACCACGAGGTTCCTTTATGGCAACTCGTGTAGATCTTATACCATGGATTAGAAGATCAACTTCGATGTTTCATCGAGGCCTCAAGTGGCGGTAACTTCTTAAATAAGGATGCCAAAAGTGCCTATGAATTATTGAAAGAAATTAGTGAAATCTCATTTAATCATTCATCTATGAACACCTTTGGCCGAACTACCAACCCACAGTTTGTTGTTCATGAGAAAAGTATTCAATCAGTCCCCGTTACCCAAGACGATCTGTGAATGATTGCCCACTTACTCAACCAGATGCAATTGAATTAGAAGAAAATGAAGGAAAGACTTACCACACCTACCCAGGCTCCACATCTAACTCTGCCTAACATGCTTAAGAGGGAAAACTTGCATAACCTTAAAGTTGTCCTTGGTGAGTATAATCAATTTTCTACGACTCCATATGGTTCATCGAGGACTTACACATATCCAAATACCAAGCCCACTAAAAATATTTCCACCCTTCAGGAGAAATTTAGAAATCCCTCCAACTCCAATTGGACGAACTACCTGACTCAGTCCTGGACTAATCTGATTCCCTCCCAGAAACCACATCAATTTAGAGAGTAAGGGTTAAATTAGACTTTTTATCAACTTGGGACATCCCAAGAATACATCAATGCCCAGGTTATGAAAACCATGTAGGGAATGCAAAGTCAAATGTCGAAAGTAACCCGCATTGGTACAAATCTACATAATCAATTGGGGTTACTTCGACTTAGAGACCTACAGGACATCTACCTTCCGAACCCATGCCCAATCGCAATACTCAAAGGAACCATTATCAGGGTGGAAATCTAATTCCAAACCACCATAACTAACCTCCCATTAACTCTGCACCATAGCACCCACCCGATTTCCATCAACAACAGGCCCCCCAACCTCCTCCCAGGAATAACCAAACTATGAATGCAGTTACATTGAGTAGGAAAACCACCATTGATCCTGGGCCTACACACCAAAATGACGAAACCTACCCATCCCAAAAGAAGTTGACTCTCCACCCACTCATGAAGGAAAAGAAACAGAAAAATCACATGACACGACTCCTATCCCTTTTCCCCAAGCTTTCCACTCCACCCCTAATAGAAAAAAGAAATCTGATCCCACGACTGAGGAACTCATTGATTTATTCAGGAAAGTTCAGGTCAATATCCCTCTCCTATAAGCAATCAAATATATGCCTGCCTATGCCAAGTTTTTGAAAGATATTTGTACTCCCAAGAGGTAGACTAAAAACCTAGGAAAGGTGCATCTTTCAAAGACAGTAAGCTCTGTCATTCAGAGCAAGCTGTGTCCTAAGATGAAAGACCTCGGCGTGCCTTTGATTTCATTAATTATTGATAATACCACTTTCAACCACTCTATTCTTGATCATGTTGCCTCAGTCAATATCATCCCCACTATTCTATTCGATTAGTTTATGATCGGTGATCTCAATCCTATCGAGGTTACCTTCCAATTTGTTGTCCAATCTACAATTAAACCCTGGGGGATTGTCGTAGATGTCCTTGTCAAGGCCTAGAACTGTCTTCCCTATAGACTTTCTGGTCCTTGACGTTGAGGTACCCGAATCTCTGAGTAACGCCCCTATAATTCTTGGACGATCCTTTTTGGCCCCCACGAAAGCAAATATAAATTTCCATATAGGTAAAATGGATATCACTTGCGTGGGCCAAACAATTACTCTTGATATTATTAAATCCTCCAAGAGATTCCATGATGATAATAACCTCTTTGAGGATTCAGACAATGAAACATCTAATTTGGTGGAGGAGACAATGCTAGTGGATATTCTTCTTGACCACAATTTTTTTGAGGATTCTAACTTTGAATCAGTAATCAGCAACATCCAAGACTTGAAGCCTTATCTTGAATCTTACTCTATTCCTGATTTCTCACTAGACCCATCCACACTAACTTCACCCACAGTTCATCACACTGGCTTCTTTCCTACTCTCTCTCCCTTGGACCTACCACCTGACCCACTCGAGTATGGCCTTCATCATGAACTAAAACCACGACTAGACTCAGGTCATTCTTCCATTTTCCCATCTCATTTTGATCCCAATATTTCTACCACTTATCCTTTAGGGGATCCCAAGAAAGACATCTTTAATAATGCCATTCACGTGTCCAATTTTTTACTTGATCATCCATCTTCTGTGTATCACTTCACACCCAGCCGAATGGCATAAAAGATAGCACTGGATGGGAGGTAGCCCATTATTTTTTCTTGCTTTCTTTTTTCTCTTTCTTTTCCTAGCCTTTGACCATCTTCAACTAGACTACCTATCACTAAGGTGATCTCTTTTCCCTCCCAATGCATGAGAACATTGCATATCATCAGCATGGGGGAGGTGTTTATAAATTTTGATGATCAATTCAAGATTTTCAAAACCTAAAAACATTCAAAAATTTTCTTTTGCATGCATATTCATAAAAATAAAAATATTTACAATTTTTTGAGAACATTTTCAAAAATCGGGATCATGGTTGAAGATTCATTTTAGGTACAATGGGATTTAATCTTTAACAAACTAGGGACTAGGATGCAGATCCAATTTCTAGAACTTCTGGGTCTGTTCTAAGACTAGATCAAGTATCCTTTTCTAAATTCCACCTGAACTTGTGATGATTCAGGTGACTTGATCACTTTTTGTGACATAAAAATTACTTGGCTAAGTTTCTGACCAAAAACTTGCATCTTTTGCGAAATGCTTGTGTCAAATTTAACACACAAAGCCAACACAAGCCAACAACATTAGAAAAATTAGAAAAAGCACTTGTTTACTCTTAGTGAAAATCTGAGGCAGATGATTGGCTTGAGTTCCCACCGCCAAGGAGGAAAATGCCTCCTTTGAGGATGCGATGTCAACATGTTACCTCCTTGACGCTGCTCCATATCCATATTTCATATCTTTAGATGGAGTATTAAGGTGCAATTTTGTGACTCAAGTGTCTTAGACAGTGCTCTACCCATAGCATCATAGCAAGAGACTAGGTTCGCTTGGAGCGCCCCTTTACCTTGCATTGTATTTTAGGGTTGTGAGCTCCTAGGGTGTGTCCTGGACAGTGCTATCTTCAAGCTCTAAGTATCGATGCTAGAGCCCCCTCGAGGATTGGTAACAGGAATGATGATCTCGACACATCTGTAGTATGAATGATCTGAGAATAAGTATGGGGAAAAAGAAAAGTTCAAAAAAACACCTCATAAATATCCCAATAATGTTGGCATTTCACAAAGCACTGACACAAGATTTTAATGGCTATGCAAGTTACGAGTCAAATTCAAGAACCAAGGGAATCCTAAGTGTAAAAAATGATTTCAGGTCATTTGAGTTAAGGAGTTAACTTGTGAATTTTTAAGGAATACATTGATCCCGATCCATCTAACTCTTTTATCCGCAAACAAATCTCGATGTTTTATCTTTAACAAATCCCGCACCTTTCATATTTTCAATCAACCAAGGCCCGTAATCTTCTCCTCAAAAGTAAAAAAATTAGTCTTTCCAAAAAATCCATTTTGGAAAATAGTTTTGCTAAGAGACTAGCAAAAGATAAGCATGGAGGTGTGATAAATGCTAGTTAATCATAATTCTTATTCCCAAAACGAATCGAGCTCTTAGGATTTTTACTCTGCAAATGGTTTTTTGGGCTGCAATTAGCCATTTCTTAGGATAGGCATGCATTGCATTAGTTTTGTAGCTTTCATAAGTTTATTTGAGTGTTAGGGATAGTCAAAGAGGCAGACCCTACAAACCATGGCACTTAGGAAGGCAAAAGATGATGGAGAAGCTCACATCAATTGGATCTCAGCTGGGTCCAGCTTATT
The DNA here is from genome assembly GCA_037157565.1 of Thalassia testudinum. Lineage (NCBI taxonomy): Eukaryota > Viridiplantae > Streptophyta > Magnoliopsida > Alismatales > Hydrocharitaceae > Thalassia > Thalassia testudinum. The sequence continues at coordinate 126,518,553 of JAZHRO010000014.1, read as the reverse complement.
ACAGCTAGATCCCAACTCATTCTAGCTACATCAACCTTGCCTTACCTCCATTCAGCTCATCTCAGCTAAATGGTAGCTCAAGCTAGTTACCTCAACTCCGTTCAACTCACCTCAGCTCAATGGTAGCTCAAACTAGTTCAAAACCGTTGATCCCAGCTCCATTCTAGCTCCTCCCAGCTCAAGATAGTTCACTGGAAGCTCTACCTGACTAGGATTAGCTACTGCCATTAACTAGCTAAGCTTAGTCAACTAAAGAAGTCCTCAACCAGCTCAGGCAAGCTCAAATCCAACTCCCAAAACCTCAATTAAGATCAACTTTGTTGAGCTTAGCTACTTGACCTAAGCTAGTTAGCTTAGCTAGCTAGGCAATCTTTGGGAAGGTCAGACCCAACTCACCTCAGCTCACATCAGCAGAAGCCAGCTCATCTTATCTTGGCTTAGTAGCTAGCAAAGAACTAGCTAGCTAATGAGCTCACATGTAGCACTCTTCAACAGCCATCTGCTTCAATGCAGCTCATTGCAGCTCCTCCTCTTCCTCTAAAACCCTATCTCTCTCCTCCAACCATCTACTAACTATGCTATCTTAGCTAGCTTAGCTTAGCTCTACTTAACTCAACCTCCTTGGCCATCGAGGCCTAGCCCTAAATACCACCTACATAAGCCCCCACCTACCCTCCTACTTAGTCCACCTAAGCTCTTCCTAATCCCATTCCATTTTGGCGCCAACACACCTACACCCTTTCACATCAACACCACCACTAAAAGCCACCACTAAAATTGGTGCCAACCCACCATAACCACCCCATGTTTTGGAGCCAAAACAAAAGGACAATCTAGCCCTACACATCACCTTCCAAGCCATCACCACCACCCCTTTTCCCTCCAAAACCAACCATTCTTGAACCTACCCCCCTTTGGCACCAAATTCATGCACCCCTACACCCATGGACGTCCACCAAAGGGTAGATTTCACCCATAACCACTGATGAGTCCAATTTATTGAACATTTAATTAGCCTAAGTACATTTGAAATATATCTCAATAGATTCTAATTATTTACAACTAAGTGTTAGTTTGTCTTAATTATAGATATTTTGTTGGAACTTGACGCATACATCTTTTTATGATATCAAAAGGTGTACGCTCGTAAATTTTCCAAAGCCACCGCCTCTCACCACCTATGCACGAGCTCAATGCACTGCCTACCCACCGCCTCACTACTACTGATAAGTTGTTGGAGAGGGCCGAGTCTTCAGGAGAAGCAACAACTGGAGGGAAAGTCGCAAGAATAGAACTTTCTAAAAGAGCCATAGGTGCACGATGGGTGTGCACGACGAAGAGGATATGTTTGGTTGACCTTGATGCCACCTAGAGGACAGCAATAGGTCCCTGTTGGCCTTAATCCCACACATGTGAAAGTGCACGGAGTAACATCTAGGAGGATTCTGCCTCTTAGATTCTGATTTCACATATTAGAGTAGACTCTCGAGGATTTAGTCTAAATATTTGTTTTCTCACCCTTATAACCTGGGGCTAGTTTCCGAGGAGTGTCCCCAGCTCTTTAGATACTAGGTTTATTCTGTTTGTGGTAGTTCGTTTCTTTTGATTGCACATTTATATAAAAAAAAGAAATCCAAGCTGTTTGCTAAAAGTTGCATATCCATAGGCCGATCATCTAGGAGTGCTTGAGCATCATCTAGATTTCTCTAACTGCATTGCATGCATTTATGCATCGTAGAGTGTTGCAGCAAGCTACGTACTTCTTATCTTTCTACATCAGTTATCTATACACACATTGTATTTGGACATAATTAAAGAAGAGCACTTAAGCTGATTTGAAAAGATTAATCAAGTGGTCACATTAGTTTGAAAAGAGGAGTAAAATATACATGAAGTGTTTGAATAACTTGATTGCAATTTTCAGAAGGAAAATCATTTTTCTTGATGTGAAGCACTGAGCACATATTGTAGCCACTGCACTAGAACTCGGACCCTTAACGCTATATGCTTCGATCACTTTATCAATGCAAACCCTCCTATTTCACTTGGTGACGATGGTATTAACTTCTTCCCGAGTGACTTGATACTTTAAGGAGGGGGACACCCCTTAAAGGAATTAAAGGATAGTTAAGAGGCACTACTAATGCATCACCTTAGAGGAAGGGTTCACCCTAGTTGCGTCCCTTGGTTCTATACTTGGAGTATCTTTTTACTTGAGCATTTGAGAATATGATTGCAACAAAGTGTACATCTTTAGCACATTCGAAGGTCAATTTAGGGTGCGTAATTGGATTGACAACTTGTTTGGTCACCTAAATGAACTAAAGTGATCTCAACCTCCTTAACGAACATTGACCAGGAATCTCAAATGCCTCATTTCTTTTATACTACTTACGTGGGAATGGAGAAACATTGTCTTAACTCTATTTGGACAATCTAGAAAGTTGGAAGAGGACTTAAAGTGCTTTTAAGTGATAAAGGACCTTTTGCCTTGTGTTTGCTTGGTGTATGCTTAGTAGGTGCTCCCTTAGGAAAAGTATTATTTTTGACCCCAAACCTAAGAGACATTTTCGGAGGGCCAATCGAGAAAGAAGAAAGATGACGGAAGAGATACCGAAAGAGAAATTATGGTTGGTGAAAATCGGAGAACCTTGAGAGAGTATATCATCCCCACAACCCACCAAGCCCTACCTATCCGAAGGCCTAGAGTGGATAATCCCTATGAGATCAAGAGCAGTACCATATCTTTATTAGCCTCTTTCTATGGCACTGCTAGGGAAGATCCCTACAGGCACCTTGAAGAATTCACTGAGGTTTGTTCCACGGTGAAGCTCCAGGTCTTTATTGATGAATCCCTGATGAGAACCTTATTTCCTTTCTCCCTAAAGGATAAGGCCAAGCACTAGTATCATAACCTCGATGCAAGGGTAAATCACTGGGCCACCTTGAAGGGAGAATACTTGAAGTACTTTCCTATGAGAAAAGCAATCATTACAGGAGAGAGATCATGAGTTTTACCCAACATGAAGGGGAGCAAATTAAAAGGACATGGGAATGTTTTAATGACTTACTCAGGTTGTGCTCCCACCATCAAGTGCAAAAATGGCAACTGGTCGAAAGGTTCTATAATGGCTTATCTGAATGGCATAGGCAAACCATCGATGTAGCCTGTGCTAGAACCTTCACGACCAAAATTGAAGATGAAGCCTGGACTTTGTTTGAAACATTAAGTGATAATTCCATACACATGTCCTCTACCTAATAAGAAAGGAAACCATCAATCTTGTAGAGGAAGATAGTGGCCCATGAAGCTGTGGCAACACAAGATTTGGCTTATCAAATTCAATTGTTAAACAAAAATTTTGATAGGCTTTTAGCAAACCCCGGCATGCACCTGCAAGCAGCCTTTATTATCCAAGGTTTAAGTGAATGCTCCATTTGCCAAAGCACTAGACATGCCATTGCGGAGTGCCACTTGGCAAATCAATTCCCTGAGTTGATTTAGGCTGACCTGAATGTAGGCCAAGGTTTCTAACCACCCCCTCTGATGTGCATACATCTTATTAACCTAAAATGTCTATTAATGCATGTTCTTAGTGTCACATTAGCATCATACATTGTAAATAGTGCATAACATGCATAATCATGCATTTAGATTAAGTTGTATAAATTGTATAGTAATTGTCTCCTTTTTATGGTCAGGGATAGTGCAACTTTTTATTGGGGCCTCGGATCGAAGACCCAACTGTAGAAATCTAATCAGGGCGACGATTGGAGTTCAACGACTCCAAGATTGCCCTAATCGAATATCCATAGCATTAGATATAGATCGAGGAACCCTAGAAGATCAAGGGCCAAGATGGTGTTAATCCACACCTTAGACGATAAATCCGATCACACGGATGGGTTCAAACCAACGATTGCAGCCTAACGGAGCAAAAATCGATCCAATTCGATACTCGTGGCACCATCTACATCACTTAGAAGATGGATGGCCAAGATCATGCCACGTGGCACCATCTCAGCCGCCCAACCGGCTCACGTGCTTGAGATGAGAGCTCGACACAAACGCACCCGCAGCACGTTGGTCAAGCGATGTATCAAGAAGAGGAGGCATGGGTTCCAGCCCCCGCAAGCCTCAATTTGGAGTGGTGTGCGAGCACGATCAGCCGTGCAATCGAGATCCAACAGCGCCGCACGGCTGGTAGCACCCACGCGCTATCTGACACCCCCGCTTGACATAGGATTGCAGGCGCAAGGCATGCACAGTTGAGGCACGGCGAGGAGAGATCTAAGCCGTCGGATCTCATGATCGGATGGCTAAGATTCGAAGAACGTGGGAGGCTGAGTGAGGTGTGGAAAGCAAGCGGGTGCGTGAGCATCGCCCATGAAGGCCACATTTAGGCCTTTAGTGATGGATTTATCCATCACTGAAGGTCTTGAATTAATGTTTTTCAAAATGTAATGACCAAAATGCCCCCACTCCTTGCAACTATAAAAGGAGACCCCTCCATACAAATTTCTCTTCCCTTCCTTCTCTTCTCCCCCTTTCCAAAGCTCAAGAGAAGCTTGTCCCACACTCGAGATGCTCCTCAAGAGATAAAGTCAATTTTTTGCCCCCTTTCCGGAAGCGGATCTCGCAACGACAATGACGTTCTGCCTCATTCTCGTTCTTCCTACCTTGACCTCCTTCTTACCACTCCGTTCCTCGTCTTCCAGGTGTCATCTCATCTGGCTCGTTCTCCAAGCGATTGTCGAGGAGGATAACTTCTCTCTCCCATTCCTTTTTCCTACTTTCTAGAGTAGAATTTTCCTGCTTTCTAGTTGTAATAGTTTTCCTGCTTTCTAGTGTAATTTCTCACTTAGTTGTATAAACAATTTGAGGTATCAAGTGGATGTTTTCTCTCTTTCTCTCTCTCTCTTTCTCTGATTGTTTATAGTGCTTCATTTCATTGTAATTACTTCGCTTTTTAAGAAAAACACAAAAAAATATAATTGCGAATTTGGATCAACGTAGCCTCCCTGAGTTCGACCTGAGATTTCTATTCCGATATAAACTTTATTTGTTGAACTCGAGTTCTTCACTAGTCAAACTACAATGACAGGTTTTCAAAGTCAAATTCGATAGCGTAGTACTTCGACGTTACAACATTTTAGCTCCGTTGCTGGGGAGGCAATGATTTTCGATCTTCTTTTCGCATTTCACGTACTTTGTTGTCTATTAACTTGCTTTCTCTTGTGTCTATTTTTTGCAGAGACCACCATCAAGGAATCGTCAAGTGGTAGATCAGAGTAAAGTGCAGTTGAAGACAACTAACTGTAAGTGCTCCCTATTCTTCCCCCCTCCATAGATTTCATTTGTCACATTAAATTCAAATTCCAATTAACCTGGGTGGTTGCATAAATCCTAGGATTAGTTTGGTTATTTGGATTTCCACTCACACTCATTTCACCCTCACTTATAAAACAAAAAACAAAAAGATAATTTTGTTGGGTAATTTTCAACATACACCCACATTCAAGGCACTTAACCTACTTGATTTGCTTCTACTCAATTGGTTTCTGATCAGTGGAACTGATGCACACAATCAACACATAAAAGAGTAGAAATCATTCTAGGTTAACCATTTCTGTGTAACTAACCTAGTGGTGTAGTTATGGCTAATTGTTTGAGTTGTTTGGGCTGCACCACTCAACCTAAAATCAACTCATCAAGTAGCTTCCTCTTAGGGTTTTCAATCTAGGTTCATACCAGGCACTCCACTTTATTTCTGGTTTTAAAGGAAAGTAATTTTCACCCAGGCTTGAAAACCTGGTTTGCCTCAAACTTGATTGAAAACGATCTAATTCTAAACCCTAATAGCTACTTAAGCAAGATTTGAACATTAAAATCTACGCATCACAAATAATCTTGCTTAAAAACCCTGGTTGTGCACGCACTTCCACATAATCAATCATTAAGGGCACAACCCATTTTAAGGGCCCATCACATTCCATAAGCACTACAATCCCAAGCCTCAATAAAATCGAGTAAACGTTGGCCTTAAGGATTGATTCGCTCTTCGAGGCCTTGTCTGAGATTGTTTACGATTAACCTACTTGTACTGATTAATTTGATGTCTTGTTAGGGGAGTAGCGTCAAGCGACTGCGGCTGGGGGGTACCCTAGGAATCGGAGGCGCAAGCCAAAGGAAGAACCTTCTCCCCAGTCCCTCCTTCTAACTGGTTGGATTGAGCAGACATGAGTAAATCATTTATGATCTTAAGACGAGTTTTGGGAGTCTATAGATCTTTAGGCTACCCCACTTAAGGAGAGGCTTGTTTTGTTGTGCTACAAGGTCCTTATCCTCAGTCCTTCCAATGATTGAATCCTCGATTGGAAGGACCACTAGAGTATTCTAGGAGGCATAAATTGGATTTTGGTCAAATTGATCCCATGGCCGATCAACAGCCTCCTCTGCCTCGAGATCCACAGGAGGAATTTCAAAGGCAGTTGGAACAAATGTAAAGAATGCAGGAATGGTTTCAGAGAATGCAGGGCACCCAGCCCTTAAAGGATTTTTATGATCCTTCAAATTATAGGGAACGTCCCTGCATTCAGATTCTGACCGAAGATGTAGAAATGAAGCCCCAGGTGTTAAGCCTGGTCAAACATTACCATGGGCTTGGCTCTGAAGACTCGTTTCAGCACTTGGAGGACTTGATCACTTTGGTCCAGACCACCAAGGCACAAAACGTGAATGAAGAGAAAATTATCATGAGGCTCTTCCCTTACTCTCTTATGGATAAAGCTGCTCACTGGTACAGGACAATAGGAAGACCAATTGCAACTTGGAATGAGTTGAAATCGACCTTTCTGAAGAAATTCTTCCCTATCAGACGAACCAATGCTTTGAGATGGGTAATCACTACCTTTACCCAGTGGCCAGGGGAGCAGTTTAATATGGCCTGGGAACGATTCCAGGACTTATTGTGGTGGTGTCCACACCACAAGGTGCCGAAGTGGCAACTTGTGCAGATCTTCTACCATTGGTTGACTAAGCAACTTAGAAATCACGTGGACACTTCTTGTGGAGGCAATTTTCTCAACAAAGATGCTGATAGCATGCATGATTTGTTTGAGCAAATGAGCGAGAATTCAACCAATCATGCCTCCATGGATACTTTCAACCGGTCCCAACAACCCAGACTGAATGTTAATGAAGTCCATGACTCTCATTCATTCAATATGGAATTGATTTATAACAAACTTGATAAGGTGGACTTGGTTGCTAAGAGAATGGAAGAGTGGATGGTTGGAAATTCAATGAACAACTCTTGATCCACTCAATCCTAGAATTCAGGATTCCATTCGTCACGAGCTCCTTCTAGATAGGAGTTCGTGAATCAACTTGATGCGGCTCAACCTATGAGCCAGCATTATTCGAAACCCCACGGGTTTCAAACTGGGGCCTTTGCTCCCAATTTTTCTGATCGTTCCCTTTCTTTCTCTCCATCATCACCATATGAGGATGTTTGTGCTATACAGGAGAATGTTAGATCCAACCCCTACTCTAATGCTTATAATCCGGGTTGGAGAAAATACCCTAACATATCCTAGGAAAACCCAGGGCAACAAACCTAATTCTGACCCAGCAACTATGCTCCGCAATGACCAATGGGTCAAGGTCATGTTTATACTCAGTTGCCCCCAAATCAGGTCAATCAGCCAGCTTGGAATGGCCGTCAACTGGTAAGGCAGGCTGATTTGAATCGAAAAATGGTAGAGATGCAAGGATCCATGCTCCAACTCATGTAGCAAATGAAAACCTCACTGGACAACTTGCAAACCAGGCTCGTAGCTAACTCTCATCAACTCGTATCTCTACCATCCCAGCCCATACCCAACCTACGAAATATCCTAAATTTGGGCAACCAAGCCCATGGGTACGAAAGTCAGAGGGACCCACACGCACATGCTTAGGTGGTTGAGCAGGGTCTTTCCTCTTCTTCTTCTGCACATCAACAATTCTTGTCTAATCAAGCCCCTCCAATCTTTCCTTACCCTCCCCAACACCCAAACTCGTATGCATCCGCAAATTCTGTTACCTTGAGGAGTGGTAAACAAACTCAAGATCCACAACCATACTACTCTGATTTACCGAATCCTGAAGAACCTGAGGAGAGAAAGGAGAATTCTGGAGAAGAAATCAAGGCTTAGGAACCTGATTCCAAAGATTTGACTCATGTTCCTTTTCCTAAAGCCTTGATCAGATCAAAGAAGAAGTTTGTTGATAGTAATGAGGAGCTTCTGAATATTTTCAAGAATGTTGAGATCAATATCCCGCTCCTCGATGCTATCAATCATATACTGGCTTATGTGAGTTTTTTAAAGGATTTATGTACACAAAAGCGTAAGTCGAGAGAATCTATTCTGAGGAAGGTGGTACTCTCTAAGTAGGCTAGTTCTATTATCTTGCACCACCTTCCTCAGGAAAAGAGAGATCCAGGTGCTCCATTGATTTCTTGTGTCATCGAAGATTACACTTTTGATACAGCACTTTTGGATCTAGGTGCATCCATCAACCAAATTCCGACTTCTCTTTACGAGAAGTTTGGATTCGGTGAACTTAGGCCAACTTCAGTAATACTGTAGTTAGCAAACCATTCGGTCACAAATTTGCGAGGCGTTATTGAAGATGTTATTGTTAAGGTTAAGGATTTCTATTTTCCTATAGATTTCCTTATCCTTGACATGGATGTACCCTAAAATCTAAGGAACACACCCATCATTCTGGAGCGTCTGATCCTGGCTACCACTAAGGCCAACATTAACTGTGAAAGCGGTAGCATGGAAATCGCCTTCGAGGATCAACGAATAAAATTGGATATTTTTAAGGCGATTAATAAATTTGAGGATTGTGGATTTATTGAGGAACTTGAGGATGATAATGTGAACATTGAAACTTGTATGATGGTTTCTTCAATTGAACGTTCCTCCTTTGATGATGAATTAGACCCGCAACCCTCTGTGGTAGATTCGCCATCTTCTGAAGAGGTTATTGATTTTTTTCACTCTCAACCTCTTCCTCTTGATGAGTCATCAACATCTTCCTTACCTTCAATCATCAACCCGCCCCCAGCTTGAACTGAAACCATTGACTGAGAATTCGAAATATCAATTTTTAGGACCACAGAAGATGCTCCCTGTGATTATCAGTGCTAAATTAACGAAGGAGCAAGAGATTAAATTGATTAAAGTCCTGAAGGAACACAAGGAGGCAATTGGTCGGACCATTCATGACCTTAGGGGGATAGGGCCATCTTACTGCAATCATAGAATATTTTTGGAAGATGGATCCTGCCCTTCTCGCCAAATGCAGAGGAGATTAAATCCAAATATGCGAGAAGTGGTCAAAAAGGAGATTATTAAGTGGCTCGATGCAGGAATCATTTATCCGATCTTTGATAGTCCCTAGGTAAGTCCCGTGCAGATTGTTCCCAAGAAAGTCGGGATTACTGTTGTGACTAATGAGAGAGGAGAATCCGTCACAACTCATTCAGCTTCCTTTTGGAGGTTTTGTATCGATTACCGGAAGCTAAACACGGCCACGAAAAAGGATCATTTCCCTCTGCCTTTCATTGATCAATTCTTGGAAAGCTTAGCAGGGCAGAAGCACTTCTGTTTTCTTGATGGCTACTCGTGATACAACCAAGTTCCTATCCATCATGAGGATCAGGAAAAAACTACTTTCACCTGTCCCTACGGAACCTTTACTTTCCGTAGGATGCCATTCGGTTTATGTAATGCACCTGTGACTTTTCAAAGGTGTATGTCAGCCATTTTCTCAGACATGGTGGGAGAGTTTATGAAAGTCTTCATGGACAATTTCTCTATTTTTTGAGAATTGTTTAACTCTTGTCTAGCTAATCTAAAAATGATTCTTAAACGATGCATCAAAACACGATTGGTCCTTAGCTGGGAAAAGAGTCATTTCATGACACAAGAAGGCAACGTCTTGGGTCATGTAATCTCTGAATGGGGAACTGAAGTGGATAAAGCTAAGGTTGATGCTATCGCTAAGCTTCCTCCTCCCACATTTGTTAAACAAATTCGATCATTTCTTGGTCATGTGGGTTTTACAGAAGATTCAACATGGACTTCTCGAAGGTTGCTCACCCTCTGAGTAATCTTATCGCCAAAGAAACACCGTTCGATTTCGATGGATCATGTCGTAAGGCATTTGATTTTCTTTAAATGGCAGTCACTTGTGCTCCGGTGCTGCAACCACCAGTTTGGATAGCCCCTTCTGAGATCATGACCGATGCTTCTAATTACGCAGTTGGGGCTATTTTGGGTTAGAAAGTTGACAGGAAGCCCTCTGTCATCTACTACACTAGTAAAACTCTGGATGAAGCCCAGAGGAATTACACTATTACTGAAAAGGGATTACTAGCCATAGTATTTGCTTTGAAAAAATTCAGGGCTTATCTGTTAGGGTCTCATGCCATCATTTATACCGACCACTCGACCTTGAGACATCTCTTGGCCAAAAAGGATGCCAAACCCCAGCATATTCGTTGGATTCTCTTGATTCAAGAATTTGATCTTGAAATCAAGGATAAATCCAGGGTATAAAATGTGGTGGCAGATCATTTGTCGAGATTCTAATTGATTCTTCTCATCTGGACATCTCGATTGCTGATACTTTTCTGAACGAAACCATCCTTACAGTTTCAGGTGTCCAAACCCTGTGGTTTGTTGACTTTGTTAAATATTTGGTCGTTGGTCAAATCCCCCAAGATTGGACCAAGCAACAATGGGATAGGCTCAAATCTAAGGCCAAATATTACTTCTGGGAGGATCCTGAACTGTACTGCATCAGCTCTGATCAGATCATTCGCCGATGTGTTCCGGAGAATGAATTCAATAGTATACTCGAGTTCTGCCATGCATCTACGTGTGGTGGACACTTCTCCGGGAAAAAGATGGCTGCGAAGATTTTGCAATCTGGCTTCTATTGGCCATCTTTGTTCAAGGATGCCCAGGATTTCTTAAGGTCGTGTTCCCGATGTCAGGCACTCGGGAGCATAACTAAGAGAGATATGATGCCCCTAAACCTAATTCTTCCTATCGAAATCTTCGACATTTAGGGCATGGATTTCATGAGACCCTTTCTCCCTTCATTTGGACATCAGTACATTCTTGTCGCTATTGATTACGTGTCCAAATGGATTGAGGTGATTCCTACCCGAACCAATGACCACAAGGTGGTCATCGATTTTGTCAAGAAAAACATCTTCAGCAGGTTCAGGATTCCGAGGGCCATCATCAGTGATGGTGGCACTCATTTCACTAATGCCCAATTCCGTAACTTGCTGGCTAAATATGAGGTTAATCACCAAATCCCCATATCTTACCATCCCCAGACGAATGGACAGGCCAAGATCTCCAATCGGGAGATCAAGAATATTCTGCAAAAAATGGCTAGGCCTGATCGCAAAGACTAGACTCAAAAGCTTGACGACGCTCTTTAGGCCTACCGTATGCCATATAAAATGCCCATCGGCATATCTCCATTTCTTCTAGTGTATGGAAAGGTGTGCCATTTACCCCTAGAGATTGAACATAGGGCACTCTGGGCAATCAAACAGTGCAATTTAGATCTGAGTTTAGCTGGGAAGACCAGGAAACTCAAACTATCTGAGTTGGAAGAGCTTAGAAATGATGCATTTGAGAATGCCAAGATCTACAAGGCTCAGACCAATGCTCTACATGATCAATTGATTTTCCACAAGAGCTTTGAGCCGAATCAGAAGGTCTGGTTACTCGATTCTCAACTTAAGCTCTTTCCTAGCAAACTTAGGTCGAAATGGAACGGCCCATTCATTATCGACTAGATTTTTCCAAATGGAGCTATTCAGATCTCTGACCCAAAGATGGGTAATTCATTCAAAGTCAACGGTCAACGTCTGAAGTCTGTTATTGACCATACTCTTCCAGAACCCATCTCAAACACGGTTGCTCTAGCCATGTTGTGACTTCTTTGGCTAGACTTCACCTAGCTGATGACATTAAACTCAACAGTTGTACATATGACACAAAGCTAACTCGAGCTTCATATTCAGGTGATATCTTTCATGCTCGACCCTTTCTTTCATGCCTCTTTTTCTCAATGTGGACATTCATCAGCTAGGCATGGGGGGGTAGATTCATTTTTGAATCATTTTGCCAGCTCTGTGAAATTCTTGTAAATTTTATTTCTCTTCTTATTATACATAAAAAAAATTGAATTAGGAAGGAATACTTGGACATTAAGACTTTTCAATCTTAGGAAATATTACATTAGGATCTGAACACAAAGTCCCTTCAGGTCTTTGGGCTTAATCAGCCCATGTATCCACTAAAATGTGGATTTCTTTTTTGAGTACTTACCATCTTAATTCTATGGTAATTTGATTAAATAAGTTTGGGTGATAAGTACACGACTTATCAACCCACCCCCTAATTTGAGGGAACTTTAAGTCTAAAGCATCTAAACACTATCATTTCGCAGACTTGTTGATCGGCGGTTTCAATGGAAATTGGGTAGCTAATGAACCTTCTAGGGTGATATGCCTGACAAGTTATCGTGGGTAATAGCCCATAGGTAGGTTGTCTAGAGCCTAGTCACTGGACCATTCTCTTCTTGCTGCCTTTAGGTAAATCTTAGACTAGGGAAGCCACCTACTTAAAAAAAAAAGAGAAAGACAAAAAGAAAAAGAAAAGGAGAAAAGAAAAAAAAAAAAAAGAAATAAACCACACTTTACTGCACAAGTATGGCTGGCAAGTTGTCGGTGGTAATAGCTCATCAACCGGTTGTCCAGAACCCAGCTCAAGAAATGCGCTGAAAATTCCCAAAACACTTAGGAAGAAGTGGGGAAGTACAATAATCTGAGGAGATATACATTGGATTCACCCTTGTGTTGACCCCATAAAAATAAAAGTAGGGAGAAAGCTACTGGTCATAAAGATACACCTTTGGATAGAACTCTCTTTTTAAGGTCACCTAGAGGGATAGAAACACAAAGTCCGTTCTAATTGCCGATCAATGAGTCTATCACATTCACAATAAGATGCTTAGAACCTAGGATTCTCATCAAATCTTGGGTGGTTTGAATGGCCGTACAAAGCCACTCTTTAACCCTAAACTCAAAAATCCAAAAAAATTAGAAAAGAAGAAAAAGAGAAAAAGAATTTTTTCTTTGAATAAAGCAATGGCTTGACGCGGTTTGCATTTTGGCAGATACCTGGGCGCTATTGTGTCTTTGAAAGTTCAGATCCTAAGTAAAAAAATTTCTTAATGTTGAAAATAACTTATGCCCAAGTAATCCAACCTAATTCTTTTATAAATAGCATGTACTTTTTACTAGGGACTAGCAAAAGATGGGCATGTGGGTGTGATGTGCATACCTCTGATTAACCTAAAATGTCTGTTAATGCATGCTCTTAGTGTCACATTACCATCATACATTGTAAATAGTGCATAACATGCATAATCATGCATTTAAATTAAGTTGTATAAATTGTATAGTAATTGTCTCCTTTTTATGGTCAAGGACAAGGCCACTTTTTATCGGGGCCTCAGATCGAAGATCCAACCGTATGGATCTGATCAGGGCGATGATTGGAGTTCAACGACTCCAAGATCGCCCTAATCGGATATCCATAGCATCAGATAAAGACCAATGAACCTTAGAAGATCAAGGGCCAAGATGGTGTTAATCTACACTTCAAACGACAAATTCAACTATACAGATGGGTTTGGATCGACGATCGTAGCCTAATGGCACAAAAATCGATCTAATCCGATACCCGTGGCACCATCTTCATCACTCAGAATATGGATGGCCAAGATGGCGCCACGTGGTGCCATCTCAGCCGCCCAACCGGCCGCATGCACCCGCCTCAGCTCATCTGACTGACACTTCGCCGTTGGATGCGCATCCAATGGCTGCAAGGCACGCGCGCTTGAGATAAGCGCTCGAGACAAACGTGCCCGTAGCGCGTTGGTCGAGTGCTCTATCGAGAAGAGGAGGCGCAGGTTCGAGCCCCTGCAAGACTAAATTTGGAGCTGGCGCACGGGCGCGATCAGCCACATGATCGAGATCCAATGGCACTGCACGGCCGATAGCACCCACGCACTATCTAACGCCCCCGCTTGACGCGGGATCACATGTGCAAGGCGCACGCAGTTGAGGCGCGGCGACGAGAGATCTACGTCGTCCGATCGTGAGATCGGACGACTAAGATTTGAAGAACATGGGGGGTTGAGTGAGGCACGGAAGGCGAGCAGGCGCGCGAGCGTCGCCCACGAAGGCCACATTCAGGTCTTCAGTGACGAATTTATCCGTCATTAAAGGTCTTAAATTAATGTTTTTTAAAATGTAATGACCAAAATGCCCCCACTCCTTGCAACTATAAAAGGAGACCCCCTCCATACCAATTTCTCATCCCTTCTCTTCTCTCCCTCTCTAAAGCTCAAGAGAAGCTTGTCCCACACCCGGGATGCTCCTCACGAGATAAAGTCAAGTTTTTGCCCCCATTCTGGAAGCGAATCCCGCGACGACGACGACGTGATGCCTCGTTCCCATTCTTCCTGCCTCGACCTCCTTCTTCCCACTCCGTTCCTCGTCTCGTCCGGCTCATCCTCCAAGCGAATGTCGAGGAGGATAACTTCTCTCACCCATTCCTTTTTCCTACTTTCTAGAGTAGAATTTTCCTGCTTTCTAGTTGTAATAGTTTTCCTACTTTCTAGTGTAATTTCTCTCTTAGTTGTATAAACATTTTGAAGTATCAAGTGGATGTTTTCTGTCTTTCTCTCTCTCTCTCTTTCTCTGATTGTTTATAGTGCTTCATTTCATTGTAATTACTCCGCTTTTTAACAAAAACACAAAAAAATATAATTGTGATTTTTGATCGACATAACCTCCCTAAGTTCGACCCAGGATTTCTATTCCAGTATAAATTTTATTTGTTGAACCCGAGTTCTTTGCTATTCAAACTACAATGACAGGTTTTCAAAATCGAATCCGATAGCGTAGTACTTTGACATTACAACACCCTCGTAATAACCCATATTCCAATGCCTAGAATTCTGGGTGGCGGGGCCATCCAAAATTTTCGTGGAAGCAAGGTGATGCTTCCAACTTAGGGAATGCAAGAGCCCAACCTCCCCAACCCGTTTACCAACCATCCTATACAACCCTCCTTAGAACAAGCCCTTTGAGATGGATGAACTACAAGCCATGATGAACATGATGCAAGAGCATCAGAATATGGTTATCCAATCTCATAATAAGATGATTACTAATATGCAATCACAAATTGGTCATCTTACTGAGGTAGTTAGGCAGCAGGATATGGGGAAGTTGCCTAGCTCTTTTGAGGAGAACCCAAAGGGCAAGGGGTCATATTTCGGGAGCATGCTTAAGTTGTGACCGTGCTGAGGAGTGGAAAAAAATGGCAAACCTGATAGCACTCCTATAGTCACCCTTCAGAATTCTCCTCTTGCACAAAATTGGACCACCATCCTCACTGTGGAAAAGCCACACTACCCTCCATTGGTTGAAATCACTCACCCGGAGGATGTCGTCATTCGGCCACACCTATCTCGACATGATGACCCCTCCACCCAAAAGTTAAGGCCACCTTACCCTGAGTGCCTATCTACTCTTGGGGAATCTTCTGTTGGCTTATCAAGAGCCAAGGATGGGATAGATGAGATTGTGGACACATTTAGGCAAGTCCATATCAACTTACCATTATTGGATGCTATAAAATAGATCCCATCCTTTACCAAGTTTCTAAAGGACCTGTTGATAAATACGGATTTATTCACGATAAAATGCCAACTTATGATAGTTCCTAAGCTTAACATTCCATGTAGCATTATGAGTAATGTATAACATTCATTACATTGCATTTAGGATAATTTGTGTAATTTGTATTTTAATATTTGCATTTTATATGGCCCAGGGTAATGAGACATCTTTACAGGCTCCAGACGAAAAATCCAATCATATGGATGGATCTGGAACAATGATCATAGTCCATCAGTGCAAAAATCACTTCTATTAGAACTCCGTAGCACCCTCTACAAGAAGATGAAATTGAACAACCATGATGGAGCCACGTGGCATCATCACAACCCTCTAGCCCAACCGGAGCCACTCCTAAGCCACACTTGCGAAATCTTAACTGCTGGATTCAAATCCAATGGTGGTCAATAGTCCCACGATGCTCACCTCAAGCCAAGCAAAGATGAGCTTCATGCAATCTCGATTGTTGGATCAAGATCCAACGGTCGTGGGTGCATGAGCCTTAATTTCTCAACGCAACACAAAGCTGACCTCAGTGCAATTGTTGATGTTTCAACTCGCAATGAGTGGCCGCGTAATCAAAGCCCCACAGATAGAATTAATCCATTGAAGTGCGCACAGGTGAAATTCGTCCGTTGATGGACAATCGGGCAGTGAAGTAAGTAGCAACATTGTGCTCCTAGCATCGCGCGATCTATACATGTGTGATACTGCGTGGGTGCACATCGAATCTAACATGCACAATCAAGGGTGCTCACTTAAGTCGATCACTTGTACTCTTCACCATCTAAACTTGGGGAGGTGCGGTCCACACAATCTACCTCTAGCCACATGATCGAGAATCCAATAGCTGTTAATACCCACGCCAGCAGGAGCGCAATCTCCATGATTTGAGAAGCATGAGTCACATAATCTCTTCACCATGCGATGGAAATCTAGCAGTTGGGGTGCTCCCCGCACTGTGCCAGCTACAGTAGCTCCACTTCATGCCAGCGGGGGTGAGTGATGGCTTCAGCAATGTCCAAGGCAGGTCTTCAGTGACGTTTTAAATGTTGTTGTTGACCCATGCACGTAAATACATGCCCTTCCTACACCTATATAAACCCCCCTACACCTCCCATTTTTCCCTATCTCTACCTATGCTACTCCCACCTACTCTAGAGCTTCAAGAAGCCTCCCAAGCTCCACGGCCTCCTTTTAGTGTAGCATCCCCTTACTCCACCAAGCATTCAACCATACCTGCACCTCCTTCGTAGGAGACTACAAAGTCATCGCCTCACCTCCATTCAGGTAGACGATCACCTCCTCCTCCTCATCACCATTCCCTTAGCTTGGTCAAGTGGCCTTTTACCTGGGTTCCTCTTGCACCTCATTGCCGATGTCGAGTAGCTCATCTCCTTCATCCAAGTCACCACCAAGCGCTGTCGTCTCGCCAGACATCTACTTTAGGAGATTCCTTCTCATCTGTAGGATCTGTAAATCACAAGCACACAAGAAGGGGGGTTAATAGTGTGGTACATAAAAAATTGCTAGAATAAACAATCCACAAAAAGCACACGAGATATATAGTTGTTCCCCTCACTTGGGTACTCCACTACCTAAGTCTCCCAACTTAGGATTTTTTACCTGATTCCCTCAACCTGGAGGGAATCAATTTACTAATAACCTGAGGTAATTAAAAGGTTACCTCAACCCAATTACAAGATAAAGAAATGAACAAAAGTACAGGTATAAGAAAGATATAAAAAGCTTACAACTATAGTTTCTAAGTCTCCAACAAGTATATTGCTTAAAAATTGTATGAATTAATCTAATGAGAATCTAAATTGAAAGCGAACAATTTAACAAAGAAGTACACAATCACCTTTGTAGATTTGTTGCAAGCAAGGAGTAGCCTTGAGAAGAATGCAATAAATCAAGCTCCTTTGCAACTATAAAATTTGGAAATGGAGGTGTAGGCAAGGAGAGTATTTTTGGCTTGATGTTCTTTTCAAAAGACACACAAGCAGTGTTTATATAGGCCACTAAACACCTCTCCTATGATTACTAGCCATTAGGGGCAATTTGGGAAGATTAGAATTAACATAAATTGTAATATAGCCATTCTAATTAGGCGCAACGGCTAGTAGGTACTGGTACTGAATTTATGGTACCGATACTGACTGCTCACAGTCAGCCCAACAATGCCTGGGGTACCGGTACCTAGTGTATTTTGCTCAGTACTGACAAAGTCACTTGGTACTGATACTTATCACTTGTTAGGCACAGGTTTGGGCCTAAGTCCTAAACTATGAACAACAAGTACTGGTAGTCATCATGAGTACCTGTATTAAGCGTTCACAGCCCCATTGCCTATGAGTCATAACTACCGGTACTTGCTACAAGTACCTTGTTTTATAAGTTTAAACCATGTTTTATGGAAATCCTATCTTAGTTATATGATAATATTTTCAAAGAGTCAATCTTTAGTTTTAAAATGAATGATTGAATGCAATTTTGGTCCCAAATTATCTGTACTTTGATTTGAACTCCTATCTTTTTCTTGTTAGGAGACATACAAAAGTTCTAAGATACAACAGACTAAACAAAACTAAAGTCTTCAATCTTCATGCCATCATTACTTCTTTCATCCATCCATAGATCCTTTTATTTCTTGAAAATAATACTTCAAAAACTCATTAGATTTAAAACAGTTTTGTTAACACCAAAACATAAAAGAGAAGTGGCACTAGGTTCCAACAATCTCCCCCTTTTTGGTGTTGAGAAAATAATAGAAATACCTATATTTAAAATAATAGAAACCTCATAGGAGAAGAAATACAAATAACTCCACTAGGAGTGGAATCTCCCACTCAAAGTAAGCTTCTTTATTTTAAATACAATGTATTTACCATTTCTCCACCTTTTTGTCGTACAAACAAAAAGAATATATCAATATGCACAGTCAGTGATTTGGCATGAAACAATATTGTAGAAAAAATAATCATAAGAAGAAAACAAGCATATTAAAAGTCATAACAATCATAATTGAAGTCATACATTATTAAAAGACATAATAACCAAGCAAAAACATGTTGAAATGATCAATACATGAAAATATAGACTAAAAACTAATTGCGAGGACGTTTTTCGATAGACTTTTGAGCATTTTTTCCGCCCTTATCACCATCATCATCAATTTCGTCATCTTCATCATCCTCTTCATCCTCAGCATCTTCATCATCACTATCATCATATGAAACCTCTTCTTCATCTTCATTGCCTTCTTCCTCTTCATCATCATGAAGAATAAGTTCTTCATCCACCATTGGAGATGAAACATGAGATGGGTCTTGAAAGTGCTTTTGCCTTCTTTCACTGTATTCTTGAGGTGCTTTAGGTTGAGTCCTCTTCCTTTGCTTAGGTTGTTGAGTGGAAGTTGCAACATGGGAAGACTCAATGGAAAGAGAAAGGTCATGAAACTTGCATTCCATGTGATGGAAGGCAAATTTGAGATTGGTTAAATTTCGACCAATATAATTGAAAGTATTAATCATATTAGGATCAGTTCTAGACACATTTGAGAGATTTACCCACAGTGTTTCAACTTCTGGATACGGATAGGTTATAGGAACAAAAGTGGAGGATGATTCAGGAGGTGGATGAGAAGAAGATTGAGCATTTGGATCAACATCATCACTAGAGGATTCCGGTTTAGCGGGTTTTACTCCCATTTTTTGGAGAGTGGATCATTTGAAATAGACCACTTTTCTAAGCAGAGTAAAGTTAGAGAGATCAATTTTACTCTTGATAAGAATGTGAGATACAAGAATATCAAGAGGAAGAGCTGAAGCACAGTAATGAGGTCTTAAGAAGTGAATAAATACCGTGTTCCAATTTACAGGAAAACTTGTTATAATAGCATAGATCAAGGGTAAAATGTCTACAGGGATTTTGTGGAATCTTGAGTATTTGGCCCTTAGGTTCCATGATAAAATTCTTAATAGAGCTCTAGCAAATAATGTCATGTTTGGAGCAACCAAGGCTTTTCCTTGACAGTTAGGAAGCAAGAGTGTTTCATGAATTTTTGAAGTGCGGAATTTTTCCTTAAGAGTATCAAAAGCATGATCTTCATTAGGACATTGGGTTATAGTGGATAGAAATTTGAGTGTAACAGTTATCTTTTATCCAAAAATGTTTGATGTTAAGACAAGATGACCTCGATTGTCTTATTCTTGGAGATTTGCAAAAAATAGACAATTAACATCAGGATAGACTCCAGGAACATCAGCAGAAAATGACTCATCAAAGAAATGCATGAGGTTTTGTTCAGAAAAATAAGTGGTGAGGTTAAAGAGTTGTAAAGGGAAGTCTTTCCACTCAACTGGACTACAATGGTGAGGTTTTAGGCCCTTATACCAATCAAACCTTGATTTGGCATACTCATTGATGCAAAATTTATAAAATGCATCTTGAGGTGCCTTTCCTTTACTCTTAGATTTAGGCACCATCTGAAATCATGCAGCAAAATAGAGTAGGAAACACAATTAGAAATTCAGAACATTTCCTTTCATGTGTGCATATAACAACACACTTAAGCCTGCATGTACCATTACTAGTGATTAGTACTGGTACTGGTTGGTTTCTATTCCAACCAGAAATTCGAGCTAGTATCGGTATTCATATGCAGTACTGGTACCTGCTTGCTAAAGCAGGCACTTCTACGCCCAGCAAGTACCAATACCAATGATGGGTACCGATACCATCTGGTACCCTACAACAAACAAGTGTAGCAGCAAGAATGGACTTGAGAAAAAGAAAAGTACAAGATGTAGAATGGCTAAAGATAGTAAGATCTACTTCGGAGATAAGAATATACCTAGAGTAGAATCTTGGAGGTGATCATTCTTCTTTGCTAGGGCTTGGAGTGGCTCTTGAGAGGAGAACTAGGATTTTCGAAGGGTGAAATGAGGTAAGTGTTTGCACTTGGCCACTTTTATATGAGATGGGTCCTGTGCTAGTCACATGACCACCGAAGTGGTTGAGAAAATATTTCAACCAACAACATAATTGTTGAAAAATAATGTAGTCAACAAGCTAAGTTAAGCTACCATATTTCAAACTATACTATGATATTTCCAGTCATATGGAAATATTATAGTTTAACCCCTTTTTAGCAATAATGGGTAAATTATAGTTAGACCCTCAAGGAATAGTGTAATTGCAATCAAGTTATTAAGCAATCAATTTGTTAATTTTGAATTTCTTTTATTGTACAAAGTCTTAACTTTCTTCTTATAAAGCATAATCTCTCAACTACAAGAGGTTTCACAAAAATATCTGTCAGTTGATTTTGTATGTCTACAAATTGTAATTGAATGGAACCTTGAAGCACATTACCTCTAAAGAAATGATGTCGAATATCTATGTGTTTGGTACATGAATGATGTACCAGATTTTTGGATAAATTTATTGTGCTTGTATTATCAGAAGATATTTTGGATTGCGCAAAAATCAATCCAAAGTCGAACAATGCCTGTCTCATCCAAATGACTTGAGAGTAAGCAAGTGAAGCAGTAATATACTCTGCTTCAGTCGCAGAAAGTGAAACACAAGTCTGTTTCTTAGAAAACCATAAGACCAGAGATTCTCCAATAAAATGACATGTGCCACTAGTGCTCTTTCGGACTATCCAACTCCCTCCATAGTCTGCATCACTATAGGATATTAGATCTAAGGTTTAAAGTTTAGGATAAAAGAGACCAAGATCTTTTGTGCTATTTGGGTATCTAAATATTCTTTTTACTGCATTAAAATGAGATTCCTTGTGTTCAGATTGGAATATCGCACATAGACATATAGCAAAAAGAATATCAGGTCTAGAAGCTGTAAGATATAGTAGTGAACCTATCATACCCCGGTATTTTTTTTCATCTACCCTCTTACCGGACAGGTCTTCACCAAGAGAAGTAGATAGAGCAAAAGGAGTCTCTTTTCCATTTACATTTTCAAAGTTAAGCTTCTTGAGACTTTCAAGAGCATATTTTATTTGAGTAATGTAAATTCCTATGTCTAATTGTTGAATTTGGAGTCCTAAAAAGAATCTGAGTTCACCCATCATACTCATTTCAAACTTAGTCTGCATAGTCTCACAAAAATACTAACATAGGGACTCATTGGTTGATCCAAATATAATATCGTTGACATATATTTGAACCAGTAGGATGTCATTTCCTTCTTTTACAAAGAGAGTTGAATCATCAACTCCAATTCTATATTCATGCTGGAGAAGGTCCTAAGCCTATCATACCAGGCCCTGGGAGCTTGTTTAAGTCCATATAACGCCTCATTGAGATTATATACATGCTCTGGGTGTGCTAAGTCCTCGAACTGGGGAGGGTGATGAACATAAACTTCTTCTTTAATATATCCATTAAGAAAAGCACTCTTGACATTGATTTGATATAGCTTGAAATCCTTTTCACTTGCAAAGGCAAGTAGCATCCGTATGGACTCCAAGCGAGCAACGGGAGCATATGTCTCATCAAAGTCAATACCCTCCTGTTGGTTATAGCCTTGAGCTACATGTCTGGCTTTATTCCTGATTATTGAACCAGATTCATCCAATTTATTTTGGAATGCCTACTTGGTTCCAATGATGGAATTACACTCAGGAGCGAGTACCAAGTCCCATACATGGTTCCTTGTAAATTGGAGTAGCTCCTCCTACATAGATACAACCCATGATTCATCCTTTAATGCCTCATCAACTTTCTTGGGTTCAAGTTGAGAAACAAAGGTATTAAGGAGAAAATCAGCTCTAAAATGAGATCAGGTTTTTACACCTTGTTCAATATCACCTATAATCTGTTCTTGAAGGAGATCCTTATGGTGTACCCATTCTATTGGAAGATCATGTACATTTCATGTATCTTCCATTTTTGATACATCGATGAAGGGGGTTTCTTCATCATCAGAATCTAAGTGATTTGGCTCAGGTTCCACTAAGTTTGTTTCATCAAATAAAACATGCAGAGATTCTTCTATAACAAAAGTCCTTTTATTAAAGACTCGATAAGCTTTTTTCTTTGTTGAATAGCCAATAAAGATGCCTTCATCACCTTTAGCATCAAATTTATCAAGCCGATCACGGGTGTTTAATAAATAACACCAAATTCCAAACACCCTAAAGTATGAAATCCTAGGAAACTTCTCATAATAAACCTCATATGGAGTTTTCTTAATAATAGGCCTTAAGAGAGTTCTATTAAGAACATAACATGCCGTATTAATGGCTTCAGCCTAGAAATATTTTTGAATCCCAGACTCTAAGAGCAAAGTTCGGGCACATTCTTGTAAATTGCGATTCTTGAACTCTACAACACCATTTTGAGATGGTGCCCGAGGAAATGAAAATTCATGGGTTATGCCAGAATTGACACAAAAACTTGAAAATTTTTCACTTTCAAATTCAACCCATGATCAGTCCTAAGTCTAAGAATTGAGGATGATTTTTCCTTTTGAAGTCTTCGGGCAAGACTTAGGATGGAATCAAATGAGTCATTCTTATGTTTCAAGAAGATGACCCAAGTAAACCTAGAGAAGTCATCAACAATAACTAGGCAAAATTTTGATCCATTTGGGCTCTCAAATCGTGTTGGCGCAAATAGATCAAGGTGTAACTGCTCTAAAGGTCGTGTGGTTGAAACTAAGTCTTTATGTTTGGAAGAAACCTTGTGCATTTCTCTGAGTTCACAAGATTTGCACAAAGCATCCTTTTTAAAAGTTAGTTTGGGTAGGCCCCTTACTAACTCATTTTTGGCTAACCAATTAAGATGTTTGTGATTAATGTGACCTAGCCTACGGTGCCATACTTCAGACATTTTACAAATTTCTCTTATGAAAAATGAAGAGCATAGATATTTTCATATCTAAATCATTTAATTAAAATCGTATATGTTCCCTCTTTTAATATTTTAAAACTAACTTTAGTAAATAATACATCATATCCATTATCACATATTTCACTAACACTAAGTAGGTTATGTTTTAAGTTTTCTACTAAAAAAACATTACGTGCCTGGTTAGAGGAATTGCCTATTATTCCTTAACCAATAATGCGACAACATTTGTTGTCGCCCAACTTGAGGTGTCCTCCATCTTGTATTCTCGTCCATATGATAAAGAGGTCAGAGTATCCTGTCATATGCTTGGAACACCCACTGTCTAGGATCCATTTGTCCTCCATGACCTGTAAAATAGTTTATCAAATCTATTTTAGGTACTCATTTTCTTTTGGGTCCTTGATGATTAGTACCCTTTAAATCCTTAGGTTTATAGATCACCTTTGTATTAGACCTATAATTCTTAGGATTTTCGACCTTTTGATAAATCCATGCATGTCTAGGTGCAAGTGATTTATTTTGTGTGTTCTTTTTATTATTGAACTTGGCTTTTAAATTATTATGAAATTTTGTATTGAACCTAGTTGTTGTTTTTAGATTATTCAAAGTTCCCTTAAAGTATTCATAAATATCTTCTAATTCTACTATTTTTGCATGCAATTGATTGTTAGTTTCTTTTGACATTTCTAATTCTATTTCTAAACAAGATTTTTCTATTTCTAGTGTCTTATAACTATCATGCAAGACCTTATTTTCCTTTTTAATCATTCTTGCTTTATGATTAAAATCTTCATAAGATTGTAACAATTTTTCAAAAGTAATTTTAGAATCTACCACATTTTCAGATCCTTTGCTGTTCGTCATTAATCAAAGATGTTAACCTTTGTTTCTTCAGATTCTTCAGAAGATGATTCCATGCCAAAATCACCGTCATCCCATGTTGCTTTGTATGCTTTTCCTGAGATCCTCTTCTTCTTCCGATCGAGTTCTTTGCCCTTCTTTTCTTCTTTCTTCTTCTTGATCATAGGGCAATCTTTTCGTACATGTCCCTTCTTCTTACACTCAAAACAAACAATGTCATTTGAAAACTTATTGACTCTCTTGCCTTATTTTCAGATGAATCTTCGAAATTTCTCTTTAGAGTCGGAATCAGAAGTCCGAATCTACTTTCATGGCTTTAAAAGCAAGATCCTTCTTCTTGTTCACAGATCTCTCATCGTTCTTCTTCATGTTTTCCAATTGGACCTCATATGCCATGAGGCTTCCAATCAGATCATCCAAGGAGAGAGTTGATAAATCCTTCGCATCTTGGATCGCCGTGGACTTTGGAGACCAATCACTTGTAAGGGATCTCAAGATCTTCCTTACAAGTTGTTCTTCCATAATCTTCACTCCCAAGTTCTTCATGGGGTTGATAATATCTCCAAATCTCAAGTATATTACCTTGATTATTTCACCTTTCTCCATCCTGAAACACTCAGCTTTCTGTTAAAATAGATATGCGTGTTTCTTTGACTTTACTAGTACCTTTGTAGGTGACTTGAAGTGTGTTCCATATCTCATACACGAACTTGCATGTAGAGATACGGTTGAACTCCTCCCTTGATAACGCACAATAGAGAGCATTCATTGCCTTTGCATCCCAGCGATCTTCTTTTGATCCGCTATCTAAACAACTCCTTCTTGTAGCTCTAGATCTGTGCACTTCTCTTGAATGAGAGTCCACGAGTCTTCATCCATGACCTTGATGAAGATTTACATCCTCCTCTTCCAGTATCCATAGTCCGTCCCACGAAAGTAGGGAGGACATGTGGATGACTGACCTTAGGTGCGCTTGGCTGATGATGCCATTGCAAGAGAGAAAAATTACTTCTTATTGCAGCCTGCTCTGATACCACCCATAGGATCTGTAAAGCACAAACACACTAGAAGGGGCAATGAATAGTGTGGTATATAAAAAATTGCTAGAATAAACAATCCACAAGAAACACACAAGATATATAGTGGTTCTCCTCACTTAGGTACTCCACTACTTAAGTCTACCGACTTAGGATTTTTAACCCTTTTCCCTCAACCCGGAGGGAATCAATTTATTAACAACCTGAGGTATTTAACGAGTTCCCTCAACCCAATTACAAGATAAAGAAATGAACAAAAGTACAGGTATAAGCAAGATATAAAAATCTTACAACTATAGTTCCTAAGTCTCCAACAAGCATATTGATTAAAAAGTGTATGAATTGAAAGCGAACGATTTAACAATGAAGTACACAATTGCCTTTGAAGATTTGTTGCAAGCAAAGAGTAGCCTTGAGAAGAATGCAACAAATCAAGCTCCTTTGCAACTAGAAAATTGGGAAATGGAGGTGTAGGCAAGGAGAGTATTTTTGGGATGATGTTCTTCTCAAAAGACATACAAGAAGTGTTTATATAGGCCACTAAACACCTCTCCTATGATTACTGGCCGTTAGGGGCAATTTGGGAAGATTAGAATTAACATAAATTGCAATATAGCTATTCTAATTAGGCACAACGGCTAGTTGGTATCGGTACTAACTGTTCACAATCAGCCCAGCAATGCCTAAGGTACCGGTACTGATCATTGGTACCGGTACTCAATGCATTCTGTTGAATACAAACAAAGTCACTTGCTGTTGGTACTTATCACTAGTACCGGTATTTGTGACTCATAGGCAACGGGGCTTGACGAGTCGATTTTCATTTTCGAAAAAACAAAACAAATTGATTTTTCGTATTTCTAAGTGGTGAAAAAATTGACTAATCAAGGTATTGAATTGAAATTAACCACACAAAGGAGAGCGAATCGTATCCACAGGGAGGCAGTGGCCTATTAAAACTTGCACTGGTTAAAAGCAAATGTTCATGATTAATTTCCTTAAGAAATTGAATCAAAATCACCTTTAAATCAATGTAACAGTGATTAGATGAGCTGATATTGCATTTATGAGAAAGAGGGAGGTCCTTTCCATAAACTCACCAAAATTAAATATTGATAAATAAAAAATCCTTTTTGTTCCAATGGCACTTAAATCTAAATAGAAATGAACCCAAAAACAGATGATTTCTTCCCATGTCCGTGCGCGGGGAGGAGGGAATGGCCAGAGGTGCAAAGATTGAAGGAGGATCTCTAGACCGAGGGCTTCGCGATGGTGGTCGTGGTGAAGCACGAGGTGGCCGAAGCTGGCCGGAGGGAGATAAGGTGAATGTGGGTTTCGATGGCTACTAGAGGGTTGTTGGACACACGCAGGCCATGCGGGAGAGTGCAGGGAAGCTATTGGTTGAGCACGGCCGCAGGTGCTGGAGGACATGCTCTGTAGCACGCAGGTGGAGGTACTGCAACTGCGGGCATGGTGGAGGCATAGCAATGGGGTGCATAGGCCGTGCGGGTGCGTGCGTGGGATGACTCTGCTGTGCACGGCGCGGGAGGGTTGTGCATGCTGGAGATGTGCGCAACCAGAGGTGCAAGCGGGTGCAGTTGGAGGACTTGCACATGGAGGTCACGCATAAGTTGCGCGTGTTGCTGTAGCTACAGCTGCTGTGTGGGGTGGAGCTGTGTGCAGGCGAAGGTTGCGGAGGTGCTGTGCAGAGGTGCTGTGTGGACTTGGTGGAGCCAGCAGCTACGTGTGGGTGAGAAGGCTGCAGGTGTGCAGCTGGTTGTGTGCAGGGGGTGGGCGCGGGCGAGGAGAATAGTGAGGGGGCATTAGACGTCTAAGAAACTTCCCAGATGTCTTAACTGGCTGGGGAGATGAAGGCACAAGGCATGGAGTTGCAATAGTTGCTGATGTTGGTGATGGAGGCAATGCATGCTGAGGTGCTCACGGTAATTTGCAGAAGCCAATAGTGGTGCAGCAGTCTATCACCCTACTTGCCTGCGGTGGAGTGGACTTCTGCTCGCGATTGCGGCCGGCGATGGTGGAATTGAGGAGAGCTTGACTCTCTGAGAAGTAGTGGATCAGGGGTGATGGCCTACTGGTAGTGGTGGCTGGAGTATTCTTTTGTGCTACAGGAGGATGCATGTGGGTAGACGTTGGTTGAAAAGGAGGTGAAGCGACGAACATCGTGGAACAGAGATCCATGATTGTCGCTTGTGCGTTGTAGCTGGTGCAACTCTCCCGCATGCATCCATTGGAGATAAAATAAAGAAAAGAAATGAGGGGTTATTTATATGCAAACCCTTACTTTCTATGTTAAAACCAAACAATACATGTAATGCACTCATAAGCTATTCTAACTTAATTCTAAATGCATTTAATTATGAATGCAATGCATGAATTATGCAATTAAGTTAAAATCATAAACTAATTCATTTACATCCTTATACATGCTAAACAAATGTTAAAGATAACTTAATATCTAGGCATTGAAATACTAAAATAGCCCACAAATATGGGCTCATCAAATGTCCCCATGCCTAGTTTTTGCTAGTCCCTAGCAAATTCAAGCAATAACCCAACTCTTGAAGTGGATTAGCCAACCCAGTTGGTCTTCTTTTAGAAACATGTTAAGTTCAGACTTTAAACCTAAGGTTCCCAAGTAGTTGCTATGTTACAAACTAGGTTAGTTAAGTATGAGTTACAGGTATAGGTCTCCCTGATTTCTAGCTCTACCCTAGGGTTTATTGGTCCCAAAGATTAAAGCATCCGTGCATGTGCAATGGTCTGATTTATTTGAGGTTGGTTTGATTGCCAACCTAGAAAGAGGATTTTTTTTTCTTTTTAGGTTATATATATATTTTTTTTGTTTGATTCCTCTTAGTCTAACCTTAGATCAGCTATCAACACGGTCGGTGTCGAATTCATTGACCCCATCATCGAACCTCGAAGGGTGCCTAGCTTTCGATGGTTCAAGATAGCACCACCCATTGTGACCCCAAGAACTCCAAGAAATCGACACTTCGAGATAGTATCGCCCATGGATTTCTAAAGTGAATTCAGGCCTGTGGTAATCGGCACTTCAAGATAGGGTCGCCCATGGTACCTGAACCGCACAATGCACTTACATGCCTCCAATAGGATGGATATCCTAAGAGACAGGCACCGAGAAGGTGGCATGTTATCATCGCATCCTCAAGGTGAGTATATACTCCACCTCTCCTACAGCAGGAACTCTTCCAATCAAATTGTGTTTTCAAGCTTCTCCTAAGTCAGAACTAAGAGAACCAAATTTTCTTCAAGAAATAAATTAGGGGATAACTATTTACAAGACCAAGTGTGTGTGAAATGTGGATGCTTAGGTTATAAGGACCCATAAGACAGAAGGTAGAAAAAAATACCAAGCACTACCCAACCCTTAAAACAATCTCTAGCTTTCCTTCCTCAACCTCTTGAGGAATGGTCCGCAACTTAACTCCTACTTGAGTTTTTTAGTCCACAAAAGACCCTAATGTTCTAGAGCTAGTAGCTCAACCTAGCTTCTAAGTCAAACCCTAGAGTCAACTTAGTCTAACCTAAAGTTCTGGTCTACCTTAGAATGCAGGGTTTTTTTTTTTTTTGAGTGCAATATGAATGCATGAATGCACTATGAATACATGCTATAAATAGATGCCTCAGGTCCTATCCCCCTATGCCTGGTTCAAACAATGTCCTCATTGAAAGTAAAATGACTAAGGGAAGATGTTACCTAAGGCATGAAAGAATGGAGCTAAGGTTCCTCAAGTGTGACCTCATCAACCAGATGGCCATCCAAAATAACGTAAGGTTTTAATCGTTGGCCGTTGATGGTAAAGGCTGGTGCTTAAGAGGAAGGGCTCTTGATCTCCATAGCCCCATGCAGAAGCACTTTGGTGATAATGTAAGGCCCATCCCAACGTGATTTCAATTTCCCTAGAAAAAGCTTATGTCTAGAATTGAAAAGCCAGACTTGTTGGTTGGGCTCAAAGGTCTTTCTAAGGATATACATATCATGCAAGACCTTAGTTCTCTCTTTATAAGCTTGGGAGGTGTCATAAGCATCATTCCTCAGCTCCTCAAGCTTAGTCAACTCCAGTAAATGTGCCTTACCAGCTTACTCTAAGTCTAAGTTGACACTTCGGATAGCCCAAAGTGGCCTATGTTGAAGTTCAACAGGGAAGTGGCACGCTTTCCTATACACTATTTGGAAGGGAGACATACCCAAAGGGGTTTTCTAGGCTATTTGATAAGCCCATAAAGCATCATCGAGCTTTTGAGACCAGTCCTTCCTATCTGGCCTAATAGTCTTTTCTACAATGTTCTTAATCTCCCTATTTGACACTTCAACCTGACCACTCGTCTAAGGATGGTAAGGGATGGCAATCTTGTGAGTTACTCCCAAACTCCTGAGTAACCAATTGAGGTGATGATTCCGGAAATAAGGTCCCCCATCACTTATAATCGTCATGGGACAGCCAAAGAAAGATATGATATTGGCCTTCACAAATTTCAAGACCACAGAGTGGTCATTTGTGCACATAGGAATGGCCTCTATCCATTTGGAGACGTAATCCACTACCACCAAGATATACTCAAATCCATGGGACGAAGGGAAGGGACCCATGAAGTCTATCCCCCAAACATAAAAAATTTCCACAGGTTGGATAGGGTGTTGGGGCATCTCATTCTGCTTCCCAATCGTTCCAATCTGTTGACATCTAAGACAGGCCGTAATAAACTTATGGAAATCCTTAAATAAAGTAGGCCACCAAAAATTGGACTGGAGAACCTTAAAAGCCATTTTCTTAGCACCAAAGTGTCCTCCACAATGAAGCTCATGGAAAAATCTCAACACACTCTGTTGCTCTTCTTAAGGCACACATCATCTCCAAATTTGGTCTTGTCCAATATGAAATAATTTTGGCTCTTTCCAATGAAAGAATCTAGCTTGGGAAATGAATCGCTTCCATTTTTGCGCATCCCAAGAGCCAGGTGTTTCTCCAGTGACCAAGTAATTAACTGTATCAGCTTACCTGGGTGAAGTTGGTGTTACCACCATAAGGGTTTCATCATGAAATGCCTCGTGGATGGCTCCAGATGGAGAGTCATCAAGGGGAAGTCAAGACAGGTGGTCAGCCACTACATTTTCCACTCCTTTCTTTTCATGAATCTCTAAGTCAAACTCTTTAAGGAGTAGAATCCACCTAATTAAACGTGGCTTAGAGTCCTTCTTGGCAATGAGATATTTCACTGCCACAAGATCAGTAAAAATGACCACCTTTGATCCAAGAAGATAAGTCCTAAACTTCTCTAGAGCAAAAACTACAATAAGTAATTCCTTTTCAGTGATTGTGTAGTTTTGCTGTGGTTCAATTAAAGCCTTGTTGGCATAGTGCAGCACATGCGGTCTTCCCTCAACCCTCTATCCATGGACTTCTCCTACTACGTAATCCGAAGCATCACACATTGGCTCAAATGAGAGTGTCCAATCTAGAGCTCGGAGAATAGGCGCAGAGGTCAAGCCTTCCTTCAGTGTATGAAAGGCCTCAGTACACTTTGAATCAAAATCGAAGGAAGATTCCTTCAACAATAAGTCACAAAATGGCCTAGAAATTTTGCTGAAATTCTTAATGAATCACTTATAAAAGCCTGCATGGCCTAGAAAGGATCTAATCTATTTGACATTCGTGGTCAATGGGTGTTTGGAAATAGAATCAACCTTAACCTTATGTACTTCCAAGCCCCTTTCCAACACAACATGCCCAAATACAATGCTTTTCTATACCATGAAGTGACTTTTCTCCCAACTGAGGACTAAACCAGCCTCCTTACATTTCTTCAGCACATTCTTTAAGTGCAGAAGACATTGGTCGAAAGATGATCCATAAATGGAGAAGTTATCCATAAAAACCTCAACACACTCGACAATTGTGTCTGAGAAAATGGACATCATACACCACTGGAAGGTTGCCAGTGCATTACATAATCCAAACAGCATACACCTGAATGCAAAAGTACCATAGGCACTAGTAAAAGTTGTCTTGTCTTGGCCATCAAGGCATGCTGCAGCCTAGTTATACCCAGAATATCCATCTAAATAGTAGAAATACTTGTTCCCTGCCAATTTCTCGAGGATTTGATCAATGAAGGGCAAGGGAAAGTGATCCTTCTGGGTAGTAGTGATCAGTTTACAGTAGTCAATGCAGACCCTCCGACCAGTTGAGGGTCTGGTCACCACTTGTTCACCCTAATCATTTGTTTCTACCATGAAGCCTACCTTCTTTGGTATCACATGGATTGGACTAACCCATTTTCTATCTACGATGGGATAAATGATCCCATCATCCAACCACTTCAGAATCTCCTTATTAACCACCTCCCTCATGTTGGGGTGAAGATGTCCCTACATGTCTCGAAATGGTTTGATGGAATCATTAGTATAAATGTGATGCATGCAGAGTGTGGAGTCTATACCCTTAATATCAGCAATCGTCCAAGCCATGGCTTCCTTGTGCCTCGATAAGCAGTCTAGCAAGGCTCCCTCTTGCACTTCAAATAGTGCAGATGAGATGATTACAAGGAGCATATCATTTGGCCCAAGGAATACATACTTGAGAGTCTGGGAGGGGTTTCAGTTCTAGGTCGGGGGCTTGTATAGTTGAGGGTTTCATAATAGAAGTCCCCATCTCAGGTAGCAGATCTACCTTAGGCAGATATGATGGGGAGAGAAACTCAGTAAAAACTCCAAGCAATTCCTCAAGTTTTAGTACATCCCCTTCACATTCCTCCAAGAGATGGGAATGCTCATTTAGCATGGCATGCTAAAGGGGGTCGTCACATAAAATTGTAGGAGTTGTCTCTTCAATCAGATCATCTACCACCTCAACTTAGGAATCATCCTCAAATCTAGCTTGTTTATAAGCATCAAACACATTAAGCCGAATTTTCCTATTCCCAAAGCCCATTTTTAACACCCTAGTGTGACAATTAATTGAAGCATTAGAAGTTGCAAGAAAAGGGCAGCACAAGATGTTGGAGGGCTTGGTTGGTTTGTTGGTAGGGTTAGTGTCCAATACTAGAAAGTCAACGGGGAAGAAGAAATCCTCCACTCTTACGAGGACATCTTCCAGCAGGCCTCATGGTGTCTTCAAAGAATGGTCTGCAACTTGGAGGATTACAGGGGAAGGCTTCGGATTACCTCCTCCAAGTTGTTCATATACATAGCTCGAAAGGATGTTTACCCTTGTACCCAGATAAAGCAGAGCCTCGTCTATATGTAGGTCACCAACGACCACCGAGATGTTTGGGGCTCCTGGGTCCATAAGTTTCAGGGGTGTCATGTGTTGTATAATTGAGCTAACAGAATCAGGCAGGACAACTTTTGATTGGACCTGCTTCCTCGATTGTCGCTTTTTCGTGCATAGGTCCTTTAGAAAGCAGGCATAGGACAGAATCTACCTGATAGCTTCAAACAAGGGTAGGTTAATTTGTACTTGCTTGATAGTCTCCATGATTTTGTTCGTCCTATCTTTGGCTACAAATGAGCCAGCAGAAGTCTGCCCAGAGTCAGATAAGCACTCTGGAAAGGGCACTCTCGATTTCTAGGTGGAAGGGTTGTCATGTCAAGTAAGTGGGGGAACAGGGACAACCTCTTCCAGCAAGGTGATTTCAAGCAGAGAACAGTTGGGCGGCTCTTCTCTGGTGGAGGCGAAAGTCAGGGTGGATGGGTTCTCAGAAGGTGGGCCTATAGGAGCATCAGGTTTGGAAATTTCTTTCCCTCTCCACAGAATAGTTACTACCTGGCTTGCTCCCTAAAGATAATCCCTTTCCCTTAAGGGTTCTCCTCAAATGAACTAGGAAGCTTCTCAGTCTCTGTAAAGACCCATTCAAATGAGCCTTTGAAGACGTCTGGACTGTCAGTCAGACGTCCGGATCCCTTCCAAGACATCTGCAAATTGAAAAATCTATACACGATGTTGGTTCTACGCGCTGGCTGCACGCAGATGCCTTTCCTTCTCTCTCTCCTTATCTTTCTACCCTCTCATCGAATCCTAATCCCTTGTCTATATAAGAGCCCTCTCCCCCTTCCTCTCCTCTCCACTCCATCACCACCACCTTCCTTCCCCCTTCACTACCATGAGAGAGGCATGAGTGAGAGAGGGAGCAATAGCAAGGAGAAGGAGTGGCGTGAAGAAAGGAGGAGGAGGTTGACCTCGCAAGCTCGGAAAGGCTTGTCGGAGTGCGCATGGCCGCCACGGTGCGTGCGGGAGGAGGAGTGTATCGAGGAGCTATCCTCGACTTCCTGCAGTAGCCGGAGCTACAGACGAGAGGGAGGAGTCGCGGCGAAGCATGGTGAGAGGAGCGAGAGCTCGTTCTGATATTGGAATTTTTCCAGTATCAGATGTCCGGAGTTCCTTCCAAATGACGGGCTGGACGTCTAGTGATGACACCGGACGTCTGAAAGTAGGTACTTATGCTGGTACATCTTTCCCGTGGCTGCGGCCATGCAAACCGCACTGCAGAGTCATTTCGTTGGGCTAGAAAGAGGACTGTTGCTCTGTCGTGCACAGGAGCAGCTTTGGGAAGGCGTGCCCCAAGCATTTCGGACGTCTGGATAGCTTACCAGACGATTGGAGGCATCCCCAGACGACTAGAGGATAGGTCGAACGTCTGCAGTCGAGTCCAGACAGTCAAGCAGGAGTCCTGGATGTCTGAGGTCGACACAGGGACATGGAGTAAGGCTCTGGTGACTTTTAAGATGTCTAGACTAGGTTCCAAACAACTGATTTGGTTCTGCAGTTCTGTTTCTGACCCGTTTATGGTCCGATTGGGGTTCATTTTATGCAAACGAGATATCTGTGGCTTCCTTGCGAGTTCCTCTACAAGTTAGAAATCCTTATATATTGTTCTGAATGTTCCGTTGTGATATGTTCTTTAATATTGGACTTCGACTTATCGCATGTCCGGGGCTTGCGGAGGCACATGAGTCTGTCGTTCGAGCCCCCAATACTCCTGAATTGTCTGGTAGAGTGGTTTCCCCATGTTATAATTAAAAAATATGAATGCTTCTATGAAATTTAGATAACTAGAACCCTAGGATGTGGCATGAATCCTAGGATGATAAATAGTTACACTGTTTGTTTGCGTGTTTGATATTGCAGTCATAAATGGATGAGCTGAATTGTAAACAACTTCCTATTAATGAATTTGAGTTGCCTGTTAGAATATGAAATGCCTGAGATAACTAAACAGATACCTGTGATATCACTTGTTGCATATGTTAATTTGTGGAAATACGAGCTGCATGTGTAATACGAGAATGGAAATCAGGAATGATGAAACTCTGTATGGAATATTATGGTGAATATGAGCATGAACCCTACAGGGAGTTAGGAGTAGAGCTCTTATGGATAAATGGAAAGATCTAGAAATGTGAGTGGGAAGTGTGCTGGCCCTTGAGTACGTGGTACGAAGGAGAGCAACTATCCCCTGTTTAGTGTAGAGCGGAGCTAGCCGCCCCTAGGTTGGGACCCGAGGTTAGGATTGGCCACTCTGCGTCTATTGGCCCTCGCGTACACTATACCGGGGAGAGATACTAGTGTAGGGAGGGAGCTAGCCTCCCCACGGGGTCTGAGGTTCAGCTAGCCACCCTACACCGACATGTTAGGCCCGCTGGGCAAACCGAGGTAACCAGACAGGGGTGTGCGGATTGTGGAGGGGCAAGACCCCAGTTTGGTTCTGAGGGGTGAGACCCCTATTTTTGAGAGGGCCCTATACTGTTTCGTGCTGTACTTTGGGTGTACCTGCTAGTGGAAATGACTAACTGCGTGCCAGTACGAGGTAGCTACCCTTGCTCTTATCGCGCGTACTGTAGTCACCGCTACGTCTGTCAGTGACCTCGGGGTGGTTGACTGGGTGTAGGATTATCATGGGGGACTCTCCCAGCCAGGAGAGCACCATGTGTGCCTTCTACTCTTTGAAAAAGGCTGCAATCAAGATCGTTCCCACAAGAAACATGCTAGATCAAGAAAGAAAGCTGAAAGTAAACCAATGGATGAAAAGGAATTACTTGTAAAATAAAATAATTGGAAAAGATAAATTTTACTTGTTAGCTTTTACTACTTTAGATAGTTTGGTTACCACTCTACTCGACGTTCGATGACTCTGTTTTTACATAACCCTTTACAGGTCTAGGAGTTGAGCAGTCCGAGTTACCTGCTACAGAGGGTGCTAGGCTCAGTCGAGCCCAGCAGTAGTTTCCTGTTGTTGTTGTACTCTCTTTTCTACTAGTGAGTTTTAGACTATTGTTACCATTTCTGTTATTGTACTTTTGTTCTACTTTCCTATTGTTGTGGTGGTATGTACTATTTAGAAGCTTTTACTTCCTTTACTGCTTATATTCTTTTACTATTAGTTACTTTGCATAGTGAATGTGGTTTATTTTCCTGCTTTTCGGTTATTTCTTGTTGGACGACTGGGTCTTGGGATTAATCGAGTCAGGCCGATCTCGGGTCCTGTAGGGATTCGGGAACGGGTCAAAACAAGATGGTATCAGAGCAAGGTCGTCCCGAGAAATGAACCAACTAGCTTGAGAATAACCAATTCACGTGCATGTAACTAGAGTAACCACCACATCATATCACTTGACATCTGTTCTGAGTTCTCTTCGCTGAAGTACGTTAGAGTTGACTTCTTTTATTCTGTCTTCTGCATCTCCTTGCAGGAGATGCCTCATTATGGAGTTCTCGAGGTGGGCCGAGGATGTGACCGTGGACGAGGTTGGTGGGGCAAACGTGCCAGGCCTAAGGTGCCAGTTGACCCGCCACTCCTCCCTGGTGTTCAGGCCCAGGACCTCGCTCAGCTGATCAGGGATATAGTATGACAGGAGCACCACCTGCCTCCATGAGCACCTCTCCCTGAGAAGGTGAAGAGGGAGTCCTCTGTGGGACTGAGAGACCATCGCAGCGCTGGATGAGAAGGAGGGGGAGGGGGTGGTCCTCCGCCGCCCCCACCACACTCTGACACTTCTGAGCACGAGCCCTCCCTACCTAGAGGCATGCCCGTTCCCCCACTATAGCTACACTATGAGCTTTTCGGACAGCTCCGGAAGTTAAAGCCACCCTCCTTTAAGGGGGATGAGGACTCGTCTGAGGCAGAAGACTGGCTGGAGCAGATTGAGAAGGTGCTTGACACCCTTCGCCCCTGCAAAGTGCTACGTGGCCTTTGCCACGTACCAACTAGAGAGTGTGGCACACAGGTGGTGGAGGGCAGTCAAAGGCCAGGAGAGGGGAGAGCCGACGTGGGACCAATTCGTGACCCTCTTCTGTGAGCAGTACTTCCCGTAGACATGGCAGGACCAGAGGAGGTGGGAGTTCCACACTCTCCGCCAGGGGAGGTTGATTGTTAGCGTGTATCACACGCGCTTCCTGGTGCTGTCACGTTTTGCTGTGACAACTGTAGCTATGGAGGAGGAGCGCCTGTGGAGGTTCACTAAGGGGCTCTGGCCTGCTATTCAGGGGTATGTCAAGCACCTGAAGCTGCCCACCTTCTCGAGAGTGGTGGAGGTAGCCATGACATACGAGGAGACCAACCCGATCGTGCGAGACACCAACAGCGGATGGAAGAGGCCCTACCAGCTAGACTACTCACAGGGATGATGAGAGAGGAGGCGCATGGCACCCACGTGAGAGCCGTCTCATTTTGTGGGGCCATCAGTGGCCTTTGGGGGCCCCCAACAGGGGCCAACATTCAACACTGGACCCCCGCCCAGCCGTCAGCAAGGACCTACTGAGGAAGGGAGTCGAGTTCCTTTCTGCTACCAATGTGGCTAGCCGGGCCACATCAGGAGGGATTGCCCATCTAGGGCCGGTGCACAGCAGATGCTCCCCGCACCGAGTGCTGGAGGTCGAGCAAGTGGTCATGGTTCCTAGGCATGTGGGGGAGGACAACAGTCCCTGGGAGGATACCGACCAGCGGCTACTCATCCGACTCAAAGTGTAGCTACTTCTTCTGCATCGAGAGTTGAGGGGCGTATCAATGCCCTGACACACGAAGATGCCAGGGCATCCGTTTCAGTGGTGGCAGGTATGGTAATAGTTTCCGGCAAATTAGCTTATGTGCTTTTTGATTATGGTGCCACGCACTCTTCTGTAGCTGCAAGTTTTGTTGTCAGTTTAGGACAGGACTAAAAGTTGTTAGAGGATCTATTTGTGATCAGAGGTCCAGGTGGCCAGCTATTTGTTGTTAAGGAGGTCTACACAGATTGTGAGGTCAATGTTGAGGGACACAACCTCCCCGCTGACCTGATTGTGATACCGATGGAGGATTTTGGCATGATTTTGGGGATGGATTGGCTATCCGCTTACCATGCCTTGGTGGACTATTTCGGGAGGAAGATCATCTTCTCCATATCGGAGATGCCTTCCTTTAAGTTTCACAGGCAGTCAGTGGACAGAGGTTTTAGGTGCATATCTACTCTTTGGGCAGTGAGACTTTTGAGCCAGGGGTGTGAGGGCTTCCAGCCTGTGTGGTGGCAGAGCCTAGCCCCATGATGGACTTTTAGAGCATTCTGGTGGTTAGTGAGTAACCTGACGTGTTTCCAGAGGAGCTGCTAGGACTACCGCCTGAGCGTGAGATCGAGTTTGAGATCTCACTGGTATCGGGGACCAGCCCCATTTCTACTGCACCGTACCAAATGGCACCACTTGAGCTACAAGAGCTCAAGTCACAGCTACAAGACTTGTTAGAGGAGGGCTTTGTGAGGCCCAATGCATCCCCGTGGGGATCCCTGTGTTATCTGTGAAGATGAAGGATGGTACCCTGCACCTTTGTGTTGACTACAGACAGCTAAATAGGGTCACCATCAAGAACAAATATCTGCTACCGAGGATGGATGATCTGTTTGACTAGTTACAAGGTGCCACAGTATTCTCCAAGATAGATCTAAGATCAGGGTACCACCAGTTGAGGGTCAGGGAGACCGACGTCTCCAAGACTGCTTTCCGCACCCGGTACAGAAACTATGAGTTTTTGGTCATGCCGTTTGGGCTGACCAAAGCCCCCGCTGCCTTTATGGATTTGATGAACCAGGTTTTCAGACCGTATCTGGATCAATTTGTGGTGGTATTTATTGATGACGTGCTCGTTTACTCACAGGATCAGGCACAACATGGACAGCACTTGCGGATGATCTGGACACTTTAAGATGATGCAGGCTGTATGCCAAATACAGCAAGTGCGAGTTTTTGTTGAGACAGGTGACTTTTTTGGGCCATGTGATTTCAGGGGATGGCTTGGCTGTGGATCCAGCCAAGGTTGAGGTAGTACTCAGGTGGGAGAGGCCACGTACAGTGATAGCGATACGCAGCTTCTTGGGAGTGGCAAGTTACTATCGATGGTTTATCAGGGGATTCTCGTAGATTGTGCATCCTATGACTCAGTTGACCTGGAAGGGTGTGCCCTTTGCTTGGACAGATGCTTGTGAGGCATGTTTTTAGGAGTTGAAGGAGAGGCTAACTTCGGCTCCTGTGCTCACCATTCTAGATACTAGTGGCGGTTTTGTGGTCTACACAGACACTTCATTGTAGGGTTTAGGTGTTGTCCTCATGCAGTGGGGTCATATTGTCGCTTACGCTTCACGGCAACTGAAGCCCCATGAGCATGCTACCCTACCCATGACTTAGAGTTGGCAGCTGTTGTCTTCGTGCTGAAGACATGGAGGCACTACCTTTATGATGAGACCTTTGAGATTTTCACGGATCATAAGAGCCTCAGGTACTTGTTTGATCAGAAGGTGCTTAACATGTGATAGAGATGTTGGTTAGAGCTCCTAAAGGACTATGACTGCAGCATCTCCTACCATCCGAGGAAGGCCAACATGGTGGTTGATGCCTTGAGCCAGAAGGCGCCCGCCCACTTGGCCAGTTTACAGGCACAGAGTTGGAGACTTATGGAGGAGTTGGGCAGTTGGCGACCCTGAGAGTACAGGGGTATTGTGGGGCAGTGATGGTGACGCGATAGACGAGACTAGAGCTGATAGACCGCATCATCACAGGACAGATGACAAATCCGTACCTACAGTCGTTGCGAGACAGAGTGCTGTCAGGGGATCCAAGAGACTTCTATTTTATAGATGAGGTGCTGTGTATGAGGGCACGTTTGTGCATTCGCAGGGGTGAGGAGTTGTTAGGAGAGCTCCTGATGGAGGCATACATTTCCAGGTTCACCATACATCCCAGGAACACAAAGATGTATCATGATCTGAGATGTGACTTTTGGTGGAGAGGGATGAAGCAAGATGTAGGCGAGTTTGTGCAGCAGTGTTTGGTGTGCCAGCAGGTGAAGGCCGAGCATCAAAGGCCTGTAGGGCCATTGTAGCCACTTCCTGTGCCAGAGTGGAAGTGGGAGAGCATCACCATGGACTTGGTGGTGGGCTTACCCATTACCCAGTGAGGACACGACACAGTCTAGCTGATAGTGGACAGGTTGACGAAGATGGCACGTTTCCTGCCGATCCGAGTCACTTTGGGACCAGCATAGTTGGTAGAGAGGTACATTTATGATGTGGTACACCTGCACGGAGTTCCATGAGAGATTGTATCTGACCGGGATACTCGTTTTACTTCCCAATTTTGGGCTGAGTTTCAGTAGGCTTTGGGGACATGGTTGAGGTTCAGTACCGCGTACCACCCCCAGACGGACGAACAGTCATAGTGCACTATGTAGACACTTGAGGACCTTTTGCACACTTGTGTACTAGACAGGAGGGGCTCTTGGGAAGAGCACTTACACCTGGCAGAGTTTGCATATAATAATAGTTATCACTCGAGCATTGGCATGGCGCCTTACAAGGCACTGTACGGACGGAGGTGTACTACGCCCTTCAGTTGGGCTGAGGTGGGGACCAAGTGGGAGGTTGGCCCTAGAATGATCCGGTAGAGTCAGGAGGTGATAGAGTAGATTCACAGATGACTTCGCACTGTCAGGAGTAGTCAGAAGAGCCATGCTGACCGGAAACGTAGGGAGGTGCCTTTCAAGGTTGGGGATCATGTCTTCCATCACGTTTCGCACATGAAGGGCTTGCAGCGTTTTGGGGTGAAGGGGAAGCTTGCGCTGAGGAAGCTTGCTTACCCTTCCTCCCCAGCTTTCTTGTGCACACGACATGTTCCACGTGTCCAACCTTAGGAAGTACATCCCCATCCCAATCACGTTCTGAGACACGAGAGTGTCAAGGTGGGTGACGACCTGACCTACCCCGAGAGACCAGTGCAGATGCTAGACAGAGCCGTCCGTTGTTTGAGACGAAAGCAGATACCCCTGGTGAAGGTCTTGTGGAGGAGCCAGCAGTACGAGGAGGCTACCTGGGAACTTGAGGCAGCGATGCGAGAGCGGTACCCAGAGCTTTTTGAGGGTACGTCTTCTTGGACCGATTTCGGTCCTCTTTAAGTTTGTTATGCATTTATATTTCTCTTTCCGCACCCTAGTTAGCTCAAGTTTCGGGGATAAAACTTCCTTTAAGTCTATTATGATGCAAAGACTCATTCTGTTTGAGCCTTTTAAGATGTCTGGACTATTAGTCAGACATCTGGATCCCTTCCCAGATGTCTGAAAATTGAAAAATCTATACGCGAAGTCGGTTCTGCACGTTGGCTGTGTGTAGACACCTTTTCTTCTCTCTCTCCTTCTCTTTCTCCCCCCTCACCGAACCCTAATCCTTTGTCTATATAATAGCCCTCACACCCTTCCTCTCCTCTCCACTCCATCACCACCACCTTCCTTCACCCTTCACTACCGTGTGAGAGGCGTGCATGAGAGAGGGAGCAAGAGCGAGAAGGAGGAGCGGCTTGAAGAGGAGAGGAGGTTGAGCTCGCGAGCTCGAAGAGGCTCGCTGGAGTGCGCATGGCCGTCGCGTCGCGTGCGGGAGGAGGAGTGCGTCGGGGTTCCGTCACCGACTTCCTATGGCAGTCGGAGCTACAGATGAGAGGGAGGAGCCGTGGTGGAGCATGGTGAGAGGAGCGAGAGCTCATTTTGAGACTGGAATTTTTCCAGTATCAGACATCCAGAGCACCTTCCAGATGATGGGCTGGATGTCAGGTCACGACACCGGACGTCTGAAAGCAGGTACTCACTTAGGTACGTTTTTCCCGTGGCTATGGCCATGCAGGCCGCACCGCAGAGTCATTTTGTTGGGCTAAAAGGAGGACTGCTGCTCTGTTGTGCACAGGAGCAGCACTGGGAAGGCGTGTGGCATGCCCTCCCACGTGTTTCGGACGTCTAGATAGCTTACCAGACGACCGGGGGCATTCCCAAACGAGTGGAGGATAGGTTGAACGTCTAGAGCAGAGTCCAGATGGTCAAGCAGGAGTCCTGGACGTCTGAGGTCGACGCAGGGATGCAAGGTGAGGCTCTAGTGACTTTTAAGACGTCTGATTTAGTTCTGCAGTTATGTTTTGGACCCTTTTATGGTTCGATCGTGGTCCGTTTTACGCAAATGAGATATCTGTGGTTTTCTTGTGAGTTCCTCTACATGTAAGAAATCCATATATACTATTCTGAGCATTCCGTTGTGATATGTTCCTTGATATAGGACTTCAACCTATCGCATGTCCAGGGATTGTAGAGGCACGTGAGTCTGTCGTTCAAGCCCCTAGCATTCCTGGATTGTCTGGTAGAGTGGTTTCCCCCTGTTCTACTTAAAAAATATGAATGCATCTACGAAATTTAGATAACTAAAACCCTAGGATGTGGAATGAATCCTAGGACAATAAATAGTTGCATTATTTGTTTGCGTGTTTGAGATTGTAGTCATAAATGGATGAGCTGAGTTGTAAACAACTACCTGTTAATGAATACAAGTTGCTTGTTAGAATATGAAATGCCTGAGATAACTAAACAGATACTGGTGGTATCACTTGTTGCATATGTTAATTTGTGGAAATACGAGCTGCATGCCTTGTTCCTCTATAAAACAGGCACAGCTACCTTCTTTGCAGAGAGCCTGGTCCACCCACACAAACAGCAGCTTCTCCTTCCAGGTCGCCTCCTCCCCTCTCCCTCCATACGTAGCCACTCCTCCTCTGAGGAGACACTCTACGGACAGGAGCACCTCACAGTGGTGCACAACCACCACTGTGAGTCCACCCCTACCCATCTCATCAGAGAGCCGGTGGGCCTGGCGATTCTCTCTCTGTTTCAACTTTCCAAGCCATTTCCACCATTGGAGCAGGAGCTTCAAGCTTTGAAGCTGAAGCTCCACACAGCAGCAGCACGACGCCGGACTCCTCCTCTGCGCGCGCAATCCACCGCGCAAGCCAGTAGGTCACCCTCGCCCTCCACCACGCACGCCAGCAGCCCTCTCCGCGTGCCCTGTCGTGAACCGCTTCCCCGCAAGCCAGCAGTGGGCGCAGCTTCCCCGTGCACGTGCCAGCCGCATCGGCTCCCCGCACTCATGGAACCGGGCATGCCTAGTCGTGCAGCTCGCTTAGGCACTGTAGCCACTGTTCACGTGTTTCAGCGGAACACTGTGGCTACAGTGGGGTGACCAG
Source organism: Thalassia testudinum (assembly GCA_037157565.1). Taxonomy (NCBI): domain Eukaryota; kingdom Viridiplantae; phylum Streptophyta; class Magnoliopsida; order Alismatales; family Hydrocharitaceae; genus Thalassia; species Thalassia testudinum. The sequence continues at coordinate 126,475,378 of JAZHRO010000014.1, read as the reverse complement.
TAAGTTTCTCACTTATCCGGTCACCTGGCAAACCGCTACCGGCCACAGCCCACGCCCGCGACCCGCCCCGTGCCTGCTCCAGCACCCACCCGTGCATCTACGTGTGGACCTCTGCCAGCGCCCGCTCCCACGCGCGTTTTTGCCCGCGTACGCTCAACCTCTCCCAGCACCTGCGTCTGCCCGCACCCGACTCTCCGTGCAGTGCTGTACACTGCGGCTCTCTCCCATGCACCCACTCCCCTGCGTGCACGTGCCTCTCCGCGCACCTGCACGCGCACGTGAATCACCAGACGACGCCCCACTGCTACAGACGGCTTAAACTCACCCCCTTCACTCCAGCAGGAAGCTCTCTCTCTCTCTCACAGCACTCTCTCTGCCGACACTTACACACACACACTCACACTCTCATACACACACACACACCTATACTCTACTTTATACATATATTTATATATGTACATATATATATTTATATACATATATTAGTACTTATATAACTATGTATTAGTCTATATGCATACATATATATATTTATATACATCTATATATATACCTATATAACTAAGCATAAGTATAGATACATATATATATATATACATATCTATCTACATATATCTATATACATAGATTACTATATATATATATATACATACATATATATACATCTATATAGTTATATATACATACATATACATATATATATATTTATATATATATATATCTATATATATATCTATCCATACATATATATATATATATATATATATACATATATAAGTACACATATACCTACATAGTTGTAACCATATATATACATATAGATATATATATTTACATATATACATATATTTTTTCATATCACACACCATAGGTGGTATCGCGGGAATATCTGCACCAGTTGCTGATATTCCCCGATACACGCAAACAAAAAGCGTGGTCACACTCATCTTCCACCAATCCACCTTACAGTCCACGCGGCACTTCGTCTTGTTGGTTGCGTCTTTCTAGACGACGACCGACTTGACACCGTGCTACACTCCATCTCCGCCTCCTCCCCCACCCCTTTATACATATATAATATATACCTATATATATACTATATTTACTTTATTTCTGTTTCGCTTTCCTACTAGCAAAAAGATAAAAAAATATATAAAAGAGAAAAGATAATCCTTGACTTGCAGGTACTCAGTCTTGCGAATAGCAAGACTAATTTTGGAACCCTGATTTGGCTCAAAGCCAAGAACCTGATTTTGAGGGTGTGCCTCAAGAACAAGAATTATTAGAAAAAAATATAAATAGAAAAACACCAAAAACACAATAAATGAACGGAAGAGATTCGTTGTAGGAAAGGCATAGAAACTTGACTTCTAACCCCACTTTCCTGAGTTCGACCCTAGGCGTAAAAGTGACCAAGATAAAATCAAGTAGGCCAGGATAAAAATTTTGTAAAGATATGGTTAGGCTCGATTTAGGTTAACCACTATACACATTTCAATGATAAAATCACCATATTAACACACCTATCCGAGTCTACAATAAAATCTTTCATGGTGCCGTTGCCGAGGAAGTGCGCCTTCAAGTAAGTTTTTACTCCATTCCTGTAATTTTTCTCTTCTCACACCCTTCTCTTCACGGGTGTCTCTGTTTTTGGTGTGCAGGTAAACCTGCTGCAAGGAGAAGATAGGCAGACGAAGTCGGAGACGTGGGCAGATCCAAGGCAGGAACGAGAGCGTGAAGACGCTGACACCGCACTAGAGCTCCGCAGACGTTGCTGAACAAGTAGGTCTTTCTTTCTTAGCAACCTAGCTTAACTTGCCACCTTAAAAAAGAAAACAAAAACAAAAACTAAAAAAAACTAGAAAAACTTCTTGGGATCTCTTGGGGCAAGTGGATTAAAATTCACTTATTTGATTGATTGCCTTTACTCCCACCGCCCCAGGATTTCCCGCAAAACTTCGCATAGCGAAGATCCAAGAATCTTGATTCTTGAATCTTTCGTCGTGTGAAGTATTCTTTGAGGCAAATAGAACGATTGATTGTACCCCTCTTTGCCTCATTTATCTGCAAATTTGGGATCACCTTTTTGGTGGGGAGACATGGAATTGAGTTGATTCCAACCCCACCATGACTTTTCACTTTCCTAAGATTCGATCCTGAATATTTCAACCCTAACAAATTGATTTTCTTTATCTTTCGGTTGAGCCTTGTGTGTGGACATCATTCTGGTGATTGGGAGCACTTGAATTGAAGTGCTTTGGCTCCCTTTCACACTAATCTAAAACTGATTCGTGCATCCACACATAGAAATATCCATTTAGGGAGCCCATTGCATTTTAGCATGCATTAACCAATTGACATTGAAGAAGGGTTTGTTGGGCTTAGAAGAAAACTTGTATTCTCTCAAAACCCGAAGATTGGTTGAATTGGTAATTCAGAGAAATCCTAAAATCCATACTACTTAAGGCTGAATTCTAAAAACCATTCACCAATTAAAAACTTCAATTCAGGGAGATTTTCCCGTTGCATGCTTGGTTTACACACTTTGAAAAATCAATCACTTGGGCATTACCCGTAAACAACGCCCTTCACATTCTAGAAGCACTTGATCCTAAACCTCTAACTAAAATTGGTAGTAACCTGACCCTTATTAAGGATTGGAGGTCTAACTACCTGCGTGTAGCGCCTACGTGCTGGTAAGGGTTCCCGCGTGCTATCGGGTGTCTACGACTGGGGCAAACAACCTTTCAATCTAGCCCGGTGGTTCCGCGGTGCTCGCATTCGGTTCCGTAGTTCGTGATAGTAGGTAACTTAGATCTTTAGGTCTAAGGGCGCACTGTAGAGGTTAGGAATTTGATTGTATTGATTTGTCATCAAGTGTACCTTTGCGGCGTCATTTCTCTCATCTCTTTTCCCTTCTTATCCCCCCAATTCTTCCTGCGGTAGTGCATGTTTGGGAGGTCACAAAACCCTGAACTGTGTGAATTGTCTGATAAATTTAGAAAAGAAGCCAAATCATCCTCCTCCTCCACAAACATGGCTGCATGCCCACCCCCAAATCCCGTGGGAGGAAACCGCCCTCAAAACCCACCAGGTGGTGGAGCCTTAGATCCCATAGCCCACCTCCAAGCCCAAATGGAAATGTATAATGAACAAATTGAGGCCATTAGGGAAACATTGGAGGAAATGCAGAACCCTCCCGAACGAGAGGAGCCTAGGTCTCTGAGCTCCTATCAGAATCCCGCTGCTACAGAGACCATAGGACAAATTCGGGTCCCCATGGGCGGGGATGACTTTGAACTAAAGCCTAACATAATTGGCCAAATAAATTTTCACTTCCATGGTCTTACAAGTGAAGATCCTTTTCTCCATTTGGATGACCTAACCCGATTAGCTGAAACTGTTAAACCAGGAAATATCGGGTTACCTATAGTCCTCATGAAAATGTTCCCATTTTCATTGCGGGATAAAGCATCGCAGTGGTTACTCACCCTTAGGAGAACCATCCACTCTTGGGAAGAGATGCAAACAGCGTTTCTCAAGAAGTTCTTCCCAATCGGGTGAACTAATGCGCTTCGCCGTGCCATCACCTCCTTTACGCAACAAAATGGTGAACAGTTTCATGAGGCATGGGAGAGGTATAATGACCTCCTCAGGAAGTGTCCTCACCACGGTCTGCCTAAGTGGCATATAGCCCAAATTTTCTACTATGGGCTAAATGAGACTTTGAAGCAGATTGCAGATGCTTCCTGCGGAGGGAATTTTATGAATAAAGACGAGAATGGAGCATTCGAATTATTTGAAAATATGAGTGAAAACTCAATGAACAATGCCGACATTGCCGCCTTTAATCATACCAGCCTGCCCCAAAATGTCCACGAAATTGACACGGGACCCTCCCATTCATCCGCTGATCTCAGCCTTATCGCACAAAAATTGGATGAAGTCTCTGTCGTGCACAAGAAGCTGGACGAGCTTCTGGCCAACCCCGCCCATTCTAAGGCAAACACCCCCACCTCACCACTTCGTCACAATCCCAATTCTTCCAACACCAGGTTTATCCCAAGAAACCCCGTAAGACCTTCCTTACCGAGTGTCGCACCGAGTGACTCGGTAAGTCATGTGGATTTGGCTTCTGCGAGCCAGTATTTTGACACGGAGGACCAAGCCTTCGTGTGCTCGGACGCATATTTACATGCGGACACGTCTTCTGGCATAGAAGTTGCTTGCGTCCTGGGGAACAACCCGTTCTCTGCCACTTATAACCCAGGGTGGCAAAATCATCCGAATTTCGCATGGTCCATGATGAGAGCCTCATCATGAGCCATAACTAGCTCATTTTCACCCAATAAAGAAGATAAAAGCTCCTACATAACCTAGAAGAAGGCCTAAATGAAGGAATAAGTGCTCTGAGAAGAAAACATGAATTAAAGGTTAAAACTGTAATTTTACCATTGCAGTGCATAAACAGGATTTCTCAGAGGCAAAACATTGGTCAAATGGTCTAAATAAGATAAAAAGTGGGTTGAGTAAATCAGAAATGGGTTCATGAGCAATTTAGGAATTAAATGACATTTAGTAACCCTAAAACAGACCTACTTAAATCAACAAGGTTTTGGTCAGGATAAAAATCAAGTAAACCCTCTAAAAATCATGGAAAAATATCCTCTAGGGTTTAGAACATTCAATTTGGCCTTTGGAACCCAGTTTGACCTAGATTAGGGTCCTAGTTCATCAATTAACCAAATTTAGGTTTCTACGCAAAATATCCAGTCAAATGTGGTCAAACCTAAAATCCAACTTCAGCATTGGATTTCTTATTTCCAAATTAGGTTTGTACCAAAATTTGGACCTAAGGGGAGGTCATCTTGACCTACTTTGCAATTCAGTACACCCAATTCACATTTTGGTCCCTAACTTTTGAAAATCATTGCAGAGAGCCCCCTAACTTCCTCGCCACCTTTGCAATCAAGTCCTTCCGCCATTATTGGGGCAGAATCCTTCTCCGGCGAGAATTAGAGAGGGAATACTCTCTGATTCCTCAGAGATCCCCTCCCAGAGATGGAAGGGAGATTCTCTGAGGAATTCCCTTCCATCTAAGGCCAATCTTGATCCCTGGTGTGAACCCAATCTCTCGTGCGAACGCACGAGGGATTTGGGTATCCACCCTCTTTCCTTCTCCGGTGACCCGTCAGAAACAAAGGCGTGCCCTCCACGCTCTCAAAGCACGGCCCAGTGCCTATAAAAGAACCCCCAAACCCGGCCGCTCATTTTCAGCTTGACTTGGCCAGACTTCCACCTCAAATTCTTCTCTTTCTTCTCCAGCCAAGTACCCAGCGAGCTCCGGCGAGCCCCCCTCCCCTCCCTCTTCGCTCTGCCACAAAACCAGTGGCCGAGTCATCTTCCTGATTCTCCTCTGCGTCACGCAACACCCGCGTACGCCGCCTCAGCCCCGTCGTCGCCGCCGTCTTCCTTCACTGGGCAGCTTCTTCTCCGGCGACAGCAGGTACAGCTGTCCGCCTCTCCGTCCCCCTTCATCCCTGTAGTTAGGCTTAATACATTCTCCATCTTCCCCTCTCTCTTTTCCCCCCTTTATTTCATTTAATTGCCCCTCGACCGTCGCTGACAACCTCCATCTTCCTCGCCTCAAACCGACCCCCGGCGAGCTGGCCCCACCATTCCGCCCCTCCACAAGGCTCGCCAACCGTCTCATAAGCTCCGCCTCACCACAAGGAACAACCTCCGCCCATCCACCATCCCTCTACGCCTCCACCACAGTCCCCCGAACACACCCACACCCCCAGCCACAAGTTGACTTAGGCACGCACGCCTTGGCCAACCCACGGCCTGCCGCATGGCTCACCACCTTCGCCGTGCCACGACGAAGGTGCCCAGCTGGTTTGATTAGGCCAATAGGCCGTATTTTTGTTTGACAAGATTCTTGCCCCTGCCGCAATTGACGGTTGGAGCAGCTCCAGGCTTCAGCAGCTTCAGGCGTCAGGACCTCCAGGCTTCAGGTGCAGTGGACTCAGGCAAGCAGTGCGAAGTGATTTGGCCCAGCAAGGAGCGCAGCGATGTCCGCAGCCTTGACAATCGAAGAAGAATCGTCTGCACACGCGCGCGAGAGCGGGGCAGGACTAATAGTCCCACATCATCGAAATGCGAAGCGCAGGTGCGGTATAAATTATTTTTGTGTTATACGGTCTTCGCCTCCGAAAGCACAGGGGTGAGGTCCCTCACCTGACCCACGCTCACCTTGTCTGCGACTTCACCTCGCGGATCTGGCGGGCTCCAACCCGACCCATTCTGAGCACACCTCGCGCATCACCTACTCGCCGGTGAGCCTGGTATCGGGTGCGAAATCCGACCCGATTACCCGTGGCTCTGGGAGAGCGTCCTTGAGTGAATTTCAGAGAGAGAGAGAGACGTGCGGGTAGAGGGAAAAGGGTAGGTTTTGCTCTCTGTGCAGACAGGTCGGGCGTTGAAGAGAAGAAACTTAGCCAAAGAAGCAAAGGCAGAGAAGAAGCCTTCACAGAAGAGAGAAGACAAGGAAGAAGGAGAGACTGCTGAGAAGAAGAAGACAGAAGAGAAAAGAAGCAAAGGTAGGAAGAAGAGAGATTGCAGAGAAGAGAAGAAAGAAGAGAGGCCAAGACAGAAACCAAAGAAGAAGACCAAGGAAGAAGAAGCCTTTACAGAGAGAGAAGAGAAAGAAGAAGAAAGACCAAGATAGAAAGAAGGACTGCAGAGAAAGAAGAAGAAAGGCAAAGTGAAGATTGTAGAAGAAAGAAAGCAAGATCAGAAGAAGAATCTTCAAAGAAGGGAAACTTTTAAGATGTCTGATCTTGTGATCAGACGTCCAATTTTACTCTTTTGTCGTAATTACTTTTTAACCGCATACATTCATATTTGAATTCAAGTTTTGAGTAAATTAGAGTGTTCAATTACATTCGAGATTAGTAGTAAATTCCAATTGCTCCCTGTGTTCGACCTCAGATACTCCGATTTTTGAGTAATAAAAATCTTTATTTGTTTTGAATGCTTTTTCGGCTATACTACAACGTGACATTCTTTAAACCTGATCAAGCGCGATAAAAAAATGGCGCCGTTGCCGGGGAGCAACGCGTAATTTATTACTAGTCTCTACATTCTTTTTATCATATTGAACACTAACTTACCCTACTTTGCTTTGTTTTGATCTTGCAGGTATTCCATGAGAAAATCCCTCCCGCAAGTCAACCACTCCAGGGCAGGTAATTTCTTTTCTTCCTTAAACCATCCCCTAATCCTGAAAAGACAAAAGGAAGAAAATCAATTTAGGAATCAATTGCCTTCTTTATATAGTAATCACCATCTTTAAGGCAAATGTTTCCTAATTTTGCGAAAATTTTTTCAAATGTTCTTGAAGTTGGAGCGATTTTTTTTAGATTCTATCCCACAAATTCATGTGCCTAATAGAAATAACGCTTAATCTCTACGGACAACACACTTCTTGCTTTTAAAGTTCAAAGAGAATTTTTGTGAAAAAGAAAAAAAGGACTGTAAATAGAACCAAATTAGGGTTTCTACAGTAGGATCTTGGAGTGTTAGTCACACATGCCTGCATAAAAGGAAATAAACCTTCCCGCATCAGTGTATTACCCAAGACCTTGATTGAAGAGATCTTAACAAGACAAACCCTAAGAAAAAAAAAGGAGTTCTAAAATCACTTGAATCTTAAAATTTTTGGACCTAATAACCTGGGAGTCAAATCAGGGTGATCTCTAGGCTCCAAACCTAGAATCATTCTACCATCTATAGGACAGGTCAGGTGAAGTTGACCCCTTGGGTCAACCAACCTCTAAATTAGGTCACAACATCAACACATCTAAAGTTCAAGTGAGAACTCTAAAAGCACCTTTGAAATAAAAGTGGTAGACTTAAGAGGTCAAGGTCCCCATTCTGGTCTACCTGGAATCTCAGTGACAAGAGAGGTCGGGTGGGGGAAACCCTGTAACCCGTGGGGACGCTCTACCGTGTAGGGGTCTTTGCGGGACTCTCCCTCTCAGGCTGCCTAGGTAATTCTCAGGTGGACGATCTTCTGATCCAGGGGTCCATCCGCCCCAAACCTCCATAGTCATCCAAACATCTTTGGGTGTCTTGATTGGGTCAAAAGCACCTCCAGTCCCTCATCTTTTCTCTTTAGAGCACACATACACATTTTCAGTGGGACTCGTTATTCAGATCTGATCGCTTCATAACTTGATTCTACATCTTTGATTCAAACTTTGATTCTACATCTGGATTCCACCACGTGATCCAAATATGCAGCCAAACCACTTAGGACCACCATTAAAGAAACCTGAATATCAGAGATCCATGAGAAATAAAATGATTGAGGATGCCATGAAATTCTATTAAAATGAAGAAACCTCAACACCAGTAGGAAACATTCAGGTTGATGTCCCAACAACCACAACCTTTATCATAACTTGTGCCCAAGTACTATTAGCAGAAGCCACAAAAGGATCAACCCGTGACTTGATCATTACTGCATACATTGAGATAGAAAAACTGCACAATAGTGAATACCTTCAATGTATGACAAATCCTCGACTTTGGAAGCAACACCAAGATAGTCTTGAAAAATGGGAAGAGATACTGAGATTAGTAAAACAAGTTATTGACCAGAAATACCCGTATATACCACAAACAGAGGATGAACTATCTTGGGACAACATCGAGGATCAATCTGATCTTGGGTTTGAGGCACAAAATGGTTGTGGATTCCCAACCCAGATAGAGTATAATGTGCCGGATATTGAACAAGGTTGGGAAGCTCCAAATGTTGGAAAATACCATGATGAGCCCATGCTAGAAATCCAAAACTCCTGCAAGTATGAGAGTAGAACTGAACCTCTTGAGGGTGTAAATTCCGTCCCTTATTCTGATAAGGTGACCCTCGAAGGTTATTCAGACCTAGATTCTAGTAATTCAACCCACATTCTAAGCCTAGAACCTAGATCGAAAACATATTTTGAAGATTTCAAGGCCCCATATGAAGAAGATCAATCTTTCAATGAAGTATATGATTTTGGGCCTCAATTTGATGAATATCCCTCGCCAACATCCTCATAGGAACTAATCGATTTTTCGGAAGTCACGCCAATCTACGATACAAAACCGAGGAGTTGGACGAGTGGGGTTTCGATTGGGTCTGCCCTACTAACTTTGAACCTGAACCTCTACTAAATAGGGACACCCTTTTAAGCTCAGAATTAACATTTAGGCTAGACCCCAGTCAGGCTGTTGAGTATACAACATATGATTTATTCTATGGTGGAACTCATGATCTTGAATCTCATTCAGTCTTTGATTTTCGCAAACTCTCCGATGATTTCGAATCTGACCATAACATCAGAGAAAATCTGCTTCCTGATTATAACAAGCCAATTTTCTTTGAAGCCACCTGCTCCACATATACAGAACCAATCAAAACCTGTTCTCTACCTCAACCCGCAACCGGACTCAATTTCTATTCCGATTCACCTCTCACTGAGCCATTTGTAGATGATTCAACTCCATATCTATATTGGGTATCGGGCATTGATCAGACCGAAAAACAGGAGCCAACATTCTTTGATCACCCTTGTAAGGATTCCACACCTTACATTGATTATTTTTCGGAACCCTACTCTGACCAGGCTGAGTCGACTCAGCCTAAACCCGAGTTTTCACTTCCATATTCATTTGAACTTCATTGCATTTGGTGGGTTCCGCATCTGTTGATCTACATCTATCAACCCACCAGACTTATTGGGTTTGGGCTGCATCATCAACCTACTGATCTTAACAAGCACCTGGTTGGACCAACCAGGCTCTTAATCAAGGTGGTTGTTTTACAAAATTCTGCTGATTTGACCACTCCCTCTCCACCTCATTTTTCGCTCGGCTGAAGTCATTGAATTTAGCGCTTAACGGGAGGCAACCCGTCATTCCAAAAATAGAGACCCGTCTGATTATCCGTCTGTACTCCACATCCATTGCACCTTGAGTTCAGCCTTAGACAGTTGATCCCACCTTTGGTACACGTATCAGTGCTTGAAATCATCCGCATCATTCATTTTCGACCCATTCACCCACCCGATGTATCCTGTTCTAAGTCCCTGACCTCAACATTATTTCACACCCTCTGTTTACAATGAGGACATAGCAAAACTTAGGCATGGGGGGGTGATAAAGTGAATACATACAGAACCAAGAAAAAAGTCAGGAGTCTCACACACAAAAATTTTTGCATATGTCAAAAACACAAAAAAATTGAAAAATTATGAAAAAGAACAAAAAAATGGGGGAGGGAGGAAATTTTGTGAGCCACATAACACATAAGGAGGAGAAAAAGAGCAAAAATGACAAAAAGGAGCACAAAATGAAAAAGAAAAAGAAATAGTCATTAGTAAAAGATTAAGGAATTAACTGAAGTTCTAGACCAGACCAAGAAAAGAAATAAAAGAAAAAGTGCTAAGGAGACATAACAAGAGATTAGCGGGAATGCTGGTCTTAGGCCTCTTGGGCTAGATTCTTTAGCTTAAAAATTCACGTATTCGCTAAAATCTGGATAATCCTCAAGAGGTTGGGGAAAATGCGAAGCTTAAGTATTAGGTCTAAGGCTTAGGAAGTATTCGGCCTTGTTAACTGACCTCCGGTTTGCGGGATTCGGTAGCCTAAGCACCCCAAATTCACACACAGTCTGGGTCAGTGCACATAAACATCCAAATCACGCAAAAGCGTTTAATGTTCTGAGAAAGTCACCTAGATTAGGAGCGGCCAATCAACACAAGTTGATTTGGACGAGTTCCCGGCGCGGAGAGGTAGGAAATTCCCCTCGAAGATGCGTAACAACATATCATCTCCTCGGTGCTTGTCTCTTAGGATATTTAAATATCCTACTAGGGGCATGTAAGCACTCTGCTGGTTCAGATACCATGGGAGGCATTATCACAAAATGTCGATCGCCAGGGTCTGAATTCGGCCACGAAATGCCATGGGCGGGATTATCTCGAAATCTCGAAAGCCAGGGACCCTTGAGGATTGATGATGGGGACGAGAAATCCGATACAGATCATGTTGAGAAGCTAATCCGAAGCTAGAAATAAAAAGAAAAGAGAGAGAAAATCTCTCCAAACAGATAAATCTTCTATCTCTCTCTTACAAAAAAAAGCACTGCAAACTGAACTTAGGCTAAAAATGTCTCAAGCACGGGGACTTTAACCGCGGAGTCCAACAAACCCTAGGTTAGTTTCTGTGGGCCTTAGAAACCTTTGCGGAGGATTGAGGCTAAAGCGGAACAGGTCTGGATTTTGGTTGGTACTTGAATACCTCTAGGCCTATTGTCGGCATTCCTACCTAATCACAAAAGAAAAAGAAAAGCACTTACACTCAGGGTCTAGAACAGAAGTTAAAACCTTGAAATATTGCAAAGGGACTAGCAAAAGCTAGGCATGGGGGTATGATGAGAGCCTCATCATGAGCCATAACTAGCTCATTTTGACCCAATAATTAAGATAAAAGCTCCTACATAACCTAGAAGAAGGCCTAAATGAAGGAATAAGTGCTCTGAGAAGAAAACATGAATTAAATGTTAAAACTGCAATTTTACCATTGCAGTGCATAAACGGGACTTCTCAGAGGCAAAACATAGGTCAAATGGTCTAAATAAGATAAAAAGTGGGTTGAGTCAATCAGAAATGGGTTCATGTGCAATTTAGGAATTAAATGACATTTGATAACCCTAAAACAGACCTGCTTAAATCAACAAGGTTTCGGTCAGGATAAAAATCAAGTAAACCCTCTAAAAATCATGGAAAAATATCCTCTAGGGTTTATAACATTCAATTTGGCCTTTGGAACCCAGTTTGACCTAGATTAGGGTCCTAGTTCATCAATTAACCTAATTTGGGTTTTTACGCAAAATATCCAGTCAAACGTGGTCAAACCTAAAATCCAACTTCAGCATTGGATTCCTTAGGTCCAAATTAGGTTTGTACCAAAATTTGGACCTAAGGTGAGGTCATCTTGACCTACTTTGCAATTCAGTACACCCAATTCACATTTTGGTCCCTAACTTTTGAAAATCATTGCAGAGAGCCCCCTAACTTCCTCGCCACCTTTGCAATCAAGTCCTTCCACCATTATTGGGGCAGAATCCTTCTCCGACGAGGATTAGAGAGGGAATACTCTCTGATTCCTCAGAGATCCCCTCCCAGAAATGGAAGGGAGATTCTCTGAGGATTTCCCTTCCATCTAAGGCCAATCTTGATCCCTGGTGTGAACCCAATCTCTCGTGTGAACGCACTAGGGATTTGGGTATCCACCCTCTTTCCTTCTCCGGCGAGCTGTCGGAGATAAAGGCGTGCCCTCCACGCTCTGAAAGCACGGCCCAGTGCCTATAAAAGAGCCCCTAAACCCGACAACTCATTTTTAGCTTGACTTGGCCGGACTTCCACCTCAAATTCTTCTCTTTCTTCTTTGGCCAAGTACCCAGCGAGCTCCGGCGAGGCCCCCTCCACTCCCTCTTCGCTCTACCACAAAACCAGTGGCAGAGTCATCTTCCTGATTCTCCTCCACGTCGCGCAACACCCGCGCACGCCGCCTCAGCCCCGTCGTCGCCGCCGTCTTCCTCCACCGGGCAGCTTCTTCTCCGGCGACAGTAGGTACAGCTGTCCGCCGCTCCGTCCCCCTTCATCCCTGTAGTTAGGCTTAATACATTCTCCGTCTTCCCCTCTCTCTTTTCCCCCTTTTATTTCATTTAATTGCCCCTCGACCGTCACTGACCACCTCCATCTTCCTCGCCTCCGACCGACCTCCGGCGAGCCTCCCCCACCATTCCGCCCCTCCACACGGCTCGCCAACTGTCTCATAACCTCCACCTCACCACAAGGAACAACCTCCGCCCATCCACAATCCCTCTACGCCTCCTCCACAGTCCCCCGAACACACCCACACCCCTGGCCACAGGTTGACCTAGGCACGCATGCCTAGGCCAGCCCACGGCCTGTCGCATGGCTCACCACCTTCGTCGTGCCACGGCGAAGGTGCCTATCTGGTTTGATTAGGCCAATAGGCCATATTTGTGTTTGACAGGATTCCAGCCCCTGCCGCCATTGACGGTTGGAGCAGCTCCAAGCTTCAGCAGCTTCAGGTGTCAAGACCTCCAGGCTTCAGGTGCAGCGGACTCGGGCGAGCAGTGCAAAGTGATCTAGCCCAACAAGGAGCGCATCGACGTCCGCAGCCTTGACAATCGAAGAAGAATCATCTGCAGGCATGCGCGAGAGCGAGGCAGGACTAATAGTCCCACATCGTCGAAATGCGAAGCGCAGGTGCGGTATAAATTGCTTTTTTGTTATACGCACTTCGCCTCCAAACGCACAGGGGTGAGGTCCCTCACCTAACCCACGCTTGCCTCGTCCGCAGCTTCATGATAGTGGTTGTTGAAATAATGGTTGTTGTAAATGTTTGTTGGTAATAATTGTTGATTATGTCGTTGTAGTATAGGGTGTATAATATAACATTAAGGATGTCGTATAGTGGTGAGCATGGGTGAGTTCCAGTCATTACAACCATTATTATCATTTGCTTATTTATCTAATTTTTACTGGTTTTGTTCCAGGTCGTTCACTGGGAGGCAATTTATTGAATTTAATTCGGTCACTCTTTGATTATCTCAAAATTGTCTTCTTATTCAAAAAAAAAAAAAAAACTTTACATTTTATTAAAGAATGAATGAATGTGTGTTTTATTTACCTAATTACTAAGAAATGCTTGCAAAAATACTAACTATGAACAAGCATCAAACAATCTATTATTATACTCTAAACTATGTATTTACAAGTTATCCTATTAGTACTATCATAATAGTATATAATACATTAGAATGCAATGGTGTAGAAATTTAACTTATTAGTCTGTTATGTATAGTAACATATACAGCAGTTTCAGTGACAGATATAAGCGTCGCTAAATCTCAGAAAACACTATATACAACCTAAAGAGGCAAAACTGAGATCTTTAGCGACGTTTATAGTGTCACTTTATTCTGTTAGTAATTATATAGATTTACTTATACGTATGTATACTACTTATTCTTTTTCTTTGTTTCTCTTTCTTTCTTCATTAAGTCTCTGTTCTTTGTATTCTTAACTCCTGTTCTTCTTGTGTTCATATTTCTGTTTTCTTCTAAGTATTCATCTTCGTCTTTCTCTTTTTATTACTCTTGTTCTTTTCTCTGTTGTTCTTGTACTCTTTTCTTTTTTTTCTCTCGTGTTAACTCTTTGTTCTTCTCTTTGTTAACTCTTCTGTCTTAGCATATTTCAGAGGCTGCGGTGGGGAGGGGATTAGGCTAATATCATTAGTTTAAAACGTGTTTAGTTTGCGGGCACGCTTTTCGAGGGATACACAGCACCCTAAGGGTGGGACCAGACCTCTACTAAGCGTGCCCTAATCTCAGATTAGGTGGCTTAATTATGTCTTTAATCTCAGCGCCAGGCCTCAGCCCAACGCCATATGCTCGCACACGCTCGGGCCCCCGGCCACACACACACGTCACATATTTATCGCAAATCAGACAGAGTACTCAGACCAGAGCTCAATGGGTAATCGGGTCAGATGTTCAAAGGCAGTGTTTCGGGCGCCCGGCGCCCGTGACGACTGGCGTATAAGAAACACAAATTACATTTATGTGGCTGCGCTTGACTTGCAGCACACGATGTGGTGCTATTCCAGCGCCACATCGTGCGTTGGAAATCAGGCGCAGCTGCGTCTGTTCGTGCTTTTGGCCCTTGATTTGGGGGCCATAAATTATTAAATAAAATAAAATAAAATATGGTTAATAAAGTATTTACATAATACTACATAATTGATTAATTAATTTTGAATTTTAAATATGTTTACTATACAAATAAATTCGCTAAACTAGGCTGATTGTACAGGTTGATTTAGGTGATTAAATAGTTAATTACTTATAAAATAGTTAGTAAATGGTCTAATTGACCTTATACAGATTTAATTTACATACTTAAGTATTTTATACATATTTTTCTTGTATATTTACGAATTTATTTCTATTTTATTTAAGTTAAACTAGCTGTTCTGGGTGTTTTAAATAAAACTAAGTTACAGTAAGCTATACTAGGTATAATTGTACTTTAACTAACTTAAATTACTTACTATATATGTTAACCTAAGTCTATAGATTTATTTACTTAATTATAGCTCTAAATTATTAATTTAGCTAATTTATTCTATAATATAGCTACTAAATATGTAAATATGAATCTGTATATATACATATACATAAATCAGTAAATACATACATAATAGTTCAGTATTTATACATATATTTACATAGATTACATATGTATATAGATTTATGTACAAGTTTATACAGTATTTACAGTATATCTATGTATGTCTACGTACATAATCAGGCTGTATATTATAGTTATAATAGTATGGATATGTATATTTACAGTGTGAAATTAAGTATGTATAATTAGGTTTTAGTAGGAATTTAGGGAATGAGGGTTAATTAAGTTTTTATTTCATTTTAAACAGCAGCTAAGCTACTGTCAGAGAAGATGGAGAGGGAAGAGAATGTGCTGTTCAGGGTGTTTTAGCAGTGTCAGTGGCTTAAGCCACTGTCAAATGGGCTAACTGCTGCTGCAGTTAGTCCATTTGAAGAGGGGGAAAGTATTCACAGATGAGAGGGGAATTTAGAGAAGAGGAGAATTTAGAGAAGAGGGGAATGTAGCTGCAGTTTGCAGCATTTTACTGTATAACTGGGAATAAGAGAAAATTCAGAACAAACTAAAAATTAAAGAGTTGAAATCCAAATCTGATAAGGGTATAAATCTCACGAAAATCACATAAGAATTCAGTTCAAATACCCACAAGGAAAAGCCCTTATCAAAAGCATCATTTCAGATCAAAACACAAATGGCATTGAGTTAGTCTTCCTAATGCCATAGACAGCATGAAGGAAGACTTAACTCAATCCATTAAAACCAAAAAACATACAATCCCAGTTTCTTGCAACCTTAAGGAGTATGGAAAACTCCTTAGGTTAGAGAATCACCATACAAAAATAATTATCAAACAGGTGGTGTATGGCAGTTCTGAAATGACAAATCAGAAAAAGAATGCATTAAAGGAATTTATAAAAGCTAGCGAATGCATTCAGATCAAGGCAGAAGCAAATTCATGAAAGGCTCTTCTGATTTGTTCTCTGTCACCAGAGAACTTCTCAGAATCCTTGCCCTCAAGGAAAACCAAAATCCCTTCAATTTGTCAGATCTGTCAAGACATTTCAGAAAGCAAAATCTCTTCAAAACCCATGTTAAAGTGAATCTGACAAACTGAGGCAATCAATCTAAAATAAAAGGGGCTTTTGTGAACACAAATGGGGTGAGTGAGAAGCCCCAAATGGTGCTTGTGACGCCAATTTCAGATCTGAGGCAGTACACCATCAGATCTGGAATTGGGTCCGGATGTGTGGGTGACAGATGAAAGATTCGTCGTTAAAAGGAAAAAAAACAAGAATCAGAATCTGGATGATGGGAAAAACAAAACATGAAGAGGGAGATAAATTGAATAGTGAACAGATGATTCTTCCCCTCTGATCTGGACTGATCAGAGGAGGTGAGGGAGGGGATCTAATACTAATTCTACTCCTAAGACTAATCTAACTACAGCTAACATTAAACGCTAACGATTAAAACTAAATCTATTCTAAACTACTGCAAACTAAATCTAACACTACTTGTGCAGAATTAAAAACTAAACTAAAAGGAAGAATGGGACCTATGGGTCCTTAGCCGGCGGCTAAGGAGGAAGAAAGGAGGAGGGTGACTCCAGCGGAGGGAAGAGTCTGCTAGTGAGACTCCAGGGTCGTCCTCAGGTGCTACGAGGTCCTTAGCGACGAGGAGGGTCGAGAGCAGGCGATGATTCCACAGCCGGTGGCTGTGAAATCAGGGTCTAGATGAGGAGGAGAGACTGGAGTGGAAGAATTGATCGCTAAGAGATGTAGGAGGGAGCGATCCCCTGCGCGCGACACCACTGAGGTGCTTAAATAGCAGCTCAGTGACTGGAATCACCGCAAGGGTGAGGTTAATCAGAATCAGGCCGGCGGTGAGGATGAGATGGGTAGAGCGCGCGGCGAGTCAAGAGAGAGATCTGACCGTCAGATGAGATCTGGGAAGAGAGGTGAACGCACGCACCGAATCGCGCGAAGGTTCCATTTGAATCCAGCTGCAGATCGAGATCAAAAGTGCGATGGACGGTCGAGAATGGCTGTGTTCTTCGCGCGCTACAGTGCGCGTGAAGAACTCAGCTTCTCGTTGAAATAAAGGGGAAATTTGCAGACGGACCCTTAGAAGAAGGGGTAGAACATTTGCATGCAGGCCCATAAGCGAGAAGAATAGCAGCTGGAAGGGCCCTGCAGTCTTACAAAAGGGTCCCTGCGGCTTGCAAAAAGGTCCGAGAAGGAGTTTTGAAGGGTAGAAATGTAATGCATGAAGGACCTACTTGTAATCTATTTATTTCTAAGCCTAAATGATGTCCAATTGCTTTCAAATTTTTACATGTGCTTAATTGAACATTTAAGACATTGATTTTACTTCTGATTTGTCTTTTCAAACTTGTTTATGTGTTCAATTGATGCATGGATCATCATTTGTTCTTTAGTTTTCAGAATATCTCATTTTTGTGACCTAATTAGGAGATTTTAACACATATTAAAAGTTTTAGGTCTTTTCTTTAATTCCCACACTTAACCCTTTTTATGTGTTAATTTGATATTGTTTTTCTTAGTATCTAGCTTAATTTCGGCCTTTTAGCTATGATGAGTAGCCATTCATCATACCCCCATGCTTACGTTTTGCTAGTCCCTTAGCAAACAATCTGTTGAAGTGTAAGGCAATTTAAGTATCGGCAAGGTAAGTGTGTAAAGATATCTTTTTCTTCTTTCAAAAAATTTTTAAGTGTTTATGATGATGATCTTTAAGCTGAAACATTTTCCAATACCAACTGTGTTTTTGGACATTGTGAGAACCTGGTTACTGAGGATAACCTACCAGAACTCGAGGCTTAAATGACATAGACCATCTCTCAACCAACAAGGACTCTTGATATTTAAACCTTAAGTCGAATTCCAGGACTCAGGAGGTTTTACAGAGACTCAGAATACTACGAAGTTATGGCTGTGCTTTGTGATAAGTCAGGACTAACCAGGTGAATTCTAAAGCTCAATCCCGGGGTTTCACTTCTTTTTAAGTCCAGGTTGGTCCTAACTTCAGCTCATGTTTTCGGATGACTCTAAAAAATTGATGGTATTCAAACCCAACCCTTATTGTATTTGTGGGTCAGAGAAGATTTTTTTTTTTTTGGTGGAAAAATAGGGTATTTATTTTGAACCCTGAAAACATTTTTGGTGGAAGAGTTGTTTTTCAGTCTTTTTGGAGAACATACTTAACTTCTTCTTCTTTTTTTTCTTTTTTTTTTCTTTTTTTTTTTTTTTTTTGAACAGTATGTCTCCAAAACTTATTTGGTAGAGCGCACTGTATTTGGTGGGTGGATTTCTTTTGTGGAAAGAGCTTCTCCTAGACACAAAACTAAAGATTAGGACAAAGAGTCTTCCTGCACGCACAGGTAAGGACTCCACCTTCCCTAATGAACACAAGGGTTGAGGCTTAGGTTCAAGTGGTCTTTCCTGACACTGTGTAGTGTAAGCCAAGGTTACCTAGACTCCTAAGTCAAAGCAAACCAACGAATCCTGTACTGGTGACTCAGGTACAAGAATTGTCCTAAAGATAGGAGAGACTGTGGTCTATCTTGTCAAGGCTCGAAGTGTATTAAGCCTAAGCTTGTATCAAGCTCCTATGGCCCGGCAGGTCAAACCAGTAATGGTTGAATGTCCATAGACACTTATTCTATTTTTTTTTGTTTTCAGCTATAAGATCACTTATCTTTTCTTTTTTCTTTTTCTCCCTCCTCTCTTGAAATGAATATCCTCCTTTGACAAATAAAGTACATGTCCCTTATTGTATTTTTGGAATTTTTCTGATTTGTTATTTTTTTGTATTTTTAGCTTTGTAAATTTTTTTCAAAAAAATTTTTTTTCAAAATTTTTCAATTTTTTTTTGAAGTATATAATTTTTTTGATAATACTATATGTACTATAGTTATGTCTACAATTGCATTTTGGTTTAAATGGTTTACCATTTACACCCCCCCATGCTTAAATGTTTCAATGTCCTCATTGAATGAAAGGGTGGATGCAAATGCATGCTCTGCTTTTCACTATCCTAGGCTGGGTGATGGAAGAAAGTCGGAATGAGGAGATACAATCTCTGTGCGGACGATTTTAAGTCTGATCTAGGATCAGAGTGAACAGTCGGGCTAGGAAGTGAAATGCATGACATGTGTGTCAATGAATGTATGCTCAGAATGCAAGGGTAGACACTATATGCAAATAAAGGTAAGAGTAAGAAAAGTATAAAACAGCTATATACAAGGGTAGGTGTTGCTAAGTTTAACGCCTTCAGCTAGGCGAAAACTTACATGGTAATTCAAAATGTAGGAGCGAAATGGTGGAATTGACAAGTCTGAGATCATGCGGCTCAATGAAAGGTTTCAGTCTTTGTCCATTAACAATAAAGGGTTCAGATTTGTCAAGTTCAGTGATCTCAACGGCTCCATTATCAAATAATCTCAAGATCATGTTGATTCAGTGTTATGCACTGGTTGTGAAATGTCATGTGTTTGGTCTTGCAGTGCTGGTCTAGGTTGGACATACCTTTGAGCAGGTATGTTCCTAGGGTTGGGTTGTGCTTGGGATGGGAGTGAATGTGGTTGATGGGACTCCGTCAAGTGTGATAGCTGGGCTCTCATCTCAGCTAAGGCCGCGTCCTGTCTCTGCTGCATAGCAATATTCTGTTGTTGCATATCAGCAAGAGCTTTCATGATAGACCCCAACTGGTCATCTCGTGTAGGCCTAGATTGAGAGTATTGGGTGGGCCTGGGTTGGGGTTGCTGGTAGGTACGCGGTGGATATCCGTGTGATTGTGGAGGTGGTGCTCGGATCGGGTTGTGTAATGGTGGTGCAGAAGGTTGTTGAAAAGGAGGTCTTTGTGAATTTCCCGACCACGAGAAATTTGGATGATTACGCCATCCAGGGTTATAGGTTTGTGTGAAAGGATCATTGTGAATGGCATGAAGCTCCTCCGAAGCTCCAGAAGGTGCAGGGAAGTCAGTGAAGGGAGGAACAAAGGTTCCTCCAACCGGTGAAGGATATGGAAATGGAAAATCCGGTAATGCAGTTTGTGTCACAGAAAGGTTATTCACAGTTTCCCTCCCTGTGGGAAACTGAGAAGAAGTGTTTTGTGCTGGTGACTGAGAAGAAGAAGATGGGTGTTTTGAGAGAAATTTCCATACTTCATCTACTTTCTTCTCGATTAAGCCCACTTTATCCAGTTGACTAGCCACTATCTCTAAGTCTTTGCTACTGGATTGGGCTTCATGTACCCCCGTGTGTGAGTGGGAATGTGAGGACTTTCTATTAAACACGCTCATTGAAGCATTGTTAATAGAGTTTTCGGCCATGCCTTCAAAGAGCTCAAAGGCTGAGTCCTCATCCCGACACAGGAAATTGCCTCCACAAGCGGCATCTACAAAATTCCGTGTGTCATCATGGAGCCCATGGTAGAAGATCTGAACCTGTTGCCAGCGTGGGACACCATGGTGGGGACATTTTCTCGAAAGCTCATGGAATCTCTCCCAAGCCTCGTGCATAGGTTCTCCTAAATTCTGGGTGAAGGTGGTGATGGCACGCCTTAAGGCATTAGTGCGGCCTACAGGAAAGTACTTCTTTAAGAACTCATGTTCTAAAGAAGCCCAGGAATCTATAGGTGTAGTCCGTGCAAGTGTTCTAAACCAAAAGGCTGCCTTATCTTTTAATGAAAAGGAGAACATTTTCATCAAAAGCGTGTGCTGATCATGTCCTTGCGGACCCAAAGTTTGGGCAAGGTTCTTCAGCTCCTCTAAATGCTGAAAAGGGTCCTCAGAAGCAAGTCCATGGAAGTGAGGAATGAGTGCTATAATGTTCGGCTTCAGTTCAGCAGCACGACCCCCATTGGGATAACGTACCACAGGCATTGGTTGGGAACTGCGGGATTATAATAATCTCGTAGTTGAGGTCACGGGGTTGGGGTGGTGCCTGAGGATTTCTAGGTTGAAGTGGTTGTGGTTTGGGGTTAGCTAATAGATTTACAGCTTGAGCAAGCTGTTGCACCTGTTGGGTTAAGGTATTCATTTGTAGTTGTGTATCGAAAAGGTGCTGAAGATGAGGCATAGGTCCTCTCTCCGGGGGTGGATTAGGATGATTAGGATAAGGTGGAGGTTGGAACCTAGGGATAGGTGGTTGCTGTGGTAGAGGATGTGCAACTAAGTCTGGAGGAAGTTCTTCAAAATCCTCAAAGTGTGAAGAATCAAGATCATCCTCTTGGCGAGGGGGATTGTGGAAAGTATTTTGAGACTCAGGAGGTAAGGGATTAGAAGTGGAAGGCAAAGAAGATGATGCAGTAGCTTGGGTAGCAGTACCCAAGGGGAGTACAAGTTCTGGGTTTTGGGATCTCCTACCTTCCATTGAGTTGATTTTTTGAAATCCCGTTTACTCTAATTCGATCCAACTCAATGGAAAAAAAAATTTTTAACGTTCACAATAAAACAGAAGAATCCCAAAAATCTCAATTCAAGAAGACCAATCAATCGAAATGAATCGGAGAAAAATTTTTCCTAGAGGCTGCTACGCAAAGTATGTTATACGCAAACAATTGTTTCAAGCAATTGTACGTATCCTAAGATAAACCTAGCGACGTGCAGACCTCTAAAATCCACTGGGAATCTGGATAAGACTGAGCGTGCGAATCCAGATCCTGTGGTTGCAGAAAGATGAGGTAGAAACCCATGTATTGTGGCCTTAAGTGATCGTGCTGTGTGCACGATAACATTCAACACAAGGCGATTAAAATCTTAAACATGGTTTCACCCAATTTTGCTATCTCCTTTTTGATTTAATTGAAGTGATTAAAATGTGTTTTCTATGCTGCTCGTTTCACTTTTTTACTAAA
This sequence comes from Thalassia testudinum, assembly GCA_037157565.1. Classification (NCBI taxonomy): domain Eukaryota; kingdom Viridiplantae; phylum Streptophyta; class Magnoliopsida; order Alismatales; family Hydrocharitaceae; genus Thalassia; species Thalassia testudinum. The sequence goes on along the minus strand of JAZHRO010000014.1, from coordinate 126,453,221 downwards.
TTCAGAACAAGTAGTGGTCTTCTTTAATTTTAAGTCAAATGCAAATATGGCAGGAGTTAGAGTTAGGTAAGAAATGCGTACCTGACTCCAGCAATCTTCTAATGCAGATTTGACTTGAATTAAAATCTAGCAGGAATGAAATGCAATCCTAAAAAATGGATGCCTGAGGTTATGCTGCTGCTAGATAAGTATGAGGTCTTTTTGATTTTTTTCTTTCTTTTTGAAAAATTTTATATGCAATTCAAAAGTAAGGAAAGAAATTAAGAAGAGAAAGAAATAAAGTCCAGATAGTCCAGAATTATTACAAAAATTGTGTGAGAACAAGCTCTCACAACTTATGACTAACAATTGCTCCTAATCAATAAACCTAAAACTATCTATACTAAAACTAATACTAAAATCCTACAGCGACTTCGAGGCAAAACTCCACCCGGAAGAAGGATCTGGAGCGCAGCGACTCCACCAGGAAGACGACACTCCTCCTCAAGTGCTGTGGAAAAAACAAATGATTAGTAAAAGAATAAAGGAATGTATACACAATTAATTCAATGGAAAATAAAAACAATTATAATGAATGAATGAAGAATTTCTATATACAAAAGAATGAAAAGAAAATTTTGGTGCAAAGAGCGTTGCCTCCCCGGCAGCGGCGCCAAAATAATGGTAGTGGTTGTTGAAATAATGGTTGTTGTAAATGTTTGTTGGTAATAATTGTTGATTATGTCGTTGTAGTATAGGGTGTATAATATAACATTAAGGATGTCGTATAGTGGTGAGCATGGGTGAGTTCCAGTCATTACAACCATTATTATCATTTGCTTATTTATCTAATTTTTACTGGTTTTGTTCCAGGTCGTTCACTGGGAGGCAATTTATTGAATTTAATTCGGTCACTCTTTGATTATCTCAAAATTGTCTTCTTATTCAAAAAAAAAAAAAAAACTTTACATTTTATTAAAGAATGAATGAATGTGTGTTTTATTTACCTAATTACTAAGAAATGCTTGCAAAAATACTAACTATGAACAAGCATCAAACAATCTATTATTATACTCTAAACTATGTATTTACAAGTTATCCTATTAGTACTATCATAATAGTATATAATACATTAGAATGCAATGGTGTAGAAATTTAACTTATTAGTCTGTTATGTATAGTAACATATACAGCAGTTTCAGTGACAGATATAAGCGTCGCTAAATCTCAGAAAACACTATATACAACCTAAAGAGGCAAAACTGAGATCTTTAGCGACGTTTATAGTGTCACTTTATTCTGTTAGTAATTATATAGATTTACTTATACGTATGTATACTACTTATTCTTTTTCTTTGTTTCTCTTTCTTTCTTCATTAAGTCTCTGTTCTTTGTATTCTTAACTCCTGTTCTTCTTGTGTTCATATTTCTGTTTTCTTCTAAGTATTCATCTTCGTCTTTCTCTTTTTATTACTCTTGTTCTTTTCTCTGTTGTTCTTGTACTCTTTTCTTTTTTTTCTCTCGTGTTAACTCTTTGTTCTTCTCTTTGTTAACTCTTCTGTCTTAGCATATTTCAGAGGCTGCGGTGGGGAGGGGATTAGGCTAATATCATTAGTTTAAAACGTGTTTAGTTTGCGGGCACGCTTTTCGAGGGATACACAGCACCCTAAGGGTGGGACCAGACCTCTACTAAGCGCGCCCTAATCTCAGATTAGGTGGCTTAATTATGTCTTTAATCTCAGCGCCAGGCCTCAGCCCAACGCCATATGCTCGCACACGCTCGGGCCCCCGGCCACACACACACGTCACATATTTATCGCAAATCAGACAGAGTACTCAGACCAGAGCTCAATGGGTAATCGGGTCAGATGTTCAAAGGCAGTGTTTCGGGCGCCCGGCGCCCGTGACGACTGGCGTATAAGAAACACAAATTACATTTATGTGGCTGCGCTTGACTTGCAGCACACGATGTGGTGCTATTCCAGCGCCACATCGTGCGTTGGAAATCAGGCGCAGCTGCGTCTGTTCGTGCTTTTGGCCCTTGATTTGGGGGCCATAAATTATTAAATAAAATAAAATAAAATATGGTTAATAAAGTATTTACATAATACTACATAATTGATTAATTAATTTTGAATTTTAAATATGTTTACTATACAAATAAATTCGCTAAACTAGGCTGATTGTACAGGTTGATTTAGGTGATTAAATAGTTAATTACTTATAAAATAGTTAGTAAATGGTCTAATTGACCTTATACAGATTTAATTTACATACTTAAGTATTTTATACATATTTTTCTTGTATATTTACGAATTTATTTCTATTTTATTTAAGTTAAACTAGCTGTTCTGGGTGTTTTAAATAAAACTAAGTTACAGTAAGCTATACTAGGTATAATTGTACTTTAACTAACTTAAATTACTTACTATATATGTTAACCTAAGTCTATAGATTTATTTACTTAATTATAGCTCTAAATTATTAATTTAGCTAATTTATTCTATAATATAGCTACTAAATATGTAAATATGAATCTGTATATATACATATACATAAATCAGTAAATACATACATAATAGTTCAGTATTTATACATATATTTACATAGATTACATATGTATATAGATTTATGTACAAGTTTATACAGTATTTACAGTATATCTATGTATGTCTACGTACATAATCAGGCTGTATATTATAGTTATAATAGTATGGATATGTATATTTACAGTGTGAAATTAAGTATGTATAATTAGGTTTTAGTAGGAATTTAGGGAATGAGGGTTAATTAAGTTTTTATTTCATTTTAAACAGCAGCTAAGCTACTGTCAGAGAAGATGGAGAGGGAAGAGAATGTGCTGTTCAGGGTGTTTTAGCAGTGTCAGTGGCTTAAGCCACTGTCAAATGGGCTAACTGCTGCTGCAGTTAGTCCATTTGAAGAGGGGGAAAGTATTCACAGATGAGAGGGGAATTTAGAGAAGAGGAGAATTTAGAGAAGAGGGGAATGTAGCTGCAGTTTGCAGCATTTTACTGTATAACTGGGAATAAGAGAAAATTCAGAACAAACTAAAAATTAAAGAGTTGAAATCCAAATCTGATAAGGGTATAAATCTCACGAAAATCACATAAGAATTCAGTTCAAATACCCACAAGGAAAAGCCCTTATCAAAAGCATCATTTCAGATCAAAACACAAATGGCATTGAGTTAGTCTTCCTAATGCCATAGACAGCATGAAGGAAGACTTAACTCAATCCATTAAAACCAAAAAACATACAATCCCAGTTTCTTGCAACCTTAAGGAGTATGGAAAACTCCTTAGGTTAGAGAATCACCATACAAAAATAATTATCAAACAGGTGGTGTATGGCAGTTCTGAAATGACAAATCAGAAAAAGAATGCATTAAAGGAATTTATAAAAGCTAGCGAATGCATTCAGATCAAGGCAGAAGCAAATTCATGAAAGGCTCTTCTGATTTGTTCTCTGTCACCAGAGAACTTCTCAGAATCCTTGCCCTCAAGGAAAACCAAAATCCCTTCAATTTGTCAGATCTGTCAAGACATTTCAGAAAGCAAAATCTCTTCAAAACCCATGTTAAAGTGAATCTGACAAACTGAGGCAATCAATCTAAAATAAAAGGGGCTTTTGTGAACACAAATGGGGTGAGTGAGAAGCCCCAAATGGTGCTTGTGACGCCAATTTCAGATCTGAGGCAGTACACCATCAGATCTGGAATTGGGTCCGGATGTGTGGGTGACAGATGAAAGATTCGTCGTTAAAAGGAAAAAAAACAAGAATCAGAATCTGGATGATGGGAAAAACAAAACATGAAGAGGGAGATAAATTGAATAGTGAACAGATGATTCTTCCCCTCTGATCTGGACTGATCAGAGGAGGTGAGGGAGGGGATCTAATACTAATTCTACTCCTAAGACTAATCTAACTACAGCTAACATTAAACGCTAACGATTAAAACTAAATCTATTCTAAACTACTGCAAACTAAATCTAACACTACTTGTGCAGAATTAAAAACTAAACTAAAAGGAAGAATGGGACCTATGGGTCCTTAGCCGGCGGCTAAGGAGGAAGAAAGGAGGAGGGTGACTCCAGCGGAGGGAAGAGTCTGCTAGTGAGACTCCAGGGTCGTCCTCAGGTGCTACGAGGTCCTTAGCGACGAGGAGGGTCGAGAGCAGGCGATGATTCCACAGCCGGTGGCTGTGAAATCAGGGTCTAGATGAGGAGGAGAGACTGGAGTGGAAGAATTGATCGCTAAGAGATGTAGGAGGGAGCGATCCCCTGCGCGCGACACCACTGAGGTGCTTAAATAGCAGCTCAGTGACTGGAATCACCGCAAGGGTGAGGTTAATCAGAATCAGGCCGGCGGTGAGGATGAGATGGGTAGAGCGCGCGGCGAGTCAAGAGAGAGATCTGACCGTCAGATGAGATCTGGGAAGAGAGGTGAACGCACGCACCGAATCGCGCGAAGGTTCCATTTGAATCCAGCCGCAGATCGAGATCAAAAGTGCGATGGACGGTCGAGAATGGCTGTGTTCTTCGCACGCTACAGTGCGCGTGAAGAACTCAGCTTCTCGTTGAAATAAAGGGGAAATTTGCAGACGGACCCTTAGAAGAAGGGGTAGAACATTTGCATGCAGGCCCATAAGCGAGAAGAATAGCAGCTGGAAGGGCCCTGCAGTCTTACAAAAGGGTCCCTGTGGCTTGCAAAAAGGTCCGAGAAGGAGTTTTGAAGGGTAGAAATGTAATGCATGAAGGACCTACTTGTAATCTATTTATTTCTAAGCCTAAATGATGTCCAATTGCTTTCAAATTTTCACATGTGCTTAATTGAACATTTAAGACATTGATTTTACTTCTGATTTGTCTTTTCAAACTTGTTTATGTGTTCAATTGATGCATGGATCATCATTTGTTCTTTAGTTTTCAGAATATCTCATTTTTGTGACCTAATTAGGAGATTTTAACACATATTAAAAGTTTTAGGTCTTTTCTTTAATTCCCACACTTAACCCTTTTTATGTGTTAATTTGATATTGTTTTGCTTAGTATCTAGCTTAATTTCGGCCTTTTAGCTATGATGAGTAGCCATTCATCACTTCACCTCGCGGATCTGGCGGGCTCCAACCCGACCCATTCTGAGCACACCTCGTGCATCACCCACTCGCCGGTCCCAGGTGCGCCTGGTCCCAGGTGCGAAATCCGACCCGATTACCTGTGTCTCTGGGAGAGCGTCCTTGAGTGAATTTCAGAGAGAGAGAGAGACGTGCGGGTAGAGGGAAAAGGGTAGGTTTTGCTCTCTGTGCAGACAGGCCGGGCGTTGAAGAGAAGAAACTTAGCCAAAGAAGCAAAGGCAGAGAAGAAGCCTTCGCAGAAGAGAGAAGACAAGAAAGAAGGAGAGACTACTGAGAAGAAAAAGACAGAAGAGAAAAGACGCAAAGGCAGGAAGAAGAGAGATTGCAGAGAAGAGAAGAAAGAAGAGAGGCCAAGACAAAAACCACAGAAGAAGACCAAGGAAGAAGAAGCCTTTGCAGAGAGAGAAGAGAAAGAAGAAGAATGACCATGACAGAAAGAAGGACTGCAGACAAAGAAGAAAGGCAATGTGAAGACAGCAGAAGAAAGAAAGCAAGATCAGAAGAAGAAGAATCTTCAAAGAAAGGAAACTTTTAAGACGTCTGATCTTTTGATCAGACGTCCAATTTTACTCTTTTGTCATAATTACTTTTTAACCGCATACATTCATATTTGAATTCAAGTTTTGAATAAATTACAGTGTTCAATTACATTCGAGATTAGTAGTAAATTCCAATTGCTCCCTGTGTTTGACCTCGGATACTCTGGTTTTCGAGTAATAAAATTCTTTATTTGTTTCAACGCTTTGTCGACTATATTACAACGTGTTATTCTTTAAAACCCGATCAAGCGCGATAAACAGTCCAACAACCCGCAGCGCAAAAACCCCGCAGGTGGACCAATGCGACTGTTCGCACCCATCATCCCAAGGGCCCAGTCTAATCCTATGGCGAATCCGCCATCAGGTCCTTGCATACCGCAAGCAGAACACGCATCAAGTCCTCTTGACAAATTGATGCAAATGATGACGGAAATGTCAAAGCGCCATGAAGAGAACTTGACCTCTCTTCGGCACCAATTGGCGCAGTAGAATGCTGAGATCAGTCAACTACACATGGCGACTCGATCTCAGGGCACTCTTCCCGCCCAACCTGTTCCAAACCCACGAAATTTCGTACCCCATGGTCTTCAACCATAGGTACGACCTTCTCAGGGGTAGGTTAATCAGATTCTGCAGGCTTCGAGCATTCCACCAGAATTTCAAGCTAATCCCGCTGCAGCACCGCACTTTTATGTCCCTATTGCGAACCCTCCTCTGCCGTATGATCCCACTGGACCTGCATCATCCAATGCTATCACAACAAGGAGCGGTAAGCAGACCGTCAATCCACCTCAACCTGATCCTGGCCCATCTTCTTCATCGCCCTCTCATTCAGGATGCACACCGCATTCGCTAGAGGACGATACACCCAAATTGGTGCCAAAATCAGTTCCATTCCCTGAGGCTCTACTGAGGGAGCCAAAAGGAAAAAAGAAAGATACGCAGGCCTTTGATAACCTGCGTAATTTGTTCAGGGATGTAGAAATCAAGGTACCCCTACTCGAGGCTATTGACCACATACCTACTGTCGCCCGATTTTTCAAAGACTACACAACACCCAGGTGACAGTCAAAGAAAACTAAGAATCTGGTGGTTCTCTCGCCTCATGCGAGTTGTGCTATACTGTCAAACCTACCACCGAAGTAGAAAGATCCAGGCACACCACTTATTTCCTGTAGCAACCAAGGCTGTAGTTTTAACTGTGCCCTGCTTGATCTAGGATCTTCCATCAATCTTATACCGACCATCATGCTTGAAAAATTTTCCTTAGGAAATCAAAAACCCACCCCTGTCACGTTACAGTTGGCAGATCGTTCTGTCAAAATCCCGAAGGGTGTGGTGGAAGACGTGGTGGTTAGGGTCAACAGTCTCTATTTTCCTGTTGACTTTCCTGTTTTAGACATGGAAGTTCCTAGCTCACTTTCTAATTGTTCGATCATCCTTGGTCGACCTTTCTTGGCCACAGCCCACGCCCATATCGACTGCGAGTCGGGCTGTATTGAGATTGTCGTTGGATCTGGAAAGCTCAAGCTTAACATCTTCAAGGCAACCAAGAACTTTGATTGTGATTGTATCGACGAAGACACGTCTAACGAGGACATGGCCGTCAGCGCGTGTATCGGACTATTTGGGACCTATTCTGACTGCTACGGATTACCTATAAACATGGGCGATTGCCTGACTGACACATATTGTGACATTCCCCCATCCCTCCCTTGTCCTGTACCTTCTCCTGACCAGACTTTTGATGAGGTTTTCTCCGCTTCCCATACCTCGTGATCTGAGTCATATTCGGGCTACTCATTGCCGGTCCATACTCTTGAAGATCGGATTGCCCTTCCTTTCCCACCAAATTAGGCGGAGTTGCAAATCCACACTGGGACCTTGAGCCCACATACTTCTCACTGGGGCTATTCCTTCTAGGATCCATCTATCCAAGAAGCCCCTCTTCTTGGCCAATCTGAGGGCCAACTTCTTCCTCCTAACTTGTTCTCCGATCTGCCTGGGACACTCTCGTCCCAAGAAATGCCAGACCTTTCACCATCCACTGCCGAACTAAAAGAGCTGCCTAGTACACTTAAGTATGTTTTCCTAGGACCAAATGAAAAGCTCCCTGTAATCATCAGTTCAAAATTGACCATAGAGTAAGAGTGCAAACTAACAAAGGTCCTTATGAAACACAAGGCAGCCATTAGATGGCCTTTATCAGACTTAACTGGCATTAGCCCCTCCTACTGCACTCATCGTATATATACGGAGGAGGAGGCTCGACCTTCCCATGAGATGCAGCGACGTCTCAGCCCTAACATGCGGGAGGTCGTTAAGAAAGAAATTATTAAGTGGCTAGATGCGGGTATAATTTACCTGATCAGCAATAGCCCCTGGGTGAGTCCGATTCACGTTGTGCCCAAGAAGGTAGGACTCACCATCCGTGTCAATGACAGGGGCGAATCCATCCCTACACGCACTCCTACATCTTGGAGAGTGTGTGTAGATTATAGGAAACTCAATGCTGCAACCAAGAAAGATCACTTTCTGCTACCTTTCATTGACCAAATCCAGGAGCGGCTAGTAGGAAATAAATTTTTCTATTTCCTGGATGGATTCTTAGGATATAACCAGGTGACAATTGACCCCCGAGACAAAGAGAAAACAACTTTTACTAGCCCCTTCGGCACATTTGCATTTAGAAGGATGCCGTTCAGACTTTGCAAAGCGCCAGCAACTTTCCAAAGATGTATGCTGGCGATATTCCATGACATGGTGGGTGACTTTCTCAAGGTCTTCATGGATGACTTCTCGATCTTCGGACCATCTTTCGATGACTGTCTTGCCAACCTAACCTGTATCCTTAGGAGATGTATTGATGTAAACCTCGTGCTTTCCTGGGAAAAAAGTCATTTTATGGTGCACGAGGGAATTGTTCTCGGAAATATCATCTTCGATAGGGGTATCGAGGTTGACAGAGCTAAGCTTGACATAATTGCTGATTTACCTGTGCCTAGCTCTGTCAAGAAAATCCGCTCCTTCCTGGGACATGTCGGTTTCTATAGGAGATTTATCAAAGATTTCTCCAAGATTTCTCGACCTTTAACTCATCTCCTATCGACCGACGTACCCTTCGATATGGGCCCCGACTGCATACGAGCATTCACGTAGCTGCATAATGCTGTCACCAAGGCTCCTATTCTCCAGCCACCTGATTGGTCCCTCGACTTTGAACTCATGTGTGATGCTTCCGACCTTGTAGTCTGAGCCATCCTAGGACAAAGACACGATAGACACCCTTTCGTGGTGTACTACTCCAGTAAGACGTTGGACGAGGCCCAGCGTAATTATACTACCACTAAGAAAGAACTACTGGCGGTCGTCTTTGGGCTGGAGAAATTTCGCTCTTACCTTCTGGGCTCACACATTATTGTTTTCACTGATCACGCGGCCATTCGCCATCTCATGCACAAGAAGGATGCCAAGCCTAGACTGATTCGTTGGATCCTTCTGCTCCAAGAATTTGACATTGAGATCCGCGATAAGGCTGGAGCCTAGAATGTTGTAGCTAATCATCTTTCGAGACTGGACCCTGACCATATTAGACTTACTCTGCCGATCAATGAAATTTTTCCTAATGAGCACCTATTGGCAATTAATGTGGCAAGTGGACCTTGGTATGCCGACATTGTCAATTACCTTGCTTCTGGATCCCTTCCATGTGGCTGGCCTAAAAAGCAGTGTGAGCATCTCATGGCAAAAGCAAAGTATTATTTCTAGGATAATCCACTTCTTTTTCGCATAGGTGCTGATCAAATCATCCGTCGCTGTATTCCTAACAGCGAGTTCCCCAATGTGCTATCCTTCTGCCACGATCAGGCCTGCGGAAGCCATTTCTCTGGGAGGGAAACTGCAGCCAAGGTGTTGCAGTGTAGTTTCTTTTGGCCCTCCCTCAACCAGGATGCACACAATTATGCCAAACATTGCACTAGGTGCCAGTCGTTAGGGTCAATGTCACGACGTGACATGATGCCCTTACAACCCATCCTAGCTACAGAAATCTTCGATATTTGGGGAATTGATTTCATGAGTCCCTTTCCTCCTTCCAACGGCTTCGAATTCGTTCTCGTGGCTATTCCCTCGTGCCGTGCTAAGCATGTTATATCCACTCGATTTGTCAAAGACCACATCTTTGCACGCTTTGGGATCCCTCGAGCCATTATCTCGGATGGAGGAAGACACTTTACCCATGCTTCTTTACGGGCACTACTGAGGAAATACGGAGTTCACCATCGTATCGCATCCCCATATCATCCTCAGACAAACGGCCAGGCAAAGGTGTCAAACCGGCAAATCAAGCAAATTCTCCAGAAAACAGTTTGGCCAGACCGTAAGGATTGGTCTGACAAGCTGATTGATGCAGTTTGGGCGTATCGGACCGCCTTCAAGGCTCCCCTTGGTATGTCTCTGTACAGAATCGTTTACGGGAAGCCTTGTCATTTGCCCGTGGAGTTGGAGCATCGCGCTTATTAGGCGGTTCGCCAATGTAACCTCGACCCAGACCTGTGTGGTCAAGAAAGGAAACTCCAACTCCAGGAGCTGGAAGTGCTCCATCGTGAAGCCTATGATTCTTCTTTAACTTTCAAACAACGAATTAAGGCTTTTCACGACAGCCGTATTCGGCGGAAAGAATTTGAGCCATCTCAGCAAGTTTGGCTCTACAATGCCCGGCTCAAATTCTTTCCTGGTCTCGAGACCATTTCCCAAAGGGGCCGTTGAGATTGAAGATCCCAAATCTGGGCATAAATTTAGGTTCAACAGGCAGCATTTGAAACCCTATCTTACTCATGAACCTGCCCCCGTTGGAAAAACTGTTGCCCTGCTGGAGGGTAACTAATTTATGCCTCATCCTGAGTCCAGTTGGGGACGTTAAATTCAGCGCTCGTTGGGAGGCACCCCAGCAACACTCACCATCCACCATCACTTTTCATTTCACTTTCACGCTCACTTCACTTTTCACTTCACCACCCACCCTACCACCCTGCTGTATACCCTGCACTTCAGCTCTCGTTACCCGATCTTTCATCCTTCCCTGCATGCATATGAGGACATTGCATCGTTTGGCATGGGGGGGTGGATAGACATCCATAGGATCTGGGTATTTTATGGTATCATGCAATTTCTATATATATATATATAAATGAAAAATGAAAAATGTGGTGTTTAGTAATGATCTAAAGGCTGAAACAAAAATATAATAAGTGTTTATGGATATTCAACCTCTGTTTTGAAGACTTTCCAGGACACAGAAGCTTGATTCGCTCAGGCTCGGCTTAATTCACTTGAGCATTGACAAAAAAGATCGGAATCTCTCCTAACTAAGGATGTATTCTTGCACCTGAGACACCAGTATAGGATCCATTGGTTTGCTTCTACTTGAGAGCCTAAGTAATCTTGGTTCACACTACACATATCAAGAAAGACCAGGTGAACATAAGATCCAACCCTAGTGTTCATTAGGGAAGGTGGAGTCCTTACCTGTGCGCGTAGGTAGACTTTTTATCCCAGGCTTTAGTCTTGTGTTTAGGAGAGACTCTTTCCACCAAAAAGGAACTCTCCCACCAAAAAGAAAAGTGTGCTCCTCCAAATAATGTTGTAAGGGATATACTGACACGTGTTTCAAAAAGAAAAAAGAAAAAAGTTGCAAATAAGTCAGTATATCTCACAAATATCTGTAAAGTCTTCTTCCTACAAAAAAAGTTCTTCAGGGCAAAAACCCTGTTTTCTTTGAGCCACAAATGTTAGAAAATGGGAGTTGAGTTTTCCGTCATCTTTTTAAGGGTCAATCCGAAGACACGAGCTGAAATTGGGACCAACCTTTACTTAAAAATTCGTGAAACCCTAAGCTTGAGTCTTAATGTTCATCTGGTCAGCCTTGATTCTTCACTAAGCACAAGCCATAACCTCTTGAGCTCTCGTGTACGGCAAAAACCTCCTTGATCCTGGAAATTGTACTTAAGGTTTAAATATCAAGAGTCCTGGTTAGTCGAGAGATAATCTATGTCATGTGAAACTTAAAGTACTGGTATTCTTCTCTACAATTGGTTCTTACAATATCCAACAATAAACACACCTATGTTGCCTCAGGAGAAAATCTTCAGCTAAAGATCATTTCTAAATACTATACAAAAAAATGTTTTGCTAGGGACTAGCAAAAGATAGGCATGGGGGTATGATTGCACCGCAAAAACACACCGCAATTGTGTTGTCTGGTGCTATTTCCTAGCATTACCAGTGCATATTAAGTAGACATAGTCACATTGTAAAAATCCACACATGCATGCATTTAATTGAGAGGGGAGGAGAGTGAAATAAATGGCCTCGAAATTCACATTTTCTTCAAGTGCTGCTTCGCAAAATTTCCATCTTTATTTTTATTTTTATTTGATTTTGAATTTCTCCACGCGGCTGCAAGGAATGGCCTCTTCTTCTTCACGCCATGTCTTTCTCAACATTGCCCTGCACAGACACTCCATACCAGCCATGCAAGCCATGCACAGCCAGGGCATGGCTGTGCATGCCTTCTTTCTCTATAAAATAGGCGTGGCTACCTTCTTTGTAGAGATCCTGGTCCACCCACACAAACAACAGCTTCTCCTTCCAGGCCGCCTCCTCCCCTCTCCCTCCATACACAGCCCCTCCTCCGAGGAGGCACTCTGCGGACAAGAGCACCTCACAGTGGTGCACAACCACCACTATGAGTCCACCACCATTTCCAAGCCATCAGAGAGCCGGTGGGCGTGGTGGTTCTCTCTCTGTTTCAACTTTCCAAGCCATTTCCGCCATTGGAGCAGGAGCTTCAAGCTTTGAAGCTCAAGCTCCACACAACAGCAGCACGGCGCCGGACTCCTCTGCGCGTGCAATCCTCCGTGCAAGCCAGCAGGTCACCCTCGCCCTCCACCGCACACGCCAGTAGCCCTCTCCACGCGCCTTGTCTCCAACTGCTTACTCGCAAGCCAGCAGCGGGCGTAGCTTCCCCGCAAGCATGCCAGCGGCATCGGCTCCCCGCACTCACGAAACAAGGCATGCCCGGTCGAGTGGCTCGCCGGGGCACTGAAGCCACTGTTCACGCGTTTCAACGGAACACTGTGGCTTCAGTGGGGTGACCGATAAGTTTCTCACTTATCCGGTCACCCGGTGCGCCGCTACCGACCACAGCCTGAGCCCGCGTCCCTCCCCGCGCCCGCTCCAGCGCCCGCCCGAGCGTCTGCGTGCGGTCCTCTGCCAGTGCCCGCTTCTGCCCGTGTCTTCGCCCGCGTATGCTCAACCGCTCCCAACACCTGCGTTTGCCTGCACCCGACTCTCCACGCAGTGCTGTGCGCTGCGGCTCTCTCCCTCGAGCCCACTCCCCTGCATGCGCGTGCCTCTCCACGCGCGTAGCCCATTGCTGCAAACGGCTTAAACTCACCTCCTTTTCTCCAGCAGGAAGCTCTCTCTCTCTCTCTCTCTCTCTCTCACAGCACTCTCTCACTCTCTCTGCTGACACTTACACACACACACACACTCTCATACACACACACACACCTATACTCTACTTTATACATATATATATATACGTACATATATATATTTATATCTATATATATTTATATACATATATATATATACATATATTAGTACTTATATAACTATGTATTAGTCTATATACATACTTACATATATATATACATATATACATCTATATATATACCTATATAACTAAGCATAAGTATAGATACGTATATATATATATACATATATACACATATACTTATACATATATATATATATATATATATATATATATATATATAAATATACATACATATATACATATATATCCATATAACTATATATACATATATATACATATACATATCTATCTACATATATCTATATACATATATTACTATATATATATATACATACATATATATACATCTATATAGTTATATATACATACATATACATATAAATATATATATCTATACATATATCTATCTATACATATATTTACATACCTATATATATATACATATATATATATATATATATATATATACATATATAAGTACACATATACCTATATAGTTATAACCATATATATATATATATTGATATATATATATATATTTACATATATGCATATATATTTTCATATCACACACCATACGTGGTATCACGGGAATATCTGCACCAGTTGCTGATATTCCCCGATACACGCGTACAAAAAGCATGGTCACACTCATCTTCCATCAATCCACCTTACACTCCACGCGGCACTTCGTCCTGTTGGTTGCATCTTTCTAGACGACGACCGACTCGACACCGTGCTACACTCCATCTCCACCTCCAACCCTACCCCTTTATACATATATAATATAGACCTATATATATATACTATATTTACTTTATTTCTGTTTCACTTTCCTGCTAGTAAAAAGATAAAAAAATATATAAAAGGGAAAAGATAATCCTTGACTTGCAGGTACTCAGTCTTGCGAATAGCAAGACCAATTTTGGAACCCTGATTTGGCTCAAAGCCAAGAACCTGATTTTGAGGGTGTTCCCCAAGAATAAGAATTATCAGAAAAAAATCTAAATAGATAAACACCGAAAACACAATAAACGAACGGAAGAGATTCATTGTAGGAAAGACATAGAAACTTGACTTCTAACCCCACTTCCCTGAGTTCGACCCTGGGCCTAAAAGTGACCAAGATAAAATCAAGTAGGCCAGGATAAAAATTTTGTAAAGAGATGGTTAGGCTCGATTTATGTTAACCACTATACACATTTCAACGATAAAATCACCATATTAACACACCTATCCGAGTCTACACCAGACCCCTATTTCTGAGAGGGCTAGGCCCTATGCTGTTCCGTGCTGTACTTTGGGCATACCTGCTAGCGGAAACAACTGACCGCGTGCCAATGCGAGGTAGCTACCCATGCTCTTATCACGAGTGTCATAGTCACCGCTATGTCTGTCAGTGACCTCAGTGTGGTTGATTGGGTGTAGGATAATCACGGGGGACTCACCCAGCCAGGAGAGTACCATGTGTGCCTTCTACTCTTCAGAAAAGACTGCAATCAAGATCGTTCCCATGTGGAACATGTGAGATCAAGAAAGAAATATGAAAGTAAACCAATGGATGAAAAGGGATAACTTGTAAAATAAAATAATTAGAAAATATAAATTTTACCTGTTAGCTTTTACTGCTTTAGATAGTTTGGTTACCACTCTACTCAGCATTCGCTGACTCCATTTTTACATAACCCTTTACAAGTCCAGGAGTTGAGTAGCCTGAGTTACCAGCTGCAGAGGGTGCTAGGCCCAGTTGATCCTAGCAGTAGTTTCCTGCTGTTGTTGTACTCTCTTTTCTACTAGTGAGTTTTAGACTGTTGTTACCATTTCTGTTATTGTACTTTTGTTCTACTTTCCTGTTGTTGTTGTGGTATGTACTGTTTAGCAACTTTTGCTTCCTTTACTGCTTGTACTCTTTTACTGTTAGTTACTTTGCATAGAGAATGTGGTCTATTTACCTGCTTTTTGGTTATTTCTTGTTGGACGACTAGGTCTTGGGATTATTTGAGTTGGGCCAGTCTCGAGTCCTATAGGGATTCGGGAACCGGGTCGTAACAGCCTCCCTTTTACTCATAGCCTCGATAAGGTGTCCAATTTGGGATTTCATCTCATTGATTGCCTTGTCATGAGATTGGATGTTCATGCTTTGATTCTCTTGCATGGCCTTCACCATGGCTTTAAGCTCATCCATCTCAGAACTCTTTGATGGTTGGGAGGGAATAGAAGGTTGATTATACTGTTGAGTCTGAAAGGGTTGGGGTATGTAATTCCCTGAATTAGAGACATTCCCCAATCTCCATGAAAAATTGGGGTGGTTCCTCCATCCCTTGTTATAGGTGTTGGAAATAGGGTCATTACGAGGTCAGGGATGGAACCCTTGGGCAGCATTCAGGTTCGCCTGTACAAGGTTAGGGAATTGGGAGGCCAAATGACAATCCATAGTAGCATGCATATTGCCTTGGCAAATGGAGCATTTAGAAGCTTAGGAAGCGGAGGCATTTGGCTTGAGTTGGCTAGGGTTTGTCCTAAGCCTTTCCATATTTACTCAAACAATTGAATCTGGAAGGCCAAATTCTGGGTATCCCTAGCCTCATTTGCCTCAATCTTTCATTGCATAAGAATGCGTTTCCTATTTAACTAGGCAGAAATTAGGTGGATAGAATTCTCACTCAAGGTCTCAAAAGGCTCCCAAGCCTCATCTTCAGTTTTTGTAAGAAAGGTTCCTGCATAGGCACCATCCACTATTTTCCTGTGCTTGTCATTTGATCCAGTGTAGAACCTTTCTTCAAGTTGCCATCTTGGCACTTAATGATGGGGACATAAGCATAACAAATCTTTGAAGCGCTCCCATGCATCATGAAATTGTTCTCCATCTTGTTGAGCAAAACCTATGATTTCCCTCCAATAGTGATTAGTTTTGCTCATTGTTGACAGCGGAAAACTACACGTTTGAAGTTGGATTCGAAAACCCTTCATTGTAGTTCGAGTCGCGAAGAAATCCATTCAACAGATAAAATTTATACTGAAAATCTGCAAAGAAGTTCCAGGTCGAACACAGGAAGGCTACGTCGATCTCAAAATTCGCAATTATATTTTTTTGTATTCTTTTCTTGTTTAAAAGGCGAAATAATCACAATGGAATCGCTATATACAATAAGAGAGGGAGAGAACAATCACTTGGCATTTGAATAATGTTTTTACAACTAACAAAGCGAGAAATAATTACACTAGAAAGCAGGAAATTCTACTCTAGAAAGCAATAAAAGAAAGGAGAGAGATGTTATCCTCCTCGATGAATGCTTAGAGGACAAGAAAGACGAAGGCGACGCCTTGAAGATGGAAGATGAGGTGGGAAGAAGGAGGACAAAGTCGAAAGAACGGGAATGAGGCAGCACGTCATCGTCGTCGCAGGATCCACTTCCGGAACAAGGGCGAAAACTTGGATTTAGCTCTTGAGGAGCATCCAGGGTGTGGGACAAGCTTGTCTTAAGCTTTGCAGAGGAAGAGAGAAGGAAGGGATGAGAAATTCGTAGGGTAGGGGTCTACTTTTAGAGTTGCAAGGATTGGGGGCATTTTGGACATTTTATCTTCACAAACATTAAAGAGGGGCCTTTAACGATAGACATAAACATCGCTAAAGGCCGGTCATGGACGACGTGTGCGCACGCTGCGTGCACCTGTTCCTCTTCCTCACCTAAAATGTACACCCACGTTTGGGCAATATCAGTCGTCTGATCTCAAGATTGGATGGATTAAAATCATACTCGCTCGTGCTGTTCAAATGCCGTTGCCTCGCGGCTGTGCGTGCGATGAGGTGTGCAGACACGCATCATCATGCACGTACTCGATCAACACTCCTCCTTGCACCACATCTTCGCTTCTCATGCACACGATCTTCATCTAACGGCCGAATTGAATGCGCCAAGCACCCCGGCTAGATTGAGGCGCTCAGCGTGGCTCGAACTCGCGGCCCCTGCATCACTCATAGGGGCACAATCGCTGCGCTGAGGCCTCGACCTTGCCGCGTGGAGGGATTAGGCATGCATGATCATGGCCGTTGGATCATGTTCCAACGTCCTAGATCGCTCGTGACTTTGCCTTCAGAAGTGCAGCTACAGGTCCATAGGGCCAATTGGGCGGCTAAGATGGCGTGCCATCTTGGCCGTCCATCTTCTATGTGTTGTAGATGGTGCCACGAATGTCGGATTTGATCGATTTTCACGCTGTTAGGCTACGATCATTGATCTAAACTCATCCATGCAGCCAGATTTGTCATCTGAAGTGCGGATTGATACCATCTTGGCCCTTGATCTTTAGGCTTCCTCGATCTCTATCTGAAGATTTGGGTTGTTGCTTGAATTTGCTTAGGACTAGCAAAACTAGGCATGGGGGCATTTGATGAGCCCATAATTGTCGGCTAATTAGTTACTTAAGCACCTAGGCATTAGATTAATATTAGCATATACATAGCATGCATTAAGATATAAATAATTTAGTTTATATATATTTGCTTGTATGCATTCCATATTTAAATTATTTAGCATGCATTAGAATAAAATGTATTAGTCTTTAGGTTACATTATATGCAGTAACATTTTATTGAGGGTTTGTACATAAATAAACTAATATTTTTATAATTTATTCTCTTCTTCTCTGCAACAATGGACTCCGAACAATGAAGGAGCACCTTAATGGCCGAAGAAAGTGGATCTTGCACGTCATTGTCACTCCATCTTCTCCACGTTTCTGCAAACATAAAAGAAGGGTTCATGCATCCTTAGTGCATAGGCCTCCACCCCATTCACTACAATGCAGAGAATAGCTTCTCGTCCGCTCCACCACCGCCGGCCTCGACTGCAGCAGTCTACTCCACCACTGTAGGCGAGCGTCATGGCAGGATGCTCTACCAAATCAGAGCAACTGCGTTACTATGAGCACCTCAGTGCGCACTCCTCCACGCTGCAACAATAGCATGTAGGACCACCCTCACCGCCATCACCAGCAACCACCTCGAACTCGTCGCCCCCATACCAGTTAAGACGTCCAAGAAATTTCCCAGACGTCTGACGCCACCTTACTGCCCTCCTTGTTGCCCACGCACACCAATCTCCTCCTCGCGCAAACCTCCTCACCTCTAGACCGTGCGACCCCCTGCGCCCCCTCCCCTCTTTGTGCGCACCTCTCCTTTGATGCCTCCGCCGCCCGAGCAGCCAGTCCTCGCACAGAGCTGCTGTGCTTAGCAGCTTCCCCGCGCGTCCGAGCGGCCTGCAGCGCACGACTTACAGCATGCGGCCAGCAGCAGCTGCCAGCAGTCCGTGCGTGTAGCAGCTTCTTCCAACAGAAATAGTGCGTGTAGCTACTTCCTCTCCCATGCACTGCGCAGGAACACGCGCAGTGCGCAGCTACCCACGTAGACCAGCAGCCACCACCGCTGCACCTGCGGCATGCAGCAACAGTTGTTGCACCCGCCAACACCTCACGCATGCCACTCTCCTCGCATGAGCGCCTCCAGCAGTAGTAGCCAGTAGCCCGCGAGCACCCATCTCCTCTCTACAGCAACCGCCCTCCAGCAGCCACCAGAACCTGCCTTCACCGTAGCTTCGTCCGGTCGGCTCCAGCCGCCTCACACTTCGCCACAACCTCCATCGCGAAGCCCTTGATCTAGAGATCTTCCTCCGAGCTTCTCACCTTCGACCACAGCTTCCTCCGTGCGCACGCTCAAGGGGAAGCTATTCCCCTATTTTGCTACAATAAAGTTCCCATTTCTTATTACATTTAGATGCCATTGTGGGATTTTAGATTTATGATATTATTATTATATGATGGCCATTTTGTGAAGAGAACCTCCCTCCTTGTCTTAATTGATTTATCAGCATATGTGAACCCTATATGCCTCTTTTGGGAGGGATTTTGACATTATCTTTCCATAATTCCAATTGTGAACATTAGCTTCTTTATTTTTGCAATTTAAAATAGGCCATTGCCTCCCCGTGGACACGACCCACTCCTAATCGAGTGGTTATTTTAATTACTTTGATTAGTTGATTTTCCACCACTTTAAAATACAACAACAAATCATCTTAATTATCTCATTCGAAAGCAAAAATCAACATGTCACTCTACCCCGGTGTACTGGGCGAAGGAGAATGAACACAAAATCAATGTATGCCGTGCAATCAGCTCCTACGTCCCCGATGTGGGACTAGCTTGTCCCTTGTCTTCTACATGCAAGTAGCTACTGCAGATCCATCCAATTGAGGGTGAAGGAGCTCTCGAAGCTCCCAATTGAAAACTTGGGTCTCTTCCTGGGCTGGTTCCGCATCACCTGGGGCAACGGCCTGGTCCTGACGTAGCAAGAACACAACGTCGAGCTCTCTTGAAGGAGCTCATTAATGGCAGTAGAGGTCGAGTACCTTAAACAAAGAAAATGGCTTAAGGGCTATGCTAAAAGTGCTCAGGAGATGCGCACAGATGCCACGAAGGTGGTGGTGATGGTGGCATACTGTGGAAGTGTGTGGGTGAGTGTGGCGAAGGTTGCGAAGGTCGAAGGTTGTGGAGGTGTTCGGTGGACAGTTACAGCAAGCAATCCCCTCAATTTCTTGAGGGGTTTTGCTCGCGTGGATGTGGCAGAGCTTTTGGGACTGGTGGTAGGTGGTTAGGTGGAGTAGAGCGAGAGTACGAGCTCGCCAAAGGTATGTCAGCAAGGTGGAAGACAACGATGAAGCAGGCGCGACAATGGTCGAAGGAGGTGTCTGGAGTTGTTGTGATGATCAGTAGAAGCTAAGGCATCAATGAGAGTAGGTAGCAAGCGAGGAAGAAGTGGAGGAAGCGCCAACTGTGATGGGCCAATGCCAAAGAAGATGAAAGCTCCGGGGAAGGGAACGGCGACGAGGAGGTTTGAAACGAGGAAGGAGAACCAGCCACATATTGTACGTGGTGGTCGGTGAAGTGAATGGAAGAAGGTCATCGCTGGAGACAAGTCGGAGTAGGTCGGAGGTGAAGGAAAAGAAGATGTTTATGGTCCAAAAACTCGCTAAGGAGGTGAGGAATGTCATGGGCTAGCTTTTATAGGCCAAGAGCAAGTCTCCAAGCTTGGGTTAAAGACCTGGAGAATCTCGGGTTAGGTTTGGGAATTCTAAGAGTTCGCATGAACTATTGGCTTGATTAGGAAGGCCGTGGAATAGCTCAAAGGGAAGGAGATCTCCTCAGGAGTCCTATTTTTAGGAGAGTTTTATTGAAGATTCGAGGAGAAATCCTTGATTGAAACTTTCCATATAGGCATGAAAGCTTCCATGGTGGCGAGGACCTCTTTCTGAAGAAGATGAAGAAGTTAGGGGTGCTTTTGTAAGGAATTTGAAAGTTGAGGGGCTATTTGCAAGAAAAAGAGTTAGATTAAGATTGAAATGCAAACTGGGTAAAGATGATCTTAGATTGGAACCAAATTTTAGTACAAACCTAATTTTGACCTAAGAAATATAATGGTGAAGTCGGATTTATGTTTTGACCAAGTTTGGCTGGGTAAATTACATAAAAACTAAAATTAGGGCAACTTTCTATCTCTAACTCTGTTTCAGGCCAAAAATAGGTTCTGATAGTCAAATTAAAGATACCAAGCCCTATAGAATATTTTTCTATGAATTTTAGAGGGTTTAGGTGAATTTTATTCTGACCAAAACCTCAATTAATTAAGCCAATCTATTTTTAGGATTTCAGATGTCCATTAATTATTGAAATGCGTGAAAACTCGTTTCATTCTGCATGGACCCACTTATTAGACATTAATGACCATATGACCTTTAATAAATCCTTGAAATACCCCATGGTTATTCTATATTTGTAGAATGTTGTTAATTTTGTAGAAATAACCTTGTATTCTCCTCTTCTTTTCAAAACAGGATATTGTGCCCTTAAGACCTTTTGATGGATATGCAGGAGCATTTGTCAACCTTTTTGGATCAAATTGAGCTAGTTATGGCTCATGATAGTGTTCCCATCACTACTCTGCCCTACTACTAGCTAAGCTAGCTTAGATAAGCTCCAACTCCCTTGGCCATCCACCACCCTAAAACCCTACTTAACCAGCTCCACCAACTAAGCCCACCTACGACAACCTAAGCTAGCACCACCTCTACTCCATGTTGGCACCAACGCTCACCACTCTTCACCCCTCAACCACCACCAAAATGCACCATGAGTTGGCTTCAAAAACACCCATAACCGCCCCCTCTTTGGTGCCAACTTTTCCCTCCAAAAATGCCCTCATCTCAACCCTACACCTACTCCCTCAACCCATCTCCACCATCCACCACACCATCCTTCTAGAAACCCCTCTTGTTGGCACCAATTTGGTGGTGTCTCTCCACCACCAAGAGTCACCAACACCATAATAACTATCACCCTACAAACCCCTTAGGTTGGCACCAACAACCTCCACTCTTAGATCACCTAACCACCTCGCAAATTCCATCCTAACCCTCCATCTATAATCCATGCCAACCACCACCTTCATACTATATATATCCCTCCTAACCACCACTAAAAACCCATCCTCCATTTAGTTTAATTCTACCCTACATCCACCCTAACCCACGACCAAGGAAGGCGAAGAAGAGAAGAAGATTAAGGGGGCATCCTACCTGCCCCCTTGGTGCCTTCTTCCCCTTCTCCTTTCTTCCTTGTGCCACGCCAAGGAGGAGCAAGCTCTTCAACCTGGAGGATGGCCAGGCATTGAAGGAGAAGGGTGGTGCACGCCCACCCTTGGAGGAGCAACTAAGGTGGAAGCATCCACCTTGGAGGAGCCAAGGCACACCCCCCTCTAGGGCTTGCCAGGAGAAGACCACTTGGACAAGTTATTCAAGGAGAAGAAAGGGGCCCTTTTTAACTATGAGAGCAACCGTAGTTAGAGCAAGAGCTTCAACATCTTCGCCATCATCATCCAGGATTTTTGTTTAATTTTCTTTTTAGTTTTATATTTTTGTCATGGAAGCTTTCCTCTACAAGTATTGAACAAAAATCCAATTTCTATAAAGTTGCTTTTCCTAAATTTGTGCACCTTGTTCTCTACTTTAGTTTTGTTTTAGCAATTTCACGCCCTTTTCCCAATTATCCTAGGCCTTCACTTTCCTAGGGTGAGCTTGGTAAGAGGTCATTCTTTCCACTTAGTTGCTAAAGTAGGTGTAGTCTTTTCCCTTAATCAACTCCGCATATTGCCGTTATTTCAAAAACCACAAAAAAATATATATTGAAAAATACCAAAAAGAAAGGTGATTTTCAGTTTCCAAGCAAGAGACTCTATCTTGCAAAAAAATTGCCTCCTTGGATGACCTAGATACCCCACTATCTAGGTTTTTGTGTGTTACAACAATTAAACCCTAATTTTACAAACCATGTGAAAACACGATCAGTAGATCAACAAACTCCTTAGCCATCAAATCCTTTTTGCTAAGCTATCAAAGAACCAAGAAAAAACATTCTTTTTAGAATCTCTTGAGAAGATGGTTAAAACTAATAATGAAATGAAAGACAACAAGAATAGGAAGTAGCAAAAGCTTTTCACTTAAGGTAGAAAAGGAGGGTGCTGAAGTTTCCTGGCTTAGACAAAACTTCTTCATTCTAGAAAGCATTTTTCATTTAATATTTGATAGGAACATCATGATTTTTTTTGGAGAAAGTCCACAGAAGATGCATTATGTTCATTCAAAAACTCAAGCAAACAGGTGATTAACCAATTGGATATCGACTTGAGCCAAATTCTATGAAGTTGTCCTATCCTAGGTTTGACGTCTTGATGGCCTTTGAGGCCCTTTTTGTAAAAATAAAATAGTATTCAAGCATCAAAGCATCAAAAATTGCAAATTGAATCAGATACTATATGAGGTAAAAGATTACTAGAACTAAACATCTTAATCGCGACAATAATCCCTTCCAATCCAAAGGTGAAAGTTCTTACCAAAAAGCAAGAATATAAATAAAACCCACAAAGACATGATAAAAAAACAAGTCCTACTCTGTAACACATTTATGAGATCAAAGATCAAACCATTATTAGGGGTGCTATAGATTAAGTGTCAGAAATGTTGACCTCGCCACCGTTGATCTCCAACTAGAGGTCCTTAGGATCCTTGCCTTTGATGGTGCATCCGATGGAGAAATAGGTGCCAAGGATCTCCTTGATGATGACTTTGAGGTCGCTGGCCATGGACCCTGAGCACATGATGCGAATGATCTCGATGTCGTCAAGGGAGGTGTTGCCAGAGTGCTTGATGTTCTTCACCTTCTTGCGGTCACGCTCGGGCTCCTTGACGGCCTTGATGACAAGGGCAGCAGCAAAGGGCATCACAGTGACCTTTGCCTGGAGGTTCTGGATGGCAAGCTTGACAATCACGTAGAGGCCCTTCCAATCCTTGGCAATGTTCTCGCCAATCTTCTTCGAGGAGAGCCAGAGAGGGTTGATCTTGGGAGTAACGGAGGAGGTCGTGCCAACCTCATTGCCAGTCACCCAGATGTATAGGTTTACCACCTGAGTGGGGTCAAACTTGGGAGGCATGGTTAGCAGGTGGGAGGAGGTGGCAACAGTGGGAAAGTTAAATCATGAGTGGGAACAAATTTGGGTTGGGGGGTGACCAAATTTTAGTGATCAAATATTGACCTTAAAAGTACTAACCAATTTTTTGAGATAATTTTTTTGTCACCCACCTCTTTTTTGTCACCAACGATAAATTTTTCATTAAAATGTGGTTTCCAAAGATGTATTTTTTTATTGTGATTCCTGTTAAATGTTGTAGGATGTGATGTTGGCAGTTGTTAATCCAATTGCCATTAAAGATAATGAAGTACATCATACTCTTGAACGAATCTCTCTCGAAGAAGCATTCCGTCAAGTTTTACTGGATGAGCATCCTAGAAGTGTAAAGTGTGGTGGCCGTGGAGCCACAATCACCAGTTAGTATGGAAGTCGTGGATCCTCTTTATAGTCTTAGGAAAATCCCAATCTTGAGACAATAGTGTCACCTCAACATACTCCATTAGTAGAAGCAAATCAAAATATTGAAGAGCTCCTTCACAATTGAAAACTCATAGAGGATAATTTCAATAGGTTGAAGAGTATGGTTGAAAGACAAATATCACCTCAATCTTTGTCTAATCTAGATTTAGCAAGAAATGAATGATAGCTTTCCTTCTTTTTATGGCTTAGATATGTAACTTTTAGTTTCTTATGTGAACTTTGATTTTTTTGAATTTTGTACATGTGTAGAAGAATTTTTTTTTACTTTTTAGAATAGAAGATGAGTTATTATTTGTTTCATAATGTTTTGCTTATTCTTCTTTTTGTGAACAAATTACATGTATGTATAGTGCTTAGAGTGTGAATTTCATGAATGCAAATGAATATAAATTATGAGTTGATATTAAATTAGGATGAAATATGGACATGTCTTTTATTCTTACTCGTAGGTATTACTTATAATTCTAGTAATTGTTATTAGGAGGTAGAGCGACATCTAAATCACTTTTTAGTGACAATTTAAAAGCCTTTTTGTGACGGTTGATTCCCTTTTTAGTGATAGTTGCAATTGTCTCAAAAAAGCAAAATTGTAATTTCAAATGTTATTTTGAATTTTAGTGACAATTTTCAGAGACGATTAAAAGCATCAGAAAAAACGTAATGGTCATTTGAAATGTTAATTTGAACTTTTGTGACGGTTTCTGATGGCTTTTAGAGACAGTTGTGAGCGTCTCAAAAAAATGTAACAATTATATGAAATGTTAGTTTGAACTTTAGTGACTATTAGAAACCATCACTAAAGAGATCTCTTAGTGATGGTTCTTGCTAGCCTCCTCAACATATCTTTTGGTACGTTATTTTTAGAAATGGTGAAACCATCACTAAAGACCTTTAGAGATAGTTAAAGGTCATTAGTGATGGTTCCACAACCATCTCTAAAGGTTTATTTTATTATAGGGGGTCTCGCAAGAAGATCACCATTAAAGTGGACAAAACTATGGGATATCATGATTTTAATGACTTATCAAAATCCTCGATCCAAATCATTTTGGATCTTCAATACCTATCATCAATATATCCAACATAGGTACAATACATTCTCTCACTTATACTAAGGGGCCTAACTAACCATATTAGTGTTTTCAAGTGATCTGACATTTAGATCTAAATCACCGATCGAATGATTCCATTCAGGTTGGCTCATCAAGGGCATATATTTCCAATAATATACCCTCTAGGGTAGATGAACTAATGTGGCTTTCTCAGAAAACAATGTTACATTTGCATTTAATGTTAGCATTAGAGTTATCAATCACCCCTAACTATGGTGCGACATGTATATGATGCTAACTCCTTGATTACATAAATTAACATGATGATAACATCAAAAAGTACCACAACACAACTAGACTATGTGAGGTGCCGATTAGCCATCAACTACCCTATTAAAGTGAGCATATTACTAAACTTAGGCATGATGTCCAGTTGAAACTTCAAGCTAGGAAAACCCTAGATTTAGACCACAATCACTATTACAAAAGGTGTGTTTTACGATGCAATTTTTGGAACGATTGTTTTGCAATGCTTTAACAACTCTCACTGAATATGGTAATCAACAATGGTTATTTGTAGAACCGTTGTCTAAAGTGTTTTTATTACCTCGCTCATCAGGGCGGGGGAGGGTGAAATTTCATACATTCGGTGACGTTGTCATAACGTCACAAATCAAATTTAGGACAATTTGAAATTTTTATGACATGCGCGTGGCCAATTTTTTTTATGACATATGGCAACGATTATTTGAAAACTGCCGCCAAAGGTGGAATATTAGGGCTCCCCGCATCCACTGGACACAACTTCCCCTCTTCCTCAACCTACCCCTCCCCTTTGCTCAAGCACCCCTCCTCAGTGTGTCCTCCCTAATGCTTCAGGCGCCCGTGTAATGACCACCACCTCGCCGCTGTGCCTTTGAGCCTCTGATCATCCTCGCCACTCTACTCCTTGAGGTAGCGGACCTCTCCTCCTCCTCTATATCCTCCTCCTTCGGCCTCTCCTCCTCCTCCATATCCCCTTCCTCCAACCTCTCCTCCTCCACCTTGCCCCCCGTCCACCCTATCCTCCTCCACCTCCCCCCCCTCCAACCTCTCCTCTTCCTCCTCCACCCCTACCCCCCCCCCCCACCTACCCTCTCCTCCTCCACCACCTCCCCAAACTCTACCCTCTCCTCCTCCTCTAGCCCCTCTCCCTGCCCGCCCTCTCCTCCTTCACTTCTCCATCCAACCAGCATGCCACCCACACCCTCCTCCACCCACACGCCACCCCCTGCCCCCTCCTCCTAGCTCACCACCCCATCCCAGCCACCACCCCTTGCCCCCTATTCCTAGCTTGCTACCCCATCCCAGCCTACCACCCACACCCCCCTCCTCCTGCAACCCCCCTACCCCCTTCTCCTACAACATCCCCTGCTACAAATTTTTTTGAAATTTTTTTTGTTAAATTTGATTAGTTTTTATTGTTGATAGTTAACTTGTTTGATACTTGATGAAATTAATGTGAATTATTATTTACATGTCATATATTTACATGTTTCATAGTAATTAATGTGAATTATGACTAATTGATGTAATTGGATTCCAAATAGGATTATGTGTTTTCTCATGGAATTAGGGTTAGGTGGCTTGAAAGGTTTAAGGTTTTGATAAATGACCATTTTACAAATAGGATGAGAAGGATTGATCTGTATCCTTGCAATTCTCCAACAAAGCACTCAACTCGATGATGAGAGATCTTATTGGCAGAAACAAAAGCTACTAGGTCGAGATTGATTAAGAACAACAGAACATATGTGGTCACATAACCATATAAGACACGAATCTGTCTCTTCCATCTAAGAGGAAGGAGAAGGAGAAAACTAAGAGAGGAGATTCCCAAAGGAGACCCAGCTAGCTAGGTAGCTACCCTACCTGAGTTGACTTCACCTCCCAGTTTGCAGTCTATCTTATTCGAGCCTCTACACTAATTAATAATTATAGTTATAGTGAAAGATCACAAAACTTAATGAGCATATCTAGATTTCTACTCTAAAAAAAAAAAAAACATTCTTTACAAAACATCTCAGAGGAAAGCATCAGTTGTCTTTATCTACCACTCAAAATAAAAATTGATGACGTTTTCTTGGCTTGGCAAACATAGGGAGGTCGACAAATGTTGTTGGGAGGCTTTGATATAACATTATGACCCTAGAATTGAAATTTATAGTTAATTGTTTACAGGAGCAAAATTGGGTTTAAAGTAATGCGTTGTAGTATAGTTGAAATCACTTTGGAAACAAATAAATTTTATTACTCGAAGTTTAAGTCCAAGGTCGAACACAGGGAGCAAATGGAATTCATGCACTGATCTTAATAACAGAGGCAATTTGAACACATAAAATTACTCAAAATCTAATTCAAAATGTAAAGCAGGAGTATAATAAAATGTAGCATAAAAGAGAAATTGGGAAGAATCGGACGTCTGATTATAAAGTTAAACAACTTAAAAGTGTTTGACCTTTCTTCTTATCTAACTTCTCTTTGGTTGTTCTTTTCTTTCTCTTCTTCAACTTCTCTGTTCTTCCTTCTGTCCTTCTTTCTTTCTCTGGCTCTTCTTTCCTTCTTCCTCTTTCTGCCTTGGCTTTGGTGCTTTTCTTTGGCGATGGCTCCTTTCTCCTTTGTCTTCTTCTTCTTCCTTCCTTCTTCTTCCTCTTCCTTTCTTCCTTGACTTTCTCTTCCTTCTCTGACTTTCTTTGGCTTCTATTTCTCTTCAGCTTTCTTCTTCTTCAACCGATCCTTCTCTTCAACCTTCTTCTCTGCAGCTTCACCTGTGGCTTCTTCTCCTTAGCTTTTCCTTCCTTAGCTTCTTCTTCAACTTCCTCTTCCTTCAGTCCTTGTCGTGCCTTCTGCCTTCAGCTTCCTCCTTCCCCTTTGGCTTTCCTTTTCCCTGCAAGTGCAACACCTACCCCTACCCTCCGTCATGAACTCTCATCTTTTCTCTCTTAGGCTGACTCTCCTAGAGCCTTTCTCAGGTAAACGGGTCGGGTTCGCGCGAGGGTGGTGCATGAGGAGTGCACGGGTTATCGGGTCAAGCTGCCAGGTCCGCGGAGCATGGGTACGGATGAGGCGTGGGGAGGCGAGTGGGACCTCACCCCATGTCAGGAAGCGATAAGCCCCTGACACAATTTCATCTTATATCGCTCCACCTACTCTAAAGTTATCGAGGTGGGACTAAAAGTCCCACCCGCCTCGCGTACGCACCCACAGGAGATCACTCTTAATTACAGGGGCTGCAAATGCTGGGACTCCAATTACTGGTTGTGAGGGGTTTGCGAAGGGAGCCCACGCACCTGGGACCTAGGAACCTGATGCCTGGCACCTGGAGTGAAGGTTGTGAGCTGCTTCAAGCTTGCTCCAATGGCGACCGAGGTCTGACCCTACTCTCAAGTAAAATGGCCTTGCGGCCTCGTTAAATCACACAGGGGGCTTCGTCGTGGCATGGCGATGGTGTCTCAAGGGTTGACGTGGCGCGGGGCGGCCTGGGCATGCGTGCCTAGGTCGTTCTATGGCTGTGGTGATGGGTTTGTTCGGGGGGATTGAGTGGAGGTTATGGCAGTTAATGGAGAAGGGGAAATTAATCAGTGGAATGTGGCGGAGTTTCTGAGGTGTTTGGCGAGGTGGATGGCTGTGTGGAGTGATAGAGGCACCTCGCCAGTGGTCTGCCGGAGGTGGAGACGATGGTGGTGGTCTGTGATTGTCGAGGGGTGGAGACGATGGTGGTGGTCTGTAATTTGGACCTAAGGGATCCAATGGTGAAGTTGGAGTTTAGGTTTGATCACTTTTGATTGGCCATTTTACACAAAAACCCAATTTAGGATAAATATTTGACTAGGACCCCTATTTAGGTCAAAATAGGTTCGAAAGGCCAAATTTAAGGATCTAAACCCTAGGGGATATTTTTCCGTGATTTTTAGAGGGCTTAGTTGAATTTTATCTTGACTAGAACTTTGTTAAATTAAGTGGGTCTATTTTAGGGTTACAAGAAGTCATTTAATTCCCAGATTTCACATTAACCCTTTTCTGACTGGACCAAACCACTTTTTATCTTGTCAAGACCTTTTGACCTATGTTTAGCCCCTGAGAAATCCCCTTTTTGCACTGCAATGGTAAAATTGCAATTTTACCCTTTGTTTCTTACTTTTCTCTCAAAAAAGCTATTCCTTGAATTAGGCCCTTCACTTAGTTATGTAGGAGCTTTTATTCTTCTTTTCTAGGTCAAAATGAGCTAGTTTGGGCTCATGATGGTGTTCCCATCATTAATCATTTGCTTTTTCCTTTCCTTTTCATTGTATTAAATTAATTACTGAAGTTATTAATAACATAACTATTATTTAATTTATTTTGTGATCTTGAAAATGCAGGTTGTTCGCAATAGTCACGCTCAAAGGCTTTAGAGGTATAATTTAAATTTTTTAAATTTAAATTTGTGATATTTTAATACCATGTTAGATGTAAGGTGTGCACAGATAGATATTATGTTTTAGTGAATTGATGGTAGGGTGTACCCACTTTTCTTTCTTTTGTTTGTCAATTTAGAATTTTATTTGTTGTGAGGTGTGCCCACATATGTTCTTATTCATTTATGTAATTTGTTTGTTACATTTTTAATGTGGGCTGTGCCAACTTCATTTTCTGCAAGCATGGTGTGTTATGTTGAATTTCAAGTTTATGGAAAAAATTAAAAAATTAAGGGAAAACTCTACCCAAATTTTTTTAAAATTCATTAATGGAGAGTTAAATTGTGATGCCCTAATTTATCATAATTGTTAGATTCACACACTAGCACAAATTTAGATATACATAAAGCTAAACAGTAGGTATTCTAACCCCTAGGGTAAAAGTTTTTGGAGTTAAATTGTGTCGAAATACTCACCTGTCAAGACTTATGATCATGTTATACGGACAATGCAGAGTATGTGTATACCTTACTTATATGCACGATGCTTTGTCGTTATAGCATGTTATACGTGTCGATCGTCTTTAGTTCTATGAAGTACCAAGCTAAAGTGGGTCATTAAAGATTTGATCACAACTTAGGATTACTTGTTACATGAAACCGATATCTGGAGGAATTTGGTAGCATCTTCTAGCTCTTCTCCGATATACCAATTGATCTTATCTACGTTCTTAAAGCACCCTTAAGTGGGAGTTATTGGGAAAGTAGTCAAGGTTAATCTTGGGAGGTATACTAGAGAAGTGTGAGGAGATGTTGACAAAATTTCTCCAGATACTGGTTACATATAATAAGTAACATTGTGATCAATTCTTCAAGGATGGGCTATCAAGTGAAAACCTTCATTAAAGTACACACATCATCCCTACATTCATTTCTAATTTGCTTGTGGTTTACTATAAATTGTAGGTTACCATGGAAAAGTCATGGATTGGTTAGAGGACCTTGGATTACACTCACTATAAGAGTGGAGTCCTTTCATTCTTAAATTGGGCCTTCCATGAAGATAGTAAACAATATAGATGAGAAGAACGTCTAGAGAAGATATTTTATCCATATAGGAAGTGTTTGAATGGATTCATTCAAGATAGAAACACTGTGTTTGAGAGCGTGATTTGTAATGGTTGGTGGCAGCATTACAAGAAGTGAATAACACATGGAGAGGAACCAACTGAGGACGACACAAGGAACTCAATGGAAGTTTATGACTCCGATGATAATGTCAAAGGGAATCAAATTGATGAGATGCTTAATGAGATGGGAGCAGGTAATACTGAGATTGGGAATGAGGAAAAAACATTGAGAGGTTGTAATCGATTTTATGGAGCAATGAAAGCAGTAGAAGATCCAATTGCACCTAGAATTGGTTCCATGACCAGGTTATCAATCTTGTTGAAGTTATTTCAAATGAAAGTTATGAATAGGGCTATGACGAAATTAATGTCAAAGGTACTTGATTCATACAGAAGTTGTTGAATATTCCTAGTGGTTTTCCTGAGTCTTGGTATGAAGCAATGAAGTAGATTCGAGGGTTGGGTTTGAATTGTGAGAAGATTCATGCATGTACGAATGATTGTGTTATACAGAAAAGAGTGCGCAGGATTGAGTTCTTGCCTAGACTGTGGTGAGGAAAGATATAGAGGAGGTAAGAACCAAGGAGTAAAGGTTCATAGATACTTTCTGTTGATTTCAAGGCTTCAGCAACTATTCATGTTGAGTAAAATAGCAGTGTGGATGACATAGCATGTAAAAAAGAAATCACAAGATGGCATATTCGTCATCCAAGAGATTCCGAAGAATGGAAATAAATTTGGCAGCACACATTTTTCCTTCATCGGGGATTCGCTTAATTATCAGTTGGGACTTACAAGTAACAGATTTAATTTTTTCAAGAACATTTACCAGTCGTATTCCATTTGGCCAGTCGTGATGATTACATATAACTTACCTCCCTAGCTTTGTATGTGATCATAATGTATGATGATGACACCTCTCATCCCAAGTCCAAAGTAACTGGGAAATGCGATTAACTTGTATTTACAGCCGTTGGCAGATGAACTGAAACAATTGTGGCATGTTGGTGTTCAAACTTACGATGCACATAAGAAAGAATTTTTTAAGATGTATGAAGCACTGTTATGAACCATAAATAACTTTCCAGTGTATGCAAACTTGTTAGGATAGAGTATGAAAGGGAAGTTAGCATGTCTAATTTGCATGGAGGATTCATGTGTACACATTTAATTGGCTTAAAATGCCTATTTATGCATGTTCCTATGTCCATAAAAGCATCATGCATTATAAATATTGCATAACATGTATTGTCATGCATTTGGAGTATTTTGTGTAAATTGTATATTAATTTTCTTATTTTAATGGCTAAGGGATGATAAACGCCAGTTTATCATCAATCTTATGCCCTAAAACTGATCTAGCTCTTAGGATTTTAACTCCGCAAATGAGTTTTTAGGTTGCATTTAGTCATTCACGTAGGATGGGCATGCATTGCATCTTTTTTTCTTTTTAATGCTTTTACTTGAGTGTCAAGGATATGTAGAGAGTTAGATCGCACAAACCTTAGCACTCAAAAAGGTAGAAGATGATGGAGAAGCCCACATCAACTAGATCTCAGCTAGATCCAGCTCATCCTAATGGGATCCCAGCTCCTTCTAGCTGAATCAGCTCATCCTTAGCTCCATTCAGCTCATCTCAGCTAAATGGCAGCTCTAGCTAGTTCACCTCAGCTCCATTCAGTTCACTTCAGCTGGATAGCAGCTCAAACTAGCTCATGACAGTTGATCCCAGCTCCATTCCAACTTCTCCAGCTCAGAACAGTTCACTAGAAGCTCTACCTGACTAGGACTAGCTACTGCCATCAACTAGCTAAACCTAGTCAGTTGAAGAATAACTCAACCAGCTCAAGCCAGCTCAAGTCCAACTCCCGAAGACTCAACTCAACTCAACTTGGTTGAGGTGAGCTACTTCACCTAAGCTAGTTACTCCAGCTAGCTAGGTAATCTTTGGGAAAACCAAACCTAGCTCACCTCAGCTCACATCAGCAGAAGCCAGCTCATATTAGCTTCGCTTGGCAGCTTGCAAAAAACTAGCTAGCTAAGCCAGCTAAGGTAGCACTTTGCAACTCTCTTCAACAGCTACCAGCTCCAGTATAGCTCAGAGGCAGGTCCTCCTCAGCTCACCTCCAAAACCCTAACACCTTCTACCTCCTTTTCCACTCATCTATTAACTAAGCTAGCTTAGCTTAGATAGTTTACCACCTTAGCACCAAAACCTAACCCTAAAACCCACCTACATAAACTCCTCCAAATAACCTTAACCTAGTCCACCTAAGCTCCCCTACTCCCACTCTCTTTTGCCACCAAACCTATTCACCCCTTCACTTATTTCCACCACCAAAGGGCACCACCATTTTAGTGCCAAAACTCCCTCCATAACCACCATCAAAATGGAGCCAACTTGACTCCCCATCTCAACCTCTCATCCACCACCAACCCTAATCTTAACCCTCCATTTTTAGCACCACCTAGGACCCCTTCTAGAAGCTTAACCACCAAATCCAATTCTAACCTTCCATCCAAAAGCCACACCAACCCCCCTCTCCACTCCTATATCTACCCCATCTAACCACCACCATGCAACCATCTTCCCTTAGTGTAAATTCTACCCATACCACCTACATCTCAAGGCCAAGCAAGAAGAAGAGAAAAAGATCAAGGGAGCAACCTACCTGCCCCCTTGGTGCCTTCTTCTTCTCTCTTCCTCTCCCTTGTGCCATGCCAAGGAGGAAGAGCTCTACATCCAAGGAGGATGGTCAGGCATTGAGGAGAATCTAGGGTAGACGTCCACCCTTGGAGGAGCACCTTGGAGAACCAATTGAAGGAAGGAGCAAGGGAACATCTTCTTCAAGCCCAGGAGCCATCGAGCTTGAAGTAAAGATTATTTTGAGCTTCAACCAGAGGATTATATTTTCTTCTATCTTTATTTTATCTTTGTATTAGCTAGTGGTTTACTATTTTCTTGTTAAAAAGCATTCCTTTACATGTACTCCATTTCCTAGTAATACAAGTTTCAATTTGCCTTCCAATTCTTATTTTCTAGTTAATGTGTTTTTCATGTTCTTAGTAGCTTAGTGCACCACACCTTCTTCTTCTAATTACTCTAGGCACACTTCCCTAGGGTGGGCTTAGAAGAAAAGCGTTTCTTCTTATTACTTAGGTTTAGTTGATAAGCATAGTCTTTAGCATAATATCATCCTCGCATTTGTGCCTGATATTTTGAAAACTATAAAAATAATAAAAACTAAAATTATAAAATACAAGTGTTGATTTGAGAGGTGAGAGAGAGAACCATTTCATGTGATTAACAATTTAGCCTCCTTGGATAACCCTAAATACTCATCCTATCTAGGTTTTATAAATTTAAGAGTTGATCGGATTTACACGTACAATGACACTACTTCTCATTAATAACAAAAC
This sequence comes from Thalassia testudinum, assembly GCA_037157565.1. Classification (NCBI taxonomy): domain Eukaryota; kingdom Viridiplantae; phylum Streptophyta; class Magnoliopsida; order Alismatales; family Hydrocharitaceae; genus Thalassia; species Thalassia testudinum. Next base: position 126,418,891 of record JAZHRO010000014.1, on the reverse strand, counting down.
ATGTAAAATCTACATCAGGGGACAGGGTGATATCTTTCTAGGCTTCAAATTGACAATCAGACCATACGGATGTGATCAGGGTGATGATCGAAGTCCAACACCTCTGGAATCACCCTGATTCGGCATCTGTAGCATCTTGTACAAGACATAAAACTAAAGGCCAAGGGGTAAGGTGGTGAAAATTTAGACTTCAGACAACAAATCCAACTACACAAATGGGTTTAGATCAACAATTGCAACCTAACGGCATGAAAATCGATTCAATCTGACATCTGTAGCACCACCTACGAGCAAAAGAAGATGCACAGCTCAGATGGTGCCACATGGTAGAGCATAACAACATGAAGGAGACAAGGTGACATATTTTGGGGCTCTAAATGAAGAATTAAACCATACAGATAAATCCAGATAGACGATCGCAGCCCAACGACGCAAAAATTGATCCAATCGGATATTTGTAGCATCCTCTACGTGCATTTGAAGATGGACGGTCCATATCGTGCCACATGGCGTCATCCGAGCCACCCAAGGCCAACCACAACCTTCCCTCTCCACCGTCAGATAAAGATCCCATGGCCTTGAGTGCGGGACCATCAATTAATCCACTTGATAATCCAAGGGTCGTAGAGTGGTGGTTGAGAGCCTTATCCCCAAGTAGCGGCATGGGTTCAAGCCCCAGCAAGCACCAAAATCCTCAAATCACAAGGCTTGTGCTCAATTGGCCATGTGATCACCATCAGAGGGAAATGAAGGCACCACGTGGCTCAATAAGAGTCATCCAAGTTGATAGTGGCTCATCCAATGTAATTTGAAGGGGCATGAGGTGCAGGTTGATTAAAGCCATGCAATATTGATCGGATGGCTCTCATTCTATCCGTGCCAGATCCACACTAGCCTTTAGTAATGCTTGCATGCGTCACTAAAGGCCTTACATTAATTTTAAGGCCTTGAAATGACCCTTTTGCACCTATTTCTTCATCTATAAATAGCCTACCCCCTCCACTTCATCTCTCTTCCCACACCTTCCTCACTTCCTCCAAGGCTCTAAGAGCTTGTCCCAAGTCCTTGATGCTCCACTAGAGCTAAAAAATAAATATTTTTCCTCCCATCCCTATTCGTGGAGCATCCCATGGTCGTCTTCTCACCACATTCGAGAAGCAGATCCCACTATGACGCCACCCTATCTCATCCCCAATTCGTCTAGCTTCGTCCTCCTTCTAGCTCCTCACCACTCTATTCTAGGTGCTCCATCAACACAGCTCATCCTCCAAGCAGCCGTCGAGGAGTATTTGTCTCATCTTTATCTTTTTATCGGTTTCTAGAATAGTTTTATTTTCTTCAAGTAGTTGTAATGAACCCTGATTTGTTTTATGAAATAATTGTTCTCTCTCTATTATTTTGCAAGTAGATTAGATAGAAAATATTTCGACATGATCACTTGTTGTAAAAATGCAAAAAAAAAAATAAAAAACCCCAAAACATGAAAAACAAATAAAAAAATGCAAATTTCTTAAATCAAACATTTGTCTCCCCAAGTTCGACCTAGGACTTACTAGAGTTTCAGTAAAATTATTTGATAGCAAATTTTCTGCAACACAACTTCAAATCACTTTTCTTGCATGAAATATTCACCTACCATTTTGGCACTATTGTTGAGGAGGCAACGCTCTTCAATTTTTCTTGCGTTTCCCGCACTTACCTATTTATCTCACTTTTCTCCCCTCTTCTTGTGATTACAGGTACTCTTCCGAGGTGGGCCAGAGCAGTTAGATTGGAGCAAAGTGAAGATGAAGGTTCTGTAAGTTCTTCCCCCCCCACCCACCCAACCACCATACCCTAGATTTTAATTTTTCCATACTATTAAATCAAACCAAATCAACTTAGGTGCTTGCATAAACCTAGGTTAGGCTTGGTTGGTTGATTCCCACTTCACCTCACCTCACCCCCCTATATATAAAATAATAATAATAATAATCTGATTGTGGGACTCAACTAAACATATGCACTATATACACCCACAAATTTAAGGTACACCGATTCTCTAATTTTAGTACTCAACCAGGATTCCGACCTGAGGAACCGATGCATGTAAAAACAAAACATAAATGAGTAGAAATCAGAATAGGCTAATCATTTCTTTTGCCTTAACTTAGTGGTGCAACAGGACAATTGACTGAACTATTTGAGCCACACCACTTATTACAAAATTTATCCACCTGGTAGCTTGCCACTTAAGGTTTAACTTTTAGGAACTAACCAGGCACCCCACATTCTAAGTTTTAAAGGAATATATCTTCACCAATGATTTCAAAACATGGTTTGCCTCATAAAACCTGATTGAATAAACTTAAAGTTGAACCCTAAAAGCCACTAAAGCAAGATTCAAACCTTAAAATCCACATCACCAATAATAATCTTGGTTAAAAACCCCCTGTTGTGCACACACACACATGGAAACTGATTTTTAAGGGCACAACCTATCTAAAGGGCCCATCACATTCCAAAGCGCATTCAGACCTAAGCCTAACTAAAATAGAGTAGACGTTGGCCTTTTGGATTGACTCGATCTTTAAGGCTTAAATCAAGATTGTTTTTGATTAATCTACTTCTACCGGTCCATCTGATGTCTAGCTTGGGGAGTAGTGTCAAACGACCGTGGTTCGAGGGTATCAAAGGAACCCAAGGCGCAAGCCAAAGGAAGAACCTTCTCCCCAATCCCTCCTTCTAACTGGTTGGATTGACTAGATAAAAGTAGGCTAAATTGTTTATATTCTTAAGATGGGTTCTTGGAGTCTATAGATCTTTAGGCTAACTGACGAGTCAATTGTTCGCTTTAAAGTCGTTTGTAGTTTTATGTGGTGGAAAAATCGACTAATCAATATTTAAAAAGAAATAACCACTCATAGAAGAGCAGGTCGTATCCGCAGGGAGGTAATGACGTATTTAAATTCGCACCAGTTAAAAACGTTGGTTCGTAGTTAGTTTGGACAAGAATCAAGCCAAAATTGCCTTCAGATTAAGGTTGAATCAAGAAATCATGCTGAAATAGCAATTCTGAATAACTAGAGGATATTTGTCGCAATGCAGAATCAATAAAATATCATTAAAAATTGACAATGGCAGAAAATGTAATTATTAATGGCCATGTTACTGTAGCAAAACAGGGGATTTTTTCCCCTTTGCCGTGTGCGACGAGGAGTAGACGATCGGACGCGGGAAGCTCGGAGGAAGTTCCTTGGACCGAGGGCTTCGAAGCGGTGGTGGCGGCATGTCGCGCGGTGGCCGGAGCCGGCCGGACGAAGCTCCGACGGAGGTGGCTACAGCCGGTGCTGCAGCTGTGTTGGCGAGAAGTGCATGCACTGCAGGAAGGTACGCGCTCTATTGGCGGAAGCGTTGCAGCCGGTGCTGGCGAGTGCACGCTGGAAGTGGCCGTGAGACGCAGCAGGGGTGCGCGCAGGCGGAAGGCGTGGCGCAGGGGAATGCCGTAGCTGGCGTGGCCTGTTGGCGGTGAGCGCAGGTGAGGTTGCAGGTGTGGGTGCGCAGCCGGGTGGTTGCGAAGGCTAGAGGGCGTGGGTAAAGTACTGCAGGCGTGCGGGTTAGCGGGCGAGTGTGGTTGTGTGGGTGCAGCTGCAAGCGGAAGGTGAGCGGGCGTGAACGGTGAGGCGCTACAGGCTGTGCACGTCTTGCATGCGGCTGGAGGCGATGCGATGCCTGGAGTGGATGCGGGAGTGAGCGGGTGAGGTTGCGGTTCAGGTGTTGGAGATGAAGTGGGCGGACGGTGCTTGCTACTGGAGTGGGGAGGTGGCTTCAGATGTCCGGGAAATATCCCGGACGTCTTAAGTGACTGAGAAGATGATTGCAGCGATGGTGGTTGTTGATGATGATGGCGGAAGGGGCACGGCGAGGTGCTTACGGTAATGCGAATGACCTCCGGATGGCGGTGTGGCCTGTCACACCACACGCCCACAGTGGTGGAGGGTCGTCGCCGCGGTTGAGGCCGGTGGTGTGGAATGGAAGAGAGAAGCACTCTCTACACAGTGGTGGGTCGGTGGTGGAGGCTTGCCCCGCTCAGCATCCTCCCCCCTCCTTTTGTAGCTGCTGCACAAATTTGAATGGAGAGGCGGGAGCAGATACACCTTCTCCGTTGATCCATGAATGTGCTTTTAGTGCGGCCGGAGGCGTTGCAGCGGCAGCCGAGTCGTTGCTGAGAAGAACAATCTGTTTATTCTACATCTCATTTTGATTTCTCTGTGTAATATTCTCTCTCCCTCTTACTCTCTCTCTCTCTTCTATTCATTGTAAATAATCAGAATGTTTTAAATTTAATTACTTTGTGACAAATAAAAGGAAACGCATAGTTTTTAAATCAAACGTACGCCTCCCTGTGTTCGACTCGGAATTTTCATTTCGGTATAAATTTTATTTGTTGAACACGAGTTCTTCCCTTTCAAGCTACAACACCAGGTTTTCCAAAATAGAACACGTTAGCGTAGCAATTCGAGCGTTCAACATTTTGGCGCCATTGCCAGGGAGGCGACGCTCTTTGATTTCTCTTCGCGTTTTCTAACTTACAAATCATTTACCTCACTTTTATCCTTTCTTATTGTAATTGCAGGTACTCTTTCGAGACAGGCAAAAGCGGTAGATTGGAGTAAAATGCTGTGGAAGGTTTTGTAAGTTATCCCCCACCTCCCACCCATTAGATTTCATTCCACAACATAATAATTCAAACATCAATCAACCTAGGTATTTTTATCAACTCTAAGGTTAGATTGTTTGTTGTTTGACACCCATACTCACCCAAACCCCCACATTAAAAAAAGAAAAATTAAAAAAAAAATCTCACAAAGGTACACAACCACATCTGATTTTCAAACTCAACCGGTAAACCGATCTTAGGAGCCGGTACACACATTCAAACACATAATTGAGTAGAAATCAGATTAGGTAATCATTTGTGTGCTTAATTAAGTGGTGCATCAAGCCAATTGTTTGAGTTAATTGGGCCGCACCACTTCAATTAAAATCAACTCATCAAGTAGCTGCTACTTTGGTTCAACTCTTAGAGATTTACCAGGCACTCCACATTCTTTTTAAGCTTTAAAGGAAAACATCTTCACCTGTGCTTGCAAAACCTGTTGTGCCAACGAAACCTGTTTGAAAACACCTAAAGTTGAATCCTAAAAGCTACTAAGCAAGATTTGAACCTTAAAATTCACCGCATCAAAAACAATCTTGCTTGAAAACCACTGGTTGTGCATGCACACACAAATCAATCAATCATTAAGGGCACAACCCATTTAAAGGGTCCATCACATTCCAAAGCACATTCAAACCTAGCCCTAAATAAAACAGAGTAGACGTTGGCCTTAAGGATTGGACTCACTCTTCAGAACCCAGAATGAGATTATTTTCGATTAGTCTATTTCTATTATTCAATCTGATGTCTAGCTAGGGGAGCAAAATCAAACGATCGCGGCTGGGGGGTACACTAGGAACCGGAGGCGCAAGCTAAAGGAAGAACCTTCTCCCCAGTCCCTCCATCTAACTGGTTGGATTGAACAGACGGAAGTAAATCAAATCGTTTCTTTATCTCAAGACGGGTTTTGAGAGTTTGTAGGTCTGTAGGCTAACCTACTTAAGGTCAGGTTTGATTGTTTGTATTGCAGGGCACCTTTCTTCCTCCCATGTCTAATGAATCATTCCACATATTTCACGCATTCCTGCTCTTTCCCTCCTGTTTTGAATTATCCTCAACATGATGATTATCCCGACTCGTACTGTAATCAACCATCAGTTAATTGGGATAACTCGGATTGGGGATACAGTTCCAGACCTCCGTGTTTAGGGTCTAACCCTGAACACTTTGATTCTGATTTCTATCCTTCTCAGAGCTACATTGATTATAGATCATCTTCCTTTCATGAACAACCTAATACGATCTACAATCAAGAAGGATACACCGATCTTTACCCATCCTCTGATTTCACTGCCTTTAGGTCATCACCATCTTTTGAACAATCTGGAATGACCTATTATCAGGAAGGGTATAACGAATCTCAATTCGTTAATTCCCCTACTTTGACCCCAAACCCGCCCAACCCTGAACCAAATCATTTGTTTCAGGTTAACCAGGCTCAAGATAAGGTTTTGGCTAACTTGAGGAATATCATTCAATCTTTAGAAGTTCAGCCAATACCATGCATTAAGAGATTGGAGCCCCTGATTGAAATGATTGACGATTTAAACAAGTCATTATTGGATTGGCTCCAGGATGTTAAGGATAAGAACTCGGGTGAGTTTTTACTTGGGAAATTAGCGAAATTGAGATGAGATTCATGGTTGCTTTGATTCAATCATGGGATGATTCCCTGGATGAACTCCCTTCAGGAAAGCTAATGACAGAACTCGCTCAGGCACCTGTTGGGGGGGACACGTGTTACGAGGCTGACCAGATTGAATTAAAGCAACCAATTAAGGAAGATCTGATTTCTTCACCTGAGATCCCTGAGCTGAGTTACGAGGAAATGTATATCTCCTTGCAATAGAAAGTGACAAATGATTTTGGGACATACATTGATACGGATCATGATTTCTTTGATGGTGAAGATTCAAGTTGCGAAGTCTAACGTGAGTTTTCTGAACACGATTTCTGTGAGACGATTGGGCCTGAGGAATCTGATAGATCATTTGATAGCCCAATAACTGAGGAAACTGATCTTAGGGCACACATTATGGATACAGAATCGCATTTTCTGCAGGATTCAATTCAATGCCCTGATTATCAGTTACACCCCGTTGAGCTTATTGATGATTCTATTTCTGAGATAATTAGACCCAAGTCAATTCTGATTTAGCCACATCATATAGACTTGGAGATTTCAGATGGGGTGAATAACATGAAAGAGGTCCCAAAAATTGATATGCTGAATGAGGAGGATAGGAGCCGGAAAGTTCTGATTTGGGAAGTTAGTTCTGGAGGAAGTAGAACACTAAGTCGAAGGGTGCCTACTAAGCTGAAACTATCAAATCAGAACCCTTACAACATTTGTTTTGAGGATGTCAAACTCAAGCACACATTCAACGATTATCCTTTTGAGCTTCAATTCTCTATTACCCGACTTTTTTGTCTTGGGTTGCATCCTCATAAATTGCAGGCCCGACCCCGCTTGCATTCTGATTTTAGGTTTTGGGTAATTTTTATCTAGAACCTAAGATATTCTCGATTATGGGAGACGGGTCTGCACCACAATCTGGTCTACATCTATGGACCTCTGTTGATAGGTCAGAGGATTCTTCTGTTTATTCTGATTCTGACCTGCACTTGTGAATTCTTCATTTTTTTTCTTTGTATAGTGTGCCTAGCTGAAGGCACTAAACTCAGCACATATACAGTTCTTTTTAGTTTTCATCTCGGAGAGGACCTGACATTCATGCAATTCAGGTGCTTTCTACGCTTTTTCACTCTGTTTTATGTCTTTTTAATATAATAAGGACATTGCATTAGATAGGCATGGGGGGGTGGTTATTCATCTCCGAATTCATTCATCAGCTCCGTAGATTTGTTTTATTTTCTTTTATAAAAAAAATTCAGAATTAGGAAAGAGAATTTGGGTTTAAGAAAATTTTCAATCTTAGGAAATACTATATTATGATTTGAACACAAAGACCCTTCAGGTCTTTGGACTTAATCAGCCCGTGTATCCGCTAAAATGTGGATTTATTTTTCGAGTTCTCGCCAACCTGAATTTCATCTTAATTGGAGTAAATAAGTTTGGGTGATATGTACACAACTTATCAACCCACCCTCTGATTTAAAAGAATTTTGAGTTTCTAGCATCTACACACTATTTTGTCACTGACTCGTTGTTCGGCAATTTTAACGAAAATTGGGTAGCTAATGAACCTTTTAGGGTGATATGGCTGGCAAGTTATCATGGGTAACAGCCCATAAGTAGGTTGTCCAGAGCACAGTCATTGGACCTTTCTTTTTTTTCCTACCCTTAAGTAAATCCTAGACTAGGGAAGTCACCTATTTTTCTTAAAAAAAAAAAAGAAGAAAAAAAAATCAAAAAGAAAAGGAGAAAAGAAAAAAAAGAAATAAGCCACACTTCGCCGCACGAGTATGGCTGGCAAGTTGTCGGTGGTAACAGTTCATCGACTGGTTGTCCAGAACCCAGCTCAGTAAATGCACTAAAAATTCCCAAAACACTTAGGAAGAAGCGGAGAAGTAGAATAAACTAGGGAGATATACAATGGATTCACCCTTGTGTTGACCCCGTAAAAAATAAAAGTAGGGAGAAAGCTACCGGTTGTAAAGATACACCTTTAGGCAGAATTCTTTTTGAGGTCACCTAGAGGCGTAGAACTCCGAAGTCCATTTTAATTGCCGATCAACGAGTCTATCACAATCACAATAAGATGCTTAAAACTTAGCGTTCTCATCAAATCTTGGGTGAGTTGAATGGCCGTAGAAAGCCACTCTTAAACCCTAAAATTTGAAAATCCAAAAAAAAAATTTCTTTGAACAAGGCAAGGGCTTGAGGCAGTTTGCATTTTGGCTGATACTCGGGCGCTGTTGTGTCTTTGAAAGTTCAGTTCCTAAGTACAAAATTTCTTAATGATTGAAAATAACTCAGGTCCAAATAATCCAACCTAATTTTTTTATAAATAGCATATAGTTTTTGCTAGGGAATAGCAAAAGATAGGTATGGGGGTATGATGTAAACACATTTACACTACTTAAGATGTCTATTTATGCATGTTCTTAAGCATAGGATTGCATTTCATGATATAAATATTGCATAACATGCATCATCTGGCATTTAGAGTAGTTTGAATAAAATGGAGATTAATTGTCTCCTTTTATGTACTTGGACAGCGCAAACATTTTATCGGGGACTCGGATCGAAGATCCAACCGTATGGATGTGATCAAGGCGACAATTGGAGTTCAACGATGCCAAGATCGCCCTAATCAGGCATCCGTAGCATCAAATAGTCACCGGGGAACCCTAGAAGATCAAGGGCCAAAATGGTGTAAATCCACACTTCAAATGACAAATCCAACTACACGGATGAATTCGGATCGACGATCGCAGCCCAACGACGCAAAAATTGAGTCAATCCGACATCCGTGGCACCATCTACAACATTCAGAAGATGGACGGCCAAGATGGCACCATGTGGTGCCATCTCGGCCGCCCAAACAGCAGCATGAATCTGGTGAAGCTTCCACACCCTCTCCCTCTACGTCGTTGGATCGCTTTCGACAGCCACACCGAAAAGCATCCGCTCGACCATCCGCACCTTGTAGCGCAACGGTCGAAGGCGCTATCGCGAGCTGCGGACGCGCGTTCGAACCGTAGCGAGTAAGCGAAGGGCGCGGGCGAGCGGGCACGGCCATGCGTCGGATCTTGATCAGACTGTCTTCTGCGCCCAATAGAGAAGATGTACTGTTGCACGCCCGCGCCTCATGCGGCATCGCACGCGTTGGGGCGGGCACGCAGCAGCGGGCAATGGCGCATCCTAAGCCGTCCGATCTCGAGATTGGACGGCTGAGATCTGATGAACGTGGGCGGATGCGTTGAGCGAGGGCAGCTGAGGAGGTGCGTGTGGGCGCGGGTACTATGCCCACGTTGGGGCTTTAGTGACGATTTTATCTGTCACTAAAGACCCCTCATTTATTGTTTTAAAGATGTAATGACCAATTTTCCCCCACTCCTTGCAACTATAAAAGGAGACCCCCTCCACACGAAATTTTCATCCCTTCTCTTCTCTACCTCTCCAAAGCTCAAGAGAAGCTTATCCCACACCCAGGATGCTTCTCGCGTGATAAAGTCCAAATTTTTGTCCCCCTTCGGAAGTGGATCCTGTGACGACGACGGTGTGCTGCTCCGTTCCCGTTCTTCTGCTTCGTCCTCCTTCATCCAGGCGTCGTCCCATCCAGCTCGTCCTCCAAGAGACCATCAAGGAGGATATCTCTCTCCCTATTCTTTTTACTGCTTTCTAGTATAGATTTACTGCTTTCTAGAGTAGTATGCTCATCCTCCAAACGATCGTCGAGGAGGACATTTCTCCCTCCATTCTTTTAATGCTTTCTAGAGTAAATTTATCACTTTCTAGAGTAATTGTTTTATGCTTTGTAGTTGTAAGAGTGAAATGAACAATCTCCTTAATGATAAATTCTCTGTTTATTCTACATCTCATTTTAATTTCTCTGTGTAATATTCTCTCTCTCTCTTCTATTCATTGTAAATAATCAGATAGTTTTAAATTGAATTACTTTGTGACAAATAAAAAGAAACGCGTAGTTTTTAAATCAAACTTTCGCCTCCCTGTGTTCGACCCGGAATTTTCAATTCGGTATAAATTTTATTTGTTGAACACGAGTTCTTCGCTTTCAAGCTACAACGACAAGTTTTCCAAAATCAAACACGTTAGCGTAGCAATTCGAGCATTCAACAGTGCCCCAGGAAGGATCGGATGTCTTCGACCGAGCTAGGCATAGGGACTTTGGAAATTAGATTCACCTTGGCTCGATCAACCTAGATGCCTTTTTCAGAAATGAGGCATCCCAGGACAATTCCCTTAGGTACCATGAAGTGGCTCTTTTCCCAGGAAAGAACCAAGTTCACGTTGATGCACCGCCTAAGGATTTGGACCAAGTGCAGGAGCAATCATCAAATGATTCACCAAATACCGAGAACTCATCCATGAATACTTCAAGGTATTCACCTACCATATCTGAGAATGTGGCAAGCATGCCTCGCTGAAAAGTAGCGGGTGCATTGCAGAGACCAAACGGCATCCTTCGGAATGTGTACGTTTCGAAGGGTTAGGTGAAGGGGATCTTCTCTTGGTCCTCGGGATGGATTGCAACCTGATTGTAACCAAAGTACCCATCCAAAAAGCAGAATAATCGATTTCCCGTTAGTTCTTCGAGAATCTGATCAATGAACGGTAGTGGGAAATGATCCTTTTTTGTGGAGGAATTGAGTCTTATGTAATCAATGTAGACTCTCCACGAGTTTACTATATGGGTCGATATGGCTTCTCCTGTTTCAGCCGTGATGATGGTGAGCCCTGCCTTCTTAGGCACAACTTCGATTGGGCTCACCCACTGACTATCGGAGATCAGGTAGATGATCCCTACATCTAACAACTTGATGATTGATTGCATAGAAAAGATACACCAGTAATTATGCCATCTTGTGTTATTTCCTGGCACTACCATTGCATCTTATGTAGCAATAGTTGCATTTGTAAATTGACACTTGCATGCATTTATTTGAGAGGGGAGGATAATGCGAATAATTGGTCATGTAATTAACGTCTTCATCAAGGGTTGCATTGCAAATTCACCATTCTCATTTTTTATTTTGACTTTGAATCACTTCTCCCTCGTGCGGCTCAGGGCATGGGGCATGCACCTCTTCGCACCATTCCTCTTCCAACAACATGGCTGGACTTCCTCTGCCAGCAGCATGGAGGTGGCATGCATCTCCTTCTTTAAATAGCCTCGCCCTCTCCCTTGCGCAAAGGGGAGCCTGGAACAGACACCACCGGCAGACACCTTCCACCAGGCTAATCTCCTCCCCTCTTCCCCTCCATACACAATATCTCTTCCCACTGAAGAGACACACTACAGGCAGGAGCAGGCTCAAAGTGGTCCCACGACCACCACTGTGAGTTCCACCACCGCCCAACTCCTTCGTGAGCAAGTGGGCGTGGTGGTTTCACCCTCTGTTTTCACCGCTTAACACCCTTGCCGCCATTATCAAAGCTTCAAGCTCCGGAGCTCTTACAGCAGCAACGCCAGTCCGCTGCTTCGCCAGCCGCTGCGCATACCCCTACAAGCCATCCGCAGGCTCTTCCCGCGCGCATAGGTGCCTTCCAGCGCGGAACTGTAGCTACAGTGCGGTGATTGGTTTGTTTCTCACTTATCCGGTCACCGCGCACTCTCTCTCCTCGCCGCAACCCGCTCCAGCCGGTCGCCCATGCCTGCGTCTGTCCCCGCGTCTATGCCCGCACCGGTTCCCACCCGCAATGTAGTATGTTGCGTTGCGCTCTCTCTCACACTCCCACACTCGCCTGCGCGCGACGACAAGTGCGTGTGTTCCCTTTAGCGCCCGCGCAGCCCTTATGCGCCTGTGTGTGCCTTGGCCACCAAACGACGCCCACGTCCACCAGACGTCTTAACTCACCCGCTCTCTCTCACACTCCTCTAGTGTGCACTCCCACACTCATGCACACACACATACTAGTACACATACACACTCATGCACTCACACACTCACTTGTACACACCTATACATATATATATATACATTTACATATCTATATACTTAGATACTTATACAAATATATCTACATAAATATATACATATATATATCTATATACATATATTACTAAATATATATATATATCTATATAGTTAAATATATATACATATATATCTAGTTATAAATATATATATATACACCTATATATATATTTACATATCTATATATATATAGATATATATATATATATACATAACTACATATACACCTATATAGTTACAACCCTATCTATATATATACACACATATATATATATACATATATATATATATATTTACATACACATCACCTACCTATATCCATATGCCCTTGCACTAGTCACTCCACCATGCATTATATTGCGGAATATCTACACTAGTTGCTGATATTCCCCGATACATGAATAAAGCAGGCGCCTCCGCACACACTCCCACACATCCATCCTACACTCTACGCGACACTTCGTCTTGTTGGTTGCATCTTACTAGACGTGGACCAACTCCATACTGTGCTACACGCCATTTCCGCTTCCACCCCCACCCATATATATATATACTATATTTATTTCTTTACAAGCAACCTATCTTGTTTTTATTTCTCTTTTGTTTCCTGCTATTAAAAAGATAAAAAAAGAGTAAAAGAGAAAAGATAATCCTTGTCTTGCAGGTACTCGATCTTGCAAATAGCAGGGCCAATTCTTTTGGAAACCCTAAGTTGGCTCAAAGCCAAGAATAATTTAGCTCAAAGCCAAGGACCTCATTTTGAGGGTGTGCCTCAAGGACAATATTATCAACAAAAAAATCTTAAATAGAAAAAAACCAAAAACATAATAAATGCACAGAAGAGATACATTTTAGGAAAGGCGTAGAAACTTCTTCACCTTTAATCCCCGCCTCCCTGAGATCGACCCTGGGCCTAAAAGTGACCAAGATAAAATTAAGTAGCCCAGATAAGAAATTTTGTGAAAGATGGTTAGACTCGATTTAGGCTAACCGCTATACTCACTTCAACGATAATTTCACCATATAACACAACCTATTCGAGTTCGACCACCCTTTTTCTGGCACCGTTGTCGGGGAGGTGCACATTGAGGTAAGTTTCTACTCCATTCCTTTGATTTTCTCTTCTCACACCCTTCTCTTCATGGGTGTTTTTATTTTTTAGTGTGTAGGTAAACCAGTTGCAAGGAGGAGGCAAGCAGAGGAGGTCGGAGACGTGGGTAGATCCAAGGTGGGAACAAGAGTGTGAAGTCGCCGACGCTGCATTGGAGCTTCGCCCACGTTGCTGAAAAGGTAGGTCTCTCTCTTAGCAACTTAGGTCAACTTGTCACCTTAATAAAAAAAAAAGGCCTAAAACCTAAAAACACTTCTTAGGATTTCTTGGGGCAAGTGGATTAAAAATCACTTGCTTGATTGTTTGCCATCGCCCCCACTGCACTTGGATTTCCAGCCAAACTTCGCATAGTGAAGATGTAAGAATCTTGATTCTTGAATCTTTTGTCGTGTGAAGTATTCTTTGAGGCAAGATTAAATAGATTGATTGCCATCCCTCCTTGCCTCATTTATCAGCAATGCGGGATCACATTTTTGGTGGGGAGACTTGGAATTGAGTTGATTCCAACCCCATCATGACCTTTCACGTGCCTTAGATTTGATCCCGAATATTTCAACCCCAATGATGAGTGGCTACTCATCATGGCTAAAAGGCTGAAATTAAGCTAGACACTAAGCAAAACAATATCAAATTAACATATAAAAAGGGTTAAGTGTAGGAATTAAAGAAAAGACCTAAAACTTTTTAATGTGTGTTAAAGCTTCATAATTAGGTCACAAAAGTGAGATACTCTGAAAACAAAAGAATAAATGATGATCCATGCATCAATTGAACACATAAACAAGTTTGAAAAGCCACATCAGAAGTAAAATCAATGTCTTAAATGTTCAATTAAGCACATGTAAAAATTTGAAAGCAATTGGACATCATTTAGGCTTAGAAATAAATAGATTAAAATTAGGTCCTTCATGCATTACATTTCTACCCTTCAAAACTCCTTTTTGGACCTTTTTCCAAGCCGTAGGGACCCTTTTTTAAGACTGCAGGGCCCTTCCAGCTGCTATTCTTCTCACTTATGGGCCTGCATACAAATGTTCTACCCCTTCGTTCAAGGGTCCGTCTGCAAATTTCCCCTTTATTTCAGAGAGAAGCCTACTGCTCTTCACGCGCACTGTAGCGCGCGAAGAACACGGCTAATCTCAGCCGTCCGTCGCTCTTTAGATCTTGATCTACGGTTGGATTCTATTGGAACTTTCGCATAATTCGGTGCGTGCGTTCACCTCTCTCCCCAGATCTCATCTGACGATCAGATCTTGTGCTCAGCTCACCGCGTGCTCCGCCCCTCACATCCTCGCCACCGGTTGCATCTTGTTTATTCTCACCTGCACGGTGATCTCAGCCACTGAGCTGCTACTTAAGCACCTCCGTGGTGTCGCGCGCAAGGGATCGCTCCCTCCTACATCTCTTAGCGATCAGTTCGTCCACTCCAGTCTCTCCTCCTCATCTAGCCCCTGATTTCACAGCCACCAGCTGTGGAATCATCGCCTGCTCTCGACCCTCCTCATCGCTAAGGACCTCGTAGCACCTAAGGACGACCCTGGAGTCTCACTAGCAGACTCTTCCCTCCGCTAGAGTCACCCTCCTCCTTTCTTCCTCCTTAGCCGTCGGTAAGGACCCATAGGTCCCATTCTTCCTTTTAGTTTAGGTTTTTAATTCTGCACAATTAGTGTTAGTTGTAGTTTACAGTAGTTTAGAATAGATTTAGCTTTAATTGTTAGTGTTTAATGTTAGCTGTAGTTTAGATTAGTCTTAGGAGTAGAATTAGCATTAGATCCCCTCCCTCACCTTCTCTGATCAGTCCAGATCAGAGGGGAAGAATCATCTGTTCATTGTTCAATTTATCTCCCTCTTCATGTTTTGTTTTTCCACCATCCAATTCTGATTTATGTTTCTTTTAACGACGAATTTTTCATCATTCACCCACACATCTGGACCCAATTTCAGATCTGATGGTGTACTGCCTCAGATCTGAAATTGGCGTCACAAGCACCATTTGGGGCTTCTCACTCACCACATTTGTGTTCACAAAAGCCCCTTTTATTTTAGATTGATTGCCTCAGTTTGTCAGATTCACCTTAACATGGATTTTAAAGAATTTTGCTCTCTGGATTGCCTTGACAGATCTGATAAATTGAAGGGATTTTGGTTTTCCTTGTGGACAAGGACTCTGAGAAGTTCTCTGGTGACAGAGAACAACTCAAAAGAGCCTTTCATGAATCTGTTTCTACCTTGATCTGAATGCATTCGCAAGCTTTTATAAATTCCTTTAATGCATTCTTAGTCTGTTTTGCCATTTCAGAACTGCCATACACCAGCTGTTTTGATGATTATTTTTGTATGGTGATTTCCTAACCTAAGGAGTTCTCCATACTCCTTAAGGTTGCAAGAAACTGGGATTGTATGTTTTTGGTTTTATTTGATTAAGTTAAGTTCTCCTTCATGCTGTCTATAGTATTAGGAAGAGCTAACTCAATGCCATTTGTTGTTTTGATCTGAAATGATGCTTTTGATGAGGGCTTCTTGTTGGGTATTTGAACTGAATTCTTATGTGATTTTCATGAGATTTAAACCCTTATCAGATTTGGATTTCATCTCTTTAATTTTTAGTTTGTTTTGAATTTTCTCTTATTCCCAGTTATACAGTAAAATGCTGCAAATTGCAGCTACATTCCCCTCTTCTCTAAGCTCCCTTCTCCTCTAAATTCCTCTCATTTGTTGAATACATCCCTCTCTTCAAGTGGACTAACTGCAGCAGCAGTTAGCCATTTGACAGTGGCTTAAGCCACTGCTACAAGCACTGAACAGCAACACACTCTCATTCTCCTCTCCATCTTCTCTAACATTAGCTGAGCTGCTGTTTAAATTGAAATAAAAACTTAATTAACCCTTCTTCCTAACTTCCTACTAAAGCCTACTTATATATACTTAATTCTCACACTGTAAATATACATATCCATACTATTATAACTATAATATACAGCCTAATTATGTAAATAGAGATACATAGATATACTGTAAATAATGCATAAACTTGTCCGTAAATCAATATACATATGTAATCTATGTAAATATATGTATAAGTACTGAATTATTATATATGTATTTACTTAATTTTGTATATATATACAGAGACAGAGATATATTTACTTATTTAGTAGCTATATTATAGATTAATTAGCTAAATTAATAATTTAGAGCTATAATTAAGTAAATAAATCTATAGACTTAGGTTAATATATATAGTAGGTAATTTAAGTTAGTTAAAGTATAATTATACCTATTATAGTTTACTGTTAGCTTAGTTTTACTTAAACAGCCCAGAATAGCTAGCTTAACTTAAATAAAATAGAAATAAATTTGTAAAAATACAATAAAAATATGTATAAAATACTTAAGTATGTAAATTAAATCTGTATAAGGTCAATAAGACCATTTACTAATTATTTTATAAGTAATTAACTATTTAATCACCTAAATCAACCTGTATAATCAGCCTAGTTTAGCGAATTTATTTGTATAGGAAACATATTTAAAATTCAAAATTAATTAATCAATTATGTAGTATTATGTAAGTATTTTATTTACCATATTTTATTTTATTTTTTTTAATAATTTATGGCCCCCAAATGGAGGGCCAAAAAGGGCGTACAGACGTAGCTGCGTCTGATTTCCAGGGCACGATGTGGCGCTGGAATAGCGCCACATCGTGTGCTGCAAACCAAACGCAGCGTTTTATATAGAATTTATGTTTTACACAAGGCACTCATCACGGGCGCCCGAAACACAATGCCATGCCATTCGACCCGATTACCTAATACGCTCTGAACTGTCTGATATGCGATGATATTGTGAACATGTGATGTGTGTGGGACTGGGGGCCCGAGCGTGAGCATGTTGTGTGGCGTTTGGTTGAGGCCTTGCGCTGAGAATGAATATGTAATTAAGCCACCTAATCAAAGATTAGGGCGCGGTAAGTAGAGGTCTAGTCCCACCCTTTGGGTGCAGTATATCCCTCGAAAAGCGCACTCAGAAATTAAACACATTTTACACTAATGACATTAAGCTAATCCCCTTCCCACCGCAGCCTCTTGAATATGTTAAGACAGAATTTCTAAAGATAGAAGAACAGACGAGTTAACACAAAGAAAAGACTTAATGAAGAAACAAAAGAGAAAAAGAAAAGACTTAGTGTACATACATAGAAGTAGAATAAGTAGTATACGTACGTAAGTATAAGTAGTATAGCTTGTTATTTGTATAAGTAAACCTATGTAATTACTAACAGAATAAAATGACACTATAAACGTCGCTAAAGACCTCAGTTTGCCTCTTTAGGTTTTATATAGTGTTTTCTGAGATTTAACGACACTTATATCTGTCACTGAAAGTACTGTATATGTTACTATAAATAACAAACTGATAAGTTAAGTCTCTACACCATTGCATCCTATGGTATTATATACTATTATGTTAGTACTAATAGGATAACTTGTAAATACATAGTTTAGAGTATAATAATAGATTGTTTGATGCTTGTTCATAGTTAGTATTTTTGCAAGCATTTCTTAGTAATTAGGTAAATAAAACACACATTCATTCATTCTTTAATAAGATGTAAAGTTTCTTTTTGGAATTAGAGGATAATTTTGAGATCAAAGAGTGACCGATGTAATTTAATAAATTGCCTCCCAGTGAACGACCTGGAACAAAACCAGTAAAAATTAGATAAATAAGCAAATGATAATAATGGTTGTAATGACTGGTACTCACCCATACTCACCACTATACGACATTCTTAATGTTATATTACACACTATACTGCAACGACATGATCATAATAATTCATTCATCATACAGTCATTGCAAATCGTATTTCACCCAACACTTTGATTTTCTTTACATTATCTTGTTGTTGAGCTTGTGTGTGGAACATCATTTTAGTGATTGGAAGCACTTGAATTGAAGTGCTTTGGCTCCCTTTCATACTAACCTAAAATTGACTCGTGCATCCACACATAGAAATTTTCACCTAGGGAAGCCCATTGCATTTTTAGCATGCATTAACTAACTAACATTGAAGAAGGGTTTGTTGGGCATAGAAGAACTTGTATTTTCTCAAAACCTAGAGATTGGTTGAATTGGTAACTCAGCGAAATCTTAAAATCCATACTACTTAAGGTTGAAATTCTAAAAACCATTCACCAACTAAAACTTCAATTCAGGGAGATTTCCCCGTTGCATGCTTAGTTTACACACTTTCTAAAAATAACACACTTGGGCATTACCCGTATACAATGCCCTTCACATTCCTGAAGCACTTGATCTTAAGCCTCTAATTAAAACTGGTAGCAACTTGACCCTTATTAAGGATTGGAGGCCTAACTACCTACGTGTAGCGCCTACGTGCTGGTGCGAGTTCCCGCATGCTATCGGGTGTCTAAGACTGGGGCAAACGGCCTTTCAATCTAGCCTGGTGGTTCCGCGGTGCTCGCATTTGGTTTCGTAGGTTGTGATAGTTGGTAACTTAGATCTTTAGGTCTAAGGGCACATTGTAGAGGTTAGGACTTTGATTTCCTTGATTTGTCATCAAGTGTACCTTTGCGGCGTCATTTCTCTCATCCCCTTTTCCCTTCTTATCTCTCCAATTCTTCCAGCGGTAGTGCATGTTTGGGAGGAGGTCACAAAACCCTGAATTGTTTGAATTGTATGATAATTTTAGAAGGAAAGAAGCCAAATCATCATCCTCCTCCACAAACATGGCTGCACACCCACCCCTAAATCCCGAGGGAGGAAACCGCCCTCAAAACCCACCAGGTGGTGGTGCCATGGACCCCATAACCGGCCTCCAAGCCCAAATGGAAATGGATAATGAACAGATTGAAGCCATTAGGGAAACCATGGAGGAAATGCAGAACCCTCCCGAATGGGAGGAGCATAGTTCTCTTAGCTCTTATCAAAATCCCGCTGCTACAGAGACCATAGGACAAATTCGGGTCCCCATGGGTGGGGACGATTTTGAATTGAAACCCAATATAATTGGCCTGATAAACTTCCACTTCCATGGTCTTGCAAGTGAAGATCCTTTTTTCCATTTGGAAGACCTAACCCGATTGGCTGAAATGGTTAAACCAAGAAACATCCGATTATCAATTGTCCTCATGAAAATGTTCCCGTTTTCATTGCAGGATAAAGCATCGCAATGGTTACGCACCCTGGGGAGAACCATCCATTCTTCGGAAGAGATGCAAATAGCATTTCTCAAGAGATTCTTCCCAATCGGGCGAACCAATGCACTTCGCCGTGCTATAACTTCCTTTACGCAACAAAACGGCGAACAGTTTCATGAGGATTGGAAGAGGTATAATGACCTCCTCTGGAAGTGTCCGCACCACAGTCTGCCTAAGTGGCATATAGCCTAGATTTTCTATTATGGGCTAAATGAGACTTTGAAGCAGATTGCAGACGCTTCTTGCGGAGGGAATTTCATGCATAAAGATGAGAATGGAGCAATCGAATTATTTGAAAACATTAGCGAAAACTCAATGAACAATGCCTCCATTGTCGCCTTTAATCATACCAACCTACCCCGTAATGTTCACGAAGTTGACACGAGACCCTCCCATTCATCCACTGATCTTAACCTTATAGCACAAAAATTGGATGAAGTCTCCGTCGTGCACAAGAAGCGGGATGAGCTTCTGGCCAATCCCGCCCATTCTATGGCAAACACCCCCACCTTACCACTTCGTCACAATCCCAATCCTTCCAACGCCAGGCCTCTCCCCAAAAACCCTGTGAGATCTTCCTTACCGAGTGTCACGATGAAAGATTCGGTAAGTCATGTGGATCTGGCTTCTGCAAGCCAGTATTTTGACACAAAGGACCAAGCCTTCGTGTGCTCGGATGCATATTTACATGCGAACTTGTCTTCTGGCTTAGAAGACGCTTGCACCCTGGGGAACAACCCGTTCTCTGGTACTTATAACCCAGGGTGGCGAAATCATCCTAATTTCGCATGGTCCAATAACCCATAGTGCCAAAACCCCATGGGTGGGCCAATGCGACCGTCTGCACCCATCATCCCAAGGGCCCAGTCTAATCCTGTGGTGAATCCGCCATCAAGTCCTTGCATACCGCAAACAGAACATGCATCAAGTCCTCTTAATAAACTGATGCGAATGATGACGGAAATGTCTAAGCGCCATGAAAAGAACATGACCTCTCTTCAGCACCAATTGGCACAGCAGAATGCCGAGATTAGTCAACTACGTATGGCGACTCGATCTCAGGGCACTCTTCCAGCCCAACCTGTTCCCAACCCGTGAAATTTCATACCCCGTGGTCCTCAACCACAGGTACGACCTTCTCAGGGGCAGGTTCATCAAATTCTACAAGCACCGAGCAATCCTCCAGGATTTCAAGCTAATCCCGCTGCAGCACGTCACCTTATGTCCCTTTTGTGAACCCTCCTCCGCCTTATGATCCCACTGGACCCGCATCGTCCAATGCGATTACTACGAGGAGCGGTAAGCAAACCGTCGATCAACCTCGACCTGATCCTGGCCCATCTTTTTCATCGCCGTCTCAATTGGGATGCGCACCGCATTTGCGAGAGGACGATACACCCAAACTAGTGCCAGAATCGGTCCCATTCCCTGAGGCTCTACTAAGGGAGCCAAAAGGCAAGAAAAAGGACATGTAGGCTTTTGATAACCTGTGTAATTTATTCAGGGATGTTGAAATCAAGGTACCCCTGTTAGAGGCTATCGACCACATACCTACTGTCGCCAGATTTTTCAAAGACTACACTACACCCAGGCGACAGTCAAAGAAAACAAAGAATCCGGTGGTTCTCTCGCCTCATGCGAGTTGTGCTATGCTGTCAAATCTACCACTGAAGCAGAAAGATCTGGTCACACTGCTTATTTCTTGTAGCATCCAAGGCTGCAATTTTAACTGTGCTCTGCTTGATCTAGGATCTTCCATCAATCTTATACCAACCGTCATGCTCGAGAAATTTTCCTTAGGAAATCTTAAACCCACCCCTATCACGTTACAGTTGGCAGATCATTATGTCAAAATACCAAAGGGTGTGGTGGAAGATGTGGTGGTTAAGGTCAACAGTCTCTATTTTCCCATTGACTTTCTTACTTTGGATATGGAAGTTCCTAGCTCACTTTCTGATTGTCCGATCATTCTTGGTCAACCTTTCTTGGCCATAGCCCGCACCCATATCAACTGCGAGTCGGGCTGTATTGAGATTGCCGTTGGATCTAAGAAGCTCAAGCTTAACATCTTCAAGGCAACCAAGAACTTTGATTGCGATTGCATCGAGGATGACACGTCTGACAAGGACATGGCCGTCAACGCATGTATCGAACTAATTGGGACCTATTCTGACTGCTGTGGATTGCCTTTAAACACAGATGATTGCCTAACTGCCACATATTGTGATGTCCCCCCGTCCCTTCCTTTTCCCGTACCTTCTCCTTACCAAACTTCTGACGAGGTTTTTTCCGCTTGCCATACCTCGTGGTCTGAGTCATATTCGGGCTACTCACCGTCGATCCACACTCTTGAAGACCAGATTGCCCTTTCTTTCTCGCCAAATCAGGCTGAATCGCAACTCCACACTAGGACCTTGAGCCCACATACTACTCATTGGGGCTATCTGAAAACGTCGTAGCTTCTGTTATAACGTTGTAGTAAAGCCGGTTGTTACCAACGTTTCATATAAAAATTTTTTACTCGGAAAAATAAAAGAGTTCCCGAGGTCGAACTCAGGGAGCAAGTTGTATTCTAGAGATATACAAGTTCTATTACAAAAATAAAGAGAGAGAGAGAGAGAGAGATGAAAATTTGGCTTCTTCTTCTTCTCTTCTTTCTTCCTCTTTGTCTTATCTCCTCTTTGGCTTTTGTTCTTCCTGTTCTTCTTCTTCTTCTGCTTTCTTCAGATCTTCCCCTCGTGCTCTTCTTCTTCTGTCTTCTGTTCTTCCTTGTTTTCTTTCTTTCTTTTTCTTCAGATCTTCTTCTTCTTTTCTTGCTTCTTGCTTCTCTTCATTTCTTCTTCTTCTTTGTCTTCACCTGCCTTGACCTCTCTTCTTCTTCTTTCGCGTTGGCCGTTGCTCTTCCTTCTTCTTCAGCCTGTCTTCTTTCCTGCTCTGGCTGCTGACCTTCCGTCGTCTGCCCCGGTGCTGAGACGACTTAACGATGCCTTTGCTACAGTGCAGCAGCTCCTTCTTCTTCAGCGGGTCTGCTTCTTCTTCTTTGGCCTGTACACTTCAGAGTTTTTTCGTCAAGAGGCAAAAACCTACTCTACCCCCCTCCCCCGCGTATCTCTCTCTCTGAAATCACTCTTCGGAAGCTCTCCCAGAGCGCTACCGGGTAATCGGGTTCGGGTCAGGCCCGGGTCCAGGCCCACCGGCGTGCGTGGTGGGCGAGGAGTGCAGGTCAGTCTAATCGGGTCGGGCCAGGTCCGCGGAGCGTGGTCACGGACGAGGCCGGGTCGGGTCGGGTGAGAGGGACCTCACCCCGTGGTAACTGAGGCAAACAGATGGTGGCACTTTTGCAATTTATGTGGGTGTGTGGCTTCAGAAATTCCCGAGGTGGGACTATCCGCGCACCCCTTTTCTCTCACGCCTGCAGTAGGGATGGTGCTTCCAATTGCAACAGCTGTTGAGGCGCGCAACTCCAATTGAGGGCCAGGGTGTGTGCGCAAGACTCTTTCGCGCTGGCCGTTGCTCTTCAACCTGGGATATCTAGGCTTGGAGCAACCTCAAGCAAGCTTCGAGCTTCCTCGCCAATGGCGGTCCAGGCCTGGAACCTGAAATCAATAGAACGGCCTCTCGGCCAAATCAGACAGGCGGGGGACCTTCGCCGTGGCACGGCGAAGGTGGTCAGGGGGTCTGCAGGGGGCGAGGTTGAGCTAACAGGTCGTCCTAGGTCAAACTGTGAGCGAGGAAGTGGGTGTGTTCGGTGGATCTGCAGAGGGTGTTTGGTGGGAAGTGGAGGGGCGGAAGAGGATCAGGGTGAGGAGGCGGAGGTTCTGCGGTGGTCGGCGAGCCGTGTGGGTCGCTGAGGTGATGGGAGCGGCTCGCCGGAGGGTGGTCGGAGGCGGAGAGGATGAGGGTGAACAGGAGCGGTCGAGGGTTTAATTGACTAAATTGAAAGCGGGGAAAGAAAGAGGAGAAGAAGGGGAGTAGGTCTAACTTACTTGCAGGGACGAAGGGGGAGGAACAGGGCGACAGTCGTATCGACTGTCGCCGGAGAAGACGATGCCCAGTGGGGGGAGGACGGCGGTGACGACGGGGCAGAGGCAGCGCGCGCCGGTATTGCGCGACGCGGGAAGAGCAGGGGAAGAAATCTCTGCTGCTGGTATTGCGGCAGAGCGAAGAGGAGGAGGAGGAAGAACCGCCGGAGCTGGTGGGCGTCTACCGGAGTGAGAAGAGAGGAAAGTTGGGGGTTTTCTCCGTCAGATCCAAGCTGACCTCGTCGGTGGAGCGGCGGGGGGTATTTATAGGGATGAAGCAGGGAGGAAGGCGGAGGGAGACGACGTGTCTCCCTCGCCGGAGAGTGGTCGGAACATGAACCCATACCGTCCGTGAGTTCGCACGGCCGGTATGGTGGCCTACAATGTCCAGGGGGGTGCTCCTGCGACGGCTGACGACGCAGGGCACCCCCGGTACACTTGCCAGGTCCCCCACCTCACCCTGCGCGGCGCCATGCTCCGCGCAAGGTTGCCGGAGCATGGTGCTGGCAGGGTTTTGCAGGAGGGACCTGATTGCAAAGAACGAAGGAGAGTTAGGGGCCAAAATGCGAGGGTTCAAAAGTTGAGGGCCAAAGAGTAAATATATGAGGACCAAAGTGTAAAGTCGGTCAAGGAGGTTTCGTCTTAGGCTCAAGTTTTTATACATGACTAATTAGGACCTAAGGAATCTGATGGTGAATTTTATTTTCATATTAAACCTTGTTTGACCGGTCAATTTGCGCAAAAACCCAAATTAAGTTATTAATTGGGCATGGTTCTCAATGTAGGTCAAAATGGGTTCTAAAGGCCAAATTGAAGGTTCTAAACCCTAGATATTATTTTTCTATGAATTTTAGAGGGTTTATTCTATTTTTACTTTGCCTCGAACCTTGTGAATTGAAGTGGGTTATTTTAGGGTTACAGATTATCATTTGGTTCCTTGGAAGTGCTGTAGCCCTTGCTAGATCATCTCATCCCACTTTTATTCTTATTAAGCTGTTTTGACCTGTGTTTGGTCCCTGAATTACCCTGTATGCAGTTTATACTGGTAAAATTGCACTTTTACCCCTTATGACTGGTTTTCTTCTCAAACTCAGAATTCTCTGAGTTAAGCTTTTCCTTGAGATATGTAGGAGCTTTTATCCTTTGTATTGGGTCAAAATGAGCTAGTTATGGCTCATGATGAGGTTCTCATCACTATCTGGTTGCGTGTTTTACTCAACTCAGTAATTAAGTTAATTTCACTTAATTAAGAGTAGAAGAAATCACTTAGGTTAACTCGAAGTTGTGTCGATTGTGTAGTATAGGGTGGAATTAACCTAACATTTTAGAAATTTTCACTGGTTGAGTCCAGGTCATTCACTGGGAGGCATAATAATTTTTCTCCAAATTCACTAATTTCCTTTTATCTCTTTAAGTTTAGGAGGTAGAACTAGTTTAATTTCCAAAACATGAATTTTGTCAAATATTTAAAATATGAAGAACATACAAAATTCCATATGCAAACATATTTACTCAAAATGTTATTCTTTATTAACAAGTAAACATGCTATTTTTTTTCTAATTTTATTTCATTAAGGCAATTAGAAAATTATCCAACTAAAGCATGCCTTTTACAATTAAGAACAAAAAGTAAAAGTAAGTATGCAAAATTCATTTAATTTTTTCATCTCTCTACAGCCTCTAATCTTCTCTTTCTTTCTTGTTTCTTTTATTTTCTTCTCTCGAGCTCTCTTTACCTTTCCTTTCTTATGTTGTTCCTGCCTTCTCTTCTTCTTTAGTTCCTTTTCCCTTTAATCTTCTCCTGCCTTCTCTTCTTCCCTTAGTTTCTTCCTTTTGTTCCTTAGTCTTTCCTTAACACTTCTTAGCATCCGTGCTCCTTTCTTCCTTAGCCTTCAGCACTTGGCTTTCTTCAGCAGCTTCTCTTTCCTTACCCTTCAGTTGAACCGGGTTTTTTTTTTTACTCTTCAAACCAAAAGTTCTTGTATTTGCGGCGAGGTCCTTTCGAGGATACACAGCACCCTGAGACCAGGGTGGGACCAGACCCTACTCGATCCTCGCCTAATCTTGGTTAGGTTTGTTGTGGTTTATTTATTTATCGGTTGACATTATCGAGCCGCATTGGCTCAACCCGGACTCCCAGGCCAAACTCACGCCCTCTAAGGGCACATATTCACATCCGCAAACATGCCCCCGAGGGTGCACACACCCGCAGGCCAATGCCCACACACTCATATACAATACTCAGATCAGATCTGAATCGGAACTGGTGCGCCTTGCACTTGATGACTGCATAGCCATAGGAACAAAAGAGTTTTATACCCAGGCGTGTGCTCATGGATATCCGAGGTGGGACAAAGCTAACCCTTCCAGACCCGAATTCAATTGATCACAACTTCCTACCCAAAGCTCCAACTTCGATGATTTAAAGTTCGTTGGAAAGCTCTAAGGGTAATCTATTCAATTTTAAGGTCAATTTAATGTTTTAATTATGTTTAGCTCTTCAATTTAATGGATGAAATCAGGGGTTTCTTCAGGTTTAATAACAAGTTGGAGAGTGTTTTTAACTCAGGGAAGTCCTCAGATGGACTTATCTCATCTATTTAAAGGTCTGTATACATTATATAAACAATTCCACTTCAGTTAGGATGGATTTAAAGCTCTTGAGACTTACAGAACCTGTAGAGAAGCTTTTCTCTTCTATGAAAACTTCAGAGATTAATTTTCAGCTTTCAACAAGTGCAATAGACACTTTAAAGTGTTCCTAATCTATTTAGATTAATTCTAAGGGTTTTAACTAATCAATCTGGGCAGGTTTTATATTTGAATTTCAATAGAACAGTGCTTCTGTTGGTTTGGGTTCAAGAGTAACCCAACTTAACAGGAACAAAATTTTCACTAAAAACATCATCTGAGCTTACTTAAATCGATTTCAGATCATCAATTAAGATTCCAGAAACAACTTCCACATCTCAATTCCTCAATTTAAGCTCAGAACATGATTATCAAACTCAGGTTTGACTGTAGAAGCTCGAAATTTGACTTTTTGTTTAAAGCTTCTTCCTAAGAAATTAACACATCAATTAGAGTCTCTTCATCATCTGGAACTCACTCAGATCTTCAGATTTGAGTTCTATCCTTAATTCCTGAGGATCCAGGCTCACCGCCTGAACTAAAATAGGTGTTTGTTCGACAGAGTAAATCAGTGTTAGTTACAGTGTTTTAAATGTTAAAATAGCCTCAATGCATCGCACTAAAGCTTCTTAGCTCCTTAAATGTTTCTTAAATCCCTTATAACAGTCTTCTCCAACTCACCGGAGTTGGGGAAGATGAAGTTAAATCTTAAGCTCCAGTGAATGAAACCTCAAAAAAATTTCTTAAAAATGATCAGTAATCCATGTAATAACATTCTGGAGCCACCTAGCAAGTTCTAGAGGCTGCAACTCAACTTTGACTCGCCGGAACTCGCCGGAGCTCCGGTGAGTCCAGAAAAATACAAAATGCATGTACAGTTTGACAAAATTAATTATTTTTAATCCAAAAATGATTCTGAGGTTACAAGGAACCTATGTTTCACATTAAATTCCTTGTTTGTTCATTGAAATAGAATATTTGACAGTAAACTTGTGTCTTAAAAATTTGATTTGTTTAAGCTCAGGACTTGATTTAACTACTCGATTGAGTAGTTAAAGTTAAATGAAGTCAACAGATATTGTTAATCATAAATATATATTTAATTTATAGTTTGAATTGTTCCTGAGCCGCCATGGACAGCAAACTCAGAAACTTAAGTTAAATTTGGGCGTTTAATTATAGATGATAGTAATAGGTAATATAAAGTCGATTAGGGTTCATTAGTGATGGTAGGTGATGAAAGAACCAAATGAAGGTGGAATTAGGCCGACTTCTGTCACCATGGACAGTGAAGTAGTCGGTGAAGGTGAGGTATGAATTAGGCGTTTAGGTGATCTAATTATACTATTTAGTGGATTAGAAATGAACATGGAAGTTAAAAGAAGGTGAACAGTGAGTTAAAAGACAAAATTAAAGTCTCTGGCGAGCTCAAGGAACTCGCCGGAGCTGGAAGAGATGAAGCTAAATTCTACAATTACTCTAACCTAACTAACTAAACTAACTAACTAACTAAGCTAGCCTACTCCTACTCCTAGTCTACTGTTACCAGGACGAAGGGGTCAATAGGGTTCCGCCGAAGTTTCATAGCGGACAACGAAATCAGAGGGTTGAAGAAAGAGCTCCGACGGGAGAATTTGAGGTGGAGCGGAGGAATCCTAGGGTTGGCGCCTTTGTCAGAGGTGCGGAAGACCACAGCGAATTTCCTCGGCTACTTAAGATGGACGGAGGAAGTGGGAAGATGAAATGGGGGTTCGCCGGAGGTTTTAGAAGAATAGCCTATCGAAGTCAGCTTCGGTGTTAGAAGAGGGAAGGGAGCCAACTTGCTTGAAATAAAAGGTGTGAGGGGGTATTTATAGTAGTTTGCGGCGAAGAGAGTGGCGGGGTCTGGCTGAAGAAGAAGCTCGAGGAGCTTAACCTCCGTCGTCGTCTCCATCGATGGTGAGGTTAACTCCCACTGAAAAATAGGATTCTTGGTTAATCCAGACCGATGGATGAAGTGGAGGTGGTGAGCGCAAGCTGCAAGAGCTTGGGCAAAGAGGAATGATGTCGACAGGGCAGTGATTACGCGGTAGGATGACTCTCTGCCTCCAGCCGTTCGTTTGGCTGGAGAAGAAGAAGAAGAAGAAGACGAAGAGGGATCTAGAAGTAATAAAACCTAAGGACCTATGTGAGAAATAAGGGCTCGACTATAATGAATATTAAGGACTAAAATGTAAACCCAGGTTTTGAAGGTTTATTTTAACTTAGATCTTTTTCAACTTTTTTATATATGTTAGTAAACAAGGTAAATATTATGTTTTCACCTTGAATTTACATTTTTGACCTTTTTAGATTAATTTATTAAATTAAATAAAACTACTTAAGTTATTACATACTTAGGTATACATTACATTTAAGTTACTTATCTTATTAATTAAGGATATGATTTCCAGTCCAATTATTATCTAAATTATTAATAATGTTATTTGAATGATAAAATGTCATTTTTAACTTATTTTAAGGTCCTTAACTAAATATCCCTTATTCTATAATTAACCCTTATATATTCATAACCTTAGCTAATTAACTAGGAAGACTAGTTAATTAGGGGTAATTAAAGATCATGATGAGTGTCTCATCACTATCCCTTTTTGGATCCATCTATCCAAGATGCCCCTCTTCTTGGCCAAACTGAGGGCCAACTTCTTCCTCCTGACTTGTTTTCTTCTGATCCGCTTGGGACACTCTCGTCCCAAGGAATGCCAGATCTTTCACCATCCACTCCCGAGCTGAAAGAGTTTCCTGATTTGATTAAGTATGTTTTCTTGGGACCAAATGAAACGCTCCCCATAATCATTAGTTCAAAATTGACCAGAGAGCAAGAGTGCAAACTAACAAAGGTCCTTATGGAACACAAGGCAGCCATTGGATGGTCCTTATCAGACTTAACTGGCATTAGCCCCTCCTACTGCACTCACCATATATATACGGAGGAGAAGGCTCAACCTTCCCGCGAGATGCAGCGACGTCTCAACCCTAACATGCGGGAGGTCGTTAAAAAGGAAATTTTTAAGTGGCTGGATGTAGGTATAATGTACCCGATCAGCGATAGCCCTTGGGTGAGTCCGATTCATGTCGTGCCCAAAAAGGCAGGACTCACCATCTGTATCAATGATAGGGGCGAATCCATCCCTACACGCACTCCTACATCTTGGAGAGTGTGTGTAGATTATAGGAAACTAAATGCTACAACTAAGAAAGATCACTTTCCGCTACCTTTCATTGACCAAATCCTAGAGCGATTAGCGGGAAATAAATTTTTTTGTTTCCTGGATGGATTCTCTGGATATAACTGAAAGAGAGATATAACCGGGTTTTATTGTTATAGCGTTGTAGTATAGCCAGTTATTGCCATCATTTCAAATATATAATTTTTTACTCGGAAAATAAAAGAGTTCCCGAGGTCGAACTCAGGGAGCAAGTTGTATTCTAGGGGTACAAGTTTCTTTTACAAAAATAAAGAAAGAGAGAGAGAAAGAATTTGTTGTCTTTTCTTCTTTTCTCTTTGCTTCTCCTCGTCTCAGATCTTCTGTTATCTTCTTCTTCTTTATCTGCAGTGGTGATGTTCTTCTTCTTTCTTTCAGTTGTTCCTGCTCTTCCTTTTTCTTTTGTGTTCTCCTCTGCCTCGCCTTCTTCTGTTGTTCTTCAGATCTCCTTCTTTCTTCTTTTCTTTTTCCTGTCAGGACGTCGTCTCTCCTTCTTTCTTCTTTTCCCTTCAGGACGTCGTCTGATTTTCCATTCAGACGACTTAAACCGCTTGTTGCTACAGTGTCTCCCTCAGCTTCCTTCTTCTTCCGCGGTCCTTCTTCTTCACCTGTGCCTGCACACTTCAGAGTTTATGTCAGAGGACAAAACCTACTCTAACCTCCCCCCCCCGCGTCTCTCTCTCTCACAGAAGCCACTCTTGGGAAAGCTCTCCCAGAGCTGCCGGGTAGTCGGGTACGGGTCGCGCCCGGGTCCAGGCCCACCGGCGTGAGTGGTGGGCGAGGAGTGCAGGCCAGTCTAAGTCGAGTCGGGTCAGGTCCGCGGGGCGTGAGCGCGGACGAGACCGGGTAACCGGGCGGGTGAAGGGGACCTCACCCCGTGTGCTGAGGCAGTAAGCCTCCAGCACTTTTGCGCCTTATACCGCTGCGCCTCTTCAGACTTTTCCGAGGTGGGACTAAATGTCCCACCCTAATTGAACGCCCGCAGCGGAGAAGGCAGCGGGCGATCGCGGCTTCACGCGAGGCCTTCGCCCCAGCTGCGAGCCTGATGCTTTGTCGAAATGCCTCGCAAGGCCTGGGAGTCGAATCTGGGCGTGGCGCGCCTGCAACTGCAGGCGGAAGCAGCTCCTTCTGCACGGCAATGGCGGCGGAGGTCGGGTGGCCTGTTCACAGCAAAACGGCCTCTCGGCCTAATCAGAAGGTGCCGGGAGCTTCGCCAGGGTGCGGCGAAGCTCGTGTGGGTGGTGGCGAGGCATGGGGCGACGTGCAGGGGCTGCCCTAGGTCGGACTGTGGGTCGGAAGATGGGTTTGTTCGGTGGGGTTGCAGAGGGTGATGTGGGGGAAGTGGAAGGGCGGGGGTTGATCAGGATGAGGAGGCGGAGGTTCTGCGGTGGTCGGCAAGCCGTGTGGGTTGCTGGGGTGATGGGGGGGTCTCGCCGGAGTTTGGCCGGAGACGAAGGGGGTGATGGTGGACAGGAGCGGTCGAGGGTTTAATCAAATAAAAAACAGTGAGGAAAAGAAAGAGGGGGAGATGGGGAGGAGTTCTGACCTAGCTACGGAGACGAAAGGGGAAGCAGCAGGGCGACAGTCGTATCGACTGTTGCCGGAGAAGAAGATGCCCAGGGGAAGGGGCGGCGGCGAGCAGAGAATCGGAGAAGCGCCAGCTGGGTGCGGCGTGGCGCGGGAAGAGCGGGGGAGGAAAGTCTCTGCTGCTGGTATTGCGGCAGAGCGAAGAGGAGGAGGAGGAAGAACCGCCGGAGCTGGTGGGCGTCTGCCGGAGTGAGAGGAGAGGAAAGTTGGGGGTTTTCTCCGTCAGATCCGAGCTGGGAAGAACGGTGGAGCGACAGGGGTATTTATAGGGACCGAATCAGGGAGGAAGGCGGAGGGAGACGACGTGTCTCCCTCGCCGGAGGACGCCGGAGATGGAAACCCATACCATCCGTGCGTTCGCACGGCCGGTATGGTGGGTTACAGCGACCAGGGGGGTGTCCCTGCGACGGCTGACGACGCAGGGCACCCCCGGTTTACTTGCCAGACTCTCCCCCTCACCCTGCGCGGCGCCATGCTCCGCGCAAGGTCGCCGGAGCATGGTGCTGGCAGGTTTTGCACGGGGGACCTGAACGCAAAGAACGAAGGAGAGTTAGGGGCTAGAATGCGAGGATTCAAAAGTTGAGGGCCAAAAAGTAAATATATGAGGACCAAAGTGTAAAGTTGGTCAAGAAGGTTTCTTCTTAGGCTCAAGTTTTTATACATGACTAATTAGGACCTAAGGAATCTGATGGTGAATTTTATTTCTAGATTAAACCTTGTTTGACTGGTCAATTGACGCAAAAACCCAAATTAAGTTATTAATTGGGTATGGTTCTCAATGTAGGTCAAGATGGGTTCCTAAGGTCAAATTGAAGGTTCTAAACCCTAGAGATTATTTTTCTATGAATTTTAGAGGGTTTATTCCATTTTTGCTTTTCCTTGAACCTCGTGAATTGAAGTGGGTTTGTTTTAGGGTTACAGATTATCATTTAGTTCCTTGGAATTGCTGTAGCCCTTGCTAGATCATCTCATCCCACTTTTATTCTTATTAAGTTGCTTTGACCTATGTTTGGACCCTGAATTACCCTGTATGCAGATTATACTGGTAAAATTGCATTTTTACCCCTTATGACTTGTTTTCTCCTTATACTCAGAATTCTCTGAGTTAAGCCTTTCCTTGAGTTATGTAGGAGCTTTTATCCTTTGTATTAGGTCAAAATGAGCTAGTTATGGCTCATGATGAGGTTCTCATCAATAACCAGGTGGCAATTGACTCCAAGGACTAAGAGAAAACCACCTTCACCTGCCCCTTCGACACCTTTGCATTTAGAAGGATGCCATTCGGACTTTGTAATGCGCCAGCAACTTTCCAGAGATGTATGTTGGCAATATTCCATGACATGGTGGGTGACTTTCTCGAGGTTTTCAAGGATGACTTTTCGGTCTTTAGACCCTCTTTTGTTGACTGTCTTGCCAACCTGACCCGTATCCTTAGGAGATGTATTGATGTGAACCTCATTCTTTCCTGGGAAAAACGTCATTTTATGGTACACGAGGGAATTGTTCTCGAGCATATCATCTCCGATAGGGGTATCGAGGTTGACAAAGCTAAGCTTGATGTAATTGCTAATTTATTTACGCCTGGCTCTATCAAACAAATCCGCTCCTTCTTGGGACATGCCAGTTTCTATAGAAGATTCATCAAAGACTTCTCCAAGATTTCTAGACCTTTAACTCATCTCCTATCGACTGACGTACCCTTTAATATGGGCCCCGACTGCATACGAGCATTCACGCAGCTACGTGATGCTGTCACCAAGGCCCCTGTTCTCCAGTCACCTGATTGGTCCCTCCACTTTGAACTCATGTGCGACACTTCCGACCTTACAGTCAGAGCCATCCTGGGACAAAGACACGATAGACACCCCTTCGTGGCGTACTACGCCAGTAAGACGTTGGATGAGGCCTAGCGTAATTATACAACCACTGAGAAAAAACTACTAGCGGTCGTCTTTGGGCTGGAGAAATTCCGCTCTTACCTTCTGGGCTCACATGTTATTATACTCACTAACCATGCGGCCATTCGCCATCTCATGCACAAGAAGGATGCCAAGCCAAGACTGATTCATTGGATCCTTCTGCTCCAAGAATTTGACATTGAGATCCGCGATAAGGCCGGAGCCTAGAATGTTGTGGCTGATCATCTCTCTAGACTAGACCCTGACCACATTGGACTTACCCTACCGATTAACGAGGTTTTTCCCGATGAGCACCTATTGGCAATTAATGTGGCAAGTGGACCTTGGTATGCCGACATTGCTAATTACCATGCTTCTGGTTCCCTTCCACGTGGCTGGCCTAAAAACCAACACGAGCGTCTCATTGCAGAAGCAAAGTATTATTTCTGGGATAATCCACTTCTTTATCGAATGGTGCTGACCAGATCATCCATCGCTGTATTCCTGACAGTGAATTCCCCAGTGTGTTATCCTTCTACCACAATCAGGCCTGTGGAGGCCATTTCTCTGGGATGAAAACTGCAGCCAAGGTGTTGCAGTGCGATTTCTTTTGGCCCTCCCTTCACCAGGATGCACACAATTATGCCAAACATTGCACTAGGTGCCAGTCATCAGGGTCAATGTCACATCGTGACATGATGCCCTTGCAACCCATCCTAGCTGCTGAAATTTTTGACATTTGGGGAATCGATTTCATGGGTCCCTTTCCTCCTTCCAACGGCTTCGAATACATCCTCGTTGCTATTGATTATGTTTCGACCAGACGTTAGGGTCAATGTTACATCGTGACATGATGCCCTTGCAACCCATCCTAGCTGCTGAAATTTTTCACATTTGGGGAATCGATTTCATGGGTCCCTTTCCTCCTTCCAACGGCTTCGAATACATCCTCGTTGCTGTTGATTATGTTTCTAAATGGATCGAGGCTATTCCCACGTGCCATGCTGACCATGTCATATCCACTCGATTTGTCAAAGACCACATTTTTGCACGCTTTGGGATCACTCGAGCCATTATCTCGGATGGAGGAAGCCATTTTACCCATGCTTCTTTTCGGGCACTTCTAAGGAAATATGGAGTCCACCATCGTATCGCATCTCCGTATCATCCTCAGACGAATGGCCAGGCTAAGGTGTCGAACTGGCAAATCAAGCAAATTCTCCAAAAAATGGTTTAGCCTGACCGTAAGGATTGGTCCGACAAGCTGATTGACGCACATTGGGCATATCGGACCGCCTTCAAGGCTCCCCTAGATATGTCTCCTTATACAATCATTTACGGGAAGCCTTGTCATTTGCCCGTGGAGCTGGAGCACCATGCGTATTGGGTGGTTCGCCAATATAACCTTGACCCAAACCTGTATGGTCGAGAAAGGAAACTCCAACTCCAAGAGCTGGAAGAGCTCCGTTGTGAAGCCTATGATTCTGCCTTAACCATCAAGCAACACACTAAGTCTTTTCACGACAGTCGAATTCGGCAGAAGGAATTTGAGCCATCTTAGCAAGTTTGGCTCAAATTCTTTCCTAGTCTCGAGACCATTTCCCAACGAGGCCATTGAAATTGAAGATCCCAAATCTGGGCATAAATTTACGGTCAATGGCTAGCGTTTAAAACCTTATCTTACTCATGAACCTACCCCCATTGGAGAAACTATTGCCCTGCTGGAGGGTAACTAATTTCGTGCCTCATTCTGAGTCCAGCTGGGGACGTTAAATTCAGCGCTCGTTGGGAGGCACCCCAACAGCACTCCTCCACTGTCACATACACTTCACTTCACACCTTTTCACTTCACCACCCACCATCCACCCGCCCTACCACCCTACTATATACCCTGCACCTCAGCTCTCGCTCCCCGATCTTCGGACCTTCCTCTACCCTGCATGCATATGAGGACATAGCATCGTTTGGCATGGGGGGGTGGATAGGCATCTATAGGATCTGGGTATTATATGGTATCATGCAGCTCCCATCCATCTATAAATATGTACATAAAAAAAAAGGGTGTTTAGTAATGATCTGCAG
Organism: Thalassia testudinum; assembly: GCA_037157565.1. Taxonomy (NCBI): domain Eukaryota; kingdom Viridiplantae; phylum Streptophyta; class Magnoliopsida; order Alismatales; family Hydrocharitaceae; genus Thalassia; species Thalassia testudinum. The sequence goes on along the minus strand of JAZHRO010000014.1, from coordinate 126,383,763 downwards.
GCTAGAACAAAAATACAATAAGTGTTTATGGATATTCAACCACTGATTTGAAGACTTTCCAAGCCACAGAAGCTTGATTCGCTCAAGCTCGGCTTAATTCACTTGAGCATTGACAAGATAGATCGGAATTTCTCCTAACTAAGGACGTATTCTTGTACCTGAGACATCAGTACAGGATCCGTTGGTTTGCTTCTACTCGAGAGCCTAAGTAATCTTGGTTCACACTACACATATCAAGAAAGACCAGGTGAACATAAGATCCAACCCTAGTGTTCATTAAGGAAGGTGGAGTCCTTACCTGTGTGCGCAGGTAGACTTTTTATCCAAGGCTTTAGTCTTGTGTCTAGGAGAAACTCTTTCCACCAAAAAGAAACTCTCCCACCAAAAAAAAAAAGTGTGCTCCTCCAAATAAAGTTGTAAGAGATATACTGACACTTGTTTCAAAAAAAAAAAAAGAACTGTGCAAATAAGCCAGTATATCTCGCAAATGTCTATAAATTCTTCTCCCTCAAAGTGTTTCAGGGCAAAGTTACAAATACCCTGTTTCTACCATATATTCTTTGAGCCACAAAAGAAAAAATGAGGGTTGAGTTTTCCGTCATCTTTTTAAGGGTCAATCTGAAAGCATGAGCTGAAACTGGGACCAACCTGCACTTAAAGATTCGTGAAACCCTGGGCTTGAGTCTTAATGTTCATATGGTCAGTCTTGATCCTTCACTATGCACAAACCATAATATCTTGAGCTCTCGAGTGTGGCAAAAACCTTCTGAGTCCTGGAAATCGTACTTAAGGTTTAAATATCAAGAGTCCAGGTTAGTCAAGAGATGGTCTATGTCACATAAGACTTAAAGTACTGGTAGTCTTCTCTACAATTGCTTCGCACAATATCCAACAAACACACCCATGTCACCTCAGAAGAAAATCTTTAGCTTAAGATCATTTCTAAATACAATACAAAATGTTTTGCTAGGGACTAGCAAAAGATAGGCATGGGGGTATGATTGCACAGCAAAAATACACCAGTAATTATGCCATCTTGTGTTATTTCCTAGCACTACCATTGCATCTTATGTAGCAATAGTTGCATTTGTAAATTGACACTTGCATGCATTTATTTGAGAGGGGAGGATAATGTAAATAATTGGCCATGTAATTAATGTCTTCATCAAGGGTTGCATTGCAAATTCACCATTCTCATTTTTTTATTTTGACTTTGAATTTCTTCTCCCTCACGCGGCTCAGGACATGGGGCATGCACCTCTTCGCGCCATTCCTCTGCCAACAGCATGGCTAGACTTCCTCTACCAGCAACATGGCGGTGGCATGCATCTCCTTCTTTAAATAGCCTCGCCCTCTCCCTTGCACAAAGGGAAGCCTGGAACAAACACCACCAGCAGACACCTTCCTCCAGGCCAATCTCCTCCTCTCTTCCCCTCCATACATAGTATCTCTTCCCACTGATGAGACACACTGCGGGTAGGAGCAAGCTCACAGTGGTCCCATGACCACCACTGTGAGTTCCACCACCGCCCAGCTCCTTCGTGAGCAAGTGGGCGTGGTGGTTTCACCCTCTGTTTTCACCGCTTAACACCCTCACCGCCATTATCAGAGCTTCAAGCTCCGGAGCTCCAGCAGCAGCAACACCAGTCCACTGCTCCGCCAGCCACTGCGCACGCCCCTACAAGCCGTCCACAGGCTCTTCCTACACACGCAGGCGCCTTCCACCACGCCCGCGCACGCAGAACCGGATGCAACCGATCACTCACTCTACGTGTCACTTTAGCTACTATTCACGCCTCTCATCATGGAACTGTAGCTACAATGCAGTGACCTATTTGTTTCTCACTTATCAGGTCACCACACATTCTCTCTCCTCACCGCAACCACTCCAGCCGGTCTCCCGCATCTGCGCCCGCGCCCGTGTCTACGCCCGCACCCGTTCCTGCCCGCAACGTAGTGCACTGTGCTACGCAGTGCGCTGCATTGTGCTCTCTCTCACACTCCCGCACCTGCCTGCGCGCGACGACAAGCGCTCGCGTTCCCTTCAGCACCCGCGTACCCCTTGTGTACCTATGCGTGCCTTGGCCACCAGACGATGCCTACGTCCGCCAGAAATCTTAACTCGCTCGCTCTCTCACACTCCTCCAACGTGCACTCCCACACTCATACACACACACATACTAGTACACATACACACTCGTACACTCACACACTCACTTGTACACACCTATACATACTTACATATATATACATATATATATTTATATATATATATATATACATATTCATACCTATACAACTATATATAAGTATATATACATACAAATATATATATATATATATATATATTTTTTTTATATATATACATATATACATACATATATATATATATACACATATACACATACATATATTACTATATATATATATATATATACATTTACATATCTATATATATATCTATATACATAGATACTTATACAAATATCTACATACATATATACATATATATAGCTATATACATATATTACTATAAATATATATATAGTTAAATATATATAGATATATATCTAGTTATAAATATATATACATATACCTATATATATATATTTACATACCTATATATATATATATATATATACACATAACTACATATACACCTATATAGCTACAACCCTATCTATATATATACACATATATATATATACATATATATATATATTTACATACACATCACCTACCTGTATCCATATGCCCTTGCACTAGTCACTCCACCACGCGTTATATCACGGGAATATCTACACTAGTTGCTGATATTCCCCGATACCCGCGTAAAGCAAGCGCCTCTGCACACACTCCCACACATCCATCCTACACTCTACGCGGCACTTCATCTTGTTGGTTGCGTCTTACTAGACGTGGAACAACTCGATACTGTGCTACATGCCATTTCCACTTCCACCCCCACCCATATATATTTAATATATATATAGGCTATATTTATTTCTTTACAACCAACCTATGTTGTTTTTATTTCTCTTTTGTTTCCTATTATTAAAAAGATAAAAAAAAGGGTAAAAGAGAAAAGATAATCCTTATCTTGTAAGTACTCAGTCTTGCAAATAGTAGGGCCAATTCTTTTGAAACCTTAAGTTGGCTCAAAGCTAAGAACAATTTGGCTCAAAGCCAAGGACCTGATTTTGAGGGTGTGCCTCAAGGACAATATTATCAACAAAAAAATCTTAAATAAAAAAAAACTAAAAACATAATAAACGCACGGAAGAGATACGTTTTAGGAAAGGCGTAGAAACTTCTTCACCTTTAATCCCCGCCTCTCTGAGATCGACCCTAGGCCTAAAAGTGACCAAGATAAAATTAAGTAGGCCAGGTAAAAAATTTTGTGAAAGATGGTTAGACTCGATTTAGGTTAACCACTATACTCACTTCAACGATAATTTCACCATATTAACACAACCTATTCGAGTTCGACCAATGATCTCCGTTTTCACAATATCCTACAGATTTGGATTTAGGCATCTCTGCATTTCATGGGATGGTCGTGAGCCCTCTTTAGTGTAGATGTGATGTGTACAATATGAAGGGATGATACCAGTCAGATCATCGAGAGTCCATCCAATGGCTCTTCGATGCTACCAGAGAACAGAAATCAGGCGTGTTTCCTGATCAGGTGTGAGTCAGGAGTTGATAATCATAGGAAATGTCTGATTGGAACCCAAATAGACGTACTTGAGATGATCGAAAAGAGGCTTTAATTCTAAAATCGGGTTGTCAGCAACAGCGAGTGGCTCAAGGTTTGTGTCGGGAGCAAAGGAAGGAGTGATGGGTGTGTTTAGGTTGAGTTCGGGCTCCTCTAATTGCGGGTTTTGAACCTCTTGTGGTTGATCAGAAATAGTCAGGTTTTCCTTGATAAAGTTGTCAACCACAACTTCGATTTCGCAAATCTGTTCTATGACTCTGCAATTAATTCCTTGTTTGGCCTTAAAGATGTCGATCTTTAATGTCTTTCTCCCAAATTTTAATTCAATTTGACCTTCCTCACAATTGATATTGGCCCTAGCAGTGGCCAGAAAGGGTCTCCCTAGTATGATCGGTGTATTCTTCACATTCTCAAGAGCATCCATGTCTAAGATAATAAAATCTACTAGAAAATAGAAATCATGTACCCTAACTATGACATCCTCAAGAATTCTTTTTGGTGACTTAATTGATCGGTCGATAAGTTATAAAGTCATTTCAGTCGGTTTAAGCTCAGATTCCTTGAAGTAGTCTAGTAGGGATGTAGGTATCAAATTTATGGAGGCTCCTAAGTGTAAAAAAGCTCTATCAAATTGTATATCACCGATTTCACAGGAGATCAGAGGGGTGCCTAGGTCTTTTGCCTTAGGTGAGAGTTTACTCAAAATGATAGAGCTGGCTTGCTCTGACAGTACGATTGGATTCCCATCTTTGGTTCGCAGCTTTTGCTTAGGTGTACACGCGTCTTTAAGAAATCGTGCGTAAGCTGGTACGTGGCATATCGCATCCATCAAGGAGATGTTTATATGGACCTGCTCAAAGAGCTTAACCAGGTCCTCCTCAGGTGCCACGATTTTGGTTATCCTTTTTCCTTTGGTCAAGGCCTCAGGAAATGGAACATTAGATGGTTCCTCTAGAATAGGTTTAGGTTCTTGATCTGGGATAGGTGTGTCTGGATGACTATTCTAGGGTTAAGGTTTGTCTTACCAGGCTGGGAGTAGCTTGGATAAGGTGGGTCCTGTGTTGCTTTGCCAGTACAAGTAGTAACAAAATTCAATCTCGCCTAGTTCTAGTTTGGTGTGGGTAGAATAGGTGTTGGCTACTGAAATCCTGAGTATGAAGTTGAAGCATCCATCCCATCAGGTGATAGGGTAGAAGGGGCTTGATAAACAAGTGAGCATGGCCCTGATTTGGGTTCATAACGCGCCTCTGATTTGGCACGTTATTCGGATTAGGCAGAGGTTGTGAAGGAAGTACACCAGGTTGGCGAGGATTTGCCATCTGGGCAAGTTGATTGCAAACCTCTGTGATCTCGTCTCTGTGCTATATTTTTGCATAGCCGCATTCGTCTTCTGAATGTCAGCCAAAGTCTGAAGGATAAGAGTCATTTGGTCTGTATGAGTCGACCCAGATTGATAAGTTGGGTTAGGCCGAGGCTGAAGCGGTTGATATGGAAGAGGAGATTGTGGTTGAAGCTGATATTGAGGTCGCTGATTTTGATTATTGCCTGACCACATAAAATTGGGATGATTACACCATCCAGGGTTGTAAGTGTTGGAGAATGGATCATTCTGAATGGCGTTGAGGTCCTCGCAGGTCTGAGGAACCTTGAAAAAAATCAGAATACAAGGGTTCAAAGTTTCCCCAACTAGAGTAGGTGGGTCCAGAGTTTCCTCCGAAACTAGAATCAGACGGGGGTGGATATGGGTCCATCCCCTGAGAAGGTCGGTGATAGATGTTGTGCATAGCCTCCCTGCCAGAGGGTGGTTGTGTGAACAGGTTTTGCGTAGAGGTGACTTGCTGCAAGTGTTGAGTTAGATCATCCACATTCTTCTCAATAATAGAGACCTTATCCAAATGACTGGCCATCAATTCCAAGTTGACGAAAGAGGACAGGCCCTGCATCTCATGTGCTCCCTTTGGATTTGTTAATGCACAGGCATTCGTCCAGTCGAACATGCCCGTGGATTCATTATTAATGGAGTTCTCACACATATTCTCGAGAATCTCCCACACAGTGTCTTAGTGTTGACCCATGATATTTCTTCCGCAGGTCGCATGGACGAATAATCGAATATCTTCACAGAGTCCCTGGTAAAAAGAATGGACATTTTCCTATTTAGGAACTCCGTAGTGGGGACACTTTTGTATGAAATCCAGAAAACGATCCCATGCCTCGTGAAGTGGTTCTCCTGCTTATTGTGTGAAATGTGTGATCTGGTGCCGTAAAGCATTTGTCTGACCAACAGGGAAGAACTTTCTCAAAAACACAGATTGAAGTTCCACCCAAGTGTTGATTGGATGCGTTTGGGTTTGGTACCAGTGAGCAGCTTTATCCATGAGAGAGAAGAACATTTTCATGAGTAGAATATCCTGATTTTGAGCTTCTGACCCAAAGGTCTAGGCCAAATGCTTGAGTTGCTTGATATGCTGGAAAGGATCTTCAGAATTACGCCCATGGAATTTGGGAATGGCATGAATCACGTTGGGCTTGAGTTCATTGTCAGGTCCTCCAGTAGGGATTTCTACTCGAGGTTCGATTACCACCGCAACGGGATTATAGTGATCTCTCATCATTGGACGTTGCGGTGGGTTTACAAAGGCTTAGAATAGCTCATTGAGGCACTGAAGCTGATTTTCAAGATTATTTTCTTCTGCTGGTTTCACCATGAAGATGGATGAAGGAGAATCAGGTTCAGATGAATCAGAAGAGATATCGATTGGATTGGGTTGTTGCAAAAACAAGGAGGTTGAGGCTTGGCCTCGACGTGAATAAGTAGCTAAAGGAGGCCTCATGGATGGTCTTAGAGACCCCTTGAACATGCACCGATGGAGTAGATGAGAGGTAGAATGTGATGGACCCAATCAAGACACCCAAAAATTTTAGATGACTATAGAGGTTCGGGGTGGATGATACCCCTTAGTCAGAAAGTCGTCCACTTGAAAATTACCTGGGCAGCCAGAGAGGGAGAGTCCCACATAGACCCCTACATGGTAGAGCACCCCCACGGGTTATAGGGTTTCCCCCACCCGACCTCTCTTGTCACTAATGTTCCAGGTAGACCAGAATGGGGACTTGACCTCTTAAGTCTACCAATTTTAATTAAGAGCAAGGGTACTTAGGATTTCACTTGAACTTTTAAGATGCTTTTGTGAAAAAGTGACCTAATTTGAAGATTGGTTAACCCGACAAGGTGGGTCAACTTCACCTGTATTGTCCTCTTAAGAAATTTAGGTCCTTCTTTTAGTGTTCAAATGAATTTAAGAGCCTAATTTTTAGGGTTTTGCTTGAATAGATTAGTTCAATCAAGGTCTAGGCACACATTGTCTTAGAGAGATAAATTCTTGATTAAGCAAGTGTGTCTCTAAAACCTTAAACTGGAATCCTTAATTGGCTCTAATTTGGTCCAATTTAGTTTGTCAAAATGTGGTACCTAGGGCTCAAATAAGAATGTGATAGCCCTAGATACCTTAGCTTCAAATGGGTGCACAGATCAGGGTTTGAATGTTTGTCTAAAAAGAATGTATCAAATCAGCCAACTTAATGATTAATCTAAGAATATAATACAAGTGGCCATAACTGATTTCTTCCTTTATTTACTTTTTCAGATTCAGGGGTTTGGAAGAAGGTAGATGGAGTTTACCTGCCCCTGGAGTGGATGATGTGTGGCTGATCTTCCTCTATGGATCCCCTGAAATAGACCAAAGTCAAAAGATATGGAGCAAGTTAGTATTGACTCGGATATTGCAACCAAGAGATCTAAATTGCGCGTTGCTCCCCAGAAACAGTGCCAAAATGTTTACAAGGAGAAATCAAGTTTTTAAAAATTGCATTATAGTATAATCAAAATCGCTTTGAAAACAAATATATTTATTACTTGAATTTTAAGTCCGAGATCGAACACAGGGAGTAATATGGAATTCAAAACTCAAGATAGCAATTTGAATCAGAAAATATAAGAGAATGTAACAAGAATAACGTTAGAGATCAATGTGCTAAAAGAATGGAGTAAAATGGTGATTTAAATCACCAATTACTCCTCACAAATAACAATTAAATCAAAGCCTCAAATAGATGTGATCAAATATATCAGACGGCTTAAACAGCCTATGCTACAATGCTGTTTAGAGACACACGGGTCTATCTCTTGTTCTTTCTTTCTATGTGCTTCTCCTCTTCTTCTTCTCTTTCTCTTCCTATGCATCTTCCTTCTTCTCCTTTTCTTCTTCTAGCTCTAGTCTTCTTTTCTTCTGCTCAGGCCTTCTCCTCTTCTTCTTTCTTTCTTCTCAGTTCTCCTTCTTCACACAGAGGGGAAAGATTCCTCAAATGGCTAAGTGTCAGCCATTTCTCCCTGTAGCAAAACCCCGCTGCCCCACGTGCTATCTCTCTTTCTCTCTCTGGGTCTCTCTCTCCCAAAGCCTTCCACAGTACCGGGTAATCAGGTTTCGGACCTAGAGTGTACCTAGGTCCAAGGTTGCGGGTGTGGTTGCAGCTGATGAGTGGAATGGGTTAGGTAGGTCGGGTCTGCACCAAGCCCGCGGGGGACGAGGTCACTGGTGAGGTGCAGGTGAGGGGGTGAGCGGGGACCTCAACCCCAGTGTTTGAGGCAAACAGCCTTAGACACAAATTCAATTTATGCGTGGTCAACCGCTTAGGAGTTTTCGATGTGGGACTATCTATGTCCCTCTTCTTTGCACATCTGCGGTAGCACGTCTCTCTTTAATTGCCTCAGCTAGCAAGGTCAATGCATCCAATTGACCACCTGGGTGTGTGCGCGAGATGTTTTTGCGTGACCTTGGGCTTCCACCTGAGACTATCAAGCCTGGAGCGAGCTTCAAGAAAGCTCAAAGGTTGATTGTAATGGCAATGATGGCTGGAACCTGAAATCCACAAATACGGGCGCTAAGCTTTAGTCAAAATGTTCTGGAGGGTTGTTGGTGAATGAGGAGCACTGTGGTGGTGGTTTTGTAGCATGGGAGGAGGTGTAGTGGTCGGATGAGGTCAGGGAGGATGATGGAAAGGTGCGTTGTTCAGGGGCACTGAGGAGAGGCCAATAGCCTCAATTACCTGAGGGCTTTTGCTCTCTGGGACACGGTGGAGGTGTTGGGATGAACGACGGCCAAGTTGGTGGAGCACAGTGGTCGCATGAACTCGTCAGAGGTACGCCGGTGAGGTGGAAGACGGAGGGCCTTAAGGCGAGTCGGCGATTGAAATGGAGTTGCGAATGTTCGAGAATGATAAGTGGAAGATGAGGCATCGATAGGGCTAGCTAGCGGACGAAGTAGGGTAGAGACGGTGCTAGTTATGGTGTGGTAGGCGCCGGGGACAAAGGTGCTCCGGTGAGGGAAGGTTGGCGATGAAGGAGATAGAAGCACCCACTGGTACGGTGCGTTGCAGAAGAAGGTGAGGAAGGAGGATCTACTACTGGTATTGCGGTCAGACGTTGGGGAGAGGCAAGGAGGGTCGCCAGCGCTCAAGGAGCCTTTCAGTCGAGTTAGGAGAGAAGAATTTAGGGGAGATCCCAATCGAAATTGAGCTTGGGGAGTTCAGCCTGATCTGGGCTTTCTTTTATAGGGCTCAGGAGGGGATCCTAAGCTTGGAAGCCAAGCTTCCAAGATAGGAATTGTCACCAGAGTAGGAAACCCAAATCTCTCATGAGTTTGCATGAGAGATTGGGAAGGTTATGGGGTGTGGGATTTGGCTCAAAAGGAAGGGAATTCCTTGACGAACTTCCTTTTCAAATTTGAAAGGGATTCGTCAAGGAATCAAGGAGTTCTTGCTTTTTCAAGGTTGCCAGTGCTTGTAGGAATAAGATTAATGGTGGCAGGAACCTATTTGTGAAGTTGATGACAAAGTTAGGGGTCTATTTGTAAAGATTTTGAAAGTTAAGGGCATAAATGTAATCAGACAAGATCAATTTGCAAACTAGGTCAAGACAATTTCAGCTTAGGTCCAAATTTTGGTACAATCCTAATTTAGATGTAAGGAATCCAATGGTGAAGTTGGATTTTGGTTTTGACCCCATTTTACTGGGTAATTTACGTAAAAACCTAAATTAGGGTAAATGTCTATTTGATACTATTTTGGGCTAAAACGGGTTTTGATGGTCAAATTGAAGGTTCCAAACCCTAGAGAATATATTTTTATGAATTTTACAGGATTTAGGTGAATTTTATCCTGACCAAAACCTCAGTTAATTAAGCGAGTCTGCTTTTAGGGTTTCAAAAGTCATTTAATTCTCAAAACACGTGCAAACCCTTTTCTGTCTATTTTCACCCACTTGTTATCCTTTTAAGACCACTTAACCCTCAATTAACCCTTGAGAAAACCCGTGGTTGTACTGTTATGATGGTGAAATTACAGTTTTAACCCTGGTTTCTTATCTTTCCCTCAAAATGGTTATGTAGTGACTTATGGCTCTCTGGCAGTTATGTAGGAGCATTTACTAACTTAATTAGATCAAAATGAGTAGTTTTGACTCATGATGGTGTTCTCATCAGCTGCCAAGTTACCATGGGTAACCGCCATTGGCTAGTTGTCTAGAGCCCAACTCACAAAATGCATAAATAATTGCTAAACACTTAGGAAGAAGCGGAAAGTAAAATAAATCGGAGAAATACACATTGGGTTTGCTCTTATGTTGACCCTATAAAAATAGAAAGTAGGGAGAAAGCTACCGTTCGAAAAGATACACCTTTAGGTAGAATATTTATTTTTTTTAGGATCACCTAAAGTTGTAGAAACCTAAAGTTCATTTTAATTACCGATTAATGAGTCTATCACTTTTCACATAAAGATGCTTATAGCTTAAAGTTCTTTTTGAGTCTTGAGTGAGTTGGGTAGGCATAGAAAGTTGCCCCGAAACACTAATTTCAAAAATTCAAAAAAATTAGAAAAGAAAAAAAGCAAAAATGTATTTGCTTTTGAATAAGGGGAGGGCTTGGGCGGTCTGCATTTTAGCAGGCACCTAAGCATTATTGAGTCTTTGTACTTTAGATCCTTAGTTGAAATTTTCTATGGTTGATAAATAACTATCACCTAAGTAATTTGATCCTAATTCTATTATAAATAGCATGTAGTTTAGTTTTGCTAGGGACTAGCAAAAGACAGTTATGGAGGTGTGACATGTACACATTTAGTTGGCCTAAAATATCTATTCTTGCATGCTCCTAGGTCCATAAAAGCATCATATATTATAAATATTATATAACATGCATTGTCATGCATTTAGAGTAATTTGTATAAACTGTATATTAATTTTCTTATTTTAATGGCTAGGGGATAGGCGATATCTTTCTGGGCTTCAAATTGAAGATCAGACCTTGCGGATGTGATCTAGATGATGATCGAAGTCCAACACCTCCAAAATCACCCTAATCCAACATCTGTAGCTTCTTGTACAAGCCATAGAAGACCAAAGGCCAAGGGGAAAGGTAGTGAAAATCCATACTTCAGACAACAAATCCAACCACACTATGGGTTTGAATCGATGATCGCAACCCAACGGCATGAAAATCGATTCAATTCGACATATGTAGCACCACTTACGAGCAAAAGAAGATGGACAGCTCAAACGGTGCCATGTGGCAGAAAATCACGACAAGAAGGGGATAGGGTGAGATATTTTGGGCTCTAGATGAATGATCTTATCGTACGAATGAATTCGGATTGACAATTGTAGCCCAACGACAAAAAAATTGATCCAATCCGATATCCATAGCATCCTCTATGTCCATTTGAAGTTGGACGACCCAAATCATGCCACATGGCATCATATGAGCCACCCAAGGCTAACAATAGCCTTCCCTCACCACATGAAGGCCTTCCCTCCCTACTGTTGGATGGAGATCCAACAGCCTTGAGCATGGGACCGTCAATTCATCCACTTGACAATCCAAGGGTTGTAGCATGGTGGTTGAGAGCCTTATCCTCAAGAAGGGGTGTGATAAGTCCACTTTAGTGAACCATTATTTGGCCTAAGTACTCTTTAATTATCTATTCTTAGTTTCTAATTAATTAGGAGTTAAATGATAATTTACCTTAGCCTGCGTATAATTTTATGCACCAATACTACAACATATGGTTATGATAATATGTATGGTTGGATGTAGGCTAGGTGCAAGAGTTTGACATCCATTCTGCTTCTATAAGATGTCTAGAGCTCAGATCAGACGTCTAGAAACTGCCATCGTAGACTCCCTAATGTCTACGTTTTTTAAGACATCCAAAACTTGGTTGGACATCTAATGAAGACACCGCCAGAAGTATCCGAGCATTCCAACCACTCATGATCTTCGTCGAGTGGTTGAAGAGGCTTTCGGCCAAAGAAAAACAAACAAGAGGAGTTTTTCAAAAAAGGGAGGAGGATCATCTTTCGGAGGATTTGATCTTTCCCCTTGCAGGGATCTTCTTCGTCGCTTCGCCACCGTGCAACCACGGGCACTGTAGAACCCACGTACACTATGATTGAAGCGTGGACTACGAGTCTCCACCTCCGCTCATCCTCCCTCTCGTTGGTCACATGGTGACAGCGTGGGCCACAACATCACCGAACCCACACCTTTTCATTTCCATCTCCATCTTCTTTAACCTCCTACCACCTCCCATATTTCACATTCACCATCACCTACAAGCCAACACCCCCTGTGTGAACCCAACATCCTCACTCGAGCAGCACCACCTTCAGCCATCCATACAGACCACCCCTTAGCCATCCCTGCCCTCAACCCCTCACCGCCACCCGCACCCCCCCATCGTCTTCCTCTTCGTCTTGTTCTTCCTCTTCTTCTAACCTCCCCCTGCAACTACGAAGGAACCCAAACCACAACCCCTCACCACAGCCTCAACAACCTGCCGATGACCCTCCCCTCAACCGCACTCCACCTCAGCAACACCGCCAATGACCCATGGCCATGTGCAACAAGCTGCATCAACGCCCATGGCTGCTACTCTTCATGCACTGCCGCCGGCCTCCAGCACTCATGTCGCCGTCGCAGGCCGCCTCTCACCACCCCATCACCATCATCGCATAGCCCTCATCTCGACTGATCTCCACTGAGCATCGCACAACCAACCACGCTCCGCACTTCACACGAGGAAGAGAGAGGGGAAATCCTCTATTTTCCCTCTCAATTCTATTTATGGTTTCTGCCATCGCAACGTTTACTGTTCTTTTATTTACTAAATTAATGTATTGAAAGGAAATTGCAAAAATGTCCCTTTATTCTATCTGAATTACTTAGAGTTGCATTCTTCTCATAAATGATATAGAATATGAGTTATTAGTTATATGAGCGGGCTCTGCTCCGAAGAAGGTAAATATTAACAGTGTTTACCAATACCAATATCAAGATTCTTTTATTCCCAAGGTGGTGATTTTGCATATGCACACCTATATTCTTGATTTTATCTAGATCGAGAATTTATGTTGAAAATGAGTGCACCAGTTAGTATGCGCACGCATTAAGATTCCCGAACAAATGAGGCACCACTCACAAGTTTAATAGGCTAATTCCTCCCTATGGAAACGACCTAACTATTTTCGTGGTAAGATTTTGAGAATTAAATATTTTGAAAAGCGATTTTCTATCGCGCGACTAAATATGACACTATATTTTGTGCTTAAAATTTTATCGAAAATGAGAATCGCTCTTTCAAATGGCACCGTTGCCGGGGAGGAAACACTCCTATTAATTTTTTCGGGAAATTTATATTATTTTTATACTATTTATGAAGCTTTCCTGAATTACTGAACTTGGTTCTGTTTGTGTGCTAAAACTAATGAACAAACACAACTGGCGCGCACGACAGAGACGATACTTTTGGTAGACCTTGACGCCACCTAGAGGATAGCAACAGGTGCCTATGGGCCTTCATCCCACACACGTGAAGGAGGGAGGATTGGCAACCGAAGACCTATTTGCTTGTTTTAGATTTAGATCAGGCTAGATAGACATTAGAATTTAAGTTCTATCTTGTGGACCTGTGTTGGGTATTTTTGGGAATGTATTCTCAGTGCTTTTATTGCCTATAGCTCTTGTATGCGAGTGTCTTTTTGGGAGCATGTTCCCATGTTATTTAGATTGTAGGTTTATTTGAATTGTTTGAACTGCATGATTAGTTAGTTAACTAGCTAGATTAGGTTTGTTTGCTTATCATAAGAAAAAAAAATTTTGAGTTGCCTGCTAGAAGCTGCTTATCTATAGGGCTACCATCTAGGATTGAATGAGTAGCATGTAGTTTATCTTTATTACATCGCATACATCGCTGCATTGAAGATAGCTGGAGTAAGGTACATCTTCTCTTTAGCATCAAATACCAGTCATGCATCTGCATTGGACTTAAATCCAAGACTACTAAAGTATTTGAATCTAATTAATTTAGTGGTCACTTTTAAGAAATTGGGATTGCTAAGAGATTGGACCTTAAAATCAGTGACTTTAAATTACGTGCAAAAGGATTTTCTTGCAGGATTTCAAAATATAAAACATGTACGTGTGTTGCTCACCTGAGACACTGTGCACATCACACATAAGGTCACTAAATAAATTTCTACCTCTCTCTTTGCACCACAAGGGAAGTTAGTAGTAAATCAACAAACCTATCAACCAAGTTACTTTGGTTCCTCATGTGTGGGCTTGATTCGAGACTTCCATTCTTTGCGAAGAGGTTGTAGGCACCAACGAAGGTCGGCTAGGAAGCATAACTCTTGCAAAATTTGTTTGGCCACCAACTAAATAATTAATTCTAAGACCCAGAATCTACTAAAAGCAGATCCCACTGTATTTGCATTTGTCTTGGTAGTGGTAGAGCTCTTTGGGAAGTTTCTGGTTCTAATCTGATTTCTTCTAAGTCCTAAGAGAGTTAAACCTTTTTGTCTTAAAAGAAATGGACTACCCTTACTCCTATCATTTTAAGCAAGATCCCATGCCCCAAGCATATCCCTATTTAGAGGGGCACAATGACAATTCATGGGATCAATCCTATTCCTATCTTGTGAGTACTGGCCCGATAACTCCCACTTTTGAGAACAACCTAGGAGCAGGATTTTCCACCCCTGGAATCCCCACCAATATGCAAACACCCAACCCTCCCACCCTTCATGATTTTTCTTATCAAGGTTAGACCGATACCCCTAGGCAACCTGAGCCTGAGATGGACTATCCTCCCCAATCTGACAATAGCCTCTCCTCTTTTATGATAGAAATGCAAAAACAACAAAAAGGAATGGAGTCTATGGGAGAGATGTTGAGGAATAGTCAAGGACTGAATGAGGAAATTAGTCAGCTTAACTACCCTCCTACTATTGATTCTAATCCCTACCTATACAACTGTGATCATCAAAATAATTCTGAGGAAACCAATGGCAACGGGGACCCCATTTTGATGAGTAGCTATTCAGTAGACAACCCCCATGAGACATGATCACTAGAGGAGAACGATCCTAGTGATTATCCACCCGAGTTATATTGGAGTCAAAAGAGAGGGAAGATGGTACCACTTGAAGACCTTGACCCTGCTGATAGTATTTTTCTCACCCCTAATGACCCAGGTCAAGGTCGTGCAAGTCATACCATTTCCCCGATTGATCATGTGGTCAAACCCCATTCTACCCTTAGTGAGCCTAATCTTGATCCCCCACGTAGGGAACCAACACTTACCATACAACATTCTAGGGATGTACATATGCCTAATGTAGGTGATCTTAAGGGAATGGAGGATGAATTGGATCAATTTTGGTCTCAGGGATACAAAGAGTCTATTTTAGAGAAGGATGATCACTCAATGGAGGAACTTGGAGTTAGAGTTTGGAGTGAATCTTGGCAGGATTATGTGTTATATGAGGACTTACCACCCGAGGATGTGAATGATTTGGTGAAATCAGGATTCCTTCCTACTTTTGATTTTGAAAATCATCCTCCACAAAATCAGGAAGATATGGAATTGGTGTTGGAGGAGGACAAACACACAATTGAAAAGCCTAAGAGAGACTCTCAGGGACAATACATAGCAATTGAGGATTTATGCCTCGAGGAGAATAAAGAATTGAGAGATATAGGCATACTCCATAACATTGAGACTGATCCTCCTTCATAAATAATTGGGGATACTGAAGCAACTCCTCCCCTTACTGGTGAATCACATATACACCATGATAAAACCTTAAGTGAACCAAAAGAATCCAGGGATGAAATTAATGATAATGATTCTGTTGCTTTGACCCTACCATCAAATAAATGTGATTTGGAGTCCACCATTGAAGGTGAAAATATGACTCCCATTCTTGAGGAAATCATTAATAATAGGCAAGGTAACTTGAATTTTTCTACAACAACTATTAGGGAGAATCGTACAGAATCTGAATTATTGTTGGAACAGGACTTGACACGGGTTAAGCCCTCCTTGGACTTAATCATCACCTCCCAACACCACAAACAACCCTTACACTCCCTAACCGATCCTTGGCTCAAGTCTCTGCTCACATACATTCCTTTTAGGGAGAATATTAGGCTAGTGCATCCTCCAGTGGAATGGCGAGTTTGGATTGATGCTTATACTTTCTCTCACCATTCAAGAGTCTAACATACTTATGATTATATCTTTTAAAACCCTTCCTGCTTTAGAGGACCCTTGTTATCCTCCACTTATATTTCAAGAGGTCCTTTCTTCTATTACTTTTTTTCCTAGACCACTTCAAGTAGCCTACGTGGTTGTCTGTTATCGTATCTTCTAGCAAGCATTTGGAATACCATTGCATCATCAACTCGCCAACATCAGTAGCTACTTGTTCTCTAGACCCATGCTTTTACGCATATTTTTAGGGCCTACCTCTTTCTATTTGAAAGCAGACTTATAGGTTCCCTATAAGTCTGGCTTCTGACAAAAAATGCAGCACTTTTTGGGAGGCAACCCAATGTCCAGAATAATGCCTTCATTAGGTTATTTCCTTCCTTTCTCCCCCTGTTTTAATTTTACAATGAGGACATTTTAAGATTTAGTCATGGGGGTGCATTTTGCATTTTTAGGTAGTATTTATGCATTTAGGGTAGGTGCATTACCAAAAAAAAAATTCTTTATTCTCTTGAGCTAAATTGGTTAGCCTCGAGCAAAATATTTTTATCAAGGTGGTTTCATTAAAGAATTTCTTCTTAAATTGTTTCTTAAGTTTAAAATCCAGTACATTTACTTCACTTGCATGTAGACTGGGTAACGGATTTTTTAAGAAAACCATTAAGCATTTTTAGTCTACTAAACCTTTGGACAACTAGTAGGGAGTCAGGCATACTATCTTATATTAGCTCCACCAAACATTTGTGAGGAGAAAGTAGAGAGATTATTGGTGCACTAAGACTAGTGTAAGGACTCTTAAATTTTGGATAATTTGATGATGATACCTCAGAGTTAAGCATAGTTTTCGCTCTCTATTCCTGCATGAGAACATTGTGTGTGAATTCCTGAGAGTCACCAAATAAGGCAGATATATGAAGATTAAGTTCTAATAAAACTTTGACTATGGTGGCTGGTTACGACCATCCTTCATAGAATCCTCGGCTGAAGGATGGGTATTAGTTTCAAAGGTTAGAAATACGCTTTTCCTATCCATTCCTTCCTAGTGCTAAGAGTAGTCACTTCCACCAAATAAGGCAAACAATATCCTCTTAAACATCATCATCCCAAATAATGCCTCATGAATAAAAGTTTGCATCGTGTTGTGTTGGTAGTTATAAAAAAAAGAGAAAAAGGCATATATAGAAAAAACTAATAAATATGAAAAAAATGAAAAAAAAGAGAGAGAAAGAAAAAAAAAGTTTGAGTTTATAGTTTTGTCTTTGTGTCATTTTTCATCTTGTGTCGATGTCTTTGAGGCAACAAAAACACCCATTGCGATCCACCAAATATGACCCATACCTACTTTTTCAATATTTCTGATTGCCTGAATATTGGCTGAGGACTTCTAACTTAGTTGTATGGTTATTAGGACTCTAATTAAAGTGTGAATGCCATGTGAGGCCACCAAACATTGAGTACATTTACAAAATTTGGTGAGATTTATGATATCAAAAAGGAAAGAAGGAAAAGAGTGAGGGCAAAGAAACATTAAGCGAACATAGTTTTTAGCCTCTCTCTAGGTTGACTCGTTTGATAGTCTAGAGATTTAGAGTCTACAGTACTAGACTACATGTAGCACCAGATGAGTATGGACTACCAAATATGAATCCATTTGACTCAGTATGTTCTACCTAAGCCAAAATGCTGGGGTCAAATCACATATTATTTTCTACTTTATCCTTTAGGGAAGTAGTTGCCTATCCTAATAGAATCTTTACCAAGGGTAAAGCAAGAACTTTAGATGTAAGTGGGCTTTTCACTTGGATCTGTTACCTAGGCTACTATCACTTCACATTTATTTGGATCTTTAAATTTTTGGAATAAGAAAAGAAGAAATCTTTTGTTACTCCCATGACAACATCAGACACCTTGTATTCATTTTTCATTTTTGCTCGGGACTAGCAAAACTTAGGCATGGGGGCATTGATAAGTCCACTTTAGTGGACCATTATTTGGCTTAACTACTCTTTAATTATCTGTTCTTAGTTTCAAAATAATTAGGAGTTAAATGATAATTCACCTTAGCCTGTGTATAATTTTATGCACCAATTTTACAACATATGGTTATGATAATCTGTATGGTTGGATGCAAGCTAGGTGTAAGAGTCAAATGTCCATTCTGCTTCTATAAGACATCTGGAACTTAGATCGGACGTTTGGAAATTGCCATCATAGAATCCCTAATGTCTACACCTTTTAAGACATCCAAAACCTAGTTTGGACATCTGATGAAGACACCGCCAGAAGTATCCAAGCATTCCAACCACTCATGATCTTCGTCGAGTGGTTGAAGAGGCTTTCGATAGAAGAAAAACAAACAAGAGGAGTTTTTCAAAAAAGAGAGGAGGATCATCTTTCGGAGGATCTAATCTTTCCCCTTGTGGGGATCGTCTTCCTCGTTCCGCAATCGTGCATCCACAGGAATCGTGGAGCCCACGTACACTGTGATTGAAACATGCACTACGAGTCTCCACCTCCGCTCATCCTCCCTCTCACCGGTCACTCGGTGACAGCGTGTGGCCACATCGCCGAACCCACACCCCTTCATTTCCCTCTCCATCTTCTTCTTCAACCTCTTGCTGCCTCCCATATTTCACCTTCACTATCACCTGCAAACCACCGCCCCCTGTGTGAACCCAACATCCACACATGAGCAGCACCACCTTCAACCATCCTTACAGACCACCCCTTAGCCATCCCTGCCCTCAACCCCTCACCGCCACCCACACCCCCCCCAGCATCTTCCTCTTTGCCTTCTTCCTCTTCTTCCAACCGACCCCCTGCAACTACAAAGGAACCCAAACTGCTGCCCCTCACCACCGCCTCAACAGCCTACCGATGACCCTCCCCTCAACCGCACTCCACCTTAGATCCATCGTGCTCTACCTCAACAGCATTGCCAATGACCCACGGCCACGCGCAACAAGCCGCATCAATGGCCATGGCTGCTACTCTTCACCCACCACCATCAGCCTTCGGTGCTCCAGTCACCTTCATCGGCCATCTCTCACCACCTTGTCACCGTCATCGCGTAGCTCACATCCCGACCGATCTTCACCGAGCATCGCACGACCAACCACGCTCCGCACATCACGAGAGGAAGAGAGAGGGGAAATCCTATGTTTTCCCACTCAATTCTATTTATGGATTCTGCAATTGTGAGGTTTACTATTCTTTTATTTACCGAATTAATATATTGAAAGGAAATTGCGTAAATGTCCCTTTATTCTATCTAAATTACTTAGAGTTGCATTCTTCTCATAAATAATATAAAATATGAGTTATTGGTTATATGAGCAAGCTCTACTCTGAGGAGATAAATATTAACAGTGTTTACTAGTACCAATATCAAGATTCTTCTATTACCATGGTGGTGGTTTTGCATATGCACACCTATATTCTTGATTAATTATCTAGATTAAGAATTTATGTTGAAAATGAGTGCACCAATTAGTATGCGCACACATTAAGATTTCCAAACAAACGAGGCACCACTCACTAGTTTAATAAGCTAGTTCCTTCCTGTGGAAACAATCTAACTACTTTCATGGTTAGATTTTGAAAATTAGATATTTTTAAAAGTGATTTTCTACCACGTGACTAAATACAACACTATATTTTATGCTTAAAATTTTATCAAAAATGAGAATCCCTCTTTCAGGATGCAAGTTCAAGTCCCAACGAGCACTAAAATCCTCAAATCACAAGGCTCATGCTTAATTGCCTGTGTGATCACCATCGGAGGGAAATGAAGGCACCATGTGGCTCAATAAGAGCCATCCACGTTGATAAGGCCCCATCCAATGCGATCTAAAGGGGCATGAGGCATGGATTAATCAGAGTCGTGTGATCTTGATCTGATGGCTCTCATTCCATGCATTCCAAGAGCCACACTAGTGATGGGAACACCATCATGAGCCCTAACTAGCTCATTTTGACCCAGAAAAGAGAATAAAACCTCCTACATAACCAACTGGAGGTCTTAACTAATGAATAACTATTTTGAGAGAAAAGTAAGAAACAAGGGGTAAAACTATAATTTTACCATTGTAGTACAACAATGGGATTTCTCATGGGCTAAGCACAGGTCAAATGGTCTTAACAAGATAAAAAGTTGGTTGGTTCAAACAGAAAAGGGTTCACGTGAATTCTGGGAATTAAATGACTTCTTGTAACCCTAAAACAGACCTACTTGATTTAATAAGGTTTTGGTCAGGATAAAATTAACCTAAATCCTCTAAAAATCATGGAAAAATATCCTCTAGGGCTTAGAACCTTCAATTTGGCCCTTAGAACCTATTTTGACCTAAATTGGGGTCTCAGTCAAATGCTTGCCCAAATTTGGGTTTTAACATAAATTACCTAGTCAAACATGGTCAAACCCAAAATCCAACTTCACTATTGGATTCCTTAGGTTCAAATTAGGATTGTACCAAAATTTGGACCTAAGGGGAATTCACCTTGACCAAGCAGGTCCAGCCCAATTAAATTTCTACCCCTACCTTTTGAAAACTTCTGCAGAAACCCCCTTATCTTTGTCTTCATTTTTTGCAATCAGGTCCCTCCACCATTATAGCAGAGGGAATCCTACTTCGGTGAGAAACTGAAGGCAAGATCTCTCTGATTTCTCAGAGAATCCCCTTCAAAATTGAAAGGGAGATTCTCTGAGAAATCCCTTCTAGTTTGAACACAATCAGAGGCTCGATTTGGTACCCAATCTCTCATGCGAATGCATGAGAGATTCGGGTCACCTTCAACCTTCCATCTCCGGTGAGCTTGCCATGCTTGGAATCTTTGCTTCCAAGCACAAATCCTTCCTCCAAGGCGTATAAAAGCACGCCCAGATCACCCCGCATCCTCCACGCTTGAAATTAACTAGAGAATCCCACTATTTCGTCTCTTCCCCCTCCGGCCAATGACTCAGCAAGCTCCAACGACCTCCGTCTCTTTCCCTCATCGCCCAGCCACAATACTAGCGGTAGGGTTCTCTTCCTCTTGTTCATCTGTGTAGCGTCGCACCCGCCGACACCCCTGCAGCCCCTTCATCGTCGCCGTCCTCCCCCCACTGAGTGCTTCATCTCCGGCGACGGCAATATGAGCCGGCCACCATCTCTGCCTCCCCCTTCATCTCCCTGTGCACAGCTAAGTCCTCTCTCTATTCTAATCATTTTTCTCTCTTTATTTCTTGAAAATGACCCTCGACGCATGCTACCACCATCACCTTCTTCATCTCTGGCCAAACCTCCGGTGAGGCGTCCCCACCGCTCCACACCTCCATCCGCCTCGCCAACCACCACTTAAGCACCGCAACACTCCACTGACCATAAACCCTCACTCCACACCCCGCGCCACACCCCCAGAACATCCCCCAAACACACCCACTCTCACGCTCACAAGGTGCCCTAGGCACGCACACTCCGACCACCCCACACCATGCCGACCCCCTCACTATGTTCGACGAGTCTTGGAGAAGCTCCCTAAGCTTTCTAACAAGGCCGTGAGGCCGTTTTCGTGTTTATAGGTGAAGGATCTCCAACTCCATTAATGACTGCGAGGAGCTTGCTTGCAAGCATCCTCCAGGTCTCCCCGCTCCAAGTGAACTGCCCCAGGTTGCACTGACTCCTCGCGCACAGCTCCAAACGAGCAATTAGCTTCAAAGACCCAGTAGCTGCTGCAATCAACGGAGCCTCCTGCTACGGATGCACACGAAGGAAGGTGGGACATTTAGTCCCACCTCGGAAGCTATCAAGCGGGCACAGTGGAATAAATTGAAAAACTGAAGTAGGCTTATCGCCTCCTGACCACAAGGTAAGGTCCCACTCACCCTCTCACCGCCTCATCCATGACCCGATCCCCGTTGACCTGGCTTGACTCATATACCGTGATGTCCATTTTTTGTGCTTTCTTTATATACATTGATATTCAGTGTTTACATTTACATTTTTTGCATTACAACTCTGATTTTCATTGCAAATTATATTCAATTTTCCAAAGTTGTGCTCTTAATTTTTAAACCCCAATTTGCTCCCTGTGTTCAACCTCGGACTTAAAACTTCGAGTAATAAAATCTATTTGTTTTCGAGTGATTTCAACTATACTATGACGCATCAATTTTAAAATATTGATCTCATTCGGTAAATATTTTGGCGCCATTGCTGGGGAGTAATGGGCGATTTAGAAATCTTGATCACAATTTCTGATTTGATACTAACTTCATATATCTCTTTTGTTGTGATTGTTTCAGGGGAGAAGATTCAAAAGAAGATGACCGCACAGCAAACACACCCGGGATTAGGTAATCTCTGATTTGTCCTTTCCCTTAAGCCCCTTATTCTGAAAAGGAAAAACAAGATAAAAATCAATTAGGGCTACCTACTTTCCATCTTTAGCTATGTCACCAAAGTTGCCTGATTTTGATTTCAACAACAAATATTGATTTGTGCACCCATTTGAGGTAACTAGGGCTACCACCTTCTTGATTGAGCCCTAGATACCATATTTTTGGCAACTAAATTGGACCAAAATTAGAGCCAACTTAAGGATTCCAATTTAGGGTTTTTAGAGACACATCTTTCTAAGCAAGAATCAACTATCCAAAAAGAGGTGTGCCTAAGCCTTGGTTGAAAAGACTTATTCAAGAGAAACCCTAAAATTCAAGCTCTTAATTTCACTTGAACCCTAAAAGAAAGGACCTAAAGCTCTCAAAGGACAAATAGGTGAAGTTGACCCCTTGCTGGGTCAACCAGCCTTGAAATTAGGTCATTGTTTCACTCAATACATCTAAAGTTCAAGTGGAATACTTAGCACCTTTCCTCTTAAATAAAAGTGGTAGACTTCAGAGGTCAAAGTTCCCATTCTGGTCTACCTGGAATCTCAATGATAAGAGTGGTCGGGTGGAGGAAACCTTGTAACTCGTAGGGACACTCTACCATGTAGGGGCCTTTGCGGGACTCTCCATCTCTGGCTACCCAGGTATTTCTCAGGTGGACGACTTTCTGACTAAGGGGTATCATCCGCCCTGAACCTCTATAGTCAACCAAATTTTTTGGGTGTCTTTATTCGGTCTAGCACATTCTAATCTTGTCCAAACCATCGATGCATGTTCAGTAGGAGGTCCTTAAGACCATCCTTAAGACCTCTTTTAGCAATTCACTCCCACCGAGGCCAAGCCTCGACATCCATGTTTGAGTAGCAACCCCACCACATAGACATCTCCTCTGATTCTTCAGAACCAAATTCTCCTTCTTCCATCATCATGGCACAACCAGTAGAAGAGAATAATCTTAAAAACCAACTCCAGTGCCTGAATGATCCTTTTCAAGCCTTTGTAAACCCACCGCTGTGTCCTATGATGCGAGATCACTACAATCCTACTGCGGTCCTGATTCTAAGTCCTGATTCGAACCTCGAGTCCAAATCCCAACTGGAGGTCCTGATTCTGAACTCAAGCCCAACATGATTCATGCTATTCAAAATTTTCATGAGCTTAATTCCGAGGATCCCTTCCAGCACATCAAACAACTCAAACATCTGGCCCAGACCTTCGGGTTAGATGTACAAAATCGAGATATTCTTCTTATGAAGATGTTTTCCTTCTCTCTAATGGACAAGGTAGCTCATTGGTATCAAACTCAAACGCGTCCAATCAACACATGGGTTGAACTACAATTTGAATTCTTGAAATAGTTCTTCCTAGTTGGTCAGACGAATGCCTTACGCCACCAGATCACACACTTCACCCAGCAATCTGGAGAACCTCTTGATGAAGCATGGGACCATTTCCTAGATCTCATGCAAAAGTGCCCCCATCACGGAGTACCTAAATGGGAACAAGTCCAATCTTTTTACCAGGGACTCCATGAAGATATCCACTTATTCATCACTGCAACCTGTGGAGGAAATATTATGGGTCAACACAAAGATATTGCGTGGGAGATTCCCAAGAATATGTGCGAGAACTCCATCAATAATGACTCCATGGGCTTATTCGACCGGACGAATGCCCGCGCATCGACAAATTCGAGGGGAGCACATGAGAAGCAGGGCCTGTCCACATTCATCCACTTGGAACTGATGGTCAGTTGGTTGGACAAGGTCTCTATTATCGAGAAGAAGGTGGATGAGCTGACTCGACATCTGCAGCGAGCCACCTCTGTGCAAAAACCGTTTGCACAACCGCCTCTTGGGAGGGAAGCTGTGCATAACATCTATCACCGATCTTCTCAGGGGATGGACCCGTATCCACCCCCGTCTGACTCTAGGACCAGAGGAAACTCCGATCCGACTTACTCTAGTTGGGGGAACTCTGAACCCTCGTAAGCTAACTTTCCTAAGGTTCTTCAGACCTACGAGGACCTCAACGCCATCCAAAATGACCCATTCTCTAATACCTATAACTCTGGATGGCGAAATCATCCCAACATCCTGTGGATGGGAAATACTCAGAGTCAAAGACCACCATATCAACCCCGTCCACAAGCTTCTCATCCATATTAGCTGCCTCAGCCTCGGCCCAACCCTACCTGTCAATCTAGGCCAACCCAAATAGATCAAATGACTCTTATCCTTTAGACTCTGGCTGACATTCAGAAGCTGAATGCGGCTATGCAAAAACAGCACAAGGATAAGATCACATGGCATACTCCCTTCGTAACTTCTGTCGAATCCAAATAACGTGCCAAACCAGAGGCACGTTATGAACCCAAATCCGGGCCAAGACCACATGATTTATCAGACCCCTTGTGTTCCATCACCCGACGGGATGGAAGCTTCGACATCGTATGTGGGATTTCAGTAGCAGCCACCTATTTTACCAACCCCAAACCAAAACCAGGCAGGACTGAACTCTGTAACAACCCGTAGTGGCAAAGCAACACAAGACCCACCTTATCCAAGCCACTTTCAGCCTGGTAGTAACCCAAGCCCTAGGATAGTTATCCAAGACACCCCTGTCCCAGGTCAAGAACCTGGACCTATTCTAAAGAAACCAACCAAGGTTCCATTTCCCAAGGCCTTGACCAAGGGAAAGAGGACAAACAAACTCGTGCCTCTTGAGGAGGATCTGGTCAAGCTCTTTGAACAAGTCCATATAAACATCCCCTTGATGGATGCAATCCGCAAGGTACTGGCTTACACACAATTTCTAAAGGATGTGTGTACACCCAAGCGTAAGCCACGAACCAAAAGTTGGAGTCCAATCGTGCTGTCAGAGCAAGCCAGCTCTGTAATTTTGAGCAAACTCCCACCTAAGGCTAAAGACCCAGGTACTCTCCTGGTTTCATGTACCATTGGTGATACCCAATTTGACAGAGCTTTATTAGATTTAGGTGCCTCCGTAAACCTAATACTTACATCCCTCCTTGACCACCTTGAGGAATCTAAACTTAAACCGACAGAGGTGACATTGCAGTTGGTTGATTGACCTATTAAGTCACCTAAAGGAATTCTTGAGGATGTCATCGTTAGGGTATGAGATTTCTATTTCCCGGTGGATTTCATAGTTTTAGATATGGATGCTCCAGAAAACCTAGGGGATACACCAATTATACTAGGGAGACCCTTTCTAGCCACTGCTAGGGCCAATATAAATTGTGAGGAAGGCCAAATTGAACTAAAATTCGGGAACCAAACACTAAAGATTGACATCTTTAAGGCCCAACAAGGAATTGATTACAGAGTTATAGAACAAATATGTGATATCAAGGCGGTGGTTGATGAACCATATATTGAGGACAATCTGATTACTTCTGATCAACCACAAGAGGATCAAAACTCGCAATCAGAGGAGTCCGAATCTGACTTAGATACACCCATAACTCCTTCCCTTGCTCCTGACACACACCCTGAACCGCCCGCTGCTGCTAATAACCCCATTTTGGAACTCAGGCCTCTTCCCGACCATCTGAAGTACATCTTTTTAGGTTCCAATCAGACATTTTCTGTGATTATTAACTCCAAACTCACACCTGACCAAGAATCCCGTCTGATTACTATTCTCCAGCAACATCGTAGAGCCATTGGATGGACTCTCAATGATTTGACTGGTATCAGCCCCTCTTACTGCACACACCATATCTACACCGAAGAGGGCACACAAGCTTCCCGTGAAATGCAGAGACGTTTGAATCCTAATCTGCAGGAGGTCATGAAAAAGGAGATCATCAGGTGGTTAGATGCAGGGATCATCTACCCGATCTCCGACAGTTGGTGGATGAGTCCAATCTAGGTTGTGCCGAAGAAGACAAGATTCACCGTGATCACAACTAAAATCGAAGAAGTCATACCGACCCGTGTGGCGAACTCGTGGAGAGTCTACATTGATTATAGAAGACTCAATTCTTCCATGAAGAAGGACCATTTCCCACTACTGTTTATTGATCAAATCCTCGAGAAACTAGTGGGAAATAGGTTCTTCTATTTTTTGGATGGGTACTCCGATTATAACCAAGTGGCAATCCATCCTGAGGACCAAGAAAAGACCACTTTCACTTGCCCCTTTGGGACGTACGCGTTCCGATGGATGTCGTTCGGTCTGTGCAATCCACCCGCTACTTTTCAGTGGTGCATGCTTGCCATATTCTCAGATATGGTAGGTGATTATCTGGAAGTCTTCATGGATGACTTTTCAGTATTCTGAGAATCATTTGACGATTGTCTCCTGCACTTGGTCCAAATCCTCAAGCAGTGCATTGACGTGAATTTGGTTCTTTCCTGGGAAAAGAGCCATTTCATGGTGCCTGAAGGAATTGTCCTAGGACACCTCATATCAAAAAAGGGCATCCAAGTCGATCAAGCCAAGGTGAACTTGATTTCCAAACTCCCTATGCTTAGCTCAATCAAGGACATCCGATCTTTTCTGGGGCACGTCGGTTTTTACCATCGATTCATTCTTGATTTCTGAAAGATTGCACGCCCCCTGACCTCTCTGCTTTCTAAGGATGTACCTTTTGAAATCTCCAAGGAATGCACTCAAGCATTTGAAATCCTCCATGATCGAGTCACCTAAGCCCCGATCCTACAGTCCCCTGATTGGTCTCAACCCTTTGAGATAATGTGAGATGCATCTGATTTCGCTGTAGAAGTGGTACTTGGGCAGAAAATTAACAGAAACCTATGATCATTTACTACACTAGCAAGACACTTGACGAGGCTCAGCATAACTACACAGTTACTGAGAAAGAGCTGCTAGCATTTGTATTTGCCCTGAAAAAATTCAGATCTTATCTCCTGGGTTCCCATGTTATCATTTACTTGGATCACATAGCTGTAAGGCATCTCCTTGCGAAGGACGTGAAACCTTGATTAATCTGCTAGATCTTGCTATTGCATGAGTTTGACCTCAAGATTAGTGACAAAGTGGAAAAATAGAACGTGGTAGCTAATCACTTGTCCCGCCTTCCTTCGGAGATCATCGACCCTTCCGGACCCATCACGGAACATTTTCCTGATGAGCACCTCCTGACTATCAATATAGGTCTTCCATGGTTTGCTGATATAGTAAACTACCTGGCATCACATTAGATCCCGCCCGATTGGCCGAAGGCCAAGAAGGACAAATTTCTTTCCGATGCCAAGTATTACTTCTAGGAAGACCCGTATCTTTTCTACATCGATGCTGATCAGATCATTCGACGATGTGTCGCGGAAGCGAAAATTCAAGACATATTGTCTTTCTGCCATGACCAGGCATGCGGTGGACATTTTTCAGGTCATAAAACCATAGCGAAAATCCTCCAGTGCAGCTTCTATTGGCCCACACTTTCCAAAGACGCATACAATCACTGTAGGGCATGCACTCGTTGCCAGACCTTAGGCAACATGAGCCATCACGATATGATGCCCTTGCAGCCGATTCTTGTATGCGAAATATTCGACATATGGGGGATTGATTTTGTGGGACCCTTTTCTATTTCGGATGGCTTCGAGTACATTCTACACGCTTTTGACTACGTGTCCAAATGGATTGAAGCTATTCTGACCCGAACCAATGATTATAAAGTGGTTATCAAATTCATTCATCAGAACATCTTTTCACAGTTCGGGATTCCACATGCTATAATTACTGACGGAGGGACCCATTTCACTAACGCTCAGTTCAGGTCACTGATGACCAAATACGGGGTGTCGCACCAAATCTCTACTCCATACCACCCCCAAACTAATGGTCTAGCTGAGCTACCAAATCGGGAGATCAAGAAAATCCTCTAGGTTATTGTTCGACCTGATAGGAAGGACTGGTCATCCCAACTTCCAGAAGCTTTGTGGGCTTATAGGACCGCCCACAAAACCCAATTAGGTATGTCTCCCTTCAGATTGGTCTACCGGAAGGCATGTCACCTCCCCGTAGAATTGGAGCACAAAACCTATTTGGCAATACAGAACTGCAACCTAGATCTTTCTAAGGCGGGAACCCACAGAAGGCTTCAAATGAGCAAGATCGATGAATTATGTCACAATGCATATGAGAACTTGCAAATTTACAAAGAGCAGGTAGAGGCCTTTCACGAAAAGCACATATCCAGAAAGATCTTCCACTATGGTCAAAAAGTCTTACTCTTTGATGCCAAGCTCAAACTGTTCCCAGGAAAACTACGATCAAAATGGATCGGACCCTACCTCGTCCGATGAATCTTTGGAAATGGAGCCATTGAGATCAGTCCACTCAGCCACGATTCAAAACCTTTCGTCATGAACGGTCAGAGACTCAAACCGTTCATTGACTTGACTGATACAAATTTGGCTGAGATATCCTTTACCCTTCATTCTCCCTAAGCTCATTGCTCCCAGCCGATGGCATAAAACTCAGCACTTAACAGGAAGCAACCCATCATTTTTGAAAAAACTCGAAACCTTTCTTGACATTCCTACGCTGAATTCATATTGCACTTTAGGGTTCATCCATTAGAACAGTCGACCCCACCTCAGGTACCCGTACCCGAGTTTTGAAATTGTTCACAACAGTCACCTCAACCCGTTCGCCCACCCAAAACTTGTTCTAATGAATGATCTAAGCTGAACTCGAACCCACCTAATTTATAATGGGGACATTGCACATTGTAGGCATGGGGGGGTATGAAAATGCAAAACAGCATGAAAACTCATCTCACAAGAAAAAAGTTTCAACAAAAAAAATCACATATCACAAAAACACCAAAAAAATGAAAAAATCTTGAAAATGAACAAAAAAATTCTAAGGGGAGAGAAAATTTTGAGGCCATACAAATCATGAGGAGAAAATGGGAAAAGTGAAAAATGTCAAAAAAGGATCACAAAGTGAAAAGAAAAAGAAAAAAAGATAATCATTAGTAAGAAATTAAGGGATTAACTAAGTTCTAGACTATATCAAGAAGAAAAAGAAAATGAAAGGAAAAAAGTGCTAATGAGACACAAAAGAGGTTAGGAGGAACGCTGATCTTAGGCCTCTTGGGCAAAACTCTTAGGCTTAAAAATTCAAGTATCCGCTAAGATCTGTATAGTCCTCAAGAGGTTGGGGATAATGCGAAGCTTAAGTATTAGGTCTAAGGCTTAGGGAGTATTCAGCCTCGTTAACTGACCTTTGGTTTGGGGGAATCGGTAACCTAAGCACCCCAATCCACACACAGTCTTATTCAGTGTGCATAATTATCAAAATCATGCAAAAGCGTTTAAGTGTTCTGGAAAAGTCACCTAGATTAGGAGCGACCGATCAACATAAGTTGATTTGGACGAGTTCCCGGTGCTGAGAGGCGGGAAATTCCCCTCGAAGATGCGCAATAACATATCGTCTCCTCGGTGCTTGTCTCCTAGGATATTTACATATCCAACCGGGGGCACATAAGCACCCTATGCTGGTTCAGATGCCATGGGCGGCATTATCACAAAATGTTGATTGCTAGGGTCTGGATTTAGCTACAGAATGCCATGGGTGGAATTATCTCCAAATCTCGAAAGCCAGGGTTCGGGGGGTTTCCATGGTCAGTGCTATCACGAAGCATTGATCGCCAGAGACCCTTTAAGGATTGATGATGGGAACGATGAATCCGATACAGACCGTGTTGAGAAGCCAATCCGAAGCTAGAAATAAAAAGAAAAGAGATAGAAAACTCTCCAAACAAAGAAAATCCTCTGTCTCTCTCTTACAAAAAACACACTGCAAACTGAACCAAGGATAAAATATGTTACAAGCATGGGTGCTTTAGCCACGGAGTCCAACGAACCTTAGGATAGTTCCTGTGGGCCTTAAAAACCTTTGCGGAGGACTGAGGCTAGAGCTGGTCAGGTCCGAATCTTGGTTGGTACTTGAGTACCTCTAGGCCTACTATCAACATTCTAACCTAATCAAAAAGAAAAAAAAGCACTCATCATAATCTCTGAACATCAAGGAACTCATGGTCTAGAACAGAAGTTAAAAACTTAAAATTTTCCTAAGGGACTAACAAAAGCTAGGCATGGGGGTTTGATGGGAACACCATCATTAGCCCTAACTAGCTCATTTTTACCCAGAAAAGAGAACAAAAGCTCCTACATAACCAACTGGAGGCCTTAACTCAATGAATAACCATTTTGAAAGAAAAGCAAGAAACAAGTCGTAAAACTGCAATTTTAACATTACAGTACAACAATGGGATTTCTCATGGGCTAAACACAGGTTAAATGGTCTTAACAAGATAAAAAGTGGGTTGGTTCAAATAGAAAAGGGTTCATGTGAATTCTGGGAATTAAATGACTTCTTGTAACCCTAAAATAGACCCACTTGATTTAACAAGGTTTTGGTCAGGATAAAATTCACCTAAACCCAATAAAAATCATGGAAAAATATCCTTTAGGGCTTAGAACCTTCAATTTGGCCCTTAGAACCTATTTCGACCTAAATTGGGGTCTCAGTCAAATGTTTGCCCAAAATTGGGTTTTAACGTAAATTGCCTAGTCAAACATTGTCAAACCCAAAATCCAACTTCACTATTGGATTCCTTAGGTCCAAATTAGGATTTTACAAAAATTTGGACCTAAGAAGAATTCACCATGACCTACTTTGAAAATAGGTCCAGCCCAATTGCATTTCTACCCGTACCTTTTGAAAACTTCTACAGAAACACCCCTATCATTGTCTTCGTTCTTTGCAATTAGGTCACTCCGCCATTATAGCGGAGGGAATCCTACTCTGGTGAGAAACTGAAGGCAAGATCTTTCTGATTTCTCAGAGAATCCCCTTCAAAATTCAAAGGGAGATTCTCTAAGAAATCTCTTCTAGTTTGAACACAATCAGAGGCTCGATTTGGTACCCAATCTCTCATGTGAATGCATGAGAGATTCGGGTCTCCTTCAACCTTCCATCTCCAGTGAGCTTGCGGTGCTTGGAAGCTTGGCTTCCAAGTACAAATCCTTCCTCCAAGGCCTATAAAAGCACGCCCAGATCACCCCGAATCCTCGACTCTTGAAATTGGCCAGAGAATCCCACTATTTCGTCTCTTCCCCCTCCGGCCAGTGACTCAGCAATCTCCGGTGACCTCCCTCTCTTTCTCTCATCGCCCAGCCACAATACCAGTGGCAGGGTCTCTTCCTCCTATTCGTCTGCGTCGCGCCGCACCCGTCGATGCCCCTGCAGCCCCTTCATCATCGCCGTCCTCCACCCACTGAGTGCTTCGTCTCCAGCGATGGCAATATGAGCTGGCTGCCATCTCTACCTCCCCCTTCATCTCCCTAAGCACAGCTAAGTCCTCTCTCTGTTCTAATCATTTTTCTCTCTTTATTTCCTGAAAATGACCCTCAACGCACGCTACCACCATCACCTTCTTCATCTCTGGCCAGACCTCCGGCGAGGTGCCTCGCCGCTCCACACCTCCATCCGCCTCGCCAACCACCCCATAGGCACCGCAACACTCCAATGACCATAAACCCTCACACCACACCCCGCGCCACTCCCCCAGAACACCCCCCGAACACACCCACTCTCACACACACAGGGTGCCCTAGGCACGCACACTCCGGCCACCCCACACCACGCTGACCCCTGCACTATGTTCACCGTGTCTTGGCGAAGATCCCTGAGCTTTCTGACGAGGCCGCAAGGCCATTTTCATGTTGACAGGTGAAGGCGTCTCCACAGCCATTAATGACCGCAAGGAGCTTGCTTGCAAGCCTCCTCCAGGTCTCCCTGCTCTAGGTGCGCAACCTCTCGCGTACAGCTCCAGATGAAAAATTGGCTTCGAAGACCCAGTAGCTGCTGCAATCAAGGAGGCCTCCGGCTGCAGACGCACACGAAGGAAGGTGAGACATTTAGTCCCACCTCGGAAGCTGTCAAGCAGGCGCAGTGGAATAAATTGAAAAACTAAAGTAGGCTCACCGCCTCCTAACCATGATGTGAGGTCCCACTCACCCTCTCACCGCCTCGTCCGTGACTCGATCCCCGCGGACTTGGTTTGACCCGTATACCCGATCTGCACTCCTCACCCACCACTGCACACCAGTGGGCCTGGTCCCGGGCGTGTACCCGACACGATTACTCGAGAAGTGGCTCTGGGAGAGCGAGCCTAAGAGAGAAAGAGGAAGAGAGATCGTGGGGGTGGGTAGGGGTAGGTTTTTCCCTTGCAGGAAGAGAAGAGGAAGAAGCCAAGGAAGAAGAGGGCAGAGGCCAGAGAAGCTAAGGGAGGAGAAGGCAAGGACTGAAGAGGAAGAAGTTGAAGGCTGACGAAAGAGAAAGAGAAGGAGAAGGAACTAAAGGAGAAAGAAGAGTCGCCAGAAGGAAAGAAAGAAGAAGAAGGAGAAGCCATAGGCAAAGGCCAGAGAAGCTAAAAGGCAGAAAGAAGGCTAAGGTAAGAAAAGAACAGAGAAGAAAAGAAGAAGAAGGAAGAAAGCC
Source organism: Thalassia testudinum (assembly GCA_037157565.1). Taxonomy (NCBI): domain Eukaryota; kingdom Viridiplantae; phylum Streptophyta; class Magnoliopsida; order Alismatales; family Hydrocharitaceae; genus Thalassia; species Thalassia testudinum. The sequence continues at coordinate 126,350,563 of JAZHRO010000014.1, read as the reverse complement.
AGCCAGAGATAGAGATCAAAGAAGAGAAAAAGAGAAGTGAAGCAGCACTGTAGCAGCCATATTTAAGACGTCTGATTCACAAAATTAGATGTCCATTTTTTGTGCTTTCTTTATATACATTGATATTCAGTGTTTACATTTACATTTTTTGCATTACAACTCTAATTTTTCATTGCAAATTATATTCAATTTTCCAAAGTTGTGCTCTTGATTTTTAAATCCCAATTTGCTCCCTGTGTTCGACCTCGAACTTAAAACTTCGAGTAAGTAAATTTATTTATTTTCGAGCGATTTCAACTAGACTACAACGCATTCATTTTAAAACATTGATCTCATTCAGTAAACAACTAGACTTTAGTAATGCTTACATGCATCACTAAAGGCCTTATATTAATTTTAAGGCCTTGAAATGACCCTTTTGCCCCCATTTCTTCACTTATAAATAGCCCACCCCCCTTCACTTCTTCATCTCTCTTCCTACTCCTTCCTCACCTCCTCCAAGGCTCTAAGTTGATCCAAGCTCGGGATGCGACACTAGAGCTAGAAAATAAATATTTTTCCACCCTCTCATCCCCCTTCGTGGAGCATCCAATGGCCATCTTCTCACCATGTTCGAGAAGCAGATCTCGTTGCGACGTCATTCTATCTCATCCTCGATTCATCTGGCGTCATCCTCCTTCTAGCTCCTCACCACTATCTTTCATGTGCTCTGTCAACACAGCTCGTCCTCCAAGCAATCGTCGAGGAGGATTTTTCTCATATCTATCTTTTTATCTCTTTCTAGAATAGTTTTATTTTTTGTAAGTAGTTGTAATGAACCTTGATTTGTTTTATGAAATAATTATTCTCTCTCTATTATTTTGCATGTAAATTAGATAAAAAAATATTTTGACCTAGTTTCTTATTATAAAAATACTAAAAAAAATTACAAAACCCTAAAACATGAAAAACAAATAAAACAAATGCATATTTCTTAGATCAAACGTTCGCCTCCCCATGTTCAACCAGAGACTCACCAAAGTCTTGGTAAAATTATTTGATAACAAATTTTCTACAACAGAATGACTTTAAATCACTTTTCTCGCACAAAATATTTGCCTACCAAGGATACCATCATTTGCATCTGCTTGAAAGTATCCAAATTGTTACTTAGGACACCGTAGATTTCTTCCTATTAAGCATATATGGAAGACATCATAGTTCATGGAAAGATTTAACAATAAAATATGTCGGTATTTAAGCAGGAATCCGAGAAATATGTTGAGAATAGATTCCACCAAGTTGTCAAGATTTAAAGTAATGGATAATTTATAAAAACTTGGCAACATTCAATTAGGTCGTACATTTATGAAGGACCTTACGGCCTTGAAGGATTTGGGTTTCAAAAATAAGAGCATCTTCTTCATGGAGCTCCCCAATTGGAAAGATCTTGCAATTCGTCACAATCTTGACATAATGCATATTGAGAAGAATGTCAAGGACAATATCTTAGACGTGTTAAACTTAATAGATAACCCAAATGACATGTTAAGAATAAGAAATGGCATGAAGAAATTGGGTATTGGTTCTGAATTGCCTGTTATCAAGGGAGAGGATTTCCCATCAGCTATATATAGTCTGAATCAAGATCAAAGGGAAAGACTATTCTCCTTCTTGAAGGGAATATGGGTTCCTGACGAGTACTCATAGCTTTTGCACTATGTGAATGAAGTTTAAAAGAAAATCAGTGGGTTAAAAAGTCATGATTCTCATATTTATATGTAGATTTTGTTTCCACTTGCTATTCATGGAGTTCTACCCGATCCAATGGTTGATATATTCACAGAGATGAGCTGTTTCATTAAAGTCGTATGTTTAAAGTGTTTAGATTGTGAACTCTTAGATTATTGGAACGAACAAATTGTTATCACACTATGCAAGATGGAGCAAATATTCCCTTCGGCCTTTTTTGATGTTATGGTACATCTTACGCTACATCTTGCAAATGAAGCAAGAGTTAGGAGACTTGTACAGTACAAATGGATGTATCCAGTTAAAAGATTCTTGAAAAAATTCAAAGATTATGTTTTAAATAAGGCGAAGTCTGAAGGGTCAATTATCGAAGTATATTTGGTGGAGGAATGCATAAACTTTTGCGTAACGTATATGGATGATCCAAATAACAAATTTAATCAACTTAAGAGAAATTTTGATTGAGGATACAATGAAAATGACGAAGATTCTCTCTCCATTTTTGAAACAAAGGGAAGGCCACTCCTATGGACAAAGTATAAATCGATTTCATAAATGGATCGAAAGTTAGTGCACTTATACATTTTAAGGAAAATTCCTAAAGTTGATCCATTCTATATAGAATTCAAATAGTCTTCACATCCATCTATCCAGGACTTAGACTTCCTTGATTGGTTTAAGGAGCATGTAAAATAGATGAAAGAAAACGACCCTAGGTGTGTCAAAGATTTTGATGTTATTGCTGAGATCCCATTGCGTTATGGACATTATCAGTTTGGATATATAATAAATGGCTTCAGATTCAGGATAAGATCAATTAATGATGAGAATACAATGCAACATGTTGGAGTCATTGTCAGTTGTGATCTGACGACTAGTTGTGATGGCTACTATGGCCAAATCATTCAAATTGTGGGGATGAGCTTCAGATACGGTCGTAAGGTAGTCTTTTTAAGTGTGATTGGTTTGATGTTTTTAAGAATGACATTGGTTTCAAGAAAGATGTTAAATACGGTTTCTTAAGTTTAAATAAAAAGCATTGTATTCTTCAGACAGCAGAACCATTCTCCTTAGCGTGTCAAGCGTCACAAGTGTTTTATGTCCTCGATAATAGCAGGACTGGATGGGTAATACCTATCAGAATCTTGCCGCATGAATACTTTGATGTAGAAAAGGATATTGATCTTGATTTTCAATCTGAAGCTCATCAAGAAATTCCAGAAGAAGGGCAAGAAGTAGTCGGAGCATTAGACAATGACATATAAGGTATAATGTTCATTTTAAGAAGCTTGTATTTTAGCCATTATTTCATTATTTCCTAGTGCATTCCCATTTTTCACAAGCATAATAAAATGCACCCCCATTTTTTTCATAAACATCCAACTTTGTAATAAGATTTCTCAAGTAAGATTGATAAAGAAAATGAGGGAATGGAAAGCACTAATACGTTGAGGATTTGATGCATAATAGGCACCTCCATAAGATTTAGCAGCAGAGGCACTCCACATCGCTTCTCTAATGCTAGATCCGATTGGTATGTTGACTATCTCCACAAATGTAATCTATTCAAGCAAGCTTTAGATAAACTATATGTAGATACATTATGCTTTCTAGCATCAGACAATGTCTTGGTATATCCAGGATATTGTTTGATGCTAGAAAGCATAATGTATCTACATATAGTTTATCTGAAGTTCATTTGAATAGATTGCATTTGTCAAGACAATAGACATACCAAACGAATCTACCATTAGAACCAAACTCTTCCAAAAGAAAAAGATGTTTCTTCTTTTAATTGTTTACTTCATATTGCATTGCACTATTAATACATGTAAGAATGAATGTGAGGTGTGCCACAATTTCTATTTTGTATTACGTGTTTATAATTCAGTTATTATATATCCTCTTTTCAATAAAGGATTTGGAAAATTTTGAATAATATAGAGGAAACTCTGCTGAATTTTTTTGAGATTTCTTTTTTAAATTTTGCTACTAATTAATGGTAATTTATTGTTCAGATGAAGGTTAAAAAGGCCTCTAGGGAGAATTGGGATGCAACGATCAAGGAGGAGAAGGTCGAGACTTGGCCTCCAATCTCACAACCTCCTCATGTTTCCCAACCTCCACTGCGGCCCCAGAATTCCCCATTGCCATCCTTGTATATCCCCACCCCACCCCAATATATTCCCATCACTACCTACTATGCTACCACCCCTCGGTATAATCCATATAGGCTGCCTCCTCCTAAATCCCAGCTCATACCACCACATACTCTTTACCAAGGGCATCACCTCCAGGGGAAGGTGATTGCAATGTAATCATAGGTCCTAATCAACCTAAATAATGCTTGAAACTAGCTTAATTTGTGAATATTGCACTCATACCATACATATCATGCATTACATCATTTTATATAGAATAAGATGAGATATCTTGCTATTTAATGTTTTTGTTGTCATTTGCAGGTAATAAAGTGATCCAGGATGCGAGATGGAGTGGAATAAAGCAATAAAGAAGACTGATCCAGACAAGAGGAGTGAGGATGATAGCCTTACCCCTACCCTTAGAAACCCCAGGATAGCCTTCCTAAACCCAAAACCACTTCCATGAGGACATCTTGACCTTAGAACCTAAAACATGGATAGCACTATCCATGTTCTTATCCACCTTATCCCTCTCCCAGACACTTAGGAACCAAAAACCTAGCTTAGAAAACCCAAAACCCACTCTCCAACACCTTTTAGGATGTCCAAACATTGGGTTGGACATTTGATTTCTATAGAAAATCAATCTAGGAAGCCAAAACTTACATTGACATAGAATTATACATCTAACCTAACTTCCAGATATCCAATTGTGGAGTATAAGACCTCTGATCATTTGTATGGACATTTGGAGGTCATCTCTGGTTCCTGTTTTTGGTGATGGAAGCCTTAGCTTGCCCCTTTGACTTAGAAACCCCACCAAACACCTTAGGAAACCTAATTAGAGATATCCTAAGCCCATCCCACTATCCATACCCTCACTTATCCTATCCCTAATCCAATTGAGCGAGCCCATACCTAATTGGATGCATCTACAGTTGATTGGATGCACCTAAACCCAATTGGATCCACCCAGAATCTAATTAACTCATACCTATTAGGATGACCTTAGTCAAGCCACACACACACATCCAATTAGACTTGACCTAGACCCAATTAGGTTTACTCCTATCCAATTAGACCCACCTAAGCCTAATTAGGTCCACACCTACCTATTCTAGATTGACCCAACCTATTTAGCACCTAATCATACCAACACCCACAACATAGCTCTACGAAATTCAAACCACACACTCACACCTTCCAAAACCAACCTTCCTAATCTACCCTCCCTATTTTTGGTCATCAACACCAAGGCCACCAAAGGTGGTGACTTCTATTTTGGGAGCCTCCAAAAGTGGCAACTAAAGGAGGCCTTCCCACAAAAGCTAAGAGAAAGGTGTCGCACACATTCAATTTCTCTTCTCCCCATTTTGAACTTGCGACCACCAAACCCTCCCTTCCACCCTCCAAAGGCCGTCCACTCTCCTCCTCCATGGACGGCTAGCTGAAGCTTGATGAGAGGCTCATCATGATCATTAATTACCCCTAATTAACTAGTCTTCCTAGTTAATTAGCTAAGGATATGAGTATATATGGGTTAATTATAAAATAAGGGATATATAGTAATGGACCTTAAAATAAGTTCAAAATGCTATTTTATCATTCAAATAATATTATTAGTAATTTAATTAATAACTGGACTCGAGATCTTAATAATCATTCCTTTAATTTATAAGTTAATTAACTTAAGTATAATGTATACCTAAGTATGTAATAACTTAAGCAACTTTACCTAATCTAATAAATTAACCTAAAAAGGTCAAAAATGTAAATTCAAGGTCTAAACATAATAATTACCTTTTTAATAATCATATATAAAAAGTTCAAAAGGATCTAAATTAAAATAAACCATTAAAACCTGAGTTTACATTTAGGTCCTTATTATTCATTTTAATCGGGTCCTTAATTTTCATATAAGTCCTTAGGTTTCATTGCATAAAGGTCCCTATCTTCTTCTTCTTCTTCCTTTAGCCGGTTGAACGGTTGACGACGGAGGGTGACTGCACCACTCGATCACCGCCCTGCCGACATCATTATTCCTTCTCCAAGCTCTTGGAGCTTGTGCTCACCATCCCATCTTCATCCATCGGTCTGGATGATCCAGATATCCTAATTTTAGGTAGAAGTTAACCTCACCGACGTCGGAGATGACGTCGGTGGTTAACCTTCTGTAGCTCCTCTCACGTCCAGACTCCGCCGCCCTCTTCATCGCCATCAACTATAAATAGACCTCTACCCCATCGACTTTTGTAAGTTGGCTCCCTTCCTTCTTCTATCACTGAGCTGACCCAATAGGCTGCTCCCTTCCTTCTTCTATCACTGAGCTGACCCAATAGGCTATTCATCTGCAACTCCAGCGATCTTCCATCTCATCTTCCGACTTCCTTCGTCCATCCTGATTAGCCTAGGAACTCTGCCGAGGTCTGCCGCATCTCTGGACAAAGGCAATGACCAAGGAGATCCTCTGCTCCATCCAAATCTGCCCGCCAGAGATCTTCCTCATACCCTCTGATTTCGTCCTCCATCATGAGTCGTCGATGGAGTCCCTTTGACCCCTTCGTCCAGGTAACAGTAGGATAACAGTAGGAGTAGGAGTAGGAGTAGTTTAGATAGATAGTTAGGTAGGTAGTTAGTTGTAATGTTAGATTTCAATGTTCATCTTCCTCGACTCTGGCAAGTTCCTTGAGCTCGCCAGAGCCCTAGTTTTGCCTTTTTAACTCACTGTCCACCTTCTTCCATCTCCCATGATCACTTCTATCACCATTAATCACTAAATTGATCACTTAAACCGCCTAAACCATTTCCACCTCCACCGACTGCTTCTGCTGTCTATGGCAGCAGTAGTTAAGTCATAATCCACCTTCATAGGGTCCTCCACCACCTACTCACCACCTAAGGACCCTGTTCTACACTTTAATTTGAATAAATACCACATATAATCTAAACGCCTAATTCTATTTAAGCTCCTGAGCTCGAAGTCAATGGCGACTCAGAAGTAGTTCAAATCATTAATTATATACATATTTAGTATTATAGACATCTGATGACTTGTCTCAACCACTCAATTCAGTGGGGGACCAAGTCTCATGCCTCAACCAACTCAATTTTCATTCAAACTGAATTTACTGTTAAATCTTACATCTAATGAGATAATGAGGAATTAAATGTGATCCTGAGATTCCCTGCAACCTTAGGAATAATTTTAAATCAAAAATGGCAAAATTTACCATTCTGAACGCACTTTTACCATTTTCTGGACTCACCGAAGCTCCGGCAAACTCCGGCGAGTCAAAACTGATCTTCAGCCTGCAGAATAGAGTGTGAAGCTCCAGATTGATGATTTGAGGTTTACTGATCATGTTGAGAGATTTAAATTGAGATTTTTATGACTGAAGCTTGAGATAGGTCTTCTTCTCCAACTCCAGCGGAGTTGGAGAAGCTTGTAAAAAAAGATTAAAAGCCATACTTAAGGTGTCTAGAAGCTTCAGTGCCATGCACTAAAGCTGTTCATATCCTCAAATTAGTGTAGCAACCTCCCATTTTCTCCATCGAACAAGGTACTTTTAGAGTTCAAGCGACGAGCCTAGAACCCTAGGTTCGTAGGTTAAAGTGCCTGTTTAAGGGATCGAATAAGTTCCTGAGTTTGTTAGGATTCTCTTCTAGTCTTTAATTCCTTGTAAAAAGGCTTAAATCAGAAAGTCAATTTTCAAGCCTAACAGTCAAACCTGAGGAGGAAATTCTAATTCTGAGCTCGATCTTAGGAATTGAGGAGTTAGAATTGTTTTTGAGAATCTATTGAATGATTTGAGAGAGATTTTATTGAGCTCAGACTTGTAATTTTGTAGGAATTTACAATCTGCCAGTTTGGGTTGTTTTTGAACCTAAACTGTTGGCAGTGTCATTTGGATGAAATTTAATCTTGAATCCTGCCCAGTTTAGTTAGCTTTAATCCTTAGAACTTGTTGAAATCGATTAAAAATGTCCTTAAGTGTCTGTTGCACATTTCAGAGTTTGAAATCCTATCTCTGGAGCTTTCAGAGAACCTTCAACCTTATTTGCGGCTCCTGAAGTTCTCAAGAGCTTAAAACTCACACAAGCAGCTGCGAAATTATTTGTAGGATCTATTCAGACCCTTAGATAAGCTAGAAAGTCCAACCTATGGACTCTGCAACCATAATCCCATTTCCAGGCCATATAATACCGTAGAAAATCTATAATTTTGCCCTTAAAATTGATGAGGAAATCTTCCCCTTAACATTAAATTGACCCTACAATTCTGTAGAGCCACCTTAGAGCTCTCCATCAAGCTTTAGATTGCTTGATTTGGAGCTCTGAGTAGGGAGAAATTGATGCTTGAAGTCGGGTCTGGAGGGGGAAAACAATGTCCCACATCGAAAACTGTTGAGAGCATACTTGGGAATAAAACTAATTTTTTGTATACGCTCACCAGTCGTCAGCGCTCAGCGCGAAAAGAAACCTCTGACCATCTGAGCATATTGTGTGTGTGTGTGGGTGTGTGTGCCTGCGGGTGTGCGCCCGAGTGGGCGTGTGTGCAATTGGCCCTGGGAAGGCGAGGCCTGGGAGGTGTTGAGTCAATTTGGCTCGAGAAACTTGAACCGAAAATAAACTGATCGATAATGAACCAGGCGAGGATTTAGTAGGGTCTGGTCCCACCCTGCAAAGGGTGTTGCATATCCCCGAAAAGTCTGAGCCACAAATCAAAAACCAACTTTTGGTTGAGGAAGGAAAACTCGGTTTGGTTCAGCAGAAGTGCTAAGGTTCAAATGAAGCTAAAGAAGTTGAGTGCCGGAGGAAGTTAAGTGTTGAAGGCAGCTGAAGGCTAAAGGAAGAGAGGAAGCAGAAGAGGAGAGCTCACAGTAAAGAGAAAGAAAGGAGAAGAACAGGCACTAAGGAGCAAAGAAGAAGAAATGACGAAGAAAGAGACTAAGGAAAGAAGATGAAGGCAGGAGCAGAAGAGAGGAAAGAAAGAAAAGAGCTCGAGAATGTATAAGAAAGAGATAAAAAAATAATAAAAGAATAGAATAAAAGGAAATAAAGAAGAAAAAGAAAGAGAGAAAGAAGAGAAGAAAAGAGAGAGAGAGGCTGAAGAAATAAGGAAAAGAAATTATTTTTCTTGCTATATTTTTAAATTTCCTGTTGCTTTCAATTGTTGTAATAAGGCATGTTGCAATTAGAAGAACTCTTATTTGCCTTAATTTCCTTTGAAATAAATTGAAAACTAACATGTTTACTTGTTAATAAAGTAGATCATTTGAGTAAATGTGTTTTAATATGGAATTTTGTATATGTCTTAAGTTTAAATCATTTGGCAAAATTCATGTTTCTATAATTAACTTAATTATACCTCCTATACTTATAAGAAAAATAAAAGTTAATTAGTGAATTTAGAATGAATTATACCTCCCAGCGAACGACCTGGACTCAACCAGTTAAAAATTTCTAAAATGTTAGGTTAACTTGACCCTATACTACTAAACCGACACAAATTCGAGTTAACCAAAGTGACTTTTCTCTACCCTTGATTAAGTAAAATTAACTTAATTAACTGTGTTGAGGAGTAGCACGACCATTTTAATGGCGTCATTGCTGGGGAGGCAATCCTTTAATTCATTAAAATTTAGTTTGTTTAATTGTTTAATTAGGAGGTATTTTGTAATTAAATTTCTATTTTTAATATTTTTTCTAATTAGTTGTGTTTTGTTTTGTTTTCTGTCTTCCTTTGAGGTTTACCTTTGCAGGTAATCTCAAGAGAAGGCGGGATTTTGTTATTTTTTCTTTTGTAGTTATTTCTAGTCTTAGTCTTTTTTTTGATGCATTAAAAAATAAAAAAATACAAAAATACATTCTATCTGAATAGCAACAGCATACATAACAAAAGCAACACTCTTAGGGGTGCATTTCCTACTAGTATTAGTGCGAATCTGACTTGGGAAATTCTTTACTGTTTTTCTCGCATCAATAGGAAAACACGAGAAAAATCGCGTAGATCCCTATCCTTTGAGATTTAAAAAGACCACATATTTTTGTTTGAAAAGACTTAAAAAGTAGCCATTATATTTTAGTTGATATATTTTTGAAAAAAATTAACTAAAAAGAGGAAGTTAAAAATTGTGACTTAAATCTGATTGCAGAATGCATGCAGGTTTTATCGTTATTGTCTGTTGCATGCTATAGCGCACACAGCGCGATCACTAGAGTCACACGAGTCTATTTTTCTATCTCTCCTCTTTGCACCTCTTAGGGCTTTGGTCGAAGATCAACAAGTCTGTCTCACTACTAAAGCCCCAGGGAACCAGTAGTGTGCGTCCTTATCCTAGACCTTAGACCTTTGAGCCTTAAGGACACGCACCTACGTAGACACAGATTAGGATGCATATTTTGATACTGTTATTCTATTTGTTTGCGTCAAATAACTTTTGCATATCTTAGGAATCTCTTCTTTCCTTTGAAAGAAGAGCAAAACCCGCGTCTTTGTGCTGTTTTGCAGGTTTTTGTGCCGCTATTTTCTGGTGGTGTGTGTGTGCCTTTGCACATTTTTTCTATTTTATGGATGGGAGGCGATCCTTGCATCCACCTCTTGCACCACCTTTTACAGGTGATCCTAGACCAATTGCAGATAAGCAACCAATGGTTTTCTTGTCTGATCCATCTACTTATATGGATTAGTTGAACAATCAAAATCCCGAGATCCCTTCCGCTTCTGGTCAGGGGGAGATGTCGCCTTTTGATATTCATGAGGCGTTCCTGAACCAGAATCTTAGGATGCTTGGGCAAACTAGACAGATTAATCTTTTAACAACAGCCTTGAATAATTTGCAGACTCTTCAAACCTATCCTCCACCTCGACCTGAGGCGGGTTTTGACATCCCTGATTTACAAAGCCCTCGTCCAAGGCCTCTGCTTAGAGATTACTACAACCCATCTAATGCACAAGTAGAGCCTAATGTTAGGATACCTATTGGGGAGAATGGTCCTGAATTAAAGCCGAATATCATTGGTCTAATCCCTCATTTTCACGGATTTGCATCTGAGGATCCATTTCAACATATAGAAGATCTAAGGAATCTATCCCAAACTCTTGGACCTCTAAATCAAAATAGGGAAATCCTACTTATGAAGATGTTCTCTTTTAGCCTTAAAGACAAAGCTGCTTATTGGTATAGAACTATTTCAAGACCAATCTCAACTTGGGCTGAACTCGAATCTACTTTTCTAAAGAAATTCTTTCCAATTGGTCAAACTAATTATTTAAGGTGAGCTATTACTACTTTCAATCAAAACCAAGGAGAACCAATTCATGAAGCGTGGGAACGTTTTCATGAATTGCAAAGGAAATGCCCACATCATGACATCCCTCATTGGCAACTCATGCATATCTTTTACTATTGTTTACAAGAGGGCATTCACAATCTAGTCGATGCCTCTTGTCGAGGGAATTTCCTAAATCGCGACATAGAATCCACCTCAAAATTGTTTGAAGGGATGGCGGAAAATGCGATCAATAACGCATCTATGTCGTAATTTACGTGGGGTGCAAACACGAATCATCAAAATCCGCACAAGGGCATTCACGAGATCGGTAATCCGTCCAATTCAAAGGATTTAGAGATAATTGCATAAAAATTGGACAAAGTCGATATCGTAGCAAAGCATCTCGACGAGTTCAGAAATGCGATGAAGACTCTTATGCCTCTACTTGCTACGAATCTTGCGTATTCACCTGTTTCACAAATTCCTGCGGGGAGGGAATTTGTGAATAATCTGGATTCTAGAGATCCATCTTCCTTGGGTTTTCTATCTACTCCTTCACCAACCCAAGGAGGGACCTTTGTCCCACAATCTTACCCACCCTTTTCCCCACCCTTATCTTTTGCAGAAAACACGCCTTATTCTCTAGATTTAAATGCCATTCAGGGATACACACCAGGATCAAACCCACATTCAAATTCCTATAATCCTGGATGGCGTAATCACCCTAACTTCTCTTGGTCTGACCATACACAAAGACCATCATATCCGACACAGACCAGGAAAAACTCTCCAACATTGTCATTTCAGTAACACAATGCGAGGCCATTTTACGTGGGTTCGCAAAACCCCATAGGGCCAAATAGAGATTCACAGCTAGCTCAGATTTTGAGAGCTGTGACTGAGAGCCAGCGACAAAATGCTGAGGCTCTTGCTGAAGTCCAATGATAATGTTTGACAGAATTGGCTGATCTTAGGGGTCAAATCACGCAGTTAGCTGAATCTCGTCAGCTAGGGGCCCTTCCATCCCTGCCAATTCCAAACCCTAGGAATATCCAGCAAAGACTACACCCGGGAGTTCAAAATCTGAATCAGGGACATGTCCATCTTCTTAATCAATTACCCCTGAATCCAAATCTAAATCCAAATTTGAATCCACCTATTTCTAATCTTGATTTTGAATATCCAAATCAACAGCAATCAATTTTGAATCAACCAGTAATCAATAAGCCATCTTTCCAAAGTACACAAGCATCTTCTTCATCAGCTGCTTCTTCTTCTCATGTGGGTATTAACTCTGTTACAACCTGCCGTGGAACTTCCACTAGGGATCCAGTTTTTCCAAGGAACCTATCCCAAGACCCTAGTACATCTAGATCAACCCCTGTTTCTATACCTAGAAGAGGTGCAGAACCCGATCCTGCAAATCCTGCTAATTCGCGAGATCAGGGAAATACCTCAGTAGAACAGGAAATCCACATCCCATTTCCAGAAGCTTTGAAGAAGTCTAGGAAACAAAAACAACCTATTACATTAGATGAAGATTTAATAAAGTTTTTCTTACAGGTACACATTAATATCCCACTCCTAGATGCTATTCAACACATTCCGACTTACACAAGATTTCTTAAGGAATTATGTACTCCTAAGCGTAAGTCGAAGAAAGGAAGCACTGTGGTACTTTCATAGCATGTGAGCTCTATTATTTCAAGTACACTTCCTTTGAAAAAGAAAGATCCAAGATCTCCATTTACTTCCTATATAATTGGGGGTCAGTGTAACGATAGAGTTCTCCTAGATTTAGGAGCTTCTGTTAACCTCATTCCTTTCTCTTTGGTAAAACACTTTAAAATAGAAAACCTTAAGTCTACCAATGTGACTTTACAATTAGCTGATAGATCTATTAAGTCACCTAAAGGAATGTTGGAGGATGTTATTGTAAGAGTTTGGGATTTTTACTTCCCTGTAGATTTTATTGTTCTTGATATGGAAGTACCCGAATACATTAGCCACACCCCAATTATCTTAGGGAGACCCTTTTTGGCTACTGCAAAAGACAACATTGATTGTGAATTAGGAAAGATAGAATTGAAATTTGGGGAGAAGACAATTAAGTTAGATATATTTAGAGCTTCTAGTGGATTTGATTGTGAATAGATTGAGGAAATAAAATCTATAGCAGCTTTTGAGGATGACATTAGTTCTTTAGAATTAGATAGCACACCTTTTGATATCCCATACCCTCAAAGCAACGAAATGTTATTGGAATCTCTACTCAATCCCGAATCTGAATCTGAATCTTAATCATCTAATTCACTTTTCACAATTGAAAATCCCGCCCTAAATCTTGCTATTGATTCTACTCCTGTGCTTGAATTGAAACCATTGCCTGATAATCTTAAGTATGTATTTCTCAAATCTGATCAAACATATCCTGTAATAATTAACTCTCATCTATCTGAATCACAAGAATCTAAATTAATCAAAGTTCTTCGAGATCACAAGAAGGCAATTGGGTGGACTCTACATGATCTCACCAGGATTAATAGGTTCTTTTGCTTTCTAGATGGTTACTCTGGATATAATCAAGTTGCAATTTATCCTGAAGATCAAGAGAAAATGACTTTCACCTACCCCTTCGGAACCTTTGCTTTCCGAAAAATGCCATTTGGGCTTTGCAACGCACTCACGACTTTTCAGCGTTGCATGTTAGCCATTTTTACCGAAATGGTGGGTGAATATATGGAGGTTTTTATGGATGATTTTTCAGTCTTCGGGGAGACATTTGATGTTTGCTTGGATAATTTGTCGAAGGTTCTAAAAAGATGCATTGAAGTAAACCTTGTCCTTATTTGGGAGAAGAGCCATTTTATGATTCCAGAGGGTATAGTGCTTGGCCACTTCGTATCTAAGCGGGGTATCCAAGTAGATCGAGCCAAGATCAATCAAATTGCAAATCTTCCAATCCCTAACTCGATCAAAGGAATTAGATCATTTCTCGGGCATGTGGGATTTTATAGGAGATTCATTCTTGATTTTTCAAAAATTGCCCAACCACTCACAAACCTCCTAACAAAGGATGAGACTTTTGAGATGAGTGAGGAGTGTATTACAGCATTTGAAACTTTGAGAGAAAGAGTTACATAGGCTCCAATTTTGCAACCACCTAATTGGGATTTACCATTTGAAATCATGTGTGATGCATCAGATTATACAATAGAAGCTATTTTAGGATAGAAATTTGAGAAGAATCTGGTGGTAATTTACTATGCTAGTAAAACATTGAATGAAACACAAAGAAATTACATAGTTACAGAGAAAGAGTTACTAGCAATAGTATTTGGATTAGAAAAGTTCAGATCTTATATACTTGGATCTCAAATCATTGTGTACTCTGATCACTCAACTATCCGACACCTTCTATCTAAGAAGGACATGAAACCTAGGTTAATCAAATGGATCTTGTTTTTGCAAGAATTTGACCTAGAAATTTGTGATAAGGCGGGTAGGCAAAATGTTATTGCAGATCATCTTTCCCATCTTCCTTCTGCTACAATCAAATCATCTCCTCCAATCACTGAACACTTCCCTGATGAACATCTTTCGACTATATCCACAGATCTTCCTTGGTATGCAGATATTGTTAATTATTTGGTTACACATCAATTCCCTCCAGACTGGGATGAGAATCGCAAATCACGACTCAAAGCTAAAGCCAAATACTATTTTTGGGAAGATTCATAACTTTTTCGACTCTGTAATGATCAAATCATCAGGCATTGTGTCACCTCTCCTGAGATTGATTCTATCCTATCTTTTTGTCATGACCAGGCCTGTGGTGATCACTTTTCTGGTAGAAAGACCACTGCAAAAGTTTTGCAATGCGGGTTTTATTGGCCCACGTTATTTGCTGATTCTCAAACTTATTGTAAGGCATGTAGTCGCTGCCAAACACTTGGTGGCATGTCACGAAAAGACATGATGCCTTTGAACCCAATTATAGTTGTGAAATCTTTGATATTTGGGGCATAGACTTTATGGGTCTGTTTCTGTCCTCTTTTGGCTTCCACTATATCTTACTTACCGTAGATTATATTTCTCGTTGGATTCAAGCCATACCCACACACACAAACGACCATCGAGTTGTCATTCCTCTTATACTGGGTCACATTATCGCTCGTTTTGGGGTACCTCGTGCTATCATTTCTGACGGCGGTTCCCATTTTATCAATGCCCAGTTTAGAACTTAGAAAATATGGGGTTACACATCGTATTTCTACACCTTATCATCCCCAGACTAATGGGCAAACCGAGATCTCTAATCGAGAGATCAAAAAGATCCTTCAAATGACCATCTGACCCGATAGGAAGGATTGGTCTTCCCATTTAGATGAGGCTTTGTGGGCTTATAGGACTGCCCATAAAACACCAATAGGCATGTCACCATACAGACTTGTTTACGGGAAACCTTGTCATCTTCCCGTAGAAATTGAACACAAGGCCTATTGGGCAATTAAAGCCTGTAATTTAGACCTCGCGAAGGGTGGTGAAAATCGTAGGTTATAGCTTAGCGAACTTGAGGAATTACGTCATGATTCCTATGAGAGTTCAAAGCTATATAAGGAGAAACTTAAAGCCTTTCACAACTAATTCATTTCCCGCAAATCCTTTACACCTAGTCAGAAGATGTTGTTATTTGATGCCCGTTTGAAGCTCTTCCCTGGTAAACTTAGGTCTAAATGGCAAGGGCCATTTATTGTAGTTAGAGTCTTCAACAACAGAGCTGTCGAAATTACTGAACCCAACAAGGATCAACCCTTCAAAGTCAACGGTCAACATTTAAAACCTTTCTTGGAATCACATCCTTTGGGTCTTGTTGGAGAATGTTATAGGTCCACTAGGATTTTTTGCTTTACCATCCATCCACCTTATTAGTACATAGTTGTTTCCTGCTTTATACCTTTTGATTTTTTTCTACACTTACTCTGATCTTTCACTTCATATTATACTGATTACCTTCATTTAGTCCGACTGACCACTCTGACCTTTGGGTTAAACTTGAAATCGTTCACACAGATATTTTTAATCTCCTCTATTCGACTACTTCCATCACCCTATACTAAATGAAGTGTAATATCTTTTTACCCTTCTTACAATGAGGACATTGTAAATTCTTGGCTTGGGGGGGTGTTGAAGTGAAATTTTCACTTTAAGTGTGTGCAAATAGATAAAAAAATAAGAAAAACAAAATATCCATGAAATTTTTAAAAAATAGAAATTTCAAAAATTACAAAAATTCTAAAAATAAAAAATATCATAAAAATTTGAAAAATTTTGAAGAAAAATTCATAAAAATGGGAAAACTTTATGAACATAAAGACAAAAATATATAAATACAAAAATTTGAAAATGAAAATTCATAAAAATAATAAGAGGGGTATATTCATCTTTAATAAAGAAGAAAAATAAGAAAATATATATATATATACATATATTTATTATAATTAAGAGCTTAATTTTCTTTTAGGTCAGAAATTAAAAATGTATATAGAATATATATATATAATATTTAAGAGCATTAAACTCTTAGTTAGATTTTTACTTAAAAAATTTAATAAAAAGACACTTTTATTTTTAAACAAGATTTTATTTGAATTAGGAATCTTTAAATCTTTTAAAGCCTTATTTTTCTTTTCTTACTTTGAATTAACAAACTAAGTGTTTAAGATTTAAACTTAAGTTTTGGGGTTAAATTATAACTTTCTAATCAATTAGATTAAGTAATCATTTTGCTTTTTGAAAAATTGATTTTATCATAAAGTTAAGTAAAAGGCCAGATATTCAGAGTTAATTAAATAGAGAGTTACTAGAATTTTAGTTTACAAGTCTTATAGGCTAAGATATATAACTAGACTTGGTAAATTTTGTCTTGATGGATCCTATAGGAGAAAACTAAGAATTTTAAGAACCTGAGAGTGAAGGGCTTTGTTGTCCAAGCTCTGGTTTGAGAGCTAAGTAACCTAAACATCTAAATTCACACACATAGAATTGTCTTGTTAGCATCTAAGATCACGAAAACACAGAGGTTAAGAGATCAGTTCTGAATCCTCTTTAGTCCAAGGATTTCCGCGAGGTAGTTCTCGAAAGGGTGAAGGATGTGCCACTCACCTAGAAAAAGGATTTGGAGAATAATGATAGTAAGAAAAATGAGAAGGGGGGAGAGAAAAGAAAAAGAAAAAGAAAAAAATATAATAAAACACCCTGCAATTAAGTGACTTGTTACAAATGAGTACTTATGCAGATTTCCATAATAAATAAAGCATCTCAATACAAATGGATGCTACCCTTCCTTCCATCAAATAAAAAGAACACCTCGCTACATATGGGTGTTCTAACCTATAGAAAAAAGTGAAAAAAATATATGGAGATAAAAATTAGGAATAAAAGACCCAGTGGTCAACCGGGGAGATATACACAAAAAGTGTTGACCTCGAGATAGAAAACTGGTGAGGCGAAAGCAACCAAACCTTAGTAAGGCCAAGCCAAAGTCTTGAATTGGAATAATTGGAATTGGAAATTGATGTCTTAAGATCTGGATTTTTGCAACTTTGGATGCCTTCAGAGCTACTGAACCTGGGTATTGGGCAATGAAGCCTATGAAATCGGGTTTCGAGGATTTTAAGTTGAGACATAAAGGAGAAGAATTGACAGAATCCTAGGTCCAGAAATTATTCTTAGTTCTATAGGCTAGTAAATTAGAGTTTTACTACTCTAAGTTTGATTAATAATGAGTATCTGGTTAATTTGCTTAAACTTATATTGATAAAAGTCAAATATCTTAAACAAAAGGGTTAACTTAAATCTATTGAGTTTTTGAGTTAAAATTTAATTCCCAATTCTTAAGTTTTATTTTCTTAAAACACTTTGTATTCTAAGTTTAGGTTAAGAATAGTTACAAAGAAATAAGAGATTTTTGAGAATTCTAATTCTTAATAAAATTATTGTTAACAACATTATTTTAAGTGTGTTTTGAAAATGTTATAAGTATAAGTCTAAGTAAGAAAATTTTCACAAATGCTCTATATATTAATCATTTATATTAAACTTAAAATTTTTTTTTCTGACCTAAGCTTTCCTCTACATAGTTCTTATTTAGATTAGTTTAAACCCAAGCGTTTTAAATCATCATAGTCTTAGTTAATTTTGCCAGGGACTAGCAAAACTTTGGCTTGGGGGTATGATGAGAGGCTCATCATGATCTCTAAGTACCCCTAATTAACTAGTCTTCCTAGTTAATTAGCTAAGGATATGAGTATATATGGGTTAATTATAAAATAAGGGATATCTAGTAAAGGACCTTAAAATAAGTTAAAAATGCTATTTTATCATTCAAATAATATTATTAGTAATTTAATTAATAATTGGACTCGAGATCTTAATAATCATTCCTTTAATTAATAAGTTAATTAACTTAAGTATAATGTATACCTAAGTATGTAATAACTTAAGTAACTTTACCTAATCTAATAACTTAACCTAAAATGGTCAAAAATGCAAATTCAAGCTCTAAACATAATAATTACCTTTTTTATAATCATATATAAAAAGTTGAAAAGGATCAAAATTAAAATAAACCTTTAAAACCTGAGTTTACATTTAGGTCCTTATTATTCATTTTAATCGGGTCCTTAATTTTCATATAAGTCCTTAGGTTTCATTGCATAGAGGTCCCTATCTTCTTCTTCTTCTTCCTTTAGCCGGTTGAACGGTTGACAACGGAGGGTGACTCCACCGCTCGATCACCACCTTGCCGACATCATTCTTCCTTCTCCAAGCTCTTGGAGCTTACGCTCACCATCCCATCTTCATCCATCGATCTGGATGATCTAGATATCCTAATTTTAGGTAGGAGTTAACCTCACCGACATCGGACACGACGCCGGTTGTTGGACGTACGAATTGCTACACTAATGTGTTTGGTTTTAAAACCTTGTCATTGTAGCTTGAAAGCGAAGAACTCGTGTTCAACAAATAAAATTTATATCGAAATTGAAATTCCAGGTCAAACACAGGGAGGCTACATCAATCTATATTCGCAATTATATTTTTTTCAGAATTTTTCTTGAAAAGCGAGGCGATGTAATTACAATGAAGCTATTACAACAATCAGACTAAAAGGAAAAGAGAGACAGAGAGAGAGAGAGAAAACATGCATTCAATATTTCAAAATATTTATACAATAAAACAAATAAGAATTACATTAGAAAGCAGGAAATCAGCTACACTAGAAAGCAGGAAAATTCTACACTAGAAAGCTATAAAGAAGAATGGGAGAGAGAAGTTATCCTCCTCGACGATCGCTTGGAGGACGAGCTGGACAGGACGACTCCTGGATGAAGCAGGACGGAGCAGGATGAAGGAGGAAGAAGCAGAAGAATGGGAACGGGGCAGCACGTCGTCGTCGTCACGGGATCCACTTCCGAACGGGGACGAAAATTTGGATTTTATCTCGCGAGGAGCATCCCAGGTTTGGGACAAGCTTCTCTTGAGCTTTGGAGAGGTAGAGAAGAGAAGGAAGGGATGAGAATTTCGTGTGGAGGGGGTCTCCTTTTATAGTTGCAAGGAGTGAGGGCAATTTAGTCACTTAAATCTCAAAACATTAAATAAGGGGTCTTTAGTCACGGATAAAACTGTCGCTAATGCCCCATCGTGGGCGTAGTGGGCGCTGTCCACGCGACTGCTGGCTTTCACGTGCACTTAACGCTTGCACACGTCCGTTGAATCTAAGCCGTTCGATCGCGAGATCG
Organism: Thalassia testudinum; assembly: GCA_037157565.1. Lineage (NCBI taxonomy): Eukaryota > Viridiplantae > Streptophyta > Magnoliopsida > Alismatales > Hydrocharitaceae > Thalassia > Thalassia testudinum. Next base: position 126,330,609 of record JAZHRO010000014.1, on the reverse strand, counting down.
GACGGCTTAAGATGCACCTTCCCCGCTCCTCAACGCGTGCCCGCCCGCATACAATCCTGCGTGAGGCGCAGGTGTGCGATAGCGTGTGGGCACTATCGAGTGCCTGCAACCGCTCGATCGAGAACTGATGCTCGGCTGTGCCCGCTCGTCCACACAGCTCACCCTCTCGCGCGATTCGATCGCGCGTCGCCTACTCGCGATAACACCCTCGCCCACGACGTTACGAAGCGTGGATGGGCGCAAGGATGTTTCAAGGCGTGCGTATCCACAACCGTTGGATTGAGATCCCACAGCCCAGATCTCACGCCAAAACTTCCTTGAAAAGACAGTGGCTGTCTTGAGGGTTAGTTGGACGACTGAAATGGCACCACGTGGCACCATCTTGGCCGTCCATCTTCTGGATGTTGTAGATGGTGCCACAGGTGTCTGATTGAGTTGATTTTCACACCGTTAGGCTGCGATCATCGATACGAATCCATCCGTGCGGTCGGATTTGTCGTTTGAAGTGTGGATTTATGCCATCTTGGCCTTTGATATTCTAGGATTCCCCGATCACTATCTAATGCTACAGATGCCTGATTAGGGCGATCTTGGAGTCGTTGAACTCCAATCGTCGCCCTGATCACATCTGTACAGTTGGATCTTCGATCCGAGGTCCCGATAAAAAGTTTGCCTTGTCCAAGCACATAAAAGGAGATAATTAACCTCTATTTATTCAAACTAATCTAAATGCAAGATGATGCATGTTATGCAATCCTATGCTTAAGAACATGCATAAATAGACATCTTAAGTAGAGTAAATGTGTTTACATCATACCCCCATGCCTATCTTTTGCTAGTCCCTAGCAAAAACTATATGCTATTTATAAAAGAATTAGGTTGGATTATTTGGGCATGAGTTATTTTCAATCATTAAGAAAATGTCTACTTAGGAACTGAACATTCAAAAACACAACAGTGTCCAAGTATCTGCCAAAATGCAGACCGCCTCAAGCCCTCTCCTTATTCAAAGAAAATTTTCTTTTTCACTTTTTCCTCTTTTCTAATTTTTTGGATTTTCAAGTTTTAAGGTTTAAGAGTGGCTTTCTATGACCATTCAACTCACCCAAGATTTGATGAGAACTCTAAGTTCTAAGCATCTTATTGTGAATGTGATAGACTCGTTGACCGGCAATTAAAACGGACTTCGGATTTCTACGCCTCTAGGTGACCTCAAAAAGAATTCTGCCTAAAGGTGTATCTTTACAACCGGTAGCTTTCTCCCTACTTTTAATTTTTCATGGGGTCAACACAAGGGTGAATCCAGTGTATATCTCCTCGGTTTATTCTACTTCTCTTCTTCCTAAGTGTTTTGGGAATTTTCAGTGCATTTACTGAGCTGGGTTCTGGACAACCCGTCGATGAGCTGCTACCACCGACAACTTGCTAGCCATACTTGTGCGGCGAAGTGTGGCTTATTTCTTTTTTTTCTTTTCTCCTTTTCTTTTTGATTTTTTTTTCTTTTTTAAGTAGGTGGCTTCCCTGGTCTAAGATTTACCTAAAGGCAGCAAAAAGAGAAAGGTCCAGTGACTGGGCTCTGGACAACCTACCTATGGGCTATTACCCACGATAACTTGTCAACCATATCACCCTAGAAGGTTCATTAGCTACCCAGTTTCCATTAGAATCATCGAACAACGAGTCAGTGCAAAGCAAGTGTGTAGATGCTTAAAACTCAAAAATTCCCTCAAATTAGAGGGTGGGTTGATAAGTCGTGTACTTATCATCCAAACTTATTTATTCTAATTACGATAAAATTAAGATGGCGAGGACTCGAAAGACAAGTCCACATTTTAGTGGATACACAGGCTAATTAAGTCCAAAGACCTTCCTGAGAAGGTCTTTGTGTTCAGATCCTAATGTAAAATTTCCTAAGATTGAAAAGTCCTAATGTCCAACTAATCCTTCCTAATTTTGATTTTTTTTATGTATAAATAAGAAGAGAAAAATAATTTACATGAATTTCACAAAGCTAACCAAATGATTCAAAAATGAATCCACCCCCCCATGCCTAGTTGATGCAATGTCCTCATTGAAAAAGAGACATGAAAAAAGGGTAGAATGTGAAAGATGTCACCTGAATATGAAACTCGTATTAGCCTTGTGTCATATGTACAACTACTGAGTTTAATGCCATCAGCTAGGTGAAGTCCAGCCAAAGAAGTCACAAAATGGCTAGAGAAACTGTGTCTGAGATGGGTTCCGGAAGAATACGGTCAATAACAGGCTTTAGACATTGACCGTTGACTTTAAATGTGTTACCCGTCTTTGGGTCAGAAATCTAAACGGCTCCATTTGGAAAAATCTGGTCAATTATGAATGGCCCATTCCATTTAGATCTAAGTTTGCCAGGAAAGAGCTTAAGTTTAGAATCGAATAACCAGACCTTCTGGTTCGGCTCAAAGCTCTTGCGGGAAATCAGTTGATCATGTATAACTTTGGTCCAAGACTTGTAGATCTTGGCATTCTCATAAGCATCATTTCTAAGCTCCTCCAACTTAGATAGTTGGAGTTTCCTGGTCTTCCCAGCTAAATTCAGATCTAAATTGCATTGTTTGATTTCCCAGAATGCCCTATGTTCAATCTCTATGGGTAGATGGCATGCCTTTCCATACACTAAACGGAATGGAGACATGCCGATGGGCGTTTTATATGCCGTACGGTAGGCCCAAAGAGTGTCCTTAAGCTTTTAAGTCCAATCCTTGCGATTAGGCCTAACCGTTTTCTGCAGAATGTTCTTGATCTCTCGATTGGAGATCTCGACTTATCCATTTGTCTGGGGATGGTAAGGTGTGGAAATTCGGTGATTAACCCCGTATTTGGCCAACAAAATCTGGAATTGGGCATTAGTAAAATGAGTGCCATCATCACTGATGATAGCCCTCAGAATCCCGAACCTACTGAAGACATTTTTCTTGACAAAATCGATGACCACCTTGTGGTCATTGGTTCGGGTGGGAATCTCCTCAATCCATTTGGACACATAATCAACAGCAACATGAATGTACTGATGTCCAAATGAAGGGATAAAAGGTCCCATGAAATCGATGCCCCAAACATCAAAAATTTCGACTGGAAGAATAAGGTTTAGGGGCATCATGTCTCTCTTAGTTATGCTCCCGAGTGCCTGACATTGAGAACATGACCTTGAGAAATCCTAGGCATCCTTGAATAAAGATGGCCAATAGAAGCCAGATTGCAAGATTTTTGCAGGCATCTTTTTCCCGTAGAAATGTCCACCACACCCAGATGCATGGCAGAACTAAAGTACACTATTGAATTCATTCTCCGGTATACATCGGTGAATAATCTGATCAGAGCCGATGCGATACAGTTCAGGGTCCTCCCAAAAGTAGTATTTGGCCTCAAATTTAAGTCTATCCCGTTGTTGCTTGGTCCAATCCTGGGGGATTTGACCAACGGCCAAATAGTTAACAATATCAGCAAACCATGGGGTGTCGACACCTAAAACTGTAAGAATAGTTTCATCCGGAAAAGTGTCAGCAATCGGAATGTCCGGCTAGGAGTCTCGACAAATGATCCGCTACCACATTTTGTACCCTGATTTTATCCTTGATTTCAAGATCAAATTCTTGAAGAAGAATCCAACGAATAAGCCAGGGTTTAGCATCCTTTTTGGCCAAGAGATGTCTCAAAGCCGAGTGGTCGGTATAGATGATAACATGAGACCCTAAGAGATAAGCCCTGAATTTTTCCAAAGCAAACACTAGAGCTAGTAATTCCTTTTCAGTAACAGTGTAATTCCTTTGGGCTTCATCCAGAGTTTTACTAGCGTAGTAGATGACAGAGGGCTTTCTATCAATTTTCTGACCCAAGATAGCCCCGACCGCGTAATCAAAAGCGTCGGTCATGATCTCAAAAGGGGTTGTCCAAGTTGGTGGTTGCAAATCTGGAGCACATGTGACTGCCATTTTCAGGAAATCAAATGCCTTTCGGCATGATTCGTCAAAAACAAATGGCATTTCTTTGGCAAGAAGATTGCTCAAAGGACGAGCAACCTTAGAGAAATCCTTGATGAATCTTCGATAAAATCCCACATGGCCAAGAAATGATCGAATTTGTTTAACAGATGTGGGAGGAGTAAGTTTAGCGATAGCATCAACCTTAGCTTTATCCACTTCAATTCCCTATTCAGAGATTACATGACCCAAAATGATGCCTTCTTAGGTCATGAAATGACTCTTTTCCCAGCTAAGGACCAATCGTGTTTTGATACATCGCTTAAGAATCATTTCCAGATTAGCTAAACAAGAGTCAAATGATTATCCAAAAATAGAGAAATCATCCATGAAGACTTCCATAAACTCCCCCACCATGTCAAAAAATATGGCTAGCATACACCTTTGAAAAGTCGCAGGTGCATTGCATAACCCGAAAGGCATCCTACGAAAAGCAAAGGTTCTGTAGGGACAGGTGAAAGTAGTTTTTTCCTGATCCTCAGGATGGATAGGAACTTGGTTGTATCTCGAGTAGCCATCAAGAAAACAGAAGTACTTCTGCTTGACTAATTTTTCCAAGATTTGATCAATGAAGGGCAGGAGAAAATGATCCTTTTTAGTGACTGTCTTCAGCTTCCTATAATCAATACAAACCCTCCAAGAGGAAGCTGAATAAGTTGTGATAGATTCTCCTCTCTCATTAGTCACAATGGTAATCCCGACTTTCTTCGGAACAAACTGTACAGGACTTACCCAGGGACTATCAGAGATTGGATAAATAATTCCTGCATCGAGCCACTTGATGATTTCCTTTTTGACCACTTCTCGCATATTTGGATTCAATCTCCTCTGCATCTGACGAGAAGGGCGGGATCCATCTTCCAAAAATATTCTATGATTACAGTAAGATGGCTCGATCCCCCTGAGGTCATGAATGGTCCAACCAATTGCCTCCTTATGTTCCTTCAGGACCTTGATCAATTTATTCTATTGCTCCTTTGTCAATTTAGCATTGATAATCACAGGGAGCGTCTTTTGAGGTCCTAAAAATTGATATTTCAAATTCTCAGGCGATGGTTTCAATTCAAGCTGGGGCGGGTTAATGATTGATGGTAGGGTAGATGCTGAAGATTCAACAAAAGGAAGAGGTTGTGAGTAAACAAAATCAATAACCTCTTCCGAAGATGTCAGGTCAGCCATAGAGGGTTGCGGGTCAAACTCATCATCCAAAGAGGAACTTTCGATTGAAGAAACCATCAAACAAGTTTCAATGTTATCATTATCCTCATCTAGTTTCTCAATAAATCTATAATCCTCAAATTTGTTGATCACCTTAAAAATATCCAATTTCATTCGTTGGTACCCAAAGGCGATTTCCATGCTACCGCTTTCACAATTAATGTTGGCCTTTGCGGTAGCCAGGAACGGATGCCCCAGAATGATGGGCGTGTTCCTCAGATTATCAAGTACATCCATGTAAAGGACAAGGAAATCTACAGGAAAATAGAAATCCTTGACCTTAACTATAACATCTTCAATAATGCCTCGCAGGTTTGTAACCGAGCGGTCTGCTAACTGTAGCGTTACTGAAGTTGGCCGAAGTTCACCTAACCCAAACTTCTCGTAAAGAGAAGTCGGAATTAGGTTGATGGATGCACCCAGATCCAAAAGTGCTCTATCAAGTGTGTAATCTCCGATAACGTAAGAAATCAATGGAGCACCAGGATCTCTCTTTTTCTGAGGGAGGTAGTGCAGGATAACAGAACTAGCCTGCTCGGAGAGTACCACCTTCCTCGGAATAGATTCTCTCAACTTACACTTTTGTGTACATAATTCCTTTAAAAATCTTGCGTAAGACGGTATGTACTTGATAGCATCAAGGAGCGGGATATTGATCTCAACATTCTTAAATAGATTCAGAAGCTCCTCATTGCTATCAACAGACTTCTTCTTTGATTTGGTTAAGGCTTCAGGAAAAGGAACATGAGTCAGATCTTTGGAATCAGGTTCCTGAGCCTTGATTTCTCCTCTTGAATTATCCTCTCTCTCCTCAAGTTCTTCAGGATTCAAAATATCAGAATAGTGTGGTTATGGATCCTGAGTCTTCTTACCACTCCTCAAAGTGAAAGAATTTGCAGATGCATAAGAATTTGGGTCTTGGGGAGGGTTAGGAAATATTGGAGGAGCTTGATTAACCATGAATTGTTGATTTGCAGAAGAAGAAGAGGATGAGGAACCCTGCTCAACCACCTGAGCATGTGCGTGTGGGTTCCTTTGATTTTCGTACCCATGGGCTTGGTTGCCCGAATTCATAATATTTCGCAGGTTGGGTATGAGTTGGGATGGTAGAGATCCGGGTTGATGAGAGTTAGCAATGAGCCCAGGCTGTAAGTTGTCCAGCGAGGTTTTCATTTGCTGCATGAGCTGGAGCATGGATCCTTGCATCTCTACCATTTGACGGTTCAAATCAGCCTACCGTGCAGGTTGATGGGTATTCCAAGCTGGATGATTGACCTGGTTTGGAGGCAACTGAGTATATACTTGACCCTGACCCATTGGTCGTTGTTGAGCATAGTTGCCGGGTCGAAATTGGGTCTGTTGCCTCAGGTTTTTCCAAGAGAAGTTAGGGTGGTTTCTCCAACCTAGATTATAGGCATTAGAGTAGGGGTTGGATCTAACATTCTCTTGTACAGCACAGACATCCTCATAAGGTGAGGATGGAGAGAAAGAAAGGGAAGGATCAGAAAAACTGGGATCAAAGGCCCCAGTTTGGAACCCGTGGGGTTTCGAAAATGCTGACTCACAGGTTGAGCTGCATCGAGTTGATTCATGAACTCCCGTCCAGAAAGAGCTCGTGAGGAATGGAATCCCAAATTTTGGGATTGAGTGGATCGAGAGTTGTTCATAGAATTGCCAACCATCTACTCTTCCATTCTTTTAGCAACCAAGTCCACCTTATCAAGTTTGTTACAAATCAATTCCATATCAAATGAATGAGAGTCATGGACTTCATTGACATTTGATCTGGGCTGCTGGGATCGGTTAAATGTATCCATGGAGGCATGATTGATTGAATTTTCACTCATTTCCTCAAATAAATCATGTGCACTATCTGCATCTTTATTAAGGAAATTGCCTCCGCAAGAAGCATCCACATGATTTCTGAGTTGCTCAGTCAACCCATGATAGAAGATCTTCACGAGTTGCCATTTCGGCACCTCGTGGTGTGGACACCTCCGCAATAAGTCCTGGAATCGCTCCCAGGACACATGAAACTACTCCCCCGGCCGCTGGGTAGAGGTAGTGATTGCCTGTCTCAAAGCATTGGTACGTCTGACTGGGAAGAATTTCTTCAGAAAGGCCAATTTCAACTCATTCCAAGTTGTAATTGGTCTTCCTATTGTCCTATACCAATGCATAGCCTTATCCCTAAGAGAGTGGGGGAAGAGCCTCATGATCATTTGCTCCTCGTTTACGTTTCGTGCCTTGGTGGTCTGGACCAAAGTGGTCAAGTCCTCGAAGTGCTGAAACGGATCTTCGGAGCCAAGCCCATGATAATGTTTAATCAAGCTTAACACCTGGAGCTTGATTTCTACGTCACCGGCTGGAATCTGCACACCGGGACGTTCCCCGTAATTTGAAGGATCATAAAAATCCTTCAAGGGCTGAGCGCCCTGCATTCTCTGGAACCATTCCTGCATTCTCTGCATTTGTTCTAGCTGCCTTCAAAATTCTTCCTGTGGATTTCCAAGTAGAGGAGGATGTTGGTCAGGCATGGGATCAATTTGACCAAAATCCAACTTACGCCTCCTAGAATGTTCTAATGGTCCTTCCAATCGAGGATTCAATGACTGTCTTCCTAGCATAAACTAGGAGAAGGTCAGAAGGACTGGGGATAGGGACCCTGCAACACAACAAAACAAGGTTATCCTTAAGTGGAGTAGCCTAAGGATCTATTGACTTCCAAAGCCTGCCTTAAGACTATAAATGATTTACTTTACTTGCATCTGTTTAATCCAACCAGTTAGAAGGAGGGACTGGGGAGAAGGCTCTTCCTTCGTCTTTCGCCTCCGGTTCCTAATGTACCCCCCAGCCGCGGTCGTTTGACGCTACTCCCCTAGCTAGACATCAGATTAATCAGTATAAGTAGGTTAATAAAAAATAATCTCAGACTAGGCCCTGAAGAGCGAATCAGACCTTAAGGCAAACGTCTACTCAATTTTATTAAGGCCTGCGATTGTGGTGCTTATGGAATGTGATGAACCCTTAAAATGGGTTGTGCCCTTAATGATTGATTGAGATTTGTGTAAGTGCATGCACAACTAGGGTTTTCAAGCAAGATTATTTGTGATGCATGAATTTTAATGTTCAAATCTTGCTTAAGTAGCTTTTAGGGTTTCAAATTAGGTGGATTGCAATCAAGTTTCTAGGCAAACCAAGTTGTCAAACACAGGTGAAGATTGTTTTCCTTTAAAACCAAAAAGAAAGTGGAGTGCCTGGAATAGACCTAGATTGAAAATCCTAAGGAGGAGCTACTTGATGAGTTGATTTTAAGTAGAGTGGTGTGGCTCAAACAACTCAAACAATTGGCCACAAATGCACCACTAAGTTAGGCACTCAAAGATGGTTAACCTAGAATGATTTCTACTCTTTTATGTGTTGCTTTGTGTGTACCGGTTCCACAGATCAGAACCCAGTTGAGTAGAAACAAATCAATTTGCTTAAGTGCCTTGAATGTGGGTGTACGTTGTGTGTTTGTTGAAAATTACCCCACAAGATTATCTTTTTATTTTTATTTTTTTTATAAATGAGGGTGGAATGAATGTGAGTGAGAATCCAAACAACCAAACTATTCCTAGGATTTATGCAAACACCTAGGTTAATTGGAATTTGGATTTAATGTGGCGAATGAAATCTATGGAGGGGGAAGAATGGGGAGCACTTACAGTTGTCTTCAACTGTACTTTACTCCAGTCTACCGCTTGGTGATTCCCTGATGGAGGTCTCTGTAAAACAATAGACACAAGAAAAAGCAAGTTAGACAATAATAAAGTGCAAGAAATGCGAAAAGAAGATCGGAAATTGTTGCTTCCCTGGCAACGGCACCAAAATGTTAGACGTACGAATTGCTATGCTAACGTATTTGGTTTTAAAACCTTGTCGTTGTAGCTTGAAAGCGAAGAACTCGTGTTCAACAAATAAAATTTATACCGAAATTGAAATTCCAGGTCGAGCACAGGGAGGCTACGTCGATCAATATTCGCAATTATATTGTTTTAAGAATTTTTCTTAAAAAGTGAGGCAATATAATTACAATGAAGCTATTACAACAATCAGACTAAAAGGAAAAGAGAGGGAGAGAGAGAAAATATGCATTCAATATTTCGAAATGTTTATACAATAAAATCAAATAAGAATTACACTAGAAAGCGGGAAATCAGCTACACTAGAAAGCAGGAAAATTCTACACTAGAAAGTTGTAAAGAAGAATGGGAGAGAGAAGTTATCCTCCTCGACGATCGCTTGGAGGACGAGCTGGATGAGATGACTCTTGGACGAAGGAGGATGGAGCAGGATGAAGGAGGACAAAGCAGAAGAACGGGAACGGGGCAGCACATCGTCGTCGTCGTCGCAGGATCCACTTCCGAACGGGGATGAAAATTTGGACTTTATCTCGCGAGGAGCATCCCAGGTGTGGGACAAGCTTCTCTTGAGCTTTGGAGAGGTAGAGAAGAGAAGGAAGGGATGAGAATTTCGTGTGGAGGGGGTCTCCTTTTATAGTTGCAAGGAGTGAGGGCAATTTGGTCATTTAAATCTCAAAACATTAAATAAGGGTCTTTAGTGACGGATAAAACCGTCGCTAAAGCCCCATTGTGGGTGTAGTGGGTGCTACCCGCGCGGCTGCTGGCTTTCACGCGCACTTAACGCTTGCACACATCTGCTGAATCTCAGCCGTCCGATCACGAGATCGAACGGCTTAAGATGTGCCTTCCCTGCTCCTCAACGCACGCTCGCCCGTGTACAATCCTGCGTGAGGCGCAGGCGTGCGATAGCGCGTGGGCGCTATTGAGCGCCCGCAGCCGCTCGATCGAGATCTAATGCTCAGCCACACCCGCTCGTCCGCGCCGCTCGCTCTCTCACGATTCGATCATGCGTCGCCTGCTAGCGATAACACCCTCGCCCACTGTGCTGCGGAGCGTGGATGGGTGCGAGGATGTTTTAAGGTGTGTGTATCCACAGCTGTTGGATCGAGATCCAACAGCCCAGATCACGTGCCAAAGCTTCTTTGAAAAAGCAGCAACGGTCTTGAGGGCAGGTTGGACGGCTGAGATGGTGCCACGTGGCGCCATCTTGGTCATCCATCTTCTAGATGTTGTAGATGGTGCCACGGGTGTCGAACTAAGTTGATTTTTACGTCGTTAGGCTACGATCGTCGATCCAAATCCATCCGTGCAGTCGAATTTGTTGTTTGAAGTGCGAATTTACACCATCATGGCCTTTGATCTTCTAGGGTTCCTCGGTCACTATCTGATGCTACGAATGCCTGATTAGGGCGATCTTGGAGTCGTTGAACTCCAATCGTCGCCCTGATCACATCTGTACGGTTAGATCTTTGATCCGAGGCCCCAATAAAATGTTTACCCTGTCCAAGCACATAAAAGGAGACAATTAACCTCCATTTTATTCAAACTAATCTAATGAAAGATGATGCATGTTATGCAATATTTATGTTATGCAATGCAATCCTATGCTTAAGAACATGCATAAATAGACATCTTAAATAGTGTAAATGTGTTTACATCACCGATGGTTAACCACCTCTAGCTCCTCTCACGTCCAAACACCGTCGCCCTCTTCATCGCTGTCAACTATAAATAGACCTCCACCCCCTCGATTTCTGTAAGTTGACTCCCTTCCTTCTTTTATCACTGAGCCGACCCAATAGGCTATTTGTCTGCAACTCTGGCGATCTTCCATCTCATCTTCTAACTTCCTCTGTCCATCCTAATTAGCTTAGGAACTCCGTCGATGTCTACCGCATCTCTGGACAAAGGCAATGACCAAGGAGATCCTCTGCTCCATCCAAATCTACCTGCCGGAGATCTTCCTAATACCCTCTGATTTCATCCTCCGTCATGAGCCATCGATGGATTCCCTTTGACCCCTTCGTCTAGGTAACAGTAGGATAATAGTAGGAGTAGGAGTAGGAGTAGTTTAGATAGATAGTTAGGTAAGTAGTTAGTTGTAATGTTAGATTTCAATGTTCATCTTCCTCGACTCCGGTGAGTTCCTTGAGCTTGCCAAAGCCCTAGTTTCATCTTTTTAACTCACTGTCCACCTTCTTCCATCTCCCATGATCACTTCTATCACCATTAATCACTAAATTGATCACTTAAATCGCCTAAACCATTTCCACCTCCACCAACTGCTTCTGATGTCTATGGTGGTAGTAGTTGAGTCATAATCCACCTTCATAGGGTCCTCCACCACCTATTCACCACCTAAGGACCCTGTTCTACACTTTAATTTGAATAAATACCGCATATAATCTAAACGCCTAATTCTATTTAAGCTCCTGAGCTCGCTGTCAATGGTGTCTCAGGAGTAGCTCAAATCATTAATTATATACATATTTAGTATTACAGACATCTGATGACTTGTCTCAACCACTAAATTTAGTGGGGAACCAAGTCTCGTGCCTCAACCAACTCAATTTTCATTCAAATTGAATTTACTGTTAAATGTTACATCTAATGAGATAATGAGGAATTAAATGTGATCTTGAGGTTCCTTGCAACCTCAGGAACAATTTTAAATCAAAAATGGTGAAATTTACCATTCTAAACACACTTTTGCCTTTTTCTGGACTCACTAGAGCTCCGATGAGCTCCGACGAGTCAAAACTGATCTTCAGCCTATAGAATAGAGTGTGAAGCTCCAGATTGATGATTTGAGGATTACTGATCATGTTGAGACATTTAAATTGAGATTTTTATGATTGAGGCTTGAGATAGGTCTTCTTCTTCTCCAACTCCGACGGAGTTCGACAAGCTTGTACAGAAGATTAAAAGCCATACTTAAGGTGTCTAGAAGCTTCAGTACCATGCACTGAAGCTGTTCATATCCTCAAATTAGTGTAGCAACCACCAATTTTCTCTGTCAAACAAGGTACTTTTAGAGTTCAGGCGACGAGCCTAGAACCCTAGGTTCTTAGGTTAGAGTGCCTATTTAAGGGATCGGATAAGTTCCTGAGGTTGTTAGGATTCTCTTCTAGTCTTTAATTCCTTGTAAAAAGGCTTAAATCAGAAAGTCAATTTTCAAGCCTAATAGTCAAACCTGAGGAGGAAATTCTGATTCTGAGCTCGATCTGAGGAATTGGGGAGTTAGAATTGTTTATGAGAATCTGTTGAATGATTTGAGAGAGATTTTATTGTGCTCAGACTTGTAATTTTGTAGGAATTCACAATCTGCCAGTTTGGGTTATTTTTGAAGCCAAACTATTGGTAGTGTCATTTAGATGAAATTTAATCTTGAATCCTTCCTAGTTTAGTTAGTTTTAATCCTTAGAACTTGTTGAAATCGATTCAAAATGTCCTTAAGTGTCTGTTGCACATTTCAGAGTTTGAAATCCTGTCTCTAAAGATTTCAGAGAAGCTTCAACCTTATTTGTAGCTCCTGAAGTTCTCAAGAGCTTAAAACTCACACAAGTAGCTATGAAATTATTTGTAGGATCTATTTAGACCCTTAGATAAGCTGAAAGTCCAACCTATGGACTCTGCAACCTTAATTTCATTTCCAAGCCATATAATACCATAGAAAATCTATAATTTCACCCTTAAAATTAAAGAGGAAATCTTCCCCTTAACATTAAATTGACCCTTCAATTCTGTAGAGCCACCTTAAAGCTCTCTGTCAATCTTTAGATCGCTTGATTTGGAGCTCTGAGTAGGGAGAAATTGATGCTTGAAGTCGGGTCTGGAGGGGGAAAACAATGTCCCACATCGGAAACTGTTAAGACCGCACTTGGGAATAAAACTAATTTGTTGTATACGCTCACCAGTCATCAGCGCTCGACACAAAAAGAAACCTTTGACCAACTGACCATATTGTGTGTGTGTGTGGGCGTGTGAGCTCGAGTGGGCAATTGTGCGATTGGCCCTGGGAGGCGTTAAGCCGGTTTGGCTCGAGAAACTTGAACTGGAAATAAATCGATCTATAATGAACCAGGCGAGGACTTAGTAGGGCCTGGTCCCACCCTGCAAAGGGTGCTGCATATCCCCGAAAAGTCTGAGCCGCAAATCAAAAACCAATTTTTGGTTGAGGAAGGAAAACCCGATTTGGTTCAGCTGAAGTGCCAAGGTTCAAATGAAGCTAAAGAAGTTGAGTGATGGAGGAAGCTAAGTGTTGAAGGCAACTGAAGGCTAAAGAAAGAGAGGAAGCAGAAGAGGAGAGCTCATAGTAAAGAGAAAGAAAGGAGAAGAACAAGCACAAGGAGCAAAGAAGGAGAAATGATGAAGAAAGAGACTAAGGAAAGAAGATGAAGGCAGGACCAGAAGAGAGGAAAAAAGAAAAGAGCTCGAGAAAGTATAAGAAAGAGATAAGAAATAATAATAAAAGAATAGAATAAAAGGAAATAAAGAAGAAAAAGAAAGAGAGAAAGAAGAGAAGAAAAGAGACAGAGAGGCTGAAGAAATAAGGAAAAGTAATTATGTTTCTTGCTATATTTTTAAATTTCTTGTTGCTTTCAATTGTTGTAATAAGGCATGTTGTAATTAGAAGAACTCTTATTTGTCTTAATTTCCTTTGAAATAAATTGGAAACTAACCTGTTTACTTGTTAATAAAGTAGATCATTTGAGTAAATGTGTTTTAATATGGAATTTTGTATATTTCTTAAGTTTAAATCATTTGGCAAAATTCATGTTTCTATAATTAACTTAATTATACCTCCTATACATATAAGAAAAATAAAAGTTAATTAGTGAATTTAGAATGAATTATACCTCCCAGTGAATGACCTGGACTCAGCTAGTTAAAAAATTCTAAAATGTTAGGTTAACTTGACCCTATACTACTAAACCAACACAAATTTGAGTTAACCTAAGTGACTTTTCTCTACCCTTAATTAAGTAAAATTAACTTAATTAACTGAGTTGAGGAGTAGCACGACCAAAACTCCAAGTTCCTTCTCCATGGATGACCAAGTGAGGCTCCAAAGTATTCTCCTCTAAGGCTTCAAAGATGGCTAGAAGAGAAAGGGTCCACCACCCTCTTCTCCTATTCTTCTTCATGGGCATTCCCTCTTCCCTTTCCTTGAAAGATGAGTCCAAGCCCCATGTTCTTTTTCTCTTAGATGGCCAAAGAGGAGACCCTCTTCAAGGTCTTCTCAAGGACAGCCATTGGTAGAGAAAGGGTGCAACACCCTCCTCTCTGCTTGGGTGCACACGCTCCTCTCCTTCTTCTTAGTGGACAGCCATGAAGGCTTCCCCATAGCCTCACTTGGTTGATCCCTTTCTTTAGTTTAGCTTTATTTTCATGTATCCAGATTTTATAGTGACATAATTTTTTTATGCATGATACTCTTGTCTAGTGGTTTTATGTGTGTGCTATTATTTTCACAGCTTACAACTTTGACGCATGCCTATTAGTGTACTTAGGAACATCCCCTTTAGGTTTGTCACACCATGCACCGCCACCATGGCCTCACTTAGATGCACGTAGTCAGTTAAGGTTGCAAATGCCTAGTTAGATCTAGGTGGTGTCATATTAGGTTTCATTTCGTTTTTCAAAATAAAAAATAAAAAACATAAAAAATCATAGAATACAAAAAGACCAAAAAGATTAGGTTAGATGAGATTTAGGTTAGAAAAAGTGGATTCAAATCTCAACTCGTTTCATGCCTCCCAGAGACGAACGATCGGGACTCAAAAAAATAAAATCAATTGAGTTTTGTTATTACAAATATTTTTGTTAAGGGGATTTTGTGACTATACTATGACATTGTTTTCCTAAAACTCGTGATTTCCACGCTTGTCAGAAGGGTAAGGTCCTACTTCTTTCTACCCAAGCTCCTTCTACCACTTACTTCATTAAGGAGCTTAACGATGAGGAGTATAATGAGGAGGTTGGTGGGAGGGCATACAAGGGGAGGTACAAGAGGAGGTGCATGCTACGACTGATGCAAGCACGATTGCGCCTGTTGTGACTGAGGCATGCACTAGTGTTGGTAAATAACTCATTCATCTTTTATTTTTAATTTACATTTCTTGAAATTATAATTTAATTAACTTGTATTTAATTTAATGATAATATGATATAATTTGTTTTTAGGCAAGAAAACAAGGAGTCCAACCTAAAATCTGGACCTAGATAGATTATCAGTAAGCACTAGGATCCTAGTTGAAATTAATCCTTCAAGGGAAGAAAAGAATTACCCGAAGTTCACTAATCAACTGGCGACAATTACGAAGTTGATAGTGCCCCTTTCATGCTTTGACTGAAGGAAAGTGTCAAAAGAGTCAGCACTTATTCACGAACTGCATGTAAATGCATTTTCACTATCCATGAACCAAATCTTAATTAAATTTTTTTATAAAAGATTTACAATTATTCTATAATTCTAAGGGATATTTGATTGGGGACCTGAACCGAACGTGCCCAAGTATAATCTGAAGCACGCGGGCAAGATCCACCGTGGTTGGAGGGAGGAGATGAAGAGTACGATAAGATATTTATTGATTTAAATTTACAATATTTCTTTAAAAAGTTGGTAACGATTTATATAAATACCTCAGCACTTTTTGAATAGGCCATTTGATGAGGCATTGACGAATGTGCCTTCAATGGTTATGCCCAACATTTGGAGGGAGGCGTGTGGGCATTAGAGTGCTCCAACTATAGAGGTAAAAAATTATTTGTTTATATCAATTACTTTAAATTATTATATTTTATTTAATACTGATAATTTCTTGTAGGAGCAAGCTAAAAAAAATAAGGCCAACAGAAGCCAAGCTCCACCACAGATCCATTGCTTGGGTCGAATGAGTATTGACTCTTTAAGAGTCAAATATGTAAGTAAAAATATTTATTTACATCGAATATATCTAGAAGAATATATGTAACCTAAGATTTTATCCTTTATTAATATTTTTAGGTTGATACACACAAGGGTGCTGAGTGGGATTGAGTGGGAGTTTATGAGCACACTCATAGTAAGTGACACGCTTTGGATGCGTTTGTTTAAGAATGTCATTGTAGTTCGCATTCGCTACGTCAGTTTCAAATAAAGAAACGGACGTGAGTCCGAGTGTCGAACACAGGGAGGTGTGAAAATCAGGTTTTTCTGTCACTTAGTCTCACATAAATGGCAAGTTTTGCTTGCGAGAAAACACGAGAGAAAAGCGAGTAAGGGAGAGAAAGAGAGAGAGAGAGTAGGGTTAGAGTTCTTTTGTTCACGGCATGCAACTTAAACATCAAAAGAGAGAGAATAACTAAATAAGAAACATTATCATTTAACATGCATTTGAGTCTTACAAATACAACAATAACTAAGTGCTTAAGCACAAGTAAAGTAAAGCTAAGATAAAGAGAGAGAGAGAAAGAAGACGAGGCAGCCACGGTGGTGGAGGGCTTCGTTAGTGACTCGTCGGCTCCGGTGATTACAAAAGAGTGCTAAGGGTGGCTAGGAGTGGGGTGGAACACTTGCAAGGGTAATGAATGCATTCTTTGGTAGTTGGAGGGGGTTTATATAGGAAAAAGGGTTTTCTAAATGGGGTAGGGGCTTTAGCGACGTCCGAGACGATGCTAAAACCCTTCCTGAAACGTCGGTGAAGCCCCTCTGCCTACTGGTCTACGCGCGTGCTCGTGCTTTCTCTTCTGCGCAATCCACGTGGTCGCCATGAGGGTCATCCGATCGATGATTGGACGGCTGAGATTGCATGGAGGGCACGCTCGCGGATCGCACTTGTGCACCACGTGACCAGCACGTCATTGTGGGCATCTAAGCGCGCTCATCTGTGGGCACCAAGTATTGCAATCCCCACTATCCGCACATGGATCGACAGCCGAATTTCATCTGTGCGCCCCTTCGCCTTAGATTTGCTGTGCAATGCGTCTCAACCCCGTGTCGGGTGTGCGTGGGTGAGAGCTGCAACGGCTGTGCTATGCTCGCAGATGGTCGCGAGCGTGGTGATGGCGCCATGTGGCAGCTTTGTGGCCATTGATCATCAGATTCTTGGGCCATTTGTGGGAGCTCCAAATGTCGGATTTAGTCGATTTTGAGTCCGTTGGACTCTATTCGTCATTCTGAATCCATCCGTGCGGTCCGACTGCTCATCTGAGGCTTGTTTTGACATGAACTTGTGCAAAGGGCCATTAATACTGGTTTATAAGCAATCTTAACATGCGATGTATGCAATGCTCCCATGCCCATTCATGATGTGCTATTCATGCATATTATCTTTAAGATAAACCCCGATTGGAAGAATTATTACCCCAAAATGTAGTGTTATCGTACCCCCATGCTTACTCCTTACTAATCCCTAGCAAGGTTCACCCTAGTCATTATTGTCAGTCAGAATTCAGGATTTGATTACTTAGACATTTTGTTACTTGTCAACAGGAGGAAATATACTAAGATCCTAATCTACAAAGACTAAACAGCACCTGAGTGTCTGCCAAAATGTGAATCATCTGAATCCTCGCTTTAAGGCATATATATTTTTCTTTTTCATCTTTTCTCATTTTCTTGGATTTTTGGAGTTGAGAGTGTGTTGGTAACTTTTTACGGCTACCCAACCTGCCCATAACTCGAAAAAGACTCTAAGTGCTAAGCATCTTGGTATGAAGATCATGATAGACTCACTCAACGGTAATTCAGACATACTTCGGGTTTCTACGCCCCTAGGTGACCGGAAAAGGAAGTGTTTTGCCTAAAAGTGTATCTGTCAGATCGGTAGCTTTCTCCCTACTTTTATTTTATTTGGGCTCAACACAAGGGTTTTTCCAGTGTATATCTACCCAGATTGCTCTACTTCCCTGCTTCTTCCCTAAGTGTTTTTGATCCTTTTGTGCATTTAGTGAGTTGGGCACTGGACAACCGGCCAATGGGCTATTACCCACAACCACTTGCCAGCCATACTCATGTGGTGAAGTGAGGCTTATTTTATTCTTTTTTCTTCTTTTTTTTTTCTTTTGTTGCTTAGTAGGTGGCTTCCTTGATCTCAAATTTACTTAGAGGCAATTAAGAGGAAAGTGGTCCTGTGGCTGGGGTCTGGACAACCGGCCAATGGGCTGTTACCCACGACAACTTGCCAACCATACCACCCTAGAGGTTCATTAGCTACCCAATTTTTGTTAGAATCTCCGAGAAGTGAATCAGTGCAAAAATGTGTGCTGATACTTAATAACACTGTACATGGGGGTGATAATTCTGTTAAATAGGGCCCATCTTAAGAATAAAAGGCACAACATAAGTAGAATGGGAGCATTGCATGCATCATATACCAAGATTGCTTATAAAATTGTATTAATGGCCATTTGTGTAAGCACTTGTCAAAGCAAGCCTTAGATGAGCAATCGGACTGCACGGATGGATTCAGAACAACGAACAGAGTCCAACAGACTCAAGATTGGCCAAATCCGACATCCGGAGCTCCTACAATGGGCCCAAGAAGTTCTGACCATTGATCTGATGATCAACGACCCTCGTTGCGCCACGTCGCCCCCCGCTCACTGCACACCACTTCCTCCTTCAGTTGAGATCAAATCTCGGTCGTCGATCTTCGATCGGACGGTCGAGAACCGCGCGCCCGCCCGCGGTCACCGCGACAAAGTAGCGGGTGTGGCGCAACGGTAAGCACGCACGCCCGCACGCACGCGATGCAGGTCGAGCCAAGCGGTGCGAAGAATTGAAGATGAAGGAGCGCACGGTGAAATTGGGCCGCCCGATCAGCAACAGGCGGCCGAGATCACGCCACACGCAGACCCTCAGGCAGCGAGCGCCCACGCGTGCACGCACGTCGGGCGACGACATCCACACACACGCGCTCCCGGGGCTCGATCCGAGCACACCCAAGGGAAGATCTCAGGATGGCTCTCACGCAACGGCCACGGATCAGGCGCGAAGAATATGCAAATTACCACCCCCCCCATGCTTAAGTTGGACAATGTCCTCATTGACAATTAAATTGATGCAATGGGGGTTCAAAAAGAAATCACCTGAGTGAAGTAGTATATCTGATTAGTGTGAATCTTCTGGGTTGCCTCCCAGGAAGCGCTGAGTTTAATGCCTTCGGCTGGGCGATGCTTCGTGTCAACCCTCAATGAGGGTGACACCCCCCTTTGGGGGAACCTGGGCAAGGAAGTGCTTCAGTCTCTGATCGTTTACCATGAAAGTGTGCACAGTGTTCAGTTCTACGATTTCAACCACCCCAATGGAATAGGGTTTGACTACCCTATACGGTCCTGTCCACTTGGATCTGAGCTTCCTGGGAAAGAGTTTGAGTCGAGCGTCAAAAAGCCAGACTTGTTGATTGGGCTCGAAGGTCTTTCTATGGATGAGTCGGTCATGGACGGCTTCATCTTCTCCTTGTAAAGTCGACTATTCTCAAAGGTGTCCCGACGAATTTCCTCGAGCTCGGAGAGTTGGAGCGTCCTTTGTGTACTGGCTAACTGAGAATCCATGTTGCATTGCTTAACGGCCCAGTAAGCCCGGTGTTCCAATTCGACATGAAGGTGGCAAGCTTTGCCAAAGACCAGGCAATAAGGCGACATGCTTATCAGGGTCTTGAAAGTGGTCCAGTATGCCCACAGGGCATCATCCAGTCGTGTGGACCAATTCTTCCTGTCAAGTCTCACGGTCTTCTGTAGAATGTTCTTGATCTATCTATTTGAGACCTCAGTTTGCCCATTAGTTTGCAGATGATATGTGGTGGCAATGGGTGGGTAACCTCGTATTTACTAAGTATGGCACGGCATTGAGTGTGGATAAAATGACTTCCACCATCACTAATCATGGCCTTCGGTATTCCAAACCGAGAAAAGATGTTTTGCTTAACAAAGTCCATGACAGCCTTATGATCGCAACGATGGGTGGCGACGAATTCAATCCATTTGGAGACATAGTCTACAGAGACTAAGATGTACTCAAAGCCGTTGGATGGTGGAAAGGGGCCCATGAAATCAATGCCCCAAACATCAAAGATCTCGACGATCAG
Source organism: Thalassia testudinum (assembly GCA_037157565.1). Taxonomy (NCBI): domain Eukaryota; kingdom Viridiplantae; phylum Streptophyta; class Magnoliopsida; order Alismatales; family Hydrocharitaceae; genus Thalassia; species Thalassia testudinum. Next base: position 126,310,395 of record JAZHRO010000014.1, on the reverse strand, counting down.
AATGGGCTGGAGGGGCATCATGTCTTTCTTGGTCATGGTCTCTAGAGTCTGGTAGCAAGAGCAAGACTTAGCAAAGTTGTGTGCATCATTGAATAATGAAGGCCAATAAAATCCGAACTGCAAAACTTTTGCACTCGTTTTCTTCCCTGAAAAGTGGCCACCACAAGCTTGGTCATGACAAAAGGATAGCACACTTTGAACTTCATCCTCCGGGAGACACCTCCTGATAACTTGGTCGGCATAGAGGCGAAACAGCATGGGATCATCCCAAAAATAGTGTTTGGCTTCAACCAAGAACTTATCCTGTTGCTGTCTGGACCAGCTATGTGGGGTCTGTCCTACTACCAGGTAGTTGACGAAGTCGGCATAACAAGGTAGTTTCCTGTCTTGCATAGCCAGAAGTTGCTCATTGGGAAAGGTGTCAGATGAGGGCAAGGAGGGCCCAATGTGGTCCGAGTGGAGTCTAAATAGGTGATAGACCACAACATTCTTTGACCCGGCTTTGTTGCGAATTTCCAGGTCAAATTCCTACAAGAGCAGGATCCATTTGATGAGCCTGGGTTTAGCGTCTTTCTTGGCCAACAAATGCCGGATGGCCGAGTGGTCTGTATAGATGGTCACGTAGGATCCCAGAAGGTAGGATCGGAACTTTTCTAGTCTAAAAACTATGGAGAGTAGCTCTTTCTCTGTGACCGTATAATTCCATTGGGCCTCATCCAACGTTTTGATCGCGTAATAGATCACCACGGGCTTTTTGTCTTGTCTCTATCCTAGGACTGTGCCGATGACAATGTCTGATGCATCACACATGATCTCAAAATCTTGGGACTAGTCTGGGGGCTGTAACACAGGTGCGGTGGAGACTGATTCCCTAAGAGTGTGGTACGCCTGGATGCATTCAAAGGTCATGTTGAATAGGGCATCATTGGCCAGAAGGTCGGTCAAGGGTTTGAAGAGCTTGGAGAAGCCTTTGATGAACCTTCTATAAAAGCCAATGTGTCCTAGGAATGAGCGGATTTGTCGAACCGAGCTAGGCGGGGGAAGTTTGGAAATCAAATCAACTTTAGCTTGATCCTCCTCAATGCCCCTATGCGATACGATGTGACCGAGGATAATTCCTTCTTGAACCATGAAATGACTCTTTTCCCAACTTAACACCAAGTTAACCTCGATACATCGTTTTAGGATTTTCTCCAAGTTGCTCAGACAATGGTCGAATGAGTTCTCAAATACTGAGAAATCATCCATAAAGACCTCCAGGTATTCACCCACCATATCTGAAAAGATGGCTAGCATGCAATGCTGAAAGGTAGCGGGTGCATTGCATAACCCGTATGGCATACGACGAAATGTGAACATGCCATACGCGTAAGTGAATGTGTTCTTCTCTTGATCTTCAAGAGCAATTGCGACTTAGTTGTATCCTGAATATCCATATAGGAAGCAAAAATATTTCTACCCTACCAATCGCTCGAGAATCTGATCAATGAATGGCAAGGGGAAATGATCTTTCTTGGTCTCTTCATTGAGCTTCCTATAATCAATGCACACCTGCCCTGAAGTGGTGGTGTGGGTAGGGATGGATTCGCCATGCTCATTGGTGACAACGGTGAGCCCATCTTTCTTGGGGACCACTTGAGTAAGGCTCACCCAGGAGCTATCAGAGATTGCGTAAATGATTTCAGCGTCATGCCACTTGATAATCTCCTTCTTGACCACCTCCCGTATATTCAGGTTCAATCGTCTCTGCATCTAACGGGAAGGTCAAGCCCCATCTTCCAGGTAAATCTTATGGGTACAATAGGTGGGGCTAATTCCTCTCAAGTTTGAAATAGTCCAACCAATGATAGCCCTATGTTCTGATAGGGTCGCGGTCAACCTAAGTTCTTGATCCTTGGTTAGATGGGTGTTGATAATCACTGGGAAGGTTTGGTCAAGTCCAAGGAAGACGTATTTGAGATTCTCGGGTAGCGGCTTCAACTCAGGTGTGGGTGGGTGATGAGAACATCATCATGAGCCCTAACTAGCTCATTTTGACCTAGAAAAGAGAACAAAAGCTCCTACATAACCTAGAGAAGGGCCTAATTCAAGGAAGAACTGATCTGGGAGGAAAACAAGAAACAAAGGGTAAAACTACAATTTTACCATTGCAGTACATCAACGGGATTTCTCAGGGGCTAAACATAGGTCAAATGGTCCGAAGAAGATAAAAAGTGAGTCGGTTCACTCAGAAATGGGTTCATGTGCAATCTAAGAATTAAATGACATATTGTAACACTAAAATAGACTCACTTAATTCAACAAGGTTCTAGTCAGGATAAAAATCAACTAAACCCTCTAAAATTCATGAAAAAATATCCCCTAGGATTTATAACCTTCAATTTGGCCTTTGGAACCTATTTTGACCTAAGTAGGGGTCCTAGCTAGATATTTGACCAAAATTGGGTTTTTGTGTAAAATGTCCAATCAAACATGGTAAAACCTAACATCCAACTTTACCATTAGATTCCTTAGGTCCAAATTAGGTTTGTACCAAAATTTGAACCTAACGGGAGGTCACCTTGGCCTACTTTGCAAAATAGTCCACCCAATTACATTTTGACCCCTAGCTTTTGAAAACCTTTGCGCAGACCCCCTATCTTCCTTGCCACTCTTTGCATTTAGGTCCCTCTGCCATTACAGCGGAGGAGTCCTACTCCGACGAGGATTTGAGGAGGATTTCTCCTTGATTCCTCAGAGATCTCCCAGATTTGGAAGGGAGATTCTCTGAGGAATTCCCTATCGTCTGAACACAATCCCTAGATCTGATTCGCACCCAATCTCTCGTGCGAACGCTCGAGAGAAATGGGTATCATCCGCACCTTCCTTCTCCGACAAGACTCTTGCGCTTGGAAGCTTGTCTTCCAAGCACAAGAGCCTCTGCCAGCACCTATAAAGAGACCCCCGAATCCGACCGCTCCTATTCAGCTTGACTTGGCCAGAGAACCACCTCCAACTTCGTCTCTTCTCCTCTGGCCAAGTGTCCAGCAGGCTCCGGCGACCTCTCCTCCCTCTTCTCATCGCTCTGCCACAATACCAGTGGCAGAGCTGTCTTCACCTCCTTCCTTCACTTCGCGCCATACTCGCGCACACGCTAAAAGCCCCTTCGTCGTCGCCGTTCTCCCTCCACTGGAAGCTTCTTCTCTGGCAGCGGTAGATACGGCCAGTCACCTTTCTATCCCCTTTCATCCACTTAGTTAGGTCAAATCTTTTCCCCTCTCTCTCCTCTTTATTTCCCCTATCTTTATTACTATTATTATCCCCTTGATGCTGTAGACTACCTCCATCTTCTCCACCTCTGGCTAACCACCGGTGACGGCACTTCCATTGCTCCACGCTTCCACACGCCTTGCCAAACCCCTCATAACCTCCGCCATCATCCACTGAGCATTTTCCCCATCTCCATCAACCGCCAACACTTCCCTAAGTGCCCACCGAACACATGCACTTTCACGGCCACAGAGCGACCTAGGCATGCACTCCTAGGCTGCTCCGTGGCAAGCCACCCACCGCTTCACCTTCGCCATGACACGGTGAAGCTCCCCATGTGGTTTAATGAGGCCGCAAGGCCATATTCGTGAGTTTCATATTCGACCCCCTTTCCGCCATTGACGCACGAGCAAGGAGCTTGCAAGCTCGCTCCAGCCCGCATTGCTCTAGGTCTCCAGGTCCAAGTGACTCGTGAGGAGTGCGTGCACACATCCAGGAAGAGAGCAGCCTTGAGAGCGAGCCCAGCTACAGTAATTGAGCGAAGTCACTCCTGCAAGTGCGCAAGCGAAGCGGGTGGGACTTTTAGTCCCACCTCGGAAAGTCAGGAGTGCGGTGAGCAAGATAAATTGAATTTGTGTTCCTTCTCTTCACCTCAAAACAGGAGGTGAGGTCCCCTCACCCATGCTCACCCGCCTCATCCACGACCCATGCCTCCACGGACCTGGCTGCCTGACCGGTTTACCCTACACTCCTCGCGCACCACCCACGCCGGTGCGCCTAGACCCAAGTGTGCATAACCCGACCCGATTACCTGGTTGGCTCTGGGAGAGCGAACTGAAGAGAGAAATAGAGAGAGAGTGTACGCGGGGAGGGTAGGGGATAGGTTTTGCATTCTCGTGTGTACGGGAAGAGGAAGAAGCTGAGGAAGCTAAGGCAAGGATGAAGAAGAAAAGCAAAGGGCTGAAGCGCAAAGAAACTGAGGAAAAGAAACGGCAAAGCTGAAGGCAGAAGCTGAGGACGCTGAAGAAGTAGCCAAGGCTAAGGCAGAGGAAAGGAATAATAAGAAGGAAGAAGAAATCAAGGAAGAAGAAAAGAAGAAGCCCAAATTTAGAGAAGAAATCAAGGATTAAGAAGCAAGGTAGGAAAGAAGAAGAAGAAAGGAGCTACAGAAAGAAAGAAGGAAGAAGAAGGAAACCTCAGAAAGAGCTAGAGTCAAAGGGCCACAGAAAGAAAGAAAGAAAGAAAGAAGAAAGAAGAGAAGCCAAGAATGAGAAGAAGGAAAGAAGAACCAAAGAAAGACGAAGCTGAAGAGAGAGCCAAGCCAAGAATCAACCTTTTTATCCAATTCTTCTCAATTTCTCTTCTATTTTTGCTACATTTTAATTCATAAACTCCTGCATTATACTCTGAGTTAGACTTCGAGTAGATTTAAGTGTTCAAATTACATTATTGAGATTAGTGAATAAATTCCATTTGCTCCCTATGTTCGACCTCGGACTCAACATTCGAGTAATAAAAACTTCTTATTTGTTTTCAACGCTTGATCGACTGTACTACAACGTGACTTACTTTAAAACTCGTTCAAGTGTGAATAACATTTTGGCACCATTGCCAGGGACACTTTCGACTTTCGCCCTTTTGCCTTCGCTGCGTAAACATTTCGGCGTCATTACGGGGGAGCAACGTACAATTTATCACTAATCTCTGCATTATTTGTGATTATATTTGAGCATTAACTTGCCCTATTTATTTTGCTGTGATTTTGCAGGTATTTCACGAGGAAATCTCCCACACAAATCAACCACTCCAAGGCAGGTAATCTCTTTTCTTCCATAATCCATCTCCTAATCCTGGGAAGACAAAAAAGAAATAATCAAATTAGGAATCACTTGCCTTCTTTTCATAGTAATTACCATTTTAAAGGCAAAAGTTTCCTGATTTTGCAAAAATTTTTCAAAACTTACTAAAGTTGAGGTGATTTTTTTTGAAATCCTACCCCACAAATTCCTATGCCTATTAGGGAACACACTTAATTCCTGAATCTCCATGGACTACACATTTCTTGTTTTAAGTCCAAAGAGAACTTTTGTGAAAAGAAAAGAGGATTGAAAATAGAACCAAATTAGGGTTTCTACAGTAGGGTTTTGGAGTGTTAGTTCACACATGCTTGCATAAAAAGAAACAAACCCACCCGCATCAGTGTGCTACCCAAGCCCTTGATTGAAAAGATCTAAGCAAGACAAACCCTAAAATTGAACCCTAAAATCACTTGAATCTTAAAATCTTGGACCTAATAACCAGGGAGTCAAATCAGGGTGATTTCTAGGTCTTGACCTAGAATCATTCTACCATCTTTAGGATAGGTCAGGTGAAGTTGACCCCTTGGGACAACCAACCTCGAAATTAGGTCACAACACCAAAACATCTAAAGTTCAAGTGAAAACCCTAAGCACCTTTGATCTTAAAAGCATTAGACTTAAGAGGTCAAGGTCCCCATTCTGGTCTACCTAGAATCTCAGTGACAAGAGAGGTCGGGTGGGGGAAACCCTGTAACCCATGGGGATGCTCTACCGTGTAGGGGTCTTTGCAGGACTCTCCTTCTCTGGCTGCCTAGGTAATTCTCAGGTGGACGACTTTCCTATCTAGGGGTATCATCCGCCACAAACCTCCATAGTCATCCAAACATCTTTGGGTGCCTTGATTGGGTCAAAAACACCTCCAGTCCCTCATCTCTTCTCTTTAGAGCACACACATACATTTTCAGTGGGACTCTTTATTCAGATTTAATCGCTTCACAACTTGATTCTACATCAAAATTCTGATTCTACATCTTGATTCCACCATCTAATCCAAATATGCAGCCAAACTACTTAGGATTACCATTCAAGAAACCTAAATCATAGAGATCCATGAGAGATAGGTTGATTGAGGATGCCCTTGAATTCTATGAAATTGAATACAAACCCTCAACATCAACAGAAGACATTCAGGTTAATGTACCAACAACCACAACTTTCATAATAAACTATGGCCAAGTATTACTGACAGAAGCCACAAACGGATCAACTCGAGACATCCTCATAACATGATATATTGAGATAGAGAAATTACACAATTTTGAATACCTTCAATGCATGACAAATCCTGTGCTATGGGAACAACACTAAAATGGGAGAAAATGATGAGATTATTGAAACAAGTCATTGATCATTAATACCCGTACATACCCCAAACAGATGATGAACTATCTTGGAGTAGTATCGAGGATCAATCCGATTTCCCAAATCTCGGGTTTGAGGCATAGAGCTGTTATGGATTCCCATCCCAGATGGAGTACAATGAGCCTGACAATGAAGAAGGTTGGGAGGTTCCAATTGCAGGAAAATACAATGTAGAGCCAACCCTAGACCATAGAGCATCAAGCATAGAACTCCAAAACTCCTACAATAAGGAGATTAGAGCTGAATCTCTCGAGGGTGTAAATCCCACCCCTTATTCTAATAAGGTGACCCTCGAAGGTTATTCGGACCTAGATTCTAGTGATTTAACCCACATCCTAAGCCTAGAATCTGGATCTGAAACCTATTGGGAAGATTACGAGGCCCCATATGAAGCAGATCAAATTTTCAATGAAGAGTATGATTTTGGGCCTCTATTTGATGAATATCCCTCGCCAACATCCTCAGAGAGACAAATTGATTTTTTGGAAGTCACGCCAATCTACGATACAGAAACTGAGTTGGATGAGTGGGGTTTCAATTGGGTCTATCCTACCAGCTTGGAACTGGAGCCTAGTAAGAACACCGATTTGAGCTCAGAATTAACATATAGGCTAGACCCCAATCAAGCTGCTGAATCCACATCATATGATTTATTCTATAGTGGAACTCATGATCTTGAATCTCATTCAGAATGTGATTTTCTCAATATCTCCGATGATCTTGAATCCAACCATGACTTTGGAGAAACTCTACTTCATGAATACAACAAGCCAATCTACGACCTCAGCTCACATGATTCGATCTCCGACTCCGATTCTGACTCCGAGGCCCCGGTTCTTGAGATCGCTGATTTAAGATCAAGTTTCAATGACATGGAATCATTTCTTTTCGATCCTCAGGAATCAAAATCGGAAAATGCCGAGAGTGATTGCGACCCAGAATTCGAATCTTTTCTCGACTCAGATGTCTATCATCATATAGACACTCTCCAGGCATTCATTTTTTATTTTGAAAGTTACTATGAGGACTCTCTACATGAAACCACCTGTCACTTCTTTCTAGAATAGCCCTCATACACAATTCTCATTGAAGCCACCTCTTCCAAATATATAGAACAAAATAAAACCCATTTTCAACCCTGACTCGTAACCGGACTCAATTTCTATTCTGATTCCCTCTCACTGAGCCGTTTGTAGAAGATTCAACTCCACATCTATACCGGGTATCAAACATTGATGAGATTGAAAAACATGATCCATCATTCTCTGATCACCCTCGTAGGGTTTCCGCATCATTCACTGATTATTTTTTGAAGCCCTACTCTGACCGAGCTGATTCGACTCAGCCAAAACCCGAATTTATACTTCCACATCCATCAGAGCACCATAGCATATGGTGGGTTCCACATCTTCTGATCTACATTTATCAACCCACCAGATTAATTGGGTTTGGGCGGCATCATCAGCCTGTTGATCTCAACAAGCACTTGGTTGAACCAACCAAGCTCTTAATCAAGGTGCTTGTTCTATAAAACTCTGCTAATTTAACCACTCCATCTCCATACCACTTCCCACTCGGGTGAAGGCGTTGCATTTGGCGCTTAATGGGAGGCAACCCATCATTTCAAAAACCTGAGATCCATCTGATTATCTGTCTGTACTCCACATCTATTGCACCCAGAGTTCAAGCCTTAGACCAGTCGATCCCACCTATGGTACACGTACCAGAGCTTGAAATCGTCCGCATCAGTCATTCTTGACCCATTCGCCCACCCAATATATCCGGTTCTAAGTCCCTGAACCCTACACTATTTCACACCCTCCGTTTACAATGAGGACATTGCAAAACTTAGGCATTGGGGGGTGGTAAAGTGCATACATACAGAAACCAAGAAAAGTCCGAAGGATTCTCACAAAAAAATTCACATATGTCAAAAATACCAAAAAAATAGAAAATTATAAAAAAGAACAAAAAAAATGGAGGGAAGGAAATTTTGAAGTCACATAAGCATGAGGAGGAAAAGAGAAAAAAGTCAAAAGGAGCACAAAAAGAAAAAGAAAAAAAGAAAAAAGAGATAGTCATTAGTAAGAGATTAAGGGATTAACTGAAGTTCTAAACCACATCAAGGAAAAAAGAAAAATGAGAAAAAGTGCTAATGAGACACAAAAAGAGATTTGTAGGAACGCTGATCTTAGGTCTTTTGAGTTAGACTCTTAGGCTTAAAAATTCAAGTATCCGCTAAGATCTGGATAATCCTCAAGAGGTTGGGAAAAATGAGAAGCTTAAGTATTAGGTCTAAGGCTTAGGGAGTATTCAGCCTCGTTAACTGACCTTCGATTTGTGGGACTCGGTAACCTAAGCACCCCAATCCATACACAGTCTGGTTCAGTGCGCATAACTATCAAAATCATGCAAAAGTGTTTAAGTATTCTGAAAAAAATGTTGCCTAGATTAGGAATGACCGATCAACACAAGTTGATTTGGATGAGTTCCCAATGCGGAGAGGCGAAAAATTTCCCTCGAAGATGCGTAACAACATATCGTCTCCTTGGTGCTTGTCTTCTAGGATATTTACATATCCTACCGGGGGCACGTAAGCACTTTGGTGGTTCAGATACCATGGACGGCATTATCATGAAATGTCGATTGCCAGGGTCTGGATTTGGCCACAGAACGCCATGGGCGGGATTATCTCGAAATCTCGAACGCCAAGGTTTTGGGGGTTGCCATGGGTGGTGCTATCATGAAGCATCGATTGCCAGGGACCTTTAAGGATTGATGATGAGGATGGGGAATCTAATACAGATCGTGTTGAGAAGCCAATCCGAAGCTAGAAATAAAAAGAAAAGAAAGAGAAAACTCTCCAAACAAATAAATCCTCTGTCTCTCTCTTACAAAAACACACTACAAACTGAACTAAGTCTAAAATATGTCTCAAGCACGGGTGCTTTAACCGCGGAGTCCAACAAACCTTAGGGTAGTTTCTGCGGGCCTTAAAAACCTTCGTGGAGGACCAAGGCTAAAGCTGGTCAGGTCTGAATTTTTGTTGGTACTTGAGTACCTCTAGGCCTACTGTCGGCATTCTAACCTAATCAAAAGAAAAAGAAAAAGCACTTATCATAACTGGTGAAAGAAACTCATGGTCTAAAATAGACGTTAAAACCTTGAAATTTTGCTAAGGGACTAGCAAAAGCTAGGAATGGGGGTATGATGAGAACATCATCATGAGCCCTAACTAGCTCATTTTTACCTATAAAAGAGAACAAAAGGTCCTACATAACCTAGAGAAGGGCCTAATTCAAGGAAGAACTGATATGAGAAGAAAACATGAAACAAAGGGTAAAACTATAATTTTACCATTGCAGTACACCAACGGGATTTCCCAAGGGCTAAACATAGGTCAAATAGTCTGAAGAAGATAAAAAGTGAGTTGGTTCAATTAGAAATGGGTTCATGTGCAATTTAAGAATTAAATGACATCTTGTAACCCTAAAACAGACTCACTTAATTTAATAAGGTTTTGGTTAGGATAACAATCAACTAAACCCTCTAAAATTCATGGAAAAATATCCCCTAGGGTTTAGAACCTTCAATTTGGTCTTTGGAACCTATTTTGACCTAAGTAGGGATCCTAACTAGATATTTGACCTAAATTGGATTTTTATGTAAAATGTCCAGTCAAACATGATCAAACTTAAAATCCAACTTCACAATTAGATTCATTAGGTCAAAATTAGGTTTTTACCAAAATTTGGACCTAAGGGGAGGTAACCTTGGCCTACTTTGCAAAATAGTCCACCCAATTACATTTTGACCCCTATCTTTTCAAAACCTTTGCGTAGACCCCCCTATCTTTCTTGCCACTCTTTGCATTTAGGTCCTTCCACCATTACAGCGGAGGAGTCCTACTCAGGTGAGGATTTGAAGAGGATTTCTCCCCAATTCCTCAAAGATCTCTCAGATTTGGAAGGGAGATTCTCTAAGGAATTCCCTATTGTCTGAACACAATCCCTAGATCTAATTCGCACCCAATCTCTCGTGTGAACGCTCGAGAGAAATGGGTATCACCCGCACCTTCCTTCTTTGGCGAGATTCTTACGCTTGAAGCTTGTCTTCAAAGCACAAGAGCCTCTGCCAGCACCTATAAAGAGACCCCCGAATCCGGCCACTCCTATTCAGCTTGACTTGGCTGGAGAACCACCTCCAACTTCATCTCTTCTCCTCCGACCAAGTGTCCAGCAGGCTCCGGCAACCTCTCCTCCCTCTTCTTGCCGTTCTGCCACAATTCCAGTGGCAGAGCCATCTTCGCCTCCTTCCTCCGCGTCGCACCATACCGGAGCACGTACCAAAAGCCCCTTCGTTGTTGCCGTTCTCCCTCCGCTGGAAGCTTCTTCTCCAGCGGTGGCAGGTATGGCTAGCCACCTTTCTATCCCCTTTCATTCACTTAGTTAGGTCAAATCTTTTCCCCTCTCTCTCCTCTTTATTTCCCCTATCTTTATTACTATTTTTATCCCCTCGATGCTGCAGACCACCTCCAATCGACCACCGGTGAAGGCACTTCCATTGCTCCACGTTTCCACATGCCTCGCCAAACCCCTCATAACCTCCGCCATCATCCACTAAGATTTTCCCCATCTCCATCGACCGCCAACACTTCCCTAAGTGCCCACCGAACAAACGCACCTTCATGGCCACAGAGCAACCTAGGCACGCACGCCTAGGCCACCCCGCAGCTAGCCATCCACCGCTTCACCTTCATCGTGACACGGCAAAGCTCCCAAAGTGGTTTAATGAGGTCGCAACGCCGTATTTGTGAGTTTCAGATTCGACCCCCTTTCCGCCATTGATGCACGAGCAAGGAGCTTGCAAGCTTGCTCCAGGCTGCATTGCTCCAGGTCTCTAGGTCCAGGTGATGCGCAAGGAGTGCGCGCACACATCTAGCAAGAGAGTAGCCTTGAGAGTGAGCCCAGCTACAGCAATTGAGCGAAGTCACTCCTGCAGGTGAGCGAGCGAAGTGGGTGGGACTTTTAGTCCCACCTTGGAAAGTCAGGAGTGTGGTGAGCAAGATAAATTGAATTTGTGTTTCCTTCTCTTCACCTTAGAACATGGGGTGAGGTCCCCTCGCCCATGCTCACCCGCCTCGTCTATGACCCACGCCTCCGCGAACCTAGCTGCCCGACCCATTTACCCTACACTCCTCGCGCACCACCCATGCCGGTGCACCTAAACCTGGGTGCGCGTAACCCGACCCGATTACCTGGCTGGCTCTGGGATAGCGAACCGAAGAGAGAAATAGAGAGAGTGTACATGGGGAGGGTAGGGGATAGGTTTTGTATTCTCATGTGTGCAGGAAGAGGAAGAAGCTAAGGAAGCTAAGGCAAGGACGAAGAAGAAAAGCAAAGGGCCGAAGCGCAGAGAAACTAAGGAGGAAAAGCAAAGGCAAAGCTGAAGGCAGAAGCTGAGGAAGCTGAAGAAGAAACCAAGGCCAAGGGAAAGAGAAAGCACTGTAGTAGAGGAGGTGTGGCTGAAGAAGAAAGGCAAGGCTAAGGCAGAGGAAAGGAAGAATAAGAAGGAAGAAGAAACTAAGGAATAAGAAGCAAGGCAGGAAAAGAAGAAGAAAGGAGCCACAGAAAGAAAGAAAGAAGAAGAAGGAAACCTCAGAAAGAGCTAGTGTCAAACGATCGTAGAAAGAAAGAAAGAAAGAAGAAAGAAGAGAAGCCAAGAAGGAGAAGAAGGAAAGAGGAACCAAAGAAAGAGGAAGCTGAAGAGAGAGCCAAGACAAGAATCAACCTTTTATCCAATTCTTCTCAATTTCTCTTCTATTTTTGCTACATTTTAATTCATAAACTCCTGCATTATACTCTGAATTAGACTTTGAGTAGATTTAAGTGTTCAAATTACATTATTGAGATTAGTGAATAAATTCCATTTGCTCCCTGTATTCGACCTCGAACTCAACATTGGAGTAATAAAAACTTCTTATTTGTTTTCAACGCTTGATTGACTATACTACGACGAGACTCACTTAAAAAACCCCGATCAATCAAGCTGGTGTAAACAATGGGACAACAGTCAACCAAAAGGGGAAAGGTGGGAGTTGATCAACATCAATCTCCTTGAACGATGGTGGCTGATGGTAATCGACTCTATAGAGGTCAGCATGCACAAATGGTGACAGGTCAGAACAGTCATCACAGGGTTGGGTCTGATGGTCAGAGACAAGACTAAGGGTAAGGTATTCCTCGACCAGAGGTTCCACGGGATCATGTTCCTCAACCTAGTCATAATCGAAAGACTTGGTTACCCTGAAGATATCCAACTGCATCTTTCTGTCTCCGAAGGTGATTTCCATGCATCCATGTCACAATCGATGTTCACCTTAGCCGTAGCTAAGAAAGGTCTACCTAGAATGATGGGTGTGTTATGTAGTTGTTCAGGGACTTCCATGTCGAGCATCAAGAAGTCAACCGGGAAATAGAAGTCCTTGACCCGAACAATTACGTCCTCAACAACCCCCTTCGGGGTCTTCACAAATCTATCAACCAACTGGATGGTCACAGGTGTAGGCGCCAACTCTCCAAATCAAAATTGGTGATACAGGGTTGTCAGGATCAGATTGATTGAAGCACCTAAGTCCAAGAGTGCTCTATTAAATGTCATGTCCCCAATATTGCAGGATATCAGGGGTGCTCCTGGGTCAGTTCGTTTGAGCAGAAGGTTTCTAGAGATCAAAAAATTGGCTTGCTCAGAGAGCACAACTTTCCTAGGTGCTTGGGGTCGTGGCTTACACTTTAGCATACAGGTATCCTTTAGGAACTTAGCATAAGCCGGGATGTGCTTGACTGCCTCGAGGAGCGGGATATTAATCTGAACCTGCTTGAAGATTTCCAAAAGCTCCTCATTTTCCACAACAACTTTCTTTTTCTTTATCTTCTCTAAGGCCTCGGGATATGGTGTCTGGATGTGAATAGGGTATGTTTCCAGGTCCTTGGGTCTTTCCTGCTCGTCTTCAAAGTCAGGTATTTCAAGGGGTGAAGTCTCGGGAGGAGTTGGCCATTTGGGATCCTGGGTTTTAGTGCCACTTCTCAAGGTCACCGCATTTACAGAGGCATTAGGACCATGGGTTGATCCTTGAAAAGAAGAGGAAGAAGAAGCACCGAACCCAGGGGGTGTTTGTGGGGTTGGTTGGGCCATGTGGGCCTGCCCAGGATTGCCTTGGAACCCTTGCAAATTGGGGCCTCTGTTAATCACGTTTCGTGGGTTCGGTTGTGGCTGAGAAGGAAGGGATCCCTGTTGTTTACAATCCAACAACTGGCTTAACTATTCCTTCACTAAAGCCATTTCCTCTTGGTGTTTTTGGTTCATTTCAGCCATCATTTTTATCAAGGTGTCCATTTGGTTTTGTGGGGGAGGGGCCGCCCTATTTGGGTTATAGGGGGGTCTAATTAGTGGACCTTGCTGATAGGAGGGTGGGTTTGGCTGATGGTTTGGAGTAGGTTGGTTCTGGAATTGAGGCGATTTCTGGTTCGTCCAAGCAAAGTTTGGGTGATTATGCCATCTGGCATTGTAGGTGTTGGAGAAGGGGTTAGGTTTGGAATAACCTTGGATAGCCTGGACATCGTCAAAGAGAGAAGGTGTTGAGGGGGAGGGAAGAGAATAATCAGGGGTTGAGGGAGCAAAGGTCCCTCCCTAGAACATGGTCAAGGGTTGTTCCAGGTGCATCTAGCTTAGTGTCTGGACCAGGTCAACATTGTGAGCTCCTTTTGCTAGGGAAAGAGTTTGTAGCGGGTTCTTAGTCTGGTTCAATAGTTCAACTATCTTTTTATCTACCAATTCCACTTGATCCAATTTCTTAGCAATGATGTCCATATCAACCATTCCAAAATTTGCTTGTACCTCATAGATCCCACCACGGGGTTGACTGGATCGACTAAACTGGGTCATGGAGGCATTGTTGAGAGAATTTTCACTCATAGACTCGAAGAGCTCAAACGCACTCTCCTCGTTCAGGAAGTTTCCCCCGCATGAGGCATCAATGAAGTTCTGAAGGTTGCTGTCTAGACCGTGGTAGAAGATCTGGGCTAATTGCCACCTCGGTACTTCGTGGTGTGGGCATTTTCTCAATAGTTCAATAAATCTCTCCCATGCCTCATGGAACTGTTCCCCGCCCTGGAGTGTAAAGGTGGTAATGGCTCTTCTGAGGGCATTGGTCTTGCCTATGGGGAAGAATTTCTTTAGAAATGCATGCCTCAATTCTTCCCAGGTGGGGATAGGTCTTCCTAAAGTCCTAAGCTAGTGAGACACTTTGTCTCTCAACGAGAAGGGGAACATCTTGATCAAAACAATGTCTAGGCTAATGTTCTTGGGCTTTACAATCCAAGCGATCTAGTCAAGGTCCTCTAGGTGTTGGAAGAGGTCCTCATTTGAGATTCCATGGAAGTAGCTCTGAATCAAGCTCAGGACGTTTGGTTTCAGCTCAAAATCATCTCCCCCCTCGGGGATCCTAAGGTGTGGTTCAATCCAAATCGCAGGATTGTAGAAGTCACGGAGGGGCCTAGGTTGGCCTTGGAATTATGGTGGATCAAGTGGTGGTTGCCCTTGTGGGTCCTAGAAAGGTGGTGGTGGTTGCCCCTACGGGTTCTGCAACTGGTGTATGGCTTGCATGATAGTGTGGATCTATTGCTACTGAAGCCGGTGGTTTACATTGATCTGGGCCTGAATGATGGCCATCGTATCTGGTGGAGGTTGGTCCTCAACCTCATCTACGCTACGTTCTGCCATGTCTCTAGCAATATCAAGTCTCCTGAATTCCCATCCCAAAACAAACAACTCAGGATAAAGTGATCGTCTCCCATGAATACACTAGAGAAGAATGGGGAAGGGATGCGAAGAGAGACAGATGCGAAAAGCATGTGTGCACAACCAAGAAAACAAGCCCAGTCCTTACAGTGTATTCCTTAGGGGACCTAGAAATCTCCAAGGGAACGATAGAGTCTGTAGGCATGGGACCACCCTTCCCAAAGCTAATTTGGCCAGGTTGATTACGAGGGGATTGTAGGGAAGGTTCTTCCTTTGGCTTGCGCTTCCAATTCCGTAGACCCCACAACTGCAGTTGTTTGACACTTCCCCGTAGCCTAGTTACCAAATTCTACTAAGGGAATGAAGGCAAAGTGCCCAGCAAACAAAACCACGCCTCTTGAGACTTAACCTAGTCCTGCTTAGGGCACATCTACTCTGTTTTAATGGGGCTAGGGTAGTGCTTGTGCTCGAGTTATGTGATTAGGTGTTAATTGGGGTGGTGCCTCTTAGTTATCCAATTCAAATATGTGTGCTCCTAATCCAAACATGATTTTCAAGCAAGGATTTAAGATGTGGTGTCTTTTAACGTTTGTCATTACTTTAGTGTCTTTTAGGGTTGACGTGTCTTATTATTTTCAGGCAAGTTTCAAGTGGGCACGCCAAGTTTTGCACACAATAGGTAAGAGTGAATTTCCTTTAGCGTGATGAGGCTCTAAAACCCTAATGTGCTCATCCTAGTGTTCATGTAGTTTCTACTAGATGAGTCGATTTTAAGGGTGAGTGGTGTGGCTCATGTCAATTCACGGTGGTTTTGCAAACACCACTCAAAAAGAAAAAGGAACACTCCAAAAAGATTAGGTCATTGAGAATGTTAGAGTATATATTTTTTTGTTGGGTGATGAGTTAAGGATGAGGATCAGGCAATCATTCACCATGCCAATTTTTTCTGATTTTGAATTTTTTTTAGATTTTTTTAGGCAAGCAAACAACCATGGGAAATGAAATACTCACAACCGGTCCTTGCTGCGCTTACTCCATCTCCACCGTCACAAGTCGCGCTCCTTCGCCGTCCAAGCGCCGAGTTCCTGCAACCATCAAGTAGAGGGAGAAAATATGTTAGATGATGTGAGCATGGATGTAAAATGGAAGTGACAAAATAATTCCGTTGCCTCCCCGACAACGGTGCCAAAAACTGACGTGCTTTAGACGCATTTGTTTAAGAATGTCGTTGTAGTTCGCGTTCACTGCATTGGTTTTAAATAAAGAAACGGACGTGAGTCTAAGTGTCGAACATAGGGAGGTGTGAAAATTGGGCTTTTCTGTCACTTAGTGTCACAGAAATGATGGGTTTTGCTTGCGAGAAAACACGGGAGAAAAGCGAGTAAGGGAGAGAAAGAGAGAGAGTAGGGTTAGAGTCCTTTTGTTCACGGCATGCAACTTAAACATCGAAAGAGAGCAAATAACTAGATAAGAAACATTAGCATTTAGCATGCACTTGAGTCTTACAAATACAACAATAACTAAATGCTTAAGCACAAGTAAAGTAAAGCTAAGATAGAGAGAGAGAGAGAGAGAGAGAAAGAAGATGGCGAGGCAGCCACGGTGGTGGAGGAGGGCTCCGTCGGCGGCTTGTCGGCTCCGATGATTACAAAAGAGTGCTAAGGGTGTCTAGGAGTGGGGTGGAACACTTGCAAGGGTAATGAATGCATTCTTTGGTAGTTGGAGGGGGTTTATATAGGAAAAAGGGTTTTCTAAATGGGGTAGGGGCTTTAGCGATGTCTGGGACGTCGCTAAAACCCTTCCTAAAACGTCGGTGAAGCCCCTCTGCCTGCTGGTTTACGCACGCACCCGTGCTTCCTCTTTTGCTCAATTCACATGGTTGCCTTGAGGGTCGTCCAATTGACGATCGAACGGCTGAGATTGCATGGAGGGCATGCTCATAATTGTGCTTGCGCAGTGCATACCCTGCGCGTCATCATGGGCATTTGAGCGCGCTCATCTGCGGGCGCCACGTATCGCAATCCCCATCGTCCGCGCATGGATCGACGGTCGAATTTCGTCCGTGCGCGCCTTCGCCTCAGATTTGCTGCCTGGTGCATCTCGACCCCATGTCGAGTGTGCGCGGTGAGAGTTGTGATAGCTGTGCTACGTGAAATTTTCCCTAGCAGGAGGAGGTGACGTAATGATTGCGGAAATAAAATATAAACAATCTCACAAGATGCAATCACACAAAGTACACAAAGTATTTTTAGGTGGAAACCCAAACCGAGTGAAAACCACCACCTAACCCTCTCGAGTTAGGATTTTCCGATCAACCAAGTTGATCAAAATCCACTAAATGAATCACTTTAAACGAGGGTGATTCAACCTCAAATACAACCACGCTACTTAGATGAGGGTAGTGTACCTCAACCCCTTCTCTTCACGAGAAGGATTTTGTCTCACGAAGGAGACGGGAATTCGCAAAGCGAATACCCAACCAAATAACAAAGATAAAACAAGTAATCCTATAGAGCCAACAAAGTAATATTTAACCTAAGCTTCTATAGGAAATAGGATGCTTCCCTTTGAAAGGAGTGCGTCGACAACGCGGATGCGTGTGCCACGCGACGGCGCAACGTCGCTCTCATGAATAACGGCGGGAGAGCGGGTGCGCAACAGCTTGATGCTCTCAAGATGAAGAATTAGAGCTTTGAGAGCAAGAGAGACACAAAATGGTAGAAAGTATGTTCCTTAGGTGTGTTTTGTTGTGTCTTAGATGTGTTTTTGTGTTGCAAAGGTTCCCCTCTATTTATAGAGGCCTTAGGAAGGCTTAGGAAAGGTTCTATAGCCGTTGGGTGCAAAGCCCAAGTGAATCAGCCCGAAATCAGGAACAATCATTGTTCTGACAGGCTTATCAGACGTCTGGAAGTTCACTTTAAGACGTCTGATTTTGGGTAGGTTCCTCCCTGACTTGAATCAAATCTAAACAGGGTTCTTGTGTAAGTCCATCAGACGACATATAGGACGTCTGACACTATGTCTGGACATCTGGAAACCTACTTTTTCTGTGGGAATGGATTTCCAAACGTTGCAACGGCTAGAAAATCTCTGAGAAGAGATTTTGGGTCAGCCGAAGCAAAATGGTCAATTATCAGATGTCTGGAAAGTCCTATGGACGTCTGATAAGGCTCTAACGGTCACATTCTTGACTGTATTCTAAGAGAGCCAACGGTCCACTAATTGGATGTTTGGCAAAGACATCAGACGTCTCCTAAGACGTTTAGTCTAAGGTCTGGACGTCTGATTTCAGCAGACAGAACTAACTATGTCCAGCCTAAATGTTATCAGACGTCTTAAAACACTTTATCAGACGTCTGATTTTGGAATTAGACGTATGGAAATGTTGTTTGAACCCTATATTGGTTTTCTAAGTTCTCTACAGAAAACCTAAGTATCATTGGGTTGTGCCGGTGTTCCGAGGACTACTGTTAGGGTACTTTGAGGCTCTTTAACATGAATCTAAGTAACAAAAATAAAGAGTAATAGAAGAAACGAAAAATACAAGGAGTACAAGAGAAGGAAATCTATCCTATTCTTCATCTCCTTCTTTCTTCAATCTAGCACTCCTCGCGAATCTCCTCTGTTCTCCATCAAGCTCCTCCAATCCATCCTGGATGCGAGCTCGAATTCCGTCTAAACACGTCTACATTTGCAATTGACCTGAAATCTAAGATTCCAAGTGCAAATGTTAAATAACACATGTTTTGTTATCATCAAAACAAATGATCGTGGTGCTCTAGCACCAACAATCTCCCCCTTTTTGATGATGACAAAATCGTAAATAATAATGCAAAAAAAATCCTCTCCCTTTTTGACATTATCAAAAAGGTTTGATTGATTTTAAATTTTCTATAACTCCCCCTTAAAACATGCTCTTCTATAAGTTTCTTTTAACAAAGGTGATGTCCTCCCCCTTTTTTCTTTTTATAACAACATGATAGCTATTATTTTTCTCCCCCTTTCTAAAGGAAATTTAGCTACCTTATATCTCCCCCTTAAAAATTTACAATTAGCTCATAAAAATTTTTTAACTCCCCC
The DNA here is from genome assembly GCA_037157565.1 of Thalassia testudinum. Classification (NCBI taxonomy): domain Eukaryota; kingdom Viridiplantae; phylum Streptophyta; class Magnoliopsida; order Alismatales; family Hydrocharitaceae; genus Thalassia; species Thalassia testudinum. Next base: position 126,291,046 of record JAZHRO010000014.1, on the reverse strand, counting down.
TATCTAAATGCTAATGATAAAAAGATAGGGTGAAGAATTTTTACCTCACCTACCATGGCCAATAAAATGGCCCGAATGGTGGTGGTGGATGCCACATCGGATGGGGCTCCCATCCGTAGCTTGGAGGCCCGGGCATTGGCGTCGGTCTCCAATCTGGTGGTCGACGTGCGGCGGGTCCGTCGCTTGTTCGCCGTCTCGTCGGTCTTCTTGTTCTCCTCCTTGGTCTACTTCTTGGTTCTCCCAACTCGAGTTGATCAGCCTTGAGTTTGTAGGTCCAGTCCTTTGTGTTGTAGTTATCCCTGAAACCTACAAAACAAGATTCCAAATTTTTCTTCGGTATCCAAGTGAGCTTGGATCTGGATCTGTTAGTGGGTCTCCTTGATGGAGATCCTTTCTCAACCTTAGGGCTATAAAAATTATCTACTTTATTGATTAATTTGTTGGATTTTTCCCTAAGACATGCAATTTCTTTTTCTATAGTATGCATCTTAGTCTGTAAGTCAGAAATTTCTAATTTTAAACTATCATTTTCTTCAATCAATTTATTATTTTCATTGATGAGTTTATGATTTTCTAATAATAGGTTATCATTTTTAGGACTAGCTTTTATATCCTTAAGTTATTTTTCTAACCTATCATTTTCATTTTTAAGAAAACTAAGGTTCTTTTTAATGCTATTATTTTCTCTTTTTAGTGATTTACTAACTTCAAAAAGTTCATTAAAAGCTTCTTGTAGATCGAGATTTACCTCGTTGTCGGAGTCGCTTCCGCTTTCGCTGTCGCTATTGCTTCCTTTGGCCATGAAACCAAAGCAAGCGGTTTCCTCCTTCTCGAGATCTTCTTCCGAGCTTATCTCCTCATGAGTGACTTCCAACCTCGTCCATATCTCGTGGGCGGTGGTGCACTCTTGGATTCCCTCGAATTCCTTTGAACTCAACGCGCAATACAAGGCATTCATTGCCTTTGCGTTGAGGTTGAGATTCCGAACCTGATCTTCTAAGTAACCTCTTGCGGGTTTCTTGGGAATCACAAATGCGGATTAGCATTTTTCCCACACCCAGAAGTCGTAGGCCTGCAACCACATAGTCATATGATTTTTCCAATAAACAAAATCTATACCTGCAAAGTATGGTGGTCGCGAGGTATCGTGTCCTTCGGTGCACACGAACACTTTTCCCTCCATATCTGGATCCTCGCCGGTTTGTAATGCCGATAACGCGAGACCTGCTCTGATACCAATTGAAATTTTCCCTATCAGGAGGGGGTGACATAATGATTGCGGAAATAAAATATAAACAATCTCACAAGATGCAATCACACAAAGTACACAAAGTATTTTTAGGTGGAAACCCAAACCGGGTGAAAACCACCACCTAACCCTCTCGAGTTAGAATTTTCCGATCAACCAAGTTGATCAAAATCCACTAAATGAATCACTTTAAACGAGGGTGATTCAACATCAAATACAACCACGCTACTTAGACGATGGTAGCGTACCTCAACCCCTTCTCTTCACAAGAAGGATTTTGTCTCGCAAAGGAGACGGGAATTCGCAAAGTGAATACCCAACCAAATAACAAAGATAAAACAAGTAATCCTATAGAGCCAACAAAGTAATATTTAACCTAAGCTTGTATAGGAAATAGGATGCTTCCCTTTGAAAGGAGTGCGTCGACGACACGGATGTGTGTGCCACGCGACGGCGCAATGTCGCTCTCATGAATAACAGCGGGAGAGCAGGTGTGCAACAGCTTGATGCTCTCAAGATGAAGAATTAGAGCTTTGAGAGCAAGAGAGACACAAAATGGTAGAAAGTATGTTTCTTAGGTGTGTTTTGTTATGTCTTAGGTGTGTTTTTGTGTTGCAAAGGTTCCCCTCTATTTATACAGGCCTTAGGAAGGCTTTTGAAGGCTTAGGAAAGGTTCTATAGCCGTTGGGTGCGAAGCCCAAGTGAATCAGCCTGAAATCAGGAACAATCATTGTTCTGACAGGCTTATCAGACGTCTAATTTTGGCATCAGACGTCTGGAAGTTCACTTTAAGACGTCTGATTTCAAGGTCAGACGTTTGATTTTGGGTGGGTTCCTTCCTGACTTGAATCAGATCTAAACAGGGTTCTTGTGCAAGTCCATCAGACGACATATAGGACATCTGGCACTATGTCTGGACGTCTGGAAACCTACTTTTTCTATGGGAATGGATTTCCAAACGTTGCAACGGCTAGAAAATCTCTGAGAAGAGATTTTGGGTCAGCCGAGGCAAAACGGTCAATTATCAGACGTCTGGAAAGTCCTATGGACGTCTGATAAGGCTCTAACGGTCACATTCTTGACTGTATTCTAAAAGAGCCAACGATCCACTAATTGGACGTCTGGCAAAGACATCAGACGTCTCCTAAGACGTCTGGTCTAAGGTCTGGATGTCTGATTTCAGCAGACAGAACTAACTATATCCAGCCTAAATGTTATTAGACGTCTGAATAAACAGTCAGACGTCTTAAAACACTTTATCAAACATCTGATTTTGGAATTAGACGTCTGGAAATGCTGTTTGAACCCTATATTGGTTTTCTAAGTTCTCTACAAAAAACCTAAGTATCCTAGGGTTGTGCCGGTGTTCCTAGGACTACTGTTAGGGTACTTTGAGGCTCTTTAACATGAATCTAAGTAACAAAAATAAAGAGCAACAGAAGAAACGAAAAATACATGGAGTACAAGAGAAGGAAATCTATCCTATTCTTCATCTCCTTCTTTCTTCAATCTAACACTCCTCGCGAATCTCCTCTGTTCTCCATCAAGCTCCTCAAATCCGTCCTGGATGCAAGCTCGAATTCCGTCTAAACACGTCTACATTTGCAATTGACCTAAAATCTATGACTCCAAGTGCAAATGTTAAATAACACGTGTTTTGTTATCATCAAAACAAATGATCGTGGTGCTCTAGCACCAACACTACGCTCGCGGATGGTCACGGGTGCGGTGATGGTGCCACATGGTAGCTTTGTGGCCGTTGATCATCAGATCAATTGTCAGAACTTCTTGGGCCATTTGTGGGAGCTTCGGATGTCGGATTTGGTCGATTTTGAGTCTGTTGGACTCTGTTCGTTGTTCTGAATCCATCCATGCGGTCTGATTACTCATCTGAGGCTTGTTTTGACATGAACTTGTGCAAATGGCCATTAATATTGGTTTATAAGCAATCTTAACATGCGATGCATCCAATGCTCCCATGCCCATTCATGATATGCTATTTGTGCATATTATCTTTAAGATAAACTCTGATTGGCAGAATTATTACCCTAAAATGTAGTGTTATCAGTAAGCAGACACTTGATGACCCTGTGCATGGATTCATGAAACATACCAGGAGAGACATGTAAGTATCCTAAATTTTTACACTACTAATTTGCTACACTAATTTACATATTGAAATAATTACAAATGTATTTACAGACTCATATGATGGACTTGATCCATCATCCTGAGGTCATGGACAAGAACTTCGCAATCGTCCTGCAGGCACCTCCGATCACACCAGAGGAGGCATTCAAGATTGTGATCCCTCCGAAGCACGATGATTGGGGCAGGAGCATGACTAACTTTTCCTGGTATGGGAGGAAAGGATCAGTGTCACCGACAACCCAAGTGGAGAATCTAAATAAGAAGATGGAGACAGTGGAACATCGAGAGGTGGAGAGAGAGAAGAGACTAGAGAATATAACCTCCCGACTGCATGTAGCCACTAACAGGATGGAACGACAGGGTGAGTTATTAGAGTGGTAGAGCCAGTAGTTAAGGAAGTTGATGGCATTCCTTTGAGGATTTGGACTAGACCATTTGACGTTTCACGCACCTCTAGGACGGGATGACGACGATAGGGGTGGACCAGGTGCTGGTGACATAAGTGCCCCAGCATAGTGTATATATTGTATACATCTTTTGTAATAGTTGAACTCTAAATAATTTCCATTTTTATTGTATTCAATTTACATTTTAATTTTTATTATGGTGTGATTTACTATTATAATTGGTTGATAGGTATAAATATAAACACTAACTGAAAATCTTTTATAAAAAAAAAACATACATTTAGCGATGGTTTTAATCAAAACTGTCGCTAAAACAGTTACCACGACCGTTATATAACTATCGCGTAATATCTAATTTTGGCTTCCTAACTCTCCTCCCACCGATTAATAAATTACTGTGACAATAGAAGTGAGATTTGGCGACTATTATTAATTGTTGCCAAATCCCAATATTTTCCCGCCATCCCACTTTCACCCCAAGTTAAGGTATTCGGTGATGGTATGTGACTATATAGTGACAGTTAGGAAATGTCACTAAAGGATTTCAATTCCCATGTGAATAGTTTTTGCACCGACATTTAGCAACGGTTGATTCAGTAACTGTCGCTAAATGAAATTAGGGATGGTTAATAACTGCCACAAATTATCGAGACCCTCAGACCTGGCATTAGGAGAAATAGCGTCCGTACATCATTTTTAACCATTGCCAAATCCTTGCAGCGATGCGCTATTTCGTGATGGACCATTGCAACGGTATTAGGCTAATTAACAACGGTTTATAACTGTCACAAAATATGCCTTTTGCTGTGTTGAATAGATGGCTACGACCCTAACACAACCAAGAACTAGCAAACCAACTTCAATGCTCAACTTTCTTAACCAAGATCTAGATAGACGATTGCTAAGGCCAAGGGTGAGCGGCAGACCGACCTCTTCACCGACCACCACGGTGCAAGGAGCATGCGGACACCAAGCTGGGCATCTCCTCCATGCAACCTCCATACGCACTCCGACAACCCCCTCGCAGTGACAATTTGGAAGGGTCAACAATCCTTCTTTGCTAATGCTCGGAGATCTGAGAGAAAGAAACTCTTGAGTTCGAATGAGTGGTCCGAATCTGACCAAGCAATCATGAAAGGCACCAAATTATATATCTAGTTCTAGTAAGGGGATTTAACCATTGATTTCCAGAAAACATGAAAAAGGAGTTACAAGAGTGGCTCTCTCTCTCTCTCTTTGTTCTTAAGTGTAAAATAATTGCAGATAAGCCAAGGCCTTTCTTACATGTCATTTTATAGAATATAATAATACTAATGTTAAGATTTGCTCATAGGGAGGAGATTTCTTGATTGAAGGAGGATTGCTCGATGGGATTTCTTTGTGATTACACCAGTTATTTCGCTTTTCATCTTTAACCACCACCTTCTCCCCCTTATCAGGTTGTTGCAGGGGTCTTAGCAAATCTTGTTAAAATTGTGATTCGATACACAATGTATGTAGGAATTTTGAGCAATGAATCCACTATTGACTAATAAGCTTGCCAAAAAGGTCCCTTCAGTTCAAATAGGATCGTTTTGAGGGTTTGGAAGGGATATGTTTTGCTACACTCTTCTAAGTGGGTAGGCCTTCAACACTTGAGTAGGATCCTTAATGGATACTCGACTTGGCTTGGCAGATCTATTTAGCATTGGGATCCTCATTTGGCCGTGTAAGTCTAATGGGCCTATCTTAGGTCTTTCCCTATCTAAAGTGGGCCTCAATGCCTTTTGCGCTTTACTTTTGAGGGTAAAATTCCTTCCTCATCAATTATCTCCACTCATAGGAATGCTAACCGGGAGAGTATCTTTTGAAGGGTTTTCCTTTTCGAGAGGGGGTTCCCACTTAGGATACTCTTGATCGATTTGATTCACCAAATAAAAATAATGAAACCGTTGTGGGTGCTAGTGAAAGCGATTGAATAGAAATCAATTAAATCAAACCATGTATAGTGGCAAGGTTGAACCACAAGGAGGCTAAAAACGCATATCAAAATCTCAACATTTATTTCATTACACTATCCACCAAACAAATTGTCCATACTCAAGGGAAATGATAACACATTCAAACTAAACTAGAATAGAACAAAAGAAAAGTGGCACGAGACGTGGTAACTCCCTACGTGTGTAGGGAGTATGAGTGATGACGGTGGTGGTTGTGGCATTGATGGAGGTCACACACCCACATGCCCCTCACATGTCGAGAATTCTTGAATTATGTTAGCATCAACCTATTTTGAGATAAAAGATAAGCATCAAAATTTATGAGGCATATTTCAACAACTTTGTTTGAATGTCAAGACTCAACTATTTCGACATATCATTTCCGGGTAGTAGATGCCAACTTTGATGTTTGCATCTATCTCGATTTTACTACTATTTTGTAGCGACCTAGATGTCTTTGACTCTATTTAATAATCAAGAAAGTTAATGCAATCATAGAGAAATAAAGAGATGGATGCAAGGAAAACTTTTCATGAAGGACGTCAAGGCCATTTGTTATGGGGACCATAATGGAATCTAAACATAGGAATTGTGCTGTAAAGCCCTCAAGATGGCGTGGAGGAGTAAATGGAGATGGCCCCCACCTTACCTTCACCTTTTGCTTCCTTCCTGAGGTGGACCTCATCGCACATGTCTGAGCCACGTGGTACTGATGCCATCACTATCTACTCTATTCCATTATCGCTCTGCGTACCCTTTCCGCAACCCTATGCACATTTCGTGCTCCATCACCTAGGCGCCGGCCTCCATATATCCTACCACCACTGTCACTCGCTGCCACTCATTGTATCTCTGTACTTAATCGACTCCAAGAGACATGACTCCTCGTCTCAGCGACACGCTTTCACCCATGGAGGATGGCGCAAAGTGTCTTTGACTTGATGGTACGGCGAATGTATATCCTTGGAAGCGTATGCACCGCAAAACACCTTTACTCTTGTCACCACTGTATACTCTTGTCACCACTGTAGTAACTGGTAATTTGTACCCTTGGGAGCCACCCTCGCATCCCATGAGGTTGCGTGCACACTTTGATATTTCCGCCCACGGATAAGAGGACACCCCCCACCCACGCTGACAAAAGAAGCGGTTTGCTCTCTGTGTGTGTATGTATAGCCAACGCCCTCTCCTAGTGTGAAAACCGATGAATTTAGTATTGTTTTGAGCAACCAACCAACGTATAGTGGAGTGGAGTGGAGTGCTAGAGTGCTAGACCTGGGGGTGGTGGGGGGAGGGGCTGCGACGGAGGGTGAGATGGCCGAGAAGCTCGGCGCTGTGGCGCAGTTCGTCCAGTACGTCAAGTGCGTCGCATTGCTCCGCAACTCCGCCCAACCTACTGGAGAGGTGGAAGCGGGCGACGAGGAGAAGAACGGTGTGGCTCCGCTGCCAATGAGGAGGAAGCCCGGAGGCTGGAGGACCATGCCTTACATCATTGGTAATGAGAGATTTAGTGCATATGTGTGTGTGTGTGGAGTATGTTCATGTGCTCGATCGTCAGATGAATGATCAATGTATATGTATAGTTCTGCTGGTGCTGCTCCGTTAGTAATGGATTGGTTTGGTTTGGTAGGGAACGAAACGTTTGAGAGAGTGGCGTCGTTCGGATTAACAACGAATCTGACGATATACCTGGTGAAGATGTTCCACCTAAAGCAGGTGAACGCGGTCACCCTCAGCCAAATCTGGAACGGCACCACCAGCTTCGTCCCAGTCCTCGGCGCCTACCTCGCGGACGCCTACTGGGGCAGGTTCAAGACCCTTACCTGGGCCTGCGTCGCCACGTTCCTGGTTGGTGGCCGTAGCTACTGCTAACTAGTTTTTTTTTTTTTTTTTCAATAGTAGTAGTACTACTACTGATAACTGCAATAATTAATAATTTCCCCGATAACTATCAATCATATATGTGTGTGTGTGTGGGTGTGTCACCACACAGTTGCATTACGAGGCATATGTACTCCTTTTAATGGCCAATTGGGCGACCTTGTACGACGTAGTAATTGATGGATCAATTAAATAATTCTGACTGCAGGGAATGGTGGTGATGACGCTGACGGCGGCCGTTAGGGGTCTGAAGCCGCCGAGCTGCGACCTACAGGATGTGCACTTGGGGCGATGCGAGCAGGCGTCGCGTTCCCAGATGGGGGTTCTGATCGTGGCGTTGGGGCTGCTGACGCTTGGAGCAGCGGGTGTCCGCCCCTGCAACCTTCCCTTCGGGATGGACCAGTTCGACCGGAGCGCGGAATTAGGTCGGAAAGGGACCAGCAGCTACTTCAACTGGTACTACACCACCAACACCCTTGCGGTGGTGATCGCCATGACCCTCATAGTGTACCTCCAGGACAGCGTCAGCTGGGCGGTTGGCTTCGGAGTCTCCGCTCTCCTCATGCTACTCGCCATCATCCTCTTCTTGCTCGGCAGTAGGATCTACGTCTACTTCCCTCCAGAGGGAAGCATCTTCTCCGGCATCGCCCAGGTTCTCGTCGCTGCCTTTAAGAAGCGATCCCTCAGCCAGCAGCTGCCTTCCCCTTCCCACCAGAAAGCCTCTCTTTGCAAAAACAATGATAATACCATTATCATTCATGACGACCCTACGATGAGGGCCACCAACACCACCAAGGTCGTCCAGCTCCCCCTCACCCAACAATTCAGGCATGTACTGTACTGTTGTCACACACAATAATGGACCTTATCAACCACCAAGGCAGACAAAAGTAGCAGTACTGGAACCAAAATTCTCAGCCAACAGTAATATATCTATATATATATAAGTATGTATGTGTTTTTTTTTCCTAGTGTCATTAATCATTGCATACATTCTGCAGCTTCCTAAACAAAGCAGCAATAAAGCTGGATGGGGAGGTGGACCCGGACAGCGGGGCTCTCCTGAAGCCCTGGAGCCTCTGCACCGTTCAACGCATCGAGGAGGTAAAGTGCCTGATACGGGTGATCCCCATATGGGTATCCGGCATCACCTGCATGGTGGCCATCGCCCAGCAGTTCACATACGCTGTGCTGCAGTCCCTGACGATGGACCGCCACCTTGGCCCCCACTTCGAGATCCCTCCGGCTTCCATCGCCGTCATCTCCCTCATCACGATGGTGCTCTTCCTCCCCGTCTACGACCGTGCCATCGTCCCCATCTTCCGCAGATGGAGGATCGGTAGGAGGAGGAAGTTGGCGACTACCGCGGAAGGGGAGGAGGACCACCGACACCAGCACCACGGCATGGAGGAGGAGGGCGGGATAACCCTCCTGCAGAGAATGGGTGTTGGGATAGCGATATCTGCGGCCTCGATGGTGGTGGCTGGCGTGGTGGAGAGGAAGAGAAGGAACATGGCACTGGCACATGGTGGTGGGGGCTTCATGGCCCCCATGTCGGCATTATGGCTGGTTCCTCAGCTGGCGTTTGTCGGGATATCTGAGGCATTTAACGCGGTGGGACAGATCGAGTTCTACAACCAGCAGTTCCCAGATCAGATGAGGAGCCTCGCAACCTCTCTCTTCTCCTGCAGCATCGCTGGGGCCAATTACCTTAGCAGCATCGTGGTGACTCTCGTTCACAAGCACACCCACCATCCCAATTGGCTCGATAACAACATCAATGCAGGCAGGCTTGACTACTTCTACTACCTTCTTGCCGTCATGGGTGGCCTTGACCTCCTCTACTTCCTCATCGTTTCCCAATTCTACCACTACAAGAGCGTGACTTCTCGAGGGGATCAGTATGACCAGCAGGAGAAACTGTCCACGCAGGACGGCGGGGAGGAGGAAGAATTAGTTGCCGTCACTAGTAACAAGATGGCCAATGGTGGTGGGAAAGCGAACCCTCCGGCTGTTGTTTGCTGATCGATCGGGTTGCTTTGTTTGCTTGAAATACCCTATAATTTATTGCTCGGGCTTATTGGGTACAGGTTTGCGTGTTAAAATCGGTTTTTATATTTTCGGTTTTTTTGTGTTGATTAAATATATGTTCATATTTTTATGTACAATAGCTGAAAGGCCTGCAATAGTCATTTGTTTCTGTGATTTTTACTACTGCCGATGTGCTTTACTGCTGTAAAACGCCGCATTGTGCAGTGGGTTGCGGAAGGGAGGATGCTGCCACAAATTGGAGGACGACGAGGAGGGGGATGAGGTCACACGTGTTTATATTTTTGTTTTTTTCCTTTTCTTTGTTTGTGTTTTTTTTTTTAAAGGAAAGGGTCACACTAGCTATGGAAATGGGCAGGATTTAGGTTGAATTTGGTTAAATTTATATTTATATTTATTTACAAAATTTACATCCATACTTTATCTATTTATTCATCGGAGGCAAAAATTTAAATTCATATACATACTTATCTACTTATCGTACCCATCACATACTTATTTACAAATTAATTTTATAATCAAATCGTATGAAATTAAAGTCAAAAGAAGAAAAATCTATTACATAATTTATTAATTATTTATTTTTAGCCAACTCTAAACATATTAATTTGGGTTATACTAATTTTATTGATTTTTACTAAAATTATTAGGAAAAGAGTCTTTTTAAGGGGAATATATTAAAATAAAAGATATAAAAAATACAAAGAAAGATTAAATACAGTCAAACAAAAATTCTCATCTCCGAATTAAATGTTCAATAGATATTTTAAAAATATTCTTAACCTTCAAAATCATGAACAGAATCATGAAGAAGATTAAGATTAGGGGAATAAGAAATTTAAAGTAGGACTTATATATATTTAGGGTAAATAAAGATTTTATACGGGTATTTGAGTAGGGTAATCAGATATACATTTATACCTATATCCAAATCCGGTTGGATTTTTAAGATAAAATCCTTAATTGAATCCAATCGAGTTTGGATCAGATTTTACCCATTCTTTTTTAGTCGGATTGGATTGGGTTTAGATCGGATTTACCGAAACTTACATTCCTAATCACACATTCATGTTTATTGTTTGCTTCTCTGCAATTGTAACGGGGTTATCTTCAATTGCGGCATTATGGATTTGGATTCATGCTTGCTTCTTGATTCCTTTCTAATATGATGCTACTGTTGATCTTGTCATTGTACTGCTTTCTCATTTTGCTACCTTCCTTTCGGGGCCATTATGGAGTGTGGGCATGCTGAAATTCTTTGAGCAGTTCTGCGGTGTGGATCTCGAATCTGAGTTGGAATCCAAGAAAGAGCTCTTAGCTCGTTACCTGTGGTTACATGAGGTTTAAGCTAAAGTTAACCTTCATTACATGACTCTTTTTTTATTTTTTGTTTCTTTTTTCTTTTAAAAGTTGGCTACAATGTTGTTAAATGCATGCTTTGGTTTACCTGGTGCAAACCCATGTGGTACGTGTTAGTATCATTACAGCTTACGCAGACAGAGAAGAACAAAGAGACCAAGTCGCTAGGACAGCGTGCGAGAAAGGAATCTGATATTGTTATCACCTAATGGGTGTGTTACAACAGTTTATATAGGCATTTGGGTCTAAGGATTTTATGGTGGAACCCTTGTCAAATTACATGTTTATACTTTTATATCATTACATCCCACTGCAAATTAAGGGCTGGAAGAGAGCCTTAATTTGGAACACAGTTGCTGAAACATTGGAACTGTAAGAGGTTTAGTGAATCCGTTGATGTTGACTAGAAACATATTGAACTTGAAGTTCTTTCTTTGCAACTTTATCTCATATAAAATGAAAATCAATTTTCATATGTTTTATACGAGAATGGAAGATAGGATATGCTGTTAGGTATTTAGCGCCAATGTTATCGAATAGAAGAGTTGGCATGTTAATGATAGGAATTCCAATTTTTGTAACAAGTGATTGAAACCATGTTAGTTCTAATGTACAATCTGCAATGGCACGATACTAAGCTTATGTGCTGGATCAAGCAACCATCGGTTGCTTTTTGGAGCTCCAACTAATAGGTGTAAGATCCAAAAATATTATATATTCAGATGTGGAGCGACAATCGCTTGTATCTGATGCCCAATCAGCATCAGAACATGCCAACAAGTCCATTTTAGTTGCAGGAGTAATATTTAAACTATAATCTTGTGTTCCTTTGAGATATGTATGCAACATCTTCAAAGCTTCAAGATGGACATCAGTGGGCATTTGCATCATTGGTGATAATTTGTTTACATTGTATATGTGGATGAGTGAAAATAAGAAACATAAAGAGCCCAATAGCTATCTATAAAATTTAGGATTAAGCAGCAGTGTTCCACATTATTTTTATTAAAGTAGAGTAATGGCCTGGAACAATTGGCATTTTTACAGCCTTTGACTCATGCACTTGGGCCTTTAACAAAAACTCTGACAAGTACCTCCTTTGTGATAGATGTAATCCACCGTTAGTGGAATGAAGTTTAATTCCTAGAAAATAAGATGGATACCCCAAATCTCTGACAAGGAATTCTTGCTGTAACTGAGAGATAATATGTTTGACAGTCGGTAAATCTGAGCCAGTGACAAGTATGTCATTTGACATATATTAGAAAGTAAAGAACATGAGTGTTATGTTCTCCATGGAACAATGATGTATCTATTTTAGAACCATGAATTCCATGAGTGGATAGAAAGGTGGATAATCGATAAAACAATGCATGAGGTGCCTGTTTCAATCCATATAATGATCATTCAAGTTTACAAACATAATCTAGATGTTCTTTGTCAATGAATTCTTGAGGTTGTACCATAAACACCTCCTCAGTTAAGTGTCCATGTAAAAAGGCATTATGGACACAAATGCCATTTACTTTGGACAGCAAGAGTGAGAAGTAATCGAATTGTGGTATACTTTACAACTAGATTGAATGTTTCAAAATAATCCTCTCCTTTATGTTGATGAAAACCTTTGGCTACAAGACTAGTCTTGTATCGAGCAATGGATCCATCAGGATTCCTTTCTATCCTAAAGATCCATTTATTTCCAATAATATTTCATGGAAGGTATTCTTGGAACCAACTTCCATGTACCATCATGGATTAGGGTATTAAATTTTGAAGTCATGGCTTGGATCCATTAAGGATTTTTAGAAGCAATTGTAAAAGTGGCTAGTTCAATGTCATTTATTTCTATTTGAAAAACCTTTTTCTTGGATATCCCATGCATAGAGTGTGTTTCCATATGATGTGGTAGAAGAGGAGCTATTGGTAAGGTTGGAATAACTTCTGTATCAACTTGTTGATGATGTTCTAAGGTGTTGGCCAATTGTGAAGATAGATTATTTTGGGTAAAAGGGATGTCAGAAGCTGGAATTGGTGTGGGTTTTGCCTTGATAGTAGTTCAAGTGGAATAGGCATTAGAGGAGTGGAATTATTAGGTGTAGAGGGGGAAGAATTTGGTGTTGCTATCATATTCAAGAAAGGAAATATGGTTGCATTGAAAATAACATGACTTGCAATGATCACCTTGATCACCTTTGTGGTGAATAGCATAACCAAGAAAAATATACATCATAGAGCATGATTTCAATTTGTTAGCATTATAGGGTCATAGTAGAGGATATGCTGCACATCCAAATATTTTCAAAAAGGAGTAGTTTGGTATGCTATTGTAGAGTAATTCAAAAGGAGTAGCTCCATTTGTAATACCATAGATGAGAACATTTATTAAATGTGCAGCAATGATGAATGCATAAGACCAAAAATGCAAAGGAACATGACCTTGCAGTAATAGAGCTAAAGCCACTTCAGTCAAATGTCCATTTTTCTTTTCAGCCACACCATTTTGTTGTGGTGTGTATGGTGCTAAAATTCAATGCACTATTCCCTATTTGATAAGCCATCCATGAAGGCGTTGGTATTCTCCACTCCAAATCAGTATGCAACGCCTTGATGCTTGTATTAAATTTCATTTTGACATAAGCATGAAAATGAAGAAATGTATCATAGACATCTAACTTGTGTTTCAAAAAGAAGACCCACGTATATTTTGCAAAGTTATCAACAAAGGTAAGAACATACTTGTATCCATTTATTGAAAAACATGGTCAAGTCTGATGTGGGACTCATCATGGCTCTTAATTCATACAAATAAGCTAGTTTACTTAGCTAATTAGCTAGTAATAACTTAGAAGAGTTAATTATATACTAAGCTAATAATGGACAAGGACCTTAATTATATGATTAAATACCTTAATTATTGGTTAATAAACATTTATCTATATTTATTTAATAATTAGGACTTATATATAAGCATTTAGCTATTTACAATTATTTATAACTAAGTTTATATGTATTACATACCTTAAGTTAATTATATAAGTAGTAATATAAATAATTAAATGAAATAAAGCTAAAAGGGAAAAAAAATGTAATTTTAAGGTATAAATACATTATTTAATATATATTCTACTATAAAAGTTGAAAAAGAAATAAATTAACTTACTTATTTAAATTGATAGTTTGCATTTTAGTCCCTTGGTTTCATTACATATAAGTCCTTTCCATCACACTTAGGTCCTTCAAATATTATTTTCAAGTCCTTGTGTATTCTCCTTTCTATCCTCTTCTTTTTCTTGGACGGCCGACGATGGCCAGTTTCAACATTGTTTGATCACCATCGATCCGACGTCGGAAAGCTTTCATTATGGTCATGGAGCTTATGCTCAATAGTTCTTCTCATCCAATGGTCTGGATGAATCTCTGATCCTAAAACTCAGGCGAGGTAACTTCACCGTCACTGGAGATGACAATGGTGATTCCCTTGAACCTCAACACGAATCCAGCCAGGTACACATCCCCTGACCTTCTTTTTCACCTATAAATAGCCATCGAAACCTTTGATTAAAGGTTAGCAACTCCCATTCCCTCTTCCCACACCAAGTTGTTCATAGGCTATTCTTCTCCAACTTCGGTGACCTTTTGCCCTTTCTTTGGGTTAGCTTCGACAAAGCTGATCATCTCCTGATCTCCCTCATCTACAACTCCACCCTAGCAGTGGAGTTCCGACCTCATCATCCTCTCTACACCGCTTTGATCTCTCACTGGACTTTTGCTTTACCTCTTTTAATTTTCTCCACACCGGCGAAACATCACCAGCGTCTCCTTCCCCTGTTCATCCAGGTAAGTAGCCTTAAATCTTTAGGTAGATCTCCAGATTAGTTTACATAGTTGATTAGGTAGTTAGCGTAGTTTAATTTCTGATTCTTCTTTTGTCTTCTTTGATGTCGGCAAGGTCAAATCCAACCTTGCCTGGCCTCCTACCACTAAATCTATACTTTCTTCACCTTCAACTCTCCACGATCATTTTCCAATTCTTTCTTCCCCTGATTGAGCCTTAATCACAAAACACCCAATTCACCTCAACCTCTGACCACTGCTATCTATGGTAGTGGTCGGAGGAGTTCTTCCGCCCAATTAAACTAGTCCATCACCTTTGCACTTACTGATTGAATGATTTGCCTCACTTAATTGAGTGAATCATCCACTTTAGAGTTCTGTCAAGCTCAAACATTAATTCTAAGCACTTTGGTTTGTGCTTATGATCTAAACTTTCTTCGATCAAATTGATGAGTTCTTGTGCTTTAGGAGAAGCTCAGGAAGCTTTTGATCTAATTCTTGAGTTGTTTCATGGAGTTCTCATATCTGACAATCAAATTCGATGATCACTGGAGCTCCGATGAGCTCTGGCAATCCATCAATAAGTTACACTATTTGAATCACCTTGAAAGACTCCATATTACTTAATTAGATTCTACTGATCAATTTTCCATACTTATATCAGAGTTTCAATGATTTTAACACTCTGATTGCACTTATCTTCCTCAGCTCTGGCAACTCTATGATAAGCATCTCTGACACTCTCTGAACTCTGAAAGAGTTCCATAAGTATCAGCAAAGTATCCTGAGTTTAGTTCTGCCCTTCATTAGTTCATAAGAACTTTGATTTGTTCCACCGACCAAAGCTCCTTAGGATCCTAGGCAGCAGACCTAAAGAAACTTGTTTAAGTGATCAATTACCTATTTTGATGAGTCTGATAAGTATCTTAGATCATTAGGAGATGATCTCGATAGTTAATTGAATCTAAGATGATGTATAGCTAAAAGTAACATCCAGCTTAGTGTTGGTCAACCTAAGCTACCATGGGAGCTCAGAGCTTCTAAACTCGATCTTAAGAGTTGTTAAGTGTTTGTTAGGTTGTTATAGACTTGTTAGAATTAATTTTAGGAAGTACTGAAGTCAAATAGAGTTTGAAGCCATTTCTGAGCTTGTTGGGTTCAAAAAGTCAGTAGTAGCATATCATTAAGTTCTGGGTGAGATTCTAATGCTTCTTGTAGTCATTTAGATGCATTTCAATCCTCAGAAGATACGTAGATTAGATCTTAAACCTTTGAAGGGTGATTTGAGTTGATTTGAACTCCTATTATCTTTCTCTGTTGGTTTGATTTTGGAGAGAAAGTTTCCAGATGTTCTTGATGCTAGGAAGCATTCCTCTATGCTTCTTAATGCATGTAACTAGTCTTAGGCACTAAGTGCTTGTAGGATCGAAGAGAGAGAAATTAGGAGATACATATTGTTTTGCAGGTATTCGTATAAGCTGAAGATGCTGCATACATTCATGGACTTCACAGTGGAATCAAGTAGCTTTAGGAGCTCAATTGAATCAATTGAGGCATTAATCTAACGACCTAAGTCCTGTTGGAGTTGTTGGATAAGAATGGAGTTGAATTGAGAAGGAACGAGCTGATTGGAGCTGATGTGTTGAAGGATTGAAGAGCTAGAGCTAAAGGCACAAACGTTGATAGAGAGGGCTTATTACTCCCACCTCAAAAATGAATAGGCCTTCACCAGCATATAAAATGAATCACACCTAAAGACCTCTCAAGCGACTACGATGCCTCTGGCATGCGAGTGAGCGTGCCCTCTAATTTGATTTTGACCATTGATTATGCTGTGCTGATGTGGCCCTGCAGGTTGGGCTCCTGGTGCCAAGTGAGGGTAGTGATAGTGCCATGTGGCACACTCATATGCAACTGTGATATGGGCCATCTGGATCATAGATTTAGTTTGATGAGATTGTACCACGTGGGATCAGATCCTTTTTAATTGAGCTTTAATGTGTGTTACTCATGTGACACTTAGTTAAATTTGAGAAAGTTTAGTGCTTGTGCCTATATTGTGAAGGCTTAAATGAGCATGGTGCTGAGATGTGTTAAGTGTTAACTAACACTTAACATGGCTTGAAGGGCTGTGCTAAGACCATAGTTTGTAATTAAATAAATTTAAAGGTCTTAAATGAGTTGTTATAAAACAACTTTTTGAAGTATTCTTTTTACAATTCAATGCAAATGCTCATTTCTTTTACAATTAATTGCCATGTATAATGTTTAATTTTATGCAATTGATTCATGTGGCCAACATATTCTAATTATAGAGCTAATTAAGTAATTAATGTAATTATGTAGCTTAAGTACTTAGAATAAGTTAAGTACTTAAGTATTAAGCTATAAAGTAACATTTAAGTAATATAGGTTAAATTATAAGTAATTAAATTATAACTAGTATTAATTAAGTAATTTTTAAGTAGTAGTAATAAGTCATAGGTATATATAATAAGTTAACGAGATAGTTTAGGTTAAATTAAGTATTTAGCTAAGTTAAGTAGCCTAAGTACAGTACATAAGCTATTAGATATTAAGTTACTTAAGTAGATTAGATTTGTAACTAAGTAATTAATTGTAGTAATTAAGCTAATAGTAAGTTGTACATTAATTTATAAGAAGTTAAGTTAATAATTTAAGCAGTTAATGTTAGTAGTTATTAAGTAACTTATTAGTAATTGTATAAGCTATCTAAGTAGTAATTTAACTAGGTAATTAATTTTAAATTATATATGTTTCATAAGTTAGTAAATCTAAGTTATTAATCAATGAATCTTCATTATTAACTGATAACGATGGCTTCGAGAGATAACCGGGTTTTATTGTTATAGCGTTGTAGTATAGCCAGTTATTGCCATCATTTCAAATATATAAATTTTTTACTCGAAAAATAAAAGAGAGTTCCCGAGGTCGAATTTAGGGAGCAAGTTGTATTCTAGGGGTACAAGTTTCTTTTACAAAAATAAAGAAAGAGAGAGAGAATTTGTTGGCTTCTTTCTTCTTCTCTTCTTTTCTCTTTGCCTATCTTCTTCTGCTTGACTCTCCTGCTTTATCTGCAGCCGTAGTGATGCTTTTCTTCTTCTTTCAGTTCTTGTTTCTGCTCGTCTCTTTCTTTTTCTTCTCCCTTGTGGTCCTGTTCTTCTTCTTCTTCTTTCTTTCTTCTTTTCCTTTCTTCAGACCTTCTTCTTCTCGTGTTCTTCTTCTTCTTTCAGTTCTTGTCTTGGCCTCTCTGCGTTTTCCTCTGCCTCGCCTTCCTTCTCCTTCCTTGCCTTCAGGACGTCGTCTGATTTTCCAATCAGACGACTTAAACCGCCGCTGCTACAGTGCCGCTCGGTGATCCTCCTTCCTTCAGCCTTCGTCTTCTTCCACGGTTCTTCTTCACCTGTGCCTGCACACTTACACAGCTTGATCAGAGAGGGGCAAAACCTATCTCTACCCTCCCCCCCCGCGTCTCTCTCTCACAGAAGCCACTCTTGGGAAAGCTCTCCCAGAGCTGCCGGGTAGCCGGGTACGGGTCGCGCCCGGGTCCAAGCCCACCGGCGTGCGTGGTGGGCGAGGAGTGCAGGTCAGTCTAAGTCGGGTCGGGTCAGGTCCACGGGGCGTGAGCGCGGACGAGACCGGGTAACCGGGCGGGTGAAGGGGACCTCACCCCGTGTGCTGAGGCAACAAGCCTCCAGCACTTTTTCACTTTATACCGCTGCGACTCTTCAGAGTTTTCCGAGGTGGGACTAAATGTCCCACCCCGAGTTGGCGCCTGCGCAGAGGAAACAGCTGGTAATCGCGGCGTTACGCGAGGCCTTCGCGCGAGGGCTTCGCTTCAGCTGCAGCCTGACGCTTTGTCGAAATGCCTCGCACGGTTTGGGAGTCGAATCTGGGCGTGGCGCGCCTGCAGCTGCAGGCGGAAGCAGCTCCTTCTGCACGGTAATGGCGGCGGAGGTCGGGTG
Source organism: Thalassia testudinum (assembly GCA_037157565.1). NCBI lineage: Eukaryota > Viridiplantae > Streptophyta > Magnoliopsida > Alismatales > Hydrocharitaceae > Thalassia > Thalassia testudinum. The sequence goes on along the minus strand of JAZHRO010000014.1, from coordinate 126,272,151 downwards.
ACCTGTTCACAGCAAAACGGCCTCTCGGCCTAATCAGAAGGTGCCGGGAGCTTCGCCAGAGTGCGGCGAAGCTCGTGTGGGTGGTGGCGAGGCGTGGGGCGGCGTGCAAGGGCTGCCCTAGGTCGGACTGTGGGTCGGAAGATGGGTTTGTTCGGTGGGGTTGCAGAGGGTGATGTGGGGGAAGTGGAAGGGCGGGGGTTGATCAGGGTGAGGAGGCGGAGGTTCTGCGGTGGTCGGCGAGCCGTGGGTTGCTGGGGTGATGGGAGCGGCTCGCCGGAGGATGGCCGGAGGCGGAGAAGGTGAGGGTGAGGGTGAGGGGTCGGAATCGAGGGCGACAGTAGATGTTTAAAGTGAGGAAAAGGAAGAGGGGAGGAAGAGGAGGAGTTCTACCTACTTAGCAGGAGGAGGAGGGGCCGGAGCGGGTGACAGTCGTATCGACTGTCGCCGGAGAAGAAGATGCCCGGGGGAAAGGGGCGGCGGCGAGCAGAGGGCCGGAGAGGCGCTAGCTGGGTGCGGCGTGGCGCGGGAAGAGCAGGGGAAGAAGTCTCTGCTGCTGGTATTGCGGCAGAGCGAAGAGGAGGGGGAAGAACCGCCGGAGCTGGTGGGCGTCTACCGGAGTGAGAAGAGAGGAAAGTTGGGGCTTTTCTCCGTCAGATCCGAGCTAGGAAGAACGGTGGAGCGACGGGGGTATTTATAGGGACCGAATCAGGGAGGAAGGCGGAGGGAGACGACGTGTCTCCCTCGCCGGAGGACGCCGGAGATGGAAACCCATACCGTCCGTGCGTTCGCAACGGCCGGTATGGTGGGTTACAGCGACCAGGGGGGTGTCCCTGCGACGGCTGACGATGCAGGGCACCCCCGGTTTACTTGCTAGGCTCTCCCCCTCACCCTGCGCGGCGCCATGCTCCGCGCAAGGTCGCCGGAGCATGGTGCTGGCAGGTTTTGCAGGGGGGACCTGAACGCAAAGAACGAAGGAGAGTTAGGGGCCAAAATGCGAGGGTTCAAAAGTTGAGGGCCAAAAAGTAAATATATGAGGACCAAAGTGTAAAGTTGGTCAAGAAGGTTTCTTCTTAGGCGCAAGTTTTTATACATGACTAATTAGGACCTAAGGAATCTGATGGTGAATTTTATTTCTAGATTAAACCTTGTTTGACTGGTCAATTTACGCAAAAACCCAAATTAAGTTATTAATTGGGTATGATTCTCAATGTAGGTCAAGATGGGTTCCTAAGGTCAAATTGAAGGTTCTAAACCCTAGAGATTATTTTTCTATGAATTTTAGAGGGTTTATTCCATTTTTGCTTTGCCTTGAACCTCGTGAATTGAGGTGGGTTTGTTTTAGGGTTACAGATTATCATTTAGTTCCTTGGAATTGCTGTAGCCCTTGCTAGATCATCTCATCCCACTTTTATTCTTATTAAGTTGTTTTGACCTATGTTTGGACCCTGAATTACCCTGTATGCAGATTATACTGGTAAAATTACATTTTTACCCCTTATTACTTGTTTTCTCCTTAAACTCAGAATTCTCTGAGTTAAGCCTTTCCTTGAGTTATGTAGGAGCTTTTATCCTTTGTATTGGGTAAAAAATGAGCTAGTTATGGCTCATGATGAGGTTCTCATCATTAACTTAATTAAAGAGAGTAAAGAATAAATTAAGAGTAATTGGTGAATATCATGCTAATTTAGCTTCGTAGCGAACAAGTTGGACTTTTAGATAGTATAAATTATAAAATATGTGGACTACCTTCTCTCAATACTGCAACTTAATAACGATAAATTAATAAAGCGAGATGATTTAACATCAATTTTTTTTATACCATTGTTGGGGAGTCAACTCGCGTTATTTACATTCACCATTATCATTCTATTTTATTCTTGATCTTAACATAGGATTTTTGTCTTCTTTCAAGATTTGTGATGTAGACACATTTATTTAACATAAAATGTCTATTTATGCATGTTCCTAAGCTCATAGATGCATTCAGCATTTTAAATCATGCATAATATCCATCATATTGCATTTTGATTAAATTTTGTAAATTGTATATTAATTTGCTCATTTATTGGCCAGGAAATACGAAGATACATTTTTTGGGTCTCGGATTGAAGATCCAACCATGTGGATATGATCAGAGCAACGATCAGAATCCAATGCCTCTGAAAAAGCCTTGATCGGACCTCCATAGCATCATCCACAATCCAGAGAAGACCAATAGCTAGAAGACAAGGTGATGCAAATCGGGGCTTCAAATGACAAATCTGATCATATGAATGGCTTCAAAGTAACAATTACAGTCCAGCAACGTGGAAATCACCTTGATTGGAGCTCTGTAGCATTCACTATGAAGAGAAGAAGATGGATGGTCTAGATGGTGTCACCTGGCGCCATCTAAAGCACCCAAAGTCACTCCAGGGTGACCACATGTTTTCTAAAGAGATCCCCATATGCCCACTCCCTTCTCAAAGCAAAGCCTGATCGGGACCATTGGATTTCTATCCAACGGTCATGATTGAAGCATAGCGCAACGATCATGAGCCTCACTTGTTAATACCTTTGTTTGGATATAAAAAATTTATGTTTTTATTGAGGACTAACTATTACAGGTTAAATCAAGTTATGATGTGTCATCTTTAAGTGAATTCAAACGCTTCATGTGATATCATTCAAGAAGAAGACTTGAAGATTATTTTTACCTTTATTGAGTTTAGAACTATGTAAGGAACCTCAATATCAATAGGATTACAAATGCCAAGTTTTCAATGTTCACAAAAAGTGTTCTTTTTATAACCTAAGTCATTACTACTGTTTGTCGACCAATACCAGTTTTTGATCGACTAAAGTTGATTGATCAATTCTTTTGTATAATTGATTAAAGACCTCTAACGATAATATTGCCTTTTGATCGTTCAATCCTTTTTATTTAATCGATCAAAATATTCCAATGGTTAATTTTTCTTTGAATTTATAAAGTAGATCAAAATCCTATTTTAACAGATTAATATTGAATCGATCAATACTTTTATTTACTTGACCAAAAGTACCTCTGATTGACCAAACCCATGTTTTGATCAATTAAAACTATATTTTCAGTATTTCTAAAATAGGTCGAAAAGCACCTATAAATAGGACATTCGACTCCCCTCTTAAAACACACCTCAAGAGCTTTCAAAAAGTAAAACACACATATTCTCTCTAATGCTTTCACACCTTTATGCCCATAACTATTGCCATCCCAAGCATGATTCTCTGTGATTCAAGAAAGCTCAGTTTCCTTTAATCTTATTGAGGTTCCATAGGAATTATTATTTACTTTATATTCTATTGTTCTTGATCTGGGAATCTAAGTTGTCTTGAAAGTCCCGCTGTTCTTCTCTCAGTCAAGTGTAAGAGAAGATGTTTTGTAAGAGATTATGTTACCTTCGTTCAAGTAGTGCTTTAGTGGATTTGACTAGTGTCGACTAATCGAGAAAATCCTAAGCTGGGAGGCTTAGGTGGTGGTTTTTATTTAGAAGGGTTTCCATTCTAAATAAAGTGTTATCTTTCTATTCTGTGATTATTTAAATTTTGATCTATGGTGAATTATTTTTTAAATTCTCATAGAAATAGATATTATACTATTCACCTCTCTCTATTGTATACTTGATTCGTTAGGCTCTGCACGCACTCACATCTGGTATCAGAGCCTGGTCGGTGAGATTTTACACGTGAAAAGGATTTGAGTTCGAAAACTTGTCGTCGTAGTGCGTAGAAATCCGTTATTAGATAAAATTTTAACCAAAGCTCAAGGTGAGCCCAAGTCAACAACGAGGAGGCAAACGTTTGATTTATTTCCTTTTGATGTTTATATCTTTATCAATTTTTTTTGTATTTTAATAGGAAATAGATCAGATCGACAAAATATTATAATGGAAGGGAGGAGGTAACAAAAATGGTATGGGTCAACAGCGACATTTAAAATGTCATTGAAGACCCGCGCTTTCATCGCTGAAGATCAATGCACCCATGTGTTGGCGTGCACTGGCACTGTTGGCATGCGCATATCACACTGCTGCGTCGCAGCCGCTGTTCGCACATTGGCGTGCGTTGTTGCTGCACTGTGCACACACTTTTTGCACCACTACCGCTACACATTGCGGTCCCATTGGAGAATTTGGGGGGGGGGGTTGCGGGTCTTGAACTTGCGACATCCCCTTTGCGACAGGGTTTGTGACCACCATGCTATCCTTACCTTTTCTTGTGCGACATGGAGCTTCCATGGCCATTGGATCTTCATCTAATGACCTAGATATGTTAGTCAAATAGAGAGGGGGAGCAGCGGTGGCTCATGGGTGGCCTGGATGATGCCATGTGGCCTCATTTGGGTTGTCCATCTTTTTTTCTTCATAGATGATGCTACAAATGTCTGATTGAGTCAATTTTTACGCCGTTGGGCTAAGATTGTCGACTAGAACCCATCCGTGTGGTCAGATTTGTTGTTTGAAGCTCTGAATTGTGTTACCTTGCCCCTTAGCCATTAATCTTCGTCGAACTACATATGGTGCTACGAGGCTATGATTAAGGGGATTTCGGAAGCATTGGACTCCAATCATCTTCCTGATTAGATCCGTATGGTTGGATCATCAATCTGAGGCCTCATAATAAATCTCGTCTCTTGGCCACTAAAGAACATAAATTAACCTATAATTTATGCAAACTATTCTAAGTAGAGAATGATGCATACTGATTGCACAGCAATCATGCAATCTAAATCACCTGAATTATGCTAGATTCTAGCATAACTTAGGAATGATGCATTCATAGGCATTGTAGTTTGCACAATAGCAAGTTTATTAGTCATATAGATAATATAATCATTTTATGTACTAATGAGAGATGATTTTAATCGTAGATGATTCGAAGCCGCGGATGTCAGATCAGACTGAACAGATTTGATCAGAACGATGATGGGAGTCCAACGCTTTCGAAATCGTCTCGATCAGACAACCAGAGCATCGTGTGCAGTCCATAAAAAATTAGAGATCATGGAGACAAGGATTCCAGCCTCAAATGAAAAATCTAACCGCATAGATGGATCTGAATCAACGATCTTAGTCTAATGTTGCAAAAATCAACCTGATCGGAGGTCTACATCACCAGATACAAAGATAAGAAGATGGATGGCCATGATAGCGCCACCAATGGTCGCCCCTCACCGCTGGCCCATCTCTGAAGACCATCCCTCACTTGCTCTCAACTGTTGGATGGCCATCCAACGGTCAACGATGCATCCACACCGTCCATCCAATGGCTAAGGATAACTAGACACAAAGAGGAAACTTTAACAGAGCATACACATAGCACGTTGGCTCACGTGCTTGCACTGGAAGCGAAGGGTGTGGGTTCGATCCCCACGATGCCCAAATTAGGAAAGTGGGGGTGCAGGTGCTATTGACCGTGGATTATGAACGGAGGGTAGAGATGTGATCGCGTGGTGCGATTAGGACGCTCTGTGGCTATGCGTGCAAACAAATACACGAACTCACACATTTTGTTTAAATGCAAAGGCAGCGTGGCTGACATTGAGGCGCTTAAAGAAGGCAAGCGGTGAGTGGGAAAGTTGAAGAGAATGCGTGCAGAGGAGCAGGAGTCGTGCGATCATGGATCAAGGGCTCTGGGCATGCCACATTTCACCACCAGGATCAATCCGCGCATAGAGGGCACGCTTGAAGGTGTTTTGAGGCTAGATCTGATCCATTGATCTCCTGATCGATGGATCTGATTAGCCAAGAGGTTGTTGCACAAATTTAAGAGCTCAAATGCCTTATTTGCCCCTCAACACAACTATAAAAGAAGCCCTAGGCCCCCCCAGTTGAATAACATACTTCGATATCTTCCATACATCTCTCTTCCACCTCCCTCCAGATCTCTTTCCTTCTGCAACTCTGCTCCGACCTTCATCCCGGTGCTCTAGATCTGAGGTGCTGCCGCATCTCGTACAAGCATCCTATAAGTGCCATCGTCTATCTACCTCTTTCTATCTCTCTATCTCTCTCTCTCTTTCTATCTGTCTCTACTTTTTGCATAGCAATTTCTACTGTAAAAATTCTTTATCGATGCAATGAAATTTGATCTTATGGATATTTGATGCCTCTTTATACATATATACATTTATAGATACCTGTTAGAACTAGTTATTGAAAAGCTTCCGTATAAATTGAGATTACTTCCCTGTGAACGACTCGGTAATCACTGGTCTTTACAAATTTATTTGTCGACATATTTTCGCACTATACTCAACTAAATAATCTTTTAAAATGCGATTTACATGTCGGACAAGTTGGTGCCGTTGCTGAGGAGGCAACGAAAATTTTTGAAGCTTTTTTTATGCGAATTTGAGATTTCTAACTTGCTATTTTCGTTGATTTCGTGTGCATAGGAAAGCAAGGAAATCAGAACGAAACATGGCGACGGGAATTGCAAGTTTGAATCTCATGTAAGTATCCGTAGTTTAGATTAGTTAGATTTATGATTTGGTTGAATCTTAGGATAGTTAGAATTTGTTTTCTTATTGGAAAAAAAATTTATTTCTTGATTTTCTGGCTGAAATAAAGTTTTATCTTAAAAATTCAATTCACAAAGATCTGCGTGTCCAAAAATTCTCAAATTTTTATAGGATGTGAATTTTGAACTCAGAACAATATATCCAATTTTTGCATAAATCTGAGTTATAGAAAAATTTTAAAAATTCTTACACTAATCTATTATTAATTTAGTTATCGTTCCTGATTTTTTGGAGTTCAAAATAACATAATAATTTTTATATAACTCTGATTGACTTGAAATTTCTGGTACTAAATTTTTGAGATAATATAAAATTTGAAAAAAATCTGAAAAAAATATTTCTTACATTTTAGTCTCACGAATTATTAAATCATTAACTGTGGGTCAAAATAGACTTCAAAACTCCCAATACACTTTAAATAAAAAAAAAATAGAAAACATGCATTAAAAATTCTTGAAAAATATTTTCTTAGTGCCTAGTTAGTGGTGCAATAAGGCTAATTGATTGCATTGCTTGGGTCGTACGACTTCTCTGAATTGGACTTAAAAGAAGTATCTTAGTGCTATCTGCTTCTAGGGTTTCACATTAAGGATATAGCACACCTGCATCTCCATACTTAAAGAAAATCTATCAAACAAACTGGGATTTTCAAAAACTCTTGTGTGCCTCATCAAAACCTTGATTGAAGAGATTAAATCAAGTGAACCCTAAAACACATTAACACAAGCATTTGAATCTTAAAATTCACTTCATCATAAGAAATTGCTTGTAAACACTTTTGCCAGCGCACTTCACATCTTAAATCAATTTTAAGTGCAAACACCCCCCTAACGCCCATCATATTCCAAAAGCACATCAAACCCAAGCTTAAAATTGAGTAGACGTGTCCTATGCAACACTAATAGTCTTGGGGACTTGAAATAAGACTAGGCTAAGGTTAATGCCTTGTCTACTTAGACCCACTGGTGACAAGAAAGGTCGGTGCGGTAATCGCATTAACCCTTAGTGGTATCCCGCTGTGTAGGGTGTCCTAAGGGGTCCCACCCTTCTGGCTAGCCAAGTAATTCAAGGGTTGACCTAACCTAATCGTGTTTTAGGGAACCAAGATTAAGTCTATTTAGGGTTAACACTCGAAGAACTAGTTTGATTGGTTATATTGAAAGGGTAGGGGAATTCTCTCATCTATCTTCTCTCTCTCATCATTAACCTTCTTCTAGTAGATGGATGCTAAAAGGTCTTTGAATCCTGACTTGGTACCACCTTTAGAGAGTAAACTAAGGAGAAGACCCTATTTTTCTGAATACATTCCAATAGCCAATTGCCATGAGGAAGAACTGATTGAGGAGGAAACCATGGACCCATACTCTTTTGCCTCACATTATTCTCCTTATCCCAACCCTTCCCTTCAACTTCTTCAGGATGGGAGAACTCTCCTCAACACCCGGGACGTGATTCCCTTACCTACACCTCATATTCCCCTAGTATAGCTAGGCCTACCTCGAATTCCACACGAATTGTTGGATATCAAGGATCTCTATAATCTCAAAAGACACTCTCCATGCAGGACTAGCACTTGATTGGCATAACCAACTATCTTGATTGATTCAACCAAACTCATCTCTCCTTAGATCAGGGATATGCCTTAGAGTCCTAACACCTAGAATATCAATTCTATCCTCAAAATCACCTTGCAAATTATCCCAATTCCACCCAAACAACTCCACCTTGTTATTGGGATAACTCTACAACACCAAACCAAGGATATGATTCTTATCCTAGGTATTCAGAAGATAGATATTCTGATTTGATTGAGGTTAGAAATTATGAAAATTGTTATCCTCAGCCTGCTTAAATCCGTGACTGATGGGAGCACCATCATGAGTCTTAATTAGCTCATTTTGACCCAATAAAGTCAGTAAATGCTCCTACATAACCAATTGAAGGTCATAATTCATTGCATAACCATTCTAAGAGAAAAATAAGAAACTAGGGGTAAAACTGCAATTTTACCATCACATCTTGAATGTAATACAACCACGTGTTTTCTCAAGGGATGAATAAAGGTCAAACAGTCTTAATAAGATAACAAGTGGGTTGGATTAGACAAAAAAGGGTTTGTGAGTGTTCTGAGAATTAAATAACTTTTGAAACCCTAAAAACAGACCCACTTAATTAACCAAGGTTTTGGTCAGGATAAAATTTACTTAAATCCTCTAAAAATGATATAAAAATATTCTCTAGGACTTAGTACCTTCAATTTGGCCATCAGAACCCATCTTGACCTAAAATGGAGTCTCAGACAGATATTTGCCCTAATTTAGGTTTTTGCATAAATTACCTAGTCAAACGTGGTAAAAATCAAAATCCAACTTCACCATTGGATTCCTTAGGTCCAAATTAGGTTTGTACCAAAATTTGGACCCAAGATGAGTTTGCCTTGAGCTCGTTTGCAAAAAGGTCCTATCTGATTACATTTCTACCCCTAACTTTCAAAAACCCTTGCATTCAGCCCCTTATCTTCTTTGTTATCTTCACAATTAGGTTCCTGTGCCATTATCGTGGAGGAAACATACTCCGACGACCTTTGACAAGGAATTTCTCCTTGATTGCTTGGAGAATCTCTTACAAAATTGGAAGGGAGATTCTCTGAGAAATTATCTCCACCATGAACCCATCTATGTGCTTTGATTCCCTCCCAATTTATCATGCGAACGTATGAGAGATTTATGTATCTTAACAGCTCCCAAGTTTGGTGACCTTCCAGCTTCCCAAGCCCTAACCGCTACTCAGATCCCTATTTAGAGAAGCCCAGATCCTCCCGAACTCCTCACGCTCGAATTCAGCCGTGAATATTCTCAAATTCCTCTCTCTCCCTCACAACCGAAGGCTCCTTGACGTTCGACGATTCCCTATTCCCTTTCTCGTCATCCGTTCCCCATCCCTGCGGTGGATTCCTCCTCCATGTTCTCCACATCTTGCCGTACCAGCAGATGCCACTTCCCCCTTCATCATCGTTGTTCCCACCTCACCAGAGCCACCTTCATCTCTGGCGTTGGCCACACCAGACCTGCCGCCCTCACTGCCCCCCTTCATCCATCAACTTCCTATCTATGTCCCCTGTCCCTTCTACTTTATTTTTGCACTTACTCCACTTCAAACCGACCACTGACGCCCCTTCGCACCTCTATCTCCTTCATCTCCAGCCACCCCCTCTGACGAGGCCATCCCACCTCCACAGGCCAGCAAAACCCTCGCCGACAAGCCCACGACCATCACCACACCTCACTGATCACTTCCCCTCTCTTTATTCACTTCGCCATCCACCCAAGTCGCCCCCCGAACACACCCACTCACATGCACATAGTTTGACCTAGATACACACTGATAGTCACTGTCACGCCACGCCACCACCCCCATCACATCTGCCGTGCTCTGGTGATGCTCCCTGAGCGCTTTGACATGGCCGAGAGGCCGTTCTACTGATTTTAGGTTCCAGACCTTGTCCTCCATTGGCGAGCAAGCTCGAAACTTGTTTGAGGCTGCCCCAGGTGCTGCTACGCCTAGGTTGAAGTCCCAAAACGTGCAGAAGTACCTCGCGCATGGTCCCAGGTCTTCAATTGAAGCCGTGAGCCTCAGTAGCTGCTGCAATTGGAATAGGATCCCTACTGCAGACGTGCGAAGGAAGGGGTGTGCAGATAGTCCCACATCAAGCAATTCTAAAGCCGCACACCTGCATAAATTGAAAAATTGCCATCAGCTGTTCTCCTCAAATACCACTGGGTGAGGTCCCTCTCATCTTCACTCAGCCTCGTCTACGAGACCTCACCCATGGACTTGGCCTGACTCAACCCAACCTGCACTCCTCACTCACCGCCGCATGCTGGTGAGCTTGGACTCGGGTATGTGCCAGGTCCGATTACCCGACCGATTGTCGCTTTGGGAGAGCGAGACTGAAATACAAAGAGAGAAAGAGAGAGGAGAGTTGCATAGGGGAAGGGGGGTTTTTGCTCTGAGAAGATTGGCTCTGACACTTAGCTGGATTCAGAAGGCAAAGCAGAGCAGAAGGAAGAAGAGAAGAAGAGAGTCATTGGGTTGAAGGCAGTAGGAAGACAAAGAAGAAGAAGAGGAGGCCAGAGTAGAAGCTGAAGAGGAAAAGGATCGCAGAGAAGGAAAGAAGAAAGAAGACGAAGAGCTAAGGGTAGAAGAATAAGAAGAGAAGAAGAGGACACAGCAGAGACAGAGAAAGTAGAGAAAGAGAAGAAGAAAAGAAGAAGAAGAGGCAGATGACTTTAAGTCATTTGATTTACAAAATCAGACGACAAAACTTAGCTCTCATTTCATAACATTTACATTGAGTTCCTTGGTGATATTGTAGGAGTATTTGGTGATCTAAATCACCATTTTACTCCCATATTTTTGCACATTGATACTGATACTATTGCAACCTCTTTTAATTTTGGATTGTGATCTTGATTTCTAAATCCCATATAGCTCCCTATGTTTGACCTCGGAACTTTTTCGAGTAATAAAAATTATATATGTTTTGAACTCTATTTCGGCTATACTGCAATGCAACACGTTTTAAACACCGACTTAGCGCGACATGAACATTTTGGTGCCGTTGCTGGGGAGCAATAGGGAATTTAGAATTCTCGATTGCAATTTCTGATACAGATTTTAACTTGCTGTATCTCTTTGCTGTGGTTGTTTCAAGGAGAAGATACATTGAAGAAAGTCAGCCACACATCAAACACGCCAGGGGCAGGTAAATTCTGATTACTCTCTCTCTCTTAAGCCCCTCATTTTGAAAAGTTTAAAAAGGATAAAATCAATTAGGGCTACTTGCTTTCCATTCTTAGATAATTCATCAAGTTGCCTGATTTGATTTCAACAACAAAACCTGATTTGTGCACCCACTTAAGCTAACTAGGGCTATCACATTCTTGTTTGAGCCCTAGATACCACATTTAACAAACTAAATTGGATCAAAATTAGAGCCAATTAAGGATTCCAAGTTAGGGTTTTAGAGACACACATAATCAAGAATGGATCTTTCCAAAATGATGTGTGCCTAAGCCTTGGTTGAATTGACCTATTCAAGCAAACCCTAAAAATCATGCTCTTAATCTCACTTGAATCCTAAAAAAGGGACCTAAAACATCTCAAAGGATAAATAGGTGAAGTTGACCTACCTTGTTGGGTCAACCAACTTGAAATTAGGTCACTTTTGCACTCAATACATCTTAAAGTTCAAGTGAAATTCTAAGCACCCTTGCTCTTAATTAAAATTGGTAGACTTAAGCGGTCAAGTCCCCATTCTGGTCTACCTGGAACATCAGTGACAAGAGAGGTCAAGTGGGGGAAACCCTGTAACCCGTGGGGGCGCTCTACCGTGTAGGGGTCTTCGTGGGACTCTCCCTCTCTGGTTGTCCAGGTAATTCTTAGGTGGATGGCTTTTTAACTAAGGGGTATCATCTGCCCCGAACCTCTATAGTCATCCAAAATTTTTGGGTGTCTTGATTGGGTCCACACATTCTATTCTCATCTAGTCCCTCGGTGCATGTTTGGTAGGAGATCCTTAAGACCGTCCTTGAGGCCTCCTTTAGTCATTCACTCCCACGGAGGCTAGGCCTCGACTTCCGTGTTTGTGCAGCAACCCCATCACATAGACATCTCTTCTGATTCATCTGAGCCTAGTTCTCCTTCATCCATCATCATGACACAATTCGCAGAAGAAGAGAATAACCTCGAGAATCAACTTCAGTGCCTTAATGATTTATTTCAAGCCTTTGTGAATCCACCACAGCATCTTATGATGCGAGATCATTACAATCCCACTGTGATGGCAATCGAACATCGAGTCCAAATCCCGACTGGAGTCCTGATACTGAACTCGAGCCCAACATGATTCATGCTATTCCAAAATTTCATGGGCTTAATTTCGAGGATCCTTTCCAGCACATTAAACAGCTCAAGCATCTGGCCCAGATCTTCGGGTCAGATGTCCAGAATCAGGACATTCTCCTCATGAAAATGTTCTCCTTCTCTCTCATGGACAAAGCAGCTCACTGGTATCAGACTCAAACATGTCCAATCAACATATGGGTTGAACTACAATCCGAGTTTCTGAAAAAGTTCTTCCCAGTTGGTCGGACAAATGCTTTACAACACTAGGTCACGCACTTCACACAGCAGCCTGGAGAACCACTTTATGAAGCATGGGATTGTTTCCTGGATCTCATGCGAAAGTGCCCCATCATGGAGTTCCTAAATGAGAACAAGTCTAGTCTTTTTACCAGGGACTCTGTGAAAATATCCATTTATTCGTCAATGCAACTTGTAGAGGAAATATCATGGGTCAACACGAAGACACTGCGTGGGAGATTCTTACGAATATGTGTGAGAACTCCATCAATAATGACTCCATGGGCTTATTTGACTGAACGAATGCCTGCACATCGATGAATCCAAGGGGAGCACATGAGACGTAGGGCTTGTCCTCATCTGTCGACTTGGAATTAATGGCCAATCGTTTGGACAAGGTCTCTATTATTGAGAAGAAGGTGGATGAGCTAACTCGACATCTGTAGTGAGCCACCTCTGCGCAAAACCCATTTGCACAACCACCCTCTGGGAGGGAAGCTGTACTTAACATCTATCACCGATCTTCTCAGGGGATGGACTTGTATGTACCCCCATCTGACTCTAGGGCCGGAGGAAACTCCGATCCTACCTATTCTAGTTGAGGAAACTTTGAACCCTCGTACTTTGACTTTTTTGAGGTCCCTCAGACTTACGAGGACCTCAACGCCATCCATAATGACCCATTCTCTAATACCTATAACCTTGGATGGTGAAATCATCCTAATTTCATGTGGGCAGGAAACAATTAGAATCGGAGACCACCATATCAACCTCGTCAACAAGCTCCTCGTCCATATCAGCTGCCTCAGCCTCAGCCCAGCCCCACCTATCAATCTGGGCCAACTAAGACAAATCAAATGACTCTTATCCTTCAGACTCTGGCTGACATTCAAAAGACAAATGCGGCTATGCAAAAACAGCACAAAGATGAGATCATAGAGGTTCGCAATCAACTCGCCCAGATGGAAAATTCCCGCCAACCTGGTACACTCCCTTCGCAACCTCTGCCGAATCCGAATAACGTGCTTAACCAGAGGTGCATTATGAAACCAAATCTGGGCCTAGCACACATGATTTATTAGGCCCCTTCTGCTCCATCACCCGATGGGATGGAAGCTTTGACATCATACTTGGGATTTCAGCAGCAGCCACCTATTTTACCCACACCAAACTAGAACCAGGCAGGACTGAATTTAGTTACAACTCGTAATGGAAAAGCAACACAAGACCCACCTTACACAAGCCACTTTCAGCCTGGTAGTAACCTAAACCCTAGGATAGTCATTCAGGATACCCCTATCCCGGATCAAGAACCTGGACCTATTTTAGAGGAACCATCGAAGGTTTCATTTCCTGTGGCCTTGACCAAGAGAAAGAGGACAACCAAACTCATGGCACCTGAAGAGGACCTGGTCAAGCTCTTTGAACAAGTCCATATAAACATCCCCTTGATGGATGCAATTCACCATGTACCGGCTTACGGATGATTTCTGAAAGACATGTGTACACCTAAGCGTAAGCCGCGAATCAAAAGTGGCAGCCCAATCGCATTATCAGAGCAAGCCAACTCTGTCATTTTGAACAAACTCCCACTTAAGGCAAAAGACCCAAGTACTCTCCTGATTTCCTGTACAATTGGTGATATCCAATTTGATAGAGCTTTATTGGATCTAGGAGCCTCCATAAACCTAATACCTACATCCCTACTTGACCATCTTGAGGAATCTGAGCTCAAGCCAACAGAGGTGACATTACAGTTGGCTGATCGATCTAGTAAGTCACCTAAAGGAGTTCTTGAGGACGTCATTGTTAGGGTTCGGGATTTCTATTTCCCGATGGACTTCATAGTCTTGGATATGGATGCTCTAGAAAATCTGAAAAACACACCAATCATATTAGGGAGACCCTTTCTAGCCTCTTCTAGGGCCAACATTAATTGTGAGGAGGGCCAAATTGAACTGAAATTTGGGAACCAGACACTAAAAATCGACATCTTTAAGGCCCAACAAAGGACTAATTGCGGAGTTATAGAATAAATGTGACATTGAGGCTATGGTTGATGATCAATATATCGGAGAAAACCAGGCTACTTCTGATCAACCACAAGAGGATCAAAACCTGCAATCAGAGGAGTCTGAAATCAACCAAGACACCCATAACTCCTTCCCTTGCTCTTGACACACACCCTGAACCACCCGCTGTTGCTGATAACCCTGTTTTGGAACTAAAGCCTCTTCCCAATCATCTAAAGTACGTCTTTTTGGGTTCCAATCAAACGTTTCCTGTGATTATCAACTCCAGACTCACACCTGATCAGGAATCCCGTCTAATTTCTGTTCTCCAGTAATATCGAAGAGCCATTAGATGGACTCTCGATGATTTTACTGGTATTAGCCCCTCTTACTGCACACATCGCATCTATACTGAAGAGGGCATGCGACCTTCCCGTGAAATGCAAAGACGTCTGAATCCTAATATGCAGGAGGTCGTGAAAAAGGAGATCATTAAATGGTTAGATGCTGGGATCATCTACCCGATCTCCGACAATCGATGGGTGAGTCCAATCCAGGTTATGCCTAAGAAGGCAAGACTCACCGTGATCACGATTGAGATCGGAGAAATTATACCAATCTGTGTAGTAAATTCGTGGAGAGTCTGCATTGATTACAAAAGACTCAATACCTCCACAAAGAAGAATCATTTTCCACTACCGTTTATTGATCAAATCCTGAAAAAATTAGCGAGAAATAGATTCTTCTACTTTTTGGATGAGTACTCCGGTTACAACCAGGTGGAAATCCATCCTGAGGATCAAGAGAAGACCACTTTCACTTGCCCCTTCGGGACATACGCATTCTGAAGGATGCCTTTTGGTCTCTACAATGCACCTGCTACTTTTCAGCGGTGCATGCTTGCCATATTCTCAAATATGGTAGTTGATTATCTGGAAGTCTTCATGGATAACTTCTCAGTTTTTGGCGAATCATTTGACGATTGCCTCTTGCACTTGGTCTAGATCCTTAGGCGGTGCATTGACGTGAATTTGATTCTTTCCTATGAAAAAAGCCACTTCATGGTGCCTGAAGGAATTGTCCTGGGACATTTCATCTCCGAAAAAGGCATCCAGGTTGATCGAGCCAAGGTGAATATGATTTCCAAACTCCCTATGCCTAGCTTGGTCAAAGACATCCGATCTTTCCTGGGGCACGTCAGTTTTTACCGTCGATTCATTCCCGATTTCTCAAAGATCGCGTGCCCCCTTACTAATCTGTTATTTAAGGATGTCCCTTTTGAAATTTCCAAGGAGTGCACTCAAGCATTTGAGGTCATACGTGATCGAGTTACCCAAGCTCCGATCCTACAGTCCCCTAATTGGTCTCAACCCTTTGAGATCATGTGCGATGCATTTGATTTCATTGTAGGTGCGGTACTTGGGCAGAAAATTGACGGGAAACCTGTAGTCATCTACTACACTAGCAAGACACTTGACGAGGGTCAGTGTAACTACACACTTACTGAGAAAGAGCTGCTAGCCATAGTATTTGCCCTGGAAAAGTTCAGATCGTATCTTATGGGTTCCCGTGTTATCATTTACTCTGATCACACAACTGTGAGGCATCTCCTAGCGAAGAAGGATGCAAAACCTCGACTAATCCGTTGGATCTTGCTGTTACAAGAGTTTGACCTAGATATTCGCGACAAGGCGGGAAAACAAAACATGGTAGCTGATCACTTATCCTGCCTTCCTTCTGACATTATTGACCCTTCCGGACCCATTACGGAATATTTTCCTGATGAGCACCTCCTGACTATTAGTACGAGCCTTCCATGGTTTGCTCATCTAGTAAACTACCTTGCATCACACCAAGTTTTGTCCGATTGGCTGAAGGCCAAGAAGGACAAATTACTTTTCAATGCCAAGTACTACTTTTGGGAAGACCCGTATCTCTTCTGCATTGGTGCTGATCAAATCATCCGACGATGTGTCTCGGAAGTAGAAATTCAGGGCATTTTGTCCTTCTGCCATGACCAGGCATGCGGTGGACACTTCTCTGGTCATAAAATCACAGCAAAAGTCCTCCAATGCGGCTTCTATTGACCCATGATTTTCAAAGATGCATACAATCACTATAAGGCATGCACTCGTTGCCAGACCTTAGGCAACATGAGCCACCGATTCTCGTATGCAAAATCTTTGATGTCTGGGGGATAGATTTTATGGGACTCTTTCTTTTTTCGGATGGCTTCGAGTACATTTTGCTCACTGTTGACTACGTGTCCAAATGGATCGAAGCCATTCCGACCCAAACCAATGATCATAAGGTGGTTATCAAATTTATTCATCAGAACATCTTTCCTCGGCTTGGGATTCCACGTGCTATAATATCTGATGGAGGGATCCATTTCACTAATACTCAGTTCAGGTCACTGATGACCAAATACGGGGTGTCACACCGAATCTCTACTCCTTATCAATCCAACGGTCTACCTGAGCTATCAAATTGGGAGATCAAGAAAATCCTTCAGGTCGCTGTTCGACCTAACAAGAATGATTGGTCATCCTGACTTTTGGAAGCTTTGTGAGCTTCTAGGACCACCCACAAAATCCAATTAGGCATGTCACCCTTTAGATTGGTGTATGGGAAGGCATATCACCTCCCCGTTGAATTGGAGCACAAAGCCTATTGGGCAGTATGGAACTGCAATCTCAATCTTTCTAAAGCAGAAACCCACAGAAAGCTTCAAATGAGCAAGATTGATGAATTACACCACGACACGTATGAGAACTCGCAAATTTACAAAGAGCAGGTTAAAACCTTTCACGACAAGCACATATCCAGAAAGATCTTTTTCCCTGGTCAAAAAGTCCTCTTTGATGCCAAACTCAAGCTATTCCCAAGAAAACTCATATCAAAATGGATCGAACCTTACCTTGTTCGACAAATCTTTGGAAATGGAGCCCTCAAAATTAGTCAACTAAGCCACGATTTAGAACCTTTTGTCGTGAACGGTCAGAGACTCAAACCGTTCATTGAACTTACTGATACAAATTTGGCTGAGACATCTTTTACCTTCCATTCTCCCCGAGCTCATTACGCCCAGTCGATGGCATAAAACTCAGCGCTTAACGGGAGGCAACCTGTCATTTTGAAAAAGTTTGAAACCTTTCTTGACACATCCTATGCTAAACTCATATTGCACTTTAGGGTTCATCCATTAGAACAGCCGACTCCACCTCTGGTACCCATACCCGGGCTTGAAATTGTCCGCAACAGTCATCTCGGCCCATTCACCCACCCAAAATCTGTTCTAATGTATGATCTAAGCTGAACTCGAACCCACCTAATTTACAATTCGGACATTGCAAATCATAGGCATGGGGGTATTAAAGTGCAAAACACCATGAAAATCATCTCATAAGAGAGGGTTTCATAAAAAAAATCACATATCCCAAAAATACCAAAATAAATAAATAAAAAAAAATTCTTGGAAAAGAACAAAAAAATGAGAGGAAAGAAAATTTTGAGGGCATATCAAATTTTGAGGAGAAAAGGGGAGGAGATAAAAATGTCAAAAAAGAAGCACAAGTTGAAAAGAAAAGAAAAAGTAGTCATTAGTAAGAAATTAAGGAATTGATTTAGTTCTAGACCATATCAAAAGAAAGAAAATGAAAGGCAAAAAGTGTTAATGAAACAAAGAAGAGATTAGTACGAATACTGATTTTAGGCCTTTGGGGCTATGATCATAGGCTTAAAAATTCAAGTACACGCTAAGATCTGGATAATCCTCAAGAGGTTGGGGAAAATGCGAAGCTTAAGTATTAGGTCTAAGGCTTAGAGAGTATTCGACCTCGTTAACTAACCTCTGGTTTGCGGGACTCGGTAACCTAAGCACCCCAATCCACACATAGTCTGTTTCAGTGCACTTAAGTATCAAAATCATGCAAATGCGTTTAAATTGTTATGAAAGTCACTTAAATTAGGAGCGGCTGATCAACACAAGTTGATTTGGACGAGTTTTCGGCGCGGAGAGGCGGGAAATTTCCCTCGAAGATGCACAATAACATATCGTCTCCTCGGTGCTTGTCTCCTAGGATATCCACATATCCTACCGGGGCCATGTAAGCATCCTGTGCTGGTTCAGATGCCATGGGTGACATTGTCCCAAAATGTTAATTGCCAGGGTCTGGATTTAGCTACAGAACACCATGGGCGGGATTATCTTGAAATCTCGAAAGCCAGGGTTCTGGGGGCTGCTATGGGCGATGCTATCTCGAAGCATCGATTGCCACAGACCCCTCAAGGATTGATGATGGGGACTAGGAATTCGATACAGACAGTGTTGTAAAGCTAATCCGAAGCTAGAAATAAAAGAAAAGAGAGAGAAAACTCTCCAAAAAAAGAAAAATTCCTCTGTCTCTCTCTGAAAAAAATGCACTGCAAACTGAACCGGGGCTAAAACATGTTACAAGCACGGGTGCTTTAACTGCGGAGTTCAACGAACCTTAGGTTAGTTCCTATGGGCCTTAAAAACCTTCGCGGCAGACTGAGGCTAGAGCTGGTAAGGTTCGGATCATGTTGGTACTTGAGTACCTTTAGGCCTATTATCGGCATTCTAACCTAATCTACAAATGAAAGCATGCATCAAAGTTTTGAGTATCAAAAGATTTCATGGTCTAGAATCAAAGTTAATACCTTAAAATTTTGCTAAGGGACTAGCAAAAGCTAGGCATGGAGATATGATGAGAGCACCATCATGAGCCCTAACTATAGCTCATTTTAATCCAATAAAGTCAGGAAATACTCCTACATAACCAACAGAAGGTCATAATTCATTGATAACCATTCTGAGAGAAAAATAAGAAACTAGGGGTAAAATTATAATTTTACCAGCACATCTTGAATGCAGTACAACCATGGGTTTTCTCAAGGGCTGAATAAAGGTTAAATGGTCTTAATAAGATAACAAGTGGGTTGGATTAGACAAAAAAGGGTTTGTGAGTGTTATGAGAATTAAATGACTTTTGAAATCCTAAAAATAGACCCACTTAATTAACCAAGGTTTTTGTTAAAATAAAATTCACCAAAATCCTCTAAAAATGATAGAAAAATATTCTCTAGGGTTTAGTACATTCAATTTGGCCATCAGAACCCATCTTGACCAAAAATGGAGTCTCAGACAGATACTTGCCTTAATTTGGGTTTTTGCATAAATTACCTAGTCAAACATGGTAAAAACCAAAAATCCAACTTTACCATTGGATTTTTTAGGTCCAAATTAGGTTTGTACCAAAATTTTGACCCAAGATGAATTTGCCTTGACCTAGTTTGCAAAAAGGTCTTGTCTGATTATATTTCTACCCCTAACTTTCAAAGACCCTTGCATTCTGCCCCCTAGCTTCTTCATCATCTTCATAATTGGGTCCCTATGCCATTATCGCAGAGGAAACTTACTCCGGTGACCTTTGAAAAGGAAATTTCTCCTTGATTGCTTGGAGAATCTCTTCCAAAATTGGAAGGGAGATTCTCTGAGAAATTATCTCTAGTATGAACCCATCTACGTGCTTTGATTCCCTCTCAATCTCTCATGCGAACGCATGAGAGATTTGGGTATCTTAACAGCTCCCAAGTCCTACGACCTTCCAAGCCCTAACTGCCACTCAGATCCCTATTTAAAGAAGCCCAGATCCTCCCGAACTCCTTACGCTCGAATTCAGCCGTGAATCCTTTCAAATTCCTCTCTCTCCCTCATGGCCGAAGGCTCCTCGACATCCGGGGATTCCCTATGCCCTTTCTCATTGTCCGTCCGCCATACTTGCGGTGGATTCCACCTCCATGTTCTTCTCCGAGTCTCGCCGTACCAACAGACATCACTTCCCCCTTCATCATCGCCGTTCCCACCTTACCGGAGCCACCTTCGTCTCCGACGTTGGCCACACCAGACTTGACGCCCTCACTGCTCCCCTTCAGCCATCAACTTCCTAGCTAAGTCCTCTATCCCTTCTACTTTATTTCCGCACTTACTCCACTTCAAACCGACCACTGACGCCCCTTCGCACCTCCATCTCCTCCATTTCCGGCCACCCCCTCCGGCGAGGCCATCCCACCTCCACAGGCCACCAAAACCCTCGCCGACAAGCCCATGACCATCACCACACCTCAGTGATCACTTCCCCTCTCTTTATTTACTTTTCCATTCACCCAAGTCACCCCCTGAACACACCCACTGACACGCACATAGTTTGACCTAGATACACACTAACAGTCACTGTCACACCACGCCACCACCCCCATCGCATCCGTTGTGCTCTGGCGATGCTCCTTGAGCGCTCTGACGTGGTCGAGAGGCCGTTCTACTGATTTTAGGTTCTAGACATTGCCCACCATTGGCGAGCAAGCTCAAAGCTTGTTTGAGGCTACCCCAAGTGCTGCTATGCTGAGGTTGAAGTCCCAGAACATGCGGAAGTACCTCGCGCATGGTCCCAGGTCTTCAATTGAAGTCACAAGCCTCAGCAACTGCTGCAATTGGAAGAGGATCCCTGTTGCAGACGTGCGAAGGAAGGGGTGCGTAGATCGTCCCACATCAGGCAGTTCTGAAGCCACACTCCTGCATAAATTGAAAAACTGCCATCAACTGTTTGCCTCAAATACCACGGGGTGAGGTCCCTCTCACCTTCACCCGGCCTCATCTACGACACCTCACCCGCGGACTTGTCCTGACTCGACCCGACCTGCACTCCTCGCTCACCACTGCCCACCGGTGAGCCTGGATCCGGGTATGCCCTAGGTCTGATTACCTGACCGAATGTGGCTCCGAGAGAGTGAGACTGAAATTGAAAGAGAGAAAGAGAGAGGAGAGTTGCGCGGGGGAAGGGGTGTTTCTGCGCTGAGAAGATTGTTTCCGACACTTAGCTGGATTCAGAAGGCAAAGCAGAGCTGAAGGAAGAAGAGAAGAAGAAGAGAGTCATAGGGTTGAAGGCAGAAGGAAGACAAAGAAGAAGAAGAGGAGGCTAGAGCAGAAGCTGAAGAAGAAAAGGATCGCAGAGAAGGAATGAAGAAAGAAGACGAAGCGCTAAGGGTAGAAGAAGAAGAAGAGAAGAAGAGAAGGACACAGCAGATACAGAGAAAGCAAAGAAAGAGAAGAAGAAAAGAAGTAGAAGCAGATGACTTTAAGTCATCTGATTTACAAAATCAGACGACAGAACTTAGCTCTCATTTCATAACATTTACATTGAGTTCCTTAGTGATATTGTAGGAGTATTTGGTGATCTAAATCACCATTTTACTCCCATATTTTTGTACATTGATACTGATACTATTGCAATCTCTTTTAATTTTGAATTATGATCTTGATTTCTAAATCCCATATAGCTCCCTGTGTTCGACCTTGGAACTTTTTCGAGTAATAAAAATTGTATATGCTTTGAACACTATTTCAGCTATACTGCAACGCAACACTTTTTAAACACTGACTTAGTGTGACATGAACACTAACCATGGCGATGATCCTGAGATCACTCAATTACTCCAAGCAGTCTAGTCGATGAGAGAAGCTAATGAAAGAAATACAAATAATTTGACAAAATTGTTCAATAGAATTTGGAAAGCCCAAGGTAATAAAACTGGTCCGAGTATGCCAAAAGTTGGTGGTAAGCCACTCAAGGTTGAGGATCCAACCTAAAGTATAACATCTTATCCAATGTCAACCTCTACATACACTAAGCCCACCCACCAGCCCTGTGATTATGCAGAACAGATCCTTTTTGATATCCCAGAAATTGACTTTGAGGAGGAAGACTCACTTGAAGAAATACATCACGATTTAGGTCCTGAATTGCAACCATTTTATTTTGAGGAGCCAATCCATAGTGGGTCGGAGTATGAGTCTTTTATGTTTAAAGACACATAATTGGATTACATGGATGATTTAGGAGGATCAAAGTAGGATCAAGAAGATGGAAAGATTGGGGACTGTGACACTCCTAGCCAAGCATGGTTGGATGGCTTTGTTGTCATCTTGTCTGAGGATTACCATGATCAGATGTGCTTAAACGATTTGATATTTGGATTTGGTGATACTAATCATTCTAAGATATCCCATATTGAAGCCGAATTTGCTTTCACTTCTATCACAGCTAATTTGCACCCTTCTCTTCCCATCCACCAGAGTCCTGAGGAAAACCCTGACTCTTATCCTCAACATCTCAAGATTGAACAAATCAGACAATCCCCTTATGAAAAAGATGTTTAAGAAATTGCAGAATTACTAGGGATGACTTATGAGGATCTATTTGAGGAAGCAAATGATTTAGCTAAATCATGGAATCCTGAGGAGTTTGATTTGACTGATGAGGAACAGAAAAACATTCCCTTAGAAGATGTAATTCAAGAGAAAAATAATTAGGATCAAATTCAAAAGTCCACATAACAAAAAGATTTGAGGTGTTGACTAATCTAAACCCCAATCTTACTCCCTCTGGTGCTGTGATTCTAAGGAATAATGAATTTCCGTCCATTACATTTGAAGACTTGCATCATGATTTGGGTGACTCAAATAAGATTTTTGATCAGCCCAGGGATAAAATTGAGGATTTTGATAAGTTTGAAACTAGTGAAATGGATGACTGGATCTTATTTGACTCACCTACTCAACATCCATCCATACCTAACTTGACTTGCAAAGTGGTTTCCTATACCATTTTAGACTGCACCACTCGAGTTCCTCCTTTCATTTCTCATCACTTTCAGGACCCATATGATTTATTCCCCATGAACCCCTTGTATCCACCTCTTCTGACTTTCTCATGCATCACTTCTTAAGGTTGCCACTATCTACTTTCCACTCTGGCACCCGCACTAATGTTTCTCTCTTTTGTAGCATCTAGCTGCAAATAGTTTCAAGCCTATTCACTTTATTTTTCCGACCTTTTGGGCTTGGTATTCACGATCAGCTGATTCGCATTTATGGATTACCAATCCTTGCATTACATGATCATATCTTCATTTTAATCCTGACTCAACCCATTAATCTGATCATTCATTTTTGGGTTTAAGTTCGGCTAATGACGTTAAACTTAGCGCTGTCTGGGAGGGAACCCAGTATTCTTTACAAGTAGCTCTACATCCTCTGCATCCATGCTGACTTGGATTAACAAGCATAGTCAGATAATATCTCCTCATCTTGCTTATTATATTTTGATTTTCATGCATACATTTCAATGAGGACATTGTAATGAATAGGCATGGGGGGAGTGGACATTGCATGTCTTATTTTTATGTTAGCAAAAAAAAATTGCATTTAGGAATAAAGAATTTTCATTAAGGTTTTATTAGGGATTTATTCTTAAGTTGATTCATGAGTTTAGAATCCAGTATAATTTCACACTTACACATAGAATTTGCAATGGATCCTTTGTGAAGACCGATAAATATCTTTAGTTTGTCGAGAAGATGCAGTGCTTCTTCTTCTAAGCCCTTGGACAGTAATTAGGGAGACATGCAAACTATCTTCTAATAAATCCACCAAACAAGTGTGAGGTGAGAGTATAAAGGGTACTGGTGCTCTAAGGCTAGTATGAGAAATCCTAACTTCTAGATAATTAGATAATGATATTTGGAGTTAAGCATAGTTTTCGCTCTTAGTTTCGGCTTATAAGTTCTTAGTGTGAATCTCTTGAGAGCTACCAAATAAGGCAAATACATAGAGAGCGAGTTCTGATAAAATTAGGACTAAGGTGGATGGTCATGACTGTCTTTTACGGAATCCTTGGCTGAAGGAGGGTATTAATGTTAAGGTCAGAAATACATTATTTTATCCATTCCCTTCCTGGTGTCGAGAATAGGTACTTCCACCAAATAAGCTACTTGATATCCTCTTGAACACCCATAATTCCAAATAATGCCTTGTAAATAAAAGTTCGTATGTTATACTATGTTGCATTAGTAGATATTTGGATGCAAAAAAAAAAAAGAAAAAAAGAGAGAGAAAAAAAATATACATTTATATAAAAAATAGAGGAAAAAGAAAAGAAAAGAAAAAGAAATATATATTTATACATAGAAAAAAAAATTTCTTGAAAAAGAAAAGAGTAGAAAAAAATGAGTTTATGAGTTAGAGTTTATTTCAAGTGTAATGAGGCAACAACACCTATCACCTTCATGATCCACCAAATATAGTCTTGACCTACTTTTCTATATTTCTATATGCCTGAATACGGGCAGAGGAATTCTGACTTAGTCGTAGAGTTATCAGAACCTAATCAAAGTGTTAATACTAGGAGAGACCACCAAATATATGGATAAATCTAGTGAGATTATGTGCTCAAAAAGAAAGAAAAGATAAGAAAAAGAAAGAGAAAAAGAAAAAGAAAGAGAAAGAGAGATAGAGAATGAGTATAAAGGAACTAAAGAGATCACAGTTTCTCCACCTCTCTTTGAGTCGAATTATTTATTAGTCTAGAAAGCTAGATTCTAAAGTACTAGTTTATATGTAGCACCAGATGAGTGTGCTCCACCAAATACAAATCTACTTGACTCAGAAATCTTCTACTTAAGCCAAAAAATCGGGGTTGAATTTACAAATTATCTTATAACCTCGAGGAAAGAAGTTTGCCATCCCAATAGATTTTTACTAAGGGTCAAGTATGTGCTTTAAATGAGGATTGGCTTTTCACTTGGATCCATTACATAGGCTATAACAAAACATTTTCACGATTGTCTGGATTATAAAGTTTTGGATGAAAATAAAAGACATAAACCTCTAGTCAAACTCTCGATAAAAATTAGTCATATAAGACCACTTTGCATTTAGTTTTGCATTTGCTAGGGACTAGTAAGATTTAGGCATGGGGTTGTGATTGAACAGCAATCATGCAACCTAAAACACCTGAACTAAGCTAGATTGTAGCATAACTTAGGAATAATACATTCATAGGCATTGTAATTTGCACAATAGCTAGTTTATTAGTCATATAGATAATATCATCATTTTATGTACCAATGAGAGATGATTTTAATTGCAGATGATTCAAAGCCGCGGATCTCAGATCAGACCAAATAGATCTGATTAGAACGACTACGGGAGTCCAACACTTCCGAAATCATTTCGATCAGACAACCAGAGCATCGTGTGTAGTGCATAAAAGAATGGAGATCATGGAGCCAAAGGATAAAGATCTGAGCTTTAGATGAAAAATCCAACCATATAGATGGATTCGGATCAACAATTGCAATCCAACGATGCAAAACTCAACCCGATCAGAGGTCTACATCACCAGATACAAAGAGAAGAAGATGGACGGCCATGATGGCACCACGTGGCACCATCACAGTCTCCCCTTAGCGCTGACCTATCTCTGAAGACCATCCCTCACTTGCTTTCAACCGTTGGATGTCCATCAAATGGTATGATGCATCCATGCCATCCATCCAACGACTAAGGATAACTAGATGCAAAGAGGAAACTTTAACAAAACACACGTGTAGCACGTTGGCTCACGGGCTTGCGTTGGAAGCGAAGAGTGCAGGTTAAATCCCCACGCCACTCAAATCAGGAAAGTGAGGGTGCGGGTGCTATTGACTGTCGGATCATGAACGGAGGGTAGAGATGTGATCGCATGGCACAATCAGGATGCTCTGTGGCTGCACGGGCAAACAAACGTGCGAACTCACATTTTTTGTTTAAACACAAAGACAGTGTGGCTAACGTTGAGGCACTCAAAGAAGGCAAGCGGTGAGCGGGAAAATTGAAGAGAGCGCGCGCTGAGGAACGAGAACCATGTAATCGTGGATCAAGGGCTCTGGGCGTTCCATGTGTCACCACCAAGATCAATCTGCACATAGAGGGCATGTTTGAAGGTGTTTTGAGGCCAGATCTAATTCGTTGATCTCCTGATCGACAAATCTAATTAGCCAAGAGGTTGTTGCATGAATTTAAGAGCTTAAATGCCTTATTTTCCCTTCAACACAACTATAAAAGAAGGCTCAGGGCCCCTCAGTTGAATAACATACTCCGATATCTTCCAGACATCTCTCTTCCACCTTCCTCCAGATCTCTTTCCTTTTGCAACTTTGCTCCAACCTTCGTCCAGGTGCTCTGGATCTGAGGTGCTGCCGCATCTCGTACAAGCATCCTACAAGTGGCATCATCTCTCTGCCTCTTTCTATCTCTCTCTCTCTCTCTCTCTTTATATCTGACTCTACTTTTTGCATAGTAATTTCTACTATGAAAAACTCTTTATCAATGCAATGAAATGTGATATTGTGGATATCTGATGCCTCTTTATACATATATACATATATAAATACCTGTTAAACTAGTTTGTTGAAAAGCTTCCATATAAATTGAGATTGTCTTCCCGCGAATGACCCGGTACTCACCAGTCTTTACAAATTTATTTGTCGATGTGTTTTTGCACTATACTGATGAGAGACTCATCATGATCTCTAATTACCCCTAATTAACTAGTCTTCCTAGTTAATTAGCTAAGGTTATGAATATATAAGGGTTAATTATAGAATAAGGGATATTTAGTAAAGGACATTAAAATAAGTTTAAAATGGCATTTTATCATTCAATTAACATTATTAATAATCTAGATAATAATTGGACTCGAAATCCTATTAATCATTCCCTTAATTAATAAGTAACTTAAACATAATGTATACCTAAGTATATAATAACTTAAGTAATTTTACTTAATCTAATAAATTAACCTAAAAAGGTCAAAAATGTAAATTCAAGGTGAAAACATAATATTTACCTTATTTACTGACATATATAAAAAGTTGAAAAAGATCTAAGTTAAAATAAACCTTCAAAACTTGGGTTTACATTTTTGTCCTTAATTTAATATTCATTGCAATCGGGTCCTTATTTCTCACACAGGTCCTTAAGTTTTATTACATTTAAGTCCCTTTCCTTCTTCTTCTTCTTCAGCCGAATGGATGGCTGGCGTCAGAGAGTCATGCCATTGCACGATCACCGCCCTGCTGACATCACTCTTCTTTGTCCAAGCTCTTGTAGCTTGCGCTCACCACCTCCTCTTCATCCACCGGTCTGGATTAATCGGAAATCCTAATTTCCATTGGGAGATAACCTCAACATTGTTGAAGACAACGCTGGAGGTTAAGCTCCTCAAGCTCCTTCTTTGGCCAGACCCCGCCACTCTCTTCGCCGCCAACCACTATAAATACCCCCTTACCCCTCTGATTTCACTCAAGTTGGCTCCCTTCCCTCTTCTAACACTGTAGCCGACTTCGATAGGCTATTCGACCAATACTCCGGCGACTTTCCATCTCACTTTCCGACTTCCTCCATCCATTCTGATCAGCCGAGGAGATTCACCATGGTCTGTCGCGTCTCTGACACAGGTGCCGACCCAAGGAGTCCTCTGCTTGACCTCAAATCCACCCGCCGGAGATCTTTCTTTCACCCTCTTATTTCGTCATCCGTTATGAACCTTCGACGGAACCCTATTGACCCCTTCATCTAGGTAACAGTATATTAGAAGTAGGAGTAGGTTAGCTTAGTTAGTTAGATAGTTAGTTAGATTAGATGTAATTTTAGAATTTCAGTGTCATCTTCTCTGACTCTGGCAAGCTCCTTGAGCTTGCCAGAGATTTAATTTCATCTTTTGAAATCGTTGTCCATCTTCCTTTATCTTCCACGATCATTTCTAATCCACTTAAACACTTAATTGATCACATAATCGCTTAATTCATCTTTCACCTCCACCGACTACTGTCACTGTCCATGGAAACAGTAGTCGAGCTAATTTCACCTCCATTGGGTATTCCATCATCTATCCATCACTTATGGACCCTAATTGACACTATAAAACATATAAATATCACATATAACCTAAACACCCAAATCTAATTAAGTTCCTAAGCTCGCTGTTAATGGCGGCTCAAGAGTAGTTCAAATCATTAATTAAATATATATTTAGTATCACAGACTTCTGTTGACTTGCCTCAACCACTCAATTGAGTGGGAGATCAAGTCCTGTGCCTCAACCAACTTAATTTTCATTCAAAATAAATTCACTATCAAATCTTACATATAAAGAGATAATGAGGAATTAAATGTGATTCTGAGGTTCTTTGCAACCTTAGGATTCTTTTTAGATTAAAAATGGCAAGTTTAAACAATCTGTGCACAATTTTCACATTTTCTGGACTCACCGAAGCTCTGGCGAGCCATTCTTGAGCTTCAACCTTTAGAATTTGTTGAGAAGCTCCAGAATGATGTAACATGGATCACTGATTAATTTGCAGATGTTTAATTTCGGATTTAGCCATTGGAGCTGTAGATAGATCTTTGTCTTCTCCAACTCTGGTGGAGTTGGAGAAGTCTGACAGAGAGATATAAGAAGCATTTAAGGAACCTAAAAGCTTCAGTGCAGTGCACTGAAGCTATTCATGTATTCAAATTACTGTCACAACTCTTAGATTCCTCTGACGAACAAACACATTTTGAAGCTCAGGCAATGAGCCTGAAACCCTAATTTCTAGGGTCAGAATACTTATCTGAAGATTTGAATAAGTTCTTGAGGTTGAGAAGACTCTATTTGAGGTTTTAATTTCTTGGGAGAAGGCTTTGAATAGAAAGTCAAACTAAGTTTGATTATGGAGTTCTGAGCTTGAGCTAAGGAATTGATGAGATAGAATGGATTCTGAGATCTTGTTGAATGATCTGAGAGAGAATAAAGCGAGCTTAGATGAATATTTTGGTGAAAATTTGAACTCTGTTAGTTTGGGTTACTTTCAAACCCAAGCTAACAGTAGTGGCATTCTGATGAAATTTGAGATGAAATCTTGCCTAGATCAATCTGTTATAACCCTTAGAACTTGTTTAAATCGATTAGTAATGTTTCTCTATGTTTGTTTATCTATTTTAAGTCTGAAAATCTGAACTCTGAAGTTTTCAGAGAAGCTTTAAGCTTCTCTACTATTCCTGAAGGTCTTGTGAGCTTAGAACCTACTCTAGCAGATGCGGAATAACCTGTAGAACTGGTTCAGACCTTTAGTTAAGAAGGATAAGTCCATCTGAGGACTCTGTGAAGTTAATTTTCACTTCCAGGCAATAAATAACCAGTAGGAACCCCTTGATTTCACTCTTCAAATTGAAGAGGAAAACATCCTCTTATCTTTAAATTGACCTTGCAATCCTCTAGAGTAACCTTAGAGCTTTCTAACAAACTTTAAATCGCTTGATTTGGAGCTCTGAGTAGGAAGTTATGATCAGTTGAAGTTGGGTCTAGAAGGGGGAACATAGTCCTGCATCGTTAATTCACAAGCACACGCATGGGAACAAAAGTGTTTTGTTGTATAGGCTGTTTAGTGTTAGCGCTCGGTGCACCGATTATCGATCTGAGCATTCTGAACCTATCTGAGCATATGTGTGTGTGTGCGGGCATGTGTGCCTGCGGGTGTGCTCCCAAGTGGGCGTGAGAGAGTGTGCCCTAGGAGGGCGAGGCCTGGGAGGCCGGTTGAGTTGAGCTGGATTGGCTCGAAATTATGAACCAAAATGAAATAAACTGAAATCAAACCTAATTGAGATTAGGCGAGGACCGAGTAGGGTCTGGTGCCACCCTAGTCTCAGGGTGCTGTGTATCCTCGAAAGGACCTCGCCGCAAATAAAATAATTTTTGGTTAAAAAGGAGAAAATAAACCCGATTCAATTGATGGTCCAAAGGAAAGAGGAGCTGATGTCTTAGTGCTGAAGGTTAAGGTTAAGTTTGATGGCTAAGGAAGCTAAGGATTAAGGAAAGAGGAGCTGCTGAAGGTTAAGGTTAAGCTAAGTGTTGAAGGCTAAGGAAAGAAAGGAGAACAGGCACTACTAAGGAACAGAAGAAGAAGGTAGGAACAGAACAGAAGAATTGAGAATAAAAAGAAGAGAAAGAAAGAGAGAAGATGATAGAGGCTGAAGAAATAAAGGGAGGAAATTATTTTTCTTCCATCATTTTAATTACTTTTTGTTCTTAAATGTTGTAATAAGGCATGTTTTAATAAAAGAACTCTTATTGCCTTAATTTCTTTTGAAATAAAATTGGAAAACTAACATGTTTACTTGCTAATAAAGTAGATCATTTTGAGTAAATATGTTCTCTTATGAGATTTTGCATATTACTTCATTTTAATTAATATTTTGGCAAAATTTATGTTCTTAAAATCAACTTAGTTATACCTCCTAAACTTATAAAGAAAATAAAAGATAATTGGTGAATTTAGAAAAAATTATACCTCCCAGCAAACGACCTGGACTCAACCAGTAAAAATTTCTTAAATTTTAGGTTAATTCGACCCTATACTACACAACCGACACAATTTCGAGTTAACCTAAGTGACTTTTTCTACTCTTAATTAAGTGAAATTAACTTAATTACTGAGATGAGTGGAAGCCACTGATCATATACTACAACTAAATAATCTTTTAAAATACGATTTACGCGTTGGACAAGTTTGTACACTAAATTAAGGTGCTCTAAGCCTAGTACACTACCCCAAGACCCTCCTAAGAACCTAATTGGGTTCTGACTAAACTCAATTGACTTGGATCTAAGTCAATCAGACTCACCTAGTCAATTGGACTCCTAGAGTCCAATTGAGCTCAGATCTCAACCAATACAAGTCTAATTGGACTCAGTGAGAGTCCAATTGACTCAAGCCTGACCTAATTGGGTATTTTCTCTCCTAATTAGACATACATTCACTCAATTAAACTTGTGATAAGTTTAATTAAACATTCACTTTAGTATTAGGGTTTATAGCCTTAATTCTAGAAGCCTACCTAAACCTAATCACCTAGACCTATAGGACTCGGCCTAGACCACTCACACACACCTCCATAGTCACTCACACACACCCACACACACACACACATAGCCGCCAACTCTAGAGTCTTCCAAAGGTGGCGCCACTTTGAGTTGCCAAAGATAGCAACCAAATGAGTCCACAACCCACCTCCTTAGAAGGTGGATCTAAGAAGACCGACTCTTACTAAGTGGATGGCCACCTAAGGGTCTCTCTAGAGTCTTCTATAGTTCTCTAGAGAGACCACTTGAAGGCTACCCAAGAGTCTATTTAAAGACCCTCTTGGACGACTATGCACCCCATCTAGCCATCTAGCATTTAGCTCCATTCCATGTGCACCTCCATCCATGACCTCCATCACCATCTTCATTCCACCTTACGTCCAAGGCTAGAAAAGCTCTCCACCACCTCTCAAGAGGTCGACCTACCCACCATTGGCCATCCCTCTCTTTCCTTCTACCACCTCAAGCCACATAGGCCATTGAAGACCACCTCCAATGCCCTAAGTTCTCTTAGCTAGATTCATTCTTCATAATTAATTTTTGCATTAATTTCTTGTGTAGTAGTGTAGTCATCCTCTACCTGAATGATGCATGCATAATCTTTTACTAGATTCATGCATGCATCCATCTTCTGCTAGCTAGAATTTATGTTTTCAAGCTTTCATGTACAAGCATGTCTCTAGATTCAATTGTAATGATGACAATTCTTGATGAAATAAAATCTCCATTTGCACTATCTCTCATGTGATCATCAGTTCTGATTTAATCTCCTATTATATTGCAACAAAATGTTGGTTCCTGAAAATATAAACAACCTTACGATTGACACATTTTCCGTTAATAGCCATCGTGAAGTACGAATTGTGTGCACAAGTACCCACCTTCACTTTTAAAGTTTATTTGATGCAAGAGCATGTAGTAAGGGTTAATGTGACTAGCACAACTTTCATTCGCATGCTTGAAACTGGCGTACGATTTTAAGCAAATAGTAAAGGATCAAACATCAATCTTGTTTTTGAAACTCCTCCTTGAGATTGACCGGGTCTCACGTCTCGTTAACTTAATTTTTGTTGAGTCATATTTCGCAACTATATTACGACGTTTTCCTATCAAATACGTAATTTACGATTCCAACACTAGACTTGTGGCTCAAGGCTACAATTAGGAAGAAGGAATCGATTTTCATGAAACCTATGCTCCTATAGATAGATTAAAGTCCATTAGAAAGTTACTAGCTTTTGCTGCTCATATGGGATTCAAACTATTCCAGATGGACATCAAAAGTGCGTTTCTTAATGGATTTCTAAAAGAAGAAGTACATGTGAAACAACCCCCTAGCTTTGAAAGTACAAAAAACCTTGATAATGTTTTCAAACTAAACAAATCCTTATACGGACTTAGGCAAGCTCCTTGAGCTTGGTATGAAAGACTAAGAAATTACTTAATAGATAATGAGTTCAAAATTGGCTTAATTGATCCAACCTTATTTACTAAAAGAAAAGATAACCAACTAATTTTAATCCAAATTTATGCTAACGACATAATATTTGGTGCTATTGACGATCTCCTATACCAAGAGCTTTCAAAGGTTATGCAGGATCAATTCGAGATGAAGCTGATGGGAAAATTAAAGTTCTTCCTAGGGTTGCAGATTGAGCAATTGGAAGATGGAATCTTCATTTTGCAAACCAAATACACAAAGAAGATTCTAAAGAAGTTCAGAATGGATAAAACAAAAGGAAAAGACACACTAATGGCTAGCACTACATGTCTCAAAGAAGATGAGTCAGGTAAGTGCATAGATCAAAAGCTATATGGAAGTACAATAGGATCTTTATTGTACTTGACTACTAGTAACTTGACATACTTTTTAGTATTTGTCTCTGTACTAGATTCAAATAAATCCTAAGGATTCACACCTTAATGCCTTAAAATGGATACTTAAGTACCTACTTAACATTGTAGATTTTTGTCTGTTCTATCCCAAATCAACCACACTTGACTTACTCTCCTATTGTGATGCTGATTATGCGGGAAGTCAAACTGATCGTAAGAGTACTAGTGGAATGTATTAATTTCTTGGATATTTCCTAGTATCTCGGGTCAATAAGAAACAAAATAGTGTTTCTCTATCCACAATTGAAGCTGAATACATTGCTTCCTCTTTAGCATGTCAAAAGATCTTGTGGATGAAGCAAATACTTAGAGATTTTGAAGTAAACCTTGAAAACACTAGGATCCTCTATGACAATACTAGTGCAATATAACTGTCCAAGAATTATATTCAACATTCTAGAACAAAATATATAGATATCAGACATCATTTCCTTAGATATTATTCCCTGAAAAAGAAATAATTCTAGAATTCATTCAAATAGAAAAACTAGTTGATATCTTCATAAAACCTTTAGCAAAAGAAATATTTATAACAATAAGAAGAGAATTAGCCTTAACAAGACTTATTGAACTTTGATTGTTGTTTGATGTTTTGTCTTGTAAGCCATTGGTTGATCAAACAATTATCATGATCGATCAATGGTTAATCAACCAAATATTCTCTTTGATTAATCAATTTCGAAAATTTGGGTGGGAAATTTTCCTCCAAAATTTTTAAATTTTAATTGACCAAACTATCTTTTCATTGATCAAATTTTAGGCAGGAAAATTTCCTCCATTGGAAATTCAATTTAACTGATCAACTCTTCTTTTTGATCAACCACAATCGAATTTGGTCGACCAAATCTAGGCGGATTTTACCTCGTTGAGATTCTTGTTTAGTGAATCTAATCACTTGATTTTATCATTAATTATCATCAAATCTTTGATTTTGGCTATTTATTACCCTCTACCATATTTGCTTTACCCATTCCCTATGAAACCAACTTTTTTCCGTACATTTTCACCACAACAAAAATCCACCATCTCCTCCCATCAACCAAAACCAACACAACATCAATCAAGACTGCAATCTACCTCCAAGGTCCCACACCTCTACCATGGTCCCCTCTTCTCCATCCACCGTCGACCACCGCCACTGGCTATGACCACACCTTGGTTGACCAACCATAGCAACCTCCTCCTCAACGACATCCCCTCCGATGGTGATCGCCACCGGCCGTCCATCATCCTCCTTGGTATATCCCTCCTCCTCCTCTGCTACCAAGCGAATCGATCTTTGTCAATCCTTGGTATATCCCTATCCTCTCCCTATCCTTTTGATCATATCTTGTTATTTTGATCTTTTTTTGATGAGATTTGTTTGTGTTCTTACATTTTTCCGGTCACTGTTCTTGTTGTTCATCAGTGTTCTTCATCCGTTCTACGTGTTCGTGTCGTTTGATCCATTTCAATCTATGTTTTTTCTGCACTATCTATTTTTGATCGATCAATTTTGTATTCATGATCAACCAAAAAATATCGTACTCAAACATTTCTATAATGATTTTGATTGACTAATTATTATGCTAATCAACCAACTTATGATCACCAAAATAAATCCTGATCAACCAAAACATCTATGCTATTTTGACTTGCTTCCTGTCCACTTTTTGATCGATCAAATTTGATTTATGAATCAAACAAATTATCCTTCTGATCGATTAAATGCCTATTTTTAATCGACCAATACTTGTTTTAATTAACCAAAACTGTAACAGAACTATAATTATGACCCCCAAATGATCTCTGATAAACGCCAGTTTATTATCATTATTATGCATTAAAACAAACTTAGCTCTTAGGATTTTACTCCGCAAATGGGTTTTTGGGGTTGCATTTAGTTATAAATTAGGATAGGCATGTGTTGACGAGGCGAAATCGTGTTTTAAAAGATGTCACGTTGTAATATAGATGAAATCACCACGAAAACAAATAAGAATTTATAACTCGAAAATCAAAGTATCTGAGGTCGAACACAGGAAGCAATTGGGTATTTCAAAACTTAAGAACACAACTCTCAATAAAAAGTAATAACTAATTCAACCAAAATTGAAGAGTAATGTTATGTAGAAATAATTCTCAAAAGAATTGGATGTCTGATATTTTATCAGATGTCTTAAAAAAATCTTGCTACAGTGCTTTGGTTTGTGATTTTGGCCTTCTTTGTCCTCTCTCTCTCTTCTTTCTCTTTCTCTTTGCTCTGCGACTGTGCTCCTTCTGTCTTGTTCTTTGGCTTCTTCTTCTTTTCTTCTTTGTCTTTCCTTATCTTCTTTCTTCTTTTACTTGGTCGCTCCTGGTTCTCTCTTCCTTCTACCTTCTTTCTTCTATCTCTGCTAAGTCCCTGCTTCTCTTCTTCACTAGCTACTTTCTTCTTCTTCTGCTTCCTTCCTTGCTGTGGCTACCTTCTTCCTTGCTATGTCCTTAAGTCGCTACCTTCTTCTTCTCTGCTATGCCTCTTCCTTCCTTAGCTCCTTCTCCTTTCCTACACAACACCACGAAGCAAACCTACCCCCTACCCTTCCCGTGTCTCTCTCTCTCTATTTCTCTCTTCGGTACACTCTCCCAGAGCCGGGTAATCAAGTCGGGTGTGCACCCGGGTCCAAGCTCACTGGCATGGGTGTGATGTGTGAGGAGTGCTAGGTTTAGGTAATCGGGTTGGGTGCCAGGTCCGCGGGGGCAGGTTGCGGACGAGGCGTGAGTGAGGGTGAGGGGAGCTCACCTCGTGTTAGGTGGCGAAGAGCCTATAACACAAAAATAATTTATATCACATAGGTCGCTCGAAACTTACTGAGGTGGGACTAAAAGTCCCACCTGCTTCTTCGCGCGCTTCCGCAGGGGATGTCTCCTAATTGATGCAGCTACGAAGTGCTTTGGCCCTCGATAGATAGCTGATGCTATTCGTGGAGGAAAGTTGCGCACCTGGGACTTGGTCTCCTGGAGCGGGGCCACCTGATGCAAGCTTCGCTTCTTCTCCAATTGCGATGAGGGGTCCGACCTGTCAACATGAATACGGCCTCACGGTCCTATCAAACAACAAGAAAACCTTTGCCGTATCACAGCGAAGGTGAGGTGGGGGTCGGTGTGGCTCAGAATGGCCTAGGCGTGCATGCCTATGTCGGACTGTGATTGTGTGTGTGGGTTTATTCGGTGGAAGTGTGGAGCATGTGTGGCGGTCAGTGGATGGGCGGAGAATGACAAGTGGGTGTGGGCGGAGGTGATGCGATTGGTGGCGAGACGTGTGGAGGTGCGGAGTGATGGATGCATCTTGCTGGGGGTTAGCTGGAGATGAGGAAGATGAGGGTGGATAGTGGCAGCCGAGGGGTGGTTTTTGAAATAAAAGGAGGGAAAATAAAGAGTGGGAGAAGAGGAACTTATCTGTGGTGATTGGAGCGAAGGGGAGGCAGAGGAGATGAACGGCGCGCATGTGTCGTTGTCGGAGAAGATGGCCCTGAGGTGGAGATAACAGCGATGAGGAGGTCAAAGAGGCATGCGCTGGTGCGGCGCAATGCAGAGGAACGAGGCAAAGCGAACCTGATGAGAACCTCATCATGAGCCATAACTAGCTCATTTTGACCCAATACAAAGGATAAAAGCTCCTACATATCTCAAGGAAAAGCTTAACTCAGAGAATTCTGAGTTTGAGAAGAAAACCAGTCATAAGGGGTAAAAGTGCAATTTTACCAGTATAAACTGCATACAGGGTAATTCAGGGACCAAACACAGGTCAAAACAGCTTAATAAGAATAAAAGTGGGATGAGATGATCTAGCAAGGGCTACAGCACTTCCAAGGAACCAAATGATAATCTGTAACCCTAAAACAACCCACTTCAATTCACAAGGTTCGAGGCAAAGTAAAAATAGAATAAACCCTCTAAAATTCATAGAAAAATAATATCTAGGGTTTAGAACCTTCAATTTGGCCTTTAGAACCCATTTTGACCTACATTGAGAACCATGCCCAATTAATAACTTAATTTGGGTTTTTGCGCAAATTGACCGGTCAAACAAGGTTTAATATGAAAATAAAATTCACCATCAGATTCCTTAGGTCCTAATTAGTCATGTATAAAAACTTGAGCCTAAGAAGAAACCTCCTTGACCGACTTTACACTTTGGTCCTCATATATTTACTCTTTGGCCCTCAACTTTTGAACCCTCGCATTTTGGCCCCTAACTCTCCTTCGTTCTTTGCAATCAGGTCCCTCCTGCAAAACCCTGCCAGCACCATGCTCCGGCGACCTTGCGCGGAGCATGGCGCCGGGCAGGGTGAGGTGGGGGACCTGGCAAGTGTACCGGGGGTGCCCTGCGTCGTCAGCCGTCGCAGGAGCACCCCCCTGGACATTGTAGGCCACCATACCGGCCGTGCGAACGCACGGACGGTATGGGTTCATGTTCCGACCATTCTCCGGCGAGGGAGACACGTCGTCTCCCTCCGCCTTCCCCCCTGCTTCATCCCTATAAATACCCCCCGTCGCTCCACCGTTCTTCCCAGCCTGGATCTGACGGAGAAAACCCCCAACTTTCCTCTCTTCTCACTCCGGCAGACGCCCACCAGCTCCGGCGGTTCTTCCTCCTCCTCCTCTTCGCTCTGCCGCAATACCAGCAGCAGAGATTTCTTCCCCTGCTCTTCCCGCGTCGCGCAATACCGGCGCGCGCTGCCTCTGCCCCGTCGTCACCGCCGTCCTCCCCCCACTGGGCATTGTCTTCTCCGGCGACAGTCGATACGACTGTCACCCTGTTCCTCCCCCTTCGTCCCTGCAAGTAAGTTAGACCTACTCCCCTTCTTCTCCTCTTTCTTTCCCCGCTTTCAATTTAGTCAATTAAACCCTCGACCGCTCCTGTTCACCCTCACCCTCTCCGCCTCCGACCACCCTCCGGCGAGCCGCTCCCATCACCTCAGCGACCCACACGGCTCGCCGACCACCGCAGAACCTCCGCCGCCTCACCCTGATCCTCTTCCGCCCCTCCACTTCCCACCAAACACCCTCTGCAGATCCACCGAACACACCCACTTCCTCGCTCACAGTTTGACCTAGGACGACCTGTTCGCTCCACCTCGCCCCCTGCACACCCCCTGACCACCTTCGCCGTGCCACGGCGAAGGTCCCCCGCCTGTCTGATTTGGCCGAGAGGCCGTTCTATTGATTTCAGGTTCCAGGCCTGGACCGCCATTGGTGAGGAAGCTCGAAGCTTGCTTGAGGTTGCTCCAAGCCTAGATATCCCAGGTTGAAGACCTAGGCTGCGCGAAAGAGTCTTGCGCACACACCCTGGCCCTCAATTGGAGTTGCGAGCCTCAACAGCTGTTGCAATTGGAAGCACCATCCCTACTGCAGGCGTGAGAGAAAAGGGGTGCGCGGATAGTCCCACCTCGGGAATTTCTGAAGCCACACACCCACATAAATTGCAAAAGTGCCACCATCTGTTTGCCTCAGTTACCACGGGGTGAGGTCCCTCTCACCCGACCCGACCCGACTCGGCCTCGTCCGTGACCACGCTCCGCGGACCTGGCCCGACCCGATTAGACTGACCTGCACTCCTCGCCCACCACGCACGCCGGTGGGCCTGGACCCGGGCCTGACCCGAACCCGATTACCCGGTAGCGCTCTGGGAGAGCTTCCGAAGAGTGATTTCAGAGAGAGAGATATGCGGGGGAGGGGGTAGAGTAGGTTTTTGCCTCTTGACGAAAAAAAACTCTGAAGTGTGCAGGCCAAAGAAGAAGAAGCAGACCCGCTGAAGAAGAAGGAGCTGCTGCACTGTAGCGAAGGCATCGTTAAGTCGTCTCAGCACCGGGGCAGACGACGGAAGGTCAGCAGCCAGAGCAGGAAAGAAGACAGGCTGAAGAAGAAGGAAGAGCAACGGCCATCGCGAAAGAAGAAGAAGAGAGGTCAAGGCAGGTGAAGACAAAGAAGAAGAAGAAATGAAGAGAAGCAAGAAGCAAGAAAAGAAGAAGAAGATCTGAAGAAAAAGAAAGAAAGAAAACAAGGAAGAACAGAAGAAAGAAGAGAAGAAGAAGAAGCCAAATTTTCATCTCTCTCTCTCTCTCTCTCTCTCTTTATTTTTGTAATAGAACTTGTATATCTCTAGAATACAACTTGCTCCCTGAGTTCGACCTCGGGAACTCTTTTATTTTTCCGAGTAAAAAATTTTTATATGAAACGTTGGTAACAACCGGCTTTACTACAACGTTATAACAGAACCGACGACGTTTTCATCATTTTGGCGCCGCTGCCGGGGAGCAACGGCTATTCTAGAGGTAAACATTCCTGTACTTTTTTTATTTCTGATAATCTCCTCTCTTTTGTGCAGCTACAGGAACTCAAGAAGACAAGCAACCACACCAAAGACAGGTAAATTTTTCCTCTCACTATTAACCCCTAAGCTCTAAAGAGGAAGAAAAGAAAAGAACAAGCAATATAGGGCTAACCTGTCTTCCATATTTAGTAACCATAAAAGTTGCATGTTTTCAACTCATTATTTCTGCACACTATTAAGGGTATTTAAGGGCTAACACATTCTTGCTTGAGCCCTAATTACCCAACAAAGAATTAACTGGACCAAGTAGAGCCAACCTAGGATCCAACACTAGGGATTTAGAGACACACTCCTTAAGCAAGAATTGAGAAAACCAAATGAAGTGTGCCCAAGCCCTTGTCTGAAAATACCTATTCAAAGAAAATCTAAAACAATTGGCTCTCTAAACACTTGAACCCTAAAAGACAGGACCTAAAAGCTCTCAAAGAAAACAAGAGGTAAAGTTGACCCCTTGGGTCAACCAACCTTAAATTAGGTCACTCTTTGCACTTAAAAGACTAAAGTTCAAGTGAAAACCTTAAGCACCCTGATCTTAAAATTGGTAGACTTAAGAGGTCAAGATCCCCATTCTGGTCTACCTGGAACCGCAGTGACAAGAGAGGTCGGGTGGGGGAAACCCTGTAACCCGTGGGGACGCTCTACCGTGTAGGGGTCTTCGCGGGACTCTCCCTCTCTGGCTGCCCAGGTAATTCTCAGGTGGACGATCTTTCTGATCAAGGGGTCCATCTGCCCCGAACCTCTATAGTCACCCAACAATTTTTGGGTGTCTTGATTGGGTCCAGCACCTGCTTATCTCATCCAGCCCTTCAGTATTTTTCAGGAGGTCCTTGAAACCTCCTATAGAAATTCACTCTCCCCGAGGCTAAGCCTCGGCTCCTTTGTTTTTGCAGAAATCATTCACATAACCCCTCTTTCCTCTGATTCTGAACAAAATCCCCTTCTTCCATCTTGATTCAAACTTTGATTCCACCACCTGATCCAATTATGCAGCCTAATTACCTAGCAAGACTACCATTCAAGAAACCTGAATATCGGAGATCTATGAAAGATAAAATGATCGAGGATGCCATAAAATTCTATGAAAAAGAAGAAAAAACCTCAACACCAAGAGGAGATATTCAGGTTGATGTCCCAACAACCACATCCTTCATCATAAACTATGCCCAAATTCTATTGACTGGAATTTCAAAAGGATCAACCCGAGATATGCTCATGACAGGATACATTGAGATGGAAAAATTACACCAATCTGAATACCTTCAATGCTTGACAAATCCTGTACTTTGGGAACAACACCAAGATGCCCTTATAAAACGGGTAGAAATGATGAAATCAGTAGAACAAATTATCAACCAGAAATACCCGTATAAACCAGAAACAGAGGATGAACCATCTTGGAACAGTATTAAGGAACAATTCAGTTTCCCAGATCTCGGGATTGAGGCACAAAGTGGTTGTAAAATCCCAACCCAGATAGAAGACAATGTTGAATTAGGTTGGGATATTGCAGGAGAACACAATGCTGAGCCAACCCTAGGCCGTAAATCACCAAGCTTAGAACTCCAAGACTCCTGCAATGACAAGATTGGAATTGAACCTCTGGAGGGTATAAATTCCGCCCCTTGTTTTGATAAGGTAACCCTCGAAGGTTATTCAGACTTAGGTTCTAATAATTCTACCCACATCCTAAGCCTAGAACCTAGATCTGAAACTTATTGGGAAGATTATGAGGCCCCTTATGAGAAAGATCAAATTTTTACAGAATATGATTCCGGGCCTTTATTTTATGAATGTCCTTTTCCAACACCCTCAGGAAATCTGATTGATTTTTCAGAAAACATGCCAATTTATGATACAGAAACTGAGGAGTTGGATGAGCAAGGTTTTAATGGGATCTATCCTACCAGCTTAGAGCTTGAACAGAACATCTTTTTGAGCCCAGAAGTGACATATAGGCTAGAACCCAGTCAGGCTGCTGATTCCACATCTGATGATTTGTGCTGTGGTGGAATTCATGATCATTTTTGCCAACTCTCCAACAATTTCAGATCTGACTATAATTGCGGAGAGATTCCCCTTCCTGAACACGCCAGGCCTATCTACGACCTCAGTTCACATGATTCTGACTCTGACTCCGACTCTGAGGTCCTGATTCCCGAGATAACCGATAACACAGAATCATTCCTTTTCGATCCTCAGGAACCAAAAACAGAAAATGCCAAGAGTAATTGCAACCAAGAATCCAAATTTTTTCTCGAATCCGATTTCTTTCACCCTACAAACACTCTTCTGGCATTTGATAGTTACCCAGAGGACTCTCTACAGAAAATCACCTATCATCTGTTTCTAGAAGAGCCCTCGTACACAATGGCCACCTCATCCGCACACACAGAACAGATCAAAACCTCTCCCAAACCCCGACCCGCAACCGGACTCAATTTCTATGCTGATCCACCTCTCACCGAGCCGATTGCATTTCCACATCGGGTTTCGAACATTGATCAGACTACATACCATGCTCTATCATTCTCTGATCACCCCTGTAGGGTTCCTGTATCAACCACTGATTATCCTACGGGTCCCTACTCTGACCAGGCTGATTCGACTCAGCCAAACCCTGCGTTTACACTTCCACATCTATCTGAGCTACATAGTTTATGGTGGGTTCCACACCTTTTTATCTACATCTATCAACCCACCAGATTGATTGGGTTTGGGCTGCATCATCAGCCTGTTGATCTGAACAAGCACCTGGTTGGACCAACCAGGCTCTTAATCAAGGTGCTTGTCTTACAAAACTCTGCTGATTTGACCATCCCCTCTCCATCGCATTTCCCGCTTGGCTGAAGGAATCAAATTTAGCGCTCAACGGGAGGCAGCCCGTCATTCTCTTTGAAAACCTGAAACTTGTTCTGACAGCTTTTTGCACTTGAAGTTCACACTTTAGGACAGCCGACTCCACCTCAGGTGCTTGCATCTGAGATTAGAAATCATCCGCAACAGTCACCCCGACCCATTCACTCATCAAAACAGCTATCCTAATGTATGAACTTAGTTGAATAAAAACCCCTAGGTTACAATGAGGACATTGCAAATCTTAGGCATGGGGGGGTATGAAAGTGCAAAAACTCATAAGAAAAGGTTTCAAACAAAAAATTCACATATGCCAAAAATACCATAAAAATTAAAAAATTTTTTCGAAAAAGAATAAGAGGAAAAGAGGAGAAGGAAAATTTTGTGAAGGAGAAAAGAAACAAAATGAAAAAGGAGCACAAAATTATGAGAAAAAGTGATAGTCATTAGTAAGGAACTAAGGAATTAACCTAAGCTCTAGACCTCATTCAAGAAAAGTGCACAATAAGATTAGTAAAGAATGCAAACCTTAGGCATTCTTGAATAGACTCTTAGTACCCATTAAGATCTGGACACTCCTCAAGAGGTTGAGGAAAATGAAAAGCTGAAGTATTAGGTCCAAGGCTTAGGAAGTATTCGGCCTCGTTAACTAATTTTTGGTTTACGGGACTCAGTAACCTAAGCACCCTAACCTCACACACAGCCTGGTTCAGTAAGCGTAAAAATCAGAATCACGCAGAAGCGTCGCAAAAATCTGAAAAGAACACCTAGAATAGGAGCGGCCGATCAACACAAGTTGATTTGGACGAGTTCCCAACGCAGAGAGGCGGGAAATCCCCGCGAAGACGCGTAACAAAATATCGTCTCCTCGGTGCTTGTCTCTTAGGATATTTACATATCCTACGGGGGGCATGTAAGCACTCTGCTGGTTCAGATTCCATGGATGGCATTATCTCGAAGTGTCAATTGCCAGGGTCTGGATTCGGCCACGGAATACCATGGATGGGATTATCTCGAAATCTCAATAGCCAGGGTTCCGGGGGTTGCCATGGGCGGTGCTATCTCGAAGCATCGATCGCCAGGAACCCTTGAGGATTGATGATGGGAGCAAGGAATCTGATACAGACCGTGTTGAAAAGCCAATCCTAGGCTAGAACTAAAAAGAAAAAGAGAGAGAAAACTCTCCAAACAGAAAAACTTTCTATCTCTCTCTTACAAAACGCACTGCGAACTGAGCCAGGGCTAAAATCATTTCAAGCACGGGTGCTTTAACCACGAAGTCCAATAAACCTTAGGTTAGTTCTTGTGGGCCTTAAAAACCTTTGCTAAAAGACTGAGGCTAAGGCTAGACAGATTTGGATCTTGACTGGTACTGGAGTACCTTTTAGGCCTATGATCAGCATTCTAACCTAATCTATGAAGGCACTTATCTAAAACTATTGAAAACTTCATGGTCTAGAACAAGGGTTGAAACCTTAAGTTTTTGCTAAGGGACTAGCAAAAGCTAGGCATGGGGGTATGATGAGAACCTCATCATGAGCCATAACTAGCTCATTTTGACCCAATACAAAGGATAAAAGCTCCTACATATCTCAAGGAAAAGCTTAACTCAGAGAATTCTGAGTTTGAGAAGAAAACCAGTCATAAGGGGTAAAAGTGCAATTTTACCAGTATAAACTGCATACAGGGTAATTCAGGGACCAAACACAGGTCAAAACAGCTTAATAAGAATAAAAGTGG
Organism: Thalassia testudinum; assembly: GCA_037157565.1. Taxonomy (NCBI): domain Eukaryota; kingdom Viridiplantae; phylum Streptophyta; class Magnoliopsida; order Alismatales; family Hydrocharitaceae; genus Thalassia; species Thalassia testudinum. The sequence continues at coordinate 126,227,802 of JAZHRO010000014.1, read as the reverse complement.
GATGAGATGATCTAGCAAGGGCTACAGCACTTCCAAGGAACCAAATGATAATCTGTAACCCTAAAACAACCCACTTCAATTCACAAGGTTCGAGGCAAAGTAAAAATAGAATAAACCCTCTAAAATTCATAGAAAAATAATATCTAGGGTTTAGAACCTTCAATTTGGCCTTTAGAACCCATTTTGACCTACATTGAGAACCATGCCCAATTAATAACTTAATTTGGGTTTTTGCGCAAATTGACCGGTCAAACAAGGTTTAATATGAAAATAAAATTCACCATCAGATTCCTTAGGTCCTAATTAGTCATGTATAAAAACTTGAGCCTAAGAAGAAACCTCCTTGACCGACTTTACACTTTGGTCCTCATATATTTACTCTTTGGCCCTCAACTTTTGAACCCTCGCATTTTGGCCCCTAACTCTCCTTCGTTCTTTGCAATCAGGTCCCTCCTGCAAAACCCTGCCAGCACCATGCTCCGGCGACCTTGCGCGGAGCATGGCGCCGGGCAGGGTGAGGTGGGGGACCTGGCAAGTGTACCGGGGGTGCCCTGCGTCGTCAGCCGTCGCAGGAGCACCCCCCTGGACATTGTAGGCCACCATACCGGCCGTGCGAACGCACGGACGGTATGGGTTCATGTTCCGACCATTCTCCGGCGAGGGAGACACGTCGTCTCCCTCCGCCTTCCCCCCTGCTTCATCCCTATAAATACCCCCCGTCGCTCCACCGTTCTTCCCAGCCTGGATCTGACGGAGAAAACCCCCAACTTTCCTCTCTTCTCACTCCGGCAGACGCCCACCAGCTCCGGCGGTTCTTCCTCCTCCTCCTCTTCGCTCTGCCGCAATACCAGCAGCAGAGATTTCTTCCCCTGCTCTTCCCGCGTCGCGCAATACCGGCGCGCGCTGCCTCTGCCCCGTCGTCACCGCCGTCCTCCCCCCACTGGGCATCGTCTTCTCCGGCGACAGTCGATACGACTGTCGCCCTGTTCCTCCCCCTTCGTCCCTGCAAGTAAGTTAGACCTACTCCCCTTCTTCTCCTCTTTCTTTCCCCGCTTTCAATTTAGTCAATTAAACCCTCGACCGCTCCTGTTCACCCTCACCCTCTCCGCCTCCGACCACCCTCCGGCGAGCCGCTCCCATCAGAACCCTACCACTGGTATGGTGGCAGAACGATGAGAGGAGGGAGGGGAGGTCACCGGAGCTTGCAGGCATTTTGATTGGAGATGAGTAGGGATGAAATTTAGAGGGTATCGGTGGCTAAATCAAGCTTGGAGGATGCGCAAAGGATTGGGGGTCCTTTTATAGTCGCTGGTCCAGCTTCTTGTGCTTGGAGGGCAAGCCTTCCAGTGCACAATCCTCATCGGAGAAGGAAGGTGTTTAGAACACCCAAATCTCTCGAGCGTTCGCACGAGAGATTGGGTGTAAATTTGATCTGGAGATCACGTTCAGACGATGGAGAAATCCTCAGGGAATCTCCCTTCCAAATTTGGGAGATCTCTGAGGATTCAAGAAGATAACAACCTCGAATCTTCGTCAGAGTAGGATTTCTCTGCTGTAATGGTGGAGGGACCTGAATGCAAGGGTGGCGAGGAAGCTAGGGGGCTCTGTGCAAGGTTTTTTCAAAAGTTAGGGGTTAGAATGTAATTGAGTTGACCATTTTGCAAAGTAGGTCAAGATGGCCTTCCCTTAACCCAAATTTTGGTATAAACCTAATTTATACCTAAGGAATCTAATGGTGAAATTTGATTTTAGGTTTGACCATGTTTGACTAGACATTTTACACAAAAACCCAAATTAGATAAAATACTGAGCTAGGACCCCAATCTAGGTCAAAATAGGTTCCAAAGGATAAATTGAAGGTTCTAAACCCTAGGGGATATTTTTCCATGAATTTTAGAGGATTTAGTTGATTTTTATCCAGATTGGAACCTTGTTGAATTAAGCGGGTTTGTTTTAGGGATGTAGAATGTCATTTAATTCTTAAATCTCACAACAACACTTTTCTGACTGAATCATCCCACTTTTCCTCTTATTAAGTCTAATTGACCTATGTTTAACCCTTTAGGAATCCTGTTAATGCACTGCAATGGTAAAATTACAGTTTTACCCTTTAGTTCATGTTTCCTTCTCAAAATAGTAAACCCTTGAGTTAGGTCTTCCTTTAGGTTATGCAGGAGCTTTTGTTTACTTTCTCAGGTCAAAATGAGCTAGTTAGGGCTCATGATGAGGCTCTCATCATACCCCCATGCCTAGCTTTTGCTAGTCCCTTAGCAAAATTTTAAGATTTTAACATTTGTTCTAGACCATGAATTTCTTCTACTAGTTGTGATAAGGTGAGGCTCTCATCATACCCCCATGCCTTTCTTTCTTTTTTCTTTTGTGATTAGGTTAAAATGCCGACAATAGGCCTAGAGGTACTCAAGTGCAAACCAAAATTCGGACTTGACCCGCTTTAGCCTCAGTCCTCCGTAAAGGTTTTTAAGGCCTACAGAAACTATCCTAGGGTTCGTTGGACTCCACGGTTAAAGCACTTGTGCTTGAGACATTTTTAGCCTAGGTTCAGTTTGTAGTGCATTTTTGTAAGAGAGAGACAGAGGATTTATTTGTTTGGAGAGTCTTCTCTCTCTTTTTCTTTTTATTTCTAGCTTTGGATTGGTTTCTCAACACGATTTGTATCGGATTCCTCGTCCCCAAAATCAATCCTCAAGTGTCCCTAGCAATCGATGCTTCGTGATAGCACCGCCCATGGCAACCCCCAGAACCCTGGCTTTCGGGATTTCGAGATAATCCCACCCATGGCATTTCGTGGCCGAATCCAGACCCTAGCAATCAACATTTCATGATAATGCCGCCCATGGTATTTGAACCAGCAGAGTACTTACATGCCCCCGGTAGGATATTTAAATTTCCTAAGAGACAAGCACTGAGGAGACGATATGTTACGCATCTTAGAGGGGAATTTTTGCCTCTCCACGTTGGGAACTCGTCCAAATCAACTTGTGTTGATCGACCGTTCCTAATCTAGGAAACTTTTTCAAAACATTAAAATACTTTTTGCATGATTTTGATATTTATGTACATTGAACCAGACTATGTGGATTGGGGTACTTAGGTTATCGAATCCCGCAAACCTATGGTCAGTTAATGAGCCCGAATACTCCCTAAGCCTTAGACCTAATACTTAAGCTTTGCATTTTCCCTAACCTCTTGAGGAGTATCTAGATTTTAGCGGGTATTTGAATTTTTAAGCCTAAGAGTCTAGCCCAAAAGGCCTAAAGTCAGCGTTCCTACTAATCTCTTTTGTATCTCCTTATCACTTTTTTCTCATTTCTTTTTTCTTGATGTGGTCTAGAACTTCAGTTAATCCCTTAATCTTTTACTAATGACTATTTATTTTTTTTTCTTTTTCATTTTGTGCTCCTTTTTGGCATTTTGCTCTTTTCCTCCTCATATTTTGTATAGCCCATAAAATTTTTCTCTCCTCCCTCCTTAGGTCTTTTTTTTTTTCTTCAGATTTTTCAATTTTTTCATGTTTTTTTTTGTGATATGTAACTTTTTTTTTGTTGAAACCTTTTCTTGATATGAGTTTTCCTGACATTTTGCACTTTCATACCCCCTCATGCCTACGATTTGTAATGTCCCCATTGTAAATTAGGTGGGTTCGAATTCAGCTTAGTTCATTCATTAGGATAGGTGTTGGGTGAGCGAACGGGTCGTGGTAACTGTTGCGAACGATTTCTAGACTCGGGTATGGGTACCTAAGGTGGAGTTGGCTGTACTAATGTATGAACCCTAAAGTGCAATATGAATTCAGCATGGAAATGTTAGGAAAGGTTACGGGTTTTTTCAAAGAATGATGGGTTGCCTCCCGTTAAGCACTGAGTTTTACGCCATCGACTGGGCACAATGAGCTCAGGGAGAATGGAGGATAAAGGATGACTCAGCTAAATCTGTATTAGTCATGTCAATGAACGGTTTGAGTCTTTGACCGTTCACGGCAAAAGGTTCGGAATCGTGGCTGAGTGGACTGATCTCAATGGCTCCATTTCCAAAGATTCGTTGGACTAGGTAGGGTTCGATCCACTTAGATCGTAGCTTTCCTAGGAATAATTTGAGTTGGGCATCAAAGAGTAGAACCTTTTGACCAGGATGAAAGATTTTTCTAGAAATGTGTTTGTTGTGAAAGGCTTTAACCCGCTCTTTGTAAATTCGCGAGTTCTCATATGCGTCATGGCGTAATTCATTGATCTCGCTCATTTGAAGCCTTCTATGTGTTCCAGCCTTAGAAAGATCTAGGTTGCAATTCCATACTGCCCAATAGGCTTTATGCTCCAATTCGACGGGGAGGTGACATGCCTTCCCATACACCAGTCTGAAGGGAGACATACCTAATTGGGTTTTGTGGGCGATCCTATAGGCCCACAATGCTTTCGGAAGTCGGGATGACCAATCCTTCCTGTCAGGTCGAATAGTAACTTGGAGGATTTTCTTGATCTCCTGATTTGATAGCTCAGCTTGACCATTAGTTTGGGGGTGGTAAGGAGTAGAGATTTGATGCAACACCTCGTATTTGGTCATCAGTGACCTGAATTGAGCATTTGTGAAATGGGTCCCTCCATCGAAATTATTGCTCGTGGAATCCTAAACCTTGAGAAGATGTTTTGATGAATGAATCTGATAACAACCTTGTGATCATTGGTTCAGGTCGGAATGGCTTCTATCCACTTGGACACGTAGTCAACGGTGAGTAAGATGTATTTGAAACCATCCGAGATAGGGAAGGGTCCCACAAAATCAATCCTCCAAATGTCAAAAATCTCGCATAATAGGATCGACTGTAAAGGCATCATGTCTCGATGGCTCATGTTGCCCAAGGTTTGGCAATGGGTACATGCCTTACAGTGATCGTATGCATCCTTGAAAATTGTGGGACAATAAAAGCCACACTAGAGGACTTTTGATGTGGTTTTGTGTCCTGAAAAATGTCCACCGCATGCCTGGTTGTGGCAGAAGGAGAGTATGTCTTTGATTTTCGCTTCCATGACACATCATAGAATTATTTGATCAGCACCAATGCGGAATAGATATGGGTCTTCCCAAAGGTAATACTTGGCATCAGAACGTAATTTTTCCTTCTTGGCCTTTGGCCAATCGGACGGGATCTGATGTGATGCCAAGTAGTTCACTATGTCTGTGAACCATGGAAGCCCTGTATTGATAGTCAGGAGGTGCTCATCAGGAAAGTGTTCTGTGATGGGTTCGGAAGGGTCAATGATCTCAAAAGGAAGGCGGGACAAGTGATCTGCTACTACATTTTGTTTTCCCAGTTTGTCACGAATCTTGAGGTCAAATTCTTGCAACAGTAAGATCCATCAGATTAATCGAGGTTTCGCATCCTTTGCAAGGAGATGCCTCACAGCTGTGCGATCCAAGTAGATGATAACACAGGAGCCTAGGAGGTATGATCTGAATTTTTCTAGGGCAAATACTACAGCCAACAACTCTTTCTCAGTGTTGAACGAGTTTTGCGAATCTCTACGCATATGAGATTGGTTTTGGAAAACCTGTCGTTGTAGTTTGAAAGCGAAGAATTCGTGTTCAACAAATAAAATTTATATCGAAATTAAAATTCCGTGTTAAACATAGGGAGGCGGACGTCTGATTTAAAAACTACGCATTTCTTTTTATTTGTTACAGAATAATTCAATTTAGAACTATCTAATTATTTATAATAAATAGAAGAGAGAGAGAGTAAGATAGAAAGAGAATATTACATAGAGAAATCAAAATGAGATGTAGAATAAACAAGGAATTTTTCATTGAAGAGATTGTTCATTACAACTAGAAAGCATAAAACGATTACTCTAGAAAGCGATAAATTTACTCTAGAAAGCATTAAAAGAATGGAGGGAGAAATGTCCTCGACGATTGCTTGGAGGACGAGTAGATTAATCTAGAAAGCAGTAAATCTATACTAGAAAGCGGTAAAAAGAATAGGGAGAGAGAAATCCTCCTCGACGGTTGCTTGGAGGACGAGCCGGACGGGACGACGCCTGGACGAAGGAGAACGAAGCAGGACGAAGGAGGATGAAGCAGAACAACGGGAACGAAGCAGCACGCCGTCGTCGTCGCGGGATCCACTTCCGAAGGGGAACGAAAATTGGACTTTATCTCGCGAGAAGCATCCTAGGTGTGGGACAAGCTTCTCTTGAGCTTTGGAGGGGTAGAGAAGAGAAAGAAGGGATGAGAATTTCGTATGGAGGGGGTCTCCTTTTATAGTTGCAAGGAGTGGGGACAAAATGGACATTACAACTTCAAAACAATAAATAAGGGGTCTTTAGTGACGGATAAAACCGTCGCTAAAGCCCCCAACGTTGGAGTAGCCTCCGTGCCCACGCGCGCCCGCTCAGCTGCCCGCGTGCGTAACGCCTATGCACGTCCGCGAAGTCTCAGCTGTCCGATCGCGAGATCGGACGGCTTAAGACGCATCTTCGTCCGCTGCGCTGCGCGCCCGCCCGCGTGCGATCGCGCGTTACACGTGAAGGTTTCCCTACTAGGAGGGGTGACGTAATAATATGCGGAAATAAAATATAAAGCAATCTCACAAAAATCAATCGCACAATGTACACAGGTATTTTTAGGTGGAAACCCAAACCGGGTGAAAACCACCACCTAACCCTCTCGAGTTAGGATTTTCCGATCAACCAAGTTGATCAAAATCCACTAAACGAATCACTTTAAACGAGGGTGATTCAACCTCAGTACAACCACGCTACAAGTACGAGGGTAGCGTTCCTCAACCCCTTCTCTCCACGAGAAGGATTTTGTCCCACGAAGGAGACGGGAATTCGCAAAGCGAATACCCAACCAAAATACAAAGATAAAATAAAACAACAGTCCTATAGAGCCAACAAAATTAAACCTAGCTTCTATAGGAAATAGGAAACTCCCCTTTGCAAGGAGTGCGTCGATGATGACGCGGTGCGTGTGCCACGCGATGGCGCTACGTCGCTCTCGTTATCAACGCCGGGAGAGCGGGTGCGCAACGGTTGAATGCTCTCAAGAAAATGGAGCTTGAGCTTGGAGAGCAAGAGAGTCTTTTCTTTGGACACAAAAGGTTTGAAAGTGTATTGCAAGGTGTGTGTCTTAGTGTGTATATCTTGTGTCTCTAGGTGTGTATCTTATGTATCTAAGTGTATCCAAGTGTGTTTTTGTGTTGCAAAGGCTCCCCTCTATTTATAGAGGCCTTAGGAAGGCTTTGGAAGGCTTAGAAAGGGTTCTATAGCCGTTGGGAACAAAGCCCAAGAGAATCAGGCCGAAATCAGGACAATGATTGCATTTGACAGGGTCATCAGACGTCTAACTCTGGCATCAGACGTCTGGAAGGCCACTTTAAGACGTCTGATTTAAAGGTCAGACGTCTGATTCTATGCGGGTTTCTCCCTGACTTGAATCATATCTAAACAGGGTTTTTGTGCAAGTCCATCAGACGACATACAGGACGTCTGGTACTATGTCTGGACGTCTGGAAACCTACTTTTACTGTGGGAATTGATTTCCAAACGTTGCAACGGCTAGAAAATCTCTGAGAAGAGATTTTGGGTCAGCCGAGGCAAAACGGTCAATTATCAGACGTCTGGGAAGACCTATGGACGTCTGATAAGGTTCTAACGGTCATATACTTGAGTGTTTTCTAAGCCAGCCAACGGTCCACTAATTGGACGTCTGGCAAAGTCATCAGACGTCTCCTAAGACGTCTGGTCTAAGGTCTGGACGTCTGATTTCATCAGACAGAACTAACTATGTCCAGCCTAACAGTTATCAGACGTCTGAAACAACAGCCAGACGTCTTAAAATTCTTTATCAGACGTCTGATTTTGGGATTAGACGTCTGGAAATGCTATTTGAGCCCTATATTGGTTTTCTAAGTATTTTACAGAAAACCTAAGTATCCTAGGGTTGTGCAGGTGTTCCTAAGACTACTTTTAGGGTACTTTGAGGCTCTTTAACATAATGTTCTAAGGAATCAAAAAGAGCAAGAAAATAAATACATGAGATGCATGAAAGGATAAAAAAGAATCTATCCTATTCTTCTTGTCTTCCATCTCCAATCTTTCGCTCCACGCGAACCTCCTGTGTTTTCCGTCAAGCTCCTCCAATCCGTCCTGGATGCGAGCTTGAACTCCATCTAAACACGTCCACATTTGCAATTGACCTGAAATCTAGGACTCAAATTGCAAATGTTAAATAACACGTGTTTTGTTATCATCAAAACAAATGATCGTGGTGCTCTAGCACCAACAATCTCCCCCTTTTTGATGATGACAAAATCGTAAATAATAATGCATAAAAATCCTCCCCCTTTTTGACATTATCAAAAAGGTTTAATTGATTTTACATTTCCTATAACTCCCCCTTAAAACATGCTCTTCTATGAGTTTCTTTTAACAAAGGTGATATTCTCCCCCTTTTTGTAACAATGCGATAGCTATTATTTTTCTCCCCCTTTCTAAAGGAAATTTAGCTACCTTATATCTCCCCCTTAAAAATTGACAATTAGCTCATCCTTTTTTAACTCCCCCTATCTAAATGCTTATGATAAAAAGATAGGGTAAAGGGTTTTACCTTACCTACCATGGCCAATAAAATGGGCCGAATGGTGGTGGTGGATGCCACATCGGATGGGGCTCCCATCCGTTGCTTGGAGGCCCGGGCATTGGCGCCGGTCTCCAATCTGGTGGTCGACGTGCGGCGGGTCCGTCGTTTGTTCGCCGTCTTGTCGGTCTTCTTGTTCTCCTCCTTGGTCTACTCCTTAGTTCTCCCAACTTAAGTTGACCAGCCTTGAGCTTGTAGGTCCAGTCCTTTATGTTGTAGTCATCCCTGAACCCTACAAAACAAGATTCTAATTTTTTCTTCGGTATCCAAGTGAGCTTGGATCCGGATTTGTTAGAAGGTCTCCTTGATGGAGATCCTTTCTCAACCTTAGGGCTATAAAAATTATCAACTTTGTTGATTAATTTGTTAGAATTTTCCCTAAGACATGCAATTTCTCTTTCTATAATTTGCATCTTAGTGTTGAACGAGAATCTACGCTAACGTGTTTGGTTTTGGAAAACCCGTCGTTGTAGTTCGAAAGCGAAGGATTCGTGTTCAACAAATAAAATTTATACCGAAATAAGAATTCCGGGTCGAACACAGGGAGGCGAACGTTTGATTTAAAAACTCCGCGTTTCTTTTTATTTTGTCACAAAGAAATTCAATTTAAACTATCTAAGTATCTACAACAAATAGAAGAGAGAGAGGGAGTAAGAGAGAGAGAAGGAATACTATACATGGAAATCAAAATGAGATGTAGAATAGACAAGGAATTTATCATAAAAGAGTTCTTTCATTACAACTAGAAAACATAAAAAAATTACTCTAGAAAGCATTAAAAGAATGGAGGGAGAAATGTCCTCCTCGACGATCGCTCGGAGGATGAATAGACTACTCTAGAAAGCAGTAAAAGGAATAGGGAGAGAGAAATCCTCCTCGACGGTCGCTTGGAGGACGAGCCGGACGGGACGACGCCTGGACGAAGGAGAACGAAGCGGGACGAAGGAGGACGAAGTAGAAGAACGGGAACGAAGCAGCACGCCGTCGTCGTCGCGGGATCCACTTCCGAAGGGGGACGAAAATTTGGACTTTATCTCGCGAGAAGCATCCCGGGTGTGGGACAAGCTTCTCTTGAGCTTTGGAGAGGTAGAGAGGAGAAGGAAGGGATGCAAATTTCGTATGGAGGGGGTCTCCTTTTATAGTTGCAAGGAGTGGGGGCAAAATGGACATTACATCTTCAAAATAATAAATAAGGGGTCTTTAGTGACGGATAAAACCGTCGCTAAAGCCCCGCCGTCGCCGTCGCCGCCGTGCCCACGCGCGCCCGCTCGGCTGGCCTGCGCGCGTAACACATACGCACGTCCGCGTCGTCTCAGCCGTCCGATCGCGAGATCGGACGGCTTAGATCGCGTCCGCGCCTGCTGCGTAGCGCGCCCGCCCGCGTGCGATCGAGCGTCCACCAGAGCGTCCAATTGCGCGTCGGCGCTATCGGGCGCGCGCGGCCGTTGGACCTTCATCCGACGCTCGTGCGCGCCCGCTCGCCCGCGCCTTCCACCCGCTCACCGCGGCTCGAACCCGCGACCTCCGCTTCGCCCGCAGCTGCGTCGCCGCTGCGCTACGCGGGCAAAATGGTCGCGCGGACGTTTTTAAACGCGAGCGACCGCAGCCGTTGGATCGAGATCCAACGGCGGAGAGGAGACGGTGCGCGGTCTTCACAGGACTCCTGTGGCCGATTGGGCGGCTGGGATGGCGCCACGTGGCGCCATCTTGGCCGTCCATCTTCTGGAAGTTGTAGATGGTGCCACGGATGTCGGATTGACTCGATTTTTGTGTCGTTCGGCTGCGATCGTCGATCCGAATTCATCCGTGTGGTCGGATTTTCCATCTGAAGTGCGGATTTACACCATCCTGGCCCTTGATCTTCTAGGGTTCCCCGATCTCTATCTGATGCTACGGATGCCTGATTAGGGCGATCTTGGAGTCGTTGAACACCAATCGTCGCCCTGATCATATCCATACGGTTGGATCTTTGATCCGAGGCCCCGATAAAATATTTGCCCTATCCAAGCACATAAAAAGAGACAATTAACCTCCATTTTATTCAAACTACTCTAAATGCAAGATGATGCATGTAATGCAATATTTATATCTTGAAATGCAATCCTATGCTTAAGAACATGCATAAATAGACATTTCAAGTAGTGTAAATGTGTTTACATCATACCCCCATGCCTATCTTTTGCTAGTCCCTAGCAAAAACTATATGCTATTTATAAAAGAATTAGGTTAGATTATTTGGACCTGAGTTATTTTCAATCATTAAGAAATTGTCTACTTAAGAACTGAACTTTCAAAGACACCACAGTGCCCGGGTATCAGCCAAAATGCAGACCGCCTCAAGCCTCGCCTTATTCAAAGAAAATTTTCTTTTTCTGTTTTTACTCTCTTTTTTTTTTTTTTTTTTTTTTTTGGATTTTCAAAATTTTAGGGTTTAAGAGTGGCTTTCTACGGCCATTCAACTCACCCAAGATTTGATGAGAACCCTAAGTTTTAAGCATCTTATTGTGATTGTGATAGACTCGTTGACCGGCAATTAAAACGGACTTCGGATTTCTACGCCTCTAGGTGACCTCAAAAAGAATTCTGCCTAAAGGTGTATCTTTACAACCGGTAGCTTTCTCCCTACTTTTATTTTTTTAACGGGGTCAACAAAAGGGTGAATCCAGTGTATATCTCCCCGGTTTATTCTACTTCTCCGCTTCTTCCTAAGTGTTTTGGGAATTTTTAGTGCATTTTCTGAGCTGGGTTCTGGACAACCGGTCGATGAGTTGTTACCACCGACAACTTGCCAGCCATACTCGTGCGGCGAAGTGTGGCTTATTTCTTTTTGTTCTTTTCTCCTTTTTGATTTTTTTTTTTTTTTTTTTTAAGTAGGTGGCTTCCCTGGTCTAAGATTTACCTAAAGGCAGCAAAAAGAGAAAGGTCCAGTGACTGGGCTCTGGACAACCTACCTATGGGCTGTTACCCACGATAACTTGCCAGCCATATCACCCTAGAAGGTTCATTAGCTACCCAATTTCCGTTAAGATCGCCAAACAACGAGTCAGTGCAAAGAAAGTGTGTAGATGCTTAAAACTCAAAATTCCCTTAAATCAGAGGGCGGGTTGACAAGTCGTGTACTTATCACCCAAACTTATTTATTCCAATTATAATAAAATTCAGGTTGGCGAGAACTCGAAAAACAAATCCACATTTTAGTGGATACATAGGCTGATTAAGTCCAAAGACCTGAAGGGTCTTTGTGTTCAGAACATAATATAGTATTTCTTAAGATGGAAAATTTTCTTAAACCCAAATTCTCTTTCCTAATTTTGATTTTTTTTTATATATAAAACAAATCTACGGAGCTGACGAATGAATTCAAAGATAAATATCCATCCCCCCATGCCTATCTAATGCAATGTCCTCATTGTATTAAAAAGACATAAAATAGAGAGGAAAAGCGTAGAAAGCACCTGAATTGCGTGGATATCGGGTCCGCTCCGAGATGAAAATGAAAAAGAACTGTATATGTGCTCAGTTTAGTGCCTTCAGCTAGGCACACTATACAAAGAAAAGAAATGAAGAATTCACATGTGCAGGTCAGAATTAGAATGAACAGAAGAATCCTCTGACCTGTCAGCAAAGGTCCACAGATGTGGACCAGATTGTGGTGCAGACCCACACCCCATAATCGAGAATATCTTAGGTTCTGGATAAAAATTACCCAAAACCTAAAATCAGAATGCAAGCGGGGTCGGGCCTGCGATTTGTGAGGATGCAACCCAAGGCCAAAATGTCGGGTTACAGAGAATTGAAGCTCAAAAGGATAATCGTTAAATGTGTGCTTGAGTTTGACATCCTCGAAACAAATGTCGTAAGGGTTCTGACTTGATGGTTTCAGTTTAAAAGGAACCCTTCGACTCAATCTTCCATTTCCTCCAAAATTGACTTCCCAAATCAGAATTTCCCAGCTCCTATCCTCCTCATTCGGCATATCAAATTCCATGACCTCTTGTATATTCATCACCCCGTCTGAAATCTCCAAGTCTAGATGATGTGGCAAAATCAAAATTGACTTGGGTCTAATTATCTCAGAATTAGAATTATCAATAAGCTCAACAGGGTGTAACTGATATCAGGGCATTGAATTAATTCCTCCAGAAAATGCGATTCTGGATCCGTATCGTGTGCCCTAATAAGATCAGTTTCCTCAGTTATTGGGCTATCAAATGATCTATCAGATTCCTCAGGCCCAATCGTCTCACAAAAATCGTGATCTGAAAACTCGTGTGAGACTTCGCAACTTGAATCTTCACCATCAGGATCCGTATCAATGTATGTCCCAAAATCATTTGTCACTTTGCGTTCCAAGGAGACATACGTTTCCTCATAACCCGGCTCAGGGATTTCAGGTGAAGAAATCAAATCATCCTTAATTGGTTGTTTTAATTCAATCTGGTCAGCTTCGTAACACGTGTCCCCCCCAACAGGTGCCTGAGCGGGTTCTGTCATTGGCTTTCCTGAAGAGAGTTCATCCTGGGAATTATTCCAAGATTGAATCAAAGCAACCACGAATCTCATCCTCAATTTCGCTAATTTCCCAAGTAGAAACTCACCCGGGTTCTTATCCTTAACATCCTGGAGCCAATCCAACAAAGACTTGTTTAAATCATCAATCATTTCAATCAGGGGCTCCAATCTCTCAATGCAAGGTATTGGCTGAACTTCTAAAGATTGAATGATATTCCTCAAGTTAGCCAGAACCTTATCTTGAACCTGATTAACCTGAACCAAATGGGTTGGTTCAGCGTTGGGCGGGTTTGACATCAGTGTAGAGGAATTAACGAATTGAGATTCGTTATACCCATCCTGATAATAGGTCATTTTAGATTGTTCAAAAGATGGAGATGACCTAAAGGCAGTGAAATCAGAGGATGGGTAAGGATCAGTGTATCCTTCTTGATTGTAGATCGCATTAGGTTGTTCATGAAAGGAGGACGATCTATAATCGATGCAACTCTGAGAAGGATAGAATTGAGAATCAAAGTGTTCAGGGTTAGACCCTAAACACGGGGGTCCGGAATTGTATCCCCAATCCGAACTATCCCAACTAACTGATGGTCGATTACAATACGAGTTGGGATAATCGTCATGTTGAGGATAATTTACAACAGGAGGGAAAGAGCGGGAATGCGTGAAATATGTGGAAGGATTCATGAGACACGGGAGGAAGAAAGGTGCCCTGCAATACAAACAATCAAACCTGTCCTTAAATGGGTTAGCCTATAGACCTACAGACTCTCAAAACCCGTCTTGAGATAAAGGAACGATTTGATCTACTTCTGTCTGTTCAATCCAACCAGTTAGAAGGAGGAACTGGGGAGAAGGTTCTTCCTTCGGCTTGCGCCTCCGGTTCCTAGTGTACCCCCCAGCCGCGATCGTTTGACTCTGCTCCCCTAGCTAGACATCAGATTGAACAGTAGAAACAGACTAATCGAAAATAATCTCGTTCTGAGTTTTGAAGAGCGAGTCCAATCCTTAAGGCCAACGTCTACTCTGTTTTATTTAGGGCTAGGTTTGAATGTGCTTTGGAATGTGATGGGCCCTTTAAATGGGTTGTGCCCTTAATGATTGATTGCTTTGTGTGTGCGTGCACAACCAGTGGTTTTCAAGCAAGATTATTTTTGATGTGATGAATTTTAAGGTTCAAATCTTGCTTAGTAGCTTTTAGGATTCAACTTTAGGTGTTTTCAATCAAGTTTCATTGGCACACCAGGTTTTGCAAGCACAAGTGAAGATATTTTCCTTTAAAGTTTAAAAAGAATGTGGAGTGCCTGGTAGATCCCTAAGAGTTGAACCTAATTGGCAGCTACTTGATGAGTTGATTTTATTTGAAGTGGTGCGGCCCAATCAACTCAAACAACTGGCCTGATGCACCACCTAATTAGGCACACAAATGATTACCCAATCTGATTTCTACTCGATTATGTGTTTGGATGTGTGTACCGGCTCCTAAGATTGGTTTACCGGTTGAGTTAGAAAATTAGATGAGGTTGTGTACCTCTGTGAGATTTTTTTATTATTATTATTTTTTTTAATGTGGGGGTTGGAGTGAGTATGGATGTCAAACAACAAACAATCTAACCTTAGAGTTTATAAGAACACCTAGGTTGATTGATGTTTGAATTATTATGTGATGAAATGAAATCTAATGGGTGGGAGGTGGGGGATAACTTACAAAACCTTCCACAGCACTTTACTCCGATCTACCTCTTTTGCCTGTCTCAAAAGAGTACCTGCAATTACAATAAGAAAGGAAAAAAAAATGAGGTAAATGATTTGTAAGTTACAAAATGCGAAGAGAAATCAAAGAGCGTTGCCTCCCCGGCAGCGGTGCCAAAATGTTGAACGAGAATCTACGCTAACGTGTTTGGTTTTGGAAAACCCGTCGTTGTAGTTCGAAAGCGAAGGATTCGTGTTCAACAAATAAAATTTATACCGAAATAAGAATTCCGGGTCGAACACAGGGAGGCGAACGTTTGATTTAAAAACTCCGCGTTTCTTTTTATTTTGTCACAAAGAAATTCAATTTAAACTATCTAAGTATCTACAACAAATAAAAGAGAGAGAGGGAGTAAGAGAGAGAGAAGGAATACTATACATGGAAATCAAAATGAGATGTAGAATAGACAAGGAATTTATCATAAAAGAGTTCTTTCATTACAACTAGAAAACATAAAACAATTACTCTAGAAAGCATTAAAAGAATGGAGGGAGAAATGTCCTCCTCGACGATCGCTCGGAGGACGAATAGACTACTCTAGAAAGCAGTAAATCTATACTAGAAAGCAGTAAAAAGAATAGGGAGAGAGAAATCCTCCTCGACGGTCGCTTGGAGGACGAGCCGGACGGGACGACGCCTGGACGAAGTAGAACGAAGCGGGACGAAGGAGGACGAAGCAGAAGAACGGGAACGAAGCAGCACGCCGTCGTCGTCGCGGGATCCACTTCCGAAGGGGGACGAAAATTTGGACTTTATCTCGCGAGAAGCATCCCGGGTGTGGGACAAGCTTCTCTTGAGCTTTGGAGAGGTAGAGAGGAGAAGGAAGGGATGCAAATTTCGTATGGAGGGGGTCTCCTTTTATAGTTGCAAGGAGTGGGGGCAAAATGGACATTACATCTTCAAAATAATAAATAAGGGGTCTTTAGTGACGGATAAAACCGTCGCTAAAGCCCCGCCGTCGCCGTCGCCGCCGCGCCCACGCGCACCCGCTCGGCTAGCCTGCGCGCGTAGCGCATACGCACGTCCGCGTCGTCTCAGCCGTCCGATCGCGAGATCGGACGGCTTAGATCGCGTCCGCGCCCGCTGCGTAGCACGCCCGCCCGCGTGCGATCTAGCGTCCACCAGAGCGTCCAATTGCGCGTCGGCGCTATCGGGCGCGCGCGGCCGTTGGATCTTCATCCGACGCTCGTGCGCGCCCGCTCGCCCGCGCCTTCCACCCGCTCACCGCGGCTCGAACCCGCGACCTCCGCTTCGCCCGCAGCTGCGTCGCCACTGCGCTACGCGGGCGAAATGGTCGCGCGGACGTTTTTAAACGCGAGCGACCGCAGCCGTTGGATCGAGATCCAACGGCGGAGAGGAGACGGTGCGCGGTCTTCACAGGACTCCTGCGGCCGATTGGGCGGCTGGGATGGCGCCACGTGGTGCCATCTTGGCCGTCCATCTTCTGGAAGTTGTAGATGGTGCCACGGATGTCGGATTGACTCGATTTTTGTGTCGTTCAGCTGCGATCGTCGATCCGAATTCATCCGTGTGGTCGGATTTTCCATCTGAAGTGCGGATTTACACCATCCTGGCCCTTGATCTTCTAGGGTTCCCCGGTCTCTATCTGATGCTACGGATGCCTGATTAGGGCGATCTTGGAGTCGTTGAACTCCAATCGTCGCCCTGATCATATCCATACGGTTGGATCTTTGATCCGAGGCCCTGATAAAATATTTGCCCTATCCAAGCACATAAAAAGAGATAATTAACCTCCATTTTATTCAAACTACTCTAAATGCAAGATGATGCATGTAATGCAATATTTATATCATGAAATGCAATCCTATGCTTAAGAACATGCATAAATAGACATTTTAAGTAGTGTAAATGTGTTTACATCACTTAGTCTTTAAATCAAAAATTTCTAACTTTAGACTATTATTTTCCTCAATCAATTTATTATTTTCATTGATGAGGTTTTGATTTTCTAATAATAGGTTATCATTTTTAGGACTAGCTTCTAGATCCTTAAGTTGTTTTTCTAACCTATTATTTTCATTTTTAAGAAAACTAAGGTTCTTCTTAATGCTTTTATTTTCTATCCTAAGTGATTTACTAATCTCAAAAAGTTCATTAAAAGCTTCTTGTAAATCCAGGTTTACCTCATTGTCGGAGTCGCTTTCGCTGTCGATGTCGCTTTCTCCGATTGCCATGAAACCAAGGCACGTGGTTTCCTTCTCTCCGAGATCTTCTTCCGAACTCGTCTCCTCATGAGTGCCTTCCAACCTCCTCCATATCTCGTGGGCGGTGGTGCACTCTTGGATTCGTTCGAATTCTTTCGGACTCAACGCGCAATACAAGGCATTCATTGCCTTTGCGTTGAGTGAGAGATCTTGAATCTGCAACTGCGAGTAGCCTGCATCCGGTCGCTCTGGGATCTCGTATGAGGCTTCGCAACGTCCCCATAGAGCGAAGTCCGTGGCTTGAAGCCACGTCTTCATCCTCAACTTCCAATATCCGAAGTCCCTCCCGTCGAAATAGGGTGGTCGGACGGTGGATTGCCCTTCGGAGATTCTGACTGCGGCTATGCTTCCCTCCATGATCTAGATCCTCGCCGGTTTGTAACGTCGATTTCGCGAGACCTGCTCTGATACCAATTGAAGGTTTCCCTACTAGGAGGGGTGACGTAATAATATGCGGAAATAAAATATAAAGCAATCTCACAAAAATCAATCGCACAATGTACACAGGAATTTTTAGGTGGAAACCCAAACCGGGTGAAAACCACCACCTAACCCTCTCGAGTTAGGATTTTCCGATCAACCAAGTTGATCAAAATCCACTAAACGAATCACTTTAACGAGGGTGATTCAACCTCAGTACAACCACGCTACAAGTACGAGGGTAGCGTTCCTCAACCCCTTCTCTCCACGAGAAGGATTTTGTCCCACGATGGAGACGGGAATTCGCAAAGCGAATACCCAACCAAAATACAAAGATAAAATAAAACAACAGTCCTATAGAGCCAACAAAATTAAACCTAGCTTCTATAGGAAATAGGAAACTCCCCTTTGCAAGGAGTGCGTCGATGATGACGCGGTGCGTGTGCCACGCGATGGCGCTACGTCGCTCTCGTTATCAACGCCGGGAGAGCGGGTGCGCAACGGTTGAATGCTCTCAAGAAAATGGAGCTTGAGCTTGGAGAGCAAGAGAGTCTTTTCTTTGGACACAAAAGGTTTGAAAGTGTATTGCAAGGTGTGTGTCTTAGTGTGTATATCTTGTGTCTCTAGGTGTGTATCTTGTGTATCTAAGTGTATCCAAGTGTGTTTTTGTGTTGCAAAGGCTCCCCTCTATTTATAGAGGCCTTAGGAAGGCTTTGGAAGGCTTAGAAAGGGTTCTATAGCCG
Organism: Thalassia testudinum; assembly: GCA_037157565.1. NCBI lineage: Eukaryota > Viridiplantae > Streptophyta > Magnoliopsida > Alismatales > Hydrocharitaceae > Thalassia > Thalassia testudinum. Next base: position 126,209,494 of record JAZHRO010000014.1, on the reverse strand, counting down.
TTGGGAACAAAGCCCAAGAGAATCAGGCCGAAATCAGGACAATGATTGCATTTGACAGGGTCATCAGACGTCTAACTCTGGCATCAGACGTCTGGAAGGCCACTTTAAGACGTCTGATTTAAAGGTCAGACGTCTGATTCTATGCGGGTTTCTCCCTGACTTGAATCATATCTAAACAGGGTTTTTGTGCAAGTCCATCAGACGACATACAGGACGTCTGGTACTATGTCTGGACGTCTGGAAACCTACTTTTACTGTGGGAATTGATTTCCAAACGTTGCAACGGCTAGAAAATCTCTGAGAAGAGATTTTGGGTCAGCCGAGGCAAAACGGTCAATTATCAGACGTCTGGGAAGACCTATGGACGTCTGATAAGGCTCTAACGGTCATATACTTGAGTGTTTTCTAAGCCAGCCAACGGTCCACTAATTGGACGTCTGGAAAAGTCATCAGACGTCTCCTAAGACGTCTGGTCTAAGGTCTGGACGTCTGATTTCATCAGACAGAACTAACTATGTCCAGCCTAACAGTTATCAGATGTCTGAAACAACAGCCAGACGTCTTAAAATTCTTTATCAGACGTCTGATTTTGGGATTAGACGTCTGGAAATGCTATTTGAGCCCTATATTGGTTTTCTAAGTATTTTACAGAAAACCTAAGTATCCTAGGGTTGTGCAGGTGTTCCTAAGACTACTTTTAGGGTACTTTGAGGCTCTTTAACATAATGTTCTAAGGAATCAAAAAGAGCAAGAAAATAAATACAAGAGATGCATGAAAGGATAAAAAAGAATCTATCCTATTCTTCTTGTCTTCCATCTCCAATCTTTCGCTCCACGCGAACCTCCTGTGTTTTCCGTCAAGCTCCTCCAATCCGTCCTGGATGCGAGCTTGAACTCCATCTAAACACGTCCACATTTGCAATTGACCTGAAATCTAGGACTCAAATTGCAAATGTTAAATAACACGTGTTTTGTTATCATCAAAACAAATGATCGTGGTGCTCTAGCACCAACAACACGTGGGCGTCCAATCGCACGTCGTCCTGATTGAGCGCGCATAGCTGTTGGATCGTGATCATGCCGTCGATCGGAGGCGCGCCACCGCTCCAATTTCAGTGTGGCGAGGCTCGAACGCGTGTCCCCGCTTCGTGTTAGAGCGCTCGACCAATGTGCTGGGGTCGCGTTTATGTTGAGCGCCTGACTTCAGCGCGAGCGTGTCGCAGCCGTTGGATCTTAATCCAATGGCGGGGAAAGGTGGATGCGGAGACTGCTAAGATTGCGTGCGGCCATTTGGGCGGCCGAGATGGCACCACATGGCGCCATCTTGGCCATCCATCTTCTGGAAGTTGTAGATGGTGCCACGGATGTTGGATTGACTCGATTTTTGTGTCGTTGGGCTGCGATCGTCGATCCGAATTCATCCGTGCGGTCGGATTTGTCGTCTGAAGTGAGGATTTACACCATCCTGGCCCTTGATCTTCTTGGGTTCCTGGGTCACTATCTGATGCTACGGATGCCTGATTAGTGCGATCTTGGAGTCGTTGAACTCCAATCGTCACCCTGATCACATCCATACGGTTGGATCTTTGATCCGAGGCCCTGATAAAATATTTTCCCTATCCAAGCACATAAAAGGAGACAATTAACCTCCATTTTATTCAAACTACTCTAAATGCAAGGATGATGCATGTCATGCAATATTTATATCATGAAATGCAATCCTATGCTTAAGAACATGCAAAAATAGACATTTTAAGTAGTGTAATTGTGTTTACATCATACCCCCATGCCTATCTTTTGCTAGTCCCTAGCAAAAACTATATGCTATTTATAAAAGAATTAGGTTGGATTATTTGGACCTGAGTCACTTTCAATCATTAAGAAATTGTGTACTTAGGAACTGAACTTTCAAAGACACAACAGCGCCCGGGTATCAGCCAAAATGTAGACCGCCTCAAGCCCTCGCCTTATTCAAAGAAAAATTTCTTTTTCTCTTTTCTAATTTTTTTGGATTTTCAAATTTTAGGGTTTAAGAGTGGCTTTCTACGACCATTCAACTCACCCAAGATTTGATGAGAACCCTAAGCTTTAAGCATCTTATTATGATTTGTGATAGACTCGTTGACCAGCAATTAAGACAAACTTCGGATTTCTATGCCTCTAGGTGACCTCAAAAAGAATTATGCCTAAAGGTGTATCTTTACAACCGGTAGCTTTCTCCCTACTATTATTTTTTTTACGGGGTCAACACAAAGGGGAATCCAGTGTATATCTCCCCGATTTATTCTACTTCTCCGCTTCTTCCTAAGTGTTTTGGGAATTTTTAGTGCATTTTCTGAGCTGGGTTCTGGCCAACCGGTCGATGAGCTGTTACCACCGACAACTTGCCAGCCATACTTGTGCGGGGAAGTGTGGCTTATTTCTTTTTATTCTTTTCTCCTTTTCTTTTTGATTTTTTTTTTTTTTAAATAGGTGGCTTCCCTGGTCTAAGATTTACCTAAGGGTAGGAAAAAGAGAAAGGTCCAGTGACTGGGCTCTGGACAACCTACCTATGGGCTGTTACCCACGATAACTTGCCAGCCATATCACCCTAAAAGGTTCATTAGCTATCCAATTTCCGTAAAAATCGTCGAACAACGAGTTAGTGCAAAGAAAGTGTGTAGATGCTTAAGACTCGAAATTCCCTCAAATCAGAGGGCGGGTTGATAAGTCGTGTACTTATCACCCAAACTTATTTATTGCAATTACGAAAGAATTAAGATGGCGAGAACTCGAAAAACAAATCCACATTTTAGTGGATACACGGGCTGATTAAGTTCAACGACCTGAAGGGTCTTTGTGTTCAGATCTTAATGTAGTTTTTCCTAAGATTGAAAATTTTCTTAAACCCAAATTCTCTTTCCTAATTTCGATTTTTTTTATTTTTTTAATCAAAATAAAATAAATCTACGGAGTTGACGAATGAATTCAGAGATAAATATCCACCCTCCCATGCCTATCTAATGCAATGTCCTCATTGTATTAAAAAGACATAAAACATAGTGGAAAAGCGAAGAAAGCACCTGAATTGCGTGAATGTCAGGTCCGCTCCGAGATGAAAAATTAAAAAGAACTATATAAGTGCTGAGTTTAGTGCCTTCAGCTAGGCACACCATACAAAGAAAAGAAATGAAGAATTCACATGTGCAGGTCAGAATTAGAATGAACAGAAGAATCCTCTAACCTGTCAGCAGAGGTCCACAGATGTGGACTAGATTGTGGTGCAGACCCACACCCCATAATCGATATATCTTAGGTTCTGGATAAAAATTACCCAAAACCAAAAATCAGAATGCAAGCGGGGTCGGGCCTACGATTTATGAGGATGCAACCCAAGACCAAAAAGTCGGGTTACAGAGAATTGAAGCTCAAAAGGATAATCGTTGAATGTGTGCTTGGGTTTGACATCCTCGAAACAAATGTCGTAAGGGTTCTGATTTGGTGGTTTCATCTTAAAAGGAACCCTTGGACTCAATCTTCTATTTCCTCCAAAATTGACTTCCCAAATCAGAACTTCCCAGCTCCTATTCTCCTCATTCAGCTTATCAAATTCCAGGACCTCTTGTATATTAATCACCCCGTCTGAAATCTCCAAGTCTAAATGATGTGGCAGAATCAAAATTGACTTGGGTCTAATTATCTCAGAATTAGAATCATCAATAAGCTCAACAGGGTGTAACTGATAATCAGGGCATTGAATTGATTCCTCCAGAAAATGTGATTCTAGATCCATAATGTGTGCCCTAATAAGATCAGTGTTCTCAGTTATTGGGCTATCAATTGATCTATCAGATTTCTCAGGCCCAATTGTCTTACAGAAATCATGTTCAGAAAACTCACGTGAGACTTCGCAACTTAAATCTTCACCATCAGGATCCGTATCAATGTATGTCCCAAAATCATTTGTCACTTTGTGTTCCAAGGAGACATACCTTTCCTCGTAACCCAGCTTAGGGATCTCAGGTGAAGAAATCAGATCATCCTTAATTGGTTGTTTTAATTCAATCTGGTCAGCCTCGTAACAAGTGTCCCCCCAACAGGTGCCTGAGCGGGTTCTGTCATTAGCTTTCCTGAAGAGAGTTCATCCTGGGAATTATTCCAAGATTGAATCAAAGCAACCACGAATCTCATCCTCAATTTTGCTAATTTCCCAAGTAGAAACTCACCCAGGTTCTTATCCTTAACATCCTAGAGCCAATCCAACAAAGACTTGTTTAAATCATCAATCATTTCAATCAGGGGCTCCAATCTCTCAATGCAAGGTATTGGTTGAACTTCTAAAGATTGAATGATATTCCTCAAGTTAGCCAGAACCTTATCTTGAACCTGGTTAACCTGAACCAAATGAGTTGGTTCAGGGTTGGGCAGGTTTGGGCTCAATGCAGGGGAATTAACGAATTGAGATTCGTTATACCCTTCCTGATAATAGGTCATTTCAGATTGTTGAAAAGATGGTGATGACCTAAAGGCAGTGAAATCAGAGGATGGGTAAGGATCGGTGTATCCTTCTTGATTGTAGATCGTATTATGCTGTTCATGAAAGGAAGACGATCTATAATCGATGTTGCTCTGAGAAGGATAGAAATCAGAATCAAAGTGTTCAGGGTTAGACCCTAAACACGGGTGTCCGGAATTGTATCCCCAATCTGAATTATCCCAACTAACTGATGGTTGATTACAATACGAGTTGGGATAATCGTCATGTTGGGGATAATTTACAACAGGAGGGAAAGAGCGGGAATGCATGAAATATGTGGAAGGATTCATGATACACGGGAGGAAGAAAGGTGCCTTGCAATACAAACAATCAAACCTGCCCTTAAATAGGTTAGCCTAAAGACCTACAGACTCTCAAAAATCCATCTTGAGATAAAGGAACGATTTGATCTTCTTCTGTCTATTCAATCCAACCAGTTAGAAGGAGGGACTGGGGAGAAGGTTCTTCCTTTGGCTTGCACCTCCGGTTCCTAGTGTACCCCCCAGCCGCGATCGTTTGACTCTACTCCCCTAGCTAGACATCAGATTAAACAGTAGAAACAGACTAATCAAAAATAATCTCGTTCTGGGTTCTGAAGAGCGAGTCCCATCCTTAAGGCCAACGTCTACTCTGTTTTATTTAGGGCTAGGTTTGAATGTGCTTTGGACTGTGATGGGCCCTTTAAATGGGTTGTGCCCTTAATGATTGATTGATTTGTGTGTGTGTGTACAACCAGTGATTTTCAAGCAAGATTATTTTTGATGTGTGAATTTTAATGTTCAAATCTTTCTTAGTAGCTTTTAGGATTCAACTTTAGGTGTTTTCAATCAAGTTTCATTAGCACACCAGGTTTTGCAAGCACAGGTGAAGATGCTTTCCTTTAAAATTTAAAAAGAATGTGGAGTGCCTAGTCAATCCCTAAGAGTTGAACCTAATTGGCAGCTACTTGATGAGTTGATTTTATTTGAAGTGGTGCGGCCCAATCAACTCAAACAATTGGCCTGTTGCACCACTAAGTTAGGCACACAAAGATGGTTAACCTAGAATGATTTCTACTCTTTTATGTGTTGCTTTATGTGTACCGGTCCCACAGATCAGAACCCGGTTGAGTAGAAACAAATTAATTCGGTTAAGTGCCTTTAAATGTGGGTGCACATTGTGTATTTGTTGAAAATTGCCCCATAAAATTATCTTTTTATTTTTTTTATATAAATGAAGGTGGAATGAATGTGAGTGGAAATCCAAACAACCAAACTATTCCTAGGATTTATGCAAACACCTAGGTTAATTGGAATTTGGATTCAATGTGGCGAATGAAATCTATGGAGGGGGAAAGAATGAGGGATAACTTACAAAACCTTCCACAGTACTTTACTCCAATCTACCGCTTTTGCTTGCCTCAAAAGAGTACCTGCAATTACAATAAGAAAGGAGAAAGGTGAGGTAAATGATTTGTAAGTTACAAAACGCGAAGAGAAATCAAAGATCGTTGCCTCCCCAGCAACGGCGCCAAAATGTTGAACGAGTTTTGCGAATCGCTACGCTTACGAGATTGGTTTTGGAAAACCTATCGTTGTAGTTCGAAAGCGAAGAATTCATGTTCAACAAATAAAATTTATACCGAAATTAAAATTCCAGGTCGAACACAGGGAGGCAGATGTTTGATTTAAAAACTACGCACTTCTTTTTATTTGTTACAGAATAATTCAATTTAGAACTATCTAATTATTTACAATAAATAGAAGAGAGAGAGAGAGTAAGATAGAAAGAGAATATTGCACGGAGAAATCAAAATGAGATGTAGAATAAACAAGGAATTTTTCATTGAAGAGATTGTTCATTACAACTAGAAAGCATAAAATAATTACTCTAGAAAGCATTGAAAGAATGGAGGGAGAAATGCCCTCCTCGACGATTGCTTGGAGGACGAGTAGATTAATCTAGAAAGCAGTAAATCTATACTAGAAAGCGGTAAAAAGAATAGGGAGAGAGAAATCCTCCTCGACGGTTGCTTGGAGGACGAGCCGGATGGGACGACGCCTGGACGAAGGAGAACGAAGCAGGACGAAGCAGAACAACGGGAATGAAGCAGCACGCCATCGTCGTCGCAGGATCTACTTCCAAAGGGGAACGAAAATTGGACTTTATCTCGCGAGAAGCATCCCGGGTGTGGGACAAGCTTCTCTTGAGCTTTGGAGGGGTAGAGAAGAGAAAGTAGGGATGAGAATTTTGTATGGAGGGGGTCTCCTTTTATATTTGCAAGGAGTGGGGGCAAAATGGACATTACGACTTCAAAACAATAAATAAGGGGTCTTTAGTGGGGGATAAAACCGTCGCTAAAGCCCCCAACGTAGGCGTAGCCTCCGCGCCCACGCGCGCCCGCTCAGCTGCCCGCATGCGTAATGCCTACGCACGTCTGCGAAGTCTCAGCCGTCCGATCGCGAGATCGGATGGCTTAAGATGCATCTTCGCCCGCTGCGCTGCGCGCCCGCCCGCGTGCGATCGTGCGTTACGCGCGGGCGTCCAATCGCGCGTCGTCCTGATTGAGCGCGTGCGGCCGTTGGATCGCGATCGTGCGGTCGATCGGAGGCGCGCCACCGCTCCAATTTCAGTGTGGCGAGGCTCGAACGCGCATCCCTGCTTCGCGTTAGAGTGCTCGACCAACGCACTGGGGTCGCGTTTATGTCGAGCGCCTGACTTCAGCGCGGGCGCGTCGCAGCCGTTGGATCTTAATCCAACGGTGGGGAAAGGCGGATGCGGAGATTGCTGAGATTGCGTTCGGCCGTTTGGGAGGCCGAGATGGCTCCATGTGGCGCAATCTTGGCCGTCCATCTTCTGGAAGTTGTAGATGGTGCCATGGATGTCGGATTGACTCAATTTTTGTGTCGTTGGGTTGCGATCGTCGATCCGAATTCGTCTGTGCAGTTGGATTTGTTGTCTGAAGTGCGGATTTACACCATCCTGGCCCTTGATCTTCTAGGGTTCCTGGGTCACTATCTGATGCTACGGATGCTTGATTAGGGCGATCTTGGAGTCGTTGAACTCCAATCGTCACCCTGATCACATCCATATGGTTGGATCTTTGATCCGAGGCCCTGATAAAATATTTGCCCTATCCAAGCACATAAAAGGAGATAATTAACCTCCATTTTATTCAAACTACTCTAAATGCAAGGATGATGCATGTTATTCAATATTTATATCATGAAATGCAATCCTATGCTTAAGAACATGCAAAAGTAGACATTTTAAGTAGTATAATTGTGTTTACATCACTTAGTAACTATGTAGTTCCGCTGCGTCTTGTCTAGTGTTTTGCTAGTGTAGTAAATGACCACGGGTTTTCCGTCAATTTTCTGCCCCAAAATCGCTCCTACAGCGAAGTCAGATGCATCGCACATGATCTCGAAGGGTTGAGACCAATCAGGGGACTGTAGGATTGGGGCTTGGGTAACTCGGTCACGAAGGATCTCAAATACTTGAGTGCATTCCTTGGAGATTTCGAAAGGCACATCCTTAGAGAGAAGAGTAGTTAGGGGGTGTACGATTTTTGAAAAATCAGGGATAAATCGATGGTAAAACTCAACGTGCCCCAGAAAAGATCAGATGCCCTTGATCGAGCTAGGCATAGGGAGCTTGGAAATCAAGTTAACCTTGGCTCGATCGACTTGGATGCCTTTCTCCGAAATTAGATGTCCCAGGATGATTCTCTCAGGCACCATGAAATGGTTCTTTTCCCAGGAAAGAACCAAATTCACTTCGATGCACCGCCTGAGTATTTGGACCAAGTGCTAGAGGCAATCATTAAATGATGCTCCAAAAACTGAAAAGTCATCCATGAAGACTTCCAGATAATCACCTACCATATCTGAGAATATGGCAAGCATGCATCGCTGAAAGGTCGCGGGTGCATTGCAGAGACTGAAAGGCATCCTTCAAAACGCGTACATCCTGAAGGGGCAGGTGAACGTGGTCTTTTCTTGGTCCTCTCGATGGATTGCCACCTGGATGTAACTGGAGTACCCATCAAGAAAGTCGAAGAACCTATTTCCCGCTAGTTTCTTGAGGATCTGATCAATGAACGGTAGTGGGAAATGGTCCTTCTTCATGGAGGAATTGAGTCTTCTGTAATCAATGCAGACTCTCCACGAATTAGCTATTTGGGTCGATATGACCTCTCCGGTTTCAGTCGTAATGATGGTGAGTCCAGCCTTCTTAGTCACAACCTGGATTGGACTCACCCAGCGACTATCGGAGATCGGGTAGATGATCCCTGCATCTAACCACTTGATGATCTCCTTTTTCACAACCTCCTGCAGGTTAGGGTTTAAATGTCTCTGTATCTCTTGTGAAGGTCGTGCGCCCTCTTCTGTGTAGATTCGATGTGTGCAATACGAGGGGCTTATCCCAGTCAAGTCATCGAGAGTCCATCCAATGGCTCTACGATGTTGCTGGAGAATAGTGATCAGACGGGATTCCTGGCCAGGTGTGAGTCGGGAGTTGGTAATCACAGGAAGCATCTGATTGGAACCCAAAATGACGTACTTCAGATGCTCTGGAAGGGGCTTGAGTTCCATGATAGGATTATTAGCAGCAGTGGACGGTTCGGGGTTTGTATCAGGAACAAGGGTTGGAGTTATGGGCGTGTCTAGATCAGGTTCATACTCTAATTGTGGGTTTTGATCTTCTAGTGGTCGATCGGGGATAATCAGGTTGTCCTCAACATGAGATTCATCAACCACGGCTTTGATATCACATATTTGCTCTATAACCCCGCAATTAATCCCTTGTTGGGCCTTAAAGATGTCAATCTTTAGAGTTTGATTCCCAAATTTTAATTCTATTTGGCCCTCCTCATAGTTTATGATGGCCTTAGCAGCGGCCAAAAAAGGTCTCCCTAATATAATTGGTGTATCCCTTGGGTTCTCAAGTGCATCCATATCCAGAATTATGAAATCCACCAAGAAGTAGAAACCCCGCACCCCAACAATGACATCCTCGAGTATTCCTTTAGGTGACTTGATGGATCGATCAGCCAACTGCAACGTCACCTCAGTCGGTTTAAGTTCAGACTCTTCAAGGTGGTCAAGGAGGGATGTAGGTATTAGATTTATGGAGGCACCTGGGTCTAGCAAGGCTCTATCAAATTGGGTTTCACCAATTTTACATGAAATCAGAGGAGTTCCTGGGTCTTTAGCCTTGGGTGGGAGTTTACTCAAGATTACAGAGCTGGCTTGCTCTGACAGTATGATCAGATTCCCACTTTTGGTTCGTGGCTTACGCTTGGGTGTACACATGTCTTTCAGGAATCTTGCGTAAGTTGGTACGTGGCGGATTGCATCCATCAAGGGGATGTTTATCTGGACTTGTTCAAAGAGCTTGACCAGATCCTCCTCAGAAGCCACGGGTTTGATTATCCTTTTTCCTTTGGTTAGGGCCTCAAGAAATGGAACCCTAGTTGGTTCCTCTAGAATAGGTCCAGGTTCTTGATCTGGGATAGGGGTATCCTAGATAACTATCCTAGGGCTTGGGCTATTACAAGGCTTAGAGTGGTTTGGATAATGTGGGTCTTGGGTTGCTTTACCACTACGAGTTGTTACGAAGTTTAATCCTGCTTGGTTTTGGTTTAGGTTTGGTAAGAGGGGTGGCTACTATTGGAATCCCACAGAAGATGTTGAAGCTTCCATCCCGTCTGGTGATGTAACAGAAGGAATCTGATAAATCATATGTGCGTGGCCTGAATTTGGGTTCATAACGTGCCTCTGGGTCGGCACGTGATTTGGGTTTGGTAGAGGTTGCGAAGGGAGGGTGCCAGGTTGGTAGGAATTTGCCATCTGGGCTAGTTGATTGCGAACCTCTGTGATCTCATCCTTGTGTTGTTTTTGCATTGCCGCATTCGTCTTCTGAATGTCAGCTAGTGCTTGAAGGATAAGAGTCATTTGATCTTGGTTTGGCCCAGATTGATAGGTGGGATTGGGCCGAGGTTGAGGCGGCTGATATGGATGAGGAACTTGTGGACGGGGTTGATAAGGTGGTTTTTGAGTTTGAGGATTTCCCGTCCACTGGAAGTTGGGATGATTTCGCCATCCAAGGTTGAAGGTATTGGAGAATAGGTCATTCTGGATGGCATTGAGGTCCTCGCAGGTCTGAGGAACCTCAGGAAAGTCAGAATACGAGGGTTCAGAGTTCCTCCAACTAGAATAGAGTGGATTGGAGGTCCCTCCGGTCTGAGAGTTAGATGGGGGTGGATACGAGTCCATCCCCTGAGAGGATTGGTGATAAATGTTTTACATAGTTTCCCTCGCAAGAGGTGGCTGTGCAAAAGAGTTCTGCGCAGAGGTGGCTCGCTGCAGATGCCGAGTCAGCTCGTCCACCTTCTTCTCTATGATAGAAACCTTGTCCAACCAACTGGCCATCAGTTACAAGTCGACAGATGTGGACAGGTCTTGCATCTCATGTGCTCCCTTAAGATTCGTCGCTGCACAAGCATTCGTCCATTCGAATAAGCCCATGGAGTCATTATTGATGGAGTTCTCAGACATATTTTCGAGAATCTCCCACACCCTGTCCTCATGTTGACCCATGATGTTTCCTCTGCAAGTTGCATTGACGAATAATAGAATGTCTTCACGGAGTCCTTGGTAAAAAGACTGGACTTGTTCCCATTTAGGAACTCCATGATGGGGGCACTTTTGCATGAGATCTAAGAATTGGTCCCATGCTTCGTGAAGAGGTTCTCCCATTTGTTGGGTGAAATGAGTGATCTGGTGGTGCAAAGCATTTATCCGGCCAACGAGAAAGAACTTCAAAAATTCAGATTGAAGTTCATCCCATGTGTTGATTGGACGAGTCTGAGTTTGATACCAATGAGCAGCCTTGTCCATGAGGGAGAAAGAAAATATTTTCATGAGCAGAATATCTCAATTTTGTGCATCTGACTCGAAGGTCTGGGCTAGATGTTTCAGTTGTTTAATGTGCTGGAATGGATCCTCGGAGTTAAGCCCATGGAATTTTGGTATGGCATGAATCATATTGGGCTTGAGTTCAAAATCAGGACCTCCAGCCGGGATTCGAACTCGAGACTCGATTGCCACCGTAGTGTGATTATAGTGATCTCGCATCATTGGACGCTGCGGTGGGTTTACAAAGTTTTGGAAGAGATCATTTAGGTGCTGAAGCTTGTGCTCAACGTTGTTCTCTTCTTCAATGGGTTGTGCCATGATGGAAGAAGGAGAACTTGGTTCTAAATTAGAGGAAATATCTATGTGGTGGGGTTGTTGTACAAACAAGGGTGTCGAGGCTTGGCCTCGGTGAGAATGAATTTCTAAAGGAGGTCTTAAGGACCTCCTACTAAACATGCACCGAAGGATGTGATGAGATCAGAAGGTGCTGGACCCAATCGAGACACCCAAAAATTGTTGGGTGACTATAGAGGTTCGGGGCGGACAATACCCCTTAGTCAGAAAGGTTGTCCACTTGAGAAGTAGCTGGGCAGCCAGAGAGGGAGAGTCCTGCAAAGACCCCTACATGGTAGAGCGTCCCCACGAGTTATAGGGTTTCCCCTACCCGACCTCTCTTGTCACTGAGATTCCAGGTAGACCAGAATGGGGACCTTGACCTTTTAAGTCTACCTTTTTTTAATTAAGATCAAGGTGCTTAGGGTTCCACTTGAACGTTAGGCCTCTTGAATGCAAAAAGTGACCTAATTTTAAGGTTGGTTGACCCAAAGGATCAACTTCACCTCTTTGTTCCTTTGAGAGCTTTTGGGTCCTTTCTTTTAGGGTTCAAATGGATTAAGGGCCTAATTTGCTTAGGGTTTCTCTTGTATAGATCTTTTCAAACAAGGCTTAGGCACACCTCTTTTTGAAATTTTTGCTTCTTTGTTTAAGAGAAGATGTGTCTCTAAAAACCTTAACTTTGCAATTCTTAGGTTGGCTCTAGTTGGTCCAATTTAGTTGCCTCAAAAATTGGTATCTAGGGCTTAATCAAGAAGGTTTTAGCCCTAGTTACCTTAATTGGATGTACAATAAAAATGTGTTGAAATGAAAATCAGGCAATTTTGATGAATTATTAAATATGGAAACAGGTTGCCCTAGATTGATTTTTCTTTGTTTTTTTTTCTTTTCAAACTTTGAGGGGATTAAGAAAGAGGGCTAATGAAAGTTACCTGTTCCTTGGTGTGGTTGTTGTGCGACTGCTTTTCTTTTCTCGGCTTTCCTTGAGGCAAACACAACAAAAGAGAGAAATTAAGTCAGTATTGAATCAGAAGTTGTGATCAAAAGCTTCTAAAATGCCCATTGCTCCCCAACAATGGCACCAAAATGTTGACGAGACGAAATCGTGTTTTAAAAGATGTCACGTTGTAATATAGATGAAATCACCACGAAAACAAATAAGAATTTATAACTCGAAAATCAAAGTATCCGAGGTCAAACACAGGGAGCAATTAGGTATTTAAAAACTTAAGAACACAACTCTCAATAAAAAGCAATAACTAATTCAACCAAAATTGAAGAGTAATGTTTTGAAGAAATAATACTAGACGTCTTAAAAAAATCTTGCTACAGTGCTTTGATTTGTGATTTTGGCCTTTTGTGTGTTCTCTCTCTTTCTTCTTTCTCTTTCGCTTTGCTCTACTGCTGTGCTCCTTCTGCCTTGTTCTTTGGCTTCTTCTTCTTTTCTTCTGTCTTTCCTTGTCTTCTTTCTTCTTCTGCTTGGCCACTCTTGCTTCTCTCTTCCTTCTACCCTTGCCTTCTTTCTTCTTTCTCTACTAAGTCCATGCTTCTCTTCTTCACCAACTACTTCTTCTTCTGCTTCCTTCCTTGCTGTGGCTACCTTCTTCCTTGCTAAGTCCTTCAGCCGCTACCTTCTTCTACTCTGTTGCGCCTCTTCCTTCCTCAGCTCCTTCATTCTTGCACAACATCACGCAGAAAAGCCTACCCCCTACTCTTCCCGCATCTCTCTCTCTCTCTCTCTCTATTTCTCTCTTTGGTACGCTCTCCAAGAGCTAGGTAATCAAGTCGGGTGCGCGCCCGGGTCCAGGTGCACCGGTGTGGGTGTGATGCACGAGGAGTGCTAGGTTTAGGTAATCGGGTCGGGTGCTAGGTTCGCGGGGCCAGGTCGCGGATGAGGCGTGAGTGAGGGCGAGGGGAGCTCACCCCGTGTTAGGAGGCGAAGAGCCTATAACATAAAAATAATTTATTTCACACAGGTAGCTCGAAACTTTCCAAGGTGGGACTAAAAGTCCCACCCGCTTCTTTGTGCACTTCCACAGGGGATGTCTCCTAATTGCTGTAGTTGCAGAGTGCTTTGGCTCTCGATAGATGCTGATGTTGTTTGCGGAGGAAAGCCACACACTCGGGACTTAGTCTCCTGGAGCGGGGCCACTTGATGCAAGCTCGTGAGCAAGCTTTGCTTCTTCTCCAATAGCGGCGAGGGGTCAGACCTGTCAACACGAATGTGGCCTCATGACCCTGTCAAACAACAGGAAAACCTTCACCGTATCACGGCGAAGGTAAGACGGGGGTCGGTGTGGCTCAGAATGGCCTAGGCGTGCGTGCCTAGGTCAGATTGTGACCGTGTGTGTGGGTTTGTTCGGTGGAAGTGTGGAGCGTGTGTCACGGTCAGTGGATGGGCGGAGAGTGATCAGTGGGCGTGGGCAGAGGTGATGCGGTTGGTGGCGAGATGTGTAGAGGTGCGGGTGATGGATGCATCTCGCTGGAGGTCAGCCGGAGATGAGGAAGATGAGGGTGGATAGTGGTAGTCGAGGGGTGGTTTATGAAATAAAAGGAGGGAAAATAAAGAGTGGAAGAAGAGGAACTTATCTATGGTGATTGGAGTGAAGGGGAGGCAAAGGAGACGAACGACGCGTATGTGCCGTTGTCGGAGAAGACGGCCCTGAGGTGGAGATAACGGCGATGAGGAGGAGGTCAGAGAGGCGTGTGCTGGTGCGGTGCAATGCGGAGGATCGAGGCAAAGCAAACCCTGCCGCTGGTATGGTGGCAAAGCAACAAGAGGAGAAAGGGGAGGTCACTGGAGCTTGTGGGCATTTTGACCAGAGATGAGGAGGGAAGAAATTTAGAGGGTATCGGCGGCCAAATCAAGCTTGGAGGAAGTGCAAAGGACCGGGGGTCCTTTTATAGCCGCTGGCTGAGCTTCTTGTGCTTGGAGGGCAAGCCTTCCAGCGCATAATCGTCACTGGAGAAGGAAGGTGTTTAGGACACCCAAATCTCTCAAGCGTTCGCATGAGAGATTGGGTGTAAATTTGATCTGGAGATCGCGTTCAGTTGATGGAGAAATCCTCAAGGAATCTCCATTCCAAATCTGGTAGATCTCTGAGGATTCGAGAAGATAACAGCCTCAAATCCTCATCGGAGTGGGATTCCTCCGCTGTAATGGCATAGGGACCTGAACGTAAGGGTGGCGAAGAAGATAAGGGGCTCTGTGTAAGGCTTTTTCAAAAGTTAGGGGCCAGAATGTAATTGGGTGAACCTTTTTGTAAAGTAGGTCAAGATGACCTTCTCTTAGGCCCAAATTTTGGTATAAACCGAATTTGGATCAAAAGAATCCAATGGTGAAATTGGACTTTAGGTTTGATCACATTTGACTGGACATTTTGCACAAAAACCTAAATTAGGTTAAATACTGAGCTAGGATCCCAATTTAGGTTAAAATAGGTTGCAAAGGCCATATTGAAGGTTCTAAACCCTAGGGAATATTTTTCCATGAATTTTAGAGGGTTTAGTTGATTTTTATCCAGACCAGAACCTCGTTGAATTAAGCAGGTTTGTTTTAGGATTACAGAATGTCATTTAATTCTTAAATCTTACAACAACACTTTTTTGACTGTACCATCACACTTTTCCACTTATTAAGTCCATTTGACCTATGTTTAACCATTAAGGAATCCCGTTGATGCACTGGAATGATAAAATTGTAGTTTTACCCTTTAGATCAAGTTTTCTTCTCAGAATAGTAAACCCTTGACTTAGGTCTTCCTTTAGGTTAAGCAGGAGCTTTTGTTTACTTTCTTAGGTCAAAATGAGCTAGTTAGGGTTCATGATGAGGCTCTCATCACCATGCATTTCATTTTTCTTATCTTTTTAATGTGTTTTTATGAGTGTTAGGGATGAACAGATATATAGATCCCTAAAACCCTAGCACTCAAGAAGGCAATTGGTGAAGAAGAAGCTTAGACTAGTTGGAACTCAACTTGATCCAGCTCACCACAGCTGGAATCCAGCTCACTTGGACTAGGGTTAGCTCATCCTAACTCCATTCAGCTCATCTCAGCTGAATGGTAGCTCAAGATAGCCCATCTTAGCTCGCCCTAGCTCAGGTCAGCTCAGATCCAGCTCAACTTAGCAGAGTCTAGCTCATCTCATCTCCCATGAGTCCATAGGGAGCTCTAGCTAGCTCAGCTTAGTTGACTGGAGTTCACCCCAGCTCAGGTCCAGCTACATCCAGCTCCACTCAACTCCAGCTAGCTGAAGATGAATCCATCCCAACTCAGGAAGCTTAAGTCCATCTCCCAGGGACTCAGCTTAGCTCAACTTAGTTGAGCTAAGCTACCTTAGCTGCCTCAACCAGCTTGATCCTCCCCGGGAGCACCAGACCTAGCTCACCTCAACTCCATTCAACAGAAGCCAGCTCACTTTAGCTTGGCTTAGCAGCTAGCAAAGAACTAGCAAGGTAAGCCAGCTAGAGTAGCCCCATGTTGACCTCTTTAGTAGCTACCAGCCCCAATTTAGCTCCAGACTCTTCATATCCAGCTCCTCTCCTCAAACCCTAAGCTCCACATGCATACTCCTCAACTCCATAGTTAGCTAAGCTAGCTTAGCTTAGCTTAGCCTATCTTGCATCCACCTCCCTGGCACCAAAAACCTAACCCTAACTCTACCTACATAACCTTCCACTCCAAGTCCACCTAAGCCTACTTAAGCTAGCTTCACCCTACTCATTTTGGCGCCACCACTTCACCACCTTTCACCCCTCAACTAACCACCAAAAGGCACCAAAAGTTGGTGCCAAAAATAACCCTAACCACCTCCCTTTTGGCGCCAACTTCAACCCCCATATCCACCCTACACATAACCCCTCCAAGCCACATCCACCATCCACCTAACCTCCCTTCTAGAAGCCTTCATGGTGGTGCCAAAACCAAGGCACCTCTCCATGGCTAGTGCCACCTTTAGGTGGCTCTTCACCACCATAACCACCACCTTCACATCCCCCTACTTGGCGCCAACTCTCCTTAGCCGTAGGATCACCTAACCACCCCCATCTTCCCATCTTAGCCATCCATCTCAAGAGTCACCTTAACCCTCTCATCCTACCTTATAAAATGACCAACACCCACCACCTTACAACCCATCCTTGGCTAGCAAAATACCTCTCATATTCTACCTAAAGCTCACGCCCAAATGACAAGAAGAAGAAGAAGATTATGGGGATATTCTGTCCCCTTGGTGCCTTCCCCTCTTCCCTTCTCCCTTGTGCCCACGCCAGCAAAAGGAGAAGCCAGGAAAGGAAGACCTTTGGAGGAGGTCTTGAAGGTGGTTCACGCCACCTTGGAGGAGAGCTTGAGGGTGGTGCATGCCCACCCTTGGAGGAAAGAATTGAGGTGGAGAGCATCCACCTCGGAGGAGCATTCAAGGAAGGAGAAGGAGACCATCTTTTCAAGACAAGGAGTAGCTAGGCTTGGAGCAAGAGGACTCCCTTATTCACCATATTTTGCAAGAGGATTTGTGTTTCTTTTTATTGCTTTTATATTTTCCATTTTTAGTAGAACATTCCTCTACATGTTTTTGTAAAAAAAGAACACAAATTCTACTAAATCAATTTGCCTTCTTTTCAATTCCTATTGCAATTGCCTTGTCTTTATTCTAGCACTTTTTCACTTTCACTTCCTAATTACTCTAGGCCTCCACTTGCCTAGAGTGAGCTTAGGGAGGGGTTATATTTGTCTCCTAAGTTTTAACGTAGTGATTATAGGTGTTAGTTACTTTTCTGTTAACAATTCGCATTTTTCCCTCATTATTTCAAAAAAAAAAAATTATACCAAAAAGAAAGATTGAGTTTCCCTTAAAAGCAAGAGATTTGAATTGCAAACTTGCCTCCTTGGATGACCCTAGATACTCCCCTATCTAGCAATAAAAATTTAAAAGCGTATGCGATTTCGCGTGCTACACCGACTTTAAAAATCCTAATTAGAAATCACGTTTATTTTCGCATCACTTTTTGGCGCCATTGCCGGGGAAGCAACGGCTTTACATTAATAATTTTTCTCTTGATTGAAGTGTATCTCATCCCCTTCTCTTTCTTTTCTCTTGTGTGTGCAGGTATTGCAGGAAGAAAGCAGGAATTTGGAAGCGAGAGCTCAAAGTTCCTTTTCTTCCCACGAAATTCGGGTTTGTTCTCTTTTATGGTCACATAGTCAATTAAAACTTTGAAAGAAAATATTTAAATTGGCTTTCATGATCCCAAATAACTTAATTAAGTGGAGTGGTTCCCATTAAAATTCATTGTTTGCTTGTATGCTTCATTAAACACCACTCCAATCCAAGTGTTGGTGTTCTATTTTTTGGATCTAGATTTCTGTCCAGACTTCAAAAATCAATTCTCAACACCATAGATCTTTTCAAATCTTAAAATTTCACATAGTTATTCCAAATCAAGTTACGAACGTCTATTCCAAATTTCAGATCAGTTCGCTTTGTATTTAATTTTTAAAAATTTATGGACTATCGAGGGGTCACACCCTCTGAGCTTCTCTTTTTTCCATTGTATGTGAATTTTTAGAATTTTTATGCTCATTCAAATTTTGTAAAATTTAGTTTTCTGGAATACCTGTAAAATTCTACACCTCACATAAAATCACCAAAATTTTCTGAGGCCAGTGGTGGTACAAAAAGTCCAGAATACCCACAGGTACTATTTCTGGACTTTGACACCAGCACAAGTAAAAATTCAAAAAAAATATCAAACAAATTCCTAAAATCTTAAAAAAATATTTTCTGAAATCCTTGTTTGATTTTACATAAGGTAGTGGTGTTGGTTGCATTTTTTGTACCACTACTTATTCAGAAAGTCTAAAAATAATTCATTGGTAGTAATTTTCTGTATTAGGGTTCAAATTCAATTAGGGTTTGTTCCTTGCTTTTTAGTCCCACAACATAAAGGAAACATATCATTACCAATACTACTTGTTTTCTTTTAATTGTGGAAGTTTCAAACTTGTTTGAACATTTAAAAAGAGAAACCTTAAATCACATTCGATTAAATTGAATCTTAAAAGACAAAAATACAAAAATTGTGTGACAACTTGTTTTAATTGGAACCACTTTCTAATTCCTGCACACACAATAAAAATTGAAATAACAAGGCAACAACCCAATTAACGTCCTCCACATTCTGTATGCACACTAGTATCCTAGACCTAATTAAATTGGTGGCAATTTGACCCCTAAGGTTTTCATCAACTTAGGCTTGCTATATAGGTCTTATGTTTTCTATAGTTAATACTAATTCTGTCATCTATATTTGGTGTTTAGGTTGAGGGGTCGTGTCAAACGACCAGGGGAGGGTTTGTAGAAGCACCTGGGGTTTTTCTTGGGAAACGTTTGGGCCCAAACCTCCCCTTAAGCAACTTGGCTTGTTGACAGAACAGGTATTTACTGTTGATTACTTATTTCCTACATAGACCAAGTCTTAGGTTTATTTTTAGGGAGTCACACTTAAGTTAGGTCTAGAATTTGTTGTTTGAATTACACACTTTCTCTCATCTCTTTCTCTTCTCCTCCCCTCCAATTCTTCTAAAATAGTGCATGCACGGGCAAAGATCCCAAAAATCACATCTTGAGGGACCATCTAATTTCGCCCCTCGCACCAGAAAATTGTCATTTTCTTCTCCTCCCTCTTCTAAGAAAATGGAAAATCAAGGAAGCCGACAAAAAAATTCTGCTTCCACTTCTCACCCGTCAACCGACCCACAAGCTGACTTCCCCCTTCCTCACCTCCTTCATTTAGAGCAATCGGAAATTCCTGCAGGGCCAGGTGGCCCTCCAATTCTAACTCAAAATCCAAACCCCTTTGCTTTATTGGTCGACCATTTGGTTCTGCTGCAACAAAATCAAGAAGATTTGGCTAGGACTGTAACAAACCTAGCTAACTAAGGGCAAAACCCACCACCCCACCAATAGCCTGTCGTTCCTGTTAAGGATTTCTATGATCCTTCCAATTACGAGGAAAGACCTGGGCTGGTCATACCACAACGGGATTTTGAGATCAAACCAGCCATTCTAAATCTTATCAAGCATTTTCATGGTCTTCCAAGAGACGACCCTTTTTGTCATCTCGAGGAATTAACTGTCCTCGCTCAAACTACTCATTCCCGCAATGTGCAGGAAGACATGTGGTTAATGAGACTTTTTCCTCTCTCTCTTAAAGATAAAGCTTCTCATTGGTTTAGAACGATTGGGCGCCTGATTACCACCTGGTCCCAATTAAAGAGCGCTTTTCTAAAAAATTTCTTCCAATCAGTCGAACTAATGCTTTAAGAAAATTCATAACGACCTTTCAACAAAAAATTGGTAAACCCCTCCACAAAGCCTGGGAAAGATTGCAAGAACTTTTAAGAAGTCCCCACCATGAAATTCCATAATGGCAGTTTGTGCAGATCTTCTATCATGGATTAGAAGATCAATTGAAGTGATTTGTGGATGCCTCATGTGGGGGAAATTTCCTTTATAAAGATGGTGAAAGTGCCTATATCCTCTTTGAAAAAATGAGTGAAAACTCATTTAATATGACTTCATTGGACATTTTTGGTAGAACACAAAACCCCAGACATAGAGTTCATGAAATTGACTCCAAATCCACCTTTGTTCCAGCCACTTAGGATGATCTATATATGTTTTTTTTTTGAGATGAGGGATGATCTATATATGTTAGCTCAACGACTGGACCAGATGCAAATTCACCAGAAAAAAAATGGAAGAAAAGCTCACAAATAAACAAGCACTACACTTTAACTCTCCACACATTAATGATTGCACAGCAATCATGGGTCCTAATCAACCTAAATAATGTCTGAACCTAGCTTAAATTATGGATATTGCATTCATATCTTGCATATCATGCATTGCATCAGTCTATTTAGAATAAGATGAGATATCCTGCTAGTTAATGATTTTTATTGCTATTTGCAGATAATAAAGTGATCCAGGATGGAGATAGTGGAATAAAGCAATAAACGAAGAAGAAGACTGATCCAGATAAGAGGAGTGAGGAGGATAGCCTTATCCCTACCCTTAGAAACCCTAGGACAGCCTTCCCAAACCCAAAACAACCTCCATTAGGTCACCTTAGCCTCAAAACCCAAACATGGATAGCACTATCCATGTTCTTATCCACCCTATCCCTCTCCCAAACACTTAGGAACCAAAAGCAACCATAGAAAACCTAAAATCCACTCTCCAGCATCTTTTAGGACGTCCAGATATCTGGCTGGACGTCTGATTTCTGCAGTATAACAATCCAAGAAGCCAAAACTCATAATGACATAGAATTGGATGTCTAATTTAGTGTCCAGACGTCTAATTTTATAGTATAAGACGTCTGACCACTATCCTAGACATCTGATACTGCTGTCTGGTTCCTGATTCTGGTGTTGGAAGTCCTAGCTTGCCTATTTTGACCTAGGAACCCCACCGGACACCCTAGGAAACCTAAGTAGAGGCCTCCTAAGCCTAGTCTACTATCTAAAGCCCTACTTGTCCTATCCCTAACACAATTGAACCATCCCATACCTAATTGGGTGCATCTACAGTTGATTGGGTGCACTCGAGCCCAATTAGATCCACCCAGGATCTAATTAACTCATACCTATTAGGGTTACCCTAACCTAATCACATGCACACATCTAATTAGACTTGACCTAGACCTAATTAGGTTCACTCCTACCTAATTAGACTTTCCTAAGGCTAATTAGGTCCACACACACTTAATCTATATTGACCCAACCTATTTAGCACCTAATCCTAACAAAACCCACAACCTAGCCCTACGAAAAACACACACCCACACACACACGCACACCTTCCCATTTTACTCCCACCAAACCCATGCACACTCTCTTGGAAACCCTAAAAACTTGTGTCAAACCTAGATCCAAAAATTCTGGCATTGGCTATTTTTGGAGCCACCAAAAGTGGCAACCAAATGGAGCCTTGCATTAGGGCAAAGAGAGAGCTACGAAATTGGACCATCCCCATACACTCTCCCATCCATA
The DNA here is from genome assembly GCA_037157565.1 of Thalassia testudinum. Taxonomy (NCBI): domain Eukaryota; kingdom Viridiplantae; phylum Streptophyta; class Magnoliopsida; order Alismatales; family Hydrocharitaceae; genus Thalassia; species Thalassia testudinum. Next base: position 126,187,688 of record JAZHRO010000014.1, on the reverse strand, counting down.
CTCTCCACTCTAAACTTGCTTCCACCCTCCAAAACCTTAAGGCCATCCTCCTCATCCTCCTCCAAGGCTCCATGGACGGCTAGCTAGAGAAGCTTCTCGCCAAAGCTTCAAGGATGGCCATTGGTAGAGAAAGGGAGCAACACCCTCCTCTCTCCACTTGGGTGCACTCACCCCCATCTTCTTCTTCTTCTTGGACGGTCATGAAGGCTCACCCATAGCCTCTTGTGGCAGGCCATCTCTTTTGGTAGGCATGTAGACGGGTTTGCATACCAAAGGTTTAGCCTACACCCTCACACAAGGCCGATGGCCCTAGTGGCAACTTTCCGGCGTGAGGGATTTTCTTCTATTTATATGCTTTCTAGTGTAGATGATGTGTGATAATTTTTTATGCATAAATAATTTCATGATTCTGTGATTGATTGTCCTCATGTTTGCTTGCCTATGTGACACTTTGGTTTGTTCACACCATGCACGGTCACCATGGCCTCATTTAGATGCACATAGTCACTTAGGTTTTTGCTAGTTTAACTAGAAGGTTTAAATTCGCTTTTCAAAATAAAAAATCAAAGACACAAAAAGACAAAAATAGTAGCTTAGGTTAACTTTAGGTTATAAAAGCCGATCCAAATCTCGATTCGTTTTCACACCTCCCAGAGACGAACGACTGGGACTCAAGTTCTAAGAAGAATAAAGATCTATGCGAGTTTCGTTATCACAAATATCTTTGACGAGTGGTTTTTGCGACTATACTATGATTTCCAATGATTTCAAAATACGCGATTTCCACGCTCGTCAAATGGCGCCATTGCCAGGGAGGCAATGCACGAGTTTAGATTTGGATTTGCTTAACTTCTATTTATTTTGATTGTAGGGTGTCAGGACGAGGATCCGCGCACACATTGACCCGTGGTGAAGACCGCAGGTATTTTCTTCGTCCTCTAGTTTGTTGCTTCCTTAGGTTATATATATATATATATATATATATATATATATATATATATATTCAAATTCAAATTTTCGGATCTGAATTAAAAAAAGAAAAATTTCTTTGTTTTAACTTGGAAACTAGTTAAACACACCAAAATCATATTTAGAAATTCGGCCAGCAAATATTGATGATTTTCAAAAATTTATTGCTGTGAAATTAGGAGTCCAAAAATCTTAGGATTCGGTCTAATATTAGGTTTTCAAACTAGATTTTCAGCACCACCTTTTATTTGGAAAAATTCTCACTATACAAATTTTAAAAATTCACACAATGGAAGGGGGTCAGAACAGTTTGTACTTTGATTTTTTATAAATTTAAACGTTAATTATGGCCTCTACATAAATCAGATCTTTTTGAAATTTTTAGGGTTGGAAAGCCACTAGAACCTAGTTTTTTCTATGAATTTTGAAGAATTTTTGGATCTTATTTATTACTATTTCAAACTGCATTTCTCGCAGGGGGTCCATCTGGTCTGTTTGACCCCTGGAACATAAAAATTTGTGAAAAATTGCATGAAACAGTAAAAAATCTTAAAAAAATATTCCCTGAAAAACTTATTGAAAAAGGAAGATCTCTACCAAATTCATATTAATTTTCTTCAGTTATTGATTTGGGGAGTGATTGCAAGTTAGACTAAGGTCTGACTGCAGATTTTAGAAGAAGCACAAACCGTAGGTAATTCACATTAGGGTTTAAATTTAGAGACTCAAAACAAACCTTTTTGATCCTAATTTCGGTGTGATTGCATGAGAAGGGATTTGCTGTGATTGGTTGTCTTCCCCTCACCCACTTGAATTGAAATTGATCTACATTTCAACTTAGGCAACCAATTAGGTCTACTTCACTTAGTAGTGGTGCATTAGGACCATTGTTTTCCTTGATTGGGTCACACCACTTCTACCTTGTTGGACTTAAAAGCATCATATAGACCTATCTGATATTAGGGTTTCCACACTAAGGTAGAGCACATTTGCATGCCATACTAAAAGGAAATTCATATAACAATTGGGACTTGCAAAAACTGTTGCGTGCTCTACCACAACCTTGTTTGAATTGACTTAAACAAGGAAACCCTAAAAGAAAAAAATTAATACAAGTACTTGAACCATAAAATCCACCACACCAACTAAAGCTTGTATTGAAAATCCTTTGTCTATGCACTTCACACTCTAAATCCAATTTAAAGGGCATCACCCCCAATCGCCCAATCACATTCCAAGAGCACTCTAAGCCCAAGCCTAAAACTAAGTAGACGTGCCCTAGGTAGGACTAAATTACTTGGTAACTGAAATTTAATTGGGTAAAAATCAAGGCCTTGTCTATTTGGACCAACTGGTGACAAGAAAGGTCGGTGGGGGGTGTCCTGCAGTGCAGGGTGTCCTAGGGGGTCCCACCAATTTGGCTAGCCAAGTAATTCAAGGGTTGGTTTAACCTAGTTCCATCTCAGGATACCAGGTTTAGATCCAATTAGGGTATACAATTTAAGGCTAGCTTGTTTGCTTGATTTGGGTCTCTCTCATCTTTCTTCCTAGGCCTTTGCCTTAATTCCACCAGCCCCTTGTAGCTGGTTGTGTCTTCCGAAGGAAGACTATCTCTTATCTCTATTCGCATCTTCTCTAAAATATCCATGAACCCATATCATTCTTTTGACCCTCAGGGTCCTCCATCTCCCAACCCAACCATGATTTCAACTCCTCCTGGTTGGGAGACTCATCCTAACCAGCTGAGATATGATTATCCTTATCCCCCAGCTTATTTAGAACCTGAATCTCATGGATCCGACCCTTATCTAGATCAGAACCAATTGAAAGCCATAGTTGCTAAATTCCAGGAATATAGCAAGGACTATACAGATCAATGTGCCAAGCTTTTGGAGCAAATTAGACTATCTCAGGCACAATCTCAATCTTATCACTCCTCCCAGGAACAAGAGACTTGCAACAACCAGCCTAGTGGGTCTAGTGACCCATATTTTGGATCCACTAGCTACTCTATTGATTCTTGCTACCATGGGGAGGCATCCTGGACTCAGCCAACCCAAAAGGCACCTTTGGACCTAATCCGTGATTTGGGTAGATCAATTGAGGAATGCACTATTTATGATACACCTGTACCTGATGAGATATCTCTAAGGAATTGGAATAATGGATCACAAGTACAGGACCACATAATAGGTTCTTAATCAACTCCCTCTATAGTCAGCCCCACTCAGGGTGATACACCTATTGATTCATATCCAAATTCGTATAACCCTGAGTGGAGAAACAATCCTGATCTTTCATGGCCACCACAGAGACTGACTCAGACTGAACATCAATCTAGGCCAGCCCAATACTCCACTCAATCCACTTTAGGGCAACCATTTAGTCTAGCCCAACCCGCAACCACCCTTGAAGATATCATGAACATTTTGTTGAACTTTGACAAGAAAAATGAAGAAAGGCTGACTAAGTTGGGAAATCAAGTGAAATCTCAAGGGGATCAAATCAAGAGACTTTAAGAATCACTTTATCCCCAGATGCAAATGCCTTTTCACTCCTATTCTCCACCTATTCTTCCGATCCCTCCTCCAATCTATCATACATGCCCTTGTGCGGGGGTTAAATCTGCGGCCTCTAAAAGAAAGAGAAAAGCTAAGAGCCCACCCAAACGACCTGATTTGGGCTCAACCAAAAATCATAAGACCAAACCCACATCCAGCTCTGACTCAGACTTAAGGGACAAAAAGAAGGAAAAGGCTTCTGAAGTTGATTTGACCTATTTACCCTTTCCTGAGTCCTTAAAGAAAGAGTCACAAAAGAAAAAAATGACTTGCACACCTAAAGAAGTGGATTTATCAGCTAACATAAGTGCATTTGTTTCTGGCACTCTACCACCCAAAATGACTGACCCTGGAAAACCCTTCATATCTTGTGCCATAAAGGGATTCACCTTCAACAAAGCCCTTGTGGATCTAGTGTCTTCCATTAGCTTGATTCCTACTACCCTTTTGATCGCACCAGACTTGGAGATCTGCACCACACACCTGTCACCATTAGAATGGCAGATGGCTCCATCAAACTACCAAAGGGGGTAGTTTAGGATGTGATTATTAAAGTGCAAGGTCCTAGCTTTCTGGTCGATTTTATTGTTTTGGACATGGATATACTGGAAAAGCTAAGTAATTCAACCATCATTCTGGGTCGACCTTTCTTGGCTACGGCCAATGCACGGATTGATTGTTACTTAGGATGTATGGAGATGAGTAGCGGCAATGAGAAGATTCACTTTGATATTTATGCAGTCGCTAAGAAAACAAAGTTAGGGTATTTTTTGGATGACATGGAAAGTGATGCGGAGGGTAATTTGGAAGAAACTATGGCAATTGACACCTAGGTAGAACCACTTGACCCAAATCGACAATCCACTAGATCACATAAGTCACCCTCAATACCAGATCAAATCATTGATAGTATGGTTGACTATCTTGATCAACCTAGCCCAATTCAAACCCCTGCCCATTGCAATGAATCCTGGATTACTCAATTGATTAAAATGATTCATGAAATAAAAGAAGCTAGTGCAAGAGAATATGATGATATAAGGAAAGAGCTTCATAAAATCCGGGACGAGCAACAAAAATAAAAAATGTTTGAATTTGGGTTAGGTGTGTCACAGCCGATTTGTGATTCGGTGGTGGTCATGCAGGATTCTGTTGATCAAACACCCGAGGTGGATGATATTGATAATCTTATTAAAGTAGAGAATGGAGATTTATTTGAGAATCTTGATCTTAATTTAGGGCCTGAGTACCAATCATTTCATTTTGAGGAACCAAGTATTAAGGGACCTGAATATGATTTTGTTGTATTTGAGAATACCCATGGAGACATTGATGAATTAATTCAAATGATCTCATACACGGAGCAACAAAATCAAAAAGACTGTAACAACTCCTTAATCAATGATTCAGCCCATTCCACTTTCATGGAGGGACTCACCACTAAATCTAATGCCCAACTTCATCTAAGTGAGAAGAAGGAAATATCCCCTTATGAAATAGATATTCAAGAAATTGAAAGATTATTGGGGATAACATATGATGAGTTATCAGAGGAAGCTAAGAATTTTGGGGAATCATTTGATAATTGGGAATTGGCATTGGAAAATTTGGAAGAGATAAAAGAAGATGAGACCCAAACATCTTTGGTAGAGACAGAGACTGATCACTAGACCTTGATTTTCAGATCTGACCACACTACTTGGGTCATGCCTTCCATTGATCACCATTATCAGGACCCATATGATTTCACCCCACATGACTCCACCCATACCCCTACCACCCACATTCTCCATCACCTCTTCGGGATGCCTTCACCTTCATTCCTTCTAGGCACCCGTATTTATCTGTCTTTCTTCTGTAGCATCTGGCTGTAGATAATCCCAAGCCCCAACTACATATTTTCCCGATTATTTAGACTTGGAATTCATGGACAGCTAGTTTGCATTTGCGGTCCGCTGTTGGCGAATGAGACTAAAATTCTTATCATTTTACTCACCATTCTCAATACTGTATTGGTATATCCTTTTTGAGTGTACGCCCAGCTGGAGGCGTTATTCTCAGCACTTACATATAGCATATTTTATTTGGCATATTTTCCTGCATATTCAATTTCGGGTGTTGGAATAAGTGGAAAGTCAAAATTCAGGAGCCATCCCAGGTGAATTCTACCCATTTACTCCCTGTCTTAATTTATTTTTCGTTATATTCATGCATGAGGACATGCAAGAAAGTAGGCATGGGGGGGTAGTAATTGTAAACTGAAAATTTTTCTGCCAACACCTAGGAAAAACCTTTTGTACATCATGCTAATTGCACTTTAGGGTCCTTAAATTAAGAACTTACTCCACCTCCAATGCTCGCATTTGAGCTAAAAATCATCCGCAACAGCCACTTTCGACTCATCCACTCACCTTTTTGTTCTAAATTTAGGGCCAAGCTGAATGTAACCTGAATTAAGGAAATCTTCGAAGAGCAACTTTTGAAAGGTTATACATAGCATATATACATATTGCACTCATGAATAAGATTATTTTATTAAGAGAATGCATTAGAGATTTTATCCTCTAGTTGATTCCTGTAATCTGGAATCTAGTACAACTTTTCACATACACGTAGAATTTGCAATGGATTCATGGTGAAGGCTGATAAATGTCTTCAGACTGTCAATAAGAAGCAGTGCTTCTTTTCCCGAACCCCTGGATAGTGTTTTGGGAGTCAGGCAGATTTTCCTCCAAAAATCCATCAAATTGTGCGAGATGAGAGTAGAGTGTACTGGTGCTCTAAGATTAGTGTAAGGAATCTGGAATCCTAGATAATTAGGTGATGATACTCAGAGATTAGGCATAGTTTCCGCTCTCGATTCTCGCATATACATTTTTGAGTGAATTTTGAGAGCCACCAAATGAGGCAAATACGCGGAGAGCAAGTTTTCATAAAACTAGGGCTAAGGTGGATGGTTACGAGCATTCTTTATGGAATCCTCAGCTTAAGGAGGGTACTGATGTCAAGGTCAGAAATACACCATCTTACCCGTCTCTCTCAGTGCCGTGAGTAGGCACTTCACCAAATAAGCCACCTAATGTCTCTTAAGTACCTCCAATCCCTAATAATGCCTCCTCAATAAAGTTCATGAATGTATGCTAGCTTATGTTGTGTTGAAAAAAATAAAAAAAATAAATAAATAAAAAAATAAATTAAAAGGAGAGAGAGAAGAGGAAGAAAGATAAAGAAAAAGAAAAAAAAGATTTGGTAGAAGAAGAAAAGAGTAGAAAAAGAGTTTGTGAATATTTAGTATTTATTTCATTTGCATTGAGGCAATACCACCAAACAAATTTGAAATCCACCAAATAAGGCCTTAACCTATTTTTCTGTATTTCTGACCACCCGAATACTGGCTGAGGAAGTCCGACTTAGTGTTAGGGTTATGAGAACTCAATTAAAGTGTTAATGCCAAGTGAGACCACCAAATACGGATCATATGTGTGAATCTGGTGAGATTGTGAGCTCTAAGAAAATGAAAGAAAAGAAAAGAAAAGAAAAAGAAAAAGAGAGAATGAATACAAAGGAACCAAAAGAGAGAATAGTTTTTCTCGTCTAGCTCTGAGTGGAGTTACTTAATAATTTGGGAATCTAGATTCTATAGTACTAATCTCTATGTAGCACCAGTCGAGTGTGAGCCACCAAATATATAATCTTTTCACATTAAGATCCTCTACCTAAGCTTAAAGTCGGGTGGAATTCATAGAATATCTTGAATACCCTAAGGGAAGAAGTCCACCTATCCCACTAGAATTTTTACTAGGGTTCAAAGTACAGGCTTTAGAGGTGAATCAGGTCTTTCACTCGAATCCATTGCAAAAGCTACATAGCTGTCTTTCACATTTGTCCGGATTTCTAGAACATAGGTTGAAAACAAAAAGGAGAAAAATCTCTAAGCATACACTTGATAAAATAATCAATCCCTTAGGTACCCTTATGTGAATAATTTAGTCATGCATTTGCTAGGGACTAGCAAAGTTTAGGCATGGGAGTATGATTGCACAACAATCATGGGTCCTAATCAACCTAAATAATGTCAGAACCTAGCTTAAATTGTGGATATTGCACTCATATCTTGCATATCATGCATTGCATCAGTCTATTTAGAATAAGATGAGATATCCTGCTAGTTAATGGTTTTTATTGCTATTTGTAGATAATAAAGTGATCCAGGATGGAGATAGTGGAATAAAGCAATAAAGGAATAAGAAGACTAATCCAGATAAGAGGAGTGAGGAGGATAACCTTATCCCTACCCTTAGAAACCCTAGGACAACCTTCCCAAACCCAAAACAACCTCCATTAGGGCACCTTAGCCTCAAAGCCCAAACATGGATAGCACTATCCACATTCTTATCCACCCTATCCCTCTCCCAAACACTTAGGAACCAAAACCAACCTTAGAAAACCTAAAATCCACTCTCCAGCACCTTTTAGGACGTCTAGATATCTGACTGGACGTCTGATTTCTGCAGAATAACAATCCAGGAAGCCAAAACTCATACTGACATAGAATTGGACGTCTAATTTAGTGTCCAGACGTCCAATTTTATAGTATAAGATGTCTGACCACTATCTTGGATGTCTAATACTGCTGTTTGGTTCCTGATTCTGGTGTTGGAAGCCCTAGCTTGCCTATTTTGATCTAGGAACCCCACCGAACACCCTAGGAAACCTAAGTAGAGACCTCCTAAGCCTAGTCCATTATCCATTGCCCTACTTGTCCTATCCCTAACCCAATTGAACCATCCCATACCTAATTGGGTGCATCTACAGTTGATTGGGTGCACCTGAGCCCAATTTGATCCACCCAGGATCTAATTAACTCATACCTATTAGGGTCACCCTAACCTAATCACATGCACACATCTAATTAGACTTGGCCTAGACCTAATTAGGTTCACTCCTACCCAATTAGATTTTCCTATGCCTAATTAGGTCCACACCCACTTAATCTAGATTGACCCAACCTATTTAGCACCTAATCCTAACAAAACCCACAACCTAGCCCTACGAAAAACACACACCCACACACACACGCACATCTTCCCATTTTACTCCCACCAAACCCATGCACACTCTCTTGGAATCCTTAAAAACTTGTGTCAAACCTAGATCCAGAAATTGTGGCATCGGCTATTTTTGGAGCCACCAAAAGTGGCAACCAAATGGAGCCTTCCATAAGGGCAAAGAGAGAGCTACGAAATTGGACCATCTCCATACACTCTCCCATCGATACTCTCCACTCTAAACTTGCTTCCACCCTCCAAAACCTTAAGGTCGTCCTCCTCATCCTCCTCCAAGGCTCCATGGATGGCTAGCTAGAGAAGCTTCTCTCCAAAGCTTCAAGGACGGCCATTGGTAGAGAAAGGGAGCAACACCCTCCTCTCTCCACTTGGGTGCACTCACCCCCATCTTCTTCTTCTTCTTGGATGGCCATGAAGGCTCACCCATAGCCTCTTCTGGCCGGCCATCTCTTTTGGTAGGCGTGTAAACTGGTTTGCATACCCAAGGTCTAGCCTACACCCTCACACAAGGCTAATGGCCCTAGTGGCCACTTTCCGGCATGAGGGATTTTCTTCTATTTATATGCTTTCTAGTGTAGATGATGTGTGATAATTTTTTTTGCATAAATAATTTCATGATGTTTCTGTGATTGATTATCCTCATGTTTGCTTGCCGATATGACACTTTGGTTTGTTCACACCATGCACGGCCACCATGGCCTCATTTAGATGCACATAGTCACTTAGGTTTTTGCTAGTTTATCTAGATCTAGGTTTCAATTCGCTTTTCAAAATAAAAAATCAAAAACACAAAAAGACAAAAATAGTAGCTTAGGTTAAATTTGGGTTATAAAAGCCGATCCAAATCTCGATTCGTTTTCATGCCTCCCAGAGACGAACGACTGGGTCTCAAGTTCTAAAAAGAATAAAGATCTATGCAAGTTTCGTTATCACAAATATCTTTGACGAGTGATTTTTGCGACTATACTATGATTTCCAACGATTTCAAAATACGTGTTTTTTACGCTCGTTAACTAACACTCCACAACTTCTCCGAAGAGAAAATCTGCACAACATTGATGCCACACCTACTGGTCAGCAGTTTCCAACTGATTTCCCACAGGAATTGACTGAAAATTTTGATCAAAATATTTTTGATCCCACCACGTAAAATATTTATGCTCTCTAGGAGCAATTTAGAAACCCCTCCAACACTTTCAACCAAAACTGGAGGACTAACCTGAATCACTCTTGGAAAAACCCGAACCCAATTCCTTTTCCCAAACAAAATCATTTTGGGAATTATGGGCTGCCTGTATATCAACCTGGACCATCCTAGGAAGATATTAATACTCAGGTCATGAAAACTCTACAGGGTATGTAGAATCAAATGACAGAAGTAACCCGCATGATTACCAACTTGCAACACCAAGTTAAAGTTACTCTTGATCATCGACCTATTGGGAATTTACCTTCCCAACCCATGCCCAACCTAAATAATCAAAGGAATCAATTCCAGGGTGGATATCCCAGTCAACCCATTCAACCAGCACCTCAGCATCCTCCGGGTTTCAATAACAGTCAGGCTTCCCATCCTCATCCTAGAAACAACCAGACTGTAAATGCAGTTACTTTGAGGAATGGGAAAACCACTCATAATCCCTTGCCTGTTAAAGAAACTCATTTTAACGAAACACAGATCAGCTCTTTCCCATCTTCCTCTCACATTGTTCAGGAGCCTATTAATGCAAAACAGGGAAACCCTGCACCATTTCCACAAGCCTTCCATTCTTCAACAAATAAGAAAAAGAAGAAATCTAAGCCCACTGGTAAGGAATTAATGGATTTATTTAGGCAAGTTGAAATTAACATCCCTCTCCTAGATGCCATAAAATACACCCCTGCTTATGCAAAATTTCTAAAAGATTTGTGTTCCCCAAAAAGGTAGCCCCAAAATTTAGGAAAGGTGATCTTTCATGAGACAGTCAGCTCAGTTGTGCAGAGTCGACTGCCTCTTAAGAGAAAAGATCCAAGCAGCCCCTTGATTCAAGTTATCATTAATGATACTTCTTTTGATTGCGCTTTGTTGGATCTTGGTGCCTCAATTAATCTTATCCCCACAATTGTTTTTGAGGAATTTAAGATCGGTGAATTAAAGCCCGTTGAGGTTACTCTTCAATTAGCCGACCGATCTACAATTAAACTAAGGGGAATTGTTGAAGATGTCCTTGTCCGGGTAAAAAATTATCTATTTGCAGTAGACTTTTTAGTCTTGGACATAGAGGTACCGAAAGATCTAAAGTTTGCCCCCATAATTCTTGGAAGATCATTCTTAGCCACTGCCCGCGCAAATGGAAAAATGAAAATCATGTGTGGTGGTGAATCTGTAACCCTAGATATTTTCCAAGCTTCTAGGAGGTTCCAAGAACCTGATTTCTTTGATGATTCGGATTTAGAAATAGAAAATATTATGGAGGAAACTTTGCAGATTTCATATTTAGGTTCCTGTTTTGCCATTAACACGGTTCCTGAACAATCCATTTCTTCTCACCCTTCCACCTTAACCACACATTCAGCTAACCCTTCAGCTAACCCTTTCACTCTCACCTCACCACTAACCCAAAAAGCAGAAATTCTTTCATAGCCGGGCCCACAATTGGAATTAAAACCTTTGCCCGACTCCCTTAAATATGTCTTCCTGGGTCCAAATCGGACCTTGCCCCTGATCATAAATTCTGGACTTACTGGGAACAAGAACACAAACTTCTCCAAGTTTTGAGTAAATACAAAAAAGCTATTGGCTGGACCCTCTCTGATCTTAAGGGTATTCATCTATCCTATTGTACACATCGTATATATTTAGAGGATGATTCTGGCCCCTCCCACCAAGCACAAAGGCGCTTGAACCCTATTATGTAGGAGCTGGTAAAGGAGATTATTAAGTGGCTTGATGCTAATGTCATCTACCCCATTTCTGACAGCTCCTAGGTTAGTCCAACACAAGTTGTGCCCAAAAAGGCTGGACTAACAGTTGTCACCAATGATAATCGGGAGAATATAGCCACTCAAACTGCCTCTTCTTGGCACGTGTGTATTGATTATAGAAAATTAAACACTGCCACCAAGAAGGACCATTTTCCACTCCCCTTTATCGATCAAATCTTGGAGTGATTAGCCAGACGGGATTTTTACTATTTTTTGGACTGTTATTCCGGCTATAATCAGGTAGTGATTCATCCTGAGGACCAGGACAAAATAACTTTCACCTACCCCTTCGGAACCTTTGCTTTCCGAAGGTTGACCATCGGTCTTTGCAACGCACCTGCAACTTTTCAAAGGCGTATGCTTGCAATATTTTCAGACCTTGTAGGTGAACGCTTAGAAGTCTTTGTGGATGACTTCTCTATTTTTGGAGATTCTTTGACCATTGTTTCAAGAACCTTGAAAGAACTCTCCAAAAATTCATAGAAGTCAATCTGGTCCTCAGTTGGGAAAAAAGTCATTTCATGGTCTAGGAAGGTATTATCTTGGGTCATGTTATTTCAAAACAAGGAATCACGGTAGATAAAGCTAAAATAGATGCTATATCTAAGCTTCCACAGCCCACTACTGCCAAACAGATCAGATCCTTTTTGGGTCATGTGGGTTTCTACCGTAGATTCATACAAAATTTTTCCTAAATCTCCAAGCTCTTAAGTCAGCTGCTTACCAAAGACCAGCCATTCGATTTTAATGATAAATGCCTGGAGAGTTTTTTGAGGTTGAAGAAGGAGGTTACTGAGGCACCAATTTTGTAGGGACTGATTAGCCCATATTTGTGGGCTATTTAAGTATTTAAGTGCCTAGACATTAAGTTAATTCTAACATTTATTTAGCATAAATTAGGATGTAAATAAATTAATTCATATTTCTGATTTAATTACATAATTCATGCTTTGCATTCATATTTAAATGCATTTAGAATTAACTTAGAATTGCATTCATTTAATTAGTTAACCAATTAGGTACATTACATGCATTATTTTAAGTTAACATAAAATTTGAATGTTTGTATATAAATAACCATAATATTTTATTATTATTTTATTCTTCTTCTATGAGCAACAGCTGCATTTCTTCCTCTAGCTGTCGCAGTCAAGACCCCATTCATGGAGGAGCGGGTGTGTTGGATCTGGTCGAGGCAGTTGACTACAAGGGAGAGGAGGAGGCAGCCGAGCTCGATGAGACACCGCCCCACTCCACCACCGTGTACTCCATTCCACCACCGTGGTCTCCAAGGCTGAGCTCCAACACACTGTGGGCCAGTGGGGTGACAGACCACCACGCCAAGAGGATGGAGTTGGTTGCCACTGTGTACGAGCTCCTTGAAGCTCGCCTACCGTGAGTGCATCTGCTGATGCATGACTTGCCACCGTTCCATCATCATGATTCTTATTTATCAGTTCCCTGCACCACCTGCGGTCCTCACCACACTCAGGTACCACACCCCCTACAGCGCAGCATCACCTTCATTGCAGCACATAGAGCTGCAACCTCTCCTCCCTGCACCTATCACCGTGCGTCTTCACTTTCGCCTTCACGCGCATGCACGTTCCTCAACACTCCTGCCCGCACCAGCCTGCGCACGCGTGTGCCCTCATTCCCCCCGTTGCACACAGCACACAAGAAGCACGTCTCCAGCACTTGCCGTGCTTGCTGCTGTTGTGTGCATACGTCGCCCGTGGTAAAGCGCCCGCTGGCCCAAGCGGCCTGCCAGCACTCTCGTGCCCGCGCACCCAGCAGCCGCACTTCGCCTCGCCACCAGCAGCGCACGCAAAGCGTGCTTCACTCTAGCCGGCTTCTCCTCCTCCTTCTTCTCTGTTGACGAAGGTACCCAAAGCACCCACAACGCAGCCGACTCATCTAGCCTCGGGGCTTCGCACCACCAACATCAGCGAACTCGCCTCGACCTCAGAAACTCGGCCACACCCTCTGAAGGCTACCAGCGGTCTTTTGATGCACTGTCACTGCCAACACGTAGTCCTCGTTGTGGCCAACCACCTTCGAGCTTTGCACACCTGACCGCAGCCTCCTCATCGTGCATGCACAAAGTGAGCAAATGCTCTCCTTCTTACCGAATTAATATTTACATTCACATGCCATTTATAGTCTTTTATTTTGAATTTATTAATAAAATATTATGGCTAATTTATGCAAGTGACCCTCCTCTTTCTCATAAATACCATTTCAACATGTTCTCTTGATGTTTTCTTAATCTGAAGGTAGATTTGGCTCGATTTCTCGACGAAACTAACAGTGAACATAAGTTTTTAACTGGTGCGAGTTTAAATATGTCATTGCCTCCCTTTGGATACGACTTGCTCCTAATTGAGTGGTTATATTAATTGTTGATTAGTTGATTTTTCCACCACATAGAACTACAAACGACGCATCATTTTATGCGACAAGTGACTTTAAAAGAGAAGAATTGACTCATTAAATGGTGCCATTACCGGGGAGGCAACAGGCTTAATTAATTTGCAATTATTCATTTGTTCAAATTGATTTTTAATTGACGCATAATTAACCAATTTTATCTGATTTGGTGCGAGGTACACATATTACGCAAGAATTGTTGCATCAGCCTCAGAAACGCCATGGTGGACCTTGTTTCCACCACTTTGGAGGAGGAATCGAGTTTCACATGTACGAGGAAGAGCTTGAACATTGGTGAACTTTGTTGTCACCAACTAGGAGGACATCTGGAGTGATCATCTTCATCTCCGTCGATTTGTCAAGTAGATAGAATTTAGGTTTTAGAACTTTACTTTTCTTTATTTTCTTGCACTTACATTTGGTTTGAGACCCTTATTCTGGGGTATATTTTTAGGGGTTTGTTCCCTGATTTTGTTTTAGGCATGTGTTGGGTAGTTTTTGGGGGTTTGTTCCCTCTTTTCTTTAGATCTAGGTTTTCTTTTGTGGGTTTTTCTATCTTCTACTTGTTTGTGCACAAGTAGGTAAAAAGAAAAAAAAAAGAGCTGCCTGCTAGAAGTAGCCTGCCCCTAGGACGAACCATTTAGGTTTGTATGAGCAGCCTCTAGATTTATTTCTCTGCATTGCATGCATTCTCGCATCGTTGATTGCTAGAAGCAAGGTACACATTCTCTTACGTTGCGTCCTATTCTTGATCACGCATTGCATTTTGACTAATTTCAAGACCACCTAATCTATATTGAATAAATCTAACAAGTGGTCACATATTTTCTGGAAAAAAGACTAATTAAAGGAGGGACATTTTAAAAACCAAGGATTTGATTTTCAAACTTGGCATGTGATTCAAAATTCAAAATCTTTTGCAGTGTATGCACACTTATTTCTCTTGCACCACAGCACGCTTTTAGACACTCCTTAGGTTTGGAAATACTAGGACAAGAGCCCTCTTATTGTTGGATTCTGAAGCGTTTAGAACTTGAGATCAAAGGTTTTGTAACTCCAAAGAGGGGGATACCTTGTCATGGATTTTTGGGGGTAGTTGAGAAGCACCACAAAAGCACAGCTTCAAAGGAAGGCTTAGGCCTACTTGCATCCCTCGATCATCCGTCTTTGGAGTTGCTCTACCATTTGAGATTTAGGGAAGAACACCTAAGCTCCAACTGGGTCTTCTTAAGTGATCCGTAGGTCGACAATAAGAGTGTAAATTGATTGAACAAATTGTATTGTCACCTATAATCTGACTTAAAATCGAAAGCCTAAATTGGGAAAGACCTAAAAAGTCCTTTTTGAATTGTGTTTTGCTTGGGGAATTCTGATTGAGGTGTGAGTTAGAATGGACCACATTGATTTTCATTCTTTCACATCTTGCCCACACCCTTACCCCCACTCTGCACTCTTCGATCCCATACACCGAGATGGTCCATCCTTTGATGGACATAATGACAATCATTGGGATCCGTTTTACTCCTATTACAGGAGTATTGGCCTGGTTAAGCCCCAAATCAGTGAGCAGAACCTGGGAGTGGGATTTGCTTTGCCCAATATCCCACACACCATAGAAATACCCAACCCACCCTCCCTGAATAATTATAATGGTTGGACAGACACTCCTGGGTACTATAAGCCTGAGCCTGACTTCTCCCATGATAGAAATGACCTCTCCTTTTTGAAGATGGAAATACAGAAAATGCAAGATGAAATGATTGAATTGTTAGGAGAATCTTCGAGAGAAGGCAACAAGAAAGAGATGAAATTAGCCACCCAATCTACCCCATTGAGGATGACATATACCCATCTACAATTGATGCATCTCCCGTGGGAGAGCTACATTTTAAGTTGGAGGGAAATTTTGGGGATTATGTAAGGGAGAATAGCTACTTTTCGAGGATCGATTTTGAAACCTCCCCATTAGACACTTCTTTGAGAGATCCACGCCTTAATTGGGAGGAAGATACATATGAAAGTAGCTGTGCATTGGATGAAGAAAGGTGGCAACTCGAGGAAGATGATGATAAGGTTGAGTATCCACCTGAATTATATTGGAGTCAAAAGAAGGGAATGATGGTACCATTGGATGACCTCGACCCAGATGATAGTATTTTCGTGACATTTGATGAAGTGGGTCGAAGTCAAGTTGTTAATCCTACCCTCCCTTCTGATCATGAGATGGAACTCAAGCCCACCCTTTGGGAACCTAACCCTCAAGAAATTGACGTATCTGAGGAGTTCGATGTTACCAGTGTAAACCATTTACCTTAGATAGAGTACCCTAGGGGATCTACTAAGATATTAAATGATTCTAGACCTCGAGTATATGATGAATCATATGATGAGGAGAAAGACAAATTATATGAGGAACCTACATTTAAGATTTGGAGTGACACTAAGGGTGATTATGTCTTATTTGAAGAGTTCGCCCCTGAGGATGTCACAAATTTGACCAAATTAGGTTGCCTTAGCACACCCATCAATGATATTTCTCCTCATGATGAAATGATGGAAAATTTGGAAGCAACTTCTAAGATTTATGTGGATTCACATATAGACTCCGGGGAAGATTTGAGTAAAGATCAAGAACCTGGAGATGACATTGATAGGATAATCCCTAGATCTGTTGCTTCCAACCTGCCTTCATTTGTTTCGAAGTCACCCTCTAATTCACTTATGTCTGAAGGCGAAATTTTGACTGCTGATGAAGTGCAGGAAGATACTGGTGATAGTGCAAGGAATGCTATAGATGCAATTGAGGATTTAGAAAGAGTGTTAGGGATGGACACCGGGCTGATTAAACCCAACCTAGATCATATGGCCATCTCGTAACCTCGAAACTTGGACACGCTAAACGATCTTTGCCTTAGAGATTTGCTGACTTTTGTTCTGACCAAGGGGCTTAACAAACCACTATTTCCTGTAATGGAGTATCGGGTATGGATTGATGAATTCTTTAGTCAGTCCATTGCCCTGGGGGTTTATCTCTGCACCATTCCTTCCCCATTCCTTTTAGAGGATCTTTGTCATCCTCCCCCTACCCCTTTGGAGGTTGTTATGCCAGTTTATCCTTTAGAACCTCTTCTGCTGACCTAGGAGGATTTCATTCCCATCTTAGTTGGGCGAGCATTTGCTATTGGGATTCATCATCAGCTCGCCAACATCCTAGGTTACCTGTTTTCTAGGCTAGCATTACTTTGCTCATTTTTAGGGCCTATTTCTGTGATCCTTAAACTTGATTTGCAGGTTCTTTGGCTACTCGGCTGCTAACAAAAGAATGGCAGCCCATCTCTGACCCAGGTAATATCCTTCTATGCAATGAGGACATTGCAGATTTTAGGCATGGGGGGGTGTACTTAGGGATATACATAGCATAGTGCATTCATGCATTTAATTGAAGCATTTTTCATTGCATACATTTGCATTGAAAAAAAAATAATAATAATAAAATAAAAAAATAATAATTTTTTTTTTGTAATTATTGAGCTTAACTGGCTAGGCCCTGCATTCTTAAGCAAATCAAAACTCTAGGATAGACTAAGTTGATTCTAGGATTGAACTTTAGAAGCTAAGTGAGCTACTAGCTTTAGACCTTTAGGGTCCTTTGTGAACTTAAAAACTTAAGTAGGAGTTAAGTTGCGAACCATTCCTCAAGAGGTTGAGGAAGGAAAGCTAAGGATTAAGTTAAAAGGTGGGGTAGTACCTTGAGTCGTGTTCTACCTTTTTGTTTACGAGTCCTTGTAACCTAAACATCCAAATTTCACACACTTGGTCTGGTGTAAGTAATCAACTTAATTCCTTTCTTAAAAGAGATTTGGTTCTCTTAGTTTTGACTTAGGAGAGGCTTGAAAATATAATTTGATTGGAAGAGTTCCTGCCGCAGGAGAGGTGGAGTATATACTCACCTTGAGGATGCGATGATAACATATTACCTCCTCAATGCTTGTCTTTTAGGATATCCATCCTACTGGGGGCATGTAAGCACATTGTGCGGTTTAGGTACCATTGGCGGCCTTATCTCGAAGTGCCGATTGCCACAGGCCTGAATTCATTTTAGAAATCCATGGGTGATACTATCTCAAAGTGTCGATTGCCAGGAGTTCTTGGGGTTGCTATGGGCGGCGCTATCTTGAAGCATCGAAAGCCAGGCACCCTTTGAGGTACGGTTATGGGGACAATGAATCCGACACAGACCGTGTTGATAGCTGATCCGAGGTTAGACTTAGAGGAATAAAAAAAAAAATATATATTATTCAAAAAAAAAATCCTTTTTCCTTTAACTCAAATAACTCAGACCAATGCATATGCACGGATGCTTTAATCTCAGGGATCAATAAATCTTAGGGTAGAGTCAGAAATCAGAGAAACTTGTGCCTGCAACTCGTCTTTAGCCGACCTAGTCGTAACTTAACAACTACTTGGGAACCTTAGGTCTAAAGTCTGAACTTAATATGTTTCTAAAGGAAGATCGACTGGGTTGGCTAGTCTACTTGGAGTGTTAGGTTTTGCTTGGATTTGCTAGGGACTAGTAAAAATTAGGCATGGGGGTATTTGATTAGCCCATATTTGTGGGCTATTTAAGTATTTAAGTGCCTAGACATTAAGTTAATTCTAACATTTATTTAGCATAAATTAGGATGTAAATAGATTAATTCATATTTCTGATTTAATTACATAATTCATGCATTGCATTCATATTTAAATGCATTTAGAATTAACTTAGAATTGCATTCATTTAATTAGTTAACCAATTTGGTGCATTGCATGCATTATTTTAAGTTAACATAAAAGTTGAATGTTTGTATATAAATAATCATAATATTTTATTACTATTTTATTCTTCTTCTATGAGCAACGGCTGCATTTCTTCCTCCAGCTGCCGCAGTCAAGACCCCATTCATGGAGGAGCGGGTGTGTTGGATCTGGTCGGGGCAGCTGACTACAAGGGAGAGGAGGAGGCAGCCGAGCTTGATGAGACACCGCCCCACTCCACCACCGTGTACACCATTCCACCACCGTGGTCTCCAAGGCCGAACTCCACCACATGGTGGGTCGGTGGGGTGATAGACCACCGTGCCAAGAGGATGGAGTTGGTTGCCACCGTGTACAAGCTCCTTGAAGCTCGCCTACCGTGAGTGCATCTACTGATGCATGACTTGCCACCGTTCCATCACCATGCTTCTTCTTTATCAGCTCCCTGCACCTCCTGCGGTCCTCACCACAGCCAGGTACCACACCCCCTGCAGCGTAGCATCACCTTCACTGCAGCACACAGAGTTGCAACCTCTCCTCCCTGTGCCTATCACCGTGCGTCTTCACTTTGGCCTTCACGCCCACGTACGTTCCTCAACACTCTTGCCCGCACCAACCTGCGCATGCGTGCACCCTCATCCTCCCCACCGCATGCAGCACACAAGCAGCGTGCCTCCAGCACCTCCCGCGGCCGCTGCTGTTGCGTGCACACACTGCCAGCAGTAAAGTGCCTGTGCGCCCAAGCGGCCTGCCAGCATTCGCGTGCCCAAGCGCCCAACAACAGCACTTCGCCTCGCCACCAGCAGTGCATGCACAACGTGCTTCACTCCAGTCGGCTTCTCCTTCTTCTTCTTCTTCTCTGTTGATGAAGGTACCCAAAGCACCCACAACGCAGCCTCCTCATCTTGCCTCAGAGCTTTGTGCCACCATCATCAATGAACTCGCCTCAACCTTTGAAACTTGGCCACACCCTCTGAAGGCTGACAGCAGCCTGCCCGTGCCGGCGAGCCGCCGCCACCATTGCCGACCTTCCTCGTCGCCGGTGAGACAACCGGCAGCCGTTCAACGCGTTGTCACCGCCAACGCGTAGTCCTCGTTGTGGCCAACCACCTCCAAGCTCCACACACCCGACTGCGGCCTCCTCATCACGCACGCACAAAGGGAGCAAACGCTCTATTTCTTACCGAATTAATATTTACATTCACATGCCATTGCCACTCTTTTATTTTAATTTATTAATTAAATATTATGGCTAATTTATGCAAGTGACCTCCCTTTTTCTCATATTTACCATTTCAGCATGTTCTCTTAATGTTTTCTTAATCTGAAGGCAGATTTGGCTCAATTTCTCGACGAAACTAACCATGAACATATGTTTTTAACCGGTGTGAGTTTAAATATGTTATTGCCTCCCTGTGGATACGACCCGCTCCTAATTGAGTGGTTATATTAATTGTTGATTAGTCGATTTTTCCACCACATAGAACTACAAATGACGCATCATTTTATGCAACAAATGACTTTAAAAGCGAAGAATCGACTCATCAGGGACATGATTGGAATAGTCCCTTTGAATTAATGATAGTTGCCTCAGATTTTGTTGTGGGGGCCGTTCTAGGGTAAAGAATTGGCAAGAAGCCTGTTGTGATCTATTATGCTACCAAAACTCTTGATGATGCACAACGAAATTACACGGTTACTGAAAAGGAGCTTTTGCCATTGTATTTGGCTTAAAAAAATTTAGATCTTATCTTTTGGGGTCACATGTCACTGTATATACCGACCACTCAGCACTTAAATATTTGCTAACAAAAAAGATGCAAAACCCTGCCTTATTCGTTGGATCCTGCTGCTCTAGGAATTTGACCTGGAAATCAAGAATAAGGTGGGATCGCATAATGTAGTGGCCGACCATCTCTCTTGTCTTATGAAGAATGACATAATGACCCCACCTGATCAATTCCCCGATGAAAGCATTTTAGCTGCTACTACCCTCCCTTGGTTTGCGCCCATCGCAAACTATTTAGTAACAGAACGAATCCCCATTGATTGGCCAAAAAAAAATTGGGATAAGTTCCTTGCTAATATTAAATACTACTTTTGGGAGGAGCCCGACCTTTTCCACATTTGTGCCGATCAGGTCATTTGATGATGTGTACCTGATTCTGAAATCCATGATATTTTGACACATTGTTACTCAATGGCCTTTGGCGGACTTTTTTGGGCAAGAAGATTGCGGCTAAAATCCTTAATGTGGGATTCTTTTGGCCCAGCTTGCACAAAGATGCTCATAATTTTGTTCAGTCCTATGTGTGTTGCCAGAGCATCGGCAACATGACTTGGAAGGATATGATGCCCCTTAATCCTATTTTAGAGGTAGAAATTTTTGATGTATGGGGCATCGACTTCATGGGACCATTCATCAACTCTAGTGGGTATTTATATATACTAGTCGTAGTCGACTATGTTTCAAAGTGGATAGAAGCAATACCCACCCGCACTAGTGACCACCGTGTGGTTGTCGAATTTCTTAAGAAAAATATTTTCTCAAGATTTAGCATTCCAAAATCCATTATTAATGACAGAGGCTCACATTTCACTCATTCACAATTCTGTCACCTTCTTTCTAAATATGGGGTTAATCATAAAATTTCTACACCTTATCACCTCCAAACAAATGGCCAGGTAGAAGTTTCTAACCGAGAAATTAAAAATATTTTACAAAAGACGGTTAGGCCCGACCATAAAGATTGGTCCACCAAATTGGACGATGCTTTATGGGCTTACCATACCGCTTTTAAAACTCCGCTTGGCATGTCTTCCTTCCATCTGATTTTTGGGAAGGCATGCCATCTCCCGGTAGAACTAGAACATGGGGCTTTTTGGGTAATAAAATAATTAAACATGGATTTATCTGACATTGGTATCCATAGAAAACTATAATTAATTGAATTAGAATAATTACGTAATTTTTCCTATGAAAACGTAAGGATTTATAAAGATCGAACAAAAAAATTCCATGATAAATACATTATTCGGAAAGACTTTGATGTTAATCAATGCGTTTGGCTTTTTGATGCTAGATTACATCTTTTTCCTGGCAAATTAAAATCCAAATGGACTGACCCCTTTATTGTCCATAAAACTTATCCGTACGGCGCTATTGATCTTTTTGATCCTAAAACTAATACAACATTTCAAGTCAATGGCCAATGTTTAAAGCTCTATTTTGATCATACCTCGAATCTTCCATCGAAATCATTTGATTTCACTGAGTCAACCACCTTTGATCACTAATGCAAACTACGCCTGGCAGAATGGCGTAAAAGATAGCACTGGATGGGAGGTAACCGACCTTTTTTCCTGCTTTCCTTTTTCCCTACTTTTTCTTGGTTTTGACCATCCTAAACCCGATCGCTCTTCATTAAGGTGATCCCTTTTCCCTCCTAATAATGCATGAGGACATTGCATATCTTAAGCATGGGGGGGTGTTTTTAAAAATTTGACGATCGAGTTAGGATTTTCAAAACCTAAAAATATGCATTTTTCTTTAGTTATTGTATTTTCTTATTTGCATACCCAAAAAAATAATAAAAACGTTGAAAACTTTTTGAGGAAAAATTTTAAAATCGGGACTAAGGTTGAAAAACTCACTTTTGGTATAATGGGATTTAATCTTTAACAAACTAGGGATGAGGATGCATATCTGATCATTAGAATTTTAGGGTCTGTTTTTAGACTAAATCAGATATCCTTCTCTAAAATTCCACCTAAACTCATGATAGTTCGGGTGACTTGATACTCTTTTGTAATATGGAAAGTATCTGGCTTAGTTTTTGATTCAAAAACTTGCATTTCTTACGGAACTTCTTGTGTCAAATTTTACACACAAGCCAACACCTAAAAACAACTAAAAATTAGAAAAACTCCCTTGTTTGGACTTAGTAAAAGTCTGAAGTAGATCATTGATTTGAGTTCCCACTACCGAGAAGGAGGAAAATGCCTCCTTTGAGGATGCGATGTCAACATGTTATCGCCTCAACGCTGCTCCATATCTTTATGTCATATCTTTAGACGGAGCATTAAAGTGCATTTTAGTAGCTCAAGTGTCTTGGACGGTGCTCTACCTATAGTGTCAGAGCAAGAGCTTGAGTTTTCTTCGAGCGCCCTTTTACACCGCATTGTGTTTTGGGGTTGTGAGCTCCTGGGTGGTGTCATGGACAGTGCTATCTTGAAGTACTGGCGCCAGAGCCCCCTAGAGGATTGGTAACGGGAATGATGATCCTGACACATCTGTTGTAAGACTAAGCTAAAAGTAAGCATTGGGGGGGGGGAGTTTTAAACCAAAAACATGCCCTTATAAATGTTGGCTTTTCACAAGCACGGACACAAGGTTTTAAAGGATATTGCAAGTTGCGAATCAGATTCATGAGCCAGAAAAGTCCTAAAAACAAAAATTTCAAGTCATCTGAATTAACAAGGGGTTAATTCATGAATTTTATGGAGGATATATTGATCCCATTTTGTCTAATTTTTGGATCCAAAAACAAATCCCGATGTTTATCCTTAACAAATCCCGTGCCTTTTGTGTTTAGATCATCTAAGGTCCCTTAATCTTTTTCTCCTCAAAAGTCGAAAAAAAATTAGATTTTCTAAAAATTTCATATTATAAATTGAAGTTTTGTTAAGAGACTAGCAAAAGATAAGCATGGGGGTGTGATAACGCTAGTTTATCATCATTCTTATGCATTAAAACAAACCTAGCTCTTAGGATTTTACTCCGTAAATGGGTTTTTGGGGTTGCATTTAGTTATAAATTAGGATAGGCATGCATTGCATTTTTCTTATCTTTTAATGTGTTTCTGTGAGTGTTAGGGATGAACAGATATACAGATCCATAAAACCCTACCACTCAAGAAGGCAACTGGTGCAGAAGAAGCTTAGACTAGCTGGAACTCAACTTCATCCAGCTGACCAAAGCTGGAATCCAGCTCACTTGGACTAGGGTTAGCTCATCCTAAGTCCATTCAGCTCATCTCAGCTGAATGGTAGCTCAAGAGAGCCCATCTTAGCTCTCACTAGCTCAGGTCAGCTCAGATCCAGCTCAACCTAGCTGAGTCTAGCTCATCTCAGCTCCCACTAGTCCACAGGGAGCTCTAACTAGCTCAGTTGAGTTGACTAGAGTTCACCCCGGCTCTGGTCCAGCTACATCTAGCTCCACTAAACTCTAGCCAGCTAAAGATGAATCCATCCCAGCTCAGGAAGCTCAAGTCTAGCTCCCAGGGACTCAGCTTAGCTCAACTTAGTTGAGCTAAGCTACCTTAGCTACCTCAACCAGCTTGATCCTCCCCGGGAGCACCAGACCCAGCTCACTTTAGCTTGGCTTAGTAGCTAGCAAAGAACTAGCAAGGTAAGCCAGCTAGAGTAGCCCCATGTTGACCTCTTCGGTAGTTGCCAGCTCCAATTCAGCTCTAGACTCTTCATATCTAGATCCTTTCCCCAAACCCTATCCTCCACATGCATACTCCTCTACTCCATAGCTTAGCTTAGCCTAGCTAGCATCCACCACCCTCGCACCAGAAACATAACCCTAACTCCACCTACCTAACCTTCCACTCCGAGTCCACCTAAGCCTACTTAAGCTAGCTCCACCCTACTCATTTTGGCGCCACCACTTCACCACCTTTCACCCCTCAACTAACCACCAAAAGACACCAAAAGTTGGTGCCAAAACTAACCCTAACCACCTCCTTTTAGGCGCCAACTTCAACCCCCATATCCACCCTACACATAACCCCTCCAAGCCACATCCACCATCCACCTAACCTCCCTTCAAGAAGCCATCATGGTGGTGCCAAAACCAAGGCACCTCTCCATGGTTGGCGCCACCTTTAGGTGGCTCTTCACCACCATAACCACCACCTTCACATCCCCCTACTTGGCGCCAACTCTCCTTAGCCATAGGATCACCTAACCACCCCCATCTTCCCATCTTAGCCATCCATTTCAAGAGTCACCTTAACCCTCTCATTCTACCTTATAAAAAGACCAACACCAACCACCTTACAACCCATCCTTGGCTAGCAAAATACCTCTCATATTCTACCTAAAGCTCACGCCCAAGAGAGAAGAAGAAGGAGAAGATTAAGGGGATATTCTATCCCCTTGGTGCCTTCCCCTCTTCCGTTCTCTCTTGTGCCCACACCAGCCAAAGGAGAAGCCAGGCAAGGAAGACCTTTGGAGGAGGTCTTGAAGGTGGTCCATGCCACCTTGGAGGAGAGCTTGAGGGTGGTGCACACCCACCCTTGGAGGAAAGAATTGAGGTGGAGAGCATCCGCCTTGGAGGAGCATTTAGGGAAGGAGAAGAAGGAGACCTTTTCAAGACAAGGAGAAGCTAGGCTTGGAGCAAGAGGACTCCCTTATTCACTAGATTCTGCAAGAGGATTTGTGTTTCTTTTTATTGCTTTTATATTTTCCATTTTTAGTAGAAGCATTCCTCTACATGTTTTTGTAAAAAAAGGACACAAATTCTACTAAATCAATTTGCCTTCTTTTCAATTTCTATTGCAATTGCTTTGTCTTTGTTCTAGCACTTTTTCACTTCCACTTCCTAATTACTCTAGGCCTCCACTTGCCCAGAGTAAGCTTAGGGAGGGGTCATATTTGTCTCTTAAGGTTTAGCGTAGTGATTATAGGTGTTAGTTACTTTTTCATTAATAATTCTCATTTTGCCCTCATTATTTCAAAACATAAAAATTATATATTTAAAATACCAAAAAGAAAGATTGAGTTTCCCTTAAAAGAAAGAGATTTGAATTGCAAACTTGCCTTCTTGGACGACCCTAGATACTCCCCTATCTAGGAGTAGAAGTTTAAAAGTGTATGTGATTTCGCATGTTACAGCGACTTTAAAACCCTAATTACAAATCACGCTTATTTTCAGATCAATCTCGTGCCTCCACCTTCTCTCCTTGAGATGATACCTTTGATAGATTCTTCATTAGTGACGAGGCACATCACAACTTTTCTCTCTACTCACGCTTCTCACCTCACGTAGGTCGATCCATTGACCTAGACTACTTTGGTCTTAGAGATCGACTTACCTACCATAGGATAGGTCACTTCTTTGATCAAACCTTTTATGAGAGTACGAAGGGTAGTCTCATCAAGGGTGTTGATCCTATGGCTTTGCCATCTCTTTTATTCCAACCTTTGCAACATAGGTGAAAGTTTTGATAGTTAGTTGACTTCTAATGTCTATGACATTGAGGTTCTCGTTAGTGTCAATGTCCTATCTGAGGTTCTTGCTTGTCCTTCTTTTGGCCCCACTTATCTCGACTTGCACCATGACACCTTCTCTGAGGTCATTAGGGAGAGGTTGATGACTTCTGAATCCTTTGACTTAGGAAAGCCGACCAAGTCACCCTATTTTTGTCCTCTCCCGTAGTTCCTCAACCATGTATTTCTTTGGAACTTCATGTCCAAATCTACCTCTTTTAAGAATTGTCCAGGTTCAATGCTCATGGCACTTTACGCCTTCATGACCAATAAGGCATTTAATTGGAACCATTTCATCCTCACCTTCATGGAGAGGAAACCCACAAGCGTCTTTCCTTTTGGCACCCTTCTCTCCCACATCTTCCTACATTTTAGTGTCCCCATGGACATTAATCACAAGTAGTTTATCTCTCATTTCCATCTTTGGAGGGCTCACATATTCCAAAATGGAATAGGAGCGTCAGCAGACTCGTTAGGATCCTCCTTAGGCAGTAGCTTTCTCTTCCCAACCTCCTCCTTCTCAGGCTGGACCTTCCTCTATTCCACCTCCCTACACTCTGTAGCAGCATTTTGATGCTTTCTAACAACCTCCTGTGAGACCCTCTCCTTCGTTCTTTGACATGGAGTGGCCATACCTTGACTGGCAGTTCACTAGACACAACATGTTGGGAGTGCAGGATGTGACAGATGGCATCTCTCTGATGATGCACCGCCAAAGAGAGATAGGTCAGGCTATGATGGAGCACGACACATAGGTTTCTGCATACTTGACTAGATAGGGTCAGTTTTTGGATTAGCATGGAAAGTAGATCCACTCACTGTCTGCGACCAGAGATCCCCACAAGCCAGACGTGTAGCAGTAGCAGTAGCTCCTCCTTCAAGGACTTCAGTACCCTCCTCTTCCCAAAAGACTAAGAAGATCACTCTGATAGTCGAGACGTCCCATGGATCCACTGATATTCAGATCTCACCAATTTCAGGATGCAGATGTCGTTTTTCCACCACTGTCGGACCCAGCACCAGCACTCCATTTTCTCTAGATGACTTTGATATTGATGTTGAGCTTCCATCAGATACCGAGGCACTTTTGAGTTTCTTTTAGATTTTTTTTACTTGTTCTAGATTGTAGTACTCTACTTTTATATTTTGTCTTTTGGATTGTAGAACTCTATATTTATATCCTTCCTTGCATTATTTTATAGCTTTGATATTTGAGTTCTGTAGCACTTTCATCTAGTAATATCATTCAGAAATTTGAGATTATGTTGCTTATATTAATCAAGCTTGCTTTTAATTCTTCAAATTTTATAGCAACATGTCATGAATGGCATAAAAATTTCATAAAGAGGGAGCAACTATTATTTTTCAATGAAATTTGATTGCTTAAATCTTTTTGTTAATACTAAAGAGGGAGAGAAATTTAATCATACACCTTTATACTCATGCATACTTAATTATAATTTTATTATCATTAAAAAGGGGGAGAATGTTAATACCCTTGTTTTGATATAACAAAATTATGTTTTTATTGAGGACTAACTATTACAGGTTAAATCAAGTTATGATGTGTCCTTACTCGGTCGTAAAATCACGTTTCAAGGATAGATACGTCGTAGTATAGCACAAAAATTCATCGAAAGAAATAAATATAATGAGATGGTGAGTCCCATTCAAACTTAGGGAGGCAGAAAATATAATGAGATGGTGATGTAGATACCGATTTAGAATTAACTAGAGCTAAAATAATTAGATATATATATACATATATATATATATACAGATATACATATATATATATACATACATATATATGTATATATATATGAAGATAATTTGTTCAGATCAGATTGTTCAGACTAGAACTAGAACTAAAAGAATTGACTAGAACTGCTAGGAATGAAAATAGCTATCTAATTCTACTAGAAAAAGGTCACCAAGGGTGGTCCTTGGTGGCCTTTGGAGAGGCTGAGGAGAGCAGTAGCGGTCCACCAAGGTGGTCCTGATGGATGCTTCAGAGGAAGATGGAGCTTGGAGGTGTCTGGAGATGTCTGAAGGGAGAGATGGAGGAGGTGCCTCTAGATGGGGGCTCTGGGGTCCTTTTTATAACCAAAATGAATGGCAAATATGGTATTTAGGCCTCCAACTCGTGCAACAACTTTGGATTGATCAGATTCATCGATTAGGAGATCAATGATTCTGATTTTGCCTCAAAATAGCCTCCATAATGCCTTGTACGCATGGAACATGCTTGATTGCGACACGTGGCAGTCGCTCGCCCTTTGGGTTGTGATCGCATGGTCATGACCGCGTGCGCTCCACCGCCTACGGCACTTTCATGTGCATGCATCCATTGAAATCTAGTCATCCGATCGTATGTGCCCGCATCGCCTTTAGGTTCCGCATACAATGATGAGAGACTCATCATGATCTCTAATTACCCCTATAGCTAAGGTTATGAATATATAAGGGTTAATTATTAAATAAGGGATATTTAGTAAAGGACCTTAAAATAAGTTAAAAGTGATATTTTATCATTCAATAAACATTATTAATAATTTAATTAATAATTGGACTCGAAATCTTATTAATCATTTCCTTAATTAATAAGTTAAGTAACTTAAACGTAATGTATAGATAAGTATATAATAACTTAAGTAATTTTATTTAATCTAATAAATTAACCAAAAAATGTCAAAAATGTAAATTCAAGGTGTAAACATAGTAGTTATCTTATTTACTAACATATATAAAAAGTTGAAAAAGATATAAGTTAAAATAAACCTTTAAAACTTGAGTTTTCATTTTGGTCCTTAAAATTCATTGCAATCCGGTTCTTAATTTTCATAAAGGTCCTTAAGTTTCACTGCATTTAGGTCCCTTTCATCTTCTTCTTCTTCAGTCGATTGGACGACTGATGACGGATAGTGACTCCACCGTGCGATCACTGCCCTGCCGACATCATCCTTCCTTCTCCAAGCTCTTGGAGCTTGCGCTCACCACTCCATCTTCATCCATCGGTTTGGATCACTCAGAAATCCTAATTTCTGGTGGGAGTTAACCTCACCGTCGTTGGAGACGATGCCGGAGGTTAAGCTCCCCAAGCTTCTTCTTCATCCAGACTTCGCCGTCCTCTTCGTCGCCAATCACTATAAATACCCCATCACCCCTTTGATTTCTCTTAAGTTGGCTCCCTTCCCTCTTCTAACACTGTAGCTGACTTCGATAGGTTATTCTCTCTACAACTCTGGCAACTCCCCATTTCATCTTCCGACTTCCTTCGTCCATCCTGATCAGCTGAGGAGCTTCGCTAAGGTCAGTCGCGTCTCTGGACACAAGCGACGACCAAGGAGATCCTCTGCTTCACCTCACATCCACCGCTGGAGATCTTTTGACTACCCTCTGATTTCGTCTTCCGCTATGAGCCTTCAGTGGAATCCCCTTTGACCCCTTCGTCTAGGTAATAGTAGATTAGGAGTAGGAGTAGGAGTAGGGTAATTTAGATAGCTTAGCTAGTTAGATAGTTAGTTAGATTAGCGTTAATTGCAGATTTTAAACTTCATCTTCTTCGACTCTGGTGAGTTCCTTGAGCTCGCCAGAGTCCTTGTTTTGTCTTTTGAAGCCATTGTCCACCTTCCTTTAACCTTCATGACCATCTCTAATCCATTAAAACACTTAATTGATCACTGTTTCGCCTAATTCACTTTCACCTTCATAGCTACTATCGCTGTCTATGGCGATAGCATCTGAGATTAATTCCACATCCATCGGATCCTCCATCATCAACTCATCATTAAAGGATCCTAATTATCACTTTAATTTGATTAAATATTGTATATAACTTAAAAGCCTAATTTTACTTAAGCTCCTGAGCTCGTTGTCAATGGCAGCTCAGGAGTAGTTAAAACTTTAAATTAATTATAAATTTATGACTGCAAACACTCTATGACTTGTCTTGACCACTCATCTAAGTGGGAGATTAAGTCCTATGCCTCAACCAACTCAAATCTTATTCAAAATGAATTTACTGTCAAATCTTAAATTTAATGAATTAAAGAGGAATTAAATGTGTTTCTGAGGTTCCTTGCAACCTTAGAAACCTTTTCAGATCAAAAATGGCACAAATTCACCACTCTAAGCATGATTTGCATTTTACTAGACTCACCAGAGCTCCGGCGAGCTCTAGCAAGTAAAAACTAGTTCTTCAGCCTGTAGAACTGAGTGAGTAGCTCCAGATCAATGAAATGAGGATTACTGATTAAGCTGAGGTTGTTTATTTGAAATTTAAGTAATTGAAGCATAGTTTGAGGTCTCTTTTTCTCCAACTCCGGTGGAGTTGGAGAAGACTGTACAGAAGCCTAAAAATCACACTTAATAGGTTTAGAAGCTTCAGTGCAATGCACTGAAGCCATTCATACCATATAACACACTACCTTCCAAATCTTCTGACGAACGAAGTACTTTTGGAGCTCAAGAGACAAGCTTGGAACCTTAATTTCTAGGGTTAGATCACCTGTTTAAGAGGTTGAATGAATTCTTGATGTTGTAAGAACCCTATTCTAGGCTTTAATTTCGTGAAATGAAGCTTAAATCAGAAAGTCAAAATTTTGAGCTTTACCGTCAAACTGAGGTTGAGATTTTGATTCTGAGCTCGATTTAAGGAATTGAGGAGTTAGAATTATTTCTGAGAATCTGTTGAATGATTTTAGAGAGATTAAAGTGAGCTCAGATCTGTTTATTTGATGAAATTAATCAGCTGTCAGTTTGGGTTGTTTTCGAACCCAAATTGATAGCAGTGCCTTTCTGATGAGATTCGAAGTTGAATTATGGCCAGATGAGCCTGTTACAACCCTTAGAATCTGTTTAAATCGATTAAGAATGTTCTTCTGTGTCTGTTACACCTTTTTTTTAAGTTTAAATTTGTTCTTTGAAGCTTTCAGAGAAGCTTGAAGCTTCTCTACTGTTCCTGATGCTTTAAGAGCTTCAAAACCCACTCTAGCTACTGTGGAATCTTCTACCAAATCCATTTAGACCTTTAGCAAGTGAGAAAGTCCAATCCGTGGTCTCAAATCTGATTAATTCATCTTCCAGGCAGTTAAAACCCATAGGAACCCCCTAGATTCACTCTTGAAATCGAAGAGGAAAACATCCTCTTAACTTAAAATTGACCCTGCAACCTTGTAGATCTACCTTAGAGCTTTCCATCAAGCTTTGAATCGCTTTATTTGGAGCTCTGAGTAGGGAGATATCCTCAGTCGAAGTCGGGTCTGGAGGGGGTAACTTAGTCCCACATCGGCAAGTGACGAGTGGGCACCTTAGTATAAAACATTTCTGTTGCATGGGCTTCTCAGTCGATAGCGCTTGGCGCACAGTTACGAATGAGCATTTGATCTGAGCATGTGTGTGTGTGTGCGGGCATGTGTGTGCCTGTGGGTGTGCGCCAGAGTGGGCGTGTGTGAATGTTGGCCCTAGGAGGGCGTGGCCTGGGAGGTGGTTGTCCCGGTTCGGCTCGAAAAAGAAATAAACCAAAAATAAACCGTAATCAAATGAAGCAAGGACTGAGTAGGGTCTGGTCACACCCTGATCTCAGGGTGCTGTGTATCCTCGAAAGGACCTTGCTGCAAACCTTAATCCAATTTTTGGTTGAAGAGAAAAACCTGGTTCGGTTCAGCTGAAGGTTAAAGAAGGAAGGTTCAGAGGAAGAAGTGCTAAGGTTCAGCAGCTAAGTAAGCTAAGGAAAGAGAAGGAAAGAAAGGAGAAGATAAGGCATAAAGACTGAAGGTTAATAGGCATGAAGACTAAGGAGGAGGTTTAAGGAAATACTAAGGGAGAAGAAAGAAAAGAAGCTCGAGAGAATAAGAGAGAAAGAAAAAGAGAAAGAGAAAAAAATAAAGGATAAATAGGATAAAAGGAAAATAAAGAAAGAAAGAGAGAAGAAGAGAGAGGCTGAAGAATAAAAGAAATTAAGAAGTTGTTTTTCTTGTTTTATTTTTAATTTCTCTTACTTTCAATTGTTGTAATAAGGCATATGTTGAATAGACAAACTCTCACTTGCCTTAAATCTATTGAGATAAATGTTGTAAATGAGAATTAATATGGGATTCTGCTTGTTATTCAATTTTAACCAATTTTTAGCAAAATTCATGCTTCCATAATTAACTTAAATATACCTCCTATAGTTATAAGACAAATAGAGTTAATTAATGAATTTAAAATAATATTTACCTCCCAGCGAATCACCTGGACTCAACTAGTAAAAATTTTCTAAATGTTAGGTTAATTAGACCCTATACTACACAACTGACACAACTTCGAGTTAACCTAAGTGACTTTTCTCTGCTCTTAATTAAGTGAAATTAACTTAATTAATTGAGTTGAGGTAAGGAACACATCATACAACGGGGCATCCAACCGCGCATTGCCTTGTGCATCCATCCACATTGCCTAATTAGACACACCTCCGTTTGCCACGTGTCCATGCTAATGCCGTCTGATGGCCATCGCACAGCCCAATTATTTCCTTCGTGCACCGTCGCCTCAATTTCTTCTCCGCGCGTCTCGAGCGCTCACCATTCGATCTTGCCTGAGCATGGTAACCACTATGCTACATGCACGGATGGTCACATTTTTTTCTTTTTCGCTTGGTTGCCCTCAGCCGTTGGATGGAGATCCAACAGCTGAGATGATCTCCTTCTTGATTAGGTGCGAGTGAAGTGGCGACGCGGTGCTCTTGTGGCCATTGGATGATGATCCAATGACCCACAAAGCAACTAGAACATTCTTTAGTGGATGGGGGCAGCGGCCTTGGGAGGCTATGATGGAGCCATGTGGTGCCATCGTGGCCGTCCATCTTCTTACTTTGTAGATGGTGTTATAGGACACCGATCGAGATGATTCTCATGTCGTTGGACTGCGATTGTTGATCCGGATCCATCATGTTGTCAGATTTGGCATTTGAAGTTCGAATTTTCATCACCTTGTGATAAACACACATGAATTCATGATAAAATGCTTATTTATGATAGTTCCTAGGCTTAGCATTGCATATCATGTTATAAATACTGCATAACATCCATTATATGGCATTTAGGATAGTTGTGTATTATGTATATTAATTCTTCCATTTTATATGACCAGGAGGTAGTGCAACATTTTTACGGGCTTCGGAAGAAGAATCCGATCATACGGATGAATCCAGAGTGACGATCGCAGTCCGTCAACGCAAAAATCACCTTGTTCAGAGCTCCATAGCACTCTCTACAAGAAGATGAAGACGGACGATCTAGATGGCACCACGTAGCGCCATCTAGGCCACCCCCCACCAGAGGCATCATGCCTGGCCTCAAGCAAGGATGCACCTTGACCGTTGGATCTTCATCCAACAGCCATGGCGTATGCGACTACATCACCCTCCACTCAACAAAGCGTTGCTTTGGCGCAACGGTGAAGATGAGTGACCTTAAACAGCAAGCGTGAGTTCGAGCCACAATTTGCCGTGCCTGCTACAACGCCAGCTGAAATAGGGCCACTCGATCTCAATCGAGCGATCGAGATTCTCCACGTGCGATCTGACACTGGCCACCGACGTGAGGGCGCATGCCAGATCGAAAGCATGCCATCTGGGGCGTGCATTTAAGGCTACCAGGAGTAGCATCCACCATCCGATCCTCCCAATAGCGCGAGGTGTGCGACTCAAATCAAAGCGCGCGCAATCTGCGGGCGAGCCTCGGTTGTGCGATGCTTCATCCGACGACTGCCAACGCACGTGCTAGCGTTGCGGATTTCAAATGCAGACGAGCACACATTCTCCTCTCGTGATCATAGCCATCCACGCCTGATCCAATGGCCAACGATTGCCTCACCCTACGAAAGTTGCGGCCAAGCATCCAAGTGCCAGCCAAGGTGGATGAATGCTTTAGCGATGTGTTAAATGTCACTAAAGGCCCATGCACGTAAGCCACCTCCATTCCACCACTATATAAACACCTCTACACCCCCCATTCCAAACCATCTCTACCTACTCTACTCCCACCTATCCTAAGCTCTAGTAGCCTACCAAAGCTCTATTAGAGCTTACTCTCAAGCTCTAAAGGCCTTCTATTAGTGTAGCATTTTTTTATCATACCAAATATTCATCCCTCATCCCATCACCTTCATAGGTTGCCTTGGAGTCGTCCTCCCACCTCCATTCTGGTAGCAGATCACCTTCGCATTCTCACCTCCATTCTAGAGCCTCAGTGAAGTATTCCTCTAACCGATGTCCTGCATCTCACCTCCGTTGTCCCGCTCCTCAACTCCTTAGTCCAAGCTTCCGCTAGGCATCGTCGTCTCACCGAACAGTCGATTCGAGAGATTCCTTCTCACCTCCCTCTCTTTTATGCTTTCGTAAATTATTGTAATTGACATTTGTGCAATGTATCATATTTGATTCCATCTCTCTTGTGAATTTATTTTGGTTGTCTTTTTATTTCAAAAACACAAAAAAAAATAAAACCTCAAAATACTAAAAAGAAACAAAATGAAGTGCAGTTTTCAAGCAAAGCAAACGTCGCCTCCCTGTGTTCGACTCGAGACTCCCTTGGAGTTTCGGTAAAATTGTATTTGATAACGAATTTTGCAACTACAAGGATGGGTCCCTCGAAATCATGATTTCTACCACATGAAGCACGTTTGTCACCTTGCTTCTTGGCCTTTGCTCTTCCACAGACTGAATAGGATGGTCCGGGAGTTCGATCTAGATGATATCGGAAGCGTTAGACTCCCGTCGTCATTCTAAACAAATCTATACAGTTGGATTGATTATTCGTAGCCTCGAATTACCTGCAATATTATTACCTCTCAATTATAACATAATATAGCAAAGATAACAAATCAACTATGATGCAAAATATAATGCTAAGCATGCATTATTCCTAAGTTAAGCTAGGATCTAACTTAATTCAGGTAGATTAGGACATATGATTGTTGCACAATCAGCCCTCTTCAAGTAAATTCAGACGCTTCATGTGATATCATTTAGGAAGAAGACTTGAAGATTGTTTTTACCTTTATTGAGTCGAGAACTATGTATGAAACCTCAACTGCATAACAAACACTACGTTTTCATTATTCGCAAAAATCATTCTTTTTTGAACCTATGTCATTACTATTGTTGATCGACCAATATGAGTTTTTAACCAACCAAACCTTTAATTGACCATTTCCTTTGTTTAATCGATCACAGACCTTTAATGGTCATATGGCCTTTTGGTCAATCAATCCCTTTTATTTTATTGATCAAAATATTGCAATGGTCAAATTTTCTTTGAATTTATAAAGTCAATTAAAATCCTATTTTAATCGACCAACATTGAATCGATCAATACTTTTATTTACTTGACAAAAAATATTTTTGATCGAACAAACCCATGTTTTTATCGATCAAAGCCATATTTTCAGTATTTCCAAAACAGGTCGAAAAGCACTTATAAATAGGACCTTTGACCCCCCTCTCAAAAACACACCTTAAGATATTTCAAAAAGCAAAACACATATTCTCTCTAGTGCTTTCGTGCCTCAATGCCTATAACTATTCTGATCCAAAGCACGATTCTCTGCAATTCAAGAAAGCTAGATTTGTTTAAATCTTACTGAGGTTTCTTAGGAATTATTATTTACTTTATATTCAGTTGTTCTTGATTTGGGAATCTAAGTTGTCTTGGAAGTCGCATTACTCTTCCCTTGGTCAGGTGTAAGAGAAGACATTTTGTAAGAGGTTGTGTCACCCTCGTTCAAGTGGTATGTTAGTGAATTCGACTAGCATCTACTTGTTGAGAAAATCCTAAGTTGGGAGGCTTAGGTAGTGGATTTTACCCGTAAGGATTTCCACTCTAAATCAGGTGTTATCTTTCTTGTCAGTGCTTATTTACATTTTGATCTATGGTGAATGATTTTTTAAATTCTCATAGAAATAGATATTACACTATTCACCCCCCTCTAGTGCATACTTGATCCATTAGGATTCACTTGCACTTACATCACTCGCATCCACAAGCGATGCGTGATTAAGTCTTGATGTGCAGTGCCCCTTGTCCGCGCCTCAACGAATTTCAGCTGTTTGATCGACGTGGAGGGTTGACGTTGTGCCATGTCGCCCAACTGATTAGAACTGTGCGCGAGTGTTGCTAATGATAGAGGAGTTTTAAAGAGGCATTTGTTGTAATACATTCCTATATCGCACAATAAGACATTTAAATTTATAAAGTTAGAATCTAAAAGGAGTCCAAGGTCGTTCGTAGGAAGTAAATATGGAATTTACAACACTAATCTTGAATTGAAATGAATGAGTACAATAAATGGAGCATAATAGAGATATTCAATGAATAATATATGCAGAAATATATTCAATGGGAACCAATGTATGATGGAGCAAAAAGAATAAGAGAATAAAAAATAATGGTGATTTAAATCACCATGTATATCCTCTTAATTTAAGCATGCAACCAAAGTATTCAAATAATTCAACAGAAACTGTAATCAATCATTCAAATAATGCCACAGTGTTCACAACCAAATCAGACATTGGGTCTGGTGATCAGACGCTTTATTAAAGCATAGCATAGGGGCTCTTAAGCTTCTCTTCTTTCCTCAATAGATTTCTTCTCAAGGCTTTCCTTCTCAAGCCTTTACCTTCTTCAGCACAAGAGCACTAATTTCCTTCAGTGGATAAGTGTTCAGCTTTTCTCCAAGGGCACGCATCATTTTGGCATGGGGGGGTGGATACTTAATCCTGAAATCATTTTGTTAACTTTGTAGAATTTCTTTTATATATATATTTTTTTTAAATTGAAAGTTTGAAAAAGATATAAAAAGAAAGAAATTAGGAAAAGAGAACTTAGGCATTTGGAAGTTATTAACTTTAGGAAATGATATGAGAGGACTTAAACACTCAGACTCTTCAGGTCTTCGGGCTTAATTAGCCCAGGTGTCCACTCGAATGTGGACTTAGTCTCGAGTTCTTGCCAATTCAAATTCATTTTTAATTTGACTAATAAATTGGGATGATAAGTATACGACTTATCAACCCACCCTCTGATTTGAGGGGACTTTAAGCCTAAGCATCTACACACATTTTTTGCACTAGCTCACTTTTCGGCAGTTTCTTTGGAAATTAGGTAGCTAATGAACTATCTAGGATGGTATGACTGGCAAGTTATCGATGGTAACAGCTCATCGGCCGGTTGTCCAGAGCCCAGTCACATGACCATTTTCATTGTACTGCCTTTAGGTAAATCTTAAACTAGGAAAGCCACCTACTTAAAAAAAAAGAATAAAAAAGAAAATAAAATATAAAAAAAATCAAAAAAAGAGAAAATAAAAAATAAATAAAACCACACATCATCGTACGAGTATGGCTAGCAAGTTGTCGGTGATAACAGCTCATCGGCCGGTTGTCCAGAACCCAGCTCACAAAAAAATGCACAATAATTCCCAAAACACTTAGGGAAGAAGTGGGGAGTAGAGTAAACAGGGGAGATATACATTGGGTTCGCTCTTGTGTTGACCTCGTAAATAATAGAAGTAGGGAGAAAGCTACTGGTCGAAAAGATAAACCTCTAGGCAAGGTCACCTAGGGTTGTAGAAATCCGAAGCCCATTTTAATGGCTGCCTAGTGAGTCTTTCACTATTTTCACAAGATGCTTAGCACTTAGAATCCTTTTCGAGTCTTGGGCGGGTCGGGTAGCCCTAAAAAGTTATCCCAGAACTCTCGAACTCCAAAAGTACAAAAAAATTAGAAAAGAATAAAAATAATAAAAAAATGTATCTTCCCTTTTCAAATAAGGCGAGGACTAGGGTGGTCTGCATTCTAGTAGGCACCGGAGAACTGTTGAGTTTTCGTAGTTTAGGACCTTAGTTGAAATTTTCTATTGTTAATAAATGACTTAGGCCTAAGCGATCTAATCCTAAGTTTGCTTTTATACATAGCATATAATTTACTTTTGCTAGGGACAAGCAAAAGATAGGCATGGGGGTATGATATAGACACATCTATTTAGGCTGAAATGCCTATTCATGCATGTTCCTAGGCTTAGATTTGCATTTCATGTTAAAAATATTGAATAACATGCATCATTTTGCATTTAGAGTAGTTGTATATATTTTAGGTTAACTAGGTCCCTTTTATGGTCAGGGGAGAAGAAGACTTATTTTAGGGCCTCGGATGGATGATCGGACTATACGGATCTTATTAAGATGACGATCAGAGTCTAACGCCTCTGAAATCGTCTAGATTGAAGAATCGTAGCATCATAAAAAATCCGAGGAAGATCAATGGCCAGGGGGCAATGCGACATAAATACGGGTTTTGGATGGGAAATCCGACCATATGGATGGATCTAGAGCGTCGATTGCAGTCCAACAACATAGAAATCACCTCGATCCAAGCACCGTGGCATCCTCTGCAAGTAATGAAGTCTGGACGATCCAGATGGTGCCACGTGGCACGATTTGGAGTGCCCAACGCCACCCGCCACTTCTCCAAAGGCTGATCATCAAGTGATCTCAGCCGTTGGATGAGAATCCAATGGCTGAGAGCTTGCCCTCACCACGCAGCTGCGACTCTTCCTCATGATGCATTGGCGGACTTGGCGTAATGGAGGGAGCGACGGTTCTCAAGGGAGGGGACCGGGTTTGAATCCTCCCAGCCCCCCCCCCCAATTCTCAAATCTACCGGGCAGCACCGCACACAAGCAGCAGTGGTAGCGCAGCGCACGCACACCAGCAGGATGCCACGTGATTAGCGTGCGTGATGGGTGGCAGTGTAGCGTAGGCACGTGCATAGTTGGTGCCAGCTTTCAGTGACAATTGGGCTGACCTACAGCGATGCTTACAGCCATCTCTACTTCATTGCATGCTAGTAAAGCCATCTAAGGGCGTGTGCAGATGTGAGCTGTTTGCAGCGACACTTCTAGCGATGGTCTGAAGGTCACTAAAGGTCCTATGCCTATTTTTGCCTCTTCTCCACTATAAAAGGACCTACACCCCCTCCCTTCCAAGCCATCTCTACCTACTCTACTTCCACCTACTCCCAAGCTCTAGCAAGCCTACCAACGCTCCATTAGAGCTTGTTCTCAAGCTCTCAAGGAACCTATTAGTGTAAAAAACCTCTGCCTCACCAAATATTCATCCATCTTCCCATCCCCATTCATAGGTTGCCTTGGAGCCATCCTCCCACCTTCATTCCAGTAGCAGATCATCTCCGTCTTCTCACCTCCATTTCGAAGCCACACCGAAGCTTTCCTCAACCTGACATCCTCTTGCATCTCACCTCCGTTGTCCTACTCCTCACCTCCTTCGTCCGAGCTTCCGCCAGGCATCGTCGTCTTGTCGAACAGCTGATTCGGAAGATTTCCTCTCACCCCCCTCTCTTTTTATGCTTTCATAGTATATTGTAATAGACTTTGAAGTGATATCTATAACATGTTTGTTCCATCTCTATCTTGTGATTCGTTTGCTTGCTTTCTTCTTACAAAAATACAAAAAAAAAATAAAACCCTAAAATACCAAAGAGAAACAAATCGAAGCATGGTTTTCAGTTAAAGTAAACGTCGCTTCCCTGTGTTCGACCCAGGACTACCTTGGAGTTTTGGTATAAATTTTATCTGATCGACGTGTTATGCAACTACGACGATGGGTTACTTGTAACCCCAATTTCTAACACGCAAAACACGCCCGACCAGTGGTGGTGGTGTTTGCACGACGTGGGAATGGGTGTGCAGGTTGGACGAACTCATGGAAGTGGTGCAGTGGAGCTTGAGTTTGGTGATCCAACCCCCTTAATTTCTTGAGGGGTTTTGGTGGCGGAGGGACGACAGAACTTTTGGGAATGGTAGCATGGTGTTTGGTGGTTGGTGGTGATGTGGAGGCATCACTGAAGTTCTGCCAGATGTGGAGAAGACGGAGGGCGAACGGTGGCGTCGGTGGTCGAAATAGAAAGGAAAGTAGCTAGGGAGATTAAGGAGAAGAGGAAGAGGTTATGACCTAAGGTATTGGATGAAAGGGGAAGGAAGGTGCTGGCTGTGATTGGCCGGTGTCGGACAAGGAGAATGCTCCTGAGGGTAAGGACAACAACGAGGATAGGGGGAGGCAGCCCTCACTATGGTTGGCGAGACGCGAAGGTTGATAAGGAAGAAGAAAGATGATCCAATTTGGCCGTTGGCCATCCGTAGGACAATGGGAAGGGAATCCACTAGAGTCTAGGTCGGAGGAGTTTAGAGATAGGGAAATAAGAGGATTTTTGGCCCTGTACCTAGCTAGTTTGGAGCAGTTGTGCATGAGGAAGCTTTATAGAGCTCCAGGGCGAGCTCTTAGATTAGGAAAGAAGGTTTTCATGGCTTAGGATTGGAGGAATATGACCCATTATTCTCGTGCGTTCGCATGAACAATCAACAAAGACTTGGGACTTAAAATTGATCCCAAATGATTCTCCTAGGTGTGAACATCAATCCCACCAATTTTGGTGGGATTTGGTGTTGATTTGAATAGGATTCGTGGAGGTCAAACCTTGCTTGGGGGTTGGGTTGACCTCAATGGTGGCAGGGGGCTAGTTGTGAAGTAGACAATAAAGTTGGGGGGCATTTTGTAGAGATTTCAAAAGTTAACGGCCTAGATGAAAGAGAGAGTTTCAGTGGACTGAAATGCAAACTAGGTCAAGATGGACTCTGATTGGGCCCAAATTTTGGTACAAACCTAATTTGAACCCAAGGAATCTAACGGTGAAGTTGGATTTTAGTTTTAACCAAGTTTGACCAGGCAATTTATGCAAAAACATAAATTCGACCAGAATTGTGTTTGTGACTCTATTTAAGGTCAAAATAGGTTCCAATGGTTAACACAAGGGTATCAAACCTTATGAAATATTTTTCTATGAATTCTAGAAGGTTTAGATGAATTGTATCCTGACCAGAACCTCAGTATTTCAAGTGAGTATGAAATTAGGGTTTTAGGTTATGAATTAGTTCTCAAAGTGCGTGAAACTTTGTTTCTATTTGTGTAGACCATCTTAACTTTAATGCTCACTAGACCTTAGATTAAACCCTAGGAAACCCCATGTTTATTCTGCATTCATAATATGCTATTAAAACTGCAGTATTAACCTTGATTTATTGTATTCCTCTCAGAAAGGATATGCATGGATTACGACTCTTAGGCGATTATGTAGGAGCATTTGTGACTTGATTATGATTAGTTAAAGTTAGTTATGGCCCATGATAATGTTATCATAAGCAAGGCATGCAATTAACATCGTGAGATCAAGATCATGTGGAGCTGGCGCTACTACGTTGCGTAACGAGTGCTCAAGCGCACCTCACATGCGATCTGGTTTGCAATCACAGCTGTAGATCAAGTATCAGATGGACCTCGCTTTTCCATACCTCGCCAGCAAAATCTTTAAAGCAGTAGTGGTGTGCGCTCTTAACCAGCGATCATCCATCTGACGACCACTATTCTTTCTCAGCTATGCTAGCATTAGCAACGTGATGCACGCAGCTGTAAGTGCGAGCGTCGTGCACGGAGCATGTGTTGTGTGGCATTTGCTAGAGTGTGTGCCAAATCATTTTCCCAACACCTATATATAGTCCAATACCT
The DNA here is from genome assembly GCA_037157565.1 of Thalassia testudinum. Taxonomy (NCBI): domain Eukaryota; kingdom Viridiplantae; phylum Streptophyta; class Magnoliopsida; order Alismatales; family Hydrocharitaceae; genus Thalassia; species Thalassia testudinum. Next base: position 126,145,999 of record JAZHRO010000014.1, on the reverse strand, counting down.
TTCCCCCTTCCACTTCATCCCTTCCTATGCTTCCCTCACCCTCTTTAGAGCTTATGAAAACCTCTTGAGCATGTCCCAAGCCTAGGGGTGCTCCAACAGGGAATTAAAAAATAATTTTTTCTTGTCTTCTCACCCACTTCGTAGAGCTCCTGCTGGTCGTCGTCTCACCCCCATTCAAGGAAGCGGATCCACCCTGCCACACCTCCTCCTCATCTAGCTCCATCCTCCCTCGTCCGTCTTCTCACCACCTTCATCCGGGCCCCATTCATCCCCAAAGCAGTCATTGAGGGGGATTCTTCTATCTTTTTCTCTTTTATAACATTCGTAGAATAGATTTATTTTCCTGCATCATTTTCTGTAACATACATTTGATTGTCTGTTATAAATATTGGTTTCTATCTCTTTCTTCTCTTCAATTATTTGTTAAGTAAATTAGTTAGCCTAGATTAATTCTCCATGCTATCCTACTTATATAAAAATGCAAAAGATTTACAAAGAGTAAAACACCAAAATGAAAATATCTGACGTGATTTCTATCAAAGGTTGGCCTCCTCGTGCTTGATTCTAGACTCATTGAGTCTTGGTTATTTTTATTTGATCTCAGAAATTTGAAACTATGATGACAAGGATTCAAAACCCTAATTCTTATCATGATTTTTCCGATGATCAATTTGTCAAATAGATTCCTAGGAGGAGTGAAGACAATTCATTTCCCACTTTACTTTTGCACTGAGTTATTTCTTCCCCTAGACTTTTAGGTAGTTTTTCTTGTTGCATTTCCTTAGAAATTTAAAAATACCAAAAAATAAATATTTTCTAACTAGCAGTTGTATCTCCTAGGCATCCATTCTAACGTTGCATATATTTTCTGCTAGATTCACTAATTTTTGCATCGGAGATTTGTAGAGATAGAAATGTTTCTACTATTTTAGCCCATGTCATTTTGCATAAGACATATTAAGCAAGACCATTAAATCTTTGAAAAAACCTAAAAAGTGAGACATTTCATACTTCTATTCTTAGGAAGGCATTTTATAAAGAGGAAAATTTTAAAACTCGTGACATATCATTTGTTTTCGAACTTATGTGTAGGTTTTTCATCACTTATCTATTACATGCTATTGTGCACGCAACACAATCACTAGGTTACATGAGTCTTTGCTTCTACCTCTCCTCTTTGCACCTCTTAGGGCCTTAGTCGAAGATCAATAAGTTTGTCTCACTACCTGAGCCCCAGGGAGCCAGTACTGTGCGATTTCGTTCCTAGACTTTGGACCTTTGAGCCTGTAGGGTTGTTCACATCGTAGACACTTAGGGTGCATGTTTTTACCTATATAGTATTTGTTTATGTCCTCTATTTCTTGTGTATCCTAAACCCTCTTTTCTCGTTGCCTTTTGGTTTTGCTTTGTTGTAAATTTTCTATGGTGTTGAGTGTGTCTTTGCACATTTCTCTATTTATGCATGGGAGACGATCTCTGAGACTGTCTCTTGTCTCTCCTTTGATAGGTGCTCCCAAACTTGCTAGGGTTCCATACTCTGTGACTACCCCTTCTGCTTCTTTCTCTACAATTGATCCCATTACAGATCAATCCCAGATTCTTGAGAACCCTCTGGGGTAGGAGGAGATGCTGCCTTTTGATATCCATCAGGCACTCCTGAACCAGATGCTCTAGTAGAACCATCAGATTAATCACTTGATGATTGCTCTTTAGAACCTTCAGGTTCGTCAACCTGAGGTGGGTCCTAGAATTGGACCTGATCCGCATCCTCCACTTAGGCTACCACTCCAAGATTACTACAATCCTTCCAATGCCCAAGTGAAGTCGAGTGTTAGGATTCCCATAGGGGAAAATGACTTAGAATTAAACCCCAATATCATTAGTCTTATCCCCACTTTCATTGAAACGCTTTTGAGGACCCATTTTAGCACATCGATCTAAAGAATCTTTCACAAAGACTATGTCCTAGAAACCAAAATCGGGAAATCCAACTCATAAGGATGTTCTCCTTTAGCCTAAAGGACAAAGCCACCTACTGGCATTGCACGATCGAATGACCTATCACTTCTTGGGTTGAACTCGAATTTGCATTTCTGAAGAAATTCTTCCATATAGTTCGCACCAATGCCTTTAGGAGAGTGATCACGACTTTCTCACAGAATCAAGGAGAACTAATTCATGAAGCATGGGAGTGCATTCATGAATTGCAAAGGAAATTTTCACATCACACCATCCCTCGTTGGCAACTCATGCAGATCTTTTATTATGGATTGTAAGAAAATGTTTGCAATCTGGTCGACGTCTCTTGTGGTGGAAACTTTTTGAACCACGACGAAGAATTCACCTTAGAACTGTTTGAGGGAGTGGCAGAAAACTCGATCAATAACACCTACATGTTGTAATTCAATTGAGGGACTACACATCAGAACACGCACCAGAGGGGCATTCATGAGATTGAGGGTCAATCCAGTTCACGAGGTCTCGAGATCATTGCAAAGAAGATGGATAAGGTCGATATCGTGGCAAAACACTTACATGAGGTTCACAACATGATGAATAATCTTATGCCTCTACTCGCTACGAATCTTGCGCCTCAACCTATTTCGCAAATTCCTGTAGGGAGGGAATTTGTGAATAATCTGGATTCACAAGATCCTTCTAACATGGGTTATTTCCAAACTCCCATTCAAACCCAAGGCGGGACCTTTGTCCCATCTTTTCCTCCTCTTTCTCCACTTCCTTCTCTTCCTCTTGTTGTGGAAAACACGATGTATTCTAATGATCTACAAGCCATATAAGGGTATAATTCAAGATCTAACCCTTATTCTAACACCTACAACCCTAGATGGAGAAACCATCCTAATTTCTCTTGATTTGATCAAAACCAAAGACCCACTTATCCAAATCAGACATGTCAAAACCCACTGGTGTTGCCTTTTTAGCAATTGCAAGTGAGCCCCACCTAGTTGTATATGCAGAATTATTCGAGGCCAAATAGGGATTCATAGGTACATCAGGTCTTGAGAGTTGTGAATGAGAGCTAATGAGCAAGATTTTTGTTGCAAAAAGTTGGATTTTGCAAAACCCGAGTCATTGTAAAATTTGCAAAAAAATCTGCTACCAAATAATAGTTATAATAAAAACTCTAGTGAGTCCCAGGTCGAACACAGGGTGGCAAATGCTTGATTAATAACCGTATTTATAATTATTGTCACAAAGTAGAGTAGCTGGTAGAAATTATTCTACACGAGCTAAACTACCTAAAGAATAAATAATGCAAGAAAGAAAGAGAGAATAATACAAATAAAGAGGGTGAGAAAAAGAACAAATATTTCATAAGGATATAGTCATTTTCATTTCACTAATTGAAAAATTGAAATCTACACTAGAAAATGGTAAAAGGGTAAGGATGAGAAAAATCCTCCTTGACTACTGCTTGGAGGATGATCTGCTTTGATGGAGCACCCCGAAGAGGGTGGTGAAATGCTAGATAAGGGAGAACGAGGCTGGAGGACGGAGGACGAAGCAGGCTAGCATCGCAGCGAGATTCGATTCCTAAATGGGATTTAGGAGACAACCATGGGTGCCTATGAATGGGGGTGAGAAAGAAGATAAAATTATTTTACTCTACCTCTAATGGAGCATCTCGGGTATGGGACCAACTCTTAGAGCTTTGGAGAGGGTGAGAGAAGAGAGGAATGGATGCTAAAAAATGAGAGGCATGGGGTCCCTTTTATAGTTGAGGAAGAAGGGCAAAAGAGTCATTTTGAAGCCATAAAACGTTAATATACGACCTTTAGTGACGCATGTAAGTGTTGGTAGAGCTGACCATTGCTGAAGGTGCATGGAAGGAGAGCCATTGGATCATGATTAGATGCTTGAGATTGACCACGTCAAGTGCCTGATCACATTTAGCTGTTGCGTGCCTCATCCAAGCGCTGTAACATGTGGCATGCAAAGGACCCTCAGATTGCACATCCACGGCTGAGAGTCACCCCGGGACACTCTTCACAATGCATGCAAAGTGCGTTTGATTACATGTTATGAGCCGTGCATAGCACGCTTAACATCCGTGGCGCCAGGTGGTATGCGTTGGACCGTTCATCAACGATCGAACGACCCAATTTGAGGCCATTGCTCTTGCGCTCTAGGATTAGTGAGTGCATACATTTCGAACCCACATCCTCCGTTGCAACACACAAGGTGCAACCAATGCGCCATCTCCTCGGATGGTAGTGGATTCGATTCTACGAACTCGTGCCTTAATTGTTGGATGAAAATCCAACGGCTATGATAGCGTGATGAAGGCTTCCTTGAGGAGTAAGGCATGGCTTTTATTGATCTTAGTCATTCGAACATTGATCTGATGGCTGAGATTTCACATGGATTTCTCCTTCAGATGCCAAGGTGTAGTTAAAGCTGATCTTGGTCGTTGGATTGAGTTCTAATGGCTGAGATTTGTTGACGATTGCGCCATTGAGGAAGAGAGTGGCAGTTCTAAGATAGTTTGGAGGGCTAGGATGGTGCTACGTGGCACCATCTGAGTCATCCATCTTCTATTGCTGACAAGTGGTGCCACGGTTGTCGGATTGAACCGATTTTTATGCTGTTAGGTTGCGATCGTCGATCCAAACCCATCCGTGTGGTTAGATTTGTCATCTGAGGTATGAATCTTCACCACCTTGCCTCTTGGTCTTTAATCTTTCTTAGATTGCATCTGGTACTACGTAGGTCTGATTGGGGTGATCTTGGAGGCATTAGACTCCGATCGTTGCCCTGATCAAATCCGTACAGTTGGATTTTCAATTTGAGATTCAGAAAAATATCACCTTGTCTCATGACTAGAAAAAAGGGTAAATTAATTTATAATTTGTACAATATATTTTAAATGCAGAATGATGAGTGTTATGCAATATTTATAATGCATGATACTTCTATAGACCTAGGAACATGCATGAATAGCATTTTAGGCCAATTATATGTGTACACATCACACCCCCATGCCTATCTTTTGCTAGTCCGTAGCAAAACTATATGCTATTTATAAAAGAATTAGAATCAAATTACTTGGTTAATAGTTATTTGTCAGCACTAAGAAATTTCTACTAAAGACCTTAACTACAGAGACTCAATAGTGCCCGGGTGTTTGCCAAAATCCAGACTGCCCAAGCCCTCACCTTATTTAAAAGCAAATACATTTTATTCTTTCTTTTTTCTTTCTTTTTTTTTTTTAATTTTTGAGTTTAGAGTTTTTTTTTAGGTAGCTTTCTACGACTACCCAGTCACCCAAGACTCGAAAAGAACTCTAATTCTAAGCACCTCTTTGTGATTGTGATAGACTCACTAATCGATAATTAGAATGGACTTCAGGTTTCTATGCCCCTAGGTGACCTTAAAAAGAAATTCTGCCTAAAGGTGTATCTGTACGACAGGTAGCTTTCTCCCTACCTTTTATTTTCATAGGGTCAACACAAGGGAGAACCCAATATATATCTCCCCTATTTATTCTACTCTCACTTCTTCCTAAGTGTTTAAGAATTAGTTATGCATTTTGTGGGCTAGGTTTTGGACAACCAGCCAATGGGCCATCAAACCCAAGTCAACTTGCCAGTCATACTCGTGTGGTAAAGTGCAGCTTTTTTTTTTTGGTATTTCTCTATTTTTCTTCTTTTTTATTCTGGGTAGGTGGCTTCCCTGATCTAAGATTTACCTTAAGGCAGTAGAACGAGAAAGGTCGTATAGTTGGGTTCTAGACAACCGGCTATTGGGCTAGTTCCCACGGTAACTTGCTAGCCATACTACCCTAGGAAGTTGATTAGCTACCCAATTTTTGATAAAACTGCTGAAATGTTAGTCAGTGCAAATAATGTGCAGATGCTTTAAACTTAAAGTCCCTTCAAATCAGAGGACAGGTTGATAAGTCGTGTTTCTCATCACCCCAACTTATTTAACCAATTAAAAATGAATTTTCAAATGGCAAGAACTTGAGAAACAAGTCCACATTTTAGTGGACACCTGGGCTGATTAAGCTCAAAGACTTGAAGAATCTAAGTGTTCATGTCCTATTGTATCATTTCTTAGAGTAGACAAATTTCTAATGCCCAAGTTTTCTTTTCCTAATTCATTTTTTTTTGTAGATAAAGAGAAAATAAAAAGAATCTACGAAGCTAAGAAAATAATTCAGATAAGGATATCCATCCCCCCATGGCTATCTAATGCAATGTCCTCATTGTATTAAAAAGACATGAAAAAGAGTGGAGTAGAGAAGAAAGCACCTAAATTTCATGATTAACAAGTTAGCTCTGAGATGAAAACAGATGAAGGTGGTGAGGAGTGAGACGAAGGAGAACGACGACAAAGGAAGGAGGATGTAGCAGGATGTCATCATGGCAAGGATCTTCTTCTCGAAGGGAGGTGAGAGGACAGCCACGGGTTGCTCCATGAATGGGAGTGAGAGGCAAGAAAAAATATTGATATTCTACTATAGAGAAGCATCCTAGGCTTGGGACAAGCTCTCTCTAGAGCTTAGGAGGTGGTGAGGAGAAGAAAGGAAGAGATGGTCAAGAATGGAGGGGTGTAGGCCCTTTTATAGTGGAAGGGGAGAGGTCAATTTGTGCATAGGGCATTAGTGACAGCTGCAATCATCACTGAAGATCTGCCCAACTATCGCTGAAGATCTGCGCCAACTCACACCAGTGCTACTGTGCTTACGCACCCATCTTGCATCGTGTCATGTGCTCACGTGTTACTCACGTTGTGCTGGCGCTGCGGTGCGGGTGCGTGGGTTGGTGTGCACGTGTGCGTTGGGTAGCGCACCCCTATTTACATGCATCCAATTGTTGATTTGGGGGGGTCCGTGGGTCTCAAACCCGCGCCTCTCCCTTGAGAGTTCACGTCTCCCCCAACAGGCCATGCCCATCTTTGTGTTGCAAGGAGGAGCTCTGAAAGTCACGTGGATGGCTTCTCAACTGTTGGATCAAGATCCAATGGCTAGGAATGGAGGGCGAGGATCATGAATGGTGTGGGAGGGTGCTATTGGATGGAGTTGGGCAGCATAGATGGTGCCATGTGGCGTCATCTGGGCCGTCTATCTTCTTTCTATTGCAGAGGGTGCCATGGTGCTCAGATTGAGATGATTTCCACGACGCTGGACTGCAATCGTTGCTTCGGATCCATCCATACGATCAAATTTTTCATCTAAAGTTTGTAAGGATGTCGCATTGCCCCCTGACCACTAATCTTCTTCAGACTTCATATGGTGCTACGGGATTTAGATCTAGACAATTTTAGAGGTGTTAGACTCCGATCATCATCCTGATCAGATCCATACGGTTAGATCATCAATCAGAGGCCCTGAAATAAATCTCCTTCCCTCCTGGCCATAAAAAGGATGCAATTAGCCTAAAGTATACACAACTACTCTAAATGCAGAATGATACATGCTATGCAATATTTATAATACGAAATGCATATCTAAGCCTTGGAACATGCATGAATAGGCATTTTATCCTCAATAATTGTGTCTACATCAGTAGTTTTGCTCATACAGGAAACCTTAGATCAAGAATTCTATTTCCCCCAGAATTGGCTTCCCAAATCTTCATTTCTAGATCCTTATCCTCCACAATCAGTATTTCTGGGTCCTCGAAGTTGCTATCAACCCCATCTAAAATATCCAAGTCCAAAATTTATGGCTCAATCAGAATTGATTTTGGTCTGGTGATTTCAAAAATAGAATCATCATTATGCTCAATGGGGTGTGTGTGAGGACTGGGGTTATTGATTAAATCATTCGTTAACTCATGATCTAAATCGTCCATGGCTTCCCCAGTAGGATCACAATCTTCAGTTATATGGCCATCAAATGATCTATCAGACTCCGTTGGTCCATTTGTCTCACTAAAATCATCTTCCTCAAACTCAAGTGAGACCTCACATAAAGATTCTTCACTCTCAGAATCAATGAATTCTGTATCCTCATTAATATATGTCTCAAGATCATATGTTGCTCCTATGGTCCATAGAGACATTTTTCCTCGTACCCTTGCTCAGGGATCTCAGGTGAAGAAATCAATTCATCCTCAATTGGTTGCTTCAGGTCAACCTGGTCATCCCTGGTCTCGTATAATGTGTCCCCCCTACAGATGCCTGAGTAGGTTCTAACATTGGCTCTCTTGAAGGGGGTTCATCTTGGAAATCATTCTAAAATTGGACCAGAGCAATCACAAATTTTATCCTCAACCTTGATAATTTTCTAAGTAAAAACTCACCTGGGTCCTTATCCTCAACATCTTAGAGCCTTCGTTAGCCTTGTTAGAGCCTTTGTTAAGATCATTAATCATTTGAATCAGAGGCTCCAATTTTTCAGTTAGGGTGTTGCCTGAGCTTCTAAAGGTTGATGGTGTTCCTTAAGTTAGCCAACAGCCTATCTTGAACTTGGTTCACTTGAACTGAATGGTTTGATTCAGGGTTGGGTAGTGGTGGCGACCTTCCTCTATAGTTTTATTATTTCGTCGTAGTATAGTATAGAGAGAGGTGATTACCAGTTTAATACAATTTGTTACTCGGAAAATAAAAGAGTTCCCGAGGTCGAACTCAGGGAGCAAGTTGTATTCTAGGGGTACAAGTTTCTTTTACAAAAATAAAGAAAGAGAGAGAGAGAATTTGTTGGCTTTTCTTCTTTTCTCTTTGCTTCTCCTCTTCTTCCTTCTCAGATCTTCTGCTCTCTTCCTTTGTTCTTCTTCTTTATCTGCAGTGGTGATGTTCTTCTTCTTCTTTCTTTCTTCTTTTCCTTTCTTCAGATCTTCTTCTCGTTCTCTTCTTCTTCTGCAGAGTCTTCACTTGGCCTCTCTGTGTTCCTCCTCTGCCTCGCCTTCCTTCTTCTTTGCCTTCAGGACGTCGTCTGATTTTCCAATCAGACGACTTAAACCGCCGCTGCTACAGTGCCGCTCGGTGCTCCTCCTTCCTTCAGCCTTCGTCTTCTTCCACGGTTCTTCTTCACCTGTGCCTGCACACTTACACAGCTTGATCAGAGGGGGCAAAACCTAACTCTACCCTCCCCCGCGTCACTCTCTCACAGAAGCCACTCTTAGGAAAGATCTCCCAGAGCTACCGGGTTGCCGGGTACGGGTCGCGCCCGGGTCCAGGCCCACCGGCGTGCGTGGTGGGCGAGGAGTGCAGGTCAGTCTAAGTCGGGTCGGGCCAGGTCCGCGGGGTGTGAGCGCGGACGAGACCGGGTAACCGGGCGGGTGAAGGGGACCTCACCCCATGTGCTGAGGCAACAAGCCTCCAGCACTTTTTCTCTTTATACCGCTGTGCCGCTTCGGAGTCTTCCGAGGTGGGACTAAATGTCCCACCCCAATTTCGCGCCTGCGCAGAGGAAGCAGCTGGTAAGCGCAGCTTTACGCGAGGCCTTCGCGTGAGGGATTTGCCTCAACTGCAGCTTAACGCTTTGCCGAAATGCCCCCGCACAGCCTGGGAGCGTGACCTAGGCGCGGTGCACCTGGGACAGTAGGTCGAAGCTGCTTCGCTTCAACAATGGCGGCGACGAGCGCAGGTACCTGCCCACAGAGAAACGGCCTCTCGGCCCAATCAGAAATGCGGAGGACCTTCGCCGTGGCACGGCGAAGGTGGTCGAGGGGTGTGCAGGCGGCGGGGCGGAGCCTAAGAGCTGCCCTAGGTCGGACTGTGGGTCGGGAGATGGGTTTGTTCGGTGGAGTTGCAGAGGGTGATTTGGGGGAAATGGAAGGGCGGAGGTTGATCAGGGTGAGGAGGCGGAGGTTCTGCGGTGGTCGGCGAGCCGTGTGGGTTGCTGGAGTGATGGGAGCGGGTCGCCGGAGCAGGGGCCGGAGATGGAGAAGGTGAGGGCGATTGGTCGGATCGGGGTAACAGTAAAGATGTAAAATGAGGAAAAGGAAGAGGGGAGAAAGAGGAGGAGTTCTACCTACTTAGCAGGACGAGGAGGGGCCGGAGTGGGCGACAGTCGTATCGACTGTCGCCGGAGAAGAAGATGCCCGGGGGAAGGGGCGGCGGCGAGGAGAGGGCCGGAGAGGCGCCAGCTGGGTGCGGCGTGGCGCGGGAAGAGCGAGGGAGGGCAACCCTGCAGCTGGTAGTGCGGCAGAGCAACGAGGAGGAAGAGGGGAGGCCGCCAGAGCTGGAGAGCTTCCTGTCGGAGTGGGAAGAGAGGAAGTGGGGGTCTTTCTCCGTCAGGACCGAGCTGCTCAGAATGGCGGAGCGACGGGGGTATTTATAGAGGCGGAATCAGAGAGGAGGGTGGAGGGAGACGACGTGTCTCCCTCGCCGGAGGACGCCGGAGATGGAAACCCATACCGTCCGTGCGTTCGCACGGCCGGTATGGTGGGTTGCAGCGACCAGGGGGGTGTTCCTGCGACGGCTGACGGCGCAGGGCACCCCCGGTTGACTTGCCAGCCCCTCCCCCTCACCCTGCGCGGCGCCATGCCCCGCGCAAGGTCGCCGGAGCATGGTGCTGGCAGGTTTTGGCAGGAGGGACCTGAATGCAAAGAATGAAGGAGAGTTAGGGGCATAAATGTGAGGGTTCAAAAGTTGAGGGCCAAAAAGTAAATATATGAGGACCAAAGTGCAAAGTTGGTCAAGAAGGTTTCTTCTCAGGCTCAAGTTTTTATACATGACTAATTAGGACCTAAGGAATTTGATGGTGAATTTTATTTCTAGACTAAACCTTGTTTGATCAGTCAATTTATGCAAAAACCCAAATTAAGTTATTAATTGGGCATGGTTCTCAATGTAGGTCAAAATGGGTTCTGAAGGCCAAATTGAAGGTTCTAAACCCTAGAGATTATTTTTCTATGAATTTTAGAGGGTTTATTCTATTTTTACTTTGCCTCAAACCTCGTGAATTGAAGTGGGTTTGCTTTAGGGTTACAGATTATCATTTAGTTCCTTGGAATTGCTGTAGCCCTTATCAGATCATCCCACTTTCCTTCTTATTCGGTTTGTTTGACCTGTGTTTGGACCCTGAATTACCCTGTATGCAGATTATACTGGTAAAATTGCATTTTTACCCCTTATGACTTGTTTTCTCCTTAAACTCAGAATTCTCTGAGTTAAGCCTTTCCTTGAGTTATGTAGGAGCTTTTATCCTTTGTATTGGGTCAAAATGAGCTAGTTATGGCTCATGATGAGGTTCTCATCAGGTAGGTTTGGTTTCAGTTCAGGGGAGTTAAGAAATTGAGGTTCCAAAGGGGCCTCCTTGGTAATAGGTCATTTCTGATTGTTCAAAGTGATGGTAATGCCATCATTCACCATAAATAACTTGAATTAGTTAGAATCAAGAGATAAATGCTCCTGAATGATTGCCTAAGGATCATAATCCAACTTAGATATTTTTTGAGGAGAGAACATCAAAACAGGGTTAATTATGCAGATTTAACATCACATCATGAGTGCAGAGTAACCACAGGGTCAACTAAGCATTAAAGACCAAGAAGTTGGTTTGCACTGATAGAAATAGGGTTTCACAAATTTCGAGAAGCAACTCAATACACAAAACACTAATTCTCAACCTCACTTAAATTGAAGAGGTTCTTGTTAGTATAAAATTCATATAAAACTATTCTATGAGGTTTGGTACCCTTGGTTTGATCATCTAAACCTATTTTGACCTTGAATAGAATTTCAGACAAGATTTTGCCCTAATTTGGGCTTCTATGAAAACTTTCCAGTCAAACGTGGTCAAAACTCAAATCTAACTTCACCATTAATTCCTTGGGTCCAAATTAGATCCAAAATCTGGGTCCAATCAGAGTCCATCTTGACTTAGTTAGCAATTTAGTCCCTAAGATCTCTATTTCTCTCACTTAAACCCCTAACTTAAAATTTTATTGCAAATGGTTCTCCAACTTTGTCATCCCCTTGACGATTTAGTCCTTTCTGCCATTGATAGGTCAATCTACCTAGTTGCCCCTTTGACTAAGCCCAAAACTCTAACAAATCAACACCAAATCCCATGTGCAAATTAGGATCCAAGATCCTGATTAGATGATTCCCTATAGTGTCAACACCAAATCCCACCAAGATCCAAGATCCTGATCAGATGATTCCCTATAGTGTCGACACTATAGGGAATCATCTGATCAGGATCTTGGATCCTAATTCACACCTTAGAGCTCGGGCGAAGCTCACGAAATCCATAGGATTTTTTATTCGAAATTTGTCTCTCTTAGCCCCTTTCCTTGCTTTAGAGCATGGATTCAAGCCCTATAAATGATCCCCGAACTCCCAAGCTTCTCCTTAGCTAGGTTTGAGGCCAAGAACCCTCTTCCCTCCCTTCCCTGGCCTCCTCTGACCGAAGCTCCGGCGAGCACCCTCTCCTCCTTCCTTAAGCTGGCCAATGGTTAAATTGATTGGCCCAATACATTCTTCTATGATTGCGTAGCAATCATAGGTCTTAATTGACCTAAATTAGGCTAAAACTTAGCATAAGCTAGTGTAATCCATGCATACATGAGCATTAATTGCATCTTTATTGCTTTCCCTTAGTTATGCATGAAATAATGCTATATTGTACTAATTAACTGAATTATATAAATTGCAAGTAATAAGAAGCTCAGGAGTTGGATTTGAAGATGGTGATGCTGCATAGCTGGAGGAGAAGATTGGAATAAAATGTAGTAGAGAAATAATGTACGGTTGAGGTATGTTACTCTATTAAATAAAAGTAAGGCAGAGTTAAATTATGAAGAACTTAGGACCAATCCTAGCCCTAGGATAGCCCTAGAAGCCTTCCTAAGCCTCAGCCACCCTTATATTAGGTCACCATAGCCTAGAAGATGCCAAAACCCTAGTTCCAGCCCTTATCTGGATGTCCAGATACGTTACTGGACGTCCAGGACCCTTAACTAGTGTAATCCATGCATACATGATCTTTAATTGCATCTTTATTGCTTTCCCTTAGCTATGTATGAAATAATGCTATAATGTACTAATTAAGTGCATTATATAAATTGCAGGTAATAAGAAGCTCAGGAGTTGGATCTGAAGATGGTGATGCAGCAAAGCTGGAGGAGAAGATTAGAATAAAATGTAGTAGAGAAACAATGTACGGGTTGAGGTATGTTACTCTGTTAAATAAAAGTAAGGTAGAGTTAAATTATGAAGAACTTAGGATCAATCCTAGCCCTAGGATAGCCCTAGAAGCCTTCCTAAGCCTCAGCCACCCTTAGATTAGGTCACCATAGCCTAGGAAACTGCAAAACCCTAGTTCCAGCCCATATCTAGACGTCTAGATAATTTATTGGACATCCAGAACCCTTAGCCACAACCCGCACACCTTAAACCCATGTTTGCAGTGTTATTAGACGTCCAGACAGTTGGTCAGACATCCAATTTCTGCAGAATCACCAAGACAAAACCCTGATTCTTCCTTGACTCAAATTGGATGTCCAAACAAGAGGTCTAAACTTCTGATTTTTTAGTATAAGCCGTTGGACACTTAAATTAGATGTCTGGAACTTCTCTCCAATCCCTGGTTTGGAATTCAAGCTTGGATCTTGAGTTCCTAGGTCCCTAAACCCAATTCCAACCCCTTGGGAACCTAAATTAAGGTACCCTAAGCCTAGTACACCACCTCTAGACCTTCCTAAGAACCTAATTAGGTTCTCACTAAGCCCAATTGACTTGGATCATAGTCAATTACAATTGCTTAGTCAGTTGGACTCATAGAATCCAATTGAGCTTAGATCTCAACCCACACAAGTCTAATTGGACTCAATGAGAGTCCAATTGACCAAAGCCCAACTTAATGGAGTAAATTCACTCTCAATTAGGTTCACGTTCACTCAATTAAACTTAGTGCAAGTTTAATTGTACATTCCCTTTTAGTAATCAGGGTTTACAACCCTAATTTTAGGACCTACCCTAACCCAAACCCTTAGGACCTAACCTAGACTACTAGATCACCTATCCACCTAGGTCACACATACACACACACACTCACCTAGCCACACACACCCCTAGAACATTCTAGGCTCTTCTAAGGTTGGCGCCACCATGGTTGCCACAAATAGCAACCAAGGGATGTTCAACTCTTAGATCCACATTTTGTGGATCTAAGAACCACTCTCTCTCTTTCTTGGGCGGCCACCATAGAGCTCTCTCTAGAGAGTTCCACACTTCTCAAGAGTGCCACACCCATAGCTACCCAAGAGTCTATAAAAAGACCCTCTTGGATGGCCATGGATCCCCATCTAGCACCTTGGCCCCATCTAGCATTGGGCTTCATTCCACCTCCCATTAGCCTTTCCCTCCACCTTCATGTGCACCTCCACGAGCTCCACCACCATGGCCATCACCGCCTCCATGCCAAGAGCCTAGATCACCTCTCCACCACCTCTCCAAGGGCCGACCTACCCACCATTGGCCACTACTCCTCCCAACCACATTAAAGGCCATTGGTGACCACCTCCGAATGCCCTTCTTTCTGATAACTTAGATAAGTAGTTCTTCTAATCTCTCTTTGCTTTATTTTATGCTTAGTAGTGTAACTCTCTCCCTTCTGCATGGTGCATGTGCAATCTCTCCTAGATCCACACGTGTACACATTTTCTGTTAGCTAGTTTTCACTTTAACCATTCATGTACAAGCTTTCCTCTAGATTTGCTCTGTAACTGCCATCATGCAATCAATGAAAAATCTCTAAGTTCCTTCTATATATATATCTATGTGTGAAAAATCACCATAATCTTGCTTGCAATATCTTTATTGTGATAATAAGTTGCCTGCTTTGATTTTTGATGTCATTGCAACAGCATGTTGTGCATGAATACATAAATAATTACAAATTGGCATGCATTTCTAAGTGAGTAGAGAGGAAAAGATCGAAATCAAGATTAGCATTTCCATAAATGCCTCTCAGAGAAGAACGATCGGGACTCATAGTCTCGTTAATCTATAAATATTTTTGATCAAGGGTTTTGCGCAACTATACTACGAATTATGACATATTTCAAAAAACACGTGAAATGCCCACTTGTCACTCTCCTTTGTCCACTCCTCTCTTACCATCGTAGGGACTCCTACCTCCTCTATCACCACCGTCCTCCCTCATCGAAGGTTGATTCCCTCCAGCATCGGCTAATCAAAGCCGATGTGGAGCTCCCTCGTCTTCGTCCGTAGTTAAGCTCTACTTCTCCCACTCTATCCTTAGCTTAATTCTATCCCCTTAGAACCTAGGATTAACTGTCGAATCACCTCTTTCCCCTCTGTCTTCCCTAGTGCTGACGAAGTTGTGTGACTACCACAATACACCAAATGGCATGCCTTCACTACCATTAGCTTTGCATCACCTCCACCTTCAAAAACCCTCTACAAATTTCATCTTCCATCAACTCCCTAGCGCCACTGAACTCCACACCTCACACACTCTCTCCAACGACGCTCGACCACCACACACCTCGTCACACTTTTACAAACGCTGCTGTCACTCTCCTTGACTCACGGCGACCATCCTAAGCTAGTCTAATTGGGTCGCAAGGTCATATTTGTGTCTTCAAGTATTCAGCGTCGTCGACGACAGCTTTGCCTTCATTCGCCAACATTCAGTTGTCATCACCACCAATACCACCCCAGCTGGAGTGGACCTCTTCCATGAATCTTCTCAGGCTTGAAATTTGGGAAGAATAGTAGTAGTGACTTCCAATTGAAAGCGGGTTTCACCTGCAGCTTTGTACGAAGTGGAAAAGTGGGTTTAATCCTACATCATCCATGACATAACTCACGCAACACAGAAATTGGAATTACCTCATTGCCTCACTGCCTCCACACGAGGGGTGAGGTCCCTCTCACACCTTACTCTCCACTCCTTACCTGTGATACACTACCCGTGGGTTTGGACCCTACATTTGACCCGATTGCCCTATTAGATCCAATTAGAGGGTAATTTCCGAGGAGGGTAGGGGTAGGTTTTGCAATGGGATTCATGCCCTGTGCCTTGAGATGTTTGCTGATATGCTCAACACTTAGTGTCCCTGAGGTCTCTACTGAGGCTATGTTATGCCTTGCTGAAGGCCTTCTGCCTTGCTCTATAGCCTTGAACACTTAATGTGTCAGATAGTTGTGTTCGATGTTTGACTTGGCATTGGTTGCGATACTGTGGACATATTTGATATATGTGCTAACATGGATTTTGGCATAAGTGGTTCTAACCACTGTAGCAAAATTTGAGTTGTCGGATATATGCTTAATTTGAGGATTTAATTGGTGATTCAAATCACCATTTTTTATAGTTCTCTTATTCTTTTTGTCTCCATTATTTCTTGAGAAACAATTGCTGCTATTAATATCATTTGGAGTAGATTTCATTCATTGCAAATCTTTGTGCTCATTATTTTTATATTGTGATTAGTGTTGTGAATTCCAATTTGCTCTCTGTGAACGACCTCAGACTCATCCTTGTTTTTAAGCAGTTTATAAATTTTAAATGATGTATCATTTTTGTTGAGTATACTACAACACGCATTTCTTAAAACTCGACTAAAGCATATCAACACCAAGAGGGTTGGTGACTTATATGCAGTGTAATCCTGGGTAGGGTATGGGTTATAATCATCATATCCTTCTTGATTGTAGATTGTATTAGGTTGTCCATAGGAGGGTGGTGATCTATAATTGGTGTAGCTTGGAGATAGATAAAAATCAAAATCATGGTGTCCAAGGTTAGACCCTGAACATGGAGGTTCGGAATTGTATCTCTAATTAAAGTTATCTCGACTAATGGATGAATGGTCATAAGTCAGGTTGGGATAGTAATCATCTTGCGAATAAGTAGTGGTAGGAGAGTAGGAGTGGAAATGCAAGTAGAATGTGGAAGGATCCATGGCAAAGTAGGAGGGAAAAGAGAAAAGAAAGGTGCCCTGCAATACAAACAATCAAACCTGTCCTTAGGTAGGGTAGCCTAAAGACCTATAGACTCTCAAAACCCATCTTTAGATGAAAGAAATGATTTGATCTACTTCTTTGCGGTCAATCCAGCTAGCTAGAGAGAGGGATTGGGGAGAAGGTTCTTCCCTTAGCTTTCACCTCAGGTTCCTTTGATTCCCCCAATCGTGGTCATTTGACACTACTCCCATAGTTGGACATCAGATGGATCAAAAATAATCTCGATCTAGGCCCCAAAGAGCGAGTCAAATCCTTAAGGTTAACGCCTACTTGATTTTAGTTAAGCTTAGGTTTGAATGTGCTTTGAAATGTGATGGGCCCTTTAGATAGGTTGTGCCCTTAAAGATTAGTTTCAATGTCTGTGCATGCACAACTAATGGTTTTCAAACAAAGTTATTTAATGTCTTTTAATGTTCAACCTTGTTTAGTAGCTTTTAGGGTTCAACTTTAGGTTTATTCAATCAAGGTTCAGTTGACACACTGGATTTTGAAAGCACATGTGAAGAAAACTTAAAGGAATGTGGAGTGTCTGGTTAATTCCTAAAAGTTGAATCCTATGTGGCAAGCAACTTGATGAATCAGTTTTATGTTAACTGGTGCAGCCCAGACAAATCAGATAAGTGGCTTGATGCATCACTAATTAAGGCACCCAATCAGTTTTAGTCTATTATGATGTCTAATCACTTATTTGTGTAGTGCGTTGGAGTGTACCGGGTCCTTAGGTCGACTCCCCAGTTAAGTGATTGAATCAGACAAGAGGTGCACTTTAGTGTGTGTGTAGGTGTATAAGATGTGTAAATTTAAATGAATCCCACAATTAGATTTTTTTTTATATATATGTGCGGGGGTGAGGTCTGTGGAGGTGACAAACAAACAATACAATCTACCTTAAGGTTTATAAGAGTGCCTAGGTTGACTTACGTTTATGTTATTACATAGTGGAATGAAATTTAGGGGTGTAGAGGTAGCGTAACTTACAAACCCTTCAACTGTACTTTGCTCCAATCTATTGCTTTTGCTCACCTCGAGAGAGTACCTGCAATCACAATCAGAGTTGAGACAAGTGAGGTAAACGAAAAGTAAGGCAAAAAATGGAGGAAAGCAAAGAGCGTTGCCTCCTTAGCAACGGTGCCAAAATGATGAGCGAGATTTTCATTGTGAAAAGTTGGATTTTGGAAAACCCGAGTCTTAAAATTTGTAAGAAAATTCGCTACGAAATAATATTTATAACTGAAACTCCCAGGTTGAACCTAGGGAGGAAAATGTTTGATTAAAAATTGCATTTGCAATTATTGTCACAAAGTAGAGTAGCTGGTTCAAATTAATCTATGTAAGCTAAATTAATTAAAGAGTAAATAATAGAAGAAAGGGAGAGAATAAAACAAAGAAAGAGAAAGAGAAAAAGAACAAATATTTCATAAGGATATAGTCATGTTAATTACACTAATTGAAAATTTGAAATCTACACTAGCAAGCGGTAAAAAGATAAGGATGAGAAAAATCCTCCTCGACGGTTGCTTGGAGGATGAGCTACGTCGATGGAGCACCCGAAAGAAGGTGGTGAGATGTTGGACGAGAGAGAACGGGGCTGGAGGACGGAAGATGAGGTGGGTGACATTGCAGAGGGATCCGATTCCTGAATTGTGTTGAGGAGACAACCACGAGTGCCCATGAATGGGGGTGAGAAGATGGATAAAACTATTTAACTCTAGCTCTAGTAGAGCATCCCGAGTATGGGACCAGCTCTTAGAGCTTTGGAGAGGGTGAGAGAAGAGAGGAATGGATGCTCAAAAATGAGAGGCATGGGTTCCATTTTATAGTTTAGGAAGAAGGGCAAAAGAGTCATTTTGAAGCCTTAAGGAGTTAATATATAGCCTTTAGTGATGATGTAAGCGTTGCTAAAGACAACCGTTGTTGAAGGTGATTGGAAGGAGAGCCATTGGATTACGATTAGATGCCTGAGATTGCACCACGTTAAGCGCTTGATCGCCTTCAGCCGTTGCATGCCTCATCCAAGCACTACGACACGTGGCATGCTGAGGACCCTTAGATTGCACATCCATTGCTGAGAATCGCCAACAGCTGCTCTTCGTAAGATGCGCAAAGCACGTCTGATGATGCGTTATTAGCCATGTATAGCACGATGGGCATTCGTGGTGCCATGTAGTGCGCATTGGATCGTTCAACAATCGAACCCAATTTGAGGCCTTTGCCCTTGCACTCCAGGATTAGATAGTTCGTGGGTTTCAAACCCATGTCCTCCGTTGCAACACATAAGGTGCAACCAATATACCATCTCCTCGAATAGTAATGGATTCGATTCTATGAACTAGTGCTTCAGCCATTGGATGAAAATCCAACAGCTATGATCGCGTGATGAAGGCTTCCTTCAAGAGGGAGGCATGGCTTGCATTGATCTCAGTCGTCCGATCATTAATCTGACATCTGAGATTTCATGTGGATTTCTCCTTCAGATGCCAAGGTGCATTGAAAGCTGATCTCAACCGTTGGATCTCAATCCAATGGCTGAGATTTGATGACAATTGCTCCTTTGAGGAAGGGAGTAGTGGTGCTAAGATACTTGGAGGGCTAGGATGGTGCCATGTGGCATCATTTAAGCCGTTCATCTTCTATTTCTCATAGGTGGTGCCATAGTTGTCAGATTGAACCAATTTTCACATCATTAGGCTGCGATTGTCAATTTGAATCCATCTATGCAGTTGGATTTGTCATATGAGGTATGGATTTTCACCACCTTGCCTCTTGGTCTCTAATCTTCCTTGGACTACATTTGATACTACGAAGGTTCGATTGGGGTGATCTTGGAGGCGTTGGACTCCAATCGTCGCCCTGATCAAATCCTTACAGTTATATCTTCAATCTGAGGTCCAGAAAAATATCTCCTTGTCTGCTGACCACAAAAGGGTAAATTAACCTATAATTTGTACAATATATTCTAAATGCAGAATGATGCATGTTATTAAATATTTATAATACCTGATGCTTCTATAGACCTAAGAACATGCATAAATAGTCATTTTAGGGCAATTAGATGTGTACACATCAAGAGCCAATGGAGAAATGCTGAGGCTCTTGTTGAGGTACAAAGGCAATGTGCGACAGAGCTGGCTGATCTTAAGGGCCAAATTACACAGTTGGCTAAGTCTAGTCATCCACGGGCCCTACCATCCCAGCCAGTTCCAAACCTTAGGAATCTTCAAAATCTTGGGTACCACCCAGTTGGTCAAAATCCAAATCAAGGCCAAGCACACTTTATCCATCAGTCCAATTTGATTTAGAACCTACCCTCCATAGTGATAAATGTCAATTTATCATCATTCTTTTGCCCTAAAAAGATCTAGGTCTTAGAATTTTAACTCCACAAATGGGTTTTCGGACTGCATTTAGACATTCACATAGGATAGGCAAGCATTGCATTTTATTGTATTTTTGATGAGTTTATTTGAGTGTCAAGGATAGGTAGAGAGTCAAATTCGACAAACGTTGGCACTTCAGAGGGTAGAAGATGAAGGAGAAGCTCACATCAATAAGATGTTAGCTAAATCAAGCTCATCCTAGCTGGATCCCAACTCATTCTAGCTGGATCAACTCATCCTTAACTTCATTCATCTCATCTTAGTTGAATGGTACCTCAAGCTAGTTCACCCCAGCTCCATTCAGCTCACCTCAGCTAAATGGCAGCTCAAACTAGCTCAAGTCAGTTGATCCCAGCTCAAGGTAGTTCACTAGAAGCTCTACTAGACTAGGCTTAGCTACTACCATCAACTAGCTAAGCCTAGTCAGTTGAAGAAGTCCTTAACCAGCTCAGGCCAGCTCAAGTCCAGTTCTCGGGGACTCAACTCAGCTCAACTTGGTTGAGCTGAGTTACTTGACCTAAGCTAGCTACCCCAGCTAGCTGGGTAGTCTTCAGCAAGACCAACTCTAGCTCACCTCAGCTTATATCAGCAGAAGTTAGCTCATCTTAGCTTGGCTTAGCTGCTAGCAAAGAACTAGCTAGCTAAGCTAGCTAATGCGCTCAGATGCATCCCCCTTCAGCATCAGTACATCTCAATGCTGCTCCTTCCAGCTCCTCATCTTCAAAACCCTACCTCCCTCTACCTCCTACTCTACTCATCTACTAGCTATGCTATCTTAGCTAGCTTAGCTTAGCTAGTCCACCTCCATGGCATCCAACCCTAATCCTAAACCCCACCTAACTAGCTCCACCAAGTAAGCCTACCTAAAGTCCACCTAAGCTACCACCTACTAGTGAGAAGCTCATCATGGTCTCTAATTACCCCTAATTAACTAGTCTTCCTAGTTAATTAGCTAAGAATATGTGAATATATGGGTTAATTATTAAATAAGGGATAAATAGTAAAGGACCTTAAAATAAGTTAAAAATACTTTTTAACATCCAATTAATATTATTAATAATCTAATTGATAATTGGACTCGAAATATTATTAATCATTCCTTTAATTAATAAGTTGATTAACTTAAGCATAATGTATAAATTAGTATTTAATAACTTAAGTAACATTACTTAATTAAATAAATTAATCTAAAAATGTCAAAAATGTAAATTCAAGGTTTAAATATAATAATTACCTTACTTACAATCATATATAAAAAGTTGAAAAAGATCTAAATTAAAGTAAACCTTGAAAACTTGAGTTTACATTTTGGTCCTTACATTTCATTCCAATCGGGTCCTTATTTTCTATTTAAGTCCTTACATTTTATCACGAATAGGTCCCTAACTTCTTCTTATTCTTCTCTTCAACCGGTTGAACAGTTGACGACCGAGGGTATTGCCACCGCACGATCACTGCCCATCCAACGTCATCTCTCCTTCTTCAAGCTCCTGGAGCTTGCGCTCACCATCCCATCTTCATCCATCGGTCTAGATGACACTTTTATCCTAATTTAGGGTAGGAGATAACTTCGCCGTCATTGGAGAAGACGCTGGTGGTTAACCTCCTCCTAGCCTTGTATGCGTCCAGATTCCTCCTTCTTTGTCGCCGTCAACTATAAATACCCCCTGACCCCCTTGATTTTCTTCAAGTTGGCTCCCTTCCCTCTTCTTCACTGCAGCCAACCCAATAGGCTATTCCCTCTACAGCTCCGGCAAACTTCCACCTAATCTTTCGACTTCCTCCGTCCACCTTAATCAACTCTGGAACTTCACCGAGGTCAACCGTGTCTCTGGACATAGGTGCTGACCAAGGAGTACCTCTACTTCATCTCACATCCACTGTCAAAGATCTTCCTAATTACCCTTTGATTTCACTCCTCTGTCATGAGCCTTCGACGGAGTTCCTCTGACCCCTTCTTCCAGGTAACGGTAGATAGGAGTAGATTAGGAGTAGGAGTAGGAGTAGGAGTAGAATAGTATAGGTAGTTAGTTAGGTAGTTTGATCTTTAATTTGATCACCGATTCGCCTAATCCAAATCCACCTCCATCAACTACTTCTGCTGTCCATGGCAGTAGTAGTTGACCTAATTTCACATCCATCGGATCCTCCATCACTCACTCATCATTAAAGGATCCTAATTATCATCTTAATTTGATTAAATACTTTATATAACTTAAAAGCCTAATTTTATCTAAGCTCCTGAGCTCGCTGTCAATGGCGGCTCAGGAGTAGTTAAAACTTAAAATTATTTATATATTTATGATCGCAATCCTTCTTTGACTTGTCTTGACCACTCATCTGAGTGGAAGTTCAAGTCCCGTGCCTCAACCAACTCAAATTTCATTCAAATTGAATTCACTACCAAATCTTACATTTAATGAGTTAATGAGGAATTTAATGCGATCCTGAGTTTCCTTGTGACCTCAGGAACCTTTTCAAATCAAAAATGGCATAAATTTCTTTCTGTACACAAGTTTCACCTTTTACTGGACTTACCGGAGCTTCGACGAGCTCCGGTAGGTCAATTTTGATCTTCAGCCTGTAGAAGTTGATGAGAAGCTCTAGATTGATGTAATTTTGATCACTGATTAGTTTGAAGTTGTTTATTTGGGATTTTAATAACTAGAGCTAGGATTACTTATTCATCTTCTCCAACTCCGATGGAGTTGGAGAGGTCTATTAAGAAGTTTAAAAGTCACATTTAATGGACCTAGAAGCTTCAGTGCAGTGCACTGAAGTCACTCATGCCGTTAGAACATTGTAACAACCTTCCAATTATTCTATCGAACAAACCACATTTTGAGTTCAGCTGACGAGCCTGGAACCCTAGTTTCTTAGGACTAATCATCTGTTTAAGGGATTGAACAAGTTCTTGAGGTTGAAAGGATCTTATTTTAGGCTTTAATTTCTTTTAAAGAGTCTTTAAATAGAAAGTCAATTTTCGAGCCTTACAGTCAAACCTGAATTCGAGACTTTGATTCTGAGCTCAGTTTGATGATTTGAGAAGTTTAAATTGTTTCTGAGATTCATATGAATGATTTTAGAGTGATTGGATTGAGCTATGTATGTAAATTTGTTGGAATTCAAACACTGTTAGTTTGGGTTATTTTTTAACCCAAACTGTTGGCAGTGGTCTTTGGATGAGATTTGATCATGATTTCTGCCTAGATCAGTTTATAACAACCCTTAGAAGCTATTCCAATCAATTGGATATGATCTTATATGTCTATTACACCTTTCTTATGTTTAAATTCAGTCTCTGAAGCTTTCAGAGAAGCTTCAACCTTCTTTGCGGTTCTTGGAGCCTCTAAGAGCTTAAAACCTATACCTACAGCTGCTGAATACTTCATAGAACCTATTTAGACCTTTAGCCAAGAGCTGAAGTCCAACCTATTGACTCTGAAGCTTTAATTTCATTTCTAGGAAGTATATACCCGTAGGAAACCCATAACTCCACCATTCAAATGGAAGAGGAATTCTTCCCCATAGCATTAAATTGACCCTATAATCTTGTAGAGCTACTCAAGAGCTTTCCAACAAGCTTTGGTTCGCTTGATTTGGAGCTCTGAGCAAGGAGATATCCTCAGCTGAAGTTGGCTCTGGAAGGGAAGATCTTAGTCCCACATTGGAGATCTTTGAGCACCTGCCTTGGTATAAAAGGTTTTTGTTAAGTGGCTACTTCAGTCGTCAGCACTCGGTGCATGGATATAGGTTACTGAATGAGCATGTGTGTCTGTGCAAGCATGTGTGCCTGCGAGTGTGCTCCTAAGTGGGCGTGCGATGTGTGTGGCCTTGGGAGGGCGAGGCCTGGGAGGCGGGTGGATCGGTTTGGATCGAGAAATAAACTGAAAATAAACCAAAATAAATCGAACCAGGCGAGGACCTAGAAGGGTCTGGTCCCACCCTGTAAAGGGTGCTGCGTATCCCTGAAAAGTCTAAGCTGCAAACCAAAAACCAATTTTTGGTTGAGGAAAAGAAAAAAAACTCGGTTCAGTTGAAGCTAAGGAGCAGAAAGAGCTGAAGGCTAAGTGCTGAAGGGAAAATCACTAAGGGAAAAAGGGAAAGAAAGGTTAAGGGAGAAAGAAAGAAGAAAGGAAGTCAAAGAAGAACTCATGAACAAGAAGAAAGAGAAAGAAAGGCGCTAAGGGAAGAAGAAAGACTAAGGAAAGAGGAAAGCGGTAGAACAGAAGAGAAAGAAAAGAAAGGAAGCTCAAGAGAGAATAAGAGAGAAATAAGACAAAAAAAGAAAAGATAAAGGATAAATAAAATAAAAGGAAAATAGAGAAAGAAAGAAAGAAGAAGAAAAAAGAGAGAGAGAGGCTGAAGAAATAAAGAAATTATTTTTCTTGTTACACTTTTAACTTCTCTTTGTTTTTAATTGTTGTAATATGGCATGTTGTAATTAGAAAAACTCTTATCTGCCTTAATTCTTTTGAAATAAATAGAAAATTAACATGTTTTCAATGTGATTTCATATGGAATTTTGCTTATTTCCTCAACATAAATCATTTTGCAAAATTCATGTCATAAAAATTAACTTAATTATACCTCCTATACCTATAAGATGTTTAGAATTAATTGGTGAATTCAAAATAATGTATACCTCCTAGTGAACGACCTAGACTCAACTAGTTTAAAATCTTAAATGTTAGGTTAATTCGACCCTATACTACTAAACCGGCACAATTTCGAGTTAACCTAAGTTACTTTCTTCTATTCTTAATTAAGTAAAATTAAATTAATTAACTGAGTTGAGGAGTAACACCACCACCTACTCCTACTCCTTTTGGTGCCAACCTAAACACCACCCTTCAACCCACCACCACCAGAAAGGGGCACCACAAAAGTGGTGCCAAAAATCTCCATAACCAACCCCTACTTGGCACCACTGTTCCCTCTAAAACCCCACCACATCACCACCATCCAATCATCTCCTAAGGCCATCTACACCTTCCAAATTGGTGCTAAAGAGAACCCTTCTAGAAACCCATTCTTGGTGCCAAAATTGAGGTGGTAAGCACCACCTTGGATGGCCCCCTTTCACCCATTAACTACCCTTTGCTTCCATTGAGTTGGCACCACCAACTCTCTACCTTAGGATCTCCATAACTGCCCCATCAACCAATCCTGGCCATCCACTAAAACCCCATGGCAACCTATCCCTTCCACTCTATAAAAATACCATTAACTACCTACCTTCAGATCATCCTCTCTTAGTTTAATTCCACTCATACCACCTACATAATTCGGCCAAGGAAGGAGAAGAAGAGAAGGTCAAGGTGGCAACCAACCAGCCCCCTTGGTGCCTTCTTCCTCTTTCTTCCTCTCCATTGTGCCATGCCAAGGAGGAGTTCTTCACTAAGAGGGGACGACCAGGCAAGGAGGGACAAGGTGGTAGACATCTACCTTGGAGGAAAGCTTGGACAAGCCATCAACTTGGAGGCAAGGAGAAATTGTGCTTGGATCAAGAAGTGCCTCCTTCTTCATCATCTTTGGCGGATACTTTTCTTCTTCCTTATTTTCTGTGTTAGCTAGTGTTATTTTTCATTTTCTTGTAAGAAGCATTCATCTACTTGTCATCAACTTGCTAGTAATATAAAGATTTTTATTTGCCTTCCAAATTTCTATTTTTTACTTAGTGTGTTTTCTTGTTTCCAGCAGTTGTAGTGCACACACACTCTTCCCTTCTAATTACCCTAGGAGCACTTGCTTCAAGTGATTTTAGAAGAGAGAATATTTTTGTCACTTAGGTTTAGTTGATAGGCACAGTTTTAGTGTAATCCTCTTTGCTTTTGAAGTGCCTGCTATTTTGAAAATCCTAAAAACAACAAAATCAAAAATACAAAAATACAAATGCTTGAGATGCGAGAGAGAGAACCATCTTATGTGACTAATAATTTGGCCGCCTTGGATGACCCTAGATACACCACTATCTTGGTATTATAAATTTAAGAGTTGATTGCGGATTTACGTGTTACAACGACACTAATTACATTAATTAACAAACCACGTAAATCTCGTATCACTTTTTGATGTCGTTGTTGGGGAGGCATGGCTTAGTCACATTATTTATCTCTCTCTTACTTTATTAAGTTTTCACGAATTTTGTGTTTTGTTTTATTTAGGTGCAAATTAGGAGCGGGTGCAGGATTCGAATTCGCTTGAAGCAAGAGTTTCAATAGAACTTGTCTTCCCTCATATTCTAGGTAAGCACCCTAGGTGATCTCTTTCAAAAAAAAAAATCTCTTGAAAAGTCTTTAAATTATCAAGAAAAATCAAAAACAAGAAAAATTAAGGGTGGTGAAACCCTAAAATCCATTATGTTTGCTTGTTTGATTCATGTTTCCACCATCTTAGTCTTGTTGGTGTCTAATTTTTGAAAATCCAGACTAAAATCCAGAATTTTGTCTGGATTTTCAAAAATCAGGTTTGGAGACTTAGAAGCTTCCTAAAATCACCAAATTTCATCCAGAGAAGGCCCTTTTTATCAAGAAATTTCAGTGTAATTTTCAAGCAATCTGTCAAATAGAAAAATTGTAAAAATTCACAGGCTGAACAGGGGTTCGACCTTGTTTCGTTACTATTTTCTTACTATCCGTGAATTTTCTAAATTTTGCTAGTCATCAGATTTAAGCAAATGTTATATTGCTGAAAACCTTAAGAAATTATCTACATATAAAATTCTTAGAAAATTTTGGGGCCATTTAAGGTTTTTGCAGAATCAATTTCCCAAATCTATCAATTCTGACTCTTGACACTAGTAAGACAAAAATTTCCAAAAATATATCAAATAATTTCCTAAAATCTCAAAAAAATCATTTTTGGACTCTTGGTTTGATTTTCTGTCAGGAGGTGGTATTGTTTGTCTTGTTTAGACCACCACCTAAAATGATTTCAAAGAGACATTCATTTTTAGGAGCTGCATACATAGGATTTCCACATTAGTGTTTTTAATTTTCTCTCTACTACCACATCAACTTTAAAGGAATTGACTTCAACCAAGAAATACTTGTTTAATATTATTGTGTGGAACTTCAAAATGTTGTTTAAATCTTTAACAAGAGAGAATATTAAAAGACATTAATTCTTGATGAAAACCCTAAAACACTTTAACAAAAAAATCCTTGTTTGCAAACCTTTTTGTTTTGGCTTGGGCATCACTTCGTGCCCAATTCGCACGCACCATATAAAAAAGAAATAATCAGACATTACCCAAATCAACTCCCATCACATTCCTTGTACACTTAAGTTCCTAGACCTAATTAAAACTTGTAGTGACTTGACCCCTAAGGTTTCATCAAACTTAGGCTTGCTATTTGGTCTTAAGATTTCTTAAGTTGATTTCATTTCCATCATCTATATCTAGTGCCAGATTGAGGTGTAGTGTCAAACAACCAGGCGTGGGTTTATACAAGACCTTAGACATGCTTGGGCCTAACCCTCCCCTTATTCAGCCTAGCTAGATTTGTTGAGGGAACGATTATCGACTTTTGATCTCTTATTTCCTAAGTAGACCAAGTCTTAGGTAAATTTTTAGGGAGTCACCCTTAAGATTAGGTCTAGAATTTTGTATTGCTTGATTGCACACTTCTCATCTCTTCCTCCTCTCCTCCCCATTTCTTCCATTGTATGCATGAGTGGTGGTCCCAAACTCTACACTTGAAGGTGCCACTTGATTTTTCCCCTTGCAAAAAAAGATCTCTTTTTCTGCATTCTTCCTCTCATTGGCATTCTAAAAAAATGGAAAACCAACAAAATAGGTCTACAAACCCATCCACATTCACCCCTCAACCCACCTCTAACCCATAATCTGACCCACCTGATGATTTTTCCATCCCCCTTTTACTTGGCCTAGAGCTACTTAATGCTAAGATGCCACAACAACAACATCAATCCCCCCTGCCTAATCATTTCTCCATGATGGTTGAGAAACTGGCTCAACTACAAGCAAACCAACTGCAGTTGGCTAGGACTATAACAAACCTAGCAAACCAAGGGCAAAACCTGCCACCTTGTCAGTAAGTTGTTGTTCCTCTTAAGAATTTCTATGATCCTTCCAACTATGAGGACAGACTAGGGGTGGTCATTCCAGAAGGAAACTTTGAAATCAAACCCGCCGTTCTGAACTTGATTAAGCACTTCCATGGCCTTCCTAGGGAAGACCCATTTAGCCACCTTGAGGAGCTCACTGTCCTTGCACAAACTTGTTCTCGCAATGTATGAGAAGATCTATGGCTGATGCGGCTATTCCTACTATCTCTCAAGGATAAGGCTACTTATTGGTTTAGAACCATCGGCAGACTTATTACAACATGGCCTCAGCTCAAAAGTGCTTTCCTAAAAAAATTCTTCCCCATTGGTCATACAAATTCCTTACGAAGATCCATTACGACCTTCCAACAAAAATATGGCAAAATGTTACATGACGCTTGGGAATGATTCAAAGATCTCTTAAGAAGTTGCCTACACCATGAGGTTCCCTTATGGCAGCTGACCGGTCGATATTTCACTTTTAAGTCGTTTGTAGTTTAATGTGGTGGAAAAATTGACTAATCAATTTTTAATAAGAAATAACCACTCGCAGAGGAGCGGGTCGTATCCACAGGGAGGCAATAACGTATTAAAATTCGCGCCACTTAAAAATGTTTGTTCGGAGTCAATTTGGACAAGAACCAAGCCAAGATTGCCTTTAGATTAAGGTTTAAGCAAGAAACAATGCTGAAATGGCAATTATGAGAAACTACAGGATATTTTCCGCAATGCAGAGTGAATAGAATATGATTAAAATGTGGCAATGGCAGAAAATGTAAATTTTAATTAACGTTTTACTGTAGCAAAACAGGGGAATTTTTCCCCGTTGTCTTGCACGACGAGGAGCCGATGGTCGGGCGCAGGAAGCTCGGAGGAGGTCCCTTGGATCAAGGGCTTCGAATCGGTGGTGGCGGCGAGTCGCGCGGCGGTCGGAGGTGGCCGGACGAGCTCCGGCGGAGGTGCTGCAGCCGGCAGCTTGCGCAGCCTGTTGGCGTGAAGTCCGCCGCCTGCTGCTGCTGCGGGGGTGGCTGCTGCCGCTGCCGTGGGCACTGCTGCAGCTGGCGTGCGCGGTGGTCGGTTGGGCGGTCTGCAGGCGGTTGTGCGTGGGCGCGCGGAGGGTCTGCGGAGGGCGCACGGTTGTGCGCGCGCGGTGGTCTGCAGGAGGGCGCTGGCGCGGTGGAAGCTGCAGGCGGTTGGCGTGTGCGGTGGAAGCTGCAGGCGGCTGTTGGAGGATGCTGCAGGCTGGTCTGCAGGCGTTGGATGAGAGCGCGGGCTGATCTGCAGGCGTGCGCAGGTCTGCAGCCGGTGAGCGGTGGAGGGTGCAGGCGGTCTGGTGGCCGGTTGGAGAGTGCAGGCTGAGGAAGTGGAGGTGAGCGGGTAACTTCAGACGTCTGGGAAATTTCCCAGACGTCTTAAGTTACTGAGAGGGTGGCTGATCAGTAGCTCGGTGGTGGTGGTCTGCGACGACGGCGAGGAAGATGCACGCTAGGGTGCTCACGGTAATGCGGACGAGCTCCGGATGGCGGTGTGGCCTGTCACACCACACACCCACGGTGGTGGAGACTCGCCGCCACGGTAGAGGCCGGCAGTATGGAGTGGAAGAGAGAGGTTCTCTCTACACAGTGGTGGGTCGGTGGCGGAGGCCTTCTGAGCTCGGCTGCCTCCGTGCTCCTTTTGTAGTGGCCTGAACAAATTTGAAATCACCGGCCGACCAGATCCACTGTATCCGCTCCCCCTTGAATGGCTCCTTCACTGCATCACCCGGGCGTTGGAGCGGCAGCCAGCCGTTCTGAAAGAAGACGAATAAAGAAAATATTATTAAAATATTAGGGTTGTTTATGTATAGACCCTCAACTTCTATGTTAATAAAAACAATATACCTAATTGGTTATCTAATTAGATGAATGCTATTTTAAGCTAATTCTAAATGCACTTAAGATATGAATGCAATGTATGGATTATGTAATTAGATTAAAACTATGAATTAATCTATTTACATCCTAATTTATACTAAATAAATGTTAGAATTAACCTAATATGTAGGCACTTAAATACTTAAATAGCCCATAACTATGGGCTAATCAAATACCCCCATGCCTAGTTTTTGCTAGTCCCTAGCAAAATTAAGCGAAACCTAGCACTCTAAGTAGACTAGTCAACTCACTTAGTCTTCCTTCAGAAGCATATTAAGTTCAGGTTCTAAACCCAAGGTTCCTAAGTAGTTGCTAAGTTACAGACTAGGTCGGCTAAAGACGAGTTGCAAGCACAAGTTTCCCTGATTTCTGACTCTACCCTAAAGTTTATTGATCCCTGAGATTAAGGCATCCGTGCTTGTGCATTGGTCCGAGTTATTTGAGTTAAAGGAAAATTTTTTTTATATATATATACTTTTTTTTTTTTGTTTGATTCTTCTAAGTCTAACCTCAGATCAGCTATCAACACGGTCTGTGTCGGATTCATTGTCCCCATTACCATACCTCGAAGGGTGCCTGGCTTTCGATGCTTCGAGATAGCACCGCCCATAACGACCCCAAGAACTCCTGGCAATCGACACTTCGGGATAGTATCGCCCATGGATTTCTTAAGCGAATTCAGGCCTATGGCAATCGGCACTTCGAGATAGAGCCGCCCATGGTACCTGAACCGCGCAATGCGCTTACATGCCCCCAGTAGGATGGATATCCTAAGAGACAAGCGCCGAGGAGGTAATATGTTATCATCGCATCCTCAAGGTGAGTATATACTCGACCTCTCCTGCGGCGGGAACTCTTCCAATCAAAATGTGTTTTCAAGCCTCTCTTAAGCCAAAACTAAGAGAACCAAATCTCTTTTCAGAAATTAAGTTAATTACCAGACCAAGTGTGAAAAATTTGGATGCTTGGGTTACAAGGACCCGTAAACCAAAAGGTAGAATAAGACTCCAGGTACTACCCCACCTTTTAACTCAAACCCTAGCTTCCCTTCCTCAACCTCTTCAAGAATGGTCTGCAACTTAACTCCTACTTAAGTTTTTAAGTCCACAAAGGACCCTAAAGGTCTAAAGCTAGTAGCTTATTTAGCTTCTAAAGTTTGACCCTAGAATTAATTTAGTCTACGCTAGAGTTCTGATTTGCTTAAGAATGCAGGACCAAGACAGTTAAGCTCAAAACTTTTTTTTTTTTTTTTATATGTACAAATGTATGCAATTATGCTATGTATATCCCCAAGTACACCCCCCCATGCCTAAAATCTGCAATGTCCTCATTGCATAGAAGGATATTACCTGGGTCAAAGCTGGGCTGAATAGCCGAAGAACCTGCAAATCAGGTTCAAGAATTGCAGAAATAGGCCCTAAAAATGAGCAAAGCAAAGTTGTCCTAGAAAATAGGTAACCTAGGATGTTGGCGAGCTGATGATGAATCCCGATAGCAAATGCTCGCCCAACTAAAATGGGAATGAAATCTTCCCAGGTCACCAGAAGAGGTTCTAAAGGATAAACAGTTAAAATAACCTCCAAAGGGGTAGGGGTAGGATGACAAGGATCCTCCAAAAAGAATGGGGAAGGAATGGTATAGAGATAAACCCCCAGGGTAATGGACTGACTAAAGAAATCATCAATCCATACCCGATACTCCATTACAGAAAATATTGGTCTGTTAAGCCCCCTAGTCAGAACAAAAATGAGCAATTCTCTAAGGCAAGGATCGTCTAGGGTGTCCAAGTTACGAGGTTGTGGGATGGCCATAAGATCTAGGTTGGGTTTAATCAGCTTGGTGTCCATCCCAAACACTCTTTCTAAATCCTCAATTTCATCCCTAGCATTCCTTGCACCATCACGTGGATCTTCCTGCTCTTCATCAGGAGTCACAATTTCGCTTTCAGATATAAGAGAATCAGAGGGTGACTTCGAAGTGAATGAAGGCAGGTTGGAAGCAACAGATCTACGGATTATCCTATTAATGTCATCCCCGGGTTTTTGTTCTTTACTCAAATCTTCCCCGGAGTCTATATGTGAATCCACATAAATCTTGGAAATTGCTTCCAAATTTTCCATCATTTTATCATGAGGAGAAATATCATCAATGGGTGTGCCAAGGAAACCTAATTTGGTCAAATTTGTGACATCCTCAGGGGCTAACTCTTCAAATAAGACATAATCACCCTTAGTGTCACTCCAAATCTTGAATGTAGGTTCCTCATATAATTCGTCTTCCTCCTCATCACACAATTCATCATGTACCCGAGGTCTAGAATCATTTAATATCTCAGCAGATCCCCTAGGGTGCTCTATCTGAGGTAAATTATTTACATTGGTTACATCAGACTCCTCAGATAGGTCAATTTCTTTAGGGTTAGGTTCCCTAAGGGTGGGTTTGAGTTCCATATCATGATCAGAAGGGAGGGTAGGATTAACAACTTGACTTTGACCCACTTCATCAAATGTCACGAAAATACTATCATCTGGGTCGAGGTCTTCCAATGGTACCATCATTCCCTTCTTTTGACTCCAATATAATTCAGGTGGATACTCAACCTTATCATCATCTTCCTCGGGTTGCCACCTTTCTTCATCCAATGCATAGCTACTTTCATGTGTATTTTCCTCCCACCTAAAGTGTAAATCTCACAAGGAAGTGTCATCTAATGGGGAGGTTTCAAAATCGATCCTCGAAAAGTAGCTATTCTCCCCAGAATTTCCCTTCAACTTAAAGTGTAGCTTTCCCACGGGAGATGCATCTATTGTAGAGGGGTGTACGTCATCGTCAATGGGGCAGATTGGGTGGCTAATTTCATCTCTTTCTTGTTGGCCTACTCTCAAAGATTCTCCTAACAATTCACTCATTTCATTTTGCATTTTCTGTATTTCCATCTTCAAAGAGGAGAGGTCATTTCTATCATAAGAGAAGTCAGGCTCAGGCTTATAGTACCCAGGAGTGTTTGTCCAACCATTATAAGTTTTCAGGGAGGGTGGGTTGGGTATTTCTTTGGTATGTGGGATATTGGGCAAAGCAAATCCCTCTCCTGAGTTCTGCTCACTAATTTGGGGCTTAACTAGGCCAATACTCCTATAATAGGAGTAAAACGGATCCCAATGATTGTCATTATGTCCATCAAGGAATGGACCATCTCGGCGTCTGGGATTGAAGGATGCAGAGTGGGGGTGAGGGTGTGGGCAAGATGTGAAAGGATGAAAATCAATGTGGTCCATTCTAACTCACACTTCAATCAGAATTCCCCAAGCAAGACACAATTCAAAGAGGACCTTTTAGGTCTTTTCCAATTTAGGCTTTTGATTTTAAGTCAGATTGTAGGTGACAATACAATTTGTTCAATCAATTTACGCGCCTATTGTCGACCTACGGCTCGCCTAAAAAGACCTAGTTGGAGCTTAGGTGTTCTTCCCTAAATCTCAAATGGTCAAGTAAATCCAAAGACGGAAGATCGAGGGATGCAAGTAGGCCTAAGCCTTCCTTTGAAGCTGTGCTTTCGCGGTGCTCCTCAACTACCCCCAAAAATCCGTGATAGGGTATCCCCCTCTTTGGATTTACAAAACCTTTGATCTCAAGTTCCGAACACTTCAAAATCCAACGAAAGCAGGGCTCTTGTCCTAGTATTTCCAAACCTAAGGAGTGTCTAGAAGCGTGCCGTGGTGCAAGTGAAATAAGTGTGCATACACCGTAAAAGATTTTGAACTTTGAATCGCACGCCAAGTTTGAAAATGGAATCCTTGGTTTTTAAAATGTCCTTCCTTTAATTAGTCCTTTTTCTAAAAAAAATGTGACCACTTGTTAGATTTATTCAGTACAGATTAGGTGGTCTTCGCATTAAATCCCAAATGCAATGCGTGATAAAAAATAGGATGCAAAGTAAGAGAATGCGTACCTTGCCTCCAGCGATCTTCGATGCAAAAATGCACGCAATGCAGAAAAGCAAATCTAGAGGCTGCTCATACAGACCTAAATGGTTCGTCCTAGGGCAGGCAGCTTCTAGCAGGCAGCTCGTTTTTTTTCTTTTTCTATTTTTTTTAGAACTACTTATGCACAAGCAAATAAAAGAAATAATAATAAAAAAAATAAACCTAAATCGAAAGAAAAGGGAACAGGCTCCCAAAAATTACCCAACACGGGTCCAAAACAAAATCGGGGAACAAACCCCTCAAAATTTGCCCCAGAACAAGGGTTTCAAACTAACTGTAATGAAAAATTAAGTCTTCAGTCTTAATTCTATTCTAATTAAATTAGCGATTAAATACAATGGTGTCCGTCGCGTCCTCGTCCTTCTCCTCCTTTCAAAATTGCTTGTCCACTTCTCATCTGGCGACGTCAAGGGTCGCCTCTCACAGTGGCTGATTCTTGCACAAAATTTCTCGCACAGAAAAGAAAATAATAGATGGTCAAATCTCTGTGCAATTGACAAATAATGAAAATAAAACTAGGCGAAATTATTGCGTCTTTTGCCTCCCCGGCAACGGCGCCATTTGACCGGTCGATCTTTCGCTTTTAAGTCGTTTGTAGTTTAATGTGGTGGAAAAATCGACTAATCAATTTTTAATAAGAAATAACCACTCGCAGAGGAGCGGGTCGTATCCACAGGGAGGCAATAACGTATTAAATTTCGCGCCACTTAAAAATGTTTGTTCGGAGTCAATTTGGACAAGAACCAAGCCAAGATTGCCTTTAGATTAAGGTTTAAGCAAGAAACAATGCTGAAATGGCAATTATGAGAAACTACAGGATATTTTCCGCAATGCAGAGTGAATAGAATATGATTAAAATGTGGCAATGGCAGAAAATGTAAATTTTAATTAACATTTTACTGTAGCAAAACAGGGGAATTTTTCCCCGTTGTCTTGCACGACGAGGAGCCGATGGTCGGGCGCGGGAAGCTCGGAGGAGGTCCCTTGGATCAAGGGCTTCGAATCGGTGGTGGCGGCGAGTCGCGCGGCGGTCGGAGGTGGCCGGACGAGCTCCGGCGGAGGTGCTGCAGCCGGCAGCTTGCGCAGCCTGTTGGCGTGAAGTCCGCCGCCTGCTACTGCTGCGGGGGTGGCTGCTGCCGCTGCCGTGGGCACTGCTGCGGCTGGCGTGTGCGGCTGGCGTGCGCGGTGGTCGGTTGGGCGGTCTGCAGGCGGTTGTGCGTGGGCGCGCGGAGGGTCTGCGGAGGGCGCGCGGTTGTGCGAGGGCGGTGGTCTGCAGGAGGGCGCTGGCGCGGTGGAAGCTGCAGGCGGTTGGCGTGTGCGGTGGAAGCTGCAGGCGGCTGTTGGAGGATGCTGCAGGCTGGTCTGCAGGCGTTGGAGGAGAGCGCGGGCTGATCTGCAGGCGTGCGCAGGTCTGCAGCCGGTGAGCGGTGGAGGGTGCAGGCGGTCTGGTGGCCGGTTGGAGAGTGCAGGCTGAGGAAGTGGAGGTGAGCGGGTAACTTCAGACGTCTGGGAAATTTTCCAGACGTCTTAAGTTACTGAGAGGGTGGCTGATCAGTAGCTCGGTGGTGGTGGTCTGCGACGACGGCGAGGAAGATGCACGCTAGGGTGCTCACGGTAATGCGGACGAGCTCCAGATGGCGGTGTGGCCTGTCACACCACACGCCCACGGTGGTGGAGACTCGCCGCCACGGTAGAGGCCGGCAGTATGGAGTGGAAGAGAGAGGTTCTCTCCGCACAGTGGTGGGTCGGTGGCGGAGGCCTTCTGAGCTCGGCTGCCTCCGTGCTCCTTTTGTAGTGGCCTGAACAAATTTGAAATCACCGGCCGACCAGATCCACCGTATCCGCTCCCCCTTGAATGGCTCCTTCACTGCATCACCCGGGCGTTGGAGCGGCAGCCAGCCGTTCTGAAAGAAGACGAATAAAGAAAATATTATTAAAATATTAGGGTTATTTATGTATAGACCCTCAACTTCTATGTTAATAAAAACAATATACCTAATTGGTTATCTAATTAGATGAATGCTATTTTAAGCTAATTCTAAATGCACTTAAGATATGAATGCAATGTATGGATTATGTAATTAGATTAAAACTATGAATTAATCTATTTACATCCTAGTTTATACTAAATAAATGTTACAATTAACCTAATGTGTAGGCACTTAAATACTTAAATAGCCCACAACTATGGGCTAATCAGCAGCTCGTGAAGATCTTCTACCATGGATTAGAAGATCAACTTCGGCGTTTCATCGACACCTCGTGTGGCGGCAACTTCCTCAACAAGGATGCTGAGAGTGCTTATGAATTATTTGAAGAAATGAGTGAAAACTCATTTAACCTTGCTTCCACAAACACCTTTGGAAGGCTACCAACCCGTAGTTTGGTGTTCATGAATTAGGCACTCAATCAATCCCCATTACCCAAGACAACCTCCAAATGATTGCCCAGCGACTCGACTAGATGCAATTGAATTAGAAGAAAATAGAGGAAAGACGTACCACACCCACCCAGGCTTCACAATTAACCCTGCCTAACATCCTAAAGAGAGAAAATTTGCATAATCAAAATAGTGTCCCTGCTGAGTATAATCAATATTCTGAGGCTTTTAAAGGTTCACCGAGGTCCTACACGTATCCAAATCTCACCCCCACTGAAAATATCTCCGCCCTGCAGGAGCAATTTAGAAATTCCTCTAACTGGACTCACTCCTGGACCAATCCGGTTCCCTCCTAGAAACCAAACCCATTTGGAGGGTATGGGCAGAATTAGACCCTTTATCAACCTAGGCCATCCCAAGAAGACATTAATGCCAAGGTTACGAAAACCCTGCAAGGAATGCAAAACCAAATGTTGGGAGCATCCCACATTATTACAAATCTACATAAAGAGTTTGAGGTTACTCCAACCCAGAGATCTGCAGGACATTTACCTTCCTAGCCCATGCCCAACCCTAATAATCAAAGGAACCATTATCAGGGCAAAAATCTAAATCAAAACCACCATAACCAGCCTCCCATTAACTTAGCACCACAGCAACCATCAGGTTATCCAAAATAACATGCCCCCCAACCTCCTCCCAGGAATATCCAAACTGCAAAAGCAGTTACATTGAGGAGTGGGAAAACACCCTCTGATCTTGGGCCTTCACAACAACTTGATGACACCCACATTACTCCTATGCAAGTTGACTCTCATCCCCCCCCTCAGGAAGAAAAAGACACAAAAATCACAAGATTCAAATCCAATTCCTTTCCCTCAAGTACTGTAATCCAATCCTTCTACGAAAAAGAATTCTGAGCCCTCTCACCAAGATCTCATGGACTTATTTGGGCAAGTTGAGAAAAACATCCCCCTCCTAGATGCCATCAAGTACATCCTTGCCTATGCTAAATTTTTGAAAGAAATGTGTACTCCAAAGTGGTAGGCTAAGAATCTAGGAAGGGTGATCCTTTCTGAGAAGCTCCATTGTATAGAGCAAGTTGTTTCACAAGAAAAACGACCTAGGTGTAGCACTCATTTCGATTGTCATAAATGACACCACTTTTGATAGTGCCCTTCTTGACTTAGGTGCCACTACAAATCTCATCCCCACGATCTTATTCAAGGAATTGCAATTCGGTGAATTAAAATCCATTGAGATTTCTTTACAATTGGTAGACTAATCTACCATTAAACCCTAGGGAATTATCGAGGATGTTATAGTCAAGGTCCAGAATTGTCTATTTCCTATTGATTTTTTGGTCCTTGACGTAAAGGTACTTGAGCCACTCAAGAATGCCCCTATAATCCTTGGAAGACCTTTTCTAGCTACTGCCAAGATAATATTAATTGTCATTCTGGAAAAATGGATATAACTTGTGGTGAGTAGACCATTTCTCTAGATATTTTCAAAACTTCTATGAGGTCCCTTGATCACTATTTTTTTGACTCTGATGATGAAATGGAAGCAGTAATTGAGGAATCTATGAAGATCCATTCATGCTCTGCTTTGACCACTATTGAACCAGATTTTATTGATTTAGATTCTGATTATGATAATGTGGTTGAAAACATTTTGGATCAATTAAGGTTTGATCTTTACTCTTCTGATTTTCTTGAGTTATCACTAGTCCCACCCACACTAATTTCACCCACCCTTAATCATACTGACCTTTCTCCCACTCCCTTTCCCTTGGACCTATCACCCGACCCTCCCGAGTTTGGCATACATCATGAACTAAAACCATGGCTAGACTCGGTTCCTTCTTCTATTTTTCCATCTCATTTTGATCCCTATATTTATACCACTCACCTTTCAGGGGATCAAGAGGAAGACATCTTTAATGAGGGCATTCACGTGTCCAGTTTCTTACATAATTGTTCGTCTTCCTTACATTGCTTCATGCACGGCTAAAAGGTGTAAAAGATAGCACTAGATGGAGGTAACCCATCAATTTTCCTACATTCCTTTTAGCTTTCTTTTCCCAGGTTTTGACCATCCCAAACCCGATTGCTTTTCACTAAGATAATTTCTTTTCCCTCCTAATGCATGAGGACATTACATGGTGGGGTGTTTTTAAATTTTGGCGATTGATTCAAGATTGCCAAAACCTAAAAATATTCAAAACTTTCTTTTGCATGCATCTTCAATAGAAAAATCATAAAACTTTTTGAGGAAAATTTTGAAAATCGAGACTAAGCTTGAAGATTAATTTTAAACTACAACGGGATTTAATCTTTAACAAATTAGGGACTAGGATGCGGATCTGATTGTTAGAATTTCTAGGTCTATTTTTTAGACTATATGAAGTATCTTTCTCTAAATTCCACCTAAACTCATGATGATTCAGGTCAGTTGATCTCTTTTTGTGACCTGTAAATTACTTGGCTTAGTTTCCGACCCAGAAACTTGCATGTCTTGTGAATTTCTTGTGTCAATTTTCACACACAAAGCCAACTGATGGCAATACCATCATGGGCCCAGACTAGCCACAATTAGTCAGATTCAATTGGTAAATGCTCCTACTTGATCATCTAAGGGTCACAATTCCACACTAATTTGATTTCAGGAGAGGATAAGAAAACATGGTTAATTCTATTGTTTTAATAGTACATCACAAATGCAGATTAACCACATGGCTAATTAAAGGTCAGTTGAGCATAAAAATCTAAAAGTGGGTTTACACTGACCGAATCAGGGTTTCATGCATTCCGAGGGTGAGAATAGTACTAAAAACCCTAATTGTTAACCCTACTTAAATTGAATAGGGTCTGATCAAGATATAATTAATCTAAACCTCCTAAAAATTATTGAAAATATTTTAGGAGGTTTGGCACCTTCGGTTTGACCATCTGAACCTATTTTGACCTAGAATAGAGTTTCAGATGGGAATTTACTTTGATTTAGGCTTCTATGCAATTTACCCTGTTAAATGGAGTCAAAACTAAAGTCGAAGTTCACCATTAGATTCCTTGGGTCCAAATTAGGTGCAGATCAAAATTTAGTCACAATCAGAGTCCATCTGACCTAGTTTTCATTTTAGCCCCTAAAAACTCTATTTCTTACACTTGTAACCCTAGGTTTCATGTTTATTACAAATAGCCCCCTATCTTTGTCATCGTTCTCTCATTCAGGTCCCTACCACCATGACCATTTGAATAGGATCCTCAAATCCACAGTGTCGACATTTAATCGAGGAATCAGTTGAAGAAACCTCAATCTAAAATCGCCAAACTTGGCAAATTTCTTCCTCAGATCACGGTCGATCATCCAAACCTTGTCACAAGATCAATTGCCTCCAATTCCACCACCCGCAAACTTGGAAAACCCAAGTTCAAAAGTTTGTCCGGCCGCTTGCCAAATGCGTCCAAATTGGCCTAATTTCTCCCAATGCTGGTTCTATTTAAAGCCCAGCACATTCCTAAGTGCTTTCTCATGCAGTCTTCGCCAGAATTCCCCTAAAAATCTTCCTCCTCGCCGGTGGAGAGGGAAACCACCGGAGCCCCTCAAATCCTCATCGTCGCCCTCTGCTACGTACGATAGGTAGAGGGATCTTCTTCCTAAAGCATTTACAAAGCTTCCCACGAAGCTTCACCCTCTCTAGCCCCTTCTTACGCTTTGGCCGCTTCAAAGTTTTCCTCCGCTCTGGCATACCTTTGGCAACATCTCCCTCGCCTCCTTCCTCTTAATTAGAATAGGGCGTCTCTCTCTCTCCCTTAACTGCAAATCTGGGATTTCTTGGCTCCTAGCTACCTCTCCTCTGTCTTCCCTGATGCTGGCTACTTCTTCCTCGACCACCTCCATTTCCGGCACACCTCCACGCATCACACACCCAATAACCATGACCACCAGCATCGCCTCGCCACCATGAAACTTCCCAACTCCTCAATTTCACCATTCACCAACACCATCACCGTCTTCCATCACCACCGACCAAAGCTTATCTGATCTTCTCCATCGTACACATATGACCACTCGCACCTCCTATCATCTTACGGTCGTTGGACCTTCGTGTGTGCTTAATTTTGGCTCTAGGACCGTATTCTTGTTGTAGGTGTTTTTTCGTCGTTGGTCATCATCTCCCTCTCCAACCACTGTCATCCGACCACCACCGGTCTCGCCCCCACTCCTAATCAATGTGGAACAACTTCAGGGTCATCTTAAGACCCTTAATTGGGCGAGGCATCAGCAACAACAGACCAAATTGAGCCACGCTTCTCCACGGCTGCCAAAGGGATGAAATGTGGGATTTAGTCCCACATCGGGGATTGACGAGCACTTGAAGGCATATAACATGCATTGTGTTCGATAATCAGCTATCTCAGTATGCATGGGGGTGGGGCGCCCACATCCTTACGTGTCCACACACCCTCACCTAAGACCCATGCACACGAGCTTGGACCTGTTGACCCAATTACCTGATTATTGTTCACTCGTATACGTATACCCGGGTTTGGGAAAAGAAAGAGAAGAGGTTTTTGAGGAGGGTGGGGGGTGCTTTTGCACCATTACTCCTCGAGATTCATGCCATCACCGAACACTTAGGTGAATTTCTAAAAGGTACTGAGGCTTTGACATTTAAGATGTTTGAACTTAAGGTCCGACGTCTAATATGAGGCACTATGGAGATATTGATACTTGGTTTGACGTGGATATTCTTGGTTAAGTGGTTGAGAAATACTATTGGGATATTTGATTGGGATTTGTGCTTAATTCTAGGGCTTAATTGGTGGTTTCAACCACCATTTTTAGTCCTCTATTTTCATGTTTTTGTACCTAACTTTTGAGATACATTTATGCTCTTAATTGAATACCATTTTGATTATTTGATTCACTTGCATTATTTTCTCTGAATATTGTGATTTGTGATCGATTTGTTACACTTGCTCCCTGCAAACGACCTCGGAACTCAATGTTGTTTCAAGTATTATAGATTGAAATGTTGTATCGATTTTCGTTGCTATATTACGACACGATATTTTCCTAAATACAATGATTTTCATTTGTAACATTTTGGGACTGTTGCTAGGGAGCAACGCACATTTCATTCACTAATTAGAATTTCTGATTTGATTCTGACTTGCTTTATTTGATTTGCTTTGTTGTTGCAGGTGAATCTGAAGATCGACTGCACGAGCAACCACACCAGGGGTGGGTAATCTCATTCCCTTCTTTAAGCCCTACATCTCTTGAAGGATTGAAAAGGAAATCAATTAGGACCAACTTGCTTTTCATAGTAATCATCATTTGAGTTGCTTGATTTGATTCGATTTGATTAGAGATCCCCATCTAGATACTTGCACCTATTAGGGACTTAAGGTGCCTTCGGCGATTCACCTTCTTGATTGAGCCCAAGGTATCAACTTTTGGAAAGAATTGGACTTGGAAATAAAGCCAATCTAGGGTTTCCACATTAGGTCTCCAGGAGTACACATTTGCCTAAATTAAAAGAAAATATATTTCCCTCATCGTGTGTTAACGAAGCCTTGGTTGAATTGATCTTATCAAGTGGACCCTAAAATCAAGGTTCTAACAATCAGTTGAATCATTAAAACTTGGGACCTAATAACCTGTTTCCAAATCACTTCAGGGTGATTTGGGTCCTTGACCCAACTCATCCTCAACCTTAGGATAGGTCAGGTGAAGTTGGTCCACTTGGTAGGTCAACCAACCTCCAAATTAGGTCATAAATCAAATGGATTTTAAAGTTCAAGTGAAATTCAAGGCACAAATAGGATTAAAATTGGTAGACTTAGGAGTTAAGCTCACACATTCCGGTGTGCTTGGAATCTCAGTGACAAGGAAGGTCGGGTGGGGGAAACCTTGTAACTCGTAGGGACACTCTACCATGTTGGGGTCTTTATAGGGCTCCTTTCCTGGCTGCCCAAGTAATTCTTGGGTAGGAGAGTTTCTGATCTAAAGGCAACATCTACCTCGAACCTCCCTAGTCATCTAAAGATTTTTAGGTGACTAGATTGGGTCCAATACACATTCTATCCCTCATCTGATTCCCTAGTGCATGTTCAGGAGGAGGTCCTTAAGACCAAACTTGTGGCCTCCATTAGCAGTTCACTCTTGATGGGGTCAATCCCTGACCCAATTATTTGTGCTCTCGCTTGGTTAGATCGAGATCTCTTCAGATACCTCCACATCTGAGCCTAGATCTCCATCATCTGCATTAACAGAGAGTCAAGAAGTGCCTAACATCTAGAATCAAGTGTAGAATCTCATAGATTTATTCCATGCATTCATGAATCCCCTGCCGCGTCTATAGATGTGAGATCACTATGATCTGGCAGCAGTGGCTATCAAACCCAGGGTGCAAATCCTGGCTGGAGGACCTGATACAAAATTAAAGCCGAATCTTATTAGTGCAATCCCAAGATTCCATGGAACAAATGCCGACGATCCTTTCCAGCACATCAAATAGCTAAAACATTTGGCCTAGACCTTTGGACCACTTGTTTAGAATTAGGACATCCTGCTCATGAAGATGTTCTCCTCTCTTTTGGATAAAGCTGCTTATTGGTATCAGACACTGACTTGTCCGATCAACACATGGGGGGAACTCCAATCTGAATTCTTGAAGAAATTCTTCCCAGTTGGTCTCACCAACTCCTTGAGGCACCAAATCACTCATTTCACACAAAATGCAGGAGAACCACTTCATGAGGCATGGGATTGCTTTTTGGATCTCATGCAGAAATGCCCCCATCACGGAGTTCCTAAATGGAAACATGTCTAGTCTTTTTACCAGCGACTTCGTGAGGATATCAGATTATTTGTCAATGCAATGTGTGGTGGCAAAATCATGGGTTAGCATTAGGACACCATTTGGGAGATTCTCGAGAACATGTATGAGAACTCCATAAACAACGAGTCTATGGGTGTGTTCGACTGGATGACCACCCATGCATTGACAAACATGAGAGGGGAACACGAGACACGTGATCTATCCGCATTCATTGACTTGGAGTTGGTGGCTAGTGGTTGGATAAGGTCTCCATCATAGAAAAGAAGGTGGACGAATTGACTCGACATCTACAGAGAGCCATCGCTGCATAATAGAGCACATATGTGCAACCGCCCTTTGGTAGGGAGGCCAAGCATAACATTCACCACCACTCATATCAGGGGATTGACTCATATCCA
Organism: Thalassia testudinum; assembly: GCA_037157565.1. Lineage (NCBI taxonomy): Eukaryota > Viridiplantae > Streptophyta > Magnoliopsida > Alismatales > Hydrocharitaceae > Thalassia > Thalassia testudinum. The sequence continues at coordinate 126,102,105 of JAZHRO010000014.1, read as the reverse complement.
CCCTTGTTTGATCTCAATTTTGGGGGAAACTCTTGGTCATCCTACTCTAGTTGGGGGAACTTTGAACCCTCGTACTCTGATTATTCTGGAGTTTCTCAAAGCTACGAGGATCTCCACACTATCTAGAATGACCCTTTCTCCAATGCATATAACCTTGGATGGCATAATCAACAAAACATTACGTGGTTGGGAAGTAATCAGAACTTGAGACCTCAATTCCCACACAGACCACAAGCTCAGTGACCATATCTGCCCATTCAGCCTAGGCCCAACCCGAATTACTAATCCAGGCCTTCCAGGGAAGTTTAGATGAACTTGATTTTGCAAGCCCTGGCTGACATCCAAAAGACCAATGCAGGTATACAGAAACAACACAACGAAGAGATCATAGAGGTCTGAAATCAACTCGCACAGATGGCTGGGACTCGCCAGCATGGAGCACTCCCTTCCCAACCTCTAACAAATCTAAATAACATGCTGAACCAGAGGTGCATTTTGAACCTGAATTAGGGTCAAGCTCACTATGTTTCTCAGTCCCCTTTTGCTCCTTCACCCGATAGGATGAAGGCTTCCATATCATATGCAGGATATCAGCTGCAACCATCACTTTTGCCGACTCTGAACCAAAACTAGGCTGGCCTAAATGTTGTTACTACACATAGTGGCAAATCAACTCAGGATCCACCTTATCCTAGCCACTCTAGCCTTGGTAGTTCAGAGCCTAAACCTAAGATGGTCATCTAGGACACACCTGTCCCAGATCCAGAGCTTGAACTAACCTTAGAGGAACCTACAGAGGTTCCATTTCTCGAGGCCTTAGTGTAGGGAAAAAAGAAACCCAAACCCATGGCACTTGAGGAAGACTTGGTCAAGCTCTTTGAGCAAGTCCAAATAAACATCCCCTTAATGGATGCGATCCACCACATAACGGCTTACGCGTGATTTCTGAAGGACTTATGTACACTAAAGTGTAAGCCACAAAACAATGATGGGAGTCCGATCAAATTGTCTGAGCCAGCCAACTCTATCATCCTAAGCAAAATCTTGCAAAAAGTGAAATGTCTTGGCACTCCTTTGATCTCCTGTAAGATAGGCAACTTAGAATTTGATCGATCTTTATTGATTTAGGAGCCTCCATAACCTGATCCCTATATCCTTATTAGATCATTTCGAGGAAATTGAGCTCAAATCGACTGAGGTGACCTTGCAGCTAGCTAGCTGACAGATCAATTAAGTCACCAAGAGGAGTTCTCGAGGATGTTCTAGATAGGATATGAGATTTGTGCTTCCTAGTGGACTTTATTGTATTAGATATGGATACTCCTGAAAATCTAAGAGACACCGATCATCTTAGGGAGATCGTTCTTAGCCACAACTAGTTCAAACATCAATTGCAAAGAGGGCTAGATCGAGCTAAAATTTAGGAATAAGACATTAAGGATTGATATCTTTAAGGCCCAGAAAGGAATAAACTGTAGGGCAATCTAAGAAGTTTGCGACATCAGTTCTTTTGTTGAGGGCCAGATTACAGAGGAAAACCCGATTCTTCCAGAGCCTCAACCACAAGAAGATCTTGACCCACAGATTCAGAAGCTCGAAGTTGATCCAGACCTACCCATAGCTCCCACCCTATCTTCTGAGGCCCATCCCGAACCCCCACCCACTGCTGATAACCTGGTACTTGAATTAAAGTACGTCTTTTTGGGTTCCAATCAAATGTTTCCTATGATTATCAACTCCCAACTCAGTCCTGATGAGGAAGAAAAGCTATTTTTTGTCCTTCAGCAGCATCGAAGAGCCATTGGATGAACTCTAGATGATCTGATTGGAATAAGTCCCTCACATTGCACACATCGTGTTTATATCGAAGAGGGCTCACGACCATCTCAAGAAATGCAGAGACGACTAAATCTAAATCTACAAGAGGTCACGAAAAAGGAGATCATCAAGTGGCTTGATGCTGGAATCATCTACCCGATCTTCGATAGCCGCTGGGTGAGCCCCATCCAAGTTGTGCCTAAGAAGGTAGGGCTCACTTTGATTATGATCGAATCTAGAGTAACCATCCCCAATTGGATTGTGAACTCATGGAGAGTCTGCATAGACTATCAAAAATTGAATGCCTCCATGATGAAAGATCATTTCCTTCTCCCGTTCATTGATCAGATTAATTTTTCTCTTTCCTGGATGGGTACTCCAAATATAACCAAGTGGCAATCCATCCCAAAGATCAGGAAAAGATCACCTTTACTTGCCCCAATGGTATGCACGCATTTTGCAGGGTGTCATTTGGCCTTTGCAATGCACTTTCCACCTTTCAGCAGTGCATGCTAGCCATATTCTTCAATTTGGTAGATAAATGCCTTGAAGTCTTCATGGATGACTTCTCAATTTTTGGTGAATCTTTCATTGGTTGCCTCCTGCACTTGGTCCAGATCCTTTGAAGGTATATCGAAGTGAACTTGGTTCTCTCCAGGGAAAAGTGCCACTTCATGGTTTCATAGGGCATCGTGCTTGGACACCTTGTCTTTGAGAAAGGTATCCAAGTTGATCGAGCTAAGGTGAATCTGATTTCCAAATTACCTATGCTGTCCTCAGTCAAAGACATCAGATTATTTTTGGGGCACGCCAGATTTTATTAATGATTCATATATGATTTTTCCAAGATCACGTGCCCCTTAAAGAATCTTCTCTCAAAGGACATGCCTTTCGAGATGAACTGTGAGTGCATTCATGCATTCAAAATCCTGCGTGACCAAGTTACCCAAACACCAATCCTACATTCTCTTGACTGATCTCAGGCCTTCGAGATCCTGTGTGATGCATTTGACTACACAATAGGAGTGGTGTTAGGGTAGAAAATCAACGGTAAACTAGTGGTTATATATTATGCCAGCAAGACACTAGATGAGGCTGAGCATAATTACATGACTATGGAGAAATAGCTGTTGGCTGTAGCATTTGGTCTGGAGAAATTCATATCATACCTCCTGGGATCCTATGTCATCATTTACTCGGATTACACTGTAGTGAGGCACTTGCTTACGAAGAAGGATGCGAAACCTAGATTAATCAAATGGATCTTGTTGTTGCAAGAATTCGATCTCAAAATTTGCAACAAGGCAGGAAATCAGAATGTGGTAGTTGACCATTTATCTCGCCTTCCATCTTTGGCCATTGACCCATTCGGACCTATTACTGACCACTTTCCAGATGATCACATCTTGACCATTGGTATGGGACTTCCTTGGTATGCTGATATGGTCAACTATTTGGCATCACACCAGATTCCATTTGATTGGCCAAAAGCCAAGAAAGACAAATTGATTTCAGATGCCAAATACTATGTCTAGGAAGCTCCATATCTATTCTACATTGGTGCAGATCAAATCATCCGGAGATGCATTCCAGAATCTGAGGTCAATAACAATTTGTCATTCTGCCATGACCAAGCCTACAGTGGCCACTTCTCTGGGCATAAAACCGCAATGAAAATCCTCTAATGTGGCTCCTATTGGCCCATGATCTTCAAGAATGCACACAATTACTATAAGGCATGTGCTTGTTGTCAAACCTTTGGTGACATGAGCCACAGCGACATGATGCCCTTACAACTGATTCTTGTGTGCGAGATTTTCAACATCTGGGGGTTGACTTCATGGGTCTGTTCCTAAATTCCGACGATTTTGAGTACATCCTCCTAGCTGTGGACTACGCGTCTAAATGGATCAAGTCCATCACGACCCGAACCAATGGTCACAAAGTTGTAATCAAATTCATTCATCAGCACATCTTTTCTTGATTCGGTGTTCCACGGGCTATCATCTCTGATGGAGGAACCCATTTCAAGAAATGTGCATTTTCAGTCCCTGATGAATAAGTACAAGGTGTCGCATCATAACTCAACACCTTATCAGCCCTAGACCAATGGATTGGCTAAGCTATCTAATCGGGAGATCAAGAAAATCCTTCAGGTCATGATTTGGCCTGACAGGAAAGATTGGTCCATCAGACCTTCAGAAGCCTTGTGGGCCTATAGGACCGCCCATAAGACCCAGCTAGAAATGTCTCCCTCTAGACTCGTGTATGGGAAGGCATGTCACCTCCCTGTTGAGATGGAGCACAAAGCCTACTAGGCAGTACGGAAGTGCAATCTACATCTCTTGAAGCCTGCAATCCACCACCAGTTGTAAATGAGCAAGATCAAGGAGTTATGCAATGATGCATACGAAAACTCACGTATCTACAAAGAGCATCTCAAAGCCTTCCATGACAGGCACATATCATGGAAATCTTTTCATCCTGGTCAGAAAATGCTCCTCTTTAATGCCAAGCTCAAGATCTTCCCAGGAAAGCTAAGATCAAAATGGATTGGACCCTTTCTCGTTTGACGAATCTTCGGAAAAGGAGCTATTGAAATTAGTGAACTCAGCCATGACTCAGAACCATTTGTTGTGAATGGTCAGAGACTCAAATTGTTCCTTAAACTCACTAATTCGAATCTGACTGCAGTATCTTTTGATCTCCATTCTCCCTAAGCCACATTATGCCCATTTGATGGCATTAAACTTAGTGCTTAATAGGAGGAAACCCATCATTTTGAAAAATTTGAGACCCTTTTGACCTATCTTTACTCTGAAGTCATATTGCAGTTTAGGGTTCGTCCATTAGAATAGCCGACTCCACCTTTGATACGTGTATCAGAACTTGAAATCATCCACAACAGTCATTGCGATCCGTTCACCACCCATCAAACCTATTCTAATGTACAATACAAGCTAAACTCAAACTCACCTAATTTACAATGAGGACATTGCAAATCATAGGCATGGAGTTGTATTAAAGTGCAAAATGCTGTGAAATTTGATTTATGAAGGGGTTTGATAAAAAAAATGGAGAAACAGAGAGGAAAATTTTGAGAGTTGAATTAAAAGAATTGAGGAGGAAGAAGAGGAGAAAAGAGAAGAGAAAAAAAGGAGCAAACAAGAAAGGAGAAATGTGATAGTCCTTGTAATTGAGTATGGAACATACCTAAGTTTAGGTTGGATCGGATGATGAATTAAGACCATAAGGCTAAAACCTAAGAGATTGGTGATGGATACTGACCTTAGGCCTCTTGGGTTTGTCTTAGGGCTTAAACACTCATATATTTGTTAAGATCCAAATTAGTCCTCAAGAGGTTGAGGAAAGTGCCAGGTTGATGTATTGAGTCTAAGGCGTAGTGATGTACACACAATTATTGATGGTAAAATGCCTATTCATGCATGTTCCTAGGCTTAGATTTGCATTTCATGTTATAAATATTGCATAGCATGCATCATTCTGCATTTAGAGTAGTTATATATAATTTAGGTTAATGATGTCCTTTTCGTGGTCAGGAGAGAAGGATATTTATTTCAGAGTCTCAGATTGACAATTTGACCGTATGGATCTGATCAAGACGATGATTAGAGTCCAACGCCTCTGAAATCGGCTCAATCAGAGTCCCGTAGCACCATATGCAGTCTAAGGACGATCAACGGCCAAGGGACTAGGTGACATAATTCGAAGCTTCAAATGACAAATTCGACCGCATGGATGGATTTGAGTCAACGATCGCAACCCAATGGCGTGAAAATCGACTCAATCCGACCTCTGTCGCAGCCCCTACAACAAAAAGAAGATGGACGGCCCAGATCGTGCCACGTGGCGCAACCCAGGCCGCCCATGCACACGCACGCGCCACCGCACAAGTACAGCAGCATGGATGCGCACGGGCGCACAGCGGCAGCGCATGCAGGAGCCTAGCGCGTGGAGGGGCGCGACACGCGCGCGCTAGTGTAGCAGCAGCGTGGGCGCGTGGGCAGTCTTCAGCGATGTTTGCGGCGGTTCGTCAGCAACGTTTATGACCGTCACTAAATGTCCTATATACGAATTTGATTCTTTCCTCCACTATAAAAGGACCCTTACCCCTCCCATTTTTCTTCATCTCTTTCTTTCTTCCTCTCACTACTTCCAAGGCTCTAGAGAGAGCTTGTGTCAAGCTCGGGATGCTCCTCTAGAATAGAAAATCAAATGGCTTTCCCTCCTCTCATCCCCCTTCATGGAGCATCCTGTGGCCATCCTCTCACCGCCTTTTAGGAAGAAGATCCTCGCCGCGATTTCGTCCTTCCCCATCCTCCGTCCTCTGGCTATGTCCTCCTTCGTCCCGCTCCTTACCACCTTCCTCTAGTCGACGTTAGAGCAAGTCGTCCTCCGAGCGACCGTCGAGGGGGATTTCTGTCACCTCTCTCTATTTTCACTTTCATAGTTGTAACAAATAGTTGTTCATGAGTGGATGATTGTCACTCTCTCTCTCTTATATTCTTGCAGGTAGATTAGCTAGAATTCATCGACCTGATCTCTTACTTGTTGAAAACCAAAAAAAAAGAAATAGAAAAGATGAAAATGACCAAAAACAAGTAAAAGTGAAACGTAGATTTTCAAAACCAAACATTTGCCCCCCGTATTTGACCTGGGACTCATCTCGAGTTTTGATTATAAATTTTATTGGATAGACGCATTTTGCAAGGTACGATGATGGGTCCTTTAAACCCCGATTTTAATTCTTTAAGCGCGCCCTCAATCATTTTGGCACCGTTGCCGAGGAGGCAACGCTCTTTGGTTTTTCTTGCATTTCTTCTCCTTACCTAACTTTTATCTCACTTTTTCTCCGATCTTACTGTGATTGCAAGTACTCTTCTAAAGTGGGCCAAAGCGGTTAGATCGGAGAAAAGTGCGGATGAAAGTTCTGTAAGTTTCTCCCCACTTCCCCACCCACTAGTTCATTTCACCACACTAATAACTCAAACTCAAATCAACTTACGTGCTTTTTATAAATCCTAGGATAGATTTGGCTATTTGTTTGCCACTTCCACTCATCTCACCCCTCCATATATAAAAAAATAAAAAAAAAAACTCTTCTCTTGTGGGATTTTCTAAAAATTACACACATTAACACCCACAACTCTCCACTTAAGGTGCACCACTCCACTTTGATTCTACCACTTAACCAAGATCTGACCTATGGATCCGGTACACCTAAACTCAACACACACATAAGTGAGTAGAAATTTGATTAGGTTAAGACTTTTTGTGCGCCTTAATGAAGTGGTGCAATAGGCCAATTGCTTGAACTGTTTGGGCCGCACCACTCAATCTAAAATTGATCCATCAAGTAGCTTGCCACATAGGGTTGATTCTTAAGGCTGAACCAGGCAGTCCACATTATTTTTGATTTCTAAAGGAATATATCATCATTAATTCTTTCAAAACTTGGAGTGTTCTATTGAACCTTGATTGAATACACCTAAAGATGAAACCCTAAAAGCTACTAAACAAGATTGAACCCTAAAAGACACATCATCAAATAACCTTGTTTGAAAACCTTGGTTGTGCATGCACACACATTTGAATTAATTATTATGGGCACAACACATCTAAAGGGTCCATCACATTCCAAGAGCACGATCAACCCAAGCCTAACTAAAACTGAGTAGATGTTGGCCTTATGGATTCATTCTCTCTTTAGGGCTTCGACTGAGATTTTTTTTTATTAATCTACTTCTGCTGGTCCATTTGATGTCAAGCTAGGGTAGTAGCGTCAAACGATCATGGTTGGGGGGTACACTAGGAACCAGAGGCAGAAGCTAAAGGAAGAACCTTCTCCCCAGTCCCTCCTTCTAACTGGTTGGATTGACCTGATAAAAGTAGACTAAATCGTTTATAATCTCAAGATAGGTCCTGGGAGTCCGTAGGTCTTTAGGCTACCTACATAAAAATAGGTTTGGTTGATTGTACTGCAGGGCACCTTTCTCTCTTCTATTTTCCCTCCTACTCCACAATGTATCCTTCCACATCATTTACACATTTCCAATCCTATCCTCCTACCGCCACTTATCCCCAAGATAATTACTATTCCAACTTGACTTGTAATTACCCATCTACTAGTCGGGCTAACTTTGATTAGGGATATTAATACCGACCTCAGTGTCCAGGGCTTAACCCTGGACAACAAGACTATGATTACTATCCTTCCCAGAGCTACAATGATTATAGATCTTCATCCTTTGATCACCAAACCAACCTGATCTACAATCAGGAAGGATATAATGATGATAGCACCTAACCTCCCCAGTATTCCACTGAATATAGGTCGCCACCATTATTTGAACAACCTAGAATGGCCTGCTATCAGGGAGGGACTCGAGAACCTTGATATCTTGACTCCCTAGATTTAACCCAAACCCACCCAAACCTGAACCAAACTAATCGGTTCAGGTGAACTAGATCCAGGATAGGGTGTTGGCTAATTTGAGGAACACTATACAATCTTTAGAAGCTCAGCTAATACCATACACTGAAGCACTGGAGCCTATGATCAAAATGATTGATGAACTTAATAGTTCTCTATTGGATTTGCTCCAAAGTGTTAGGGATAGGGACCTGGGTGAGTTTCTTCTTGGGAAATTATCGAGGTTGAGGATGAAATTTGTGGTTACCCTAGTCAAATCTTCGGATGATTCTCAAGATGAACCCTCTTCAGGAGAGCCAATATCTGAACCTACTCAGGTGCCTATCGAGAGGGATACATAATCTGAGATTGGAGATGACCAGGTTGGTCTAGAGCAACCCTTTAAGGATGAACCGAGTTTCTCACTTGAGATCCCTGAGCCAGAGAGCGAGGAAAAATATGTCTCTTTGAACTAGAAAATGACAATCGATTTTGAGACATATATGAATGAGGATCATGAATTCTTTGACTCTGAGGGTGAAGAATCTCTTAGTGAAATCTCTCTTGAGCATAAGGAAGATGATTTTAGTGAGGCAAATGGGCTTGAGGAATTAGATGAACCATTTGATAGCCCGTTCATTGAAGATTTGGATAGGTTGGGGCTAACTTGGAGGATTTGAATCCTCATTTACTAGAAGATTCAATCAATATCCCCATTCCTCATCCGCACCCCAAAGAGCTAGCTTTTGAGATCATTATTCCCAAGTCAATCTTGATTCAGCCATGATTTTTGGACTTGGGTACTTTAGATGGGGTGTACAATGATTTGGAGGTCGTGGAAACATTGATTTCAGAGGATAGGAGTTGGAATTAAAAATCTGGGAAGATAATTCTAGGGGAACTTTGATTTTGGATCTGAGGGTTCCAGTTGAACTAAAACCATCTACTTTCTACTAGGACCTTTACGATATCTTTCACGTGCAACCCAAGCTTGAAATAACTGATTATTTTTCTGAGCTGAACGTTAAATGAACATCTGAACTTTGTAAATCAAATCTACCTTTTGTCCGACACTTTAATCTTGGGTTGCACACCACCAAACCACCGGCTCAACCTCATAAATACAACAATCTTTGGTTCTAGCTGATTTTCATTTAGAACCTTAGAACCACTCGACCCTAGGGCATGGGTCTGCATCATAACTTGATCCACATCTGTGGACATCTTCTGCTAACGGGTTTCAGGATCAACCTTTTGATTTTGATTCTGACCCACACTTGTGAATTCTCAATTTCTTCCTTATATGTATGTTATGCCAAGTTGAAGGCATTAAATTTTACACGTGTTTATATTTCGTATTCTCTGTGGAGCTAACCGGATTTCTCATGATGGTCAGGTGATATTCTATTTACTCCGCCCTTTTCATGTCTTTGTTTCTACAATGAGGACATTGCATCATTTAGGCATGGGGGTGTGGATAATCAATTCCTGAGATCATTTTGTTAACTCTATAGAATTTCATTTAGTTTCTTATAAAAAAAATTTTGAAAATTTGAAAAAAGATAAAAAAAAGAAGAATTAGGAGAAGAGAACTTAGGCATTTGGAAGTTATTAACTTTGGGAAATGATACGAGAGGACCTAAACACTTAGACATTTCAGGTCTTCGAGCTTAATTAGCCTGGGTGTCCACTCGAATGTGGACTGTCTTGAGTCCTCGCCAATTCAAATTTATCTTTAATCGAGTAAATAAATTGGGATGATAAGTACACGACTTATCAACTCGCCTTCTGATTTGGGTGGACTTTAAGCCTAACCATGTAGACAGTTTTTTTACACTGACTCACTTTTCGACGATTTCTTTGGAAATTGGGTAGCTAATGAACTATCTAGGGTGGTATGGCTGGCAAGTTGTCAGTGGTAACAGCTCATCGGTCGGTTGTCCAGAGGCTAGTCACAAGACCATTTTCATTATACTGCCTTTAGGTAAATCTTAGATTAGGGAAGCCACCTACTTAAAAAAAAATAAAAAAATAAAAAGATAAAAAAATATATATAGAAAAAGGAGAAAAAAATAAAAAATAAAGAAAATAACATTTCATCGCATGAGTACGGCTGGCAAGTTGCTGTGAGTAACAGCCCATTGGCTGGTTGTCTAGAGCCTGGCTCATAAAAATGCACAATAATTCCGAAAACACTTAGGGAAGAAGCGGGGAAGTAGAATAAACCTGGGAGATATACACTGGGTTCGCCCTTGTGTTGACCCCATAAATGAAAGTACAGAGAAAGCTACCAGTCGAAAACATAAACCTCTAGGGAAGGTCACCTAGGGTCATAGAAACCCGAAGTCTATTTTAATGGTCGCCTAGTGAGTCTTTCACTATTTTCACAAGATGCTTAGCGCTTAGAGTTCTTTTCGAGTCTTGGTTGGGTTGGGTAGCCGTAAAAAGTTATCTCGGAACACTCAAACTCCAAAAGTACAAAAAAATTAGAAAAGAAGAAAAATAAAAAAAATGTATCTTCCCTTTTCAAATAAGGCAAGGACTTGGGTGGTCTGCATTCTTGCAGGTACATGGGTACTATTGAGTTTTCATTGTTTAGGACCTTTGTTAAAATTTTCTATTGTTAATAAACGACTTAGGCCTAAGTGATCTAATCCTAATTTTGATTTTATACATCTCATGTAGTTTAATTTTGCAAGGGACTAGCAAAAGATAGGCATGGGGGTATGATATAGATACATCTATTTAGGTTAAAATGCCTTTTCATGCATGTTCCTAGGCTTAGATTTGCATTTCATGTTATAAATATTGTATAGCATGCATCATTCTATATTTGGAGTAGTTGTATATATTTTAGCTTAACTAGGACCTTTTTATGGTCAGGAGAGAAGAAGACTTATTTTAGGGCCTCAGATGGATGATCGGATCGTATGAATCTGATTAGGAGACGATCGGAGTATAATGCCATTGAAATCATCAAGATCGGAGAACCGTAGCATCGTACGAAGTCAGAGGAAAATCAACGGCCAGGAAAAATGCGACATCCATACAGGTTTCGGATAGAAAATCTGACCATACGGATGGATCTGGAGCGATGATCGCAGTTTAGTAGTGTGGGAATCATCTCGATCTGAGCACCTTGGCACCCTTTACAAAAGAAAGTATAATGGATGGCCTAGATGGCACCACGTGGCGCCATCCGGGCCACCCAACGTCGGCTAGTAGCAGCGCACCAAGCACAGCCGTAGCCCTGCATAGTAGCAGTGCAGTGCATGCCAACGCTTTCGTGCGACACGGTACATGGAGCACGGGAGCGTGAAGCGTGCAACGCGTGCAAGCGGAGTGGGTGCCAGTAAAGGATAGGCATGGATCTTTAGTGACGTCGGCTTTTAGTGATGCTTGCAGCCGTCACTAATGGTCTGCTCGTGCCAGCAAGAGAAATTGAGGGGAGGATCTTCAGCGACAGCTGTAGCGATGTTTACGGACATCAGTAATGACCCAGATGCAAATTTATTCTTCCTCCTCCACTATAAAAGGACCTACCCACCACCATTCCAAACCATCTCTTCCTTTATTTCTCTCCCAAGCCCGGGATGCTCCTCTAGAGTAGAAAATCAAATAGTTTTCCCTTCCCTCATCCCCATTCGTGGAGCATCCCGTGGCTGTCCTCTCACTGCCCTTTGGGAAGAAGATCCTCACTGTGATGCCGTCCTGCCCGATCCTCCGTCCTCCGGCTTCGTCCTCCTTTGTCTCGCTCCTCACCACTTTCCTCTAGGCGATGTCAGAGCGAGTCATCCTCCAAGCGACCATCTCGGGGGATTTCTCTCACCTCTTTCTATCCTTTTATGCTTTCGTAGTTGTAACAACCAATTCTTGATAAATAGATGATAGTTTCTCTCTCTCCCCCCCTCTCTCTCTCTTATTTTTGCAAGTAGATAAAGTTTTCATTGACTTGATCTCTTGCTTGCCAAAAATACCAAAAAAATTAGAAAAGATAAAAACGACCAAAACAAATAAAAGAGAAATGCGAATTTTCAAAACCAAATGTTCACCTCCCCATGTTCGACTCGGGACTCACTTTTCAAGTTTTGATTATAAATTTTATCTGATAGATGCGTTTTGCTAGCTACAACGATAGGTCCTCCGAACCCTAATTTTAAGTCGCAAAGCCTGCTCGATCAATGCGTGATCTACCTCCTCCCCTCACCATGGCCTCGCATCAATTCAGCTACTCGACTAAGATCGCGTGGTGAGGATGTGGCCATGAAGTGACGCAAGTCGATGTAGGCACGTGCTAAGTGAGATCGTGAGGTGTGTTGATCTCACAATATCAGCTATTCGATGAGAGATCACCTAGGTACCATTTGCCCTTGTGTTGATCCCATAAATAAAAGTAGGGAGAAAGGTAACGTTCGAAAAGATAAACCTCTAGGCAGGGTCACATAGGGTCGTAGAAACTTGAAGTCCATTTTAACGGCTACCTAGTGAGTCTTTCACTCTTTTCACTAGATGCTTAGCACTTAGAGTCCTTTTCGAGTCTTGGGTAGGTTGGGTAGCTGTAAAACGTTATCCCGGAACTCTCAAACTCTAAAAGTACAAAAAAAATTAGAAAAGAAGAAAAATTAAAAAATGTATCTTCCCTTTTCAAATAAGGCGAGGACTTGGGCGATCTGCATTCTGGTAGACACTCGGGTACTGTTGAGTTTTAGTTGTTTAGAACCTTAGTTGAAATTTTCTATTGTTAAAAAAAATGACTTAGGCCTAACCGATCGATTCCTAATTCTATTTTTATACATAACATATACTTTAATTTTGCTAGGGACTAGCAAAAGATAGGCATGGGGGTATGATGTAGACACAATTATTGAGGGTAAAATGCCTATTCATGCATGTTCCTAGGCTTAGATTTGTATTTCATGTTATAAATATTACATAGCATGCATCATTCTACATTTAGAGTAGTTGTATATAATTTAGGTTAATTATGTCCTTTTTGTGGTTAGGAGAGAAGGATATTTATTTTGGAGCCTCGGATTGATGATTCAACCGTATAGATCTGATTAAGACGACGATCGGAGTCCAACGCCTCTGAAATTACCTTGATTGGAGTCCTGTAGCACCATATGCAGTCGAAGAAAGATCAATGGCCAAGGGACTAGGCGACATAATTGAGAGCTTCAAATGACAAATCCAACCACGCGAATGGATTCGAGTCGACCATTGCAGCCCAACGGCATGAAAATTGACCCAATCTGAGCTCTGTAGTAGACCTACAATAAAAAGAAGATGAATGGCCTAGATCGCGCCATGTTGCGCACGCAGGCCACCCATGTGCATGCACGAGCCACTGCACACGCATAGTTGCGCAGGCGCATGCGTGCAAGCAGCAGCTGCGCACGTAGGTGCATAACGTGTGGAGGCACATGACACGGCGTGTGGAGCGTGTGCTAGCGCAGTGGCAGTGTGGGTGCGTGGGCTGTCTTCAGCGACATTTGTGGTGGATCTTTAGCGACATTTATGAACGTCACTAAATGTCTTGTATACGAATTTGATTCTTTCCTCCATTATAAAAGGACCCTTACCCCTCCCTTTTTTCTTCATCTCTTCCTTTCATCCTTTCACCACCTCGAAGGCTTTAGAGAGAGCTTGTCCCAAGCCCGGGATGCTCATCTAGAATAGAAAATCAAATAGCTTTCCCTCCTCTCATCCCCCTTAATGGCTTTGGGAAGAAGATTCTCGCCGCGACGCCATCCTGCCCATCCTCCGTCCTCCGGCTATGTCCTCTTCATCCTTCTCCTCACCACCTTCCTTTAGGCGATGTCAGAGCGAGTCGTCCTTCGAGTGATCGTCAAGGGGGATTTCTCTCACCTCTCTCTATTTTTTGCTTTCGTAGTGTTGGTTTTCCGCTTTCGTAGTTGTAACAAATAGTTATTCATGAATGGGTGATTGTCTCTCTCTCTCCCTTTCTCTCTCTCTCTCTATCTCTTATATTTTTGCATGTGGATTATCTAGAATTCATCAAACTAATCTCTTGCTTGCTAAACACCAAAAAAAAAAAGTAAAGATAAAATTGACCAAAAATAGATAAAAGTGAAATGTGGATTTTCAAAGCCAAACGTTTGCCTCCTCGTGTTCGACCCAGAACTCATCTCGAGTTTCGGTTACAATTTTTATCTAATAGACGTGTTTTGCGAGCTACGATGATTGGTCCTCCAAACCTCGATTTTAATTCGCGAAGTGCACCCTCAATCATGTATGCCCCAAAAATCACACACCAGTTTGGTTCAGTGTGCTTGATGAAGAAAAATGTCAAAAGTGTTCTATTCTAAAAAGGTTTTCCTCAAGATCTGACTTAGAAGCGGCTCGAAAACACAAGTTGATTGGACAAGTTCCCAGCACAGAAAGTGGAATGAAAAATACTTCCTATGAAGATGCATTATAAGATATCGTCTCCTCAATGCTTGTCTCCTGGGATATCTAAATATCCTATCGGGGGCATGAAAGCATCATATGTTGGTTTAGGTGCCATGGAAGGGATTATCTCGAAAAGTCAATTGCCAGGGCCTGAATTTAGCTACAAAACTCTATGGGCAGCACTATCCTGATGTGTCGAAAGCTAGGGTTTTGGGGGTTGCCATGGGTGGTGCTATCTCAAAGCATCGAAAGCCATGGACCCTTCGAGGATTGATGGTGGGGACAAGGAATCCGAAACAACACATCAAAGGGCATCAATAATGCATCCATGTCGTAATTTACACGGGGCACGACTATAGCACATCAAAATCCGCATAAGGGCATTCACGAGATCGGTAATCCATCCAGTTCAAAGGATTTGGAAATTATTGCAGAAAAATTGGACAAAGTCGACATTGTAGCAAAGCATCTCGATGAGGTCAGAAATACTATGAAAACTCTTACACCTCTACTTGCTACGCAAAATCCCGTGCATTCACCTATTTCGCAAATTCCCATGGGGAGGGAATTTGTGAATAATCTAGATTCTAGAGATCCATCTTCCTTGGGTTTTCTATCTACTCCTGCACCAACCCAAGGAGGGACCTTTGTCCCATAATCTTTCCCACACTTTTCCCCACCTTTCCTGTTGCAGAAAACACGCCATATCTTTTTGTGTTACACAACATCCAGGAAAGCATTCCAAGATCAAATCCTTACTCTAATACCTATAATCTTGGATGGAGAAGCCACCCAAATTTCTCTTGGGCTGATCAAAATCAAAATCAAAGACCAAATTATCCAAATCAGACCATCTAAACCCACCTCCATTGCCTTCTCAGCAACCAAATGTATGGCCTAATTCCATGACTATGCAGAATTACTCTAGGCTGATTAGAGATGCGCAGCTTAATCAGATTTTGCGAGCTGTTACAGAGAGTCAACGACAAAATGCTGAAGCTCTCACTGAGATCCAAAGGCAATGCAAGGTAGAATTGGCTAATTTACGAAATCAGATCACGCTTTTGGCTGAATCTCGTTAGCTTGGTACTCTTCCATCTCAGCCAATTCCGAATCCTAGAAATCTGCAAAACCATAGGCAACATGAAGGCCAAGTACATTTTATTAATTACGCCTTTGATTCTAATCAAAACCCATCCTCTATACTTCCTGAAAATAATCCACCAAACCCGCATGAGCAACTTTTATTGTATCAAAATGATCCACCTATTATTGAGAATCAAAATTGACTTTGCTGATCTTTTGAACTTGGTTGGAATCATTTCTTATATTGCCTCAATCTTTTACATCTCAACCTAAATTAGATCTGATCTTCATGAGATTCACTCTTATCTTTCTAAGATTTTTTATATAGGAATCTAATTTTGGTTCTGCGAGATCTATTTTAAGCAATATCAGGATGAGTTTTTACCAGGTGGTCTTATTTGTATTTCTATTTTTGAACTAATTCTTCCATAACTCCTTTGTTTTTACCATGTGTACTTTTTAAGGAGTTCTTTACTAGGGTTTACGCCTAGCTGAAGGCATAAAACTTAGCATTTTCTATAAAGTTGTTTCATGCTTTCTACACTTTTCTCTTCCCAAACACTTTTCAGATTTTTCACTTCATCTTATACTGAGTACCTTCATTTAGTCTGATTATCCACTCTGACCTTTGGTCAGAATTGAAATCGTCCGCATAGAGATCTTTGATCTCCTCTATCCGACTCCTTCCATCACCCTACACTAAATGAAGTGTAATATCTTTTCACCCTTCTTACAATGAGGACATTGTAAAATCTTAGCTTGGGAGGGTGTGAACTGAAATTTTCACTTCAAGTATATGTGTAGAGAAAATATATAAAAAAAACACATAAAAATTAAATACCCATGAAATTTTTAAAAAATAGAAATGCCAAAAATTTTAAAAATTTCAAAATCAAAAAAATTTCATAAAAATTTGAAAAATTTTGAAAAATTCATAAAAAATTTATAAACATAAAATTAAAAATATATAAATACAAAAATTTGGAAATTTGAAAAATTATAAAAATAATTAAAGGGGTATTTACATCTAGAATGAAGAAAAGAAGAAAGAAAAAAATATATATTTATATCAATAATTAAGAGCTTCATCTTTCTTTTAGGTCAGAAATCAAAAAATATAGATATATTAAGAATATGTAGTATAAATGTAAGAGCATTAAATCCTTACTAAGATTTTACTTATAACATTTTATAAAAACACACTTTTATTTTCAAAATCTTAAAACAAGATTTTATTTGAATTAGAATATTTAAACCTTAAAGCTTTGTTTTCTCTATTCTTACCCTGAAATTAAGAAACTATGGTGTATTAAGTTTTAAACTTAAGTTTTGGAATTAAATTGTAACTTTTTAATCAATTAGATTAAGTAATCCTTTTGCTTTTTGAATATTTGATTTTATCATAAAGTTAAGTAGAAAGGCTAGATATTTAGAATTAATTAATTAGAGAGTTAGTAGAATTTTAGTCTTCAGGTCTATCAGGCAATATTTAGCTTAATCAGCTTAAGGAAATTTGGCTAAACTTGGAGAATTTTTGTCTTGACACATCCTATTGGAGGAAACTAAAAGTTTGAAGAACCTGAGAGTGAATGGCTTTGTTGTCCAAGCTCTGGTTTGAGAGCTAAGTAACCTAAACATTCAAAAATCACACACATAGAATTGTCTTGATGACATTTGAGACCGAGAAAACATAGAGGTTAAGAGATCGATTCTAAATCCTCTTTAGTCCAAGGATTTCCACGGGGTGGTTCTTGAAAGGGTGAAGGATGTGCCACTCACCTAGAAAAAGGATTTGGAGTATAAAGTTAGTAAGAAAAATGAGAAGGGGGAGAAAAATAAAAAAATAAAATAAAACACCCTGCAGTTAAGTACCTCACTACTAATGGGTACTTATGCAGTTGTTCCATTAAAAATAAAGCATCTCGGTATAAATAGATGCTACCCTTCCTTCCATCAAATAAAAGAACACCTCGCTACATATGGGTGTTCTAACCTATAGAAAAAGTTGAAAAAAAAATATATGGAGATAAAAATTAGGAATAAGAGACCTAGTGGTCCACCAGGGAGATATATACAAAAAATGTTGACCTCGGGATAGAAAACTAGTGAGGAGAAAGCAACCAAACCTGAGTAAGGCCAAGCCAAAGGCTTGAATTGGAATAATCTGGATTGGAAATTGATGTCTTAAGATCTGGATTTTTGCAAATTTGGATGCCTTTAGGATAATTCTCTTCACAAGCACGGATGTTTTAAAATCATAGCTACTGAACCTTGGTATTGGGCAATGAAGCCAAAGAAATAGGGTTTTGAGGATTTGCAGTTGAGACCTAAAGGAGAAGGATTGACAAAATCCTAGGTCTAGAAGTTTGTCCTTAATGCCATAGACTGGCAGATTAAAGTTTTACTACTCTAAGTTTGATTATTGGTGAATATATGGTTAGTTTGCTTAAACTTAGATTGATAGAAATCAAATATCATAAACAAACGTTTAACTTAAGTCTATTGAGTTTTTGAGTTAAAATGTAATTTCCAACTCTTAGGTTTTGTTTTCTTAAAACAATTTGAATTCTATGCTTTTAAGGGTTAAGAATGGTTACAAAGAATAAGTGATTTTTGATATTCTAATTTTTGATAAAATTCTTGTTAACAACTCTATTTTTAATAAAGTGTGTTTCGAAGATGTTTTGAGTTTAAGTCTAAGTAAGAAAATTTTCACAAAATGCTCTATATATTAATTATTTATATTTATATTAAATCTAAAAATTAATTCTGACCTAAGCTTTCCTCCACTTGGTTCTTATTTATATTAATTTAAACCCAAGTGCTTTAAATCATCATATGTTTAGTTAATTTTGCTAGGGACTAGCAAAACTTTGGCTTGGGGGTATGATGAGAAGCTCATCATGGTCTCTAATTACCCCTAATTAACTAGTCTTCCTAGTTAATTACTTAGAAATATGTGAATATATGGGTTAATTATTAAATAAGGGGTAAATAGTAAAGGACCTTAAAATAAGTTTAAAATGCTATAGTATCATTCAATTAATATTATTAATAATTTAATTAATAATTGGACTCAAAATATTATCAATAATTCATTTAATTAATGTGTTAACTAGTTTAAGTATAATATATACCTTAGTATGTAATAACTTAAGTAACATTACTTAATTAAATAAATTAATCTAAAAATGGTCAAAAATGTAAATTCAAGGTCTAATATAATAATTGTCTTACTTATAATCATATATACAAAGTTGAAAAAGATTTAAATTAAAATAAACCTTGAAAATCTAAATTTACATTTTAGTCCTTACATTTTATTTCAATTCGATCTTTATTCTTCATTTAGGTCCTTAGCTTTCACTATGAACAAGTCCCTGAAACTTCTTCTTTCCTTCTTCAGCCTTCTGGATGGTTGACGACAGGAGGTGCTTCCACCACCTGATCACCGCACATCCGATGTCATTCCTTCTTCAAGCTCCTGGAGCTTGTACTCACCATCTCCTTTTCATCCATCGATCTGGTTGAAAAGGAAATCCTATTTTAGGGTTGGAGATAACCTCACCGACGTTGGAGAAGATGGCAGTGGTTACTCCACTCCTAGTTGCTTCTTCGTCCGGATTCCACCTCCATCCTAGCC
Source organism: Thalassia testudinum (assembly GCA_037157565.1). NCBI lineage: Eukaryota > Viridiplantae > Streptophyta > Magnoliopsida > Alismatales > Hydrocharitaceae > Thalassia > Thalassia testudinum. Next base: position 126,082,711 of record JAZHRO010000014.1, on the reverse strand, counting down.
ACCGCCACCTATAAATACCCCTCCACACCCTTGATTTTCACTAAGTTAGCTCCCTTCCCTCTTCTTCACTGAGCTAACCCGATAGGCTATTCTCTCTAAACTTCGGCGACCTTCCTCCACTTCATCCGTCTTCCTCCATCCATCTTCGATCACTCTGGACCTCCGCCGAAGTTAGTCGAGTCTTCTGATGCATCGTTGACTAGGAGCTCCTCTGCTTCACCTCACAACCGCCCACCGGACTCTTTCACCAGCCCTCTGATTTCCTCCTCCATTATGAGCCATCGACGGAAATCTCCTATCCCCTTCGTCCAGGTAACAGTAGGTTAGGTAAGTAGATTAGTTAGGATAGTTAGTTAGGTAGATTAAATAGTGTAATGCAAGATTTCGCATTCATCTTCCTTAGCTCCGGTGAGTTCCTTGAGCTTGTCAGGTGCAATTCTTTTGTTTTTTTAAGTTACCGTTCACCTTCTCACACCTTCCATGAACATTTCTATCATCCTTAATTACTCAATTGGTCATCTAATCGACTAAACCACCTTCACCTCCACCAACTGCTCCTGCTGTCCATGGCAGCAGTAGTTGAGCTATTTCCACCTCCATTGGGTCCTCCACCATTTATTCATCACCTAAGGGCCTTAATCCTCACTTTAATTTAAGTAATTACCCCCTATAACTTAAACGCCCAATTTTAATTAAGCTCCTGAGCTCGCTGTCAATGGCAGCACAGGAAAAGTTTAAATCATTAATTATACATCTATATATCATCGCAAATACCTGTTGACTTGTTTTCTCCACTCAATTGAGTGGGAAAACAAGTCCTGAGCCTAATCAAACTCAGAACTTGTTTACTGAGAATTCACTATTTCATCTTCACTTTAATGGATAAATGATGAAATTAATTTGTTCCTGAGGTTCCTTGAGAACTCAGGAAGCTTTTTAAATCTTCAATGGCACAATTTCAGAACATCTGTACAGTTCCACCTTTTTCTGGAGTCATCGAAGCTCCGGCGAGCTCCGGCAAGTCAAACAAGCTCTTTAGCCTGTAGAACTTAGTGTGAAGCTCCAGAACTCTGATTTGAAGTACAGTGATCATGCTGATACAATTTATTTGAGGATTTAGTGTCTGGAGTTTCTGTTAGGTACTCATCTTCTCCAACTCCGGCAGAGTTGGAGATGTTTGAAAGTTAGGTTTAAACCTTATTCAAGGGGTCTAAAAGCACCAGTGCCTTGCCCTGATACCATTCTTATAAGTCAACCACTGCGAAAAGCTTTGGTTTGTTTTGACGAACAAACTCCTCTTCAAGCTCAGGCGACAGGCCTGGAACCCTTGGAATCTTTAGTGAAACATCATTCTAAGGGTTTGAATCTATTCCTGAAGTTAAAGAGAAGTTATTTTAGGCTTTAATTTCCTTTGAAATGGCTAAACTCACAAAGTCAAAATTCAAGGCTAATTGGTCAAACTAAAGTCTGATTCTTAGAATTTGGATTCAAACAGATAAATTGAGAATTTCAAACTGTTGCTGGGATGTTTGTAAATGATTCACATGAGATTTGGATGAGCTCTGATGGATTATATGGTAGAATTTGATTTTTGTCAGTTTGGGTTTTTTTGAACCCAAATTGACGACAGTGGGTTTATGATTAGATTTTATTGGAAAATCTACCTAGACAGTGCCTTAACAACCTCTAGAGGTTGTTTAATTTGATTCAATAGGACTTTAGCTGTCTGTTGGACCCTTTAGAATTTAAATTACAGTTTTAAAGTTCCCTGGAGAAACTTTTTAGCTTCTATTCCTTCCTGAAGCTCTTGAGAGCTAATTACCTTCACCAACAGCTGTGGAATCATCTCTTGAACCTCTTAATACTTCATTTGGAAGTCAAAGACCTTTTGTAGACCTTAGAACTGAAAACTTCATTCTGCAGGCCAGTTTGAACGTAGTGAACCCAGGACCTTCGCCCTTCAAATCGAATAGATTAACCACCCATGAGTATCAAATTGATACTTCAATTGTGTAGAACAACTCAAGAGCTTTCCAGCAAGCTTTTATTTGCTTGTAACAGAGCTCTGAGCTAGCTGGAATCGACATTTGAAGTTCAAACTAGGAGGGGGAAACTTAGTCCCACCTCGGTAGGACTGTCGGAGCTGCCGCATGGGTATAAAACTTATTTGTGATAAGGGCTTCTCAGTCGACAGTGCACAGTGCAAGGAAACAAACTGAGCATTGGGTGTGTGTGTGGGTGTGTGTCCGGGTGTGTGTGCTCCTGTGGGCATAAGAGTGTGGGCCCGTGAGGGCGTGTTCATGGGGCTTGGGAGGCTGTGAGCCGTATGGGCTTGAGACTATGCGAACCGAAAATAAACTGAAACTAAATAAAACTAGGCTTGGAACTAGTAGGGTCTGATCCCACCCTGAGATGGGTGCTGTGTATCGCCAACCGGTCCAAGCCGCCAATTAAAAACCTAATTTTTGATTTAAATAGTTAGATCAATTCTATTCAAAAGGTCTACAAGGGCTCAAAAGGAATGGATGCTAAGGCTTAGAAGAGAAGGAGAAGCAAAGGAAAGGAAGAGAAGGATAAGAAAGAGAGAGCTCGTAGAGATAAAGTAAGGTTGAACAGGCAAGTGCTAAAGAGAAAAGGTAGAGTAAGGAAGAAAAGAAAGAAAAGAAGACATGTAAAAGAAAGAGCTCAAGAAAGATTAAGGAAAAGATTAGGAAGATTAAGAAATAAGTAAAAAGAAAAAAGAAAGAAAGAGAAAAAGGTAAAAGAAGAAGAAGAGAAAGAAAGAGGCTGAAGACAAAGGAGAAATTCATGGTTTAATTTCTTGCATATTATTCATTCCTTTTGAGCTTAATGTTGTAAGAAGGCATATTTCCATTAGAATTACTTTTTCTTGCCTTAATCACTTGAAATAAAAAGAAATAAACATGTTTACTTGTTGTTAAAGAAGATCATTTGTGTAAATGTGTTTTCTTATGGAATTTTGCATATTCTTTTAATTTGAAATCATTAAGCAAAATTCATGTTCTTAAAATAAATTTAATTAAACTTTCTATAAGTAGCTTAGACTTAATGGTGAATTCTAATTAAGTTATACCTCCCAGCGAACGACCTGGACTCAACTAGTTAAAAGAAATAAAATCTAAAATGTTAGGTTAACGTGACCCTATACTACTGAATTGACATAAATTCAAGTTGACCTAAGTTACTTTCTTCTGCACATAATTAAGCACAATTAACTTAATTAACTGTGTTGAGAAAGATAACCACCAGCATCCATGGAGAAGGAAGCTCGGGAATGATGGTTGGTGGCGAACATGACCACGGAGGCACAACTATCATGGTGGTACAATGGGGGGCGCGATTGAGCGAGAGACATGGAGGACAGGAAGTGCTATGGTTGTGGTGGTCGGGAGATGAATACGATCATGGGCGATGTTGAGGCGGAGTCTCGCGGTGATGAGGGGAGAGGAGTGCGGTGGTCATGTCTGAGACACGGTAGCGGAAGCGGTGGTGGTGTTACAGTTGTTGTTGAGGCCCGTGATGGTGGTTGTGGTGGTTGGTGACCGTGGGGGAAGATGATTTTGGAGGTCGTCCCTGTGCCTGTTAACAAAAGAATGAGAGAGAATCAGAGAGAGAAAATATCGGGGAGAGCGAGAGAAAGAATAAGGTAGGAATGATCATGATTTCATATGACCAAAAGAAAAAAGAGAGAGGTTGGAGGGAAAATAGAAAAGGAAGGGGATGCAATTAATTGAGAGGCATATAAGGATGTACTCTAAAATTAATTCCCTTGCTATTTTTGCTAGAACAAAATCCCAACATTAGTATGACATCTCAAATAGAGATTTGATGTGATGCCCCTGCCTCTAAAATGAACAATTAATCCCTTTATATAAAGATTAACACAATTAATGCATGAAATGATAAATCTAAAGCTCACATAATGTTGTCAATATCATGCATGCTTTAAATTAATCTCTTATTCCAAAAACAATTTTCTTAGGCTCCAATTTAGTCCACTAAGTGGACCCATCAAATACCTCCATGATGTAAACATGTTTATATCACATAAACCGTCTATTTATGTATGTTCCTAGGCATATAGTTGAATCATATATTATAAATATTACATAACATGCATCATCTTGCATGTAGTCTAGATTGTATAAAGTTTAGGTTAATGTTCTCTTTTTGTGATCAGGGTACAGGGTAGTATTTAATCAGGGCCTTGGATTGAAGATCTAACTTTACAGATCTGATTAGGGCGATGATCAGAGTTCAACAACTTCACGATCATCTCGATAGGACTTCCGTAATATCAGATGTAGTCCAAGAAATATCAGAGTTCAAGGGGCCAACGTGGTGTAAATCCATTCATTAGATGACAAATCCAACCACACAAATGTGTTCGGATCGACGATTACAGCCCAACAGCACAAAAATCGGTTCAATCTGACGTTCATGGCACCATCTATAAGCATTGGAAAATGGATAACCTAGATGGCATCATGTGGTGCCATCTTAGCTGCCCACACCGGCCTAAGAACGCCCGCTACTCTCTCTCTCCTCATGCGCTCGTCTGATCTAGGCCGTTGTATCTTGATCCAACGGCCATGGGCGTGCCTGCCATAAATCAGAAGCTACCTTAAGGAGGCGTGTAGCACAGCGGTCGAGGCACTGTTCATGCAAGAGGTCACGAGTTCGAATCGAGCGCAACGCCTCCCCTCCACGTGCACGAGCGTGAAATTAAGCCGCCTGATCAAGCACCAACGACTTTGATGGATTAATCAATCACATGAGTAGGATTGCGCCCAATCTTACATGAGATAGACGTGTGGGAGGTGTGATTTGTGAAGGAGCGTGATTCCCCGTTTTGGGCCATTGATTCCTCATCGAACGGTGGAGGTGTGGCTATGTTGCCTTTCAATGGCTCAAGAAGCGATGGAGCGTTTTAAGCCATTTGATCTTTTGATCGGACGACTGAGAATGCTTGATCAAGATGAAGCGTTAGGCATGCAGAAGAAGTGGTAGGCGTGCGCACATTCTTCAGTGACGTGGGGTCTTTAGTGACGTTTATATCTGTCACTAAACAACCCCTCATTTAATGTTCTAAGATGAAATAACCTTTTTGCTCCTTTAAACCTCACCTATAAATAACCATACAACCCCCACATATCATTCATCCCTTCCTTTGTTCTCTCACCCCCTCCAAAGCTCTAAGAGCTTGTCCTAACCCAGGATGCTCCATTAGAGTTAAAATTAGAATTTTTCCACCTTCTCATCCCCATTTGTGGAGCACCTGCGGTCGTCTTCTCACTGCCGTTCAGGATGTGGATCCTGTTGTGACGTCGCCCTACCCCATCCTCCGTAGTCCATTGTCATTCTCCTTCGTCTAGCATCTCACCACCTTTGTTCAGGCACTTCGTCAACGCGACTTGTCCTCCAAGCACCATCGAGGAGGATAGCCTCTCTCCACCTTCTCCTTTATCGCTTTCTAATGTAGATTTCCAACTTTCTAGTGTAATGATTAGAGGTAGTAAACTCAATTCAGTGGTTATGAATTTCATGTTTATTCTATTTTTGTTTTTCTTTTTTGTATCATTCTTTTCTTTCTCTTCTATTCATTATTCGCTAAGTAGATAGCTAGTGTAGATTCAATTCAACTAGCCAATCTACTTCACGACAACAAATATAAACATGATTTTTGATTAAATGTCCTCCTCCCTATGTTTGACCTAGAATTCCTTTTGAGTTTCGGTAAATTTATTAATTGACAAATTTTCTTGCAAATTGCACTATAATGACGAGTTTTCAAAACTCAACTCTTTTTATGCAGAATTTTCGACACAACATTTTGGCACCATTGCTAGTGAGGCGACGCTCTTTGATTTTTTCTTTTTTCCGAATTACTGATTGTTTACCTCACTTTTCTCCTTTTTTATTATGCTTGCAGGTACTCTCACGAGGTGAGTAAAAGCAGTAGATTAGAGTAAAGTGTTGTTGAAGGGTCTGTAAGTAACCCCACATCTCCACCCATTAGATTTCATTCCACCACCAAATAACACAAACTTTAACTAATCTAGGAATTTGCATAAACTCTAAGGTTACTTTTGATTGTTTGTTTGACATTTCCACTCGCCTCACCCTCCGGATATAAAAAAAAAATTTAAAAAATGTCATAGAGGTCCACAACCTCTTCTGATTCTTCATACTCAACCGATAACTCGGTCTTTGGGACTGGTAGACTCATCAACACATAATTGAGTAGAAACCAGATTAGGTAGTTACTTGTATGTCTAATTATGTGGTGCATCAGGCCAATTGTTTGAGTTGTTTGGGCTGCACCACTTCAACTAAAAACAACTGATCAAGTAGCTACCAAATAGGTTCAACTTTTAGTTTGATTTCAATGGAAACATCTTCACCTATGCTTTCAAAGCCTGGTGTGCCAACTAAACTTGATTGAATATATCTAAAGTTGAAACCTAAAAGCTACTAAGCAAGATTTAAAATTCACTGCATCCAAAAATAATCTTGCTTGAAAACCATTGGTTGTGCATGCACACACATATTAATTGATCATTAAGGGCACAACCTAGATAAAAGGGCCCATCACATTTCAAAGTACATTCAAACCTAACCCTAATTAAAACAGAGTAGACGTTGACCTTAAGGATTGGACTTGCTCTTCAGAGCCCAGATTGAGATTATTTTCGATTAGTCTGCTTCTACTGTTCAATCTGATGTCTAGCTAGAGGAGCAGAATCAAGTTATCGTGGTTGGGGGGTATCAAAGGAACCTGAGGCAAAAGCCAAGGGAATAACCTTCTCCCCAACCTCTCCCTCTAACTGGTTGGATTGCCTAGAAAGAAGTAGATCAAATCATTTCTTCATCTCAAGATGGGTTCTAAGAGTCTGTAGGACTTTAGACTAACCCACTTAAGGGCAGGTTTGATTATTTGTATTGTAGGGTGTTGTAACGCTTTGTCGGGCTTTTTAGATGAGTATAAGTCAGTCGTGTTGTAGTATAGGTGACCAAGTGTTGATAACAAATAAGAATTTATTACTTGAAAACCTAAGTACCTGAGGTCGAACACAAGAAGCAAATGGAATTTATTCACTAATCTTAATAACGTAATTGAACACTTAGAGTTACTCAAAACTTAATTCAGAATATAAATGCAAGAATTTTAGAATCAATTATAACAAAAATAGAAAAATTGGATGCCTGATTATAAAATCAGACATCTTAAAAAGATATTTCTTTTTAAGCTCTTATTTCCTTCTTCTTGAGTCTTCTCATTTTGGCTTTCTTTCTTCTTCACTTTTCTTCTTCGTCTCTTTAGTTCTGCTCTTTCTTATTTTCCTCTGTCTTGTTCCTCTTGTACTTCTCTTCTTCTTTCTTTTTCAGCTGCACCTCTGCTACAATGTTGCTCCTTCCCTTGGCTTCTGCCTTTCTTCTTCTTCCTTTTCCTTCCTTGCCTTGATTTCCTTCTTCAGCCTTTTCCTTATATCTCCTCTTTTCCTTCTTCTCTTTGGCCTTCCTTCCTTCTTCCTTTCTGTGGCTAAGTATCCTTCCTTCCCTCTACTCAGTTGTGCCTTCCTCTTCCTTCTTCTCTTCTTCTTCCCTGCACAACGCCACGCAGCAAAACCTACTCCCAACCCTCCCCGCGTCTCTCTCTCTATTTCTCTCTTCGGTACGCTCTCCTAGAGCTGGGAAATCGGGTCAGGTATAGCATGCTCGGGTCCAGGCGCACCGGTGTGGGTGTGATGCGTGAGGAGTGCTAGGTTTAGGTAAATAGGTTGGGTGCCAGATCTGCGGGGGCAGGTCGTGGACGAGGCGTAAGGGCGAGGAACCTCACCCCTATGTCATTTGAGGTGATTATAAGAAAGCATAAAATATATTTATCCTACGCTCCATGCTCGTGCGTTCATGAGGTGGGACTAAATGTCCCACCCGCTTCTGCACTCGCGCCTGCAGGAACTTTCTCGCCTAATTGGGACGGAAAGGCTCCTTACAGAGCCACTCAATTGGCTAGAGATGTGCACGTCCACATAGCGCATCATCTGGGCTGGTTTGCCTGGACCGCAGCAACTTGGGATGAAGCTCACGACATTCTTGCTGTGTGCTTCAATGGCGGCAGGTGCTCAGATTTGACACACATAAACACGACCTTGTGACCCCATTAAAATGCATGGGAAGCTTCATCGTGTCAAGGCGAAGGTGTGACAGTAGGTGGCAGGCTGCAGGGTGGCCTAGGCATGCATGCCTAGGTCACCCTGTGGCCGTGCTTGTGGGTTTGGTCGAGCGAAGTTTAGGGAGGTGATGGTGGTCGATGGATGGGTGGAAGGTGATCAGTGGATTGTGGCGGAGGTAGTGAGGTATCTGGTGAGGCATGTGAAGGTGTGGAGCGGTGGAGGCACCTCGCCGGTGGGCGGCCAAAGATGAAGAAGATGGCGGTGGACAGTGGCTACAAGGGGTCAAAAGGGAAAATATAGAGAGGGGAATTTAAAGGGGGATAGAGAGGTGTAAGTCTAACCTAACTCAGTGGACGAAGGGGGAGAGTTGGTGGCTGGTTGTACCTGTTGTCGCCGGAGAAGACGGTGTCAGTGGGGGGAGACGACGAGGACGATGGGGCTCGAGGTGCTTGCGTGGGAGTTGCGTGATGCGGAGGAAGATGGTGAAGGTGGGTCTGCCACTGGTAGTGTGGCAGAGCGACGAGAAAGAGGATGGAGGCTTACTGGAGCTTGCTGGACTCCTGACCGGAGGAGAAAGAGACGAAATTAGGGTGATTCTCCGGCCAAGTCGAGCTGAAGAGATGTGGCCAGGGTTGAGGATCCTTTTATAGATGCTGGCAGGGGCTCTTGTGCTTGGAAGACAAGCTTCCAAGCGCACGAGTCCTCACAAGAGAAGGAATGAGTTGGAGACCCAACTCTCTCGTGCGTTCGCATGAGAAATTGGGTGCAAATCAGAGATTGTAATCGAGCTCAGATGGAAGGGAATTCCTTAGAGAATCTCTCTTCCAAATCTGGGAGATCTCTGAGGGAACGGGGAGTACTCCCCCTCCATTCCTCGTCAAAGTAGGATTTCCCCCAATTAATGGTAGAGGGACTTGATTGTAAGAGTGGCGAGGAAGTTACGGGGGTCTGCACAAGGGTTTTCAAAAGATAGGGGCCAGAATGTAATTGAGTGGACTATTTTGCAAAGTAGGTCTAGATGACCTCCCCTTTGGTCCAAATTTTGGTACAAACCTAATTTGGACCTAAGGAATCCAATGATGAAGTTGAATTTTATTTTTGATCATTTTTGATTGGATATTTTATGCAAAAACCCAAATTAGGTCAAATAATGAGCTGAGACCCCAATCTAGGTCAAACAAGGTTCCAAAGGCCAAATTGAAGGTTATAATTCCTAGGGGATATTTTTTCATGAACTTTAGAGGGTTTAGTTGATTTTTATTCTGACCAGAACCTTTTTGAATTAAGAGGGTCTATTTTAGGGTTACAGAATGTCATTTAATTCTTGTATTGAATAATAATCCATTTCTAGCTGAACCAACCCACTCTTTATCTTATTCAGGCCATTTGACCTATGTTTTGCCTCTGAGAAATCCCATTTATGTACTGTAATGGTAACATTGTAGTTTTAACCTTTGTTTGATGTTTTCCTCTTAGAACATTAATTCCTTGAATTAGGTCCTTCTCTAGGTTATGTAGGACCTCTTATTCTCTTTCATAGGTCAAACTGAGCTAGTTAGGGCTCATGATGAGGCTCTCATCACAGGGATCCTTTCTTCCTCCCATCCTATCATGGATCCTACCACATCTTTTTCACATTTCCATTCCTACCCTCCTACCTCTACTTATTCCCAAGATTATTATCCCGACTAGATTTATTCTCATCCATCTTCTAGTTGGGATAATCCTGATTGGGGATACAGTTTCGGACCTTTGTGTTTAGGGTCTAACCCTCGACATCATAATCTTGATTCTTATCCTTCTCTGAGCTACTAGATTATAGATCACCGCCCTTATATGGACAACCTAATACGATCTACAATCAAGAAGGATACTCTGATCCTTACCCTTCCTCAGATTACACTACATATAGGTCATCACCTCCTTATAGACAACTTGAAATGACCTATTATCGGGGAGGGTATCAAGAACCTCAATTCGTTGACTCCCTTGGACTGAACCTAGACCCGCCCAACCCTGAACCAAACCATTTGGTTCAGGTTAACCAGGTCGAAGATAAGGTGTTGGCTAACTTAAGGAATGCCATACAATCTTTAGAAGCTTAGCCAACACCTTGCCTTGAAGAATTGGAGCCTCTGATTGAAATGATTGATGATCTCAACAAGTATTTTTTAGATTGACTCTTGGATGTTATGGATAAGGATCTGGGTGAGTTTTTACATGTGAAGTTATCGAAATTGAGGATGAGATTTGTGATTGCTCTAGTTCGATGTTGGGATGATTCCCAAGATGAACCCCCTTCAAGAGTGTCAATGTCAGAATCCACTCAAGCACTTATAGGGGGGACATGTTTTATGAGACCAGGGTTGACCAGGTTGTTCTAGAGCAATCAAATAAGGATAAACTAATTTCTTCTCTTGAGATCCCTGAGCCATGGTACGAGGAAACATATGTCTCCATGGAATAAAAAGTGATTGATGATTTTGAGATATACATTAATGCGGATTCAGAATTCTTTGATTATGAAGGTGAAGAAGCATTATGCAATGTCTCACCCGAGTTTGAAAGAAATGATTTCAGTGAGACAATTGGGCCTAAGGAATTTGATTAATCTTTTGATGGCCCTAAAATTGAGGAACTTGATTCTATTGGTGCTCGCATGGTGGATTCAATTCCTCATTTCAAAAAGATTCAATTCAAAGCCCCATTCCTCAATCACACCCCATTGAGCCTAATGAGGATTCTATTCTTGAGATCATTCGACCCAAGTCAATTCTGATTCAGTCACAACTCTTAAACTTGGAAATTTCAGATGTGGTGATTAATATGTAGGAGGTCCCAAAAATTTGAAATTCTGATTATGGAGGATAGGAATTGGGAAATGATAATATAGGAAACCAATTCCGGAGGAAGCAGAAGATTGAGTCTAAGGGTTCCGATTTTCCTGAAACCCCCAACCTTTTACTAGGACCCTTATGACATTTTTTATTTGAGGATGTGCAACCCAAGCACAAATTCATTGATTATCCTTTTGAGCTTTATTTCTCTGTAATCTGACTTTTTGGACTTGGGTTGCATCCTCACAAATCGTAGGCCCGATCCCACTTGCATGCTGATCTTAGATTTTGGATAATTTTTATCTAGAACCATAAATATACTTGACCATGGGCTATGGGTCTGCACCACAACTTGGTCCATGATGAGAACCTCATCATGAGCCATAACTAGCTCATTTTGACCTAATACAAAGGATAAAAGCTCCTACATATCTCAAGGAAAGGCTTAACTCAGAGAATTCTGAGTTTAAGAAGAAAACAAGTCATAAGGGGTAAAAATGCAATTTTACCAGTATAATCTGCATACAGGATAATTCAGGGCCCAAACATAGGTCAAAGCAGCTTAATAAGAATAAAAGTGGGATGAAATGATCTAGCGAGGGCTACAGCAATTCCAAGAAACTAAATGATAATCTGTAACCCTAAAACAACCCACTTCAATTCACAAGGTTCGAGGCAAAGTAAAAATAGAATAAACCCTCTAAAATTCATAGAAAAATAATCTCTAGGGTTTAGAACCTTCAATTTGGCCTTCAGAACCCATTTTGACCTACATTGAGAACCATGCCCAATTAATAACTTAATTTGGGTTTTTGCGTAAATTGACCGGTCAAACAAGGTTTAATATAGAAATGAAATTCACCATCAGATTCCTTAGGTCCTAATTAGTCATGTATAAAAACTTGAGCCTAAGAAGAAACCTCCTTGCCCGACTTTACACTTTGGTCCTCATATATTTACTCTTTGGCCCTCAACTTTTGAACCCTCGCATTTTGGCCCCTAACTCTCCTTCGTTCTTTGCGATCAGGTCCCCCCTGCAAAACCTGCCAGCACCATGCTCCGGCGACCTTGCGCGGAGCATGGCGCCGCGCAGGGTGAGGTGGGGGACCTGGCAAGTAAACCGGGGGTGCCCTGCGTCGTCAGCCGTTGCAGGGACACCCCCCTGCTCGTTGTAACCCACCATACCGGCCGTGCGAACGCACGGACGGTATGGGTTCTTGTTTCCGGCCATCCTCCGGCGAGGGAGACACGTCGTCTCCCTCCGCCTTCCTCCCTGTTTGATCCCTATAAATACCCCCCGTTGCTCCACCGACCGGGGCAGCCTGGATCTGACGGAGAAAATCCCCAACTTTCCTTTCTTCTCCCTCCGGCAGACGCTCACCAGCTCCGGCGGTTTCCTCCCCCTCCACCTCTTCGCTCTGCCGCAATACCAGCAGCAGAGACTTCCTCCCCTGCTCTTCCCGCGCCACGCCGCACCCAGCTGGCGCCTCTCCGGCTCTCTGCTCGCCGCCGCCCCTTTCCCTGAGCATCGTCTTCTCCGGCGACAGTCGATACGACTGTCGCCCTGTTCCTCCCCCTTCGTCCCTGCAAGTAAGCTAGAACTACTCCCCTTCTTCTCCTCTTTCTTTCCCCGCTTTCAATTTATTCAATTAAGCCCTCGACCGACCCTGACCATCGTCACCCCCTTCGTCTCCGGCCACCCTCCGGCGAGCCGCTCCCATCACCTCAGCAACCCACACGGCTCGCCAACCCTCACCGCACCTCCGCCTCATCACACTGAGCACCCCCCACCCCTTCACTGCCACTCCACACCTCCGTAACGCTTCCCCCAACAAACCCATCCTCCAACCCACAGACCGACCTAGGGTAGCCCTTGCACGCCGCCCCGCGCCTCGCCACCACCCACACGAGCTTCGCCGCACCCTGGCGAAGCTCCTGGCACTTTCTGATTAGGCCGAGAGGCCGTTTTCTTGTGAACAGGCCACCCGACCTCCGCCGCCATTGCCGTGCAGGAGGAACTGCTTCCGCCTGCAGCTACAGGTGCGCCACGCTCAGCGCCACGCCCAGATTCAACTCCCAGGCCTTGCGAGGCGTTCCGACAAAACACCAGGCTCGCAGCTAAGGCAGAAGGCTTCGCGTGACGCCGCGATCTCCCGCTGATTTCCCCGCTGCGGACGCGCAATTGAGGTGGGACATTTAGTCCCACCTCGGAAAAGCCTGAAGAGGCGCAGCGATATAAGATGCAAAAGTGCTGGAGGCTTACTGCCTCAGCACACGGGGTGAGGTCCCCTTCACCCGCCCGGTTACCCGGTCTCGTCCGCGCTCACGCCCCACAGACCTGACCCGACCCGACCCGACTTAAGACTGACCTGCACTCCTCGCCCACCACGCACGCCGGTGGGCCTGGACCCGGGCCTGACCCGAACCCGATTACCCGGCAGCTCTGGGAGAGCTTTCCGAAGAGTGGTTTCAGAGAGAGAGAGACGCGGGGGGGGGAGGGTAGAGTAGGTTTTGTTCTCTGATGTAAGCTCTGAAGTGTGCAGGCACAGGTGAAGAAGAAGAACCGCGGAAGAAGAAGGAAGATGAGGGAGACACTGTAGCAACAGGCAGTTTAAGTCGTCTGATTTGGAAATCAGACGACGGCCTGAAGGGAAAAGAAGAAAGAAGGAGGGGCGACGTCCCTGACTGAAGAACATCAGAAGAAGGCGAGGCAGTGCAGAACAAAGAAGAAGAAGGAGATCTGAAGGAAGAAGAAGAAGAGCATCACCATTGCAGAAGAAAGACATCACCTCTGCAGAACAAAGAAGAAGAAGGAGATCTGAAGAAAGAAAGAAAGAAGAACATCACGAGGAGAAAACAAAGAGAACAACAAATTCTTTCCCTCTCTCTTTCTTTATTTTTTTTGTAAAAGAAACATGTGTATCTCTAGAATACAACTTGCTCCCTGAGTTCGACCTCGGGAACTCTTTTATTTTCCGAGTAAAAAAAATTTATATATTTGAAATGTTGGTAATAACTGGCTATACTACAACGTTATAACAATAAAACCCGGTTGTCCCAGACTATTTCAGTCCACATCTGTGGACATCTTCTCATGCTAGGTCCAAAACTAGATTTTCTTGTTCTGATTCTAACCTGTTTCTTTAAATTCTTTATTTCTTTATTTGTATAGTGTGCCTGGCTGAAGGCACTAAACTTAGCATGTATACAACCTATTCTTTTATCTCGGAGCTGACCAGGTAATCACGAAGTTTAGGTGCCTTCTTTTCTACTCCGCTCTTTGTCATGTCTTTTTAATACAATGAGAACATTGCATTAAATAGGCATGGGGGGGTGGATATTCATCTCTGAATCGTTTCATTAGCTCCGTAGATTCTTTTTATTTTTCTTTCTATTTAAAAAAAAAATTGAATTAGAAAAGAGAACTTGGGCTTTAGAAAATTTTCAATCCTAGAGAATAATACTGAATGACCTGAACACTTAGACCCTTTAGGTCTTAGGGCTTAATCAGCCTGGGTGTCCACTTAAATGTGGACCTGTTTATCAAGTCCTCGCCATTCTGAATTCAATTTTAATTGGTAATAAGTTAGGGTGATAAGTACACGACTTACCAACGTGTCCTTTGATTTGAGAGAATTTTAAGTCTAAGCATCTACACACTTTTCGCACTGACTCATTGTTCGATGGCTTTAATGGAAATTGGGTAGCTAATGAATCATCTAAGGTGGTATGGTTGGCAAGTTATCATGGGTAACAACCCATTGGTCGGTTGTCCAGAGCCTAGTCACATGACCATCCTCTTCTTGATACCTTTAAGTAAATCTTAGATCAGGGAAGCCACCTACTTAAAGAAAATGAAAAGATGGTACGGTTGGTAAGTTATCATGGGCGTAGAAACCCGAAGTCCATTCTGATTGCCGATTAGTGAGTCTAGCACTTCACACAAAAAGATGCTTAGAACTTAGAGTTCTCATCGAGTCTTACGTGAGTTGAGTGGCCGCAGAAAGCTGCTTCGAAGCCCTAAACTCAAAAGTTCAAAAAAATTAGAAAAGAAGAAAAAGAAAAAGATCCTTCTTTGAATAAGGCAAGGGCTTGATGCGGTTTGCATTTTGGTAAGCACCCGGGCACTATTGTGTCTTTGTAGTTCAGGTTTTAGTTGAAATTCTTAAGTGTTGAAAAATAACTTTTTCCTAAGAAATCTGATCTTAATTCTCTCTTATAAATAACATGTAGTTTTGCTAGGGACAAGCGAAAGATAGGCATGGGGGTGCGATTGAAACATGTCTATATCACATAGACTATCTATTTATGCATGTTCTTGGGCATATCGTTGCATCATACATTATAAATATTGCATAACATGCATCATCTTGATTTAGTTTAGATTGTAAAAAGTTTAGGTTAATTTCTCTTTTTGTGGCCAGGGTATAGGCGGTATTTAATTGAGGCCTCGAATTGAAGATTCAACTGTACGGATCTGATTAGGGCGTCGATCAGAGTTCAATGACTCCATGATCTCCCCTACTGGACTTCCGTAACATCAGATGCAGTCCAAGAAAGATCAGAATTCAAGGGGCCAAGGTGGTGTAAATCCATTCATCAGATGACAAGTCCGATCGCACAGATGGGTTCAAATCGATGATCGTAGCCCAGCAGCATGAAAATCGGTTCAATTCGACCATCTACAAGCATTGGAAAATGTACGGCCTCGATGGCACCATGTGGAGCCATCTTAGCCACCCACACTGACCCAAGAACGCTTGCTGCTCTCTCTCCCCATGCACTTGTCAGATTTGGGTCATTGGATCTTGATCCAATGGCCATGGACGCACCGCCTTAAATCAAAAGCTCGCATCAAGGAGGCGTGTAGCATAGTGGTCGAGGCACTGTTCACGCAAGGGGTCGCGTGCTTGAATCGAGTGCAGTGCCCCTCCTCCTCACTTGCGAGCATGAAATCAAGCTGCCTGATCAAGCGCCAACGGCTTTGATGGGTTAATCGGCCGCACATGTAGAATTGTGCCTGATCTCAAGCGAGATCATTTGCATGGGAGGTGCAATTTGTGAAGGCGTGCGATCGTGCATTCTGGGCCATTGATTCCTCATCGAATGGTGGAGATGTGGTCGCGTTGCCTCTCAATGGCTGAAGAAGAAGCGATGGAGCATTTTAAGCCGTCCGATCTCTTGATCGGATGGCTAAGAACGCTTGATCGAGATGAAGTGTTAGGTGTGTAGAAGAAGAGGTAGGCATGTGCACGTTCTTCAATGACGTGGGGTCTTTAGTGATGTTTATATCTGTTACTAAAGACCCCCTCATTTAATGTTTTATGATGAAATGACCTTTTTGCCCCTTCAAACCTCACATATAAATTGCCCTACAACCCCTACATATCCTTCATCCCTTCTTCTCTCACCTCCTCCAAAGCTCTAAGAGCTTGTCCCAAACTTGGGATTCTCCATTAGAGTTAAAATTAGAATTTTTCTACCTTCTCATCCTTGTTCGTGGAATGACTGCGGTCTTCTTCTTACCATGGTTCGGGAAGTGGATCCCATTGCGACGTCGCCCTGCCTCATCCCCCATTGTCCATCATCGTTCTCCTTTGTCTAGCATCTCACGACCTTCGTTCGTCAATGCAACTCGTCTTCCAAGCAACCATTGAGGAGGATAACCTCTCTCCACCTCTTTTATTGCTTTCTAGTGTAGATTTTCTACTCTTTAGTGTAATGAATAGATGTAATGAATTCAATTCAGTGCTTATGAAATTCATGTTTATTCTATCTTTTTTTTTCTTTTTCATATCATTCTTTTCTCTCTCTTCCATTCATTATTCTTTATGTAGATAGCTAGCGTAGATTCAATTCAATTAGCCAATCTGCTTCGTGACAACAAATTTAAACATGATTTTTGATCAAACGACTGCCTCCCTGTGTTCGACCCGGAATTCCTTTTGAGTTTTGGTAAATTTATTTGTTGATAGATTTTCTCACAAATTGAGCTACAACGACGAATTTTCAAAACTCAACTCTTTTTGCACAGAATTTCTGACACAACACCCCTTGCTTAGGTTTTGCTAATCCTGAGAAAAATCATACGAAATAGACCAGGTCACTAGGCTGGATTTTACCATCAGAATGCCTTATCGTGCTGCACCTCTTGACATTAGATTAAAATGTCAACAACAAGTCTGAAGGTCCTCACTTACCAGCCAAGATACGGACTAGACCAGCCTCAGCCATGGGTTTGCTGCGAAGGTTTCTAAGACCGGCAAAAGCTAGCTAGAAGTTCATTGACCCCAGCAATTAAAGCACCCAAGCGTATGTGTGGAATGTTTAGGTTCAGTTTGCTAGTGAATTTTTGATAAGAGAGATAGAGAGATATTATTTTGAGAGTTTTCTCTCTTTTATTTTCAAATTCCTCTAAACCCATCATCAAATTAGCCCTAAACATGATCTGTATCAGATTCCTTACCCCCACCATCAATCCTTGCAGGGTCCCTGGCAATTGATGCTTCGGGATAGCACCACCCATGGCAACCCCCAAAACCCAAGCTTTCGACACTTTAGGATAGTGCCGCCCATGGCATTCTATAGCTAAATTCAGACCCTAGCAATTGATATTTCAGGATAATGCCTCCCATGGCATCTTGAACCAACACAAGGTGCTTCCGTGCCATTGGTAGGTTATTTAGATATCCTAAGAGACAAGCACCGAGGAGATAGTATGTTATAATGCATCTTCAAGGGGAGAATTTTTCATTCCTCCTCCTTGCACAGGGAACTTGTTTAATCAGCTTTTGTCTTTGAGCTGGTCCTAAGTCAAATTTTTGGGAAACATTTTCAGAACATTATTCTTCAACATGCGCACTGAACTAGACTGGTGTGTGATTTTTTTGGGTGCCTAGGTTACCAAGTTCCACAAACCAATGGGTAGGCAACGAGGCTGAATACTCCCTAAGCCTTAAACTTAATACATTAGCTTCGTAACTCCCTCAACCTCTTGAGGAATAGTTCAGATCATAAGAAATATGTGAGTGTTTAAGGCCTAAAATAGGCCCAGGAGGCTTAAAGTCGGTATCCCTCACTTATCTCCTCTTTAGTAGTTCAGGTCTTAGATCATCATTTGATCCAGCCCAGAACTTAGGTAACTCTTCCATAATCAAATGCTGGGGCTAACATGATTTTTCCTTTATTTGTTGACCTTCTCTCAATAATTTTTGCACTTCGGCTCGCAAGGATTTCATCTCCCTCCTCTTGTCCCCCTTTCGTCTCTCTCGCCTTTTTTTCTTTTTTGGTGTAATAAAAGTCCTAACTACATGTATGAAAAGATATGTATAAAAGCTACGTACAGCCTTAGGTTATATCCCCCCATGCCCAGATCTAACAATTCCTCTTTGGAAAGCAAAAGAAAGGAAAGATATTACCTGAGGTAGAGTGTTTGCAGCTAAGGCTCCTCTAGCCTATAGGTGTCTGATATGGATTTTACGCAGTTTGTAAAATACGTCGTTGTAATGTGCAAAACCGATCAACTCTTAAATTTATATTCCTAGATAGTGGGGTATCTAGGGTCGTCCAAGGAGGCAAGTTTGCAAAAATTAAATCTCTTGCTTGGAAAATAAATCTCGACTTTCTTTTTCATCTTTTCAGTATATAGTTTTTATGATTTTGAAATAACGGCAACACGCGAGTTTTTGTTGATAGCGGGAAAACAACTAAAACCAATTCAATAAAGCTAACCCTAGGTGACAAGTAGAGCCTCTCCCTAAGCTCACCCTAGGCAAGTGGAGACCTAGAATAATTAGGGAGAGGGAGTGAAACAAATGCTAGGCAAAAATAGTAGAAAGCTATGCAACAAAAATTGAAAGAAGGCAATTTGAATTAAAGCAAAATTGTGCACACAAAACCTATAAAGGAATGCTTCTACTCTACTTGAAAATACAAGAAAAATAAAACACAAATCCTCTAGATAGATGGTGAAGAAGAGGGCTTCTTGCTCTAAGCCAAGTAGCTCCTTGACTTGAAAAGACAACTTCTTCTCCTTGGCGTAAGATGCTCCTCCAAATGTTGTCCTCCCAGGTGGTAGCTACCACCTTTAATTTTCCTCCTCCAAGGGTGGACGTCTACCCTAGGTCCTTCTCCTTTGCCTGGTGTTGAACTCACGGGTTGCTATGCTAACGTGTTTGGTTTTTGAAAAACCTGTCATTGTAGTTTGAAAGCGAAGAACTCGTGTTCAACAAATAAAATTTATACCGGAATGGAAATCCTGGGTCAAACACAGGGAGGCGGACGTTTGATTTAAAAACACGCGTTTGTATTATTTGTCACGAAGTAAATTAATTGATGAGAACTTTCTAACTATTTATATTAAATAGAAGAGAGAGAGAGAAAGAGAATATTACAAACAAAAATCAAAAAGAGATGTACAATGAACATGGAATTTCATCATCAGAAAGATTGTTCATTACACTAGAAAGTGGGAAAATTATTACACTAGAAAGCAGTAAATCTACTCTAGAAAGCAGTAAATCTATTCTAGAAAGCAATAAAAGGAATGGGGAGAGAGATATCCTCCTCGATGGTCGCTTGGAGGACGAGTTGGACGAGATGACGCCTGCACGAAGGAGGACGGAGCAGGATGAAGGAGGGTGAAGTAGGAAGAACGGGAACGGGGCAGTACATCATCGTTGTCGCGGGATCTGCTTCTGAAAGGGGGACGAAAAATTGACTTTATCTCGCGAGAAGCATCCCGAGTTTGGGACAAGCTTCTCTTGAGCTTTGGAGAGGGAGAGAAGAGAAGGAGGGGATGAGAATTTCGTGTGAACGGGGTCTCCTTTTATAGTTGCAAGGAGTGGGGAAAATTTGGTCATTACAACTATAAAAATATTAAATCAGGGATCTTTAGTCAAGGATAAAACCGTCGCTAAAGCCCCATCGTGGGCGTAGTGGGCGTTGCCCGCGCACCCGCTCATCTTCCACGCTGCCCACATTTAGCCGCTCTCAACCGTCCGATCGTGAGATCGAACAGCTTAAGTCATGCTGCTGGTTGCCTCCTTTACGTGCCCGCCCACGTGCGATTCCGCGTGAGGCGCGATGTGCAACAGCGCGTGGGCACTATCAAGCGCCGCAGCAGCTTGATCGCGATCGAGTGGTAATAGAGCCCGCTCACCCACGCCTCAAATGTCACTCGCGCAGGCTCGAACGCACGCCGCCTACTTGTGATAAGGCGTTCGCCTGCTGTGCTACGTCGTCAAGATGGTCGCGTGGATGTTTTGAGTGGCACGTGCTCATGGCCATTAGATCAAGATCCAACGGCCTAGATCGTGCGTTGGATCTTCTTTGGAGAGGCAGCAGCAATCCTGAGGGCCAGTTGGATGGCTGAGATGGCGCCATGTGGTGCCATCCTAGCCATCCAACTGCCCCATCTTGGCCGTCCATCTTCTGGATGATGTCGACAGTGCCTCGGGTGTCGGATTAAGTCAATTTTTGCGTCGTTAGGCTACGATCCTCGATCCAATCCATCCGAGCGGTCAGATTTGTCGTTTGAAGTGTAGATTCACACCATCTTGGCCCTTGATCTTCTAGGGTTCCCCGATCTCTATCTGATGCTACAGATGTTTGATTAGGGCGATCTTGGAGTCGTTGAACTCCAATCGTCGCCCTGATCACATCTGTATGGTTGGATCTTCGATCCGAGGCCTTGATAAAATGTTTGCCCTGTCCCTGAACATAAAAGGAGACAATTAACCTCAATTTTATTCAAACTAATCTAAATGCAAGATGATGCATGTTATGCAATATTTATAGTATGCAATGCAATCCTATGCTTAAGAACATGCATAAATAGACATCTTCAGTAGTGTAAACATGTTTACATCATCGTACTCCTATGCTTATCTTTTGCTAGTCCCTAGCAAAAACTATATGCTATTTATAAAAGAATCAGGCTGGATTATTTGGGCTGGAGTTATTTTCAATCGCTAAGAAAATGTCTACTTAGGATCTAAACTTTCAATGACATAACATTGCTTGAGTATCTACCAAAATGCAGATCGCCTCAAGCCCTCGCCTTATTCAAAGAAAAATTTATTTTTCTCTTTTTTCCTCTTTTCTAATTTTTTTGGATTTTCAAGTTTTAGGGTTTAAGAGTGGCTCTCTACGGCCATTCAACTCACCCAAGATTTGATGAGAACCCTAAGTTCTAAGCATCCTATTGTGAATGTGATAGACTCGTTGACCAACAGTTAAAATGGACTTCGGATTTCTACATCTCTAGGTGACCTAAAAAAAAAAATTCTGCCTAAAGGTGTATCTTTACAACCGGTAGATTTCTCCCTACTTTTATTTTTTACGCGGTCAACACAAGGGTGAATCTAGTTTATATCTCCTCGATTTATTCTACTTCTTCGCTCCTTCCTAAGTGTTTTTGGAATTTTCAGTGCATTTATTGAGCTAGGTTCTGGACAATCGGTCGATGAGCTGTTACCATCGACAACTTGCCAGCCATACTCGTGCGATGAAGTGTAGCTTATTTCTTTTTTTTCTTCTCTTTTTTTTTTAAGTAGGTGGCTTCCCTGGTCTAAGGTTTACCTAAAGGCAGCAAAAGGAGAAAGGTCTTGTGACTGGGCTCTAGACAACCTACCTATGGCTGTTACCCATGATAACTTGCTAGCCATATCACCTTAGAAGGTTCATTAGCTACCAAATTTCCATTAGAATCGTCGAACAATGAGTCAGTGACAAGATAGTGTGTAGATGCATAAAACTCAAAATTCCCTTAAATCAGAGGGTGGGTTGATAAGTCGTGTACTTATCACCCAAACTTATTTACTCCAATTAAAATAGAATTTATGCCGGTGAGGACAAGAAAAATAAATCCACATTTTAGTGGATACACGGGCTGATTAAGTCCAAAGACCTGAAGGGTCTTTGTGTTAAAATCATAATGTATTTTTTCCTAAGATTGAAAATTTTCTTAAACCTAAGTTCTCTTTCCTAATTCCATTTTTTTTTATATAATAAAAGAAAATAAAACAAATCTACGGAGCTGACAAATAAATTCAGAGATGAATATCCACCCCCCCATGCCTATCCAATGCAATGTCCTCATTGTATTAAAAAGACAAAAAACAGAGTGGAATAGCGTAGAAAGCACTTGAATTACATGAATGTCAGGTCCGCTCTGAGATAAAAACTAAAAAGAACTCTATACGTGCTAAATTTAGTGCCTTCAGCTAGGCACACTATACAAAGAAGAGAAATAAAGAATTCATAGGTATAGGTCAGAATCAGAATAAACATAAGAAACTTCTGACCTGTCAGCAAATGTCCACAGATGTGGACTAGATTGTGGTGTAGACCCATACCCCATAATCGAGAATATCTCAGGTTCTGGATAAAAATTACCCAAAACCTAAAATCAGTATGCAAGCAGGGTCGGACCTGCGATTTATGAGGATGCAGCTCAAGACCAAAGAGTCGGGTTACAGAGATATCAAAAGAATAATCAATGAATGTGTGCTTGGGTTGAACATCCTCAGAACAAATGTCATAAGGGTTTTGGTTTGATGGTTTCAGATGAAATGGAACCCTTAGAGACGCAGTCTTCTACTTCCTCCAGAGTTAGCTTCCCACATCAGAACTTCCCAGCTTCTATCCTCATTCAGAATGTCAAAATTCGAAACCTCCTGCATATTAATCACCTCGTCTGAAATTTCCAAGTCTAAAAGATGTGGCTGAATCAGAATTGACTTGGGTCTAATTATCTCAAAAGTAAAATCATCGATAAGCTTAATGGGGTGTAACTGACAATCAGGGCATTGGATTGAATCCTCCTGAAAATGCGATTCTGGATCTGTAATGTGAGCCCTAATAAGATCAGTTTCCTCAGTTATTGGGCAATCAAATGATCTATCAGATTCCTTAGGTCCAATCGTCTCACAGAAATCATATTCTGTGAACTCGCGTGACACATCGCAACGTGAATCTTCTCCATCAGAATCAAAAAAATCAAAATCTGTATTAATGTATGTCTCAAAATCATTCATCACTTTCTGGTCCATGGAGACATACGCTTCCTCGTACCGCAGCTCAGGGATCTCAGATGAAGAAATCAGATCTTCCTTAATTAGTTGCTTTAATTTAATCTGGTCAGCCTCGTAACACGTGTCCCCCCAACAGGTACCTAAACGGGTTCTGAAATTGGCACTCCTGAAGAGGGTTCACCCTGGGAATCAACCCATGATTGAATCAAAGCGACCACAAATCTCATCCTCAATTTTGGTAACTTCCCAAGTGACGAGTCGATTGTTCGCTTTAAAAGTCGTTTGTAGTTTGATGTGGTGGAAAAATCGACTAATCAACAATTAAAATAACCACTCATAGAAGAGCGGGTCATATCCACAGGGAGGCAATGACATATTTAAATTTGCACCAATTAAAAACGCTTGTTCGTAGCTAGTTTGGACAAGAATCAAGCCAGATTTGCCTTCAGATTAAGGTTGAAACAAGAAACAATGCTAAAATAGCAATTATGAGTAATTAGAGGATTTTTGTCGCAATGCAGAATTAATAAAATATTAATAAAAATTGACAATGGCATAAAATGTAATTTTTAATGGCCCGGTTACTATAGCAAAACAGGGGATTTTTCCCCTTTGGCGTGCACGACGAGGAGTGGATGGCCGGACGCGGGAAGCTCGGAGGAAGTTCCTTGGACCGAGGGCTTTGAAACAGTGGTGGCGGCATGTCGCGCGGCAGCCGGAGGCGGCCGGACGAGCTCCGGCGGAGGTGGCTACAGCCGATGCTGCAGCTCCTTTGGCGTGAGCGTGCGTGGCCTGTTGGCGGTGAGGACTGCCGCGTGCTGCTGCTACGTGCTGGCTGAAGGCGTGGGCATGCACTGCAGCCGGTGCGTGCTCTATTGGAGTGGAGAGCGGGTGCTGCTGGTGGATCTGTAGGCGCGGGCGGTCGCGGTTGACTGCAGCTGGTGCGCAGCCTGTTGGTAGAGGGCGCGGGTGCAGCTAGAGGTTCTGCAGGCGCGGGGAAGGTGGAGTGAGTTGCGTGAGGGCTGGAGGCTGTGCACGCCTTGCTTGCGGCTAGAGGTGAGCGGGTACTGCTGGCGATTTTGCAGGCACGGGAGGTTGCGGGTGTTGCTGGAGGTGAGCGGGTGCGGTTGGAGGGGGCGTGCGCGGAAGGTGGAGTGAGCACACTGGTGAACGGTGAGGCGCAGGTTGAAGGGCGTGGAGATGGCGCTGGAGGTGAAGTGGGCGGATGTGGTTGTGCGGGTGCGGGTGGACTTCAGACGGTGCGTAGGCAGGTGGTCACGGGTGAGCGGTGAGGTGCAGGCTGAAGGTGAGCGGGTGGCTTAAGACGTCCGGGAAATTTCCCGGACGTCTTAAGTGGCTGAAAGGGTGGTTGAACGGTAGCTGCGGTGGTGGTGGTTGGTGACGACGGCGAGGGAGATGCACGCTAAGGTGTTCACGGTAATGTGGACGAGCTCTTGATGGCGGTGTGGCCTGTCACACCACACGCCCACGGTGGTGGAGACTCGCCGCCACGGTTGAGGCCGGTGGTGTGGAATGGAAGAGAGGAGATCTCTCTGCACAGTGGTGGGTCGGTGGTGGAGGCCTCTCGAGCTCGGCTGCCTCCCTCCTCCTTTTGTAGTGGCCTGGACAAATTTGAAATTAGC
Organism: Thalassia testudinum; assembly: GCA_037157565.1. Lineage (NCBI taxonomy): Eukaryota > Viridiplantae > Streptophyta > Magnoliopsida > Alismatales > Hydrocharitaceae > Thalassia > Thalassia testudinum. Next base: position 126,057,998 of record JAZHRO010000014.1, on the reverse strand, counting down.
TGCCCGACCAGATCCAACATATCCGCTCCTCCTTGAATGGGTTCTTCACTGTGGCACCAGGTGGCGTTGGAGTAGCAGCCAGCCATTCATGAAAGAAGAAGAATAAACAAAATAATGTTAAAATATTATGGTCTTTTATATACAGACCCTCAACTTTTATGTTAATGAAAACAATGTACCTAATTGGTTAACTAATTAGATGAATGTCATTCTAAGCTAATTCTTAGTGCACTTAAAATATGAATGCAATGCATGGATTATGTAATTCAATTAAAAATATGAATTAATCTATTTACATCCTAATTTATACTAAATAAATGTTAGAATTAACCTAATATGTAGGCACTTAAATACTTAAATAGCCCATAACTATGGGCTAATCAAATACCCCCATGCCTAGTTTTTGCTAGTCCCTAGCAAAATTAAGCGAAACCTAGCACTCTAAGTAGACTAGTCAACTCACTTAGTCTTCCTTCAGAAGCATATTAAGTTCAGGTTCTAAACCCAAGGTTCCTAAGTAGTTGCTAAGTTACAGACTAGGTCGGCTAAAGACGAGTTGCAAGCACAAGTTTCCCTGATTTCTGACTCTACCCTAAAGTTTATTGATCCCTGAGATTAAGGCATCCGTGCTTGTGCATTGGTCCGAGTTATTTGAGTTAAAGGAAAATTTTTTTTATATATATATACTTTTTTTTTTTTGTTTGATTCTTCTAAGTCTAACCTCAGATCAGCTATCAACACGGTCTGTGTCGGATTCATTGTCCCCATTACCGTACCTCGAAGGGTGCCTGGCTTTCGATGCTTCGAGATAGCACCGCCCATAACGACCCCAAGAACTCTTGGCAATCGACACTTGGAGATAGTATCGCCCATGGATTTCTTAAGCAAATTCAGGCCTATGGCAATCGACACTTCAAGATAGGGCCGCCCATGGTACATGAACTGCACAATGCACTTACATGGCCCCAGTAGGATGGATATCCTAAGAGACAAGCACCGAGGAGGTAATATGTTATCATCGCATCCTCAAGGTGAGTATATACTCCACCTCTCCTGTGGCGGGAACTCTTCCAATCAAAATGTGTTTTCAAGTCTCTCCTAAGTCAAAACTAAGAGAACCAAATCTCTTTTCAGAAAGATAGAAATTAAGTTAATTACCAGACCAAGTGTGTGAAATTTGGATGCTTGGGTTACAAGGACCCGTAAACCAAAAGGTAGAATAAGATTTCAGGTACTACCCCACCTTTGAACTCAAACCCTAGCTTCCCTTCCTCAACCTCTTGAGGAATGGTCCGCAACTTAGCTCCTACTTAAATTTTTAAGTCCACAAAGGACCCTAAAGGTCTAAAGCTAGCAGCTCATTTAGCTTCTAAAGTTTGACCCTAGAATTAACTTAGTCTACCCTAGAGTTCTGATTTGCTTAAGACTGCAGAACTTAGCCAGTTAAGCTCAAAACCTTTTTTTTTTTTTCTTTTTCATTTTTTTTTATGCAAATGTATACAATGAATGCACTATGCTATGTATATCCCCAAGTACACCCCCCCATGCCTAAATTCTGCAATGTCCTCATTGCATAGAAGGATATTACCTGGGTCAGAGCTGGGCTGAATTGCCAAAGAACCTGCAAATCAGGTTCAAGAGTTACAGAAATAGGCCCTAAAAATGAGCAAAGCAATGTTGACCTAGAAAATAGGTAACCTAGGATGTTGGCGAGCTGATGATGAATCCCGATAGCAAATGCTCGCCCAACTAAGATGGGAATGAAATCTTCCCAGGTCACCAAAGGAGGTTCTAAAGGATAAACAGGTATAACAACCTCCAAAGGGGTAGGGGGAGGATGACAAGGATCCTCCAATAGGTATGGGGAAGGAATGGTGCAAAGATAAACCCCCAAGGTAATGGACTGAATAAAGAAATCATCAATCCATACCCTATACTCCATTACGAGAAATATTGGTCTGTTAAGCCCCCTGGTCAGAACAAAAGTGAGCAATTCTCTAAGGCAAGGATCGTCTAGGGTGTCCAAGTTACGAGGTTGCGGGATGGCCATAAGATCTAGGTTGGGTTTAATCAGCTCGGTGTCCATCCCTAACACTATTTCTAAATCCTCAATTTCATCCCTAGCATTCCTTGCACCATCACATGTATCTTCCTGCTCTTCATCAGGAGTCACAATTTCGTTTTCAGATATAAGCGAATCAAAGGGTGACTTTGAAGTGAATGAAGGCAGGTTGGAAGCAACAGATCTATGGATTATCCTATCAATGTCATCCCCAGGATTTTGTTCTTTACTCAAATCTTCCCCGGAGTCTATATGTGAATCCACATAAATCTCAGAAATTGCTTCCAAATTTTCCATCATTTCATCATGATGAGAAATATTATCAATGGGTGTGCTAAGGAAACCTAATTTGGTCAAATTTGTGACATCCTCAGCGGCTAACTCTTCAAATAAGACATACCCTTAGTGTCACTCCAAATCATGAATGTAGGTTCCTTATATAATTCGTCTTTCTCCTCATCACACAATTCATCATGTACCCGAGGTCTAGAATCATTTATTATCTCAGCAGATCCCCTAGGGTGCTCTACCTGAGGTAAATGGTTTACACTGGTAACATCAAACTCCTCAGATAGGTCAATTTATTTAGTGTTAGGTTCCCTAAGGGTGGGTTTGAGTTCCATATCGTGATCAGAAGGGAGGGTAGGATTAACAACATGACTTTGACCCACTTCATCAAATGTCACGAAAATACTATCATCTGGGTCGAGGTCTTCCAATGGTACCATCATTCCCTTATTTTGACTCCAATATAATTCAGGTGGATACTCAACCTTATCATCATCTTCCTCGGGTTGCCACCTTTCTTCATCCAATGCATAGCTACTTTCATGTGTATTTTCCTCCCACCTAAGGTGTGGATCTCTCAAGGAAGTGTCATCTAATGGGGAGGTTTCAAAATTGATCCTCAAAAAGTAACTATTCTCCCCAGAATTTCCCTCCAACTTAAATTGTAGCTCTCCCATGGGAGATGCATCTATTGTAGAGGGGTGTACGTCATCCTCAATGGGGTAGATTGGGTGGCTAATTTCATCTCTTTCTTGTTGGTCTGCTCTCGAAGATTCTCCTAACAATTCAATCATTTCGTTTTGCATTTTCTGTATTTCCATCTTTAAAGAGGAGAGGTCATTTCTATCATGAGAGAAGTCAGGCTCAGGCTTATAGTACCCAGGAGTGTCTGTCCAACCATTATAATTTTTTAGGGAGGGTGGGTTGGGTATTTCTACAGTGTGTGGGATATTGGGCAAAGCAAATCCCGCTCCTAGGTTCTGCTCACTGATTTGGGGCTTAACCAGGCCAATACTCCTATAATAGGAGTAAAATGGATCCCAATGATTGTCATTATGTCCATCAAGGAATGGACCATCTCGGCGTCTGGAATCGAAGGATGCAAAGTGGGGGTGAGGGTGTGGGCAAGATGTGAAAGGATGAAAATCAATGTGGTCCATTCTAACTCACACTTCAATTAGAATTCCCCAAGCAAAATACAATTCAAAAAGGACCTTTTAGGTCTTTCCCAATTTAGGCTTTTGATTTTAAGTCAGATTGCAGGTGACAATACAATTTGTTCAATCAATTTACGCGCCTATTGTCGACCTACGGCTCGCCTAAGAAGACCTAGTTGGAGCTTAGGTGTTCTTCCCTAAATCTCAAATGGTCAAGTAAATCCAAAGATGGAAGATCGAGGGATGCAAGTAGGCCTAAGCCTTCCTTTGAAGCTGTGCTTTCGTGGTGCTTCTCAACTACCCCCAAAAATCCGTGACAGGGCATCCCCCTCTTTGGATTTACAAAACCTTTGATCTCAAGTTCCAAACACTTCAAAATCCAACGATAGGAGGGCTCTTATCCTAGTATTTCCAAACCTAAGGAGTGTCTAGAAGCGTGTCGTGGTGCAAGTGAAATAAATGTGCATACACTGCAAAATATTTTGAATTTTGAATCACACGCCAAGTTTGAAAATCAAATCCTTGGTTTTTAAAATGTCCCTCCTTTAATTAGTCCTTTTTCTAGAAAATATGTGACCACTTGTTAGATTTATTCAGTACAGATTAGGTGGTCTTCGCATTAAGTCCTAATGCAATGCGTGATCAAGAATAGGATGCAAAGTAAGAAAATGCGTACCTTGCTTCCAACAATCAACAATGCAAGAATGCATGCAATGCAGAGAAATAAATCTAGAGGCTGCTCATACAGACCTAAATGGTTCGTCCTAGGGCAGGTAGCTTCTAGCAGGCAGCTCATTTTTTTATTTTTTTATTAATTTTTAAACTACTTATGCACAAGCAAATAAAAGTAATCAATAAACTAAAAACCTAAATCTAAAGAAAAGGGAACAGGCTCCCAAAAATTACCCAACATGGGCCCAAAACAAAATCAGGGAACAAACCCCTCAAAATGTACCCCAGAACAAGGGTTTCAAACAAAATGCAATGAAAAATTAAATCTAAAGTCTTAATTCTATTCTAACTAGTGACTAAATATACACTGATGTCCGTCGCTTCCTTGTCCTTCTCGTCCTTTCAAAATTGCTCGTTCAATTCTCCTTTGGCGACGTCAAGGGTCGCCTTCTCACAGTGGCTGATTCTTGCATAAATTTTCTCGCATAGAAAAGAAAATACTAAATGGTCAAATCACTGTGCAATTGAAAAATAATCAAAATAAAATCAGGCAAAATTATTGCGTCTTTTGCCTCCCCGGCAATGACGCCATTTGACGAGTCGATTGTTCGCTTTAAAAGTCGTTTGTAGTTTGATGTGGTGGAAAAATCGACTAATCAATAATTAAAATAACCACTCGTAGAAGAGCGAGTCATATCCACAGGGAGGCAATGACGTATTTAAATTCACACCAATTAAAAACACTTGTTCGTAGTTACTTTGGACAAGAATCAAGCCAGATTTGCCTTCAGATTAAGGTTGAAACAAGAAATAATGCTGAAATAGCAATTATGAGTAATTAGAGGATATTTGTCGCAATGCAAAATCAATAAAATATTAATAAAAGTTGATAATGGCATAAAATGTAATTTTTAATGGCCCGGTTACTATAGCAAAATAGGGGATTTTTTCCCCTTTGGCGTGCGCGACGAGGAGTGGACGGCCGAACGTGGGAAGCTCGGAGGAAGTTCCTTGGACTGAGGGCTTCGAAACGGTGGTGGCGACGTGCTGCGCGTTGCTATTGCGTGTTGGCTGAAGGCATGGGTGCGCACTGCAGCCGGTGCGTGCTCTGTTGGCATGGAGAGCGGGTGCTGCTGGTGGTTCTGCAGGCGCGGGAGGTCGCGGGTGACTGTAGCCGGTGCGCAGCCTGTTGGCAGAGGGCGCGGGTGCAGCTGGAGGTTCTGCAGGCGTGGGGAAGGTTGAGTAAGCGGGTGTGAGGGCTGGAGGCTATGCACGCCTTAAGTGCGGCTGGAGGTGAGCGGGTGCTACTGGCGGTTCTGCAAGCACGGGAGGTTGTGGGTGCTGCTGGAGGTGAGCGGGTGCGGTTGGAGGGGGTGTGTGCGGAAGGTGGAGTGAGCACGCAGGTGAACGGTGAGGCGCAGGCTGAAGGGCATGGAGATGGCGCTGGAGGTGAAGTGGGCGGATGTGGTTGTGCGGGTGCGGGTGGACTTCAGACGGGTGCGCAGGCAGGTGGTCACGGGTGAGAGGTGAGGTGCAGGCTGAAGGTGAGCGGGTGGTTTCAGACATCCGGGAAATTTCCCGGACGTCCTAAGTGACTGAAAGGGTGGTTGAATGGTAGCTGCGGCGGTGGTGGTTGGTGACGAAGGCGAGGGAGATGCACGCTAAGGTGTTCACGGTAATGTGGACGAGCTCCGGATGGCGGTGTGGCCTGTCACACCACACGCCCACGGTGGTGGAGACTCGCCGCCACGGTTGAGGCCGGCGGTGTGGAATGGAAGAGAGGAGATCTCTCTACACAGTGGTGGGTCGGTGGTGGAGGCCTCTCGAGCTCGGCTGCCTCCCTCCTTTTGTAGTGGCCTGGACAAATTTGAAATTAGCTGCCCGACCAGATCCAACATATCCGCTCCTCCTTGAATGGGTTCTTCACTGTGGCACCAGGTGGCGTTGGAGCAGCAGCCAGCCGTTCATGAAAGAAGAAGAATAGACAAAATAATGTTAAAATATTATGATCTTTTATATACAGACCCTCAACTTTTATGTTAATGAAAACAATGTACCTAATTGGTTAACTAATTAGATGAATGTCATTCTAAGCTAATTCTTAATGCACTTAAAATATGAATGCAATGCATGGATTATGTAATTAAATTAAAAATATGAATTAATCTATTTACATCCTAATTTATGCTAAATAAATGTTAGAATTAACCTAATGTCTAGGCACTTAAATACTTAAATAGCCCCCAACTATGGGCTAATCACCAAGTAGAAACTCACCCAGGTTCTTGTCCTTAACATCCTGGAGCCAATCCAACAAATACTTATTCAAATCATCAATCATCTGAATCAGGGGCTCAAATCTCTCAATGCAAGGTATTGGCTGAACTTCTAAAGATTGTATGATATTCCTCAAGTTAGCCAGAACCTTATCTTGAACTTGGTTACCCTGAACCAAATGAGTTGGTTCAAGGTTTGGCAGGTTTGGGATCAATGCAGGGGAATTAATGAATTAAGATTCGTTATACCCTTCCTGATTATAGTTCATTTTAGATTGTTTAAAAGGTGGTGATGACCTGAAGGCAGTGTAATCAGAGGATGGGTAAAGATTAGTGTATCCTTCTTGATTGTAGATCGTATTAGGTTGTTCATGAAAGGTTGACGATCTATAATCGATGTGGCTCTGAGAAGGATAGAAATCACAATCAAAGTGTTCAGGGTTAAACCCTAAATATGGAGATCTGGAACTGTATCCCCAATCTGAGTTATCCCAACTAACTGATGATTGATTACAGTACGAGTCGGGATAATCGTCATGTTGATGATAATTCAAAACAGGAGGGAAAGAGCGAGAATGCGTGTAATATGTGGAAGAATTCATGATAAACAGGAGGAAGAAAGGCGCCCTACAATACAAGCAATCAAACCTGTCCTTAAGTGGGCTAGCCTAAAGACTTACAGACTCCCAAAACCTGTCTTAAGATAAAGGAACGATTTAATCTACTTCTGTCTGTTCAATCCAACCAGTTAGGAGGGACTGGGGAGAAGGTTCTTCCTTCGGCTTGGGCCTCCGGTTCCTAGTGTACCCCCAAGCCGTGATCATTTGATTCTGCTCCCCTAGCTAGACATCAGATTGAATAGTAGAAACAGACTAATCAAAAATAATCTTGTTCTAGGCTTTGAAGAGAGAGTCGAATCCTTAAGGCCAACATCTACTCTATTTTATTTAGGGCTGGGTTTGAATGTACTTTGGAATGTGATGGGCCCTTTATCTGGGTTGTGCCCTTAATGATTGATTGATTTGTGTGTGCATGCACAACCTGTGGTTTTCAGGCAGGATTATTTTTCGATGCGGTGAATTTTAGGGTTCAAATCTTGCTTAGTAGCTTTTAGGATTCAACTTTAGGCGTTTTCAAACAAGTTTTGTTAGCACACCAGGTTTTGAAAGCACAGGTGAAGATGTTTTCCTTTAAAATTTAAAAGAATGTGGAGTGCCTGGTAAATCCCTAAGAGTTGAACTTAATCGGAAGCTACTTGATCAGTTGATTTTAATTGAAGTGGTGCGGCCAAATCAACTCAAAGAATTGGCCTGTTGCACCACTTAATTAGGCACACAAGTGATTTCCTAATCTGATTTCTACTCAATTATGTGTTTGGATGTGTGTACCGGTTCCAAAGATCGGTTTACCGGTTGAGTTTGAAAATCAGATGAGGTTGTGTACCTCTGTGAGATTTTTTTAAAAAATTTATTTTTCTTTTTAAATATGGAGGGTGGGGTGACTATGGGTGTCAAACAACAAGCAATCTAACCTTAGAGTTTATAAGAACACTTAGGTTGATTGATGTTTGTGTTATTATGTGATGAAATGAAATCTAATGGGTGGGAGGTGGGGGATAACTTACAAAACCTTCCACAGTACTTTGCTCAAATCTATCGCTTTTGCTCATCTCGAAAGAGTACCTGCAATCACAATAAGAAAGGAGAGAAGTGAGGTAAATGATTTGTAAGTTAGAAAACACAAAGAAAAAATCAAAGAGCATCGCCTCCCCGGCAATGGCACCAAAATGTTGAATGCACGGGTTGCTACGCTAACGTGTTTGGTTTTTAAAAAACCTGTCGTCGTAGTTTGAAAGAGAAGAACTTGTGTTCAACAAATAAAATTTATACCGGAATGGAAATCCTGGGTCGAACACAAGGAGGCAGACGTTTGATTTAAAAACAAGCATTTGTATTATTTGTCACGAAGTAAATTAATTGATGAGAACTTTCTAACTATTTATAATAAATAGAAGAGAGAGAGAGAAAGAGAATATTACAAACAAAAATCAAAAAGAGATGTAGAATGAACATGGAATTTCATCATCAAAAAGATTATTCATTACACTAGAAAGCGGGAAAATCATTACACTAGAAAGCAGTAAATCTACTCTAGAAAGTAGTAAATCTACTCTAGAAAGCAATAAAAGGAATGGGGAGAGAGATATCCTCCTCAATGGTCGCTTGGAGGATGAGTTGGACGAGACGACGCCTGCACGAAGGACGGAGCAGGACGAAGGAGGGTGAAGCAGGAAGAACGGGAACGGGATCCGCTTCCAAAAGGGGGATGAAAATTTGACTTTATCTCGTGAGAAGCATCCCGAGTGTCGGACAAGCTTCTCTTGAGCTTTGGAGAGGGAGAGAAGAGAAGGAAGGGATGAGAATTTCGTGTGAAGGGGGTCTCCTTTTATTATTGCAAGGAGTGGGGGCAATTTGGTCATTACAACTGTAAAAACATTAAATCAGGGGTCTTTAGTGACAGATAAAACCATCGCTAAAGCCCTATCGTGGGTGTAGTGGGCGCTGCCCATGCGCCCGCTCATCTTCCACGCCACCCACATTCAGCAGCTCTCAGTCGCGCTACCGCCTGCCTCCTTTGGGCACTCGCCCACGTGCAATTCTGGGTGAGGCACGGCGTGCAATAGCGCATAGGCGCTATTGAGCACCCGCAGCCGCTCTATCGTGATCGAGCGGTCGCGGAGCCCGCTCATCCATGCCTCAAATGTCACTCGCGCAGGCTCGAACGCGCGCCGCCTGCTCGCGATAAGGCGTTCGCCCGTTATGCTGCATCGTCGAGATGGTCGCACGGATGTTTTGAGTGGCGTGTGCTCATGGCCATTGGATCAAGATCCAACAGCCCAGATCGTGCATTGGATCTTCTTGGAGAGGCAACGGCGGTCCTGAGGGCCGTTGGATGGCTGAGATGGCACCACGTGGCGCCATCTTGGCCATCCATCTTCTGGATGATGTAGATGGTGCCACGGGTGTCGGATTAAGTCGATTTTCGCACCGTTAGGCTGCGATCATCGATCCAAATCCATCCATGTGGTTGGATTTGTCATTTGAAGTGTAGATTCACACCATCTTGGCCATTGATCTTCTAGGGTTCCTCGATCTCCATCTGATGCTACACATGCCTGATTTGGGCGATCTTGGAGTCGTTGAACTCTAATCGTCGCCCTGATCACATCTGTATGGTTTGATCTTCGATCCGAGGCCCTGATAAAAAGTTTACCCTATCCCTAAACATAAAAGGAGACAATTAACCTCCATTTTATTCAAACTAATCTAAATGTAAGATGATGCATGTTATGCAATATTTGTAGTATGCAATGCAATCCTATGCTTAAGAACATGCATAAATAGACATCTTAAGTAGTGTAAACATGTTTACATCACCTAGATATCCTCTTTGAAGTAGAATGCTCCTCCTCCTTGGCGTGGCACAAGTTGAAGAAAGTGGGGAGAAGAATTCACCAAAGGGGCTGGTGATGTGCCCCCTTAATCTTCTTCTCTACTCCTTCTTGGCCGTAGGTATAGGAGGATGTAGGTGGAATTAAACAGTAATGGAGGATGCGAATTATGTGGTGGTAGGGTAGGGTATTTATAGGATGGGAAGGGGGTGGTTATGGTGTTTTTTTGGAGGAAAATGATGGGGTGCTTGGATATTTTTGGAGGGAAAAATGGGAGGGAAATGAAGAGGTGCCTTGGTTTTCCCTCCAAAGATACCTTCTAGAAGGTATTGATTTTGGAGGGAAAGAATGGATGGTGGAGATGGGTTTTGATGGTGGATGTAGGGTGGTGATGGAAGGGATAGTTGGCACCAAAATAAAGCAGGAGTAGGTGGTCTTTTTGCTGGAGCCTAGGTAGTAGGGTAGTAGGTTTTGGTGCCATGGAGGTGGACTAGCTAAGCTAAGTAGCTTAGCTAGTAGGAAGTAGGGTTGGAGGCATTTGGAGCTAGGGTTTTCAGGGAGAAGAGTCGAAGGTAGTCCTCTTGAGCTGCACTGGAGCTGGTGGTTGCAGAAGAGAGCTGCAAGGAGCTACCTTAGCTAGCTTAGCTTGCTAGTTCTTTGCTAGCTACTAAGCCAAGCTAAAGCAAATTGGCTTCTGTTGAAAGGAGCTGAGGTGAGCTGGGTCTGGTGCTACCGGGGAGGATCAAGCTGGTTGAGGTAGCTATGGTAGCTTAGCTCAACTAAGTTGAGCTAAGCTGAGTCCCCGGGAGTTGTACTTAAACTTCCTGAGCTGGAATGAATTCATCTTCACCTTGCTGGAGTTGAGTGGAGCTTGATGTAGCTGGACTTGAGCTGAGGTGAACTCTAGTCAACTCAGCTAAGCTAGCTAGAGCTCCCTGTGGGTTAATGGGAGCTAAGATGAGCTAGACTCAGCTAAGTTGAGCTGGATTAGAGCTAACCTGAGCTATGGTGGGCTAAGATGAGCTCTCTTAAGCTGCCATGCAGCTGAGATGAGCTGAATGGAGCTAGGATGAGCTAACCCTAGTTTAGGTGAGCTGAATTCCAGCAATGGTGAGCTGGATCAAGCTGAGTTCTAGCTGGTGAGAGCTTCTCCTTCACCAGTTGCCTTCTTGAGTGCTAGGGTTTTAGGGATCTGTATATCTGTCCATCCATAACACTCACAAAAACACATTAAAAAGAGAAGAAAAAATGCAATGCATGCCTAACCTAGTTAATGCTTAATTGCAGCCCAAAAACCCATTTATGGTGCAAAATCCTAAGAGCTAGGCTTGTTTTAATGCATAAGAATGATGATAAACTAGCATCTATCACACCCCCGTGCTTATCTTTTGCTAGTCTCTTAGCAAAACTTTAATTTTTTTTTTGGAAAATGAAATTTTTGGGAAATTTAATTTTTTTTCGACTTTTGAGGAGAAAAAAATTAAGGGACCTTGGTTGATCTAAACACAGGAGGCACGGGATTTGTTAAGGATAAACATCGAGTTTTGTTTTTGGATCCAAAAATTAGACAAAATGGGATCAATATATCCTCCAGAAAATTCACAAATTAACCCCTTGTTAATTCAGATGACTTGAAATTTTTGTTTTTAGGATTTTTCTAGCTCTTGAATCTGATTTGCAACTTGCAATATCCTTTAAAACCTTATGTCCGTGCTTGTGAAAAGCCAAGATTTATAAGGGCATGTTTTTGGTTTAAAACTTTTTTCTTTTTTCTTTTTTCTCTCCCCCATGCTTATTTTTAGCTTAGTCTTACAACGGATGTGTCGGGATCATCATTCTCGTTACCAATCCTCAAGGGGGCTTTGGCGCTAGTACTTTGAGATTGCATTGTCCATGACACCACCCAGGAGATCACAACCCCAAAACACAATGCGGTGTAAAAGGGCGCTCCAAGCGAACTCAAGCTCTTGCTCCGACTCTATAGGTAGAGCACCGTCCAAGACACTTGAGCTGCTAAAATGCGCTTTAATGCTCCATCTAAAGATATGAAATATAGATATGGAGCAGCGCCGAGGCAGTAACATGTTGACATTGCATCCTCAAAGGAGGCATTTTCCTCCTCGGCGGTGGGAACTCAAACTAATGATCTGCTTCAGACTTTAACTAAGTCCAAACAAGGGAGTTTTTCTAATTTTTAGTTATTTTTAAGTGTTGGCTTGTGTGTGAAATTTGACACAAGTTGTTTCGCGAGAAATGCAATTTTTTGAATCAGAAAATAAGCCAAATACTTTCCATATTATAAAAGAGGATCAACTCACCTGAACTATCACGAGTTCAGGTGGATTTTAGAGAAGGATATCTGATCTAGTCTAAAAATAGACCCTGAGATTCTAATGATCAGATCCTCATCCTCATCCCTAGTTTGTTAAAGATTAAATCTCATTGTACCAAAAGTGAGTTTTTCAACCTTAGTCCCAATTTCAAAATTTTTCCTCAAAAAGTTTTCAACATTTTTTTTTGGGTATGCAAGCAGAAAAAAAATAACTAAAGAAAAATGCATGTTTTTAGATTTTGAAAATCCTAAATCGATCGTCAAAATTTTAAAAACACTCCCCCATGCTTATGATATGCAATGTCATGCATTAGGAGGGAAAAAGGATCACCTTAGTGAAGGGCAGTGGAGTTTAGGATGGTCAAAACCTGGAAAAGGAAAGGAAAAAGGAAAGCAAGAAAAATAATGGGTTACCTCCCATCCAGTGCTATCTTTCACGCCATTCAACCAGGCGTGAAGGTATGCACAGAAAATGGACAATCATGTAAATAATTGGACACTTGGATGTCCTCAAGAAATGTGTTTTCCTTAAGATCCCTAAAAAGATGAATGGTAAAGAAATCGAGATCAAAATGAAATGGAAAAATGGAAGAATGACCCGGATCTGGCCATGGTTTAAGTGCATGTAAAATGCCAGACTCTGGTGGGTCGGGTGATAGGTCTAATGGAAAGGGAGGGGGAAAGAAGTCAATGAGATGTAGGGTGGGTGAAGTTAGTGTGGATGCTTTTGGTGAAAAATCAGGAAGAGTGAAAGAGTAAAAGTCAAACCCTAATTGATTTGAAAAGTCTCGGACCACAAAATCATCCTTAGAATAGGAATCAATAAAATCTTGGTCCTTAGTGGTCAAAGTTGAGTAGGATTTGATCAACAAAGATTTCTCACAAATTGCTTCCATTGTATTATCAGTGTCCTCGAAAATTTTATGATCAATGGACCTCTTGGAAGCTTGAAATAAATCTAATGAGAAAATCTGGTTACCGCAACTTATATTCATTTTCCCAGAGTGAGAGTTGATATTAGCTATTTGCAGTAATCAGAAGGGTGTTCCAAGAATGGTGTTAGTAAGAGCTGTAGGTACCTCTATGTCAAGGACTGGAAAATTTACCAGATTTAGACAATTCCAGACCATGCCAATATGATCCTCAATGATTCCCCGCGGTTGAATGGTAGATCGATCTCCCAATTGAAATTGAACCTTAATAGGTTTAAAATCACCGAATTGAGATTCCTCGAATATGACCAGGGGAATGATATTAATGGACGTACCTAAGTCGAGAGGGGCACGAAAAAAGGTGGTGTTATTTATGACAACCGAGATGAGAGATGCGCCCGGGTCCTTTTTTGTGAGAGGCAGCTTGCTCTGAACAACTGAGCTTGCTGTCTTAGATAGGACCACCCTTCCTAGATTCTGAGCCTCCCTTGTTGGAGTAAACTTTTCTTTCAAAAATTTAGCAAAGGCAGGGGTGGCATCTAGGAGGGGGATATTCCTCTCGACTTGCTCAAATAAGTCCAAAAGATCTTGGTGAGAGAGCTCTGATTTTTGATCAAAAAGATTGGATTGCAGTGTTTGCGAGTGAGAAGTAGGATTTGAATCAAGTGTTTTGGGGATTTCTTTTTCTTCTTTCTGAGTGGGGTTAGGAGAGTTGATTTGCATAGACTGAGAGTGGGTTTCATCAATTTGATTTGAAGGCCCTAAATCAGTGGTGGTGTCCCACTCAATATATATGCACATGCAGTTTGGTTATCACTGGGAGGAGTTGGGGGGGCCTGATGTCGATAGAAACCAAGTTGGTGTTGAGATATTGGGTTAATAGGAGGATGAACAGTGTGGTTCTGATGTTGGTGTCCACCTAGGTGTTGGTTCCTTTGATTGACAAAGTTTGGTGTGGGCTGGGTTGGTGAATGTTCTGCAGGTCCTTGAGTCGGAATAACCCCAATTTGATCATTGACATTGTTAATAACACAGATGATTTTTGTAGTTTTTCTTTGCATCTCCTGCAGGGTTTTCGTCATTTGGGCATTGATGTCTTCTTGAGATTGCCCAGATTGATAAGTTTGATTTGAACCATACCCTCCAAATGGGTTTTGTTGTTGTGAGGAATTGGATTGGTCCAAGAGTGAGTCGGATAATTCCTCAAATTAGAGGAATTTTGCAATTGCTCCTCGAAGGTGGAGTCATTTTGAGTGGGGTAATGATTTGGATAAGTATAATTCCCCGTTAAATCATAGAAAGCCTCAGAATAATGATTGTACTCAGCACAGGTCATATGCAAATCTTGTCTCTTTAGGATGTGAGAAGGGGTGAGATGTGGAATGTGTGGAGCTTGGGAAGGTGTGGCAGGACTACCTTGGTTGGCTAGGTTTGTTAAATCCTTATGCAACTATTGTTGCTTAACTTGTAGCTGAGCCATTATGGAGTAGAAATTAGGTGGGGAGGGGCTGATTAAGAAGCTCCTGGGTGGAGAGATTGGGGAAAGAATAATAGCATGCAAGTTAGAGGACCAATTTTTATTTTCTATTTGTAAAGAAGAGGAAGAATGTAGGAAAAGTCTTTTTGGGGAGGCAAAATCAAGTGGTCCCTCCAAATGTGGAGTTTTGGACTGCCGCCTATGCAAAATGGAAGAAATGGTAGGGGAGGAGAAGAGATGGAGATGATAGAAAGTGTGAAATCAATCAATCAATATTCTAGACCTAACTTAAATGTGACTCCATAAAAGTTAACCTAAGACTTGATCTACCTAAGAAATAAGTAATCATTAGTGAATACCCATTTTGTCAACAAGTCTAGCCAAGTTGTTTAAGGAGAGGTTTGGGCCCAAGCATTTCCCAGGAAATCCCCAGGTGCTTGTACAAACTCGTGCCTATTCGTTTGACACGGCCCCTTAGCCTGAACACCAGATATAGATGACAGAATTGATATTAACTAAAGAAAGCTTAAGACCTAGATAGCAAGCCTAAGTTGATGAAACCTTAGGGGTCAAGTTGCTATAGTTTTTAATTAGGCCTAGGATACTAAAATGCACATGGAATGTGGAGGGTGTTGATTGGGTTATTTCCCTGTTATTTCAAATTTTATAGTGTCTGCAAGAATTAGAAAGTGGTTCCAATTTCAAACAAGTTGTCACACAATTTATTGTATTTTTGTCTTTTAGGATTTGATTTAATTCAATGTGTTTTAGGATTCCTCTTTTTAAATTATCAAACAAGTTTGAAACTCCACAATCAAAGGAAAAATAAGTTGTATTGGTGATGGTTAATTTCCTTTAATGTGAGTCAATAAAAAGAAAGAAAGAAACCCTAAGCCAATTGTCCCTAAGACAGAAAATTACTTCCAATAAATTATTTTTAGGCTTTTTGTATTAAGTAGTGGTCCAAAAAAGTCAAACAACACTACTTTGAATAAAATCAAACAAGGATTCCAGAAAAGATTTTTTTAAGATTTTAAGAATTTATTTGATATTTGTTTCGAATTTTTATTTGTGCTGGAGTCAAAGTCTAGAAATGATACCTGTGGGTATTTTAGACTTTATGTACCACCACCAGCCTCCAAAGATTTTTATGAATTTATGTGACGTGTAGAATTTCACAAGGATTTCAGAAAGCTAAATTTCATAAAAATTGGCTAAGTAGAAAAAATCTAAAAATTCATGGATAGTAGAAAAATAGGAAGAATAAAGGGTGTGACCCCTATGCAATCCATGAATTTTTAAAAATTAAATACAAAGTCATTGATATGAAATTTGGAATAGATGTTCCCTACTTGATTTAGAATCCTTGAGTGAAATTTCAAGATTTTAGGAGGCTTGTGCTGTCAGGAATTGATTTTTCAAGTTTGGACAGAAATCTGGACCTGAAAAATAGAATACCAACACTTGAATTGGAGTGGTGTTTAATGAAGCATACAAGTAAACAATGAATTTTAAACTTCACCACTCCACTTAATTAAGTCGTTAAAGGTCCTGAAAGCCAAGTTTAATATATTTTGGTAGTCTTTTAATGCTTTATGTGACAAGATAAAGGGAAAAAACCTAAATCCACGGGAAGACAAGGGATTTGAGTTCTTTCCAGAATTCCTACTTGCTTCATGTAGTTCCTGCACACATGAGATAGAAGAAAAGAGAAGGGGATGAGATCTACTTCAAGCAAGAGAAAAGTGATAGAAGCAAAGCCGTGCCTCATCGGCAACAATGCCAAAAAGTGATACGAATTTTACTTGATTTGTAAAATACGTTGTTATAACACGTAAAGCCGATCAACTATTAAGTTTACATTCCTAGATAGTGGGGTATCTAGGGTCATCCAAGGAGGCAAGCTTGCAAAAATTAAATCTCTTGCTTGGAAAATAAATCTCAACTTTCTTTTTGATTTTTTCAACATATAGTTTTTATGATTTTGAAATAATGGCAACATGCGAGTTTTTGTTGATAGCGGGAAAATAACTAAAACCTATTCAATAAAGCTAATCCTAGGTGACAAGTAGAGCCTCTCCCTAAGCTCACCTTAGGCACGTGGAGACCTAGAATAATTAGGGTGAGGGAGTGAAACAAATGCTAGGCAAAAATTGTAAAAAGCTATGCAACAAAAATTTAAAGAAGGCAATTTGAATTAAAGCAAAATTGTGCACACAAAAGCTATGGAGGAATTTTTCTACTCTACTTGAAAATACAAGAAAAATTAAATACAAATCCTCTAGATAGATGGTGAAGAATAGGGCTTCTTGCTCCAAGCAAGTAGCTCATTGACTTGAAAAGACAACTCCTTCTCCTTGGCGTGAGATGCTCGTCCAAATGATGTCCTCCAAGGTGGTATCTACAACCTTTAATTTTCCTCCTCCAAGGGTGGACGTCCACCCTAGGTCCTTCTCCTTTGCCTGGCCGTCCTCCTTGAAGTAGAATGCTCCTCCTCCTTGGCGTGGCACAAGTTGAAGAAATTGGGGAGAAATAGGAACCAAAGGGGTTGGTGATGTGCCCCCTTGATCTACTTCTCTACTCCTTGTTGGCGGTAGGTATAGGTGGATGTAGGTGGAATTAAACACTAATGGAGGATGGGAATTATGTGGTGGTAGGGTAGGGTATTTATAGGATGGGAAGGGGGTGGTTATGGTGTTTTTTTCGAGGGAAACGAAAGGGTGTTTGGATATTTTTGGAGGGAAAAATGGGAGGGAAATGAAGAGGTGCCTTGGTTTTTCCTCCAAAATACCTTCTAGAAGGTATTGATTTTCGAGGGAAAAAATGGAGGGTGGAGACAGGTTTTGGTGGTGGATGTAGGGTGGTGATGGAAGGGATAGTTGGCACCAAAATAAAGGATTAGGTGATCATTTTGCTGGAGCCTAGGTAGTAGGGTAGTAGGTTTTGGTGCCATGGAGGTGGACTACCTAAGCTAAGCAGCTTAGCTAGTAGGGAGAAGGGTTGGAGGCATTTGGAGCTAGGGTTTTCAGGGTGAAGAGCTGAAGGTAGTCATCTTGAGCTGCATTAGAGCTGGTGGTTGCTGAGGTGAGCTGCAAGGAGCTACCTTAGCTAGCTTAGCTTGCTAGTTCTTTGCTAGCTACTAAGCTAAGCTAAAGCAAGCTGGCTTCTACTGAAAGGAACTGAGGTGAGCTTGGTCTGGTGCTCCTGTGGAGGATCAAGCCGATTGAGGCAGCTAAGGTAGCCTAGCTCAACTAAGTTGAGCTAAGCTGAGTCCCTGGGAGTTGGACTTGATCTTCCTGAGCTGGAATGAATTCATCTTCAGCTTACTGGAGTTGAGTGGAGCTTGATGTAGCTGGACTTGAGCTGGGGTGAACTCTAGTCAACTCAGTTGAGCTAGCTGGAGCTCCTTATGGACTAATTGGAGCTGAGATGAGCTAGACTCAGCTAAGTTGAGCTGGATCAAAGCTGACTTGAGCTAGGGTAAGCTAAGATGAGCTCTCTTGAGCTGCCATTCAGTTGAGATGAGCTGAATGGAGCTAGGATGAGCTAACCCTAGTTCAGGGGAGCTGAATTCCAACTATGGTGAGCTGGATCAAGCTGAGTTCCAGCTGGTGAGGGCTTCTCCTTCACCAATTGCCTTCTTGAGTGCTAGGGTTTTAGGGATCTGTATATTTGTTCATCCCTAACACTCACAAAAACACATTAAAAAGATAAGAAAAAATGCAATGCATGCGTAACCTAGTTAATGCCAAAATGTAGCCCAAAAGCCCATTTGCGGAGCAAAATCCTAAGAGGTAGGTTTGTCTTAATGCATAAGAATGATGATAAACTGGCGTTTATCAGTGTCCAATACCTGCCCATCAGAAAGAGTGACAAATGGTTTCAAACATTGGTCATTTACCTCGAAAGTCTCACCAGATGAGGGATCTTATATCTCAACTGCACCATGCGAGAACACCTGCTTGATAGTGTATGGCCCATCCTAATGGGACTTCAGTTCTGAAGGGAATAGCTTGAGTCTAGAATTGAACATCCAGACTCGTTGGATGGGCTCAAAGGTTTTGCGGAGGATGTGTTTATCATGAAAGCCTTAGTGGGCTCTTGGTGAGCTTGAGTAGTCTCATAAGCCTGATTCCTCAATTCTTCAAGCTCAGTTAGTTCTAATAAGTGCACTTTGCTTGCATTCTCGAGATCCATGTTGACATTCTTAATAGCCCAGTAAGCTCTATGCTCAATCTCAATAGGCAAATGGCATGCTTTGCCATACACTATACGGAAGGGAGACATACCTAAGGTGGTCTTATAAGTAGTTCTGTAAGCCTGCAGTGCATCATTAAGTTTCTTCAACCAATCATTCCTATTGGGGCATACAGTTTTGCCCAAAATTCGTTTGATCTCCCTATTGAACATTTCAACCTGTCCACTAGTTTGCGGGTGATACAGGGTGGCCACATTGTGGGTGCCACCAAGACTTTTGAGTAGATGGGTGAAGTACGCATTCCTAAAATGAGGTCCCCATCACTAATGATCGTATTCGGGTAGCTAAATCGGGAAATGATATTGGCCTTAACAAAAGTCAAGACCACGAAGTGATCATTGGTCCTAGTCAGAATAGGCTCTATCCACTTTGACACATAATCAATTGCCACAAGGATATATTCATAGCTGTGAGATGATGGGAAGGGGCCCACGAAATCTGTGCCCTAGATGTTGAATTTCTCAATCGGAAGAATAGGCTGCTGGGGCATCTCATCCTGCTTCCCGATCGTTCCAGTCTGTTGACAACGAAGATAGGCCCCCACATAAGTATGTGTGTCTTTGAAAAGTGAGGGCCACTAGAACCCAGACTGGGGAACCTTATGCGCAGTTTTCTTCACACTAAAATGTCCTCCACAGTGTAGTGTGTACAAAAATTCAAGATATTCTATTGTTTCTCCTCTAGAACACACCTACATAAGACCTAATCATGGCCTATCTTAAAGAGCTCAGGGTCCTCCCAGTGATAATACTTAGTATCAGTGAGAAATCTATCTCACTTTTGCTTGTTCCACGTACTAGGGGTTTTGCTAGTGACCAAGTAGTTGACGACATCAACATACCAAGGTATCTTTGGCTGCACTGCCATCATTGTTTCGTCAGGGAAGGTGTCATGAATGTCTCCTGATGGGGTTGAGGCCTCAACTGGGATCCTGGATAAATGATTGGTGACTGCATTTTTGACCCCTTTCTTGCCATAGATATCAAGGTCGAACTCCTGTAGTAACATAACCCATCTAATCAGCCTAGGTTTGGTGTCCTTAGCGAGCAAATGCTTCAAGGCTGAATGATCAGTATACACCACAACCTTAGATCCTATAAGGTAAGCCCTAAACTTGTCCAAAGCAAATACTATCGCAAGAAGTTCTTTTTCTATCATAGTGTAGTTTTGCTATTGATTAGTATGGGTTTTGCTAGCGTAGTACAACACATGAGGCTTCTTATCAACCCTCTGACCAAGGATCGCTCCCACAGCAAAGTCCGAGACATTGCACATCAACTCAAATTGGTGGGTCCAATCAGGTTCCTGAAGGATAAGCGCGGTTATGAGGGCTCTTGCAAGACTTGGAAGGCCTCAGCATTCTTTGTATAAAATATGAAGGCAGTATCCTTCTCCAGTAAGTCACAAAGTGGCCTAGAAATCTTACTAAAGTCTTTAATGAAGAACCTATAAAAGCCAGCATGGCCGAGAAATGGTCGAATCTGCTTGACATTAGTAGGCGGTGGAATCCTTGAAATGGACTCAACCTTGTTCTTATTCCCTTCTAAACCTTACTTAGACATTACATGCCCAAGAACAATGCTTTGCTGAACCATAAAATGACTTTTCTCTCAACTGAGCACCAATCCTATCTCTTCACAATGGGTGAGACCATTTTCTAAATGCGAGAGACAATGGTCAAATGATGAGCCATATATGGAAAAGTCATCCTTGAAAACCTCTACAAACTCATCAATCATGTGCGAAAGGATGGACATTATACATCGCTGAAATGTTCCCAGAGCATTACATTGTCCAAGTGGCATCCAACAGAAGGCAAATGTGCCATAAGAACTCGTGAAAGTAGTGTGCTCCTGGTCATCTGGAAAGATGACAATCTGATTGTACCCAGAATATCCATCAAGAAAATAGACGTATTTATTCCCCGTCAATCTCTCTAGTATCTGATCAATAAATGGTAGAGGGAAGTGGTCTTTTTTGGTTGTGGTGTTAAGGCGGCCATAGTCTATGCATACCCTCCATCATGTTGTGGGTCGGGTGGTGACTTGCTCCCCTTCTTCATTGGCTTCCACTACGAATCCTGCTTTTTTTGGCACCTTGTGTATAGGACTGACCCATTTACTATCAGAAATGGGGTGGATTATCCCCGCATCCAACCATTTTAAAATTTCCTTCTTCACCACTTCCTGCATGTTGTGGTTTAATTGCCTTTGCATATCATGGAAGGGTTTCACAGAGTCATCCGTGTAAATGTATGCACGTAGAGAGTCGAGTCAACCCTTTTGATATCATCTATAGTCCAAGCAATGGCTTTCTTGTGCCGTTTTAGACATTCTATCAGTGCTCCCTCCTCTGTGTCAGATAGAGCAGTCGAGATGATGACAGGGAGGATATCATTACGCCCAAGGAAAACATATTTGAGGGTCTCTGGAAGTGGTTTAAGCTCCAAGTCGAGAGCTTTCTAAATCGAGGGAATTATGTTTGATGTCCCTACCTCTGATAGCGGATCTACCTTGTTTGTCCATGGTGGTGAGAGGGACTCAGCTTTGACACCTGATGACTCTACAAGTATTAGTAGTAATTATATCATTTAGAGTCAAATTTTGAGGGCACATGTGCATTAATGTCATATTATAGTGGGCTTGGGAACATTGCATGCATATTATGTTAAGATTGCTTAGCATTAATGTTTAATGACCCATAGTGCAAGTACATATTGAAATAGGTCTTAGATGAGCAATCAGACCACATGGATGGATTTGGATCGATGAATGGAGTCCAACGGACCCAAAATCACATCAATTCGACCTCCGTAGCTTCCATAACAAGCCTGGGAAATTTTGGTTCGTAAATCCATGTGTCCACAACCCACCACTCTTATCTGGCGCTCATTGAACAAGTGATCTCAGCTATCGATCCTTGATCGGATGGCTGAGAGCGTGAGGGCGGAGGAGTAAGAACTAGACCAACGTGCTAGGGTAGTGTGTTGGTCCGCGCATTAGCAGAAGACTAGTAGACGTGGGTTCAAGCCCTCGCGAGGCTCAAAATTCGTTGAGTGTGAGCGGCGGAGAAATTCGATCGTCGAATCTCCATCGAATGGCTCTAAAGGCGCAATGTGGCGCTAATGCACGCACCCATCCAATCCTGATCCAACGCACCATCATACGCATGGGTGGGGTGTGATCTGAAGGGCAGGCGAGGCGAGATCTAAGTCATCGATCCTTAATCGAACGATTGAGAAAGCATGCACACGGATCTCCCTCGTACAGCCAATGTTCATGCTCGCGTAGAGGACAGCGTGTGGGTTAGCTGGCCTACAACAACATTTGTAGCTGGGCTACAGCGACGTCCTAGCTGTCACTAATGGTGCAGTACCTATTTTAGCTGCCTTTCTTCCACAATAAAGAGGCCTACACCCCTCCACTCATGGGCATATGTCTCTTTGTATCTTTTACTAGGCACGTGCCCCACCTCCATAGTGCTTCAAAGCAAGGTCTTGTAGCAGTTGAGCCACCGATGGAAGCCCCTCCACAACTGTGGCTACCTCGCCTCTCCATCTTGTTGCATTTATTCTTCCTTAGCTTAATGCTTAGGACTATTTAAGCGTTCCTCTAACTTTATTGTTAGAATTTGCAAGACACTTATGCTTATTCAATATAATAGAATTCATTATCACAATTATTATCTTCTTGTTTCAATCAAGGTTCCAATATTCCATGTTTTAATTGACGATATTATTCTGCATTCTTATCATGAATAGGTAGTTAGTAATCATATTCTCCTATGTATTTCTAACCCTATCCTCTCTCTCTCTCATTCTCTTTTCACAAGCAAACCAAACGGAATATTTTGTGACAACTAAGCGACTAGTTGGTCCGATTTCATGCCTCCTTGTGTTCAACACTTGGACTCACGTAATCATCTTGTCATTAAAATTGATGTTGCAACGCATGCTACAATGCATGAATTACACTTACGCATTTTCCGATGTCAACACCCAATAGCTCTTCTAATTCTGGCATATCTCTCTCTCCTTCAAGATTCGGGGTATGGTCCTTAGAAATGACCATGTGGAGGGGATCATCACACAAAAGAGCTACTGTCATCTCCTCTACAATTTCATTGATCACCTCGATTTGGAACAATCTTCCAATTAGGGTTGTTTATAGGCATGAAACATATTCAGCCAGATTTTTCAGTTGCCAAAGCCCATCTTGAGCACCCCTGATTTGTAATTGATGGATGCATTGGCTGTAGCCAAAAAGGGATGCCCAAAGATAATCGAAGGTCTAGTGGTAATGTTGGATGGGTTAGTATCCAATATTAAAAAGTTGATGGGAAACAAGATGTCCACTCTCATCAGGACATCTTCTAAAAGCCCACATGATGCTTTCAAAGATCTATCAGCTACTTGGAGGATAACAAGACAAGGCTTCAATTCCCCACCTCCTAATATAGAGCTCGGAAATATATTAACCCCCACGCCCATATCGAGGAGAGCCTCAACTATGCATTGGTCTCTAATGACCACAGAAATATATAGGGTTCCTGGGTCCTTCATCTAGGGGTGTACCTTCTTATAGGACCGAGCTGTCCACAGAAATATGCATGGCAGATCTTCTCGTGTTGTACCTCGCAAAATAAAAATCAAAGCAGATAGGGCAAGTTAGAAATCAAGTCAATCATGAAAGATAAGATTAGTGGTGAATTGTGCGTTGCACCCCGGCAATAGTGCCAAAATGTTGATGAGTGAGAGTCATCATTTAAAGGATGTATAGCATTGTAGTATAGTAATGGAAATTGCTACAAGATTTAAATTTATGAAGTGCTAGAAAGTGCAAGTCAGTCCGAGATCGTTTATAGGGAGAAAATTGGAATTCACAAGACTAATGAAATTATAGATAATGAGCATAATGATTAAGCACAAAAAAGATATTCAATGAATCTACTCAAAATGATATTCAATTATAGCAATTGTATCTCAAAAGTTGATGGGATAAAAGGAATATAAAGAACTATAAAAATGGTGATTTAAATCAACAATTATATCCCTCATTTAAGCACATATCCCAAGGAAATCAACCACTCAATATCGCTACAGTGGTTAGAACCACTTATGCAAATATCCACGTCAGATAAGCACCTTAAATAACTCCACAGTACCTCAACCAGTATTAGACATTGGGCATAAACCCCAGGTGACTTAACCATTCAATCCTCAGAATAGGCCCAAGGGTGCCAAGCACATAGTAGACCTCAGAGACACTAAGGTTGAGCTTATTAGCATGCATCTTGAGGCTCAAAACCTACTCCTACCCTCCTCAGATTTTCTCCTCGCTTTCTTAGAACCAGGTATAGGTTGGCAGGTAATCGGGTATAAATAGTACCGAGTAGCAGGTCCAGGTTCACTGAGCGTGGGAGGTGAGAGAGGAGTAAGGTCTAAGTGAAATGGGACCCGACCCTTATGTCATGGGCATAGAGGCCATGGGATGAATTCCTTTTGTATAATGAGTTTGGATTTGAAACTCATGATGTGGTACTATGTCTCCCACATTCTTTCGTGCGCTAGCGGTTCTGAAGCAACCTTCAATTCGAGTTGCTGGAGTTTGGTGAATCTCAGTTGGAGACCTGGGAAGCTTCTCCAGCTAAGTCTGCATTTGTTGGAAGTGGTGTGGAAGCGATTGGTGGTTAGATAGTGGAGAAGCACAGCGACGAATTGACATCGACGACGATGACTTGAAAACATTAGTATGGGCCTTTGGCCCAAATTAAATAGTTCATAGTCATCACCTTGAGGTGAGGAGTGCGACGGTGTGATTAATTTGGTGAACGGTGGTTGGATGTGGTCAAGAGAAATCGTTTAGGGTGGTAGATGGTAGGTGTGATTAGGGGAGTCGTGGAGAGGTCAAGAGCTGCAATAAGGATAGGGCTTATACTCAAGGGAGTGTGGTGGAGCTTTTGGTGGTGTTGGTGGAGTGTTTGGTGGTTGGAGGTGGTCGAGCAACCACGGGGGAGGAGTGGCTAGAGTCGGGGAAGATAGAGGGGAAGGAGGTGACTCGGTGGTTGATCCTAGGTCCTAAGGGGATAGAATTAGGCTAAGGAGAGAGATGGAGAAAGAAAACTACACTACAGATGAAAGAGGGGATTTGGCGTTGGATGTGATTGGCAACACTAGAGAGGGTGAATCCTCCAGTGGAGGAGACGACAAGGAGGAAGGGGTCGTGGCAGCCTTGGCTTTGGCCCACCAGGCACGGATGAAGGTGGGGAAGATGTTCCCTTTGCTATTGTACATGGCAGAGGGCGATGAAGGGGATTTGAGGAGCTCCCTGGAGCTGCGATCGGAGGTGATCGAGGAAGAAGAGGACGAAGCTTTGTGGCCATTAACCGCGCAAAGGAGAACGTTGGGACCATTGTGGCTTTTTATAGAGCTCGAGAATGAGCTCTAAAACAAGGGAGGAACATGAATGAATTGTGATTTTAGGGGATTTAGGATCCCTGAAATCTCAAACTCACTAGGGGACTTGGCTTTGATTTAGGTCTTGGAGTCGAGCTCAAAGGGTAGGGGATCTTCTAACGAACATCTCCTCTAATTTTGGGAGAGTTTAATTGAGAAATCAAGAAAGTTTCTAAGTTTGATGGTCCATGGGTCCCGAGGAGATCCTATTCAAACCTTCAATGGCGGCAAGGGTATTTTATAAAGGAGACGAGAAAGCTTGGGGGCCATTCGTAAGTAATTTTGGAAGTTAGGGACATGAGTGTAGGAAAAAGAGATCTTAGGGGCTAAATTGCAAACTAGGTTAAGATAAACTCCGATTTGGCCCAAATTTTGGGCTTAACATAATTTAGACCCAAGGAATCTAATGGTAAAGATAGATTTGAGTTTTGACCACGTTTGGCTGAGTAATTTGCATAGAAGCCCAAATTCAGGTAGAACACGTCTAAAACTCTATTTAGGTCAAAATGGGTTAGATGGTCAAACCAAGGGTACCAAACCTCTTAGAATATGTTTATATAAATTTTAGGAGGTTTAGATAAATTTTATCCTGAATGGAACCTCTTTAATTTAAGAAGGTCTGAAATTAGGGTTTTATATACTATTTTGGTTCTCAAAATGTGCAAAACCTCATTTTAGTCAGTGTTAACCCACTATTTGGACTCTTTAGCTTATTTTACCTTTAATTAACCCATGGGTGATCTCGTGGTCACTCTGCATTCATGATGTGATGTTAAAACTGCAAAATTAGCCCATTTTATTATTTTCTCGAAATAGATTTGAGTGGAATTATTGTCCTCAGGTGATTATTCAGGAGCTTTTGTCTCTTGATTCTAGCTAATTCAAGGTAGTTATGGAGAATGATGGTGTTACCATCATACCCCAATGCCTAACTTTTACTAGTCTGTAGCAGAATTTTATGGAAAGAACTAGATTTTTAGACCATGCATTGATGTTCAGATGCCTGATTTGTGACACTCTATAGAAATTACATCAGGATACCAACAATAGGCCTGGAGGTAATCAAGTACCAACCAAGATCCAGACCTGACTAGCTCTAGCTTGGGTCTGCCACGAAGGTTTCTAAGGCCCGCAAAAGTTGTCCAGAGGTTTTTTGACCCCAGTGGTTAAAGCACTCGTGCGTAGATGTATTGTATCTAGGTTTAGTTTGCTAGTGCATTTTGATAAGAGTGAGATGGAGAAGGATTTCTCATTTTGAGAGTTTTCTCTCTTTTCTTTTTATATTTCCCTAAATCCAGCATCGAATTGGCCCTAAACGCGCTCTGTATCGGATTCCTTATCCCTACCATCAATTCTCGAAGGGTCCCTAGCTTTCGAAGCTTTAGGATAGTACCACCCATGGCAACCCCCAGAACTACTATCTTTCGACACTTTGGGATAGTGCCTCCCATGGTCTTCTGTAGCTAAATTAGGCCCTAGCAATCGACATTTTGGATAATCCCGCCCATGGTACCTGAACCAGCACAAGGTGCTTACAAGCCCTTGGTAGGATATTTAGATATCCTAGGAGACAAGCACCATGGAGATGATATGTTGTTACGCATCTTCGAGGGGAGTAGTTTTCATTCCACCTCCCTACGTTGGGGACTCAACCAATCAACTTGTGTATTTCGAGCCATTCCTAAGCTAGATCTTCGAGATGACTTTTCAGAACAGAACACTTTCAACATTATTTCTTTGTTAAGCACACTGAACCAGACTGGTGTGCGGATTTTCGGTGCTTAGGTTACCAAGTCCTGCAAACCAAAGGGTTGGCAATGGGGCTGAATAATCCCTAAGCCGTAGACTTAATATATCAACCTCGCACTTTCCTCAACCTCTTGAGCACTAATTTGGATCTTAAAGAATATGTAAGCTTTTAAGCCCTAAACAGGCCCAACAGGCCTAAGATCTGCACTCTTACTAATCTATTTGTCTATAGCGCTTCAGGACTTAATACTTATTTTGATTAGGTCTAGAACTCAAGTAGATCCCACAATCAATTGCTATGACTATTGGTCGTTTTCCTGATTTTTTCTCCTTTTGATATTTTGCATTTCCTCCTCTTTTTCTCCTCAAGAAAGATTTTCAATCAATTTTCAAAATTTTTCTCCCCTTTCTACATTTTTTTTAAAATGTATTTTTTTGTAAGAACCCCACAGAGAATTTAATTTGTATTTGTTTTGCACTTTAACACCCCCCCATGCTTAAGTTTTGCGATGTCCTCATTGTAAGCTTGGTGGGTACAAATTCTGTTTGGTTCACAGTTTAGAACAAGGTCGAAGGGTGGGTAATCGAGTCGAGATGAATGTTACAGACGATTTCAAGCTTTGATACAGGTATCAAAGGTGGAGTCGATTGTTCCAATGGTTGAACCCTAAAGTGCAATAAGAGTGTAGCTCAAAAAGATGATCAGAAGGGTCTTGGGATTTTAGAATGGTGGGTTGCCTCCCGTTAGGCGCTAAATTCAATGCCTTCAATTGAGCAGAAGGTGATCAAGGAGAAGGGGTGGTTAGATCAGAGGAATTTTGTAAAACAAGCACCTTGATGGGTAGCCTGGTTGATCTAACCAGGTGCTTGTTCAGGTCAATGAGCTGATGATGCAAACCAAACCCAATTAGTTTGGTGGGTTTATGTAGGTGAATCAATAGGTGTGGAGCCCACCAGATGCCTTGTGACTCAAAAACATATGAGAATGAAAATCTAGGGTTTGGCTAAATCAGTTCAGCCTAATCAGAGTAGGGGTCCTCAAAGGATAATGGATCAGTGGAAAATGTAGGAACCCTACTGATGAGATCAAAGAAGGATAAGACATGATTCTTAGTCTAATCAGTGTCAGATTCCTGGTCAAAAGATGAAGGTCAATCATATGCAACTAAATTAGAAAGAGGTGAGTTAGAATAGAAGTTGATTCCGATGGTGGGTCAGGGTTGGGATCAGGTTTTGAAAGGCTCTGGAATAGATGTGGCTACTTCAAAATTTGGGTATTGTATGGGCTCCTCTAGAAATGATTCCAAGATTGGTTCATCTAAAGAGTTTTTTCATGATGCTCTTCCAGATCAAATGTAAATGCCTAGAGGATCATGGAAATCTGAGTTAGTGAAAGATTCGAACACTGGATTGTGGACACTCTCGGCACTTACTATTTCTGATTCTTGTAGATCATAACGTAATGATTCCAACTTATTGGAAAAGGAATTTGAATTAACGATCTTGGGATCAGGGACCTCAGAGTTAGAATCAAAGAATGGATCATGGATATTAAGGTTGTAAACTGGTTTATAATCATCTGGAAACAAAGGTTCTCCAAATCAGATTATGATTCAAAATCGTTGGAGAATTTACAACAATCAGTTTCTGAACTTGATTCGGGATGAGATTTCCACCACTGAGGAAATCATGATGCATGGATTCAACAGCTTGACTTTGATCTAACCTAGTCTAAAATTTCAAGCTCAAAGGGATATCCTTATTACGCATAGGCTCGTATTTTGGGCACCTAGGGTAGATCCAATCAAATCCCTAGTCTTCCTACTCAATTTCTATATTGTAAATCAGTGTGACTTTGGAAAAATCAATTCATTTCTCTGAGGAGTCTGGAGAGGTATAATCATTAAATATTGGCCTGCAATTACAATTCAAATATGAAATCTGATTCTCATCATATTAGGCCTCATGATCATCCCAAATAGGCTCAGATCTAAATCCTAGGTCAGTGGTAGGAATTGGGTCACTATAATCTCGACATGGTTGCATTGGGATGTCAAAATCACTCTTGAGGATTATCTTAATAGGATAAGGTTTGGGAATTACATCCTTGAGAGGTTCTAACTCAAGATCATCATAGGTGTTTTCTAAATCAAGGCATGATGGACCAACTTCAAGATTCTCCATGGCTAGTTCATAATTGAGAACACCTGCAACTGGATCCTCCCAACCCATATTTTGATCAGGTATGTCATTTTACACAAAGTTCAAATTAGATTTCATTTGGGTTGGGGGTCTACAACAACCTCTATTTTCGACCCTGGGCTCTGGGAAATCACATTGATCCTGAAAATTGTTTCAAGATGTCTCATCAATTTCTGAATTTTGATCTGGATATTTCTGATCAATCGCTTGGTGTAATGTATTTAGCATGTACCCACGTTTCTCAAAGCGACCCTAGTGTATCTGCCAAAGTTGTGGAATTAACAAATATTGTATATACTTAGTATTGTGTAGTCTCCACAATTCACTATATTTTGATAAAAGATTATCCTGGGTTGAACCATGTATCATTTGTGTTAACATCACTCTGGCACAGTTCACAATGTGGTTTGCTATTTTTGACATAATAACCTAAACTCTGCTAAATGAATATGAAGTCCTGTGAAATTCTTCTCTATGTCTAAGGATAGCCTTAATCATTTTCTCTTTAATGCTCATATGTGATTCAGGTTTATTGAAAATCTTTCCCATGTTGTCAGGTCACATTTCTGAATCAGGTAGTGGATCAGGATGTAGGATCAAATTCAGTTCTAGATTGAATTGATTAGATTAGATCAGATTTCCCACAGAAGATCTACTCTAATGGAGGATTCTAGGTCTGACCTAGGGACCTTTCCTGTGTATGTGCACTATAGAATAGATGAGGGACTAAATGTGTATTAGACCCAATCAAGGAACCCAAAAATTTTTGGATGACTAAGGCTGTTTTGAGGTAGATGATACCTCTGGATCAGAAATCTACACACCTGAGAATTACTTGGGCAGCCAGGGAGGGCGAGTCCCACAAAGACCCCTATATGGTAGAGCATCCCCAAAGGTTATAGGGTTTCCCCATCTGACCTTCCTTGTCACCGCGATTCCAAGTAGACCGGAATGTATGAACTGAGACCTAAGCCTACCAATTTTAGCCCTAATTGTGCCTTGAATTTTACTTGATTTA
Organism: Thalassia testudinum; assembly: GCA_037157565.1. NCBI lineage: Eukaryota > Viridiplantae > Streptophyta > Magnoliopsida > Alismatales > Hydrocharitaceae > Thalassia > Thalassia testudinum. Next base: position 126,027,670 of record JAZHRO010000014.1, on the reverse strand, counting down.
GAAGTTGATTCAAATTGTGACCTAATTTGGAGGTTGGTTGGTCCACAAGGTGAACCATCTTTACCTGACCTGTCCTAAGATTGAGAATGAAATTTGGGTCAAAACCCAAATCACCCTGAATTAACTCTCAAGTTATTAAGTCTAAATTTTATGGTTCAGGTGAATTTAGAGCCTAATTTTTAGGGTTTACTTGAGTAGATCAGTTCAGACAAGGGATTGGGTAATGCACAAATGCGGGAAGATGAATTTCCTTTAATGCAGGAAAATGTATACTAGCACTTCAGAACCCTAATGTGGAAACCCTAATTGTCTCTATTCTTAAGTCAAATTTGATTTTCAAATATGGCACCTTGGACTCAAACAAGAATGTGAATAGCCCAAGATGTCAAGAATTTAAGCGTAAATCCCTAATAGGTACAGGAAATCAAAATGGGGATCTTTTAATCAAATCGTCTCACTTCAATCAGATTTAAATCAATTTTGCACATGAGGAAACTTTTTGCCTTTCAATGATATTACTGAGAAAATATGGCAAGTGGATCCTAATTTATTTTATTTCCTTTTTCTCTTTCCCAAGATTAGGAGGTGATTAGGGATGAAGAGAGATGTTACCTACCCCTGAAGTGGCTAATTGCGTGGGAGATCTTCTCATTATGTACCCCAAAAAATTAAAGCAAAGCAGATAGGGCAAGTTAGAATTCAAATCAATCAAGAAAGATAAGATTAGTGGTGAATTGTGCGTTGCACCCTGGCAACGGTGCCAAAATGTTGATGAGCGAGAGTCATCATTTAAAGGATGTATAGCATTGTCGTATAGTAATGGAAATTGCTACAACATTTAAATTTATGAAGTGCTCGAAAACATAAGTGAGTTCGACATCGTTTATTGGGAGAAAATTGGAATTCACAAGACTAATGCAACTATAGATAATGAGCATAATGATTAAGCACAAAAAAGATATTCAATGAATCTATTCAAAATGATATTCAATTATAGCAATTGTATCTCAAAAGTTGATGGGATAAAAGGAATATAAAGAACTATAAAAATGGTGATTTAAATCAACAATTATATCCCTCATTTAAGCACATATCCCAAGGAAATCAACCACTCAATATCGCTACAGTGGTTAGAACCACTTATGCAAATATCCATGTTAGATAAGCATCTCAAATAACTCCACAGTATCTCAACCAATATTAGACGTCGGGCATAACCCCCAGACGACTTAACCGTTCAAACGTTAGAATAGGCACAAGGGTGCCAAGCACAAAGCAGACCTTAGAGACGCTAAGTGTTGATCATATTAGAACGTATCTCGAGGTGCAAAACCTACCCCTACCCTCCATAGATTTTCTCCTCCCTTTCTCAGGATTGGGTATAGGTTAGGCAGTTAATTGGTTATAAACAGTACTGGGTAGCGGGTCCAGGCTCACTGGTATGTGAGGTGAGCGAGGAGTGACGATTGAGTGAAAGGGGACCCAACCCCCATGTCATGGGCATGGAGGCTATGGGATGAATTCCTTTTGTGCGTTGCGTTTGGGTTTGAAACTCATTATGTGGGACTGTCTCCCACTCCTTCGTGCACTAGCAGTTTGGTTTGCTAAGTCTGCGCTTGCTGGAAGTGGTGTAGTGGCAATTGGCGGTCATATGGCAGCGGAGCATGGCAATGAATCAACAGTCACAAACGACTTGAAAACATTAGTATGGGCCTTTGGCCTGAATTAAATAGTTCGTAGGCATCGCTGTAAGGTGAGTAGTGTGAGAATGAGGTTAATTTGGTGAATGGTGGTCTGATGTGGTTGGGCGAAGCCGATTAGGGCGGTGGACATTGGGTGTGATCAGGGGAGTTGTGGAGAGGTCAAGAGCTCCAATAAGGAGAGGGATTTTACTCAGGGGAATGTGGTGGAGTTTTTGGTGGTGTTGGTGGAGTGCTTTGTTGTCAGAGCCGGTCGAGCGACCATGCCAGAGGAGTGGCCGGAGTCAAGGAAGATGGTGATTCGGTGGTTGATCCTAGGTTCTAAGGAGATAGAATTAGGCTAAGGAGGGAGAGGGAGAGCAAGAACTAAACTATGGATGAAAAGAGGGGGATTTGGCACCGGCTGTGATTGGTCAATGTCAGAGAGGGCGAATCCTCCGGTGGGAGAGATGGCGAGGAGGAAGGGGTTAAGGCGGCCCTGGCTTTGGTCCACCAGGCGTAGATGAAGGTGGGGAAGATGTTCCCTCTGCCTATTGTTCATGGTAGAGGGCGACGAAGGGGATTTGAGGAGCTCGTCGGAGCTACGGTCAGAGGCAGCTGAGGAAGAAGATGAAGAAGCTTTTTGGTCGATAACTGAGCTAAGGAGAATGTTGGACCATCATGGCTTTTTATAAAGCTCGAGAATGAGCTCTCAATCAAGGGAGGAACCTGAATGAGTTGTGATTTTAGGAGATTTTGGATCCCTGAAATCTCAAGCTCGCTAAGGGTCTTGTCTTCGATTTTGGACTTGGCATCGAGATTAAATGGTAAGGGATCTTCTAACGATCATCTCCAATTTTAGGAGAGTTTGATTGAGAAATCAAGAGAGTTTCTAAGTTTGAAGGTCAGAGGGTTGCGGGGAGATTCTATTTAGACTTTCAATGGCAGTAGGGAGCATTTTGTAAATGAGACGAGAAAGCTAGGGGGCCATTCGTAAGGAATTTTTGAAGTTAGGGGCTTGAGTGTAGGAAATAGAGATCTTAGGGTCTAATTGCAAACTAGGTCAAGATAAAGTCTGATTGGGCTCAAATTTTGAGATTAACCTAATTTAGACTCTGGGAATCTAATGGTAAAGTTGGATTTGAGTTCTAAGCACGTTTAACTGGGCAATTCGCACAGAAGCCCAAATTAGGGTAGAATTCTATTTGAAACTCTATTTTACATCAAAATGGGTTTAGATGATAAAACCATGGGTACCAAACCTATTAGAATATTTTGCTATAAATTTTAAGAGGTTTAGATGAATTTTATCTTGACCAAAACCTCTTCAATTTAAGCAGGTCTAAATTTAGGGCTTTGTGTACTTTTTGGTTCTTGAAATGTGCGAACCCTGTTTCTGTTAGTGTTGACCCATTTTTTGGACTTTTTACCTTATTTGACCTCTAATTAACCCCTGAGTGATCCCGTGGTCACTTTGCATTCATGATGTGATGTTAAAACTGTAGAATTAACCCTTTTTATTATTTTCACCTCAAAACAGATCTGAGTGGTATTATTGTCCTTGGATGATTATTTAGTAGCATTTGTCTCTTGATTCTAACTAATTCAAGCTACTTATGGTGAATGATGGTGTTACCATCAACTCCACTATTTTCTTGTGCCTATCAGATAGTCCAGTATATAACCTCTCTACCAATTGCCATTTAGGCAGTTGATGATGGGGGCATAATTGAAGTAGATCATTAAAGCACTCCAAAGTCTGTTGGAATTGTTCCCCATCTAATTGAGTAAAACCCATGATCTCCCTCCTGAAGTGGCTAGTTTTGCTCATTGGGAAGTATTTCTTCAAGAATTCTCCCTTAAGGGTGTTCCAATCATTCACCCTTGCATATAAGGTGCAATACTAGTGCTTTGCCTTGTCCTTAAGGGAGAAGGGAAAGAGGGTCCTCATCAGAGCTTCACCAGTGAAGTTTTGAAGTTTCATTGTGGTGCAGACCTTGGTGAATTCCTCTAAATGCCAGTAGGGGTCCTCCCTAGTAGTACCATAAAAGGAGGGAAACAAGGATATGGTACTGCTCTTGATCTCATATGGATTATCCCTTGCTGGCTGTCTTAGTGCTTGAGTGGGTTGGTTAGTCAGAATAAAGTAGTCCCTTCGGGTCCTTTGTTGATTTTCTCCTTGATTAGCCATTTCTTCTCTCTTTTTTCTTTGGTGGGCTCTCCTAGGGATTCTCTCAGGCTCAAGATCAAACAGTAGACTACCCTCAAGAAACCTTCTACCAAGCATACAATATCTACCAATCACAATTCAAGTTCTTGCCAGTTGAGTAAGTGAAACCCCCATTCAACAGATAGGTCAAAAAGGGTCAAGGCGATGTCCCTCCATTCCCACGAAAGTGGTATAAGAGGAAGTTGTGACTTGAGATTCAGACCTACTCTGTTTTGTGGGGCAGAGGTAGATTGGTTGATATAGATGGCCAAACAAGTTATTCAATACAATTACATGATCTAATCCAACCTTCGAGTGCCCTATGACATATACCTTACTTCAATGATACTCTAAGGTGATCTAGTGAGAAGTTACTCCGAGGACGGAACTAAAGGATGCAAGTAGGGTGAATCCTTTCTTTGAGGCGATGTGGATGCGATGCCTCTTAACTACCCTTTTGTTCCTTTAAAGTGTGCCCCCCTCCTTGAAGTATCAAAACACTTGGTCACAGGATAGTACCACCACCACAAAGTGAAATAGGATGGTCTACACCGATAAAGAGATCGGTGCCAATAGCCTTATGGGATCATGAGCTAGTGCGGTGCCTAGTGTGCATGATTAGTGTTAGAAGTGTGTATTACACTGCAAATTAGTTTGATTTTGAAAAGAATCGCACACAGGTCCCTTCTGATCAGATCAAATGTGATTTTGATTTTAAGGTCGAATCTGATTAGTAGTCCCAATTTCAGTTAGGCGATCACTTAATTAGGTTAATTCAATCAATTTGGTGGTCTTGAGATTTAATCCCCATGCAATGCATGACTAGGAGTTGGATGCAATGATAGAACGATATACCTGACTCTAGAAAAATTCATGTAGATCATGAACGCAATGAGAAATGAGATCTAATGTGCTCCTCAATTGCCCCTAAATGCATGCACCTAAGGGTATGCAATTGCTAAAGAGGCAGCTCAATTTTTTTTGTCTCTTCTTTTTAGTGCAAGCAGGCAGAAACTGAATCAATCACACATAGAGAAATAGCCCTAGTCACTAAAGAAAGTGGCAATAGAACACCAAAAATTAGCCCTAATGTTACAAGGGTGAGAAGACTGAAATGAAATAAACTCGATGACGACAAAGAATCACCCGTGAAAGCAGGATCCAGGTCTCATTCTCTTTGCATCCTTTTTGCGTGTGTGCGCGTCGCTCAAGGTCGATGTTGTCACTCCGCTGCACCTGTCTTCTCATCAATTTCCTCACACAGAAAAAAAGAGAATGGTCAGATAAATAAACACCTCAGAATAATCAGAAATAAAATTAGGTGAATCTATTGCATCAGTTGCCTCCCTGGCAACAACACCATTTGAATGGGAGATATTGCTTTTCAGAATGACATGTCAGAAAAAATATGCCGTCGTCGGAAAGTCATATGGTGGAAAAAATTCCCGATTAGAAATATTTATCAGTAAAAATAACCACGAAGAGTCAGGTTGTGTCCATAGGGAGGAATGACCAATAAATCCACCAATATTTTCAATGCATTATTCAAGTATGTTGGACGAGGCTAATATGATGCAAAATCAATTTGTCAATAAGTTGTATCAAATTAGATCAAGAATTACTTGAATGAGCATTAATACAAAATATATAGAAGGAAGAGGGTTGAGAAACAATTACCACACAATATAAAATATTCTATAAAAAATTCCTTTCTTCAACTGTGATTCATTTGAACTAATTGTCCTCCTCTTGTAGCAAAATAGGGGATCTTTCCTACTCTTACACTCACTGATGTGGGCTCGGTTCCCAATGAGATCGCACGTGAAGGTCGCTGGTGGTAAGGGTTGCGGGTGGGTGGCCACATCATGGTTGTTTGTGGTTGGTGGTGGCCAGTTGGAGGAGATGATGCTCGCTGGCGAGGATTGCTAGTGGTGAACGGCAGCTAGAGGTGCCCCTATATGCAGCAGAGGGTAGTTAGAGGCTTGAGGCAAGATGGATGGTGTCGACAGTGAGGAGAGTAGAGGCTAGACGTGTGGGCTGCGTGTGGAGGAGCTGACATGAAGTTTGGGTTCCTCTTCTCTATCAGCGGAGAAGAAGAAGAGGAGGAGGTTGCACTGTGGTTGTGCACGAATGCATGGTGCCTGCACGGCCGAGGGGGAAGGCCACGTGCAAGGGTTGCTGCTCATGCGCGAGGGCGTGGTTGCGAGTGAGTGTGGCTGCATGGTGAGGTGCGAGTGCAGTGGTTCTACTGCTGCTGGCATTGACGAGAAAGGTTTACAATGGCGAGTGGTGGCGCTTTACATACAGCTTGAGAGGGAGAGGGAGGGCATGTAAGGGCGCCTGTTATGCGTGGACGTGGGGTTGCTAGAGAGGGAGAGGAGCTTTGCATCCACTGAGAGGGAAGCTCGAGAATGATGGTCGGTGGCAGGCATGATCACAGAGGCACGGTTGCCGTGTTGGCATGATGGGAGGTCATGGTTGAGCGGGAGACGTGAAGGATAGGAAGCGCTATGGTCGTGATGGTCATGAGGTGAATACGGTCATGGGCAGTATCGAGGTGGAGTTATGTGGTGATGAGGGGAGAGAAGGAGCACGGTGGTGATGTCGGAGACAAGGTAGCTGCCGCGGTGGCGATGTTGCGGTTGTCATCGAGGCTCGCGATGGTGGTTGGTGCCCGTGGGTGAAGATGATGATTCTGGAGGTCATCCTTGTGCCTGTTAATAAAAAAATGGGAGAGAGAATATCTAGGGGAGAGAGAGAGAATAAGGAAGGAATGATCGTGATTTCATGTGACCAAAAGAATAAAAGAGGTTTTAGGGACAATAAGAAGGAAGGGGTTGCAAGTAATTGAGAGGCATATAAGGATGCACTCTAAAATTGATTACCATGCTATTTTTGCTAGAATAAAATCCCAACAATATTATGATATCTCAAATTGAGAATTGATGTGATGCCCCTGCCTGTAAAATGAACAATTAATCCCTTTATAGAAAGATTAATGCAATTAATGTATGAAATGATAAATCTAAAGCTCACATAATTTTGTCAATATCATGCATGCTTTAAATTAATCTCTTATTCCAATAACAATATTTCTAGGCTCCAATTTAGTCCACTAAAGTGGACCAATCACTCATCATCACCCTCTGCCACGTACGATAGGCAGAGGGATCTTCTTCCTCAAGTGTTTGTGAAGCTTCCATGAAACTTCAACCTCTCTAGCCTATTCTTCCACTCCAGCTGCTTCATCAACTTCCTCTGCTCTGGCGTACCTCTGGTAGTGTCTCCCTTGCCTCCTTCCTCCCAATTAGTATTGGACTTCTCTTTCTCTCTCCCTCAATTGCGAATCTAGGGCTTCTTGGCTTCTAGCTACCTCTCCTTTGTCTTCCCCGACGCTAGCTACTTCACTGCCGACCACCTCCATCATCGGCACACCTTCGCCCATCACGCACCCCATAGCCACCACCACTGGCATCACCTCACCACCGTGATCCCTTCTAGCTCCTCAATTTCACCATTCACCAACACCATCACCTTCCTCCATCACCACCGACTGGAGCTCATCAGAGCTTCTCCACCATACACCTACGACCACTCGCACCTCCAATCACCTTAGGGCTTTTGTCTGGCGAGTAGTGTCCAACCTTCGTGTGTGCTTAATTCTGGCTCTAGGGTCATATTCTTGTTGCAGGTGTTTTGCCATCACCAGTCATCATGTCCTTCTCCAGCCACTGTCATCTGGCCACCACCGGTGTCGCCCCCACTCCCAATCGATGTGGAACAATTTCAGGGTCATCTCTAGACCCTCAATTGGGCGAAGCATCAGTAGCAATAGACTGAATTGAGCCATACTTCTCCAGGGCTGCCATAGGGAAGAACTGTGGGATTTAGTCCCACATTAAGGACTGACGAGCTCTTGAAGGAATATAATATGCATTGTGTGGGATATCTAGCTACCTCAGTATGAACGAGGGTGAGGTCCCCTCATCCACATGTGCCCACCCACTCACCCGTGACCCTCGCATGCGGGCTTGGGCCTCTCGAGCTGATTACCTGGTTACTGTTCACTTGTATACCTATACCGAGGTCTGGAAAAAGGAGAGAGAAGAGGTTTCTGACGAGGGTGGGGGATGGTTTTTGCACAGTTACTCTTTAAGATTCGTGCCATCGCCTAACACTTAGGCGAATTTCCAAAAGGTGCTGAGGCTTTGACATTTAAGCCATTTGACCTTAGGGTCCGACGTCTAATTTAAGGCCCTGTGGAGATATTGATAGTTGGTCTAATGCAGATATTCTTGGTTAAGTGGTTGAGGAATACTATTGAGACATTTGATTGGGATTTGTGCTTAATTCAAGGGCATAATTGCTGATTTCAACCACCATTTCTAGTCCTCTATTTTTATATTTTTGTCCCTAACTTTTGAGATACATTTCTGCTTTTAATTAAATATCATTTTGATTATTTGATTTAGTTACATTATTTTCTCTGAATATTGTGATTTGTGATTGATTTGTTACACTTGCTCCCTGCAAACAACGTTGGAACTCATGATTTTTCATTCATTATAAATTTAAATGTCATATCGATTTTCATTGCTATACTACGACATGATATTTTCCTAAATACGATGATTTTCGATTGTAACACCAACATCTAAAAAACATTTAGAAAATTAGAAAAGGCCATTGTTTAGTCTTAGTAAAATTTGAGGTAGATGATTGGTTTGAGCTTCCACCACCGAGGAGGAAAAATGCCTCCTTTGAGGATGCGATGTCAACATGTTACCATCTCAGCACTACTCCATATCTATATTTCATATCTTTAGATGGAGCATTAAGGCGCATTTGGTAGCTTAGGTGTGTTGGATGGTGCTCTACGCATAGCATCGAAGCAAGAGCCTAAGTTCCCTTGTAGTGCCCCATTACACTACATTGTGTTTTGGTGGTGTGAGCTCCTAGGGTGTGTCTTGGATAATACTATCATGAAGTGAAGGCACAAGAGCCACCTCAAGGATGGGTAACCTGAATGATGATATCAGCACATCTGTTGTAGGATTAAGCTAGGAATAAGCATGGGGAAGACAAAAAAAAAAAGTTTCAAAAACACGACCTTATAAATTACAATAATGTTGGCATTCACAAAGCATTGTCACAAGATTTTAAAATTTATACAAGTTGCAAGTCAAACTGAAGAGCCAAGGAAATTCTAACTGCAAACTTGATATCAAGTCATTTGAATGTAAAAATAGTTAACTTGTGAATTTTTGAAGGATACATTGATCTCGATTCATCTAAATTTTGGATCCAAAGATGAATCTTGATGTTTTATCCTTAACAAATCTCATGCTTTTCTTGTTTTCAATCAACCAAAGTCCCATAATCTTCTCAAAAGTAAAAAAATTATTCTTTCCCAAAAATCTGTTTTGTTAATGATGATTTCATGGCCTTAGGATGATTTTGCTAATGAAATTAGTTAATCATCATTCATCCCAATAAAATGGGTGTGATAAAGACTAGTTAATCATCATTCATATGTCCTAAAATAGATCTAGCCCTTAGGATTTTATCTCCGCAAATGGGTTTTCAGATTGGATTTAGGCATTCACATAGGATAGGCATGCATTCCCTTTTATTGTGTTTTTAATGAGTTTATTTGAGTGTCAAGGATAGGTAGAGAGTCATATTCTACACACTTTGGCACTCAGGAAGGCAGAAGATGAAGGAGAAGCTCACATCAATAAGATGTCAGTTGGATCCTAGCTCATTCTAGCTGGATCAACTCATCCTTATCTCCATTCAACTCATCTCAGCTGAATGGTAGCTCAAGTTAGTTCACCTTATCTCCATTCAGCTTGCCTCAGTTGAATGGTAGCTCAAACTTGCTCAAGTTAGTTGATCCTAGCTCCATTCTAGCTCCTCTCAGCTTAAGGCAGTTCAATGGAAGCTCTACTAGACTAGGCTTAGCTACTACCATCAACTAGCTAAGCCTAGCTGGCTAAAGAAGTCCTCAACCAGTTCAGGCCAGCTAAAGTCCAACTCCCAGGGACATAACTCAGCTTAGCTTGGTTGAGCTATGTTACTTGACCTAAGCTAGCTACCTCAGCTAGCTGGGTTGTCTTTGGGAAGACCAACTCCAACTCACCTCAGCTCGTCAGTAGAAGCCAACTCATCTTAGCTTGCTTAGCAGCTAGCAAAGAACTAGCTAGCTAAGCTAGCTAATGGGCGTAGATGCAACCCTCTTCAGCTTTAGCTAGCTTCAGTGAAGCTTAATGTAGCTCCTTCCAGCTCCTCATCTCCAAAGCCCTAGCTTCCTCTACCTCCTACTCCAGTCATCTACTAGCTAAGCTAGCTTAGCTTAGCTAGTCCACCTCCATGGCATCCAACCCTAACCCTAAACCCCACTTAACTTGCTCCAACAAATAAGCCTACCTAAGGTCCACCTAAGCTACCACCTACTCTTACTCCTTTTGGCACCAACCTAAACACCACCTTCAACCCACCACCACCACTAAGGGGCACCACAAAAGTGGAACCAAAAATCTCCATAACCAACCCCTACTTGGTGCCACTTTACCCTCCAAAACCCCACCACATCACCACCATCCAATCATCTCCTAAGGCTATCTACACCTTCCGAGTTGGCGCCAAAGAGAACCCTTCTAGAAACCCATTCTTGGTGCCAAAATTGAGGTGGTAATCACCACCTTGGATGGCCCCCTTGCACCCATTAACAATCTTTTGCATCCATTGAGTTGGCACCACCAATTCTCCACCTTAGGATCTCCGTAACCACCCCATCAACCAATCCTAGCCATCAGTTCATCCTATCCCTTCCACTCTATAAAAACACCATTAACTAGCCGCCTTCTGATCATCCTCCATTAGTTTAACTCCATTAATGCCACCTACATAATTTAGCCATGGAAGGAGAAGAGAAGAAGATCAAGGGGGCAACCTACCCACCCCCTTGGTGCCTTCTTCCTCTTTCTTCCACTCCCTTGTGCCACTCCAAGGAGGATTTATTTGCCAAGAGGGGACAATTAGGCATGGAGGAACAAGGTGGTAGACGTCCACCTTGGAGGAAAGCTTTGAGGAGCCATCAACTTGGATGCAAGGAGTTCTTTCCAAGAATAGGAGCTGTTGTGCTTGGAGCAAGAACTACCTCCTTCATCATCTTTGGAGGACACCTTTCTTCTTCCTTATTTTCTTTGTGTTAGCTAGTGTTATCTTTCATTTTCTTGTAAGAAGCATTCAGCTAGTTGTCGTCAACTTGCTAGTAATACAAAGATTTTTATTTGCCTTCCAAATTTCTATTTTTTACTTAGTGTGTTTTCTTATTTCTGGTAGTTGTAGTGTACACACACTCTTCCCTTCTAATTACCCTAGGAGCACTATCCTAGGGTGAGTTTAGAAGAGAGGATATTTTTGTGACTTAGATTTAGTTGATAGGTGTAGTTTAAGCATGAGCTTTTCAAGTGACCGTTATTTTGAAAACCCTAATAATAACAAAATAAAAAATACAAAAATACAAGTGTGGATTTGAGAGGCGAGGGAGAGAACCATCTTATGTGAGTAACAATTTGACTTTTTTGGACGATCCTAGATACTCGATTATCTATGTATTATAAATTTAAGAGTTGATTGCGGATTTACGCACTATGACACTAATTACATCAATTAACAAATTGCGTAAATCTCGTATCACACACCACCCGAATATGAGTTACTAAATCAAAATTAACAATAATCTACGACATATCAAGTGAATCAACATTTATTCCCTAATCCATCTACCCTACAAAACTCGCAATCGTCTTCTCAATTTTCTTCGCATGCGGATATTAACTCTGTTACAACCTATTGGGGGACCTCTTCTTGGGATCCCATACACCCATGAGTGCACCAATCAGACCCTAGTATGTCTAGAACTACTTCTATTGCAACATCGATTAGAGCTTATTCACCTGATCCTGGTAATATTCCCTCTAATTCTTTTGGTTAGGTCCAACCTTCTATAGGACAAGACACCCAAGTCCCTTTTCCTGAAGCCTTGAATAGAAATCTAGGAAACCAAAGAAACTTGTCACTATAGATTAAGATTTAATTAATGTTTTTGAACATGTACACATTAACATTCCACTCCTAGATGCTATTAAGCACATCCCAACTTACATGAAATTTTTGAAAGGCTTATGTACTCCGAGGGTAAGCCGATGAAAGGGGACACTGCAGTACTTTCTGAGAAAGTTAGCTCGATAATATTTAATTTGCTTACTTTAAAGAAGAAAGACCTAGGATCTCCTTTGATATCATGTGTTATTGGGGGCCAATGTTTTGATAGAGCCCTCCTAGACTTAGGAGCATTGAAAGAGTGATCTTCATTTTCGATAAAAATTTTAACATAAAATGACGTGTCGTTACAATTCATTGGAAAATCGCTTTTCAAAACATTTAATATTCAACAACTAATCACAGAAATAGTTAGTTCATCTCCATAGGGAGGAATTAACTTATTAGACTCGTGAGTGGTGCCTCGTTTATTCGGGAATATCTATGGGTGCGCATGCTAACTAATGCAACTTATTTTCAACATAAGTTCTCATTCTAAAAAATTAATCCATAATGTAATTATTCACATGCAAAATCATCACAATATAATACCAGGTAAAATAGTGATCTTGATACAGGTAACCCCATAAATTTTAATTTCCTACAAGATAGAGCCTGTTCACTATATCTAATATCCCATATTTTTATCATTCATGAGGGGAATTTAGCCATAAGTAATTAATCAAAAATAGAGGCAGTATTCATGCATTTAGGTTAGGTGCATTAGTATAAAAAAGAAGAAATAATAAATAATAAATAAATAATAAAAAATAATTATATCTCTTTTATTTTCTTGAGCTGAATTGGTTAGTTCTTAGCAGAAAATTTTTATCAAGTAGGTGTCATTGAAGAATTTCTTCTTAAATTGCTTTTTAAGTTTAGAATCTAGTACATTTACTTCACTTGCACGTAAACTGGGTAATGGATCTTTGAAGAAAACCAATAAACATTTTTAGTTTGCTAAATCCTTGGACAGTTAATAGGGAATCAGGCATACTATCTTCTATTCAGATCCACCTAACATCTGTGAGAAGTAGAGAGATTACTAGTGTGCTAAGTCCAGAGCAAGGACTCCTAAGTTCTGGATAATTAGAGGATGATAACTCAGAGGTAGGCATAGTTTTCGCTCTCTGTTCCTGTGTACGTACATTGTGTGAATTCCTGAGAGTCACCAAATAAGGCAGATACACAGAGATTGAGTTTGAATAAAACTATGACTATGGTGGATGGTTATGACCATCCATAGAGTCCTTGGCTGAAGGAGGGTAATAGTGTTAAAGGTCAGAAATACGCATGTCCTATCCATTCCTTCCCGGTGCCGAAAGTAAGCACTTCCACCAAATAAGCCACACAATATCGTCTTGACCATCATCATCCCTAATAGTGTCTCATAAATAAAAGTCTGTGTCATGTTGTGCTGGAGATATAAAAAAAATATAGAGAGAGAGAAAGAAGAAGCAAAGAGAAATATTTATATTTAGAAAAAAAGAGAGAAAAAGAAAAAAAGTCCAAGTTTGGAGCTTTATCTTCATGTCATTTTTTGTGTCATTGTTTTTGAGGCAACAACAAAAACACCAATTGTGATCCACCAAATATGACCCATACCTACTTTTTAGTATTTCTGATCGCCCAAATACTGGCTAAGGTCCTCTAAATTAGTTGTAGGGTTATTAGGACTTTAATTGAAGTGTGAATACCATGTGAGGCCACCAAATATTGGGTACATTTACAAAATCGGGTAAGACATGTGATCTCAGAAAAGGAAGAAGAAGAAGAAAAAGAAAAAGAAAAAGAAAAAGAAAAGAGAGGGTGAGTTAGCACAAAGGAATACAAAGAGAGCACAGTTTTGTTTAGCCTCACCCTAGGTTGACTCATTTGATAGTCTGGAGAATTAGAATCTGCAATACTAGTCTACTTGTAGCACGAGATGAGCATGAGCCACCAAATATAAATTCATTTGACTCAGTATCTCCTGCCTAAGCCAAAATGCTAGGGTCAAACATCATATTATTTTCTGCTTTATCCCTGAGGGAAGAAGCTGCTTATCCTAATAGAAGTTTTACCAAGGGTTAAGTACGAACTGTAAATGTAAGTTGGCTTTTCACTTGGATCCATTACTCAGGCTACTATCACTTCACATTTATCTAGATCTCTAAATTTTTGGAATAGGAAAAGAAGAAATCTTTTGGTTACTTCCATTATTTTTCACTTTTTGCTAGGGACTAGCAAAACTTCGGCATGGGGGCATTTGATAAGTCCACCTCTATGGACCATTATTTGGCCTAAGTACTCTTTAATTAGCTGTTCTTAATTGTTAATTGATTAAGAGTTAAATGGGAATTCACCTTAGTCTGCATATAATCCTCTACACCAATTTTACATTTAATAACATATGTTATGATAATATAATTTATTTGATGAATACAGGCTAGGTGCAAGAGTTCACATGACATTTCTACATTTATAAGATGTCTGGAGATTAGTTTGGACATCTAAGAACCTCCATGTGGACTCACTGCAATCCACACTTTTTAAGATGTCTAGACTGTTGATTGGACGTTTGATAGAGTATGGCCAGAACTTATCTTCTATTCCAACCACTCGCGATCTTCGCTAAGTGGCTGGAGAAGTTGGTGGCTGAAGAGAAACCAACGAAGAGCATTTTTTAAAAGCCATACCATTCTCCTCCTGGGTGGACTTCTTCATCCCCTCCACCATGAAGGAGGCGCGCACCTTGTGGCTGGAGTGTACATTGTGAACTTTAAGCATGCACTGTGAATCTAGAGAACACCATAGACCACTGAGTGCTTCGACCTTGCCCTCATCTCTGCTCATACATGCAGTGACAGTGCGTGCATGCCACAACCCCTCTACTCTGCTTGAACGTAACCGTTCCCTCATCCCGCACTCTACCTAACATGCCACTATTGCATCCTCTTCCTCCACCTACTGCGACCAAGGAGGGAACCCAAGACTATCTCAACTGCAACTGCGACCACCGCACTTTCAGACCTCAGCCACCAATCGTGCATGCCACCATCACGCCAAAGCGCGTGCGCACTGTGCGCACGCCGCCACAGTAGCCAAACTCACCCTCACCCCTGCTTCTTTGTCTTCTTCCTCTTCTTCCTTTCCATGCGTCCTCTGCAACTCTTCACGTAAAAGCCCAAAGCTTGCAGCCACCTCCTTACCGGCCAGCCATCTCCGGCCACCCATTCTCCACGACAACACCACTGGTGATCTCCATGCAACATGCCAACCCCTTCCATGCCTCCATGCAGGCCACAACGGTTCCTCTACTCGCCAACAACTTCACTGCTGCCGGCCCACCTCCTCGCTTGTTGGCCAACTCCAGCCACCTCCGTCGACGCCACAACCGCCATCATGAAGCCAACGTGCCGCTGACCTTCCCCCAGAGCCTCGCCGACAGCCATTCTACCCGTGCGCAAAGAAGAGAGAGGCAAAAACCTCTATTTTCCATCCAATTAGTATTTACGAAAAATGACATTGCAAGCTTTCCTATTCATTTATTTACCAAATTAATATATTAAGGTGAATTTGCATGCATATCTGTCTATCCTGGATAAATTGCTTTTGGTTGAGTATCTCATGAATTAGATAAGAGCATGCCACATTGATTATCGGAAATAGGGAATGTTTTATTGGAAATTAGTATTTACATTGATTAACATTACCAAGATCATTATTTAATAGAATATTATATTATGGTAATTTTGCATATAAATACCTACATTCATGATTAATTAATTAAAACAAGCATTTATGTGAGAAAATGAGTTGCACTAAGTAATGTGCACACCAATTGAGATTCCCGAATAAACACAGCACTACTTACTTGTCCAATAGGCTAATTCCTCCATGTGGACTTATCAAGCATCCACTAACCTTATCCTTAATTCCCTAGTAGAACATTTGATGTTAATACCTTAAAACCTAAAGGTGGGACTTTGCAACTTGTTGATAGATGCCGTAAGTCACCAAGGGGAGTATTGGAAGATATTATTGTAAGAGTTCGGGATTTCTACTTTCCAGTGGATTTTATCATATTGGATATGGAAGTTCCTGAACGAATTGAGGATACCCCAATCATCTTAGGGAAGCCCCTTTTGGCTACTGTAAAGTCCAAAATAGATTGTGAATATGGAAAGATGGAACTTAAGTTTGGGGAGAAGACGTGTAAACTTGATATTTTAAAAGCTTTTAGGGGATTAGATTGCAACTGGATTGTGGAAGTTACAGCAATCTTTGTTCTTGAGGATGAGCCATCCTTTGAGTCTCTTAGACCTCAAGAGGAAAATCCGCTATACGATTCTACACTCAATCTAGAGGTCGAATCATCTGATACACTATTACCTCTTTCCTTTGTAGAAGCTCCCGTCCTAGAATCTATTGTTGATCCTGCACCTAAAGTCGAACTCAAGCCCTTGCCTGATACTCTAAAATACATATATTTCTAACTCGATCAATCTTTCCTTGTGATTATCAATTCACCTCTTTTAGAAGATCAACAAACAAAATTGATCATGGTACTACAAGATCATAGGAAGGCAATCGGGTGGACACTTTACCACCTAACTAGGATAAGCATCAATTATTGTACTCATAGAATCTATATAGAAGACGGGGCATGACCTTCCTGTGAAGTATAATGTAGGTTGAATCCAAATCTTAAAGAGGTCGTTAAGAAAGAAATAATTAAGTGGCTTGATGTAGATATTGTTTATCCTATATCAAATAGCCCTTGGTGAGTTCGATTCAAGTGGTGCCTAAGAAGGCAGGGATCATCGTAATCAAGACTAAATCTATAGAAACCATTCTCACACAAATTGCAAATTCGTGGTGAGTTTGTATCGACTATCAGAAGCTCAACTCCGTTACAAAGAAGGACCACTTCGTTTTACCTTTTATCAATCAAATCCTTGAGAAAGTAGTTGGCAATCGATTTTTCTACTTTCTAGATGGTTACTATGGATACAATCAAGTTGCTATTTACCCCAAGGACCAAGAGAAAGCAACATTCACCTACCCCTTCGGGACATTTGCATTCTGAAGAATGCCATTTGGGCTCTGTAATGCACTCGCAACTTTTTAGTGGTGCATGATAGCCATCTTTTTCTAGATGGTAGGTGACTATATAGAAGTTTTTATGGATAATTTTTCAGTCTTCGAGGATACTTTCGAATTGTGTTTGGATAACTTGTCGATGATCTTGAAGAGATGTATCAAAGTAATTCTGATCCTTAGTTGGGAAAGGAGCCACTTTATGGTACCTGAGGGCATTGTACTTGGTTACCTCATGTCTGAGCAAGGTATCCAAGTAGATCGATCCAACATTAACCAAATTTGCAATTTACCTATACCAGACTCGATCAAGGGCATACGATCTTTTTTCGGGCATTTGGGATTTTATCAGAGATTTATTCTTGACTTTTCAAAAATTGCTTGACCTCTAACTGACCTCCTCATGAAATGTAGGACTTTTAAAATGGACGAGTAGTGTATCACTGCATTTCACACTTCATAGATTGAGTCACATAGGCTACTATCCTGCAACCTCCTGGTTGGAATCTTCCTTTTGAAATAATGTGAGACGCTTCAGATTATGCAGTGGGAGCTATTTTAGGTCAAAAATTTGTGAAGAAACCTATAGTGATTTATTATGCTAGCAGGACAGTTAGTGATGCATAAAAGAATTGCACTGTTACAGAGGAAGAGCTGCTAGCAATAGTATTTGGATTAGAAAAGTTTCGATCTTATATTTTGGGTTCTCAAATTATTATGTACTATGATCACTTAGCAATCAAATACCTTCATTCAAAGAAAGGCACAAAACCTACATTAATTAGATGGATCTTACTTTTGAAAGAGTCTGACTTAAAAATTCATGACATGGCGGGACGATAGAATGTAGTTGTCGACCACCTTTCGTGCCTTCCTTCTGAGAATATTGAGATATCTCCACCAGTCACAAAACACTTCTGGTCACACAGGTTTTGTGAGTTGGAAATCAGGGTTATGAGTAACCCATCGTTGTAGCTACAAGACACGTGGTCAAATAAAATTTATAACCGAAACTAGAACAGTGAGTCCCTGGTCAAACATAGGGAGGCGACGTTTACTTTAATTGAAAACCGCACTTCGATTTTATTTGTTTTTGGTAGATTTTATCTTTTCTAATTTTTTTTTGTATTTTTAGGAAGCAAGAGATCAGATCGACAAATGCTTATCTAGCTAATCTACTTGCAAATATAAAAGAGTGAGAGAGAAAGAAAGAGAGAGAAACAATCATCCATTCATGAAAAATTGTTTGTTACACTATGGAAGTGGAAAATCTACACTATGAAATCATGAAAAGGTAGAATGAGGTGAGAGAAATCCCCCTCGATGGTTGCTCGGAGGATGACTCGCTCTGACGTCACCCGAAGGAAGGTGGTGAGAAGTGGGATGAAGGAGGACGGAGCTGGAGGACGGAGGATGGGGTAGGACGGCATCGCGGCGAGGATCTTCTTCCCAAAGGGTGGTGGGAGGACGGCCATGGGATGCTCCATGAATGGGGATGAGGGGAGGGAAACTATTTGATTTTCTACTCTAGAGGAGCATCCCAGGCTTGGGACAAGCTCTCTCTAGATCCTTGGAGGTGGTGAGAGGAAGAAAGGAGAAGATGGATTGGAATGGTGGTGGGTAAGTCCTTTTATAGTGGAGGAGGAAGAACAAATTCATATCTAGGTCATTAGTGACGGCCGTAAACATCGCTACATCCGTCACTGAAGATCCATGCCATTCAATACTCCTGTAGGCTCGTGGATCATGCATCATGTTTTACACATGAATGCACTATGCGGCCATGCTAGCTATGCTCGTGCCCGCTGCCACCCCTGCAACTGCTATTGCACGCACATACTCTGCTGCGCACGTCGCGGCAGTTAGGTGCGCACGTGCCTCCATACACGTGCACGCCCACGCTACTGTGCATGTGCGGTGGTTCATGTGTATGTGTGGGTGGCTTGGGTTGCGCCATGTGGCACGACTTGGGCCGTCCATCTTCATTCCTTTTAGAGGGTACCACTGTGCTCGGATCAAAATGATTTTCGCATTGCTGAACTGCAATCGTTGCTCTAGATCCATTGTACCATCAGATTTTTCATCCAAAACCCGTAAGGATGTTTCATTACCTCCTGGTCGTTGATCTTCCTTGGGCTTCGTATGATGTTATGGGACTCCGATCTAGACAATTTTCGAGGCGTTAGACTCTGATCATCATCCTGATCAGATCCGTATGATCTGATCATCCATCTAAGACCCTGAAATAAATCTCCTTCCTTCCAGTCCATAAAAAGGACTTAGTTAACCTAAAATATATACAACTATTCTAAATGCAGAATGATGTATACTATTCAATATTTATAACATGAAATGCAAATCTAAGCCTAGGAACATGCTTGAAAAGGCATTTTAACCTAAATGGATGTGTCTACTGATTAGCCCATAGTTGTGGGCTATTTAAGTATTTAATTGCCTAGACATTAGGTTAATTCTAACATTTATTTAGCATAAATTAAGATGTAAGTAGATTAATTTATATTTTTAATTTAATTACATAATCCATGCATTGCATTCATATTTAAAGTGCATTTAGAATTAGCTTAGAATGACATTCATCTAATTAGTTAACCAATTAGGTACATTATTTTCATTAACATAAAAGTTGAGGGTCTGTATATAAATGACCATAATATTTTAACATTATTTTCTTTATTCTTCTTGCAGGAACAGCTGGCTGCCGCTCCAACGCCACCAGCTGCCATAGTGAAGAACCCATTCAAGGAGGAGCGGATGTGTTGGATCTGGTCGGGCAGCTGATTTCAAATTTATGTAGGCCACTACAAAAGGAGGAGGGAGGAAGCTGAGCTCGGGAGGCCTCCACCACGAACCACCACTGTGCAGAGAGATCTCCTCTCTTCCATTCCATACCGTCGGCCTCAACCATGGCGGCGAGTCTCCACCACCGTGGGTGTGTGGTGTGACAGACCACACCGCCATCCGGAGCTCGTCCGCATTACCGTGAGCACCTTAGCATGCATCTCCCTCGCTGTCGTCACCAACAACCACCGCTGCAGCTACTATGAAATCACCCTTTCAGTTAGTTAAGACATCCAGGAAATTTCCCAGACGTCTGAAGTCCACCCCCCACTCGAGCAACAATCTCCGTCCTCCCACTTCACTTCCACCACCCACGCCGCAGTAGCCACCTGCTCACCTCCAGCCGCACGCAACCTCACTTGCTCACTCCCGCATCCACTCCAGCCTGTGCGCATCACCTCCAGCCTCACGCAAGGTGTGCATTGCCTGCAACGCCTCTCCGCTCACTCCTGCTCACCCTCTCGTCCCTGCAGTGCCCCTCCCTCCAGCATTCCTACGAGCACCCACGCCCTCCAGCCAATGCCTCACCACCCATGCGTGCCCACGCCTTAGCCAGCACGCAGTAGCAGAGCCGACAGCCAACGCCTTACTGTGCACGCCCTCCAACTGCACCTACAGAATCACTCCCACGCCTGCAGAGCCTTCCGCCAATAGCACGCGCTCCCGCTTGCCACGCTCACCGCCAACAGCAGCTGCAGCACCGGTTGCAGCCACCTCCGCCGGAGCTCGTCTGGCCGCCTCCGGCCGTCGCGCGACACGCTGCCACCACCGTTTCGAAGCCCTCGGTCCAAGGAACTTCCTCCGAGCTTCCCACGTCCGGCCGTCCACTCCTCGTCGCGCACGCCAAAGGGCAAAAAATCCCTTGTTTTGCTACATTAACGGGGCCATTAAAAATTACATTTTCTGCCATTGTCAATTTTTATTATTATTTTATTGATTCTGCATTATGACAAATATCCTCTAGTTACTCATAATTGCTATTTCAGCATTATTTCTTGTTTCAACCTTAATCTGAAGGTAAATCTGGCTTGATTCTTGTCCAAACTAACTACGAACAAACGTTTTTAACTTGTGCGAATTTAAATATGTCATTGCCTCCCTGTGGATACGAGCTGCTCCTCTGCGAGTGGTTATTTCTTTTTAAATATTGATTAGTCGATTTTTCCACCACAGAAAACTGCAAACGACTTTAAAGCGAAAAATCAACTCGTCATCTACATCATACCCCCATGCTTATCTTTTGCTAGTCCCTAGCAAAATTAAACTACATGCTATGCATAAAAATAGAATTTGGACTTGATCGCTTAGGCCTGAGTTGTTTATTAATAATAGAAAATTTCAACTAAGGTCCTAAACGACGGAGCCTCAACAGTGCCAGGGTGTCTGCCAGAGTGCAGACCACCCAAGTCCTCACCTTATTTGAAAAGGAAGATACTTTTTTTTTTTCTTTTCTAATTCTTTTGTACTTTTGGAGTTTAAGAGTTTCAAGATAACTTTTTACGGCTACCCAACCCACCCAAGACTCGAAAAGGACTCTAAGTACTAAGCATCTTTGTGAAAAAGTGATAGACTCACAAAATGGCCGTTAAGATGGACTTCAGGTTTCTACGACCCTAGGTGACCTTGCCTAAAGGTTTATCTTTATAATCGGTAGCTTTCTCCCTACTTCTTTAATTTTTGGGGTCAACACAAGAGCGAACCCAGTGTATATCTCCCCGGTTTATTCTACTTCCCCGCTTCTTCCCTAAGTGTTTTGGGAATTATTGTGCATTTTTTTGTGAGCTGGATTCTGGACAACTGGCCGATGAGCTGTTACCACCGACAGCTTGCTCGACATACTCGTGTGGTGAAGTATGGTTTTATTTTTTTATTTTTTATTTTCTCCTTTTTCTATTTATTTATTTTTTTTTTAAGTAGGTGGCTTTCCTAATCTAAAGTTTACCTAAAGGTAGTACAATGAAAATGATCTTGTGACTAGGCTCTGGACAACAAGCCGATGAGCTGTTACCACTGACAACTTACCAGCCATACCACCATAGATAGTTCATTAGCTACCCAATTTTCGAAGAAACCGCCGAAAAGTGAGTCAGTGAAAAAAATGTGTGTATATGCTTAGGCTTAAAATCCCACAAATCAGAGAGCAGGTTGATAAGTCGCATACTTATCATCCCAATTTATTAGACAAATTAAGAATGAATTTGAATTGGCGAGGATTCGAGACTAAGTCCATATTCGAGTGGACACCCAGGCTAATTAAGCCTGAAGACTTGAAGAGTCTAAGAGTTTAGGTCTCAAAGTATTAATTCCTAATGTTAATAGCTTCCAAATGCCTAAGTTCTCTTTTCCTAATTTCTTTCTTTTTATACCTTTTCAAATTTTTAATTTTTTTTTAATTTTATAAGAAACTAAAGGAAATTCTATGGAGTTAACATAATGATTTTAGGAATTTATTATTGATGGGAACACCATCACGAGCCCTAACTAGCTTATTTTGACGAAATGAAGAGAATAAATGCTCCTACATTACCAACTGAAGGTCATAATTCACAACATAACCTTTCTAAGAGGAAAACATGAAACTAGGGTTAAAGCTAAAATTTTACCAATGCAATTCAACTACAGGTTTTCTCAAGAGCTAAACAAAGGTCAAATGGTCTTAATAAGTTAACAAGTGGTTTGGATTTGACAGAAAAGAGTTTGTGTGTATCCTGTGAATTAAATGACTTCTTGAAATCATAAAAATAGACTCACTTAATTAACCAATGTTTTGGTTAGGATAAAATTCACTTAAACCCTTGAAAAATTATAGAAAAATATTCTCTAGGGTTTAAAGCCTTCAATTTGGCCATTAGAACCCATCTTGACCTAGTATGGGGTCCCTGACAAATATTTACCCTAAATTGGGTTTTTGCATAAATTTTCTAGTCAATCATGGTCAAACCCAAAATCCAACTTCACCATTGGATTCCTTAGGTCTAAATTAGGTTTGTACCAAAATTTTGACCTAAGATGAGTTTTCCTTGACTTAGTTTGCAAAAAGATCCAACCTGATTACATTTCTACCCTTAACTTTCAAAAACCCTTACAACTAGCGCCCTAGCTTTCTTGTCATCTTCACAAGTAGGTCCCTCCACCATTATCGCAGAGGAGACCTACTCCAGCGACCTTTGACAGAGGAGATCTCTTTGATTTCTTAGAGAATCTCTTCTAAAATTGGAAGGGTGATTCTCTATGGCATTCCCTTCAATCTGAACACATCTTTGATCCCTGATTCTTTCCCAATCTCTCATGTGAATGCATGAGAGATATGAGTATCCTAACAAGCTTCCATCGCCAGCAACTTTCCAAGCTTGGGAAGCTTGCTTCCCAAGCTCTGACCGACCTCCAGAGCTCTATTTAAAGGAGCCCAGATCTCCTCGAGCTCTCCACACTCGAATTTGGCTGTGAACAGC
The DNA here is from genome assembly GCA_037157565.1 of Thalassia testudinum. Taxonomy (NCBI): domain Eukaryota; kingdom Viridiplantae; phylum Streptophyta; class Magnoliopsida; order Alismatales; family Hydrocharitaceae; genus Thalassia; species Thalassia testudinum. Next base: position 126,004,280 of record JAZHRO010000014.1, on the reverse strand, counting down.
CCTAATTCCTTTCTTCCCTTCACAGCCATAGGTTCCTCGATGTCCAGCGACCTTCCTTGCTCCTCCTCGTCCGACCGCCATACCTAGAGAAGATTCCTCCTCCTTGACTTCATCCTCATCTCGCCGTTCCAGCAGGCACTTCCCTCTCTTTGTCCTCACCAATTCCACTTTATCAGAGCTGCCTTCATCTTCGACGTCGGCCACACCAGATCTGATGCCTCCGCTCACCCTCTTCGTCCCTTGACCTTTCAGATAAGCTCCCTCTCCCCTATACTTTCTTCTCCACTCTTTATTCTCCAAAATCGACCACTTCCGACCTCCATCACTTCCATCCCTTCCATCTCTGACCATCAAATCCGGTAAGGCCATCCCACCTCCACAGGCCATGCCAACCCTCGCCGACAAGCCCATGAGCTCCGCCTCACTCTGCTGACCACTTCCCCTCACTCCACTCACCGCGCCACTCACTTAGACCACCTCCCAAACACACCCACTCATTCGCACATACAGTGCCCTAGGCATGCTCTCACAGGTACCCCCGAGCCACACTGGCATCCCCATCACATCTGCCATGGTTCGATGACCCTCTCTGAACATTTTGACATGGCCACGAGGCCAGTCTTGTGTTTTTAGGTTCGTCACCCTTCCGCCATTGTTGTGAAGCTTGAAGCACGCCTATGCCTTGCTGCTCCAGGTGTTGCTATCCCAGGTGTGCGGTAGCCCCTCGCGCACACACTCAGGCCTTCAATTGGAGTCGAGAGACTCCATCCCTGCTGCTATTGCGAAGCTCAACCTCTACAGGTGCACGCGAAAGGAAGGTGGGACATCTAGTCCCACCTTGGAAGTGAAAGACTGCACACACCAGCATAAAAGGAAAAAGTGAAGTAGCCTATTTGCCTCAGATCCATGGGGTGAGGTTGATAAGACGGTTTTCACTTTCGAATAATGTGATTAAGATGATTTGTCGTTTTAGGATTAAAGTGGTGGAAAACTACTTAACAAAATAATTAAAGTTAAAATTAAACCACTCATAGGAGAGTGGGTCATGTCCACAAGGAGGCAAAGACTTATTTAAACTCGCAATTAGGTAGAAATTAAGTTGCTAAAATATTTGTCAAATCAAACAATGCCTATGTAGCTCTGAATGTAAACCTTAAATTTTATGGAGAGGTCAAGGGGTGTTAATGTAAATTTTACATAAGAAAATTATCCATGTGTAAGGATATTTCATGTACTTTTCACTTGCATGCATACCAAAATGTAATTCAAAATTCATTACAATGCACATAGAGATGAATCATAAGGCATAACAATTCTCTAGAAGCATAAGCGTGAAGGCATAAATTCACCACAATAAAATAATGATAAATCAAAAAAATGAATGTGGCAATGGTAATTCCTGTAAATAAAAATGCAAGTAGAAATAGAGGATTATACCTCTCTCCTCCTCGCACACAGGAGAAAGGTTCATTCGAGGAGCTACTCCTACATGAGGTTGGCTGAAGCGAGCCCTTCGCAGCATTGGTGGTGGCGCATCGTAAGATGGCTTGGGCAAGTTGGATGGAGGAGGGAAGCAGCGGCGGATGCTGTTGCTAGCACATGGAGGTGACTTGCAAGCGCTGCAGGTACTAAAGGTGAGGGTGCGTGGAGGTGCTGTGCACGTAGAGGGGAGCGAATGCTACGCGCGCTGCAGGCTGCATGGGTGCACGCGGGCTTTGGTGGTCGCATGACTGCAGGTGCTGTAGGTTCTGAGGGGGCGCTGGAGGCTCTGGCGCAGGGGCGTGCAGGTGATGGCGAGGGTGCATGGAGGTGAATGCGTGCCAGCTGCTGTGCGTGCAGTGGGTTGCACGAGCAGAAGGAGGCACGGGGCAAGAAGAAGGTGCGCCGCGGCTAGAAGTGGGAGTGCGCGTGCCTGCTGCGGTGGAGGTGTAGTGCTTGCAGGTGGTCTGCTGTAGAAGATGAAGTGAGTCGAGGGGAGGCACGCGCGGTGGTGTGCTCGCAGGGGCTGAGGCATGGGGTGGAGAGGTTGCAGCTCTGTGTGCTGTAGCGGGTGTGGCGAGGGTGCTTGGGGTGTGCAGAAACTGTGATCTGCGTGTTGAAGGGAAAATGTAGCACGGTAATGTAGGGACTCTTGGCGGTGTGGGCTGTTGATGCGTTCCTTACTCAACTCAGTAATTAAGTTAATTTCACTTAATTTAGAGTAGAGAAAAGTAATGTAGGTTAATTCGAAATTGTGTCGGTTGTGTAGTATAGGGTCGAATTAACCTAACATTTTAGAATTTTTTTACTGGTTGAGTCGAGGTCGTTTGCTGGGAGGTATAATTCATTCTAAATTCACTGTTATCTTTATTTTTCCTTTTAAGTATAGGAGGTATATTAAGTTAATTTTAAGAACATGAATTTTGCTAAAAATTGATTAGAATGGAATAACAAGCAAAATCCCATATGAGAACATATTTATGCAAATGATGTACATTATTAGCAAGTAAAGATGTTAATTTCCAATTTATTTTAAAGAAATTAAGGCAATATAAGGTTCTTCTATTAAAACATGACTTATTACAACATTTAACAACAAGAAGAAATTTAAAATAATGAGAAAACAAATTCTTTTCTTTATTTCTTCAGCCTCTAACTCTCTCCTTCTTTCTTTCTTTCTTATCTTCTTCTGTACCTGCCTTCTTCTTCCCTTAGTATTTCCTTAAGCCTACTCCTTAGACTTCATAGTTCCTGTTAACCTCAGCCTTTATCCCTTTTCTCCGTTGTTTCCTTAGCTTCCTTAGCCATCAGTTCCTTCATTCTCTTTTCTTCCTCTGAACCGATTTTTATTTGTTCTTTTAACCAAAAATTATTTTTATTTGCGGCGAGGTCCTTTCAAGGATACACAGCACCTTGAGATCAGGGTGGGACTAGACCCTACTCGGTCCTCGCCTGATTTCATTATGATTCGATTTCGGTTTATTTTTTAGTTCATAGTTTCGAGCCAATCCAGCTCAACCACCTCCCAGGCCTCGCCCTCTTAGGGCCACATTCGCACACGCCCACATGGGTGCACACCCGTAGGCACACACGCCCGCACACACACACGCATGCTCAGAATGAATGCTCAATCAGTAACAGTGTGCTGAACGCTGATGACTGAAGGGCCCATGTAACAATTTCCTTTTGTTCCCAGGCGTGCGCTCGAAAACTACCGATGTGGGACTATGTTTCCCCCCTCCAGACCTAACTTCAATTGATGATATCTCCCTACTTAGAGCTCCAAATCAAGCGATTCAAAGCATGATGGAAAACTCTATGGTTGCTCTACAAGGTTGCAGGGTCAATTTTAAGTTTAGAGGATGGTTTCCTCTTCGATTTGAAGAGTGAAATCAGTGGGTTCCTACGGGTTTTATACTGCCTGGAAATAAAATTTATCTTCACAGAGTCCACAGATGGACTTTTCTCTCTCAACTAAGGCTCTGAATAGGTTCTAAGGTTAACTCCGTAGCTTTAGGTAGAGGTTCTGAGCTCTTAAAGCTTCAGGAAACACGGAGAGGCTTCAAACTTCTCTGTAAGCTTCAAAGGCAGGAATTTCAAAAAAGACAGGAATTTCAAACTTAAAAAATGGTGTACAAACACTTAAGAACAAATCTGATCGATTAAAATAGATTCTAAGGGTTTCAACAAATTGATCTAGGTAGGATTTCACTTCAAATTTCATCAAAATGCCACTGCTATCAGTTTGGGTTCGAAAATAACCCAAACTAACAGGGTTTGAATTCTCACAAAATAACTCATCTAAGCTCAATAAAATCTCTCTAAAACCATCCAATAGATTCTCAGAATCAATTCTAACTCAATTCTTCAGTTTGAGTTCAGAATCAAATTCTCCTTCTCAGGTTTGACTGTGAGGCTCAAAATTTGACTTTCTGATTAATGCCTTTTACAAGGAATTAGTGCCTAAAATAGTATCTCTTCAATCTCAGGAATTTTTTCAGACCCTCAGATAGGTGTTTGAACTAAGGTTTCTAGGGTTCTAAGCTTGTCTCCTGAGATCCAAAAAGTCTTTGATCGTCAGAGTATTTGAGAGGTTGTTACAGTACTTTGAAGACATGAATAGCTTCAGTGCACTACACTAAAGCTTCTAGATGCCTTAAATGTAACTTTAACCTAACTAACAAACTTCTCAAACTCTGCCAGAGTTGGAGAAGATGAAGACTCAATCTACAACTCCAGATACTTAATCCTCAAATAAACATCCTCAAAGTAATCAGGGATCATTAAAGCATTGATCTGGAGCTTCTCAATAAGCTTAATAGGCTGAAGCTCAATTTTGACTCACCGGAGCTCGCCAGAGTTTCGGTGAGTCCAATAAAAGGTGAATTTTGTGCAAAGATTGTGGAATTGTGCCATTTTTAATCTGAGAAGGTTCCTGAGGTTGCAAGGAACCTTAGGGACTCAATTAATTCTTCATTTGCTCATTAGAATTAAGGTTTGACAGTAAATTCATTTTGAATTAAAATTGAGTTGGATTAGGCTCAGGACTTGTTTTCCCACTCAATTGAGTGGAGGAAACAAGTCGACAAATACTTGTGATAATAAATATGTAATTAATTAAAGGTTTTAACTGCTCCTGAGCTGCCATTGACAGTGAGCTCAGGAGCTTAATTAAAATTGGGCATTTACATTATATGTGGTATTTATACAAATTAAAGTGTCAATTAGGGTCCTTAAGTTGTGAATGTGTGATGGAGAACCCTATGGAGGTGGTTCTAAATTCAGCTACTGCCGCCACAGATAGCGACAGTAGTCGATGGAGGTGAAGGTGAATTAGGCAATTCAATGATCGAATTAGTGATTGAGTGGGATAGAAATGATCGTGGATGAAGAAAGAAGGTGATCAGTGAGTTTAAAAGACAAAATTAAGGCTCTGGCAAGCTCAAGGAACTCGCTGGAGTCGAGGAAGATGATATCTAAAATCTGACATTACAACTAAACTACCTAACTAAACTACCTACTTAACTACCCTACTCCTACTCCTACTCCTAGTCTACTATTACCTAGACGAAGGGGTCAATAGGGTTTCGCCGAAGGCTCATGGCGAACGACGAAATCAGAGGGTCTCCGGCTGGCGGATTTGAGTGGAGTAGAGGATTTCCTTGGTCGGCGCCTGTGTCCAGAGATGTGGCTAACCTCGGCGGATCTCCTTAGCTAATCAGAATGGATTGAGGAAGTTGGAGAATGAGATGGAAGGTCGCCAGAGTTGCAGACGAATAGCCTATTAGGTCGGCTCAGTGTTAGAAGAGGGAAGGGAGCCAACTTGTCAGAAATCGGAGGGGTGAGGGGGTATTTATAGTGGTTGGTGACGAAGAGAATGGCAAGGTCTGGACGAAGGAAAAGCTTGAGGAGCTTAACCTCTGACGTCATCTCCGACGGCGATGAGGTTAACTCCCAATAGAAATTAGGATTTCTGATTAATCCAGACCGGTGGATGAAGATGGAGTGGTGAGCGCAAGCTCCAAGAGCTTGGAGAAAGAAGGATGATGTCAGCAGGGCGGTGATCGTGCAGTGGCATTACTCTCCATCGTCAGCCGTCCAAACAGATGAAGAAGAAGAAGGTGACAGGGACTTATATGCAATGAAACTTAAGGACTCGATTGCATTGAGTTTTAAGGACCAAAATATAAACTCAGTTTTTGAAGGTTTATTTTAACTTAGATTTTTTCAACTTTTTATATATGTTAGTAAATAAGGTAATTATTATGTTTTCACTTGGAATTTACATTTTTGACCTTTTTAAGTTAATTTGTTAAATTAGGTAAAGTTACTTAAGTTATTATATACTTAGGTATACATTATGTTTAAGTTGCTTAACTTATTAATTAAGTGAATCATTAATAAGATTTCGAGTCCAATTATTAATTAAATTATTAATAATGTTAATTGAATGATAAAACATCACTTTTAATTTATTTTAAGGTCCTTTAGTAAATATCCCTTATTCTATAATTAACCCTTATATATTCATAACCTTAGCTAATTAACTAGGAAGACTAGTTAATTAGGGGCAATTAGAGATCATGATGAGTCTCTCATCAGCTGTCACACCACACGCCCACGGTGGTGGAGTCGAACTGCTGTGGTTGAGGCAGATGGTGAGGAGTGGGTGAGAAACAAAGTTCTCTACGCAGTGAGGGAAAGGGGTGTGGCCTCCTCCTGAACGACAACCCTTCCTCCTCCTTTGCAGCCATAGCTACAAAGATTTGAAATTCGAAACTCCACCGTCAAGTCAATGCTGATGAGCAGGAGGAGGAGGCGGAGACGGAGCTATTACCTGCGAAGGAGAAGAAAAAAAAGAATAATAAAATAATTAGGATTATTTATACATAACTTCTTAACTTCTATGTTAATTAAAATACTGTATGTAATGCACCTAATTAATTAAGTAATCAAATGTATGCAATCCTAGGTTAATTCTAAATGCATGAATTATGCACTTAAGCTAAAAATATGAATTAATTTATTTACATCCTAATGTATGCTATCTAAATGTTAAAATTAAGTTAGTGTTTAGACACTTAAATACTTAAATAGCCCACAGATATGGGCTAATCAGAGGCCCACTCACCCGACCCGATCTCATTCGTAAACACGCCCCGCAGACCTAGCCTGGCTTGACCTGGCTGCAGTCCTTGCCCACTGCCGCACGCCGGTGGGCCTAGTCCCGGGTACGCACCCGACCTGATTACCGGATTATTTGTGCGGCTCTGGGAGAGCGTATCCTAAGAGAGAAAGTGAGGAGAGCTGTGCGTAGGTAGGGGTAGGTTTTGCTACAGGGTTCTCTGGCCAATACTTAGTCGTAATCTGAAGAGGAAGAGGAGGATAGAAGAAGAGAGGAAGAGGAAGCCAGAGAAGGCAGAAGGCTGAAGAAGAAGAAGGCCAAAGCTGAAGGCCAAAGGCAGGAGCTGAAGAAGAAAGAAGAAGGAGAAGAGAAGGCAGAAGAAAGGCAAGGGAAAAGCAATCGTAGGAGCTGAAGAAGGAAGAAGAAGAAGAGCAGAAGCCAAAGCACACAAGAAAAGATAGAGAAGACAAAGAGAGGAATCCTGAAGGCAAAGACAAAAGAAGTCAGAACAGAAGCCAAAGAAGAAGAAGGAAGGAGATGACAGAGAAGACAAAGAGAAAGGAAATCAGACACTTGAAGTCATCTGATTCACAAATTAGGCGATAGATTATTGCTTTCATTCCATAGTCATACATTGAATTATTTGCTGATATTGTAGGAGTACTTGGTGATTTACATCACCATTTTACTCCCATATTTTTGCACTCTGACAATGCTACAATTGCAATTTCTTTCAGTTTAAATTGTGATCTTGATTTCTAAATACCAATTTTCTCCCAGTGTTCAACTTCGGAAATCTTTTCGAGTAATAAAATTATATCTGTTTTGAATGCTATTTTGACTGTACTATAACACAATACTTTTAAAACCCGATTCAGCGTGATTAACATTTTGGCGCCGTTGCCGGGGAGCAACGAACAATTTAGAATTCTTGATTACAATTTCTAATTTGGTACTAACTTGCTATATCTCTTTTGTTGTAGTTGTCTCAGGGGAGAAGATTCAAAGAAAATACAATCGAACAACAAACACACCAGCGGCAGGTAACTTCTGATTACTCTCTCTTAAGCCCCTCATTCTAAAAAGGAAAAAAGGATGAAATCAATTAGGGCTACTTATTTTCCATTCTTAGCTAATTGATCAAGTTGTCTGATTTGATTTCAATAATAAACTTGATTTATGCACCCATTTAAGGTAACTAGGGCTACCACTTTCTTGTTTGAGCCCTAGATACCACATTTGGCAAATTAAATTGGACCAAAATTAGAGAGAAATTAAGGATTTCAATTTAGGATTTTAGAGGCACACTTTCATAAGCAAGAATCAACTCTACAAAATGATGTGTGCCTAATCCTTGGTTGAAGTGATCTATTCAAGAAAACCCTAAAAATCAGGCTCTTAATCTTACTTGAATCCTAAAAGAGAGACCTAAAACTTCTCAAAGGACAAATAGGTGAAGTTGACCCACCATGTTGGGTCAACCAATCTTGAAATTAGGTCACTTTTTGTACTCAATACATCTAAAGTTCAAGTGAAATCTTAAGCAGCCTTGCTCTTTAATAAAACTAGTGGACTTAAGAGGTCAAGTCCCCATTCAGGTCTACCTGGAACATCAGTGACAAGAGAGGTCAGGTGGGAGAAACCCTGTAACCCGTGGGGGTGCTCTATCGTGTAGGGGTCTTTGCAGGACTCTCCCTCTTTAGTTGCCCCGGTATTTCATAGGTGGACAGCTTTCTGACTAATGGGTATCATCCGTCCCGAACCTCTATAGTCATCCAAATTTTTTTGGGTGTCATGATTAGGTCCATCACATTCTACTCTCATCCAGACCATCGATGCATGTTCGGTAGGAGGTCCTTAAGACCATTCTTGAGGCCTCCTTTAGTCATTCACTCCTGTCGAGGCCAAGCCTCGACTTTCATGTTTATGCAATAATCCCATCACATAGACATCTCCTCTGATTCATCTGAACCAAATTCTCCTTCATCCATCATCATGGCACAACCCGCAGAAGAAGAGAATAACCTTCAAAACCTTAATGATTTATTCTAAGCCTTTGTGAACCCACCACAGCATCCTATGATGCGAGATCATTACAATCTGCTGCGGTGGCGATTGAAACTCAAGTCCAAATCTCGACTGGAGGTCCTAATTTTGAACTCAAGCCCAACATGATTCATGCTATTCCAAAGTTTCATGGGCTCAATTCTGAGGATCCATTTTAGCACATCAAACAACTCAAGCATCTAGCCCAGACCTTCGGGTCAGATGTCGAAAATTGAGACATTCTTTTCATGAAAATGTTCTTCTATCTAATGGACAAAGTAGCTCATTGGTATCAGACTCAAACGTATCCAATCAACACATGGGTTGAACTACAATCCAAATTTCTGAAAAAGTTCTTCCCATTTGGTTGGACGAATGCTTTACGACACCAGATCACGCACTTCACACAGCAACCTGGAGAACCACTTCAAGAGACATGGGATCATTTCTTGGATCTCATGCGAAAGTACCCCCTTCATAGAGTTCCTAAATGGGAACAATTCCAATCTTTTTATCAGGGACATCATGAAGATATCCGTTTATTCATCAATGCAACTTGCGGAGGAAACATCATGGGTCAACAAGAAGACACTATGTCGGAGATTCTAAAGAATATGTGCGAGAACTCCATCAATAATGACTCCAATGGCTTATTCGACTGAATGAATGCCCACGCATCGACGAATCCAAGGGAAGCACATGAGACACAGAGCCTGTCCTCATCAGTTGACTTGGAATTAATGGCCAGCCATTTGGATAAGGTCTCTATCATTGAGAAGAAGGTGGATGAGCTAACTCAACATCCACAGTGAGCCACCTCTATGCAAAACTCGTTCACATAGCTGCCCTCTGGGAGGGAAGTTATGCATAACATCTATCATCGATCTTTTCAGGGGTTGGACCCGTATCCACCCCTGTCTAACTCTAGGGCCAGAGGAAACTTCGACCCTACCTACTCTAGTTGGGGGAACTCTGAATCCTCATACTCTAATTTTTTTGAGGTTCGTTAGACCTGCAAGGACCTCAACGCCATCCAGAACGACCCATTCTCTAATACATATAACCCTGGATGGCGGAATCATCCCAATTTCTTGTGGGTGGGAAATAATCAGAATCAGAGACCACCATATCAATCCTGTCCACAAGCTCCTCATCCATATTAGCCGCCTCAGCCTCGACCCAACCACATCTATCAATCTGGGCCAACTCAGATAGATCAAATGACTCTCATCCTTCAGACTCTGGCTGACATACAAAAAATGAATGTGGCTATGCAAAAATAGCACAAAGATGAGATCACAGAGGTTCATAATCAACTTGCCCAGATGGCAAATTCCTACCAACCTGGCACACTCCCTTTGCAACCTCTGAAAAATTCGAATAACATGCCAAACCAGAGGTACATTATGAACCCAAATCTGGGCCAAGCCACATGATTTATCAGGCCCCGTATGCTCCATCACCAGACGAAATGGAAGCTTTGACATCATACTTTGGATTTCAGTAGCAGCCACCTATTTTACCAACATCAAACCAGAACCAGGTAGGACTAAATTCAGTTACAACCGGTAGTGCCAAAGCAACACAAGACCCACCTTGCCCACACCACTTTCCGCCTGGTAGTAACCCAAACCCTAGGATAGTCATCCAGGATACCCTTGTCCCAGATCAAGAACCTGGACCTATTCTTGAGGAACCATCTAGGGTTCCATATCCCGAGGCCTTGACCAAGGGAAAGAGGACAACCAAACCCGTGGCACCTGAGGAGGACCTGGTCAAGCTCTTTGAACAGGTCCATATAAACATCCACTTGATGGATGTAATTTGCCACGTACCAGCTTATGCATGATTCCTGAAAGATGTATGTACACCTAAGCGTAAGCCGCAAACCAAAAGTGGGAGCCCAATCGTATTGTCAGAGCAGGCCAACTCCATAATTTTGAGCAAACTCCCACCTAAGGCAAAAGACCCGGTACTCCCCTGATTTCCTGTATAGTTGGTGATATCCAATTTGATAGAGCTTTATTAGATCTAGGAGCCTCCATAAACCTAATACCTACATCCCTACTAGATGACCATGAGGAATCCTAGCTAAAACCGATAGAGGTGACATTACAGTTGATAGAACGATCTATTAAGTCACCTAAAGGAGTTCTTGAGGATGTCATTGTTAGGGTTCGGGATTTCTATTTCCCGGTGGACTTCGTAGTCTTGGATATGGATGCTCTAGAAAATCCGAGGAATACACCAATCATACTAGGAAGACCCTTTCTAGCCACTGCTAGGGCCAACATAAATTGTGAGGAGGGCAAAATTGAACTAAAATTTAGGAACTAGACATTAAAGATTGACATCTTTAAGGCCCAACAAGGGATTAATTGCAGTGTTATAGAATTGATATGTGATATCAAGGTTGTGGTTGACGATCCATATATTGAGGAAACCCTGACTACTTCTGATCAACCACAAGGGGATCAAAACCTGCAATCAGAGGAGTCTGAACATGACCTAGACACACCCATAACTCCTTCCTTTGCTCCTGACAAACACCATGAACCACCCACTGCTATTGATAACCCTGTTTTGGAACTTAAGCCTCTTCCCGAGCATCTGAAGTATGTCTTTTTGGGTTCCAATCAGACGTTTCCTGTGATTATCAATTCCATACTTACACCCAATCAGGAATCCCATCTGATTACTGTTCTCCAGCAACATCGAAGAGCCATTGGATGAACTCTCGATGATTTGACTGGCATCAGCCCCTCTTGTTGCACACACTATATCTATATTGAAGAGGGCACACGAGCTTCCTGTGAAATGCAGAGACGTCTGAATCCTAATCTGCAGGAGGTCATGAAAAAGGAGATCATCAAGTGGTTAGATGCTGGGATCATCTTCCCGATTTTCGACAGTCGGTGGGTGAGTCTAATCCAGGTTGTGCCTAAGAAGGCAGGACTCACCATGATCATGACTAAAACCAGAGAAATCATACCGACCCGTGTGACGAATTCGTGGAGAGTCTGCATTAATTAGAGAAGACTCAATACCTCCACAAAGAAGGATCATTTCCCCCTACCATTCATTGATCAGATCCTCGAGAAACTAGTAGGAAATAGATTCTTCTACTTATTGGATGGGTACTCCGATTATAACTAGGTAGCAATCCATCCTGAGGACCAAGAAAAGACCACTTTCACCTGCCCCTTCGAGACGCACTCATTCCGAAGGATGCCTTTCGATCTCTGCAATGCACTCACTACTTTCCAGCAGTGCATGCTTGCCATATTCTCAGATATGGTAGGTGATTATCTGGAAGTCTTCATGGATGACTTTCCAGTGTTTAGAGAATCATTTGACGATTGCCACCTGCACTTGGTCCAGATCCTCAGGCGGTGCATTGACGTGAATTTGATTCTTTCCTGGGAAAAGAGCCATTTCACGGTGCCTAAAGGAATTGTCCTGGGACATCTTATATCAGAAAAAGCCATCCATGCTGATTGAGCCAAGGTGAATCTAATTTCCAAACTCCCTATGCCTACCTCGATCAAGGACATCCTTTCTTTTTTGGGGCACGTTGGTTTTTATTGTCGATTCATTCCTAATTTCTCAAAGAGTGCGCCCCCTGACTACTCTACTATCTAAGGTTGTTCCTTTTGAAATTTCCAAAGAATGCACTCAAGCATTTGAAATCCTACGTGATCGAGTTACCCAAGCTCCGATTGTACAGTCCCCTGATTGGTCTCAACCCCTTCAGATCATGTGCAATGCTTTTGATTTCGCTGCAGGAGCAGTACTTGGGCAGAAAATTGATAGGAAACTCGTGGTCATCTACTATGCTAGCAAGACATTTGACGAGGCTCAGCGTAACTACACAATTACTGAGAAAGAGCTGCTAGCCATAGTATTTGTCCTGGAAAAGTTCAGATCATATCTTCTGGGTTCCCATGTTATCATTTACTCTGATCACACAGCTGTGAGGCATCTCCTTGCGAAGAAGGATGCGAAACCTCGATTAATCCGTTGGGTCTTGCTGTTGCAAGAATTTGACCTCGAGATTCACAACAAGGTGGGAAAACATAACATGGTAGCTTATCAGTTGTTCCGCCTTCCTTCTGATATTATCGACCCTTCTGGACCCATTATGGAACATTTTCCTGATGAGCACCTCTTGACTATCAGTACAGGGCTTCCATGGTTTGCTGATCTAGTAAACTACCTAGCATCACATCAGATCCCATCTGATTAACCGAAGGCCAAGAAGGAAAAATTTCTTTCTGATGTTAAGTACTACTTTTGGGAAGACCCGTATCTATTCCGCATCGGTGCTGATCAAATCATTCGACGATGTATCTTGGAAGTGGAAATTCAGGACATCCTATCCTTCTACCATGACCAGAGAAGGCCAGGCATGCGATGGACACTTCTCTGGTCATAAAATCATAGCTAAAGTCCTCCAGTGCAGCTTCTATTGGCCCACGATTTTCAAAGCTGCATACAATCAGTATAAGGCATGCACTAATTGTCAGACCTTAGGCAACATGAGCCACCGTGATATGATGCCCTTACAGTTGATTCTCATATGCAAAATCTTTGACATCTCGGAGATTGATTTATGGGACCCTTTTCTATTTCGGACGACTTCGAGTACATTCTACTCACTGTTGACTACTTTTCCAAATGGATCAAAGCCATTTCAACCTGAACTAATGATCATAAGGTTGTTATCAAATTCATTCGTCATAACATCTTTTCTCGATTCGGGATTCCACTTGCTATAATCTCTGATGGAGGGACCCATTTCACTAATGCTCAGTTTAGGTCATTGATGACCAAATACAGGGTGTCACACCGAATCTTTACTCCTTATCATCCCTAAACTAATGGTCTAGTTGAGCTATCAAATCAGGAGATCAAGAAAATCCTCTAGGTCACTGTTCGACCTGAAAGAAAAGACTAGTCATCCCGACTTTCGGAAGCTTTGTGGGCTTATAAAACTACTCACAAAACCCTATTTGGTATGTCTCCCTTCAGATTGATGTACGGGAAGGCATGTCACCTCCCCATCAAATTGGAGCCTATTAGGCAGTATGGAATTGTAATCTAGATCTTTCTAAGGCTGGAACCCGCAGAAAGCTTCAAATGAGCAATATCGATGAATTACATTACAACGCGTATGAGAACTTGCAAATTTACAAAGAGTGGGCTAAAGCCTTTCATGACAAGCACATATCCAGAAAGATCTTTCACCTTGGTAAAAAAATCCTACTCTTTGATGACAAACTTAAACTGTTCCCAGGAAAACTCAGATCAAACTGGATCAGACCTTACCTCGTTCGATGAATCTTGGAAATGGAGCCATCGAAATCAGTCAACTCAGCCACGATTCAGAACCTTTCATCGTGAACGGTCAAAGGCTCAAACCATTCATTGAACTTACCGATACAAATTTGGCTAAGACATCTTTTGCCCTCCATTCTCCCTGAGCTCATTGCACCTAGCCGATGGCGTTAAACTTAGCTCTTAACGGGAGGCAACCCATCATTTTGAAAAACCCCAAACCTTTCTTGACATTGCTATGCTAAACTTATAGTGTACTTTAGGGTTCATGCATTAGAACAACCGACTCCACCTCAGGTACTCGTACCCAAGATTGAAAATGTTCGCAACAGTGATTCCAACCCATTCACTCACCTAAAACCTATTCTAATGAATGATCTAAGCTGAACTTGAACCCACCTAATTTACAATGGGGACAATGCAAATCATAGGCATGGGGATTATGAAAGTGCAAAACATCATGAAAATCATCTTACAAGAAAGGGTTTCATCAAAAAAATCACATATCCCAAAAATACAAAAAAGAAATGAAAAAATTGTGAAAAAGAATAAAAAAAATGAGAGGAGAAAAAATTTTTGAGCGCATATCAATTTTGAGGAGAAAAAGGGGAGAAGTGGAAACTGTCATAAAGGAGCACAAGTTGAAAAAGGAGAAAAGATAGTCATTAGTAAGAAACTAAGGAATTAACTTAGTTCTAGACCTTATCAAGAAAAAGAAAATGAAATGCAAAAAGTGCTAATGAAACACAGAAGAGATTAGTAGGAATGATGACTTTAGCCCTCTTGGGCTATACTCCTAGGCTAAAAAATTCAAGTATCCACTAAGATCTGGATAGTCCTCAAGAGGTTTGGGAAAATGCGAAGCTTAAGTATTATGTCTAAGGCTTCGGGAGTATTCAGCCTTGTTAACTGACCTCTAGTTTGCGGGACTCGGTAACCTAAGTACCCCAATCCACACACAGTCTGGTTCAGTGCACATAAGTATCAAAATCACGCAAATGCGTTTAAGTTGTTCTAAAAAGGTCACCTAGATTAGGAGCGGCTGATCAACACAGGTTGATTTGGACGAGTTCCCAATGCAGAGAGGCAGGAAATTCCCCTCAAAGATGTGCAATAACACATCGTCTCCTTGGTGCTTGTCCCCTAGGATATTTACATATCCTACCAGGGGCATGTAAGCACCTTATGCTGGTTCAGATGCCATGGGCGGCATTATCCCGAAATGTCGATTACCAGAGTCTGGATTTAGCTATAGAACACCATGGGCAGGATTATCTCAAAATCTCAAAAACCAGGGTTCTGGGGTTTGCGATGGGCGGTGCTATCCCGAAGCATCGATTGCTAGGGATCCTTCAAGGATTGATGATGGGGACTAGGAATCCGATACAGACTATGTTTTGAAGCCAATTCGAAGTTAGAAATAAAAAGAAAAGAGAGAGAAAATTCTCCGAACAAGGAAAATTCCTCTGTCTCTCTCTTACAAAAATGCACTGCAAACTGAACCGAGGCTAAAATATGTCACAGGCACGGGTGCTTTAACCGCGGAGTTCAACAAACCTTAGGATAGTTCCTGTGGGCCTTAAAAACCTTCGCGGTAGACTAAGGCTAGAGCTGGTTAGGTCTGGATATTGGTTGGTACTTGAGTACCTCTAGGCCTATTATCAGCATTCTAACCTAATCTACAAAAGAAAGTACACATCACAGTTTGGAGCAACAAAAGATTGCTTGGTCTAGAATGAAAGTTAAAAAACTTAAAATTTTGCTAAGGGACTAGCAAAAGCTAGGCAAGGGGGTATGATGGGAACACCATCATGAGCCCTAACTAGCTCATTTTGACCCAATGAAGTGAATAAATGCTCCTACATAACCTACTGAAGGTCATAATTCACTGCATAACCTTTCTGAGAGGAAAATAAGAAACTAGGGTTAAAACTATAATTTTACTAATGCAGTGCAGCCATGGGTTTTATCAAGGGCTAAACAAAGGTCAAATGATCTTAATAAGATAACAAGTGGGTTGGATTTGACAAAAAAGGGTTTGTGTGCATCCTGCGAATTAAATGATTTCTTGAAACACTAAAAGTAGACCTACTTAATTAACTAAGGTTATGATCAGGATAAAATTCACTTAAACCCTCTAAAAATCATAGAAAAATATTCACTAGGGTTTAAAGACTTCAATTTGGCCATTAGAACCCATCTTGACCTAGAATGGGGTCCGAGACAGATATTTACCCTAAATTGGGTTTTTGCATAAATTTTCCAATCAAATGTAGTCAAACCCAAAATCCAATTTGACCATTGGATTCCTTAGGTCTAAATTAGGTTTGTAGCAAAATTTGGACCCATGATGAGTTTTCCTTGACCTAGTTTGCAAAATAATGCAGCTTAATTACATTTCTACCACTAACTTTCAAAAACCCTTACAACCAGCCCCTTAGCTTTCTTGTCAACTTCACAAGTAGGTCCCTCCACCATTATCATGGAGGTGACCTACTCTAGCAACCTTTGATAGAGATCTCTTTGATTTCTGAAAGAATCTCTTCCAAAATTGGAAGGGAGATTCTTTGAGAAATTCCCTCCAATCTGATCCCTAATTCTTTCCCAATATCTCATGCGAACACATAAGAGATATGAGAATCGTAACAAGCTTCCATCATCGGTGACTTCCCAAGCCCTAACCAACCTTCAGAGCTCTATTTAAAGAAGCCCTGATCTCCCCGACCTCTCCACGATTGAATTTGGCTGCGAACACCCCTAATTCCTCTCTTCCCTTCACGACCGTAGGTTCCTCGAAGTCCGACTACCTTCCTTGCTCCTCCTGATCGTCTGACCACCATACCTGCGGCAGATTCCTCCTCCTTGACTTTTTCCACGTCTCGCCATACCAGCAAGTGCTTCCCTCTCTTCATCCTCGCCAATTCCACCTCACCGGAGCTGCCGTCGTCTCCGGTGTCGGCCACACCAGACCCGACGCCTTCGCTCACCCCTTCATATCTTGAACTCCAAGATAAGCTCCCTGTCCCCTCTACTTTCTTCTCCACCCTTTATTCACAAAAATCGACCACTTCCGACCTCCATCACCTCCATCCCTTCCATCTCCGACCATCAACTTCGACGAGGCCATCCCACCTCCATAGGCCATCCCAACCCTCGCCGACAAGCCCACGAGCTCTGCCTCACTCCACTGGCCACTTCCCCTCACTCCACTCACCATGCCACTCATGTAAACCACCCCCCGAACACACCCACACATTCACATACAGTGTGCCCTAGGCATGCTCGCACAGGCAGCCCCGAGCCACGTCGACATCCCCATCACATCCGTCGTGGTCAGGCGACCCTCTTTGAACATTTTGACATGGCCGCGAGGCTGATCTTGTGTTTTCAGGTTCGTCGCCGCTCCTCCATTGTTGCGGAGCTTGAAGCATTCCCAGGCCTTGCTGCTGCAGGTGCTGCTATCCCAGGTGCGCGGAAGCCCCTTGCGCATGCACTCAGGCCTTCAATTGGAGTCGAGAGACTCCTCGCCTACTGCTATTGTGAAGTTCAACCTCTGCAGGCACACACGAAAGGAAGGTGGGACATTTAGTCCCACCTCGGAAGTGAAAGACCGCCTGCACCTGCATAAAAGGAAAAAGTGAACTAGCCAATTCACCTCAGATCCACCAGGTGAGGTCCCACTCACCCGAATCAGTCTCGTTCGCGAAAACACCCACGAACCTGGCCTGACCCGACCTGACTGCAGTCCTTACCCACTACCGCACGCTGGTGGGCTTGGTCCCGGGAATGCACCCTACTCGATTACCTGACTATCTGTGTGGCTCTGGGAGAGTGTATCCTATGAGAGAAAGTGAGGAGAGTTGTGTGCGGGTAGGGGTAGGTTTTGCTACAGGGTTCTCCGGCAAACACTTAGCTGCAATCTAAAGAGGAAGAGGAAGCCAAAGAAGGCAGAAGGTTGAAGAAGAAGAAAGACAGAGCTGAAGGCCAAAGGCAGGAGATGAAGAAGGAAGAAGAAGGAGAAGCCAAGGTAGAAGAAAGGCAAGGGAAAAGTAATCGCAGGGGCTGAAGAAGGAAGAAGAAGAAGAGCAGAAGCCAAAGCACACAAGAAAAGATAGAAAAG
This sequence comes from Thalassia testudinum, assembly GCA_037157565.1. Classification (NCBI taxonomy): domain Eukaryota; kingdom Viridiplantae; phylum Streptophyta; class Magnoliopsida; order Alismatales; family Hydrocharitaceae; genus Thalassia; species Thalassia testudinum. The sequence continues at coordinate 125,986,173 of JAZHRO010000014.1, read as the reverse complement.
ACAAAGAGAGGAATCCTGAAGGCAAAGACAAAAGAAGTCAGAACAGAAGCCAAAGAAGAAGGAGATGACAGAGAAGACAAAGAGAAAGGAAATCAGACACTTTAAGTCATCTGATTCACAAATTAGGCGATAGATTATTGCTTTCATTCCATAGTCATACATTGAATTATTTGGTGATATTGTAGGAGTACTTGGTGATTTACGTCACCATTTTACTCCCATATTTTTGCACTCTAACACTACTACTATTGCAATTTCTTTTAGTTTAAATTGTGATCTTGATTTCTAAATACTATTTTGCTCCCTGTGTTCAACCTCGAAAATCTTTTGAGTAATAAAATTGTATCTGTTTTGAATGCTATTTTGGCTATACTACAATGCAATACTTTTAAAACCCGATTTAGCGCGATTAACAATTATCCACCCCCCATGCCTAAATGATGCAATGTCCTCATTGCAAAAATAAAGACATGAAAAGGGTGGAGTAAAAAGATTATCACCTGAGTGTCATGAAAATCTAGTTAGCTCCACAGAGAGAAGAGTGTATACACATGCGCTAAGTTTAATGCCTTCAGCTAGGCATAACATACATACAAAGAAGAAATTGAGAATTCACAAGTGCGGGTCAGAATCAAAATAAAAATATTGATCCTCAAACCCACCAACAGAATATCTCCACAGACGTGGACCAGATTATGGTGCAGACCCATGCCTCAAGGTCGAGTGGTTCTTAAGTTTTGGATGAAAATCACCTAGAATCGAAGGTTGTTAAGCTTGCGGGGTCGAGCCTGCGGTCTTGGGGTGTGCAGCCCAAGGCCAAAATGGCGAAAATAGGTAGATATGGTTCACTAGTTTCAAATGTCCACTTAACTTTCATCACAGAAAAATAATCAGTTATTCCAGGCTTGGGTCGCACGTGAAAGATATCATAAGGGTCCATAAAGAAGATAGGTGGTTTCAAGTCAATAGGTACCCTTATATCCAAAATCATAGTTCCCTCATAATTAGCCTCTGATGTAAACATGTTCACATTGCATAAGATGTATATTTATGAATGTTCTTAAGCATAGGATTGCATTACATACTATAAATATTGCATAACATGCATCATCTTGCATTTAGATTACTTTCAATAAAATGGAGCTTAATTGTCTCGTTTTATGTTCAAAGACAGGGCAAACTTTTTATCGGGGCCTCAGATTGAAGATCCAACTGTACAGACGCGATCAGGGCGACGATTGGAGTTCAACGACTCGAAGATCGCCCTAATCAGACATCTGTAGCATCAGATAGAGATCGGGGAACCCTAGAAGATCAAGGGCAAAGATGGTGTGAATTTACACTTCAAATGACAAATTCGATCGCACAGATGGATTCGGATCGATGATCACAGCCTAATGGCACAAAAATCTAGTCAATTCGACAATCGTGGCACCATCTACATCATCCAGAAGATGGACAGCCAAGATGTCACCATGTGGCGCCATCTCGGCTGCCTAATCATCCGCACGCACTCGTTGACAGCATCTGCATCAATGTTTCCCCACCGTTGGATCAAGATCCAACGGCTGGGATGCATCCGCTCTTATGTTAAGCACCCGCCCATCCGTGTGCGTAGCGCAGTGGGCGAGAGCGCTTAACTGAGGCATAGGCACAGGTTCGAAACGCAATGGCAGGAGAGCGGGCCCTAGCGAGCAGGCACGATTGACCACTCGATCGCGATCGAGCAGTTGAGTGCATGCAATAGTGCCCACGCAGAATCGCGCACCCGTGGCTCACGGGAGATCAGACATGGGCGAGCGTGTAGAGGAGGTGAGCGGAGGCACGAGATAAGCTATCCGATCTGACGATCGGACAGCGAGGATCAGTTGAACGTGGAGCGTGTTACGCAGGAGGAGACGAGCGGTTGCACCAACGGTGCCCCACTATGCCCATGATGGGGCTTTAGCGACGATTTATCCATCACTAAAGACCCCTAATTTAATGTTTTTCAAATTAAAATGACTAAATTGCCCTCACTCCTTGCAACTATAAATGGAGACCCCCTCCACACGAAATTCTCATCCCTTCCTTCTCTTCTCTCGCTCTCCAAAGCTCAAGAGAAGCTTGTCCCACACCTGGGATGCTTCTCGTGAGATAAAGTCAAATTTTCGTCCCCCTTTCTGAAGTGGATCCTGTGACGACGACGGCGTGCTGCCCCGTTCCTGTTCTTCCTGCTTCGTCCTCCTTCATCCTGCTCTGCCCCTCGTCTTCCAAGCGTCGTCCCATCCGACTCGTCCTCCAAGCGACCGTTGAGGAGGATATCTCTCTCCCCATTCTTTTTACTGCTTTCTAGAGTAGATTTACTGCTTTCTAGAATAGATTTACTGCTTTCTAGTGTAATCATTTTCCCACTTTCTAGTCGTAATGTTTAGTGTAACGAACAATCCTTCTAATAATGAATTCAATGTTTATTCTACATCTCTTTTTGGTTCTTGTTTGGAATATTTTCTCTCTCTCTTATTCTCTCTCCTATTTATTGTAAATAGATAGGTAGTTTCTAATCAATTATTCTACTTTGTCACAAATTAAACAAATGCGTATTTTTAAATCAAACATCTGCCTCCCTATGTTCGACCTAGGATTTCTATTCCAGTATAAATTTTATTTGCTGAACACGAGTTGTTCGCTTTCATACTACGACGACAGGTTTTCAAAACAAAACACATTAGTGTAGCAACTCGTAGCATTCAATATTTTGGCGTCGTTGCCGGGGAGGCGATGCTCTTTGATTTTTCTTCGCGTTTTATAACTTATAAATCATTTACCTCACTTCTCTCTTTTCTTATTGTGATTGCAGGTACTCTTTCGAGATAAGCAAAAGCGGTAGATTGGGGTAAAGTGCTGTTGAAAGTTTTGTAAGTTATCCCCCACCTCCCATCCATTAGTTTTCATTCCACCACAAAATAACACAAACATCAATCAACCTAGGTGTTCTTATAAACTCTAAGGTTAGATTGTTTATTGTTTGACACCTATACCCGCCCCAACCTCCACATTTAAAAATTTAAAAAAAATCACACAGAGGTACACAACCTCATTTGATTTTCAAACTCAACCAGTAAACCGATCTTTGGAGCCGGTACACACATCCAAACACATAATTGAGTAGAAGTTAGATTAGGTAATCACTTGTGTGCCTAATTAAGTGGTGCAGCAGGCCAATTATTTTAGTTGATTGGGCTGCACCACTTCAATTAAAATCAACTCATCAAGTAGCTGTCGATTAGGTTCAACTCTTAGGGATTTACCGGGCACTCGACATTCTTTTTAAGTTTCAAAGGAAAACATCTTCACATGTGCTTTCAAAACTTGGTGTGCCAACAAAACTTGTTTGAAAACACCTAAAGTTGAATCCTAAAAGCTACTAAGCAAAATTTGAATCCTAAAATTCACCACATCAAAAATAATCTTACTTGAAAACCACAGGTTGTACACGCGCACACAAATCAATCAATCATTAATGGCACAACCCAGGTAAAGGGCCCATCACATTCCAAAGCACATTCAAACCTAGCCCTAAATAAAACAGAGTAGACGTTGGTCTTAAGGATTAGACTCGCTCTTCAGAGCCCAGAATGAGATTATTTTTGATTAGTCTGTTTCTACTGTTCAATCTGATGTCTAGCTAGGGGAGAAGAATCAAACGATCGTCGTCAGGGGGTACACTAGGAACCGGAGGCGCAAGCCGAAGGAAGAACCTTCTCTCCAGTCCTTCCTTCTAACTGTTGGATTGAACAGACAGAAGTAGATCAAATCGTTCCTTTATCTCAAGATGGGTTTTGGGAGTCTGTAGTTCTTTAGGCTAGCCCACTTAAGGACAGGTTGGATTGCTTGTATTGCAGGGCGCCTTTCTTCCTCCCATATCTCATGAATCCTTCTACATATTTACGCATTCCCACTCTTTCGCTCCTGTTTTGAATTATCCTCAACATGATGATTATCCGGACTCGTAGTGTAATCAACCATCAGTTAGTTGGGATAACTCGGATTGGGGATACAGTTCCGGACCTCCATGTTTGGGGTCTAACCCTGAACACTATGATTGTGATTTCAATCCTTCTCAGAGCCACATCGATTATAGATCATCATCCTTTCATGGACAACCTAATACGATCTACAATCAAGAAGGATACACTGATTCTTACCCATCCTCTGATTACACTGCCTTTAGGTCATCACCACCTTTTGAACAATCCGAAATGACCTATTATCAGGAAGGGTATAACGAATCTTAATTCGTTAACTCCTCTGCATTGATCCCAAACCTGCCCAACCCTGAACCAACTCATTTGGTTCAGGGTAACCAGGTTCAAGATAAGGTTCTGGCTAACTTGAGGAATGTCATACAATCTTCAGAAGTTCAGCCAATACCTTCCATTGAAAGATTGGAACCCCTGATTCAGATGATTGTTGATTTTGAATATGTATTTGTTGGATTGGCTCTAGGATGTTAAGGATAAGAACCCAGGTGAGTTTCTACTTGGGAAGTTAGCGAAATTGAGGATGAGATTTGTGGTTGCTTTAGTTCAATTGTGGGATGATTCCTAGGATGAACTCCATTCAGGAGAGCCAATGTCAAAACCCGCTCAGGCACCTGTTGGGGGGAACACGTGTTATAAGGCTTACCAGATTGAATTAGAGAAACCAATTAAGGATTATCTGATTTCTTCACCTGAGATCCCTGAGTTGGGGTATGAGGAAACATATGTCTCCATGGATCAGAAAGTGATAGATGATTTTGGGACATACATTAATATAGATCTTGATTACTTTGATTCTGATGGTGAAGATTCAAGTTGCGAAGTCTCACGCGAGTTTACAGAACACGATTTCTGTGAGACGATTGGGCTTGAGGAATCTGATGGATCATTTGATAGCCTAATGACTGAGGAAACTGATCTTATCACATTACGGATCCAGAATCGCATTTTCTAGAGGATTCAATTAAATACCCTGATTGTCAGTTACACCCCATTGAACTTATCAATGATTCTATTTTTGAGATAACTAGACCCAAGTCAATTCTGATTCAGCCACATCTTTTAGACTTGGAAATTTCAGACAGGGTGATTAATATGCAGGAGGTCCCAGAATTTAACATTGTAATTGAGGAGGATAGGAGTTGGGAAGTTTTGATTTGGTAAGTAAACTTTGGAGGAAATAGAAGACTAAGTCTAAGGGTTCCATTTCATCTAAAATCATCAAACCAGGACCCTTACGACATCTGTTCTGAGGATGTCCAACCCAAGCACACATTCAATGATAGTCCTTTTGAGCTTGAATTCTCTGTAACCCGACTTTTTGGTCTCGGGTTGCATCCTCATAAATCGCAGGCCTGACCCCACTTGCATACTGATTTTAGGTTTTGGGTAATTTTTATCCAGAACCTGAGATATTCTCGATTATGGGGTATGGGTCTGCACCACAATTTGGTCCACATCTGTGGACCTCTACTAGCAGGTTAGAGGTTTCTTCTCTTTATTCTGATTATGACTTGCACCTGTGAATTCTTTATCTCTCTTCTTTGTATGGTGTGCCTAGCTGAAGGCACTAAATTCAGAACGTATACAATTCTTGTTAGTTTTTATCTTGAAGCAGACCTGACATTCATGCAATTCAGGTGCTTTCTACTCTATTCCACTTTATTTTATGTCTTTTTAATAAAATGAGGACATTGCATTAAATAGGGATGGGGGGGTGGATTTTCATCTTTAAATTTATTCATCAGCTCCATAGATTTGTTTTATTTTTTCTTTTGTTTATATTTTAAAAAAAATTAGAATTAGGAAAGAGAACTTAGGTTTAAGAAAATTTTCAATCTTAGGAAATACTACATTATGATCTGAACACAAAGACCCTTCAGGTCTTTGGACTTAATCAGCCCGTGTATCCAATAAAATGTGGATTTATTTTTCGAGTCCTCGCCAACCTGAATTCTACTTTAATTGGAGTAAATAAGTTTGGGTGATAAGTACACGACTTATCAACCTGCCCTCTGATTTGAAAGAATTTTGAGTCTTAAGCATCTACACTTTCTTTGCACTGACTCATTGTTCGACGATTTTAATGGAAATTGGGTAGCTAATGAACCTTCTAGGGTGATATGGTGGGCAAGTTATCGTGGGTAACAGCCCATAGGTAGGTTGTCCAGAGCCCAATAGTAGGACCTTTCTCTTTTTTGCTGCCTTTAGGTAAATCTAAGACCAGGGAAGCCACTTACTTAAAAAAAAAAGTTAAAAAAAAAGAAAAGAAAACAAAAGGAAAAGGAGAAAAAAAAAGAAACAAACCACACTTCACCACACGAGTATAGAACCCAGCTCATACTCTGGGAATCCAGGCAAGTTGTCGGTGCTAACAATTCATCGACCGGTTGTCTAGAACCCAGCTCAATAAATGCACTGAAAATTCCCAAAACACTTAGAAAGAAGCAGAGAAGTAGAATAAACTAGGGAGATATACACTGGATTCACCCTTGTGTTGACCATAAAAAATAAAAGTAGGGAGAAAGCTACCGGTTGTAAAGATACACCTTTAGGCAGAATTCTCTTTTTAAGGTCACCTAGAGGCGTAGAAATCCGAAGTCTATTTTAACTGCCGATCAACGAGTCTATCACATTCACAATAAGATGCTTAGAACTTAGGGTTCTCATCAAATCTTGGGTGAGTTGAATGGCCATAGAAAGCCACCCTTAAACCCTAAAACTTGAAAATCCGAAAAAAATTAGAAGATGAAAAAGAGAAAAATAAATTTTTCTTTAAATAAGGCGAGGGCTTGAGGTGGCCTGCATTTTGGCAGATACTCGGGCACTGTTGTGTCATTGAAAGTTCAGATCCTAAGTAGACATTGTCTTAATGACTGAAAATAAACTCATGCCCAAATAATCCGACCTGATTCCTTTATAAATAGCATGTAGATTTTGCTAGGGACTAGCAGAAGATAGGCATGGGGGTGTGATGTAAACATGTTTACATTGCATAAGATGTCTATTTATGCATGTTCTTAAGCATAGGATTGCATTACATACAATAAATATTGCATAACATGCATCATCCTGCATTTAGATTAATTTCAATAAAATGGAGGTTAATTGTCTCCTTTTATGCTTAGGGACAGGGCAAACTTTTTATTGGGGCCTCGAATCGAAGATCCAACCGTAAAGATGTGATCAGGGCAACTATTGGAGTTCAACGACTCCAAGATCACCCTAATTAGACATCTGTAGCATCAGATAGAGATCGGGGAACCCTAGAAGATCAAGGGCAAAGATGGTGTGAATCTGCACTTCAATCGACAAATCCGACTGCATGGATGGATTCAGATTGACGATCCCAGCCTAACGGCATGAAAATCGACTCAATCCGATAGCAGTGGCACCATCTACATCATCCAAAAGATGGATGGCCAAGATGGCACCATGTGGTGCCATCTCAGTTGCCCAATCATCCGCACGCACCCGCAGAAAGCATTTGCATCAACGTTTCCCCACAGTTGGATTAAGATCCAACGGCTGGGATGCATCTGCGCTTAAGTTAAGCGCCTGCCCATCCGCGTACGTAGCGCAGTGGATGAGAGTGCTTAACTGCGGCACAGGCGCAATTTCGAAACGCAGAGGTGGGGGAGCGGGTGCAGGCGAGTGGGCGCGATTGACCTCTCGATAGCAATTGAGCGGTCGTGCGTGCGCAAAAGTACCCACGCGGTATCGCATGCCCACGCCTCACGCGAGATCAGACACGAGCGAGCATGGAGAGGAGGATGGCAGAGGCGCGAGATAAGCCAATCAGCTGAACGTGGAGCGTGCGTTATGCGCGAGGTGAGCGGCCGCGCAGGCGGCACCCCACTACACCCATGATGGGGCTTTAGCAACGGTTTTATCCGTCACTAAAGACCCCTAATTTAATGTTTTTCAAATTAAAATGACCAAATTGCCCTCACTCCTTGCAATTATAAAAGGAGACCCCCTCCATACGAAATTCTCATCCCTTCCTTCTCTTCTTTCCCTCTCTAAAGCTCAAGAGAAGCTTGTCCCACATCGGGGATGCTTCTCACAAGATAAAGTCAATTTTTTGTCCCCCTTTTGGAAGTGGATCCCGCGAGGACGACGACATGCTACGCCGTTCCCGTTCTTCCCGCTTCGTCCTCCTTTGTCCTGCTCCGCTGCCCGTCTTCCAAGTGTCGTCCCATCCGACTCATCCTCCAGGTGACCATCGAGGAGGATATCTCTCTCCCCACTCTTTTTACTGCTTTCTAGAGTAGATTTACTACTTTCTAGTGTAATCGTTTTCCCACTTTCTAGGCATAATGTTTATTGTAACGAATAATCCTTCTGATAATGAATTCCATATTTATTGTACATCTCTTTTTGATTTTTGTTTGTAATATTCTCTCTCTCTTATTCTCTCTCTTCTATTTATTGTAAATCGATAGATAGTTTCTAATCAATTATTCTACTTCGTGACAAATAAAATAAATGCGTATTTTTAAATTAAACGTCTGCCTCCCTGAGTTCGACCTGGGATTTCTTTTCTTGTATAAATTTTATTTGTTGAACATGAGTTCTTCGCTTTCATACTACGACGATAGGTTTTCAAAACCAAACACGTTAGCGTAGCAACTCGTATCATTCAGCAGCCTCCCAGATTTTTATTGCCAAATTCTTATCCTCTAAAATCAAGTGCTCAAGCTCTAGGACCTCCAAATCATTGTATACCCCATCTAAAGTGCCCAAGTTCAACAATTGCAGCTGAATCAGGATTGACTTGGGCGTTATGATCTCAGAAGTCAGCTCTTCAAGGTGCAGATGAGGACTGTGGTCACTAATTCAATCATCAAGATTCAGATCCTCCAAGTTAACCCCAATCGAATCCAAATCTTCAATGAACAGGCTATCAAATGGTTCTTCAGATTCCTTATGCCCATTTGTCTCACTAAAATCATTTTCGTTATGTTCAAGTGAGACTTCACTTAAGGATTCCTCACCCTTAGAGTCAAAGAAATGATGATCGTCACTTATATATGTCTCAAAATCATAAATCATTTCATGTTCCAAGGAAACATAATTTTCTTCGTTTCCTGACTTGGGGATCTCAGGTGAATCAATCGGTTCATCCTCAAATGGTTGCTCTGGCTCAACCTCGTCATCCTTGGTCTCGGAAAATGTATCCCCCCCGACAAGTGCCTGAGTGGGTTCAGACATTGGCTCTCCTGGAGGGGGTTCATCTTGAGAATCATTCCAAGATTTGACTAGGGCAACCATAATTTCATCCTCAACCTCGACAATTTTGCAATAAGAAACTCACCCAGGTCCCTATCCCTAACACTTTGGAGCAAATCCAATAGAGGACTATTAAGTTCATCAATCATTTTGATCATAAGCTCTAGTGCTTTACTGCATGGTGTTAGCTGAGCTTCTAAAGATTGTATAGTGTTCCTCAAATTAGCCAACACCATATCCTAGATCTGGTTCACTTGAACTGACTGGTTCGATTCAAGTTTGGGTGGGTTCGGGTTAAATCTGGGGGAGTCAAGATGTCGAGGTTCTTGGGTCCCTCCTTGATAGTAGGTCATTTTAGGTTGTTTAAAGGTTGGTGGCGACCTAAATTCAGCATAATTCTCGGGAAGGTAAGTGTTACAATCAGCATATCCTTCAAAGTTGTAGATCTGGTTAGGTTAATCATCAAAGGATGGAGATCTATAATCATTGTAGCTCTGGGAAGGATAGTAATCATAGTCTTGTTGTCCAAGGTTAGGCCCTGGACATTGAGGTCCGTATTCATATCCCCAATAAAAGTCATCCTGGCTAGTGGATGGGTAATTACAAGTCAAGTCAGAATAGTAACCATCTTGGGGATAAGTGGTGGTAGGAGGATAGAATGGGAAATGCATGTAAGAAGTGGAAGGATACATTGTGGAGTAGAAGGGAAACAGAATAGAGAAAGGTGCCCTGTAGTACAATCAACCAAACCTATCCTTATGTGGGTAGCCTAAAGACCTACAGACTCCCAGGACCTGTCTTGAGATTATAAACGATTTAGTCTACTTTTATCCGGTCAATCCAACCAGTTAGAAGGAGGGACTGGGGAGAAGGTTCTTCCTTTGGCTTGCACCTCCGGTTCCTAGTGCACCCCCCAACTATTGTCATTTAACGCTACTCCCCTAGCAAGACATTAGATGGATGAGCAGAAGCAGATTAATAAAAAAAATTCTCAGTCTGAGCCTCGAAGGGCGAATCAATCCTTAAGAACAACGTCTACTCAGTTTTAGTTAGGCTTAGGTTGATCGTGCTCTGGGAATGTGATGGGCCCTTTAGATGGCTTGTGCCCTTAATGATCAATTAAAATGTGCGTGTGTGCACAACCTGGGTATTCAAACAAGGTTATTTGATGATGTGTCTTTTAGGATTTAACCTTGTTTAGTAGCTTTTAGGGTTTAATTCTTAGGTTGGTTCAATCAAGATTTAGTAGAACACTCCAAGTTTTGAAAGCACGGGTGATGATATGTTCCTTAAAAAATAAAAAATAATGTGGAGTGCCTGGTTTAGCCCTAAGAATCAACCCTAAGTGGCAAGTTACTTGATGGATCAATTGTAGATTGAGTGGTGTGGCCCAAACAACTCAATCAATTGGCCTGTTGCACCACTTAGTTAAGGCACACAATGTCTTAGCCTAATCAGATTTCTACTCACTTATGTGCTTTGAGTTGAAGTGTACTGGGTCTACAGGTTAGATCCCGGTTAAGTGGTAGAATCAAAGTGGAGTGGTGCACCATAAGTCGAGAGTTGTGGGTGTTAAGGTGAGTCTCTTTCAGAAAATCCCACAATCAGATAACACTTTTTTTATATTTTTTTATTTATGTGTATGGCGAGGTAAGTGGAGGTGGCCAACAAACAACCAAATCTATCCTAGGGTTTATAAAAAGCACCTAAGTTGATTTGGGTTTGAGTTATTAGGTTATGGAATGAAAACTAAGGTAGGGGTGGTGTGGGGGACACTTACAAAACACTTTGCCCGCACTTTACTCTAGTCTATCGCACTTAGATCTCCATGCTAGGGTACCTGCAAGACAATAGATTAGAGATAAGTGGGGTTAGTGTTATATAATTGCAAAGTGCAGAAAACAATAAAGTAAATTCTGTTGCCTCCTCGGCAACGATGCCAAAATGGTCGCATGGGTTTCGCAAGTTAGAAATCGGGGTTACGAGTAACCCGTCGTCGTAGCTGCGAAACGTGCGGTCAAATAAAATTTATAACCGAAACTCGAAAAGTGAGTCTCGGGTCGAACACTGGGAGGCAACGTTTACTTTAATTGAAAATTGCACTTCGATTTTATTTGTTTCTGGTCATTTTTATCTTTTTTAATTTTTTTTTGTATTTTTAGGAAGCAAGAGACCAGATCGAAATATGCTTATCTAGCTAATCTAGTTGCAAATATAAAAGAGAGAGAGAAACAATCATCCATTCATGAAGAATTGTTTGTTACACTATGAAAGTGGAAAATCTACACTACGAAAGCTTAAAAGGATAGAATGAGGTGAGAGAAATCGCCCTCGACAGTTGGTCGGAGGACGACTCACTCTAACGTCGCCCGGAGGAAGGTGGTGAGGAGCAGGACGAAGGAGGATAGAGCCGGAGGACAGAGGATGGGTCAGGACGGCGTTATGGTGAGGATCTTCTTCCTGAAGGGTGGTGAGACGACGGCCACGGGATGCTCCACGAATGGGGATGAGGGGAGGGAAAACTATTTGATTTTCTAGTCTAGCGAAGCATCCCGGGCTTGGGATAAGCTTTCTCTAGAACCTTGGAGGTGGTGAGAGGAGGAAATGGATTGGAATGGTGATGGGTAGGTCCTTTTATAGTGGAGGAGGAACAAATTCGTATTTGGGTCATTCGTGACAGCCGTAAGCATCGCTACAGTCGTCGCTGAAGATCCATGCGATTCAATACTCTCACTGGCTCACACATCATGTGTTGTGTTGCACGCGTGCATGCACTATGTGCCCACGCTAGCTGCGCTTGTGCCTGCCACCGCTGCTGTTATGGTGCGCATGTACGTGCTGCGCACTATGTTGCTATGCGCACTACCGCGCTTGGGTGGGCACGTACCTCTGTGCACGCGCGTGCGCCCACACTGCTGTGCATGCATGGTGGTACGTGTGTGTGCATGGGCGGCCTGGGTTGCCCCATGTGGTGTGACTTAGGCAGTCCATCTTCATTCCTTTGCAGAGGGTGCCACCGTGCCCGGATCGAATTGATTTCCATGCTGCTCAACTGCGATTGTTGCTTCGGATCCATCTGTATGGTTGGATTTTTCATTCGAAACCTGTAAGGATGTCACATTACCCCCTAGCTATTGATCTTTCTCGAGCTTCATATGATGCTACGGAACTCTGATCTGGACGATTTCATAAGTGTTCGACTCTGATGGTCATGCTGATCAGATCCATATGGTCTGATCGCCCATCTGAGGCCCTGAAATAAATCTCCTTCCTTCCTGTCCATAAAAAGGACCTAATTAACCTAAAATATGTACAACTATTCTAAATGCGGAATGATGCATGCTATGCAATATTTATAACATGAAATGTAAATCTAAGCTTAGGAACATGCATGAATAAGCATTTAAACCTAAATGGATGTGTCTATATCGACATCCCTGATGAGCATTTTTTGAGGATTGTTCTGAATGCGAATGTGATTGCAAAAAATTTCCTTTCGTTGTAGCAAATGCGATAGAAACTCTTGAATTTATAAATCAAATTGAACTTGAGAATATAAAAATCATAGATTAAATGAGAGTCCAAGTTGTTTACAGGGAGGCAAATAGATTGAAATCACTTTCCAAACTACAACTAGAATCAATGATCTAGTAAGATGATTATTAAAATTGGAACTAATCTAATAGCATACAACTTGAAGACAAGTTGAAAAATAAATACTAGAACTTTATTGAATAAAATAAGAGTTTGGCACAAGTAAAACTAGTATTATAAATAGAGGAATGCTTCTATAGGAAGAAAAGTTCAACTAGAACTAAAATACTACAACTATAACTAGACAAGAAAAATGAGAAGTACGGGCTTTGAAAGCGAAGTTTGGAGCATCAACGTAGATGTGGATGCAAATGGTCACCTGATGGGAACACCATCATGAGTCATAACTAGCTTAGTTTGATCTAATTAAATCAATAAAAGCTCCTTCATATCCATTAGCAGATCTTAAAGGCACAAAAGATTGATTTGAGAAGAAAATAAGATTACAGGGTTATTATGCAAATTTAGCATTCTATCACAAAAATAGAATAACCGTGGGTTTTCTCAGGAGTTAATTAAGGGTCAAATGGTCTTAAGAGTCTAACAAGTGGGTTAATATAGATAGAAATGGGTTTTCGTGCATTCCAGGAATTAAATGACTTTTGAAATCCTAAAAACAGACTCGCTTAATTAACTGAGGTTTTTGTCAGGATAAAATTTACCTAAACCCTCTAAAATTTATAGAAAAATTTCTTTAGGGTTTGGTATGCTTGATTTGACCATCAGAACCTGTCTTGACCTATAACAGAGCCTTAGGCAGCCTTTTTCCCTAATTTGGGTTTTTGAATAAATTACAAAGTCAAACTAGGCCAAAACCAAAATCCAACTTCACCATTGAATTCCTTAGGTCCAAATTAGGTTTGTACCAAAATTTGGGCCCAATCTAATACTATCTTGACCTAGTTTGCAATTTAGTCCTATCTGATTCTTTTATCTCACACTTATGCCCCTAACTTTTGTATTTCTTACAAATAACCCCCCAACTTTGTCATATTCTTCATAAAAAGGTCCCTCCTTCCATGAAATCCTAATCCTACAAACTTTGGCAACCTTAAGATGGCAAGATCTTTGTAATTTCTTGACGAATCCCTCTAAAAAATGAAAGGGAAACTCGTCTAGTAATTGCCTTCCAAATGAGCCCATCTAGGGATCCTAAATCTCCCTAGAATCCTAATGTGAACATTTTGATTGAATGGGTATCCTACGCCGGCAAAGAGCTCAGAGTTTTTAAGCTTGTTTCCAAGCTTGGAACTCCATCTAGAGCCTTATAAAAGGACCTCCATGGCCTTGCGCATCCCCTCAACAAGTTTTGTTGAGTCAACCACCTCTGATTCTTGTCCTCTGGCCACCGAAACCCTTGCTCTGGTGACCCTCTTCGATCCTCCTCTTCCATTCGTCCAACGACCAAATTGGTTGGCTCTCTCGACTCATCTCTTCGTCGCGACTCTCCCCAACCAGAGGGAGAGCGTATCTCCGCCTACTTCATCATCACTGTCTCACTATCTTCTCCACCTTCTTCGACGCTGTTCTACCACAATCGGTCGCCTTCGCTACTCTACCTTGTTGTTAAGTATCCCTATCTCTTTCTCTATCTCTCTACATCCTTTTCCCGTACTCACATCGTACCTCCGACAACCGATAAGCCTCTGACCCCATCATCATCTTCTGCTCCGTCCACATCTCCGGCGAAGCATCTCCATTTCTCCACAACTCAATCCGCTTCATCACCAACTCCAAAATATCCGCCACGACTCACCCTCCAAAATCCTAAAAGAAATTTAGGGTTTAACACTCTCTACCTCCCCGTCGAACACACTCACCTTTCACCCTCATTCTCACCACTGTCAGCCCTCCACACTTGCATACACACCAAACTACAGCCACCGTTGTACTTGTCATGGTCCGACGATCCTACTGAGCATGTTTGACGTGGCTGAAAGACCTTGTTCGTGTTTTCAAGTATCGCCCGTGCCACTACCATTAACAAAGCTCCATGCACACCTTGACGAAGGTGTTCTTGCGTCAGATGCCCCAGGCATCACCTCTAGGTGGTGTGGAACTTCGTGGTCTAGACACCTAGATCCTTGATTGGGGACCCCGAGCTTAGCTGCTGCTCCAATTCAGTGAAGGACATCGACCTGCCTATTGTGCGAAGAAGCCTTGTGGGATTAGTCCTACATAGTAGAAGACTGAAGTCCCATAAGCGCATAAAGGGAAAAAGTGCTGGTGGCTTATCTCCTCAGCAAGCACAAGGGGTGATGTCCCCACACGCATGAGCCTCACGCACACCCTCACCCACGCACACGCCCTGCAGGTCTAGGCCTCAGTCCGTTTACTTGGATACCCAGGTCTGTTCTGGTTTGCTTGATTCTGAGAGGGGAAGAAGAGAAAGGGAGAGGGGAGGGGAGGTTTCCTCTATTGCCCTCCTCTCAACACTTGTGAACTCTGAGGGAGGCCTTTGCCACTGTTGGTGTTGCTAAGCTCTTTGTTGTGCCTTCTCTGAAGCTTAAGGAGGCAAAAGAAGAAAGAAATGGAAGGAAGAGGAAGAGTGCCCTCTTGGCACTTAGAGTTATATCAGCTGATCTCTGAAGGGAGTGCACTGTGCACTCATCCTACATGGAATTTTGATTGAGTAGTACTATTGAGATATTTGATATAATTTTGAGAGGTAATTGGTGATTCAAATCACCATTTTACCCCATTCTTTTTGCATTATTGACATCTGCTTTCATTTATATATCATTCTTGTTTGGAGTTCTATTATACATTTCTTATATTGCACTTGAATTGCGATCTCTCTGTGTTCGACCTTGGAGTTCATTTTTGATATTCGAGTATAAATTCTATTTGTTTTCAAGTGATTTTGACCTATACTACGACGCAGCATTTATAACCTCGATTTTGCTCGCTAACAACACCCACGATCTCCAAGGAGAGAAGGAAGAAGCAAAGGACTAGTTCTAGTTGGTGGATTTATTTGAATGTGGAAAGGAATGATCCTAATGGGTAGTGGCTGGGGTGTTCATACAGAGGTCAAGAAGGCTTGTACTTGGTTGATCCAAGTTTCCTTGGATCACTAAAATAAAGGGTAAGGATTAGGAATCTAGGAATCAAGGGGTCGGATGAAGGAATAGGTGGATAGAATAGGTTAGGAATTGTTGGAATTGATGGAGGGCTAGGATGGCTTTGTGAGATCATGGGGGTTATGATTTTCTTGAATTTTGGCCTCCTTCTCTTCTAAATTTTAAGTTGCACATAAATGTAAAGTTGTAGACCTTGAAATAATCTTTCCAACACAACTTGAATAACTCAATTTGGATTTGAAATGAAAATGTTATGGCGAAAATACTAAACATGTGTCATGCTATTATGAATTTGAAGAATAAGGTTAGGATTAGTAATAGGATTTGATTTTGGGTTTTTATTTTAATGAAAAGAAAGGGCCACTATCGATTATAGTCGGTGTCAAATTTTATTTATCAAAGCAAAAGATTACATGGACACTAGCCATAATCTGGCACAAGATGACACCACATTACAAACATTTTCCATCCACACCCTTTCCCCATTAAATAGGGCATCATTCCTAGCCTTCCACATAACCCACATGATAGCGATCATATACACATGCGGCTTGGAATGCATGGTAAAGTAATGCCACAAGGTATCCCATGTCGAAATTGAATCAGCACAAAATCTGCTCCATACCTCATCTGTATAGAGTTAGCTACTAAAGAGGTGTCTAGCATCATCTTCATCATACTTGCATAGGGGGCAAGAAATAACACTAGCGCCCATGATCCTCCTCCTCAATGCACCTGTGATTAGTACTTATCTTCTAGATAGCCAGAGGAAGATCTGTACCTTCAGGGGGTTCTTTAGCTTCCATATCATCGCACAAAATCTCCTGTGCCCATCCTCCTCTCTATCTCCCATCATCTTCTCATACACCTTGTGAGACGCATATACACCATGCTTCCATTCGAATCTATCCATGCCATCCCTTAGCTAGAAGTCAACCAAGGTCTCCATCAAGCACTGGGACATCTCCAATAATATACATTCATATGGCCCACTAGAAGAGCTGACACCCCACGAGTTCTTGTCCTCTAGCCAGTACTATACCACCTCAGCTTTTTCATAGTCGTAGAATAGAAAGCATGGGGGTAAATATCCTGTAGACGCTCAAGTCCACTCCAATCATCCTTCCATAACCTAAAGCATGTACCATCACCCAACATAGAAGAGAACGTATCCCAGTACATCTCCACGGCCTTAGAGATAGAAGACTAGAAGGGAGAGGCACTAGTCGGATGTAGAACATCATCTGGGGCAACAAAAATGCCATACGAGTCACGGATGATGTCTTGCCACATCCCCTCTTCTCTTCCCATGATAATCACACCCCACTTGAGTAATAAGGAGTCCCCAAACTCCCTGAGAGATTTAAACCCCATGCCACCCCCCTTCTTAGGAAAGCAGACGCTCCTTGTATCATCGCTTATGTTGAGTTTTAAGAAATGCACATTGTAGTACAGTCAACAAAAATGATATAGCATTTAAATTTATAAAGTGCTCAAAAATAGAATTGAGTTTGAGGTTGATAAACGCCAGTTTATCATCATTCTTATGCCCGAAAACAACGTGGCTCTTAAGATTTTAACTATACAAATGGTTTTTTGGGTTGCATTTAGGCATCATATAGGTTAGGCATGCATTGCATTGTTTTGTTGTTTTCAACGTGTTCATTTGAGTGTTAGGGTTAAAACAAATAAGTAGAACCATAAAATCCTAAGACTCATGAAGGAAAATGGTGAAGAAGAAGCTCAATTCAGCTAGGACTTAGCCACATCCAGCTCACATAGTTGGATACTAGCATACCTGGGTAAGGGTTAGCTCCATTTAGCTGCATTCATCTCATCATGGCTAGATGCAGCTCAGGGCAGCTCATCCTAGCTAAACCTAACTCAAGTTAGCTCAGATCCAACTCAACTTGGTTGTGTCTAGTTCATCCCAACTCCATTCATTTCACTGAGAGCTCTAACTAGCTCAACTAAGTTGACGTCAGCTCAAGACCAGCTCTCTTCAGCTCCACTTAGCTTATTGCAGCTAAACTCTTTCTAGATTAGCTACTACTTGTCAACTAGTAGCTAAGCTAGCTCAAGAGTCCCCATCTGAGGCAGCTTCAGCTCAACCTAGCTTCAGATAGGTTGAAATCTGCTCACACCAGCTCAACAACCCTAGCTTAGCTACTAACCTGAAAAGTAGCTAGTTAAGCTGGTACTTGAGTCTTTGTGAAGATTCCCTCAGCTCCCTCAACTCCAGTGCAGCATTAGTCAAGCTCCAGAATTTTTTCCCAACTCCTTCTTCAAGCCCTAGCTCCACCATCGTCTACCCTACTAGCTAAGCTCCCAACCTACTCCTTCGTTGCCCTTCCCCTTAACCCTAACCTAACCCACCTATTTTTGGTGCCAACCCTCACCAACCACCACCCCATCACACCTCCTCATGTTGTCGCCAAAACCACCCACACATACCCCTTCAAAATGGTGCTAACCCTCCTTAAATCTCCACCCTACACATCACCACATAAGGCCACCTCTACCCTACACATAAACCCCCTTCTAGAAGCCTTATGCAGTGCCAAACTTAACCACCTAACCCTACATCTAACCAACCCTAAACCAGCCCTAGTTGGTGCCAAAAACTACCCACACCTCTCCATGTTCTCGCTAACACCACCCTCAATCACCACCGCAATCTATCCTAACTCTACATATATTGTTACTAGCTAACCCTCTCCCTTAACCATCCTAAAGTGGCACCAAAACCACTTAACCCCACCATAACTACCAATCCATGCATCCCTCCTTTTGGCACCACCTTATATCTAGCCTCCATTCACCAACCACCACCCTACTACACCATCCTAACCCTACACATATCCTACACTCCACCTAACCCTACCACCATCAATCCTTAACCCTAGTCCCCACCTAGGGTTGGTGCCAAATACCAAGCATCCCTCCATTTTAGCACCACCCATTATCAACCCTAGGATCTCCTAACCACCCACTACAACCGATCCTAGCCCTCCATCCATTAACTACACCTACCCCCTACCACTCCTATATATACCCCTACCACCAATAACACTCACCTTTGGCTACATCATTTTCTACCTACACATACCATTTAGTCGGCCATAGGAAGGAGAGGAAAGAAGAAAATTAAGGAGGCTATCCCTTGCCTCCTTGGTGGCTTCTTCTTCTTCCCTTCCTCCTTGGTCCAAGCCAAGGGCAACAAGGAGGATCGCCAGGCAAGGAAGAAGCCTAGGGTACATGCCTACCTTAGGAGGAGGATTTGGAGGGTGGTGCACACCCACCGTTGGAGGAGACAATTGAGGTGGAGAGCATCCACCTTGGAGGGGCCCTTCAAAGAAGGAGAAGAAGGAGATCTTCTTTTCAAGCCAAGTAGCTGCTAGGCTTGGAGAAAGATGACTCTCTTCTTCACCAGATTTTGTAAGAGGATTTGTGTTTTTAATACTTTTGTAGTTTCAATTTCAACTAGAAGAATTCCTCTACATGTTTTTGTAAAATTTCCATTAAATCAAAGTTGCCTTCTTTTCAATTTTTGTCGCATTTTCTTTTATAATCTTTGTTTGTAGCACTTTTTCACTCCCTCTCCCTAATTACTCTAGGCCTCCACATGCCTAGGGTGAGCTTAGGGAGAGGCTATTCTTGTTAAGCTTTTAGGTGTTAGGCTCTTTCCATTTTTAAAAGTGCGATAGCCGATTATTTCAAAATCTAAAAAGTATATATTCAAAGAAACAAAAAGAAAGGTGATTTCGTTTTTCAAGTAAGAGATTTATATTTGTAAAAGTTGCCTCAGAGGACACTAGATACTCCACTATCTAGGTATTACAAATTTAAAAGCAAATCGATTTTGCATGTTACAATGACTTCTAAAACTCTAATTTTACAAACCGCATAAAATTACGATCAGAGGTTGTTCGTAGGGAGCAAGTTAGAATTCACAACACTAATTGCATTTAGAAATAATGAGCACAATCAATTATGCATAAGAAGGTATTCAATGAATAATTCACTTCAACAATATATTCAATGATAAACCGAATTGTATCTCAGAAGTTGCTGGGATAAAAGGAATAGAAAAGCTTTAAAAATGCTGATTTAGATCACTATAGTGGTCTTAAACCAATTAATCACTCACATTAAGCACATATCCCAATTTTCTCTAACTCAAATATCACTGCAGTGGTCTTAAACCACTTGTTCAAAAATCCACATCAGATAAGCATGTCAATATTTCAATAGTGACCAAGATCAGATGTTGGCCACATGGACCAGACACCTTAACATTCAAAACCTCAACACCTCAGAATTTTGCTAAGGATAGAGTGCGTTGGCACGCATATCCAGGCACGTGGATGAATCCTGAATCAAAGCTTCCTCTGACCTTCCTTAAATTCTCTTCATTTCTTAACTGGGTAATCGGGTTAATAAGCAGGTAATCGGATCCGGGTAGGGTCTTGACCCATATGCATGTCTGCACGGGTGAGGAGTGAGACAGAGAGTGTAGTATGGGGAGCTCACCTCCTATGAGAGGCAGCAAGCCAACACAACAAAATCAACTTATATCCTATGAAAGCTATGAAAGCCCATGATGTGGGACTATCCCCACTCTTCTTCCTCACGTGCAACGGTTGATGGAACTACGTGCAATTGTTGCTACAGTTGGGGTTCGCTCTTTGATTGAAGTTGTAGGTGACTTCATTGCTTCATTCCGTATCGAATTGGTGTGGTGTCATGGTCAAATGTGGCGGAGCACGGCGGACGATGGCAATGAAGATGACAGCGGTGGTGAAACCTAGTAACATGAAAATAGGCTTAACGTCCCGAATCCATAAGGGGCGGTCGGAGTGCGAGGAGTTTGGTGGTGGTGTTCGTTTAGTGGATGGGGGTCGGTCATGGTTGGACGACGTCGAAGAAGGTGGCGGAGGGGTAGGTTGTCCAGCGAGTTGATTGAGTGGTTGAGATGCCTAATTAGATTGGGGCATTTGGTGGTGGAGGTGGGGCAAAGCTTTCAGGAGTGTTGGTGAGTGGTTTGGTGGTCCGAGGAAGCCGGACAACCATGCTAGATGTGCGGCTAGAGGCGAAGAAGATGAAGTGGAAGGAGGTGATTAGTCAGTTGAATCGAGGAGCAAAGGAGTTGATTCTAACCTAAGGAAGGAGAGGAGGAAGAATGACCTAATTACAGATGGAGGAAGGATTGGTATTGGCTGTGATTGGCCGACGCTAGAGAAGGTGAATCCTCCAGTGGAGGAATGGCGGCAAGGGAAGGATCAAGGGTGACCAAACTTTGATGGGTTCTGGTCTCGAAGAAGAGAGGAAGACCATGGTGCCTCCAATTTGGCCATTGGAGGCATGGAAGAGGAGGGACGAGACAGCCGCTAGAGCTTCGGTCGAAGGCAGCTGGGGAAGAAGGGGAAGAGTGTTTTTGGCTTGGAACTAAGCTAGGGAAGATGATGGAACCTAGCGGAGTTTAAATTGCCCATCTCTAGGCCCTTCAAGAGTCGATTTGGGTAAGTTCTTCTTGCTTCAAGGTTGTCCTGCTAACTTGGAATTTTCAAGCTTCTCTAGCAAGTTTTGACATTAGTAGATCTTGAGACTTGGCCTATCTTGTAGAGAATTAATACAGGAACAATCTCTCCAATTTTGGAGAGATGTGAGCGAGAAATCTTCACTCAAAGTAGGCGGTGAAGTTCGTGTTCACATTCATGGTAGTAGGGGCCTTTATGCAAGAATAAAGTCCAATTTAGGGATCCAATCGCAAGAATCTTGAAAGTTAGGGGTCTGATTGTGAGAGATAAAGATTTTGGAGATTGAAATGCAAACTAGGTCAAGATAGACTCTGATTGGGTCCATATTTTGCTACCAACCTAGTTTTGACCCAAGAAATATAATGGTGAAGGTGGACTTGAGTTTTTACCATGTTTGATTGGTAAATTTGCACATAAACCTAAATTAGGATGAAATCCCATCTAAAACTTTATTATAGGTCAAAATGGGTTCAGATGGTCAAACCAAAGGTACCAACCTATTGGAATATTTTGCTATGAATTTTAGGAGGTTTAGATGGATTTTATCTTGACCAAAATCTCTTTAATTTATGTGGGTTGAGAATTAAGGTTTTCTATGCTGCTTTGGTTTTTGAAATACGTGAAACCCTATTTCTGTCAGTGTTGACCCACTTTTTAGACTTTTTAGCTCATTTGACATCTAATTAACCCCTAGGTGACCCCATGGTTAGATCAGAAATTAGAATGCAATGCATGATTTGTACCACTCTCTAGAAATTAGAATAGAATGCTAACAATAGGCCTAGAGATACTCAAGTACCAGCCATGATCCAGACCTGAACAGCTGCATCTTGCTTTTGTCGTAAAGGTTTCTAAGACCCAGAAAAATAGCCCAGAGGTCCGTTTACCCCAGTGATTAATGCACCTGTGTGTAGACATATTGTGTCCAGGTTCAGTTTGCAAGTGCATTTTGATAAGAGAGAGATAGAGAAGGATTTTTCATTTTTGAGAGTTTTCTCTCTTTTCTTTTTATATTTCCTTAAATCTAGCCTCAGATTGGCCTTAAACACTATCTGTTTCGGATTCCTTGTCCCCACCATCAATCTTTGAAGGGTCCCTGGCTTTCGAGGCTTCAAGATAGCATCACCATGGTAAACCTCAGAACCCTGCCTTTCGACACTTTGAGATAATGTCACCCATGGTGTTTTGTAGCTAAATTCAGGCCCTAGCAATTGACATTTTAGGATAATCCTGCCCATGGGACCTGAACAAGCATAAGGTGCTTACATGCCCCCAATAGGATATTTAGATATCCTAGGAGATAAGCACTGAGGAGATGATAAACGCTAGTTTATCATCATTCTTATACATTAAAACAAACCTAGCTCTTAGGATTTTGCTCTGCAAATGGGTTTTTCGGGTTGCATTTAGGCATCAAATAAGATAGGCATGCAATGCATTTTTTATTGTATTTTAGATGTGTTTTTGTGAGTGTTAGGGATAAACAGATTATTAGATCCTAGAACCCTAGCACTCAGGAAGGTAACTGGTGAAGGAGATGCTCAAACTAGCTGGAACATAGCTTGATCCAGCTCACAATAGTTGGAATCCAGCTCACTTGAACTAGGGTTAGCTCATCCTAGCTCCATTAAGCTCATATTAGCTAAATGGCAGCTCAAGAGAGCTCATTTTAGCTCAACTTAGCTCAAGTCAACTCAGATCCAACTTAACTTAGCTTAGTCTAGCTCATCTCAACTCCCATCAATTCACTGGGAGCTCTAGCCAGCTTAGCTGAGTTGACTGGAGTTCACCTCAGCTCAAGACTAGCTACATCCAGCTCTATTCAACTTCAGCCAGCTGAAGGTGACTTCATCTTAGCTTAAGAAGCTGAAGTGCAACTTCTGAGGACTCAGCTTAGCTCAACTTAGTTGAGCTAAGCTAGCTAAGCTACCTCAACTAGCTAGGTCCTCCTCGGGAGCATCAAACCCAGCTCACCCCAGCTCCTTTCAACAAAAGCCAGCTTACTTTAGCTTGACTTTGCAGCTAGCAAGGAACTAGTAAGCTAAGGTAGCTAAAGTAGCTCCATGCCACTCTCTTCAACAGCTACCAGCTCTAGTTCAACTCCAGCCTTCTTCTGTCTAGGTCCTCCCCTCAAACCCTATCTCCATTTGCCTACTCCTCTACCCTACTACTAGCTAAGCTAGCTTAGCTAGCCTAGATCAGCTAAGCTCCAACTCCCTTGGCCATCCACCACCCTAAAACCCTACTTAACTGCCTCCACCAACTAAGCCCACCTATGACCACCTAAGCTAGCTCCACCTCCACTCCAAGTTGGCACTACTACCATCACCACCTTTCACCCCTCAACCACCACCAAAGGGCACAAAGAAGTTGGCACCAAAACCACCTTAAAACCCCCCTTTTTGGTGCCAACTTCAACTCCCATATCCACCCTACACCTACACCTTCATGCCATCACCACCCTACAGCTACCAACCTTCTATAGGCCTCCCATAGTTGGTGCCAAAACCATGGCACCTCTCCATGGTGGCGCAAACTCTAGGTGCCTTTTGGCTGCCATAACCACCCCCATAACACTCTTTAATTTGGCACCAAATGATCTCCACCATAGGATCCCGAACTACCTCCCAAATCATATCCTAGCCATCCATTTCAAGAGCCACCTCTATCCCCCATCCTACTCTATAAAAAGACCCTTAACCACCACCATTTTCCCCATCCTCCATTAGTTTTAATTCCACCCTATGTCCACCCTAACTCACGGCCAAGAAGAAGGAGAGAAGAAGATTAAGGGGGCATCCTATAGGCCCTCTTGGTGCCTTCTTCCTCTTCTCTCTTCTCCTTGTGCCACACCAAGAGGAGGAGGAAATTCTTATCTTTGAGGATGGTCAGTCATTGGAGGAGTAATGGTGGTGCACACCCACCCTTGGAGAAGACTTGAAGGTGGTAGCTTCCATCTTGGAGGAACCAAGGCATGCCCCCTTCTAGGGCTTTCCAGGAGGAGACCACATCTTGGTTCAAGAAGAAGGAGGAGGAGCCCTTTTTAACTGTGGGAGTAGCTGCAGTTGTAGCAAGAGCTTCACCAACTTCACCATCATCATCTAGGATTTTTGTTCATTTTTTATTTTTTTCACAGAAGCTTTCCCGTACAAGTGTAGAACAAAAATCCAATTTCTTATAAAGTTGCCTTTCCAAATTTGTGCCTCTTGTTCCCAACTTTAGTTTTGTTTTAGCACTTTCACACCCTCTTCCCAATTATCCTAGGCCTTCACTTCCCTAGGGTGAGCTTGGGAAGAGGTTATTCTTGCCACTTAGTTACTAAAATAGGAGTAGTCTTTTTCCCGTCTTCAACTCTGCGTATTGCCGATATTTCAAAACCTATAAAAATTATATATTCTAAAATAGCAAAAGGAAAGTTGATTTCCATTTCCATGCAAGAGACATATTTGCAAACAAATTGCCTCCTTGGACGACCCTAGATACTTCCTTATCTAGGTCTAAAAATTTAAAAGCGAAAGCAGATTTACGCATTGTAATGATGTATTTTACAAACCGTGTAAAAATCCATATCACTTTTTGGAACCGTTGCCAAGGAGGTATGGCTTTGCATTCATTTATTTCTTTTGCTTGAAATGGATCTCATCCCTTGTCTCTCTTCTCTCTTGTGTGTGTAAGAATTACAGGAAGAAAGCGAGATTCTAGAAGAGCTTGCAATTCCTTGTCTTCTCGTGAAAATTTAGGTTGGTTCCTCTTTCTAGTCACACATAGCCTTGAAAACTATCAAAACACATTAAACATGGCTTTCAAGATCTCAAACAATTAAGTTAAGTGTAGTGGTTTCATTTAAAATTCAATTGATTGCTTGTTTGCATCATTAAATACCACTCCACTTCAAGTGTTAGTCTAATTTTCGAGTCCAAACTTTTATATGGACTTAAAAAATCATGTCCCAACACCACAGGTCTCTAAAAATCTTGAAATTTCACCCAGTGATTTCAAATCAAGTGAGGAACATCCATTCCAAATTTCATAGCAATTGGATTGTATAAGATTTTTAAAAATTCGTGGACTACAGTGGAGTCATCTCCTCTAATCTTCCTGTTTTTCTACTGTCCGTGAATTTTAAGAATTCTTTTTCCATTTCAATTTTTGTGAAATTTAGTTTTCTGGAATTCTTATAAAATTCTACACATCATATAAAATTACAAAAATGTTATGAGGCTAGTGGTGGTACTGAAAAGTCCAAAATACCCTTGGGTATCATTTCTAGACTTTGACACCAGCACAAAGAAAAATTCTATAAAAATATCAAACGAATTTATAAAATCACAAAAAAATAGTTTTTGGAATCCTTGTTTGATTTGCCTTCTAGTAGTGGTATTGCTTGCATTCTATGGACCGTTAAACTAAAAGCCTAAAACGAACTCATTGATAGTTAAATTTCTACTTAGGATTTAATTGGTTAGGGTTTCTTTTCATTTCTAAAAACCAACAAATTAAAGAAAACTTATCTTCACCAGTACAACTTGATTTCCTTTTGTTTATGGAATCTCAAACTTGTTTGAAACCGTAAAAAGAAAATCCTGAAATACATTAAGCTAAATCGAATTTTAAAAGTAGAAAAATAAACAAAAATTGTGTGACAACTTCTTTGCTATTGGAATACTTTCCAATCTTGCACACACTAAAAAATTGAAATAACAGGGCATTATCCAAATCAATGCCCTCCACATTCCGTGTGCACTTTAGTCTCCTAGACCTAACTAAAAATTGTAGCAATTTGACCCCTAAGGTTTCATCGACTTAGGCTTTGATGTACGTGTTTCATGTGTTTGAAATCGGGGTTACGAGTAACTCGTCGTCGTAGTTGCAAAATTCATAGTCAAATATAATTTATACAAAAACTCCAAGGGAGTCCCAGGTCAGACACAAGGAGGCGACGTTTACTTTGTTTGGAAACCGTGCTTCGATTTGTTTCTTTTTGGTGTTTTGTGGTTTTGTTTTGTTTTTTTTATTTTTGAAATAAAATGACAAGCAATCACAAGAGAGAGATGAAATCAAATATGATATATTTCATGAATTATCAATTACAATAAACTATGAAAGCATAAAAGAGAAAAGGGGTGAGAAGAAATCTCCTGAAGTGGCTGTTCGGTGAGACGACGGTGCCTGGCAAACGCTCGGACGAAGGTGTTGGGAAGCAGGACAATGGAGGTGAGAAGTGGGAGGACGTCGGGTAGAGGAAAGCTTCAACGTGGCTCCAAAATGGAGGTGAGAAGGAGGAGATGATCTTCTACCGGAATAGAGGTGGGAGGACGGCTCCAAGGTGACCTATGAATGGGGATGGGAAGATGGAGGAGTATTTGGTGGGGCAAAGTTTCGTTACACTTATAGGCACCCTGGGAGCTTGAGAGTAAGCTCTAATAGAGCGTTGGTAGGCTTGCTAGAGCTTAGGAGTAGGTGCGAGTAGAGTAGGTAGAGATGGTTTGGCAAGGAGGGTATGTAGGCCTTTATATAGTGGATAGGAAGGGGCTAAAAATGGATACAGGGTAATTAGCGGCCTCCTGGATGTCGCTGTAGGTCCAGCTCAGGCATCACTGTTGCCACCTTACACTTGTCAATGTGAGCTGCGTTGTCCGTCCATCATGCGCGTAGATTGCACGGAGGCCCTGCTGGCGTGTGTGCTGGCATGTGCTGGAGTACGCACGCTGACACACTGCTGGTGCGTGTTGGCGTGCCCACTATCATGCCCGCTGGTCCATGCCCAATTGCTGAATTGGAGGGGACTGCGAGTCTCAAGCCCGTGCCCCTCCCTTGTGATCCAATGCCTCCATCATTGCGTTGCGTCCACGAGTGTGCCGAGAAGATGTGCTGAGGATGCGTGGTGAAGGCAGGCTTTCAGTCGTTGGATTTTCATCCAACAGCTGAGATCACTTGTTGGGTGGCCATTGGAAGTGTGGCGGGTGACCCTGGGCACTCCAGATGGTGCCACGAGACACCATCTGGGTCTTCCACCATTCTTTGATTGTAGAGGATGCCACGGTGCTCAGATCGAGGTGATTTCTACGTTGTCGGACTAAAATCGTCGCTTCGGATCCATCCGTACGATCGAATATTTCATCCAAAGTCCATAAGGATGTCACACTGCCTCCTGGCCATATAAAATGAAGGAATTAATATACAAAACATACAACTATCCTAAATACAATGCAATGGATGTTTATGCAATATTTATATCATGATGTGCAATGCTAGGCCTAGGAACTATAGTAAATAAGCATTTTATGATGAATTTATGCGTGTTTATTAGGCTTACTATCTAGGTCATAAGTTTTCTCTAGTTAATATCAATTCTGTCATCCATATCTGGTGTCAGGCTGAGGGGCCATGTCAAACGACTAGGCGTGGGTTTGCACAAGCCCCTGGGGATTTTCCTAGGAAATGCTTGGGTTCAAACCTCCCCTTATGCAAGTTGGCTAGATTTGTTGATAGAATGGGTATTCACCATTAATTTCTTATTTCCTAGGTAGATCAAGTCTTAGGTTAATTTTTAGAGAGTCACATTTAAGCTAGGTCTAGAATTTTGTCTGATTGATTGCACACTTGCTCTCATCTCCATCTCTTATCCTCCCCACCCATTTTTCAATTTTATGCACCGGCGACGGTCTTAAAATCTGCTCTTGGAGGAGCCATTTGATTTTTCCCCCACGCAAAAAGATCGCTTTTTCTGTCTTCTTCTAATAAAATGGAAAAACAACTAAACAGGTCCACTAACCCTTCCACCTCCACCTCTAATCCCACTTCTAATCCTAATTCTGACCCTTCCACCCAAAACCCCCCCACCTTTGACTTCCCACATTTGGAGCTTCCTAATATTGATTTGCCTCAATCACAACATCAAGCCCCCCCACCTGATATCTACACCTTGATGGTTGAGCAAATTGCTCAACTTAATGCCAATCAGCAAGTGTTGACTAGGAATATCCAAAACCTAGCCAAGCAAAGGCCAAACCCACCACCCCGTCAGCAGCATGTCGTTCCTCTAAAAGATTTTTATGATCCTTCCTAATATGACGATGACCAGGGGTGGTTATACCTGAAGGGGACTTCAAGATCAAGCCAGTAGTTTTGAACCTGGTTAAACATTTCCATGGCCTTCCTAAGGAAGACCCATTCAGCCACAATCTTCTTGCACAAACAACCCACTCTCGAAATGTGCAAGAAGACCTATGGCTGATGCGGCTATTTCCATCATCTCTTAAAGATAAGGCCGCTTACTGGTTTAGGACCATTGGCCGTCCAATCACCACATGGTCAAAGCTCAAGAGAGCCATCGTCAAGAAATTCTTTTCCATAGGTCGTACTAATTCCATGTGAAGATCTATTATAACCTTTCAACAAAAATCTGGAGAGACTTTTCATGATTCTTGGGAAAGATTTCAAGATCTCTTAAGAAGTTGCCCGCACCACGAGATTCCTTTATGGTAGCTCGTGCAGATCTTCTATCATGGATTAGAAGATCAAATTCAACATTTTTTCGATGCTTCGTGTGGCGGCAATTTCTTGAATAAGGATGCTGAGAGTGCCTACGACTTATTTGAAGAAATGAGTGAAAACTCATTTAATCAAGCTTCCATGAATACATTTTGTAGAACTTCAAACCCGTAGTTCAGTGTTCATGAAGTAGGCTCTCAATCTATTCCTGTAACCCAAGATGATCTTCAAATGGTTGCACAAAAACTCGACCAGATGCACCTTAATCAAAAGAAAATTGAGGAAAGACTTGCCATACCAACCCAAGCTCCACATGTTCCACATCTAACCCACCATAACACTCCTAGGAGAGAGAACTTGCATAATCTGAACACTATTTCTACTAATTATCACTTTTTATGACTCACTAGGGAATTACAATTATCCAAACTCTAACCCCACTAAAAACATTTCTACCCTGTAGAAGTAATATAAAAATTCTTCCAATTGGAAGAATTGCTCGAACCACTCTTGGAACCCTGTTCCTCCCCAACCTTCAAATCAATTTTGTGGGTATTGGTCAAATCCGACCTTTCATCATGGGCCATCCCAACAAGACATCAATGCCCAGATGATGAGAACCCTGCAGGAACTGCAAACTAAGATGATGGAAGTAACTCGCACTATCGCAAATCTAAATAATCAGATTGGGGTTACTCAAACTCAAAGACCTGTAGGGCATTTGCCCTCCCAACCCATGCCCAACCCTAATCACCAAAGGAACCAGTATGTAGGAAAAAATCCAAACTACTAGAAGTAGCCTCCTACTAATCCACCACCTCAGTAGCCTCCCAGGTTTCCCCAACAACAGGCCCCCCACCTCCTCCAAACAATAATCCGACTGCACAAGCAGTTACACTGAGTGGGAAAACCACCATTGATCTCGGGCCTTCCCAAAAACCTGGTGAAATCTCCATCCCTGTGTAGATTAACTCTCCACTCCCACATCAGGAAGAAAAAGAAACACAAAAATCTCAGGAAACGACTCCTATCCCTTTTCCACAAGCTCTCGACCCCACCACCAATCGTAAAAAGAAATCTGAGCCAACCATAGAAGAACTCATGGATTTATTCAGGCAAGTTCAAATCAATATCCCTCTCCTAGATGTCATCAAATATATACCTACCGCTACCAAATTTTTGAAGGAGATCTATACTCCTAAAAGGCAGGAAAAAAATCTAGGCCAGGTGCATCTTTCTGAGACAATAAACTCTGTCATATAGAGCAAGCTTCCTCCTAAGATGAAAGATCTGGGGACGCCATTAATTTCAGTGATTATTGATGATACTACTTTTGATCACACCCTCCTTAATCTTGGTGCCTCAATTAATATCATTCCTATGATTTTATTTGAAGAATTTCAGATCGGTGAACTAAAACCTATTGAAGTTAACCTTCAATTAGCTGACCGATCTACAATCAAACCTCGTGGGATTGTTGAGGATGTTTTAGTCAAGGTCTAGAATGGTGTCTTCCCCATAGACTTTCTGGACTTTGACTAAAACATCCTCAATAATCCAACGAGGTTCGATTGTAGATCGGTCGACTAATTGAAGTTTGGTCCTTGACATTGAGGTACCCAAATCTTTAATGAGTGCCCTAATAATCCTTGGATGATCCTTTTTGGCCACTGCAAAGGCAAATATCTATTGCCACACGGGCAAAATGGATATCACTTGTGTAGGACAAACTATCACTCTTGATATTTTTAAATCCTCCAAGAGATTACATGATGATAATTTTTTCAAGGACTCAGATACAAAAATTTCAAAATTAGTGTAAGAGACGATGTTGGTAGATAGCCTTCTCAACCACAACTTTTTTGAGCAATCTTACTCAGAATTAGTGGTTGGTGAAATCTTTGATTTGGAGACTTTTCTTCCACAATCTATTCCTGATGACCCCCTAATCATTAACCTTACTCACCCACTTTTCTCTCAACCCACCCTTGCATACTAACCCCACCTACCTCTCATCATTCCTCTACCACCTCCTCTCACCTGGACCTACCACCAGACCTGCCCGAATTTGGCATTCATCCTAAATTAAAACCATGGCTAGACTCGGGTTACACCTACCATTTTCCATCTAATTTTGATCCCTACCTTTATCCCACTCCACTTTCCTGGGATCCAGAAGAAGATCGTTTTTATGCAGGCATCCAAGTGTCCAACTATTTACACAACTAACTATCTTCTGTGCATACCTTCATTCCCAGTTCAATAGGCGTAAAAGATAGCATGGGATGGGAGGTAACCCATCATTTTTTCCGCTTTTTTTTCCTTTCTATTTCCAGGTTTTGACCATCCTAAACTCGACCACCTTTCACTAAGGTGATCCCTTCTCCCACTTAATGCATGAGGACATTGCATATCATAAGCATGGGGGGGTGTTTCTAAATTTTTAACGATCGATTTAGGATTTCAAAACCTAAAATCAAGTATTTTTCTTTAGTAATTTTTGTTTTATTTTTTTACTAGCATACCCAAAAAAATAAAAATGTTAAAAACTTTTTGAGGAAAATTTTGAAATCAAGACAACGGTTGAAAGCTCACTTTTGGTACAATGGGATTTAATCTTTAACAAACTAGGGATAAGGATATAGATCTAATCATTAGAATTTTAGGGTCTATCTTTAGACTAGATCAGATATCTTTCTCAAAAATTTCACCTGAACTCATGATAGTTCAGGTGACTTGATCATCTTTTGTAATATGGAAAGTATCTGGCTTATTTTTTGATTCAAAAAATTGCTTCATGTGCAAAATTTCTTGTGTCAAATTTCACACACAAGCCAACACCTAAAAATAACTAAAAATTAGAAAACCCCTTTGATTAGCCTTAGTAAAAGTCTAAAGCAAATCATTTGTTTGAGTTCCCACCACCGAGAAGGAGAAAAATGCCTCCTTTGAGGATGCAATGTCAACATGTTACCACCTTGTTGCTGCTCCATATCTATGTTTCATATCTTTAGATAGAGTATTAAAGTGCATTTTTGTATCTCAAGTGTCTTGGATAGTGCTCTACTTATAATCTCAAAGCAAGAGCTTGAGTTTACTTGGAGTGCCCCTTTACATCGCATTGTGTCTTGGGGTTGTGAGCTCCTGGGTGGTGTCATGGACAGTGCTATCTCGAAGTACTGACACCAGAGCCCCCTCGAGGATTGGTAATGGGAATGATGATCCTGACACATTTGTTGTAAGACTAAGCTAAAAATAAGCATGGTGGAGTGAAAAAAAAAGAAGTTTTAAACTAAAAACACACCCTTATAAATGTTGGCCTTTCACAAGCATGGACACAAGGTTTCAAAGGGTATTATAGGTTGCTAATCATATCCAAGAGCCAAAAAAATCCTAAAAACAAAAATTTCAAGTCATTTGAATTAACAAGTGGTTAATCTGTGAATTTTTTGGAAGATATATTGATCCCATTTTCATCTAATTTTTGGATCAAAAAATAAATCTTGATGTTTGTCCTTAACAAATCCTATACCTCCTATGTTTGGATCAACCTATTTCCCGTAATCTCTTTCTCCTCAAAAGTTGAAAAACTTAGATTTCCCAAAAATTCCATTTTGTAAAAATTAAAGCTTTACTAAGAGACTAGCCAAAGATAAGGATGGGGGTGTGATAAATGCCAGTTTATCATCATTCTTATGCATTAAAACAAACCTAGCTCTTAGGATTTTGCTCCGCAAATGAGTTTCTTGGGTTGCATTTAGGCATCAGTTAGGATAGGCAAGCCTTGCATTTTTTATTGTGTTTTTGATGTATTTTTGTGAATGTTAGGGATAAACAGATTGCCAGATCACTAATACCCTAGCACTCAGGAAGGTAACTGGTGAAGGAGAAGCTCAAACTAGTTGGAACTCATCCTGATCCAGCTCACCATAGTTGGAATCCAGCTCACTTGAACTAGGGTTAGCTCATCCTAGCTCCATTCAGCTCATCTTAGCTAAATAGAAGCTTAAGAGAGCTCATCCTAGCTCACCTTAGCTCAAGTCAGCTCAGATCTAGCTCAACTTAGTTAAGTCTAGCTCATCTTAGCTCCCATCAGTTCATTGGGAGCTCTAGCTAGCTCAGCTAAGTTGAGTAGAGTTCACCTCAGCTCAGGACTAGCTACATCCAGCTCCACTCAACTCCAGCCAATTGAAGAAGACTTCAACTTAGCTCAGGAAGCTCAAGTCCAGCTCCTGGGGACATAGCTTAGCTCAACTTAGTTGGGCTAAGCTACCTTAGCTAACTCAACTAGCTAGGTCCTCCCCAGGAGCATCAGACCCAGCTCACCTCAGCTCCTTTCAGCAGAAGCTAGCTTGCTTTAGCTTGGCCTAGCAGCTAGTAAAGAACTAGCAAGCGAAGCTAGCTAAAGTAGCTCCATTCCACACTCTTCAACAGCTACCAGCTCCAGATTTCTTCTGTCCAGCTCCTCCCTCAAACCCTAGCTCCATTTGCCTACTCCTCTACCCTACTACTAGCTAAGCTAGCTTAGGTAGCCTAGATTAGCTAAGCTCCAACTCCCTTGGCCATCCACCAGCCTAAAACCCTACCTAACGAGCTCCACCAACTAAGCCCACCTAAGACCGCCTAAGCTAGCTCCACCTCCACTCCAAGTTGGCGCCACCACCATCACCACCTTTCACCCCTCAAACACCACCAAAGGGCACCAATAAGTTGGCACCAAAACCTCCATAACTACCCACCTTTTTGGCACCAACTTCATCTCCAATATCAACCCTACACCTACCCCTTCAAGCCATCACCACCCTACACCAACCCACCTTCTAGAAGCCTCCCATAGTTGGCGACAAAATCATGCCACCTGTCCATGGTGGTGCCAACTCTAGGTGCCTTTTGGCCACCATAACCACCCCCTTAACACCCTTTAAGTTGGCACCAATTGATCTCCACCACGGGATCATGAGCTACCTCCCAAATCATATCCTAGCCATCCATTTCAAGAGCCACCTCTACCCCCCGTCCTACTCTAGAGAAAGACCCTTAACCACCACCATTTTCCCAATCCTCCATTAGTTTTAATTCCACCCTATATCCACCCTAACTCATGGCCAAGAAGAAGGAGAGAAGAAGATTAAGGGGGCATCCTACCCACCCTGTTGGTGCCTTCTTCCCCTTCTCTCTTCTCCTTGTGCCACTCCAATAGGAGGAGAAAATTCTTATCTTGGAGGATGGCCAGGCATTAGAGGAGGAAGGGTGGTGCATGCCCACCCTTGGAGAAGACTTGAAGGTGGTAGCTTCCACCTTGGAGGAGCCAAGGCACCCCCACTTCTAGGACTTGCCAGGTGGAGACCACATCTTGGTTCAAGAAGAAGGATGAGGAGCCCTTTTTAACTACAGGAGCAGCCACAATTAGAGAAAGAGCTTCACCAACTTCACCATCATCTTCCAGGATTTTTGTTCATTTTTTATTTTTGTCATAGAAGCTTTCCTCTACAAGTGCAGAACAGAAATCCTATTTCTTATGAAGTTGCCTTTCCAAATTTGTGCATCTTTTTCCCTACTTTAGTTTTGTTTTAACACTTTCACACCCTCTTCTCAATTATCCTGGGCCTTCACTTGCCTAGGGTGAGCTTGGGAAGAGGTTATTCTTGCCACTTAGTTACTAAAATAGGAGTAGTCTTTTTCCCGTCTTCAACTCCACGTATTGCTGTTATTTCAAAACCTATAAAAATTATATATTCTAAAATAGAAAAAGGAAAGTTGATTTCCATTTCCATGCAAGAGACATATTTTGCAAGCAAATTTCCTCCTTGGATGACCCAAGATACTTCCCTATCTAGGTTTAAAAATTTAAAAGCGAAAGCGAATTTATGCATTGCAACAACGTATTTTACAAATCCCGTAAAAATCTATATCACTTTTTGGCGCCATTGTCGGGGAGGCACGACTTTGCATTCATTTATTTCTCTTGCTTGAAGTGGATCTCATCCCTTGTCTCTCTTCTCTCTTGTGTGTGCAGGAACTACAGGAAGAAAGCGAGATTCTTGAAGAGCTTGCGATTCCTTGTTTTCCTGTGGAAATTCAGGTTGGTTCCTCTTTCTAGTCACACATAGCCCTAAAAACTATCAAAACACATTAAACTTGGCTTTCAAGATCTGAAATAATTAAGCTAAGTGGAGTTTCTTCATTTAAAATTCAATTGATTGCTTGTTTGCATCATTAAATCCCACTCCACTTCAAGTGTTGGTATTCTGATTTGAGTCTAGACTTCTATTCCGACTTCGAAAATCATGTTCGAACACCATAGTCCTCTAAAAATCTTAAAATTTCACCCAGTGATTTCAACTCTAGTGAGGAACATCTGCTCCAAATTTCATAGCAATTGGATTTGCATAAGATTTTTAAAAATTTGTGGACTACAAAGGAGTCATCTCCACTAATCTTCTTGTTTTGCTACTGTCTGTGAATTTTACGAATTTTTATACTCATCTAGTTTTTGTTTAATTTAGCTATCTGGAATTCTTGTAAATTCTACACATCATATAAAATTATAAAAATTTTATAAAGCCGGTGGTGGTACTGAAAAATCCAAAATACCGTTGGATATCATTTCTAGACTTTGACACCAGCACAAAAAAAAATTCCGTAATAATATCTAACAAATTCATAAAATCACAAAAAAATATTTTTTGGAATCCTTGTTTGATTTTCCTTATAGTAGTGGTATTGATTGGATTGTTTAGACCACTACTTAGACTAAAAGTCTAAAACAAACACTTTCATAGTTACATTTATACTTTGGATTTAATTGATTAGGGTTTTTTTTTCATTTCTAGAAACCAACAAATTAAAGAAAACTTATCTTTACCAATACAACTTAATTTCCTTTTGTTTGTGGAATCTAAAACTTGTTTGAAACCATAAAAAGAAATTTGTAAAATACACTAAGCTAAATCAAATTCTAAAAGCAGAAAGTCAAACAAAAATTGTGTGACAACTTATTCGCTATTGGAATCACTTTCCAATCTTCCACAAACTAAAAAATTGAAATAAAATGGCATTATCCAAATCAATGCCCACCACATTCCGTGTGTAGTTTAGTCTCCTAGACCTAACTACACATTGTAGCAATTTGACCCCTAAGATTTCATCAACTTAATCTTACTATCCAGGTCATAAGTTTTCTCTAGTTAATATCAATTCTATCATCTATATCTAGTGTCAGGTTGAGGGGTCGTGCCAAACGACTAGGCACGAGTTTGCACAAGCCCCTGGGGATTTTTCTGGAAATGTTTGGGCCCATACCTCCCCTTATGAAAGTTGGCCAGATTTGTTGGTAGAATGAGCTTTCACTATTGATTTCTTATTTCCTAGGTAGATCAAGTCTTAGGTTAATTTTTAGGGAGTCACATTTAAGTTAGGTCTAGAATTTTATTTGATTGATTGCACACTTTCTCCCATCTCCATCTCTTCTCCTCCCCTCCCGTTCTTCCATTTTATGCATGGGCGATGGTCTCAAAATCTGCACTTGGAGGGACCATTTGATTTTGCCCCCTACACTAAAAGATTGCTTTTTCCGTCTTCTAAAAAAATGGAAAATTAACAAAACAGGTCCACTAACCCTTCCACTTCCACCTCTAATCCCACTTCTAATCCTAATTCTGACCCTTCCACTCAAAACCCCCCCACCTTTGACTTCTCACATTTGGAGCTTCCTAATAGTGATTTGCCTCAATCACAACATCAAGCACCCCTGCCTGATCTCTACACTTTGATGGCTGAGCAGATTGCTCAACCTAATGCCAATCAATAAGTGCTGACTAGGAATATCCAAAACCTAGCCAAGCAAAGGCCAAACTCACCACCCCATTAGCAGCCTGTCATTCCTCTAAAGGATTTTTATGATCCTTCCTATTATGAGGAACGACCACGGGTGGTTATACCTGAAGGGGACTTCGAGATCAAGTCAGTGGTTCTGAACTTGATTAAACATTTCCATGGCCTTCCTAAGGAAGACCCATTCATCCATGACTCTTCTTGCACACACAACCCATTCTCGAAATGTGCAAGAAGACCTATGGCTAATGCGGCCATTTCCATTATCTCTTAAAGATAAGGCCACTTACAAGTTCAGGTCCATTGGTCGTCTAATCACCACATGGCCATAGCTCAAAAGCGCCTTCCTCAAGAAATTCTTTCCCATAGGTTGTGTTAATTACTTGTGAAGATCTATTACGACCTTTCAACAAAAATCTAGCGAAACTTTTCATTATTCTTGGGAAAGATTTTAAGATCTCTTAAGAAGTTCCTGCACCATGAGATTCCTTATGGTAGCTCATGCAGATCTTCTATCATGGATTAGAAGATCAAATCTGACATTTCGTCAATGCCTCGTGTGGCGGCAATTTCTTGAATATGGATGCCGAGAGTGCCTACAACTTATTTGAAGAAATGAGTAAAAACTCATTTAATCAAGCTTCCATGAACACATTTTGAAGAACTTCAAACCCGTAGTTCAGTGTTCATGAAGTAGGCTCTCAATGTATTCCTATTACCCAAGAAGATCTTTGAATGATTGCACGAAAACTCGACCAGAGGCAGCTTAATCAATAGAAAATTGAGTAAAGACTTGCCATACCAACCCAAGGTCCAGATGTTCCACATCTGTCCCACCCCAACACTCCTCGGAGAGAGAACTTGCACAATCTGAACACTATTTCTCCTGATTATCATCAATACCCAGAGGCTTATTATGATTCACTAGGGAATTGCAATTATCTAAACTCTAACCCCACTGAAAATATTTTAGCCCTCCAGGAGCAATATAGAAATTCTTCCAGTTGGAAGAATTACCTGAACAGCTTTTGTAACCTGGTGGTCAGATTGGAGGAATTTTGCAAAATAAGCACCTTGATGAGTAGCCTAGTTGGTCCAACCAAGTGCATGTTCAGATCAATAGGCTGATGAAGTAGGCCAAACCTAATCAGTTTGGTGGGTTGATGGATGTGAATCAATAGGTATGGAGCCCACCAG
This sequence comes from Thalassia testudinum, assembly GCA_037157565.1. Taxonomy (NCBI): domain Eukaryota; kingdom Viridiplantae; phylum Streptophyta; class Magnoliopsida; order Alismatales; family Hydrocharitaceae; genus Thalassia; species Thalassia testudinum. Next base: position 125,948,178 of record JAZHRO010000014.1, on the reverse strand, counting down.
ATTCTTTGTGGCTCAAAAAGCTATGGAAATGTAAATCTAGGGTTTGGTTGAATTAGCTCAGCTTGTTCAGTGTCGGGGTCCTCAAAGGATAATGGATCTATGGAAAATGTAGGAATCCTACTGGTGGGATCAAGGAAGGACAAGAGGTGATTCTTAGTCTAATCAGTGTTCGATTGCCAGTCAAAAGATGGAGGTCAATCATATGCAACTAGATCAGAAAAGGGCGAGTCAAAATAGAAATTGATGTCAGTGGGGGTCAGGGTTGGGATCGGGTTGTGAAAGGCTCTGTATGAGTTGTGTCTTCTTTGAAATCTTGATGTGATATGGGCTCCTCTAGAAATGATTCAAAGTTTGGTTCATCTAAGGAGTCATTTTCATGATGCTTATCCCAATCAAATGTAAATGCCTAGAGAGTGCTTATAGTATCCTAGAAATTTAGGATAGCAAAAGATTTGAGCTCTGAATTGTGGACACTCTTGGCACTTACTATTTCTGATTCCTACAGATCATAACAGAATGTTTCCAAGTCAATGGAATATGATTTTGAACCAATGATCTTGGGATCAGGGACCTCAGAGTCAGAATCAAAGAATGGGTCATGGATACTGAGGTCGTAAACTGGCTTGTAATCATTTGAAAACAAAGGTTCTCCAAAATCAATCTATGAATGAAAATCATCGGAGAATTTGTGACAATCAGTTTCTGAACCTGATTCAAGGTCAAGATTTCCACCACTGAATAAACCATGATGCATGGAATTATCAACCTAACTTTGATCTAACCAAGTTTCAGATTCCAAGCTCAAATAGGTGTCCTTATTAGGCATAGGCTCAGGTTCTGGGCACCTAGGGTAGATCCAATCAAATCCCAACTCTTCCAACTCCTCTATTTCTGTATCATAAATTAGTGTGACTTTCGAAAAATCAATTCGTTCCTCTGAGGAGTCTGGAGAGGTATAGTCATCAAATATTGGCCATGAATCATAACTAAGATCTAAAATTTGGTTCTCATCACATTGGGCCTCATGATATCCCAAATAGGCTCAGATCTTGATTCTTGGTCACGGGTAGGAAATGAGTCACTAAAATCTGGGCCTGGTTCTTTTGGGATGTTAGAATCACTCTCGAAGAATACCTTAATAGGATAAGTTGCGAGAATTACATTCTTAAGAGGTTCTGACTCAAGTTCATCACAGGTGCTTGGTAAATCGAGGCATAATGGACTGGCTTCATGGCTTTCTTTGGTTGGTTCATAATTGGGAACACTTGCAACTGGATCCATCCAACCCAGATTTTGATCAAGTATGTCATTCTACACAAACTTCGAATTGGATTCCATTTGGGTTGGGGGTCTACAACAACCTCTACTTTTGAACCCAAGCTCTGGGACATCATATTGATCCGTAACATTTCTCGAAGATTCATCATCAGATTCTGAGTGGAGATATGGGTATGTCTGATCAATGACTTGTTACAGCAGATTTAACATATTTCCTTGTTTCTCAATGTTAGCTTGGTGTATCTCCCAGAGTGGTGGATTTGTAATACATTATAAACCCTTTATGCTACGCAATTGCCACAATTCACTAAATTCTATTATAAGGGAATCTCGGGTTGAAACATTTTTTATTTGAGTCAACATTAGATGGGCACGATTCACAATGAGAGTTGTTGTCTCTGACACATTAACCTGAATGCTTCTAAAGGGATCTGAGTTTTTGTAATACTCATCATGATGTCTAAGAGTAGCCTCAATCATTTTCTCCTTGATGCTCATACAGGATTTAGGTTTCCTAAACATTTCTCCTAAATTTTCAGGTTGCATTTTCAAATCAGGTAGTGGATCAAGATGTAGATTTAAATTCAGGTCCAGATTGAATTGATTAGAACAGATCAGAATTCCCTCAGAAGATCAACTCTAATGGAGGCCTCTAGGTTAGACCTAGGGACCTTTCCTGTGTATGTGCACTATAGAATAAATGAGGGAGTAGATGTGTATTGGACCCAATCAAGGCACTCAAAAAGTTTTTGGATGAATAAGGCTGTTTCGAGGCAGATGATACCTCTGAATCAGAAATCCACACACCCGAGAATTATTTGGGTAGGTAGGAAGGGAGAGTCCCACAGCGACCTCTGCACGGTAGAGCATCCACACGGATTACATAGTTTCCCCTACCCAACCTTCCTTGTCACCGCAGTTCCAAGTATACCAGAATGTATGAATTGAGATCTTAAGTCTACCAATTCTAGCCCTAATTTGTGCCTTGAGTTACACTTGATTTAGAAGTTGATTCAATTTGTGACATAATTTGGAGGTTGGTTGGTCGATAGGGTGAACCAACTTCACTTGACCTATCCTAAGGTTGAGGGTAAAGTTTGGGTCATGACACAAAATCACCTTGAATTGACTCAAGTTATTACGTCCTAAATTTTAGGGTTCAAGTGAATTTAGAGCCTAATTTTAGGGTTTTCTTGAATATATCAGTTCAGACAAGGGCTTGGGTAGCACACGAATGAGGGAAGATCAGTTTCATTTAATGCAGGCAAGTGTCTACTAACACTTCAGAACCCTAATGTGGAAACCCTAATTGGTTCTATTCTCAAGTCCAATTTGATCTTAGATATGGCACCTTAGACTCAAACAAAAATTTGAGTAGTCCAAGATGTTGAAAATTTAAGCATAAATCCCTTATAGCTGTAGGAAATTAGGATGGGCATTTTCTAATCAAATCGTCTCACTTCAATCAAATATCAATTTCTTTTCGCAAATAAGGAAACTTTTTCCTTTAAATGATAATTACTATAAAAGTAAGGCAAGTGCATCCTAATTGATTTTGCTTCCTTTTCTCCTCTCAATATTATGGAGGTGATTTAGGGAAGAAGAGAACTTTTACCTTCCCTAAGATATATTTGTTGGAGTGGTTGCTTGCGCAGAAGATCTTCTCGTGATGTACCTCGCAAAATCAAAGCAAAGTAGATAGGGCAAGTTAGAAATCAAATCAATCAAGAAACATAAGATTAGTGGTGAATTGCATGTTGCTCCTCGGCAACAGCACCAAAATGTTGTGCCTAGGGAGCAAATTGGAATTCACAACACTACTCGCATTTAGAAAAAATGAGAACAATCAATTAAGCATAAAAAGGTATTGAGTGAATAATTCAATTAAATAATCTGAATTGTATCTCAAAAGTTATTGGGATAAAAAGAATAGAAAATCTCTAAAAATGGTGATTTAGATCACCAATTAATTTCCCACATTAAGCATATATCCCAATTTTCTCTAACTCAAATTTGCTACAATGGTCTTAAACCACTTGTTCAAATATCCACATCAAATAAGAATCTCAATATTTCAACAGTGACCAAGATCAGACGTCGGCCACTATTGGGAGGTCGTAGATCGCATTTTTGATAAAAGCATTGTAGTATAGTTGTGAAATACGATCCAACAAAGATATTGTTTTGTAAAAATAATGAGACTTTGAGTCCGAGTCGTTCGTCCCTGGGAGGCGTTGTTTTTGCTTTTGAAATCGATCTTAAAGCCACTCTACTTTATTTAAACGACATGCTGGTGCGTAATATATAGGCAATTAAAGAACAGGCACTTAAATCACGCAAATATGATAATCATTCAGCTCGTGGTGATTTCTAACACATAAGATATATATATATATATATAAAGTGAAATTTCATTCATCATTGGAGAGTTGTTGCACAAGGAAATCTAGAGGAAAGCTTATACATGAATACTTAAAAATTAAACCTAACTACCAGAAAATGATTGCATACAAGAATCAATGGGGGGATTTCGCATGCATCCTTGGGGGAGAAGTAAGCCTACACTACTAAGCAGCAAATAAAAGCAATAAAGATTATGAAGAGCACGATTTAAAGCTAGAAGAATAGAGGGAATTCGGGGGTGGTCCCTGATGGCCTTGGAGTGGTCGAGAGAAGAAGGAGGGGCGACCAATGGAACTTAGGCCGACCCTTGGAGAGAGGTAGGGTTGATCCAGCATCCCAGCATGGTGTCCTCCATGGTGGTGGTAATGAGCTCGTGGAGGTGGAGTGACTATGGAGGTGACGTGAATGGCACCAATGGAGTACAATTGCCAAAGAAGTGAATGGTTGCAAATGGCCACCCAAGGGGTCTTTTTATAGACCTAAGGGAAGCTCTCAAGAGAATTATGGAATTCTCTAGAGAGGCCTATGGTAGGAGCTTGTGGGAGAGTGAGACAGAGAGGGTGGATGGTGGTTTTTAGATCCACCAAATGTTGATCTAAAAGTTGAATGGCTCTTGGTTGCTATTTTTGGCAACCAAGGCAACCACACATGGTAGAGAGTTCTAGAGAACTCTAGGCTAGATATTTTCGTGTGGATGGTGTGTGTGGGTCGAAACTTAGGTGGCTAAGTTGATTAGGTTGGGTTCTAGTGGGTATAGGTCAAGGTATGTCTCAAATTAGGGTTATAAACCCTAATTCACTAAGGTAAAGTGTAATTAAACTTAATACAAGTTTAATTGGGTGTGTGGAAACTTAATTGAGAGTAAAACAACTCAATTAAGTCAGGTCTAGGTCAATTGGATAGTGTGTGCTGAGATCAGGGCTCAATTGGACTCAATGAGTCCAATTGAATAGGCTGATGGAATTGACTAAGATCCAAGTCAATTAGGTTTAGTGAGGACCTAATTAGGTCCTTAGGGAGGTTTAGAGGTGATGTACTAGGGTTAGGGCACATTAATTTATGTTCCTATGGGGTTGGAATTGGGTTTAGGGACCTAGAGATCCAAGATCAAGGCTTAAATCTCAAAATAGGAATTGGAGAGTAGTATCAGACGTCTAATAATATAATAAGACGTCTTATACTGAAAAATCAGAAGTCCAGACTTGTTGTTTGGACGTCCAATCAGAGTCAGGAAGGATTTCGGGTTCTGTTTGGGTATTCTACAGAAATTGGACATCTGACAAAGTGTTTAGACGTCCAATAACACTGCAGAAGTGGGTTTGAAGTGTGCGGGAGTTGGCTAAGGGTCCTGGACATCCTAAAACTTATTTGGACATCTAGAGAAGGGTTGGAACTAGGGTTTTAGGGGTTCCTAGGGTGCGGTGACCTAATCTAACGGTGGCTAAGGCTTGGGGAAGTCTCTAGGCTATCCTAGGGCTAGGATGGACCTAAGCTCTTCACATTTTACTACTTTATTCCTACTTAATAGAATAGCAAACTTTTAACCCCCTTACATTATTATTCCTACATCTAAACTAGGCCTTCTGCTCCAGCTCTGCTACAACTCCTGTTATTCCTGATCCAGCTTCAGATCCAGCTCCTGATCAGCTTATTCCCTACAATCGACATAATGCACTTAATCAGCACATTATAGCATTATTTTATGCATAGCTAAAGGAAAGCAGTAAAGATGTAGATAATGCGTATGCATGCATGAATAACCCTAACTTATGCTAAGTCCTAGCTTAATCTAGGCCAATTAAGACCTGTGATTGCTGCGCAATCAGCCACAGAGACCAGATGCCTTAACTTTCAAAGCCTCAACACCTCAGAATTTCGCTAAGTATAGAGTGTAATGGCATGCATCTCAAGGCATGTGCACGACTCTCGAAGCAAAATGTCTCCTAACCCTCCTCAAATTCTCTTCATTTCTTAACCGGGTAATTGGGCTAATAAGCGAGTAATCGAATCTGAGTAGGGTCCAGACTATTGTGCATGTGGGCACAGGTGAGGAGTGAGAAAGAGTGTGGTATGGGGACCTCACCCCCTGTAAGAGGCAGCAAGACAACACAACAAAATCAACTTATATCCTGTGAAGGCTCTAAAAACCTACGATGTGGGACTATGCCCACTCTTCCTCCTCGCATGCAATGGCTAATGGAACTCCGTGCAATTGCTGTTGTAGTTGAGGTTATCTCTTTGATTGAAGTTGCAAGTGACTTCATTGCTTCATTCCACATCAAAATGGAGTGGTGGCGTGGTCAAATGTGGCGGAGCACGATGGATGATGGCGATGAAAACCTAGTAACATGAAAACGGGCTTAATGCCCCAATTAGAATGTCCATAAGGGGTTGTCGGAGTGTGAGGAGTTTGGTGGTGGTGTTCGTTTGGTGGATGGAGCTTGGATGTGGGCGGACAATGTCAGAGAAGGTAGTGGAGGGTAGGTCATCTGGCGAGGAAAGTGACTGGTTGAGACGCCTAATTTGATTAGGGCATTTGGTAGTCGTGGCGAGGAAAAGCTTTTGGGAGTGTTGGCGAGCGGTTTGTTGGTTGGAGGAAGCCGAACGACCATGCCAAAGGGGTGACTGGAGGCGGAGAAGTTGAAGTGGAAGGAGTTGATTGGTTGGCTGAATTGAGGAGCTAAGGAGTTGATTCTAACCTAAGGAAGGAAAGGATGAAGGGAGGAACAATTGGTATCGACTGTGATTGGCTGGCGCTGGAGAAGGTGAATCCTCCAGTGGAGGAACGACGGTGAGGAAATGGTCGAGGGCAGTCGAACTTTGATGGATTCTGGTCGCAAAGAAGAGTGAAAGACCTTGGTGCCTCCAATTTGGCTGTTGGAGGCACGGAAGAGGAGGGACAAGAGGGCTGCCGGAGCTTCGGTCAGAGGTGGCCGGGGAAGAAGGGGAAGAGTGTTTTTGGGCTGGCATCGAGCTAGGGAAGATGTTGGAACCTAGGGGAGTTTAAATAGCCCTTCTTTAGGCCCTCAAAGAGTCGATTTGGGTAAGTTCTTTTTCCTTCATAGTTAGCTTGCTAAATTGGAATTTCCAAGCCTCGCCAGCGAGTTTTTGGCATTAGTTGATCTTGAGACTTGGCCCATCTTGTAGAGAATCAATTCAGGAATAATCTTTCCAATTTTGGAGAGATTTAAGCTAGAATTGAGTGAGAAATCTTCGCTCAAAGTTGGAGGTGAAGTTCATGTTCACATTCATGGTGGTAGGGCCCTTTTGCAAGAAAGAAGATAAAGTTAGGGATCCAATCGTAGGAAACTTTAAAGTCAGGGTTTAATTATGGGAGAGAGAGATTTTGGGGATTGAAATGCAAACTAGGTCAAGATAGACTCTGATTAGGTCAAAATTATGGTGCTAACCTAATTTGGAACCAAGAAGTCTAATAGTGAAGTTGGATTTGAGTTTTGACCACGTTTGATCGGGAAATTTTCACTGAAACGCAAATTAGGGCAAAATCCCTTCTGAAACTCTATTCTAGGCCAAAATGGGTTGAGATCATCAAACCAAATGTACCAAACCTCTTATAATAATTTTCTATGAATTTTATCAGGTTTAGATGAATTTTATCCTAACCAAAACCTCTTTAATTTAAGTAGGTTGAGAATTATGTTTTTATGTCCAATTTTGGTTCTCGAAATGCGTGAAACCCCATTTTTGTTAGTGTTGGCCTACTTTTTGGACTTTTTATCTTATTTAACCTATAATTAACCCCTGGGTGACCCCGTGGTTACTCTGCATTGATGATGTGATGTTAAAACTCTAGAATTAGCCCTTTTTATTTTTTTCTCCACAAAATAGATCTAAGTGGAATTACTGTCCTCCAGTGATTATTTAGGAGCATTTGTATCTTAATTCTGACTAATTCAAGCTAGTTATGACTGATGATGGCGTTATCATCACTCCACTTAACTGTCTGCATGAACTTCCCACTATGTGTAGGTCCTTTCCAGAAGAACCTCTTCCTTACCATGTCCATCTTCCTCAAGATCAAAGTAAGCGGCTTAAACATGGATAAAAAGAAGACCAGAATAGCTGATAACGTAGAGTTACGATAAGCTTGCCTCCCTTAGATAGGAATCTTTCACACCATCCAGCCATCCTAATGGACATCTTCTTAAATAAGAACATCCAATCCTTCATCATCTTCTTGGCTTGTAACGGCAACCCCAGGTACCTGATTGGAAGACTAACCAAAGGCATACTCAAAGTATCTGACATAGATTCTTTAATGCTACATGCAGAGCCAAAGCAAATCGATGATGATTTTGACCCATTTACTCTCATCCTAGAAACCTCAACAAAAATATCAACAAGATGCTTCAAACATTCAGCTTCTACAAAGAAGATTGTGTCATATGCAAACTATAATATAGGCGTCAAGGCTCTATTAGAGGAGTAAATGTAGCTATGTATGGGCCCCCCTACGCTGGCTTTGAAGGTGAATCTGACAAGAGTATCAATGACCAATATGAAGATGAGTGGGGCAAAAGGGCACCCCTATTTCACCCCTTTCTGGGGTTGGATCCAACTCCCCATTGGCCGCCCATTGATCAGAGGGGAAAAGGATGATGTAGTAATACACCTCTTGATCGACTGAACCCAGTTCACTGGGAATCCTCTCCTCCACAGGATTTTCAATAAGTACCCCCAAGAGAGGGAGTCATAGGATTTGGAAAAATTAATTTTTCATATAAATGCCCACTTTTTTCTTTTGACCCATCCATAAACCATTTTTTGTGCCAGGATGAATGACTCCTATAGTGATCTTCCTTTAAGGAAGGGAACCTAGACTGGACTGATAATATCCTGAAAGACCTTTCTCATGTGGTTCGCCAACACCTTTCCAATGATGAGATATATAGAATTAGACAATGCAACCGGCCTGAAGTCAAACAATGCTTCTACCCCCTCCTTCTTTGGTAGCAAAAAGAGAAAGGATCTGTTTAATTTCTCCAGTCTATACTTCCCCATCTGGAACTTTCTGACCATGTCAATCACATCAGATTTTACCACCGCCCAAAACTCCTTGTAGAAGTGGATAGGAAAGCCTTCTAGCCTCAAAGACTCTTCTACCTTCAACCCCTTCAGCACATAAACAACCTCTTCCTCAGAAATCTCCCTGCAAAGCTGCCTACCATCCTCTTCACTTAGCCTTGGCATATCTGATGTAGCAATCCTCCATACACCTCTTGGCTCAGCACGTGCAACATCGTGGAAGTAAGTGTTGGCAATATCACAAATATCAACAAGTGATGTCTCCATGTGGTCCCCATACCGTAATGAGGAGATGAGGTTATATTTCCTTCTTGCACTAGCCATCGCATGGAAGAACTTCGTGTTGGAGTCACCCTCCTTCAGTCACAGCTGACACAACTGTTGACACCTGTCGATCTCCCTCTATAGATATTCTTTGTAATAACATTGAGAAGTTCTTTCCTCTGTTGGATCTCCTCAACTGATAGCTCCCCTACCTCCTCCTTGCCATCCAACTTTTTAACACCCTTCATGGCATCCTTCCTCTTCTGAGATCGCATCTTGGCCAAAGATTTCCTGTACTCAAATAACATGAACCTGAAACCCCTTAGCTTGTTTGCAAGCCTCCTCATATCTGGTCCCTCCAACTTCTGTTCTTGCCACCAAAAGCCCACCATATCCATAAAGCCATCTTCCTTAAGCCATGACTTCTAGAACTTGAAGTACAAGGCTTGGACTCCTACCCACTTTCCCACACAAGTGGCATGTGATTAAAGAATGGATGACCCAGTGTCACCGTAGAATCCAACTGGAACAACCCTAAAAGATTCACGTTGCAGAGGAAACGATCTATCTTTGACATCTGCCCAGTCCCATTCCTCCACATGTATAGAGCCCTCGACATAGGCAAGTCCACTAGCTCCAACTCAGGCACTACGCACTGGAAGCCAAATGAGGAAGGGTCAACTATGCCAATGGGCCTGTCATTTGAAGATAACGTGGCATTAAAGTCGCCACCAATGAGACAAGGAACCCCCTATGTCCACAAGGAAACACTGGCCAGTTCTTCCTACAGAATCAGCTCATCACTTTGAGGGCACGACTCATACATGCTGATCCAAATTTCATGTGGTTTGTAAAATACATCCTTGTAATGTGTAAAATCGATCAACTCTTAAATTTATAAACCAAGATAGTGGGCCATTTAGGGTCGTACAAGGAGGAAACTTTTTGTGAAATCAAATCTCTTGCTTCAAAATAGAAATCACCTTTCTTTTTGGTACTTTCAAATATGTAGTTTTTATGGTTTTGAAAAATGGGCACTCACAAAATTATTGGTGAAAAAAGCGATCTACACCTAATTTAGTAAACTATTACTAAGGTAACCAGAAAAGCCTCTCCTTAAGCTCACTCTAGGCATGTGGAGGCCTAGAGTAATTAGGGAGAGGGAGTGAAAAAGTGCGAGATCAAGATAAGAAAAATAAATGCCACAAGAATTGAAATGAAGGAAACTTGAATTGATAGGAACTTGTTCTACACAAAACACATAGAGGAATGCTTCTACTCTACTTGAAAATGTAAGAAAATAAAAACACAAACCCTCTAGATAAAAATGATGAAGAAGAAGGGCTTGTTGCTCCAAGCCTAGTAGCTCCTTGACTTGAAAATAAACTCCTTCTCCTTCCTTGAAAGGCTTGTCCAAGATGATGTCTTCCAAGGCAAGCCCACAAAGGTGGCATGCACTTTCTCTCCAAGGGTGGGCATGCACCACCCTTCCTCCTCCAATTCCTGGCCATCCTCCAAGTGATGGAAGTCCTCCTCCTTGGAGTGGCTCAAGGGAGAAGAGAGAAGGGGAAGAAGGCACCAAGGGGGTGGCTAGGATACACCCTTAATCTTCTTCCTTGGCCATAGGTTTAGGTGGATATAAGGTAGAATTTACACTAATGAAGGATGAGAATAATGTGGTGGTAGGGTAGGGTATTTATAGGATGGGAAGGGGGTGGTTATGGTGTTCTTTTTTTTAGAAGGAAATGAAGGGGTTCTTGGATATTTTTGGAGGGAAAAATGGGAGAGAAATGAAGAGGTGCCTTGGTTTTCCCTCCAAGAATACCTTCTAGAAGGTATTGATTTTGGAGGATAAAATGGAAGGTGGAGATGGGTTTTCAATGTGGATGTAGGGTGGTGATGGAAGGGATAGTTGGCACCAAAATAAAGTAGGAGTAGGTGGTGTTTTTGCTGGAGCTTAGGTAGTAGGGTAGTAGGCTTTAGTGCCGAGGAGGTAGGCTTGCTAAGCTAAGCTAGCTTAGCTTAGCTAGCCTACCTCTGGCTATCTTAGCTAGTAGGGAGTAGGGTTATAGGCATTTGGAGCTAGGGTTTTGAGGAAGAAGAGCTGGATGTAGTCATCTTGAGCTGCACAAGGGCTGCTGGCTACTGAAGAGAGCTGCAAGGATCTACCTTAGCTGGCTTAGCTAGCTAGTTCTTTGCTAGCTGCTAAGCCAAGATAAAGTAAGCTGGCTTCTGCAAAAAGAAGTTGGCGTTAGCTGGGTTTGATGCTCCCAGGGAGGACCTAGCTAGTTGAGTTAGCTAAGGTAGCTTAGCTCAACTAAGTTGAGCTAAGATGAGTCCCTGTTAGTTGGAGTTGAGCTTCCTGAGCTATGATGAAGTCATCTTCAGCTGGCTGGCATTGAGTGGAGTTGGATGTAGCAGGTCCTAAGGTGAGGTGAACTCCAGTCAACTCAGCTGAGCTAGCTAGAGCTACCAGTGAACTGATGGGAGTTGAGATGAGCTTGACCTAGCTAAGTTTAGCTAGATCTGAGCTGGCTTTCGCTAAGATGAGCTAAGATGAGCTCTCTTAACCTGCCATTCAGCTGAGATGAGCTGAATGGAGCTAGGATGAGCTAACTCTAGCTCAAGTGAGCTGGATTCCAGCATTGCTGAGCTGGATCAAGTTGAGTTAAAGCTGTTTTGGGGTTCTCCTTCACCAGTTACCTTCCTGAGTGCTAAGGTTGTGGGGATCTGACAATCTGTATATCCCTAACACTCACAAAAGCACATCAAAAACACAATAGAAATTGCAATGCATGCCTAACTTAATTGATGCCGAAATGCAACCCAAAAACCCATTTGCGGAGTAAAAACCTAAGAGCTATATTTGTTTTAATGAAAAACAATGATGACAAACTAGCATTTCTCACACCCCAATGCTTATCTTTTACTAGTCTGTTGGCAAAACTTTAATTTTTACAAAATGGAAATTTTGGGAAATCTAATTCTTTTGACTTTTGAGGAGAAAGTGATTACAGGACATAGGATGATCCAAACATAGGATTTATGGGATTTGTTAGGGATAAACAATGGGATTTATTTTTGAATCCAAAAATTAGACAAAAATGGGTTCAATATATCCTCCAAAAAATTCACAGATTAACCCCTTGTTAATTTTGATGACTTGAAATTTTTGTTTTTAGGATTTTTCTGGCTCTTGAATCTGATTCACAACTTGCAATAACCTTTAAAACTTTGTGTCCATACTTGTGAAAAGCCAACATTTATAAGGGCATGTTTTTGGTTTAAAACATTTTTTTCGCCCCGATGCTTATTTTTAGCTTAGTTATACAATAGATGTGTCGGGATCATCATTCTCGTTACCAATCCTCGAGGGGCCTCTAGCGCCAGTACTTCGAGATAGCCCTGTCCATGACACCACCCAGAAGTTCACAGCCCCAAAACACAATGCGGTGCAAACAGGCGCTCCAAGCAAACTCAAGGTCTTACTTTGACACTATAGGTAGAGCACCGTCCAAGACAATTGAGTTGCAAAAATACACTTTAATGCTCTGTCTAAAGATATGAAATACAAATATGGAGCAATGCCGAGGTGATAACATGTTGACATCACATCCTCAAAGGAGGCATTTTCCTCCTTCTCTATGGTAGGAAGTCAAACCAATGATTTGCTTTAGACTTTTACTAAGGCCAAATAGGGGGTTTTTTTCTATTTTTTCTTATTTTAAGGTGTTAGCTTGTGTGTCAAATTTGACATAGGAAGTTTTGCACGAAATGCAATTTTTTGAATTAGAAACTAAGCCAGATACTTTCCATATCACAAAAGAGGATCAAGTCATTTAGAGAAGGATATCTAATCTAATCTAAAGATAGACCCTGAAATTCTAATGATTACATCTGTATCTTTATCCTTAGTTTGTTAAGGATTAAATCCCATTATACCAAAAGTGAGTTTTCAATCTTAGTCTCGATTTCAAAATTTTCCTCGAAAAGTTTTCAATATTTTTATTCTTTTCGGTATGCAAGCAGAAAAAAAGAAAATGACAAAAGAAAATAATGCATAATTTTAGGTTTTGAAAATCCTAAATTGGTCGTCAAAATTTAAAAACACCCTCCATGCTTAAGATATGTAATGCCCTCATGCATTAGGAGGGAGAAGGATCACCTAAGTGAAGGGCAGTTGAGTTTAGGATGGTCAAACCAGGAAAAAGAAAGGAAAAAGAAAGTAGGAAAAATGATGGGTTGCCTCCCATCCAGTGCTATCTTTTACGCCATTCTGCCGAGCATGAAGGGATGCACAGCAAACGGTCAATCATGTAAATAATTGGACACCTGAATGTCCTCAAAAATGTGTTTTCCTCAAGATCCCTAAAAAGATGATTGATAAAGAAATAGGGATCAAAATAAAATGGAATGGTGGAAGAATGACCTGGATATGGCCATGGTTGAAGTTCATGTAAAATGCCATAGTTGGGTGGGTCGGGTGGTAGGTCCAATCGAAAGGGAGGGAGAAAGTAGTCAATGAGATGTAGGGTGGGTGAAGTTAGTGTGGAAGTTTTCAGTGAAAAATCAGGAAGATCGAAAGAGTAAAAGTCAAACCCTAGTTGATTTGAAAAGTTTTGGATCACATAGTCATTAATAAAATCTTGATCCATGGTGGGCAGAGATGAGTAGGATTTGATTAACATCGACCTCTTAATACTGCTTCCATTGTATTATTAGTGTCCTCAAAAATGTCATGATCAATGGACCTCTTGGAAGCTTGAAATAAATCTAATGAGAAAATCTGGTTACCGCAACTTTATATTCATTTTCCCAGAATGATAATTGATATTAGCTATTGCGATAATCAGAAAGGATCTTCCAACGATGGAATTAATGAGAGCATCAGGTACCTTTATGTCAAGGATCAGAAAATTTACCGAAAATAGATAATTCTGGACCTTAACCATACTATCCTAAAAAATTTCCTGTGGTTGAATGATTGATCGGCCTTCCAATTGAAATTGAACCTTAGTAGGTTTAAAATCACCAAATTGAGATTCCTTAAATAAGATCGGGGGAATGATATTAGTGGAGGTACCTAAGTCGAGAGGGGCAAGAAAAAAAGTAGTGTCATTGATGACAACTGAGATGGGTGATGCGCCCAGGTCCTTTTTTGTGAAATGTAGCTTTCTCATAAAAATAGAGCTAGCTGCCTTTGAAAGGACCATCCATCCTAGATTCTGGGCTTGCCCTTTTGGAGTAAACCTTTCTGTCAAACATTTAGCAAAAGGTAGGGTTGGCATTTAGGAGGGGGATATTCTTCTCGACTTCCCCAAATAAGTCCGAAAGATCTTGGTGAGAGGGCTCTGATTTCTAATTAGAAAGATTGGATTACAGTGTTTGAGAGTGAGAAGTAGGATTTGAATCAAGTGTTTTTGGTGTTTCTTTTTCTTCTTCTTGAGTGGGGTTAGGAGAGTCAATTTGCAGAGGTTGAGAGTGGTTTTCATCAATTTGATTTGAAGGCCCTAAATCAGTGGTGGTGTTCCCACTCCTCAATGTATCAACATATGTAGTTTGGTTGTCACTGGGAGGAGGTGGGGGGGCCTGATGTTGTTGGAAACTGAGTTAGTGCTGAGGTATTGGGTTAATAGGAGGTTGATTAGTGTGGTTCTGATGTTGGTGTCCACCCGGGTGTTGATTCCTTTGATTGATAATGTTTGGTGTGGGCTGGGATGGTAAATGTTCTACAGGTATTTGAATTGGAATAAACCCAATTTGATCATTGAGATTGTTAATAACATGGGTGATTTCCGTAGTTTTTCCTTGCATCTCCTGTAGGGTTTTCATCATCTGGGCATTGATGTCTTTTTGAGATGGCCCAAATTGATAAGTTTGATTTGAACCATACCTCCAAAAGGGTTTTGTTGTTGGTAAGGAACCAGATTGGTCCAGGAGTGAGTCGGATAATTCCTCTAATTAGAGGAATTTTGCAATTGCTCTTGGAAGGTGGAGACATTTTGAGTAGGGTAATGATTTGGATAAGTATAATTCCCCGTTGAACCATAGAAAGCCTCGGAACAGTAATCACACTTAGCACGGGAATTTTAAAGATCTTCTCTCTTTAGGGTGTTAGAAGGGGTGAAATGTGGAATGCGTGGAGCTTGGGTAGGTGTGGCAGGACTCCCTTGGTTGGCTAGGTTTGTTAAATCCTTATGCAACTGTTGTTTC
Organism: Thalassia testudinum; assembly: GCA_037157565.1. Classification (NCBI taxonomy): domain Eukaryota; kingdom Viridiplantae; phylum Streptophyta; class Magnoliopsida; order Alismatales; family Hydrocharitaceae; genus Thalassia; species Thalassia testudinum. The sequence continues at coordinate 125,932,974 of JAZHRO010000014.1, read as the reverse complement.
TTAGCTTGTAGTCGAGCCATTATGGTGTAGAAATTAGGTGGGGGGCCTGATTAAGAAGCTCTTGGGTGGAAAGATTGGGGAAACAATAATTAGTATGTAGGTTAGAGGACCATTTTGATTTTCCAATTTTAAAGAAGAATAAAACTGCAGGAAAAGTCTTTTTGGGGAGGTAAAATCAAGTGGTCCCTCTAAGTGTGGAGTTTTGGACTGCCGCCCTTGCAAAATGGAAGAAATGGTAGGGGCGTAGAAGAGATGGAGATGAGAGAAAGTGTGCACACAAGCAATCAAAATTATAGACCTCACTTAGATGTAACTCCCTAAAAATTAACCTAAGATTTGATCTACCTAGGAAATAAGAAATCAATAGTGAATACCCGTTCTATCAATAAATTTAGCCAAGTTGCATAAGGGGAGGTTTGGGCCCAAGCATTTTCTAGGAAAATCCCCAGGGGCTTATGCAAACCTGTGCCTAGTCATTTAACACGGCCCCTCAGCCTGACACCAGATATAGATGATAGAATTGGTACTAACTAGAGAAAACTTAAGACCAAGATAGTAAGCCTAAGTTGATAAAACCTTAGGGGTCAAGTTGCTACAATTTTTAGTTAGGCCTTGGATACTATTATGCACACGAAATGTGGAGGTCGTTGATGGGGGTATTGTCATGTTATTTTAATTTTTTCCATGTGTGTGTGTGGGAATTGGAAGTTGATTTTTAAGTTAGTGTGTTTTAGGGTTTCCTTCTTAAGAGTTCAAACAAGTTTCAAGCTCCACAATTAATGGAAAATAAGTTGTATTGGTGAAGATCAATTTCCTTTAAAGTGGGTTTCTAGAAAATGAAAAGGAAAACCCTAATCCAATTAGTCTTAAGATAGAAAATTAACTACCAATGAATATATTTTAAGCTTTCTGTATTAAGGAGTGGCCCAAACAAATCAAAAAACACCACTACCTTATGGAAAATCAATCAAGGATTCCAGAAAAGATTTTTTTAGGATTTTAGGAATTTGTTTGGTACTTTTAATGAATTTCTCTTTATGCTAGTGTCAAAGTCCAGAAATGATACTCGTGGGTATTTTGGACTTTTTAGTACCACCACCGGCCTCGATAATTTTATGTTATGTGTAGAATTTCACAAGCATTCCAGAAAGCTAAATTTCAGAAAAAATGGATGAGTACAAAAATTCTAAAAATTAGCGAATAGTAGCAAAACAAGAAGATTAGAGGGTGTGACCCCTATGCAATCCACCAATTTTTCAAAATTTATTACAAGTCCAATTGCTCTAAAATTTGAAACAAATGTTCCTTAATTGATTTTGAATCATTGGGTGAAATTTTATGATTTTAAGAGTCATGTGGTGTCGGGAATTGATTTATGGAATCTGGACAGAAGTCTAGACCTGAAAATCAGGCTACCAACACTTGAGGTGGAGTGGTGATTAATGATGCAAACAAGCAAACAATGGATTTTAATTTGCACCACTCAACTTAATTAAGATATTTAGGATCCTAAAAGCCAACTTTAGTACTTTTTTGGTAGGCTTTTAGGATAAGTGTGACAAGAAAAGAGTTGCTAACCTGGAATTCCAAGGGAAGGCAGGGTACTTCAAGCTTCTCAAATTTTCCCACTTTCTTCCTGCAACTAATTCCTGCACACACAAGAGAAGAGAGATAAGGGGATGAGATCTACTTCAAGCAAGAGAAAAACAATTTGCAAAGCCGTGCCTCCCCAGCAATGGTGCCAAAAAGTGATATGGATTTTACGTGGTTTGTAAAATACATCGTTGTAACATGTAAAATCGATCAACCCTTAAATTTGTAAACCTAGATAGTGGGGTATCTAGGGTTGTACAAGGTGGCAACATTTTGTGAAATCAAATCTCTTGCTTCAAAATAGAAAACACCTTTTTCTTTGGAATTTTAAAATATGTAGTTTTTATGGTTTTGAAACAACGGGCACTCGCAAAATTGTTGGCAAAAAAAGAGATCTACACCTAATTCACTAAACTATTACTAAGGTGACCAGAAAAGCCTCTCCCTATGCTCACACTAGGCACGTGGAGGCCTAGTGTAATTAGGGAGAGGCAGTGAAAAGTGCTAGATCAAGATAAAAAAAAATTGCTACATGAATTGAAGTGAAGGCAACTTGAATTGATAGAAACTTCTTCTACACAAAACACATACAGGAATTCTTCTACTCTACTTGAAAATGCAAGAAAAGAAAAACACAAATGCCTTAGATAAAAATGGTGAAGAAGAGGGGCTTCTTGCTCCAGGCCTAGTATCTCCATGACTTGAAAAGAAACTCCTTCTCCTTCCTTGAAAGGCTCGTCCAAGATGATGTCCTCTAAGGCAACCCCACAAAGGGGGCATGCACTTGCTCTCCAAGGGTGGGCGTGCAACACCCTTCGTCCACCAATGCCTGGCCATCCTCCAAGTGATGGAAGTCCTCCTCCTTTGAGTGGCTCAAGACAGAAGAGAGAAGGGGAAGAAGGCACCAAGGGAGCCGGTAGGATACCCGCTTAATCTTCTTCCTTTCTTCTCCTTCCTTGGCCATAGGTTTAGGTGGGTATAAGGTAGAATTTACACTAATGAAGGATGGGAATTATGTGGTGGTAGGGTAGGGTATTTGTAGGATGGGAAGGGAGGTGGTTATGGTGTTTTTCTTTTGGAGGGAAATGAAGGGGTGCTTGGATATTTTTGGAGGGAAAAATGGGAGGGAAATGAAGAGGTGCCTTGGTTTTCCCTCCAAAAATACCTTCTAAAATGTATTGATTTTGGAGGGAAAAAAATGGAGGGTGGAGATGGGTTCTGATGGTGGATGTAGGGTGGTGATGGAAGGGATAGTTGGCACCAAAATAAAGTAGGAGTAGGTGGTGATGCGACACTCATCATGATCTCTAATTACCCCTAATTAACTAGTCTTCCTAGTTAATTAGCTAAGGTTATGAACATATAAGGGTTAATTATAGAATAAGGATATTTGGTAAAGGACCTTAAAATAAGTTTAAAATGGCATTTTATCATTCAATTAACATTATTAATAATTTAGATAATAATTGGACTCGAAATCCTATTAATCATTCTCTTAATTAATAAGATAAGTAACTTAAACTTAATGTAAACCTAAGTATGTAATAATTTAAGTAATTTTACTTAATCTAATAAATTAACCTAAAAAGGTCAAAAATGTAAATTCAAGGTGTAAACATAATATTTACCTTATTTACTAACATATATAAAATGTTGAAAAGGATCTAAATTAAAATAAACCTTCAAAACTTGGGTTTACATTTTAGTCCTTAATATTCATTATAGTCGAGTCTTTATTTCTCACACAAGTCCTTAAGTTTTATTACTTTTATGTCCCTCTTCGTCTTCTTCTTCCTCTTCTTCTTCTCCAGCCGAACGAACGGCTTGCAACAGAGAGTCACCCCACCACGCGATCACCGCCCTACCGACATCATTCCTCTTTGTCCAAGCTCTTGCAGCTTGCGCTCACCACCTCCACTTCATCCATCGGTCTGGATTAATCGAGAATCCTATTTTTCAGTGGGAGATAACCTCACCGTCGTCGAAGACGACGATGAAGGTTAAGCTCCTCGAGCTCCTTCTTCGGCCAGACCACGCCACTCTCTTCGCCGCAAACTGCTATAAATACCCCCTCACACCTCCGATTTTATTCAAGTTGGCTCCCTTCCCTCTTTTAACACCGTAGCCAACTTCGATAGGCTATTCGTCCAAAACTCCGATGACTTCTCATTCCATTTTCCAACTTCCTCCATCCATCTTAAGCAGTTGAGGAGATCCGCCGTGGTCTTCCGCACCTCTGACATAGGCACCGACCCTAGGATTCCTCTGCTCCACCTCATATCCGCCCGCCGGAGATCTTTCTTCCACCCTCTGATTTCGTCGTCTGCCATGGGACTTCGGCGGAACCCTATTGACCCCTTCGTCCAGGTAACAGTAGATTAGGAGTAGTAGGAGTAGGCTAGCTAGTTTAGTTAGTTAGATTAAAGTAATTTCATATTTTAGTTTCATCTCCTCCGACTCCGGCGAGTTCCTTGAGCTCGCCCGAGCTTTAATTTCATCTTTTAACTCACTGTACACCTTCATGTATCTTCCATGACCACTTCTAAATCACTTAATCACTAATTGAATCACCTAATCGCCTAATTCACATATCACCTTCACCGATTACTATCACTGTCTATGGTGACCGTAATCGACCTAATTCTACCTCCATTGGGTTCTTTCATCATCTATCACCACTAATGAACCCTAATCGACGCTATAATACCTATTATTATCATCAATAAATTAAACGCCCAAATCTTAATTAAGTTCTTGAGCTCGCTGTCCATGGCGGCTCAGGATAGTTCAAGCTATAAATTAAATACATATTTATGAATATTAACATCTGTTGACTTGACTTAACCTCTAAATTGAGTGGTTAAACAAGTCCTGAGCTTTAACCACTCAAATCTTTTAAGAAAATAATTTCACTGTCAAATCTTACATTTTAATGAAATAATGAGGAATTAAAAGTCATACTGAGGTTCCTTACAACCTCAAGATCTTTTCTAAATAAAAAATGGTTAGTTTTAACAATCTGTACGTACTTTTTGCAATTTTCTGCACTCACCGAAGCTCCAGCGAGTTCCGACGAGCCATTCTTGAGTTTCAACCTCTAGAAATTGTTGAGTAGCTCCAGAATAGTATAATAAGGATCACTGATTGTTTTGAAGATATTTATTTGAGGATTTAACCACTGGAGCTATAGATTTAACTTCATCTTCTCCAACTCCGGTGGAGTTGGAGAAGTCTGATAAAAAGATATAAGAGACATTTAATGATCCTAGAAGCTTCAGTGTAATGCACTGAAGCTATTTAAACCTTTAAAACACTGTAACAAACTTCCATTAATTCTGTCGAACACACACCTTTTTCAGTTCAGGCGACAAGCCTGAAACCCTAGGAATTAAGGTCAGAACAACTTCCTGAAGATCTGAATAAGTTCTGGATGATGAGAAGACTCTATTTGAGGCATTAATTTCTTGGGAGAAGATTTTAAATAGAAAGTCAATTTTCAAGCTTCCACAGTCAAACATGAGTCTGTTAATGGAGTTTTGAGCTCGAATTGAGATTCTGAGGAAGTGAAAAGTGTTTTTGGGAACTTATTTGATGATTTGAAAGTGATTAAAGTAAGCTCAGATGATTTACTTAGTGAAGATCTAGTCCCTGTCAATTTGGGTTACTTTCAAATCCAAACCAACAGGAGAGGTATTTTGATAAATTTTAAACTTAAAACCTACCCAGATGAGTTTATTATAACCCTTAGAATTAATCTAACTTGATTAGAAACACTTTTAAGTGTTTGTTGCACATATTGATGTATGAAAAATCAAACTCTGAAGCTTTCAAAAAAGTGAAGAGCTTCTCTGCAGGTCTTGAAGATCCTAAGAGCTTAAAACCTATTCTAACTGATGCTGAATCACTTATAAAATGTTTACAAACCTTTAAATTAAAGAGAGAAATCCATCTGAGGACTCTCCTGACTTAATTTCACTTCTAGGCTAGTAAAAACCTCGTAGGAACCCCTGATTTCAACTTTCAAATTGAAAAGGAAAACATCATTAAAACCTTAAATTGACCCTGCAATTGTGTAGATTAACCTTGGAGCTTTCCAACAAACTTGAAATCATTCAATTTGGAGCTTTGGGTAGAAAGTTATGATAATTTGAATTCGGGTCTAGAAGGGGTAAGTTAGTCCCACCTCAGTTATTCACGAGCGTGCGCCTAGGGATAAAAGCGATTTGTTTCTCTGGATATGCAGTCATCAGCGCTCGGCGCACCGGCTGCCAATTCCATCTAATCTGAGCATTACATGTGTGTGTGTGTGTGGGCTTATGCTTACGGGTGTGCGTCCTTGGGGGCGTATGAATGAGATTGTTCCTTGGGAGGGCGAGAGTGTCCTGGGAGGCCAGGTTGAGCCGATTTGGCTCGAGACTGTGAACCGATAAACAAATGAACCAAAAATGAACCTAATTGAGATTAGGCGAGGACCGAGTAGGGTCTGGTCCCACCCTGGTCTCAGGGTGCTGTGTATCCTTGTAAGGACCTCATCGCAAATAAAATAACTTTTGGTTAAAAAAATAAAAAACCCAGTTCAGCTGAAGTACTTAAGGAAAAGAGAAGCCGTTGAAGGATGTTAAGTTAAAGCTAAGTGTTGAATCTGAAAGCTAAAGAAGGAGCACAGGCGTTAAGGAGTGTTAAGGAAAAGAGACTAAGGAATAAAGGAGAAAACTAAGGGTAGAAGAGAAGGCAGGAGAAGACTAAGAGAAAGAGAGAAAGAGACAGGAAGAGAAGAAGGCAGGAACAACAGAAGAAAGAGAGTTCGAGAGAAAGAAGGAAATAAAAAGAGAGAGAAGATGAGAGGCTGAAGAGATAAATGAAAATAAATGAATTTTTCTTGCATCAGCATCTTTTTGTTCTTAATTGTAAAAAGGCATGTATTAATAGGATAACTTTTAATTGCCTTAATTTCTTTAAATGAAATAAAATTGAAAAACTAGCATGTTTACTTGTTAATAAAGAAGATCATTTTTAGTAAATATGTTTCATAAGGAATTTTGTATATCCTTTATAGTTTAAATATTTTGACAAAATTCATGTTTTTAAAATCAAACTAGTTATACCTCCTAAACTTATAGAGAAATAAAAGAAAATTGGTGATTTTGGAGAAAATTATTATACCGCCCAGTGAACGATGTGGACTCAACCAGTAAAAATTTCTAAAATGTTAGGTTAATTCGACCCTATGCTACACAACCGACATAACTTTGAGTTAACCTAAGTGATTTCTTCTACTCTTAATTAAGTGAAATTAACTTAATTACTGAGTTGAGTGGAATGCACGTATCAGGTGGTCTTTTTGCTGGAGCTTAGGTAGTAGGGTAATAGGTTTTGGTTCCATGGAGGTGGACTAGCAAAGCTAAGTTAGCTTAGCTAGCCTAGCTTGTAGGGAGTAGGGTTGGAGGCATTTGGAGCTAGGGTTTTGAGGGAGAAGAGGTGGAGGTAGTCATCTAGTGCTGCACTAGAGCTGGTGGCTATTGAAGAGAGCTGCAAGGAGCTACCTTAGCTTGCTTAGCTTGCTAGTTCTTTGCAAATTGCTAAGCCAAGCTAAAGCAAGCTGGCTTCTGCTGAAAGGAGTTGATGTGAGTTGGGTCTGATGCTCCCAAGGAGGACCTAGCTAGTTGATGTAGCTAAGGTAGCTTAGCTCAACTAGTCCTTGGGAGTTGGACTTGAGCTTCCTGAGCTAAGATGATGTCATCTTCAGTTGGCTGGAGTTGAGTGGAGCTAGATGTAGTTGGTCCTGAGCTAAAATGAAGTCCAATCAGCTCAGCTGAGCTAGCTAGAGCTCACAATGAACTAATAGGAGCTGAGATGAGCTAAACCTAGCTAAGTTGAGCTGGATCTGAGCTGACTTGAGTTAAGGTGAGCTAAGGTGAGCTCTCTTCAGCTGCCATTCAGCTGAGATGAGCTGAATGGAGATAGGATGTGCTAATCCTAGTTCAAGTGAGCTGGATTCCAGCTATGGTCAGCTGGATCAATCTGAGTTCTAGCTGGTTTGGGCTTCTCCTTCGCTAGTTGCCTTCTTGAGTGCTAGGATTTTAGGGATCTGACAATCTGTATATCCCTAACACTCACAAAAACACATCAAAAGCACAATAGAAATTGCAATGCATGCCTAACCAAATTGATGCCTAAATGCAACCCAAAAGCAAGTCTATGGAGAAAAAACCTAAGAGCTAGGTTTGTTTTAATTCATAAGAATAATATTAACTTGGCATTTATCACATGCATGTCACACACAGGGTACTGTCATCAAAAGATCTGGTAAATATGCATGAAATCCTAAAACTCCCTTCCCACACGTCTAGTAATTGTAGTACACGTCTCCTCCACCAGATTCAAAAACTACCTGATCTCCCATCTGATTTGATGATCTTCATCTCAGACTCCTCGTTGCAGCCCAGCAGTTGACAAGAAGCATCATTCGCACCCTCTATATGGGTTTCCTGTAACAATGCACAATCAATCTTCCATTCCTTTAGATATCTCATGAGAGTCCCCCTTCTCGTGCTGTCCCTCAACTCACGCACGTTCCAAGATAGCACCTTCAACATGGAGAGGAATGGATGCCCCTGGTCGTCCCTCACTGCGCATGATACTAATCATAAATGCCACCTGGTTCACATCAATGTGTTGCTGCTTGGCCGAACTACAGAGGTTATACCTCCCACTACCTGTCATTCCCCCTCACGAAGGCACCGAGGATCCCTCATTATACAAAGCACCTTTAGGTGTATTGAAGGTAAAGACAACACCATCACCCTTCTGAGTATCCTTCTCTCCCATACCCACAAAAGCAACACACGACCTAGGTGCATCTTTACACATCACCATGGCCCTCTCCATCTCGGTATCTCCCCTCATGCTATTTGTCTTTCCCATAATCTCCTCCTCCACACCCCCCACACTAGCAAACACCATCCCCTTCTTCTGCCCTGATCCAGATTTCTCATTGCCCATAGGATCCACCTTTCTCCACTGCATTTCAGCATCTCCTTCCCCCCCCCAACCTCCCGTGGCTTTCCATCCTCCATATCGATTGCCTCGCTCACCTGCACCTTAACCTACAACATCCATGAGGAGTCCCCACACCTGGGAACAACTCTCTCATGGAATGGTCCACCATGCTTTAAGCCGACATTCACCTGCACAAAACCGCCCTTGCCTTCCACAAGGCCAACCATAGAGTCCTCTTTCATTGAGGCATACCCTGCCATGATGTGACTAACCATGACATTCGATCAAAGATGAAATGGGAGTCCCTTGATCACAACCCAGTCATCCCTGGAGAAGACTCATTATGGGGGCCGTTCACTAGGAGCACCATCAAAAAGAGACACTATTCTTCACAAAATCGAACCACCATTAAAACAAGTAGTTCAGAACTTTGATACCTCAACATCTCCATTAGCCAACCCAAACAGGTTGTCCTTGGAGAAGACTCGTTGAGGGGGCCATTCACTGGGAGCATCATCAAAAGGGGACACCATTCTTCACAAAATCAAACCACCATTAATACTGGTAGTCCGGAACTTCAAATCCTCAACATCTCCATTGGACAACCGAAATAGCAACAACCTAGATGGTTTCAACCAAGAAATCTTCCACAATTGAGATGAAAGAGAAGGAGATCTTACTATCCCGTGTAGATTTTCCAGTGATGGGAATCCCACTATGATCTCCTCGATGAGGGTGCCACACAAGAAAGACTCTGCCACTTGCACCTCTCAGGTGAATAGAACTTCAACATCATGGAATGGGGGCACAGGTGGGGGAGGAGGTTGTCCCTACATGTTGCCCTGCTGGTTCCTCTCATGTTGTGGACACTTGGCCTTCATGTGGGATTTTGCAAAACCCTCATAAGTCTACATGCCCTCCCCTATATCTCTTCATGAAACCATGGGTTAGGCTTTAGACCAGCCCCATGCCCCGTGTTTCGAGCACTGCCTACCTCCTCGTGACCACTATCGACCCATCGTCAACATGTCGCCCACCTATGTCCAAGGCCACCGCATGCCAAACACATGATAGCGTTGCGACCGTCGATTGCTGTATGCCCTCTGCCACGACATTGATAGCAAACCATGGTCGCACCCCTCCTCCACGATGAGTTACGGTTCCCCCTGATTAGTCAATATTTGTGGGCTATTTAAGTATTTAAGTGTCTAGACATTAAGTTAATTTTAACATTTAGATAGCATACATTAGGATGTAAATAAATTAATTCATATTTTTAGCTTAATTGCATAATTCATTCATTGCATGCATTTAGAATTAACTTAGAATTACATGCATTTGATTAGTTAATAAATTAGGTGAATTACTTGCATTGTTTTAATTTAACATAGAAGTTAAGGGTTTATGCATAAATAACCATAATATTTTATTATTTTCTTATTCTCTTCCTCCACAGGTAACGGCTGCTTCTTCTCCTCGTGCAACCATTCACGCACAGCTGCAAGCATTCATTGGCCATGAAGTGCATCTGAGCTGCCACTTTGGATTTCAAATTTAGTTATAAAGGGAGGAGGATATGACCATGCAAGGGGAGGCCACCACCCCTTTTCCTCACTGCGTAGAGAACTTTGTTTCTCATCCACTCCTCACCACCAACCTTAATTGCAGCAGTGCGACTCCACCACCGTGGGTGCCCATGCTACTACAGCAACTGCTACCATCGCCCCCGCTCCCCTCTGCAGGCACAGCACCTCCACGCACACACACCTTCAGTGCTTGCAATGCCTGTGAGTCACTGCAACACTCCCTCAAGCAAGCATAGCCAGTAGCAGCAACCGCCACCACCGCCGCCTCTTCTCTCCTAAATCCAGCTGGCTCAAGCCATCTCACGATGCACCGCCACCCACCCCGCGAAGGCCTTGCTCTGGCCAACCTATCCCAGAAGAGTTCCTCGAACGAACCTCTCTCCCGTGCATGAGGAGGAGAGAGGTAGAATCCACTGTTTTTACTTTCATTAATATTTACATCTGAATGCCATTGCCAAGCTTTCATTTTTATTTTAATATTTGTAATATTGAGTGAAATTGCAACTGCATGCTCATCTTTTCTCATAATTGCTTGGCTTTTGTTATTCACATCTTTTGACATTGGTTTTGGGTTAAGATGTGCACAAATTCTCTCTAATGCATGTCAATTGGAAATTACAAAGATTCATCACATATTTATTGAATATTTCAGTGAGGAAAAATTGCACATATAACCTTACATTTTCGAGTTATTGTGTCTTCTTTTCATCGCATTTCATGTCAGATTTGACTATGGATTTCGCACTTGATTGAACGAATATGAGAAATATTCGTGAATTTATTGCATCATTGTCTCCTTATGGATACGACCCGCTCTTCTGTAAGTGGTTAATTTTTATTGTAATTATTTTGTTAAGAGTTTTTCCACCACTTTGTTACTAAAACGACAAATCATCTTGTTCACATTATTCGAAAGTGAAAATTGACCTTTCAAATGGCATCGTTGCCGGCGAGGCAACAGGCGTAATAATTTCTCCTGATTTTTATTTCTGATTATTTCTCGTTGCACAGTGATCTGACCATTTGTTATCTTTTCTGTGAGAGGAATTTGTGGAGGTGACAGGCACATTTGGGAGACGACGTCGACCTTGAGCGACGCCTACACGCGAGGAAGATGCAAGAGACCTGGATCCTACTTCCATAGGGGATTCTCCATTGTCACAAGTTTTATTTCTATTTTCTCGCCCGTGTAGTAATTGGGGCTGATTTTTGGGAGCCTATTCCCTTTTCTTTAGATCTAGGTTTCTAATTTATTTTGTGTGTTGTTTATACTTAATTTGTTTGTGCATAAGTAGCTAAAAAATAAAAAAAACACAAGCTACCTGCTAGAAGCTGCCTACCCTTCGGTCAAATCATTTAGGACTGAATGGGCAGCATCTAGATCTAAACTTCTTGTCTTACATATTGCATGAAGAATGCTGGAATCAGGTATGCACTTCTAAGTTTGCAATTCTATTTGTCATGCAAATGCATTTGGATTAATTTTTAGACCATATAATCTATCTTGAAGCGATCTAATAAAGTGGTCACATTTAATTTTTGAGAAAAGACTAATTAAAGGAGGGACATTTAAAAATCAAGGACTTGATATTCAAACGTGGTGTGAGATTCAAAATTCAAAATCTTTTGCAGTTCATGCACACTTATATCTCTTGCACCATGGCACGCATTTAGACACTCCCAAGTCTTGGAACTACTAGGACAAGAGCCCTCCTACCATTGGTTTCTGAAGTTTTCGGAACATGTGATCAAAGGTTTTGTAAATCCAAAGAGGGGGATACCCTGTCACAGATTTTTGGGGGTAGTTGAGAAGCACCACGAAAGCACAGCTTCAAAGGAAGGCTTAGGCCTACTTGCATCCCTCGATCTTCCATCTTTGGAGTTGCTCTACCATTTGAGATTTAGGGAAGAACACCTAAGCTCCATCTAGGTCTTCCTAGGTGATCCGTAGGTCGACAATAAGTGCGTAAATTGATTGAACAAATTATATTGCCACCAACAATCTGACTTAAAATCAAAAGACTAAATTGGGAAAGACCTAAAAAAAAATATTTTTTGAATTGTGTTTTTCTTGGGGAATTCTGATTGAGGTGTGAGTTAGAATGGACCATGTTGAGTCCATTTTAATGGACTATTGTTATGCCTAAGTAATTCTATTTTAACATTGTATGTTAATAACTACATTAAGTTATAGAATGATTGCATGCATCATTATTTAAGTTTACATCTATTTTACCGCATTCTTTAACTTAGTATGTAATTATTTTATGTTTCATTATTGTAGGATTAACGTTGCAAAGAAAAGGGTGGTAAAAGCAATTTCTCCTCCAATCGGCCTCAACCACACCTTCCCCAACAGCCTCCGACCTCAATAACACCTCCCCAATAGTCTCCTGCCAAAACTAGTAAAGGGATCTGAAAATCCCTAAATTGGTGTGGGGGGAGAGGAGTTAAGAGGAGGCGGGGCAAGGGAGAGAGATCAGATCTTTTTCCTCCCCCTAGCGGGGAATTATGTCCACCTTCTCCAACGTGGAGAGGGCTGACCTTGTGAACCAAGCGTGCACTAAAGTCACCTTCCACCACACCCTTGCAGCTTGCATTCGCCCCACCCTTGCCCGCACCAGCGCCATCGTGCCCTGCAGGTGTAGTTCTCTCACTGCAGGCGCACCAGCACTGCACCACGCACCCTCTTGTGCTCATCCAACACCTTCCACCGCCTTCACTGCACCTGCCAGACCCGCATCCTTCTCCTTGCAGGCACTTCCCCCCTCCAGCGCCTGCCACCAGCGCTCCCCTCTGCAGGCACACCTTCAACCCTGTGAGTGCCTTCAAGCCTACAGGCGAACCCATGCCCACAGGCGCTTGCCCCTCTCTAGCGCCTATGCAGACCTGCCTCTAGCGTCTCCAGCCAGTGCCCCTCCAGCGCCCGCCTCCAGCGCTTGTAGGCATTTCCCACTCTCTAGCGCTTGGCGCGGCCTCTACAGGCGCCCTCGCCACCAGCTTTCAACAGGTGCTGCAGAACGCCCACGCGCCCCTGTAGCCTCCCTCCAGCGCCTTCGCATGCCCGCACCACCGTCAGCAACTGCGCGCTAGCACCTGCAGCATGCGCGGCTGGCTGCAGCTTCTCCACTGCCGCTGTTCATTTCCGCCGGCCGGTCGCCACCGACCTCCTTGCGACATGCCGCTACCACCATTGTGAAGCACTCGTCGAGACACATCTGTACGTGCGACCTTGCCATCAGCCGTCGACCCATGCTTGCGCAAGGAAGAAAGAGGTAAAAACCTCTATTTTCATTCATTTAGTAATTACAGAAAATGCCATTGTGAAACTTCCTATTCATTTATTTACCAAATTAATATATTAAGGGGAATTTGCATGCATATCTCTCTATTCTTTATAAATTGCTTCTGATTGAGTATTTCATGAATTAGATAATAGCATGCCACATTGATTATCGTAAATAAGGAATGTTTTACAGGAAATTAGTAGTTACCTTGATTATCACTACCAAGATCATTAGAATATTATATTGTGATAATTTTTGCATATAAAACCCTTCAGTTTTAATTAATTGCTTAGAATAAGAATTCATCAGGGTAATAAGTTGCATTACGGAATATGTATACCCACTGAGATTCCCTAATAAACAAGACATATTTAATAGTTTAAATAGGCTAACTCCTCCCTATGGAGATGACCTAACTATTCGTGGTTAGATTCTAAAAATTAAAATGTTTTGAAAAGTGATTTTCTACCAAGCGATTAAATACAACACATTATTTTATGTTAAAGGTTTCAACGAAAATGAAGATTGCTCCTTCAAATGGCACCGTTGCTGGGGAGGAAAAATTCCTATTAGTTTTTTTGGGAATTTTATGTTATTTTTATGCTATTTTGAAAGCTTTTCTGAATTACTAACTGTGGATTTTCTTCTATGCAAAAACATGCGACGAATGCGACAGGCGCGCACAGTGGAGATGATCTTTTTGGTGGACCTTGATGCCACCTGGAGGGCAGCAACAGGAACACATGGGCCTTGATCCCACATGCATAGGCTTATGAAGAAGCCTATTTCTAATTTAGTCAGTAGATCTTAGTTAGATTTAGTTTAGATAGACATTAGAATTTAATTTCTCTGTTTTGGACCCTTGTCGGGTATTTTTGGGAACGTGTTCCCAGTGCCTCTTTATTTCTTATTGCTCTTGTATGCAAGAGCATATTTTCGGGAGCGTGTTCCCATTTATTTAGATTATAGGATTATTTGCATTGTTTGAACTGCATTTCGGTTAGTTAGTGGATTTGGTCTGTTTGTTTATTATTTTTATTAAAAAAAAATATCGAACTACCTGCTAGAAGCTACATATCTATAAGATGACCATCTAGGACTGAATGGGCAGCATCTGGTTTATTTTTACTGTATTGCATACATTGCACGAAGAAAGCTGAAGTAAGGTACGTATTCTCTTGAGCATTAATTACCTATCATGCATATGCATTGAACCTAAATCTAAGACCACTAAAGTGCTTGAATCAAATTAATTTAGTGGTCACTTTAAAAGTTGGGACTACTAAGAGGTTGGACTTTAAAATCTGTGACTGAAAATTGTGTGCAAAAGGATCCTGTTTGCGAAATTTCAAAAATCAAAACACGATCGTATGTTCGCACACTTGAGACACTATGCACCTCACACATAAGGTCACTAGATAAATTTCTACCTCTCCTCTTTTGCACCACAAGGGAAGTTAGTCAAAAATTAACAAGCCTATCCACCAAGTTACTTTGGTTCCTCGTGTGTGGGCTCGATTTGAGACTTCCATCCCTTGCGATTAGGTTGTAGGCACCAGTGAAGGTTGGCCTAGGAAGCGTAATTTTCTTTTTTTTGCAAAACTTGTTTGGCCATCAACTGAACATATAATTCTAAGACCTACAATCTACTAAAAACAGATCCCATTGAATTTGTGTTTGCTTTGACAGTAGAACTCTCTAGGAAGTCTCTGCTTGTATTCTGAATTCTTCTAAATCCTAAGAGAGTTAAAATTATTTTGCTTAAAGAAATGGATCACCCTTACTCCTATCAGTTAGATTACCAGAGTCAATACTTCCCATCTTTTAATCAGGATCCCTTGCCCCGAGCGTATCCATCCTTTGATGGGTACATTGATAATTCATGGGATCATTCTTATTCTTATCTTGGGAGTACTAGCTTGATAACCCCCACTTTTGAGCAGAGCCTAGGAGCGGGATTTTTCAACCCTGAAATCCCTACTTCCATGCAAACACCCAACCCTCCCACCCTTCATGATTTTCCGTATCGAGGTTGGACCGATACCCCTAGGCAACCAGAGCCTGAAATTGACTATCCTCCCCAACCTGATAATAGTAGCCTCTCCTCTTTTATGATAGAAATGCAAAAATAGCAAAAGGAAATGATGGAATCAATGGGAGAGATGTTGTGGAATAGTTAATAGTTAAATGAAGAAATAAGATAGCTTAGCTACACGCTTCCCAATAATTCTGATCCCTACCCATATGGCCATGATCATGAAAATAATTATGAGGAAACCATTGACAATAGGGATCTAGTTTTATGTAGCTATCACTTAGACTCTCCCAATGAGACACGGCCATAAGAGGACAGCGATCATAGTGATTGTCCACCTGAGCTTTATCGGAGTCAAAAGTAAGGGAAGATGGTACCTCTTGAAGACCTTGACCCCAATGACAGTATTCTCCTTACCCCTACCAACCCGGGTCAAGGTTGTATTGTTCCTATCACTTCCCCTATTGATTATTTGGTGGAATCCCATTCTACCCTTAATGAGCCTACTCCTGACCCTCCACTTAAGGAATCAACACCTACCATTCAATATCCTGAGGATTTAAATGCACCCAATGAAGGTGACCCTAAGGGAATGGAGGATGAATTGGATCAATTTTGGTCTCAGGGATATGAAGAGTCTGGACTGAAAATCTGGAGTGAATCACAAGGGAATTATTTATTATTTGTGGATTTACCTCCAAAGGATATAAATAATATGGTGAAATCCAGATTCCTCCCTTCTTTTGAGAGTCATCCTCCATCAAAACAGGAGTTGCTATTAGAGAAGGAAAAAAAAAATAGTGAGAAGTCTATGGGAGACTCTTAGGGACAAAACACGTCAATTGAGGATTTATACCCCGAGAAGAATAACAAATTCAGTAATATAGGCTTGATTCAAAACATTAAGGCTGATCCTCCTTTAGGAATAATTAAGGATACCGATCCAACTCCTAATGAATCACATATACACCCCAACAAAAATTTGAGTGAACCAAACGAATCTGGGGATGAGCTGAATAATAATGATTCTGACATCTTGACCCTGCCATCAAAGAGTTGTAATTTGGAGTCTACCCTTGATTCAAATATGACTCCAATCATTGATGCTAGGGAGGGTAACCTGTTGTCTATAACTGTTAGGGAGTATACACAATCTGAATCATTGTTGGAATTAGACCTAACACTGACTAAGCCCTCATTGGACTTAACCATTACCTTCCAACACTACAAACAACCCTTATACTCCCTAACCGATCCTTGGCTCAGATCTCTGCTCATGTACATTGTTTCTAGAGAACATATTAGCCTAGTACATCCTCGGGTAGAATGGCGAGTGTGGATTGATGCTTATACTTTTACTCTCGCCATTCAAGTGTTTGAACTAATAATGTGTATATCTTTTAAAACTTGTTCTGCTCTGGAGGATATTTGTTATCCTCCACTTATTCCATTTCGGGAGGTCCCTTTTTAGATTTCGTTTATTATTCCTAGACCTCCCAAGGTAGCCAACGAGGTTCTTCACTTTCATATCTTCTGGCGAGCATTTGGTATTACATTGCATCATCAGCTTGGCAACATCCGTGGCTACCTGTTTTCTAGGCCTGCACAGTTACGCATATTTTTAGGGCCTAACCTTGTCTGTTTGGAACCAGACTTATAGGTTCCTTCTAAGTCTGGCTGCTAACAGAAAATGTAGCACTTGTTGGGAGGCAACCCAACAGTCTGAATTACACCATCATCAGGTGATTTCTTTCCTTTCTCCTCCTGTTTTAATTTTACAATGGGGACATTGTAGGATTTAAGCGTGGGGGGGCGCATTTTGCATTGTAGGAAGTATTCATGCATTTAGGTTTGCATGCAAGAAAAAAGAAAAAAAATTTCTCTTTTCTTGAGCTGAATGGGTTAGTCCCTAGCAAAATACCTTTGTCATTGGAGGTTTTTCTTCCTGGATTATTTCTTAAGTTTAGAATCCAATACATTTATTTCACGTGCACATAGACTTGGTAATGGATCCTTGAGGAAAAGCAATAAGCATTTGTAGTTTACTGAACCCTTGGACAGTTCATAGGGAGTCAGGCATACTATCTTCTAGTAGATCCACCTCATATTTGTGAGAAGAAAGTAGAGAGATTACTGGTGCGCTAAGTCTAGTGTAAGGACTCCTAAGTTTTGGATAATTAGATAATGATACTTTAGAGTTTGGCGTAGTTTTCACTCTCTGTTCCTGTGTGCGTACTTTGTGTGAATTCCTAAGAGTCACCAAATATGCCAGATACACAGAGATGGAGTCTTAATAAAGCTATGACTATGGTGGATGGTTACGACCGTCCTTCATAGAGTCCTCGGCTGAAGGAGGGTAATAGTGTCAAAGGTCAGAAATACGCCTGTCTTATCCATTCCTTCCCGGTGCCGAGAATAAGCACTTCCACCAAATAAGCCACACAATATCCTCTTGACCATCATCATCCCTAATAATGCCTCATAAATAAAAGTCTGTGTCGTATTATGTTGATTTATAAGAAAAAAAGAGAGAAAAGAAAAGAAGAAGAAAAAGAAGAAACGGAAAAAAATAATAAAAAGAAAAAACAAAAAAAAAGAAAAAGAAGAAACAGTTATATTACAAAAAAAAAGTCCAAGTTTATAATGTAACATTATTTTTGAGGCAATAGAACACCTATCGCGTTCCACCAAATGTGACCCATACCTACCTTTTATTATTTCTGATCACTCGAGTACTGGTTGAGGACTCTAACTTAGTTGTAGAGTTATTGGGACCTTAATTGAAGTGTGGATGCCATGTGAGGCCACCAAACAACAAGTACAATTACTAAATCTAGCGAGATTTGTGATTTCAGAAAGAAAAGAAAGAAAAGAGTGAGCACCCAGGAACATCAAGAGAGCGCAGTTGTTTAGCCTCTCTCTGAGTTGACTTGTCTAATAGTTTATTAATCTAGAGTCTGTAGTACTAGACTACATGTAGCACCAGAGAACTGTGTGCCACCAAATACAAATCCATTCTACTCGATATCTCCTACCTAAGCCAAAAGCTGGGGTCAAATTACAGATTATCTTCTGCTTTATCCGCGAAGGAAGTAGTTGCCTATCCAGACAGAAATATTTACCAAGGGTGATGTACAAACTCCCAATGCGAATTGGCTCTTTCACTTGGATCTGTTACCTAGGCTATCATCACTTCACATTTGTCTGGATCTCTAAAGTTTTGAAATAAAGAAAGAAGAAATCTTCTGATTACTTCTATTATTTTTCATTTTTGCTAGGGACTAGCAAATCTTAGGCATGGGGGTATTTGATGAGTCCATTTTAATGGACTATTGTTATGCCTAAGTAATTCTATTTTAACATTGTATGTTTGTTAATAACTACATTAAGTTATAGAATGATTGCATGCATCATTATTTAAGTTTACATCTATTTTATCGCATTCTGTAACTTAGTATGTAATTATTTTATGTTTCATTATTGTAGGATTAATGTTGCAAAGAAAAGGGTTGCAAAAGCAATTTCTCCTCCAACCGGCCTTAACCACACCTTCCCCAATAGCTGCCGGCCTCAATAACACCTCCCCAATAGTCTCCTGTCAAAATTAGTAAAGGGATTTAAAAATCCCTTAATTGGCGCGGGGGAGAGGAGTTAAGAGGAGGCAGGGCAAAGGAGAGAGATCAGATCTTCTTCCTCCCCTTGGCGGGGAATTATCTCCACCTTCTCCACCGTGGAGAGGGCTGACCCTGTGAACCAAGCGTACACTAAAGTCACCTTCCACCGCACCCTTCTAGCCTGCAGCTGCCCCACCCGCGCCCGCACCAGCGCCATCGCACCCCGCAGGTGCAGTTCTCTCACTGCAAGTGCACACGCAGAACACCACGCACCTACAGGCTATGCACCCTCTTATGCGCATGCAACACCTTCCACCGCCTTCACTGCACCTGCTAGACCTGCATCCTTCTTCCCACAAGCACTTCCCCCTCTAGTGCCCACCTTCAGCATCTGCCACCAGCGCTCCCCTCTGCAGGCGTGCCTTCAACCCCGACAGCGCCTTCAAGCTTGCAGGTGAACCCACGGCCACAGGCGCTTGCCCCTCTCCAGCGCCTATGCAGACCCGCCTCCAGCCAACGGCCCTCCAGTGCTCGCCTCCAGCACCCGCAGGAGTTTCCCCCTCTCCAGTGGCTGGCGCACCCTCTGCAGGCGCTAAAGAATGACCGTGCGCCAGACTTGCCCCCAGCGCCTCTAGCTGGCACCCCTGTAGGCACCCTCGCCAGTAGCTTTCTGCAGGTGCTGCAGAACACCCGCGCGCCCCTGCAGCCTCCCTCCAGCGCCTTCGCGTGCCCGCACCACCGCCAACAACCGTGCGCTAGCACCTGCAGCACGTGCGGCCGGTTGTAGCTTCTCCACCACTGCCATTCATCTTTGCTGCCCGACCGCCACCGTCCTCCTTGCGACGTGCCGCTGCCTCCATTGTGAAGCACTCGTCGTGACACATCTCTACGTGCGACCTTACCATCAGCCGTCGACCCATGCTTATGCATGGAAGAGAGTGGCAAAAACCTCTATTTTTCATTCAATTAGTAATTACGGAAAATGCCATTTTGAAACTTCCTATTTATTTATTTACCAAATTAATATATTACTGGGAATTTGCATGCATATCTCTCTATTCTTTATAAATTGCTTCTGATTGAGTATTTCATGAATTAGATAATAGCATGCCACATTGATTACCTTAAATAAGGAATGTTTTACAGGAAATTTGTAGTTACCCTGATTATCATTACCAAGATCATTAGAATATTATATTGTGATAATTTTTGCATATAAACCCCTTCAGTTTTAATTAATTGCTTAGAATGAGAATTCATGAGGGTAACAAGTTGCACTATAGAATATGTATGCCCACTGAGATTCCCTAATAAAGAAGATACTATTTACTAGTTTAAATAGGCTAATTCCTCCCTGTGGAGATGACCTAACTATTCGTGGTTAGATTCTGAAAATTAAAATGTTTTGAAAAGCGATTTTCTACCACGCGATTAAATACAACGGCACATTATTTTATGTTAAAGTTTTCAATGAAAACAAAGATCGTGCTTTCGGTCCACATTGATTTTCATCCTTTCACATCTTACCCACACCCTTACCCCCACTCTACACTCTTTGATCCCATACGCTGAGATGGTCCATCCTTTGATGGACATAATGACAATCATTGGGATCTGTTTTACTCTTATTATAGGAGTATTGGCCTGGTTAAGCCCCATATCAGTGAGAAGAACCTAGGGGCAGGATTTGCTTTGTCCAATATCCCACACACCATAGAAATACCCAACCCATCCTCCCTGAATAATTATGGTTGGACAGACACTCCTGGGTACTATAAGCCTAAGCCTGACTTCTCTCCTGACAGTAATGATGACCTCTTCTCCTTGAAGATGGAAATACAGAAAATGCAAGACGAAATGATTGAATTGTTAGGAGAACCTTCAAGAGCAAGCCAATAATAAAGAGATGAAATTAGCCACCCAATCTACCCCATTGACAATGATGTGCACCCCTCTACGCTAGATGCATCTCCCATGGGAGAGCTACACTTTAAGTTGGAGGGAAATTTTGGAGATTATGTAAGGGAGAATAACTACTTTTCGAGGATCGATTTTGAAACCTCCCCGTTAGATGACACTTCCTTGAGAGGTCCACGCCTTAAGTGGGACGAAGATACATATGAAAGTAGCTATGCATTGGATGAAGAAAGGTGGCAACCCGAGGATGATGATGATAAGGTTGAGTATCCACCTGAATTATATTGGAGTCAAAAGAAGGGAATGATGGTACCATTGGATGACCTTGACCCAAATGATAGTATTTTCATGACATTTGATGAAGTGGGTCAAAGTCAAGTTATTAATCATGCCCTCCCTTCTGATCACGAGATGGAACTCAAGCCCACCCTTAGGGAACCTAACACTAAAGAAATTCACCTATCTGAGGAGTCCGATGTTATCAGTGTAAACCATTTACCCCAGATAGAGTACCCTAGGGGATCTGCTGAGATTTTACATGATTATAGACCTCGGGTATATGATGAATTGTATGATGAGGAGAAGGATAAATTATATGAAGAACCTACATTCAAGATTTGGAGTGACACTAAGTGTGATTATGTCTTATTTGAAGAGTTAGCCCTAGAGGATGTCACAAATTTGACCAAATTAGGTTTCCTTAGTACACCCGTCGATGATATTTCTCCTCATGATGAAATGATGGAAAATTTGGAAGCAACTTCTAAGATTTATGTGGATTCACATATAGACTCCGGGGAAGATTTGAGTAAAGAACAAGAACCCAGGGATGACATTGATAGGATAATCCCTAGATTTGTTGCTTCCAACCTGCCTTCATTTGATTTGAAGTCACCCTCTGATTCACTTATGTCAGAAGGCAAAATTTTGACTCCTGATGAAGTGCAGGAAGATACTTGTGATAGTACAAGGAATGCTAGGGATGCAATTGAGGATTTGGAAAGATTGCTAGGGATGGACACCGAGCTGATTAAACCCAACCTAGATCTTATGGCCATCCAACAACGTTGAAACTTGGACACCCTAGATGATCCTTGACTTAGAGATATGCTCATTTTTGTTCTGACCGGGGAGCTTATCAAACCAATATCTCTTATAATGGGATATCAGGTATGGATTGATGATTCCTTTGGTCAGTCAATTACCCTAGGGGCTTATTTCTGCACCATTCCTTCCCCATACCTTTTTAAGGATCTTTGTCATCCTCCCCCTACCCATTTGGAGGTTGTTATGCTAGTTTATTCTTTAGAACCTCCTCTGGTGACCTGGGAAGATTTCATTCACATCTTAGTTTGGCAAGCATTTGCTATTGGGATTCATCATCAGCTGGCCAACATCTTAGGTTACCTTTTTCTAGGCCAGCATTACTTTGCTCATTTTTAGGGCCTATTTCTGCGATTCTTGAACCTGATTTGTAGGTTCTTCGGCTACTTGGCTACTAGCAAATTAATTGCAGCTCATCTCTGACCCAGGTAATATCCTTCTATGCAATGGGGACATTGCAGATTTTAGGCATGGGGGGGGGTACTTGGGGATATACATAGCATTTATACATAGTGCATTCATGCATTTAGTTAAAGCATTCCGCATTGCATACATTTGCATTAAAAAAATAAAAAAAGAAAAAAAAGTGAGAACAAAGAGAGAAATATTTTGTAATTATTGAGCTTAACTGGCTGGGCCCTGCATTCTTAAGCAGACCAAAACTTTAAGTTAGACTAACTTGATTCTTGGTGTCGAACTTTAGAAGCTAAGTTGAGCTACTTTCTTTAGACCCCTAGTGTCTTTTGTGGACTTAAAAACTTAAGTAGGAGTTAAGTTGTAGACCTTTCAGCTAGAGATTAAGTTAAAGACTGGGTAGTACCTGGAGTCTTATTTTACCTTTTGGTTTATGGGTCCTCGTAACCTAAGCATCCACATTTCACACACACTTGGTCTTGTGTAAATAGTGATCACCCTAATTCATTTCTTAAAGAAAATTTGGCTCTCTTAGTTTTGACTTAGGAGAAGCTTGAAAGCACAATTTGATTGGAAGAGTTCCTGCCGTAGGAGAGGTGGAGTGCATACTCACCTTGATGATGCGATGATAACATGTCACCTCCTCGACGCTTGTCTCTTAGGATATCCATCCTACTAGGGGCATGTAATCGCATTGTGCGGTTTTGGTACCATGGGCAACCCTATCTCAAAGTGTCGACTGCCATAGGCTTGAATTCGCTTAAGAAACCTATGGGCGATACTATCTCGAAGTGTCGATTGCCAGGAGTTCTTGGGGTCTTTATGGGCGGTGCTATCTTGAAGCATTGAAAGCCAGGCACCTTTCGAGGTATGGTGATGGGGGCAATGAATCCGACACAGACCATGTTGATAGCTGATCCAAGGTTAGACTTAGAGGAATCAAACAAAAAAAAATATATATGTGTTAAAAAAAAATCCTTTTTCCTTTCTAGGTTGGCAATCATACTAACCTCAAATAACTCAGACCAATGCACATGCACAGATGGTTTAATCTCAAGGATCAATAAACCTTAGGGTAGAGTTAGAAATCAGGGAAACTTATACTTGCAACTCGTCTTTAGCCGACCTAGTCTGTTACTTAGCAACTACTTGGGAACCTTAGGTCTAAAGTCTGAACTCAACATGTTTCTAAAGGAAGACCTATTGGGTTGGTGAGTCTACTTGGAGTGCTAGGTTTTTACTTGGATTTGCTAGGGACTAGCAAAAACTAGGCATGGGGGTATTTGATTAGCCCATATTTGTGGGCTATCTAAGTATTTAAGTGTCTAGACATTAAGTTAGATTTAACATTTAGATGGCATACATTAGGATGTAAATAAATTAATTCATATTTTTAGCTTAATTACATAATTTATTCATTGCATGCATTTAGAATTAACTTAGAATTACATGCATTTGATTAGCTAATCAATTAGGTGAATTACTTGCATTGTTTTAATTTAACATAGAAGTTAAGGGTTTATGCATAAATAACCATAATATTTTATTATTTTCTTATTCTCTTCCTCCATAGGTAACGACTACTTCTTCTCCTAGCACAACCGTTCACGCATAGCTGCAAGCATTCATTGCCATGAAGTGCATCTGAGCTGCCTCTTTGGATTTCAAATTTAGCTACAAAGGGAGGAGGATATGAACATGCAAGGGGAGGCCACCACCCCTTTTCCGCACTGCATATAGAACATTGTTTCTCATCCACTCCTCACCACCGACCTCAACCCCAGCAGTGTGACTCCACCACCGTGGGCGTGTGGTGTGATAACCCACACCGCCAAGAGTCCCTACATAACTGTGCCACCTTTTCCCTTCACGCATAGATCCTAGCTTCTTCACGCCCCACACTCCCTCACCACGCACATTGCAGCACGCAGAGATGCAACCTCTCCTCCCCGCACCTCAGCCCTGCCAAGCGCACCACCACGCGTGCCTCCCCTCTGCGCACTTCATCTTCTGTAGTAGACCACTTGCACACACTGCATCCCACCCCTGCGCCTCAGCCATCGCCCACACCTCCAGCCAGCGCACCACCCGCGCGCACAGCAATTGGCGCACCTTCACCACCACGCACCCTCACCTTCAGCACCTGCATGCCCTTATGCCAGTGCCTCTAGTGCCCCCTGCAGCACCTGCAGCCGTGCAGCCACCAGAGCCTGCGCATGCTCATGCGACCTGCAGCAACTGCCACTGTCACCCCTGCTCCTCTCTACGTGCATGGCACCTCCACGCACGCTCACCTTCAGCGCCTGCAGCACCTACACGTCACTGCAACACTCCCTCCAGCAAGCGCAGCCAGCAGTAGCAACCGCCATCGCCGCCGCCACTTCTCTCCTCCAACCAGCCGACTCAAACCATCTCCTGACATTCTGCCACCACCGCCGCGAAGGCCTTGCTCCGGCCAACCTATTCCTAGAAGAGTTCCTCGAACGAACCTCTCTCCTGTGCGCGAGGAGGAGAGAGGCAAAATCCTATGTTTTTACTTTCATTAATATTTACATTTGAATGCCATTGCCAAACTTTCATTTTTATTTTAATATTTGAAATATTGAGTAAAATTGCAACTTCATGCTCATCTTTTGTCATAATTGCTTGGCTTTTGTTATTCACATCTTTTGACATTGGCTTTGGGTTAAGATGTGCACAAATTCTCTCTAATGCAAGTCAATTTGAAATTACAGAGATTCATCACATGTTTATTGAATATTTTGGTAAGGAAAAATTGCACATATAACCTTACATTTTCGAGTTATTGTGTGTCTTCTTTTCGTCTCATTTCATGTCAGATTTGACTATGGATTTTTCACTTGATTGAACGAATACGAGAAAAATATTCCTGAATTTATTGCATCATTGTCTCCTTGTGGACACGACCTGCTCTTTTGCGAGTGTTTAATTTTTATTGTAATTGTTTTGTTAGGCGATTTTCTACCACTTTGTTACTAAAATGACAAATCATCTTATTCACATTATTAAAAAGCGAAAATCGACTTATTACCCCCAACCTCCACTCACTCCTCAACTGCCATATGATCCCATGGGTCACCCTCCCTGACCTCTACCACTACCTATCGGGTTCCACCGCTAGTTGCCTCTCCTTCTCCCTTCCGTTACCCCCATGTCACCTGCAAGTTCCCACGTATTTTGACCATCAAAGATAGTATTTATTGGAGTATAATAGGGATGACCACATAAGGTTTGTTGGGTTAGGATTTAGCATTAGGTTGGGTAGAAAATTATGGTTGGTTTAGTCAATAATACCTAACCAATAAGGTTAGAAATTGAGGTGTGGAGGCTGGCCATTATATAGGGAAATTAGCCTAGGTTGGGTGGCAATTTGGTGTAGGGAATTAGACTCCTAATTAGGCAATGTCTGAGGGCTAATTGGGTTAGGAAGTAGGTCCATTGAACTAGGTTTAACCCTATTCTAAGTGAGCTTAGATCAAAAAGCCCCTTGTTAATCAAGCAAAATCGAGGTTTAAAAATGATGCATTGTAGTATAGGTCGAAATCACTTGAAAACAAATAAAATTTATTACTCGAATAGAAGTCCGAGGTCGAACACAGGGAGAAAATAGGAATTCACACACTAATCTCAAATAAGATGAAACTGAGCATGATAACTTAAACCAAATAATGATACTCAATAAATACTAATCTGTCACATTAGATATTCAATGAATTCTCATGTTTCTTGAGGCAATAAAAAAGTGGAGAAGCTAAAACAATGGTGATTTAAATCACCAATTATTCTCTAAGCATATATATCAAGCATTCAATCAGTTTAAATATCTCAACAGTAATTCTAAAGTATCAAGCCTCAAATCAATCGTCGGGTCTGATGACCAGACGACTTAACCATCGGTTGCTATAGTGCTTCCCTAACATTGTTCTTCTTCTTCCTCCTCTTCCTCTTCCTCTTCTCTTCTCTTCTCTTCCCTCCTTTCCTTCTTTACGCATGAACCTTCTTCCTTCTCCTCCTCTTCTTTCATCTTCACCTTTGCCTCTCCATGTCCACTTCTCGTAGAGGCTTCTCTTTTCTTCTCAGCCACAAGGGATGCACTTTCAGATTTAGCTAAGTGTCACACAGGGAAAAGCCCTCCCCTACCCCGTGCTCTCTTTCCTTCTCTCTTCCTCTCTCTAGGATTTACCCTCCTAGGGCCATAGCCAGGGTAGTCAGGTAAACAGGCAGACGTGCACTCAAGACCAGGCTCAACGATAGTGGGTGGTGAGCAAGGTGTGAATAGGCATAGGCGGGTAACCAGGGGAACCAGACTCGTGGGTTTGGTGTCACAAGTGAGGTGTGTGTGGAGGGGCACAAGGACCTCACCCCCTGTGAGTACTTGAGGAGATAAGGCTGGGACATGAATTCAATTTCTGCGGTGTCGCTTGGTCGTTAGCTTCTGAGGTGTGACCAGGTGTCCCACCCTTCCTTCACGTAGTAGCAAGTAGTAGCTACGAGGTCCTTCATCTAATTGCGTTGATGCATCTGATGGAGTTCCTGATTGAGGACTTGGAGGCTCTCCCTAGAGCTATTCCGCATTGCCTAGGCGTGATATTAGAGAAGAACACAGCCGGAGGAGCCCGAATGGCATCGGAGATGGAGGCGACGATGGGTGGAGGACGGCGATGACCTGAAACATAACATAGGGCCTCACGGCCACATTAGAATACGTTAGAAGCATCACCAAGGCAAAATGAATGTGATGGTGGTGGTCCTGTGGTAGATTAGGGTGTGTGGTGGTCGGTCAAAGTCAGGAATGGTGACGAAAAGGTGGGTTGGTTGACAGCGGGTTTGGGTGGATGGGAAGGTAAATAGGGAGAGGGGTTTTGTAGTGCATGATGTGGTGAAGGTCGTGAGGTGGTTGGCAAGTTGATTGGTGGTTTGTAGGGGTGAGATGAACTCGCCAGAGGAGTCGCCAGAGATGAGGAAGACGAAGGTGAGCATGTCGAGTTGAGGGTTACTTTTAGGATTTTTGGGTAGGGACCTAAACTAGGAATCTAAGCTAACTAATCTAACGACACTGACGTTGGTAGGCCGACCCCAGGGAAGAAGACACTCCGGTGATGGGGACGGTGACGACGATAGAGATAGAGGGGCTCCTTCTGGTATGGCAAAGAGCAGATGAGAGAGAGGAAGGGAATCTAGCCACTGGTATTGTGGACGGACAACGAAGGAGGTCAGGAGGAGTATTCGGAGCTTGCGGAGCTTTACGGCCAGAAGAGGAAGGAGGAATATGGGATTTCTTAGCCAGAATCAAGTCTGGGAGTTTGGCTGAGCCCTGTGCATGCTTATATAGGGCTTAGGAGGTCGATTTGAGCTTGGAAGCCAAGCTACCAAGCTTGGAATGTTCACCGGAATAGGAGACCCATCTCTTTGAAGGATTCACATGAGAGATTGGGTGAGATCTAGAGCTTAGGAATTGGCACAAAAGGAAGGGAATTCCTTGACGAACTTCCCTTTCAAATTTGAGAGGGATTCATCAAGGAATCAGGGAGAACATGACATTTTAAGGTTGCCAAAGTTTGTAGGATTAGGATTCATGGCAGCAGGGACATATCTGTGAAGATGATGATAAAGCTAGGGGGCCATTTGCAAGGAATTCAAAAAGCTAAGGATCTGAATGAGATAAAAATAGTCTGACTGGACCAAAATGCGAACTTAGTCAAGATCTTAGATTGGGCCCAAATTTTTTGTATAGACCTAATTTAGACCCAAGGAATCCAATGGTTAAGTTATTTTTAGGTTTTGACCTCGTTTGACTGGGTAATTTATGCAAAATCCTAAATTAGGGAAAATATCTATCTAGGACTTTGTCTGTACTAACCTACTTATTAGACATTTAAGAACATTTGACTTTGATTAACCCCTGAGAAATCCTGTGATTGTACTGCAATTGAGATATACTATTAAAACTGTAGTTTTACCCCTATTTTCTTGTCTTTCTCTTAGAATGATTATGCAATGAATTAGGGCTCTCTGACAGTTATGTAGGAGCATTTATTCCTTGATAATAACTAAATTGAGTTAGTTATGGCTCATGATGGTGTTCCCATCATCCCTTTAGCCATGCTCCAATCATCCTAAAATTTTGTGCCTACACATATAAAAATAAACACATCAAGTTACCTGATACAATTGCAAGAAACATTGCATAAAAGCCCAAAAGTATGCATTGTTTACAGAATGACCTAAAATGCCTTTTCTGAACTAATTAAATGCAATCTCACCTTAATTTCCCTTAGACTAACATTAGTTAGTCATTAATTTACATAAATAAATATAGAAATATCAAGCATATCTACAGAACTTCCCTGGTATGCCGACATCGTGAATTATTTGGTCACACACCAATTTCCTTCGAATTGGGATTGGAATCATAGATCTCGAATTGCATCAGAGGCCAAATACTACTTCTGGGAAGATCTATATCCTTTTAGACTCTATAATGATCAAATCATCAGGCCTTGTGTCACTTCTTCGGAGATAGTCTATCCTTTTTTTTTTCATACCAAGCCTATGGTGGTCATTTTTTAGGGTGTAAAACCACGGCAAAGATTTTGCAAAGTAGGTTTCACTGGCCCACTCTTTTTGCAGATTCATAAGCGTATTGTAAGGCATGTAGTCACTGCTAAACTCTTAGTAGAATGACATGTCGAGACATGATGCCTCTAAACCCGATGGCCATTTATGAAATCTTTGATATCTGGGGAATAGATTTCATAGGTCTATTTTCTTCTTCTAGCTTCGAGTATATTCTACTTGTAGTTGATTACATATCTCCTTGGGTCGAAGCCATGCCCACGTGCACAAACGATTACAAAGTTATTCCTTTCGTGCAAAACCGTATCATCTCTCATTTTGAGGTACCACACGCAATCATTTCTTATGGCCGATCCCATTTTAACAACGCCCATTTTCAGAACCTTCTTAGGAAATGCGAGGTTACACATCATATTGCTACACCCTATCACCCCCAAATGAATGGGCAAACTGATGACTCTAATCGAGTGATCAAGAAGATCTTTCAAATGACGATCTAACCTAATAGGAAGGATTGGTCTTCTCAGTTAAACTAGGCTTTGTGGGCATATAGGATATCCCACAAGACACCCATAGGTATGTTACCATACAGACTTATTTATGTGAAACCTTGTCATCTTCCCTAAAAATTGAACACAAGGTCTATTGGGCAATAAAAGCCTCTAATCTCAACCTCACGATGGCTAGAGATCACTACAGGTTACAGCTTAGTGAACTTGAGGAGATCCACAATGACGCCTATGAGAGTTCTAAGCTGTATAAAAAAAATTGAAAGCCTTCCACGAAAAACATATTCTCGCAAATCTTTCGCACCTGGTCAAAAGATGTTGCTCTTTGATGCTCGTCTCATGTTCTTTCTATGAAAACTATGTTTGAAATAGACTAGTCCATTTGAGATTGTTCAAGCTTTCGACAACAGAGCTTTCAAAATTACTGAACCCAACAAGAATCCACCCTTCAAAGTGAACGGTCAACATCTTAAACCTTTTATAGAGCCACACTCTTTGGGTCTTGTTGGAGACTTCTATACGTTCCCCTAATCATTCCATGCTCTTTCGAGAGTATCTCAAGTTTTGTATGTAGCTATTTTTCATTTCTTTTCTATTTTTTCCTATCTATGTCTACGTATACACTTGAGTTTGATCTACACATTTCTTCACTTCCTTTTTTCTTATTCTTCGGTTAGTCTAACTGTCCCCTCTGACATTTGTCAGAGTAGAAGTCATCAGCCTGAAATCTCTTGATCACCTCTATTTGACTCCTTCGGTCACCCTATACTAGGTAAAGTTTAGAGTTCTATTTCACCCTTTGCATATAATGAGGACATTGTACAATTTTAACATGGGGAGTGTAAAAGTGAATATCATTTACATTAAGTGTATTAATACATAGAAATTCTATTAAAACTTAAAAAAAGACTATAATTTGTAAAATCATAAAATTTTGAAAAATTAAAAGCCACAAAAATATAAAAACAAAAATAGTAAAATATTTTCCTTTTATGGTGGGATTACATTTTTGGAGAACAAATTCATACAAAGAAGAATTTTGGAAGAAAATATTTTAAAGGACCTTATTTAATTTTTATATGTAAATTATTAAGCATAAGAGTTGTGAATTTCTCAATTAAATTTAAGGTCAAAAAATAGAAATATATATTATATATAAATTTATATCTAAGCAAGAGAAATAATCCCTACTAAGGACTTTGTCATGAATACTTTTCAAAACAAGTACTTGTTTTTGGAACTTAACACGGGATCTTTCGAGTCAGAATTTGAAACCTAAGTATGTGTTCTATATTCTTTCTCCTTACTTTGAAAACAGACTAAATAAGATGTTCTTAATTCATATACAAGACTTAATTTTTGAAATTAAATTGTAACTTTCTTGGTTAATAAGACTAGGTTATGTCCTTTGTCTTTGAATTTGTATTTTGATCATTAAGTTGAGTAAAAGGACTAGATACCTAGATTTAATCAAATAAAGAAGTTAGTTTGGAACCTTGACCAAAAGGCCTAATGGGCTATAGGTAGCTTAATCAGCTGAGGATGTTCCACTAGACTTGGTGGTCTACGTCCTGATAGATCCTACGGGCTGATACTAATTGTATAGAGATTTGAAAGTATAGGGCTTTGTTGTCTACTGATTAGCCTATATTTGTGGCCTATTTAAGTATTTAAGTGCCTAGACATTAACTTAAATTTAACATCTAGATTGCATACATTAGGATGTAAATAAATTAATTCATATTTTTAGCTTAAGTGCATAATTCATGTGTGGCATCCATATCTAAATGCATTTAGAATTAACCTAGAATTGCATGCATTTGATTAGTTAATTAATTAAGTGCATTACATACATTATTTTAATTAACATAGAAGTTAAGGAGTTATGTATAAATAATCCTAATTATTTTATTATTATTCTTCTTCCCCTTCTACAGGTAACTGCTCCACCTCCGCCTCCTCCTCTTGTGCATTCACTCTTCTAGCATTCACTTGACGGTGGATCTCCTCTTGCCTGTTTGAAGTTCAAATCCTTGTAGACACAGCTACAAAGGAGGAGGAACGGCTGCCATTCAGAGGAGGCCTCCATCCCCACTTCCCACCGTGCAGAGAACTTGTTCTCATCCCCTCCAGTACCACCGGTCAACTGCGGTGGAGCTTCACCACCGTCGGCATGCGGGGTCACAGCCCGCACCACCATCGCAGAGCTCCGTACAACAAACTCACAGTGCAACTGCCTGATCACCAACTCCACATCCCCACCACTTTCTCCTCTATTTCTCTTTCACCTTAAAAATAAACCCAATTTCACTCGTCGTCACCAAGCTCACGCAGCTACTACAACTACAGCAACAGAGCACAGCCTCCGCACACCACCCACTGCACTACCCCTCGCCCTCAAACACGTGCATCGCGTGCACCTCCCCACCGCCCTGTAGAAACATCACGCGTAGCAAGTCATTCACTAGCTCTGCATGCAGCTGCACGCACACACTAGCGTGCTTGCCGCGTGCATCACCAGCAACAACTCCACCCATGTGCAGAGCGCGCTGCGCCTCTGCCTACGCCTCTCGTTACATGCATAGTAGAACCAACCCACCACATGCCCACACAGCCTCCGCGCCCCCCTTGCTGCACCTCCGCTCGCAGCCACTCCTGGCGCTGCCCCAGCAGTAATAGAGCACCCCCCTCACCGTCCCTCACCACCAGCCAACGCACGCACAGTGCACGATACTCTAGTAGCTCCGCCCACGAGCAGCGTGCATCCTCTAGCACCTCCAGCGGCCATGCAGACGCCTAGTAGTGCAGTCACCTGTGTGCCACGCAACTGGTCGATGCACCTCCGTTTAGGTTCAACTCTTAAGGATTTACCAAGCACTCCACATTCTTTTAAGTTCTAAAGGAAAACATCTTCACCTGTGCTTTCAAAACTTGGTGTGCCAACAAATCTTGTTTGAAAATACTTAAAGTTGAATCCTAAAAGCTACTAAGCAAGATTTGAACCCTAAAATTCACCACAACAAAAGTAATCTTGCTTGAAAACCACTGGTTGTGCACGCACACACACATCAATCAATCATTAAGGACACAACCCAGATAAAGGGCCCATCACATTCCAAAGCACATTCAAACTCAGCCCTAAATAAAATAGAGTAGATGTTGGCCTTAAGGATTCGACTCGCTCTTCAGAGTCCAGAATGAGATTATTTTCGATTAGTCTGTTTCTACTATTCAATCTGATGTCTAGCTAGGGGAGCAGAATCAAATGATCGTGGCTGGGGTACAGTAGGAAGTGGAGGCGCAAGCCGAAGGAAGAACCTTCTCCCCAGTCCCTCCTTCTAACTGGTTGGATTGAACAGACAGAAGTAGATCAAATCATTTCTTTATCTCAAGACGGGTTTTGTGAGTCTGTAGGTCTTTAGGCTAGCACACTTAGGGATAGGTTTGATTGCTTGTATTGCAGGGCACCTTTCTTCCTCCCATCTCTCATGAATCCTTCCACATATTATATGCATTCCTACTCTTTCCCTCCTGTTTTGAATTATACTCAACAAGATGATTATCCCAATTCATATTGTAATCAACCATCAGTTAGTTGGGATAACTTGGATTGGGGATATAGTTTTGGACATTCGTGTTTAGGGTATAACCTTGAACACTATGATTGTGATTTCTATCCTTCTCAGAGCCACATCGATTGTAGATCATCAACCTTTCATGGACAACCTAATACGATCTACAATCAAGAAGGATACAATGATCCTTACCCATCCGCTGATTACATCGCCTTTAGGTCATCACCACCTTTTGAACAATCCGAAATGACCTATTATCAGGAAGGGTATAACAAATCTCAATTCGTTAACTCCTCTACATTGATCCCAAACTCGCCCAGCCCTGAACGAACTCATTTGGTTCAGGGTAACCTGGTTCAAGATAAGGTTCTGGCTAACTTGAGGAATATCATACAATCTTTAGAAGTTCAGCCAATAACTTGCATTGAAAGATTGGAGCCCCTAATTGAAATGATTGATGAATTGAACAAGTATTTGCTGGATTGGCTCCAGGATGTTAAGGATAAGAACTCGGGTGAGTTTCTACTTGGGAAGTTAGTGAAATTGAAGATGAGATTTGTGGTTGCTTTAGTTCAATCGTGGGATGATTCCCAGGATGAACCCCCTTCAGGAGAGCCAAGGTCAGAACCCACTCAGGCACTTGTCAGGGGGGGCACGTGTTACGAGACTAACTAGATTAAATTAGAGTAACCAATTAAGGAGGATCTGATTTCTTCACCTGAGATCCCTTAGCCAGTGTACGAGGAAACATGTCTCCATGGATCAGAAAGTGACAGATGATTTTGGGACATACATTAATACTGATCTTGATTTCTTTGATTTTGATGGTGAAGATTCAATTTGTGAAGTCTTACGTGAGTTTACAAAATATGATTTCTGTGAGACGATTGGGCCCGAGGAATCTAATAGATCATTTGATAGCCCAATAACTGCGGAAACTGATCTTATTAGGGCTCACATTATGGATCCATAATCGCATTTTCTGGAGGATTCAATCCAATGTCCTGATTGTCAGTTATACACCATTGAGCTTATCGATGATTTTGCTTTTGAGATAACTAGACCCAAGTCAATTATGATTCAGCCACGTCTTTTAAACTTGGAAATTTTAGATGGGGTGATTAATATGCAAGAGGTCCCGGAATTTAACATTCTGAATGAGGAGGATAGGAGTTGGGAAGTTCTGATTTGAGAAGCTAACTCCGGAGGAAGTAGAAGACTACGTCTAAGAGTTCCATTTCATCTGAAACCATCTAACCAAAACCCTTATGACATTTGTTCTGAGGATTGTTCAACCTAAGCAAACATTCATTGATTATCCTTTCGATCTCGAATTCTCTGTAACCTGACTCTTTGGTCTTACGCTGCATCCCCATAAATAGCAGGCTCGACCCAGCTTGCATACTGATTTTAGGTTTTGGATAATTTTTATCCAGAACCTTAGATATTCTCGATTATGGGCATGGGCCTACACCACAATCTGGTCCACATCTGTGGACATCTATTGGTAGGTCAGAGGTTTCATCTTTTTATTCTGATTCTGACCAACACCTGTGAATTTGTTATTTCTCTTCTTTGTATAGTGTGCCTAGTTGAAGGCACTAAATTCAGTACATATACAACTTTTTTGTTTATCTCGGAGCGGACCCGACATTCATTTAATTTAGGTGCTTTCTACTCTATTCCACTCTGTTTTATGTCTTTTTAATACAATGAGGACATTGCATTAGAGAGGCATTGGGGGGTGGATATTCATCTCTGAATTTATTCGTCAGCTCCGTATATTTGTTTTATTTTCTTTTATTTATTTTATAAAAAAAATTTATGGAATTAGGAAAGAGAACTTGGGTTTAAGAAAATTTTCAATCTTAGGAAATATTACATTATGATTTGAACACAAAGACCCTTCAGGTATTTGGACTTAATCAGCCTTTGTATCCATTAAAATATGGATTTATTTTTTTGAGTCCTTGCCAACCTGAATTATATTTTAATTTGAGAAATAAGCTTGGGTGATAAGTATCAACCCACCCTCTGATTTGAGGGAATTTTGAGTTTGAAGCATGTACACACTTTCTTTGCACTGACTCATTGTTTGGTGATTTTAACAGAAATTGGGTAGCTAATGAACCTTCTAGGGTGATATGGCTGGCAAGTTATTGTGGGTAATAGCCCATAGGTAGGTTGTCCAGAGCTCAGTCACTGGACCATTCTCTTTTTGCTACCTTTAGGTAAATCTTAGACCATGGAAGCCACCTACTTAAAAAAAAAAAAGTCAAAAAGAAAAGGAGAAAAGAAAAGAAAAAAATAAGCCACACTTCGTCGTACGAGTATGGCTGGCAAGTTGTCAGTGGTAACAGCTCATCGATCGGTTGTCCAGAACCTAGCTCAAGAAATGCACTTAAAATTCCCAAAACACTTAGGAAGAAGTGGAGAAGTAGAATAAACTGGAGAGATATACACTTGATTCACCCATGTGTTGACCCCATAAAAATAAAAGTTGGGAGAAAGCTACTGGTTATAAAGATACACCTTTAGGCAGAACTCTTTTTTTAAGGTCACCTAGAGGCAAAGAAACCCGAAGTCTGTTCTAATTACCGATTAATGAGCCTATCACATTCACAATAAAATGCTTAGTACTTAGGGTTCTCATCAAATCTTGGGTGAGTTGAATGGCCGTAGAAAGCAACTCTTAAACCCTAAACTCAAAAATAAAAAAAAATTAGAAAAGAAGCAAAAGAGAAAAAGAAAATTTTCTCTGAATAAGGTGAGGGCTTGAGGTGGTTTGCATTTTGGCAGATACCCG
Source organism: Thalassia testudinum (assembly GCA_037157565.1). Taxonomy (NCBI): domain Eukaryota; kingdom Viridiplantae; phylum Streptophyta; class Magnoliopsida; order Alismatales; family Hydrocharitaceae; genus Thalassia; species Thalassia testudinum. The sequence continues at coordinate 125,896,938 of JAZHRO010000014.1, read as the reverse complement.
GGTGCTATTGTGTCTTTGAAAGTTCAGATCCTAAGTAGAAATTTTCTTAATGTTGAAAATAACTTATGCCCAAATTCTCCAACCTAATTCTTTTGTAAATAGCATGTTGTTTTTGCTAGGGACTAGCAAAAGATAGGCATGGGGGTGTGATGTAAACATGTTTATATTACATAAAATATCTATTTATACATGTTCTTAAGCATAGAATTGCATTACATACTATAAATATTACATAACATGCAACATCCTACATTTAGATTAGTCTGAATAAAATGGAGGTTAATTATTTCTTTTTATGGTTAGGGACAAAGCGACTATTTATCGGGGCCTTGGATCAAAGATCCAACCGTACGGATCTGATCAGGACAATGATTGGAGTTCAACGACTTCAAGATCTCCCTAATCGGATATCCGTAGCATCAGATAGAGACTGAGGAACCCTAGAAGATCAAGGGCCAAGATGGTGTTTATCCGCACTATAGATGACAAATCCAACCACACGAATGGATTCGGATCGACGATCGCAGCCTAATGGTGCAAAAATCGATCCAATCCAACATTTTTGTCACCATCTACAACTAATAGGAGATGAACGATCCAGATGATGCCACGTGGCACCATCCAAACACTCCAAATCACTCGCTGGCCTACCTTCTCATCCAACGGCTGAGAGTTGATCAAGTTACCTCCCTGAAGCCACATTTCATATGAGAGGAATTCCACATCTAATCTCAACCATCAAATCAAGATCCAACGGTCAGCATTAAATAGCACGTGAATGCTCTTTTTGCACTATCCATGTGCGTAGCGCAATGGATAGGACCTTGCGCGCGTGAGGACACGGGGTCGAAACCCGCTGCACTTTCAAATCAGAAATTAATGCGCGTGGGTGCAGGCAAAATTCCACCCTTAGATTTTGATCATGCGGCAACAGGCACGCCATGTGGCGTGACGGATGAGATGCGTGGCCGCAGGTGTGTGCAGCGGCTAAATTCGAAGCGATGTAGATGCAATATAGGCCGTTCGATCGTGCGATTGAACGACTGATATGAGATGAACGTGGCGATGCATTGAGGCAGTCGGAGATGAGGAGGCGGGGGTGCGTGTATCTTTAGCCCACGTTCAGGCATTTAGTGATGGATTTATTCGTCACTAAAGGTCCTGAATTAATGTTTTTCAAAATGTAATGGCCAAAACACCCCCATTCCTTGCAACTATAAAAGGAGACCCCCTCCATATGAAATTCTCATCCCTTTTTTCTCTTCTCTCCCTCTCCAAAGCTCAAGAGAAGCTTGTCCCACACCCGGGATGCTTCTCAAGAGATAAAGTCAATTTTTTATCCCCCTTTCGGAAGCGGATCCCACGACGACGGTGACGTGCTGCCCCATTCCCGTTCTTCCCATTTCGTCCTCCTTCATCCTACTCTGTTCCCCATCTTCCAGGCATCGTCCCATCCGGCTCGTCCTCCAAGCGACTGTTGATGAGGATATCTCTCTCCCCACTCTTTTTACTACTTTCTAGAGTAGATTTAATGCTTTCTAGAGTAGATTTACTGCTTTCTATTGTATTCATTTTTTGCTTTCTAGTCGTAATGTTTAGTGTAATGAATAATCTCTTTGATAATGAATTCCATGTTCATTCTACGTCTCTTTTTGATTTTTGTTTGTAATATTCTCTCTCTCTCTTCTATTTAGTGTAAATAGATAGATAGTTTCTACTCAATTAATTTACTTCGTGACAAATAAAACAAACGCATATTTTTAAATCAAACATCCACCTCCCTGAGTTCGACCCGAGATTTCTATTTCGATATAAATTTTATTTGTTGAACACGAGTTCTTCGCTTTCAAACTACAACGACAGGTTTTTGAAAACCAAATACGTTAGCATAGCAACTCGTAACTTCAACAACTACAAAAACTAGGCATGGGGGTATTTGATTAGCCCATATTTGTAGGCTATTTAAGTATTTAAGTGCCTAGACATTATGTTAATTTTAACATTTGGATAGCATACATTAGGATGTAAATAAATTAATTCATATTTTTAGCTTAAGTGCATAATTCATGTGTGGCATCCATTTCTAAATACATTTAGAATTAACCTAGAATTGCATGCATTTGAATAGTTAATTAATTAGGTGCATTACATACATTGTTTTAATTAACATAGAATTTAAGCAATTATGAAAAAATAATCCTAATTATTTTATTTTTCTTCTTCTTCTCCTTCTGCAGGTAACCGCTCCACATCCACTTCCTCCTCTTGCGCATTCACTCTTCCAGCATTCATTCGACGGTGGATCTCCTCCCGCCTATTTGAATTTCAAATCCTTGTAGCCACAGCTACAAAGGAGGAGGAACGACTGTCATTCAGAGGAGGCCTCCAACCCCACTCCTCACCGTGTAGAGAACTTGTTCTCATCTGCTCCACTACCACCGGCCAACTGCGGCGGAGCTTCGCCATCGTGTGTGTGCGAGGTGACAGCCTGCACCACCATCGTAGAGCTCCACACTACAAAGTCATTGTGCAACTACCTAACCACCAACTAAACATCTCCCACCACTTTCTCTTCTGTTTCTCTTTCACCTCAAAAACAAACCCAATTTCAATCGTCGTTGCCTAGCTCACACAGCAGCTGCAACTACAGCAATAGAGCACAGCCTCCGTACGCCACCTATTGCACTACCCCTCACCTTCAGACGCTTGCACCGCGTGCACCACCTCATCGCCTTCCAGAAACATCGCATGCAACAAGTCCTTCACTAGCTCCCCGTGCAGCTACATGCACGCATCGACGTGCCTGCCGCACGCATCACTAGCAGCAACTCTGCCCGTGCGTAGAGTGTGCTACACCTCCGCTTGTGCCTCCTATGGCATGCACAGCAGAACCTACCCACTACACGCCTGCACAGCCTCCTCGCCCCCCTTGCTGGACCTTCTCCCATAGCCACTCCAAGAGCTACTCCAGTAGAAATGGAGCACCCCCCCCCACCAGTCCTCACCTCCAGCCCACGTGCGCAGAGCACATGCTACTCCAGCAACTCCACTGGAGGTGCTAGAGGATGCATGCTGCACGCATCCTCTAGCACCTCTAGCGGCCACGCACATGCCTAGCAGCATGGCCACCTATGAGCCATGCAGCAGGCCGACGCATGACTGCTGGCCTCTCTGCCTGTGAGCACCCACCGCCAGCCATTTTTGGCCACACCTCCTATGCCATCACTCCGGCCTCGCTCCGGCTGACCTTTTAACAGAGTAGTTCCTTAAACGAACCTCTCTCCCTTGCGCGAGGAGGAGAGAGGTAGAATCCGCTGTTTCAATTTGCATTTCTATTTAGGGAAATTGCCATTGTCAAGAATCAATTTTTGATTTCTTTGATTAATTAAATTGTGGTGAAATTACAGCTTTATGCTTATTCTTCTAGATAATTGTTAAGCCTTTATGATTCAGCTTGATATGGATTACATTTAATTTTGAATTACATTTTAGTATGCATGCAAGTGAAAAGTACCTGATATATGCTTGCACATGGATAATTTTTTTACATGAAAATTACGTCAACAACCCTTGACTTCTCCATAAATTTAAGGTTTACATTTAGAGCGACATATGCATTGTTTGATTTGACGAATATTTCAGCGAAATCAATTTCTACCTAATTGTGATTTTAATAGGCCTCTGCCTCCCTGTGGATATGACCTGCTCTCTTGTGGGTGGTTTAACTTTTAATTGTTTTGATTAGTTAATTTTCCACCACTTAGAAATCCAACGACAAATCATCTTAATCATCATTTTCGAAAGCGAAAATTTACTCGTCATCTACTCTCTGGTTTGCAGGGTAAGTAACCTAAGTGTCCAAACTACACACATAATAGAATTGACTTATTGGCATATGAGATTACGAAATCACAAAAAACCAAAGGGATTAGTCTTGTATCCTTTTTACCCCAAGGATTTTCGTGGGGCAGCTCTTGAAAGGATGAAGGATGTACCACTCACCTAGAAGAAAGATTTGGAGATTTTACTTAGTAGTAGGAAAAATGAGGAGATGAGAAAAATATATATATTACACCCTGCAATAATGCACCTCAGTACAAATGGGTGCTTATGCATTTATCCACTATATAAAGCATCTCGCAACAAATGAATGCTACCATCCTCCAACCAAAGAAAAAGAAAACTCAATACAAATTGATGGTTTAAGCTATAGAAAATGGATTAGAAAAATATGGAGATAAAACTTGCAATAAAAGTCCCAGTGGTCTAGCCGAGGAAATATACGCCTTGAGTGTTAACCTCGGGATAAAAGTGGGTGACAAGAAAGCAACCAAGTTTGAGTACGGCATATCCAAAGGTTTGGTTGGGATGACCTAGAATGAGATTTTGATGCCTTGAGATCTAGATTTCTACAACTTTGAGTTCTTCTAGGACAAATCTACTTCACCTGCACAGAAATTTTAACCTCATACCTACTAAACCTTGAGTGGGAAGTGGAGCCAAAGAAATCGAATTTTGAAAACTAGCAGTTAGGGCTTAAAGGAGATAGATTTAGAAAACCCTGGGTCTAGATGTTTGTGCTTGATGTTGTACGCTGGTTGGATTAAGGGTCCTACTCACCTTCAATGTTTGGTTAAGAAAGGGTGTTTAGTCAATTTACGAAAACATAAGTTAATAAAAATCAGAATTCACAAGCTTAAGAACTAATCTCTATCTGCTGAATTTTTGAGTTAGAATTTGATTTCCAATCTTTGAGTCTTGTTACAGTTTCCATCTTGACCTCTCTGAATTTTAAGGTTTTTGAGTGGTTTACAAATTAAAGAAATGGATAATAGATGTTCTAACTTAGGCTAAAATTTTTCATTGAGAGTTTATTTTTCACGGGTATCTATTTTGAGAAGTAATCTCGAGTTTTGATTCCTTTGTAAGCAAATTCCCACTTAATGCTCTAAAAGGAAATCATTCTATTTATAAAAACATAAAAAAAATCTTCTGGCCTAATCTTTAGCTTGAGAGTTCATAACTATATTCTCTAAACCTTGGTGCATTTAAATGATCATATTTACAAGTTATTTTGTTAATGGATTAGAAAAGCTTTGGCATGGGGATATGATGAAGGACTCATCATCTCTCTTAATTCACATAAATAAAGGTGTTTACCAGGCTAATTAACTAGTAATAACTTACAAATAGGGTTAATTAAATACTAAGCTAATAATGGGTAAGGACCTTAATTATATTACTAAATAACTTAATTATTGGTTAATAAACATTTCTCTATATTTATTTAATAATTAGGAGTTACATAGAAGTATTTAGCTATTTGTAATTATTTATAACTAGGTTTGTGTATTACATACCCTAAGTTAATAATATAAGTAGTAATATAAATAATTAAATTAAATAAAGCTAAAAGGGACAAAAATGTAGTTTCAAGGCATACATACATTATTCGATATATATATTCTCTAATATAAAAAGTTGAAAAAGAAATATACTAATTTACTTATTGAAATTGATAATTTGCATTTTAGTCCCTAGGTTTCATTGCATATAAGTCCTTTCCATTATAATTAGGTCCTTTTAATATTATTTTCATGTCCCTATATACTCTCCTTCCTCTTCTCTTCTTTTTCTTGGATGGCCGACGATGGCCAATTTCCACACCATCTGATCACCATCGATTTGATGTCGGAAAGCTTTCACTATGTCCGTGGAGCTTATGCTCAATTACTTCTCATCCAATGCCCTCGATGAATCTCTAATCCTAAAACTCAAGTGACGAAACTTCACCATTGTCTTCATCAACGATGGTGATTCTCTTCAATCTTGATGAGAATCCGACTAGGTAAACTCCCCCTGATCTTCTTCACATATAAATAGCCATGAAAATCTTTGATTAGAGGTTAGCAACTCCCATTCCCTCTTCCTACAATGAGTTGTTAGTAGGCTATTCTTCTCCAACTCCGGCGACCTTCTGCCCTTTCTTTAGGACAGCTTTGGAGAAGTTAATCATCTCTTGATCTCCCTCATCTATAACTCTACCCTAACAGCGGAGTTTCGACCTCATCATCCTCTGTACATCGCTTCGATCTCTCGCTAGACTTCTACTTCACCTCTTTTGATTTCTTTCACATCGATGAAGCATCGCCAACGTCTCCTTCCCTCATTTATCCAGGTAAGTACCTAAAACCTTTTGGTAGATCTCTAGATTAGTTTAACATAGTTGATTAGGTAGTTAGCATAGTTTAATTTCTGATTCTTCTTTCGTCTTCTTCGATCCTAGCAAGGTCAAATTCGACATTGGTTGGCCTCCTACCACTAAATCTATACTTTCTACACCTTCTTCAACTCTTTACGATCATTTTCCACTTCTTTCTTCTCTTGATTGAGCCTTAATCAGAAAATGCCCAATCCACCTTAACCTTTAGACAATGCTATCTATGGTAGAAGTCGGAGGAGTTGTTGTACCTAATTAAACTAGTCCATCAACTTCGCACTAACTCATTGAGTGACCTGTCTTAGTCAATTGTGTGAATTATCCACTTTAGATTTTTGTCGAACTTAAACTTTAATTCTGAGCACTTTAGGTTCGTGCTTATGATCTAAACTTTCTTTGATCAAATTGATGAGTTCTTGAGCTTTAAAAGAAGCTTAGGAAACTTTGATCTAATTCTTGAGCTATTTCATGGAATTTCATATCTGACGATCAAATTCGATGATCACTAGAGCTCTGATGAGCTCTGGTGATCCCATCAATATGTTACACTATTTGAATCAACTTGAAAGACTTCAAATTACTTAATTAGATTCTATTGATCAATTTTCCATAGTTATATCAGAGTTTCAATGATTTTAGCACTCTGATTGCACTAATCTTCCTCAGCTCTGGCAACTCTTTGCAAAGCATCTCTGACACTCTCCAAACTTTGAAAGTGGTCCATAAGTTTCAGCGAACTATCCTGAGTTTAGATCTTCCTTTAGCTCATAAGAACTCTGATATGTTTCACTGACTAAAGCTCCTTAGGATTTTAGGCAACAAACTTGAGGAAACTTGTTTAAGTCATAAACTACCTATTTTGATGAGTGTGATAAGTTTCCTAGATCATTAGGAGATGATATGAACAGTTAATTTAATATGAGATGATGTACAGCTAAAAGTCAACATCCAGCCTAAAGTTGGTCAGCCTAAGCTACCATGGGAGCCTAGAGCTTTTGTTCTCGATATTAAGAGTTGTTGAGTGTTTGTTAGGTTGTTAGAAACTTGTTAGAATTAATTTTGGAAAGTCTTAAAGTCAAATAGAGTCTGAAGCCATTTCTAAGCTTGTTGGGTTCAGAAGGTCTACAGTAGCGTCTCATTGAGTTCTAGATGAGATTCTAATGCTTGTTATAGTCATTTAGATTCATTTCGATCCTCTGAAGTGTGATTTGAGTTGATTTAAACTCCTATTATCTTTCTCTATTGGTTTGATTCTAGAGAGAAAGTTTCTAAATGTTCTGTATGTTGGGAAGCATTCCTCTATGCTTCTTAATGTGCGGAATTGGGCTTAGGCACTGAGTGAACCTTGTAGGATTGAAGAGAGAGGAAGAAATTAGGAGATAGGTATTGTTCTGTACATATTCATATAAGCTAAGGATGCTGCCTACATTCATGGAGTTCAGAGTGAAATCAAGTAGCTCTAGGAGCTCATTTGAATCAATTGGGGCACTAATCTAATAACCTGAGTCCTATTGGAGTTGTTGGGGAAGAATGAGGTTGAATTGAGAAGGAACGAGATAGATTAGAGCTGGTGTCTTGAAGAATTGAAGAGCTGGAGCTGAAGATGCAAATGCTGAGAGAGGAGAGGGCTTATTAGTCCCACCTCAGAAATGTACAGGCCTTCACCGTCATATAAATTGAATTGTGCCCGAAGCCCTCTCGAGAGATTATGATGCCTCTAGCATGGGGGCGAGGATAACCTCTGATATGATCTTGACCATTGACTATGCTTTACCGATGTGGTTCTACAAGGTGGTCTCTAGGTGCTAGGTGGAGGGTGGTGATGGTGCCATGTGGCAGGCTCATATGCAACTGTGATTTGGGCCATCTGGACCATAGATTTAGTTTTATGAGATTGTTCCATGTGGGATCAGATCCCTTTTATTTGAACCTTACTATGTGTTGCTCATGTGACAGTTAAATTTGAGAAGTTTAAGTTCTTGTGCCAATATTGTGGAGGCTTAAATGAGACTTGTGCTACGATGTGTTAAGTGTTAACTAACACTTAACGTGGCTTGAAGAGCTGTGCTATGACCATAGTTTGTAATTCAACAAATTTGAAGATCTTAAATGAGTTATAAAATAACTTTTGATGTATTTTTTGAAGAAGAGAAAGGATTACCACCATGAATGGTGATCATCCATTTATTAATCAAACATCAAATTACAATGAGTTTCACAACAATTTGGTACAAGACCCAACCTCACTACAAATATTCTCAATCCACACCCACCCCCCTTTAAAGACAACCTCATTCCTGGCTCTCCAAATGCACCATAGGATAGCTGCCAAAAGAGCTTGTGGTTTGGATAAGCACGTAAAATCCAACTATAGCCTCTCCCAAGATGAGATACCTGAAGAGCATAATCTAGACCAAACCTCATTAGTGACGAGGCAAGTGCCGAACATCCTCATCAAATCTGCATAGTGGACATGCCACCATCGGCGTGGACATGATGCATCGATGAAATGCCCTTGTAATTAGACCCCCCTCTCCTTGGTAGCCACAAAAAGACATGCACCTTGAGTGGAACTTTAATCTTCCAGATGACCACACACACTAGTTGATGCTTAGAGTTGTTATTTGCCATCATCTTCCCATATGCTTTTTGAGGGGAGTAAATACCATGTATCAATGAGAAGTCGTCCACTCCATCTCTAGGTCTGAACATCGCAATGTACTCAACCAACCTCACACTCTCCTCCATAGATCGGCTATGGTGCACCCCTCCTGGAACTGAAATACTCCATCTCTCTTCACCCTCCACCCTACATTTAGCCACCTTTGACTCTTTATCTAGAGCATTCTTATACGCACTAGGAAAGTTCACCTCCAGAGGACCCTTTCCACACCAATCATCCTTCCCGAATCTGAAATGTGCCCCATTCTCCAGAGATGGATAGAAAGAACTTCAACAAGTCTCTATTGCTTTGGTCACAAACTCCCAAAAGGAGGAAGGTTTTGATGGATGCAGTCACGTAGAGGGAGAATTTGAAACCTCATGTTAGTCATGCACAAGATCTTGCAAGAAGCCCACTCTCCCTTTAACGATGATCATGCCCCACTTTAGAAGAAGAGAGTCACCAAACTCCCACAATTATTGAACTCCCATTCCCCCCAACTTCTTGGGAAAATAAATTTTTTTCCACTGAATCAGTTAGATAAAGGGACCCTCATATGATTCCCATTTCTAGAAGAACCTTTTATGTTTCACATCCATCCTCTTCAATACCGATCTAGGCAACCTAAACATAGAGAAATAGAAGATAGGCATAGCTGAAATGTTGGAGTTAAGTAGGATGAGTCTACGACCTTTAGAAAGGAAGTTGCTACACTAGCCAACCTACCACAGGGAGATCTTCTTAAATAGGTCCACCCAGTCTCTACTTTGCATCTTATTAGCTCATAATGGATGACCCAAGTAGCGTATAGGAAGAGAAGCCACAGGTGAAGGTGTCGGTTTTGATGACCGGGTTTTGGTTTTGTTATAACGTTGTAGTAAAGCCGGTTATTACCAACATTTCAAATATAAATTTTTTTACTCGGAAAATAAAAGAGTTCCCGAGGTCGAACTCAGGGAGCAAGTCGTATTCTAGAGATATACATGTTTCTTTTACAAAATAAAGAAAGAGAGAGGGAAAGAATTTGTTGTTCTCTTTGTTTTCTCCTCGTGATGTTCTTCTTTCTTTCTTTCTTCAGATCTCCTTCTTCTTCTTCTTCGTTCTGCAGAGATGATGCTCCTCTTCAGATCTCCTTCTTCTTCTTCCTTGGTTTCTGTCTTGGCCTCTCTTCTTCTTTTTCTGCAGTTCCTTCTGTGAATGTTTCTTCTTCCTTTCTTTCTTCAGATCTCCTTCTTCTTCTTCTTCGTTCTGCAGAGGTGACGCTCCTCTTCAGATCTCCTTCTTCTTCTTCCTTGGTTTCTGTCTTGGCCTCTCTTCTTCTTTTTCTGCAGTTCCTTCTGTGAATGTTTCTTCTTCCTTTCTTTCTTCAGATCTCCTTCTTCTTCTTCTTCGTTCTGCAGAGGTGACGCTCCTCTTCAGATCTCCTTCTTTTTCTTCCTTATGGCTGCAGAGCTTCTACCTTCAGCTACTAAGTCTTCCTTTCTTCTTCTTCTGCTTTGGCCGTTGCTCTTCTTTCCTTTCTTTCTTCAGCCTGCCTTCTTTCCTGCTCTGGCTGCTGACCTTCCGTCGTCTGACCCGGTGCTTCGACGACTTAACTATGCATTTGCTACAGTGCAGCTCCTTCTTCTTCCGCGGGTCTTCTTCTTCGCCTGCGCCTGCACACTTCAGAGTTTTTCGTCAGAGGCAAAACCTACTCTACCCTCCCCCCCCCGCGTCTCTCTTTCTCTCTGAAACCACTCTTGGGAAAGCTCTCCCAGAGCTACTGGGTAACCGGGTTCGGATCAGGCCCAGGTCCAGGCCCACCGGCGTACGTGGTGGGCGAGGAGTGCAGGTCAGTCGAGTCGGGTCGGGTCGGTTCGGGTCAGGTCCGCGGGGCGTGAGTGCGGACGAGACCGGGTAACCGGGCGGGTGAAGGGGACCTCACCCCGTGTACTGAGGCAGTAAGGCTACTGCACTTTTGCATCTTATGTCGCTGCGGTTCTTCAGGTGTTTCCGAGGTGGGACTAAACGGCCCACCTCAATTGCGCGCCCGCAGCGGGGAATTCAGCAGGAGATGGCGGCGTCACGCGAAGCTTTCTGGCTTAGCTGCGAACCTGGTGTTTTGCCAAAACTCCTCGCAAGGCCTGGGAGTGAATCTGGGCTTGGCGCTGAGCGTGGCGCGCCTGTAGCTGCAGGCGGAAGCAGTTCCTCCTGCGCGTCAATGGCGGCGGAGGTCGGGTGGCCTGTCCACAAGAAAACAGCCTCTCGGCCTAATCAGAGAGTGCCAGGAGCTTCGCCAGGGTGCGGCGAAGCTCGTGTGGGTGGTGGCGAGGCGCGGGGTGGCGTGCGAGGGCTGCCCTAGGTCGGACTGTGGGTCGGAGGATGGGTCTGTTCGGTGGAGTTGCAGAGGGTGACGTGGGGGAAGTGGTAGGGCGGAGATTGATCAGGGTGAGGAGGCGGAGGTCCTGCGGTGGTTGGCGAGCCGTGTGGGTCGCTGAGGTGATGGGAGCGGCTCGCCGGAGGGTGGTCGGAGACGAAGGGGGTGAAGGTGGTCAGGGTCGGTCGAGGGCTTAAGTGAATAAATTGAAAGCGGGGAAAGAAAGAGGAGAAGAAGGGGAGTGGCTCTAGCTTACTTGCAGGGACGAAAGGGGAGGAACAGGGCGACAGTCGTATCGACTGTCGCCGGAGAAGACGATGCTCAGGGAAAGGGGCGGCGGCGAGCAGAGAGCCGGAGAGGCGCCAGCTGGGTGCGGCGTGGCGCGGGAAGAGCAGGGGAGGAAGTCTCTGCTGCTGGTATTGCGGCAGAGCGAAGAGGTGGAGGGGGAGGAAACCGCCGGAGCTGGTGAGCGTCTGCCGGAGGAAGAAGAGAAGAAAGTTGGGGATTTTCTCCGTCAGATCCAGGCTGCCCTGGTCGGTGGAGCAGCGGGGGGTATTTATAGGGATGAAACAGGGAGGAAGGCGGAGGGAGACGACGTGTCTCCCTCGCCGGAGAATGGTCGGAAACAAGAACCCATACCGTCCGTGCGTTCGCACGGCTGGTATGGTGGGCTACAACGACCAGGGGGGTGTCCCTGCGACGGCTGACGACGCAGGGCACCCCTGGTTTACTTGCTAGGTCCCCCACCTCACCCTGCGCGGCGCCATGCTCCGCGCAAGGTCGCCGGAGCATGGTGCTGGCAGGTTTTTGCAGGAGGGACCTGATTGCAAAGAACGAAGGAGAGTTAGGGGCCACAATGCGAGGGTTCAAAAGTTGAGGACCAAAGAGTAAATATATGAGGACCAAAGTGTAAAGTCGGTCAAGGAGGTTTCTTCTTAGGCTCAAGTTTTTATACATGACTAATTAGGACCTAAGGAATCTGATGGTGAATTTCATTTTCATATTAAACCTTGTTTGACCGGTCAATTTGCGCAAAAACCCAAATTAAGTTATTAATTGGGCATGGTTCTCAATGTAGGTCAAAATGGGTTCTAAAGGCCAAATTGAAGGTTCTAAACCCTAGAGATTATTTTTCTATGAATTTTAGAGGGTTTATTCTATTTTTACTTTGCCTCGAACCTTGTGAATTGAAGTGGGTTATTTTAGGGTTACAGATTTATCATTTAGTTTCTTGGAATTGCTGTAGCCCTTGCTAGATCATTTCATCCCACTTTTATTCTTATTAAGCTGCTTTGACCTATGTTTGGGCCCTGAATTACCCTGTATGCAGATTATACTGGTGAAATTGCATTTTTACCCCTTATGACTTGTTTTCTCCTTAAACTCAGAATTCTCTGAGTTAAGCCTTTCCTTGAGTTATGTAGGAGCTTTTATCCTTTGTATTGGGTCAAAATGAGCTAGTTATGGCTCATGATGAGGTTCTCATCATACCCCCATGCCTAGCTTTTGCTAGTCCCTTAGCAAAAACTTAAGGTTTCAACCCTTGTTCTAGACCATGAAGTTTTTAATAGTTTTAGATAAGTGCCTTTTTTATTTGAGCATAGATTAGGTTAGAATGCTGACCATAGGCCTAAAAGGTACTCTAGTACCAATCAAGATCCAAATCTGTCTAGCCTTAGCCTCAGTCTTTTAGCAAAGGTTTTTAAGGCCCACAAGAACTAACCTAAGGTTTATTGGACTTCGTGGTTAAAGCACCCGTGCTTGAAATGATTTTAGCCCTGGCTCAGTTCGCAGTGCGTTTTGTAAGAGAGAGATAGAAAGTTTTTCTGTTTGGAGAGTTTTCTCTCCCTTTTTCTTTTTAGTTCTAGCCTAGGATTGGCTTTTCAACACGGTCTGTATCAGATTCCTTGCTCCCATCATCAATCCTCAAGGGTTCCTGGCGATCGATGCTTCGAGATAGCACCGCCCATGGCAACCCCCGGAACCCTGGCTATTGAGATTTCGAGATAATCCCATCCATGGTATTCCGTGGCCGAATCCAGACCCTGGCAATTGACACTTCGAGATAATGCCATCCATGGAATCTGAACCAGCAGAGTGCTTACATGCCCCCCGTAGGATATGTAAATATCCTAAGAGACAAGCACCGAGGAGATGATATTTTGTTACGCATCTTCGAGGGGATTTCCCGCCTCTCTGCGCTGGGAACTCGTCCAAATCAACTTGTGTTGATCGGCCGCTCCTATTCTAGGTGTTCTTTTCAGATTTTTGCGACGCTTCTGCGTGATTCTGATTTTTACGCTTACTGAACCAGGCTGTGTGTGAGATTAGGGTGCTTAGGTTACTGAGTCCCGTAAACCAAAAATTAGTTAACGAGGCCGAATACTCCCTAAGCCTTAGACCTAATACTTCAGCTTTTCATTTTCCTCAACCTCTTGAGGAGTGTCCAGATCTTAATGGGTACTAAGAGTCTATTCAAGAATGCCTAAGGTTTGCATTCTTTACTAATCTTATTGTGCACTTTTCTTGAATGAGGTCTAGAACTTAGGTTAATTCCTTAGTTCCTTACTAATGACTATCACTTTTTCTCATATTTTTGTGCTCCTTTTTCCTTTTGTTTCTTTTCTCCTTCGCAAAATTTTCTTCTCTTTTCCTCTTATTCTTTTTCGAATTTTTTTTTTTTTTTATGGTGTTTTTGGCATATGTGAATTTTTTTGTTTGAAACCTTTTCTTACAAGTTTTTGTACTTTCATACCCCCCCATGCCTAAGATTTGCAATGTCCTCATTGTAACCTAGGGGGTCTTGGTTCATTCCTTAAGACAGAAATTTGGGTGAGTGGATGGGTCGGGTTGAATTTTTTTCGGACGATTTCAAATCCCAGATGCAAACATCTGAGTTGGGGTCGGCTGTCTACAAGGGTGAACTTCGAGTGCTGAAAGGTGTCAGAACAAGTTTCAGGTTTTCAAAGAGAATGACGGGCTGCCTCCCATTAAGCGCTGAGTTTTACGCCATCGGCTGGGCGCAATAAGCTCAAGGGGAAAGGAGGGTATAAGATGCCTCAGCCAAATTAGTAGAAGTTATATCAATGAACGGCTTGAGTCTCTGACCGTTCACGATGAAAGGTTCAGAATCGTGGCTGAGTGGACTGATTTCGATTGCTCCATTTCCAAAAACCTGTCGGACCAAATATGGTCCGACCCACTTAGATCTCAGTTTTCCTGGGAAGAGTTTGAGTCGGGCATCAAAGAGTAGGACCTTTTGACCAGGATGAAAGATCTTTCTCGAGATGTGTTTGTCGTGGAAGGCTTTAACCCGCTCCTTGTAGATTTGCGAGTTCTCGTACGCGTCTATCTAATCGGTAGCTTTCTTCCTACTTTTTATTTTTCTGGGGTCAACACAAGGGCGAACGTAGTGTATATCTCCTAGGATTATGCTACTTCCCTGCCTCTTCCTTAAGTGTTTTAGAATTCTTGTGCATTTTATGAGCTGGGATCTGGACAACTGGCCAATGGGCTGTTGCCCATGGCAACTTGCCAGCTATACTCATGGGGTGAAGTGTCGCTTATCTTTTGCCAGCCATACTCGTGGGGTGAAGTGTGGCCTATTTCTTTCTTTCTCCTTTTTTTATTTTTCTATTTCTCTTTTTCTTTTATATTATTATTTTTTAAGTAGGTGGCTTTCTTGATCTAAGATTTACCTAAAGGTAGTAGTAAAAGGGAATGGTCTTGTGGCTGGGCTCTGGACAATAGGCCAATGGGATGTTACCCATGACAACTTGCCAACTATATCACCCTAGAAGGTTCATTAACTACCCAATTTCCGTTAGAATCGTTGATGAGTGAGTCAGTGCAAAACGTGTGTAGATGCTTAGACTAAAAATCCTCCCAAATCAGAGGGTAGGCTGATAAGTCATATACTTATCACTGTACTTTATTGACTAGATTAATATAAATTATGGTGGCAAGGAATCGAGACCAAGTCCACATTTTAGTGCACACCTGGACTGATTAAGTCCGAAGACCTGAAGAGTCTATGCATTGAGGTCCCTAGCGTATCATTTCCTAAAGTTGACAAGCTTCAAATACCTAAGTTTTCTTTTCCTAATTTTTTTTAAAATAAAAAGAAGATAATTCAAGCTGACAATATGTACTCAAAACATATGAATTACCACTCGCCCATGCCTAAGTTGGACAATGTCCTCATTGGAAAATGAATGTATGCAAGGGAGTAAGGAAAGAAATTACCTAAGTTTCAACAATTAATCCGATCAGCTTGAATCCTCTGGGTTGCCTCCTAGGAAGTGTTGAGTTTAGTGCCTTCAGCTGGGCATAATGCACAAACAACAATGGATAAATCACTTGAATGGTTAGGGTTAAGAAAGGGAAGACATAATCAACCAAACCCAGAATCAGAAGTTTATAGATGTGGACTAGATTATGGTGAAGTCCCATCCCTAATGGATGGGAACTCAGAAAGTCTTTGGTCATGCATGCCTTAGTCCAATCGTCTCTTTTCCTTTGGGCTTGCAAACCAGAAGTTTGCTTAGATGGATGTAACCCTAATCTATAATATCAGACATTTAGATTATCAGAATAAGTAGTGCTTGTCCTTATAAAATTAGGTTCGAGGTGATGATGAAGCATAGGGTTTTTATTCCTCCCTGGATCTAAGTCATAAAGGTCATAGGGGTCTTGATGAGTGGTCAGTGGCTTGATCAACTTAGGACCCCTGTAGTCAACATTTCCTTCTTCGATTTTATTGTCCTCAGGAGGGGTTATTTCAATGTCCATCTAAAAACTTGATTTCAACAAAATGTTATCTTCCACTTCTAGAAGTTTGAAATCTAAAGGTTTAGCCAACTCCACACCGGTTGCATTAACACCTTTGAGACTTGGGTTAGCTACAAAAGAATGTGTTTGATCAATCATGATTGATTTGTGTGGGTTAAAGTGAAAATCCTCCCCATCCTTATTCATGATTTCTTTGTCTAAATCCTCATAGCCATTGGAGCCTGAAATCTTGTTCACTTCTTCCAAATCATACTCAATCATCAGGGAAGAACTTGTGATGGAGCTAATTTCATCATTCATTTCATGGTCCAGTTCTTCCCGTTGCCTTTCCTTTAAATCCATGATGGGATCTTTAAGTATTTCACAATCAAAGTGTTCAAAGTCAAATTCCCCATCCCCAAATCTTGAAGTCCCTATTACTAAATTATTATCATTCAATTCTGGGACATCGACCCCAATCTTATCATTCAAATTTTCAGATTCATCCTCATTTTCTACTTGTTTTTGTTCAAAAGGTCCTCAATGCTTTCCAACATTAGGGAAGTGTTGATAGTGGACTGCACCAATTTTGGGCAACTAGGTGTCGTCCAATCAATTATCTTGGGACCTTGTTCCATTGCCTCTGAGAAAGAAGTTTCTTTCATCACTTTCTGTTGACCCCCTTTATCCAATTGTTGGAACATATCAATCATGGCTTGTTTCCCTTCAATCAATTCTTGATTCTGTCTATATAACTCCAACTGAAAGCTATCAAGGATTGATTGAGAGTCATTAGGTTTCCCTTAGATTTCCTCCTCAGCATTCAAATTAGGGTTAGGAGGGTATGGTTGAGGATGGGCAATAAAGTCTGTACTGGGGTTTAGGTTCTTTGGTGGGTCCTCTATTCTATCATTTTTAGGATCTAATTCCTTAAGAGGCACCATTTTTTGTTTAGTCCTACTCCAGAATAATTGAGGTTCTAAGTCCTCTTCCTAGTCAAATTCTTTGTCAGGGTTCCAAAATAGGGGTTGATCATTCTTGATTTGCCTAGGTTTATGATCATCAGTTGATTTCCATTTTTCTAAAATCCATTCCAATCCATAGGTCAAGTAGGAGAGATCGTTGAATTTAGATGACCTATCATAATTATGGTCCTAGGAAGGGTAGGGGTTATGGTGTTCTTCTAGTGTTGGTCTTATCAGATTCGTTAGTGGGTGGGTGGGACCTAAAAGAGGAGTGATCATCAGGAGAATTAAGATAAGGATCCCCAAGTTTTGGATCATACCCCTGAGTGGGTGGGCTGAAAGTATCCCAAAAGGAGGTTGATGTGTGTTGGTTAAAATTCAGATAGTTGGGACAAGAGGGGTATTCTGGGTACCCAGGTCTTCGATTACCTCCCTGATGTAAACACATTTATATCACATAAACTGTCTACTTATGTGTGTTCTTAGGTGTAGAGTTGCATCGTACATTATAAATATTGCATAACATGTTTCACGTTGCTTTAGGTAAGGTTGTGTAAATTTTAGGTTAATTTTCCCTTTTTGTGGTAAGGTAACGGAGCGATATTCAATTAGAGCTTCAGATCGAAGATCCAACCATATGGATCTAATCAAGGCAATAATCAGTGTTCAATGACTCCAAGATCGCCCTGATCAGACTTCTATAGCATCAGATACAGTTTGAGAAAGGTCAGAGGCCAAGGGGCAAAGATGGTCTAAATTTGTACATCAGATGATAAATCCGACTGCACGGATGAATTTGGATCGACTATCGCAGCCCAACAGAGCAAAAATTAGTCAAATCCGACATCCGTGGCACCATCTACAAGGAACAAAAGATGGATGACCAAGATGGTGCCATGTGGTGCCATCTCAGCCGCCCACACCAACCAAAGACTCACCGTTGCTTTTCCCTTCTCAACCGCATGATGGATCTGGGCCGTTGGATCACCAACCAACGGCCATGGTCACTCATGCACAAAGGCTTCTAAGTGCATCAAATGCACGCATAGCGCAGCGGGCGAGCATCTCTTCGCGAGGTAGAGGCATGCGTTCGATCCCTGCTGCACCTCAAATGAATGCTTGGGCACGGCCGTGGTTGATTTCATCTGTTTGATGCGACGCGTGTGGCTAGGATGATGGCTACGAGGCCGCACCAGATGCGTTGGCGGATGCACACCATATCAGACGCCCAAGCCTACGCGTAATTGCACACGTGGGCATTGGGTGCGTTGAAGCAGAAGTGGTTGGATGGCTTTTAAGCCATCCGATCGCTTGATCAGACGACTGAGAATCTCTGGACATGCGTAGCCATTTGGGTTGCGAGGAGAAGGGTGTGCGAGCAGCACCTACGCTCATGTTTAGGGGCTTTAGTGATGACTAAATCCCCCACTAAAGGCCTTGAATTGATGTGTTATATATAAACAGACCAAATTGCCCCCAACCTCTACAGCTATATGTAGCCTACGACCCCCACACTTTCTTCATCCCTTCCTCTCTTCTCTCACCCCCTCTAAAGCTCTAAAAGCTTGTCCTAAACCCGGGATGCTCCATTAGAGTTAAAATTAGAATTTTCTACCTTCCCCGTCCTTCATGGAGCTGATGTAAACACATTTACACTACTTAAGATGTATATTTATGCATGTTCTTAAGTATAGGATTTCATTTCATGATATAAATATTGCATAACATGCATCATCTTGCATTTAGAGTAGTTTGAATAAAATGGAGGTTAATTGTCTCCTTTTATGTGCTTGGACAGGGCAACCATTTTATCGGGGCCTTGGATCAAAGATCCAACCGTATGGATGTGATCAGGGTGACAATTGGAGTTCAATGACTCCAAGATTGCCCTAATCAGGCATCCGTAGCATCAGATAGTCACCAGGGAACCCTAGAAGATCAAGGGCCAAGATGGTGTAAATCCGCACTTCAAATGACAAATCCGACCACACGGATGAATTTGAATAGACGATCGCAGTCCAACGAGGCAAAAATCGAGTCAATCTGATATTCGTGGCACCATCTACAACATCCAAAAGATGGACGGCCAAGATGGCACCATGTGACGCCATCTCGGTCACCTAAATGGCCGCATGCATCCAGTGAAGCTTCCGCACCCGCTCCCTCTCCACCGTTGGATCTCGATCCAACGACTGTGGATGGCCGCACCACAATTCGCCTGCTCGACCATCTACGCCCCATAGCATAGTGGTCGAGGGCACTATTGCGAGCAGCGGATGCGCGTTTGAGCTACAACGAAAGGGACAAAGGCACAGGTGAGCTATCGCGGGCGGGCGTTGGATCGTCATCGAGCAGCTCAGATCCTCCGATAGCATTCATGAGATATTGCACGTGCGGCGAGGATGCGCCATCGTACGAGTTGAGGCGGGCACACAGCAGCGGGCGATGGTGCATCCTATGACATCCGATCTTGCGATCAAATGGCTGAGATCTGATGAATGTGGGTGGGCGTTGAACGTAGGCAACTGAGGAGGCGCGCGTGGGGAGCTCCCACTACACCCACGTTGGGGCTTTAACGACGGTTTTATCCATCACTAAAGACCCCTCATTTATTGTTTTAAAGATGTAATGACCAATTTGCCCCCACTCCTTGCAACTATAAAAGGAGACCCCTCCATACGAAATTCTCATCCCTTCGTTCTCTTCTTACCTCTCTAAAGCTCAAGAGAAGCTTGTCCCACACCCGAGATGCTTCTCACGAGATAAAGTCCAAATTTTCGTCCCCCTTTGGAAGTGGATCCCGCGACGACAATGACATGCTACTCCGTTCCCATTCTTCTGCTTCATCCTCCTTTATCCTACTTCGTCCTCCTTCGTCCAGGCATCATCCCGTCCGGCTTATCCTCCAAGCGACCGTTGAGGAGGATATCTCTCTCCCTATTCTTTTTACTGCTTTCTAATATAGATTTACTGCTTTCTAGTGTAGTTCTGCTCGTCCTCCAAGCATTCGTCGAGGAGGACATTTCTCCCTCCATTCTTTTAATGCTTTCTAGAGTAAATTTATCGCATTCTAGTGTAATTGTTTTATGCTTTCTAGTTATAATGAATAATCTTCTTAATGATAAATTCTCTGTTTATTCTACATCTCATTTTGATTTCTGTGTAATATTCTCTCTCTCTCTTATTCTCTCTCTCTCTTTTATTTATTGTAAATAATTAGATAGTTTTAAATTGAATTACTTCGTGACAAATAAAAAGAAACGCGTAGTTTTTAAATCAAATGTCCACCTCCCTGTGTTTGACCCGAAATTTTCATTTCGGTATAAATTTTATTTGTTGAATACGAATTCTTCGCTTTCAAGCTACAACGACAAGTTTTCCAAAACCAAACACGTTAGCGTAGCAATTCGACAGTTCAACATTTTGGCACCGTTGCCGGGATGGCGACGATCTTTGATTTCTCTTCACATTTTGTAACTTACAAATCATTTACCTCACTTTTCTCCTTTCTTATTGTAATTACAGGTACTCTTTCGAGACAGGCAAAAGTGGTAGATCGAAGAAAAGTGCTGTGGAAGGTTCTGTGAGTTATTCCCCACCTCCCACCCGTTAGATTTCATTCCATAACATAATAATTCAGACATCAATCAACCTAGGTGTTTTTATAAACTCTAAGGTTAGATTATTTTTTGTTTGACACCCATACTCACCCCAACCCCCACATTAAAAAAAGAAAAATTAAAAAAAAATCTCACAGAGGTACACAACCTCATCTGATTTTCAAACTCAACCGGTAAACTGATCTTAGGAGCTGGTACACACATCCAAACACATAATTGAGTAGAAATCAGATTAGGTAATCATTTGTGTGCCTAATTAAGTGGTGCATCAGGCCAATTGTTTGAGTTGATTGGGCCGCACCACTTCAATTAAAATCAACTCATCAAGTAGCTGCTACTTAGGTTCAACTTTTAGGGATTTACCAGGCACTCCACATTCTTTTTAAGCTTTAAAGGAAAACATCTTCACCTGTGCTTGCAAAACTTGGTGTGCCAATGAAATTTGTTTGAAAACACCTAAAGTTTGAATCCTAAAAGCTACTAAGCAAGATTTGAACCTTAAAATTCACCACATCAAAAATAATCTTGCTTGAAAATCATTGGTTGTGCATGCACACACAAATCAATCAATCATTATGGGCATAACCCATTTAAAGGGCCCATCACATTCCAAAGCACATTCAAACCTAGCCTTAAATAAAACAGAGTCGATGTTGGCCTTAAGGATTGGACTCACTCTTCAGAACCCAAAACGAGATTATTTTTGATTAGTCTGTTTCTAGCTAAGGGAGCAGAATCAAATGATCACAGCTGGGGTACACTAGGAACCAGAGGCGTAAGCCGAAGGAAGAACCTTCTCCCCAGTCCCTCCTTCTAACTGGTTGGATTGAACAGACAGAAGTAGATCAAATCGTTTGTTTATCTCAAGACGGGTTTTGGGAGTCTGTAGGTCTGTAAGGCTAACCCACTTAAGGACAGGTTTGATTGTTTGTATTGCAGGGCGCCTTTCTTCCTCCCATGTCTCATGAATCCTTCCACATATTACATGCATTCCCGCTCTTTCCCTCCTGTTGTGAATTATCGTCAACATGACGATTATTCCGACTCATACCGTAATCAACCATTAGTTAGTTGGGATAATTCGGATTGGGGATACAGCTCCGGACCTCCGTGTTTAGGGTCTAACCCTAAACACTTTGATTTTGATTTCTATCCTTCTCAGAGCTACATCGATTATAGATCATCTTCCTTTCATTAACAACCTAATACGATCTACAATCAAGAAGGATACACCGATCTTTACCCATCCTCTGATTACACTGCCTTTAGGTCATCACCATCTTTTGAACAATCTGAAATGACCTATTATCAGGAAGGGTATAACGAATCTCAATTCGTTAATTCTCCTGCTTTGACCCCAAACCCGCCCAACCCTAAACCAACTCATTTGTTTCAGGTTAACCAGGTTCAAGATAAGGTTCTGGCTAACTTGAGGAATATCATTCAATCTTTAGAAGTTCAGCCAATACCTTGCATTGAGATATTGGAGCCCCTGATTGAAATGATTGACGATTTAAATAAGTTGTTGGATTGGCTCCAGGATGTTAAGGATAAGAACCCGGGTGACTTTTACTTGGGAAATTAGCAAAATTGAGGATGAGATTTGTAGTTGCTTTGATTCAATCAAGGGATGATTCCTAGGATGAACCCTCTTCAGGAAAGCCAATGACAGAACCCGCTCAGGCACCTGTTGGGGGGGACACGTGTTATGAGGCTGACTAGATTGAATTAAAGCAACCAATCAAGGAAGATCTGATTTCTTCACCTGAGATCCCTGAGCTGGGTTACTAGGAAACGTATATCTCCTTGGAACAGAAAGTGACAAATGATTTTGGGACATACATTGATATGGATCCTGATTTCTTTGATGGTGAAGATTCAAGTTGCGAAGTCTCACGCGAGTTTTCTGAACATGATTTCTATTAGATGATTGGGCCTGAGGAATCTGATAGATCATTTGATAGCCTAATAACTGAGGAAACTGATCTTATTAGGGCACACATTACGGATCCAGAATCGCATTTTCTGGAGGAATCAATTCAATGCCCTGATTATCAGTTACACCACGTTGAGCTTACCGATAATTCTGTTTCTGAGATAATTAGACCCAAGCCAATTCTGATTTTGCCACATCATTTAGACTTGGAGATTTCAGAAGGGTGATTAATATACAAGAGGTCCTGGAATTTGATATGCTGAATGAGGAGGATAGGAGCTAGGAAGTTCTGATTTGGGAAGTTAATTTTGGAGGAAATGGAAGATTGAGTCGAAGGGTTTAATTTAAGCTGAAACCATCAAATCAGAACCCTTACGACATTTGTTTCGAGGATGCCAAACTCAAGCACACATTCAACGATTATCCTTTTGAGCTTCAATTCTCTGTAACCCGACTTTTTGGTCTTGGGTTGCATCCTCATAAATCGCAGGCCCAACCCCGCTGGCATTCTGATTTTAGGTTTTGGGTAATTTTTATCTGGAACCTAAGATATTCTCGATTATGGGGGATGGGTCTGCACCACAATCTGGTCCACATCTGTGGACCTCTATTGTTAGGTCAGAGGATTCTTCTGTTTATTATGATTCTAATCTGCACTTGTGAATTTTTCATTTCTTTTCTTTGTATAGTGTGCCTAGCTGAAGGCACTAAACTCAACGCATATACAGTTCTTTTTAGTTTTCATCTCAGAGCAGACTTGACATTCATGCAATTCAGGTGCTTTCTATGCTTTTCCACTCTGTTTTATGTCTTTTTAATACAACGAGGACATTGCATTAGATAGGCATGGGGGGTGGATATTCATCTCTGAATTCATTTGTCAGCTCCGTAGATTTGTTTTATTTTCTTTTATAAAAAAAAATTTCGAAATTAGGAAAGAAAATTTGGGTTTAAGAAAATTTTCAATCTTAGGAAATACTACATTATGATTTGAACACAAAGACCCTTTAGGTCTTTGGACTTAATCAGCCCGTGTATTCACTAAAATGTAGATTTGTCTTTTGAGTCATCGCCATCTTAATTCTATCATAATTGGAGTAAATAAGTTTGGGTGATAAGTACACGATTTATCAACCTGCCCTCTGATTTGAGGAAATTTTAAGCAACTACACACTATCTTGTCACTGACTCGTTGATTCGGCGATTTTAACGGAAATTGGATAGCTAATGAACTTTCTAGGGTGATATGGCTGTCAATTTATCGTGGGTAACAGCTCATAGGTAGGTTATCCAGAGCCCAGTCACTGGATCTTTCTCTTTTTGCTGCCTTTAGGGAAATCTTAGATCATGGAAGCCACCTACTTAAAAAAGAAAAAAAAAATCAAAAAGAAAAGGAGAAAAGAAAAGAAAGAAATAAGCCACACTTCGCCGCACGAGTGTGGCTGGCAAGTTGTCGGTGGTAACAGCTCATCGACCGACTGTCCAGAACCCAGCTCAGTAAATGCACTAAATATTCCCAAAACACTTAGGAAGAAGCAGAGAAGTAGAATAAATCGAGGAGATATACACTGGATTCACCCTTGTGTTGACCCCGTAAGAAAATAAAAGTAGGGAGAAGGCTACCGGTTGTAAAGATACACCTTTAGGTAGAATTCCTTTTGAGGTCACCTAGAGGCGTAGAAACCCGAAGTCCGTTTTAACTGCCGGTCAACGAGTCCATCACATTCACAATAATATGCTTAAAATTTAGGGTTCTCATGAAATCTTGGGTGAGTTGAATGGACGTAGATAGCCACCCTTAAACCCTAAAATTTGAAAATCCAAAAAAATTTGAAAAAAATGAAAAAGAGAAAAAGAAAATTTTCTTTGAATAAGGCGAGGGTTTGAGGCGGTCTGCATTTTGGCAGATACTCGGGCACTGTTGTGTCTTTGAAAGTTCAGTTCCTAAGTAGACAATTTCTTAATGATTTAAAATAACTCAGGCTCAAATAATCCAACCTAATTCTTTTATAAATAGCATATAGTTTTTGCTAGGGACCACCAAAAGATAGGCATGGGGGTATGATGTAAACACATTTACACTACTTAAGATGTCTATTTATGCATGTTCTTAAGCATAGGATTGCATTTCATGATATAAATATTTCATAACATGCATCATCTTGCATTTAGAGTAGTTTGAATAAAATGGAGGTTAATTGTCTCCTTTTATGTGCTTGGACAGGGCAAACATTTTAGTGGGGTCTTAGAACGAAGATCCAATCGTATGGATGTGATCAGGGCGATGATTAGAGTTCAATGACTCCAAGATCACCCTAATCAGGCATCCGTAGCATCAGATAGTGATCGGGGAACCCTAGAAGATCAAGGGCCAGGATGGTGTAAATCCACACTTCAAATTACAAATCCGACCACACGGATGAATTTGGATTGACGATTGCAACCCAATGACGCAAAAATTGAGTCAATCCGACATCCGTGGCACCATCTACAACATCCAGAAGATGGACGGCCAAGATGGCGCCACGTGGTGCCATCTCGGCCGCCCAAACGACCGCATGCATCCAGTGAAGCTTCCTCACACGCTCCCTCTCTGCGAGATCCAACAGTTGTGGATAGCCGCACCACAATTCACCCGCTCGACCATCCGCGCCCTGTAGCGTAGCGGTCGAGGGCGCTATCGCTAGCAGCAGATGCGCGTTCGAGCCGTAGCGAAGGGGAGAAAGGCACGGGCGAGCGAGCATGGGTGGGCGTTGGATCGTCATCGGGCGGCTTAGATCCTCCGATAGTGTTCACGTGCTATTGCACGTGTAGCGAGGATACGCTATTGCACGCGTGACGAGGACGCGCCATCGTACCCGTTGAGGTGGGCGCACAGGAGCGAGCGATGGTGCATCCTAAGCTGTCTGATCTCGTGATCAGACGATTGAGATCTGATGAACGTGGGCGGGCGTTGAACGCAGGCAGCTAAGGAGGCGCGTGTGGGGAGCGCCCACTACACCCATGTTTGGTTTTTAGCGACGGTTTTATCCGTCACTAAAGACCCCTCATTTATTATTTTAAAGATGTAAGGACCAATTTGCCCCCACTCCTTACAACTATAAAAGGAGACCCCCTCCATTCGAAATTCTCATCCCTTCCTTCCCTTCTCTACCTCTTCAAAGCTCAAGAGAAGCTTGTCCCACACCCGGGATGCTTCTCACGAGATAAAGTCCAAATTTTCATCCCCATTCGGAAGTGGATCCCACAATGACGACGACGTGCTGCTCCGTTCCCATTCTTCTGCTTCGTCCTCCTTCGTCCAGGTGTCATCCCGTCCGACTCGTCCTCCAAGCGATCGTCGAGGAGGATATCTCTCTCCTTATTCTTTTTACTGCTTTCTAATATAGATTTACTACTTTCTAGTGTAGTTCTGCTCGTCCTACAAGCATTCGTCGAGGAGGGCATTTCTCCCTCAATTCTTTTAATGCTTTCTAGAGTAAATTTATCACTTTCTAGTGCAATTATTTTTTGCTTTCTAGTTGTAGTGAACAATCTCCTTAATGATAAATTCTCTGTTTATTCTACTTCTCATTTTGATTTCTGTGTGTAATATTCTCTCTCTCTTATTCTCTCTCTCACTTCTATTTATTGTAAATAATTAGATAGTTTTAAATTGAATTACCTCGTGTCAAATAAAAAGAAACGCGTAGTTTTTAAATCAAACATCCACCTCCCTGTGTTCGACCCGAAATTTTCATTTCGGTATAATTTTATTTGTTGAACACGAATTCTTCGCTTTCAAGCTACAACGACAGGTTTTCCAAAACCAAACACGTTAGCATAGCAATTGGACAGTTCAACAGGAGCATCCCACAGTTGTCCTCCCATTGCATTCGGGAAGTGGATCCCACGACGTCGATGTCCTGCCTTGCCCCTGATTCTTTTTGCTTCGTTCTCCTTCCTACTTTGACCTCCGTCTTCCAAGCATTGCCCGTCCAGCTCATCCTCCAAGCAATCGTCGAGAAGGATACTTCTCTCTCCATTCTCTTTACCGCTTTCTAGAGTAGATTTACTGCTTTCTAGTGTAGATTTCTTGCTTTCTAGTTGTAATGATTAGTGTAATGAATGACATTTGATGATGAAATCCATCTTTATTCTACCTCTCTTTTGTCTTTATTTGTAATATTCTCTTGCTCTCTCTTATATTTATTATTTGCTAAATGGATAGCTAGTTTTCTATCAGCTAGTCTATTTCATGACAAACAAAATAAACACGTATTTTTAATCAAACATCCACCTCGCTATGTTCGATTCGGAATTCTTAGAGTTTCGGTATAAATTTATCTATTGACAGATTTCTTCTCAAATCATACTACGGCATGAGTTTTCAAAACTCAATCCCATTTTCATACATTTTCCACTTCAACATTTTGGTGTCATTGCTAGGGAGGTGATACTATTTGATTTTTCACATTTTCCCACCTTACTTATCATTTACCTCACTTCTTTCCTTTCTTATTGTGATTGGAGGTACTCTCTCGAGACAGGAGAAAGTAGTAGATTGGAGTAAAGTGCTGTTGAAGGGCCTGTAAGTTTACCCCCACCTCCCACCCACAAGTTTTCATTCCACTAGGTAATAACACAAACAAAAATCAACCTAGGTGTTCTTATAAACTATAAGGTTAGTTTTTGATTGTTTGTTTGTCACCTCCAACTGCCTCATCCTCCTCATATAAAAGAAATTTTTTTTTAAAATCTCACAAGGTACACAACCTCTTATGATTTTCAAACTCAACAAGTAAACCAATCTTTGGAACTGGCATACACACCCAAACACATAATCGAGTAGAAATCAGATTAGGTAACCACTTGTGTGACTAACTAAGTGGTGCATTAGGCTAATTGTTTGAGTTATTTGGGCTGCAACATTTCAATTAAAAACAACTGATCAGGTAGTTGCCACATAGGTTCAACTTTTAGGGATTTACCAAGCACTCCACATTTTTTTAAGCTTTAACGGAAAACAACTTCACCTGTGCTTTCAAAACTCAATGTGCCAACTAAACTTGATTGAATACACCTAAAGTTGAATCCTAAAAGCTACTAAGCAAGATTTAAACCCTAAAATTCACCACATCAAAAAATAATCTTACTTGAAAATCATTGGTTGTGCATGCACACAGATATCAATCAGTCATTAATAGCACAACCCAGATAAAGGGCCCACCACATTCTAAAGCACATTCAAACCTAAGCCTAATTAAAATAACGTAGACGTTGGGCATAAGGATTGGACTAACTCTTCAGAGCCCAGACTGAGATTATTTTCAATTAGTCTATTTCTACTATTCAATCTGATGTCTAGCTAGGGGAGCAAAATCAAACGATCGTGGCTACGGGGTACACTAGGAACCGAAGGCATAAGCCAAAGGAAGAACCTTCTCCCCAGTCCCTCCATCTAACTGGTTTGATTGACCGAAAAGTAGATTAAATCAGATCTTTATCTCAAGGAAGGTTCTGGGAGTCTGTAGGTCTTTAGGCTAGCCCACTTAAGGACAGGTTTGTTTGTATTGCAGGGCACCTTTCTTCCTCCTGTTCTATCATGGATCCTTCCACATCCTATTCGCACATCCACTCCTACCATTCTACCATTACTTATTCCCAAAATGATTATTATTCCAACCAGACTTATTCTCATCCATCTTCTAGTTGGGATAATCGTGATTAGGGATACAGTTCCGGACCTCTATGTTTAGGGTCTAACCCTAGACACCATAATCTTGATTCCTATCCTTCTTCGAGCTACATTGATTTTAGATCGCCGCCCTCACTTGGACAACCCAATATGATCTACAATCAAGAAGGATACACTGATCCTTAGCCCTCCCAGAATACACTGCCTTTAGGTCACCACCACCTTATGAACAGCCTGAAATGACCTATTATCTAGGAGGGTATCAAGAACATCAATTCTTTAACTCCCCTGCACTGAACCCAAACCTACCCAACCTTGAACCAAACCACTTGTCTCAGGTGAACCAGGTCCAAGATAAGGTGTTGGCTAACTTAAGGAATACCATACAATCTTTAGAAGCTCAGCCAACACCTTGCCTTGAAGAATTGGAGCCCCTGATTGAAATGATTAACGATCTTAACAAGTATCTGTTGGATTGGCTCCAGGATGTTAAGGATAAGGGCCCGGGTGAGTTTTTACTTGGGAAGTTATCTAAATTGAGGATGAAATTTGTGATTGTTGTAGTTTAATCTTGGGTGGATTCCTAGGATGAACCGCTGATAGGAGAGCCGATGTCAGAACCTGCTCAGCACTTGTTGGGGGGACATGTGTTACGAGATCGGGATTGGCCTGATTAGTCTAGAGCAATCAACTAAGGATGAATTGATTACTTCACCTGAGATCCCTGAGCCAGGGTTCGAGGAAACGTATGTCTCCGTGGATCAGAAAGTGATTGATGATTTTGGGACACATATTAATGCGGATTTAGATTTCTTTGATTTTGAAGGTGATGAATCATTATGCGAAGTCTCACATGAGTTTACAGAACATGATTTTTGTTAGACGACTGAGCCTAAGGAATTTGATAAATCATTTGATGGCCCTAAATTTGGGGAATTTGATCCTGTTGGGGCTCGCATGGCAGATTCAGATCATATTATGAAGGATTCAATTTATAACCCCGATCCTCAATCACCCCATGATAGGTCCACTTTAGTGGATCATTATTTGGCTTAAGTACTATTTAATTAGTTGTTCTTAATTAATAATTGAGGAGCTAAATGGCAATTTACCTTTGTCTACATTTAATTTTATGCTCTAATTTTACATTTAGTAACATATGTTATGATAATATAATTTATTTGATTAATGCAGGCTAGGTACAATAGTCAGACACCCATTTTTGCTTCTATATGACATCTGAAACTGCTATCACAAACTTACGGGAATTACATTTTTTTTTAAGATGTCTGATGCTCTGATCAGACATCTGATTAAGAACTGTTAGAGCCTATCCTACCATTCCAACCACACGCGAGGATCCGGTAGAAGAAACAAACTGAGGAGATCTCGATAGAAGAAAGAGCTAGAGCACCTTTTTTTTTTGAAACAACGGAGCCAGAGCACTTTTAAAAGATCCTTCCCTCCTGCAGGGTATAGCTTCCCTCCTCCACCGTGCAAAAAGTGTACACCGTGGACTTTAGTGTGCATCATGGTCTCTGGGCACCTACCTCCTGCCCTTGTCCTCTCAATGGTCACATAGTGACATCACGTGGCCACCACCGTAGCGACCTCATCTACATCCCACTTCCTTTTCATCTTTATCCTCTTCTTCCTCCCCGTTAGCCAACAGCAAAGCACCAAACACCCACGTGCGAGTGGCTCCACCAACCAACCATCCCCACCGCCCATCCCGTCGCCACAGACCAACTATCACCGCCATCGAACTTCTTCAGCAAACACCACCAACACCTCCTCATCTTGTGATCCTTCTCCTTTTCTTCTTCTTCGTCTTCTTCCCTGCTTCTCCATAAGGAACCCAAAACACAGCCCACACTCCTTCACGTAGCCATCATCACAGACCTCAATTCTCCTTGCCAACCACGCCACCAGCCTCCCCTCAATGCTACGAACATGACCAAGTCCTCAATAGCGCCAACTGCGGTCACAATCACGCAGCAACAGACCATCACCGATGAGAGATGTCCACCACTGACCAGGTGCATCCAGCCACCTCCGACCGTGTCTCCACAGTCATCACGTAGCCCTCGTCGAGACGTGTCTTCCTACAGAGCATCTCCTCCAACGAAAACTCCTCGAGCATGCATGAAGGAGAGAGACGAAATCCCCTATTTTTCTCCATATTAGTAATTACAGAAAAATGCCATTGCAAGCTTTCCAATTCATTTATTTACCAAAATAATATATTAAGGTGAATTTGCATGCATATCTCTCTATTTTTGATAAATTGCTTCCGGTTGAATATCTCATGATTTAGATAAGAGTATGTAACATTGATTACCATGAACAAGGAATCTTTTACTGGAAATTTGTATTTATGTTTATTATCATTGCCAAGATTATTACTTAACAAAATATTAGGTTGTGGTGATTTTACATTTAGACACCTATTTTTTATCAATTATTTAGAATTATGATTTACGTTGAAAAGGAATTATACGAAATTAGCATGCACAACCACTGAGTTTCTCGAATAAATGAGGCACCATTCACTTCTTCAATAGGCTTATTCCTCCCTGTGGATGCAACCTAACTATTTTCATGTTAGTTTTTGAACATTAAATGTTTTGAAAAGCGATTTTCTACCACGCGACATACTACAATGACGTGTCATTTTATGTTACAAATTTTATCGAAAACAGAGATCGCTGTTTCAAACCCCATAGAGTTTACTGACGATTTTGATTTTGAAATCACTAGATCCAAGTCTATTTTGATTCAGTTACATCTTTTAGACTTGGAAAATTTAGATGGGGTGATTAGTATACAGGAGGTTCCAGAATTTGAAAGTATGAATGAGGAGGATAGGAGTTGGGAAATATTGATATAGGAAGTCAATTTCGGAGGAAGTGAAAGATCGAGTCTAATGGTTCCAATTTGTCTAAAACTCCCAACCTTTTAGCAAGATCTTTATGACATCTTTGACTCAGAGGATGTCCAACCCAAGCACACATTCATTGATTATCATTTTCAGCTTGATATCTCTGTTATCTGACATTTTGGATTTGGGTTGCATCCTTATAAATCGTAGGCCCGACCCCGCTTGCATACTGATATCAGGTTTTGGATAATTTTTATCCAGAACCTTAGATATACTCGACCATGGAGCATGGGTCAGCATCACAATCTGGTCCACATCTATGGACATCTTCTCCTAGCAGGTCTAAAGGTAAATTTTCTTATTTTGATTCTGACCTGCACCTGTAAATTCTTTATTTCTTCTTCTTTGTATAGTATACATAGTTGAAGGAACTAAATTCAGCACATATACAATTTCTTTTCATCTCGGAGTGAATCTGTTATTCACGCAATTCAGGTGCTTTCTACTCTACTCCACTTTGTTTCATGTCTTTTTAATACAATGAGGACATTGCATTAGATAGGC
This sequence comes from Thalassia testudinum, assembly GCA_037157565.1. Taxonomy (NCBI): domain Eukaryota; kingdom Viridiplantae; phylum Streptophyta; class Magnoliopsida; order Alismatales; family Hydrocharitaceae; genus Thalassia; species Thalassia testudinum. The sequence continues at coordinate 125,865,287 of JAZHRO010000014.1, read as the reverse complement.
ATGGGGGTGGATATTCATCTCTGAATTATTTCGTCGACTCCATAGATTCTTTTTGTTTTCCTTTTATTTATTAAAAAGAAATTTGGAATTAGTAAAGAGAACTTGGGCTTTAGAAAATTTTCAATCTTAGAGAATAAAATTGTATGATTTGAACACTTTGACCCATCAGGTCATCGGGCATAATTAGCCTGGGTGTCCACTAAAATGTAGACTTGTTTCTTGAGTCCTCGCCATTCCAAATTAATATTTTAATTGGTTAAATAAGTTGAGGTGATAAGTACACAACTTATCAACCTACCCTCTAATTTGAGGGGATTTTAAGTCTAAGCATCTACACATTATTTTCACTAACTCACTTTTTGATGATTTTTATGGAAATTAGGTAGCTAATGAACCTTCTAGGGTGGTATGGTTGGCAAGTTATCATGGCTAATGAACCTTCAGGTCATAGTTGAAATCTCTAAGTGTTGAAAAATAACTATTGCCCAAGAAATCCGACCTAATTCTCTTTTAAATACCATATAGTTTTGCTAGGAGCTAGCAAAAGATAGGTATGGAGGTGTGAAGTAAACATGTTTATATCACATTAACTATCTATTTATGCCTGTTCATAGGAGTACAGTTTCATCATACATTATAAATATTGTCTAACAAGCATCACCTTGCATTTAGGTTAGGTTGTGCAAATTTTTGGTTAATTTTCCCTTTTTGTGGTCAGGTAATAGAGCAATATTTAATTGAGACCTCAGATCAGCGATCCAACTATACAGATTTGATCAGGGCAACAATCTATGTTCAATGACTCCAAGATCGCCCTGATCGGATTTCCACAGCATCAGATATAGTTCGAGAAAGGTTAGAGGTCAAGGGGCCAAGATGGTGTAAATTCATATATCAGAAGATAAATCCAACCACACGAATGTATTTGGATCGACGATCGCAGCCCAACGACGTGAAAATCGATCGAATCCGACATCCGCGGCACCATCTATAAGGAACAGAAGATGGATGGCCAAGATGGCACCACGTGGTGACATCTTTGCCGCCCACACCAGCCCAAGACTCGCTGCTGCTTGTCCCTTCTCAACCATGCAATGGATCTGGGTTGTTGGATCACCATCCAGCGGCCATGATATCTCGTGCACGAAGGCTTCTACATGGTTCAAACACATGCATAGCGCAGTGGGTGAGCGTCACTTCATGAGGCAAAGGCGCAGGTTCGATCCCTACTATGCCTCAAATCAAGGCTTGGGCACGAGCGCGGTTGATTTCATCCGTTGGATGCGGTGCGTACGACTGGGATGATGGCTATGTGGCCGCACCAGATGCGCAGGTTGACACATGCCAAATTAGACACCTAAGCCCACACGCAATTGCACGCACGGGGGTTGGGCGCATTGAAGTAGAAGCGGCTAGATGGCTTTTAAGCCGTCTGATCGCTTGATCGGACAGTTGAGAATCTTTGGACATGTGTAGCCTTTTTGGGCGCAAGGAGAAGAAGAGGCACATGCGAGCGGCACTTACGCCCATGTTTTGGGGCTTTAGTGACGTTTAAATCCATCACTAAAGGCCCTGAATTAATGTTTTATATATAAAAAGACCTAATTGTCCCCAACCTCTACACCTATATATTACCCTACGAGCCCAACACTTTCTTCATCCCTTCCTCTCTTCTCTCACCCCCTCTAATGCTTCAAGAGCTTGTCCCAAACTCGGGATGCTCCTTTAGAGTTAAATTAGAAATTTTCCATCTTCTCCCTCCTTCGTGGAGCATCCCACGGTTGTCCTCTCACTCCATTTGGAAAGTGGATCCTGCGACGACGACGTCCTGGCTTGCCCCCAATTCTTCCCACTTCATTCTACTTCTTCCTGCATCGACCTCCGTCTTCCTGGCGTCGCCTGTCTGGCTCGTCCTTTAGGCAATCATCGAGGAGGATACTTCTCTCTCCATTCCTTTTACCACTTTCTAGAGTAGATTTACTGCTTTCTAGCTTAGATTTCCTACTTTCTAATTGTAATGATTAGTATAATGAGCAACATTTGGTGATGAAATCCATGTTTATTCTACCTCTCTTTTGTCTTTATTTGTAATATTCACTCTCTTTCTCTTGTATTTATTATTTGTTAAATAGATAGCTTGTTTTTGACCAGCTAATCTATTTTGTGATGAAAAAAACAAATGCGTATTTTTAATCAAACTTCTGCCTCCTTGTGTTCAACCCGAAATTCTTAGAGTTTCGGTATAAATTTATCTGTTGACGGATTTCTTTGCAAGTCATAGTATGACGATGAGTATTCAAAACTCAATCCTGTTTGCATACATTTTCCGCTTCAACACTCCCCAACTAGGTGGTTGGTTATCCCAAATAAACTATGGATATAGTCTACTTGGGTTAGAATACAAATCATGTTGGGAATTGTTTGGGAAGGAAGGGTAGGCATGGAAATCCATTAAGTGGAGGGATGAGAGAAGAACAGATGAGAGAGTGGTTTGTGCACAACCAAGCAAAAAAATATAGGCCCTATAGCATACACCTAGGTGACTTATGCCTCAGAAGTAGATTCTGACCACACGATCAATTTGGTGTTGTCCTAACTCCCGAAGGTACTAGAATTGGGAAGGCAAAGCAGGGGGAGCATGTCTGGAAGGCCGCTAATTATGCCAAACCCCAACTTGCTTAACTCATTTAACAGTTGGGCCTCCCAACTCAGCACCTTTTGGAGAAAGCATACGTCACAAATTCACTATGCGTTTAAGAAAATACCCTGAAAGGAACTCAATGATTCCTAAGGCTAACGTCTACTTAATTTTTAGGGCTAGGTCAGTGCTTGTGCTCAAGGATTAAGTGAAGGGCATTAGGGGGGTTAATGCCCCTAAAATTTCAGTTTAAGCTGTGTGCACAATTGGGTGCAAGGACCCAATGCCAAAACAATTGTTCTTTAACAAGAAAGATTATGATCCGTGATTTTTAAAATTTAAATCTTGCTTTAATGGATTTTAAAATTTCACTTCTTTACGCATTCAAACAAGGCACAAATGTATAGTCACACAATTGGTAAAGATTGATTTTCTTGACTTTTTGTGTGACTATGAAGTTAAAAACTCCTTAGTGTAGAAGATCCTAGGGTGTGCAGCTTCTACTCAGTGAATCCTTTTTAAGATTTTGTCAAGAAGGGTCCAATCAAAACAAGCAATGACCTTATCCTGACCAAAATCAAATGATATTTTCAACAAAATTTATTTTAAATTTTTTTGAGGATGATAGACCACCCAAATTCACATTTTTTCAAGAGGGGGTCAATCTGTCCAGAACTTCTAGATTAGTGCGCAAGTTTAATATCTTGATCAAAACAGGCACTAATAAATTTCAAATGCAAAAGTACTCTTCAAATGAGGTGAAGGGAATTTCAAGATCTTTCCAGAAATATAAATTTCTCACAAATTTGTGCTGCATGGAGTTCACAGCAGCAAGAACAACCTATAGCTCTAGAAATTAGGACAACCTTATATACTTCTAGTAGAGAATTTCTCATGGCAAAACTAAAAGGAGTTTGGCTTTGAAATTTGAGGTGGAGTTCTTTCATTAAAAGGTGCACCTCTGAGATTTTTCTTAAAATTTTTAAAGGTGTTAAGGTCCCTTTGATTGTGTCCTCAACCCAAATCCAAAAAATGATATTACAGAGTTAACGGGTTGAAGACTTAATGGTGGTGTTTTCTTCGACAGACAAAAGAGAGGATTTTTGTTTTTTGAGAACACCACAATTTTTACTTGGTCTATGGATGATGAATTACCTTTTGAATCGTGGGAAGACAAGATTGAACCTTCGGGTTGATGGTGGTCTTCTCTTATGCTTCCTTTGACCCACCTAACTCATACTCCTCTCATTGCCATTGCACGAGATTCCTACAACCACAAGAAGAGAGAGAAGAGCAAGTTAGATAACACAAATACAACTAATTCTCAAGAAAATGAAAGTAAATAAAAGATTCATTGCCTCCCCAGCAACGATGCCAAAAATTGACCATCGCGAAATGTGTTTGTGTAAAATCGCTCGTTGAAGCACATTTTACGACGTCAATTTTAAATAGAAGTTTCGGATGTGAGTTCGAGTGTCGAACACAGGGAGGCAAAAATCTGAATTGTTTACTCACTTCAATGTCACAAAAATGTGTCATTTTGTTTTCGCTTGTAAAAAGAATAGAGAGGATGAGAGAGAGAGATAGGGAGAGAGAGTGAGAAAGGGAGAGAGCGATAAGGTTAGAAATCCATGATAAACATATGAGAATAATATATCAAAGATCGATTGACTATCAAATGTTATGATCAACACAATATAGATGAATTCTTAAATAAAAAAATTGAACTAAAACTATCAACAATTAAAACTAAATGCGAGTTAATGGATTCCGTCGAGACAGCCACAGCGATGGAGGGACTTTTGTCGGTGGCTCAGTGTCTTCACAACCTTTTTTGGGAGCTCTATGAAGTGGTGGAAACTCTTGGGTAGAAGATTAACACAAATGGGTGGGGTAGGTACCTTTTTATAGTTGAGGAGAGGGCTAAAATCATCCTTGGGTCAATAGTGACATTCAAAACATCGCTGTAGACTAGTTGCAAGTGTTGCCCTAGCCCCCACCCTCACGCCTTCAACGCATGCACTAGCCCGCGTGCCCAATGCGACGTGCTGCGTGCGCATGCACTGCGCGTTGTGCAGTTGCCCTTCACGCATGTTCGCTCTATGAGGGCATTACCGCTGCTGCTGCTGCTGCGTTGCTTCAATTGAGAGATTGGGAGGGTGGCGGGGCTAGAACCCATGCTCATCCTTTGGGAACGCACCTCAAGACCAATGTGACATGCCCCCAAGTTTGTCGCAAGTAAAAGCTAAGGGCATGCAGTGTAGAGAGCTTCTCAGCCGTTGGATCAAGATCCAACGGCTTGGAATGGATGATGTGGATGAAGAGGAGCCAGTGGTGGGGCAGCTGGTCGGTGTTGGGCGGTCGAGATGGCACCATGTGGTGCCATTTGGGTTGTCCTTCATTCTATTGAAGAGGATGCCACGGTGCTCGAATCAAGATGATTCCCATGTTTTCGAATTGCGATCATTGCTCCGGATCCATCTGTATGGTCGAATTTTTCATTCGATGCCTATAAGGATGTCACATTGCCCCCTGGCCATTGATCTTCCTCAAACTTGCTGTGGAAGCTACGGAAGTTGGATCGAGTTGATTTTGAGTCTGTTGGACTCCATTCGTCTATCCGGATACATCCGTATGGTTTGATTACTCATCTGAGGCCTATTTTAATATGGTCTTGTACACAAGGTCATTAAACATTGATTCTAGGCAATTTAAATGTAAAGATCACACAATATGCATGCAATGCTCCCAAACCCACTACAATATGACATTATCGCATAGGTACCCTCCAAATTGACTCTAATTGATGATATTAACGCTAATAATTGTAGATTCATCACCCCCTTCAGTAAAGAAAATTGTATCATATGAATACTGAAGTATAGTTGTCAACGCATGCTAAGAAAAAAGCATATAACCTTGAATAAGGCCCCTAGCACTGAGCTTGAAGGAGAATTGAGCTAGAGTATCAACTACCAGATTAAAGATAAGTGGGGCCAGTGGACATCCTTGCTGTACTCCTTTCTGTGGTTGAATCCATACTCTATTTGTCTTACCATTGATAAGGGGGGAAAAAGATGAAGTTGTAATGCATCTTTTCCCCTACTATACCCACTTATCAGGAATGCCACGTCTTCTCCTAGATTCCCATAAGGATGACTAGGAGATGGAGTCATATGCTTTAGAAAAGTCAACTTTCCACGTGAAAGCCTTCTTATGACTCATCCAACCTGAAATCATCTCCTGAGCCAGAATAAAGGGCTCTTGCAATGACCTTCCTTTAAGGAACCCAAATTGAATTGAGTTGATCAGTTCCTATAGCACGCCCCTCATCCTATTAACCATTATATTCCCAATGATAAGATAAATAAAGTTGGATAACACAGCAAGATGAAAGTTTGGTAAGGTAGTAGCACCATGCTTCTTCGGCAAAAGAAAAAAGGATTTGTTAATTCTTTCAATCCTATGATTGCCCATCTGAAACTCATCAAGCACACCCATCACATTCTGTCTGAACACCTACCAAAATTCCTTATAGAATAGCACAGGAAACCCATTAGGTCTCAGTGAGCCTTCTGCCTTGAGGCCTTCAATTGCCTCCAACACCTCTTCCTTAGAAATTCTTCTACAAAGCTGGTCCCCCCCATCAACATCCAACACTGGCATATCAGAAGCATTGAGTCGCCAACCACCTCTTGTAGCAACCCTGGTAATGTCAAAGAAGTAGCTATTTTCCATGGCGCGCATAGCCCGAGAGGTATTACCAACCTTACTTCGGCCAATCCTCCTCCAAGAGCTTGCAGCCGTATGGAAAAATATGGTATTAGAATCACCTTGCTTCAGCCACAACTGGCATGACTTCTCCATCCAATCAATCACACGAAGCAGATCCTCTTTGGTGATTTCACATTGTACGACCCTTATTTGTTGGAGTTCATCCACCTTCAATACACCTATATCTTCCTTTTATGCCATGCAATGCATCCTCTCTCTTATGCTTCTTCATGCGCACAAGGTTCTTTCCATACTCAAACAGCATATGCCTTAGATTCTTCAATTACACCACAAGATTCTGAGTGGCCGATCCCACCCTTTCTTCAAACACTCGCCAAGATGACACCATCTGATGGAAGCCATCTTCTTTAATAATTTTTCGAATTTAAAGTAGGTGTTAACCTTCACATGCTCACCGCTCTCCTAGAGAATTGGTTTATGGTTCGAAAAGGGATGCTTCATCACCACCGCCGTCGCCAACTAAAAGGAACTCACCAGTTCGATGTTACCCAGGAACCTATCAATCTTTGACATCAACCCCTTACCATTCCTTTATGAATAGACAGCACCCGACATGTGAAGATCAACAAGATCTAACTCAGAAACCATAGACTAGAAGGCAAAGGTAGAGGAGTTAGTGCACCCATATGGCCTATCATTTGATGATAGAGTTGCTTTGAAGTCACCTCCTAGAAGCCATGCACCTCCCTGTATGAAGTCAGCAATGTGCCTGAACTCCTCCCACATGTCCAGTCTCTCACTCTTTACACATTGTTGTAACCTTATTCCACATCTTGTTTTGGTGTTAGCAAAATTATTATGGATTAATGCTTGCAATTGACTGCTTTTCATATTTAGGTGAAGATCAAGGCAAATAGAAAATGATGAAGGCATGATGATAAGGAGAAGATCATCACATGAAGGAGGCAAGATGATAAGGAAGAATCAAGGATGAGAAGATCATCTTCGTCGTTTAGTTTTTTAGTTTAGGTTTTTCTAATTTGTAGAATGTATGCCTCTTAACAAAGAATCAACTTAGATCGTAAAAGAAATTAGAGATAAAATATGATTTATACTACGATCATTTTCAAAAGATGTAATTGAATAAATCCCTTAAAAAAGGTACTTGTTAACCCACAAGTACGGGTACTAATGTTTAGTACCGATGCATGTGAGTTATAGGTTTGGGGTTTTTCAAAGAAATAAGCCTATACCCTATGAGTACCAATACTGGAGGGAACGAGTACCGGTACTCATGATAAGAACCGGTACAAGTGGGTTATAGATTTGTGCTAAGTTTTCAAAATCCAAATCTGGAAGCAACGAGTACTAGTGCCCATACTTTAGTACCGGTACCAGTTAGTCACTGGCTCAAAACTAAATGGCTAGAAAATTAATTTTGGCAATATGAACATTGGGATTTAAACCCCAACGTCTAGTAGACATCCCAACTAGGTCCTAACTCTATAAATAAACCCTTGGACCCTAGTTTGCACATAAGAAAAGAGAAGAAAAATTCATAGAGCTATATTTCAAATTTCCACCATATTTGAAGGGAAGAAAAGTGTTTACAACCCTCAAATCTCTCTACGCTTTGCAAACTCCTCGGCGTATTTTTATCAAGCATCTACGAAGCGATTCACATCCATCTTAGGGTCTCAATTGGTATTCTATTTAATTGTTATTGGGAGGCATAGGAACTTTGTTGTAAGATTTTATTTTTCTTACACCTGTGCTTTATTTGTTTTTGAGCTTGATGCTCATTGGGTTGTAACAAACTTGTCTCTTGTACTTGGGTTGAGGTAACCCGTTAATTACCTCATTTAGTAAATTAATTTCCTTGGGGTTGAGGGCATCGGGTTAAAAACCCTAAGATAGGAGGCTTAGGTAGTGGAGTACCCAAGTGAGTGGGCAAAGACTATACATCTTGTACCATTTTCTATGATTGTAATTTGTGTAAATCTACCTTGTTATTACTGATATTGTGTTAGAGTGTTTGTGCATGTAGCCATCTATCTATAGATCCTATCAAGTGGTATTAGAGCAGGTTGCGAGATGAAGTAAAAATCCTTACTTGCTATGGCATCATCAACTAAGTGCACCGAAGGACAGTCATCCACACGTCCTCCCTACTTTGATGGGATGGATTATGGATACTAGAAGAGGAGGATGCCAATCTTCCTCAAGGCAATGGATGAGGAGTCGTGGACACTCATTCAAGAGAAGTACTCGGATCCAGAGCTGCAAGAAGGAGTAGCATGGACAGCAGATCAAAAGAAGAAAAATGCCGGCAATGCGAAGGCGATGAACGCACTTTATTGTGCGTTATCAAGGGAAGAATTCAACCATATCTCAGCTTACGAGTCCGCATACAAGATATGGAACACATTACAAGTCACCTACGAAGGTACTAGTAAAGTTAATGAAACAAGCATATCTATTCTAACAGAAAGTGATGAGTGTTTCCGGATAGAGAAAGGTGAAACAATCAAAGATATGTACACAAGATTTGGAGAGATTGTGAATCCCCTGATGAATCTAGGAGTCAAGCTGAAAGAGGAGCAGCTTGTAAGGAAGATCTTGAGATCCCTTACAAGTGATTGGTCTCCGAAATCGACGGTAATTCAAGAGGCAAAGGACCTTTCAGTCCTTTCCCTTGATGATTTGATTGGAAGCCTGATGGCTTATGAGAAGGAGAAGACGTCAAGCAAGAAGAAGAATATTGCTTTTAGAGCAATTAAGGAGGACTCGGTTCAAGCACCTCAGAATCCGAAGATGAAGAAATGGAGATGCTCACAAGAAAGTTCTAGAAATTTCTTCAAAAGCAAGGTAAGCAAGTGAATAAAATTTCATCTGATATTTTTGCTATGAATGCAAAAGAAAGGGTCACGTGTGAAAGGATTTCCCCATAAGCAAGAAGAAGGAAGACACAAAAGAAGCCATCAAGAAGAAGAAGAATAAGAAGAAGAAGAAAGATTTTAAAGCAACATGGAATGATAGCAACTCTGACATGGGCACTGATTCTGATGATAATGAGGTCTCACACCTTTACTTGGTAGCCACTACAGAAGACACAGAAGATGGGGTAAATCCTGACTTTTCTTTTGAAGAATTACTTGAAGCTTATGAAGAATTATATCATAAAGCTAGGTTGTTTAAAAAGGAAAATAATGTTTTAAAGAATAATTATCAAATATTAGTAGACAAATCATGTTTAGAAATAGAATTAGAAATGTTAAAAGGGACTAATAATCAGTTGCATGAAAGATAGTAGAGCTAGATGATATTTATGAGCATTTTTAGGAGACTTTAAATAATCTCAGAACAACTACTAGGCTAAACATTGAATTTTATGATTCTTTAAAATCAAAATTTAAGAGTAAAAAGAATACACAAAATAAATCACATGCACCTAGGCATGCATGGATGTACCAAAAGGCCAGAATCCCAAGAATTATAGATCAAACACAAGAGAGGTCTATAAGTCTTAGGGTTTGAAAGGTGCAAACCTGAAAAGACCCACGAGAAAATGGGTACCTAGAAATGACATTTTACATTGTTTTGTAGGAGTAGATCAATGAGATCAAAGTGACCAATGGGTGTTCAAGGCACAAAATGGAACACTTCGACCATTCTACAAGTTACATGAAGACCAGGAAAGATGGGATAGTTGAGCTTGCTATCCACATTCATCATAATACTACTGGTAATTTTTTTTGGCATCATAATTTTTAACCCTTCATTTTTGTTGCGATTGACAAAAAGGGGGAGAAGAATAAAGAGAAAATAGTAATATTTTTAGGGGGAGCATATATAGAGGGGGAGGATTAAATTAAAAGTTCTTCCTTCATATAACATTGGTAAAAATTATTTTTTCTATAATTATCTATTTGCAAGATAGCTTTGTCATCATAAAAAAGGAGGAGATTGTTGGAACCTTATTCCACATTTTATTTTGGTGTTAACAAAATTATTATGGATTAATGTTTGCAATTGAGTGCTTTTGAGATTTAGGTGAAGATCAAGGTAAATAGGAAATGATGGAGGCATGATGACGAGAAGGAGAAGATCATGGCGTGAAGGAGGCAAGATGACAAGGAAGAATCGAGGAGGAGAATATCATCTTCATCCTTTAGTTTTTTATTTTAGGTTTTTCTAATTTATAGAATGTATGACTCTTAACAAAGAATCAACTTAAATTGTAAAATAAACTAAAGATAAATTTGGATTTATGCTATGATCATTTTCAAAGAATGTAATTGAATAATTCACTTAAGAAAGGTACTTGCTAACCCACAAGTATCGGTACTAAAGTTTAGTACCGGTACATGTGAGTTACAGGATTGGGTTTTTTCAAAGAAATAAACCTTTAAAATGATGCGTTCCTTACCTCAACTCAGTAATTAAGTTAATTTCAGTTAATTAGAGTAGAGGAAAGTAACTTAGGTTAATTTGAAATTGTGTCGGTGATGTAGTATAGGGTTGAATTAACATAACATTTTAGAATTTTTTTTATTGGTTGAGTCCAGGTCGTTTAGTGGAGGTATAATTCATTCTAAATTCACTAGTTATCTTTTATTTTCCTTTTAAGTTTAGGAGGTATATTTAAGTTAATTTACAAACATGAATTTTGCCAAAATATTAATTAAAATGAAGTAACATGCAAAATCCCGTAAGAGAACATATTTACTCAAATGATCTACTTTATTAACAAGTAAACAAGTTAGTTTTCTATTTTATTTCAAAAGAAATTAAGGCAATATAAAGTTCTTTTATTAAAACATGACTCATTACAACATTTAAGAATAAAAAGAAATTAAAATAATGCAATAAAAATAATTTATTTTATTTATTTCTTCAACCTCTCTTTTATTCTTCTTCTTTCGTTTTTTCTTTCTCTCTTTTTATTAAGCCTTTATCTTTTACTCTCTCTCTCTCTCTCTCTCTCTTTCTTTTTCTCCTGTTCTACTCCTACCTTTTGCTTCCCATAGTCTTTCCTTCTTAGCTTCTCCTTAGTCTTCATGCCTGTTCTTCCCTTATTTTCCTTTAACTTTAGCATTTAGCTCTTCACTTAACCTTCAGCACTTAGCCATCAGCTCTTATTTTCCTTAAGCTAGCTAAACCAGGTTTATTTCTTCCTTAACCAAAAATTATTTTTATTTGTGGCGAGGTCCTTTCGAGGATACATAGCACCTTGAGATCAGGGTGGGACCATACCCTACTCGGTCCTCGCTTGATTTCATTATGGTTTGATTTTGGTTTATTACATTTGAGCCAAACTGGCCCTCTCGAACCAAATCGGTTCACGCCTCCCAGGCCTCGCCCTCCCAGGGCCACAATCACACACACCCACTTGGGTACCACCCGCAGGCACACATGCCTGCACACACACACACATATGCTCGTAATGCCAGATGTTCAGATTGCGTCGAGCGCTTAATGATTGAATCAGCTATGCAACAAATTCCTTTTGTTCCCATGCGCCCGCTCAAAATCTACCCATGTGGGACTATGTTCCCCCCTCCAGACCGGACTTCAACAGATGATATCTTCCTGCTTAGAGCTCCAAATCAAGCGATTCAAAGCATGATGGAAAGCTCTAAGGTTGATCTACAAGGTTGCAGGGTCAATTTTAAGTTTAGAGGATGATTTCCTCTTCAATTTGAAGAGTGAAATAAGGGGGTTCCAACAGGTTATATTGCCTGGAAATGGAATTTATCTTTACTGTGTCTACAGGATGGACTTTCCCCTCTCAACAAGGCTCTGAATAGTTTCTATATATGATTCCGCAGTTATTGGAGTGAGTTTTGAAGCTCTTAAAGCTTCAGGAAGTGTACAGATGGTTGAAGCTTCTCTGAAAGCTTTAGAGAACAGATTTTACAACTTAAAAAAGTTTAACAGACACTTAAGAACAAATCTGATCGATTCCAACAAGTTCTAAGGATTGAAACTGACTAACCTAGGAAAGATTTCGGATCAAAACTCATCAAAATACCATTGCTGTCAGTTTGGGTTCGAAAATAACCCAAACTAATAAGGTTTGAATTCTCACCAAAATACAGGTCTGAGCTCAGTTTGATCACTCTAAAACATTCCAATAGATTCTCAGGAACAACTTCAACTCTTCAATTCTTCAGTTCCAGCTCAGAAACAGGGTTTCCTCCTCAGGTTTGACTATAAGGCTAAAAAATTTGAATTTCTAATTAGTGCTTTCTCCCAAGAAATTAAAACCTCAAATAGCATCTCCTCAACATCAGGAATTCATTCATACCCTCAGATAGGTGTTCTAACCCTAAAAATTAGGGTTTTAGGCTCGTCGCCTGAGCTCCTAATGTGGTTTGTTCATCAGAAGGAACCAAGGGTTGTTACCGTATTCTAAGGGCATAATTAACTTCAGTGCATTGCACTGAAGCTTTCGAATCCATCAAGTGCCTTTATAAGACTTTTATCAGACTTCTCCAACTCCACCAGAGTTGGATAAGATGAACCTCAATCTACAGCTCCAATGACTTAATCTTCAAATAAATGACCTCAAACTAATCAAGAATCAAAATTGAACCATTCTGGAGCTTCTCAACAAGTTCTAAAGGCTGAAGGTCGAAAACAACTCGCTGGAGCTCGTCGAAGCTTCGGTGAGTCCAGAAGGAGAACAAATTGTGTACAGATTGTAAAAACGTGCCATTTTTAGTCTAAAAAGGTTCCTGAGGTTGTAAGGAACCTCAGGGACTCAATTAATTCTCCGTTTGTTCATTAGAGTTAAGGTTTAACAGTGAATTTCATTTCTTAAAGGATCTGTGTGGTTAATGCACAGGACTTGTTTTACCAATCAATTGAGTGGTCAAAAGAAATCAACAAGTATTTACGATCATAAATATATATAATTAAGGATTTGAACTGCTCCTGAGCCTCCATGAGTAGTTAGCTCAGGAGCTTAATTATAAATTGGCCGTTTAAGTTATATGTGGTAATTCTACATATTATAGTGTCAATTAGGGTCCTTAGGTTGTGAATAGGTGATGGAGAACCCTATGAAGGTGAAGCTAAATCTGCTACTGTCTCCATGGACAGCGACAGTAGTCGGTGGAGGTGGAGGTGATTTAGGTGAATTAATGATCAAATTAATGTTTAAGTGTGATAGAAATGATCGTGAAAGATAAGAAAAGGTGGACAGCGATTTCAAAGGACAAAACTAGGGCTATGGTGAGCTCAAGGAGCTCGTCGGAGTCAGAGAAGATGACATCTGAAATCTAGAATTAACTCTAATCTAACTAACTAAGCTATCCTACTCCTACTCCTACTCCTACTCTTAATCTACTGTTACCTGGATGAAGGGGTCAATAGGGTTCCGCCGAAGGTTCATAGCGGATGACGAAATCAGAGGGTGTAAGAGGAATATCTCCAACAGGCAGATTTGAAGAGAAGTAGAGGACTCCTTGGTCGGTGCCTATGTCCAGAGACGGGGCTGATCAGAATGGATGGAGGAAGTTGGAGAGTGAGATGGAAGGTCACCGGAGTTTCAAAGAGAATAGCGTATTGAAGTTGGCTGCAGTGTTAGAAGAGGGAAGGGAGCCAACTTTCCAGAAATCGGAGTGGTGAGGGGGTATTTATAGTGGTTGGCGATGAAGAGAATGGCGAGGTCTGGACGGAGAAAAAGCTTGAGGAGCTTAACCTCCGATGTCATCTCCGACAACGTTGAGGTTAACTCCTACCAAAAATTAGGTTTTCTGGTTAATCTAGACTGATGGATGAAGATGGAGTGGTGAACCCAAGCTCCAAGAGCTTGAAGAAACAAGGATGATATCGGCAGGGCGGTGATGTGCAGTGGCGTAACTCTTTGTCATCAGCCGTCCAAGCAGATGAAGAAGAAGAAAAAGGCGTCAGGGACTTATATGCAATGAAACTTAAGGACCTATGTGAAAATTAATGACCCGATTGCAATGAGTTTTAAGGACCAAAATGTAAACTCAGGTTTCGAAGGTTTATTTTAACTTAGATCTTGTTCAACTTTTTATATATGTTAGTAAATAAGCTAATTATTATGTTTTCACCTTGAATTGACATTTTTGAACTTTTTAAGTTAATTTATTAAGTTAGGTAAAGTTACTTAAGTTATTATATACTTATGTATATATTATGTTTAAGTTACTTAACTTATTAATTAAGGAAATGGTTAATAGGATTTCGAGTCCAATTATTAACTTGATTTTTAATAATGTTAATTGAATGATAAAATGTCATTTTTAACTTATTTTATGGTCCTTTACTATATATCCCTTATTTAATAATTAACCCTTATATGTTCATAACCTTAGCTAACTAACTAGGAAGACTAGTTAATTAGGGGTAATTGGAGATTATGATGAGTCTCTCATCATACCCTCAAGCCAAAGTTTTGCTATTCCCTAGCAAAATTTACTAATACTATGATGATTTAAAGCACTTGGGTTTAAATTATTATAAATAGTAACTATGTAGAGGAAAGCTTAGGTCAGAAATTTTTGAGTTTAATATAAATGATTCATGTACAGAGCATATGTGAAAATTTTCTTAGTTAGACTTATAACATTTTCTAAACACACTTAAAACAATTTGTTAACAAGAATTTTATTCAGAATTAGAATTCTTTAAAAATCTCTTAATCCTTTGTAACTATTCTTAACTCAAATTAGAATACAAAGTGTTTTAAGGAAACAAAACTTAAGAATTGGGAATGAAATTTTAACTCAAAAATTCAATAGAATTAAGTTGATCATTTGTTTATGATATTTGACTTTTATCAGTATAAGTTTAAGCAAATCAGCAGATACTCATTATTAATCAAACTTAGAGTAGTAAAACTCTAATTTAGTAGCCTACAACACTAAAGAACAACTTGTAGACCTGGGATTCTGTCAATTCTTCTCCTTTAGGTCTCAACTTAAAATCTTCAAAACCCAATTTCTTACGATTCACTGCTCACTACCAAGGTTCAGTAGCTATGATTTTAAAACATCTGTGCTTAGTGAAGAGAATTGTCCTAAAGACATCCAAAGTTGCATAAATCCAGATCTTAAGACATCAATTTCCAATCCCAATTATTCGAATTCAAGCCTTTAGCTTGGCCTTACTTAGGCTTGGTTGCTTTCTCCTCACCAGTTTTCTATTCCAAGGTTAACACTTTTTGTGTATATCTCTCTGGTAGACCACCGGGTCTCTTATTCCTAATATTTTTATCTCCATATTTTTTTATCACTTTTTCTATAGGTTAGAACACCCATTTGTAGCGAGGTGTTCTTTTTATTTGATAGAAGGAAGGGTAGCATCCATTTGTAACGAGATGCTTTATTTATTATGTAGAAAAATTGCATAAGCACCCTTTTGTAACAAGGCACTTAACTGCAGGGTGTTTTTTTTTTATTTTTCTCTTTTCTTTTTCTTTTCCCCCCTTCTCATTTTTCTTACTGCCATTATTCTCCAAATCCTTTTTCTAGGTGAGTGGCACATTCTTCACCCTTTCAAAAACCACCCTGTGGAAATCCTTGAACTAAAGAGGATTCAGAACTGATCTCTTAACCTCTGTGTTTTCATGGTCTCAGATGCCAATAAGACAATTCTATGTGTGTGAATTTAGATGTTTAGGTTACTTAGCTCTCAAACCAAAGCTTGGACAACAAAGCCCTCCACTCTCAGGTTCTTTAAATACTTAGTTTCCTCCTATAGGATCCATCAAGACAAAATTTACCATGTCTAGTTATTTATCATAGCCTGTAAGTCCTGTAAACTAAAATTCTACTAACTCTCTATTTAATTAAATCTGAATATCTGGCCTTTTTACTTAACTTTATGATAAAATCAAATTTTCGAAAAGCAAAAGGATTACTTAATCTAATTGATTAGAAAGTTATAGTTTAATTCCAAAACTTAAGTTTAAATCTTAATGCACTTAGTTTCTTAATTCAAGATAAGAATAGAAAAATAAATCTTTAAAAGATTTAAAAGATTCCTAATTCAAACAAAATCTTATTTTTTTAAAAAAAATTTAAAAACAAAAGTGTGTTCTTACAAAATGTTTAAAGTAAAAATCTAATTAAGAATTGAATGCTCTTAAATATTCTATATATATTCTATATACATTTTAATTTCTGACCTAAAAGAAAATTAAGTTCTTAATTATGATAAATATATATTTACT
Organism: Thalassia testudinum; assembly: GCA_037157565.1. NCBI lineage: Eukaryota > Viridiplantae > Streptophyta > Magnoliopsida > Alismatales > Hydrocharitaceae > Thalassia > Thalassia testudinum. The sequence goes on along the minus strand of JAZHRO010000014.1, from coordinate 125,848,704 downwards.
TCTTTTCTTCTTTATTAAAAATGAATATACCCCTCTTATTATTTTTATGAATTTTCATTTCCAAATTTTTGTATTTATATATTTTTACTTTTAATGTATATAAGATTTTTCAAATTTTTATGAATTTTGCAAAAATTTTTCAAATTTTTATGACATTTTTTATTTTTTTAAATTTTTATCATTTTTGGAATTTCTATTTTTTAAAATTTCGTGGATATTCAATTTTTATGTGTTATTTTTTAACCCACACTTAAAGTGAAAATTTCACTTCAACACCCCCCCAAGCTAAAATTTTACAATGTCCTCATTGTAAGAAGGGTGAAAATATATTACACTTCATTTAGTATAGGGTGATGGAAGGAGTCGAATAGTGGAGATTAAAAGTCTCTGTGCGGACGATTTCAATTCTGACCAAAGGTCAGAGTGGTCAGTTGGACTAAATGAAGGTAATCAGTGAAATATGAAGTGAAAGTTTGAGTGTAAGTGTAGAAGAAAAATCAAAAAGGTAAAAACAGGAAACAACTATGTACAAGTATGATGGATGGATAGAAAAACCCTAGTGGAGCCTGTAACATTCTCGAACAAGACCCAAAGGATGTGATTCCAAGAAAGGTTTTGAAAGTTGACCATTGACTTTGAAGGGTTGATCCTTGTTGGGTTCAGTGATTTCGATAGCTCCGTTGTCAAAGACTCTAACTACAACAAATGTCCCTTGCCATTTAGACCTAAGTTTACCAGGGAAGAGCTTCAAATGGGCATCAAATAATAACACCTTCCGACCAGGTGTAAAGGATTTGCAGGAAATGAATTTGTCGTGGAAGGCTTTAAGTTTCTCTTATACAACTTTGAACTTTCGTAGGAATCATGACGTAATTCCTCAAGTTCGCTAAGCTGCAACCTACGATTTTCACTAGCCTTCTTGAGGTCTAAATTGCAGGCTTTAATCACCCAATAGGCCTTGTGTTCAATTTCTACGGGAAGATGACAGGGTTTCCCATAAACAAGTCTATATGGTGACATGCCTATTGGTGTTTTGTGGGCAATCCTATAAGCCCACAAAGCCTCATCTAAATGGGAAGACCAATCCTTCCTATCTGATTAGATTGTCATTTGAAGGATCTTTTTGATCTCTCGATTAGAGACCTCGGTTTGCCCATTAGTCTAGGGATGATAAGGTATAGAAATACGATGTGTAACCCCATGTTTTCTAAGTAAATGTTTACACTGGGCATTAATAAAATGGGAATCTCCGTCAAAAATAATAGCACGAGCTACCCCAAAACGAGTGAAAATGTGACTCTGTATAAAAGGAATGACAACTCGATGGTCGTTTGTGCATGTGGGTATGGCTTCAATCCAATGAGAAACATAGTCTACAGCAAGTAAAATATAATGGAAGCGAAATGAGGATGGAAACATATCCATAAAATCTATGCCCCAAATGTTAAAGATTTCACAGACTAGAATCGAGTTCAAAGGCATCATGTCTTTCTGTGTCATGCTACCAAGTGTCTGGCAGTGACTACATGCTTTACAATAAGTCTGAGAATCAGCAAATAACGTGGGCCAAGAAAACCCGCATTGCAAAACTTTTGCAGTGGTCTTTCTAATAGAAAAATGACCACCACAGGCCTGGTCGTGACAAAAAGATAAGATAGAATCAATCTCAAAAGATGTGACACAACGCCTAATGATTTGATCATTACATAGTCTAAAAAGATATGGATCTTCCCAAAAATAGTATTTGGCTACTGCTTTGAGTTGTGATTTGCGATTCCCATCCCAGTCTGTGGGAATTGATGTGTAACCAAATACTTAACAATATCTGCATACCAAGGAAGATCTGTGGATATAGTCAAAAGATGTTCAATAACGAAGTGTTCTGTGATTGGTGGAGATGATTCGATTGTATCAGAAGGAAGATGGGAAAGATGATCTGCAACAACATTTTTCCTATCCACCTTATCATGAATTTCTAGGTCAAATTCTTGCAAAAGCAAGATCCATCTGATCAACCTAGGTTTCGTGTCCTTCTTAGATAGGTGTCGGATAGCTGAGTAATCAGAGTACACTATAATTTGAGATCCAAGTATGTAAGATCTGAACTTTTCTAATCCAAATACTATTGCTAGTAACTCCTCTGTAACTGTGTAATTCCTTTGTGTCTCATTCAATGTTTTACTAGCATAGTAAATTACCACAGAATCTTATCAATTTTCTGTCCCAAAATAGCTCCTATTGCATAATCTGATGCATCACACATGATTTCAAATGGTAAATTCCAATTAGGTGGTTGCAAAATTGGAGCCTGTGTAACTCTGTCTCTCAAAGTTTTAAATGCCAAAAATACACTCCTCATTCATCACAAAAATCGCATTCTTTGTGAGGAGGTTTGTGAGTGGTCGGGCAACTTTTGAAAAATCAAGGATGAATCTTCTATAAAATCCCACATGCCTGAGAAATGATCTAATGCCTTTGATCGAGTCAGGGATTGGAAGATTTGCAATTTGATTGATCTTGGCTCAATCTACTTGGATACCTCACTCAGATACGAGGTGGCCAAGTACTATGCCCTCAGGAATCATAAAATGGCTCTTCTCCAAACTAAGGACAAGGTTTACCTCAATGCATCTTTTTAGAACCTTCGACAAATTATCCAAGCAAATATCAAATGTTTCCCCGAAGACTGAAAAATCATCCATAAAAACCTCCATATATTCACCCACCATTTCTGTAAAAATGGCTAACATGCAATGCTAAAAAGTCGCAGGTGCATTGCAAAGCCCAAATGGCATCCTTCGGAAAGCAAATGTTCTGAAGGGGCAGGTGAAGGTCATTTTCTATTGATCTTCAGGATTGATTGCAACTTGATTATATCTGGAGTAACCATCTAAAAAGCAGAAGAACCTATTACCAGCTAATCTCGCATCTGATCAATGAATGGTAAAGGAAAATGGTCCTTCTTTGTAACAGTATTGAGTTTACGATAATCAATACAAATCCGCCACGAATTCGCAATTCGTGTGGGAATGGTTTCTCCAGATGCAATTTTGATTATGGTGAGTCCTGCCTTTTTGTGTACCACTTGAATTGGACTCACCCAAGGGCTATCAGATATAGGATAGATAATATCAGCATCAAGCCACTTGATTATTTCTTTCTTAACAACCTCCTTTAGATTAGGGTTTAGGTGCCTTTGAGCTTCTCTTGAAGGTCATGCCCCATCTTCAATATAGATGCGATGAGTACAAAAATTGGGGCTAATTTCGATGAGATCATGTACAGTCCACCCAATTGCCTTCTTGTGATCTCGAAGAACTTTGATCAATCTGGATTCTTATGATTCAGATAGATGAGAATTGATTATTACAGGATATGTTTGATCAGATTTGACATATACATATTTAAGATTATCAGGCAATGGTTTCAATTCAAGTTTAGGAGTTGAATCAACAGTAGGATTTGGGGTGGGATTTTCAATGGTGTAAAGCGATTTAGAGTCAGAGTTAAATTTGGGAATGAGTAGAGATTCCAATAACATTTCGTTGCTTTGAGGGTATGGAATATCAAAAGATGTGCTTTCTAGTTCTAAGGAACTAATGTCATCCTCAAAAGCTTCTATTGATTTTATTTCCTCAATCCATTCACAATCAAATCCAGTAGAAGCTCTAAATATATCTAACGTAATTGTCTTCTCCCCAAATTTCAATTCAATCTTTCCTGATTCACAATCAATGTTGGCTTTTGCAGTAGCCAAAAAGGGTCTCCCTAAGATAATTGGGGTGTCTTTAATGTGTTTGGAGACTTCCATATCAAGAGCAATAAAATCTACAGGGAAGTAAAAATCCCGAACTCTCACAATATCATCCTCCAACATTCCTTTAGGTGACTTAATAGATCTATCAGCTAATTGTAAAGTCACATTGGTAGACGTAAGGTTTTCTATTTGAAAGTGTTTTACCAAAGAGAAAGGAATGAGGTTAATACAAGCTCCTAAATCTAGGACTCTATTAAAACACTGACCCCCAATTATACAGGAAATAAATGGAGATCCTGGGTCTTTCTTTTTCAAAGGAAGCGTACTTGAAATAATAGAGCTCACATGCTCTGAAAGTACAACAGTGCTTCTTTTCTTCGACTTACGCTTAGGAGTACACAATTCCTTAAGAAATCTCGCGTAAGTCGGAATGTGTTTGATAGCATCTAGGAGTGGGATATTAATGCGTACCTATTCAAAAATCTTAATCAAATCTTCATCTAATGTAACAGGTTGTTTTTGTTTCCTAGTCTTGTTCAAAGCTTCTGGGAATGGGGCATGGGTTTCCTGTTCTACTGAGGTATTACCCTGATCTCACGAATTAGCGAGAATTGCGGGATCGGGTTCTGCACCTCTTGTAGGTGTAGAAATAGGGGTTAATCTTGATGTACTAGGGTCTTGGGATAGGTTCCTTGGAAAAACTGGATCCCTAGTGGAAGTTCCACGGTGGGTTGTAACAGAGTTAATACCCGCATGAGAAGAAGCTGATGAAGAAGAAGATGCTTGTGAATTTTGGAAAGATGGATTATTGATTAATGGTTGATTCAAAATTGATTGCTGTTGATTTGGATATTCAAAATCAAGATTAGAAATAGGTGGATTCAGATTTGGATTTAGGTTTGGATTCAGGGGTAATTGATTAAGAAGTTGGACATGTCCCTCATTCGGATTTTGAACTCCCGGGTGTTGTCTTTGCTGGATATTCCTAGGGTTTGGAATTGGCTGGGATGGAAGGGTCCCTAGCTGACGAGATTCAGCTAATTGCGTGATTTGACCCCTAAGATCAGCCAATTCTACTGAACATTGTCATTGGACTTCAGCAAGAGCTTCAGCATTTTGTTGCTGGCTCTCAGTCACAGCTCTTAAAATCTGGTCTAGCTGTGAATCTCTATTTTGACCTACGGTGTTTCACGAACTTGCATAAAATGGCCTTGCATTGTGTTGCTGAAACGATAATGTAGGCAAGTTTTGTCTGGTCTGAGTCGGATATGATGGTCATTGTGTATGGTCAGACCAAGAAAAATTAAGGTGATTATTCCATCCAGGATTATAAGAATATGAATATGGGTTTGATCTTGATGTGTATCCCTGAATGGCATTCAAATCAAGAAAATAAGGCATGTTTTCTGCAATAGGAAAGGGTGGGGAAAAGAGTGGGTAAGATTGTGGGACAAAGGTCCCTCCTTGGGTTAGTGAAGGAGTAGATAGAAAACCCAAGGAAGATGGATCTCTAGAATCCAGATTATTCACAAATTCCCTTCCCGTGGGATTTTGCGAAACAAGTGAATACACGAGATTCATAGCAAGTAGAGGCGTAAGAGTCTTCATTGTGTTTCTAACCTCATCAAGATGCTTTGCTACGATATCGACTTTGCCTAGTTTTTCTGCAATTATCTCTAAATCCTTTGAACTGGATGGAATACCGATATCGTGAATGCTCTTATGCGGATTTTGATGATTCGTGTTTGCACCCCACGTAAATTACGACATAGATGCATTGTTGATCGAGTTTTTTGCCATCCCTTCAAATAATTCTGAGGTGGATTCTGCGTCGTGATTTAGAAAATTCCCTCCATAAGAGGCATCGACTAGATTGAGAATGCCCTCTTGTAAACCATAGTAAAAGATGTGCATGAATTGCCAACGAGGGATGTCATGATGTAGCCATTTTCTTCGCAATTCAAGAAAATGTTCCCACATCTCATGAATTGGTTCTCCTTGGTTTTGATTGAAAGTAGCAATATCTCACCTTAAAGCATTGGTTCGACCAATAGGAAAGAATTTCTTCAGAAATGCAGATTCGAGTTCAGCCCAAGTTGAGATTGGTCTTGCTATAGTTCTATACCAATAAGCTGCTTTATCTTTAAGGCTAAAAGCGAACATTTTCATTAGTAGGATTTCCCTATTTTGATTTCAAGTCCAAGAGTTTGGGATAGATTTTTTAGATCTTCAATTTGTTGAAATTGATCCTCGAATGCAAATCCGTGAAAATGGGGGATTAGACTTATAATATTTGGCTTTAATTCAGGATCATTTTCCGTAATAGGAATCCTAACATTAGGCTCTACTTGTGCATTAGATGGGTTAATAATCTCTAAGTAGAGGCCTTGGACGAGCAATTGGTAAATCAGGGATTTCAAAACCCACCTCAGGTCGAGGTGGAGGATGGGTTTGAAGAGTCTGTAAATGGTTTAGGGCTACTGTTAAATGATTAATTTGTCTAGTTTGCTCAAGCATCCTAAGATTCTAGTTCAGGAGTGCCTCATGAACATCAAAAGGCGGCAGCTCCCCCTGACCAGAAGAAGAAGGGATCTTGGGATTTAGATTCTGCATTTGATCCATAGAATTAGATGGATCAGACGAAGAAACCATTGGTTGCTTATTTACAACAGGCTAGGATCACCTGTCAACGATGGTGCAAGAGGCGGTTGCAAGGATCGCCTCCCATCCATGAAATGGAAAATAATGTGCAAAGGCACACACACACCACCGATAAGAAAACATCGGCACAAAAAACCTGCAAAAAAGTGCAAAAATGTGGGTTTTGCTCTTCTTTCAAAGGAAAGAAGAGATCCCTAGATACGCGAAAGTAATTTGACGCAAACAAAATAGAGTAACAGTATCAAAATACGCGTCTTAATCTGTGTCTACGCAGGTGCGTACCTTAAAGCTCAAAGGTCTAAGGTCTAGGATTGAGACCGCTCACTACTAGCTCCCCGGGGCTGTAGTAGTGAGATAGACTTGTTGATCTTCGACCAAAGCCCTAAGAGGTGCAAAGAGAAGAGATAGAAAAATAGACTCATGTGACTCTAGTGATCGCACTGTGTGTGCGATAGCAATTAATAGATGATAGCGATAGAAAAACCCGCATGCATTTTGCAATCAGATTTAAGTCACAATTTTTACTTCCTCTTTTTAGTTAGTTCTTTTACAAAAATATATCAAGTAAAACACAATGGCCACTTTTTTAAATCTTTTCAAACAAAAATATGTGGCCATTTAATATCTCAAAGGACAGGGATCTACGCAGGTTTTCTCGTGTTTTCCCGCTGATGCGAGAAAAATAGTTAAAAATTCCTGAGTTAGATTCATATAAACTACTAGCAGATAATGCACTCCTAAGAGTGTATGCCAATAATATGCTGCTGCTAGTAAAAAAAAGATGTATTTTTGCATTTTTTTTATTTTTTAATGCAACAATACAAAAGACTAAGAAATACTCAGAAAAAGAAGAAACAGCGAAATAGTTTCGCACCTTCTCCTCAGATTACCTGCAAAGGTAAACCTCAAAAGAAGACAGAAAACAAAAACAAAACAAAACAACAGACACTAATTAGAACACAAGTTATTAAAATAAAAATATATTTATAAAATACCTCCTAATTAGACAATTAAACCAACTAAATTTTAGTGAATTAAAGGATTGCCTCCCTGACAACGGCGCCATTAAAATGATGCGTTCCTTACCTGATGAGAACCTCATCATGAGCCATAACTAGCTCATTTTGACCCAATACAAAGGATAAAAGCTCCTACATATCTCAAGGAAAGGCTTAACTCAGAGAATTCTGAGTTTGAGAAGAAAACCAGTCATAAGGGGTAAAAGTGCAATTTTTACCAGTATAAACTGCATGCAGGGTAATTCAGGGACCAAACACAGGTCAAAACAGCTTAATAAGAATAAAAGTGGGATGAGATGATCTAGCAAGGGCTACAGCACTTCCAAGGAACCAAATGATAATCTGTAACCCTAAAACAACCCACTTCAATTCACAAGGTTCGAGGCAAAGTAAAAATAGAATAAACCCTCTAAAATTCATAGAAAAATAATCTCTAGGGTTTAGAACCTTCAATTTGGCCTTTAGAACCCATTTTGACCTACATTGAGAACCATGCCCAATTAATAACTTAATTTGGGTTTTTGCGCAAATTGACCGGTCAAACAAGGTTTAATATGAAAATAAAATTCACCATCAGATTCCTTAGGTCCTAATTAGTCATGTATAAAAACTTGAGCCTAAGAAGAAACCTCCTTGACCGACTTCACACTTTGGTCCTCATATATTTACTCTTTGGCCCTCAACTTTTGAACCCTCGCATTTTGGCCCCTAACTCTCCTTCGTTCTTTGCAATCAGGTCCCTCCTGCAAAACCCTGCCAGCACAATGCTCCGGCGACCTTGCGCGGAGCATGGCGCCGCGCAGGGTGAGGTAAGGGACCTGGCAAGTAAACCGGGGGTGCCCTGCGTCGTCAGCCGTCGCAGGAGCACCCCCCTGGTCATTGTAGCCCACCATACCGGCCGTGCGAACGCACGGACGGTATGGGTTCGTGTTCCGACCACTCTCCGGCGAGGGAGACACGCCGTCTCCCTCCGCCTTCCTCCCTGTTTGATCCCTATAAATACCCCCCGTCGCTCCACCGTTCTTCGCAGCTTGGATCTGACGGAGAAAACCCCCAACTTTCCTCTCCTCTCCCTCCGGCAGACGCCCACCAGCTCCGGCGGTTCTTCCTCCTCCTCCTCTTCGCTCTGCCGCAATACCAGCAGCAGAGACTTCTTCCCCTGCTCTTCCCGCGTCGCGCAATACCGGCGCGCGCTGCCTCTGCCCCGTCGTCACCGCCGTCCTCCCCCCATTGGGCATCGTCTTCTCCGGCGACAGTCGATACGACTGTCACCCTGTCTCGGCCCCTTTCGTCTTCATAGCTAGGTCAGAACTCCTCCCCACCTCCCCCTCTTTCTTTTCCTCACTGTCTTTTATTTGATTAAACCCTCGACCGCTCCTGTTCACCCTCACCCTCTCCGCCTCCGACCACCCTCCGGCGAGCGGCTCCCATCACCTCAGCGACCCACACGGCTCGCCGACCACCGCAGAATCTCCGCCTCCTCACCCTGATCCTCTTCCGCCCCTCCACCTCCCACCAAACGCCCTCTGCAGATCCACCGAACACACCCACTTCTTCGCTCACAGTTTGACCTAGGACGACCTGTTGGCTCCATCACGCCCCCTGCAGACCCCCTGACCACCTTCGCCGTGCCACGGCGAAGGTCCCCCGCCTGTCTGATTTGGCCGAGAGGCCGTTCTTCTGTGACCAGGTGACTCGCCCGCCGTCGCCATTACTGAGCAGGCAGAGCTCCTTCACCTGCAGGTGCAGGCACGCCTTCGCCCAGGTTCGACTCCCAGGTTGCGCAGGGAGTCTCCGCAAAACGTCCCAGGTTCGCAGATGGGACGAAGGCCGCGCGGGAAGCCACGAACGCCCACTTCTCCCTCCGCGACGGGCGCTCAATTGGGGTGGGACATTTAGTCCCACCTCGGAACGTCTCGGAGGCACGCGGACGCATAAAGGCAAAAAGTGCCTTATGCTGTCTGCCTCCTGACCACGGGGTGAGGTCCCTCTCACCCGACCCGGCCTCGTCCGTGACCACGCTTCGCGGACCTGGCCCGACCCGATTAAACCGACCTGCACTCCTCGCCCACCACCGCACGCCGGTGGGCCTGGACCCGGGCCTGACCCGAACCCGATTACCCGGTAGCTCTGGGAGAGCTTTCCCAAGAGTGGTTTCAGAGAGAAAGAGAGACGCGGGGGGGGGAGGGTAGAGTAGGTTTTGCCTCTTGACGAAAAACTCTGAAATGTGCAGGCCGAAGAAGAAGAAGTGCAGGCGAAGAAGAAGGAGCTGCACTGTAGCAAATGCTCAGTTAAGTCGTCGAAGCACCGGGTCAGACGACGGAAAGTCAGCAGCCAGAGCAACACAGAAGGCAGGCTGAAGAAGAAGGAAGAGCAACGGCCAAAGCAGAAGAAGAAGGAAGGAAGACTTAGTAGCTGAAGGCAGAAGCACCAGGCCACAGAAGAAGAAGAAGAGAGGTCAAGGCAGAAAACCAAAGAAGAAGAAGAACAAGGAGCTCTGAAGAAAGAAAAACATCACCAACGCAGGAACAGCAGGAAGAAGAAGATTATCACCATAGCAGAAACCAAGGAAGAAGAAGAAGGAGATCTGAAGAAAGAGAAAGAAAGAAGAACATCACAACAAATTCTTTCCCTCTCTCTTTATTTTGTAAAAGAAACATGTATATCTCTAGAATACGACTTGCTCCCTGAGTTCGACCTCGGGAACTCTTTCATTTTCCGAGTAAAAAATTTTATTTGAAATGTTGGTAATAACCGGCTCTACTACAACGTTATAACAAAACCACGTTTCATTACCTCAACTTAGTAATTAAGTTAATTTCACTTAATTAAGAGTATAGAAAAGTAACTTAGGTTAACTTGAAATTGTGTCCGTTGTGTAGTATAGGGTCGAAATAACCTAACATTTTAAAATTTTTTTCACTGGTTAAGTCCAGGTCTTTTGCTAGGAGGTATAATTTATTCTAAATTCACTAGTTATCTTTTATTTTCGTTTTAAGTTTAGGAGGTATATTTAAGTTAATTTAGGAACATGAATTTTGCCAAAATATTAATTAAAATGAAGTAATTTGCAAAATCTCGTAAGAGAACATATTTACTCAAACGATCTACTTTATTAACAAGTAAACATGTTAGTTTTCTATTTTATTTCAAAAGAAATTAAGGCAATATAAAGTTCTATTAAAACATGCCTCATTACAACATTTAAGAACAAAAAGAAATTAAAAAAAGTAATAAAAACAATTTATTTTCTTTATTTCTTCAGCCGCTCTTTTCTTCTTCTTCTTCTTCTTTCATTCTTTCTTTCTTTCTTTTCATTAAGCCTTTATCTTTTACTCTCTCTCTGTCTAGCTCTCTTTCTCTTTCTCTTGTTCTGCTCCTGCCTTCTGCTTCCCTTAGTCTTTCCTTCTTAGCTTCTCCTTACTCTTCATGCCTGTTCTTCCCTTATTTTCCTTTAACTTTAGTCTTTAGCTCTTCAGTTAACCTTTAGCACTTAGCCATCAGCTCTTCTATTCCTTAAGCCAGTTGAACCGGGTTTATTTCTTCCTTAACCAAAAATTATTTTTATTTACGGTGAGGTCCATTCGAGGATACACAGCACCCTGAGATCAGGGTGGAAGCAGACCCTACTCGGTCCTTGCCTGATTTCATTTTGGTTTGATTTTTGTTTATTACATTTGAGCCAAATGGGCCCTCTTGAATCGAACCGGTTCATGCCTCCCAGGCCTCGCCCTCCCAGGGCCACAATCGCACATGCCCACTCGGGTGCACACCCGCAGGCACACATTCCCACACACACACACACATATGCTTGTAATGCTAGATGTTCAGATCGTGTCGGGTGCTTGACGACTGAATCAGCTATGCAACAAATTCCTTTTGTTTCCATGCCCCCGCTTGAAATCTACCGATGTGGGACTATGTTCACCCCTCTAGACCCGACTTCAACAGATGATATCTTCCTACTCAGAGCTCCAAATCAAGTGATTCAAAGCTTGATGGAAAGCTCTAAGGTTGATGTACAAGGTTGCAAGGTCAATATTAAGTTTAGAGGATGATTTCCTCTTCAATTTGAATAGTGAAATAAGGGGGTTCCTACGGGTTATATTGCCTGGAAATGGAATTTATCTTTACAGTGTCTATAGGATGGACTTTCCTCTCCCAGCAAGGCTCTGAATAGTTTCTATATATGATTCCGCAGCTACTGGAGTGAGTTTTGAAGCTCTTAAAGCTTCAGGAAGTGTACAGAAGGTTGAAGCTTCTCTGAAAGCTTCAGAGAACAGATTTTACAACTTAAAAATGTGTAACAAACGCTTAAGAACAAATCTGTTCGATTCAAACAAGTTCTAAGGATTCAAACTGACTAATCTAGGCAAGATTTCATATCAAAACTCATCAAAATACCACTGCTGTCAGTTTGGGTTCGAAAATAACCCAAACTGATAGGGTTTGAATTCTCTCAAAAATATAGGTCTGAGCTCAGTTTGATCACTCTAAAAGTTTCCAATAGATTCTCAGGAACAACTTCAACTCTTCAAATCTTCAGTTTGAGCTCAGAAAGAAGGTTTCCTCCTCAGGTTTGATTATAAGGCTAAAAAATTTGACCTTCTGATTAGTGCTTTCTCCTAAGAAATTAAAACCTCAAATAGCATCTCCTCAACATCAGGAATTCATTCAGGCCCTCAGATAGGTGTTCTAACCCTAAAAATTAGGGTTTTAGGCTCGTCGCCTGAGCACCTAATGTGGTTTGTTCATCAGAAGGAGCCAAGGGTTGTTACAGTATTCTAAGGGCATAATTAACTTCAGTGCATTGCACTGAAGCTTTCGAATCGATCAAGTGCCTTTATAAGACTTCTATCAGACTTCTCCAACTCCACCGGAGTTGGATAAGATGAACCTCAATCTATAGCTCCAGTGACTTAATCTTCAAATAAATGACCTCAAACTAATCAAGAATCAAAATTGAACCATTCTGGAGCTTCTCAACAAGTTCTAAAGGCTCAAGGTCGAAAACAACTTGCCGGAGCTCGCCGAAGCTTCGGTGAGTCCAGAAGGAGAACAAATTGTGTATAGATTGTAAAAACGTGCCATTTTTAGTCTAAAAAGGTTCCTGAGGTTGCAAGGAACCTCAGGGACTCAATTAATTCTCCGTTTGTTCATTAGAGTTAAGGTTTAACAGTGAATTTCATTTCTTAAAGGATCTGTGTGGTTAATGCTCAGGACTTGTTTTACCACTCAATTGAGTGGTCAAAACAAATCAACAAGTATTTACGATCATAAATATATATAATTAAGGATTTGAACTGCTCCTGAGCCTCCATGGGTAGTTAGCTCAGGAGCTTAATTATAAATTGGCCGTTTAAGTTATATGTGGTAATTCTACATATTATAGTGTCAATTAGGGTCCTTAGGTTGTGAATAAGTGATGGAGAACCCTATCAAGGTGAAGCTAAATCTGCTACTGTCGCCATGGACAGCGACAGTAGTCGGTGGAGGTGGAGGTGATTTAGGTGAATTAATGATCAAATTAATGTTTAAGTGTGATAGAAATGATCATGAAAGATAAAGGAAGGTGGACAGAGATTTCAAAAGAAAAAACTAGGGCTTTGGCAAGCTCAAGGAGCTCGTTAGAGTTAGAGAAGATGACATTTGAAATCTGGAATTAACTCTAATCTAACTATCTAACTAACTAGGCTATCCTACTCGTACTCCTACTCCTAATCTACTGTTACCTAGACGAAGGGGTCAATTGGGTTCCGTCGAAGGTTCATAGCGGACGACGAAATTAGAGGGTGTAAGAGGAAGATCTCCGGCAGGTAGATTTGAAGTGAAGCACAGAACTCCTTGGTCAGCGCCTATGTCCAGAGACGCGGCTGACCATGGCGGATCTCCTCGGTTGATCAGATTGGATGGAGGAAGTCAGAGAGTTAGATGGAAGGTCACCGAAGTTTCGGAGAGAATAGCCTATCGAAGTCGGCTGTAGTGTTAGAAGAGGGAAGGGAGCCAACTTGCCAGAAATCGGAGGGGTGAGGTGGTATTTATAGTGGTTGGCGACGAAGAGAGTGGAGAGGTCTGGACGGAGAAAAAGCTTGAGGAGCTTAACCTCTGGCGTCATCTCCGACGATGGTGAGGTTAACTCCCACCAAAAATTAGGATTTCCAGTTAATCCAGACCGATAGATGAAGATGGAGTGGTAAACCCGAGCTCCAAGAGCTTGGAGAAAGAAGGATGATGTCGGCAAGGCGGTGATCGTGCGGTGGCGTAACTCTCTGTCGTCAGCCATCCAAACAGATGAAGAAGAAGAAGAAGGCATCAGGGACTTATATGCAATGAAACTTAAGGGCCCATGTGAAAATTAATGACCCGATTGCAATGAGTTTTAAGGACCAAAATGTAAACTCAGGTTTTGAAGGTTTATTTTAACTTAGATCTTTTTCAACTTTTTATATATGTTAGTAAATAAGGTAATTATTATGTTTTCACCTTGAATTTACATTTTTGACCATTTTAAGTTAATTTATTAAGTTAGGTAAAGTTACTTAAGTTATTATATACTTATGTATATATTATGTTTAAGTTACTTAACTTATTAATTAAGGAAATGTTTAATAGGATTTCGAGTCCAATTATTAACTAGATTATTAATAATGTTAATTGAATGATAAAATGTCATTTTTAACTTATTTTATGGTCCTTTACTATATATCCCTTATTTAATAATTAACCCATATATGTTCATAACCTTATCTAATTAACTAGGAAGACTAGTTAATTAGGGGTAATTAGAGATCATGATGGGTCTCTCATCAGTACCCCACGAGTACCGGTACTCATGATCAGTGCCGATACTAGAGGGAACGAGTACCGGTACTCTTGATCAGTACCTATAAAAGTTGGTTACAGATTTGTGTTAAGTTATTTAAAACCCAAATCTGGAAGTAACGAGTACCAGTACCCATACTTTGGTACCGATACCTGTTAGCCATTGGCTCAAAACTAAATGACTAGAAAAATAATTTTGGCAATATGAACATTGGAATATAAGCCCCAACATCTAGTTGACATCCCAACTAGGTCCTAACTCTATAAATAAACCTTTGGACCCTTATTTTGCACATAAGAAATGAGAAGAAAAATTCCTAGAGCTATATTTCAAATTTCTACCATATTTGAAGGGAAGAAAGAGTTTGCTGCCCTCAAATCTCTCTACATTTTGCAAACTCCTCGACATGTTTTGTCACGCATCTACTAAGCGATCACGTCCATCCTAGGCTCTCAATTGGTATTCTATTTAATTATTGTTGGGAGGCATAGGAACTGTGTTAGATTTTATTTTTTTTACACCTGTGCTTTATTTGTTTTTGAGCTTGTTGCTCGTTGGGTTCTAACAAACCTGTCTCTTGTGCTTGGGTTGAGGTAACCCATTAATTACCTCGTTTAATAAATTGATGTCCTCGGGGTTGAGGGAATCGGGCTAAAAACCCTATGCTGGGAGGCTTAGGTAGTGGAGTACCCAAGTGAGTGGGGAACCACTATACATCTTGTGCCATTTTCTTTGATTGTAATTTATGAAAATTTTTCTTGTTATTACTGATATTGTGTTTGAGTGTTTGTGCACGTAGCCATCTATCTTTAGATCCTATCACACATGACCCATACACACATGTGATGAAGATGGAGGAGCTATTGGATTGTCTGTAAAACTTCCCAGTGATACAACATCTGCCCATAAGAACATCCTCTACAATGAGAGAGGAATTTTTCCAACACAAGCAAAGGACCCTTAGTCTACCCACTAGGAGGACCTCCTTCACCTCCGCTTCACCACCCATCATCAGCGGCAACCACATGGAGCTATCTTCTATATGCATTTCCTGAAGGAGAGAGTAATCAACATTCCACTCCTTGAGGTATCGCCCCAACATCCCACACCTATCCTTGTCTCGTAGGCCCCTTACATTCCACAATAGGACTTTCAACATAGAGACAATTCCTTGACCCCATCGTCCAAAGAAGTCCAACTAACCATCAGAACTTTTGTAACATCATCAATCTCTACCTTCTACATTTTGACTGGCCCCCTATTCCTCAGATTGTATCTGCCACAGCTACCCACACCACAACTCTATGGTTTGGACTTGCAGCCTACATTAAACCCCTCCGAAGAGCTGAAGACAAAGCTGTTAGTTTGTTGTGCAACATCCTCACAAACCTTCTACTTGTCACAGATCTAGCTTGGCACCACGATAGCCCCCAACCCCACCTCTACTTCTTCGCCTCCAGCCTCCGCACCCACAGACGATCCCCCACTTTCAAATGGAACCTACATCGGCTCCTTCCTTTCTTAAGAGAAGAAACCCCTCCTGTCGACCACTACCCTCCCCTTTAAAAAATTGCATGCCTGTCATGCCAATGGCTTCATCATCATCAGCTTCATTGGGCCTTGCCTGCACCACCCTCTCATGAAACCGAACCCTGACCCGAAGTAGCACCTCCACCCTCAACAAATGACCATCCCCATTCTCAATGTTCATAGTGCAATCCTCAACAACCATTGCAAATCCAACCACCACTTGATTGATCACCACCGTGGATCTCAAGTGAAGAGGAACACCCTCAATTTCTACTTGAGATAATCTATGAGACACATGCTATGGTGGATGTTCAGCCAAGGCACCATCGAAAGGGGAGACCAACCTCCAAACGATAAACACACTATCCACACATGATGATCCAAATTTTAAGGCATCAATATCAGAAGTATTCAAACCATACACTAGAAAATTCTTCGATCTAAGCAAGAAAACCTTCCACGACTATGAAGAGAGTGAAAGAGACCTTACATGAGTGCAAAGATTCGCAAGGGAGGGGTTACCAGACATGATTTCCCCCATGATCGCTCCTCTCAATAAGCTCTCTGTAGCCATGACCTCCGATGTCATCAGGACCACTACATCAAACATGGCAGGTACTGGGAAAGGAGGTGGTCCATTAATGCCATGGGCTCCACTCCAGTGATCGATAGGATCACTATACTTCATCCCTAAATCCTCACGGTAGCCCTCCCGATCTTGCTGCACAGTTGGGTTAGGGTTTACACCTCTCACACCTCCACGAGTGTTGTTAGGGTTTTGGAACCTACGTTGCATGCCACCCCATGAAACATCTTCATGTTTCTCGTCTTCAGGTCTAGAGGTGACCCCACCACCAACCTTATTGCACGTGGAATTCTTAAACTTTTTGATGTATTCTTTTTACAAGTCAATGTAATTGCTCATTTCTTTTGGAATTAATTACCATGTTTAATGTTTAACTTTACGCAATTGATTCATGTGGCTAACATATTCTAATTGTATAGCTAATTAAGTAATTAATGTAATTATGTAGTTTAAGTACTTAGAATAAGTTAAGTACTTAAGTACTAAGCTGTAAAGTAACTTTTAAGTAATATAGGTTAAATTATAAGTAATTAAATAATAATTGGTATTAATTAAGTAATTTATAAGTAGAGGTATTAAGTCATATGTATATATAATAAGTTAACTAGATAGTTTAGGTTAAATTAAGTATTTAGCTAAGTTAAGTAAGTAACTTAAGTAGAATATATAAGCTATTAGATACTAAATTACTTAAGTTAAGTAGATTAGATTTGTAATTAAGTACTTAGATTAAGTAATTAAGCTAGTAGAAAGTGGTACATAAATTTATAAGAAGTTATGTTAATAATTTAAATAGTCAATGTTAATAGTAATTAACTTATTAGTAAGTGTATAAGCTATATAAGTAGTAATTTAACTAAGTAATTAAGTTTAAGCTATATTTGTCTCATAAGTTAGTAAATCTAAGTTATTAATCATTGAATCTTCATTATTAACTTAATTAAAGAGAATAAAGAATAAATTAAGAATAATTGGTGAACATCATGCTAATTTTGCCTCCCAACGAATGACTTGAACTCTTAACCAGTACAAATTATAAAATATGTGGACTATCTTGCTCTCTATACTACGACTTAATAATGATAAATTAATAAAGCAAGACGGTTTAACAAGGTTGATGACGAGTCGTTCTTCACTTTCGTTAAAATTTTAAGCATAAAATGACGTATCGTTGTAAAGCTTATGTGGTGGAAAATCAACTATCAAAACATTTAATATTTCTAACCACAGTGATTAGGTCATCTCCACAGGGAGGCAATAGCCTATTAAAACTCGTTATTATCAAAATCAACTATTCCCTCTTTATTTCTCTCAAAAATCAAGTTAAGATTCCTTTTAAACTAACTAATCATTAACATGATATGATGGAATCGTCACTATGCAAAATAAGAGGGAGATGTTCATAAAGTCACCAGAATAAAATATTATTATCTAAAAATTCAAAATAGTGGCAATGGCAGTTAATGTAAATACAAATTCCTTACAAAACAAAGCTTTCGCTCTCTCTCTTCCTCGCGTGTAGGATGTAGCACCAACGGCCAGTTGACACGTGGTGTAGGTCAGCCAGACCTTGGCCATCACATTGGTGGTGGTGGCACATCTCGAGGTGGCCGGAGTTGGCCATCGGCGGTGATATGGAAGTTGAACGGTGAGTGGTGGAGGTGAAGGTGAGACAACCGGTTGGCCCCTTGGCTCGAGATGTAGCTGCAGCGAGGTATGGAGAGGCCACTAGTGGTGTGGCGATGAAGATGAGTGCTCACGGTGGCAGCACAGAGTAAACTTAGCCGGTGGCTCCTTGGGTTCCCGTGGCTGTTGCAAAGGTGGAAGTGAAGAAGTGGAGGTGGAGCGGTCACACAGTGCGTGCAAGGCACGCGCAGGTGGTTTGTAGCTGTGTGTGTACGGCCACATGCATGGCTTGCTGGCTAGCTGGAGGTGCGCACACGTGCACTGCTGGCTGCTTGTGGGAGCACGCTGCTCGCCTGCATGTTTGCGGCCGTGCGCATGCGTGGTGGCAGGGTAGAGGGGCGTTGGTCGCATGTGGGTTGAAGGTGGTTGTGGTGTTGGTGATGGTGTAGGCGTTGGATGAGAGCTGTTGCGTTGATGGGTTCACATTGAGGGGTGAAATAGGGGAGAATGAAGAAGAGGGAAAACGAAGAAGGAGAGGAAACTAGGTGTGTGCAGGGGGTGATGGTGGAGGTGGTTTTTTGGGTGGAGAAGGCGACTATGGTGATGCTGGATGGCTGTAGTGGTGGCCACATGTTGTCACCGTGTGACCGATGAGAGGAAGAAGGATGAAGGTAGGTGCGTAGTGACCACAGTGCACGCTTTGTTTCACGGTGCGGGAGAGAGGGTCACGGTAGAGGAGGAAGAAGATGGAGAGCAAGCGTCCAGATCTTTTAAATGCCTTTCCTATTTATTTCTCCCACCGCGAATCTCGCCCAGCAACCTGATGAATAAATCTAAGCATTGCATTGAAGCTGTGCTGTTGCGAGAAGTCTGGCAGCGACGGGTGCGGCTCCTTGAAGATATGGATTCTGTAGGCAAGAAAACAAAAAAAAAGTGGGTTATTTACAAAGGTAATCCAAAATAATGCATGTAATGCATGCATGTCACCATAATGCCCATTACCTTCTAATCTTGTGAATGCAATGTATAAAATATGCATGCAATTATTTTTATAAAGTAATCTCTTTATAAATGTAAGTATGCTATGTACATGTAGACATCATTCTAATATCTAGGTATTTATGCATACAATTAGCCTACAAATGTTGTCTCATCAAATGCCCTCATGCCTAGTTTTTGCTAGTCCCTAGCAAATGTGGAAAGTGAATGAAGTGACCAAAAGATTTCTTCTTTCCAAAAATTTAAAGATCTAGATGAATATGAAGTGATAGTAGCCTAGGTAACGGATCCAATTGAAAAGCCAACTTACATTTGAAGTTCATACTTAGCCTTTGATAAAATTCTATCGGGATAGATAACTACTTCCTTTGGGGAAAGGCAGCAAATAATCTATAATTTGACCCTGGATTTTTAGCATAGGTAAGAGATACCGAGTTGAATGAATTTATTTTTGGTAGCTCACACTCATCTAGTGCAACATGTAGTTTAGTACTTGACGTAAACATGTTTAGACTACTTAAGATGTCTATTTATGCATGCTCTTAAGCATAGGATTGCATTGCATGCTATAAATATTGCAAAACATGCATCATCTTGCATTTAGAGTAGTTTGAATAAAATGGAGGTTAATTGTCTCCTTTTATGTTCATGGACAGAGCAAACTTTTTATCAGGGCCTCGGATCAAAGATCCAACTGTACAGATGTGATCATGGCGACGATTGGAGTTCAACGACTCCAAGATCGTCTTAATTAGACATCTGTAGCATCAGATAGTGACCGGGGAACCCTAGAAGATCAAGGGCCAAGATGGTGTGAATCTGCACTTCAAACGACAAATCCAACCGCATGATGGATTCGAATCGCCGATTGCAGCCTAACGACGTGAAAATCGACCCAATCTGACAACCGTGGCACCATCTACACCATCCAGAAGATGGGTGGCCAAGATGGCACCACGTGGCACCATCTCAGCCGTCCAACTAGCCCTCAGGATTGCCGCTGCCTCTCCAAATAAAATCTGACACGTAATCTGGGCCACTGGATCTTGATCCAGCGGCCATGAGCATGCACTGCTAAAATCTTCTCTGCGACCAACTCCCCTCGACAACGCAGCAGGCGAGCGCCTTATCGCGAGGCACTGGCATGCGTTCGAAACGCGAGAAGCGGGTGAGTGGGTGTGATTGATCGCTCGATCGTGATCGAACGGTCACAAGTGCCCAATCCACCCCATGCACTATTGCATACACGGCGAAGATGCGGCATCGCACGCGATGGGGCACGTAGAGGACGCGGGCGGAGGTGCGATCTAAGCCGTTCGATCTCGCGATTGGACGACTGAGATCGGCTGGACGTTCACGTGCGTTGAATGCGTGGGAAAGCGAGCGGGCGCGCATGCGCCGCCAACTACTCCCACGTTCGGACCTTTAGCGACGGTTTTATCCGTTACTTTCAAAATTGGAATGACTAAAATGCCCCCACTCCTTGCAACTATAAAAGGAGACCCCCTCCACACGATATTCTCATCCCTTCCTTCTCTTTTCTCCCTCTCCAAAGCTCAAGAGAAGCTTGTCCCACACCCGGGATGCTTCTCGCGAGATAAAGTCAATTTTTTGTCCCCCTTTCAGAAGCGGATGCCGTGACGACGACGATGTGCTTCCCCATTCTCATTCTTCCTGCTTCGTCCTCCTTCATCCTGCTTTGTCCTCCTTCGTCCAGGTGTCATCCCGTCCGGCTCATCCTCCAAGCGATCGTCGAGGAGAATATTTCTCTCTCCATTCTTTCAATGCTTTCTAGAGTAGATTTACTGCTTTCTATTGTAATGTTTTTCCCTCTTTCTATTGTAGTGAACAATCGTTCTGATGATGAAATTTCATGTTTATTCTACATCTCATTTTGGTTTCTGTTTGTAATATTCTCTCTCTTATTCTCTCTCTCTTTCTTTTCGATTTATTGTAAATAGTTAGATAGTTCTGATCAATTGAATTACTTCGTGACAAATAAATCAAATGCAAATTTTTTTAAATCAAACATCCGCCTCCCTGTGTTTGACCTGGGATTTTTATTCCGATATAAATTTTATTTCTTCCACACGATTTCTTCACTTTCATACTACGACGACAGGTTTTTAAAACCAAACACATTGGCATAGCAACTCGACATTCAACATTTTGGCGCCGTTGTCGGGGTGGCGATGCTCTTTGATTTTTTATTCGCATTTTTACAACTTATGAATCATTTACCTTACTTCTCTCATTTCTTATTATGATTGCAGGTACTCTTTTGAGATGAGCAAAAGTGGTGGATTGGAGTAAAGTGCTGTGGAAGGTTTTGTAAGTTACTCCTACCTCCCACCCATTAGATGTCATTTCACCACATAATAATACAAACATCAATCAACCAAGGTGTTCTTATGAACTCTAAGGTTAGATTGTTTGTTGTTTGACACCCACACCAGCCCCAACCTCCACATTTCAAAAGAAAATAAAAAAAATCTCACAGAGGTACACAACCTCATCTGATTTTCAAACTCAACCGGTAAATCGATCTTTAGAGTTGGTACACACATCCAAACACATAATTGAGTAGAAATCAGATTAGGTAATCATTTTTGTGCCTAACTAAGTGGTGCAATTGGCCAATTGTTTGAGTTGATCGGGCCTCACCACTTCAATTAAAATCAACTCATCAAGTAGCTGCCACCAGGCACTCCACATTCTTTTTAAGCTTCAAAGGAAAATATCTTCACCTATGCTTTCAAAACCTGGTGTGTGAACAAAACTTATTTGGAAACACCTAAAGTTAAATCCTAAAAGCTACTAAGCAAGATTTGAACTCTAAAATTCACCACATCAAAAATAATCTTGCTTGAAAACCACTGGTTGTGCACGCACATACAAATCAATCAACCATTAAGGGCACAACCCAGATAAAGGGCCCATCACATTCCAAAGCACATTCAAACCTAGCCCTAAATAAAACAAAGTAGACGTTGGCCTTAAGGATTCGACTCGCTCTTCAGAGCCCAGAACGAGATTATTTTCAATTAGTTTGTTCCTACTGTTCAATCTGATGTCTAGCTAGGGGAGTAGAATCAAACAATTGCGATTGGGGGGTACACTAGGAACCGGAGGTGCAAGCTGAAGGAGGAACCTTCTCCCCAATCCCTCCTTCTAACAGGTTGGATTGAATAGATAGGAGTAGATCAAATCGTTCCTTTATCTCGAGATGGGTTTTGGGAGTCTGTAGATTTGTAGGCTAACCCACTTAAGGATAGGTTTGATTGTTTGTATTGCAGGGTGCCTTTCTTCCCCCCATCTCTCATGAATCCTTCCATATATTACACGCATTCTCGCTCTTTCCCTGCTGTTTTGAATTATCCTCAACATGACGATTATTCCGACTCGTACTGTAATCACCCTTCAGTTAGTTAGGATAACTCGGATTGGGGATACAGTTCTGGACCTCCGTGTTTAGGGTCTAACCCTGAACACTTTGATTATGATTTCTATCCTTCTCAGAGTCACATCAATTATAGATCGTCAACCTTTCATGAACAAACTAATACGATCTACAATCAAGAAGGATACACTGATCCTTACCCATCCTCTGATTACACTGCCTTTAGGTCATCACCACTTTTTGAACAATCTAAAATGACCTATTATCAGGAAGGGTATAACGAATCTTAATTCGTTAATTCCCCTGCATTGACCCCAAACCCGCCCAACCCTGAACCAACTCACTTGGTTCAGGGTAATCAGGTTTAAGATAAGGTTCTGGCTAACTTGAGGAATATCATACAATCTTTAGAAGTTCAGGCAATACCTTGCATTGAGAGATTGGGGCCTCTGATTGAAATGATTGATGATTTAAACAAGTATTTATTGGATTGGCTCCGGGATGTTAAGGATAAGAACCCGGGTGAGTTTCTACTTTGGAAGTTAGTGAAATTGTGGATGAGATTTGTGGTTGCTTTAGTTCAGTCGTGGGATGATTCCCAGGATGAACTCCCTTCAGGAGAGCCAATGACAAAACCTACTCAAGCACCTGTTGGGGGGACACGTGTTACGAGGCTGACCAGATTGAATTAGAGCAACCAATTAAGGATGATCTAATTTCTTCACCTGAGATCCCTGAGCCGGGGTACGAAGAAACGTATGCCTCCATGGACCAGAAAGTGATGGACGATTTTGAGACATACATTAATACGGATCTTGATTTCTTTGATTGTGATGGTGAAGATTCAAGTTGCGAAGTCTCACGCGGGTTTACAGAACATGATTTCTATGAGACGATTGGGCCTGAGGAATCTGAAAGATCATTTGATAGCCCAAGAACTGAGGAAAATGATCTTATTGGGACTCACATTATGGATCCAGAATCACATTTTCTGGAGGATTCAATCAAATTCCCTGATTGTCAGTTACACCCTATTGAGCTTATTGATGATTCTATTTTTGAGATAATTAGACCCAAGTCAATTCTGATTTAGCCACATCTTTTAAACTTGGAAATTTCAGATGGGGTGATTAATATGCAAGAGGTCCCGGAACTTAACATTCTGAATGAGGAGGATAGAAGCTGGGAAGTTCTGATCTAGGAAGCTAACTCCGGAGGAAGTAGAAGACTTAGTCTAAGGGTTCCAATTCATCTGAAACCATCAAACCAGGACCCTTACAACATTTGTTCTGAGGATGTCGAACCCAAGCACACATTCAATGATTATCCTTTTGAGCTTGAATTCCCTGTAACCTGACTTTTTGTTCTTGGGTTGCATCCTCATAAATTGCAGGCCTGACCCCGCTTGCATATTGATTTTAGGTTTTGGGTAATTTTTATCCAGAACTTGAGATATTCTTGATTATGGGGTATGGGTCTGCACCACAATCTGATCCACATCTGTGGACATTTGCTGACAGGTCAGAAGTTTCTTATGTTTATTTTGATTCTGATCTGCACCTGTGAATTCTTTATCTCTCTTCTTTGTATAGTGTGCCTAGCTGAAGGCACTAAATTCAGCACGTATACAGCTCTTTTTAGTTTTCAACTCGGAGCAGACTTGGCATTCACGCAATTTAGGTGCTTTCTATGCTATTCCACTCTATTTTATGTCTTTTTAATACAATGAGGACATTGCATTAGATAGGCATGGGGGGTGGATATTCATCTCTGAATTTATTAGTCAGCTCCATAAATTTGTTTTATTTTATTAGAAAATAAATTTTTGGAATTAGGAAAGAGAACTTGGGTTTAAGAAAATTTTCAATGTTAGGAAAAACTACATTATGATTTGAACACAAAGACCCTTCAGGTCTTTGGTCTTAGTCAGCCCGTGTATCCATTAAAATGTGGATTTGTTTTTCGAGTCCTCACCAATCTAAATTTTATTTTAATTGGAGTAAATAAGTTTGGGTGATAAGTACACGACTTATCAAACCACCCTCTGATTTGAGGGAACTTTGAGTTTTTAGCATCTACACACTTTCTTTGCACTGACTCATTGTTCGACGATTTTAACGGAAATTGGGTAGCTAATGAACCTTCTAGGGTGATATGGCTGGCAAGTTATCATGGGTAACAGCCCATAGGTAGGTTGTCTAGAGCCCAGTCACTAGACCTTTCTCTTTTTGCTACTTTTAGGTAAATCTTCGACCAGGGAAGCCACCTACTTAAAAAAAAAAAGGAGAAAAGAAAAAAATAAATAAGCCACACTTCGCCACATGAGTATAGCTGGCAAGTTGGTGGTGGTAACAGCTCATCGACCGGTTGTCTAGAACCCAGCTCAATAAATGCACTGAAAATTCCCAAAACACTTAAGAAGAAGCGGAGAAGTAGAATAAACTGGGGAGATATACACTGGATTCACCCTTGTGTTGACCCCGTAAAAAAATAAAAGTAGGGAGAAAGCTACCAGTTGTAAAGATACACCTTTAGGCAGAATTCTTTTTTAGGCCACCTAGAGGCGTAGAAATCCAAAGTTCATTTTAACTGTAGGTCAACGAGTCAATCACATTCACAATAAGATGCTTAGAACTTAGGGTTCTTATCAAATCTTGGGTGAGTTGAATGGCCTTAGAAAGCCACTCTTAAACCCTAAAACTTGAAAAATCCGAAAAAATTAGAAAAGAAGAAAAAGAGAAAAATAAAATTTTCTTTGAATAAGGTGAGGGCTTGAGGCGATCTGCATTTTGGCTGATACTTGGTCACTATTATGTCTTTGAAAGTTCAGATCCTAACTAGCCATTTTCTTAATGACTGAAAATAAAGTCAAGCCCAAATAATCCAACCTGATTCTTTTATAAATAGCATATAGTTTTTACTAGGACTAGCAAAAGATAGGCATGGGGGTATGATGTAAACATGTTTACACTACTTAAGATGTCTATTTATGCAAGTTCTTAAGCATAGGATTGCATTAAATGCCATAAATATTGCATAACATGCATCATCTTGCATTTAGAGTAGTTTGAATAAAATGGAGGTTAATTGTCTCCTTTTATGTTCATGGACAGGGAAAACTTTTTATCAGGGCCTCGGATTGAAGATCTAACTATACAGATGTGATCAGGGCAACGATTGGAGTTCAACGACTCCAAGATTGCCATCTGTAGCATCAGATAGTGACTGGGGAACCTTAGAAGATCAAGGGCCAAGATGGTATGAATCTGCACTTTAAATGACAAATCCAACTGCACGGATGGATTTGGATCGACGATCGTAGCCTAACGACATGAAAATTGACTCAATCCGACAACCGTGGCACCATCTACATCATCCAAAAGATGGACGGCCAAGATGGCGCCACGTGGCGCCATCTCAGCCGTCCAACTAGCCCTCAGGATCACCGCTGCCTCTCCAAAGAAAATCCGACGCCAAATCTGGGCCATTCGATCGTGATCCAATGGCCATGAGCACACGCCGCTAAAATCATCTCTGCGACCAACTCCCCTCCACAGCGCAACGGGTGAGTGCCTTATCGCGAGGTGCTGGCGTGCATTCGAAACGTGAGAAGCGGGCGAGCGGGCGCGATTCACCGCTCGATCACGATCGAACGGTAGCACATGCCCAATCTGCCCCACGCGTTATTGCACGCGCAGCGAAGATGCAACATCGCACGCGATGGGGCACGCAGAGGAGGCGGGCGGAGACACAATCTAAGTCGTCCGATCTCACGATCGGATGCCTGAGATCGGCTGGACATGCGCGTGTGTTGAACGCATGGGCAAGCGAGCGGGCGCACGCGCGCCGCCCACTGCACCCATATTCTGACCTTTAGCAATGGTTTTATCCATCACTAAAGGTCCTGAATTAATGTTTTAAAATTAGAATGAATAAAATGCCCCCACTCATTGCAACTATAAAAGGAGACCCCATCCACACAAAATTCTCATCCCTTCCTTCTCTTCTCTCCCTCTCCAAAGCTCACTAGAAGCTTGTCCCACGCCCAGGATGCTTCTCGCAAGATAAAGTCAATTTTTCATCCCCCTTTCGGAAGCGGATCTTGTGACGACGACGACGTGCTTCCTCGTTCCCATTCTTCCTGCTTCGTCCTCCTTCGTCCAGGTGTCGTCCCGTCCGGCTCATCCTCCAAGTGACCATCGAGGAGGATATTTCTCTCTCCATTCTTTTAATGCTTTCTAGAGTAGATTTACTGCTTTCTAGTGTAATCATTTTTCCTTTTCTAGTGTAATGAACAATCATTCTGATGATAAAATTCCATGTTTATTCTACATCTCATTTTGGTTTCTGTTTGTAATATTCTCTCTCTCTTATTCTCTCTCTCTCTTCGATTTATTGTAAATAGTTAGATAGTTCTAATCATGAATTACTTCGTGACAAATAAATCAAATGGAATTTTTTTAAATCAAACATCTACCTCCCTGTGTTCAACCAGGAATTTTTATTCCGGTATAAATTTTATTTGTTGAACACGAGTTCTTCGCTTTCATACTACAACGATAGGTTTTCAAAACCAAATACGTTAGCGTAGCAACTCGACATTCAACAGTACTTCAGACACTAGTTCTCTAGACTATTAAACAAGTCAAGCCAGAGATAGGCTAAAAATTATGCTCTCTTTGCATTCCTTTGCGCTAACTCACTCTCTCTTTTCTTTTTCTTTTCTTTTTTGAGATCACATATCTTACCAGATTTTGTAAATGTACTCACTGTTTGGTGTCCTCACATGGCATTCGCACTTCAATTAAAATCCTAATAACCCTACAATTAAGTTAGAGGTCCTCAGCCAGTATTCGAGCGATCAGAAATACTAAAAAGTAGGTATAGGTCATATTTGGTGGTTTACGATGGGTGTTTTTGTTGCCTCAGAAACATCGACACATATTGAAAAATGATACGATGATAAAACTATAAACTTAAACTATTTTCTTTTTCTTTTTCTCTCTTTTTTTTTCATATTTTTCTAAACATAAATGTTTCTCTTTTTTTTCTTTTTTTTCTTTTTTCTTTCTTTTAGTAATAAAAAATGACGAATACTTTTATTTTTTAGCTTTTATTAGGAATGATGATGGCCAAGAGGATATTGTGTGGCTTATTTGGTAGAAGTGCCTACTCCCGGCACTAGGAAGGAATGAATAAGACAATCATATTTCTGACCTTTGACTTTACTACCCTCCTTCAGTCGAGGATTCTATGAAGGGTGGTCATAACCATCCACCATAGCCATAGTTTTATTCAGACTCAGTCTCTGTGTATCTTCATTATTTGGTGACTCTTAGGAATTCACACAATGTTTGCATGTTGGAACAGAGAGCAAAAGCTATGCCTAACTCTGTGGTATCATCATCTAATTATCCAGAACTTAAGACTCCTTGCACTAGACTTAGCATACTAGTAGCCTCTCTACTTTCCTCTCACAAATATTAGGTGGATCTAATAGAAGATAGCATGCCTAACTCCCAATTAACTCTCCAAGGGTTTAGTAGACTAAAAATGTTTTTTGATTTTCTACAAAGATCCATTACCCAGTCTACATGCAAGTGAAGTAATTGTACTAGATTCCAAACTTAGAAATAATCTAAGATGAAAATCTTTAATAAAACCTCCTTGATAAGAACTTTTGCTAGGGACTAACCACTTCAACTCAAGAAACAAAATACGTTTTTATTTTATTTTATTTTTTTTGTAGTACTAATGCAGATATCCTAAATGCATGCAAATATTCATAAATGCTATAAACATCCTCAGGTTATACCCCCCCATGCCTAGGATTGACAATGTCCTCATTAAAAAAATGAAGACATAGAAGAATATCACTTGAGGAGGAGAGTGGAAGGAGCTAAGGCTCCTCAAACCGAAGTGCATCCAAAACTTCGCCAGTTGAAAGAGGAACATAAAGTTTAAGTCATTAGTCATTTACCATAAAGCTCACACCAAAAGTTTGGTTCCGAATTTCTATAGATCTATGAGTGAAGGTATTGATAACAACGCACGACCCATCCTAGCAGGACTTTAGCTTTCCTGGAAATAATTTAAGTCTGTAATTGAGATGCCAGACCCACTGGTTGGGCTCAAAGGTCTTTCTAATGATGTGCTTGTCATGGAGGACCTTTGTACATTGTTTGTAAGCTTGAGAAGTTTCATAGGCTTCATTGCGAAGCTCCTCAAGCTCACTTAACTCCAGCATGCGTGCCTTTCCTACATTATCTAGATTTAAGTTAACCTTTTTAATAGCCCAATAGGCTTTGTGTTGGATTTCAATGAGAAGATGGCATGCCTTTCCATAGACAAGATGGAAAGGAGACATGCTCAAGGGAGTCTTATATGCCGTTATGTAGGCCCAAAGAGCATCATTTAATTTTCTAGACCAATCCTTACGATTGGGCTCGACAGTTTTCCTAAAATTTGTTTAATCTCCCTATTAGACACTTCAATTTGTCCATTCGTTTGGGGATGGTAAGATGTGGTTGACTCCCAACTTTTGGAGTAGTCTTGTGAAGTGCACATTCTTAAAGTGAGGTCCTCCATCACTTATGATCGTCCTTGTGCACCAATATCGAGAAATGCTATTAGCACTAACAAAATCCAAGACCACTGAATGGTCATTGGTCTGCATGGGTATGGCTTCTATCCATTTCGATACATTGTCCACGGCCATAAGGATGTACTCATATCCAAAGGACACAGGAAAGGGACCCATGAAGTTGATGCCCCAAATGTCAAAGATCTCAATGGGGAGAATAGGTTGCTAGGGCATCTCATCCATTTTTCCGATGGTTCCCTTCTGCTAGCAATGTATACATGGGTCCACATATGTATGTGCATCTCGGAATAATGTGGGCCACCAAAAGCCAGATTGATGGGTAGTCTTTTTCCCACTAAAATGTCCTCCACAGGGGAGGTCTTGGCAGAAACTCAGAAACTCCTTTGTTCTTCATCAGGGACACAACGATCGAAAAGTTGGTCAGGGCCTATTCTAAATATCTCAGGTTCTTCCTAGTGATAAAATTTTGTGTTAGTAAGAAACCTATCTCTTTTCTACTTGTTCCAAGTACTGGGGGTAATGCCCGTGACCAGATAGTTCACTATGTCAACGAACCAAGGAGTTTTGGCCTCCACGACCATCAAAGACTCATCAGGAAATGTCTTTTCGACATCTCCAGTAGGGGTTGATGCCTCAATGGGGATCTTAGGCAGATGATCTGCTACCACATTCTCATCTTCTTTCTTATCTTTAATTTCCAAGTCAAACTCCCAGAGTAGTAGAATCCAACAAATTAGGTGAGGTTTGGTGTCCTTTTTAGCATGCAAGATGCTTCAAGGCAGAATGATCAGTGAACACCACAACCTTGGATCCCAAAAGATAAGACCAAAACTTTTCCAAAGCAAATACTACAGCAAGAAGTTCCTTTTCAGTGACTATGTAGTTTTGCTAAGGATCCGTAAGGGTCTTGCTAGAATAATGCAACACATGAGATTTGCCATCAACCCTTTGACCTAAGACCACTCCCACTGTGAAATCAGAAGCACCGCACATTAGCTCAAATGGGAGGCTCCAATCTGGGGCTTGGAGAATTACCGCAGTAATAAGAGCTTTCTTCAAGACTTTGATAGCCTTGCCACATCTATCATCAAAATCGAAGGAAACATTCTTCGCTAACAGGTCGCAAAGTGGCCTAGAAATTTTACTGAAATCTCTAATGAAGCTCGTATGGAACCTAACATGGCCAAGAAAATATCTAACCTAATGAACGTTGGTGGGCAATGGAAGCTTAGAGATGGACTCAATTTTTGCGGTATCGACCTCTAATCCTCTCTCAGAAACTACATGCCCTAGTATAATGCCTTGCTGGACTGTAAAGTGGCTTTTCTCCCAGCTAAGCGGTAGCTTTGTCTCTTCGTAACAGGTTAAGACTTTATCTTGGTGCGAAAGGCATAGGTCAAATGATGAGCAATAAATGGAGAAATCATCCATGAAAATCTCAACAAACTCATCGATCATATCAGGAAAGATAGCCATCATACAACATTGGAAAGTAGTAGGAGCATTACATAACCTGAATGGCATTCGACGGAATGCAAAAGTGCCATAAAGACTTGTGAAGGTGGTATGCTCCTGATTGTTAGGAAAGATGGCTATTTAATTATACCCAGAGTACCCGTCAAAGAAATGGAAGTACTTGTTCCCCGCCAATCGTTCCAAAATCTGATCAATAAATGATAAGGGGAAACGATCTTTCTGGGTAGCCATGTCCAAACGGCGATAATCAATGCAGACCCTCCAACCAATTAAGGGTCTAGTGGTTACCAACTCTCCTTCGTCATTTTCTTCCACAGTGATTCCTGCCTTTTTGGGTACCACATGAATAGGACTAACCCATTTACTGTCTGAAATGAGATAGATAATTCTTGCATCCAACCATTTTAGAATCTCCTTTTTAACAACCTCCCGCATATTGGGGTTGAGCCTTCTCTACATGTCTCGGAAGGGTTTCACTGACTTGTCTATGTATATATGGTGCATGCAAAGGGAGGGCTCAACACCCTTAATATCAGCAATTGACCAAGCAATTGTTTCTTTGTGCCTTTGTAAACACTCAAGCAGAGCTCCCTCCTATGATTCAGATAATGTAGATGAGATAATAACGGGGAGCATGTCGTTAGGGCAAAGGAAAGCACACTTCAATGTGCTCAAGAGGGGTTTCAGCTCCAACTCAGGAGCCTTTTGGGTTGAGGGTTTAAGTTGAGATGTCCTTGCCTCAGGTAGTGGATCTACCTTCATGGTCCAGGGTGGGGACAGAGACTCCGTGTGTACCCCCAGCAACTCTTCTAATTCGATCATATCCCCTTCAGTTTCTTCAATAGTCAAAGGATGGTCCTTAGATATGACCTTTTGAAGGGGATCTCTACATAAGAGTGTTAGAGTAGTCTCTTCAATGATTTTATCAACTACCTCAATCTGGGAACAATCTTCCAATCTGGATTGCTTGTAGGTATCAAAAACATTCAACCAGATCTTCTTATTCCCTAAGCCCATTTTAAGTGCCCCTGATCTATAATTGATAGAGGCGTTGGGTGTGGCCAAATAGGGGCATCCCAAAATAATGGACGGCTTGGTGGGCTTATTTGATGGGTCAGTATCTAGCACAAGGAAGTCAACAGGGAAGAAGTCCTCCACTCTCACTAGGACATCTTCCAGTAATCCTCGTGGTGTCTTAAGTGATCTGTCTGTGACCTAGAGAATGACTAGACTAGGCTTTAAATCACCTCCTCCCAAAAGGTCATAAACAGAGCTCGGTAAAATGTTCATGCCTGCACCCAGATCGGTCAGAGCCTCGTCAATGTGTTGGTTACCTATAACCACTAAAATATACTCGGCCCCTGGGTCTTTCATTTTGGGTGGTGTTCCATGTTGGAGAACCGAGCTAACATGGTCAGGTAGGATGACCTTAGCTTGGACCTATCTTCTAGATCAGTGCTTCTGGGTGCACAGGTCCTTTAGGAACTTGGCATAGGATGGGATCTGTTTGATAGCTTGCAACAAAAGCAAGTTGATCTGGACTTGCCTAAAAGTGTCCATAATCTCCTCCATCCTATCCTTGGCTTTAGATGAGCCAACAAAAGATTCCCCAGGAGTAGATAAGGGCTCTAGATAAGGCACCCTCAGCTTCTGGGTAGAGGGGTCATCATGGCGGGAGAGGGGTGGTGGAATGACGACATCCTTAGGGTGGGTGATTTCAAGCGATGGAGAGCAGTGTGGCTCTTTCTTGATGGAAATGGAAGTTGGGTCTAGTGTAGGAGGGGAATCCTGAGAGGTGACCTTAGGAGTGCTACCAGGCTTGTCGATTTTTTTTCCACTCCTCAGCATGGTCACAACTTGGGCGTGCTCCCTGAATATGACCCCCTTGCCCTTTGCGTTCTCCTCAGAAGAGCTAGGCAACTTCCTCGGGTCCCACTGCCTAACTACCTCAGTAAGATGACCAATTTGGGATTGCATATCAGTAATCATCTTATTATGAGATTGGATGACCATATTCTGATGCTCTTGCATTGCTTTTATCATGGCTTTAAGTTCATCCATCTCAGAAGGCTTATGCTGAGGAGGGTTTTCATAGGATGGCTGGTATATGTGTTGGGGAGGTAGGGGTCTTGTATTCCCTAAGTTAAAAGCATCACCTTGCTTCCATGAGGAGTTTGGATGGTTTTGCCACCTTGGATTATAGGTATTGGAATAAGGGTTATTGCAAGGAGGTGGTTGGAAACCTTAGGTCACATTCAGGTTGGCCTGAATCAATTTAGGGAATTGATTTGCCTGATGGCACTCTATAATGGCATGCGTTGTGCTTTGGCAAATGAAGCATTCACTTGAAGCCTGAAAGATAGAGGCTGCTTACGGGTGCATGCCGGGGTTTGCTAAAAGCCTATCAAAGTTTTTGTTCAACAATTGAATCTGATGAGCTAAATCTTGAGTAGCCCATGCTTCATGGGCCTCTATCTTCCTCTACAAGAATGATGGTTTACTTTCTTGTTAGGCAGATGACATATGTATGGAGTTGTCACTTAATGTTTCAAATAATGCCCAGGCTTCATCCTAACTTTTGGCCATGAAGGTTCCTGCACTGACTGCATCAATTGTTTGCTTGTGCCTTTCTGATAATCTGTTCTAGAACCTTTTGAGCAACTGTCATCTTGGCACCTAATGTTGGGGGCATAACCTAAGAAGGTCATTAAAGTGCTCCCAAGTCTCATGAAATTGCTCCACTTCTTGTTGAGTAAAACCCATAATCTCTCTTATGTAATGGTTTGTCTTACTCATAGGAAAATACTTTTTCAAGAATTCTCCCTTAAGGGTGGCCCAATCATTTACCCTTACATCGAGGGTATGATACCAGTGCTTAGCCTTATCCTTAAGGGAGAATGGAAATAGAGTCCTCATCAGGGCATCATTAGTAAAGCCCTGAAGATTCACCATGGAACAAACCTCGGTGAATTCCTCAAGATGCCTGTAGGGATCCTCCCTAGCAATACAATAAAAGGAGGGAAGCAAAGATATGGTGCTGCTCTTGATTTCATATGGATTATCCACTCCAGGTCTTCGGATAGGTAGGGCTTGGTGGGTTGTAGGGAGGAAGTAGTCTCTAAAGGTTCTTTGATTTTCACCAACCCTAATCTCTTCTTCAGGTCTTTCTTCAGCCATTTTTCTTCTTTCTTGTTTGGCTTTCCTAGTAATTCTCTCAGGCTAAGGGTTGAAAAGAAGACTATTTCTAAGAGAATGCCTACGAAGCATACACCAAGAAAATACAAGGCAAGAGGTCTTTTATTGAGTTAAAGCACTTTAAGCCCTCTTTCAACCTTTCTAGTTTGGCTAAATGGAGTTAAGGCAATATTTCTCCATTCCCATATAAGTGGTATAAGAGAAGTGAGGCACTTGAGATTCTTGGTCAAAGGCTATTAAGGAGGTTGAGGTTTCTTTTAGCTCTTTTGGGTGACCAATCAAGTTGTCAATCAATTACGCACCCTAAATCGACATTCGAGTGCCCTAGAGACATACACTTTGTTGTAATGATATTCTCAGATGCCTAACTAAAAAGGTACTACAAGGATGGAACCAAGGGATGCAAGTAGGGCAAACCCTTCCGTTGAGGCGATGCATTAGCGGTGCCTCTTAACTACCCTTGAATTCCTTTAAGGAGTGTCCCCCTCCTTAGAGTATTAAATCACTTAGGCAAACATTAATACCACTGTTTCAAAGCAAGATGGAGGGTTTGCACCGATAAAGAGATCGATGCCTATAGCCTTAGGGTCCAAGTCCTAGTGCAGTGCCTATATGTGCATCACATCGCGAAAAGTGATTTTTCTTTTGAAAATCGCAATCAAGTTATTCAAACACTTCCTGTATATTTTGCTTTCTTTTCGAAAAGCAATGTGACCACTTGATTAATCTTTTCTGGTTAGCTTACGTGGTTTTCTTTAATTATATCCAAATGAAATGCATGTGTAGATAACTGATGCGAAAAGATAGGAAGTACATACCTTGCTCTAGCACTCTTCGATGCAAAAATGCATGCAATGCAGTAAGAAAATCTTAATGCTGCTCAAGCAATCCTAGATGGTCATCCTAAAGATATGCAGCTTCTAGCAGGCAGTTCGAATTTTCTCTTTTAATAATAAATGCACAATCAAATGAACTAACTAAAAATAAACCTAGAGTGTAAAGAATCGGGGACACTCCCCCAAAAATTGGCTCGAGAGTATAAGAGCGAGAAAACAAATAACTAGACTAAACTTAAAGAGTCTACACTAAAATGCTGAATCAGAACTCTAAGAGGAAGAATCCTCCTAGATGGTCCTCTACGTGTCTCCACACATGTGGGATCAAAACCCACAGGCTCCTGTGATTATCTCCTTATGTGGATGTCACTCATGGTCGATGTCATCTCTCAGTTATGCCTATCGCCTTGTCAGATTCCTTGCACAGAAAAGATAAAGAATGACTTGATAAATGCACAATTCGGAATAATCAGAAATAAAGTCAGGTGAATTTATTGCATCGATTGCCTCCCCAGCAATGGCCCCATTTGACGAGTCGATCTTCACTTTCGTTAAAGTTTTAAACATAAAATGGCGTATTGTTGTAATGCTTCTGTGGTGGAAAATTGACTATCAAAACATTTAATATTTCTAACGACAGTGATTAGGTCATCTCCACAGGGAGGCAATAGCCAATTAAAACTCATTATTATCAAAATCCACTCTTCCCTCTTCATTTCCCTCAAAAATCAAGTTTAGATTCCTTTTAAACTAACTAATCAATAACATGATATGCTAGAATCGTCATTATACAAAACAAGTGGGAGATGCTCATTAAGTCACCATAATAAAATATTATTATTTAAATATTCAAAATAGCGGCAATGGCAATTAATGTAAATACAAATTCCTCACAAAATAGAGCTTTCGCTCTCTCTCTTCCTCGCGTGAGTGATGTAACATTGGCGGCCAGCTGATGCATGGTGGAGGTCGGCCAGACCTTGGCCGTCACATTGGTGGTGGTGGCACGTCCTGAGGTGGCCGAAGTTGGTCGCTAGCAGTGATAAGGAAGTCAAACGGTAGGCGGTGGAGGCGGCAGTGAGACAACTGGTTGGCCCCTTGGCCCAAGATGTAGTTGTTACGAGGTATGGAGAGGCCACTGGTGGTGTGGTGATGAAGATGAGTGCTTGCGGTGGCTGCACGGAGTCAACCTCGCCGGTGGCTCTTTGCGTTCCTGTGGTTGTTGTAGAGGTGGAAGCGAAGAAGTGGAGGTGGAGCGGTCACATGATGCATGCTAGGCACGCGTAGGTGGTCTGCGGCTGTGTGTGTGCAGCCACGTGCTTGGCATGCTGTCTTGCTCAAGGTACGTGCGCGTGCGCTGCCAGCCAATGGTTGGAGCACGCTGCTGGCCTGCATGTGTGCGGCCGCACGCATGTGTGGTGGAAGGGCAGAGGGGTGTTGGTCGCGCACGGGCTGAAGGTGGTTGTGGTGTTGGTGATGGTGTATGCATTGGATGAGAGCTGCTGCACTGATGGGTTCACATTGAAAGGTGAAACTGGGGAGAATGACGAGATGGGAAAATGAAGGTGAGGAAACTGGGTGTGCATAGGGGGTGATGGTGGAGGTGATGGTTTTTTGGGTGGAGAAGGTGACTAAGGTGATGCTGGATGCCTGCAGTGGTGGCCGCACACTCTCATCGTGAGACATACGAGTGGAAGAAGGATAGAGGAAGGTGCATAGAGACCACAGTGCGCACTTTGTTTCACGTTGCAGGCGAGAGGGTCACGGTGGAGAAAGAAGAAGAAGATGGAGAGTGAGTGTCAAGATCTTTTAAATGCCACTCCTGTTTGTTTCTCCCTCCGTGAATCTCAACTAGCAACTCGACAAATAAATGTAGGCATTGCATTGAAGCCGTGCTGTTGTAAGAAGTATGCTAGCGATGGGTGCGGCTTGTTGAAGTTGTGGATTCTCTAGGGAAGAAAATAAAAAAAAAAGTGGGTTTTTTTTTACCAAGGTAATCCAAAATAATGCATGTAATGCATGCATGTCACCATAATGCACATTACCTTCTAATACTTGTGAATGCAATGCATAAAATATGCATGCAATCATTTTTATAAACAAATCTATTTATAAATCTAAGTATGGTATGTACATATAGACATCATTCTAATATCTAGGTATTTACGCATACGATTAGCCCACAAATGTAGTCTCATCAGTTGACACCACTGAAAACCCAACTAAAATGGCATAGAACTAACAAACAAAGTAGATGAGAGATGAAGTCTGTGCATTTTAGATTGCATACAGGCATCATATTTAGGAGCTTGAGCTTTATTTTGTTGTATTCGAAGCTGAAATAGATGAAGTAAATTTTGTAGAGTTTGATTATTGACGTTGGCCAATCGTTGATGCCACTAATGGAAGGAAACTTGTTCAGCCAGATGAGCTTGTGGCTTAGCAAAAGTATTAGAAGCCAACAACTGAAAAGCTTCAACTTTTGGAATCCATAATCAGTATTGACCTCTATGAAGCATGCCTTGGAGGAGTACCTTTTGACAATAAATGTCTTCAACATATAAGTTCTCAGGATGTAATTTAAAGAAGCAATTATTGTCTTGAGCAAAGCGTGGAATAGATAAGAGATTCTTATTAACAACAAGACTGATTGCGTAGCAATCATAGGTCTTAATCAACCTAGTTAATGTTAGAAAACTAGCTTAATCTATAAATACTACATTGATATCATGCATATCATGCAGTGCACCATTTTATAGTATTGCACCTAGAATAATGCAAGTTTATATTGCTATTTAATGTCTCTTCTAGGATGTGAGATAGAGTGGAATAAGGCAAGAAAGAGAAGAAGAAGAAATATGATTGATCCAGACAAGAGGAGTGAGGAGGATAGCCCTATCCCTACCCTTAGAAATCATAGGACAACCTTCCTAAACCCAAAACCACTTCCATTAGGACATCTTCACCATATAATATAAAACATGGACATTACTATCCATGTTTCTATCCGCACTATCCCTATCCCTATCCTAAACCTTAGAAACCCTAGGAGACTAGTGCCTAAAACCTATTTAGGACACCCAAGCACTTAGGAACCCAAACCTACCATAGAAAACCCAAAACTCACTTTCTAGCACATTTCTGTTCTAGACGTCTAGACAGTGTATCTGGATGTCCAATTTCTACATAAATGCCCACCAAAACCCAACTCCAACACTGACATGGAATTGGACGTCCAATTTACTATCCTGATGTCTAACTTTGCACTTTAAGACGTCTGACATGTTCCCTGGACATCTGATAGTGTTCTCTAGTTCCTATTTTTGGAACTAGAAGCCCAAGCTTGCCTCCTTTGACCTAGAAACCCTACCATACACCTTAGGAAACCTAGTTAGACACCTCCTAAGCCTATCCTACTACCCTTAGCCCTAACCTAATTAGGCTACACCCAAATCCTAGTCCAGGAACCTAATTAGGGATCTCCTAATCCAATTACACACACATCCCAATTAGACTCACCTACTACCACTTGATCTTGACTAGACCCACCACCACCCAACCTAAATAAATCCATACACATATAGCCACATCCAAACACACATCCACGTACACTCAACCACACACACACATTGCTTCTACCTTAGTCTAGAACCCACCTAAATATAGACTATTCTAGAAACACTTATTCTTAGCCATCCTAATTTTAGTAAAATGAACCTAAGCACCTACTACTAAGATCCCTTGGATGGCCACCTTAGATCCATTTGCTCCCTTAGGCTCCACCTCCATAGCTCTCCTCCCCTACTCTCCAACTCCATCCCTATATTCCTTTCTAAGGGATCTCCTCCTCCTCCATGTATGACTAGCAAGGAGAGAATCTCCTCTCCAAAGGCTTCTTAAGGACGACTAGGGAGAAGAAGGGTTCTCCACCCTCTCTTCTTCACGTAGGCATGTTCTTTCATCTCCACTGAGCTCCATGGTTGCCAAAGCACTCTTAGCTGGAGCACCATCAGCGCCCTCCTTTCAAAACTCTATTCTCTATTCTTGATCCTATTTGCTGCATTTTTTAAATATATATCATCAAGCATGCCTCTAGAATTAGTTTTCTACATCCTCATTACTATTGTGAATATGTTAATAGAATAAAGGTTTTCTTTATTATCAAATAAATGGCGACTCCTAATTTCAATTCATATATGTTGTGCCATGTTAGTGATTAGGCTTAGGCTTTAGATTAGTATATAAATGAAGTTAGGAATTCATTTTAGAATTTGCAGTCATGCCTCCTTGAGGTCGATTGGGACTTACCATCTTGTTATATAATTTTTGTCTAGGTCAATTTCGTGATTGTATTACACCTAAATTAATTAATCTTGTGATTTTCGACTTAACAAGCACAACACAAATTGTTATGCATATAGAGATGATGAATATAATGAGGTATGAGACACATTCCAGTGTGAGCAATAGCTACACCATCCCTATTAGAAAATTTAATTTTAGTAGAGAAATTGTAATTAGTAAAAACCTCAAGATTTGCCAATTGATTGGTTATACATGATGAGTTGTTTCAGAACCAGGGCACCAAGCTTGTTGAATAGGCATTCCAGCTATTTGAGCTTGAGGTGCATCAGTAGGTGAATCATAGTGTTGATAACAAGTTAGTGCACTAAGATTAAAGTGACCACAAATCTGGCATTGGACACCAACAACTAATTACCCTTCATTAAAGGACCTAGCAAATGGACCATTCGATTGACTAAATTGTTCTGAACCTCGATTACCAGATTGACTTCGATTCCCTTTTAAAATTTGATTTCTTCCATGAAATCAGCCTCTTCCACAAGTGGTATTGGTAGTAGCACCTTTTACTACGTCATTAATATGAACATTGAATTGAGAGTGATGTTTATTCAAATGTTATTCATGAGCCAACATAAAATCAACAAATTCATCAAATGTAACAGAAGTACAGGTGGATAATGAGGCAACAACAGACTCATGTTAACACAATTTTGTCAAGTTTGAAATATGTGATGTAGTATAGTCAACGAAAGCACATTGACATTTAAATTTATATGCTTGAAAAATAGATGTGAGTCTAGGGTTGTTCGTAGGGAGCAAATATGGAAAATCAATCCACTAATCACAATATTCAGAAATAATAATGAAAGTGAATCAATCAAGAAAAATGATATTCAATAATGGAGCAATAATGTATCTCAAATGTTAGGGAGAAAATGTAAAAATAAAGAGCTAAAAATGGTGGTTGAAACCACCAAATTAACCTTACAATGAAGACTAATCCCTAATCAAATATTTGAATATAACCCTCAACCACTTTTCCCAAATATTCACGTCAGCCAGATATCAAATATGTCCACAGTACTCAGAATCCAGGGCAAGCACAAGGGCTAGCCAAGCACAAGGCACAAGCCTCAACAGTAGCTAAATGTTGAACGAAGGGTGGAGGGGTACGAATCTCGAGGCTCCATAGTATAAAACCCTCTCCCTCCTCAGATTTCTCTCTCTCAATTTCAACCTCGGGTGAACAGTATTAGGTAAATGGATCAAAGCCTAGACTCGCCAGCGTCTGTGGCAGGCGAGGGTGTGCAAGAGCGGGACCTCACCCCTGTGTGTGCGGAGGCAAACTGCTTACGAAGCAAAAGTGTTATAAACACTTTTCAAAAACAAAAAGCCACGTTGTGGCACTATCTGCTAGAGCTTTTCTCGCAAGTTGTAGCTAAAGTTTGCTTGAGTAATTAAGGTTGTTGTGGTTGCTTCTTTTACTAATTGGCACTGCAGTCAGGTTATTGAGGGGAATGCGCTATTGTTGGACGTGGTATGAAGCCTGAAGGTGATCGGAGTATGGCGGACGGTGTTGAAGAAGACGACAGCGGCAACGAGATCCGGTCGATACCTGAGAAATAGAATATGGCCTCACGGCCCTGTCAACTTAGCCCAGAATCTTTTTCGTGTGGTGGCGAAGGTGGTGGTGGAAATGTGGTGTGAGCGTGTCTGTGGCGATGTGGCAAAGTCGGCTATAAAAGCCGTGGATGGGTCTGTGGGGTGAGGTGACTGGGGGACCAATAGCTTCAATTAGGTTGGGGGTTTTAGTTTTGGGACCATGGCGAGGGTTTTGGAAGTGGTGGCAAGGCATTTGGTGGCGAGTAGTAGTGTGGCGAGCTTGTCAGAGCTACGTCAGAGGTGGAGAATACGAGGGACGAGAGGGTGGCTTGGTGATCGAAAGTGGAATCTAAGGAAGTGGAAGTGATCTAGAGAAGAAGAGAGAGGGTTTAGGGAAGCTTAGGAGGTGAGACAGAGGAGAAGTCATTTAACATTGGTCGACCAGAGTCGAAGAAGGCGAAGTCGACGTCAAGATGTTGGCAAGGGAAGAATGGGCTCAAAGTGGCTAGACCTTGATTAGTCTTGGTCTCGAAGAAGAGTGGACGGTAAGCTAGTCAATTTGACCATTGGTCAGCTCAATGAAGAAGGTGGAGAGGCTCATCGGAGTTGCAGAAACGGTGGCCAGAGAAGGCTTAGAAGGCAGAAATCCGATCGTTTCTTGGCTGAAAAACACACTGGGATCTTAGGTCCCATTTGTAGAGCTCAAATTCAAGCTCTAAATCAAAGAATGACCTTGCTTGAGCCATGATTTTAGGGGAAAAGGTTCCCCAAATTCCTTAGGCTCACTTGAGCTCTAGGAATCAATTTGGGGTTCCTGAGGTGATTTAATCGATAAGGTATCTTCTCAAGATCAATCCCTCGAATTTTGGAGGGATTTGGATCTGATTTGAGAGAGATTTCCTCTCTCGAATCTCGGTTGCAAGTGCGTCCACACCTTCAATGATGGTAGGGACCTCTTTACAAAAATGACAAGTTATGGACCTAAATGTAAAAAACTTGAAACCTGGGGAGCTATGTGTTAAAAATAGAGTTTTTAAGGGCTAAATTGCAAACTAGGTCAAGATAAACTTTGATTGGGCCCAAATTTTGGTGTTAACCTAATTTGGATCCAGGGAATCTAATGGTGAACTTAGATTTGAGTTTTTACCACATTTGACTAGGTGGATTGCACAGAACCCAAATCTAGGCAAACTCTTTTCTGAAACATTATTCTAGGTCAAAATGGGTTCAGATGGTCAAACAAAAGGTAGCAAACCTCTTAGAATATTTTTTATAAATTTTAGGAGGTTTATATTAATTTTATCCTCACCAAAATCTCTTCAATTTAAGTGGGTTGATAATTAGGGTTTTCGGAACTATTTTTGTCCTTGAAAAGTGTGAAACCCTATTTCAGTTAGTGTGTACCCACCTTTTGGACTTTTATGCTCAATTGACCTTTAATTAACCCTTGAGTGACACCGTGGTTTTTGTGCATTTGTGATGTGCTATTAAAACTACAGAATTAACCCTATTTGCCTATTTTCTTCTCAAATCAGAACATTGCGAAGTTGTGACCCTTAGATGATTAAGAGCATTTATCATTTAACATTGACTAATTATGGCTTGTTTTGGCCTATGATGGTGTTACCATCAACTCATAACCAGTTCTAAGTCCAGATAGAATGGCTAGGACAAGATCATCATCATCAACTGTCTTTTTTCTTTGAAAGAGAAAGGAAAGCTATCGAATCGCTGATAGCAATCTAGGAGAGCTTTTATTGATTAAATAAAAAGAGAAATTACAAAATTGAACCCCACAAATGTATTAGATTTGAGCAATTGTTTGCAATATTTTCCACAGTCACTAGTCTCTCCTGAAATAATTTCTCATTTCCAGCTCTCCACACCAACCATAACACAGCCACCACGGGCAAATAGGCCTTATTCGATACCAAAAAAGAGCTTCACAGATCCTCCCACGTGGGAATGGAATCCTTACATACTTTCCTCCAAACATAATCTGTTATCATGCATGTAGAGAAGATATGATGACTACAATCATTGTGTAACCCACACAATTGGCAAAATTGAGCAGCGGTGCCCATTCTCCTATGCTGCATATCTCCCGTTATCAAACCATCTCTTCTGCACTGCCCTAAAAAAATTTGCACCTTCAATGGTATTTTCAATTTCCATAAATTCCTCCCACCCTCATCCACCTCCACCAACCTGGATGAGAAGATAAGTTTCTCATCGGCAGATGCTAAAGAGAAAGTCCCCACCCATTTGTATGTATCACACTCCTCTTGCATAGGTCTCTAATGTAAACACATTTATTGAGGGTAAAAGGCCTATTCATGCATGTTCCTAAGCTTAGATTTGCATTTCATGTTATAAATATTGCATAGCATGCATCATTTTGCATTTAGAGTAGTTGCATATAATTTAGCTTAATTTAATCTTTTTTCTGGTCAGGAGAGAATGATATTTATTTCAGAGCCTTGGATTAATGATCTAACCGTACAGATCTGATCAAGATGACGATCGGAGTCCAACACTTCCGAAATCGCCTCGATCAGAGTCCCATAGCATCATATGCAGTCCGAGGAAGATCAATGACCAAGGGACTAGGTGATATAATTCGGAGCTTCAAATGAAAAATCAGACTACGTGGATGGATTTGAGTCGACGATCGTAGCCCAACAGCGAGAAAATCAACTCAATCCGACCACCGTAGCAGCCCCTACAATGAAAAGAAGATGGACGGCCCAGATTGTGCCCGTGGTGCAACCTAGTCCACCCATGTGCATGCAAATGCCACCGCATGTGCATAGCAGCGTGGGTGCACATGCACGCACGAAGGCATGCATGCGCACTACGCAGTGCCAGTGCATAAGCATGCACACGCGCGGCAAAGAGAGTGCATAGTGCAGCGCCAGCGGTGCATGGGGGGTGGGCACGTGCTCGATTGGCGCCAGCCTACAGCGACGCCTGAGCTGGACCTACATCAATGCTTACGGCCATCACTAATTATTTGCATGCCAACAAGGCTACCTACGTGCGCCAGTAGGCATGAGCTACCTACAGTAACACTTCCACCGACGGTCTGGAGGTCGCTAATGGTCCCAAACCTATTTTAGCCTATTCTCCTCCACTATAAAAGGACCTACACCCCCTCCCTTGCAATCCATCTCTACCTACTCTACTCCTACCTACTCCTAAGTTCTAGCAAGCCTACCAATGCTCCATTAGAGCTTACTCTCAAGCTCCCAAGGCTCCTATTAGTGTAGCGAACCTCTACCTCACCAAATATTCCTCCATCTTCCCATCCCCATTCATAGGTCACCTTGGTGTCGTCCTCCCACCTCCATTTCGGTAGTAGATCATCTCTACTTTCTCACCTCCATTCTAGAGCCACGCTAAAGTTTCCTCTACCTGACGTCCTCCTACATCTCACCTCCATCATCCCGCTCCTCACCTCCTTCATTCGAGCTTTCGCCAGGCACCGTCGTCTCGCCGAACAACCAATTCGGGAGATTTCTTCTCACCTCCCTCTCTTTTTATTCTTTCGTAGATTATTGTAATAGACATTCATGCAATACATCACATTTGATTCCATCTCTATCTTGTGATTGCTTGTCTTTTAATTCAAAAACAAATAACAAATAACAAAACCCTAAAATACCAAAAAGAAACAAATCGAAGCGCGGTTTTCATACAAAGTAAATGTCATCTCCCTATGTTTGACTCGGGACTCCCTTGGAGTTTCGGTATAAATTTTACTTGATCATGAGGTTTGCAACTACGATGATGCATTACTCCTAACCCCGATTTCAAACACGCGAAACACGTGCGATCATTTTGGCGGTATTA
Source organism: Thalassia testudinum (assembly GCA_037157565.1). Taxonomy (NCBI): domain Eukaryota; kingdom Viridiplantae; phylum Streptophyta; class Magnoliopsida; order Alismatales; family Hydrocharitaceae; genus Thalassia; species Thalassia testudinum. Next base: position 125,804,433 of record JAZHRO010000014.1, on the reverse strand, counting down.
CCGGGGAGGCAATGGAATTTACTTTATTATTTTCTACGCTTCTTTGCATCTACATAGCACTAACCCTGCTTGTATTTTATCCACTATCTTGCAGGTATCCTAGCATGGAGATCCAAGTGCAGCAGACCAGAGTAAAGTGTAGGTAGAGTGTTTTGTAAGTGTCTCGCACATTTCCCCCCACCACTAGTTCATTTTGTCACAATCATAACCAAGACCTAATCTACTTAGGTGTTTGCATAAACTCTAGGATAGACTTTGTTTGTCTTGTTTGCCATCTTCACCCATCTCACCCACATCTTATAAAAAAAAAAAACAAAAAGATACTTTGTGTGGGACGAATAAATTTACACACTTTATACACCCACATCAAAGGCACATAACCTGACTTGATCGATTCTGACCTGTGGACTCGGTACATGAATTCAACACATAAAAGAGTAAAAATCATATTAGGTTAATCACTTTTTTTCCTTAATCGATGGTGCATTTGAGCTGATTGATTGAATTGTTTCGGTCGCACCACCTAATTTAAAAGAGATTCAATTTGTAGCTACCCCATAGGATTCAATTCTTAGGTCAAGCTAGGCACTCCATATTTTCTTGATTTACAATGGAAAAATACTTGAACTCGTGCTTTCAAAACTTGGATTGCCTCACAAAACTTGAATGAAGATACCTAGTATTTGAATCCTAAAAGCTACTAAGCAAGATTTGAAGCCTAAAATTCACCTCATCCTCAATCTTACTTGAAAACATTCTGGTTGTGCACATACATACATTCTCAAACAAATCATTAAGGGCACAACCCTTTAAGGGCCCATCACATTCCAGAAGCACCGATATCCTAAGCCTAACTAGAATTGAGTAGACGTTGGCCTTAAGGACTGATTCCCTCTACGGGATCCAGATTGAGATTATTCATGATTAACCTACTTATACTAGTCAATTTGATGTCTAGATAGGGGAGTACCGTCAAACGATCATGGCCGAGGGGTACACTAGGAACCGGAGGTGCAAGCCAAAGGAAAAGCCTTCTTCCCAACCCTCCTTCTAACTAGTTGGATTGCTTGGACATAAGAAGTGTAAATCATCCACAGTCTTAGGATGGATTCTGAGAGTCTGTAGACCTTTAGGCTACCCAACCTAAGGATAGGCTTGTATTTTTGTGTTGCAGGATCCCTTCTCTTCCCCGTCCTTTCGACTTCCTGTCAGTGTATGCTTGTAAGGAGGTCATTGAACCCTAGATTGGAAGGACCTTTAGACCATTCTCGAAGGTGGAGGTTGAGCTTTAGCCAAGTAGATCCCATGGCTGATCAACAACCACCTCCCCCGCCCCCAAACCAGCAGGAGCTGATTCAGAGGTAGTTGGAAGAATTGCAGCAGATGCAGCAATGGTTCCAATGAATGAATGGTCAGGGTGCTCGGCCTTTGAAGGATTTTTATGATCCATTAAATTTTGAGGATCATTCCGGTGTTGTGATTCTCGTCGGAGATGTTGAGATCAGTCCCCAGGTTTTGAGTCAAATTAAACATTTTCACGGGCTTGGAGCTGAGGACCCATTCCAACATTTGGAGGACCTGATTACTCCAGTTCAAACCACCAAATCATGGAATGTGGATGAAGAACAGATGCTCATGAGACCTTTCCCCCATTCACTTAGGGATAAGGCCACACATTGGTATCGTACCATTGGAAGACTGACTGCTACCTGGACAGCTTTGAAATTGACCTTCCTGAAGAAATTCTTCCCAATTGGGTGAACCAATGCATTGTGACTAGAAATTACCACTTTTGCCCAGCGGCAGGAGGAATCGTTTCATGAGGCCTAGGAGTGATTCCAGGATCTGTTGCGGAAGTGTCTACACCACGAGGTGCCTAAATGGCAACTTGTGCAGATTTTTTATCACGGGTTGAATGATCAACTCCGTAATCATGTGGATGCTTCTTGCAGAGGCAATTTCCTCAACAAATACGCAAATTGCATGTATGATTTTTTTGAGGAAATGAGTGAAAATTCTTTAAACCACGCCTCCATGAAAACCTTCAACCGATCCCAACAAACTAGATCAAATGCCAATGAGGTCCAAGATTCTCATACATCTAATATGGAATTGATTTGCAATAGATTAGATAAGATGGATCTGGTTGCTAAATGAATGGAAGAGTGGATGTTTGGAAACCCTAATTTTTCTAGATCCACTCAATCCCAGGGATCGGGATTCCATTCTTCATGAGCTCCTATGGGACGGGAGTTTGTGAACAAACTTGAGCCGGCTTGACCTTCGAGCCAACTCTTCTCAGAACCTTATGGGTTCCAAACTGGAGCCTTTGTTCCCAGTCTTTCTAATCCTTCTCCATCCTCATCTTATGAGAATGTTCATGCTATGCAAGAGAATGTTAGGTCCAACCCTTATTCAAATTCCTAAAATTCTGGTTGCAAAAATCATCCTAACAACTCTTGGAAAGATCAAGGGCAGCAGACCCAATATCGACCCAACAAGTATGTACCGCAAAAACCAATGGGTCAGGGTTATGTATAAACTCAGTTGCCCCTAAATCAGGTTAATTAGACCATGTGGAATGCTCAACAGCCCTCCGAGCAGGCTGACTTAAACCTGAAAATGGTAGAAAAGCAAGGGTCAATGCTCCAGCTCATGTAACAGATGAAAGCTTTGCTGGACACCTTGCAATCCAGACTTAGTACAAACAACCGACAACACGAATCTCTACCATCACAATTTGTACCAAACCCAAGGAATGTATAGAGCTGAGGCGCTGGGCCGCAAGGGTTTGGTAATGATGGGGAGTTGCATGCTCAAGCTCATGCTATCTATCAGGCTACCCCTGCCCCTCCCAGAGCGAACTAAGTTCCTACCATAACCAACTGGGAGCCTCTTGTTTTGTGGAGGAGGTGGGGTTCCTCCTCCCTGTTGACGGCGAAGAAGAAGAGGAGGAGGTGGTCGGCCGACTCGTAGGTGGCACGGGAATGCTAGTTGCTATTCGAGGGAGGGGCACGGTGGTGGTGGCCATTGGAGAAGGTGCTTCGGTTGTGGCTAAGTGGAAGGAAGAAGATGAAGGGTGGCTCCCCTTTTCATGTGCGTTGGTGGGTCTCTGAGTGTGCGGTGGTGGAATGAGGAAGATGATATCGTGGATGGCACGCAGTCGTGGGTGAGGACGGAGGACGCACGATCGGAGAGGAGGTTGCCACTGTTGTGCAACCAGAGGAGGACATGGTGTCGAGGAGCGCGCTGTCACCATGCTCATCGAGAGGAAGCATGGTCATGGACAGATGGCTCTCGGTGGTGGAGTCGTGGGCAAGTGGTAGAGGTTGCTAGAGTGCGGTCATGGGGAACTCCCAGTCATGGCAAGGGAGATGTCGTGGTGTTGACGGAGGCTTGCAGTGGCGGAGAAGGAACACGGTGAAGGTGGTTGCCTACAGGGAGGAGAGGTGGAGAAAGAGAGCATCTTCCCTGTGGTGGGGAGATGGTTGGAGAGGGAGGACCTCTCCTAGAGAGAGGAGAGAGATACAGCTGTCAATTTGTTCCCCCTTTTATTGTTTTCCTTTTCTTTGATTTTCTCCTCTTGCACAACACTTCCACACAAAGGATTTTCATAAAAAATAATTCTAATGGAAAGTGGAGAATTTTTCCTTCCTTGTAACAAATCAAATGGAATTCCAAATTGAGTAGAATTCCACCCAAATTACCCTTTCATAAAGATGTAATGCATGAAATGATGCATTTACCTATTATATAATTTTGCTAATATAATGGATACTCTAAATTAATTTCTTATCTCAGTGATCATGTACTTAGGTTCTAATTTGCACTAAAGTGGACTTATCAGGTAGCAGACCTAATATCAACCCAACAAGTATGTACTGCAAAAACTAATGGCCAGGGTCAAGTATATACTCAGTTACCCATGAATCTGGTCAATCAGCCCATGTGGAATGCTCAACAACCCATCGAGCAGGCTGACTTGAACCTGAAAATGGTAGAAATGCAAGGGTCAATGCTCTAGCTCATGCAACAGATGAAAACTTCGTTGGATACCTTGCAATCTGAACTTAGTACAAACAACCGACAGCCCGGATCTCTACCATCATAATCTATACCTGGTCGGGCGTGTTTCACATGTTAGAAATCGAGGTTACAAGTAACCCATTATCGTAGTTGAAAAACACGTCGATCAGATAAAATTTATACCGAAACTCCAAGGGAGTCTTGGATCGAACACAAGGAGGCGACGTTTACTTTACTTGAAAATCGCACTTCATTTTGTTTCTTTTTTGTATTTTGGGGTTTTGTTATTTTTTTTGTATTTTTGAAATAAAAGACAAGTAAACGTTTCACAAGATAGAGATCTGGAACAAATCTGATATATATTACTTCTAATGTCAATTACAAGAAACTATGAAAGCATATAAAGAGAGGGAGGTGATAGCGAATTCACGCGGTTTGTTAAAATACGTCGTTGTAATGCGTAAAACCGATCAACTCTTAAATTTATATTCCTAGATAGGGAAGTATCTAGGGTCGTCCAAGGAGGCCAAATGTTTGCAATAGTGATTCTCTTGTTTGGAATACAATCTCAACTTTCTTTTCGGTATTTTTCAATATATCATTTTTTTTGTTTTAAATTAAGACAACATGCGGAATGATAACGGGAAGGTAATTCACACTTCAATTTAACTACTACTTTCTAGTGGCAAGTAGAGCCTCTCCCTAAACTCACTCTAGGCAAGTGGAGGCCTAGAATAATTAGGGAGAGGGAGTGAAAAATGCTAAAAAGCAAAGCAAGTAGAAATGCAAAATAGAAAATTGCAAAGAAGACAACTAGATTACTGAAAAATGTTTTACAAAAAAGGCTAGTAGAGGAATGCTTCTACTACTAGATAGATGGTGAAGAAGAGGGCTTCTTGCTCCAAGGTTGGTGGCTCCCAAGCTTGAAAAGAATCCTTCAACTTCTTCCTTGCAGTGCCCCGCCAAGGTGATGTCCTCCAAGGCAAGCCCAAGGGGGCGTGCCCTAAGCTTCTCTCCAAGGGTGGACGTCCACCCTAGGTCCTTCTCCCTTGCCTGGCCATCCTCCTTGAAGTGGAAGAGTCCTCCTGTTTGGCGTGGCTCAAGTTGAAGAGAGTGGGGAGAAGAAGGCACCAAAGGGGCTGGTGATGTGCCCCTTTAATCTCCTTCTCTACTCCTTCTTCTTGGCCGTAGGTATAGGTGGTTTAGGTAGAAAAATATACTAAGGGAGGATGCCCCAAAATGGTGGTAGGTGGTGGCTTTTTATAGAATAGGATGGGGGGTTAAGGTGCCCCTTGAAATGGAGGGCTAGGATGGAAGGATGAGGGTGGTTGGTGATCCTATGGCTAGGGTGAGTTGGCGCCAACCCAAGGGGTGTTAAAGGGGGTGGTTATGGTGGTGTTGGTGTCTTTTGGTGGTGGAGAGACACCCCCATGTTGGCGCCAACATGGGGTCTTCTAGAAGGGGAGTTAGGTCGATGGTGGAGATGGATTCGAAGGGGATTGTGTGGTGGAGATGAGGGGGGATTTTGGAGGGAAAAGTGGCGCCATTAAGGGGTGTCTATGGGTAGTTTTTGGCGCCACTTTTCAGTGTCTTTTGGAGGTGGTGGGTCTGTTAGGTTGGTGCGAAGTAGGTTAGCTTATGTGGAGCTTAGGTGGAGCTAGTTGGGTGGAGTTGGTAGGTTGGTTTTTGGGGTGGTACAAGACAAGGAAGTTGGAGCATAGTTAAGCTAAGCTAAGCTAGCTTAGCTAATGGAGGAGTAGAGGAGAAGGTGTTGGAGCTAGGGTTTGGACGAAGGAGCTGAGGAGAAGAAGTCTTGAGCTGGATTTGAGCTGACTTGAGCTAGGGTGAGCTAAGGTGAACTCTCTTGAGCTGCCATCCAGCTGAGATTAGCTGAATGGAGCTGGGATGAGCTAACCCTAGTTCAAGTAAGCTAGGTTCCAGCTGCGGTGAGCTGGATCAAGCTGAGGTGAGCTAGATCAAGCTGAGGTGAGCTGGATTAGGCTGAGTTCCAGCTAGTCTGGGCTTCTCCTTCACCATTTGCCTTCTTGAGTGCTAGGGTTTTAGGGATCTATATATCTGTACATCCCTAACACTCACAAAAACATATTAAAAAGATAATAAAAAAATGCAATGCATGCCTAACCTATTTTATGCCTAAATGCAGCCCTGGGGAGGCACGGCTTTGCATTAATTAATTTTCTCTTGCTTGAAGTGGATCTCATCCCCTTCTCTTTCTTTCTTTTGTGTGTGCAGGAACTACAGCGGGAAGGCAGGAATCTGGAAGCGAGAGCTCAAAGATCCTTTTCTTCCCGTGAAATTCAGGTTGGTTCCCCTTTCTTGTCACATTTAGGCTAAAAAAACTACCAAAATACACTAAACTTGGCTTTCAGGACCCTAAACACTTTAATTAAGTGGAGTGGTGCATTATAAAATCCATTGTTTGCTTGTATGCTTCTTTAGCACCATTCCATTGCAAGTATTGGTGTTCTATTTTTCGGGTCCAGATTTCTATCTAGACTTGAAAAATCGATTCCTAAAACCCCAGGCCTCCTAAAATCATAAAGTTTCATAGAGTGATTTCCAGTTAAGATAGGAACATCTGTTCCAAATTTCAAAACAATTGGATTTGTATTTAATTTTTAAAAATTCGTGGATAGCAGAGGGGTCACACCCTCTAATCTTCCTATTATGCTACTGTCCGTGAATTTTCAGAATTTTTATACTCATCCAATTTTTGATAAATTTAGCTTACTAGAATCCTTGTGAAATTTTACACATCATATAAAATTATAAAAATTTTCTGAGGTCGGTGATAATACTAAAAAGTCCATAATACCCACAGGTATTATTTCTGGACTTTGACACCAGTACAATTAAAAATTCAAAAAAATTATGAAACAAATTCCTAAAATCTTAAAAAAATCTTTTATGGAATCCTTGTTTGATTTTATTCAAATTAGTGGTATTTTTTGACTTATTTGGACCACTACTTAATTCAGAAAGCTAAAAATAATTCATTGGTAGTTAAATTTCTGTCTTAAGGATAATTACCTTAGGGTTTCTTCTTTCTCTTTAGAAACTCAATTAAAAGGAAATATACAATCACACATACAACTTGTCTTTCCTTTGATTGTGAACTTTCAAACTTGTTTGAAAGCTTAAAGAGAAAAACCCTAAAACTCATTTAATTAAATTGAATCCTAAAAGACATAAATACAAAAAAATTGTGTGACAACTTGATTTTCATTGGAACCACTCTCCAATTCCTGCACACACACAAAAAATCAAATAACAGGGCAACAACCCAATAAACGCCCTCCACATTCCATGTGCACTATAGCATCTTAGACCTAATTAAAACTTGTAGCAACTTGACCCCTAAGGCTTTATTAACTTAGGCTTGCTATTTAGGTCTTAAGTTCTCTTTAGTTAATACCAATTCTGTCATCTGTATCTGGTGTTCAGGCTGAGGGGCTGTGTCAAACAACCAGGCGCGGGTTTGTACAAGCACCTGGGGTCTTCCCTGGGAAACGTTTGGGCCCAAACCTCCCCTTAAGCAAGTTGGCTAGATTTGTTGATAGAACGAGTATTCACTATTGACTACTTATTTCCTACATAGACCAAGTCTTAGGTTATTATTAGGGAGTCACATTTAAGTTAGGTCTAGTTTTATTTGTTTGAATTGCACACTCTCTCTCATCTCTTTCTCTTCTCCTCCCCTCCCGTTCTTCCATTTTATGCACGGGCGACGGTCTCAAAATCCGCACTTGGAAGGACCATTTGATTTCGCCCCCCACGCAAAAAGACCACTTTTTCTGTCTTCTTCGCCTAAAAAAATGGAAACACAGCAAAATAGGTCCACTGACCCTTCCACGTCCACCTCTAACCCCACCACTAACCATAATTCTAACCCTTCCACCCAAAATGCGACCACCAGTAACTTCCCACACTTGGAGCTCCCTAATCTTGAGTTGCCCCACACACAACATCAAGACCCCCTACCTGATCTTTTAAAATTGATGGCCGATCAGATTAATAAATTAAATTCCAATCAACAAACATTGACTAGGAACATCCAAAACCTAGATAATCCAAGGCCAAACCCACCACCCTATCAGCAGCCTGTTGTTCCTCTAAAAGATTTCTATGATCCGTCTTATTATGAGGAACGACCAAGGGTGGTCATACCGGAGGGGGACTTTGAGATCAAGCCTGCGGTCCTAAACCTAATTAAACACTTTCATGGCCTTCCTAGGGAAGACCCTTTCAGCCACCTTGAAGAGCTAACTCTTCTTTCACAGACAACCCGTTCCTGAAATGTGCAAGAAGACATATGGCTGATGCGGCTTTTTCCATTATCTCTTAAAGATAAGGCCGCTTATTGGTTCAGGACCATTGGCCGACCCATCACAACATGGCCTCAACTCAAGAGCGCCTTCCTCAAGAAATTCTTTCCCATAGGTCGTACCAATTCCTTACGAAGATCTATTACGACCTTTCACCAAAAATCTGGTGAAACTTTCCATGATTCTTGGGAAAGATTTCAAGACCTTTTAAGAAGTTGCCCACACCATGAGATTCCTTTATGGCAGCTTGTGCAAATCTTCTATCATGGATTAGAAGATCAAATCCGACATTTTGTCGATGCCTCGTGTGGCGGCAACTTTTTAAATAAAGATGCAGAAAGTGCCTATGACCTGTTCGAAGAAATGAGTGAAAACTCATTTAATCAAGCTTCCATGAACACATTTTGCAGAACCCAAAACCCGCAGTTTGGTGTTCATGAAATAGGCACTCAATCTATCCCTGTCACCCAAGACGATCTTCAATTGATTGCTCAAAGACTCGACCAGATGCATATTAATCAAAAGATAATTGAGGAAAGACTGGCCACATCAACTCAAGCTCCACACCCACATCTAACCCAACCTAACTTTCCACAAAGAGAAAATTTGCACAATCTCAACACTACCCCTGCTGATTATTCTGAGGTTGCCCATGATTCACTGGGGAATTACAACTACCCAGATCTTAACCCTACTCAAAATATTTCTGCCATCCAGGAGCCCTTTAAAAATTCTTCCAATTGGAAAAATTACCCGAACTACTCCTGGAATAATCAAGTTTCCTCCCAACCATATCATTTTAATGGGTATGGGTCAAATCCAAACTTCCATCTTGGGCCATCCCAACAAGATATCAATGCCCAGATGCTACGAACCCTGCAGGATATACAAGCAAAAATGACGGAAGTAACCCGCAACATCACAAATCGGAACAATCAGATTGGGGTTACTCCCACGCAAAGACCTGTAGGACATCTTCCGTCCCAACCCATACCCAACCCTAATCACCAAGGAAACCATTATATGGGCAGAAATCCACATTATCCACATCAGCCTCCTCCTAATCCACCACCTCAGCAGCCACCCAGGTTTCTGCAATCACAGGCCCCCCCACCTCCTCTAAATAATAATCTGACTGCACATGCAGTTACTTTGAGGAGTGGGAAAACCACCACTGACCCCGGGCCTTCACACGAACCTGGTAAGATACCTGTGCAAATTGACTCCCCACCTCCCCATCAGGAAGAAAAAGAAAAACAAAAATCTCAAGACAAGATTCCTGTCCCTTTCCCACAAGCTCTCTACCCCACCAGCAACAAAAAAAAGAAATCTGAGCCCACTACAGAAGAACTCATGGAGCTATTTTGGCAAGTTCATATCAATATTCCTCTCCTAGATGCCATCAAATATATACCTGCCTATACTAAATTTTTGAAGGATATTTGTACTCCTAAAAGGCAGGCTAAAAATCTAGGACAGGTGCATCTTTCAGAGACAGTAAGCTTTGTCATACAGAGTAAGCTGCCTCCTAAGATGAAAGATCCGGGGGCGCCTTTAATTTCTGTAATTATTGATGACACTACATTTAATCGCGCCCTCCTTGATCTTGGTGCCTCAGTTAATATTATTCCCACGAGTTTATTCGAAGAATTTCAGATCGGTGAATTAAAACCCATCGAGGTTACCCTGAAATTAGCCGACCGATCTACAATCAAACCTCGTGGGATTGTCGAGGATGTATTAGTCAAGGTCCAGAATTGTGTCTTCCCTGCAGAATTTCTGGTTCTTGACATTGAGGCACCTGAATCTTTACTGGACTCCCCGATAATCCTTGGACGCCCCTTTTTGGCCACTGCAAAGGCAAATATCAATTGCCACACAGGCAAAATGGATATCAACTGTGCAGGCCAAACTATCACTTTAGATATTTTTAAATCCTCCAGAAGATTCCATGATGATAACTTCTTTGAGGACTCAGATACTGAAATTTCCAATATGGTGGAGGAGGCAATGTTAATAGATACCCTTACCGACCATAATTTTTTTGAGGACTCTAATTCAGACTCAGTTGTCGGCGAAATCTGTGATCCGGAAACTTGTCTTGACTCCAAATTTATTCCTGATACCCCCCCCCAACCCACCCACTATTCACGCACCTAATTTTTCCACACTAACTCACCATTCCTTCCCCGACCCCTTTCTTACGGACCTGCCACCAACCCCGCCAGAGTTTGGCACCCAACCTGAATTAAAACCATGGCCAGACTTGGGCCACACTTATCAATTTCCATCTCACTTTGATCCCAATATTATTTCTAATCAATTTTCTAGGGATCTAGACAAAGACACCTTTTTTGCGGGCATCCAAGTGTCCAATTATTTACATGATTTTCCGTCTTCTGTGCATACCTTCACGCCTGGCTGAATGGCGTAAAAGATAGCACTGGATGGGAGGTAACCCATCATTTTTTCTTGCTTTCCCTTTTTTTTTTTTCTTCTTTTTCCAGGTTTTGTTCCTCCTAAACCTGACCGTTCTTCACTAAGGTGATCCCTTTTCCCTCCTAATGCATGAGGACATGGCATATCTTAAGCATGGGGGGGTGTTTTTAAATTTACGATCAATTTAGGATTTTCAAAACCTAAAAACATGCATTTTTATTTAATTTATTTCCTGCTTGCATACCCAAAAATAATAATAATAATAATAAAAAAGTTCAAAACTTTTTGAGGAAAAATTTTGAAATCGGGACTAAGGTCGAAAAATTCACTTTTAGTACAATGGGATTTAATCTTTAACAAACTAAGGATGAGGAAATGGATCTGATCATTAGAATTCCAGGGTCTATTTTAGACTAGATCAGATATCCTTCTATAAAATTCCACCTGAACTCATGATAGTTCAGGTGACTTGATCCTATTTTGTAATATGGAAAGTATTTGACTTAGTTTCTGATTCAAAAACTTGCGGGTCTCAAGAAACTTCTTGTGTCAATTTTCACACACAAGCCAACACTTAAAAACAACTAAAAATTTGAAAAGGTCCCTTGTTTGGATTTAGTAAAAGTCTGAAGCAGATCATTGGTTTGAGTTCCCACCGCCGAGAAGAAGGAAAATACCTTCTTTGAGGACGTGATGTCAACATGTTACCACCTCGGTGCTGCTCTATATCTATATTTCATATCTTTAGACGGAGCATTAAAGCGCATTTTAGCAGCTCAAGTGTCATGGACGGTGCTCTACCTATAGCGTCGGAGCAAGAGCTTGAGTTTGCTTGGAGCACCCCTTTTCACCGCATCGTGTTTTGGGGTTGTGAGCTCCTAGGTGGTGTCATGGACAGTGCTATCCCGAAGTACTGGTGCCAGAGCCCCCTCGAGGAATGGTAACGGGAATATGATCCCGACACATCTGTTGTAAGACTAAGCTAAAAATAAGCATGGGAGAGAAAAAAAATATATATATATATATATAATAATAATAATAACACGTCCTTATAAATGTTGGCTTTTCACAAGCACAGACATAAGGTTTTAAAGGATTTTGCAAGTTGCGAATCAGATTCACGAGCCAGAAAAATCCTAAAGACAAACATTTCAAGTCATCTGAATTAACAAGGGGTTAATTTCTGAATTTTCTGGAAGATATATTGATCCCGTTCTGTCTAATGGTTGGATCCAAAAACAAATCTTGATGTTTATCTTCAACAAATCCCGTACCTCCAGTGTTTTAATCTACCAAGGTCCATTAATCTCTTTTTCTCCTCAAAAGTCGAAAAAATTAGATTTCCCAAAAATTTTGTTTTAAGTTTTGCCAAGAGACTAGCAAAAGATAAGCATGGGGGTGTGATAAACGCCAGTTTATCATCATTCTTATGCATTAAAACAAACCTAGCTCTTAGGATTTTACTCCGCAAATGGGTTTTTGGGCTGCATTTAGGCATAAAATAGGTTAGGCATGCATTGCATTTTTTTATTGTCTTTTTAATATGTTTTTGTGAGTCTTAGGGATGTACAGATATATAGATCCCTAAAACCCTAGCACTCAAGAAGGCAAATGTTGAAGGAGAAGCCCAGACTAGTTGGAACTCAGCCTAATCCAGCTCACCTCAGCTTGATCCAACTCACCTCAGCTTGATCCAGCTCACCGCAGCTGGAACCTAGCTTACTTGAACTAGGGTGAGCTAAGGTGAACTCTCTCGAGCTGCCATCCAGCTGAGATTAGCTGAATGGAGCTGGGATGAGCTAACCCTAGTTCAAGTAAGCTAGGTTCCAGCTGCGGTGAGTTGGATCAAGCTGAGGTGAGCTGGATCAAGCTAAGGTGAGCTGGATTAGGCTGAGTTCCAGCTAGTCTGGGCTTCTCCTTCACCATTTGCCTTCTTGAGTGCTAGGGTTTTAGGGATCTATATATCTGTACATCCCTAACACTCACAAAAACATATTAAAAAGATAATAAAAAAATGCAATGCATGCCTAACCTATTTTATGCCTAAATGCAGCCCAAAAACCCGTTTGCGGAGTAAAATCCTAACAGCTAGGTTTATTTTAATGCATAAGAATGATGATAAACTGGCATTTATCAGGAGTGAGAGGAAATCTCCTGAATCGGCTGTTCGGCGAGACGACGGTGCCTGGCGGAAGCTCGGACGAAGGAGGTGAAGAGCGAGACGACGGAGGTGAGATGCTAGAGGATTACGGGTTGAGGAAAGCTTCGGTGTGGCTCCGGAATGGAGGTGAGAAGACGGAGTTGATCTGGTACCAGAATGGAGGTGAGAGGACGACTCCAAGGTGACCTACGAAGGGAGATGGGAAGTTGGAGGAGTATTTAGTGGGGTAGAGGTTCGCTACACTAATAGGCACCTTGGGAGCTTGAGAATAAGCTCTAATGGAGCATTGGTAGGCTTGCTAGAGCTTGGGAGTAGGTGGGAGTAGAGTAGGTAGAGATAGCTTGGAAGGGAGGGGGTGTAGGTCTTTTTATAGTGGTGGGGAAGAGGCAAAAATCATTATGGGACTATTAGTGACATCCAAGCCGTCGCTGGAAACGTCGCTGTAGGCAGCTCATGCCCGCTGGTGCCCACAACTGGCTCTGCTGGCATGCGATGAATTACTGACGGGTGTAAGCGTCGCTATAAGTCCAACTCATGCCTCGCTGTAGTGCACCTCACGCTGCGTTAGCGTCACTCCTGCCTTGCCGCGTGCGCTCGTGTGCCTACGCGCTGGCGCTGCGCACATGCACACCTGTGCTCTCACGCGCGCACTCGCACTGCTATGCACGTGCGGTGCTACGTGCGTGTGTTGGCGGCCTGGGCTACGCCACGTGGTGCAGTTTGGGCTGTCCATCTTCTTATTGTTGTAGGGGTTGCTATGCAGGTCGGATTGAGTCGATTTTCACGCCATTAGGCTACGATCGTCGACCCGAATCCATCCACATGATCGAATTTATCATTTAAAGCTTCGAATTATGTCTCCCAGTCCCTTGGCCGTTCATCTTCCTCGGACTACATATGGTGCTACGGAACTCCTATCGAGGCGATTTCAGAGGCATTGGATTCCAATCATCGTCTTGATCAGATCTGTAGGGTCGGATCATCAATCCGAGGCTTTGAAATAAATATCCTTCTGTCCTAACCACAAAAAGGTTACAATTAACCTAAATTATATGCAACCACTATAAATGTGGAATGATGGACGCTATGCAATATTTATAACATGAAATGCAAATCTAAGCCTAGGAACATGCATGACTAGGCATTTTACCCTCAAAAAATGTGTTTACATCATACCCCCATGCCTATCTTTTGCTAGTCCCTAGCAAAATTAAACTATATGCTTTGTATAAAAGTAGAATTAGTATTAGATCACTTAGGCCTAAGTGTTTATTAACAATAAAAAATTTCAACTAAGGTCCTAAACTACGAGAACTCAACAGTACCCGAGTGTCTACCAGAATGCATATCGCCAAAGTTCTTGCCTTATTTGAGAAGGGAAGATATATTTTTTTATTTTTCTTCTTTTCTAAGTTTTTTGTAGTTTTAGAGTTTGAGAGTTCCGGGATAACTTTTTATGGCTACCCGGCCCGTCCAAGACTCGAAAAGGATTCTAAGTACTAAGCATCTTTGTGAAAAAGTGATAGACTCATAAAATGGCTGTTAAGACGGACTTCGGGTTTCTACGACCCTAGGTGACCTTGCCTAAAGGTTTACCTTTACGATCGGTAGCTTTCTCCCTACTTCTTTTATTTATGGGGTCAACACATGGGTGAATCCAGTGTATATCTCCCCGGTTTATTCTACTTCCCCACTTCTTCCCTAAGTGTTTTGGGAATTATTGTGCATTTTTTGTTAGCTGGGTTCTGGACAACCGCTGATAAGCTGTTACCACTGATAACTTGCTAGCCATACTCATGCAATGAAGTGTGGTTTTATTTGTTTTTTTTTTCTCCTTTTATTTTCTTTTTTCTTAAGTGTTTATCTTTTTTTTTTTTTTAGGTATGTGGCTTCCCTGATCTAAGATTTACCTAAAGGCAGTACAACGAAAATGGTCTTGTGGCTGGGCTCTGGACAACTGACCGATGAGCAATTACCATCGACAACTTGCAGCCATACCACCTAAGTCGGTCCATTAGCTACCCAATCTCCGTAAAAACGCCGAAAAGTGAGTCAGTGAAAAAAAATGTGTGCAGATGCTTAGGCTTAAAGTCCCCCCAAATCAAAGGGCGGGTTGATAAGTCACATACTTATCATCCCAAATTATTTACCAAATTAAAATAAATTTTAATTGGCGAGGACTCGAGACTAAATCCACATTCGAGTGGACACTCGGGCTAATTAAGCTCGAAGACCTGAAGAGTCTAAGTGTTTAGGTCCTCTCGTATCATTTCCTCAAGTTAATGACTTCCAAATGCCTAAGTTCTCTTTTCCTAATTTCTTTCTTTTTTTAAAATTTTTCTTTTTTAAAATTTTCAAGTTTTTTTTTAATTTTATAAGAAATTAAAGAAAATTCTACGGAGTTAACATAATGATTTCAGGAATTGATTATCCACCCCCCAGGCTTAAATGATGCAACGTCCTCATTGTAAAAATAAAGACATGAAAAGGGTAGAGTAAACAGAACATCACCTGAGTGTCGTGAAAATCTAGTCAGCTCCGCAGAGAGAAGAGTGTATACATACGTGCTAAGTTTAATGCCTTCAGCTAGGCATAACATACATACAAAGAAAAAATTGAGAATTCACAAGTATGGGTCAGAATCAAAATCAAAAGGTTGATCCTGAAACCCATCTGTAGAAGATGTCCACAGATGTGGATGAGATTATGGTGCAGACCCATGCCCTAGGGTCGAGTGGTTCTCAGGTTTTGGATGAAAATCACCTAGAACCGAAGGTTGCTGTGTTTGCGGGGTCGGGCCTACGGCTTAGTGGTGTGCAACCCAAGACCAAAGTGTCGGACAACGGGTAAGGATGGTTCAATAGGTGTGGTTGTCCACTTAACATCTAGCTCAGAAAAATAATCAGTTATTTCGTGCTTGGGTTGCACGTGAAAGATATTATAAGGGTGCTGGTAGAAAGTAGGTTATTTTAGGTCAATAGGTACCCTTAGATCCAAAATCAAACTTCCCTCAGAATTAGCCTCCCAAATCTTTATTTCAACAATTCTATCCTCCAATATCAAGGGCTCAGGCTTCAGGACCTCTAGCATATTATTCACCCCATATGATTCTCCCAAGTCTAGAAATCATGGCTGAATCACGATTGACTTGGGCACGATGATCTCAGAAGTCAGCTCTTCGAGGTGCAGATGATGACAGGGATCACTGATTGAATCATCAAGATTCGGATCCTCCAAGTTAACCCCAACCAAATCCAAATCTTCAATGAACAGGCTATCAAATGGTTCATCAGATTCCTCATGCTCGTTTGTCTCACTAAAATCATTTTCCTTATGTTCAAGTGAGACTTCACCTAATGATTCTTCACCCTCAGAGTCAAAGAATTGATTATCCTCATTTATATATGTCTCAAAATCATAAATCATTTCTTGATCCAAGGAGACATAATTTTCTTCATTTCCTGACTTGGGGATCTAAGGTGAATCAATCGGTTCATCCTTAAATGGTTGCTCTAGCCCAACCTGGTCATCCTCGATCTCAGAAAATGTATCCCCCCCGACAGGCACCTGAGCAGGTTCAGACATTGGCTCTCCTGAAGAGGGTTAATCTTGAGAATCATCCCAAGATTTGACTAGTGCAACCACAAATTTCATCCTCAACCTCAACAATTTCCTAAGAAGGAACTCACCCAGGTCCCTATCCCTAACACTGTGGAGCAAATCCAATAGAGAGCTATTAAGTTCATCAATCATTTTGATCATAGGCTCTAGTGCTTCAGTGCATGGTGTTGGCTGAGCTTCTAAAGATTGTATAGTGTTCCTCAAATTAGCCAACACCCTATCCTAGATCTGGTTCACCTGAACCGACTGGTTCGATTCAGGTTTGGGTAGGTTCAGGTTAAATCTAGGGGAGTCAAGATGTCGAGGTACTCGGGTCCCTCCCTGAAAGTAGGTCATTCTAGGTTGTTCAAAGGATGGTGGCGACCTATACTCAGTGGAATACTGGGGAGGGTAGGTGTTATAATTATGATATCCTTCCTGATTGTAGATCGGGTTGGTTTGGTCATCAAAGGATGGAGATCTATAATTATTGTAGCTCTGGGAAGGATAGTAGTCATAGTCTTGTTGTCCAGGGTTAAGCCCTGGACACTGAGGTCCAGATTCATATCCCCAATCAATGTCATCTCGGCTAGTGGATGGGTAATTACAAGTCAAATCAGGATAGTAATCATCTTGGGGATAAGTGGTGGTAGGAGGATAGGATGTGAAATGTGTGTAGGATGTGGAAGGGTACATGGTAAAGTAAGGAGGGAAATCAGAAGAGAAAGGAGCCCTGCAATACAAAAATACAAACCTATCCTTAGTTTGGGTAGCCTAAAGGTCTACAGACTCTTAGAATCCATCCTAAGATTATAGACAATTTACTCTACTTATGTCCATGCAATCCAACCAGTTAGAAGGAGGGACTGGGGAGAAGATTCTTCCTTTGGCTTGTGCCTCCAGTTCCTAGTGTACCTCCCAACCACGGTCGTTTGACGCTACTCCCCTATCTAGACATCAGATTGACTTGTATAAGTAGGTTAATCATGAACAATCTCAATCTGAATCCCAATGAGTGAACCAGTCCTTAGGGCGAACGTCTAATCAATTTTAGTTAGGCTTGGGACAATGGTGCTTCAGGAATGTGATGGGCCCTTCAGATGGGTTGTGCCCTTAATGATCAGTTAAAATGTGTGTGTGCACAACTAGGGTTTGCAAACAAGGTTATTTGATGATGTGTCTTTTAGAGTTCAACCTTGTTTAGTAGCTTTTAGGGTTTAATCTTAGGTATATTCAATGAAGGTTTAGTAGAACACTCCAAGTTTTGAAAGCATGGGTGATGATAAGTTCCTTTAAAAATCAAAAATAATGTGGAGTGCCTAGTTCAACCCTAAGAATCAACCATAAGTGGCAAGCTACTTGATGGATTAATTTTAGATTGAGTGGTGCGACCCAAACAGCTCAATCAATTGGCCTATTGCACCACTTAGTTTAGGCACACAAGAATGCTTAACCTATTTAGATTTCTACTCACTTATGTGTATTTAGTTGAAGTGTACCGGGTCCATAGGTCAGATCCCAGTTAAGTGGTAGAATCAAAGTGATTGTGCGCCTTAGGAAAAGAAGTTGTGGGTGTTAAGTGTGTAGCTTTCAAAAAAATCCCACAATCAGGTAACACTTTTTTTTATTTTTATTTTTTATTTATGTGGATGGCGAGGTGAGTGGAGGTGGCAAACAAACAACCAAATCTATCCTAGGGTTCATAAAATGCACCTAAGTTGATTTGGGTTTGAGTTATTCAGTTATGGAATGAAAAGTAAGGAGGGGGTGGTGTGGGGGACACTTACAAAACACTCTACCCACACTTTACTTCAGTCTACCGCACTTGGATCTCCATCCTAGGGTACCTCCAAGACAGTAGATCAAAGACAAGTAGGGTTAGTGCTGTGTAAATGCAAAGAAACGCAAAAAAAATAAAGTAAATTCTGTTGCCTCCCCGACAACGGTGCCAAAATGGTCGAGCGTGTTTCACGTGTTAGAAATCAAGGTTACAAGTAACCCATCATCGTAGTTGCAAAACACGTCGATCAGATAAAATTTATACCGAAACTCCAAGGGAGTCCTGGGTCGAACATAGGGAAGTGACGTTTACTTTACTTGAAAACCGTGCGTCGTTTTGTTTCTTTTTTCTATTTTGGGGTTTTGTTATTTTTTTTGTATTCTTGAAATAAAAGATAAGTAAACATATCACAAGATAGAGATCTGGAACAAATCTGATATATATTACTTCTAATGTCAATTACAAGATGAAAGCATATAAAGAGAGGGAGGTGAGAGGAAATCTCCCGAATCGGCTGTCCGGCGAGACAACGGCACCTGGCCGATGGTTGGACGAAGGAGGTGAGGAGCGAGACGACAGAGGTGAGATCCTGGAGGATGTCAGGTTGAGGAATGCTTCTGTGTGGCTCCGGAATGGAGGTGAGAAGACGGAGTTGATCTGGTACCGGAATGGAGGTGAGAGGACGGCTCCAAGGTGGCCTATGAAGGGAGATGGGAAGTTGGAGGAGTATTTGGTGGGGTAGAGGTTCGCTACACTAATAGGCACCTTAGGAGCTCGAGAACAAGCTCAAATGGAGCATTGGTTGGCTTGCTAGAGCTTGGGAGTAGGTGGGAGTATAGTAGGTAGAGATGGCTCAGAAGGGAGGGGGTGTAAGTCCTTTTATAGTGCTGGAGAAGAGGCAAAAATCGGTATGGGACCATTAGTGACATCCAGGCTGTCGCTGGAAACGTCGCTGTAGGCAGCTCATGCCCGCTGGCGCCCATAGCTGGCTCTACTGGCTTGTGATGAATTAT
This sequence comes from Thalassia testudinum, assembly GCA_037157565.1. Lineage (NCBI taxonomy): Eukaryota > Viridiplantae > Streptophyta > Magnoliopsida > Alismatales > Hydrocharitaceae > Thalassia > Thalassia testudinum. The sequence continues at coordinate 125,785,068 of JAZHRO010000014.1, read as the reverse complement.
AGACAGCTGTAAGCATCGTTGTAAGTCCTGCTCATGCGTCGCTGTAGTCCACCTAACGCTACGCTGGCGCCACTCCTGCCTTGTCGCGCGTGCGCGCATGCCCACGCATTGGCACTGCGCTGGCGCTGCGCACATGAGCACGGCACGCGCTTGCGCATGTGCGGTGCTGCGTGCGTGTACTGGCAGCCTGGGCTGCGCCACGTGGCACAGTCTGGGCTGTCCATCTTCTTCTTGTTGTAGGGCTGCTACAGAGGTCGGATTGAGTCGATTTTCACGCCGTTAGGCTGCGATCGTTGACCCGAACCCATCCACGTGGTCGGATTTATCATTTGAAGCTTTGAATTATGTCTCCTAGTCCCTTGGCCATTGATCTTCCTTAGACTGCATATGGTGCTACGGAGCTCCGATCGAGGCAATTTAAGAGGTATTGGATTCCGATCGTCGTCTTGATCAGATCCGTAGGGTTGGATCATCAATCCGAGGCTCTGAAATAAATATCCTTCTCTCCTAATCACGAAAAGGATGCAATTAACTTAAATTATATACAACTACTCTAAATGCAGAATGATGCATGGTATGCAATATTTATAACATGAAATGCAAATCTAAGCCTAGGAACATGCATGAATAGGCATTTTACCCTCAACAAATGTGTTTACATCAATACCAAACAAAAGGAATGTAAAGAACCGAGGCACTGGGCTGAAAGGGTTTGGTAATGATGGGCAGTTGCATGCTCAAGCTCATGCTATCTATGAAGCTACCCCAACCCCTCTCGGATCAAACCAAGTTCCTACCATAATCAACTGGGAGCCTCCTATTTTGCCCAACCCACCCCAAGGAACTAACCAACAGCATTTTGCCACGACAAACACCATCACCATAAGGAGTGGTAGTAGACACAAGGGACCTACCCAACCCCATGTCAACCCCATTAGACACGGTAGCAAGAATTCCAAACTCCCAACTAAGATTGTGATCAACAAAACATCAGAGTCTGAGTCGGGAGTATGTTGTTGTATGGGCTAACAGAAAAAGTCGAAGGAGAAATTTGAGGAAAGGATGTCAGTTGAACGCACGGGTTTGCTACGCTAACGTGTTTGGTTTTGAAAAACCTGTCGTCGTAGTATGGAAGCAAAGAACTCGTGTTCAACAAATAAAATTTATACCAGAATGAAAATCTCAGGTCGAACTCAGGGAGGCTACGTCGATCTATATTTGCAATTATACTTTTTTTTAGAATTTTTCTTGAAAGGTGAGGTGATGTAATTACAATGAAGCCATAATAACAATCAGACTAAACGAGAGAGAGAGATAAAAAACATGCATTCAATAATTCAAAATGTTTATACAATAAAACCATAGAAGAATTACACTAGAAAGCGGGAAATCAGCTACACTAGAAAGCAGGAAAATTCTACACTAGAAAGCTGTAAAGTAGAATGGGAGAGAGAAGTTATCCACCTTGATGATCGCTTGGAGGACGAGTCGGATGAGATGCCGCCTAGACGAAGGAGGACGGAGTGGGAAGTAGATTGAGGAAGGAGGAACGAGAACAGAGCAGCACGTTGTCGTCATCGCGGAATCCGCTTCCGAAATGAGAGCGAAAATTTGACTTTATCTCACGAGGAGCATCCTAGGTGTGGGACAAGCTTCTCTTGAGCTTTGGAGAGGTAGAGAAGAGAAGGAGGGGATGAGAATTTCATGTGGAGGGGGTCTCCTTTTATAGTTGCAAGGAGTGAGGTCAATTTGGTCATTTTAATTTGGTAATCATTAAATCAGGGGTCTTTAGTGATGCATAAAGCCGTCGCTAAAGCCCCATCGTGGGAGTAGTGGATGACGCGCACGCACGGCTGCTCGCCTCCTTGTGTGTAACGCGCACTCCACATCCAGCTAATCTCACGATTGGACGGCTTAAGTCGCGCTTCCTCCTACTTCTCAGCGCACCCGCACGCGTGTGATCCCGCGTGAGGCGCGGCGTGCAATAGCCCGTGGGCGCTATCGAGCGCCCACAGCTGCTTGATCGTGATCGAGCGGTCGCGAAGCCCGCTCACCTGTGCCCTTTTGCCTGCGCATGCGATTTCGAACCCACGCCAGCACCTCGCAGTAAGGTGTTCACCTGTTGTGCTACGAAGGAGAGATGGTCTCACGGATGTTTTGAGCGATGCATGCTCATGGTCGTTGGATCAAGATCCAATGACCCAGATCGCACATTGGATCTTCTTTGGAGAGGCAGCCGCGGTCCTGAGGGCCGGTTGGATGGCTAAGATGGTGCAACGGTTGGATGGCTAAGATGGCACCACGTGGCGCCATCTTGGCCATCCATCTTCTGGATGATGTAGATGGTTCCACAGGTGTCGGATTAAGTCAATTATCATGTCGTTAGGCTGCGATCATTGATCTAAATCCATCTGTGCAGTCAGATTTGTTGTTTGAAGTGCGGATTCACACCATCTTGGCCCTTGATCTTCTAGGGTTCCCCAATCTCTATCTGATGCTACGGATGTCAGATTAGGGCGATCTTGGAGTCGTTGAACTCCAATCGTCACCCTGATCACATCCATATAGTTGGATCTTTGATCCGAGGCCCCGATAAAAAGTTTGCCCTGTCCATGAACATAAAAGGAGACAATTAACATCCATTTTATTCAAACAAATCTAAATGCAGGATGATGCATGTTATGGAATATTTATAGTATGCAATGCAATCCTATGCTTAAGAACATTCATAAATAGACATCTTAAGTAGTGTAAACATGTTTACATCATACCCCCATGCCTATCTTTTGCTAGTCCCTAGCAAAAACTATATGCTATTTATAGAAGAATCAGGTTGGATTATTTGGGCATGAGTTATTTTCAATCATTAAGAAAATGTCTACCTAGGATCTAAACTTTCAAAGACACAACAGTGCCCGAGTATCTACCAAAATGCAGACCGCCTCAAGCCATTGCCTTATTCAAAGAAAATTTTATTTTTCTCTTTTTCCTCTTTTCTTTTTTTTTTTGGATTTTCAAGTTTTAGGGTTTAAGAGTAACTTTCTATGGCCATTCAACTCACCCAAGATTTGATGAGAACCCTAAGTTCTAAGCATCTTATTGTGAATGTGATAGACATGTTGACTGGCATTTAAAACGAACTTCGGATTTCTACGCCTCTAGGTGACCTAAAAAGGAATTCTGCCTAAAGGTATATCTTTACAACCGGTAGCTTTCTCCCTACTTTTATTTTTTTATGGGGTCAACACAAGGGTGAATCCAGTGTGTATCTCCCCAGTTTATTCTACTTTTCCGCTTCTTCCTAAGTGTTTTGGGATTTTTCAGTGCATTTATTGAGCTAGGTTCTGGACAACCGGTCGATGAGATGTTACCACTGACAACTTGTAAGCCATACTTGTGCGGCGAAGTGTGGTTTATTTCTTTTTTTCTTTTCTCTCTGTTTTTTTTTTTTTAAGTAGGTGGCTTCCCTAGTCTAAGATTTACCTAAAGGCAGCAAAAAGAGAAAGGCCCAGTGATTGGGCTCTAGATAACCTACCTATGGGCTGTTACCCACAATAACTTGCCAGCCATATCACCCTAGACGGTTCATTAGCTACCCAATTTTTGTTAAAATCACCCAACAACGAGTTAGTGACAAGATAGTCTGTAGATGCTTAAAACTCAAAATTCCCTCAAATTAGAGGGTAGGTTGATAAGTCGTGTACTTATCACCCAAACTTATTTACTCTAATTAAAATAGAATTTAGATGGCGAGAACTCGAAAGACAAATCCACATTTTAATGGATACACAAGCTGATTAAATCTAAAGGCCTGAAGGATCTTTGCGTTCAAATCATAATGTAGTATTTCCAACGATTGAAAATTTTATTAAACCCAAGTTCTCTTTCCTAATTCCACAAAATTTTCTTTTTCTTTTTTTTTTAATAAAATAAAGTAAATCTATGGAACTGACGAATAAATTCAGAGATGAATATCCACCCCTGCATGCCTATCTAATGCAATCTCCTCATTGTATTGAAAAGACATAAAATAGAGTGGAATAGCGTAGAAAGCACCTAAATTGCATAAATGTCAGGTCCGCTTCGAGATGAAAACTAAAAAGAACTGTATATGTGCTAAATTTAGTGCCTTCAGCTAGGCACACTATACAAAGAAGAGAAATAAAAAATTCACTGGTGCAAGTCAGAAACAGAATAAACATAAGAAACTTCTAACTTGTTAGCACATGTCCACAAATGTGGACCAGATTGTGGTGCAGACCCATACCCCACAGTCAAGAATATCTCATGTTCTAGGTAAAAATTACCAAAGCCTAAAATCAGTATGCAAGTGGGGTCGAGCCTGCGATTTATGAGGATGCAACCCAAGACCAAAATGTCAGGTTACAGAGAATTCAAGCTCAAAAGGATAATCATTGAATGCATGCTTAGTTGGACATCCTCAGAACAGATGTCGTAAGGGTCCTGGTTTGATGGTTTCAACTTAATAGGAACCCTTCGACTCAGTCTTCTACTTCCTCCAGAGCTTGCTTCCCAAATCAAAATTTCCCATCTCCTATCCTCCTCATTCAGAATGTCAAAATTCGGAACCACCTGCATATTAGTCACCTCGTCTGAAATTTTCAAGTCTAAAAGATGTGGCTGAATCAGAATTGTCTTGGGTCTAGTTATCTCAAAAATAGAATCATCGATAAGCTCAACGGGATGTTATTGACAATCAGGGCCTTGTATTGAATCCTCCAGAAAATGCAATTCTGGATCCGTAATGTGAGCCCCAATAAGATCAGTTTCCTCAATTATTAGGCTATCAAATGTTCTATCAGATTCCTTAGGCCCAATCATCTCACAAAAATCATATTCTATAAACTCGGGTGAAACTTTGCAACTTGAATCTTCACCATCAGAATCAAAGAAATCAAGATCCGTACTAATGTATATCCCTAAATCATCTGTCACTTTCTATTCCAAGGAGACATACGTTTCCTCGTACCCTGGCTCAGAGATCTCAGGTGAAGAAATCAGATCATCCTTAATTGGTTGCTCTAATTCAATCTAGTCAGCCTCATAACACGTGTCCCCCTAATAGGTGCCTGAGCGAGTTCTAACATTGGCTCCCCTAAAGGGAGTTCATCCTGAGAATCATCCCATGATTGAACTAAAGCTACCACAAATCTCATCCTCAATTTCGCTAACTTCCCAAGTAGAAACTCACCTGGGTTCTTATCCTTAACATCCTGGAGCCAATCCAACAAATACATATTCAAATCATCAATAATCTGGATCAAGGGCTCCAATCTTTCATCGGAAGGTGTGGGCAGAACTTCTAAAGTTTGTGTGATATTCCTCAAGTTAGCCAGAACCTTATCTTGAACCTGGTTACCCTGAACCAAATGAGTTGGTTCAAGGTTGGGCAAGTTTGGGATCAATGCAGAGGAGTTAACGAATTGAGATTCGTTATACCCTTCCCGATATTAGGTCATTTCAGATTGTTCAAAAGGTGGTGATGACCTAAAGACAGTGTAATCAGAGGATGGGTAAGGATTGGTGTATCCTTCTTGATTGAAGATCGTATTAGGTTGTTCATGAAAGGTTGAGGATCTATAATCGATGTGGCTCTGAGAAGGATCGAAATCACAATCAAAGTGTTCATGGTTAGACCCTAAACACGAAGGTCCGAAACTGTATCCCCAATCCAAGTTTTCCCAACTAACTGATGGTTGATTAAAGTACAAGTCGGAATAATCGTCATGTTGAGGATAATTCAAAACAGGAGGGAAAGAGTGGGAATGAGTGTAATATGTGGAAGGATTCATGAGAAACGGGAGGAGGAAAGGCGCCCTACAATACAAACATTCAAACCTATCCTTAAGTAGGCTAGCCTAAAGACCTACAGACTCCCAAAATCCCATCTTGAGATACAGGAACGATTTGATCTACTTCTGTCTGTTCAATCAAACCAGTTAGAAGGAGGGAATGGGGAGAAGGTTCTTCCTTCAGCTTGCGCCTCCGGTTCCTAGTGTACCCCCCAGCCGCGATCATTTGATTCTGCTCCCTTAGCTAGACATCAGATTGAACAGTAGAAACATACTAAATGAAAATAATCTCATTTTGGGCTCTGAAGAGCGAGTCGAATCCTCAAGGCCAACGTCTACTCTATTTTATTTAGGGCTAGGTTTGAATGTGCTTTGGAATGTGATGGGCCCTTTATATGGGTTGTGCCCTTAATGAATGATTGATTTGTGTGTGCATGCACAACCAGTGTTTTTCAAGCAAGATTATTTTTGATGTGGTGAATTTTAGAGTTCAAATCTTGCTTAGTAGCTTTTAGGATTCAACTTTAGGTGTTCTAAAACAAGTTTTGTTGGCACACCAGGGTGAAGATGTTTTCCTTTAAAACTTAAAAGAATGTGGAGTGCCTGGTAAATCCCTAAGAGTTGAAACTAAGTGGCAAATACTTGATGAGTTGATTTTAATTGAAGTGGTGCAGCCCAATCAACTCAAACAATTGGCATGTTGCATCACTTAATTAGGTACACAAGTGATTACCTAATCTAATTTCTACTCGATTATGTGTTTGGATGTGTGTACCGGTTCGAAAGATCGGTTTACTGGTTGAGTTTATGAATCAGATGAGGTTGTGTACCTCTGCGAGATTTTTTTCTTAATTTTTTAAATGTGGAGGTTGGGGCAGGTGTAGGTGTCAAACAACAAATAATCTAACCTTAGAGTCTATAAGAACACCTAGGTTGATTGATCATTGTTTTATTATGTGGTGAAATGAAAACTAATAGGTGGGAGGTGGGGGATAACTTACAGAACCTTCCACGGCACTTTACTCCAATCTACTGCTTTTGCTCGTCTCAAAAGAGTACCTGCAATCATAGTAAGAAAGGAGAGAAGTGAGGTAAACGATTTGTAAGTTGTAAAAATGCGAAGAAAAATCAAAGAGCGTCGCCTCCCTAGCAAAGGCACCAAAATGTTGAACACACGGGTTGCTACGCTAACGTGTTTGGTTTTGAAAAACCTGCCGTCGTAGTATGAAAACAAAGAACTCGTGTTCAACAAATAAAATTTATACCGGAATGAAAATCCCAGGTCAAAATCAGGAAGGCTACGTCGATCTATATTCGCAATTATATTTTTTTTTAGAATTTTTCTTGAAAAGTGAGGCTATGTAATTATAATGAAGCCATAATAACAATCAGACTAAACGAGAGAGAGAGAGAGAGAAAACATGCATTCAAAAAGTCAAAATGTTTATACAATAAAACCAAAGAAGAATTACATTAGAAAGTAGGAAATCAGCTACACTAGAAAGTAGGAAAATTCTACACTAGAAAGCTGTAAAGAAGAATGGGAGAGAGAAGTTATCCTCCTTGATGATTGCTTGGAGGACGAGTCGGATGAGATGTCGCCTGGACAAAGGAGGACAGAGTGGGAAGAAGGAGATCGAGGCAGGAGGAACGAGAACGGAGTAGCACGTCGTCGTCGTCGTGGGATCCGCTTCCGAAGTGAGAGCAAAAATGTTACTTTATCTCGTAAGGAGCATCCCGGGTGTGGGACAAGCTTCTCTTGAGCTTTGGAGACGTAAGGAAGATAAGAAAGGGATGAGAATTTCGTGTGGAGGGGGTCTCCTTTTGTACTTGCAAGGAGTGACGGTAATTTGGTCATTTTAATTTGGAAATCATTAAATCAGGGGTCTTTAGTGATGGATAAAACTGTCGCTAAAGCCCCATTATGGGCGTAGTGGGCAGCGCGCGTGCGCGGCCACTCGCCTCCTCACGCGTAACGCGCGCTCCACATCTAGTAAATCTCACGATCGGATGTCCTATGTCCCACTTTCGCCCGCTTCTCAACGCGCCCACCCACGTGCGATCCTGCATAAGGCGTGGCGTGCAATAGCGCGTGGGCGCTATCGAGCGCCCGTAGCCGCTCGATCACGATCGAGAGGTCGTGGAGCTCGCTCACCCGCACCCTTTCGCTTGTGCATGCGGATTCGAACCTGCGCCAGTGCCTCGCGATAAAGCGTTCACCCGCTGCGCTATGGAGGAGAGATGGCCACTCGGATGTTTTGAGCGGCGTGTGCTCATGGCCATTGGATCAAGATCCAATGGCCCAGATCGCAAGTTGGATCTTCTTTGGGGAGGCAGTGGCGATCCTAAGGGCTGGTTGGATGGCTGAGATGGCGCCACGTGGTGCCATCTTAGCTGTCCATATTCTGGATGTTGTAGATGGTGCCACGGGTGTCGAATTAAGTCGATTTTCGCTCCGTTAGGCTGCGATCATTGATCCAAATCCATCCGTGCGATCGGATTTGTCGTTTGAAGTGTGGATTCACACCATCTTGGCCCTTGGTCTTCTAGGGTTCCCCGATCTCTATTTGATGCTACAGATGTCAGATTAAGGCTATCTTGGAGTCATTGAACTCCAATCGTCACCCTGATCACATCTGTATGGTTGGATCTTCGATCTGAAGTGCCGATAAAAAGTTTTCCCTATCCATGAGCATAAAAGGAGACAATTAACCTCTATTTTATTCAAACTAATATAAATGCAAGATTATGCATGTTATGCAATGTTTATAGTATGCAGTGCAATCCTATACTTAAGAACATGAATAAATAGACATCTTAAGTAGTGTAAACATGTTTACATCAATGTCCTTACTTCAGGCTTTCAAATTGACAGTCATTTTACTCCTCGCAGCTATCGGATCAATCCCAACCTACTCCATAGGTTTACTTAATGGAGGAGTGGATGGCAGAAAATTCAATGAACAACTCTCGATCCACTCAATGGAGGAGTGGAGGAGTGCAATCCTATGCTTAAGAACATGCATAAATAGACATCTCAAGTAGTGTAAACATGTTTACATCATACCCCCATGCCTATCTTTCGCTAGTCCCTAGCAAAAACTATAAGCTATTTATAAAAGAATCAGGTTGGATTATTTGGGCTTGAGTTATTTTCAATCATTAAGAAAATGTTTACTTAAGATCTGAACTTTCAAAGACACAACAGTGCCCGAGTATCTGCCAAAATGCAAACCGCCTTAAGCCCTCGCCTTATTCAAAGAAAAATTTCTTTTTCTCTTTTTTCCTCTTTTCTAATTTTGTTGGATTTTCAAGTTTTAGGGTTTAAGAGTAGCTTTCTATGGCCATTCAACTCACCCAAGATTTGATAAGAACCCTTAGTTCTAAGCATCTTATTGTGAATGTGATAGACTTGTTGACCGACAGTTAAAATAGACTTCGGATTTCTATGCCTCTAGGTGACCTAAAAAAGAATTCTACCTAAAGGTATATCTTTACAATCGGTAGCTTTCTCCCTACTTTTATTTTTTTACGAGGTCAACACAAGGGTGAATCCAGTATATATCTCCCCGATTTATTCTACTTTTCCGCTTCTTCCTAAGTGTTTTGGGATTTTTCAGTGCATTTATTGAGCTGGGTTCTAGACAACCGGTCGATGAGTTGTTACCATCGACAACTTGCCAGCCATACTCGTGCGGCGAAGTGTGGTTTATTTCTTTTTTTCTTTTCTCTTTTTTTTTTTTTTTTTAAGTAGGTGGCTTGCCTGGACTAAGATTTACTTAAAGGCAGCAAAAAGAGAAAAGTCCAATGACTGGGCTCTAGACAACCTACCTATGGGTTGTTACCCACGATAACTTGCCAGCCATATCACCCTAGAAGGTTCATTAGCTACCCAATTTCCGTTAAAATCGTCGAACAACGTGTCAGTGACAAGATAGTGTGTCGACGCTTAAAACTCAAAATTTCCTCAAATCAGATGGTAGGTTGATAAGTCGTGTACTTATCACCCGAACTTATTTACTCTAATTAAAATAGAATTTAGATGGCGAGAACTCGAAAGACAAATTCACATTTTAATGGATACACAGGCTAATTAAGTCTGAAGACCTGAAGGGTCTTTGTGTTCAAATCATAATGTACTATTTCCTAAGATTGAAAATTTTCTTAAACCCAAGTACTCTTTCCTAATTCCATAAAATTTTTTTTTCTTTTTTTTAACAAAATAAAATAAATCTACGGAGCTGACGAATAAATTCAGAGATGAATATCCACCCCCATGCCTATGTAATGTAATGTCCTCATTGTATTGAAAAGACATAAAACAGAGTGGAATAGCGTAGAAAGCACTTGAATTGAGTGAATGTCAGGTCTGCTCTGAGATGAAAACTAAAAAGAATTGTATACGTGTTGAATTTAGTGCCTTCAGCTAGGCACACTATACAAAGAAGAGAAATAAAAAATTCTCAGGTGCAGGTCACAATCAGAATAAACATAAGAAACTTCTAACCTGTTAGCAGATGTCCACAAATGTGGACCAGATTGTGGTGCAGACCCATACCCCATAGTCAAGAATATCTCAGGTTCTGGATAAAAATTACCCAAAACCTAAAAGCAGTATGCAAGTGGGGTCGAGCCTGCAATTTATGAGGATGCAACCCAAGACCAAAATGTCGGGTTACAGAGAATTCAAGCTCAAAAGGATAATCATTGAATGTATGCTTAGGTTGGACATCCTCAGAACAGATGTTGTAAGGGTCCTGGTTTGATGGTTTCAGCTTAATAGGAACCCTTCAACTCAGCCTTCTACTTCCTCCAGAACTTGCTTCCCAAATCAAAATTTCCCATCTCCTATCCTCCTCAATCAGAATGTCAAAATCTGGAACCTCCTGCATATTAATCACCCCGTCTAAAATTTCCAAGTCTAAAAGATGTGGCTGAATTAGAATCGACTTCGGTCTAGTTATCTAAAAAATAGAATCATCGATAAGCTCAACGGGATGTTACTGACAATCAGGGCCTGGTATTGAATCCTCCAGAAAATGCGATTCTGGATCCGTAATGTGAGCCCCAATAAGATCAGTTTCCTCAATTATTGGGCTATCAAATGATCTATCAGATTTCTCAAGCCCAATCATCTCGCAAAAATCATATTCTGTAAACTCGTGTGAGACTTCGCAACTTGAATCTTCAACATTAGAATCAAAGAAATCAAGATCCGTATTAATGTATGTCCTAAAATCATCTGTCACTTTCTGTTCCAAGGAGACGTACGTTTCCTCGTACCCTGGCTCAGGGATCTCAGGTGAAGAAATCAGATCATCCTCAATTGGTTGCTCTAATTCAATCTAGTCATCCTCGTAACACATGTCCCCCCCAATAGGTGCCTGAGCGGGTTCTGACATTGGCTCTCCTGAAGGGAGTTCAACTTGAGAATCATCCCACGTATGAACTAAAGCTACCACAAATCTCGTCCTCAATTTCTCTAAATTCCCAAGCAGAAACTCACCTGGGTTCTTATCCTTAACATCCTGGAGCCAATCCAAGAAATACATATTCAAATCATCAATCATCTGAATCAGGGGCTCCAACCTTTCAATGGAAGGTGTTGCCTAAACTTCTAAAGTTTGTATGACATTCCTCAAGTTAGCCAGAACCATATCTTGAACCTGGTTACCCTGAACCAAATGAGTTGGTTCAGGGTTGGGAGGGTTTGGGATCAATGCAGAGGAGTTAACGAATTGAGATTCGTTATACCCTTCCTGATATTTGGTCATTTCGGATTGTTCAAAAGGTGGTGATGACCTAAAGGCAGTGTAATCAGAGGATGGGTAAGGATTGGTGTATCCTTCTTGATTGAAGATCGTATTAGCTTGTTCATGAAAGGTTGAGGATCTATAATCGATGTGGCTCTGAAAAGGATAGAAATCACAATCAAAGTGTTTAGGTTAGACCCTAAACATAGAGGTCCGGAACTGTATCCCCAATCCAAGTTATCTCAACTAACTGATGGTTGGTTACAGTATGAGTCGGAATAATTGTCATGTTGAGGATAATTCAAAACAGGAGGGAAAGAGAGGGAATGAGTGTAATATGTGGAAGGATTCATGAGAAACGGGAGGAAGAAAAGTGCCTTGCAATACAAACAATCAAACATGTCCTTAAGTGGGCTAGCCTAAAGACCTACAGATTCCCAGAACCCGTCTTGAGATACTGGAATGATTTGATCTATTTTTGTCTGTTCAATCCAACCAGTTAGGAGTGACTGGGGAGAAGGTTCTTCCTTCGGCTTGTTCCTCTAGTTCCTAGTATACCCCCCAGTCGCGATCATTTGATTATGCTCCCCTAGCTAGACAGCAGATTGAACAGTAGAAACTTACTAATCGAAAATAATCTTATTCTGTGCTCTAAAGAGTGAGTCGAATCCTTAAGGCCAACATCTACTCTATTTTATTTAGGGCTAGGTTTGAATGTGCTTTGGAAAGTGATGGCCCTTTATATGTGTTGTGCCATTAATGAATGATTGATTTGTGCGTGCATGCACAACCAGTGGTTTTCAAGCAAGATTATTTTTTATGTGGTGAATTTTAGAGTTCAAATCTTGCTTAGTAGCTTTTAGGATTCAACTTTAGGTGTTTTCAAACAAGTTTTGTTGGTACACTAGGTTTTGAAAGCACGGGTGAAGTTGTTTTCCTTTAAAACTTAAAAGAATGTGGAGTGCCTGGTAAATCTCTAAGTGTTGAACCTAAGTGGCAACTACTTGATAAGTTGATTTTAATTGAAGTGGTGCGACCCAATCAACACAAACAATTGGCCTGTTGCACCACTTAATTAGGCACACAAGTGATTACCTAATCTGATTTCTACTCGATTATGTTTAGATGTGTGTAACGGCTCCAAAGATCGATTTACTAGTTGTGTTTGAGAATCAGATGAGGTTGTGTACCTCTGTGAGATTTTTTTCTTAATTTTTTAAATGTGGAGGTTGGGGCGGGTAGGTGTCAAACAATAAACAATCTAACCGTAGAGTTTATAAGAACACCTAGGTTGATTGATGTTTGTGTTATTATGTCGTGAAATGAAAACTAATGGGTGGGAGGTGGGGGATAACTTACAGAACCTTCCACAACACTTTACTCCAATCTATCGCTTTTGCTCATCTCAAAAGAGTACCTGCAATGACAATAAGAAAGGAGAGAAGTAAGGTAAATGATTTGTAAGTTGTAAAAATGTGAAGAAAAATCAAAGAACATCGCCTCCCCAGCAATGGCGCCAAAATGTTGAACGCACGGGTTGCTACGCTAACGTGTTTGGTTTTGAAAAACCTGTCATCGTAGTATGAAAGCAAGGAACTCATGTTCAACAAATAAAATTTATATCGGAATGAAAATCCCAGGTCAAACTCAGGGAGGCTACGTCGATCTATATTCGCAATTATATATTTTTTTAGAATTTTTCTTGAAAAATGAGGCGATGTAATTACAATGAAGCCATAATAACAATCAGACTAAATGAGAGAGAGAGAGAAAACATGCATTCAATAATTCAAAATGTTTATACAATAAAACCAAAGAATTACACTAGAAAGCGGGAAATCAGCTACACTAGAAAGTAGGAAAATTCTACACTAGAAAGCTGTATAGAAGAATGGGAGAGAGAAGTTATCCTCCTCGACGATCGCTCGGAGGACGAGTCAGACGAGATGCTGCCTGGATGAAGGAGGACGGAGTGGGAAGAAGGAGATCGAGGCAGGAGGAACGAGAAAGGAGTAGCACGTTGTCGTCATCGCGGGATCTGCTTTCGAAATGAGAGCGAAAATTTGACTTTATCTCGCGAGGAGCATCCCGGGTGTGGGTCAAGCTTCTCTTAAGCTTTGGAGAGGTAGAGAAGAGAAGGAAGGGATGAGAATTTCGTGTGAAGCGGTTCTCCTTTTATAGTTGCAGGGAGTGAGGGCAATTTGGTCATTTTAATTTGAAAATCATTAAATCAGGGGTCTTTAGTGACGGATAAAACCGTCGTTAAAGCACCATCGTGGGCATAGTGGGCGGCACGCACGCACAGCTGCTCCCCTCCTCACCCAGAACGCACACTCCATGTCCAGCTAGTCTCAGCTGTCCGATCGTAAGATCGGACGGCTTAAGTCGTGCTTCCGCCCACTTCTCAGCGCGCCCGCCTGCATGCGATCCTACATTAGGTGCGGCGTGCAGTAGCGCGCGGGCGCTATGGAGCACCCGCAACCGCTCGATCGCGATCGAGCGATCGCGGAGACCGCTCACCCGCTCCCTTTCGCCTGCGCATGCAGATTCGAACCCTCGCCTGTGCCTTGCGATAAGGCGTTCACCCGCTGCGCTACGGAGGAGAGATGGTCGCGCGGATGTTTTGAGCGGTGCGTGCTCATGGCCGTTGGATCAAGATCCAACGGCCCAAATCGTGCATTGGATCTTCTTTGCAGAGGTAGCGGCGGTCCTAAGGGCCGGTTAGATGGCTGAGATGGCACCACGTGGCGCCATCTTGGCCATCCATCTTTTGGATGATGTAGATGGTGCCACGGGTGTCAGATTAAGTCGATTTTCATTCTGTTATGCTGCGATCATCGATCCAAATACATTCGTGTGATCGGATTTGTTGTTTGAAGTGTGGATTGACACAATCTTGGCCCTTGATCTTCTAGGGTTCCCCGATTTCTATCTGATGCTACTGATGTCTGATTAGGGCGATCTTGGAGTCGTTGAACTCCAATCGTCACCCTGATCACATTTGTACAGTTGGATCTTCGATTCGAAGCTCCGATAAAAAGTTTTCCCTGTCCATGAGCATAAATGGTGACAATTAACCTCCATTTTATTCAAACTAATCTAAATGCAAGATGATGCATGTTATGCAATATTTATAGTATGCAGTGTAATCCTATGCTTAAGAACATGATAAATAGACATCTTAAGTAGTGTAAACATGTTTTCATCAATGTCCTTACTTCAAGCTTTCACATTGACAATCATTTTACTCCTCGCAGCTATCAGATCAATCCCAACCTATGCCATAGGTTTACTGAATGGAGGAGTGGATGGCTGAAAATTCAGTGAACAACTCTCGATCCACTCAATCCTAGAATTCGGGATTCTATTCACCATGAGCTCCTTCTGGATAGGAGTTCGTGAATCAACTTGATGCAGCTCAACTTGCGAGCTAGCATTATTCAGAACACCACAGGTTCCAAACTGGGGCCTTTGATCCCAGTTTCTCTGATCCTTCCCTTTCTTTCTCTCCATCGTCACCCTATGAGGATTTTTGTGCTGTACAAAAGAATGTTAGATCCAACCCCTACTTTAATGCTTATAATCTGGGTTGGAGAAACCACCCTAACTTCTCCTGGAAAAGCCCAGGGCAGCAGACCCAATTCTGACCCAGCAACTTTGCTCCGCAACGACCAATAGGTTAGGGTCATGTTTATACTCAGTTGCCCCCGAATCTGGTCAATCTGCCAGCTTGGAATGCCCTTCGACCCGTAGGGCAGGCTGATTTGAATCAACAAATGGTAGAGATGCAAGGATCCATGCTCCAGCTCATGCAGCAAATGAAAACCTCGTTGGATAACTTGCAAACCGGGCTGATAGCTAACTCTCGTCAACCCGGATCTCTACCATCCCAACCCGTACCCAACTGGCGAAATATCCTGAATCCGGGCAATCAAGCCCATGGGTATGGAAATCAGAGAAACCCACATGCACATGCTCAGGTGTTGAGTAGGGTCCTTCTTCTACTTCTTCTACAAATCAACAATTCTTGGCTAATGAAGCCCCTCCAATCTTTCCTAACCCTCCCCAAGACCCAAACTCGTATGCATCCACAAATTCTGTTACCTTGAGGAGTGGTAAACAAACTCAGGATCCACAACTACACTATTCTGATTTACCGAATCCTGAAGAACCTGAGGAGAGAAAGGAGAGCTCTAAAGAAGAAATCAAGACTCAAGAACCTGATTCCAAAGATCTGACTCATGTTCCTTTTCCTGAAGCTTTTATCAGATCAAGGAAGAAGAAGTCTGTTGATAGTAATGAGGAGCTTCTGAATATTTTCAAGAATGTCGAGATCAATATCCTACCCTCGACACTATCAAGCATATACCGGCTTACGCAAGATTTTTAAAGGATTTATGTACACAGAAGCGTAAGTCAAGAGAATCTGTTCAGAGGAAGGTGGTACTCTCCGAGCAGGCTAGTTCTATTATCCTACACCACCTCCCTCAGAAAAAGAGAGATCCAGGTGCTCCGTTGATTTCTTGTGTCATCGGAGATTACACTTTTGATAGAGCACTGCTGGATCTGAGTTCATCCATCAACCTAATTCCGACTTCTCTTTATGAGAATTTTGGATTAGGTGAACTTAGGCTGACTTCAGTAACACTGCAGTTAGCAGACCATTCGGTCAGAAACCCCCAAGGCATTATTGAAGATGTTATTGTTAAGGTTAAGGATTTCTATTCTCCTGTAGATTTCGTTGTCCTTGACATGGATGTACCTAAAAATCTGAGTAACATGCCCATCTTTCTGGGGCATCCGTTCCTAGCTACCGCTAAGGCCAACATCAACTGTGAAAGCGGTAGATTGGAAATTGCCTTTGGGGATCAATGAATGAAATTGGACATTTTTAAGGTGATTAATAAATTTAAGGATTGTGGATTTATCGAGGAACTTGACGACGATAATGTGAATATTGAAACTTGTATGATGGTTTCTACAATTGAAAGTTCCTCCTTTGATGATGAATTGGACTCACAACTGACGTGCACTTGTGCGTGTGTGTTAAGAAGTGTCATTATAGTGGCACTTGCAACGTCAGTTTTAAAGTAAATAAACGGAGGTGAGACTGAGTGTTGGTCTTAGGGAGGCGTGAAAATCGGATTTTTTTTATCACTTGTCACGGAAAGTGTGGAGTTTTGCTTATGAAAGTGCGGTTTGAAAAGTGAGAGAGATAGGGAGAGAGATTAGGGTAAGAGTGTTTCTTGTTTGATCATGCAACTTAAATAGAAATTAAACTAACAACTGAATAGGAAATTACTTCATTAATCATGCACTTTTAGTTCATAGCTTACAACATTAAATACATGCTCAAACAAGAATAATGGAAAGCTTAAAAGAGAGAGAGAGAGAGAGAGGAGGGAGAGCGACGAGGCAGCCACGGCGGTGGAGGAGGCTCCGTCGGCGGCTCGTCGTCTCCGACGATCACAAGAGGGCCAAAAGCTAGCTAAGAGAGGGGTGGAGTAGTTGCAAGGGAAGTGAATGCCTTGAATGAGTGGTTGGAGGGGGTTTAAATAGGGTTAAGGGCTTTCTAAAAGAAGAAAGGACGTCGGTGGGTTGGAGGGCTTCACTGACACTTTTTGAGTGGCTTTAGCGACGTCCGGGACGTCGCTAAAACCACTCAAAAAGTGTCAGTGAAGCCCTCCAACCCACCGATCAACCGCCTGCGCCGTTCTTCTTCGCTCTCGATCCGCGGCCGCTGCGTGAGAGCCATCCGATATCCTTGGATGCACTTGGGTCGTGCCTCAGGCGCGCGTTGTGCAGGCGTCGTCACCCGACGTGCGTACGCGTGTGGACGCTCGCGATCTATGGGCACGTCACGTGGCGTGATCTCGGCCTCCCACTGCTGATCGGGCGGCCCAATTTCATCGCGCGCTTCCTTCATCTTCAATTTGCTCACAGAGTGGTTCGAACCCACATCGCGTGCGTGCAGGCGTGCACGCTAATTGTTGTGCCACGCGCATGCTTTGTCGCGACAACCACGCAGTTCTCGGTGGTCCGATCGAAGGTCGATGGCCGAGATTTGATCTCAGCTGATGGTTGAAGTGGTGAGCGGTGGAGCGGGGGTGACGTGGTGCAATGAGGAACGTTGATCACCAGATCAATGGTCAGAACTTCTTGGGCCCATTGTAGGAGCTCCGGATGTCGGATTTGGCCGATCTTGAGTCTGTTGGACTCCGTTCATCGTTCTAAATCCATCCATGCGGTCCGGTTACTCATCGGAGGCCTGCATTGACAAGTCCTTACACAAATGGCCATTAATACAATTTTATAAGCAATCTTGGTACATGATGCATGCAATGCTCCCATTCTACTTATGTCGTGCCGTTTGTTCTTAAGATGGGCCCTATTTAACATAATTATCACCCCTTTGTGCAGTGTTATCTTACCCCCATGCTTACTCCTTGCTAGTCCCTATTAAGGTTTATTCTGGCTTTTATTTTTTCCTGAATTTAAGAAGTAATTGTTTAGACACTTCGTCACTTGTCAATTGGAGGAAATATACCAAGATCTTAATCTACAAAGACTAAGCAGCACCCGAGTGTCTGCTGATGAGAGCCTCATCATGAGCCATAACTAGCTCATTTTGACCCAATAAAGAAGATAAAAGCTCCAACATAGCCTAGAAGAAGGCTTAACTGAAGGAACAAGTGCTCTGAGAAGAAAACATGAAATAAAGGTTAAAACTGCAAATTTACCATTGCAGTACATAAACGGGATTTCTCAGAGGCAAAACATAGGTCAAATGGTCTAAATGGGATAGAAAGTGGGTTGAGTCAATCAGAAATGGGTTTATGTGCAATCTAAGAATTAAATGACACTTGGTAAACCTAAAAATAGACCCGCCTAAATTAACAAGGTTTCGGTCGGAATAAAAATCAAGTAAACCCTCTAAAATTCATGTAAAAACATCCT
Source organism: Thalassia testudinum (assembly GCA_037157565.1). NCBI lineage: Eukaryota > Viridiplantae > Streptophyta > Magnoliopsida > Alismatales > Hydrocharitaceae > Thalassia > Thalassia testudinum. The sequence continues at coordinate 125,766,545 of JAZHRO010000014.1, read as the reverse complement.
CTAGGGTTTAGAACACTTAATTTGGCCTTTGGAACCCAGTTTGACCTAGATTAGGGTCTTAGCTCTTCAATTAACCTAATTTGGGTTTTTATGCAAAATATCTAGTCAAACGTGGTCAAACCTAAAATCCAACCTCACCATTGGATTCCCTAGGTACAAATTAGGTTTATACCAAAATTTGGACCTAAGGGGAGGTCATCTTGACCTACTTTGCAATTTAGTACACCCAAATCACAAATTAGTCCCTATCTTTTGAATATCTTTACAGAGAGCCCCCTAAGTTCTTCGCCCCCTTTGCAATCCGGTCCTGCCGCCATTGTTAGGGCAGAACCGAGCTCCAGCGAGGTTTAGAGAGGGATTACTCTCTAATCCCTCAGAGATTCCCTCCCAGAAATGGAAGGGGGATTCTTTGAGGAATTCCCTTCCATCTAAAGCAGAATACGATCTCTGGTGTGAACCCAATCTCTTGTGCGAACGCATGAGAGATTTGGGTATCCGCCCTCTTTCCATCTCCGGTGAGCCGGCAGAGTTGATTGCGCGGTTTCCACGCGCTAGAAGGAGCGGCCAGAACCTATAAAAGACTCCCCGGACCCTGCTGCAGATCTTAAGCTTGAATTTGACGGAGATCCCCTCAAATTTCCTCTCTCCCACTCCGGCCAAACGACCCGCAAGCTCTGGTGACCTTCTCCCCTCCTTCTCGTTGCTCTGCTGCCATACCAGCAGCAGAGTCAACTCCGTCGCTTCCTCCTGCGTCGCGCCATACCAAGCGCACGTGCCCCTGCCCTCATCCTCGTCGCAGCTTCCTCCATCAGGGTCCTTCTTCCCCGACGACGGCAGTTACGCGCCGTCCGCTCTGCTGCCTCCATTCCTTCCAGATCACCCCAGATACCCTCTCCATCCTCTCCTCTCTCTTTCCCCCCTACTATTTTATCCAATTACCCCTTGATAGTACCTAACCACCTCCATCGTCCTCGCCTCCGACCGCCCTCCGGCGAGCCGCCCACACCACTCCACCCATCCACACGGCCCGCCAACCCTCTCGTGAGCTCCACCTCACCACCAAGAACTCAGTCCACCCCTCCACTGCCACTCCAGACCTCCACAAGCACCCCCCGATCAACCCCACATTCTCCGACCACAGGTTGACCTAGGCACGCACGCCTAGGCCAACTTGCGGCCTGCAGCACTGCGCATCATCTTCACCGTGCTACGGCGAATGTTTCTAGCTAATCTGATTGGGCCAATAGGTCATTCTTGTGTATGACAGGTCGCAGCTCTTGCCGCCATTGAAGGTCGAAGCAGTGAGGAGCTTGTGGCAGCTTCAGGCACTAGGGCGCCCAGGCTGCAGGTGCAGCGGACTCACGCAAGTGTCGCAAAGCGAGTAAGGCCAGCAAGTCGCACTGCGAGGCCAGCAGCTGGGCAATTGCACGACGGGAGCTCTGCGGACGTGCGTGAGATCGGGACTGATCAGATAGTCCCACATCGTGGAATCGCGAAACACAAGTATAATATAAATTATTTTTGTGTTTTAAGCTCACTACCTCCGTAAGCACAGGGGTGAGGTCCCTCACCTGCCCTCACACCCGCCTCGTCCGCAGCTTGACCTCGCGAATCTGGCGGGATCCGACTCGACCCAATCCTTGAGCACAACTCGCGCATCATCACCTGCCGGTGCGCCTGGTCCCGGGTGCGAAGCCAACCCGATTACCCGTGTAGCTCTCAGGAGAGCGTCCTTGAGCGTATTGCAGAGAAAGAGAGAGACGTTTGGGTGGAGGGATGGGGGTAGGTTTTGCCTTGGCTGTGGTGTGCGTAGGAAAGAAGAAGCAAAGGAAGAAGCGAACACTTAGCAGCTGTAGAAAAGGAAGAAGAGAAGAGACCAAGGAAGAAGAAGCCTTGGCAGAAAAGAGAAAGAAGAAGGAAGGCAAGGAAAAAGAAAGAGAAGAATGAAGAGAGGCCAAGTGAAGACTCTGCAAAGATCAGAAGAAGAAGAAGAAAGAAGGAAGGCAAGGCAGGAGAAGAAATAAGAAACAAGAAGCAAAGGCAGAAAGAGAAAGAAGCAGAAAGGAGAAGAAGAGAGGGGATTGCATTTAAGATGTCTGATACAGAAATCAGACGTCCTATTCTATTTTCTTTTACAAATCCTTTTTAAAGTTCTCTCTTTGAATCACTCATTTTCACTTAACAGTTGTATTCTGTGGTTTTAAAAAGTACTGAGATTGCTCCCCGTGTTAGACCTCGGATACTCTAGTTTTTCGAGTAATAAAATTCTTTATATTTGTTTAAACGTTTTGTCGGTTATACTACAACGTGATACACTTTAAACCCGCACAAAAATGTGAGAACATTTTGGCACCTTTGCCGGGGAGTAACGGGCACTTTTAAAGCTTTTGATTACAACTGTTCTATCTAATATCTGACTTAACTTCACTCTTTTGTTGTGTTCACACAGGGAAAGCAAAACAAAAAGGAAAGAATAATAACTGCACAATAAATTCTCCAAGGAATAGGTAATTTCCATAAGCCCTCTCTCTTAACCCTCTCAAAATCTAAAAAGGAAAAAAGAAAAAAGAAAAATCAACTTAGGGCTACCTGTTTCATAATTAGTAACTCATCAAGTTGCCTGATTTTCATTTCAACACATTTTTATCTGTTCGTCCAACTAAGGCAACTAGGCCTAACCTTTCTTGATTGAGCCCTAGGTGCTAATTTCTGAGGCAACTAAATTGGGCCGACTAGAGCCAAGTTAGGGATTGCAAAGCTAGGGTTTTTAGAGACACATCTTCTCTTAAAATAAAGAAACAAATTGTCCAAAAAGAGGTGTGCCTAAACCGTGTTTGAAAAGATCTATACAAAAGGAACCCTAAGCAAATCAGGCTGTTTATCCATTTGAACCATAAAAGAAAGGACCTAAAAGCTCTCAAAGGAACAAGTGGTGAAGTTGATCCCTTGGGTCAACCAACCTTAAAATTAGGTCACTTTTGCACTCAAAATACTTAAAAGTTCAAGTGGAACATTAAGCACCTTGATCTTAAAAAGGTAGACTTAAGAGGTCAAGGTCTCCATTCTGGTCTACCTGGAACCGCAGTGACAAGAGAGGTCGGGTGGGGGAAATCCTGTAACCCGTGGGGACGCTCTACCGTGTAGGGGTCTTTGCGGGACTCTCCCTCTCTGGCTGCCCAGGTATTTCTCAGGTGGACGATCTTCTGATCCAGGGGTCCATCTGCCCCGAACCTCTATAGTCACCCAACAATTTTTTTTGGGTGTCTTGATTGGGTCCAGCACCTTCTAAATCTCATCACATCTTTCGGTGCATGTTCGGTAGGAGGTCCTTAAGGCCACCCTTAAGACCTCCTTTAGAAATTCATTCTCGTCGAGGCCAAGCCTCGACACCCTTGTTTGTGCAGCAACCCCAGTATATAAATCTCTCATCTGATTCAGACCCTGGTTCTCCTTCTCCTTCCATCATGGCACAACCCATTGAAGAGGAGAACAACCTTGAACACCAACTTCAACGCCTTAATGATCTCTTTCAGAACTTTGTAAACCCACCACAGCGACCTATGATGCGAGATCACTATAATCCCGCTGCGGTGGCAATCGAACCCCGAGTACGAATCCCAATTAGAGGACCTGATTCTGAACTGAAGCCCAATATGATTCATACCATACCGAAGTTCCATGGGCTTAACTCTAAGGATCTATTCCAACACATCAAGCAACTCAAGCATCTGGCCTAGACCTTCAGGTCAGATGTACAAAATCGGGATATCCTACTCATGAAAATGTTTTCGTTCTCCCTCATGGACAAGGCCGCACATTGGTATCAAACTCAAACCCGTCCGATCAACACATGGGAGGAACTGCAGTCCGAATTTTTGACAAAATTCTTCCCCGTTGGCCGAACGAATGCCTTGCGCCACCAGATCACTCATTTCACTCAACAACCGGGAGAACCTCATCACGAAGCTTGGGATAGATTCCTAGATCTCATGTGAAACGCTTGGCTTCGGGATAACCGGGTTTTAGTTTGTTATAACGTTGTAGTATAGCCGGTTATTACCAACATTTCAAATATATAAATTTTTTACTCGGAAAATAAAAGAGTTCCCGAGGTCGAACCCAGGGAGCAAGTTGTATTCTAGAGATATACATGTTTCTTTTACAAAATAAAGAAAAAGAGAGGGAAAGAATTTGTTGTTCTCTTTGTTTTCTCCTCGTGATGTTCTTCTTTCTTTCTTTCTTCAGATCTCCTACTTCTTCTTTGTTCTGCAGAGGTGATGCTCCTCTTTCTTTCTTCAGATCTCCTTCTTCTTCTTCCTTGGTTTCTGTCTTGGCCTCTCTTCTTCTTTTTCTGCAGTCTCTTCTGTGAAGGTTTCTTCTTCCTTGGCTCTGCTGTACTTCTTCTCTGCAGCCTTTCCTCTTCTTCTGCCTTGCTCAGCCTCTTCTTTAGAGTTTCTTCTTGTTTCTCCTCCCTGCGGCTAAGTGTCAGCTTCTTCTTTTCTTTCTCAGCCAGGGACGTCACCCCACCTTCCTTCTTTTCCCTTCAAGCCGTCGTCTGATTTCCAAATCAGACGACTTAACTACCTGTTGCTACAGTCAGCTTCCTTCTTCTTCCGCGGGTCTTCTTCTTCGCCTGTGCCTGCACACTTCAGAGTTTTTCGTCAGAGGCAAAACCTACTCTACCCTTCCCCCCCACGTCTCTCTCTCTCTCTGAAACCACTCTTGGGAAAGCTCTCCCAGAGTTGCCGGGTAACCGAGTTCGGGTCAGGCCCGGGTCCAGACCCACCGGCGTGCGTGGTGGGCGAGGAGTGCAGGTCAGTCTTAAGTCGGGTCGGGTCGGGTCAGGTCCGCGGGGCGTGAGCGCGGACGAGACCGGGTAACCGGGCGGGTGAAGGGGACCTCACCCCGTGTGCTGAGGCAGTAAGCCTTCAGCACTTTTGCATCTTATGTCGCTGCGACTCTTCAGGCGTTTCCGAGGTGGGACTAAATGTCCCACCTCAATTGCGCGCCCGCAGCGGGGAAGTCAGCAGGAGATTGCGGCGTCACGCGAAGCTTTCTGCCTTAGCTGCGAACCTGGTGTTTTGCCAAAACGCCTTGCAAGGCCTGGGAGTTGAATCTGGGCGTGGCGCTGAGCGTGGCGTGCCTGTAGCTGCAGGCGGAAGCAGTTCCTCCTGCGCGGCAATGGCGGCGGAGGTCGGGTGGCCTGTTCACAAGAAAACGGCCTCTCGACCTAATCAGAAAGTGCCAGGAGCTTCGCCAGGGTGCGGCGAAGCTCGTGTGGGTGGTGGCGAGGCGCGGGGCGGCGTGCGAGGGCTGCCCTAGGTCGGACTGTGGGTCGGAGGATGGGTCTGTTCGGTGGGGTTGCAGAGGGTGATGTGGGGGAAGTGTCAGGGCGGGGGTTGATCAGGGTGAGGAGGCGGAGGTCCTGCGGTGGTCGGCGAGCCGTGTGGGTCGCTGAGGTGATGGGAGCGGCTCGCCGGAGGATGGCCGGAGGCGGAGAAGGTGAGGGTGAACAGGAGCGGTCGAGGGTTTAATCAAATAAAAGACAGTGAGGAAAAGAAAGAGGAGGAGAAGGGGAGTAGCTCTAGCTTACTTGCAGGGACGAAGGGGGAGGAACAGGGCGACAGTCGTATCGACTGTCGCCGGAGAAGACGATGCTCAGGGAAAGGGGCGGCGGCGAGCAGAGAGCCGGAGAGGCGCCAGCTGGGTGCGGCGTGGCGCGGGAAGAGCATGGGAGGAAGTCTCTGCTGCTGGTATTGCGGCAGAGCGAAGAGGTGGAGGGGGAGGAAACCGCTGGAGCTGGTGAGCGTCTGCCGGAGGAAGAAGAGAGGAAAGTTGGGGATTTTCTCCGTCAGATCCAGGCTGCCCCGGTCGGTGGAGCAACGGGGGGTATTTGGAGGGATCAAACAGGGAGGAAGGCGGAGGGAGACGACGTGTCTCCCTCGCCGGAGGATGGTCGGAAACAAGAACCCATACCGTCCGTGCATTCGCACGGCCGGTATGGTGGGTTACAACGACCAGGGGGGTGTCCCTGCGATGGCTGACGACGCAGGGCACCCCCGGTTTACTTGCCAGGTCCCCCACCTCACCCTGCGCGGCGCCATGCTCCGCGCAAGGTCGCCGGAGCATGGTGCTGGCAGGTTTTGCAGGAGGGACCTGATTGCAAAGAACGAAGGAGAGTTAGGGGCCAAAATGCGAGGGTTCAAAAGTTGAGGGCCAAAGAGTAAATATATGAGGACCAAAGTGTAAAGTCGGTCAAGGAGGTTTCTTCTTAGGCTCAAGTTTTTATACATGGCTAATTAGGACCTAAGGAATCTGATGGTGAATTTCATTTCCATATTAAACCTTGTTTGACCGGTCAATTTGTGCAAAAACCCAAATTAAGTTATTAATTGGGCATGGTTCTCAATGTAGGTCAAAAAGGTTTCTGAAGGCCAAATTGAAGGTTCTAAACCCTGGAGATTATTTTTCTATGAATTTTAGAGGGTTTATTCTATTTTTACTTTGCCTTGAACCTTGTGAATTGAAGTGGGTTGTTTTAGGGTTACAGATTATCATTTAGTTTCTTGGAATTGCTGTAGCCCTTGCTAGATCATTTCATCCCACTCTTATTCTTATTAAGCTGCTTTGACCTATGTTTGGGCCCTGAATTACCCTGTATGCAGATTATACTGGTAAAATTGCATTTTTACCCCTTATGACTTATTTTCTTCTCAAACTCAGGATTCTCTGAGTTAAGCCTTTCCTTGAGATATGTAGGAGCTTTTATCCTTTGTATTAGGTCAAAATGAGCTAGTTATGGCTCATGATGAGGTTCTCATCATCATGCGAAAGTGCCCCCATCACGGAGTTCCTAAGTGGGAACAAGTCCAGTCTTTTTACCAGGGACTTCGTGAGGATATTCGTTTATTCGTTAATGCAACGTGCGGAGGAAACATCATGTGTCAACACGAGGACACGGTGTGGGGGACTATCGAAAACATGTACGAGAACTCCATAAATAATGACTCCATGGGCTTATTCGACAGGACGAATGCCCGCGTATCGACGAATCTAAGAGGGACACATGAGATGTAGGACCTGTCCACTTCCGTCGACTTGAAACTGATGGCCAGTCGGTTGGACAAGGTTTCTATCATAGAAAAGAAGGTGGACGAGCTAACTTGACATTTGCAGCAAGCCACCTCTGCGCAAGACTCTTTTGCACGACCTCCTCTAGCAAGGGAAACTATGCAAAACATCTATCACCATCCTGCCAAGGGGATGGACCCATATCCACCCCCGTCTGCCTCTCAGACCGGAGTGACCTCCGATCCATTCTACTCGAGTTGGGGGAACTCTGAATCCTCGTATTCTGACTTTCCCGAGGTTCCTCAGAACTGCGAGGACCTCAACGCCATCCAGAATGACCCATTCTCCAATACCTACAACCCTGGATGGCGAAATCATCCTAACTTTCAGTGGGCGGGAAATTCTCAAAGACCACCATATCAACCCCGTCCACAAGCCTCTTGTCCATTTCAGCTGCCTCAGCCTCAGCCCAATCCCACCTACCAATCCGGGCAAAACCAGGATCAAATGACTCTTATCCTTCAAGCACTGGCTGACATTCAAAAGACGAATGTGGCAATGCAAAAATAGCACAAGGATGAGATCACAGAGGTTCGCAACCAACTTGCCCAGATGGAAAATTCCTACCAACCTGGCACCCTTCCTTCGCAACCTCTTCCCAACCCAAATAATGTGCTAACCCAGAAGCACGTTATGAATCCAAATTCGGGCCAAACACATGTGATTTATCAGGCCCCTGCTACTCCATCACCAGACTGGATGGAGGCTTCAACATCTTATGCAGGATTTCAGCAGCAGCCACCCCTCCTACTTAACCCAAATCAGGCCGGGTTGAACTCTGTAACAACACGTGGTGGTAGAACAACCCAGGACCCACATTATACGAACCACTCCAAGCCTGATAATAGCCAAGACCCTAGGATAGTTATCCAAGATACTACTATCCCAGGTGAAGAACCTGGACCTATCCTAGAGGAACCAGCTAGGATCCCATTTCCTGAGGCCTTGACCAAAGGAAAAAGAATAACCAAACCTGTGGCTCCCGAGGAGGATCTGGTCAAGCTCTTTGAACAGGTCCAGATAAACATCCCGTTGATGGATGCAATTCGCCACATACCGGCTTACGCAAGATTCTTGAAAGACATATGCACACCTAAACGTAAGCCGCGAACCAAGGATGAGAATCCAATCGTACTGTCAGAGCAAGCCAGCTCTGTCATCTTGAGAAAACTCCCACCCAAGGCTAAAGACCTAGGAACTCCCTTGATTTCTTGTAAAATTGGTGAAACCCAATTTGATAGAGCCCTACTAGATCTAGGTGCCTCCATAAATTTAATACCTACATCCCTCCTTGACCACCTTGAAGAATCTGAACTTAAACCCACTGAGGTGACATTACAGTTAGCCGATCGATCCATCAAGTCACCCAAAGGAATACTCGAGGATGTCATTGTTAGGGTAAGAGATTTTTATTTCCCAGTGGACTTCATAGTACTAGACATGGATGCACCTAAGAACCCAAGGGACACACCAATCATATTAGGGAGACCCTTTTTGGCCACTACTAGGGCCAACATTAACTGCGAAGAGGGCCAGATAGAATGAAAATTTGGGAATCAAAACATGAAGATTGACATTTTCAAGGTCCAGCAAGGGATTAATTGCAGGGTTATAGAGGAAATATGTGATGTCAAAGCCGTGGTTGATGAATTGCATATAGAGGACAACCTGATTATTCCTGATCAACCACTAGAGAATCAAAAACCGCTAACAGAAGAGTGCGAACATGATCTAGACACACCTATGACTCCTACCATTGCTCCTGATACAAACCCCGAACCACCTGTGCTGCTGACAACCCTGTCATGGAACTCAAACCCCTTCCCGAACATCTGAAGTACGTCTTTTTGGATTCAAATCAGACATTTCCTGTGATTATCAATTCTCGACTCACACCTGACCAGGAACTCCTTTTGATTTATGTTCTCCAGCAACATCGTAGAGCCATTGGATGGACTCTCGATGATTTGACTGGTATAAGCCCTTCATACTGCACACATCGAATCTACACAGAAGAAGGTGCACGACCTTCAAGAGAAATGCAAAGATGCCTAAACCCTAACTTGCAGGAGGTCATGAAAAAGGAGATCATAAAGTGGTTAGATGCAGGGATCATCTACCCGATCTCCGACAGTCGTTGGGTGAGTCCAATACAAGTGGTGCCTAAGAAGGCAGGACTTACCATCATCACGACTGAAACCGGAGAAGTCATTCCTACCCGAATAGCTAACTCGTGGAGAGTCTACATTGATTACAGAAGACTCAATTCCTCCACGAAGAAGGATCATTTCCCACAACCGTTTATTGATCAAATCCTCAAAAAACTAGCGGGAAATAGGTTCTTCTGCTTTCTTGACGGGTATTCCGGTTACAACCAGGTTGCAATCCATCCAGAGGACCAAGAAAAGACCACATTCACCTGCCCCTTCGAGATGTACATGTTTCGAAGGATGCCGTTTGGTCTCTGCAATGCACCCGCAACTTTTCAGTGGTGCATGCTTGCCATATTCTCAGATATGGTAGGTGATTATCTGGAAGTCTTCATGGATGACTTTTCAGTTTTTGGAGAATCATTTGACGATTGCCTCCAACACTTGGTCCAAATACTCAGGCGGTGCATCAAGGTGAATTTGGTTCTTTCCTGGGAAAAGAGCCATTTCATGGTGCCTGAGGGAATTGTCCTGGGACATCTAATCTCGGAGAAAGGCATCCAAGTGGATCGAGCTAAGGTTAACCTGATTTCCAAGCTTCCTATGCCTAGCTCGATTAAGAACATCCGATCTTTTTTGGGGCACGTCGGTTTCTACCGTCGATTCATCCCTGATTTCTCAAAAATCGCACGCCCCTTGGCCAATCTTCTTTCCAAGGATGTGCCTTTTGAAATTTCCAAGGAATGCACTCAAGCATTTGAGAGCCTACGTGACCGAGTCACCCAAGCCCCGATCCTACAGTCCCCTGATTGGTCTCAATCCTTTCAGATCATGTGCGATGCATCTGACTTCGCTGTAGGAGCGATTTTGGGGCAGAAAATTGACGGGAAACCTGTGGTCATTTACTACGCCAGCAAAACACTGGATGAGGCTCAGCGTAACTATACGGTTACTGAAAAAGAGCTGCTGGCCGTAGTATTTGCCTTGGAAAAATTCAGATTATACCTGTTCGGTTCCTATGTTATCATATACTCGGATCACACAGCTGTGAGGCATCTCCTTGCTAAGAAGGACGTGAAACCTCGATTAATCCGATGGATCTTACTATTGCAAGAATTTGACCTCGAGATTCGCGACAAGGCGGGAAAGCAAAATGTGGTTGCCGATCACTTGTCCCGCCTTCCTTCTATTGATCCTTCCGGACCTATTACAGAACACTTTCCTGATGAGCACCTCCTGACTATCAGTACAAGTCTTCCATGGTTCGCTAATATAGTTAATTACCTGGCATCACATCAGATTTCGTCCGATTGGCCGAAGGCCAAAAAGGACAAATTGCATTCCGATGCCAGGTATTACCTATGGGAAGACCCGTATCTATTCCGCATTGGTGCTGATCAGATAATCCGTCGGTGCATCGCGAAAGTGGAAATCAAAGACATACTCTCATTCTGCCATGACCAGGCATGCGGTGGACATTTTTCAGGACATAAAACCGCATCAAAAGTCCTCCAGTGTGGCTTTTACTGGCCCACAATTTTCAAGGATGCATACGATCACTGTAAGGCATGTTCCCGTTGCCAGACTCTGGGCAACATGAGCCATCGAGACATGATGCCTCTACAACCGATCCTGGTATGCGAAATTTTTGATATTTGGGGGATTGATTTCATGGGACCCTTCCCGATCTCGGATGGCTTCGAATATATCTTACTCGCAGTTGACTACGTTTCCAAGTGGATAGAATCCATTCCGACCCGACCAACAATCATAAAGTCGTTATAAAATTCCTCCATCAAAACATTTTCTCCAGGTTCGGGATTCCGCGTGCTATAATTTCCGACGGAGGGACCCATTTTACAAACGCTCAGTTCAGGTCACTGATGACCAAGTACGAGGTGTCACACCGAATCTCTACTCCTTACCACCCCCAAACTAATGGTCTAGCTGAGCTATCTAACCGAGAGATCAAGAAGATCCTTCAGGTTACTGTTCGACCTAATAGAAAAGATTGGTCTTCTCAGCTTCCGGAAGCATTGTGGGCCTATAGGACTGCCCACAAGACCCAATTAGGAATGTCTCCCTTCAGACTAGTGTACGGGAAGGCATGTCACCTCCCCGTCGAGTTGGAGCATAAATCCTATTGGGCAGTACGGACCTGTAATCTTGACCTTTCCAAGGCTGGAACCCGCAGAAGACTTCAAATGAGTGAGATCGATGAGTTCGCCACGACGCGTATGAGAACTCGCGAATTTACAAAGAACGGGTTGAAGTTTTCACGACAAACACATTTCTAGAAAGGTTTTTCATCCTGGTCAAAAAGTTTTACTCTTTGATGCCCGACTCAAATTATTCCCAGGAAAGCTAAGATCCAAGTGGGTCGGACCCTACCTAGTCTGGCAAATCTTCGAAAATGGAGCCATTGAAATCAGCCCACTCAGCCACGATTCTGAACCTTTTGTTGTGAATGGTCAAAGACTCAAGCCGTTCATTGACATGACCGATATAGATTTGGCTGAGTCATCCTTTACCCTCCATTCCTCTTGAGCTCATTGCGCCTAGCCGATGGCATAAAACTCAGCACTTAACGGGAGGCAACCCGTCATTCTTTGAAAAACACGAAACCTTTTCTGACATCTCTATGCGAAACTCATATTGCACTTTAGGGTTCATCCATTAACATAGCCAACTTCACCTCAGGTATACCTACCCGAGATTAGAAATCGTTCGCAACAAGTCACGTTGACCCATTCACTCACCACACACCTGTCCTAATGCATGAACCAAGCTAAATTCGAACCCACCTAAATTACAATGGGGACATTGCAAGTCTTAGGCATGGGGGGGTATGAAAGTGCAAAATGTCACGAAATTCTTATAAAGAAAGGGTTTCATAAAAAAAAAAAAGACTTGATAGATGGGAGGAACAATTTAGGGTCATACAAATGAGAGGAAGAAAAGAGAGCAAAATGACAAAAAGGAGCACAAAAGGAAAATAAAAAGAAATAGTCATTAGTAAAAGATTAAGGGGTTAACTGAAGTTCTAGATCGAATCAAGAAAAAGAAAAGAAAAGTGCTACGGAGATATAACAAGAGGTTAGCAGGAACACTGGTCTTAGGCCTCTTGGGCTAGTATCTTTAGCTTAAAAATTCACGTATCCATTAAAATCTGGATAGTCCTCAAGAGGTTGAGGAAAATGCGAAGTTTGGGTATTAGGTCTAAGGCTTAGGAAGTATTCGGCCTCGTTAACTGACCTCCGGTTTGCGAGATTCGGTAACCTAAGCTCCCCAAATTCACATACAGTCTGGTTCAGTGCGCATAAACATCCAAATCACGCGAAAAGCGTTTAATGTCCTGAAAAAGTCACCTAGATTAGGAGCGATCAATCAACACAAATTGATTTGGACGAGTTCCCAACGTAGAGAGGCTGGAAATTCCCCTCGAAGATGCGTAACAACATATCGTCTCCTCGGTGCTTGTCTCTTAGGATATTTAAATATCCTACTGGGGGCATGTAAGCACTCTACTGGTTCAGATACCATGGGCGGCATTATCGCGAAATGTCGATCGCCAGGGTCTGGATTCGGCCACAGAATGCCATGGGCGGGATTATCTCGAAATCTCGAAAGCTAGGGTTCCGGGGGTTGCCATGGGCGGGATTATCTCGAAATCTCGAAAGCCAGGGACCCTTGAGGATTGATGATGGGGACGAGGAATCCGATACAGACAGTGTTGAGAAGCTAATTCGAAGCTAGAAATAAAAAGAAAAGAGAGAGAAAAGCTCTCCAAAGAAATAAATCTTCTATCTCTCTCTCACAAAAAAAAAATGCACTGCAAACTGAATTTAGGCTGAAAATGTCTCAAGCACGGGTGCTTTAACCGCGGAGTCCAACAAACCCTAGGTTAGTTTTTGTGGGTCGTAGAAACCTTTGCGGAGGACTGAGGCTAAAGCAGAACAGATCCGGATTTTGGTTGGTACTTGAGTACCTCTAGGCCTATTGTTAGCATTCCTACCTAATCACAAAAGGAGAAGCACTTATCAGTGTTGACAGACACTCAGGGTCTAGAATGGAAGTTAAAACTTTGAAATTTTGCTAAGGGACTAGCAAAAGATACGCATGGGGGTATGATGAGAGCCTCATCATGAGACATAACTAGCTCATTTTGACCCAATAAAGAAGATAAAGATCCTACATAGCCTAGAAGAAGGCTTAACTGAAGGAACAAGTGCTATGAGAAGAAAACATGAAATAAAGGTTAAAACTGCAAATTTACCATTGCAGTACATAAATGGGATTTCTCAGAGGCAAAACATAGGTCAAATGGTCTAAATGGGATAGAAAGTGGGTTGAGTCAATCAGAAATGGGTTTATGTGCAATCTAAGAATTAAATGACACTTGGTAACCCTAAAAACAGACCCGCTTAAATTTACAAGGTTCCGGTCGAAATAAAAATCAAGTAAATCCTATAAAAATCATGGAAAAACATCCTCTAGGGTTTAGAACACTTAATTTGGCCTTTGGAACCCAGTTTGACCTAGATTAGGGTCCTAGCTCTTCAATTAACCTAATTTGGGTTTTTACGCAAAATGTCTAGTCAAACGTGGTCAAACCTAAAATCCAACCTCACCATTGGATTCCCTAGGTCCAAATTATGTTTATACCAAAATTTTGACCTAAGGGGAGGTCATCTTGACCAACTTGGCAAATTAGTACACCCAAATCATAAATTGGTCCCTATCTTTTGAATATCTTTGCAGAGAGCCCCCTAAGTTCTTCGCCCCCTTTGCAATCCGGTCCTGCCGCCATTGTTAGGGCAGAACCGAGCTCCGGTGAGGTTTAGAGAGGGATTACTCTCTAATCCCTCAGAGATTCCCTCCCAGAAATGGAAGGGGGATTCTTTGAGGAATTCCCTTCCATCTAAAGCAAATCAAGATCTCTGGTGTGAACCCAATCTCTCATGTGAACGCATGAGAGATTTGAGTATCCACCCTCTTTCCATCTCCGGCGAGCCGGCAGAGTTGATTGCGCGGTTTCCACGCGCTAGAAGGAGCGGCCAGCACCTATAAAAGACTCCCCAGACCCTGCCGCAGATCTTAAGCTTGAATTTGACGGAGATCCCCTCAAATTTCCTCTCTCCCACTCTGGCCAAAAGACCCGCAAGCTCCGACGATCTTCTCCCCTCCTTCTCGTCGCTCTGCTGCCATACCAGCAGCAGAGTCAACTCCGCCGCTTCCTCCCGCGTCTCGCCGTACCAAGCGCACATGCCCCTGCCCTCATCCTCGTCGCCGCTTCCTCCCTCAGGGTCCTTCTTCCCCGATGATGGCAGTTACGCTCCGTCCACTCCGCTGCCTCCATTCCTTCCAGATCACCCCAGATACCCTCTCCATCCTCTCCTCTCTCTTTTCCCCCTGCTATTTTATCCAATTACCCCCCTGCTATTTTATCGTTGAAATGTGTATAGTGGTTAACCTAATTTGGACCTAACCATCTCCTTACAAAATTTTTAACCTGGCCTAATTGATTTTATCTTATCACTTTCAAGCCCAAGGTCGAACACAGGGAAGTGGGGTTAAAGTCGAGTTTCTATGTTTTCCTTAAAACGCATCTCTTCCGTTCGTTTATTGTGTTTTTGGTGTTTTTCTTATTTAGGTTTTTTTATGGTAATCCTTGTTCTTGAGGCACACCCTCAAAATTGTGTCCTTGGCTTTTAGCCAAACAAAGTCCCAAAACAAGTCTTGCTACTCGCAAGACGAGGTACCTGCAAGTCAAAGATTATCTTTTCTTTTTTATGTATTTTTTTTAATCTTTTTACTAACAGAAAAGCAAATAGACAGAAAGTAAATATAGTATGTATATATATATGTAGTATATATATAAAGGGGTGGGGGTGGAGGTGGCGATGGAGTGTAGCACTATGTCGAGTCAGTCGACGTCTAGAGAGACGCAACCAACACGACTAGGTGCCGCGTGGAGTGTGGATGGAGGATGGATGATGTATGGGACCACGATTTTTTTGTACGTGTGTATCAGGGAATATCAGCAACTGGTGCAGATATTCCCGCGATACAGCGTATAATAAATAACATGAAAATATATGTACATATGTATATATATAGGTAAATATATCTATATATATATAAATGTATAGTTATATATGTATAGATATATATATATAGATATATATTTGTATATATATGTATATAAGTATATATATATATATTACTATATATATGTATATATATATATGTATATAAGTATATATGTCTATATATATATAAGTATATGTATAAGTATATAGATGTATATATAAGTAGATATATATATATATATTATATATATGTATATATATTATATATATGTATATATATAATATATATGTGTATGTATACATAACTATATAGATATACTATGTATATATATATATATATATGTATGTATGTATATATATATTTATATATATGTTACTATAAGTGTGTGAGTGTGAGTGTATGTGTTGGTATAGGTGTGTGTGCGTCGGTGAATGTGTGTGTGTGTGCGTTGCTGTGAGTGTGTGTCTGTTAGTGAGTAAAAGAGAGAGAGAGAGAGAGAATACGTGAGAGAGAGCGGGAGCGGGCGGGAGAGATCAGCAGAGAGAGAGAGAGCGGGCGAGAGAGAGAGAGCGGACGTGCGAGTTAAGACGTTTGCTCGCGGCGGCGGATGTCTGGAGTCGCGTTGTCTGGAGAAGGCAGCGGACGTCTGGAAACGGCAGGTGCGGGCGTGCCTCCTGTGCGTAGGGTTCTGTAGGCGTGCGCGAAGTCGACGAGCGGGCGATGGCGTGGAGGAGCGAGCGTGGAGGAGGTCTGCAGGTGGTCGCGGAGGGTCGCGGAGGAGGGCAGGGGGCGGCGCGAGGCCGTAGCCGGCCGCTGCAGTGCGCGCTGCGGCGGCTACGGGTGCAACTGCGAGGCAGACAGAACAGAGACGGAGGCGGGGAACGCCCTGCAGACGCGCGCGGAGGTGGTGAGCAGCTGCAGGGACGGTTGCGGAGGAGCGGGGAGGACCTGCTGCTACTGCTGCGTGGCTTCAAGCTTCGAAGCTTGGAGTGGCGGCAATGGCGTTAAAGAGAGAAAAAAAATGAAACGAGGACGACACCACGCCCACCGGCTCGTCGAAGAGCTGGGTGGTGGTGTCCCCACTGTGGTGGTGTGCACCACAGTGGGTACTCCTGCTCGTCGGGTGCCTCCTCGACGGAGGGCCGACGTATGGGAGGGGAAGACGGTGGAGAAGATGGCTACGGGTTTGTTTCGTGCAGCCGCCTCTGTTTCGAGGATGAAGCTGCAGCTTCTTATAGAGGAGAGAGTGGCGTACCGGCTGCAGCAGGGAGAGGGTGCGCGAGTTGCAGCTATAGGGAGCGGCGTTGGCAGGGAGAAGTGACGTGGAGTAAATGCATGCAGCTGCTGCGGGAAGAAGTGCAGCCGCGGGAAGAAGAAAAGAAGAAATCAAGAGAGAAAAATATGAAAAGAGGTGGAATTTGCAAGGAGGCACTTGAGATAAAATGTAACTATGCAAGCCATTGTTTTACTCCTCTTCCTCTCTTGATTAAATGCATGCATGCAAGCGTTTTTACAAATGCGATTACAGGATTCTATTATGCAATGTTAATGCTCGAAAATAGCACAAGAAGGCGTTATTACAGGCGTGTTTTGACGTGCAAACATATACCCCCATGCCTATCTTAAGCTGAAGATTTTCTTCTGAGGTGATATACGTGTGTTTATTATCGAATATTTTGAGAACCAATTGTAAAGAAGACTACCAGTACTTTAAGTCTCACATGACATAGATCATCTCTCAACTAACCAGGACTCTTGATATTTAAACCTTAAGTACGATTTCCAGGACCCAGGAGGTTTTTTCCGTACTCGAGAGCTCAAGAGGTTATGGTTTGTGCATAGTGAAGGATCAAGACTGACCAGATTAACATTAAGACTCAATCCCAAGGTTTCACGAATTTTTAAGTACAGGTTGGTCCCAGTTTCAGCTCATGTCTTCCGATTGACCCTTAAGATGATGACGGAAAACTCAACTCCCATTTTCTGATTTTTTTTTTTTTGGCTCACCGGAAAACAAATTATACAGACATTTATGAGATATACTGACTCCTTTGCAACATCTTTTTTTTTTTTTTGACAACTTTTTTTTTCTCTTTTCTTTTTTTTTCTTTTTTTTTGTTTTTTTTTTTTTTATTTTTTTATTTTTTTTTTAAACACGTGTCAGTATATCTCTTACAACACATTTTGAAAGAGCACACTTTTTTTTCTTTTTGGTGGGAGAGTTTCATTTTGGTGGAAAGAGTCGCTCCTAAACACAAGACTAAAGCCTGGGATAAAAAGTCTACCTGCGTGCACAGGTAAGGACTCCACCTTCCCTAATGAACACTAGGGTTGGATCTTATGTTCACCTGGCCTTTCCTGATATGTGTAGTGTGAACCACGTTTACTTAAGCTCTCAAGTAAAAGTAAACCAACGGATCTTGTACTTGTGTCTCAGGTACAAGAAAACATCCTTAGTTAGGAGAGATCTTGATCTATTTTGTCAATGCTTTAAGTGAATTAAGCCGAGCCTGAGCGAATCAAGCTTTTGTGGCCTGGAAAGTCTTCAAAACAGAGGTTGAATATCCATAAACACTTATTGCCTTTTTGTTTCAGCTTTCAAATCATTACTAAACACCATTTATTATTATTATATATATATATATTTTTTTTTTTCTTCTTTTTTGTTTTTCTTGCATATTTATAAATAGGTGGGAACTGTATGATACCATAACATACCCAGATCCTATGGATGCCTATCCACCCCCCCATGCCAAACAATGCTATGTCCTCATATGCATGTAGGGAAAGGCAAAGAAAGGATGGAAGATCGGGTAACAAGAGCTGAGGTTCAGGGTATAGATCAGGGTGGAAGGGTGGGTGGATGGTGGGTGGTGAAGAGAAAAGTGAAGTGATTGCGATAGAGGTGTGAAAAGTGATGGTGGATGGTGAGTGCTGTTTGGGTGCCTCCCAACAAGCGCTGAATTTAACGTCCCCAGCTGGACTCAGAATGAGGCAAAGAATTAGTTACCCTCTAGCAGGGCAACGGTTTCTCCAACGGGGGCAGGTTCATGAGTCAGATAGGGTTTCAAACGCTGCCCGTTGACCGTAAATTTACGCCCAGATTTGGGATCTTCGATCTCGACGGCCCCATTGGGGAATGGTCTTGAGACCAGGAAAGGACCAGTCCATTTGGACTTCAATTTCCAAGGAAAGAATTTGAGTCGGGCATTATAGAGCCAAACTTGCTGAGATGGCTAAAATTCCTTCCGCCGAACATGGCTGTCGTGAAAAGCCTTAGTGCGCTATTTAAAGGTTAGAGCAGAATCATAGGCTTCACGATGGAGCTCTTCCAGCTCTTGGAGTTGGAGTTTCCTTTCTCGTTCACACAAGTCTGGGTCGAGGTTACATTGGCGAACCACCCAATAAGCGCAGTGCTCCAACTCCACAGGAAAATGACAAGGCTTCCCGTAAATGATTCTATATGGAGACATACCAAGGGGAGCCATGAAGGCGGTCCGATACGCCCAAAGTGCGTCAGTCAGCTTGTCGGACCAATCCTTACGGTCAGGCCGAACCATTTTCTGGAGAATCTGCTTGATTTGCCGGTTCGACACTTCCGCCTGGCCGTTCGTCTGAGGATGATACGGGGATGCGATACGATGGTGGACTCCGTACCTCCTCAGAAGTGCCCGAAAAGAAGCATGGGTAAAGTGGCTTCCTCCATCCGAGATAATGGCCCAAGGGATACCAAAACGTGCAAAGATATGGTCCTTGACGAATCGGGTGGAGATAACATGGTCAGCACGGCACGCGGGAATAGCCTCGATCCATTTCGAAACATAGTCGACGGCCACGAGGATGAATTCGAAGCCGTTGGATGGAGGAAAGGGACCCATGAAGTCAATTCCCCAGATGTCGAAGATTTCTGCAGCGAGGATGTTTTGCAAGGGCATCATGTCACGACGTGCCATTGACCCTAATGACTGGCACCTAGTGCAATGCTTGGCATAAGTATGTGCGTCCTGGTGAAGGGAGGGCCAAAAGAAACCGCATTGCAACACCTTGGCTGCAGTTTTCCTCCCAGAGAAATGGCCTCCACAGGCCTGATCGTGGCAGAAGGATAGCACACTGGGGAACTCACTGTCAGGAATACAGCGACAGATGATTTGATCAGCACCTATCCGAAAAAGAAGTGGATTATCCCAGAAATAATACTTTGCTTCTGCCATGAGACGCTCGCGCTGGTTTTTAGGCCAGCCACGTGGAAGAGATCCAGAAGCAAGGTAATTGGCAATGTCGGCATACCACGGTCCACTTGCCACATTTATTGCCAATAGGTGCTCATCAGGAAAAATTTCATTAATTGGCAGAGTAAGTCCAATATGGTCAGGGTCCAGTCTGGAAAGGTGATCAGCCACAACATTCTGGGCTCCGACCTTATCACGAATCTCAATGTCAAATTCCTGGAGCAGAACGATCCAACGAATCAGTCTAGGCTTGGCATCCTTCTTGTGCATGAGATGGCAAATGGCCACATGATCAGTGAAAACAATAACGTGAGAGCCCAGAAGGTAAGAGCGGAATTTCTCTAGCCCAAAGACAACCGCCAGTAGTTCCTTTTCAGTGGTAGTATAATTACGCTATGCCTCGTCCAACATCTTACTGGCGTAGTATACCACGAAGGGGTGTCTATCGCGTCTTCGTCCCAGGATGGCTCCGACTGCAAGGTCTGAAGCGTCACACATAAGTTCAAAGTCGAGGGACCAATCAGGCGGCTGGAGAACAGGGGCCTTGGTGACAGCATTATGCAGCTGCGTGAATGCTTGTATACAGTCAGGGCCCATGTCGAAGGGCACGTCGGTTGATAGGAGATGAGTTAAGGGTCGAGAAATTTTGGAGAAGTCTTTGATGAATCTCCTATAGAAACCGACGTGTCCCAAGAAGGAGCGGATTTGTTTGACAGATCCAGGCACAGGTAAATCAGCAATGACATCGAGCTTAGCTCTGTCAACCTTGATACCCCTATCGGAGATGATATGTCCAAGAACAATTCCCTCGTGCACCATAAAATGACTTTTTTCCCAGGAAAGCACGAGGTTTACATCAATACATCTCCTAAGGATGCGAGTCAGGTTGGCAAGACATTCGTCGAAAGATGGTCCAAAGACTGAAAAGTCATCCATGAAGACCTCGAGAAAGTCACCACCATGTCATGAAATATCGCCAGCATGCATCTCTGGAAAGTTGCTGGCACGTTACAAAGTCCGAACGGCATCCTTCTAAAGGTGAAGGTGCTGAAAGGGCTGGTAAAAGTGGTTTTCTCTTGGTCTCGGGGGTCTATTGCCACCTGGTTATATCCTGAGAATCCATCCAGGAAGCAGAAAAATTTATTTCCCGCTAACCGCTCCAGGATTTGGTCAATAAATGGTAGCAGGAAGTGATCTTTCTTGGTTGTAGCATTGAGTTTCCTATAATCTACACACACTCTCCAAGATGTAGGAGTGCATGTAGGGATGGATTCGCCCCTGTCATTGACACGGATGGTGAGTCCTGCCTTTTTGGGCACAACGTGAATCGGACTCACCCAGGGGCTATCGCTGATCGAGTAGATTATACCCGCATCCAGCCACTTAATGATTTCATTCTTAATGACCTCCCGCATGTTAGGGTTGAGACGTCGCTGCATCTCGCGAGAAGGTCGAGCCTCCTCCTCCGTATATATACGATGAGTGCAGTAGGAGGGGCTAATACCAGATAAGTCTGATAAAGACCATCCAATAGTTGCCTTGTGTTCTAGGAGGACCTTAGTTAGTTTGCACTCCTGCTCCATGGTTAATTTTGAACTGATGATTACAGGGAGCATTTCATTTGGTCCCAGGAAAACATACTTGAGTGTATTAGGCAGCACTTTTAGCTCAGGAGTGGATGGGGAAGGATCTGGCATTTCTTGGGACGAGAGTGTCCCAGACGGGTAGGAGAACAAGTTAGGAGGAAGAAACTAGCCTTCAGATTGTCCAAGAAGAGGGGCTTCTTGGATAGATGGATCCAAAAATGAATAGCCCCAGTGAGAAGTATATGGGCTCAAGGTCCCAGTGTGGATTTGTAAATCCGCCTGATTTGGCGAGGAAGAAAGGGCAATTCGGTCTTCATGAGTGTGGACCGACAGTGAGTAGCCCGGATATGACTCAGACCACGAGATATGGGAAGCGGAGAAAACCTCGTCAGAAGTCTGGCCAGGAGAAGGTACTGGACAAGGGAGGGATTGGGGAACGTCACAGTATGTGTTGGTCAGGCAGTTATCAGTGTTTATAGGTAATCCGCAGCAGTCCGAATAAGTCCCAATTAGTCCGATACACGCGCTGACGGCCATGTCCTCGTCAGACGTGTCATCCTCAATGCAATCGCAATCAAAGTTCTTGGCTGCCTTGAATATGTTAAGCTTGAGCTTCTCAGATCCAACGGCAATCTCAATACATCCCGACTCGCAGTCGATGTGGGCGCGGGCTGTGGCCAAGAAAGGTCGACCGAGGATGATCGGACAATCAGAAAGTGAACTAGGAACTTCCATATCTAAAACAAGAAAGTCAACAGGAAAACAGAGACTGTTGACCCTAACCACCACGTCTTCCACCACACCCTTTGGGATTTTGACAGAACGATCTGCCAACTGTAATGTGACAGGGGTGGGTTTCAGATTTCCCAAGGAAAATTTTTCGAGCATGATGGTCGGTATGAGATTGATGGAAGATCCTAGATCAAGCAGGGCACGGTTAAAACTGTAGCCTTGGATGCTACAGGAAATCAGTGGTGTGCCCGGATCTTTCTGCTTCGGTGGTAAGTTTAACAGTATAGCACAACTCGCATGAGGCGAGAGAACCACCGGATTCTTAGTCTTCTTTGACTATCGCCTGGGTGTTGTGTAGTCTTTGAAAAATCGAGCGACAGTAGGTATGTGGTCAATTGCCTCGAGCAGGGGTACCTTGATTTGTACATCCCTGAACAAATTACGTAGGTTGTCAAAGGCCTGCATATTTTTCTTTTTTCCTTTTGGCTCCCTTAGTAGAGCCTCAGGGAATGGGACTGATTCTGGCACAAGTTTTGGTGCATCATCCTCTCGCGAATGCGGTATGCATCCCGAATGAGAGGGCGAAGAAGAAGACGGGCCAGGATCAGGTCGAGGCGGATCGACAGTCTGCTTACCGCTCCTCGTATTGATAGCATTGGACAATGCGGGTCCAGTGGGATCATATGGTGGAGGAGGGTTTGCAATGGGGACATAAGAGTGTGGTGCTGCAGCAGGATTAGCCTGAAATCCCAGTGGAATGCTCGGAGCTTGCAGAACTTGATTAACCTGTCCCTGAGAAGGTCGTACCTGTGGTTGAGAACCACGGGGTACGAAATTTCGCGGGTTTGGAACAGGTTGGGCGGGAAGAGTGCCCTGAGATCGAGTCGCCATGCGTAGTTAACCGATCTCGGCGTTCTGCTGCGCCAATTGGTGCTGAAGAGAGGTCATGTTCTCTTCATGGCGCTTTGACATTTCCGTCATCATTCGCATCAATTTGTCAAGAGGGCTTGATGCGTGTTCAGTTTGTGGTACGCAAGGGCCTGATGGCGGATTTGCCATAGGATTAAACTGGACCCTTGGGATGACGGGTGCGGACGGTAGCATTGGTCCACCCGCGGGGTTTTGGCGCTGCGGGTTGTTGGACCATGCGAAGTTCGGATGATTACGCCATCCTGGGTTATAAGTGGCAGAGAGCGGGTTGTTCCCCAGGGCGCAAGCGTCTTCTATGCCAGAAGATGCATCCACATGTAGATATGCTTCCGAGCACACGGAGGCTTGGTCCTCCGTGTCGAAATACTGGCTCGCAGAAGCCAGTTCCACAAGACTTACTGAGTCGCTTGGTGCGACACTCGGTAAGGAAGGTCTAACGGGCTTTCTCGGGATAAGACTGGTATTAGAAGAACTTGGATTGTGACGAAGTGGTGAAGAGGTGGTGTTTGCCATAGATCGGGCGGGGCTGGCCAGAAGCTCGTCCAGCTTCTTGTGCACGACGGAGACTTCATCTAGTCTTTGTGCAATAAGGCTTAGATCAGTGGATGAATGGCAGGGTCCCGTGTCAACTTCGTGGACATTTCGGGGCTGGATGGTACGATTAAAGGCGACAATGGACGCATTGTTCATCGAGTTTTCACTCATATTTTCAAACAGTTCGAATGCTCCATTCTCGTCTTTATTCATAAAGTTCCCTCCGCAGGAAGCGTCTGCAATTTGCTTCAAAGTCTCATTTAGCCCATAGTAGAAAATCTGGGCTATATGCCACTTAGGCAGACCGTGGTGCGGACACTTCCTGAGGAGGTCGTTATACCTCTCCCATGCCTCATGAAATTGTTCGCCGTTTTGTTGTGTAAATGAAGTGATAGCACGGTGAAGCGCATTGGTCCGCCCGATTGGGAAGAACTTCTTGAGAAACGCTGTTCGCATCTCTTCCCAAGAATGGATGGTTCTCCCAAGGGTGCGTAACCATTGTGATGCTTTATCCCGCAATGAAAACGGGAACATCTTCATGAGGACTATAGATAACCTGACATTTCTTGGTTTAACGGTTTCAGCAAGTCGGGTTAGGTCTTCCAAGTGGAGAAATGGGTCTTCACTTGCAAGACCATGAAAGTGAAAATTGATTAGGCCAATTATGTTTGGTTTTAATTCAAAGTCGTCCCCGCCCATGGGGAGCCGAATTTTTCCTATGGTCTTTGTAGCAGCGGGATTCTGATAAGAGCTAAGAGACCTAGGCTCCTCCCGTTCGGGAGGGTTCTGCATTTCCTCCAATGTTTCCCGAATGGCTTCGATTTGCTCATTATACATTTCCATTTGGGCTTGGAGGCGGGTTATGGGATCTACGGCTCCACCACCTGGTGGATTCTGAGGGTGGTTTCCTCCCTCGGGATTTGGGGGTGGGCGTGCAGCCATGTTTGTGGAGGAGGAGGATGATTCGACTTGTTTTCTAGATTTATCAGTCAATTCAAAGAGTTCAGGGTTTTGTGACCTCCTCCCAAACATGCACTACCGCAGGAAGAATTGGGGAGATGAGAAGGGAAAAGGGATGAGAGAAATGACGCCGCAAAGGTACACTTGATTACAAATCAATACAGTTAAGTTCCTAACCTCTACAGTGTGCCCTTAGACCTAAAGATCTAAGTTACCTACTATCACGAACTACGGAACCGAATGCGAGCACCGTGGAACCACCGGGCCAGATTGAAAGGCCGTTTGCCCCAGTCTTAGACACCCGATAGCACGCGGGAACTCTTACCAGCACGTAGTCGCTACACGCAGGTAGTTAGACCTCCAATCCTTAGTAAGGGTCAAGTTACTACCAGTTTTAATTAGAGGCTTAGGGTCAAGTGCTTTTGGAATGTGAAGGGCGTTGTTTACGGGTAATGCCTAAGTGATTGATTTTAAGAGTGTGTAAGAACAAGCATGCAACGGGGAAATCTCCCCGAATTGAAGTTTTTATTGGCGAATGGTTTTTAGAGTTCAGCCTTAAGTAGTATGAATTTTAGGGTTTTGCTGAATTACCAATTCAACCAATCTCCGGGTTTTTGCAAAAATACAGGTTTTCCTTCTAAAACCCAAGAAACCCTTCTTCAATTATGAGTTAGTTAATGCATGCTAAAATGCAATGGGCTACCCTAAATGGAGATTTCTAAGTGTGGATGCACGAATCAGTTTTATATCAATGTGACAGGGAGCCAAAGCACTTCAATTCAAGTGCTCCCAATCACCAGAAATGATTTCCACACACAAGGCTTCAACCAAAAGATAAAGAAAATAAAATTGTTGGGGTTGAAGTATTCAGGATCGAATCACAGGCAAGTTTGAAAAGTCGTGGTGGGGTTGGAATCAACTCAATTCCAAGTCTCCCCACCAAAAATGTGATCCTGAATTAAAGATAAGTGAGGCAAAAGAGGGATATAAGCAATCTTTTTCTTTGCCTCAAAGAATACTTCCCTCGGCGAGAAATCCAAGAATCAAGATTCTCAGATTTTCGCTATGCGAAGTGTGGCGGGAAATCCCGAGGCAGTGGGAGTGAATACAACCAATCAAACAAGTGAATTTTAATCCACTTGCCCCAAGAAATCCCAAGAAGTTTTTCTAGTTTTTTTTTTTTTTTTTTGGGTGGCAAGCTAACCCTAGTTTGCTAAGAAAGAGAAAACCTACTGGTTTGGCAACGTGTGCGAAGCTCCAATGCGGTGTTGGCGTCTTCACGCTCTCGTTCCTGCCTTGGATCTGCCCTCGTTCCCGACTTCGTCTGCTTTCCTTCTCCTTCCACCAAGTTCACCTGCACACCAAAAACAACAATACCCATGAAGAGGGAAGAGAAAAATTGAAAGGATTTGGATAGAAACTTACTTGAAGGCGCACCTCCCCGGCAACGGTGCCAGAAAAGTTATGATGGGTCGGCCCGAATAGGTTGTTAATATGATATTTTTATCGTTGAAATGTGTATAGTGGTTAACCTAATTTGGACCTAACCATCTCCTTACAAAATTTTTAACCTGGCCTAATTGATTTTATCTTATCACTTTCAAGCCCAGGGTCGAACACAGGGAAGTGGG
Organism: Thalassia testudinum; assembly: GCA_037157565.1. NCBI lineage: Eukaryota > Viridiplantae > Streptophyta > Magnoliopsida > Alismatales > Hydrocharitaceae > Thalassia > Thalassia testudinum. Next base: position 125,740,569 of record JAZHRO010000014.1, on the reverse strand, counting down.
GTTAAAGTCGAGTTTCTACGTTTTCCTTAAAACGCGTCTCTTCCGTTCGTTTATTGTGTTTTTGGTGTTTTTCTTATTTAGGTTTTTTTATGGTAATCCTTGTTCTTGAGGCACACCCTCAAAATTGTGTCCTTGGCTTTTAGCCAAACAGAGTCCCAAAACAAGTCTTGCTACTCGCAAGACGAGGTACCTGCAAGTCAAAGATTATCTTTTCTTTTTTATGTAATTTTTTTATATTTTTACTAACAGAAAAGCAAATAGACAGAAAGTAAATATAGTATGTATATATATATATATATATGTAGTATATATATAAAGGGGTGGGGGTGGAGGTGGCGATGGAGTGTAGCACTATGTCATGTCAGTCGACGTTTAGAGAGACGCAACCAACACGACTAGGTGCCGCATGGAGTGTGGATGGAGGATGGATGATGTATGGGACCACGCTTTTTTTGTACGCGTGTATCAGGGAATATCAGCAACTGGTGCAGATATTCCCGCGATACAGCGTATAATAAATAACATGAAAATATATGTACATATGTATATATATAAGTAAATATATCTATATATATATAAATGTATAGTTATATATGTATAGATATATATATATAGATATATATGTGTATATATATGTATATAAGTATATATATATATTACTATATATATGTATATATATATGTATATAGATATGTATATATATATATATGTATATAAGTATATATGTCTATATATATATAAGTATATGTATAAGTATATAGATGTATATATAAGTAGATATATATATATATATATATATTATATATATGTATATATATTATATATATGTGTATGTATACATAACCATATAGATATACTATGTATATATATATATGTATGTATGTATATATATATTTATATATATGTTACTATAAGTGTGTGAGTGTGTGTGTATGTGTTGGTATAGGTGTGTGTGCGTCGGTGAATGTGTGTGTGTGTGCGTTGCTGTGAGTGTGTGTCTGTTAGTGAGTAAAAGAGAGAGAGAGAGAGAATACGTGAGAGAGAGCGGGAGCGGGCAGGAGAGATCAGCAGAGAGAGAGAGAGAGGACGCGCGAGTTAAGACGTCTGCTCGCGGCGGCGGACGTTTGGAGTTGCGTTGTCTGGAGAAGGAAGCGGACGTCTGGAAATGGCGGGTGCGGGCGCACCTTCTTTGCGTAGGGCTCTGCAGGCGTGCGCGAAGTTGACGAGATGGCGATGGCGTGGAGGAGCGAGCGTGGAGGAGGTCTGCAGGTGGTCGCGGAGGAGGGCAGGGGGCGGCGCGAGGCCGTAGCTGGCCGCTGCAGTGCGTGTGGCGGCGGCTACGGGTGCAACTGCGAGGCGGACAGAACGGAGACGGAGGCGGGGAACGCCCTGCAGACGCGCGCGGAGGCGGTGAGCGGCTGTGGGGACGGTCGCGAAGGAGCGGGGAGGACCTGCTGCTGCTGCTGCGTGGCTGCTGCTGCCGCGGCTTCAAGCTTCGGAGCTTGGAGCGGCGGCAATGGTGTTAAAGAGAGAAAAAAATGAAACGAGGACGACACCACGCCCACCGGCTCGTCGAAGAGCTGGGCGGTGGTGTCCCCACTGTGGTGGTGTGCACCACAGTGGGTACTCCTGCTCGTCGGGTGCCTCCTCGACGGAGGGCCGACGTATGGGAGGGAAGACGGTGGAGAAGATGGCTACGGGTTTGTTTCGTGCAGCCGCCTTTGTTGCGAGGATGAAGCTGCAGCTTCTTATAGAGGAGAGAGTGGCATACCGGCTGCAGCAGGGAGAGGGTGCGCGAGATGCAGCTATAGGGAGCGACGTTGGCAGGGAGAAGTGACGTGGAGTAAATGCATGCAGCTGCTGCGGGGAGAAGTGCAGCCGCGGGAAGAAGAAAAGAAGAAATCAAGAGAGAAAAAAATGAAAAGAGGTGGAATTTGCAAGGAGGCACTTGAGATAAAATGTAACTATGCAAGCCATTGTTTCACTCCTCTTCCTCTCTTGATTAAATGCATGCATGCAAGCATTTTTACAAATGCGATTACAGGATTCTATTATGCAATGTTAATGCTAGAAAATAGCACAAGATGGCGTTATTACAGGCGTGTTTTGAGGTGCAAACAGCAGGAGAAGAAATAAGAAAAAAGAAGCAAAGGTAGAAAGAGAAAGAAGCAGAAAGGAGAAGAAGAGAGAGGGGATTGCATTTAAGACGTCTAATTCTATGTTCTTTTACAAATCCTTTTTAAAGTTCTCTCTTTGAACCACTCATTTTCACTTAACAGTTGTATTCTGTGGTTTTAAAAAGTACTAAGATTGCTCCCCGTGTTCGACCTCGGATACTCTAGTTTTTCGAGTAATAAAATTCTTTAGATTTGTTTAAACGTTTTGTCGGTTATACTACAACGTGATACGCTTTAAACCTGCACAAAAATGTGAGAACATCTGCCAAAATACAAATCGCCCAAATCCTTGCTTTAATGTATATAACTATACATATGTATATGTATATATATATTTTTAGAATTTTTTCAGAATTCAGTGTGGGTTGGTAACTTTTTACGGCTACCTAACCCACCCAAAACTCGGTCAAAACCCTAAGTGCTAAGCATCTTGGTGTGAAGATTGTGATAGACTCACTTAACGGAAATTCAGACAGACTTCAGTTTTCTACACCCCTAGGTGACCGGAAGAGGAAATATATTTGCCTGAAGCTGTATTTGTTCGATTGGTAGCTTTCTCCCTACGTTTATTTTAATTGGGGTCAACACAAGGTTTTTTCCAGTGTATATCTCCCGACTTGTACTACTTCCCCTTTTCCTCAGGTGTTTTTGGTTCTTTTTGTGCAGTTATTGAGCTGAGTTCTGGACAACTGACCAATGGGCTGGTACCCGCGATCACTTGCCAGCCATACTCATACGGTGAAGTGTGGTTTATTTTCTTTTCTTCTCTTTTTTTTTTCGTAGGTGGCTTCCCTGATCTCAAATGTACCTAGAGGTAATGAAGAAGAAATGGTCCCGTGGCTGGGTTCTGGACAACCTGCCAATGGCCTGTTACCCATGACAACTTGCCAGCCATATCACCCTAGAGAGTTCATTAGCTACACAATTTTTATCAAAATCTCCGAGAAGTGAGTCTGTGCAAAAATATGTGCAGATGGTTAGACTCAAAGCTTTTCTGAGTTAGAGGGTGAGTTGATAAGTCGTATACTTATCACCTTATTTAGTAGGTGGATTAGAATATCTTGAAGTTGCAAGGATTCGAAGCTAAATCCATATTTTAACGGATACTAGGGTTGATTAAGCCTGAAGGCCTGAAAAGTTTAAGTGTTTAAGTTCTTTTTGTATTATTTCCCACTATTGACAAGTTTCTAATGACTAATTTTTCTTCCTAAATTCAATTTTATTTATTTATTTATTTATTCAGACTGATTAATGAGCTCAGGATTATGCAATTTACCATCCCCCCATGCTTAAGTTGGACAATGTCCTCATTGGCAAGTACATGGATGCATAAGGGTTCAAAAAGAGAGTACCTGAATGACGTAAAATATCGGATCAGTCTGAATCTTCTGGGTTGCCTCCCAGGAAGCGTTGAGTTTAACGCCTCCAGCTGGGCAATGCTCCGTGTCATCCCTCAACGAGGGTGACACTTTCCTTTGGGGGAACTAGGGCCAGGAAGTGCTTCAATCTTTGACCATTAACTGTAAAAGTGTGCCCAGTGTTAGGATCAGCGATTTCGACCGCCCCATTAGGGTAGGGCTTAACCACCCAAAATGGTCCTATCCATTTGGACCTGAGTTTCCCCAGGAAGAGTTTTAGGCGTGCGTCAAATAGCCAAACTTGCTGGTTCAGCTCAAAGGTTTTTCTATGAATGAGTCGGTCGTGGACGGCTTTCATTTTCTCCTTATATAGTCGACTATTTTCAAAAGCGTCCCGACGAATTTCTTCGAGCTCAGATAATTGGAGCATCCTCTGCGCACCGGCTAACTGGAGATCCATGTTACATTGCTTGACAGCCCAGTAAGCCCGGTGTTCCAATTAGACAGGAAGATGGCAGGCTTTGCCAAAGACCAGGCAATAAGGCGACATGCCTATCGGGGTCTTGAAAGCAATCCTGTATGCCCATAGGGCATCATCAAGTCGTGTGGACTAGTCTTTCCTATCAAGTCTCACAGTCTTCTGTAAAATGTTCTTGATTTGTCTATTTGAGACCTCGGTCTGCCCATTTGTTTGCGAATGATACGGGGTAGCAATGCGGTGGTTCACCCCTTATTTTCTAAGTAGGGCACGGAATTGGGAATGAATAAAATGGCTTCCACCATCACTGATCATGGCCTTGGGTATTCCAAACCGGGAAAAAATGTTCTTCTTAACAATGTCCATGATAGTCTTGTGATCACATCAGCAGGTGGTGACGGCTTCAATCCATTTGGAAACATAGTCTACCGAGACCAGGATGTATTCGAAGCTGTTGGACGGTGGAAAGGGGCCCATAAAATCGATACCACAAACATCGAAGATTTCGATAATCAAAATGGGATGGAGGGTCATCATATCTTTCTTGGTCATGGTCCCCAGCGTTTGGCATCGTGAGCAAGTCTTGTCCAAGTTATGTGCATCCTTAAATAGGGACGACTAGTAAAATCCAGACTGCGGAACCTTTGCAACCATTTTCTTTCCAGAGAAGTGGTCGCCACAAGCCTGGTCATGATAGAAGGAAAGCACACTCTGAACTTCGTCTTCGGGGATACACCTCCTGATGATCTGGTCAACATAGAGGCGAAATAGCATGGGATCATCCCAGAAATAGTGCTTGGCCTCAGCCAAGAACCTATCCCATTGCTGTCTGGACCAGCTGTGCGGGGTTTGTCCTACAACTAGGTAGTTGACGTAGTCAACATACCATGGCATTTTCTTGTCGTGCATAGCCAGGATGTGTTCACCAGGGAAGGCATCAGATAGAGGTAGGGAGGGTCCAATGTGGTCTGGATGAAGTCTAGACAGGTGGTCAGCCACCACATTTTTTGATCCGGCCTTGTCTCGGATTTCCAGGTCAAATTCTTTCAAAAGCAGGATCCATCTGATGAGCCTGGGCTTTGCGTCCTTCTTGGCAAGCAGGTGTCGGATGGTTGAATGGTCAGTGTAAATCATCACGTGGGATCCCAGCAAGTATGATCAGAACTTTTCAAGTCCAAAGACTATAGCGAGTAGCTCTTTCTCTGTGACCGTATAATTTCGTTGGGCCTCGTCCAACATTTTGCTCGCATAGTAGATCACCATGGGCTTCTTATCTTGCCTTTGTCCCAGGACAACGCCTATGGCAAAATCTGATGCATCACACATAATCTCAAAGTCCTAGGACCAGTCAGGGGATTGAAGTACAGGTGCGGTGGAGACTAAGTCCCAGAGGGTGTGATAAGCCTGGATGCAATCAGAAGACATGTGGAATATGGCATCATTGGCTATAAGGTCGGTCAAGGTTTGGAAAGCTTGGAAAAATCTTTAATGAACCTTCAGTAGAAGCCAACATGACCTAGGAATGAGCGAATCTGTCGGACCAAGGTAGGTGGAGGAAGTTTGGAAATCAAATCAACCTTAGCCCGATCTACCTCGATGCCCCTATGCGATACGATGTGACCAAGGATAATTCCTTCTTGAACCATAAAATGGCTCTTTTCCCAACTTAACACCAGATTAACCTCGATACATCGTTTCAAGATTTTCTCCAAGTTGCTCAGACAATGGTCGAATGAATTCCCGAATACAGAGAAATCATCCATAAAGACCTCTAAGTATTCACCCACCATTTCTGAAAAAATGGCTAGCATGCAACGCTGGAAGGTCACAGGTGCGTTGCATAACCCGAATGGCATTCAACGGAATGCAAACGTGCCATACGGGCAAGTGAATGTGGCCTTTTCCTGATCTTCCAGAGCAATTGCAACTTTGTTATATCTTGAATATCCATCCAGGAAGCAAAAATACTTTTACCCTGCCAATCTTTCAAGGATTTGGTCAATGAATGGCAATGGGAAATGATCCTTCTTAGTGGCTTCATTGAGCTTCCTATAATCAATACACACCCGCCATGCGGTGGTGGTGAGGGTGGGGATGGATTCGCCATGATCATTGGTGACAACGGTGAGCCCAGCTTTCTTGGGAACCACTTGAGTGGGGCTCACCCAAGGGCTATCGGAGATAGGGTAGATGATGTCGGCGTCAAGCCACTTGATAATTTCTTTCTCAACGACCTCCTGCATGTTTGGGTTTAAACGTCTCTACATCTGGCAAGAAGGTCGTACCCCGTCTTCTAGGTAAATCTTATGGGTGCAATAGGTGGGGCTAATTCCTCTTAAGTCTGAAATGGTCCAACCAATGGCAGCCCGATGTTATGAAAGGGTCACAGTCAACTTGAGCTCCTGATCCTTGGTTAAATGAGAATTAATAATCATTGGGAAGGTCTGGGCAGGTCCCAGGAAGACATACTTGAGATTCTCAAGCAATGGTTTAAGTTCAGGTGTGGGTGGAACCACAGTCGATGGGAAGGGAAAGGGCAGGAGTTGATCAACATTGATCTCCTCAAAGGGTGTTGTGTGATGGTACTCAGCCTTACAGAGGTCCACGGGTAATGATGGTGACGGGTTAGAATAGTCACTACGGGTTTGGTGGTCTGATACAAAACTGAGGGTGAGGCATTCCTCGATTAGAGTTTCCACGGGATCATGTTCCTCAACGCAATCGCAATCAAATGACTTTGTCACCTAGAAGATATCCAATTGCATTTTCCTATCCCCGAAGGCGATTTCCATACATCCTGTGTTGCAATCAATGTTTGCCTTAGCCGTAGCTAAAAAAGGTCTGCCTAAGATTATGGGTGTGTTCTGTAATTTTTCAGGAACTTCCATGTCGAGCACCAAAAAGTCGACCGGGAAATAGAAGTCCTTGACCCGTACAATCACGTCCTCGACAACCCCCTTCAGGGTTTTCACTGATCTACCAGCTAGCTGGATGGTGATAGGGGTTGGTTTCAGCTCTCCAAAACCAAATTGGTGGTGCAAGGTTGTTGGAATCAGATTGATAGAAGCACCTAGGTCCAGGAGTGCTCTATCAAACGTCATGTCCCCGATATTGCAGGAAATCAGGGGTGCTCCTAGGTCAGTTTGCTTGAGTGGAGGGTTGCTTGATTTTACGTAACTTCCTTGTTCAGAGAGCACAACCTTCCTAGGTGCTTGAGGTCTCGGCTTACGCTTGGGTGTATAGGCATCCTCTAAAAACTTGGCGTAAGCAGGGATGTGTTTTATGGCTTCAAGGAGCGAAATATTAATCTGTACTTGCATAAAGATTTCCAACAGCTCCTTAGTTTCCACAACATTCTTCTTTTTCTTAATTGTTTCCGAGGCCTCAGGGTAGGGAGTCTGAATGTGGATTGGTTCTATTTCTCGGTCCTTGGTTGGTGCCTCTTCTGAGTCAGGTATTTCAGTGGGTGAAGTTTCGGGGAGAGTCGACCATTTGGGATCCTAGGTTTTGGTGCCGCTTCTCAAGGTCACCGCATTCACAGAGGCATTGGGGCCGTGGGTTGATCCTTGAGAAGATGAGGATGAAGAAGCACCAAACCCAAGAGGTGTTTGCGGGGCTGGCTAGCCCATGTGAGCCTGCCCGGGGTTGCTTTGGAACCCTTGCGAATTGGGGCCTCCGCTAATTATGTTTCGCGGGTTCAATTGTGGTTGGGAAGGTAGGGATCCTTGTTGTTTACAGTCCAAGAGTTGGCTTAACTGTCCCTTTACTAAGGCCATTTCCTCCTGATGTTTTTGGTTCATGTCAGCCATCATCTTTATTAGGGTATCCATTTGGTTTTGTGGGGGAGGGGCTGCCCTATTCTGATTATATTGGGGTCTAACTGGTGGTCCTTGCTGATACGGGGGCAAGTGTGGTTGCTGGTTTGGCCTGGGCTGGTTCTGGAATTGCGGTGGTTTCTGGTTTTTCTATCTAAGGTTGGGGTGGTTACGCCAGCCAGTGTTGTAAGTGTTGGAGAAAGGGTCAGGTTTCGCTTAACCTTGGACAACTTGCACATCTTCTAGGATAGCCGGTGTTGATGAAGAGGGAAGGGAGTAATCAAGGGTTGAGGGAGCAAAGGTCCCTCCTTAGAATGTGGTCAGGGGTTGTTCCAGGTTCAGTTGGGTTAAGGGCTGGACCAAGTCAATATTATGCGCTCCCTTTGCTAGGGAGAAAGTCTGTAAGGGGTTCCTGGTCTAGTTCAGTAGCTCATCAATTTTTTTGTCCACCAATTCCACTCGATCCAATTTCTTGGCAATGATGTCCATGTCAACCATTCCAGAATTTGCTTGTACCTCATAAATCCCACCACGGGGTTGACTGGACCTGTTGAACTGGGTCATAGAGGCATTGTTGAGCGAATTCTCGCTCATAGATTCAAAGAGCTCAAACGCGCTCTCCTCATCTTTGTTCAAGAAGTTCCCCCCACATGAGGCATCGACGAAGTTCTATAGGTTGTTGTCCAGATCGTGGAAGAAAATCTAGGCCAATTGCCACCTTGGCACTTCATGGTGTGGGCATTTCCTTAAGAGTTCATTAATTCTTTCCCACGCCTCATGAAATTGTTCCCCACCCTGGAGTGTAAATGTAGTGATAGCTCTTCTGAGGGCATTGGTCTTTCCTATGGGGAAGAATTTCTTTAAAAATGCATGCCTCAGTTCTTCCCAGGTGGTGATGGGTCTACCTAGGGTTCTAAGCCAATGAGAAGCCTTGTCTCTTAATGAGAAGGGAAACATCTTGATTAGAACAATGTCAAGGCTAATGTTCCTAGGTTTCACAGTATGTGCTATGTGGTCGAAATCCTCTAGATGCTCGAAGGGGTCCTCATTTGAGCTTCCATGAAAGTGGTTATGGATCAGACTTAAGACATTCAGTTTTAGCTCAAAATCATCTCCCCCTTCGGGGATCCTAAGGTGCGGCTTGACTCTAATAGCAAAGGGATTATAGAAATCGCGGAGGGGCCTCGACTGATCCTGAAATGGTGGTATATCAAGTGGTGGTTGCCCTGGTATGTCTTGGAAAGGTGGTGGTGGTTGTTCTTGTGGGTTCTATAACCGTTGTATGGCTTGCATGATGGTGTGGATTTGTTGTTGCTGAAGTCAGTGGTTAGCATTAATTTGGGCTTGGATGATGGCCATAGCATCTAGTGGGGGTTGATCCTCAACCTCATCTACCCTAGGTTCAGCCATGTTTCCAACAGAATTACGTCGCCTAGATTCCTACCCCAAAACACACAACTCGGGATGCTGTGAGCATCTCCCGTGCATACACTAGAGAAGAATAGGAGGGGATGCGGAGGGAGACAGATGCGAGAAATGTGTTTCAATCAAGCACACAAGCCTAGTACTTATGGTGTATTCCTTAGGAGACCTAGAAATCTCACAAAGGGTGATTAAGTCCATAAGCACTGAACTCCCCTTCCAAAGGCTAATCTGGCCAGGTTGATTACGAGGGGATTGCAGGGAAGGTTCTTCCTTTGGCTTGCGCCTCTGGTTCTGTAGACCCCACAACCGTGGTCGTTTGACACTGCCTCACAGCCTAGTCACCAGATTCTACCAAGGGAATGAAAGCCAAGTGCCTAGAAAACAAAACCTCGCCTTTCGAGACTTAACTCAATCCTTCCTAGGGCACGTCTACTCAGTTTTAAAGGGATAGGATAGTGCTTGTGCTAGGGTTATGTGATGAGGCGTTGATTGGGGTGGTGCCTCTTAATTTTCCACTTTCAGGGTATGTGCTTCTGTCAAAACATGGTTTTCAAGCAAGGATTTTTAAGATGTGGTGTATTTTAGTGTTTCATCCTTTAGTGCTTTTTAGGGTTGACGTGTCTTAATGTTTTCAGACAAGTTTCAGTGGGCACGTCAAGTTTTGCACATAATTCAGTGAAAGTAGATTTCCTTTTATTCTGTAGGGGCTCTAAAACCCTAATGTACTCATCCTAATGATCATGCAGCTTCTATTAGATGAGTCAGTTTCAAGGTTGAGTGGTGCGACCCAGGTCAACTCACGGTGGCTTCGCAAACACCACTCAAAAGAAAAAGAAAAGAACACTCCAAGAATTTATTCCGGATGTTAGAGTGTACATTTTTTTGTGGGGTGATGTGTTAAGGATGTGGGTCAAGCAATCATACACCACGCCAATTTTTTTCAATTTTTACAATTTTTTAGCTTTTTCACGCACGTAAACAATCATGAGAGAAGAATTACTCACTATCGATCCTTGTTGCGCCTACGCCCTTGTTATAGTCGTGGGATGCGTCACTTCGCCGTCCACGCTCCAAATTCCTGCAACCATCAAGTAAAAAGGAAAATAGGGCATTAGACGATGTGAGAATGAATGTGGAATGGAGGTGACAAAACAAATCCGCTGCCTCCCCGGCAATGGCGCCAAAAACTGACGTGCGCTTGTGCGTGTGTGTTAAGAAGTGTCGTTATAGTTGCACTTGCAACCCTGGTTTTAAAGTAAATAAATGGAGGTGAGTCCGAGTGTCGGTCTCAGGGAGGCAAGAAAATCAGATTTTTCTTATCACTTGTTGTCACGGAAAGCACGGAGTTTTGCTTGCAGAGGTGCGGTTTGAAAAGCGAGAGAGAGATAGAGAGAGAGAGAGATTAGGGTTAGAGTGTTTCTTGTTTGATCATACAACTTAAATAGAAATTAAAGTAGCAACTGAACAGAAAATAACTTCATTAATCATGCACTTTTAGTTCACAGCTTACAACACTAAATACATGCTCAAACAAGAGTAATGGAAAGCTTAAAAGAGAGAGAGAGAGAGGAGGGAGAGCGACGAGGCAGCCACGGCGGTGGAGGAGGCTCCGTCGACGGCTCATCGTCTCCGGGGATTACAAGAGGGCCTAAAGCTAGCTAAGAGAGGGGTGGAGTAGTTGCAAGGGAAGTGAATGCCTTGAATGAGTGGTTGAAGGGGGTTTAAATAGGGTTAAGGGCTTTCTAAAAGAAGAAGGGGCTTTAGCGACATTCGGGACATCGCTAAAACCACTCCAAAAGTGTCGGTGAAGCCCTCCAGCCCCCCCGCCAACCACCTACGCCATTCTTCGCGCTCGATCCGCGGCCGCTGCGTGAGAGCCATCCAATTGAAGATCGGACGGCTGAGATCTCTCCTTCGATGTGCTTGTATCGCACCTGTGGCGCTCGTGTGCGTAGGCGTCGTCATCCGGTGTGCGTGTGCACGTGGGCTCTCGCAATTTGTGGGTGCACCGCGTGGCGCAATCTCGACCGCCTGCTGCTGATCGAGTGGCCCAATTTCATTGCGTGCTTCCTTCCTCTTCAATTTGCACACCGAACTGTTCGAACCTGCGTCGCGTGCGTGCCGGCGTGCGCGCTAACCGTTGCGCCACGCTCGCGCTTTGTCGTGGCGACCAGGCGGTTCTCGGTCGTCTGATCGAAGATCGACGATCGAGATTTGATCTCAGCTGATGGTTGAAGTGGTGAGCAGTGGAGCGGGGGTGACGTGGCACAATGAGGGCCGTTGATCACAAGATCAACGGTCAGAACTTCTTAGGCCCATTGTAGGAGCTTCGGATGTTAGATTTGGCCGATCTTGAGTCCGTTGGACTCTGTTCGTCATTCTGAATCCATCCGTGCAGTCCCATTGCTCATCTAAGGCTTGCTTTGACAAGTGCTTACACAAATGGCCATTAATATAGTTTTATAAGAAATCTTGGTGCATGATGCATGCAATGCTCCCATTCTACTTATGTTGTGCCTTTTGTTCTTAAGATGGGCCCTATTTAACATAATTATCACCGCCTTGTGCAGTGTTATCAGCAACCCTCTATGGTAGACCCACCATCTTCTGAAGAGGTAATTGATTTTGTTCACTCTCAACCTCTTCCTCTTGATGAGTCATTAGCATCTTCTTTAAGTTCAATCATTAGCCCGCCCTAGCTTGAACTGAAACCATTGCCTGAGAATCTGAAATATCAGTTTTTAGGACCACACAAGATGCTCCCTATGATTATCAATGCTAAATTAACAAAGGAGCAAGAGATTAAACTAATTAAGGTCCTGAAGGAACACAAGGAGGCAATTGGTTGGAACATTCATGACCTTAGGGGGATCGAGCCATCTTTCTGCAATCATAGAATATTTTTGGAAGATGGATCCCGCCCTTCTGGAAAGATGTAGAGGAGATTAAATCCAAATATGCGAGAAGTGGTCAAGAAGGAGATTATTAAGTTGCTCGATGCATGAATCATTTATCTAATCTCTGATAACCCCTGGGTAAGTCCCGTGCAGATTGTTCCCAAGAAAGCCGGGATTACCGTTGTGACTAATGAGAAAGGAGAATCTATCACAACTCATTCAGCTTCCTCTTGGAGGGTTTGTATCGATTACAGGAAAGTAAACACAGCCCCAGAAAAGAGTCATTTCCTTCTGCCTTTCATTGATCAAATCTTGGAAAGATTAGCTAGGCAGAAGTTCTTCTATTTTCTTGATGGGCACTCGGGAAACGACCAAGCTCCTATTCATCCCGAGGATTAGGAAAAAACTACTTTCACCTGTCCCTACGGAACCTTTGCATTCCGTATGATGCCATTCGGTTTATGCAATGCACCTACGACTTTTCAAAGGTGTATGCTAGCCATATTCTCTGACATGGTGGGAGAGTTTTTGAAAGTTTTCATGGATGATTTCTTTGTTTTTGGAGAATCGTTTGACTCTTGTCTAGCGAATCTTGAAATGATTCTTAAATGATGTATCAAAACAAGATTGGTCCTTAGCTGGGAAAAGAGTCATTTCATGACACAAGAAGGCATCGTCTTGGGTCATGTAATCACTGAATGGGGAATTGAAGTGGATAAAGCTAAGGTTGATGCTATCGCAAAACTTCCTCTTCCCACATCTGTTAAACAAATTCGATCATTTCTTGGTCATGTGGGATTCTACAGAAGATTCATCAAGGATTTTTTGAAGGTTGATTGTCCTCTGAGAAATCTTCTCCCCAAAGAAACATCATTTCATTTTGACGAATCATGTCATAAGGAATTTGATTTTCTTAAAATGGCAGTCACTTGTGCTCCGATACTGCAACCACCAGTTTGGACAGCCCCTTTTGAGATCATGATTGACGCTTCTAATTATGCGGTCGCAGCTATTTTGGGTCAGAAAGTTGATAGGAAGCCCTCTGTCATCTACTACTCTAGTAAAACTCTGGCCGAGGCCTAGAGGAATTACACTGTTACTGAGAAGGAATTACTAGCCATAGTATTTGCTTTTGAGAAATTCAGGGCTTATCTCTTAGGGTCTCATGTCATTATTTATACCGACCACTCAGCCTTGAGACATCTCTTGGCCAAAAAGGATGCCAAATCTCAGCTTATTCATTGGATTCTTCTACTTCAAGAATTTGATCTTGAAATCAAGGATAAATTCAGGGTACAGAATGTGGTGGTGGATCATTTTTTGAGACTTCTGAGTAATTCTTCTCATTCGGACATCCCGATTGCTGATACTTTCTCGGACGAAACCATCCTTACAGTTTTAGGCATCTAAACCCGGTGGTTTGCTGACATTGGTAATTATTTGGCTGTTGGTCAAATCCCTCAGGATTGGACCAAGAAACAATGGGATAGAGTCAAATCTGAGCCCAAATACTACTTTTGGGAGGACCCTGATGCGGATTTTATGCGGTTTGTAAAATATGTCATTGTAATGCACAAAATCGATCAACTCTTAAATTTATAAACCTAGATAGTGGGGCATCTAGGGTTGTCCAAGGAGGCAAGTTTGCAAAAATTAAATCGCTTGCTTGGAATATAAATCTCAACTTTATTTTTGGTCTTTTTTCAATATATCATTTTTATGTTTTCGAAATTAAGGCAACATGCGAAGTTGTTGGCAGGGAAAAATTACTACACCTGCTATGCTAATCTAAGTGGCAAAAATTATCCTCTTTCTAAGCTCAACCTAGGCGCGTGGAGGCCTAGGTTAATTAGAAAGGAGTGCAGCTATACTAAGGATAAATCAAGGTAATGCAAAAAGAAAGAGTGCAAAAAGAAATTAAGGCAACTTCTTTTTTATACTAAAGGAAATTGCCTACTAGTAGATGAATGCTTCTACTACTAGAAAATTACAATAAATAAAAGAAAACACAAATCCTCTAGATAGATGGTGAAGAAGAGGGCTTCTTGCTCCAAGCTTGGTAGCTCTCGAGCTTGAAAAGAGTCCTCCAACTCCTTCCTTGATATGCTCCGCCAAGGTGATGTCCACCAAAGCAAGCCCTAACGGGGCATGCCCTAAGCTTCTCTCCAAGGGTGGACGTCCACCCTAGGTCCTTCTCCTTTGCCTGGCCTTCCTCCTTGAAGTAGAAAAGTCCTCCTCCTTGGCGTGGCCCAAGTTGAAGAGAGTGGGGAGAAGAAGGCACCAAAGGGGCTGGTGATGTGCCCCCTTAATCTTCTTCTCTACGCCTTCTCCTTGGTCGTAAGTATAGGTGGATGTAGGTGGAATAATACACTAATGGAGGATTCTCTAAAATGGTGGTAGGTGGTGGGTTTATATAGAGTATGGAGGGGGCTAAGGTGACTCTTGAAATGGAGGGCTAAGATGGGAAGATGGAGGTGGTTGGGGATCTTATGGCTAAGGGTAATTGGTGCCAACCCAAGTGGTGTTAAGGGGGTGGTTATGGTGGTGTTTGTGGCTTTTGGTGGTGGAGAGACACCACCATTTTGGTGCCAACCTAAGGTCTTCTAGAAGGGGGGTTAGGTGGATGGTGGAGATGGATTTAAGGAGAGGTGTATGGTGGAGATGAAGGGAATTTTGGAGGGAAAGTTGGCACCAAGAGGGAAGGGTTCTAGAAGGTTATTTTGGAAGGAAAATAGGTGGCTTTTGGTAGTGGTGATGGGGTGAAGAGGTGGCTAGGAGGTGGAGCCAACTTGGAGTAGGATAGCTAGCTTAGGTAGGGCTTTAGTTGGTGGAGCTAGCTAGGGTTGAGTTGAAGGTGGTGGATGGCCAAGGAGCTGGTTGCTAGCTAAGATAAGCTAAGATAAGCTAGCTTAGCTAGCTATGGAGTAGAGAAGGAGGTATTGGAGCTAGGGTTTGAAGAGAGGAGCTGAGGAGGAGAAGTCTGGAGCTGGAACAAGAGCTGGCAGCTGCTGAAGAGGATGGCATGGAGCTACTCTAGTTGGCTTAGCTTGCTAGTTCTTTGCTAGCTACTAAGCCAAGCTAAAGTGAGCTAGCTTCTACCATAGTGAGCTGAGGTGGGCTAGGTCTGGTGCTCCCGGGGAGGATCAAGCTGGTTGAGGCAACTAAGGTAGCTTAGCTCAACTGAGTTGAGCTATGCTGAGTCCTCGGGTGCTGGACTTGAGCTTCCCGAGCTGGAATGAAGTTATCTTCAGCTGGCTGCAGTTGAGTGGAGCTAAATGTAGCTAGATCTGAGCTTGGGTGAACTCCAGTCAACTCAGCTGAGCTGCCTAGAGCTCCCTGTGGACTAGTGGGAGCTAAAATGAGCTCGACTCAACTAGGTTGAGTTGGATATGAGCTGACTTGAGCTAGGGTGAGCTAAGATGAACTCTCTTGAGCTGCCATTCAGTAAAGATTAGCTAAATGGAGTTGAGATGAGCTAACCCTAGTTCAAGTGAGCTAGGTTCCAGCTGTGGTGAGTTGGATCAAGCTAAGTTCCAGCTAGTTTGAGCTTCTCCTTCACCATTTGCCTTCTTGAGTACTAGGGTCTTAGGGATCTGTATATCTGTTCATCCTTAAAACTAACAAAAACAAATCAAAAAGACAATAAAAAATGCAATGCATGCCTTACCTAATTTATGCCTAAATGCAGCCCAAAAACCCATTTGCGGAGTAAAATCCTAAGAGCTAGGTTTGTTTTAATGCATAAGAATGATGATAAACTGGCATTTATCAGATCCTAAACTGTACCACGTCAACGCTGATTAGATTATTCGTTGATGTGTTCTGAAGAACGAATTCAACAGTATACTCGAGTTCTACGAAGCATCTGCGTGTGGTGGACACTTCTTCGGGAAAAAGATGGCTGCAAAAATTTTACAATCTGGATTCTATTGGCCGTCTTTATTCAACGATGCACAGGATTTCTCAAGGTCGTGCTCCCGATGCTAGGAACTCAGGAGCATAACTAAGAGAGATATGATGCCCCTAAACATAATTCTTCCTGTTGAAATCTTCGATGTTTTGGGGAATCGATTTCATGGGACCCTTCCTTCCTCCATTTGGACATCAGTACATTCTCGTTGCTGTTGATTACGTGTCCAAATAGATTGAGGAGATTCCCACCCAAACCAATGACCATAAGGTGGTCATCGATTTTGTTAAGAAGAACATCTTCAGCAAGTTCGGGATTCTGAGGGCCATCATCTATGATGGTGGCACTCATTTCACTAATGCCCAGTTCCATAATTTTTTGGCTAAATACGGGGTTAATCATCGAATCTCCACACATTATCATCCCCAGACGAATGGACAGGCCGAGATCTCCAATCGGGAAATCAAGAATATTCTACAGAAAATGGTTAGGCCTGATTGCAAAGACTGGACTCAAAAGCTTGAAGACGCTCTTTAGTCCTACTGTACAGCGTATAAAACGCCCATCAGCATGTCTCCATTTTGTCTGGTGTATGGAAAGGCGTGCCATCTACCCATAGAGATTGTACCTCGGACATTCTGGGCAATCAAGTAATGCAATCTAGATCTGAGTTTAGCCAGGAAGACCAAGAAACTCCAACTATCCGAGTTGGAGGAGCTTAGAAATGATGCATATGAGAATGCCAAGATCTACAAGGCTCAGAACAAAGCTCTACATGACCAATTGATTTCTCGCAAGAGCTTTGAGCCGAACCAGAAGGTTTGGTAATTCGATTCTCGACTTAAGCTCTTTCCCGACAAACTTAGGTCAAAATGGAATGGTCCATTCATTATCGACCAGGTTTTTCCAAATAGAGCCGTTTAGATCTCTGACCCGAAGATGGGTAATTTATTCAAAGTCAACGGTCAATGTCTAAAGCCTGTTATTGACCATACTCTTCCAGAACCCGTCCCAGACACGGTTGCTCTAGCCATGTTGTGACTTCTTTGGCCAGACTTTGCCTAGCTGACGGCATTAAACTCAGCAGTTGTACATATGACTCAGAGTTGACCCAAGCTTCATATTCAGGTGATATCTTCCGTACTCCACCTTTCCTTTCATGTCTCTTTTTCTCAATGTGGACATTGCATCAGCTAGGCATGGGGGGGTGATTCATTTTTGAATCATTTTGTCAGCTCTATAAAATTCTTGTAAATTCCATTTCCCTTCTTAAATATACAAAAAAGAAATTGAATTAGGAAGGAATACTTGGACATTAGGACTTTTCAATCTTAGGAAATATTACATTATGATCTAAACACAAAGACCCTTCAGATCTTTGGTCTTAATCAGCCTGGGTATGCACTAAAATGTGGATTTGTTTTTCAAGACCTTACCTTCGTGAATTCTATTGTAATTTGATTAAATAAGTTTGGGTGATAAGTGTACGACTTATCAACCCACCCTCTGATTTGAGGAAACTTTAAGTCTAAAAGCATCTACACACTATCTTTTCACTAACTTGTTGATCGGTGGTTTTAACGAAAATTGGGTAGCTAATGAACCTTTTAGGGTGATATGGCTGGCAAGTTATCGTGGGTAACAGCCCATAGGTAGGTTGTCTAGAGCCCAGTCATTGAACCATTGTTTCTTCCTACCTTCAGGTAAATCTTAGACCAGGGAAGCCACCTACTTAAAAAGAAAAAGAAAAAGAAAGTCAAAAAGAAAAGAAAAAAAGGAGAAAACAAAGAAGAAAAAAAAGAAATAAACCACACTTTCCCGCGCGAGTATGGCCGGCAAGTTGTCGGTGGTAACAGCTCATCGACCAGTTGTCGAGAACCCAGCTCAAGAAATGCACTGAAAATTCCCAAAACACTTAGGAAGAAGTAGAGAAGTAGAATAAACTATGGAGATATACACTAGATTCACCTTTGTGTTGACCCCATAAAAATAAAAGTAGGGAGAAAGCTATCGGTCGTAAAGATACACCTTTAGGCAGAACTCTCTTATTAAGGTCACCTAAAGGTGTAGAAACCCGAAGTCCGTTCTAATTGCCGATCAATGAGCCTATCACATTCACAATAAGATGCTTATAACTTAGCGTTCTCATCAAATCTTGGGTGAGTTGAATGGCCATAGAAAGCCACTCTTTAACCCTAAACTCAAAAAAATCCAAAAAAATTAGAAAAGAAGAAAAAGAGAAAAAGATTTTCTTTGAATAAAGCAAGGGCTTGAGGAGGTATGCATTTTGGCAGATACCTAGGCACTGTTGTGTTTGAAAGTTCAGATCCTGAGTAAAAAATTTCTTAATGTTGAAAATAACTTATGCCCAAGTAATCCAACCTAATTCTTTTATAAATAGCATGTAGTTTTTACTAGGAACTAGCAAAAGATAGGCATGGGGGTGTGATGTGCATACATCTGATTAACCAAAAATGTCTATTAATGCATGTTCTTAGTGTCACATTAGCATCATACATTATAAATAGTGCATAACATGCGTAATCATGCATTTAGATCAAAGTGTAGAAATTATGCAGTAATTGTCTCCTTTTTATGGTCAGGGATAGGGCAACTTTTTATTGGGCCTCGGATTGAATATCTAACCGTACGATCTGATCAGGGCGACGATTGGAGTTCAACGACTCCAAGATCGCCCTAATCAAACATATGTAGCACCAGATAGAGACAAAGGAACCCTAATGATCAAGGGACAAGATGGTGTTAATCCACACCTCAGATGACAAATCCAACCACACAGATGGATTTGGATCGATGATCGCAGCCTAACAACGTGAAAATCGGTCCAATCCGACACCCGTGGCACCATCCACAATACTCAGAAGATGGACGGCCAAGATGGCACCATGTGGCACCATCTCAGCCGCCCAGCCAGCCCCAAGGACCCTCCCCAAGTCATCTAATCAATGCTTCTCCGTCGTTGGATGCTCATCCAATGGCTACAGGCCCGCACACACAAGACAAGCGCGTGACACAAAAGCGCCCGCAGTGCGTTGGTCAAGCACGCTATGCGAGAAGAGAAGGCTCACGTTCGAAGTCATAGGTGCTTCAATATGGAGAGCAGGCGAGCAGGCGCGCAAGGAGCTAAGCCGTGCAATGAAGATTGTGTGGCATTGAGCAGCTGATAGCGCCCACACGCAATCAGATGTGCGATGCTGATGCGAGATCACACATGGGCACGTGGCACGAGCGGGGATTGTTTAAGCAGTTCAATCTCTTGATCGGATGGCTGTAAGCGTGCGGATGTGCGCATGAGTTGCGCGAAGCGGAGGCGAGGAGGCGCACAGCACATGCACACGAAGGCCACGTTCAGACCTTTAGTGACGGATTTATCCATCACTAGAGGTCCTGAATTAATGTTTTTCAAACTGTAATGTCCAAAATGCCCCCACTCCTTGCAACTATAAAAGGAGACCCCCCCATACAATTTTCTCATCCCTTCCTTCTCTTCTCTCACTCTCCAAAGCTCAAGAGAAGCTTGTCCCACACCCGGGATGCTCCTCAAGAGATAAAATCAATTTTTCGTCCCCATTCCGAAAGTGGATCCCGCGACGACGATGACGTGCTACCTCATTCCCGTTCATCTTGCCTCGACCTCCTTCTTCCCACTCCATTCCTCATTTTCTAGGCATTGGCTTGTCTGGCTCGTCCTCCAAGCGATCGTCGAGGAGGATAACTTCTCTCTCCCATTTCTTTCTCCAGCTTTCTAGAGTAGAATTTTCCTGTTGTCTAGTTGTTTTCCTGCTTTCTAGTGTAATTTCCCGCTTTCTTAGTTGTACAAACATTTACAATTTTAAGTGGATGTTTTCTCTCTCTCTCTCTCTTATTGTCTATAGTTATTTCATTTCATTGTGAGTACTCCACTTTTTAAACAAAAACACAAAAAGAATATAATTATGAATCTTGATGGACGTAGCCTTGCTGAGTTCGACCCAAGATTTCTATTTCGGTATAAATTTTATTTGTTGAACCCGAGTTCTTCGCTATTCAAACTATAATGACAGGTTTTCAAAACCAAATCCGATAGCGTAGTCCTCCGACGTTTGAACACCTAAGCGATCTAATCCTAATTCTACTTTTATACATAGGATATAGTTTAATTTTGCTAGGGCCTAGCAAAAGATAGGCATAGGGGTATAATGTAAACACATTTATTGAGTGTAAAGTGCCCATTCATGCATGTTCCTAGGCTTAGATTTGCATTTCATGTTATAAATGTTGCATTGCATGCATCATTTTGCATTTAGAATAGTTGTATATAATTTAGGTTAATTGCATCCTTTTTGTGGTCAGGAGAGAAGGATATTTATTTCAGAGCCTTGGATTGACAATCTAACTATACAGGTCTGATCAAGACAACGATCGAAGTCCCATAGCACCATATGCAGTCCATGGAAGATCAACGGCCAAGGGACTAGGTGATATAACTGAGATAATCAAATGACAAATCCGACCACTTGGATGGATTTGGGTCGACGATCGTAGCCCAACGGCGTGAAATCGACTCAATCGAACCTCTGTAGCAGCCCCATCAACGAAAAGAAAATGGATGACCCAGATTGCGCATCGTGGCGCAACCCAACTCGCTCATGCGCACACACGCGCCACCACACGCGCACAGCAGCATAGGTGCGTGTGCGCGGGCAGAGGCATGCATGCGCACAGCGCAGCGCCAACGTGTGAGCGTGCGTGCACGCAGCAAAGAGGGTGCACAGCATAGTGCCAACAGAGCAAGGGGTAGGCGCGTGCTCTGTTGGCGCAAGCCTATAGCGACGCCTGAGCTGGACCTACAGCGATGCTTACAGTCGTCGCTAATTATTTGCACGCCAGCAAGGCTAGCTGCGCGTGCCAGCAGGCATGAGATACCTATAGTGACACTTCCACCGACGACCTGGATGTCGCTAATGGTCCCCTACCTATTTTAGCCTCTTCTCCTCCACTATAAAAGGACCTACACCCCCTCCCTTTCAAGCCATCTCTACCGACTCTACTCCCACCTACTCCTAAGCTCTAGCAAGCCTACCAACGCTCCATTAGAGCTTACTCTCAAGCTCCCATGGCTCCTATTAGTGTAATGAACCTCTGCCTCAGCAAATATTCCTCCATCTTCCCATCCCCATTCATTGGTCGCCTCGGAGCCGTGCTCCCACCTCCATTTTGGTAGTAGATCATCTCTGCCTTCTCACCTCCATTCTGGAGCAACGCTGAAGCTTTCCTCTACCCGACATCCTCCTGCATCTCACCTCCCTCGTCCCGCTCCTCACCTCCTTCGTTCGAGCTTTCATGAGGCACTGTCGTCTCGCCGAACAACCGATTCAAGAGATTTCTTCTCACCTCCCTTTCTCTTTTTACTTTTATAGATTATTGTAATTGACATTCATGCAATACATCACATTTGATTCCATCTCTATCTTGTGATTGCTTGTATTTTATTTTAAAAACAAAAAAACAAAAAACAAAACCCTAAAACACCAAAAAGAAACAAATCGAAGCGCGATTTTCATACAAAGTAAATGTTGCCTCCCTGTGTTCAACCCAGGATTCCCTTGGAGTTTTAGTATAAATTTTATTTGATCAAGAGTTTTGCAACTACGACGATGGGTTACTCATAACCTCAATTTAAGACACGTGAAACACGTGCGATCAGTCTAAAAGGAGCAAGCTCCTGCAGGAGGCGTTCATTTTCTACCCATGTTCTTATTCCATGGCCATTCCCAACCTCATTATTTATCTTCCAATTCTCTGAAGCCATGTGCCAATAATCACATACCACAACATTTTTATTAGGAGCAGCAGAGTATGCAAGAGGATACCTATCGTTTATCTCCCCACTAGGCAGCCACTTTTCCAACAAGAATCTGAAGCTTCTCCCATCTCCCAAGACTGATTTGAATAGGTGCCAATTATCAGCCAATGATGCACCACGGAAGCCCAGAAAGGATACGACTTATGTAGATTCAAACGACTCATCTCATTATTTGCCGCCCCATAACTATCATGTATAACCTCTATCCAAAGTTTTTGTTCCCCTTGCAATAGCTGAACCGCCCATTTCAACAACAAGGCATCATTAAACTCTTTGAGAGATCTGATTCCCATGCCACCATACTCTTAGGAGAACAAATTATATCCCATTTAACAGGTTGGAGGAAGATACCTTGATGAGAGGTCCCTTTCCAGAAGAATCTCTTACGCATAACATCACGTTTTTTCTAAATTGACTTTGGAGCTCGGAAGATGGAGAAGAAGAAGACTCGAATAGAAGTAATAATAGATTTTAGCAAGATAAACCTCCCCCCTTCCAATAAATACCAACTGCTACAGCCTTCTAGCTTGTAGCCGCCTTCTCAAAGAGAAAAGTCCAGTCAGTTTTCTTCATTTTTGTACACTTCAATGGCAGACCCAGTTACTTGATTGGCAAAGAGATCACAGGTGTACCCAGAATGTTGGAAATGTTACTCTAATCATTACCATTCATACCAAAACAAACTAGGGAAGATTTGCTTCCATTTAGCTTGAGCCCAGATATTTCTCTAAATATGTTACCATATAATATAGCGCCTGTGATTCCCTCTTCCCTCCTTCCACAAAAAAGACTGTGTCATCCATGTACTGAAGAGTGGGGACCAAAGCCCTTCTATTTGTCATTGAATAGCCCTTTATCATCCCATCTACTACCAACTTACATGCATTTCTTGATAAAGTACCCACTGCAAAATTAAAGATCAGTGGGGCCAAGGGGTAGCCTTGCCGCACCCCACACTGAGGTTGGAACCAGGTTCGACAAGGCTTCCCATTTATCAAGTGGGAGTAGGAGGCAGTCGTGATGCACCGTTTCACCCATTGGATCTAAAGGGAGGGGAATTTACTTCTTTCAAGAATTTCCCATAGGTACGACCAAGAGATAGAATCGTAAGCTCTAGAGAAGTCTACCTTCCATAGGAAGGCCTTAGACTTTCTCCTATGCCAACCCATCATCATCAAGTATCTTCCTAGAAGTAGCAAGGTTAAATGCAATCACTTTTGCATGTTTGACATAATTAGTGATGGTTTAATCCCCTTTCTTAAGGGAATTAAGCTTAG
Organism: Thalassia testudinum; assembly: GCA_037157565.1. Lineage (NCBI taxonomy): Eukaryota > Viridiplantae > Streptophyta > Magnoliopsida > Alismatales > Hydrocharitaceae > Thalassia > Thalassia testudinum. Next base: position 125,717,366 of record JAZHRO010000014.1, on the reverse strand, counting down.
TTTTGTATTGAAGAACTTACAATCTGGTCTGTGTTCAAAATATTTCTCAAGAAAACACTAGATCTCTTTTAAAGTTGTAAGATTGGTTACTAGATGCCTTATGTCTTCTGTAACTGAAGAAAGAAGCCAATTAAGGATTAATTGATCCTTTCTATACCATTGAATGCATTAATCAGTTATTTGAATAGTGCCGTTGGACAATGTTTTGTACTTATTAGGTGTTATCATCGTGCCATCTACGATTCCCATGAGATCGTAGGCATGTAACAATGATGGAAGCTGAGCTCACTAAAGATTGTAATTAGAAAATTTAGCTTGAAAGGAATGCTATGGTGAATTGAAAAAAGGATGCTCGTAGCAACAAAAGAGAAGCTCAATCTTGAAGTAGATAAGGATGAAGACGATTGGGGAGAAGCCATTGATAATCACCAAAATAGGGACAGGGTTGTTGTGAAGCAAAAGAACACCAGAAGAAAAATTGACCGAGCAACCACATTATCAAAGAAATGATGCAATTTGATACAAATCAGTAATATATTCTTACTGATCAGAAAAGATCATCAGAACAATGCCAAGATCAACAAGAGCTTCAACTTGATTAGCCTCAATCCTTCGAAGCAAAGCCCAAATTTGCCACAAATAAACTAAAATTTGACGTATCAGATTAAAAATTTGTTGAATCTGATTGCCAATCCTTCTAATTGTTGCCAGAATCATCTTCTATAATATTCAAAATTAAATCAAGAGGATCTAAAGCTCTGATGCCATGTTAATATTATTAGAGCTCACACGCAAACAAAGAAGAGCAAAGAGACCAAGTCACTAGAACAGAGTGCGAGAAAGGAATATGATATTGTTATCACATGATTGGTTTGTTACAATAGTTTATATAGATATCTTGGTCATAGGATTTTATAGAGGAACCCTTATCAAATTACATGCTTATACTTTTATATCATTATAGTATGGGCACTTATGCGACTAGTAGGGTGGGGGTAGAGGATAAGAGTTGGCATGAGAGGTGCGTAATAAACATAGTGAAGCTTTGTATAGGTCCATGAATCTCAACTTCATCCAAAATAGGAACATGAAGTGGGGAGTGATGAGTGAAAATTCATGGGGAAAAGTAGAGATTAGCATTTCAAAGAAACCTGCATCATAATATGTGTGAAAAATCTAGCTATTAGATAAATTTATCGAAACTCGATGAGTTTCAGATCGAGCACAAGGAGGCAAATGTTGGATTTATCAAAATCTGCGCTTAAATTTTTTTCTTTTTAGTGTTCTGTGACTTATAATTTTGTTTGATATTTTTATAGTACAAGATCAGGTCAAAATATCTAGTTATTCTACTTGAATCTAATTAGAGAGAGAGCATACAAATATTTTATTGGAAATTCAAATGTTATTTACAAAACTAAGTGTAGGAAATTAAAATCTACTCTAGAAAGCAATTAAAAGGAAGAGGTAGAAGAATCCCCCTGGATGGTTGCTTAGGGGATGAGCCACAGTGACGTGGTGCTTGGAAGAAGGTGGTGAGGAGCTGGAGGAGGGAGGGTGAAGCTGGAAGAAGGGGGGATGAAGTAAGATGGCATCATAGCAAGACCCACTTCCTGAATGGAGGTGAGAAGACGACTGACGAGAACTCCACGAGTGGCGTTGAGAAGCATGAACAAAAATTATTTTTATTTCTAATGGAGCATCCTAGGGCTTAGGACACAAGCTCAAGAGGCGTCTTAAGCTTTAGAGAGGGTGAGAAGAAAGTAGAAAGGGATGGTTTAGAAGGGGGAGTGGTGTAGGAGTTTATATAGGCTGTGCCAAATGATTTGGCATAGTAAGGCATTGATGGTAGCGCACAAGGCACGCAGCGTGTGGGGCATATGCACACATAGTGGACACCTACCACCACCACACGCGCTCGTGCTCACATATAGCTAGGAAAGGCATGGAATGATCTCCTCTATCATATCTCCATCATAAGGCTCATATCACACCTCATCCACTCTTCAGATCATGCAAAGGGCACGTACAAATGTACGTCATCAAGAGTGTGTAGCTTACCACCCATCTGTTGCGTGACGTGGCTTGATCTGCATTGCTTGATCATGATTGAGAGGCCCCAATCAACATGACCCACACACTGTGAATTAAAGGATGCTCAAGGGGAGTCAAACTCATGCCTGATGCTTAGGAGAGCCTTTGCCCATCGCTGCACCAAGGGTGCCTTTGTGTCTTGAGGAGGACACTCGCGATGGTCATGTGATTGCGACCCTTGGATCTTGATCCAATGGCCATGATTTCTTGTAAAGCTTATGACGTGGGGTGAGGAGGAGGCATGGCTACACGGTAGCAAATGGATGAACATCAAATGGCCAAGATTTCACGAGGGTAGCCTCTTTGGAAATGTCAAGGACTGATGTTGGAGCTCATCTCAGCCATTGGATTCTAATCAAACAACCTAGATTAATTGCTCGAAGGAAGAGGAAGGGGACAGTGGGTGCTGCTGGGGCTTTTGGGTGGCTATGATGGCACCATGTGGTGCCATCTTGGCTGTTCATCTTCAATTGCTTGCAGGTAATGCTATGGATGTAGGATTGGGTCGATTTTCATGCTGTTGGGCAGCGATCATAGACCAGAATCCATCCTTATGGTTGGATTCTTTGTTTGAGGTTTGGATTTACGTCATCTTGTCGCATGGTGAGTCGATTGTTCGCTTTAAAGTCATTTGAAGTTTTATGTGGTGGAAAAATCAACTAATCAATATTTAAAAAGAAATAACCACTTGCAGAAGAGCGGGTCGTATCCATAGGGAGGCAATGACGTATTTAAATTCGCATCGGTTAAAAATGTTTGTTCATAGTTAGTTTAGACAAGAATCAAGCCAAAATTGCTTTCAGATTAAGGTTGAATCAAGAAATCATGCTGAAATAGCAATTCTTAATAATTAGAGGATATTTGTTGCAATGCAGAATCAATAAAATATTATTAAAAGTTGACAATGGCAGAAAATGTAATTATTAATGGCATGGATACAGTAGCAAAATAGGGGATTTATTCCCCTTGGCCGTACGCGAAGAAGAGTGGACGGCCGGATGCGGAAAGCTCGGAGGAAGTTCTTTTGACAGAGGGCTTTGCAGCGGTAGTGGCGGCGTGTCGCGCGGTGGCCAGAGCTGGCCGAACGGAGCTCCAGTGAAGGTGGATGCCAACGGTGCTGCAGCTGTTGGAGGTGAAGTGAGCGTGCGCAGGCTCGGGAAGGCTGCAGCTGCTGGAGCGGAAGCGGGATGCGCACTGTTGGCAGAAGGCGCGGCAGGAGAGTGTGCGCACTGTTGGCAGAAGGTGCTGCAGGCGGGTGCACGCACTGGTGCGGAAGCGAGCATGACGTTGATGCAGGCTGCTGGCGGGTGGTGCGCGCGTCCTGTTGTTGCGTTCACAGGCGGGAGGCACTGCAGGGGCGGGAGGCGCGGGTGTGCTGGAGGAGGGCTGCTCTGCTGCAGGCATGCAGGTGAGCGCTGCAACCGGTGCTGCATGCTGGCGAGAGGACTGGGTGCGCGTATGCTCTGGTGCGGCACTACAGGTAGCGGCGGGGAGTCTGCAGGCGGAAGGAGCGCAGGCTGTTGTTGCATGCATAGGCGAGTGCGCGCACTGTTGGTGGTGGGCGTGGGTGCACACGAAGGCTGGAGGGCACGCGGATGAGGGCTGGCGCTTCAGGTGTGCGGACGAGGGCAAGCGGTTGGCGGTGAAGTGGGCGAGTGTGGTTGTTGCTGGAGTGGGGAGGTCGAAGCTTCAGACATCCGGGAAACTTCCCGGACGTCTTAACTAGCTGAGGGGTGATTGCAGTAGCTGCGACGGTGGTTGTTGGTGACAACGACGTGGGAGGTGCACAGCGACGTGCTAACGGTAATGCAGACAACCTCCGGATGGTGGTGTGGCCTGTCACACCACACGCCCACGGTGGTGGAGGGTCATCGCCGCAGTTGAGGCCGGTGGTGTGGAATGGAAGAGATGGACTCTGCACAGTGTGGGTTGGAGGTGGAGGCCTAGTGAGCTCGGCTGCCTCCTCCTCTCTTTTGAAAATCAGCTGCCCGACCAAATCCAATACATCCGCTCCTTGATTGGGTTCTTCGCTGCGGCAGCTGGAGGAAGAAATGCAACCGTTGCACGTAGAAGAAGAATAAAAAATAATGATAAAATATTATGGTTATTTATATATAAAGCCTCAACTTTTATGTTAACCTAAATTAATGCATGCAATGTACCTAATTAGTTAACTAATGCAATTCTAAGTTAATTCTAAATGCATTTAAATATGAATAAGATGCATGAATTATGTAATTGAATTAGAAATATGAATTAATCTATTTACATCCTAATTTATCCTAAATAAATGTTAGAATTAACCTAATGTCTAGGTACTTAAATACTTAAATAGCTCACAAATATGGGCTAATCAAATACCCCCATGCCTAGTTTTTGCTAGTCCCTAGCAAAATTAAGCTAAACCTAGCACTCCAAGTAGACTAGTCAACTCACTTGGTCTTCCTTCAGAAGCATATTATGTTCAGACTCTAGACCCAAGGTTCCCAAGTAGTTGCTAAGTTATAGACTAGGTCGGCTAAAGACGAGTTGCAGGCGCAAGTTTCCCTGATTTCTAACTCTACCCTAAAGTTTATTGATCCCTGAGATTAAATCATTCGTGCCTGTGCATTGGTCTGAGTTATTTGAGTTAAAGGAAAAAACTTTTTTTTTTTAAATATATATATTTTTTTGTTTGCTTCTTCTAAGTCTAACCTCAGATCAGCTATCAACATGGTCTGTGTCGGATTCATTGTCCCCATTACCATACCTTGAAGGGTGCCTAGCTTTCGATGCTTCGAGATAGCACCGCCCATAACGACCCCAATAACTCCTGGCAATCGACACTTTGAGATAGTATCGCCCATGGATTTCTTAAGCGAATTCAGGCCTATGGCAATCGGCACTTCGAGATAGGGCCGCCCATGGTACCTGAACCACGCAATGTGCTTACATGCCCCCAGTAGGATGGATATCCTAAGAGACAAGCGCCGAGGAGGTAATATGTTATCATCGCATCCTCAAGGTGAGTATATACTCCACCTCTCCTGCGGTGGGAACTCTTCCAATGAAAATGTGTTTTCAAGCCTTTCCTAAGTCAAAACTAAGAGAACCAAATCTCCTTTCAGAAAGAAAGAAATTAAGTTAATTACCAGACCAAGTGTGTGAAATTTGGATGCTTATGTGACAAGGGCCCGTAAAGCAAAAGGTAGAACAACACTCCAGGTACTCAAAAATAATAACAATTGTGGTAGTAGCAATGATGGTAGTAATGTGATAATGTGGATATTGTATGTGTAATGGTGTTGGTTGTTGAGATAATGATGTGTTGTAGTAATTGAGATACCATGAGTGTCATTGTGGTGAGTTGTATGGAATACCAGTCATTACATCCACTATTATTTACTTATCTAATTTTAACTGGTTTTATTCTAGGTCATTCACTGGGAGGCAATTTATTGAATTACATCGCTCTTTGATCTCAAAATTATCCTCTAATTCCAAAAAGAAGCTTTACATCTTATTAAAGAATGAATGAATGTGGACATGGTTTGCCTACTTACTAAGAATTAATTGTAATGCTTGCAAAAAACTAACTATAAACAAGCACCAAACAATTTATCACTATACTTTAAACTGTCTTTACAAGTTATAGTATTAATACTTACATGAAAGTACACAATAGACTAAGATGACATAGTATATTAACTTAACTTACTAGTCTGATATCTACAGTAACACATACAACAGTTTTAGTGACAGACGTAAGTGTCGCTAGATCCCAAAAAACACTATATACAAAGCTAAGGAGGGAAACTAAGGTCTATAGCGAAACATATGGTGACATTTTATTCTGTTAGTAAATATATGTGTTTATTTATAAAAATAATTGGCTATACTACATATACATATATATATATTTATATTTTTATTGTATATGTATTTACTTACGTATATACATCGTCTCTCTCTCTTCTCCTTCACACAAATCTTCAAGAGTTGTTCTTCTTCTGTGTTTTCATTCATCCTTAATGACTTTAACACGCTACGGCTGAGTGGCGCTTAACAGTCGTCATTAATTCTCTTTAATTAATTAAAAATGTGTTTAATTTGCAGGCACACTTTTCGAGAGATACACAGCACCCAGAGGGTGGGACCAAACCTCTACTAAGCACACCCTAATTCTCATTAGGCCACTTAATCACGTTTTTCTTAACTCAGCACAGGGCCTACTCAGCCCCACGCACACGCCTCTCCGGGCCCCCGGCCCCGCAGATCATGCTCAGATATATGCTCAGAAGTATCGATGTAAAGGTTGTTTCGGGCACCCAGCGCTCATGATGACTAATCAGCATATGCACAAATTCAATATAAACCGCTGCGTGCGGTTTACAGCGCACGATGTGGTGCTATTCTAGCGCCACATCTGCGCTAGAAACCGCATGTAGCTGAGGGTTGGAAGCGATTTTGGCCCTCAATTCGAGGGCCATAATTTATTTAAAAATAAAAATAAATTATGGAAAATAAAGTATTTACATAATACTATATAATTGTTCAATTAATTTTAAATTTTAATTAGATTTACTAAATAAATAAATTTACTAAAGTGGACTATTTTCATACACTGATTTTGGTATTTTCTTGGTTAATTACTTATAGATTAGTTACTAGATGGTCTAATTGACTTCATACAGAGTTATAATACATATATAAGTTTTTTATAGAAATTTTTATTATATTTTTCTGAATTAATATATGTGTTATTTATATTTAAATAGCAGTTTCAGTTGTTCTGCTTATAAATTAAGTTAAACTTAATGTAATTAGGTATGAATATACGTAAATTAGGTTAAATTACTTAAAGTATTTTAGTCTTAGTATGCAGATTCAATTTAACTTAATTATAATTCTAAATTACTAATTTAACTAATTTAATTTAACAACTTAGCTATAAACTTAATAAATTCATTATTTATTATCTATAAAGGATTAAATTAAGATAAAAGATTTTATTTACTTATAATGTACATATGCATAAATATATATACAGTTTTATAGTTTAAACTACTTACTGATCTATTCAGTTTAATATTACATATAACTTAGTTCAATTTATATATAGTTATATAATTATTGTATTTATTGTCTAAACTAGATCTAAAACCTAAATTACAGTATTATATTTACATAGTTAAGTGTACAGTATATATATATTTACAGTATCTATTTACATATGTAGCCTAATATATAGCTTAAGTCTATATAAGTATACTTAATATACAAAGTAATATATATATGTACATATATAGATATATAAATATTTTTATTTCTATTTTGGGTGTTTCATTCTAATTAGTTTACTGTTGTTATAGGTTTAACAGAAGTAGGAGAGAAGAAGGGAAGAGTTAACTGAGGAGAGAGTCCTCAGGTCAGTTTTCTCTTTTAAAACATGTTTAGGATGGTGATTTCTGACTAAACTAGCTGACAGAGTTGAGAAAGAGTTGACATGTATGTACCAAAATTAGAGCTCAAGTATTGAACAAGAAAATTTGTTTACATATGAGATGAAATACAATCTACTGTCAGCTAAGATCAAATTAGAGTCTACAAGGTTTAACACTAGAACTTAGTTGTTACAACCTATAATAACTAGACAGTAGCAGCACAAGACCTTCCAGACTCTGCAGTAGCTTAAGTCACTGTCCAAATGGGCTAACTGCTGCTGCAGTTAGTCCATTTGAGAAGAAATGTGAGTTTGGAGAGAAAAAACATGCAGCTGCAAGATGCAGCACTTTGCTTTGTTTACTGGGATCAGAGTCAAACAAATCCAAACTGAAAAGAAAACCAGTCAATCCCAAATCTGACAAGGGTTTAATTTCTCATTAAATCACTAAATACCCCAATTCAAATGCAAAAAACCCTCATCAAAAACTTCATTTCAGATGAAATCCATGAATATCACTGAATTAACTCTTCCTAATGCTATAGACAGCATGAAGGAAGAATCAATTCAATCAATTAAATCCCTTAATTTAGATCCCAGTTTCATGAAACCTTAAGGAGTATTGAGAACTCCTTAGGTTAGGAAATCACCAAACAGCCTTTCAAAAAACACTTATGAATGCGAGATCAGACTTCAAATTACCACAGTAATTATCCTTAGATATGACTTGCATTCAATGCATTCAAGACATTATCAAATCAGATTTATGTATCTCTTCTGAGATGATTTCTGTCACCAGAAATCCTGTCAGATTCCTTGCCAACAAGGAATTCAAATCAACTTCATTCAATTCGTTAGATCAGGCAATAAAACCAAAAAGAAAGATCCTTAAAATCCAAATTGAGGAGAAATCTGACAAACTAAAAATTTTGACCCAAAATCAGGGGCTTTTGTGACCAAGAGTGAGGTGAGTGGGAAGCCCCTTAAGTGCTTGTTGGCTCCAATTTCAGATCTGAGGTTGAAAACCAATCAGATCTGAAATTGGGTCAGAGTGTATGGGTGGAAGATGAGAAAACATGTCATGGAAAATCAGAACTGGACATGAAAATATGGAGAGGGAGATAATTTGAAAACATGGTTCTATGAAGTTTTCCCCTCTGATCTGAAATGATCAGAGGAGGTGGGGGGGAAATTTAAGCCTAATTCTACTACTATAGCTACTTTATCCTACGGCGAGATTAAACATTAACAATTATATTAATTCTACTCTAAACTACTTAACTACAGCTAAAACTAATATGCAGAATTATAAACCAAATCTAACAGGAAGAATGGGACCTATGGGCCCTTAGCCGGTGGCTAAGGAGGAAGAAAGGAGGAAGATGACTCCAGCGGAGGGAAGAGTCTGCTAGTGAGGCTCCAGGGTCGTCCTCAGGTGCTACGAAGTACTTAGCGTCGTGGAGGTCGAGAGAAGGTGATGATTTCATAGCCGGTGGCTGTGAAATCAGAGGCTTGATGGGGAGGAGGGACTGGAGTGGACGAATGATCGCTAAGAGGTGTAGGAGGGAGCGATCCCTTGCGCATGACACCACTGAGGTGCTTAAGTAGCATGCTCAGTGGCTGAGAACACCGCGCAGGTGAGGATAATTAAGATGCAGCCGGTAGTGAGGATGAGAGGGGTGGAGCGCACAGTGAGCTAAGCACAAAATCTGACCGTCAGATGAGATCTGGGGAGAGGGGTGATCGCACGCGTCGAATCTCGCGAAACTTCCATTTGAATCTAACCGCAGATCAAGATCATGAAGAGCGACGGACGGCTGAGATTGGCCATGTTCTTAGCGCGCTACAGTGCCTGCGAAGAGCAGCAGGCCTCTCTCTGAAATAAAGGAAAATTTGCAGACAGACCTTTAAACGAAGGGGTAGAAGAATAGTGTGCAGGCCCATAAGTGAAAAGAACTACAACCGGAAGGGCCCTGCAGCCTTTCAAAAGGGTCCCTGCGGCTTACAAGTAGGTCCAAAGAGGAGTTTTTAAGGGTAAGAGTGTAATGCATGAAGGACCTAAGTGTAAACTACCTATTTCATAACCTAAATGATGTCCAATTGCCTTCAAATTTTTATATGTGCTTAATTTAACATTTAAGACATTGATTATACTTCTGATTTGGCCTTTCAAACTTATTTATGTTTTCAATTGATGCATGGATCATCATTTGTACTTTGCTTTCAGAATATCTCATTTTGTGACCTAATTATGAAATTTTAACACAGAGTAAAGGTTTTAGGTCTTTTTCTTTAATTCCCACACTTAACCCTTTTTATCTATTAATTTGATGTTGTTTTCCTTAGTGTCTAGCTTAACTTCAGCTTTTTAGCCATGATGAGTAGCCACTCATCGCTACCCCATCTTTTAACTCAGACCCTAGCTTCCCTTCCTCAACCTCTTGAGGAATGGTCCGCAACTTAAATCCTTCTTAAGTTTTTAAGTCCACAAAGAACCCTAAAGGTCTAAAGCTAGTAGCTCATTTAGCTTCTAAAGTTTGACCCTAAAATTAACTTAGTCTACCTTAGAGTTCTGATTTGCTTAAGACTGTAAGATCTAGCCAGTTAAGATCAAAACTCTTTTTTTTTTTTTTCTTTTATGCAAATGTATGCAATGAATGCACTATGTTATGTATATCCCCAAGTACACCCCCCATGCCTAAATTCTGTAATGTCCTCATTGCATAGAAGGATATTACCTGCAAATGAATAGCCAAAGAACCTACAAATCAGGTTCAAGAATTGCAGAAATAGGCCCTAAAAATGAGCAAAGCAATGTTGGCCTAGAAAATAGGTAACCTAGGTTGTTGGCGAGCTGATGATGAATCCCGAAAGCAAATGCTCGCCCAACTAAAATGGGAATGAAATCTTCCCAGGTCACTAGAAGAGGTTCTAAAGGATAAATAGGTATAACAACCTCCAAAGGGGTAGGGGGAGGATAAGATGGATCCTCCAAAAAGAATGGGGAAGGAATGGTGCAGAGATAAACCCCCAGGGTAATGGACTGACTAAAGAAATCATCAATCCATACCCGATACTCCATTACGAGAAATATTGGTCTGTTAAGCCCCTTGGTCAGAACAAAAGTGAGCAATTTTCTAAGGCAAGGATCGTCTAGGGTGTCCAAGTTACGAGGTTGCGGGATGGCCATAAGATCTAGGTTGGGTTTAATCAGCTCAGTGTCCATCCGTAACACTCTTCGTAAATCCTCAATTTCATCCCTAGCATTCCTTGCACCAACACATGTATCTTCCTACTCTTCATCAGGAATCACAATTTCACTTTCAGATATAAGCGAATCAGAGGGTGACTTCGAAATGAATGAAGGTAGGTTAGAAGCAACAGATCTAGGGATTATCCTATCAATGTCATCCCCAGGTTTTTGTTCTTTACTCAAATCTTCCCCGGAATCTATATGTGAATCCACATAAATCTTAGAAGTTGCTTCCAAATTTCCCATCATTTCATCTTGAGGAGAAATATCATCAATGGTTGTGCTAAGGAAACCTAATTTGGTCAACTTTGTGACATACTCAGGGGCTACTCTTCAAATAAGACATAATCACCCCTAGTGTCACTCCAAATCTTAAATGTAGGTTCCTCATATAATTCTTCTTTCTCCTCATCACACAATTCATCATGTACCCGAGGTCTAGAATCATTCAATATCTCAGCAGATCCCCTAGGGTGCTCTATCTGAGGTAAATGGTTTACACTGTTAACATCAGACTCCTCAGATAGGTCAATTTCTTTAGGGTTAGGTTCCCTAAGGGTGGGCTTGAGTTCCATATCGTGATCAGAAGGGAGGGTAGGATTAACAACTTGACTTTGACCTACCTAATCAAATGTCACAAAAATACTATCATTTGGGTCGAGGTCTTTGATGTAAACACATTTACACTACTTAAAATGTCTATTTATGCATGTTCTTAAGCATAGGATTGCATTTCATGATATAAATATTGCATAACATGCATCATCTTGCATTTAGAGTAGTTTGAATAAAATGGAGGTTAATTGTCTCCTTTTATGTGCTTGGACAAGGCAAACATTTTATCGGGGCCTCGGATCAAAGATCCAACCATATGGATGTGATCAGGGCGATGATTGGAGTTCAACGACTCCAAGATTGCCCTAATCAGACATCCGTAGCATCAGATAGTGACCAGGGAATCCTAGAAGATCGAGGGCCAGGATGGTGAAAATCCGCACTTCAGATGACAAATCTGACTGCACGGATGAATTCGGATCGACGATCGCAGCCCAACGACGCAAAAATCAAGTCAATCCGACATCCGTGGCACCATCTACAACTTCCAGAAGATGGACGACCAAGATGGTGCCACATGACGCCATCTCGGCCGCCCAAACGGCTGCACGCATTCTACGAAGGCCCTGCACCCACTCGCTCTCCACTGTTGGATCTTGATCCAATGGCTATGGTAGGCCGCGCTTAAAAGCATCCGCTCGGCCATCCGCGCCTTGTAGCGTAGCGGTCGAGCGCGCTTACGCGACCAGCAGGCGCGGGTTCGAGCCGCACCAGAGGGCTGGACACGCGGGCGATTGGGCACGAGTGGAGCGTCAGATGGAGATCAGACGGCTGCGCGCGCCCGATAGCGTCCACGTGCGATTGAACGCGCGGCGTGGACACGCGATCGCACGTGGGCGGGCGCGCAACACAGCTGGAGGAGACGCATCTTAAGCCATCTGATCTTGCGATCGGATGGCTGACGATCGTTGTGCGTGCGATAGCGTTGAGCATGCGGGCAGCTGAAGCGGCGTGCATGGGCGCGGAAGCTACGCCCACGTCAGGGCTTTAGTGACGGATTTATCCGTCACTAATGACCCCTCATTTATTATTTTGAAGTTGTAATGTCCAATTTGCCTCCACTCCTTGCAACTATAAAAGGAGACTCCCTCCATACAAAATTCTCATCCCTTCCTTCTCCTCTCTACACCTCCAAAGCTCAAGAGAACCTTGTCCCACACCCGGGATGCTTCTCGCGAGATAAAGTCCAATTTTCGTTCCCCTTCGGAAGTGGATCCCACGACGACGACGTCGTGTTGCTCGGTTCCCGTTCTTCTGCTTCGTTCTCCTTCATCCTGCTTCGTTCTCCTTCATCCAGGCGTCCTCCAAGCAATCATCGAGGAGGATAACTTCTCTCTCCCATTCTTATTTACAGCTTTTCTAGTGTAGAATTTTCCTACTTTATAGTGTAATTGATTTCCCACTTTCTAGTGTAACTTTTATTTAGTTTGATTGTATAAACAGTTGAAACATTGAATGCATGTTCTCTTTCTCTATCTCTCTCTTTCTCTCTCTCTCTCTCTTTTAGTCTGATAGCTCCATTGTAATTATATCGCCTTGCTTATCAAAAATCCTGAAAAAAAATATAATTGCGAATATAGATCAACGTAGCCTCCCTGTGTTCGACCCGGAATTCTTTTCAGTATAAATTTTATTTGTTGAACACGAATTCTTCGCTTTTGAACTACAATGACAGGTTTTCCAAAATCGAACACGCTAGCGTAGCGTTCGTAACGTTCAACATTTTGGCGTCGTTGTTGAGGAGGCAACGATTTCCGATCTTTTCTTCGCATTTCTTGGACTTTATGTTGTTTTCTAACTAGATTTCTCTTGCATCTATTGTTTTGCAGAGACCTCCATCAAGGAATCAACAAGTGATAGACTGGAGTAAAGTGCAGTTGAAGACAACTGTAATTGCTCCCCCATTCTTACCCCCTCTATAGATTTCATTTGCCACATTAAATCCAAATCCCAATTAACCTAGGTGTTTGCATAAATCCAAGGAATAGTTTGGTTGTTTGGATTTTCACTCACATTCATTCCACCCTCATTCATAAAAAAAATAACAAAAAGATAATCTTGTGGGGTAATTTCCAACAAACACACAACACACACCCACATTCAATGCAGTTGATCAACTTGATTTGTTTTCTACTCAACTGGGTTCTGATCTGTGGAACCGGTACACACAAAGCAACATATAACAGAGTAGAAATTATTCTAGGTTAACCATTTTTGAGTGCCTAACTTAGTGGTGCATTTGTGGCCAATTGTTTGAGTTGTTTAGGCCGCACCACTTTATTTAAAACCAACTCATCAAGTAGCTCCTCCTTAGGGTTTTCAATCTAGGTATATTCTAGGCACTCCACTTTCTTTCTGATTTTAAAAGAAAACAATCTTCACCCGTGCTTTACAACTTGGTTTGCCTAGAAACTTGATTGCAATTCACCTAATTTGAAACTCTAAAAGCTACTTAAGCAAGATTTGAACATTAAAATTCACGCATTATCAATAATCTTGCTTGAAAACCCTGGTTGTGCACGCACTTACACAAATCTCAATCAATAATTAAGGGCACAACCCATTGTAAGGGCCTATCACATTTCATAAGCACCACAATCCCTGGCCTTAATAAAATTGAGTAGACATTGGCCTTAAGGTTTGATTCGTTCTTCAAGGCCTAGTCTGAGATTGTTTTTGATTAACCTACTTGTACTGATTAATCTGATGTCTAGATAGGGGAGTAGCGTCAAATGACCGTGGCTGGGGGGTACACTAGGAACCGGAGGCGAAAGCCAAAGGAAGAACCTTCTCCCCAGTCCCTCCTTCTAACTGGTTGGATTAAACAGACGCAAGTAGAGTAAATCACTTACAGTCTTAAGGCTGGTTTTGGGAGTCAATAGATCCTTAGGCTACCCCACTTAAGGACAGCCTTGTTTTGTTGTGCTGTAGGGTCCCTATCCCCAGTCCTTCCGACCTTCTCCTAGTTTATGCTGGGAAGACGGTCATTCAATCCCCGATTGGAAGGAACGTTAGAACATTATAGGAGGGGCAAGTTAGATTTTGGTCAATTGGATCCCATGGCCGAACAATAGCCTCCTCTGCTTGAAAATCCATAGGAAGAATTTCGAAGGGAGTTGGAACAAATGCAGAGAATGCAGGAATGGTTCCAGAGAATGTAGGGTGCTCAGCCCTTGAAGGATTATTATGATCCTTCAAATTACGGGGAACGTCCCGGCGTCCAGATTCCAGCCAGTGACGTAGAAATCAAGCCCTAGGTGTTAAGCCTGATTAAACATTATCATGGGCTTGGCTCCGAAGATCCGTTTCAGTACTTGGAAGATTTGACCACTTTGGTCTAGACCACCAAGGCTCGAAACATTAACGAGGAGCAAATGATCATGAGGCGCTTCCCCCACTCTCTTAGGGATAAAGCCACGCATTGGTATAGGACAATAGGAAGACCAATTACAACTTGGAATGAGTTGAAATTGGCCTTTTTGAAGAAATTCTTCCCAGTCGGTCGTACCAATGCTTTGAGACGGGCAATCACTACCTTTACCCAGCGGCTGGGGGAGCAGTTTCATGTGGCCTGGGAGCGATTCCAGGACTTATTGCGGAGGTGTCCACACCACGAGGTGCCGAAATGGCAACTCATGCAGATCTTCTATCATGGGTTGCATAAGCAACTCAGAAACCATGTGGATGCTTCTTGAGGAGGCAATTTCCTCACTAAAGATGCAGATAGTGCACATGATTTATTTGAGGAAATGAGTGAGAATTCAATTAATCATGCCTCCATGGATACTTTTAACCGGTCCCAGCAACCCAGATCAAATGTCAATGAAGTTCATGACTCTCATTCATTTGATATGGAATTGATTTGTAATAAACTTGATAAGGTGGACTTGGTTGCTAAAAGAATGGAAGAATGGATGGCTGGCGATTCTATTAACAACCCTCAATCCACTCAATCCCAAAATTCGGGATTCCATTCCTCAGGAGCTCCTTCTGGACGAGAGTTCGTGAATCAACTCGATGCTACTCAACCTATGAGTTAGCATTTTTCGGAACCCCATGGGTTCCCAACTGGGGCCTTTGATCCCAGTTTTTCTGATCCTTCCTTTTCTTTCTCTCCATCCTCACCCTATGAGGATGTCTGTGCTGTACAAGAGAATGTTAGATCCAACCCCTACTCGAATGCCTATAATCCAGGTTGGATAAACCACCCTAACTTCTCTTGGAAAAATCCGGGGCAACAAACCCAATTCCGACCTGGCAACTATGCTTCGCAACGACCAATGGGTCAGGGTCAAGTATATACTCAGTTGCCTTCGAATTAGGTCAATCAGCCAGCTTGGAATTCCTGTCAACCCACAGGGCAGGCTGATTTGAACCATCAAATAGTAAAGATGCAAGGATCTGTGCTCCAGCTCGTGCAGCAAATGAAAAACACGCTGGACAACTTGCAATCTGGGCTCACTGCTAACTCTCGTCAACCCGGATCTCTACCATCCCAGCCCGTACCCAACCCGGGAAACATTATGAATTCGGGCAATCAAGCCCAAGGGTACGAAAATCAGAGGGACCCGCACGCACATGCTCAGGTGGTTGAGCAGGGTTCCTCATCTTCTTCTTCTGCAAATCAATAATTCATGGTCAATCAAGCCCCTCCAATCTTTCCTAATCCTCCCCAAGACCCAAATTCTTACACTTCTTCAAATTCTGTAACTTTAAGGAGTGGTAAGAAGACTCAGGATCCACAACCACAATATTCTGATCTTTTGAATCCTGAAGAATCTAAGGAGAGAGAGGACAATTCTAGAGGAGAAATCAAGGCTCACGAACCTGATTCCAAAGATATGACTCATGTTCCCTTCCTAAAGCCTTAACCAAAGCAAAGAAGAAGAAGTCTGTTGATAGTAATGAGGAGCTTCTGAATTTATTTAAGAATGTTGAGATAAATATCCCGCTCCTTGATGCTATCAAGCACATATCGGCTTATGCAATATTTTTAAAGGAATTATGTACACAAAAGTGTAAGTCGAGAGAATCTATTCCGAGGAAGGTGGTACTCTCCGAGCAGGCTAGTTCTGTTATCCTGCACTACCTCCCTCAGAAAAAGAGAGATCCTGGTGCTCCTTTGATTTCTTGCGTTATCGGAGATTACACATTTGATAGAGCACTTTTGGATCTCGGTGCATCCATCAACCTAATTCTGACTTCTCTTTATGAGAAGTTTGGGTTAGGTGAACTTCGGCCAACTTCAGTAATGCTACAGTTAGCAGATCGTTCGGTCACAAACCCACGAGGCATTATTGAAGATGTTATAGTTAAGGTCAAGGATTTCTATTTTCCTGTAGATTTCCTTGTCCTTGACATGGATGTACCAGATAATTTGAGGAACACGCCCATCATTCTGGGGCGTCCGTTCCTGGCTACCGCAAAGGCCAACATTAAATGTGAAAGCGGTAGCATGGAAATCGCCTTTGGGGACCAATGAATGAAATTGGATATTTTTAAGGCGATCAATAAATTTGAGGATTGTGGATTTATTGAGGAACTTGATGAGGATAATGTTAATATTGAAACTTGTTTGACAGTTTCTTCAATTGAAAGTTCCTCATTGTTTGTTGAATTTGACCCGCAACCCTCTGACCTGACATCTTCGGAAGAGGTTATTGATTTTGTTCACTCAAAACCTCTTCCTCTTGTTGAATCTTCAGCATCTACCCTACCATCAATCATTACCCCACCCCAGCTTGAATTTAAATCATTTTTCAAGAATTTAAAATATCAATTTTTAGGACTGTACAATATGCTCCCTGTGATTATTAGTGCTAAATTGACAAAGGAGCAAGAGATTAAATTGATTAAGGTCCTAAAGGAACATAAGGAGGCAATTGGTTGGACCATTCATGACCTCAGGGGGATCGAGCCATCTTACTGTAATCATAGAATATTTTTGGAAGATGGATCCCGCCCTTCTCACCAGATGCAGAGGAGATTGAATCCAAATATGCGAGAAGTGGTCAAAAAGGAAATCATCAAGTGGCTCGATGCAGGAATTATTTATCCAATCTCTGACAGTCCCTGGGTAAATCCCATTCAGATTGTTCCAAAGAAAGCTGGGATTACTGTTGTGACTAATGAGAGAGGAGAATCTATCACAACTCATTCAGCTCCCTCTTGGAGAGTTTGTATTGATTACAGGAAGCTGAACATAGCCACTAAAAAGGATCATTTTCCCCTACCCTTCATTGATCAAATCTTGGAAAAATTAGCTGGACAGAAGTACTTCTGTTTTCTTGATGGCTACTCGGGATACAACCAAGTTCCTATCCATGCCGAGGATCAGGAAAAAACTACTTTCACCTGTCCCTATGGAACCTTTGCTTTTCGTAGGATGCCTTTCGGGTTATGCAATGCACCTGCAACATTTCAAAGGTGTATGCTAGCCATATTTTCCGACATGGTGAGAGAGTTTATGGAAGTTTCATGGATGATTTCTCTGTTTTCGGAGAATCATTTGACTCTTGTTTGGCTAATTTGGAAATGATTCTTAAGTGATGTATCAAGACACGACTAGTCCTTAGCTGGGAAAAGAGTCATTTCATGACCCAAGAGGGCATCATTTTGGGTCATGTAATCTCTGAACGGGGAATTGAAGTAGACAAAGCTAAGGTTGATGCTATCGCTAAACTTCCTCCTCCCACACCTGTTAAACAAATCAGATCATTTCTTAGCCATGTGGGATTTTATCGAAGATTCATCAAGGATTTCTGGAACGTTGCTCGCCCTTTGAGCAATCTTCTTGCCAAAGAAACGCCATTTGTTTTTGACGAATCATGATGAAAGGCATTTGATTTCCTAAAAACGGCAGTCACCTGTGCTCCAATTTTGCAACCACCAATTTGGACAGCCCCATTTGAGATCATGACCGACGCTTCTGATTACGCGGTCGGGGATGTCCTGGGTGAGAAAATTGACCGAAAGCCATCTGTCATTTACTACGCTAATAAAACTCTGGATGAAGCCCAGAGGAATTACACTGTTACTGAAAAGGAATTACTAGCTGTAGTATTTACGTTGGAAAAATTCAGGGCTTATCTCTTGGAGTCTCATGTCATTGTTTATACCGACCACTTCGCCTTGAGACATCTCTTGGCTAAAAAGGATGCTAAACCCCGACTTATTCATTGGATTCTTCTTCTTCAAGAATTTGATCTTGAAATCAAGGATAAAGCCAGGGTACAAAATGTGGTAGTGGATCATTTGTCGAGACTCCTAGGTGATTCTTCTTGTCCGGACTTTCCAATTACTGACACTTTTCCGAACAAAACCATTCTTATAGTTTTAGGGGTCCACACCCCATGGTTTGCTGACATTGTTAACTATTTGGCCATTGGTCAAATTCGCCAGGATTGGACCAAGCAACAATGGGATAGACTCAAATCTGAGGCTAAATACTACTTTTGGGAGGACCCTGAACTGTATTGCATTGGATCTGATCAGATTATTTGCCGATGCATACCAGAGAATGAATTCAATAGTATACTCGAGTTCTGCCATGCATCTGGGTGTGGTGGACATTTCTCCGGGAGAAAGACGGCTGCAAAAATCTTGCAATCTGGCTTCTATTGGCCATCTTTATTCAAGGATGCCCAGGACTTCTCAAGGTCATGTTCTCAATGTCAGTCACTCGGGAACATAACTAAGAGAGACATGATGCCCCTAAACCCTATTCTTCCTGTAGAAATTTTTGATGTTTGGGGCATCAATTTCATGGGACCCTTTATCCCTTCATTTGGACATCAGTACATTCTTATTGCTGTTGATTATGTGTCCAAATGGATTGAGGCGATTCCCACCCGAACCAATGACCACAAGGTGGTCATTAATTTTGCCAAGAACAATATCTTTAGTAGGTTCAGGATTCCGACGGCAATCATCAGTGATGGTGGCACTCATTTTACTAATGTCCAATTCCAGAATTTATTGGCCAAATACGGGGTTAATCATCGTATTTCCACTCCTTACCATCTCCAGACAAATGGACAAGCCGAGATCTCCAATCGAGAGATCAAGAACATTCTGCAAAAAATGGTTAGGCCTGATCGCAAGGATTTGACTCAAAAGCTTGAGGACGCTCTTTCGGCCTACTGTATGGCGTATAAAATGCCCATCGGCATCTCTCCATTCCGTTTGGAGTATGGAAAGGCGTTCCATCTACCCGTAGAGATTGAACACAGGGCATTCTGGGCAATCAAACAATGCAATTTAGATCTAAATCTAGCTGCGAAGACCAGGAAACTCCAACTATCTGAGTTGGAGGAGCTTACAAATGATGCTTATGAGAATGCCAAGATCTACAAGGCTTGGACCAAAGCTCTACATGATCAATTGATTTCTCGCAAGAGCTTTGAGCCAAACCAAAAGGTCTAGTTATTCGATTCTAAACTTAAGCTCTTTCCTGGCAAACTTAGATCTAAATGGAATGGCCCATTCATAATTGAACAGATTTTTTCAAATGGTGCCGTTCCGATTTCTGACCCAAAGACGGGTAACACCTTTAAAGTCAACGGTCAACATTTGAAGCCTGTTGTTGACCGTAATCTCCCAGAACCTGTCTCAGACTCTGTTGCTCTAGCCATTCTGTGACTTCTTTGGCTGGACTTCGCCTAGCTGACGGCATTAAACTCAGCAGTTGTACATATGACACAAGGCTGATACGAGCTTCATATCCAGGTGACATCTTTCATATTCTACCCTTTCTTTCATGTCTCTTTTTCAATGAGGACATTGCATCAGCTAGGCATGGGGGGGTGGATTCATTCTTGAATTATTTGGTCAACTTTGTGAAATCCATATAAATTGTCTCTCTTCTTATTTTAAAAAAAAAAAATTAGGAAGGATTAGTTGGACATTAGGACTTTTCAATCCTAAGAAATTTTATATTAAGATCTGAACACAAAGACCCCTCAGGTCTTTGGACTTAATTAGCCTATGTATCCACTAAATTGTGGATTTATCTTTGAGTCCTCGCCATCTTAATTCTATTATAATTAGAATAAATAAGTTTGGGTGATAAGTACACGACTTATCAACCCACCCTCTGATTTGAGGGAATTTTGAGTTTTAAGCATCTACACACTTTCTTTGCACTGACTCGTTGTTCGGTGATTCTAATGGAAATTGGGTAGGTAATGAACCTTCTAGGGTGATATGGCTGGCAAGTTATCGTGGGTAGCAGCCCATAGGTAGGTTGTCCAGAGCCCAGTCATTGGACCTTTCTCTTTTTTTGCTTCCTGTAGGTAAATCTTAGACAAGGGAAGCAACCTACTTAAAAAAAAGAAATCAAAAAGAAAAGGAGAAAGAACAAAAAGAAATAAGCCACACTTCGCCGCACGAGTATAGCTGGCAAGTTGTCGGTGGTAACAGCTCATCGACCAGTTGTCCAGAACCCAGCTTAGAAAATGCACTAAAAATTCCCAAAACACTTAAGAAGAAGAGAAGTAGAATAAACCGGGGAGATATACACTGCATTCACCCTTGTGTTGACCCCGTAAAAAAATAAAAGTAGGGAGAAAGCTACCGGTTGTAAAGATACACATTTAGGCAGAATTCTTGTTAGGTCACCTAAAGGCGTAGAAATCCGAAGTCCGTTCTAACTGCCGGTCAACGAGTCTATCACATTCACAATAAGATGCTTAAAGCTTATGGTTCTCATCAAATATTGGGTGAGTTGAATGGCTGTAGAAAGCCACTCTTAAACCCTAAAATTTGAAAATCCAAAAAAATTAGAAAAGAGAAAAAGAGAAAAAGAAAATTTTCTTTTAATAAGGTGAGGGCTTGAGGCGGTCTGCATTTTGGCTGATACCTGGGCACTGTTGTGTCTTTGAAAGTTCAGTTCCTAAGTATACAATTTCTTAATGATTGAAAATAACTCAAGTCCAAATAATCAAACCTAATTCTTTTCTAAATAGCATATAGTTTTTGCTAGGGACTGGCAAAAGATAGGCATGGGGGTATGATGTAAACACATTTACACTACTTAAAATATCTATTTATGCATGTTCTTAAGCATAGGATTGCATTTCATGATATAAATATTGCATAACATGCATCATCTTGCATTTAGAGTAGTTTGAATAAAATGGAGGTTAATTGTCTCCTTTTATGTGCTTGGATAGGGCAAATAATTTATCGAGGCCTCGGATCAAAGATCCAACTGTATGGATGTGATCAGGGTGACGATTGGAGTTCAACGACTCCAAGATTGCCCTCATCAGACATCCATAGCATCAGATAGTGACTGGGCAATCCTAGAAGATCAAGGGCCAGGATAGTGAAAATCCGCACTTTAGATGACAAATCCGATCACACGGATGAATTCAGATCGACGATCGCAGCCCAACGACGCAAAAATTAAGTCAATCCAACATCCGTGGCACCATCTACAACTTCCAGAAGATGGACGACCAAGATGGTGCCACGTGGCACCATCTTGGCCGCCCAAACGGCCGCACGCATTCTACGAAGACCCCGCACCCGCTCGCTCTCCGCCGTTGGATCTTGATCCAATGGCTATGGTCAGCCGCTCTTAAAAGCATCTACTCGGCCATCCGCATCTCGTAGCGTAGCGGTTGAGCGCGCTTACGCGACCAGTGGGCGCTGGTTCGAGCCGCACCAAAGGGCTAGAGGTGCAGGCGGTTGGGCGCGGGTGGAGCGTCAGATGGAGATCGGACGGCCGCACATGCCCGATAGCATCCACGCGCGATTGAACGCGCGGCACGGACGTGCGATCACATGCGGGCTGGCGCACAATGTAGCGGGCGGAGACGCATCTTAAGCCGTCCGATCTTGCGATCGGACGGCTGAGGATCGTTGTGCATGTGATAGCATTGAGGGTGCGGGCAGCTGAAGGGGCACGCATGGGCGTGCAAGCTAAGCCCACGTCGGGGCTTTAGTGACGGACTTATCCGTCACTAAAGACCCCTCATTTATTATTTTGAAGTTGTAATGTCCATTTTACCCCCACTCCTTGCAACTATAAAAGGAGACCCCCTCCATATGAAATTCTCATCCCTTCCTTCTCCTCTCTACCCCTCCAAAGCTCAAGAGAAGCTTGTCCCACACCCGGGATGCTTCTCACGAGATAAAGTCCAATTTTCGTTCCCCTTCGGAAGTGGATCCTGTGACGACGACGGCGTGCTGCTCCATTCCCGTTCTTCTGCTTCGTCCTCCTTCGTCCTGCTTCGTTCTCCTTCGTCCAGGCGTCGTCCCGTCCGGCTCGTCCTCCAAGCAATCATCGAGGAGGATAACTTCTCTCTCCCATTCTTATTTACAGCTTTTCTAGTGTAGAATTTTCCTGCTTTATAGTGTAATTGATTTCTCGCTTTCTAGTGTAACTTTTATTTAGTTTGATTGTATAAACAGTTGAAACATTGAATGCATGTTCTCTTTCTCTCTCTCTCTCTTTTAGTCTGATTGCTCCATTGTAATTATATTGCCTTGCTTATCAAAAATCCTGAAAAAAAATATAATTGCGAATATACATCAATGTAGCCTCCCTGTGTTCGACCCGGAATTCTTTTCGGTATAAATTTTATTTGTTGAACACGAATTCTTCGCTTTCGAACTACAAAGACAGGTTTTCCAAAATCAAACACGTTAGCGTAGCGTTCGTAACGTTCAACAGTCTTCCAATGGTACCATCTTTCCCTTCTTTTGACTCCAATATAATTCAGGTGGATACTCAACCTTATCATTATCTTCCTCAGGTTGCCACCTTTCTTCATCCAATGCATAGCTACTTTCATGTGTATCTTCCTCCCACCTAAGGTGTGGATCTCTCAAGGAAGTGTCATCTAATGGGTGGGTTTCAAAATCGATCCTCGAAAAGTAGCTATTCTCCCCAGAATTTCCCTCCGACTTAAAGTGTAGCTCTCCCACAGGAGACGCATCTATTGTAGAGGGGTGTACGTCATCCTCAATGGGGTAGATTGGGTCGCTAATTTCATCTCTTTCTTGTTGGCCTGCTCTCGAAGATTCTCCTAACAATTCAATCATTTCGTTTTGCATTTTCTGTATTTCCATCTTCAAAGAGGAGAGGTCATTTCTATCATGAGAGAAGTCAGGCTCAGGCTTATAGTACCCAAGAGTGTCTGTCCAACCATAATAATTTTTTAGGGAGGGTGGGTTGCGTATTTCTATGGTGTGTGGGATATTGGGCAAAGCAAATCCCGCTCCTAGCTTCTGCTCACTGATTTGGGGCTTAACCAGGCCAATACTCCTATAATAGGAGTAAAACAGATCCCAATGATTGTCATTATGTCCATCAAGGGATGGACCATCTCGGCGTTTGGGATCAAAGGATGCAGAGTGGGGGTGAGGGTGTGGGCAAGATGTGAAAGGATGAAAATCAATGTGGTCCATTCTAACTCACACCTCAATCAGAATTCCCCAAGCAAAACACAATTCAAAAAGGACCTTTTAGGTCTTTCCCAATTTAGGCTTTTGTTTTAAAGTCAGATTGCAGGTGACAATACAATTTGTTCAATCAATTTACGCACCTATTGTCGACCTATGGCTCGCCTAAGAAGACCTAGTTGGAGCTTAGGTGTTCTTCCATAAATCTCAAATGGTAGAGCAACTCCAAAGATGGAAGATCGAGGGATGCAAGTAGGCCTAAGCCTTCCTTTCAAGCTATGCTTTCGCGGTGCTTCTCAACTAGCCCCAAAAATCCGTGATAGGGTATCCCCCTCTTTGGATTTACGAAACCTTTGATTTCAAGTTCCGAACACTTCAGAATCCAACGGTAGGAGGGCTCTTGTCCTAGTATTTCCAAACCTAAGGAGTGTCTAGAAGCGTGCCGTGGTGCAAGTGAAATAAGTGTGCATACACCACAAAAGATTATGAATTTTGAATCGCACGCCAAGTTTGAAAATCAAATCCTTGGTTTTAAAATGTCCCTCCTTTAATTAGTCCTTTTTCTAGAAAATATGTGACCACTTGTTTAATTTATTCAATACAGATTAGGTGGTCTTCGCATTAAGTCCAAATGCAATGCGTGATCAAGAATAGGATGCAAAGTAAGAAAATGAGTACCTTGCTTCCAGCAATCAACAATGCGAGAATGCACGCAATGCAGAGAAATAAATCTCGAGGCTGCTCATACAGACCAAAATGGTTCATTCTAGGGGGCAGGCAGCTTCTAGCAGGTAGCTCGTTTGTTTTATTCTATTTTTTTTTAAACTACTTATGCACAAGCAAATAATAGTAATCAATAAACTAAAAACCTAAATCTAAAGAAAAGGGAACAGGCTCCCAAAAATTACCCAACACGGGCCCAAAACAAAATTGGGGAACAAACCCCTCAAAATATACCCCAGAACAAGGGTTTCAAACCAAATGCAATGAAAAATTAAATCTAAAGTCTTAATTCTATTCTAATCAGATTAGCGACTAAATATACAATGATGACCGTCATGTCCTCATCCTTCTCCTCCTTTTTAAAATAGCTCATCCAATTCTCCTCTGGCGACGTCAAGGGTCGCCTCTCACAATGGCTAATTCTTGCATAAATTTTCTCTCACAGAAAAGAAAATAATAAATGGTCAAATCACTGTGCAATTGAGAAATAATCAAAATAAAATCAGGTGAAATTATTGCGTCTGTTGCATCCCCGGCAACGGCACCATATGACGAGTCGATTGTTCGCTTTAAAGTCGTTTGTAGTTTTATGTGGTGGAAAAATCGACTAATCAATATTTAAAAAGAAATAACCACTCGCAGAAGAGCGGGTCGTATCCACAGGGAGGCAATGACGTATTTAAATTCGCACCGATTAAAAATGTTTGTTCATAGTCAGTTTAGACAAGAATCAAGCCAAAATTGCCTTCACATTAAGGTTGAATAAAGAAATCATGCTGAAATAGCAATTCTTAATAACTAGAGGATATTTGTTGCAATGCAGAATCAATAAAATATTATTAAAAGTTGACAATGGCAGAAAATGTAATTATTAATGGCATGGATATTGTAGCAAAGTAGGGGATTTATTCCCCTTGGCCGTGCGCGAAGAAGAGTGGACGGCCGGACGTGTGAAGCTCGGAGGAAGTTCTTTGGGCCGAGGGCTTCGCAGCGATGGTGGCGGTGTGTCGTACGGTGGCTGGAGTTGGTCGGACGGAGCTCCGGCGAAGGTGGTTGCCAACGGTGCTGCAACTGCTGGAGGTGAAGTGAGCGTGAGTAGGTGCGGGAAGGCTGCAGTTGCTGGAGCGGAAGCAGGATGTGCACTGTTGGTGGAAGGCGCAGCAGGCGAGTGTGCGCACTGTTGGCGGAAGGCGCTGCAGGCGGGTGCATGCACTGGAGCGGAAGGGGGCTTGACGCTGCTGCAGGCTGTTAGCGGGCGGTGCGCGTGGCCTGTTGTTGCGTGCACAGGCGGGAGGCACTGCAGGCGCGAGAGGCGCGGGTGCGTTGGAGGGCGGCTCTGCTGCAGGCATGCGGGTGAGCGCTGCAGCCGGTGCTGCACGCTGGCGGGATGCGTGGGTGCGTGCACGCACTGGTGCGGCACTGCAGGTAGTGGCGGGGAGTCTGCAGGTGGAAGGTGCACAAGCTGTTGTTGCGTGCACAAGCGGGTGCGCGCACTGTTGGCGGTGGGCGTGGGTGCGCACGAAGGCTAGAGGGCGTGCGGATGAGGACTGGCACTTCAGGTGTGCGAACGAGGGCAGGCGGTTGGTGGTGAAGTGGGCGAGTGTGGTTGTTGCTGGAGTGCGGAGGTCGAAGCTTCAGACGTCCGGGAAACTTCCCGAACATCTTAAATGGCTGAGGGGTGATTGCAGTAGCTGCGACGGTGGTTGTTGGTGATGACGGCAAGGGAGGTGCACAGCGACATGCTCACGGTAATGCGGACGACCTTCGAATGGCGGTGTGGCCTGTCACACCACATGCCCATGGTGGTGGAGGGTCGCCGCCGTGGTTGAGGCCGACGGTGTGGAATGGAAGAGATGGACTCTGCATAGTGTGGGTTGGGGGTGGAGGCCTAGTGAGTTCGGCTGCCTCCTCCTCTCTTTCGAAAATCAACTACCCGACTAGATCCAACACATCCACTCCTCCTTGATTGGGTTGTTCACTGCAGCAGCTGGAGGAAGAATTACAGCCGTTGCAAGTAGAAGAAGAATAAAAAATAATGATAAAATATTATGGTTATTTATATACAAAGCCTCAACTTTTATGTTAACCTAAATTAATGCATGCAATGTACCTAATTAGTTAACTAATGCAATTCTAAGTTAATTCTAAATGCATTTAAATATGAATAAGATGCATGAATTATGTAATTGTATTAGAAATATGAATTAATCTATTTACATACTAATTTATGCTAAATAAATGTTAGAATTAATCAAATGTCTAGGCACTTAAATACTTAAATAGCTCACTAATATGCGCTAATCAATGGTCATCAATCTTTTATGGTTTGTACATGATGCTACGGAGGTCCGATCGGTGCAATTTTAGAGGCAGTGGACTCCGATCGTTGCCCTAATTAGATCCATATGGTTGGATCTTCAATCCGAGACTCAAAAATGTATTGCGTTTTCACCTAGCCACTGGAACAAGCTAATTAATATATAATTTACATAATCTAGTGTAAATATGATATGAAGCATGTTATTCATTATTTATAATGCTAAATGTATCTACAAGCCTAGGAACATGCATAAGTAGGCATTTTCCTAAATAAATGTGTGCACATCACACCCCATGCCTATCTTTTGCTAGTTCCTAGGAAAAATTAAACTACATGCCATTTATAAATAGAATTAAGCCTCAATTACTTGGGCATAAGTTGCTTATCAACAATTTGAAGTTTATACTAAGGATCTGAACTACCAAGATTCAATAGTACTCGAGTGTCCTCACCATATTCTGTACAAATCTAATTTTTTTGGAATTTTTGTTTAAGGTTTCGAGGCAGCTTCCTATGGCTACCCAACCCACCTAAGACTCGAAAGGACTCTAAGTGCTAAGCATCTTTATATGTGAAAGGTGATTGACTTCCTTAACGGTAATCATAATGGACCTTAGGTATCTATAAACCCTAGGTGACCCTAAGTGCAAGTTTTTTGCCTAGAGGTTTATCTTTTAGATTGGTTGCCTTCTCCTTACTTTTATTTTTATGAGGTCAACACAAGGACGAACCCAATGTATATCTCCTTGGTTTATTGTACTTTCCTGCTTCTCCTTAAGTTTGGGATTATTTTTGCATTTTTATAGGTTGGGTTCTAGACAAATGGTAAAGGGGGCTTACCAATGGTAACTTGCTAGCCATACCCGTGCGGTGAAGTGTGACTTATTTATTTTGTTCTTCATTTCTATTTTTTTCATTTCTTTTTGGTTGTTTTTCTATTTTTTTCCTTTTTCTAATCAGGTGGCTTCCCTGATCTATGATTTACCTGAAGGCAATGGTCAAAGAGATTAGGCTGTGTGACTGGGCTCTAAACACCAGCTATGAGTTGTTACTCATAGCAACGTGCTAGCCATACCACCCTAGTATGTTGATTACCTACCTAATTTCTATTATGACTGCCTGTGAAGTGAATCTTTGTGAAAAGTGTGTAGATGCCTAGACTATAAGTCCCCTCAAATTAGAGGGTAGGTTGATAAGTCGTATACCTATTACACCTACTTATTTAACCAAATTAAGATAAATTTAAAATTTCCAAGGACTAGAGAAATGGGTCCACATTTTAGTGGACACTCGGGCTAATTGTCGCCGTAGACCTGAAGAGTCTAAGTGTTTAGGTCCTACTTGTATCATTTCCTAAAGTCGAAAAACTTTTAATGCCTAAGTTATCTTTCCCTAATTCTTAATTTTTTTTTATAAAGAGGAAATAAATAAATAAAAAGAATCAACGGAGTTGACAAAATAACTCAGAATTAAGAGTATGCACCCCCATGCCTAGTTAATGCAATGTCCTCATTGTAAAAATACATGCTTGAAAAAGGGTGAAATAAACAAGATATCACCTAAATTCTATGATGAGTCGATCAACTTCGGGATAAAAACAAACGATAAAAAAATGCTAAGTTTACTGTCTTCAGCTAGGCACAATCCACCAATATGAATTATAAGCACTAAGGCTACAAGAGTACAATTTTTGGGCCCCATGATATGGGTCAAAGAAGGTAGGAATAGGCTTGTCAAAGAGATGATCAATGAAAGTGGCAAGTTGATGGTGTAAGGAGAGCCTGCATGATCTCCAATAGGAGTTTTTTTGGATCAGTACAAAAGGGGTTTGGGTGGGTGCTAGAATTTTGTAATTGTTGGGAGGGAGAGGATTTTGAAGCTTTTGTGAGGTATTTGGGGTATTTAATGATGTTGTGTGTGTGTTCTCTAGGATTCTTATGTTGATGTTTATAATTAGACCAAACTTCCTAAGAGCTTTTCCCGAAATCTTGATTTCCTCCACAAAATTGGGGTTTTGGATCTAGCCATTTTGATCTTCATGTTTTCCACGCAAAACTTGAACGTCAAACTCTAAAAATTCAGGACATGGGTCTTGTTGGGTTTTTAATTGATTAGGTGAATCTTCCAACAACTTTCAATTTCGAGAATATTTTCCTTGCAAGAAAAATCCTCATCCTGGTATGCCACAGTTGGTTGCTCATCATTATTATCCTCAATCATTCTTGCAACCTTATGATTTTCTTCCCGAGTTTAGGTTGAGTTAGCTATTAGGGGGTTCTGCATTGTGTGTATGGCCATTACCTCCTCTTTTCTGCCAAGCTCCTCAATCAAACCACACTTAATTTTATTCTTCTTTGATGCCTCAAAGATATTAAATCGATCCATTTTATTCCCATAGTTAATTTCATATCTCACGGTGTACAATTAATCGTAGCCTTTGCAGTGGCAAGGAATGGTCTTCCTAAAATGATTGGGATGTGGTTGAGTTGTTTTGGTGCTTCCATATAAAGGACCATGAAATCAATAAGATAATGCAAATCATTGACCTTGATTAAAACATCTTCCAGAAGACACCTAGGTTTTATAATAGATCGGTTGCCAACTGTAAGGTTATGTTGGTGGATTTCAAGTGGCCTATACTCAATTCCCTGTAAGGTGTGGCAGGGATCACATTAACGAAAGCACCTAAGTCAAGGAGAGCCAAATCAAAAGTAATGTTTCCCATTGTTCAGGAAATAAATGGGGTTCCCAAGTCTTGCTTCTTGGGAGGTAGCTTGTTTAGGATTATTGTGCATATGTTATCTGACAAGACTATCCTCCTACTATTTTCAAATTCTGCCTTACGCTTTTCCTTACATGAATTCAGTAAAGAACTAGCATAGGCAGGAATTGATACAATAGCTGCGAGGAGTAGAATGATTATCAATTTGAAAGCTTACAACAAAGTTATACTTTCTCCTCCGACTTTTCTATTTTCCCATACAACAACATCCTACTCCAAAATCAGATTCAAATATAGGTTTTCTATCAATTACATTCTTGGTCAGGAGTTTAGAATTCCTATTATGGGTCCTAATGGATTGACTTGGGGTTGGGTGGGACCCATGTGTCCGCCACCACTCCTCCAGGTGATGGTGTTTGTAGTGGCAATGTCTTGTTGGTTTGTGCCTTTGGGAGGGTAGGGCAAGATAGGTGATTCCTGATTAATTATCGTGGGCATTTTGGTTAGGTCCAGGAGGGACTGGGGTAGCTTGATAGATATCATGAGCAAGAGTATGTGGCTCCCCACCATTACTGAACCCTTAAGGCCCAGTGCCTCGATTCTGCACATTTATAGGGTTTGATACCGTTTGAGTGGGTAGGGATCTAGGCTATCGGTTGTTTGCATTAAGTTAGGATTGCAAGGTGTCCAACAAGGTTTTCATTTGCTACATGAGCTGGAGCAGTGACCCTTTCCTTTCTACCTTCTTCATGTTCAAATCAACCTACCTTGTAGGTTGTTGTGCATTCCACATGGGCTAATTAACACTTGATTTGGGGGGTAGCTGAGTATATACATGACCTTGACCTAGTGGTTTTGCGGTCCATAGTTGTTGGGTCGAGGTTAGGTCTACTGCCCTTGATCTCTCCAAGAGGAGTTAGGGTGATTTCTCCAAGCAGTATTATAGGAGTTCGAGTACGGGTTGGACCTAACATTCTCCTCTACAACATACACATCCTCATATGGTGAGTATGGCAAGAAAGAAGAACCAAAAAAATTGGTATCAAAGGCCCCAGTTTGGAACTCGTAGGGTTTCGAGAAATGTTGGCTCATAGGTTGAGCCAACTTGAGCTGATTCACAAACTCCCATCCCGTAGGAGCTTATGTAGAATGGAATCCTGAGCTCTAGGATTGAGTGGATCTAGAAATATTAGAGTTTCCAGCCATCGACTCTAACATTCACTTAGCAACCTTATTCCTAAGTGAGTGGAGGAAAGGCCTCATGAGCATCTATTCCTCATCTACATTCCACGATTTGGTGGTTTGAACCAAAGTAGTTAGATCCTCCAAATGTTGGAATGGGTCTTCTGAGCCAAGCCTATAAAAGTGTTCAATCAAACTTAAAACCTAGGGCTTGATCTCAACATCGCCAGTGGGGTTCACAACACCAGGACGATCCCTATTGTTTGAAGGATCATAAAATCCTTCAAGAGCTAAGCACCCTGACCATTCATTCACTGGAACCATTCTTGCATTTGGTACAATTGGTCCAACTGCCTAGGAATTAGCTCTTGTGTTTCGGAGGTAGGGGAGGTGGTTGTGGGTTAGCCATGGGATCAACTTGGCTAAAACTCAAACTATGCCTCTGCGAATGGTCTAGAGGTCCTTTCAATCAAGGATTCAATGACATCCTTCAAAGCATGCACTAGAAGGAAGTCGGAAGGACGGGAGAATGGAGCCCTGTAGCACAAAAATACAGGCCAATCCTTAAATTTTGTAGCATAAGGACCTATGCTCCAAGATAAACCCTAAGCAGAAAATGAACTTTGTGTTGTCTTTAGTCTAGAAGCTGGTTAAGTTGGCCGACGTCGCTTAAACCATTTGACAATTAGGCCCTCCAACTTAGCACCTTCTAGAAAAAGAAAACATCACTAATTTGGATTACGGCATGGAGAATACCCTTAAATGGACTCGACGAATCCGAGGGCCAACGTCTACTCAATTTTAATTAAGGCTTGGGATAGTAGTGATTTTGGAATGTGATGGGCCCTTAACTGGGTTGTGGCCTTGATGATCAATTTGAAATGTGTGTGCTTGCACAACAATGGCTTTCAAGCAAGATTGATATAGATGAGGTAGATTTTAGGATTCAAATCTTGCTTAGTAGTTTTTAGGGTTCAAATTTAAGTATATTCAATTAGGTTTTGTGAGAGAAACCACATTTTGAAAGCACGGGTGTAGATATATTCCTTTAGGAATAAAAAATAATGTGGAGTGCCTAGTTAGTCCCAAGAAATTGAACCCTACAAATAAGCTACTAGATGAGTGAATTTTATAATTAGTGGTGCAACCCAAA
Organism: Thalassia testudinum; assembly: GCA_037157565.1. Lineage (NCBI taxonomy): Eukaryota > Viridiplantae > Streptophyta > Magnoliopsida > Alismatales > Hydrocharitaceae > Thalassia > Thalassia testudinum. The sequence goes on along the minus strand of JAZHRO010000014.1, from coordinate 125,685,471 downwards.
TAGGTTAAACAATGGGCTGTTTGCACCACTAAACAAGGCACACAGAAGAAATAGTCACTAATGTGTATATTTAGTTCAAGTGAACCAGTTCCAAAGGTCAGAGTCTGAGTTAGTGACTAAATCAAATAAGCATGGTGCACCTTAATTTAGAAATTGTGGGTGTTTATTGTGTGTAAATTTCAATTATGCCCCACAATCAAAGAAAGAATTTTATCTTTCTTTTAGTAGGTGGGTGAGGCGAGTGGAGTGATAAAACAAACAACCAATTCTAACCTAGGGTTTATACAAGCTCCTAGGTTGATTAAGGTTTGATTTATTAATGTGGCGGAATGAAACTAGTGGGTGGGGAAGTGGGGAACAATTACAAATCCTCTACTTGTAGTTTGCTCCAATCTACTGCTTTGGCACACCTTGATTGGGTGCCTATAAGATAATAGATTAGAGAGAAGAGAGGTTAGAGATAAATAAGTGTAGAAATAATGCAGAAAACGAATCAAAGTCTATTGCCTCCTTGGCAACGATGCTGAAATGATGAGCGGGAAATTTGCGGTGAAAAATAGAGATTAGGGTTTCAGAGAAACCTGTGTTGTAGTACATGCTAATAATCTGGCTATCAGATAAATTTACCAAAACTTGATGAGTCCCAGGTCGAACACGGGGAGGTGAACATTGGATTTATCAAATTCCGTGTTTATGTTTATTTCTTTTTGGTGTTTTGTGACTATATAATTTTTTTGTATTTTTATAGTAGAAGATCAGGTCAAAATATCTAGCTATTCTACTTGCAGCTAATTAGAGAAAGAGAGAGAGTGAACTAATATTTTATATGAAATTTAAATGTTTATTACAAAACTAAGTGTAGAAAATTAAAATCTACACTAGTAAGCAATAAAAAAGAAGAGGTAGTCGAATCCCCTGTGTCGGTTGCTTAGGGGATGAGCCACGTTGATGTGGTGCCCGAAAGAAGGTGGTGAGGAGCTGGAGGAGGGAGGGAAAAGCTGGAAGATGGGAGGACCAAGTAGGATAACATTGCAGCGAGATCCATTTCCCAAATGGAGGTAAGAATGCAGCCAATGGGCGCTCCAAGAATGGAAGTGAGAAGCGGGAATAAAAATTATTTTTATCTCTAGTAGAGCAACCTGGGGCTTGGGACACAAGCTCAAGAGGCTTCTTGAGCTCTAGAAAGGATGAGAAGAGAGTAGGAAGGGATGGTTTGGTAGGGGGAGGGGTGTAGGGATTTATGTAGGTCATGCCAAATGATTTGGCACAGCAAGGCATTAATGGTAGCACACAACGGACGCAGTGCATGCGGCGTATGGGTGCATAACGCACACTTGCCCGATTATCATGTGCACAACTCGTGCTCGTAGCAGGTGGAATGATCTCATCCATCAGATCTCTAACGGAGGGCTCAGATCATGCCTCATCCGTGCTTCAGATCACTTAAAGGGCATGTACAAATGCATTTAGCTTGCCACCCATCCATCCCGCCGCGTGGCATGATCTGGATCGCTTGATCATGATCGAGCGGCCCCAATCGAGGAGACCCATGTGCTGTGAATTAAAGGGTGTTCAAGGGGAGTTGAGCCCATGCCTAATGCATGGGGGCACCCTTGCCTACCGTTGCCCCAAGGGTGCCTTTGTGTCCTGAAGATTGCATCACACTCGTGGTGGCCATGCGATTATGATTGTTGGATCTTGATCCAATGACCGCGATCGCTTGTAGAGCTTTTGGCGTGGGGTGAGAAGGTGACGTGGTTGCATGGTGGTCGTTTGATGTACATCAAATGGCCTAGATCTCGCAAGGTCAGCCTCTTTGGAAATGTGGCATCATCACAGCCATCCAAAAGCCCTAGTAGCACCCACAGCCCCCTTCCTCATCCTCTAACTAATTAATCCAGGACATTTGATTTTCATCCAATGGCTGAGAGGAGCTCTAGTACCAGTCCTTCACATTTCCAATGAGGCTATGCTTGTGAGATTTGGGCCATTTGATGTCCATCCAAAGGCCACTGTGAAGCCACATCACCACCTCACCGTAGCGCCATCACAGCCATCTAAAAGCCCCAGCATCGCTTGCAGTGGTGCTAACATGGCATCAATCTTTAATTGCTCATAGGTGACACTACAAATGTAGGACTGGGTCAATTTTTATACCGTTGGGCTATGATCGGTGACATAAATCCATCTGTATGGTTGGATTCTTCATTTGAGGTTCGAATTTATGTCATCCTGCCTCATGGTGATAAATCTTCTGTGGCTTGTACATGATGATATGGAGGTCCAATCAGGGCAATTTTAGAGGTGTTGGACTCCAATCATTGCCTTCATCAGATCCGTATGGTTGAATCATCATTTCGAGGCTTAGAAATGTATCGCCTTCTCCCCTAGCCACCAAAATAAGCTAATTAATATATAATTTACCGAATCTAGTCTAAATGTGATATGATGCATGTTATGCAATATTTATAATGTAGAATGCATCTACAAGCCTAGGAACATGCATAAATATGCATTTTATGCTAAATAAATGTGTACACATCAGGGAGTTCTTGTATGGAGCTCATTCATGTGAATGATATTTTAGCCTGTTTGACTTATACTAAAGTAATAGTAAGGCTTTGAACCCATTTCTGACTAGATATGGCTTTTGTTTCTCTTCCTCCGGTTGTCACTTTAATCATTCTTTTCTCACATGCAATGTCCATTTTTACAACTACAATCCACTTGTCTAATTATTTTAACTTTCATACTAGATTTAAAGGGTAAACATTAAAATCATAAGATGAGAAAAATGTAAATAACTAGCAAACATGAAAAATGTAAAGGTTAGTTTTAAGGTGGTTCAATATATAGATGCTTAGTTTACAAGGGTGAGTCTAGGTGTTGAGGGTAGTCTTGGAAATAGTGGAGATGGGTTTCAGGATGAGGGTAGCCATGGGATAGTGAGAGGGGTGTTGACACTATTAATGAGAAGAAAAATTGGGTTTCCATTTGCATGTTTTCTTATCCCCTCTTCAAACTTGAGTTTACAGAAATATGGCCTCTTTTAAAAAAATAAAGGTTTTGAAAACCCTAAAAAGCCGTAGTGAAAATGAGGCTTAGACCTTGTTTTGGTATGCTAGTTCCTACTAGGCCTTAGGGCTAGTTGTTATTGTATTCTAAGGCATGGTTATTGCATCTGAAGGTGTACTTGTTTAGCTTGAGTAGGCGATGCTAGCTATCGTGCCTTTCATCCTAATTTAAAGGGAATGACCTAAGAATGGTTCAACAAGACATTGCATCTTATTATGTATTATAAGTAATTATGTGATTGTATTTAGTTGTAGGAATTAAGTGGAGGCCATAATTGGTGGTTGCCTTTAAATGAAATTCCAGAGGTGGCCATCCTCATGTGCAATTATCCCATTGCAAAGAGGGTGGACAACCACCCTTTTGAATGTGCAATTGATGGATGCATGGAGATCATTCCATTTAAATTCAAATGCCATGTAGACTTGCCATACTTGGCAGATTAAGATCCACTTTTTGTGGATCTAAAATTGAGTGACAAGGGGCCTGCCATGTATTGCATTCCAGGAGGAAGAGAGGCCAGGAATTCTCCATGTTTCTTCTTGAGGAGGCTGACCACCTCCTTCCTCCACCTTCACCCCCATTGAGTGGGACACTCAACCTCTCTCTCGACAAGCAACATCCCTTGAGGAGGGGGCAACGCTCTTCTCTGCTCTCAATTTCCTTTGAATGGGCTACACCACCTACGCCTCGTGGATGTTTCGATAAAAACAAGTAATAATAGATTAATCGTAATAGTGCAATTTTTCAAAATTCAAAATAAAGTAACTGAGACCTTGGTGAATCCTAGGTCGAACACAGGGAGATGTATTATTTTTCAAATGAAATATAGAACACTAAGCAAATATGAAGTACTAACTAACTAAATTTTTTGTCTTTTTAAATATAAAGACGAAGAAGAGAAGGAACACAAATCAGGTAGCTGTTGGTAGGGCTTTTCATCAATGTTAGGGAAATGTGTTGTAGTATTATTGACAAATAGCTTTTCAACAAATACAATTTATACTCGGGTATTTAAATGAAGTCTGAGATTGAACATAGGGAGCGAATAGGAATTCACACGTTAATCTTCAATTAAAATATAAATGAGCACAGGAATAATTCAAGAATAATGATATTCAATGAATGCTAACCTGTCACATTAGATATATAATGAATAACAAAAGTATTTCAAGACCTAACGAGACCAAAAAGATATCTAAGACAAAATAATGGTGATTTAAATCACCAATTATTAGTCTAAGCACATATATATCAAATACTCATCAATGTCAAATAAATGAATAGTGATCAGATGTCTGGATATCAAATTAGACGACTTAAATGTCACCTGCTACAGTGCCTTCTCTTTTGATCTTCAGACTTTCTTCTTCCTTTCTTTCTCTTCTTCTTCTTTCTACACGAGCCCTCTTTCTTCTTCAACGATCCTTCTCCTCTTTTCTTCTACCCTTCTCCTCTTCTTTTTCTCGGCCTTCACAAAGCCTAAGGGTTAGGCCCTTCAGCACAAGGCACGCACCTGGAGTAGAACTTCACAGAGTAAAACCCTCCCTTCCCCTGCTCTCTCTTTCTTTCCTTCTCTTCTCTCTCAGAAATCTGAATTAATCGGGTATTCAGCTATGCATAACCAAGTCCAAAGCTACATGCATGGGGTCGCAGCCGAGTGGTGGTAGGCTTAGGCTAGTCGGGTATGTGCAGGTGAGCAGGGACCTCACTCTCGATGTGTTTTTGAGGAGATAAGCTATATTAAGAAAATCAATTTATGCACAGTGGTTATGTTGGAATCCCACGATGTGGGATTAATGTCCCAGGTCTTCTTTGCAAGGCTACAATGGAGCTTCTTTGAGTAATTGGGGTGGTTCTCTGGTTGCATCCTTTGATTGACTGCATAGGAAGACACTTGGGATGAATCGAAAGCACCTGGAGTGCGAATTGGGGAAGAATGATGGCCAAATGGCTATGAACAAAGCGGTGGTGATGGTGGAGAACGACGGAGGATGGTGAACCCTGAAAATCAAGAACATGGCCTCTCGGCCCAATCAAAAGTGTTCAGGAGCATCACCGGACCATGGTGAGTGTGTGGGTGGTGGTTGTGTGAAGAATTAGGGCTCGAGGTGGTCATTTGGTGGTAGAATAGGTGAGCGAAGGATGGGTTGTTCGGTGGGTGGTGTGGGTGGTTGAATCGAAGAAATAAGAGAGAGGTTTTGTTCATGGGTGCACGACGAAGGTTAACGAGTAGGTGGTGAAGTGGTTGGACGTGTGTGGTGAGTGAAAAACCTCACCGGAGAGGTGGTTGGCGTGGAGGAAGACGATGGCAAATGTCGACATCGAGGGGTTCTTTTTTGGTTTTTGGATAGGAAAACTAACCTAAGGAACTAAGGGAACTAATCTACCTACTCTAATTAGATGAAAGAGGAAGATGGTGCTGGTTGTGGTATGGCTGACGTCATGGAAGGTGAAGTCTATGGGGGGCGAACAGTAAGGAAAGAAGGGGTCAAAGGGGCTCCTATGCGTATCGCGAGGAGCGGAAGAAGTTGAGGAAGGCAAACCCGTTGGCTATTTTCGTGATGGTGAGCGAAGAGGCTAGATGGAGGAGCTTGCCGGAGTTGGTGGAAATGGAGGTCGGAGAGAAGGGAAGAAGGGAGAACCACCCTCTAAACTAGGCTTAGGTAAGGAGCTTGGTCAGGGTTTTTTTATAAGCCCTAAGGATGACTTCCAAGTTTGAAAACAAGCTTGCAAACTTGGCACTCACGCATAAAAAATGATACCTGAATCTTTCATGCATTCACATGAGAGATTGGGAAAGATTTGGGGTCCAACGCCTGGTTTAATTGAAAGAGAATTCCTCAAGGAATCTCTAATTCAAAATTGGGTTTGATTGATTGAGAAACAAGTGAGAAAATCTCGCTCAAATCTTACAGGTGAGTTGCATCTGGCAGCACTGACCTCTTTGTGAAGATGATGACAAAGTAGGGGGGTTATTTGCAAAGAATTTTGAAAGCTAGGGTTTAAGTGAGAGAAGAATTGAACTGGACCAAAACATAAACTCGGTTAAGATGATCTCTGATTAGGCCCAAATTTTGGTACAAACCTAATTTGAACCCAAGGAATTTGATGGTGGAGTTGGACTTTGATTTTAACCAAGTTTGATTGGGTAATTTGCACAGAAATCCAAATTATGGTAACTCTCTATTTGAGACTCTGTTTTAGGTCAAAATGGGTTCCAATGGTCAAATCAGAGGTACCAAACCTTAGAAATATTTTTATAAGATTTTTAGAAGGTTTAGGTGAATTTTATCAGAACCTCAGTTAATTAAGCAGGTCTATTTTTAAGGTTTCAGTTGTCAATTAATTCTCAAAACACATGAGAACCTATTTTTATCTACATGAACCAACTTATTAGACATTTATGACCATTTGACCTTTAATTAACCCCTAAGAAATCCCGTGATTGCTCTGCATTTAGGATGTTCTATTCAAATTATAGTTTTAACCCTGATTTAATGTTTATCTATCAGATTGGATGTGTAATGAATTACGGCTCTTTAGTGATTATGTAAGAGCATTTATCAATGGATTATGACTAATTGAAGCTAGATATGGATGATGATGATGTTATCCTTAGTAGAAAATAAAGAATGTGGTGAGAAGAAGGACTCGCAAATAATATAGATAGAAAATAAACATTATTACAACTAGAACAAGGAACAAAATGTTTGCTAGAATAGAAATTAGAAATCAATTACAACTAGGATAAGACTAGAAGAAGAGGATGAGATGGTGCTTTGTCCATTGATGTAGCCACCTTGGAGATGAGATGGAGATGAAGCAAAGGCAGAGGAGGACAATCACCCGGAAGATGCAATAGAGTTCGGACGTAAGGTAAGAGTAAGAAGGTGATGAGATGTTTTCCTTGGGAAGGTTTAATCAAGGTGGTGAGATGGAGAATTACCTTAAACTAAGCACTTAATGAAGGGAAGGGAGGGGGTAGGTTTCTATTAACAGAACTGGTAGGGGCATGTGATTGCTGGATCCAAGTTTCGTTGGATCAAAGATTTGGAGGGGGGCTAGTATTTAATTAGGTTGGGATCAAGGGTTAAGATCTAGTGTAAGGCTTGGAAATAAATGGTGGGTTAAGATTACATAAGGAGGATGATGGAATGTGTAGATCTAAAGAGGGGGGTGGCACCTAAGGGGGATTTCCTAAGGATGGCGGTCGACCATGTGTCAGGTTTAACAATCTTAGGATTTGGGTTGAATGGTTAGGATTTAGTAGGAAGGGATATGGCCTTTTGTGCATTAGAAAAGTGTGTAGGATATGATCTTTTGTGTAGACCTTAAGATGATGATCTAATGGTGGAGAAGGCACCTATGGTGGACAGATAGAAGTGTAGGAAAACCTAAGGGGGTGGCAAGGATGAGGATAGAATCTTAGGGTTTTCTACTTGGGTGTTAAAGAAGGGATAGGATAAGGTGAAGCTTGGATTTTGGGATTTAAGTAGGTCAATTTATCTAACCAAAATAGGTTTGCAATTAGGTCAATGATTGGCTGAATTAGGTTGTTAAATAGGCTAGGTGGGTGGGTCTTAGGTTAGGAGAAATTGAGTTTCTAAATAGGCTAGCCTAATTGCTAAATAGGTTAGGGTTCATAAAAATAAGCACATCCTCTTTATATAACTGAGCTTAATTTTGCCACTATAGGTCATCTATTTGTCACTATGTGGAATTAGCGATACTTAAAACAATTGCCACTTAATTGCCACCTTTGTTGGTGTCACTAAAAGGTTAGCGGTAATTGTATAATTGTCACTAAATCATTCCGATTAGCATCACTTTAATTACCACAATTAACGTAGCTAATGACCTTTTTTACTGGCAATTTATTTGCCACAATTTCACCATTATTGAATTATATTAGTGACCATTTAATTGACTTAATGCCACTATATACTTCATTTAATGACATTTATTTATACCACTAAATCACCACTATTGATTTGCTTTAGTGATGTTTTGTTTTGTCGTTTAATTGGCACTATTGATTTTATTTAACAATGATTATTTGCACCTTTAAATCACCACTATTGATTTACTTTAATGATGTTTTCTTTTATCATTTAGTTGCCACTATTGATTCACTTTAATAACATATTGTTATACTACTTAATTACAACTATTCATATTCTTTAATGAGAAATATTTTTATTTTAACAAGATCGAAACATAAAGGCAACCCCAATTTAAATAATCTCCCAATAATAATGTACAATAAGAGCCCTTTAAAGGGATACATTAGAAAACAAGACAAATGTAAAAAAAGTAGCAATAACCTCAACACCAAAATATCCCCTCTCAAGGGTAATACAAAGAAAGAAATAAAAAGTACAAGAAAAGGTTGAAAATACAATGAATCATGAAGACTCGACAATGAAAAGTAACAACCTCTTAAAATTGTTGCTATCCCAATCAGTTTAGTCTTCCAAACTTAAATTGAAAGCAAAAAAGTAACACCATGATCATTCAAATCCCCAACAACACTTCCATCAATATGAAGTAAAAGATGAACTAATATAGGTAGAATCACATGCTTATTAGCCATTTCCTGTAGACATCAGCAATGAAATTAGGTAATGTACTAAAAAAAACTGCAATCACTAAACATGATGCATCCAAGAACAAAACATAAAATGACTAGATATATAAACTAACAGACATCAATGCAAAAAAAATCAAAATAGAAATTCCAAATGGAAAGAGAGGCCTTATTTTACTTTAATTGAGCTAGTGCTAACTACCACATGAAGATGTCCTCAGCAATGCACATATCCTCCAAAATCAAGAAGAGAAGGTCATTTTTGAATGAATATTCATACAAACCCCAACAATTCCTACAAGTGCATCCATCACATTGGCATACAAGTTTTTCCTTGCATTCATCCACATTTGACAAAACAACAAAATTAAGCACATAGCTGAATGACAAATTATGAGATAAATAACTAGATATTGCTCTTACCTTCACAATGGTGACCATCACCATGAAAGATGAAGGGAATGGCATCCACTAGGCTCATACTCTGATTAGCAAGCAAAACAAAAACAAAAATTAAATACTCAGGAAGAGGTTAAAGAATCCTCATAGAAGGGAAGAAAATAATGACTATAAAGAATGGATTCAAGAAGAACCTTAAGGCTATATTAACCAGCAGGTGCAATATAAGTAATTTTTCCCATTGAACCAGGTGCAAGTGCCACATGGTGTTTCATCGGAGTGCTTTCATGCACAGTCTGTTAAGAAAGGACTAAAGATAAATGGTTAGCATTTACCAATAGTGAAAATGTTCTTTTCCTAACACTGTAAATGATAGGACTTACAACATATAGATCTACACTAGTCAACAGGTATGGAGAGTGAAATGAAGTGCATCAACAGAATCTAATAGAAATGAACTGCATAAATAGATATGGAGAGTGAAAGAACCTACCTGCAGCCTCGGATTGCAATAAGTAAACTATGTAGGTGGACTCACCTAGAACGACAAATCTAAGCTCCATCAAACACATTTGCTATCAAGATTCACATTTACTATCATCAAGAATGCAATAGTGACATTTAATTTTAGTGTTTGATTTGTTCTTTAGATTTGCTTGTATTCTCTTTATTTGCACTGCCATCAAGATCAATTTCAAAATTAGAAAGATTGATGCCAAAATCATCATAACAGTATTGGAAGAGTGATTACCATGTCCATTGTCATCAATGTCTCTTAATGTTTCAGATCTAGCATTTTAGATCTAGCAAATGTGGAAATCAGAAAATCAACCAATAACCAAAAAGTCAAAAAATCTTAAAAGCAAATGCAATGACATAGTCATACATGGCTAGTAAAGGCAAAACAAACCCAACTTATACCAGGGAGTGACTTCAAGGATTACATTTAACAAGGCCATAGAGAAAGTTTGCACTGCATAAATTTTTCACATCCTTTTCAAAAAAAGAAAAAAAAACTCCTCACAAGTGATACAAGATTAATCACAATAGCAGATATTAAGTGGCTTAATGGTACATGCAATGATCCAATAACCTATCTTAACCAATGCACATGAACCTCAAGACTCCCCCTCAATATCAAGAATACCATGCTTAACTTGACACATAGAAAGTATTAGGTACTTGTTGATTGATACATAATATTTATATCCTTTGCGCATAAGGTTAGCAAATACTTCACAAATCCTCCACGTAAAGTCAAGCTTCATTGATCTACACTCCAAGAAGGTGGATATCCATACTCCAACTTAAGAGTGCTAAACAGTAAAGGGGTTATTAAGTGATTTTACATTTTTTATTTTGCTTTTTATCTATTAGTATCGAGTTATAGCTTGACCCCCATGTTTTCTGTTAATAGATAATGCTAATGCAGTGAAAATATATCTTAAATCCAAAAATGCAACTATACATGACACTCAACATTGGGGAAATGAAATAGTATTCTCTAATTACTCCATGTCTTAAAGTATTTTGAGTCACCTCTGTGCTAATTAGGACTAAAAGAGGGGGGGCACCTTTAGCAAAAGCCAAAATGTTAGTCAACTTCATAAAGTCTCCAAAATTTTTGGTTGATGGATCCCTTAGTAGCTTGTGTTGATACTATGGCTCAATATCATAGCTATAGAAATCCACTGTCAAAACTGAATAATCTAGCCAATGCAAAAAATCAAGATATTATTAAACAGTTGGAAATGAGAAAAAGACATTATAGCCATAAGCATAGTTGCTACTTCGATAAATGGATTAATTAGTTTATCAAAGCTATATTTGCCTTACAAAGGAAAGGGAAACTCTTGCAATGCAACCAGTCAATTTAGAAGTAGCTAACATCTTGTAAATTGACATGGGCCTCTTCGAAACTTTGTTCCATGGGGTAAATTTGGTGATTCTATTTAAATTACAAATGAGCAAGTAACTACTCAATGACAATAACAAAAATAGGGAGATTTGAGGATTTAGAATTCATATACAAATCTAGTATAAATATCTGGATGGTTGGACATAACTTGAATGTTTCTTCAAAAGCATGGAATTAGCTCATTCACCCTCTCCCTCGCAATGGTCTATTGGATTTGAGAGCCTAATTGCATCAATCAGGATGTAATTGATATATGTTGCATGAGAATTCATGTTAAAATCGATAAGATTTGGTAGAGGTTTTTAGTTCAATATTGAAAGTGGATAAACCTCTTGGTGGTTGTAAAAGACTTCTGCCTCCCATGGCTTATGTAGCAAAGAGTGAGAAGTGGGGTAGGGGACCATGCATGTGTGCTCACACCCCACCCTAGCCTGCTTTGACTCAAGCTCGGGCTCTAGTGAGAATCAATCTGAAACTTGGAACTTGGACTCTTTTGCTATGGATTTGTAATATCATGATTTTAGCCTAGATTAGTCGATTAATTGGTTTAGTCGACCAAAAAGTCAAGTTTGATCGACCAATTGATTTTGATCGATCAATGGGACTAAATTGGTCGACCAATTCTTGTATTTCCATAGAACGTGAATTTTCATCCATGAACATTGGGTCATGGGCTGTATATAAGGGTCACAAGGGGGCTCCCATTTGACACGCAACAAGAGTAGAAAAGCTCTTTATAAGCTCTCTCCATCTCTCTCATTCTTATCTCTCTTTCTTGGTCTGTTTGTTCATCATAAGATTGGTAGAAAAATCTCCAATCAAGTTTGTCAATCTTGCACAAGGATTGAGATTGATCCACGAGAGGTTTTTGATTAATCAAACCAATTCAGTTGGCAGATTAATTTGGAATTTGGTTGATAAACCAAATCGCCTCGAGCACGCTTTCCTATGGTGATTTTCAAAGATGTCCAAGATTGGAGTATGTCGAATCGTGGAGGTGAATTGTTGTATCGTGGGAGGAGTTTGTTAGACCTCAATGCACTAGTATTGTGGGGGGCGATACTTTCTCTAAGAGAAGTCCTTAATGGGTGCTTCTATCGAAGTGAAATCTAATCCCTTCTCATTTTGTTTGTTTGTGCTATTGTATGTTATTTGTTCTTTATTTTATTCTGGATCTTGCAAAATCATATTTAACTTTCTTGATTTAATATTTTTGAACTATACAAAATCATTAGAAATGCATATATTTTTATTTGTTTATTTCCTTTATGCATTGATTTCAACATGGCTTAGGGGCAAGGGATCAAAGGACATGGGCTCAACAACATCCATTACTCAACAAATGGAAAAGAAAATAGAACCTAAGTGGCTAAATCCATTCATGATCATCTTAGGAGGTGTCTGCCAAATAGTTCTTGTGTCCACTCTATCATATTAGAAAAGTAGATTAGCACATAATCTTATTCTCATATCTTTTCTTCAATGAGGGCAAGCATCATTTGGCTGGAGCAAGTTATAATATGAATAAGAAAGCCACCATAATAATTTTTATTTGCTGAGGAAGGCATAAGAAACTTACACTTCAAATTTTTTTTGTATCTTTTCCAAGTGAGGTTGAAAGTGAATATCCTAGGCCCACTCTAAATTTTAGGAATACTGGATGAATGAGTACTAAAGGTAGATGTAGCAACAATAGTACTTTCCGTAAGATCGACAGAACTTAGGCATATTAGAACACCATCTTTTGTAACTTGAGCAGTATAGTCAATATAATCAACATCATCCCTAATAGGTTTCTTGTAAGCTAAATCAGTGCAACCAGGGTAAATGCCACTAGCCACATTATGTGAAATGACTAGGTGATGTCCTGAAAGGATGACTACAAACCTTAAGCAATCATCATTAGCATTTCCTAATTTAAAAAAAAGAAATCACATAGGACTTTGAGATGATGTGTTGTTGGCCATTCTCATGAGATGGAAAAAGGGTGATGGTCAATCTTAGGAAGAGAGGGGTTGTGACATGAGAGGATGCAAGCTTTGAAGTAAAAGGAGGGTAGGGATCTCAAGGAGATAAGGAGATGAGGGCCATATTCTCTAAGATAAATGAGAAGTGTCGTGTGCATATAGTGGCTTCCACAAGATAGCAATTGATAAGGAGCTACCACAATAGCTCCTTGTTTCTTTATTAATGATTTGAAAATGCTTTATTGCAATATAAAAAATATGGATATACAAGACTCCCACAATTAGGAATTATACTACCACTTTTCTGCCAAAATTGTTTCTCATTGAGTGAATATGCATATTTTCATTTTTGTGATCCCTCTAAGGTCCACAAGGTAAATCTTGTAAACCACGATGTTGCCAAGATAAACTTTTAAGTGTGCGAATTAAATCTACCTACATTAATATAACTCAACAAATAAACACAAATATTGTAGTTTCTAACAAAAATCCCTAAACATCTAATTTGCACATCTTTCTTTTCTATTTCAGCAACCAATGTTGGTTTTATCATTAGATTTGAAGGTTTCCTTTCTTGTTGTCACATATCTAATGGCTTTCTATCATTTGAATAAAGACAGCTACTTCTACTGCCATAGCAATTTTCTTAACAAAGTAGATTTAGTACTTCATTTTTGTTGGGTGTTTCCCCTATAGTTCTTTTTATTAAAGTGGTGTTTATCATTTATAGAGTTTAAAGCATTCTAGAATGTGAAATGGGATTTCAATTTGGGGAGCATTTTATTTCAAAGGATTGAAGCCTCACAAGAATGCTAGAAATGCAAAGGAGAGCTCAAGGATTAAACACACTTGCTTTTACATTTCCCATTTTCTCAAGAAGTATGGTTTCTCTTAGGATCATGGTCCTTCCTATTCAAATCTGTTCCAGCTCCTTTTTTCATCATTTTAACTGCACTCGTTCAAATGCATACAATCTATCGGCCTGTCCATTCCAACACATCTTGCACAACATACTGCTAGATCACATCATTTACCATTGTAAATCAGATTCCATATTAATGTTTTCCTAACAGTTTGGACATGAGATAAAAAAATGAATTTTATAACACCGAAATTTTTTGGTGTAAATTTCATGAAATAAATAAAAGATATCCATCATAGACCTGCATAATCTCCACCAGCTCCACAATGTGTACAATTAATGTCTACTAGACTGGTCTTTAAGCATTGAAGCTAAAACTTCAGAGTGATGGGAATCATTTTAGCAATGCTACTCGTCAACAACGGTAAATAATCAGGTCTGGAAGCTCATATCATCAATGATCCCATCCAAATTGTTTGTCCCTCTGAGATGCCTATATGCTGACCTCCATGGACTTTGCTTGATAGTATTTGCATGGATCCATAAGAATAAACGGGGGCACAATTTTATGTAAGAATCCCTACTATATTTGCATCCTATTTCACACTTGTACTATTTCCTCCTCTATACTATCAAAAACACCGATCTCCTCCTCATCTCCAACCAATCTATCAACATCTGCATTGTGCTTCTTGTCTTGGTGCATTAGTTTCTCTTGGAGTTTCATTGTCAGTGCTTCATGGATATCGACATTCTCATCAAGGTGTTGCTTGATGGCATCTTTTCCATGAATTGTTTCACCATCAGTCTAATTAAAGGCACCAATTTGTGAAATAAACTCGTGCTCAAGATCAAGTGCCAATAACTCTAACCCCTACGAGATCCCCTTACCAAATTTGATTTCAAACTGTGTAGTCTTGAATGGAGGGGCATGCTTTGCCTTCTCAACCCTCGCCACAACTTTACTTCCCAAACCTATTCCCCCTTCTTGACAAAGCCAACACGCTTGACATTTGAACAAGTAAAAGCTTAAAATTTCAGTGCATTGCCTCCATAAGTTACTTCTTGTGGTGCACCAAACCCGAAGGCGCTCATCTTAGATTGCTCATGATTGGTGAAAATAAAAATCATTTGTGAAAGGGACAAAGAATGGCTCAACCTTTGAAGATCCTGGCCCATCAATCTTACCTAAAGGGCAATGTGAGCATCTCCCATTTCACCATTTAATTCACTTTTAGGCACAAGGGCAACAACATTGACTACTACTACGACATCCAGAAAACCACTTCAAATGAGGGTGTCAACCAGACTAAGAGAATGTTCACTGCAATCATGTTGTGAGAGGAGCAACTTATCTATTCTCACACTAATGGCCTCTGGGATGCTGGATTTAGTGGATGCTTAGCATCTACAAAGACACAATATCCTCCTTGCTTTTGAGCCTTAACAATAACATGAAGAGCTAGGGTTGTCTTGCCAGAAGCCTCAGGACCATAAATCTCTGTTACCCATCCCTTGGGGAGTCCCTCGATTCCCAGTGACAAATCCAAAGTAAAAGATCCTGTGGAAATTAGATGAACTTCCCTTAGCATAGCAGAATTCCCAAGCCACATGATTGTTCCCTTCCCAAAGAAACTTGAAATTTGATCCATGGCTTTTTGCTTAAGAAGGAAATTGATACAAGACTCTTTATGGAGGGCTATGAATCACTTTCTTTATCTGGAGGAGGAGGTACGATTTCCAATATAAGATAGTGACCCCTTAACCTCTTGAACTTCAAAGGTGAGTAGTTGCCTTGCAACTAGTTGTGAGGGAGCATAGGAATGAATTGCCCAGACTAAGAGATGAGGTTAATTCTTTGAATGATCTAGTTAAGGGGACTCCACCCATAATCTTCCAAGTTGGCATAGCCTTTAAGATGGGAATGCTTATGTGGTTGTCGCTTGAACTGATAGATGTAGTGAGGTGACATTGTTAGTTTAACCACTCCTAGTAATGTTTTAATGAGTTTACAAAATGACAAAAAGAGAAAATTAAACCAA
This sequence comes from Thalassia testudinum, assembly GCA_037157565.1. Lineage (NCBI taxonomy): Eukaryota > Viridiplantae > Streptophyta > Magnoliopsida > Alismatales > Hydrocharitaceae > Thalassia > Thalassia testudinum. The sequence goes on along the minus strand of JAZHRO010000014.1, from coordinate 125,669,621 downwards.
TTGAGCGACTATTTATGTCTTTATCATAACCCAGTTACAGGTCTTATTTCATCTCATCATCTTAAAGAGAAGAACCAAAGGATGACGATGTCAAGTATCTAGGTCTTAGGTCAATTTGTAGCATTTATAAACAGAGTCGTAATTTTTTTATTTATTGAGTCTAGAAGAGTTGTAAAGAGTCCCCATCTAGATATAGGAACTCTTAACTTAGGCTCTCAACACATAGGAAAATACTTAGAACCAAATCCAATTTCAAACCCAACATATACGTTAATATCAAACATCTCTAAGTATATCCAAATGTCTAATCTAAAAGGATAAGTCGTCTGATAGTCATATTAAACATCTAAACACTATATACATTGTCAAAACATTTGTTACACATAGCCATCAGACGATCGACTTTAGAACTCGACGTCCATAATCCACTCCAGATGTCTGGATACACTATCAGTCATCCAACAGCCTACCGTTAGGACATAATCTACTTAGGTCAGAAGAAAATTATCACCAACTTTTTCTGGAATATTTTAATATTATTTCCAGATGTCCAAACCTCATCCCAAACGTCTTATATTGGAACATTAGGACTAATTTGAGTTAAGTAAGATTTGTCAGACCAAATTGCAATCCATAAAGTCGCGGGAAATCACAAATCTGAGGTCATTATGACCATCAGATGTCCAACATTAATGACGAACATCTAGTAGACATCTGATCTTTATATACTAGATCCCTATTTGTATCTGATCCAATCAAAGAATAAACCCACACATTATTAGACGTCCAAAAATTCCATCAGATGTTCTAAAATGAGTAATCAGACTTCTGAATATTAGTGACAAATACAATATTTAGATCCAATCAATTCCAGTAACACTAATCCCTGTTATCGAGCATCCAAATTTTATATCAGATGACTAGAAACCTATTATTAGACATCCTTGATATCCCTATGCCTTCTTTGTAAAGGGAGAAACCTTTGTTTAGGGCTTTGTATTGAGGTACACCACCTTCATTTTCAAGTGGTGTGGTTAGTGGATTGATCACCTAGTGATCATAAATGCTAAGTCAAGGTTGACTTAGGTGGTGGTTTTCTCAAGATTTGGGTTTCCACCTAAAACCTTTCTGCTTATTGTTTATTGAATTTTTATTTACATATTATATTTCAATTTCACTATTCACCCCCTTCTTTTGTATATATGGCTAGATTGATTCGCTTCAAGAAGAGTCTACTGAAGGTGATAAAATTGATGTCATTCTTTTAGGTTTAAAGAAGGCTGAATTTTTGGATGGTTAATCAATGTTTGTGGCAATATCATTAGTGTGACTCGAGGTCAGCTGTTTACTACTTGAAAATGCATGCATTCCATCCACTAGTACAGGGAATCACTCTCAGTGAAGAAATCCATTTCTTTTAGTTAAGTACCTAGAGATCATGTGAATACCACTTACCTTTTAGCCAAAATTTTCTCTAAGAATGTTGTAACAAGGGTTTGGGTTGGTCACAACTCCTCATCCACTTGAATGCTCCCTATGCTACTATTTTATGTTAATGTAGTAGAGTTTTGTACTTTAAAAAAAGGAAGAAGAAGAAGAAAATAACACCACTAGAAAATATAGTAATGTCCATCAACCTATCAAACAAATTTAAACTCTATGAAACATCGAAACATTTAATTTATTGATGCTTACCTTCGAGGTGATGTGGATGGCTAGTGGTATGGAAGGGGGCTACTTATGCATGATGTGCATGGATGATGGCAAAGACGGGTAAGCAGTGCTGAATGCAAGGCCAATGGCGTGGAAGTAAATGAATAGCATGGAGTGCAGGGCTAATGGTGTGGAGGCATGCCGGCGATGGGATGTAGATGGGTGTCGCCATGGATGGCAGGTTAATGGTGTCGACAAGCAGGGCACATTGGCAATGTTAACATGGAGAGCGTGGCAGGAGTTGGTGTCACTAGCATCGGGATGATGGAGAAGTGAGAGACGAGGAAGGGTGTGGTGGAGTAGCACTAGTGGTGGGTGAGTGGTGTGGTTGCTGATAGAGGGCGGGTGGCGAGGGTACAGGTGGAGGGATTGTCACTAATGATAAGATGTTTGAGTGCATTAGGCAGATTCATTGTAAGGAAGGAGGAGCAAAGGGAATGGAGTGGTGTGATGGAATCAAATATGATTTGCTTAGGATTCTGAGATCAGGGAGAACGAGCAACACTGCAGTTAGAATTGTTGATTTGGGAGAAAATACTTCTTCAACTACACGCAAGAAAGGAAGATGAGCCTACACAAATTTTTTTTCTAATTAGGTTTAAATTTTTGATTTTGGACCTAAGATTTGTTTAGATTTTTCAAATGAAAGGTTACAGTAATTTGTCTCCATCTTTATGATATTAGCCTAATTAATTAAAGAATTTGTTACAAAATTATGTTTAAGTTGAATTCATTGATTATGATGCTATTAAAATGTTAATATTTGGTTGCCACTAAAAGATGTCTTAAAAATTTTAACTATTTTTATTCTTAATGTATTAAATAAAATTCAGAAGAACTTGACCAACCAAATTAATAGAAATTTTTATCGTAATGTTATGTTTATGTTATAGGTCCTTTTATAATGTCATGGTAATATTGATCATGAGAATTTTCAACTTTGCTCACTCGTATCTCAACTTTCAATGGGATCAAAATTTTTTTCTATTTAAATTGATAAGTTTGAATTTAGCTTTTCCTTCTTCATGTTACTAGATGAACTAGTGACCTCCTTTCACTTCAATTTGAAACCCTAGGAAGAACTTTAATTCTCCTATCAGGCTCATCTCGAATTGTTCCTGCATAACTTTTGCAAACTCTTGGCATAGAAGATCATCAGTAGCACCAAATATTATGTTGCCAACATAAATTTGGATTAGAATTAGTTGGTAATCTTTTCTTTTAGTAAATAAGGTTGGATCAATTTAGCCAATTTTGAACTCATTTTCTCGTAAGTAGTTTCTTAGTCTTTCATACAAAGCTCGAGGAGCTTGCTTAAGTTCATATAATGCTTTGTTTAATTTGAAAACATGATCAGGGTTTTCTGTACTTTCAAATCTAGGGTGTTGTTTCACATTGACTTCTTTTAGAAATCCATTGAGAAATGCGCTTTTGACATCCATCTGGAATAGTTTAAATCTCATATCAGCAACAAAAGCTTGTAACATTCTAATGGATTTTTGTCTAGCTACAGGAGCATAAGTTTCATCAAAATCGATTCTTTCTTCCTGATTGTATCCTTGAGCAACAAGTCTAGCTTTTTGCCTTACTACTTTTCCTCACTCATCAAGCTTATTTCTAAAGACCCATTGGGCTTAGGAACTAATTTCCAAAGATCAATTCTTTCAAATTGTTTCAATTCTTCTTACATTGCTACATTCCAACAATCATCAGTCAAATCTTCTTTCACAGATTTGGGTTCTAGTTGGGATGCAAAGACACTAAGTTCAAGGTTATTAAAATACGATTTGGTTTGAATTCCTTTTGAGACTTCACCAATCACCAATTCCTTAAGATGATCCTTAGTGTAGGTTAGTCTTTTGGAAGTTCACTAGAGATGGTGTCTTCAGGAATATTTTAAGGATCATATAGAGATTGATCATCATCTTTGGTTGATTTTTTTTCTTTTTGATCTGATTCATCAAAAGATACATGTAGAGTCTTTTCAACTACCAAAATTTTCATATTAAAGACTCTATAAGCTTTACTTCTAGAGGAGTATCCTAGAAAGATTCCTTCCTCACTTTTTGCATCAAACTTATTCAAGTTTTCCTTTGTATTCAGTATGAAACACTTGAAACCAAATATTTTGAAGTTAGAGATCTTAGAAGTCCTATCAAGATAAAGTTCAAAAGCATTTTCATAAGGATAGGTCTAATAGAGGCCCTATTCTGGATATAGCAGGTAGTGTTTACAACCTTAGCCCAAAATATCACAGTAACTTTGACTTGCACAGCATGGTGTAGGCACACTCTTGCAGGGTTTTATTCTTTCTTTCTGCAACACCATTTTAAAGAGGTACTCTAGGAAAAGAAAATTCTTGTTTTATTCTATAAGTAGAGTAGAAATCCTGTAATTTTTTATTTTCAAATTGTCCTTCATGATCACTCCTAATCCCAGTGATGGATAGCCCAATTTTGGTTTGATTTCTTTTGGATAATTTTCTAAATTCCTCGAAAGTAGAAACTTTAAACCTTAAGAATAAAAGTGAATCAAGAGAAGTCATCAATAATGACAAGATAGTATCTGCATCCATTTAGACTTTTAGACTTGGTTGGTCCGAAGAGATCCAAGCAGATCAACTCAAGTGGCTTGGAAGTTCTAACCATGTTTTATTATTTGAAAGAGATTTTATGAAGTTTTCCAAGTTTACAAGATGAATAGAGATTTTTCTTTCTAAAGGAAATCTTAGGCAAGCCTCAAACTAAGCAATGTTTCACAAGCCTGTTTATATTTCGTATGAGAACATGATCGAGTCGACGATGCCACAGTATTGACTCATCATTTGATGCAACTAAGCAATTAAGATTGTTGTATTTATTAAAGTCAATAGTGTTGATATCTTTTGATCTATCTCCGATCAAAAGGATTTCCATTGAATTCTTATCCTTAATTTTAAAACCTTTTGATGAATTTATAGCCTTTGTCAAATATCTGAATTACACTAAGCAAGTTGTTTTTTAGGCCATTAACAAGATGAACATTATCAAAGGAGGTTTTGTAGTTACCAATTTGGCCAATACCAATAATATGGCTCTTGTGGTTGTTGCCAAAGGTGACTGAACCACCTTCCTTGCAGTTGAGGTTGAGAAATTGGTCTTCTTTCCCTGTCATGTGCTTCGAATAACTGTTGTCCACAACCCATCTTCCTTTTTGTTAGACCTATCATTAGTTTACACCAGTGAGGTCCTATATTTCTTCTTACGGCTGCAAGATCTCCATCTTTTTGTTGGTGGAAGGTCCATTCAGAAAACTTTATTTGTCCTTCCTTAGAGTGTCCTATAAAATAGGATTGCAAAGGTCTTTTTGGTACCCATTTTTTTTGGGTCCATATTTGTTAGCAGGTGCCTGTTTAGGAGTGGACCTATTCTTGACCTTAGGACTAGAGGAAATTTATGTGTCAGTTTGTGAAGTGGATGCTTTAAAATCACTATTAGGAATGTAGCCTAGCCAAAATTTAATAGTGGTTTGGGTTGGTGTCCCTGATAGTTTTTGTAGGTTGGCTCTTCTTCTAGTAAACTTTGCTAGAACATTTACAAGAGCAACTAACTTTTGTTTTAGTCTTCCTAATTCTATTTGAAGTGAGTCAACATGAGCTTTAAGAGTAGTGATCTCTTGAGAAAGTTGTTGATTTAAAGATTCAGCATTATTTCTTAAATCAGTTTCTTCGTCTAGATCTTTTTGCTAATTTCTTATTGGCTACTTTAAGTACTTTAGCTCAATCATGTAGCTCATAAAATGCTTTTAATACTTCATTAAAAGTGAAAGAAGATACCTCATCTTTGATTGCCATTAGATCGTAGAGTGCTTCTTCACTATGTATCTTCACTTTTTTATTCTGAGCTTGTATCGCTATTATCCTAGGTTACTTGCAGAGCCTTCTTCTTTGTGTTGTGCTTGAAAGGTTCTCTAACCTCTCTTTTTGACTTCTTTCCTGAGCTGAGGTCATTCTTTCCTCATGTACCCTTTCTTCATGCAGTTGTAGTAGATAACTTAGTTTTCATGTGGTTCTTCCTTTTTCTTCTTCCAGCTCTTCTTATTCTTCAAGAATCTTTTGAACTTTTTGGAGAGTAAGGCTATGTCTTCCTCATCTTCATTTTCTGATTCTTCGAAGTCTGTATCAACTTTCAGAGTGAGGTCTTTCTTCATCTTGCTTTCTTCTTCATGTTCTTCCATGTGATCATGCTAAACCTCATAGGCCATCAAGCTACCTATAACATCATCCAACTTTAGCATAGAAAGATCCTTAGATTCCTGAAAAGTTGTCTTATTTTCCAAATCACTAGTTAGTGATCAGAGAATGTTTCAATCCAATGCCTCATTTGTGATCTTTTGATATAGATTTCTTAAGGAGTTGGCAATATCAGTGAATCTGGTGTACATCTCCTTCATGGTTTCTCCTTTCTTCATATGAAAGAGCTTATATGTTTGGGTAAGGTGATTAATCTAAGTTTCCTTGACTTTTGAAGTTCCTTCATGTGTAACTTCAAGAGTGTTCCAGATTTCATATACTATTTTTCCTACTGAGAATCGATTGAATTCATCCTTGGATAGATCACAGAAGATAGCATTCATAGCTTTAGCGTTGTGGGTAGCAATCTTCTTTTGGTCCACATTAATCTCACAACCTTCTTTTTCAATTGCGTGTATTTGATGCTATCACATCTCAGATTTCATAATCCATTGATTCCAAAAATATATACATTTTGGTCTTCCAAAATCCATAGTTGGTGCCATTGAATAGAGGTGGTTTGACAGCAGACTGACCCTCAGTAAATGTTGGTCTCTCTGAAATGTGTTTTAAAATTGTCATCTTGTGATATAGTTCAAATCAGTGTGAAAAACAAGTAAAATTTATAACTTAAATATCAGAAATGAAGTTTGAGGTTGAACACAGGGAGCAAATAGGAATTCACACACTAATCTCAAATAATATGTAACTTAGCACAAGAATTTAAATCGAATAATGATATTCAATAAATACTAATCTATCACATTAGATATTCAATGGATTCTCATGTATCTTGAGGTAATAAAAAAGTAGAGAAACTAAAACAATGGTGATTTAAATCACTAGTTATTCTCTAAGCAAATATATTAAGATTCGATCAATTTAAATATCTCAACAGTAATTTTAAGGTATCAAGCCTTAAATCAGTCATCAGGTCTGATGACCAGACGACTTAACCATTAGATGCTACAGTGCTTCCCTAGCACTGTTCTTCTTTCTCATCTCTTCTTGGCTTCTCTTTTCTTCTTTATCCTCTTCTACGAAGGCTTTTCTTCCTTCTCCTTACTGTCAGGCCTTCTCCTTCTTCCTCTTGGCTTCCTTCTTCATGCACAGAGAGAGGCTCTCTCAAATTTGGCTAAGTGTTGCATAGGGAAAAACCCCCCTAACCCCTACTCTCTCTTTCTTTCTCTCTTCCTCTTAGGTTCCACCCTCCCAGGGCCACAATTAGGGTAATCAGATTATCTGGCAGACGCGGACCTAAAACCAGGTCTGTCGGCCTTGAGTGGCAGTCGAGGAGTGCTTGGCTAGGCGGGTAATCAGATCAGCCTGACCGACATGTAAGGTGTCGCAAGTGAATCACGTGAGAGACACGGGAACCTCACCCACTGTGAGTACTTGAGGTGATAAGCTGTATGCAGAAAAAACTTATGTGCCTCTACATGTCCTTCTGCGCCCGATGTGGGACTAATCCCACAACTGTTTTCCTCATGCAGCCGATAGTAGCAGCAGTTGCTTCATTGCTCAGTTGAAGGTGAAGGGGATGTAGCCTTCTCCAATTAACTACATGGAAGTGAACCTGAAAGGGTTCCGTGTCGTCTGGAGATTACGCCTGGAACCATTGAGCACTGGAGTGAGCTTCAGGCAAGCTCGAAACTTGCACATTAATGGCTGCTAGAGGTAAAAACCCGAAGCACAATAATACGGCCTTGCGACCATGTCAAAAGAGCTCAGGAGGATCGTTGGTTGTCGACGAATGCAATGGTGGTGGTGGTGTGCTGTAAGAAGGTGTGTGTGCGTGTGGTGAGTTCAGCGAAGGTGGAGCAAGGGTGGGTTGGTCGGTGGAGTGATGGAGAGGGTGAATGCTCTAATTGATAGAGGGCTTTTATTGGGGATGTGATGCTGATGCTAATGGGGGCGATAGCGGCAAGGTTCGTGCGGTGGAGTGGCGATTGGGCGTCGACGGAGCTTCGCCGGAGCGAAAGAAGACGGAGGGGGAGACGTGTGGTCGGCGGTCATTTTTGAGAGATAGAAAGTGGGAAAAAGGAGGGAAGTACAGGAAGCTTAAGATCCTAATCTAATAGTTGAAGGAGGTAGAAACCCACGCTGGTGTGATGGCCAAACAAGGGGAAGATGAATCCTCCGGTAGGGGGACGACAGTGAAGAAAGGGATCTGGATGCCCTAGCTTTGGTCCACCAGGTGATGAGTCCATTTTAATGGACTAATATTACGCCTAGGTAACTTTAACCGTACCATTTAGGTGTGTTAATAACTGTAATTAAGTTGTAGAATATTTGCATGCATCATGATTTAAGTTTATAACATTCTATAAATTAATATGTAATGATTTTGTTGTTTTTATGTGCAGGAATTATATTTAGAGAGAGTAAGGGTTGGGGAGTAAATTTCCCCAACAACCGGCAGCGTCTTTTCCCTTTCTTCCGACCAGCTGTAACTCTCCCCTCAACGCCCGCCAGCCAAAAATAGAAAAGGGATTTGAAAATCCCTTAATTGGCATAGGGGAGAGGAGTTAAGAGGATTGGAGGAAAAGGAGAGAGAGGATCCATCATCCCCCTTGTAGGGAACTACCCCAGCGTGCACTGTGCACCCCTCTGCAGACCACCCTAGCACCTGCAGGTGCACGCTCCTTCTCCACGCGGCCATCTCCACCCTGTTCTAGCTCTCCTGCAGGCACATCCCTCAACTGCGTCCGCCCCTGCTAGGCCACGCCTGCAGGCGCGTCCACCCTTAGCGCCTCCTTGCAGTGCACCTCCACCGCCCGCCTGCAGCCATGCCCTGGCAAGCCTCTCCCACCACATTGCACCGCAGACGACCCCACGCCCACAAGCGCTGCACCGCAGGTGCACCCCCAGCGATGCAGCTCCCTCACCGCTCCCACGGGTGGCCAGGACTTCCTGCAGGTGCTGCATCACACCATCCTCTGCTCACCTGTGCCCCTGCTAAGCACCCGCAAGTGCACGCCTCAGCCTCCAGTGCCTGCCTTCGCTTCCCCTGCCAGTGCCTTCAAACCCCCACAGGCACTGCACCGCACTGCCCCCACCCGTGCCCCTGCAGGCACCCACAGGTGCTGCACCGCAGGTGCCTGCTCACCGACCATCGCAGCTAGGCCGCAACCGCACTCTTGCAGGAGCACCCGCAGACACCCCACCACGCCCTCCAACCAGTGCACAAGCGCTCGCTGCGACCTTGCGCGCCCCTGCCAGGCCGTGCCTACCTCAGCACACCCCTGCAGGCGCACCCACAAGCAGGCATGCGGCTGTGGCTGTAGCTTTCTCTCCACCGGCCGGCCACCTCCTGCCATCTCCGTCGATGCCGCGGCATCCATCGGATAGGCCTCATCTTTGCCAACCTTCCTAGCGTGTCCACAGCCCCGCCAGTGCTCTCTCTCTCTCACGAGGAGGAGAGAGCAAATTCTCTATTTCCTCTACAATTAAAAATTATGAAAAATGCCATTGTCAAAGCTACTGTTCATTTATTTATTAATTAATTTATTGCAACAAAATTTGCATGGACACCCTTGCTTAATTTGGAATTACATATAATTGTTTTCTCCTTATGAATGACATACAACATGAGATATTGATTATAGTACATTAGTGTCATTAGTTAGGAGATTAATATTAACATTGTTTGCTATTTCCAAGGTCATTATTTATAATATTATATTATGGTAATTTTGCATGTGCACCCTCATCTTCTTGATTAATTATCTATATTGAGAATTTGTGCTGGAAATGAGAGCACTAGTTAGCATGCTCCTCTATTAATATTCCCGATTCTTTTATGCATTATTACTCTTTTTTTTTAATAGGCTAATTCCTCCCTGTGGAGATGACCTAACTCTTCGTGGTTAGTTTTGAGAATTTAAATGTTTTGAAAAGCAATTTTCTACCACGCGACTAAATACAACGACACATCATTTTATATTAAAGTTTTCAATGAAAATGAAGATCGCTCTTTCACCAGGCGCAGATGAAGATAAGGAAGAAGGAGGACAAGCCAATTTGGTCATTAGTCTTCCGTAGGAAGACGGGGGAGGAGCTCGCCAGAGCTAAGTTGGAGGAGGGCCAAAGGGAGAGTTAGGAAGATGTTTTTGGCCCTAAAACTAGCCGGAGAGCATGGCTATGCATTGGATGTTCTTAAGTAGGGCTTAGGAGGGGGTTCTAAGCTTGGAAACAAGCTTAGGACCCTTGGAACTTACGCAAAAATAGGATACCCATTCCTTTAAAGTGTTCGGATGAGCTTTTGGGAAGGAGTTGGGATCCTAGGTTGTTCCCATTGGAATGAGGATTTCCTAAAGAGTCTCTAATTTGATTTTGGGAAGGTTTCATCAATCAATCAAAGATATCTCTCCAAATGAAGCTCACTAGAGTAGGATTCTTGAGCAATAATGGTGGAGGGACCTTTTTGTGAAGAAGATAAAGAAGTGGGGGGCTATTCATAAAATATTTAAAAGTTAAGGATGTGAATGAGATAAAAGGAGTCTAATTAGATCAAAATGCAAACTTGGTCATGATGATCTCAGATTGGGTCCAAATTTTGGTACAAAGCTAATTTAGACCCAAGGAATCAAATTTTGAAGTTAGATTTATGTTTTGACCCCGTTTGACTAGATAATTTATCCAAAAATCCAAATTAGGGCAAATGTTTGTCTAGGAATCTATTTTGGATTAAGATGGGTTATGATGGTCTAATTGAAGGTACCAAACCCTAGAGAATATTTTAATATGAATTTCAGAGGGTTTATGTGAAATTTATCCTGATCAGAACCTCAGTTATTTAAGTTGGTCTATATTTAGGGTTTCAAGAGTCATTTAATTCTCAAAACATGCGAGAACCCTTTTCTGTATGTTCTAAACCACTTGTTAGACTTTTAAGACCATTTAACTCTTAATTAACCCTTAAGAAAACCCATGATTATTCTGCATTCAAGCCATGATGGTAAAATTATATTTTTAACTCTGGTTTCTTATGTTTCCCACAGAATGGATTTGCAGTGACTTTGGGCTCTCTGGCGGTTATGTAGGAGCATTTATTCCTTGATAATGACTAAATTGAGCTAGTTATGGCTCATGATGGTGTTCCCATCTTATCCCCATGCCTAGGTTTTGCTAGTCCCTTACCAAAATCTTATGGAATTAACTTAGATTCTAGACCATGCCTTTTTATGCTCAGATCTCTGATGTGTGCTTTCTTTTGTAGATTAGGTTAAAATGCTGATAGTAGGCCTTGAGGTACTCAGGTACCAACTAAGATCCAGACGTAACTAGCTCTAGCCTCAGTCAACCGCGAAGGTTTCTAAGGCCTACAAGAACTAACCTAAGGTTCGTTGAACTACGTGGTTAAAGCACCCGTGCTTAAAACATGTTTAGCCACAGTTCAATTTGCAGTGCATTTTTGCAAGAGGGAGATAGGAGTTTTTTCTTTATTTTTGGAGAGTTTTCTCTCACTTTTATTCCTTTATTTCTAGCTTCGGATTGGCTTTACAACACGATCTGTATTGGATTCCTAGCTCCTACCATCAATCCTCATAGGATCCCTAGAAAATGATGCTTCAAGATAGCACTACCATGGCAACCCCCAGAACCCTGGCTTTCGAGATTACAAGATAATCCCGTCCATGGCATTCTGTAGCTGAATCCAGACCTTAGCAATCAACATTTCATGATAATGCCTCCCATGGCATCTAAACCAACACAAGGTGCTTACATGCCCCTGGTAGGATATTTAGATATCCTAGGAGACAAGCACCGAGGAGATGGTATGTTATTACGCATCTTTGTGGGGAATTTTCCGACTCTCCGGGGCCCGGAACTCTTCCAAATCAACTTGTGTTGATCAACTACTCCTAATCCAGGTAGTTTTTCAAAATAGAATTAATGCGTTTGCATGATTTTGATAATTAAGTGCACCGAACCAGACTGTGTGGATTAGGGTGCTTAGGTTACCGAGTCTTGTAAACCAGAGGTTAGTTAACGAGGCTGAATAATCCCTAAGCCTTAGACCTAATACTTAAGCTTTGCATTTTCCCCAACCTTTTGAGGACTATCCAGGTCTTAACGAATACTTGAATTTTTAAGCCTAAACACAGCCCAAGAGGCCTAAGATCGACGTTCATACTATTCTCTTTTTGTCTTTTTATTTCTTTCCTTTTTAATTTGGTCTAGAACTAACTAGATTCCTTAATCTTTTACTAATGACTCTCTTTATATTTGAAATTGTGCTCCTTTTTGACATTTATATTACCTCTCCTTTTCTTCCTTAAGAATGATATGCAATTAATTCACTCAAAATTTTCTCCCTTCTCCATTTTTTTGTTCTCTTTCAATTTTCTATTTTTTCGGCTTTTTGGAATATGTATTTTTTTGTGAAAACCCTTCCAAACTGTAAATTTTTGTATGTTTGCACTTTACCAAACCCCCATGCCTATGTTTTGTAATGTCCTCATTGTAAACAGAGGGTGTGAAACATTTATGGTTCATGGCTTAGGATAGGATTATTGGGTGTGTGAACAGGTCGGGAATGACTGTTGCAGATGATTTCAAACTCTGATACATGTACCAGAGGTGGGATTGATTGTTCTAAAACCAAACTTAGAGTGTAATAAACGTGAACTATAGGAAGATAGTCAAAAGGATCTCAGGTTTTTGGAATGACAGGTTGCCTCCCTTTCAGCTCTATATTTAATGCCTTTAGTCTAGCAGAAAGGGTCATAGAGAAGGAGTGGTTAAATCCGATGACTTTTGTAGAACAAGCACCTTGATTAATAGCCTAGTTGGTCCAACTAGGTGCTTGTTTAGATCAGTAGCCTGATGATGCAACCCAAACCCAATCAATCTGGTGGGTTGATAGATGTGAATGAGTTGATGCAGAACCCACCATATGCTGTAAAGCTTGGAATGATGTGGAAGTGTGAATCCAGGGTTTGGCTGAGTCGAATCAGCTTCATCAGAGTAGGGATCCTCAAATGAAAGTGAATCAATGGAGGATGTAGGAACCCTATGAAAATGATCTGAGAAGGATAGGGTATGATTTGTAGTCTGATCGATGTCCGAAACCCGATAAAGATGTGGAGAATCATGTGCAACCGGCTCATCGAGAGAAGAATCAGAGTAGAAATTGAGTCCTATACCGGGTCGGGGTTGAAAATGAGCTTGGTAAGGCTCTGCATAAGTAGAAGAGGTGTTTTATTTCAAATCATTGACCTCAGCATCAGAATCAAGAGACGGGTCGTAGTTGCTGAGGTCGTAAATTGTCTTAGATTTGTCAAGAAACAACAGTTCTCCAAAATCAGAGTAAGATAAAAAATCGTCGGAGAACTTGTGAGATTCATGTTCTAAATCTGATTCGAGATCAGGGGTTCTACCACAGAAAAAATCAAAAGATGTAGATTCAGCAACCTGACTTGGGTCTATCCTATTCTCAGATTCCGAGCTCATAAAGATGTCCCTATTAGGCACAGGTTCAGGTTCTTGACTTGTAGGGCAGACCCAATCAAATCCCAACTCTTCCAATTCCTTGGTTTCTATATCATAGATTGGCATGACTTTCGAAAAATCACTCTGTATCTCTGAGGAGTTTGGAGAGGTGTATTCATCAAATACGGGCCCTAAATCATAATCCAGATTCGAAATCTAATTTGTTTCGCATGGGGCCTCATAATCCTCCCAATAAGGCTCAAATCCAGATTCTAGGTTAAGGGTGTGGGTTGGATCACTAGGATCCAGATTGGACTCTACAGGGATGTCAGAGTTGTCCCTGAGGACCACCTTATCAAAACAAGGAGCAGAATTTATGCCCTGGAGAGGTTCTGACTTAATCTCATTATTACAGGTGTCTAGGAAATCTAAGCCTGGTGTACCAGTCTTTTGATTTTCTAGGGCTGGTTCAAAATCGTGATCACCGGCAATCGGATCCTCCAAACCTATCTCAAGATCGGGCGTATCAATCAGTATATAAGTTGGATCATATTCCATTTGGGTTGGGGGTCCACAATAGCCTTGATTTTTGAACCCATGATCTGAAAAATCAGATTGATTGTTAGTATTGTTCCAAGATGTTTCACTAAATGATTGGGGAATGTACGGGTATTTTTTATCGATAATTTATTTTAATAATTTTATCATCTTTTCCTATTTTCGAAGATCATCTTGGTGTTTTTCCCAAAGCACAGGATTTGTCATGCATGTGAGATATTCAAAGTTATGTAATTTCTTTAACTCATTGTATCTTGTTATGAGAATTTCCTGAGTTGATCCATTTGTTACTTGTGTCATTATTAATTGGGCATAGATTATGATGGAGGTTGTTGTTGCTGGCACGTTAACCTGAATGTTGTCAATTGGATTTGAGGTTTTGTCATCAATCTCATAAAATCTAAGGGTATCCTCAATCATTCTATCTTTCATGGATATTTGAGATTCAGGTTTCTCAATGGTTTTCCTAAATTGTCAGGCTGCATCTTCAAGTCAGGTGGTGAAATCAAGATGTAGAATCAGTACTCAAGTTAAATGGAAGTTGATCAGATCTGACAGAAATCCCTAAGATAATCTGTGTATGTGCTCCAATAGAAGGGATGAGGGTCTAGATGTGATATAGACCCAATCAAGGCACCCAAAGATTTTTGGATGATGAAGGAAATTTCGAGGTGGATGATACCTCTGAATCAGAAATCCGCACGCCTGAGAAGTACCAGGGTAGCCAGGAAGGGAGAGCCCCGCAAAGATCCCTACACGGTAGAGCGTCCCTATGGGTTACAGGGTTTCCCCCACCCGACCTTCCTTGTCATTGAGGGCCTAGGTAGATCGGCATGTAAGAACTTAAGTCCTTAAGTATACCAATTTTATGTCCTAATTTGTGCCTTGAGTTTCACTTAATTAGAAGTGAATTCAACATGTGACCTAATTTGGAGGTTCGTTGGCCTACAATGTAGACCAACCTCACCTAACCTACCTTAGAGATGGTAGAATGAGATCAAGGTCAAGGACTAGAAATAACCCTGATTTGACTCCCAAGTTATTAGGTCCAAGGATTTTAGGGTTCAAGTGAATTTAGAGCTTGATTTTTAGGGTTTTGTTGATTAGCTCTTTTCAATCAAGGGCTTGCGTAGTACACAATTACAGGTGGGTTTATTTCCTTTTTAATTGAGACAAGTGTGAACGAGCACTCCAAAACCATAAGAATTGAAACCCTAATTGGCTCTATTTCCAAGTCCAATTGATCTTGACATGTTCACCTTGGCTTCAAGAATGAAATGTGTTGGCCCAAAGTGATTAGAAATTAAGCATAGTCCCTAATAGGCATAGGAAATTTAGGGTAGGGAATTCTAAATAGAATTGCTTCAAACTTCACTTAGATTTGAAAAATTTTCGCAAATAAGGAAACTTGACTTTTAAATGATGATTACTATGAAAAATAAGGTAGGTGATTCCTAATTGATGGTTTCCTTTTTTTGTCTTCCCAAGATTAAGAGGTTGATTAGGGAAGAATAGAGAAGTTACCTACCTTGGAGTGGTTAATTTATGTGGAAGATCTCCTCGTGAAGTACCTCAGAAAATCACAAGAAAACAAGGCAAGTCAATGCTTAAATATAATAAAATCATGTAGAGAATAGTAGTGAATTGCACGTTGCTCCCTGGCAATGGCGTCAAAATGTTGGTCACTCTGAAACGGGTTTTAAAATCATCGTGTTGTAATATAGTTCGAATCAGTGCAAAAAATAAGTAAAATTTTTAACTCGAATATCAGAAATGAAGTTTGAGGTCGAACACAGGGAGTAAATCAGAATTCACATGCTAATCTCAAATAATATGTAACTAAGCACAAGAATTTAAACCAAATAATGATATTCAATAAATACTAATCTGCAACATTAGATATTCAATGAATTCTCATACATCTTAAGGCAATAAAAAAGTAGAGAAGCTAAAACAATGGTGATTTAAATCACCAGTTATTCTCTAAGCAAATATATCAAGCATTCAATCAATTTAAATATCTCAACAATAATTCCAAGGTATCAAGCCTCAAATCAGTCTTCGGGTCTGATGACCAGATGACTTAACCATCAGATGCTACAATGCCTCTCTAGCACTGTTCTTCTTCTTTCTCTTCTCTTCTTAGCTTCTCTTTTCTTCTTCATCCTCTTCTGTGAAGGCTTTTCTTCCTTCTCCTTACTGTCAAGCCTTCCCCTTCTTTCTCTTGGCATTCCTTCTCCATGCACAGAGAGAGGCTCTCTCATATTTGGCTAAGTGTCGCACAAAGCAAAACCCCCTTAACCCCCACTCTCTCTTTCTTTCTCTCTTCCTCTTAGGCTCCGCCCTCCCAGGGCCATAGTTTGGGTAATCAGGTTATCTGGTAGATGCATACCCGGGACCAAGGCTGTCAGTCGTCAGTGGCAGTTGAGGAGTGCTTAGCTAGGCGGGTAATCGGATCAGCTAGACCGGCGTGTAAGGTGTCGCGGGTGAGGCACGTGAGGGGCACGGGGACCTCACCCACTGTGCGTACTTAAGGCGATAAGCTGTATGTAGAAAAAACTTATATGTGCCTCTACACGTCCTTCTGTGCCCATGTGGGTCTAATCCCACAGGTGTTTTCCTCATGCAACCGGCAACAGTAGCAGTTGCTTCGCTACTCAATTGAAGGTGAAGTGGATGTAGCCTCTTGCAATTAACTGCCTAGAACTGAACCTGAAAGGGTTCCGCATCATCTGGAGATTACGCAAGGAAGCATCAAGCATTGAAGCGAGCTTGAACCAAGCTTGAAACTTGCACATTAATGGTGGCTAGAGGTGAAAACCTAAAACCCAATAATATGGCATTGCGGCCATGTCGAAAGAGCTCAGGAGGATCGTTGGTCGTCAACGAATGCAATGGTGGTGGTGGCATGCTATAAGAAGGTGTGTGTGCATGTGGCGAATTAAGCCAAGGTGGAGCAAGGGTGGGTTTGTCGATGGAGTGACGGAGAGGGTGAATGCCCTAACTGATAGAAGGCTTTTGTTGGGGATGTCGTGGCGATGCTGATGGGGGCGATAGCAGCGAGGTTCGTGCAGTGGAGCGACGGTTGGGAGTTGTCGGAGCTTCGCCGGAGCGGAAGAAGGAGGGGGAGACGTGTGGTCAACGGTAGTTTTTCAGAGATAGAAAGAGGGAAAAAGGAGGGACGTAGAGAAAGATAAAGAACCTAATCTATCAGTCGAAGGAGGTAGAAATCCCACACCAGTGTATGGCCGTATGTGGGGAAGATGAATCCTCCGGGTAGGGGACGACAGCGAAGAAAGGGATCTGGATGCCCTGGCTTTGGCCCACAAGGCACAGACAAAGATGAGGAAGATGGAGGATAGACAAATTTGGTCATTGGTCATCTGTAAGAAGACGGTGGAGGATCTCCCTGGAGCTAAGTTGGAGGAGGACCGAAGGGAGAGTTAGGAAGATGTTTTTGGCCCTAAAACTAGCTGGAGAGCACGACCATGCATGGGGCGTGCTTAAATAGGGCTTAGGAGGGGGTTGCAAGCTTCGAAACAAGCTTGGGACCCTTGGAGCTTATGCAAAAATATGATACCCATTCCGTCAAAGCGTTCACATGTGCTTTTGGGAAGGAGTTGGGATCCATTGTTGGTCCCATTGGAATGAGGATTTCCTAAAGAGTCTCTGGTTTGATTTTGGGAAGGTTTCATCAATCAATCAAGGAGATCTCTCCAAATGAAGCTCGTCGGAGTTGGATTCCTGAGCGATAATGGTGGAGGGACCTTTTTGTGTAGAAGGAAAAAAAATTGGGGGGTTATTTGTAAAATGTTCAAAAGTTAAGGATGTGAATGAGATAAAAGGAGTTTGACTGGACCAAAATGCAAACTTGGTTAAGATGATCTCAGATTAAGCCCAAATTTTGGTACAAACCTAATTTAGAAACAAGGAATCCAATGGTGAAGTTAGATTTAGGTTTTGACCTTTTTTGATTGGGTAATTTATGTAAAAACCCAAATTAGGGCAAATGTCTATCGAGGACTCTGTGTTGGGTCAAGATGGGTTCTGATGGTCTAATTGAAGGTATCAAATCCTAGATGATTTTTTTATATGAATTTTAGATGGTTTATGTAAATTTTATCCGAACCAAAACCTCAATTATTTAAGTGGGTCTGTTTTTAGGTTTTATGAAGTCATTTAACTCTCAAAACATACGAAAATCATTTTTTATCTGTTCTAACCCACTTGTTAGACTTTTATGACCATTTAACCCTTAATTAACCCTTAAGAAAACCCATGGTTATTCTACATTCAATATATGATGGCAAAATTGCAGTTTTAACCCTGGTTTCTTATATTTCCCTCAAAATGGATTTGTAGTGACTTAGGGCTCTCTGTAGTTATGTAGGAGCATTTATTCCTTGATGTTGACTAAATTGAGTTAGTTATGGCTTATGATGCCGTTCCCAACAGTATATACCTCATAGGACTTTGACATCTTAATTGGAGTAAAATGGGGATTTAATACCAAATGTGAGTGCATGCAAAGCCTAAGGGATTAAGTATTCACTAGAGGGGGTGAATAGTGTAATAACTATTTCTATGAGAATTTAAAAAATCATTCACCACATATTAAAATATTAAATATGCACAGACCATAAAAATAACACATGATTTAGAATGGAAAACCTTTCGAGTAAAAACCACTACCTAAACCTCCTAGCTTAGGATTTCCTCAACTTGTTGACGCTAGTCAAATCCAATAACATACCACTTGAACAAGGCTGGCACAACTGATAAACGCCAGTTTATCATCATTCTTATGCATTAAAACAAACCTAGCTCTTAGGATTTTACTCCGCAAATGGGTTTTTGGGCTGCATTTAGGCATAAAATAGGTTAGGCATGCATTGCAGTTTTTATTATCTTTTTAATATGTTTTTGTGAGTGTTAGGGATGTACAGATATATAGATCCCTAAAACCCTAGCACTCAAGAAGGCAAATGGTGAAGGAGAAACCCAGACTAGCTGGAAATCAACCTGATCCAGCTCACCTCAGCTTGATCCAGCTCACCTCAACTTGATCCAGCTCACCGCAGCTGGAACCTAGCTCACTAGAACTAGGGTTAGCTCATCCTAGCTCCATTCAGCTAATCTCAGCTGAATGGCAGCTCAAGAGAGTTCATCTTAGCTCACCCTAGCTCAAGTCAGCTCAGATCCAGCTCAACTTAACTGAGTCTAGCTCATCTCAGCTCCCACTAATCCACAGGGAGCTCTAGCTAGATCAGCTAAGTTGACAGGAGTTCACCCCAGCTCAGATCCAGCTACATCCAGCTCCACTCAACTCCAGCCAGCTAAAGAAGAACTCATCCCAGCTCAGGAAGCTCAAGTCCAGCTCCCAGGGACTCAGCTTAGCTCAACTCAATTGAGCTAAGCTACCTTAGCTGCCCCAAACAGCTTGACCCTCCCCGGGAGCACCAGACCCATCTCACCTTAGCTCATTGTGGAAGAAGCCAGCTCACTTTAGCTTGGCTTAGCAGCTAGCAAAGAACTAGCAAGCTAAGCCAGCTAGAGTAGCTCCATACCAGCCTCTTCAGCAGCAGCCAGCACCAGTTTTAGCTTCTGACTTCTCCTCAACTCCTCCCTCCAAACCCTAGCTCCAACACCTTCTCCTCTACTCCTTCATTAGCTAAGCTAGCTTATCTTAGCTAGCAACCAGCTCCTTGTCCATCCACAACCTTCAAAGTCAACCCTAGCTAGCTCCACCAACTTAAGCAGCCCTAAGCTAGCTACCCTACTCAAGTTGGCGCCACCTCCTATCCATCCCTTCACCCCATTATCACCACCAAAAGACACCTTAAGTTGGTGCCAAAGACTACCCCTAACCACCTCTATATTGGCGCCAACTTTCAGCCCTTAATCCACCCTACACCTACCCACATAAGCCATCCTAGCCATCCACCTACCCCTCCTTCTAGAATCCCTCTTGGCGCCAACTTAGGCCACCTTCTAGAACCCTTTTTGGCGCCAACATCAAGGGGTGTCAACACCCATAACTACCTCCTTGGTGTCCCTTAAGGTGGTGCCAACTCACCTTGGGCATAGGATCTTTAACCACCTCCATCTCTTCATCTTGGCCCTACATTTCATGGGACACCTTAGCCCCCTTCCTATTCTATAAAAACCCACCACCTACCACCATTTTGGGGCATCCTCCATTAGTGTAATTTGCTACCTAAACCACCTATACCTATGGCCAAGAAGAAGGAGTAGAGAAGGAGATTAAAGGGCCACATCACCAGCCCTTTTAGTGCCTTCTTCTCCCCACTCTCTTCAACTTGGGCCATGCCAAGGAGGAGGACTCTTCCACTTCAAGGAGGATGGCCAGGCAAGGGAGAAGGACAAAGGGTGGACGTCCACCCTTGGAGAGAAGCTTAGGGCACGCCCCCTTAGGGCTTGCCTTGGAGGACATCACCTTGGCGGAGCATTGCAAGGAAGGAGTTGAAGGAGTCTTTTCAAGATTGGGAGCCACAAACCTTGGAGCAAAAAGCCCTCTTCTTCACCATCTATCTAGAGGATTTGTGTTTTCTTTTCTTTATTTTAATTTTTCTAGTAGTAGAAGTATTCCTCTACTAGGTTTTTTTTGTAAAACACTTTTCGTCAATCTAAGTTGCCTTCTTTGCAATTTTCTATTTTGCATTTCTACTTGCTTTGTTTTTTTTTTTAGCATTGTTCACTCCCTCTCCCTAATTATTCTAGGCCTCCACTTGCCTAGAGTGAGGTTAGGGAGAGGCTCTACTTGCCACTTAGAAGTATTAGTTAAATTTGAAGTGCAAATCACCTTCCCGCCACCATTTCGCATGTTGTCTTAATCCAAAAACAAAGAAAAAAATGCTATATTGAAAAATACCAAAAAGAAAGTTGAGATTTGTATTCCAAGCAAGAGAATCACTTTTGCAAACATTTGGCCTCCTTGGACGACCCTAGATACTCCCCTATCTAGGTTTATAAATTTAAGAGTGAAAGCGGATTTACGCATTGCAACGACACTAAATTGCCTAATTAACAAACCGCGTAAAATCGCTATCAACAACCTCTTACAAAACATC
This sequence comes from Thalassia testudinum, assembly GCA_037157565.1. Taxonomy (NCBI): domain Eukaryota; kingdom Viridiplantae; phylum Streptophyta; class Magnoliopsida; order Alismatales; family Hydrocharitaceae; genus Thalassia; species Thalassia testudinum. The sequence goes on along the minus strand of JAZHRO010000014.1, from coordinate 125,648,552 downwards.
TTCTCTTACACCTGATAAAGAAAAGAACAATGGGACTTTCAAGACAAGTTGGATTCCTAGATCAAGAATAACAGAATATAAAGAATATAGCAATAATTCCTATGGAACCTCAGCAAGATTAGAATAAATCAAGCTTTCTTGAATCGTAAAGGAACATGCTTTGAATTGCAATAGTTGTAGGTGCATAGGCATGAAAGCACTAGAGAGAATATGTGTGTTTTGCTTTTTGAAAGCTCTTGAGTTGTGTTTTGAAGAGGGGGGTCTAAAGTCCTATTTATTGGTGTTTTTCGACCTATTTTCGAAATACTAAAAATATGGTTTTGATCGATTAAAAATACTTTTGGTCGAGTAAATAAAAGTATTGATCGATTCAAAGTTGATCGATTAAAAGTGGATATTGATCGACTTAATAATTTCAAAGGAAATTTGACTGTTGAATATTTTAATCAATTAAGTAAAAGGAGTTGATAGATCAAAAGGTAGTATGACCATTAGAGGTCTTTGATTGATTAAATTGAAGAGTTGGCCGATCAATGTCTGGCCAATCAAAAATTGGTAGTGGTGGATCAATAGTAGAAACGACTTAGGATCAAAAGAGAATGATTTTTGCGAATATCGAAAACTTAGCGTTGGTTATCCTATTAAGGTTCCTTACATAGTTCTAGACTCAATAAAGATAAAAATAGCCTTCAAGTCTTCTTCTTCACATGAGGCGTTTAAATAATCTTGATGAGGACACATCATGCTTTGATTTGATTTAACCTGTAATGGTTAGTCCTCAATAAAAACATAATTTTGTTATATCAAAATAAGGGTATTAGCACCTAAGGCGTCACTCAAGTGCCTAGGACAATTCTGCTCCATTTGGTGTTTATAGGAAAGCTTAGAGAGGTTTAGAACACCTCAGAAACTCTCATGGCATCCGTAGTTCATCAAGGTAGATTAGATGAGGTTCTAATGAGACCAATCAATAGATCAAGACTTCTAGAATAATGCTAGACCTATTTGGAGTATTGAAACTAATTGGTTTAAGCTAGAATTATCTCCAAATGTCATACTGAGCTTAATGACTCATTTGTAGACCTCAGGAGCGCATACTATACAGAAGTCAGAACTTAATCCAAATTGACTCTAAACTCCCTAAAATTGGTCCTAACAGATTCCTAACAACCTAGGGAATATGGACTAACTCCTAAATCTAAGCCCAGGGGCTCCAAGCTCCATGAATGACCATAAGTTGACCATGCATAGATCAAGAGTTGACTTTACACATTAGAGTGTTTCACACTCAATTAAAGGCTTAGATCAACTCTATGAATCCTCAGAAACCTATCTGACTCAAGAAGACCAATGTTTGACTTTTGAAACCTTAGATTCTAGTCTTTCCACCTAAGCTCCTAGTGAGAGACTTATCGTGGCTCCTAATTAATCAATATTAGCTAGTTTTTCTAGTTAAATTACTAATGATTAACATTATATTATGGTTGATTATATAATTAGGGTAGAAATATTAAGCACCTTATTTATATGATATAACAAGTAAATTAAGGCCTAAAAAAATCCATTAATGTTTAATTAATAATTAGGACTCAGACCTAAGTGTTTAGCTATATGTAAAGTATTAAATATTACTTATACTATTTATAACCTAAAGTTCTTAATTAACTTAATAATAATAATCACTAGAACAAAAGTAGCTAAAATGGACAAAAATGTAATTTCATGGTATAAATATATTATTTACTATATTTATAATAATATATAAAATGTTGAAAAAGAAATAAATTAAATTACTTAATAAAAATGATTATTTACATTTTAATCCCTAGGTTTCATGTTAATTGATTTTTTTATTACACATAGGTCCTTTCCATTTGCATCTGGGTCCTTTGATATTTCCTTCTCATTTTCTTCTTCACTAGAATCGACAGTCGATGTTCATCCTTACTCTTCTTCTCTGATGTCAGCAACATTGGAGGGCTAAGCTCTTTCTGTGCACAGTAAGATTCCCCATAGCAAACTCTCCACATCCAATGACTTGGATGTCATGCACGTTCACCTAGGATGTCTGGAACCTTCATCATCATCGAAGAAGATGATGGAGCTTTCCAGCATATCTAGACCTTTTTCTGGCCTGATACATCCCTCTACCCTCCGCCGAACCCTATAAATACCCATGGAGACTTCCTATTAGAGGTTAGCAACTCCCTACACCTCTTCCCCAGTTGAGTTGTTGTTAGGCTATCATGCCAAACCCCAGTGACCTCCTTCTAATTCTTCCATTCTTCTCCGAGTGAGGTGACCATCTCTCCATCTTCCTCTTCCTTTGCTACGTGTCCAAAAAGGCTATGTCGTCATCCATTCCTTCTTCACGTTCATCTTCGCTAGAACTTATGCTTTGTTACCGTCTGATTTCCTCTGCTCCGATGAGGCATCGATGAAGTTCATCTTCCTCTTTTGTCTAGGTAATCATAGCTTTAACTTAGATCTTAGTTTAGAGTAGCTTAGTGTAGCTAATTAGGTAGATTAGCATAGTTTAATCTCGATTCTTACCATTTCTTATTCAATGCCAGCAAGGTCAAATCTGACCTGGCCCAACCTTCGAATCATGAAATACACCTCATTGTCATCTTCTCTATCTTCCCACAACTCCATTTCCCTTCTTTATTCACCTGATTAGTCATTATCGACAAAATACCCAATTCACCTCAACTCCTGAGATCCACTGTCAATGGCAGAGATCAAGAGAGTTGCTCTGTCTAATTCCAGTACTTCACCACCATCATAAAATTTTACAGAAACTCTAAGGGAGTCCCGCGTCGAACATAGGGAGGCGACATTTACATAATTTGAAAACCACACTTTGTTTTGTTTGTTTTTGGTGTTTTAGTTTTTGTTATTCCTTTTGTGTTTTTCAAATAAGAAGACAAGCAGAATAAATTCATAAGAGAGATGGAACAAATATGATATATGTCACTCCAATGTTAATTACAATAATCTATGAAGGCATAAAAGAGAAAGAGGTGATAAGGAATCTCCTGAATCAGCTGTTTGGCGAGACGACGGTGCCTGGTGGAAGCTTGGACGAAGGATTTGAGAAGTGGGATAATAGAGGAGAGATGCAGGAGGACGTCGGGTAGAGGAAAGCTTTAGCAAGTCTCTAGAATGGAGCTGAGGAGGCGAAGATGATCTGCTACTAAAATGGAGGTGGGGGGACGACTACAAGGAGACCTATGAATGGTGATGGGAAGAGGGAAGAATATTTTGTTGGGCAAAGATTCGTTACACTAATAGGAAACATGGGAGATTGAGAGCATGCTATAATGGAGCATTGGTAGGGTTGCTAGAGCTTAGGAGTAGGTAGGAGTAGAGTAGGTAGAGATGAAGAGGAATGGGGGTGTAAGGGTGTTTATATAGTGATGGGAGGGAGAGCATCCTGTGCACAGTCAATCAACGACAGCTACAAGAGTCACTAATGGCCTCTCAGGCTGTTGCCAAAAGATCCGCACCTCTTCATTGCCTTAGCAGGTGCATGCACTGCGTAGGCCATTTAGTGATAGCTGCAAGTGTCACTAAAGGCCCGTCAGGCTGTCACTGAAGGTCGGCACCAACCAAGCACTCGCCTGCACTCAAATGGCATTGGTTGGCACATGGGGATGTGCGTTGTCACCTGTGTGAGCACATCAAGTCATCCACTGTGCCACGTGGAAGCGCACGTACCGTCGATCACCAATTGTGCGATTGAATTTTCTGCTCGCGTAGTTGATTGCATGCACTCACGGGGATTCGACCATGTGCCGGTGTCTCGATAGCGCCCTGCACAACTAATGCGCTGCAGGCCTTTTGTGCCTCAAAGATGAATTGAGTGGTGTGGGTGTGGAGGTATCCCAGCCATTTGATCTTGATCTAATGGCTAGGATTCAAAGGCGTGGAAGACGACGGGCGTGGTTGGTTGCTCCCGGCCTATGTTGGGCAACCTGGATGGCACCACATGGCACCATCTGGGTTATCCATCTTCTGTCTATTACAGAGGGTGCCACAGTACTCATATCGAGATGATTCCAATGTTGCCATACTGCGATCGTTGCTTCGGATCCATCCGTATGGTTGAATTTTTCATTCGAAGCCTGTAAAGATGTTGGATTGCCCTCCTACCCGTTGATCTTCCTCAGACCACATAACTTACTATGGTACTCTGATCTAGACGATCTCAGAGTTGTTAGACTCCGATCATTGTCTTGTTCAGATCTGTATAGTCAGATCATCCATTCGAGGCCCTGAATTAAATTTCCTTTCCTCTTGGCCATAAAAAGAACCTAGTTAACCTAAAATATATACAACTACTCTAAATGTAGAATGATGCCTGCTATGCAATATTTATAACATGAAATGAAAATCTAATCCTAGTAACATGCATGATTAGGCATTTTAACATAAATAGATGTGTCCATATCATACCACCATGCCTATCTTTTGCTAGACTCTAGCAAAATTAAATTACATGCTATGTATAAAAATAGAATTAGGATTCGATCGCTTAGGCCTATGTTGTTTATTAACAATAGAAATTTTCAACTAAGGTCCTAAACTATGAAGACTCAACAGTGCCCAAGTGTCTACCAGAATGCAGGCCGCCCAAGTCCTCGCCTTATTTGAAAAGGGAAGATACATTTTTTTTGCGTTTTCTTCTTTTCTAATTTGTTTTGACTTTTGGAGTTTGAGAGTTTCGGGATAACTTTTTATGGCTACCCGACCCGCCCAAGGCTCAAAAAGGACTCTAAGTGCTAAGCATCTAGTGAAAAGAGTGAAAGACTCACTTAGTGGTCGTTAAAATGAACTTCGTGTTTCTATTACCCCAGGTGACCTTGCCTAGAGATTTATCTTTTCGAACGGTAGCTTTCTCCCTACTTCTTTTATTTATGTGGTCAACACAAGTGCAAGCGCATTGTATATCTCCCCAGTTTATTCTACCTCCCTGTTTCTTTTGTAAATGTTTTAGGAATTATTGTGCATTTTTGTGAGTTGGTCTCTGGACAACTGGCCAATGGGCTATTACCCACGGCAACTTTCCAGTCATACTCGTTAGGTGAAATGTGGCTTTATTTAATTTTTCTATTTTCTCCTTTTCCTATTTTGTTTCTCTCTATTTTTTTTTTAAGTAGGTGGCTTCCCTGATCTAAGATTTACCTAAAGGCAGTATGAAGAAAATGGTCTTGTGGCTGAGCATTGGACAACCGACCGATAAGCTGTTACCACCAACAACTTACCAGCCATACCTCCCTAGACGATTCATTAGCTACACAATTTTCAAAGAAACCGTCGAAAATTGAGTCAGTGCCAAAAAGTGTGTAGATGGTTAAGCTTAAAGTCCCCTCAAATCAGAGGGTGCGTTGATAAGTCGCATACTTATCATCCCAAATTATTTACTGAATTAAAATGAAATTGGCTTAGCGACGACTCGAGAATAAGTTCACAATCAAGTAGACACCGGGTTAATTAAGCTTGAAGACCAGAAGATTTTAAGTATTTAGGTCCTATCATACCATTTCCTAAAGTTAATAACTTCGAAATGAGTAGGTTCCCTTTTCCTAATTTCTTTCTTTTCTATCTTTTTCAAATTTTCAAATTTTTTTTTAATTTATAAGAAACTAAAATAAATTATATGGAGTTAACAAAATGATTTCAAGAATTGATTATCCACTCCATTCCTAGATGATGCAATGTTCTCGTTGTAAAAATAAAGACATGAAAAAGTCGGAGTAAACATAATATCACCTGAACATTATGAGAAATCCAGTCAGCTCCGCAAAGAATGTCAAATTTAAACATGTACTAAATTTAATGCCTTCAGCTAGGCATAATATACATACAAGGAATAAATTGAAAATTCATAAGTGTGGGTCAGAATCAAAATCAAAATGTTGTTCCTGAAACCTGTCAGCAGTAGATGTCGACAGACGTGGACTAGATTATGAGGGAGACCCATAACCCAGGGTTGAGTGGTTCTCAGGTTCTGGTTTAAAATCATCCAGAATCAAAGGTTGTTAAGCTTGTGGGGCCGATCCTACCGTTATTTGGTGTGCAAGCCATAACCAAAGTGTCGGACAATAGGTAAAGATGGTTCAATAGGTTCTGATGTCCTCTTAACATTCAGTTGAGAAAAATAATCAGTTATTTCGAGCTTAGGCTACATGTGAACGATATCGTAAGGGTCCTAGTAGAAAGTAGAGGTCAATAGGTACCCTTAGATCCAATAAAAAAGTTCCCTCAAACTTAGCCTCCCAAATTTTCATTTCAATAATTCTATCCTCCAACATCAAGTGCTTAGGCTCCAGGACCTCTAGCATACCATTCACCCGATAAGATTTACCCAAGTCCAAAAATCATGGTGGATTCAGAATTGACTTGGGTTAAATGATTTCCAAATCAAAATCAATCCCTTTGGGGTATGGTTGAGGAATGGGGATATGGATTGAATCTTCTAGTAAATGAGGATTTGAATCCTCCAAGTTATCCCCAACCGAATCCAAATCTTCAATAATTGGGCTATCAAATGGTTCATCATATTCCTCAATCCCATTTGTCTCTCTAAAATCATCTTCCTTATGCTCAACTGTGACTTTACTAAGAGATTCTTCACCCTCAAAGTAAAGAATTCTTGATCCTCATTTATATATGTCCCAAAATCATAAATCATTTCATGATCCAAAGAAACATAATTTTCTTCGTTTACTGACTTAGGGATCTCAGGTGAATTAATCGGTTCATCCACAAATGGTTGCTCTAGACCAATCTGGTCATCTCCAGTCTCAGAATATGTATCCCCTCCAGCAGGCACCTTAGGAAGTTTGGACATTGGCTCTCCTGAAGTGGGTTCATCTTGAGAATCATCCAAAGATTTGACTAGTGTAACCACAAATTTCATCCTCTACCTTGACAACTTCCTAAGAAGAAGCTCACCCAGGTCCCTATCCCTAACGCTTTGGAGCAAATCAAAAAAAGAGCTATTCAGTTCATCAATCATTTTTATCACAGGCTCCAATACTTTAGTGCATGGTGTTGGTTGAGCTTCTAAAGATTGGATGGTGCTCCTCAAGTTAGCCAAAACCTATCCACGATATGGTTCACCTGAACCGACTGTTTTGGTTCATGTTTGGGTGGGTATGGGTTAAATCTAGTGGAGTCAAGATATCGAGGTTCTCAGGTCCCTCCCTGAAAGTAGGTCATTTCAGGTTGTTCAAAGAATGGTGATGACCTATTTTCAATGGCATACTGGGGAGGGTAGGCGTTATAATTAGCATATCCTTCATGGTTGTAGATCTGATTAGGTTGATCATCAAAGGGTGGAGATATATAATCTTTGTACCTTTGGGAAGGATAGTAATCATAGTCTTGTTGTCCAGGTTTAGACCCTAGACATTGAGGTTCGGATTCGTATCCCCAATCAAAGTTATCTCGACTAATGGATGGGTAATTACAAGTCAAGTCAAGATAGTAATCAACTTGGGGATAAGTTGTGGTAAGAGGATAGGATTAGAAATATGTGTAAGATGTGGAAGGCTACATGGTGAAGTACAAAGGGAAATCATAAGAGAAAGAAGGGGCCATGCAATACAAAAATACAAGCCTGTCCTTAGGTTGGGTAGCCTAAAGGTCTACTGACTCTTAGAATCCATCCTAAGGTTATGGATGATTTACTCTACTTATGTGTAGGCAATCCAACCAATTAGAAAGAGGGACTGGGGAGAAGGTTCTTCCTTTGGCTTGCACCTTCTATTCCTAATGTACCCCCCAGTAATGGTCGTTTGACGCTACTCCCCTAGATAGACATCAGATTTACTAATATAAGCAAGTTAATCAAGAACAATCTCCATATGGATCCCAATAAGTGAACCAGTCCTTAGGGTCAACGTCTCCTCAATTGTTGCTAGGCTTGGGATATTGGTACTTCTGGAGTGTGATGGGCCCTTAATGGGTTGTGCCCTTAATGATTTTTTTGAGAATGTGAGAATATGCACAACCAAGATGTTTTCAAGTAAGATTATTAATGATGAGTTGAGTTTTAGGGTTCGAATCTTGCTTAGTAGCTTTTAGGATTCAAATATTAGGTGTATTCAACAAAGTTGTGTGGCAAATCAAGTTTTGAAAGCATGATTTCAAGTGTTTTTCCTTTATAAATCAAAAGAATATGGAGTGCCTAGCTTGACCTAAATATTGAATCATATGGGGTGGCTACAAAATGAATTTCTTTTAAATTAGGTGGTGTGGCCCAAACAATTCAATCAATTAGCTCAAATGCACCGCTGATTAAGGCACACAAAAGGGTAATTGACCAAATATGATTTCTACTCCTTTATGTGTTGAATTGTTGTACTAGTTCCTTAGGTCGGAATCCCGGTTGAGTAAATGAAAATCAAGTTAGGTTATGTGCCTCAAATGTGGGTGTATAAAGTGTGTATATTGATTCATCCCACAGAAAGTATATTTTTATTTATTTTTTACAAAAGATGCGAGGGTGAGATGAGTAGAGCTGACAAGCAACACAAACAATTCTATCCTAGTATTTATGCAAGCACCTAAGTAGATTTAGTCTTGGTTATGAGTGTGGCGAAATGAAAGTAGAGGGGGGGATGTTCGGGACACTTACAAATTTCATTACCCGCAGTTTACTCTATTCTACCGCACTTGGATCTCCATGCTAGGGTACCTGCAAGACAGTAGATCAAAGATAAGCGGGGTTATAATATGTAAATGCAAAGAAGTACAGAAAATAAGAAAGTAAATTTCGTTGCCTCCCCAGCGACGACGTCAAAATGATGGACGTGTTTCGCATGTTTGAAATTAGGGTTGAGAGTAACCCGTCACTATAGTCGCAAAACTCATTTATCAAATAAAATTTTATCGAAAGTCCATGGGAGTCCCAGGTCAAACATAGGGAGGTGACGTTTACTTAATTTGAAAACCATGCTTCGTTTCAATTATTTTTGTTATATTTTGTGTTTATGAAATAAGAAGACAAGCACAATAAATTCCCAAGAGAGATGGAACAAATATGATATATATCACTCCAATGCCAATTACAATGATTTATGAAAGCATAAATGAGAAAGAGGTAAGAAGGAATCTCCCGAATCGGCTCTTCAGCGAGACGATGGTGCCTAGCGAAAGATTGGACGGAGGAGTTGAGAAGCAGGATGACGGAGGTGAGATGCGAGAGGACATCGGGTAGAGGAAAGCTTCACCGTGGCTCTGGAATGGAGGTGAGGAGGCGGAGATGATCTACTACCGGAATGGAGGTGGGAGGACGGCTCCAAGGCAACCTATGAATGGTGATGGGAAGAGGAAGGAATATTTGGTGGGGTAGTGGTTCGTTTCACTAATAGGAGCCTTGGGAGCTTGAGAGAAAGCTCTAACGGAGCATTGGTAGGCTTGCTAGAGCTTAGGAGTAGGTGGGAGTAGAGTAGGTTGAGATGAAGAGGAATGAGGGGTGTAGGGGTGTTTATATAGTACTGGGAGGAAGAGCATCTCGCGTACAGACATTCAGCGACAGCTACAAGTGTCACTAAAGGCCACTCAAGCTGTCGCCAAAAGATCTGTGCCTCTTTATTTCCTTGGTTGGCACACGCACTATGCAGGCATTTAGTGATAGTTGCAAGTGTCACTAAAGGCCTGCCAGGCTATCACTGAATGTCGACGCCAACCAAGCACTCGCCCGTGCTTAGATGGCATTGGTTAGCGCGTGGGAATGTGCGTCATTGCCCACGTGAAAACATCAGGTCATCCGCTACGCCACGTGGAAGCACACCTACCGTCGATCGCCGATCGTGCAGTTGAATTTGGCACTTTCGCTCACACTGTTGATTGTGTGCACTGGTGGGGATTCGATCACGTGCCTACTACTTGAGAGTGCCCTGTGCGACTAATGCATTGCAGGCACTTTTGTGTCTTAAAGAAAAATTTAGTGCTACGGGTGTGAAGGCATCCCAGCTGTTGGATCTTGATCCAACGGCTAGGATTCGAAGGCATGGAAGATGAAGGGCATGGCCGGTTGCTACTAGCTGGTGTTGGGCGGTCTGGATGGCGCCACATGGTGCCATTTGGGTTGTTCATCTTCTGTCTGTTATAGAGGGTTCCATGGTGCTTAGATCAAGATGATTCTCGCGAAGTCGAACTGCGATCGTCGCTCCAGATCCATCCGTACGGTTGGATTTTTCATTCAAAGCTAGTAAAGATGTCGCATTGCCCTCCTGGCTATTGATCTTCCTCTGACCACAAAATGTACTATAGGACTCTGATCATGAAAACCGTCAGCAAAAGATGTCCACAAATGTGGACCAGATTATGATGGAGACCCATGCCCCAAGGTCGAGTGGTTCTCCAGTTCTTGATGAAAATCATCAAGAACCAAAGGTTGTTAAGCTTGCGAGGTCGGGCTTGCAGTTTTGTGGTGTGCAACCCAAGACCAAAGTTCCGGATAACAGGTAAAGATGGTTCAATAGGTTCTGATGTCCTCTTAACATTTAGCTCAGAAAAATAATCAGCTATTTTGAGCTTGGGTTGCATGTGAACAATATTGTAATGGTCTAAGTAGAAAGTAGGTGGTTTCAGGTCAATAGGTACCCTTAGATCCAAAATGAAAGTTCCCTCAGACTTAGCCTCCCAAATTTTCATTTAAGCAATTCTATCCTCCAACATCAAATGCTCAGGTCCCAGGATCTCTAGCATACCGTTCACCCCATAAGATTTATCCAAGTCCAGAAATCGTAGTTGACTCAGAATTGACTTGGGTACAATGATTTCCAAATCAAAATCAATCCCTTTGGGGTGTGGTTGAGGAATGGGGCTATTGATTGAATCTTCTAGTAAATGAGGATTTAAATTCTCCAAGTTAGCCTAAACCTAATCCAAATCTTCAATAATTGGGCTATCAAATGGTTCATCAGATTCCTCAATCCCGTTTATCTCACTAAAATCATCTTCTTTACGCTCAAGTGAGATTTCACTAAGAGATTCTTCACCCTCAAAGTCAAAGAATTCATGATCCTCATTTATATATGTCTCAAAATCATAAATCATTTTGTGATCCAAGGAGACATAATTTTCTTCATTTCTTGACTTGGGGATCTCGGGTGAATCAATTGGTTCATCCTTAAATGGTTGCTCTAGACCAATCTGGTCATCTCCAATCTCAGAGTATGTATCCCCCCCGATAGGTGCCTGGGTGAGTTCAGACATTGGCTCTCCTGAAGAGGGTTCATCTTGAGAATCATCCCAAGATTTGACTAATGCAACCACAAATTTCATACTCAAACTCGACAACTTCCTAAAAAGAAACTCACCTAGGTCCCTATCCTTAACACTTTAGAGCAAATCCAATAAAGAGCTATTCAGCTCATCAATCATTTTTATCATAGGCTCCAATGCTCAGTGCATGGTGTTGGCTGAGCTTCTAAAGATTGGAGGGTGTTCCTCAAGTTAGCTAACACCCTATCCTGGATCTGGTTCACCTGAATCGACTGGTTCAGTTCAGGATTGGGTGGTGATGTAGGCACAATTATTGAGGGTAAAATGCCCATTCATGCATGTTCCTAGGCTTAGATTTGCATTTCATGTTATAAATATTGTATAGTATGTATCATTCTGCATTTAGAGTAGTTGTAAATAATTTAGGTTAATTGAATCCATTTTGTGGTCAGGGGAGAAGGATATTTATTTCTAAGCCTCGGATTGATGATCCGACCATACAGATCTAATTAAGACAACGATTGGAGTGCAACGCCTCCAAAATCGCCCTGATTGGAGTCCTGTAACACCATATACAGTCTGAGGAAGATCAACGACCAAGGGACTAGGTGACATAATTTGGAGCTTCAAATGATAAATCTGACCACGGGGATGGATCCGAGCCAACAATCATAGCCTAACAGCGTGAAAATCGACTCAATATGACCTCTGTAGCAGCCCCTACAACGAAAAGAAGATGGACGGCCCAGACTATGCCACGTGGTGCAGCCCAAGCCACCCATGTGCACACACATGCCACCGCACTGCGCGAGCATGCGTGTGTACGCTCGAAGGCACATAGGCTCACAGTGCAGCATGGGATTCACGTGCGTGGCAAAGAACATGCACAGCGTAGCGTTAGCGGAGCAAGGGGCAGAAGTGTGCCTGGTTGGTGCTAGCCTCCAGCGATGCATGAGCTGGATCTACAGCAACGCTTACAGCCGTCGCTAATTCTTCACGTGCTAGCAAAGCCAGCTGTGGGCATGAGCAGGCATGAGCTACCTACAGCGACGCTTCCAGTGACGGCCTAGAAGTCACTAATGGTCAAATACCTAATTTTACCTCTTCTCCCCCACTATAAAAGGATCTACACCCCCTCCCTTCCAAGTCATCTCTACCTACTCTACTCCCACCAACTCCTAAGCTCTAGCAAGCCTACCAACGCTCCATTAGAGCTTATTCTCAAGCTCGCAATGCTCCTATTAGTGTACCAAACCTCTGCCTCACCAAATATTCGTCCATCTTTCCATCCCCATTCATAGGTTGCCTTGGAGCTGTCCTCCCACCTCCATTCCGATCCCATGCCTAAGTTTTGCTATTACCAAGCAAAACTGAAAAATAATAGAAGTAATCAGAAGATTTCTTCTTCCCTTATTACAAAAATTTAGAAATCCAGACAAATGTGAAGTGATAGTAACTTAGGAATGGATCCAAGTGAAAATAACCAACTTACGTTTGCAGTTTGTAGTTAACCCTTGATAAAATTCTATTAAGATAGGCAACTACTTCCCTCGGGGACAAAGCAGAAAATAATCTGTAAATTGACCCCGGCTTTTTAGCTTAGGTAGAAGATGTTGAGTTGAATGGATTTATATTTGGTGGCACACACTTATCTGATGCTACATGCAGTCTAGTACAATAGACTCTAGATATCCAGACTATCAAATGAATCAACCCAGAGAGATGCTAAACAACTGTGCTCTCTTGATGTTCCTTGGTGCTCACTCTTTTTTTTCTTTTCATTCTGAGATCACAAATCTCGCCAGATTTAGTAAGTGTACTCACTGTTTGGTGGCCTCACATGGCATTCACACTTCAACTAAAGTCTTAATAACTCTACAACTAAGTTGGAGTCCACAGCCAATATTTGAGCGATCAAAAATACTGAAAGGTAGGTATGGGTCATATTTGGTGGATCACGATGAGTGTTTTTGTTTCCTCAGAAACATTGTCACGAAGATAAAACTATAACTTGGACTCTTTTCTTTTTCTTTTCATTCTCTCTTTTCTTCTTTTTTTTTTAAAATATAATTATTTCTTTTTTCCTTCTTTTTCTTTCTTCATAAATCAACATAACATGAAGCAGACTTTTATTTATGAGGCATTGTTAGGGATGATGATGGTCAAGAAGATATTATGTGGCTTATTTGGTGGAAGTGCCTACTCTCGGCACCGAGAAAGAATGGATAGGACAAGTGTATTTTTGACCTTTGACACTATTGCCCTCCTTCAGCCGGGGACTCTACGAAGGACAGTCATAACCATCCACCATAGTCATAGTTTTATTAAGACTCAATCTCTATGTATCTGCCTTATATGGTGACTCTCAGGAATTCACACAATGTACGCACATAGGAATAGAGAGCGAAAACTATGCCTAACTCTGAAGTATCATCATCTAATTGTTCAAAACTTAAGAGTCCTTGCACTAGACTTAGCACACCAGTAATCTCTCTACTTTCTTCTCACAAATATGAGATGGATCTACTAGAAGATAGTATGCCTAACTCCCTATTAACTATCTAAGGGTTTAATAGACTAAAAATACTTATTAGTTTTCTTCAAAGATCCATTACCTAGTCTACGTGCAAGTGAAGTAAATGTACTTGATTCTAAACTTTAGAAACAATTTTAAGAAGAAAAATCTTTAATGACACCTCCATGACAAAGATGTTTTGCTAGGGACTAACCAATTTAGCTCAAATTTTTTTTTTTATATGTTAATGCACCTAACCTAAATGGACGAATACTGCCTAAAATGCAAAATGCATCCCCCCATGCCTAAATCCTACAATGTCCTCATTATAAAATTAAAACAGGGGGAGAAGGATGGAAATCACCTGATGACGGTGTTATTCAGAATGTTGGGTTGCTCCCAACAAGCACTGCATTTTCTGTCAGTGCCAGACTTATAAGGAACCTGCAAGTCTAGTTCCAGACAGAAAAGCTAGGGCCTAAAACTATACGTAATAGAGTGGGCCTAGAAAACAGGTAGCCATAGATGTTGGCGAGCTGATGCTGCAGCGTGATTCAAATTGCTCGCCAGAAGACATGAAAGCGGAGAACCTCATTGGCTACTTTGGGAGGTCTAGGAATAATAAAAGGAATATGAAAAGGGACCTCCCAAAATGGAATAAGTGGAGGATAGCAAGGATCCTCCAAAGCAGGATGGGTTTTAAAAGATATAAACATTATTATTTCAAACCCTTGAATGGCAAGACTGAAAGTACAAGTATCAATCCACACTCGACATTCTACCCGAGGATGTACTGGCCTGATATGTTCTCTAGAAAGAATGTACATGAATAGAGATCTGAGCCAAGGATCGGCTAGGGAGTGTATGGGTTGTTTGTAGTGTTGGAAGGTAATGATTAAGTCCAACGAGGGCTTAGTCAGTGTCTGGTCCAATTCCAACAACGATTCAGATTATGTATTCTCTGTAACAATTGTAGAAAAATTCACGTCACCCTACCTAGAAGTAATGATCGGAGTCATATTTTCAGCTTCCAATATATGTGAATCAATGGTGGACTCCAAATTATATTCCTTTGATGGCAAGGTCGAAACAACAGAATCATTATCATTAATCTCATCCCTGAATTCTTTTGGTTCACTCAAATTTTTGTTGGGGTGTATATGTGATTCATTAGTAAAGAAAGGAGTTGCTTCAGTATCATCAATTATTTCTGACGGAGGATCCATCTTAAAGTTTTGGAGTAAGCCTATATCACACAATTCTTTGTTCTTCTCAGGGCATAAATCCTCAATTGACGTGTTTTGTCCCCGAGAGTCTCCCCTAGGCTTCTCACTATTGTGTTTGTCCTCTAATATCAACTGGTCTGATGGAGATGACTCTCAAAAGAAGGGAGGAATCCAGATTTCACCATATTATTTATATCCTCTAGGGGTAAATCCTCAAATAATAAATAATCCCTCTATGATTCACTCCAGATTTTTAGTCTGAGTTCCTCCATTGGGGCATCCTCATCCTCTGAAATAGACTCTTTATATCCCTGAGACCAAAATTGATCTAATTCATCCTCCATTCCCTTAGGGTCACCTCCATTGGGTGCATTTAAATCCTCAGGATGCTGAATGGTAGGTGTTGATTCCCAAAGTGGAGGGTCAGGATTAGGCTTACTAAGGGTAGAATGGGATTCCACTAGATAATTAGCAGGGGAAGTGATAGGAACAATACAACCTTGACGTAGGTTATCAGGGGTAAGGAAAATACTGTCATTAGGGTCAAGGTCCTAAAGAGATACCATCTTCCCTTTCTGTTGACTCCAATATAGGTCGGGTAGATAATCACTAGGATCGTTCTCCTCTAATGGCCCTGTCTCATTAGGAGAGTCTATGTGATAGCTACGTAAAATGGGATCCCTATTGTCATTGGTTTCCTCAGAATTATTTTCTTGATCATGATCGTATGAGTAGGGATCAAAATTGCTAGGAAGAGCATAGCTAAGCTATCTAATTTCATTGTCCAAATGTTGACTATTCCTCAAGATCTCTCTCATAGATTCCATCATTTCCTTTTTTTGTTTTTGCATTTCTTTCATAAAAGAGGAGAGTTAGTACTATCAGATTGGGGAGGATAGTCAATCTGAGGCTCTGGTTGCCTAGGGGTATCGGTCCAACCTCGATACGAAAAATCATGAAGGGTGGGAGGGTTGGGTGTTTACATAGCAGTAGGGATTCCAGGGTTGGAAAATCCCACTCCTAGGCTCTACTCAAAAGTGGGAGCTATCGGGTCAATACTCCCAGGATAAGAATATGAATGATCCCATGAATTGTCAATGTACCCATCAAAGGATGAATATGCTCGAGGCATGGGATCCTGATTAAAATTATAGGAGTAAGGATAGTCCATTTCTTTCAATTATACATGTTAAACTCTCTTAGGATTTAAAAGAATTCAAAACACAAGTAGAAACTTCCTAGAGAGTTCTATCAGTGTCAAAACAAATGTAAATCCAGTGGGATCTGTTTTTAGTAGATTGTAGGTCTTAGAATTAAATGTTTAGTTGGTGGCTAAACAAGTTTTGCAAGAATTACACTTCCTAGGCCAACCTTCGTTGGTGCCTATAACCAACTCGCAAAGGATGAAAGTCTTGAATCGAGCCCACGCACGAAGAATCAAAGTAACTTGGTGGATAGGCTTGTTGATTTCTGACTAACTTTCCTTGTGGTGCAAAGAGGAGAGGTAGAAATTTATCTAGTGACCTTGTGTGAGGTGCACAGTGTCTTAGGTGTGTAATGATACATTTTTGTTTTGAGTTTTGAAATCTCACAAACAAGATCCTTTTGCACATAATTTTAAGTCACAGATTTTAAGATCCAACCTCTTAGCAGTCCCAATTTTTATAGTGACCATTGAATTAATTCTATTCAAGCACTTTAGTGGTCTTAGATTTAGGTTCAATGCAGATGCATGACAGGTAATTGATGCTCAAGAAAAAGACGTACCTTACTCTAGCTTTCTTCAATGCAGGATGTTTTCAATGCAAAAAGAAAAGCTAGATGTTGCTCATTCAGTCCTAGATGGTCGTCCTATAGATATGCAGTTTCTAGTAGGCAGTTCGAATATATATATATATATATATATATATATATATTTAAATAATAGTAAGCAAACAAACCTAATAACTAACTAACCAACATGCAGTTCAAACAATTTGAATAATCCTATAATCTAAATAAATGGGAACACGCACCCAAAAATACGCTCCCGCATACAAGAGCGATAAGAAATAAACAATCATTGGGAGCACATTCCCAAAAATACCCAACAAGGGTCCAGAAGATAGAAATTAAGTTCTAATGTCTATCTAAACTAAATCTAAACTAAGATCTAATGAGTAAATCAGAAAAAGGCTCCTCCGTAAGCCTACGTGCATGGGATCAAGGCCCACAAGCATCCGTTGCTAGCCTCCAGGTGGCGTCAAGGTCCACCAAAAAGATCATCTCTGCCGTTTGTGCCCATTGCATTCGTTCCGTGTTTTTGCATAGAAGACTATCCATAGTTAGTAATTCAGAAAATCTTTCAAAATAGCATAAAAATAACATAAAATTCCTGAAAAAATTAATAGCCATGTTTCCTCCCCAGCAACGGTGCCATTTTAAAGAGCGATCTTCATTTTCGTTGAAAACTTTAACATAAAATGATGTGTTTTGTATGTAATCGCATGGTAGAAAATCACTTTTCAAAACATTTTAATTCTCAAAACTAACCACGAAGAGTTAGGTCGTCTCCACAGAAAGGAATTAGCTTATTTAAGCTAGTGCATTGTACTTCTTTTATTCAGGAATCTCAATGTGTATACATATTAGCTGGTGCACGTGTTTTTAACATGATTTCTTGCTTCAAATAATTAATCAAGAATACAAGTGTGCAAATGCAAAATCACCACTATATAATATCATGTAAAATAATGATCTTGATACCGGTAAACACCATAAATAATATTTTCTAGAATATAGCTTGTTCACCATAATATATATGACATGCATTAAGTCATTCATGAGAGATATGCATATGCAAGCAATTTTAATGAAATAGAAGGATGGCTATGTAAAATTTGCCTCAATAATTTAATTCATTAAATAAGGGAATAGTGCTCCCCCGCAATGGCACGGATGGTAAATTTTAATTGGAGAAGCAGAGGATTTCTCCTCTCTCCTCGTGTGAAGGAGCGGGCATGGCTAGCTGCAAGAGTCGTTGGAGGAGCTTGGTCGGAGGAGAGGAACGCTCCAGTGGTGGTGCGGCGGCGAGTGGTCACCGAAGGTCACCAACGGACGAGGAAGATGACGTCGGTGATGGGTCCTAAGGAGGCCATGCGCGAGTGTCGATTGGTGGCGTGAAGTGGAGGGGAGCAGCGGTGGAGCAAGGGCATCTCAACAATGGTGTCAGCGACGAGAACGGAGACCGTAGGGGGCTGCACGGTGTGGGGCAGGCCAGTGGCTGATGGGCTCTTTAGGTGGAGTTGCAGGTGGCCTGTTGGGAGGAAGAAGATGAAGATGGCTGCTGGCGGTGTGCACATGCGTACGTACACGAGGAGCGTGGGCATGCTAGCTGGACACACATGCACAAGGGTGTGGGCAAGGCTGCATGTGCATGGAGTGACGTAGTGTGTGTGGTTGGCTGCATAGGGTGGCTGTGCGCGAGGCTGTGGCTACCTCTGGGTGTGGCTGCTTTGGGTTCTTCCTTCCGGTGGAGAAGAAGAAGATGACGAAAAGGAGGAAAGCGCAAGATAGCTGGAGAGCGGGGTCTGCTACGTGTGTGGGTGTTGGAGTTGGCATATGCGAGGGATTGCGGGTGCGTGGTGTGCTACGCACAGTGAGGGGGCACGTGGTGGTCTGAATTGTGCGCAGGTGCAGCTGTGCGGTGAGGGGATTCGCGGTGGTGGCCGTACGCTGTGACCGTGCGACCAGCGAGATGATGAAGGCGGGAGGCAGGTGCGCAGAGACCACGGTGCTCACTGAAGTCCATGGTGCACGTCTTCTTCATGGTGGTGGAGATGCAAGATTTCCCTGTAGGGGGGAGGAAGAAGTTCTTATCCTCGGTGGATGTGACTTCTTTTTAAACAAAAATTTCCTCTTTTTCCTTTAGCCGCAAGTATCTCCAACTATTCGCGACGATCGCGAGTGGTTGGAACGGCAGAGAAGCATGGGCGGTTTCTTCTTCAAACATCTAACTTGTGCATCAAACATCTTAAAAAAAATGTAATGCCGTGAATTTGTGATAGCAGTTCCCAACGTCCAATCCAAGTCCAAGATGTCTTATAGAAGTAAAAATGAGCGCTTGATTCTTGTACCTAGCCTACATTCATCAAATAAATTATATTATCATAACATATGTTATTAAATGTAAAATTGAAGCATAAAATTAAATGTAGGCCAAGGTGAATTGCCATATAACTCCTAATTAATTAACAACGAAGAACAAATAATTAAATAGTACTTAGGCTAAATAATAGTCTAAAAAAGTGGACTTATTAGCTGATCATCTCCATCTTCTCACTTCCATTCTAGAGCCACGCTGAAGCTTTCCTCTACCTGATGCCCTCTTACATCTCACCTCCGTCGTGCTACTCCTCACCTCCTTCGTCGAGCTTCTTCCAGGCATCGCCATCTTGCCAAATAACCGATTCAGGAGATTTCCTGTCACCCCCCTCTCTTTTTATGCTCTCATAGTTGATTGTAATAGACATTGAAGTGGTATCTATACCATATTTGATTCATCTCTATTTTGTGATTCATTAGCTTGTCTTCTTACAAAAATACAAAAAAAAATAACAAACCCTAAAATACCAAAAAGAAACAAATCGAAGCGTAGTTTTCAATTAAAGTAAATGTCACCTCCTTGTGTTCGACCTGGGACTCCCTTGGAGTGTCAGTATAAATTTTATTTGACAGCACGTTTTGCAACTACGACGACGGGTTACTTGTAACCCCAATTTCAAACTCGTGAAACACGTGCGATCATTTTATGCATTTTCAATTAAATGTCGCCTCCCTGTGTTTAACCCAGGACTCCCTTGGATTTTTGGTATAAATTTTATTTGTCCACGCATTTTGCAACTACGACAATGGGTTACTTGTAACCCCGATTTCAAACGTGAAACACGTGCGATCATTTTGGCACCGTTGCTAGGGAGGCAACGAAATTTTCTTTATTGCTTTTTGCGCTTCTTTGCATTTACATTGCACTAACCCCACTTGTCTTTGATCTACTGTCTTGCAGGTACCCTAACATGGAGATCCAAGTGCGATAGACTGAAGTAAAGTGTGGGTAGAGTGTATTGTAAGTGTTCCCCACATTCCCTCCCACTAGTTCATTTCGCCACAATCATAACCAAGACCTAATCTACTTAGGTGTTTGTGTAAACCCTAGGGTAGACTTTGTTTGTCTTGTTTGCCACCTTCACCCATCTCACCCACATCTTATAAAAAAAACAAAAAGATATTTTCTGTGAGACAAATCAATTTACACACTTTATACACCCACATCAAAGGCACATAACCTGACTTGATTTTCATCTACTCAACTGAGATTCTGACCTATGGACCTGATACACAAATTCAACACATAAAAGAGTAGAAATCATATTAGGTTAATCACTTTTTTTGTGTGCCTTAATCGGTGGTGCATTTGGGCCGATTAATTGAATTGTTTGGGCCATACCACCTAATCTAAAAGAGATTCATTTTGTAGTTGCCCCATAGGATTCAATACTTAGGTCAAGCTAGGCACTCCATATTTTCTTGATTTACAAAGGAAAAATACTTTAACTCGTGCTTTCAAAACTTGGATTGCCTCACAAAACTTGATTGAATATACCTAGTATTTGAATCCTAAAAGATACTTAGCAAGATTCAAGCCCTAAAACTCACCTCTTCATTAATAATCTTGCTTGAAAACCCCTTGGTTGTGCACATTCACACATTCTCAAACAAATCATTAAGGGCACAACCCATTAATGGCCCATCACATTTCAGAAGCACCATTGTCCCAAGCCTAACAAAAATTGAATAGACGTTGGCCTTAAAGACTGGTTCCCTCTATGGGATCTAGACTAAGATTATTCATGATTAACCTACTTCTACTAGTCAATCTGATGTCAAGCTAGGGGAGTACCATCAAACGACTGCTGCTGGGGGGTACACTAGGAATCAGTGGTGCAAGCTAAAGGAAGAACCTTCTCCCCAGTCCCTCCTTCTAACTGGTTGGATTTCCTGGACATAAGTAGAGTAAATCGTCCATAGTCTTAGGATGGATTCTGAGAGTCTATAGAGGATGGATTCTGAGATTCTATAGAATTTTTGGCTACCCAACCTAAGGACAGGCTTGTATTTCTGTGTTGCAGGGTCCCTTCTCTTCCCCATCCTTCCGACTTTCTTCCAGTGTATGCTTGGAAGGAGGTCATTGAACCCTAGATTGGAAGGACCTTTAGGCCATTCCCGAAGGCAGAGGTTGAGCTTTAGCCAAGCAGATCCCATGGCTTATCAACAATCACCTCCTCCGCCCCCGAACTAGCAGGAGCTAATTCAGAGGCAGTTGGAAGAATTGCAGCAAATGCAGCAATGGTTCCAATAAATGAATGGTCAGGGTGCTCGGCCCTTGAAGGATTTTTATGATCCTTCAAATTATGAGGATCATCCTGACATTGTGATTCCCATCGGAGATGTTGAAATCAGGCCCTAGGTTTTGAGTCTAATTAAACACTTTCACGAGTTTGGCTGAGAGGACCCATTCCAACATTTCAAGGACCTAATCACTCTGGTTCAGACCACTAAATCACGGAATGTGGATGAAGAATAGATGCTCATGAGGCTTTACCCCCATTCACTTAGGGATAAGGCCGCACATTGGTATCATACCATTGGAAGATTGATTGCTACTTGGACAACTTTGAAATCAGCCTTCCTGAAGAAATTCTTCCCAATTGGGCGAACCAATGCATTGCGACGGGCAATTACCACTTTTTCCCAACGGCAGAGGGAACCATTTCGTGAGGCCTGGGTGAGATTCCAGGATCTATTGCGGAAGTGTCAACACCATGAGGTGCCTAAATGGCAACTTGTGTAGATTTTTTATCATGGGTTGAATGGTCAACTCTGTAATCATGTGGGTGCTTATTACGAAGGCAATTTCCTCAACAAAGATACAGATATCACGTATGATTTGTTTGAGGAAAAGAGTAAAATTCTTTAAATCACGCCTCCATGGAAACCTTCAACCGATCCCAACAAATTAGATCAAATGCCAATGAGGTCCAAGATTCTCATACATCTAATATGGAATTGATCTGCAATAGATTAGATAAGATTGATCTGGATACTAAATGAATGGAAGAGTGGATGTTTGGAAACTCCAATTTTTATAGATCCACTCAATCCTAGGGATCGAGATTCCATTCTTCGCAATCTCCAACGGGATGGGAGTTTGTGAACCAACTGGAGCCAGCTCGACCTTCGAGCCAACTCTTCTCAGAACCTTATGGGTTCCAAACTGGGGCCTTTGATCCTAGTCTTTCTGATCCTTCTTCATCCTCATCTTATGACGATGTTCATGCTGTGCAAGAGAATGTTAGGTCCAACCCTTATTCGAATTCTTACAATTCTGGTTGGAAAAATTGTCCTAACTTCTCTTGGAAAGATCAGAGGCAACAGACCCAATATTGACCCAACAACTATGTACCGTGAAAACCAATGGGTTAGGGTCATGTATATACTTAGTTGGACCTAAATCAGGTTAATCAGCCCATGTGGAATGCTCAACAACTAGCCGAGCAGGCTGACTTGAACCTAAAAATGGTAGAAATGCAAGGGTCAATGCTCTAGCTCATGCAACAGATGAAAACTTCACTGGACACCTTGCAATCCGGACTTAGTACAAACAATCGACAACCCAGATCTCTACCATCACAATCTATACCAAAGCCAAGGAATGTTCAGAACCGAGATACCCAACCTCAAGGGTTTCGTAATGATGGGGAGTCGCATGCTCTAGCTCATGCTATCTATCAGGCTACCCTAGCCCCTCCTGGAGTGAATCAAGTTCCTACCATAATTAACCGAGAGCCTCCTATTTTGCCTAGCCCTCCCCAAGGCACTAACCAATAGCATTTTGCCATGGCAAAGACCATCACCTTGAAGAGTGGTAGTAGACACAAGGGACCTACACAACCCCATGTCAACCCCATTAGGCCTCGTAGCAGGAATTCCAAACTCCCAACTATGAATGTGATCAACAAAACATTAGAGTCTGATTCGGGAGTATGTTGTTGTTATATGGGAAAACAGAAAAAGTCGGAGGAGAAATTGGAGGAAAGGATGTCCTTACTTCAGGCTTTCAAATTGACAATCATTTTACTCCTCACGGCTATCGGATCAATCCCTGCCTATGCCATAGGTTTACTGAATGCATATAAAGAAAGGCATAGAGCGAAATCTGAAATGAATAGGAGAGTAGTTTTGTCCGATTACACCAGCTCATTGATCCTAAACAAGCTACCTCCTAAGAAGCAGGACCAAAGAGCCCCACTGATTTCCTGCACAATAGGAAGCATTACTTCTGACCGGGCCCTCCTCGACTTGGGTGCTTCCATTAATGTGATCCCCACCTCACTGCACATGGAATTGGGTCTTGGCTACCTAAAACACACTGACATAACCTTGTAGTTAGCCGATAGATCCATTACAAAACCAAGGGGTATTTTGGAGGATGTTTTAGTCAAGGTTAATGATTTGAATTACCCTGCTAATTTCATAATCCTGGACATGGAAACCCTAAAACAGCTCAACCACATCCCGATTATTTTGGGAAGACCTTTCCTGGCTACTGCCAAGGCAAGGATTGATTATGAATCGGGAAACATAGAAATGGCCTCAGAGGATAAGACAAATCAATTCAATATTTTTGAGGTCTCAAAGAAGAATAAAATTAAGTGCGGTTCGATGGAGGAGCTTGGTAGAATAGAGGAAGTAATGGCCATATCTACCTTAGATAACCTTGTAATGGCCAACTCAACCCAAACTCAAGAAGAAGATCACACTGTTGCAGAAATAATTAAGGATAAAGCAAAAATGTGACCAATTGTAGCAACATGGGATGAGGAAGATATACATGAAATCGAAAATTTGTTGGATGATTCACGTGATCAAGATAAAACCCAACAACATCCTTATCCTAAATGCTTAGAGTTTGAGGTTCAACTTGTGGGTAGGAATTCTGAGGATCAGGATGGTTGGTTTAAGAACCTAGAGTGTGAGGATGAAATTGAACATTGGGGAAGAACTCTTCAAACATTAGGTATTGTAGAGTACCCATAAATCCCCAGCACATCACAAAACCCTCTTCGTCCTTTTCACCCAACCATTGCACAAATTCTATACCCAACCACACTTCCTCTGTAGTAAATCAACAAAACTCCTATTGGAGATCATTTGGGCTCACCCTACACCACCAGCTTGCCACTTTCATTGTTCATTTCTTTGGCAAGACCATTTTCACTCTCCGGGACCCATACTTGGGGGCCCGAAAACTGTGTTGTTGTGGCCTCAATGTTTAGTTTTTCTTTTTATTGAGGACCTTGCCTAGCTGAGGTACTAAACTCAGCACATGTAAAGACTGTTCCAAGCTTATTAGAGTCTCACGGAAACCAGGTGCTATTTTTCCACTTCTACTCTCTTGCATGCTTACATTTTTTCACAATGAGGACATTGCAATAGCTAAGCATAGGGGGTGGACATATTTTAAAACCTTTTTGTCAGCTGTAACGACAATTTCTTATTATTTTATTTTTATAAAAAAAAATTTGGAAATTTGAAGAAGATAAAAAAAGAAAGAAATTAGGAAAATATAATTTAGGCATTTGGAAGTTATTAAGTTTAGGGAATGATACAAGAGGACCTAAACACTTAGACTCTTCAGGTCTTCAGGCTCAATTAGCCCGAGTGTCCACTCGAATGTGGACATAGTCTGGAGTCCTTGCCAATTAAAATTCATTTTAAGTTGGTAAATAAATTGGATGATAAGTATGCGATTTATCAACCTATCCTCTGATTTGGGGGGACTTTAAGCCTAAGCATCTACACACTTTTTTTTGCACTTAATCACTTTTTGGTGGTTTCTTTGGAAATTGGGTAGCTAATGAACTATCTAGGGTGGTAAGGCTGGCAAGTTGTCGGTGGTAACAACTCATCGGCAGGTTGTCCAGAGCCTAGTCATAAGACCATTTTCGTTGTACTGCCTTTAGGTAAATCTTAGATCAGGGAAGCCACCTACATAAAAAAAGAAAAAGAAATATATATATAGAAAAAGGAGAAAAAAATAAAAAAATAAGCAAAATCACACTTCACCACACGAGTATGGCTGGCAAGTTATCGGTAGTAGCAGCTCATCAGCCGGTTGTCCAGAACCCAGCTCACAAAAAAAATGCTCAATAATTCCCTAAACACTTAGGGAAGAAGCGGGGAAGTAGAATAACTGGGGAGATATACACTGGGTTCACCCTTGTGTTGACCCCATAAATAAAAGAAGTATGGAGAAAGCTGCCAATCGAAAAGATAAACCGTTAGGCAAGGTCACGTAGGGTCATAGAAACCCAAAATCTGTTTTAACAGCTGCCTAGTGAGTCTTTCAATATTTTCACAAGATGCTTAGCATTTAGAGTCCTTTTCGAGTCTTGGGTGGGTCGGTAGCCATAAAAAGTTATCTCGGAACTCTCAAATTTCAAAAGTACAAAAAAATTAGAAAAGAAGAAAAATAAAAAAATGTATCTTTCCTTTTCAAATAAGGTAAGGACTTGGGCGGTCTGCATTCTGGCAGACACCCAGGTACTATTGAGTCTTCGTAGTTTAGGACCTTAGTTGAAATTTTCTATTGTTAATAAAAGACTTAGGCCTAAGTGATCTAATCCTAATTTTGCTTTTATACATAGCATGTAGTTTAATTTTGCTAGGGACTAGCAAAAGATAGACATGGGGGTATGATGTAGACACAATTATTGAGGGTAAAATGTCTATTCATGCATGTTCCTAGGCTTAGATTTGCATTTCATATTATAAATATTGCATAGCATGAATCATTCTACATTTAGAGTAGTTGTATATAATTTAGGTTAATTGCCTCCTTTTTGTGGTCAGGAGAGAAGGATATTTATTTTAGAGCCTCGAATTGACGATTCGACTGTATGGATCTGATCAAGATGACAATCGGAGTCCAATGCCTCTGAAATTGCCTCTATCGGAGTCTCATAGCACCATATGCAGTCTGAGGAAGATCAATGGCCAAGGGACTATGTGACATAATTTGGAGCTTCAAATGACAAATCCGACCGTGTGGATGGATTCGAGTTGACGATCGCAGCTTAATGATGTGAAAATCAACTCAATCTGACCTCTGTAGCAGCCACTACAATGAAAAGAATATGGACGGCCCAAAATGTGCCACATGGCATAGCCCATGTCGCCCATGTGCATGCACGCGCCACTGCACGCGCGTGGCAACACGTATGCACAGCAAAGAGAGTGCACAACGCAGCACCAACGAAGCAAGGGGCGGGCACGTGCTTGGTTGGAGTGACACATAAGCTAGATCTACAGTGATGCTTACAGCCGTCGCTAATTCTTCATGAGTTAGCAAACCTAGCTGTGGGCATTAGCAGGCATGAGTTGTCATGAGTTGCCTACAGCGATGCTTCCAGCAATGGCGTGGAGGTCACTAATGGTCCCATACCTATTTTTGCCTCTTCTTCTCCACTATAAGAGGACCTACACCCCCTCCCTTCCAAGCCATCTCTAACTACTCTACTCCCACCTACTCCCAAGCTCTAGCAAGCCTACCAATGCTCCATTAGAGCTTGTTCTCAAGCTCTCAAGGCTCTTATTAGTGTAGCAAACCTCTCCCTCACCAAATATTTGTCCATCTTCCCATCCCCATTCATAGGTCATCTTGGAGCTATCCTCCCACCTCCATTCTGATAGTAGATCATCTCTGTCTTCTCACCTCTATTTCGGAGCCACGCCAAAGCTTTCCTCTACCTGAAGTCCTCCTACATCTCACCTTCATCATCCCGCTCCTCACCTCCTTCATCTGAGCTTCTGCCAGGCGCCATCATCTCGCCGAACAGCCGATTCGGGAGATTTCCTCTCACCCCCTATCTTTTTATGCTTTCATATTTGATTGTAATAGACATTGAAGTGATATCTATACCATATTTGTTTCATCTCTATTTTGTGATTCATTTGCTTGTTTTCTTAGAAAAATACAAGAAAAAAAAATAAAACCCTAAAATACCAAATAGAAACAAATCAAAGTGCAGTTTTCAATTAAAGTAAACATCGCCTCCCTGTGTTCGACCTGGGACTCCCTTGAAGTTTCCGTGTAAATTTCATTTGACCACGCATTTTGCAAATACGACGACAGGTTAGTTGTAGCCCTGATTTCAAACTCACGAAACACATGCGATCAGGTAGGTCTGGGTTAAATCTAGGGGAGTCAAGATAACGAGGTTCTCGGGTGCCTCCTTGATAGTAGGTCATTTTAGTTTGTTCAAAGAATGGTGATGACCTATTTTCAATGGAATACTGGGGAGGGTAGGTGTTATAATCAGCATATCCTTCATGGTTGTTGATCTGATTAGGTTGATCATCAAAGGGTGGAGATCTATAATCTTTGTAGCAGTAGGAAGGATAATAATCACAGCTTTGTTGTCCAGGTTTAAATCCTGGACACTGAAGTTCGGATTCGTATCCCCAATCGAAGTTATCCAGGCTAGTGGATGGGTAATTACAAGTCAAGTCGGGATAGTAATCATCTTAGGGATAAAAGAGGATAGGATTGGAAATGTGCGTAAGATGTGGAAGGCTACATGGTGAAGTAAGGAGGGAAATCAAAAGAGAAAGAAGGAGACCCACAATATAAAAATACAAGCCTATCCTTATGTTTGGTAGCCTTAAGGTCTATAGACTCTCAGAATCCATCCTAAGATTTTGGATGATTTACTCTACTTATGTCCAGGAAATCCAACCAGTTAGGAGGGACTGGGGAGAAGGTTCTTCCTTTGTCTTGCACCTTCGTTTCCTAGTGTACCCCCCGGCCACAGTCGTTTGATGCTACTCCCCTAGCTGGACATCATATTGACTAGTATAAGCAGGTTAATAATGAATAATCTCAACCTAGATCTTGATAAGCAAACTAGTCCTTAGGGCGAACGTCTACTCAATTTTAGTTTGGCTTGGGATATTGGTGCTTCTGGAATGTGATGGGCCCTTAATGGGTTGTGCCGTTAATGATTTTTTTTAGAATGCGTGAATGTGCACAACCAAGATGTTTTCAAGGAGGATTATTAATGATGAGGTGAGTTGTGGTTTCGAATCTTGCTTAGTAGCTTTTAGGATTCAAATATTATGTGTATTCAACAAAGTTTTGTGAGGAAAGTCAAGTTTTGAAAGCACAAGTTCAAGTGTTTTTCTTTTATAAATCAAAAGAATATGCGGTGCCTGGCTTGACCTAAATATTGAATCCTATGGGTAGATACAAAATGAATTTCTTTTAAATTAGGTGGTGCAGCCCAAATAATTGAATCAATCGGTCCAAATGCACCACCGATTAAGGCACATAGAAAGGTGATTGACCTAATATGATTTCTACTCCTTTATGTGTTGAATTGGTGTACCCGTTCCATAGGTCGAAATCCCTATTGAGTAGATGAAGTTATGTGCCTCAAATGTAGGTGTATAAAGTGTTTATAATGATTTGTCCCACAAAAAGTATATTTTTATTTTTTTTATATATAAGATGCGAGGGTGAGATGAGTGGAGGTGGAAAACAAGACAAACAATTCTTTCCTAGGGTTTATGCAAGCACCTAAGTAGATTTGGTCTTGGTTATGAGTGTGGCGAAATGAAACTAGTGGGGGGGATGTGGGGGACACTTAAAAATTACTTTACCCGCACTTTACTCTAATCTACTAAACTTGGATCTCCATGCTAGGGTACCTGCAAGATAGCAGATCAAAGACAAGTGGGGTTAATAATATGTAAATACAAAGAAGCACAGAAAACAAATAAATTCCATTGCCTCCCAGGCAACGGTGCCAAAATGATGGACATGTTTCACTTGTTTGAAATAGGGGTTAAGCATAACCTGCTATTGTAGTCGCAAAACTCCTTTATTAAATAAAATTTTTCCAAAACTCCAAGGGAGTCTCGGGTCGAACACAGGGAGGCGACGTTTACTTAATTCGAAAACCACACTTCATTTTGTTTGTTTTTGGTGTTTTAGTCTTATTTTTTGTGTTTTAGTCTTCGCTAGGTCCAACAGCCTTGGTCATGTTTGTAAACTGTGACCAAAGACTTTTAGTCACAATTGTACAACCATGACAAAAGAAAGAGCTTTGGTCACGATTAATAACCATGACCAAAGTTTGGCAGGGAAGAAAAAGGGATCCTTTGGTCACGATTCCTTAATAATCACCAAAGGGGCCACCGTCACCAAAGGTCACTAAAAACAAAACTATTAATTCCATTAGGTTCCTGTCCAGTTTGTTGTGGTTCACCTGTGTATATATAGCATCCACCAATATCACCTGTGCAGAGTGTTTTTACTCTACACATGATTTACCACTATTGAATGCAATTGGGATTCCTTAAAAAAAATTAGTGAGAGGAGGACAAGGAGGAAGAGGAAGAAAATGAAATCTTACCCCTTGCAAGTTGGATAAGTGTTGGAAAAATGGAGGGGAGAACAAATCACGATCTCCAATGTGCTGAGCTATTCACAAGATACACGTTTCTGGTAGAAAATCAAAATGTGAGAAAACCTGATGAAAGCATGTTTCGACTTCTAACCTCCATTCATATCAAATTTAGGGAAAGAAAGTAAGGTTGAAACAACATACAGATCTCTACTATATATATGGGTGTGTATGGGTAGAAGCAATGCTTAAATAGGTTCTCCCATGAAGCAAAAGGACTCATCTCCTTGCAAACTCAGTGTACACAGAGGCATCAAGGGAGTTGAAAATGGGCACAAAAATAGAATGTGATTTCCTTGCACACCTACGATGATTAGCCTCCCCTAGATATTAACCATGTTTCTGGACAAAAATCAACTGATTCTATTAGCGATGGTTTGGTAGAGGGAACCACATTGAGTGTTGCACTTGTCAATGGCATTGTATTTCTTCATTCCCTTGGACCTGCAACCAATGTTGCATGAAAGAGAATAATCATCAAATGAAAAGCTTACAAACTTTATGGCAAGGGAAAGTTGTCAAAGGTGTGCTTCGGTATAATGCATATGTCATGATATTTGTTACTACTTTGGTAGTTTCTTCTGTGAATGCCTTCAACTTAGATTGATCATCTTGCCTAGAGATGGAGTAGAAAACCAGAAAATGCATGCTAAAGGCAACTACCTCCACCTTGCCTGCGATCTATAGCCCTATTCTGATCTCCAAAACCATACAGGTGCTCGAGAAGGATGTGATGCAGCTTGCACATGCTTATCATGTATGTAATTAGAATTTTTTGATCTGGAAACAAATCCATCAATTGTTTTCCGAATAATACTTTGGGTTCTCATGTATCTAATTAGAATTTTTTGATCTAGTGTTCCTCTTCTCCTTTCATCATCTAGAAATCATTAATTCTGAGCTTTATTGTTGTTATATGATTGCCTATTTGCATTGTAGTAATAAAGATTTTTATTTGGTTGAATCGCTTCCATGATGGAAATGGAAATTTTATCGAATAAATCTAATCTATTGTAAATCCAATTTCATCAATAAAATGCTTAATCATCAAATGACCAATGAAACTCTATGATTCTAATGAGATTCCTTAAATGAGTTAAGAGTCACATTTACTCGATTGGAAGTTATAGGTGCCAGCCGTAAAATTGATATCAGTTCATTCCTTGAACTATATTTGGTCTATGGAATTTGTCATTTTTAATGGGGTTGGAATTCATCAAGTCAAGGATGATTGAACAGAGTGTAGAAGCTTAAACTCTTGAATCTAAGAAATAAGAGAAGTGTCACATACAACAAAATCTACAAACTGGGCATTCACTTAATGGACATGAAGTGATGTCGTCGGCTATGATAGTCACTTTGGATATGAAGGGGAAGGTAATGTCGTCGGTTATGGTGATGGCATCTGAGAGGAAATTCAGGAGAGGGTGGGAGGGAAGGGGAAATTTTTGGAGGGAAGGCTATGGTCCCGGTTCCACTTGGAATCATCACCAAATCCTTTTTTCACAGTTCTCAAACCGTGACAAAAGGTTAAAATAGAAAACAAATCTCACTCTCCCTTAAGAATACTAGTTCAACAACTTCGGCTTAAATGTTTTGGTCGATAGACTTGGATCCATACGATCCAACTTCAACAAGTAATCAAAATCAATTAAGCCTAGTTTTGGAAAATGTGTTGAATTTTATAAGCTAACTTCTTTTCCAAGGAGGTTAGCTTGCGTTTGTCGTTTGGCATGCAGAGTGGTTAATGTGTAAGATTTTTTTTTTTAATAGTAAAAGGGTCCCCGAATTTCTCGCTTGCCACAGATCACCTTCGTGATCATAGCCACGACCACTCTCTGGTGTCGAGTCAGGGATGGCAGGACATAGACTGTCACCACACGCCACCACAAGCCTATGCGTGTTTGGGCAAGTCCAGGGAATTTGAAATTGGCACCCCACACAGGGAGGACTATGTGGGGACAGGCAGCACCAGCTATGTTACCCTATTAACCCCGGTTAACGTGTAAGATTAACCCCATGTTCATTTGGTGTGTGGGGAATTAACCAACGCTATCATGTGGTACCATCAAAGAAGAAAACAAAAGAATCATTTTGTGGGTTGGGATAACCACCAAGTCAATGCAACCCACCTTCACATGGGATAAGGAAACCTGATAATTTAACCTCCTTGTTTAATCAATAGATCGGTGTTTTAAAATTGTCGTGTTGCAGTATAGCCAAAATAGCACTTAAACAAATAAATTTTATTAGTCGAAAAGGTTCTAAGGTCGAACATTGGGAGCAATATGAATACACACACTAATCTCAAATAATGCAAATGAGCACAAGAATTTAACCCAAATAAACTATTCAAAAATGATAATCAATGTAGAACATGAGTATAACAATAATTCAACGTGATAAAAAGAAATCTATAACAAAATAATTGTGATTTAGATCACCAATTATTTAGCATAGATATGTAAACTAGAGTAATCAATAATGCCACAGTAGTCAGGACCAAATATCCGCACAGTAGCTCGAATGCTATAGTAATCGTATGTCTCCTTTGGAGATCAGATGCCTTAAATGGCCCTCTCCTTTGTTTCTCTCTTTTCTTCTTTCACTTTTTCCTTCTCCTTCTTCTGCTTCTGCTTTCTTCTTTGATTTCGTCCTATGCGGCTCTCCTACTCTCTCTGCTTTCTCTTCTTTCTCCTCCTCTTCAGACCTTCTTTTTCTGCCCGTCTTATTCCATCTTTAAGCATAAGAGAAAGCGCTCGGATTTTGGCTAAGTGTTAGCCAATGCATTGAAGAACAAAACCCTCCCCTACTCCTCACACTCTCTTCCTTTCTCTCTCTTAGGTTTCCCTCTCCCAGAGCCATGCACATCTGGTTATTAAGTAATTAGAGGATCTGTGTACCCAGGTTCAGGGTCACTAGCGTGGTGTAGTGACCGAGGAGTGAAGGCTTAGGCGGGTCGAGTGCACCACGTCTGCGGAGGAGAGGTCATGGACGAGGAGTGTGAAGGGTGTGAGGGACCTTACCCCTCAAGTGTTGAGGCGATAAGCCCTCAACACTTTTGCAACATATGAAACTGCAAGTGTTTCTCAGTCCACGATGTGGGACTAAATCCAATCGCCTTTCTCTGCGTGTGACCACAGTGGCTTCTTCGTGTGATTGTGGTCAAAGGCTCAGTCAAAGAGCCTAATTGGCTCCTTGGTTGTGTTCCTAGAGATGTTACGTTGTGCCTAGAGCTTCGCTTGGATGGATCCTTGCATAAACAAGGCTTGAAGCTCATGGAGAAGCTCACCAATGGCAATGAAGGGACCTATTACCTAAAATAGGAAATAAGGCCTCGTGGCCACATTAGAACAGTTCAAGAGCTTCTCCGGACCATGGTGAGTGTGGCAGAGGTGGTCTCAAGGAAGATGGTGGTCTGTGATGGCCGGTCGATCACGAGAAAGATGACGGAAAGGTGGGTTGCTCGACAGCGGGTTTGAGTAGAAGGGAAGGTGAATAGAGATAGGGGTTTTGTGCTCGGAGGGACGGTGGTGATTTTGGGAGTTGTGGCGAGGAGTGTGGATGAGTGTAGTGTGCAGAGGACCTCGCCGGAGATGCTACCAGAGATGGGAATGACAGAAGTGAGCGGCAGTATTGAGGGGTTTATTTTTGGTTTTTGGTAGAAGGAAGTAATCTAGGGGCCTTAAGGGAACTTAATTACCTAAGCTAAGTGGACGAAAGGGATAAGACAGCGCCGGCGTTGGTAGGCTGGAGCTGGGGAAGAAGGTGCTCCGATGAAGGGAATGGCGACAATAACGGAGGTAGAAGGGCTCCTGCTAGTATGACCAAGAGCGGACGAGAAGGAGAAAAAGAATTTGGCCACTAGTTTTGTGATCGGATGACAAGGGAGGTCAGGAGGGGTAGCCAGAGCTTAGGGAACTTCACGACCGAAGAGGAAGGAGGAAGAGGAGGTTTTTCGGCTGGAATTCAAGCTTGAAGGATTCGGTATGAGAAGTGGGTGCTTTTATACACCTCAGGAGAATGGTTAAAGCTTGGGAAGCAATCCTCCCAAACTTGGAAAGCTCGTCGGAGTTTGGGAATTCCTTGATACCCAAATCTCTCATGCATTCACAAGAGAGATTGGGTATGTTTTAGGGCTTAGGTTTGGGTCTAAAAGGAAGGGAATTTCTTGATGAACTTCCCTTTCAAATTTGAAAGGGATTCATCAAGAAATCAAGGAGTTCTTTCCTTTTTAAGGTTTCCGGAGCAAGTAGGAAGAGGCTTAATGGTGGAAGGGACCTTTTTGTGAGAAGGACAACAAAGTTAGGGGCCTATTTGAAAGGATTTTGAAAGTTAAGCGTAGAAATGTAATTAGACAGGACCAATTTACTAACTGGGTCAAGACAAACTCATCTTGAGTCCAACTTTTGGCAAAAACCTAATTTGAACCTAAGGAATCCAATGGTAAAGTTTGATTTTTGTTTTGATCACGTTTGACTGGGTAATTTATGCAAAAACCCAAATTAGGGCAAATGTCTGTCTGTGTCTCTATTCTAGGTCAAAACGGATTCTGATGGTCAAATTGAAGGTTCCAAACCCTAAAGAATATTTTTCTATGAATTTTAGAGGGTTTAGGTGAATTTTATATTTTTCAAAACCTTAGTTAATTAAGTGGGTCAATTTTTTGGCTTTCAAAAGTCATTTAATTCTCAGAACATGCGTAAATCCTTTTCTGTCTTTCTTAACCTACTTGTTATCTTTTAAGACCATTTGACCTTCATTAAACCCCTAAGAAAACCCGTGGTTGTACTGTATTCATGTTAAACTGGTAAAATTACAGTTTTAACCCTTGTTTCTTATTTTTCCCTCAAGATGATTATGCAGTGACTTGTGACTCTCTGGCAGTTATGTAGGAGCATTTACTGACTTAATTTGGTCAAAATGAGCTAGTTATGGCTCATGATGGTGTTCCCATCATACCCACATGCCTAGCTTCTACTAGTCCCTTAACAAAATTTCAAGGTACTAACTTTGATTCTAGACCACAAAACTGTTGATGCTTAAAACTTTGATGTGTGCTTCCTTTTATAGATTAGGTTAGAATGCCAAAAGTTGGCCTAGAGGTACTCAAGTACCAACCAAGATTCAAACCTGACTAGCTCTAGCCTCAGTCTGCCGCGAAGGTTTCTAAGGCCCACAGGAACTAACCTAAGGTTCATTGAACTCCGCAGCTAAAGCACCTGTGCTTGTAACATGTTTTAGCCTAGGTTCAGTTTGTAGTGCATTTTTGTCAAAGAGAGATAGAGGAATTTTTCTTTATTTTTTGAGAGTTTTCTCTCTCTTTTCTTTTTATCTCTATCTTCGGATTAGCTTTACAACATGGTCTATATCGGATTCCTAGTCCCCACCATCAATCGTCGCAGGGTCCCTAGCTTTCGATGCTTCGAGATAGCACCACCCATGGCAACCCCTAGAACCCTGGCTATCGAGATTTCAAGATAATCCCACACATGGCGTTTTGTAGCTAAATCCAGACCCTGGCAATCAACATTTCGAGATAATGCCGCCCATGGCATCTGAACCAGCATAGGGTGCTTACATGCCAGTAGTAGGATATGTAGATATCCTAGGAGACAAGCACCAAGGAGACGATATGTTATTTCACATCTTGGAGTGGAATTTCCCGCCTCTTTGCATCAGGAACTCATCCAAATCAATTTATGTTGGTTAGCCGCTCCTAATTTAGGTAACCTTTTTTCAGAACAAATTTGACACTTTTTACGTGATTTTGATACTTAAGCGCATTGAACTAGACTATGTGTGGATTGAGGTGCTTAGGTTAGCGAGTCCCGCAAACCAAAGGTCAGTAAACAAGGATAAATAATCCCTAAGCCATAGACATAATACTTAAGCTTCGCATTTTCCCCAACCTCTTGAGGACTATCTAGATCTTAGCTGGTGCCTGAATTTTTAAGCCTAGGATTGCAGCCCAAGAGGCCTAAAATCAGCGTTCCTACTAATCGCTTCTTTATTTCATTAGCACTTTTTGTCTTTCATTTTCTTTCTTTTGATTTGGTCTAGAACTAAGTTAATTCCTTAATCTTTTACTAATGGCTATCTCTTTTCTTTTCAAGTTGTGCTCCTTTTTGACATTTTTATCTCCTCCCTTTTTCTCCTCAAAAATTGATATGCCATCAAAATTTCCTGCCTTCTCCCATTTTTATTCTTTTTTCAATTTTTTTATTTTCTTGCTTTTGGAATATGTGCTTTTTTTTTGTGAGAACCCTCCCAAACTATGATTTTTTTGTATGTTTGCACTTTATCACCCCCCACGCCTAAGTTTTGCAATGTCATCATTTTAAATGGAGGGTGTGAAATAGTTTTAGGTTAAGGAATTAGAACACGATTATCGTGTGGGTGAACGAGTCAGGAATGACTGTTGCGGACGATTTCAAGCCCTGGTATGAGTAGCAGAGGTTGAATCAACTATTCTAAAACTGAACTCAGGGTGCAATAGATGTGAAGTACAGATGGATAATCAAAAGGATCTCAGCTTTTTGGAATGGCGAGTTGCCTCTCATTAAGCTCTGAATTCAATGCCTTCAGTCGAGCGAATAATGGCATGAGGAGTGGCAAAATTAGACAAGTTTTGCAGAACAAGCACCTTGATCAATAGCGTAGTTGGTTCAACTAGGTGCTTGTTCAAATCAGCAAGCTGATAATACAGCCCAAACACAATTAATCTAGCGCGTTGATAGATGTGGATCAAGAGATGCGGAACCCACCATATGCTGTGGAGCTCGGAATGATGCGGAAGTGTGAATCCATGGTTTGGTTGAGTCGGATCAGCCTGGTTAGGGTAGGGATCCTCAAAGGAATCACTGGAAGATGTGAGATCCCTGCAAGAGTGGTCAGAAAAGGATGGGGCATGATTTGTAGTCTGATCAAAGTCCGAAACCCGATTTAAATGTGGAGGAGAATCATCTGCAACCAGATCAAAAGGAGAATCAGAGTAGAAATTGAGTCCAGTTGCAGGTCGGGGTTGAAAATGGGTTTGGGAAGGTTCTGCATGTGTAGAAGAGGTGGCATCAATTAGAATTGTATATGAGGGTTCTTCTAGTAAGGATTCAAAGGTAGGTTCATTTAGAGAGTCCTCATAGTAGCCATCAAACTCAAAGGTATATGCCTGCAGAGTGTTTATAGCATGAACAAAGTCTGAGTCAAGAAAAGACTCGAACTCTGGGTTGCAGACACTCTTGGCAATTTCTGTTTCTGATTCTTGAGGATAAAAAAGAACTGATTCCATCTCAATGGAACCTGATTTTGAATCAGTGATCTCGGGCTCAGGGACCTCAGAGTCAGAGTCGAAGAATGGATCAGGTATGCTGAGGTCGTAGATTGGCTCATAGTCGTCGGGAAACAATGGTTCTTCGAAATCATAGTAAGATTCAAAATCATTGGAGAATTTGTGAGAATCAAATTTTGAATTTGATTCGAGATCAGAGGTTCCACCACAGAATAAATCACAAGATGTAGACTCAGCAACCTGACTTGGGTCTAGCCTATTCTCAGATTCCAAGTTCGAAAAGGTGTCCCTATTGGGTTTGTGCTCGGGTTTTTGGCTTGTAGGGATGACCCAATCAAAACCCATCTCAGTTTCTGCATCATAGATCGACGTGACTTCTGGAAAATCAATCTATATTTCTAAAGATGTTATAGAGGTACATTCATCAAATAAAGGCCCAGAATCATAATCCAAATTCAAGCTTTGATTTTTATCACACGGGGCCTGTAATTATGCCAATAAGGTTCAGATCCAAATTCTAGGCTAAGGGTGTGTGTTGAATCACTAGAATCTTGGTTGGGCTCTATAGGGATGTCAAAATTACCCCTGGGGGTGACCTTATCAGAGTAAGGAGCTAAATTTACACCCTCGAGAGGTTCTGATTTAATCTCATTATCACAGGAGTCTAGGAATTCTATGCTTGGCGAACCAAGGTTTTGGTTTTCTAAGGCTGGTTCAAAATCGTATTCTCCTGCAATTGGATTCTCCCGACCTGTCTCACGGTCAAGCGTATCAATCTGTCTGTTAGGTTAATCATATTCCATTGGAGCTCCACAACAACCTTGATTCTTGAACCCAGGATTTGGAAAATCAGATAGATCGTTAGTATTGTTCTAAGATGTTTCGCTAAATGTTTAGGGAATGTATGGGTACTTTTATCGCTTTTCTGCTTTAATAATTTTATCATCTCCTCCCATTTTTTGAGATCATCTTGGTGTCTTTCCCAAAGTACAGGATTTGTCTTGCATTGGAAGTATTCAAAGTTATGTAATTTTTCTAACTCAATGTATCCTTTCATGAGAACATCCTAGGTGGATCCTTTTGTTACTTGTGTTATAATTACTTGGGCACAGTTTATGATGAAGGCGGTTGTTATCGATATATTCACCTGAATGACTTCAATTAGTTTTGAGGTTTTGACATCAATCTGATAAAATCTAAGGGCATCCTCAACCATTCTATCTTTCGTGGATATTTGAGATTCAGGTTTCTTAAATGGTTTCCCTAAGTAGACAGGCTGCATTTTTTAATCAGATGTTGGAATCAAGATATAGAATCAAAATTCAAGATTAGATCAAAATTGATTAGATGTGAAAAGAGATTCTCAAAGAAATCTGTGTGTGTGCTCAAAATAGAAGGGATGAGGGACTGGATGTGAGATTAACCCAATCATGGCATCCTAAGATTTTTGGATGACTAAGTCAATTTCGAGGAGGATGATACATCTGAATAACAAATTCGCACACCCGAGAAGTACCTGGGTAGCCAGGAAGGGAGTCTCGCAAAGACCCCTACATGGTAGAGCATCCCCACGGGTTATAGGGTTTCCCCCAACTGACCTTCCTTGTCACTGAGGGTCTAGGTAGACTAGAATGTATGAATTTATGTCCTTAAGTCTACCACTTTTAAGTCCTAGTTTGTGCCTTGATCTTCACTTGATTTAGAAGTTAATTTCAACTTGTGACCTAATTTGGAGGTTGGTTGGCTTATAATGTAGACCAACTTCACTTGATCTGCCCTAAAAAAAGTAGAATGAGATGTAGGTCAACTCCTAGAGTTGACCCTGATTTGATTCTCAGAGTATTAGGTCAAAGGATTTTTAGGGTTCAAGTGAACTAGAGCTTATTTTTAGAGTTGTTTATTATTAGATCCTTTAAATTTGAGGTCTTGGGTAGTGCACAAATGAGGGAGGGTAACTTTCCTTTAATTCAGGCAAACATGTGTACTAGTACTTCAAAACCCTAATGCAGAAACCCTAATTCGTTTTATTTCCAAGTCCAATTGATCTTAATATGTTCACCCTAGGCTTTAAGCAAGAAGTATGTCACCCTAAAAGTGATTAGAAATTAAACGTAGCCCTTAATAGGCATAGGAAATTTTGTGTAGGATCTCTAAATAGAATCGCTTCAACTTAATGAGATTTGAAAAGAATTTCGCAAATCAGGAGTTTTGCCCTTTAAATTAAGATTACTATGAAATAAGGCAAGTGTTTCTTAATTAATTGTTTCCTTTATCTTCC
Source organism: Thalassia testudinum (assembly GCA_037157565.1). Taxonomy (NCBI): domain Eukaryota; kingdom Viridiplantae; phylum Streptophyta; class Magnoliopsida; order Alismatales; family Hydrocharitaceae; genus Thalassia; species Thalassia testudinum. The sequence goes on along the minus strand of JAZHRO010000014.1, from coordinate 125,609,437 downwards.
CAAGATTAGGAGGTTAATTAGGGAAGAAAGGAAAAGTTACCTGCCCTGGAGTGGTTATTTTGCGTGGAAGAGCTCCTCATGAAGTACCTCGCAAAATCACAAGAAAGCAAATAGGGCAAGTTAGTACTCCAATATAATCAGATAATGCAGAGAATACTGGTGAATTGCACGTTGCTTCCCAGCAACGGTTCTAAAAAGTTCAAGGATAGATCGGTGTTTTAAAATTGTCATGTAGTAGTATAGCCAAAATAGCGCTTAAACAAATAAATTTTGCTACTTGAAAAGGTTCCGAGGACGAACACAGGAAGCAATACGAATTCACACACTAATATCAAATAATGCAAATGAGCACAAGAATTTAACCCAAATAAACTACTAAAAAATGATAATCAATGTAGAACATGAGTATAACAATAATTCAACGTGATAAAAAGAAATATATAACAAAATAATGGTGATTTAGATCACCAATTATTTAGTATAGATATATGTAAACTAGAGTAATCAATAATGCCATAGTAGTCAGGACCGAATATCCGCACAGTAGCTTGAATGCTATAGAAATCAGATGTCTCCTTTTGAGAACAGACACCTTAAATGGCACTCTCCTTTATTTCTCCTTTTTCTTCTCACTTTTTCCATCTCCTTCTGCTTCTGCTTTCTTCTTCTTCTCTGATTTCTTCCTATGTGGCTCTTGTTCTTCTGCTCTCTCTGTTTTCTCTTCTTTCTCCTCCTTTTCAAGCCTTCTTTTTCTGCTCGTCTTCTTCCTTCTTTAAGCATAGGGGAAAGCACTTGGATTTTGACTAAGTGTTAGCCAATGCATAGAAGAACAAAACCCTCCCCTGCCCCACACACTTTCTTCCTTTCTCTCTCTTAGGTTCCGCTCTCCAAGATCCATGCATATCAGGTTATCAGGTAATCGAAGGATCCACGTACCCAGGTCCAGGGTCATCGGAGTGGTGTAGTGACCGAGGAGTGAAATCTTAGGAGTGTTGGGCACACCAGGTCCGCATAGGAGAGGTCACGGACGAGGAGCGTGAAGGGTGTGAGGGACCTCACCCCTCAAGTGTTGAGGCGATAAGCCCTCAACACTTTTGCAACTTATGCACCTACAAGCTTTCCTCAGTCCACGAAGTGGGACTAAATCCCACCACCATTCTCTGCATGAGACTGTAGTAGCTTCTTTGCATGATTATGGTCAAAGGCTTAGTCAAAGAGCCTAATTGGCTCCTTGGTTGCGCTCCTAGAGATGTTCCGCTATGCCTGGAGCTTCGCCTGGGTGGATCCTGGCATAAATAAGGCCTGAAGCTCATGGAGAAGCTCAGCAATGGCAGTGAAGGGACCTGTTACCTAAGACAAAAAATAAGGCCTCGTGCTACATTAGAACAATTCAGGAGCTTTACTGGACCATGGCGAGTGTGGCGGAGGTGGTCTCATGGAAGATGGTGGTCTATGGTGGCCGGTCGATCATGGGGAAGATGGCGGAAAGGTAGGTTGCTTGATGGCAGGATTGAGTGGAAGGGAAGGTGAATAGAGATAGGGGTTTTGTGCACGGAAGGACGGCAGTGCTTTTGGGAGTTGTGGCAAGGAGTGTGGATGAGTGTAGTGAGCGGAGGACCTCATCGGAGATGCTGCTGGAGATGGGGAAGACGGAAGTGAGCGGCGGTATCGAGGGGTTTATTTTTTGTTTTTGGTAGAAAGAACTAATCTAGGGGCTTTAAGGGAACTTAATTACCTATGCTAAGTGGATGAAAGGGAGAGGACAACGTCAGGGTTGGTAGGCCAGAGCTGGGGAAGAAGGTGCTTCGATGAAGGGAGTGGCGGCGACGACGGAGGTAAAAGGGCTCTTGTTGGTACGACTAAGAGTGGATGAGAAGGAGAAAAAGAATCCAGCCACTAGTCTTCTGATCGGATGATGAGGGAGGTCAGGAAGGGTCGCCAGAACTTGAGGAGCTTCACGACTGAAGAGGAAGGAGGAAGCAGAGGTTTTTTCGGCCAGAATTCAAGCTTGAAGGATTCGGTATGAGCAGGGGGTGCTTTTGTACACCTTAGGAGGATGGTTAGAGCTTGGTAAGCAAGCTTCCTAAGCTTGGAAAGCTTGCTAGAGTTTGGGAATTCCTTGATACCCAAATCTCTTATGTGTTCACATGAGAGATTAGGTAAGTTTTAGGCCATAGGATTGGGTCTAAAAGGAATCAGGGTGTTGTTTCCTTTTTAAGGTCACCGGAGCAAGTAGGAATAGGTTTAATGCCAGTAGGGACCTTTTTGTGAGAATGACAACAAAGTTAGGGGCCTATTTGAAAGGATTTTGAAAGTTAAGGATAGAAATGTAATTAGATAGGACTAATTTGCAAACTAGGTCAAGACAAACTCATCTTCAGTCCAAATTTTGGTATAAACCTAATATGGAGCTAAGGAATCCAATGGTAAAATTGGATTTTGGTTTTGACCACGTTTGACTATTTAATTTATGCAAAAACCTAAATTAGGGTAAATGCCTACCTATGTCCCTATTCTGGGTCAAAATAGGTTCTAATGGTCAAATTGAAGGATCAAAACCCTAGAGAATATTTTTCTATGAATTTTAGAGGGTTTAGGTGAATTTCAACCTAATCAGAACCTTAGTTAATTAAGTAGGTCTATTTTTAGGGTTTCAAAAGTTATTTAATTCTTAGAACACACACAAACCCTTTGCTGTCTGTCTTAACCTACTTGTTATCTTTTAAGACCATTTGACCTTCACTTAACCTTTGAGAAAACCCATGGTTGCACTGCATTCATCATAAGCTGGTAAAATTGCAGTTTTAACCCTAGTTTCTTATTTTTCCCTCAGGATGATTATGTAGTGACTTGTGACCCTCTCCAGTTATGTAGGAGCATTTATTGACTTAATTTGGTCAAAATGAGCTAGTTATAGCTCATGATGTTGTTCCCATCAAACCCCCATGCCCAGCTTTTGCTAGTCCCTTAGCAAAATTTTAGGGTATTAACGTTGATTGTAGACCATAAAACTTTTGATGCGTAAAACTTTGATGTGTGCTTCCTTTTGTAGATTAGGTTAGAATGCCAATAGTAGGCCTAGAGGTACTCAAGTACCAACCAAGATTCAAACCTGACCAGCTCTATCCTCAGTCTGTAGCGAAGGTTTCTAAAGCCCACAGGAACTAACCTAAGATTCGTTGAACTCCGTTGTTAAAGCACCTATGCTTGTAACATGTTTTAGCCTAGGTTTAGGTTGTAGTGTGTTTTTGTCAGAGAGAGATAGAGGCATTTTTCTTTTTTTTTGAGAGTTTTCTCTCTCTTTTCTTTTTATTTCTAGCTTTGGATTAGCTTTACAACACGATCTGTATCGGATTCCTAGCCCCCACCATCAATCCTCGTAGGGTGCCTGGCTTTCGATGCTTCGAAATAGCATCACCCATGACAACCTCCAGAACCCTAGCTTTCGAGATTTTGAGATATTCCCATCCATGATGCTCTGTAGCTAAATCCATTCCCTGGCAATCGACATTTCGTGATAATGCCACCCATGGCATCTGAAACAGCACAGGGTGCTTAATGCCACCAGTAGGATATGTAGATATCCTAGGAGGGAAGCATCAAGGAGATGATATGTTATTTTGCATCTTCAAGGGGAATTTCCTGCCTCTTCGCACCGGGAACTCGTCCAAATCAACTTATGTTGGTCAGCCGCTCCTAATCTAGGTAACTATTTTTTAGAACATATTTAATGCATTTTGCGTGATTTTGATACTTAAGCGCATTGAGCAAGATTGTGTGTGGATTGGGGTGCTTAGATTACCAAGTCCGGCAAACCAAAGGTTAGTTAACGAGGCCGAATAATCCCTAAGCCTTAGATCTAATTCTTAAGCTTCACATTTTCCCCAACCTCTTGAGGACTATCCAGATCTCAGCAGGTACTTGAATTTTTAAGCCTAGGATTGTAGCCCAAGAGGCCTAAAATCAGCATTCCTACCAATCTCTTCTTTGTTTCATTAGCACTTTTTGTCTTTCAATTTCTTTCTTTTGATTTGGTCTAGAATTAAGTAAATTCCTTAATCTTTTACTAATGACTATCGCTTTTTCTTTTCAAGTTGTGCTCCTTTTTGACATTTTTATCTCCTCCCTTTTTCTCCTAAAAAATTGATATGCCATCAAAATTTCCTCCCTTCTCCCATTTTTATTCTTTTTTCAATTTTTTATTTTTTTGGCTTTTTCAATATGTGCTTTTTTTTGTCAGAACACTTCCAAACTATGATTTTTTTATATGTTTGGACTTTATCACCCCATGCCTAAGTTTTGCAATGTCCTCAATGTAAACGGAGGGTGTGAAATAGTTTTTGGTTTAGGAATTAGAATAGGATTATCGGGTGGGCGAATGGGTTGGGAATGAATGTTGCAGATGATTTCAAGCCCTGGTATGAGTATCAGAGGTGGGATAGACTATTATAAAACTGAACTCAGGGTGCAATAGACATGAAGTACAAAAGGATAATCAGAAGGATCTCAGGTTTTTGGAATGGACGGTTGCCTCCTATTAAGTGCTGATTTCAATGCCTTCAGCCGGGCGAATAATGGTATGGAGGAGTGGTGAAATTAGACAAGTTTTGCAGAACAAGCACCTTGATCAATTGCGTAGTTGGTTCAACCAGGTGCTTGTTTAGATCAATAGGCTGATGATGCAGCCCAAACATAATTAATCTGGCAGGTTGATAGATGTAGATCAAGAGATGCAGAACCCACCATATGCTGTGGAGCTTGGAATGATGCAGAAGTGTGAATCCATGGTTTGGCTAAGTCAGATCAGCCTGGTCAGAGTAGGGATCCTCAAAGGAATCACTAGAAGATGTGAGATCCCTGCGAGAGTGTTCAGAGAAGGATGGGGCAACATTTGTAGTCTGATCGAAGTTTGAAACCTGATTTGAATGTGGAGGAGAATCTTTCGCAGCTAGATCGAAAGGAAAATTGGAGTAGAAATTGAATTCGATTGCGGGTCAGGGTTGAAAATGGGTTTGGGAATGTTCTGCATGTGTAGAAGAGGTGGCATCAATTAGAATTGTATATGAGAGTTCTTCTAGTAAGGATTCAAAGGTAGGTTCATTTAGAGAGTCCTCATAGTAGCCATCAAACTCAAAGGTATATGCCTGCAGAGTGTATATATGATGAAGAAAGTTTGAGTCAAGAAAAAATTCGAACTCTAGGTTGCAAACACTCTTAGAAACTCCTGTTTCTAATTCCTGAGGATCAAAAAGAAAGGATTCCATCTCAATGGAACCTGATTTTTAATCAATGATCTCGAGCTCAGGGACCTCAGAGTCAGAGTCAAAGAATGGATCATGTATGCTGAGGTCGTAGATTTGCTCATAGTCGTCAGGAAACAATGGTTCTCCGAAATCATAGTAAGAATCAAAATCATCAGAGCATTTGCGAGAATCAAATATATGCAAGAATTGCTATCGTCTCACGATAGCTTTCCGCACTGTTTCAAAAAAAAAAAATTTGATTCAAGATCAGAGGTTCCACCACAGAATAAATCACAAGATGTGGACTCATCAACCTGACTTGGGTCTAGCCAATTCTCAAATTCCGAGCTCAAAAAGGTGTACCTATTGGGTTTGGGCTCAGATTTTTGGCTTGTAGGGAAGACCCAATCAAAACCCAACTCTAACTCCTCGATTTCTATATCGTAGATCAATGTGACTTCTGGAAAATCAATCTGTATTTTTGAGGATGTTGGAGAGGTATATTCATCAAATAAAGGCCTAAAATCATAATCCAAATTCAAATTTTGATTTTTGACACATGGGGCCTTGTAATTATCCCAAGAAGGTTCAGATCTAGATTCTAGGCTAAGGGTGTGAACTGAATCACTAGAATCTAGGTTGGGCTCTATAGGATGTCAAAATTTCCCATGGGGGTCACCTTATTAGAGTATGGAGCAGAATTTACACCCTCGAGCGGTTCTGATTCAATCTCATTATCATAGGAGTCTAGGAATTCTATGCTTGGCGAACCACGATTTTGGTTTTCTAGGGCTGGTTCAAAATCGCATCCTCCTACATTTGGATTCTCCTGACCTGTCTCACGGTTAGGCGTATCAATCTGTCTATTAGGTTGATCATATTCCATTGGAGGTCCACAACAACCTTGACTCTTGAACCTGGGATTTGGAAAATCAGATAGATCCTCAGTATTGTTCCAAGATGCTTCACTAAATGTTTGGGGAATGTATGGTATTTTTGGTCGATTATCTGCTTTAATAATTTTATCATCTCCTCCCATTTTTCAAGATCATCTTGGTGTCTTTCCCAAAGTACAGGATTTGTCATGCATTTGAGGTATTCAAAGTTATGTAATTTTTCTAACTCAATGTATCCTATCATGAGTACATCCCAAGTGGATCCATTTGTTACTTGTATTATAATTACTTGGCCATAGTTTATGATGAAGGTGGTTGTTATCGATATATTAACCTGAATGCCTTCAATTGGTTTTGAGGTTTTGTCATCAATCTCATAAAATCTAAGGGCATCCTCAACCATTCTATCTTTAATGGATATTTGAGATTCAGGTTTCTTATATGGTTTCCTTATGTAGCCAGGATGCATTTTTGAATCAGATGGTGGAATCAGGATGTAGAATCAAAATTCAAGATTAGATCAAAATTAATTAGATCTTAAAAGAGATTCCCAAGGAAATCTGTGTGTGTGCCCTAAATAGAAGGGATGAGGGACTGGATGTGAGATTGATGCAATGAAGGCACCCGAAGATTTTTGGTTGACTAAGGCAATTTCGAGGAGGATGATACCTCTGAAAAAAAAATTCGTACACCCGAGAAGTACTTGGGCAGCCAGGAAGGGAGAGTCTCGCAATGACCCCTAAATAGTAGAGCGTCCCCATGGGTTACAGGGTTTCCCCCACCTGACCTTCCATGTCAATGAGGGTCCAGGTAGACCGGAATGTAAGAACTTAAGTCCTTAAGTCTACCAATTTTAGGTCCTAGTTTGTGCCTTGATCTTCACTTGATTTAGAAGTTAATTTCAACTTGTGACCTAATTTGGAGGTTGGTTGGCCTATAATGTAGACCAACTTCACCTGACCTGCCCTAAAGATGGCAGAATGAGATCTAGGTCAAGACCTAGAGCTCACCCTGATTTGATTGCTAGATTATTAGGTCCAAGGATTTTTAGGGTTCAAGTGAATTAGAGCCTATTTTTGTGGTTTTTCTTGATTAGATCTTTTTAATTTGAGGGCTTGGGTAGCACACAAATGTGGGAGGGTAACTTTCCTTTACTTCAGGAAAACATGTGTACTAGCACTTCAAAACAGTAATGCTGAAACCCTAATTGGCTTTATTTCCAAGTCTGATTGATCTTGATATGTTCACCCTAGGCTTCAAGCAAGAAGTGTGTTAGCCCATAAGTGATTAGAAATTAAACGTAGTCCCTAATAGGCATAGAAAATTTAGGTAGGTTCTCTAAACAGAATTGCTTCAACTCAATGAGATTTTAAAAGAATTTCGCAAATCAGGAGTTTTGCCCTTTAAATGATGATTACTATGAAATAAGGTAGGTGTTCCCTAATTAATTATTTCCTTTATCTTCCCAAGATTAGGAGGTTAATTAGGAAAGAATGAAAAAGTTACCTGGCTTGGTGTGGTTGTTTTGCATGGAAGATCTCCTCGTGAAGTACCTCGCAAAATCATGAGAAAGCAAATAGGGCAAGTTAGTGCTCCAATATAATCAAATAATGCAGAGAATAGTGGTGAATTGCACGTAGCTCCCTGACAACGACGCCAAAAAGTTTAAGCGATAGATCGGTGTTTTAAAATTATTATGTTGTAGCATAACCAATAGAGCACTTAAACAAATAAATTTTATTACTCGAAATGGTTCCGAAGTTGAACATAGGGAGCAATATGAATTCACACACTAATCTCAAATAATGCAAATGAGCACAAGAAATAAGGCCTCCTTTCCGCATTAGAATAGTTCATGAGCTTCGTCGGACCATGGCGAGTGTGGCAGAGGTGGTCTCATGGAAGCTGGTGGTCTGTGGTGGCCGGTCGATCACGGGGAAGACGATGGAAAGGTGGGTTGCTCGACGGCGAGTTTGAGTGGAAGGGAAGGTGAATAGGGTTAGGGGTTTTCTACGTGGAGTGGCGACGATGCTTTTGGGAGTTATGGTGAGGCATGTGGATGAGTGTAGCATGCAGAGGACCTCATCGGAGATGCTACCAGAGATGGGGAAGATGGAAGTGAGCAGTGCTATCGGGGGATTTATTTTTGGTTTTTGGTAGAAGGAACTAATCTAGGGGGCTTAAGGGAACTTAATTACCTATGCTAAGTAGACGAAAGGGAGAGGACATCTCCGATTTTGGTAGGGTGGAGCTGAGGAAGAAGGAGCTCCGATGAAAGGAACGGCCACGATGACGAAGGTAGAAGGGCTCCTGCTGGTACGACCAAGAGCGGACAAGGAGAAAAGTAATCCGGCCACTGGTTTTGTGACCAGATGAAGAGGGAGGTCAGGAGGGGTTGCTGGAGCTTGAGGAGCTTCGCGGTCGAAGAGGAAGGAGGAAGAGGAGGTTTCTTCGGCCGGAATTCAAGCTTGAGGGATTCGGTATGAGTAGGGGGTGCTTTTATACACCTCAAGAGGACTGTTAGAGCTTGGGAAGCAAGTTTCCCAAGCTTGGGAAGCTCGCCAGAGTTTTAGAATTCCTTGATACCCAAATCTCTCATGCATTCACTTGAGAGATTGGGTAGGTTTTAGGGCTTACGATTGGGTCCAAAAGGAAAGGAATTTCATGACAAACTTCCTTTTCAAATTTGAAAGGGATTCATCAAGAAATTAAGGAGTTCTTTCCTTTTTAAGGTCGCCAGAGCAAGTATGAGTAGGTTTATTGGCAGTGGGGACCTTTTCGTGAGAATGACGACAAAGTTAGGGGCCTTTTTGAAAGAATTTTGAAAGTTAAGGGTGGAAATGTAATTAGATAGGACCAATTTGCAAACTAGGTCAAGACAAACTCATCTTGGGTCCAAATTTTGGTACAAACCTAATTAGGACCTAGGGAATCCAATCGTAAAGTCGAATTTTGGTTTTAACCATGTTTGACTAGGTAATTTATGCAAAAACCTAAGCTAAGGTAAATGTTTATCTATGTCTCTATTCTGGTCAAAACGGCTTCTGATGGTCAAATTGAAGGTTCCAAACAATAGAGAATATTTTTCTATGAATTTTAGAGGGTTTGGATGAATTTTATCTTGATTGTAACCTCAATTAATTAAGTGGGTCTATTTTTAGGGTTTCAAAAGTCATTTAATTCTCAAGACACGTGCAAACCCTTTTCTGTCTATCTTAACCTACTTGTTTTCTTTTAAGACCATTTGACCTTCATTCAAACCCTGAGAAAATCCATGGTCATACTGCATTCACGATAAGCTGGTAAAATTGCAAGTTTTACCCTAGTTTCTTATTTTTCCCTCAGGATGATTTTGTAGTGACTTGTGACTCTGGCTGTTATGTAGGAGAATTTGCTGACTTAATTTGGTTAAAATGACCTAGTTATGGCTCATGATGGTGTTCCCATCACTCCTCTTTTAGTCAGGTTGGGTTAATCTCTCCAAATAACAAGGCCAACCCATATTTTTTACGCCTTAAGCTGGTTCCTGAACTAGCTCGTAAGCTCGATTTTACACTCAGATCATTAGACATCATCAAGTGGCACTGGTAAATGGTAATAATAAAATATATCCACTTGGTAAAGAATAGATGATTGGTCACATAATTAAATTAATGAGTTAATTATATATATCCCTACAATTATTGTCAAAGATGTACATAGCCATATATATTCTATATTCGCATACATACCCTTGAAAACAATATTCATAAATTGATTCCTCCTTATATGTTGTTTATAATTATTTTGTTGCATAGATTTGATTCCAATATTTGCAGTTTATATTGTGTTGTTTCCCAATATAATAAAGTAAATCAAAAGCAAAACTACAAAACTGAATTAAAGCCCCTTCAAGCAAATTAATGATTCTCAAAATCTAACATTGGTCATGCAGGCCATCATATATATTTTTTTCTTGAAAAGCTCTGTAATAACCAACCTTTAGTATGATTCAAACACCTGCAACCATACTAAATTAGATAACTAGTGCCTTGCTTTTTAACTCAATCCTAATCCCATAAACAAACTAAGCCACAATGCCTTTTCCCTCTCCAAGAATCGTTGCCACATCACAAACAAGTAGTGCCCAACAAGTCTTAACTCAACATGGAGAAAAACCTCAACAAGACAATCCTTCCTGACAAGCAAATAAATCGGATCCCATACAAATCACACGCACACACCACCAAATTACTCAAGCATGTCATCACCCATATTGATGCGAAGATCTAATTTTTTATGCTTGAAGAGCATGATAACCTTATCAACATTCTCATTCTCAAGAAATTGCTCCATTATAGAATGGTAAAATGAGCTACTCAAAACTTCCAATGTGATTCCTACAAGCATCTTGACAAACTAAAAAATGTATACTAAAAAAATTGAAAGTAAATCAGAATAAAATATGCCTTAAGATGGATATCTAACCTTGCAAGCTGTATCAAACCCAAAACTTATGGGGACCTCCTTGCATTTCAAGTCACCATTAATCATTTTCGGGCATCCAATAACCTTACTTTTCATATTCTTTTGCCTATTCTTAGAAGACATCATGTTAGGAAGATTTTGAAACCAAACCAAGCATTTAACCATATTCATCCTACTTAATTAAACACAAGCTAATTTGATCAAAAGGATTTTAGTAGCCAATTTTTCTCTGTAAAATCTCAAGGAATATCCTAGCTAATTTATCTCAAATGTAAAATATCAATTCAATCTCACCTGAAGCTTTCAACAAGAAGGCATGCATTTGTATTGGAATCATTCCCACTAATCACAATAATCCCATCCAAATCAAGCTTTTTAGCAGTTCCTTCAGCATGTTTAAACTGCAATCAAAATGAAAATATGATGGACCATCAATTAAGGAAACAATGCAACAAGAATTATGTCCACCCTGTTGCCCAGAAAATGTAGAAACCTGCTTTGGAGTCTCAATCTTGTCTCTTCCACTACGCATCATGTCAAATCCTCCCAGTTCAATTAAAAAATGAGTTCTTTAAAATAATGACATAGAAAAATGCTCTTAATAACATATGAGCACCAACCATTACGATCAACGATGAACCTATTGTGTATATAGAATGATGATAATGTCATCATCGGCTATATCTAGCTTTAATTAGTCGTAATCAATGGTTAAATGCTCTTGCATAACCATAAGAAGACCATAATTCGTTGCATATTCATTTTGAGATAAATGCATTAAAACAAGGGTAGATATGCAGTTTTAAAAGAATATCCCAAATTCAGAACAATCACGGATTTCTGAGTGGGTTAATTGAAGGTCAAATGTTCATAAATGTATAATAAGTGGGTTCATGCAGGCAGAAACGAGTTTTCACATGATTTGAGAATTAAATGACATTTGAAACCCTAAAAAGAGACCCACGTAATTAATTGAGGTTCTAGTTAGGATAAAATTCATCTAAACCTTTTAAAAATCATAGGGAAATATTCCCTAAGGTTTGGTACTTTTGATTTGACCATTGGAACCTAGTTTCACCTAAAATAAAGTCTTTGACAAATAGTTACCTTGATTTAGGTTTGTGCACAAATTACCCAGTCAAACATGGACAAAACATAAATTTTACTTCACCACCAAATTATCTGGTTCCAAATTAGGTTTGTACCAAAATTTGGGCCCAACCAGAGATTTTTTTGACCTAGTTTGCATTTTGGTCTAGTCTGACTTCTCATTTATGCCCTTAACTTTCAAAATATTTGCACAAAGCCCCCTATCTTTGTCTCCTTCACGAAATGGTTCTTTCCAACTTCCTTCAAGCCAAGTCCTAAACCCACCAAACAGATGACCTTCAATTAAGGAAAGCTCTCCAATCCTTCAATCAATCTCCCTCAAAATTGGAAGGAGTGTTCCTAAATTGATTCTCGATCATCTGAGCAACTTCTTGGACCTGGAATCAAAGCCAAAAGCTGTTGTAAGCCTGCAAAATTTTAGGGATTTCCTCCCCAAAAATATCGAAGCCCGTCGAGTGGTATCGTGGTTTCACTCAACTCAGTAATTAAGTTAATTTCAGTTAATTAAGAGTAGAAGAAGTCACTTAGGTTAACTCGAAATTGTGTCGGTAGTGTAATATAGGGTTGAATTAACCTAACATTTTAGAAATTTTTCCTGGTTGAGTCCAGGTCGTTCACTGGGAGGTATAATAATTTTCTCCAAATTCACCAATTCTCTTTTATTTCTCTATAAGTTTAGGAGGTATAACTAGATTTTAAAACATGAATTTTGACAAAATATTTAAACTATAAAGAATATACAAAATCCCATATGAAAAACATATTTACTCAAAATGATCTACTTTATTAACAAGTAAACATGTTAGGTTTCCAATTTTATTTCAAAAGAAATTAAGGCAATTAAAAGTTATTCTATTAAAACATGCCATTTTACAATTAACAACAAAAAGTAATGATGCAAGAAAAATAATATCCTTCATTTATTTTCTTCAGCCTCTCTCTTCTTTCTTTCTTTATTTTCTTCTCTCTCTCGAGCTCTCTTCTTACCTTTCTTCTGTTTTGTTCCTACCTTCTCCTCTTCCCTTAGTCTTCTCCTTTTGTTCCTTAATCTCTTTTCCTTAGTGCCTATGCTCCTTTGTTTACTTAGCCTTCAGCTTCAACACTTCTCTTCAATTCCCTTAGACTTTCAGCTGAATCGGGTTTTTTTACTTTGTTAAGCAAAATTTATTTTATTTGCAGCGAGGTCCTTTCGAGGATACACAGCACCCTGATACCAGGGTGGGACTAGACCCTACTCGATCCTCGCCTAATCTCAATTAGGTTCGCTTTCGATTTATTTCATATTGGTTCATAGTCTCGAGCCAATTCGGCTCAACCCAGCCTCCCAGGCCTCTCGCCCTCCCAGGGCACATTCGCTCATGCCCCCAAGGGCGCACACCCACAAGCACACAAACCCGCACACAAACACACATGCACATGCTTAGATAGGATTAGATCGGTAACCAGTGCGCCGAGCACTGACGACTGAAGAGGGCATACGACAAATTCGTTTTATCCCCATGCGCGTGCTCGTGAACTAGCGATGTGGGACTAACTAACCCCTTCCAGACCCAACTTCAAATGATCATAACTTTCTACCTAGAGATCCAAATCGAGTGATTTAAAGTTTGTTAGAAAGCTCTAAGGTAGATCTACACAATTGTAGGGTTAATTTAAGGTTTTGAATATGTTTTCCTCTTCAATTTGAAAGATGAATTCAGGGGTTCCTACAGGTTATTTTTAGCCTGGAAATGGTTTTAATATCTACAGAGTCCTCAGATGGACTTCTCTCTCTTATTTAAAGGTTTATACAGGTTATACAAGTTATTCTGCATCTGTTAGAGTAAGTTTTAAGCTCTTAAGACCTTCAGGAATAGTAGAGAAGCTCTTCACTTCTCTGAAAGCTTCAGAGTTCAGATCTTCAGACTTCATTATGTGCGACACTTAAGAATGCTTCTAATTGATTTAAGCTAATTCTAAGGGTTATAATAGATTAATTTGGGCAGGATTCAAGTTCAAATTTCAACAAAATGGTACTGCTGTTGGTTTGGGTTCGAAAGTAACCCAAATTGACAGGAATCAAATTCTCAAACATTTATTCACCTGAGCTCACTTAAATCTCTCTAAAACCATCAAACAAGTTCCTAGAAACAACTTAATTGCATCAATTCCTCATATTGAACTCAGAAACAAAGTTTCCTCCTCAGGTTTGACTATAAAGGCCTCAAGTTTGACTTTCTGTTCAAAGCCTTCTCCCAAGAAATTAAGCCCTCAATTAGAGTCTCCTCAACATTAGAAACTTATTCAGATCTTCAGGTAGGTGTTCTGACCTTGATTTCTAGGGTTTCAGGCTCGCCGCTTGAACTTGAAAAGGTGTGTGTTCGACAGAGCTAATGGAAGGTTGTTACAGCATTCCAAGAGTTTAAACAGCTTCAGTGCATTGTACTGAAGCTTCTGAATTCCTTAAATGCTTCTTATGTCTCTTTATCAAACTTCTCCAACTCTGCCGGAGTTGGAGAAGATGAAGTTCAATCTTTGGCTCTAGACAATAAATCTTCAAACAAATATCCTCAAGGCAATCAGTGATCCTCATTTTATCATTCTGGAGCTACTCAACAAGTTTCATAGGTTGAAGTAGAGTTTTTGCTCGTCGGAGCTCCGATGAGTCCAGAAAATGTAAAAAGTATGCACAGATTGTTAAAACTTGCCATTTTCAATCCAAAAAGGATCCTGAGGTTGCAAGGAACCTTAGTATCACATTTAATTCCTCATTATTTCTTTAAATGTAAGATTTGATAGTGAAATTGTTTCTTTAAAAGTCTCATTTGAATTAAGCTCAAGACTTGTTTAACCACTCGATTGAGAGATTAAAACAAGTCAACAAGTGTTAGCAGTTATAATTATATAGTTAATTATTAGTTTGAATTATTCCTGAGCCACCATAGACAACAAGTTCAGGAGCTTAATTATATTTGGGCATTTAATTTATATGTGGTATTTATAGGTATTAGTGTCGATTAGGGTCCATAAGTCGTGGATAGATGATGAAGAACCCAGTGGAGGTGAAATTAAGTCGATTACTGTCACCATGGATAGTGCTAGTAGTCAGAGGAGGTGGAATATGAATTAGGCGATTAGGTGATCAATTAAGCAATTAAGTGATTTAGAAGTGATTATGGAAGATAAAGGAAGGTGGACAGTGATTTAAAAAGACAAAATTAAGTCTCTGGTGAGCTCAAGGAGCTCGCCGGAGTCAGAGAAGATGAAACTAAAATTCTAAAATTACTCTAATCTAACTACCTAAACTAACTAACTAAGCTAGCCTACTCCTACTCCTACTCCTAATCTACTATTACCTGGACGAAGGGGTCAATAGGGTTCCGTTGAAGGTTCATAGCAGATGACGAAATCAGAGGGTGGAAGAAAGATCTCCGGTGGGCGGATTTGAGGTGGAGCGGAGGATTCCTTGTTTCGACGCCTGTGTTAGAGTTGTGGAAGACCACGGCGGATCTCCTCGGCGGATTAAGATGGACAAAGGAAGTCGGAAATTGAAATGGAAAGTCGCCGGAGTTTTGGACGAATAGCCTATCGAAGTTGGCTACAGTGTTAGAAGAGGGAAGGGAGCCAACTTGAGTAAAATCAGAGGTGTGAGGGGGTATTTGTAGCAGTTAGCGGTGAAGAGAATGGTGGGGTCTGGTCGAAGAAGGAGCTTGAGGAGCTTAACCTCTAGCGTCGTCTCCGACGACAGTGAGGTTATCTCCCACTGAAAAATAGGATTTTCAGTTAATCTAGACCGGTGGATGAAGTGGAGGTGGTGAGCACAAGCTGCAAGAGCTTGGACAAAGAAGGATGATGCCAGTAGGGCGGTAATCGTGCGGTGGGGTGACTCTCTGCCGCCAACAGTTCATTCGGCTAAAGAAGAAGAAGAAGAAGAAGACGAAGAGAGACTTAAATGAAGTAAAACTTAAGGACCTGTGTGAGAAATAAGGACCCGATTGTAATGAATTTTAAGGACCAAAATGTAAACTCAAGTTTTGAAGGTTTATTTTAATTTAGATCTTTTTCAGCATTTTATATATGTTAGTAAATAAGGTAAATATTATGTTTACACCTTGAATTTACATTTTTGACCTTTTTATATTAATTTATTAGATTAAGTAAAATCAGTTAAGTTATTATATACTTAGGTTTACATTAAGTTTAAGTTACTTAACTTATTAATTAAAGGAATGATTAATAGGATTTCGAGTCCAATTATTAACTATATTATTAATAATGTTAATTGAAGGATAAAATGTCATTTTTAACTTATTTTAAGGTCCTTGACTAAATATCCCTTATTTTATAATTGACCCTTATATATTCATTACCTTAGCTAATTAACTAGGAAGACTAGTTAATTAGGGGTAATTAGAAATCGTGAAGAGTGTCTATCATACCCTCAAGCCAAAGTTTTGCCATTCCTTCGCAAAATTAACTAAGACTATGATGATTTAAAGCACTTGGGTTTAAATTATTATAAATAGTAACTATGTAGGGGAAAGCTTAGGTTAGAAAATTTTAAGTTTAATATAAATGATTAATGCATAGAGCATATGTGAAAGTTTTCTTACTTAGACTTATACTTATAACATTTTCAAAACACTCTTAAAACAATTTGTAAACAAGAATTTTATTTTGAATTAGAATTCTTCAAAAATCTCTTAATCTTTGTAACTATTCTTAACTCAAATTAGAATACAAAGTATTTTAAGAAAAACAAAACATAAGAATTGAGAATTAAATTTTAACTCAAAAACTCAAATAGGTTTAAGTTAATCCGTTGTTTATGATATCTGACTTTTATCAACATAAGCTTAAGCAAATTAACCAGATACTCATTATTAATCAAACTTATAGTAGTAAAACTCTAATTTACTAGCCTACAGCACTAAAGATTAACGACCTAGGATTCTGTCAATTCTTCTCCTTTAGGTCTCAACTTAAAATCTTCAAAACCCAATTTCTTAGGCTTTATTGCCTAATACAAAGGTTCAGTAGCTATGATTTTAAAACATCTATGCTTAGTGAAGAGAATTGTCCTAAAAACATCCAAAGTTGCAAAAATCTAGTTCTTAAGACATCACTTTCCAAACCCAATTATTCCAATTGAAGCCTTTGGCTTGGCCTTACTCAGGTTTGGTTGCTTTCTCCTCACCAGTTTTCTATCCCGAGGTCGACACTTTTTATGTCTATCTCCCCAGTGGACCACTAGGTCTCTTATTCCTAATATTTTTTTCTCCATATTTTTTCTCTTTTTCTATAGATTAGAACACCCATTTGTAGCGAGGTGTTCTTTTTATTTGATGGAAGGAAGGGTAGCATCCATTTGTAACGAGATGCTTTTATTTATTATGGAAAAACTACATAAGTACCCATTTTTAACAAAGCACTTAACTGCAGGGTGTTTTATTTATTTTTTCTTCTTTTTTTCTTTTTCTTTTTTTTTTCTTTTCCCCCCTTCTCATTTTTCTTACTGCCATTATTCTCCAATTCCTTTTTCTAAGTGAGTGGCACATCCTTCACCCTTTCAAAAATCACCCCGCAGAAATCCTTGGACTAAAGAGGATTCAGAATTGATCTCTTAAGCTCTGTGTTTTCGTGATCTCAGATGTCAACAAGACAATTCTATGTGAGTGAATTTAGATGTTTAAGTTACTTAGCTCTCAAACCAGAGCTTGGACAACAAAGCCCTTTACTCTCAGGTTCTTCAAATTTTTAGTTTCCTCCTATAGGATCCGTCAAGACAAAATTTGCCAAGTCTAGTTATTTGTCTCTAGCTTGTAAGTTTTGTAAACTAAAATTCTACCAACTCTCTATTTAATTAACTCTGAATATCTGGCCTTTTACTTAACTTTATGATAAAAGAAAATTTTCAAAAAGCAAAGGGATTACTTAATCTAATTGATTAAAAAGTTATAATTCAATTCCAAAACTTAAGTTTAAATCTTAACACACTTAGTTTCTTAATTCAAGTAAGAATAGAAAAATAAATCCTTAAAAGATTTAAAAGATTCCTAATTCAAATAAAATCTCATTTTAAAAATTTTAAGCACAAAAGTGTGCTTTTACAAAATGTTTAAGTAAAATCTAATTAAGAATTGAATGCTCTTAAACATCCCATATATATTCTATATACATTTTAAACTTCTGACCTAAAAGAAAATTAAGCTCTTAATTATAATATATATATATTCTTCTTCTTTTCTTCTTTATTAATAATGAATATTCCCCTCTTATTATTTTTATGAATTTTCTTTTTTTTCAAATTTTTTATTTATAAATTTTTATTTTTATTTATATAAGATTTTTCAATTTTTTTATGAATTTTTCAAAAAAATTTTAAAATTTTTATGAGATTTTTGAATTTTTTGTAAAATTTTTATCATTTTTAGATTTTTAATTTTTTCAATTTCATGGATATTTAATTTTTATGTATTTTTATTTTTTTAACCCACACTTAAAGTGAAAATTTCACTTCAACATCCCCAAGCTAAAATTGTATAATGTCCTCATTGTAAGAAGGGTGAAAAGATATTACACTTCATTTAGTATAGGGTGATGGAAGGATTGGAATAGAGAAGATTAAAAATCTCAGTGCGGACGATTTCGAGTCTGACCAAAGGTCAGAGTGGTCAGTCGGACTAATGAAGGTAATCAGTATAATATATGAAGTGAAGTTTTAAAAGTAAGTATATAAGAAAATAAAAAAGATAAAAATAGGAAACAACTATATACAAATGCTAAGTTTTATGCCTTCAGCTAGGCATAAACCCTAGTAAGAAATTCCTAGAAAGAATAGGTATATGGTAAAAACTGAGGAGTTATGAAAGAATTAGATCAAAAATAGAATAACAGATTAAACCACCCAATCAAAACTCATCCTGAAATTGCCTAGAATAGATCTCGTAGATCCTAGAATCAGATTCTCATGAAAATCTCAAAAGGATCAGAGTGAAAATCATGTGAAGATTAGATCTGATTTAGATTGAGATGTAGAATGTCAACGATTGAGGCAATTTAAAAGATGATTCCACCAAGTTCAGAAGATCAGCAAAATCAGTTTTGATTCTCAATAGTAGACGGGTCATTTTGACACAAAATAGGTTGCTGATGCATGTTTGATGGATTACTTTCAAGTAGTACAGAGGATGGGTTATGATTAGAATCAAAGGCCTGATTAAGGAAATGGACTCGGCCTTGATTTTGCCTAGGATTTGGCAGATTCCTAGGATTCGAAATTGGCTGAGATGGAAGAGTACTTGGCTGATGAGATTTAGCCAAAAGCATGATATGATTTCATAAATCAGCCAATCCTACCTTACATTGCCTATGGATCTCAGCGAGAGCTTCAGCATTTTGTTGCTGACTCTCCGACACAGCCCTTAAAATCTGGTCTAGCTGTGTATCTCTAATAGGCCTAGAGTAATTCTGCATACTCATTGGGCTAGGCCTTAATTTGATTGCTGAGAAGGCAAAGGAGGTGGGTTAAAATGGGTCTGATTTGGATAATTTGGTCTTTGATTTTGATTTGGATTAGCCCAAGAAAATTTTGGGTGGCTTCTCCATCCAGGATTATTGGAATTTGAATAAAGGTTTGGTCTTGGAATATTTTCCTAGATGGCATCTAATCCTAAAAGATATGGCACGTTTTCTGCAATAGTTAATAGTGGGGAAAAGGGTGGGTAAGATTGTGGGACAAAGGTCCCTCCTTGGGTTTGTGAAGGAGTAGATAAAAAACCCAAGGGAGATGGATCTCTAGAATCTAGATTATTCACAAATTCCCTCCCTGCAGGAATTTGCGAAACCGGTAAATACGTGGGATTCGTAGCAAGTAGAGGCGTAAGAGTCTTCATTGTGTTTCTAACCTCATCGAGATGCTTTGCTACGATATCTACTTTGTCCAGTTTTTCTGCAATAATCTCTAAATCTTTTGAACTGGATGGATTACCGATCTCGTGAATGCCCTTATGCGGATTTTGATGATTCGTATTTGCTCCCCACATGGATTGCGACATAGATGCATTGCTGATCGACTTTTCTGCCATCCCTTCAAATAATTCTGAAGCGGATTCTACGTTGCGATTTAGAAAATTCCCTCCACAAGAGGCATCGACTAGATTGCGAATGCCCTCTTGTAAACCACAATAAAACATATGCATGAGTTGCCAACGAGGGATGTCATGATGTGGGCATTTCCTTTGCAATTCATGAAAATGTTCCCACGCTTCATGGATTGGTTCTCCTTGATTTTGATTGAAAGTAGTAATAGCTCACCTTAGAGCATTGGTTTGACCAATAGGAAAGAATTTCTTCAAAAATGCGGATTCGAGTTCAGCCCAAGTTGAGATTGGTCTTGCTATAGTTCTATACCAATAAGCTGCTTTATCTTTAAGGCTAGAAGAGAACATTTTCATTAGTAGGATTTCCCTATTTTGATTTCGAGGAGCAAGAGTTTGGGATTTATTTTTAAGATCTTCTATATGTTGAAATGGATCCTCTAATGCAAATCCGTGAAAGTGGGGGATTAAACCTATAATGTTTGGCTTTAATTCTAGATCATTCTCCCCAATAGGAATCCTAACATTAGGCTCTACTTGTGCATTAGATGGGTTATAATAATCTCTAAGTAGAGGCCTTGGATGATTGATCGGTAAATCAGGATTTTCAAAACCCATCTCACGTCGAGGTGAAGAACGGGTTTGCAGAGTCTGTAAATTATTTAAAGCTGCTGTTAATAGATTGATTTGTCTTGTTTGCTCTAGCATCCTAAGGTTCTGGTTCAGGAGCACCTCATGAACATCAAAAGGTGGCATCTCTCCCTGACCAGAAGAAGAAGGGATCTCAGGATTAAGATTCTGCATTGGATCCATAGAAGTAGATGGATCAGACGGGAAAACCATTGGTTGCTTATCTGCAATCGGCCTAGGATGACCTGTCAATGGTGGTGCAAGAGGCGGATGCAAGGATCGCCTCCTGTCCATAAATGGAAAATAATGTGCAAAGGCACACGCACACCACCGATAAGAAAACAGCGGCACAAAAAACCTGCAAAAAGCGCACAAGATGCGAGTTTTGCTCTTCTTTCAAAGGAAAGAAGAAATTCCTGAGATACGCAAAGTAATTTGACTCAAACAAATAGAGTAACAGTATCAAAATACGCATCCTAATTCGTGTCTTCGCAGGTGCGTACCTTAAATCTCAAAGGTCTAAGGTCTAGGATCAAGACCGGTCACTACTAGCTCCCCAGGGCTCTAGTAGTGAGACAGACTTATTGATCTTCGGCCAAAGCCCTAAGAGGTGCAAAGAGGAGAGATAGAAAAATAGACTCGTGTGACTCTAGTGATCTCACTATGTGCATGATAGAATGCAACAGAAGATAGCGATATAAAAACCTGCATGCATTCTGCAAATAGATTTAAGTCACAAATTTTACTTCCTCTTTTTAGTTAATCTTTTTCAAAAATATATCCAGTAAACTACAATGGCTACTTTTTATATCTTTTCAAACAAAAATATATGGTCATTTTAATTCTTAAAGGACAGGGATCTACGTGGGTTTTCTCGTGTTTTCCCTCTGATGCGAGAAAAATAATTTAAAATTCCCGAGTCAGATCGCTCTAATACTATCAAGATAATGCACTCCTAAGAGTGTATGCCGATGTATATGCTGCTACTAGTCAGAAAAGATGTATTTTTATATTTTTTATGTTTTAAATGCAATAAAACAAAAGAATAAGAAATACTTACAAAAACAAAAGCAACAAAACTAATTCCCACCACCTGAGATCACTCGTAAAGGTAAACCTAGAAAGAAGACAGAAAACAAAAACAAAAACAAAAACAAAACAAAACACACTAGTTAGAACAAAAGTTAGTGAAAACAAAAATATATTTACAAGATACCTCCTAATTAGACAATTAATCCTTTTAAATTTTAGTGAATCAAAATATTTCCCTCCCCGGCAACGACGCCATTAAAATGGTATCGTGGTTTCACTCAACTTAGTAATTAAGTTAATTTAGTTAAGAGTAGAAGAAGTCACTTAAGTTAACTCGAAATTGTGTCGGTTGTGTAGTATAGGGTCGAATTAACCTAACATTTTATAAATTTTTACTGGTTGAGTCCAGGTCGTTCACTGGGAGGTATAATAATTTTCTCCAAATTCACCAATTCTCTTTTATTTCTCTATAAGTTTAGGAGGTATAACTAGATTTTAAAACATGAATTTTGCCAAAATATTTAAACTATAAAGAATATACAAAATTCCATATGAAAAACATATTTACTCAAGATGATCTAATTTAATAATAAGTAAACATGTTAGATTTCCAATTTTACTTCAAAAGAAATTAAGGCAACTAAAAGTTATTCTATTAAAACATGCCTTTTTACAATTAAGAACAAAAAGTAATGATGCAAGAAACATAATATCCTTCATTTATTTTCTTCACCCTCTCTCTTCTTCTTTCTTTCTTTATTTTCTTTTCTCTCTCGAGCCCTCTTCTTACCTTTCTTCTGTTCTATTCCTGCCTTCTCCTCTTCCCTTAGTCTTCTCCTTTTGTTCCTTAATCTCTTTTCCTTAGTGCCTGTGCTCCTTTATTTACTTAGCCTTTAGCTTCAACACTTCTCTTTCAATTCCTTTAGACTTTCAGCTGAACCGGGTTTTTTTACTTTTTTAACCAAAATTTATTTTATTTGCGGCGAGGTCCTTTCGAGGATACACAACATCCTGAGACCAGGGTGGGACTAGACCCTACTCGGTCCTCAGCTAATCTCAATTAGGTTCATTTTCGATTTATTTCATATCGATTCATAGTCTCGAGCCAATTCGGCTCAACCCAGCCTCCCAGGCCTCTCGCCCTCCCAAGGCACATTCGCTCATGCCCCCAAGGGCGCACACCTATTAGCACACAAGCCCGCATACACACACACATGCACATGCTCAGATAGGATCAGATCGGTAACCGGTGTGTTGAGCATTGACGACTGAAGAGGGCATACAACAAATTCATTTTATCCCCAAGTGCGCACTCGTGAACTAGCGATGTATGACTAACTAACCCCTCCCAGACCCAACTTCAAATGATCATAACTTTCTACCCAGAGCTCCAAATCAAGTGATTTAAACTTTGTTAGAAAGCTCTAAGGTAGATCTACACAATTACAGGGTTAATTTAAGGTTTTGAAGATGTTTGCATATTCAATTTGAAAGATGAAATTAGGGGTTCCTACGGGTTATTTTTATCCTAGGAATGGTTTTAATATCTACAGAGTCCTCAGATGGACTTCTCTCTCTTATTTAAAGGTTTATACAGGTTATACAAGTTATTCCACATCTGTTAGAGTAAGTTTTAAGCTCTTAAGTCCTTCAGGAACAGCAAGGAAGCTCTTCACTTCTCTAAAAGCTTCAGAGTTTAGATCTTCGAACCTCATTATGTGCAACAGACACTTAAGAATGCTTCTAATTGATTTAAACTAATTTTAAGGGTTACAATAGATTAATCTGGGTAGGATTCATGTTCAAATTTCAACAAAATGGTACTGTTGCTGGTTTGGGTTCGAAAGTAACCCAAATTGACAAGATTCAAATTCTCAAACATTTATTCACCTGAGCTCACTTAATTCTCTCTAAACCCATCAAACAAGTTCCCAAAAACAACTTAATTACATCAATTCCTCATATTGAACTCAGAAACAAAGTTTCCTCCTCAGGTTTGACTATAAAGGCCTCAAGTTTGACTTTCTGTTCAAAGCCTTCTCCCAAGAAATTAAAGCCTCAATTAGAGTCTCAACATTAGAAACTTATTCAGATCTTCAGGTAGGTGTTCTGACCTTGATTTCTAGGGTTTCAGGCTCGCCGCTTGAACTTGAAAAGGTGTGTGTTCGATAGAGCTAATGGAAGGTTGTTATAGCATTCCAAGAGTTTAAACAGCTTCAGTGCATTGCACTCAAGCTTCTGAATTCCTTAAATGCTTCTTATGTCTCTCTATCAAACTTCTCCAACTCTACCGGAGTTGGAGAAGATGAAGTCCAATCTTTGGCTCCAGTCATTAAATCTTCAAACAAATATCCTCAAGACAATCAGTGATCCTCATTTTATCATTCTGGAGCTACTCAACAAGTTTCGCAGGATGAAGCACAGTTTTGGCTCTCCAGAGCTCGTCAGAGCTCTGGTGAGTCCAGAAAATGTAAAAAGTATGCACAGATTGTTAAAACTTGCCATTTTCAATCCAGAAAGGATCCTGAGGTTGCAAGGAACCTCAGTATCACATTTAATTCCTCATTATTTCTTTAAATATAAGATTTGACAGTGAAATCGTTTCTTTAAAAGTCTCATTTGAATTAAGGTCAGGACTTGTTTAACCACTCGATTAAGAGGTTAAAACAAGTCAACAAGTGTTAGCAGTTATAATTATATAGTTAATTAATAGTTTGAACTATTCCTAAGCCGCCATGGATAGCGAGCTCAGGAGCTTAATTATATTTCGACGTTTAATTTATATGTGGTATATATCAGAATTATAGTGTTGATTAGGGTCCATAAGTGGTGGATAGATGATGAAGAACCCAGTGGAGGTGAAATTAAGTCAATTACTGTCACCATGGACAGTGATAGTAGTTGGTGGAGGTGAAATATGAATTAGGCAATTAGGTGATCAATTAAGCGATTAAGTGATTTAGAAGTGATTATGGAAGATAAAGGAAGGTGGACAGTGATTTAAAAAGACAAAATTAAGTCTCTGGTGAGCTCAAGGAGCTCGTCGGAGTCAGAGAAGATGAAACTAAAATTCTAAAATTACTCTAATCTAACTACCTAAACTAACTAACTAAGCTAGCCTACTCCTACTCCTACTCCTAATCTACTGTTACCTGGACGAAGGGGTCAATAGGGTTCCGCCGAAGGTTCATAGCGGTCGACGAAATCGGAGGGTGGAAGAAAGATCTCCGGCAGGCTGATTTGAGGTGGAGTAGAGGATTCCTTAGGTCGACGTCTGTGTCAAAGATGCGGAAGACCACGACAGATCTCCTCGACTGATTAAGATGGACGGAGGAAGTCGGAAATTGAAATGGAAAGTCACCAGAGTTTTGGACGAATAGCCTATTGAAGTCGGCTACAGTGCTAGAAGAGGGAAGGGAGCCAACTTGAGTAAAATCAGAGGTGTGAGGGGGTATTTATAGTAGTTAGCAGCGAAGAGAATGGCGGGGTCTAGCCGAAGGAGCTTGAGGACTTAACCTCCGACATCGTCTCCGACGACGGTGAGGTTATCTCCCACTGAAAAATAGGATTTCCAGTTAATCCAGACCGGTGGATGAAGTGGAAGTGGTGAGCGCAAGCTGCAAGAGCTTGGACAAAGAAGGATGATGTCAGCAGGGCGGTAATCGTGCGGTGGGGTTACTCTCTACCGCCAGTCGTTCATTCGGCTAAAGAAGAAGAAGAAGATGAAGGGGGACTTAAATGAAATAAAACTTAATGACCTATGTGAGAAATAAGGATCCGATTATAATGAATTTTAAGGACCAAAATGTAAACTCATGTTTTGAAGGTTTATTTTAATTTAGATCTTTTTCAACCTTTTTTATATGTTAATAATAAGGTAAATATTATGTTTACACCTTGAATTTACAGTTTTGACCTTTTTAGGTTAATTTATTAGATTAAGCAAAATCACTTAAGTTATTATATACTTAGGTTTACATTAAGTTTAAGTTACTTAACTTGTTAATTAAGGGAATGATTAATAGGATTTCGAGTCCAATTATTAACTATATTATTAATAATGTTAATTGAATGATAAAATGTCATTTTAAACTTATTTTAAGGTCCTTGACTAAATATCCCTTATTTTATAATTAACCCTTATATATTCATAACCTTAGCTAATTAACTAGGATGACTAGTTATTAGGGGTAATTAGAGATCATGATGAGTGTCTCATCATCGAGCTTCCTCCCTTATTTGCAGTAGGTCCTAAGCTCTATATAAGCTTCGCCTTGACTTCCTTACGTCCTTATCAAGGTTTGGGGCCAAAATCATCTTCAAAAACTCTACCTATAGCCCCTCTCTGACCAAGCTCTGGTAGCCTCCTTCCCCGTCTTCCTAGGGGTAGCCAATACCCAAATTGGCCTACCCATCCTCTTCCTCATCCTCCTCTGTGTCTCGCTAGTCAAATCAAGGGTCCTCTTCTCCATTCCTCGTTGCCGTCCCTCTCAGGAATTTCATCATCTCCGTCGTCGGCCTGCTAAAACCGACGCGGACCCTTCCTCTTTTATCTAATTAGAGTAGGTAGATTAGTTCATTTGGTTCCCTATGTTTTATCCCTCTATCCAAAACACAAAAACACCCCTCGATGCATTCGCATGCCACCTTTGTTCTTACCCCTAGCCACCCCTACGGCGAGTCCACCCTACCTCCACAACCCACAAAACAAGTTGCCACCACCCCCTACACCTCCGCCACATCGCCACCACCAAAAGCCCTCTCCTATTTAGGGCTATTCACCCCTCCAAAAGCCCATCGACTAGCCCACCTTCGCACGTCTTTCTCCGTCACTGACCAACCACCACACACCTCCATATGCCAAAAAATCTCCACCATCTCACTCCACACCCTCCGACGAAGCTATTGAGTAATTTTAATGTGGTTGAGAGGCCGTATTCCTCTATTTCAAGTCTGACCAGAGCTCCACAGCCACCCTTGGGTTCTTCGACCATGTATCAAGCTGTCCGGCCATATCTGCTCTAGATGCGACCCCCAGGCAGTGAGGACTCATCTCAGGAATGATCCCAGGGGGTCAATTGGGAACTTTGGCCTCTCCAAGAGCTTCAATTGAACACCACCTACTATTGCTGTTCATGCGAAGAATGAGGGTGGGTTTAGTCCCACATCGTAAGGAGACAAGCACCCACAGACGAATAAGTTGGTTTCCTGCCATGGCCTTATCTCCTCAGAACACTTGGGGGTGAGGTCCCCACTCACCCATGCACTCTACCCAACCCGCCTATTAGCTTCACTCCTCGGCTACGATACGCACGCATGCAGCCCTTGCCCCAGTTACATAAGTCTGAATACCTGAATAAACCGAATATCAGAGAAAAGAGAAGGAAGGAAGGAGAGAGAGAAAGAGAGTAGGGGAGGGAAGGGTTTTTCTCGTTGCTGCAGCTGTGCGACACTTAGTCATTGGGAAGGAAAGAATAGCCAAGGAAGAAGAAAAGAGAAGACTTGCAAAGGAAAGGAAAGAAAAGAATAAGAAGGGGCCATGCCCATCTCAAGGTGAAGAGGAAAGGTAGAAGAAAAGAAAGAAGCTACGAGGAAGAAGAACAGCAAAGAAGAAGGGTCCCTAAGTACTGTAGCAGGCGATATTTAAGTCATCTAACTTGATAAGTTAGATGTCTGATCACTGTTCATTTATTTCATATTTATTGAGTAATTAGTATATATGTGCTTAGACTAATAATTGGTGATCTAAATCACCATTATTTTGTTCTAGGTATCTTTTGTCATAGTTAACTCTTGATATACTCATGTCATACATTGAATATCAATTTTGAGTAGTTATCATTCATTGTGCTCATTTATACTTTTAATTGAGATTAGCATGTGAATTCCATATTTGCTTCTTATGTTCGACCTTAAATTGTATTTGTTAACAAGTGATTTCGACTATATTGCAATGTAATGATTTTAAAACATCGATTCACGTATCAACATTTTGGCATCGTTGTCAGGGAGTAACGTGCAATTTACCGCTATTCGTTGCTTTATTTGATTATAATTGAGCAATGACTTTCCTATTTGATTTCTTGTGATTTTGCGAGGTATATCACGTGGTGATCTTCTACGCAAAACAGCCACTTCCAGTGCAGGTAATCTCTCTTCTTCCCTATTGTCCTAATCCTTGGAAGAGAGTACAGGAAACAAAACAAATTAGGATTCATTTGCCCTATTTTGATAGTAATTTTCATTTAAAGGCAAGTTTCTTGATTTCTAAAAAAAATCAATATCTGATTGAAGCTTGAGACAATTCTGTTTAAAAATCCCTACTTTAATTTCCTGTACCTATTAGGGGCTACGCTTAATTTGTAACACACTTTAGGCTAACACATCTATTGTTTGAAGCCCAAGGTGAAAAATTGGAGATCAAATTGTACTTGGAAAAGAACCAATTAGCATTTTTAACATTCGGTTTTGAGTGTTAGTATACATTTGCCTGCATTAAAGAGAATTAACCCTCCCGCATTTGTGTGCTACCAAAGCCCCTATTTGAAAATATCTAAGTAAGAAGAACCCTAAAAATCAAGCTTTAATTTCACTTGAACTTTAAAATTGTGGACCTAATAACCTGAGAGTCAATTCAGGGTGATTTTAGGTCTTGCCCTAGATTTCATTCTACCATCTTTAGAGCAGGTCAGGTGAAGTTGACCTACATTGTAGGTCAATCAACCTCCAATTTATGTCACAATCAAATCAATTTCTAAAATAATTGAAACTCAAGGCACTAATTAGAAATAAAATTGGTAGACTTAAGGTCTTAAATTTGTACATTCGGGTCTACCTAAAACTATAGTGACAAGGAAGGACGGGTGGGGGAAACCCTATAACCCATGGAGACACTTTACCATGTAGGGGTCTTTGCGGGGCTATTCCTTCCTGACTGCCCAAGTATTTCTCAGGTGTGCGGATTTCTGATTCAAAGGTATCATCCGCCTCGAAACTGCCTTAGTCATCCAAAAATCTTTAGATACCTTGATTGGGTCCAAATAATATCCAGTCCCTCATCTTTTCTCTAGAGAACATACACAGAAAGGTCACTAGGTTTTTAGCCTAAGAGACCTCATTAGATCTTCTTGGGAATTTCTTTCAAATCTAATTAAGTTCCAATCGGATCATAAGCTTGATTCTACATCTTGATTCCACCATCTGATTCAAAAATGCAACTTGGCAATCTACGAAGACTGTTTAGGAAACTTGAGTCCCAAATGAGAATGATTGAGGATACTTATAGACACCACAAGGAATATTTTAAAAGGGACATTTAGGATAAATTTAAGAAAGCAATGGACCACATCATGAACTGTGTGGAGATAATATGGATACGAATGAACCACGGTTCAACCTGGGATGATCTCTTAGTAGAACACATGGAATTGGTGAAATTACACAACAACGATTATCTACAATGTTGGTCAAATCCTTCATTTCCAGAAGATCTCCAAAAATTTTTTGAAATACGGGGAGAATTGCTGAATAAGTTATATAGAACCATTGACCAAAAATGCCCATCAGAAGTTAATGAAACAACTTGGAGTTATTCTAGTGATCAACATAATTTCCCAAATCCTGGGTTCAAGAATCAAGGTTGTTGTGGACCCCCAACCCAAATGAATTTAGATTCAAATTTCATAACAATTGACATTCCTAATCTTAAGATGGGTTAGGAGGATCCAATTGCAGGTGTTCCTAATTCTGTCCATCGAGCTTAGATTTCCTCGACACCTGTGATAATGAGCTTAAAATAGAACTTCTCCAAAATGTAGATCCCAAACCTTATCCTGTTAAGGTGATTCTCGATAATGATTTTAACATCCCTGTAGAGCCCAGCCTAGATCCTAGTGACCCAATGCCTACCTTTAACCTAGAATCTAAATCTAAGCCTAATTGGGATGAGTATGAGGCCCCACATGATGAAATACAGATTTTGAATTTGAAATATGATTTAGGGCTTGTATTTGATGAATACACCTCTCCAACCTCCTCAGAGACACTAATTGATTTCTCGGAAGTCACGCCAATTTATGATACAGAAATTGAGGAGTTGGAAGAGTTGGGATTTGATTGGGTCTATCCTAGGAGCCAAGAACCCGGGCCTATGCCTAATAAGTATACCTTTTTGAGCTCAGAATCTAAAAATAGGTTAGAGCCAAGTTAGGTCACTGATTCTACACATCTTGATTCTCTCTCTAGTGGAACTCCCAATCTGGAATCAGGTTCAAAACATGATCTTCACAAGTTCACCAATGATTTCGAATCTTACTCTGATTTCGGAGAACCTTTGTTTCCTGACGACTATGAACCAATCTACGACCTTAGCATCCATGATCCATTTTTTGACTCTGGCTTTGAGGTCCCTGATCCCACGGTCATTGATCCAAAATCAGGCTCCATTGAGATGGAATCATTCCTTTTTGATCTACAGGAATTAGAAACAAGTGCTGAGAGTGTATGCAATCCCGAGTTTGAATCTTCTTTTGACTCAGATTTCCATGATCCTATAACCACTCTTTAGGCATTTACCTTTGATTTTAATGGCAATTATGAGGACTCTCTAGATGAACCTACTTTTGAATCCTTTCTAGAGGAGCCCTTAGCATACATAATTCTCAAGAAAGCCACCTCTTCAAATCCACATACAGAACCTTCTCAGATCCAATCCCAACCCCGACCCACTACAAGAATCAATTTCTACTCTAATTCTCCTCTCGATGATCCAGTCACATGTGATTCTTCACCATCTTTTGATCGGGATTCGGACATCGATCAGAATTCAATCACATCCCATCCTTTTTTTATCACTTTCGTAGGGATCTCACATCCTCCACAGATCAGTTCTCTTTTGAGGATCCCTACTCTGACTAGGCTGATTGGAATTAGCCAAACCCATAATTCTCACTACCACTTTCTTCTGAACTTCAAAGCATCTAGTGGGCTCCATATCTTTTGATTCATATCCATCAACCCACCAGATTGATTGGGTTTGGGCCGCATCATCGGCCTGTTGATCTAAATAAGCACTTGGTTGGACCAACCAAGCTATTGATCAAGGTGCTTGTTCTACAAAAGTTTGCTGATTTGAACACTCCATGATCATCTCCTGCTTGGTTGAAGGCATTGAATTTAGATCTTAACGGGAGGCAACCGTCATTCCAAAAACACAAGATCCTTCTGATCATCTTTTTGAGCTACACTCCTATTGCACTTCTGAGTTCAGCTTTAGAATAGCTGACTCCACCTTTGTACTCGTACCAGGGCTTCAAATCATCCGCAACAGTCACCCTGACCCATTCACCCACCCATTTTACCCTGTTCTAACCCTTGAGCCAAGCTGATTTCATACCCTCCAGTTTACAATGAGGACATTGCAAAACTTAGGCTTGGGGGGGTGTTAAAGTGCAAACACATAGAAATTAAAGCTTCTGAAGGGTTCTCACAAAAGAAATTACTCATTCAAAAGGCCAGAAAAATTAATAATTTTGAAAAAGAACAAAAAAATGGAAAGGGGAGGAAATTTTGAGAGACTAATTGCATATCATTTTTTAGGAGGAAGAGAGGAGGTGATTCAAAATGTCAAAAGGAGCTATAATTTGAAACAAAAAAAGGGAGTCATTAGTAAATGATTATGGAATCTACTTAAGTTCTTGACCAAATCAAAAGAAAAAATTAAGTCCTAGAAGAACAGAGAGATATGGAGATTAGTATGAGTGCTGATCTTAGACCTCTTGGGCTTATTTTGAGCTTAAATACTAAAGTATCCATTAAGATCCAGATAGCCCTCAAGAAGTTGAGAAAAATACGAAGCTTACATATTAGGTCTAAGGCTTAGGGATTATTCAGCCTCGTTAACTGACCTTTGGTTTGCGGGATTTGGTAACCTAAGCTCCGTAATCCACACACAAGTCTGATTCAGTGCGCTTAATAATCAAAATCATGCAATAGAGTTTATTCTGTTATGAAAAAGCTACCTAGATTAGGAGCGGCTTATCAACACAAGTTGATTTGGATGAGTTCCCAACACGGAGAGGTGGGAAATTCCCCTCAAAGATGCATAATAACATACCATCTCCTTAGTGCTTGTCTCCCAAGGTATCTAAATATGCTAACAGGGGCATGTAAGCACCTTATGCTAATTTAGGTGCCATGGGCGAGATTATCCCGAAATGTCGATTACCAGGGCTTGAATTTAGCTACAGAATGCCATGGGCAGCACTATCTCAAAGTGTCGAAAGGCAGGGTTTTGGGGATTGCCATGGGTGGTGCTATCTCGAAGCATCGATTGCTAGGGACCCTGCAAAGATTGATGGTGGGAACTAGGAATCCGATACAGATTGTGTTTTTGAGTTAATCCGAGGCTAGAAATAATTAAGAAAAAGAGAGAAAAAATGCATAAGAACTAGGAAAAATTATTCTATCCCTCTCACTCTTACAAAAATGCATTGTAAATTGAACCATGACTGTTACGACCCGGTTCCCGAATCCCTACTAGACACGAGAATCGGACCGACTCGACTGATCCCAAGACCCAGTCCTCCAATGAGAAAGTAACCAAAAAGTAGTAAATAAACCACATTCACCATGCATGTAACTAATAGCAAGAAAAGTACAACAGTAAAGAAAGGAACTACTACAGTACATACCACCACAACAGTAGAGAATTAAAACAGGTACAGAAATATAAAGATTTCAATAAAAGAGTACGAGTGAAACAAAAATACTCACTACTACAGAAAAAAATGGTACAACAAAGTACAACTATTGGGCTCTACTAGGCCCAACACCCTCTGCAGCCACAGGCTCTGGCTGCTCAACACCTGGTCCTGAAAAAGGTGACAAAAGTGACACGTCAATGAAATGCTGAGTAGAGTGGCAACCAGCTAGATAAGAAAATAATAAAGGTGGACAAGTAGATGTTATTTTTTAATTTCTTTCTTTATTTCTCTATTTACTCTTTCCTGAATTATTTCTCAGATCCTTCTCTTGATCTCGAATGTTCCTTGTGGGAACGATCTTGATTGCAGTCTTTTCCGAAAAGTAGAAGTAGCACGTGGTGCTCTCCTGACCGGGAGAGTCCCCCATGGTGGCCCTACCCTCAGTCAACCACCCCAAGGTCGCTGATAGACGTAATGGTGACAACAGCACGCGCGATAAACGCATGGGTAGCTACCCCGCAATGGCACGCGGTCAGTCGTTTCCGTTAACGGGTGCGCCCCAAAGCACAGCACAGAACCATTATAGGGTAGAGCCCTCTCAGTAACAGGGGTCCAGCCCGTCCTTAGTAACCAAACAGGGGTCTTGCCCCTCCACAGTCCGCGCACCCTCACCTAACTACCCTAGTTTGCCCAGTGGGCCTAACAAGTTGGTGTAGGACAGCTAGCTGAACCCCGGGGCCCGTGAGGTGGCTAGCTCTCTCCCTACACTAGTAGCTCTCCCCGATATTGTGTACGCAAGGGCCAAAAGTCGGTACGAAGTGGCCAGACCTAACCCTGTGTTCTTGGGTTGGCTAGCTCCACTCTACACTAAACAAGGGGACAGTCGCTCTCCTTGGTCTCCGTAGTCAAGGGCCAGCTCAGTTCCCCATCCACTTTCCCAGTTCCATTCTATTTATTTTCTAGGAGCTCTACTTCTAATTCCCTGTAGGGTTCATACTCATATTTCTCAGACCAAGCCATACTAGGTTTCATCATTTCAGTTTCATTCACATTTAGCCCATGTTTCCAACATTTAATATCAATTTATATACAAACAACTCAAATTTAATTTCCAAACAACAGAAATACATGAAGCAGTTACTAGCAGCAGTACTCTACATTTCACAGGTAGCTGTTATCCAATTACAGGCAATTATCATTATTCTGTTTACTATCCAAGACCTCAATTCAGGTATTCAAGACATTCGTTTCAGTGTTTCTATTCCTAGGATTCATGCCACACCCTAGGATCTATCATTCAATCTAGTTTCCAGGTCCTAGGATTCATGCCATACCCTAGAATCTATCATTCAATCTAGTTTTCAAGTCCTAGGATTCATGCCATACCCTAGGAATCTATCATTTATTTCAGAGATGCATTTATGTTTGTAAGTAATTAAGGGGAGCCACTCTACCCACAAAACCGGGAGTAATGGGAGCATAATCGGCAGGTCTGCGTGCCTCCACAACCCCCAGAGCTGCAATAGAATGAGGTCCTAACATAAGGATCAATCACAAGGAACCACTTAGAATAGGATACAAGTATGTTAAACAAGTAGAGGAACTAATTCTGAGAAGAATAGAATTTTAAACGCGAAAATCAGACCTCGAACGGACCCTAAACGGGTCAAAAATGACAACTCTGACTCAAATCAGACGTCTGGAATACCTTCCAGATGTCTTAAAAGGTTATCCAGGTCATACCTCACTCTGAGCTATTCTTTAGACATCCAGGATCCCGCTGAACCATCTGGACCTAGTCCAGACGTCCGACTATCACTCCGGATGTCTGGAGACTCTCTCCGTCGTATGGTGCTTCGCCCAGACGTCTGAATCGTGT
Organism: Thalassia testudinum; assembly: GCA_037157565.1. Classification (NCBI taxonomy): domain Eukaryota; kingdom Viridiplantae; phylum Streptophyta; class Magnoliopsida; order Alismatales; family Hydrocharitaceae; genus Thalassia; species Thalassia testudinum. Next base: position 125,575,399 of record JAZHRO010000014.1, on the reverse strand, counting down.
GGGAGGGCGTGCCCTATGCCTTCCCGAAGTGAAACCTGCATGTGTATGCAAACACACTCTCAAAATGGCATGAGACAGAACTTTCGGCGGAACGGCCTGATGGAAGTATCCGCAAAAGGGAGTGGAGAAAGAAATACGTACCTCTCAGAGGTCTAGAGTTCCCTCTAGACGTCACCCATGTCATCTGGACGTAGGTCCAGACGTCTGATTCTGGGAAAATTTCCTAGAATCAGAACCTCCTCGCCTTCTTCCTGCTGCGCACGGCTACGCCGCGCTCGCCCGCCTGTTGCCTGAGCTGCACCTGCACCGGGGTAACCTCCCCAGCACCACGCTCCCATTGCGTGCCCGTCGGCTGGCCCTGAGCTACTCCGACGAGCTCGCGCTCTCTCTCTTCTCCCCTCTCGTTGCACCTCCTCTCCGCACGCACCCGACAACGGCTGCTGCCCACGCTCTCTCTCTTGCGTGCTCAAGCTGGAAGAAGGAGGAGACGGTGGGGTGGTGGGTGAGGGAGAGGGAAGGGGGGAGAGGGATATTTAAAGGCTTCAGGGGAGAGAAAAAGCATCTGCAGGTCGGCGGATTTAGTCTATGCATACACGCGCGTAGACTCGCAATCGTATGCCGCAAATATTTAATTCCAGATGTTTGGAAAGGCGTCCAACTCCCAAACGTCTTAAAAAGTGTTTGATGTCTCAGGTCATATCAACATAACAAACTCAAAGGAAGTTTCATCCCTGAAACTTGTGCTAACTAATGTGCGGAAAAAGAATAATATACGCTTAACAAACTTAAAGAGGACCAAAGCTGGTCTAAAAAGATGTACCCTCAAAGATCTCCGGGTATCGCACCCGCATCGCGACCTTAGGCTCCTAGGTAGCCTCCTCGTACCACTGGCTCCTCCACAAAACCTTCACCAGGGGTACTTGCTTTCGTCTCAGACTCTGGACAGCTCTGTTGAGAATCTGCACTGGCCGCTCGGGGTAGGTTAGATCGTCACCCACCATGACGCTTTCATGGCTCAAGACGTCACTGGGATCGGCAACATATTTCCTGAGGTTGGACATGTGGAACACGTCGTGCACACCAGAAAGCTGGGTAGGGAGGGCAAGCCTGTAAGCAACAGGTCCAACCTACCCCAGGACTTCAAAGGGTCCCACGAACCTCAGCGCGAGCTTCCCTCTCACCCCAAACCACTGTAGGCCCTTCATGGGCGGAACACGAAGGAAGATGTGGTCCCCAACCTCAAACTTCACCTCTCTGCATTTCCGATCTGCATAGCTCTTCTGTCTAATCCTGACAGTGCAGAGTCACCTGTGAATCTGCTCGATCACCTCCTGACTCTGTTGGATCAGCTTGGGGCCAACCTCTCACTTGGTCCCCACCTCAACCCAACTCAAGGGTGACGTACACCTTCGTCCGTACAGAGCCTCGTAGGGTGCCATGTCGATGCTCGAGTGATAACTGTTATCATATGCAAACTCCGCCAGGGGCAAGTGCTCCTCCCAAGAGCCCCTCCAGTCCAGTATACAAGCATACAAAAGGTCCTCAAGTGTCTGTATCGTACGCTCAGACTGTCCGTCCGTCTGGGGGTGGTATGCTGTACTGAACCTCAACCGTGTCCCAAGGGCCTGCTGAAACTCAGCCCAAAACTAGGATGTAAAATTGATACCCCGAGCGGATACGATCTCCAGCGAAACTCCGTGTAGATGTACCACATCGCGCATATACCTCTCTGCCAACTGTGCTGGTCCCAAGGTGACTCGGATCGGCAAGAAACGTGTCGTCTTCGTTAATCTGTCAACGATCACCCAGACTGCGTCGTGTCCTCACTGGGTAACGAGCAAGCCCACCAGCAAGTCCATGGTGATGCTCTCCCACTTCCACTCGGGCACTGGAAGTGGCTGGAATGGCTCTGTAGGCCTCTGATGCTCGGCCTTCACCTGCTGGCACACTAAACACTACTGTACGAATTCACCTACATCCCGCTTCATCCCTCTCCACCAAAAGTTGCAACTCAAATCATGGTACATCCTTGTGTTTCTGGGATGTATGGTGAACCTGGAACCGTGTGCCTTGAAAAGATTGTGTATGGTCGAGCCCGGATAGGTTGTGTTAATATGGTGATTTTATCATTGAAATGCGTATAGTGGTTAACCTAAATCGAGCCTAACCATCTCTTTACAAAAATTTTTTTTACCTGGCCTATTTGATTTTATCTTGGTCACTTTTAGGCCCAGGGTTGAACTCAGGGAAGTGGGGTTAGAAGAAGTTTCTATGCCTTTCCTACAACGAATCTCTTCCATTCGTTTATTGTGTTTTTGGTGTTTTTCTATTTAAGATTTTTTTCTGATAATTTTTGTCCTTGAGGTACACCGTCAAAATCAAGTTCTCGGCTTTGAGCAAATTAGGGTTCCAAAACTAGTCTTGCTAGTCGCAAGACTGAGTACCTGCAAGTCAAGGATTATCTTTTCTCTTTTATATATTCTTTTATCTTTTCACTGGCAGGAAAGAGAAATAGAAATAAAGGAAATATAGTATATATATATGTATAAAGGTGTGGGGGTGGAGGTGGAGATGGCGTGTAGGATGGTGTCAAGTCAGTCGTCATCTAGGAAGACGCAACCAACAGGACAAAGTGCCACGTGGAGTGTATGGTGGATTGGTGGAAAATGTACGCGAAATTGCTTTCTGTACGCGTGTATCGGGGAATATCAGCAACTGGTGTAGATATTCCCACGACACCACGCATGGTAAGTGATATGTAAATATATATATCTATATGTATATATATATATATGGTTATAACTATATTGGTATATGTGTACTTATATATGTATATATGTATATATATATAGGTATGTAAATATATGTATAGATAGATGTATGTATGTAAATATATTTATGTATGTGTATATAACTATATAGATGTATATATATATAGATATATGTAGATAGATATGTATATACATATATATATATGTATGCATATATAGTTATATAGATATATATGTATATATGTATTGACAGAAAGCCGTTTTCGCGCATTTGAAAGTTGTCGAAAATCGTAGTATAGTCGCGCAAAAACGTTCGTCAGAAATAATGTTTTGTAAAATAACGAGACTTGAGTCACGATCGTTCGTCTCTGGGAGGCATGTTTCTGTTTTTGAAATCGATCTTAAAGCCGCTCTACTTAGTATTCTGGTGCGCAATATATAGGCGGTTAAAGAACAGGCACTTAAATCATGCAAATAAAATAATCATTCAGCTCATGGTGATTTCAAACACATAAAGAGATATACATATATATATAAATGCATTTTTCATTCATTCTTTGGGGGAGAGTTGTTTGTACAGGAAATCTAGAGGAAAGCTTATACAGGAATGCTTTAAATTAAACCTAGCTAACAGAAAACGATTGCATACAAGAATCGACGGGGGGATTTCGCATGCATCATTGGGGGAGAAGAGACACTACTCTACTAAGCAGTAAATGAAAGTAGTAAAACTTATGAAAAGCATGATCTAGAGCTAAAAGAGTAGAGGGCATTCAGGGGTGGTCCTCGATGGCCTTGGAGTGGTTGAGAAGAGAATGAGGGGCGGCCAATGTAGCTTAGGCCGACCCTTGGAGAGAGGTAGGGTTGATCCAGCATCCCGGCATGGTGTCCTCCATGGTGGTGGTAGTGAGCTCATGAAGGTGGCGTGAATGGCACCAATGGAGAGTAATTGCCAAGGGAGTGAATCGGTGCAAATGGCCACCCATGGGGTCTTTTTATAGACCCAATGGAAGCTCTCTAGAGAATTATGGAATTCTCGAGAGAGGCCTATGGTGGGAGCTCATGGGAGAGTGAGAGAGAGAGGGTGGATGGTGGTTTTCAGATCCACCAAATGTGGATCTAAAAATTGAATGGCTCTTGGTTGCTATTTTTGGCAACCAAGGCAACCACACATGGTAGAGAGTTCTAGAGAACTCTAGGCTAGATATTTTCATGTGGATGGTGTGTGTGGGTGTGTATGGGTCGAAACTTAGGTGGCTAGGTTGATTAGGTTGGGTTCTAGTGGGTTTAGGTCATGGTAGGTCTTAAGTTAGGGTTATAAACCCTAATTCACTAAGGTAAAGTGCAATTAAACTTAATACAAGTTTAATTGGGTGTGTGGAAACTTAATTGAGAGTAAAACAACTCAATTAAGGCAGGTCTAGGTCAATTGGACTCTCACTGAGTCCAATTGGACAGTGTGTGCTGAGATCAGGGCTCAATTGGACTCAACGAATCCAATTGAATAGGCTGATGGATTTGACTAAGATCCAAGTCAATTAGGTTTAGTGAGGACCTCATTAGGTCCTTAGGGAGGTCTAGAGGTGATGTACTAGGGTTAGGGCACCTTAATTTAGGAACCTATGGGGTTGGAATTGGGTTTAGGGACCTAGAGATCCCAGATCAAGGCTTAAATCTCAAAACAGGAATTGGAGAGCAGTATCAGACATCTAATTATATAATATGACATCTTATACCCAAAAATCAGAAGTCCAAACTTGTTGTCTGGACGTCCAATCAGAGTCAGGAAGGATTTCGGGATCTTTTTTGGGTATTCTGCAGAAATTGGACATCTGACAAAGTGTCTGGACGTCCAATAACACTGCAGAAGTGGGTTTGAAATGTGCGGTAGTTGGCTAAGGGTCCTGGACGTCTTAAAACTTATCTGGACGTCCAGAGAAGGGTTGGAACTAGGGTTTTAGGGCTTCCTAAGGTGTTGTGACCTAATCTAAGGGTGGCTAAGGCTTGGGGAAGTCTCTAGGCTATCCTAGGGCTAGGATGGACCTATGCTCTTCACATTTTACTGCTTTATTTCTACTTAATAGAATAGGAAACCTTTAACCCCCTTACATTATTATTCCTACATCTAAACTAGGCCTTCTGCTCCAGCTCTACTACAACTCCCGTTATTCCTGATCCCGCTTCAGATCCAGCTCCTGATCAGCATATTCCCTGCAATCGACATAATGCACTTAATCAACACATTGTAACATTATTTTATGCATAGCTAAAGGAAAGCAGTAAAGATGCAGATAATGCGTATGCATGCATGAATAACCCTAACTTATGCTAAGTCCTAGCCTAATTTAGGTCAATTAAGACCTATGATTGCTGTGTAATCTTACCCCATGCCTAAATCTTGCTAGTCCCTAGCAAATGCAAGACTAAATTATTTACAACAAGGGTCCCTAAGGGACTGGTTATTTTATCAAGTGTTTGCATAGAGATTTTTCTCCCTTTTGGTTTCATCCTATGCTCTAGAAATCCAGACAATCGTGAAGGTGCAGCTATGTAGATTTTGCAACGGATTCGAGTGAAAACTAATACACCTCTAAAGCCTGTACTTGACCTCTAATAAAAATTCTAGCGGGATAGGCGGATTTCTTCCCTCAGGGTATTCAAGATATTTTATGAATTCCACCCTGGCTTTAGGCTTAGGTAGAGAACCTTTGAGGGAAAGGATTGTATATTTGGTGGCTCATTCTCACTTGGTGCTACATAGAGACTAGTACTACAGAATCCAGATTCCTGAATTACTAAGTAACTCAACTCAGAGAAAGATGAGGAAAACTATGCTCCCTTTTGATTCCTTTGTATTCATTCTCTCTTGCTCTTTTTCTTTCTTTTTCTTAGAGCTCACAACCTCACCAGATTCACACATATGTTCTGTATTTGGTGGTCTCACTAGGCATTAACAATTTAATTGAGTTCTCATAACCCTAACACTAAGTCGGGATTCCTTAGCCAGTATTTGGGCAGTCAGAAACACAAGAAAAATAGGTTAAGGCCATATTTGGTGGAGCTCAATTTTATTTGGTGGTATTGCCTCGATGAAATAAACACTAAATATTCGTTCTTTTCTTTGCTTTTTCTTCTTTTTCTAAAATTTTTTTTTTCAATTTTTTTTTTTCAGTTTTTCTTTCTTTTTCTCTTTTTTTTTAATTTTTTTTTTCAGCATAACACAACTAGCATACATCCATGAACTTTATTATGGAGGCATTATTGGGGATTGGTGGTACTCAAGAGACATTGGGTGGCTTATTTGGTGGAAGTGCCTACTCACGGCACCGGGAAAGATGGATAGGATGGTGTATTTCTGACCTTGACATTAATACCCTCCTTCAGCCGAGGATTCCGTAAAGAATGGTTGTAACCATCTACCTTAGCCCTAGTTTTATGAAAACTCGCTCTCCGCGTATTTGCCTTATTCGGTGGCTAGCACAATTTCGCACAAAAATCTATACGCGGGAACCGAGAGCGAAAGCTATGTCTCAACTCAGAGTATCATTACCTAATTATCTAGGATTCCAGATTCCTTGCACTAATCTTAGAGCACCAATACACTCTACCTTCTTCTCACACTATTTGGTGGATTTTTGTTGGAGGAAAATCAGCCTGACTCCCAAAACACTGTCCAAGGGTTCAAGAAAAGAAGCACTGCTTCTTCTCGAAAGACTGAAGACGTTTATCAGCCTTCACCATGAATCCTTTGCAAATTCTATGTGTGTGTGAAAAGTTGTGCTGGATTCCAAATTACAGGAATGAACTAAAGGATAAAAATCCCTAATGCATTCTCTTAATAAAATAATCTTATTCATGAATGCAATATGTATATATGTTATAGACATGTAACCTCACATAATTTGTACTTCGTGAATTTCCCATATCGGGTTACAATCAGGTTGACCCTAAATTTAGAACAAAAGGTGAGTGGGTGAGTCGGGATTGGTTATTGCGAACGATTCTAGCTCCAATGTGAGCATTGGAGGTGGAGTCGATTGTTCTTTTATTTGAAGTTCTAAAGTACATTTTACATGCAGCTTCGAGGTTTTCCTAAGTGTTGGCACAAAAAATTTTTTTTTTCAGTTTTTCTGTATCTACCCCCCTATGCCTAAGTTCTTGCATGTCCTCATGCATGAATATAAAAGAAAATAAATTCGACAGAGGATGAGTGGGTAGAAGTCACTTGGAATTGCTCCTAAAATTATATTCAGTACCAGCCAACCTGTTAACATGCAATATACAAAGGAAATATGCTAAAGGAAAAATATGCTATGTATAAAAATGGTTATGTATAGATGATGGTGGAATGGTATTTATATGTGCTGAGTTTAACGCCTCCAGCTGGGCGAGCACTCAATCAGATGTCCTCACTAAGATGAATAGTCTCGTCAGGTGGAGGAGGTTCTTGGGCCAAAAATGGCTTGAGGCACTGGCCATTTACCATGAATATATGCCCAGATTTAGGATCCTTGTTCTGGACTACCCCATTAGGATATGGTTGCATCACAACATACAGGCCAGTCCATTTGGACTTAAGCTTCCCTACAAATAGTTTCAGTCTTGAATCAAATAACCAGACTCGCTGGTTGGGCGTGAATACTTTCCTCCGGATGTGGCTGTCGTGAAAGGCCTTGGTCTTGTCCTTGTATATTAATGCATTCTCATAGGCCTCCCGCCGGATTTCTTCCAATTCGCTGAGCTGGAGTTTCCATTCTCGACCTCCTGCATCGAGGTCGAGATTGCATTTTCGCACCGCCCAAAAGGCGCGGTGTTCCAGCTCTACAGGAAGGTGACAGGCCTTGCCATATACCATGCGATATGGTGACATTCCGAGTGCGGCCTTGTATGCGGTCCGATATGCCCAGAGTGCATCAATTAATTTGTCGGACCAGTCCTTCCTGTTTGGTCTAACCGTCTTCTGGAGAATCAGCTTGATTTGACGATTAGACACTTCAGCCTACCCATTGGTCTGCGGGTGATATGGGGTGGCTATGCGGTGATGTACCCCATATTTCTTTAATAACGACCTGAAATGGGTGTGGATGAAGTGGCTTCCCCCGTCGCTAATCAGAGCACGGGGTACTCTGAATCTCGCGAAAATATTTTGCCGTACAAAATAAATAACGGTCTTGTGGTCAGCCCGTCTTGCCGGGATGGCCTCGACCCACTTCGAGACATAATCAACGGCTAGCAATATGTACTCGAAGCCATGTAAGTTCGAAAAAGGGCCCATAAAATCTATGCCCCAGACGTCAAACACTTCTACGACCATGATGGATTGGAGTGGCATCATGTCTCTCCTGGTCATAGAGCCGATCGATTGACATCGTTTACAGTGTTGGGTGTAATCATGTGTATCTCTGAAGATGGTTGGCCAGAAAAATCCCGACTGCAAAATTTTTGTAGCGGTTTTCAGTCCTAAGAAATGGCCACCACATGCATCATTGTGGCATAAGGATAACACACTGGGGATCTCAGAGTCTGGGATGCATGTGCGAATAATCTGGTCTGCTCCAATGCGGAAGAGCAGTGGGTCATCCCAGAGATAGTATCTGGCCTCTACAATGAATTTGAGTTTCTGGTCTTTGGATAGGTTCGCAGGAATTTTTCCTGTAACAAGGTAGTTCGCGAAATCCGCATACCAGGGGAACTCAACAGAATGAATTTCCAAAAGTGATTCATCTGGAAATTGTTCATGGATAGGCAGGGAATAAGGAATATGGTCTGGGTCCAATCTGGATAGGTGATCCGCCACAACATTTTGTTTCTCGGCTTTGTCGCAGATCTCGATATCAAATTCCTGTAATAGAAGGATCCATCTAATAAGTCGTGGTTTGGCATCGTTCCTCGCCAACAAATGTCGGAGGGCGGAGTGGTCAGTGAAGATTATGACCTTGGACGCTAATAAATATGATCTGAATTTCTCCAACCCGAATACTACTGCTAGCAGTTCTTTCTCGGTGACAGTATAGTTGCGTTGAGCCTCATTCAGCGTCTTGCTAGCATAGTATATGACAAAGGGTTGTTTCTCCCGACGCTGGCCTAAAACAGCACTGGCGGCAAAATCAGAAGCGTCACACATCATTTCGAAATCAAGCGACCAGTCGGGTAGTTGGAGAATCGGGGAGTCGGAAACAGCGCTTCGTAAACTCTCGAAGGCACTGAGACACGAGGTATTAAATTCAAATGGGATATCGGTAACCAGGAGATTCGTCAAAGGCCGTGCAATTTTTGAAAAATCGCGTATAAATCTCCCAAAGAAGCCGACATGGCCCAAGAATGATCTAATCTGCTTGACCGAGCTAGGTGGCGGTAAGTGGGAGATAATCTCTGATTTAGTCCAGTTGACCTCGAGTCCATTTTTGGAGATCCTATGCCCTAGTACTATACCATCCCTCACCATGAAATGGATTTTCTCCAAAGATAGTACTAGGTTCACCTCAATACATCGTTTCAGGATCTCTGTGAGGTTATCAAGACAAGACGTGAAATCATCCCCGAAAATAGAGAAATCATCCATGAATACCTCCACATAATCCCCAATCATGTCAGAGAAGATAGCCATCATACAACGCTGAAATGTCGCTGGTGCGTTGTAGAGGCCAAAGGGCATCCGCCTAAAGGCAAATGTTCCAAAGGGACATGTGAATGTGGTCTTGTCCTGATCTTCCGGGTTAATTGCTACCTGATTATACCCGGAGTATCGATCCAAAAAGTAGAAGAAACTGCGTCCGGCTAACCGTTCCAAGATTTGATCAATGAACGGCAAAGGAAAGTGATCCTTCTGGGTAGCCGTGTTCAGTTTCCTGTAGTCAATGCAGACCCGCCAAGATGTCGCAGTGCGGGTTGGGATGGATTCACCCTTATCATTCTTCACAATGGTGAGTCCTGCTTTCTTGGGCACTATCTGAATCAGACTCACCCACTGGTTGTCTGAGATTGGATATACAATGCCTGCATCAAACCATTTGATGATCTCCTTCTTAACAACCTCTAGCATATTCTGGTTTAGCCGTCTTTGAGGTTGTCTCGAAGGTTTCACCCCTTCATCCGTGTAAATGTGATGAGTGCAATACGAGGGGCGAATACCGCGGAGATCAGCAATACTCCACCCGATAGCAGCCCTATGGTCTTGAAGTGTAGAAATTAATTGATGCTCCTGTTCTTGGGTTAAGTGGGCATTGATAATGACTGGATATGTCTCACTTTCGCCCAAGAACACGTATTTGAGTGAGTCAGGAAAGGGCTTCAATTCAATTACGGGTGGGTAAGAATCAAAATTTAGAGTGGGAGGAGTAGAATCGTGGGTGGGAATCTGCTGATCCATGTGCACGTGAATTCTGACTGAGCCCCTCCCTGTGAAGTCGATTGTGACTGTGTTAACGGGAAACCTGTTAGCTGTAGTCACGTCTTCCTGTGATAACAGGGGTGATTTAGTACTATATGGATCAAGATAGCTGGATTCAGGGGTGCTATGGTCAGAAGCACACCCCGAACAGTCAGATCCTCGAGGAGATATGTGTAATGCAGTAGTTTCAATCCCGTGTGGATTGAGGTCCAAGAACCCTGATAGTGAAGACGAATGAGACATTGGGTCGTCACAAAGGAGCCCAATGTTACCACAGTAAGCCAAATCTTCATCTTCACCATCCTCCTCTATTCGATCACAGTCAAAGTTCTTTGCTGCCCTGAATATGTCTAGTCGAAGTCACTCATTGCCTAGGGCAATCTCCATACACCTGGATGCACAATCGATGTTCGCTCGAGCTGTCGCCAGAAATGGGCGACCCAAAATAATTGGTGCATCTCGGAGACTAGCAGGAACTTCCATATCGAGAATGAAAAAATCTGCGGGAAAGCAGAACTCGCGGACTTTTACGATCACGTTCTCAACCACCCCCTCGGTGTTTTGACTGATCTGTCAGCCAGCTGAATTGTAACCGAGGTGGGTTTCAACTCCCCAAATCAAAATCGATCAAATACGGCGGTGGGAGTTAAGTTGATGGACGAACCCAAATCTAGAAGGGCCCGATCAAATGGAGAATCCTGCAAAAAGCAAGATATGAGTGGGGTGCCAGGGTCTTTCTTCTTTGGCGGTAGGTCAGCTAGAATCACTGCGCTAGCTTCTTTTGACAGTACCGCTTATCGTCCAACTCTTGGCTGTCGCTTCAGGGTACAGTAGTCCTTGAAGAACCTAGCGCAGCGGGAATGTGGTCGATAGCCTCGAGGAGGGGGACCTGAATATGTACTTCTTTAAACATCTCTTTCAGGTCCTCAAAATTCCGCATGTCCTTTTTCTGTACTATATTTCATGTCAGAGCCTCAGTAAAAGGCACGGGAATCTCAGGGTTAAGTGGCCTCTTACCCTTATCTACCACAGGTGGCTCCTGAGATGCTGAGGGAGTTGAATCTGCCTGCGGTGAAGGGTGGGAAAAATCAGAACCCGCCTACCTAGGTGGTGGGTCGAATGTCTTCCTTCCTCTTCACAATGAGACAGCGTGTGCACGGCTTGCTGTCCATGAGGTGGTGGGGGAGCGGATGGGGCAGAATACATGGGATTCTGCAAAGGCAGCTGGCCTTGCACGTAACCGGGTGGTGCAGGAGGTGCCTGTAGTATGGCGTGTGCCTATTCCTGTGGTGCCTGAAACCTAGGCGGGGCGCCTTGGTTCTGCACATATCGAGGATTTGGGATGGGTTTGGAGGGCAAGGCTCCCTGAGTCCTATGCTCCTGCAACAGTTGGTTCTACGTATTTTGTATGGTCTGAATCTGATCAGCCATCACCTTCATTATCTGCAAGCTATCTTGTGTAGACTTCCTCATTGATTCCTACAGCTCCTCTTTCAGCGCCTCCAAAGGGTCGGCCCACTTTGGAGGGTGGTTGGCAGCTTGGTGCAGTAGCTGGTATAACGAGCGGGGTTGCTGCTGCTGAGGCAGGAATGGCTACTGCCTAGGATACGTGTTTTGCGCATTCCCGTATTGCCTGGTCTGGTAGTGTGGATCTTGATGTGGTCTATGTGAATTACCAGACCAAGAGAAATTCGAATGCAGCCGCCAACCAGGGTTATACGTCTCTGAGTACAGGTTATTACGCCCGTATCCTTAGATAGCGCTGACGTCCTCGTAGGCCGAAGATGTCTGAGATGTATATCCGTCAAGGGGATACACATTATAATCTACGAGTGGTGCGCAACCCTGGTCGTAGGGTGCCAGATCTGGATTATTCACAGGATCCTGATATGCAGGATCTCATAAATACGGAGAAGGTGCATCCCGAGTTAGTAGATTAACTCGAGCAGGTGGGGCTCGGGATGCATAAGAGGATCTTGCGGCAACAGAGCTCAAGTCGGATTGACCTTGACTGATCTGGTCAATCTTCTTCTCAATCAGGTTCATTCTTTCCAGCTGCTTGACTATGATATCCCTGTCGGCTCGAATAGAATCGGTGTGAGCCTCGTGGACACCAACCCGCTGCTGACCAGGCCGCTGGAACTGGTTCATAGATGCGGCATTCATTGAGTTTTCTGCTAATGATTCGAACAGCTCAAATGCGCTCTTCTCGTCTTTTACGAGAAAATTCCCGCCGCTAGATGCATCAGCCAGATACCGATGTGTGTCATCTAGCCCATGGTAAAAAATCTGAGCCAAGTGCCATCTGGGTATACCATGATGCGGCCATTTTCGGAGAAGGTCATGAAATCTATCCCATGCCTCATGTAATTTCTCCCCAGCTCCCTGGGAGAAAGTCGTGATTGCACGTTGCATTGCATTTGTTTGACCGATTGGGAAGAACTTTTGCAGGAATTCACGTCGTAATTCTGGCCAGGTTCCAATTGGCTTCCCACTAGTCTTGAACTAGTATGAAGCTTTGTCCCTTAGAGAGAATGGGAAAAGCATCATCAGAACGATCCCGAGATCAATATTCCTGGGCCGGACCATTTCAGCAAGTAGACTGAGGTCCTCAAGGTGCTAGAACGGATCTTTGCTTGAGTTCCCGTAGAAATGAGTGCTGATCAACCCAATTACATTGGGCTTGAGCTCAAACATGTCTCCGCCTGCGGGAATTCTGACTAGCGGTGAGATGATAGGTGCGGCTGGGTCGTAAAAATCCTGTAGTTGTTCTCCTCGTGGCGGGTGCTGTATCCTGTCAAGCACCGTTAGAATACGATCCATGCTTTGCTGATGTCGCTCCTCAGATTCGGTGACCCGGGCTTCCAGACCAGCCATCAGGTCCAGATTCTCAATGTCCTGACCTGGTCTAGGTCGAGGTCCAGGATTTGCCATGGTGGTTCTTGGAGTAGAAGAAATAGGGGGAGAAGATGGTCCGGGTGAGGTGACTCGCCTCCTTGGGAGTGGCTCCCAAGGTCCAACCAAGTGAGGTCGAAGTGACCTCCTTCCGTGCATACACCGCCCAACCCCTGGGTTGGTGTAGCCACGCAGGACAAGGCTAAGGCCATGTCAATCAAATGGTCCTTATAAATTTGGTGACCAGATTTTTCATTAGGGATTTGAATTCCTGAAGGTAAGTTCGTCGTACAACCGACTGAACGTGAATCCCACCTCTCAAGCTAACCCTGCCAGTCTGGTTACGAGGGGACTAAGGGGAAGGTTCTTCCTTTGGCTTATGCCTCCGGTTCCGTTGACCCCCGAGCCGCGGTCGTTTGACACTACTCCGCAGACTTAGTCACCAAGTTTGGAAAGAGAGATTAAATTCATTCAGTAGTACGACAACGAACTCGGGTTGAATTCGTGTTTTAAAATTATTTTTAACCCGTTTTCTTCAGTGGGGTTTGTGGTCAGTGGCCCACAAGGTAACCAAACTCACTGGCTAACTAGACTTGATTAAGTCTAGGTTAGCCAAAAGTGTGGTCTCTAGTTGTGACCCTAAAGGTTCAACCTAAGTTGCATGCACTTCTAGGGTTTTTTTTTTATTTCAACAGACGACAAAACTAATGTAGATTCTCAGATAATAATTGGAATCCAATTAATTTGAAATTTTGCGAGTAGATTCATTTTTCAATTAGTTTTTTAGAGAATATTTTTTTGGAATTTTTACTATTTCAACCGAATTTTTAGGGAATTTTAAATATTAGGGTGTCAGATTTGGAACTTTGACCCCTGGACGGTTTTCTGCCTTGAAATAGTATTAAATGATCATCAAAAATTTTGGAAAAATATGTAAAATAAAGCCAATTAGATCCTCTTTCAAACCCCACCATTTTTTGTTAAAACTAATTCGCGGATTTCTCGAAATCACTTTTTGAAATTTGAAAATTTTTGAATCTGGGTCAATCTGACCCCCGTACACTTCGTGAATTTTTAAAAATTTTATGTTTGGAGTTTTTCAAAGTAGTGGTGGAATTTGAAAGATGGTTTGAAATTGAAGGTTTTGCCCGAATTTAAGAATTTTTTGCCAACGGATTTTTCGGCAATAGAATTTTTAGGTGAGATTTGAAATCTTGCCGAAAATCAGAAGGTCGTGGAAAAGCATTGAAACAGGTTTGAATTTGAAATTCAAGCCTTCCACCAAAGAAGCTTTTTTTTTTATTTTTAATATTTTTCACTTTTTTTTATTTTTTTTATTTTAGAAAAAGAATTTTTCAAAAGATTCAAACGAAAATATCTCTTTTTTTTTCTAACCTAGATTGAAAAGGAAACCTAATTTAGATTTTTTCTTAAAAATTTTTTTTATTTTCGATTTTTTTCCTTTTCCACGAAAGTGGAAAAAATCTTTTTTTTTTTTTTTACAAAAGAAATTGCAGGAAGTAGATCTAGTCCTAGGGTTCAGAAAATAAACCTACTCTTGGAGAATGTGATGTGCACTTGACTTTCTTCGCCACGCTTGATGTGTGTGCAAATCCAATTTTTCTTCTGTGTTCTTGCACATCAACAATGAAGTAGAGGCAGATTTGTCAATGATAAGTAAGAGATCGAAATCAATAAAAATGATGTTGCCTCCCCGGCAACGGCGCCATTTGACAGAAAGCCATTTTCGCGTATTTGAAAGTCGTCGAAAATCATAGTATAGTCGCGCAAAAATGTTCATCAAAAATATTATTTTGTAAAATAACGAGACTTGAGTCCCGGTCGTTCGTCTCTGGGAGGCGTGTTTCTGTTTTTGAAATCGATCTTAAAGCCGCTCTACTTAGTATTCTGGTGCGCAATATATAGGCGGTTAAAGAACAGACACTTAAATCACGCAAATAAAATAATCATTTAGCTCATGGTGATTTCAAACACACAAAGAGATATATATATATAAATGCATTTTTCATTCATTCATTGCGGGAGAGTTGTTTGTACAGGAAATCTAAAGGAAAGCTTATACAGGAATGCTTTAAATAAAACCTAGCTACCAGAAAACGATTGCATACAAGAATCGACGGGGGGATTTCGCATGCATCATTGGGGGAGAAGAGAAACTACTCTACTAAGCAGTAAATGAAAGCAGTAAATCTTATGAAAAGCATGATCTAGAGCTAAAAGAGTAGAGGGCATTCAGGGGTGGTCCCTGATGGCCTTGGAGTGGTCGAGAAGAGAATGAGTGGTGGCCAATGTAGCTTAGGCCGACCCTTGGAGAAAGGCAAGGTTGATCCAGCATCCCGGCATGGTGTACTCCATGGTGGTGGTAGTGAGCTCGTGGAGGCGGAGTGAGTGGCTAAGTGGAGGTGGTGTGAATGGCACCAATGGAGAGTAATTGCCAAGGGTGTGAATCGGTGTAAATGGCCACCCATGGGGTCTTTTTATAGACCCAATGGAAGCTTTCTAGAGAATTATGGAATTCTCTAGAGAGGCCTTTGGTGGGAGCTCGTAGGAGAGTGAGAGAGAGAGGGTGGATGGTGGTTTCTAGATCCACCAAATGTGGATCTAAAAATTGAATGGCTCTTGGTTGCTATTTTTGGCAACCAAGGCAACCACACATGGTTGAGAGTTCTAGAGAACTCTAGGCTAGATACTTTCGTGTGGATGGTGTGTGTGGGTGTGTGTGGGTCGAAACTTAGGTGGCTAGGTTGATTAGGGTTGGTTCCAGTGGGTTTAGGTCAATGTACGTCTCAAATTAGGGTTATAAACCCTAATTCACTAAGGTAAAGTGCAATTAAACTTAATACAAGTTTAATTGGGTGTGTGGAAACTTAATTGAGAGTAAAACAACTCAATTAAGTCAGGTCTAGGTCAATTGGACTCTTACTGAGTCCAATTGGACAGTGTGTGCTGAGATCAGGGCTCAATTGGACTCAATGAGTCCAATTGAATAGGCTGATGGATTTGACTAAGATCCAAGTCAATTAGGTTTAGTGAGGACCTCATTAGGTCCTTAGGGAGATCTAGAGGTGATGTACTAGGGTTAAGGCACCTTAATTTAGGTTCCTATGAGGTTGGAATTGGGTTTAGGGACCTGGAGATCCAAGATCAAGGCTTAAATCTCAAAACAGGAATTGCAGAGTAGTATCAGACGTCTAATTATAGAATCAGACGTCTTATACTCAAAAATCAGAAGTCTAGACTTGTTGTCTGTACGTCCAATCAGAGTCAGGAAGGATTTTGGGTTCTTTTTTGGGTATTTTGCAGAAATTGGATGTCTGACAAAGTGTCTGGACGTCCAATAACACTGCAGAAGTGGGTTTGAAGTGTGCGGGAATTGGCTAAGGGTCCTAGACGTATTAAAACTTATCTGGACGTCCAGAGAAGGGTTGGAACTAGGGTTTTAGGGCTTCCTAAGGTGTTGTGACCTAATCTAAGGGTGGCTAAGGCTTGGGGAAGTCTCTAGGCTATCCTAGGGCTAGGGTGGACCTATGCTCTTCACATTTTACTGCTTTATTTCTACTTAATAGAATAGAAAACCTTTAACCCCCTTACATTATTATTCCTACATCTAAACTAGGTCTTCTACTTTAGCTCTGCTACAACTCCTGTTATTGCTGATCCAGCTTCAGATCCAGCTCCTGATCAGCTTATTCCCTGCAATCGACATAATGCACTTAATCAGCACATTATAACATTATTTTATGCATAGCTAAAGGAAAGCAGTAAAGATGCAGATAATGCATATGCATGCATGAATGACCCTAACTTATGCTAAGTCCTAGCCTAATTTAGGTCAATTAAGACCTATGATTGCTGCGCAATCATGTATTTATATTTGTATATATATATACATATATGTATAAGTATATGTGTATATATGTATATATGTATCTATACTTATACTTAGTTATAAAGGTAATAGTATATATATATTTATATATTTATACATATATATGTAAATATATATGTGTATATATATATATATCTATGTATATAGACTAATAAATAGTTATATAAGTACTAATATATGCATATAAATATATATATATAAATATATATATGTACGTATATATATATCTATATAGTAGAGTATAGGTGTGTGTACAAGAGTGTGAGTGTGTGTGCAGAGACTGTGAGAGAGTGCTGTGAGAGAGAGAGAGAGGGGGGTAGAACGTCTGCTGAGGAAGGCACTACTTTTAAGTCGTCTGAATCCAGCAGGTGACGTCTGATGGCGTACGCGCACGCGCAGGAGTGTAGGCATGTGAAAAAGCAGACGCTGGAGGGAGTGGGCACGGGGAAGAGAGGCCACAGTGCACCGTGCTGCACAAAGTGGTAGGTGTGGGCAGACGCAGGCGCTGGGAGCGGGCGCACGCAGACGCTGAAGCGGGTGGGCATACGCGGGCGAACGTAGACGCGTGGGCAGGCGCTGTAGCAGGCGCGGGGCGGGATGCCGGTGAGGGCTGGGACCGGTTACGGTGCGCCAGGTGACCGGATAAGCAAGAAACTTGCCGGTCACCGCACTGTAGCCACAGTGTTTTGCTGAATAGCATGAACAGTGGCTACAGTGCCACTCGGCTCCGCATGATCGGGTGTGCCCAGTGCTGTGAGTGAGGGAGCCGTTGCATGACCTGGCGCACGCACGGAAGGTCTGCAATGGCTTGGCTTGCAGGAGAAAGAGCACGACAGGGTGCGCAGAGAGTGGCTCGAGCGGCTAGCTAGCGTGTGCAGTGGAGCTCCGCGACAAGACGGGCAGTGGCCGGTGCCTTGCTGCTGCTGCCGCTGCGTGGAGCTTTAGACCTTGACTTTGTGGCAATGGCGGAGATGCTTGGAACGAAAAAGGTCCGAGAAGAGAACCACCACACCCACCGGCTCTTTGATGAGCTGGGCAGTGGTGGGACTCACATTGGTGGTTGTGCACCACTATTAGCTACTCCTGCCCGCAGAGTGGCTCGTCAGAAAGAGGAGAGGCTGCGTATGGAGGGGAGAGGGGAGGAGACAGCCTGGAAGGGAAGAAGGCTGTTGTAGGTGTGTGGACCAGGCTCTCCTTGCAAAGAAGAAGCCGTGCCTTTTTTATAGAGGAAGAAGGCATGCACAGCCATGCCCTGGCTGTAAATGGCTATGCATGCGGCTGCAGGGAGCGGCTTGCTGCAGAGAATGGTGCAAGGAAGAGGCTGCCATGCATTGCAGCCACGTGGAGAAGAATTTCAAAGTCAAATAGAAATAGAAAAAAAGGATGGAGATTTTGCAAGGCAGCACTTGAGGAAAACGTAAATTTGAAGGTCATTAATTTCACTCTCCTTCCCTCTCAATTAAATGCATGCATGCGTGTATTTTTACAATTGTGACTATGGATACCTAATATGCACTGGTAATTCTAGGAAATAGCACAAGACGGCACAATTGCAGGTGTATTTTTGTGGTGCAATCATACCCCCATGCCTATCTTTTACTAGTCCCTAACAAAACATTTTTTTGTATTGTATTTAGAAATGATCTTAAGCTGAAGATTTTCTTCTGAGGTGACATTGGTGTGTTTAATGTTGGATATTGTGAAAACTAATTGCAGAGAAGACTACCAGTACTTTAAGTCTCAGATGACATAGATCATCTCTTGACTAACCAGGACTCTTGATATTTAAACCTTAAGTACGATTTCCAGGACCCAGGAGGTTTTTGCCGTACTCGAGAGCTCAAGAGATTATGGCTTGTGCTTAGTGAAGGATCAAGACTGACCAGATGAACATTAAGACTCAAGCCCAGGGTTTCACAAATTTTTAAGTACAGGTTGGTCCCAGTTTCAGCTCGTGTCTTTGGATTGACTCTTAAAAAGATGACGGAAAACTCAACTCCCATTTTCTGACATTTGTGGCTCAAAGAAAATAGGGTATTTTCCCTGAAGAACTTTTTTGTAGGAAGATTTTACAGACATTTGTGAGATATACTGACTTATTTGCCTCTTTTTTTTCTTTTTTTTTTTGAAACATGTGTCAGTATATCTCTTACAACATTATTTGCAGGAGCACACTTTTCTTTTTGGTGGAAAGAGTCTCTCCTAAACACAAGACTAAAGCTTGGGATAAAAAGTCTACCTGCGCACATAGGTAAGGACTCCACCTTCCCTAATGAACACTAGGGTTTGATCTTATGTTCACCTGGTCTTTCTTGATATGTGTAGTGTGCACCAAGATTACTTAGGCTCTCGAGTAGAAGCAAACCAACGGATCCTGTACTGGTGTTCAAGTACAAGAATACATCCTTAGTTAGGACTGATTTCGATCTATCTTGTCAATGCTCAAGTGAATTAAGCTGAGACTGAACGAATCAAGCTTCTGTGGCCTGAAAAGTCTTCAAAATAATGGTTGAATATCCATAAACAATTATTGTATTTTTGTTTCAGCCTTCAGATCATTACTAAACACCATTTTTTTTTTTTTTTAGAAAAGTGGAAACTGCATGATACCCTAAAATACCCAGATCCTATGGATGCCTATCCACCCCCCCACGACAAATGATGCTATGTCCTCATATGCATGCAGGGAAGGGTAGGGGAAGGACGAAAGATCAGGTAACGAGAACTGAGGTGCAGGGTATACAGTAGGGCGATAGGGTCGGTGGATGGTGGGTGGTGAGGTGAAAAGTGAAGTGATCGTGACAGTGGCGTGAAAAGTGATGGTGGATGGTGAGTGTTGTTGGGGTGCCTCCCAACGAGCGCTGAATTTAACGTCCCCAGCTGGACTCAGAATGAGGCACAAAATTAGTTACCCTCCTGCAGGGCAACAGTTTCTCCAACGGGGGCAGGTTCATGAGTAAGATAGGGTTTCAAACGCTGCCCATTGACTGTAAATTTATGCCCAGATTTGGATCTTCAATTTCAACAGTCCCATTGGGAAATGGTCTCGAGACCAGAAAAGGACCAATCCATTTGGACTTCAATTTCCGAGGAAAGAATTTGAGCTGGGCATTATAGAGCCAAACTTGCTGAGATGGCTCAAATTCTTTCCGCCGAATACGGTTGTCGTGAAAAGCCTTAGTGCACTATTTGAAAGTTAAGGAAGAATCATAGGCTTCACGACGGAGCTTTTCCAGCTCATGGAGTTGGAGTTTTCTTTCTCGACCACACAGGTCTAGGTCGAGGTTACATTGGCAAACTGCCCAATAAGCGCGGTGCTCCAACTCCACGAGCAAATGACAAGGCTTCCCGTAAACTATTATATAAAGAGACATACCAAGGGGAGCCTTGAAGGTGGTTCGATACGCCCAAAGTGCGTCAATCAGCTTGTCGGACCAATCCTTACGGTCAGGCTGAACCATTTTCTGGAGAATTTTCTTGATTTGCCGGTTCGACATCTCTGCCTGGCCGTTCGTCTGAGGATGATATGGGGATGCGATACGATGGTGGACTCCATATTTCCTCAGAAGTGCCCGAAAAGAAGGATGGGTAAAGTGGCTTCCTCCATCCGAGATAATGGCTGGAGGGATCCCAAAGCATGCAAAGATGTGGTCTTTGACAAATCGAGTGGATATAATATGGTCAGCACGGCATGTGGGAATAGCCTCAATCCATTTGAAACATAATCAATAGCCACGAGAATAAATTCGAAGCTGTTGGAAGGAGGAAAGGGACCCATGAAATCAATTTCCCAAATATCGAAGATTTCCGCAGCTAGGATGAGTCGTGACATTGACCCTAATGACTGGCAGCTAGTGCAATGTTTGGCATACTTGTGTGCATCCTGGTGAAGGGAGGGCCAAAAGAAATCGTACTGCAACACCTTGGCTGCAATTTTCCTCCCAGAGAAATGGCCTTCGTAGGCCTGATCGTGGCAGAAAGATAGCACACTGGGGAATTCGCTATCAGGAACACAGCGGGGGATGATTTGATTAGCACCTACGCGAAAAAGAAGTGGATTGTCCCAGAAATAATACTTTGCTTCTGCCATGAGATGCTCACGCTGGTTTTTAGGCCAGCCACGTGGAAGGGATCCAGAAGCAAGGTAATTGTCAATGTCGGCATACCACGGTCCACTTGCCACATTAATTGCCAATAGGTGCTCATCAGGAAAAATTTCATTAATCAGCAGAGTAAGTCCAATATGGCTAGGGTCCAGTCTTGAAAGATGATCAGCTACAACATTCTGGGCTCCGGCCTTATTGTGGATCTTAATGTCAAATTCTTGGAGCAGAAGGATCCAACAAATCAGTCTAGGCTTGGAATCCCTTTTGTGCATGAGATGGCGAATGGCAGCGTGATCAGTGAAAACAATAATGTGTGAGCCCAAAAGGTAATAGTGGAATTTCTCCAGCACAAAGACGACCGCTAGTAGTTCTTTTTCAGTGGTAGTATAATTACGCTGGGCCTCGTCCAACGTCTTACTGGCGTAGTACACCACGAAGGGGTGTCTATTGCGTCTTTGTCCCAGGATGGCTCCAACTGCAAGGTCAAAATCGTCACACATGAGCTCAAAGTCGAGTGACCAATTGGGTGGCTGGAGAACAGGGGCCTTGGTGATAGCATTACGCAGCTGCGTGAATGCTCATATGCAGTCGGGCCCCATATCGAAGGGTACGTCGGTCGATAGGAGATGAGTTAAAGGCCAGGAAATCTTGGAGAAATCTTTGATAAATCTCCTATAGAAACCGACGTGTCCCAGGAAGGAGCAGATTTGCTTGTCAGAGCCAGGCACAGGTAAATCAGCAATTACATCAAGCATAGCTCTGTCAACCTCGATACCCCTATCGGAGATGATATGTTCGAGAACAATTCCCTCGTGTACCATAAAATGACTTTTTTCCCAAGAAAGCACGAGGTTTACATCAATACATCTCCTAAGGATACGGGTCAGGTTGGCAAGACAGTCATCGAAAGATCGTCCAAAGACCGAGAAGTCATCCATGATGACCTCGAGAAAGTCACCCACCATGTCATGGAATATCGCCAGCATACATCTCTGGAAAGTTGCTGGCACGTTGCAAAGTCCGAATGGCATCCTTCTAAATGCAAAGGTGCCAAAGGGGCAGGTAAAAGTGGTTTTCTCTTTGTCCCAGGGGTTAATTGCCATCTGGTTATATCCTGAGAATCCATCTAGGAAATAGAAAAATTTATTTCCCGTTAATCGCTCAAGGATTTGGTCAATGAAAGGTAGCGGAAAGTGATCTTTCTTGGTTGCAGCATTGAGTTTCCCATAATCTACACACACTCTCCAAGATGTAGGAGTGCGAGTAGGGATGGAGTCGCCCCTATCATTGACACGGATGGTGAGTCTTGCCTTTTTGGGCACAACGTGAATTGGACTCACCCAGGGGTTATCGCTGATCGGGTAGATTATACCCGCATCTAGCCACTTAATGATTTCCTTCTTAACGACCTCCTGCATGTTAGGGTTGAGACGTCGCTGCATCTCACCAGAAGGTCGAGTCTCCTCCTCCATATATATACGGTGAGTGCAGTACGAGGGGCTAATGCCAGATAAGTCTAATAAGGACCATCTAATGGCTGCCTTGTGTTCCATACGGACCTTCGTTAGTTTGCACTCTTGCTCCCTAGTCAATTTTGAACTGATGATTATAGGGAGCATTTCATTTGGTCCCAAGAAAACATATTTAAGTGTACTAGGCAGCTCTTTCAGCTCGGGAGTGGATGGTGAAAGATCTGGCTTTTCTTGGGACAAGAGTGTCCTAGGCGGATCGGAGAACAAGTCGGGAAGAAGAAGTTGGCCCTCAGATTGGCCAAGAAGAGGGGCATCTTGGATATATGGATCCAAAAAGGAATAGCCCCAGTGAGAAGTATATGGGCTCAAGGTCCCAGTGTGGAGTTGCAAATCCACCTGATTTAGCGGGAAAGAAAGGGCAATCCAATCTTTAAGAGTGTGGACCGGCGGTGAGTAGCCTGGATATGACTCAGACCATGAGGTATGGGAAGCGGAGAAACCCTCATCAGAAGTCTTGTCATGAGAAGGTACGGGAATAGGGAGGGATGGGGGAATGTCACAATATGTGTCTGTCAGGAAATCGTTAGTGTTTAAAGGTAGTCTGCAGCAATCAGAATAGGTCTCAATTAGTCTGATACACGTGCTGACGGTGATGTCCTCGTCAGACGTGTCATCCTCGATGCAATCGCAATCAAAGTTCTTGGCTGCCTTGAAAATGTTAAGCTTGAGCTTTTCAGATCCAACGGCAATCTCAATATAGTCCGACTCGCAGTCGATATGGGCACAGGCTATGGCCAAGAAAGGTCGACCAAGGATGATCGGACAATCAGAAAGTGAGCTAGGAACTTCCATATCTAAAACAAGAAAGTCAACAGGAAGACAAAGACTATTGACCCTAACAACCACATCTTCCACCACACCCTTTTGAATTTTGACAGAATAATCTGCTAACTGTAATGTGACAGGGGTGGGTTTCAGATTTCCCAAGGAAAATTTTCCGAGCATGATGGTTGGTATAAGATTGATGGAAGATCCTAAATCAAGCAGGGCACGGTTAAAATTGCAACCTTGGATGCTGCAGGAAATAAGAGGTGTGCCCAGGTCTTTCTGCTTCAGTGGTAGATTTGACAGTATAGCACAACTCGCATGGGGCGAGAGATCCACCGGATTCTTAGTTTTCTTTGACTATCGCCTGGGTGTTGTGTAGTCTTTGAAAAATTGGGTGACAGTAGGTATGTGGTCGATAGCCTCGAGCAGCGGTACCTTGATTTCAACATCCCTGAACAAATTACGCAGGTTATCAAAGGCCTACATATCTTTCTTCTTGCCTTTTGGCTCCCTTAGTAGAGCCTCAGGGAATGGAACTTATTCTGGCACCATTTTAGGTGTATCATCCTCTCGCAAATGTGGTGCGCATCCCGAATGAGAGGGCGATGAAGAAGACGGGCTAGGATCAGGTTGAGGTGGATCGACAGTCTACTTACCGCTCCTCATAGTGATTGCATTGGACGAGAGGGTCCAGTGGGATCATACGATGGAGGAGGGTTCGCAATAGGGACATAAGAGTGAGGTGCTGCAGTGGGATAAGCCTGAAATCCTAGTGGAATGCTTGGAGCTTGCAGAATCTGATGAACCTGCCCCTGAGAAGGTCGTACCTATGGTTGAGGACCACGAGGTACGAAATTTCACAGGTTTGGAATAGGTTGGGCTGGAAGAGTGCCCTGAGATCGAGTCGCCATGCGTAGTTGACTGATCTCAGCACTCTGCTGTGGCAATTGGTGTTGAAGAGATGTCATGTTCTCTTCATGGTGCTTTGACATTTCCATCATCATTCGCATCAATTTATCAAGAGGGCTTGATGCATGTTCTGTTTGCGGTACGTAAGGACCTGATGGAGGATTCGCCATAGGATTAGACTGGGCCCTTGGGATGACGGGTGCGGACGGTCGCATTGGTCCACCCGCGGGGTTTTGGCACTGCGGGTTGTTTGACCACGTGAAGTTCGAATGATTTCGCCACCCTGGGTTATAAGTTGCAGAGAACGAGTTGTTCCCTAGGGCGCAAGCATCTTCTATGCCAGAAGGTGCCTCTGCATGTAAATATGCATCCGAGCACACGGAAGCTTGGTCCTCCGTGTCGAAATACTAGCTCGCTGAAGCCAGATCCACATGGCTTACCAAATCGCTCGGTGCGACACTCGGTAAGGAAGGTCTTACAGGGTTTCTCGGGATAAGCTTGGTGTTGGAAGAATTGGAATTGTGATGAAGAGGTGAGGTGGGGGTGTTTTCCATAGAACAGGCGGGGTTGGCGAGAAGCTCGTCCAGCTTCTTGTGCACGACGGAGACTTCATCCAATTTTTGTGCGATAAGGCTGAGATCTGTGGATGAATGGGAGGGTCCCATGTCAACTTCGTGGACATTTCGGGGCAGGCTGGTATGATTAAAGGCGACAATGGAGGCACTGTTCAATGAGTTTTCACTCATATTTTCAAATAATTCGAATGCTCCATTCTCGTCTTTATTCATAAAATTCCCTCCACAGGAAGCGTCTGCAATCTGCATCAAAGTCTCATTTAGCCCATAGTAGAAAATATGGGCTATATGCCACTTAGGCAGACCGTGGTGCAGACACTTCCTGAGGAGGTCATTATATCTCTCCCATGCCTCATGAAATTGTTCGCCGTTTTGTTGCATAAATGAAGTTATAGCACGGCGAAGCACATTGGTTTGCTCGATTGGGAAGAACTTCTTGAGAAACGCTGTTCGCATCTCTTCCCAAGGATGGATGGTTCTCCCAAGGGTGAGTAACCACTGCGACGCTTTATCCCTCAATGAAAATGGGAACATTTTCATGAGGACTATAGGTAACCCAATATTTCTTGGTTTAACAGTTTCAGCCAATCGGGTTAGGTCTTCCAAGTGGAGAAAACGATCTTCACTTGCAAGACCATGGAAGTGAAAATTTATCAGGCCAATTATGTTAGGTTTCAGTTCAAAGTCGTCCCTGCCCATGGGGACCCGAATTTGTCCTATGGTCTCTATAGTAGAGAGATTCTGATAGGAGTTAAGAGACCTATGCTCCTCCCATTCGGGAGGGTTCTGCATTTCCTCTAATGTTTCCCTAATGGCCTCAATTTGTTCATTATACATTTCCATTTGGGCTTGGAGGCGGGTTATGGGATCCAAGGCTCCACCACTTGGTGGGTTTTGAGGGCAGTTTCCTCCCTCGGGATTTGGGGGTTGGCGTGCAGCCATGTTTGTGGAGGAGGACGATTCGGCTTCTTTTCTAAAATTATCAGGCAATTCACACAGTTCAGGGTTTTGTGACCTCCTCCCAAACATGCACTATCGCAGGAAGAATTGGGGGGATACGAAGGGAAAAGAGATAAGAGAAATGACACCGCACAGGTACACTTGATGAAAAATCAATATAATCAAATTCCTAACCTCTACAGTGTGCCCTTAGACCTAAAGATCTAAGTTACCTACTATCACGAACTACGAAATCGATGCGAGCACCGCGGAACCTCCGGGCCAAATTGAAAGGCCATTTGCCCTAATCTTAGACACCCGATAGCATGCGGGAACCCTCACTAGCACGTAGGCGCTACTCGCAGGTAGTTAGACCTCTAATCCTTAATAAGGGTCAAGTTGCTACCAATTTTAGTTAGAGGCTTAGGATCAAGTGCTTCTGGAATGTGAAGGGCATTATTTACGGGTAATGCCCAAGTGATTGATTTTACAAAGTGTGTAAACCAAGCATGCAACGGGGAAATCTCCCCGAATTGATGTTTTAATTGGTGAATGGTCTTTAGAATTCAGCCTTAAGTAGTATGGATTTTAGGATTTCTCTGAATTACCAATTCAACCAATCTCCGGGTTTTGAGAGAATACAAGTTTTCTTCTAAGCCCAACAAACCCTTCTTCAATGTCAGTTGGTTAATGCATGCTAAAATGCATTGGGCTTCCCTAAATGGAGATTTCTATGTGTGGATGCACAAATCAGTTTTAGATTAGTGTGAAAGGGAGCCAAAGCACTTCAATTCAAGTGCTCCCAATCACCAGAATGATTTCCACACACAAGGCTCAACCAGAAGATAAAGAAAATCAAATTGTTGGGTTTGAAATATTCAGGATCGAATCTTAGGCACGTGAAAGGTCGTGGTGGGGTTGGAATCAACTCAATTCCAAGTCTCCCCACCAAAAAGTTGATCCCGAATTTGCAAACAAATGAGGCAAAGACGGGTGCAATCAATCTTTTTATTTGCCTCAAAGAATACTTCACACGGCGAAAGATTCACGAATGAAGATTCTTGGATCTTCGATATGCGAAGTTTGGCGAGAAATCCCGGGGCGGTGGGAGTAAAGGCAATCAATCAAACAAGTGAATTTTAATCCACTTGCCCCAAGAGATCCCAAGAAGTCTTTCTATTTTTTTTTTTAATTATTTTTGTTTTTATATTTATTAAGGTTACAAGTTAACCTAGGTTGCTAAGAAGGAAAGACCTACTTGTTCAGCAACATGTGCGAAGCTCCAGTGCAGTGCCGGCATCTTCATGCTCTCATTCCCACCTTGGATCTGCCCATGTTTCTGACTTCGTCCGCCTGTCTTCTCCTTGCAACAGGTTCACCTGCACAGCAACAAACAAAAACACCCGTGAAGAGAAGGGTGTGAGAAGAGAAAAATTAAAGGAATGGAGTAAAAACTTACTTGAATGCGCACTTCCCCGGCAACGGCGCCATGAAAAGATTGTGTATGGTCGAGCTCGGATAGGTTGTGTTAATATGGTGATTTTATCGTTGAAATGCGTATAGTGGTTAACCTAAATCGAGCCTAACCATCTCTTTACAAAATATTTTTTTACCTAGCCTATTTGATTTTATCTTGGTCACTTTTAGGCCCAGGGTCGAACTTAGGGAAGTGGGGTTAGAAGAAGTTTCTACGCCTTTCCTACAACGAATCTCTTCCGTTCGTTCATTGTGTTTTTGGTGTTTTTCTATTTAAGATTTTTTTTCTAAAAATTTTTGTCCTTGAGGCACACCCTCAAAATCAGGTTCTTAGCTTTGAGCCAAATTAGGGTTCCAAAACTAGTCTTGCTATTCGCAAGACTGAGTACTTGCAAGTCAAGGATTATCTTTTCTCTTTTATATATTTTTTTTATCTTTTTACTGGTAGGAAAGAGAAATAGAAATAAAGGAAATATAGTATATATATATGTATATATTATATATGTATAAAGGGGTAAGGGTGGAGATGGTGTGTAGCACGGTGTTGAGTCGGTCGTCGTCTAGGAAGACGCAGCCAACAAGATGAAGTGCCGCGTGGAGTGTAAGGTGGATTGGTGGAAAATGTATGAGAAATCGCTTTCTGTACGCGTGTATCGGGGAATATCAGCAACTACTGCAGATATTCCAACGACACCACGTATGGTAAGTGATATGAAAATATATATGTATATATGTAAATATATATATCTATATGTATATATATATATGGTTATAACTATATAGGTATATGTGTGCTTATATATGTATATATGTATATATATATAGGTATGTAAATATATGTATAGATAGATGTGTGTGTATATATATATATATATATATATTTTTATTTATGTATGTATATATATATATATATGTATACATAGTTAATACATATATATATATACATCTATATAGTCATATATACATACATATATATATATATGTATAAGTATATGTGTATATATATATATATATGTATCTATACTTATACTTAGTTATATAGGTAATAATATATATATATTTATATATTTATACGTATATAAATATATGTATATATGTACATACATATGTGTGTATATATATATATATATATATATAAGCATATAGATGTAAATAAATATATATATAAATATATATATGTATGTATATATATATGTATATAGTAGAGTATAGGTGTGTGTACGAGAGTGTGAGTGTGTGTGTGTATGTGTGTGTAGAGAGTGTAAGAGAGTGCTGTGAGAGAGAGAGAGAGAGAGAGAGAGAGAGGGAGAATGTCTGCTGAGGAAGGCACTGTGTTTAAGTCATCTGAATCCAGCAGGCGACGTCTGATGGCGTACGCTCACGTGCAGGCACGTAGGCGCGTGAAGAGGCGTGCGCTGGTTGGAGTGGGCGTGGGGAAGAGAGGCCATAGCGTACCGTACTGCGCTAAGAGGTGGGTGCGGGTAGACGTAGGCGCTGGGAGAGGGCGCATGCAGATGCTGAAGCGGGCAGGCGTATGGCAGCGAACGTAGACGAGCGGGTGGGCGCTAGAGCAGGACGCAGGTGTGGGCTGGGTCTGGTTGCGGCGCGCCGGGTAACTGGATAAGTGAGAAACTTACTGGTCACTGCACTATAGCCACAGTGTTCCGCTGACTGGCGTGAACAGTGGCTACAATGCCGCTCGGCTCCGCGCGACCGGGTGTGCCCGGTGCTGTGAGTACGGGAGCCGCTGCGCGAGCTGGAGTGCGCGAGGAAGGTCTGCGCTGGCTGGGCTTGCGGGCAAAAGAGCGCGACAGGGCGTGCGGAGAGGGGCACGGGCGGTCTGCTGGCATGCGCGGTGGAGCTCTGCGACAGGGCGCGCAGTGGCCGACGCCTTGCTGCTGCTACGTGGAGCTTCTAACCTTGACTTTGCGGCAATGGCGGAGATGCTTGGAACGAAAAAAATTAAAGAAGAGAACCACCACGCCCACCAGCTCTTTGATGAGCTTGGTGGTGGTGGGACTCACAGTGGTGGTTGTGCACCACTGTGAGCTACTCCTGCCCGCAGAGTGGCTCCTTCGATGGAGGAGAGGCTGCGTATGAAGGGGAGAGGGGAGGAGACGGCCTGGAAGGGAAGAAGGCTCCTGTAGTTGTGTGGACCAGACTCTCCTTTCAAAGAAGAAGCCGTGCCTTTTTTATAGAGGAAGAAGGCATGGACAGCCATGCCATGGCTGTGCATGGCTGTGCATGCAGCTACAGGGAGTGGCTTGCTGCAGAGAATGGCGCGAGGAAGAGGCTGCCATGCATTGCAACCGCGCAGAGAAGAATTTCAAAGTCAAATAGAAATAGAAAATAAAGACGGAATTTTGCAAGGAAGCACTTGAGGAAAACGTAAATTTCAAGGCCATTAATTTCACTCTCCTCCCCTCTCAATTAAATGCATGCATACGTGTATTTTTACAAATGCGACTATGGATACCTAATAGGCACTGGTAATGCTAGGAAATAGCGCAAGATGGCATAATTGCAGGTGTATTTTTGCGGTGCAATCATTCCTCAGTCAGGAGCTCTCTCAATAGCTCCTCGTCCCTATGAACGCACAAGCGTCCCCTCGTGCGCAGTACCTAGTCTGTAAAAGAGAAGTCCCCAGGGTCTCCTGACAGCACTCTATCATGCAATGACGATAAGTACGGGTCGGCCATCTGTCCAGTGATGATGCGGTCTATCAGCTCCGGCCTCGTCTGTCGTGTCACCATCACTACCCCATAGTGCCCCAGTAACTCTAGGGGCCACCAACTGCCCATCTCCTCCATGCAGCTCCAACTCTACACTTGTAAACTGGCCACGTGGGCGGGCGCCTTCCGACTCAAGGCGTTAGCCACCACGTTGGCCTTTCTCGGGTGGTAGGAAATGGTGCAGTCATAGTCCTTTAGGAGCTCCAACCAACGTCTCTGTCTCATGTTTAGATCCTTTTGATCAAATAAGTATCTGAGGCTCTTATGATCTGTGAAAATCTCAAAAGTTTCACCGTACAAGTAGTGCCTCCAAGTCTTCAGCGCAAAGACGACAGCTGCCAGCTCCAGGTCGTGGGTAGGGTAGCTATGCTCATGGGACTTCAGTTGTCGTGAAGCGTAAGCGACAATGTGACCCTTCTGCATGAGTACACCCCCTAACCCCTGCAAAGAGGCGTCCGTGTACACAACGAACCTTCCACTACTGTCTGGGATGGTGAGCACTGGAGCCGAAGTCAGCCTCTCCTTCAGTTATTGAAAACACACTTCACAAGCATCTATCCAAGTAAAGGGCACGTCCTTCTGGGTCAACTGTGTCATAGGACGTGCAATCTGCGAGAAGCCCCTGATAAACCGCCTGTAGTAGCTTGCCAGTCCCAGGAAACTGTGGATCTTAGTAACCGTACGCGGTCTCTCCCACCTGAGCACTACCTCAACCTTGGCTGGGTCCACAGCCAAGCCATCCCCGGAGACCACATGACCCATGAAGGTCACCTCCCCCAACTAGAACTCACACTTGCTGTATTTGGCGTACAGTCTACGTCGTTTCAGTGCATCCAAAACCATCCGCAAGTGTTGTCCATGTTGCGTTTGATCTCGAGAATAGATGAGCACATCATCAATAAATGCCACCACAAACTGGTCCAAGTACGGCCTAAACACCCGGTTCATCAAATCCATGAAGGCAGCGGGGGCATTAGTCAGCCCAAACGGCATGACCAAAAACTCGTAGTGTTTGTACCGGGTGCGGAAAGCTGTCATGGAGACGTCTGCCTCCTTGATCCTCAACTAGTGGTATCTAGACCTCAAGTCGATCTTGGAGAATACCGTGGCACCTCGCAGCTGGCAAACAAGTCATCAATCCTGAGCAACGGGTACCTGTTCTTGATGGCGACCCTATTCAGCTATCTGTAGTCCACACAAAGGCGTAGGGTACCATCCTTCTTCTTTACGAACAATACCGGGGCTCCCCATGGAGATGCACTGGGCCTCACAAAGCCCTTCTCCAGAAGATCCTACAACTGAGACTTGAGCTCTCGAAGCTCAAGTGGTGCCATCCTATACGATGCTGTGGAGATGGGGCTGGTCCTCGGTACCAGTGAGATCTCAAACTCGATCTCACGCTCGGGCGGTAGTCCTGGCAACTCATCTGGGAACATGTTGGGGTACTCTCTGACCACCGGGATACTCTGGAAGTCTGCCACAGGGTTAGGCTCCGCCACCACTGATCCCAAAGCTTTGGCATCCCTGTATGTCAGGGCGTTGATACACCCCTCAACCCTAGGTTCGGACGAAGCAGCCACACTCTGAGTCGGACGGGTAGCCGCTGGCCGGTACCCTCCCTGCGACTGTTGTCCTCCTCCTTGCGCCTGGAAACCGCGGCCTCCTGCTCACCCTATAGTGCTCAGCGTGAGAAGCATCTGCTGACCACCAGCCCTAGATGGACAGTCCCTCTTGATGTGGCCCAGCTGGCCACATGGGTAGAAAAGGGGGACTCGACTCCCGCCCTCCGTGGGTCCCTACTGATGGCTGGGCGGGGGTCTCCCAAAGGCCACTAATGGCCCCGCAAAGTGCGACGACTCTCCTGCGGGTGCCACGTGCCTCCTCTCTCATCAACTCTATGAGAAGTCCGGCTGGTAGGGCCGCTTCAGCCCGCTGTCAGTGTTGTGTGCGGACAGGTTGGTCTCTTCGTACGTCATAGCTGCCTCCTCCACCCTCGAGAACGTAGGCAGCTTCAAGGGTTTGACATACCCCCGAATCGCAGGGCAGAGGCCCTCAGTGAACCTCCAAAGGTGCTCCTCCTCAGTAGCCACGACTGTCGCTGCGAAACGAGACAGCTCCAAGAAACGCATATGGTACGCGCTCATAGTCATCGTCCCTTGGCGGAGAGTGTGGAACTCTCGCCTCCTCTGGTCCTGCCACTTCTGGGGGAAGTATTGCTCGCAGAAGAGGGTGACGAACTGGTCCCAAGTTGGCTCGTCCCTCTCCTGACCCCTGACCGCCCTCCACCACCTGTGTGCCACGCTTTCCATCTGGTACGTGGCAAAGGCCATGTGACACTCCATAGGGGGCGAAGGGTGTCAAAAACCTTCTCGATCTGCTCGAGCCAGTCCTTCGCCTCGGTCGGGTCCTCATCCCCCTTGAAGGAGGGGGGCTTCAGCTTCCAGAACTGTCCAAAAAGCTCAAAGTGGCGCTGAAGTGGAGATGCTGGTGCGCCTCCAGGTAAAGAAGCCTCGTGCTCAAAAGTGCCAAAGGAAAGTGGGGGTGGTGGAGGCCCACCCTCTCTCCCGCATCCAGCGCCGTGTCTATCTCGCGATCGCATAGAGGACTCCCCCTCCGCAGCCCCAGGGAGAGCCGCTCGTGGTGGCGGGTGAAGCTCCTCTCCCACGATGTCCTCTATCAGCTGGGCGAGGTCCTGGGCCTGAATGCCCAGGAGTAGTGGCTCGTCCATTGAAGTGTCGGGCTCAACGCGTCCGCCCCTCCAACCTCATCCTCGGCTGCGTCCATGGCCTGCCTCTCTACCTCCTCGTCGAGGCATCTCCTGCAAGGTGACGCGAACATGGAATAGAAAAGACATCGATACAAATCGATATTCAACGAAGAAGTCTCAAACAGATGTCAAAAGGTATGTTGTGGTGGCTACTCTAGTTACAGGCATGTGAATTGGTTATTTTCCAGCCAGTTGGTTCACTTCTCGGGACGACCTTGCTCTGATAACATCTTGTTATGACCTGGTTCCCGAATCCCTACAGGACACGAGAATCGGACCGACTCGACTGATCCCAAGACCCAGTCCTCCAACGAGAAAGTAACCAAAAAGCAGTAAAATAAATCACATTCATCATGCTTGTAACTAACTGTAACAAAAGCACAGCAGTAAAGAAAAGAACTTCTACAGTACATACCACCACAACAGTAGAGAATTAAAACAGGTACAGAAATATGAAGATTTCAATAAACGAGTACAAGTGAAACAGAAGTACTCACTACTACAGAAAAAAAATGGTACAACAAGGTACAACTACTGGGCTCTACTAGACCTAGCACCCTCTGTAGCTGTAGGCTCTGGCTGCTCAACACCTGGTTCTGAAAAAGGCAACAAAAGTGACACGTTAGTGAAACGCTCAGTACAGTGGCAACCAGCTAGCTAAGAAAACAGTAAAGGTAGATAAGTAGCTGTTAGTTTTTAATTTCTTCCTTTATTTCTCTATTTACTCTTTCCTGAATTATTTCTCATATTCTTCTCTTGATCTCGAATGTTCCTTGTGGGAACGATCTTGATTGTAGTCTTTTCCGAAAACTAGAAGTAGCACGTGGTCCTCTCCTGGCCGAGAGAGTCCCCCGTGGTTGTCCTACCCTCAGTCAACCACCCCAAGGTCGCTGACAGACGTAACGGTGACTACGAAACGCACGGCAAAAGCACGGGTAGCTACCCCGCACAAGCGCGCAGTTAGCCATTTTCGTTAACGGGTGCGCCCCAAAGCACAGCACGGAACCAGTATATGGCAGAGCCCTCTCAGTAACAGGGGTCCAGCCCCTCCTCAGTAACCAAATAGGGGTCTTGCCCCTCCACAGTCCTCGCACCCTCGCCTGACTACCCTGGTTTGCCCAGTGGGCCTAACAAGTCGGTGTAGGATGGCTAGCTGAACCCCGGGGCCCGTGGGGTGGCTAGCTCTCTCCCTACACTAGTCGCTCTCCCCGGTACTGTGTACGCGAGGGCCAAAAGTCGGTACAAAGTGGCCAGACCTAACACTGGGTCCCTGGGGCGGCTACCTCCACTCTGCACTAAACAGGGGGATAGTCGCTCTCCTTGGTACTCCGTATTCAAGGGCCAGCTCACTTCCCCATCCACTTTCCCAGTTCCATTCTATTTATTTTCCAGGAGCTCTACTCCTAATTCCCTGTAGGGTTCATACTCAAATTTCTCAGGCCAAGCCATACTAGGTTTCTTCATTTCAGTTTCATTCACATTTAGCCCGTGTTTCCAACATTTAATATCAATTTATATACAAGCAGCTCAAATTTAATTTCCAAACAATAGGAATACATGAAGCAGTTGCTAGCAGCAGTACTCTACATTTCACAGGAAGCTGTTATCCAATTACAGGAAATTATCATTATTCTGTTTACTATCCAAGACTGCAATTTAGGTATTCAAGACATTCGTTTTAGTGTTTCTATTCCTAGGATTCATGCTACAGCCTAGGATCTATCATTCAATCTAGTTTCCAGGTCCAAGGATTCATGCCATACCCTAGAATCTATCATTCAATCTAGTTTTTAGGTCCTAGGATTCATGCCATACCCTAGGAATCTATCATTTATTTCAGAGATGCATTTATGTTTGTAAGTAATTAAGGGGAGCCACTCTACCTGCAAAATCGGGAGTAATGGGGGTGTGATCGGCAGGTTCGTGTGCCTCCGTAACCCCCAGAGCCGCAACGGAATGAGGTCCTAGCACAAGGATCAATCACAAGGAACCACTTAGAATAGGATACAAGTATTTTAAACAAGTAGAGGAACTAATTCTGAGAAGAACAGAATTTTAAACGTGGAAATCAGACCTCGAACGGACCCTAAACGGGTCAAAAATGACAACTCTGACTCAAATCAGACGTCTGGAACACCTTCCAGACGTCTTAAAAGGTGGTCTAGGTCAAACCTCACTCTGAGCTGTTCCTTAGACGTCCAGGATCTTGCTGAATCGTCTGGACCTAGTTCCAGACGTCCGACCATCGCTCCAGACGTCTGGAGATTCTCTCCGCCGTCTGGTGCTTCGCCCAGACGTCTGAATTGCATGGGAGGGCGTGCCCTGCACCTTCCCGAAGTGAAACCTGCACGCGTACACAAACACACTCTCAACACAGCATGAGATAGAACTTTCGGTGGAACGGCCTGCATGGCCGTATCTGCAAAAGGGAGCGGAGAAAGAAATACGTACCTCTCAGACATCTGGAGTTCCCTCCAGATGTCGCCTGCGTCATCTGGACGTAGGTCCAGACGTCTGATTCTGGGAAAATTTCCAAGAATCAGAACCTCCTCGCCTTCTTCCTGCTGCACAAGGCCGCGCTGCGCTCGCCCGCTTGCTATCTGAGCTACAGCTGCACTGGGGTAACCTCCCCAGCACCACACTCTCGCTGCGCACCCATCGGCCGGCCTTGAGCTGCTTCGGCGAGTTCGCGCTCTCTTCCTCAAGCGCTCTCCCTCTTCTCCCCTCTTGCTGCACCTCCTCCTCTCCGCACGCACCCAGCAGCGGCTGCTGCCCACACTCTCTCTCTCTCGTGCTCAAGCTGGAAGAAGGAGGAGACGGTGGGGTGGTGGGTGAGGGAGAGGGAAGGGGGGAGAGGGATATTTGAAGTCGTCGGGGGAGAGAAAAAGTATCTGTAGGTTGGCAGATTCAGTCTGCGCGCACACGTGCGTAGACTCGCAATCGTATGGTGCAAATATTTATTTCTAGACGTCTGGAAAGGCATCCAGACGTCTGATCAGATGTTTAGACCAACTCCCAGACATCTTAAAAAGCGTTTGATGTCTCGGGTCTTATCAATGACTAATCATGTTACAAGCACGGGTCCTCTAACCACTGGGTCCAACGAACCTTAGGATAGTTTCTGTGGGTCTTAGAAACCTTCATGATAGACTAAGGCTAAAGCTGGTTAGCTCTGGATCTTGGTTGGTACTTGCGTACCTCTAGGCCTATTATTATTATTCTGACCTAATTTCTAATAAGAAGAATAAATCAGGACTCTTAACATCAAAAGTTTGGTCTAGAATTCAAGTTCATTCCATAAGATTTTGTTAAAGGACTAGCAAAAGTTAGGCATGGGGGTATGAGGATGTCATCATCAGCCATAGCTAGCTTAAATTAGTCATTATTAACAGTTAATTGCTCCTACATAATTGTAAGAAGACCCTAATTCATTACATATTCATTCTGAGAGAAATGCATTAAAACTGGGGTAAATCTACAGTTTTAACAGAATATCCTTAATGCAAAACTCATGGGTTTCTTAGGGGGCTAATTAAAGGTCAAATGTTCATAAATGTCTAAAAAGTGGGTTCATGCAGACAGAAACAGGTTTTCACATGTTTCGAGAATTAAATGACATCTGATACCCTAAAAAAACCTGCTTAATTAACTAGGGTTCAGGTTAGGATAAAATTCATCTAAATCTTCTAAAAATTATAGAAAAATATTTCCTAAGATTTAGTACCGTTCATTTGACCATTGGAATCCATTTTGAACTAAAATAGAGTCTTAGATAAATAGTTACTTAATTTGGGTCTCACTGAAAATTACCTAGTCAAACTTGGTCAAAACCTATATCCAACTTCACCATCGATTCCTTGGGTCTAAATTAGGTTTGTACCAAAATTTGGGCCCAATCAGAGATCTTTTTGACCTAGTTTCATTTTGGTCCAATCCAACTATTTCTCTCTCATTTATGCCCTTAACTTTCAAAATATTTGCATAAAGCCCCCTACCTTTGTCTCCTTCTTCACAAAATGGTCCCTATCACTTTCCTTCAAGCCAAGTCCTAAACCCACCAAGCTGACGACCTTCGATTAAGGAAAGCTCTCTGATCCTTCAATCAATCTCCATCAAAATTGGAAGGAGTGTTCCTTAGTTGATTCCCAATTATTTGAGCAACTTCCTGGACCTAGAATCAAAGTAAAAAGTTGTTGCAAACCTTCAAAATTTTAGGGATTTCTTCCCCAAAAATTTCGAAGCTCGTCAAGATTCCTCGCTTATTTGTAGCAGGTCCTGAGCTCTATATATGCTTTACCCCGACTTCCTTACCTCAGCAAGGTTTGGAGCCAAAAACCTCTTCAAAAATCCTACCTCCAACCCCTCTCCGACCAAGCTCCGGCGGCCTCCTTCTCTATCTTCATAAGGGTACCCAACGGCCAAATTGGCCTACCCATCCTATTCCTCATCTTCCTCCGCACCTCGCCAATCAAAGAAAGGGCCTTCTTCCCCATTCCTTGTCGCTGTCCCTCTCAGGAGAGTTCATCTTCTCCATCACCAACCTGCCAAAATCGATGTGGACCCTTCCTCTTTCGTCCAATTAAAGTAGGTAGATTAGTTTGTTTAGTTCCCTTGGTTTTATCCCTCTATCTAAAGCCCAAAAACACCCTCGATGCATCCACATGCCACCTTTGTTCTCACCTCTAGCCACCCCTCTGGTGAGTCTGCCCCACCTCCACAACCGACGAAACAACTCGCCACCACCTCCTACACCTCCACCACATCGCCACCATTAAAATCCCTCTCCTATTTAGGGCTATTTGCCGCTCCAAACACCCAGTGAACAACCCACCTTCACATGTCCTTCTCCATCATCAACCAATCACCACGCACCTCCACACGCCATAAAATCACTACCATCTCACTCCACACCATCCGACGAAGCTATTGAGCAATTTCAATGTGGCCTAGAGGTTGTATTCCACTATTTCAAGTTCGACTGGAGCTCCGCCACCACCCTTGAGTTCTCTGCCACGCATTAAGCTCTTCGGTCATATCTGCTCCGGACGTGACCCCCAGGCAATATAGACTTATCTCAGGAACAATCCCAGGTGGTCAATTAGGAGCTTCAATTTAACACCACCTACTGCTGTTGTCTACGCGAAGACTAAGGGTGGGATTAGTCCCACATTGTAAGGAGACAAGCGCCCGTACGCGAATAAGTTGGTTTCCTACTATGGCCTTATCGCCTTAGAACACTTGGGGGTGAGGTCCCTGATGCGTGCTTTTCACTCAAATTAGTAATTAAGTTAATTTCACTTAATTAAGAGTAGAAGAAGTCACTTAGGTTAACTCGAAATTGCGTCGGTTGTGTAGTATAGGGTCGAATTAACCTAATATTTTAGAAATTTTTTACTGGTTGAGTCCAGGTCGTTCACTAGGAGGTATAATAATTTTTTTTCACCAATTTTCTTTTATTTCTCTATAAGTTTCGGAGGTATAACTAGGTTGATTTTTAAAACATGAATTTTGCCAAAATATTTAAACTATAACGAATATACAAAATTTCATATGAAAAACATATTTACTCAAATAATCTTCTTTATTAGCAAGTAAACATGTTAGATTTCCAATTTTATTTCAAAAGAAATTAAGGCAATTAAAAGTTGTTCTATTAAACATGCCTTTTTTCAATTAAAATAAAAAGTAATTAAAATGATGCAAGAAAAATAATATCCTTTCTTTACTTCTTCAGCCTCTCTCTTCTTCTTTCTTTCTTTTATTTTGTTCTCTCTCTCGAGCTCTCTTTCTTACCTCTCTTCTTCTATTCCTGCCTTCTTCTCCTGTCTCTTATTCTCTTTCCCTTAGTCTTCTCCTGCCTTCTTCTCTTCCCTTAGTGCCTATTCTCTTAGTTCCTTTCGTGCCTTCAGCTTCAACACTTAACTTCAACTTTCAGCTCTTTCCTTAGTGCTTGTTCTCCTTTGTTTAGCTGCTGCCTTCTACACTTAGCTTAACGTTAACATCCTTTAGCGGCTTGACATCAACTCCTCTATCCTTTGAACCATCAGTTGAACTGAGTTTTTTTACTTTTTAGCCAAAAATTATTCTATTTGCGATGAGGTCCTTTAGAGGATACACAGCACCCTGAGATCAAGGTGGGACCAAACCCTACTCGGTCCTCACCTAATCTCAATTAGGTTAGATTTCAGTTTATTTCATTTCGGTTCATAGTCTCGAGCCAATCCGGCTCAACCCAGCCTCCCAGGCCTCTCGCCCTCCCAGGGCACATTCGCTCATGCCCACAAGGGCACACCCACAGGCACACAAGCCCACACACACACACATGCACATGCTCAGATCAGATCGGTAATCGGTGCGATGAGCGCTAACGACTGAAGAGCCAATGTAACAAAATCATTTTATCCCCATGCACGCACTCAAAAATTGACGATGTGGGACTATAGTAACCCCTTCCAGACCCACTTCAAATGATCATAACTTCCTACCCAGAGCTCCAAATCGAGTGATTTAAATTTTGTTAGAAAGCTCTAAGGCAGATCTATACAATTGCAGGGTCAATTTAAGGTTTTGAAGATGTTTTCCTCTTCAATTTGAAGAGTGAAATCAGGTGTTCCTACAGGTTATTATCGCTTGGAAATGATTTTTAACTTCACAGAGTCCTCAAATGGACTTTTCTCTCTCATTTAAAGGTTTGTATAGGTTCTACAAGTTATTCCACATCTGCTAGTGTAGTCTCTAAGCTCTCAAGACCTTTAGACAGTGTATCGAAGGTTGAAGCTTCTCTGAAAGCTTCAGAGATTGAATTTTCAGACTGAAATAGGTAAACAGACATAGAGAAACATCTCTGATCGAATTAAACAAGTTCTAAGGGTTATAACAAATTGATCTGGGCACGATTCATGTTCAAATTTCAACAAAATGGAACTGCTGTTAGTTTCGGTTCGAAATTAACCCAAATTGACAGAGTTCAAATTCTCACATAATAAATCATCTGAGCTCACTTTATTCTCTCTCAGATCATTCAAAAGGATCTCAGAATCCATTTAAACTCATCAATTAATCAGATTGAGCTCAGAACTCCATAATTGAACTCATGTTTGACTATAAGGTCTCAAGTTTGACTTTCTGTTAAAAACTTCTCCATAGGAAATCAAAGCCTCGAGTAAATTCTTCTCAACCTCAAGAACTTATTAAGATCTTTAGATAGGTGTTCTAACTCCTATTCCTAGGGTTTCAAGCTCGCTACCTGAGGTTCAAAATGTGTTTGTTCGTCAGAGAGATTCAGAGGTTGTTACAGTATTCTGAGGGTTTAAACAGCTTCAGTGCATTGCACTGAAGCTTCTAAGTTCCTTAAATGCTTCTTATATCTCTCTAATAGACTTCTCCAACTCTATCAGAGTTGGAGAAGATGAAGTTCATATCTACAGCTCCAGTGGTTAAATCCTCAAATAAACATCCTTAAAACAATCAGTGATCCACATTTTATCATTCTGGAGCTTCTCAACAAATTCTAGAGGCTGAAACACAGTTTTGGCTCATCGAAGCTCGCTGGAGCTCCGATGAGTCCAGAAAATATGTAATCTATGTACAGATTGTGAAAACTTGCCATTTTTTACTTAGAAAGGATTCTGAGGTTGCAAGGAACCTGAGAATCACAATTAATTCTTCATTTGTCCATTAGAATTAAGATTTGACAATGAATTCGTTTCTTTAAAAATGTGATTTGAAATAAGCTCAGGACTTGTTTAACCACTCAATTGAGAGGTTAAAAGAAGTCAACAAGTGTTTATCTTCATATATATATATATATTTAATTTAGGATTTGAACAGCTCCCGAGCCGCCATTGACAGCGAGCTAAGGAGCTTAATTAAGATTTAGGCATTTAATTTATATGTGATATTTATATGTATTATAGTGTCGATTAGGGTTCATAAGTGGTGAATAGATGATGAAGAACCCAGTGGAGGTGAAATTAAGTCGATTACTGTCACCATGGACAGTGACAGTAGTCGGTGGAGGTGAAATGTGAATTAGGCGATTAGATGATCAATTAAACGATTAAATGTGCTAGAAGTGATTGTGAGGTTTAAAGGAAGGTGGACAGTGAGTTAAAAAGACAAGATTAAAGCTCTGGCGAGCTCAAGGAGCTCGCCGGAGTCAGAGAAGATGAAACTAAAATTCTAAAATTGCTCTAATCTAACTACCTAAACAAACTATCTAAGCTAGCCTACTCCTACTCCTACTCCTAATCAACTCCTAATCTACTGTTACCTGGACGAAGGGGTCAATAGGGTTCCGCCAAAGTCTCATGGCAGACGACAAAATTAGAGGGTGGAAGAAAGATCTCCAGCAGGCGGATTTGAGGTGGAGCAAAGGGTTCTTTTGGTCGGCTTCTGTGTCAGAGACGCGGAAGACCATGGCAAATCTCCTCGGCTGATCAGAATGGATGGAGGAAGTCGGAAAGTGAAATGGAAAGTCGCCAGAGTTTTGGACGAATAGCTTATTGGGTCAGCTGCAGTGTTAAAAGAGGGAAGGGAGCCAACTTGAGCAAAATCAGAGGGTTGAGGGGGTATTTATAGTAGTTGGCGGCGAAGAGAATAGCAGGGTCTGGCCGAAGAAGGAGCTTGAGGAGCTTAACCTCCGTCATCTTCTTCGACGACGGTGAGGTTATCTCCCACTGAAAAATAGGATTTCTGATTAATCTAGACCAGTGGATGAAGTGGAGGTGGTGAGCGC
The DNA here is from genome assembly GCA_037157565.1 of Thalassia testudinum. Classification (NCBI taxonomy): domain Eukaryota; kingdom Viridiplantae; phylum Streptophyta; class Magnoliopsida; order Alismatales; family Hydrocharitaceae; genus Thalassia; species Thalassia testudinum. The sequence goes on along the minus strand of JAZHRO010000014.1, from coordinate 125,533,892 downwards.
AAGCTGCAAGAGCTTGGACAAAGAAGGATGATGTCGGCAGAGCGGTAATTGCGCGGTGGGGTGACTCTCTGCCGCTAGCCGTTCATTCGACTGAAGAAGAAGAAGACAAAGAGGGACTTAAATGAAATAAAACTTAAGGACCTATGTGAGAAATAAGGACCCAATTGTATTGAATATTAAGGACCAAAATGTAAACTCAAGTTTTGAAGGTTTATTTTAACTTAGATCTTTTTCAACTTTTTATATATGTTAGTAAGGTAAATGTTATGTTTTCACCTTGAATTTACATTTTTGACCTTTTTAGATTAATTTATTAGATTAAGTAAAATCACTTAAGTTATTATATACTTAGGTATACATTATATTTAAGTTACTTAACTTATTAATTAATGGAATGTTTAATAGAATTTCGAGTCCAATTATTATCTAAATTATTAAAAATGTTAATTGAATGATAAAATGTCATTTCAAACTTATTTTAAGGTCCTTGACTAAATATCCCTTATTCTATAATTAACCCTTATATGTTCATAACCTTAGCTAATTAACTAGGAAGATTAGTTAATTAGGGGTAATTAGAGATCATGATGAGTGTCTCATCAGTCCCTGCTCACCCACACACTCGACCCAACATTCCTATTGGCTTCACTCCTCGACTGCGACACTCATGCACCTTGGCCTATACCATGTTACATAAATCCAAATACTCGATTAAACCAGATGTCAGAAAAAAGAGAAGGAAGGAAAGAGAAAGGGAGAGCAGGGGAGGGGAGGGTTTGCTCCTTGGTGCAGTTGTGTGACACTTAGTCGTTGGGAAGGAAAGAAGTGCCAAGGAAGAAGAAAAGAGAAGGCTTGCAGAGGAAAGGAAAGAAAAGAAGGGGCCATGCCCATTTGAAGCTGAAGAGCAAAGGCAGAAGAAAAGAAAGAAGCTAAGAAGAAGAAAAATAACAAAGAAGAAGGCTCTCTAAGTACTATAGCAGGCGACATTTAAGTCGTCAGACTTGATAAATCAAACAGCTGATCACTGTTTATTTATTTCATATTTATTGAGTAATTGATATATATGTGCTTAGACTAATAATTGGTAATCTAAATGATCATTATTTTATTCTAGGTATCTTTTTGTCATAGTTAACTCTTGGTATACTAATGTCATACATTGAATATCAATTTTGAGTAGTTATCACTCATTGAATATCTTTATTATGCTTCATTCATTGTGCTCATTTATACTTTTAATTGAGGTTAGTGTATGAATTTCATATTTGCTCCCTGTGTTCAAACTCGGACTTCATTTAGATATTCGAGTTATAAATTGTATTTGTTGACAGGCAATTTCGACTATACTGCAATGCAATAATTTTTAAACATCAATTTTGCATAACATAGAGCCTTTCTCAGAAAAGGAGTTATTGTAAAACCTGTTCTAGGCATTTTAGTGTAAAACATGTTCCATTTGTAGTTTGCATAAAAGAAAATGGACAACTAAAATCATTGGAATGTACTAGAAGGTTAATGGACTTAATTTAGCATTTTAAAAAGCCTACCAATGGAAGAAAAAAAATAAACTAGATTGTTCTAGGCTAAGCAAGTCAAGTATCTCTTGTTCACAGTGGTTGGTGATCGTCAAAAGAGAATTAAATGTTGCTGCTAGGAGGCATCTATTGAGAGACTCGACAAAAGGGAGCAAATTCATTCTCTTCTATGGTGTAAAATGTCCTTAATATTAGATCAAAAAAGGACCATGCAGAAGAATAGCAACAGTAGGCCATGACTGGCATTAGCTCAATAGTTCCAGAACTGTAGAAAAAATTGGCAAAGCTTTTCATAGTCAAAGCTAGCAAAAAAATAAACTTGTCCATACTGAAAAATCTATTGATTGAGCCTTAGATATTTAAATGCACATAAGAGATGAAATATGAGGAATAACACATCTACGACATGTACACATGGATGTAAACCTAAGATCATGAAGCTTACCTCCAATGTCGAGTATCAGGTAGTGTAGGCCTTTGTTCTCCTTGCTTCATCCTCTACCCACCTACTAACCCTAAACACAACCATGTATACATGTTAATATCTCCACATTTTGTTAACATAATTTCTATCTCTCTGATCATAAGTGCAAATCCAATGACCCAAAATTTCCCAGATGGCAAACTATGGGAAATGCAGTGCCCTATAGCATGACCAATGGAAAATAGAAAATGGAGGAATCGAAGAAAAAGGTTAAGAATGTTCAAAAATATTGAATTAAAAATGCCCATTATAAGGAGAATATATATCTTTCTCTTAAATAGCTGGCATTAGCAAAATAGAAGACAGACAACAAACTGAGGAGCATACTCGGCACTTCACAACCTTGTATGTGCTTGGTCTCGCCACATGCATCCTGGTTCTCAATATTGAAAGCCCCACCTGAAATTATTCCAAGTTGTATCAAAGAAAAAAATTGAACACATAGAGGGGGACGAGTCTAATATATAGAATTATACATAAATTGAACATAAGTGGGAGATGTAATTTTTCTTTAATGAGAACTTACTTAGTATGTCACTTTAAACCTGGGATCATAGATTACCCTAAATAAGATTCAATCATGCATGTAGTAGATGGGAATTACACCAGTCATGCTGTATACATTAGATGCAGCATGTCTTTGTATCCTTTCCCAATTTCATTACTTGCAAGGTAGTACTGACAAAATTAAAGAAAAAAAAATTGAGTTGTAAATAAAGAAGGTAGATATATCAAACCCCTCATGTGATTTTGTAGAAGTGATACCTCTGCAAGGTAACACAACATTCATAAGTAAAGAAGAAGAGTCTAGAGCAGGCTTGAGAAGGCCTTCACTCACCCTATTTTTGCACATGGATATGCCCATATCCTCCCCTACCTTAAAAAGTCCTAGCATTGCTCAAGAAAATATCCAAGAAGAAAAAAATAAATCATAGAATGAGTACCAGATGATTATCTTGAAATACCCTGAGTTTATGCTGAACCACAACTCCAACTAGCATTCTGTAAACACCAATACTAAACCAATCAACATGAATCTCAAGCAAAGCCATATAAGACTAATCAAATTAACATGACACTCAAGCAAAGCCATATAATTTCATCGAAACAAAGTATTGAACCCCCTTTAGAATGTTAAAACCTTTATCTTCCACCTTGCCTTTGTATCTTTTCTCCTCTACCATGAATACAATGCAAAGCCTCGAAATGTCCTATTACATGCTTGTAAATTCAAATAAGGAGCTGGTTGGATTTGGTTAGAGGAGTGTCCATAGCCAGATTAATAGTTGATCGCCTTATTGAATGTAATTTGTCTAGTTGTAGATAAAGTTTTGGCTAATAGGTCAAGGAATATTCTATTGGATAAAAGAATTTGTCTTCATGCTCTGAGAAAGCATAGGATGGAAACTAGAAAGAGGAGATCTTCTTGCTCTTCCTCCTGTCATGGTAGTAGCATGGTCTAAACGAGGAGGAGGAGGAACTTGTTCTTCGCATGAACTCTTGAATAATGTTGTTGCTGCTTTGCTGCTCCATGTTCCCGTGGTAATCTTGAGGCTGGGAGATGCGTCAACAAAATGGGGTGGGGGGGGGGCACTCCACCAGTGGTGCTCCCCTCATCCTCCTCTTCTTCTTCTTTAGGTTTCTCCTCCCCAATAATACTATCTTCTTGAATGATGAGGTAGAAGAGCTTAGGGTCATTGTAGGTAGCAATTAATCATTATAGAAAAAGACACCAGGATCGAAGTTCGAAGGCCAGTCGTTGATGGCAACTATAGTGGCCATCAAAAATATCAAAACTATCCATGCTTTACCAAGTAAAGAGGGAGTCGATACCTCTCAATTGCAGAGGAGGGAGTCGATACCTCGTGGCAGTTGCGCTGCTACTATTGCGAGTGTGTGATGCCTAGAGAGGGCCTAAAGGGGGTCAATGAAAGTGTTGTAACTGCAGGGGAAGGGGAGGGGGAATAGGGAGAAGAGCCTCCTGGGGTGTGTTTCCCTACTCCATCATCACCTCCATCTGAGCTGATCTTACTGATGCCTCCACGATCTCAATCCGACTTGATGAGAACGCCATCAATTGATTGCAGCAAGGGAGGAGGTGGGGGAGGGAACTCGATGTAGTAGCGATGGAAGAGGGGAAGGTGGATGATGTAGACACATCCATTTAAGTTTAAATGCCTATTTATGCATATTCCTAAGCTTAGATTTGCATTCCATACTATAAATATTGCATAGCATTCATCATTCTGCATTTAAAGTAGTTATGTATATTTTAGGTTAATTGCCCCTTTTTGCAGTCAGGAGAGGAGATTTAATTTGGAGCCTCGTATTGATGATCTGAACGTACGGATTTGATCAGGACAACGATCAAAGTCCAACGCCTCCAAAATTGCCTTGATCGGTGTCCCATAGCACCATATACAGTCTGAGGAAGATCAACGGCGAAGGGACTAGGTGACGTAATTCAGAGCTTCAAACGACAAATTTGACCACGCGGATGGATTCAGGTTGACGATTGCAACCTATCGGCGCAAAAGCCAACTCAATCCATCCTCTGTAGCAGCCCCTACAATGGAAAGATGGATGGCCTAGATTGCACCAAGTGGCGTAACCCAGGCCACCCATGCGCACGCACGCACCACTATACGAGCACAGTAACACAAGTGCGTGCTCGTATGCAGAGGCACGCATATGCAATAGCGTAGCGGGTGCACATGGGTGTGCTCAAAGGCAGTGATAGCACACACGGGCACGTAGCAAGCGGAGGTGCGCAAAGCACGCCATTGTAGTAGCAGCGTGGGTGCAAGGTTGTCTTCAATGACGTTTGTGGCAGATCTTCAGCGACGTTTATGACCGTCACTAAATGTCCTGTATACGAAATTAACCTTTCCACCAGTATAAAAGGACCCCTATCCCTCCCATTCTTCTTCATCACTTCCTTTCTTCTCCTCACCACCTCCAAGGCTCTAGAGAGAGCTTATCTCAAGCCCAAAATGCTCCACTAGAGTAGAATCAAATATTTTTTCTTTCCCCTCATCCCCATTCGTGGAGCATCCCGCGGACGTCTTCTCACCTCCATTTAGGAACAAGATCCTTGCCGTGATGCCGTCATGCCTAGCCCTCCATCATCTAGCTCTGTCCTTTCTCGTCCTACTCCTCATCACGTTCCTCCAGGCGACGTCAGAGTGAGTCATCCTCCAAGCAACCGTCAAGGGGGATTTCTCTCACCTATCTCTATCTTTATTGCTTTCGTAGTGTAGTTTTCCCTCTTTCCTTGTTGTAATAAGCATTTGATTAGAAAAAAACATGATTATTTCTCTCTCTGTCTCTCTCATTTTATTTTGCAAGTAGATTAGCTAGAATTCATCGAATTGATCTCTTGCCCTATTAAAATACTAAAAAATAAATAAAAGATAAAAATGCCAAAAAAGGAAATAAAGAGAAACACGTATCTTTCAAAACCAAACATTCACCCCCCATGTTCGACCTGGGGCTCACTCTTTGAGTTTCAGTTATAAATTTTATTTGATCAATAGATTTTCCCGTGAATCAAACTACAACGATTGGTTTTCCAAACTCCAATCCTTTCCACATGCGAATTCGATGTCATCATTTTGGCACCATTACAAGGGAGGCAACGCTCTTTGGTTTTTCTCACATTTTCCCACATTAGTTACACATTTTTCTAAGCTATCTCTCCTTTTCAATTTATTATCTTGCAGGTACCTGATCGAGGAGCCGGAGGTGGTAGATTGGAGTAAAGTGAGGGTTGAGACATTTGTAAGTTTTCCCCCACCACCCCCACCCTAGATTTCATTTCACCACACTAATAACTCAAACCCAAATCAACTTAGGCATTTTTTATAAACCCTAGGATAGAAAAGGTTGTTTGTTTGCCACCTCCACCCATCTCATCCCCGCATATATAAAAAAAATACTCTTCTCCTATGGGATTTACTAAAAGTTACACACATTAAACACCCACAACTTTTGACTTAAGGCACACCATTCCACTTTGATTCTACCACTTAACCGGGATCTAACCTGTGGACCCAGTACACTTCAACTCAATACACATAAGTGAGTAAAAATCTGAATAGGTTAAACATCTAGGTGCCTTAACTAAGTGGTGCAACAGGCCAATTGATTGAGTTGTTTGGGTCGTACCACTGAAGATAAAAATGATTCATCAGTAGCTTGCCACTTAGGGTTAATCTGAGGGATGAAGCAGGCACTCTGCATTATTTTTTGATTTCTAAAGGAATATATCATCACCAGTGCTTTCAAAACTTGGAGTGTTCTCTTGAAATTGATTGAATACACCTAAGATTAAACCCTAAAAGCTACTAAACAAGGTTAAACACTAAAAGACACATCATCAAATAACCTTGTTTGCAAACCCTGGTTGTGCACGCACACAAACTTGAATTGATCATTAAGGGCACAACCAATTTAAAGGGCCATCACATTCCAAGAGCACAATCATCCCATGCCTAATTAAAACTAAGTAGACGTTGGCCTTAAGGATTGATTCACTCTTCTGGGCTCAGACAGAGATTTTTTTCGATTAATCTGCTTCTGGTAGTCCATCTGATGTCTAGCTAGGGGAGTAGTGTCAAACAACTGTGATTGGGGGGTACACTAGACACCGAACGTGCAAGCCAAAGGAAGAACCTTCTCCCCAGCCCCTCCTTCTAACTGGTTGGATTGACCAGATAAAAGTGGACTAAATCAGTTATAATCTCAAGATGGGTCCTGGGAGTCTATAGGTCTTTAGGCTAACCCACATAAGGACAGTGTTGATTGCTTGTATTGTAGGTGACGAGTCAATTTAAAGTCATTTGCAATTTTATGTGGTGGAAAAATCGACTAATCAATATTTAAAAAGAAATAACCACTCGTAGAGGAGCGGGTCGTATCCACAGGGAGGCAATAAGGCAATAATATCTCAATTATTTCGTATTCGTTTAGTCTCATGAGAAATCCGTAGTTAAATCTGACATGAAATGCAACGGAAAGAAGAAGCACAATATCTTGAAAACATAATGGTAGATGTGCAATTTTTCCTCACTGAAATATTCAATAAACATGTGATGATTTTATGCAATTTTCCATTGACATTTATTAAAGAAAATTTGTGCACATTTAAATTCCAAAATCAATGTCAAACAATGTTAATTACAAAAGCTATGCAATTATAAAAGAACTTGAGTATAAAGTTGCAAATTTTACCACAATAAAATATTCACAAACAAAATTCTTCTTCTTGGCAATGGCATGAAATGTAATAACTAAGTAACCCATTAACAGAGCATTTTACCTCTCTCCTCGCGATCGGGAGAGAGGTTCAATCGAGGAGAGGTTTGCACAGGCAGGTGGATGAAGCAAGGCCGTCGCGATGGTGGCAGCCGCACGTCGAGCGGTGGTCGGAGTCGGCTGGGCGGAGCTCCAGCGAAGGTGGCTACAGCTGCTATTGGCGAAGCGATGCGCACGTTGGCTGGAGGGTGCGCGCTGGCTGGAGGCGTGGGTGCGCGCTCTGTTGGCGGAAGCACTGCAGCCGGTGCTACAGCTAGCGTGGGTGTGTAGGCGGTTGCACTCGAAGGCTGGAGGGCACGGGTGCATGCTCTATTGTTGGCGAAGTGCTGGTGCTGCAGGCTGAAGGTGTTGGCGGAAGCACTACAGTGGGTGCACAGGCGGTGAGAACGGGAGTGAGCAGGTGAGGTTCTGCAGGCGCGGGAGTGGTGGTGCGGGAGTGAGCAGCGCGGCCTGGAGGGCATGGAGATGGAGCTGGGTGCGTATGTAGTTGCGCGCAAAGGCTGGAGGGCGTGGGTGCGTGCTCTGTTGGAGGCGTGGGTGTGCAGGCGATGAGAGCGGGAGGAAGTGGCGGGTTCTTGCGTGCGGCTGGAGGTGAGCGGGAAGATTGCTGCTGTGTGGGTGGCGTGGGTGTGCAGGCAAGGGCTGCGGTTAAGGTGGAAGGTGAGCAAGCTTGAACGGTGATTGCTGCTGGAGTGGGGTGTGGCTTCAGACATCCGGGAAATTTCTCGGACGTCTTAACTGACTGAGAAGGTGATTGCAGAGTGGCTGCGGCGGTGGTTGCTGGTGACCACGGTGACAGAGATGCACGCTAAGGTGCTCATGATAATGCGGAGGAGCTCTGGATGGCAGTGTGACCTGTCAGACCACATGCCCACGGTGGTGGAGACTCGCTGCCACAGTTGAGGCCGGCGGTGTGGAATGGAAGAGAGGAGATCTCTCTGCACAGTGGTGGGTCGGTGGTGGAGGCCTCCCGAGCTTGGCTGCCTCCCTCCTCCTTTTGTAGTGGCCTGCACAAATTTGAAATCAGCTACCCGACAAGATCCAACACATCCGCTCCTCCTTGAATGGGTTCTTCACTGCGGCAGCTGGTGGCGTTGGAGCAATAGCTAGCCGTTCCTGCAAGAAGAAGAATAAAGAAAATAATGTTAAAATATTATGGTCATTTATATACAGACCCTCAACTTTTATGTTAATGAAAAAAATGTACCTAATTGGTTAACTAATTAGATGAATGTCATTCTAAGCTAATTCTAAATGCACTTAAAATATGAATGCAATGCATGGATTTTGTAATTAAATTAAAAATATGAATTAATCTATTTACATCCTAATTTATGCTAAATAAATGTAAGAATTAACCTAATGTCTAGGCACTTAAATACTTAAATAGCCCACAACTATGGGCTAATCAGTAGGGCTCCTTTCTTTCTTCTGATTTCCCTCTTATTCTACCATGTATCCTTCCACATCTTACACACATTTCCCAGCCTACCCTCCTACCACCACTTATACCCAAGATGATTACTATCCCGACTCGACTTATAATTACCCATCCACTAGTCGGGGTAACTTTGATTGGGGATATGAATTCGAACCTCAGTGTCCAGGGCCTAACCCTGGAAAATAAGACTACGATTATCATCCTTCTCACATCTACAATGATTATAGATCTCCACCCTTTAATGATCAACCTAACCCGATCTACAATCAGGAAGGATATGATGATTGTAACACCTACCCTCCCCAGCATTTCACTTAATATAGGTTAACACCATTTTTTGAACAACTCGAAATGACCTACTATTAGGGAGGACCTAGAGAGCCTCAATATCTTGACTCCCCTAGATTTAACCCGAACCCACCCATCCCTGAACCGAACCATTCGGTCAAGGTGAACCAGGTCAAAGACATGGTGTTGGCTAACTTTAGGAACACCATCCAATCTTTAGAAGCTCAGCCAATACCATGCTCTGAAGCATTGGAGCCTATGATAAAAATGATTGATGAGATGAATATCTCTTTATTAGATTTGGTCTAGCATGTTAAGGATAGGGGCCTGGGTGAGTTTCTACTTGGGAAATTATCGAGGTTGACGATGAAATTTGTGGTTGCCATATTCCAATCTTGGGATGATTCTCAAGATGAACCCCCTTTAGGAGAGCCAATGTCTGAACCTGCTCAGGTGCTTGTCAGGGGGGATACATGTTCTGAGACCGAGGATCACCAGGTTGGGCTAGAGTAACCCATTGAGGATGAATCGATTGCTTCACCCGAGATCCCCGAGCCAAGGAACGACGAAAAATATGTTTCCATGGACCATGAAATCACATATGATTTTGAGACATATATAAATGAGGATCATGAATTCTTTGACTCTGATGATGAAGAATCTTTAGATGAAGTCTCGCTTGAGCTTAAGGAAGAGGATTTTTGTGAGATGAACGGGCTTGAGGAGCATGACGAACCTTTTGATAGCCCGATTATTGAAGATTGTGATCAGGTTGGGGCTAACTTGGACGATCCAAATCCAGATGATTCAATCAGTAGCCCCACTACTCAATCACACCATGAAGAGCTGAATTATAATATTTTTGAGATCACCAGACCCAAGTCAATCCTGATTTAGCCACAATTGTTGGACTTGGGTATTTTGGGTGGGGTGTACAACGTTCTGGAGGTCCAAGAAACCTTGATCTTGGAGGATAGGAAGTTGGAAATAAAACTATGGGAAGCTACTTATGAGGGAACTATGATTTTCGATCTAAGGGTACCTATTAACTTGAAACCACTTGCTTTCTACTAGGACCCTTATGATATCCTTCATGTGCAACCCAAGCTCGGAATAATTGACTATCTTCCTGAGTTGAACTTTAAGTGGATACCCGAGTTGAGTGAATCAGATCTACCCATTGCCCACCACTTTAGTCTTGGATTGCACACCACCAAACTGTAGGCCTGGCCTTGCAAGCACAATAATCTTCGATTCTTGGTGATTTTCATTCAGAACTTCAGAACTACTAAACCCTGGGGCATGGGCCTACATGATAATATGGTCCACATCTGTGGATAGCTTCTATTAGTGGGTTTGAGGATCAATATTTTTATTTTGATTCTGACCTGCATTTGTGAATTCTCAAATTCTTTTTTGTATGTATATTATGCCTAGCTGAAGGCATTAAAACTTAGCACGTGGGTATACTCCCTTCTCTCTACAGAGCTGACCAGATTGTCTGTATTTCTATAATGAGGTATACGCCCTTTTCATGTCTATATTTCTACAATGAGGACATTGCATCATTTAGGCATGGGGGTGTGGATACATAATCCTGAAATTATTTCATTAGCTCTGTAGAATTTCTTTTATTTTCTTTAAAAAAAATTGAAGATTCAAAAAGAAAAAAAAAAAGAAAAAAATAGAATTAAAAGAAGAGAACTTACGCTTTTGGAGGTTATTAACTTTAGGAAATGATACGATAAGACCTGAACACTTAGACTCTTCAGGTCTTTAGGCTTAATTAGCTCGGGTGTCCACTCGAATGTGAACTTAGTCTTGAGTCCTTGCCAAGTAATTTTACATTAATTTGGTGAATAAACTAGTATGATAAGTACATGACTGTTGAGTAGACGAATGAGGCGATTTAAATATGTGTTCGTTGTAGTATCCTCTAAATCGCTCAATCAGCAAATACAATTTATTACTCGAATTGAAGTCTGAGGTCGAACATAGGGAGCAAGTATGGAATTCATGCGCTAATCGCAACAAATAATATAAATGAGCATAATTAATTACTCAAAACTAATGCTAAATGTAGCACATGAGTATATCAGGAATCTAATGAGGCAAAAAGACATCTAAGGCAAAATAATGGTGATTTGAATCACCAATTATTAGCTTAGATACACATATAATAATTACTTAATGATCTAAATAAATGAAAAGTATCAACCACTTTAAATCCACGCAAGCTTTAGTGCACAATGCACTATCAAACGATAGAACTTTCAACCAGAAAGCTTAAGTGCTTAGAAGCTACAGTGTTCAGTGAGCCTTTTGCTTTCTTTCCCTTCTCTTTCTCTTCTTCTTCTACAGTACTCTTCTTTTTCCATTCTTGCCTCTTCACGCATAAGGGAGGAGATCTTAGATTTTGGCTAAGTGTTGGAAGGTTTCAAGAGCAAAACCCCCTTTTCCCTGCTCTCTCTCGCTCTTTCCCTTCTATTCTCTTCCACAAGGGCAACTAGGAGTTCGGGTAATCAGGCATAAGCATACCCGGGACCAAGCCTGTGTGCGTGAGTGTCAAAGCTGAGGTGTGCACGGGTTAGGAGGATCAGGTGAGAAGGGTAAGGAGGACCTCACCCTCATGCTAGGAGGCGAAGCTGTCTGACAAAATCAAAATAACGCACTCCAATGGCTCCTGTATTTTCGAGGTGGGACTAAATGTCCCACCTTTCTTTTGCGAGCAGCAGCAGGTAAGAACATCTCCAATTGAAGTAGCTACTGGGGTTTACACTCTCAATCAAGGGTTTGGGTGTATTCTTGTATGGATTCCGCAATACTTGGAGTAATGACCTAGGGCTCACTTGGCCTCAAACACGAAGAACAAAGGAGTGAGGACAATGGTGGTGGAGCTTCGACTGAAGACCTGAAAAGCATGAATATGACCTTGCAGCCAAGTTGAAATACTTTAGGACCTTCGCCGGACCACGGTGAATGTGTGGGTAGTGGTGGCATGCCATGAGAGGGCAAATGGTGGTGTGCGGAGGTTGAAGATGGTGGTGCAGTAGTGGGTCGGCCGTCGGTGTGTTAGGATGAGTAAAAGGAGGGGAGATGTTAAGTGTTTTATGCAGGTGGATGTGGCGGATGTAATGGACTTGTTGGTGACGAGCATGGTGGTGCGTAGCGGTGGAAACGCCTTACCAAAGTGGTCATAGTAGATGGAGGAGATGAGGGTGAACGGCCTATTCGGTGGTTAGATTTACAGTTAAGAGGAGGAGAATTAACCCAAGAGTCCAAGCGAACTAAACTATTCCTAAACTAACAGACGAAAGGGGGGAGATCGATTCTGGGGTACATCAACGCTGGGGATGAAGGTGCTCTAATGGGGGTAGGACGACGAAGATGACGGAGGGAGAGGCATTGGCTGCTATGGCATGATGCGGAGGAAGACGACGAAGGAGAATCCACCACCGGTCTTGTGGGCAGACGAAGAAGGAGGTTGGAGAATATCGCTGGATGTCGAGGAGCTATTCGGCTGGAGAGGAGGGATGAAGTAGAGGGATTCCAAGGCAAATTCGAGCGTAGGGAGGACGGGCAGACCCTCGGGGTCTTTATATGGGTATTAGGGGTCTGTTGAAGGTTGGAAGGTCACTATAGTTGGAAACCTAAGAGATACCTGAATCTGTCATGCGTTCGCATGAGAGATTTTGAAGGTTATGGAAATTGAAATCAGGTGCATTAGAAAGAGAACTTCTCAAGGAATCTCCTTTCCAATTTTGGAAGGGATTCATTGATCAGAGGAGTTCTCTTCAATCAAAGGTCGTTGGAAAAGGATTCCTTCGTGATAATGGTGGAGGGACCTATTTGCAAAGAGTGATGACAAAGATAGGGGCTTGTTTGTTTGAAATTCGAAAGTTAGGGGCATGTGTGTGAGAGAAAAGACTTACGTAGGACCAAATTGCAAACTAGGTCAAGACAATCTCTGATTGGACCCAAATTTTGGTAAAAACCAAATTTGTACCAAAGAAATCCAATGGTGAACTTAGATTTAGGTTTTGACAAAGTTGGTTGGGTAATTTTTGCAAAAACCAAAATTAGGGCAATTGTTTATCTATGGCTCTATTTTAGGTCAAATTGAAGGTACCAAATCGTAGATAATATTTTTCTATGAATTTTAGAGGGTTTATGTGAATTTTATCCTAACCAGAACCTTAGTGAATTAAGCAGGTCTATTTTTAGGGCTTTAGATGCCATTTAATTCTCAAAACGTGTAAAAACCCATTTCTATCTGCACGGACCCACTTGTTAGACATTTAAGACCATTTGACCTTTAATTAACCCTTGAAGAATCCTGTGATTGTTCTGCAATTGAGATATGCTGTTAAAGTTGCAGTTTTATCCCTGTTTTACTGTCTTTCTCTCAGAATGATTATGCAATGAATTATGGTCCTCTGGTGGTTATTTTGGAGCATTTATTCCTTAATTATGACTAATTAAAGCTAGATATGGCTGATGATGATGTTATCATCATACCCCCATGCCTAACTTTTGCTATTTCCTTAGGAAAATTTCATGGAATTAACTCAAATTCTAGACCATGCCTTTTTATGCTCAGATTTATGATGTGTGCTTTCTTCTATATATTAAGTTAGAATGCTAACAATAGGCCTAGAGGTACTCAAGTATCAGCCAAGATCCGGACATGACCAGCTTTAGAGTCAGTCTGCCACGAAGGTTTCTAAGGCTCATAGGAACTAACCTAAGGTTCGTTGAACTCCGCAGTTAAAGCACCCGTGCTTAAAACATGGTTAGTCCCGATTTAGTTTGCAGTGTGTTTTTGTAAGAGACAGATAGAAGAATTTTTTGCATTTTTTGGAGAGCTTTCTCTCTATTTTTCTTCTTTATTTCTAGCTTTAGATTGGCTTTACAACATGATTTTTATTGGATTCCTAGCTCCCACCATCAATCCTCATAGGGTCCGTGGCTTTTGATGCTTCGAGATAGCACCGCCAATGGCAACCCCGAGAACCCTGGCTTTCAACACTTCGAGATAGTGTCACCCATGGTGTTCTGTAGCTAAATTCAGGCCCTGGCAATCGACATTTTAGGATAATCCCACCCATGGCACTTGAATTAGCACAAGGTGCTTACGTGTCCCCAGTAGGATATTTAGATAGCCTAGGAGATAAGCACCAAGGAGACGGTATGTTATTGCACATCTTTGACGGGAATTTCCCAGCTCTCTACACCAGGAACTCATCTAAATCATCTTGTGTTGATAAGCCGCTCCTAATATAGGTGGCTTTTCCATAATAGAATTAACTCATTTGCGTGATTTTGATAATTAAGTGCATTGAGCCAGACTATGTGTGTATTAAGGTTCTTAGGTTATCAAGTTTTGCAAACCAAAGGTCAGTTAACGAGGTCGAATAATCCTGAAGCCTTAGACCTAACACTTAAGCTTCGCATTTTCCTCAACCTCTTGAGGACTATCCAGATCTTAATGGATACGTGAATTTTTAAGCCTTAAACAAGCCCAAGAGGCCTAAGATCAGCACTCATACTAATCTTCATGTCTCTTAGCACTTTTAATTTTCATATTTTCTTTTGATTTGGTCAAGAACTTAAATAGATTCCATAATCTTTTACTAATGACTATCACTTTTTATTTCAAATTGTTGCTTGTTTTTGACATTTTAAATCACCTCCTCTCTTCCTCTTAAGAATGATTTGCATTTAATTCTCAAAATTTTCTCCCCTTTTGTCCATTTTTTTTATTCTTTTCAAAATTTTCTATATGTATATTTTAGAATATGTATTTTTTGTGAGAACCATTCAGAACTTTGAATTTTTGTATGTTTGCACTTGAACACCTCCTATGCCTAAGTTTTGCAATGTCCTCATTGTAAACTGGAGGGTATGAAATCAGTTTGGGTTCAGGAATTACAATAGGATAATCGGGTGGGCGAACGGGTTGGGATGACTGTTGCGGACGATTTCAAGCTCTGTTACGAGTACCAAAGGTGGAGTTGACTGTTCTAAAACTGAACTCGAAGTACAATAGATGTGAGGTACAAAAGGATAATCAGAAAGATCTCAGGTTTTTGGAATGACGGGTTGCCTCCCGTTAAGAGCTAAATTCAATGCCTTCAATCGAGCAAAAAAAAGGTATCGAAAAGGAGTCATAAAATCAGATGAATTTTGTAAAACAAGCACCTTGATCAATAGTCTGGTTAGTCCAACCAAGTGCTTGTTCAAGTCAACAGGCTGATGATGCAGCCCAAACCTAATCAATCTGGCGGGTTGATAGATGTGAATCAGTAGATGTGGAACCCACCATATGCTGTGGAGCTCAAGTAGATGTGGAAGTGAAAAGGTAGGGTTTGGCTGAATTGGATCAGCTTGGTCAGAGCAAGGATCCTCAAATGAAAAAGAGTCAGTGGAGGATGTAAGAACCCTACGGGAGTGATCAAAGAAGGTTGGGGCATGATTATTAGTCTGATCGAAGTCCAAAACCCGATTGAAAGATGAAGGAGAATCTTCTACAACCGGCTCATCGAGAGGAGAATCTGAGTAAAAATTGAGTCCGATTGCAGGTCAGGGTTGGGAATGGATTTTGGAAGGCTCTGTATGTGAAGAAGAGGTGGCATCAATAAAAATTGTGTGAGGGATCCTCTAGGAAAGATTCCAAGGTAGGTTCTATTGGTGCTAGAGCACCACGATCATTTGTTTTGATGATAACAAAACACGTGTCATTTAACATTTGCGCTTGGAGTCTTAGATTTCAGGACATTTGCAAATGGAGACGTGATTAGACGGAGTTCGAGCTTGCATCCAGGGTGGATTGGAGGAGCTTGATGGAAAGCAGAGGAGATTCGCAAGGAGAGATAGATTGAAGAAGGAAGGAGATGAAGAATAGGATATATTTCCTTCCTTGTACTCTTTGTATTTTTTTGTTTCTTTTGTTGCTCTTTATTTTTTGTTACTTAGATTCATGTTAAAGAGCCTCAAAATACCCTAACAGTAGTCCTAGGAACACCGGCACAACCCTAGGATACTTATGTTTTTTGTAGAGAACTTAGAAAACCAATATAGGGTTCAAACAGCATTTCCAGACGTCTAATTCCAAAATCAGACTTCCGATAATGTTTTTTAAGACGTCTGACTGTTGATTCAGACGTCTGATAACATTTAGGCTGGACTTGTTGTTCTGTCTGATGAAATTAGACGTCCAGACCTTAGACCAGACGTCTTAGAAGACGTCTGATGACTTTTCCAGACGTCCAATTAGTGGACCGTTGGCTGGCTCAGCAAACACTCGAGGATATGACCGTTAGAGCCATATCAGACGTCTAATAAATGACTGTTTTGCCTCGGCTGACCCAAAATTTCTTCTCAGAGATTTTCTAGCCGTTGCACTCTCTTGGAAATCCATTCCCACGAAAAAGTAGGTTTCCAGACGTCCAGACATAGTGCCATACGTCCTGTATGTCGTCTAATGGACTTGCGCTAGAACCCTGTTTAGATCTGATTCAAGTCAGGAAGAGACCCGCCTAAAATCAGACGTCTGACATTATTTTCAGACGTCTTAAACTGATCTTCCAGACGTCTGATGCCAGGATCAGATGTCTGATAACCCTGTCAGTGCAATCATTGTTCCTGATTTCGGCCTGATTCTTTTGGGCTTTGCTCCCAACGGCTATGGAAGCTTTCCTAGGCCTTCCAAAGCATTCCTAAGGCCTCTATAAATAGAGAGGAACCTCTTACACACTAAGATACACCTAGATACACAAGAAATACTTTGTAATACACTCTCGCACTCTTTTGTGTCCAAGCAAGCTCTTGCTCACCAAGCTCAAGTTCTTCATCTAGAGAGCATCAAGATATTGTGCACCCGCTCTGCCGCCGTAGTTCACGAGAGCGACGTTGTGCCCTGGCGTGGCTCATGCACCCGCGTCATCGATTCGACGCACTCCTTGCAAAGGGGAGTTTCCTAATTCCTATAGAAGCTTAGGTTAAAAATTACTTTGTTGGCTCTATAGGATTATTTGTTATTTTATCTTTGTTATTTGGTTGGGTATTTGCTTTACGAATTCCCGTCTCCTTCATGGGGCAAAATCCTTCTCGTGGAGAGAAGGGGTTGAGGAACGCTACCCTCGCACTTGTAGCGTGGTTGTAATTGAGGTTGAATCACCCTTGTTTAAAGTGATTCGTTTAGTGGATTTGATCAACTTAGTTGATCGGAAAATCCTAACTCCAGAGGGTTAGGTGGTGGTTTTCACCCGATTTTGGGTTCCCACCTAAAAATAATTGTGTACTTTGTGTGTTTGTCTATTTTGTGAAATTTGTATTTTTTCAATTCTGCATTTTTTACGTCACGCTGATCTCACCCCCTCCGAGTAGGGTGAATCTACAACTGGTATCAGAGTAGGTCTCGCGTTATCGGTGTTACAAACCGGCGAGGACCTAGATATGGAGGGAAAAGCATTCGTGTGCACCGAAGGACACGATACCTCGCGACCACCATACTTTGCAGGTATAGATTTCGTTTATTGGAAAATCATATGACTATGTGGTTGCAGGCCTACGACTTCCGGGTGTGGGAAAAATGTGAATCTGCATTTGTGATTCCCAAGAAACCCACAAGAGGTTACTCAGAAGATCAGGTTCGGAATCTCAACCTCAACGTAAAGGCAATGAATGCCTTATATTGCACATTGAGTCCGAAAGAGTTCGAGCAAATCCAAGAGTGCACTACCGCCCATGAGATATGGAGGAAGTTAGAAGACACTCATGAGGAGACGAGCTCGGAAGAAGATCTAGAGAAGAAGGAAACCGCGTGCTTTGGTTTCATGACCAAAGGAAGTGATAGCGACAGTGAAAGCGGAAGCGACTCAGACAACGAGGTAAGTTACGATTTACAAGATGCATTTAATGAACTTTTTGAAGTTAGTAAAGCACTTAAGATAGAAAATAAAAGCATTAAAAAGAACCTTAACTTTCTTAAAAAGGAAAATGATAGGTTAGTAAAACAACTCAAGGACATAGAAAATAGTCCTAAAAATGATAACCTATTATTAGAAAATCATAACCTCATCAATGAAAATAATAAATTGGTTAAGGAAAATGTTAATCTAAAAATAGAAATTTCTGATTTAAAGACTAAGATGCATATCATAGAAAAAGAAATTGCATGTCTTAGGGAAAACTCTAACAAATTAATTAACAAAGTAGATAATTTTTATAGCCCTAAGGTTGAGAAAGGATCTCTGTCATGGAGACCCGCTAACAGATCCGGATCCAAGCCCACTTGGATACGGAAAAAGGAATTGGAATCTTGTTTTGTAGGTTTCAGGGATAGCTACAACACAAAGGATTGGACCTACAAACTCAAGGTTGGTCAACTCGAGTTGGGAGAACGAGAAGACCGACGAGACGGTGAACAAACGATGGACCCACCGCACGTCGACCGCCAGACTGGAGACCGGCACCGATGCCTGGGCCTCCAAGCTATGGATGGGGCCCCATCCGATGTGGCATCCACCAACACCATTTGGGCCATTTTCTTGGCCATGGTAGGTGAGGTAAAAATTCTTCACCCTATCTTTTTATCATTAGCATTTAGATAGGGGGAGTTAAAAAGATTTATGAGCTAATTGTCAATTTTTAAGGGGGAGATGCAAGTTTGCAAAATTTCCTTTATTAAGGGGGAGAAAATAATAGCTATCTTGTTGTTACAGAAAGGGGGAGAACATTACTTTTGAAATTCATAGAAGAACATGTTTTAAGGGGGAGTTATAGGAAATATCAATTAAACCTTTTTGATAATGTCAAAAAGGGGGAGGATTTTTTTTTCATTATTATTTATGATTCTGTCATCATCAAAAAGGGGGAGATTGTTGGTGGTAGAGCACCATGATCATTTGTTTTGATGATAACAGAACACGTGTCATTTAACATTTGCACTTGGAGTCTTAGATTTCAGGACAATTGCAAATGGAGACGTGATTAGACGGAGTTCGAGCTCGCATCTAGGACGGATTGGAGGAGCTTGATGGAAAACAGAGGAGATTCGTGAGGAGAGATATATTGAAGAAGGAAGGAAATGAAGAATAGGATAGATTTTCTTCTCTTGTACTCTCTGTATTTTTTTGTTTCTTTTGTTGCTCTTTATTTTTTGTTACTTAGATTCATGTTAAAGAGCCTCAAAGTACCCTAACAGTAGTCCTAGGAACACCGGCACAACCCCAGGATACTTAGGTTTTATTTAGAGAACTTAGAATACCAATATAGGGTTTAAACAACATTTCCAGACGTCTAATTCCAAAATCAGACGTCCGATAATGTGTTTTAAGATGTCTGACTGTTGATTCAGACTTCTGATAACATTTCGGCTGGACTTGTTCAGTCTGATGAAATCAGACGTCCAGACCTTAGACCAGATGTCCTAGAAGACGTCTGATGACTTTGTTAGACGTCCAATTAGTGGACCGCTGGCTGGCTCAGCAAACACTCGAGGATATGACCGTTAGAGCCTTATCAGACATCTAATAAATGACTGTTTTGCCTCGGCTGACCCAAAATCTCTTCTTAGAGATTTTCTAGCCGTTGCACTCTCTTGGAAATCCATTCCCATGAAAAAGTAGGTTTCCAGACGTCCAGACATAGTGCCATACGTCCTGTATGTCGTCTGATGGACTTGCGCTAGAACCCTGTTTAGATCTGATTCAAGTCAGGAAGAGACCCGCCTAAAATCAGACGTCTGACATTATTTTCAGACGTCTTAAAGTGATCTTTCAGACGTCTGATGCCAGGATCAGATGTCTGATAACCCTTTTAGTGCAATCATTGTTCCTGATTTCGGCCTGATTCTCTTGGGCTTTGCTCCCAACAGCTATGGAAGCTTTCCTAAGCCTTCCAAAGCTTTCCTAAGGCCTCTATTAATAGAGAGGAACCTCTTACACACCAAGATACACCTAGATACACAAGAAACACTTTGTAATACACTCTCGCACTCTTTTGTGTCCAAGCAAGCTCTTGCTCTCCAAGCTCAAGTTCTTCATCTAGAGAGCATCAAGCTGTTGTGCACCCGCTCTCCCGCCATAGTTCACGAGAGCAACGTTGCACCATCGCGTGGCTCACGCACCCACGTCATCGATTCGACGCACTCCTTGCAAAGGGGAGTTTCCTAATTCCTATAGAAGCTTAGGTTAAAAATTACTTTGTTGGCTCTATAGGATTGTTTGTTATTTTATCTTTGTTATTTGGTTGGGTATTCGCTTTGCGAATTCCCGTCTCCTTCGTGGGACAAAATCCTTCTCGTGGAGAGAAGGGGTTGAGGAACGCTACCCTCGCACTTGTAGCTTGGTTGTAATTGAGGTTGAATCACCCTCGTTTAAAGTGATTCGTTTAGTGGATTTGATCAACTTAGTTGATCGGAAAATCCTAACTCCAGAGGGCTAGGTGGTGGTTTTCACCCGATTTTGGGTTTCCACCTAAAAATAATTGTGTACTTTGTGTGTTTGTCTATTTTGTGAGATTGGTATTTTTTCAATTCCGCATTTTTTTCATCATTCTGATCTCACCCCCTCTGAGTAGGGCGAATCTATAATTGGTATCAGAGCAGGTCTCGTGTTATCGGTGTTACAAATCGGCGAGGATCTAGATATGGAGGGAAAAGCATTCGTGTGCACCGAAGGACATGATACCTCGCGACCACCATAGTTTGCAGGTATAGATTTATTTTATTGGAAAAATCGTATGAATATGTGGTTGCAGGCCTACGACTTCCGGGTGTGGGAAAAATGCGAATCTGCATTTGTGATTCCCAAGAAACCCGCAAGAGGTTACTCAGAAGATCAGGTTCGGAATCTCAACCTCAACGCAAAGGCAATGAATGCCTTGTATTGCGCATTGAGTCCGAAAGAGTTCGAGCAAATCCAAGAGTGCACTACCGCCCATGAGATATGGAGGAAGTTAGAAGACACTCATGAGGAGACGAGCTCGGAAGAAGATCTCGAGAAGAAGGAAACCGCGTGCTTTGGTTTCATGGCCAGAGGAAGTGATAGCGACAGCGAAAGCGGAAGCGACTCAGACAACGAGGTAAGTTACGATTTACAAGATGCATTTAATGAACTTTTTGAAGTTAGTAAAGCAATTAAGATAGAAAATAAAAACATTAAAAAGAACCTTAATTTTCTTAAAAATGAAAATGATAGGTTAGGAAAACAACTCAAGGACATAGAAAATAGTCCTAAAAATGATAACCTACTATTAGAAAATCATAACCTCATCAATGAAAATAATAAATTGGTTGAAGAAAATGTTAGTCTAAAAATAAAAATTTCTGATTTAAAGACTAAGATGCATATTATAGAAAAAGAAATTGCATGTCTTAGGGAAAACTTTAACAAATTAATTAACAAAGTAGATAATTTTTATAGCCCTAAGGTTGAGAAAGGATCTCCGTCATGGAGATCCGCTAACAGATCCGGATCCAAGCCCACTTGGATACGGAAAAAGGAATTGGAATCTTGTTTTGTAGGTTTCAGGGATACCTACAACACAGAGGATTGGACCTACAAACTCAAGGCTGGTCAACTCGAGTTGGGAGAACCAAGGAGTAGACCAAGGAGGAGAACAAGAAGACCGACGAGACGGCGAACAAACGATGGACCCGCCGCATGTCGACCGCCAGATTAGAGACCGGCGCCGATGCCCGAGCCTCCAAGCTATGGATGGGAGCCCCATCCGATGTGGCATCCACCACCACCATTTGGGCCATTTTATTGGCCATGGTAGGTGAGGTAAAAATTCTTCACCCTATCTTTTTATCATTAGCATTTAGATAGGGGGAGTTAAAAAGATTTATGAGCTAATTGTCAATTTTTAAGGGGGAGATGCAAGTTTGCAAAATTTCCTTTAGTAAGCGGGAGAAAATAATAGCTATCTTGTTACAGAAAGGGGGAGAACATTACTTTTGAAATTCGTAGAAGAACATGTTTTAAGGAGGAGTTATAGGAAATATCAATTAAACCTTTTTGATAATGTCAAAAAGGGGGAGGATTTTTTTTTCATTATTATTTATGATTCTGTCATCATCAAAAAGGGGGAGATTGTTGGTGGTAGAGCACCATGATCATTTGTTTTGATGATAACGGAACAAGTGTCATTTAACATTTGCACTTGGAGTCTTAGATTTCAGGACAATTGCAAATGGAGACGTGATTAGACGGAGTTTGAGCTCGCATCCAGGACGGATTGGAGGAGCTTGATGGAAAACAGAGGAGATTCGTGAGGAGCGATAGATTGAAGAAGGAAGGAGATGAAGAATAGGATAGATTTCCTTCTCTTGTACTCTTTGTATTGTTTCGTTTCTTTTGTTGCTCTTTATTTTTTGTTACTTAGATTCATGTTAAAGAGCCTCAAAGTACACTAATAGTAGTCCTAGGAACACCGGCACAACCCTAGGATACTTAGGTTTTCTATAGAGAACTTAGAAAACCAATATAGGGTTCAAATAACATTTCCAGACGTCTAATTCCAAAATCAGACATCTGATAATGTGTTTTAAGACGTCTGACAGTTGATTCAGACGTCTGATAACATTTAGGCTGGACTTGTTGTTCTGTCTGATGAAATCAGACGTCCAGACCTTAGACCAGACGTCTTAGAAGACGTCTGATGACTTTGCCAAACGTCCAATTAGTGGACCGTTGGCTGACCAGCAAACACTGGAGGATATGACCGTTAAAGCCTTATCAGACGTCCTTAGGCCTTTCCAGACATCTGATAAATGATCGTTTTGCCTCGGCTGACCCAAAATCTCTTCTCAGAGATTTTCTAGTCGTTGCACTCTCTTGGAAATCCATTCCCACGAAAAAGTAGGTTTCTAGACGTCCAGACATAGTGCCAGACGTCCTGTATGTTGTCTGATGGACTTGCGCTAGAACCCTGTTTAGATCTAATTCAAGTCAGGAAGAGACCCGCCTAAAATCAAACGTCTGACCTTATTTTCGGATGCCTTGAAGTGATCTTCCAGACGTCTGATGCTAGGATCAGACATCTGATAACCCTGTCAGTCCAATCATTATTCCTGATTTCGGCTTGATTCTCTTGGTATTTGCTCCCAACGGCTATGGAAGCTTTCTTAAGCCTTCTAAAGCTTTCCTAAGGCCTCTATAAATAGAGAGGAACCTCTTGCACACCAAGATACACCTAGATACACAAGAAACACTTTGTAATACACTCACACTCTTTTGTGTCCAAGCAAGCTCTTGCTCTCCAACCTCAAGTTCTTCATCTAGAGAGCATCAAGCTGTTGCGCACCCGCTCTCCCGCCGTAGTTCACGAGAGCGACGTTGCGCTGTCGCGTGGCTCATGCACCCACGTCATCGATTCGACGCACTCCTTGCAAAGGGGAGTTTCCTAATTCCTATAAAAGCTTAGGTTAAAAATTACTTTGTTGGCTCTATAGGATTATTTGTTATTTTATCTTTGTTATTTGGTTGGGTATTCGCTTTGCGAATTCCCGTCTCCTTCGTGGGACAAAATCCTTCTCGTGGAGAGAAGGGGTTGAGGAACGCTACCCTCGCACTTGTAGCGTGGTTGTAATTGCGGTTGAATCACCCTCGTTTAAAGTGATTCGTTTAGTGGATTTGATCAACTTAGTTGACCGGAAAATCCTAACTCGAGAGGGTTAGGTGGTGGTTTTCACCCGGTTTTGGGTTTCCACCTAAAAATAATTGTGTACTTTGTGTGTTTGTCTATTTTGTGAGATTGGTATTTTTTCAATTCTGCATTTTTTATGTCTCGCTGATCTCACCCCCTCCGAGTAGGGCAAATCTACAGGTTCATCTAAAGAGTCCTCATAATGGCCCTCAAAATCAAATATAAATGCCTGAAGAGTGTTTAGAGGGTTATGGAAATTTGAGTCAAGGAAAGATTCGAACTCTGGATTGCAGACACTCTCAGTAATTACTGTTTCTGATTCTTGAGGATCAAAATGTAATGATTCCATCTCAGTGGAACATGAATTTGAATTAATGATCTCGAGATCGGGGACCTCAGAGTTAGAGTTGAAGAATGGATCATGTATGCTGAGGTTGTAGATTGGCTAAGATTTGTCAGGAAACAATAGTTCTCCGAACTCAGGGTAAGATTCGAAATCGTTGGAGAACTTGCGAGAATCATGTTCTAAATTTGATTCGGGATCAGGAGTTCCACCACTGAGTAAATCAAGATATGGAGAAGTAGCAGCCTGACTTGGATCTAACCTGTTTTCAAATTTCGAGCTCAAAAAGGTGTCCTTATTAGACATAGGCTCGGGTTCTTTGCTTGTAGGGTAGACCCAATCGATTCCTAACTCTTCCAACTCCTCAATTTCTGTATCATAGATTGGCGTGACTTCTGAAATATCAATCTGTATCTCTGAGGAGGTTGGAGAGGTGCACTCATAAAATATAGGCCCAGAATCATAATATAGACAAAATCTGATTTCCATCACACGGGGCCTTGTAATCATCACAATAAGGCTCAGATCTAGATTCTAGCTTAAGGGTGTGGGTTGGATCACTAGAATCTTGGTTGGGCTCTACAAGGATGTCAGAATTGTTCTCGAGAATCACCTTATCAGAATAAGGGACAGAATTTACACCCTCAATAGGTTCTAATTCAATCTTAGTATCATAGGTGTCTAGGAAATCTAAACTTGTTGAACTAGGCTCTTAATTTTCTAGGGCTGGCTCAAAATTGTGAACACCTATAATCGGATCCTCCCAACCTATCTTCAGATCAGGAATGTCAATTTATTCCTATTTTGAATCAGATTCCATTTTGGATGGGGGTCCATAACAAGCTTGATCATCAAACTCAGGATTTGGAAAATTATATGGATTACTGGAATTACTCCAAGATGTCATCTTAACTTTTGATGGGTATTTTTGTTCGATGGATCTATACAATTGATTCAGAAATTCTCCCCATTTTCCCAAAAAAATTTGGAGTTCTTCTGGAACTGAAGGATTTGACTAATATTGAAGACAATCATTGTTGTGTAATTTCACCAATTCCATGTGTTCTGCTAAAAGATCATCCTAGGATGAACTATGGTTTAGTTGTATCCATATCATCTCCATATGGTTCAAAATGTGGTTCATTGTTTTTTTGATCCTGAATGTCCCTTTTACAATGTTCTTTATGGTTTCTATAAGCATTCTCAGTTGTCTTATCTTTCATGCTCATTTGGGACTCAGGTTTCCTAAACAGTCTTCCTATATAGCCAGGCTACATTTTTGAATCAAGTGGTGGAATCAAGATGTAGAATCAAACTCATGATTAGATTGTAGTTGATTTGACCAGATGAAAATCCCTAAGATGATCTGTGTATGTGTACTAAAGAAAAGATGAGGGACTAGTTGTTGTTGGACTCAATCAAAGCACCTAAAGATTTTTGGATGACTAGAGAGGTTCAGGGCAGTTGATACCCCTAGATTAGAAAGTCACCCACCTGAGAATTACCTGGATAGCCAGGAAGGGAGAGTCTTGCAAAGACCCCTACACAGTAGAGCATCGCCACGGGTTACAGGGTTTCCCCCACCCAACCTTCCTTGTCACCAAGGGTCTAGGTAGACCAAAATGGATAACTTGACCTCTTAAGTCTACCAATTTTATGTCCTAATTTGTGCCTTTAATTCCACTTGATTAGAAGTGAATTTGACTTGTGACCTAATTTGGAAGTTGGTTGGCCTACTCGGTAGACCAACTCCGCCTGACTTGCCCTAAAGATGGCCGAATGAAATCTAGGTCAAGACTTAGAAATCACCATGAATTAACTCTCAAGTTATTAGGTCCAAGGGTTTTAGGGGTCAAGTAAAATTAGAGCTTGATTTTAGGGTTTTGTTGATTAGATCTTTTCAACCCAGGGCTTGGGTAGCACACAAATGGGGGTGGGTTGTTTCCTTTTATGCAAGCAAGTGTGAACTAGCACTCCAAAACCCTAAATTGAAACCCTAATTGCCTCTATTCTGCATAAAATTTGATCTTAACTTGTTCAGCTTGGGCTGCAAGAAAGATGTTAGCCCAAAGTGATTTAGAACTTAAGCGTAGTCCCTAATAGGTATAGGAAAATAAGGTAGGGAATTTCTAAATAGAATCGTCTCATGCTTCAACCAGATATGAAATTTGTTCACAAATCAGGAAACTTGCCTTTTTAAATGATGATTACTATAAAAATAAGGTAGGTGATTCCTAATTGATTGTTTCATTTTTTATCCTCCCAGGATTAAGAGGTTGATAAGGGAACAATAGAAAATTTACTTGCACTGGAGTGGCTATTTTGCGCGGAAGATCGCCATGTGATATAACTCGCAAAATCACAAGAAATCAATCAAGGCAAGTTAGTGCTCAAATATATTCAAAATATAGCAAGAGAATAGCGGTAAATTGCATGTTGCTCCCCGACAATGGCACCAAGATGTTGATGCCAGCGAATGAGGTGATTTAAATATGCATTCATTGTAGTATCTTCTAAATTGCTCAATCAACAAGTACAATTTATTATTCGAATTGAAGTCCAAGATCGAACACAGGGAGCAAGTATGAAATTCGCGTGCTAATCTCAACAAATAATATAAATGAGCACAATTAATTACTCAAAACTAATATCCAACCTAGCACATGGGTATATCAAGAATCTAATGAGGCAAAAGGACATTTAAGGAAAAATAATAGTGATTTGAATCACCAATCATTATCTTAGATACACATATAATAATTACTTAATGATCTAAATAAATGAACAGTATCAACCACTTTAAATCCACGCAAGCTTTAGCGCACAGTTCACTATCAGACAACAGAACATTCAACTAGATGGCTTAAGTGCTAAGAAGCTACAGTGTTCAATGAGTCTTCTTCTATCTTGCCCTTCTCTTTCTCTTCTTCTACAGTCCGCCTCTTCTTTTACCTTTCTTGCCTCTTCACGCTCAAGGGAGGAGATCTCAGATTTTGACTAAGTGTTGGAAGGTTTCAAGAGCAAAACCCCCCTTTTCCATACTCTCTCTCTCTCTTTCCCTTCTCTTCTTTGCCTCAAGGGCAATAGGGCATTCGGGTGATCGGGAATAAGCGCACTCAGGACCAGGGCTTTGTGCATGAGTGTCACAGTCGAGGTGTGCTCAGGATAGGTGGATCAGGTGACAAGGGTAAGGAGGACCTCACCCTCATGTTAGGAAGCAAAGAGGCTGTGTGACAAAATCATAATAAAGCACTCGAACGACTCCTATATTTTCGAGGTGGGACTAAATGTCCCACCTTTCTTTTGCAAGCAGCAGCAGGTGAAAATGTCTCCAATTGAAGTAGCTGCTGGGGTTTACACTCTCAATCAATATCTTAGGCATATTCTTGGATGGATTCCACACCGCCTAGAGCAACGACCTGAGGCTCGCTTGGCCTCGAACACGAAGAACGAAGGCGGCGAGGATGACGGTGGCGGAGCTCCGACCGAAGACCTGAAAAGCATGAATATAGCCTTGCGACCAAGTTAAAATATTTTAGGACCTTCTCTGGACCACGGCTAATGTCTGGGGGTGGTGTCGTGCCGTGAGAGGGTGTATGGTGGTGTGAGAAGGTCGAAGATGGTGTGCGGCAGTGGGTCGATCGTCGAGGTGTTAGGATGAGTAATAGGAGGGGAGATGTTAAGGCTTTTATGCAGGTGGATGTGGCGGTGGTAACAGACTTATTGGTGAGGTGAATGGAGGTGCGTAGAAATGGAAACACCTCACCAGAGTGGTTTCCAGAGATGGAGGAGATGAGGGTGAATTGCGTATTTGGTGGTCAAATTTAGAGTTAAGAGGAGGAGAATTAACCTAAGAGTCTAAGGGAACGAAACTACTCCTAAACTAATGAATGAAAGGGGGGGGGATTGACTTACTAGGGGTACATCGGCGTTGAGGACGATGGTGCTCTGGTGGGGTAGGATGGTGAAGACGACGAACGGAGAGGTGTTGGTTGGTTCGGTACGACGTGGAGGAAGACAAGGAAGGAGAATCCGCCGCCGGTATTGTAGGTGGACGACGAGGGAGGTTGGAGAAGAACGTCGAATGTCGAGGAGCTATTTGGTCAGAGAGGAGGGATGAAGTAGAGGGATTCCAGGCCAAATACTAGATTAAGGAGGACGGGCAAGCCTTGGAGGTCATTATATAGGTATCAAGGGTTGGTTGGAGCTTAGAAGCCAAGCTTTCAAGCTTGGAAGGTCTTCGAAGTTGGAAACCTAAGAGATAACCGAATCTCTCATGCCTTTGCATGAAAGATTGGGAACATTACGGAGATTGAAATTGAGTGTGTTGGAAAGAGAACTTTTCAAGGAATCTCTTTTCCAATTTTGGAAGGGATTCATGGATTAGAGGAGTTCTCTTCAATCAAAGGTCACCAAAGAAGGATGCCTCCACGATATAGTGGAGGGACCTATTTACAAAGAGTGGTGACAAATATAGGGGCCTATTTGTAGGGAATTTGAAAGTTAGGAGCATGTGTGTGAGAGAAAAGACCTAGACAGGACCAAATTGCAAACTAGGTCAAGACAATCTCTGATTGGGCCCAAATTTTGGTACAAACCTAATGTGAACCCAAGAAATCCAATGGTGAAGTTAGATTTAGGTTCTGACCAACTTTTTTCGGTAAGTTATGCAAAAACCCAAATTAGGACAATTGTTTGTCTATGGCTCTATTTTAGGTCAAATTGGGTTCCAATGGTAGAATTGAAGGTACCAAATCATTGATAATATTTTTATATGAATTTTATAGGATTTATGTGAATTTTATCCTGACCAAAACCTCAATAGATTAAGCGGGTCTATTTTTAGGATTTCAGATGTCATTTTATTCTCGAAACGCGTAAAAATCCATTTCAGTCTACACGGACCCACTTGTTAGACATTTAAGACCATTTGACCTTTAATTAACCACTGAGGAATCTTGTGATTGTTCTGCAATTGGGATATGCTGTTAAAACTGTAGTTTTATCCTTATTTTACTATCTTTCTCTTAGAATGATTATGCAATGAATTATGATCCTCTAGCTGTTATGTAGGAGCTTTTATTCCTTGATTATGACTAATTAAAGCTAGATATGGCTGATGATGACATTATCATCAATGACTTATCAACCCGCCCTCTAATTTGAGGGGATTTTAAGTCTAGGCATCTGCATACATATTGCACTAACTCACTTTCCAACGATTTTTACGGAAATTGGCTAGCTAGTGAGCTATCTAGGGTGGTTTGGCTAGCAAGTTGTTGGTGGTAATTGCTCATCGGCTGGTTTTCCAGAGCCCAACCACACTACCATTCTCTTCATACTGCCTTTAGATAAATCTTAGATCAGGGAAGCCACCTACTTAGGAAAAAAAAAAGTGCACAAAAAATAGAAAAATGAGCAAACAAAAAAAATAACCCACACTTCTCTGCATGAGTATGGCTGGCAAGTTACCGTGGGTAACAGCCCATTTGCCGATGGTGCAGAGCCCAGCTCACAAAAATTTACAGTAATTCCCAAAATACTTAGGGAAGAAGTGGGGAAGTAGAATAAATCGGGGAGATATACATTGGGTTCACCCTTATGTTGACCCCATAAAACATAAAGTAGGGAGAAAGCTACCATTCGAAAAGATAAACCTTTAAGCAGAAACTCTAAAGGTCACCTAGGGTCATAGAAACCCAAAGTCCATTTTAACGGCCGCTTACTGAGTCTATCTCCCTTTCTCAAAATGCTTAGCACTTGGAGTCCTTTTTGAGTCCTGGACGGGTCGAGTAACCGTAAAAAGTTATCTCGAAACTCTTAAACTCCAAAAGTACAAAAAAAATTAGAAAAGAAGGAAAACAAAAAAAAGGTATCTTCCCTTTTCAAATAAGGCAAGGACTTGGGCAGTTTGCATTTTGGCAGACACCCGGGTACTGTTGAGTTTACATAGTTTAAGACCTTAGTTTAAATTTTCTACTGTTAATAAACGACTTAGGCCTAAGCGATCGAGTCCAAATTCTATTTTTATAGATAGCATGTAGTTTAATTTTGCTATAGACTAGTAAAAGATAGGAATGGGGGTATGATGAACACATCCATTTTGGTTGAAATGCCTATTCATGCATGTTCCTAGGCTTATATTTGCATTCCATATTATAAATATAGCATAGCATGCATCATTCTGCATTTAGAGTAGTGTATATTTTAGGTTAATTGCATCCTTTTTGTTGTTAGGAGAGAAGGGGATTTATTTCGGAGCCTCGAATTGATGATCCAATTGTACGGATCTGATCAGGATGACGTTTAGAGTCCAATGCCTCCAAAATAGCCTTAATCAGAGTCTTGTAGAACCATATGCAGTCTAAAGAAGATCAACGACCAAGGAACTAGGTGATGTAATTCGGAGCTTCAAACCACAAATCTGACCATGCGGATGGATTCGGGTTGATGATCGCAGCCAAATGGAGTGAAAAATGACTCAACCTGACCTCTGCAGCAACCCCTACAACAGAAAGAAGATGGATGGCCTAAATCATGCAACGTGGAGCAACCCAGACTACCCATGCACACGCACGCTCCACCACGTAGGTGTGTGTGCTCGTGTGGAGGCACGCAAGCACAGCAGCGTAGCGTGCACACATGGGCGCGCACGAAGCAAGTGATAGTGCAGCGATAGCGTGGGTGCAAGGCTAACTTCGGCGACGTTTGTGGCATATCTTCAACAACGTTTATGACCATCACTAAATGTCCTGTATATGAAATTAATCATTTCCTCCACTATAAAAGGACCCGAACCCCTCCCATTCTTCTTCATCTCTTCCTTTCTTCTCCTCACCACCTCCAGGGCTCTAGAAGGAGCTTGTCCCAAGCTCGGGATGCTCCTCTAGAGTAGAATCAAATGTTTTTTCCCTCCCCTCATCCCCATTCTTGGAGCATCCCGTAGTTGTCTTCTCACCTCCCTTTGGGAAGAAGATCCTCACCACGATGCTGTCCTACCACGCCCTCCACCCTTTGGTTCCATCCTTGTTTGTCCCGCTTGTCACCACCTTCCTCCAGATAATGTCAGAGCAAGTCCTCCAAGCAACCGTTGAGGGGTTCTCACCTATCTCTATCTTTATTGTTTTCCTAGTTGAAATAAACATTTGATTATAAAACTACATGATTGTTTCTCTCTGTCTCTGTCTCTCTTTTTATTTCGCAAGTAGGTTAGCTATAATTCATCTATCTAATCTCTTGCCCTATGAAAATACCAACAAAAAAAAGAAAGATAAAAATGACAAAAAGGAAATAAAGCGAAACATGTATATTTCAAAACCAAATGTTCACCTCCCCGTATTCGACTTGGGACTCACTCTTTGAGTTTTGGTTATAAATTTTATCTTATCGATGGATTTTCTCATGAATCAAACTACGACGACAGGTTTTCCAAACCCCAATCCTTTCCATGTTCGAATCCAACGTCATCAGTGGAGGAGGGTGAAGAGGTCGATGAGGACAAGGTAAAGGAGGGAAAAGTGGAGGAGGGTGAGGTTGAAGTGGAGGATGGGGAGGTGGCAGCAATGTACAAAGGATAGGGCTCAAGTTGGGCATTTCATGGGGGTAAAGGTTTTGGGTCATGGGTATTGGAGTAGGAACCAAGAGGAAGAGGAGGCGACGATGGAGGACACATGCGAATGGGGTGAGGAGAGTTGGTGAGGAGTTGAGGAAGGGGAGGAGTTGGGGAAATTCTGGAGTGGATGGGAGGGAAGGGGAAATTTTTTGAGGGAAGGCTATTGTCACAGCTCCACTTGGAACCATCACCAAAGGGAAGGCTATGGTCACTGTCCCACTTGGAACCATCACCAAAGCCTTTTGTCACGATTCTCAAACCCATGACAAATGGTTAAAATACAAAATAAATCTCAGTCTACCATTTTGGTCATGATTTTGAGTGGAACCATGACCATAAGTTACTTTTGGTCAAAGTTCCCGGAATCGTGACCAAATACCCATGACCAATTCTTGATTTTCTAGTAGTGAAAGCTCAAAATAGCTGCACAAATTCAAATTGATTTGATTTGAAGCCTAAGTCCATCTAAACTCAAAAGAAGATGTTCACATAGTAGAGTGAGGTGAAATTCTCATTGAAGTAATGCTAAGGTGGTGGATTGGTTTGATTAAGTGGAGGAACTCCTCTGACCTCCATTATAGACAATGGAGAATTGGAGGTTGAGTTGAATTAGGCGAAATATGATTGATGGATAATCCAGGAGAAAAGAAGGTGGGAAATGTTCGTGAAAGGGTGAGGAAGGTGAAATAGGGATTGATTGGATGAATTGATGCCCAGACAAGGCTGGGATGGCCTCATCAGAGATAGAGAAGTTGAAGTTTGATTACAACTAATTACTCTTAATTACGCCTAAATCTAAGCTAAAGTCTACACCTAAGCTACTCTACTGGTTACCTGGAAGGATGAGGGATTCCATCATTGGCAGGCAAAATCAAGAAGAAACCAAAGTTGAGGAAGAGTAAGAACTCCGGCCAAGCGAAGTAGGCAGAGGAAGGATAGTGGCACGCTTCTCCACTATTACTTAAGTCGTCTGATACAGATAAGGCAATGTCTAATAGAGGTTAATTTTGAGCATTGTTGAATTATTTAAGTATTAAGTTAACATCGATTAAGTAGATTGAGATACTGTTTGATTATTTGAATAACTTGAATATGAGATGCATGTTTAATTAGAGGACCTAATTGGTGATCTAAATCACCACATTTTAGATTCTTTTTATTCTTTTTATCTCTTCATCTTCTGAGAATGCATTAAATTACACTGAATATCAATCTGATCAGTTTCATTTATTGAATATTTGTAATTGCGATTAATTGATTGTGTTAATCTATTTTAAATGATGATTAATGTGTGAGTTCCATATTTGCTCCTTGTGAATGACCTCGGACTCCTTTTACATTCTGAGTTTATAAATTTAATTGTTTGTTGTGCGATTTAGGAGTGTACTACAACGAATGCATATTTAAATCTCCTCTTTCGCATTCAACAATGGGTTCTTGTACATACAGAATGTTTAGCCATATGTTTGCTGGCATTACACTCTATTGTTATGCTAATTTTAGTTAATGTAAATTGGTTATTATTTTATTGGACTAGTATTCTTACATATATCTTTTATGGTGCCAATATGCTCCTTGCACAAATGTGCTTGGTTTTTAATTCTATTAAAACAACATTTCTCATGTTTTGTACATCTTGCTTCATGTTAATTTTTAGTTGGATAACTTGTTTCAATATGGCAAGTACTTGCTGGTACATTCTTCCACTTTTTCACAATCCAGTTTACGGTAGTTGATATTTCCTTGGATTTGTACTATTCATGCATATTTGATTTGAAATGGTTTATTTAATAGCAAGAGGAGTCTCAACTGGCAAAGAATTGATTTATTTGCTGGTAATGATCTTTTGGTTAAGTATGTTGTCACTTACTCAATTTGTCCTTTGGTTGGGCAACTTGACTTTTCCTTTTCTGGATAAGGTACTCAATGTTCTTGGCCATTAGATTAGTCAATCTTGCATTTCTCTTGCTAATGAGGTGCATGGCACTCTTGGCCTTTGGTTGTGTAGAGAAATTTATCCCTCATTGGACGAGGTACTTGGCAATTTGGGCATTTTGGTGTTCCCCTTGCCAGATGAGGTATTGTAACGACCCGGTTCCCGAGTCCCTACGAGACACGAGAACCGAACCGACTCGACTAATCCCAAGACCTAGTCGTCCAACGAGGAAGTAACCAAAAGACAGTAAAATAAACCACATTCAGCATGAATATAACTAACAGTAAGAAAGTACAGCAGTAAGGAAAGAAACTACTACAGTAGGTACCACCACAACAGTAGAACAACATTTATCATATAACAAGAACTGCAGGTAAAGAAGGTACAGCGAAAACAAAAACTACTCACTAGAATAGAAACAAAAAAGGTACAAAAGACTGTGGTAACTCTACTAGACCCTACTCGGCCCAGCGTCCTCTGCAGCCGCCAACCCTGGCTACTCAACACCTGGTCCTGAAAAAGGTAACGAGTGTAACACATCAGCAAAACGCTGAGTAGAGTGGCAAACTAACTAAAGGCAACAGTAGAGTGTACAGTAGCTGTTATGTTCTATTACTTCCTTTATTCACATCTTTCAATTTTCTCACTATTTCATTTATTTCTCAGATCCTTTACTTGATCTCGAATCTCCTCGTGGGAACGATCTTGATTGCTGTCTTTTCCAAAAGTAGAAGTAGCACGTGGTGCTCTCCTGGCTGGGAGAGTCCCCCGTGGTGATCCTACCCTCAGTCAACCACCCCAAGGTCACTGACAGACGTAACGGTGACTACGGCACGCGCGATAAACGCACAGGTAGCTAGCCCACACTGGCACGCGGTCAGTCGTTTCCGTTAACGGGTGCACCCAAAGCACAACACGGAACCAGGGCAGAGCCCTCTCAGTAACAGGGGTCCAACCCCTCCACAGTAACCAAACCGGGGCCTTGCCCCTCCACAGTCCGCGCACCCTCGCCTGACTACCCTGGTTTGCCCTAGTGGGCCTAACAAGTCGGTGAAGGAGGCTAGCAGAACCCCGGGGCCCGTGGGGTAGCTAGTACTCTCCTAACACTAGTAGCTCTCCTCAGTACTACGTACACGAGGGCCAACAAGTCGGTACAGAGCGGCCAATCCTAACCCCTGGGTCCCTGGGGTGGCTGGCCCCACTCTGCACTAAACAGGTACAGGTACTTCCCTTGGTACTACGTACCCAAGAGACAGTACAAACTACATCTCAGTTCCATTCCTTTTTCTTTCCAGGAGTTCCACTCCCAATTCCCCGTAGGGTTCCAACTCTTTATCTCAGAACATCATATGTTTCACTTTCCAGTTTCACGTTCTCACAATCCATGATCTCAATCATGTTTCTTTATTCATAACAGGCAGCTGTTAATTCAATTTACAGGCAGCTTTATATTCCTTTCCATTTTTCTAAGACTGCAGTATTATACATTCCACTAGTTTTTCCATCCTAGGGTTCATGCCACATCCTAGGATCTAGCATACAACTAGTTTCCAGCCCTAGGATTCATGCATCACCTAGGAGCTATCATTCCATACATTTCTCATTCCTAGGATTCATGCAATGTCCTAGATTCTAGTTATGGTTCCATACTTTAACAGATTTTAATAATAAACTTAAGCCACTCTACCAGGTACAACGGGAGTAATGGGGGCGTGATCGGGAATCCCGCGTGCCTCCGCGACTCCCAAGACTGCAATTGAATGAGGTCCTATCACAAGGATCAAACACAGGGAGTGTCTCAAAATAGTGTATAGCTACTGTAGACGGGCAGAGGAATTAATTCTGAAAAGAATGCAACTCGAATCACGGAAAACGGAGCCCGAACGGGCCCTAAACGGGTCGAAAAAGACGATACTGTGTAAAATCAGACGTCTGGAACTTATTCCAGACGTCTTAAAAGTGGATCAGAGAATTACCTGTTCAGCGTGGTTTCCCAGACATCCAGAAGTCTGCGGGAACGTCTGGCCTATCTCCCAGACGTCCGATGGTCACCCCAGACGTCTGGAGGTCACTCAAGCCGTCTAGTACAACTTCCAGATGTCTGATTCGCAATGGATGGCGAATCAACGAGCCTACGCACAGCCAACTCCCTCCCTCAGTACGGTCAGTCGACAGGAAGGAAGAAGAAAATGGAATACTCACCTTTCAGACGTCTGTATGAGATACCAGACGTCGTCCTCGCTGTCTGCCTATCAACCCAGACGTCCGATTCTGGAAATTTTTCCAGAATCAGGGCGCGAACCGGACTCTGCTCGCGACGTCGCCCGTGTCGCACCTCGCGCTCCTGCTGCTCAGACTGCAGCAGGTCCCTCTCCGCGTCGTTCCGCGCCCCCTGCGCCCTCCGCCGGCTGGCCAAGCCGCTCCGGCGAGCTCTCCCTCACGGCAGAGCTCCGCCCTCGCACGCCGCGCCTCCTCCGCGCTCGCTGCGGCCGCCGCTGCAGCCCTCGCGCTCGCTCGCTCTCGTGCACAGGAAGGAGAAGAAGAAGGAGACGGTGGAGACGGGAGGGGAGGCGTGGCCCTTTTAAG
This sequence comes from Thalassia testudinum, assembly GCA_037157565.1. NCBI lineage: Eukaryota > Viridiplantae > Streptophyta > Magnoliopsida > Alismatales > Hydrocharitaceae > Thalassia > Thalassia testudinum. Next base: position 125,497,696 of record JAZHRO010000014.1, on the reverse strand, counting down.
GCCGCGCGGAGAGGAGAGAGAGAAGGCGCGGCAGGCGTCTGCAGCCGCAGAAGAAAAAGAGGGAATAACGAATATGCGGTCTGCGCGCGCAGGCGCGCAGACGACTCGCGGGTGTGGACGATAACGATTTTTCAGACGTCTGTAAACCATCCCAGACGTCTGGCAAGATGTCTGGATGTGATCCCAGACGTCTGGTCAGACGTCTGGGCCACCTCCCAGACGTCTTAAAATACGTCCGGGGCACGCGTTCGTAACAGGTATTTAGTTGGTAGGCTAGGCAGGTGAAATGGCAATAGTCCCTCGGAGTTAAGGACCCTAGTTAGTGAAACTCAACTAGATTGCTGAGTCAAAGTGGAGGGTTTATCTCAAGATCTTAGTTGCTATCTCACAAGACTTAGCCGAAGGCACATGCAAAGCAATTGGCATGTGAGTAATTTCTATCTTCATCATTCTCTGGTTCATTACTTTCACTTTCACTTATAATTAGCAAATTGCTACATATTCACATATATTTTTGTGGACATATTGTTTTCAAAGTTATGACATAATTATCTTTTAGTTCTCTATTCATATGAATTTCAGCTAAAATACAATATATAGTTGGCTTTCTTGTGTTGAATTAAAATTAGGCTTTCAAAATGTGATGTAGCCATGTAGGATTAAAGCGGACCACTTTTCTAATGACCAAGGTTTATTTATTAATTTTCAATTGAATCTTGCTTGCTAAGATATCCATGTTTAGTATATCAATGCTTAACATCCTGTGATTGCACTTACTCATTGCTTGAAATGTTCCATCTACCTTTGTAGGCCATTATCGCAAAAGTAGAGTAGTTATTTTGTATTGAAGACTTATATGCTACTATCATGTATTATTTGATAACACTTTCATGTTCAAGGTCTTCTGGAATGCTACTGTTAAAATTCATGTTTCAAATTGCCTTCATCTGTATTTTAACAGTTGATGCAGCCAATAGACTTTCAATAGACTTTGGAAGTTAAAAGTGCTTTCACTATATATTTCTTTTCATTGATATATCTTTAAATGGAGATCATCTACAAAAGAAGTATGAGGAAATTGTAATATGATTAATTGTAACATGTGAGTAGGAAATTGTAACAGGAAGAGTGCCTTGCAATGTCATGTAATTGCATTAGTATTTGGTTTTGTGTATAACAAAATTATTGACTAACTTTGATATTCATTTTCTTTGCATTCTTAACTTGATCAATAAATAATACCATAGATTCACAATCCTTTTATTGGAATCTCTTTATTGGAATCTCAAATTTTTTTGATCACTAAAACCAACCAATAGGTGCATGCAGATGTACTCTTTAAATAATATATGCCTTTCTATTATATATCATTTTGATGTATTGTATTTTATTATAAATCTCCATGCGGCAACCAGGTTCAAGTTCTAATCCACTTGTTGAAATATCTAAAGGCAAGATTTAGTTTCTATGTGCATTATGATGTCTCTATCATATGTAAAATTTGACCTTTGTTTGGATCCATTTCAAAATATCTTTCTGGTCCTTGGGTTCTTTGATAGATATATATGTTCTCATGTACTATCTCTGAACCATCCAGATATTCATTGTCACTATTTAGCTACTCAAGCACATCATGATGACATGGCACAATTCATGGTGGGAATGGGATATGAAGCTAAAGCACTTATTCACAGAAAAAGGTATTAGTGAGGAAACTAATTTATGTACAGAAAAACATTTGTTCCCATACAAGTCATCTTATCTAACTTATTGTTTACTATTTTTGTTAGATTTTCAATGGAATATTTTCCCTTCAAAGACCACATGAGCACACATCTTCTAGAAAAAGAATCCCTAAAAGGTAAGGATTTTTAAGATACAGAAGATAATAGCTAAATTGAAATGAATTTCTATGATTTTATCCTTAGGTTGGAGTTTGACCTTGCGATGCAAGGTAGTGATTTGAAGAGACCTAGGATAGGAGACTCGATCAAGGAAAATTCCCTTTTAAATCAGCACTTAATTGCTTCACCATTTCAAATTTCCTTTTAACTCATCTTTTCATAGATCCAAGAACTTACTATTGGGAAGTTCTTGGATGATTTATCATGGCACGGGAGACAAATTCAATGCATTGATTTCCATCTGCATGAATTTCTTTTAGCCACAGGTCTGATTTATTTATTTTGGTGTTCTATACAATTTTTACTAGTTCTCACTTCTCTTTAGTTGTGTGACAAATTAATTGGAATGTTGAATTTTTAATAACTAGATGGAAGTAGAGGAGCATGGCTTTCAAAAATTAAGGGCTACCATTTCCATTAACCAATCTTTTGAAATTAAATGTGACGATTATGCTCTCTGATAACATACGTGGCTCAACTAGCTCTCTCATGTACATGGCACATGTGGAGTGTGTTGGAATAATGGGATACTCCAAAGTTCCTTCAAGATATTCTACTTGGAAGCTTCTATTTGAAGACTAGTTTTAGTTATTCAATATTGTATTTTTATAGGTTCAACTGATCAATCAGCGATGTTGTGGGACTTGAAAACCTTTGGAATGATAGGCTCGTATGGTTCAGAGGTAAGCAATCATCTACCATTTTAAGGTTTACTTTATTTGTTGTAACTTCTTGACTCCCCTTATAATTTGTAATGTGATCTTGCTATGTGAGTAATGGGTAAGGATGTCGACACCATATGACTTCCCTTATAATGTGTAATTCGCCATTGGCAAAAATCATGGAGGCTGGATACCAAATCAAGTTTAGCATATGGATACAAAAATATGATAGGTTCTCTTGATATTGATGATAATTCATCATTTATAAGAAAAAGATGAAGGCAAGTGCAAAGGCTTGGAGTAGCTTTTCAATATCATTTTAATATCAATGGCAATCTAATCAAATTTCTTTACTTTCGATTAGGTTGACCAGATGGTAGAGTTGCATAGGTGATTTGTACATACCATCAAGTAACTTAAGATTAATCAACCACCCTTCCAAGATTTTAGTAGTTATGTATGTTGAAGATTTGCTAAGACAACATAACTAGCTGTATGCCTAAAGTTGAAGACTTGTACTAAGTTTTGGTACTTTTCATTTTATCCTTGTTATCTCTCTATTTTCATATGATATAGGTAGAGAAGAGGATAATTGCTATGAGGATCTACCATCGTATTTAAAATGTCAGGAAGGTTTAGAGGGTGATGTTCATAAGAATGAGTTTGACGATGAAGATGAAGATTATTTTTTAGATAATTAGTTCGCTTTAATTATCATGAGATGTATTTATCCATTGTCTGATGTATGTACCTTTTTCTTGTAAGAGCTTGAATATTTTGAATTAAGAATGAATGAAGTATGTTTTTTGACTTATGTATGAATATATTCTTTTGTTATGCCTGTGAATGTTGCTATAGTGAGTGCTATTAATATTACAGGTACAAAAATAATGAAGAATGAAAATTTAATTATAATAGGCATATATTATGATTGCATTAATGTTATATTACTATAATTAAAATATTAAAATAAAAATCTTTTGTGATGATGAATGAAGGATTTTTGTAATGGTATACATATTTTGTGACCATTTGTAAATGCTTTAAATTTTAGAATCAAATTAATTATGTGAAATGGTGCCAAAAAATTTGAGATAGAAATTAGTGTCGCAAGTTTACAATGATTATTAATCATTATGTAAGATCATTTGCGATAGTTGGTAACCGTCATGTAAGATCTTTTGTGATAGTTGTTAACTGTCATAAATGTTTTATCATTTGTGACCATAAAAGCTTTTGGGACACCACCTTTTTTGACAGTTAACGTTATCGTCCCAAAAGGACTTTTGTGATGATAGTGGATGTTTTTGTGATGGTAATTTTCTATCACAATTGACCTATTTTCCTGTAGTGATCTTAGTTACTCTATTTTCAAAGTAAAGAGTGAGAATACGAATCGCATACTTAAGTTTTAGATTCATGACTTGAAAATTCTCATGTCAATTGTCAAAAACAAGTACTTGTTTTGAAAGGTATTCAAGACAAAGTCCAAAGTAAAGATTCAATGTTCTTACTTTTGTATGCTATTTTCGCTATACAAATATAAATATATTTTTGATTTTTAACCTTTAAGATATTAATTAAGATATTCAAACCTTTAAACTTTTTAATTTACTTATAAATATTAAATAAGGTCCTGAAAATGATTTTCTTCCAAAAATTCCTCTCCTTATGAATGATTCCCTCAAAAATGTAATACGCCCATAAAAGGAAAACATTTTTGTTATTTTTATTCTTATTTTTTTATGGCTTATAATTTTTCAAATTTTTATGTGTTTCCAAATTTTAAATTTTTAGGGTTTTTCAAAATTTTTCTTCTTTTGTCTAATACTACACTTAAAGTATTAAGATTCACTTCACACCCTCCCATGCCAAAATCTTGCAATGTCCTCATTGTAAAGAGAGGGTGAAAAGGACTCAACACTTCACTTAGTATAAGGTAATAGATGAAGTCAGATAGAGGAGATAAATAGATCTCATGCGAACGATTTCTACTCTGACCAAAAGTCAAAGGGGACAATCGGACTAAGTGAAGGATAGGAAATAAGAAGTGATATGATAAGCTTAAACTCAAGTATAGAAGTAGACAAAGGCAGGAAAAACATAAAAGAAAGAACCAAAAACTGCCATATACAAGTGCTAAGTTTTATACCTTTGGTTAGGCATGAATCTAATGAAAGGTAACTCTCGTAATAGAATAGATAAGAATATGAAATGAGGGAGTCAAGAACAAGTCAAAATAGAATAACCACCTCCAAAAGTAGAATAACAAAATAATTTCCACCTTGATTTTCTGAAAAGATCTTGTAGGAACAAAATCAGATTGAAATAAAAATCTCAAATAGATAGGATGTGATTTCACAAGGGATAAATCTGATTTGGTTTGAGGTAAATGAATCAAAGTATAAGGGAAAGATAGGAGTTTGAGTTCAAAATAAGCATAGGGTCAACAACCAATAAATTATGATTCGAAATGATAGGTAAATCTTTTTGATATAGTAAAGGTGGTTGCTAAGTCGAATTTGGTAACTCACTCTCAAGAAGTATAGAAGGCGGGTTTTGATTATAATAAATGGCTTGATTAACCATCTGTGCTTGGCCCTGATACCTAGGATGTAGTAGATTCCAAGGATTTGAAACTAGCTGAGAGGGTAGAGTACCTGGCTGATGAGACTCAGCCAGCTACATGATTTCGCTCCTAAGATCAGCCAATTCTACAGTACATTGCCTTTACACTTTAGTGAGAGCTTCAGCATTTCATCGCTGGCTCTCGTTCATAGCTCGCAAAATCTGATTGAGCTGCAGATCGATATTTGGTCTCGAGTACCTCTACATACTCTACTGGGGGGCCTCGCTTGCGGTTGCTGACAAGGCAACGTCGACGGGTTTTGATGGGTCTAATTTGGATAGGTGGGTCTTTGAGAATTATCAAACCAAGGGAAGTTAGGATGGTTTCTCCATCTAGGGTTATAGGTGCTGGAGTACGGATTTGATCTCATGTTGTACCTCGGGATGGCATCCAAATCATTAGGATACATCATGTTTTCTACTACTGGGTAAGGAGGAAGTGGGGAAAGAGGAGGAAAAGATGGGACAAGGGTCACTCCTTAGGTTGGTGCATGAGTTGGGAGATAACCCAAGGAAGATAGATCTCACAAATCTAGATTATTCATAAATTCCCTCCCCACGAGAATTTACAAAATAGTTCGAGGTGCAAGATTTGTAGCAAGTAGAGGTATAAGATTGTTTACGATGTTTCTAATCTCGTCGAGTTGCTTGGCTATGATATCAACCTTATCCAGTTTCGCTACAATAATCTCAAGATCTCAGGAACTGAATTGGCTATCAACTTCATGAATGCCCTTGTGATGCGAATTCTAATGCAGGTTCCCTCTCGTGAATTACGTCATGGAGGCATTGTTGATCGAGTTCACCATTCCCTTGAAAAGTTCTAAAGCAGATTCCTTATTGTGATTATGAAAATTTTCTTCACAAGAGGAGTCGACCACTTTGCAAATGGTCTCTTACAGTCAGTAATAAAAGATATAGAATAGTTGCCAACAAGAGATGTCATAATGTGAGCATTTCCTTTTCAATTCATGACAATGCTCCCACGCTTCATGAATTGGTTCTCCTTGGTTCTGTGAAAAAGTCGTGATAGGTTGCTTGAGCGCAGTAGTGTGACCTATAAGAAAGAGCTTCTTCAGTAAGGCAGATTCGAGTTCAGCTCAAGTTGTGAAAGGTCGTGAGATCATTTGATACCAGTAGACAGCTTTATCCTTTAGGCTAAAGGAGAACTTCTTCATAACTAGTATTTTACGACTCTGATTCTGCGGACCCAAACTCTATGATAAGTTACTAAGATCCTCAATGTATTGGAATGGATCCATGGAACTATTTTCGTGAAAGTAAGGGATAAGGCTAATGATATTCAGCTTACGCTCAGGGCCATCTTCCCCAATGGGAATCCTAACAAATGGATCCACCAGGACATTAGTAGAATTGTAGTAGTCTCAGAGTAGTGGCCTAAGTGAAGGACACAGACCAAGATTAAGGCCCGCCTGGTGTGAGCAATTGCATGGTTTTAAAATAAAATTTTTATGTCATTGTAATGTGTGAAATTTGCTCACTTTTAAATTTCTAAAGATCGAGACTTGGGTAAGTATTCCAGTTGTCCTAAGGGAGGCAAAATGCAAAATAAAATACTCTTCCTTGTTGATAAAGAAATCTCTCTTTTTAGCTTTTTTATATATGTAGTTTTTTTGGATTTTCAATAGGGTGAGTCACACCAAAAATAGTTTAACTAAGAAGAAGCAAAGAAAGAGCTAAGCTAATTAATGCGCTCTACTCTTCCAACTCACTACAAGCACGTGTGACTTGGAGTAATGGACGTGTAGAGACAAAGAGACAAGACTCCAAAGCCAAATATGTAAGGGAAAGCTTATATTGAAATAAAGAATCTGGTTGACAGAATTTGAGAACTCACAAGTGGGAGGGATCCACACTTGTAGTCTCTAGAAAATTCTACTATCTAACCAATGCAAAATAAGAAGCTGCTAAAGCTAGGAAAATAAGATGGCTTAGCAGAAGATGATGCTGTGGTAAAACTCTCGCTCCAACTCTGGTTGCCCCGAAGTTGAAGAGTGCTCCTCCTCCAAGAATGAAAGTCCTTCTTCCTTGGCAAACCCGAGATGGGTGTGCCTCTTCTCTCCTCAGGGTGGAATTCCACTCTAGGTCCTCTTCCTCTTCCTGGTCGTCCCCTATAAGTAAAGATCACCTTGGCTTGTGAAAGGTAGGTTGAAGAAGAAGTAGGCACCAAGGGAGCAAGGGTTGATCCCTTAATCTATTTTTTGTTGGCTCCACCTTTGGATGTGGATGTAGGTGGATATGCTAGGATAATAATGTAGCCAAGGGTGTCCCTTTTCATGGTGGAATGATGGATATATATAGGAATGGAGGACGGGGGTAGGCATGCCCTTTTGATGGAGGGCTAGGATGCAATTGGGTGGTGGTTATGGGAATCCAATGGAGGAGGTAAATTGGTGCCAAAATAGAGGTGTGTATGGGGTTTGTTATGCCTTTTTTGTGGCCATCCAAGGTGGAGACACACCACCATTTTTGGCGCGAAAAGGAGGGGTTCTAGAAGGGAGAAAATGGATGGAAAAATTGGATGTTTGGATGTGGCTTTAGGCTTAGATGTAGGGTAAAGATGGAGGGATTTTTTGAGGGAAATGGTGGCACCAACTTTAGGTGGTTATAGGTAGGCTTGGCACCACCTTTTTGGTGCTTCTTGGAGGTGGTGGTGGTGGTGTGAAGAGCTACTTGTTGGTTGGTGAAAAGATAGAGTAGGAGTAGGTGGAGTTTAGCTGGACTTATGTAAGGTTTAAGTGGAGGTTTATGTAGGTGGAGTTTAGCGCTAGCCATGGGGAGTAGTGATGAGCATGTTTTTGAGAAGAGAAGTTATCGCAGTCACAAAACTCGTTATGAAATAAAATTTACCGAAACTTGAAAGGGAGTCCCGGGTCAAACATGGGGAGGCGAGCGTTTGGTTTTATGAAATCCGCACTTTGATTTTATTTTGTTTTTTGTTTTTGTCTTCTATGATTCTTTTGGAATTTTTAGAAAGTAAGAGATCAGGTTGGCAACATAATTATCTAGGTAATCTACTTGCAAAATAAGAAAGAGAGAGAGAGAAAGAAAATATCAATATTTAGCTAAACAATGTTCGCTATAGATATGAAAGTGAAAAGCTACACTATAAAGCAGTAAAAGATAGAATGGGTTGAGAAGAGTCTCCCTTGATGGTTGCTTGAAGGACGTCTCGGTTTGACGTTGACTGAAGTTGGAGGAAGGAGAATGGCAGTGAAGGAAGGAAGACTGGGTAGGACGATGTCACGGCGAGGATGTACTTCCCAAAGTGGTGAGAAGATGACCATGGGATGCTCCATGAATGGGGATGAGAGGTGGGAAAAATATTTAGCTTTCTACTTTAGAGGAGCATCTCGGGCTTGTGACAAGCTCTCTCTAGATCTTGAAGGTGGTGAATGAAAGAAAGGAAGAGATGAAGAAGATTTGGAGGGGTAGGGATCCTTTTATTTTGTAGGAAAGGATCCATTTCATACATAGGACATTTAGTGATAGCCATAAAAGTCGCTGAAGATCTGCCGCGAGCATTGCTAAAGCTCTAGAACACGTGTCCCATGAATGGTGCTCACACGCCTGTGTCGCTCGTGCCCACTGGTGCTCGCTGCCTCCACACATGCCTATTGTTGTGTACCTCCATGTGCTACGAACTTCCTCTGCACACCCGCTGTTATGTGCGCCCGTGTGCTGTGCGTTTGTGCCCATGGGCGGTTTGGATAGCACCACGTGGCAAGATCTAGGTCGTCTATCTTCTTTCCTTTGTAGGGGCTGCTACATAAGTTGGATTGAGTCAATTTTCACACCATTGGGTTGTGATCGTCTACCCGAATACATCTATGTGGTCAGATTTGTCGTTTAAAGCTTCGAATTGCATCACCTAGTCCCTTGGCCGTTGATCTTCCTTGGACTGCATAAGGTGCTATGGGACTCCAATCAAGATGATTTCGGAGGTGTTGGACTTCGATCATTGTCTTGATCGGATCCATATGGTTGGATTGTCAATCCGAGGCTTCGAATTAAATCGCCTTCTCTACTGGCCATAAAAGGACACAATTAACCTAAAATTTATACATATTACTCTAAATGCAGAATGATGCATACGATGCAATATTTATAACATGGAATGCATATCTAAGCTTAGGAACATGCATAAATAGGCAATTTATCCTAGTTAAATGTGTCTTCATCATACCCCCATGGCAATCTTTCTCTAGTTCTTAGCAAAATCAAACTAAATGCTATGTATAAAAATAGAATTAGGATCTGATTACTTAGGCAAGATTTGTTTATTACATTAGAAATTTCAACTAAGGACCTAATTACAAAAATTCAACAGTGTCTAGGTGTCTACCAAAATGTAGATTACCCAAGACCTCCCCTTATTTTGAAAAAGGAAGATACTTTTTTTTTTTGCTTTTTCTTCTTTGCTAAGTTTTTTTTTTTTTAGCTTTCTACGGCTACCCAACCCACCCAAGGCTCGAAAAGAACTTTAAGTTCAAAGCAAATTTGTGAATGTGATAGACTCACTAAGCGGCCGTTAAAATGGACTTCAGGTTTCTATGACCGTAGGTGACCTTAAGAGTTTTTGCCTAAAGGTTTATCTTTCTGATCGATAGCTTTCTCCTTACTTTTTTAATTTTTTTATGGGGTCAACACGAGGGCGAATCCAGTGTATATCTCTCCAATTTATTCTACTTCCTCTCTTTTTCCCTAAGTGTTTTCAGAACTACTTGTGCATTTTTGTGAGCTAGGCCCTGGACAACAACCAATGGGTAGTTACCCATGGGAACTTACCAGCCATACTCGTGCGGTGAAGTGTGGTTTATTTTCCTATTTTTATTTTTTCTTTTTCTATTTTTCTATTTTTTTTTTCATTTTTATTTTTGGGTATCATTTTTTTCTTTTTCTAAGTAGGTAGCTTCCCTGATCTAAGATTTACCTAAAAGCAGTAGAATGAGTATGGTCATGTAGCTAGGCTCTGGACAACCGACCAATGGGCTGTTACCCACGACAACTTGCTAGCCATACTACCCTAGAAAGTTCATTAGCTACCTAATTTCCGTAAAAATTCTAAAAAGTGAGTTAGTGCAATAGTGTGTAGATGCTTAGACTTAAAGTCCCCTCAAATCAGAGATGGGTTGATAAGTTGTGTACTTATCACCCCAATTTATTAGCCAAATTAGAAGAAAATTACTCGGCGAGAACTTGATACCAAGTCCACATTTGAGTGGACACCTAGGGTGATTAAGTCCAAAAACCTGAAGAGTCTAACTATTCAGGTCCTAAAGTATCATTTCCTAAAGTTAACAATGCCTAATGACTCAGTTCTCTTCTCCTAATTCTAATATTCTTTTTGAATTTTAACATTTTTTTTAAGAAACTATAAGGAATAACACAGCGCTAACAAAATAATTTCAGGATTAAGTATCCACCCCTCCATGCCTAAATGATGCAATGTCCTCATTGTAAAAATAAAGATATGAAAAGAGCGGAATAAGTAGAATATCACCTGAATTTTGTGACAATCTGGTCGACTTCCCAGAGAGAAAGGAGTATATATACATGCTAAGTTTATAGCCTTTAGCTAGGAATAATATACAAACAAAGAAATTAGGAATTCACAAGTTCAGGTCTGAATCAAAATAAAAATATTGATCAGAGGACCCGCGAGTAGTTGTCCACAAATGTGGACCAGATTATGGTGCAGACCCATGCCTCGAGGTCGAGTGGTTCTAAGGTTTTGGACGAAGATCACCATGAACCAGAGATTGTCATGTTTGTATGGTCGAGCCTATGGTTCAGTGGTGTGCAACCCAAGTCTGAAATTTAGGACAATGGGTAGATCTGATTTACTAGGTTCATATGTCAATTTAGAGTTTATCTCTGAAAGATAGTCAATTTTTATGTACTTGAGTTGCACATCCTCAATGTCAAAATTATCATAAGGGTCCTGATAAACTGTAGGTGGTTTCATGTCAATAGGGACCCTTAAATCCAAAATTGTATTCCCCTCAGAATTAGCCTCCTAGATTTTAACTTCCAAATTTCTACCCTCCATGTTCAAGTGTTCAGTTTTTGGGACCTCAAGATTGTTGTACACCCCATCTAAAATAATCAAGTCCAACAATTGTGGTTGAATAAGGATTGACTTAGGCATAATGAACTCACAAGTATTATCATTCAGCTCTTTGGGGTGCTGTAGAGGAATGGGGCTATTGATTGAATCATCCTAACTCAGGATTGGAATCCTCCATGTCAGCCCCAAGCGAATCATAACCCTCAATTATCGGGCTATCAAATGGCTCATCTTGCTCCTCAGGCCCATTAGTCTCACTAAAATCATTCTCCTTAAGCTCAAGTGAGACTTCACCTAAAGATTCTTCACCCTCAGAGTCAAAGAATTCTTTATCCTCATTTACATATGTCTCAAAATCGTATGTCATTTCTTGGTCCATAGAGATATATTTTTCCTCGCTCCCTAGCTCGGGGATCTTGGGTGTGAAAAACAATTTACCCTCAATGGGTTGCTTTAGACCAACCTAGTCATCTCCGATTTCAGAAAATGTGTCCCCCACGACAGGTGCCTGAGCGGGTTCTAACATTGGCTCTCCTGAAGGGGGTTCATCCTGGGAATCAACCAAAGATTGGACTAAGACAACCACAAATTTCATCCTCAATCTTGACAACTTCCCAGGTAAAAACTCACCTGGACCCCTATCCTTAACATCTTGGAGCCAATCCAATAAAGAACTATTAAGTTCATCAATCATTTTGATCTTAGGCTCCAATGCTTCAATGCATGATGTTGGTTGTGCTTCTAAAGATTGTATAATGTTCCTTAAATTAGCCAACACCCTATCCTAGATCTGGTTTACCTGAATCAAATGGTTCGAATCAGGGTTGGGTGGGTTTGGGTTTAATATAAGGGACTTAAGAAATTGAGCATCCCTGATGATATGTTGTTTCGGGTTGTTCAAAGAATGGTGGTGATGTTTACACGAGGCGATGTCTATGTTTAAAAGTAAATGATGCATCATAGTATAGTTGAAATCACCTTAAAAACAAATAAATTTCATTGCCCAAATGTTAAGTTTGAGGTCGAACACAGGGAGCAAATGGAATTCATGTACTAATCTCAATAATAGATGCAATTTGAACACATAAAATTACTCAAAATCTAGTTCAAAATATAAAGCATGTGTTTATGAAAAATGTAGCATAAAAGAGAAAATGGACGTCTGATTATAGAATTAGACATCTTAAAAAGGTTTGACTCTTCTTCTTATGCTTCTTCTCTTTCTCTTCTTTTCTTCTTTGTTCTTCTTTCCTTCTCTGACTTCTCCTTCTTGGCTTCTCTTCTTTCTCTTTCTCTTTCTCTGACTTCAGCCAAGCCCTCTTCTTCTTCTTTCTTTCTTTCTCTGATGTCTTCTTCTTTGGCTTCTTTCCTTCTCTGGCTCTTCTTCTCTTTCTTTTTCTTCCTTTCTGCCTTTAGCTTTCTCTGCCCTTAGCTTCTTTACCTTGGCTTCTGATCTCCTTCTTTCTCTTTTCTTCTTCAGCCATGCCTTCTCCTTCCCTGGCTCTTCCTTTCCTTAGCTTTCTTCTATAGCTCTTTTCTCCTTAGCTTCTTCAGCTTCCTCCTCCTTAGCTTCCTCTTCCTTCTTCTTTTCCCTGCACACAAGTGCAAAACCTACCCCTACCCACCCCCGCGAACTCTCTCTCCTTTACTATTGGGCTTGCTCTCCCAAAGCCTTTCTTGGGTAAATGGGTTAGGCAAGTGCACCTGGGTCCAGGTGCACCGACATGGGTGATGTGCGAGGAGTGCTGGGTAATCGGGTCAAGCAACCAGGTCTGCAGAGTGGTGAATCGCAGATGAGGCGAGTGGGCGAGGGGACCTCACCCTATGATAGGAGGTGTAGAGCCTCTGACACAAATTCAATTTATGCCACGCAGCCTCCTCCAAACTTTCCGAGGTGGGACTAAAAGTCCCACCCGCTACGCTTGCACACCCATAGGAGCACACCCTCAATCGTAGCAGCAATGGTGTGCGTGATTCCAATCCGCGTCGCTTGGGACCTAAGGCCTGGAGCGTGGCAGCTTGGAGCGAAAGTTGCAAGCTCCTTCATGTCTACTGCAATGGCTGTGGAGGTCGAATCCTGTTCTCAAACAACATAGCCTTGTGGCCTCATTAGAACAGACAGGAGGCTTCACAGTGACACGGCGAAGGTGCCTCGGTGGGTGGCGTGGCGCAGGGCAGCCTAGGCGTGCGTGCCTAGGTCGGTCTGTGGCCGTGAAGGTGGGTTTGGTAGGGGGTAGTGAAGGGAGGTTGTGGTAGTTAGAGGAGAAGGGGGAAATGATCAGTGGATGGTGGTAGAGCTTTTGAGGGGTTTGGCGAGGTGGATGGGTGTGTGGAGTGATGGAGACACCTTGCCGGTGGTCTGCTAGAGGTGGAGAAGATGGTGGTGGTCTACAGTGGTCGAGGTGTTGAAATCAGAAATAGTGAGCGGGAAAATAAAGAGAAGAGAGAAGGGAAGTATTCTAACCTAGTTTATGGATGAAGGAGAGAGGATGGCGGCTGGTGCATACCTGTTGCCACAGGAGACGATGGTTCCAGTGGAAAGGGATGGCGACGACGAAGAGGGTAGTTGGCGCATGCACAGGTATGGCACGATGCGGACGATGAAGGTGGAGATAACTCTACCACTGGTATCGTGGTAGAGCGACGAGAAGAGGGATGAGGAGTCACCAGAGCTCGCTGGATGTCTGGCCAGAGAAGAGACGAAGTTGAGGGTTGTTCTTCGGCCAAACCAAGCTGAGAATTATCGACCGGGTCAAGGGTGTCTTTTATAGTCTCTGGTGGAGGGCCTTGTTCTTGGAAGGCAAGCTTCCAAGCACAAGTATCCTCGTCAGAGTTGGAATGCGAAAAAATACCCAAATCTCTCATCCATTCGAATGAGAGATTGGTTGACAATTAGGGCTTGGAATTGCATTCATAAGATCGGGAATTCCTCAGAGAATCTTCCTTTCAAATTTGAGTGGGAGTCTTTGAGGAATCAGGGAGAAATCCACTCTTGAATCCTCACCAGAGTAGGACTCCTCCGCTGTAATGGCGGAGGGACCTAATTGCATAGAATGGCGAGGAAGCTAGGGGGTCTCTGCAAGGTTTTTAAAGCTAAGGGTCAAAAAGTAATTTGGTTAGACTGCTTTGCAAATTAGGTCAAGGTGAACTCCCCTTAGGTCCAAATTTTGGTATAAACCTAATTTGGAACTAACGAATCCAATGGTGAAGTTGAATTTTAGGTTTGACCACATTTTTCTGGACATTTTACATAAAAACCTAATTTAGGGTAAATAATTGACTAGGACCCCTATTTAGGTTAAAATAGGCTCCAAAGGCCAAATTGAAGGTTCTAAACCCTAGGGGATATTTTTACATGAATTTTAGTGGGTTTAGGTGAGTTTTATCCTGACCAAAGCCTTGTTGAATTAAGTAGGTTTGTTTTAGGGATACAAGAAGTCATTTAATTCCTAGATAGCACATTAACCCTTTTCTGATTGAACCAACACACTTTTATCTTATTAAGATCATTTGAACTATGTTTAGCCCCTGAGAAATCCTGTTGACGTACTGCAATAGTAAAATTACAGTTTTACCCTTTCTTATTTTCCTCTCAAAACGATTATTTCTTGAATTAGGCCCTTTACTTGGTTATGTAAGAGCTTTTATTCTCTTTTCTAGGTCAAAATGAGCTAGTTAGGGCTAGTGATGGTGTTCCCATCATACCCCCATTCCTAGCTTTTGCTAGTCCCTTGGCAAAATTTCAAGGTTTTAACTTCTGTTCTAGACCATGAGTTCTTTTCACATATTATGATGAGTGCTTTTTCTCCTTCTTTTATATTAGGTTAGAATGACGACAACAGGCCGAGAGGTACTCAAGTACCAACCAAGATTTGGACTTGACCAGCTTTAGCCTCGATCTTCTGCGAAGGTTTTTAAGGCTCGCAGGAACTATCCTAAGGTTCGTTGGACTCCACGGTTAAATCACCCGTGCTTGAGACATATTTTAGAACTGATTCAGTTTGTAGTGCATTTTTTGTAAGATTGAGACAGAGGATTTATTTGTTTAGAGAGTTTTCTCTCTCTTTTCTTTTTATTTCTAGCTTCTGTTTGTCTTCTCAACAAGGTCTGTATTGGATTCCTCGTCCCCATCATCAATCCACAAAGGTCCCTGGCAATCGATGCTTCGTGATAGCAATACCCATGGCAACCCGCAGAGCCCTAGCTTTCGAGATTTTGAGATAATCCTGCCCGTGGCATTTTGTAGCCAAATTCAGACCCTGGCAGTTAACATTTCGTGATAATGTTGCCCATGGCATCTGAACCAGCAGGATGCTTACGTGCCCCCAGTAGGATATGTAAATATCATAGGAGATAAGCACCGAGGAGATGATGTGTTACGCATCTTCGAGTGAAATTTCCCACCTCTCCACATCGGGAACTCGTCCAAATCAACTTGTGTTGATCGGCCGCTCCTAATGTAGGCAACTTTTTTCAGAAAATTTAAATGCTTTTGTGTGATTTTGATAGTTATGCGCATCGAACCAGACTGTGTGTGGATTGGGGTGCTTAGGTTACTGAGTCCTGCAAACCGAAGGTCTGTTACCGAGGCTGAATACTCCCTAAGCCTTAGACCTAATGCTTAAGCTTCTCATTTTCCCCAACCTCTTGAGGATTATCCAGATCTTAGTGGATACTTGAATGTTTAAGCCTAAGAGTCTAGCCCAAAAGGCCTAAGATCAGCGTTCCTACTAATCTCTTTTGTGTCTCATTAGCACTTTTCTTCATTTTTCTTGTCTTGATGTGGTCTAGAACTTCGGTTAATTCCTTAATCTCTTACTAATGACTATCTCTTTTTCTTTTTTCATTTTTTGCTCCTTTTTGCATTTTGATCTTTTCCTCCTCATGTTTATGTGGCCTCAAAATTTTTCTTCCCTCCAATTTTTTGTTCTTTTTCATAATTATATATTTTTTTGGTATTTTTGACATATGTAATTTTTTTTATGAGAATCCTTCTGACTTTTCCTGATTTCTGTATATTTGCACTTTACCACCCCCTCATGCCTAAGTTTTGCAATGTCCTCATTGTAAGTGGATGGTGTGAAATAGTGTTGGGTTCAGGGATTTAGAACAGGATTTATCAGGTGGGCAAATGGGTCAGGAATGACTGTTGCGGACAATTTCATGCTCTTGCATGTGTACCAAAGGTGGGATCGATTGTTCTAAAGCTGAACTCAGGGTGCAATAGACGTGGGGTACAGAGGGATGATCAGATGGATCTCAAGCTTTTGGGATGATGGGTTGCCTCCCATTAAGCACTAAATTCAATGCCTTTAGTCGAGCGGGAAATGGGATGGAGAGGGAGTGGTTAAATCAGCAGAGTTTTGTAGAATATGCACCTTGATCAAGAGCCTGGTTGGTCCAACCAGGTGCTTGTTAAGATCAACAGGCTGATGATGCAGCCTAAACCCTATCAATCTGGTGGGTTGGTGAATGTAGATCAAGAGATGTGGAACCCACCATATACTATGGAGCTCGAATGGATGTGGAAGTGTAAATTCGGGTTTTGGCTAAGTCGGATCAGCTTGGTCAGAGTAGGGATCTATAAAATAATCGGTGAATGGTACGAAAACCCTATAGGGGTGATCAGAGAATGATGGAGCATGGTCTTCAGTCTGATCAATTTTTGATATCCGGTATGGATGTGGAGTCGACTCATCTACAATCGACTCAGTAAGAGGGGAATCAGAATAGAAATTGAGTCCGGTTGCGGGTCGGGCTTCAAAACAGGTCTGGAGGGGTTCTGTATGTGCGGAAGAGGTGGCTTCCATGAGAATTGTGTATGAGGGCTCTTCTAGAAGGAAGTTACAAGTGGTTTCATATAGAGAGTCCTCATAGTAGCTTTCAAAGTCAAAAGTGAATGCCTAAAGAGTGTCTATAGGGTGAAGGAAATTTGACTCGAGAAAGGATTCGAATTCTGGGTTACAGTCACTCTTGGCATTTTCTGGTTTTGATTCCTGAGGATCGAAGAGAAATGATTCCATCTCACTGAAACTTGAACTTAAATCAGTGATCTCGGGAACTAGGACCTCAGGGTCGGAGTCGAAGAATGAATCATGTGATTCAGCAGAGTGAGTCGGACCTCAAATTCTGAATGAGATTCAAGATCAAGAGTTCCACTACTGAGTAAATCATACGTTGTAGATTCAGCAGCCTGACTGGGGTCTAGCCTAAATGTAGATTCTGAGCTCAAAAAGGTGTTCTTATTTGGTCTAGGCACAAGTTCTAGGCTTGTAGGAAAGACCCAATCAAAACCCCACTCGTTCAACTCCTCAATTTTTGTATCGTAGATTGGCATGACTTTCGAGAAATCAATCTGCATTTCTGAGGATGTTGGAGAGGGATATGCATCAAATAGAGGCCCAGAATCATATTCTTCATTGAAGCTTTGATTGTTGTCATACGGTGCCTCGTAATCTTCCTAATCAGTTTCAGATCTACATTCTAGGCTTAGGATGTGTGTTGAATCACTAGAATCTAGGTTCGAATTACTGTTGAGGGTCACCTTATCAGAATAAGGGGCGGATTTACACCATCGAGAGGTTCAATTCTACTTTCATCACTGCCAGAGTCTTGGAATTCTATGCTTGGTGACCAAGGGTCTAGGGTTGGCTCAACATTATGTTCTCCTACAATTGGAACTTCCCAACCTAATTTAAGATCAGGCTTGTTGTATTCTTTCTGGGTTGGGAATCCACAACAACTTTGTGCTCAAACCCAAGATTTGGGAAATTGGATTGATCCTCAATACTATTCCAAGATGGTTCATCATCTATTTGGGGCATGTATGGGTATTGCTAATCGATAATTTGCTTCAATAATCTCATCATCTCTTCCTATTTTTCAAGATCAACTTGTTGTTGTTCCCATAGTACAAGATTTGTCATGCATTAAAGGTATTCAAAGTTATGTAATTTTTCAATCTCAATGTATCCTGTTATGAGAATGTCTTGGGTTGATCCTTTTGTGGCTTCAGTCAATAACACTTGGGCACAGTTTATGATGAAAGTTGTGGTTGTTGGTACACTAACCTGAATGTCTTCTACTGGTGTTGAGGTTTTGTATTCAATTTCATAGAATTCAAGGGCATCCTTAATCATCCTATCTCTCATGGATCTCTGTGATTCAAGTTTTTTGAATGGTAATCCTAACTAACTAGGCTGCATATTTAGATCAGATGGTGGAATCAAGATGTAGAATTAGAATTTGGATCACGATGTAGAATCAAGTTGTGAAGTGAATAGATCTGAATAGAGAGTCCCACTTGAAAATCAATGTGTGTGCTCTAAAGAGAAGGGATGAGGGACTGGAGGTGTTTTTGACCCAATCAAGGCACCCAAAGATGTTTGGATGACTATGGAGGTTCGAGCCGGATGATACCCCTGGATCGGAAAGTCATCCACCTAAGAATTACCTAGGCAGCTAGAGAGAGAAAGTCCTGCAAAGACCCCTACACAGAAGAGCATCCCCACGGGTTACAAGGTTTCCCCCACTTGACCCCTCTTGTCACTGAGATTCTAGGTAGACCAGAATGGAGACCTTGACCTCTTAAGTCTATCACTTTTATTTCAGATCAAAGGAGCTTAGGGTTCCACTTGAACTTTAGATGTTTTGGTTTTGTGACCTAATTTCAAGTTTAGTTGACCAAACAAGGGGTCAACTTCACCTGACCTGTCCTAAAGATGGTAGAATGATTCTAGGTCATGACCTAGAAATCACCCAGATTTGACTCCCAAGTTATTAGGTCCAAGGTTTTTTAAGGTTCAAGTGATTTTAGAGCTTAATTTTAGGGTTTCTCTTACTTAGATCTTTTCTAATCAAGGGCTTGGGTAGCACACAGATGTGGGTGGGTTTGTTCCCTTTTATGCAAGCACGTGTGAACTAGAACTCCAAAAACCCTACTGTAGAAACCCTAATTTGGTTCTATTTCCAATCCTCATTGATTTTCACAGAAGTTCTCTTTGGACTTCAAACAAGAAGTGTGTAGTCTGCAGAGATTCAAAAATTAAGTGTGATCTCTACTAGGAACAGGAATTTGTGGGGTAGGATCTCTAAAAATCACTTCAACTTCACTAAGATTTGAAAAAAAATTTCACAAAATCAGGAAACTTTTGCCTACAAATGATAATTACTAAAGAGAATAGGACAGTTGATTCCTAATTGATTGCTTCCTTTTTGTCTTCTCAAGATTAGGAGATGGATTTAGGGAAGAAGAGAGAATTTACCTACCCTAGAGTGGTTGATTTGCACGGGAGATGTCCTCGTGGAATACCTCGCAAAAATCACAACAAAATAAGTAGGGCAAGTTAGTGTTCAAATATAATCAAAATAATGTAGAGAATAGTGGTGAATTGTGCGTTGCTCCCAGGCAACAGCGCCAAAATGTTGACGAGGTGAGAATGGGTCTATAAAGTAAATGTTGCATCATAGTTTAGTTGAAATCGCCTTGAAAACAAATAAATTTTATTTCTTGCATGTACTAATATCAATAATAGATGCAATTTGAACACATAAAATTACTCAAAATCTAGTTCAAAATATAAAGCATGAGTTTATTAAAAATGTAGCATAAAAGAGAAATTGGACATCTGATTATAGAATCAGACATCTTAAAAAGGTTTCACTCTTCTTCTTATGCTCTTCTCTTTCTCTTCTTTTCTTCTTTGTTCTTCTTTCCTTCTCTAACTTCTCCTTCTTGGCTTCTCTTCTTTCTCTTTCTCTGACTTTAGCCAAGCCCTCTTCATCTTCTTTCTTTCTTTCTCTGATGTCTTCTTCTTTGGCTTCTTTCCTTCTCTGGCTCTTCTTCTCTTTCTTTTTCTTCCTTTCTACCTTTAACTTTCTCTGCCCTTAGCTTCTTTGCCTTGGCTTCTAATCTCCTTCTTTCTCTTTTATTCTTCAGTCATGCCTTCTCCTTCCTTGGCTCTTCTTTTGCTTAGCTTTCTTCTACGGCTCTTTTCTCCTTAGCTTCCTCAGCTTCCTCTTCCTTCTTCCTTTCCCTACACACAAGTGCAAAACCTACCCCTACCCACCACCGCAAACTCTCTCTCTTTTTCTCTCTTGGGCTTGCTCTCCCAGAGCCATTCTCCGGTAAATGGGTCAGGCAAGAGCACCTGGGTCTAGGCGCACCGGTGTGGGTGATGTGCAAGGAGTGCTGGGTAATCGGGTCAGGCAGCCAGGTCCGCGAAGTGGTGAATCGTGGATGAGGTGAGTGGGCGAGGGGAACTCACCCCGTGTCAGGAGGTGAAGAGCCTCTGACACAAATTCAATTTATGCCTCACAGCCACCTCCAAACTTTCTGAGGTGGGACTAAAAGCCCACCTGCTTTGCTTGCACACCCACAGAAGCTCACCCTCAATCGCAGCAGCTGCGGTGCCTCGCAAAGCTAATAACTGGCTGAATGTGTGCGTGATACCGATCCGCATCGCCTAGGAGCTGTGGTCTAGAGTGCGGCTGCTTGTGAAGGTTCTTCCCTACCAGGAGGGGTGACGTAATAAAATTGCGGAAATAAAAATAAAGCAATCTCACAAAAATCAATCGCACAATGTACACAGGTATTTTTAGGTGGAAACCCAAACCGGGTGAAAACCACCACCTAACCCTCTCGAGTTAGGATTTTCCGATCAACCAAGTTGATCAAAATTCACTAAACGAATCACTTTGAACGAGGGTGATTCAACCTCATTACAACCACGCTACAAGTACGAGGGTAGCGTTCCTCAACCCCTTCTCTCCACGAGAAGGATTTTGTCCCACGAAGGAGACGGGAATTCGCAAAGCGAATACCCAACCAAAATACAAAGATAAAATAAAATAGCAGTCCTATAGAGCCAACAAAATTTAACCTAGCTTCTATAGGAAATAGGAAACTCCCCTTTGCAAGGAGTGCGTCGACGATGACGCGGTGCGTGTACCACGCGATGGCGCTACGTCGCTCTCGTGAACAACAGCGGGAGAGCGGGCGCGCAAACTGAATTTAGCTCTCAAGATGATGGAGCTTGAGCTTGGAGAGCAAGATCTTTTCTGGACACAAAAGAGTGTGAGAGTGTATATCTTGTGTATCTAAGTGTGTCTCTTATATGTTTGTGTTACAAAGGTTCCCCTCTATTTATAGAGGCCTTAGGAAGGCTTTAGAAGGCTTAGGAAAGGTTCTATAGCCGTTGGGAACAAACCCCAAGTGAATCAGCCCGAAATCAGGAACAATCATTGTTCTGACAGGCTTATCAGACGTCTAATTCTAGCATCAGACGTCTGGAAGTTCGCTATAAGACGTCTGATACAAAGGTCAGACGTCTGATTTTGGGCGGGTCTCTCCCTGACTTGGATCAGATCTAAACAGGGTTTTTGTGCAAGTCCATCAGACGACATACAGGACGTCTGGCACTAAGTCTGGACGTCTGGAAACCTACTTTTACTGTGGGAATTGATTTCCAAACGTTGCAATGGCTAGAAAATCTCTGAGAAGAGATTTTGGGTCAGCCGAGGCAAAACGGTCATTTATCAGACGTCTGGTAAGTCCTATGGACGTCTGATAAGGCTCTAACGGTCATAATCTTGAGTGTTTTCTAAGCCAGCCAACGGTCCACTATCTGGACGTCTGGCAAATCCATCAGACGTCTTCTAAGACGTCTGGTCTAAGGTCTGGACGTCTGATTTCATCAGACAGAAAACTAAGTCCAGCCTAACAGTTATCAGACGTCTGAAACAACAGTCAGACGTCTTAAAATACTTTATCAGACGTCTGATTTTGGGATTAGACGTCTGGAAATGCTGTTTGAGCCCTATATTGGTTTTCTAGGTATTCTACAGAAAACCTAAGTATCCTAGGGTTGTGCAGGTGTTCCTAGGACAACTTTTAGGGTACTTTGAGGCTCTTTAACGTAATGTTCTAAGGAATCAAAAAGAGCAAGAAAATAAATACAAGAGATACATGAAAGGATAAAAAAGAATCTATCCTATTCTTCTTGTCTTCCATCTCCAATCTTTCGCTCCACGCGAACCTCCTCTGTTTTCCGTCAAGCTCCTCCAATCCATCCTGGATGCGAGCTCGAACTCCGTCTAAACACGTCCACATTTACAATTGACCTGAAATCTAGGACTCAAATTGCAAATGTTAAATAACACGTGTTTTGTTATCATCAAAACAAATGATCGTGGTGCTCTAGCACCAACAGCTTGGAGCGAAGGTTGCAAGCTCCTTCACGTCTGCTCTAATGGCAGAGGAGGTCGAATCCTATTCTCAAACAACATAGCCTTGCAGCCTCATTAGAACACGCAGGAGGCTTCATTGTGAGATGGTGAAGGTGCCTCAGTGGGTGGCATAGCGCGAGGTGGCCTAGGCATGCATGCTTAGGTCGGTTTGTGGCCGTAAAGGTGGGTTTGGTTGGGCAGAGTGAATGGAGGTTGTGGCAGTTAGTGGAGAAGAAGGAAATGATCAATGGATTGTGGCGGAGCTTCTGAGGGGTTTGGCGAGGTGGATGGGTGTGTGGAGTGAAGGAGACACCTCGCCGGTGGTCTATCGGAGGTGGAGAAGATGGTGGTGGTCTGCGGTGGTCGAGGGGCTGAAAATAGAAATAGAGAGGGGGAAAATAAAGAGAAGAGAGAGGGGAAGTATTCCAAGCTAGTTTATGGATGAATGAAAGAGGATGGTGGCTGGTGCGTACCTGCCGTCGCTGGAGATGAAGATTCTAGTGGAAGGGGACGGCAACGGCAAAGAGGGTAGTTGGCACATGTGCAGGTATGGCACGATGCGGACGACGGAGGCGGAGACAACTCTGCCACTGGTATTGTGGTAGAGCAACGAAAAGAGGGAGGAGGAGTCGCTAGAGCTCGCTAGATGTTTGGTCGGACGAGAAGAGACGAAGTTAAGGGTTGTTCTCTAGCCAAACCAAGCTGAGAATGATCGGCCGAGTCTGGGGTATCTTTTATAGTCTCTGGTGGAGGGCCTTATGCTTGGAAGGCAAGCTTCCAAGCACAGGTATCCTCGTCAGAGTAGGAATGCAAAAAAATACCCAAATCTCTCAAGTGTTTGCATGAGAGATTGGGTGACAGTTAGGGCTTGGAATTGCATTCATAAGATCGGGAATTCCTCAGAGAATCTCCCTTTCAAATTTGAGCGGGAGTATCTAAGGAATCAGGGAGAAATCCCCTCTTGAATCCTCATCGGAGGACTCCTCCACTGTAATGGCAGAGGGACCTAATTGCATAGAATGGTGAGGTAGCTAGGGGGGCCTCTACAAGGTTTTCAAAAGCTAGGGGTCTAAAAGTAATTGGGTTGGATTATTTTGCAAAGTAGGTCAAGGTGAACTCCCCTTAGGTCCAAAGTTTGGTATAAATCTAATTTGGTCTTAAAGAATCCAATGGTGAAGTTGGATTTTAGGTTTGACCACGTTTGACTGGATATTTTACACAAAAGCTCAATTTAGGGCAAATAATTGACTAAGGCCCCTATTTAGGTCAAAATAGGTTCCAAAGGCCAAATTGAAGGTTTTAAGCCATAGGGGATATTTTTCCATGAATTTTAGATGGTTTTGGTGAATTTTAT
This sequence comes from Thalassia testudinum, assembly GCA_037157565.1. Classification (NCBI taxonomy): domain Eukaryota; kingdom Viridiplantae; phylum Streptophyta; class Magnoliopsida; order Alismatales; family Hydrocharitaceae; genus Thalassia; species Thalassia testudinum. Next base: position 125,473,831 of record JAZHRO010000014.1, on the reverse strand, counting down.
CCTAACTAGGACCTTGTTGAATTAAGTGGATCTATTTTACGGTTACAAGAAGTCATTTAATTCCTAGATTGCACATTAACCCTTTTCTGATTGAACAAACTAACTTTTTATCTTGTTAAGACCATTTGACCAATGCTTAGCCCCTGAGAAATCCTATTGATGTACTGCAATGGTAAAATTGCAGTTTTACCCTTTGTTTCTTATTTTCCTCTCAGAATAGTTATTCGTTGAATTAGGCCCTTTACTTAGTTATGTAAGAGCTTTTGTTCTCTTTTGAAGGTCAAAATGAGCTAGTTAGGGCTCATGATGTCATTCCTATCAGGTGACCTATGTTCGGCATAATATTGGGGAGGGTAAGAGTTATAATCATCATATCTTTCTTGACTGTAGATCGGGTTAAGTTGATCATTGTTGAACGTACGAATTGCTATGCTAATGTGTTTGGTTTCAAAACCTTATCATTGTAGCTTGAAAGGAAAGAATTCCTGTTCAACAAATAAAATTTATACCGAAATTTGAATTCCAGGTCGAACACAGGTAGGCTACGTCGATCTATATTCGCAATTATATTTTTTTAGAATTTTTAAAAAGCGAGGTGATATAATTACAATGAAGCTATCAAAATAAAAGGAAGAGAGAGAGAGAGAAAGAGAGAGAAAGAGAGAGAGAGAGAAAAAGAACATGCATTCAATATTTCAAAATGTTTATACAATCAAACCAAATAAAAATTACACTAGAAAGTAGGAAATCAGCTACACTAGAAAGTAGGAAAATTCTACATTAGAAAAGCTGTAAGGAAGAATGGGAGAGAGAAGTTATCCTCCTCGACGATCGCTTAGAGAACGAGTCGGACGGGACGACGCCTGGATGAAGGAGGACGGAGCAAGAAGAAGGAGGACGAAGTAGAAGAACGGGAACAGAGCAGCACGTCGTCGTCGTCCCGGGATCCACTTCCGAACGGGGACGAAAATTTGGACTTCATCTCTCGAGGAGCATCCCGGGTGTGGGACAAGCTTCTCTTGAGCTTTGGAGAGGTAGAGAAGAGAAGGGATGAGAATTTCATGTGGAGGGGGTCTCCTTTTATAGTTGCAAGGAGTGGGGGCAAATTAGTCATTAAATCTTTAAAACATTAAATAAAGGGTCTTTAGTGACGGATAAAACCGTCGCTAAAGCCCCAACGTTGGCGTAGTGGGCACTCGCCATGCATGCCTCCTCGGCTGCTCACTCTCAATGCCTGCCGCACGTTCAGCCATCCATAGTCGTCCGATGTGATTGCGCCTTCCCTTCTCGCTACGGGCCTACCCCAACGTGTGCGATGCGGCGTGGGGTGCAGGCGTGTAATAGCGCATCATCGCTATTGAGCGCGGACCGCTGTCTGATCAAGATCCGACGCAAGCCCGTGCCCTTCGCCTCCTCGCTGTGGCTCGAACCCACATCCGCTGCTCGCGATAGTGCCGTCGCCCACTACGCTGCGGTGCGCATATTGTCGAGCGGGCGATTTGAGGTGCAACCGTTCACAGCCGTTGGTTCGAGATCCAATGGCAGAGAGGGGCCAGATGCGGAAGCTTCAGTGGTTGCATGCGGGTGTTTGGGTGGCCGAGATGGCACCACGTGGTGCCATCTTGGCCGTCCATATTCTGGATGTTGTAGATGGTGACATGGGTGTCGGATTGACTAGATTTTTGAGTCGTTAGGCTGCGATCGTCGATCCGAATTCATCCGTGCAGTTGGATTTGTCATTTGAAGTGTGAATTTACACCATCCTGGCCTTGATCTTATAGGATTCCCTGGTCGCTATATGATGCTACAAATGCCTGATTAGGGCGATCTTGGTGTCGTTGAACTCCAATCGTCGCCCTGATCACATCTGTACGGTTGGATATTCGATCCAAGGCCCTGATAAAAAGTTTGCCCTGTCCAAGCACATAAAAGGAGACAATTAACCTCCATTTTTTTCAAACTGCTCTAAATGCAAGATGATGCATGTTATGCAATATTTATATCATGCAATGCAATCCTATGCTTAAAAACATGCATAAATAGACATCTTAGGTAGTGTAAATGTCTTTACATCATACCCCCATGCCTATCTTTTGCTAGTCCCTAGCAAAAACTATATGCTATTTATAAAAGAATTAGGTTGGATTATTTGAGCATGAGTTATTTTCAATCATTAAGAAATTGTCTACTTAGGATCTCAACTTTCAAATACACAACAGTGCCGAAGTATCTGCCAAAATGCAAACTGCCTCAAACCCTCGCCTTATTCGAAGAAAAATTTCTTTTTCTCTTTTTACTCTTTTCTAATTTTTTGGATTTTCAAATTTTAGCGTTTAAGAGTGGCTTTCTACGGCCATTCAACTCACCCAAGATTTGATGAGAACCCTAAGTTTTAAGCATCTTATTGTGAATGTGATAGACTCGTTGACCGGCAATTAAAACGGACTTCGGATTTCTATGCCTCTAGGTGACCTAAAAAGAATTCTGCCTAAAGGCGTATCTTTACAACCGGTAGCTTTCTCCCTACTTTATTTTTTTACGGGGTCAACACAAGGGTGAATCTAGTGTATATCTCCCCAGTTTATTCTACTTCTCCGCTTCTTCCAAAATGTTTTGGGAATTTTTTTAGTGCATTTACTGGGCTGGGTTCTGGACAACCTGTCGATCAGCTGTTACCACCGACAACTTGCCAGCCATACTCGTGCGGTGAAGTGTGGCTTATTTCTTTTTTCTTTTCTCCTTTTCTTTTTGATTTTTTCTTTTTTTTAAGTAGGTGGCTTCCCTGCTCTAAGATTTACCTAGAGGCAGTAAAAAGAAAAAGGTCCAGTGACTGGGCTCTAGACAACCTACCTATGGGCTGTTACCCACGATAACTTGTCAGCCATATCACCCTAGAAGGTTCATTAGCTACCCAATTTCCGTTAGAATCGTCGAACAACGAGTCAGTGTAAAGAAAGTGTGTAGATGCCTAAAACTCAGAAATTCCCTCAAATCAGAGGGTGGGTTGATAAGTCGTGTACTTATTGCCCAAACTTATTTATTCCAATTACGATAGAATTAAGATGTTGAGGACTCGAAAGACAAATCCACATTTTAGTGGATACACGAGCTAATTAAGTCCAAAGACCTAAGGGGTCTTTGTGTTCAGGTCCTAATGTAAAATTTCTTAGGATTGAAAAGTCCTAATGTCCAACTAATCCTTCCAAATTTTGATTTTTTTTTATGTATAATTTACATGAATTTCACAAAGCTGACCAAATGATTCAGAAATGAATCCACCCCCCCATGCCTAGCTGATGCAATGTCCTCATTGAAAAAGAGACATGAAAGAAAGGGTAGAATATGAAAGATGTCACCTGAATATGAAGCTCGTATCACAGCCTTGTGTCGTATGTACAACTGCTGAGTCCAGCTAAAGAAGTCACAGAATGGCTTAAGCAACTGAGTCTGAGATGGGTTCTGGAAGAATACGGTCAACAACAGGCTTCAGATGTTGACCGTTGACTTTAAATGTGTTACCCATCTTTGGGTCAGAAATCTGAATAGCTCCATTTGGAAAAATCTGGTCAATTATGAATGGGCCATTCCATTTAGATCTAAGTTTACCAGGAAAGTGCTTAAGTTTAGAATCGAATAAGCAGACCTTCTGGTTTGGCTGAAAGCTCCTATGGGAAATCAGTTGATCATGTAGAGCTTTGGTTCGAGCTTTGTAGATCTTGGCATTCTCATAAGCATCATTTCTAAGCTCCTCCAACTCAGATAGTTGGAGTTTCCTAGTCTTCCCAGCTAGATTAAGATCTAAATTGCATTGTTTGATTGCCTAGAATGCCCTATGTTCAATCTCTCTGTGTAGATGGCACGCCTTTCCATACACCAAACGGAATGGAGACATGCCGATGGGCATTTTATATGCTGTACGGTAGGCCCAAAGAGCATCCTCAAGCTTTTGAGTCCAATCCTTGCGATCAGGCCTAACCGTTTTCTGCAGAATGTTTTTGATCTCTCGATTGGAGATCTCGGCTTGTCCATTCGTCTGGGGATGGTAAGGTGTAGAAATTCGGTGATTAACCCCGTATTTAGCCAATAAATTCTGGAATTGGGCATTAGTAAAATGAGTGCCACCATCACTGATTATAGCCCTCGGAATCCCGAACCTACTGAAGATATTTTTCTTGAAAAAATTTATGACCACCTTGTGGTCATTAGTTCGGGTGGGAATTGCCTCAATCCATTTGGACACATAATCAATAGCAACAAGAATGTACTGATGTCCAAATGAATGGATAAAGGGTCCCATGAAATCGATGCCCCAAACATCAAAAATTTTGACAGGAAGAATAGGGTTTAGGGGCATCATGTCTCTCTTAGTTATGCTCCTGAGTGCCTGACATCGAGAACATGACCTTGAGAAATCCTGGGCATCTTTAAATAAAGACGGCCAATAGAAGCCAGATTGCAAGATTTTTGCAGCCGACTTTTTCCTGGAGAAATGTCCACCACACCCAGATGCATGGCAGAACTCAAGTATACTGTTGAATTCATTCTCCGGTATGCATCGGTGAATAATCTGATCAGAGCCGATGCGATACAGTTCAGGGTAGATTTGAGTCTATCCCGTTGTTGCTTGGTCCAATCCTAGGGGATTTGACCAACGGCCAAATAGTTAATAATGTCAGCAAACCATGGGGTGTGGACACCTAAAACTGTAAGAATAGTTTCGTCCAAAAAAGTGTCAGCAATCGGAATATCCGGACAAGAAGAATCACCTAGGAGTCTCGACAAATGATCCGCTACCACATTTTGTACCCCGATTTTATCCTTGATTTCAAGATCAAATTCTTGAAGAAGAATCCAACGAATAAGTCGGGGTTTAGCATCCTTTTTAGCCAAGAGATGTCTCAAGGCCGAGTGGTCAGTATAGTTGATAACATGAAACCCTAAGAGATAAGCCCTAAATTTTTCCAAAGAAAACACTACAATTAGTAATTCCTTTTCAGTAACAGTGTAATTCCTCTAGGCTTCATCCAGAGTTTTACTAGCATAGTAGATGACAAAGGGCTTTCGATCAATTTTCTGACCCAGGATAGCCCCGACCGCGTAATCAGAAGCATCGGTCATGATCTCAAAAGGCGCTATCCAAATTGGTGGTTGCAAAATTGGAGCACAGGTGACTGCCGTATTTAGGAAATCAAATGCCTAAATACGACGTTTCTTTTGCAAGAAGATTGCTCAAAGGACGAGCAACCTTCGAGAAATCCTTGATGAATCTTCGATAAAATCCCACATGGCCAAGAAATGATCGAATTTGTTTAACAGATGTGGGATGAGGAAGTTTAGAGATAGCATCAACATTAGCTTTGTCTACTTCAATTCCCCGTCCAGAGATTACATGACCCAAGACGTTGCCCTCTTGGGTCATGAAATGATTCTTTTCCCAGCTAAGGACCAGTCGTGTCTTGATACATCGCTTAAGAATCATTTCCAAATTAGCCAAACAAGAGTCAAATGATTCTCTAAAAATAGAGAAATCATCCATGAAGACTTCCATAAACTCTCCCACCTTGTCAGAAAATATGGCTAGCATACACCTTTGAAAAGTTGCAGGTGCATTGCATAACCCGAAAGGTATCCTAAGAAAAGCAAAGGTTCCGTAGGGATAGGTGAAAGTAGTTTTTTCCTGATCCTCGGGATGGATAGGAACTTGGTTGTATCCCGAGTAGCCATCAAGAAAATAGTACTTCTACACAGCTAATTTTTCCAAGATTTGATCGATGAAGGGCAAGGGAAAATGATCCCTTTTAGTGGCTATGTTCATCTTCCTGTAATCAATACAAACCCTCCAAGAGGAAGCTGAACGAGTTGTGACAGATTCTCCTCTCTCGTTAGCCACAATGGTAATCCCAGCTTTCTTTGGAACAATCTAAACGGGACTTACCCAAGGACTATCAGAGATTGGATAAATAATTCCTACATCAAGCCACTTGATGATTTCCTTTTTGACCGCTTCTCGCATATTTGGATTCAATCTCCTCTGCATTCGGCGAGAAGGGTGAGATCCATCTTCCAAGAATATTCTATGATTACAGTAAGATGGCTCGATCCCCCTGAGGTCATGAATGGTCCAACCAATTGCCTCCTTATGTTCCTTTAGGACCTTGATCAATTTAATCTCTTGCTCCTTTATCAATTTAGCACTGATGATCACAGGGAGCGTATTCTGAGGTCCTAAAAATTGATATTTCAAATTTCGGGCAATGGTTTCAATTCAAGCTGGGGTGGGTTGATGATTGATGGTAGGGTAGATGCTGAAGATTCAACAAGAGGAAGAGGTTGTGAGTGAATAAAATCAATAACCTCTTCTGAAGATGGCAAGTCAGCCATAGAGGGTTGTGGGTCAATTTCATTATCCAAAGAGGAACTTTCAATTGAAGAAACTTTTAAACAAGTTTCAATATTATCATTATCCACATCAAGTTCCTCAATAAATCCACAATCCTCAAATTTGTTGATCGCCTTAAAAATATCCAATTTCATTCGTTGGTCCCCAAAGGCGATTTCCATACTACTGCTTTCACAATTAATGTTGGCCTTGGTGGTAGCCAGGAATGGATGCACCAGAATGATGGGCACGTTCCTCAGATTATCAGGTACATCCATGTCAAGGACAAGGAAATCTACAGGGAAATAGAAATCCTTGACCTTAACAACAACATCTTCAATAATGCCTCACGAGTTTGTGACCGAGCGGTCCGCTAACAATAGCATTACTGAAGTTGGCCGAAGTTCACCTAATCCGAACTTCTCGTAAAGAGAAGTCGGAATTAGGTTGATGGATGCACCAAGATCCAAAAGTGCTCTATCAAATGTGTAATCTCCGATAATGCAAGAAATCAATGGAGCACCAGGATCTCTCTTTTTCTGAGGGAGGTAGTGCAGGATAACAGAACTAGCCTGCTCAGAGAGTACCACCTTCCTTGGAATAGATTCTATCAACTTACGCTTTTGTGTACATAATTCCTTTAAAAATCTTGCGTAAGCCAGTATGTGCTTGATAGCATGAAGGAGCGGGATATTGATCTCAACATTCTTAAATAGATTCAGAAGCTCCTCATTGCTATCAACAGTCTTCTTCTTCTTTGGTTTGGTTAAGGCTTCAGGAAAAGGAACATGAGTCAGATCTTTGAAATTAGGTTCCTGAGCCTTGATTTCTCATCTAGAATTCTCCTCTCTCCTCAGGTTCTTCAGAATTCAAAAGATCAGAATATTTTGGTTGTGGATCCTGAGTCTGCTTACCACTCCTCAAAGTTACAGAATTTGCAGAAGCATAAGAATTTGGGTCTTGGGGAGGGTTAGGAAAGATTGGGGGGGCTTGATTAACCATGAATTGTTGATTTGCAGAAGAAGAAGAAGACGAGGAACCCTGCTCAACCACCTGAGCATGTGCATGTGGGTCCCTCTGATTTCCGTACCCATGGGCTTGGTTGCCCGAATTCATAATATTTTGCGAGTTGGGTACGAGTTGGGATGGTAGAGATCCAGGTTGACGAGAGTTAGTAATGATCCCGGATTGCAAATTGTCCAGCGAGTTTTTCATTTGCTGCATGAGCTGGATCATGGATCCTTGCATCTCTACCATTTAATGGTTCAAATCAGCCTACCCTGCGGGCTGACAAGCATTCCAAGTTGGCTGATTGACCTGATTCGAAGGCAACTGAGTATATACTTGACCCTGACCCATTGGTCGTTGCGGAGCATAATTGCTGGGTCAGAATTGGGTCTGTTGCCTCGAATTTTTCCAAGAGAAGTTAGGGTGGTTTCTCCAACCTGGATTATAGGCATTCGAGTAGGGGTTGGATCTAACATTCTCTTGTATAGCACAGACATCCTCATAGGGTGTGGATGGAGAAAAAGAAAGGGATGGATCAGAAAAACTAGGATCAAAGGCCCCAGTTTGGAACCTGTGGGGTTCCGAAAAATTATGACTCATAGGTTGAGCCGCATCGAGTTGATTCACGAACTCCTGTCTCGAATTTTGGGATTGAATGGATAGAGAGTTTTTCATAGAATTGCCAGCCATCCACTCTTCCATTCCTTTAGCAACCAAGTCCACCTTATCAAGTTTGTTACAAATCAATTCCATATCAAATGAATGAGAGTCATGGACTTCATTGACATTTGATCTGGGCTGCTGGGACCGGTCAAAAGTATCCATGGAGGCATGATTAATTGAATTATCACTCATTTCCTCAAATAAATTATGTGCACTATCTGCATCTTTATTGAGGAAATTGCCTCCGCAAGAAGCATCCACATGATTTCTGAGTTGCTCAGTCAACCCATGATAGAAGATTTGCACGAGTTGACATTTCGGCACCTCGTGGTGTGGACACCTCTGCAATAAGTCTTGGAATCACTCCCAGGCCACATGAAACTGCTCCCCTGGCCGCTAGGTAAAGGTAGTGATTGCCCGTCTCAAAGCATTGGTACGTCCTACTAGGAAGAATTTCTTTAGAAAGGCCATTTTCAACTCATTCCAAGTTGTAATTGGCCTTCCTTTTGTCCTATACCAATGTGCGGCCTTATCCCTAAGAGAGTGGGGGAAGAGCCTCATGATCATTTACTCCTCGTTTACGTTTCGTGCCTTGGTGGTCTGGACCAAAGTGGTCAAGTCCTCCAAGTGCTAAAACAGATCTTTGGAGCCAATCCCATGATAATTAACACCTGGGGCTTGATTTCTACGTCACTGACTGGAATCTGGACGTCGAGACGTTCCCTGTAATTTGAAGGATCATAAATATCCTTTAAGGGCTAAGCGCCCTGCATTCTCTGGAACCATTCCTGTATTCTTTGCATTTGTTCCAGCTGCCTTCGAAATTCTTCCTGTGGATTTCCAAGAAGAGGAGGCTATTGTTTGGCCATGGGATCAAATTGACCAAAATCCAATTTGCGCCTCCTAGAATGTTCTAATGGTCCTTCCAATCGGGGATTCAATGACCGTCTACCCAGCATAAACTAGGAGAAGGTCGGAAGGACTCGGGATATGGACCCTGCAGCACAACAAACAAGGCTGTCCTTAAGTGGGGTAGCCTAAGGATCTATTGACTCCCAAAACCCGCTTAAGACTGTAAATGATTTACTCTACTTGCGTCTATTTAATCCAACCAGTTAGAAGGAGGGACTGGGGAGAAGGTTCTTCCTTCGGCCTTCACCTCCGGTTCCTAGTGTACCCCCAGCTGCGGTCGTTTGACGCTACTCCCCTAGCTAGACATCAGATTAATCAATACAAGTAGGTTAATCAAAAATAATCTCAAACTAGGCCTTGAAGAGCGAATCAGACCTTAAGGCCAACGTCTACCCAATTTTATTAAGGCCTGGGATTGTAGTGCTTATGGAATGAGATGGGCCCTTAAAATGGGTTGTGCCCTTATTGATTGATTGAGATTTGTGTAAGTGCATGCACAACTAGGGTTTTCAAGCAAGATTATTTGTGATGCATGAATTTTAATGTTAAAATATTGCTTAAGTAGCTTTTAGGGTTTCAAATTAGGTGGATTGCAATCAAGTTTCTAGGCAAACCAAGTCGTAAAACATGGGTGAAGATTATTTTCCTTTAAAATCAAAAAGAAAGTGGAGTGCCTGGAATAGACCTAGATTGAAAACCCCAAGGAGGAGATACTTGATGAGTTGGTTTTAAATAGAGTGGTGTGGCCCAAACAACTCAAACAATTGGTCATGAATGCACCACTAAGTTAGGCACTCAAAGCTGGTTAACCTGGAATGATTTCTACTCTTTTATGTGCTGCTTTGTGTGTATCGGTTCCACATATTAGAACCCAGTTGAGTAGAAACAAATCAATTTGATTAAATGCCTTGAATGTGGGTGTATATTGTGTGTTTGTTGAAAATTACCCCACAAGATTATCTTTTTGTTGCTTTTTTTATAAATGAGGGTGGAATGAATGTCAGTGAAAATCCAAACAACCAAACTATTCCTAGGATTTATGCAAACACCTAGGTTAATTGGAATTTAGATTTAATGTGACGAATGAAATCTATGGAGGGGGGAAGAATGGGGAGCACTTATAGTTGTCTTCAACTGCACTTTACTCCAGTCTATTGCTTGTTGATTCCTTGATGGAGGTCTCTGCAAAATAATAGATACAAGGGAAAGCAAGTTAGAAAATAATAAAGTTCAAGAAATGTGAAAAGAAGATCGAAAATCGTTGCCTCCCCGGCAACGATGCCAAAATGTTAAACGTACGAATTGCTATGCTAACGTGTTTGCTTTCAAAACCTTGTCGTTGTAGCTTGAAAGCAAAGAATTCATGTTCAACCAATAAAATTTATACCGAAATTTGAATTCCTGGTCAAATATAGGGAGGCTACGTCGATCTATATTCGCAATTATATTTTTTTAGAATTTTTGAAAAGCAAGGCGATATAACTACAATGAAGCTACTAGACTAAAAGGAAGAGAGAGAGAGAGAGAAAGAGGGAGAAAGAGAGAGAGAGAGAGAGAAAAAGAACATGCATTCAATATTTTAAAATGTTTATACAATCAAACTAAATAAAAATTACACTAGAAAGCGGGAAATCAGCTACACTAGAAAGCAGGAAAATTCTACACTAGAAAAGCTGTAAAGAAGAATGGGAGAGTGAAGTTATCCTCCTCGATGATCTCTTAGAGGACGAGCCGGACGGGACGACGCCTAGAAGGATGAGGACGGAGCAGGACGAAGGAGGACGAAGTAGAAGAATGGGAATGGAGCAGCACATCATCATCGTCGCGGGATCCACTTCCAAACGGGGACGAAAATTTGGACTTTATCTTGCGAGGAGCATCCTGGGTGTGGGACAAGCTTCTCTTGAGCTTTGGAGAGGTAGAGAAGAGAAGGAAGGGATGAGAATTTCGTGTGGAGGGGGTCTACTTTTATAGTTGCAAGGAGTGGGGGCAAATTAGTCATTACATCTTTAAGACATTAAATAAGGGGTCTTTAGTGACGGAGAAAACCATCGCTAAAGCCCCAATGTTGGCGTGGTGGGCGCTCCCCACGCGCACCTCCTCGACTGCTCACTCTCAATGCCCGTAGCACGTTCAGCCATCCACAGCAGTCCGATCGCGAGATCGAAAGGATGTAATTGCGCCTTCCCCGCTTGCTGCGTGCCTGCCGCAACGCATGCGAGCCGCGTGAGGCGCGGGCGTGCAATAGTGCGTCACCTCTATTCAGCGCGAACGGCTATCCGATCAAGATCCAATGCATGCCCACGCCCTTCTCCTCCTCGCTGTGGCTCGAACTCGCGTCCGCTGCTCACGATAGAGCCCTCACCCACAGTGCTGCGGAGCGCGGATTGTCGAGCAGGCGATTTGAGGTGCAGCCGTTCACAGCCGTTGGATCGAGATCCAATGGTGGAGAGGGGCCGAATGCGGAGGCTTCAATGGTTGCATGCGGGCATTTGGGCGGCTGAGATGGTGCCACGTGGTGCCATCTTGGTCGTCCATCTTCTGGATGTTGTAGATGGTGTCACGGGTGTCGGATTGACTCAATTTTTGTGTCGTTAGGCTGCGATCATCGATCCGAATTCATCCATGCAGTTGGATTTGTCATTTGAAATGCGAACTTGCACCATCCTGACCCTTGATCTTCTAGGGTTCCCTGATCACTATCTGATGCTACAGATGCCTGGTTAGGGCGATCTTGGAGTCGTTGAACTCCAATCGTCGCCCTAATTACATCTGTACGGTTGGATCTTCGATCCAAGTCCCTGATAAAAAGTTTTCCTTGTCCAAGAAAATAAATGGAGACAATTAACCTCCATTTTATTCAAACTACTCTAAATGCAAGATGATTCATGTTATGCAATATTTATATCATGCAATGCAATCCTATGCTTAAGAACATGCATAAATAGACATCTTAAGTAGTGTAAATGTGTTTACATCAATCATCAAACGGTGAAGATCTATAATCAGTATAGGCATGAGAAGGATAATAATCATAGTGTTGTCTTGGGTTAGGCCTTGGACATTAAGGTCTGAAATCATATCCCCAGTCAAAGTTATCCTGACTAGGAGATGGGGAATCATAAGTCGAGTCGGGATAGTAATCATCTTAAGGATAAGTGTTGATAGGAGGGTAGGATTGGACATGTGTGTAAAATGTGGAAACATACATGGTGAAGTAAAAAAGAAAACAAAATAGAGAAAGGTGCCCTAAAATATAATCAATCAATCCTATCCTTAAATTGGGTAGCTTAAGGGCCTATGCTTCAGAAGAGAACTTTGACCACACAACGAATTCAGTGTTGTCCTTACTCTTGAAGGTGGTAAAGTTGGGCTGATGAAGTAGGGGGAGCATGTCTTGAGGGCTGCTAATTATGCCAAACCCCTGCTTGGTTAAGTCGTTTGACAATCGAGCCCCCCAACTTAGCACCTTTTGAAGTAAGCAGACGTCGCTAATTTGAAATGCATTCAAGACAACACCCTGAAACAGACTCAGTGAATCCCAAGGCCAATGTTTACTCAATTTTAATTAAGGATTGGGATGATTGTGCTCTTGGAATGTGATGGGCCCTTTAGATGGGGTTTTCCCTTAAAAATCAGTTAATATGTGTCAGTGTGCACAACCAATGATTTTCAAACAAGATTTTGATGATGCATGTTTTAGGGTTTAACCTTGCTTAGTAGCTTTTAGGGTTTAATCCTTAGGTTGGTTCAATCAAGGTTTAGTAGAACACTCCAAGTTTTGAAAACACAGGTGTAGATATATTCCTTAAAAAATTAGAAATAATGTGGAATGCCTGGTTTAGACCTAAAAATCAACCCTAAATGGAAGGTTACTTGATGAATCACTTTTAATTTGGGTGGTGCAGCCCAAAAAGTTCAAGCAATTGGCCTATTGCACCACTTGATTAAGGCACATAAAAAGTCTTAACTTAATCAGATTTCTACTTGTGTATTGAGTTAAGGTGTACCAGATCAATAGGTCAGATCTCGATTAAGTGGTAGAATCAAAGTGATTGTGCGCCTTAGGATGAGAGTTGTGGGTGTTAAGTGTAACTTTCAATTTAATCCCATAAGAAGAGAAGAGTATTTTTTTTTGTATTTTCAATTTATACAAATGGGTGAGATGAGGTGAAGTGACAATCAAACAATCAAGATCTAACCTAGGATTTATGCAAGAACTTAAGTTTATATGAGTTTGAGTTATTAAGTGACGGAATGGAATATAGGGTGGGGGTGGTGGGGATACACTTACAAAACCTTTTAACCGCACTTTACTTCTATCTATTCTGCTTTGGCTTGCCTTAGAAGGGTTCTTGTAATCGCAGAAAGAAAGGAACAAAGTGAGATAAAAAGTTAAGTATGGTGGAAAAACACGGAAAAACCAAAGAGAGTTGCCTCCCCAGCAACGACGCCAAAATGTTGAGCATGTTTTCTCAAAAAAAGTTAGGGTTTTGGGAAACCTGTTGTCGCAGTCACAAAAACTCTCTATTAAATAAAATTTATCGAAACTCAAAAGGGAGCCTGAGTCAAACATGAGGAGGCAAACATTTGGTTTTTTTAAATCCGTGCATCGATATTATTTCTTTCTGTTGTTTTTTCCTTTTATGATTTTTTCTGGTATTTTTAGAAAGAAGAGATCAGGTCGACAACATAATTATCTTGCTAATCTACTTGTAAAGTAAGAAAGAGAGAGAGAGAATTTCAATATTTATCTAAACAATGATTGCTACATATATGAAAGTGAAAAGCTACACAAGAAAGCTGTAAAAGATAGAATAGGTTGAGAAGAGTCCCTCTCGACGATCGCTTGGAGAACGGCTCACTCTAACGTCGCCTAGATGAAGGTGGCGAGATGTTGGAGGAAGGAGAATGGTGACGAAGGAAGGAGGATGGGGTACGATGGCATCGCAGTGAGGATCTACTTCCCGAAATGGTGAGAGGACGACCATGGGATGCTCCACAAATGGGGATGGGAGGAGGGAAAATTATTTGGTTTTCAACTCTAGAGGAGCATCTCAGGCTTGGGACAAGCTCTCTTTAGAGCCTTGGAGGTGGTGAGGGAAAGAAAGAAAGGGACAAAGAAGAATGGGAGGAGTAGGGGTCCTTTTATAGTGGAGGAAAGAATCCATTTTGTACATAGGACATTTAGTGACAGCCATAAATGTCATTGAAGATCCATCGCAAGCGTCACTAAACCTCCAGGTCATGCACCCCACACCTGGCACTCATGCGCATGCCCACTATCACTCACTGTCTCCGCACGTGCCCCTGCACTGATCATGTGCGGTGGTGCTTGCACGCCCATGGGTGGCCTGGATAGCACCACGTTGCATGATATGGGCCATCTATCTTCTTTTCTTTGTTGGGGCTGCTACAGAAGTCGGATTGAGTTGATTTTCATGCTGTTGGGCTATGAACATCGACCCGAATCCATCCATGAGGTTGCATTTGTCATTTGAAGCTCTAAATTACATCACCTAGCCCATTGGCTGTTGATCTTTATTGGACTGCATTAGGTGCTATGGGACTCCGACCATTGTCCTTATTAGATCCATATGGTCTGATTGTCAATCCGAGGCTCTGAACCAAATATCCTCTACTGGCCATAAAAGGATGCAATTAACCTAAATTTTATACAGACTAACTCTAAATGCAGAATGATGCATGCTATGCAATATTTATAACATGCAATGCATATCTATGCTTAGGAACATATATATAGGCAGTTATCCTAATTAACTGTGTCTTTATGAAGTAGGAAGAGCTGAGCTAAGCTAGCTTAGCTAGTAGATGAGTGGAGGAAGAAGTGGAAAAATTAGGGTTTGTTGATGAGGAGCTAAAATGGAGCTGCATCGGAGCTTTCCAGTGTTGACTACTGCCGAAGATAGCTAAAGTAGAGCTCAATAGCTAGATAAGATAGATAGTTCTTTGCTAGCTACCAAGCTAAGCTAGTTTGAGCTAGTTTTCTTCTATCTTGATCTAAGGTGAGTTGGAACTAGTCTTCCTGAAGACTACCTAGTATGCTGAGGTAGCTAGCTTAGGTTAAGTAGCACAACTCAACCCAGTTCAGCTGATTTGAGCCTTCGGGAGCTGGAGTTGAGCTGACCTGAGCTAGTTGAGGGCTTCTTTAGCTGACTAGGCTTAGCTAGTTGATGGCAGTAGCTAATCCTAGTCAGGTAGAGCTCCCTCGAGCTGGATGGATCTGAGAGGGGCTAAATAGGGCTAGGATCAGCTGACTTGAGCTAGCCTAAGTTGCCACTCAACTGAGGTAAGCTGAATAGTGTTAAGATTAGCTAGTTTGAGCTACTATCCAACTGAGATGAGCTTCTTCTCCATCTTTTGTCTTTCTTGGTGCTAGGGTTTATGGGTTCTGTCTTTCTATTTTATCCTTGACACGCAAATAGAGATGTCAAAATTATAAAATAATGCAATGCATGGCTACCCTAAGAAATGCTAAATGCAACCTAAAAATCCTAATGTGTTTTAGGACATAAGAATGATGATAAACTGGTATTTATCACACCCCCATGGTTATCTTTTGCTAGTCTCTTAGTAAAATTGATTTCTACAAAATGACTTTTTGGGAAAGAGTAATTTTTTTTACTTTAGAGGAAAATAATACCAAGGGACTTTGGTTGATTGAAAACAAGAAGGTACAAGATTTGTTAATGATAAATCATCGGGATTCATCTTTGGATCCAAGGGTTAGATAAATTGAGATCAATGTATCCTTCAAAAATGCATAAACTAAGTCCCTTCCAATTCAATTGACCCGAAATCATTTTTCTGGATAAAATTACTAATCAATGACTCACGCCAATTTGTAATCATTCATAATTAAACACTATTGTCGGGTTTCTGTCCCTGGAAACAATGCCAAAAATATGACAAGCGATGATCGAGTTGCAATAAAAAGGGTATTTTAAGGTCTCGTTGTTGTAGTATATTTGTCACAATACAAACAGACATCTCATCATTTTTATTTAGTTACAATTTTTATTGGTTAGTTTCAAAGTCATTCATTGGGAAGTAATTATTGATATACATCACTCTTTAAGTCCAAAAATGTTCTTTTATTCCACAAATGTTAATTTTATTTACAAAATAAATCAGTGAATCAATTAATGAAAGAATTGGTTAATTGTATAGAAAGAATTGATTATTTCTACCTACAATGCCTAAAATAATTGTACAATTAATAGGCATTAAGAAACTAGCTAATATTACACTATGTTAATTATGTACAACTACTATAAGTATTACCTAAGTATAGGTACAAAAACCACTGCAAGTATCTACCATACTAAGTTAACATACTAATATCTTTAGTAATATATATTCTATATATAGTAACATATCATTCGTCGCTATAGCCTTAGTAAAATATTTACATAACATAAGGCAAAAATAACTACTTATACTAACATATATCCAAATATATAGTGACGAATACATTCGTCACTAAATCCTAAGATTATTTATATACATATAAGGCTAAACAAGTATCTATTCTACTTATATACATCAATACTGTAAGCCTATATACTTTAATTGCATATAATTACTTACATTATGTATATACATATACTATTATAAATATTTAGATATACACACATACACACAAACACACAGCATAGCTGCACACTTAGCTGCTTCTCTTCTCTCTTCTTCTTTTCATTATCTTTCTCAACACTTAGAAATTTTAGGACGTTTTCTCTCTCGAGAGCATTGTTCAACATACCAAAAATTTGGTTTTAAGTGGGTGAGCCGGCCCAACTTTCGTAGGATACACAGCACCTCGAAAGGTGGGACTAGACCACTACTAGCGGGCCTGCTTTAGTTTTATTTAGTTACATTTTCATTCATTTTTAGGTCCAATTGACCCACCAAGCCCACACACACACCTACACGCGCTCACGCACATGCCCGTAGGTGCACGCAAGCATGCACCTTGAGGATAAACCTTCTAAGCTCATTTGTGCGCCCATTGTTGACAACCGAGAGGGTCAGCAACACAAAGGCGTAATACACTACTACGAGGCCTCTACGCTGCACCATGTGGGACTAACCCACGCAGCAATTTAGCATAGAACAGTGCTATAGTGCGTTTGATTGGGAGGGTTTTGACACTTGATTTGAGGGCCCAAGTAAGGTTCATTTTTAGAATAAATTATACTTTTGGAAAGCCTTAATATAGGGCTACATGATTATGTAATTTATTTACAAAATTAAATTACTTACATATGTATTAAAATTAGTTAAACTTAGAGATTTGTACATGTTAATTTAGGGGTTAAATTGTTAGTTAAAGTACAAATTGGTATCTTAATCATAAAATTTACTTTATATGGAGTTCATTTACATAATAAACTCTTTATTATACATTTTTAACATATTTTAGAGACTTTATTTCAATTTATTTTTATTTAAATAAATGTTTCAGTTAGTTATATTTCATATTTAAGTGATAAATACTGAAATACACTATAAATACCGTATAAATTGGTTGAAAATACTTAATATAATACTATACTAGTGCACATTATAAATTACTTCAGTATTAACTTTAATTACTATTTTATTTTATTTTAAGTTAATAATTTACCTACTTAACTTAATAACTTAATTGCCTACTATAAATACATAATTAAATTAAATTACAGGTATTATACAGTACATATTACTTACTTAAATATGTATGTACAGTATGAGTTACAATTATATACACATATATAGGTTTATATAATTGCTTAAGTTAATATACATTTAGTTTATAAAAATTAATATATAATTATAGAATAAAGTTATATATATAATAACTCATTCTAAATATTTATTTTTGTATATAGATTGCATAAATAAGTTAATTATATAAATTATTTACATATTGTATAACTTATCATTTAGTTTAGGTTTTAAATTATATTTATAAGTATAAACATACTATAAAACATATTTTTGGGTATTTTGGGAAATTTTCTTATTTTTATAGTTTTAATATGTATAAGAGAAGAATGGGGATGAGAGAGAAAGAATAAGATGAGGAAGAAGAAATTCTTTTTGGTGTTTTTCGTCTTAGGTCTTTCATTAAATTCCAAGGTATATTAAATCGTGGGCTGGTATGTTATACAAAGTCAGAGGTTCAGAATACCTTGAAACTTGGCACACACCTAAAGAAATACCTGATCTTGCTCAATATAGGTTTATTTTATTTTTTTATTCATGATTTATTTATATTACAAATTAACACATTTTGAGGCCTACAAGGGTGTTTCCCTAGGAACCTAGGTCCTCAAATTCTATTCTAATGGTTGGAATTGAGGTTTATCAGTTCAGAAGTATTCAACACATTACATAAGAGGTATGCAAGCATTTAAACATGATTTGTAACATCATTTCATTCAATTTTCAAATTTAATCAGTTAAGACCTAAAACAAATGATTGATGGCAGATTTCAAAGATTCTTCCAAGCAATTCAAATTAGATTTCAATCATTTCAACTACATGAATGCTTATTCACTAAGTTTTACATTCCTAACACTATATACAACAAGTCATCTCTCCATTAAACATCAAATCCCCACTCAATTCCTCTCATTCAGACCAACCCAACTGCTGCTGATGCTATCTAGATTCAGCAGTTAGTAGCTATTGCAGATGCTGTCCTAGGATCAGACATCATAAAGTAGTGATATAGCTACTGTTGTTTCCATCACAATGGAAGTCCAACAGTTAAACCAAGATTTGAAGCCTGATTACTTAATTTTCAGAAAATTTCCGTGGATCTGAAAATTCATATCTAAGTACCCATTATTATAAACACCAATTGACTTATGAATCCCATAAAAATCAGAGGTTAAATCCACAACAAAGTCATTCACAATCTCATTCAAATTCTTTCTTTAACTCAATATCAACTGGACAAAAACCAAATTCTAGAAATTCTATCTCAACCACTGCACACATTTATGAAAATGTTTAAAAACCAATTAAATTCTGATTGAGGCTCAAAAATGTTGGAACCTTGTTCCATATCTTATTTTGGTGTTAACAAAATTAATATGGATTAATGTTTGCAATTAAGTGTTTTTCAGCTTTAGGTGAAGAAGCAAGGCAAACAGGAAGTGATGGAGGCTTGATGAAAAGGAGAAGATCATGATAAGGAGGCAAGATGACAAGGAAGAGTCGAGGCGAAGATCATCTTCGACCTTTA
The DNA here is from genome assembly GCA_037157565.1 of Thalassia testudinum. Classification (NCBI taxonomy): domain Eukaryota; kingdom Viridiplantae; phylum Streptophyta; class Magnoliopsida; order Alismatales; family Hydrocharitaceae; genus Thalassia; species Thalassia testudinum. Next base: position 125,454,613 of record JAZHRO010000014.1, on the reverse strand, counting down.
GTTTATTTAGTTTAGATTTTATTTTTACAGATTGTATATGCCTCTTAACAAAGAATCATAACTTAGATCATAAAATAAATTAGAGATAAATTAGGATTTATATTGCAAACATTTTCAAACAATGTAATTGATTAAATCACTTAAAAAAGGTACTTGTTAACCGAAAAGTACTAGTACTAAAGTTTAGTACCGGTACATGTGAGTTATAGGTTTGGGTTTTGTCAAGAAATAAACTTGTACCCTGCAAGTACCGGTACTCATGATTAGTACCGGTACTGGAGGTAACGAGTACCGGTACTAATGATCAGTACCGGTACAAGTGGGTTACAGATTTGTGTTAAGAATTTGAAACTCAAATTTGGAAGTGATGAGTACTAGTACCCATACTGTAGTACCGGTACCAGGTAGGCTTTGACTCAAAATTGAATGGCTAGAAAATTAATTCCAACAATATGAACGTTGGGAATTAATTCCCAACGTCTAGTGGACGAGTATCCAAGGTCCTAAACTCTATAAAATGACCTTAGGACTCTTTGTTTGCACACAAGAGACATAAGAAATAGAGAAGAAAAATTCTAGAGCTAGATTTCATATTTTCCACCACATATTCAATAGAGAAAGAAGAAGCTTGCCATTCACTTTCTCTACATTCTTGCAAGCTCAACGATGTGTTTTTCTCACGCATCTACTAAGCGATTCACATCCATCCTAGGCTCTCAAATTGGTATTCATTTTAATTATTGTTGGGAGGCATAGGAATTCTTGTTGTAAGAGTTTTCTTTCTTACACCAGTTCTAATTTGTATTTTGAGCTTGTTGCTCGTTGGGTTGTAACAAACCCGTTATTGTACTTGGGTTGAGGTAACCCGTTAATTACCTCGATTAGTAAATTGATTCTCTCAGGGCTGAGAGAATCGGGTTGAAAACCCTAAGCTGGGATGCTTAGGTAGTGGAGTACACAAGGGAGGGGAACCACTATATATCTTATGCCAATTTTTGTGGTTTGTATTTTGTGCAAATCTTTTTGTTATTACTAACATTGTGCTTAAGTATTTGTGTGCATGTAGCCATATATATATTACATATATCTTCGGATCCTTTGTCAATTGGTATCAGAGCGAGGTTGCAAGAAGAAGTAAAACTCTTGCTCGCGATGGCATCAACCTCAAGGCGCATCGAAGGACAATCATCTACTTGTCCTCGCTATTTCGATGGGACGGACTGCTGGTATTGGAAGAGGAGGATGCAAGTCTTCCTCAAAGCAATGGATGAGGAGACTTGGTGCCTCATTCGGAAGAAGTACTCAAATCCAGAGCCACAAGAAGGAGTAACATAGACAATGGATCAGAAGAAAAACATCATGAGCAACGCGAGAGCGACGAATGCACTGTATTGTGCCTTATTGAAGGAGGAATTCAATCGCATCTTAGCGTGCGAATCAGCATTTGAGATATGGAACACTCTCGAGGTCACCTACGAAGGTACAATAAGGTAAAGGAAACTCGTATCCCTATTCTAATAGAAAATTGTGAGTGTTTCAGGATGGAGAAAGGCAAAAAAATCAAGGATATGTATACGAGGTTTGGGGAAATTGTTAACCCCATGAAGAACCAAGGAGTCAAGCTGAAAGAGGAGCAACTTGTATGGAAGATCTTGAGATCTCTTACAAGTGATTGGTCTCCAAAGATCACAGCCATCCAAGAGGCAAAGGAACTCTCCACTCTACCATTGGATGATCTAGTTGGTAGTCTTATGCCTTACGAAGTCCAACTAGAAAACATGAAGAAGAACGAGGAAGAAAAGATGTCTAGCAAAAGGAAGAATATTGCTTTTAGAGCAATTAAGGAGGACTCATACTCAACAACCTCAGAATCCGAAGATGAAGAAATGGAGATGCTTACTAGGAAATTCTAGAAATTTCTCAAGAAACAAGGTAAGCAAGTCAATAAAATTTCAACTAATATTATTTGCTATGAGTGCAAGAGAAAGGGCCACTTGTGAAAGGATTGCCCCTTAAACAAGAAAGAGGACAATAGGAAAGAAACAAAGGAGCTCAAGAAGAAGAAGAAGAAGAAGAAGAAAGCATTTAAAGCGACATGGGATGATAGCGACTTTGACATGGACACAGACTCCAGAGAATTAAATGAAGACAAGGTCGCACACCTTTGTCTTGTTGCAACTTCAGAAGATATAGAAGAGGTAAACCCTGATTTTTCATTTGAAGAATTATTAGAAGCATATGAAGAGCTATATCATAAAGCTAAGTCATTTAAAAAAGAAAATAAGGTTTTCCATGACAGTTATAGAACTCTAAAAATAGAGAAATCTTGTTTAGAAATAGAATTAGTTATGTCCAAAGAAACTAACAATCAATTACATGCAAAAATAGTAGTATTAGAAGATATTTATGAACACTTTGAGGACACCTTGAATAATTTAAAAACAACAACTAGGCTGAATACGAAAATTTGTAATAATTTAAAAGTCAAGTTCAAAAATAAGAACAACACACAAAATAAATCACATGCTCCTAGACATGCAAGGATTTATCAAAAGGTTAAGAATCCTAAGAATTATAGATCTAACACTAAAGTGATCTATAAACCTAAGGATTTGAAAAGTACTAACCATCAAGGACCCAAAAGAAAATATGTACCTAGACAAAATATTTATTTTGCAGGAATAGATCAAAGAGATTAGTGGGTGTTCAAGGTACACAATAGAACATTTCAACCTTTCTATAGGTTGAATGAAGACCAAGAATGATGGCCTAACGGAGCTTGGTACCCACATTCATCATTTTACTATTGGTAAACTTTATGGTATGATATTTCTTCATTCTTTTTTGATTGACAAAAAGGGGTAGAAAAATAAAGGGCACATGGTAATATTTTCTGGGGGAGGTTATATTGAGGGGGAGGATTAAAATGAAAAATCTTCCTTCAAATAACATTGTTAAATTTTTTAATTATCTATTTGCAAGATAGTTTTGTCAAAACCAAAACAGGGAGATTGTTGGACTATTGTTCCACATCTTGTTTTGGTGTTAACAAAATTATTATAGATTAATATTTGCAATTAAGTGATTTTCAGATTTAGGTGAAGAAGCAAGGCAAACAGGAAATTATGGAGGCTTGATGAAAATGAGAAGATCATGATAAGGAGGCAAGATGACAAGGAAGAGTCGAGGAGAAGAAGATCATCTTCGACCTTTAGTTTATTTAGTTTAGATTTTATTTTTATAGATTGTAAATGCCTCTTAACAAAGAATAATAACTTAGATCGTAAAATAAATTAGAGATAAATTAGGATTTATATTGCGAACATTTTCAAAGAATGTAATTAATTAAATCACTTAAAAAAGGTACTTGTTAACCGAAAAGTACTAGTACTAAAGTTTAGTACCGGTACATGTGAGTTATAGGCTTGGGTTTTGTCAAGAAATAAACTTGTACCCTGCAAGTACCGGTACTCATGATTAGTACCGGTACCGGAGGTAACGAGTACCGGTACTAATGATCAGTACCGGTACAAGTGGGTTACAGATTTGTGTTAAGAGTTTGAAACTTAAATTTGGAAGCAAAGAGTACCAATACCCATACTGTAGTACCGGTACCAGGTAGCCTTTGGCTCAAAATTGAATGGCTAGAAAATTAATTCCAACAATATGAACGTTGGGAATTAATTCCCAACGTCTAGTGGACGAGTATCCAAGGTCCTAAACTCTATAAAATGACCTTAGGACTCTTTGTTTGCACACAAGAGACACAAGAAATAGGGAAGAAAAATTCTAGAGCTAGATTTCATATTTTCCACCACATATTCAATAGAGAAAGAAGAAGCTTGCCATTCACTTTCTCTACATTCTTGCAAGCTCAACGATGTGTTTTTCTCACGCATCTACTAAGCGATTCACATCCATCCTAGGCTCTCAAATTGGTATTCATTTTAATTATTGTTGGGAGGCATAGGAATTCTTGTTGTAAGAGTTTTCTTTCTTACACCAGTTCTAATTTGTATTTTGAGCTTATTGCTCGTTGGGTTGTAACAAACCCGTTATTGTACTTGGGTTGAGGTAACCCGTTAATTACCTCGATTAGTAAATTGATTCTCTCACGGTTGAGAGAATCGGGTTGAAAACCCTAAGCTGGGATGCTTAGGTAGTGGAGTACACAAGGGAGGGGAACCACTATATATCTTATGCCAATTTTTGTGGTTTGTATTTTGTGCAAATCTTTTTGTTATTACCAACATTGTGCTTAAGTATTTGTGCGCGTGTAGCCATATATATATTACATATATCTTCGGATCCTTTGTCAATTGGTATCAGAGCGAGGTTGCAAGAAGAAGTAAAACTCTTGCTCGCGATGGCATCAACCTCAAGGCGCATCGAAGGACAATCATCTACTCGTCCTCGCTATTTCGATGGGACGGACTGCTGGTATTGGAAGAGGAGGATGCAAGTCTTCCTCAAAGCAATGGATGAGGAGACTTGGTGCCTCATTCGGAAGAAGTACTCAAATCCAGAGCCACAAGGAGTAACATAGACAATGGATCAGAAGAAAAACATCATGAGCAACGCGAGAGCGACGAATGCACTGTATTGTGCCTTATTGAAGGAGGAATTCAATCGCATCTTAGCGTGCGAATCAGCATTTGAGATATGGAACACTCTCGAGGTCACCTACGAAGGTACAATAAGGTAAAGGAAACTCGTATCCCTATTCTAATAGAAAATTATGAGTGTTTCAGGATGGAGAAAGGCAAAAAAATCAAGGATATGTATACGAGGTTTGGGGAAATTGTTAACCCCATGAAGAACCAAGGAGTCAAGCTGAAAGAGGAGCAACTTGTATGGAAGATCTTGAGATCTCTTACAAGTGATTGGTATCCAAAGACCACAGCCATCCAAGAGGCAAAGGAACTCTCCACTCTACCATTGGATGATCTAGTTGGTAGTCTTATGCCTTACGAAGTCCAACTAGAAAACATGAAGAAGAACGAGGAAGAAAAGATGTCTAGCAAAAGGAAGAATATTGCTTTTAGAGCAATTAAGGAGGACTCAGACTCAACAACCTCAGAATCCGAAGATGAAGAAATGGAGATGCTTACTAGGAAATTCTAGAAATTTCTCAAGAAACAAGGTAAGCAAGTCAATAAAATTTCAACTAATATTATTTGCTATGAGTGCAAGAGAAAGGGCCACTTGTGAAAGGATTGCCCCTTAAACAAGAAAGAGGACAATAGGAAAGAAACAAAGGAGCTCAAGAAGAAGAAGAAGAAGAAGAAGAAAGCATTTAAAGCGACATGGGATGATAGCGACTTTGACATGGACACAGACTCCAGAGAATTAAATGAAGACAAGGTCGCACACCTTTGTCTTGTTGCAACTTCAGAAGATATAGAAGAGGTAAACCCTGATTTTTCATTTGAAGAATTATTAGAAGCATATGAAGAGCTATATCATAAAGCTAAGTCATTTAAAAAAGAAAATAAGGTTTTCCATGACAGTCATAGAACTCTAAAAATAGAGAAATCTTGTTTAGAAATAGAATTAGTTATGTCCAAAGAAACTAACAATCAATTACATGCAAAAATAGTAGTATTAGAAGATATTTATGAACACTTTGAGGACACCTTGAATAATTTAAAAACAACAACTAGGCTGAATACGGAAATTTGTAATAATTTAAAAGTCAAGTTCAAAAATAAGAACAACACACAAAATAAATCACATGCTCCTAGACATGCATGGATTTATCAAAAGGTTAAGAATCCTAAGAATTATAGATCTAACACTAAAGTGATCTATAAACCTAAGGATTTGAAAAGTACTAACCATCAAGGACCCAAAAGAAAATATGTACCTAGAAAAAATATTTATTTTGCAGGAATAGATCAAAGAGATTAGTGGGTGTTCAAGGTACACAATAGAACATTTCAACCTTTCTATAGGTTGAATGAAGACCAAGAATGATGGCCTAACGGAGCTTGGTACCCACATTCATCATTTTACTATTGGTAAACTTTATGGTATGATATTTCTTCATTCTTTTTTGATTGACAAAAAGGGGTAGAAAAATAAAGGGCACATGGTAATATTTTCTGGGGGAGGTTATATTGAGGGGGAGGATTAAAATGAAAAATCTTCCTTCAAATAACATTGTTAAATTTTTTAATTATCTATTTGCAAGATAGTTTTGTCAAAACCAAAACAGGGAGATTGTTGGACTATTGTTCCACATCTTGTTTTGGTGTTAACAAAATTATTATAGATTAATATTTGCAATTAAGTGATTTTCAGATTTATGTGAAGAAGCAAGGCAAACAGGAAATTATGGAGGCTTGATGAAAAGGAGAAGATCATGATAAGGAGGCAAGATGACAAGGAAGAGTCGAGGAGAAGAAGATCATCTTCGACCTTTAGTTTATTTAGTTTAGATTTTATTTTTATAGATTGTATATGCCTCTTAACAAAGAATCATAACTTAGATCGTAAAATAAATTAGAGATAAATTAGGATTTATATTGCGAACATTTTCAAAGAATGTAATTAATTAAATCACTTAAAAAATGTACTTGTTAACCGAAAAGTACTAGTACTAAAGTTTAGTACCGGTACATGTGAGTTATAGGCTTGGGTTTTGTCAAGAAATAAACTTGTACCCTGCAAGTACCGGTACTCATGATTAGTACTGGTACTGGAGGTAACGAGTACCGGTACTAATGATCAGTACCGGTACAAGTGGGTTACAGATTTGTGTTAAGAGTTTGAAACTTAAATTTGGAAGCAAAGAGTACCAATACCCATACTGTAGTACCGGTACCAGGTAGCCTTTGGCTCAAAATTGAATGGCTAGAAAATTAATTCCAACAATATGAACGTTGGGAATTAATTTTCTAGCCATTCAATTTTGAGCCAAAGGCTACCTGGTACCGGTACTACAGTATGGGTATTGGTACTCTTCCCAACGTCTAGTGGACGAGTATCCAAGGTCCTAAACTCTATAAAATGACCTTAGGACTCTTTGTTTGCACACAAGAGACATAAGAAATAGAGAAGAAAAATTCTAGAGCTATATTTCATATTTTCCACCACATATTCATGAGAGAAAGAAGAAGCTTGCCATTCACTTTCTCTACATTCTTGCAAGCTCAACGATGTGTTTTCCTCATGCATCTACGAAGCGATTCACGTCCATCCTAGGCTCTCAAGTTGGTACTCATTTTAATTATTGTTGGGAGGCATAGGAATTCTTGTTGTAAGAATTTTCTTTCTTACACCAGTTTTTATTTGTATTTTGAGCTTGTTGCTTGTTGGGTTGTAACAAACCCGTTATTGTACTTAGGTTGAGGTAACCCGTTAGTTACCTTGGTTAGTAAATTGATTCTCTCAAGGTTGAGAGAATCGGGTTAAAAACCTTACGTTGGGATGCTTAGGTAGTGGAGAACCCAAGGGAGGGGAACCACTATATATCTTGTGCCAATTTTTGTTGTTTGTATTTTGTGCAAATCTTTTTGTTATTATTAGCATTGTGCTTATGTATTTGTGTGCACGTAGCCATATATAAATTGCATATATCTTCAGATCCTTTATCAAAATCATATCTAAAGATCCTAATTAATCCTTCCTACATCACTATAGACAGTGAAGAAGGAAGGATCATTTTAGAATCTTCATTCAAATCACCTAAAACCTTTGATGAACATCATTTTTTAGATTGACTATTGCTTAGATTCAAAACCCATGTTGCCCTGATTTGGGCTCTTCATTTTGATTTGATTTCTAAGTAAGTCATTTGTTTTGTTTAACACTATTGATGGGTGTTCAAGGTTATCTAGTGACTAACTCAGAATCATTTGGGTCCTCGTTTCACTTCAAATTAGTATTGCTAATTCTCCTTGGTCAAACTATCCAAACAAAGCTCAAATTGTGTATAAGCTCTTCTACAATTCTTAAAACACATAAGATTCATCACAATACACCCAATTAAGTAATTCAAACCTCAAATAGCTCAATTGAATCCGATTAAAACCAAATGAACTCCAAATCATGAGAACGAGCATGAAAACAAATATGAAAGAAATTGAGCAATTAAGGGCAATCTAAACTAGATCAAGGGGTTTTTGTGAATTTCTAGAATGAATGGGAGACCCCTTAGGTGTATTTTTGGTGCAAATTTAGATCTAGAAGCCAAGACTTCATATCTGAATTTGACCTTAACGAAGGGGTGAATAATGAGTAGAATGCAAAGAAATCAAAGAAAAATGATTGTGAAATGATTAGGGACATATATGAGTCGATGTGAGGGTATGAAAATACCTCTCTAATCTGAATTGATCAGAGAGGGCAAAATCATTCCTAAACTACTCTATTTTAGGTTAGACTAATCCATCATCAAATTTTAACATCTAAACTGTATCTACTGATCTACAGTACCCTAATTACCACTAAAACTACTCTAGAAAGCATTTAAAACCAAATCTATGTGGACAAATGAGACTTGTGGATCTCTAGTTAGCAGATGGAGAGGAAGAAATTGAGGGAGGTTCTCCTGTGGAGTGCTAACTTGCTAGTGGAGTTCTGGGTCACCCTCAGGTGCTACGAAGTCCTTAGTGGTGAGGAGAACTCAAAGGAAGATGATCCTCCACCACCACGGTAGTGAAACAAGGGTGTGTGAGGACAGGGAGCTGGAAAGGATGATTGTGCTCGACACAAGAATGTTGGAGGGAGTCGACCCTTTATGCGTTAGCTTAAGGGGGTCCTTAAGTAGCTTCCTGAGTTGATCAGGTCACTGTAGTGGTGTGATTAGGCAAATAGGGTTTTGATGGTGGTGATGAGCTACGAGGAGGGTGAGAAGTTTCAAACCAAATGACAGTTGCTAGATCGGATCTAGAGTGAGCAGTAATGCCACGCGTGGGCATGTGAGAAGATTAGATGTGAGATTAGCCCTTGGATCGAGGATGCACGAGAATAATGACATTGATTTGCAGTGTTCTTGTGAGTGCTACAATACACTTGCAGCTGCAGGCGTATTGTGTAAATTGCACAAAAGGTCCAAACAGCTGAACGAGTAGAAAAGTTGCAATCAAACCCATTAGTGGGTGAAATTGGCTCAAAGTGGTCTGTGGATGTTTACGAAAGGTCCTTGATAATTCACAATTGAGTCCTTAGAAAGTTTCATGTGAAGAAATGTGAATAACCTAAGGACCTAGATGTAATGTCAATAATGTAGGGTCCAAATGATGTCCAAATGCAACCAAGTTTTTATTGAAGCATAATTGAACATTTAAGAATATGATTTCACTTTCAATTTGAATTTTTGAACCCAAATATGTGTTCAATTTGCAATTGGATCATTAAATTATACTTTTGAACAGAATCTCATTTTGTGACCTAATTATGCATTTTTAACACTGATTTGCTGCTTTAGGTCATTTTTGTTAATTCTCACACTTAACCCATTTCTTGTGTTAATTATGTACTGTTTAACCTAGTTTCTAGCTTAAGTAGGGCATTTTTGCTATGATGAGCCACACCTCATCAATTTCCTTGTCTCATGAATCCAATTTCGCAACTTGCATAACTATTAAGAATCAAGTGTTAGTGCTTTGTGATATGCCAACATTATTGGGATATTTGTAAGCTCATGTTGTTGAATTTTTTTTTTTTGGACTTCCCCATGCTTATCTTTAGATCAATCCTACTACAAATGTGTCAAGAACATCATTCCCATTACCAATCCATGAGGGGGTTTTGGTGTTGGTACTTCGAGATAGCATTGTCCATGACACTCCCTGGAAGCTCACAACCCCAAAACACAATGGAGTCTAAAGGGGCACTCCAAACGAACTCAGGCTCTTGCACCAACGCTATGTGTAGAGCACCGTCCAACACACCTAAGTCGCAAAATTGCACCTTAATGCTCTGCGCAAAGATATGAAATATAGATGTGGAGCAACACCTAGGCGGTAACATGTTGACATCGCATCCTTAAAGGAGGTAATTTCTTCCTTCTTGGCGATGGAATCTCACACTAATCATTTGCCTCATATTTTTATTAAGACTAATAGAGGGCTCTTTGGAATTTTTTAGATGCTTTTGGGCTTAGGTTGTGTTGGCTTTGTGTGTGAAATGTTTGAAACAAGATTTCCAAAAAGAGATGCAAGTTTTTGGATCGGAAGCTAAGCGAAGTACTTTCAAGGTTGCTAAATAAGATTAAGTCAATTGAATCATCAAGAGTTCAGGAGGAATTTTTCAAAAGATACTTGATCTAGTCTAAGGTAGAACCAAAATTCTAACAAATGGATACATATCCTTGTCCCTAGTTTGTTAAAGGTTAAATCCTAGTCTACCTTGAAATGAATTTTCAACCTTAGTCCTGAGTTTTCAAAATTTCCTTAAAAAGTGTTTTATAATTTTTCTAATTTTTATGAAAATGCATGCAACAAGAAAAGTTTTTTAATATTTTTAGGTTTTGAAATTACTAAAACAATCATCAAAATTTAAAACAGCCCCCATGCTTAAGATATGCAATGTCCTCATTCATTAGGTAGGGAATAGAGATTACTTGAGTGGGAGGAGGTCAGATTTAGGATGGTCAAAGCCTATAAGAAGAAAAGAAAAATGAAAGTAGAAAAATGATGGGTTACCTCCCGTCCAATGCTATCTTTTACACCATTCAACAAGGTGTGAAATCACTAATTATCGAGTACGTCGTGAAGGTCTTGAGTGTCGGATTTCACGTTCAAGGAATTTTGAAAATAGGGCTTAAGTCATTGGTCATTGACTTTAATTGTTTGTTTTAGGATCGAGAATCTCAACAGGTCCATGTGGAAAGGTATTAAGTACAATGTAAAGACCGATCCATTTGGATTTTAGCTTTTTGGGAAATACTCTTAACCTCGCATTAAAAAGCCACATGCGTTGATTTGGTTCAAATGATTTCCGAACAATGAATTTGTCATGAAATTTCTCTGTTTGGTCCTTGCAAATGCGTGCATTTTCATATGGCATATTGCGAAGTTCTTCAAGTTCAGTTAATTGTAATTTCCAATGTTTGTCGGCCATGTCCAAATTGTAATTTAGTTCCTTTGTTGCCCAATAAGTCCTATATTCTAATCCAATCAGGAGGTGACATGCCTTACCAAAAATTAGGCAAAAGCTGACATGCCAATTGGAGTTTTAAAAGTTGCACGGTAAGCCCATAATGAATCATCAAGTTTGGTTGACCAATCTTTTATGTCAACCTTTACCATCTTTTCTAATATGTTTTTAATCTCTTGGTTGGAAACTTCAGTCTCGCCATGTGTTTGTGGGTGATAAGGTGTAGAAATTTTATGGTTGACCTCATATTTAGCAAGAAGTTGACAAAATTGGGAATGCATGAAGTGTGAGCCTCTGTTACTAATTTTGGCCTTTCGAATACCAAAATGCGAAAATATATTTTTCTTAATGAAATCCACGATGACCCGATGGTCGTTAGTGCATGTGGGTACCGCTTCAATCCATTTTGAAATGTAGCCGATAGCGACTAAAATAAATTGGTACCTAAAAGAAATGACAAACAGTCCCATGAAATCAATACCCCATACATCAAAAATCTCAACTTCTAAGATCGAGTTGAGGGGCATCATATCCTTTTGGTTCATGTTGTCGATGCTCTGGCAACGCACACAGTACCGTGTAAAGTCTTAAGCATCTTTGTGCATGCTTGGCCAAAAAAATCAAACATTTAAAACCTTGGCTACCATTTTATTCCCTGAGAAATGTCCACCGCATTCCATCAAATGATAGTGGTTCAGAATATCTTGGGTTTCTAAATATGAAATACACCGTTGAATGACCTGGTTGACACAAATGTGGAATAGATCGAGGTCCTCCCAAAAATAGTACTTGACATCCGCAAAGAACTTACCCCTTTTGTGTTTGGGCTAGTCAGATGGGAATTGTCCAGTTGCGAGGTAAATGGCATAATCAGCATACCATGGGAGAGATTTTAAGGCCAGGAGCATCTCGTCAAGAAACATTTGTTTTGGTCATCACATCACTTGTCCAAAGTTGGGATAGGTGATCAACCACAACATTTTGCGAACCCTCTTTATCTTTAATTTCCAAATCAAATTCTTGTAACAATAGAATCCATCGAATTAAGCAGGGTTTTGTATCTTTCTTATTTAACAAATACTTTAAGGTCGAATGATCAATGTAGATGGTAATGAGTGATCCTAGTAGATATGAATGAAAAATTTCAAGGGCATAAGCAATCGCAAGTTCTTTTTCTGTGACAATGTAGTTCTATTGTGTTCCGTCAAGAGTTTTACTTGCATAATAAATCACAATGGATTTCTTGTCGATTCATTGCCCAAAAATGTCTCGTACTGCATAGTCTGAGGCATCTGTCATTAATTCAAAAGGGTGATTCCAATGAGGTCCTTGCAAGATTGGTGTCTCAGTAATCGCTTATTTCAAGATTTTCAAACTCTCCAAGCATTTATCATTAAAGTCAAAGGGTTGGTCTTTAGTTAATAAGTGGCTCACAGGTCGACAGATTTTTTAGAAATCTTTTATGAATCAACACTAGAATCCCACATGCCCCAGAAAATATCTTATTTGTTTCACCAAATTGGGTAGGGGAAGTTTGGAAACTGTATCAACTTTAACTTTTTCTACCATGATTCCATTCCTTGAAATTACATGGCCTAGGACAATCACTTCCTGGGCCATGAAATGTCTCTTTTCCCAACTAAGGACCAGGTTAACCTCAATACATTTTTGAAGATTTCTTTCTAAATTCCAAAGACAATGATCAAACGAATCTCCAAAAATGGAAAAATCATCCATAAAGACCTCTAGGCAATCACCTACCAATTCAGAGAAGATTGCTAAATACACCATTGAAAAGTTGTGGGTGCATTACACAATCCAAAAGGCATTCTTCGGAAAGCAAAGGTTCTGAAGGGGTAGGTGAAAGTAACCTTTTCCTGGTCCTCAGGGTGGACTGCGACCTGATTGTAGTTGGAATGTTCATCCAAAAAGCAATAATATTCTTGTCCTACTAACTGCTCCAAGATTTGATCAATAAATGGAAGCGAAAAATGATCTTTCCTCGTGGCGGTATTTAATTTTCAATAATCTATGCATACTCGCCATGAAGAGGCAGTCCAAGTTGGGATTTCTTCACCCTTATCATTTGCATTGACAATGACACCAGCTTTCTTGGGTACAACCTATGTAGGACTTACCCACTGGCTATTGATAAGATGGTTTTCACTTTCAAATTATGTATTAAGATGATTTGTCGTTGTAGGATCAAAGTGGTGGAAAACTGCTTAACAAAATAATTAAAATTACAATTAAACCACTCGTAGAAGAGCGGATCGTGTCCATAGGGAAGCAATGATGCAATAAAATCATGAATATTTTTTTCTCGTATTCATTCAATCAAGTGCGAAAATCTATAGTCAAATCTAACATGAAATGTGACGAAAAGAAGATGCACAACAACTCAAAAATTGAAGGGTAGATGTGCAATTTTTCCTCACTGATATATTCAATAAATATGTGATGAATCTATGTAATTTCCAATTGACATGCATTAGAGAAAATTTGTGCACATCTTAATCCAAAACCAATGTCAAAAGATGTGAATCACAAAAGCCATGCAATTATAAGAAAGCTTGAGTAAGAAGTCGTAATTTCACTCAATATTTCAAATATTAAAACAAAAATGAAAGTTTGGCAATGGCATTCAAATATAATTATTAATTAGAGTAAACGCAGAGGATTCTACTCTCTCCTCCTCGCGTACGGGAGAGAGGTTCATTCAAGGAACTCTTCTGGGAATAGGTTGGCTGAAGTGAGGGCTTCGCAATGGTGGTGGCAACAGGTTGCGAGACGGCTGGAGTCAGTCGGATGGAACTCCGCTGAAGGATGGTTTCCGGCGCTCTTGCTGCGGGCTGCGCTTGCTGTAGGCACGAGGAGGAGACGTGCGGGCGCTGCAAGCGCGCAGAGGTGACGTGGGCTAAAGGGAGGGCGTTCTGCAGGCCGTATAGTCATGTGCGGGGTCTGGTGGTCGCATGACTGCAGGTGTTGCAGAGGGCACTATAGGTGATGGTGCGAGCGCGTGCAAGTGCTGAGTCAAGGGCGCTGCATGCACTGGAGGTGAAGGCGCACGCTAGCTACTATGCGCATGAGCAAAAGGAGGCGTGGGGGATGGATGCAGCGTGTGCGCTGGCTAGAGGTGCGGGCAACAGTTGAGGTGGGCACGCACGTCTGCTGCGGTGGAGGTGCAGTGCGTGCGGGTGGTCTGCTAGAGAAGATGAAGTGTGCTAGATGGATGGACGTGTGGTGGTGTGCTTGGCATGGCTGAAGGTGGCTGCGGTGAGGAGCGGGCCGGTGTGTGCAGCAACTAGGAGCTGCGCATGGAAGTGGTGTGGTTTTTGGGTTCTTTTTGGTTGAGTGGAGGAAAAATAAAGGATGCGGAAGAAGATGAATAGTGGTGGATTTTGTTGGGTGGAGGAGAAATAGAGGAAGAATAAGGAAGATGGAGGTGGTGCTGTAGGGGTTTCAGACGTTTGGGAACATTCCCAGACGTCTTAACGGATGGGGGAGATGAAAATGTAGGGTGTGAAGTTGCAGCGGCTGTGGTGGTTGATGCTGGTGATGGTAGTGAAGATGGTAGCATGCACGCCTGTGTGTACTTATGGTGGAGCAACATGCATTCACAGTGATGTGAGCAAGCTCCGAATGGCGATGAGGCTTGTCACACCACACGCCCACGGTGGTGGAGGCTTGCCGCCACAGTTGAGGCCAGTGGTGGTGGAGTGGATGAGAGTGGTGCACTGTCTACATAGTGGTGAATCGGGGTAGGGGCCTCCTCTCAATGGCTACTCTTCCTTCTCTTTTGTAGCCACGGCTACCAAGATTTGAAATTCAAAACACTGTGGAATTAATGTGATGCGTAGGAGGAGGCAGAGTTGGAGGAGTTACTTACAAAGGAGAAGAAGAATAAAAGAATAAAATAATTAGGGTTATTTATATATAACTCCTTAGCTTCTATGTTAATTAAAATAGTGCACCTAATTAATTAAATAATTAAATGTATGCAACCCTAGGTTAATTCTAAATGCATGAATTATGCACTTAAGCTAAAAATATGAATTAATTTATTTACATCCTAATGTATGCTATGTAAATGTTAAAATTAACTTAATATCTAGACATTTAGATACTTAAATAGCCCACAAATAAGGGCTAATCAGCTATCTAAGGTTAGGTAAATAATTCCTACATCGAGCCATTTACTAATTCCCTCTTAACGACCTCCTACATATTCGGGCTTAAATGACGTTGTGGTTGGTGGGAGGTCGATATTCATCCTCAAGAAAAATATGATGTATGCAATAGGACATATAGATGCCTTTTAAATCATTTAAAGTCCAACTGATTGCTTTCTGTTATTTATTTAATACTTGGAGTAATTTTTCCTCTTATACCCCAGAAAGATGTGCATTTATAATGAGGGCATTGTACGATCAGGGCCCAAAATCACATATTTTAAAGAATCCGGCCAGGGCTTAAGATCGAGTTGCAGGCTAGGTTCTGGAATGGGGTTAGTGGTTAACATGAGATTAGATGTGGTGGAGGGTGAGTTAGATGATTTTTGCAACTCAGGAGAAGAAGCAAGTGAAAAACATGTTTCCATATTTGAGATTGAAAGCATTTCATCAACTAGATTTGTTTTTCTAGAATCTGAGTCATCAAAGAAATCCAGCTCCTGGAATCATTTGGAAGCCTTAAAAATGTCCAAGGTGAGTGTTTTTCCATCGCAAGTGATGTCCACTTTTCCTGAATTGCAATTAATATTAGCATTAGCAGTGGTGAGAAAAGGCCTTCCAAGTATGATAGGTGCATTGTTAAGAGATTCAGGTACATCAATGTCGAGGACCAAAACGTCCACAATGAGGAGGCAATTGTGTACCCAAACAATTACATCTTCCACTATCCCCTTTTGATGAATTACAGATCGGTTAGCCAGTTGTAGGGTTACCTCAACTAACTTAAGTTCATCGAACTAAAATTCTTCAAAAAGCATGGCGGGGATAAGGTTGATGGATGCACCTAAATCTAAGATGGTGCGATCAAATGTGGTGTCGTTAATGACAACTGATATGAGTGGAGCTCCTGGGTCCTTTCTTTTGTGAGGCATCTTGCTCTAGACAGCAGAGCTTACTATCTCAGAGAGGACTACCTTTCCTAGATTTTTAGGTTGCCACCTAGGTGTACAAATTTCTTCCAAAAATTTTGCATAGGATGGGATATATTTAATTGCATCTAGGAGAGGGATATTTATTTCCACATGGCCAAAAAGTTCATACAATTCTTGTTCAGACAGCTCATTTTTTCTTATTTTCTTTTTCTAAGTTTAATGCTTGCGGATAAGGTATTATGTTTTTTCTTTCTTCTTTATCCTAAGAGTGAGCGGAAATGGGAAATATTTGCCCTTGATCTGATTGATTTTCATGTGAAGATCCCGTGTTTTGTATAGTTTTGCCACTTTGTAATGTGATTGCATTTGCAATGTAAATATTATGAGGTGGGAAACATTGATTTTGTTGCGATTGAGGAAGGGGAGAAGTGTCTCGAGGGTTTAGGAGGGGTGATGGTGACAGCGGAGGGGTTGATGAACGATGGCAGACATGGAGGTCAAGGAGATGGCGCCGAAAGGAATTCAAGAGGAAAACCTTCTTTGCATCTTCCAAAAGGGTGTGGGCAGAGGGTAGTAAAGGGAGGTGGAGGCAAAAGAATGGAGTTGTTGTTTTCTATAGGTGTAGAAGGCAGGGGCATATGGTAGCCATCTGTAGGGCTCCGATCTTGTGTCTTGTGTGTGGTGGCTTGGGACACAGGAGGGATTCATGCCAAAAAAGGAAGACAGCAAAATCTGATAAAGACAATGTGCCCCATAATCAAGTTTGGGGGAGGGCCCACCCACCACCCCATCTAGATGTTTTTGACCAAGTAATGGATGTGGAGGTACCGGTTGATGATGATGTTGTGGCTGTAGAGATGGTGCTACGGGGTGCCCTAATTGGTGAGATCATGTTGGGATCTGCCAGTTTCGATCAAATCTGTAGATTGGTGAGTACTTTGTCTCTCTCCTCTCTTAGATGGAAGATATCATGTTGGGTAGATCGAGATTTGTGATATTTGGGATGCGAATGATGGATGTGGAAAAGCTACATTTCTGCACTAGCTGGTTCGATATTTTGATGATCATATGGCAGTTGGTTTCACCCTTTGATGGCGCTTCACAAGAGAGACCCCCTCAGCGAGCAGAGATTAGAATGGGGAGACTAGAGATCTGGGGCCTACCATTACATTTGAGGACACGTGGTGTTGTGGAGAAGGTAATTACAAGGTTTGCGACACTTGAAGAGGGTATTGATGTGGGGTTACAGGAAGGGGATGGATGGTTGTTAGCGGTGGATGTTCAAGTGAATAGAGAGGAGCCAATGCTGGAGAAGGTCATTCTCCGATATAGGGGGAGTTCATGGATGCTATGACTGAAAATCCTTTTTGGCGAAATAAAGGTTACCAAGCAGGGGGATGGAAGATCCTTTACAGAGGTTGTCAGTGGAAGGAGTCGGCCTAAATGTGATAAAACTATCCAGGTAGATTTCCCATAACCTAAGAGGAGGAAGGAGCACCATGAGTATGAGGTCATGGAGGAGGAGACAGAAGTTGTGGACCAACCTGTCATGGTGGTGGCTGACAGTACTGAGATAAGAGGGGATTAAGAAGCTGGCAGTGTAATGGTGGTAATTCAAGGGAGGAATCAGGAGGATAGGCAAGATGGGAAGGCGGTGGTGGTGCTATCACCCAGTATAGTGGGGAATCTAAAATTTGGACTAGGATCTTCATCCAAAGAGAATGCTGTCAGGTCTCCCTATAAAGTAAGAGGACGCATGGTGGGAGGTGGAAAGGTGACTGATGGGAAAGCCACTGCAGCCATTCTGAAGGTGGAGCATGTTGCAAAAGAAAAGATGGGTGATAATCAAGTGATGGGATAAAGATCCTCGGAATGTGCGTGGGTTACGCGATGGTATTTGGAAGGCATCTTTGGCACGTTATTTGCGAGAGTGGGTGGTGGAATGTGAACTCCTGCAGGAGACACATCTCGAAGAAGGGATGCCTCTATGTGGTCTTCATTACTCCAAGCAGGTCAGGCAAACGTGCAATCCATTGCTGCGGTGGACAAATTTGGTGTCTTGGCTATCTAGTGGAAGTGCTCTTACTTACAACTAGTGGAATCATCGAGGGAGGCTTAGCAATTGACCTACAGTTTCGTAATGGTTTATGGTGAGCTTGAATTCTTTGTTACATGTATCTACGGCCCATGTGCAGCCAGTTAGAGGGTTGGGTTGTGGGAAGAACTTGCTCATGTGGCGGTAAGAACATGTGGGAAACCATGGTTGGTGGGGGGAGATTTCAGCTGCACTTTGTCTGAGGGAGATAAAGTGAGTAGGAGGGTGGACCAAGCATCGACTGGGTTTCATTTGGCTATGTCAGAGCTGGGTCTAATTGAGTATCCATCAACCAGCGTTGAATATACACGGAGAAATGGTAGTAGGCAAATGTCCAAGTTAGATCAATTTTTTGGAAACTCAGAATTGCTGGGGAGGTTTCAATTATCACCGATGATGGGTATGGATAGGCCATTTTCATACCACACACCACTCATTTAGGATTGTCGTGAAGGTGCCTTGTGTGGTACCTCTTCTAAATTTAGAAAGCCTTGGCTGAAGCAGGAGGGCTACAGGGATATGATCTCTCGATGGTGGAACTCAAAGCATGTGGTTGGTTTTGCAACCTTCAGATTAGCCACTAAACTAAGGGAACTGAGAACTCTATTGAGGGAGTTTAGATGCACCTCTTAGATTTTGAGAGGTCAATGACGAAGGAAGGCTTTAGAAATGGTGAAGAGTCAAGATATCAAGGAAAATTTGGGCCTACTGTCTGATGTGGAAAGAGGCCAGCGTGTCCAATGGTAGTTGGTGGAGGCAGAGGAGGATTTGAAGAGAGAGATTGACTGGAGGGAGAAGTCTCGACAATTATGGTTGAAAGAAGGGGACGCGGATACTATGCTCTTCCACATAGCAGCCAGTTCTAGGCGGCATCATAATTTCATATCCACGTTTAGAGTTGGAGATCAAGTCTTATCTTCTATGGATGATATCAAAAAGGTAACGATCAAAATTTTCAAGGACTCCACTAGATCCTTAGGAAGGGGGTAGTGGAGGATTGTTCGTTCACTTTTGTGCGGGTTTTTAAAGAGAATATCACGTTGTAGTATAACCGACAAAACGTTCAAACAAATATAGAGAATTTTATTACTCGAAAAACTAGAGTCTCCGAAGTCGAACACAGGGAGCAATCTCAGTACTTTTAAAACCAAAGAATACAACTTGTAAATGAAAATAAATGCTTCAACGAGAGAGAGTTGTAAAAAGAATTTGTAAAAGAAAATAGAATAGGACGTCTGATTTCTATATCAGACATCTTAAATGTAATCTACTTTCTCTCCTGTCTTCTTCTTCTTCATTGGCTCTTCTTCTTCTTTCCTTCAGATTCACAGATCTTCTTCTTCCTTGCACTTCCTTCTCTTTTCTTGCCTTTGTTTCTCTCTTGTCTTCATTTCTGCAGCCCTTCCTTCTCTCTAATCTCTTCCTTGCTTAGCTTCTTTTCCTCAGAGTTCCTTGTGCTTTCCTTCAAAGTTTTCTCCTTCCTTGGTCTTCTTCCTTGTCCTTGTTTCACTGCTGCACTTAGCCTCTTCTTCCTTCTTTTCTTCCCTTGCTGCAGTGGCTAAGTGTTCGCTTCTTCCTCTGCTCCTTCTTTCCTGTGCAAACCACAGCCAATGCAAAACCTACCCCCATCCCTCTACCCAAACATCTCTCTCTTTCTCCACAATTCACTCAAGGACGCTCTCCCAGAGCCACACGGGTAATCGGGTCAGCTTCGGACCCAGGACCAGGCGCACCTGCAGGTGGGTGATGCGCGAGGAGTGCGTAGGTTTGGGTCGAGTCGGATCCCGCCAGATCCGCGAGGTGAAACCGTGGACGAGGCAGGCGTGGGTCAGGTGAGGGACCTCACCCCTGTGCTTTCGGAGGCAGTGAGCATAAAACACAAAAATAATTTATACTATACCTGTGTTTTGCGATTCCACGATGTGGGACTATCTGATCTATCCCAATTCCACGCGCACCCGCAGAGCTCTCTTCGTGCTATGGCCAAGGCTGGGAGCTTCGCAGCGCGACTTGCTGGCCCCGAGGGCTTCGCAACACTCGCGTGAACCTGCTGTGCCTGGAACCTGGGAGATCTGACACCTGGAGCTTCTGCGAAGCTGCTTGCTGCTTCAACCGTCAATGGCGGCAGGAGCTGCAACCTGTCATACACAAGCACGGCCTATTGGCCCAATCAGACTGCTGGGCACCTTCGCCGTGGCACGGCGAAGATGATGCGCGGTGCTGCAGGCCGCAGGATGGCCTAGGCATGCGTGCCTAGGTCAACCTGTGGCCAGAAGTGTGGGGTTGTTCGGGGGACTGTGGTGGAGGTGTAGAAGGATGATGGATGGGTGGAAGTTGCTCCTGGTGGTGAGGCAGAGCTTACGAGAGGGTTGGCGAGCCGTGTGGAGGGGCGGAGTGGTGGGAGTGGCTCGCCGGAGGTCGGTCGGAGGCGAGGAAGATGGAGGTGTTCAGGCACTGTCGGGGGGGGGTAATTAGATAAAATAGCAGGGGGAAAAGAGAGAGGAGAGGATGGAGAGGGTATCTGGAGTGATCTGGAAGGAAGGGAGGCAGCGGAGTGGACGACGCGTAACTGCCTTCGTCGGGGAAGAAGCCTGAGGGAGGGAGCGGCGACGAGGATGAGGTCAGGGGCACGCGCGCTTGGTACGGCGCGACGCGGGAGGAAGTGGCGAAGTTGACTCTGCTACTGGTATGGCAGCAGAGCGACGAGAAGGAGGGGAGGAGGTCACCGGAGCTTGCGGGTCTCTTCGCCGGAGATGGGAGAGAGGGAAATTTGGGGGAATCTCCGTCAAAATCCAGCTTCGGATCTGCGGCCGGGTCTGGGGACTCTTTTATAATCGTTGGTTGAACCTTCTAGCGCATGGAGATCATGCAATCATCTCTGCCGGCTCACCGGAGATGGAAAGAGGGTGGATACCCAAATCTCTTGTACGTTCGCATGAGAGATTGGGTTCACACCAGAGATTGTAATTGGCTTTAGAAGGAAGGGAATTCCTCAGAGAATCTCCCTTCCATTTCTGGGAGGGAATCTCTGAGGGATTGGAGAGGAATCCCTCTCTAAACCTCGCCGGAGATCGGTTCTGCCCTAACAATGTCTGCAGGACCTGATTGCAAAGGTGGCAAGGAACTTAGGGTGGTCTTTGCAAAGATATTCAAAAGATAGGGACCAAATTATGATTTTGGTGTAATAAATTGCAAAGTAGGTCAAGATGACCTCCCCTTAGGTCCAAATTTTGGTATATACCTAATTTTGACCTAAGGAATCCAATGGTGAAGTTGTATTTTAGGTTTGACCACGTTTGACTGGACATTTTGCATAAAAAACCACATTAGGTCAATTAATGTGCTCGGACCCTAATCTAGGTCAAACTGGGTTCCAAAGGCCAAATTGAGTTTTCTAAACCCTAGAGGATATTTTTCCATGATTTTTAGACAGTTTACTTGATTTTTATCCTAACCATAACCTTGTTAATTTAAGTGGGTCTGTTTTAGGGTTACCAAGTGTCATTTAATTCGTAGATTGCACATAAACCCATTTCTGATTGACTCAACTCACTTTTTATCTCATTTAGACCATTTGAACTATGTTTTGTCTTTGAGAAATCCTGTTTATGTACTGCAATGGTAAAATTGCAATTTTAACCTTATTTCATGTTTTCTTCTCAAAGCACTTATTCCTTCAGTTAATCCTTCTTCTAGGTTATGTAGGAGCTTTTATCTTCTTTATTGGGTCAAAATGAGCTTGTTATGGCTCATGATGAGGTTCTCATCATACCCCCATGCCTAGCTTTTGCTAGTCCATTAGCAAAATTTCAAAGTTTTAACTTCCGTTCTAGACCTTGAGTGTCTGTCAACCGTCATGATAAGTGCTTCTCCTTTTCTTTTGTGATTAGGTAAGAATGTCGACAATTGGCCTGGAGGTACTCAAGTACCAACCAAAATCTGGACCTGACCCTCTTTAGCCTCAGTCCTCCGCAAAGGTTTCTACGGCCCACAGAAACTATCCTAGGGTTTGTTGGACTCCGCAGTTAAAGCACCCGTGCTTGAGATAATTTTAGCCTAGGTTCAGTTTTGCAGTGCGTTTTTTGTAAGAGAGATAGAAGAATTTGTTTGGAGATCTTTTCTCTCTCTCTTCTTTTTATTTCTAGCTTCGGATTAGCTTCTCAACACGGTCTGTATTGGATTCCTCGTCCCCATCATAAATCCTCAAGGGTCCCTGGCTTTCGAGATTTCGAGATAATCCTACCCATGGCAAACCCCAGAACCCTGGCTTTTGAGATTTCGAGATAATCCCGCCCATGGTGTTCCGTGGCTGAATTCAGACCCTGGCGATCGACATTTCGGGATAATGCCGCCCATGGTATCTGAACTAGCAGAATGCTTACATGCCCCCAGTAGGATATTTAAATATCCTAAGAGACAAGTACTGAGGAGACGATATGTTGTTACACATCTTCGAGGGGAATTTCCCTGCCTCTCCGCGTTGGGAACTCGTCCAAATCATCTTGTGTTGATTGGCCGCTCCTAATCTAGGTGACTTTTTCAGAACATTAAACGCTTTTCACGTGATTTGGATGTTTATGAGCATTGAACCAGACTGTGTGTGAATGTGGGGTTCTTAGGTTACCGAATCCTGCAAACCGGAGGTCAGTTAACGAGGTCGAATACTTCCTAAGCCTTAGACCTAAAACTTAAGCTTCGCATTTTCCTCAACCTCTTGAGGATTATCCAGATTTTAACGGATACGTGAATTTTTAAGCTAACAAATCTTGCCCAAGAGGCCTAAGACCAGCGTTCCCGCTAATCTCTTATTATGTCTCCGTAGCACTTTTCGTTTTTCTTGATTTGGTCTAGAACTTCAGTTAACCCCTTAATCTTTTACTAATGACTATTTCTTTTCATTTTCATTCTGTGCTCCTTTTTGTCATTTTTCTTTCTTTTCCTCCTCTCATTTGTATGACCCTGAATTGTTCCTCCCCTCTATCAAGTCTTTTTTTTTTTATGGAACCCTTTCTTGGTATGAATTTTCTGACATTTTGCACTTTCATACCCCCCCATGCCTAAGATTTGCAATGTCCCCATTGTAAATTAGGTGGGTTCGAATTCATCTTAGTTCATGCATTAGGACAAGTGTGTGGTGAGTGAATGGGTTGAAGTGACTTGTTGCGAAAGATTTCTAATCTCGGGTAGGCATACCTGAGGTGAAGTTTGTTGTTCTAATGGATGAACCCTAAAGTGCAATATGAGTTCCGCATAGAGATGTTAGAAAAGGTTTCGAGTTTTTCAAAGAATGACGGGTTGCCTCCCGTTAAGCGCTGAGTTTTACGCCATCGGCTGGGCGCAATGAGCTCAAGATGAATGGAGGGTAAAGGATGACTCAGCCAAATCTATATTGGTCATGTCAATGAACGGCTTGAGTCTCTAACCGTTCACGAAAAAGGGTTCAGAATCGTGGCTGAGTGGGCTGATTTCAATGGCTCCATTTCTGAAGATTTGTCGGACTAGGTAGGGTCCGACCCACTTGGATCTTAGCTTTCCTGGGAATATTTTGAGTCGGGCATCAAAGAGTAAAACTTTCTGACCAAGATGAAAGATCTTTCTAGAAATGTGTTTGTCATGAAAAGCTTTAACCCGTTCTTTGTAAATTCGCGAGTTCTCATACGCATCGTGGCGTAATTCATTGATCTTGCTTATGTGAAGTCTTCTGTGGGTTCCAGCCTTAGAGAGATCAAGATTACAGCTCCGTACTGCCCAATAGGCTTTATGCTCCAACTCGACGGGGAGGTGACATGCCTTCCCGTACACTAGTCTGAAGGGAGACTTTCCTAATTGGGTCTTGTGGGCGGTCCTATAGGCCCACAATGCTTCCGGAAGCCGAGAAGGCCAATCTTTTCTATCAGGTCGAACAGTAACCTGAAGGATCTTCTTGATCTCTCGGTTAGATAGCTCAGCTAGGCCATTGGTTTGGGGGTGGTAAGGAGTAGAGATTCGGTGTGACACCCCGTATTTGGTCATCAGTGACCTGAACTGAGCGTTTGTAAAATGGGTCCCTCCATCGGAAATTATAGCCCGTGGAATCCCGAACCTTGAGAAAATGTTTTGATGAAGGAATTTTATAACGACTTTATGATTGTTGGTTCGGGTCGGAATGGCTTCTATCCACTTGGAAACATAGTCAACTGCGAGTAAGATGTATTCAAAGCCATCCGAGATCGGTAAGGGTCCCATGAAATCAATCCCCCAAATATCAAAAATTTCGCATACCAAGATCGGCTGTAGAGGCATCATGTCTCTATGGCTCATGTTGCCTAGAGTCTGGCAATGGGAACATGCCTTACAGTGATCGTATGCATCCTTGAAAATTGTGGGCCAGTAAAAGCCACACTGGAGGACTTTTGATGCAGTTTTATGTCCTAAAAAATGTCCACCGCATGCCTGGTCATGGCAGAATGAGAGTATGTTGTTGATTTCCACTTCTGCGACGCACCGTCGAATTATCTGATCAGCACCAATGCGGAATAGATACGGGTCTTCCCATAGGTAATACTTGGCATCGGAACGCAATTTGTCCTTTTTGGCCTTCGGCCAATCGGGCGGAATCTAATTTGATGCCAGGTAATTAACTATATCAGCGAACCATGGAAGACTTGTACTGATAGTCAGGAGGTGCTCATCAGGAAAATGTTCTGTAATAGGTCCGGAAAGGTCGATTATTTCAGAAGGAAGGTGGGACAAGTGATTAGCTACCACATTCTGCTTTCCCGCCTTGTCGCGAATGTCGAGGTCAAATTCTTGCAACAGCAAGATCCATCGGATTAATCGAGTTTTCGCGTCCTTCTTTGCAAGGAGATGCCTTACAGCTGTGTGATCCGAGTATATGATAACACGGGAACCCAGAAGGTATGATCTGAATTTTTCCAGGGCAAATACTACGGCCAGCAGCTCTTTCTCAGTAACTGTATAGTTACGCTGAGCCTCATCCAGTGTTTTGCTGGCATAGTAAATGATCATAGGTTTCCCGTCAATTTTCTGCCCCAGAACCGCTCCTACAGCGAAGTCAGATGCATCACACATGATCTCAAAGGGTTGAGACCAATCAGGGGATGGTAGGATCAGGGCTTGGGTGACTCAGTCACGTAGGATCTCAAATGCTTGAGTGCATTCCTTGGAAATCTCGAAAGGCACATCCTTGGAGAGAAGATTGGTCAGGGGGCGCGCGATTTTGGAGAAATCAGGGATAAATCGACGGTAAAAACTGACGTGACCCAAAAAAGATTGGATGTCCTTAATCGAGCATAGGGAGCTTGGAAATCAGGTTAACCTTAGCTCGATCCACTTGGATGCCTTTCTCCGAGATTAAATGTCCCAGGATAATTCCCTCAGGCACCATGAAATGGCTCTTTTCCCAGGAAAGAACCAAATTCACCTCAATGCACCGCCTGAGTATTTGGACCAAGTGTTGGAGGCAATCGTCAAATGATTGTCCAAAAACTGAAAAGTCATCCATGAAGACTTCCAGATAATCACCTACCATATTTGAGAATATGGCTAGCATGCACCGCTGAAAAGTTGCGGGTGCATTGCAGAGATCGAATGGCTTCCTTCGAAACGCGTACATCCCGAAGGGGCAGGTGAATGTGGTCTTATCTTGGTCCTCTGGATGGATTGCCACCTGATTGTAACTGGAGTACCCGTCAAGAAAGCAGAAGAACCTATTTCCTGCTAGTTTTTTGAGGATCTGATCAATGAACGGTAGTGGGAAATGATCCTTCTTCGTGGAGGAATTGAGTCTTCTGTAATCAATGCAGACTCTCCATGAGTTAGCTATTCGGGTTGGAATGACTTCTCCGGTTTAAGTTGTGATGATGGTAAGTCCTGCCTTTTTAGGCACCACTTGTATTGGACTCACCCAACGACTGTCGGAGATCGGGTAGATGATCCCTGCATCTAACCACTTTATGATCTCCTTTTTCACGACCTCTTGTAGATTAGGGTTTAGGCATCTTTGCATTTCTCTTGAAGGTCGTGCGCCTTCTTCTGTGTAGATTCGATGTGTGCAGTATTAAGGGCTTATACCAGTCAAATCATCGAGAGTCCATCCAATGGCTCTACGATGTTGCTGGAGAAAAGAAATCAAACGGAGTTCTTGGTCAGGTGTGAGTCGAGAATTGATAATCACAGGAAACGTCTGATTTGAATCGAAAAAGATGTACTTCAGATGTTCAGGAAGGGGTTTGAGTTCCATGACAGGGTTGTCAGCAGCAGCGGGTGGTTTGGGGTTTGTATCAGGGACAATGGTAGGAGTCATAGGTGTGTCTAGATCATGTTCGCACTCCTCTGCTAGCTGGTTTTGATTCTCCAGTGGTTGATCAGGGGTAATCAGGTTGTCCTCTATATACAATTCATCAACCACGGCTTTGACATCACATATTTCCTCTATAACCCCGCATTTAATCCCTTGTTGGGCCTTGAAAATGTCAATCTTCATGTTTTGATTCCCAAATTTTAATTCTATCTGGCCCTCTTCGCAGTTTATGTTGGCCCTAGCAGTGGCCAAGAAGGGTCTCCCTAATATGATTGGTGTGTCCCTTGGGTTCTTAGGTACATCCATGTCCAGTACTATGAAGTCCACTGGAAAATAAAAATCTCATACCCTAACAATGACATCCTCGAGTATTCCTTTGGGTGACTTGATGGATCGATCGGCTAACTGCAATGTCACCTCAGTGGGTTTAAGTTCAGATTCTTCAAGGTGGTCAAGGAGGGATGTAGGTATTAAATTTATGGAGGCACCTAGGTCTAGTAGGGCTCTATCAAATTAGGTTTCACCAATTTTACAAGAAATCAAGGGAGTTCCTGGGCCTTTAGCCTTGGGTGGGAGTTTGCTCTAGAAGACAGAGCTGGCTTGCTCTGACAGTACGATTGGATTCCTATCCTTGGTTCATGGCTTACGTTTAGGTGTACATATGTCTTTCAAGAATCTTGCGTAAGCTGGTATGTGGCGAATTGCATCCATCAACGGGATGTTTATCTGGACCTGTTCAAAGAGCTTGACCAGATCCTCCTCGGGAGCCACGGGTTTGGTTATTCTTTTTCCTTTGGTCAAGGCCTCAAGAAATGGGATCCTAGTTGGCTCCTCTAGGATAGGTCCAGGTTCTTGATCTGGGACAGTGGTATCTTGGATAACTATCCAGGGTCTTGGCTATTATCAAGCTTGGAGTGGTTCGGATAATGTGGGTCTTGGGTTGTTCTACCGCTACGTGTTGTTACAGAGTTCAATCTGGTCTGATTTTGGTTAGGTAGGAGGGGTGGCTGCTGCTGAAATCCCGCATACGATGTTGAAGCTTCCATCCCGTCTGGCGATGGAGCAGTAGGGGCCTGATAAATCACATGTGTTTGGCTCGAATTTGGATTCATAACACGCTTCTGGGTTAGCACGATATTTGGGTTGGGCAGAGGTTGCGAGGGAAGGGTACCAGGTTGGCGGGAATTTGCCATCTAGGCTAGTTGGTTGCGAACCTCTGTGATCTCGTCCTTGTGCTGTTTTTGCATTGCCGCATTCGTCTTTTGAATGTCAGCCAGTGCTTGAAGGATAAGAATCATTTGATCCTGGTTTTGCCCAGATTGGTAGGTGGGATTGGGCCGAGGCTGAGGCGGCTGATATGGACAAGAGGCTTGTGGACGGGGTTGATATGGTGGTCTTTGAGAATTTCCCGCCCACTGAAAGTTAGGATGATTTTGCCATCCAGGGTTGTAGGTATTGGAGAATGGGTCATTCTGGATGGCGTTGAGGTCCTCGCAGTTCTGAGGAACCTCGAGAAAGTCAGAATACAAGGGTTCAGAGTTCCCCCAACTCGAGTAGAATGGATCAGAGGTCACTCCAATCCGAGAGCCAGACGGGGGTGGATATGGGTCCATCCCCTTGGTAGATTGGTGATAGATGTTTTGCATAGTTTCCCTTGCCAGAGGAGGTCGTGCAAAAGAGTTTTGCGCAGAGGTGGCTTGCTGCAAATGTCGAGTTAGCTCGTCCACCTTCTTTTCTATGATAGAAACCTTGTCCAATCGACTGGCCATCAGTTCCAAGTTGACGGAAGTGGACAGGTCCTGCATCTCATGTGTCCCTCTTAGATTCGTCGATGCGTGGGCATTCGTCCTGTCGAATAAGCCCATGGAGTCATTATTTATGAAGTTCTCGCACATGTTTGCGAGAATCTCCCACACCGTGTCCTCGTGTTCACCCATGATGTTTCCTCCGCACGTTGCATTGACGAATAAACGAATATCTTCACGGAGTCCCTGGTAAAAAGACTGGATTTGTTCCCACCTAGGAACTCCGTGATGGGGGTACTTTCGCATGAGATCTAGGAATCGATCCCAAGCTTCGTGAAGAGGTTCTCCCGGTTGTTGAGTGAAATGAGTGATCTAGTGGCGCAAGGCATTCGTCTGGCCAACGGGGAAGAATTTTTTCAAAAATTCGGACTGCGATTCCTCCCATGTGTTGATCAGACGGGTCTGAGTCTGATACCAATGTGCGGCCTTGTCCAAGAGGGAGAACGAAAACATTTTCATGAGTAGGATATCCCGGTTTTGTACATCTGACCCGAAGGTCTGGGCCAGATGCTTGAGTTGTTTGATGTGTTGGAATGGATCCTCAGAGTTAAGCCCATGGAACTTCGGTATGGAATGAATCATATTGGGCTTCAGTTCAGAATCAGGTCCTCCAATTGGGATTCGTACTCGGGGTTCGATTGCCACCGCAGCGGGATTATAGTGATCTCGCATCATTGGTCGCTGTGGTGGGTTTACAAAGTTCTAAAAGAGATCATTCAGGCGTTGAAGTTGGTGTTCAAGGTTGTTCTCCTCTTCAATGGGTTGTGCCATGATGGACGAAGAAGGAGAACGGGGGTTTGAATCAGATGAAAGATTTATATAGTGGGGTTGCTACACAAACAAGGGCGTCGAGGCTTGGCCTCGACGAGAGTGAATTTCTAAAGGATGTCTTAAGGGTGGACTTAAGGACCTCCTACCGAACATGCACCGAAAGATGTGATGAGATTTAGAAGGTGCTGGACCCAATCAAGACACCCAAAAAATTGTTGGGTGACTATAGAGGTTCGGGGCGGATGGACCCCTTAGTCAGAAAGGTTGTCCACTTGAGAAATACCTAGGCAGCAAGAGAGGGAGTGTCCCGCAAAGACCCCTACACGGTAGAGCGTCCCCACGAGTTACAGGGTTTCCCCCACCCGACCTCTCTTGTCATTGCGGTTCGAGGTAGACCAGAATGGGGACCTTGACCTCTTAAGTCTACCTTTTTTACTTTAGGATCAAGGTGCTTAATGTTCCACTTGAACTTTTAGGTATTTTTAATGAAAAAAGTGACCTAATTTTAAGGTTGGTTGACCCAAGGGATCAACTTCACCTTTTGTTCCTTTGAGAGTTTTTAGGTCCTTTTCTTTTATGGTTCAAATGGATTAAAAGCTTGATTTGCTTAGGGTTCCTTTTGTATAGATCCTTTTCAATCAAGGTTTAGGCACACCTCTTTTGGGACAATTTATTTCTTTGTTTAAGAGAAGATGTGTCTCGAAAAACCCTAGCTTTGTAATCCTTTACTTGGCTCTAGTGGATCCAATTTAGTTGCCTCAGAAATTAGCACCTAGGGCTCAATCAAGAAAGATTTAGCCCTAGTTGCCTTAGTTGGATGAACAGACAAAAATGTGTTGTAATGAAAATTAGGCAACTTGATGAGTTACTAAATATGAAACAGGTAGCCCTAAGTTGATTTTTTTTCTTTTTTTTCCTTTTTAGATTTTGAAACGGTTAAGAGAGAGGGCTTATGGAAATTACCTGTTCCTTGGAGTGTCTGTTGTGCAGTAGCTCTTCTTTCCTTTTTGTTCTGCTTTCCCTGCTTGAACACAACCAAAGAGAGAAGTTAGGTCAAATAATGGATAAAAAAGTTGTAATCAAAAGCTTTAAAAGTGCCCGTTGCTCCCCGGCAATGGCGCCAAAATGTTCGTTCGCTTTTGTGCAAGTTTTTAAAAAGAATATCACGTTGTAGTATAACCGACAAAACGTTCAAACAAATATAGAGAATTTTATTACTCGAAAAACTAGAGTCTCCGAGGTCAAACAAAGGGAGCAATCTCAGTACTTTTAAAACCAAAGAATACAACTTGTAAATGAAAATAAATGCTTCAACGAGAGAGAGTTGTAAAAAGAATTTATAAAAGAAAATAGAATTGGACGTCTGATTTCTATATCAGACGTCTTAAATGTAATCTTCTTTCTCTCCTGTCTTCTTCTTCTTCGTTGGCTCTTCTTCTTCTTTCCTTCAGATTCACAGATCTTCTTCTTCCTTGCACTTCCTTCTCTTTTCCTGCCTTTGTTTCTCCCCTGTCTTCTTTTCTGCAGTCCTTCCTACTCTCTGATCTCTGCCTTGCTTAGCTTCTTTTCTTCAGAGTTCCTTGTGCTTTCCTTCGATGTTTTCTACTTCCTTGGTTTTCTTCCTTGTCCTTGTTTCTCTGCTACACTCAGCCTCTTCTTCCTTCTTTTCTTCCCTTGCTGTAGTGGCTAAGTGTTCGCTTCTTCCTCTGCTCCTTTCCTGCGCAAACCACAGCCAATGCAAAACCTAC
Source organism: Thalassia testudinum (assembly GCA_037157565.1). Classification (NCBI taxonomy): domain Eukaryota; kingdom Viridiplantae; phylum Streptophyta; class Magnoliopsida; order Alismatales; family Hydrocharitaceae; genus Thalassia; species Thalassia testudinum. The sequence goes on along the minus strand of JAZHRO010000014.1, from coordinate 125,423,682 downwards.
CCGCATCCCTCTACCCAAACGTCTGTCTCTTTCTCCACAATTCACTCAAGGACGCTCTCCCAGAGCCACACGGGTAATCGGGTCGGCTTCGGACCCGGGACCAGGCGCACTTGCAGGTGGGTGATGCGCGAGGAGTGCGTAGGTTTGGGTCGAGTCGGATCCCGCCAGATCCGCGAGGTGAAACCGCGGACGAGGCAGGCGTGGGTCAGGTGAGGGACCTCACCCCTGTGCTTTCGGAGGCAATGAGCATAAAACACAAAAATAATTTATACTATACCTGTGTTTTGCGATTCCACGATGTGGGACTATCTGATATGTCCCAATTCCACGCGCACCGGCAGAGCTCTCTTCGTGCTATGGCCAAGGCTGGGAGCTTCGTAGTGCGACTTGTTGGCCCCAAGGGCTTCGCAAAACTCGCGTGAACCTGCTGTGCCTGGAACCTGGGAGATCTGACACCTGGAGCTACTACGAAGCGGCTTGCTGCTTCAACCACTAATGCCGGTAGGACTTGCAACCTGTCATACACAAGCACGTCCTATTGGCCCAATCAGACTAGCTTGGCACCTTTGCCGTGGCACGGCGAAGATGATGCGGGGTGCTGCAGGCCGTAGGATGGCCTAGGCGTGCGTGCCTAGGTCAACCTGTGGTCGGAAGTGTGGGGTTGTTCGGGGGACTGTGGTGGAGGTGTAGAAGGATGATGGATGGGCGAAAGTTGCTCCTGGTGGTGAGGCGGAGCTTACGAGAGGGTTGGCGAGCCGTGTGAAGGGGCGGAGTGGTGGGAGCGGCTCGCCGGAGGTCAGTCGGAGGCAAGGAAGATTGAGGTGTTCAGGCACTGTCGGGGGGGGGGTAATTAGATAAAATAGCAGGGGGAAAAGAGAGAGGAGAGGATGGAGAGGGTATCTGGAGTGATCTAGAAGGAAGGGAGGCAGCGGAGTGGACGACGCGTAACTGCCTTCGTCGGGGAGGAAGCCTAAGGGAGGGAGCGGCGACGAGGATGAGGTCAGGGGCACGCGCGCTTGGTACGGCGCGACGCGGGAGGAAGTGGCGAAGTTGACTCTGCTACTGGTATGGCAGCAGAGCGACGAGAAGGAGGGGAGGAGGTCGCCGGAGCTTGCGGGTCTCTTGGACGGAGATGGGAGAGAGGGAAATTTTGGGGAATCTCCGTCAAAATCCAGCTTCGGATCTACGGCCGGGTCTGGGGACTCTTTTATAATTGATGGCTGAACCTTCTAGCGCATGGAGATCGCGCAATCATCTCTGCCGGCTCACCGGAGATGGGAAGAGGGTGGATACCCAAATCTCTCGTGCGTTCGCACGAGAGATTGGGTTCACACCAGAGATTGTAATTGGCTTTAAAAGGAAGGGAATTCCTCAGAGAATCTCCCTTCCATTTCTGGGAGGGAATCTTTGAGGGATTGGAGAGGAATCCCTCTCTAAACCTCGTCGGAGATCAGTTCTGCCCTAACAATGGCGGCAGGACCTGATTGCAAAGGTGGCAAGGAACTTAGGGGGCTCTCTGCAAAGATATTCAAAAGATAGGGGCCAAATTATGATTTGGGTGTACTAAATTGCAAAGTAGGTCAAGATGACCTCCCCTTAGGTCCAAATTTTGGTATAAACCTAATTTGGACCTAAGGAATCCAATGGTGAAGTTGGATTTTAGGCTTGACCACGTTTGACTAGACATTTTGCATAAAAACCCACATTAGGTCAATTAATGTGCTAGGACCCTAATCTAGGTCCAACTAGGTTCCAAAGGCCAAATTGAGTGTTCTAAGCCCTAGAGGATATTTTTCCATGATTTTTAGAGGGTTTACTTGATTTTTATCCTGACCAGAACCTTGTTAATTTAAGTGGGTCTATTTTAGGGTTACCAAGTGTCATTTAATTCCTAGATTGCACATAAACCCATTTCTGATTGACTCAACCAACTTTTTATCTCATTTAGACCATTTGACCTATGTTTTGTCTCTAAGAAATCCCGTTTATGTACTGCAATGGTAAAATTGCAGTTTTAACCTTTATTTCATGTTTTCTTCTCAAAGCACTTATTCCTTCAGTTAAGCCTTCTTCTAGGTTATGTAGGAGCTTTTATCTTCTTTATTGGGTCAAAATGAGCTAGTTATGGCTCATGATGAGGTTCTCAACAAGGATGACATCTTCATATATGCCGAGAGTTGGGAATGTGGAAGGGGAACAATTGGTGGTGCCTATTTCTGAGCATGAGGTGGTAGAGGCCATGTAATCTTTAAATGCTGAAGGGTCTCCAAGTCCAGATGGGTTTCAGAATTTCTTTTGTAAGGAGTTTTTGCCAATTATAAAGTATGATGTTTTGGATGTCATAAGAGAGTTTCAAGGTGGGAACTCAGGTTTTGAGAGAATTAATAGATCGTATCTCTTCTTGTTCCCAAAGAAATTGGGGGTAGAGAGTTTATCAGAGTTTAGACTGATTGCGTTGTCCAACTCCGTCTATCTAATTATTGGGAAAATATTGGCCAACAGATTGAAGGTGATATTCAAGCACGTGATCAGCCCAGTGCAATCTACCTTTCTTACTAATAGTTCTCTGCAGGAATCTTTCATTATTGCACAGGAGATTGTGATGGGTTGGTGTAGAAGAAGGTGTAAGGCTTATATGTGGAAGGTGCACTTCAAAACAGCTTATGATTCAGTCTCCTGGCCTTATTTATGAGAAATTTTTAAACAAAGGGGATTTCCATCTGTTTGGATCCAATGGAAGAAGAGATGTATAACAACAACATCATTCTCTCCATTGATTAATAGGAAACCATGTGGAAATTGTACTTAGCCACAATGTGGAGTTCAATAGGGATGCCCACTGGCTCCTTTGATTTTTTACTTGGTTGTGGACACTCTTGCTAGGTTTGCTTGCAAGCTATCAAATGCGGGCATGGTGAGGGGTTATTCGATGTCAAACTCTCGAGCCTTGGCACTGGTTCTCCAATACGCTGACGAGATGGTCCTTTTTGTGGAGGGAGCCACAAAGGAAGCAATGATATTGTCTAGTATGGTTTCCATTTTTTGGAGAAATTTCAGGCTTGGATCTCTATGCTGGCAAATTTTTTCTTATCTGTTTTGGCATGGAGGGACAGGAGAGCACTAAGATATCTGCAATTCTGCACATACCAATCACAACCTTGCCAGTGAAATATTTGGGACTGTCATTGAGAGATTCAGAACTGAAAAAATGTGATTGGAACATCCTATTTGATAAAATCGTTGCTAAGCTTGAGAATTGGAGTAGTCGCTTCCTATCGAAGGGTGGGAGATTGATCCTCCTTAACACTGTTATCACTTTCATTCTAATGTTTTATTTCTCTATGTTCAAATCAGCAAAATTTGTGTGGAAAAGATTGGATGTGATGCGTAACGATTCTTTTGGAAAGGGGTTACAGCTAAAGGTAAATTCCTCCAACCCGTGAAGTGGCAAGGGCTGTGTAGACCAAAGAAAGAGGGTGGTATGCAGATATGCTTATTGAATGAATTCAACTATTCTTTACTGCTGAAATGGGCTATCAGGCTTTTCGATGGAGGCAGCAGGCTATGGTTTGAATTGATCTGGGATTCCTATGGATCTTCGCATGTGGAAGTGGTTAGATTAAATCCACGTAGACTTTCACCTTTTTTGGAAATTTGTGGCCAAGGCACTGTAAGAAAATTGGCAGCATTTCTAGTCGATGCTTGGGGATGATGCTGAATTTGCATTGTAGATAGACCGTTGGTCTCAACTGTGGCTATTAATGGAGAAGTATCCATGCACCTTCGATGCTGCATCAGACAAGGCAGTCTTAATTACTGGTTGCTGGGATGTAGACCGCAAGCAGTGGACACTTGCTGGGTGCATTCTACATGAGGGAGGTAGGTCACATGAAGATATGGACAAGCTGCTACATGACTTGTAAAATTTTGAGCCAAAGGGTGGAGTGGATAGGTTCGAATGGTCCCATGGGAAGTTTACCACTACTGAAGCATACAAGGTATTGTTGTGTGCTAGTGATCAAGCCAACATGGAAGAAATTGATAGACAAAGTGTGTGTCTATGGAAGCTACGCATACCCCTCAAAGTGCAAATTTTTCTTTGGCTGTGTAGGTGAGGACATGTCACGGGGGACCTGCAACATAGAAGGATGGGAATCCAACTACAATAATGCCCTCTCTGTGATTTCCCTACCTATAGAGCGAGGCACCTATTCTCTTCATGCTTGGTGGCTAACCAATTATGGAGATCCGTGTTTGGATACCCCTTGCCCACGTGGGATGGCCTATGGAGGGATTTTCAAATGTATGGGAAACCACATGTAGCTATGGCAGCCTTGTTATGGTGTGTGCGGAGAGTAAGAAATGAAAAGGTGTTTAGGGGGTTGTTGGTCTGTGTGGGGAAAATTGTATGGAGCTGTGAATCTCTTGTTAAAGAGTAGAGTGATTCTTTGTAAATGCTTATAGTTGATGTTTTAATAAATTAATTCCTGATTTGCTATTGATCTCGATAGCATTCCTTACTTTCTCAAAAAAAAAATGTTGATTTTGTTGTGGGTTTTGAAAATTAGGTGGGAATTGAGGTGTGGGATTTATTGGTTGTTGGGTCTGATTATTTTTGCCTTAAAACTGGTTCCATTGATTATGGGGATTTAGGATAGCTTGGGAAGGTAAATTTCATCTGGTGTTGTAGACATTTATTTCACATAAAATGTCAATTTATGCATGTTCTTAGGCTCATAATTACATTCACATTAAAAATATTGCATAGCATACATCATTCTACATTTAGAATAGATTGTACAAATTATAGCTTGATTTTCTCTCTTTATAGCCAGGGTATAGGGAATCACCATTTCAAGGCCTTAGATTGAAGATCCAACCGTACGTATCTAATCAGAGCGACGATCCGAGTCTAACGCCTCCGAGATTGCCTCGATTGGACCTTTGTAGCATCAGATGCAGTTCGAGGAAGATTAGAGGTCAAGGGGCAAGGTGGTGGAAATCCAAACCTCAGATGAAGAATCCAACTGCATGGATGGGTTTAGATCAACGATCGTAGCCTAACAGCATGAGAATTGGTTTAATCCGACATCCGTGGCACCACCTACAAGCCTTTGAAGATGGACGATCAAGATGGCGCCACTTGGTGCCATCCCAACCTCCCAAAATGGCCCAAGCATGCCTACAACACTCCTTCATAAGATGATCCAACGGCTAAGATTCCATCACGGTGTGCCTCACATCTCATTGAAGGCAAAGGATAGATCACTCTCGATCAAGTTTCAACTGTCGTGAGCACGTGACCTTAAATTCTAAAACTCAACCAAGGAAGAGGCATAGCATAGCGGTCGTGCACTTATGCACGATGCGTGATGCGTGCTCGAATTGTTGTGAGTGGATAAATTTGTGAGAAGAGGCACGTGGCGAAATTCAGCTAGGCGATTGAAATCAAGTGGTTGCGAAGCAGCGACGTGGCACATTCAAGTGCACTAAATGTGAGCACAATGAATACGTGTGCGATGACGCACCATCACAGTGTGATCGCACGCGAAAGCGTTAGCACGATCTGAAGGAGAAGTAGCATGCAATCTAGACCGTTGACCCACGATCCTACGTCTGAAGAGTGGCACCTCTCCGACAGCTGTAATGCACATGCGAACCGATGCCTCCACCATGTCGTGCGATGAATATCCAATGCTCCTCACCTCTCTGTGCACCTTCATTGATGTTTAGCTTTAGCAACGTGTGTGTGTCACTAAAGGGCTATATTTAAATTTTAAAGATGTGAAGTCCCTCTTTTGCCCACGTACCCTCAACTTTAAATAAGACCCCATACCCACTCATCACATCATCCCTTTCTTCTTCTCTTAACCCTCTAAAGAGCTAAGAATAAGTTCTTGAGCTCTCTCTAGTGCTCCCAAGCTACACAAAGCTCAACTAGAGTAAAAAAACAAAAATTTCCACTTCTCACCCCCTTCGCAGAGCTCTCACCAGTCGTCTTGTCGCCCCTGTTATGAAAGTGAATCCCACGACATCAATGCCTGCCTCATCCCTGATTCTTCCAAGTTCGCCCTCCTTCCTCCAAGAGTTGTTCGTCCGACTCATCCTCCAAGCATTCGTCGAGGATAATTTCTCATTCTCTATCCTTTTACCGCTTAGTGTAGATTTTCAACTTTATAGTTGTAGCAAGTAGTTGTAATTGGCATTATCATAGTTATAAAAATTGTTATTCTCTCTCTCTTTCTTGTTTATATTACAAGTATATTAGTATTGTAAATGATTCCTTTAAAAAAAATTACAAAAATATATTATAGATTAAGAATCAACATAGCCTCCCCGTGTTTGACCTAAGACTCGCCAGAGTTTCAGTTAAAAATTATTTGGTAGCTTATTTTCATGCAAATTTTATGACTCAGGTTTTCCAAAATCCAACTTTTCTTCACAACGATTTTCTTGCATATCATTTTGGCACCATTGTTGGGAGGCAAGGATCCCGACTATTTTTCGCATTCCTCACACTTATTTGATCTCTAACCTCACTTTTCTTTCTACTATTGTCTTACAAGTACCCCAACAAGGAATCTAAGAGTGGTAGAAAGGAGTAAAGTGCGGTTGAAGACCATTGTAAGTGTCCCCCATTCTTCCCCCCTCCATAGCTTTCATTTCATCACCTTAATTCAAACCTTAACTAACTTAGGTGCTCTCATAAACCTTAGGTTAGTTTAGTTGTCACTTCCACCCACCTCGCCCTCCATTTAGAAAAAACAAATCTATAAAATATCTGATCTGATTGTGGGATTTCTTTACCATACACATCACATACACCCATGGAGGTATTTGACCTATTCTGATTTTTCATACTCAACCAATAAATTGATCTTTAGAACTAGTATACTCATACAAACACATAATTAAGTAGAAATCAGATTAGGTAACCACTTGTGTGCCTAATTCAGTGGTGCATTAAGGCCAATTGTTTGAGTTGTTTGGGCCACACCACTTCAATTAAAAATAACTCATCAAGTAGATTGCTCCTTAGGGTTAACATTTAAGGTCAAGAACCAAGCACTTTAGCATATTTTTATTTCAATGGAAAAACATCTTCATCTGTCTTTGCAAATCTTGGTCTACCTCCTGAACTTGATTGATTCAACCTTAATTCAAACCCTAAAAGCTACTTAAGCAAGATTTGAACTCTAAAATCTACCTCATCTAGATAATCTTGCTTGAAAACTTTGGTTGTGCACACACACACATTTTAAATCAATCATTAAGGGCACAACCCATTCTAAGGGCCCAACACATTCCAAAAGCACAAACATCCCAAGCCTAATTAAAATCAAGTAGACATTGGCCTCAAGGATTAGACTCACTCTAGGCTCATATTGAGATTAATTACAATTAATCTGCTTCTACTAGTCAATTTGATGTCTAGCTAGGGGAGTAGCATCAAATGATCATAGTTGGGAGATATCAAAGGAACCTGAGGAGAAAGCCAAAGGAAGTACCTCCTCCCCAATCCCTCCCTCTAACTACTTGAATTGACTGGATCGAAGTAGACCAAATCATCTTTAATCTTAAGATGAGTTCTGTGATTTTGTAGGTCTTTAGGCTACCCTACCTAAGGACAATCTTGTTTGCTTGTGTTGTAGGGTCTCTATTCTCCATCCTTCCAACCCCTTCCTAGTGTATGCTTGGAAGGAGGTCATTGAATCCCTATTTGGAAGGACCATTAGACCATTCAAGGAGGCGTAGGCTGAATTTTAGCCAAGTAGATCCCATGGCTGATCAACCACCTCCTCCACCTCAGAATTAGCACAAGTTGCTACAAATGTAGCTGAAACAATTGCATCAAATGCAAGAATGGTTTGAGTGGTTGAATGGTTAGGGCACTCAGCCCTTGATGGATTTCTATGATCCTTCAAATTATGGAGAACGTCTTGGTGTTCTGATTCCAGTCGGTGATGTGGAAATCAAGCCCTAGGTTATAATCTTGATAAAACATTTTCATGGGCTTGGCTCTGAAGACCTATTTTAGTATTTGGAGGACTTGACCAATTTGGTCCAGACCACCAAAGCACAAAATGTGGACGAGGAGCAGATGATCATGAAGCTTTTCTCCCACTCTCTCAAGGATAAGGTTGCACATTGGTACAAAACTCTTGGGAGGCTAATAAACATTTGGAATGATCATAAATCAGCCTTTCTTAGGAAAATTTTCCCTATTTGGTGTACCAATGCTTTGCTACAGGCAATTACCACTTTCGTCCAGTGGTCAAGGGAATTACTTCATGGTGCTTGGGAGTGATTCTAGGATCTTTTGCGGAGTGTCCACAACACAAGATATTGAAATGGCAACTAGTGTAGATTTTCTATCACGGGTTGACAGATCAACTCCATAATCATGTGGACACTTCTTGCGGAGGCAATTTCCTCAACAAGGATGCTGATAGTGCACAAGACTTGTTTAAGGAAATGAGAAAGAATTCAATTAATCATGCCTCCATGGAAACTTTTAACTGGTCCCAGCAACTAAGATCATATGTTTATGAGATCTAAAACTCTCATTCATTTGATATGGAATTGATTTGTAACTTGATAAGGTAGACCTGGTTGCAAAAATGATGGAGTGGATGATAGAAAATTCTGGAAATACTTTGAGATCCACTCAATCCCAAAATTTAGGATTCCATTCTTCACAAGCTCCTACTGGACGGGAGTTCGTAAATAAATTGGAAATGGCTCAACCTGTGAACCAGCATTTCTCGGAACCCCATGAGTTCCAAATTGAGGCCTTTGATCCCAGTTTCTCTAATCCTTCTCCTTCTTTTCCACCATCCTCACCCTACAAGGATGTGTATGCTATATAGGAGAATGCTAGGTATAACCCATATTCTAACTCCTATAACTCGGGTTGGAGGGACCACCTTAACTTCTCCTGGAAAAACCTGGGGTAGCTGACCCAAATGCTAGCCAGCAATTATGCACCACATAGACTAATGGGTCAAGGTCATGAATACACTCAACTACCACAAAATCAGGTCAATTAGCCAGCATGGAATGCTCGACAACTCACAGGGCAAGCTGATCTGAACTATCTGATGATAAAAATGCAATGATCTATGCTTCAACTCATGCAAGAAATGACAATCTCACTCGAAAACATACAATCCTGGCTTATTGCTAATACCCGATAGCCTGGATCCCTACCACCTCAACTTGTACCCAACCCCCGTAATGTACAAAATCAAGTCAATCCAGCCCAAGGGTGTGAGAATCAGGGGGATCCACACACACATTCTTAGGTGCTTGAATAGGTTTCTTCTTCTTGTGCTCCTAGATATTTGGCTAATCAAGACCCTCCGATCTTTCCTAACCCACTCCAAGACTCAAACCTGTACACTTCTATAAACTCCATCACCTTGAGGAGTGGTAGGCAAACCCAGGATCCTGAACTACCCTCTTCCAGTCAATTAAACCTTGGTGAGCATGAGAAAGGAAAAGAGAAAATTGATGAAACCAAGGCTTAGGGCCCCGAATCTAATGATTTTACTCATGTCTCGTTCCTTGAAGCCTTATTAAAACCCAAAAAGAAGAAACTTGCTGATAGTAATTAGAAGCTCTTAAATATATTCAAGAATATTGAAATCAACATCCCGCTCCTCGATGCTATTAAGCATATTCTGGGTTATGTTAAGTTCTTAAAGGATTTATGCACTCAGAAGGGCAATACAAAGGAATTAACTCTAAGGAAGGTGATACTCTCTGAGCAAGCTAGTTCTGTTATCTTGCATCACCTCCCTCAGAAAAAGAGAGATGTTGGTGCCCATTTGATTTCATGTGTTATCGAGGATTACACCTTTGAATGAGCACTCTTGGATGTAGGGTTATCCACAAAACCAATTCTGACTTCCCTGTACGAAAAGTTCCGATTAGGTGAACTCAGGCAAACCTCAGTGAAACTGCAATTAGTGGATAGTTCGGTCACAAACCCGAAAGGTGTTATTAAGGATGTTATTGTTAAGGTCAAGGATTTCTATTTTCCTATAGATTTCCTTGTGCTTGACATGGATGAACCTGATGAATTGAGGAACACACCCACTATTCTTGGGTGCCCATTCCTAGCTACTGCCCATTCCTGAAAGCAATAGTATGGAGATCACCTTTGGGGATAGAAAATTGACACCGAATATTTTTAAGGCGATTAACAAATTTGAGGATTGTGGATTTGTTGAGGAACTCGAGGAGACTGATCTGAATGTTGAGAATTGCATGGCTGTTACTGTTCTCGAGGATTCCACTTGCACTAATGAGCTTGAACCACAACCCTTTATGGCAGACCTGCCACATTCGAAGTGGTTATTGATTTTGTTCATTCACAACCTCTTCCTATAGATCGTATTAATGAGTCTTCATCAGCATCCTTTTTACCTTTTGTTCTCAACCTGCCCTAGCTAGAGCTCAAACCATTGCCTGGCAGTCTAAAATATTAGTTCTTAGAACCAAAAAAGATTCTCCCTGTGATTATCAGTGCAAACTTGACTAAGGAGTAAGAATTGAAACTGCTTAAGGTCCTTAATGTAAGTACCTCTATTTTGATGAAATAAATTATATTTTATTGTGAACTAATCTTTGAAGATCACGCTCGCACAAATCAAGTCAATTACCACCGTGTGGATCAAAGTGAAGATTATCTTTAGTCAATGTAATTCTTTTATATTTCTTGAGTATATAATTACTGTAAGGAACCTCAGGATTAAAGACAAACCTTTCTAAATCAAAAAATAAACATCTAGATAGTATTGATCGACCAAAATATTATCTTTAGTCAGTGTAATTCTTTTATATTTCTTGAGTATATAATTACTGTAAGGAACCTCAGGATTAAAGACAAACCTTTCTAAATCATAAAATAAACATCTAGATAGTATTGATCGACCAAAATATTAGAATTGATCGATTAAATCAATTGATCGATCAAAATAAGAATATTGATCGACCAAATTGGCCTAACAGTCAAATTTGATTTTCCCATAATTGATTGATCAATTAAATATTTGATCTATCAGCAATTGATCGACCAACTTGGTTCGAATGATTTTTCTCAACAAACCAAATATGCTCTGTTTTCACCTATAAATAGAGCTCCACATCCCATATTTCAAAATACTTTAAAAGAGAAATCCATAAAGAAAAAGAGCTCTCGTGCTTTCTCTCAATGTGCTTGTATGATTCTATTTTCATGCTCTCCAAAGCACATCGATTTAAACCTCTGTAAAAATTCGATTTGACTTTCCTTGAGGTTCCATAGGATTATATTATTTTATTTTACTTATTGCCTTGATTACAAATCCCAAGCTATTGGGAGAAATCCATTGTTGTTTTTGTGCTTCTCTTTAGGTTAGTAAGAAAGGGATCATTGTAAGAGGTTATGCCACCCTCATTCAAGTGGTACGTTAGTGGATTGACTAGCATTGCCTAGTTGGGAAAATCCTAAGCTGGGAGGCTTAGGTAGTGGTTTTTACCTGTAGGAGTTTCCACTATAAATCTTTGTGTATATTCTGGATTGCTTTTTGTGCCATATTTTTTACAATCGATATCACTCTTGATCTTGTGTTTTTAGCCAAGTAAGATTCGTAGGCACACACTCTCACTTAAACCACATAACAAGGCAATTGGTTGGATCATTCATGACCTTACGGGGATCAAGACATTTTATTGTTATCATCAGATTTATATGGAAGATGGATCTAGCCCTTCTTGCCAGATGTAGAGAAGATTGAACCCCAATATACAAGAGGTGGTCAAGAAGGAAATCATCAAGTGGCTTGATGCATAAATCATATACTTGATCTCAGATAGCCCTTGGGTTAGTCCCATGCAAATTGTTCCCAAGAAAGTAGGGATTACCGTAGTGACTTACGAGAAAGGTGAATCTATCACAACTCATTTAGCTTGCTCTTGGAGAGTTTATATCGATTACAAGAAGCTGAACATAGCCACCAAAAAGGACCACTTTCCGCTGCATTTCATTAACCAAATTCTTGAAAGGTTAGTCAGGCAAAAGTATTTCTGTTTCTTGGACAATTATTTGGGATATAATCAAGTTCTTATCCATCCTGAAGACCAGGAAAAGACAACTTTCATCTATCCCTATAGAACTTTTGCATTCCGTAGAATGCCTTTTGGGCTTTGCAATGCACCTACAACTTTTCAAAGGTGCATGCTAGCCATCTTCTCAGATATTGTGGGAGATTGTATGGAAGTATTCATGGACGATTTCTCCATGTTTTGGAGATTCTTTTGAAACTTGCCTGGCTAATCTAGAATTGATCCTAAAGAGATGTATCCAAACTCGTTTGGTCCTTAGCTAGGAGAAGAGTCACTTCATGACACAGGAAGGCATTGTCTTGGGTCATGTAGTCTCTGATTGGAAAATTGAAGCTGATCAAGCTAAGGCGGATGCTATCTCCAAACTTCCTCTACCCACATCTGTTAAGTTCATTTGATCATTTCTTGGTCATGTGGATTTTTACAGAAGGTTCATTAAGGACTTTTCTAAGGTTGCTCGGACTTTGAGCAACCTCCTAGCCAAAGATACGTTGTTTGAATTTGATGAATCATGCCACAAGGCATTGATTTACTCAAAATGACACTTACTTGTGCTCCAGTGTTGCAACCAATAATTTGGATATCCCATTTGAGATTATGTCCAATGCTTCTGATTACGTGGTCAAGGCTATCTTGGGTCAAAAGATTGAAAGAATGCCCCCTCTCATCTACTATGGTAGCAAGACTTTGGATGAAACCTAGAGGAACTATACTATTACAGAAAAATAATTGCTAGCTATGGTTTTTGCTTTGGTAAAATTTAGGGCGTATCTTTTAGGATCTCATTTACCATTTACACTGACCACTCAGCCTTGAGACATCTTTTGGCCAAAAAGTATGCTAAACCCAACTCATTCGATGGATTCATTTACTTCAAGAATTTGATCTTGAAATTAAAGATAAATCTGGGTCACAAAATGTAGTGGTAGATTGTCTTTCAATAATCGTAATTGATTCTCCACATTTGGATATTCCAATTATTAACACCTTTCTGGATGAGACTATCCTTATAGTTTTGGATGTCTAAACCCCTTAGTTTACTGACATGGGAAATTATTTGGTCGTTGGTAAAATCCCCCAGGATTGGATCAAACAACAATGGGATAGACTTGTATCTAAGACCAGATATTACTTTTGAAATGACCCCGAACTGTACTGCATTGGCTCTGATCAAATTATTTGCTGAAGTGTCCCAGAAAATGAATTCAAAAGCATAAATGTGTTCTGCTATACATCTGTATGTGGTGGACATTTTTCTAAGAAAAAGATAGCTGCGAGGATTCTGCAATCCAGATTTTATTGGCCACTTTATTCAAGGATACTCAGGAATTCTTGAGGTCATGTTCCCAATGCCAGGCACTCAGTAGCATAGCCAAGAGAGACATGATGCCTCTAAACCCGATTCTTCCCATCGAAATCTTTGACGTTTAGGGTATCGATTTCATGGGACCCTTCATTTGGACACCAATACATTCTCATAGTTGTTGACTATGTATCCAAGTGGTCGTCGAGTTTGTCAAGAAGAATATCTTCAATCATAAAATTTCCACACTGGCAATCATCAATGATGGTGGTATTCATTTCACCAATGCTCAGTTCATGAACTTACTGGCAAAATATAGGGTGAATCACAAAATTTCCACACCTTACTACCCCCAGACAAATGGATAGGCTGAGGTCTCCAATCGGGAGATAAAGAACATCCTGTAGAAAATGGTTAGGCATGATAGAAAAGACTAGACTCAAAAGCTTGATGATGCTCTTTGGGCCTAACGTATGGCATACAAGGCGCCCATCAACATGTTACTATTTCATTTGGTGTATGGTAAGGCATGCCATTTACCCATAGAAATTGAACACTAGGCATTATGGGCAATCAAGAAATGCAATTTTAATCTAGGCTTACTAGGAAAGGCTAGGACACTCCAACTATCTGAGTTGGAAGAGCTTAGAAATGATGCATATGAGAATACCATGATTTATTTGATTCTCGACTTAAGCTCTTTCCCAACAAGCTTAGGTCCAAATGGAATGGTCTATTCATCATTGATCGTATATTTCCAAACAGAGCTGTCAAAATTTCTGAATCAAAGATGGGTAACTCTTTCAAGGTCAACAGACAATGTCTAAAACCTTATGTTGACCGCATTATCTTTTAACCCATCTTAGACAAGGATGCTTTAACCTTGATTTGACTTCTTTGGCTGGACCCTGCCTAGCTGATGGCATTAAACTTAGCATTTGTACAGGCTAACCCAAAGCTGACCAAAGCATCATGAAATACAGGTGATATTTTCTTCATTCTGTCCTTTTCTCATGCCTTTTATTTTCAATGAGGCAATTGCATAAGCTAAGCATGGGGGTGTGGATTCATTTTTTATTCATATTTCCAGCTTTGTTGATTTCTTATACATTTCCCTTATTTTTCCCTTTATTATTAAAAAAGAAAATTGAATTAGTAAAAGAGAACTTGGGCATTATAGTTTTTCAACCTTAGGAAATAATACAATAGGATCTGAACACATAGACTCTTTAGGTCTTCGGGCTTAATTATCCCAGGTGTCCACTAAAACATGGACTTGTTTCTCAAGTCCTTGCCATTCGTAAATTCATTTCTAATTGGTTAAATAAATTGGAGTGATAAGTACACGACTTATCAACCCGCCATCTGATTTGAGGAGACTTTAAGTTTAAAGCATCTACACACTCTTTGCACTGACTCACTTTTTAGCTGTTTTAATGGAAATTGGGTAGCTATGAACCTTTTAGGGTGGTATGGCTAGCAAGTTGTTATGGGTTTGATGCCCCATTGGCCGGTTGTCCAAAGTTCGACCACATTACCATTCTCATTCTGCTGTCTTTAGGTAAATCTTAGATTAGGGAAGCCACCTACTCAAAAAAAAAACAAAGAAATAAAGAAAATATTCGAAAAGAAAAAAATATATGATGAGAAATAGAAAAGGTGAAAAAATATAAATAAGCCATACTTCACAACATGAGTATGGTTGATAAGTTGCCGTGGGTTTGATGCCCCATTGGCCGATTGTCCAAAACCCAGCTCATAAAATTCACTTTTAATTCCTAAACACATAGAAAGAAGTAGGAAATAGAAGAAACCAGGGAGATATACATTGAGTTCGCCTTTGTGTTGACCCCACCAAAAAATATATATATAATAAAAGTAGTGAGAAAGCTATCGGTCGACAGATACACCTTTAAGTAGAATTTCTTTCCAAGGTCACCTAGGGGTGCAGAAACCTGAAGTCAGTTCTAGTTGTCGATTAGCGAGTCTATCACAGTTAAAAGAAGATGCTTAGAACATAAAGTTCTTTTCGAGTCTTGGGTGGGTTGGGTAGCTGTAGAAAGTAGCCCCAAAACTCCAAACTCAAAAATCCAAAAAAATTAGAAAAGAAGAAAAGAAAAAATATATATATTTGCTTTTGAATATGGCGAGGGCTTGGGGCAGTCTATATTTTTGTAGACACTTGGGCATTGTTGAGTCTCAACTATTGCCCAAGTAATTTGATCCTAATTCTTTTATAAATAGCATGTAGTTTTGCTAGGGATTAGCAAAATATGGGAATGGGGGTGTGATGTAGACACATCTACTTCACATAAAATGTCTATTTATACATTTTCTTAGGCTCATAATTGCATTCAGCATTATAAATATTGCATAACATGCATCATTCTTCATTTAGAATAGATTGTACAAATTATAGCTTGATTATCTATCTTTATGGCCAAGGTATAGGGCAACAACATTTCGAGGCCTCAGATTGATGATCCAACTGTACAGATCTGATCAGGGCAACCATCAGAGTCCAACGCCTCCAAGAACATCCCGATCGAACCTCCGTAGCATCAAATGCAGTTCGAGGAAGATCAGAGGTCAAGGGGCAAGGTGATGAAAATTCAAACCTCAGATAAAGAATTCGACTACAAGGATGGGTTCAGATCAATAATCATAGCCTAATGGCTCAAGAATCAGTCCAATCCGACATTCGTGGCACCGCCTACAAGCATTTAAAGATGGACGGTCAGGAAAGCGACACATGGCACCATCCCAACCACCCAAAATGGCCCAAGCATGCCCGCAACACCCCATCAAATGATCAACACATCTCAACCATTAGATCATTAATCCAACAACTATGATTACATCGAGGTGTGCCTCACATCTTACGAAAGGAAAAGGATCGAGTGTTTTTTACTGTTGGATTGAGATCCAATGGTCGTAAGCGTGCAACCCTAAATTCTAAAACTCAACAAAGGAAGAGGCACAGCGTAGAGGTTTTACGCCTTGCGCACGATGCACAATGCACACTAGAATCGATACAAACGATTTTATCCGGTAGAAGAGGCATGGGACAAAATTCAGTCGCACGATCGAGATCGAGTTGTTGCGAAGCAGAGACGTTGTGCGATCAGGTGCACTGGATGTGAGCTCAACACATACGCGTGTGGTGACATGCCATCACACGTGTGATTGCACACGGAAGCATTGGTGGGATCTAAAGGAGAAGTGACATGCGATCAGGATCATTGATCCGCGATCCAACATTTGAAGAGCAAGTCCTCTTCAACGCCTATAATGCACCAACGAACCGACTCCACCACGTCGTACGACGAAGATCCAATGCTCCTTGCCTCTTTGCGCACCTTCGCCGATGATGGTAACATCACCATGAGCTATAACTAACTTTAATTAATCAGAATCAATTGACAAAAGCTCCTATATAATGGCCTGAGAGCCATAACTCATGGAATATCCATTCTAAGAGGAATACATTAAAACAAGGTTAATTCTGCAGTTTTAACATCATATCATGAATGCAGAATAATCACACGGTTTCCCAAGGGTTATTTTAATGTCTAATGAGCATTAAAGTCGAATAAGAGGGTCCACACAGATAGAAATAGGGTTTCATTCACTTCGAGAACTAATTCATAACTTGAAACCCTACTTTTAGACCCACTTAAATAACAGAGCTTCTACTTAGGCTACTGATTATAACAACATCATCAGCCATATCTAGCTTTATTTGGTCATATTCCATCACTAAGTGCTCCTCCATAACCACCAGAGAGACGTAATTTACTACAAATCCATTCTGAGAGATATACAAGAAAACAGGGGTAAAACTATAGTTTTAATAGTATATCTCAGTTGCAGAATAATCACGGGATTTCTCAAGCGTTAATTAAAGGTTAAATGGTCTTAATTGTCTAACAAGTAGGCCCGTACAGACAGAAAAGGGTTTTTGCGCATTTTAGGAATTAAATGACATCTGAAATCCTAAAAATAGACCCACTTAATCTACTGAGGTTCCAATTAGGATAAAATTTACCTAAACCCTCTAAAATCAGAGAAAATATTCTTTAGGGTTTGGTACCTTCAATTTTACCAACAGAACCCGTCTTGGCCTAAAATAGAGCCACAGATAGACTTTAGCCCTAATTTGGGTAATTTTGCAATTTCTCTAGCTAAACTTGGTCAAAACCTAAATCTAACTTAATCGTTGGATTTCTTGGGTCTAAATTAAGTTTGTAATAAAATTTGGGCTCAATCTGAGATCATCTTGACTAAGTTTGCATTTTGGTCCAAGTCTGACTTTCTTTATCTCCAATAGCCCATCATCTTTCAAATTCCTTACAAATATAACCCTAAATTCTTCATCATCTTTACATTTAAGTCCCTGCCACCATTAGTGTGACCACGTTGAGCTCTGGTGAGATTCAAGCGAGAATTTCTCGCTTGATTCTCAATCAATCTCTCCCAAATTTGAACCGAAGATTCCTTGGGAAGTCACCTTCCATTTGAGCCATTCCTTGGGCTCTACTTCTTTCCCAAATCCAGATGTGAACCTTTTGAAGGTATGCATGTCAAACATGCATGAGAAACATGGAGTTTGCAAGCTTGTTTCCATGCTTGAAACCCACCCCCTAGCCTATAAAAGGATCCCAAAGGTCATGCCAACCTCTTTAGCTAGCTTTGGGGCCAAAAACACCTTCCTAACCCTACCTCCGACCCCTCTCTGACCAAGCTCTGGTGGTCCTCTTCGTTCTCCTTCATCCTCGGCCCCAACTATCAAATGGAGGCACAGCTATCCTCCCCTCCTTCCAACAGTTGCCAGCCAAAGCCCTGTCAATTCCGCGCCTTCCTTGCCGCCATCCACCTCATCAAAGGCTTCATCTTCGTCGCATCCGGCAAGGCACGTGACCGAGTGGTTTCACTCAACTCAGTAATTAAGTTAATTTCACTTAATTAAGAGTAGAAGAAATCACTTAGGTTAACTCGAAGCTGTGTCGGTTGTGTAGTATAGGGTCGAATTAACCTAACATTTTAGAAATTTTTTTACTGGTTGAGTCCAGGTCGTTCATTGGGAGGTATAATAATTTTCTCCAAATTCACCAATTCTTTTTTTTTCTCTATAAGTTTAGGATGTATAATTAGTTTGATTTTTAAAACATGAATTTTGTCAAAATATTTAAACCATAAAGAATATACGAAATTCCATATGAAAAACATATTTACTCAAAATGATGTTTGTTTTCCAATTTTATTTCAAAAGAAATTAAGGCAATTAAAATTTATTCTATTAAAATATGCCTTTTTACAATTAAGAACAAAAAGTAATTAAAAATGATGCAAGAAAAGATTTTCTTCAGCCTCTCATCTTCTTCTTTCTTTCTTTTATTTTCTTCTCTCTCTCGAGCACTTTTCTTACCTTTCTTCTTTTCTTCCTATCTTCTCCTGCCTTCTTTTCTTCCCTTAGTCTTCTCCTTTTATTCCTTAATCTTTTCCTTCCTTAGTGCCTGTGCTCATTTTTTCCTTAGCCTTTAGCTTCAACACTTACCATTTTAACAACCATCGGCTTCTCTTTTAATTCCCTTAGACTTTCAGCTGAATCGGGTTATTTTACTTTGTTAACCAAAATTTATTTTATTTACGGCGAGGTCCATTCGAGGATACACAGCACCCTGAGTCCAGGGTGGGACCAGACCCTACTCGATTCTCGCCTAATCTCAATTAGGTTCATTTTCGATTTATTTCTTATCGGTTCACAGTCTCGAGTCATATCGACTCAACCCAGCCTCCCAGGCCTCTCGCTCTCCCAGGGCACATTCGCTCACACCCCCAAGGGTGCACACCCACAGGCACAAGCCCGCACACACACACACACGCACATGCTCAGATTAGATCAGTAATCGGTGCACCGAGCACTGACGATTGCAGAGGCCATGCAACAAATTCTTTTTATCCCCATGCACATGCTTGTGAACTAGCGATGTGGGACTAACCTACCCCTTCCAAACCCAACTTCAAAT
Organism: Thalassia testudinum; assembly: GCA_037157565.1. NCBI lineage: Eukaryota > Viridiplantae > Streptophyta > Magnoliopsida > Alismatales > Hydrocharitaceae > Thalassia > Thalassia testudinum. Next base: position 125,404,239 of record JAZHRO010000014.1, on the reverse strand, counting down.
GATCATAACTTCCTCCTCAGAGCTCCAAATTGAGTGATTTCAAGTTTGTTAGAAAGCTCTAAGATAGATCTACGTAATTGCAGGGTCAATTTAAGGTTTTGCTGATGTTTTCCTCTTTAATTTGAAAGATGAAATCAGGGGTTCCTATGGGTTATTACTATCTTGGAAAGTGAAATTATATCAACAGAGTCCTCAAATGGACTTTTCTCTTTTATTTAATGGCCTATGCATGTTATATAAGTGATTCTGCATCTGTTAGAGTAGGTTTTAAGCTTTTAAGTCCTTCAGGAACAATAGAGAAGCTCTTCACTTCTCTGAAAGCTTCAGAGTTCGAATCTTCAGACTTCATTATGTGGAACAGACACTCAAGAATGCTTCTAATCAATTTAAACTAATTCTAAGCTTTATAGCAGATTAATCCGGGCAGGATTTAAATTCAAATTTCAACAAAATGGCACTACTGTTGGTTTGGGTTCGAAAGTAACCTAAATTGACAGGAACTAAATTCTCAAACATTTATTCACCTGAGCTTACTTAATTCTCTCTAAAACCATCAAACAAGATCTCAGAATCTGTTTACACTCCTCAATACCTTAATTCAAACTCAGAACTCCATTAACAGATTCAGTTTGACTATGGAAGCACAAAAAGTTGACTTTCTGTTGAAAACTTTTCCATAGGAAATCAAAGCCTCAATTAGAGTCTCCTCAACATCCAGAACTTATTCAGATCTTCAGATAGGTGTTCTGACCTGCAGTTCTAGGGTTTCTGGATCACTGCCTGAGGTTCAAAATGTGTGTGTTCGACAGAGCAATTGGAAGGTTGTTACAATGTTTTAAAGGTTTAAACAGCTTCAGTGCATTGCACTGAAGCTTCTAGGATCATTAAATGCTTCTTAAATCTTTTTATCAGACTTCTCCAACTCTGCTGGAGTTGGGGAAGATGAAGTTCATTCTACAGCTCCAGTGGCTAAATGCTCAAATAAACATCCTTTAAACAATCAGTGATCCATATTTTATCATTCTGGAGCTTCAAAATAGGCTCTAGAGGCTGAAATACAATTTTGGCTCGCCAGAGCTCCGGTGAGTCCAGAAAATAAAAAAAGTGTGTACAGATGGATAAAAGTTACCATTTTTTATTCAAAAAGGATCCTAAGGTTGCAAGGAACCTCAGCATCACATTTAATTCCATATTATTCCTTTAAATGTAAGATTTGACAGTGAAATTATTTTCTTAAAGGATCTGAGTGGTTAATGCTCAGGACTTGTTTAACCACTCGATTGAGAGGTTAAAACAAGCCAACGGATATTTATATTCATAAATATATATTTAATTTAAGATTTGAACTGTTCCTGAGCTGCCATGGATAGCGAGCTCAGCAACTAAGTTAAATTTGGGCATTTAATTTATATGTGATTTTAATATGAATTATAGTGTCGATTAGGGTTATAAGTGGTGGATAGATGATGAAAGAACCCATGAAGGTGGAATTAGGTTAATTAATGTCACCATAGAAAGTGATAGTAGTCGGTGAAGGTGAAATGTGAATTAGGCGATTATGTGATTCAATTAGTGATTAAGTGATTTAGAAATGATCATGGAAGTTAAAGGAAGGAGGATAGTGAATTAAAAAGACAAGATTAAAGCTCTGGCGAGCTCAAGGAGCTCACTAGAGTCAGAGAAGATGAAACTAAAATCTAACATTAACTTTAATCTAACTACCTGAACTAACTAACTAAGATAGCCTACTCCTACTCCTAATCTACTGTTACCTAGACGAAGGGATCAATAGGATTCCATCGAAGGTTCATAGCGGACGACGAAATCAGAGGGTGGAAGAAAGATCTCCGACAGGTGGATTTGAGGTGAAGCAGAGGATTCCTTGGGTCGGCACCTATGTCAAAGACGTGGAAGACCACGGCGGATCTCCTCGGCTGATTAAGATGGATGGAGGAAGTCGAAAATTGGAATGGGAAGTCACCAAAGTTTTGGACGAATAGCCTATCGAAGTCAGCAATAGTGTTAGAAGAGGGAAGGGAGCCAACTTGAATAAAATCAGAGGTGAGAAGGGGTATTTATAGCAGTTTGCGGCGAAGAGAGTGGCGAGGTCTGGCCGAAGAAGGAGCTTGAGAAGCTTAACCTCTCTCATCATCTCTAACGATGGTGAGGTTATCTCCCACTGAAAAATAGGATTCCAGGTTAATCCAGACTGGTGGATGAAGTGGAGGTGGTGAGCGCAAGCTGCAAGAGCTTGGACACAGAACGATGATGTCGGCAGGGCGGTAATAGTGCAATGGGGTGACTCTCTGCTGCCAACCGTTCATTCGACTGAAGAAGTAGAAGAAGAAGAAGAAGATGATGAGGGACTTAAATGAAATAAAACTTAAGGACCTATGTGAGAAATAAGGACCCGACTGTAATGAATTTTAAGGACCAAAATGTAAACTCAAGTTTTGAAGGTTTATTTTAACTTAGATCTTTTTCAACTTTTTATATATGTTAGTAAATATGGTAAATATTATGTTTTCACCTTGAGTTTGCATTTTTGACATTTTTAGGTTAATTTATTAAATTAAGTAAAATCACTTAAGTTATTATATACTTAGATATACATTATGTTTTTTTTTTTGAAGCAGAAAGGAGAGCTATCGTCCAGCGATAGCAGTCCGGAGTAGTATATTATATGCAAAGAAGGGAGATTACAAAAAGGATCCCCAAGACTGTATGAGGGACCAGCACTCTCTTACAATATTCTCACAACATACCAGCCTCTCGTGAAAAAGTCTCTCATTCCTTGCCTTCCATACACACCAAATAGAAGCAGCCATGTGGACATGTGGTTTCCCTCTCACCTCAAACCCATGCCACATAGAATCCCAATCTGGTAAAGGCTCCTGAAAAATTTTTCTCCAAATGACATCAGTGATAAGGCAAGAAGAGAAGAGGTGATTTACATTATCAGTGCCCATCTCACATAAAAAACAAACATGATGATCAGTACCCAATCTTTTGTGGCGTAGATCACTTGTGATTAATCCATCCCTCCTACACATCCAAAGGAAGATTTGTACCTTGAGAGGAAGTTTTAACAACCATATCTTCTTATCAATGGAATCATGTCTCCATCCCTCTTCAAAATTTAGCATTCTGTTATACCTAGATTTGACACTATAGATCCCATCCCACAAATATCTGTCCTCCGTTCCAGGCCTAGGTCTGAAATTTTCAAGGTATAATAAAAGCCTTCTCTTCTCATCCCATAACCAGGTTGTTCTTCTACTGCTGTTGGATTCCACATCATCCAGAATCCAACTGCTGCTGCTGCAAGACCAGATCTTGCTGACCGTAGCATTCTTGTCAGCTACTACATCAAAAGCTCTCGGATAGAGCTCCCTCAAGACCCCCAATTTAGACCATTCCTCTTTCCAGAATCTGAAAGACCTGCCATCTCCAAGTGATGGTTGCAGCAGATGGAAGTGATCAGCTAAAGCCTTAGTTATTGATTTCCAGAAAGGTGATGGACAGTTTGGCTGAAGTCTGGAAAATCTGTTGTTGGAAGCTCCATATCTATCTCTGATCAGATCAGACCACGGTTTCAGATCACCTTGCAGCAGCTTAACAGCCCATTTGAGCAGCAAGGCATCATTAAAGTGCTGCAAGGACTTGATCCCAAGACCACCCAGCTCCTTAGGATAGCAGATTTGATCCCATTTGAGAGGCTGCAAGAAGCTGCCCTTGTGTCTAGCTCCCTTCCAAAAAAATCTCTTCCTCATCACATCCAATCTTTTCCAAATGGATCTTGGTGCTTTGAAAATGGAGAAGTAGAAAACAAGGATGGAGGTGATCACCGAATTGAGCAAGATAAGCCTTCCACCTCTGGATAGGAATCTGCTATGCCAACCATCAAGTTTCATAGAGATCTTGTCAAAAAGGCAATTCCAATCACCTCTCTTCAACCTAGAAAACCTCAAAGGCAGCCCAAGATACCTAATAGGAAGGCTAATGCGGGGAGTCATCAGGATGGTTGCTAAGGCCTCTTGCTCCACCTCAGATAAACCAAAGCAAACCCAACCAGACTTGTCCCTATTTAACCTTAGTCCAGAAAGCTCACCAAAGATATCAACCAAGTGATGCAAAGCCAACGCTCCATCCATGGATCATTCAACAAAAAGGACAGCATCATCTGCATATTGAAGAATGGGAGCCAGACTGTTCCTGCAAGAGAACGAATATCCTCTAACAAGACCCACTTCAGAAAGCTTACAAACAAACTAGGCTAAACTGTCAACTGCCAAATTAAATATCAATGGGGCCAGGGGGCATCCTTGCTTGATGCCACATTGAGGTTGGATCCATGCACCACAGGGTTTCCCATTTATTAGAGGGGTAAAGGAGGCTGTGGTAATACATCTCTTAACCCAAGCTATCCAAGTAGGGGGAAATTCCCTTCTTTTAAGCACATCCCATAAATAAGGCCAGCTGATTGAGTCATAAGCCCTACGAAAATCAACCTTTCACATGAAGGCCTGGCATCTCCTCTTATGCTAGCTGCAAACCATCTCTTGGGCCAATATAAAGGATTCTTGAAGGGATCTACCTGGGAGGAAAGCAGACTGAGCAGGATGGATCAAATCTTGCAGTACAGGCCTCAATCTATTAGCTAGGACCTTTCCGATCACCAGATATAAGGAGTTAGAAAGAGCAATGGGTCTAAATTCCTAGAAAGATTCAGCACCCGGAGTTTTAGGAAAAAGAAATAGATAAGATCTATTAATTCTTTCAAAGCCAAAATTGCCACATTGGAATTCTCTAATTACCCCTATAACCTCTGAGCCCACAATGTCCCATAGTTCATTGTAGAAGAAAACCTGGACTCCATCAAGACCAGGCGATCCTTCATACTTAAGATCATTAATAGCCTTCAATACTTCAGCCTCAGAAATAGATTCAGCCAGGCTGGCACCTTGATACTCATTAATCCTGGGCAAATCATTTGTTGTCATTCTCCAGTTGCCCCTACCTGCAGCTCCTAAAGATTCCTTCAAGTATCTGACGGCCTCAGTTCTGATATCAAATAAGGAGGTAATTCTCTGCCCCTCTACAACCATTGATGAGATCATATTTGTTCTCCTCCTAGAGGTAGCAGCCAAATGAAAAAATTTGGTGTTTACATCCCCCTCACTTAGCCATAGCTGTCTAGATCGCTCCCTCCAATCCATCTACAATTTTATGTCTTCTTCAATTACCACCCCCTGCCATCTTCTTCTATCAGCAAGATCAAGTTCAGATAGATGGTCCACAGCTTCCTTGGTATCCAGTTCCTGAATTTTCAGCAAGGCCTCATGACGCTTCTGATGTCTAAGAACGGAAACAATATCTCCATACTCCTTCAGCATGCCCTTTAGAGCCTTAAGCTTAGAAGCCAGTCTGGAGGTGGCTGTACCCTCACCCTACTATGACCTCCACCAGCTGGATATACATTATGTTTAAGTTACTTAACTTATTAATTAAGGAATGATTAATATAATTTTGAGTCCAATTATTATCTAAATTGTTAATAATGTTAATTGAATGATAAATTGTCATTTTTAACTTATTTTAAGGTCCTTTACTAAATATCCCTTATTCTATAATTAACCCTTATATGTTCATAACCTTAGCTAATTAACTAGGAAGACTAGTTAATTAGGGGTAATTAGAGATCATGATGAGTGTCTCATCAAACCCCCAAAGCCAAAGTTTTGCTAGTCCCTAGCAAAATTAACTAAGACTATGATGATTTAAAGCACTTGGGTTTAAATTATTATAAATAGTAACTATGTAGAGGAAAGCTTAGGTCGAAAATTTTTAACGTTAAATATAAATGATTAATGTATAGAGCATGTGTGAAAATTTTCTTATTTACACATATACTTATAACATTTTCAAAGCACACTTAAAATAATTTGTAAATAAGAATTTTACTCTGAATTAGAATTCTTCAAAAATCTCTTAATCTTTGTAACTATTCTTAACTCAAACAAGAATACAAAGTGTTTTAAGGAAAACAAAACATAAAGATTGAGAATTAAATTTTAACTCAAAAACTCAAATAGATTTAAGTTAATCCCTTGTTTATGATATTTGACTTTTATCAATATAAGTTTAAGCAAATTAACCAGATACTCATTATTAATCAAACTTAGAGTTGTAAAACTTTAATTTACTAGCCTACAACACTAATGATTAACTTCTAGACCTAGGATTCTGTCAATTCTTCTCCTTTAGGTCTCAACTTAAAATCTTCAAAACCCAATTTCTTAGGCTTCACTGCCCAATACCAAGGTTCAGTAGCTATGATTTTAAAACATCTGTGCTTAGTGAAGAGAATTGTCCTAAAAACATCCAAAGTTGCAAAAATCCAGATCTTAAGACATCACTTTCTATTCCCAATTATTCCAATTCAAGCCTTTGGCTTGGCCTTACTCAGGTTTGGTTGCTTTCTCCTCACCATTTTTCTATCCCGAGGTCAACACTTTTTGTGTATATCTCCCCGGTGGACCACTAGGTCTCTTATTCTTAATATTTTTTCTCCATATTTTTTTTCTCCTTTTCTATAGGTTAGAACATCCATTTGTAGCGAGGTGTTCTTTTTATTTGATGGAAGGAAGGGTAACATCCATTTGTAACGAGATGCTTTTATTTATTATGGAAAAACTGCATAAGTACCCATTTTTAACAAGGCACTTAACTGCAGGGTGTTTTATTTATTTTTCTTTTCTTTTTCTTTTTTTTTTTCTTTTCCCCCCTTCTCATTTTTCTTACTACCATTATTCTCCAATTCCTTTTTCTAGGTGAGTGGCACATCCTTCACCCTTTTAAGAACCGTCCCGCAGAAATCCTTGGAGTAAAGAGGATTCAGAATTGATCTCTTAACCTCTGTGTTTTCGCGGTCTCAGATATCTACAAGACAATTCTATGTGAGTGAATTTTAGATGTTTAGGTTACTTAGCTCTCAAACCAGATCTTGGATAACAAAGCCCTTTACTCTTAGGTTCTTCAAATTTTTAGTTTCCTCCTATAGGATCCGTTAAGACAAAATTTACCAAGTCTAGTTATTTATCTCTAGCTTGTAAGTTTTGTAAACTAAAATTCTACAAACTCTCTATTTAATTAACTCTGAATATCTGGCCATTCAGTTAACTTTATGATAAAATCAAAATTTCAAAAAGCAAAAGGATTACTTAATCTAATTGATTAAAAAGTTATAATTCAATTCCAAAACTTAAGTTTAAATCTTAACACACTTAGTTTCTTAATTCAAGGTAAGAATAGAAAAACAAATCTTTAAAAGATTTAAAAGATTCCTTAATTCATGTAAAATCCTATTTTAAAAATTTTAAACACAAAAGTGTGTTTTTTACAAAATGTTTAAGTAAAATCTAATTAAGAATTGAATGCTCTTAAATACTCTAAATATATTCTACATATATTTTAAACTTCTGACCTAAAAGAAAATTAAGCTCTTAATTATATAATATGTATATATATTCTTCTTCTGTTCTTCTTTATTAAAAATGAATATTCCCCTATTGTTATTTTTATGAATTTTCTTTTCAAATTTTTGTATTTATATATTTTTATTTTTATGTATATAAGATTTTCCAATTTTATGATTTTTTTTCAAAATTTTTCAAAATTTTTATGAAATTTTTGAATTTTTTAAAATTTTTATCATTTTTGGAATTCTATTTTTTTTAATTTCGTGGATATTTAATTTTTATGTATTTCTATTTTTTTAACCCACACTTAAAGTGAAAATTTCACTTCAACACCCCCCAAGCCAAAATTTTACAATGTCCTCATTATAAGAAGTGTGAAAAATATTACACTTCATTTAGTATAGGGTGATGGAAGGAGTCGAAAAGAGGAGATTAAAATCTCAGTGCAGATGATTTCGAGTTTGACCAAAGGTCAGAGTGATTAGCCGGACTAAATATGGATAATCAAAATGATATGAAGTGAAATTTTAAAAGTAAGTGTATAAGAAAATCAAAAAGGGTAAAAGTAGGAAATAGCTATATACAAGTGCTAAGTTTTACGCCTTCAGCTAGGCGTAAACCCTAGTAAAGAACTCCTAAAAAGAATAGGTATATGGCAAAAATAGACGAGTTATGAAAGAATTAGATCAAAAATAAAAGAAAACAGATTAAACCACCCAATCAAAACTCGTCTAGAAATTGCCTAGAATAGATCTCGCGGATCCTATAATTAGATTCTCATGAAAAATCTCAGAAAGATCAGAGTGAAAATCATGTGAAGATTAGATTTGATTTAGGTTGAGATGTAAAATATTAAAGACTAAGGCAATTCAAAAATGTTTCCACCAAGTTCAGAAGATCAGCATAATCAGTTTTGGTTCTCAATAATAGGTGGGTCATTTTGACACAAAATCGATTGCTGATGCAGGTTTGATGGGTTATTTTCAGGTAGTAAAAAGGATGGGTTTTCATTAGAATCAAAGGCCTGATTAATGAAGTGGACTTGGCCTTGATTTTTCCTAGAATTTAGCAGATTCCTAGGATTTGAAATTGGCTGAGATGGAAGAGTACCTGGCTGATGAGACTCAGCCAAAAGCATGATCTGATTTCGTAAATCAGCCAATTCTACCTTACATTGCCTATGGATCTCAGCGAGAGCTTCAGCATTTTGTCACTGACTCTCTGACACAGCTCTTAAAATCTGGTCTAGCTGTGTATCTCTATTAGGCCTAGAGTAATTCTGCATACTCATCGGGCTAGGCCTTAAATTTGATTGCTGAGGGAGCAATGGAGGTGGATTAAAATGGGTCTGATTTGAATAATTTGGTCTTTGATTTTGATTTGGATCAGCCCAAAAAAAATTTGGGTGACTTCTCCATCCAGGATTATAGGAATTTGAATAAAGGTTTGGTCTTGGAATATTTTCCTGGATGGCGTGTAAACCTAAAAGATACGGCGTGTTTTCTGCAACAGCTAAGGGTGGGGAAAAGGGTGGGTAAGATTGTGGGACAAAGGTCCCTCCTTGGGTTGGTGATGGAGTAGATAGAAAACCCAAGGCAGATGGATCTCGAGAATCCAGGTTATTCACAAATTCCCTCCCCGTGGGAATTTACGAAATAGGTAAATACACGGGATTCGTAGCAAGTAAAGGCGTAAGAGTCTTCATTGTGTTTCTATACTCGTCGAGATGCTTTGCTACGATATCGACTTTGTCCAATTTTTCTTTAATAATCTCTAAATCCTTTGAACTGGATGGATTACCGATCTCGTGAATTCCCTTATGTGGATTTTGATGATTCGTATTCGTTCCCCGCATGAATTGCGACTTTGATGCATTATTGATCAAGTTTTCCGCCATCCCTTCAAATAATTCTGAAGCGGTTTCTGCATTACAATTTAGAAAATTCCCTCCACAAGAGGCATCGACTAGATTGCGAATGCCCTCTTGTAAACCATAATAAAAGATATGCATGAGTTGCCAACAAGGGATGTCATGATGTGGGCATTTCCTTTGCAATTCAGGAAAACGTTCCCATGCTTCATGAATTGGTTCTCCTTGATTTTGATTGAAAGTAGTAATAGCTCAGCATAAAGCATTGGTTCGACCAATAGGAAAGAATTTCTTCAAAAATGCAGATTCAAGTTTAGCCCAAGTTGAGATTGGTCTTGCTATAGTTCTATACCAATAAGCTGCTTTATCTTTAAGGCTAAAGAGAACATTTTCATTAGTAGGATTTCCCTATTTTGATTTCGAGGACCAAGAGTTTGGGATAAATTTTTAAGATCTTCTACATGTTGAAATGGATCCTCGGATGCAAATCCGTGAAAGTGGGGGATTAAACCTATAATATTTGGCTTTAATTCTGGATCATTCTCCCCAATAGGATTCCTAACATTAGGCTCTACTTGTGCATTAGATGGGTTATAATAATCTCCAAGTAAAGGCCTTGGATGATTGATCGGTAAATCAGGATTTTCAAAACCCGCCTCAGGTTCAGGTGAAGAACGGGTTTGAAGAGTTTGTAAATTATTTAAGGCTGCTGTTAATAAATTGATTTGTCTAGTTTGCTCTAGCATCCTAAGATTCTGGTTCAGGAGCGCCTCATGAACATCAAAAGGCAGCATCTCCCCTTGACCAGAAGAAGAAGGGATCTTGGGATTAAGATTCTACATTGGATCCATAGAAGTAGATGGATCAGACGGGAAAATCATTGGTTGCTTATCTGTAACTGGTCTAGGATCACCTGTCAACGATGGTGCAAAAGGCGGATATAAGGATCGCCTCTCGTCCATAAATGGAAAATAATGTGCAAAGGCACACGCACACCACCGATAAGAAAACAACGGCACAAAAAACTTGCAAAACAGCGCAAAAGACGTGGGTTTTGCTCTTCTTTCAAAGGAAAGAAGAAATTCCTAAGATACACAAAGTAATTTGACGCAAACAAATAGAGTAGCAGTATCAAAATACGCGTCATATTTCGTGACTATGCAGGTGAGTACCTTAAAGCTCAAAGGTCTAAGGTCTAGGATCGAGACCGCTCACTACTGGCTCCTCGGGGCTCTAGTAGTGAGAAAGACTTGTTGACCTTCGGCCAAAACCTTAAGAGGTGCAAAGAGGAGAGATAGAAAAATAGACTCGTGTGACTCTAGTGATCGCGCTGTGTGCGCGATAACATGCAACAGACGATAGCGATATGAAAATCCGCATGCTTTCTGCAAACAGATTTAAGTCACCAATTTTACTTCCTCTTTTTAGTTAATCTTTTTCAAAAATATATCAATTAAACTACAATGGCAGCTTTTTAAATCTTTTCAAACAAAAATATGTGGTCTTTTTAATTCTTAGAGGATAGGGATCTACGTGGGTTTTCTCGTGTTTTCCCGCTGATGCGAGAAAAATAGTTTAAAAATTCCCCAAGTCGGATCGCTCTAATACTAGTAGAAAAATGCACTCCTAAGAGTGTATCGCTATGAAATGCTGCTACTAGTCAGAAAAGATGTATTTTTGTATTTTTTTATTTTTTAAATGCAACAAAGCAAAAGATTAAGAAATACTTATAAAAACAAAAATAGCAAAACTAATTTCTCCTGAGATCACCTGTGAAGGTAAACCTGAAAAGAAGACAGAAAATGAAAACAAAACAAAAACAAAAAAAAAAAAACACAGCAGATTAGAACAAAAGTTAGTAAAAACAAAAATATATTTACAAAATACCTCCTAATTAAACAATTAATCCTTTTAAATTTTAGTGAATCAAAATATTACCTCCCCAGCAATGGTGCCATTAAAATGATTGCGTGGTTTCCACTCAACTCAGTAATTAAGTTAATTTCACTTAATTAAGAGTAGAAGAAATCACTTAGGTTAACTCGAAGTTGTGTCTGTTGTGTAGTATAGGGTCGAATTAACCTAACATTTTAGAAATTTTTTTACTGGTTGAGTCCAGGTCGTTCACTAGGAGGTATAATAATTTTCTCCAAATTCACAAATTCTCTTTTATTTCTCTTTAAGTTTAGGAGGTATAACTAGTTTGATTTTCAGAACATGAATTTTGTCAAAATATTTAAACTATAAAGAATATACAAAATTCCATATGAAAAACATATTTACTCAAAATGATGTTTGTTTTCCAATTTTATTTCAAAAGAAATTAAGGCAATTAAAAGTTATTCTATTAAAACATGCCTTTTCACAATTAAGAACAAAAAGTAATTAAAAATGATGCAAGAATAGATTTTCTTTAGCCTCTCATCTTCTTCTTTCTTCCTTTTATTTTCTTCTCTCTCTCAAGCTCTTTTCTTACCTTTCTTCTTTTCCTCCTGTCCTCTCCTACCTTCTTTTCTTCCCTTAGTCTTCTCCTTTTGTTCCTTAATCTTTTCCTTCCTTAGTGCCTGTGCTCATTCTTTCCTTAGCCTTTAGCTTCAACACTTAGCATTTTAACAACCATCGGCATCTCTTTTAATTCCGTTAGACTTTCAGCTGAACCAGGTTTTTTTACTTTTTTAACCAAAATTTATTTTATTTACGGTGAGGTCCTTTCAAGGATACACAGCACCCTGAGACTAGGGTGGAACCAGACCCTAATCAATCCTCGCCTAATCTCAATTAGGTTCATTTTCAGTTTATTTCTTATCGGTTCATAGTCTCGAGCCATTTCGGCTCAACCCGGCCTCCTAGGCCTCTCCCCTCCCAGGGCACATTCGCTCATGCCCCCAAGAGTGCACACTCGCAGGCAGAAGCCCGCACACACACACACACATGCACATGCTCAAATCAAATCAGAAATCAGTGCGCCGAGCGCTAACAACTGCAGAGGCCATGCAACAAATTCTTTTTATCCCCATGCATGCGCTCGTGAACTAGCAATGTGGGACTAACCTACCCCTTCCAGACCCAACTTCAAATGATCATAACTTCCAACTCAGATCTCCAAATCGAGTGATTTCAAGTTTGTTAGAAAGCTCTAAGATAGATCTACGTAATTGCAGGATCAATTTAAGGTTTTGATGTTGCTTTCCTCTTTAATTTGAAAGATGAAATTAGGGGTTCCTATAGGTTTTTACTTACCTGGAAAGTGAAATTATATCAATAGAGTCCTCAGATGGACTTTTCTCTTTTATTTAAAGGTCTATACATGTTATATAAGTGATTCCACATCTGTTAGAGTAGGTTTTAAGCTTTTAAGACCTTCAGGAACAACAGAGAAGCTCTTCACTTCTCTGAAAGCTTCAGAGTTCGAATCTTCAAACTTCATTATGTGCAACAGACACTCAAGAATGCTTCTAATCAATTTAAACAAATTCTAAGGGTTATAACAAATTAATCTGGGCAGGACTTAAATTCAAATTTCAACAAAATGGCATCGCTGTTGATTTAGGTTCGAAAGTAACCCAAATTGACAGGAACTAAATTCTCAAACATTTATTCACCTAAGCTCACTTAATTTTCTCTAAAACAATCAAATAAGATCTCAGAATCTATTTACACTTCTCAATACCTCAATTCGAGCTCAGAACTCCATTACCAGATTTAGTTTGATTGTGGAAGCACAAAAAGTTGACTTTCTGTTCAAAACTTTTCCACAGGAAATCAAAGCCTCAATTAGAGTGTCCTCAACATCCAGAACTTATTCAGATCTTCAGATAGGTGTTCTGACCTACAGTTCTAGGGTTTTAGGCTCGCCGCCTGAGGCTCAAAATGTGTGTGTTCGACAGATCAATTGGAAGGTTTTTACAGTGTTTTAAAGGTTTAAACAGCTTCTGTGCATCTAGGATCATTAAATCCTTCTTAAATCTTTTTATCAAACTTCTCTAACTCTGCCGGAGTTGGGGAAGATGAAGTTCAATCTACAGCTACAGTGGCTAAATCCTCAAATAAACATCCTTAAAACAATCAGTGATCCATATTTTATCATTCTGGAGCTTCACAACAGGTTCTAGAGGCTGAAATACAATTCTGGCTCGCCGGAGCTTGCTGGAGCTCCGGTGAGTCCAAAAAATAAGAAAAGTGCGCATAGATTGATAAAACTTGCCATTTTTTATTCAAAAAGGATCCTGATGTTGCAAAGAACCTCAGTATCACATTTAATTGCTTATTATTCCTTTAAATGTAAGATTTGACAGTGAAATTATTTTCTTAAAGGATCTGAGTGGTTAAAGCTCAAGAGTTGTTTAACCACTCGATTGAGAGGATAAAACAATCAAACATATGTTTATATTCCTAAATTATATTTAATTTAAGATTTGAACTATTCCTGAGCCTCCATGGACAGCGAGCTCAGGAACTAAATTAAATTTGGACGTTTAATTTATATGTGATATTAATTTGTTTCATAGTGTCGATTAGGGTTCTAAGTGGTGGATAGATGATGAAAGAACCCATGAAGGTGGAATTAGGTCGATTACTATCACCATAGACAGTGATAGAGGTCGGTGAAGGTGAAATGTGAATTAGGTGATTAGGTGATTCAATTAGCGATTAAGTGATTTAGAAATGATCATGGAAGTTAAAAGAAGGTGGACAGTGAATTAAAAAGACAAGATTAAAGCTCTGGCGAGCTCAAGGAGCTTGCTAGAGTCGGAGAAGATGAAACTAAAATCTGACATTAACTCTAATCTAACTACCTAAACTAACTAACTAAGCTAGCCTACTCGTACACCTACTCCTAATCTACTATTACCTGGACGAAGGGGTCAATAGGGTTCTGTCGAAGGTTCATAGCGGACGACGAAATCAGAGGGTGGAAGAAAGATCTCCGGCAGGTGGATTTTAGGTGAAGCGGAGGATTCCTTGGGTCGACGCCTATGTCAGAGATGCGAAAGACCATGGCGGATCTCCTCGGCTGATTAAGATGGATGGAGGAAGTCAGAAATTGGAATGGGAAGTTGCCAAAGTTTTGGACAAATAGCTTATCGAAGTCGGCTACAGTGTTAGAAGAGGGAAGGGAGCCAACTTGAATAAAATCAGAGGTGTGAGGGGGTATTTATATTAGTTTGCGGCTAAGAGAGTGGTGAGGTCTGGCCAAAGAAGGAGCTTGAGGAGCTTAACCTCCATCATCATCTCCAGCAACGGTATGGTTATCTCCCACTAAAAAATAGGATTAGCAGTTAATCTAGATCGGTGGATGAAGTGGAGGTGGTGAGCGCAAGCTGCAAGAGCTTGGACAAAGAAGGATGATGTCGGCAGGGCGGTAATCGCACGGTGGGGTGACTCTCTGCTGCCAGCAGTTCATTTGGCTGAAGAAGAAGAAGAAGACGAAGAGGGGCTTAAATGAAATAAAACTTAAGGACCTGTGTGAGAAATAAGGACCCGATTGTAATTAATTTTAAGGACCAAAATGTAAACTCAGGTTTTGAAGGTTTATTTTAACTTAGATCTTTTTCAACTTTTTATATATGTTAGTAAATAAGGTAAATATTATGTTTTCACCTTGAATTTACATTTTTGACCTTTTTAGGTTAATTTATTAGATTAAGTAAATTCACTAAAGTTATTATATACTTAGGTATACATTATGTTTAAGTTATTAACTTATTAATTAAGGAATGATTAATATAATTTCGAGTCCAATTATTATATAAATTGTTAATAATGTTAAATGAATGATAAGATGTCATTTTTAACTTATTTTAAGGTCCTTTACTAAGTATCCCTTATTATATAATTAACCCTTATATGTCATAACCTTTGTTAATTAACTAGGAAGACTAGTTAATTAGGGGTAATTAGAGATCATGATGAGTGTCTCATCAGCATGCCAGCGTGATTCCCTACCTCCTTCGTCCATAAAAGTAGGTTTATTCACTCTCTCTCTCTACTGTATTTCCCTCTCCCTCAACTCTCAATTCGACACAAGACCACCTCTCTCCCCCATCATCTTCCTCTGTGCCGGCGAAGCTTTGACGAACTCACTATGCTATGCCACACCGCCAAACTCCCTCACATCACCACCAAAACTTCGGCTATCACTTCAAGACCAAAAGCCCTAACCTATTCAAACTTATTGGCCACCTGAGACACCTGCCGAGCGAACCCATCTCCCTACACACTTCCCGACCTCGCTACTCTGCCACACACCTCCACTAACCATGAGAACACCCCCTACGCATTCCTCGTGGTCTGGTGAAGCTTGTTAACTAGTTTAATTGCGGTTACAAGCCAGTATTGTGATTTTCAGGGTTACACCATGCTCTGCTGTCACCTCCATTGATGACATCCCTGTTCTTGGAGCTTCAGCCAAGTAAGCTTCAGTTTTTGCTTCCAAGAATCGCAAATTGCATTAGCGTGTCGAGCTGCACCACAAATTGAAGACACGAAGACCACTAGCGACTGAATTAAGTGAGACCTCCTCAGTTGACGCACGCATGAAGAGTTGGTAGGAATAATCCCACATCAGTGAAAGACAAATGCCCAGCCACGCATAAAGGTAGTCTGTGTCTTAGGCTTTTCGCCTAAGCACAGGGGGTTAGGCCCTCATAGTCCTCACGATCCGCTAACTCGACCTAATATGCACTCCTCAACTACCATGCACCCCTGGTAGCCCTAGCCACTATTCATGATCCAACTAATGCCTGATTACCTGGATACTAGAGAGAGGAGGAAAGAGGAAAGAGAGCATGGGGGAAAGGGGGGTTTTGCTTTGTGCATTGGCTAACACTTAGCCAAATCCAAGAATGCTTCCTGTTGGACGTACGAATTGCTACGCTAACGTGTTTGGTTTTAAAACCTTGTCGTTGTAGCTTGAAAGCGAAGAATTCGTGTTCAACAAATAAAATTTATACCGAAATTGAAATTCCAGGTCGAACACAAGGAGTCTACGTCGATCTATATTCATAATTATATTTTTTTTAGAACTTTTCTTAAAAAGTGAGGCGATGTAATTCTAATGAAGCTATCAAACTAAAAGGAAGAGAGAGAGAGAGAGAAAACATGCATTCAATATTTCAAAATGTTTATACAATAAAACCAAATAAGGATTACACTAGAAAGCGGGAAATCAGCTACACTAGAAAGCAAGAAAATTCTACACTAGAATGCTACAAAGAAGAATGGGAGAGAGAAGTTATCCTCCTCGATGATCGCTTGGAGGATGAGCCGGACGTGACGACGCCTGGACGAAGGAGGATGAAGTAGAAGAATGGGAATGGAGCAGCATGTCATCGTCGTCGTGGGATCTACTTTTGAATGGGGACGAAAATTTGGACTTTATTTCGCGAGGAGCATCCCAGGTGTGGGACAAGCTTCTCTTGAGCTTTGGAGAGGTAGAAAAGAGAAGGGATCAGAATTTCATGTGGAGGGGGTCTCCTTTTATAGTTGCAACGAGTGGGGGCAAATTGGACATTGCATCTTTAAAACATTAAATAAGGGGTCTTTAGTGACGGATAAAACCGTCGCTAAAGCACCATTGTTGGAGTA
The DNA here is from genome assembly GCA_037157565.1 of Thalassia testudinum. NCBI lineage: Eukaryota > Viridiplantae > Streptophyta > Magnoliopsida > Alismatales > Hydrocharitaceae > Thalassia > Thalassia testudinum. The sequence continues at coordinate 125,387,301 of JAZHRO010000014.1, read as the reverse complement.
GTGGGCGTTGAACGTGCGGCTACTGACTTCCACATGCGCTCAACGCATGCCACACGTTTGCTGAATCTCAGCCATCCAATCGTGAGATCGGACGGCTTATGATGCACCTCCCCTACTCCTCGTCCCGCGTCGCCCATGTGCGATAGCATGTGTGCGCTATTGAGTGCCCGCAGCTGCCCGATCAAGATTTGACGCTTGCCTGCTCACGCGATTCCGCACTGCTCGCCCGCTTGCGAAGACTCGATCACGCATCGGCTGCTCTCGATAACATCCTCGGCCACTGTGCTGCGGAGCGCAAATGGTTGCACGGATGTAATCAAGGCGCCGCATCCAAAGCCGTTGGATCTTGATCCAATGGTGGAGAAGCGATGCTCTGATTGAAGAAGAGAAGATGCGACGGTGCTGGGGGTCGGTTGGACGGCTGAGATGGTGCCACGTGGCACCATCTTAGCCGTCCATCTTCTGGATGTTGTAGATGGTGCCACGGGTGTCGGATTGACTCGATTTTTGCGTCGTTAGGCTGCAATCGTCGATCCGAATCCATCCATATGGTCGGATTTGTCATTTGAAGTGCATATTTACACCATCTTGTCCTTTGATCTTCTTAGGTTCCCCGATCACTATCAGATGCTACAGATGCCTGATTAGGGCGATCTTGGAGTCGTTGAACAACAATCGTTGCCCTGATCACATCTGTATGGTTAGATCTTCGATCCGAGGCCCCGATAAAAAGTTTTCCCTATCCAGGCACATTAAAGGAGACAATTAACCTCCATTTTATTCAAACTACTCTAAATGCAAGATGATGCATGTTATGTAATATTTATATCATGCAATGCAATCCTATCCTTAAGAAAATGCATAAATAGACATCTTAAGTAGTGTAAATGTGCTTACATCATACCCCCATGCCTATCTTTTGCTTGTCCCTAGGAAAAACTATTTGCTATTTATAAAAGAATTAGGTTGGATTATTTGGGCATAAGTTATTTTCAATCATTAAGAAATTGTCTACTTAAGATCTGAACTTTCAAAGGCACAACAGTGCCCGAGTATTTGCCAAAATGCAGACCGCCTCAAGCCCTTGCCTTATTCAAAGAAAATTTTCTTTTTCCCTTTTTCCTCTTTTCTAATTTTTTTGGATTTTCAAGTTTTATGGTTAAAGAGTGGCTTTCTACGGCTATTCAACTCACCCAAGATTTGATGAGAACTCTAAGTTCTAAGCATTTTATTGTGAATGTGATAGAATCATTGACTGGCAATTAAAATGGACTTCGGATTTGTATGCCTCTAGGTGACCTAAAATGAATTCTACCTAAAGGTGTATCTTTACAACCGGTAGCTTTCTCCCTACTTTTATTTTTTTGCAGGGTCAACACAAGGGTGAATCCAATGTATATCTCCCCAGTTTATTCTACTTCTCCGCTTCTTCCTGAGTGTTTTGGGAATTTTAGTGCATTTACTGAGCTAGGTTCTGAACAACCGGTCGATGAGCTGTTACCACCGACAACATGCCAGCCATACTCGTGCGGCGAAGTGGGGCTTATTTCTTTTTTTCTTTTCTCCTTTTCTTTTTTATTTATTTTTTCTTTTTTTTTTTAAGTAGGTGGCTTCCCTGGTCTAAGATTTACCTAAAGGCAGCAAAAAGAGAAAGGTCCAGTGACTGTGCTCTGGACAACCTACCTATAGGCTGTTACCCATAATAACTTGCCAGCCATATCACCATAGAAGGTTCATTAGCTACCCAATTTTCGTTAAAATCGTCGAACAATGAGTCATTGACAGGATAGTGTGTAGATGCTAGAAACTCAAAGTTCCCTCAAATCAGGGGGCGGGTTGATAAGTCGTGTACTTATCACCCAAACTTATTTACTCCAATTACGATATAATTAAGATGGCGAGGACTCGAAAGACAAATCCACATTTTAGTGGATACACGGGCTAATTAAGTCCAAAGACCTGAAGGGTCTTTGTGTTCAAATCCTAATGTAAAGTTTCCTAAGATTGAAAAGTCCTAATGTCCAACTAATCCTTCCTAATTTTGATTTTTTTTTATGTATAAATAAGAAGAGAAAAATAATTTACATGAATTTCACAAAGCTGACCAACTGATTCAAAAATGAATCCACTCCCCCATGCCTTGCTGATGTAATGTCCTCATTGAAAAAGAGACATCAAAGAAATGGTAGAATATGAAAGATGTCACCTGAATATGAAGCTCGTATCAGCCTTGTGTCATATGTACAACTGCTGAGTTTAATGCCATCAGCTAGGCAAAGTCCAGCCAAAGAAGTCATAGAATGGCTAGAGCAACTGAGTTTGAGACAGGTTCTGGAAGAATATGGTCAACAACAGGCTTTAGATGTTGACCGTTGACTTTAAATGTGTTACCCGTCTTTGGGTTAGAAATCTGAATGGCTCCATTTGGAAAAATCTGGTCAATTATGAATGGGCCATTCCATTTAGATCTAAGTTTGCCAAGAAAGAGCTTAAGTTTAGAATCGAATAACCAGACCTTCTGGTTTGGATCAAAGCTCTTGCGGGAAATTAGTTGATTATGTAGAGCTTTGGTCTGAGCCTTATAGATCTTGGCATTCTCATAAGCATCATTTCTAAGCTCCTCCAACTCAGATAGTTGGGGTTTCCTGGTCTTCCCAGGTAAATTCAGATCTAAATTGCATTGTTTGATTGCCCAGAATGCCCTATGTTCAATCTTTACGGGTAGATGGCATGCCTTTCCATACACCAAACGGAATGGAGACATGCCTTTTGAGAATAAATCCTTGCGATTAGGCCTAACCATTTTCTGCAGAATGTTCTTAATCTCTCGATTGGAGATCTCAACTTGTCCATTCGTCTGGGGATGGTAAGGTGTGGAAATTCGGTGATTAACCCCATATTTGTTCAATAAATTTTGGAATTGGGCATTAGTAAAGTGAGTGCCTCCATCATTGTTGATAGCCCTTGGAATCCCGAACCTACTAAAGATATTTTTCTTGACAAAATCGATGACCACCTTGTGTTCATTGGTTCGGGTGGGAATCGCCTCAATCCATTTGGACACATAATCAACAGCAACATGAATGTACTGATGTCCAAATGAAGGGATAATGGGTCCCATGAAATCGATGCCCCAAACATCAAAAATTTTGACGGGAAGAATAGGATTTAGGGGCATCATATCTCTCTTAGTTATGCTCTCGAGTGCCTGACATCGAGAACATGACCTTGAGAAATCCTGGGCATCCTTGAATAAAGATAGCCAATAGAAGCCAGATTACAAGATTTTTGCAGCCATCCTTTTCCTGGAGAAATGTCCACCACACCCAGATGCATGGCAGAACTCGAGTATACTATTGAATTCATTATCCGATATACATCGGCAAATAATCTAATCAGAGCCAATGCGGTACAGCTCAGGGTCCTCCTAGAAGTAGTATTTGGCCTCAGATTTGAGTCAATCCCATTGTTGCTTGGTCCAATCCTAGGGGATTTGACCAACGGCCAAATAGTTAACAATGTCAGCAAACCATGGGGTGTGGAAACCTAAAACTGTAAGAATAGTGTCGTCTGGAAAAGTGTCAGCAATCAGAATGTTCGGACATGAACAATCACCTAGGAGTCTCGACAAATGATCTGCTACCACATTTTGTACCCCGATTTTATCATTGATTTCAAGATCAAATTCTTGAAGAAGAATCCAACGAATAAGCTGGGGTTTAGCATCCTTTTTGTTCAAGAGATGTCTCAAGGCCGAGTGGTCGGTATAGATGATAACATGAGATCCTAAGAGATAATTCCTTTTCTGTAACAGTGTAATTCCTCTGGGCTTCATCCAGAGTTTTACTAGCGTAGTAGAAGACAAAGGGCTTTCGATCAATTTTCTGACCCAAGACAGACCCAACCGCGTAATCAGAAGTGTCGGTCATGATCTCAAAAGAGGTTGTCCAAATTGGTGGTTGCAAAACTGGAGCACAGGTGACTGCCTTTTTCAGGAAATCAAATGCCTTTCAGCATGATTCATCAAAAACAAACGGCATTTCTTTGGCAAGAAGATTGCTCAAAGGACGAGCAACCTTCGAGAAATCCTTGATGAATCTTCAATAAAATCCCACATGGCCAAGAAATGATCGGATTTGTTTAATAGATGTGGGAGGAGGAAGTTTAGCGATAGCATCAACCTTAGCTTTATCCACTTCAATTCCCCGTTCAGAGATTACATGACCCAAAATGATGCCTTCTTGGATCATGAAATGACTCTTTTCCCAGATAAGGACCAATCGTGTTTTGATACATCGCTTAAGAATCATTTCCAAATTAGCTAAACAAGAGTCAAATGATTCTCTGAAAATAGAGAAATCATCCATGAAGACTTCCATAAACTCTCCCACCATGTTAGAAAATGTGGCTAGCATACACCTTTGAAAAGTTGCAGGCGCATTACATAACCCGAAAGGCATCCTATGAAAAGCAAAGGTTCCGTAGGGACAGGTGAAAGTAGCTTTTTCCTGATCCTCAGGATGGATAGGAACTTGGTTGTATCCCGAGTAGCCATCAAGAAAATAGAAGTACTTCTGCCCAGCTAATTTTTCCAAGATTTGATCAATGAAGGGTAGGGGAAAATGATCCTTTTTAGTGGTTGTGTTCAGCTTCCTATAATCAATACAAACCATCCAAGAGGAAGCTGAACGAGTTGTGACAGATTCTCCTCTCCCGTTAGTCACAACGGTAATCCCGACTTTCTTCGGAACAATCTGAACAGGACTTACCCAGGGACTATCAGAGATTGAATAAATAATTCCTACATCGAGCCAGCTGATGATTTCCTTTTTGACCTCTTCTCGCATATTTGGATTCAATCTCCTCTGCATCTGGTGAGAAGGGCGGGATCCATCTCCCAAAAATATTCTATGCTTACAGTAAGATGGCTCGATCCCCCTGAGGACATGAATGGTCCAACCAATTGCCTCCTTATGTTCCTTCAGGACCTTGATCAATTTATTCTCTTGCTCCTTTGTCAATTTAGTGCTGATAATCACAGGGAGCATATTCTGAGGTCCTAAAAATTGATATTTCAAATTCTCGGGCAATGGTTTCAATTCAAACTGGGGTGATTTGATGATTGATGGTAAGGTAGATGATGAAGATTCAACAAGAGGAAGAGGTTGTGAGTGAACAAAATCAATAACCACTTTCGAAGATGTCAGGTCAACCATAGAGGGTTGCGGGTCAAATTCATCATCCAAAGAGGAACTTTCAATTGAGGAAACCATCAAACAAGTTTCGATGTTATCATTATCCTTATCAAGTTCCTCAATAAATCCACAATCCTCAAATTTGTTGATTGCCTTAAAAATATCCAATTTCATTCGTTGGTCCCCAAAGGCGATTTCCATGCTACCACTTTCACAATTAATGTTGGCCTCAGCAGTAGCCAGGAACGGATGCCCCAGAATGATGGGCGTGTTCCTTAGATTATCAGGTTCATCCATGTCAAGGGCAAGGAAATCTACAGGAAAATAGAAATCCTTGACCTTAACTATAACATCTTCAATAATGCCTCGCAGGTTTGTGACCGAGCGGTCTGCTAACTGTAGCGTTACTGAAGTTGATCGAAGTTCACCTAACCCAAACTTCTCGTAAAGAGAAGTCAGAATTAGGTTGATGGATGCACCTAGATCCAAAAGTGCTCTATCAAATGTGTAATCTCCGATAATGCAAGAAATCAGTGGAGCACCAGTATCTCTCTTTTTCTGAGGGAGGTAGTGCAGGATAACAGAACTAGACTGCTCGGAGAGTACCACCTTCCTCAGAACAGATTCTCTCGACTTACGCTTTTGTGTATATAACTCCTTTAAAGATCTTGCGTAAGCCGATATGTGCTTGATAGCATCAAGGAGTGGGATATTGATCTCAACATTCTTAAATAGATTCAGAAGCTCCACATTGCTATCAACAAACTTCTTCTTTGATTTGGTTAAGGCTTCAGGAAAAGGAACATGAGTCAGGTCTTTGGAATCAGGTTCCTGAGCCTTGATTTCTCCTTCAGGATTCTCCTCTCTCTCCTCAGGTTCTTCAGGATTCAAAAGATCAGAATAGTGTGGTTATGGATCTTGAGTATTCTTACCACTCCTCAAAGTGACAGAATTTGTAGGTGCATAAGAATTTGGGTCTTAGGGAGGGTTAGGAAAGATTGGAGGGGCTTGATTAACCATGAATTGTTGATTTGTAGAAGAAGAAGACGAGGAACCCTGCTCAACCAATTGAGCATGTGCATGTGGGTCCATCTGATTTTCGTACCCATGGGCTTGGTTGCCTGAATTCATAATATTTCGCAGGTTGGGTACGGGTTGGGATGGTAGAGATCCAAGTTGACGAGAGTTAGCAATGAGCTCGGATTGCAAGTTGTCCAGCGAGTTTTTCATTTGCTGCATGAGTTGGAGCACAGATACTTGCATCTCTACCATTTGACGGTTCAAATCATCCTGCCCTGCGGGTTGACGGGCATTCCAAGCTGGCTGATTAACCTGATTCGGAGGCAACTAAGTATATACTTGACCCTAACCCATTGGTCGTTGTGGTGCATAGCTACCAGGTCGGAATTGGGTCTGTTGCCCTATATTTTTCCAAGAGAAGTTAGGGTGGTTTCTCCAACCAGGATTATAGGCATTTGAGTAGGGGTTGGATCTAACATTCTCTTGTACGGCACAGACATTCTCATAGGGTGAGGATGGAGAGAAAGAAAGGGAAGGATCAGAAAAACTGGGATCAAAGGCCCCAGTTTGGAACCCGTGGGGTTCCAAAAAATGCTGACTCACAGGTTGAGCCACATTAGGTTGATTCACGAACTCCCGTCCAGAAGGAGCTCGTGAGGAATGGAATCCCGAATTTTGGGATTGAGTGGATCGAGAGTTGTTCATAGAATTGCCAGCCATCCACTCTTCCATTCTCTTAGCAACCAAGTCCACCTTATCAAGTTTGTTACAAATCAATTCCATATCAAATGAATGAGAGTCATGGACTTCATTGACATTTGATCTGGGCTGTAGGGACTGGTTAAAAGTATCCATGGAGGCATGATTAATTGAATTCTGACTCATTTCATCAAATAAATCATGTGCACTATCTGCATCTTTATTGAGGAAATTGCCTCCGCAAGAAGCATCCACATGATTTCTGAGTTGCTCAATCAACCCATAATAGAAGATCTGCACGAGTTGCCATTTTGGCACCTCGTGGTGTGGACACCTCCGCAATAAGTCCTAGAATCGCTCCCAAGCCACATGAAACTTCTCCCCCGGCCGTTGGGTAAAGGTAGTGATTGCCCATCTCAAAGCATTGGTACGTTCGACTAGGAAGAATTTCTTCAGAAAGGCCGATTTCAACTCATTCCAAGTTGTAATTGGTCTTCCTATTGTCCTATACCAATGCACGGCCATATCCCTAAGAGAGTGGTGGAAGAGCCTCATGATCATTTGCCTCTCGTTTATGTTTTGAGCCTTGGTGGTCTGGACCAAAGTGGTCAAGTCCTCCAAGTGCTGAAACGGATCTTCGGAGCCAAGCCCATGATAATGTTTAATTAGGCTTAACAACTGGGGCTTGATTTCTACGTCACCAGCTGGAATCTGGAAGCCAGGACGTTCCACATAATTTGAAGGATCATAAAAATCCTTCAACGGCTGAGCGCCCTGCATTCTCTGGAACCATTCCTGCATTCTCTACATTTGTTCCAATTGCCTCCGAAATTCTTCCTGTGGATTTCCAAGCAGAGGAGGCTGTTGTACAGCCATGGGATCAAATTGACCAAAATCCAACTTGTGCCTCCTAGAATGTTCTAATGGTCCTTCCAATCAGGGATTCAATGACCATCTACCCAGCATAAACTAGGAGAAGGTCGGAAGGACTGGGGATGGGGACCTTGCAGCACAACAAAACAAGGCTGTCCTTAAGTGTGGTAGCCTAAGGATCTACTGACTCCCAAAACCCACCTTAGGATTTTAAATGTTTTACTCTACTTGCGTCTGTTTAATCCAACCAGTTAGAAAGAGGGAGTAGGGAGAAGGTTCTTGCTTCGGCTTTCGCCTCCAGTTCCTAGTGTATCCCCCAGCCTCGGTCGTTTGACACTACTCCCTTAGCTAGACATCAGATTAATCAGTACAAGTAGGTTAATCAAAAATAATCTCAGACTAAGCCCTGAAGAGCAAATCAGACCTTAAGGCCAATGTCTACTCAATTTTACTAAGGCTTGGGATTGTGTGCTTATGGATTGTGATGGGCCCTTAAAATGGGTTGTGCCCTTAATGATTGATTGAGATTTGTGTAAGTGCGTACACAACCAGGATTTTCAAGCAAGATTATTTGTGATGCGTGAATTTTAATGTTCAAATCTTGCTTAAGTAGCTTTTAGGGTTTCAAATTAGGTGGATTTCAATCAAGTTTCTAGGCAAACCAAGTTGTAAAGCACGGGTGAAGATAGTTTTCCTTTAAAACCAGAAAGAAAGTGGAGTTCCTGGAATAGACCTAGATTGAAAACCCTAAGGAGGAGCTACTTGATGTGTTGATTTTAAATAGAGTGGTGCGGCCCAAACAACTCAAACAATTGGCCACAAATGCACCACTAAGTTAGGCACTCAAAGATAGTTAACCTAGAATGATTTCTACTCTTTTATGTGTTGCTTTGTGTGTACCAGTTCCACAGATGAGAACCTGGTTGAGTAGAAACAAATCAATTTGATTAAGTGCCTTGAATGTGGGTGTATGTTGCGTGTGTTTGTTGAAAATTACCCCACAAGATTATCTTTTTGTTATTTTTTTTTATAAATGAGGGTGGAATGAATGTGAGTGAGAATCCAAACAACCAAACTATTCCTAGGATTTATGCAAACACCTAGGTTAATTGGAATTTAATGTGGCGAATGAAATCTATGTAAGGGGGAAGAATGGGGAGCACTTATAGTTGTCTTCAACTGCACTTTACCCCAGTCTACCGCTTGATTATTCCTTGATGGAGGTCTCTGCAAAACAATAGACACAAGAGAAAGCAAGTTAGAAAACAATAAAGTGCAAGAAATGCGAAAAGAAGATCGAAAATCGTTGCCTCCCCGGCAATGGCGCCAAAATGTTAGACGTACGAATTGCTACGCTAACGTGTTTGGTTTTAAAACCTTGTTGTTGTAGCTTGAAAGCGAAGAATTCATGTTCAACAAATAAAATTTATACTGAAATTGAAATTCTGGGTCGAACACAGGGAGGCTATGTCGATCTATATTCGCAATTATATTTTTTTTTGAATTTTTCTTAAAAAGCAAGGCGTTGTAATTAAAATGAAGCTATCAGACTAAAAGGAAGAGAGAGAGAGAGAAAATATGCATTCAATATTTCAAAATATTTATATAATAAAACCAAATAAGGATTACACTTGAAAGCGGGAAATTAGCTACATGAGAAAGCAAGAAAATTCTATACTAGAAAGCTATAAAGAAGAATGGGAGAGAGAAGTTATCCTCCTCGATGATCGCTTGGAGGACGAGCCGAATGGGACGACGCCTGGACGAAGGAGGATAGAGCAGGACGAAGGAGGACGAAGCAGAAGAACGGGAACGGAGCAGCACGTCATCATCGTAGAGTGATCCACTTCCGAATGGGGATGAAAATTTGCACTTTATCTCGCAACAAGGATCCCTGGTGTGAGAAAAGCTTCTCTTGAGCCTTGGAGATCTAGAGAAGAGAAGGAAGGGATCAGAATTTCGTGTGGAGGTCTCCTTTTATAGTTGCAAGGAGTGGGGGCAAATTGGACATTACATCTTTAAAACATTAAATAAGGGGTCTTTAGTGATGGATAAAACCATCACTAAAGCCCCATCATGGGTGTAGTGGGAGTTCAATGCGCGGCTGTTGGCTTCCATGCGTGCTCAACGCATGCCTCACGTTCGCTGAATCTCAGCCGTCCGATTTCGGCTGATCGCTAGATCGGACAGCTTAAGATGCGCCTCAAAATATTGGACGTACGAACTGCTACGCTAACGTGTTTGGTTTTAAAACCTTGTCGTTGTAGCTTGAAAGCGAAGAATTCATGTTCAACAAATAAAATTTATACCGAAATTGAAATTCCGGGTCGAATACAGGGAGGCTACATCGATCTATATTAGTAATTATATTTTTTTTAGAATTTTTCTTAAAAAGCAAGCCGATGTAATTACAATGAAGCTATCAGACTAAAAGGAAAAGAGAGAGAGAGTGAAAACATGCATTCAATATTTCAAATTGTTTATACAATAAAACCAAATAAGGATTAGATTTGAAAGTGGGAAATCAGCTACACTAGAAAGCAGGAAAGCTATAAAGAAGAATGGGAGAAAGAAGTTATCCTCCTCGACGATCGCTTGGAGGACGAGCCGGACGGGACGACGCCTGGACGAAGGAAGATAGAGCAGGACAAAGGAGGACGAAGCAGAAGAATGGGAATGGAGCAACATGTCGTCATCGTAGCGTGATCCACTTCCAAATGGGGACGAAAATTTGGACTTTATCTCACGAGGAGCATCCCGGGTGTGGGACAAGCTTCTGTTGAGCTTTGGAGAGGTAGAGAAGAGAAGGAAGGGATTAGAATTTCGTGTGGAGGGGGTCTCCTTTTATAGTTGCAAGGAGTGGGGGCAAATTGGACATTACATCTTTAAAACATTAAATAAGGGGTCTTTAGTGACAGATAAAACCGTTGCTAAAGCCCCATCATAGGTGTAGTGGGTGTTGAACGCACGACTGCAGGCTTCCATGTGTGCTCAACACATGCTGCACGTTCGCTGAATCTCAGCCATCCAATCTCACGATCGGACGGCTTAAGATGTGCCTCCCCTGCTCCTCAACGCACGCCCGCCAGCGTGCGATGCCGCGTGAGGCACGGGAGTGCGATAGTGCGTAGGTGCTATTGAGTGCCCGTAGCTGCCCGATCAAGATCGGATGCTCGCCCACTCACGCGACTCCGCACCACTCGCCCACTTGCGAAGACTCGATCGCGCGTTGGCTGCTCTCGATAACATCCTCGCCCACTACGCTGCGGAGCGCAAATGGTCATGCGGATGTAATCAAGGTGCCGCATCCATAGCCATTGGATCTTAATCCAACGACGGAGAAGCAATGCTCTGATTGAAGAAGAGAAGGTACAGCGGTGCTGGGGGCTAGTTGGATGGCTGAGATGGCACCACGTGGCGCCATCTTGGCCGTCCATCTTCTAGATGTTGTAGATGGTGCCATGGGTGTCGGGTTGACTCGATTTTTGTGTCGCTAGGCTACAATCATCGATCTGAATCCATCCGTGTGGTTGTATTTGTCGTTTAAAGTGTAGATTTACACCATCTTAACCTTTGATCTTCTACGGTTCCCTGGTCACTATCAGATGCTACAGATGCCTGATTAGGGCGATCTTGGAGTCGTTGAACTCCAATCGTCACCTTGATCACATCTGTACGGTTGGATCTTCGATCCAAGGCCCCGATAAAAAGTTTACCCTGTCCAAGCACATAAAAGGAGACAATTAACCTCCATTTTATTCAAACTACTCTAAATGCAAGATGATGCATGTTATGCAATATTTATATCATGCAATGCAATCCTGTGCTTAAGAACATGCATAAATAGACATCATAAGTAGTGTAAATGTGTTTACATCACTTCCCTTGTGCGTGAAGAAGAGGGTAAGAAGAGAAGGCCTCCCTGAGGCATTGTAGCAACATTTAAGACGTCTGAGTGTATACTTGACGTCTGATTTGGCACTGTGGCTACGTGCATTTCTAATTGATCAATGCTATTCAAACATTTGATTGGTTGATAAATGCCTAATTGAGGCTAATAATTTGTAATTCAAATCACCATTCTTTTGCCTTAACTTTCATTTTTGCCACATTAATCTCTTATTATGCTCATGGTATACATTGATAATCCATTTTGAGTATATATCACTCATTGCTTGCCATTATCTAATTTAATTCTCGTGCTCATTTTCCTATAAATGGAGATTAGCGACCGAATTCCATATTTGCTCCCAGCGAATGACCTTGGACTTCATTTCAAAATTCGAGTTTAAATTTTATTAGTTTTCACACTGATTCGAATTGTACTACAATGCGACGATTTTAAAACTTGTTTTAGAGTGATTAACAACTACAATCCATCTAAACCTTCTAAAATTCATAGAAAAATAGTGCATGTGGTTGGGTACCCATGATTTGACCATTGGAAACCATTTTGACCTAGAATAGAGTCTCAGATGGAAAGTTGCCTCAATTTGTGTTTCTATGCAAATTGCATAGACAAACATGGTCAAAACTGAAATCCATCTTCACCATCAGATTCCTTGAGTGCAAATTAGGTTTGTACCAAACTTTGGAGCCAATTAGAATCCATCTTGAGCTAGTTTGCATTTTGGTCTAGTCTGACTCTTTCTCTCTCACATATGGCCCTAGCTTTCGAAATCCTTGCAATCAGGTCCTTAGGTTTTAAGTCATTCTTTCCAAATGGGTCCCTGCCACCATCAGTGTGAACACAGGATCTCCATCGAGATTCGAGCAAGGATTTCTTACTCGATTCTCAATCAAACTACCCCAAAATTTAAAAGGGAGATTCCTTGAGGAATTCCCTTCCAAATGAACCTAGCCATAGACCTTGATTCCTTCCCAATCTCCTATGTGAAAGAAAAAGAGATGTGGGTATCCTATGTGTGTGAAATAGCTAGAGTTTGCAAGCTTATTTCCAAGCTTAGAACTCCTTTCTTAAGCCTATAAAAGGACCCAGGACAAGAATCTACTCTTCTTTAGCTAGGTACAAGGTGAAAAACCCTCTTCTTTACCTATCTTCGGCCTCCTCCGACCTAATCTCTGGTGGCCTCCTTCTCCGTCATCCTATGGAAGGCCAATGACCAAATTGGCTCATCCTACTTCTTCCTCATCATCTTTTGCACCTCGTCAGCTACAGCAAGGGCAGCCTCCCCCTTTCCTCACCGTCGTCTTCCTCAATGGAGTAAGCTTCAACAATGGTGCCGGCAATCACACCGGTGCTCGTAATCCTCACCCCTTTGTCCTATGGCTAGGTCAAACTTCTTCCTCTTCTCCTCCTTAACCTCTCTAGCTCCTCTCCTTTCTCTTTCAACCACGGATGCCACTGTTCGCCATCCGTCTTCCCCACGTCCAGCGATGCTCCAATGAAGCCTATTGCTCACCACACTGCACCAAACACCTTCGCTCCACATCCAAACTTCCGTCATGCCCCACTGACCAAAACCCCTCAAGAAATTGAGGGGATTAGATCACCAAACACCTCACCAAACACACCCACATTCAAAGAAATCATCATTCTTTTGTCTTCTTTATTTCTTTTTATCCCAATGAGTGTTTGAGATACTTTTGCTCCGTATTGAATATATTTCTGAGTATTTTATTCATTGAATATCTTCTATAGCATCTGGTTATTGTGCCCATCCATTTCAATTCAAGATTAATGTCGTGAATTCCATTACTTGTTCCACATGTTCGACCTCGGACTCTTCTTTGATTATGAGCTATAAATTTAAATGATTTGAGCGATTTTGTCCAATACTACGACGCATCCCTTAAACAACGACGAATTCACATCAAACATTTTGGCACCGTTGCTAGGGAGCAACGCGTAATTCACACATTAGTCTTATCTTGATTTTTATCTAAGTACTAACTTGCCCTATTTGCTTTGATTGTGATTTTGCGAGGTACATCACAATGAAATTTTCCACGCAAATCAGCCACTTGTGGGGCAGGTAAACTTTCTCTTCTTCCCTAATCAACCTTCTAATCTTTTGGAAGAGTGAAAAGAAAATAAATTAATTAGGATTCATCAGCCTTATTTTCTTAGTAATCATCATTTCTAAAGGCAAGTTTCCTGATTTGCAATTTCAATTCAATATCTGATTGAAGTTGAGATGATTTTGTTTAGTGATCCCTGCCCAAATTGCCTGTACCTAGTAGGGATGTAAGCTTAATTTTAAACATCTTGGACTACTCACCTTCTTTTTTGAGGTCCAAGGAGAACATTTTGAGATCAAATTGGACTTGAAATAGAACCAATTAGGGTTTCTACTCTAGGGTTTTGAAGTGTTAGTTTCACACTTGCTTGAATTAAAGGAAATTGACCCTCCCACAATTGTGTGCTACCCAAACCCTTTCTTGAAAAGATCTAATTAGAAGAACCCTAAAATCAAGCACTAAGTTCACTTGAACCCTAAAATTTTGAACCTAATAACCTAAGAGTCAATTCAGGGTGATCTTTGGGTGTTGACCTAGATTTCATTCTTCATCTTTTAGGGCAGGTCAGGTGACATTGGTCTACTTTATGGACCAATCAACCTCCAAATTAGGTCACAAGTTTAATTAATTTCTAATCAAGTGAAATACAAGGCACAAACTAGGTTAAAATTAGTAAACTTAAGGTCCCAATTCATACATTCCGGTCAATTTGGAACTGCAGTGACAAGGAAGGTCGAGTAGGGGAAACCCTGTAACCTATTGGGATGCTCTACCGTGTAAGAGTCTTTGTGGGGCTCTCCCTTCCTGGCTATCCAGGTACTTCTTGAGTGTGTGGATTCTTGATTCAGAGGTATCATTCACCTCAAAACAAGACTTAGTCATCCTAAAATCTTTGGGTGCCTTGATTGAGTCCAATTCATATCTAGTCCCTCATCTTTTCCTTAGAGTACATACATAGGAAAGGTCCCTAGGTTTTCAACCTAGAGGCCCTAATTAGAATTGTTCTTCTTGGGGATTTTTGATCTGATCCAATCAGTTCAATCCGAACCTGAGTTTGATTCCACATCTTGATTCACCCACCTGATTTGAAAATGTAACCTGAGAAATTAGGAAGACTTTTTAGGAAACCTAAATCCCTAATGAGCATGGAAGAAAAGATGATTGAGAATGCTCTAAGACATCATGATGACTATTACAAAAACTTAAATCCATCTAGACACATTCAGGTTAATATATCAGAAACAACAAACCACATTATGAACCATGCTAGAATGCTATTTACACAAATGCTACATTGTTCAACCTGGGAGGATCTTTTAACTGAGTATAGTGAATTGTGGAGATTACATAATACTGAGTATATACAATGTTTGTCTAGTCCACTTTTGGGAGATGTACCAAGGTCTCATGGAAAAACGTGGGTACATGCTAAATACATTACTGGAAACCATTGATTAAAAATACCCATACAGCCCTCCAGAAGATGATGAGACATCTTGGAGTAACATTGAGGATCAAAAGGATCTCCCAGAACCTAGGTTGGAGAATAGAGGTTGTTGTGGACCCCCAACCCAAATGGAATCAGATTCAGACTTCATAACAATTGACATACCTGATCTTAACGTGGGTTAGGAGGATCCAATTGCTGTTGTTCCTGATTCCAAACTAGCCCTAGAAAACCATGAACCTAGTTCAACATGCCTTGAATTCCCAGACACCTGCGATGATAAGCCTGAATTAGAACATCTCGAGAATGTAATTTTTGAGTCTTATCCTATTAAGGAAATTCTTGAGAATAATTCTGACATCCCAGTAGAATGTTGTCCAGATTGTAGTGACGTAATTCCTACCTTTGACCTAGGATCTAGATCAGAACCTTTTTGGGATGATCAGGAGGCCCAATTTGATGTGAATCAGATTTTGGATCTGGACTACGATTATGGGCCTATGTTTAATGATTACACCTCTCCAACTTCCTTAAAAATGCGAATTAATTTTTTGGGAAGTCACACCAATTTATGATATGGAAACTGATGAGTTGGAAGAGCTGGGATTCGATTGGGTCTATCCTAGGAGCCAAGAGCCTGAGCCTATGCCTAATAAGGACACCTCTTTGAGCTTGGAATTTGAGATTAGGTTAGATCTAAGTCAGGTTGTTGGTTCTACACATCTTGATTCATTCTATCATCAAAATCCCAACTTGAGATCAAGTTTAGAAGCTGACCTCCGCAAATTCTTCGTTTATTTCAAATCTTATTCTGACTTCGGAGAACTATTGTTTCCTAATGATTACGAACCAATTTACCACCTCAGCATCCATGAACCATTCTTTGATTCTGATGCTGAGGACATTGATTTGGACCTCAAAGATGACACTCCTTCTGATCCGCATAATGAGCCTTCCAAAATCTGATCCCAACCTTGACCCGTCACCAGAATTAACTTCTACTCTAATTCAACCCTCTCTGATCCGATTGCCTATAATTCTCCTCCATCTTTTGTTTGGGTTTCGAACATTAATCAAATCGATAATCACTTCCTATCCTTTTCAGATCTTACCAGTGGGGTTCTTACGTCCTCTATGGTTACTTTTTCTTTTGAGGATTCCTACTCTGACCAAGCTAAGCCAACTTAGCCAAACCCTAGATTTACAATTCAACATCTATTTGAGCTTCAAAGTACCTGGTGGGCTCCACATCTATTGATTCACATCTATCAACCCACCAGATTGATTAGGTTTGGGCTACATCATCAGCTTGTTGATCTGAACAAGCACCTGGTTGGACCAACCAGGTTATTGACCAAGGTGCTTATTCTACAAAACTCCTCTTATTTGACCACCCCTTCTCCTTGACCACCTTCTGCTAGGCTGAAGGCACTGAATTTAGCACTTAACGGGAGGCAACCCATCATTCCAAAAATTCTGAGACCCTTCTGATCATCTTTTGAGCCACACTTCTTTTGCACTATTGAGTTCAACTTTAGAACAGTTGACTCTACCTTTGGTACTTGTATCAAAGCTTGAAATCGTCCATAACTGTCATCCCAACCTATTCACCCACCCTTGATCCTATTCTAATCCTTAAACCAAACTGAATTGGTACCCTCCTATTTTACAATGAGGACATTGCAAAACTTTGGCATGGGGGGGTGTTAAAGTGCAAGCAGGTAGAAAATCAATTCTCTAAAGGGTTCTCACAAAAAAGATATATTCAAAAAAATATTTAAAAAATTGAAAAAGAAAGAATTGGAGAGAGGGGAGGAAATTTTGAGAAATAATTGCAAATCTTTCTTGAAGAGGAAAAGAGAGGAGAATTCAAATGTCAAAAAGGAGCAAAAATCAAAAAACAAAAATGATAGTCAATAGCAATTGATGATGGAACATACTAAAGTTCTAGACCAAATCAAAAGGAGAAAAAAATTTAGTCGTAAGAACAAAGAGAAAAGGAGATTAGTATGACTGCTAATCTTAGGCCTCTTGGGCTTATTTTAGGACCTAAACATTCACGTATCCGTTAAGATCCAGGTTAATCGTCAAGAGGATGAGGAAAATGCGAAGCTGGTGTATTAGGCTTAACGCTTAGGAATTATTCGACCCCATTGCCTACCCTTTGGTTTGCTGGATTTGGTAACCTAAGTACCAAAAATCACACACTAAGTTTGGTTCAATGCACTTAGTAAAGAAAAATCTGCCAAAAGTGTTCTATTACGAAAAGCATCTGGAAGATCTAGTTTAGGAGCAGCTCAACAACACAAGTAGATTGGACGAGTTCCCAATGCGGAGAGGTGGGAATTCCCCTCGAAGATGCATAATAACATACCGTCTCCTCGGTGCTTGTCTCCTAGGATATCTAAATATCCTATCAGGGGCATGTAAGCACCTTGTGCTGGTTCAGGTGCCATGGGTAGGATTATCCCGAAATGTCAATTGCCAAAGCCTGAATTTAGCTACAAAATGCCATGGCCGACACTATCTTGACATGTCGAAAGCTAGGGTTCTGGGGCTTGCCATGGGTGGTGCTATCCCGAATCATCGATTGCTAGGAACCCTTCGAGGATTGATGATGGGGATAAGGAATCTGATACAGATCGTGTTTAGGGCCAATTTGAGGCTGGATTTAGGGGACAATAAAAAGAAAAGAGTGAAAACTCTCCAAATTAAAAATCCTTCCCTATCTCTTTCTTACAAAAATGAAATGGCAAACTGAACCTGGACATGTTACATCTATGCACGGGTGCTTTAATCGCTGAGGTCAGTGAACCTCTGGGTAGTTTTTTTAGGCCTTAGAAACCCTTGCGGCAAACCTAGGTTGAAGTTGGTCAGGTCTGGATCTTGATTGATACTTGAGTACCTCTAAACCTACTATTAGCATTGTAGCCTAATTTCTAGAAAATGGAACAAACCAGGAATCTGAACTTCAATGCATGGTCAAGAACTCTAGTTCTTTCCATACGATTTTGCTAAGGGACTAGCAAAAGTTCAGCAAGGGGGTATGATGATAACATCATCATGAGCTATAACTATCTTTAACTAATTAAAATCAATTGACAAAATCTCTTACATAATCACCTGAGATCCTTAACTCACGGAATATCCATTCTAAGTGGAATACATTAAAATAGGGTTAATTCAATAGTATTAACATTATATCATGAATGCAGAATAATCACAGGGTTTCCTAGGGTTTAATCTAATGTGTATTGAGCATTACAGTCTA
Organism: Thalassia testudinum; assembly: GCA_037157565.1. Taxonomy (NCBI): domain Eukaryota; kingdom Viridiplantae; phylum Streptophyta; class Magnoliopsida; order Alismatales; family Hydrocharitaceae; genus Thalassia; species Thalassia testudinum. The sequence continues at coordinate 125,368,814 of JAZHRO010000014.1, read as the reverse complement.
ATAAGAGGGTCCACATAGGCAGAAACAGGGTTTCACGCACTTTGTGAACTGATTCATAACCTGAAACCCTAATTTTAGACCTGCTTAAATAATAGAGGATTTGCTTAGTATAAAATCTATTTGAAAGTTCTAAAATTCATAGAAAAATATTCCACGAGGTTTGGTACCCCTGATTTAACCTTTGGAATCCATTTTGACCTATAATAGTCTTAGATGGAAAGTTATGCTAATTTTGGTTTCTATACAAAAATCCCAAACATACCTGGTCAAAACTGAAATTTAACTTTACCATCAAATTCCTTGGATCCAAATTAGGTTTATACCAAATTTAGGCCCAATTAGAGCCCATCTTGACCGAGTTTCCATTTTGGTCTAGTCTGACTCTTTGTCTCTCACATACACCCCTAAATTTTGAAATCCTTGCAATCAGGTCCCTAGGTTTCTTGCCATTCTTTGAAAATGGGTCCCTACCACCATTAGTGTGAACATAGGAGCTCCGTCAAGATTCGAAGGAGGATTTCTTGCTCGATTCTTAATCACACTGTCCCAAAATTAGAAGGGAAATTCCTTGAGGAATTCCCTCCCAAATGAACTTGGCGATAGACCTTGATTCCTTCCCAATCTCTCATGAGAATCCATGGAAGATGTGGGTATCCTATGTATGCGAAATAGCCAAAGTTCACAAGCTTATTTCCAAGATTTGAATTCCTCTCTTAGGCCTAGAAAATGACCAAGGACAAGAATCCGTTCTTAGTTAGGTACAAGGCCAAAAACTCTTTTCATTCCCTATCTTCGACCTCCTCTGACCTAAGCTCCGGAGGCCTCCTTCTCCGTCATCGTACGGACGACCAATGACCAAATTGACGCATCCTACTTCTTCCTCATCGTCTTCTGCGCCTTGCCAGCCACAATGAGGGTATCCTCCCCCTTTCCTCGTTGCCGCCTTCCTCAACAGAGTAAGCTTCGTCTACGACGTTGGTAATCAGACTGACACTGGTAATCCTCACCCCTTCTTCCTATAGCTAGGTCTAATCTATTCCTCTTCTCCTCCTTAACCTCTCTATCTCCTCTCCTTTCTCTTTCAACCATCAACACTGTCGTTCGCCCTCCATCTTCCCCACGTCTGACGATGCTTTGACAAAGCCTATTTCTCACCACGCCGCACCAAACACCTTCGCTCCACATCCAAAACTTTCGTTGTGTCCCACTGACCAAAACCCCTCAAGAAATTTAGGGGATTGGATCACCAAACACCGTACCGAAGACACCTACCTTCAAACTCCTCCGACTTCTCACGATCTCCACACACATGACCATGGCATGCAAACACTACAACCACCTTCGCCATCGCTTCGCGATTCTCCTGAGCTATTCTAACATGGCCGTAAGGCCTTATTTTGCATTTCAGGTCATTGCCATTTTCCGCCGTCACCGTCGTCTTGCCCGACCATGTATGTAATGCTCCAATCGACTCAGGGCTTAATACCAGGCCCATGCGATGTAACTTAGCTCTAGGACCTTTCATAGATCCTCAATTGTAGCAGCAAGCCTCTGCAGCCGTTCTGATTAGGCATTTCCTCCTATGGGCTTTGCGTGAAGAAAGCCTTGGCATTTTAGTCCCACATTATTGGATCTCAAACCAACTGCAGTGCATATTAGGATTTTGTGGTGTGGCCTCTCGCCCAAGCACCGGGGGTCAGGTCCCCATACACCCTCGCACCCGCTTACCCGACCTATGCGCACTCCACGCCTGCGATACACACCTGTAGGCCTGGTCCATGCTCTCGACCCGATAACCCATATCTAGATCCGACTACACCCAGGTCTTTGAGAAAGGAAAGAAGAAGAGTTTGTGAGGATGACGGTGGAGGGTTTTGCTTTGCCCACCTTATCCCCTATGCAACACTTAGCCATAGAGGAGAGGTTGTTCCCTTATGCTGTGAAAAAGGAGAGGCTTGTGAAGAAGAAGGCTTAGACGAGAGAAGCCTTGTGCTGTTGAGGCTAAATGTTGAGACACTTAAGCCATCTACAGAAGGTTGGATACTAAGTACTGTAGCATTGAGAACACTATTGACTTATTTGACTACATTGAATGGTTGGAAATATGCTTAAGTAAACTAGAATAATTGGTGGTTTAAATCATCATTCTTTTGTCTTCTTGATTTCTTTTTATCCCAATGAGTGTTTGAGATACTTTTGCTCCTTATTGAATATATTTTTGAGTATTTCATTCATTGAATATCTTCTATAGCATTTGTTTATTGTGCTCATCCATTTCAATTCAAGATTAGTGTTGTGAATTCCATTATTTGCTCCCTGTGTTTGACCTCGGACTCTTCTTTCATTCTGAGCTATAAATTTAAATGATTTAAGTGATTTTGTCCTATACTATGATGCATCCCTTAAACAACGATGAATTCACATCAAACAATTGACATTTAGCTTCAGTAATGTGTGCTTGTGTCACTAAAGGGCTGTATTTAATTTCTAAAGATGTGAAGTCCCTCTTTTGCCCCCATACCCTCAACTATAAATAGGACTCCATACCCACTCGTCACATCATTCCTTCCTTCTTCTCCCAACCCTCAAAGAGCTAAGAACAAGTTCTTGAGCTCGCTCTAGTACTCCCAAGCTACGGGAAGCTCTACCTTTACCAAGCCTTGGCCCCTGTTCTCGTCCCTCTAGTGTTCCAACCCTGTAAATAAAATTTTCCACTTCTCACCCCCTTCGCAGAGCTCTTGCCAACCATCCACTCACCCCTGTTCTAGAAGTGGATCTCACGATGTCGATGCCTTGCCTCATCCCCGGTTCTTCCAAATTCACCCTCCTTCCATACCTGCTCTCCTTCCAATGGTCATCTTTCATCTGGTTCATCCTCGAAGCATTCGTCGAGGAGGATAATTTCTCATCCCCTATCCTTTTACCGCTTTCTAGTGTTGATTTCCGACTTTATAGTTGTAGCAAGTAGTTGTAACTGACATTATCATAGTTATAAAAGTTGTTATTCTCTCTCTTTCTCTCTCTCTCTCTCTTTCTCTTTCTTATTTATATTACAAGTAGATTGGCATTGTGAATGATTTCTTTATAAAAAATGTACAAAAATATATCATTGTGGATTTATAATCAATGTAGCCTCCCCATTTTTGACCCGGGACTCACCATTGTTTTAGCTAAAAATTATTTGGTAGTGAATTTTCTTGCGAATTTTACAACAACTAGGGTTTTCCAAAATCCAACTTTTCTTTGCAGTGATTTTCTTTTTTATCATCAAGTGTTATCGTAAGTTGATTTTGCAAATTAAATACTGTGTGAGTAACGTTGTTCATTTGTCCTTGCATTCCTTGCAGTGGTTTCATTAATTGGTTAAATATTGGCCTCTGAAGGTTGGGTTTGCCCAAAATTCCCTATTTGATTTTGAAATTGTGGAACTTGGTTTGTATTCTTTTAGGAAAAATTAGGACTATTCCTCCAATTTGGATTGTAAAATTTGGAGGAATTATTTTTAAAAGTATCCTAGAGGGAAAAAACATTTTCATTAACTGGGGCAAAAAGGATAGGATCATCGAAAGTCCTGGTAAAATCAAGTGCAACATTGGAGTTTTGAAATCCGCTTGTGTGAATGTCTTGCAAATTTTCCTGATGAAGGACGATTGGTGTTGTATTGAAAAATCTGTGCAAATGAACTTGAGTTTTGAAACCCGTAGTTGCAGTGCGAATTGCGCGAAAAGCCGTCAACAGATAAATTTAACCAAAACTCGAAAAGAATTTCAGGTCGAACACAGGGAGGAGGATGTTTGATTAAAAATTGCATTTATTTTATTTCTCAATAGCTGGTTGAAATTATTCAAAACTAGCTATCTACATAAAGAATAATGAATAGAAGAGAGAGAGAATATTACAAATAAAGACAAAATAGAGGTAGAATAAACATGGATTTCATAACCACAAAGTAATGTTCATTACAACTAATCATTATACTAGAAAGCTGGAAAGATTACAACTAGAAAGAGGTAAAAAGAAGGTGGAGAGAAGTTATCCTCCTCAATGGCTGCTAGGAGGACGAGCCGTGTTGACGGAGCACCCGGATGAAGGTGATGAGATGCAGGAAGGAGAATGACGATGGATGATGAAGAATGGGGTAGGGCAACGTCATAGTGGGATTCGCTTCCTGAACGGTGGTGAGAGGACCACCACGGAGTGCTCCACGAAGGGGATGAGAAGGTGGAAAAATTGTATTTTGTAACTCTAACGGAGCATCTAGCATTTGGTACAAGCTCTTAGAGCTTTGAAGGGGGTGAGAGAAGAGAGGAGGAGATGAAGAAAGTGTGGGGGTCGTAGGGCTATTTATAGGTGAAGTTTGAATGGGCAAAAGGTCATTTTACCCATGAAACATTAATTTAGGGCCTTTAGTGACGGATTTAAACATCACCAAAGCCCCTAAATGTGGGTATAGGTCACGCGCATGCCACGCCTCCTCTCCCTATGCCTCAATGCCTACGCACGTGCAAGCATTCTCAGCCATTCGATTGCAAGATTGTACGACTTAAAATCACGCTCGCACTCTTTCACAAATCACACCTCCGCACATCTAATCTCACGTGAGATCAGGTGACATCTTGCACATCTGGCCGATTGGTTGATTTGTACCATTGGGGCTCAATCGAAGGGCTGGATTTTGCACCCATGAGCGATAAGGAGAGCGCAATGTCACAATTCAAATGCGTGCTCGATTCTCACACAGTGCCTTAACCACTGCGCTATGCATGTGTTTGAGGCACGACGCTGCTTTTGTGCTTAGTCGATCTCGGCCATTGGGTCTTCATCCAACGGACAAGATCAAGCATTGAAGTTCACTTGGAGAGGTGGAGCGGGAGGCCTTGGCATGCGTTGGGTGGCTGGGATGGCACCACGTGGTGCCATCTTGGTCGTCCATCTTCTATGAGTTGTAGATGGTGCCACGGATGTCAGATTGGATCAATTTTCGCTCCGTTGGACTACGATCGTCGATCCGATCCCATCCATGCGGTCGGATTTGTCATCTAGTGTATGGATTTACAGCATCTTGGCCCTTGATCTCTGATCTTCCTTGGATTATATCTGATGTTATGTATATCTAATCAGGGCGATCTTAGAGTCATTAAACTCCAATTGTCACCCTGATCATATCCATACGATTGGATCTTCAATCTGAGGCCCCGATAAGATATTGCCCTATTTCCTGACCACAAAAAGAGAAAATTAACCTAAAATTTATATAACCTATTCTAAATGCATGATGATGCATGTTATGCAATATTTGTAATGTATGATGCAACTTAATGTCTAAGAACATGCAAAAATAGATGGTTTATGTGATGTACATATGTTTACACCACACCCCCACAGCTATCTTTCGCTAGTCCCTAGCAAAATTATATGCAATTTATAAGAGAATTAGGTCCGATTTCTTTGGAAATAGTTATTTTTCAACGCTCATGAATTTCAACTTCGACCTGAACTACACAAACACAACAATGCCCTGGTGTCTACCAAAATGTAGATCGCCTCAAACCCTCACCTTATTCAAAGAAGGATCCTTTTCTTCTTTTCTTTTCTAATTTTTAGTATTTTTGAGTTTAGGGTTTCGGAGTAGCTTTCTACGGCCACTCAACCCACCCAAGACTCAAAGAAAACCCTAAGTTCTAAGCATCTTTGTGTGAAATGTGATAGACTCACTGATCAATGATTAGAGTGGACTTCAGATTTCTACACCCCTAGGTGACCTTGCAAAGAAATTCTGCCTAAAGGAGTATCTATTCGACTGGTAGCTTTCTCCCTACTTTTAGCTTTATGGGGTCAACACAAGGGCAAACCCAGTGCATATCTCCCCGACTTATTCTACTTCTCTGCTTCTTAAGTGTTTAGGAATTATACGTGCATTTCTTGAGCTGGGTTCTGAAAAACCTACTAATGGATAGTTACCCATGATAATTTGCTAGCCATACTCGTGCAGTGAAGTGTGGCTTATTTTTTTTTCTTTTTTTTTCTTTTCTTTTTAGATATTTTTCTTTCTTTTTTTTTAAGTAGGTGGCTTCCCTAATCTAAGATTTACCTAAAGGCAGTAGGAAAAGAATGGTCGTGTGACTGGGCTCTGGACAACCTATCAATGGGCTATTACCCATGATAACTTCCCAGCTATATCACCCTAGAAGGTTCATTAGCTACCCAATTTTCGTTAAAATCACCGAAAAGCGAGTCAGTGAGCAAAGTGTGTAGATGCTTAAACTTAAAATCCCCTCAACTCAGATGGTGGGTTGATAAGTCGTGTACTTATCACCCCAACTTATTTAACCAATTATAATATGAATTTAGAATGGTGAGGGTTCAAGAAACAAGTCCACATTTTAATGGACACCTAGGCTGATTAAGCCTGAAAACCTGAAGGGTCTAAGTCTTTAAATCATACAGTTTTATTCTCTAAGATTAAAAATTTTCTAAAGCCCAAGTTCTCTTTCATAATTCAACTTTTTTTTAAAAAAAATAAAGAGAATAACAAGAATCAATGGAGCTAATAAAATGATTTAGATAATGATATCCACCCCCATGCCTATCTAATGCAATGTCCTCATTGTATTAAAAAGACATGAAAAAGAGTGGAGTAGAGTAGAAAGCACCTGAATTGCGTGAATAAGAGGTCCACTCCGAGATGGAAAGAAACTGTATACGTGCTGAATATAGTGCCTCCAGCTAGGCACACTATACAAAGAAGAAGAAATAAAGAATTCACAAGTGCAGGTCATCATCAGAATAAGAAAATGTAACTTTGGACCTGCTAGGAGAAGATGTCCACAGATGTTGACCAGATTGTGATGCAGACCCATGCCCCATTGTCGAGTATAACTAAGGTTCTGGATAAAAATTATCCAAAACCTGAGATCGGTATGCAAGCGGGGTCAAGCCTGTGATTTGTGAGGATGCAACCCAAGTCCAAAAATTCAGATTATAGAAAGATTAAGCTCAAAAGGATAATCAATGAATTTGTGCTTGGGTTGGACATCCTCTAAATCAAAGATGTCATAAGGGTCCTGGTAGAAGGTTGGTGGTTTCAAACAAATAGGCACCCTTAGACTTGGTCTTTTACTTCCTCCGGAATTAGCTTCTGAAATGATCATTTCCTAATTCCTATCCTCCGCAATCAGTATTTCAAATTCAGAGACCTCATGCAAGTTAATCACCCCATCTGAAATTTCCAAGTCTAACAGATGCGACTGAATTAGAATTGACTTGGGTCTAGTGATCTCAAAATCAAATTCATCAATAAACTCTATGGGGTGTGATTGAGGATCGGGGCTATGAATTGAATCCTTCAAAAAGTGAGGATCTGAATCCGCCATATGAGCCCCAAAAGGATCAATTTCCTCAGTTATTGGGCCATCATATGATACATCGAATTTTGTAGGCCCAGTCATCTCACAGAAATCGTGTGTTGTAAACTCAGGTGAAACTTCGCATAATGATTCTTCACCTTTAGAATCAAATAAATCTACATCCATATTGATGTATGTCTCAAAATCAATCACTTTCTGATTTATCGACGTATATATTTCCTCATTCCCCAGCTCAGGGATCTCAGGTGAAGAAATCAAATCATCCTTATTTGATTGCTCTAGAACAACCTGGTCAACCCTGGGCTCGTAAAACATGTTCCCTGCTACAGGTGCCTTAGCAGATTCTGACATCGACTCTCCCTTTAGGGGTTCATCCTGGGAATCCTCCCAAGATTGGACTAAAGCAGTCACAAATCTCATCCTCAATTTAGATAACTTCCTAAGAAAAACTCACCCAGGCCCTTATCCTTAATATCCTGGAGCCAATCCAATAAATACTCGTTAAGATCGTTAATCATTTTAATCAGGGGCTCCAATTCTTTAGTGCAAGGTGTTTGTTGAGCTTCTAAAGATTGTATGGTATTCCTTAAGTTAGCCAACACCTTATCTTGGACCTGGTTAACTTAAACCAAATGGTTTGGTTCATGGTTGGGCAGGTTTGGGTTTAGTGTAGGGGAGTTAACGACTTGAGGTTCTTGATACCTTCACTGATAATAGGTCATTTCAGGTTGTTCATAGATGGGTGGTGACCTATAAGCAGTGTAATCTGGGGAAGGGTAAGGATCAACATATCCTTCTTGATTGTAGATCATAGTAGGTTGTCCAAATGAGGGTGGTGATCTATTATTGATGTAGCTCAGAGAAGGATAAGAATAAAAATCACGGTGTCCAGGGTTAGACCCTTAACACGGAGTTCCAAAACTATATTCCCAATTAGGATTATCCCAACTAGATGATGGATAAGAATAAGTCTGGATGGAATAATAATCATTTTGGGAATAAGTAGAGGTAGGAGGGTAGGAGTGGAAGTGCGAATAAAATGTTGAAAGATCCATGACAAAACAAGAGGAAGAAAGCTATCTTGCATTACAAACAAACAAACCCATCCTTAAATGGGCTAGCCTAAAGACCTATAGACTCCTAGAACTCGTCTTGAGATAAAGAAATTATTTCATCTACTTCTTTCCGGTCAATCCAACTAGTTAGAGAGAGGGACTGGGGAGAAGGTTCTTCCTTTGGCTTGTACCTCCGGTTCCTAGTGTACCCCCAGCCGCGATCATTTAATTCTGCTCCCTAAGCTAGACATCATATTGAAGGATAGAAATAGACTAATCGAAAGAGCGAGTCCAATCCTTATGACAAACATCTACTCTGTTTTAACTAGGGTTAGGTTTGAATATGCTTTTGAATGTGATGGGAACTTTATCTGGGTTGTGCCCTTATTGATTGATTGATATGTGTGTGCGTGCACAACCAATGGCTTTCAAGCAAGACTATTTTTTTAGATGTGGTGAATTTTAGGGTTTAAATCTTGCTTAGTAGCATTTAGGATTCAACTTTAGATGTATTCTATCAAGTTCAATTGTCACACTAGGTTTTGAAAGCACAGGTGAAGATGTTTTCATTTAAAGCTTAAAAGAATGTGAAGTGCCTGGTAAATCCCTAAAAGTTGAACCTATGTGGTAGCTACTTGACGATTTGATTTTAATTGAAGTGGTGCGGTCCAAACAACTCAAACAATTAGTTTGATGCACCACTTAGTTAGGCACACAAGTGGTTATTTAATCTGATTTCAACTCGATTATGTGTTTAAGTGTGTATCAGTTCCAAAGATCGATTCACCAATTGACTTTGAAAATCAGAAGAGGTTGTGTACCTTTGTGAGAATTTTTTTAATTTTTTCTTTTATATGTGGAGGGTAAGGAGGGTGGAGGTGACAAACAAACAATCAAAAACTAACCTTTGAGTTTATGAGAACTCTTAGGTTAATTAGGGTTTGTCTTATTACATGTTGGAATGAAAACTAGTAGGTGGGAGGTGGGGGTGAACTTACAGACCCTACAACAACACTTTACTCCAATCTACCACTTTTGCCTATCTCGTGAGAGTACCTGCATTCATAATAAGAAAGGAGAGAAGTAACGTAAAAGATAAGTAAGGTGGGAAAATGTGGAAAATCAAAGAGTGTAGCCTCCCCGGCAATAGTGCCAAAATGTTGCAGTAGATGATCCCCTCAAACGGTGCGAAAATGTTGAAGCGGAAATCGTCACAAACGGGTTGTTGAATTTTGAAAAGTCATCATTATAGTGCAATTTGCGAGAAAAATCATCAACAGATAAATTTAACCGAAACTTGGAAAGAATTCTAGGTCAAACACAGGGAGGCGAATGTTTGATTAAAAATTGCATTTGTTTTATTTGTCACAAAGTAGAATAGCTGGTCGAAATTATTCAAAACTAGCTATCTACTTAAAGAATAATGAATAGAAGAAAGAGAGAGAATACTACAAATAAAGACAAAAATAAAGATTGAATATAAATGGATTTCATAACTATAGAGTAATGTTCATTACAACTAATCATGACACTAGAAAGCTGGAAAGATTATAATTAGAAAGAGGTAAATCTACTCTAGAAAGTGGCAAAAAGAGGTGGAGAGAAGTTATCCTCCTCGACGGCTGCTTGGAGGACGAACAGTGTTGTTGGAGTGCCCGGACAAAGGTGATGAGATGCAGGAAGAAGGAAAACGATGATGGACGACAAAGAATGGGGCAGGGTGACATCGCAGTGGGATCCAGGGTTTGGGACAAGCTCTTAGAGCTTTGGACGGGGTGAGAGAAGATAGGAAGGGATGGAGAAAGTGTGGGGGTTGTAGGGCTATTTATAGGTGAAATTTGAATGGGCAAAAAGGACATTTTATGCATAAAACATTAATTCAGGGCCTTCAGTGATGGATTTAAACGTCACCAAAGGCCCTAAACATGGGCGTAGGTCGCGCGCATGACGTGCCTCCTCTCCCCGCACCTTAACGCCTACGCAGGTACATGCATTCTGAGTCGTCTCGACCGTGAGATCGGATGACTTAAAATCGCACTCGACATCTTCACAAGTCACGCCTCCGCGTGTCTGATCTTGTGTGACATTTGGCGTCATCTTGCACGTCTGGCCGATCAGTTGATCTGTACTGTTGGTGCTCGATCAAATGGTAGGATTTCGAGCCTGCCCACGATAAGGAGATGCAGCGCCACGATTTGAACATGCGCTTGATGCTCACGCAATGCCTTAATCACTACGCTATGCGTACGTTTGAGATGCGGCACTACTTTTGTGCTCAGCCGATCTCGGCCGTTGGATCTTCACCTAACGATCAAGATCAAGCATTGAAGTTCACTTGGATAGGTTGATCGGGAGGCCTTGGCATGTGATGAGAACCTCATCATGAGCCATAACTAGCTCATTTTGACCCAATACAAAGGATAAAAGCTCCTACATATCTCAAGGAAAAGCTTAACTCAGAGAATTCTGAGTTTGAGAAGAAAACAAGTCATAAGGGGTAAAAGTGCAATTTTATCAGTATAATCTGCATACAGGGTAATTCAGGGCCCAAACATAGGTCAAAACAGCTTAATAAGAATAAAAGTGGGATGAGATGATCTAGCAAGGGCTACAGCACTTCCAAGGAACCAAATGATAATCTGTAACCCTAAAACAACCCACTTCAATTCACAAGGTTCGAGGCAAAGTAAAAATAGAATAAACCCTCTAAAATTCATAGAAAAATAATCTCTAGGGTTTAGAACCTTCAATTTGGCCTTTAGAACCCATTTTGACCTACATTGAGAACCATGCCCAATTAATAACTTAATTTGGGTTTTTGCGCAAATTGACCGGTCAAACAAGGTTTAATATGAAAATAAAATTCACCATCAGATTCCTTAGGTCCTAATTAGTCATGTATAAAAACTTGAGCCTAAGAAGAAACCTCCTTGACCGACTTCACACTTTGGTCCTCATATATTTACTCTTTGGCCCTCAACTTTTGAACCCTCGCATTTTGGCCCCTAACTCTCCTTCGTTCTTTGCAATCAGGTCCCTCCTGCAAAACCCTGCCAGCACCATGCTCCGGCGACCTTGCGCGGAGCATGGCGCCGGGCAGGGTGAGGTGGGGGACCTGGCAAGTGTACCGGGGGTGCCCTGCGTCGTCAGCCGTCGCAGGAGCACCCCCCTGGACATTGTAGGCCACCATACCGGCCGTGCGAACGCACGGACGGTATGGGTTCATGTTCCGACCATTCTCCGGCGGGGGAGACACGTCGTCTCCCTCCGCCTTCCTCCCTGCTTCATCCCTATAAATACCCCCCGCCGCTCCACCGACGAAGGCAGCCTGAATCTGACGGAGAAAACCCCAGCTTTCTTCTCTTCTTTCTCCGGCAGACGCTCACCAGCTCCGGCGGCTTCCTCCCCCTCCACCTCTTCGCTCTGCCGCACTACCAGCAGCAGAGACTTCCTCCCCTGCTCTTCCCGCGCCACGCCGCACCCAGCTGGCGCCTCTCCAGCCCTCTGCTCGCCGCCGCCCCTCTCCCTGAGCATCGTCTTCTCCGGCGACAGTCGATACGACTGTCGCCCTGTTCCTCCCCCTTCGTCCCTGCAAGTAAGTTAGACCTACTCCCCTTCTTCTCCTCTTTCTTTCCCCGCTTTCAATTTAGTCAATTAAACCCTCGACCGTTCCTGTTCATCCTCATCCTCTCCGCCTCCGACCACCCTCCGGCGAGCCGCTCCCATCACCTCAGCGACCCACACGGCTCGCCGACCACCGCAGAACCTCCGCCTCCTCACCCTGATCCTCTTCCGCCCCTCCACTTCCCACCAAACACCCTCTGCAGACCCACCGAACACACCCACTTCCTCGCTCACAGTTTGACCTAGGACGACCTGTTAGCTCCATCTCGCCCCCTGCAGACCCCCTGACCACCTTCGCCGTGCCACGGCGAAGGTCCCCCGCCTGTCTGATTTGGCCGAGAGGCCGTTCTATTGATTTCAGGTTCCAGGCCTGGACCGCCATTGGCGAGGAAGCTCGAAGCTTGCTTGAGGTTGCTCCAAGCCTAGATATCCCAGGTTGAAGACCTAGGCTGCGCGAAAGAGTCTTGCGCACACACCCTGGCCCTCAATTGGAGTTGCGAGCCTCAACAGCTGTTGCAATTGGAAGCACCATCCCTACTGCAGGCGTGAGAGAAAAGGGGTGCGCGGATAGTCCCACCTCGGGAATTTCTGAAGCCACACACCCACATAAATTGCAAAAGTGCCACCATCTGTTTGCCTCAGTTACCACGGGGTGAGGTCCCTCTCACCCGACCCGACCCGGCCTCGTCCGTGACCACGCTCCGCGGACCTGGCCCGACCCGATTAGACTGACCTGCACTCCTCGCCCACCACGCACGCCGGTGGGCCTGGACCCGGGCCTGACCCGAACCCGATTACCCGGTAGCGCTCTGGGAGAGCTTCCGAAGAGTGATTTCAGAGAGAGAGATACGCGGGGGAAGGGGGGGGTAGAGTAGGTTTTGCCTCTTGACGAAAAAAAAATTCTGAAGTGTGCAGGCCAAAGAAGAAGAAGCAGACCCGCTGAAGAAGAAGGAGCTGCTGCACTGTAGCAAAGGCATCGTTAAGTCGTCTCAGCACCGGGGCAGACGACGGAAGGTCAGCAGCCAAAGAAGAAGAAGCAGACCCGCTGAAGAAGAAGGAAGAGCAACGACCAACGCGAAAGAAGAAGAAGAAAGGTCAAGGCAGAAAACCAAAGAAGAAGAAGAACAAGGAGCTCTGAAGAAAGAAGAACATCACTAACGGAAGAACAACAGGAAGAAGAAGAAGAGCACCACCATTGCAAGAGAAGAATATCACCTGAACAGAGAGAAAGAAGGAGATCTAAAGAAAGAGAGAAAGAAGAGCACCCCCCTCTGCAGAACAAAGAGAACAACAAATTCTCTCTCTCTCTCTCTCTCTCTCTTTATTTTTGTAATAGAACTTGTATATCTCTAGAATACAACTTGCTCCCTGAGTTCGACCTCGGGAACTCTTTTATTTTTCCGAGTAAAAAATTTTATATTTGAAATGTTGGTAATAACCGGCTTTACTACAACGTTATAACAGAACCGACGTTTCATTTTGGCGCCGCTGCCGGGGAGCAACGGCTATTCTAGAGGTAAACATTCCTGTACTTTTTTTATTTCTGATAATCTCCTCTCTTTTGTGCAGCTACAGGAACTCAAGAAGACAAGCAACCACACCAAAGACAGGTAAATTTTTCCTCTCACTATTAACCCCTAAGCTCTAAAGAGGAAGAAAAGAAAAGAACAAGCAATATAGGGCTAACCTGTCTTCCATATTTAGTAACCATAAAAGTTGCATGTTTTCAACTCATTATTTCTGCACACTATTAATGGTATTTAAGGGCTAACACATTCTTGCTTGAGCCCTAATTACCCAACAAAGAATTAACTGGACCAAGTAGAGCCAACCTAGGATCCAACACTAGGGATTTAGAGACACACTCCTTAAGCAAGAATTGAGAAAACCAAATGAAGTGTGCCCAAGCCCTTGTCTGAAAATACCTATTCAAAGAAAATCTAAAACAATTGGCTCTCTAAACACTTGAACCCTAAAAGACAGGACCTAAAAGCTCTCAAAGAAAACAAGAGGTAAAGTTGACCCCTTGGGTCAACCAACCTTAAATTAGGTCACTCTTTGCACTTAAAAGACTAAAGTTCAAGTGAAAACCTTAAGCACCCTGATCTTAAAATTGGTAGACTTAAGAGGTCAAGATCCCCATTCTGGTCTACCTGGAACCGCAGTGACAAGAGAGGTCGGGTGGGGGAAACCCTGTAACCCGTGGGGACGCTCTACCGTGTAGGGGTCTTCGCGGGACTCTCCCTCTCTGGCTGCCCAGGTAATTCTCAGGTGGACGATCTTTCTGATCAAGGGGTCCATCTGCCCCGAACCTCTATAGTCACCCAACAATTTTTGGGTGTCTTGATTGGGTCCAGCACCTGCTTATCTCATCCAGCCCTTCAGTATTTTTCAGGAGGTCCTTGAAACCTCCTATAGAAATTCACTCTCCCCGAGGCTAAGCCTCGGCTCCTTTGTTTTTGCAGAAATCATTCACATAGCCCCTCTTTCCTCTGATTCTGAACAAAATCCCCTTCTTCCATCTTGATTCAAACTTTGATTCTATTCCACCACCTGATCCAATTATGCAACCTAATTACCTAGCAAGACTACCCTTCAAGAAACCTGAATATCGGAGATCTATGAAAGATAAAATGATCGAGGATGCCATAAAATTCTATGAAAAATAAGAAAAAACCTCAACACCAATAGGAGACATTCAGGTTGATGTCCCAACAACCACATCCTTCATCATAAACTGTGCCCAAATTCTATTGACTGGAATTTCAAAAGGATCAACCCGAGACATGCTCATGACAGGATACATTGAGATGGAAAAATTACACCAATCTGAATACCTTCAATGCTTAACAAATCCTGTACTTTGGGAACAACACCAAGATGCCCTTATAAAACGGGTAGAAATGATGAAATCAGTAAAACAAATTATCAACCAGAAATACCCGTATAAACCAGAAACAGAGGATGAACCATCTTGGAACAGTATTAAGGAACAATTCAGTTTCCCAGATCTCGGGATTGAGGCACAAAGTGGTTGTAAAATTCCAACCCAAATAGAAGATAGCATTAAAATAGGTTGGGAAGTTGCAGGAGAACACAATGCTGAGCCAACCCTAGGCCGTAAATCACCAAGCTTAGAACTCCAAGACTCCTGCAATAACAAGATTAGAATTGAACCTCTGGAGGGTATAAATTCCGCCCCTTGTTTTGATAAGGTAACCCTCGAAGGTTATTCAGACTTAGGTTCTAATAATTCTACCCACATCCTAAGCCTAGAACCTAGATCTGAAACTTATTGGGAAGATTATGAGGCCCCTTATGAGAAAGATCAAATTTTTACAGAATATGATTCCGGGCCTTTATTAGAATGTCCTTTTCCAACACCCTCAGGAAATCTGATTGATTTTTCAGAAAATATGCCAATTTATGATACAGAAACTGAGGAGTTGGATGAGCAAGGTTTTAATGGGATCTATCCTACCAGCTTAGAGCTTGAACAGAACATCTTTTTGAGCCCAGAAGTGACATATAGGCTAGAACCCAGTCAGGCTGCTGATTCCACATCTGATGATTTGTGCTGTGGTGGAATTCATGATCATTTTCGCCAACTCTCCGACAATTTCAGATCTGACTATAATTGCGGAGAGATTCCCCTTCCTGAACACACCAGGCCTATCCACGACCTCAGTTCACATGACTCTGACTCTGAGGTCCTGATTCCCGAGATCACTGATAACACAGAATCATTCCTTTTCGATCCTCAGGAACCAAAAACAGAAAATGCCAAGAGTGATTGTAACCCAGAATCCAAATTTTTTCTCGAATCCGATTTCTTTCATCCTACAGACACTCTTCCGGCATTTGATAGTTACCCAGCGGACTCTCTACAGGAAACCACCTATCATCCGTCTCTAGAAGAGCCCTCGTACACAATGGCCACCTCAGCCGCACACACAGAACGGATCAAAACCTCTTCCCAACCTCAACCTGCAACCGGACTCAATTTCTATTCAGATTCACCTCTCACCAAGCCGATTGCATTTCCACATCGGGTTTCGAACATTGATCAGACTACATGCCATGCTCTATCATTCTCTGATCACCCCTGTAGGGTTCCTGCATCAACCACTGATTATCCTACGGGTCCCTACTCTGACCAGGCTGATTCGGCACAGCCAAACCCTGCGTTTACACTTCCACATCCATCTGAGCCTCATAGTTTATGGTGGGTTCCACACTTTTTTATCCACATCTATCAACCCACTAGATTGATTGGGTTTGGGCTGCATCATCAGCCTGTTGATCTGAACAAGCACCTGGTTGGACCAACCAGGCTCTTAATCAAGGTGCTTGTCTTACAAAACTCTGCTGATTTGACCATCCCCTCTCCATCGCATTTCCCGCCCAGCCGATGGCGTAAAACTCAGCGCTTAACGGGAGGCAGCCCGTCATTCTCTTTGAAAACCTGAAACTTGTTCTGACACCTTTCAGCACTCGAAGTTCACCCTTATAGACAGCCGACCCCAACTCAGATGTTCGCATCTGAAATTTGAAATCGTCCGCAAAAATTCAACCCGACCCATCCACTCACCCAAATTTCTGTCTTAAGGAATGAACTAAGACCCCCTAGGTTACAATGAGGACATTGCAAATCTTAGGCATGGGGGGGTAGGAAAGTGCAAAAACTTGTAAGAAAATGTTTCAAACAAAAAAATGCACATATGCCAAAAATACCATAAAAATTAAAAAAATTTTTTTTTTTTTCGAAAAAGAATAAGAGGAAAAGAGGAGAAGGAAAATTTTGTGAAGGAGAAAAGAAACAAAATGAAAAAGGAGCACAAAATTATGAGAAAAAGTGATAGTCATTAGTAAGGAACTAAGGAATTAACCTAAGTTCTAGACCTCATTCGAGAAAATAACTGAAAAGTGCACAATGAGATTAGTAAGAATGCAAACCTTAGGCATTCTTGAATAGACTCTTAGTACCCATTAAGATCTGGACACTCCTCAAGAGGTTGAGGAAAATGAAAAGCTGAAGTATTAGGTCTAAGGCTTAGGGAGTATTCGGCCTCGTTAACTAATTTTTGGTTTACGGGACTCAGTAACCTAAGCACCCTAATCTCACACACAGCCTGGTTCAGTAAGCGTAAAAATCAGAATCACGCAGAAGCGTCACAAAAATCTGAAAAGAACATCTAGAATAGGAGCGGCCGATCAACACAAGTTGATTTGGACGAGTTCCCAGCGCGGAGAGGCGGGAAATCCCCTCGAAGATGCGTAACAAAATATCATCTCCTCGGTGCTTGTCTCTTAGGATATTTACATATCCTACGGGGGGCATATAAACACTCTGCTGGTTCAGATTCCATGGATGGCATTATCTCGAAATGTCAATTGCCAGGGTCTGGATTCGGCCACGGAATACCATGGATGGGATTATCTCGAAATCTCAATAGCCAGGGTTCCGGGGGTTGCCATGGGCGGTGCTATCTCGAAGCATCGATCGCCAGGAACCCTTGAGGATTGATGATGGGAGCAAGGAATCTAATACAGACCGTGTTGAAAAGCCAATCCTAGGCTAGAACTAAAAAGAAAAAGAGAGAGAAAACTCTCCAAACAGAAAAACTTTCTATCTCTCTCTTACAAAACGCACTGCGAACTGAGCCAGGGCTAAAATCATTTCAAGCACGGGTGCTTTAACCACGAAGTCCAATAAACCTTAGGTTAGTTCTTGTGGGCCTTAAAAACCTTTGCTAAAAGACTGAGGCTAAGGCTAGACAGATTTGGATCTTGACTGGTACTGGAGTACCTTTTAGGCCTATGATCAGCATTCTAACCTAATCTATGAAGGCACTTATCTAAAACTATTGAAAACTTCATGGTCTAGAACAAGGGTTGAAACCTTAAGTTTTTGCTAAGGGACTAGCAAAAGCTAGGCATGGGGGTATGATGAGAACCTCATCATGAGCCATAACTAGCTCATTTTGACCCAATACAAAGGATAAAAGCTCCTACATATCTCAAGGAAAAGCTTAACTCAGAGAATTCTGAGTTTGAGAAGAAAACAAGTCATAAGGGGTAAAAGTGCAATTTTATCAGTATAATCTGCATACAGGGTAATTCAGGGCCCAAACATAGGTCAAAACAGCTTAATAAGAATAAAAGTGGGATGAGATGATCTAGCAAGGGCTACAGCACTTCCAAGGAACCAAATGATAATCTGTAACCCTAAAACAACCCACTTCAATTCACAAGGTTCGAGGCAAAGTAAAAATAGAATAAACCCTCTAAAATTCATAGAAAAATAATCTCTAGGGTTTAGAACCTTCAATTTGGCCTTTAGAACCCATTTTGACCTACATTGAGAACCATGCCCAATTAATAACTTAATTTGGGTTTTTGCGCAAATTGACCGGTCAAACAAGGTTTAATATGAAAATAAAATTCACCATCAGATTCCTTAGGTCCTAATTAGTCATGTATAAAAACTTGAGCCTAAGAAGAAACCTCCTTGACCGACTTCACACTTTGGTCCTCATATATTTACTCTTTGGCCCTCAACTTTTGAACCCTCGCATTTTGGCCCCTAACTCTCCTTCGTTCTTTGCAATCAGGTCCCTCCTGCAAAACCCTGCCAGCACCATGCTCCGGCGACCTTGCGCGGAGCATGGCGCCGGGCAGGGTGAGGTGGGGGACCTGGCAAGTGTACCGGGGGTGCCCTGCGTCGTCAGCCGTCGCAGGAGCACCCCCCTGGACATTGTAGGCCACCATACCGGCCGTGCGAACGCACGGACGGTATGGGTTCATGTTCCGACCATTCTCCGGCGGGGGAGACACGTCGTCTCCCTCCGCCTTCCTCCCTGCTTCATCCCTATAAATACCCCCCGCCGCTCCACCGACGAAGGCAGCCTGGATCTGACGGAGAAAACCCCCAGCTTTCTTCTCTTCTTTCTCCGGCAGACGCTCACCAGCTCCGGCGGCTTCCTCCCCCTCCACCTCTTCGCTCTGCCGCACTACCAGCAGCAGAGACTTCCTCCCCTGCTCTTCCCGCGCCACGCCGCACCCAGCTGGCGCCTCTCCAGCCCTCTGCTCGCCGCCGCCCCTCTCCCTGAGCATCGTCTTCTCCGGCGACAGTCGATACGACTGTCGCCCTGTTCCTCCCCCTTCGTCCCTGCAAGTAAGTTAGACCTACTCCCCTTCTTCTCCTCTTTCTTTCCCCGCTTTCAATTTAGTCAATTAAACCCTCGACCGTTCCTGTTCATCCTCATCCTCTCCGCCTCCGACCACCCTCCGGCGAGCCGCTCCCATCACCTCAGCGACCCACACGGCTCGCCGACCACCGCAGAACCTCCGCCTCCTCACCCTGATCCTCTTCCGCCCCTCCACTTCCCACCAAACACCCTCTGCAGACCCACCGAACACACCCACTTCCTCGCTCACAGTTTGACCTAGGACGACCTGTTAGCTCCATCTCGCCCCCTGCAGACCCCCTGACCACCTTCGCCGTGCCACGGCGAAGGTCCCCCGCCTGTCTGATTTGGCCGAGAGGCCGTTCTATTGATTTCAGGTTCCAGGCCTGGACCGCCATTGGCGAGGAAGCTCGAAGCTTGCTTGAGGTTGCTCCAAGCCTAGATATCCCAGGTTGAAGACCTAGGCTGCGCGAAAGAGTCTTGCGCACACACCCTGGCCCTCAATTGGAGTTGCGAGCCTCAACAGCTGTTGCAATTGGAAGCACCATCCCTACTGCAGGCGTGAGAGAAAAGGGGTGCGCGGATAGTCCCACCTCGGGAATTTCTGAAGCCACACACCCACATAAATTGCAAAAGTGCCACCATCTGTTTGCCTCAGTTACCACGGGGTGAGGTCCCTCTCACCCGACCCGACCCGGCCTCGTCCGTGACCACGCTCCGCGGACCTGGCCCGACCCGATTAGACTGACCTGCACTCCTCGCCCACCACGCACGCCGGTGGGCCTGGACCCGGGCCTGACCCGAACCCGATTACCCGGTAGCGCTCTGGGAGAGCTTCCGAAGAGTGATTTCAGAGAGAGAGATACGCGGGGGAAGGGGGGGTAGAGTAGGTTTTGCCTCTTGACGAAAAAAAAATTCTGAAGTGTGCAGGCCAAAGAAGAAGAAGCAGACCCGCTGAAGAAGAAGGAGCTGCTGCACTGTAGCAAAGGCATCGTTAAGTCGTCTCAGCACCGGGGCAGACGACGGAAGGTCAGCAGCCAAAGAAGAAGAAGCAGACCCGCTGAAGAAGAAGGAAGAGCAACGGCCAACGCGAAAGAAGAAGAAGAAAGGTCAAGGCAGAAAACCAAAGAAGAAGAAGAACAAGGAGCTCTGAAGAAAGAAGAACATCACTAACGGAAGAACAGCAGGAAGAAGAAGAAGAGCACCACCATTGCAAGAGAAGAATATCACCTGAACAGAGAGAAAGAAGGAGATCTAAAGAAAGAGAGAAAGAAGAGCACCCCCCTCTGCAGAACAAAGAGAACAACAAATTCTCTCTCTCTCTCTCTCTCTCTCTTTATTTTTGTAATAGAACTTGTATATCTCTAGAATACAACTTGCTCCCTGAGTTCGACCTCGGGAACTCTTTTATTTTTCCGAGTAAAAAATTTTATATTTGAAATGTTGGTAATAACCGGCTTTACTACAACGTTATAACAGAACCGACGTTTCATTTTGGGCATTGGGCAGTTGGGATGTCACTACATGGCACGATCTTGGTCGTCTATCTTCTATGAGTTGTAGATGGTGCCACGGATGTCAGATTGGACCAATTTTCTCGCTGTTGGGCTGCGATCATCGATCTGTACCCATCCATGTGGTCGGATTTGTCATCTGATGTATGGATTTACACCATCATGGCCCTTGATCTCTTATCTTCCTCGGATTATATCTGATGTTACGGAAATCTGATCAAGGTGATCTTGGAGTCGTTGAACTCCGATCGTCACCCTGATCGGATCTATACAGTTGGATCTTCAATCTGAGGCCTTGATAAGATATTGCCTTATTTCCTGATCACAAAAAGAGAAAATTAACGTAAAATTTATACAACATATTCTAAATGCATGATGATGCATGTTATGCAATATTGATAATGGCACTGCTTGCTGTACAACCTAAATTGCGTTAACTAGTCATCAAGGCCATGGTAGATATTTGTACAACCTAGCAAAGTGGCACTGCTTGCTGTGGGCAACTTTTGAGTAAATGTTGGAATCTCTCCCAAGCTTCATGCTTACGCTCACCATGTTTTTGGTGGATAGTACTTATTGCTTGACACAAAGGGTTAGTATGACTAATTAGGAAATTTTTTTTTGGAAATGCACTTTTGAGTTGAGGGCAAGTGTTGATAGGTTTTCCTACTATTTAAAACCAATAAGTAGTCTTGTCCTTAGTAGAGAGTGGGAAGAACTGCATTAACCATAAGTCTTCCTGCACATTACAAAATTTAGTGGTTTTAGCAAGGACAGTAAGTTCCTTTAAGTGGCTAAATGAGTATTCCCGAGGAAAACCATGGAAATGCTTAGTGAGATTTAGAATAGTAGGTTTAATTTCAAACTCCCCATCAGGTATGACCACCCTAGGTCTTTCTTCATAGTTAGAGGGATCATAAAAATTCCTTAATGGGATAGTTGGCTCTTTAGGGGATGGTCTTCGATTAGCTAGGTTTGAGACTGTCCTAGCTAATTGTTGTTGGTTCACTTGGAGTTGTTGGAGTTAATTTACCATCATGAATAATGGGTTTGAATTATCAATACTCAAATCTCCCATTGGGTTTTGAAGCGATGGCATTTCAAAATGTAGCTTGGGAACTTCAATGTCAAGTTGATGATTTTGGT
The DNA here is from genome assembly GCA_037157565.1 of Thalassia testudinum. Taxonomy (NCBI): domain Eukaryota; kingdom Viridiplantae; phylum Streptophyta; class Magnoliopsida; order Alismatales; family Hydrocharitaceae; genus Thalassia; species Thalassia testudinum. The sequence goes on along the minus strand of JAZHRO010000014.1, from coordinate 125,346,918 downwards.
GAAATTGAGACGTGTTGTTCCCGCTTTGATTGTTAGCTTTGGATGCTGAAGAGGATAGGTTGTTAGCACTTTTAGTAAAGTTTTGGGTGTTTTCCATTTTTTGTTGATTTCCAATAGAGGAAGCAAACAAGTGAGTACGGGTAGTGAGGTGGGCCGAAAAATTAGTTGGTCCCTCCAACTGCAGATTTTGGGACCTTCGACAGTGCATACACTTTTTGGAAGAACGAGAGGAGAAGAGAAAGGAAAAGGAGGGAGAAATGTGTGCAAATCATGCAATCAAACTCTAAGCCTAGTTTAAGGTTGACTTCATAAGAACCTAAGACTTGGTGTTGCAGCAAAAAATCTTCGGAAAAATATTGAGTTTTGAAAACCCATCATTATAACTCAATTTACGAGAAAATCCATCAACAAATAAAGTTAACCAAAACTCAAAATGAATTCTAGGTCGAACATAGGGAGGCTATGTTGATTTGCAATCCACAATTATATTTTTCTGTGATTTTAGTTCAAAAGAGAGATAATCACAATGAATCTGATATTAACACTAAAAGGGAGAGAGGAGAGAGAGAGAGAACAAAACACTTTTACAATAAGATAATGTGTTTACAACTAAAGAGCTAGAAATTTTACAGCTAGAAAGCGGTAAATCTAGTCTAGAAAGTTGTAAAGGGAAGGGAGGTTAGAAATTATCCTCCTCGTCGGCTGCTTAGAGGATGAGCCGAAATAGGCAACACCTGGATGATAGAGAGTGGAGATGGAATATGGAGAATTAAGTAGGAAGAACTAGGAGGAAGGCATGACGCCGCCATTGCGGGATCCACTTCTAGAACGGGGGAGAGATGACGACCACGGGAGCTCCATGAACGAGGTGAGAAGTTGACAAAATTTTCATTTTAAGCCTAGAGGAGCATCCTGGGTTTAGGATAAGCTTCTTTAGAGCTTTGGAGAGGGAAAGAGGTGAAGGAAGGGATGAAGAATTCAAGTGGTAGGGGTCTCCTTTTATGGTTATAGGGATTGAGCTCAATTTGGTCATTTTATGCTTTAAAACATTAATTCAGGGTCTTTAGTGATGGATTTAAGCATCACTAAAGACCCCAAACGTGGGCTTAGTATGCGTGCACCTGCCACCTTCTCTCCTTCTACCTTCTTCAATGCGCGCCCACGATCTCACCGTCTCCACCGTCCGATCGCAAGATCGAACAACTTAAATGCACCATGCCTCATCATGTGCCCACGTTAGATCACGCGTGCAAGGCACGTCCGATGGTGCGTTCGCGATCTGGTGAAGCCACGTGGTCACTCATGCCCTCGTTCGTCCTTGATCCAACGGCCATAATCGATCTGCACCTGCTCATGCCTTCAATTTTAGGTGCATGTGATAAACGCCAATTTATCATCATTCTTACGCATTAAAACAAACCTAGCTCTTAGGATTTTACTCCACAAATGGGTTTTTCGGCTACATTTAGGCATAAATTAGTTTAGGCATGCATTGCATTTTTTATTGTCTTTTTGATATGTTTTTGTGGGTGTTAGGGATGAATAGATATACAGATCCCTAAAACCCTAGCACTCAAGAAGGCAAATGGTGAAGGAGAAGTTCAAACTAGTTGGAACATAGCTTGATCCGAGTCACCACAGCTGGAACCTAGCTCACTTGAACTAGGGATTGCTCATCCCAGCTCCATTCAGCTAATCTCAGCTAAATTGCAGCTCAAGAGAGTTCATCTTAGCTTACCCTAGCTCAAGTCAGCTCAGATCCAGCTCAACCTACTTGATTTTAGATCATTTTAGCTCCCACAAGTCCACAGGGAGCTCTAGCTAGCTCAGCTGAGTTGACTAGAGTTCACCCCAGCTCAGATCCAGCTACATCCAGCTCCACTCAACTCCAGCCAGCTGAAGAAGAACTCATCTCAGCTCAGGAAGCTCAAGTCCAGCTCCTGGGGACTCAGCTTAGCTTAACTCAGTTGAGCAAAGCTACCGTAGCTGCCTCAAACAACTTGATCCTCCCCGAGAGCACCAGACCTAGCTCACCTCAGGTGATTGTGGTAGAAGCTAGCTCACTTTAGCTTGGCTTAGTAGCTAGCAAGGAACTAGCGAGCTAAGCCAGCTAGAGTAGCTCCATTCCAGCCTCTTCAGCAGTAGCCAACTCCAGTTCCAGCTCCAGACTTCTCCTCCTCAACTCCTCTTTTCAAACCCTAGCTCCAATACCTCCTCCTCTACTCCTCCATTAGCTAAGCTAGCTTAGCTTAGCTTCGCTTAGCTTAGCTTAGCTATGCTCCAACTTCCTTGGCTTGTACCACCACAAAAACCCACCAAACAACTCCATCCAAGTAGCTCCACCTAAGCTACACATAAGCTAACCTACTTGGCGCCAACCTAGCCTACCCACCACCACCAAAAGACACCTAAAAGTGGTGCCAAAACCACCCTAACTACCCCCTTGTTGGCGCCACTTTTGCCTCCAAAAATCCCCTTCATCTCCACCACACATCTCCCCTTAAACCCATCTCCACCCTCCACATAACCCCTCCTTCTAGAACCTTTCTTAGCGCCACCTAAGACCACCTTCTAGAAACTATTTTGGCGCCAACCTCAAGGGGTGCCACCACCCATAACCACCCCCTAGGTGTCCCTTAGGTTGGCGCCAATTGTCCTTAGCCATAGGATCCCCAACCACCTCCGTCTCTCCATCTTAGCCCTCCATTCCAAGATTCACCTTAGCCACCTTCCTACCCTATAGAAACCCATCACCTACCACTATTGTGGAGCATCCTCCAGTAGTGTATTATTCCACCTACATCCACCTATACCTATGGCCAAGGAGAAGGAGTAGAGAAGAAGATTAAGGGGGCACATCACCAACCCTTTTGGTGCCATCTCCCCACTCTCTTCAACCTGGCCATGCCAAGGAGGAGGACTTTTCTACTTCAAGGAGGACGGCTACGAAAAGGAGAAGGACCTAGGGTGGACTTCCACCCATGGAGAGAAGCTTAGGGCACGCCCCCTTAGGGCTTGCTTTGGAGGACATCACCTTGGCAGAGCATATCAAGGAAGGAGTTGGAGGACTCTTTCAAGCTTGGGAGCTACCAAGCTTGGAGCAAGAAGCCCTCTTCTTCACCTTCTATCTAGAGGATTTGTGTTTTCTTTTATTTCTTGCAATTTTTCTAGTAGTAGAAGCATTCATCTGCTAGGCTTTTTTGTAAAACACTTTTTCATTAATCTAGTTGCCTTCTTTACAATTTCTTTAGTTGCATTTTTAATTGCTTTGCTTTTAGCATTCTTCACTCCCTCTCCCTAATTATTCTAGGTCGCCAGTTGCCTAGAGTGAGCTTAGGGAGAGGCTCTACTTGCTACTTTAGAAGTAGTATATTGAGTTGAAGTGTAAGTCACTTTCCCGCCACAATTTCGCATGTTGCCTTAATTTCAAAAACATAAAAATAATATATTGAAAAAGGTGAAAAAGAAAGTTGAGATTTATATTCCAAGCAAGAGAATTAATTTTGCAAATATATTGCCTCCTTGGATGACCCCAGATACCCCACTATCTAGGTTTATAAATTTAAGAGTTGATCGGTTTTGCACATTACAACGACGTATTTTATAAACCGCGTAAAATCTGTATCACTTTTTGGCACCGTTGTCGGGGCGGCACGGCTTTGCTATTCTTTCTCCTCTTGCTTGAAGTAGATCTCATCCCCTTCCTTTTCTTCTCTTTCATGTGTGCAGGAACTATTGCAGGAGGAAAGCGAGAATCTAGAAGCGAGAGCTCAAAGTTCCTTTTCTTCCTGCGAAATTCAAGTTGGTTCCTCTTTGTGGTCACATAATTAATTAAAACTATCAAAAACCATATTAAACTTGGCTTTCAGGATCCCAAACAACTTGATTAAGTGGAGTGGTGAATTTTAAAATCCATTGTTTGCTTGAATGCTTCTTTGACACCACGCCATTGCAAGTATTGGTGTTCTATTTTTCGGGTCTAGATTTCTATCCATACTTTAAAAATCGATTCTTAACACCACAAGCCTCCTAAAATCATAAAATTTCATACAGTGATTGCAAATTTTAGATCAATTGGATTTATATTTAATTTTTAAAAATTCATGGACTGCAGAGGGGTTACACCCTTCAATCTTCCTATTTTTCTATTGTCTGTGAATTTTCAGAATTTTTATACTCATCCAATTTTTGTGAAATTTAGCTTGTCGGAATCCTTGTAAAATTTTACACATCATATAAAATCACAAAAATTTTCTGATGTCAGTGGTAATACTGAAAAGTCCAAAATACTCATAGGTATCATTTTTGGACTTTGACACCAGTACAGTTAAAAATTCAAAATAATTATCAAAAAAATTCCTAAAATCTTATAAAAATCTTTTTTTGAATCCTTGTTTGATTTTCTTCAAAGTAGTGGTGTTGTTTGACTTATTTGGACCACTACTTAATACAGAAAGCCTAAAATTAATTCATTGGTAGTAATTTTCTGTCATAGGGATAATTGGCTTAGGGTTTCTTTCTTTCTTTTTAGAGACTCACATTAAAGGAAATTAATCATCACCAATACAACTTGTTTTCCTTTGATTGTGGAGTTTCAAACTTGTTTGAAAATTTAAAAGAAAAACCCTAAAACACATTTAATTAAATCAAATCCTAAAAGACAAAAATACAAGAAATTGTGTGACAACTTGCTTCTTGATTGGAGCCACTCTCCGATTCCTGCACACACACACAAAAAATCGAAATAACAAGGCAACAACCCAATTAACGCCCTCCACATTTCGTGTGCACTGCAATATCCTAGACCTAATTAAAACTTGTAGCAACTTGACTGCCAAGGCTTCATCGACTTAGGCTTGCTATCTAGGTCTTAAGTTTTCTTTAGTTAGTACCAATTCTGTCATCTATATCTGGTGTTCAGGCTGAGGGGCTGTGTCAAACGACCTGGCACGGGTTTCTATAAGCATCTGGGGTTTTCCCTGGGAAACGTTTGGGCCCAAACCTCCCCTTAAGCAACTTAGCTAGATTTGTTGATAGAACGGGTATTCACTATTGATTACTTATTTCCTACGTAGACCAAGTCTTAGGTTTATTTTTAGGGAGTCACACTTAAGTTAGGTCTAGCTTTGTTTGCTTGAATTGCACACTTTCTCTCATCTCTTTCTCTTCTCCTCCCCTCCCGTTCTTCCATTTTATGCACGGGCGATGGTCTCAAAATCCGCACTTGGAAGGACCATTTGATTTTGCCCCCCGTGCAAAAAGGCCACTTTTCTGTCTTCTTCTCCTTCTAAAAAAATGGAAAATCAACAAAATGGGTCCACTAACCCTTCCACTTCCACCTCTAACCTTACCTCTAACCCCACCACTAACCCTAATTCTAACCTTTCCACCCAAAACTGACCCACCTTTAGCTTCCCACACTTGGAGCTCCCTAATCTTGAGTTGCCCCAAACACAACATCAAGACCCTCGGCCCGATCTTTTAAAATTGATGGCTGAGCAGATTGAGAAATTAAATTCTAATCAACAAACATTGACTAGGAACATCCAAAACCAAGCCAATTAAAGGACAAACCCACCACCCCGTCAGCATCCTGTTATTCCTCTAAAAGATTTTTATGATCCATCTTATTATGAGGAACGACCAGGGGTGGTCATATCAGAGGGGGACTTTGAGATCAAGCCTGCAGTTATGAACCTAATTAAACACTTTCATGGCCTTCCTAAGGAAGACCCTTTCAGCCACATTGAAGAGCTGACTCTTCTTGCACAGACAACCCATTCCCAAAATGTGCAAGAAGACATATGGCTGATGTGGCTTTTTCCATTATCTCCTAAAGATAAGGCCGCTTATTGGTTTAGGACCATTGGCCGACCCATCACAACTTGGCCTCAGCTCAAGAGCGCCTTCCTCAAGAAATTCTTTCCCATAGGTCGTACCAATTCCCTGTGAAGATCTATTATGACCTTTCACCAAAAATCTGGTGAGACCTTCCTTGATTCTTGGGAAAGATTTCAAGATCTCTTAAGAAGTTGCCCGCACCAGGAGATTCCTTTGTGGTAGCTCGTGCAAATCTTCTATCATGGATTAGAAGATCAAATCTGACATTTTGTCGATGCCTCGTGTGGCAGCAACTTCTTAAATAAAGATGCTAAAAGTCCCTACGACCTGTTTGAAGAAATGAGTGAAAACTCATTTAATCAAGCTTCATGAACACATTTTGCAGAACCCAAAACCTGCAGTTCGGTGTTCGTGAAATAGAAACTCAATCTATCCCTGTCACCCAAGACGATCTCAAATGATCTCTCAAAAACTTGACCAGATGCATATTAATCAAAAGAAAATTGAGGAAAGACTGGCCACATCAACCCAAGCTCCACACCCACATCTAACCCAACTTTACTTTCCACGAAGAGAAAATTTGCACAATCTCAACACTACTCCTGCTGATTATTCTGAGGTTGCCCATGATTCATTAGGGAATTACAACTGTCCAGATCTTAACTCGACTCAAAATATTTCTGCCATCCAGGAGCCCTTTAAAAATTCTTCCAATTGGAAAAATTACTTGAACTACTCCAGGAATAATCAGGTTTCTTCCCAACCATATCATTTTAATGGGTATGGGTCGAATCCAATCTTCCATCCTGGGCCATCCCAACAAGACATCAATGCCCAGATGATGTGAACCCTGCAGGAAATGCAAACAAAAATGATGCAAGTAACCCGCACCATCACAAATCTGAACAATCAGATTGGGGTTACTCCCACGCAAAGACCTGCAGGACATCTTTCGTCCCAACCCTTGCCCAACCCTAATCACCAAGGGAACCATTATCCAGGCAGAACTCCACACTATCTAATTCAGCCTCCTCCTAATTCACCACCTCAGCAGCCTCCCAGGTTTCTGCGATCACAGGCCCCCCCACATCCTCCAAATAATAATCCAATTGCACATACAGTTACTTTGAGGAGTGGGAAAACCACCACTGATCCCGGGCCTTCACACAACCCTGGTGAAATACCTGTGCAAATTGACTCCCCACCTCCTCATCAGGAAGAAAAAGAAATGCAAAAATCTCAAGACAAGATTCCTATCCCTTTTCCACAAGCTATCCACCCCACCACCAACAAAAAAAAGAAATCTGAGCCCACCGCAGAAGAACTCATGGATCTATTTGGGCAAGTTCAAATCAAATATTCCTCACCTAGATGCAATCAAATATATACCTGCCTATGACAAATTTTTGAAGGAGATCTGTACTCCAAAAAGGCAGGCCAAAAATCTAGGACAGGTGCATCTTTCGGACACAGTAAGCCTTGTCATATAGAGTAAGCTGCCTCCTAAGATGAAAGATCCAAGGGTGCCTTTAATTTCAGTAATTATTGATGATACTATTTTTAATCGTGCCCTCCTTAATCTTGGTGCCTCAGTTAATATTATTCCCACAAGTTTATTTGAAGAACTTCAGATCGGTGAATTAAAACCCATCGAGGTTACCCTGCAATTAGCCAACCGATCTACAATCAAACCTCGTGGGATTGTCAAGGATGTTTTGGTCAAGGTCCAAAATTGTGTCTTCCCTGCAGACTTTCTGGTTCTTGACATTGAGGTACCTGAATCATTATTGGACTCCCCAATAATCCTTGGGCACCCTTTTTTGGCCACTACAAAGGCAAATATCAATTGCCACACAGGCAAAATGGATATCACTTGCGCAAGCCAAACTATCACTTTAGATAGTTTCAAATCCTCCAGGAGATTCCATGATGATAACTTTTTTCAGGACTCAGATATGGAAATTTCCAATATAGTTGAGGAGACAATGTTAATAGATACCCTTACCGACCACAACTTTTTTGAGGACTCTGATTCAGAATCAGTGGTCGACGAAATCTATGATCTGGAGACTTGTCATGACCCCAAATCTATTCCTGATGCACCCCCTAATCACCCTAACCCACCCACTATTCACACACCTAATTTTTCCACACTAACTTCACCCAATCCTCACCATCCCTTCCCCGACTCCTTTCTTACGGACCTGCCACCAACCCCACCCGAGTTCGGCATCCAACCTGATTTAAAACCATGGCCACACTCGGGCTACACTTATCATTTTCCATCCAACTTTGATCCCAATATTGCTTCTAATCAATTTTCTAGGGATCTAGAAGAAGACACCTCTTTTGTGGGCATCCAAGTGTCCAACTATTTACATGATTTTCCGTCTTCCGTGCATACCTTCACGCCCAGCTAAATGGCGTAAAAGATAGCACTGGATGGGAGGTAACCTATCATTTTTTCCTGCTTTCCTTTTTTTTCTTCTTTTTCCAAGTTTTGATCATCCTAAAACCCGACCGTTCTTCACTAAGGTTATCCCTTTTCCCTCCAAATGCATGACATGGCATATCTTGAGCATGGGGCGTGTTTCTAAATTTTGACGATCGATTTAGGATTTTCAAAACCTAAAAACAAGCATTTTTCTTTAATTTATTTCCTGCTTGCATACCCAAAAAAATAAAAATGTTGAAACCTTTTTGAGGAAAAATTTTTGAAATCGGGACTATGGTTGAAAAGCTCACTTTTGGTACAATGGGATTTAATCTTTAACAAACTAGGGATGAGGATGCAGATCTGATCATTAGAATTTCAAGGTCTATTTTAGACTAGATCAGATATCCTTCTCTAAAATTTCACCTGAACTCATGATAGTTCAGGTGACTTGATCCTATTTTGTAATATGGAAAATATTTGGCTTAGTTTCTGATTCAAAAAACATTCATGTCTTGAGGAACTTCTTGTGTCAATTTTCACGCACAAGCCAACACTTAAAAAAACAACTAAAAATTTGAAAAACTCGCTTGTTTGGACTTAGTAAAAGTCTGAAGCAGATCATTGGTTTGAGTTCCCACCACCGAGAAGGAGGAAAATGCCTCCTTTGAGGATGTGATGTCAACATGTTACCGCCTCGGCGTTGCTCCATATCTATATTTCATATCTTTAGATAGGGCATTAAAGTGCATTTTAGCAGCTCAAGTGTCTTGGACGGTGCTCTACCTATAGTGTCGGAGCAAGAGCTTGATTTTGCTTGGAGCGCCCCTTTACTCCGCATTATGTTTTGTGGTTGTGAGCTTCTAGGTGGTGTCATGGATAGTGCTATCCCGAAGTACTGGCACCAGAGCCCCCTCGAGGATTGGTAACGGGAATGATCCCGACACATCTGTTGTAAGACTAAGTTAAAAATAAGCATTGGGGTGAAAATTAATAATAATAATAATAATAATAATCATAATAAATAAATTAGCACACCCTTATAAATGTTGCCTTTTCACAAGCACAGACACAAGGTTTTAAAGGATTTTGCAAGTTGCGAATCAGATCCATGAGGCAGAAAAATCCTAAAAACAAAAATTTCAAGTCATCTGAATTAACAAGGGGTTAATTTACGAATTTTTTGGAGGATATATTGATCTCGTTTTGTCTAATGGTTGGATCCAAAAACAAATCCTGATGTTTATCTTTATCAAATCCTATACCCCCTATGTTTAGATCAACCAAGGTCCCTTAATCTCTTTTTCTCCTCAAAAGTCGAAAAAATTAGATTTCCCAAAAATTCCATTTTCCAAAAAAATTAAAGTTTTTCTAAGAGACTAGCAAAAGATAAGCATGGGGGTGTGATAAATGCCAGTTTCTCATTATTCTTATGCATTAAAACAAACCTAGCTCTTAGGATTTTACTCCGCAAACGGGTTTTTGGGCTGCATATAGGCATAAATTAGGTTAGGCATGCATTGCATTTTTTATTGTCTTTTTGATATGTTTTCGTGCGTGTTAGGGATGAACAGATATATAGATCCCTAAAACCCTAGAACTCAAGAAGGCAAATGGTGAAGGAGAAGCTAAGACTAGTTGGAACTCAGCTTGATCCAACTCACCACAGCTGGAACCTAGCTCACTTGAACTAGGGATAGCTCATCCCAGCTCTATTCAGCTAATCTCAGCTGAATGGCAGCTCAAGAGAGTTCATCTTATCTCACCCTAGCTCAAGTCAGCTCGGATCCAGCTCAACCTTCTTAAGTTTAGCTCATTTTAGCTCCCACAAGTCCACAGGGAGTTCTAGCTAGCTTAGTTGAGTTGACTAGAGTTCACCCCAGCTCAGATCCAACTACATCTAACTCCACTCAACTCCAGCCAGCTTAAGAAGAACTCATCTCAGCTCAGGAAGCTCAAGTCCAGCTCCTGGGGATTCACCTTAGCTCAACTCAGTTGAGCTAAGCTACCTTAGCTGCTCAACCAGCTTGATCCTCCCCGGGAGCACCAGACCTAGCTCACCTCAGCTCATTGTGGTAGAAGCCAGCTCACTTTAGCTTGGCTTAGCAGCTAGCAAAGAACTAGCAAGCTAAGCAAACTAGAGTAGCTCCATGCCAGCCTCTTCAACAGTAGCCAACTCCAGTTCCAGCTCCAGACTTCTCCTCCTCAGCTCCTCTCTTCAAACCCTAGCTCCAATATCTCCTCCTCTACTCCTCCATTATTTAAGCTAGCTTATCTTAGCTTAGCTATGCTCCAACTTCCTTGGCTTGTACCACCCCAAAAACCCACCTAACAACTCCACCCAACTAGCTCCACCTAAGCTCCACATAAGCTAAGCTACTTGGCGCCAACCTGGCCTACCCGCCACCTCCAAAAGACACCTAAAAGTGACGCCAAAACCACCCTAACTACCCCCTTGTTGGCGCCTCTTTTCCCTCCTAAAATCCCCTTCATCTCCACCACACATCTCCCCTTAAACCCATCTCCACCCTCCACATAACCCCTCCTTCTAGAACCTCTCTTGGTGCCACCTAAGACCACCTTCTGGAAACTATTTTGGTGCCAACTTCAAGGGGTGCCACCACCCACAACCACCCCCTAGGTGTCCCTTAGGTTGGCGCCAATTGTCCTTAGCCATAGGATCTCCAACCACCTCCATCTCTCCATCTTAGCCCTCCATTCCAAGAGTCACCTTAGCCCCCTTCCTACTCGATAAAAACCCATCACCTACCACCATTAGGGAGCATCCACCATTAATGTATTATTCCACCTACATCCACCTATACCTACGGCCAAGGAGAAGGAGTAGAGAATAAGATTAAGGGGGCACATCACCAGCCCTTTTGGTGCCTTCTTCTCCCCACTTTCTTCAACTTGGGCCACACCAAGGAGGAGGACTTTTCTACTTCAAGGAGGATGGCCAGGAAAAGGAGAAGGACCTAGGGTGGATGTCCACCCTTGGAGAGAAGCTTAGGGCATGCCCCCTTAGGGATTGCTTTGGAGGACATCACCTTAGCGGAGCATATCAAGGAAGGAGTTGGAGGACTCTTTTCAAGCTTGGGAGCTACCAAGCTTGGAGCAAGAAGCCCTCTTCTTCACCTTCTATCTAGAGGATTTGTGTTTTCTTTTATTTATTACAATTTTTCTAGTGGAAGAAGCATTCATCTACTAGGCTTTTTTGTAAAACACTTTTTCATTAATTTAGTTGCCTTCTTTGCAATTTCTTTAGTTGCATTTTTAATTGCTTTGTTTTTAGCATTCTTCACTCCCTCTCCCTAATTATTCTAGGCCTCCACTTGCCTAGAGTGAGCTTAGGGAGAGGCTCTACTTGCCACTTTAGAAGTAGTATATTGAGTTGAAGTGTAAGTCACTTTCCTGCCACAATATCGCATGTTGCCTTAATTTCAAAAACATAAAAATAATATATTGAAAAAGATGAAAAAGAAAGTTGAGATTTATATTCCAAGCAAGAGAATTAATTTTGCAAACATATTGCCTCCTTGGATGACCCTAGATACCCCATCTAGGTTTATAAATTTAAGAGTTGATCGGTTTTGAGTGTTACAACGCCGTAGTTTACAAAACGTGTAAAATCTGTATCAGCATGGGGTCTCGAACGCGCAACCTCCGCGTCGCCCACAACTGCGTGACCAACTTGCCATTGACTCGGATCGTCGCGTAGGGGAAATGGCCACGAGCTCTCTCAGCCATTGGATCTTGATCCAACAGCTGAGATCAATTGATTTGAGGAGAGAGAGGCAGCGGCGAGTCCTTGGGCTAGTTGGGCAGCTAAGATGGCGCCACGTTGGGATGGTCATCCATCTTCAATGTCTTATAGATGGTGCCACAGATGTCAAATTGGATTGATTTTCATGCTGTTGGGCTACAATCGTCCATCCAAACCCATCCATGTAGTTGGATTTGTCATCTGAAGTACTGATTTGCACCACTTAGCCCCTTGATCACTGATCTTTCTCGGACTGCATCTGATGTTATAGAAGTCCGATCAGGGTGATCTTGGAGTCATTAAGCTCCAATCTTTGCCCTGATTAAATCTGTATGGTTTGATCTTGAATCTAAGGCCTCGATTAAATATCGCCTATCCCTTACCACCAAAAAGAGTAAATTACTGTACAATTTATACAATTTGATGTAAATGCATGATGATGCTTGTCATGCAATATTTACAATGCATGATTCTTATATGACACTAAGAACTTGCAGAAATAGACATTTTAGGCTATTTAAATGCATACACATCACACCCCCATGCCTATCCTTTGCTAGTCCCTAGCAAAAACTATATGCTATTTACATAAGAATTAAGAGTGGATTTCTTGGGAAAACGTTATTCTTCAAGACTAGGAAATTTTTACTAAGAACTTGAACTACAAATACGCAACAGTGCCTAGGTGTCTACCGAAACACAGACCTCCAAGCCCTCACATTATTCAAAAGCTGAAGCATTTTTTTCTTTTTCTTCTTTTCTATTTTATTTTATTTTCAAGTTTAGGGTTTTGAGGTAGCTTTCTATGGCTACCCAACCCACCCAAGACTCGATGAAAACTCTAAGTTCTAAGCGTCTTTTTGTGTGAAATGTGATAGACTCACTGATCAGCGATTTGAATGAACTTCACGTTTCTATGCCCCTAGGTGATCTTAAAGAAAAAAAATTCTGCCTAATGGTATATCTATACAACGAATAGCTTTCTCCCTACTTTTATTTTTATGTGGTTAACACAAGGGCAAACCCAGTGTATATCTCCCTAACTTATTCTACTTCTCCACTTCTTCTTAAGTGTTTGTAATTAAATGTGCATTTTTGTGAGCTGGGTTCTAGACAACTGTCCAATGGGTTGTTACCTACGATAACTTGCCAACCATACTCATGTGGTGAAGTGTGGTTTATTTCTCTTTTTTTTCTTTTCTTCTTTTCTATTTTTCTTTTTCTCATTTCGGATATTTCTCTTTTCTTTTTTTTCCTAAGTAGGTGGCTTCCCTGATCTAAGATTTACCTAAAGGCAGTAAGAAGAGAATGGTCATGTGACTGGGCTCTAGACAACCGACCAATAGGCTGTTACCCACGATAACATGACAGCCATACCACCTGAGAAGGTTCATTAGCTACCCAATTTCCGTTAAAATCTCCAAAAAGTGATTTAGTGTAAGTAGTGTGCAGATGCTTAGACTTAAAGTTCCCTCAAATCAGAGGGTGAGTTGATAAGTCATGTACTTATCACCCCAACTTATTTAATCAATTTGAAATAAATTTAGCATGGTGAGGATTCGATAAACAAATCCAAATTTTAGTGGACACCCGGGCTGATTAAGCCTGAAGACCAGAAGGGTCTAAGTGTTCAGGTCCTACTGTATTATTCCTTGAAGTTGAAAAATCCTAATGCCTATGTATTATTTTCATAATTTAATTTTTTTTAATAAAGAGAAATAATTATAATTTACAATAATTCCATAGAGCTAACAAAATGATTCAGAAATGAATCCACCCCCTATGCCTTGCTGATGCAAGGGGTAAAATAAAAGGCATGAGAAGTAGGGTAAAATGAGGAAAATATCACCTGTATTCCATGATGCTCGGGTCAGCTCTAAGTCAAAGTGTACAAGTTCTGAGTTTAATGCCATCAACTAGGTGAAGTCCAGCCAAAGAAGTCATATTAAGGTTAAAGCAACCTTGTTGGAGACAGGTTCTGGAATAACACAATCAACATAAGGTTTCAGACATTGTCCGTTGACCTTAAAAGAGTTACCCATCTTTGGGTCAGAGATCTCAATGGCTCCATTGGGAAATATTCGATCGATGATGAACGGGTCATCCCACATTGACCTAAGCTTGCTGGGAAAGGGCACAAGTCAAGAATCAAAGAGCCAGACCTCTAGTTCATCTGAAAGCTCTTGCGGGAAATCAGTTGGTCATGAAGAGCTTTGGTACGAGCCTTATAGATCTTGGCATTCTTGTATGCATCGTTTCTATGCTCCTCCAACTCAGATAGTTGGAGCTTCCTGGTCTTTCCGACTAAACTTAAATCAAAGTTACTTTTCTTGAATTCCTAATATGCTTGATGCTCAATCTCTACAAGTAAACAGAACGCCTTTCCATACACTAGATGAAATAGTGACATGTCGATAGGTTTTGTACGTTGTACGGTATGCCTAAATAGTGTCCTCAAGCTTTTGAGTCCAATCTTTTCTATCAGGTCTAACAGTCTTTTGCAGGATGTTCTTGGTCTACCAATTGGAGATCTCAGCCTATTCATTCGTATGAGGGTGGCAATGTGTGGAGATTCTATGATTTGCCCCATATTTTGCTTGTAAATTATGGAACTGGGCATTAGTGAAGTGAGTACCACCATCCCAAACCGACCGAAGATATTCTTATTGACAAAATCAATGACCACCATATGGTCATTGGTTTGGGTAGGGATAGCCTCGATTCACTTGGACACATAATCAATAGCAGCAAGAATGTACTGGTTTCCAAATGAAGGGAGGAAGGGTCCCATGAAATAGATGCCCCAAACGTCGAAGATTTAGATGGGAAGGATTTGGTTTATAGGCATCATATCTCTCTTGGTTATGCTCCCAAGTGCCTGGCATCGAGAACACGATCTCAAGAATTCCTGGGTGATGAGAGCCTCATCATGAGCCATAACTAGCTCATTTTGACCCAATAAAGAAGATAAAAGCTCCTACATAACCTAGAACAAGGCCTAACTGAAGGAACAAGTGCTCTGAGAAGAAAACATGAAATAAAGGTTAAAACTGCAATTTTACCATTGCAGTAGATAAACGGGATTTCTCAGAGGCAAAACATAGGTCAAATGGTCTAAATGAGATAAGAAGTGGGTTGAGTCAATCAGAAATGGGTTTATGTGCAATCTAAGAATTAAATGACACTTGGTAACCCTAAAACAGACCCGCTTAAATTAACAAGGTTTCGGTCAGAATAAAAATCAAGCAAACCCTCTAAAAATCATAGAAAAACATCCTCTGGGGTTTAGAACACTTAATTTGGCCTTTGGAACCTAGTTTGACCTAGATTAGGGTCTTAGCTCTTCAATTAACCTAATTTGGGTTTTTACGCAAAATGTCCAATCAAACGAGGTCAAACCTAAAATCCAACTTCACCATTGGATTCTTTAGGGCCAAATTAGGTTTGTACCAAAATTTGGACCTAAGGAGAGGTCATCTTGACCTACTTTGCAAGTTAGTACACCCAAATCACAAAGAGGTCCCTATCTTTTGAATATCCTTGCAGAGAGCCCCCTAGGTTCCTCGCCTTCTTTGCAAACCGGTCCTGCCGCCATTGCTAGGGCAGAACCGAGCTCCAACGAAGTTTCGAGAGAGATGGCTCTCTAATTCCTCAGAGATTCTCTCCCAGAAATGGAAGGGAGATTCTCTGAGAAATTCCCTTCCTTCTAAAGCCAATCAAATTCGCTGGCGTGAACCCAATCTCTCGTGCGAACGCACGAGAGATGTGGGTATCTTTCTTCCTTCCAACTCCGGCGAACCGGCTGACCTAATTGCGCGTCTTTCACGCACTGATAGGAGCGGCCAGCACCTATAAAACACCCCTCGGACCCGGCCACTCATCTTAAGCTTGATTTTGACGGAGATCCCCTCCAAATTTCTTCTCTCCCATCTCCGGCCAAACGACCCACAAGCTCCGGTGACCGCCTTCCCTCCTTCTCGTCACTCTACTGCCATACCAGCAGCAGAGTCCTCTCCGCCTCTTCCTCCCGCGGCGCTCTGTACCCTGCGCGCAAGCTCCTGACCTCATCTTCGTCGCTGCTTCCTCCCCCAGGGTCTTTCTTCCCCGACGACGGCAGTCACGAGCCGTCCTCTCCGCCGCCTCCCTTCACTCCAGACAACCCCAGATACGTTCTCCATCCTCATCTCTCTCTTTTCCCCCTGTTATCTCCCTTGATCGACCCTCGACAGACGCTAACCACCTCCATCGTCTTCGCCTCCGACCGCACTCCGGCGAGCCGCCCACACCACTCCAGCCCTCCACACGGCTCGCCAACCACCTCGAAAGCTCCGCCTCACCTCCAGGAACACACTCCACCGTACCACTACCACTCCAGCCCTCCACAACCACCCCCCGACCAACCCACCATCTCCGGCCAAAGGTTGACCTAGGCACGCACGCCTAGGCCGACCTGCGGCCTGCAGCACTGCCCACCGCCTTCGCCGTGCCACGGCGAAGGTCTCTATCTATTCTGATTTGGCCGAGAGGCGCGTTTTGTGTACGACAGGATTCGAGCCGCTGCCGCCATGGACGACCTCTGATGAAGCTCCCGCGAAGCTCCAGGCACCCGGTCTTCCAGACTACAGGTGCTGCATACTAACGCAAGTGTCGCGAGGTGAACGAATCCAGCCGAGGAGCGCTAGTAGAGCCAGCAGCTGCGGGGCAATCGCACGACGAGGTTTCTGCAGGTGCGCGTGAAGGCGAGACCAGATAGTCCCACATCGTGGGATTGCAACCGTCAGGTACCATATAAGTTGTTTTTACGCTTTACTCTTATCGCCTCAGTAAGCACAGGGGTGAGGTCCCTCACTGACCCCACCCGCCTCGTCCGCGGCCTGACCACGCGGACCTGGCGGATCCGACCCGACCTAGACCTATGCACTCCTTGCGCATCACACACCTGCAGGTGCGCCTGGTCGCGAGTACGATCCGACCCGATTGAGACTGTGGCTCTGGTAGAGCGGTTAGAGTGAATTGCTTGAGAGAGAGACACGCGCGGGTAGAGGGAGAAGGGTTAGGTTTTGTTCCTGTGCAGGCAGGCTGATCGCAGGAGAAGGACTTGGCCGCTGCAGAAGAAGGAAAAGCAAGCCAAAGAAGAAGAAGAAGGCAACGAAGAGAGGAGAAGCAAGATAGAAGAAGAAGAAAGAAAGAAGTCTTCGCAGGAGAAGAAGAAGAAGGACAAGGGAAGATTGCAAAGAGATCAGAAAGGCGAAGCAGAAGAAGGAAAAGAGAAAGAAAGATCACATTTAAGACGTCTGATACATAAATCAGACGTCTAATTCTATTTTTTTACATCTTTCTTAAAAACTCTTTGAATCAATTATATTTGCATTTAGCAGTTGTATTCTTGGGTTTTACAAAGTACTGAGTTTGCTCCCTGTGTTCGACCTCGGATACTCTAGTTGTTCGAGTAATAAAATTATTTATATTTGTTTAAACGTTTTGTCGGTTCTACTGCAACGTAATACGCCTTTAAATCCGCACAAAAACGTTGACAACATTTTGGCGCTGCTGCCGGGGAGCAACGGGCACTTTTAAAGCTTTTGAGTACAACTTTTCTATTTAATATCTGACTTAACTTCTCTTTTGTTGTGTTCAATCAGGGAAAGCAAAACAAAAAGGAAAGAATAGCAACTGCAGAACAGACTGGAACAGGTAATTTCCATAAGCCCTCTCCCTTAACCCTCGCACAATCTAAAAAAAAAAAAGAAAAAGAAAGGAGAGAAATCAACTTAGGGCTACCTGTCTTATATTTAGTAACTCATCAAGTTGCCTGATTTTCATTTCAACATATTTTTGTCTGTCATCCAACTAAGGCAACTAGGGCTAAAACTTTCTTGATTGAGCCCTAGGTGCTAAATTCTAAGGCAACTAAATTGGACCCATTAGAGCCAAGTTAGGATTGCAAAGCTAGGGTTTTTAGAGACACATCTTCTCTAAAACAAAGAAACAAACTTTCCAAAAAGAAGTGTGCCTAAACCGTGTTTGAAAATATTTATACAAGAGGAACCCTAAGCAAATCAGGCTGATAATCCATTTGAATCATAAAAGGAAGGACCTAAAAGCTCTCAAAGGAACAAGAGGTGAAGTTGATCCCTCGAGTCAACCAACCTTAATATTAGGTCACTTTTTGCACTCAAAATACTTAAAAGTTCAAGTGGAACATTAAGCACCTTGATCTTAAAATAAAAAAAAGGTAGACTTAAGAGGTCAAGATCCCCATTCTGGTCTACCTGGAACCGCAGTGACAAGAGAGGTCGGGTGGGGGAAACCCTGTAACCCGTGGGGACGCTCTACCGTGTAGGGGTCTTTGCGGGACTCTCCCTCTCTGGCTGCCCAGGTATTTCTCAGGTGGACGATCTTCTGATCCAGGGGTCCATCTGTCCCGAACCTCTATAGTCACCCAACAATTCTTGGGTGTCTTGATTGGGTCCAGCACCTTCTAATCTCATCACATCTTCCGGTGCATGTTTGGTAGGAGGTCCTTAAGACCACCTTTAAGACCTCCTCTAGAAATTCATTCTCGCCGAGGCCAAGCCTCGACGCCCTTGTTTGTGCAGCAACCCCACCACATAAATCTTTCATCTGATTCAGACCCTGATTCTCCTTCTTCTCCCATCATGGCACAACCCATTGAAGAGGAGAATAACCTTGAACACCGACTTCAACGCTTGAACGATCTCTTTCAGAACTTTGTAAACCCACCACAGCGACCTATGATGCGAGATCACTATAATCCCGCTGCGGTGGCAATCGAACCCCGAGTACGAATCCCAATTGGAGGACCCGATTCTGATCTAAAGCCCAATATGATTCATGCCATACCAAAGTTCCATGGGCTTAACTCTGAGGATCCATTCCAACACATTAAACAACTCAAGCATCTGGCCCAGACCTTCGGGTCAGATGTACAAAATCGGGATATCCTACTCATGAAAATGTTTTCGTTCTCCCTCTTGGACAAGGCCGCGCACTGGTATCAGACTCAGACCCGCCCGATCAACACTTGGGAGGAATTACAGTCTGAATTTTTGAAAAAATTCTTCCCTGTTGGCCGGACGAATGCCTTGCGCCACCAGATCACTCATTTCACTCAACAACAGGGAGAACCTCTTCACGAAGCTTGGGATCGATTCCTAGATCTCATGCGAAAGTGTCCCCATCACGGAGTTCCTAAGTGGGAACAAGTCCAGTCTTTTTACCAGGGACTCCGTGAGGATATTCGTCTAATCGTCAATGCAACATGTGGAGGAAACATCATGGGCCAACACGAGGACACGGTGTGGGAGATTCTCGAAAACATGTGCGAGAACTCCATAAACAATGACTCCTTGGGCTTATTCGACAGGACGAATGCCCGCGCATCGACGAATCTAAGAGGGACACATGAGATGCAGGACCTGTCCACTTCTGTTGACCTGGAATTGATGGCCAGTCGGTTGGACAAGGTCTCTATCATAGAAAAGAAGGTGGACGAGCTAATTCGACATTTGCAGCAAGCCACCTCTGCACAAAACTCTTTTGCACGACCTCCTCTGGCAAGGGAAACAGTGCAAAACATCTATCACCAACCTGCCAAGGGGATGGGCCCCTATCCACCCCCGTCTACCTCCCAGACCGGAGTGACCTCCGATCCCGTCTACTCGAGTTGGGGGAACTCTGAACCCTCGTATTCTGACTTTCCTGAGGTTTCTCAGAACTGCGAGGACCTCAACGCCATCCAGAACGACCCATACTCCAATACCTACAACCCTGGATGGCGAAATCATCCTAACTTTCAGTGGGCGGGAAACTCTCAAAAACCACCATATCAACCCTGCCCACAAGCTCTTCGTCCATATCAGCCGCCTCAGCCTCGGCCCAATCCCACCTACCAATCTGGGCAAAATCAGGATCAACTGACTCTTATCCTTCAAACGCTGGCTGACATTCAAAAGACGAATGCGGCAATGCAAAAACAGTACAAGGACGAGATCACAGAGGTTCGCAACCAACTGGCCCAGATGGCAAATTCTCGCCAACCTGGCACCCTTCCTTCGCAACCTCTGCCCAACCCAAATAATGTGCCGACCCAGAGGCGCATTATGAATCCAAATCCAGGCCACGCACATTTGATTTATCAGGCCCCTGCTACTCCATCACCAGACAGGATGGAGGCTTCTACATCTTATGCAGAATTTCAGCAGCAGCCACCTCTCCTACCTAACCCAAACCAAAGTCAGGCTGGATTAAACTCTATAACAACACGTAGTGGTAAAACAACACAAGACCCACATTATCTGAACCACTCCAAGCCTGATAATCGCCAAGACCCTAGGGTAGTCATCCAAGATACTATTGTCCCAGATCAGGAACCTGGACCTATCCTAGAGGAACCAGCTAGGATCCCATTTCCTGAGGCCTTGACTAAAGGAAAAAGGACAACCAAACCTGTGGCTCCTGAGGAGGATCTGGTCAAGCTCTTTGAACAGGTCCAGATAAACATCCTGTTGATGGATGCAATCCGCCACATACCGGCTTACGCAAGATTCTTGAAAGACATATGTACACCTAAACGTAAGCCGCGAACCAAGGATGGGAATCCGATCGTACTGTCAGAGCAAGCCAGCTCTGTCATCCTGAGCAAACTCCCACCCAAGGCTAAAGACCCAGGAACCCCCTTGATTTCTTGTAAAATTGGTGAAACCCAACTTGATAGAGCCCTACTAGACCTAGGTGCCTCCATAAATTTAATACCTACATCCCTCCTTGACCACCTTGAAGAATCTGAACTTTAACCCACTGAGGTGACATTGCAGTTAGCCGATCGATCCATCAAGTCACCCAAAGGAATACTCGAGGATGTCATTGTTAGGGTACGAGATTTTTATTTCCCAGTGGACTTCATAGTACTGGACATGGATGCACCTAAGAACCCAAGGGACACACCAATCATATTAGGGAGACCCTTTCTGGCCACTGCTAGGGCCAATATAAACTGCGAAGAGGGCCAGATAGAATTAAAATTTGGGAATCAAAATCTGAAGATTGACATTTTCAAAGCCCAACAAGGGATTAATTGCGGGGTTATAGAGGAAATTTGTGATGTCAAAGCCGTGGTTGATGAACTGCATATAGAGGACAACCTGATTATTCCTGATCAACCACTAGAAAATCAAAAACCGCTAACAGAGAAGTGCGAACACAATCTAGACACACCTATGACTCCTACCATTGCTCTCGATACAAACCCTGAACCACCCGCTGCTGCTAACAATCCTGTCATGGAACTCAAGCCCCTTCCCGAACATCTAAAATATGTCTTTTTGGATTCAAATCAAACGTTTCCTGTGATTATCAATTCTCGACTCACACCTGACCAGGAACTCCGTTTGATTTCTGTTCTCCAGCAACATCGTAGAGCCATTGGATGGACTCTAGATGATTTGACTGGTATAAGCCCTTCATACTGCACGCATCGAATCTACACAGAAGAAGGCTCACGACCTTCAAGAGAAATGCAAAGGCGACTAAACCCTAACCTACAGGAGGTCGTGAAAAAGGAGATCATTAAGTGGTTAGATGCAGGGATCATCTACCCGATCTCCGACAGTCGTTGGGTGAGTCCAACACAAGTGGTACCTAAGAAGGCAGGACTTACCATTATCACGACTGAAACCGGGGAAGTCATTCCTACCCGAATAGCTAATTCGTGGAGAGTCTGCATTGATTACAGAAGACTAAATTCCTCCACGAAGAAGGATCATTTCCCACTACCGTTTATTGATCAGATCCTCGAGAAACTAGCGGGAAATAGATTCTTCTGCTTTCTTGACGGGTACTCCGGTTACAATCAGGTGGCAATCCATCCAGAGGACCAAGAAAAGACCACATTCACCTGCCCCTTCGGGACGTACGCGTTTCGAAGGATGCCGTTCGGTCTCTGCAATGCACCTGCAACTTTTCAGCGGTGCATGCTTGCCATATTCTCAGATATGGTAGGTGATTATCTGGAAGTCTTCATGGATGACTTTTCAGTTTTTGGACAATCATTTGACGATTGCCTCCAACACTTGGTCCATATACTCAGGCGGTGCATCGAGGTGAATTTGGTTCTTTCCTGGGAAAAGAGCCATTTCATGGTGCCTGAGGGAATTGTCCTGGGACATTTAATCTCAGAGAAAGGCATCCAAGTGGATCGAGCTAAGGTTAACCTGATTTCCAAGCTCCCTATGCCTAGCTCGATTAAGGACATCCGATCTTTTTTGGGGCACGTCAGTTTCTACCGTCGATTCATCCCTGATTTCTCCAAAATCGCGTGCCCCCTGACCAATCTGCTTTCCAAGGATGTGCCTTTCGGAATTTCCAAGGAATGCACTCAAGCATTTGAGATCCTACGTGACCGAGTCACCCAAGCCCCAATCCTACAGTCCCCTGATTGGTCTCAACCCTTTGAGATCATGTGCGATGCATCTGACTTCGCTGTAGGAGCGGTTTTGGGGCAGAAAATTGACGGGAAACCTGTGGTCATTTACTACGCCAGCAAAACACTGGATGAGGCTCAGCGTAACTATACGGTTACTGAGAAAGAGCTGCTGGCCGTAGTATTTGCCCTGGAAAAATTCAGATCATACCTTCTGGGTTCCCGTGTTATCATATACTCGGATCACACAGCTGTGAGGCATCTCCTGGCCAAGAAGGACGCGAAACCTCGATTAATCCGCTGGATCTTGCTGTTGCAAGAATTTGACATCGAGATTCGCGACAAGGTGGGAAAGCACAATGTGGTAGCTGATCATTTATCCTGCCTTCCTCCTGAAATTATTGATCCTTCCGGACCTATTACAGAACATTTCCCTGATGAGCACCTCCTGACTATCAGTACAAGTCTTCCATGGTTCGCCGATATTGTTAATTACCTGGCATCACATCAGATTCCGCCCAATTGGTCGAAGGCCAAAAAGGACAAATTGCATTCCGATGCCAAGTATTACCTATGGGAAGACCCGTATCTCTTCCGCATTGGTGCTGATCAGATAATCCGACGATGCATCACGGAAGTGGAAATCAAAGACATACTCTCATTCTGCCATGACCAGGCATGCGGTGGACATTTTTCGGGACATAAAACCGCATCGAAAGTCCTCCAGTGTGGTTTCTACTGGCCCACAATTTTCAAAGATGCATACAATCACTGTAAGGCATGTTCCCGTTGCCAGACTCTAGGCAACATGAGCCATAGAGACATGATGCCTCTACAGCCGATCTTGGTATGCGAAATTTTTGATATTTGGGGGATTGATTTCATGGGACCCTTTCCTACCTCGGATGGCTTCGAATACATTTTACTCGCAGTTGATTATGTTTCCAAGTGGATAGAAGCCATTCCGACCCGAACCAACAATCATAAAGTCGTTATAAAATTCCTTCATCAAAACATTTTCTCAAGGTTCGGGATTCCGCGTGCTATAATTTCCGACGGAGGGACCCATTTTACAAACGCTCAGTTCAGGTCACTGATGATCAAATACGGGGTGTCACACCGAATCTCTACTCCTTACCACCCCCAAACTAATGGTCTAGCTGAGCTATCTAACCGAGAGATCAAGAAGATCCTTCAGGTTACTGTTCGACCTGATAGAAAAGATTGGTCTTCTCGGCTTCCGGAAGCAGTGTGGGCCTATAGGACCGCCCACAAGACCCAATTAGGAATGTCTCCCTTCAGACTAGTGTACGGGAAGGCATGTCACCTCCCCGTCGAATTGGAGCATAAAGCCTATTGGGCAGTACGGACCTGTAATCTCGACCTTTCTAAGGATGGAACCCACAGAAGATTTCAAATGAGCGAGATCGGTGAATTACGCCACGACGCATATGAGAACTCGCGAATTTACAAAGAACGGGTTAAAGCTTTTCACGACAAACACATTTCTAGAAAGGTCTTTCATCCTGGTCAAAAAGTTTTACTCTTTGATGCTCGACTCAAACTATTCCCAGGAAAGTTAAGATCCAAGTGGGTCGGACCCTACCTAGTCCGCCAAATCTTCGGAAATGGAGCTATTGAAATCAGCCCACTCAGCCACGATTCTGAACCATTTGTCGTGAACGGGCAGAGACTCAAGCCGTTCATTGACATGACCGATATAGATTTGACTGAGTCATCCTTTACCCTCCTTTCCTCTTGAGCTCATTACGCCCAGCCGATGGCGTAAAACTCAGCGCTTAACGGGAGGCAACCCGTCATTCTTTGAAAAACCTGAAACCGTTTCTGACATCGCTATGCGGAACGCATATTGCACTTTAGGGTTCATCGATTAGAACAGCCGACTTCACCTCAGGTATACCTACCTGAGATTAGAAATCGTTCGTAACAAGTCGCTTCGACCCATTCACTCACCACACACTTGTCCTAATACATGAACTAAGCTGAATTCGAACCCACCTAATTTACAATGGGGACATTGCAAATCTTAGGCATGGGGGGGTATGAAAGTGCAAAATGTCAGAAAATTCATATCAAGAAAGGGTTTCATGTAAAAAAAAAAAAAAAAAAAAAGGACTTGATAGAGGGGAGGAACAATTCAGGGTCATACAAATGAGAGGAGGAAAAGAAAGAAAAATGACAAAAAGAGCAAAAATAAAGAAAGGAGCACAAAAGGAAAAGAAAAAGAAAAAGTCATTAGTAAAAGATTAAGGGGTTAACTGAAGTTCTAGACCGAGTCAAGAAAAAGAAAAGAAAAATGCTACGGAGATATAACAAGAGATTAGCGGGAACGCTGGTCTTAGGCCTCTTGGGCTAGATTTTTAGCTTAAAAATTCACGTATCCGTTAAAATCTGGATAATCCTCAAGAGGTTGAGGAAAATGCGAAGCTTAAGTATTAGGTCTAAGGCTTAGGAAGTATTCGGCCTCGTTAACTGACCTCCGATTTGCGGGATTCGGTAACCTAAGCACCCAAATTCACACACAGTCTGGTTCAGTGTGCATAAATATTCAAAACACGCAAGAGCGTTTAATGTTCTGAAAAAGTCACCTAGATTAGGAGCGGCCAATCAACACAAGTTGATTTGGATAAGTTCCCAGCGCGGAGAGGCGGGAAATTCCCCTCGAAGATACGTAACAACATATCGTCTCCTCGGTGCTTGTCTCTTAGGATATTTAAATATCCTACTGAGGGCATGTAAGCACTCTGCTGGTTTAGATACCATGGGTGGCATTATCACGAAATGTCGATCGCCAGGGTCTGGATTCGGCCACGGAACGCCATGGGCGGGATTATCACGAAATCTCGAAAGCCAGGGTTCCGGGGGTTGCCATGGGCGGGATTATCTCGAAATCTCGAAAGCCAGGGACCTTTGAGGATTGATGATGGGGACGAGGAATCCGATACAGACCGTGTTGAGAAGCTAATCCGAAGCTAGAAATAAAAAAAGAAAAGAGAGAGAAAAGCTCTCCAAACAAATAAATCTTCTATCTCTCTCTTACAAAAAAACGCACTGCAAACTGAACTTAGGCTAAAAATATCTCAAGCACGGGTGCTTTAACCGCGGAGTCCAACAAACCCTAGGTTAGTTTCTGTGGGCCGTGGAAACCTTTGCAGAAGACTGAGGCTAAAGCGAAACAGGTCCGGATTTTGGTTGGTACTTGAGTTCCTCTAGGCCTATTGTCGGCATTCCGACCTAATCACAAAAGAAAAGGAGAAGCATTTATCATTGTTGACAGACATTCAGGGTCTAGAACGGAAGTTAAAACTTTAAAATTTTGCTAAGGGACTAGCAAAAGCTAGGCATGGGGGTATGATGAGAGCCTCATCATGAGCCATAACTAGCTCATTTTGACCCAATAAAGAAGATAAAAGCTCCTAAATAACCTAGAACAAGGCCTAACTGAAGGAACAAGTGCTCTGAGAAGAAAACATGAAATAAAGGTTAAAACTGCAATTTTACCATTGCAGTAGATAAACGGGATTTCTCAGAGGCAAAACATAGGTCAAATGGTCTAAATGAGATAAAAAGTGCGTTGAGTCAATCAGAAATGGGTTTATGTGCAATCTAAGAATTAAATGACACTTGGTAACCCTAAAACAGACCCGCTTAAATTAACAAGGTTCCGGTCAGAATAAAAATCAAGCAAACCCTCTAAAAATCATAGAAAAACATCCTCTGGGGTTTAGAACACTTAATTTGGCCTTTGGAACCTAGTTTGACCTAGATTAGGGTCTTAGCTCTTTAATTAACCTAATTTGGGTTTTTACGCAAAATGTCCCATCAAACGAGGTCAAACCTAAAATCCAACTTCACCATTGGATTCTTTAGGGCCAAATTAGGTTTGTACCAAAATTTGGACCTAAGGAGAGGTCATCTTGACCTACTTTGCAAGTTAGTACACCCAAATCACAAAGAGGTCCCTATCTTTTGAATATCCTTGCAGAGAGCCCCTAGGTTCCTCGCCTTCTTTGCAAACCGGTCCTGCCGCCATTGCTAGGGCAGAACCGAGCTCCGACGAAGTTTCGAGAGAGATGGCTCTCTAATTCCTCAGAGATTCTCTCCCAGAAATGGAAGGGAGATTCTCTGAGAAATTCCCTTCCTTCTAAAGCCAATCAAATTCGCTGGCATGAACCCAATCTCTCGTGCGAACGCACGAGAGATGTGGGTATCTTTCTTCCTTCCAACTCCGGCGAACTGGCTGACCTAATTGCGCGTCTTTCACGCACTGATAGGAGCGGCCAGCACCTATAAAACACCCCTCGGACCCGGCCACTCATCTTAAGCTTGATTTTGATGGAGATCCCCTCCAAATTTCTTCTCTCCCATCTCCGGCCAAACGACCCACAAGCTCCGGCGACCGCCTTCCCTCCTTCTCGTCACTCTGCTGCCATACCAGCAGCAGAGTCCTCTCCGCCTCTTCCTCCCGCGGCGCGCTGTACCCTGCGCGCAAGCTCCTGACCTCATCTTCGTCGCCGCTTCCTCCCCCAGGGTCTTTCTTCCCCGACGACGGCAGTCACGAGCCGTCCTCTTCGCCGCCTCCCTTCACTCCAGACAACCCCAGATACGTTCTCCATCCTCTTCTCTCTCTTTTCCCCCTGTTATCTCCCTTGATCGACCCTCGACAGACGCTAACCACCTCCATCGTCTTCGCCTCCGACCGCACTCCGGCGAGCCGCCCACACCACTCCAGCCCTCCACACGGCTCGCCAACCACCTCGAAAGCTCCGCCTCACCTCCAGGAACACACTCCACCCTACCACTGCCACTCCAGCCCTCCACAACCACCCCCCGACCAACCCACCATCTCCGGCCATAGGTTGACCTAGGCACGCACTCCTAGGCCGACCTGCGGCCTGCAGCACTGCCCACCGCCTTCGCCGTGCCACGGCGAAGGTCTCTATCTATTCTGATTTGACCGAGAGGCGCGTTTTGTGTACGACAGGATTCGAGCCGCTGCCGCCATGGACGACCTCTGATGAAGCTCCCGCGAAGCTCCAGGCACCCGGTCTTCCAGACTACAGGTGCTGCATACTAACGCAAGTGTCGCGAGGTGAACGAATCCAGCCGAGGAGCGCTAGCAGAGCCAGCAGCTGCGGGGCAATCGCACGACGAGGTTTCTGCAGGTGCACGTGAAGGCGAGACCAGATAGTCCCACATCGTTGGATTGCAACCGTCAGGTACCATATAAGTTATTTTTACGCTTTACTCTTATCGCCTCAGTAAGCACAGGGGTGAGGTCCCTCACTGACCCCACCCGCCTCGTCCGCGGCCTGACCACGCGGACCTGGCGGATCCGACCCGACCTAGACCTACGCACTCCTCACGCATCACACACCTGCAGGTGCGCCTGGTCCCGGGTACGATCCGACCCGATTGAGACTGTGGCTCTGGTAGAGCGGTTAGAGTGAATTGCTTGAGAGAGAGACACGCGCGGGTAGAGGGAGAAGGGTTAGGTTTTGTTCCTGTGCAGGCAGGCTGATCGCAGGAGAAGGACTTGGCCACTGCAGAAGAAGGAAAAGCAAGCCAAAGAAGAAGAAGAAGGCAACGAAGAGAGGAGAAGCAAGACAGAAGAAGAAGAAAGAAAGAAGTCTTCGCAGGAGAAGAAGAAGAAGGACAAGGGAAGATTGCAAAGAGATCAGAAAGGCGAAGCAGAAGAAGGAAAAGAGAAAGAAAGATCACATTTAAGACGTCTGATACATAAATCAGACGTCTAATTCTATTTTTTTACATCTTTCTTAAAAACTCTTTGAATCAATTATATTTGCATTTAGCAGTTGTATTCTTGGGTTTTACAAAGTACTGAGTTTGCTCCCTGTGTTCGACCTCGGATACTCTAGTTGTTCGAGTAATAAAATTATTTATATTTGTTTAAACGTTTTGTCGGTTCTACTGCAACGTAATACGCCTTTAAATCCGCACAAAAACGTTGACAACACTGGGCATCTTTGAACAAAGATGGCCAATAGAATCCAATTTGAAGTATTTTTACAGTTGTCGTTTTCCCGGAGAAATGTCCACCATAGGCAAATTCATGGCAAAACTCAAGTATGCTTTGAAACTCATTCTCTTGAACACATCGACGGATAATCTGATCAGAGCTAAAGCAATATAGTTAAGGGTATCCCAAAAGTATTATTTGGATTTAGATTTGAGTCTGTCTCGTTGCTGCTTGGTCCAATCCTGGGGGTTTGACCAACAACCAAATAATTTACAATGCCTACAAACCAAGGGATTTGGACACTTGAAACTGCCAGAATAGTCTTGTTTGGAAAAGTATCAATAATTGGAATATTTGGACAAGAAGAATCAGTTAGAAGTCTCAAAAGATGATCCGCCACCATATTCTGTGCCCCGGATTTATCCTTGATTTCAAGATTGAATTCTTGAAGCAAAAGAATCAATTGAATGAGCTAGGGTTTGGCATCCTTTTTGGCCAAAAGATAGCTCAAGGCTAAGTGGTCGGTGAAAATTACCATGTAAGACCCTAAGTGATAAGCCACATATTTTTCTAAAGTAAATACTACAGCTAGCAATTCATTCTTAGCAACAGTGTAATTCCTCTAGGCCTCATCCAGAGTTTCGCTAGTGTAGTAGATGATAGAGGGTTTTCTGTTGATCTTTTGACCAAAAAAAGCCTCGACCACGTAATCCGAACTATTGGTATGATCTCAAATGGGGCTGTCCAAACCGGTGGTTTTAACACTGGGGCACAAGTGGCTGCCATTTTAATAATGTTGAATGCCTTGCGACATGATTCATTGAAATCAAATGACATATCTTTGGCGAGAAGGTTGCTCAAAGGTCAAGCAACCATGGAGAAATCCTTGATGAACCTCTTATAGAATCCCACATGATCGAGAAATGAGCGAATTTGTTTAATAGATGTGGGAGGAGGAAGTTTAGAAATAGCATCAACCTCAGCTTTATTGACTTCAATTCACCATTCAAAGATTACATGACCCAAGATCATACCTTCTTATGTCATGAAATGACTCTTTTCCCAGCTAAGGACCAATCCTATTTTGATGCATCTTTTAAGGATCAATTCGAGATTAGCCAGGCAAGATTCAAATGAATCTCCAAAAATGGAGAAATCGTCCATGAAACTTCCAAAAATTCTCCCACCATGTTAGAAAAAATGGCTAGCATACACCTTTGAAAAGCCACAGGTGCATTGCAAAGCTTGAATGGCATTCTAGGAAAAGCAAAGGTTCCGTAGGGATAGGTGAAAGTCATCCTTTCCTGATCCTCGGGATGGATAGGGACTTGATTGTATCTCGAGTAACCATCTAGGAAACAGAAGTACTTTTGCCCAGCTAATCTCTCAAGTATCTGATCGATGAAGGGCAAAGGGAAATGATCTTTTTTGGTCACTGTGTTTAGCTTTCTGTAATCAATAGAGACTCTCTAGGAGGAAGCTGAACAAGTTGTTACATAGTCTCCTTTCTCGTTAGTCACAACGGTAATCCCAACTTTCTAGGGAAAAATTTGCATGGGACTTATCCATGGACTATCCGAGATCAGATAGATGACTCCTGCATCAAGCCACTTAATAATTTCCTTCTTGACTACTTCTCGCATATTAGGGTTCAATCTACTCTACAACTGGCAAGAAGGGCAGGATCCATCTTACATGAAATTTTTTGTGATTTCAATAAGATGGCTAAATCCCCCCTAAGGTCATGGATGGTTAAACCAATTGCCACTTTATGTTCTTTTAAAACCTTGATTTGTTTTATCTCCTACTCCTTAGTCAATATAGAACTGATAATCACAGGGAGCATCTTCTTAGGTCCTAAAAATTGATATTTCAAACTCTCAAGCAATGGTTTCAGTTCGAGCTGGGATGGGACTAACATAAAAGGTATGGAAGATGCTTATGAAGATTCATTAGTTCGATCGAGAGGAAGAGGCTGAAAGTGAACAAAATCAGCAACCTCTTCAGAATGTGGAGGGTTTGCCACGGAGGGTTGTGGGTTTGGTTCATCTGTGCAGGAGGAACTCTCAATAATAAATACAGCCATACATGTCTCAATATTCAAATGATCTTCCTCCAGTTCCTCTATAAATCCACAATCCTCAAATTTATTAATCGCCTTCAAAATATCCAGCTTCAGTTTTCGATCCTCGAAGGTGACTTCCATGCTACCGTTGTCATAGTTGATATTGGCCATAGCGGTAACCAGGAACGGATGCCCCAGAATGATGGGTGTGTTCCTTAAAATCTCAACTACATCCATGTCATGGATAAGGAAATCTACAGGAAAATAGAAGTCCTTAACCTTGACAATAACATCCTCAATAACACCTCTCGGATTTATGACTAAATGGTCTGCAAACTACAGTGTTACTGAGGTCAGCCGAAGTTCACCTAATCCAAACTTCTCGTAAAGAGAAGTCGGAATTTGGTTAATGGATGCACCTAGATCCAAGAGTGCCCGGTTAAAAGTGTAATCTCCGATAACACATGAAATCAAAGGGGCACCTGGATCTCTCCTTTTCGGAGGAAGGTGATGCAAGATAACAGAACTAGCCTGCTCGGAGAATATTACCTTTTTCAGAATAGATTCCCTTTGCTTACGCTTCTGGGTGTGTAAATCCATTAAGAATTTAGCATAAGCAGGTATGTGTTTGATAGCATCGAGGAGCAGAATATTGATTTCAACATTCTTGAATATATTCAAGAGATCTTCATCACTACCAACAGGCTTCTTCTTCCTAGGATTAATCTAAGCCTCAGGAAAAGGAACATGAGTCAGATCCTTGGAATCAAGTTCCTAAGCCTCGATTTCTTCTTCAGAGTTCCCCTTTCTTTCCTCAGGCTCACTAGGATTTTCTTGACTAGAGCAAGGTAAGTGTGGGTCCTGGGTTTGCCTTCCACTCAAAGTAATGGAGTTGGCAAATGCATATGGGTTTGGGTCTTGGGGAGGGATGGGGAAGATTGAACAGGCTTGATTAGCCAGAAACCCCAGATTTGATGAAGAAGCAGAAGAGGAAGGACCCTTCTCAACCACTGACTGCATTGAATTTGCAAGCGGAAAGGTTTGGATTTGGAAAATCCATCATCGTAGTTCAATTCGCAAGAAAATTCGTCAATCAGATAAAATTTATAACTGAACTTGAAAAGTGAGTCTCGGGTTGAAAACAAGGAGGCAAACATTTGGTTTTGAAAGATGCATGTTTCGCTTTATTTATTTTTGTCATTTTTCTCTTTTATAATTTCTTTTTGTATTTTTAATAGGGCAAGAGATCAAGTGGACGGAATTTTATCTAGATAATATACTTGTAAAATATAAAAGAAAGAGAGAGAGAAGCAATCACATATATTTCTGAACAAGTGTTTCTACAACTATGAAAGCGAGAGAAACTACAATAGAAAGCGATAAAGATAGATGGAGATGAGAAGAATCCCCCTCGACAGTCGCTTGGAGGATGACTCCCTCTGACGGCGCCAGGATGAAGACGGTGAGGAGTTGGATGAAGGAGGACGGTGGTAGAGGAAGGAGGATGGGATGGGACGTTGTCGCGACGACGATCTATTTCCCGAAGTAGGTGAGAAGACGACCATGGGATGCTCCATGAATGGGGATG
Organism: Thalassia testudinum; assembly: GCA_037157565.1. NCBI lineage: Eukaryota > Viridiplantae > Streptophyta > Magnoliopsida > Alismatales > Hydrocharitaceae > Thalassia > Thalassia testudinum. Next base: position 125,314,782 of record JAZHRO010000014.1, on the reverse strand, counting down.
AAGGGAGGGAAAAATATTTAGTTTTTTACTCTAGAGGAGCATCCCAGGCTTGGGATAAGCTTTCTCTAGAGCCTTGGAGGTGGTGTGAGGAAGAAAGGAGAAGGTTCTGAATGGAGGTGGGTAGGTCCTTTAATAGTGAAGGACAGGCAAAAATTATCCATGGGCAATTAGTGACGGTTGTAATCGTCGCTGAATATCCACCCAACTGTCACTGAAGATCCGCACCCTTCAATTCCTCTGCTGGCACGTGCAATGCACAAGCCGTTGGTGATAGCTGCAAGCATCACTAAAGGCCCTCACAACTGTCGCTAAAGATTCACCCGTGATTCTGCTGGAGCGCGCCACGCGTGCTCCTTGTTGTCTGCACATGCTTGTACGTTCGTGCTACAGTGCAAGTGCTGGCATGTGCACGTGCACTGCATTGCGGCCTGCTACACGCGTGCGTCATGTGCACTACGGTGGCTTCAGGTGCTCAATTGGGGGTGCTGCGGGGATTCAAACCCGTGCCCCTCCGTTGCAAGTCCACGACTCTACCATTCTGCCAAGTCGTTTAGATGGCTGCATGGATGTCTTAAGGCATGCAATGGGTGAGAGCTCTCAGTCGTTAGATCAAGATTGAACGGCTAAGAATTGATGATGAAGATGATGAGGGGTGCCATCCAGTTACTGCTGGTCGGTGTTGGGTAGCCTGGATGGTGCCACATGGTGCCATCTAGGCCGTAAATCTTCTTTCTATTGCAGAGGGTGCCATGGTGCTTAGATCGAGATGATTCCCACGTTGTCAAATTGTGGTCGTCGCTCCGGATCCATCCTTATGGTCGGATTTTCCATCCAAAACCTATATAGATGTCACATTGCCCCCTTAGCTATTGATCTTCCTCAGACTTCATATGATGCTATAGGATTCTGATCTAGACATTTTCGGAGGCATTAGACTCTGATCGTCATCTTAATCAGATCCATACAGTCGGATCATCCATCCAACGCCCTGAAATAAATCTCCTTCCCTCCTGGCCATAAAAAGGACGTAATTAACATAAAATATATACAACTAATCTAAATGCAGAATGATGGATGTTATGCAATATTTATAACATGAAATGCAAATCTAAGCCTAGGAACATGCATGAATAGGCATTTTAACATAAATGAATGTGTCTACATCATACCCCCACGCCTATATTTTGCTAGTCCCTAGAAAAATTAAACTACATGTTATGTATAAAAATATAATTAGGACTCGATCGCATAGACCTAAGTTATTTATTAACAATAGAAAATTTCGACTAAGGTCCTAAACTACAAAAACTCAATGGTACCCAAGTGTCTGCCAAACTGTAGATTGCCCAAGTCCTCACCTTATTTTAAGAGGGAAGATACATTTTTTATTTTTTTCTTCGTTTCTAATTTTTTTTGTACTTTTGGAGTTTGAGAGTTTCGGGATAACCTTTTATGGCTACCTGACCCGCCTAAGACTCGAAAAGGACTCTATGTGCTAAGGATCTAGTGAAATGTGTGAATGACACACTAGGCTGCCGTTAAAATGGACTTCAGGTTTCTACGACCCAAGGTGACCGTGCCTAAGGGTTTATCTTTTTGAATGGTAGCTTTCTCCCTACTTTTATTTATAGGGTCAACAAAAGGGTGAACCTAGTGTATATCTTCCTAGTTTATTCTACCTCCCCGTGATGCATATGCATCTCAATAGCTAAAATGTCTATTTATGCATGTTCTTAGTGTCATAGTTGCATCATACATTATAAATATTGCATAACATGCATCATCATGCATTTCTGTCAAATTGTACAAATTTTATAGCAATTTCTTCTTTTTGGTGGCCATGGACAAGGCAACTTTTAATCGGGGCCTTGGATCAAAGATTCAACCATACGGATCTAATCAGGGCAACAATTGGAGTTCAACGACTCCAAGATCGCCCCGATCGGACTTCGGTAGCATGGTGGATATTCATCTCTAAATTATTTCTTCAGCTCCGTAGATTCTTTTTTTTCTTTTTATTTATTAAAAAGAAAATTTATGGAATTAGTAAACAGAACTTAGGCTTTAGAAAATTTTCTATCTTTGAGAATAAAACTGTATGGTTTGAACACTTAGACCCTTTAGGTCTTTGGGCTTAATCAGCCTGGGTGTCCACTAAAATGTGGACTTGTTTCTTGAGTATTCACCATTCTAAATTCATATTTTAATTCATTAAATAAGTTGGGGTGATAAGTACACGACTTATCAACCCGCCCTTTGATTTGAGGGGATTTTAAGTCTAAGTATCTACACACTATTTGCATTGACTCACTTTTCAGTGGTTTTTAAGGAAATTAGGTAGCTAATGAACCTTGACCTCCCTCACTCCCTCTAGGCCTTGGACTTGACTTTCATTCAAGGGGAACTCGACACTGAATCTATCTGACCTCCCTTCAGGAAGCATCTCCGGGTGGGACCCCCCTGAATCCTAACCTTCCGTAGCTGCCTCGGAAGTGTTTTGAAGTAGCAGAATCCTCGTAATCTGAATGAGACTGACCACAACGGGGTCGGACTGAGACTCGTACTTCGGTTCGGAAGAAATCCTCCTAGTATGAATAAGATGTTTCATTGGAATTCCCCTCCGCAGACCCTGCTTATTAGCTATTCACGGCTGAACTGGCAAGTTATCGTGGGTAACAACCCATAGGTTGGTTATCCAGAGTCCAGTCACATGACCATTCTTTTCCTGCTGCCTTTAGGTAAATCTTAGATCAGGGAAGCCACCTAGTTAGAAAAAAAAAGTGAAAATCAAAATATCCAAAAAAAAGAAAGAAAAGGAGAAAAGAAAAGAAAAAAAAATTTAAGCCACACTTCACCGCACGAGTTTGGCTGGCAAGTTATCGCGGGTAACAACCCATTGGTTGGTTGTCCAGAACCCAGCTCAAGAAATGCACGTATAATTCTAAAACACTTAGGAAGAAGCAAAGTAGAATAAGCCAGGGAGATATACACTAGGTTCTCCCTTGTGTTGACCCCATAAAAATAAAAGTAGAGAGAAAGCTACCGGTCGAATAGATACACTTTAGGCAGAATTTATTTTCAAGGTCACCTAGGTGTGCAGAAACCCGAAGTCCATTCTAATCGCCGATCAGTGAGTCTATCACATTTCACAAAAAAATGCTTACAACATAGGATTGTCTTTGAGTCTTGGGTGGGTTGAGTGGCTATAGAAAGTTGATCCGAAACTCTAAACTCAAAAATCGAAAAAAATTAGAAAAGAAGAAAAGAAGAAAAAGATCCTTCTTTAAATAAGGTGAGGGCTTGAGGTGGCCTACATTTTGGCAGACACTCAAGCGCTGTTGTGTCCTTATAGTTCTGGTTCTTAGTAAAAATTTCCTAATGTTGAATAATAACTTTTGCTTAAGAAATCTGACCTCATTCTTTTATAAATAGCATATAGCTTTTGCTAGGGACTAGCAAAAGATAGGCATGGGGGTATGATGCGTATGCATTTGAATAGCCTAAAATTTCTTTTTATGCATGTTCCTAGTATCATAGTTGCATCATACATTATAAATATTGCATAACATGCATCATCTTGCATTTAGGTTAGGTTGTGTAAATTTTAGGTTAATTTTCCCCTTTTGTGATCAGGTAATAGGGTGAAATTCAATTGGGGCCTTGGATCGAAGATCCAATAGTATGGATCTGTTCAGGGTGACGATTCAGAGTTCAACGACTCCAAAATCCCCCTGATCGGACTTCCGTACATCAATATAATCCGAGGAAGGTTAGAGATCAAGGGCCAAGATCGTGTCAATCCACACTTTAAATGGCAAATTTGACTACACGGATGGGTTCAGATCGACGATCGCAGCCCAACAGCATGAAAATCGATTCAATCGGACATTCGTGGCACCATCTACAACTGATAGAGGATGGACGATCTAGATGATGCCATGTAGCGCCATCTAGACCCTCCAAATCCCTCGCTACCCTATCTTCTCATCCAAAGGCTAAGAGTTGATCAAGTTGCCTCCCTCAAGCCACATCTCATGTGAGAAGAATTCCACATCTAATCTCAACTGTCGAATCAAGATCCAATCGTAAGCATTAAATAGTATAGGAATTCCCTTCTTGTTTATCTACGAATGTAGTAGGGTGGATAACATCCTTCCACGCGTGAGGTTGCGAGATCGAATCCCTATAGTGCAAATCCAATTTGAGTTTGGACCGCCTAATCTCGTGTGGACGGCCCTGATTTGTCCACATCATGTGCTCAATGGCTGAAGTAAGCGCACGATGAGGAACTTAAGTCGTCAGATCTTACAATCGGATGGCTGAGATTGCGAGATTGTGGGCTTTAAGCATTGAGGAAGAGAAGAAGGCACGGGCACGATGCGATCTGAGCCATCGGATGTGAGATGGATGGCTAAGATCGCTAGATCATGGATGAGCATTGCATGCATTGAAATCAAAGGAAGAAGAGGCACGGCTAGGGCACGCATGTTGCCCACGTTCAGGACTTTAGTGACGGATAAATCCCTCACTAAAGACCCTGAAATTAATTTATAGTGTGAAATGACCTTTGTACCCCCTCAAATCTTCACCTATAAAAGGCCCTACGACCCCCACACTTTCTTCATCCCTTCCTTTACTTCTCTCCCTCTCCAAAGCTCTAAAGAAGCTGCTCCCAAACCTAGGATGCTCCTCTAAAGTCAAAATCAAAGTTCTCTCCCCCATTCTGAAAGTGGATCCCGCGACGATGACGACGCCTTGTCTCGCCCCTGGTTCTTCTAGCTCCATTCTTCCTATTTCATCTTCCTCTTCCATCTTCCATGCGTCACCCCGTTTGACTTGTCCTCCAAGCAATCGTCGAGGAGGATAACATCTCTCTCCCTTCCTTACCGCTTTCTACAATAGAATTTCTTGCTTTCTAGTTGTAAAACATTATTCAATTACAAAGTGATTGTTCTCTATCTCTCTCTTAGTGTTAATATCAATTTCATTGTGATTGTCTCACTTTTAAAACACAAATACCAAAAAATATAATTGCGGACTTTAGATCGATGTAGCCTCCCTGTGTTCAACCAGGAATCTCTTTACAAATTTCGGTATAAATTTATCTATTGACGGATTTCTTCATAAATCAAACTACGATGATGGGCTTTTCAAAATCCAATCTTTTTTGCATAGATCTTCCGATACAACATTTTGGCACCGTTGCCAGGGAGTCAACGATTCTCAATTTTCTTTTCGCATTTCATGTACTTTATTATTTTCTAACTTGCTTTTATTTCTCTTCTATTATTTTGCAGGTACCTCAATAGGGAATCTTCAAAGGAGTAAAGTGTAGTTGAAGACAACCGTAAGTGCTCCCCATTCTTACCCCCTCCATAGATTTCATTTCATCACCTAATAACACAAACGCTATTTAACTTAGGAGCTTGCTTGAACTCTAAGGTTAGTTTTTGATTATTTGTTTGTCACCTCCACTAGTCTCACCCTCCACATATAAAAGAAAAATTAAAAAAAATCTCAGAGGTACACAACCTCATCTGATTTTCAAACTCAGCCAGTAACCCGATCTTTGGAATCGGTACACACACCAACTAATAATTGAGTAGAAATCAGATTAGGTAACCACTTGTGTGCCTAACTATGTGGTGCATCTAGACAATTGTTTGAGTTGTTTAGGTTGAACCACTTCAATTAAAATCAACTCATCAAGTAGCTACCAAATAGGTTCAACTTTAAGGGATTTACCAGGCACTCCACATTCTTTTAAAACTTTAAAGGAAAACATCTTCACCTATGCTTTCAAAACCTTGTGTGCCAATTGAACTTGATTGAATACACCTAAAATTGAATCCTAAAAGCTACTAAGCAAGATTTAAATGCTAAAATTCACCACATAAAAAAAAATAATCTTACTCGAAAACTATTGGTTATGCACGCACACACATATCAATCAATCATTAAGGGCACAACTCAGATAAAGGGCCCATCACATTCCAAAGCGCATTCAAACCTAACCCTAATTAAAACAGAGTAGATGTTGGCCCTAAAGATTGGACTCTTTCTTCGGAGCCTAGACCAAGATTATTTTCAATTAGTCTATTTTTGTCATTCAATCTGACATCTAGCTAGGGGAGTAGAATCAAACGATCACGGCTGGGGGGTACACTAGGAATCGGAGGCACAAGCCAATGGAAGAACTTTCTCCCCAGTCCCTCCCTCTAACTGGTTGGATTGATCGGAAAGAAGTAGATCAAATCATTTATTAATCTCAAGATGGGTTCTGGGAGTCTGTAGGTCTTTAAGCTAGCCCACTTAAGGACAGGTTTATTTATTTGTATTGCAGGGCACCTTTCTTCCTCCCATTCTGTCATGGATCCTTCCACATCCTTTTCACACTTCCACTCCTACCCTCCTACCACTACTTATTCCTAAAATGATTATTATTCTAACCAGACGTATTCCCATCCATCTTCTAGTTGGGATAATCCTGATTGGGGATACAATTCCAGACCTCTGTGTTCAGGGTCTAACCCTGGATGCCATGATCTTGATTCTTATACTTCTCTGAGCTACATCGATTATAGGTCACTGCCCTCATTTGGAAAACCCAATATGATCTACAATCAAGAAGGATACATCGAACCTTGCCCTTCCCCAGAATACACTACCTTTAGGCCATCACCACCTTATGAACAACCAAAAATGACCTATTATCAAGAAGGGTATCAAGATCCTCAATTCGTTGATTCCCCTACACTGAACTCAAACCCTCCTAACTCTGAAGCAAACCATTTGGTTCAGGTTAACCAGGCCCAAGAGAAGGTGTTCGCCAACTTGAGGAATACTATACAATCTTTAGAAGCTCAGCCAACACCTTGCACTAAAGGATTGGAGCCCTTGATTGAATTGATTGATGATCTGAACAAGTATTTATTTGATTGGCTCTTGGATGTTAAGGATGAGGACTCAGGTGAATTTTTACTTGGGAAGTTATCTAAATTGAGGATGAGATTTGTGATTGCTCTAGTCCAATCTTGGGACGATTCCTACGATGAACCCCTTTAGGTGATCTAGTGTTAGAGCTTACTCAGGCACCTGTTCGGGGGGACACATGTTACGAGACCAGGATTAACCAGATTGGTCTGGAGCAACCAATTAAAGATGAGCTAAGTTCTTCACTTGAGATCCTTGAGCCAGGGTACAAGGAAACATATGTATCCATGGATCAAAAAGTGATTGATGATTTTGAGACATACATTAATGCGGATTCAAATTTCTTTGATTTTGAAGGTGAAGAATCATTACGCGAAGTCTCACCTCAGTTTATAGCACACGATTTCTGTGAGACAACTGGGCCTGAGGAATTCGATGAATCATATGATGGCCTGATAAGTGGGGAAACTGATCTTATTGGTGCTCACATGGCAGACTTAGATCTTGATTTCATGACGGATTCATTTCAAAGCCCCATTCCTCAATTGCATGCCATTGAGCTTTGTAAAGATTTTGATTTTGAAATCACTGAACCTAAGTCCATTCTGATTTAGTCACATCTTTTAGACTTGGAAAATTAAGATGGGGTGATTAATATATAGAAGGTCCTGGAATTTGAAAGCCAGAATGAGGAGGATAGGAGTTGGGAAATGATGATATGGGAAGTCAATTTTGGATGAAGCAAAAGACCGAGTCTAAGGGTTCCAATTTGTCTAAAACTCCCAAACTTCTACTAGGACCCTTATGACATCTTCTCTGAGAATGTCCAATCGAAGCAAACATTCATTTATTATCCTTTTCAGCTTGATCACTCTATTATCTGACTTTTTTGACTTGGGTTGCATCCTCACAAATCGCAAGCCTGACCCCAATTGCATACTAATCTCAGGTTTTGGATAATTTTTATCCAGAACCTTAGATATAATTAACCATGGGGAATGGGTCTGCATCACAATCTGGTCCACATTTGTGGACATCTGTTGGTAGGTCCTAAGGTGAATCCTTTTATTCTGATTCTGACATACCCCTGTGAATTCTTTATTTCATCTTCTTTGTATAGTGTCCCTAGCTAAAGACACTAAATTCAGCATATATACAGTTTCTTTTCATCTCAGAGCGAACCCGTTATTCATGCAATTCAGAGTCCACTTTGTTTCATGTCTTCCTACTACAAAGAGGACATCGCATTAGATAGGCATGGGGAGTGGATATTCATCATTGAATTATTTCGTCAGCTCTATAGATTTCTCTTATTTTCTTTTTATCTATTAAAAAAAAATTTATGGAATTAGTAAAGAGAACTTGGGTTTTATAAAATTTTTAATCTTAGAAAATAAAACTCTATGATTTGAACACTTAGACCCTTCAAGTCTTCGGGCTTAATAGGCTCGAATGTCCACTAAAATGTGGACTTGTTTATTGAGTCCTCACCATTTTAAATTCATATTTTAATTGGTTAAATAAGTTGGGGTGATAAGTACATGACTTATCAACCCACTCTCTGATTTTAGGGGATTTTAAGTCTAAGCATGTACACACTATTTGCACTGACACACTTTTTGATGATATTTGTGAAAATTGGGTAGCAAATGAACCTTCTAGGGTGGTATGGTTGGCAAGTTATCATGGGTAACAGCCCATAGGTAGGTTGTCCAGAGCCTAGTCACACGACCATTCTTTTCCTGCTGCCTTTAGGTAAATCTTAGATCAGGGAAGCCACCTACTAAGAAAAAAAAGAGAAATGAAAAATATCAAAAAGAAAAAGGAAAAAGAGAAAAGAAAAGGAAAAAAAGTGCCACACTTCATCCCACGAGTATGGCTGACAAGTTATCGTGGGTAACAGTGCATTGGTAGGTTGTCAAGAACCTAACTCAGGAAATGCACGTATAATTCCAGAACACTTAGGAAGAAGTGAAGAAGTAGAATAAGTCGGGGAGATATACACTGGGTTCACCCTTTTGTTGACCTCATAAAAATAAAAGTAGGGAGAAAGCTACCGATCGAATTGATACACCTTTAGGCGAAATTTCTTTTCAAGGTCACCTAGGGGCGTAGAAACCTGAAGTCCATTTTAATTGCCGATCAGTGAGTCTATCACATTCCACACAAAAGTTTTGAACTTAGGGTTCTCTTCGAGTCTTGGGTGGGCAGAGTGGCCATAGAAAGTTGCTCTAAAACCCTAAACTCAAAAATAAAAGAAAAAAATAAAAAAGAAGAAAAAAAGCAAAAGATCCTTCTTTGAATAAGGCGACAGCTTGAGGTGGTCTGCATTTTGGCGAACACTCCGGCACGATTGTGCCTTTGTAGTTCAGGTTCTTATTAAAAATTTCCTAGTCTTGAAGAATTAACTTTTGCCCAAAAATTTAGCCTAATTCTTTTATAAATAGCATATAGTTCTTGTTAGGGACTAGCAAAAGATAGGCATGGGGGTGTGATGCGTATGCATCTGAATAGCCTAAAATTTCTATTTATGCATGTTCTTAGTATCATAGTTGCATCATACATTATAAATATTGCATAACATGCACCATCTTGCATTTAGGTTAGGTTGTGTAAATTTTAGGTTAATTTTCCCTTTTTGTGGTTAGGTAATAGGGAAATATTCAATCGGGGCCTCGGATCGAAGATCCAACCGTACAGATCTATTCAGGGCGACGATCAGAGTTCAAGGACTCCAAAATCACCCTGATGGAACTTCCCTACCATCAGATGTAATCCAAGGAACGTTATAGATCAAGGGCCAAGATGGAGTCAATCCATACTTCAAATGACAAATCTAATTGCACAGATGGGTTCGGATCGATGATTGCAGCCCAATGGCATGAAAATCGATTCAATCCGACATCCGTGGCACCATCTACAACTCGTAGAGGAAGAATGGTTCAGATGATGCCACGTGGCACCATCCTGACCTTCCAATTCCCTCGCTGCCCTATCTTTTCATCTAACAACTGAGAGCTGATCAGGTTGCCTCCCTCAAGACACATCTCATGTGAGAATAATTCCACATCTAATCTTGATCGTCGAATCAAGATCCAACAGTAAGCATTAAATAGTACAGGAATTCTCTTCTTGTCTATCCACACATGTAGCGCAGTGGATAACATTCTTCTGTACATGAGGTCATGGGATCGAATCCCTGTAGCGCACCTCCTGAGCACAAATCCAATTTGAGTTAGGATCGCTCAATCTCGTGTGGATGACACTTATTTGTCCACATCATGCGCTCAACAATTGATGTTGGCATGCGATGAGGAACTTAAGTCATCCGATCTTGCGATCAGAAGGCTGAGATTGCGAGATTGTGGGCTTTAAGTATTCAGGAAGAAAAGATGAAGGCCCAGGCATGATGCGATCTGAACCATAGAATGCAAGATGGATGGCTGAGATCGTAAGACGTGGATGAGCGTTGCATGCATTGAAATCAAAGGAAGAAGAAGAGGCACGGCTGGGGCATGCATGTTGCCCATGTTCAGGCCTTTAGTGATGGATAAATCCATTACTAAATCCATCACTAGAGACCCTGAAATTATTTTTATAGTGAAATAACCTTTGTACCCTCTCCAATCTTCACCTATGAAAGCCCCTAAGACCCCCATACTTTCTTCATCCCTTCCTTCACTTCACTCCCTCTCAAAGCTCTAAAGAAGCTGGTCCCAAACCTGGGATGCTCCTCTAGAGTCAAAATCAAAGTTTTCTCTCCCCCATTTCAGAAGTGGATCCTGCGACATTAACGGTGCCCTGCCTCACCAGCAGTTCTTCTTGCTCTGTTCTTCGTCTTCCGTCTTCGTCCTCCATCTTCTAGGCATCGCCCCATCTGGCTCATCCTCCAAGCAATCATCGAGGCAGACAACATCTCTCTCCCTTCTTGATCACTATCTAGAATAGAATTTCCCACTCTCTAGTTATAATCATTTCCTATTTTCTAGTTGTAGAAATAGTATTCAGTTACAAAGTAATTATCTCTCTTTCTCTCTTAGTGTTAATATCAATTTCATTGTAATTATCCCACTTTTAAAATAAAAATAATAAAAAAATATAATCGCAAATTTTACATCGACGTAGCCTCCCTGAGTTTGACCCAAAATCTCTTTATGAATTTTGGTATAAATTTATTTGTTGATTGATTTCTTTGCAAATCATGCTATGACGATGGGTTTTTCAAAATTCAATCCTTTTTGCATAAATCTTCTGATACAACACCCCACTTCTTCCCTAAGTATTTTGGGAATTATTATCCATTTTTGTGAGTTGGGCTCTGGACAACCGAGCAATGGGCTGTTACCCACGGCAACTTGCCAGCAATACTTGTGTGGTGAAGTGTGGTTTTGTTTATTTTTTTATTTTCTTCTTTTTCTTTTTTTTCTTTTTCTTTTTCCTAAGTAGGTGGCTTCGCTGATCTAAAATTTACCTAAAGGTAGTACAAAGAAAATGATTTTGTGGCTAGGCTCTAAACAACCAGGTAATGGGCTGTTACCCACGACAACTTGCCGGCCATACCACCCTAGATAGTTCATTAGCTACCCAATTTCCGTAAAAATCGATGGAAAGTGAGTCATTGCGAATAGTGTGTAGATGCTTAGGCTTAAAGTCCCCACAAATTAGAGGGCAGGTTAATAAGTCATATTCGTATCACCCCAATTTATTGGCCAAATTAAAATAGAATTACTTGGCGAGGACTAGAGACTAAGTCAACATTTGAGTGGACACCCGGGATAATGAAGCTCGAAGACCTGAAGAGTCAAAGTATTCAGGTCCTATCATATCATTTCCTAAGGTTAATAACTTCTAAATGCCTAAGTTCTCTTGTCCTAATTCTTTTTTTTTATCTTTTTGAATTTACAATTCTTTTAAAAGAAACTAAAAGAAATTCTACGGAGTTAACAAAATGCTTTGAGGATAAAGTATCCATCCCCCCATGCCTAAATGATGCAATGCCCTCATTGTAAAAACAAAGACATGAAAAAGGTGCAGTAAATAGAATATCACCTGAATTTTGTGAAAATCCAACTAGCTCCACAAAGAACATGGAATATACACACGTGCTAAGTTTAATGCCTTCAGCTAGGCATAATATACATACAAGGAAGAAATTGAGAATTCACAAATGTAGGTCAAAATCAAAATCAAAAGATTAATCCTCAAACCCTCCAGCAAAAGCTGTCCACAGATGTAGACTAGATTATGGTGTAGACCCATGCCCCAGGGTCGAGTGGTTCTAATGTTCTGGATGAAAATAACCCAGAACTGAAGATTGTTGTATTTATGGGGTCGGGCTACGGTTTGGTGGTATGCAACCCAAGACCAAAGTGTCGGACAATGGGCAGAGATGGTTCAATAGGTTCGGATGTCCACCTAACGTTCAGCTAAGGAAGATAGTCAATTATTCCAAGCTTGGGTCTCACATCAAAGATATCATAAGGGTTCTGGTAAAAAGTTGGTGGTTTTAGGTCAGTAGGAACCCTTAGATCAAAAATCATAGTTCCCTCAAAAGTAGCTTACCAAATTTTCATTTCCACATTCTACCCTCTAAAATCAATGTTTCCAAGACCTCCAAATCGTTGTACACCCCATATGATTTACCCAAGTCCAGAAATCATGGTTGACTCAGAATTGACTTGGGTACAATGATTTCCAAATCAAAATCTATCCCTTCTGGGTGTGCCTGAGGAATAGGGCTACTAATTGAATCTTCTAGTAAATGAGGATTCGAATCCTACAAGTTAGCCCCAACCGAATCCAAATCTTCAATGAATGGGATATCAAATGGTTCGTCATGCTCCTTGAGCCCGTTTGTCTCACTAAAATCATCTTCCTTATGCTCAAGTGAGACTTCACTAAGAGATTCTTCACCCTTAGAGTCAAAGAATTCATGATCCTCATTTATATATGTCTCAAAATCGATTATCATTTCTTGGTTCAAAGAGACATATTTTTCCTCACTCCTTCGCTTAGGGATCTCGAGTGAATCAATCTGTTCATCCCCAATGGGTTACTCTAGCCCAACCTGGTCATCCCTGATCTCAGGAAATGTATCCCCCCCAACAAGCACCTAGGCAGGTATAGACATTGGATCTCCTGAAGGGGGTTCATCTTGAGAATCATTCCAAGATTGGACTAGGGCAACCACAAATTTCATCCTCAACCTTGACAATTTCCCAAGTAGAAACTCACCCAGGCCCCTATCCCTAACATTTTGGAGCAAATCCAATAAAGTGCTATTCAGCTCATCAATCATTTTTAACATTGGCTCCATTGCTTCAGTGCATGGTGTTGACTGGGCTTCTAAAGATTGTATGGTGTTCCTTAAGTAAGCCAACACTTTGTCTTGGATCTAGTTCACCCGAACTGAATGGTTCGGTTTAGGTTTGGGTGGGTTTGAGTTAAATCTAGGGGAGTCAAGATATTGAAGTTATTGGGGTCCTGCCTAATAGTAGGTCGTCTTGGGTTGTTCAAAGAATGGTGGCAACCTATATTCAATGGAATACTCAGGAGGGTAGGTGTTATACTCATTATATCCTTCCTGATTGCAGATCATGTTGGTTTGGTGATCAAAGGATGAAGATCTATAATCATTGTAGCTCTGGGAAGGATAGTAATCATATTCTTGTTGTCTAGGGTTAGGCTCTGGACACTGAGGTCCGTATTCATATCCCCAATCAATGTTATCCCGATTAATGGTTGGGTAATTACAAGTCAAGTCGAGATAGTAATCATCTTGGGGATAAGTGGTGGTAGGAGGGTAGGATTGGAAATGAGTGTAGGATATGGAAGGATACATGGTAGAATAAGAGGGAAATCAGAAAAGAGAAACGAGCCCTACAATACAAGCAATCAACCTTGTCCTTATGTAGGTTAGCCTAAAGACCTACAAACTCCCAAGACCCATCTTGAGATTATAACCAATTTGGTCTACTTTTATCTGGTCAATCCAACCAGTTAGAAGGAGGGGTTGGGGAGAATGTTCTTCCTTTGGTTTGCACCTCTGGTTCCTAGTGTACCCCACAGCCGTGGTCATTTGATGCTACTCCCCTAGCTAGACATCAGATGGACTAGCAAAAGTAGATTAATCGAAAAAAAAATCTCAGTTTGAGCCCCGAAGAGCAAATCAATCCTTAAGGCCAATGTCTACTCAGTATTAATTAGGCTTGGGATGATGTGCTCTTGGAATGTGATGGGCACTTTAGATGGGTTGTGCCCTTAGTGATCAATTTAAATATGTGTGCATGCACAACTAGGGTTTGCAAACAAGGTTATTTGATGATGTGCCTTTTAGGGTTTAACCTTGTTTAGTAGCTTTTAGGGTTTAATCCTTAGGTTGGTCCAATCAGGGTTCAGTAGAACACTCCAGGTTTAACATGCACTGGTGATGATGCATTCCTTTAGAAATCAGAAAAAAAATGTGGAGTGCCTGGTTCAACCCTAAAAATCATCACTAAGTGGCAAGCTACTGATGAATCACTTTTATCTTAAGTGGTGTGGCCTAAACAGTTCAATCAATTGGCCTGTTGCACCACTTAGTTAAGGCACACAAACATGTTTGACCTATTTGGATTTCTACTCACTTATTGGTGTGTTGAGTTAGGGTGTACTGGATCCATAGGTCAGATTCCAGTTAAGTGGTAGAATCAATGTGAAGTGGTGTGCCTTAAGGTGAGAGGTTGTGGGTGTTAAGTGTGTAGCTTTTGGTTAAATCCCACAAGAGAAGAGTATTTTTCTTTTTTTTTCTTTAATATATGCGGGTGGGTAAGGTGAAGCGAAGTGACAATCAAACAATCAGACTTATCCTAGGACTTATAAAAGCACCTAGGTTGATTTGAGTTTGAGTTATTAGTGTGGCGAAATGGATACTAGGGTGGGGGTGGTGGGGGATAAACCTAGAAATGTCTCTACCCGTACTTTACTCCAATCTACTACATTCGGCCACTTAATCGGGTTCCTGCAAGATAATAAATCGAATAAGAAAGCTAGGTTAGAAAAATATGTAAGTATTACAAGAAAATGCAAGAAAAACCAAAGAGCGTTGCCCCCTCGCAACGGTGCCAAAATGATTGCATCAGATTTGCATGCGGAAAGTATCAGATTTGGAAACCCCATCGACGTAGTTCGATTCGCGAGAAAATCCGTCGATCAGATAAAATTTATAACTAAAACTCGAAAAGTGAGCCCTTGGTTGAACACGGGGAGGCGAATGTTTGGTTTTGAAAGATACACATTTCACTTTATTTCCTTTTTGTTGTTTAACTTTATAAGTTTTTTTGGCATTTTTAATTGGGCAAGAGATCAAGTCGATGATATTTTATCTAGCTAATCTATCTGCAAAATATAAAAGAAAGAGAAAGAGAAATAATCACATAAATTTCTGAACAAGTGTTTCTATAACTATGAAAGCAGGAAAAACTACACTAGAAAGTAGTAAAGATAGATGGAGATGAGAAGAATCCCCCTCGATGGTTGCTTGGAGGAAGACTTGCTCTGACAGTGCCTGGACGAAGATGGTGAGGAGTGGGATGAAGGAGAATGATGGTGGAGGAAGGAGGATGGGATGGGACATCATCGCGCAAGCATGTACTTCCCGAAGTAGGTGAGAAGATGGCCACGAGATGATCCACGAATGGCAGTGAGGGGAGGGAAAAATATTTGGTTTTCTACTCTAGAGGAGCATCCCAGGCTTGGGACAAGCTCTCTTTAGAGCCTTGGAGGTGGTGAGAGGGAGAAAGGAAGAGATGGTTTGGAATGGTGGTGGGTAGGTCCTTTTATTGTGGAGAGACAAATTGTCCATGGGTAATTAGTGACAGTTGTAATCGTCGCTGAAGATCTGTGCTCTTCAATTCTTCTGCTGGTGTGTGCAATGCACAGGCAATTAGTAACAGCTGCAAGCGCCACTAAAGGCCCACGCAATTGTCGTTGAAGATCTACCCTTGATTTTGCTAGCACGCACATCGCGCGCTCCTTGCCACGTGCGCATGCTATCGTGTTGCATTACGTTGGCACTGCGGTGCGGGTGCTGGCGTGCGTGCATGCGCTACTTTGTGGCCTGCTATGCGCATGCCTCATGTGTGTTGCGATGGCCTCAGGTGCTCAATTGGGGAGGCAGCTGGGATTCAAACCCATGCCCCTCCATTGCAAGTCCACGACTCCACGATTGCGCCAAGTCATCCAAATGGTTGCGCGGATGTCTTAAGGTGCGCAGTGGGGGAGAGCTCTCAATCATTGGATCAAGATCCAACGGTTGAGAATTTCTGATGAAGTTGATGAGGGGTGCCTTCCAGTTGCTACTGGCTGGTGTTGGGCGGCTTAGATGGAGCCACATGACGCCATATGGGTCATCCATCTTCTTTCTATTGCAGAGGGTGCCACAGTACTCAGATCAAGATGGTTCCCGCATTGCCAAACTGCGCTCGTCGCTCTGGATCCATCCGTACGGTTGGATATTCCATCGAAAACCTGTATGGATGCCACATTGCCCCCCTAGCCGTTGATCTTCCTCGAACTTCATATGATGCTACGGGATTCCAATCTAGACATTTTTGGATGCGTTAGACTCCGATCGTCGTCTTGATAAGATCTGTACGGTTGAATCGTCCAACCGAGGCCTTGAAATAAATCTCCTTTCCTCCTGGCCATAAAAGGATGTAATTAACCTAAAATATATACAACTACTCTAAATGTAGGATGATGCATGCTATGCAATATTTATAATATTAAAAGCAAATTTGAGGCTAGGAAGATGCATGAATAGGCATTTTAACCAAAATGAATGTGTCTATGTCAACCACCGAGCATGTGCGTGTGGGTCCCTCTTATTCCAGTACCCTTGGGCTTGATTGCTTGGATTCTATATGTTGCGTGGGTTGGGTATGGGTTGAGATAGCAGAGATCCGGGCTGACAGGTATTAGCAATGAGCCCAGTTTCTAAGTTGTCTAGCAAGGTTTTCATTTGTTGCATGAGCTGGATCATAGATCCTCGACTGATTCAAATCAGCCTACTCTGAGGGTTGACGGGCATTCCAAGCTGGCTGATTGACCTGATTCAGGGACAGCTGAGTATAAACTTGACCCTGACCCATTGGTCTTTATGGAGAATAGCTTCCGAGTTGGAATTGGGTCTGCTGCCCCGGATTTTTCCAAGAGAAGTTAGGGTGGTTCCTCTAACCCGGATTATAAGCATTGGAATATGGGTTGGACCTAACTTTCTTCTGTATAGCATAAACATCCTCATAGTGTGAGGATGGAGAGAAAGAAAGGGAAGGATTAGAGAAATTGGGATGAAAGGTGCCGATTTGGAACCCATGGGGTTCTGAGTAATGTTGGCTCACAGGTTGAAACGCATCCAGTTGATTCACGAACTCTCGTCTAGAAGGAGCTCGCAAAGAATGGAATCTCGAATTCTAGGATTGAGTGGATCAAGAATTGTTCGCAGAGTTTCTAGCCATCCACTCCTCCATCCCTTTTGTAACCAGGTCCACCTTTTCTGGTTTATTACAAATCAGCTCCATATCGAATGAATGAGAGTCATTGACCTAATTTACATTCGATCTGGGTTGTTGGGACCGATTAAATGTATCCATGGAGGCATGATTGATTGAATTTTCACTCATTTCCTCAAACAAATCATGTGTACTATCTATGTCTTTATTGAGGAAATTTCCTCCACAAGAAGCAACCACGTGATTTCTGAGTTGCTCAGTCAACCCATGGTAAACGATTTGCACGAGTTGAGATTTCGGCACCTTGTGGTATGGACACTTCTGCAATAGATCTTGGAATCGCTCCCATGCACCATGAAATTGCTCCCCTGACCACTGGACGAAAGTAGTAATCGCCCCCTAAGAGCATTGGTATGCCCGACTAGGAAGAATTTCTTTAGGAAAGCTGATTTCAGATCATTCCAAGTTGCTATCTGCCTTCCTATGGACCTATACCAATGAGAAGCCTTATCCCTAAGAGAGTGGGGAAAGAGCCTCATGATCATTTGCTCTTCATCCACATTCATGCTTTGGTCGTCTAGACCAAAGTGGTCAAGTCCTCCAGATGCTGAAATGGGCCTTTAGAGCCAAGCCCATGAAATTCTTTCATCAGGCTTAACACCTGAGGCTTGATTTCTACGTCTCCGTTAGGAATCTGGACACCAGGATGTTCCCCGTAATTTGGAGGATCATAAAAATCCTTCAAGGGCTGAGCACTCTGCATTCTCTAGAACCATTCTTGCATTCTCTGCATTTGTTCCAACTGCCTTTGAAACATCTCTTACTGATTTTGAGGCAGAGGAGGTTGTTGATCGGCCATGGGATTAACAACAACAACAACAACCAACCTTTTCCCACACTAAGTGGGGTCGGCTATATGGATTCTTTGCCTCCACACAGATCGATTTTCAGCCATTTTAGGACTTAAATTAAAGTAATTGAGGTCATACTTAATAGTTTCCTTCCAACACTTGTTTGGTCTTCCTTGCCCCCTCTTAGCGGGTTCAGCCTCCAACTTCTCACATCTCCTAACTGGAGCATCTAGTGGCCTTCTTTGTAAATGTCCAAACCATCTTAGATGGGCCTCTCTCATTTTATCCTCTATCGGTGCCACCCTAACCCTGTTTCTAATAAATTCATTTGAAATACGGTCCTTTCTTGTATGACCACACATCCATCTTAACATCTTCATTTCTGCCACAGACATCTTCTGTACATGCCTATAGTTTATAGCCCAACATTCAGAACCGTACAACATGGCTGGTCTTACCACAGCTCGATAGTATTTTCCTTTGACTTTTAAAGGAACCCTCTTATCACAGAGAACACCAGAAGCACCCCTCCATTTCAACCACCCTGCATTAATTCTATGTGTAACATCTCCATCAATTCCACCATCATGTTGGAAAATGGATCCCAAGTACTTAAAAATATCTTTCATTGGAATGCACTCTTCTCCAATTTTTACATCAATCCCTTCGTTGTTCCCTCTACTACTAAACGTACATTCCATATACTCAGTCTTCATCCTACTTATGCATAATCCTTTATCTTCCAGGGCTTCTCTCCAAAGCTCAAGTTTTCTATTCACTCCATCTCTTGTCTCATCAACCAACACAATGTCATCAGCAAAAAGCATACACCAAGGCACCTCAACTTGGATATGCTTCGTCAACTCATCCATAACTAAGGCAAAAAGATAAGGGCTTAAAGTCGAACCTTGATGCAGACCAATGGTGATATCAAAGTAGTCTGTCAAATCATCCTTAGTCTTTACACAAGCTGCAGCTCCATAGTACATATCCTTTATGAGGTTGATATATATAATTGGCACTTGTCTCTTCTCCAAAATTCTCCACAAGATATCTCTTGGGATAGAATCATAGTCCTTCTCCAAATCAATAAAACCATATGTAAATCCTTTTT
This sequence comes from Thalassia testudinum, assembly GCA_037157565.1. Taxonomy (NCBI): domain Eukaryota; kingdom Viridiplantae; phylum Streptophyta; class Magnoliopsida; order Alismatales; family Hydrocharitaceae; genus Thalassia; species Thalassia testudinum. The sequence goes on along the minus strand of JAZHRO010000014.1, from coordinate 125,295,394 downwards.
CTTCACTTTGTATGTCTCCATCATACGTCTCAAGAGGTGTATCGCCTCAATAGTAGACCTGCCTGGCATAAAGCCAAATTGATTTTCAGTTACCATAGAGACTTACCTCACCCTTCTTTCAATTATTCTTTCCCAAAGTTTCATCGTATGACTTATCAACTTAATACCTCTATAGTTGGAACAGTCTTGTATATCACCCTTGTTCTTGTATAAAGGTACCAGAAAACTTTTCCTCCATTCCTCTGGCATCTTCTTGCCTCTCTACACAGTATTAAATAAATTTGTGAGCCAAGTTATACCCTGTTCTCCCATCATTCTCCAGACGTCTATAGGAATATCATCAGGCCCAACAACCCTCCCACTTTTTATCATCTTCAGAGCCTCCTCTACTTCTTTCTTTTGTATCCTTTGATAACATGATCGATTCACATACTCTTCTGAGTTAGCTAACTCCCCTAAGATGATATCATTCTTTTGTTTTTCATTAAATAGCTGATGAAAATATCTTTTCCATCTTGTCTTTATATCCTCACTAGCTATAAGCACCCTTCCTTCTTCATCCTTGATGCATCTTACATGCGTAAGGTTCTTTGCTTTCCACTCTCTTGCTTTAGCTAACTTGAAAATATCTTTTTCACCTTCTTTAGAATCAAGTTTCTTATAAAAATGCTCCCAAGCTTTTGCTCTTGCTTCACTAACAATTTTCTTTGCTTCTTTCTTTGCTCTTTTGTAGTTTTCCATATTTTCATCGGTCTTATCTCGATATAAGGCTTTAAAACAGGCTCTTTTAATTTTAAGCTTCTCCTACACTTCCTCACTCCACCACTAAGCCTCCTTTTGCCCTGGAACACCTCCTTTAGACATGCCTAACACCTCCTTTGCCACCTTCCTAATACAGTTTGCCATATTTAACCACATTTCATCAGTACTACCATCAAGATCCCAAGCCTTTTGTTGCATCATCTTCTCTTTAAATCTCACTTGCTCTTTCTTAAGATTCCACCATTTAATTCTCAAATTCTTAGACGCTAATTTTCTCTTCTTTGCCTTCTTCAAATGAACATCTAACACCAAAAGACGATGTTGAGCTGTTAAACTCTCCCCTAGAATAATCTTGCAATCCTTACAAGATAAACGATCCCTTCTTCTCAAAGCAAAGTAATCAATCTGCATTCTTGTTAAGCCACTTTTATAGGTAATCAAATGCACTTCCCATTTTTTGAAGAAAGTATTTGCTATGAAAAGATCATAAGCCATAGCAAAATCAAGGAACGTCTTCCCTTCTTCATTCCTAACACCAAAATCATGATTTCCATGCACTCCTGCATACTCTAAAGCATCTTTTCCCACATGCCCATTTAAATCTCCACCCAAGCAAATCATTTCTGTCTGTGGGATTCCTTGAATTATCATATCAAGCTCTTCCCAAAATTTGTTATTTATTCTTTCCTCTAGACCAACTTGTGGTGCATAAACTGAAATGACATTCAAGATCTCTTCTTCTAAGATTAATTTTATCAAAATAATTCGATCACCCAATCTCTTAACCTCAACCACACTCCTTCAAATCCTTATGAATTATAATACCCACGCCGTTTCTACCTTTGTCCCTTTTTTCCTGAATACCAAAGTTTGAAACCTGTTCTCTCGATTTCCTTTCCTTTTTCACCAACCCACTTAGTCACTTGAAGGTAAAGAATTTGAATCATTCTCCTTACCATTGTATCCACAATCTCCATGAGCTTGTGGTCAAGGTACTAATATTCCAACTACCGAATCTCAGCATTCTTTGTGACACACTTCGATGACGAAGTGGTGAAACTAGCTTCTTTACTCGCATGCGTTCCTCATGCGAGAACCCTTGCTCATTTTGGACTACATCCGGGCGGCGATGTAGCGGAACTAACTTCTTTACTCGCATGCGTTCCTCATGCAAGAACCCTTGCTCATTTTGGACTACATCTGGGTGGCGATGTAGCGGAACTAACTTCTTTACTCGCATGCGGTCCTCATGCGAGAACCCTTGCTCATTTATCACTACACCTGGGCATCGATGCAGCGCGTCGCAAGTAGGGAACGCCCCAACGAAATCAGAGTGTTTGCTAGAATCCATGTTTAAAGATCCGACAAATTTTACGCTGGCTGTCGACTACCTAACGCAACCCTCCTCCTTTACCCGGGCTTGGGACCGGCAATGAAAAGGAATACAAACCTCAACATAGGCGGAGTTTGTCTATGGCCGAAATTCAATCTATGCCTTCTAAAATGATCAAATGGTCCTTCCAATCATGGATTCAATGACCTCCTTCCAAGCATAAACTGGGAAGAGGTCAGGAGGACTGGTGATAAGAACCCTGCAGCACAACAAAACAAGCTTGTCATTAAGTTGGGTAGCCTAAGAACCTAAGCTTTAGGATAGATTCAAACCACAATACGAATTTCGTGTTGTCCTTAATCCAAAAGCTGGCTAAGTTGGGATGGCGAAATAGGGGGAGCGTGTCTTTAAGGCCGCTAATTATGCCAAACCCACGCCTCCTTAAGTCATTTGACAATCCGGCCACACAACTTAGCACCTTCTGGAGAAAGCAGATGTCACAAATTCACACCACAATTCGAGAAATACCCTAAAATCGATGGATGTTTCCTAAGGCCAACGTCTACCTGATTTTAATTTACGCTTAGGATTGTAGTGCTTATGGAATGTGGTGGGCCTTTAAGATGGGTTGTGCCCTTAATGATTGATTGAATATGTGTGAGTGAATGTACAACCAAGGTTTTCAAGCAAGATTATTTGGATGAGTGGATTTTAAGGTTCAAATCTTGCTTAAGTAGCTTTTAGGATGTAGAATTAGGTAAATTCAATCAAGTTCAAGAGGCAAACCAGATATTCAAAACATGGGTGAATATCTCGAATGGTCGCAATTGGCTTGCACTCGCTCGTGCCTTCAATTTAAGGCCCATGTAGTCTCAAACGTGTGACCTCTGCGTCGCCCACAAGTGCTTGACCAACGTGCCATCAGCTCGAATCATCACGTAGAGGAAATGGCACAAGCTCTCTCTACTATTGGATCTTGATCCAACGACTGAGATCAATCGATCAGATTTGAGGAGAGAGGCAGTGACGGGTCCTTAGGCTGGTTGGGTGGCTGAGATGGCTCCACGTTGGGATGGTTGCCCATCTTCTATGTCTTGTAGATGGTGCCACAGATGTCAGATTGGACAAATTTTCATGTCGTTAGGCTACGATTGTCGATCCAAACCCATCCGTGTGGTCAGATTTATCATCAGAAGTACTGATTTGCACCACATGGCACCTTGATCTCTGATCTTTCTCAGATTACATTTGATGCTACGTAAGTCCGACCAGGGTGATATTGGAGTTGTTGAACTCCAATAGTTGCTCTGATCAGATTCGTATAGTTTGATCTTCAATCAGAGGCCTCGATTAAATATCACCTATCTCTAACCACAAAAAAGAGTAAATTATGATATAATTTATACAATTTAACCTAAATGCATGATGATGCATGTTATGCAATATTTATAATGCATGATGCTTCTATCACACTAAGAACATGCATAAATAGATATTTTATTCTATTCAGATGCATACACATAACTTGGGAACCCAAGAAATCAAGAAATCAATAAGTGGACCTACTTCCCAAAAATAACCTCTCTAGACTATAGAGGTGGCTTGAGCCCAAGCATATCCTAGGAAAATCACCAAGGGCTTATGTAAACCCATACTCGTCGTTTGACTTCCCTCTTAGTTTGTCACCAAGTTCATTAATGCTATTAGGAACTATTAAAGATAACTTGAAATCCAGATATCAAGCCTAAAATTGATGAAGTGTTTAAGTGGTCAAGTGACTATAATTTTAATTCGGCATAGGAGAGTTAAAGTGCACAGGAATGTGGTGGGGGTTAATTGAGGTAGTGCTCGATTAATTCTTGTTTTGGTCTATGCATATTGGATAGAGTAGGTCTAATGCCAAAACGGTTGGCTGACACACAAAAACTTTTGTTCTTTTTTTTCACCTCCCAGGTTTGAGATTGTTTAATGGATTTTATGGTTTCTCTTGTTACGCTTTGAAAACAAGTTTTGAGTTCCATAATCAAAGGCAAACAAGTTGTATGGTTGAAGGTGAGTTTCCTTTATAATTGTCAGACTAAAGAAATGAAAGTAACCTTAATTGAATTGAAGCCTAGTCAAGCAATTAACTATCAAATGAATTTCTTTTAGGCTTTTTTTTGTAAGTAGTGGTCCAAACAAGGAAAACAATACCACTACTGAAAGGTAAATCAAACAAGGATTCTAGAAATGTCCTTTTTGTTATTTTAGGAATTTGTTTGATATTTGTTTTGGAATTTTTTGCACTACTGTCATTGTCCAGAAACGTTATTGTAGGTAAATTGGAATTTTCAGTAACACCACCAACCTCCAAAAATTTTTAGAATTTTATATTTTGTAACAAATTTCCCAAGGATTCCAGAAAAATAAATTTCACAGAAATTAGATGAGTACAAAAATTTCTAAAATTCATGAAAAGTAGCAAAATATTGAAATTAGAAGGTCTGACCCCTCCGTGGTCCACAAAATGTAAAAAATTTTCTACAAATCCAAATGCTATGAAATTTGAAACGTATGTTACTGACTTGACTTGGAACCTTGGGATAGAATTTCAAGATTTTAGGAGGCCTATGATTCTGGGACATGATTTTTTAAGTCTAAATAGAAGCCTGGCTCTGAATATAAGTGCACCAATACTTGAGTAGGGTGGTGGTGACTAAAGCAATCAAGAAAGCAAATTGATTTTAAGGGCCACCACCCCAAATTTTTTTATGCTTTTTATTATAAAAGGGATTTTTAAATATTATTTTGATATCTTTTTTAAAATTTTTTTGTGATAAGAAAGGGGCTATTGACCTCAAAATACGTGAGAAGAAAAGGTTCTTCGAGCTCTCAATCCAAAATCCTGCTCTCATTAGGAATGTACCTATCCCTACACACATCAAGTGAAAAGAGAGAAATGGGTGAGATCCAAATATCAAGTAAGAGAAATATGCTATGCAAAGTCATACTTACCCAGCAACGCTACCAAAAAGTGGTGCTTGAAATCATACGATTTTAAAATATACTTTTTATGTCATTGTAACATGCAAAATTCACTCACTTCTAAATTTATAAAGATTGAGTACTTGGGTAAGTATTCCAGTCATCCCAAGGGTGCCAAAATGCAAAATAAAATACCCTTGCTTGTTGATAAGGAAATCTCTCTTTTTGGATCTTTTATAAATGTAATTTTTCTGGATTTTCAATAGGATGAATCACACCAATAGCAATCTAACTAAGAAGAATCAAAGAAAGTGCTAAGCTAATTAATTCACTCTACTCTTCCAACTCACTCCAAGCACGGGTGACTTAGAGTAATGGAAGTGTAGATACAAGGCGACAAGACAACAAAGCCAAATATATAACGGAAAGCTTATATTGAAATGGAAAATCTGGTTTACAAAATTCAAGAACTCACAAGTGGGAGGGATTCCACACTTGTAATCTCCAGAAAATTCTACTAGATAGCCAATGCAAAATGAGAAATTGCTAAAGCTAGTGAGATAAAAAGGCTTAGTAGAAGATGATGCCGCAGTGAAACTCTCACTCCAACTCTGGTTGCCCCAAAGTTGAAGAGTGCTCCTCCTCTAAGAATGAAAGTCCTTCCTTGACAAACCCTAGATGGATGTGCCTCTTCTTTCCTTAGGGTGGACATCCACCCTAGGTCCTCTTCCTCTGGCTAGCCAATCCCTTGAAGTGAAGATCACCTTGGCTTGTCCAAGGTAGGTTGAAGAAGAAGTAGGCACTAAGGGAGCAAGGGTTGCTCCCTTAATCTACTTCCTCTTGGCTCCTCCTTTGGATGTGGATGTAGGTGGGTATGCTAGCATAATAATGTAGCCAAAGGTGTCCCCTTTTGTGGTGGAATGATGGATATATATAGGAATGGAAGAGGCGGGTAGGCGTGCACATTTGATGGAGGACTAGGATGCAATTGGGTGGTGGTTATGGGGATCTAATGGAGGTGTGTAGGGGGTGGTTATGACCTTTGGTGGCCATCCAAGGTGGAGAGACACCACCATTTTTGGTGGCAAAAGTGGGGGGTTCTAGAAGGGACAAATTGGAGGGAAAAATTAGATGGTTGGATGTGGCTTTAAGCTTAGGTGTAGGGTGGAAATGGAAGGATTTTTGGAGGGAAAAGATGGCGCCAACTTTGGGTGGTTATAGGTTGGTTTGGCACAACATTTTTGGTGGCTATTGGAGGTGGTGGTGGTGTGAAGAGGTTCTTGTTGGTTGGCACCAAGATAGAGTAGGAGTAGGTGGAGTTTAGGTGGACTTAGGTAAGGTTTAAGTGGAAGTTTATGCAGGTGGAGTTTAGGGCTAGCCATGGGGAGTAGGAAGAGCTGAACTAATTGTACAACAAGTGTTGTTTCAGAACAACCTTTACTCCATATTTTTCAACAGCTAAGGTTGATGTCATTTAACACTTAGTCTTAAACAACCTTCACAAAGCCTCACATCACAGCCTCTCAATTTAAACAAAGTGTTTAACACTTAGTGCTCTAAAAAGACATCTGGCTTTTCACGCAGCCTCAATGAGCCAAGCCAAAGTACACACTATTAGGTAACATGCCACCACCTAGCACCCGGAGACCGCTTCACAAAGCCACATCAGCATAGTCAAAGCTCAAGGTGAAGATATACCTGCGGGCACACGCATGCTCACAATGCATGTGGCCATGCTGTAGTCGCTCAACAGGGTGAGGCATTTCACTTTATATCGCTATAAATGGTTCTCATTCTCTAATATGAGACTACATGAGCCCAATTCTTCTATGCATCAAGTTCTCCCAATGCCAACATCAGTGATTGATTCCAATTAGCTCCAAAATCCAAACTCTGATCTTAAGGGCTCAATCGAAAGCCCTATGAATCCTCTATTGATTCCATCCTTCAATTGCATGAAAGGAACACAGGAGAGTCTCTAAATCATTCTTCCAAGTTGGCTCTACACCATAGTCGAAGAAGAGCAGCAGCGAAGGCCTAACCTTCCAATTAACCTATGAATTCCTTATCTTACTCGCACCTAAGGCATCACACAAGTACCTAGGGCAATTCCAAACCATCTGGAGTTTAGAGGAAAGCTTCAAGAGGTTTGGAATACATGAGAAACTCTTATGGCATTTGTAGTTTACCAGGGTAGATAAGATGAGGTTGTAATGAGACCAACCAATAGATCATGACTTCTAGAATAATTCTAGACCTATTCAGACTATTAAAACCAATTGGTTTAATCTAGAATTAGCTTCAAATGTCACATTGTGCTCAATGAACTCATCTGCAAACCTCAAGAACCCATACTATACAGAAGTCAGAACTTGATGTAGATCGACTCTAAACTCTCTAAAATTGGTCCTAACAAATTCCTAACAACCTAAGGAATATAGACCAACTCCAAAATCTTAGCTCAGGAGCTCTAAGCTCCAGGAACAACCATAAGTTGACCATGAACATCTCAAGAGTTGACTTTACACATCAGAGTGTTTCACACTCAATTAAAGGCTTACATCAAATCTATGAATCCTCAGAAACTTATCTAACTCAAAAGATCAATGTTTTACTTTTGGAACCTTAGATTTCAGGCTTTTTGCCTAAGCTCTTAAGTAGGGTTGTTCGACAGATCAACCTAATGATCTAACAAACAAATTGAGGGTTGAATTAGACTCTAGAAGCCCTAAGGAAGCTTACTAAGCAATTCTTAAGCTTAGAGGGTCACTGGAAATGCTTCCTTAGCTCTAACCGAGCTGGGGAAGATGACTGTGCTCATAGAGTATAGATCAATAAAACTTGACTCTAATAAGTCAAAAATATTTAGAAGACTCATTGTTGAATGCATACGAATGGCTACGCTAACGTGTTCGATTTTGGAAAACCTGTCGTTGTAGCTTAAAAGCGAAGAATTCATGTTCAACAAATAAAATTTATACCGAAATTAAAATTTCGGGTTGAACACAGGGAGGCGGACGTTTGATTTAAAAACTACGCGTTTCTTTTTATTTGTCACGAAATAATTCAATTTAAAACTATCTAATTATTTACAATAAATAGAAGAGAGAGAGAGTAAGAGAGAAAGAGAATATTATACAGAGAAATCAAAATGAGATGTAGAATAAACAAGGAATTTATCATTATGGAGATTGTTCATTTCACTCTTACAACTACAAAGCATAAAACAATTACTCTAGAAAGCGATAAATTTACTCTAGAAAGCATTAAAAGAATGGAGGGATAAATGTCCTCCTCGACGATTGCTTGGAGGATGAGTAAAACTACACAAGAAAGTAGTAAATCTATACTAGAAAGTAATAAAAAGAATAGGGAGAGAGAAATCCTCCTTGACGGTTGCTTGGAGGATGAGCCGGACGGGACGACGCCTGGACGAAGGAGAACGAAGCAGGACGAAGGAGGACGAAGCAGAAGAACGGGAACGGAGCAGCACGCCGTCATCGTCGCGGGATCCACTTCCGAAGGGGGACGAAAATTTGGACTTTATCTCGCGAGAAGCATCCTGGGTATGAGACAAGCTTCTCTTAAGCTTTGGAGGGGTAGAGAGAAGGAAGGGATGAAAATTTCGTATGGAGGGGGTCTCCTTTTATAGTTGCAAGGAGTGGGGGCAAAATGGACATTATAACTTCAAAATAATAAATGGGGGGTCTTTAGTGACGGATAAAATCGTCGCCAAAGCCCCCAACGTGGGCGTAGCTTCCGAGCCCACGTGCGCTCGCTCAGCTGCTCGCACGCGCAACGCCTACGCACGTTCAACGATCCTTAGCCATCCGATCGAGAGATCGGACGGCTTAAGTCATGCCTTCACCGGCTGCATTGCACGCCCGCCCGCGTGCGATCGCGCATTACGTGCGGGCGTGTGTGTGCGCGTCATCTTGATTGAGCGCGCGGTCATTGGATCGCGATCGTGCGATCGATCGGAGGCACGCCACCGCTCCAATTTTAGCGTGGCGAGGCTCGAATGCGCGTCCCTGCTTCGCGTTAGAGCGCTCGACCAACGTGCCGGGGTCGCATTTATGTTGAGCGCCTAACTTCACCGCGGGCGCGTCGCAGCCGTTGGATCTTGATCCAACGGTAGGGAAAGGCAGATGCGGAGACTGCCGAGATTGCATGCGGTCGTTTGGGCAGCCGAGATGGCGCCACATGGCGCCATCTTGGCCGTCCATCTTCTGGAAGTTGTAGATGGTGCCACGGATGTCGGATTGACTCGATTTTTGCGTCGTTGGGCTGCGATCATCGATCCAAATTCATTCGTGCAGTCGGATTTGTCATCTGAAGTGCGAATTTTCACCATCCTGGCCCTTGATCTTCTAGGGTTCCTGGGTCACTAACTGATGCTACAGATGCCTGATTAGGGCGATCTTGGAGTCGTTGAACTCCAATCGTCGCCCTGATCACATCCATATAGTTCGATCTTTGATCCGAGGCCCCGATAAAATGTTTGCCCTGTCCAAGCACATAGAAGGAGACAATTAACCTCCATTTTATTCAAACTACTCTAAATGCAAGATGATACATGTTATGCAATATTTATATCATGAAATGCAATCCTATGCTTAAGAACATGCAAAAATAGACATTTTAAGTAGTGTAAATGTGTTTACATCACTCACATAAGATGATATGGAGTTTTTCAAGGTGTATCAATGAGTATAGCACACTTTCAAAGTCACCGAAGCCCACTAGAGCTCCAATGATTAATGAATTTGATCGGTAGAAGTCAAAACTCGTTGAAACAACAAAAGAACTATAATAAAAGTTTCCTGATCTTATTTTGAAGCTCAAGAACATGTCAATTCAATCAATTGAAGCTCAGAACAATTGGACAAACTCAAATTGATATGATTTGAATTCTGAGTTCGTCTAAACTCAAAAGAAGATGTTTCACTCAATAGAGTGTGGCAAAATTCTCAGTGAAGTAATGTGAAGGTGGTGGATTGGTTTGATTAAGCGAAGGAACTCCGACCTCCATTCTAGACAATGGCAGATTGGAGGTTAAGTTGAATTAGATGAAATGTGATTGATGGATAATCGAGGAGAAAAGATGGTGTGAAATGATCGTGAAAGGGTGAGAAAGATGAAATAGTGGTTGATTGGATGAATTGAAGCTCGGACAAGGTTGGGATGGCCTCACTGAAGATGGAGAAGTTGAAGTTTGATTACAACTAATTACTCCTAATTATGCCTAAATCTAAGCTAAAGTCTATACCTAAGCTACTCTACCGGTTACCTAAGAAAGGATGAGGGATTCCACCATTGGCAGGATGAAATGGAGAAGAAATTATAGTTGGGGAAGACTAGCAACTCCAACTGAGCGAAGCATGTAGAAGAAGAATGGCAGTGCATTTCTATGCCATTGGCAGGGTGAAGGAGAGGAAGAAGAGGTGAGGGATGCAGTGCTCGATGGATAGCGCTAATAAAAACTAGCTTATCATCATTCTTATGCCCTAAAACTAATCTAGCTCTTAGGGTTTTAACACCATAGACGGGTTTCTAGGCTGCATTTAGGTTAGGATGCATTGCATAATTTTTTGTATTTTTGAACATGTTTATTTGAGTGTAATGGATGTGAACATATCTAAATCCATAAAACCCTATCATTCAGGAAGGCAACAAGTGAAGAGGAAACTAAATTTAGTTGGAACCCAGCTAGATCCAACTCAACACAGCTGGATACCAACTCACCTTGGTTAGGTTTAACTCTCCCAAGCTCCATTCAGCTCATCTTAGCTGGATGATAGCTCGCAGTAGCTCAACTTTGCTCAACTCAACCAAGTCAGCTCGATTCCAGCTCAACATAGCTCCAGATAGGTTCAGTCCAACTCAAGTTAGCTCAACTACTCAAGCTTACCTGCTAGCAGAAGAACTAGCTAGCTAAGTTGAGTAGCTGGGCCCTTATGAAGGCCTCTTCAACAAATTCAGCTCCAGGAAAATCACTTCAACTCTAGATGAACTTCAGATAGCTCCTCCTCTCAAACCCTAGCTCTCTCTACCTCTTTCCACTACTCACATACTAGCTAAGCTCACTTAGCTTAGCTAGTTCTACCTCCATGGCACCTAAACCTAACCGTAACTCACCCAACCTAAGCTCCACCAACTAACCTCACCTAAGTCCAACTAAGCTCCCCTACCCCTACTCATTTTGGCACCAACCATAACATACCTCTTCACCCCTCTCTACCACCAAAAGGCATCACCAAATTCCTTCCAAAAACCATGCACAAGTGGTGCCAACTTTCCCTCTAAATTCCCTTCAATATCCACCTTCCATCTTCCCTTAAACCCATGTCCACCATCCACATAACCCCCTTCTAGAAACCCTCCTTAGCGCCAACATACAACCACCTCTTTACCACCATAACCACCACTTAACCGCCCCCTTAAGTTGGCACCATAACATCCATGCACCCCCCCCCCCCCACCCCCATGTGGCGCCAACTAAACCTAGCCCTTCATCTTGTAGCCACCACCACATGGAGCCATTCTAACCTATTTCCTATGCCAACCCTTAAACCTAAACCCACCTAAATTGGCACCAAGTCTCCTTAGCTCAACCTCCATACATCCCCTCCATTGTCGGCAATAAACCCTAGCCCTCTAGCTCATAACCTCCACCCTACAACTCCATCCTAACCCTACAACACACCACACCAACTCCTTAACCCTAGTTATCACAAAGGATGGCACCAACCATTAAGTATCCCTTCACTTTGGCGCCATCAATCCAAACCCTAGGATCCCTTAACCACCCTCAATGATACATCCTAGCCATCCCTCCCTTAACTATACCTACCCTCCCCTTCTACTCTATAAAAGGAATATTAACTACCCAATTCCATTTCACCTTTGGCTACATACATCACTCATCCTTCCACCTATAATCCACCACATCCCATAGCCAAGAGAAGGAGAAGAAGAAGATCAAGGAGACACTCTACATCCTTGGTACCTTCACCCCTTCCCTTCTCTCTTGTGCCCACACCAGCCAAAGGTTAATCTTGGTAGGAGGATGTCTAAAGGAGAAGTCTTTAAGGTGGTTCATGCCCACCCTTGGAGGAGTTTTCTAGAGTGGAATTTCTCCACTCTGGGAGGAGCTAGGGCACTCCCACCAATGGCTTGCTAATGAAGACAGCATCATCTCTAGAGGAACACATCAAAAAGGGATTTGGAGGAATCATTTTCAAGCCTAGGAGCAACTAAGCTTGGAGCAAGGATTTCTCCCCTTCACCAACATCCCCAGGAGGATTTTTGTTTCATCATTTTGTGTTTTTGTTTCTGTAGTAGAAGCATTCCTCTACTAGCATTTTTTGTAAAATAATTTTCTCCGTATATCAAAGTTGCCTTTCTAAAATTTTTGTCACATTTTATTAATTACTTTTTACTCTAGCGCACTCGCACCCTCTCTCTAATTACCCTAGCTCTTCACATACCTAGGGCAACTTTCTATCACTTAGGTTTTAGCAATTAGGCATAGTCTTTCTTAGCATAGTATATTTCGTTGCTCCGTTATTTCAAAAATCTTAAAAAATCTTATATTCAAAAATTACAAAAAGAAAGTTGATTTCCTAATTTCAAGTGAGGGTTTTCAAAATTACAAACTTGCCTCCTTGGATGACCCTAGATACCATCGCTATCTAGGATTACAAATTTAAAAGCAATTGCGGATTTGCATGTTACAACAACTTAAAATCCTTACTTTAACAAACCACACATTTTTGAGATCAAGCACTCGAGAAAAGGAGGGAGAGACACCGAAGGTTGGAAGAAACCTATTGAACAATCGCTGTTGGAGAAGGGGGAATGTGGTTGCTGCTTGATCATTGGAGTCGTAAGGGGGTATTAAAGGGTAAGAGGAAGGGTAGAGGATCTGAATCTAGCCGGGATTAGGTCTAGCTTCAAGGTGCTCACCGTCGTCTTCGAGGATAGTGAACTTACCACACCTAGGTTTTAGGATTCTAGATTCATCTAGGCTGTTAGATGGGACAAAATAGTTAGAGCGAAGCTCCATGGCTGTAATGGAGGTGTCCCGACATCTAATGGATGATGATTCAAAGTTCTCGTCACCAGCCATCATCAGCCATTGACGAGAAAAAAGAGGAGACAAAGAAGAGTACATAGGGACCTGAAAGAAATATTTAAAGGACCTAAGTATAATGGAAATGACTTAATGCAATGAAACCTAGGGACTTAAATGCAAATTAGTAAATTAAATAAGTAAATTAATTTATTTCTCTTTCAACCTTTTATATATTATTATAAATATGATAAATAATACATTTATGTCTTAATATTACATCTTTTCCCTTTTTAGATTTATTTAACTAAGTTATTAATATTAGTGCCTTAATTAATAACTAAGTTATGTAATACACATAACCTTCATTATAGATAATTACTATTAGCTAAATGATTTTATATAAGTACTAATTATTAATTAAACATAGATAAATGCTTATTAACCAACACTTTAAGTATTTTAACATATAATTAAGGTATTTCCTATTATTACCTTAAGTATAAAATTAACCCTAATATAATGTCATTCACTAGTAATTTAACTAAGAAAACTAGCTACTAATGATGAATTAGGAGCCATGATGAGTTTCTCATCATACACACGTACACTAAATGTGCACATTTAAATTATCCATAAACATTTCCCTTATTTTTATTTATACTCATATGGGTTTAGTAGCAATTACTACATTACCTTTTTATCCATTTATTCTCTAGGCCCATACACACAACCTAAAGGCCACTACACACCACCAATCAACCCCACCTAGCCTAAACCCTACTTAGTTCCATGCCACCTTAAGCCACCACCTAAACCTACCTAAAACCCACCCCTAATGACCCTATATCCCAAGCCAATTTCCCCTCCTTATCCATTTTTTTGGCCACCCTTGACCTATACCCTCACCTTAAGTTATACATGGCTAGAACCTTCTACCCTTAGGATACACCCCTTAACCTATGCCCTATACTCCTTCCTTGGAACAACACACCTAGGTGGCCCATCTATAAAAGAGAGGACCCCCCATAAGCATCTATTTTGGCAATAAATCGGTGTTCTAAAATAGCTTCGTTGTAATATAGCCAAAAATAGCACTCAAATAAATAAAATTTATACTCGAAAAGTTTGAGGTCGTTCGCTACGAGCAAGTAGGAATTCAATTCTCAAGATTGCAATTTTAAACAATAGAGATAAGAAACTATAATCAAGAATTGACTCAAAATAATGTCAAGTGTCAGATTGGAAAAAGAATGGAGTAAAATGGTGATGTGAATCATCAATTACTCCCTACAATGATATCAAATGGAACTCAATAACTATGTATGAAATAAACTCAATTTAGTCAATTGATTGAATGATCAGACGTCTTAAACGTCTAGATGAATAGTGCTCTACTTCTTCTTTCTCTGATTTCTTCTTCTTCTCTTCTTCTCTTGCTTTCCTTCTTCTTCATAGGCTCTTCTACTGTTGTATCTCTTCTTCTCTTCCTCTTTTTCTTTTCTTCTTCTCTTTCTGCACTTTTCGTTCTCTTCCTAGTTACATAGAGGGGGAAAGGGTCTCAAATTTGGCTAAGTGTCAGCCAATTCTCCAGAGAGCAAAACCCCATTGCCGCCATGCGCTCTCTCCCTTTATCTCTCTGGGTCACACTCTCCTAGAGCCTTCAATAGTACTGAGTATTTGGGTATTCGGATGAAGCGTGGACCAGGGTTCAGACTCACCAGCAGTGGGTGGTGAGCGAGGAGTGAACGCTCAGGCAGGTCTGGTGTACTAGGTCTGTGGAGGAGAGGTCACAGACGAGGCACGTGATGGGTGTGAGGGACCTTACCATTGTGTTTGAGGCGATAATCCCCATACACAAATTCAATTTATGTCACTGTTGTCGCTCGTAAACTTCCAAGGTGGGACTATCCGTCCCCCTTTTCTTCACGCAGTACATGCAGCAGCTGGTGGAGAGGTCTTTGTCTTAATTCCTATCATGTCCCAGTCCAAGGACTCAATTGGTCCCTGTGTTAGGTTCCTGGAAGGATTCCGTGCTACCTGGGATGAGTGCTTGGGGCCACAAATGTTGGAGAGAACTTAGAGCAAGCTTGAAGCTTGCGACGTCAATGGCGGAGGGAGCTGGTACCTGAAATCAACAATAAGCCCTTTCGACGGTGTCATGAAGCTTAGGAATAATTGTTGGAGCACGACGAGTGTGATGATGGCAGTGGTGTGCAGTGAGTGTGTGAGAAGAGGCCTGTCGACCTTGCGAAGGGTGGCCAGAGAGGCATGAGTTCTGCAGAGGGTTTAGAGGAGCAATTAGCCTAACGAAGTTAGGGCTTTTGCTCCTAAGGTCGAGGCAAAGGTGTGGAGCATGGAAGTCTTGGCATAGGTGATCTGCAGTGGCCGCTAGCGCTCACCGGAGGAATGCCGGCAAGATTGAAGATGGAGTTGCGAAGGGCGTCGAAGAGGTTGAAATGGAGTGTTGGAGGTACTGGTGTGACATAGAAAAGCTGAGTCGATTAAGGTATGTAGCAAACGATGGGGGAGGAGATGGCACCAGTTGTGGTATGACCGATGTCGGAGACGAAGCTGGCTCTGATAAGGGTTGGACGACGAGGATGAAGGGGATAGGGACGCCGGCTAGTGCTGCTCGATGTGGAAGAAGGCAAGGAAGGAGAATCTGTCACAGGTATTGCAGTCAGATGATGAGGAGAGGCAAGGAGAGTCATTAGAGCTTGAAGAGCACTTCGGTCGAGAAAGAGTAGAGGAATTGGAGGTGTTTCTGGCCAAATTCGAGTGTGAGAACGGTTTGATTTTGAGGTTTTTTTATAGGCCTTTAGAGGAGGTTTTGGGCTTGGGAAGCAAGCATGTAAACCTTTGCCAGAGTTGGGAATTTTTTTGATGCCCAAATCTCTCATGCATTCGCATGAGAGATTCGGAAGGTTTTGGGGCATGAGATTTGGCTCAAAATGAAGGGAATTCCTTGACGAACTTCCCTTTCATTTGAAAGGGATTCGTCAAGGAATTAAGGAGTTCTTACCAATTTTAGGTTGTTGATGCTTGTAGGAATAGGATTAATGGTGGCAGGGACCTATTTATGTAAATGATGACTGTAGGTTTCTGCCCTACTAGGAGGGGTGACGTGATAAAATGCGGAAATAAAACAATATCACAGAATAAACAAACAATCACACAAGTACACAAATGTTTTTAGGTGGAAACACAAACCAGGTGAAAACCACCACCTAACCCTCTCGAGTTAGGATTTTCCGATCAACCTAGTTGATCAAATCCACTAACCGAATCACTTTAAAATGAGGGTGATTCAACCTCAGTACAACCACGCTACAAGTACGAGGGTAGCGTTCCTCAACCCCTTCTCTCCACGAGAAGGATTTTTTCCCATGAAGGAGACGGGAATTCGCAAAGCGAATACCCAACCAAATAACAAAGATAAAATAAACAACAAACCTATAGAGCTGACAAAGTAATAAACCTAAGCTTCTATAGGATTTAGGAAACTCCTCTTTGCAAGGAG
Organism: Thalassia testudinum; assembly: GCA_037157565.1. Lineage (NCBI taxonomy): Eukaryota > Viridiplantae > Streptophyta > Magnoliopsida > Alismatales > Hydrocharitaceae > Thalassia > Thalassia testudinum. The sequence goes on along the minus strand of JAZHRO010000014.1, from coordinate 125,278,738 downwards.
TGCGTCGACGATGACGCGGGTGCGTGAGCCACGCAACGGCGCAATGTCGCTCTTGTGAACAACGGCGGGAGAGCAGGTGCGCGAAGGCTTGATGCTCTCAAGGGAATGAAGCTTAAGCTTGGAGAACAAGGGCTTCTCTTGGACACAAGAGTGTGAGAGTGTATTACAAGGTGTCTCTTGGTGTGTATCTTGTATGTCTAAGTGTCTATTTGTGTTGCAAAGGTTCCCCTCTATTTATAGAGGCCTTAGGAAGGCTTTGGAAGGCTTAGGAAAGGTTCTATAGCCGTTGGGAACAAAGCCCAAGTGAATCAGCCTGAAATCAGGAACAATCATTATTCTGACAGGCTTATCAGACGTCTAATTCTAGAATCAGACGTCTAGAAGTTCACTTTAAGACGTCTGATTCCAAGGTCAGACGTCTGATTTTGGGCAGGTCTCTCCCTGACTTGGATCAGATCTAAACAGGGTTTTTACGCAAGTCCATCAAACGACATACAGGACGTCTGGCACTATGTCTGGACGTCTGGAAACCTACTTTTACTGTGGGAATTGATTTCCAAACGTTGCAACGGCTAGAAAATCTCTGAGAAGAGATTTTGGGTCAGCCGAGGCAAAACTGTCAATTATCAGACGTCTGGAAAGGCCTAAGGACGTCTGATAAGGCTCTAATGGTCATATTCTGCAATGTCTGTTAAGCTAGCCAACGGTCCACTATCTGGACGTCTGGCAAGTCCATCAGATGTCTTCTAAGACGTCCGCACGAAGGTCTGGACGTCTGATTTCATCAGACAGAACTAGCTACGTCCAGCCTAATAGTTATCAGACGTCTGAAACAACAGTCAGACGTCTTAAAATACTTTATCAGACGTTTGATTTGGGAATGAGACGTCTGGAAGTGTTGTTTGAACCATATATTGGTTTTCTAAGTATTCTACAAAAAACCTAAGTATCCTAGGGTTGTGCCGGTGTTCCTTGGACTACTGTTAGGGTTCTTTGAGGCTCTTTAACATAATTTCTAAGGAAATAAAGAGCAACAAAAGAAACGAAAAATACAAGTACAAAAGAAGGAAATCTATCCTATTCTTCATTTCCTTCCATCTTCAATCTGTCGCTCCACGCGAACCTCCTGTGTTTTCCGTCAAGCTCCTCCAATCCATCCTGGATGCGAGCTCGAACTCCATCTAAACACGTCTACATTTGCAATTGACCTGAAATCTAGGACTCAAATTGCAAATGTTAAATGACACGTGTTTTGTTATCATCAAAACAAATGATCGTGGTGCTCTAGCACCAACAATCTCCCCCTTTTTGATGATGACAAAATCGTAAATAATAATGCAGAAAAATCCTCCCCCTTTTTGACATTATCAAAAGGTCTGATTGGTTTTAAATTTCCTATAACTCCCCCTTAAGACATGCTCTTCTATGAATTTATTTTAACAAAGGTGATATTCTCCCCCTTTTTGTAACAACAAGATAGCTATTATTTTTCTCCCCCTTACTAAAGGAAATTTAGCTACCTTACATCTCCCCCTTAAAAATTGACAATTAGCTCATCATTTTTTTAACTCCCCCTATCTAAGTGCTTATAAAAAGATAGGGTTAAGAATTTTACCTCACCTACCATGGCCAATAAAATGGCCCAAATGGTGGTGGTGGATGCCACATCGGATGGGGCTCCCATTTGTAGCTTGGAGGCCCGGGCATTGGCGCCGGTCTCTAATCTGGTGGTCGACGTGCGGCGGGTCTGTCGTTTGTTCGCCGTCTCGTCGGTCTTCTTATTCTCCTCCTTGGTCTACTCCTTGGTTCTCCCAACTCGAGTTGACCAGCCTTTAGCTTGTAGGTCCAGTCCTTTCTGTTGTAGTTATCCCTGAACCCTACAAAACAAGATTCCAAATTTTTCTTCGGTATCCAAGTGAGCTTGGATCCGGATCTGTTAGCGGGTCTCCTTGATGGAGATCCTTTCTCAATCTTAGGGCTATAAAAATCATCTACTTTATTGATTAGTTTGCTAGAGTTTTCCCTAAGACAAGCAATTTCTTTTTCTATAGTATTCATCTTAGTCCTTAAATCAGAAATTTCTAACTTTAGACTATCATTTTCCTCAATCAACTTATTACTTTCATTGATGAGGTTATTATTTTCTAATAACAGGTTATTATCCTTAGGACTAGTTTCTATGTCCTTAAGTTTTATTTCTAACCTATCATTTTCAGATTTAAGGAAACTAAGATTCTCTTTCATGCTTTTGTTTTCTATTTTTAATGATTTACTAAGCTCAAATAGTTCATTAAAAGCTTCTTGTAAATCATAACTTACCTCATTGTCGCTGTCGTCGCTTCCGCTTTCGTTGTCGCTATTGCTTCCTCTGGCCATGAAACAAAAGCAAGCAGTTTCTTCTTTTTCTTCTTCTTCTTCCTCCGAGCTTGTCTCCTCATGAGTGCCTTCCAACCTCCTCCATATCTCGTGGGCGGTGGTGCACTCTTTGATTTTCTCGAACTCCTTCAGACTCAATGCGCAATATAGGGCATTCATTGCCTTTGCGTTGAGTGAAAGCTCTTGAATCTGTAGTTGTGAGTAGCCTCCTTGGTGCCGCTTCGGGATCTCATATGGGGTTTCGCAACATCCCCATATCTCAAATTTAGTGGCTTGGAGCCACGTCTTCATCCTCAACTTCCAATATCCAAAGTCTCTCCCGTCGAAATAGGGTGGTCGGACGGTGGACTGCCCTTCGGAGATTCTGATTGCTGATGTGCTTCCCTCCATTTGATCTCTTGCCGGGTGTTACTACGATCTCGCAAGTCCTGCTCTGATTACAAATGTAGGTTTCTGCCCTTCTAGGAGAGGTGACGTAATAAAATGCGGAAATAAACAATAAAGCAATCTCACAAAAAATCAATCGCACAAGTACACAAATGTTTTTAGCTGGAAACCCAAACCGGGTGAAAACCGCCACCTAACCCTCTCGAGTTAGGATTTTCCGATCAACCTTGTTGATCAAATCCACTAACCGAATCACTTTAAAACAAGGGTGATTCAACCTCAGTACAACCACGCTACAAGTACGAGGGTAGCGTTCCTCAACCCCTTCTCTCCACGAGGAGGATTTTGTCCCACGAAGGAGACGAGAATTCGCAAAGTGAATACCCAACCAAATAACAAAGATAAAAAAAACAACAAACCTATAGAGCCGACAAAGTAATAAACCTAAGCTTCTATAGGATTTAGGAAACTCCCCTTTGCAAGGAGTGCGTCGACGATGACGCGGGTGCGTGAGCCACACAACAGTGCAATGTCGCTCTCGTGAACAACGGCGGAGAGCGGGTGCGCGAAGGCTTGATGCTCTCAAGGGAATGGAGCTTAAGCTTGGAGAGCAAGGGCTTCTCTTGGACACAAGAGTGTGAGAGTGTATTACAAGGTGTCCCTTGGTGTGTATCTTGTGTCTCTAAGTGTGTCTCTTGTATGTCTAAGTGTCTATTTGTGTTGCAAAGGTTCCCCTCTATTTATAGAGGCCTTAGGAAGGCTTTGGAAGGCTTAGGAAAGGTTCTATAGCCGTTGGGAACAAAGCCCAAGTGAATCAGCCCGAAATCAGGAACAATCATTGTTCTGACAGGCCTATCAGACGTCTAATTCTAGAATCAGACGTCTGGAAGTTCACTTTAAGACGTCTGATTCCAAGGTCAGACGTCTGATTTTGGGCGGGTCTCTCCCTGACTTGGATCATATCTAAACAGGGTTCCTACGCAAGTCCATCAGATGACATACAGGACGTCTAGCACTATGTCTGGACGTCTGGAAACCTACTTTTACTGTGGGAATTGATTTCCAAACGTTGCAACGGCCAGAAAATCTCTGAGAAGAGATTTTGGGTCAGCCGAGGCAAAACGGTCAATTATCAGACGTCTGGAAAGGCCTAAGGACGTCTGATAAGTCTCTAACGGTCATATTCTATAGTGTCTGTTAAGCTAGCCAACGGTCCACTATCTGGACGTCTGGCAAGTCCATCAGACATTTTCTAAGACGTCTGGACTAAGGTCTGGACGTCTGATTTCATCAGACAGAACTAGCTACGTCCAGCCTAACAGTTATCAGACGTCTGAAACAACAGTCAGACGTCTTAAAATACTTTATAAGACGTCTAATTTGGGAATTAGACGTCTGGAAGTGTTGTTTGAACCCTATATTGGTTTTCTAAGTATTCTACAGAAAACCTAAGTATCTTAGGGTTGTGTCGGTGTTCCTAGGGCTACTGTTAGGGTTCTTTGAGGCTCTTTAACATAATTTCTAAGGAAATAAAGAGCAACAAAAGAAACGAAAAATACAACAAGTACAAAAGAAGGAAATCTATCCTATTCTTCATTTCCTTCCATCTTCAATCTGTCACTCCGCGTGAACCTCCTCTGTTTTCCGTCAAGCTCCTCCAATCCGTCCTGGATGCGAGCTCGAACTCCGTCTAAACACGTCCACATTTGCAATTGACCTGGAATCTAGGACTCAAATTGTAAATGTTAAATAACACGTGTTTTGTTATCATCAAAACAAATGATCGTGGTGCTCTAGCACCAACAATGACAAAGTTAGAGGTCTTTTTGTAAAGATTTTGAAAGTTAAGGGCATAAATGTAATCAGATAGGACCAAGTTGTAAACTAGGTCAAGACAATTTCAGCTTGGGTCCAAATTTTGGTACAAACTAATTTGGACCTAAGAAATCCAATGGTGAAGTTGGATTTTTGTTTTGATCACGTTTGACTTGGTAATTTATGCAAAAGCCAAATTAGGGTAAATGTCTATTTGAGACTCTATTTTGGGCCAAAATGGGTTCTGATGGTCAATTTGAAGGTACCAAATCCTAGAGAATATTTTTCTATGAATTTCAAAGGATTTAGGTAAATTTTATTCTGACCAAAACCTAGTTAATTAAGCAGGTCTATTTTTAGGGTTTCAAAAGTCATTTAATTCTCAAAACATTCAAAATCCCATTTCTATTTGTTCTAACCCACTTGTTACCCTCTTAAGACCATTTCACCCTTAATTAAGCCCTGAGAAAACCTGTGGTTGTACTATATTCAAGTTATGATTATAGAATTACAGTTTTAACCCTGATTTCTAATCTCTCCCTCAGAATGGATTTGTAGTGAATTATGGCTCTCTGGCAGTTATGTAGGAGCATTTACTGACATAATTAGATCAAAATGAGCTAGTTATGGGCCATGATGGTGTTCCCATCATACCCGCATGCGTAGCTTTTGCTAGTCTCTTAGCAAAATTTCAAAGGATTTACTCGAATTCTAGACCACATGTTTCCATTTGCTTGGACTCTGATGTGTGATTTCTTTTATAGATTAGGTTAGAATGCTCATAATAGGCCTAGAGGTACTCAAGTATCAACCAAGATCCAGACCTGACCAGCTCTAGCCTCAATCTGCTAGGAAGGCTTCTAAGGCCCACAGGAACTAACCTAAGGTTCGTTGAACTCCGCGGTTAAAGCACCTATGCTTGTAACATGTTTTACCTAGGTTCAGGTTGTAGTGCGATTTTGTAAGAGAGAGACAGAAGAATTTTCTTTTATTTTTGGAGAGTTTTCTCTCTCTTTTCTTTTTATTTCTAGCCTTAGATTAGCTTTACAGCACATTCTATATCGGATTCCTAGTTCCCACCATCAATCCTCTTAGGGTCCTTGGTAATCAATGCTTTGAGATAGCACTGCCCAGGGAAACCCACAGAACCTTGGCTTTCGAGATTTCGAGATAATCCCACCCATGGCATTCTGTAGCTAAATCCAGATCCTGGCAATCAACATTTCATGATAATGACGCCCATGGCATCTGAACCAGTACAAGGTGCTTACATGCCCCTGGTAGGATATTTGGATATCCTAGGAGACAACCACTGAGGAGACGATATGCTATTACGCATCTTCGAGGGGAATTTGTTGCCTCTCCGCACCGAGAACTCGTCCAAATCAACATTTGTTGATCAGCCGCTCCTAATCTAGGTAACTTTTTTAGAACAGATTTAATGCATTTGCATGAATTTGATACTTAAGTGCACTAAACCAGACTATGTGTAGATTGGGGTGCTTAGGTTACCGAGACCTGCAAACTAGAGGTCAGTTAACAAGGTCGAATAATCCCTAAGCCTTAGACCTAATACTTAAGCTTCGTATTTTCCCCAACCTCTTGAGCCTCTATCCAGATCTTAGTGGATACTTGAATTTTTAACCCTAGAATTACAGTCCAAGACGCCTAAGATCAGCGTTCATACTAATCTCTTTTTGTCTCTTAGCACTTTTTCTCTTTCATTTTCTTCCCTTTTGATTTGTTCTAGAATTGAGTCATTTCTTTAATCTTTTATTGCTGACTATCACTTTTTCATTTCTTTTCAAATTGTGCATTTTTTTGACATTTTTATCTCCTCCCCTTTTCTCCTCAAAAATGATATGCAATCAATTCACTCAAAATTTCCTCCCTTCTCCTATTTTTGTTCTTTTTCAATTTCTTTTGTCTTTTTTGGATTTTGGAATATGCGATTTTTTTGATGAAACCCTTTCTTGTGAAGTGATTTTCATAGTGTTTTGCACTTTAATACCCCCCCATGCTTACGACTTGCAATGCCTTCATTGTAAATTAGGTGGGTTCAAGTTCAGCTTAGATCATTCACTAGAATAGGTTTTGGATGGGTTGATGGGTTGGGATGACTGTTGCGGATGATTTCAAGCTCGGGTATGAGTACTAGAGGTGGAGTCGGCTATTCTAATAGATGAACCATAAAGTGCAATTTGAGTTCAGCATAAGATGTGTCAAGAAGGGTTTCTGGTTTTTCAAAAAGATGATGGGTTGCCTCCCATTATGCATTGAGTTTAACGCCATTAGCTGGGCATAATAAGCTCAGGGGGAATGGAGATCAAAAGATACCTCATCCATGTTCGTATCAGTGAGTTCAGTGAATGGCTTAAGTTGCTGACCATTCAGGACAAAGGGTTCTGAATCAAGGCTGGGTCAGCTAATTTCTACATCTCCATTTCCAAAGATTCGTCTGATAAGATATGATCCAATCAATTTTGATTTGAGCTTTCGTAGGAACAATTTGAGTTTGGCATCAAAGAGTAGGACTTTGTGACCAAGGTGAAAGATCTTTTGGATATGAGCTTGTCTTGAAAGGCCTTAACCCGCTCTTTGCAAATTCATGATTTCTCATATGCATCATTGCGTAATTCATCGATCTAGCTTATTGGAAGCTTTCTATGAGTTTTTGCCTTAGAAAAATCTAGATTACACTTCCATATAGCCCAATAGGCTTTCTGCTCCAATTCGACGAGGAGGTGACATGCCTTCCTGTACACCAATCTGAAAGGAGACATGCCCAATTAGGTTTTCTAGGCAATCCTATAAGCCCACAAGGCTTCCGAAAGTCGGGACGACCAATCCTTCTTGTCTGGTTGGATACTGACTTGAAGGATTTTCTTGATCTCTTGATTCGATAGCTCAGCTAGACCGTTTGTTTGGGGGTGATAAGGAGTAGAGATTCAATGCGACACCCCATATTTGGTCATCAGTGATCTGAACTGAGCATTTTTGAAATGGGTCCCTTCATCAGAGATAATGGCACGTGGAATTTCGAACTGAGAAAAGATGTTATGATGAATGAATTTGATTACCACCTTATGATCGTTGGTTTGGGTAGGAATGGCTTCGATCCATTTGGACATGTAGTCAACAGCAAGAAGAATGTATTCAAAGCCATTTGAAATAGCGAAGGGTCCCATGAAATCAATCCCCTAGATGTTGAAGATTTCGCATACGAGAATCAATTGTAAAGGCATCAAATAGCGGTGGCTCATGTTGCCCAAGGTCTGGCAATGAGTGCATGCCTTACAGTGATCGTATGCATCTTTGAAAATCGTGGGCCAATAAAAGCAACACAGGTGGACTTTTGCTGCTATTTTAAGTTTAGAAAAGTGTCCGCCGCAGGCCTAGTCATGGTAGAAGGACAAATTGTCTTGAATTTCTACTTCTAAGATGCATCGTCTAATGATCATATCAGCACCAATGCTGAGGAAGTATGGATCTTCCCACATGTAGTACTTGGCATCGGAAAGCAATTTGTCTTTCTTGGCGTTAGGCCAATCAGACAAGATCTGATGTGATGCCAAGTAGTTTACTAGATCAATAAACAAAGGAAGTTCCATACTAATAGTCAGGAGGTGCTCATCGGGAAAATGTCCTGTGATGGGGCTGGAAGGGTCAATACTGTCAGAAGGAAGGTGGGATAAGTGGTTAGCTACCACGTTCTGCTTTCCCGCTTTATTGCGAATCTCGAGATCAAATTCTGGAAATAGCAAGATCCAATGGATTAGTTGAGGTTTTGCGCCCTTCTTCGCAAGGAGGTGCCTCACTGCAGTGTGATCTGAGTATATGATAACAAGGAACCCAACAGATATGATCTGAATTTTTCCAGGGCAAATACTTTGACATTCAGCTCTTTCTCAGTAACTATATAGTTACGTTGAGCCTCGTCGAGTGTCTTGCTAGCATAGTAGATGACCATGGGTTTCCCATCTATTTTCTACCCAAGTACCACTCCTACAGCATAATCAGATGCATCGCACATGACCTCAAAGGGTTGAGACCAATCAGGAGACTGCAGGGTAGGTGCTTAGGTAACTCGATCATGTAGGATTTCAAATGCCTGAGTGCATTCCTTGGAGATTTCAAAGGGGACATCCTTAGATAGAAGATTAGTAAGGGGGTGCATGATTTTCAAAAAATCAGGAATGAATCGACAGTAAAAATCGAAGTGCCCCAGAAAGGATCGGATGTCTTTAACCAAGCTAGGCATAGGGAGTTTGGAAATCAAATTCACCTTGGCCCAATCAACCTAGATGCCCTTTTCGGAAATGAGATTCCCTAGGACAATTCCCTCACATACCATGAAGTGGTTCTTTTACTAGGAAAGAACCAAGTTCACATCGATGCACCGCTTGAGGATTTGGAACAAGTGTAGGAGGCAATCATCAAATGATTCGCCAAATACCGAGAAGTCATCCATGAAAACTTCAAGGTATTCACCTACCATATCTGAGAATATGGCAAGCATGCACGGCTGAAAAGTGGCAGGTGCATTGCAGGGGCCAAACGGCATCCTTCGGAATGCATATGCTCTGAAGGGATAGTAAAAGGTGGTCTTCTATTGATCCTCACAATGGATTGTGACCTGATTGTACCCGGAGTACCCATCCAAAAAAGCAGAAGAATCAATTTCCCACTAGTCTCTCGAGAATTTGATCAATGAACGATAGTGGGAAATGATCCTTCTTCGTGGAGGAATTGAGTTTTCTTTAATCAATGCCGACACTCCACGAGTTTGCTACATGGGTTGGTATGGTTTCTCTGATTTCAGTCGTGATGACGGTGTGTGATGGGAACACCATCATGAGCCCTAACTAGCTCATTTTAACCTAGAAAAGAGAACAAAAGCCCCTACATAACCAACTGAAGGTCCTAATTCCATGAATAACCATTCTAAGAAAAAAGCAAGAAACTGCAATTTTACCATTGCAGTACAACAACGGGTTCTCTCATGAGCTAAACATAGGTCAAATGGTCTTAACAAGATAAAAAGTGGGTTCATTCAAACAGAAAAGGGTTCATGTGAATTCTAAGAATTAAATTTCTTGTAACCCTAAAATAAGACCCACTTTATTTAACAAGGTTTTGATCAGGATAAAATTCACCTAAACCCACTAAAAATCATGGAAAAATATTCTCTAGGGTTTAAAACCTTCAATTTGGCCCTTGGAACCTATTTTGACCAAAATTGGGGCCTAAGTCAAATATTTACCCTAAATTGGGTTTCTGCATAAATTGCCCAATCAAACGTGGTCAAACCCAAAATCCAACTTTATCATTGGATTCCTTATGTCCAAATTAGGTTTTTGCCATAATTTGGACCTAAGGGGAATTCATCTTGACCCACTTTGCAAGTAGGTCCAGCCCAATTACATTTCTACACTTATCTTTTGAAAACTTCTGCAAAAACCCCCTAACTTTGTCTTCATTCTTTGCAATTTGGTCCCACCACCATTATGGTGGAGGAAATCCTACTTCGACGAGATTTTGACGGTGAGATCTCCCTAATCTCTCAGAGAATCCCCTTCAAAATTGAAAGGGAGATTCTTTGAGAAATCTCCTCTAGTATGAACACAATTTGAGGCTCTATTTAGTACCTAATCTCTCATGCAAATGCATGAGAGATTTGGGTCTCCTGCAAGTTGCCATCTTCGGTGAGCTTGCCATGCTTGGAAGCTTAGCTTCCAAGCACAAATCCATCCTCCAAGACCTATATAAGTAGGACCAAGTCACCCCACATCTTCCAATCTTGACATTGGTCGGAAAATCCCTAAAATTCATCTCCTCCTGCTCCAGCCAGTGGCTCACCAAGCTCCGGTGACCTCCCTCTCTCTCCCTCGTCGCCTAGCCATAATACCAGTGGCAGGGTCCTCTTCCTCCTGTTCGTCCGCATCGTGTCGTACCAGCAGATTCCTCTGTAGCCCCTTCATCGTCGCCATCCTCCCCGCCACTGAGTGCTTTGTCTCCGGTGACGGCGATACGATCCAGCCGCCATCTCCACCTCCCCCTTAATCTCTTTACACCCACATAATTTCCCTTTTCCCTTCTAATCCTTTTTCCCTCTTTATTTCATGAAAACACCCTTCGACGCACTCCATCACCATCACCCCTTCCACCTCCGGCCAGACCTCCGGTGAGGCATCCCCGTTGCTCTGCACCTCCATTTGCCTCGCCAACCATCCCATAAGCCCTGCAACACTTCACTGAACATAAGCCCTCACTCCATACACACCATCACTCACCCACAAGGGCCCCTGAACATACCCACTCACATGCACACAAGGTGCCCTAGGCACGTGCACTTTGGCAGCCCCACGCCACGTCGACCCCCGCAGTACACTCGCCGTGTCTCGACGAAGCCTCCTAAGCTTTCTGACAAGGCTGTGAGGTCGTTTCCATGTTAACAGGTATAGGAGGTTTGCCGCCATTGACAACAGCGAGGAGCTTGCTTGTGAGCTCCCTTCAAGTCTGTCCGCTCCAGGCCAACAGTCCCAGGTTGCACGGACTTCCCATGCCCACGGATCCAGGTAACCAATTGGCACTGAAGGTCGAATCATTAGCTGCAATCAAGCGAAGTTCCCTACTGCGGATGCACAGGAGGGGAGGTGGGAAGATATTCCCACCTCGGAAACTCTTGCCTGCCCACAACTGAATAAATTGCAAAACTGCATAGGGCTTATGGCCTCATATCCACAGGGTGAGGTCCCACTAACCTTCACCCGCCTCGTCCGAGACCCAACCTCTGCAGACCTGGCATTACCCGTATACCCAACCCAGCACACCTCGCCCACCACAGCATGCCGGTGGGCCTGGTCCCGGGTGCGTACCCGACCTAATTACCCGAGACGGTGGCTTTGGGAGAGAAAACATAAGAGAGAAAGAGGAGAAGAGAGCGTGTGCAGGTAGGGGTAGGTTTTTCTCTTGCAAGGAAAGGAGTAGAAGAGGAAGCCAAGGAAGAAGAAGGTGAAGGCCAAAGAGGAAGAAGCTAAAGCTAGAGGAAGCTAAGGAAGGAGATGACAAGGCCAAAGAAGAAAGAGCAGAAGAAGAAGGAGCTATCAAAGAAAGAAAGAGAAGGAAGGAGAAGAAGCTGAAGGAAAAGAAAGGCTAAGGCACAGACACGAGAACAGAAAAAAGAAAGAAAGAAGAAGAAGGAAGAAAGTAGCCGCAAGAGAAGAACAGAGAAGAGATCACAATCGAAAAGGGAAGAAACAAAAGCACTGTAGCACCCATAGTTTAACACGTCTGATTCACAAATCAGACGTCCAATTTTTGTGCTTGTTAGCATTGATTTCTTTAATCTTGTGTGTCTACATTATTACACTGTAATTCTGGTTTTCATTGCATATTATGTTCAATTTCTCAAAGTTGTGCACTTGATTTGTAAACCCTAATTTGATTCCTATGTTCGACCTCTGACTTAAAACTTCGAGTAATAAAATCTATTTGTTTTCAAAGCGATTTCAACTATATTACAACGTGTTACTTTAAAACCCGATTTCTCCTTGTAAATATCTTGGCGCTGTTACTGGGGAGCAATGGGCGATTTAGAAATCTTGATTACAATTTTTGATTTGGTACTAACTTGATATATCTCTTTTGTTGTGATTGTTTCAGGGGAGAAGATTGAAAGGAAGACGGCCGCACAGCAAACACGCTTGGGGTAGGTAATCTCTGATTAGTTGCTTTCTCTTAACCCCTCATTCTGAAAAGGAAAAACAAGATAAAATCAATTAGGGCTACCTGATTTCCATCTTTAGCTAAGTCACCAAAGTTTCTTGATTTGATTTGAACAAATACTGATTTGTGCATCCATTTAAGGTAACTAGGGCTACCACCTTCTTGATTGAGGCGTAGATATCATATTTTTGGCAACTAAATTGGACCAAAACTAGAGCAAATTAAGGATTCCAATTTAGGGTTTTAGAGACACATATTTCTAAGCAAGAATCAACTATCCAAAAAGAGGTGTGCCTAAGCCTTGGTTGGAAAGACTTATTCAAGAAATCCCTAAAAATTTAGGCTCCTAATTTCATTTGAATCCTAAAAGAAAGGACCTAAAACTTCTCAAAGGACAAATAGGTGAAATTGACCCCCTTGTTGGGTCAACCAACCTTGAAATTAGGTCACTTCTACACTCAACACATCTAAAGTTCAAGTGGAATCTTAAGCACCTTTTCTCTTAAATAAGAGTGGTAAACTTAAGAGGTCAAAGTCCCCATTCTAGTCTACCTAGAACCTTAGTGACAAGAGAGGTCGGGTGGGGGAAACCCTGTAACTTGTGGGGATGCTCTACCGTGTAGGGGTCTTTGCAGGACTCTCCTTCTTTGGCTACCCAGGTATTTCTCAGGTGGATGGCTTTCTGACTAAGGGGTATCATCCACCCCGAGTCTCTATAGTCATCCAAATTTTTGGGTGTCTTGATTGGGTCCAACACATTCTAATCTCGTCTAAACCATCAGTGCATGTTCGGAGGAGGTCCTTAAAACCATCCTTAAGACCTCCTTTAGTGATTCACTCTCACTGAGGCTAAGCCTCGACGTCCGTGTTTGTGTAGCAACCCCACCACATAGACATCTCCTCTAATTCATCAGAACCCAATTCTCCTTCTTCCATCATCATGTCACAACCACTAGAAGAAGAGAATAATCTTCAGAACCAACTCCAGTGCCTAAATGATTTATTCCAAGCCTTTGTAAACACACCGCAATGTCCTATGATGCAAGATCGCTATAATCCCGCTGCTGTGGCGATCGAACCTCGAGTCCAAATCCCAGCTGGAGGTTCTAATTCTGAACTCAAGCCCAACATGATTCATGCTATTCCAAAGTTTCATGGCCTTAATTCCGAGGATCCGTTCCAGCACATCAAAAAACTCAAACATCTGGCCCAAACCTTCAGGTTAGATGTCCAAAATCAGGATATTCTTCTTATGAAGATGTTTTCCTTCTCTCTCATGGACAAAGCAGCTCACTGGTATCATACTCAAATGCATCCTATCAACACATGGGTTGAACTGCAATCCGAATTGTCGAAAAAGTTCTTCCTAGTTGGTCGGACGAATGTCCTACGACACCATATCACACACTTCACCCAGTAATCTAGAGAACCTCTTCATGTAGAATGGGGCAGTTTCCTGGATCTCATGCGAAAGTGCCCCCATTATGGAGTTCCTAAATGGGAACAAGTCTAGTCTTTTTACCAGGAACTTCGTAAAGACATCCGCTTATTCATCAGTGCAACCTGCGAAGGAAATATCATGGGTCAACACGAAGACACCGTGTGGGAGATTCTCGAGAATATGTGCGAGAACTCCATCAATAATGACTCCATGGGCTTATTCGACCGGACAAATGCCCGCACATGGATGAATCCAAGGGGAGCACATGAGACGTAAGGCCTGTCCACATCCGCCGACTTGGAACAGATGGCCAGTCGCTTGGACAAGGTCTCTATCATAGAGAAGAAGGTGGATTAGCTGACTCGACATCTATAGCGAGCCACCTCTACGCAAAGCCCATTTGCACAGCCACCTCTTTGGAGGGAAGCTATGCATAACATCTATCACCAATCTTCTCAGGGGATGGACCTGTATCCACCCCCATCTAACTCTAGGACCGGAGGAAACACTGATTTGACCTACTCTAGTCGGGGGAACTCTGAACCCTCGTACTCTGACTTTCCTGAGGTTCCTCAGACCTACGAGGACCTCAAAACTATCCAGAATGACCCATTCTCTAATACTTATGACCCTGGATGGTGAAATCATCCCAACTTTGGGTGGGAAATAATCAGAATCAGAGACCACCATATATACCCCGTCCACAAGCTCCTTGTCCATATCAGCTGCCTCAACCTTGACCCAGCCCACCTATCAATCTCGGCCAACCGAAACAGATCAAATGACTCTTATCCTTCAAACTCTGGCTGACATTTAGAAGACAAATGCAGCTATGCAAAAACATCACAAGGACGAGATCATGGAGGTTCGCAATCAACTCACGTAGATGGCAAATTCCCGCCAACCTGGCATAGTCCTTTCGCAACCTCTGCCGAATCCAAATAACGTGCCAAACTAGAGGCGCGTTATGAACCCAAATCCGGGCCGAGCCCACATGATTTATCAGGCCCCTTCTGTTCCATCACCCGACGGGATGAAAGCTTCAATATCGTATGTGGGATTTCAACATCAGCCACCTAGTTTACCAACTCCAAACCAAAACCAAGTAGGACTGAATTCTGTAACTATAATTCCATACTTGGAGGGGGTGAGATCAGCGTGACGTAAAAATGTAGAATTAAAATATAACAATCTCACAAAAAACACAATCAGACAATGTACACAACAATTTTTAGGTGGAAACCCAAACCAGGTGAAAGCCACCACCAAACCCTCTCGAGTTAGGATTTTCCGATCAACCAAGTTGATCAAATCCAATAAATGAATCACTTAAACTAGGGTGATTCAACCTCAATTACAGCCATGCTACAAGTGCGAGGGTTGCATTCCTCAACCCCTTCTCTTCACGAGAAGGATTTTGTCCCTCGATGGACATGGGAGTTCACAATGCGAATACCCAACCAAATAACATTGTAAAATACAATAATAATCCTATACAGCCAACAAAATAATTCTTAAACTAAGCTTCTATAGGAGTTAGGATGCTTCCCTTTACTGGAAGTGCATTGAATCGGTGACGCCGGTGCATGAGCCATGCAATGACGCAATGGTGCTCTCGTGAACTATGGCGGGAGAGTGGGTGTGCAAATGATCGATGCTCTATAAATATAGAACTTAAGCTTGGAGAGCTAGAGCTTCAACTTCTTCTCTTGGACACAAAAGATGTGGAAAGTGGTTTGCTTAGAGTGTATTGGTGTTGCATTTGAGTGGCAAAGGTTCTCCTTTAATTATAGAGGTCCTAGGAAGGCTTTGGAAGGCCTTAGAAGGATTCCATAACCGTTGGGTACAACCTCCAAGAGAATCAGGCCGAAATCAGGATTAATCATTACACTAATAGGGTTATCAGACATCTGGTCCTAGCATCAGACGTCTGGAAAACCAGTTTAAGATGTCTGGGAACAAAGTCAGACGTCTGATTTTAGGCGAGTTTCCTTCTTGACTTGAATCAGATCGAAATAGGGTTCTAGTAAAAGTCCATCAGACGACACATAGGATGTCTGGCACTAAGTATGGATGTCTGGAAACCTACTTTTCTTCAGAAATGGATTCCCAAGGGAGTGCAACGGATAGAAAATCTCTGAGAAGAGATTTTGGGTCAGCTGAGGTAAAACGGTCATGTATCGAATGTCAGGTGTCCTCTACGGACGTCTAATACGAGGCTAACGATTATTTTCTCAGTGTTTAGTAATGCAGCCAACGGTCCACTAATTGGACGTCTGGCAAAAGCATTAGATGTCTTCTAAGATGTCTGGACTAAGGTCTGGACATCTGATTTCATCAGATAGAACTAGGTTCAGGCTAAACAAAATCGGACGTCTGAGTCAGCAGTCAGACATCTTAAAAGTCATTATCAGACGTTTGATTTTTAGATTAGACATCTAAAAAGGTTGTTTGAACCCTATTTTGTTTTTCTAAGCTCTCTACAAGAAACCTAAGTATCCTAGGGTTGTGCAAGTGTTCCTAGGACAACTATTAGGGTACTTTGAGGCTCTTTAACAGATATTCTAAGAAACAAAAAGAGCAAGGAAATAAAGACAAAAGTACATAGAGAAAGATAAACGGAAATCTATCCTATTCTTCTTGTCCTTCCATCTTCAAGCTATCGCACCTCGTGAAGTTCCTTTGTTCTCCATCAAGATCCTCTAATCCGCCATGGATGCGAGCTCGAACTCCATCTAACCATGTCTCCATTTGTAGTTGATCTGAAATCTAAGACCCCAAGTGCAATTGTTAAATGACATGTGTTTTGTTATCATCAAAATAAACGATCGCGGTGCTCTAGCACCAACAATCTCCCCCTTTTTGATGATGACAAAATAATAAATAATATTGCAAAAAAAATCCTCCCCCTTTTTGACATTATCAAAAAGGTTTAATTGATTATAAATTTCCTATAACTCTCCCTTAAAATATGCTCTTCTATAAATGGGTTGAATTTCTTTTAACAAGAGTAATGTCCTCCCCCATTTTGTAACAACAAGAGAGCTATTATTTTTCCCCCCCTTACTAAAGGAATTATAGCTAACTTACTTCTCCCCCTTAATAATCAACAATTAGCTCATAATTTTAACTCCCCCTGTCTATTTGCTAATGATAAAAGGATAGGGTAGAAGGTTTTACATCACCTACCATGGCTAGTAAAATGGCACAAATGGAGCTGGTGGATGCCACATCAGATGAGGTTCTCATTCGTAGCTTGGAGGCCTGAGCATCGGCGTCGGTCTCCAATCTGGCGGTTGATGTGCGGTGAGTTATTCGGTTGTTCGTCGTCTCGTTGGTCTTCTCGTTCTCCTCCTTGGTCTACTCCTTGGTCCTCCCAACTCCAGTTGACCAGCCTTGAGCTTGTAGGTCTAGTCCTTTGTGTTGTAGTTACCCTTGAAACCTACAAAACAAGATTCCAAATCTTCCTCCAGTATCCAAGTGAGCATGGATCCGGATCTGTTAGCGGGTCTCCTTGACGGAGCTCCTTTCTCAACCTTAACGCTATAAAAATCTTCTACTTTGTTGATTAATTTGTTAGAATTTTTCCTAAGACATGAGATTTCTTTTTCTATATTATTTATCTTAGTCTTTAAATTAGAAATTTCTAACTTTAGACTAGCATTTACCTCAATCAATTTAGTATTTTCATTGATTAAGTCATCATTTTTTGGACTAGCTTCTAAATCCTTAAGTTATTTTTGTAACCTTTCATTTTCATTTTTAAGAAAACTAAGGTTCTTTTTAATATTTTTATTTTCAATCTTAAGTGATTTACTAACTTCAAAAAGCTCATTAAATGCATTTTGTAAATCAGAATTTACCTCATTGTCGGAGTCGCTTCCGCTTCCGCTGTTGCTTTCTCCTAAGGCCATGAAACCAAAGCAAGCAGTTTCATTCTTCTAAGGATTTTCTTCTTCCTCTTCCTCTAAGCTTGAGTCATCCCACGTTGCTTGGAATGCCTTCTTCTTAGATTTCTTCTTTTCCTTCTTGAGAAGTGGGCATTCTGGTCGTAGATGCCCTTTCTCGTTGCAGTGGTAGCAAGGTCTTAGGCATTCCTTCTTCTCCTTCTTTTCTTTCTCTGATTCCCTACAAAGCTTGGAAAATTTCTTAAGTAAAATTTTAAAGTCCTTGTCATCGGAACTTACCTCACTATCTAATACTGCTCTGAATGCGAGGGTCTTCTTCGATTTTGGTGTATCCTTCTTTTTCTTCTTTAGCTTTGTCTCGTACGCCATTAGGTTGCCTAGGAGATCCTCCATGTTGAGCTCCTCCACTTCATTTGCCTCCTCGATGGTGGTAACCTTCTGTTCCCACTCTGGTACGAGGGAACGAAGAAGCTTCCCTTGAAGCTCCCCCTTGATGAAGGTTTTACCTAAAGCTTTTAAACTATTTACTATGAGAGTGAACTAGTGTTCATCTCACTTAAGGACTCATTAGACTTCATAGAAAAAGATTCAAATTCTTGAGAAAGTAAATTTATCTTACAAGTCTTTACCTTTGAGGTACCGTCGTGAGTTACCTTGAGCGTGTGCCAGATCTCGTATGTGATGGCGCATTGCGAGATTCTGTTGAACTCCTCAGGGCTCAAAGCACAGTACAAAGCGTTCATAGCTTTCGCGTTGAGTGAGAGTTCCCGAATCTACTGCAGCGAGTGTCCTACGTCAGGCTGTTCTGGGATCTCATATGGGGTTTCGCAACGTCCCCATAGAGTGAAGTCGGTGGCTTGAAGCCACATCCTCATCCTCAGCTTCTAGTAGTTGTAGTTGTTTCCGTCGAAGTAGGGTGGTCGGATGATGGACTGCCCCTTGGATATTCTGATTGCGGATGTGCTTCCCTTCATCTGATCTCTTGCCAATGTGTAACGCCGATCTGCAAGACCTACTCTGATACCAATTGTAATTCCCTACTTGGAGGGGGTGAGATCAGCGTGACATAGAAATGCGGAATTAAAATATAACAATCTCACAAAAAAGACATCACACAATGTACATAATGATTTTTAGGTTTCCCAAATCGGGTGAAAACCACCACCTAACCCTCTGAAGTTAGGATTTTCTAATCAACCAAGTTGATTAAATCCACTAAACGAATCACTTAAACGAGGGTGATTCAACCTCAATTACAACCACGCAACAAGTGCGAGGGTAGCGTTCCTCAACCCCTTCTCTTCACGAGAAGGATTTTGCCCCTAGTTGGAGATGGGAATTTGCAATGCGAATACCCAACCAAATAACAAAGTAAAATACAACAATAATCCTAGAGAGCCAACAAAATAATTCTTAAATTAAGCTTTTATAGGAGTTAGGATGCTTCCCTTTGTTGGAAGAGCATCGAATCAGTGACGCGGGTGCGTGAGCCACGGGTGCAATGGTGCTCTCGTGAACTATGGCGGGATAGTGGGTACGCAAATGATCGATGCTTTCTAAATGTAGAACTTAAGCTTTGAGAGCTAGAGCTTCAACTTCTTCTCTTGGACACAAAAGATGTGGAAAGTGGTTTGCTTAGAGTGTCTTCGTGTTGTGTTTGAGTGGCAAAGGTTCTCCTCTATTTATAGAGGCCTTAGGAAGGCTTTGGAAGGCCTTAAAAGGCTTCCATAGCCATTGGGTACAACCTCCAAGAAAATCAGGTCGAAATCAGGATTAATCATTACACTAACAGGGTTATCAGACGTCTGGTCCTGGAATCAGACGTCAGGAAAACCAGTTTAAGATGTCAGGGAACAAAGTCAGACGTCTGATTTTAGGCAGATTTCCTTCCTGACTTGAATCAGATCGAAACAGGGTTCTAGTGAAAGTCCATCAAACGACACATAGGACGTCTGGCACTAAGTGTGGACATCTGGAAACCTACTTTTCTGCGGAAATGGATTCCCAAGGGGGTACAATGGCTAGAAAATCTTTGAGAAGAGATTTTAGGTCAACCCAGGCAAAATGATCATGTATCAGACATCTGGTGTCCTCTATGGACGTCTGATACGAGGCAAACGGTTATTTTCTCAGTGTTTACTAAGGCAGCCAACGGTCCACTAATTGGACGTCTGGCAAAAGCATCAGACATCTTCTAAGATGTCTGGACTAAGGTCTGGACATTTGATTTCTTTAGACAGAACTAACTAAGTCCAGCCTAAACAAGATCAGACGTCTGAGTCAACAGTTTGATGTCTTAAAAGTCATTATCAGACGTCTGATTTTCAGATTAGACATCTGAAAAGGTTGTTTGATCCCTATTTTGGTTTTCTAGGCTCTCGACAGAAAACTTAAGTATCCTAGGGTTGTACAAGTGTTCCTAGGACAACTGTTAGGGTACTTTAAGGCTCTTTAACAGATCTTCTAGAAACAAAAAGAGAAAGGAAATAAAGACAAAAGTACATAGAAAAAGATAAATAGAAATCTATCCTATTCTTCTTGTCCTTCCATCTTCAAGCTATTACTTCTCGCAAAGTTCCTTTGTTCTCCATCAACCTCAAATCTGCCATGGATGCGAGCTCGAACTCTGTTTAACCACGTCTCCAATTGCAGTTGACCTGAAATCTAAGATTCCAAGTGCAAATGTTAAATGACACGTGTTTTGTTATCATCAAAACCACGTGGTGCCATCTTGGCTGTCCATCTTCTGAGTATTGTGGATGGTGCCACAGGTGTCGAATTGGACCGATTTTCACGTTGTTAAGTTGCGATCGTCGATCCGAATCCATCCATGCGATCGGATTTGTTGTCTGAAGTATGGATTAACACCATCTTGGCCCTTGATCTTTAGGGTTCCTCGATCTCTATCTGATGCTACGGATGTCTGCTTAGGGCAATCTTAAAGTCGTTGAACTCGAATCGTTGCCTTGATCAGATCCGTATGGTTGGATCTTCGAACTGAAGCCCCGATAAAAATTCGCCGTATCCCTGACCATAAATAGGAGATAGTTACTGTACAATTTATATACTTTGATCTAAATGAATGATTATGTAATTCCCTACTTGGTGGGGGTGAGATATGCGTGACATAATATAAAGTGCGGAATTAAAATAGACAATCTCACAAAAATAAGCAATCACACAATAGGCACAAGTATTTTTTATGTGGAAACCCAAACCAGGTGAAAACCACCACCTAACCCTCTTGAGTTAGGATTTCCCGATTGACCTAGTCGATCAAATCCACTAAACCTAGTCACTTGAACGAGGGTGCCTGAACCTCAATTACAACCACATTACTTAAACTGAGGGTAGTGTACCTCAAAACCCCTTCTTTTCACAAGAAGGATTTTGTCTCGCGAAGGAGACGGGAATTCGCAAAGCGGATACCCAACCAAAGACAAAAATGTACAACAATCTTATAAAGCCACAAATATTTAAACCTAGCTTCGATAGGAGTTAGGAAACTTCCCTTTGTTGGAAGTGCATTGATGTGATGACGTGGGTGCGTGAACCACGCAGTGACCCTTTGTCGCTCTCGTAATAGTAGAGGGAGAGCAGGTGTGCAAAGGGACTGAAGCTCTCTAGATATGTAACAGATGTTTGGAGAGCTAGAGCTTCAGCTACTTCTCTTGGACACAAAAGATGTGGAAAGTGTTTCACTTAGTGTGTCTTGGTGTACCATACAAGACAAGGGGTCCTCCTCTATTTATAGAGGGCCTTGGAAGGCTTTGGAAGGCCTTAGAAGGCTTCCATAGCCATTGGGTGCTAACCCAAGGCAAAATAGGCCGTAGTCAGAATTTATCATGATTCTAACAAGGTCATCAGACATCTGGTCCTGGCATCAGACGTCTGGAAAACCTGTTTAAGACATCTAGGAACTAAGTCAAATGTCTGAATCTAGGCAAGTTTCCTTCCTGATTTGAATCAGACCTAAACAGGGTTCTAGTGTATGTCCATCAGACAACACACAGGATGTCTGGCAATAGGTCTGGATGTCTAGAAACCTATTTGTTCTCTAGAAATGGATTCCCAATAAGTCTAACGGCTATAAAATCTCTGAAGGAAGATTTTGGGTCAGTCGAGGCAAAATGCTCATGTATCAGACGTCTGGGGTCCTCTACGGACGTCTGATATGAGGCTAACGATCATTTCCTTAATGATCACTAAGGAAGACAACAGTCCACTAATTGGACATCTGGCAAAGGCATCAGACATCTCCTAAGACATTTGGACTTAGGTCTGGACATCTCATTTCATCAGACAGAACTAACTAAGTCCAGCCTAAATAACCAAACGTCTGAGTCAACAATCAGACGTCTTCGAAGTTTTTATCAGATGTCTAAAATTCAGATTAGATGTTTGAAAAGGCTGTCTGATCCCTATTTTGGTTTCCTAAGTTCTCTATAGAAAACCTAAGTATCCTAGGGCAGTACAGATATTCCTAGGACTACTTAAGGATCTTTTAAGGCTCTTTAACAGATATTCTAGGAAATAAAAAGAGCAAGAATATAATGACAAAAGTACATAGAAAAGGATAAATAGAAATCTATCATATTCTTCTTCTCCTTCCATCTTCAAGCTTTCACTCCTCGCGAAGCTCCTCCGCCTCTGTCCATCTCCTCCAATCCGCCATAGATGCGAGCTAGAACTTCATCTAAACACCTGTCTCCATTTGCCATTTGACCTGAAAACTAGGACTCAAAAGCAAATGTTAAAAGGCACGTGTTTTGTTATCATCAAAATAAACGATCGTGGTGCTCTAGCACCAATAGATTATGTAAGTTATGCACTATTTATAATGTATGATGCTAATGTGACACTAAGAACATTCATTAATGGACATTTTAAGTTAATCAGATGTATACACATCAGCGAGACAAGTGATTAGCTACCATGTTCTATTTTCTCACCTTATCTCGAATCTCAAGGTCAAACTCTTGCAACAGCAAGATCCAGCGGATTAGTCGATGTTTCACATCCTTCTTCGCAAGGAGATTCCTCATAGCTATGTGATCAGAGTAAATGATAACATGGGAACCCAAAAGATATGATCTGAACTCTTTCTCAGTAACTGTGTAGTTACGCTAAGCCTCGTCAAGTGTCTTGCTAGCATAGTATATGACCACGGTTTCTCGTCAATTTTCTGCCCAAGTACCCCTCCTATAGTGAAATTAGATGCATCACACATGATCTTAAGGGGTTGAGACCAATCAGGGGACTGTAGGATCGAAGCTTGGGTAACTCGATCATGTAGAATTTCAAATGCATGAGTGCATTCCTTGGAGATTTCAAAAGGAACATCCTTAGATAGTAGATTAGTCAGGGGGTGCACGATCTTCGAGAAATCAGGAATGAATCGATGGTAAAAACCAACATACCCCAAGAAAGATCGGATGCCCTTGATCAAGCTAGACATAGGGAGTTTGGAAATCAGATTCACCTTGGCTCGATCAACCTGGATGCCTTTTTCGGAGATGAGATGTCCTAGGACAATTCCTTCAGGCACCATGAAGCGACTCTTTTCCCAAGAAAGAACCAGATTCACGTCAATGTATCGCCTAAGGATCTAGACCAAGTGCAGGAGGCAATCGTCAAATGATTCACCAAAAACTAAGAAGTCATCCATGAAGACTTCCAGATAATCACTTACCATATCTGAGAATATGGCAATCATGCATCGCTAAAAAGTAGCGAGTGCATTGCAGAAATCGAAAGGCATCCTTTGGAACGCGTACGTCCTAAAGGGGTAGGTCAAAGTGGTCTTCTCTTGGTCCTCAGAATGGATTGCCACCTGCTTATAACCGGAGTACCCATCCAAAAAGTAGAATAATCTATTTCCTGCTAGTTTTTCAAGGATCTGATCAATAAATGGTAGTGGGAAATGATCCTTTTTTGTGGAGGTATTGAGTCTTCTGTGATCAATGCAAACTCTCCACGAATTTGCCACATGGGTTGGCATGATTTCTCCGGTCTCAGCCGTAATCTCGGTGAGTCCTGCCTTCTTAGGCACAACCTGGATTGGAGTCACCCACCGACTGTCGGAGATCGGGTAGATGATCCTAGCATCTAACCACTTGATGATCTCCATTTCCACGACCTCCTATAGATTAGGTTTCAGACATCTCTGCATTTCATGAGACAGTCGTGTGCCCTCTTCAGTATAGATGCGGTGTGTGTAGTAAGAGGGTCTAATGCCAGTTAAATCATCAAGAGTCCATCCAATGGCTCTTCGGTGTTGCTGGAGAATAGTAATCAAACGGGATTCCTGATCAGGTGTGAGTCTGGAATTGATAATCACAGGAAACGTCTGATTGGAATCCAAAAGGACGTACTTTACATGTTTGGGAAGGGGCTTCAGTTCCAAAACAGGGTTATCAGCAGTAGCAGGTGGCTCAGGGAGTGTGTCAGGAATAAGGGAAGGAGTTATGGGCATGTCTAGGTTAAGTTTGGACTCCTCTAATTGCGGGTTTTGATCCTCTTGTGGTTGCTCAGAAGTAGTCATGTTTTCCTAGATATACGGCTCATCAACCATAGCCTTGATATCACATATCTGTTCTATAACTCCGCAATTAATCCCTTGTTAGGCCTTAAAGATGTTGATCTTTGGTGGCTGGTTCCCAAATTTCAGTTCAATTTGGCCCTCTTCACAATTTATGTTTTCCCTAGCAGTGGCCAGAAAGGGTCACACTAGTATGATCGGTGAGTTTTTTAGATTTTATAGAGCATCCATATCGAAGAACTCCTTTAGGTGACTTAATAGATCGGTCTACCAAATGTAATGTCACCTCTATAGGTTTAAGCCTAGATTCCTCAAGATGGTTCAGTAGGGATGTAGGTATTAGGCTTATGGAGGCTCCTAGATCCAGTAATGCTCTATCAAGTTGGTTATCACCAATTGTACAGGAAATCAGGGGTGTACCTAGGTCTTTTGCCTTAGGTGGGAGTTTGCTTAAAGTGATAGAGCTGGCTTTCTCTGACAATACGATTGGGCTCCCACTTTTGGGTCATGGCTTATGCTTAGGTGTACACACGCCTTTCATAAATCATGCTTAAGCCGGTATGTGGTGAATCACATCCATCAAGGGGATGTTTAAATGGATCTGTTCAAAAAGCTTGACTAGGTCTTCTTCAGGTGCCACGGGTTTGGTTGTCTTCTTTCCCTTAGTGAAGGCCTCGATAAATGGAACCTTGGATGGTTCTTCTAGATAGGTCCAGGTTCTTGATCTGGGATGGGAGTATCTTGGATGACTATCCTAGGGTTTAGGTTACTACCAGGTTGAAAGTGGCTTGGGTAAGGTGGGTCTTGTGTTGCTTTACCACTACAGGTTGTTACTGAATTCAGTCCTACCTGGTTTGGGTTTGGTGTAGGTAAAATAGGTGGCTACTGCTGAAATCTCAAGTATCATGTCGAAGCTTCCATCTCGTCTGGTGATGGAGCAGGAGGAGCTTGATAAATAATGTGGGCTTAGCCCAGATTTGGGTTCATAACGTGCCTCTGGTTCATTACATTATTCATATCCAGCAGATGTTGTGAAGGGAGTGTGCCAGGTTGGCGGGAATTCACCATCTGGCTGTGTTGATTGCGAACCTCTGTGATCTCGTCTTTGTGCTATTTTTGCATGGCCGCATTCGTCTTTTGAATGTTAGCCAGAGTCTGAAGGATAAGAGTCATTTGATCTGTCTGTGTTGGCCAAGATAGATAGGTGGGGTTGGGCCGAGGCTGAGACAGCTGATATGGACAAGGAGCTTGTGGACAGGGTTGATATGGTGGTCTCTGATTATGATTACTTCCCACCCATAGGAAATTAGGATGATTCCACTATCCAGGGTTATAGGTATTAGAGAATGGGTTGTTCTGGATGGCGTTGAGGCCCTCACAGGTCTGAGGCACCTCAGAAAAGTCAGAGTAGGAGGGCTCAGAGTTCCCCCAACTAGAGTAGGTAGGATCGGAGTTTCCTCTAACCCTAGAGTCAGATGGGGTTGGATATGGGTCCATCCCATGAGAAGATCGGTCGTAGATTTTATGCACAGCCTCCCTCCCAGAGGGCGGTTGTGAGAATAGGTTTTGCGTAGAGGTGGCTCGTTGTAGATGTCGAGTTAGCTCATCCACCTTCTTTTCAATGATAGAGACCTTGTCCAAACGATTGACCATTAATTCCATGTCAACGGAAGAGGACGTGCCCTGCGTCTCATGTGCCACCCTTGGATTCATCGATGCACGGGCATTCGTCCAGTCGAATAAGCCCGTGGAGTCATTATTGATGGAGTTCTCGCATATTTTCTCGAGAATCTCCCACACAGTGTCTTCGTGTTGACCCATGATATTTCCTCCATAAGTTGCATTGACGAATAAATGGATATCTTCATGGAGTCCTTGGTAAAAAGACTGGGCTTGTTCCCATTTAGGAACATCGTGGTGGGGGCACTTCCGCATGAGATCCAGGAAATGATCCCATGCTTCGTGAAGTGGTTCTCCAGGCTGCTATGTGAAGTGCGTGATTTGGTGTTGTAAAGCATTCGTCTGACCAACTGGGAAGAGTTCAATATCCTGATGTGTTGAAAAGGATCCTCGGAATTGACCCCATGAAATTTTAGAATAGCATGAATCATGTTGGGCTTGAGTTCAGTATTAGGACCTCCAGCCGGAATTTGGTCTAAAGGTTCGATCGCCACCGCAGCGGAATTGTAATGATCTCGCATCATAGGACGCTGCGGTGGATTCACAAAGGCTTTGAATAAATCATTAAGGAGCTGAAGTTGGTTCTCAAGGTTATTCTCTTCTTCTGCAGGTTGTGCCATGATGATGATGGAGAATTAGGTTCAGATGAATCAAAAGAGATGTCTATGTGATGGGGTTGCTGCACAAAAATGGAAGTCGAGGCTTGGCCTCGACGGGAGTGAATAACTAGAGGAGGCCTCAAGGATGGTCTTAAGGACCTCCTACCCAACATGCATCGATGGTCTAGATGAGAATAGAATGTGATGGACCCAATCAAGACACCCAAAAATTTTGGATGACTATAGAGATTTGGGGCGGATGATACCCTTAAGTCAGAAAGCCGTCGACCTGAGAATTACCTAGGCAACCAGAGAGGGAGAGTCCCGTAAAGACCCTGATGAGAACATCATCATGAGCCATAACTAGCTCATTTTGACCTAAGAAAGAGAATAAAAGCTCCTACATAACCTAGAGAAGGGCCTAATTCAAGGAATAACAGTTCCGAGAAGAAAACATGAAACAAAGGGTAAAACTGTAATTTTACCATTGTAGTACATCAACAGGATTTCTCAGGGGCTAAACATAGGTCAAATGGTCTAAACAAGATAAAAAGTGGGTTGGTTCAGTCAGAAAGGGGTTCATGTGCAAACTAAGAATTAAATGACTTCTTGTAACCTTAAAACAGACCTGCTTAATTCAACAAGGTTATGGTCAATATAAAAAGCAACTAAATCCTCTAAAATTCATGGAAAAATATCTCCTAGTGTTTAGAACCCTCAATTTGGCTTGTGGAACCTATTTTGACCTATATTGTGGTCCTAGTCAGATATTTGACCTAAATTAGGTTTTTGTATAAAATGTCTAGTCAAACGTGGTCAAACATGAAATCCAACTTCACCATTGGATTCCTTAGGTCCAAATTAGGTTTGTACCAAAATTTGGATCTAAGGGGAGGTCACCTTGAGCTACTTTACAAAATAGTCCACCCAATTACATTTTGACCCCTACCCTTTGGAAATCATTACGTAGACACCCCTAACTTCCTCGCCACCCTTTGCAATTAGGTCCCTCCACCATTAAACTAGAGGAGTCCTACTCGGGCAAGGATTTGAGGAGAATTTCTCCCCAAATCCTCAGAGATCTCCACCCAAATTTGAAAGGGAGATTCTCTGAGGAATTCCCTTTCGTCTGAATGCAATTCCAAGGTTTTATTCGAACCCAATCTCTCGTGCGAATGCTCGAGAAATTTGGGTCTCCCATTGTTTCCTTCTCTGGTGAGGACTCTTACGCTTGGAAGCTTGCCTTCCAAGCACAAAAGCCTCTACCAGCACCTATAAAGAGACCCCCTGATCCGGTCGCTCTGAATCAGCTTGACTTGGCTGGAGAACCACCTCTAATTTCTTCCCTTCTCCTCCGGCCAAGTGTCCAGCAGGCTCCGGTGGCATCTCCTCCTCGTTGCTCTGCCACAATATAAGTGGTAGAGGCGTCTTCATCTCCTTCCTCCTCGTCGTGCCATACCTGCGCACGCGCCCAAGGCCTCTTCATCGTCACCGTTCCCCCTCCACTGGAAGCTTCGTCACCAGCAGTAGCAAGTACGAGCCATCCGCCTCCTCCCTCCTTTCCTCTCTAAAGTAGGTTAGAACTCTTCCTCTCCCTCCTCTCTTTATTTCCCCTTCATTTATTTCTATTTTTATCCACTCGACGCTGTAGAACACCACCATCGTTCCCATCTCCGGCCAACCACCGGCGAGGTGCCTCCACCTCCACACCTCCATCCACCTCTCCAAACCCCTCATAACCTCCGCCATCACCACTGATCATCATCCGCCCCTCCATTGACCACCATCACCTCCTCAAGTGCCCACCGAACACACGTGCTTTCACAGCCACAGAGCAACCTAGGCACGCACGCCTAGGCCATTCTGCGCCACACCAACCCCCACCTCACCTTCGCTGTGACATGGCGAAGCTTACCAAGCGATTTGACAGGGCTGCGAGGCTCTATTCGTGAAGTACAAGTCATACCCCTTTCCGCCGTTGGAGCAGGAGTGAAGGAGATTGCTAGGTCGCTCCAGGTCACCCCACTCCAGGCAAAAGTGTCCTAGGTGCACGAAATTAGTCCACGATCCTTTCACACCTAGCAATCCGGGGCTTCGTCGACTGCAGCTGCCCCAATTCCATGAGAGTTCTCCCTGCGGGCGTGCGAAGAATAGGGTGGGACTTTTAGCCCTACCTCGGAAACTCAGGTGCGCGGTAAGTTACTTAAGTTGAATTTATGTTTTCATCTGGTCGCCTCAAGACACGGGGTGAGGTCCCCTCGCCCATGCTCACCCACCTTGTCCGCGACCCACGCCTCCGCAGACCTGGCTGACTGACCCATTTAACCCCGCACTCCTCACGCACTACCCATGCCGATGCACCTGGACTCGGGTGTGCGTAACCCGATCCAATTACCCAGCTAGCTCTGGGAGAGGAAACCCATGAGAGAAATAGAGAGAGTGTATGCGAGGAGGGTAAGGGATAGGTTTTACACTCATGTGTGTGCAGGGAAAAGAAGAAAGGAAGAGGAAGGCACAGCTGTAGAGAAAGAAGGAGAAGGAAGAGAAGCTAAGGTAAGGAAAGTAGAGAAGCTAAGGAAGAAGAAGGAAGGAAGAGGCGTGGATGAAGAAGAAAGAGAAAGAAGAAAAGCAAAGGGCTAAAGGCAGAAGCTGAAGCAGAAGCCAAGGCCAAGGGAAAGCGAAAGCACTGTAGCAGAGGAGGTGTGGTTGAAGAAGAAAGGCAAGGCTAAGGCATAGAGAAAAGGAAGAATAAGAAGGAGAAATCAAGGATGAAGAAAAGAAGAAGACCAAAGATAGATGGGAAAGGAAGAAGAAGCCAAGAAGCCAAAGTCAGAGAAGAGAAGAAAGATCCAAAGCTAAGGAAAGAAGGAAGCTAAGGTAGAGAAGACTAAAGAAGAAGAAAAGAAAGAAAGAAGAAGTTGAAGAATAAGCCCAAGAGAAGAAGCAATCAAATACTTTTTATCCAATCTTCTTAATTTCTCTTCTATTATTGCTACATTTTAATATTCATAAACTCCTGCATTCTGCTTTGAATTAGACTTTGAGTAGATTTAAGTGTTCAAATTACATTACTGAGATTAGTGAATAAATTCCATTTGCTTCCTGTGCTCGACCTCGGATACTTAGGTTTTTGAGTAATAAAATTCTTATTTGTTTACAAGGCGATTTCACCTATACTACGACGAAACATCTTTTAAACACTGATTTCACCCTGGCAACAATTGAACGCCATTGGCAGGGACACTTTTGACTTTCCACATTTCACTCTCACTTCTCACCTTCTCACTATATCACCTTTTTGTGTGAACAAACCCCTACACGGTAGAGCATCCCCACAGGTTACAGGGTTTCCCCCACCCGACCTCTCTTGTCAATAATGTCCAGGTAGACCAGAATGGGGACTTGACCTCTTAAGTATACCAATTTTAATTAAGAGCAAGGGTGCTTTAGGATTTCACTTGAACTTTAGGATATATTGAGTACAAAAGTGACCTAATTTCAAGATTGGTTGACCCAACAAGGTGGGTCAACTTCACCTATTTGTCCTTTAAAAAGTTTTAGGTCCCTCTTTTTAGGATTCAAGTGAGATTAAGAGCCTGATTTTTAGGGTTTGCTTGAATAGATCAATTCAACTAAGGCTTAGGCACACATCAATTAGGAAAGTTGATTCTTGCTTATGTGTGTCCCTAAAACCCTAACTTGGAATCCTTAATTGGCTCTAATTTTGGTCCAATTTAGTTTGCCAAAAGTGGTATCTAGGGCTCAAACAAGAATGTGGTAGCCCTAGTTACCTTAAGTGGGTGCACAAATCAGGTTTTGTTGTTGAAATCAAATCAGGAAACTTGATGAATTATCTAAGAATGTAAAGAAACTATCCCTAATTGATTTTTTCCTTTTCAACCTTTTCAGAATGATGGGCTTAAGAGAGATAGTAATCAGAATTTACGTGCCCCTGGTGTTTGTTGTGCGGCTGACTTTCTTCAATGTATCTTCTCCCTGAAACAACCACAGCAAAAGAGATATAGCAAGTTAGAATCTATATCAGAAATTGTATTCATGAATTCTAAATTGCCCATTGCTCCCTGGCAATGGCGCCAAAATGTTATCGCTGTGAGATCGATGTTTAAAAGTGTCGCATTGCAGTATAGTCGAATTGCTTTGAAAACAAATATAAATTTTATTACTCGAGTAGGTTTTTGAGGTCGAACACAAGGAGCAAATTTGTATTTTTAAATCAAGATCACAATTCAAACTAAAAGAAATTGCAATAATAGCAGTAGTAATGTGCAAAAATATGAGAGTAAAATGGTGATGTAAATCACCAAATACTCCTACAATATCAAATAACTCAATGCATGAATATGCAATGAGAACTAGAATCTGTGGTCTGATGAAGGAATCAGATGACTTAAAGTGTCTGATTCTTCCTTGTCTTCTTTTCTTCTTCTCTATCTTTGTCTCTGCTATTCTCTTCTTCTCTTCAAGCCTTCACCTCTTCTTCTCTATCTTTACTTGCTCTTTCCTTAGCCTTCTCTGAGGTCCTTCTCTTCTTCAGCTTCTGGCTTTCTCTTCTTCTTCTTTTACAATCCTTCTCTTTCTCTTCAGCTACTGCTCTGGCCTCTTCTTATTCTTCTTCTTCTTCCTTTTTCCTTCAACCTTGGCTTCCTCTTCTTCTTCAGAATCTGCCAAGTGTCAGCCAAAGATCCCTCTAGCAAGACCTACCCATACCTGCATGACTCTCCTCTCTTTCTCTCTTAGGATCCGCTCTCCCAGAGCCATAAAGGTATCTAGGTAATCGAATCTAGCGCATACCCAAGTCCAGGCTCACCAGTGTGCAGTGG
Source organism: Thalassia testudinum (assembly GCA_037157565.1). Classification (NCBI taxonomy): domain Eukaryota; kingdom Viridiplantae; phylum Streptophyta; class Magnoliopsida; order Alismatales; family Hydrocharitaceae; genus Thalassia; species Thalassia testudinum. Next base: position 125,247,422 of record JAZHRO010000014.1, on the reverse strand, counting down.
TGAGCAAGGAGAGTAGGTCGGGTCGAGTCAGCCAAGTCAGCAGAGGTAGTGTCACGGATGAGACCGGGTGTGGGTGAGAGGGACCTCATCTCGTGGTACTGAGGCGAATAGCTTACAACACTTTTGCAATTTATTCAAGTGCAGAGACCTCTTCGTTTCCAAGGTGGGACTATCCGTACCCCCTCTTCTCGCGCACCTGTAGTAGAGATTGATCTTCTAATTGTAGCTGCTGTGAAGGCTCCTGACTCCAATTGAAGGCCTGGGTGTGTGCGCAAGAGACTTCCGCGTAGCCTTAGACAGCAACTTGGGACATTGGCACCTGGGGCAACCTCAAGCAAGCTTTAAGCTTGCTTTGCAATGGCGAATGGAGCCTGTAACCTGAAATCAGTAGAACGGCCTCGTGGCCACATCAAAATGCTCAGGGAGTTCCGCCAAAGCACGACAGATGTGCTGGGGGTGGTGGAGTGGCGTGAGGGTGCCTGTGGGTGCGTACCTAGGTCACACTATGTATGAGTGAGTGGGTGTGTTCAAGGGGTGATTTGGGTTAGTGGCATGGTGAGTAAAGTGAGGGGAAGTGCTCAGTGAAGTGTAGCAGAGGTTGTGGGCTTGTCAGCGAGGGTTTTGGTGGCCTGTGGAGGCGCAATGGCCTCGTTGGAGGTGGTGGCCGAAGATGAAAGAGATGAAGGTGTGAGGGGCATTGGTGGTCGATTTTGGGAAATAGAGAGAGGGGAAGAGAATGGAGGGAACAGAGAACTTAGCTAGGGTGTTAAGGGATGAAGGGGTGAGCAAGGGCGTCGGGTCTGGTGTGGCCGATGCCAGAGACGAAGGTGGCTCCAGTGAGGTGGGAACAGTGAGGATGAAGAGGGAGTGGCGTCTGCTGGTATGGCGAGATGCGAACGAGAGTAAGGAGGAGGAATCCACCGCAGGTATGGCGGTCGAACGACGAGAAAGGATAGGAATGGTCATCGGATGTCGAGGAACCTTCGGCCATGAGGGGAAGAGAAGAATTGAGGGTATTCGTGGCTGAATTTGAGTATGGAGAAGTCGGGGAGATTTGGGCTTCTTTAAATAGGGCTCTAAAGGGCGGTTAGGGCTTGGGAAGCAAGCTTCCCATGCTTGGAAGGTCGTCGGAGATGGGAGCTTGCTAGGATACAAAATCTCTCATGCGTTTGTATGAGAGATTGGAAAGGAATCAGAGCTCATCAATGGGTACAGATGGGAGAGAATTTCTTAGAGGATCTCCCTTCCAAATTTGGAAGGGATTCTTCGAGTAATCAAGGAGATTTTCTTTGTCAAAGATCATCGGAGTAGGTTTCCTTTGCGATAATGGTGGAGGGACCTACTTGTGAAAATGATGAGAAAGCTAGGGGGCTGTTAGCAAGGGTTTTTGAAAGTTAGGGGTAGGTAATCAAACAGGGCCTTTTTGCAAACTAGGTCAAGACAAGCTCATCTTCGATCTAAGTTTTGGTACAAACCTAATTTGAACCTAAGGAATCCAATGGTGAAGTTGGATTTTGGTTTTGACCATGTTTGACTGAGTGATTTATTTAAAAACCCAAATTAGGGCAAATATCTATCTGAGTCCCCATTTTAGGTCAAGGTGGGTTCTAATGGCCAAATTGAAGGTACTAAACCCTAGAGAATATTTTTCTATGATTTTTAGAGGGTATAGGTGAATTTTATCCTAACCAGAACCTTAGTTAATCGAGTTGGTCTATTTTTAAGATTTCAAGAAGTCATTTAATTCACAGAACATACACAAACCCTTTTCTGTCAAATCCAACCCACTTGTTATCTTGTTAAGACCATTTGACCTTTATTCGGCCCTTGAGAAAATGCATGGTTGTACTACATTGGTAAAATTATAATTTTACCCATAGTTCCTTATTTTTCTCTTAGAAAGGTTATGCAATGAATTATTACCTTCAGTTGATTATGTAGGAGCATTTATTGACTTCATTGGGTCAAAATGAGCTAGTTACAGCTCATGATGGTGTTCCCATCAGTAGGGCTAATTTCATCCTCTAGCTCAGATTCTTTCCCTTGGCCCTCCTCTCCAACTTGTGATGTGGGTTTCAAATGATTCAAAATCGATTATTTCAAAATTGTAATCCCACTCCCTATCTTCAATTTTGGATGTCTCTTCCACCAAATCACTTTCCTTAGGAAGATTAGATTTGGATTCAAAGACATCGTCCCCCAAATTCTCAGTTTCATTTTGATGTTTGTCTTCAACTTTTCCCAAATCATGTTCGGAGGAATTCCTAATGACATTTTCTATTGAGTTGTCCAACTCCTGGGGAGTATCAATGGTGGACTGAATCAATTTTGGGTAAATAGGTGTAGTCCAATAGATCACTGCAGGGCCTTGCTTCATGAATTCCGTAAATGGAGTTGTTTTCAATAGTTTTCTTTGGCCCTCTTCCTCTAGTTGTTGGAACATATCAATCATGGCTTGTTGCCCTTTAATCAATTCTTGGTTTTGTCTATGTAACTCCAACTAAAGGCTTTCAAGAACTGACTAGGTGTCATTAGGTTTCCCTTGGATTTCCTCCTTAGTATTTAAATCAAAGTTGGGAGGGTATGGTGGAGGATGAGTGCTAGAGTTTGTATTAGGGTTTAAGTTCTTGGGTGGGTCCTGTATTCTATCATTTTCAGGGTCCAATTCTTCAAGAGGAACCATTTTATGTCTAGTCCCACTCCAGAATAATTGAGGTTCTATGTCCTCCTCTGAGTCGGATTCTTCGTCAGGGGTCCAAAGTAGGATTTGATCATTCTTGATTTTCCCAGGTTTATGATTATCCTTTGATTTCCACTTTTCTAAAATCCCTTCCAATCCATAAATCAAGTAGGAGAGAACCTTGAATTCAGATGATCTATCTTGGTTATGGTCTTGGGATTGGTAGGGACCTTGATGTTCTCCTAGAGTGTAGGTCCTATCAGATTGATTAGTGGGTGGGCAGGACAGAAAAGAAGAGTCATCATAAGGAGAATCAAGATGAGGATCCGCAAGGTTTGGGCTGTAACCCTAGGTTGTTGGGTTGGATGTATCCCTATAGGAAGTTGGTGTGGGTTGAGTAAAATTGGGATAGTGGGGATAAGAAGGGTCTTCAGGATAATTAGATGTTGGATTATATCCCCAACTAGGTAGCTGGTTATCCCAAGTAAACTGATGATGTGATCTACTTGGGTTAGAATACAAATCATGTTGGGGATAGTTTAGGTAGGATGGATAAGCATTAAAATCCATGGATAGATCAGGAAAGAATAGACGAGAGAATTATGTGCACAATCAAGCAAACAAATCTAGGCCTATAGTGTAGACCTAGGTGACCTAGAAGTCTTGAAGAGAGTGATCAAATCTGCAAGCACTTAAACCTCTTTTCCCAAAGTTAATCCAGCCAGGTTGATTACGAGGGGATTGAAGGGAAGGTTCTTCCTTTGGCTCACGCCATCGGTTCCTTTGTACCCCACAGCCGCAGTCATTTGACACTTCCTCACAGCCTAGACACTATATTCCACAATGGAAATTAAGGCCAAGCACTTACAAACCCAATCACACTTCTAGGACTTAGATTGGTCCTATCTGGGTCATGTCGTGCACAATTGGGTGTAATGATCCAATGCCAAAACAAGTGTTCTTTAGCAAGCAAGATTGAGATGTGTGAATTTTAGGATTTGAATCTTGCTTTAATGGATTTTAAAAATTCCACTTGCTTACACATTTAAACAAGGCACAATTGTATAGTCACATGGCTGGTGACGATTGATTTTCTTTCTGGCTTTTTGTGTGGCTATAAAATCAAAAACTCCCTAGTGTCGAAAATCCTAGGGCGTGTAGCTTCTACTGAATGAATTTTTTTAAGATTTTCTCAGCACTACAAGTTCTACTTTTGCCGTCAGTTGAAAACCAATGGCAAAGCCATTATAATCGATGCTAAAAAGCGACAACATAAGTAGTGTCGCTGTTTCTTTTTCTCGTCGATTACAAGAAGCATCCGACATCGAAATATAGTTTGTCCAGTAGACCAATTGGATATTTTCCCGTCGGTTTCTAACCAATGAAAATTATATTTTTCATCGCTTATTTAAAAGAAGATTGTGTTGTTAAGTTACTCTTTCGCATGTTAACTGATGAGAAGCTCATCATGGTCTCTAATTACCCCTAATTAACTAGTCTTCCTAGTTAATTAGCTAGGAATATGTAAATATATGGGTTAATTATTAAACAAGGGATAAATAGTAAAGGACCTTAAAATAAGTTAAAAATGCTATATTATTATCCAATTAATATTATTAATAATTTAATTAATAATTGGACTCGAAATATTATCAGTAAGTTATCTAATTAATGTGTTAACTAACTTAAGTATAATTTATACCTAAGTATGTAATAACTTAAGTAACACTACTTAATTAAATAAATTAAGATAAAATGGTCAAAAATGTAAATTCAAGGTCTAAATATAGTAATTGTCTTATTTATAATCATATATAAAAAGTTGAAAAAGATTTAAATTAAAATAAGCCTTGAAAACCTTAGTTTACATTTTAGTCCTTATATTTTATTTCATTCGAGTCCTTATTCTTCACTTAGGTCCTCAATTTTCGTTACAAATAAGTCCCTAAAAACTTCTTTTCTTCTTCTGCCTCCTCGACGGCTGACGATAGGAGGTAATTTCACCCACCGATCACCGCATATCCGATGTCATTCCTTACTCTCCAAGCTCCTGGAGGTTGTGCTCACCATCTCCTTTTCATCCACTGGTCTGGATGAAGCTGCAATCCTATTTTAGGGTTGAAGATAACCTCACCGGCATCAGAGAAGATGCCGGTGGTTACTCCACTCCTAGCTTCTTCTCCATCCAGATACACCCTCCTTCTCAGCCGCCACAGCCTATAAATATCCCTTTACATCCTCGATTTCACCAAGTTAGCTCCCTTCCCTTAGCTCCCTTCCCTCTTCTTCATTGAGCTAACCGATAGGCTATTCTCTCCAACTTTTAGCGACCTTCCTCCTCTTCCTCCGTCATCCTCCATCCACTTTTGCTTTCTCTGGATCTCCGCCGATGTCAACCAAGTCTCCTGACGCAGTGCTGACCCTGGAGTTCCTCCGCTTCACTCCACATACGCCTACCAGACTTCTTCCCTAACCCTCTGATTTCCTCCTCCGTTAAGGACCATCGACGGAGATCTTCTATCCCCTTCGTCTAGGTAACAGTAGGATAGGTAAGTAGATTAGTTAGAATAGTTAGTTAGGTAGATCAGATAGATGTATGGTTAGAATTCCATTCATCTTCTTCAGCTCTGGTGAGCTCATTGGGCTTGTCTGGAGTAATCTTTTGTCTTTTTAAATCATCGATCACCTTCCATAATCTTTCATGAACATTCCTATCACCTTAAATCACTGAATTGATCATCTATTCTCCTAAACCACCTCCACCTTCACCACTGCTTCCACTGTCCATGGTGGAAGTGGCTGAGCTTGCTCCACCTCCACTGGGCCCTCCACCACTTAACCATCACTTAAGGGCCCCTATCCTCACTTTAATTTAAGTAATAATCATCTATAACATAAGCATGTAACTTAACTTATTCTCCTGAGCTCGCTGTCAATGGAGGCTCAGGCGGAGTTTATGTCACTAATTATCCACTTATAATCCATCGTAACTTTCTTTTGACTTCTTTTCTCCACTCATTTGTGTGGGAAAACAGGTCCTGAGCTCAATCAAACTCGAAATCTGTTCACTGGGAATTCAAAGCATAACTTTCGATTTAATGGATAATTGAAGGAATTAGTGTGTTCCTGAGGTTCCTTGTGACCTCAAGAAGTTTTTCAGATCGTCAATGGCACATTTTCATGTCATTTGTACATTTTAGTCTTTTTCTGAACTCACCAGAGCTCCAGCGAGCTCTGACGAGCCAAATAAGCTCTTCAGCCCATAGAACTTAGTGTAAAGCTCCAGATAACTGATTTGAAGGTCACTGATCATTCTGGAGCAAATTATTTGAGGTTTTAAGACATGGAGCTCATATTAGACCTTTGTCTTCTCCAACTCCGGCAGAGTTGGAGATGACTGTTAGTTAGGGTTAAGTATCTTTTGAAGGGCCTAGAAGCATCAGTAACATGCCTTGAGACCAATCCAATCAGTCAATCACTGAGATAGACTTTGGTTTGTTCTGTCAAACAAGCTCATCTAGAATCTCAGGTGACAAGCCTGGAACCCTAGGAATCCTAACTGAAACATCTTTCTGAGGGTCTGAATATGTTCCTGAGGTGAAAGAGAAGTTAACTAAGGCATTAATTTCCTCTGAAATGATTAAATTTAGAAAGTCAAAATTCTAAGGCTTATGGTCAACCTTAAGTCTGATTCATGCATTTGGGATTCAATTAGAGGAATTGAGGAGTTCAATCTATTCCTGAAATGTTTTTAAATGATTTAAAATAAATTTGGATGAGCTTTGATCGATTTTATGGAGGAATTTGATTTCTATTCAGTGTGGGTTGTTTTTGAACCCAAACTGACGACAGTAAGTTTTTGGTGAAATTCAAGTGAATAATCTGCCCAGATAGATTCTTAACAACCTTAGAGGTTGTTTGATTTGATTAAATAGGTCTCTAGCTGTCTGTTGGACCAAATAGAACTTGAGTTAATGTTCTTAAGCTCTTTGGCAAAGCTTTTTAGCTTCTTCACCTTCCTGAAGCTTATCAGAGTTTCCTTCCTTCACCTACAGCTGCGGAAACACCTCAATCTCTTCAGCATCTTGTCTAAGGTCAGAAAGACACTCTACAAGACCTTAGAGCTAAAGACACCCTTCTGCAGGCAATATGGCCATGGCAACCCAGACCCGTTCGCCCTTCAAATCGAAGAGCTAAACCCTCCTTGAGTATTAAATTGGTACTACAATCATGTAGAGTAACCTTAGAGCTTTCCAGCAAGCCTTCATTTGCTTAGATTGGAGCTCTGTGTTGGCTGGAATCATCAAGTGAAGTTTGGTCTAGGAGGGGAATATATAGTCCCACATCAGTGGAACTGAACCGGCCGCCTTAGTATGAGTGTGTGTGTGATTAAGGCCCTTCAGTCATCAGCGCAGGGTGCATGAATGAGCATATCGGTGTCTGTGTGGGTGCGTGCGGTGCACGTGCTTGAGTGTGTTTGCGCCTGTAGGCGTGCGAGTGTGGGCCCGTGAGGGCATGTGCATGTGGCCCTGGGTGGCCATAGGCCGGATGGGATCGAGACTATGCTGAACTGGAATTAAACCAAACCAAATAAAAACCAATCTTGGACATAGAAGACTCTGGTCCCACCCTGAGAGGGGTGCTGTGTATCCCTGATCGGTCCAAGCCGCCAACCTTAAAACCTAATTTTTTGTTCAGACAAAGGGTCAAATTGGTTCAGTTTAGAAGAGCTGCAAGGGAAGAGAAGAAGAAGAGGAGAGTTCACTGAAGTTGAACAGACAAAAGAGCAAAGGAAAAATAACAGGCAGAATAAGAAGAAAGAAAAGAATGAGAAGAAGACATGTATAAGAGAAGAGCTTGAGAAAGATTAAGGGGAAGTAAGAGAAAAGTAAAAAGAAGAAAGAGAGAGAGAGAGACAGGTAAAAGAAAAAGAGAAGGATGAGGCTGAAGACAAAGAAGAAAAACTAGTGGTTTAATTTCTTTCTAAGGCATATATTCATTAGAATTACTTTTTCTTGCCTTAATCTCTTCTAACTAAAGAAATTAAAAGAATTAAACATGTTTACTTGTTTGTAAAAGTAAATCATATGTGTAAATGTGTTTCCTTATGGGATTTTGCATTCTTTTAATTAGAAATCCTCAGGCAAAATTCATGTTCTTAAGGTAAATTTAATTATAATTCTCATATGTAGCTTAGGACTAGTGGTGAATTTTAATTAAGTCATGCCTCCAAGTGAATGACTTGGACTCAACGAGTTAAAAAGAAATAAAATCTAAGATGTTAGGTTAACTTGACCCTATACTACTTAATCAACATAAGTTCAAGTTGAACTAAGTTACTTTCTTTAGCACATAATTAAGCATAATTAACTTAATCAACTGTGTTGAGAATGTTAACGACCATTTTAATGGCGCTGTTGCTGGGGAGGTAATTGTAAATTATATTCACCATTATTATTGTTTTTAATTGTTTTGTATTAATTAGTTTCATTTTTTTTTCTGTCTTCTTTTTAGGTTTACCTCTATGGGTATTCTCAGTAAAGAAGTTGGGTTTTCTTTTTCTGTTGTTGTTTTTCACTATACTTACCTTTGTGAGTATTCCTTTCTTAGTCTCTAATTTAGTTTGTATTGTTGCATTTAGTTAGTAAAAAAATTAAAAATACATACTTTCTAACTAGCAGCAGCATGTTATAAGCATACACTCTTAGGAGTGCATTCATCTGCTAGTAACTTTATGATTTGACTCGGGAAAAGTTTTCTACTATTTTTCTCGCATCAGCGGGAAAACACGTAAGAAAAATCGCATAGATCCCTGTCCTAGGGTTAATAACAAGACCGCATTTCTTTGTTGAAAATACTTAAAATGCAGTCACTTTACTTCTTTCTATTATTTTTTAAATGATTAAGTAAAAAAGAGGATAATAAAAATTGTGACTTAAATCTATTTGCAGAATGCATGCGGGTTTTATCGCTATCATTTGTTGCATGCTATCACGTGCAGAGAACGATCACTAGAGTCACACGAGTATAATTTTTCTATCTCTCCTCTTTGCACCTCTTAGGGCTTTGGTCGAAGTTCAACAAGTTTGTCTCACTACTAGAGCCCCAGGGAGCCAGTAGTGAGCAATCTCGATCTTAAACCTTAGGCCTTTGAGCTTTAAGGATATGCACTTGCATAGAGACAGGTTTAGGATGCATATTTTGATACTGATATTAAACATGTTTGCATCCAAATTATTTTGCGTATTCTAGGACTCTCTTCTTTCCTTTGAAAGAAGAGAAAAACCCACTTTTTCGCGCTGTTTTGTGGGTTTTGTTGCCGCTGATTTTTGGTGGTGTGAGTGTGCCTTTGCACATTCTTTTTGTTTTATGCACGGAAGGCGAACCTTGAAACTGCCTCTTGCAACTCCGTTGACAGGTACTCCTAGGCTGGTTGCAGCTAAGCAACCAATTAAATTCCCATCTTACTCATATGTTTCTATGGATCAATTGTAGAATCAAAATCCCGAGATCCCTTCTTCTAGTTAGGGGGAGATGCTACCTTTTGATATTCATGAGGTGCTCCTGAACCAGAACCTTAGAATGCTCGAGCAGAATCGCCAAATTAATCTTTTGACGGCTGCTCTAAATAACTTGCAAAATCTTCAAGCCTATCCTCCACCTCAACCTGAGGTGGGTTTTGACCTTCCTGATTTACCGATCCCTCATCCTTGGCCTCTACTCCGAGACTATTATAATCCATCTAAGGCACAAGTAGAGCCTAATGTTAGGATTCCCATTGGAGAAAATGACCCAAAATTAAAGCCAAACATTATAGGCCTAATCCCACATTTTCATGGATTTGCATTCGAGGATCCATTTCAGCATATCGAAGATCTTAAAAACCTATCTCAAACTCTTGGACCTCAAAATCAAAATAGGGAAATCCTACTCATGAAAATGTTCTCTTTTATCCTTAAAGATAAAGCTGCATATTGGTATAGAACTATTACAAGACCAATCTCAACTTGGGCTGAACTCGAATCTGCATTCTTGAAGAAATTCTTTCCTATTGGTCGCACCAATGCTTTAAGGCAAGCAATCACAACTTTTAATCAAAATCAAGGAGAACCAATTCATGTAGCGTGGGAACACTTTCATGAATTACAAAGGAGATACCCACATCATGACATCCCTCGTTGGCAACTAATGCACATCTTTTATTGTGGATTGCAAGAAGGCATTCGCAATCTTGTCGATGCCTCTTGTCGAGGGAACTTTCTAAATCACAACGCAAAATCCGCTTCAGAATTATTTGAAGGATGGCAGAAAACTTGATCAATAATGCATCCATGTCGTAATTTATTCAGGGCACGAATACAGCACACCAAAATCCACATAAGGGTATTCATGAGATCGGTAATCCGTCCAGTTCAAAGGATTTAGAGATTATTGCAGAAAAACTGGACAAAGTGGACATCATAGCAAAGCATCTTGATGAGGTCCGAAATATAATGAAAACTCTTACACCTCTTCTTGCTACGCAAAATCACGTGCATTCACCTGTTTTGCAAATTCCCATGGGGAGGGAATTTGTGAATAATCTAGATTCTAAAGATCCATCTTCCTTGCGTTGTCTATCTACTCCTACACCAACCCAAGGAGGGACCTTTGTCCCACAATCTTTCCCACCCTTTTCCCCACCCTTTCCTATTGCAGAAAACATGCCATATCTCTTTAGTTTACACGCCATCTAGGAAAACATTCCAAGATCAAATTGTTATTCTATTACCTATAATCCTGGATGGAGAAGCCACCCAAATTTCTCTTGGGCTGATCAAAATCAAAGACCAATTTATCTAAATCAGACCCACCTAAACCCATCCCATTGCCTTCTCAGCAACCAAATGCAAGGCCTAATTCCATGAGTATGCAGAATTACTCTAGGCCGATTAGAGATACACAGCTTGATCAGATTTTGCGAGCTGTTATAGAGAGTCAGCGACAAAATTCTGAAGCTCTCGCTAAGATTCAAAGGCAATGTAAGATAGAATTGGCTGATTTACGAAATCAAATCACACTTTTGTCTGAGTCTCGTCAGCCAGGTACTCTTCCATTTCAGCCAATTCCGAATCCTAGGAATCTGCAAAACCCTAGGCAACATCAGGGCCAAATACATTTCATTAATCAGGACTTTGATTCTAATCAAAACCCATCCTCTGTAGTCCCTGAAAATAATCCACCAAACTCTCATCAGCCGCCTTTATTGTATCAAAATGATCCACCTATTATTGAGAATCAGAATTGACTCTGCTGATCTTCTATACTTTATTGGAATCACTTCTTAGATTGCCTCAATCATTAATATTTTACATCTCAACCTAAATCAGATCTGATCTTCACGAGATTCAGTCTAATCTTTCTAAGATTTTTTTCATGGAAATCTAATTTTGGTTTTGCGAGATCTATTTTAGGCAATCTCAGGATGAGTTTTTACTAGGTGGCTTTATCTGTTTGTCTATTTTTATTGAACCAATTTTGTTTTTACCATGCATATTCTTTTTAAGAGTTCTTAACTAGGGTTTACACCTAGCTGAAGATGTAAAACTTAGCATTTTGTACATAGTTGTTTCTTGTTTTCTACATTTTTCTCTTCCAATACACTTGAATCTGTATCTGATTTTTCACTTCATCTTACACTGATTACCATCATTTAGTCCTACTGTCCACTCTAACCTTTCGTTAGAATTGAAATCGTCTGCATAGAGATCTTTAATCTCCTCTATCCGACTCCTTCCATCACCCTACACTAAATGAAGTGTAATATCTTTTCACCCTTCTTACAATGAGGACATTGTAAAATCTTGGCTTGGGGGGGTGTGAAGTGAAATTTTCACTTCAAGTGTATTTGTAGTGAAAATGCATAAAAATTAAATACCCACGAAATTAAAAAAAAGTGGAAATACCAAAAATTTAAAAATTTTAAAATAAAAAATATCATAAAAATTTGTAAAATTTAAAAAAAAATATCATAAAAATTGGAAAATTTTATAAAACATAAAAACAAAACTATATAAATACAAAAATTTGAAAATTGAAAAATTATAAAAATAATAAAAAAAGGGTTTTTATATCTAGAATAAAGAGAAGAAGAAAGAGGAAAAATAGATATTTATATCAATAATTAAGATCTTACTTTTTCTTTTAGGTCAGAAACCAAAATATAAAAAGAATATGTAGTACATATATATAAGAGCATTAAATTCTTATTTAGTTTTTACTTATAACATTTTGTAAAAACACACTTTTATTTGCAGAATTTTATAAGAGGATTTTATTTAAATTAGAAGCTTTAAACCTTAAGGCTTTGTTTTTCTATTCTTACCCTGAAATTAAGTACTAAGGTGTATTAAGTTTAAAACTTAAGTTTTGGAATTAAATTGTAACTTTTTAATCAATTAGATTAAGTAATTCTTTTGCTTTCTGAATATTTGATTTTATCATCAAGTTAATAACAAAGGCTAGATATTCAGAATTAATTAAGTAAAGAGTTAGTAGAATCTTAGTCTTCAAGTCTATGAGGCTATAGTTAGCTTAATCAACTAAAGGATATTTTGCTAGACTTGGTGAGTTTTTGTCTTGACAGATCCTATAGGAGGAAACTAAAAGTTTAAAGAACCTGAGAGTGAATGGCCTTGTTGTCCAAGCTCTGGTTTAAGAGATAACTAACCTAAGCATACAAAAATCACACACATATGAGACCGCGAAAACATAGAGGTTAAGAGATTGATTCTAAATCCTCTTTTGTCCAAGGATTTCCGTGGGGCAGTTCTTGAAAGGTTGAAGGATGTGCCACTCACCTAGAAAAAGGATTTGGAGTATAAAGATAGTAAGAAAAATGAGAAGGGGGAGAAAAATAAAAAAATAAAACAAAACACCCAGCAGTTAAGTAACTCGCTACAAATGGGTACTTATACAGTTTTTCCATAAAAATAAAGCATCTCTTTATAAATAGATGCTACCCTTCCTTACATCAAATAAAAGAACACCTCAATACATATGGGTGTTCTATCCTATAGAAAAAGTTGAAAAAAATATGGAGATGAAATAAGGAATAAGAGACCTAGTGGTCCACCAGGGAGATGTACACAAAAAGTATTGACCTCGAGATAGAAAATTGGTGAGGAGAAAGCAACCAAACCTGAGTAAGGCTAAGCCAAAGGCTTGAATTGGAATAATCTGGATTGGAAATTGATGTCTTAAGATCTAGATTTTCGCAAATTTGGATGCCTTTAGGACAATTCTCTTCACAAGCACGGATGTTTTAAAATCATAGCTACTAAACCTTTGTATTGAGCAATGAAGCCTAAGAAATCGGGTTTTGAGAATTTGCAGTTGAGACCTAAAGAAGAATGATTGAAAAAATCCTAGGTCTAGGAGTCTGGCCTTAGTGCTGTAGGCTGGCAGATTAAACTTTTACTACTCTAAGTTTGGTTAATAATGAATATTTGGCTAATTTGCTTAAACTTAGATTGATAGAAATCAAATTTCATAAACAAAGGATTAACTTAAGTCTATTAAGTTTTTGAGTTAAAATTTAATTTCAAACTCTTAGGTTTTGTTTTCTTAAAACACTTTGAATTCTAAGTTTTTAAGTGTTAAGAATGATTACAAAGAATAAGTGATTTTTGAGATTCTAATTTTTGATAAAACTCTTGTTAAAAACTCTGTTTCTAATAAAGTGTGTTTTGAAGATGTTTTGAGTTTTAAGTCTAAGTAAGGAAATTTTCATTGAATGCTTTGTATGTCACTTATTAATATATATTTATATTAAATCTAAAAAAATTTTAATTCTGACCTAAGCTTTCCTCACATGGTTCTTATGTATATTAATTTAGACCCAAGTGCTTTAAATCATCATATTTCTAGTTAATTTTGCTAGGGACTAGCAAAGCTTTGGCTTCGGGGTACGATGAGAAGCTCATCATGGTCTCTAATTACCCCTAATTAACTAATCTTCCTAGTTAATTAGCTAGGAATATGTAAATATATGGGTTACTTATTAAATAAGGGATAAATAGTAAAGGACCTTAAAATAAGTTAAAAATGCTATATTATTATCCAATTAATATTATTAATAATTTAATTAATAATTGGACTCCAAATATTATTAGTAATTCATCTAATTAATGTGTTAACTAACATAAGTATAATTTATAACTATGTAATAACTTAGGTAACACTACTTAATTAAATAAATTAAGCTAAAATGGTCAAAAATGTATATTCAAGGTCTAAATATAATAACTGTCTTATTTATAATCATATAAAAAAAGTTGGAAAAGATTTAAATCAAAATAAACCTTGAAAATCTTAGTTTACATTTTAGTCCTTATATTTTATTTCAATCGAGTCCTTATTCTTCACTTAGGTCCTCAATTTTCGTTACAAATATGTCCTTGAAAACTTCTTCTTCTTCTTTCCTTCTTCAGCCTCCTCGACGGCTGACGATAGGAGGTAATTTCACCCACCGATCACTACATATCCGACATCATTCCTTCTCCAAGCTCCTAAAGGTTGTCCTCACCATCTCCTTTTCATCCACCGGTCTGGATGAAGCTGCAATCCTATTTTAGGGTTGAAGATAACCTCACCGGCATCGAAGAAGACGATGGTGGTTACTCCACTCCTAGCCTCTTCTCCGTCCAGATACACCCTCCTTCTCAGCCGCCGCAACCTATAAATACCCCTCCACACCCTCGATTTCACCAAGTTAGCTCCCTTCCCTCTTCTTCACTGAGCTAACCGATAGGCTATTCTTTCCAAACTCTGGCGACCTTCCTCTGCTTCCACCATCTTCCTTCATCCACTTTTGCTTGCTCTGGATCTCTGCCGACGTCAGCTAAGTCTCCTGACGCAGCGCTGACACTGGAGTTCCTCCGCTTCACTCCACATACACCCGCCAAACTTCTTCCTTAACCCTCTGATTTCCCCCTCCGTTAAGGACTATCGATGGAGATCTTCTATCCCCTTCATACAAGTAACAGTAGGATAGGTAAGTAGATTAGTTAGAATAGTTAGGTAGATTAGATAGATGTAATGTTAGAATTCCATTCATCTTCTTCAGCTCCGGTGAGCTCATTGAGCTTGTTTGGAGCAATCTTTTGTCTTTTTAAATCATCGATCACCTTCCTCAATCTTTCATGAACATTTCTATCACCTTAAATCACTGAATTGATCATCTATTCGCCCAAACCACCTCCACCTTCACCACTACTTACGCTATCCATGGCGGAAGTGGCTGAGCTTACTCCAACTCCACTGGGCCCTCCACCACTTAACCATCACTTAAGGGCTCCTATCCTCACTTTAATTTAAGTAATAATCATCTATAACTTAAATGCCTAATTTAATTTAATCTCCTGAGCTCGCCGTCAATGGAGCCTCACGAGGAGTTCATGTCACTAATTATCCACTTATAATCCATTGTAACTTTATTTTGACTTGTTTTCTCCACTCAATTGAGTGGGAAAATAGGTCCTGAGCTCAATCAAACTCGAAATCTGTTCACTGGGAATTCAAAGCATAACTTTTGATTTAATGGAAAATTGAAGGAATTAATGTGTTCCTGAGGTTCCTTGTGACCTCAAGAAATTTTTTAGAACATCAATGGCACATTTTCATGTCATCTATACATTTTAGCCTTCTTCTGAACTCACCAGAGCTCCAGCGAGCTCTGACGAGTCAAATGAGATCTTCAGCCCATAGAACTTAGCATGAAGCTCCAGACTTCTGATTTGAAGGTCACTGATCATTCTAAAGCAAATTATTTATGGTTTTAGGACCTGGAGCTCCTGTTAGACCTTTGTCTTCTCCAACACCGACAGAGTTGGAGATGACTGTTAGTTAGGGTTAAGTTTCATTTTAAGGGTCTAGAAGCATTAGTAACATCCTCTAAGACCATTCTAATGAGTCAATCACTGAGATAGACTTTCGCTTGTTCTATCGGACAAACTCATCTAGAATCTCAGGCGACAGGCCTAGAACCCTAGCTAAAACATCCTTCTGAGGGTCTAAATCTATTCCTTATGTGAAAGAGAAGTTAACTAAGGCATTAATTTCCTCTGAAATGATTAAATCTAGAAAGTCAAAATTCCAAGGCTTATGGTCAACCTTATGTCTGATTCATGGATTTAGGATTCAATCAGAGGAATTGAGGAGTTCAATATGTTCCTCAAATGTTTTTAAATGATTTAAAATCAATTTGGATGAGCTCCGATCGATTTTATGGAGGAATTTGATTTCTGTTCAGTTTGGGTTGTTTTTGGACCCAAATTGACGACAGTAAGTTTTTGGTGAAACTCAAGTGAATAATATGCCCAGATAGATTCTTAACAACCTCTAGAGGTTGTTTGATTTGATTAAATTGGTCTCTAGCTATCTGTTGGACCAAAAAGAACTTGAATTAAAGTTCTTAAGCTCTTTGGCAAAGCTTTTTAGCTTCTTCACCTTCTTGAAGCTAATCAGAGTTTCCTTCCTTCACCTATAGCTGCGGAAACACCTTCTCAATCTCTTCAGCATCTTGTCTAAGGTCAGAAAGACACTCTATAAGACCTTAGAGCGGAAGACACCCTTCTGCAGGCAATATGGCCGTGGCAACCCGAACCCTTTCGCCCTTCAAATCGAAGAGCTAAACCTTCCCTGAGTATCAAATTGATACTACAATCATGCAAAGCAACCTTAGAGCTTTCAAACAAGCCTTCATTTGCTCGAGTTGGAGCTCTGTGCTAGCTGGAATCATCAAGTGAAGTCTAGTCTAGGAGGGGAATATATAGTCCCATATCAGTGAAACTGAATCGGCCGCCTTTGTATAAAAGTAAAAAAGTGATTAAGCCTCCTCAGCCATCAGCGCAGGGCGAATGAATGAGCATATGGGTGTGTGTGTGGGTGCGTGCAGTGCACGTGCCCGGGTGTGTGTGCGCCAGTGGGCGTGCGAGTGTGGGCTCGTGAGGGCGTGTGCATGTGGGCCTGGGAGGCCATGGGCCGGATGGGCTCGAGGCTTTGCTGAATCGGAATTATACCAAACCAAATAAAAACCAGACTTGGACCTAGTACGGTCTGGTCCCACTATGAGAGGGGTGCTGTATATCCCTGACCGGTCCAAGCCGCCAACCTTAAACCTAATTTTTGGTTCAGACAAAGGGTCAAACTGGTTCGGTTCAAAAGAGCTGCAAAGGAAGAGAAGAAGAAGAAGAGGAGAGTTCACTGAGGTTGAACAGACAAAAGAGCAAAGGAAAAATAACAGGCAGAATAAGAAGAAAAGAAAGAGAGGAAGACATGTATAAGAGAAGAGCACAAGAAAGATTAAGGAGAAGAAATAAGAGAAAAGTAAAAAGAAGAAAGAGAAAGACAAAAAGGTAAAAGAAAAAGAGAAGAAGGGTGAGGTTGAAGAAAAAGAAGAAAAACTAGTGGTTTAATTTCTTGCATTCTACTAATTCCTTTTTGAGCTTAATGTTGTAATAAGGCATATATTCATTAGAATTACTTTTTCTTGCCTTAATCTCTTCCAAATAAGAAATTAAAAGAAATAAACATGTTTACTTATTTGTAAAAGTAAATCATATGTGTAAATGTGTTTCCTTATGGAATTTTGCATTCTTTTAATTAGAAATCCTCGAGCAAAATTCATATTCTTAAAGTAAATTTAAATATAATTCATAGTGAAATGCTTATTTGTGATAGTTCCTAGGCTTAGCACTGCATATCATGATATAAATATCGCATAGCATGCATCATTCTGCATTTAGAGTAGTTGTTTATATTTTAGGTTAATTAGGTCCTTTTTATGGTCAGGAGAAAAGAGGATTTATTTCAAGGCCTCGGATGGATGATCAGATCATACAGATCTGATCGGGACGATGATCGGAGACTAACGGCTCTAAAATCGTCCAGATCGGAGTCCCGTAGCATCACATTAAGCCTGAGGAAGATCAATGGCCAGGGGGCAATGCGACATCCATATGAGCTTCGGATGGAAAATCTGACCATACGGATGGATCCGGAGTAACGATCGCAGTTTGGCATCGTGGGAATCATCTTCATCTGAGCACCGTAGCACCCTCTACAAGAAGAAGAAGATGGACGGCCCAGATGGCACCATGTGCCGCCATCCAGACCGCCCAACACCAGCCAGCAGCACCACCCAACTACTTCTTCATCCACGCCCTCCTATCCTAGCCATTGGATCAAGATCCAACGGTTGGGAAGCAGACTCACCAAGCCGCTCCACACGACACAATGGAAGGGTTGACGCAATGGTGGGAGTGCTGGTTTGCGAAGGAGGGGCGCGGGTTTGAATCCCCGTAGCCCCCCCAATTTCCAATTTAGTCGGCCGCTCAGTAGCAGCTGTGCAGCCACGTAGTGCGCAGTAGCAGCAACGCAGCGTACATGCACATGCATGCCAGCTCACGCCAGCGCGCGCGCGACACGGGTGCGCAAAGCGTGCAGCACCAGTGGAGCGCACGCTAGCAGGGAGGCGCACGTATCTTTAGCAACATTTATGAGGGCCTTTAGAGACACTTGTAGCTGTCACTAAAGGCCCTCGCATGCCAGCAAGAGGAATTGAAGGCCAGATCTTTAGTGACAGTTGCAGCGACGTTTGTGGACATCACTAAAGGCCCGCGCATGCCAGCAAGAGGAATTGAAGGGCGGATCTTCAGCAACAGCTGCAGCAACATTTGTCGACGTCACTAAAGGCCTGTGCACGCCAGCAAGAACAATTGAAGGGTGAATCTTCAGCGACAGCTGCAGCGACGTTTGTGGACGTCAGTAAAGACCCAGATACGATTTTTGTCCTTCCTCCTCCACTATAAAAGGACCTACACCCCCTCCCAAGCCATCTCTACCTACTCTACTCCCACCTAGTCCCAAGCTCTAGCAAGCCTACCAACGCTCCAATAGAGCTTGTTCTCAAGCTCCCAAGGTGCCTATTAATGTAGCGAACCTCTGCCCCACCAAATACTCCTCTAAATTCCCATCTCCCTTCATAGGTCACCTTGGAGCCGTCCTCCCACCTCCATTCTGATAGCCGATCAACACCATCTTCTCACCTCCATTCCAGAGCTACACCGAAGCTTTCCTCAACCTGACATCCTCCAGCATCTCACCTCCGTCGTCCTGCTCCTCACCTCCTTCGTCTAAGCTTCCGCCAGGCGCAGTCGTCTCACCGAACAGCCGATTTGGGAGATTTCCTCTCACCCCCTCTCTTTTTATGCTTTCATTGTTCATTGTAATTGACATTGCCTTGATATATATATCATATTTGTTCCATTTCTATCTTTTGATTCATTCTACTTGTCTTTTATTTCAAAAATACAAAAAAAGATAACAAAACCCCAAAATACAAAAAAGAAACAAAATGAAGCACGATTTTCAAGTAAAGTAAACGTCGCCTCCCTGTGTTCGACCCAGGACTCCCTTGGAGTTTCAGTATAAATTTTATTTGATCGACGTGTTTTGAAACTACGACGACAGGTTACTTGTAACATCAATCTTTAACACGCGAAACATGACACGTCCATTTTGGCACCATTGCCGGGGAGGCAACAGAATTTGCTTTATTGTTTATTGCACTTCTTTGCATTTACATAGCACTAACCCTACTTGTCTTTGATCTACTGTCTTGCTGGTACACTAGCATGGAGATCCAAGTGCGGTAGATCAGAGTAAAGTGTGGGTAGAGTACTCTGTAAGTGTTCCCCACATACCCCCCACTAGTTCATTTTGCCACACTCATAACCAAGAATTAATCTACTTAGATGTTTTCATAAACCCTAGGATAGAATTGTTTGTCATGTTTGCCACCTTTATCCACCTCACCCCCACATTTAAAAGACCAAAAAAATAAAAAAAAAAGAGATACTTGCTGTGGGATGAATTGATATACACACTCTATACACCCACATTTGAGGCACATAATCGGACTTGATTTTCATCTACTGAATCGGGCTTCCGACTTGTGGACTCGATACATGAATTCAACACATAAAAGAGTAGAAATCATATTAGGTTAACCACCTTTTTGTGTGCCTTAATTGGTGGTGCATTTTAGCCAATTGAGTAAATTGTTTGGGCCCCACCACCTAATCTAAAAGAGGTTCATTTTCCAGCTGCCCCATAGGATTCAATAATTAGGTCAAGCCAAGCACTCCATATTTTTCTTGATTTCTAAAGGAAAATACTTGAACACGTGCTTTCAACAACAAACTTGGTTTGCCTCACAAAACTCGATTGAAAACACCTAATATTTGAATCCTAAAAGCTATTAAGCAAGATTCGAATCCTAAAACTTACCTCATCATTAATAATCTTGCTTGAAAACCTCCTGGTTGTGCACATTCACACGTTCTCAAACAAATCATTAAGGGCACAACCCATTAAGGGCCCATCACATTCCAGAGCAACAATATCCCAAGCCTAACTAAAATTGAGTACACGTTGGCCATAAGGACTAGTTCGCTCTGCGGGATCTAGATTGAGATTTATCACGATTAACCTACTTAAACTAGTCAATCTGATGTCTAGCTAGGGGAGTAGCATCAAACGACCGTGACTGGGGTGTACACTAGGAACCGAAGGTGTAAGCCAAAGTATGAACCTTCTCTCCAGTCCCTCCTAACTAGTTGGATTGCCTGGACATAAGTAGGGTAAATCGTCCATAATCTTAGGATGGATTCTGAGAGTCTGCAGACCTTTAGGCTACCTAACCTAAGGACAGGCTTGTATTTTTTGTGCTGTAGGGTCCCTTCTCTTCCTCATCCTTCCGACTTCCTTCCAGTGTATGCTTGGAAGGAGGTCATTGAACCCTCATTTGGAAGGACCTTTAGACCATTCACAAAGGCAGAGGTTGAGCTTTAGCCAAGTAGATCCCATGGCTGATCAACAACCACCTCCCCTGATTCCAAACCAGCAGGAGCTGATTCAGAGGCAGTTGGAAGAATTGCAGCAAATGCAGCAATGGTTCAAACAAATGAATGGTCGAGGCACTCAGCCGTTGAAGGATTTTTATGATCCTTCAAATTATGAGGATCATCCCGGCGTTGTGATCCCTGCTGGAGATGTTGAGATCAGGCCCCAGGTTTTGAGTCTAATTAAATACTTTCACGGGCTTGGCTCAGATGACCCATTCCAACATTTAGATGACCTGATCACTCTGGTTCAGACTACCAAATCATGGAATATGGATGAAGAACAGATGCTCATGAGGCTTTTCCCCTATTCACTTAGGGATAAGGCCGCACATTGGTATCGTACCATTGGAAGATCGATTACTACTTGGAAAGCATTGAAATTGACCTTCCTAAAGAAATTATTCCCAACTGGGTGAACCAATGCATTGTGACGGGCAATTACCACTTTTGCCCAGCAGTAGGGGGAACGATTTCATGAGGCCTAGGAGAGATTCCAGGATCTGTTGCGAAAGTGTCCACACCATGAGGCACCTAAATGGCAGCTTGTGCAGATTTTTTATCGCAGGTTGAATGATCTACTCTGTAATCATGTGGACGCTTCTTGCAGAGGCAATTTCCTCAACAAAAACGTAGATAATGCGTATGATTTGTTTGAGGAAATGAGCGAAAATTCTTCAAACCACACCTCCATGGAAACCTTCAACCGATCGCAACAAATCAGATTAAATGCCAATGAGGTCCAAGATTCTCGTACATTTGATATGGAATTGATCTGCAATAGATTAGATAAGATGGATCTGGTTACTAAACGAATGGAAGAGTGGATGTCCGGAAACTCTAATATTTCTAGATCCGCTCAATCCCAGGGATCGGGATTCCATTCTTCGCAAACTCCTATGGGACAGGAGTTTGTGAACCAACTAGAGACGGCTCGACCTTTGAGCCAACTTTTCTCGGAACCTTATGGGTTCCAAATTGGGGCCTTTGATCCTAGTCTTTCTGATCCTCCTTCATCCTCATCTTATGAGGTTGTTCATGCTATGCAAGAGAATGTTAGGTCCAACCCTTATTCGAATTCCTATAATTCTAGTTGGAAAAATCATCCTAACTTCTCTTGGAAAGATCAAGGACAGCAGACCCAATATCGACCCAACAACTATGTACCGCAAAAACCAATGGGTCAGGGTTATGTATATACTCAGTTGCCCCTGAATCAGGTTAATCATCCCATGTGGAATGCTCAACAACCCACCGAGCAGGCTGACTTGAACCTGAAAATGGTAGAAATGCAAGGGTCAATGCTCCAGCTCATGTAACAGATGAAAACTCTGCTGGACACCTTGCAATCCGGACATAGTACAAACAACCGGCAGCCCGAATCTCTACCATCACATTCTATACCAAACCCAAGGAATGTTTAGAACCGAGGCGTTGGGCCTCACGGGTTTGGTAATGATGGGGAGTCTCATGCTATCTATCAGGCTACCCCAGCCCCTCCCGAAGCTAACCAAGTTCCTACCATAATCAACTAGGAGCCTCCTATTTTGCCCAACCCTCCCCAAGGCACTAACCAACAGCATTTTGCCACGTCAAACACCATCACCTTGAGGAGTGGTAGTAAACGCAAGGGACCTACCCAACCCCATGTCAACGCCATTAGGCCTCGTAGCAAGAATTCCAAACTCCCAACTAAGAATGTGATCAATAAAACATCAAGGTCTAATACGGGAGTATGTTGTTGTTGTATGGGCAAACAGAAAAAGTCGAAGGAGAAATTGGAGGAAAGGATGTCCTTACTTCACGCTTTCAAATTAACAATCATATTACTCCTTGCAGCTATCGGATCAATCCCTGCCTATGCCATTGGTTTACTGAATGCATATAAAGAAAGGCGTAGAGCAAAATCTGAAATCAATAGGAGAGTAGTTTTGTCCGATAACACAAGCACATTGATCATAAACAAGCTACCTACTAAGAAGCAGGACCCGGGAGCCCCGCTGATTTCCTACACAATAGGAAACGTTACTTCTAACTGGGCCCTCCTCGACTTAAGTGCTTCCATTAATGTGATCCCCACCTCACTGCACAAGGAATTAGGTCTAGGCTACCTAAAACACACTGATATAACCTTGCAGTTAGCCGATAGATCCATTACAAAACCAAGTGGCATTTTGGAGGATGCTTTAGTCAAGGTTAATGATTTACATTACCTTGCTGATTTCATGATCCTGGAGATGGAAGCCCCAAAATAGCTCAACCACACCGCGATTATTTTGGGAAGACCTTTCCTGGCTATTACCAAGGTGAAGATTGATTGTGAATCAGGAAATATAGAAATGGCCTCAGGGGATAAGACAAATCGATTCAATATTTTCGAGGTCTCAAAGAAGAATAAAACTAAGTGTGGTTCGATGGAGGAGCTTGGTAGAATAGAGGAAGTAATGGCTATACATACCTTAGACAACCTCTTAATGGCCAACTCAACCCAAACTCGAGAAGATCACACAGTTGCTGAAATAATTGAGGACAAAGCAAAAATGCAACCAATTGTAGCAACACGGGATGAGGAAGATATACATGAAATCAAAAAATTGTTGGATGATTCATGTGATCAAGATAAAATCCAACAATATCATTATCCTGAATGCTTAGAGTTTGAGGTCCAACTTGTGGGTGGGAATTCTGAGGATCAGGATGGTTGGTTTAAGAACCTAGAATGTGAGGATGAAATTGAACATTGGGGAAGAACTCGTCAAACATTAGGTATTCTAGAGTACCCACAAAGCCCCAGCACATCACAAAACTCTCATTGTCCTTTTTCACCCAACCACTGCATAAATTCTATACCCAACTACACTTCCTTTGCAATAAATCAACAAAACTCCTATTGGAGACCATTTGGGCTCTCCCTGCACCACCAGCTTGCCACTTTCATTGTTCATCTCTTTGGTAAGCCCATTTTCACTCTCCGAGACCCATACCTGGGGGCCCGGAAACTGTGTTGTTGTGGCCTTAATGTTTAGTTATTGTTGATTGAGAACCTCGCCTAGCTAAAGGCACTAAACTTAGCACATGTAAAAACTGTTCCAAGTTGACCAGTGTCTCACAAAAACCAGGTGCTATTCTTCCAATTCTACTCTCTTGCATGCTTTCATATTTTTTTCACAATGAAGACATTGCAAAAGCTAAGCATGGCGGGTGGACATATTTTATAACCCTTTTGTCAGCTGTAACAATAATTTCCTGTTATTTGATTCTTGTTAAAAAAAATATTTAGAATTAGGAGATGAGAACTTAGGCATTAGGAGTTGTAAACTTTAAGAATTGATTCTTTGAGACCTGAATACTTAGACTCTTTAG
This sequence comes from Thalassia testudinum, assembly GCA_037157565.1. NCBI lineage: Eukaryota > Viridiplantae > Streptophyta > Magnoliopsida > Alismatales > Hydrocharitaceae > Thalassia > Thalassia testudinum. The sequence goes on along the minus strand of JAZHRO010000014.1, from coordinate 125,223,434 downwards.
GTCTTCGGGCTTAATTAGCCCAGGTGTCCACTCGAATGTGGATTTAGTCTCGAGTCCTCGCCAATTAAAATTTATTTTAATTTGGTAAATAATTTGGGATGATAAGTATGCGACTTATCAACCCATCCTCTGATTTGGGGGACTTTAAGCTTAAGCATCTACACACATTATTTTGCATTGACTCACTTTCCGACGATTTTTATGGAAATTGGGTAGCTAATGGACCGACTTGGGTGGTATGGCTGGCAAGTTGGTGGTAACAGCTCATCAGCTTATTGTCCAGAGCCCAGCCACAAGGCTACTTTCGTTGTACTACCTTTAGGTAAATCTCAGATCAGGGAAGCCACCTGCTTAGAAAAAAAAAAACAAGAAACACTAAGAAAAAAAGAGAGAAAAAAAGGAGAAAATAAAAAAATAAATAAAACCACACTTCACCGCACAAGTGTGGCTGGCAAGTTGTCGGTGGTAACAACTCATCGGCTGGTTGTCCAGAACCCAGCTCACAAAAAAATGCACAATAATTCCCAAACACTTAGGGAAGAAGCGTGGAAGTTGAATAAACCAAGGAGATATACACTGGATTCACCCTTGTATTGACCCCATAATAAAAGTAGGGAGAAAGCTTCCGATCGTAAAGATAAACCCTTAGGTAAGGTCACCTAGGGTCGTAGAAACTCGAAGTCTGTCTTAATGGCCGTTTTGTGAGTCACTTTTTCACAAAGATGCTTAGCACTTAGAGTCCTTTTCGAGTCTTGGGTGGCTCGGGTAGCCATAAAAAGTTATCCCATAACTCTCAAACTCCAAAAGTACAAAAAATTAGAAAAGAAAAAAAAATTATCTTCCTAAATATGGTGAGGGCTCGGACGGTTTGCATTTTGGCAGGCACACGGGCACTGTTGAGTTTTTGTAATTAGGTCTTGGGGATGAGACTTTCTAAAGCAATCAATGAATTTTGCCTAAATACTCGAACCATGATTCTACTGATATACAAAGCATCTAGTTTAATTTTGCTAGGGACTAGCAAAAAGTAAGCATGGGGGTATGATAAACACATATGAATTCATCGTAAAATGCTTATTTGTGATAGTTCCTAGGCTTAGCACTGCATATCATGATATAAAAATCACATAGCATGCATCATTCTGCATTTAGAGTAGTTGTTTATATTTTTGGTTAATTAGGGCCTTTTTTGGTCAAGAGAAAAGAGGATTTATTTCAGGGCCTCGGATGGACGATCAGACCAAACGGATCTGATAAGGACGACGATCGGAGACTAACGCCTCTGAAATCATCTAGATCGGAGTCCCGTAGCATCACATTAAGCCCGAGGAAGATCAACAGCCAGGGGCAATGCGACATCCATACGAGTTTTGGGTGGAAAATCCGACCGTACGGATGGATTCAGAGCAACGATCGCAATTCGGCATTACAGGAATCATCTTGATCTGAGCACCGTAGCACCCTCTACAAGAAGACGATGGATGACCCAGATGGTGCCACGTGGCACCATCCAGACCGCCCAACACCGGCTAGCAGCACTGCCCATCTCCCTCATCCGCACCTTTCAATCCTAGCCATTGGATCAAGATCCAACGACTGGGAAATGGACGCACCAACCTGCTCCACACGACAAAAGGGAAGGGTTGCTGCAATGGTGGGAGCGCTGGTTTGCAAAGGAGGGGCACAGCCACGTAGCCCCCCCAATTTCCAATTTGGCCAGTCACTTAGTAGTAGCCAGGCAGCCATGCAGCATGCAGCAGTAGCAGCGCAGCGTACGCGCACGCACATGCACGCGCACGCTAGCGCACGCGTGACACGGGTGCGTGAAGCGTGCAACACTAACGGAGTGCACGCCAGCAGGGAGGCGCGCGGATCTTCAGCAACATTTATGAGGGCCTTTAACGACACTTGCAGGTGTCACTAAAGGCCCGCATGTGCCAGCAAGAGGAATTGAAGGCCGTATCTTCAGCGACAGCTATAGCGATATTTGTGGACGTCACTAAAGGCTCGTGCGTGCCAGCAAGAGGAATTGAAGGGCGGATCTTCAGCGACAGCTGCAATGACGTTTGTGGACGTCACTAAAAACCCGTGCGCGCAAGCAAGAACAATTGAAGGGCGGATCTTCAGCGACAGCTACAGCGACGTTTGTGGACGTCAGTAAAGACCTAGATACGATTTTTATCTCTCCTCCACTATAAAAGGACCTACACCCTCACACTTCCAAGCCATCTCTACCTACTCTACTCCTACCTACTCCCAAGCTCTAGCAAGCCTGCCAATGCTCCATTAGAGCTTGTTCTCAAGCTCCCAAGGTGTCTTCTCGCCTCCATTCCGGAGCTATGCCGAAGCTTTCCTCAACCTGACGTCCTCCAGCATCTCACCTCCATCGTCCTACTCCTCACCTCCTTCGTCCAAGCTTCCGTTAGGCACCGTCGTCTCGCCAAATAGCCGATTCAGGAGGTTTCCTCTCACCCCCCTCCCTTTTTATGCTTTCATAGTTCATTGTAATTGACATTAGTTTGATATATATATCATATTTGTTCCATTGCTATCATGTGATTCATTCTACTTGTCTTTTATTTCAAAAATACAAAAAATGATAACAAAACCCCAAAATACAAAAAAGAAACAAAATGAAGTGCGGCTTTCAAGTAAAGTAAACGGCGCCTCTCTGTGTTTGACCCGAGACTCCCATGGAGTTTCGGTATAAATTTTATTTGATCGACGTGTTTTGCAACTACGACGACAGGTTACTTGTAACCTCGATCTCTAACACGCGAAACACGACATGACCAATAGCTTAGGACTAGTGGTGAATTTTAATTAAACCATGCCTCTTAGCGAACGACCTGGACTCAACCAGTTAAAAAGAAATAAAATCTAAAATGTTAGGTTAACTTGACCCTATACTACATAATTGACATAAATTCAAGTTGACCTAAGTTACTTTCTTTTACACATAATTAAGCATAATTAACTTAATTAACTATGTTGAGAAAGTTAATGACCATTAACTAGCCTTTTTTTTAGTTTTGTCATCGTTTAAAGAAAATGCCGTCGCTTATAGAAGCGGTGGTAAAAATATTTTTGCCATCGCTTATCATAAGAAGCAACGACATAAAATGGGAATAGTGATTCTTCCGATCCTTCTATGACATCGGTTGTTAGATAAATGACGGCAAAAATAATTTTACCGTCGCATATTTGGTGTCGGTTATTCAAATAATCGATGACAAATGTATGGGTTTTTTTTTCTAATTACCAAATGATGGAAACTATCTACTAAACCTACTTAAAATGAAAATGAACTGAAATTTATTTCATAAATATAAAATCTAGTACATTAAAAGTTTTAAAATAAAATATTCACATAAAAAAGCTTACATGAAAAACATAAGAAAAGAAAATGGATAGAAATCAAGATACAACTGCCACCAGCTCCAACTGCACCACCCAAGGAGTCGTCGTCGTCTCGTATGTAGATGTTGGGATTTGTGGAAGACAGATGCTCTGACTGACCCTTCTTCTGAAGAAGGCTATAATCATCTGAAGCTTGTCATCCATGGCATTCATCTTATTCTTCATCTCTACCTCTCTCTTCTCTATCTCCACCTGTTGTCCTTGTAGTGTGCTAATCTTTATGTGCAGCTGATCGACGACACTAGATGAGATGGCACCTTTCCTCCCATACTAGGTGGATAACGTGTATGCCCTCCCAGCACTATGAATGAAACCACCATTGTCCGGTGGCATCACTCTCCTAAATGCCTCCTCTGCATCTAAAGGCTGCTGGACTCTCTCAGAGGTCACATCAATGGGGAGATGTACTAATTCTACCATTTGATCCTAAATGTATTAAAAATATTATTATAATATATATATACAAAGTTATAAATTTTTTGACTTGAGGAAACTTATGTGCTTCTCCTAGCATGAATGATGAACCCACTTACGAGCACCCTCAGCTGCAACCTTACTGTGGGTGACCTCGTAAATATCCATCTTATTCATTTAAATCTCAACATGTGCAGTGGACTAAAAATATAAAAATGATACAATTAAGTTAAAATAACTTAAAAATTAAGTAATATTCAACTGAAAAATAGTTCCAACACTTACCTAACGGCTCCTGATCGTCTTGATGCTCCTTCGACCTAGATAATGGGTCAGTGGTGGAGCTTTAGCCCTATTGGCCTTTTTTTTTTTTGCTTGCTCCTGTTGACATATACAATAATATTTTTTATAAATTTAAGATATATGAAATTAATGAAATAAGTTTTAATTACTTACTAACCTCCATCTTCGGATACAGCTAATGCTCGCATGCCATCTTCCAATCGTCAGGCATGACATTGCAGAAGCATCATCCATTGCCTCCTTAGGTGAACTCTTGTTCGAGAAAAACTAAAAACCAAATATAAATTGTTAGAAACAATATAAGAAATTATGTCTATAATAAAATGTAAATGTTTAAAAATTCTTACATTTCTCTTCGTCTCCATCCTCCAATCCTTGTGGATTTTAGCTGCATGCTTAAGGATATATCGAGAAGCATTGGGGTCATCACCCCAATCATAATTTACCTACATTAATTTTAAAAAATATTAGTCAATCTTACTTTATAATAATTTTAAGATAAAGTTATAAAAGAAATAACGTTTATAAATAAAATTACCTCCAACTGATGGAGGAACTACCTCTTCAGCTCTGTGGGCACTTTCCTCTAGTCGAAGTAGCAAATGGGCACAATAGACTTAATAATTGTGCCCACTCGACTGACAAAGCCCAGGTAATTCTCCGCTTCCCCTATGGTTCTAAGCCTAATTGTTATTCTTACACCCTCAGGGATACACTAAAGGTCTACATTTTTTATCTTCCCCCGTCCTCTTGCTACTCTACATGCGTAAGCATTAATCATATTCATTATATATTTTTGAAGTTATAATAATATTTAAAACATATAAGTAATTTACTTCTCAAATGTATATGATTTCTTACCAAAACTTGAGCCCACCGCTAAGGGGTCGACATCAACTAGGGACGTACTCCCCACCATCTCATCCTCTGCCTCCTGACCCTCCTCCTCTCCCTCCTCTCCCACCTCCTCCCCCACCTCCTCCCCCTCCTCCTCATCTGATCTTCCATAATCCGGATCATCCTCTACTTGGTCTGGCAAGGTCTAAGCAATCTCCTTCCTCTTTCCCTTCCCCCCCCCCTTATGTAGTAAACGTGCCATCTCCCTGGGTCATACGAAACATGACTGGGGAGTAGCAGAACTTGCTATCGAAGGGGTGGCTGAGCATGCTATGGGGGGGGTGGCTGAGCCTGAGGAGACGAATCAGGCTGCGTGGAGGGCTATGTCGCAAGAGGACCTTTTCTTTTGGGTTTTCCCTTAAACAACTTCTTCTATAAGACATAAAAAATCATTAATATATAAATCAACAGGCATGAATTTCAATTTTACTCCAAACCCCTTTTTAATGACATATTTGCCCTATACATTTCAATTTTAATATGAATTTCATTTAAACATAAATGAAACAAAGCAAAGAAATTGTTAATAACCTTAGATGTCAACATCAGTTGCAAATAAATGACCTTCTTCTTTAAATTCTTGGTATGCTCTAGACTGTGTGTCAAAATGGTTATGCAATACTGTTCTTATGGGTATAACCCATCCCCTTTGGAAATTATCGGGGATGTAAAAAACTTGTGCCCCTTGACATGCCAATGTGAATGGTTTGTCAAACTAAAGAATTTGACGATTAGGATTTAAACTCAAGAAATTGTATTTTTTGTCAATTTTGAAACCGATGCCCTCTTTAAAAACATCAAACCAATAACATTGAAAGAGGGCAACTATGCGATCAAATCTGAAGTTGATCTCCACAATTTCACTAATTTCACCATAATATCCATCTGGACTGGTGGAAAGATCTGAATCAACAACTCTAGCTTGTTGTGAAATCTTTCTATCATCAATTTCCTTTATCCTGAATCTGAACCAATTTATTATATTCCCATAGTGGTAATGTGCATAATGTAATGGTGAATCGGCAATTACATCAAAATTCGGTACCCATCGTGGGTCCTTATCCTCTTTCAATTGATTAACCCATCTTTAAACCAATCTAAGAAGCTAAATTCAGTTGTCCTTGAAAGAGGTAATCATTCGAATTCCTCATAAAATGGATCAATTTCAGGAATTTGCTTTAAAATATATAGATGAGCGCAACGTCTGTCATTTTCTGAAATTGCCTTTTACTCTGTTAGAAGAATCGACCTTCCTCTGATATCAAAACTTAACAAACATTCTTCATCACTATCTTTATATTCCCCCTCATAGTTCCTTTGAAGTTTATTAAAGCGGTTGTCTGTTTCATTAATGTACATGGAAGTAAAATTTATATATTCCTCCATGAGATACCTTCTTCAATGGATCCTTCCAGCTTTGCCTTGTTCAAAACATAACCTTTAAGCTTTTTCAAAAATCGCTCCACAGGATACATCCATCTAAATTGTATAGGTCCACCGATTCTCACTTCATTTGCAAGATGCAGGGTGAGATGAATCGTTACATCGAAGAAGGCTGGGTGAAGAATCTGTTTCATCTTACAGAGAGTAATGACTATTTGTTTATCCCAGTGATCCAACACATCATTTTGTAGCATCTTAGAACAAACATCTTTGAAAAGCCTACCCATCTCTATGAATGAATCAACAACTGGCTCTGGCAGTATCCCTTGTATCTCTAGTGGAAATAATACTTGCATATAAATTTGGGAGTCATGACTTTTCAAGCTAGACATCTTTTTCTGCTCTTCATTCACTCAACGAGAAAGCTACAATGAAAACCCTTCTAGCACTCAAATTCCCTTTAAGAAGGAGAATAGTCTACTCTTCTGGTCTTGATTCAAGATGTAAATAGCAGGTGGGAAGCAGCCATCATCCTCATGAATATGCAGCTCCGGACGTATCCGAAACTCTTCATGCCTTTCCTTGTTTTAACCATGTCCTTTCGATCATTGGTCAAATTTAATACGTCTAAGATTTTATCCATCACATTTTTTTTATGTGCATAACATCTAAATTATGACGTATTGTATGATCTTTCCAATATAGCAGCTCCATACAGAAAATGCTTCTCTTTCAAAATCCATAATTCCTTGAGGCCATCTGGTCTTATTTCAATGGTCGACCCAATCGTATCTCACCCATTTCTTGTAATCTCTCCATTATAACTTGACCTGGCAACCTTATAGAATCTGTACTAAGTTTATTCTTTGGATTTTTCTTTGAATACTGACATGTCCTACCATCAAATTTACTCCTGAATTGTGATGTTCGTCATCTATGTTCAATAGGTAGAAATTTGTGACGTCCTAAGTAAAAGAATTTCTTACTTTCCGGTAATCATAGGTGATGAGTGTCTTACATACAGTTTAGGCAAGCAAGCTTTCCTTTAGTGCTCCAACCTAACAAATTTACATACGTCGAAAAGTCGTTTATGGTCCACAACAATGCTACATGCATATTGTAAAATTCTTTCTTTTCTGCATCATACATCTTCACGCTGGTGTACCATAACTATTTTAGTTCATTGATTAATGGCTGAAAATAAACATCTATTGTATTTCTTAGTTATTTTGGACCGAGGAGTAATAGGGTCAGCATCATGAATGATGATCTCATACACAACCAGGGAGGTAAGTTATAAGTGACCATTACCACTGTCCATATAGAGTGTGATGGGTACATACTCTTAAATGGATTGAATCCATCGCTTGCAAGACCCAACCACACGTTCCTTACTTCTAAAGTGAATAAATTATTTCTTTCGTCAAATCTCTTCCACTCTTTTGAATCAGTAGGATGATGTATTCTTCCATCTTGAGATTTACAAACCTGGTGCTATGTCATCTACCATGTAGTTTTAGTTGAAATTAAAAGGTGTTCAAGCCTAGGTGTCAGTGGAAAGTAACGAAGAACTTTCTAAGGTTGCTTCCTCTTACTTTCATTTTTACCTTCCTTATATCTCTCATGTCCATATTCGGGATATGGTGTTGACCTCGAGATAGAAAACTGGTGAGGAGAAAGCAACCAAACCGGAGTAAGGCCAAGCCAAAGGCTTGAATTGGAATAATTGGGATTCAATATTGATGTTTTAAGATTTCGATTTTTACAACTTTGGATGCCTTTAGGACAATTCTCTTCACAAAGCACAGATCTTTTAAAATCATACCTACTGAACCTTGGTATTGGCCAGTAAAGCCTAAGAATTTGGGTTTTAAAGATTTTAACTTGAGACCTAAAGGAGAAGAATTGACAGAATCCTAGGTCTAGAAGTTATTCTTTAGTGTTGTAGGCTAGTAAATTAGAGTTTTACTATTCTAAGTTTGATTAATAATGAGTATCCGGTTAATTTGCTTAAACTTATATTGATAAAAGTCAAATATCATAAACAAAGCATTAACTTAATTCTATTGATTTTTTGAGTTAAAATTTAATTCTAAATCCTTAAGTTTTGTTTCCTTAAAACACTTTGTATTTTACTTTGAGTTAAGTATAGTTACAAGGATTAAGAGATTTCTAAAGAATTGTAATTTTGAATAAAATTCTTGTTAGCAAATTTTCTTTTAAGTGTGTTTTGAAAATGTTATAAGTATAAGTCTAAGTAAGAAAATTTTCACAAGTGCTTTGTACATTAATCATTTATATTAAACTTAAAAATTTCTGACCTAAGCTTTCCTCTACATAGTTACTATTTATAACAATTTAAACCCAAGTGCTTTAAAGCATCATAGTCTTAGTTAATTTTGCTAGGGACTAGCAAAACTTTGGCTTGGGGGTATGATAAGAGGCTCATCATGATCTCTAATTACCCCTAATTAACTAGTCTTCCTAGTTAATTAGCTAAGGATATGAATATATAAGGGTTAATTATATAATAAGGGATATTTAGTAAAAGGCCCTAAAATAAGTTAAAAAAGATATTTCATCATTCAATTAATATTATTAATAGTTTAATTAATAATTGGACTCGAAATCTTATTAACTATTCCCTTAATTAATAAGTTAAGTAACTTAAACATAATATATACCTAAGTATATAATAACTTAAGTAATTTTACTTAATCTAATAAATTAACATAAAAAGGTCAAAAATGTAAATTCAAGGTGAAAACATAATAATTACCTTATTTAGTAACATCTATAAAAAGTTGAAAAGGATCTAAGTTAAAATAAACCTTGAAAACCTGGGTTTACATTTTCGTCCTTAATATTCATTGAAATCAGGTGCTTAATTTTCACAAAGGCCCTTAAGTTTCATTGCACTTTGGCCCCTATCCCTTTCTTCTTCTTCTTCTTCTCCAGCAGAGTGGATGGCTGATGATGGAGAGTGACGCCACCACACGATCACTGCCCTGGCAACATCATCCTTCCTTCTCCAAGCTCTTGGAGCTTGCGCTCACCACTCCGTCTTCATCCATCGGTCTAGATTACTCGGAAATCCTAATTTTTGGAGGGAGTTAACCTCACCGTCGTCAGAGATGATGCTAGTGGTTAATCTCCCCATGCTTCTTCTTCATCCAGACCTCGCCATCCTCTTTGTCGCCATTCACTATAAATACCCCCTCACCCCTCCGATTTCACTCAAGTTGGCTCCCTTCCCTCTTACAACACTGAGCCAACCCAATAGGCTTCCCTCTTCGTTTGCAACTCCGGCGACCTTCCACACCACTCTTCGACTTCCTCCGTCCATTCTGCTTAGCCGAGGATATCCACCGAGGTTAGCTGCATCTCTAGACACAGGCGCTGACCGAGGAGATCCTCCGCTTCACCTCACATCCACCCACCGGAGATTCTTCTTTAACCATCTGATTTCGTCGTCCGCCATGAGCCTTCGGCGGAACCCTATTGACCCCTTCATCCAGGTAATGGTAGATTAGGAGTAGGAGTAGGAGTAGGGTAGTCTAGGTAGGTAGTTAGTTAAGTAGCTTATTCGTAATTTTAGAATTAAATGTTCATCTTCTTCGACTCCGGTGAGCTCCTTGAGTTCGCCAGAGCCTTAATTTTGTCTTTTAAACTCGCTGATCACCTTCTTCTTTCATTCACGATCATTTCTATCACACTTAATCTCTAATTTGATCATTGATTCGCCTAAATCACCTTCACCTTCACAACTACTGTCGCTATCCATGGAGACAGTAACTGAGCTTAGATCCACCTTCATAGGGTCCTCAATCACCTATTCACAATCTAAGGATCCTAATCCACACTTTAATTTGTATAATTATCACCTACAATCTAAACGCCCAATTTATAATTAAACTCCTGAGCACGCTGTCAATGGCGGCTCAGGAGTAGTTAAAACATTTAATTATATATATATTTATTATCGCAATTATCTGTTGACTTGGATTCTCCACTCAATTGAGTGGGAAAACAAGTCCTAAGCCTAATCCAACTCAGATTTATGAAAAATGGATTCACTGTTAAATCTTTCTTTTAATGATCAATTGAAGAAATTAATTTGTTCCTTGGTTCCTAGTGACCTCAGGAACCTTTTCAAGTCACTAATGGCACAATTTCTCATTCTGTGCACAAAATTCACTTTCACTGGAGCTCCGACGAGCTCCAGCAAGTCGAAATTAGTCTTCAGCCTGTAGAACTTGATGAAAAGCTCCAAATTGATGAAATATGGATTACTGATTGTTCTGAGGTCATTTATTTGAGGTTTTGATGGTTGGAGCTTGAGATAGGACTTTGTCTTCTCCAACTCCGGTAGAGTTGGAGAAGTCTGAAAAAAGTTTTAAAAGAGGCATTTAATGGATCAAAATGCTTCAGTGTAATGCACTGAAGTTAATTATGCCTTCAAATTTGTGTAACAAACCTTTGATTCTTTTGACGAACAAAATGCCTTAGGAGCTCAGGCAATGAGCTTGGAACCCTAATTTCTAGGGTTTACACACTTGTTAAAGTGGTTGAGTGAATTTCTGAAGTTGAAAGGATCATATTCAAGGTTTTAATTTCTTTTTAAGAGGTTTAAATCAGAAAGTCAATTTTTGAGCCTCACAGTCAAACCTAGGAAGGAGATTCTGATTCTAAGCATAATCAAATGATTTGAGAAGCTTAAGTTGATTCTGAGAATCTGTTGAATAGTATTTGAGTGATTAAATTGAGCTCAGACATGTATTTTGATTGGAATTTCAACGTTGCCAGTTTGGGTTATTTTCGAACCAAAACTGATGGCAGTGGCTTTTTATTGAGATTTGATCTTAAATCCTGCCCAGATTAGTTTGTTACAACCCTTAGAACTTGTTCAAATCAATTGAGAATGTTCTTAGCTGTCTGTTTACCTATTCAGAGATTGAAATTTATTCTCTGAAGCTTTCAAAGAAGCTTGAAGCTTTAGGAGCTTCAAAACCCACTCCAGCTACAGCAGAATCTTCTGCAGAACCTATTTAGACCCTTACTGAGGTGGGGAAATCCAAGCTGAAGACCCTGTGAGTATTAATTCCATTTCCAGGCTATATAACCCGTAGGAACCCCCTAGATTCACTTTTCAAATCGAAGAGGAAAACATCCTCTTATCTTAAAATTGACACTTCAATCCTATAGAGCAACTCAAGAGCTTTCCAACAAGCTTTAAATCGCTTGGAATGAAGCTTTGAGTAGAGAGATATCATCGCTTGAAGTTCGCTCTGGAGGGGGGAAACATAGTCCCACTTCGGTAAACTACGAGCACCTGCCTTAGTACAAAAGTAATTTGTACAGTAAGCGATCCAGTCATCAAGCGCTCGGCGCGATCTGAACATCTAACCAATCTGAGCTTATTTGTGTGTGTGTGCGGGCATGTGTGTTCTTGCGGGTGTGCACCTGAGTGAGCGTGTGCAATGTTGGCCCTGGGAGGGCGAGGCCTTGGAGGCGTGAGCCAATTCGACTTGAGAGGGCCAGCTTGGCTCGAGAAATAAACTAAAATTGAACCCTAATGAAACCAGGCAAGGACTGGGTAGGGTCTGGTCCCACCCTAACCTCAGGGTGCTATGTATCCTCGAAAGGGCCTCATCGCAAATAAAAAAATAATTTTTGGTTAAAGAGCAAATAAACCCGGTTCAACTGAAGGTTTAAAGGGAAGGCTAATGAGTAGAGAAGTAGAAGGGCTGAAGGCCAAGTGTTGAAATCATTAAAGTAAGAAAGAAAGCTGAAGGCTAAGGTTAAAAGGAAAGAAAGGAGAAAAGTAGGCACGAATACTAGGAAGAAGACTAAGGGAAAAGAAGGCAAGAGCAAAAGAAGAGAGGAAAGAAAAGAGTTCGAGAGAATAAGAGAGCAATAAAAGAAAAGAGAAAGGATAAATGAAAGGAAAAGAGAGAAAGAAAGAAAGAAAGAAGAAGAATAGGAGAGAGAGAGGCTGAAGAATAAAAAGAAAAGAATTTGTTTTTTTTGCTATATATTAAATTTCTTTTTGCTTGTAATTGTTGTAATAAGGCATGTTGTAATAAGAAAAACTCTTAGTTGCCTTACTTCTTTTGCAATAAAATAGAAATTAACATGTTTGCCTGTTAATAAAGTAAATCATTTGAGTAAATATGTTTTCATTTGGGATTTTGTATATTCCTTAAAGTTTAAATCATTTGGCAAAATTCATGCTTTTTTAAATTAATTTAAATATGCCTCCTATACTTATAATGAAAAATAAAAGATAATTTGTGAATTTAGAATGAATTATACCTTCCAGCGAGCGACCTGGACTCAACCAGTAAAAATTTCTAAAATGTTAGGTTAATTCGACCCTATACTACTAATCGACACAACTTCGAGTTAACCTAACTGACTTTTCTCTACTCTTAATTAAGTAAACTTAACTTAATTAACTGGGTTGAGTAAGAAATGCACCATTTTAATGGCACCGTTGCTGGGGAGGCAATATTTTCCTTCATTTCATTCATCAAAACATTCCCTGCCACTGCTTTGTCTATGCATCATTTTAATGGCACCGTTGCCAGGGAGGCAATCCCTTAATTCACTAGAATTTCGTTGGTTTAATTGTTTAATTAGGAGGTATTTTGTAAATATATATTTCTTTTTAATAACTTTTGTTCTAATTAGTGTATTTTGTTTTATTTTGTTTTTGTTTTCTATCTTCTTTTCATGTTCACCTTCGCTAGTAATCTCAGGAGAAGGTGGGATTCTGTTTCTGTTTTGCTATTTTTGTTGCAAGTATTTCTAGTCTTGGTCCTTAGAGTAGTTTGATTTGTTGCATAAAAATTAAAAAAATACAAAAATACATCTTTTACTGACTAGTAGCAGCAAATAATAGGCATACACTCTTAGGAGTGCATTCTACCTTCCAGTAGTTTTTGCGATCTGACTTAGGAATTTTTATTGTTTTTCTCACATCAGCTGGAAAACACGAGAAAACCCGCTTAGGTCCCTGTCCTTGGACATTTAAAAGACCATATATTTTTGTTTGAAAAGATCTAAAAAGTGGCCATTGAATTTTAGATTGATATATTTTTGAAAAGAAAGATTAACTAAAAAGAGGAAATTAAAAATTTTGACTAAATCTGATTGCAGAATGCATGCGGGTTTTATTGCTATCGTCTGTTGCATGCTATCGTGTACAAAGCTTGATCACTGGAGTCACACGAGTCTATTTTTCGATCTCTCCTCTTTGCACCTCTTAGGGCTTTGGTCGAAGATCAACAAGTCTGTCTCACTACTAGAGCCTCGGGGAGCCAGTAGTGAGCGGTCTCGATCCTAGACCTTAGACCTTTGAGCTTTAAGGTACGCACCTATGTAGACACAGATTAGGATGTTTATTTTGATATTGTTACTCTATTTGCTTGCGTCAAATTACTTTTGCGTATCCTAGGAATCTCTTCATTCCTTTGAAAGAAGAGCAAAACCCGTGTCTTTGCGCTGTTTTGCAGTTTCTGTGCAGCTATTTTCTTATCGGTGGTGTGCGTGTGCCTTTGCACATTATTTTCCATTTTATGGATGGGAGGCGATCCTTGCATCAACCTCTTGCACCATCGTTGACAGGTGATCCCAGGTTGGTTGCAGATAAGCAACCAATGGTTTTCTTGTCTGATCCATCTACTTCTATGGATCAAATGCAGAATCAAAATCCCGAGATCCCTTCCTCTTCTGGTCAGGGGAGATGCCACCTTTTGATGTTCATGAGGCGCTCCTGAACTAGAATCTTAGGATGCTTGAGCAGACTAGACAAATCAATTTATTAACAGTAGCCTTAAACAATTTACAGACTCTTCAAACCAGTCCTCCACCTCAACTTGAGGTGAGTTTTGAAATTCCTGATTTACCGATTCCTCGTCCAAGGCCTCTACTTAGAGATTACTACAACCCATCTAATGCACAAGTAGAGCCTAATGTTAGGATTCCTATTGGGGAGAATGACCCTGAATTGAAGCCAAACATGATAGATCTAATCCCTCACTTTCACAAATTTGCATCCGAGGATCCATTTCAACACATCGAAGATCTAAAGAATCTACCCCAAACTCTTGGACCTCGAAAACAAAATAGGGAAATCCTACTTATGAAAATGTTCTCTTTTAGCCTTAAAGATAAACCTGCTTATTGGTATAGAACTATAGCAAGACCAATCTCAACTTGGGCTAAACTCAAATCTACATTTTAAAAGAAATTCTTTCCTATTGGTCGAACTAATGCTTTAAGGCAAGCTATTACTACTATCAATCAAAACCAAGGAGAACCAATTCATGAAGCGTGGGAACATTTTCATGAATTGCAAAAGAAATGCCCACATCATGACATCCCTCGTTGGCAACTCATGCACATCTTTTACTATGGTTTACAAGAGGGCATTCGCAATCTAGTCAATGCCTCTTGTGGAGGGAATTTTCTAAATTACGAAGTAGAATCTGCCTCAGAATTATTTTAAGGGATGGCAGAAAACTCGATCAATATCACATCTATGTCGCAATTTAGGCGAGGAGCAAACATGAATCATCAAAATCCGCACAAGGGCACTCACGAGATCGGTAACTCGTCCAGTTCAAAGGATTTAGAGATAATTGCAGAAAAACTGGACAAAGTCGATATCATAGCAAAGCATCTCGACGAGGTTAGAAACACAATGAAAACTCTTACGCCTCTACCTACTACGAATCCTGCATATTCACCTGTTTCGTAAATTCCCGCGGGGAGGGAATTTCTGAATAATCTAGATTCTAGAGATCCATCTTCCTTAGGCTTTCTATCTACTCCTTCACCAACCCAAGGAGGGAACATTGTCCCACAATCTTACCCACCCATTTCACCACCCTTTCCTGTTGCAGAAAACATGCTTTATCCTCTTGATTTAAATGCCATTTAGGGAAACACACCTAGATCAAACTCATATTCAAATTCCTATAATCCTGGATGGCGTAATCACCCTAATTTCTCTTGGTCTAACCATACACAAAGACCATCATATTCCACTCAGACCAGACAAAACCAGCCTACATTATCGTTTCAGCAACACAATGCGAGGCCATTTTACATGTGCTCGCAAAACCGCGTAGAGCCAAATAGAGATTCACAGCTAGACCAGATTTTGAGAGCTGTTACTGAGAGCCAGCGACAAAATGCTGAGGCTCCTGCTGAAGTCCAACGACAATGTTCGGTAGAATTGGTTGATCTTAGGGGTCAAATCATGCGGTTAGCTGAATCTCGTCAGCTAAGGACCCTTCCATCCTACCCAATTCCAAACCCTAGGAATATCCAGCAAAGACAACACCCCAGAGTTCAAAATCTGAATCATGAACATGTCCATTTTCTTAATCAATTACCCCTGAATCCAAATCTAAATCCAAATTTGAATCCACCTATTTCTAATCTTGATTTTGAATATCCAAATCAACAGCAATCAATTGTAAATCAACCATTAATAAATAATCCATCTTTCCAAAGTTCACAAGCATCTTCTTCTTCATCAGCTGCTTCTTCTTCTCATGTGGGTATTAACTCTGTTACAACCCTCCGTGGAACTTCCACTAGGGATCCAATTTTTACAAGGAACCTATCCCAAGACCCTAGTACATCTAGATCAACCCCTGTTTCTACATCTGGAAGAGGTGCAGAACCCAATCCTGCAATTCCCACTAATTCGCAAGATCAGGGTAATACCTCAATAGAACAGGAAATCCACATCCCATTCCGAGATGCTTTGAAGAAGACTAGGAAACAGAAACAACCTATTACATTAGATGAAGATTTGATTAAGATTTTTGAACAGGTATACATTAATATCCCACTCCTAGATGCTATTAAACACATCCTGACTTATGCAAGATTTCTTAAGGAATTGTGTACTCCTAAGTGTAAGTCAAAGAAAGGAAGCACTATTGTACTTTCAAAGCATGTGAGCTCTATTATTTCAAGTACACTTCCTTTGGAAAAGAAAGACCTAGGATCTCCATTTATTTCTTGTATAATTGGGGGTCAGTGTTTTGATAGAGTTCTCCTAGATTTATGAGCTTCTATTAACCTCATTCATTTCTTTTTGGTAAAACACTTTAAAATAGAAAACCTTAAGTCTACCAATGTGACTTTACAATTAGCTGATAGATCTATTAAGTCACCTAAAGGAATGCTGGAGGATGTTATTGTGAGAGTTCGAGATTTTTACTTCCTTGTAGATTTTATTTTTCTTGATATGGAAGTATCCGAATATATTAGCCACACCCCAATTATCTTAGGGAGCCCTTTTTGGCTACTACAAATGCCAACATTGATTGTGAATCAGGAAAGATTGAATTGAAATTTGGGGAGAAGACAATTAAGCTAGATATATTTAGAGCTTCTAGTGGATTTGATTGTGAATGGATTGAGGAAATAAAATCAATAGAAGCTTTTGAGGATGGCATTAGTTCTTTAGAACTAGAAAGCACATCTTTTGATATCCCCTACCCTCAAAGCAATGAAATGTTCTCGGAATCTCTACTCAATCCTGAATCTGACTCTAAATTTGAATCACTTTACATAATCGAAAATCCTGCCCCAAATCCTACTGTTGATTCAACTCCTATGCTTGAATTGAAATCACTGCCCGATAATCTTAAATATGTATATCTCGAATCTGATCAAACATATCCTGTAATAATCAATTCTCATCTAACTAAATCACAAGAATCCAATTTGATCAAAGTTCTTCGAGATCACAAGAAGGCAATTGGGTGGACTTTACATGATCTCACCAGGATTAGCCACAATTTTTGTACTCATCTCATCTATATTGAAGATGGGACACAACCTTCAAGAGAAGCTTAAAGATGCCTAAACCCTAATCTAAAGGAGGTCGTTAAGAAAGAAATAATCAAGTGGCTTGATGTTGATATTATCTATCCTATATCTCATAGACCTTCGGTGAGTCCAATTCAAGTGGTACCCAAAAAGGCAGGACTCACCATAATCAAAACTGAATCTAGAGAAACCATTCCGACATGAATTGCAAATTCGTGGTGGGTTTGTATTTATTATCATAAGCTGAATAATGTTACAAAGAAGGACCATTTTCCTTTACCATTGATTGATTAGATCCTTCAGAGATTAGCTAGTAAAAGTTTCTTCTTCTTTTTAGATGGTTACTTTGGATATAATTAAGTTGCAATTTATCCCGAAGATCAAGAGAAAATGACTTTCACCTGCCCCTTTGGAACCTTTGCTTTCTGAAGAATGGCATATGGGCTTTGCAATGCACCTGCGACTTTTCAGCATTGCATGTTACTCATTTTTACTGAAATGGTAGGTGAATATATGGAGGTTTTTATGGATGATTTTTCATTCTTCGGGGAAACATTTGATGTTTGCTTGGATACTTTGTCGAAGGTTCTAAAAAGTTGCATTGAGGTAAACCTTGTCCTTAGTTGGGAGAAGAGCCATTTTATGACTCCAGAGGGCATAGTACTTGGCCATCTCGTATCTGAGTGGGATATCCAAGTAGATCTAGCCAAGATCAATCAAATTGCAAATCTTCCAATCCATGACTCGATCAAAGGCATTAGATCATTTCTCGGGCATGTGGGATTTTATAGAAGATTCATCCTTGATTTTTCAAAAATTGTATGGCCACTCACAAACCTCCTCACAAAGGATGCGATTTTCAAGATGAATGAGGAGTGTATTTTAGCATTTAAAACTTTGAGAGACAGAGTTACATAGGCTCCAATTTTGCAACCATCTAATTGGGATTTACTATTTGAAATCATGTATGATGCATCAGATTATGCAATAGGAGCTATTTTGGGATAGAAAATTGAGAAGAATCTATTGGTGATTTACTATGCTAGTAAAACATTGAATGAGACAAAAAGGAATTACATAGTTACAGAGAAACAGTTACTAGTAATAGTATTTGGATTAGAAAAGTTTAGATCTTACATACTTGGCTCTCAAATCATAGTGTACTTTGATCACTCAACTATCCGACACCTTCGATTTAAGACGGACATGAAACCTAGGTTGATCATATGGGTCTTGCTTTTGCAAGAATTTGACCTAGAAATTTGTGATAAGGCGGGTAGGCAAAATGTTGTTGTAGATCATCTTTCCCATCTTCCTCTTGATACAATCGAATCATCTCCACCAATCACAGAACACTTCCCTGATGAACATCTTTTGACTATATCCACAAATCTTCCTTGGTATGCAGATATTCTTAATTATTTGGGTACACATCAATTCCTGCTAGACTGGGATGGGAATCGCAAGTCACGACTCAAAGCAGAAGCCAAATACTATTTTTGGGAAGATCCATATCTTTTTAGACTCTGTAATGATCAAATCATTAGGCATTGTGTCACCTCTTCTGAGATTGATTCTATCCTATCTTTTT
The DNA here is from genome assembly GCA_037157565.1 of Thalassia testudinum. Taxonomy (NCBI): domain Eukaryota; kingdom Viridiplantae; phylum Streptophyta; class Magnoliopsida; order Alismatales; family Hydrocharitaceae; genus Thalassia; species Thalassia testudinum. Next base: position 125,204,569 of record JAZHRO010000014.1, on the reverse strand, counting down.
GTCACAACTAGGCCTATGGTGGTCACTTTTCTGGTAGAAAGACCGCTACAATAGTTTTGCAATGTGGGCTTTATTGTCCCATGTTATTTGCTGATTCTCAGACTTATTGTAAGGCATGTAGTTGCTGCCAAACACTTGCTAGCATGACACGAAAAGATAGGATGCCTTTGAACCCGATTATAGTCTGTGAAATCTTTGACATTTGGGGCATAGATTTTATGGGTCCATTTCCATCCTCTTTTTCCTTCCATTATATTTTACTTGCTGTAGATTATGTTTCTTGTTGGATTGAAGCCATACCCACACACACACAAATGACCATCGAGTTGTTATTCCTTTTATAAAAGGTCACATTTTCACTCATTTTAGGGTACCTCGTGCTATCATTTCTAATGGCGGTTCCCATTTTATTAACGCCCAGTTTAAAACTTTACTTAGAAAATATGGAGTTACACATTGTATTTCTACACCTTATCATCCCCAGACTAATGGGCAAACCGCGGTCTCTAATCGGGCGATCAAAAAGATCCTTCCAATGACAATCCAACCAAATAGGAAGGATTGGTCTTCCCGTTTAGATGAGGCTTTGTGGGCTTATAGGACCGCCCACAAAACACAAATAGGCATGTCACCATACAGACTTGTTTACAGGAAACTCTGTCATCTTCCCATAGAAATTGAACACAAGGCCTATTGGGCAATTAAAGCCTATAATTTAGACCTCATGAAGGCTGGTGAAAATCGTAGGTTACTGCTTAGCAAAATTGAGGAATTTCGTCATGATTCTTATGAGAGTTCAAAGCTGTATAAGGAGAAACTTAAAGCCTTCCATGACAAATTCATTTCCCACAAACCCTTTGCACCTGGTCAGAAGGTGTTGTTATTTGATGCCCGTTTGAAGCTCTTCCCTGGTAAACTTAGGTCTAAATGGCAAGGGCCATTTATTGTGGTTAGAGTCTTCGACAACGGAGTTGTCGAAATCACTGAACCCAACAAGGATCAACACTTCAAAGTCAATGGTCAACGTCTAAAACCTTTCTTGCAATCACATCCTTTGGGTCTTGTTGGAGAATGTTACATGCTTCACTAGGGTTTTTCTATCCACCCACCACACTTGTACATAGTTGTTTCCTATCGTTACTTTTTTATTTTCTTCTACACTTACTCTGAAATTTCACTTCATATTTTTCTAATTACCTTCATGTAGTCCGACTGACCACTCTGACCTTTGGTTAGACTTAAAATCGTTCGCACAGAGATTTTTAATCTCCTCTATTCGACTCCTATTACCTTATACTAAATGAAGTGTAATATATTTTCACCCTTCTTAAAATGAGGACATTATAAAATTTTGGCTTGGGGGGGTGTTAAAGTGAAAATTTCACTTTAAGTGTGGGTTAAAAAATAAACACACATAAAAATTAAATATCCATGAAAATTTTAAAAAAAATTAGAAATTCCAAAAATGACAAAATTTTAAAAAAATCAAAAATTTCATAAAAATTTGAAAAAATTTTGAAAAATTAATAAAATTTGAAAAATCTTATATACATCAAAAATAAAAATATATAAATACAAAAATTTGAAAAAGAAAATTCATAAAATAATAAGAGGGGTATATTCATTTTTAATAAAGAAGAAAAGAAGAAGAAATATATATTATAATTAAGAGTTTAATTTTCTTTTAGGTCAGAAATTAAAATGTATATAGAATATATATAGATATTTAAGAGCATTCAATTCTTAATTAGATTTTCACTTTAAACATTTTGTAAAAACACACTTTTATTTTAAAAAAAAAGTAAGATTTTATTTGAATTAGGAATCTTTTAAATCTTTTAAAGATTTGTTTTTCTATTCTTACCATGAATTAAGAAACTAAGTGTATTAAGATTTAAACTTAAGTTGTGGAATTAAATTATAACTTTCTAATCAACTAGATTAAGTAATCCTTTTGCTTTTTTTGAAAATTTAATTTTATCATAAAGTTAAGTAAAAAGGCCAGATATTCAGAGTTAGTTATATAGAGAGTTATTAGAATTTTAGTTTACAAGACTTACAGGCTAAAGATAAATAAGTAGACTTGGTAAATTGTCTTGACGGATCCTATAGGAGGAAACTAAGAATTTGAAGAACCTAAGAGTGAAGGGCTCTGTTGTCCAAGCTCTGGTTTGAGAGCTAAGTAACCTAAACATCTGAATTCACACACGTAGAATTGTCTTGTTGGCATCTAAGATCACAGAAACACAGAGGTTAAGAGATCAGTTCTGAATCCTCTTTAGTCCAAGGATTTCCATGGGGCAGTTCTTGAAAGGGTGAAGGATGTGCCACTCACCTAGAAAAAGGATTTGGAGAATAAAGTTACTAAGAAAAATGAGAAGGGGGAAAAAAGGAAAAGAAAAAAAAAGAAAAAAAATAAAAACACCCTGTAGTTAAGTGCCTCGTTACAAAAGGGTGCTTATGCCATTTTTCCATAATAAATAAGCATCTCAAAACAAATGGATGCTACCCTTCCTTCCATCAAATAAAAAGAACACCTTGCTACAAATGGGTGCTCTAACCTATAGAAAAAGTAAAAAAAATATGGAGATAAAAATATTAGGAATAAGAGACCTAGTGGTCCACCAGAGAGATATACACAAAAAGTGTTGCCCTCGAGAAAGAAAATTGGTGAGGAGAAAGCAACCAAACCTAAGTAAGGCCAAGCCAAAGGCTTGAATTGGAATAATTGGGATTCAAAATTGATGTTTTAAGATTTGGATTTTTGTAACTTTGGATGCCTTTAGGACAATTCTCTTCACTAAGCATAGATGTTTTACAATCGTAGCTACTGAACCTTGGTATTGGCCAGTGAAGCCTAAGAAATTGGGTTTTGAAGATTTTAACTTGAGACCTAAAGGAGAAGAATTGACGGAATCCTAGGTCTAGAAGTTATTCTTCAGTGTTGTAGGCTAGTAAATTAGAGTTTCACTATTTCAAGTTTGATTAATAATGAGTATCTGGTTAATTTGCTTAAACTTATATTGATAAAAGTCAAATATCATAAACAAAGGACTAACTTAATTCTATTGAGTTTTTGAGTTAAAATTTAATTCTCAATCCTTAAATTTTGTTTCCTTAAAACACTTTGTATTTTAATTTGAGTTAAGTATAGTTACAAGATTAAGAGATTTTCAAAGAATTCTAATTTTGAATAAAATTCTTGTTAACAAATTTTCTTTTAAGTGTGTTTTGAAAATGTTATAAGTATAATTCTAAGTAAGAAAATTTTCACAAGTGCTCTATACATTAATCATTTATATTAAACTCAAAAATTTGTGACCTAAGCTTTCCTCTATATAGTTAATATTTATAATAATTTAAACCCAAGTGTTTAAATCATCATAGTCTTAGTTAATTTTGCTAGGGACTAGCAAAACTTTGGCTTGGGGGTATGATAAGAGGCTCATCATGATCTCTAATTACCCCTAATTAACTAGTCTAACTAGTTATTAGCTAAGGATATGAATATATAAGGGCTAATTATAGAATAAGGGATATTTAGTAAAAGATCTTAAAATAAGTTAAAAATGATATTTTATCATTGATTTAATATTATTAATAGTTTAATTAATAATTGGACTCGAAATCTTATTAACTATTCCGTTAATTAATAAGTTAAGTAACTTAAACATAATATATACCTAAGTATATAATAACTTAAGTAAATTTACTTAATCTAATAAATTAACCTAAAAAGGTAAAAAATGTAAATCTAAGGTAAAACATAATAATTACCATATTTACTAACATATATAAAAAGTTGAAAAAGATCTAAGTTAAAATAAAGCTTTAAAACCTGGGTTTACATTTTCGTCCCGAAAATTCATTACAATCAGGCCCTTAATTTTCAAAAAGGTCCTAAAGTTGCATTGCACTTTTGTCCCTATCCCTTTCTTCTTCTTCTTCTTCTCCAGCTGAGTGGACGGCTGATGACGGAGAGTGACGCCACCGCACGATCACTGCCCTGCCGACATCGTCCTTCCTTCTCCAAGCTCTTGGAGATTGCGCTCTCTACTCCATCTTCATCCATCGGTCTAGATTACTCGGAAATCCTAATTTTTGGAGGGAGCTAACCTCACCGTCATTGGAGACGATGCTAGTGGTTAAGCTCCCCATGCTTCTTCTTTGTCTAGACCTCGCCATCCTCTTCGTCGCCATTCACTATAAATACCCCCTCACCCCTCCAATTTCTCTCAAGTTGGCTCCCTTACCTCTTTGTCTGCAACTCCAGCGACCTTCCACACCACTCTTCGACATCCTCCATCCATTCTGCTTAGCCGAGGAGATCTACCGAGGTCAGCTGCATCTCTGGACACAGGTGCTAACCGAGGAGATCCTCCGCTTCACCTCACATCCGCCTGCCAGAGATTCTTCTTTAACCCTCTGATTTCGTCGTCTGCCATGTGCCTTCGATGGAACCCTATTGACCCCTTCGTCCAGGTAATGGTAGATTAGGAGTAGGAGTAGGAGTAGGGTAGTTTAGGTAGGTAGTTAGTTAGGTAGCTTAGTCGTAATTTTAGAATTAAATGTTCGTCTTCTTCGACTCTGGTGAGCTCCTTGAGTTCGCCAGAGCCTTAATTTCGTCTTTTAAACTCGCTGATCACCTTCTTCTTTAATTCACAATCATTTCTATCACACTTAATCTCTAATTCGATCATTGATTCGCCAAAATCACCTTCACCATCACAGCTACAATCGCTGTCCATGGCGATAGTAGCTGAGCTTAGATCCCCCTTCATAGGGTCCTCCATCACTAATTCACAATCTAAGGATCCTAATCCACACTTTAATTTGTATAATTTCCACCTATAATCTAAACGCCCAATTTATAATTAAACTCCTTAGCTCACTGTCAATGGCAGCTCAGGAGTAGTTAAAACATTTAATTATATATATATTTATTATCGCAATTATCTGTTGACTTGTTTTCTCCACTCAATTGAGTGGGAAAACAAGTCCTGAGCCTAATCCAACTTAGATTTATGAAAAATGGATTCACTGTTAAATCTTTCTTTTAATGATCAATTAAAGAAATTAATTTGTTCCTGAGGTTCCTACTCACCTCAGGATCCTTTTGAAGTCACTAATGGCACAATTTCTCATTTTGTGCACAAAATTCACTTTCACCGGAGCTCCGGCGAGCTCCGGCAAGTCGAAATTAGTCTTCAACCTGTAGAACTTGATGAAAAGCTCCAAATTGATGAAATATGGATTACTGTTTGTTCTGAGGTCATTTATTTGAGGTTTTGATGGTTGGAGCTTGAGATAGGACTTTGTCTTCTCCAACTCTGGTCGAGTTGGAGAAGTCTAACAGAAGTTTTAAAAGAGGCATTTAATGGATCTAAAAGCTTTAGTGCAATGCACTGAAGTTAATTATGCCTTCAAATTTGTGTAACAAACCTTTGATTCTTTTGATGAACAAAGTGCCTTAGGAGCTTAGGCAATGAGCCTGGAACCCTAATTTCTCGGGTTTACACACCTGTTAAAGAGGTTGAGTGAATTTCTGAAGTTGAAAGGTGCATATTCAAGGTTTTAATTTCTTTTTAAGAGGTTTAAATCAAAAAGTCAATTTTTGAGACTCACAGTCAAGCCTGGGAAGGAGATTCTGATTCTGAGCACAATCAGATGATTTGAGAATCTTAAGTTGATTCTAAGAATATGTTGAATAGTATTAGAGTGATTAAATTGAGCTCAGACATGTATATTGATTTGAATTTCAACCTTTCCAATTTGGGTTATTTTAGAACCCAAACTGATGGCAGTGGCTCTTTGTTCAGATTTGATCTTAAATCCTGCCCAGATTAGTTGTTGAAATCAATTGAGAATATTCTTAGCTATCTGTTTACCTATTCAGAGAATGAAATTTGTTCTCTGAAGCTTTCAGAGAAGCTTGAAGCTTTAGTAGCTTCAAAACCCACTCCAACTACTGCAGAATCTTCTGCAAAACCTATTTGGACCCTTATTGAGGTAGGGAAATCCAAGCTGAAGACCCTGTGAGCATTAATTCCATTTCCAGGCTATATAACCCGTAGGAACCCCCCAGATTCACTTTTCAAATCGAAGAGGAAAACATCCTCTTATCTTAAAATTGACACTTCAATTCTGTAGAGCAACTCAAGAGCTTTCCAACAAGCTTTAAATCACTTGGAATGGAGCTTTGAGTAGGGAGATATCGTTGCTTGAAGTTCGCTCAGGAGGGGGGAAACATAGTCCCACATCGGTAAACTATGAGCACCCGCCTTAGTACAAAAAGAGTTTGTGCAGTAAGCGATCCAATCGTCAAGCTCTCGGCGCGATCTGAACATCTGACCAATCTGAGCTCGTATGTGTGTGTGTGCGGGCATGTGTGTGCCTGCGAGTGTGCACTCGAGTGAGCATGTGCAATGTTGGCCCTGGGAGGGCAAGGCCTGGGAGACGTGAGCCGGTTCGACCTGAGAGGGTCGGTTTGGCATGAGAAATAAACTAAAATTGAACCCTAATGAAACCAAGTGAGGACCGAATAGGGTTTGGTCCTACCCTGACCTCAAGGTGCTGTGTATCCTCGAAAGGACCTCATCGCAAATAAAAAAATAATTTTTGGTTAAAGAGCAAATAAACCCAGTTCAACTGAAGGTTTAAAGGGAAAGCTAATGAGCAGAGAAGTAGAAGGGCTGATGGCCAAGTGTTGAAATCATTAAAGTAAGAAAGAAAGCTGAAGGCTAAGGTTAAAAGGAAAGAAAGGAGAAGAACAGGCACGAATACTAGGAAGAAGACTAAGGGAAAAGAAGGCAAGAGCAAAAGAAGAGAGGAAAGAAAAGAGTTCGAGAGAATAAGAGAGCAATAAAAGAAAAGAGAAAGGATAAATAAAAGGAAAAGAGAGAAAGAAAGAAAGAAAGAAGAATAAGAAAGAGAGAGAGGCTGAAGAATAAAAAGAAAAGAATTTGTTTTTTCTGCTATAAGTTAAGTTTCTTTTTGCTTACGGTTGTTGTAATAAGGCATGTTGTAATTAGAAAAACTCTTAGTTGCCTTACTTCTTTTGAAATAAAATAGAAATTAACATGTTTACTTGTTAATAAAGTAAATCATTTGAGTAAATATGTTTTCATTTGGGATTTTGTATATTCCTTAAGGATTAAATCATTTGGCAAAATTCATGCTTTCTAAAATTAATTTAAATATACCTCCTATACTTATAAAGAAAAATAAAAGATAACTAGTGATTTTAGAATGAATTATACCTCCCAGCGAATGACCTGGACTCAACCAGTAAAAATTTGTAAAATGTTAGGTTAATTAGACCCTATACTACTAACCGACACAACTTTGAGTTAACCTAAGTGACTTTTCTCTACTCTTAATTAAGTAAAATTGACATAATTAACTGAGTTGAGTAAGAAATGCACTGATAACCTTTGGCAAAAATATATTTGTCATCGCTTAATAAACCAACGGTAAATACTAATGACCATCGCATCGCCCAATCGTCAATGGTAGGTCGAGTACTGACCTTTACTGTCGCCTTTTTGGATAAGCGATGGGAAAAATATCTTTGCATCGGTTTAAATAACCGACTACAAGTAACAGGTGGCATAGCCCATTTTTCTTGTAGTGCAAGAAGGGTCCAATCAAATAATCAATGACTCTATCCTAACCAAAATCGAGTGAGCGTTCCAAAAAAATTAATTTCAAAATTTTTTGAGGATGATAGACCACCAAAATTCACGATTTTCCAAGAGGGTGTCAATCTCTCCAGAACTTCTAGATCAGTGTGCAAGTTCAATATCTTGATCAGAACAATCACTAAGCAATTTCAAATTCGAAAATCATCTCTAGAAGAAGTGTAGAGAATTTCGAGATCCTTCCAAAAAAGTAAATTTCTAACAAATCTGAGCTGCGTGGAATTCACAGCAGTAGGAACAATCTATAGACCTCCAGAACTTAGGACAACCCTATGCACTTCCAATAGAGAATTTCTCACGGCCAAACCACGATGATTTTGGCTCTAAAATTTGAAGGGGAGTTCTCCTACTAAAAGGAACACCTCTAAGATTTTTTTTAAAATTTTTAGAGGTGTTTAGGATCCTTAAATTGTGTCCTCAACATGAATCTAGAAAATCATATTGCAAAATTAATGGGTTGCAGACTTAATGGTGGTGTTTTTCTTCGACAAACAAATGAGAGGGTTTTTTTTTTTAACACACCACCATTTTTCTTGGTCCAAAGATGAGAAGTTACCTTTGGATTGTTGGAAGACAAGAACAAACCTTCAGGTCGATGGCGGTCTTCTTCTTGTGCTTCCTTTGATCCACCCAGCTCGTTCTCCTCCCATTGCCGATGCACGAGGTTCCAGCAACCACAAGTAGGGAAAGAAGAGCAAGTTAGATAACACAAATATGAATAATGACCAAGAAAATGAAAGCGAATAAGAGATCCATTGCCTCCCCAGCAATGGTGCCAAAAACTGACATCGAATGATGCATTTAGGTTAAAATTGTTATTTGTAGCATGTTTTATGATGTCAATTTCAAATAAAAGTATCAGATGTAAGTCTGAGTGTCGAACACAGGGAGGCATGAAATCAGATCAAATACTCACTTTGGTGTCACAAAAATTCATCGTTTGATTCATTTGCGAAAGACGGAACAAGAAAGAAAGAGAGATAGGGAGAGAGAGAGAAAGAAAGAGAAGGAGAAAGATAATGTTAGAAATCCATCATCAAGATAAGAATAATGTATCCAAAATATATCATCAAATGTTGTAATCAATACAATATAGATGAATGTTTAACAAAATAAAAGACATGAACTACATTATAAAATAAAATAAAACTAAGAATATGGATGAAGATGGTGTCGAGGCAGCCACGGCGGAGGAGGAGCTTCCGTCGGTAGCTCGATGGCTTCAAGACCTTGCTTGGAGCTCTAGAAGGTGGTGCTATCTCTTGCGTGCAAGCTTGGTGCAAATGGGAGTGATAGGTCCCTTTTTATAGTTGAGGAGAGGGCTCAAATTCATTACCTGGTCAATAGCAACATTCAAAATGTTGCTATAGACCCATCGCAAGTGTTGCCCTAGCCCCACCCTCGTGCTTTCAATGTGCACAGCTGCCGTCCACTTGAGATTCGTGCGCGCTCCGTTTGAGCCATCTGACTAAAGATCGGACGACTGAAATCAAACTTCACCCACTATCTTAGTTCCTTACTTACACGCATTGGATTGGGCCTACTAGAGCGTGTGATCATGCACATTTCACGCTGAGGGATGGATAGCACTCATCGCACCCACTTCTTGATCGTAGGTCAAATCGAATGGCCCGATTTTCAATTGGAGCACGCGAGGAGAGGCACCTCTATGATTCGAACTCGCATCCGCTGGAGTGGAGAAGGCATCTGACAGCTATGCTATCTGCGCGGATGGTCACGACGATGACGCAGCGTTCGAGAGATGGCATTTGTTGGATGAAGTTCTGATGGAGGTGAACGTGTGATGAAGGATAAGTTGAAGCATGATGGAAAGCATGCGTGGCGGCCACGTGTCGCATTTTGGGCCGTTCATCAATGGATCAACTGTTAGGACTTCTTGAGCTTGTTGTGGGAGCTACGAAGGTTGGATTGATATGATTTTTAATCTGTTGGACTCCGTTTGTTGATCCGGATCCATCTGTATGGTACGATTTCTCATCTGAGACCTATTTCAAAATGGACTTGTGCACATGGTCATTAAACATCAATTTTAAGTGATTAAAATGTAAAGATCAAGCAATATGCATGCAATGCTCCCAAGCCCATTATAATATGCCATTATCGCACAAGTATCCCTAAAAATGACTCTAATTGATAATATTAACACTGAACATTGTAGAGTCATCATCAAGTTCCTCAAGTTTATGGCCATCAGATGATTCATCGAATTCCTCAAGCCTAGTTGCCTCACTAAAATCATGTGCTGTAAACTCAGGTGAGACTTCACATAATGATTCTTCACCTTCAGAATCAAAGAATTCTAAATCCACATTAATGTATGTCTCAAAATCATCAATCACTTTATAATCCATGGAGACATACCTTTCCTCATACCCCGACTTAGGGATCTCAAGTGAAGAAATTAGTTCATCCTTATTTGATTACTCTAGAACAACCTAAACAACCTCGGTCTCATAAAACGTGTCTCCCCTACAGGTGCCTGAGTAGATTCTGATATAGGCTCTCCTGTCAGGGGTTCATCTTGGAAATATTCCCAAGATTAGACTAAGGCAATGACAAATCTCATCCTCAATTTCGATAACTTTCCAAGTAAAAACTCACCCGAGTTCTTATCCTTAACATCTTGAAGCCAATCCAACAAATACTTGTTAACATCGTCAATCATCTCAATTAGAGGCTCCAATTTTTCAGTACAAGGTGTTGACTATGCTTCTAAAAATTGTATGGTATTCCTTATGTTAGCCAACACCTTATCTTCGACCTGGTTAACCAAAACCAAATGGTCTGGTTCAGGGTTGGCGGGTTTGGGCTCAGTAAGGGGAGTCAACGAATTGAGGTTCATGATACCCTCCCTAATAATAGGTCATTTCTTGTTGTCCATAAGGGGGTGATGACCTATATGCATTGTAATATGAGGAAGGGTAAGGATCAGTGTATCCTTCTTGATTGTAGATCATATTAGGTTGTCCATATAAGGGTAGTGATATATAATCAATGAAGCTTGGAGAAGGATAAGAATCAAGATCATGGTGTCCAGGGTTAGACCATGAACACGGAGGTCAGGAACTGTATCCCCAATCAGGATTATCCCAACTAGAAGATGGATGAGAATAAGTCTGGTTGAAATAATAATCATTTTGCAAATAAGTAGTGGTAGGAGGGTAGGAGTGGAAATGTGAATAGGATGTGGAAGGATCCATGACAGAATGAGGGGAAGAAAGGTGCCCTGCAATACAAATAATCAAACCTGTCCTTAAGTAAGCTAGCCTAAAGACTTACAAACTCCCAGAACCCGTCTTGAGATGAAATGATTTTATCATGTATTTTCGGTCAATCCAACTAGTTAAAGGGAGGGGCTGGGGAGAAGGTTCTTCCCTTGGCTTTCGTCTCAGGTTCATTTGCTAACCTCCAACTGCAATCATTTGATTCTGCTCTCCTAGCTAGACATTAGATTGAATGGTAGAAATGGACTAATAAAAAATAATCTTAATCTGGGCTCCGAAGAGTGAGTCCAATCCTTAAGGCCAATGTCTACTCTATTTGAATTAGGGTTAGGTTTAAGTGTGCTTTGGAATGTGATGGGCCCTTTATCTGGGTTGTGCCCTTAATGATTGATTGATATGTGTGTGCGTGCACAACCTGTGGTTTTCAATTAAGATTATTTTTGGATGCGGTGAATTTTAGGGTTTAAATATTGCTTAGTCGCGTTTAGGATTCAACTTAAGGTATATTCAATCAAGTTCAGTTGGCACACCAGGTTTTGAAAGCACAGGTGAAGATGTCTTCCTTTAAAGCTTAAAAGAATGTGGAATGCTTGGTTAATCTTAAAAGTTAAACTTATTTGGCAGCTACTTAATGAGTTGTTTTTAGTTGAAGTGGTGTGGCCCAAATAACTCAAACAATTGGCTTGATGCACCACTTAATTAGGCACACAAGTGATTACCTAATATGATTTCTACTCAATTATGTGTTGATGAGTGTACTGTTCCCAAAGATCATGTTACCTGTTGTCAGAAGAGGTTGTGTACCTCTATGAGATTTTTTAAAAATTTTTCTTTTATATGCAGAGGGTGAGGTAGGTGGAAGTGTCAAACAAACAATCAAAACTAACCTTAGAGTTTATGCATGCTCCTAGGTTAATTATGGTTTGTGTTATTAGGTGGTGGAAAGAAATCTAGTGGGTGGGGAGGTGGGGTTACATACAAACCCTTCAACAGAACTTTACTCCAATCTACCGCTTTTGTCTGCCTCGTGAGAGTACCTGCAATCACAATAAGAAATGAGAGAAGTAAGGTAAATGGTATGTAAGTTGGAAAAAGTGAAAAATCAAAGAATGTTGCCTCCACGGCAATGGCACTAAAATGTTGTAGAGGAAAATCGTCGCAAAAAGATTGAGTTTGGAAAACCTGTCATTGTAGCGCAATTTGCAAGGAAAATCCATCAACAGATAATTTTAATCAAAACTCAAAAGGAATTCTGGGACAAACACAGGGAGGTGGACGTTTGATCAAAAATCATGTTTGATTTGTTGTCACAAAGTAGATTAGCTGGTTGAATTGAATCTATGCTAGCTATCTACTTTACGAATAATGAATAAAAGAGAGAGAATAATACAAATAAGGACAAAATAGAGAGAATGAACAGGTATTTCATAATCATCAAGTGATGTTCATTACAACTAATCTTTTCAACTACTCCTTACACTAGAAAACAAGAAATCTACCCTAGAAGGTAATACAAGAGAAGGTGAAGAGAAGTTATCCTCCTCAACGACGAAGGTGGTGAGATGCGGGACAAAAGAGAATGATGACAGACGACAGAGGATAGGGTAAGGCGACGTCGTAGTGGGATCCGCTTTTCGAATGACAGTGAGAGGACAATCGTGGGATGCTATACGAAGGAGGTGAGAAGATGGAAAATTATTTTTGTAACTCTGATGGACATCCTGAGTTTAGGACCAGCTCGTAGAGCCTTTAAGAGGGTGAGAGAAGAGAGAAAGGGATGAAGAAAGTGTGGGGGTCGTAGGTCTATTTATAGGTGAAGAATAGAGGGGCAATTAGGTCAATTCATGTTTAAAACATTAATGTCAGGGTCATTAGTGATGGATTTATTCGACACTAGAGCCCTGAATGTGGGCTTAGTGCATGCCCGCTCATGCCTCTTCTTCTCTGCACTCAAAATGCCCACACACGAACATGCACTCTCAGTCATCTGATCGTAAGATCAAACGACTTAAAATGCATCGCGCCTGCACCTTCATCGTGCACTTGCACCACTCCTCACTTCTGGGTGTGCCATGTGGTTGCTCCATCGCACATCACATGGGCCAATTTGGCCACACCCACCCTCAGGCCTTAATTTGAGGTGAGGCACGACTCGAACCCATGCCCCACCTCTTCACGTGAAGGCACTACCACGATGCCAAGCCGCCCTTTGAGGTGAGCTTTGGTTTTGAGCTCAAGTGCCCTTGACCATTGGATCAAGATCCAATGGCTAAGGTTGATCATGCAAATGATGCGAGGGAGAGGGTAGCGGGAGTTCATGGCCGATGTGGGCAGCTGAGATGGCTCCATGTGCCGTCATCTTGGCTATCTATCTTCTTTGTTTTGTAGATGGTGCCACGGATGTCGAATTCGATCAATTTTCATGTCATTGGGCTGCGATCGTCGATCCAAACCCATCCATACGGTCTGATTTGTTGTCTGAAGAATGGATTTACACCAACTGGCCCCTTGATTTCTGATCTTTCTTGGGTTGCATTTGATGCTACGGAAGTTCGATCAGGGTGATCTTGGAGTCGTTGAACTCCAATCGTCTCATTGATCAAATCTGTATGGTTAGTTTTATTCGAGGCCCCGATATGATATTGCCCTTTTACCTAAACACAGAAAGAGAAAATTAACCTAAACTTTATACAATCTAACCTAAATGCAAGATGATGCATGTTATGCAATATTTATAATATATGATGCTACTATATGCTTAAGAACACGCATAAATGGAGGGTTTATGTGATATAAGCATGTTTTCATCAGTAGGTCTATGTTGGCCTCAGGGTGGCCAACTTCATCATCCCTCTCGTCCTCCCCCTCGTCCCCCTCCCCCTTATCCCCCTCCTTACCCTCGTCATCATGGGAGTCCTGTATGTCATCCCCGTCCCCCTCATCTTGGTTAGGGTCGTGACTACCAACCTCATCCTTAGGCTCAGGTAACATCACAAACTCAGGGATAACTGGCTTCTTCCCTTTCCTTGTAAAAGGGGATTGTGCAAGTGCACCAGGACGAATATATGTGTGTGTACGGGAGGGGGGGTGACATTGGGAGTGGGTACTAAATATGTATCAGTGGCAAGAGTGTAGGGGTCCTAGGGGGAGTAGGCTAGGTAGGGAAGGTCTAGGTGCGAGGAGGTCGTGTACGGGGAGGCTGTGTGGTAGGTGGTTGCATGGAAGGAGGTGTATGGTACGGGGGTCCTGGGTATTGGGGGTGGTGTCAGGAGTCCTCTAACAAGAAGCCCACTTCCTTAGTTTCACCATCTGCACAACACAAAAAAAAAAAAATTAGTGGCAAAAAAATACATAAATATATAATTCATATAAAAAACATGCATATAACTAAAAGCAATCAGTAATGTTACCCTTAAATAATACTGGCTGTGTAGAAGGAAAAATTAATAGAACTATGTCAGCAACCTATAACAAGAGTAAACAAATTATTATATAAGTATAAAAATGCTTTATGAGTAAATTTATATTACAAAAAAGGGTTTGTAAATTGTACGTTATTTATCAACATTTGTTCATTTGGTTCTAAATCTGGTTGTGGAAGTTCTTGGTATACTTTAGGTTCTAATTTAGGTTCCCCTTCCTTTTTAGAATCGTAATAACTACGTTGCATTGTTCTAATCGGAATTACCCATCCACTTTTGCTATTATCAGTCACATTAAAGACTTGAGAGACTTGACAAGCTAAACTAAACGGTTCAGTGTTCTGGAGAATTCGGTGGTTATTATTTACACTTATATACTTGTGTTTCTTATCAACCTTAAATCTGATGCCTCCCTTGAAAACATCAAACCATTTACACTTGAAGAGGACAACTGTCGAATGCTCTGAATCAGTGTTTTAAAAGTAATGCGCTGTAGTATAGCTGATAAATTGCATTAAACACTTCAAATTTATAGCTCGAAAGACATTTCGAGGTCGAATGCGCGGAGCAATATAGCAATTTATCTCAAAATCACAATTTTAAGCAAGAAGATAGCAATGTAATAGCAATTTCAAGCACAAATGATATAGATATAAATTCAAGATTCAATGTGGCAAAAAGATTAGG
Organism: Thalassia testudinum; assembly: GCA_037157565.1. Classification (NCBI taxonomy): domain Eukaryota; kingdom Viridiplantae; phylum Streptophyta; class Magnoliopsida; order Alismatales; family Hydrocharitaceae; genus Thalassia; species Thalassia testudinum. The sequence goes on along the minus strand of JAZHRO010000014.1, from coordinate 125,189,515 downwards.
GTAAAAATGGTGATTTAAATCACCAAATTACCCTATTACAATTCTACTTAAATAATGCAATAGTATCAATCAACCAAATGCCACGTCAACTTAAGTGCTATAGTGTCCCAGAACTAGCTCTTTTTCCTACAGGCCTCAGGGAGAGGCACAAGCACAGCACATCACAGCACCAACAAAGGCTAAGTGTAGAGAGCAGTAGAGGGCAAAAACCCCCCCTCTCTCTCTTTCTCCTCTCTTAGATTGGGCAAACCAGACCAGACCCAGGTAAGTGGGAAATCTGATCAGCACCCAAGCCCACGTGGCGTGAGCACAGGTGTGGGCGTGAGTGTGCACATGAGGCGCTGCGTGTGCGAGGGCATGGTAGGGACCTGACATCAGTGACTCCTAGGGGATAGGCCCTCGTAACAAAAACAATATGACCCCTATTGAAGGCGCACCGCTCTACGATGTGGGACTATTTGGTCTCTCCTCTGTTGTGACGCAACAACTGGTGAAGATGCCTCCAATTGAGGTCGAGAAAGAGGCTTTAGAGTTCAATTAGGCATCGAGTTCACTTCCTGGGACATAGCTACAGAGCCTGGGAGTGAAACCTGGAGCAGTTGTGGCCAGAGAATTGAAGGCATGGTCGGTGAAATCACAGGTGGCAGCGGAGGTCTGGTGGGCACTTGAAAAATAAAGCATGGCCTTGCAGCCATGTCAAATAAGCTCAAAAGCTTCGCTGTGGAGCAGCGAGTGCCTTGGTGGGTATTACGTCACATTAGGGTGTGTGTGGTGGTCCAGTGATTTCGGGAAGGTGGTGTAGTGAGGGTGGTGTTGAGTGGAGGCACTAAGTGGCCAGTCCCCTCAATTGCTTGAGGAGTTTTAGTGGGCGAGGAACGGCAAAGCTTATGAGGTGGTCGATGACAAAGCCATTTTCACACATTTGAAAGTCGTCGGAATCGTACTATAGTTGAACAAAAACATTCGTCAAAAATAAGTTTGTAAAAATTACGAGACTTGAGTCCCGGTCGTTCGTCTCTGGGAGGCATTTGTTCTACTTTAGAATTCGATCTTATACCACTCTACTCTATTTAAAAATGCACGTCGATTTCTAATATCCTGATTAAGATTTCACCACTTATATTATGAACTCTGATTACGTGCGCATGTGTTAGATAAATCACAAAGGTGAACGTGTAAGTTTCTGTGCGCAGGATTCTAGTGAGGTGGTGACTATTTACAGAAAACGTATCTATTGTTAGATTCTCTATATTTTCAGGAAACAACATGCTTGTTGAGAAATAGATAAACAATTGGAAACAGGCAACTTGAATTACACAAAAAGAATGGCAATCATTCAGCTCATGGTGATTTCAAACATATAGCGATATATATAAAATTGCATTTTTTTTATTCATTCCATTGGAGAGTTGTTTGCAACATGAACTGTAGAGGAAAGCTTGTACATAAATGCTTAAAATGGAAATCTAGCTACCAGAAAACGATCGCATACAAGAATCTACGGGGGGATTTTGCATGCATCATTCGGGGAGAATAAGGACTACGCTACTAAGCAGTGATAAAAAGCAGTAAAACTATGAAGGGCATAAACTACTAATCTAGATCTAGCAGAACAAAAGGGCATTTGGGGGTGGTCCCCAATGGCCTTGGAGTGGTCGGGAGGAAAATGAGGGATGGCCAATGGAGCTTAGGCCGGCCCTTAGAGAGAGAGAGGAGTGATCCAGCATCCCAGCATGGTGTCCTTCATGGTGGCGGCAAACTCGTGGAGATGGAGTGGTTATCCTAAGTGGAGGTGGATGTGAATGGAGCCAATGGAGTGAATGGGTGCCAAGAATGTGAATGGGTGCAAATGGCCACCCATTGGGTCTTTTTATAGACCCAAGGGCTTCTCTCTAGAGAGGTGTGGAACCCTCTAGACGGTGTCCAAGAGTGGCCGGCCATATGGTTATGAGATCCAAAAAATGTAGATCTCATTTTGAATGCCTCTTGGTTGCTAAATTTGGCAACTAAGAGGTGGCGCCACTTCAAGAGAGTTCTAGAGAACTCTAGAGAAATGTGTGTGTGTGTGTGTGTGTGTGTGTGTGGTCATGCTTTATGTGGCTAGGTGGCTTAGGTTAGGTCCTAAGGGGTTTAAGTTGGTGTATGTCTTGAATTAGGGTTACAAACCCTAATTGCTAAGGGGAATTTGCAATTAAACTCAACCCAAGTTTAATTGAATGAGTGTGAACCTAATTGAGAGTGAAATAACCCAATTAGGTTGGGTTTAGGCCAATTGGACTCTCACTAAGTCCAATTGAACTTGTGTGGGTTGAAATCTAAGCTCAATTGGATTCAATGAGTCCAATTGACTTAGGTGAAGGTAATTGACTTTGATCTAAGTCAATAGGGTTTGGTGAGGACCTAATTAGCTCCTTAAGTAGGTCTAGAGGTGATGTACTAGGGTTAGGGCACCTTAATTTAGGTTCCTATGGTGTTGGGATTAGGTCTTTGGAGCTAGAGATCCAAGATGAAGGCTTGAATCTCAAAACAGGGATTGGAGACTAGTACCAGACGTCCAAAAATGTGATCAGACGACTTATACTAAAAAATCAGAAGTCAAGACTTCAGTTCTGGACGTCCAATCTGAGTCAGGGGGAAATAAAGGTTCTGTTTTGGGTATTCTGTAGAAATTGGATGTCTGATAAAGTGTATGGACGTCTAATAACACTGTAGAAGTGGGTATGAGGTGTGCAGGAGTTGGCTAATGGTCCTGGATGTCCTATAACTTATCTGGACGTCCAGATAAGGGTTGGAACTAGGGTTTTAGGGCTTTCTAGGGTGTTGTGACCTAATCTAAGGGTGGCTAGGGCTTGGGGAAGTCTCTAAGCTATCCTAGGGCTAGGATGGGCCTAAGCTCTTCATATTTTACTGCTTTATTTCTACTTAATAGAATAGCAAACCTTTAACTCCCTTACATCATTATTCCTACATCTAATGTAAGCCTTCTACTCCAGCTCTGCTGCAACTCCCGTTATTCTTGATCCAGCTTTAGATCCTGCTCCAGATCAGCTTATTGCCTACAATCGACATAATACACTTAATCAGCACATTAGAACATTATTTTGTGCACAGTTAAAGTAAAGCAGTAAAGATGCAGATAATGCTTATGCATGCATGAATAATCCTAACTTATGCTAAGTTCTAGCTTAATCTAGGTCAATTAAGACCTATGATTGCTGCGTAATCATAACCCCATGCCTATTCTATGAATTCCACCCCGGCTTTAGGCTTTGGTAGAGAATCTCTGAGAGAAAAGATTATATATTTTGTGGCTCACTCTCACTTGGTGCTACATAGAGACTAGTACTATAGAATCTAGATTCCCAGACTACTAAGTAACTCAACTCAGAGAAAGACGAGAAAAACTATGCTCTCTTTTGATTCCTTTTTATTCATTCTCTCTTTCTCTTTTTCTTTTCTTCTCTTTCTTTCTCTTAGAGCTCACAACCTCACCAGATTCACATATATGACCTGTATTTGGTGGTCGCACTAGGCATTAACACTTTAATTGAGTTTCCATAACACTAACACTAAGGTGGAATCCCTCAACCAGTATTTGGGCGATCAGAAACACAAGAAAGGTGGGTTAAGGCCATATTTGGTGGATTTGAAATTTATTTGGTGGTATTGCCTCAATGCAACTGAACTAAATATTCACTTTTTTTTCTTTGCTTTTTCTTCTTTTTCAAATTTTTTTCAATTTTTCTTTCTTTTCATCATTTTTTTTTCATTTCATCTCTTTCTTTCTCTCTTTTTTTTTTTCAACATAGCACATCCATGTACTTTATTGAGGAGGCATTATTAGGGATTGGTGGTACTCAAGAGACATTGGGTGGCTTATTTGGTGGAAGTGCCTACTCACGGCACTGGGAGAGATGGATAGGATGGTGTATTTCTGACCTCGACATCAATACCCTCCTTCAGCCGAGGATTCCATAAAGAATGGTCGTAACCATCCACCTTAGCCCTAGTTTTATGAAAACTCGCTCTCCACATATTTGCCTTATTTGGTGGCTCTCACAATTCGTACAAAGATGTCTACATAGGAACCAAGAGCGAAAACTATGCCTTATCTCAGAATATCGTCCCCTAATTATCTAGGATTCCAAATTCCTTGCACTAATCTTAAAGCACCAGTACACTCTACTCTCTTCTCACACTATTTGGTGGATTTTTGCAAGACAATCTGCTTGGCTCCCAAAACAGTGTCCAGGGGTTCAGGGGAAAAAGCACTGCTTCTTCTTGATAGACTGAAGATGTTTACCAGCCTTCACTGTGAATCCATTGCAAATTCTATGTGTGTGTGAAAAGTTGTACTGGTTTCCAGATTATAGGAATCTGATGAGTCCATTAAAATGGACTAATATTAAGCCTAAGTATATTTAATCGTATAGTTTAGGTGTGTTAATAATGGCAATAAGTTATAGAATATTTGTATGCCTTATAATTTGAGTTTATGACATTCTATAACTTAATTATTTTATTATTTTTATGTGCATGTAATAAAATACAGAAAGAATAAGGGTGGGGGGATAATTTCCCCAAACAGCAAATTCTTTCCCCCTTGCCCCGCCGGACATTGGGGCAATCTTCTCCAACGCTCGCCAGCCAAAAACAAAAAGGGATTTGCAAATCCCTAGATTGGCGCACGGAGGGAGAGAGAGGACTTAAAAAGAGAAGAGGCGGCGTGCACAAGGAGGAATCTTTCCCCCTCGCAGGGAACTGCTTCACCGTGGAAAGGGCGAACCCTGTGATCCAGAGAAAAAAAAGCATGCACTGTGCCGCACTGTGCCCTCTTTCCCCTTTCAGGGAAAAAGTCTTCTCCTCCCGCAAGCCTCCGTCGACGCATCCTCCTTGCACGCTGCAGGCAACCACGCGCCATCTCCAGCCATAGCAGGCACAGCAATCCAGCCAGCGTGCCTCTCCCTTGCTGCGCCTCCTTGCAGCATCCACCAAGCCACCAAGACACAGCAGGCGCCATTACCAGTGCCGCCTACTGCAGGCAGATCTCCAGCCCATGCGCGCACACGGGTCGCTGTAGCTCCATGCCACAGCAGGCTCTCACGCACAAGCCCGTGCCTCTCCTCCAGCGTGCCCCAACCTCTCAAGCAGGCACCCGCACACCATCTCCCGCACCTCAACCCTGCCTGCTCGCCATCTTCCAGCGCGCCCCACCGCTCCACCCTCCTACAGACCGTCGCCCATCTGCAAGCGCACTCCACCCTGCGCGCATCCACGTCGTGCCACTCCTCCCTGCAGAAGGCGTTCACGCACTGCACAGCAGATGCCGCACCCTCTTTGCCCGCAAGTCTTCTTTGCAACGCACCTCCAACCACCTGCAGACCGTGACAGCAAGCGCATGCCCGCGCAACAGCGCGCGGGCGCCCGCTCGCACAGCCGTAGCAGCAGCTACGCTCTCTTGCTCCACAGGCCGGAGCTCCGGCCACCGCCGCCGGTCGCCTCCAGCCACCTCCGCCGCCGCTGCTACCACCGTCGGAAAGCTCTCGACCTCGCCGTCCTCTTGAGCCCTGCATCGACCCCCGCTGTTCTCTCTCTCTCTCAAGGAGGAGAGGAAGAAAGCTCTGTTTTTATCTTAATTAGAAATTACATTCAATGCCATTGCCACCAATTTGATTTTTTTATTATTGTTATATTGTGGTAGAATTGCATTCAAGCACTCATAGTTCTTTCTAATTGCATGGTATTGATATTGGCTAGTTTAAAGATTGATTTTGGACTTGATTTAAGTACTAATTGCCTTTAGTACACATCACGTGAAAACTGCATTAACTCATCCTAAATTTATTGAGGATTTCTATGAGGGAAAACTACACTTACACCCTTAACTTTTTAGGTTATTGCAAATCTACTTTCTTTCACACTTTAAGTCCAATTTGAAAAGGGATTTCGCACTATCTGAGATAACATTAAATAATTAAAGTATTTATTGCATCATTGCCTCCCTGTGGACACGACCTGCTCTTTTGCGAGTGGTTATTTTCATTATTTTTTATTAGTCGATTTTTCCACCACTTAAATACTATAACGCTAAGCGAAAAGTCGTCTATCAAAATTGGTGCTGTTGCTGGGGAGGCAACAGACGCAATAGATTTACTTTATTATTTTTAAATCTTTTGAGTTGCAAAATTATCTAATCATCTTTATTATTTTGCGAGGAATCTGACACGGTGATGAGCCGCAGCAAAGCGATGACTTTGAACGTGAACAATGTGCACGGCGGGGATGATCTTTTTGGTGGACCTTGACGCCACCTAGAGGACGACAACAGGAACACGTGGGCCTTGATCTCACGCATTTAGGCTTATGGAGAAGCCTATTCCTGATTTAGGTAGTAGGTCTGAGTTAGATTTAGTTAGATAGACATTAGAATTTAAATTACCATCTTTTGGGCCCTTATTAGGTATTTTTGGGAACGTGTTCCCAGTGCGATTTTATTTCTGATCGCTCTTCTATGCGGGAGCGTATTTTCGGGAGCATGTTCCCATTTATTTAGATTAAAGGATTATTTGAACTATTTTGAACTGCATTTCAGTTAGTTAGATTAGGTCTATTTGTTATTCTTATTAAAAAAAAAATTCGAATTGCCTGCTAGAAGCTGCACATCTGTAGGATGACCATCTAGGACTGAATGAGTAGCATCTAGTTTATTTTTATTGCACTGCATTCATTATTGCACGAAGAAAGCTGGAATAAGGTACGCCTTCTCTTGAGCATTAATTACTTGTCATGCATATGCATTGAACCTAAATCTAAGACCACAAAAGTGCGTGAATCAAATTAATTCAGTGGTCACTTTAAACAAATTGGGACTGCTAAGAGGTTGGGCTTTAAAATCTGTGACTGAAAATTGTGTGCAAAAGGATCCTGTTTGCGGAATTTCAAAAAATCAAAACACGATCGTATGCTTGCACACTTGAGACACTGTGCACCTCACACATAAGGTCACTAGATAAATTTCTACCTCTCCTCTTTTGCACCACAAGGGAAGTTAGTCGGAAATCAACAAGCCTATCCACCACGTTACTTCGGTTCCTCGTGTGTGGGCTTAATTCGAGACTTCCATCCCTTGCAAGTTGGTTATAGGCACCAATGAAGGTTGGCCTAGGAAGCGTAATTTTTGCAAAACTTGTTTGGCCACCAACTAAACATATAACTCGAAGACCTACAATCTACTAAAAATAGATCCCGTTGAATTTGCGTTTGCTTTGACAATAGAACTCTCTAGGAAGTTTTCTGCTTATATTCTGAATTTTGCTAAAGCCTAAGAGAGTTAAAATTATTTTGCTTAAAGAAATCGATTACTCTTACTCCTATCATTCAGATTATCAGAGTCAATACTTCTCATCTTTTAATCAGGATCCCATGCTCCGAGCATATCCATCCTTTGATGGGTACATTGATAATTCATGGGATCACTCTCATTCTTACCCTAGGAGTACTGGCTTGATAACTCCCACTTTTGAGCAGAGCCTAGGAGCGGGATTTTCCAATCCTGAAATCCCTACTTCCATGCAAACACCCAACCCTCCCACCCTTCATGATTTTCCATATCGAGGTTGGACCGATACCCCTAGGCAACCAGAGCCTAAAATTGACTATCCTCCCCAACCTGATAATAGTAGCCTCTCCTCTTTTATGATAGAAATGCAAAAACAACAAAAGGAAATAATGGAATCAATGGGAGAGATGTTGAGGAATAGTCAACAATTAAATGAAGAAATAAGACAACTTAGCTACACGGTTCCCAATAATCCTGATCCCTACCCATCCAATCATGATCATGAAATAATTCCGAGGTACTTAATGACAATACGGATCCAATTTCATGTAGCGATCACTTAGACTCTCCCAATGAGATGCGGCCACTAGAGGACAACAATCATATTGATTATCCACCTGAACTATATTGGAGTCAAAAGCAAGAGAAGATTATTGTTCCTATCACTTCCCCTCATGATTATTTGGTGGAATCCCATTCTGGTCTTAGTGAGCCTACTCCTGACCCTCCACTTAGGGAATCAACACCTATCATTCAATATCCTGAGGATTTAAATGCACCTAATGAAGGTGACCCTAAGGGAATAAAAGATGACCAATTCTGGTCTCAGGGCTATGAAGAGTCTAATTCAAAGGATGAGGATGCCCCAACAGAGGAACATGGACTGAAAATCTGGAGTGAATCAAAACATAATTATTTATCATTTGAGGATTTAGCTCCAGAGGATAGAAATAATATGATTAAATCCAGATTCCTCCTTTCTTTTGAGAGTCATCCTCCATCAAAACAGGAGTTGATATTAGAGAAAGACAAACAAAATGAGAAGTCTATGGGAGACTCCCGGGGACAAAACACGTCATTTGAGGATTTATACCCCGAGAACAATAACGAATTCAATGATATAGGCTTCCTCCAAAATATTGAGAATGATCCTCTTTTAGAAATAATTGAGGATACTGATCCAACTCCTAATGAATCACATATACACCGCGACAAATATTTTAGTGAACCAAATGAATCTGGGGATGAGCTGAATGATAATGATTCTTACATTTTGACCCTGCCATTATAAAGTTGTAATTTGGAGTCTACCCTTAATTCAAATATGACTCTGATCATTAATGCTAGGCAGGATAACTTGAAGTTGTCTACTACTGTTAGGGAGTGTACACAATTCGAATCATTGTTGGAATTGGACCTAACACCTACTAAGCCCTCATTGGACTTAACCATTACCTTCCAACACTACAAACCCTTATACTCCCTAACCGATCCTTGGCTTAGATCTCTGCTCATGTATATTCTTTCTGGAGACTTTATCAGGTCAGTACATCCTAGGGTAGAATGGCGAGTATGGATTGATGCTTGTACCTTTACTCTTGCCATTCAAACGTTTGAACTAATAATGATTATATCTTTTAAAACCCATCTTGCTTTGGAGGATCCTTGTTATCCTCCACTTATTCTGTTTTGGGAGGCCTCTTTCATATTCCGTCTCTTATTCCTAGACCTCCCAAGGTAGCCAACGAGATTTTCTATTTTCATTTCTTCTGGCGAGAATTTGGAATTACATTGCATCATCAGCTCGCCAACATCCGTGGTTACCTGTTTTCTAGGCCTGCACTGTTACGCATATTCTTAGGGCCTAACCTTTTCTATTTGGAACCTGACTTACAGGTTCCTTATAAGTCTGGCTTCTGACAGAAAATGCAGCGCTTGTTGGGAGGCAACCCAATAAACTATGTCAGGTGATATTTTTCCTTTCACCTCCTGTTTTAATTTTATAATGGGGACATTGTAGGATTTAGGCATGGGGGAGTGCATCTGCATTTTAGGAAATATTTATGCATTTAGGTTGGTAAAAAAAAAAGCATGAGCTGAATGGGTTAGTCCTTAGCAAACTACCTTTGTTATTGGAGGTTTTTCTTCTTAAATTATTTCTTAAGTTTAGAATCCAGTATATTTATTTCACGTGCACGTAGACTTGGTAATGGATCCTTGAGGAAAGCTAATGAGCATATGTAGTCTACTGAATCCTTGGACAGTTCATAGAGAGTCAGGCATACTATCTTCTAGTAAATCCACCTCATATTTGTGAGAAGTAGAGAGATTACTGGTGCGCTAAGTCTAGTGCAAGGACTCTTAAGTTCTGGATAATTAGATGATGATACTTCAGAGTTAGGCGTAGTTTTCACTCTCTGCCCCTGAGTGCATATTTTGTGTGAATTCTTGAGAGTCATCAAATAAGGTAGATACATAGAGATTGAGTCTTAATAAAGCTATAACTATGGTGGATGGTTATGACTGTCCTTCATAAAGTCCTCAGCTGAAGGAGGGTAATAGTGTCAAAGGTCAGAAATACACCTGTCCTATCCGTTCCTTCCCGGTGCCGAGAATAGGCACTTCCACCAAATAAGCCACACAACTTCCTCTTGACCGTCATCATCCCTAATAATGCCTCATAAATAAAAGTCTGTATCGTGTTGTGCTGATTGAAAAAGAAACAAAAATAAGAAGAAATAAAAAAAAGGGGAAGAGAGAAAAGAAAAAGAAAAAGAAAAAAATAGTTATATTTAAAAAAAAGTCCAAGTTTATGATGAAACACTATTTCTGAGGCAACAAAACACCTATCGCGTTCCACCAAATATGACCCATACCTACCTTCTAGTATTTCTGATCACCTGAATACTGGTTGAGGACTCTAACTTAGTTGTAGAGTTATTAGGACTTTAATTGAAGTGTGGATGCCATGTGAGGGCACCAAATAATGAGTACAATTTCTAAATTTGGCGAGATTCGTGATCTCAGAAAGAAGAAAGAGAGTGCCCAGGAACATCAGGAGAGCACAGCTATGTAGCCTTTCTCAGGGTTGACTTGTCTAATAGTCTAGAGAGCTAGAGTCTGCAGTACTAGACTATATGTAGCACCAGTAGAGTGTGTGCCACCAAATACAAATCTATTCAACTTGTTATCTCCTACCTAAGTCAAACACCGGGGTCAAATTACAGATTATCGTCTGCTTTATCCCCGAGGGAAGTAGTTGCCTATCTCAACATAAATTTTTGCCAAGGGTGATGTACGAACTCCTAATGCGAATCGGCTCTTTCACTTAGATCTATTACCTAGGCTATCAGCACTTCACATTTGTTTGGATTTCTAAAGTTTTGAAATAAGAAAAGAAGAAGTCATCTGATTACTTCTATTATTCATTTTTGCTAGGGACTAGCAAATCTTAGGCATGGGGATATTTGATGAGTCCATTAAAATGGACTAATATTAATCCTAAGTATATTTAACCGTATAGTTTAGGTGTGTTAATAATGGCAATTAAGTTATAGAATATTTGTACGCCTTATAATTTGAGTTTATAACATTCTATAACTTAATTAATTTATTATTTTTATGTGCAGGTAATAAAATCCAGAAAGAACAAGGGTGGGGGGATAATTTCCCAAAATAGCCGATTCTTTCCCACTTCCCCCGCCAGACATTGGGGCAATTTTCTCCAATGCTCGCCGGCCAAAAATAGAAAGGGATTTGCAAATCCCAAGATTGGCGCACGGAGGGAGAGAGAGGACTTAAAAAGAGAAGAGGCGGCGTGCACAAGGAGGAATCTTTCCCCCTCGTGGGGAACTGCTTCACCATGGAAAGGGAGAACCCTGTGATCCATAGAAAAAAAAGCGTGCACTGTGCCACACTGTGCCCTCTTTCCCCTTGCAGGGAAAAAGTCTTCTCTGCCGGCATGCCTCCGCCGGCGCATCCTCCTTGCGCGCTGCAGGCAACCGCACGCCATCTCCAGCCACAGCATGCGCAGCAATCCAGCCAGCGTGCCTCTCCCTTGCTGCACCTCCTTGCTGCATCCACCAAGCCACAGCAGGTGCCATTACCAGCGTCTCCTGCTGTAGGCAGATCTCCAACCTGCGTGCGCACATGCATCCCTGTAGCCCCACGCCACAGCAGGCACTCACGCACAAGCCCGCGCCTCTCCTCCAGCGTGCCCCAACCTCTCAAGCAGGTGCCCGTACACCATCTCCCATGACTCAACCCTGCCTGCTCGCCATCTTCTAGTGCGCGCACCAGTGCGCCCCACCGCTCCACCTTCCTGCAGACCGCCACCCATCTGCAAGCGCACTCCACCCTGCGCGCATCCACGTCACGCCACTCCTCCCGGCAGAAGGCGTTCACGCACCTCACAACAGATGCCGCACCCTCTCTGTTAGCAAGTCTTCTCCGCAGTGCACCTCCAACCACCTGTAGACCGCGACAGCAAGCGCGTGCCCACGCACCAGCGCGTGCACACGCCCGCTCGCACAACCGCAGCAGCAGCTACGCTCTCTTGCTCCACAGGTCGGAGCTCCGGCCACAGCCGTCGGCCACCTCCGGCCACCTCCGCCGCCGCCGCCGCTACCACCTTCGGAAAGCTCTCGACCTCGCCGTCCTCTTGAGCCCTACATCGACCCCTACTGTTCTCCCTCTCTCTCGCGAGGAGGAGAGAGGAAGAAAGCTCTGTTTTTATCTTAATTAGAAATTACATTCAATGCCATTGCCACCAATTTGATTTTTTTATTATTATTATATTATGGCAAAATTGCATTCAAGCACTCATAGTTCTTTCTAATTGCATGGTATTGATATTGGCTAGTTTAAAGATCGATTTTGGACTTGATTTAAGTACTAATTGTCTTTAGTACACATCACGTGAAAACTGCATTAATTCATCCTAAATTTATTTAGGATTTCTGTGAGGGAAAACTGCACTTACACCCTTAACTTTTTAGGTTATTGCAAATCTACTTTCCTTCACATTTTAAGTCCAATTTGAAAAGGGATTTTGCACTATCTGAAATAACATTAAATAATTAAAGTATTGATTGCATCATTGCCTCCCTGAGCTCCTAAGGTGCTTTGCTCGTCAGAAGAGTTGGAAGGTTTCTACAATAAGCTAAGGTCATGAACAGCTTCTAGACATCTTAAATGTGATTTCTTGGCTTCTGTACAGGCTTCTCCAACTCTGTCGGAGTTGGAGAAGATGAAGGTCCAACTAGAACTATAATTCTTAAAATTCCAAAGAAATGATCTCTGAGTAATCAGTAAACCTCAATTAGTCAATCTAGAGCTTTTCATCAACTTCTATTGGCTAAAGAACAAATTTGACTCGTCAGAGCTTGTCGGAGCTCCAGTGAGTCTAGTAAAAATTAAAATTTATCTACAGAAATGTAAATTATGCCATTTTTCATTTGAATAATTAAAGTGTGGTCTCTAAGTTGTAACCCTAAAGATTTAACCTAAGGTTCATGCACTTCTAGGGTTTGTTCTGTTTCAGCAGACCACAAAAGTAATGTTCGTTCTCTGAAAATAATTGGAATCCAATTAACTTGAAATTTTGCAAGTAGATTCCTTTTTCAATTAGCTTTCTAGAGAATATTTTTTTAAAATTTTTACTATTTCAACTGAATTTTTAGGTACTTTTGAACGTGAAGGGGTCAGATCTGGAATTTTGACCCCTGGTCAATTTTTCATTTTGAATTAGTATCAATTGACCTTTCAAAATTTGGGAAAAATATGAAAAATAAAGCCAATTAGATCAGCTTTCAAACCCCACCATTTTTAGTCAAAACAGATTCACGGATTGCTCGAAATTGCTTTTTGAAATTTAAAAAAATCTTGAATCTGAGTTAGTCTAACCACCATGCACTTCACGAATTCTTAAAAATTTTATGCTTGAAATTTTTTCAAATTAACAGTGGCGATTGAAAGGTGCTTTGAAAATGAAGGTTTGTCCTGAATTTCTGAATTTTTTGCCTACTAGTTTTTCTGCAATCGAATTTTTAAATTTGACTTGAAATCTGGCCGAAAAATTAGAAGATGGTAGAAAAGCTTTTAAAGAGGTTTGAGTTTGAAATCTAAGCTTTCCACAGAAAAGAAATTTTTTTTTTTTCAAATGAACTTGCAGAAAGTAAATCTACTCCTAATGTTCAAAAAGGAAACATAATCTAAAGGGGAGATGATGTGCACCTGACTTTTTCTTTGCCGCGCTCGTTGTGCGCATAGAACCCATTTTTCTTCTATGTTGTCCTGCACATCAAAAACAAAGTAGAGAGAGATTTGTCAGTTATGGTTTCAAAGATCGAAATAAAAAAAAATGATGTTGCCTCCCCGGCAATGGTGCCATTTGACAAAGCCATTTTCGTGCATTTGAAAGTCGTCGGAATTGTTGTATAGTTGCACAAAAATGTTCGTCAAAAAATAAGTTTGTAAAAATTACGAGAGTTGAGTCCCGGTCGTTCGTCTCTGGGAGGCATTTGTTCTACTTTAGAATTTGATCTTATACCGCTCTACTCTGTTTAAAAACGCATGTCGGTTCCCAATCTCCTGATTAAGATTTCACCACTTCTATTATGAACTCTGATTACGTGCGCATGTGTTAGATAAATCACAAAGGTGAACGTGTAAGTTTCTGTGCGCATGATTCTAGTGAGGTGGTGACTATTTACAGAAAATGCGTCTATTGTTAGATTTTCTATATTTTCAGGAAATGACATCCTTGTTGCAAAATAGATAAAAAATTGAAAACAGGCAACTTGAATCATGCAAAAAGAATGGCAATCATTAAGCTCATGGTGATTTCAAACATATAGATATATATATAAAATTTCATTTTTCCTGTTCATTCCATTAGAGAGTTGTTTGCAACAAGAACTGTAGTGGAAAGCTTGTACATAAATGCTTAAAATGGAAATCTAGCTACCATAAAATGATTGCATATAAGAATCTACAGGGGGTTTTGCTTGCATCATTCGGGGAGAATAAGGACTATGCTACTAAGCAGTGATAAAAAGTAGTACAACAATGAAGAAACTAAACTACTAATCAAGATCTAGTAGAACAAAAGGGCATTTAGGGGTGGTCCCTGATGGCCTTGGAGTGGCCGGGAGGAGAATGAGGGATGGCCAATGGAGCTTAAGCGGCCCTTGGAGAGAGAAAAGAGTGATCCAGCATCCCAGCATGGTGTCCATGCTGGTGGTGAACTCGTGGAGATGGAGTGGCTATCCTAAGTGGAGGTGGATGTGAATGGAGCTAATGGAGTGAATGGGTGCCAAGAATGTGAATGGCTGCAAATGGCCACCCATTGGGTCTTTTTGTAGACCCAAGGGCTTCTCTCTAGAGAGGTGTGGAACTCTCTAGAGAGAGTCCAAGAGTGGCCAGCCATATGGTTATGAGATCCAAAAAATGTGCATCTCATTTTGATTTCCTCTTGGTTGCTAAATTTGGTAACCAAGAGGTGGCGCCACTTCAAGAGAGTTCTAGAGAACTCTAGAGAAGTGTGTGTGCATGAATGGGTGTGTGTGTGTGTGCGTGGTTGTGCTTTATGAGGCTAGGTGGTTTAGGTTAGTTCCTAATGGGTTTAAGTAGGTGTCTGTCGTGAATTAGGGTTACAAAGCCTAATTACTAAGGAGAATTTGCAATTAAACTCAGCCCAAGTTTAATTGAATAAGTGTGAACCTAATTGAGAGTGAAATAACTCAATTTGTTTGGGTTTAGGTCAATTGGACTCTCACTAAGTCCAATTGAACTTGTGTGGGTTGAGATCTAAGCTTAATTGGATTCAATGAGTCCAATTGACTTAGGTGAAGGTAATTGACTTTGATCTAAGTCAATTGGGTTTGGTGATGGACCTAATTAGGTTCTTAGGTATGTCTAGAGGTGATGTACTAGGGTTAGGACACTTTAGTTTAGGTTCCTATGGGGTTGGGATTAGGTCTAGGGAGCTAGAGATCCAAGATCAAGGCTTAAATCTCAAAACAGGGACTAGAGACCAGTACCAGACGTCCAAAAATGTGATCAGACGACTCATAGTCAAAAATCAGAAGTCCAAACTTCAGTTCTGGACGTCCAATCTGAGTCATGGGGAAATCAAGGTTCTATTTTGGGTATTTTGCAGAAATTGGACATCTAACAAAGTGTGTGGACATCCAATAACACTGCAGAAGTGGGTTTGAGGTGTGCGGGAGTTGGCTAAGGTTCCTGGATGTCCTATAACTTATCTGGACATCCAGATATGGGTTGGAACTAGGGTTTTAGGGCTTCCTAGGGTGCTGTGACCTAATCTACGGGTGGCTAAGGCTTGGGGAAGTCTCTAAGCTATCCTAGGTCTAGGATGGACCTAAGCTCTTCACATTTTATTGCTTTATTTCAACTTAATAGAATAGCAAACCTTTAACTCCCTTACATCATTATTCCTACATCTAATCTAAGCCTTCTGCTCCAGCTTTATTGCAACTCCCGTTATTCCTGATCCAGCATCAAATACTTCTCTAGATCAGCTTATTTCCTGCAGTCGACATAATGCACTTAATCAGCACATTATAACATTATTTTATGCACAGCTAAAGTAAAGCAGTAAAGATGCAGATAATGCTTATGCATGCATGAATAATCCTAACTTATGCTAAGTTCTAGCTTAATCTAAGTCAATTAAGACCTATGATTGCTGCGCAATCTGTTGGCGTGGTGTTTGGGGTGGTGAAGCATACGGAAGACCTCGTGTGGAGTGGTTATCGGAGTGGAGGAAGATGAAATCGAGGGAGGTGATGCAAGGGTTGAGTCAGATTGGCGAAGACGAAGTTGTGAAGTAGTGGAGTTAGGGAGTTGGTCTGAGTAGATAGTGGACGACGAGGAGTAGGAGCGACGCTGGGTCAGGTATGGCCGGTGTTGGAGACGAATGAAGCTCCGGTGGAGGACAACGACGACGATGAAGGGGAAGGAAGTGCCTTGGGGGTATGTCAAGGTGCGAAGGAAGCTAGGGAGTCGAGACCGGTCGGCTATGGTCTATGATAGTCGGTGAAAAAGCTTGAAGGAAGGGGTCCCTAGAGCGAGGTGGAGCGAGCCAAGGAGAAGAGGAAATAGGGCTAGATTTGGCTCAATTTCTCACAAAGGAGGTAAGGAATGCCATGGGGGGTCTTTTTATAGGTCAGAGGGTGAGCTTTCAAGCTTGGAAACCAAGCTTGGAAGCTCCCAAGCTTCGCGAAATAGGAGACTTGAATCTTTAAAGGATTCACATGAGATTTTTAGAGAGATTTGGAGACTTGGATATGGCTCAATAGGAAGGAGATTACTTGACGAATCTCTCTTTCAATTTTGAGATGGATTCGTCAAGTAATCAAAGAGTTCTTGCCAAAAGAAGCTCGTTGGAGTAGGATTCCTCCACGACAATGGTGGAGGGACTTCTTTGCAATGAGTAAAGACAAAGATAGGGCCTATTTGTAATGAATTTCAAAAGCTAGGGGTACTTGTGAAATAGAAAGAATCAGACAGGATTGAAATGTAAACTAAGTCAAGACAATCTCTGATTGGGCCCAAATTTTGATATAAACCTCATTTAGACCTATGGAATCCAATGGTGAAGTTCAATTTTGGTTTTGACCTAAGTTGATTAGGTAATTTATGAAAAAACCCAAATTAGGGTAATTATCTGTCTAACATTCTTTCTCAAGTCAAAACAGGTTCAGATGGTCAAATCAAGGATGCCAAACCCTAGAGAATATTTTTCTATGATTTTTTAAGGGTTTAAATGAATTTTATCCAGACCATAACCTCAGTTAATTAAGTAGGTCAATTTTTAGGGTTTCAGATGTCCATTAATTTTTGAAGTGCGTGAAAACCCGTTTATGTTTGCATGGACCCACTAATTAGACATTAATGAGTAAATGACCTTTAATAAATCCTTGGCTTACCCTGTGGTTATTCTGTATTTGTGATAAGATGGCAAATTTATAGAGATAACCCTATTTTCATCTTTTCTTCTCAGAACAACTTAACTTGCCCAAAAGATCTTTTGACTGATATGTAGGAGCTTTTATTGATTTTATCCGACCAAATTGAGCTAGTTAGGGCTCATGATGGTGTTCCCATCATACCCCCATTCCTAGCTTTTGCTAGTCCCTTTGCAAAACTATATGGATTAATCATCAAGATGCCTTACTAAGCTGCATCTCTAGGAATCAGATCTTAATACCAACAATAGGCCTAGAGGTACTCAAGTACTAGCCCAGACCTAGATCTGACTAGCTTTTGCCTCGGTCTAGTGCGATGGTTTCTAAGGCCCACAGGAACTAACCTAAGGTTCATTGGACCTAGCGGTTAAAGCACCCATGCTTGAACACATGGTTAGTCTAGGTTCAATTTGCCAGTGCATTTTGTAAGAGACAGATATAGAAGAAGATTTTTATTTGTGAAGAGATTTCTCACTCTTTCTCTTTTCATTATATTTTTCCTTAGATCCATCTTCGAATTGGCCCTAAACACAGTCTATATCGGATTCCTTGTCCCCACCATCAATCCTCTCAAGGTCCCTGCCAATCAAAGCTTCGAGATAGCGCCACCCATGGCAATCCCCAGAACCTTGGCTTTCGAGATTTCAGGATAATCCCGCCCATGGCATTTTGTAGCTGAATCCAGACCCTAGAAATTGTGATTTTAGGATAATCCTGCCATGACATCTGAACTAGACAAGGTGCTTACGTGCCCCCAATAGGATATATTTAGACATCCTAGGAGACAAGCATCGAGGAGATGATATGTTATTGCGCATCTTCGAGTAGAATTTCCCACCTCACCACGTAGGGAACTCGTCCAAATCAACTTGTGTTTTCGAGTCACTCATAATCTAGATCTTAGGATCATTTCAGAATAGATTAAAATGCCCTTTGGCATGATTTTATTATTTAAAGCGTACTGAACTGGACTGTGTGTGATTTAGGGTGGTTAAGTTACCAAGTCACACAAATCAGAGGTCAGTTAACGAGGCTGAATACTACCTAAGCCTTAGACCTAATACACAAGTTTTGCATTTTCCCTAACCTCTTGAGGACTAATCCAGAACTTGGCAAGTACGTGAGTGTTTAAATCCAATCAGATCCAAGAGGCCTAAGGTCGGTATTCACCCTTAATCCCTTAAGTTTTAGCCTTCCAGGTCTTAATTCATCATTTGATCCAACCTAGAAGTTAGGTAAGTTCCATATTACTTTGAAGGGACTCAATTTCTTTCTTTATCTTTTTACTCTTTTCTTCCCTCCTTTTCTCATTTTTCTCAAAATGGCTCTCCTTTTTTCTCAACCTCCTCTTTTTTTTTTGTGAATTGACTCTCATGGCATTTTGCACTTTAATACCCCCCCATACCTACGATTTGCAATGTCCTTATTCTAAATTAGGTGGGTTCAAGTTCAGCTTAGATCGTACATTAGAACATGTTCCAAGGGTGGGTGGACGGGTCAGGATGACTATTGCAGATGATTTCAAGCTCTGGTATGAGTATTAAAGGTGGAGTCAGTTGTTCTAATAGATGAACCCTAAAGTGTAGTATGAGTTCAGCAAAGAGATGTGTCAAAAGGGTTTTGGGCTCAAAAGGTAACGGGCTGGCTCCCATTAAGCGCTGAGTTTAACACCATCAGCTAGGCGCAATAAACTCAAGGAGAATGGAGATCAAAAGATACCTTAGCCAAGTTCGTATCAGTGAGTTCAATGAATGGCTTGAGTTGCTGGCCATTCATAATGAAAGGTTCAAAATCAAGGCTGGGTTGACTGATTTCGATGGCTCCATTTCCAAAGATTCATCTCATCAAGTGTGGTCCACCCATTTAGATCTGAGTTTGCCTGGGAAAAGTTTTATCTTGGCATCAAAGAGTAGGACCTTCTGACCAGGTTGTGAAGTTTTTCTAGAAATGTGTTTGCCATGAAAAGCCTTCACACGCTCATTGTAAATTCGTGAGTTCTTATACGTGTCATTGCATAGTTCCTTGTTGTCACTCATTTGAAGCTGACGGTGGGTTCCAGCCTTAATGAGATCCAGATTATACTTCTGTACTGCCCAATAGGCTTTATGCTCCATAACGATGGGGAGATGACATGCCTTCCCATACACTAATCTGAATGGAGACATACCTAATTGGCTCTTGTGGGTGGTCCTATAAGCCCACAAATCTTCCAGAGATTAGGCCAACCAGTCCTTCCTGTCAGGCCGAATAGTCACCTGAAGGATTCTCTTAATCGCTCGATTAGACAGTTCAACCAAACCATGGGTTTGGGGGTGGTAAGGAGTTGAGATTTGCTGTGACACCCCATACTTGGTCATCAGAGATCTGAACTATGCATTTGTGATGTAAACATGTTTACACTACTTAAGATATCTATTTATGCATGTTCTTAAGCATAGGATTGCATTGCATACTATAAATATTGCATAACATGCATCATCTTGCATTTAGATTAGTTTGAATAAAATGGAGGTTAATTGTCTCCTTTTATGTTCAGGGATAGGGCAAGCTTTTTATCAGGGCCTCGGATCGAAGATCCAACCGTACAAATGTGATCAGGGCGACGATTGGAGTTCAACGACTCCAAGATCGCCCTAATCAGACATTTGTAGCATCAGATAGAGATCGGGAAACCCTAGAAGATAAAGGGCCAAGATGGTGTGAATCCACACTTCAAACGAAAAATTCGATCGCACGGATGGATTTGAATCGACGATTGCAGCTTAACAACGCGAAAATTGACTCAATCCGACAATCGTGGCACCATCTACATCATCCAGAAAATGGACAGCCGAGATGGTGCCACATGGCACCATCTCAACCGCCCAACCGGTCGCCCTCAACCTCTAAATCCTCTAGCATCCACGCCTCTCCACCATTGGATCAAGATCCAACGGCTAAAAGTGGATCTCAGACCAGTGCCTTCGTTCTCTGAAGCCAAAGGAAGAAGTAATCTCGACCGTTGGATCTCAATCCAACGATCCAGATCATGCGCTACAAAGATGCACCGCTCACTTAGCGTAGTAGGCGAGAGCGCTTACGCGAGCGAGTGGCATGCGATCGATTCCTTGCGAGCGATTGCTGGGGCGCAAGCGAGCAGGCTTCGCGACCGCTCGATCGTGAAAGAGTGGCTGCGGGCGCTCGATAGCGCCCACATGCTATTGCACGCTCGCACCTCACGCAAGATCGCACGCGAGCGTTGCATGCAGAGGGGTGCTACGAGGGGCGAGTTAAGTCATCTGATCTCACAATCAGATGGCTAAGATCTGCAGATCATGAACATGCGTTTCACGTGTGGGAGGCGAGCAGGCGCGCGTGCGCTGCCCCACTACGCCCACGATGGGGCTTTAGCGATGGTTTATCCATCAGTAAAGATCCCTGATTTAATGTTTTGAGATTAAAATGACCAAATTGCCTTCATTCCTTGCAAGTATAAAAGGAGACCCCCTCCATACGAAATTTTGATCCCTTCCTTCTCTTCTCTTCCTCTCCAAAGCTCAAGAGAAGCTTGTCCCACACCCGTGATGCTTCTCGCAAGAGAAAGTCAAATTTTCATCCACCTTTAGAAAGCAGATCCCGCGACAACGACGACGACGTGCTACCTCATTCCCATTCTTCTCACTTCATCCTCCTTCGTCCTGTCTGGCTCATCCTCCAAGCAACTGTCGAGGAGGATAATTCTCTCTCCATTCCTTTTAATGCTTTCTAGAGTAGAGTTAATGCTTTCTAGTGTAATCATTTTCAGCTTTCCAGTCAAAATGTTTAGTGTAATGAACAATCTCGTTGTTAATGAATTCCATGTTCATTCTACATCTCTTTTTTATTTTTGTGTGTAATACTCTCTCTCTCTTCTATTTATTGTAAATAGATAGATAGTTTCTAATTAGTTATTCTCTTTCATGACAAATAAAACAAATGCGTATTTTTAAATCAAACATCTGCCTCCCTGAGTTCGACCTGGGATTTCTATTCCGATATAAATTTTATTTGTTGAACACAAGTTCTTCACTTTCAAACTACAACGATAGATTTTCAAAACCAAACACGTTAGCGTAGCAACACGTAGCTTCAATATTTTGGCACCGATGCTGGAGAGGCGACGATCTTTGAATTTTTCGCATTTTCTAACTTGCAAATCATTTACCTCACTTTTCTCTTTTTTTATTATGATTGCAGATACTCTTTTGAGACGAGCAAATGCGGTAGATCGAAGCAAAGTTTTGTTGAAAGTTCTGTGAGTTATCCTCCACCTCCCACCCATTAGATTTCATTTCACCATGTAATAACACAAACATCAACCAACCTAGGTGTTCTTATTAACTCTAAGGTTAGTTTTGTTTGTTTATTTGTCACCCACACCCACCTCAACCTCCACATTTAAAAGGAAAAATAAAAAAAATCTCATAGAGGTACACAACCTCATCTTATTTTCAAACTCAACAGGTAAACCAACCTTTGGAGCTAGTACACACATCCAAACACATAATTGAGTAGAAATCAGATTAGGTAATCACTTGTGTGATTAATTAAGTGGTGCAACAGGCCAATTGTTTAATTTGATTGGGGCGCACCACTTCAGTTAAAATCAACTCATCAAGCAGCTGCTGCTTAGGTTCAACTCTTAGGGATTTACCAGGTACTCCACATTCATTTAAGTTTTAAAGGAAAGCACCTTCACCTATGCTTTCAAAACCTGGTGTGTCAACAAAACTTATTTGAAAACACCTAAAGTTGAATCTTAAAAGCTACTAAGAAAGATTTGAATCCTAAAATTCACCACATCAAAAGTAATATTGCTTGAAAACCACTGGTTGTGCACGCACACACATATCAATAAATCATTAAGGGCACAACCCAGATAAAGGGCCCATCACATTTCAAACCACATTCAAACCTAGCCCTAAATAAAACATAGTAGACGTTGGCCTTAAGGATTTGACTCGCTCCTCAGAGCCCGAAACGAGATTATTTTCGATTAGTCTGTTTCTACTGTTCAATCTGATGTCTAGCTAGGGGAGCAGAATCAAACGATTGTAGATAGGGGGTACACTAGGAACCGGAGGTGCAAGCTGAAGGAAGAACCTTCTCCCCAGTCCCTCCTTCTAACTGGTTGGATTGAACAGACAGAAGTAGATCAAATCGTTCCTTTATCTCAAGACGGGTTGTGGGAGTCTGTAGGTCTTTAGGCTAGCCCACTTAAGGATAGGTTTGATTGCTTGTATTGCAGGGCACCTTTCTTCCTCCCATCTCTCATGAATCATTCCACATATTATATGCATTGCCGCTCTTTCCCTCCTATTTTGAATTATCCTCAACATGACGATTATCCCGACACGTACTGTAATCAACCATCAATTAGTTGGGATAACTCGGATTGGGGATATAGTTTCGGATCTCCGTGTTTAGGATCTAACCTTGAACATGATGATCGTGATTTCTATCCTTCTCAGGGCCACATCGATTATAGATCGTCGCCCTTTCATGAACAACCTAATATGATCTACAATCAAGAAGGATACACCGACCCTTACCCATCCTCTGATTACAATGCCTTTAGGGTATTACCACCTTTTGAACAATCTGAAATGACCTATTATCAGGAAGGGTATAACGAATCTCAATTCGTTAACTCCTCTGCACTGATCTCAAACCCGCCCAACCCTGAACCAACTCATTTGGTTCAGGGTAACCAGGTTCAAGATAAGGTTTTAGCTAACTTGAGGAATATCATACAATCTTTAGAAGTTCATCCAATACCTTGCATTGAAAGATTGGAGCCCCTGATTGAAATGATTGATGATTTGAACAAGTATTTGTTGGATTGGCTCCAAGATGTTAAGGATAAGAACCCGGGTGAGTTTCTACTTGGGAAGTTAGCGAAATTGAGGATGAGATTTGTGGTTGCTTTAGTTCAATCGTGGGATGATTCCCAGGATGAACTCCCTTTAGGAGAGCCAAGGTCAGAACCTACTCAGGCACTTATTGGGGGCTATATGCATTACGAGGCTGACCTGATTGAATTAGAGCAACCAATTAAGGATGATATGATTTCTTCACCTAAGATCCTTAAGCCAGGGTACGAGGAAACGTATGTCTCCATGAATCAGAAAGTGACAGATGATTTTGGGACATACATTAATACGGATGTTGATTTCTTTGATTCTGACGGTGAAAATTCAATTTGCGAAGTCTCACTCAAGTTTACAGAATATGATTTCTGTGAGACGATTAAGCCTGAGGAATCTAATAGATCATGTGATAGCCCAATAACTGAGGAAACTGATCTTATTTGGGCTCACATTACAGATTCAGAATCTCATTTTCTGAAGGATTCAATCAAATGCCCTGATTGTCAGTTACAGCCCATTGAGCTTATCGATGATTCTTTTTTTGAGATAATTAGACCCAAGTCAATTCTGATTCAGCCACTTCTTTTAGACTTGGAGATTTTAGACAGGGTGATTAATATGAAAGAGGTCCTAGAATTTGACATTCTGAATGAGAAGGATAAGAGCCAGGAAATTTTGATTTGGGAAGCAAATTCCGGAGGAAATAGAAGACTGCGTCTAAGGGTTCCATTTCATCTGAAACCATTAAACCAAAACCCTTATGACATTTGTTCTGAGGATGTTCAACCTAAGTATACATTCATTGGTTATCCTTTCGATATCAAATTCTCTGTAACCTGACTTTTTGGACTTGGGTTGCATCCTCATAAATCGCAAGCCCGACCCCGCTTGCATACTGATTTTGGGTTTTTGGTAATTGTTATCCAGAACCTGAGATATTCTCGATATGGGGTATGGGTCTGCATCACAATCTGGTTCACATCTGTGGACATCTACTGGTAGGTCCTTGGTCTCATCTTTTTATTCTGATTCTGACCTACACTTATGAATTCTTTATTTCTCTTCTTTGTATAATGTGCCTAGCTGAAGGCACTAAATTTAGCACGTATACAGTTCTTTTTAGTTTTTATCTTGGAGCAAACCTGACATTCACGCAACTCAGGTGATTTCTACTCTATTCCACTCTGTTTTATGTCTTTTTAATACAATGAGGACATTGCATTAGATAAGCATGGGGGGTGGATATTCATCTCTGAATTTATTCGTCAGCTCCGTAGATTTGTTTTATTTTATTTTATTTATATTAAAAAAAAATTAAATTAGGAAAGAGAACTTGGGTTTAAGAAATTTTTCAATCTTAGGAAATACTACATTACGATCTGAACACAAAGACCCTTCAGGTCTTTGTACTTAATTATCCCGTGTATCCACTGAAATGTGGATTTGTTTTTCGAGTCCTTGCCATCTAAATTCTATCATAATTGGAGTTAATAAGTTTGTGTGATAAGTACATGACTTATCAACCTACCCTCTGATTTGAGGGAATTTTGAGTTTTAAGCATCTACACACTATCTTGTCACTGACTCGCTGTTTGGTGATTTTAACGGAAATTGGGTAGCTAATGAACCTTCTACGGTGATATGGCTGGCAAGTTATCATGGATAACAACCCATAGGTAGGTTGTCCAGAGCCCAATCACTGGACCCTTCTCTCTTTACTGCCCTTAGGTAAAACTTAGATCAGGGAAGCCACCTACTTAAAAAAAAAAACAAAAAGAAAAAGAAAGTCAAAAAGAAAAGAAAAGAAAAAAAAAGGGAGAAGAAGAAAATAAAAGAAATAAGCCACACTTCGTCGCACAAGTATGGCTGGCAAGTTATCGGTGGTAACAGCTCATTGACCGGTTGTCTAGAACCTAGCTCAATAAATGCACTGAAAATTCCCAAAACACTTAGGAAGAAGCGGAGAAGTAGAATAAACTAGGGAGATATACACTGGATTCACCCTTGTGTTGACCTCATAAAAATAAAAGTAGGGAGAAGGTTACTGATTGTAAAGATACACCTTTAGGCAGAATTCTCTTTTTAAGGTCACTTAGAGGCATAGAAATCTGAAGTCCATTTTTACTGCCGGTCAACGAGTCTATCACATTCATAATAAGATGCTTAGAACTTAGGGTTCTCATCAAATCTTGGGTGAGTTGAATGGTCATAGAAAGCTACTCTTAACCCTAAAACTCGAAAATCCAAAAAAATTAGAAAAGAAGAAAAGAAATTTTTCTTTGAATAAGGTGGGGGCTTGAGGCGATCTGCATTTTGGCAGATACTCAGGCACTGTTGTGTCCTTCAAAGTTCAGATCCTAAGTAAACATTTTCTTAAAGATTAAAAATAACTCATGCCCAAATAATCCAACCTGATTCTTTTACAAATAGCATATTGTTTTTGCTAGGGACTAGCAAAAGATAGGCATGGGGGTATGATGTAAACATGTTTACACTACTTAAGATGTCTATTTATGCGTGTTCTTAAGCATAGAATTGCATTGCATACTATAAATATTGCATAACATGCATCATCTTGCATTTAGATTAGTTTGAATAAAATGGAGGTTACTTATCACCTTTTATGTTCAAGGATAGGGAAAACTTTTTATCGGGGCCTCGGATCAAAGATCCAACTGTACAGATGTGATCAGGGTGATGATCGGAGTTCAACGACTCCAAGATTGCCTTAATCAAACATCTATAGCATCAGATAGAGATCGGGGAACCCTAGAAGTTCAAGGGCCAAGATGGTGTGAATTCGCACTTCAAATGACAAATTCGATCGCACAGATGGATTCGGATCGACGATCGCAGCCTAACAGAGTGAAGATCGACTCAATCCGACAACCGTGGCACCATCTACATCATCCAGAAGATGGATGGCCAAGATGGTGCCACGTGGTGCCATCTCAGCCCCCAACCAGCTGCCCTCAACCTCTGAAACCTCTAGCGTCCACACATCTCTGCCGTTGGATCAAGATCCAATGGCTAAGAGTGGATCTCAGACCAGTGCCTTTGTTCTCTGAAGCCAAAGGAAGAAGCGACCTCGACCGTTGGATCTCAATCCAACGGTCTAAATCACATGCTACGAAGATGCACCGCTTGCCCATCCGCACGCGTAGCGCAATGGGCGAGAGCACTTACGTGAGCGAGTGGCATGCGATCGATTCCTCGCAAGCAGTTACTGGGGCATGGGCAAGCGGGCTTCGCAACCGCTTGATCGCGATTGAGCAGTTGCGGGCGCTTGATAGCACCCACACACTATTGCACACTTGCGCCTCACGCGAGATCGCACGTGGGAATTGCACACGGAGGGCACTGCGAGGGGCGAGTTAAGCTATCCAATCTTACGATCAAACGGTTAAGATCTGCAAATCGTGAATGCGTGTTTCACACACGGGAGCAGAGCGGGCACGCATGCATTGCCCCACTACGCCCACAATGGGGCTTTAGCGACGGTTTTATCTGTCACTAAAGTCCCCTGATTTAATGTTTTGAGATTAAAATGACCAAATTGCCCTCATTACTTGCAACCATAAAAGGAGACCTACTTCATATGAAATTTTAATCCCTTCCTTCTCTTCTCTTCCTCTCCAAAGCTCAAGAGAAGCTTGTCCCACACTCGGGATGCTTCTCACGAGATAAAGTCAAATTTTCATCCTCCTTTCGGAAGTCGATCCCACTATGACAACGACGTGCTGCCTCATTCCTGTTCTTTTCGCTTCGTCCTCCTTCATCCTGCTCCATTCCCCATCATCCAGGTGTCGTTTCATCCAACTCATCCTCCAAGCGACCGTCGAGGAGGATAATTCTCTCTCCATTCCTTTTAATGCTTTCTAGAGTAGATTTACTACTTTCTAGTGTAATCATTTTCTGCTTTCTAGTCATAATGTTTAGTGTAATGAACAATCTCGTTGTTAATGAATTCCATGTTCATTCTACATCTCTTTTTAATTTTTGTTTGTAATATTCTCTCCCTCTCTTCTATTTATTATAAATATATAGATAGTTTCTAATCAATTATTCTGTTTCATGACAAATAAAACAAACATGTATTTTTAAATCAAACATCCGCCTCCTTGAGTTCGACCCGGGATTCTATTCTGGTATAAATTTTATTTGTTGAACATGAGTTCTTCACTTTCAAACTACAACGACAGGTTTTCAAAACCAAACACGTTAATAATTTGTAAAATGGGTCCCTCCATCAGAGATAATGGCACGTGGGACACTGAACCTAGAAAAGATGTGCTGATGAAGAAACTTGATTGCCACCTTGTGATCATTGGTTCGGGTCGGGGTAGCTTCGATCCATTTAGACACGTAGTCTATGGTGAGAAGAATGTATTCAATGCTACCCGATTTAGGGAAGGGTCCCATGAAATCAATCCCCCATATATCGAAGATTTCGCATACGAGAATCGGCTGTAAAGGCATCATATCAAGATGGCTCACGTTGCCCAAGGTCTGGCAAGGAGTGCATGCCTTACAGTAATCGTATGCATCCTTGAAGATCGTGGGCCAATAAAAATCACACTCGGGGACTTTAGGTGCTGTTTTGTGTCCGGAGAAGTGTCCGCCACAGACCTGGTCATGGCAGAAGGACAGAATGTCCTGAATTTCCATTTATGGGACACTTCGTCTGATGATCTGATCAGCACCAATGTGGAAGAGGTACGGGTCTTCCCAGATGAAGTATTTTGCATTAGAAAACAACGTGTCCTTCTTGGTCTTCAACCAATCAAATAGGATCTGATGTAACGTCAAGTAGTTAACCAAATCAACATACCAGGGAAGTCCTCAACCAATAGTTAGGAGGTGCTCATCATGAAAGTGTTCTGTGATCGGTTTGGAAGGGGCGATAATATCAGAAGGAAGTTGGGACAAGTGATCAGCTACCACATTTTGTTTTCTCGCCTTGTTGTAAATCTCGAGGTCAAATTCTTGCAACAACAAGATCCAGCAAATTAGTCGAGGTTTCGTGTCCTTCTTCACGAGGAGGTACCTCACTACGGTGTGATCCGAGTATATAATAACACGAGAACCCAAAAGATAGGATCGAAAATTTTCAAGGCCAAGTACTACAGCTAGTAGCTCTTTCTTAGTAACTATGTAGTTACGTTGAGCCTCATCAAGTGTCTTTCTAGCGTAGTAGATGACCACAGGTTTCTGTCTATTTTCTGCCCAAGTACTGCACCCACTGCATAGTTAGATGCATCGCACATGATCTTAAAGGGTAGAGACTAGTCAGGAGATTGCAGGATTGGTGCTTAAGTAACTTGATCACGCAAGCTCTCAAATGCATAAGTGCATTCCTCGGTAATTTTAAAGGGACATCCTTTGAGAGGACATCAATCAAGGGGCATGCGATTTTCGAGAAACCAGGAATGAAACGATGGTAAAAACTGACTTGCCCCAGAAAAGAGTGAATGTCCTTAACCGAGCAAGGCATGGGTAGTTTGGAAATTAAATTAGCCTTAGCTCGATCAACCTGGATGCCTTTCTCAGAGACGAGGTGACCCATGACAATTCCCTCAAGTACCATGAAGTGGCTCTTTTCCCAGGAAAGAACCAGATTCACATCGATACAACACTTAAGGATTTGGACCAAGTGTAGGAGGCAATCATCAAAAGATTCCCCAAATACCGATAAGTCATCCATGAAGATTTCAAGGTACTCACCTACCATATCTGAGAATATGGAAAGCATGCACTGCTAAAAAGTGGTGAGTGCATTACAGAGAATGAACGTCATCCTACGGAACACGTATGTCCCGAAGGGGTAGGTGAAGGTAGTCTTCTCTTGGTCCTCAGGATGGATTGTGACCTAGTTATAACCAGAGTACCCATCCAAGAAGCAAAAGAATCGATTCCCTACCAATTTCTCGAGTATCTGATCAATAAATGGCAATGGGTAATGATCCTTTTTCGTGGAGGCATTTAGTCTTCGGTAATCAATATAGACTCTCCACGAGTTTGCGATGCGAGTCGATATAGTTTCTTCGATTTCAGTTGTAATGACGATGAGTCCTACCTTTTTGGGCATAACCCAGATTGGACTCACCCAATGACTGTCGGAGATTGGATAGATGATACCTACCTCTAACCACTTGATGATCTCCATTTTCACGACATCCTGTAGGTTTGGATTCAAGCATCTCTGCATTTCATGGGATGGTCGTGAGCCCTCTTCAGTGTAGATGTGATGTGTGCAATATGAGGGGCTAATACCAGTCAAGTCATCGAGAATCCAACCAATAGCTCTCCGATGCTGTTGGAGGATAGAAATCAGACATGTTTCCTATCAAAGGTGAGGTGGGATTTGATAATCATAGGAAATGTTTGATTAGAACCCAAAATGACATATTTGAGATGGTCAGGGAGGGGTTTCAACTCCATGACTTGATTTTCAGCAGCAACAGGTGGTTCAGGGTGAGGTTCAAGAGCAATGGTACGAGCTAAAGGTATCTCTAAGTCTGGTTCAGGCTCGTCCAAGTGTAGGGTTTGATCCTCTTGTAGTTGATCATCAGAGATAAGCAAGTTTTTCCCAACACATGGGTCATCAACCACAGAATCGATGTCTCAAATTTGTTTGATAACCCCACAATTAATTCCTCCTTGGGCCTTAAAGATATCGATCTTTAGTGTCCTGGTCCCAAATTTTAACTCAATTTGGCCCTCCTCACAATTGATGTTGGCCCTTGCTGTGGCCAGAAAAGGTCTCCCCAAAATGATCGGTGTGTTCTTCAAGTTCTCAGGAGCTTCCATGTCTAAAATTATAAAGTTCATGGAGAAGTAGAAATTGCGTACCCTAACTATGACATCTTTGAGAATTCCTTTTGGTGACTTAAAAGATCGATTAACCAATTGCATTGTCACCTCTGTCAGTTTAAGCTTAGATTCTTCAAGGTGGTCAAGTAGGGATGTCGATATTAAGTTTATGGAGGCTCCTAGATCCAATAATGCATGGTCAAATTGAATATAACCGATTGGACAGGAGATCAGAGGGGTGCCGAGATCTTTTATCTTAGGCGGGAGTTTACTCAAAATGACGGAGCTGGCTTGCTCTGACAATACGATCGGGCACCCACCTTTGGTTCACAGCTTACACTTTGCTATACATACATCTTTCAGGAATCTTGTGTAAGCCGGTACATGGCAAATTGCATCCATCAATGAGATGTTTATTTGGACCTGCTCAAAGAGCTTGACCAAGTCCTCTTCGAGAGCCACGGGTTTGAGTTTCTTCTTTCCCATGGTCAAGGCCTCGAGAAATGGAACCTCTGTAGGTTCCTCTAGAATTGGTCCAGGTTTTTGATCTGGGCTAGGGGCATCCTGGATGATCAACCTAGGGTTTGGGTTTGAACTACCAGGCTATGAGTGGCTCGGGTAAGGTGGTCCCTGAGTTGTTTTGCCACTACAAGTGGTAACAGAATTCAGTCCTGCCTGGTTTTGGGTTGGGGTAGTCAAAAGAGGTGGTTACTACTGATAACCCACTTATGATGTTGAAGCCTCCATCCCATCGAGTGATGGAGCAGAAGGGGCCTGATAGACATAGTGAGCCTGGCCCTGAGTCAAGTTTATAACGCACCTCTGGATCGGCACGTTATTTGGATTGGGTAGAGGTTACGAAGAGAGTGCACCAGCTTGCCGGGGATTTGCCATTTGGGCAAGTTGATTGCGAACCTCCATGATTTCGTCTTTGTGCTGATTTTGCATACCCGCATTCGTCTTCTGAATGTTAGCCAGAGTATGAAGGATAAGAGACATTTGTTCTTCTCGAGTTGGCCCAGTTTGGTAAGGTGGGTTGGGTGGAGGCTGAGGAGGCTGATATGGATGAGAAACTTGTGGTCGGGGTTGATATTGAGGTCTCTGATTTTGATTGTTCCCTGACCACGTGAAATTAGGATGATTATGCCATCCATGGTTGTAGGTGCTTGAGAAAGGATCATTCTGGATGGTGTTGAGGTCCTCGCAGGTCTGCAGAACCTCAGAGAAATCAGAAGATGAGGGTTCAGAGTTCCCCCAACTAGAGTAGGTGGATCCAGAGTTTCCTCTGAATCCTAGATCAAACAGGGGTGGGTATGGATCCATCCCCTGAGAAGATCGATGGTAGATGTTGTGCACAGCCAGCCTCCCAGAGGGTGGTTGTGTGAACAGGTTTTGCAGAGAGGTGGCTCGCTGCTGATGTCGAATCAGCTCATCCACCTTCTTCTCAATGATAGTGACCTTTTGATGAGAACCTCATCATGAGCCATAACTAGCTCATTTTGACCTAATACAAAGGATAAAAGCTCCTACATATCTCAAGGAAAGGCTTAACTCAGAGAATCCTGAGTTTGAGAAGAAAACAAGTCATAAGGGGTAAAAATGAAATTTTACCAGTATAATCTGCATACAGGGTAATTCAGGGCCCAAACATAGGTCAAAGCAGCTTAATAAGAATAAGAGTGGGATGAAATGATCTAGCAAGGGCTACAGCAATTCCAAGAAACTAAATGATAATCTGTAACCCTAAAACAACCCACTTCAATTCACAAGGTTCGAGGCAAAGTAAAAATAGAATAAACCCTCTAAAATTCATAGAAAAATAATCTCCAGGGTTTAGAACCTTCAATTTGGCCTTCAGAACCCTTTTTGACCTACATTGAGAACTATGCCCAATTAATAACTTAATTTGGGTTTTTGCGCAAATTGACCGGTCAAACAAGGTTTAATATGGAAATGAAATTCACCATCAGATTCCTTAGGTCCTAATTAGTCATGTATAAAAACTTGAGCCTAAGAAGAAACCTCCTTGACCGACTTTACACTTTGGTCCTCATATATTTACTCTTTGGCCCTCAACTTTTGAACCCTCGCATTTTGGCCCCTAACTCTCCTTCGTTCTTTGCAATCAGGTCCCTCCTGCAAAACCTGCCAGCACCATGCTCCGGCGACCTTGCGCGGAGCATGGCGCCGCGCAGGGTGAGGTGGGGGACCTGGCAAGTAAACCGGGGGTGCCCTGCGTCGTCAGCCGTCGCAGGGACACCCCCCTGGTCGTTGTAACCCACCATACCGGCCGTGCGAACGCACGGACGGTATGGGTTCTTGTTTCCGGCCATCCTCCGGCGAGGGAGACACGTCGTCTCCCTCCGCCTTCCTCCCTGTTTGATCCCTATAAATACCCCCCGTTGCTCCACCGACCGGGGCAGCCTGGATCTGACGGAGAAAATCCCCAACTTTCTTCTCTTCTTCCTCCGGCAGACGCTCACCAGCTCCGGCGGTTTCCTCCCCCTCCACCTCTTCGCTCTGCCGCAATACCAGCAGCAGAGACTTCCTCCCCTGCTCTTCCCGCGCCACGCCGCACCCAGCTGGCGCCTCTCCGGCTCTCTGCTCTCCGCCGCCCCTTTCCCTGAGCATCGTCTTCTCCGGCGACAGTCGATACGACTGTCGCCCTGTTCCTCCCCCTTCGTCCCTGCAAGTAAGCTAGAGCTACTCCCCTTCTCCTCCTCTTTCTTTCCCCGCTTTCAATTTATTCAATTAAGCCCTCTACCGACCCTGACCACCTTCACCCCCTTCGCCTCCGACCACCCTCCGGCGAGCCGCTCCCATCACCTCAGCGACCCACACGGCTCGCCGACCCTCACCGAACCTCCGCCTCATCACACTGAGTACCCCCCACCCCTCCACTGCCACTCCACACCTCCGTAACACTCCCCCAAACAAACCCATTCCTCCGGTTGCAGTCCGACCCAGGGCTGCCCCCACACACCACCTTGCGGCCTGCCGCGCAGCTCCTCACCTTCGCCGTGCCACGGCGAAGGTTCGCCAGTGGTTTGATCAGGCCGAGAGGCCATATTCGTGTCCGACAGGTTTTGAGGTTCGACCGCCATTAACGCACATTGAAGCAGCTTCTCCCGCGCTCCAGGCTTGAGGAATCCAGGTCTCCAGCTGCTGCGGAGTACGGGGAGTCTCGCGAAGGCAGCCAGCCAGCAACCTATGCAAATCGAAGCCGCAGCTGCAGAAGCCAGGCCGCGGTCTCCCAGCAGGCGCACGCGAGGAAAGGTCTGTGTTTAGTCCCACATCGGTAAGCCTCACACCCGTTCCACTGTTTAAATTGATTTTGTGCACTAGCCTTACTGCCTCAGTACACGGGGTGAGGTCCCCTTACACCCGCCCGGTTACCCGGTCTCGTCCGCGCTCACGCCCCGCGGACCTGACCCGACCCGACTTAGACTGACCTGCACTCCTCGCCCACCACGCACGCCGGTGGGCCTGGACCCGGGCGTGACCCGAACCCGATTACCCGGCAGCTCTGGGAGAGCTTTCCCAAGAGTGGTTTCAGAGAGAGAGAGAGACGCGGGGGGAGGGGGGGTAGAGTAGGTTTTGCCTCTGACGAAAAACTCTGAAGTGTGCAGGCACAGGCGAAAAAGAAGACCCGCGGAAGAAGTAGGAAGCTGACTGTAGCAACAGGTAGTTAAGTCGTCTGATTTGGAAATCAGACGACGGCCTGAAGGGAAAAGAAGGAAGGAGGGGTGACGTCCCTTGCTGAAAAAGAAAAGAAGAAGCTGACACTCAGCCGCAAGGAGGAGAAACAAGAAGAAGCCTTCACAGAAGAGACTGCAGAAAAAGAAGAGAGGCCAAAGCAGGAACAGCAGGAAGAAGAAGAAGAGCATCACCATTGCAGAAGAAGAACATCACCTCTGCAGAACAAAGAAGAAGAAGGAGATCTAAAGAAAGAAAGAAAGAAGAACATCACCTCTGCAGAACAAAGAGAAAAGAAGACAACAAATTCTTTCCCTCTCTCTTTCTTTTTGTAAAAGAAACATGTATATCTCTAGAATACAACTTGCTCCCTGAGTTCGACCTCGGGAACTCTTTTATTTTCCGAGTAAAAAAAATTTATATATTTGAAATGTTGGTAGTAACCGGCTATACTACAATGTTATAACAAACTAAAACCCGGTTATCTAGAACCCAAGCGATTTCATTTTGGCGCCGTTGCCGAGGAGCAACGGCTATTCTAGAGGTAAACATTCCTGTTTCTTTTAATTTCTGATAATCTCCTCTCTTTTGTGCAGCCACAGGAACTCAAGAAGACAAGCAACCACACGACAACCACTCCGAAGACAGGTAAATTTTTCCTCTCACTATTAACCCCTAAACTCTAAAGAGGAAGAAAAGAAAAGAACAAGCAATATAGGGCTAACCTGTCTTCCATACTTAGTAACCATAAAGAGTTGCATGTTTTCAACTCATCACTCCTGCACACTATTAAGGGTACTTAAGGGCTAACACATTCTTTCTTGAGCCCTAATTGCCCAACAAAGAGTTAAATGGACCAAGTAGAGCCAACATAAGGTTAAACAATAGGATTTCAGTAGAGACACACCCCTTAATCAAGAATTGAGGAAATCCAAAAGAGGTGTGCCCAAGCCATTGATTGAAAATAATTAACAAGAAAAATCCTAAATAGTTGGCTCTCTCTCTAAACACTTGAACCCTAAAAGACAGGACCTAAAAGCTCTTAAAGAAAACAAGAGGTAAAGTTGACCCCTTGGGTCAACCAACCTTAAATTAGGTCACTCTTTGCACTTAAAAGACTAAAGTTCAAGTGAAAACCTTAAGCACCCTGATCTTAAAATTGGTAGACTTAAGAGGTCAAGATCCCCATACTGGTCTACCTGAAACCGCAGTGACAAGAGAGGTCAGGTGGGGGAAACCCTGTAACCCGTGGGGACGCTCTACCGTGTAGGGGTCTTCGCGGGACTCTCCCTCTCTGGCTGCCCAGGTAATTCTCAGGTGGACGATCTTTCTGATCGAGGGTTCCATCTGCCCCGCACCTCTATAGTCACCCAACATATTTTTGGGTGTCTTGATTGGGTCCAGCACCTTCTAAACTTACCTCTTCCAAACAGTGCATGTACGGAAGGAGGTCCCTAAGACCACCCTTAAGACCTCCATTAGAAATTCACTCTCGTCAAGGCCAAGCCTCGACGCCCGTGTTTGTGCAGCAACACCCTCACATTATTCTCTCTTCTGATTCAGAACCAAGTTCTTCTTCTTCCCCCATCATGGCTCAGCCAGTTGAGGAAGAAAATAATCTGGAACACCAGCTCCAGCGACTCAATGACCTCTTCCAAAACTTCGTGCACCCACCACAGCGTCCTATGATGCGGGACCACTACAATCCTGCTGCGGTGGCCATTGAGCCTCGAGTCAGAATCCCGACTGGAGGACCTGATTCCGAACTAAAGCCCAACATGATTCATGCTATACCTAAATTCCATGGGCTTAATTCTGAAGATCCCTTCCAGCACATCAAACAGCTAAAGCATCTGGCCCACACTTTTGGATCAGATGCGCAAAATCGGGATATTCTTCTCATGAAGATGTTCTCCTTTTCTCTTATGGACAAGGCTGCCCATTGGTATCAAACTCAGACCCGGCCGATCAACACTTGGGAAGAACTTCAATCCGAGTTTTTGAAAAAGTTCTTTCCCATTGGTCGGACCAACGCCTTGCGCCATCAGATTACACACTTCACTCAACAATCAGGAGAACCTCTCCATGAGGCATGGGATCGTTTTCAGGATCTCATGAGAAAGTGCCCCCATCACGGAGTTCCTAAATGGGAACAAGTCCAATCTTTTTACCAGGGACTCCGTGAGGACATCCGCCTTTTCGTCAATGCAACTTGCGGAGGAAACATCATGGGTCAACATGAAGACACCGTATGGGAGATTCTCGAAAACATGTGCGAGAACTCCATCAACAATGACTCCATGGGATTATTCGACAGGACGAATACCCGCGCAGCGACGAATCCTAAGGGAGCACATGAGACGCAGGGCCTGTCCGCATCAGTCGACCTGGAATTAATGGCCAGTCGATTGGACAAGGTCTCAATCATTGAAAAGAAGGTGGATGAGCTGACTCAGCACTTGCAGCGAGCCACCACTGCGCGTAACTCCTTTGCACAACCTCCTTCCACACAGGAGACTGTGCAAAACATCCTCCACCGATCCTCCCCTGGGATGGATCCATATCCATCCCCATCTGATTCTTGGACTGGGAGATCATCCGATCCTTTCTTCACCAGCCGGGGGAACTCCATTCCTCCTTTCCCTGATTCTCAGGAGGTTCCTCAAACCTGCGAGGACCTCAACGCCATCCAGAACGACCCATTCTCCAACACTTACAACCCTGGATGGCGAAACCATCCCAATTTTCAGTGGGCGGGAAATTCCCAAACCCAAAGACCACCTTTTCAGTCCCGCCCACAGCCCTCTCATCACTACCAGCCGCCTCAGCCTCGGCCCAACCCTACTTATCCATCAGGGCCAAATCAAGATCAAATGTCCTTAATCCTTCAGACTCTGGCTGACATTCAAAAATCGAATGCGGCTATTCAAAAACAGCACAAGGACGAGCTTACTGAAGTTAAAATTCAACTGGCCCAGTTGGCAAATTCTCGCCAGCCAGGCACACTCCCTTCCCAACCCCTTCCTAACCCAAATAACGTGCCAACCCAGAAGCGCGTTATGAATCCAAATTTAGGCCACGCTCAATGGATTTATCAGGCCCCTACTGCTCCATCTCCAGACGAGATGGAAGCCTCAACTTCTCGTGCGGGATTTCAGCAGCAGCCACCCCTCCTACCAAACCCAAACCAAAATCAGGCCGGATTAAATTCTGTAACAACACGTAGTGGTAAGACAACTCAAGACCCGCATTATCCAAACCACTCCCAGCCTGATAACCATGACCCTAGGATAGTTATCTGTTTGCACCTCAAAACACGCCTATAAGAACGCCTTCTTATGCTATTTTCTAGCATTAA
This sequence comes from Thalassia testudinum, assembly GCA_037157565.1. NCBI lineage: Eukaryota > Viridiplantae > Streptophyta > Magnoliopsida > Alismatales > Hydrocharitaceae > Thalassia > Thalassia testudinum. The sequence goes on along the minus strand of JAZHRO010000014.1, from coordinate 125,152,429 downwards.
CTATGTATATTATAATCCTATAGTCGCATCTGTAAAAATACTTGCATTCATGCATTTAATTAAGAGGAGGGAAGATTGAAATAAAGGGCTTCATAATTTACATTTTCCTCAAGTGCCTCTTTACAAAAATCCATCTCTTCTATTTTTTTATTTCCTCTTGATTTCTATTTTTTTCTCCCGCTGCTGCAACTTCTTCTCCGCTGCCTCTCCCTGGCGTCCTTCCCGCTGCTGCACCTTCCCGCACCTCTCCCTGCAGCTGCCATTCCCCGCATGCCCCGCCATGCTCTCCTCCTCTATAAAGCCGCAGCTCTTCCTCGCGACCAAGGGGGGACGGGGCTGCAATACGCAGCTGGAGGCTGGCGGCAGCAAGAAAAAGAGACGTTGCTGCAATACGCAGCTGCTGCAGCAACTCGAACCCGCAACCACCTTCGCACCCGCTCTCCCCTCCCATACGCCGGCCCTCCGTCGAGGAGGCACCCGACGAGCAGGAGAACCCACTGTGGTGCACACCACCACAGTGGGAGCACCACCGCCCAGCTCTTCAACGAGCCGGTGGGCGTGGTGTGTTCTTTTCTCTTCGTTTGCATATCCACGCCATTGCTGCCGCTTCAAGGTCCGAAGCTTGAAGCAGCAGCAGCAGCAGCAGCCCAGTGTCGACAGCAGCAGCAGCAGCACCCCCGCCTCCTCCGCGACTTTCCCCGCAGGCGCGCAACCCTCCGCGCGCGCCTGCAGGCCCGTTCCCCGCCTCCGTCTCCGTTCTGTCCACGCCACAGTTGCAGCCGCAGCAGGCCGCTGCGCGCACTGCAGCGGCCAGGCCTCCTCGCGCCGACCCCCGCGACCCTCCGCGACCACTGCAGAACCTCCCCTCGCACCTCCGCGACCTTCCCCGCAGGCGCTCAGCTCTCCGCGCGCGCCTGCAGGGCACTTCCCCGTCTCCGCCTCTGCTCTGTCGCCTCTGCAATTCCACCCGCGACAGGCCGCTGCGCGCACTGCAGCGGCCGGCCAGGCCCCTTCCCGGCTCCCTGCCAACCTCTGCAAGCGTCCGCGCGCGCCTGCAGACCTCCTCCGCGCCCGCCTGCAGACTCCCCGCCTCCCTCTCTGAGCGCGCTGTCGCGAGCCTCCGCGCTCGCAGCCGGCGACGCAGACTCCTCTCCTCCTCTGGGCGAAGACGCGCCGTGCGCCCGCGACCATCAGACGACGGTCTTCACCTCCGGACGTCTTAACTCGTCCCCTGCAGTGCGGCCCGCTCTCTCCTGCCTTCGCTCTCTCCTGCCCGCTCTCTCCTGCTCTCTCTCTCCCATTCTCTCTCTCTCTCTCTCTCACTCTCTCTCACAACACTTTCTCACACACTACACCGACGCACACAGACATCTACACTCACACTTTCACACACACACACACACACACCTATACTATAAACATATATATACGCATACTTATATATTGATACATATATACATACATATATACATATATATATCTATATAACTATATACATATATCTACATATCTAGATACATATATACTTATATACATATATATATATATATCTATATAGTATTATATATATATACTTATATATACATAGTATATCTATATAGTTATGTATACATACATATAGTATTATATATATATACTTATATACATATATACATAGCTATATACATATATACATACATATATATATATATATATATATATATCTATATATATCTATACATATATACTTATACATTTATATACATACATATATACATATATATATCTATATAACTATATACATATATCTACATATCTAGATACATATATACTTATGTACATATATATATATATATCTATATAGTATTATATATATATACTTATATATACATAGTATATCTATATAGTTATGTATACATACATATAGTATTATATATATATACTTATATACATATATACATAGCTATATACATATATACATACATATATATATATATATATATATATATATATATATATATATATATATATCTATACATATATACTTATACATTTATATACATACATATGTACATATATTTTCACGTTATTTATTATACGCTGTATCGCGGGGATATCTGCACCAGTTGCTGATATTCCCTGATACACGCGTACAAAAAAAAGCGTGGTCCCATACATCATCCATCCTCCATCCACACTCCACGCGGCACTTAGTCGTGTTGGTTGCGTCTCTCTAGACGTCGGCTGACTCGACATAGTGCTACACTCCATCGTCACCTCCACCCCCACCCCTTTATATATATACTACATATAAATATATATCTATAGCTACTATATTTACTTTCTATCTGATAGCTTCCTTAGTAAAAAGATAAAAAAAGGTATAAAAGTGAAAAGATAATCTTTGATTTGCAGGTACCCATCTTGCAAGTAGCAAGACGTGTTTTGAAACTCTGTTTTGGCTAAAAGCCAAGGACACAATTTTGAGGGTGTGCCTCAAGAACAAGGATTACCAGAAAAAAAACCTAAATAAGAAAAATACCAAAAACAGAATAAACGAACGGAAGAGACGCGTTTTAAGGAAAACGTAGAAACTCGACTTGAACCCCACTTCCCTGAGTTCGACCCTGGGCTTAAAAGTGACAAGATAAAATCAATTAGGCCAGGTTAAAAATTTTGTAAAGAGATGGTTAGGTCTGAATTAGGTTAACCACTATACACATTTCAACGATAAAAATATCATATTAACAACCTATCCAGGCCGACCATCATAGCTTTTCTGGCGCCGTTGCCGGGGAGGTGCACTTTCGAGTAAGTTTCTATCCAATTCCTTTAAATTTGTCTCTTCTCTCTTCACGGGTATTGTTGTTTTTGGTGTGCAGGTGAACCTGGTGGAAGGAGAAGAAGGCTGACGAAGTCGAGGACGTGAGCAGATCTAAGGCGGGAACGAGAGCGTGAAGACGCCGACATCGCATTGGAACTTCGCACACGTTGCCGAACAAGTTGGTTTTCTTTTCTCATCAAATTAGGGTTAACTTGCCACCACACAAAAAAAAAAAAAAAAAAAAATTTTAAAACTAAAAATTAGAAAAACTTCTTGGGATTTCTTGAGGGCAAGTGGATTAAAATTCACTTGATTGATTGGTTGTCTTCACTCCCACTGCCCCGGGATTTCCCGCCTTACTTCGCATAGCGAAAATTCTAGAATCTTGATTCTTAGATTTTTCGCCATGGGAAGTATTCTTTGAGGCAAAGAAAAAGATTGCTTGTATCCCTCTTTTGCCTCAATTATCTTTAATTCAGGATCACATTTTTGGTGGGGAGATTTGGAATTGAGTTGATTCCAACCCCACCACGACTTTTCAAACTTGCCTGTGATTCGATCCTGAATACTTCAACCCCAACAATTTTAGTTTCTTTATCTGTTGGTTGAAGCCTTGTGTGTGGATATCTTTCTAGTGATTGGGAGCACTTGAATTGAAGTGCTTTGGCTCCCTTTCACATTGGTATAAAATTGATTCGCGCATCCACACATAGAAATCTCCATTTAGGGTAGCCCATTGCATTTTAGCATGCATTAACTAATTGATAATTGAAGAAGGGTTTCTTGGGATTTAGAAGGAAAACCTGTATTTTTGCAAAAACCCGGAGATTGGTTGAATTGGTAATTCAGCAAAACCTTAAAATTCATACTACTTAAGGCTGAACTCTAAAAATCATTCGCCAATAAAAACTTCAATTCGGGGAGATTTCCCCGTTGCATGCTTGTTCTTACACACTCTTAAAATCAATCACTTGGGCATTACCCGTAAACAACGCCCTTCACATTCCAAAAGCACTTGACCCTAAGCCTCTAATTAAAACTGGTAGTAACTTGACCCTTACTAAGGATTGGAGGTCTAACTACCTGTGTGTAGCGACTACGTGCTGGTGAGAGTTCCCGCGTGCTATCGGGTGTCTAAGACTGGGGCAAACGGCCTTTCAATCTGGCCCGGTGGTTCCGCGGTGCTCGCATTCGGTTCCGTAGTTCGTGATAGTAGGTAACTTAGATCTTTAGGTCTAAGGGCACACTGTAGAGGTTAGGAACTTGACTGTATTGATTTGTAATCAAGTGTACCTTTGCGGCGTCATTTCTCTCATCCCTTTTCCCTTCTCATCTCCCCAATTCTTCCTGCGGTAGTGCATGTTTGGGAGGAGGTCACAAAACCCTGAATTGCTTGTATTGACTGATAAATCTAGAAAAAGAGCCGAATCATCCTCCTCCTCCACAAACATGGCACACACCCCCGCCTCACCACTTCGTCACAATTTCAATTCTTTCAACACCAGGCTTATCCCTGGAAACCCTGCAAGACCTTCCTTATCGAGTGTCACGCCAAGCGACTCGGTAAGTCATGTGGAACTGGCTTCTGTGAGCCAGTATTTCAACACGGAGGACCAAGCCTCCGTGTACTCGGACACATATGCGGACACGTCTTCTGGCATAGAAGATGCCTGCACCCTGGGGAATAACCCGTTTTCTGCCACGTATAACCCAGGGTGGCACAATCATCCCAATTTTGCATGGTCCAACAACCCGCAGCGTCGAAACCCCGCTGGTGGACCAATGCGATCGTCCGCACCCGTCATCCCAAGGGCCCAGTCTAATCCTATGGCAAATCTGCCATCAGGCCCTTGTGTACAGAAAACCAAACACGCATCAAAACCTCTTGATAAATTGATGCGAATGATGACGGAAATGTCAAAGCGCCATAAAGAAAACATGACCTCTCTTCAGCATTTGGCGCAGCAGAATGCTGAGATCAATCAACTAAGCATGGCGACTCGATCTCAGGGCACTTTTCCCGCCCAACCTGTTCCAAACCCGCAAAACTTTGTACCCTGTGGTCCGCAACCACAGGTACAACCTTCTCAGGAACAGGTTCATCAAATTCTGCAAGCTCCGAGTATTCCTTCGGGATTTCAGGTTAATCCCGCTGCAGCACCGCACTCTTATGCTGATAGTGATCACATCAAGGATGACACGTCTGACGAGGACGTGACTGTCAGTACGTGTATCAAACTAATTGGAGCCGATTCAGACTGCTGCGAATTACCTGACGACTGCCTGACCAACACAAACTGTGACGTTCCCCAATCCCTCCCTATTCCTGTACCTTCTCCTGACCAGACTTCTGACGAGGTTTTCTCCACTTCCCATACCTCGTGGTCTGAGTCATTGCCGGGCTGCTCACCGCCGGTCCACACTATGGAAGACCGGATTGCCCTTTCTTTCCCGCTAAATCAGGCGGATTTGCAAATCCACACTGGGACCTTGAGGCCACATCTTACTCACCGGGGCTATTCCCTTTTGGATCCATCTATCCAAAAAGCCCCCCTTCTTGGCCAATCTAAGGGCCAACTTCCTCTTCCTGATCTGTTTTCTGATCCGCCTGGGACACTCTCGTCCCAGAAAACGCCAAATCTCTCACCATCCACCATTACTTTTCACGCCTCTATCGCGATTACTTCGCTTTTCTCTTCACCACCCACCATCCACCCACCCTTCCACCCTGATTTATACCCTGAACCTCAGCTCCTGTTACCCGATCTGTCGTCTGTTCTCTGCCTTTCCTTGCATGCATATGAGGACATAGCATTGTTTGGCATGGGGGGGTGGATAGGCATCCATAGGATCCGGGTATTTTATGGTATCAGACAATTACCACCTATTTATAAATATGCAAGAAAAAGAAAAAAGAAAAGAAAAAAAAAAATATATATATATATATATATATATATATTAGTAATAAATGGTGTTTAGTAATGATCTAAAAGCTGAAACAAAAAAAAATACAATAAGTATTTATGGATATTCAACCTCTGTTTTGAAGAATTTCCAGGCCACAGAAGCTTGATTCGCTTAGGCTCGGCTTAATTCACTTAAAGCATTGACGAAATAGATCAAAATCTCTCCTAACTAAGAACGTTTCTTGTACCTGAGACACCAGTACAGGATTCGTTGGTTTGCTTTTTCTTGAGAGCTTAGGTAAACTTGGTTCACACTACACATATCAGGAAAGAACAGGTGAACATAAGATCCAACCCTAGTGTTCATTAGGGAAGGTGGAGTCATTACCTGTGCGTGCAGGTAGACTTTTTATCCCAAGCTTTAGTCTTGTGTTTAGGAGTGGCTCTTTCCAACAAAAAGAAACTCTCCCACCAAAAAAAAAAAAAAAAAAAAAAAAAAAAAAAAAGTGTGCTTCAAAATGTGTTGTAAGAGATATACTGACACGTGTTTCGAAAAAAAAAAAAAAAAATATCAGAAAAGAGATGTTTTAAAAGAGTCAGTATATCTCATAAATGTCTGTATACTTTGTTTTTCGGTGAGTCAAAAAAAAAAAAAAAAAAAAAAAAAAAAAAAAAAAATCAGAAAATGGGAGTTGAGTTTTCCGTCATCATCTTAAGGGTCAATTCGAAGACATGAGCTGAAACTGGGACCAACCTGTACTTAAAAATTCGTGAAACCCTGGGATTGAGTCTTAATGTTCATCTGGTTAGTCTTGATCCATCACTATGCACAAACCATAACCTCTTGAGCTCTCGAGTACGGCAAAACCTCCTGGGTCCTGGAAATCGTACTTAAGGTTTAAATATCAAGAGTCCTGGTTAGTTGAGAGAAGATCTTTGTCATGTAAGACTTAAAGTACTGGTAATCTTCTCTACAATTGGTTCTCACAATATCCGATAATAAACACACCGATATCATCTCAGAAGAAAATCTTCAGCTTAAGATCATTTCTAAATACGGTTTTGCTAGGGACTAGCAAAAGATAGGCATGGGGGTATATGTTTGCACCTCAAAACACGCCTATAAGAACGCCTTCTTATGCTATTTTCTAGCATTAACTATGTATATTATAATCCTATAGTCGCATCTGTAAAAATACTTGCATTCATGCATTTAATTAAGAGGAGGGAAGATTGAAATAAAGGGCTTCATAATTTACATTTTCCTCAAGTGCCTCTTTACAAAAATCCATCTCTTCTATTTTTTTATTTCCTCTTGATTTCTATTTTTTTCTCCCGCTGCTGCAACTTCTTCTCCGCTGCCTCTCCCTGGCGTCCTTCCCGCTGCTGCACCTTCCCGCACCTCTCCCTGCAGCTGCCATTCCCCGCATGCCCCGCCATGCTCTCCTCCTCTATAAAGCCGCAGCTCTTCCTCGCGACCAAGGGGGGACGGGGCTGCAATACGCAGCTGGAGGCTGGCGGCAGCAAGAAAAAGAGACGTTGCTGCAATACGCAGCTGCTGCAGCAACTCGAACCCGCAACCACCTTCGCACCCGCTCTCCCCTCCCATACGACGGCCCTCCGTCGAGGAGGCACCCGACGAGCAGGAGAACCCACTGTGGTGCACACCACCACAGTGGGAGCACCACCGCCCAGCTCTTCAACGAGCCGGTGGGCGTGGTGTGTTCTTTTCTCTTCGTTTGCATATCCACGCCATTGCTGCCGCTTCAAGGTCCGAAGCTTGAAGCAGCAGCAGCAGCAGCAGCCCAGCGTCGACAGCAGCAGCAGCAGCACCCCCGCCTCCTCCGCGACCTTCCCCGCAGGCGCGCAACCCTCCGCGCGCGCCTGCAGGCCCGTTCCCCGCCTCCGTCTCCGTTCTGTCCACGCCACAGTTGCAGCCGCAGCAGGCCGCTGCGCGCACTGCAGCGGCCAGGCCTCCTCGCGCCGACCCCCGCGACCCTCCGCGACCACTGCAGAACCTCCCCTCGCACCTCCGCGACCTTCCCCGCAGGCGCTCAGCTCTCCGCGCGCGCCTGCAGGGCACTTCCCCGTCTCCGCCTCTGCTCTGTCGCCTCTGCAATTCCACCCGCGACAGGCCGCTGCGCGCACTGCAGCGGCCGGCCAGGCCCCTTCCCGGCTCCCTGCCAACCTCTGCAAGCGTCCGCGCGCGCCTGCAGACCTCCTCCGCGCCCGCCTGCAGACTCCCCGCCTCCCTCTCTGAGCGCGCTGTCGCGAGCCTCCGCGCTCGCAGCCGGCGACGCAGACTCCTCTCCTCCTCTGGGCGAAGACGCGCCGTGCGCCCGCGACCATCAGACGACGGTCTTCACCTCCGGACGTCTTAACTCGTCCCCTGCAGTGCGGCCCGCTCTCTCCTGCCTTCGCTCTCTCCTGCCCGCTCTCTCCTGCTCTCTCTCTCCCATTCTCTCTCTCTCTCTCTCTCACTCTCTCTCACAACACTTTCTCACACACTACACCGACGCACACAGACATCTACACTCACACTTTCACACACACACACACACACACCTATACTATAAACATATATATACGCATACTTATATATTGATACATATATACATACATATATACATATATATATCTATATAACTATATACATATATCTACATATCTAGATACATATATACTTATATACATATATATATATATATCTATATAGTATTATATATATATACTTATATATACATAGTATATCTATATAGTTATGTATACATACATATAGTATTATATATATATACTTATATACATATATACATAGCTATATACATATATACATACATATATATATATATATATATATATATATATCTATATATATCTATACATATATACTTATACATTTATATACATACATATATACATATATATATCTATATAACTATATACATATATCTACATATCTAGATACATATATACTTATGTACATATATATATATATATCTATATAGTATTATATATATATACTTATATATACATAGTATATCTATATAGTTATGTATACATACATATAGTATTATATATATATACTTATATACATATATACATAGCTATATACATATATACATACATATATATATATATATATATATATATATATATATATATCTATATATATCTATACATATATACTTATACATTTATATACATACATATGTACATATATTTTCACGTTATTTATTATACGCTGTATCGCGGGGATATCTGCACCAGTTGCTGATATTCCCTGATACACGCGTACAAAAAAAGCGTGGTCCCATACATCATCCATCCTCCATCCACACTCCACGCGGCACTTAGTCGTGTTGGTTGCGTCTCTCTAGACGTCGGCTGACTCGACATAGTGCTACACTCCATCGTCACCTCCACCCCCACCCCTTTATATATATACTACATATAAATATATATCTATAGCTACTATATTTACTTTCTATCTGATAGCTTCCTTAGTAAAAAGATAAAAAAAGGTATAAAAGTGAAAAGATAATCTTTGATTTGCAGGTACCCATCTTGCAAGTAGCAAGACGTGTTTTGAAACTCTGTTTTGGCTAAAAGCCAAGGACACAATTTTGAGGGTGTGCCTCAAGAACAAGGATTACCAGAAAAAAAACCTAAATAAGAAAAATACCAAAAACAGAATAAACGAACGGAAGAGACGCGTTTTAAGGAAAACGTAGAAACTCGACTTGAACCCCACTTCCCTGAGTTCGACCCTGGGCTTAAAAGTGACAAGATAAAATCAATTAGGCCAGGTTAAAAATTTTGTAAAGAGATGGTTAGGTCTGAATTAGGTTAACCACTATACACATTTCAACGATAAAAATATCATATTAACAACCTATCCAGGCCGACCATCATTATCCAAGGTACCGCTGTTCCAGATCCACAACCTGGACCTATCCTAGAGGAACCAACCAAGATCCCGTTTCCCGAGGCCCTGACCAAGGGAAAGAAGACCACCAAACCCGTGGCCCCTGAGGAGGACCTGGTCAAGCTCTTTGAGCAGGTCCACATAAACATCCCCTTGATGGATGCAATCCGCCACGTACCAGCTTACGCACGATTTCTAAAGAATATATGTACACCCCAGCGTAAGCCGCGAACCAAGGGAGGGAGCCCAATTGTTCTGTCAGAGCAAGCCAGCTCTGTAATCCTTAGTAGACTCCCACCCAAGGCAAAAGATCCTGGAACTCCCCTGATCTCCTGTAAGATAGGTGGTACCCAATTTGATAGAGCATTGTTAGACTTAGGTGCATCTATAAATCTGATACCCACATCCTTACTTGACCATCTAGAAGAATCTGAGCTGAAACCAACCGAGGTGACATTACAATTAGCAGATCGATCTATAAAGTCACCAAAAGGGATTCTCGAGGATGTTATCGTGAGAGTGCGGGATTTCTATTTTCCAGTGGACTTTATAGTCTTAGACATGGATGCACCTGAGAACCCTAGGGATACACCAATCATTCTAGGGAAACCTTTCTTGGCTACTGCTAGAGCCAACATCAGCTGTGAGGAGGGCCAAATAGAGCTTAAGTTTGGAGATCAAACACTGAAAATTGATATATTTAAGGCCCAACAAGGAATTAATTGCGGCGTCATCGAGCAAATTTGTGACATCAAGACTTTGGTTGATGAATCACACCTCCAGAATGACTTGAGTATGCCTCATCAACCACAGAAGGATCTTGACCCGCAAACAGAGGAGTCAAATCCAGATGTGAACAACCCAGTAACTCCCACCCTTGAACCTCACATCTATACTGAACCACCCGCTGCTGCTGAAAACCCCATCCTCGAACTGAAACCCCTTCCTGCTCACTTAAAATACGTCTTTTTGGGTTCTAATCAGACCCTTCCTGTGATCATCAATTCCAACCTCAGTCCTGAACAGGAATCCCGTCTGATTGTTGTCCTCCAGCAACATCGCAGAGTCATCGGATGGACTCTCGATGATTTGACTGGATTAAGTCCCTCTTATTGTACTCATCATATCTATTCAGAAGAGGGCACACGACCTTCTCGTGAAATGCAGAGACGCTTAAACCCCAATCTGCAGGAAGTCGTGAAAAAGGAGATCATCAAGTGGTTAGATGCCGGAATCATCTACCCGATCTCCGATAGTCGTTGGGTGAGCCCAATTCAGGTCGTGCCCAAGAAGGCAGGACTCACCACTATAACAACTGAGACCGGAGAAATCATTCCTACCCGATTAGCCAACTCGTGGAGAGTCTGTATAGATTACCGTCGACTCAATTCCTCCACGAAGAAGGATCATTTCCCACTACCCTTCATTGATCAAATTCTCGAAAAACTAGCGGGAAATAGGTTCTTCTGCTTTCTTGACGGGTACTCCGGTTATAACCAGGTGGCAATCCATCCTGAGGACCAAGAAAAGACCACGTTCACCTGCCCCTTCGGAACATACGCTTTCCGAAGGATGCCTTTCGGTCTTTGCAATGCACCCGCTACTTTTCAGCGATGCATGCTTGCCATATTCTCAGATATGGTAGGTGATTATCTGGAAGTCTTCATGGATGACTTTTCAGTTTTCGGAGCATCATTCGACGATTGCCTCCAACACTTGGTCCAGATACTCAGGCGGTGCATCGATGTGAATTTGGTTCTTTCCTGGGAAAAGAGCCATTTCATGGTGCCTGAGGGAATTGTCCTGGGACACTCAATTTCGGAGAAAGGTATCCAGGTGGATCGAGCTAAGGTTAATCTGATTTCTCACCTTCCTATGCCTAGCTCGATCAGGGACATCCGATCCTTTTTAGGGCATGTCGGTTTTTATCGACGATTTATCCCTGATTTTTCAAAATCGCACGCCCCCTGACCACTCTTCTCTCCAAGGATGTTCCCTTCGAAATCTCCAAGGAATGCACTCAAGCATTTGAAATCCTGCGTGACCGAGTCACCCAAGCCCCGATCCTACAGTCCCCTGATTGGTCTCAACCCTTTGAGATCATGTGTGATGCATCCGACTTCGCTGTAGGAGCGGTTTTGGGGCAGAAAAATGACAAGAAACCTGTGGTCATTTACTACGCCAGCAAAACACTCGATGAGGCTCAGCGTAACTATACGGTTACTGAGAAAAAGCTGCTAGCTGTAGTATTTGCCCTAGAGAAGTTCAGATCGTACCTTCTGGGTTCCCATGTCATCATATACTCGGATCACACGGCTATGAGGCATCTCCTTGCAAAGAAGGACGCGAAACCTCGATTGATCCGATGGATCTTGCTGTTGCAAGAATTTGACCTCGAGATTCGCGATAAAGCGGGAAAACAAAACGTGGTAGCTGATCACTTGTCCCGTCTTCCTTCTGAAATAATTGACCCTTCCGGACCCATCACTGAGCATTTTCTCGATGAGCACCTGCTGACTATTGGTACTAGCCTTCCATGGTTTGCTAATATTGTAAATTACTTGGCATCCCATCAGACCCCGTCCGATTGGCCGAAGGCCAAGAAAGACAAATTACGCTCCGATGCCAAGTATTACATTTGGGAAGACCCATACCTCTTCCGCATAGGTGCCGATCAGATCATCCGGAGATGTGTCCCGGAAGGGGAAGTCAACAATATCCTCTCTTTCTGCCATGACCAGGCATGCGGTGGCCATTTTGCCGGGCATAAAACCGCATCAAAAGTCCTCCAGTGCGGCTTTTACTGGCCCACACTGTTCAAAGACGCATACAGTCATTGCAAGGCATGCAGTCGTTGCCAGACTTTGGGCAACATAAGCCATCGCGACATGATGCCTATGCAACCGATTCTAGTATGCGAAATCTTTGATGTTTGGGGGATTGATTTTATGGGCCCCTTTCCTATTTCGGATGGTTTCGAATACATTCTGTTGGCTGTGGACTACGTGTCCAAATGGATCGAAGCCATACCGACCCGAACCTTTGATCACAAAATCATTCTCAAATTCATTCATCAACACATTTTCTCAAGGTTCGGGATTCCTCGTGCAATAATCTCTGATGGGGGGACCCATTTCACAAATGCTCAGTTTAGGTCACTGATGACCAAATACGGGGTGTCTCACCGAATCTCTACTCCTTACCACCCCCAAACTAATGGTCTAGCTGAGCTGTCTAATCGGGAGATCAAGAAAATCCTGCAAGTCACTGTTCGACCTGACAGGAAGGACTGGTCGTCCCGACTTCCGGAAGCATTGTGGGCCTATAGGACCGCCCACAAGACCCAATTAGGCATGTCTCCCTTTAGACTGGTGTACGGAAAGGCATGCCACCTTCCCGTAGAACTGGAGCATAAAGCCTATTGGGCAGTACGGAACTGTAATCTAGATCTTTCCAAGGCTGGGACCCACAGGAAACTCCAAATCAGCGAGATCGATGAATTACGCATAGACGCGTACGAGAACTCGCAAATCTACAAGGAGCGGGTTAAAGCCTTCCACGACAAACACATCTCGAGAAAGATCTTTCATCCTGGTCAAAAGGTCCTACTCTTTGATGCCCGACTCAAACTCTTCCCAGGAAAACTGAGATCTAAGTGGGTCGGACCATATTTGGTCCGACAGGTTTTTGGAAATGGAGCAATCGAAATCAGTCCACTCAGCCACGATTCTGAACCTTTCATCGTGAACGGTCAGAGACTCAATCCGTTCATTGATGTAACTTCTGCTAATTTGGCTGAGGCATCTTATACCCTCCTTTTCCCTTGAGCTTATTGCGCCCAGCCGATGGCGTAAAACTCAGCGCTTAACGGGAGGCAGCCCGTCATTCTCTTTGAAAACCTGAAACTTGTTCTGACAGCTTTTTTTTGCACTTGAAGTTCACACTTTAGGGCAGCCAACTCCACCTCAGGTGCTTGCATCTGAGACTCATCAAAACAGCTATCCTAATGTATGAACTTAGTTGAATAAAAACCCCTAGGTTACAATGAGGACATTGCAAATCTTAGGCATGGGGGGGTAGGAAAGTACAAAAACTTGTAAGAAAAGGTTTCAAACAAAAAAATTCACATATGCCAAAAACACCATAAAAATTAAAAAAAAATTTTCGAAAAAGAATAAGAGGAAAAAAGGAGAAGGAAATTTTTGTGAAGGAGAAGAAAAACAAAATGAAAAAGGAGCACAAAATTATAAGAAAAGGTGATAGTCATTAGTAAGGAACTAAGGAATCAACCTAAGTTCTAGACCTCATTCAAGAAAATAACTGAAAAGTGCACAATGAGATTAGTAAGAATGCAAACCTTAGGCATTCTTGAATAGACTCTTAGTACCCATTAAGATCTGGACACTCCTCAAGAGGTTGAGGAAAATGAAAAGCTGAAGTATTAGGTCTAAGGCTTAGGGAGTATTCGGCCTCGTTAACTAATTTTTGGTTTACGGGACTCAGTAACCTAAGCACCCTAACCTCACACACAGCCTGGTTCAGTAAGCGTAAAAATCAGAATCACGCAGAAGCGTCGCAAAAATCTGAAAAGATCACCTAGAATAGGAGCGGCCGATCAACACAAGATTGATTTGGACGAGTTCCCAGCGCGGAGAGGCGGGAAATCCCGTCGAAGATGCGTAACAAAATATCATCTCCTTGGTGCTTGTCTCTTAGGATATTTACATATCCTACTGGGGGCATGTAAGCACTCTACTGGTTCAGATTCCATGGATGGCATTATCTCGAAGTGTCAATTGCCAGGGTCTGGATTCGGCCACGGAATACCATGGATGGGATTATCTCGAAATCTCAATAGCCAGGGTTCCGGGGGTTGCCATGGGCGGTGCTATCTCGAAGCATCGATCGCCAGGAACCCTTGAAGATTGATGATGGGAGCAAGGAATCTGATACAGACCGTGTTGAAAAGCCAATCCTAGGCTAGAACTAAAAAGAAAAAGAGAGAGAAAACTCTCCAAACAGAAAAACTTTCTATCTCTCTCTTACAAAACGCACTGCGAACTGAGCCAGGGCTAAAATCATTTCAAGCACGGGTGCTTTAACCACGAAGTCCAATAAACCTTAGGTTAGTTCTTGTGGGCCTTAAAAACCTTTGCTAAAAGACTGAGGCTAAGGCTAGACAGATTTGGATCTTGATTAGTACTAGAGTACCTTTTAGGCCTATGGTCAGCATTCTAACCTAATCTATGCACTTATCTAAAACTATTAAAAACTTCATGGTCTAGAACAAGGGTAGAAACCTTAAGTTTTTGCTAAGGGACTAGCAAAAGCTAGGCATGGGGGTATGATGAGAACCTCATCATGAGCCATAACTAGCTCATTTTGACCTAATACAAAGGATAAAAGCTCCTACATATCTCAAGGAAAGGCTTAACTCAGAGAATCCTGAGTTTGAGAAGAAAACAAGTCATAAGGGGTAAAAATGCAATTTTACCAGTATAATCTGCATACAGGGTAATTCAGGGCCCAAACATAGGTCAAAGCAGCTTAATAAGAATAAGAGTGGGATGAAATGATCTAGCAAGGGCTACAGCAATTCCAAGAAACTAAATGATAATCTGTAACCCTAAAACAACCCACTTCAATTCACAAGGTTCGAGGCAAAGTAAAAATAGAATAAACCCTCTAAAATTCATAGAAAAATAATCTCCAGGGTTTAGAACCTTCAATTTGGCCTTCAGAACCCTTTTTGACCTACATTGAGAACCATGCCCAATTAATAACTTAATTTGGGTTTTTGCGCAAATTGACCAGTCAAACAAGGTTTAATATGGAAATGAAATTCACCATCAGATTCCTTAGGTCCTAATTAGTCATGTATAAAAACTTGAGCCTAAGAAGAAACCTCCTTGACCGACTTTACACTTTGGTCCTCATATATTTACTCTTTGGCCCTCAACTTTTGAACCCTCGCATTTTGGCCCCTAACTCTCCTTCGTTCTTTGCAATCAGGTCCCTCCTGCAAAACCTGCCAGCACCATGCTCCGGCGACCTTGCGCGGAGCATGGCGCCGCGCAGGGTGAGGTGGGGGACCTGGCAAGTAAACCGGGGGTGCCCTGCGTCGTCAGCCGTCGCAGGGACACCCCCCTGGTCGTTGTAACCCACCATACCGGCCGTGCGAACGCACGGACGGTATGGGTTCTTGTTTCCAGCCATCCTCCGGCGAGGGAGACACGTCGTCTCCCTCCTCCTTCCTCCCTGTTTGATCCCTATAAATACCCCCCGTTGCTCCACCGACCGGGGCAGCCTGGATCTGACGGAGAAAATCCCCAACTTTCTTCCCTTCTTCCTCCGGCAGACGCTCACCAGCTCCGGCGGTTTCCTCCCCCTCCACCTCTTCGCTCTGCCGCAATACCAGCAGCAGAGACTTCCTCCCCTGCTCTTCCCGCGCCACGCCGCACCCAGCTGGCGCCTCTCCGGCTCTCTGCTCGCCGCCGCCCCTTTCCCTGAGCATCGTCTTCTCCGGCGACAGTCGATACGACTGTCGCCCTGTTCCTCCCCCTTCGTCCCTGCAAGTAAGCTTGAGCTACTCCCCTTCTCCTCCTCTTTCTTTCCCCGCTTTCAATTTATTCAATTAAGCCCTCTACCGACCCTGACCACCTTCACCCCCTTCGCCTCCGACCACCCTCCGGCGAGCCGCTCCCATCACCTCAGCGACCCACACGGCTCGCCGACCCTCACCGAACCTCCGCCTCATCACACTGAGTACCCCCCACCCCTCCACTGCCACTCCACACCTCCGTAACACTCCCCCGAACAAACCCATTCCTCCGGTTGCAGTCCGACCCAGGGCTGCCGCC
Source organism: Thalassia testudinum (assembly GCA_037157565.1). Classification (NCBI taxonomy): domain Eukaryota; kingdom Viridiplantae; phylum Streptophyta; class Magnoliopsida; order Alismatales; family Hydrocharitaceae; genus Thalassia; species Thalassia testudinum. The sequence continues at coordinate 125,135,935 of JAZHRO010000014.1, read as the reverse complement.
ATACACCACCTTGCGGCCTGCCGCGCAGCTCCTCACCTTCGCCGTGCCACGGCGAAGGTTCCCCAGTGGTTTGATCAGGCCGAGAGGCCATATTCGTGCCCGACAGGTTTTGAGGTTCGACCGCCATTAACGCACATTGAAGCAGCTTCTCCCGTGCTCCAGGCTTGAGGACTCTAGGTCTCCAGCTGCTGCGGAGTACGGGGAGTCTCGCGAAGGCAGCCAGCCAGCAACCTATGCAAATCGAAGCCGCAGCTGCAGAAGCCAGGCCGCGGTCTCCCAGCAGGCGCACGCGAGGAAAGGTCTGCGTTTAGTCCCACATCGGTAAGCCTCACACCCGTTCCACTGTTTAAATTGATTTTGTGCACTAGCCTTACTGCCTCAGTACACGGGGTGAGGTCCCCTTACACCCGCCCGGTTACCCGGTCTCGTCCGCGCTCACGCCCCGCGGACCTGACCCGACCCGACTTAGACTGACCTGCACTCCTCGCCCACCACGCACGCCGGTGGGCCTGGACCCGGGCGTGACCCGAACCCGATTACCCGGCAGCTCTGGGAGAGCTTTCCCAGGAGTGGTTTCAGAGAGAGAGAGAGACGCGGGGGGAGGGGGGGTAGAGTAGGTTTTGCCTCTGACGAAAAACTCTGAAGTGTGCAGGCACAGGCGAAAAAGAAGACCCGCGGAAGAAGTAGGAAGCTGACTGTAGCAACAGGTAGTTAAGTCGTCTGATTTGGAAATCAGACGACGGCCTGAAGGGAAAAGAAGGAAGGAGGGGTGACGTCCCTTGCTGAAAAAGAAAAGAAGAAGCTGACACTCAGCCGCAAGGAGGAGAAATAAGAAGAAACCTTCACAGAAGAGACTGCAGAAAAAGAAGAGAGGCCAAAGCAGGAACAGCAGGAAGAAGAAGAAGAGCATCACCATTGCAGAAGAAGAACATCACCTCTGCAGAACAAAGAAGAAGAAGGAGATCTAAAGAAAGAAAGAAAGAAGAACATCACCTCTGCAGAACAAAGAGAAAAGAAGACAACAAATTCTTTCCCTCTCTCTTTCTTTTTGTAAAAGAAACATGTATATCTCTAGAATACAACTTGCTCCCTGAGTTCGACCTCGGGAACTCTTTTATTTTCCGAGTAAAAAAAATTTATATATTTGAAATGTTGGTAGTAACCGGCTATACTACAATGTTATAACAAACTAAAACCCGGTTATCTAGAACCCAAGCGATTTAACCTTTTCCAGGCGACTGGCCATTAACTCCAAGTCAACGGAAGAGGATAGGCCATGCATCTCATGTGCTCCCCACGAATTCGTTAATTCATGGGCAGTCGTCCGGTCGAACATGCCCATGGATTCATTATTCACGGAGTTCTCACAAGTGTTCTGATGAGAGGCTCATCATGATCTCTAATTACCCCTAATTAACTAGTCTTCCTAGTTAATTAGCTAAGAATATGTGAATATATGAGTTAATTACAAAATAATGGATGTATTGTAAAGGAACTTAAAATAAGTTAAAAATGTTATTTTAACATCCAATTAATATTATTGATAATCTGATTAATAAATGGACTCGAGATCATAACAATGATTCCTCTAATTAATAAGTTAATTAACTTAAGCATAATGTATACATAAGTATGTAATAAATTAACCTTAGCTAATTAAATAAATTAATCTAAAAAGGTTAAAAATGTAAATTCAAGGTCTAAATATAATAATTAGAATATTTATAATCATATATAAAAAGATGAAAAAGATCTAAATTAAAATAAACCTAAAAAACCCGAGTTTACATTTAGATCCTATTAATTCATTTCAATTGGGTGCTTATATTTCATATAGGTCCTTAGGTTTCATTGCATATAGGTCCCTATCTACTTCTTCTTCAGCTGGTTGAGCGGCTGACGACCGAGGGTGTCTCCACTGCACGATCACAGCCCTGTCGACATCATCTTTCCTTCTCCAAGCTCCTGGAGCTTGAGCTCACCATCCCATCTTCATCCATCGGCCTGGATGACTCTGATATCCTAATTTTGGGTAGTGGATAACTTCACCATCGTCAGAGACGACGCCGGTGGTTAACCTCCTCCTAGCCCCTTACATGTCCAGGTTCCACCACCCTCTTCATCACCGTCAACTATAAATAGCCCCTAACTCCCTCGATTTCTCTCAAGTTGGCTCCCTTCCCTCTTCTTCACTTCAGCCAACTTCGATAGGCTATTCCCTCTGCAACTCCAGCAACTGTCCATCTCATCTTCCGACTTCCTCCATCCACCTCAATTGGCTCAGAGACTTTGCTGAGGTCAACCACATCTCTGGACGCAGGCGTTGACCAAGGAGTGCCTCTGCTTCATCTCGCATTCGACCGCTAGAGATCTTCCTCAATATCCTCTGATTTCACTCCTCCGTTATGAGCCTTCGACGGAGTTTCCTTTACCCCCTTCATCTAGGTAATAGTAGATTATGAGTAGGAGTAGGATAATTTAGGTAGGTAGTTTAGTTGTAATGTCAAATTTCAGAGATCGTCTTCTTCGACTCCGGTGAGCTCCTTTAGCTCACCAAAGTCTTAATTTGGTCTTTTGAATCCACTGTCCACCTTCCTCTATCACTCGTAATCATTTCTAACACATTTAATCCCTAATTTGATCACTGATTCGCCTAATCCAAATTCACCTCCACCGACTACTGCTATCCATGGTAGTAGTAGTCGAGCTAATTCCACCTTCATTGGGGTCCTTCATCATTTATTCATCACCTAAGGACCCTAATCCTCACCATAATTCAAGTAATTACCACCGATAATGTAAATGCCCAATTTTAATTAAGCTCCTAAGCTCGCTGTCTATAGCGGTTCAGGAGTATTTGAAATCATTAATTTTACATATATATAGTATCGCAATACCTCTTTTACTTGTCTCGGCCACTCTTCTGAGTGGGAGAGCAAGTCCTGTGCTTCAACCACTTGAATTCTATTCAAACTTGAATTTACTACTTAATCTTTCATCTAATGAGATAATAAGGAATTTAATGCAATCCAAAGGTTCCTTGTGACCTCAGGAACATTTTCAAATGAAAAATGGCACAATTTACCTCTCTGTAGATAAATTTTAATTTTTACTGGACTCACTGGAGCTCCGACGAGTCAAATTTGTTCTTCATCCTATAGAAGTTGATGAAAAGCTCCAGATTGACTAATTGAGGTTTACTGATTACTTTGAGATTGTTTCTTTGGAATCTTAAGAACTGGAGTTGTAGTTGGACTTCATCTTATCCAACTCCGATGGAGTTGGAGAAGCCTCTACAGAAGCCTAAAAATCACATTTAAGGTGTCTAGAAGCTTCAGTGTAGTGCACTAAAGCTGTTCACGACCTTAGCTTATTGTAGAAACCTTCCAACTCTTCTAACGAACAAAGCACCTTAGGAGCTCAGGCAACAAGCCTGGAACCCTAATTTCTAGGGTTGAAACACTTGTTTAAGAGGCTGAATGAATTCCTGATGTTGTAAGAACCCTATTTTAGGTGTAAATTTCTTGTTAAGAAGCTTAAATCAGAACGTCAATTTTTGAAGCTCACAGTCAAACCTGAGTTGGAGACTATGATTCTGAGCACAATCAGATGATTTGAGAAGCTTAAGTTGATTCTAAGATTCTGTTGAATAATATTAGATTGATTTGGATGAGCTCAGACTTGAATTTGATTGGAATTTCAACCCTGCCAGTTTTGATTGTTTTTGAACCCAAACTGATGGAAGTGGTATTTTGTTGAGATTTGAATGTGAATCCTGCCCAGATCAGTTTGTTACATCCCTTAGAAGTTGTTCCAATTGATCAGAAATGATTCCAAGTGTCTGTTACACCCTTTTCAAGTCTGAAACCTTTCTTTGAAGCTTTTAGAGAAGCTTCAAGCATCTCTGCAGAGGCTTGAAGCTTTGAGAGCTTGAAACCTTCACAAGTAGCTGCGGAAATATTTGTAGGATCTATTTAGAACCTTAGCTAAGTGGGAAAAAGTCCTGTCTATGGACTCTTTTAACTTGAATACCATTTCCAGGAAGTAAATACCCCATTGCTGTTGGTGCTAGAGAACCACGATCGTTTGTTTTGAGGATAAAAAAACACGTGTCATTTAACATTTGCACTTGGGATCTTATATTTCAGGCCAATTGCAAATGGAGACATGATTAGACGGAGTTCGAGCTCGAATCCAGGATGGATTCGAGGAGCTTGATGGAGAATAGAGGAGATTCGCTAGGAGCGATGGCTTGAAGAAGGAAGGAGATGAAGAATAGGATAGATTTCCTTCTCTTGTAATCTTTGTATTTTTCGTTTCTTTTGTTGCTCTTTATTTTTGTTACTTAGATTCATGTTGAAGAGCCTCAAAGTACCCTTACAGTAGTCGTAGGAACACCAGCACAACCTTAGGATACTTAGGTTTTTTATAGAACACTTAGAAAACCAATATAGGGTTCAAACAACTTTTTCAGACGTTTAATTCCAAAATCAGACGTCTGATAATATGTTTTAAGACGTCTGACTGTTGATTCAGATGTCTGATAACATTTAGGCTGGACTTGTTAGCTCTGTCTGATGAAATCAGACGTCCAGACCTTAGACCAGACGTCTGATATTTTTGCCAGACGTCCAATTAGTGGACCGTTGGCTGCCTTAGCAAACACCAGAGGATATGACAGTTAGAGCCTTATCAGACATCCTTAAGCCTTTCCAGACGTCTGATAAATGACCGTTTTGCCTCGGCTGACCCAAAATCTCTTCTAAGAGATTTTCTAGACGTTGCAACTCTTGGAAATCCATTGCCGCAGAAAAAGTAGGTTTCCAGACATCCAAACATAGTGCCAGACGTCCTATATGATGTCTGATAGGCTTGCACTAGAACCCTGTTTAGATTTGATTCAAGTCAGGGAGAAACCCACCTATAATCAGACGTCTGATATTATTTTCAGATGACTTAAAGTGATCTTCCAGACGTCGGATGCCAGGATCGGACGTCTGATAGCCCTATCAGTGCAATGATTGTTCCTGATTTTGGCCTGATTCTCTTTGGGCTTCGCACCCAACGGCTATGGGAGCTCTCCTAAGCCTTCCAAAGCTTTCCTAAGGCCTCTATAAATAGAGAGGAACCTCTTGCACACAAATACACACTAAGACACACCAAAAGACACACCTAGAGACACACAAGACACTCTCAAGCAACATACTTTCTACTCTTTTGTGTCCTAGAAAAGCTCCTGCTCTCCAAGCTCAAGTTCTACATCTTGAGAGCATCAAGCCTTTGTGCACCCGCTCTCCCGCCGTAGTTCACGGGAGCGACGTTGCGCCGTCGTGTAGCTCACGCACCCGCGTCATCGATTCGATGCACTCCTTGCAAATGGGAGTTTCCTAATTCCTATAGAAGCTAGGTTTAAATCTTTGTTGGCTCTATAGGACTATATTTGTTATTTGGTTGGGTATTCGCTTTGCGAATTCCCATCTCCTTCGTGGGACAAAATCCTTCTCGTGAAGAGAAGGGGTTGAGGAACACTACCCTCGCACTTGTAGCGTGGTTGTAATTGAGGTTGAATCACCATCGTTTAAGTGATTCGTTTAGGGGATTTTGATCAACTTGGTTGATTGGAAAATCCTAACTCGAGAGGGTTAGGTAGTGGTTTTCACCCGGTTTGGGTTTCCACCTAAAAATAATTGTGCACATTGTGTGATTGAATTTTGTGAGATTGTTTTACATTATATTTCCGCAATTTATTACATCACCCCCTCTTGGTAGGGAAGAATCTACAATTGGTATCAGAGCAGGTCTCACATTTTCGGCATTACAAACCGGCGAGGATCCAGATATGGAGGGAAAAGCGTTAGTGTGCACAGAAGGACACGATACCTCGTGACCACCATACTTTGCAGGTATAGATTTCGTTTATTGGAAAAATCGTATGACTATGTGGTTGCTGGCCTATGACTTCTGGGTGTGGGAAAAATGCAAATCCGTATTTGTGATTCCCAAGAAACCCACAGGAGGTTACTCAGAAGATCAGGTTCAGAATCTCAACCTCAACACAAAGGCAATGAATGCCTTGTATTGTGCGTTGAGTCCGAAGGAATTCGAACGAATCTAAGAGTGCACCACCGCCCACGGGATATGGAGGAGGTTGGAAGGCACTCATGAGGAGACGAGCTCGGAAGAAGATCTTGAGAAGAAGGAAATAGCGTGCCTTGGATTCATGGCCATCACGGATAACGACAGCGATAATGAGGTAAACTCAGATTTACAAGATTCTTTTAATGAGTTGTATGAGCTTAGTAAATCACTAAAAACAGAAAACAAAAGCATGAAAAAGAATCTTAGTTTTCTTAAATCTGAAAATGAAAGGCTAGAAAATAAACTTAAGGATCTAGAAATAAGCCCTAGTTCTAACACTTTTGAAAATGAAAATTTGTTTCTAGAAAATAAAACCTAATTAATGAAAATATTAAATTGATTGAAGAAAATGATAGTTTAAAGTTAGAAAATTCTGATTTAAAGACTAAGATACATATTATAGAAAAGGAAATTGCATGTCTTAGGGAAAACTCTAACAAATTAACCAACAAAGTAGATAATTTTTATAGCCCTAAGGTTGAGAAAGGATCTCCGTCAAGGAGACCCGCTAACAGATCCAGATCCAAGCTCACTTGGATACCAAAGAAAGAATTGGAATCTTATTTTGTAGGTTTTAGGGATAACTACAAACGAAGGACTGGAACTACAAGCTCAAGGCTGGTCAACTTGAGTTGGGAGAACCAAGGAGTAGACCAAGGAGGAGAACAAGAAGACCGATGAGACGGCGAACAAACGATGGACCCACCGCACGTCGACCACCAGACTGGAGACCGACGCCAATGCCTGGGCCTCCAAGCTACGGATGGGAGCCCCATCCTATGTGGCATCCACCACCACCAATTGGGTCATTTTATTGGCCATGGTAGGTGAGGTAAAAATTCTTTACCCTATCTTTTTATCATAAGCATTTAGATAGGGGGAGTTAAAAAAATTATGAGCTAATTGTCAATTTTTAAGGGGGAGATGCAAGTTAGCTAAATTTCCTTTAGTAAGGGGGAGAAAAATAATAGCTACTTGTTGTTACAAAAAGAGGGAGGACATTACTTTTGTTAAAAGAAATTCAACTCATTCAAAGAAGAGCATGTTTTAATGGGGAGTTATAGGAAATTTAAAATCAATCAAACCTTTTTGATAATGTCAAAAAGGGGGAGGATTTTTTGCATTATTATTTATGGTTTTGTCATCATCAAAAATGGGGAGTTTGTTGGTGCTAGAGCACCACGATCGTTTGTTTTGATGATAAAAAAACACGTGTCATTTAACATTTGTACTTGGAGTCTTAGATTTCAGGTCAATTGCAAATGGAGACATGATTAGATGGAGTTCGAGCTCGCATCCAGGACGGATTGGAGGAGCTTGATGGATAACAAAGGAGATTCGCAAGGAGCGATGGCTTGAAGAAGGAAGGAGATGAAGAATAGGATAGATTTCCTTCTCTTGTACTCTTTGTATTTTTTATTTCTTTTGTTGCTCTTTATTTTTGTTACTTAGATTCATGTTAAAGAGCCTCAAAGTACCCTTACAGTAGTCCTAGAAACACCAGCACAACCCTAGGATACTTAAGTTTTCTGTAGAACACTTTGAAAACCAATATAGGGTTCAAATAGCTTTTTTAGATGTCCAATTCCAAAATCAGACGTCTGATAATATGCTTCAAGATGTCTGATTGTTGATTCAGACGTTTGATAACATTTAAGCTGGACTTGTTAGCTTTGTCTGATGAAATCAGACGTCTAGACCTTAGACCAGACGTCTTAGAAGATGTCTAATGTTTTTGCCAGATGTCCAATTAGTGGACAGTTGGCTGCCTTAGTAAACACCAGAGGATATGACCGTTTTGCCTCGGCTGACCCAAAATCTCTTCTCAAAGATTTTCTAGCCATTGCAACTCTTGGAAATCCATTCCCGCAGAAAAAGTAGGTCTCCCGACATCCAGACATAGTGCCAGATGTCGTATATGACGTCTGATAGACTTGCACTAGAACCCTCTTTAGATTTGATTCAGGTCAGGGAGAAACCCACCTATAATCAGACGTCTGATATTATTTTCAAACGTCATAAAGTGATCTTCCAAACGTCTGATGCCAGGATCGGATGTCTGATAGCCCTGTTAGTGTAATAATTGTTCCTAATTTCGGCCTAATTCTCTTAGACTTTGCACCCAACGGCTATGGGAGCTCTCCTAAGCCTTCCAAAGCTTTCCTAAGGCCTTTATAAATAGAGAGGAACCTCTTGCACACAAATACACACTAAGACACACCAAAAGACACACCTAGAGATGCACAAGACACACCCAAGCAACATACTTTCTACTCTTTTGTGTCCTAGAAAAGCTCTTGCTCTCCAAGCTCAAGTTCTACATCTTGAGAGCATCAAGCCTTTGCACACCCGCTCTCCTACCGTAGTTCACGAGAGCGACGTTGCGCCGTCGTGTAGCTCATGCACCTGCATCATCGATTCGACGCACTCCTTGCAAAGGGGAGTTTCCTAATTCCTATAGAAGCTAGGTTTAAATCTTTGTTGGCTTTATAGGGCTATATTTGTTATTTTATCTTTGTTATTTGGTTGGGTATTCGCTTTGCGAATTCCCGTCTCCTTCGTGGGACAAAATCCTTCTCGTGAAGAGAAGGGGTTGAGGAATGCTACCCTCGCACTTGTAGCGTGGTTGTAATTGAGGTTGAATCACCCTCGTTTAAGTGATTCATTTAGTGGATTTTGATCAACTTCGTTGATCGGAAAATCCTAACTCGAGAGGGTTAGGTGGTGGTTTTCACTCGGTTTGGGTTTCCACCTAAAAATAGTTGGGCACATTGTGTGATTGAATTTTCTGAGATTGCTTTACATTATATTTTCGCAATTTATTACATCACCCCCTCTTGGTAGGGAAGAATCTACAATTGGAACCCCTTAGATTCGCTCTTCAAATCGAAGAGGAAAACTTCCCTTCCATCTTAAATTAATTACACAATCCTGTAAAGCTATCTTAGAGCTTTCCATCAAGCTTTGAATCACTTGATTTGGAGCTCTGAGTTAGAAGATATCATCACTTGAAGTTGGGTCTGGAAAGGGGAAACATAGTCCCACATCGGAAACCTTCAAGCGCACACCTTAGTATAAAACGCTTTCGTTACGTGGGCTTATCAATCATCAAGCACTCGGTGCGAAATCTAAACTGAGCATCTGAGCATCTGCGTGTGTGTGTGCGGGCATGTGTGTGCCTACGGGTGTGCGCCTGAGTGGGTGTGTGCGCTGTTGTGTCCCTGGGAGGGCGAGGCCTGGGAGGCGGTTGGGCTGTTGGCTCAAAAGAAAGATTAACTAAAAATAAACCAAGTAACTCGAATCAGGCGTGGACCAAGTAGGGTCTGGTCCCACCCTGAGAAGGGTGTTTTGTATTTTGGAAAGGTCCTTGCCATAAACCATAAACCAATTTTTGGTTAAAGGAAAACCCAGTTCAGCTGATGGCTTAAGGAAAAGGAAGAGTTAAGCATTGAAGGCTAAGTACAGAAAGGGGAAATCATTAAGAGTTTAGCGAAGAAAGGAAGCTAAAGGCTAAGGGAATAAAGGAAAGAAAAAGAGAAAGAATACTAAGGGAAGAGAAGGAAAAAGAGAAGGAATGGTGCAAAGACTTAAGAAAATATGAAGGAAAAATACTAAGGGAGAAGAAGGAGGCAGGAGCAGAAGGAGGAAAGAAAGAAAAGAGCTCGAGAAAGTATAAGAAAGAGATAAAAAAAGATAAAAGAATAAAGAAGAAATGAGAAAGAATAGAGAAGAAAAGAAGAGAGAGAGAGGCTGAAGAAAAGGAGTCTAATTTCTTTTTGTTTGATGTAATAAGAATTGCTTTTAATTGTTGTAATAAGGCATGTTTTGAATAGATAAACACTTATTTGCCTTTAATCTTTTGAAATAAATGATGTAAATGTTGATTTCATATGGGATTTTGCATATTTCTTCAATTTAAATCATTTTGCAAAATTCATGTTATTAAATAATTTAATTATACCTCCTATACCTATAAGATATATAGAATTAATTGGTGAATTTTAAATAAAATACACCTCCCAGTGAACGACCTGGACTCAACCAGTTAAAAGTAAAAAAATCTAAAATGTTAGGTTAATTCGACCCTTACTACCAAATTGACACAATTTCGAGTTAACCTAAGTTACTTTCTTCTACTCTTAATTAAGTAAAATTAACTTAATTAACTATGTTGAGGTGAAAGAACGCATCATTTTAATGGCACCATTGCCGATGAGGTAACATTTTACTTCATTTTCATTCATCAAAATATTCCCTGGCATTGCTTTGTCTAAGTACCATTTTAATGGTGCCATTGCTGGGGAAATAATATTTTTCTTCACTAAATTTTACCTGGTTTAATTGTCTAAATAGGAAGTATTTGTAATTATAATTTTACTGTTTTTAATGTTTTTATTCTAACTAGTTTTGTTTTGTTTTGTTTAGGTTTTGTTTTTTGTCTTCTTTTGAGGTATACCTTCGTGGGTAATTTCAAGAGAAGGCAAGAATCTATTTCTGTTTTGTTGTTTTCATTGTAAGTATTTCTAGTCTTAAGTCTTTAGAGTAGTCTGATTTGTTACATTTAAAAAATATAAAAAAATACAAAAATACATTCTATCTGACTAGCAGCACATATCTTAGGCATACACTCTTAGGAGTGCATTTTTTGCTAGTATTCTTGCGAATCTAACTTGGGAATTTCTACTGTTTTTCTTGCATCAGCAGGAAGACACGAAAAAAAACTGCGTAGATCCTTGTCTTTGAGATTTTAAAAAAAAAACCACATATTTTTGTTGAAAAGATTTAAAAAGCGGCCATTGTAATTCATTTGATATATTTTCGAAAAAGATTAACTAAAAAGGGGAAATTAAAAACTGTGACTAAAATCAGATTGCAGAATGCATGCAGGTTTTTCTATTGCTATCGTCTGTTGCATGCTATCGCGCACACAGCGGAATCACTAGAGTCACACGAGTCTATTTTTCTTTCTCTCCTCTTTGCACCTCTTAGGGCTTTGGTCAAAGATCAACAAGTCTATCTCAGTACTAGAGCTCTGGAGAGCCAGTATTGAGTGGTCTCGATCCTAGCCATTAGACCTTCGAGCCTTAAGGATACGCACCTGCATAGACACAGATTAGGATGCATACTTTGATACTGTTACTCTATTTGTTTGCGTCGAATTACTTTTGCATATCTTAGGAATCTCTTCTTTCCTTTGACAAAATAGCAAAACCCACTTTTCGCGCTATTTTGTGGGTTTTCGTGCCGCTGTTTTTTGTGTGTTGTGAGTGTGCCTTTGCACATTATTTTTTATTTTTTGGATGGGAGGCGATCCTTACATCCGCCTCTTGTAACTTCTTTGACAGGTGATCCTAGGCCAGTCGCAGATAAGCAACCACTTATTTTCCCATCTGATCCATCTAATTCTATAGAACAAATGCAAAATCAAAATCCCAAGATCCATCTTCCTTGGGTTTTCTATCTACTCCTCCACCAACCCAAGGGGGGACCTTTGTCCCACAATCTTACCCACCCTTTTCCCCAAGCTTTCCTGTTGCAGAAAACACGCCATATTTTTTAGGATTACACGCCATCCAGGAAAATATTCCAAGATCAAATCCATATTCTAATACCTATAATCATGGATGGAGAAGCCACCCAAATTTCTTTTGGGCTGATCAAAATCAAAATCAACGACCACATTATCCAAATCAGACCCACCTAAACCCATCTCCATTACCTCATCAGCAACCAAATGTAAGGCCTAATCCTATGGGTATGCAAAATTACTCTAGGCCTATTAGAGATACGCAGCTAGACCAGATTTCAAGAGCTGTGACAGAAAGTCAAAAGCAAAATGCTGAAGCTCTCGCTGAGATCCAAAGGCAATGTAGGGTAGAGTTGGCTGATTTACGAAATCAGATCACGCTTTTGGCTGAATCTCGTCAGCCAGGTTTTCTTCCATCTCTGCCAATTTTGAATCCTAGGAATTGTCAAGACCCTAGGCAACATCAATGCCAAGTACATTTCCTTAATCAGGCCTTTGATTCTAATCACAACCCATCCTCTGTACTTCCTGAAAATAATCCACCAAACCCGCATCAGCAACATTTATTGTATCAAAATGCCCCACCTATTATTGAGAACCAGAATTGACTTTGCTTATCTTCTGAATTTGGTTGGAATCACTTTTTAAATTGCCTTAATCTTTAATATTTTACATCTCAACCTAAATCAGATCTGATTTTTACGAGATTCACTCTGATCTTTCTAAGATTTATCACGGGAATCTAATTTTTGTTCTGCGAGATCTATTTTAGGAAATTTTAAAATGAGTTTTTACTGGGTGGTTTAATCTGTTTTTCTATTTTTGAATCAATTCTTCCATAACTCGTATGTTTTTACCTTATACATATTCATTTTAGGAGTTCTTCATTAGGGTTTACGCCAAGTTGAAGGCATAAAACTTAGCATTTTTACATACTTGTTTCCTATTTTTTACACTTTTATTTTTCTGATTTTCACTTCATCTTATACTGGTTACCTTCATTTAGTCCAACTGACCACTTTGACCTTTGGTCAGACTTGAAATCATCCGCAAAGAGATCTTTGATCTCCTCTATTCGACTCCTTCCATCACCCTACACTAAATGAAGTGTAATATCTTTTCACCCTTACAATGAGGACATTGTAAAATCTTGACTTGGGGGGGTGTTGAAGTGAAAATTTCACTTTAAGTGTGTGTAAATAGATAGAAAAATAAAAAATACACATAAAAATTAAATATCCACGAAATTAAAAAATAAAAATTCCAAAAATTTTAAAAATTTTAAAAATAAAAAATTTCATAAAAATTTGAAAAATTCATAAAAATTGGAAAATTTTATAAACATAAAAATAAAAATATATAAATACAAAAATTTGGAAAATGAAAATTCATAAAAATAATAAGAGGGGTATTTTCATCTAGAATAAAGAAGAAGAAAAAATATATATATATATATTTATTATTAAGTACTTAATTTTTTTTTTAGGTCAGAAGCTAAAAAATATATATACATATAGAGTATTTAAATTTTTACTTAAACATTTTGTAAAAACACACTTTTGATTTTTGAAATTTTTAAACAAGATTTTATTTGAATTTAGAATCTTTAAATCTTTTAAGCTTTGTTTTTCTATTTTTATCCTGAATTAAGAAACTAGGTGTATTAAGTTTTAAACTTAAGTTTTGGGATTAAATGGTAACTTTTTAATCACTTAGATTAAGTAATTCTTTTGCTTTTTGAAAATTTTATTTTATTATAAAGTTAAGTAAAAGGGCCAGATATTCAGAATTAATTAAATAGAGAGTTAGTAGAATTTTAGCTTACAAGTCTTACAGGCCAGAGACAAATAACTAGACTTGGTAAGTTTTTCTTGACAGATCCTATAGGAGGAAACTAAGAATTTAAAGAACTTGAGAGTGAAGGGCTTTGTTGTCCAAGCTCTGGTTTAAGAGCTAAGTAACCTAAACATCTAAATTCACACACATAGAATTGTCTTATTGGCATCTGAGACCGTGAAAACACAGAGGTTAAGAGATCAATTCTGAATCCTCGTTAGTCCAAGGATTTCCACGAGATGGTTCTTGAAAGGGTGAAGGATGTGCCACTCACCTAGAAAAAGGATTTGGAGAATAATGTTCGTAAGAAAAATGAGAAGGGGGGAAATTGAAAAGAAGAAAAAAATAAAATAAAACACCCTATAGTTAAGTGCCTTGTTACAAATGGGTGCTTATGCAATTTTTCCATAATAAAATAAAGCATCTCATTACAAATGGATGCTACCCTTCCTTCCATTAAATAAAAGAACACTTCGCTACATATGGGTGTTCTAACCTGTAGAAAAAGTAAAAAAATATGGAGATAAAAATATTAGGAATAAGAGACCCAGTAGTCCACCGAGGAGATATATACAAAAAGCGTTGACCTCAGGATAGAAAACTAGTGAGAAGAAAGCAACCAAACTTGAGTAAGGCCAAGCCAAAGGCTTGAATTGAAATAATTGGGATTTGAAATTGATGTCTTAAGATCTGGATTTTTGCAAATTTGGATGCCTTTAGGACAATTCTCTTCACTAAGCACAGATGTTTTAAAATCATACCTACTGAACCTTGGTATTGGGCAATGAAGCCTAAGAAATTGGCTTTTGAGGATTTAAAGTTAAGACCTAAAGGAGAAGAATTGACAGGAGCCTAGGTCTAGAAGTTGTTTTTAGTATTGTAGGCTAGTAGATTAGAGTTTTACAACTCTAAGTTTGGTTAATAATGAGTATCTGGTTAATTTGCTTAAACTTATATTGATAAAAGTCAAATATCATAAACAAAGGATTGACTTAAATCTATTGAGTTTTTGAGTTAAAATTTAATTCCCAACTCTTAAGTTTTGTTTCCTTAAAACATTTTGTATTCTAATTTGGGTTAAGAATAGTTACAAAGGAATAAGATATTTTTGAGAATTCTAATTCTTAATAAAATTCTTGTAAACAACATTGTTTTAAGTGTGTTTTGAAAATGTTATAAGTATAAGTCTAAGTAAGAAAAATTTTCACAAATTCACTATATATTAACTATTGATATTAAACCTAAAAATATTTTTCTGACCTAAGCTTTCCTCTACATAGTTCTTATTTATATTAATTTAAACCCAGGTTCTCTAAATCATCATGTGTTTAGTTAATTTTGCTAGGGACTAGCAAAACTTTGGCTTGGGGGTATGATGAGAGGCTTATCATGATCTGTAATTACCCCTAATTAACTAGTCTTCCTAGTTAATTAGCTAAGGATATGTGAATATATGGGTTAATTATAAAATAAGGGAATATAGTAAAGCACCTTAAAATAAGTTAAAAATGCTATTTTAACATCCAATTAATATTATTAATAATATGATTAATAATTGGACTCGAGATCTTAACAATCGTTCCTCTAATTAATAAGTTAATTAACTTAAGCATAATGTATACATAAGTATGTAATAACTTAAGTAACCTTAGCTAATTAAATAAATTAATCTAAAAAGGTAAAAAATATAAATTCAAGGTCTAAATATAATAATTACCTTATTTATAATCATATATAAAAGGACGAAAAAGATCTAAATTAAAATAAACCTTAAAAACCTGAGTTTACATTTAGATCTTTTCAATTCATTTCAATTGGGTCCTTATTTTTCATACAGGTTCTGAGGATTCATTGCATATAGGTCCCTGTCTACTTTTTCTTCAGCCGGTTGAATGGCTGACGGCCGAGGGTGTCCCCACAGCACGATCACTGCCCTGCCGACATCATCTTTCCATCTCCAAGCTCCTGGAGCTTATGCTCACCATCCCATCTTCATCCATCGGTCTGGATGACTCTGATATCCTAATTTAGGGTAGAGGATAACTTCACCATTGTCGTACATGACGTTGGTGGTTAACCACCTCCTAGCCCCTTACACGGCCAGATTCCACCGCCCTCTTCGTTGTCGTCAACTATAAATAGCCCCTGACTCCCTCGATTTCTCTCAAGTTGGCTCCATTCCCTCTTCTTCAATGCAGTCGACTTTGATAGGCTATTCCCTTTGCAACTCCGGCAGCTGTCCATCTCATCTTCCGACTTCCTCCGTCCACCTCAATTGGCTTAGGGACTTCGTCGAGGTCAGCCACGTCTCTGGACACAGGCACTGACCAAGGAGTGCCTCTACTTCATCTCGCATTCAACCACCCGAGATCTTCATCAATACCCTCTAATTTTGCTCCTCCGTTAAGAGTCTTCAACGAAGTTTCCTTTATCCCCTTCGTCCAAGTAATAGTAGATAGGAGTAGATTAAGAGTAGGAGTACGAGTAGGATAGTTTAGGTAGGTAGTTAGGTAGGTAGTTTAGCTGTAATGTCAAATTTTAGAGATCATCCTCTACAACTCTGGCAAGCTCCTTGAGATTGCCAGACACATAATTTGGTCTTTTGAATCCACTGTCCACCTTCCTCCATCACTCATAATCACTTCTAACACATTTAATCCCTAATTTGATCACTGATTTGCCTAATCCAAATTCACCTCCACCGACTACTTTTGTTGTCCATGGCAGCAGTAGTCGAGCTAATTCCACCTTCATTGGGGTCCTTCATCATTTATTCACCACCTAAGGACCCTAATCCTCACTATAATCAAGTAATTACCACCTATAATGTAAACGCCCAATTTTAATTAAGCTCCTGAGCTCGCTGTCTGTGGTGGCTCAAGAGTAGTTGAAATCATTAATTTTACATATATATAGTATCGTAATACCCCTTTTACTTGTCTCGACTACTCTTCTGAGTGGGAGAGCAAGTCCTATGCTTCAACCACTCGAATTCTATTCAAACTTGAATTTACTGCTTAATCTTTCATCTAATGAGATAAGAAAGAATTAAATACGATCCTGAGGTTCCTTGTGACCTCAGGAACATTTTCAAATAAAAAATGGCATAATTTACATTTCTGTAGATAAATTTTAATTTTTACTAGACTCACTAGAGCTCCGACAAGCTCTGACGAGTCAAATTTGTTCTTTAGCCTATAGAAGTTGATGAAAAGCTCTAGATTGACTAATTGAGGTTTACTGATTACTCAGAGATCATTTCTTTGGAATTTTAAGAACTGTAGTTCTAGTTGGACCTTCATCTTCTCCAACTCCGACAGAGTTGGAGAAGCCTGTACAGAAGCCAAAAAATCACATTTAAGATGTCTAGAAGCTTCAGTGCAGTGCACTGAAGCTGTTCATGACCTTAGCTTATTGTAGAAACCTTCCAACTCTTCTGACGAGCAAAGCACCTTAGGAGCTCAGGCGACCAGCCTGGAACCCTAATTTCTAGGGTTGAAACACTTGTTTAAGAGGCTGAATGAATTCCTGATGTTGTAAGAACCCTATTTTAGGTGTAAATTTCCTGTTAAGAAGCTTAAATCAGAAAGTCAATTTTTGAAGCTCACAGTCAAACCTAAGTTGGAGACTATGATTCTGAGCACAATCAGATGATTTGAGAAGCTTAAGTTGATTATGAGATTCTGTTGAATAATATTAGATTGATTTGGATGAGCTCAGACTTCAATTTGATTAGAATTTCAACCCTGCCAGTTTTGGTTGTTTTCAAACCCAAACTAATGGAAGTGGTATTTTGTTGAGATTTGAATGTGAATCCTGCCCAAATTAGTTTGTTACATCACTTAGAAGTTGTTCCAATTGATCAGAAATAATTTCAAATGTTTGTTACACCCTTTTCAAGTCTGAAACCTTTCTCTGAAGCTTCAAGCTTCTCTGTAGAGACCTGAAGCTTTGAGAGCTTGAAACCTTCACAAGAAGCTACAAAAATATTTGTAGGATCAATTTAGAACCTTAGCTAAGTGAGAAAAAGTCCAGTCTATGGACTCTGCTAACTTGAATACCATTTTCAGGCAGTAAATACACCATAGGAACCTCTTAGATTAGCTCTTCAAATAGATGAGGAAAACTTCCCTTCCACCTTAAATTGACTACACAATCCTATAGAGCTATCGTAGAGCTTTCCATCAAGCTTTGAATCGGTTGATTTGGAGCTCCGAGTTACAAGATATCCTCACTTGAAGTTGGGTCTGGAACAGGGAAACATAGTTCGACATCGGAAACCTTCAAGTGCACGCCTTAGTATAAAACATTTTTGTTACTTGGGCTTATCAATCGTCAAGCGCTCGATGCGAATTCTGAACTGACATTTGAGCATCTGCGTGTGTGTGTGCGGGCATGTGTGTGCATGCGGGTGTGCGCCTAAGTGGGCGTGTGCGATGTTGTGGCCCTGGGTGGGCGAGGCCTAGGAGGTGGTTAGGTCGGTTTGGCTCGAAAGAAAGATAAACCAAAAGTAAACCAAGTAACTCAAATCAGTAGGGTTTGGTCCCACCTTAAGAAGGGTGCTGTGTATCCTCGAAAGGTCCTTGCCACAAACCACAAACCAATTTTTGGTTATGGAAAAACTCGGTTCAGCTGATGGCTTAAGGAAAAGGAAGAGCTAAGTAGTGAAGGCTAAGTACTGAAAGGGCAAATCATTAAGAGTTTAGCGAAGAAAGGAAGTTGAAGGATAAGGGAATAAAGAAAAGAAAAAGAGAAAGAATACTAAGGGAAGAGAAGGAAAAAGAGAAGGAACAGGCGTGAAGACTTAAGAAAATATGAAGGAAAAATACTAAGGGAGAAGGAGGCAAGAGCAGAAGAAGAGAGGAAAGAAAGAAAGGAGCTCGAGAAAGTGTAAGAAGGAGATAAAAAAAAGATAAAAGAATAAAGAAAAGGAAATAAAGAAAAAAGTGAAAGAATAGAGAAGAAAAGAAGAGAGAGAGAGGCTGAAGAAAAGGAGTCTAATTTCTTTTTGTTTGTTGTAATAAGAATTGCTTTCAATTTTTGTAATATGTCATGTTTTGAATAGATAAACTCTTATTTGCCTTTAATCTTTTGAAATAAATGATGTAAATGTTGATTTCATATGGAATTTTGCATATTTCTTCAATTTAAATCATTTTGCAAAATTCATGTTATTAAAATAATTTAATTATACCTCCTATACCTATAAGATATAAAGAATTAATTGGTGAATTTAAAATAACATATACCTCCCAGTGAACGACCAGGACTCAACCAGTTAAAAGTAAAAAAATCTAAAATGTTAGGTTAATTCGACCCTATACTACTAAACTGACACAATTTCGAGTTAACCTAAGTTACTTTCTTTTACTCTTAATTAAGTAAAATTAACTTAATTAACTGTGTTGAGGTGAAAGATCACATCATGTTCTCGAGAATCTCCCACACGGTGTCTTCGTGTTGACCCATGATGTTTCCTCCATAGGTCGCATTAACAGACAATTGAATATCCTCACAGAGTCCCTAGTAAAAGGACTGGACTTGTTCTCATTTAGGAACTTCGTGATGGGGGCACTTTCGCAAGATATCCAAAAAGCGATCCCATGCCTCATGAAGTGGTTCTCCTGCTTGCTGTGTGACAAGGGCGATCTGGTGCCACAGAGCATTTGTCCGCCCAATAGGGAAGAACTTCTTCAGAAACTCGAATTGTAGTTCAGCCCACGTGTTGATTGGACGAGTTAGGGTTTGGTACCAGTGAGTGGCCTTGTCCTTAAGAGAGAAGGAGAACATTTTCATGAGCAAGATATCCCAATTTTGAGCTTCTGACCCGAAGGTTTGGGCTAGATGCTTGAGTTGCTTGATATGTTGGAAAGGATCTTCAGAATTAAGCCCATGAAATTAAGGAATAGCATGAATCATGTTGGGCTTGAGTTCGTTATCAGGACCTCCAACTGGGATTTAGACTCAATGTTCGATCACCACCATAGTAGGATTGTAATGATCTCACATCATGGGACGCTGCAGTGGATTCATAAAAGCCTGGAATAGATCGTTGAGGCACTGAAGCTGATTTTGGAGATTCTTTTCTTCTTCTGCTGGTTGTTCCATGAGTATGGATGAAGGAGATATAAGCTCAGATGAATCAGAAGATATGTTGATATGGTCAAGTGATTGCACAAACAGGGAAGTTGAGACTTGGCCTCGACGGGAGTGAATAGCTAATGGAGGCCTCAAGGGTGGTCTTTAGGACCTCCTCGCAAACATGCACCGATGGAGAAGATGAGGGATAGAAAGTGTGACGGACCCAATCAAGACACCCAAATATCTTTGGATGACTATAGATGTTCAGAGTGGATGATACCCCAAGATCAAAAAGTCGTCCACCTGAGAATTACCTAGGCAATCAGGAAGGGAGAGTCCCGCAAAGACACCTACATGGTAGACCGTCCCCACAGGTTACAGGGTTTCCCCCACCCGACCTTCCTTGTCACTGAGAGTCCAGGTAGACCAGAATGGATAACTTGACCTCTTAAGAATACCCATTTTATGTTTAAAGTGTGGGTGCTCAGGATTTCACTTGAACTTTAAGATGTTTTTGTGAGTGGTGACCTGATTTGAAGATTGGTTGATCTTGTAAGGTCGGTCAACTTCACATGATTTGTCCTTGATTATTAAGTCCTGCTTTTATGATTCAACTTAGATTTATAGCTTGATTCTTAGGGTTTGCTTATTTAGGTAAGCTCAATCAAGGCTTAGGACACATACAGTTTGGGAAGATTGATTCTTATTTTAAGCAAGTGTATCTCAAAACCCTAGAATGGAAACCCTAATTGGCTCTTAATTGGTCAATCAATTAATTCCAAATCTGACACCTAAGTCTCAATCAAGAAGGTGGTAGCCCTAGGTGTCTTAAATCCCTATGTAGCTGCAAGAAACAGATTTGGGGTGTTTTTGAAAAAGAATGTATCAAATCAGGCAACTTTTGATGATTACTCTTACAATAGAATGCAAGTTATCCCTAATTGATTTTTCTTCTTCTAGCTTTTTCAGAATCACGGGCTTAGGAGAAAGTGGATAGAGTTTACTTGCCCCTGGAGTGTTTGGTGTGTGTCTAACTCTCCTTGATTGGATTGCCCTGCACAGATCACAACAAAACAGATAGAGCAAGTTAGTATCAAATTAGATATTGCAATCAAGAGATCAAATTGCGTGTTGCTCCTCGGCAACAGCGACAAAATGTTGAACGCTCTAAATCGATGTTTTAAAAGTAATGCACTATAGTATAGCCGATAAATTGTGTAGAACACTTAAAATTTATAGCTCGAAAGAAATTTTGAGGTCGAACGTAGGGAGCAATATAGCAATTTATCTCAAGATCACAATTTTAAGCAAAAATATAGCAATGTAATAGCAATTTCAAGCACAAATGATATAGATATAAATTCACGAGGCAATGTGGCAAAAATATTAGGGTAAAAATGGTTATTTAAATCACCAAATTACTCTATTACAATTTTAATTAAATAATGCAATAGTATCAATAACCAAATGCCACATCAACATAAGTGCTATAATGTCTCAGAACCAGCTCTTTTTCCTTCATTCCTCAGGGAGAGGCACAGGCACAGCACAGCACAACACCAACAAAGGTGATGGCTTCTTCAAATTTCACTAAGTGTTGACAATAGTAGAGGGAAAAAACCCCCCCTCTCTCTCTTTCTCTTCTCTCTCGGATAGGGCAAACTAAACCAGACAATCGGATCAGGACCCAAACTTGCGTGGTGTGAGCACGGGCAAGAGCGTGAGCAAGCACGTAAGGTACTGCATGTGCGAGGGTGTGGTAGGGACCTAATGACGTGCACTCGTGCTTGTGTTAAGAAATGTCGTTATAGTCTCACTTGCAACACCAATTTTAAAGTAAAGAAACGAAGGTGAGTCTGAGTGTCGATCTCAGGGAGGCGTGAAAATCGGATTTTTTCTTATCACTTGTTGTCACGAAAATTGCAGAATTTTGCTTGCGAAAGGTGTGGTTGAAAGGTGAGAGAGAGATAGAGAGAGAGATTAGGGTTAGAGTTGTTTCTTGCTTGATCATGCAACTTAAAGAGGAAATAAAGTAAACACTGAACGGAAAATAACTTCAATCATCATGCAGCTTTAGTTCACAGCTTACAACATTAAATACATGCTTAAACAAAAGTAAAGGAAAGCTTAAAAGAGAGGAAGGGAGAGAGAGAGGGGGAGAGCAGCGAGGCAGCCATGGCGGTGGAGAAGGCTCTATCGGCGGCTCGTCATCTCTGGTGATTACAAGAGGGCCTAAAGCTAGCTAAGAGAGGGGTAGAGTAGTTTCAAGGGGAGTGAATGCCTTGAATGAGTGATTGAAGGAGGTTTAAATAGGGAGAAGGGCTTTCTAAAAGAAGAAGGGGCTTTAGCGACATCCGGGACATCACTAAAACCCTTACAAAAGCGTCGGTGAAGCCCTCCAGCCCACCGGTCACATGCCCACGCCATTCTTCTTCGCACCTGATCCGTGGCCGCTGCGTGAGAGCTGTTCGATCGAAGATCGGACGGCTGAGATCCTCCCTTGGGCGCGCTTGGATCGCCCCTTGGGGGAACATGCGTACGGCATCGTCGCTCGGCGTGCGCACGCACGTCGGTGCTTGCTGTCAGAGGGCACGCCGCGTGGTGTGATCTCGGCCGCCCGCTGCTGATCAGGCGGCCCAATTTCGCCGTGCGCTTCTTCATCATCAATTCCTCGCGCCGCATGGCTCGAACTCGCGTTGCCTGTGTGCAGGCGTGCAAGCTCACCACTGCGCCACGCCCACTACTTTATCGTGGCGATAGCAGTGGGCGCACGGTTCTCGGCCGTTCGATCGAAGATCGACGGCTGAGATTTGATCTCAAATGAAGGAGGAAGTAGCGCGCGGTGAGTTGGGGGTGAAGTGGCGCAACGAGGGTCGTTGATCATCCGATCAACGGTCAGAAATTCTTGGGCCCATTGTAGGAGCTCCGGATGTCGGATTTGGCCGATCTTGAGTCCATTGGACTCCGTTCATCATTCTGAATCCATCCGTGTGGTCTGATTTCTCATCTGAGGCCTACTTTGACAAGTGCTTACACAAATGGCCATTAATACATTTTTATAAGCAATCTTGGTATATGATGCATGCAATGCTCCCATTCTACTTATGTTGCGCCTTTTATTCTTAAGATGGGCCCTATTTAACAGAATTATCACCCCCATATGTAGTGTTATCACCAAACCCCAGTGACTCGAAGGTGATAAGCCCTCGTCACAAAAATAATATAACCCTTGTTGAAGGCACGCCGTTCTACGATGTGGGACTATATGGTCTCTCCTCTATCGTGACGCAGCAGCTGGTCAAGATGCCTCCAATAAAGGTCAAGAAGAAAACTTTGGAGTTCAATTAAGCATCGGGTTCGCTTCCTGGGACTTAGCTGTAAAGCCTGGGAGTGAAACTTGGAGCAGTTGTGGCTGGAGAATTGAAGGCGTGGTCGGCGAAATTGTAGGCAGTGGTAGAGGTCTGGTCAGCACCGGAAAAATAAAGTATGGCCTTGTGACAATGTCAAATATGCTCAGATGCTTCGTTGTGGAGCGGCAAGTGCTTTGGTGGTTATGCTGTTTGAGGGTGTGTGTGGTGATCTGGCGACTTCGGGGAGGTGGTGTGGTGAGGGTCGTGTCGAGTGGAGGCATTGAGTGGCAAATCCCCTCAATTACTTGAGGGGTTTTGGTGGGCAAGGAACGGTGAAGCTTATGAGGTGGTTGGCGAGGTGTTTGGGGCGGTGAAGCATACGGAAGACCTCGCCAGAGTGGTTATTGGAGCGGAGGAAGATGAAGTCGTGGGAGGCGATGCAGTGGTCAAGTCAGAGTGGCGAAGATGGAGTTGTGAAGTAGTAGAGTTAGGGAGTTGATCTGAGTAGGTAGTAGACGATGGCGTGGAGGAGCGACGTCGGATCTGGTATGGCTAGTGTCGGAGACGAATGAAGCTTTGGTGGAAGAGAACAGCGACGACGAAGGGGAAGGAAGTGCCTTGGGGGTATGTCAAGGTGCGGAGGAAGCTAAGGAGTCAAGATCGACCGGCTACGGTCTGTGATAGCCAGTGAAGAAGCTCGGAGGAGGGGGTCATTGGAGCAAGGCAGAGTGAGCCGAGGAGAAGAGGAAATAGGGCAAGATTTGGCTCAATTTCTCCCTAAGGAGGTAAAGAATGCCATGGGGGGTCTTTTTATAGGCCAGAGGGAGAGCTTTCAAGCTTGGAAGCTCCTAGGCTTTGCGAAATAGGAGACCTAAATCTTTAAAGGATTCACACGAGCTTTTTAGAGAGATTTGGAGACTTGTACATGGCTCAATAGGAAGGAGATTACTTGACAAATCTCCCTTTCAGTTTTGAGAGGGATTCATCAAGTAATCAAAGAGTTCTTGCCAAAAAATGCTCGTTGGAGTAGGATTCCTCCAAGAAAATGGCGGAGGGACTTCTTTGCAAAGAGTGATGATAAAGATAGGGGCCTATTTGTAATGAATTTCAAAAGATAGGGGTACTTGTGAAATAGAAAGAATTAAACAGGACTGAAATGCAAACTAAGTCAAGACAATCTCTAATTGAGCCCAAATTTTGATACAAACCTCATTTGGACCTAAGGAATCCAATCGTGAAGTTAGATTTTTGTGTTGACCAAAGTTGGCTGAGTAATTTATGTAAAAACCCAAATTAGGGTAATAATCTGTCAAAGTCTCTATTACAATTCAAAACAAGTTCAGATGGTCAAATCAAGGATGCCAAACACTAGAGAATATTTTATATGATTTTTAGAGGGTTTAAATAAATTTTATCTTGACTAGAACCTCGGTTAATTAAGCAGATCAACTTTTAGGGTTTTAGATGTCCATTAATTCTTGAAATGCGTGAAAACTCGTTTTTGTCTACATAGACCCACTTATTAGACATTAATGACTAAATGACCTTTAATAAACCCATGGAATACCCCATGGTTATTCTGTATATGTGATAAGATGGTAAAATTGTAGAAATAACCTTATTTTCATCTTTTCTTCTTAGAACAACTTAACTTGCCCAAAAGAACTTCTGACTGATATGTAGGAGCTTTTATTGATTTTATCAGACCAAATTGAGCTAGTTATGGCTCATTATGGTGTTCCCATCAATATGTTTGTGATCATATCTGAAGCTAATCTTAAAAATTTCATTAATCAATCCATAATAACCATTACACCCGTCGGCTAATTCTCAAGGAACAACAATGGATGATTGGATAAATTATCTGACCATCTGACCAAATTAAGCTTGCTGTGTACCCTTTACTTCATCAACAGATTTGATTCTATATCTGAAGCCATTTATCATGTACCCATAATGGTAATGTCCATAACTCAATGGATGATTGGATATTACGTCAAAATCTTCCACCCACCATGGGTCGTTATTTTCTTTCATTTTAGCAACATGCTACTTAAACCACTCAGGAAAGAATAGATCACGTGCATTTGGATGTAATGATTGTTTAAATTCATCGTAGAAAGGGTCAACTTCAGGAATTTGCTTTAATATATACATGTGTGCCAATTGCCGATCTACTTCTAAAATCTCAAGAAATTCTGTGTGCAGAATCGACCTCCCAGGAATTTCAAAAATAGAAAGACAATCTCCGTCATGTTCATTGTATCCCTCGTCATAATTTCTCTATAAATGATTGAATTTGTAGTCTATCTCAGCCATATACATGCTACAGAAGTTCTTGGATTCCTAAAGTAAATATCCCTCGACAATTGACCCTTCTAGGTTAGCTTTATTTAACATGTAATCCTTCAGTTTTTTCAAATACCTTTCTATAGGATACATCCATCTATATTGAACTGGCCCTGTGATCCTTGCTTCATTTGCAAAATGTATTGTTAAATGCACCATTATGTCGAAAAAGGTTGGGGGAAAAATCTATTCCATTTTACACAATGTGATGGTAACTTGTTTGTCCCAGTAGTGTAGCATTTCAGCTTCTAAAGTCTTTAAATAGATAACTTTGAAATATCGACTCATGTCTGTAAAAACATCTACAACGAGATCAGGTAAGACTCCATGTATGGCCAATGGGAAAAACACTTGCATATAAGCATACGAGTCCAATTTCAAAAAAAAAAAAAATGCGAGTCATGTCTTTTTAACCCACTATTTTTTTTTTGAGATTCATTAGCACAGCATGACAACTGTGATGAGTAGCCATCTAGCACCTATTTCTCCTTAAAAAATGAGAATATTTTTTGAAGCTGTTCATACTTTAAGCTGTATATAACATCTGGGAATTCAGCACTACCATCATCCTTCTCTGTCATATGTAGCTCTAGTTGAATGCCCAAAATCTCCATGTCTTTTCTTATTTTTTTATGCCCTTCGAACTATCTATTACATTTAAGACATTTAACATATTCTCCATGACATTTTTCTTTATGTGCATGTCATCGAGGTTCTGCCAGACTATCAAATCCTTCCAATATGGGAGTTCCATAAAGAAAATGCTTTTCCTCTTAAAGCATGAATGCTTTAATGCAGTAAGGTCTTTTTTAAAAAGATGTCACAATCTTATGTTTTCAAGTTCTTGCAATTTCTGTATTATTGTTACTCCTAACAACATAACAAAATCTGTGTTTAGCTTTTTTCTTGGATTCCTATAGGAATATCGACAAGATTTGCCATCAAATCTATCTTTGAACTGTGTTGTTTGAAAGTTCCCTACTTGGAGGGGTGAGATCAGCGTGACAAAAAAAATGCGGAATTGAAAATATAAACAATCTCACAAAAATAAGCAATCACAAAATGTACATAGGAATTTTTAGGTGGAAACCCAAACCGGGTGAAAACCACCACCTAACCCTCTCGAGTTAGGATTTTCCGATCAACCTAGTTGATCAAAATCCACTAAACGAATCACTTTAAACGAGGGTGATTCAACCTCAGTACAACCACGCTACAAGTATGAGGGTAGCGTTCCTCAACCCCTTCTCTCCACGAGAAGGATTTTGTCCCACGAAGGAGACGGGAATTCGCAAAGCGAATACCCAACCAAAAGGTAAAGGTAAAATAAACAACAAACCTATAGGGCCAACAAAGTAATAAACCTAAGCTTCTATAGGATTTAGGAAACTCCCCTTTGCAAGGAGTGCGTCGACGATGACGCGGGTGCATGAGCCACGCAACGGCGCAATGTCGCTCTCGTAGACAACGGCGGGAGAGCGGGTGCGCGAAGGGAATGATGCTCTCAAGATGTAGAACTTGAGCTTAGAGAGCAAGAGCTTCTTGGACACAAGAGAGTGGAAGTATGTTGCTTAAGTGTGTCTTGTGTTTTTCTAAGTGTGTATCTTATGTGTTTTTGTGTTGCAAAGGCTCCCCTCTATTTATCGAGCCCTTAGGAAGGCTTTGGAAGGCTTAAGAAAGATTCTATAGCCGTTGGGTGCAAAGCCTAAGAGAATCAGGCCGAAATCAGGACAATGATTGCATTTGACAGGGTCATCAGACGTCTAACTATGGCATCAGACGTCTGGAAGGCCACTTTAAGACGTCTGATTTCAAGGTCAGACGTCTGATTCTATGCGGGTTTCTCCCTGACTTGAATCAGATCTAAACAGGGTTTTTGTGCAAGTCCATCAAACGACATATAGGACGTCTGGCACTAAGTCTGGACGTCTGGAAACCTACTTTTACTATGGGAATTGATTTCCAAACGTTTGCAACGGTTAGAAAATATCTGAGAAGAGATTTTGGGTCAGCTGAGGCAAAACGGTCATTTATCAGACGTCTGGAAAGGCCTATGGACGTCTGATAAGGCTCTAACGGTCATATTCTTGAGTGTCTGCTAAGTCAGCCAACGGTCCACTAATTGGACGTCTGGCAAATCCATCAGACGTCTTCTAAGACGTCTGGTCTAAGGTCTGGACGTCTGATTTCATCAGACAGAACTAACTATGTCCAGCCTAACAGTTATCAGACGCCTGAAACAACAGTCAGACGTCTTAAAATACTTTATCAGACGTCTGATTTGTGAATTAGACGTCTTGAAAGTCTGTTTTAACCCTATATTGGTCTTCTAAGTGTTCTACAGAAAACCTAAGTATCCTAGGGTTGTGCCGGTGTTCCTAGGACTACTGTTAGGGTTCTTTGAGGCTCTTTAACATAATTTCTAAGGAAAATAAAGAGCAAGAAAAATAAAGATAAAAGTACATGAAAGGATTAAAAAGAATCTATCCTATTCTTCTTGTCTTCTATCTTCAATCTGTCGCTCCACGCGAACCTCCTCTGTTTTCCGTCAAGCTCCTCCAATCCGTCCTGGATGCGAGCTCGAACTCCGTCTAAACACGTCCACATTTGCAATTGACCTGAAATCTAGGACTCAAATTGCAAATGTTAAATAACACGTGTTTTGTTATCATCAAAACAAATGATCGTGGTGCTCTAGCACCAACAATCTCCCCCTTTTTGATGATGACAAAACCGTAAATAATAATACAAAAAATCCTCCCCCTTTTTGACATTATCAGAAAGGTTTGATTTTAAATTTCCTATAACTCCCCCTTAAAACATGCTCTTCTATGAATTGATTTTAACAAAGGTAATATTCTCCCCTTTTTGTAACAACAAGATCGCTATTATTTTTCTCCCCCTTACTAAAGGAAATTTAGCTACCTTATTTCTCCCCCTTAAAAATTGACAATTAGCTCATGAAATTTTTAACTCCCCCTATCTAAATGCTACTGATAAAAAGATAGGGTAAAGGGTTTTACCTCACCTACCATGGCCAATAAAATGGCCCGAATGGTGGTGGTCGATGCCACATCGGATGGGGCTCCCATCCGTAGCTTGGAGGCCCGGGCATTGGCGCCGGTCTCCAATCTGGTGATCGACGTGCGGCGGGTCCGTTGTTTGTTCGCCGTCTCGTCGGTCTTCTTGTTCTCCTCCTTGGTCTACTCCTTGGTTCCCCTAACTTGAGTTGACCAGCCTTGAGCTTGTAGGTCCAGTCCCTTATGTTGTAATTATCCCTGAACCCTACAAAACAAGATTCTAATTCTTTTTTCGGTATCCAAGTGGGCTTGGATCCGGATTTGTTAGCGGGTCTCCTTGAGGGAGATCCTTTCTCAACCTTAGGGCTATAAAACTTATCTACTTTGTTGATTAATTTGTTAGAATTTTCTCTAAGACATGCAATTTCTTTTTCTATAATACTCATCTTAGTCTTTAAATTAGAGATTTCTAACTTTAGACTATCATTTTCCTCAATCAATTTATTATTTTCATTGATGAGGTTTTGATTTTCTAATAATAGGTTATCATTTTTAGGACAAGCTTCTAGATCCTTAAGTTTTATTTCTAACCTATCATTTTCAGATTTAAGAAAGCTAAGATTCTTTTTCATGCTTTTGTTTTCTATTTTTAGAGATTTACTAAGCTCAAATAGTTCATTAAAAGCTTCTTGTAAATCAAAATTTACCTCGTCGTCGGAGTCGCTTCCACTTTCACTGTCGCTATTGGTTCCTCTGGCCATGAAACCAAAGCAAGCGGTTTCTTCTTCTTTTTCTTCTTCTTCTTCCTCCGAGCTGGAATCCTCATGAGTGCCTTCCAACCTCCTCCATATCTCATGGGCGGTGGTGCACTCTTGGATTCGTTCGAATTCCTTCGGACTCAATGCGCAGTACAAGGCATTCATTGCCTTTTCGTTGAGTGAGAGCTCTAGAATCTGCACCTGCGAGTAGCCTCCTTGGGGTCGCTTCGGGATCTCGTATGGGGTTTCGCAACATCCCCATACCTCGAATTCAGTGGCTTGGAGCCACGTCTTCATCCTCAACTTCCAGTAGCTGTAGTTGTTCCCATCAAAGTAGGGTGGTCGGACGGTGGACTGCCCCTCGGAGATTCTGATTGCGGCTATGCTTCCCTCCATGATCTAGATCCTCGTCGGTTTGTAACGCCGATTTCGCGAGACCTGCTCTGATACCAATTGAAAGTTCCCTACTTGGAGGGGTGAGATCAGCGTGACAAAAAAAATGCGGAATTGAAAATATAAACAATCTCACAAAAATAAGCAATCACAAAATGTACACAGGAATTTTTAGGTGGAAACCCAAACCGGGTGAAAACCACCACCTAACCCTCTCGAGTTAGGATTTTCTGATCAACCTAGTTGATCAAAATCCACTAAACGAATCACTTTAAACGAAGGTGATTCAACCTCAGTACAACCACGCTACAAGTACGAGGGTAGCGTTCCTCAACCCCTTCTCTCCACGAGAAGGATTTTGTCCCACGAAGGAGACGGGAATTCGCAAAGCGAATACCCAACCAAAAGGTAAAGGTAAAATAAACAACAAACCTATAGAGCCAACAAAGTAATAAACCTAAGCTTCTATAGGATTTAGGAAACTCCCCTTTGCAAGGAGTGCGTCTACGATGACGCGGGTGCGTGAGCCACGCAACGGCGCAATGTCGCTCTCGTAGACAACGGCGGGAGAGCGGGTGCGTGAAGGGAATGATGCTCTCAAGATGTAGAACTTGAGCTTAGAGAGCAAGATCTTCTTGGACACAAGAGAGTGGAAGTATGTTGCTTAAGTGTGTCTTGTGTTTTTCTAAGTGTGTATCTTGTGTGTTTTTGTGTTGCAAAGGCTCCCCTCTATTTATAGAGGCCTTAGGAAGGCTTTGGAAGGCTTAAGAAAGGTTCTATAGCCGTTGGGTGCAAAGCCCAAGAGAATCAGGCCGAAATCAAGACAATGATTGCATTTGACAGGGTCATCAGACGTCTAACTATGGCATCAGACGTCTGGAAGGCCACTTTAAGACGTCTGATTTCAAGGTCAGACGTCTGATTCTATGCGGGTTTCTCCCTGACTTGAATCAGATCTAAACAGGGTTTTTGTGCAAGTCCATCAGACGACATACAGGACGTCTGGCACTAAGTCTGGACGTCTGGAAACCTACTTTTACTGTACGAATTGATTTCCAAATGTTTGCAACGGTTAGAAAATCTCTGAGAAGAGATTTTGGGTCAGCCGAGGCAAAACGGTCATTTATCAGACGTCTGGAAAGGCCTATGGACGTCTGATAAGGCTCTAACGGTCATATTCTTGGGTGTCTGCTAAGTCAGCCAACGGTCCACTAATTGGACGTCTGGAAAATCCATCAGACGTCTTCTAAGACGTCTGGCTAAGGTCTGGACGTCTGATTTCATCAGACAGAACTAACTATGTCCAGCCTAACAGTTATCAGACGTCTGATTTGTGAATTAGACGTCTTGAAAGTCTGTTTTAACCCTATATTGGTTTTCTAAGTGTTCTACAGAAAACCTAAGTATCCTAGGGTTGTGCCGGTGTTCCTAGGACTACTGTTAGGGTTCTTTGAGGCTCTTTAACATAATTTCTAAGGAAAATAAAGAGCAAGAAAAATAAAGATAAAAGTACATGAAAGGATTAAAAAGAATCTATCCTATTCTTCTTGTCTTCTATCTTCAATCTGTCGCTCCACGCGAACCTCCTCTGTTTTCCGTCAAGCTCCTCCAATCCGTCCTGGATGCGAGCTCGAACTCCGTCTAAACACGTCCACATTTGCAATTGACCTGAAATCTAGGACTCAAATTGCAAATGTTAAATAACACGTGTTTTGTTATCATCAAAACAAATGATCGTGGTGCTCTAGCACCAACAATCTCCCCCTTTTTGATGATGACAAAACCGTAAATAATAATACAAAAAATCCTCCCCCTTTTTGACATTATCAGAAAGGTTTGATTTTAAATTTCCTATAACTCCCCCTTAAAACATGCTCTTCTATGAATTGATTTTAACAAAGGTAATATTCTCCCCTTTTTGTAACAACAAGATCGCTATTATTTTTCTCCCCCTTACTAAAGGAAATTTAGCTACCTTATTTCTCCCCCTTAAAAATTGACAATTAGCTCATGAAATTTTTAACTCCCCCTATCTAAATGCTACTGATAAAAAGATAGGGTAAAGGGTTTTACCTCACCTACCATGGCCAATAAAATGGCCCGAATGGTGGTGGTCGATGCCACATCGGATGGGGCTCCCATCCGTAGCTTGGAGGCCCGGGCATTGGCGCCGGTCTCCAATCTGGTGATCGACGTGCGGCGGGTCCGTTGTTTGTTCGCCGTCTCGTCGGTCTTCTTGTTCTCCTCCTTGGTCTACTCCTTGGTTCCCCTAACTTGAGTTGACCAGCCTTGAGCTTGTAGGTCCAGTCCCTTATGTTGTAATTATCCCTGAACCCTACAAAACAAGATTCTAATTCTTTTTTCGGTATCCAAGTGGGCTTGGATCCGGATTTGTTAGCGGGTCTCCTTGAGGGAGATCCTTTCTCAACCTTAGGGCTATAAAACTTATCTACTTTGTTGATTAATTTGTTAGAATTTTCTCTAAGACATGCAATTTCTTTTTCTATAATACTCATCTTAGTCTTTAAATTAGAGATTTCTAACTTTAGACTATCATTTTCCTCAATCAATTTATTATTTTCATTGATGAGGTTTTGATTTTCTAATAATAGGTTATCATTTTTAGGACAAGCTTCTAGATCCTTAAGTTTTATTTCTAACCTATCATTTTCAGATTTAAGAAAGCTAAGATTCTTTTTCATGCTTTTGTTTTCTATTTTTAGAGATTTACTAAGCTCAAATAGTTCATTAAAAGCTTCTTGTAAATCAAAATTTACCTCGTCGTCGGAGTCGCTTCCACTTTCACTGTCGCTATTGGTTCCTCTGGCCATGAAACCAAAGCAAGCGGTTTCTTCTTCTTTTTCTTCTTCTTCTTCCTCCGAGCTGGAATCCTCATGAGTGCCTTCCAACCTCCTCCATATCTCATGGGCGGTGGTGCACTCTTGGATTCGTTCGAATTCCTTCGGACTCAATGCGCAGTACAAGGCATTCATTGCCTTTTCGTTGAGTGAGAGCTCTAGAATCTGCACCTGCGAGTAGCCTCCTTGGGGTCGCTTCGGGATCTCGTATGGGGTTTCGCAACATCCCCATACCTCGAATTCAGTGGCTTGGAGCCACGTCTTCATCCTCAACTTCCAGTAGCTGTAGTTGTTCCCATCAAAGTAGGGTGGTCGGACGGTGGACTGCCCCTCGGAGATTCTGATTGCGGCTATGCTTCCCTCCATGATCTAGATCCTCGTCGGTTTGTAACGCCGATTTCGCGAGACCTGCTCTGATACCAATTGAAAGTTCCCTACTTGGAGGGGTGAGATCAGCGTGACAAAAAAAATGCGGAATTGAAAATATAAACAATCTCACAAAAATAAGCAATCACAAAATGTACACAGGAATTTTTAGGTGGAAACCCAAACCGGGTGAAAACCACCACCTAACCCTCTCGAGTTAGGATTTTCTGATCAACCTAGTTGATCAAAATCCACTAAACGAATCACTTTAAACGAAGGTGATTCAACCTCAGTACAACCACGCTACAAGTACGAGGGTAGCGTTCCTCAACCCCTTCTCTCCACGAGAAGGATTTTGTCCCACGAAGGAGACGGGAATTCGCAAAGCGAATACCCAACCAAAAGGTAAAGGTAAAATAAACAACAAACCTATAGAGCCAACAAAGTAATAAACCTAAGCTTCTATAGGATTTAGGAAACTCCCCTTTGCAAGGAGTGCGTCTACGATGACGCGGGTGCGTGAGCCACGCAACGGCGCAATGTCGCTCTCGTAGACAACGGCGGGAGAGCGGGTGCGTGAAGGGAATGATGCTCTCAAGATGTAGAACTTGAGCTTAGAGAGCAAGATCTTCTTGGACACAAGAGAGTGGAAGTATGTTGCTTAAGTGTGTCTTGTGTTTTTCTAAGTGTGTATCTTGTGTGTTTTTGTGTTGCAAAGGCTCCCCTCTATTTATAGAGGCCTTAGGAAGGGTTTGGAAGGCTTAAGAAAGGTTCTATAGCCGTTGGGTGCAAAGCCCAAGAGAATCAGGCCGAAATCAAGACAATGATTGCATTTGACAGGGTCATCAGACGTCTAACTATGGCATCAGACGTCTGGAAGGCCACTTTAAGACGTCTGATTTCAAGGTCAGACGTCTGATTCTATGCGGGTTTCTCCCTGACTTGAATCAGATATAAACAGGGTTTTTGTGCAAGTCCATCAGACGACATACAGGACGTCTGGCACTAAGTCTGGACGTCTGGAAACCTACTTTTACTGTACGAATTGATTTCCAAATGTTTGCAACGGTTAGAAAATCTCTGAGAAGAGATTTTGGGTCAGCCGAGGCAAAACGGTCATTTATCAGACGTCTGGAAAGGCCTATGGACGTCTGATAAGGCTCTAACGGTCATATTCTTGGGTGTCTGCTAAGTCAGCCAACGGTCCACTAATTGGACGTCTGGAAAATCCATCAGACGTCTTCTAAGACGTCTGGTCTAAGGTCTGGACGTCTGATTTCATCAGACAGAACTAACTATGTCCAGCCTAACAGTTATCAGACGTCTGATTTGTGAATTAGACGTCTTGAAAGTCTGTTTTAACCCTATATTGGTTTTCTAAGTGTTCTACAGAAAACCTAAGTATCCTAGGGTTGTGCCGGTGTTCCTAGGACTACTGTTAGGGTTCTTTGAGGCTCTTTAACATAATTTCTAAGGAAAATAAAGAGCAAGAAAAATAAAGATAAAAGTACATGAAAGGATTAAAAAGAATCTATCATATTCTTCTTGTCTTCTATCTTCAATCTATCGCTCCACGCGAACCTCCTCTGTTTTCCGTCAAGCTCCTCCAATCCGTCCTGGATGCGAGCTCGAACTCCGTCTAAACACGTCCACATTTGCAATTGACCTGAAATCTAGGACTCAAATTGCAAATGTTAAATAACACGTGTTTTGTTATCATCAAAACAAATGATCGTGGTGCTCTAGCACCAACAATCTCCCCCTTTTTGATGATGACAAAACCGTAAATAATAATACAAAAAATCCTCCCCCTTTTTGACATTATCAGAAAGGTTTGATTTTAAATTTCCTATAACTCCCCCTTAAAACATGCTCTTCTATGAATTGATTTTAACAAAGGTAATATTCTCCCCTTTTTGTAACAACAAGATCGCTATTATTTTTCTCCCCCTTACTAAAGGAAATTTAGCTACCTTATTTCTCCCCCTTAAAAATTGACAATTAGCTCATGAAATTTTTAACTCCCCCTATCTAAATGCTACTGATAAAAAGATAGGGTAAAGGGTTTTACCTCACCTACCATGGCCAATAAAATGGCCCGAATGGTGGTGGTCGATGCCACATCGGATGGGGCTCCCATCCGTAGCTTGGAGGCCCGGGCATTGGCGCCGGTCTCCAATCTGGTGATCGACGTGCGGCGGGTCCGTTGTTTGTTCGCCGTCTCGTCGGTCTTCTTATTCTCCTCCTTGGTCTACTCCTTGGTTCCCCTAACTTGAGTTGACCAGCCTTGAGCTTGTAGGTCCAGTCCCTTATGTTGTAATTATCCCTGAACCCTACAAAACAAGATTCTAATTCTTTTTTCGGTATCCAAGTGGGCTTGGATCCGGATTTGTTAGCGGGTCTCCTTGAGGGAGATCCTTTCTCAACCTTAGGGCTATAAAACTTATCTACTTTGTTGATTAATTTGTTAGAATTTTCTCTAAGACATGCAATTTCTTTTTCTATAATACTCATCTTAGTCTTTAAATTAGAGATTTCTAACTTTAGACTATCATTTTCCTCAATCAATTTATTATTTTCATTGATGAGGTTTTGATTTTCTAATAATAGGTTATCATTTTTAGGACAAGCTTCTAGATCCTTAAGTTTTATTTCTAACCTATCATTTTCAGATTTAAGAAAGCTAAGATTCTTTTTCATGCTTTTGTTTTCTATTTTTAGAGATTTACTAAGCTCAAATAGTTCATTAAAAGCTTCTTGTAAATCAAAATTTACCTCGTCGTCGGAGTCGCTTCCACTTTCACTGTCGCTATTGGTTCCTCTGGCCATGAAACCAAAGCAAGCGGTTTCTTCTTCTTTTTCTTCTTCTTCTTCCTCCGAGCTGGAATCCTCATGAGTGCCTTCCAACCTCCTCCATATCTCATGGGCGGTGATGCACTCTTGGATTCGTTCGAATTCCTTCGGACTCAATGCGCAGTACAAGGCATTCATTGCCTTTTCGTTGAGTGAGAGCTCTAGAATCTGCACCTGCGAGTAGCCTCCTTGGGGTCGCTTCGGGATCTCGTATGGGGTTTCGCAACATCCCCATACCTCGAATTCAGTGGCTTGGAGCCACGTCTTCATCCTCAACTTCCAGTAGCTGTAGTTGTTCCCATCAAAGTAGGGTGGTCGGACGGTGGACTGCCCCTCGGAGATTCTGATTGCGGCTATGCTTCCCTCCATGATCTAGATCCTCGTCGGTTTGTAACGCCGATTTCGCGAGACCTGCTCTGATACCAATTGAAAGTTCCCTACTTGGAGGGGTGAGATCAGCGTGACAAAAAAAATGCGGAATTGAAAATATAAACAATCTCACAAAAATAAGCAATCACAAAATGTACACAGGAATTTTTAGGTGGAAACCCAAACCGGGTGAAAACCACCACCTAACCCTCTCGAGTTAGGATTTTCTGATCAACCTAGTTGATCAAAATCCACTAAACGAATCACTTTAAACGAAGGTGATTCAACCTCAGTACAACCACGCTACAAGTACGAGGGTAGCGTTCCTCAACCCCTTCTCTCCACGAGAAGGATTTTGTCCCACGAAGGAGACGGGAATTCGCAAAGCGAATACCCAACCAAAAGGTAAAGGTAAAATAAACAACAAACCTATAGAGCCAACAAAGTAATAAACCTAAGCTTCTATAGGATTTAGGAAACTCCCCTTTGCAAGGAGTGCGTCTACGATGACGCGGGTGCGTGAGCCACGCAACGGCGCAATGTCGCTCTCGTAGACAACGGCGGGAGAGCGGGTGCGCGAAGGGAATGATGCTCTCAAGATGTAGAACTTGAGCTTAGAGAGCAAGATCTTCTTGGACACAAGAGAGTGGAAGTATGTTGCTTAAGTGTGTCTTGTGTTTTTCTAAGTGTGTATCTTGTGTGTTTTTGTGTTGCAAAGGCTCCCCTCTATTTATAGAGGCCTTAGGAAGGCTTTGGAAGGCTTAAGAAAGGTTCTATAGCCGTTGGGTGCAAAGCCCAAGAGAATCAGGCCGAAATCAAGACAATGATTGCATTTGACAGGGTCATCAGACGTCTAACTATGGCATCAGACGTCTGGAAGGCCACTTTAAGACGTCTGATTTCAAGGTCAGACGTCTGATTCTATGCGGGTTTCTCCCTGACTTGAATCAGATCTAAACAGGGTTTTTGTGCAAGTCCATCAGACGACATACAGGACGTCTGGCACTAAGTCTGGACGTCTGGAAACCTACTTTTACTGTGCGAATTGATTTCCAAATGTTTGCAACGGTTAGAAAATCTCTGAGAAGAGATTTTGGGTCAGCCGAGGCAAAACGGTCATTTATCAGACGTCTGGAAAGGCCTATGGACGTCTGATAAGGCTCTAACGGTCATATTCTTGGGTGTCTGCTAAGTCAGCCAACGGTCCACTAATTGGACGTCTGGCAAATCCATCAGACGTCTTCTAAGACGTCTGGTCTAAGGTCTGGACGTCTGATTTCATCAGACAGAACTAACTATGTCCAGCCTAACAGTTATCAGACGTCTGATTTGTGAATTAGACGTCTTGAAAGTCTGTTTTAACCCTATATTGGTTTCTAAGTGTTCTACAGAAAACCTAAGTATCCTAGGGTTGTGCCGGTGTTCCTAGGACTACTGTTAGGGTTCTTTGAGGCTCTTTAACATAATTTCTAAGGAAAATAAAGAGCAAGAAAAATAAAGATAAAAGTACATGAAAGGATTAAAAAGAATCTATCATATTCTTCTTGTCTTCTATCTTCAATCTGTCGCTCCACGCGAACCTCCTCTGTTTTCCGTCAAGCTCCTCCAATCCGTCCTGGATGCGAGCTCGAACTCCGTCTAAACACGTCCACATTTGCAATTGACCTGAAATCTAGGACTCAAATTGCAAATGTTAAATAACACGTGTTTTGTTATCATCAAAACAAATGATCGTGGTGCTCTAGCACCAACATTGTTTGCCATCTGTGGTCAATTGGAAGGAATCTACGGTGACCCAAGTAACACAACTTGCTGCTTTCAGGTAATCAGAGATGATTTGTGTCATCAATTGAACAAGCCAATTTTCCTTTTGTACTTGATGGGAACACCATCATGGGCCTAACTGGCTCATTTTGACCTAATGAAGAGAATAAGTGCTCCTACATAACCAACTAAAGGTCATAATTCATTGCATAACCTTTCTGAGAGAAAAATAAGAAACAAGGGGTAAAACTACAATTCTACCAATGCCGTGCAACCACCGATTTTCTCAAGGGCTGAACAAAGGTCAAATGGTCTTAATAAGATAACAAATGTGTTGGATTTGACAGAAAAGGGTTTGTGTATCCTGTGAATTAAATGACTTCTTGAAACCCTATAAACAGACCTACTTAATTAACCAAGGTTCTGGTCAGGATAAAATTCACTTAAACCCTCTCAAAATCATAGAAAAGTATTCTTTAGGGTTTAGAACCTTCAATTTGGCCATTAGAACACATCTTGACCAGGAATAGGGTCTCAGACAGATATTTACCCTAAATTGGGTTTTTGCATAAATTTCCCAATCAAACATGATCAAACCCAAAATCCAACATCACCATTAGATTACTTAGGTCCAAATTATTTTTGTACCAAAATTTGGACCTAAGATGAGTTTTCCTTGGTCACTCTTGCAAAAAGGTCCAGCCTGATTACATTTCTACCCTTATCTTTCAAAAACCCTAGCAAACAGCACCCTAGCTTTCTCGTCGTCTTCACAAATAGGTCCCTTTGCCATTATTGTGGAGGAATCCTACTCTGGCGAGCTTTGAAGGGAGGTTTCTCCTTGATTGCTTAGAGAATCCATTACAAAATTGGAAGGGAGATTCTCTGAGTAATTCCCGTCAATCTGAACCTGTTAGTGAGCCCTGATTGTTTCCCAATCTCTCATGCGAATACATGAGAGATTTGGGTCACTGGAACCTTCCAACTCCGGCAACCCTGCCTTGCTTGGAAGCTTGGCTTCTAAGCACAAATCCCTCTCCAAAGGCCTATTTAAAGACTCCCCAGATCCAATTGTCTCCTCAGCTTGAAATTGGGCCGGTTCCCCCTCTATTCCTCTCTCCCTTGCCGGCCACAATTCTCCACAAGCTCTAGCGGCTTCTCCCTCGCTCTCTCATCACCCAACCACAATACTAGTGGTCGGGTTAACTCTGGCATAGTCCTCCACGTCGCGCAATACCAGTCGATGTCGCCTCTGCCCTATCTTTAGCGCTGCCTTACCTACGGAGGTCTTCGTCTTTCCCACATCCGGCAACCATATCGGCATGGGATTCCCTTCCCTTTTGTCCCTTAGAAGTAGGTTTTTAGACTCTCTCTCGCTCTTGCTTTCTTTCCCCCTCTATTTCTCAAAATCAACCACCGACGCCACCGAACACCTTCACCTCCTCCACCTACGACAATACCTCCGGTGAGGTGTTCCCATCACTCCACACATCCATCCACCTCGCTGACCACCCTATGACCTTTGCCTCACCCCAATGATCATTTCCCCTCAATCCAATCACTCCATCAGCCTTCTAAATACCTCCCCGAACTGACCCACCTTCACCGTCCATTCCCCTCATCGTCTGGGCACCACAGCCACCCTCGCTCCATGCCACGACCACCATTACATCTGTCGTGCCACGGTGACCATGCTAAATGTTCCGATGTGGCCATAAGGCCCTCTTTCTTGATTTCAGGTAGCAGGACGACGGCAGCCATTAGTGCCGAGCTTGAAGCAAGCTTCAAGCGGTCCCAGGCCTTGCGCTGCTCCAGGTGAGACCCCTAGGCTGTGTGGACTTGAGGTGCAAATGCATCCAGGCCATCAAGCAAAGGCTTCAGCCTCGACAGCCTTGCCAATTGGAAGCCTCACCCTGTGGCAAATGGGCAGAAGAAGGTGGGACATTTAGTCCCACCTCGGAAGTGGAAAGGTGCCTTCGTAAGCATAAGTTGATTTTGTGCCCGATGCTCTTCACCTCCAACACTGAGGGTGAGGTCCTCCCCCCCCACTCATCGGACTCGTCCGTGACATAACCCACGAACCTAGCCGAACTCGACTACTCAACTACCCTTCACTCCTCGCTTACCACACACGCTAGTGAGCCTGGACCCAGGTCTACATTAGGTCCGATTACCTAACCAATTAAGTCTCTGCAAGAGCGAAGCTGAAATAGAAAGAGAGAAAGAGAGAAGAGAGCTATGCATGAGAAGGGGGGTTTTGCTCTGTGGAGTTTGCCTTCGACACTTAGTCAAATTGAGAGGGTACAATAGGGTTGAAGGAAGAAGAGAAGAAGAAGAACAAAAGGCAAATGGTAGAGAAAGAAGAAGGAAGACAAAGGCCAAAGACAGAGAAAGAGAAGAAGAGGAAAGGAGAAGATAGAGAAAGCTAAGGAGAGAAAGAAGAAGAGAGGGCTCGCAAAGGCAAAGGAAGAAGAAGGAGACAGAAGAAGAAGAAAAGAGAAATCAGAAAAAGAAAAGGAGAAGAACTGTAGCAAAAATCATTTAAGACATTTGATTACAAAATCTGACATCTGAATTCCTATTTCTTTCGTTCTTTAGTAAATTTGAGTAACTATTATTTTGTCTACAATTATTTTTACCCTTCATATACTCATGCTCTACATTCCTAATTAGATTTTGAGTAGTATTATATTTTAATTTGCATTTATTTTGAGATTAGTGTGTGAATTCCATTTGCACCCTGTGTTCGACCTCGGAAGATATTCAAGTAATAAAATTATATTTATTTTGAATGCTAGTTCAGCTGTAGTACAACATAACACTCAGAAAACTCGATTCAGCACTTCAAAAATTTTGGCACCATTGCCATGGAGCAACGCACAATTCACCATTATTCTCTGCATTATTTGATTATATTTGAGCACTAACTTACCCTATTTGTTTTATTATGATTTTGCGAGGTACTTCATGAGGAGATCTTCCATGCAAATTAGCCATTCTAGGGCGGGTAACTTCTCTATTCTTCCCTAATCAACCTCCTAATCTAGGGAAGACAAAAAGGAAACAATCAATTAGGAATCACCTGCCTTACTTTCCATAGTAGTTATCATTTAGAAGGCAAGTTTCCTGATTTGCGATTTTTTTTTCAAATCTCATTGAAGTTGAAGCGATGTTGTTTAGAGATCTTACCCCAAATTTCCTATGCCTATTAGGGACTATGCTTAATTTCTAATCTCCTTGGACTATGCACTTCCTGTTTGAAGTCCAAGGAGAACATTTTTGAAGATCAAAGTGGACTTGGAAATAAAGCCAATTAGGGTTTCTACATTAGGGTTTTGGAGTTCTAGTTCACACTTTATTGCATAAAGGAAAACAAACCCATCCACATTTGTGTGCTACCCAAGCCCTTGATTGAAAAGATCTAATTAAGAAAAATCCTAAAATCAGGCTCTGAAATCACTTGAACCATAAAATCCTTGAACCTAATAACCTGAGAGTCAAATCAGGGTGATTTCTAGGTCTTGACCTAGAGTTCATTCTGCCAACTTTAGGGCAGGTCAGGTAAAGTTTGTCTACATTGTAGGCCAACCAACCGCCAAATTAGGTCACAAGTCAAATCAACTGCTAATTCAAGTGAAAACAAAGGGACAAATTAGACATAAAAATGGTAGACTTAAGAGGTCAAGTTATCCATTCTAGTCTACTTGGACCCTCAGTGACAAGGAAGGTCGGGTAGGGGAAACCCTGTAACTCATGGGGGTGCTTAACAGGTCGATTTTCCACTTTCGATTGAGTTTTGCAAATGAAATAACACGTTGTAGTATTTAAGTGGTGGAAAAATCGACTAATCAATAATAAAAATAACCACTCACAGAAAAGCGAGTCGTGTCTGTAGGGAGGCAATTATGCAATAAACTCTCGATTATTTCATATTCTTTCGATCAAGTACGAAATCCCTAGTTAAATCCGCATAAAATGAGATGGAAAGAAGATTC
Source organism: Thalassia testudinum (assembly GCA_037157565.1). Taxonomy (NCBI): domain Eukaryota; kingdom Viridiplantae; phylum Streptophyta; class Magnoliopsida; order Alismatales; family Hydrocharitaceae; genus Thalassia; species Thalassia testudinum. Next base: position 125,094,278 of record JAZHRO010000014.1, on the reverse strand, counting down.
ACAATAACTCAAAAATATAAGGGTATATGTGCAATTTTCCCTCATTAAAATCTTCAATAAATATATTATGATTTTATGTAATTTTCAATTGACATATACTAGAGAAAATTGGTGCACATGTTAATCCCAAAACCAATCTTGAAACAGGTGAATATCAATAACGTGCAATTTTCAGAAAGCATGAGTGTGCATTTGCAATTTTGCCATAATAAAATAATTATAAATGAAAATTAATTTCTGGTGGAAATGGCATTAAATGTAATTTTTAATCAACTTGAAAATAGAGGATTTGGTGCTGCGGCTTATGCGCACAGGAGGAGGAGAGACGGATGTTGAGGCTACCACTGAAGATCACCCCGCTCAGGGCGCACCCAATGGTGGTGACGGTGCGGTTGATGGCAGCGTGTGGTGGTTGTAAGAAGGAGAAGAAGGTTGTGGGCGATGGTTCTGCGCGGCCTGGTAGGCGCGTGAGTGGGGTAAGGCGCCTGCACTGCGGTGAGGGCGGGCAAGCTAAGCTGAGGACCAGGTGCTAGAAAGTCGCTGGAGGAGGGGGCGCGCTACTGTGGAGAAGGTGCAGTGCCTGCAGGATACTTGGTGAGGGCGTGGGTGGGGCGGTGCGCCTGAAGGCGGGCGCTGGTGGCAGGTTGAGAGCCCGTGGGCGGTGGAGAAGGGCACGTGCCTGCAGGTGCGGGTGGCGAGGGCGGAGCGGGTGCCTGCAGGATGCTGGTGGTGAGGCAGGTCTGTAGAGTGGAGCACCAGGTGTTGGAAAGGCGCTAGCAGGAGGCAGGTGCTGGAGATGGGCGTGGGCCTGGCAGGGGCACGTAAGGTGGAGGCGCTGTAGTGAGGCATGCTGGTAATGCTGGAGTGGGTGCCTGTAGAGGTGGCTGGAGATGGTTGCAGCCAAGCAGGTGCGCGCAAGGTGGAGGCTGGTGCGGTGATGGCTCTGGAAGGGGGTGCTGTGATGGTGCTGGTGCGGTGGTTGGAGAGGCGGCTGGAGGGGGTGGTGGAAGACTTGGTGCACAGTGCACATGGTTGTTGCACGGTTTCTCCTCTCCACGGTGGAGAGGGTGGAGATCCCCGCCAGAGTGAGGAAGAACTCCTCCGCTCTCCAACTTTTCCCACCTCTTTATCTCCTTCCCCTGCGTGCGTGAGTTAAGGGATTTTCAAATCCCTTTGTTATTTTTGGCCGGCGGCTATTGAGGGAAGAGTTGCGGCTGGTCGAAGGATGGGGAAAAGTTGGCGCCATTTGTTAGAAAGGGAAATTTACCCTCACCTCCTTGTTCTTTTCTCAATATTCTTCCTGCACATAAAAACATAAAATCATTACTTATTAAGTTATAGAATGCTATAAAATAAATGTAAACTTAAATCATGATGCATGCAAACATTCTATAACTTAATGTAGTTATTAACAAACCTAAAAGGTAAGATTAAAGTTACTTAGGCGTAATATTAGTCCATTAAAATGGACTCATCAAATACCCCCATGCCTTAGATTTGCTAGTCCCTAGTGAAAATGAAAAGTAGTATAAGTAATCAGAAGATTTCTTCCTTTCTTATTTCAAAACTTTAGAGATCCAGACAAATGTGATGTGATAATAGTCTAAGTAACGAATCCAAGTGAAAAAGCCAATTTGCATTGGGAGTTCATACTTCACCCTTGGTAAATATTTCTGTCAGGATAGGCAACTACTTCCCTCAGGGATAAAGCAGAAGATAATCTGTAATTTGACCCTGGCTTTTAGCTTAGTTAGGAGATATCGAGTAGAATGGATTTGTATTTGGTGGCACACACTCCTCTGGTGTTACATGTAGTCTAATACTACAAACTCTAGATTAATAGACTATTGGACAAGTCAACTCTGAGAGAGGCTACACAACTGTGCTCTCTTGATATTCTTGGGCACTCCCTCTTTTCTTTCTTTATGAGATCATAAATCTCGCCAGATTTACAAATTGTACTCACTATTTGCTGGCCTCACATGGCATCCACACTTCAATTAAAGCCTTAATAACTCTACAACTAAGTTAGAGTCCTCAACCAGTATTCGGGTGATCAGAAATACTAAAAGGTAGGTATGGGTCATATTTGGTGGAATGCGATAGGTGTTCTGTTACCTCAGAAATAATGTTACATCGTAACTTGGACTTCTTTCTTTTTTTTATAATATAACTGTTTCTCTGTTTTCCTTTTCTTTTTTTTTTTGTTTCTTCTTTTTCTTCTTTTCTTTTCTCCCCTTTTTTTTATTTATTTTTAGGAGGCATTATTAGGGATGATGATGATCAAGAGGATATTGTGTGGCTTATTTGGTGAAAGTGCCTATTCTCGGCACCGGGAAGGAATGGATAGGACAGGCATATTTCTGACCTTGGATACTATTACCCTCCTTTAGCCGAGGACTCTATGAAGGACAGTCGTAACCATTCACCATAGTCATAGCTTTATTAAGACTCAATCTCTGTGTATCTGCCTTATTTGGTGACTCTCAGGAATTCACAAAAAGTACGCACATAGGAACAAAGAGTGAAAACTAAGCCTAACTCTAAAGTATCATCATCTAATTATCCAAAACTTAAGAGTCCTTGCACTAGACTTAGCGCACTAGTAATCTCTCTACTTTCTTCTCACAAATATGAGGTGGATCTACTAGAAGATAGTATGCTTGACTCCCTATTAACTGTCCAAGGGTTTAGTAGACTACAAATGCTGATTGATTTTCCTCAAGGATCCATTGCCAAGTCTACATGCACGTCAAATAAATGTACTGGATTCTGAACTTAAGAACTAATTCCGGAAGAAAAATCTCCAATGACAAAGGTATTTTGCTAGGGACTAACCCATTCAGCTCAAGAAATTTTTTTTTTATATGCTAACCTAAATGCATGAATACTTCCTAAAATGCAAATGCACTCCCCCATGCCTAAATTATACAATGTCCCCATTGTAAAAATTAAAACAGGAGGAGAAAGGAAAGAAATCACCTGATGACGGTGTTATTCAGACCGCTAGGTTGCCTCCCAACAGGCACTACATTTTCTGTCAGCAGCTAGACTTATAGGGAACCTGTAAGTCAGGTTCCAAACAGAAGAAATTAGGCCCTAAAGATATGCGTAACAGTGCAGGCCTAGAAAATAGGTAGCCACAGATGTTGGCGAGTTGATGATGCAATGTGATACCAAATGCTCGCCAGAAGATATGAAAACGAATAACCGCGTTGGCTACCTTGGGAGGTTTAGGAATAATAAATGGAATATGAAAAGGGACCTCCCGAAACGGAATAAGTGGAGGATAACAAGGATCCTCCAAAGCAGGATGGGTTTTAAAAGATATAAACATTATTAGTTCAAACCCTTGAATGGCGAGAGTAAAAGTACATGCATCAATCCACACTCGCCATTCTACCCGAGGATGTACTGGCCTGATATGTTCTCTAGAAAGAATGTACATGAGTAGAGATCTGAGCCAAGGATCTGTTAGGGAGTATAAGGGTTGTTGGTAGTGTTGGAAGGTAATGGTTAACTCCAATGAGGGCTTAGTCGGTGTCAGGTCGAATTCCAACAATGATTCATATTGTGTATACTCCCTAACAGTTGTAGAAAACTTCACGTTACCATGCCTAGCATTAATGATTGGAGTCATATTTGGATCAAGGGTAGACTCCAAATTACAACTCTTTGATGGCAGGGTCAAAATATCTGAATCATTATCAGTAAGCTCATCCACGAATTCATTTGGTTCACTCAAATTTTTCTCGAGGTGTATATGTGATTCATTAATGAAGACAGGAGTTGGATCCGTATCCTTAATTATTCCTAAAGGAGGATCAGTCTTAATATTTTGGAGCAAGCCTATATCATTGAATTCGTCATTCTTCTCGAGGTATAAATCCTCAATTGATGTATTTTGTCCCTGAGAGTGTCCCATAGACTTCTCGCTATTTTGTTTTCCCTCCTTTAATAGCAACTCTTGTTTTGATGGAGGATGACTCTCAAAAGAAGGGATAAATCTGGATTTAATCATATTATTTCTATCCTCTAGAGGTAAATCCCTAAATAATAAATAATTCCCTTGTGATTCACTCCATATTTTTAGTCCAAGTTCCTCTATTAGGGCATCCTCATTTTCTGAATTAGAGTCTTCATATCCCTGAGACCAAAATTGATCTAATTCATCCTCCATTCCATTAGGGTCACCTTCATTCGGTGCATTTAAATCATGAGGATACTGAATGGTAGGTGTTGATTTCCTAAGTGGAGGGTCAGGAGTAGGCTCATGATTACACCGCAAAAATACACCTGCAATTGTGCCGTCTTGTGCTATTTCCTAGCATTACCAGTGCATATTAGGTAGACATAGTCGCATTTGTAAAAATACACGCATGCATGCATTTAATTGAGAGGGGAGGAGAGAGAAATAATGGCCTTGTAATTTACATTTTTCCTCAAGTGCTACTTTGCAAAATTCACCATCTTTTTATTTTTAATTTTATTTGACTTTGAATTCTTCCCACGGCTGTAAGGCATGGCCTCTTCTTCCTCTTCGCGCCATGCTCTGCAGCAGGCTTGCCCTGTAGCCGCATGCCCTGCCAAGCCATACACAGCCGCATGCACAGCCAGGGCATGGCTGTCCATGCTTTCTTCCTCTATAAAACAGGTGCGGCTCCTTCTTGCAAAAGGGAGCCTGGTCCCCACGAAAAAAAACACATTGCAGCTCTTCTTCTCCAGGCCATCTCCTTCCCCTTCTCCCTCCATACGCAGCCCCTCCTCATTTGAGGAGACACTCTGCGAGCAGGAGCACCTCACAGTGGTGCACAACCACCACTGTGAGTCCACCACCGCCCAGCTCATCAGAGAGCCGGTGGGCATGGTGGTATTCTCTGTTTCGCCAATTCAGCCATTGGAGCAAGAGCTTCAAGCTTTGAAGCTCAAGCTCCTCACAGCAGTAGCGCACGCAGGCCACCACATGCGCCTGTAGGCTACCCTCGCCTTCAGCTTCTTCACATACACCCGCCTCTCCGCGCGCCCTGTCGCAAGTTTCGCCCGCAAGCCCAGCCGGCACATTCCTCTTCCGCGCGCACGCCGAGCCAGCCGCATCGCCTCCCGCACTCATAGCACCGGGCGCACCCGGTCACAAGGCTCACCCCGACACTGTAGCCACTGTTCACGCGTTTCAGCGGAACACTGTGGCTACAGTGCGGTGACCGGTAAGTTTCTCACTTAACCAGTCACCCGGCGCACCACACCCGCTGCTAGCCAGCGCGCACGTCCCGCCCCGCGTCTCGCTCCAGCGCCCGCCCACACATCTGCCAGCGCCCGCACCCGCTTGCGTATCCGCCCGCTTCAGCTTCTGCATCTGCGTCTCCCTTCGCCCACACCCGCCTCTTCAGCGCCCGATCTTCCCGTAGTGCGGTGCACTGCGACCTCTCTCCCCGTGCTCACTCCCTCCCACCACGCACGTCCTCGCACGCCTACACGTGTGTGTGTGCCCTCAGACGACGCCCCACTGCTGCAGACGGCTTAAACGCCTCCTTCACTCCAGCAGGAAGCTCTCCCTCTCTCTCTCACAGCACTCTCTCACTCTCTCTGCCGACACTTACACACACACACTCACACTCTCATACACACACACACACCTATACTCTACTTTATACATATCTATATATATACGTACATATATATATTTATATACATATATATATATTTATATACATATATACATATATATATATATATACATATATCTATACATATATTTGTACTTATATAACTATGTATTAGTCTATATACATACTTACATATATATATATATCTATATACTTATATATATATATATATACATATATATTTACCTATATACATATACTTATATACGTATAAATATATATATATATACATATATATACATATATACGTATATACTTATACATATATATATATATATATAAATATATTTACATATATACATATATATATATATATATACATATCTCTCTACATAAATTTATATATATATATTTTCACATTACTTACCATACGTTGTATCGCGGGAATATCTGCAACAGTTGCTGATATTCCCTGATACACGCGTACAGAAAGCGTGTTCGCACTCATCTTCCCCCCATCCACCTTACACGTGGCACTCCATCAAGTAGGTTGCATCTTCCTAGACGACGACCGACTCGACACCGTGCTACACTCCATCTCCACCTCCACCCCCACCCCCACCCCTTTATACATATATATCTATACCATATGTACCTTATTTCTGTTTCTCTTTCATGCCAGTAGAAAAGACAAAAAAATATATAAAATGGAAAAGATAATCCTTGACTTGCAGGTACTCAGTCTTGCGAATAGCAAGACCAATTTTTGAACCCTAATTTGGCTCAAAGCCAAGAACCTGATTTTGAGGGTGTGCCTCAAGGACAAGAATTATCAGAAAAAAATCTAAATAGAAAAAACACCAAAAACACAATAAACAAATAGAAGAGATTCATTGTAGGAAAGGCGTAGAAACTTCACTTCTAACCCCACTTCCCTGAGTTCGACCCTGGGCCTAAAAGTGACCAAGATAAAATCAAGTAGGCCAGGTAAAAAAAAATTTGTAAAGAGATGGTTAGGCTCGATTTAGGTTAACCACTATACACATTTCAACGATAAAATCACCATATTAACACAACCTAACCGGGTCCGACCAACATCGCTTTCAGCTCACTAAGGGTAAAATGAGGTTCCACCAAATAATCAATAGGGGAAGTGATAGGAATAATACAATCTTGACTCGAGTTGGTAGGGGAAAGGAGAATACTGTCATTGGGCTCAAGGTCCTCAAGAGGTACCATCTTCCCTTGCTTTTGACTCCAATATAGTTCAGGTGGATAATCACTATGATCGTTGTCCTCTAGTGGCTGTGTCTCATTGGGAGAGTCTTGGTGATAGCTACATAAAATTGGATCCCTATTGTCATTAGGTTCTTCAGAATTATTTTCATGATCATGATCGTATGGGTAGGGATCAGGACTATTTGGAAGCGTGTAGCTAAGTTCTCTTATTTCTTCATTTAACTATTGACTATTCCTCAACATCTCTCCCATTGACTCTGATGAGTCCATTTTAATGGACTAATATTATGCCTAAGTAACTTTAATCGTACCGTTTAGGTTTGTTAATAACTATATTAAGTTATTGAATGTTTGCATTCATCATGATTTAAGTTTACATCTATTTTATAGTATTCTATAACTTAATATGTAATGATGTTACGTTTTTATGATTGCAGGAATAATATTTGGAAAGAACAACGGGGTGGGGAATAAATTTCCCCAACACATATTCGGTGCCAGTCACAACTCCTCCCCCACATTTATCAAATATTCCGCCGCCCACCCTCAACAACTGAGGCCATATTTACAAAGTATTTTTGAAAACCCCTGGAAGGGCAGAGGAGAGGAGTTAAGAGGAGGTGGAGAAAGGAGAGGAGGGGCTGGATCATCCAAGGACGGTGTAACTCATGTGCACTGTGCACCAAATCGCCTTTCGCGCCCGCAGGCGTGCACTCATCTCCAGCGCCCCTACCAGGTCGCGCCTGCAGACGCATCCTCCCTGCCAGCGCCATCACCCCATCCTACCCTTCAGCCACACAAGCGCCCATCCACCCTCCAACGCCTCCCTACAGTGCGCCCCCCACCCCTGCAGACCCGCCTCAACTCACCAAATGCTCCATTCAGCGCTCCCTCTAGCCGCGCCTGAAGGCACTGCGCGCCTTCACCACTGCCAGGCCCTCACCCGTAGGCGCTGCACAGCCACACCGCTCACCCGTGCCCCTGCCAAGCACCGCAGGCACCGCACCGGCACCTACCTTTGCAACCGCAACGCTCCCCATCTCTGCAGACTGCCCTAGCCACCTGCAGGCACGTGCCCATCTTCAATCGCGCCCTCCAACCAACCTGTTGGCCCTGCCACCCCTGCAGGTGCCGCTAACGCTGCCCGTGGGCTGGTGCGCCCCCTCCTACAGGTGCACACCACCCACCGCACGTGCAAACCGCCTTAGCCACCTGTAGGTGCCCTACCTGTATGCATCGCCCGCATGCCCGCAGGTGTCCAGCGCTCCCTTCAGCCATGCCTAAAGGCACTGCATGCCTTCACGACTGCCAGCAGCCACCCCTGCAGGCACCGCTCATGCTCCCTGTAGGCAGGCACGCAGCTGCGGCTGTCATCTTCTCCTCCATCAGGCCGGAGGCCCTCCTCCGCCTGCTGTGCCCACCTCTAGCCATCTCTGTCGACACCGCAACCTCCATCAAATCGGCCTCCTCTTCGCCAACCTCCCTTAAGTGTTTAAGCCCCGCCGGTGCTCTCTCTCTCTCGTGAGGAGGAGAGAGAGTGAAAGCTCTATTTTCTCTACAATTAGAAATTACATCTAATGCCATTGCCACCAAAAATTAATTTTTTATTTATTATTATTTTATTATGGCAAAATTGTGAATGCGCACTCATACTTCTGATAATTGCACATTATTGATATTCACCTGTTTCAAGATTGGTTTTGGGATTAACATGTGCACCAACTTTCTCTAGTATATGTCATTTGAAAATTACATAAAATCTTCATATATTTATTGAAGATTTGAGTGAGGGAAATTGCACATATACCCTTATATTTTTGAATTATTTTGAATCTTCTTTCCTTCATATTTTATGTCAAATTTGACTAGGGATTTCACACTTAACCGAAAGAATATGAAATAATCGAGAGTTTTTTGCATAATTGCCTCCCTATGGACACAACCCGCTCTTCTGTGAGTGGTTATTTTTTTTATTGTTGATTAGTCAATTTTATCACCACTTAAATACTACATCGCATAGCGAAAAATCGACTCGTCAAATTGGCGCCTTTGCCGGGGAGGCAACAAATGCAATAGATTTACTTCTTTGCTTTTGAATATTCTAAGTTGTGAAATTATCTAATCAATTTTTTTTACTGTGTAAGGAATCTAATGAGGCGACGAGGTGCAACAGAGCGGTGATAGTAGCCACGAGCTAAGCCACACAAGGAAAAGACGTAGGAGGCCAAGATCCTGCTTTCACAAAGGATTCTCCATCGTCACAAAATTTACTTCTGTCTTTTCACCCTTGTAGTAATTGGGGCTGAATTTTTGGGGGTTTGTCCCCACATTCTTTAGCTACTAGGGCTTACATTATTTTTTGTGCATGCGTGATTCTATTTTCTGCTTGCCTTTAAAACCAACAAAGAAAATATCGAGCTACCTATTTAGAAGTTGCATGCCCTTAGGTGCACAAATTTAGGGGTGATTGAGCATCACATTAGATCTTTTTATTGCATTGCAAGCATATTAGCACGAAGAATGCTGGAGACAAGTACATCTTCCTAACTTTTGCATCCAGCTCATGTTCATGCATTTGCATTCAAATTAAAATTCAAGACCACCAAGTTGTTTGAATTTACTAATTTAGTGGTCACATAACTAAAATTGGGACTGATAATAAGATTCAACCCTAGAAGCAATTCACATTTCATCTGATTCTACGGGACTTGTCTGCGATTTCAAAAGAAATTACAAAGATTTGTGGTGTGTTGCACACTTCTGACACTGAGCATGCACATTAGGCACCACACTATGTCTCGATCCCTTAAGGCTATAGGCACTGATCTCTTTATCGGTGCAGACCCTCCTATTGTGCTTTGTGGTGGTGGTGATACTATCTTTTAACCAAGTGTTTTGATGCTCCACGGAGGGGACACCCCTTAAAGGAACAAAAGGGTAGTTAAGGGGCACTGCATACACATCGCCTCAAAGGAAGGGTTCGTCCTACTTGCATCCCTTTGTTCGTCCTTGGAGTAACTTCTCACTTGATCACCTGGGAGTATCATCCAAGCAAAGTATAGGTCCTAGGGCACTCGAAGGTTGAATTAAGGCACGTAATTGCAGTGAAAAACTTGTTTGGCCATTTATATTAACTAATTCAACCTCCGCAATAAAGAAGGTTAAGATTTCAAGTCCACACCCCTCTTATACCACTTTCGTGGCAACGGAGGGATAAGTCTTGATATTTTGACTTATCTTTGGAGTGGAGGTTTAACTTACTCAATAAAAACCTGAATTGTGTTTTGTATGCTTGGTAGACGCTCTCTTGAGGGTAGTCTAGTGTTTGATCCTGAGCCTGAGAGAATTCTTAGGAGAGCTCACCTATGAGTGGAAAAAAAAGGAATGGCTGAGCAAGGTGCAAATCAACAAAGGACCCTAAGGGACTATTTTATTCCAACTAACCAACCTGCACAAGCACTAAGATGACCGATAGGGGATAATCCATATGAGATCAAGAGCAGTACCATATCTTTATTGCCCTATTTTTATGGTACTACCAGGGAGGACCCCTATCGGCATTTAGAGGAATCCATCGAGGTCTGTTCCACGGTGAAGCTCTAGGGCTTTACTGATGAAGCTCTGATGAGGACTCTATTTCCTTTCTCCCTTAAGGATAAGGCCATGCACTGGTATCATTCCCTCGATGCAAGGGTAAATGATTGGGCCACCCTTAAGGGAGAATTTTTGAAAAAGTATTTTCCTATGAGTAAAACCAACCATTACAGAAGAGAGATTATGGGTTTTACTCAACAGGAAGGGGAGCAATTTCATGAGACTTGGGAGTGCTTTAATGACCCTCTTAGGTTATGCCCCCACCATCAAGTACCAAGATGGCAGTTGGTCGAAAGGTTCTATAATGGATTATCTGAAAAGCATAGGCAAACCATTGATGCTGCCTGTGCAGGAATCTTCATGACAAAAACTAAGGATGAAGACTGGGCATTATTTAAAACATTAAGCGACAACTCCATACATTTGTCCTCTGCCTATCAAGAGAGAAAACCATCAATCTTGCAGAGGATGATAGAGGCCCATGAAGCCGGGGCTTCTCAGGATTTGGCTTATCAAATTCAACTATTGAATAAAAACTTTGATAGGCTTTTAGCAAACCCTGGCATGAACCCGCAAGCAGCCTCTATTTTTCAGGCTTCAAGAGAATGCTCCATTTGCCAAAGCACAACGCATGCCACTGCGGAATGCCATCAGGCAAACCAATTCCCTGAGTTGATTCAGGCCGACTTGAACGTGGCCCAAGGTTTCTGCCCCCTCGCAATAACCCTTATTCCAACAATTATAATCCAGGGTGGCGGAACCATCCAAACTTCTCTTGGAAGCAAGGTGATGCTTCTAACTTAGGGAATACAAGACCCTTACCTCCCTAGCCCATATACCAACCTTCTTATGAAAATCCTCCTCCGAATAAGCCCTCTGAGATGGATGAACTGAAGGCCATGATGAAAGCAATGCAAGAGCATCAAAATATGGTTATCCAATATCAGAATAAGATGATTACTGATATGCAATCCCAAATTGGTCATCTTACTGAGGCAGTTAGGCAACGTGATCCGGGGAAGCTGCCTAGCTCCTCTGAGGAGAACCCTAAGGGCAAGGGGGTTGTATTCAGGGAGCACACCCATGCAGTGACCATGTTGAGTGGAAAAAAGATTGACAAGCCTAATAACACTCCTACAGTTACATCTCAGAATTCCCCTTCCACACCTAACCACACTTCCATCTCACCCAAGGAAGAGCCACACCACTCTCCCTTGCACAAAATCACCCACAATGAGGATGTCGTCCTTCCACCACCCCTTTCCCGCCATGACGACCCCTCCACCCAGAAGCCGAGGGTGCCCTATCCAGAGCACCTATCTATTCCTGGGGAATCTTTTGTTGGCTCGTCTGGAGCCAAGGATAGGACGGAAGAGATTATGGATACTTTTAGGCAAGTCCAAATTAACTTGCCTCTGTTGGAAGCGATTAGACATATTCCGTCCTATGCCATGTTTCTGAAGGACCTGTGCACCCAAAAGTGCCAATCTAGGAAATAGGTCCAAACCAAGGTCATCCTGCCTGACCATGTTAGCTCGATTCTTCAGCATGGAAAACCCCCCAAAATGAAAGGCCTAGGGGCCACGTAAATTTCAGTGGTTATAGGTAACCAACACATTGATGAGGCTCTGCTCGATCTGGGTGCGGGAGTAAACATTCTACCGAGCTCTGTCTATGACCTTTTGGGAGGAGGCAAGCTAAAGCCTAGTCTAGTAGTCCTCCAGGATGTAGACAGATCACTTAAGACATTGCAGGGATTGTTGGAAGATGTCCTTGTGAGAGTGGAGGATTTCTTCTTCCCCGTTGGCTTTCTGTAACTTGATATTGACCTATCTAATAAGCCAACAAACCCGTCCATTATTCTAAGATGCCCCTTCTTGGCCACAGCCAAAGCCTCTATAAATTGTAGATCTGGGGCACTTAAAATGGGCTTTGGGAACAAGAAGATCCGGTTGAATGTTTTTGATACTTACAAGCAACCCGGATTTGAAGATTGTTCTCAGATTGAGGTTGTTGATGAAATAATTGAAGAGACTACTCAGCCCTCTTATGTAGAGATCCCCTTCAGAAGGTCATATCTCAGCACCATCTCTCGATTGTTAAAGAAACTGAAAGGAAAATGTTCGAACTAGAAGAGTTGCTAGGGATGCACACTAAGTCTCTGTCCCCACCTTGGACTGTGAAGGTAGATCCACTACCTGAGGCGGGGACATCTCAACTAAAACCCTTAATCCAAAAGGCTCCTGAATTGGAGTTGAAACCCCTCCCGAGCACATTGAAATATGCTTTCCTTGGCCCTAATAACACTCTCCCCGTTATTATCTCATCTGCATTATCTGAATTGTTGGAGGGAGCTCTGCTTGAGTGTTTACAAAGGCACAAGGAAGCAATTTCCTGGACAATTGCTAATATTAAGGGTGTTGATCCCTCTCTTTGCATGCATCATATATACATGGACAAGTTCGTGAAGCCTTTCCGAGATATGCAGAGAAGGCTCAATCCAAATATGCGGGAGTTTGTTAAAAAGGAGATTCCGAAATGGCTGGATGTAGGGATTATCTATCCCATTTCAGATAGTAAATGGGTCAGTCCTATTCACGTAGTTCCGAAAAAGGCATGAATCACCGTGGAAGAGAATGACCAAGGTGGATTGGTGACCACTAGACCCTCAACTGGTTGGAGGGTCTGCATTGATTACCGTCGTTTAAACACAGCTAACCAGAATGACCATTTCCCCTTACCGTTTATCGATCAAATTCTGGAACGATTGGCGGGGAACAAGTACTTTTGTTTTCTTGACGGGTACTCTGGGTACAATCAGATAGCCATTTTTCCTGATGATTAGGAGCATACCACCTTCATGAGTCTGTATGGCACTTTTGCGTTCTGCTGAATGCCACTTGAGTTATGTAATGCTCCTACCACTTTCCAACGTTGTATGATGGCTATCTTTTTTGATATGATAGACGAGTTCGTTGAAATTTTCATGGATGACTTCTCCATTTATGGATCATCATTTGACCTATGCCTTTTGCACCTTGATAAAGTCTTAACCCATTGTGAAGAGGCAAAGCTGGTCCTTACCTGGGAGAAAAGCCACTTTATGATCCAGCAGGGCATTTTGTTAGGGCATGTAGTTTCCGAGAGAGCATTAGAGGTGGACACCGCAAAAATTGATTCCATCTCTAAGCTTCCATTGCCTACCAATGTTCGTCAAGTTAGATCTTTGCTTGGCCATGCTGGATTTTATAGGCGCTTCATTAGAGATTTCAGTAAAATATCTAAGCCACTCTACGACCTGTTAGCGAAGGATGTCTCCTTCGATTTTGATGATAGATGTGGCGAGGCTTTCCAAGTTTTGAAGAAAGCCCTCATTACCGTGTCTATCTCCAAGCACCATATTGGACTCTCCCATTTGAGCTTATGTGCGATGCTTCTGATTTTGCAGTGGGAGCTGTCTTAGGTCAAAGGGTTGATGGCAAACCTCATGTGCTGCATTATGCCAGCAAGACCCTTACGGATCCTCAGCAAAACTACATGGTCACTGAAAAGTAATTACTTGCTGTAGTATTTGCTTTGAAAGAGTTTCGATCTTATCTTTTGGGATCCAAGGTTGTAGTGTTCACTGATCATTCAGCCCTAAAGCATCTTTGGGCTAAAAAGGACACCAAACCTCGCCTAACTCATTTGATTCTGCTACTCCAAGAATTTGACCTGGTAATTAAAGACAGGAAAGTAGTTGAGAATGTCGTAGCAGACCATTTGTCTAGGATCCCTATTGAGGCATCAAACCCTGCTGGCGGTATTCAAGAGACTTTCTCTGATGAGTCTCTGATGGCAGTGGAAGCTAAAACTCCTTGGTTCGCTGACATAGTGAACTATCTGGTCATGGGCATTACCCCCAATACTTGGGACAAGCAGAAACGAGACAGGTTTCTCACCAATGCTAAATTTTATCACTGGGAGGAACCCGAGTTTTTTAGAACAGGCCCTGACCAGCTTTCTCGCCGTTGTGTCCCCGATGAAGAACAAAGAAGTGTTCTGAGCTTCTGCCATGACCTCCATTGTGGGGGACATTTTAGTGGGAAGAAGACTGCCAATAAGGCTCTTCAGTCTGGCTTTTGGTGGCCCACATTATTCCGAGATGCACATATGTATGTGAGCGCATGTCTACGTTGCCAGCAGACGGGAACCATTGGAAAAAGGGATGAGATGCCCCAACAACCTATTCTCCCTGTTGAAATCTTTTATATTTAGGGCATTGACTTCATGGGTCCCTTTCCTGTGTCCTTCGGATATGAATACATCCTTGTGGCAGTTGACTATGTATCAAAATAGATAGAAGCCTTACCCACACGAACTAATGACCATTCCGTGGTCTTGGGCTTTGTTAAGGCTAATATCATTTCTCGGTATGGGTGCCTAAGGATGATCATAAGTGATGGAGGACCTCACATTAAGAATGTGCACTTCACAAGACTACTCCAAAATTTGGGAGTCAACCACATGATAGCCACACCTTATCATTCCCAAACGAGTGGACAAGGTGAAGTGTCTAATAGGGAGATTAAACGAATTTTAGAAAAAAATGTCAGGCCTAATTGAAAGAATTGGTCTAAAAAACTAAATGACGCTCTTTGGGCCTACAGAACTACGTATAAGACTCCTTTGGGCATGTCTCCTTTCCATCTTGTCTATAGAAAAGCGTGCCACCTTCCCGTTGAAATCCAACATAAAGTTTATTGGGCTATTAAAAACGTTAACTTGAATATGGATAAAGTGTGAAAGGCACGTATATTAGAATTAAGTGAGCTTGAGGAGCTTCGTAACGAAGCCTATGAAACTTCTCAAGCTTACAAGCAACGTACAAAAGTCTTCCATGACAAGCACATCATTAGAAAGACTTTTGAGCCCAACCAATTGGTCTGGCTTTTCAATTCTAGACATAAATTATTCCCTGGAAAGCTCAAGTTCCGTTGGGATGGGCCATACGTTGTTATCAATACTTTCTCTCATGGAGCTGTAGAGATTCGGAACCCTATTTTAGGTGCGAGCCTTAAGGTAAATGGCCAGTGACTTAAATTGTATATTACTCTTTCTGATGGCGAGGTTTTGGATGCACTTCTGCTTGAGGAGCCTTAGCTCCTCCCACTCTCCTCCTCAGGTGATATTCTTCAATGTCTGCATTTTTCCAATGAGGGCATTGTCAGTCTTAGGCATGGGGGGACATAACCTGAGAATATTTATAGCATTTATAAATATTTGCATACATATTTATATATAAAAAAAATAAATATATATATCTCTTTTCTTGAGCTGAATGGGTTAGTCCCTAGTAGAATACCTTGGTCATTGGAGGTTTTTCTCCCAGAATTATTTCTTAAGTTTAGAATCCCATACATTTATTTCACGTGCACGTAGACTGGGTAAAGGATCCTCGAGGAAAATCAATAAGCATTTGTAGTCCACTAAACCCTTGGACAGTTCATAGGGAGTCATGCATACTATCTTCTAGTAGATCCACCTCATATTTGTGAGAACAAAGTAGAGAGATTACTGGTGTGCTAAGTCTAGTGCAAGGACTATTAAATTTTGGATAATTAGATGATGATACTTCAGAGTTAGGCGTAGTTTTCACTCTCTGTTCCTGTGTGCGTACTTTGAGTGAATTCCTGAGAGTCAGCAAATAAGGCAGTTACACAGAGATTGAGTCTTAATAAAGCTATAACTATGGTGGATGGTTACGACAGTCCTTCATAGAGTCCTCAGCTGAAGGAGGGTAATAATGTCAAAGGTCAGAAATATGCCTGTCCTATCCATTCCTTCCCGGTGCCGGGAATAGGCACTTCCACCAAATAAGCCACACAATATCCTCTTGACCATCATCATCCCGAATAATGCCTCATAAATAAAAGTCTGTGTCGTATTATGTTATTAAAAAAAAATAGAGAGAGAAAAAAGGAAAAGAAGGAAAAGAAGAAATATTTATATTAAAAAAAAAGGGTCCAAGTTGTAATGTAACATTATTTCTAAGGAAACAGAACACCTATCACGTTCCACCAAATATGACCATACCTACCTTTTAGTATTTCTAATCGCTCGAATACTGGTTGAGGACTCTAACTTAGTTGTAGAGTTATTAGGACTTTAATTGAAGTGTGGATGCCATGTGAGGCCACCAAATAGTGAATACAATTTCTAAATCTGGCGAGATTTGTGATCTCAAAAAGAAAGGAAAGAGGGAGTGCCCAGGAACATCAAGAAAGCACAGTTGTGTAGCCTTTCTCAGAGTTGATTTGTCTAATTGTCTAGAGATCTAGAGTCTGCAGAACTAGACTATATGCAGCACCAGATGAGTGTGTGCCACCAAATACAAATCCATTCAACTCGATATCTCCTACCTAAGCCAAATGCCGGGGTCAAATTATAGATTATCCTCTGCTTTATCCCCGATGGAAGTAGTTGCCTATCCCAGCAGCAATATTTACCAAGGGTGAAGTACGAACTTCCAATGCGAATTGGCTTTCTCATTTGGATCTGTTACTTAGGCTATTATCACGTCACATTTGTCTGGATCTCTAAAGTTTTGAAATAAGAAGAGAAGAAATCTTTTGATTACTTCTATTATTGCTAGGGACTAACAAATCTTAGGCATGGGGTATTTGATGAGTCCATTTCAATGGACTAATATTATGACTAAGTAACTTTAATCGTATCTTTTAGGTTTGTTAATAACTACATTAGGTTATAGAATGTTTGTGTTCATCATGATTTAAGTTTACATCTATGTTATAGTATTCTATAACTTAATATGTAATGATGTTACATTTTTATGATTGCAGGAAAGATATTTGGAAAGAACAAGGGGGGGAATAAATTTCCCCAACACATATTCGGTGCCAGCCGCAACTCCTCCCGCACATTTATCAAATCTTCCACCACACTCCCTCAATAACCGAGGCCACATTTAGAAAGGATTTTTTAAAATCCCGGGAAGGGCGGATGAGAGGAGTTAAGAGGAGGCGGAGAAAGGAGAGGAGGGGTTGGATCATCCAAGGGCGGTGTAACTCATGTGCACTGTGCACCAAACCGCCTTCCGCACCCGCAGGCGCGCACCCATCTCCAGCGCCCCTGTCAGGCTTCGCCCGCAGGCGCATCCTCCCTACCAGCACCATCACCCCATCCTGCCCTTCAGCCGCACAAGCACCCATCCACCCTACAGCGCCTCCACGCAGTGCGCCCCCCACCTCTGCAGACCTGCCTCGCCTCACCAGCCGCTCCATCCAGTGCTCCCTCCTGCTGCGCCTGAAGGTGTTGTGTGCCTTCACCACTGCCAGGCCCACACCTGTAGGCACTGCACAGCCGCACTGCTCACCCGCGCCCCTGCCAAGCACCACAGGAACCGCACCAGTGCCCTCCTTCGCAACCGCAGCGCTTCCCCTCTCTACAGACCACCCTAGCCACCTGTAGGCATGTGCCCATCTCCTATCGCACCCTCCAACCAACCCGAGGCCCTTCCACCCATGCAGGCACCGCTCATGCTCCTCGTGGGCTGGAGCGCCCCCTCCTGTAGGCGCACACCGGCCACTGTGCGTGCAAATCGCCCTAACCACCTGTAGGCACCCTACCTGTACGCACCGCCTGCACGGCCGCAGGCATCCAGCGCTCCCTCCAGCCACTCCTAAAGGCGCTACGCGCCTTCAACATCGCCAGCAGCCACCCCTGCAGGCACCGCTCATGCTCCCCACAGGCAGGCGTGCAGCTACGACTGTCATCTTCTCCTCAACAAACGAGGCCATATTTAGAAAAGGGATTTGAAAATCCATTAATTTGCGCGGGGGAGTGGAGTTAAGAGGACGGGGGCAAAGGAGAGAGGGAGGATCGGCACCTTCCCCCTGTGGGGAACTGCTTCCCCGTGTGCACAGTGCACCCCATCCTCCATTCCAGTGCCATCACCAGACCGTCCACCTTGCACACCTTCAGGCACGTGCCCATCTCTAGTCGCATCTCCAATCACCGCACCAGCCTGCACCGCGCCCTCCAACTAGCCAGCCTGCACCGCGCCCTCTGTAAACCCGCCTCGCTCCATCCCGCGCTCCCTCCAGCGTCGCCTGAATGCGCTGCGCGTCTTCACCCTGCTAGGTCATGCCCGCAGGTGCATCCTCCCTTCCAGCATCAACACCCCATCCTGCCCTTCAGCCGCACAAGCGCCCATCCACCCTCCAGCGGCTCCTTACAGCGACCCCCCACCTCTGCAGACCTGCCTCGCCACTCCAGCCGCTCCTGACGGTGCTGCGCACCTTCACCACTGCCAGGTTCACACCCGCAGGCGCTGCATAGCCGCTCCGCTCACCCTCTCCCTTGCCAAGCACCTGCAGGCACACCCTCCACCGCCTCACCGTAGGCACGCGCCCTACTCCAACACTGACGCCACTCCAGCACTCGCGCCCCTACAAGAGCCTGCAAGCGTCCGCCCGCCATCACCGCAGGCCTGTTCAGGTGCCTCCCCTCCGCTTCACCCAGCGCCTCAAGCACCGCACCTCCACACCCTCCTATGCACTCTGCAGAGCACCCACACGCCAACGCTTTCGTGTCTCCGCACATCTGCAGCACCTGCGGCAGCAGCAGCCTCTCCACCACCGCCACTCTTCTCCGCTAGCCGGCCACCACCGACCTTGCAATGTGCCGCTGTCGCCATTGTGAAGCACTCATTGAGACGCATCTCTGCGTGCGACCTCGCCATCAGCTGTCGACCCATGCTCGCACATGGAAGAGAGAGGCAAAAACCTCAATTTTTCACTCAATTAGTAATTACGGAAAATGCCATTGTCAAACCTACTATTAATTTATTTTCTAAATTAATATACTGCAGCAAATTTGCATGGACACCCCTTGCTTAATTTGGAATTACATATACTTGATTTCTTCTTATGAATGACATACAACATGAGATATTGATTATAGTACATTGGTGTCATTAGGTAGGAGACTAATATTAACATTGTTTGCTATTACCAAGGTCATTATTTAGAATATTATATTGTGGTAATTTTGCATGTGCACCCTCATCTTCTTGATTAATTATCTATATTGAGAATTTGTGTTGGAAATGAGAGCACTAGTTAGCATGCACCTCCATTGATATTCCCGATTGCTTGATGCATTGTTACTCATTTTTAATAGGCTAATTCCCCCCTATGGAGATGACCTAACTTTTCGTGGTTAGTTTTGAGAATTTAAGTGTTTTGAAAAGCGATTTTCTACCATGCGATTAAACACAACGACACATCATTTTATATTAAAGTTTTCAAAGAAAACGAAGATCGCTCTTCCAAATGGCATCGTTGCCGGGGAGGAAAAATGGCTATTAACTTTTTGGGAATTTTATGTCATTTTTATGCTATTTAGAAAGCTTTTCTGAATTACTAACTGTGGATTTTCTTCTGTGCAAAAACACGCGACGAATGCGATGGGCGCGCACGGTGGAGATGATCTTTTTGGTGGACCTTGACGCCACCTGGAGGCCAGAAACAGGAACACGTGGGCCTTGATCCCACGCACATAGGCTTACGGAGAAGCCTATTTCTGATTTAGTCAGTAGATCTTAGTTAGATTTAGTTTAGGTAGACACTAGAATTTAATTTCTATCATTTGGACCCTTGTCGGGTATTTTCGGGAATGAGTTCCCAGTGCCACTTTATTTCTTATCGCTCTTGTATGCAGGAGCGTATTTTCGGGAGTGTGATCCCATTTATTTAGATTATAGGATTATTTGAACTGTTTGAACTGAATTTTGGTTAGTCAGTTAGATTAGGTCTGTTTGTTATTATTATTAAAAAAAAATTTGAACTGCCTGCTAGAAGCTGCATATCTATAGGATGACCATCTAGGACTAAATGAGCAGCATCTAGTTTATTTTTATTGCATTACATTCAATATTGCACGAAGAAAGCTGGAGTAAGGTATGTCTTGTGTTGAGCATCAATTACCTGTCATGCATATGCATTGAACCTAAATCTAAGACCACTAAAGTGCTTGAATCAAATTAATTCAGTGGTCACTTTAAAAATTGGGACTGCTAAGAGGTTGGACTTTAAAATCTGTGACTGAAAATTGTGTGCAAAAGGGTCTTGTTTGCGAATTTTCAAAAATCAAAACACGATCGTATGCTTGCACACTTGAGACACTGTGCACCTCACACATAAGGTCACTAGATAAATTTCTACCTCTCCTCTTTTGCTCCACAAGGGAAGTTAGTCAGAAATCAACAAGCCTATCCACCAAGTTACTTCAGTTCCTCGTGTGTGGGCTCGATTCGAGACTTCCATCCCTTGTGAGTAGGTTATAGGCACCAGCGAAGGTTGGCCTAGGAAGTGTAATTTTTTGCAAAACTTGTTTGGCCATCAACTAAACATATAACTCTGAGACCTACAATCTACTAAAAATAGATCCCAATAAATTTGCATTTGCTTTGACAGTAGAATTCTTTAGGAAGTTTCTGCTTGTATTCTGAAATCTTCTAAATCATAAGAAAGTTAAAATTATTTTGCTTAAAGAAATGGATCACCCTTACTTCTATCAGTCAGATTATCAGAGTCAATACTTCCCATCTTTTAATCAGGATCCTATGCCCCGAGCGTATCCATCCTTTGATGTGTACATCGATAATTCATGGGGTCATTCATATTTTTATCCTAGGAGTACTGGCTTGATAACTCCCACTTTTTAGCAGAGCTTAGGAGCGAGATTTCCCAATCCTGAAATCCCTACTTCTATGCAAACACCCAACCCTCACACCCTTCACGATTTTCCATTTTGAGGTTGGACCGATACCCCTAGGCAATCAGAGCCTGAAATTGACTATCCTCCCCAACCTGATAATAGTAGCCTCCCCTCTTTTATGATAGAAATGCAAAAACAGCAAAAGGAAATGATGGAATCAATGAGAGAGATGTTGAGGAATAGTCAACAGCTAAATTAAGAAATAAGACAACTTAGCTACACGCTCCCAATAGTCCTAATCCCTACCCATATGATCATGATCATGAAAATAATTCTGAGGAACCTAATGACAATAGGGATCCAATTTTATGTAGCTATCACCTAGACTCTCCTAATGAGACACGGCCACTAGAGGACAACGACCATAGTGATTATCCACCTGAACTATATTGGAGTCAAAAGCAAGGGAAGATGGTACCTCTTGTTGACCTTGACCCCAATGACAGTATTCTCCTTAACCCTACCAACCCAGGTCAAGGTTGTATTATTCCTATCACTTCCCCTATTGATTATTTGGTGGAATCTCATTCTACCCTTAGTGAGCCTACTCCTGACCCTCCACTTAGGGAATCAACACCTATCATTCAATATCCTGAGGATTTAAATGCACTCAATGAAGGTGACCCTAACGGAATGGAGGATGAATTAGATCAATTTTGGTCCCAAGGATATGAAGAGTCTATTTCAAAGGATGGGGATGCCCCAATAGAGGAACCTGGACTGAAAATCTGGAGTGAACCACAAGGGAATTATTTATCATTTGAGGATTTAACTCTAGAGGATAGAAATAATATGATTAAATCTAGATTCTTCCTTTCTTTTGAGAGTCATCCTCCGTCAAAACTGGAGTTGATATTAAAGGAGGACAAACAAAATAATGAGAAGTCTGTAGGAGACTCTCGGGGACTAAACATGTCAATTGAGGATTTATACCCTGACAACAGTAACGAATTCAATGATATAGGCTTGCTCCAAAATATTAAGACTAATCCTCCTTTAGACATAATTGAGGATACTGATCCAACTCCTAATGAATCACATATACACCCCGACAAATATTTGAGAGAACAATCTGGGGATGAGCTGAATGATAATGATTCTTACATTTTTACCCTGCCATCAAAAAGTTGTAATTTGGAGTCTACCCTTGATTCAAATATGACTCCGATCTTTAATGTTAAGCAGGGTAGCGTGAAGTTGTCTACAACTAGGGAGTGTACAAAATCTGAATCATTGTTGGAATTAGACCTAACACTGACTAAGCCCTTGTTGGACTTAATCATTACATTCCAACACTACAAACAACCCTTATACTCCCTAACTGATCTTGGCTCAGATCTCTGCTCATGTACATTGTTTCTAGAGAACATATCAGGCTAGTACATCCTCGAGTAGAATGGCGAGTGTGGATTAATGCTTGTATTTTTACTCTCACCATTCAAGGGTTCGAACTAATAATGTGTATATCTTTTAAAGCCCATTCTGGAGGATCCTTATTATCCTACACTTATTCCGTTGTGGGAGGTCCCTTTTCATATTCCGTTTATTATTCCAAAACCTCCCAAGGTAGCCAACGCAGTTATTCGCTTTCATATCTTCTGGCGAGCATTTGGTATCACGTTGCATCATCAACTCGCCAACATCCGTGGCTACCTATTTTCTAGGACTGCACTGTAACGCATATTTTTAGGACCTAATTTTTTCTATTTGGAACCTGACTTACAGGTTCCTTATAAGTCTAGCTGCTGACAGAAAATGCAGCATTTGTTGGGAGGCAACCCAGCGGTCTGAATAACACCGTCATCAGGTGATTTCTTTCCTTTCTCCTCCTGTTTTAATTTTTACAATGGGGACATTGTAGAATTTAGGCATGGGGGAGTGCATTTGCATTTTAGGAAGTATTCATGAATTTAGGTTAGCATATAAAAAAAAAATCCGTTGAGCTGAATGGGTTAGTCCCTAGAAAAATACCTTTGTCATTGGAGATTTTTCTTCCGGAATTATTTCTTAAGTTTAGAATCCAGTACATTTATTTGACGTGCACGTAGACTTGGTAATGGATCCTTGAGGAAAATCAATCAGCATTTGTAGTCTACTAAACCCTTGAACAGCTAATAAGGAGTCAAGCATACTATCTTCTAGTAGATCCACCTCATATTTCTGAGAAGAAAGTAGAGAGATTACTGGTGCGCTAAGTCTAGTGCAAAGACTCTTAAGTTTTGGATAATTAGATGATGATACTTTAGAGTTAGGCATAGTTTTCACTCTCTGTTCCTGTGTGCGTACTTTGTGTGAATTCCTGAGAGTCACCAAATAAGGCAGATACACAGAGATTGAGTCTTAATAAAGCTATGACTATGGTGAATGGTTACGACTGTCCTTCATAGAGTCCTCGGCTGAAGGAGGGTAATAGTATCAAAGGTCAGAAATACGCCTGTGCTATCCATTCCTTCCCGATGTCGAGAATAGGCACTTCCACAAAATAAGCCACACAATATCCTCTTGATCATCATCATCCCTAATAATGCCTCGTAAAAATAAATAAAAAAAAGGGGAGAAAAGAAAAGAAGAAGAAAAGATCTCTGCTCATGTACATTGTTTCTAGAGAACATATCAGGCCAGTACGTCCTCGAGTAGAATGGCGAGTGTGGATTAATGCTTGTACTTTTACTTTCACCATTCAAGGGTTCGAACTAATAATGTGTATATCTTTTGAAACCCGTCTTGCTCTGGAGGATCCTTATTATCCTACACTTATTCCGTTGCGGGAGGTCCCTTTTCATATTCCGTTTATTATTCCAAAACCTCCCAAGGTAGCCAATGCAGTTATTCGCTTTCATATCTTCTGGCGAGCATTTGGTATCACATTGCATCATCAACTCGCCAACATCCGTGGCTACCTATTTTCTAGGCCTGCACTGTAATGCATATTTTTAGAGCCTAATTTTTTCTGTTTGGAACCTGACTTACAAGTTCCTTATAAGTCTAGCTGCTGACAGAAAATGCAGCGCTTGTTTGGGAGGCAACCCAGCGGTCTGAATAACACCATCATCAGGTGATTTCTTTCCTTTTTCCTCCTGTTTTAATTTTACAATGGAGACATTGTAGGATTTAGGCATAGGGGGGTCCATTTGCATTTTAGGAAGTATTCATGAATTTAGTTTAGAGCATATAAAAAAGAAAAAACAATTCATCTTTTCTTGAGCTGATTGGGTTACCCTAGCAAAATACCTTTGTCATTGGGGGTTTTTCTTCCCGAATTATTTCTTAAGTTTACAATCCAATACATTTATTTCACATGCACGTAGACATGGTAATAGATCCTTGAAGAAAACCAATAAGATGTGTAGTCTATTGAACCCTTGGACAGTTCATAGGGAGTCAGGCATACTATCTTCTAGTAGATCCACCTCATATTTGTGAGAAGAAAGTAGAGAAATTACTGGTGCACTAAGTCTAGTGCAAGGACTCTTAAATTTTGGATAATTAGCTGATACTTCAGAGTTAGGCGTAGTTTTCACTCTCTATTCCTATGTGTGTACTTTGAGTGAATTCCTGAGAGTCACCAAATAAAGCAGATACACAGAGATTGAGCCTTAATAAGGCTATAACTATGGTGGATGGTTACGACCGTCGTTCATAGAGTCCTCAGCTGAAGGAGGGTATTATTGTCAAAGGTCAGAAATACGCATGTCCTATCCATTCCTTCCTGGTGCTGAGAATAGGCACTTCCACCAAATAAGCCACAAAATATCCTCTTCACCATCATCATCCCGAATAATTCCTCATAAATAAAAGTCTGCGTCGTATTATGTTGATTTATGTTATAAAAAAAAAGAAAAAAAAAGAGAGAAAAGAAAAGAAGAAAAAGAAGAAACAGAAAAAGAAGAAATATTTCTATAACAAAAAAAAAGGTCCAAGTTATAATGTAACATTATTTCTGAGGCAACAGAATACCTATCATGTTCCACTAAATATGACCCATACCTACCTTTTAGTATTTCTGATCGCCCGAATACTGGTTGAGGACTCTAACTTAGTTGTAGAGTTATTAAGACTTTAATTGAAGTGTGGATGCCATGTGAGGCCACCAAATAATGAGTACAATTTCTAATTCTAGTGAGATTTGTGATCTTAGAAAGAAAGAAAAGAGGGAGTGCCTAGGAACATCATGAGAGCACAGTTGTGTAGCCTCTCTTAGAGTTGACTTGTCTAATTATCTAGAAATCTAGAGTCTATAGTACTAGTCTACATGTAGCACCAGATAAGTGTGTGCCACCAAATACAAATCCTTTCAACTCGATATCTCCTACCTAAGCCAAACTCCAGGGTCAAATTATATATTATCCTCTGCTTTATCCCCGAGGGAAGTAGTTGCCTATCTCGACAGCAATATTTACCAAGGGTAAAGTACGAACTTCCAAGGCAAATTGGCTCTTTCACTTGTATCTGTTACTTAGGCTATTATCACGTCACATTTGTCTGGATCTCTAAAGTTTGAAATAAGAAAAGAAGAAATCTTCTGATTACTTCTATTATTTTTTATTTTTGCTAGGGACTACCAAATCTTAGGCATGGGGGTATTTGATGAGTCAATTTTAATGAACTAATATTACACCTTTTGATTACTTCTATTATTTTTTATTTTTGCTAGGAACTAGCAAATCTTAGGCATGGGGGTATTTGATGAGTCTATTTTAATGGACTAATATTACGCCTAAGTAATTTTAATCATACCTTTTAAGTTTGTTAATAACTACATTAAGTTATAGAATGTTTGCATGCATCATGATTTAAGTTTACATCTATTTTATAGCATTCTATAACTTAATAAGTAATGAGTTTATGTTTTTATGATTGCAGGAATAATATTTGGAAAGAACAAGGAGGGGGGAATAAATTTCTCCAACACATATCCAGTGCCAGCCACAACTCCTCCCGCACATTTCTCAAATCATCCGCCGCCCTCCCTCGACAAATGAGGCCATATTTAGAAAAGGGATTTGAAAATCCCTTAATTGGCGTGAGGGAGAGGAGTTAAGAGGATGGGCCAAAGGAGAGAGGCAGGATCTGCATCTTCCCCCTGCAGGGAACTGCTTCCCCGCGTATACTGTACACCCCATCGTCCCTTCCAGTGCCATCACCAGACCGTCCACCTTGTGCGTCTGCAGGCGCATGCCCATCTCCAACCGCACTCCAATCACCAAACCAGCCTACACCGCACCCTCCAACCAGCCAGCAGGCGCGCACCCCTCTGTAGACCCGCCTCGCTCCATCCTGCACTCCCTCCAGTCGCGCCTGAAGGCGTTGTGTGTCTTCACACTGCTAGGCCGCATACGCAGGCGCATCCTCCCTTCCAGCACCATCACCCCATCCTGCCCTCCAGTCGCACAAGCACCCATCCACCCTCCAGCACCTCCTTGCAGCGTGCCCCTTGACCTCTGTAGACTCGCCTCGCTACTCCAGCCGCTCCTGAAGGCGCTGCGCACCTTCACCGCTGCTAGGCCCGCACCCACAGGCGCTGCATAGCCGCTCCGCTCACCCTCTAGCGCCTCACCGCAGGCGCGCACCCTACTCCAGCGATGACGCCACTCCAGCACCCGCGCCCCAGCAAGTGCCTGCAGGCGTCCGTCCGCCATCACAGTAGGCCTGTTCAGGTGCCTCACCTCTACTTCACCCAGCACCTCAAGCCCCTCACCTCCACGCGAGCCTACACACTCTGCAGAGCGCCTGCACGCCAATGCCTTTGCTTCTCTGCGCATCTGCAGCACGCACGGCAGCAACAACCTCTCCACCGCCACCACTCCTCTCCATCGGCCGGCCGCCACCGACCTCTCAATGTGCCACTGCTGCCATTGTGAAGCACTCGACAAGATGCATCTCTACGTGCGACCTCGCCATCAGCCGTCAACCAATGCTCGCGCACGGAAGGGGGAGGCAAAAGCCTCTATTTTTCACTCAATTAGTAATTATGGAAAATGCCATTCTCGAAGCTACTATTCATTTATTTCTGAATTAATATACTGCAGCAAATTTGCATGGACACCCCTTGCTTAATTTGGAAATACATATAATTGATTTCTTCTTTTGAATGACATACAACATGAGATATTGATTATAGTACATTGGTGTCATTAGGTAGGAGATTAATATTAGCATTGTTTGCTATTACCAAGGTCATTATTTAGAATATATATTGTGGTAATTTTGCATGTGCGCCCTCATCTTCTTGATTAATTATCCATATCTAGAATTTATGCTGGAAATGAGAGCACTAGTTAGCATGCACCTCCATTGATATTCCCGATTGCTTGATGCATTATTACTCATTTTTAATTGGCTAGTTCCTCGCTGTGGAGACGACCTAACTCTTCATGGTTAGTTTTGAGAATTTAAATGTTTTGAAATTTTCCACCATGCGATTAAACACGACACATCATTTTATATTAAAGTTTTCAACGAAAACGAAGATCACTCTTTCAATTAACATGTGCACCAACTTTCTCTAGTATATGTTAATTGAAAATTACATAAAATCATCATATATTTATTGAAGATTTGAGTGAGGGAAAATTGCACATATACCCTTATATTTTTGAATTATTGTGAATCTTCTTTCCTTCACATTTTATGTGGGATTTGACTAGGGATTTCGCACTTGACCGAAAGAATATGAAATAATTGAGAGTTTATTGCATAATTGCCTTCCTGTGGACACGACTCACTCTTCTGTGAGTGGTTATTTTTTTTATTGTTGATTAGTTGATTTTTCCACCACTTAAATACTACAATGCATAGCGGAAAATCGACTCGTCAAATTCCATCATTTCCTTTTGCTGTTTTTGAATTTCTATCATAAAAGAGGAGAGGCTACTATTATCAGGTTGGCTAGGATAGTCAATTTTAGGCTTTGGTTGCCTAGGGGTATCGGTCTAACCTTGATACGGAAAATCGTGAAGGGTGGGAGGGTTGGGTGTTTGCATGGAAGTAGGGATTTCAGGGTTGGGAAATCCCTCACCTAGGCTCTGCTAAAAAGTGCGAGTTATCAAGCCAGTATTCCCAGGATAAGAATAAGAATGATCCTATTAATTGTCAATGTACCCATCAAAGGATGGATACGCTCGAGGCATGGGATCCTGATTAAAAGATGGGAAGTATTGACTCTAATAATCTAAATGATAGGAGTAAGGGTAATCCATTTCTTTAAGCAAAACAGTTTTAACTCTCTTTGGATTTAGCAGAATTTAGAATACAAGCAGAAACTTCCTAGAGAGTTCTACTTTCAAAGCAAAATCAAATTCAGTGGGATCTTATTTTTAGTAGATTGTAGGTCTTAGAATTAAATGTTCAATTGGTGGCCAAACAAGTTTTGCAAAAAATTACGCTTCCTAGGCCAACCTTCGCTAATGCCTATAACCTACTCGCAAGGGATGGAAGTCTCAAATCGAGCCCACACACGAGGAACCAAAGTAACTTGGTGGATAGGCTTGTTGATTTCTGACTAACTTCCCTTGTGGTGCAAAAGAGGAGAGGTAGAAATTTATCTAGTGACCTTATGTGTGAGGTGCACAGTGTCTCAAGTGTGCAAACATACGATCATTTTTTGATTTTTGAAATTTCGCAAGTAGGATCCTTTTGCACACAATTTTCAGTCACAGATTTTAAGGTCAACGTCTTAGCAGTCCCAATTTTTAAAGTGACCACTGAATTAATTTGATTCAAGCACTTTAGTGGTATGAGATTTAGGTTCAATGCATATGCATGACAGGTAATTGATGCTCAAGAGAAGACGTACTTTACTCCAGCTTTCTTCGTGCAATGTATGCAATGCAGTAAAAATAAACTAGATGCTGCTCATTCAGTCCTAGATGATCGTCCTATAGATATGCAGCTTCTAGCAGGCAGTTCAATTTTTTTTTTAATAATAACAATAAACAAACAGACCTAATCTACTAACTAACCAAAATGTAGTTCAAACAATGCAAATAATCCTATAATCTAAAAAAATTGGAGCACACTCTCGAAAATACGCTCCCGTATACAAGAGTGACTAAAGTGGCACTGGGAACACATTCCCAAAAATACCCGACAAGGGTCCAAAAGACATAAATTAAATTCTAATGTCTATCTAAACTAAATCTAACTAAGATCTACTAACTAAATCAGAAATTGGCTACTCCGTAAGCCTATGTGTGTGGGATCAAGGCCCACGTGTTCCTATTTTTGGCCTCCAGGTGGCGTCAAGGTCCACCAAAAAGATCGTCTCCGTCGTGCGCTTCGTTCAGGTTCAATGTTGTCGCTCTGCTGCGCCTCTTGCCGTGTCAGATTCCTCGCATAATAAAAAAATGACCAGATGATTGCACAACTCAGAATATTCAAAAATAATAATGTGAATCTATTACGTCTTTTGCCTCCCCGGCAACGGCACCAATTTGATAGGTCGATTTTCCGTTTTGATTGAGTTTCGCAAATGAAATAACACGTTGTAGTATTTAAGTGGTGGAAAAATCGACTAATCAACAATAAAAATAACCACTCACAGAAAAGTGGGTCGTGTCCACACAGAGGCAATTATGCAATAAACTCTCAATTATTTTGTATTCTTTCGGTCAAGTGCAAAATCCCTAGCCAAATTTGACATAAAATGCGATGGAAAGAAGATTCACAATAACTCAAAAATATAAGGTATATGTGCAATTTTCCGTCACTGAAATCTTAAATAAATATATGATGATTTTATGTAATTTTCAATTGACATATACTAGAGAAAATTGGTGCACATGTTAATCCCAAAACCAATCTTGAAACAGGTGAATATCAATAACATGTGATTATCAGAAAGCATGAGTGTGAATTTGCAATTTTGCCACAATAAAATAATCATAAATGAAAATTAATTTCTTGTGGAAATGGCATTAAATGTAATTTTTAATCAACTTGAAAACATAGGATTTGTTGCCACGGCTTGTGCGCAAAGGAGGAGGAGAGACAGACGTTAAGGCTGCCGCTGAAGATCACCCCGCTCAAGCCACACCCGATGGTGGTGATGGCGCGGCTAATGGCAGCCTGTGGTGGCTGCAAGAAGGGGAAGAAGGTTGCGGGTGGTGGTTCTGCGCGGCCTGGCAGTGGCGCAGGTGGGGCAAGGTGCCTGCACTGCGGTGAGGGTAGGCAAGCTAAGAGGAGGACCAGGCACTAGAAAGGCATTGGAGGAGGGGGCGCGCTGCAGTGGAGAAGGTGTGGTGCCTGCAGGCTGCTTGGTGAGGGCGCGGGTGGGGTAGTGCGTCTGAAGGTGGGCGCTGGTGGCAAGCAGAGCGCCTGCAGTCGCTGGAGAAGGGCGCGCGCCTGCAGGCACGGGTGGCGAGGGCGGAGCGGGTGCCTGCAGGGTGCTAGTGGCGAGGCAGGTCTGTAGAGAGGAGCACTAGGCGCTGGAAAGGTGCTGGCAGGAGGCGGGCACTGGAGATGGGTGCGGGCCTGCTAGGGGCATGTAAGGTGGAGGCGTTGCAGTGAGGCATGCAGGTGGTGCTGGAGCGGGTGCCTTCAGGGAAGGCTGGAGATGGTTATGGCCTGGTAGGGGCGTGCATGGTGGAGGCTAGTGCGGTGATGGCGCTGGAAGCGGGGTGCTATGATGGCACTGGTGTGGTGGCTGGAGGGGGCGGTGGAAGACTTGGTGCACAGTGCACACACTGGTTGCACGGTTCCTCCTCTCCACGGTGGAGAAGGTGGAGATCCCCACTAGAGTAAGGAAGAAGCTCCTCCGCTCTCCAACTTTTCCCACCTCTTTATCTCCTCCCCCTGCAAGCGTGAGATAACGGATTTTCAAATCCCTTTGCTATTTTTGGCCGGTGGCTGTTGAGGGAAGAGTTGTGGCTGGCCGGAGGATGGGGAAAAGATGGCGCCATTTGTTAGAAAAGGAAATTTACCCTCACCTCCTTGTTCTTTTCTCAATATTCTTCCTGCACATAAAAACCTAAAATCCTTACTTATTAAGTTATAGAATGCTATGAAACAGATGTAAACTTAAATCATGTTGCATGCAAACATTCTATAACTTAATGTAGTTATTAACAGACCTAAAAGGTAAGATTAAAGTTACTTAGGCGTAATATTAGTCCATTAAAATGGACTCATCAGTTCTCTACCATGTAGGGGTCTTTGCGGGACTCTCCCTTCCTGGTTGCCCAGGTAATTCTCAGGTGGACGACTTTTTGATCCAGGGTTATCATCTGCCCCAAACCTCTATAGTCATCCAAAAATCTTTGGGTGCATTAATTGGGTCAATATCATATCCAGTCCCTCATCTCCTCTATTTAGAGCACGCACACATATTTTCATTGGGAGTCTCTTTCAGGTCAAATCACTTCGTTCTAAACTTGAATTTTGATTCTACATCTTGATTCCACCATCCGATTCAAACATGCAGCTTGGTTACTTAGGAAATCCATTAAAGAAACCTGAATCACAAAGATCCATGAGAGAAAGAATGGTTGAGGATTCCCTTAGATTTTATGAGATTGATTACAAAACCTCAAGACCAATGGAAGACTTTCAGGTTAGTGTACCAACAACAACAACCTTCATCATAAACTGTGCCAAATTGTTACTAGCAGAAGCAACAAAGGGATCAACCCAGGATATTCTCATAATAGGATACATCGAGATAGAAAAGTTGCATAACTTTGAATATTTCCAATGCATGACAAATCCTGTACTTTGGGAAAAACACCAAGATGATCTTGAAAAATAGGAAGAAATGATGAAATTGTTGAAACAAGTTATCGATCAAAAATACCTGTACATACCCCAATCTGATTTCCCAAATCCCGGGATTGAAATGCAAGGTTGTTGTGGATTCCCAACCCAAATGGAATATAACATGCCTGATCTTGAATTAGGTAGGGAAGGCCCAATTGCACGATAACACGATTGTGAGCCAGCCCTAGAAAACCAAAACCCTAGTTCGCCAAGCATAGAATTCCTAGACTCCTGTAATAATGAGATTGAATCAGAACCTTTCAAGGGTGTAAAGCCCATCCCTTATTCTAATAAGGTAACCCCTGAAGGAAATTCTAACCTAGATTCTAGTAATTCAACCCACATCTTTAGCCTACAATCTGGATCTAAATCTTATTAGGATGATTACAAGGCCCCGTATGACGAAGATCAAAGTTTGAATTGAGATTATGATTCTGGGCCTTTATTTGATGAATGTACCTCTCCAACATACTCAGAGGTATAGATTGATTTTTCAGAAGTCATCCCAATCTACGATACAGAAACCGAGGGGTTGGAAGAGTGGGATTTTGATTGGGTCTTCCCTACAAGCCAAAATCCTGAGCCCAGTGTGATTTACTTTGTGGTGGAACCTCTGATCTCGAATCAAATTCAGAACTTGATTCTCACAAATTCTCTGATGATTTCAAATCTTACCATGATTTCAGAGAACCATTGTTTCCTGACGACTACAAGCCAATCTATGACCTCAGCTCACATGATTCACTCTTCGATTCCGACTCTAAGGTCCTTAATCCTGAGATCATTGATTTAAATTTAGGTTTCATTGAGATGGAATCATTCCTTTTCGATCCTCAGGAATCAAAACCAAAAATTGCCAAGAGTGACTACAACCCAGAATTCGAATCTTTTATTGGCTCAGATTTTCTTCATCCTATAAACACTCTTCAGGCATTTACCTCCAAGTTTGATGGCTATTATGAGGACTCTTTAAATGAACCTACCTTTGAACCCTTACTAGAGGAGCCCTCATACACAACTCTTATTGGTGCCACTTCTTCCACATATACAGAACTTATTCCAACCCGTTTTCAACCTTGACCAGCAACTAGACTCAATTTCTATTCTGATTCCCCTCTTACTAAGCCAATTGCAGATGATTCGCCTCCACATCATTATCAGGTTTCAGACATTGATCAAACTACAAAACATGCCCCATCCTTCTCTAATCACTCCTATAGGGTTCGTACATCATCCACTGCTACTTTTTCATATAAGGATCCCTACTCTGATTAGGCGATTTGACCCAGCCAAACCTTGGATTCACACTTCCACATCATTCTAAGCTCCACAGTATATGGTGGGTTCCACATCTCTTGATCTACATGTATCAACCCACCAGATTGATTGGGTTTGGGCTACATCATTAGCCTGTTCATCTGATCAAGAACCTGGTTGGACCAACCAAGCTTTTGATCAAGGTGCTTATTCTGCAAAACTCAGCTAATTTGACCACTCCTCCATAACATTTCCTGCTCGGCTGAAGGCATTGAATTTAGAGCTTAATGGAAGGCAACCCGTCATTCCAAAAATCGAGATCCTTCTAATTATCCTTCTATACTTCACATCTATTGCACCCTGAGTTCAATTTTAGAGCAGTCAATCCCACCTCTGGTACACGTGCCAGAGCTTCAAACATCCGCAACAGTCATTCTTGACCCGTTCGCTTACCAGATAATCCTGTTCTAAAATTCCTGAACACAAAACTGTTTCACACCCTCCGTTTATAATGAGGACATTGCAAAACTTAGGCATCGGGGGTGGTAAAGTGCAAACATTCAAAAATCAAAGTTCAGAAGGGTTCTCACCAAAAAATCACATATTCCAAAAATACCAAAAAAATGAAAATTTTCTTGAAAAATAATAAAAAATTAGAGGAGAGAAAATTTTGATGGCATATCAATTTTGAGGAGAAAAAGGGGAGGTAAAAATGTCAAAAAAAGGTGCACAAGTTGAAAAGAAAAGAAATAGTCATTAGTAAGAAATTAAGGAATTAACTTAGTTCTAGACCATATCAAGAGAAAAAGAAGATGAAAAGCAAAATGTGCTATTGAAACACAGAAGTGATTAGTAGGAACGTTGATTTTAGGCCTCTTAGGCTATGATTATAGGCTTAAAAATTCAAGTATCCGCTAAGATCTAGATAATCCTCAAGAGGTTGAGGAAAATGCGAAGCTTAAGTATTAGGTTTAAGGATTAGGGAATATTCAGCCTCGTTAACTAACCTCTGGTTTGCGGGACTCGGTAACCTAAGCACCCCAATCCACACACAGTTTGGTTCAATGCGCATAAGTATCAAAATCATGCAAATGCATTTAAGTTGTTCTCAAAAAAATCACCTAGGTTAGGAGTGACTGATCAGCACAAGTTGATTTGGACGAGTTCCCAGCGTGGAGAGGTGGAAAATTCCCCTCGAAGATGAGCAATAGCATATCATTTGCTCGGTGCTTTTCTCCTAGGATATTTACATATCCTACTGGGGGCATGTAAGCACCCTATGCTGGCTCAGATGCCATGGGTGGCATTATCCCGAACTGTCGATTGCCAGGTGATGAGAACCTCATCATGAGCCATAACTAGCTCATTTTGACCCAATACAAAGGATAAAAGCTCCTACATATCTCAAGGAAAAGCTTAACTCAGAGAATTCTGAGTTTGAGAAGAAAATAAGTCATAAGGGGTAAAAGTGTAATTTTACCAGTATAATCTGCATACAGGGTAATTCAGGGCCCAAACATAGGTCAAAACAGCTTAATAAGAATAAAAGTGGGATGAGATGATCTAGCAAGGGCTACAGCACTTCCAAGGAACCAAATGATAATCTGTAACCCTAAAACAACCCACTTCAATTCACAAGGTTCGAGGCAAAATAAAAATAGAATAAACCCTCTAAAATTCATAGAAAAATAATCTCTGAGGTTTAGAACCATCAATTTGGCCTTTAGAACCCATTTTGACCTACATTGAGAACCATGCCCAATTAACAACTTAATTTGGGTTTTTGCGCAAATTGACCGGTCAAACAAGGTTTAATATGAAAATAAAATTCACCATCAGATTCCTTAGGTCCTAATTAGTCATGTATAAAAACTTGAGCCTAAGAAGAAACCTCCTTGACCGACTTCACACTTTGGTCCTCATATATTTACTCTTTGGCCCTCAACTTTTGAACCCTCGCATTTTGGCCCCTAACTCTCCTTCGTTCTTTGCAAACAGGTCCCTCCTGCAAAACCCTGCCAGCACCATGCTCCGGCGACCTTGCGCGGAGCATGGCGCCGCGCAGGGTGAGGTGGAGGACCTGGAAAGTGTACCGGGGGTGCCCTGCGTTGTCAGCCCTCGCAGGAGCACCCCCATGGTCATTGTAGCCCCCCATACCGGCCGTGCGAACGCACGGACGGTATGGGTTCGTATTCCGACCATTCTCCGGCGAGGGAGACACGTCGTCTCCCTCCGCCTTCCTCCCTGCTTCAACCCTATAAATACCCCCCGCCGCTCCACCGACGAAGGCAGCCTGGATCTGACGGAGAAAACCCCCAGCTTTCTTCTCTTCTTTCTCCGGCAGACGCTCACCAGCTCCGGCGACTTCCTCCCCCTCCACCTCTTCGCTCTGCCGCAATACCAGCAGCAGAGACCTCCTCCCCTGCTCTTCCCACGCCACGCCGCACCCAGCTGGCGCCTCTCCAGCCCTCTGCTCGCCGCCGCCCCTCTCTCTGAGCATCATCTTCTCCGGCGACAGTCGATACGACTGTCGCCCTGTTCCTCCCCCTTCGTCCCTGCAGTTAAGTTAGACTTACTCCCCTTCTCCTCCTCTTTCTTTCCCCGCTTTCGATTTAGTCAATTAAGCCCTCTACCGACCCTGTTCACCCTCATCCTCTCCGCCTCCGACCACCCTCCGGCGAGCCGCTCCCATCACCTCAGCGACCCACACGGCTCGCCGACCACCGCAGAACCTCCGCCTCCTCACCCTGATCCTCTTCCGCCCCTCCACTTCCCACCAAACACCCTCTGCAGACCCACCGAACACACCCACTCCCTCGCTCACAGTTTGACCTAGGACGACCTGACAGCTCCATCTCGCCCCCTGCAAACCCCCTGATCACCTTCGCCGTGCCACGGCGAAG
Organism: Thalassia testudinum; assembly: GCA_037157565.1. Classification (NCBI taxonomy): domain Eukaryota; kingdom Viridiplantae; phylum Streptophyta; class Magnoliopsida; order Alismatales; family Hydrocharitaceae; genus Thalassia; species Thalassia testudinum. The sequence continues at coordinate 125,058,148 of JAZHRO010000014.1, read as the reverse complement.
GTCCCCCGCCTGTCTGATTTGGCCGAGAGGCCGTTCTATTGATTTCAGGTTCCAGGCCTTGACCGCCATTGGCGAGGAAGCTCGAAGCCTGCTCGAGGTTGCTCCAAGCCGAGATATCCCAGGTTGAAAAGCCACGGCCAGCGCGAAAGAGTCTCGCGCACACACCCTGGCCCTCAATTGGAGCTGTGCGCCTCAACAGCTGATGCAATTGGAAGCACCATCCCTGCTGCAGGCGTGAGAGAATTGGGGTGGGACATTTAGTCCCACCTCGGAACCTCTCGAAGGCGCGCGGACGCATAAAGGCAAAAACTGCCTTATGCTGTTTGCCTCAGTTACCACGGGGTGAGGTCCCTCTCACCCGACCCGACCCGACTCGGCCTCGTCCGTGACCACGCTCCGCGGACCTGGCCCGACCCGATTAGACTGACCTGCACTCCTCGCCCACCACGCACGCCGGTGGGCCTGGACCCGGGCCTGACCCGAACCCGATTACCCGGTAGCGCTCTGGGAGAGCTTCCGATGAGTGAGTTCAGAGAGAGAGATACGCGGGGGAGGGGGGTAGAGTAGGTTTTTGCCTTGACGAATAAACTCTGAAGTGTGCAGGCCAAAGAAGAAGAAGCAGACCCGCTGAAGAAGAAGGAGCTGCTGCACTGTAGCGAAGGCATTGTTAAGTCGTCTCAGCACCGGGGCAGACGACGAAAGGTCAGCAGCCAAAGAAGAAGAAGACCCGCTGAAGAAGAAGGAAGAGCAACGGCTATCGCGAAAGAAGAAAAAGAGAGGTCAAGGCAGGTGAAGACAAAGAAGAAGAAGGAATGAAGAGAAGCAAGAAGCAAGAAAAGAAGAAGACGATCTGACGAAAAAGAAAGAAAGGAAACAAGGAAGAACAGAAGAAGAAGAGCACGAGGGGAAGATCTGAAGAAAGTAGAAGAAGAAGAAGAAGAAGAAGAACAGGAAGAACCAAAGACAAAGAGGAAGAAAGAAGAAAAGAAGAAGAAGCCAAATTTTCATCTCTCTCTCTCTCTTTATTTTTGTAATAGAACTTGTATATCTCTAGAATACAACTTGCTCCCTGAGTTCGACCTCGGGAACTCTTTTATTTTTTCCGAGTAAAAAATTTTATATGAAAACGTTGGTAACAACCGGCTTTACTACAACGATATAACACAACCCGGTCAAACCCACGCTTATCATTTTGGCGCCGTTGCCGGGGAGCAACGGCTATTCTAGAGGTAAACATTCCTGTATCTTTTAATTTCTGATAATCTCCTCTCTTTTGTGCAGCTACAGGAACTCAAGAAGACAAGCAACCACACGACAACCACTCCGAAGACAGGTAAATCTTTTCTCTCACTATTAACCCCTACACTCTAAAGAGAAAGAAAAGAAAAGAACAAAGCAATATAGGGCTAACCTGTCTTCCATACTTAGTAACCATAAAAAGTTGCATGTTTTCAACTCATCACTCCTGCACACTATAAAGGGTATTTAAGGGCTAACACATTCTTGCTTGAGCCCTAATTGCCCAACAAAGAGTTAAATGGACCAAGTAGAGCCAACATAAGGTCAAACATTAGGATTTCAGTAGAGACACACCCCTTAATCAAGAATTGAGGAAATCCTAAAGAGGTGTGCCCAAGCCATTGATTGAAAATAATTAACAAGAAAAATCCTAAACAATTGGCTCTCTCTAAACACTTGAACCCTAAAAGACAGGACCTAAAAGCTCTTAAAGAAAACAATAGGTAAAGTTGACCCCTTGGGTTAACCAACCTTAAATTAGGTCACTCTTTGCACTTAAAAAGACTAAAGTTCAAGTGAAACCTTAAGCACCCTGATCTTAAAATTGGTAGACTTAAGAGGTCAAGATCCCCATTCTGGTCTACCTGGAACCGCAGTGACAAGAGAGGTCGGGTGGGGGAAACCCTGTAACCCGTGGGGACGCTCTACCGTGTAGGGGTCTTCGCGGGACTCTCCCTCTCTGGCTGCCCAGGTAATTCTCAGGTGGACGATCTTTCTGATCAAGGGGTCCATCTGCCCCGCACCTCTATAGTCACCCAACACATTTTTGGGTGTCTTGATTGGGTCCATCACCTTCTAAACTTACCTCTCCCAACTGTGCATGTACGGAAGGAGGTCTCTAAGACCACCCTTAAGACCTCCTTTAGAAATTCACTCTCGTCAAGGCCAAGCCTCGACGCCCGTGTTTGTGCAGCAACACCCTCACATTATTCTCTCTTCTGATTCAGAACCAAGTTCTTCTTCTTCCCCCATCATGGCTCAGCCAGTTGAGGAAGAAAATAATCTGGAACACCAGCTCCAGCGACTCAATGACCTCTTCCAAAACTTCGTGCACCCACCACAGCGTCCTATGATGCGGGACCACTACAATCCTGCTGCGGTGGCAATTGAGCCTCGAGTTAGAATCCCGATTGGAGGACCTGATTCCAAACTAAAGCCCAACATGATTCACGCTATACCTAAATTCCATGGGCTTAATTCTGAAGATCCCTTCCAGCACATCAAACAGCTTAAGCATCTGGCCCACACTTTTGGATCAGATGCGCAAAATCGGGATATTCTTCTCATGAAGATGTTCTCCTTTTCTCTTATGGACAAGGCCGCCCATTGGTATCAAACTCAGACCCGGCCGATCAACACTTGGGAAGAACTTCAATCCGAGTTTTTGAAAAAGTTCTTTCCCGTTGGTCGGACCAACGCCTTGCGCCATCAGATTACACACTTCACTCAACAATCAGGAGAACCTCTCCATGAGGCATGGGATCGTTTTCAGGATCTCATGAGGAAGTGCCCCCATCACGGAGTTCCTAAATGGGAACAAGTCCAATCTTTTTACCAGGGACTCCGTGAGGACATCCGCCTTTTCGTCAATGCAACTTGCGGAGGAAACATCATGGGTCAACATGAAGACACCGTATGGGAGATTCTCGAAAACATGTGCGAGAACTCCATCAACAATGACTCCATGGGATTATTCGACAGGACGAATACCCGCGCAGCGACGAATCTTAAGGGAGCACATGAGACGCAGGGCCTGTCCGCATCAGTCGACCTGGAATTAATGGCCAGTCGATTGGACAAGGTCTCAATTATTGAAAAGAAGGTGGATGAGCTGACTCAGCACTTGCAGCGAGCCACCTCTGCGCGTAACTCCTTTGCACAACCTCCTTCCACACAGGAGACTGTGCAAAACATCCTACACCGATCCTCCCCTGGGATGGATCCATATCCATCCCCATCTGATTCTTGGACTGGAAGATCATCCGATCCTTTCTTCACCAGCCGGGGGAACTCCATTCCCCCTTTCCCTGATTCTCAGGAGGTTCCTCAGACCCGCGAGGACCTCAACGCCATCCAGAACGACCCATTCTCCAACACTTACAACCCTGGATGGCGAAACCATCCAAATTTTCAGTGGGCGGGAAATTCTCAAACCCAAAGACCACCCTTTCATTCCCGCCCACAGCCCTCTCATCACTACCAGCCGCCTCAGCCTCGGCCCAACCCTACTTATCCATCAGGGCCAAATCAAGATCAAATGTCCTTAATCCTTCAGACTCTGGCTGACATTCAAAAATCGAATGCGGCCATTCAAAAACAGCACAAGGACGAGCTTACTGAAGTTAAAACTCAGCTGGCCCAGTTGGCAAATTCTCGCCAGCCAGGCACACTCCCTTCCCAACCCCTTCCTAACCCAAATAACGTGCCAACCCAGAAGCGCGTTATGAATCCAAATTTAGGCCAAGCTCAATGGATTTATCAGGCCCCCACTGCTCCATCTCCAGACGAGATGGAAGCCTCTACTTCTCGTACGGGATTTCAGCAGCAGCCACCCCTCCTACCAAATCCAAACCAAAATCAGGCCGGATTAAATTCTGTAACAACACGTAGTGGTAAGACAACTCAGGACCCGCGTTATCCAAACCACTCCCAGCCTGATAATCATGACCCTAGGATAGTTATCCAAGGTACCGCTGTTCCAGACCCACAACCAGGACCTATCCTAGAGGAACCAACCAAGATCCCGTTTCCCGAAGCCCTGACCAAGGGAAAGAAGACCACCAAACCCGTGGCCCCTGAGGAGGACCTGGTCAAGCTCTTTGAGCAGGTCCACATAAACATCCCCTTGATGGATGCAATCCGCCACGTACCAGCTTACGCACGATTTCTAAAGAATATATGTACACCCCAGCGTAAGCCGCGAACCAAGGGAGGGAGCCCAATTGTTCTGTCAGAGCAAGCCAGCTCTGTAATCCTTAGTAGACTCCCACCCAAGGCAAAAGATCCTGGAACTCCCCTGATCTCCTGTAAGATAGGTGGTACCCAATTGGACAGAGCATTGTTAGACTTAGGTGCATCTATAAATCTGATACCCACATCCTTACTTGACCATCTGGAAGAATCTGAGCTGAAACCAACTGAGGTGACATTACAATTAGCAGATCGATCTATAAAGTCACCAAAAGGGATTCTCGAGGATGTTATCGTAAGAGTGCGGGATTTTTATTTTCCAGTGGACTTTATAGTCTTAGACATGGATGCACCTGAGAACCCTAGGGATACACCAATCATTCTAGGGAGACCTTTCTTGGCTACTGCTAGAGCCAACATCAGCTGTGAGGAGGGCCAAATAGAGCTTAAGTTTGGAGATCAAACACTGAAAATTGATATATTTAAGGCCCAACAAGGAATTAATTGCGGCGTCATCGAGCAAATTTGTGACATCAAGACTTTGGTTGATGAATCACACCTCCAGAATGACTTGAGTATTCCTCATCAACCACAGAAGGATCTTGACCCGCAAATAGAGGAGTCCAATCCGGATGTGAACAACCCAGTAACTCCCACCCTTGAACCTCACATCTATACTGAACCACCCGCTGCTGCTGAAAACCCCATCCTTGAACTGAAACCCCTTCCTGCTCATTTGAAATACATCTTTTTGGGTTCTAATCAGACCCTTCCTGTGATCATCAATTCCAACCTCAATCCTGAACAGGAATCCCGTCTGATTGTTGTCCTCCAGCAACATCGCAGAGCCATCGGATGGACCCTCGATGATTTGACTGGAATAAGTCCCTCTTATTGTACTCATCATATCTATTCAGAAGAGGGCACACGACCTTCTCGTGAAATGCAGAGACGCTTAAACCCCAATCTGCAGGAGGTCGTGAAAAAGGAGATCATCAAGTGGTTAGATGCCGGGATCATCTACCCGATCTCCGATAGTCGTTGGGTGAGCCCGATTCAGGTCGTGCCTAAAAAGGCAGGACTCACCACTATAACGACTGAGACCGGAGAAATCATTCCTACCCGATTAGCCAACTCGTGGAGAGTCTGTATAGATTACCGTCGACTCAATTCCTCCACGAAGAAGGATCATTTCCCACTACCCTTCATTGATCAAATTCTCGAAAAACTAGCGGGAAATAGGTTCTTCTGCTTTCTTGACGGGTACTCCGGTTATAACCAGGTGGCAATCCATCCTGAGGACCAAGAAAAGACCACATTCACCTGCCCCTTCGGAACATACGCTTTCCGAAGGATGCCTTTTGGTCTTTGCAATGCACCCGCTACTTTTCAGCGATGCATGCTTGCCATATTCTCAGATATGGTAGGTGATTATCTGGAAGTCTTCATGGATGACTTTTCAGTTTTCGGAGCATCATTCGACGATTGCCTCCAGCACTTGGTCCAGATACTCAGGCGGTGCATCGACGTGAATTTGGTTCTTTCCTGGGAAAAGAGCCATTTCATGGTGCCTGAGGGAATTGTCCTGGGACACTCAATTTCGGAGAAAGGTATCCAAGTGGATCGAGCTAAGGTTAATCTGATTTCTCGCCTTCCTATGCCTAGCTCGATCAGGGACATCCGATCCTTTTTAGGGCATGTCGGTTTTTATCGACGATTTATCCCTGATTTTTCAAAAATCGCACGCCCCCTGACCACTCTTCTCTCCAAGGATGTTCCCTTCGAAATCTCCAAGGAATGCACTCAAGCATTTGAAATCCTGCGTGACCGAGTCACCCAAGCCCCGATCCTACAGTCCCCTGATTGGTCTCAACCCTTTGAGATCATGTGTGATGCATCCGACTTCGCTGTAGGAGCGATTTTGGGGCAGAAAAATGACAAGAAACCTGTGGTCATTTACTACGCCAGCAAAACACTCGATGAGGCTCAACGTAACTATACAGTTACTGAGAAAGAGCTGCTAGCTGTAGTATTTGCCCTAGAGAAATTCAGATCATACCTTCTGGGTTCCCGTGTCATCATATACTCGGATCACACGGCTGTGAGGCATCTCCTTGCAAAGAAGGACGCGAAACCTCGATTGATCCGATGGATCTTGCTGTTGCAAGAATTTGACCTCGAGATTCGCGATAAAGCGGGAAAACAAAACGTGGTAGCTGATCACTTGTCTCGTCTTCCTTCTGAAATGATAGACCCTTCCGGACCCATCACTGAGCATTTTCCCGATGAGCACCTGCTGACTATTGGTACTAGCCTTCCATGGTTTGCTAATATTGTAAATTACTTGGCATCTCATCAGACCCCGTCCGATTGGCCGAAGGCCAAGAAAGACAAATTACGCTCCGATGCCAAGTATTACATTTGGGAAGACCCGTACCTCTTCCGCATAGGTGCCGATCAGATCATCCGGAGATGTATCCCGGAAGGGGAAGTCAACAATATCCTCTCTTTCTGCCATGACCAGGCATGCGGTGGCCATTTTGCCGGGCATAAAACCGCATCAAAAGTCCTCCAGTGCGGCTTTTACTGGCCCACACTGTTCAAAGACGCATACAGTCATTGCAAGGCATGCAGTCGTTGCCAGACTTTGGGCAACATGAGCCATCGCGACATGATGCCTATGCAACCGATTCTAGTATGCGAAATCTTTGATGTTTGGGGGATTGATTTTATGGGCCCCTTTCCTGTTTCGGATGGTTTCGAATACATTCTGTTGGCTGTGGACTACGTGTCCAAATGGATCGAAGCCATACCGACCCGAACCTGTGATCACAAAATCGTTCTCAAATTCATTCATCAACACATTTTCTCAAGGTTCGGGATTCCTCGTGCAATAATCTCTGATGGGGGGACCCATTTCACAAATGCTCAGTTTAGGTCACTGATGACCAAATACGGGGTGTCTCACCGAATCTCTACTCCTTACCACCCCCAAACTAATGGTCTAGCTGAGCTGTCGAATCGGGAGATCAAGAAAATCCTACAGGTCACTGTTCGACCTGATAGGAAGGACTGGTCGTCCCGACTTCCGGAAGCATTGTGGGCCTATAGGACCGCCCACAAGACCCAATTGGGCATGTCCCCCTTTAGATTGGTGTACGGAAAGGCATGCCACCTTCCCGTCGAACTGGAGCATAAAGCCTATTGGGCAGTACGGAACTGTAATCTAGATCTTTCCAAGGCTGGGACCCACAGAAAACTCCAAATCAGCGAGATCGATGAATTACGCACAGACGCGTACGAGAACTCGCAAATCTACAAGGAGCGGGTTAAAGCCTTCCACGACAAACACATCTCGAGAAAGATCTTTCATCCTGGTCAAAAGGTCCTACTCTTTGATGCCCGACTCAAACTCTTCCCAGGAAAACTGAGATCTAAGTGGGTCGGACCATATTTGGTCCGACAGGTTTTTGGAAATGGAGCAATCGAAATCAGTCCACTCAGCCACGATTCTGAACCTTTCATCGTGAATGGTCAAAGACTCAAGCCGTTCATTGATGTAACTTCTACTGATTTGGCTGAGGCATCTCATATCCTCCTTTCCCCTTGAGCTTATTGCGCCCAGCCGATGGCGTAAAACTCAGCGCTTAACGGGAGGCAGCCCGTCATTCTCTTTGAAAACCTGAAACTTGTTCTGACACCTTTCAGCACTCGAAGTTCACCCTGAACTGAGACCCCCTAGGTTACAATGAGGACATTGCAAATCTTAGGCATGGGGGGGTAGGAAAGTGCAAAAAAAAAAAAAAAAACTTGTAAGAAAAGGTTTCAAACAAAAAAATTCACATATGCCAAAAATACCATAAAAATTAAAAAATTTTTCGAAAAAGAATAAGAGGAAAAGAGGAGAAGAAAATTTTGTGAAGGAGAGAAGAAACAAAATGAAAAAGGAGCACAAAATTATAAGAAAAGTTGATAGTCATTAGTAAGGAACTAAGGAATTAACCTAAGTTCTAGACCTCATTCAAGAAAATAACTGAAAAGTGCAAATGAGATTAGTAAGAATGCAAACCTTAGGCATTCTTGAATAGACTCTTAGTACCCATTAAGATCTGGACACTCCTCAAGAGGTTGAGGAAAATGAAAAGCTGAAGTATTAGGTCTAAGGCTTAGGGAGTATTCGGCCTCGTTAACTAATTTTTGGTTTACGGGACTCAGTAACCTAAGCACCCTAATCTCACACACAGCCTGGTTCAGTAAGCATAAAAATCAGAATCACGCAAAAGCGTCGCAAAAATCTGAAAAGAACACCTAGAATAGGAATGGCCGATCAACACAAGTTGATTTGGACGAGTTCCCAGCGCGGAAAGGCGGGAAATCCCCTCGAAGATGCGTAACAAAATATCATCTCCTCGGTGCTTGTCTCTTAGGATATTTACATATCCTACGGGGGGCATGTAAGCACTCTGCTGGTTCAGATTCCATGGATGGCATTATCTCGAAGTGTCAATTGCCAGGGTCTGGATTCGGCCACGGAATACCATGGATGGGATTATCTCGAAATCTCAATAGCCAGGGTTCCGGGGGTTGCCATGGGCGGTGCTATCTCGAAGCATCGATCGCCAGGAACCCTTGAGGATTGATGATGGGAGCAAGGAATCTGATACAGACCGTGTTGAAAAGCCAATCCTAGACTAGAACTAAAAAGAAAAAGAGAGAGAAAACTCTCCAAACAGAAAAAACTTTCTATCTCTCTCTTACAAAACGCACTGCGAACTGAGCCAGGGCTAAAATCATTTCAAGCACGGGTGCTTTAACCACGAAGTCCAATAAACCTTAGGTTAGTTCTTGTGGGCCTTAAAAACCTTTGCTAAAAGACTGAGGCTAAGGCTAGACAGATTTGGATCTTGATTGGTACTAGAGTATCTTTTAGGCCTATGGTCAGCATTCTAACCTAATCTATGCTCAAATAAAAAGGCACTTATCTAAAACCATTGAAAACTTCATGGTCTAGAACAAGGGTTGAAACCTTAAGTTTTTTTTGCTAAGGGACTAGCAAAAGCTAGGCATGGGGGTATGATGAGAACCTCATCATGAGCCATAACTAGCTCATTTTGACCCAATACAAAGGATAAAAGCTCCTACATATCTCAAGGAAAAGCTTAACTCAGAGAATTCTGAGTTTGAGAAGAAAACAAGTCATAAGGGGTAAAAGTGCAATTTTACCAGTATAATCTGCATACAGGGTAATTCAGGGCCCAAACATAGGTCAAAACAGCTTAATAAGAATAAAAGTGGGATGAGATGATCTAGCAAGGGCTACAGCACTTCCAAGGAACCAAATGATAATCTGTAACCCTAAAACAACCCACTTCAATTCACAAGGTTCGAGGCAAAATAAAAATAGAATAAACCCTCTAAAATTCATAGAAAAATAATCTCTGAGGTTTAGAACCATCAATTTGGCCTTTAGAACCCATTTTGACCTACATTGAGAACCATGCCCAATTAACAACTTAATTTGGGTTTTTGCGCAAATTGACCGGTCAAACAAGGTTTAATATGAAAATAAAATTCACCATCAGATTCCTTAGGTCCTAATTAGTCATGTATAAAAACTTGAGCCTAAGAAGAAACCTCCTTGACCGACTTCACACTTTGGTCCTCATATATTTACTCTTTGGCCCTCAACTTTTGAACCCTCGCATTTTGGCCCCTAACTCTCCTTCGTTCTTTGCAAACAGGTCCCTCCTGCAAAACCCTGCCAGCACCATGCTCCGGCGACCTTGCGCGGAGCATGGCGCCGCGCAGGGTGAGGTGGAGGACCTAGCAAGTGTACCGGGGGTGCCCTGCGTCGTCAGCCCTCGCAGGAGCACCCCCATGGTCATTGTAGCCCCCCATACCGGCCGTGCGAACGCACGGACGGTATGGGTTCGTATTCCGACCATTCTCCGGCGAGGGAGACACGTCGTCTCCCTCCGCCTTCCTCCCTGCTTCAACCCTATAAATACCCCCCGCCGCTCCACCGACGAAGGCAGCCTGGATCTGATAGAGAAAACCCCCAGCTTTCTTCTCTTCTTTCTCCGGCAGACGCTCACCAGCTCCGGCGACTTCCTCCCCCTCCACCTCTTCGCTCTGCCGCAATACCAGCAGCAGAGACCTCCTCCCCTGCTCTTCCCACGCCACGCCGCACCCAGCTGGCGCCTCTCCAGCCCTCTGCTCGCCGCCGCCCCTCTCTCTGAGCATCATCTTCTCCGGCGACAGTCGATACGACTGTCGCCCTGTTCCTCCCCCTTCGTCCCTGCAGTTAAGTTAGACTTACTCCCCTTCTCCTCCTCTTTCTTTCCCCGCTTTCGATTTAGTCAATTAAGCCCTCTACCGACCCTGTTCACCCTCATCCTCTCCGCCTCCGACCACCCTCCGGCGAGCCGCTCCCATCACCTCAGCGACCCACACGGCTCGCCGACCACCGCAGAACCTCCGCCTCCTCACCCTGATCCTCTTCCGCCCCTCCACTTCCCACCAAACACCCTCTGCAGACCCACCGAACACACCCACTCCCTCGCTCACAGTTTGACCTAGGACGACCTGACAGCTCCATCTCGCCCCCTGCAAACCCCCTGATCACCTTCGCCGTGCCACGGCGAAGGTCCCCCGCCTGTCTGATTTGGCCGAGAGGCCGTTCTATTGATTTCAGGTTCCAGGCCTTGACCGCCATTGGCGAGGAAGCTCGAAGCCTGCTCGAGGTTGCTCCAAGCCGAGATATCCCAGGTTGAAAAGCCACGGCCAGCGCGAAAGAGTCTCGCGCACACACCCTGGCCCTCAATTGGAGCTGTGCGCCTCAACAGCTGATGCAATTGGAAGCACCATCCCTGCTGCAGGCATGAGAGAATTGGGGTGGGACATTTAGTCCCACCTCGGAACCTCTCGAAGGCGCGCGGACGCATAAAGGCAAAAACTGCCTTATGCTGTTTGCCTCAGTTACCACGGGGTGAGGTCCCTCTCACCCGACCCGACCCGACTCGGCCTCGTCCGTGACCACGCTCCGCGGACCTGGCCCGACCCGATTAGACTGACCTGCACTCCTCGCCCACCACGCACGCCGGTGGGCCTGGACCCGGGCCTGACCCGAACCCGATTACCCGGTAGCGCTCTGGGAGAGCTTCCGATGAGTGAGTTTAGAGAGAGAGATACGCGGGGGAGGGGGGTAGAGTAGGTTTTTGCCTTGACGAATAAACTCTGAAGTGTGCAGGCCAAAGAAGAAGAAGCAGACCCGCTGAAGAAGAAGGAGCTGCTGCACTGTAGCGAAGGCATTGTTAAGTCGTCTCAGCACCGGGGCAGACGACGAAAGGTCAGCAGCCAAAGAAGAAGAAGACCCGCTGAAGAAGAAGGAAGAGCAACGGCTATCGCGAAAGAAGAAAAAGAGAGGTCAAGGCAGGTGAAGACAAAGAAGAAGAAGGAATGAAGAGAAGCAAGAAGCAAGAAAAGAAGAAGACGATCTGACGAAAAAGAAAGAAAGGAAACAAGGAAGAACAGAAGAAGAAGAGCACGAGGGGAAGATCTGAAGAAAGTAGAAGAGGAAGAAGAAGAAGAAGAACAGGAAGAACCAAAGACAAAGAGGAAGAAAGAAGAAAAGAAGAAGAAGCCAAATTTTCATCTCTCTCTCTCTCTTTATTTTTGTAATAGAACTTGTATATCTCTAGAATACAACTTGCTCCCTGAGTTCGACCTCGGGAACTCTTTTATTTTTTCCGAGTAAAAAATTTTATATGAAAACGTTGGTAACAACCGGCTTTACTACAACGATATAACACAACCCGGTCAAACCCACGCTTATCACCAGGGTCTAGATTTAGCTATAGAACGCCATGGATGGGAATATGTCGAAATCTTGAAAGCCAGGGTTCTGGTGGTTGCCATGGGCGGTGCTATCACGAAGCATCAATTGCCAGGGACCCTTCAAGGATTGATGATGGGACTAGGAATCCGATACAGAGCATGTTGTGAAGCCAATCCTAAGCTAGAAATAAAAAGAAAAGAGAGAGAAAACTCTCGAAACAAAGAAAATTCCTCTGTCTCTCTCTTACAAAAGTGCACTGCAAATTGAACCGAGGCTAAAAAATGTTACAAGCATGGGTGTTTTAACCATGGAGTTCAACGAACCCTAGGGTAGCTGTTGTGGGCCTTAAAAACATTTGCGGCAGACTGAGAATAGCACTGGTCAGGTTCGGATCTTGGTTGGTACTTGAGTACCTCTAGGCCTACAATCGGCATTCTAACCTAATCAATAGAAGAAAGCACACATCAGAGTTTTGAGCATCAAAGGAACTGGTGGTCTCGAATCAAAGTTAAAACCTTGAAATTTTGCTAAGGGACTAGAAAAAGCTAAGCATGAGGGTATGATGGGAACACCATCATGAGCCTAAACTAGCTCATTTTGACCCAATGAAGAGAATAAATGCTTCTACATAATCAACTAAAGGTCAAAATCCACTACATAACCTTTCTGAGAGAAAAATAAGAAAGAAGGGGTAAAACTGTAATTTTACTAATGCAGTGCAACCACTAGCTTTCTCAAGGGCTAAAAAATGGTCAAATGGTCTTAATAAGTTAACAAGTGGGTTGGATTTGATAGAAAAGGGTTTGTGTGTATCCTATGAATTAAATGACTTCTTAAAACCCTAAAAACAGACCCACTTAATTAACCAAGGTTCTGGTAACGATGAAATTCACTTAAGCCCTCTCAAAATCATAGAAAAATATTCTCTAGGGTTTAGAACCTTCAATTTAGTCATTAGAACCCATCTTGACCTAGAATGGGGTCTCAGACAGATATTTACACTAAATTGGGTTTTTGCATCAATTTCCTAGTCAAACGTGGTCAAACCCAAAGTCCAACTTCACCATTGGATTCGTTAGGTCCAAATTAGGTTTGTACCAAAATTTTGACCCAAGATGAGTTTGCCTTAACCTAGTTTGCAAAAGGTTCAGCCTGATTACATTTCTACAGCTAACTTTATCGTCGTCTTCACAAATATGTCCCTCTGCCATTATAGCGGAGGAAGCCTACTCCAGAGAGCTTTGAAAGGAGGTTTCTCCTTGATTACTCAGAGAATCCCTTCCAAAATTGGAAGGGAGATTCTCTGAGTAATTCCCATCAATATGTACCTGTTAGTGAGCCCTGATTGTTTCCCAATCTCTCATGCGAATGCATGAAAGAATTGGGTCTCTTGAAGCTTCCAACTTCGGTGACCCTGCCATGCTTGTAAGCTTGGCTTCCAAGCACAAATTCCTCTCCAGAGACCTATTTAAAGACTCCCCAGATCCAACCGAGTCTCCTCAACTTGAAATTGGGCCGATTCCCCATCTATTCCTCTCTCCCTTGCCGGCCACAATTCTCCGCAAGCTCCAGTGGCTTCTCCCTCGCTCTCTCATCACCCAACCACAATACCAGTAGTTGGGTTAACTCTGCCATAGTCCTCCACATCGCGCAATACTGGCCGACGTCGCCTCTACCCTATCTTCGCCGCCGCCTCACCTATGGAGGTCTTCGTCTTCCCCACGTCCGGCAACCATACCGGCATGGGATTCCCTTCCATTTCATCCATTAGAAGTAAGTTTCTAGGCTCTCTCTCCCACACTTTCCTTCCCCCTCTCTATTTCTCAAAATCAACCACCGACGCCATCAAACACCTTCAACTCCTCCACCTCCGACAATACCTCCGGCGAGGTGTTCCCGTCGCTCCGCACCTCCATCCACCTCGCTAACCACCCTACAACCTCCACCTCACCCCACTGATCATTTCCCCTCAATCCAATCACTCCATCAACCATCTAAATACCTCCCCGGACAAGCCCACTTCACTGTCCCTTCCCTTTACCGTCCGGCCACCATAGCCTCCCTTGCTCCACTCCACGACCACCATTACATTTGCCGTGCCATGGCAACCATGCTGAACATTCTAATGCGGCCATAAGGCCCTCTTTCTTGATTTCAGGTAGCAGGACGACGACTGCCATTAATACTGAGCTTGAAGCAAGCTTCAAGCGGTCCCAGGCCTTGCACTGCTCTAGGTGAGACCCCCAAGCTGTGCGCGGACTTGAGGTGCACATGCATCCAGGCCATCAAGCAAAGGCTTCAGCCTCAGTAGCCTTGCCAATTGGAAACCTCACCCTGCGGCAGACACGCGGAAGAAGGTTGGACATTTAGTCCCACCTAGGAAGTGAAGAGGCACCTTCATGCACATAAATTGATTTTGTGCTAGAGGCTCTTCGCCTCCAACACTGAGGGTGAGGTCCTCCTCCCCCCTCTTACCGTACTCATCTGCGACATAACCCGCGGACCTGGCTGAACCCAACTACCCAACTACCCTTCACTCCTCGCCCACCACACACACCGATGAGCCTGGACCCAGGTCTGCATCAGGTCTGGTTACTCAACCGATTAAGGCTCTGCGAGAGCAAAGCTAAAATAGAAAGAGAGAAAGAGAGAAGAGAGCTACGTAGGGGAAGGGTGGTTTTGCTCTGAGGAGTTTGCCTTCGACACTTAGTCGAATTAAGAGGGTACAGCAAGGTTGAAGGAAGAAGAGAAGAAGAAGGGAAGGCAGACGACAGAGAAAGAAGAAGGAAGACAAAGGCCAAAGACAGAGAAAGAGAAGAAGGAAGTTGAAGACAGAGAAATCTAAGGAGAGAAAAAAGGAGGGCTTGCAAAGGCAAAGGAAGAAGAAGGAGACAGAAGAAGAGGAAGAAAAGAGAAATCGAAGAAAGGGATCAGAAAAAGAAAAGAAGTAGAAGAACTGTAGCACAAATCATTTAAGAGGTCTGATTGCAAAATCAGACATTTGAATTCCTATTTCTTTCCTTCTTTAGTCAATTTGAGTAGCTATTATTTTATCTATAATTATTTTTACTCTACATATACTCATGCTCTACATTCCTAATTAGATTTTGACTAGTATTATGTGTTCAATTTGCATTTATTGTTGAGATTAACGTGTGAATTCCAGTTGCTCCCTGTGTTCGACCTCAGAATATATCCTAGTAATTAAATTGTATATGTTTTGAATGCTATTTCAACTGTACAACAACGCAATACTCTTAAAACCCGATTCAGCACTCTTAATAGTACTCCATCCAGACAAATTTGCATCTACTAGAAGTCATTGATAGTCCATAGCAATGCAGCACGCATCGTAAAGAATTCTTTCCTATGTCGTATGCTTAGATGCCATTATCCCACAATAGTTTCAATTCATCCACCAATGGTTGCAAGTATATATCTATAGCATTTCTTGGTTGCTTTGGGCCTAGGATTAAATGTCAGCAACATAAACGACAATCGCATACACAACCAAGGAGGTAGATTATAAGTTACCATTACCATATTGAATATGACGGATACATATTCTTAAATGGATTAAATTCATCGCTTGCAAGACCAGGTCTTACATTACATGATTCCTGTGAGAATGATACATGTCTGTTATCAAATTTTATCCACTCATCAGAATCAAAGGGGTAACGAATGCGGCCATCTCATGATTTGTTCTGCTTATTCCATTCCATCAATTTCACAGTCTTACTTGATATAAATAGGCATTGAAGCCTAGAAATCAATGAAAAGTATCATAGCATCTTCTCTGCTTGTTTCTTGCCATGTTGATTCCTAAATTTTCCAACCTTATATCTTGACGCACCATACTCTGGACAAATATCATGACCAACATATTCACTTTTGAACAATACAGAATCGCTTAGACAAGCATCAATCTTTTCGCAATTCAAGCCCAGTACCCTAATCTGTTGCTTCGCATCATACCACTACTCTGGATAACCATCAGGCTTACATGGGAGCTCTCCAATAAATTCAAGTAACTCGGACATTAATTTAGATGTGGCTCTATTGGTAACCTTCATCCGAAAAAATTTCAATAGAAATCTCAACCTTGACATAGAGCTCACTCCAGGAGCAATTGGCTCATCAGCTGCCTTAATAGTATCATAAAGGTTGTTAAAATTTTGTAACATGTCACTATCGTCTACAATGTTATCTATTGCTCTAAGTTCATCCAACATCTCCTCTATCCTGTCACCATCAATATTTCCAATAGTCTCCTCATCAACATTCAATGAATCAGTTTCATAAGTTTCTATGACGAATTCTCCATGCGCAATCCACTTGGTGTAATGTTGCCACCGACCATTAGAAATTACATACTCTAACACAGTGTTATGATCATGTACTTCTCCATTTAAGCACCTTCGACAAGGGCAGAAAATCAACTGTAGAAGTTCCCCTCGTCTGAATGATTTCTAATCTTCATGAGAAGCCCAATCCAAGGACTCCCTCACTCCATTCTTATATCAAATGTAATATGAATTTCTCAAATTAATCCAAGACTTGTCCATAATGACCTAAATAATTATTAATGAAAGGTTCAAGTTAATGTCATATTATGAAAAAAAAACTACTCTTACAAGTACCTAAATCACCCACTAATTATGAATAAACATTGAAATGTTATATAGATATATATTTGTATTTTGATTATGATTTTCACTTTAATAGCTCATCCTTGGATATTTGATTACAACATTACTTGTTACATGTAATCGGTGTTTGAAGACTAACCTTAACTATATTTCCAATAACTCCCATTTAATGGTGCTTTAGGAACATAGATAAGATTAGTTGATATACTGGAGAAGAGTGAAAAGACCTACCAAAATTCCTCCATACATCGGTTCCATGTAATAAGTAACCCTAAGTTATGATCAAATCTTAAGGACCCCCCTTTGTTCCGAACTTCTCTGAACAAAGGAAGACGACTCTTATGGCATGTTATAATGACAAGGCTTTGTGCATGTAAGTGAGGTATACACACTCTGCATTGTGTGACGAGCAGGTATTTTGACATAATTATCACCTTCCAAAACCTACAACCTAGGGGTTAGAATACCCATTGTTTCGTCTCAACTGCATCTAGATTTGTGTATGTGTGTGTACTACTAAGAGTTGATAATCAAATATTTAACACATGAAAAAATTATGAGCACAGGTAAATAACAACAAGCAACATGCAATTGATAAAATTAAAGAAAATTAACATTTCTAACAAGTGAATAATTATAATAAATTACATGTAAACTTAACAAATTTTATTTCACAAATAAATTTAATTTCCAAAATTTATTTAACAGGTCAATTTAATAAAATTTCACATGTAATTTTATTTTACAGGTAATTTAATTTCACAAGTAAATTTAAATTTTTAAAAAATAAAAGATCAATTTAAAAAAATGGGGAGGGCACCTAGTTGTGGAGGAGGGGGTGGTTGAAGGAGGAGGAAGGGAGGGTGTGGGGATGTGGTGGGGGGTGGGAGGAGGTGGGCTTAGGGGACGAAAGGCGATGGGAATGCGGGTAGGGAGGGCATTAGGGGAGGGAGGTGGTGGCGCAAGGAGGAGAAGCGTGCGAGCGACGGCGACGTGGGGAGGACGAAGGCGCAGGTGGCGCTAGTAGGGAGGTGGCATAGGGAGGAGGGCACAGGAGGCTTAGGGAGGGAGGTGGTGTGGGTAGGAGAGTGGCGCAAGGGCACGAGGAGTGGCGATGCGAGTGGAGCAAGGGCGTAAGGGACGGCGGCACGGGTAGTGGGAGGATGCGAGGAGGAGGCTAGGGGGTAGAGGGCGATGCAAGGGGTGGTGGTTGCCCTCAGACGCAAGGGAGAGTCTATGGCTTGGGGGGAAATGACGGCGGTGCAAAGGAGAGCTCTTTGGTCATGAGTGCTTGAACGTTCGAGCAAGAAGGTTTCGGGGGGAAGGGGGTGAGATTCGGGAGTTATATTCACCATTCACAACAGTTGATCAGATGAACTGCCACGAATAAGGAATTGACAACTTTAATACTAGCGATGGTGGTTGCACAGTAATCATAGGCCCTAATTCACTTAAATTAAGGTAGAACCTAGCTTAACAAGGACATTCTGCATGCATACACATCATACTTTGCATCCTAGATGATTTATATGTTTTATGCATAATAATGTGCTATTTGAGAGGTATTAATAATTTCAGGTAAGTCAGGGCTACAGATGATCGATCCAACCTTATAGATCTTTTTGGAAGAACGACGGGAGTCCAATGCTTCCAAAATCGCATTAATCAGACCTCCATAGCACCCTACGAGTCTACGGAAGAAGCAAGAGCCATGGGATAAATTGAAAAATATCTAGACCTCAGATGTCAAATCCAACTGCACAGATGGATCCGGATCGATGTTCGCAGTCCAACGGTGAAAAATTCAACTCAATCAGAGGCCTACATCATCAGATACAAGGAGAAGATGAACGACCATAATGGTGCCACATGGTGCCATCGTAGCCACCCCTCACCGTGCCCTTGCCTTTGAAGATCTCTCTTCGTGCATTGTAGGCCATTGGATCTCCATCCAATGCCCACGAATGCACCACGTTGCACTCCTTTAGCCGCTTCATCGAGTGAAGACGAGATCTCGACCGTTGGATTTCCATCCAATGACTGATGGCAGCTACACACGAGATGGCAACCACAACAAACCATGCGCTTAGTACAGCGGAGAGCACGCTTAACAGCCACTGTGCAACACGGGTTTGAGTCGCAATGTGGGAGTCGACCATGCGCAGATGCAATTCAACCGCAGGATCTTCATCGGGCGGTGGAGGCGTGGATGCGTGGCGGGCGTAGGGGTGTCAGATGAAGACGTGCATGATGATGCATGCCTTAGGAATCGAGAGGGCGCGACGCATGCTCTCTATGCTGTCCGATCAAAAGATTGGACGGCTGAGATGGCTTAGGAGTTGAGGCGTGGATTGAGGCCATACGATGAGCGTGTGGAGGTAGTGGCGAGCGACGGGCAAGCAGAGACCGTCAGATGCAAATCCAAGGGTGCACAATGCTCTAAGTCTCAGCACCAGATTAAACCATGTATGGAGAAGGATTTAGAAGGCTTAATCGTGACCGTTGATCTCCCGATCAACAAATTTGATTCATCTAAAGGGTTTGCATGGAATTAAGGGCTCCAATGCCCTAAATACCCTTCACAAAAGCTATAAAAAGAGGCCTAAGGGTTCCCTTTGAATTCATTCCATGTTTTTCTTCTTCCTCCTTCTACAACTCTTCTACCTTCTTCTTCCTGTCTTCTTTGCCTCCATCTCTGCATCTTCGTCTGAAGCATCCGTTGAGCCACCTTGATAGATCGTTGTTTCTCTCCTCAACCTCTCCAGAAGGCCACCATGGACCACCCGTGGTGCCCTTGTTCTGCTACATAGATAGTTTATGTTCATGCTTAGAAATTGTCTAGTTATAGTTGTAATTCATGTTCAAACTCTCTGCTTGATCTAAATATATTATGATTCATTGTCTATGCTATTTAGTAATTAGATTTAGAACATGAGCATGAAATCAAAAGCATTTTCTGCCTCCCTATGATCGGCTAGGACTCACCAGTTCTGTTAATTTATTTATCAAGACGTATTTTACACTATACTACAACACAATTATCTTTTAAGCGATCTACCCCCCGAATAGACGGTTCATCCGATCAACCGTCTAGAATAGGTTTTGGAGATGGTTAATCTTGAAATTTTCTTTAACAAACACGAATTGCCTTTTCACTTCCCACCCTCCTGTAGATATGTTTCTCACGGTGATACTTATCAGCGATGATTAATCTAGAAACCGTCGCCAATGAACATGAATTGCCTTTTTAGTTCCCGTCCTCCTGTAGATATTTTTCTCGTGGAGATACTTATTAGTGACGGTTAATCTAGAAACTGCCGCCAATGAATAGGAATTTCCTTTTCAATTCCCACCCTCCTATAGATATTTTTCTCGCAATGATACTTATTAACGATGGTTAATCTAGAAACCGTGGCCAATGAATGGGAATTACCTTTTCAATTCTTGCCCACCTGTAGATATGTTGCATGATGATACTTATTAGCAACGGTTAATTCTTGATTGTCGCAAAATTTCCTAAAAATTAACCTCGCGAGTAAGTCATTGCACAACAATATTATGACCTAATCTGCCTGAATTAAGTTGGATTCTAGCACAACTTAGGAACAATGCATGCATAAGCATCATAATTTGCATAGTAGTTAGTTTAGTAGCTTTATAGATAATACTGCCATTTTATGCTCTAAAAGAGAAATGATATTAATTGTGGATGATTCGGGACCGTAGATGATAGATCAGATCGTACAAATTTGATCAAGATGATGGGAGTCCAACGCTTCTGGAATTGTCATGATTAGACCGCCATAGCAGCACATACAACTTATAGAAGATCAAAGGCCAAGGAACAAGATAGCAGAGATCCCAACCTCAAATGTCAAATCCAACCACGTGGATGGATCTGGATCAATGATTGCAGTCCAACGGCATAAAGATCAATCCGATCGGAGCCCTATAGCATCATCTATAAAGGTGGGAAGATGAACGGATAGGATGGTGCCACGTGGTACCATCCTAGCAGCTCATTGCCATGTCCTAACTACTAAAGGAGAAATGTGAGGCCACGAAATGGCCACGTCGCCCCCGTCTCCACACTTCATCAACTGAGGAGTCCATCTCAGCTGTTGGATTTCCATCCAACGGTTGAGAGAGACTGCACTTGAAAACCAAACCATGACACAAAACCATGTGTAGCGTGTTGGTCTCAATGCTTGCATGCAAGCAGCCAGTGCACGTTCGATTCGCGATCAGCACGAAATTGGAAAGGCGGTGGCACTCGAGCACGATTGGCCCGTTGGATCAGAACAAGAGGCATGAATGCGACTGCATGCCACGAAGACGATCTCTAGATGAGGCGGTGTGATGCACGCGCAAGCTAACGCCTGAATAGATGCCCCGATCCACATGCTCAAATGAAGGTGGCAACGTTATAAATTCACGATCAGACGACTAAAATCGAATAAGCATGAGCACGTGAGGTTTGAAATTTAGAGGCAATACAGCAAGCGTTCTAACACGTCTGATCATCAGATCGAATGGTCAAAATCAAAAGAGTGTGAGTGGGAGGAAGTGCGCATGAGGAGCACCGAGATCAAGTTTAGCAGTCCAAAGGCCACCACGTGTCAGCTGTAGATGAAATCAACATGTTGAAGGCACGTTAGAGGTTGGATTAAGGTGTGATCCGATCCGTTGATCTCCCTATCAATGGATTTGATCAAAACTAAGTTGTTTCACGATTTTGGTGGGTTAAATCCCTCTTTTGCCCCTTATTAAGGCTATAAAAAGAGCCCTGGGGCCCCCAGTTGAGAGGCAACTCCCACCGAACACATCTCCAGCCTCTCTCTCTGCAACTTCTCTCTAGTCTTCCTCTCGACACTCTAGATCTGAAGTGCTGCCACACTTCACACAAGCATCTCACAAGTGACACCGTTTGTCATCTACTTTTCTCTCTCTCTATTCTTTAAGCATATTTGTTTAGATTCCTAGTTTAGAACTATTTGCAAATAATAATAGAAATCTGATTCTCTGAATATATGGCCTCTATTTACATGTTGCATTAGGATAGATTGTTAGTATGAAAAGTTTTGAAAATCATGTTTTTCCTCCCTATGAACATCTCAATACTTACTGAAATATTTATAAATTGATTTGTTTCGACGTGATTCGCGACTACAACGATGAAATAATCTTTTACTCGTTTCGCAGATGAACAAGTTGGCGTCATTGCCTGGGAGGCAACGGAAATTTTTGAAGCTTTTCTTCCTTGTGGTTATTTGAGATTCTAACTTGCTATTCTTTTTTATTGCGAGCGCATAGGAATCGCAGAATCACGAGAAGAAATGCGCAACAATGGAAAAAAATGGCTTCGAGACTCATGTAAGTACTCGTATCTTCGATTAGGCTAGATTTCCTTTCAAAAAAAAAATTAAAAACAATTAGGTGCTTGGTTGATCCTTAGGTTAGCATTTGTTTGCTTTTTGAAAAAAAAACCACCTCCTATATTTTCAGGTTGAAACAAACTCTCATCTTAAAAATTCAATTCCTAAAAATTCACATGTTCAAAAATTTCTAAAATTTTTACTAGATGTAGGATTTAAAGTCAGAAGCAACATATCCAAGTTTTGCACAATTTTGAGTTACAAAAGAATTTTAAAAATCCATGAACTAAACTATTATGAAATCTATTATTGCTCCTAAATTTTCAAAATTCAAAAAACCATAGGAATTTTTATACAACTCTGATATATCTGAAATTTATTGCGTTGGATTTCTGTGATAATATAGAATCTTGAAATATTTTGAAAAAAATATTTGGTGCATGTTTGATTACACAAAACATTCAATCACCAACTGTGGTTCAAAATAGACTACAGAACCCCCGGTGCACTTTAAATCTGAGAAAATAGAAAGCGTGAATTAAAATTCTTGAAAAAAATACTTTCTGAGTGACTAGTTGGTGGTGCAATAGGACCACTTCCCTGATTTTGGACTTAAAGGGATCATCTAGCACTATCTACTCTTAGGGTTTCACACTAAGGTAGAGCACACTTGCACTTCCACACTTAAACGAAATCTATCAAATAATTGGGACTTGCAAAACCTCTTGTGTGCCTCATCAGAACCTTTGTTTGAAGATATTTACACAAGTGAACACTAAAACTCACTAACACAAGCAATTGAACCTTAAAATTCACTTCATCAAAAAAATTGCATGTGAACCCCTTGCCTGTGTACTTCACACTTCTGACATCAATTCTATGGGCAACACCACCCTAACACCCATCATATTCCAAAAGCACCTCAAGCCTAAGCCTAAAACTTAGTAGACGTGCCCTAGGTAGGACTAATCTTCTTGGTGACTCGAAATTAGATTGGGCTAAGGTCAAGGCCTTATCTACTTGGACCCACTGGTGACAAGAAAGGTCGGTGCGGTAACCACGTTAACCCTTAGTGGTGTCCTGCCATGTGGGGTGTCCTAGGGTGTCCCACCCTTCTGTCCATCCAAGTAATTGATGGGTTGATCTAACCTAGTCGTATTTTGGGGAGCTAGGATTAGGTCTATTTAGGGTTTACACTCTAAGGACTAGCTTGATTGCTTATACTGAGAGGGTGTATTGTCGCATCTGTCTTCTCCCTCTCATCTACAGACATTCTTCTGGTGCATGCAAGGTAGAAGATCTCTACTTCCTAATTCGCTACCACCTTTAGAAAGAAATCCTAGGAGAAGACCTGATTATCCAAGATGTGACTCTAAACCCTCTTCAATGGCTAGTCACCACAAGGAAGATGAGATCGAAAAGGAGGAACAAAATCTGGATCCAATGGCTCTCTTATATAGGCAGATTACTAAGCAACATTGGCATCATGACAGACAAATGTAGGTCATAGTACAAGCCATTACCTGACTCCAAAATGAAAGGGCTGACCAACCTCTCAGAGACTTTCTTAATCTTCCTGATGCCTAACCAGAACCTTTTGTTAGGGTACCTTGGGATAGGGATGATTTTGAACTCAAACCACAAATCATCAATCTAATTCCCCACTTCCATGGCTGCGATTCTAATGACCCCTTCCACCTTGAAGAACTTCTATGCCCTAGGAACATGAATGAAGGTATTTTAATGATGAAAATGTTCCCATTTTCCTTAAAAGATAAAGCTGCCATTGGTTGAGGACTATTAGTAGACTAATCCTAACTTGCAAAGATTTGAGAAGCACATTTCTGAAAAAATTCTTTCCTGTAGGAAAAACCAATGCCCTTAGATATGTCATTACAACCTTCAAGCAAAACCTTGGGAAACAATTGCATGAGGCTTGGGGGAGATTTAATGACTTAGCTTGGAAATGCCCTCATCATGGGATTCTAAAGTGGCACTTGGTCCATATTTTCTATTATGGGTTAAGTGACAATTTGAAGAATTTTGTTGATGCAGCATGTGGAGGTAATTTCCTAAGTAGAAATGCTGAGGAAGCCTTTCAATTATTCGAGAATATGAGTAAGAATTCCTTCAACAATGCCTCAATGTCTGCCTTGAACAAATCAAATCAACCAAGGAGTAGGGTCTATGAAGTTAAGGATAATTCAAATTCGGTTGATTTAGAACTGATTGCATAATGATTGGATAAGGTGGAACTTGTTGGGAAGAATGTAGGAATGTAGGGAGTTTTGATAAGAAATTTGACAACCTTCTAAAGGGCGAGAATTCCTTAGGTACACATTCTAGAATAAACCCTATGCCTACCCAAGGCACTTCTATGCTAACTTGCACCCAACTACCCAATCCTCTAGGTCAGGAAATAGTGCATAATATTAATGACTTAACCATGGCTCCACCCATGAGCCAACTTTACTTAGGCCCATCTCTTTCTGGGTACCAAGGAGGGACCTTGATGCCCTCAAATTCTGAATTAGGCATCCCAATGCCTAATTATCTTGAGCATATTAATGCACTCCAAAGATACACTAGAAATGATCCCTATTCAAACACCTACAACCTTGGATGGCGTAACCGTCTTAACTTTGCTTGGTCAAGTCAAAAATCCACCCAGTATCCTAACTTGACTAAGCCTAACACTTACGGGCAACCCAGTAGGTACACACAACCGCACACATTTCAGCCACAACTTACTTAGGAAACCCAGCCTTCTGATATGAGTCAGGTCCTCAAAGAAATGCGGGAAATGAATCTAAGACATAAAGAAGAAATGGATCAATTGAGGACAGATTTGATAGGATGATTAGACCAATTGGTAGATGCTAGACAACACGGGATGCTGCCATCCCAACCCATTCCCAACCCAAGGAACTTCAGTAGGGTTAACCAAAACAACACATGGGAGCAACAAGCACACATAAATCAACCTACTCCCCAACACCCACTTTTCTTTGTTAACCCCAACCCAACTCAAGCTCAACCTATTTTGAAAAACCCACCTCACCCTTCTAACCCTAATGCCTATGCTTGTGCTGTCACCATGAGAAGTGGGAAATAAATCCAAGATCCTTATCCTTCTACATCCAAATCTTGCCAAGATCTTGACGAGCCCGAATCTAACCTGGGAGACCAATCTAATCTAGGAAACAAGACTCAGGATTTGAACACTGATGATTTCTCTCAAGCACCTTTTCTTGAATCCTTAAACAAATCCAAGGAAAAGAAAACCAATCAATCTAAGGAGTGGCTTGAGATTTTAAAGCAAGTTCAGGTGAATATGCCACTCCTTCAAGCCATTGAGAACATCTTGGCTTGTGCAAAATTTCTTAAGGAATTGTGCACACCGAAATGCTAGGCTAAATCAACAAAAAGGGTCATAGTTTCTGAACAAGCAAATTCCATCATCTTAAATAAGCTCCCTCCTAAAAAGAAAGATCCTGGGACCTCCTTAATTTCATGTGAGATAGATGGTTTTATCTTGGAATGAGCTTTACAGGACCTTAGTGCCTCCATCAATCTAATTCCCATGGAATTATATGAAGAGTTGGATTTAGATCCCTTGCAACACAGTGATGTTACCCTTCAGCTTGTTGATAGGTCAACCAAGATTCGAAAGGGACTCTTACAAAATATGATTATAAAAGTGAGGGATTTTGAGTACCCTATAGACTTTTTAGTTTTAGATATGGAGGCATCAGAAAACTTGAACCACACCCCGATAATCTTAGGAAGGCCTTTCTTGGCCACAGCCAAGGCTCTAATCAACTATGAGACATGAGAGCTTGCCTATGGATCGAACAAATACTAGAGGGGAGGGGTGAATAGTATCACTTTTTGAAATAGTAAGAGATAAAAATAAATTCACAATAAAGTCAAGTATAATTTACACCTGGATTTAGAGTGGAAACTCAAACCAGGTGAAAACTACTACCTAAACCTCTCAGCTTAGGATTTTCCTGACTAGTCAAAACTAGTCAATCCACTATAGTACCACTTGAATGAGGGTAGCACAACCTCTTTACAACCACTTCTCTTTTTATCCTGAAGAGAAGAATAATAACAACACAGATCTTTCCAACACCTTGGAATCTGTTAATCAAAAACAACAAAGTTGAATAATAATAAATATATCTATGGAACCTCAATAAAAGATCAAACAAGGATTTTAGAAAAGGTTCAAAACAACGTGCTTTTGAATGACACGAATAGAGAAGCATAGAACACTTGAAAGAAGCATGAGAGGCTCTAATATTTTAGAGTATTTCTACTGAAAGTTATGTTTTGAAAGAGCTGCATACGACCTCTATTTATATTAAAAAGTTAGCCTGAAAAGGAAGTCAAATTGGTCGATCAATTTCGGTGTATTGATCAATCGAAAAGCTATTTGTTTGATCAATTAAGTTATTTGATCGATCACTAGGTGGTCGATTAATTAGTTTGGTTGGTTGATCAATAGGATTTAATTCAACTTCCTAAAAATGATTGGTTTGATCGATTAATAAATTTGGTTGGTCGATCAATCAATTTTCGTCGATCAAGAGGGAAGATTGGTTGATCAATAATCCTAAAAGTTGGTTTTCAAAGAAGCGTGAAAAACTATTTGATTAATTTATTTTTGAGGTTCCTTACAATGACATCCTAGACTCAGACAAAAAGGAAAAGGACACAAATCAACAACCATCTGAACTTGATCTGAAAGAGAAGCTTTAATCCGAGATGGTCCTGAAATATTAGTGTAGCAACAAACATAACTTTTGTGCATCAAAACAGAGGTGCGTACAAGACAGGGAGTATGCAAATCACTTCTAGGAGGAAAACTTGTCAATTCAATATCTTTAAAGCTTCTACAAAGAATAAAATGAATTGTGGTTCTATTGAGGTCGTAGGAACAATTGAAGGGGTTTTAGCAATTCATACTAAGGATAATTCGAATTCTGCCAAATCTCAAGATCAACAAGAAAGGCAAGGAAGTGATATACTTGGGGATGCTTCTGATTTACCACTTCCTATAGATAATCAAATTCAAAAAGACATTCGTGAGATAGAAGAACTATTGGGAATATCTTATGATTAATTAGACAATGGCATAAAGAATCGTCAGTATATCCCCCCTGAAATTCAAGAATTATTGGATTTTGAGGGAGTTCGAGACATAGGACAACTAAATGACATGAACCAAGAAAACGAAGAAACAACCTCAAAAAAAGAAGTTCAAGGCATTACTGACTGGGGAAGAACTTATAATCCAACTGGTTCAAATGGATGGCTTGATTGTGAGGAGGAAATGGTTTCTAATGAGGAGGAGGCAATTTTTTATGAGGATTTTGAGGAATTGAACACAACTCTACCTTTATCCTCGTATGACTTGGAGCCTGGAGAATTCATGATTTGTGACAACAATTACCATTATAAGGATCCTTATGATTCTAATTTAGAACCATATTTAAATTGTGTTGAAGCAAGAGATCTACGCAAAAAGGGATTGGATTTTGAAAACCCGTCATCGTAAAAGAAATCCGTCAATAGATAACTTTCTACTAAAATTCGTAAAGATATTCCAAGTCGAACACAGGGAGGCTACGTCGATCTAAAATCCGTAATTATATTTTTTTGGTATTTTTGTTTTAAAAGCGAGATAATCACAATAAAATTGATATTAACACACAGAGAGAGAGAGAGAACAATCACTTTGTAACTAAATACTATTTTTATAACTTGAAAGTAGGAAATGATTACAACTAGAAAGTGGGAAATTCTATTCTAGAAAGCGATAAATAAGAGAGAGAGATGTTATCTTCCTCGATGGTTGCTTGGAGGACAAGCTAGACTAGGAACACCTGGAAGACGGAGGACGAAGACAGAAGATGAAGAATGGAGCAAGAAGAATCGGTTGCAAGGTAGGGCATCGTCGTCGTCGCGGGATCCACTTCTGGAATAGGGGAGAGTAAACTTCGATTTTGGCTCTAAAGGAGCATCCCAGGTTTGGGACCAACTTCTTTATAGCTTTGGAGAGGGAGAGAAGTGAAGGAAGGGATGAAGAAACTAATGGGGTCGTAGGGCATTTTATAGGTGAAGATTGGAGTGGGTATAAAGATCATTTCACTTAAAAATTTAATGTCAGGGTCTTTTGTGACGGAATAAAAGCGTCACTAAAGCCCTGATCGTGGCCTTACGTACGCACCCACCCGCTGCCTCTTCTTCTCCTCGCGCCTAAACGTGTGCCCACATTCTCACCTTGTCAGTTGTTCGATCGCATCATCGGATAGCTTAAAAATGATCTCGCCTGCTTCTTGAGCGTAACTGCATGCCCATGCATGCAATCAAGTGTTTGGACACGTTAAATCACGCGTAGGTGATCCGCGCGCTCTAGTGCTGCCACGTCTCCCGCATTTTCACCACCCGCTCGCCATCCAACGGCTCAATTGAGCTTGCACCTGCTTGCACCCTCAATTTGAGGTGCTTGCCGTCTCGAACCTGTGATCTCTACGTCACCCAAAGGCATGTGACCGTTGTGCTACTTCAGTGGATGGTCGCGAATGGTTGCCTATTGTCCAGAGCTCGTGGCCATTGGATGGAAATCCAATGGCTTAGATCGATCGGTCGTTTATGGAGAGAGAGAGAGTGTGTGACGAGTCCTCGCAAAATAAGTTGGGCCGGTATGGGTGGTCGAGATGGCTCCATGTGGTGCCATCTTGGCCGTCCATCTTCTATGTCTTGTAGATGGTGCCACGGATGTCGGATTGGACTGATTTTCACGCTGTTAGGCTACGATCATCAATCCAAACCCTTTCATGCGGTCAAATTTGTCATCTAAAGTGCAGATTGACACCATCTTTGCCCTTGATTTCTGACCTTCCTAGGATTATATTTGATGGTATGGAAGTTCGATCGGGGTGATCTTGGAGTTTTTGAACTCTAATCTTCACCCTGATCAGATCCGTACGGTTGGATCTTCCTTCTGAAGCCCTGATTAAAAGTCGCCCTATCCCTGGCCACCAAAAAGTGGGAATTATTATACAATTTGTACAATTTGACCTAAATGCATGATGATGTATGTTATGCAATATTTACAATGCATGATTCTAATATGATACTACGAACATGCATTAATAGACATTTTTGGCTATTTACAACGTATATCTCCCCAGCTTGTTCTACTTCTCTACTTCTTCCTAAGTGTTTTGGAATTTTACAAACATTTCTTAAGCTGGTTCTGGACAAACTACCAATGGGCCGTTACCCACGATAACTGGCTAGCCATACTCGTGCGGTGAAGTGTGGCTTATTTCTTTTTCTTTTCTTTTCTCCTTTTCTACTTTTTTCTTTTTCTTTTTGGATTTTTTTTTTTAAGTAGGTGGCTTTCTTGATGTAAGACTTACCTAAAATCAGCAGGAAAAGAATAGTCATGTGACTGTGATGTGCATACATCTAAATAGCCAAAAATGACTATTAATGCATGTTCTTAATGTCATATTTCCATCATGCATTGTAAATATTGCATGACATGCATAATCGTGCATTTAGGTCAAATTGTATAAATTGTAGAGTAATTATCTCCTTTTATGGTCAGGAAGAGGATGATTTTTAATCGAAGTTTCGGACGAAAGATGCAACAATATGGATCTAATCAGGGAGAGACGAGAGTTCAATGACTCTAAGATCACCCTAATTGGACATCCGTTGCATTAGATATAGTCCGAGGAAGCCTAGAGATCAAGGGCCAAGATGGTGTCAATCCACACTTCAAATGAAAAATCCAACCGCACGGATGGGTTCGGATCGATGATCGCAGCCTAACGGCATGAAAATCGGAAAAATCCCACATCCGTTGCACCTTCTACATGTCACAGAAGATGGACGACCATGATGACGACACGTGGTGCCATCACAGCTGCCCAAACTAGTCGCAGCATCGCTTCTCATTCTCTGAAGGAGCAGGCAAGGCAAGATCTTGGTCGTTGGATCATGATCCAACAGCCACAAATGCACGCGCTTAAAATGTTAGCACGACGAAGAACCAGCCATAGTACAGTGGTCGAGCACCCATACGCAAGCACAGGGTGCGGGTTCGACTCAAAATCAGCAGCGTGCGCATGTTTTATCTCGATCACGCGATCAACTGCGAACAGCCCAGATCACCCAATCAGGTGCACGCATGATCAAACGCACCACCTTACGCTTGATCGCATGCGTAGGCATGCACAGCTGAAGCGGGCGAGGAGCGATCTGAGCCGTCCGATCTCATGATCGAACGACTGAGATTTCTTAGACATGCACCTAGCGTTAAGGCACAGGAGAGGAGGAGGCACGCGCGGCGCGCGCATGTCGCCCACGATCAGACCTTTAGTGATGAATAAATCCATCACTAAGGACCTGATTTTAATGTTTTTGAATATGGAATGACCAAATTGCCCTGAATCCATGCAACTATAAAAGGATACCCCTACCCTACAGAATTCTCATCCCTTCCTTCACCTCTCTACCTCTCCAAAGCTCAAGAGAAGCTTGTCCTACACTCAAGGGGCTACTCTAGAGCCAAATCCACTTTTCTAACCCCTGTTCTAGAAGTGTATCCCACGGCGACGATGACGTGCTACCTCGCTCTTGCTTCATCCTCCTTCCCTCTTCGTCCTCCGTCTTCTAGGCATCGCTCCATCTGGCTCTTCCTCTAAGCATTCGTCGAGGAGGATAACATCTCTCTCCCTTCTTTTTAATCATTTTCTAGAATAGAATTTTCCACTTTCTAGTTGTAAAAATAATATTATTTTAACAAGTGATTGTTCTCTCTCTATCTCTCTCCCTTACTGTTTATATTCCATTATAATTATCTTACTTTCAAACAAAAATACAAAAAAAATATAATTACGAATTTAACATCAACGTAGCCCCCTATGTTAGACCTGGAATTTCTTTATAAATTTCGGTTAAATTTATCTGTTGATGGCTTGCTTCGCAAATCGAACTACAACGATGGGTTTTCAAAATCCAATTCGGATAGCGTAGTTTTTCGCTTTCAACATTTTGGCGCCGTTGTCGGGGAGCGATTCCAGGACTTCTTGCAGAGGTGTCCACACCATGAGGTGCCGAAATGGCAACTCGTGCAGATCTTCAACCACAGGTTGACTGAGCAACTCAGAAATCACATGGACGCTTCTTACGGAGGCAGTTTCCTCAACAAAGACACAAATAGTGCACATGATTTGTTTGAGGAGATGAATGAAAATTCATGCCTCCATGGATACTTCTAACTGGTCCCAACAACCCAAATCAAATGTTAATGAAGTCCATGACTCTCATTCATTCGTTATGGAATTTATTTGCAATAAACTAGATAAGTTGGACTTGGTTGCTAAAAGGATGGAGGATTCGATGGCTAGAAGCTCAATGAACAATTCTTGATCCACTCAATCCCAGAATTCAGGATTCCATTCGTCGTGAGCTCCTTCTGGATGGGAGTTAATGAATCAACTTGATGCGGCTCAACCTATGAGTTAGCATTATTCAGAACCCCACGAGTTCCAAACTGGGAACTTTGATCCATGTTTCTCTGATCCCTCCCTTTCTTTCTTTCCATCCTTACCTTATGAGGATGTCTATGCTGTATAGGAAAATGTTAGGTCCAACCCTTACTCCAATGCTTATAAATCGGGTTAGAGGAACCGCCCTAACTTCTCCTAGAAAAACCTGGGGCAGCAGACCCAATTCAGACCTAGCAACTATGCTCCGCAAAGACCAATGGGTCATGGTCATGTTTACACTCAACTGCCCCCGAATCAGGTCAATTAACCATCTTGGAATGCCCGTCAACCCGTAGGCAGGCTGATTTGAATCGACAGATGGTAGAAATGCAAGGATCTATGCTCCAGCTCATGAGCAAATGAAAACCTCGCTGGACAACTTGCAAATCAGGTTCATTGCTAATTCTCGTCAACTCGGATCTCTGCCATCTCAACCCGTACCCAACCCTTGTAATATCCAAAATCTGGGCATTCAACCCCAAGGGTACGGGAATCAGAGGGACCCACACGCACATGCTCAGGTGGTTGAGCAGGGTCCTTCCTCTTCTGCTTCTTCAAATCAAAGGTTTCTAGCTAATGAAGCCCCTCCAATCTTTCGACGGGAAGAATCGGGTTTAGAGGCATCATATCTCTCTTGGTTATGCTCCCAAGTGCCTAGCATCAAGAACATGACCTTAAGAATTCATGGGCACCCTTGAATAAAGATAGACAATAGAATCCAGATTGCAAAATTTTTGCCGCTGTCTTTTTCCCAGAGAAATGTCCACCACATGCAGATTCATGGCAGAACTCGAGTATACTTTGGAATTCATTCTCTAGAACACATCAGCTAATAATCTGATCAAAGCCGATGCGGTGCAGTTCAGGGTCCTCCCAGAAGTAATATTTGGCCTCAGATTTGAGTCTATCTCATTTTGCTTGGTCCAATCCTCGAGGATTTGACCAACAACAAAACAATTTACAATGTCTGCAAACCATGGGGTTTGGACACCTGATACTATAAGAATAGTTTCATCCGAAAAAGTATCAGTAATCGAAATATCCGGATGAGAAGAATCACTTAGAAGTCTTGAAAGATGATCCTCCACCACATTCTATGCCTCAGATTTATCTTTGATTTCAAGATCAAATTCTTGCAGCAGAAGAATCCATCAGATAAGCCAAGCTTTGGCATCCTTTTTGGCTAAGAGATGTCTCAAGGTTGAGTGGTTAGTGTAAATTATGACATGAGGCCATAAAAGATAAGCCATGGATTTCTCCAAAGCAAATACTACAGCTAGCAATTCCTTTTAAGTAACAGTGTAATTCCTCTAGGCCTCGTTCAGAGTTTTGCTAGCGTAGTAAATGACAGAGTGCTTTCTATCAATCTTTTGACCCAAAATAGTTCCGACCGTGTAATTAGAAACGTTGGTCATGATCTTAAATAGGGTTGTCCAAATCGGTGGTTGCAACACCGGAGCACAAGTGACTGCCATTTTAAGAAAATCAAATGCCTTACTACATGATTCGTTGAAATCAAACGGCGTATCTTTGGCAAGAAGGTTGCTTATAGGACGAGCAACCTTAGAGAAGTCCTTGATGAACCTCCTATAGAATCCCAAATGACCAAGAAATGCTCGAATTTGTTTGACAGATGTGGGAGGAGGAAGTTTGGAGATAGCATCAACCTTAGCTTTGTCAACTTCAATTCCTCATTCAGAGATAATATGACCCAAGGGATGCCTTCTTGTGTCATGAAATGACTCTTTTCCCAGCTAAGGACCAATCTTGCTTTGGTGCATCTTTTAAGGATCAATTCAAGATTAGCTAGGCAAGAATCAAACAATTCTTTGAAAATAGAGAAATCATCCATGAAGATTTCCATAAACTCTCCCACCATGTCAGAGAATATAGCTAACATATACCTTTAAAAAGTTGCAGGTGCATTGCATAAGTCAAATGGCATTCTATGGAAAGCAAAGGTTCCGTAGGGATAGGTGAAAGTCATTTTTTCTTGATCCTCAGGATGGATAGGGACTTGATTGTACCCTGAGTAACCATCTAGGAAACAGAAGTACTTTTGCCCGACTAGTCTTTCAAGGATTTGATCGATGAAGGGCAAAGGGAAATAATATTTTTTTGTGGCTGTGTTCAGCTTCCTATAATCAATACAAACCCTCCAAGAGGAAGCTGAACGAGTTATGACAGATTCTCCTTTCTAATTAGCCACAATGGTAATCCTGACTTTCTTGGGAATAAATTGTACAAGACTTACCCAAGGACTATCTGAGATCAGATAGATGATTCCTACGTCAAGCCACTTAATTATTTCCTTCCTGACCACTTCTCGCATATTAGGGTTTAATCTCCTTTGCATCTAGTGGGATGGGCGTGATCCATCTTACATGAATATTCTGTGATTGCAGTAAGATGGCTCGAAACCCCTAAGGTCATGGATGGTCCAATCAATTGCCTCATTGTGTTTCTTTTGGACCTTGATCTGTTTAATCTCTGTCTCCTTAGTTAATCTAGCACTGATAATCACAGGGAGCATCTTTTGAGGTCCCAACAATTGTTATTTCAAACTCTCAGGTAATGGTTTCAGTTTGAGCTGGGGCGGGTTAGGATGGAAGGTAAGGATGATGCTGATGAAGATTCATTAAGAGGAAGAGGTTGAAAGTGAACAAAATCAATAACCTCTTCAAAATGTGGCAGGTTTGCCACAGAGGGTTGCGGGTCGGATCCATCAAGACAGGAGGAATTTTCAATTGCAGAAACTGCCATACATGTTTCAATATTCAAGTTATCTTCCTCAAGTTCCTCTATAAATTCACAATCCTCAAATTTGTTAATTGCATTAAAAATATCCAATTTCAATTTTTGATCCCCAAAAGGTGTTTTCCATGCTACCACTCTCACAATTGATATTGACCTTAGCGATAGCTAGGAACAGACGCCCCAGAATGATGGGCATGTTCCTTAAATTCTCAGGTACATCCATGTCAAGGATAAAGAAATCTATAGGAAAATAGAAGTCCTTAACCTTGACAATAACATCCTCAATAATGCCTCTCGGATTTGTGACCGAATGGTCCACTAACTGCAGAGTTACTAAGGTTAGCCGACGTTCACCTAATCTGAATTTCTAGTAAAGAGAAGTCAGAATTAGGTTAATAGATGCACCTAGATCCAGAAGTGCCCTATCAATGGTGTAATCTCCGATGACACAAGAAATGAAGGGGGCACCTGGATCTCTCTCTTTCAGAGGAAGGTAATGTAGGATAATAGAACTAGCCTGCTCGGAGAGTACCACCTTCCTCAAAACACATTCCCTCGACTTACGCTTCTGTGTGCATAAATCCTTTAAAAATTTAGTGTAACCCGGTATGTGTTTGATAGCATCGAGGAGCGGGATATTGATTTCGACATTCTTGAATATATCCAAGAGTTCCTCATTTCTATCAATATGCTTCTTCTTCTTAGGTTTAATCAAGGCCTCAGGAAAAGGAACATGAGTTAGATCTTTGGAATCAGGTTCCTGAGCCTTGATTTCTTCTTCAGAGTTCTCCTTTCTCTCCTCAGGCTCTCCAGGATTTGGTAGATCAGAACAGGGTAGTTGTAGGTCGTAGGTTTGCTTTCCACTCCTCAAGGTAACAGAGTTAGTAGATGCATATGGGTTTGGGTCTTGGGGAGGGTTAGGAAAAATTGGAGGGGCTTCATTAGCCAAAAACCTCGGATTTGAGGAAGAAGCAAAAGAGGAAGGACCCTACTCAACCACCTGAGCATGTGCTTGTGAATCCCTCTGATTCCTGTACATTTGGCCTTGATTGCTTGGATTCTGTATATTATGCGTGTTGGGTATGGGTTGAGATGGCAGAGATTCGAGTTGACGGGAATTAGCAATGAATCCGATTAGCAAGTTGTCCAGCGAAGTTTTCATTTGCTGCATGAGCTGGAGTGTAAATCCTTACATCTCTACCATTTGACAGTTCAAATCAGCCCACCCTAAAGGTTGACGAACATTCCAAGCTGGAGGATTGACCTGATTTGGGGGCAGCTGAGTGTAAACATGACTCTAACCCATTGGTCTTTGCGGAGCATAGTTGGTGGGTTAGAATTGGGTCAGCTGCCCCGGGTTTTTCCAGGAGAGGTTAAGGTGGTTCCTCCAACCCGGATAATAGGCATTGGAGTAAGAATTAGACCTAACGTTCTCCTGTACAACATAGACATCCTCATAGCCCAAGGATGGAGAAAAAGAAAGGGAGGGATCAGAGAAACTAGGATCAAAGGCCCCAATTTGGAACTCGTGGGGTTCCGAACAATGCTAGCTCACAGGTTAAGCCACATCTAGTTGATTCACGAACTCCCGTCCAGAAGGAGCTCACGAAGAATGGAATCCCAAATTCTGGGATTAAGTGGATCGAGAATTGTTTGTAGAGTTTTCCGCCATCCACTCCTCCATCCTTTTGGTAAGCAAGTCTACCTTATCTTGTTTATTACAAATTAGTTCCATATTAAATGAATGGGAGTCGTGGACCTCATTAACATTCGATCTAGGCTGTTGGGACCAGTTAAAAGTATCCATGGAGGCATGATTGATTGAATGTTCACTCATTTCCTCAAACAAATCATGCACGCTATCTGCATCTTTGTTGAGAAATTACCTACACAAGAAGCATCCACGTGATTTCTAAGTTGCTTAGTCAATCCATGGTAAAAGATCTGCACGACCTACCATTTTGGCTCATCATGGTGTGGACACTTCCGTAATAAGTCCTGGAATCACTCCCAGGCAACATGAAATTGCTCCCTCAGCCACTGGGAAAAAGTAGTAATTGCCTGCCTCAATGCATTGGTACGCCCGACTGGGAAGAATTTCTTTAGGAAAGCCGGTTTGAGATCATTCCATGCTGCGATCTGCCTTCCTATGGTCCTGTACCAATGAGCGACTTTATCCCTAAGAGAGTGGGGAAAGGGCCACATGATCATCTGCTCATCATTCACGTTTCGCGCTTTGGTGGTCTGGACCGAAGTGGTCAAGTCCTCTAAATGTTGAAATGAGTCTTCAAAGCCAAGCCCATGGAAATGTCTGATTAGGCTTAACACCTAGGGCTTGATTTCAATGTCTCCAGCTAGAATTTGGACGTTGACGTTCCCCATAATTTGAAGGATCAAAAAAATCCTTTAAGGCCTAAGTGCCCTGCATTCTCTGCATTTGTTTCAGTTGCCTTTGAAACATCTCCTGTTGACTTTGAGGGAGAGGAGGTTGTTGATCAAACGTGGGATCAATTTTGCCAAAATTCAATCTACACCTCCTAGAATACTCTAATGGTCCTTCCAATCAAGGATTCAATGACCTCCTTCCAAGCTTAAACTAGGAAGAGGTCGGAAAGACTAGGGATAAGAACCCTGCAGCACAATAAAACAAGTCTATCCTTAAGTTGGGTAGCCTAAAGATCTACAGACTCTCAAAATCCATCTTATAATTATAGACAATTTACTCCACTTGTATCCAATCAATCCAACTAGTTAGGAGGGACTAGGGAAAAGGTTCTTCCTTCAGCTTGCACCTCCGATTCCTAGTGTACCAGCCATTTCTGATCGTTTGAGTCTACTCCCCTAGGTAGACATTAGATTGACTAGTACAAGCAGGTTAATCGTAAACAATCTTATTCTGGGCCCCAAAGAGCGAATCAGTCCTTAAGGCCAACGTCTAACCAATTTTAACTTAGGCTTAGGATTGTAGTGCTTATGGAATGTGCCCTTAATGATCTATTGAATATGTGTGAGTGCGTGCACAACCAGGGTTTTCAAGCAAGATTATTTGGATGAATGAATTTAAGGTTCAAATCATGCTTAAGTAGCTTTTAGGGTTTAGAATTAAGTGAATTCAATCAAGTTTCAAAGGCAAACCAGATGTTCAAACACGAGTGAAGATCTTTTCCTTTTTAAATCAAAAGTAAGGTGGAGTGTCTAGTATTGACCTAAATTGTAAGCCCTAAGGAGAAGCTACTTGATAAGTTGATTTTAAAATGAAGTGGTACAACCAAAACAACCCAAACAATTGGATGAAATGCACCACTGAGTTAGGCATACAAGATGATTAACCTAGACTGATTCTACTCTCTTATGTGTTGATTTACGTGTACTAGTTCCACAGGTCAGAATCCTGGTTGAGTAAATAAAAATCAAGTTAGGTTATGTGCCTTGAATGTGGGTGCATGTAGTGTGTATGTTGATTTATCCCACAAGAAGTATCTTTTCTTTTTTTTTTTACGAAAGCGAGATGAGTGCATATGGAAATCAAAGCATCCAAACTAATACTAGGGTTTATGCAAACACCTAGGCTAATTGGGGTTTGAATTAAAGCTATGGAATGAAATCTATGGTGGGGGGAAGAATGGGAAGCACTTACAGTTGTCTTCAACTGCACTTTACTCTTTTCTACTGCTTGAAGATTCCCTATTGAGTTATCTGCAAAACAATAGAAGAGAAATAAAAGTAAGTTAGAAAATAATAAAGTGCATGAAATGCACAAAGAAAATTGAGAATCGTCGCCTCCTTGGTAACAGTGCCAAAATGTTGAAGCAGGAGATCTACGCAAAAAGGGATTGATTTTGAAAAACCCGTTGCGTAGTATGATTTGGGAAGAAATCCATCAACAAATAAATTTATACCAAAATTCGTAAAGAGATTTCTTGTCGAACACAGGGAGGCTACGTCGATCTAAAATCTGCGATTATATTTTTTTTGGTATTTTTTTTAAAGCGAGATAATCACAATGAAATTGACATTAACAATGAGAGAGAGAGAGAACAATCACTTTGTAACTGAATACTATTTTTACAACTAGAAAGCAAGAAAAGGTTACATCTAGATAGCGGGAAATTCTATTATAGAAAGTGATAAAGAAGGGAGGGAGATGTTATCCTCCTCGACGGTTACTTAGAGGACTAGCCGGATGGGGCGATAATTGGAAGATGGAGGACAAAGACGGAAGATGAAGAATGGAGTAGGAAGAATTGGGGGCGAGGCAGGGCGTCGTCGTCGTGGGATCCACTTCCGGAATGGGGAGAGTAAACTTTGATTTTAACTCTAGAGGAGCATCCCAGGTTTGGGACCATCTTCTTTTGAGCTTTGGAGAGGGAGAGAAGTGAAGGAAGGGATGAAGAAAGTGTGGGAGTCGCAGGGCCTTTTATAGGTGAGGATTGGAGGGGGTACAAAGGTCATTTCAATTGAAAATTTAATGTCAGGGTCTTTAGTGACAGATTAAAAGCATCACTAAAGCCCTGATCATGGCCTTATGTGCTCACCCACCCACTGCCTCTTCTCCTCACGCCCAAATGTATGCCCATGGTCGTGTCATGTTTTGCGTGTTTAGAAATTAGGGTTAAAAGTAACCCATCGTCGTAGTTGCAAAACACGTCGATCAGATAAAATTTATATCGAAACTCTAAGGAAGTCCCAGGTTGAACACAGGGAGGCAATGTTTACTTTAGCTGAAAATCGCACTTCGATTTGTTTCTTTTTGGTATTTTAAGGTTTTGTTATTTTTTTGTGTTTTAAAAATAAAAGACAAGTAGAATGAATCACAAGATACATATGGAACAAATATGATATATATATCAAGCCAATGTCAATTACAATGAACTATGAAAGCATAAAGAGAGAGGGAGGTGAGAGGAAATCTCCCGAATCGACTGTTCGGTGAGATGACGGTGCCTGGCGGAAGCTCGGACGAAGGAGGTGAGGAGCGGGACGATAGAGGTGAGATGCTGGAGGACGTCGAGTTGAGGAAACCTTCGACGTAGCTTCGGAATGGAGGTGAGAAGGTGATGTTGATCTGCTACCAGAATGGAGGTGAGAGGACAGCTCCAAGGTGACCTATGAGGGGAGATGGGAAGTTGGAGGAGTATTTGGTGGGTCAGAGGTTTGCTACACTAATAGGCACCTTGGGAGCTTGAGAACAAGCTCTAATGGAGCGTTGGTAGGCTTGCTAGAGCTTGGGAGTAGGTGGGAGTAGAGTAGGCAGAGATGGCTTGGAAGGGAGGGGGTGTAGGTCCTTTTATAGTGGTGGAGAAGAGGCAAAAATCATATATGGGTCTTTACTGACATCCACAAACATCGCTACAGTTGTCGCTGAAGATCCACCCTTCAATTGTTCTTGATGGCATGCATGAGCCTTTAGTGTCATCCATAAACGTCGCTGCAGCTGTCGCTGAAGATCCACCTATCAAATCCTCTTACTGGCGTGCACAGACCATTAGTGACAGCTGCAAGTGTCACTAAAGGTGCGTCGTTGAAGATCTGCGTGCCTCCCTACTGGCGTGCGCTTCGCTGGTGCTACGTGCTTCGCACACCCGTGTCGCGCGCGCGGTGGCGTGTGCTGGCATGCGCATACGCGTACACTGCATTGTTGCTGTTGTGTGCTGCGCGGCTGCTGCTGAGCGGCCGACGAAATTGGAAATTGGGGGGGCTGCGGGGATTTGAACCAGCGCCCCTCCTTTGCAAGCCAACGCTGCCACCATTGCGGCAAGTGTGTGGATGTGTCATGAGGAGTTTGGTGCAAAGCTTCCCAGTCGTTGGATCTTGATCCAACGACTAGGATTCAAGGGCGCGAATGAAGTAGTTGGGTGGTGCTGCTGGCCGACATTGGGCGGTCTGGATGGCACCACGTGGTGCCATCTGGGCCGTCCATCTTCTTGTTCTTATAGAGGGTGCTATGGTGCTCAGATCAAGGTGATTCTTGCGATGTCGAACTGCGATCGTCACTTTGGATCCATCCATACGGTAAGATTTTCCATCCGAAACCTGTATGGATGTCACATTGCCCCCTGGACGTTGATCTTCCTTGGGTTTAGTGTGATGCTACGGGACTCCGATCTGGACATTTTAGAGGCGTTAGTCTTTTATCGTCGTCCCGATCAGATCTGTATGGTTTGATCATCCATCCGAGGCCCTTAAATAAATCCTCTTTTCTCCTGACCATAAAAAGGACCTAATTAACCTAAAATATAAACAACTACTCTAAATGCAGAATGATGCATGCTATGCAATATTTCAATCATGATATGCAGTGTTAAGCCCAGGAACTATCACAAATAAGCATTTTACGATGAATTTATACGTGTTTATCAGCCCACATTCTCGCTTTGTCAGACATTCGATCGTGAGATCAAAAGGCTTAAAAACGATCTCACCTGCTTCTTCTTCAGCGTAACCATGCACCCGTGCGTGCAATCAGGTGTTCAAACACTCGTTAGATCATGCGTAGGTGATCCACACGCTCTGGTGTTGCCACGTCTCCCGCATCTGCACCGCCCGCTCGCCATCCAACGGCTCAATTAGGCCTGCACCTACTTGCGCCCTCGATTTGAGGCACTTGCGGTCTCGAACCCTCGACCTCTGCATAGCCTACGGGCGTGCGACCGCTATGCTACTTCAGTGGATGGTCGTGAATGCCTGCCCAGTGTCCAGAGCTCATGACCATTGGATGGAAATCCAATGGCTCAGATCGATCAGTCGTTTGAGGAGAGAGAGAGCACAACGGGTGATCGATCAATTTTTTACTTAAGCAAATATTTTATCAAAGTAGAAATTGACTGACGAAAAATCAATTATCAATAATTAAAATAAACCACTCACAAGAGAGTGGGTCATATCCACAGGGAGGAATAGATCCATTAGCTTCACGGGTAGAGAGCCATTATGTTTGCAGAAGTATTCGTGAAATCAATTTAATAAACATGCTGCTCTGAATGTACTTGCGATTTTATTAAAAGTTATAGACTATTTATGTAAATTTTGCATTAGAGCTCAAGCTTCCAAAATCTGTAAATGATGCAGGCGTAGTGGCAGAGGATGTACTTCTTAATTGCATGCAGATATGAATCAAATTTCAATGTGAAATGATATGCATAACAGGAACCAATCAAATATGTGAAAATAGAAGTCCACGCTTGCAAATTCAATAGAATATAATAATCAAACAATTAAAATCCCACAACTTCCAATGGCATGCAAATGTAAATTTTAATATATGCCAAAACAAGGGAAACCTCTCATTTGCTCGTGCGCGCAGAGGAGGAGACAGCAGACGGAGTGGTCGCCGGTGGTGAGTCTCTGAGGTGCGGCCTTCACGACGGTGGTGACGCGTCGAGGAGTGGCAGCTGGAGGTCTTGCTGGCATCGAGGAAGGCTAGTGCCAAGGATGTGGCTCACCGATGTCGAGGGCTGTCGTGGCCATTTTTTGAGGGCGTGGCTACCCTCATGAGGTCGAGGCTAGCACTGCGGTTGTTTTGGCGAAGAAGATGATCCAAGGTGGCGTGGTTGGCGTGGGGGCAGGCTGCACTTTGGGTTCTTCCATTGGAGTTGCAAGTGGAGGTGGAAGGAAGAAGCGGAAGAAGAAGAAGAAGAAGGAGAAGATGCGGTCTTGGAGATCTGCTGAGCGTCGGCGTAAGGTGGTGGCACGGTTGATGTGCGTAGGTGAT
Source organism: Thalassia testudinum (assembly GCA_037157565.1). NCBI lineage: Eukaryota > Viridiplantae > Streptophyta > Magnoliopsida > Alismatales > Hydrocharitaceae > Thalassia > Thalassia testudinum. The sequence continues at coordinate 125,016,032 of JAZHRO010000014.1, read as the reverse complement.
GGTCACAATTAGAGGAAGGGATAGAGATGGTTGTGCGTGGGAGTGATGATCATCGACGATGATGGGTTCTTTCTTGAAGAAGAAAAAGGAGGAGATAAATGATGGCAATGGGTACGTGCACTCTGCTATAGTGCACATACAATCGATGTGGAGGAGGGGCGATGACGAATGTGGTCGGGTTCACAGTGTATGCCAATTCCACAGTGTATGCCCTCTCCATGGTGGGGAAGGTGGAGATGATGAGGAAGGGAATGCCTTTTCCAGATCCACAACGTCTGCCTCTCCCTTCGCATGCGCAATTGCTGGATTTGAACACCGGCGGAGGGAGCGACAGTGATGGACAATTATGGGCATACCCTCCTTCAAATGCTAATTATATTCATGTCCAGCCACCTATTATACTTTTTTTTTCTCTTTGCATGCACATATCAAATAAGAAGTATAAATGTATGTATTAGAATGAAAAGCAGATACAAAAATATTCGTAAGCTAAGATTAATTACTACTTTGCTTAGGTCATTAAACTATAAGGAAATGTGTTCCATATGTACTTAAGCCAAATAAATGTCCAATAAATTGGACTTATCAAATGCCCCCTTGACTAAGTTTTGCTAGTCCCTAGCAAAAAGTGAAAATAATGGAAGCAACCAAAAAGATTTTTCCTTTTCTTATTCCAAAAACTTAGAGATCCAGACAAATGTGAAGTGATTGTAGCCTAGGTAACGAATCCAAATGAAAAGCCAACTTACATTTGTAGTTCGTACTTAACCCTTAGTAAAACTTCTATTAGGGTAGGCAACTACTTCCCTCGGGGATAAAGTAGAAAATAATATGTAATTTGACCCTGGCTTTTTGGCTTAGGTAGAAGATATTGAGTTGAATTGATTTATATTTGGTGGCTCACACTGATCTAGTGCTACCTGTAGTCTTGTACTACAGACTCTAACTCTTCAGACTATCAAATGAGTAAACCCAGAGAGAGGCTGAACAACTGTGCTCTCTTGATATTCCTTTGTGCTCACTCTTTTCCTTGTTTTCTTTCTGAGATTCACAAATCTCACCAGATTTTGTAAATGTACTCACTGTTTGGTGGTCTCACATGGCATTCACACTTCAATTAAAGTCCTAATAACTCTACAACTAAGTTAGAAGTCCTCAACCAGAATTCAAGCAATCAGAAATACTGAAAAGTAGGAATGGGTCATATTTGGAGGATCGCGATGGGTGCTTTTGCTGCCTCAGAAACATTGCCACATAATAAAAAGTGATATGAAGATAAAACTATAAACTTGAACTCTGTTTTTTTTCTTTTCTCTCTCTCTCTTTTTATATTTTTTAGTTATAAATGTTTCTTCTTTTTTTCTTTTTGTTTCTTATTTTTTCATTTTTTTTAATTTTTTTTTTCAACTACTAAGCACAAAACAACACATACTTTTATTTATGAGGCATTATTAGGAATGATGATGGTCAAGAGAGTATTGTGTGGCTTATTTGGTGGAAGTGCCTACTCTCGGCACCAGGAAAAGATGGATGGGGCAATCTTATTTCTGACCTTTAACATTACTACCCTCCTTCAGTCAAGAATTCTATGAAGGACGGCCGTAACCATCCACCATAATCATAGTTTTATTAAGATCCAATCTCTGTGTATTTGCCTTATTTGGTGACTCTCAGGAATTCACAAAATGTTTGCACGCAGGAATAAAAAGCAAAAACTATGCCTAACTCTGAGGTATCATAATCTAATTATCTAAAACTTAAGTATCCTTACACTAGACTTAGCGTACTAGTAGTCTCTCTACTTCCTTCTCGCAAATAGTAAGTGGATGTAATAGAAGATAGTATGCCTAACTCTCTATTAACTATCCAAGGTTTCAGTAGACTAAAAATGCTTATTGGTTTTCTTCAAAGATCCTTTACCAAGTCTACGTGCAAGTGGGGTAAATGTACTGGATTCTAAACTTAAGAAACAATTTTAGAAGAAAAACTTCAATGGCACTTCCTTGATAAATTTTCTGCTAGGGACTAAAAAATTTAGCTCAAGAAAATAAAAAATTTATTATTATTATTATTATTGGCTAGTACACTATCCTAAATGTATGCAATTATTTATAAATGCTATAAACATCCTCAGGTTATGCCCCCTATGCCTAAGATTGACAATGTCCTCATTGAAAAATAAAGACAGAAGAATATCACCTGATGAGGAGAGTGGGAGGAGCTAAGGCTCAAGCCGAAGTGCGTCCAAAATTTGGCCATCTGAAAGAGTAATATAAGGTTTAAGTAGTTGGCCATTTACTTTAAAGCTCGCACTAGAAGTAGGGTTCCGAATTTCTACAACTCCATGAAGGAAGGTATTGATAACAACATATAGCCCATCCCAGCAGGACTTGACCTTTCCTAGAAATAATTTAAGTCTAGAATTGAAAAGGCAGACCTACTGGTTGGGCTTAAAGGTCTTTCTAATGATGTGCTTATCATGGAAGACTTTTGTAGTTACTTGTAAGCTTGAAAAGTTTATAGGCTTCATTACGAAGCTCCTAAAGCTCACTTAACTCCAGCATACGTGCCATTCCCGCTTTATCCAGATTCAAGTTAACATTTTTAATAGCCCAATAGGCTTTGTGTTGGATGTCAATGGGAAGATGGCACACCTTTCTGTAGACAAGGCAGAAAGGAGACATGCCCAAGGGAGTCTTATTCGCTGTTATGTATGCCCAAAGAGCATCATTTAGTTTTTTAGACCAATCCTTACAGTCGAGCCTGACAGTTTTTTTTAAAATTCGTTTAATCTCCCTATTAGAACTTCAACTTGTCCACTCATTTGGGATGGTAAGGTGTGGCTATCATGTGGTTAACTCCCAAATTTTGGAGTAGTCTTGTGAACTGTACATTCTTGAAGTGAGGTCCTCCATCACTTATTATCATCCTTGGGCACCCATACTAAGAAATGATATTAGCCTTAACAAAACCCAGAAACACAGAATGGTCATTGGTCTGCGTGGGTATGGCTTCCATCCATTTCGATACATAGTCCACAGCCTTAAGGATGTACTCATAACTGAAGGAAACAGGAAAGGGACCCATGAAGTCGATGCCCTAAATATCAAAGATCTCAACAGGGAGGATAGGCTGCTAGGGCATCTCATCCCTTTTTCCAATGGTTCTCGTCTGCTGGCAACATAGACATGTGCCCACATATGTATGTGCATCTCAGAATAATGTAGGCCACCAAAAGCCAGACTGAAGAACCTTATGGGCAGTCTTTTTTTCACTAAAATGTCCCCCACAATGGTCATGGCAGAAACACAGAACACTCCTTTGTTCTTTGTCAGGGATGCAACAGCGGAAAAGCTGGTCAGGGCATATTCTAAAAAGCCTGGGTTCCTCCCAGTGATAAAATTTAGCGTCAGCAAGAAGCCTGTCTCGCTTCTGCTTGTCCCAGGTACTGGGGTACTGCCTGTGACTAGATAGTTCACTATATCGGTGAACCAAGGAGTTTTGGCCTCCACAGCCATCAGAGACTCATCAGGGAATGTCTCTTGGATACCGCCAGCAGGGTTTGATGCCTCAATAGGGATCCTAGATAGATGATCTACCACCACATTCTCAACTCCTTTCTTATCTTTAATTTCCAGGTCAAACTCCTTGAGTAGCAGAATCCAACGAATTAGGCAAGGTTTGGTGTCCTTTTTTGCAAGAAGATGCTTTAAAGTGGAATGATCAGTGAACACCACAACCTTGGATCCCAAAAGATAAGACCGAAACTTTTCCAAATTAAATACTACAGTAAGAAGTTCTTTTTCAGTGACCATCTAGTTTTGCTAAGGATCCGTAAGGGACTTGCTGGCATAATGCAATACATGACGATTGCCATCAACCCTTTGACCTAAGACTGCTCCCACTGCGAAATCAGAAGCACCACACATCAATTCAAATGGGAGGGTCCAATATGGTGCTTGGAGAATTGGCATGGTAATAAGGGCTTTCTTCAAGACTTGGAAAGCCTCGCCACATTTATCATCAAAATCGAAGGAAACATCCTTCGCTAGCAGGTCGTAGAGTGGATTAGAGATTTTACTGAAATCTCTAATGAAAAACCTATAGAACCCAGCATGGCTAAGGAAAGATCTAACCTAATGAACATTAGTGGGCGATGGAAGCTTAGAGATGGAATCAATTTTTATGGTATCCACCTCTAATCCTCTCTTGGAAACTACATGCCCTAACACAATGCCCTGCTGAACCATAAAGTGGCTTTTCTCCCAGCTAAGCACCAACCTTGCCTCTTCGCAACGGGTTAAGACTTTATCAAGGTGCAAAAGGCAAAGGTCAAATGACAAGCCATAAATGGAGAAATCATCCATGCAAATCTCTACAAACTCATCAATCATATCAGAAAAGACAGCCATCTTATAACGTTGGAAGGTAGCAAGAGCATTACATAACTAGAATGGCATTCGGTGGAATGCAAATGTGACATACGAACTCGTGAAGGTGGTACGCTCCTGATTGTCAAGGAAAATGGCTATCTAATTATACCTAGAGTACTCGTCAAGAAAACAGAAGTACTTGTTGCCCTCCAGTCGTTCCAAAATCTGATCGATAAACGGTAAGGGGAAATGTTGTTTCTGGGTAGCCGTGTTCAAATGACGGTAATCAATGCAGACCCTCCAACCAGTTGAGGGTCTAGTGGTCACCAACTCTCCTTGCTCATTCTCTTCCATAGTGATTCCTGCCTTTTTGGGCACCACATGAATATGACTGACCCACTTACAATCTAAAATGGGATAGATAATCCCTGCATCCAACCATTTCAGAATCTCCTTTTTAACAACCTCCTGCATATTAGGGTTAAGCCTACTCTGCATGTCTCAGAAGGGTTTCATGGACTCATCCATGTATATATGATGCATGCAAAGGGAGGGATCAACACCCTTAATATCAGCAATTGACCAGGCAATTGCTTCCTTGTGCCTTTGTAAACACTCAAGCATAGCTCCCTCCTGCAATTCAGATAATGCAGATGAGATAATAACGGGGAGCATGTCGTTAAGGCCAAGGAAAGCATACTCCAAAGTGCTCGGGAGAGGTTTCAACTTCAACTCAGGAGCCTTTTGGATTGAGGGTTTAAGTTGAGATGTCCCCGCCTTAGGTAGTTGATCAACCTTCACGATCCAGGGTAGGGACAGAGACTCTGTGTGTATCCCTAGCAACTCTTCTAATTCGAGTATTTCCCCTTCAATTTCTTTGCTAATTGGAGGATGGTCCTTAGATATGGCCTTTTGGAGGTGATCTCTACATAGGAGTGCTGGAGTAGTCTCCTCAATTATTTCATCAACAACCTCAATCTGAGAACAATCTTCAAATATGGATTGCTTGTAAGTATCAAAAACATTTAACCGGATCTTCTTATTTCCAAAGCCCATTTTAAGTGCCCCTGATCTACAATTGGTAGAGACGTTGGCTGTGGCAAGGAAGGGGCATCCCAAAATAATGGATGGCTTAGTGGGCTTATTAGATTGCTCAGTATCTAGCACAAGAAAGTCAACAGGGAAGAAGAAGTCCACTCTCACTAGGACATCTTCCACTAATCCCCGTGGTGTCCTAAGCGATCTTTCTTCGACCTAGAGGATGACTAGACTAGGCTTTAACTTGCCTCCTCCCAAAAGGTCATAGACAAAGCTCAGTAAAATGTTCACCTCCGCACCTAGATCGAGCAGAGCCTCGTCAATGTGTTGGTTTCCTGTAACCACTGAAATATATAGGGCCCCTAGGTCTTTCATCTTTGGCGGTGTTCCTTGTTGGAACATCGAATTAACATGGTCAGGCAGGATGACCTTGGTTTGGACCTGTTTCCTAGATCGGTGCTTTTGGGTGCACAGGTATTTCAGAAACATGGCATTGGACAAGATTTGTTTGATAGCTTCCAACAAAGGCAAGTTGATTTGAGCTTGCCTAAAAGTGTCCATAATCTCTTCTATCCTATTCTTGGCTCCAGATGAGCCAACAAAAGATTCCCTAGGAGCAGATAAGCGCTCTGGATAGGGCACCCTTGGCTTCTGCGTAGAGGGGTCGTCATGGCGAGAGAGGGGTAATGAACTGACGACATCCTCAGGGTGGGTGATTTCAAGCAAGGGAGAGCAATGTGGCTCTTCCTCGGTAGAGATGGAAGTCGAGTTGGGTGTAGGAGGGGAATCCTGAGACGTGATCATAGGAGTGTTATCAGGCTTGTCGATTTTCTTTCCATTCCTCAGCATAGTATAGCTTGGGAGCGCTCCATGAATACGACCCCCTTGCCCTTTGGGTTCTCCTCAGAAGAGCTAAGCAACTTCCCTAGATCACGCTACCTAATTGCCTCAGTAAGATGACCAATTTGAGATTGCATATCCGTAATCATCTTATTCTGAGATTGGATGACCATATTCTGATGCTCTTGCATCACTTTCATCATGGCTTTAAGTTCATCCATCCCAGAGAGCTTATTCTAAGGAGGGTTTTCATAGGATGGCTAGTCTATGGGTTGGGGAGGTAGGGGTCTTGTATTCCCTGAGTTAGAATCATCACCTTGATTCCATGAGAAGTTTGGATGGTTCCGCCACCCCGGATTATAGGTATTAGAATACGGGTTATTACGAGGAGGGTGGAAACCTTAGGCCACGTTCACTTGAAGCAGTGGCGTGTGTTGTGCTTGGCAAATGGAGCATTCACTTGAAGCATGAAAGATAGAGGCTGCTTGCAGGTTCATGCTGAGGTTTGCTAAAAGCCTATCAAAGTTTTTGTTCAATAATTGAATCTGATAAGCCAAATCATGAGTAGCCCCAGCTTCATCGGCCTCTATCTTCCTCTGCAAGATTGATGGTTTTCTTTCTTGATAGGTAGAGGACATATGTATTGAGTTGTCGCTTAATGTTTCAAATAATGTCCAGGCTTCATCCTCAGTTTTGGTCATGAAGGTTCTTGCATAGGTAGCATTGATGGTTTGCCTATGCCTTTCAGATAATCCATTATAGAACCTTTCGACCAACTACCATCTTGGCACCTGATAGTGGGGGCATAACCTAAGAAGGTCATTAAAGCACTCCCAAGTATCATGAAATTGCTCCTCTTCCTATTGAGTAAAACCCATAATCTCTCTTCTGTAATGGTTGGTCTTACTAATAGGAAAATACTTTTTCAAGAATTCTCCCTTAAGGGTGGCCCAATCATTTACCCTTGCATCGAGGGTATGATACCAGTGCTTGGCCTTACCCTTTAGGGAGAATGGAAATAGAGTCCTCATAAGGGCTTCATCAGTAAAGCCTTAGAGCTTCACCATTGAACATACCTCAGTGAATTCCTCAAGATACCTGTAGGGATCCTCCCTAGCAGTACCATAAAAAGATGGGAGCAAAGATATGGTGCTGCTCTTGATTTCATATGGATTATCCACTCCAGGTCTTCGGATAGGTAGGGCTTGGGGGGTTGTAGGGAGGAAATAGTCTCTCAAAGTTCTCTGATTTTCACCAACCCTTATCTCTTCTTCAAGTTTTTCTTCAACCATTTTCTTCTTTCTTGGTTAGGTTTCCTTATAATTCTCTTAGGCTTAGGGTTGAAGAGAAGACTACTTCTAAGAGAGAGCCTACCAAGCATACACCAAGCAAACACAAGGCAAGAGGTCTTTTGTTAATTTAAAGTTCTTTAAGGCCTCTTCCAACTCTTCAGCTTGGCCAAATATAGTCAAGGGAGTTTTTCTCCATTCTCATGTAAGTGGTATAAGAGAAATGAGGCACTTGAAATTTGTGGTCAAGGACTATTAAGAAGGTTGAGGTTACTTTTAGTCCTTTTTGGGTGGTCAATCAAGTTGTCAAACAATTACGCGCCCTAAATTGACCTTCGACTACCCTAGAGATGTACAATTTGCTGAAATGATATTCTCAGATGCTCAAGTAAAAAGATACTCCAAGGATGGAACCAAGGGATGCAAGTAGGGCGAACCCTTCCTTTGAGGCGTTGCATTAGCGGTGCCTCTTAACTACCCTTGAATTCTTTTAAGTGGTATCCCCCTCTTTAGAGTATCAAGTCACTCGGGCAAAAGTTAATACCACCGTTTCAAAGCAAGATAGGAGGGTTTGCACCGATAAAGAGATCGATGCCTATAGCCTTAAGGGTCCAAGTCCTAGTGCAGTGCTTATAGTGCGTGCTCAGTGTAGGAAGTGTGCATTCATCGCAAAAAGTAATTTTGCTTTTGAAAATAGCAATCAATTTATCCAAACACTTCCTGTATATTTTACTTTCTTTTTTAGAAGCAATGTGACCACTTGATTAATCTTTTCAAATCACTTTAAGTGGTCTTCTTTAATTATGTTCAGATGCAATGTGTGTGCAGATAATTGATGCAGTAAGATAAGAAATGCATACATTGCTCTAGCACTCTTCTATGCAAAAATGCACACAATGTAGTAAGAAAATCTAGATGCTGCTCAAGCAATCCTAGATGATCGTCCTATGGATATGCAGCTTCTAGTAGGTAGTTCGGATTTATTTTCTTTTTTTTTTTGTAAAAATAAATGCGCAATCAAAAGATCTAACTATCATTGAATGATCCTAGAATCTAAAGAATCGGGGACACTCCCTAAAAACTAGCCCCATGATATAAGGGCGAGAAAACAAATAACTAAGCTAATCCTAAAGAGTCTATTCTAAAATTCTAAATCAAAAATCTAAGAGGAAGAATCCTCCTAGATGGTCCTTCGTGCATCTCCATGCGTGTGCGATCAAGGCCCATATGCTCATGCAATCATCTCTGAGGTGTGTCGCTCAAGGTCGACATCGTTTCTCCGCTACACCAGTTGCTTCGTCAGATTCCTTGCACAGAAAAGAAAAAAATGATCAGATAAATGCACAATTCAAAGTAATCAGAAATAAAGTCAGGTGAATTTATTGCGTCGATTGCCTCCCTGACAACGATGACATTTGATTGATCGATTTTTTACTTAAGAAAATATTTTATCGAAGTAGAAATTTAGTAGCAAAAAATCAATCGTTAATAATTAAAATAAATCACTCACAAGAGAGCGGGTCGCATCAACAGGGAGGAATGGATCCAATAAATTCATGAGTAGAGAGCCATTATGTTTACATAAGTATTCATGAAATCAATCCAATAAGCTTGCTAGTCTGAATGTACTTGCAATTTTATGAAAAGTTATGGACTATTTATGTAAATTTTGCATCAGAGCTCAAGCTTCCAAAATCTGTAAATGACATAAGTGTAGTGGCAGAGGATGTACTTCTTAATTGCATGCAAATATGAATCAAATTTCAATGTGAAATCATATGCATAATAGGAACCAATCAAATATGTGAAAATATAAGTGCACTCTTGCAAATTCATCAGAATATAATAATCAAACAATTAAAATCCCACAACTTCCAATGGCATGGAAATGTAAATTTTAATATATGCTAATATAGGGGAAATCTCTCCTTTGCTAGCACGCGTGGAGGAGACGGAGGATAGTGTGGTCGCCGGTGGTGGGTCTTTGAGGTGCAGCCTTCGCGACGGTGGTGACATGCCGGCGAGTGGCGGCCATAGGTCTCACCTGCGTCGAGGAAGGCCAGCACCAGGGATGTGGCTCATCGGCATAGAGGGCTTTCATGGCCATTTTTTGAGGGCACGGCTACCCTCGAGAGGTCGAGGCAAGCACTCCGATTGTTTTGGCAGAGGAGATGGCCCGAGGTGGCATGGCCGGCGAGGGGGGCGGGCTGCACTTTAGGCTCTTCTGTTGGAGTTTCAGGTGACAGTGGAAGGAAGAAGCGGAAGAAGAAGAAGAAGAAGGAGAAGATGTGGTCTTGGAGGATTTATTGAGCGTCGGCATGAGATGGTGGCATGGTTGATGTGTGTATTCAATAGTCGCGATTAGAGGAAGTGGGAGAGGCAACTATGCGTAGGAGTGATGGTCGCCAACGATGATGGGTTCTTTCAGGAAGAAGAAAAGGAGGAGAAGAAGAAGGATGATTGGAGGAGGGCAATGGGTACATGCACTCTGCCACAGTGCACATACAATCGATGTGGAGGAGGGGCGATGACGAACATGGTGGGGTTCACGATGTATGCCAATTCCACAGTGTATGCCCTCTCCACGGTGGGGAAGGTTGAGATGATGAGGGAGGGAATGCCTTTTCCAGATCCACAACGTTCGCCTCTTCCTTCTCATGTGCAGCTATTGGATTTGAACGCCAGCGAAGGGTGCGGTGATGATGGACAAATATGAGCATACCCTCCTTCAAATGCTAATTATATTCATGTCCAGCCACCTATTATACTTTTTTTTTCCTCTCTACATGCACATATCAAATAAGAAGTATAAATGTATCTATTAGAATGCAAAGCAGATACAAAAATATTCCTAAGCTAAGATTAATTACTACTTAGCTTAGGTCATTAAACTATAAGGAAATGTATTCCATATGTACTTAAGCCAAATAAATGTCCAATAAATTAGACTCATCAGTGGGTCATCGCAAAACAAGTTGGGTTGGTATGGGCAGTCAAGATGGCACCACGTGGTACCTATACCCGAGTTTTGAAATCATTCACAATAGCCACCTCGACCCTTTCACCCACCCAAAACCTATTCTAATGAATGATCTAAGCTAAACTCAAACCCACCTAATTTACAATGGGGACATTGCAAATCGTAGGCATGGGAGGATATGAAAGTGCAAAACACCATGAAAACTCATCTCACATGAAAAGGTTTCAACAAAAAAATCACATATCACAAAAAGACCAAAAAAATGAAAAAATCTTGAAAAAGAACAAAAAATTCTGACAAGAGAGGAAATTTTGAGGCCATACAAGTCATGAGGAGAAAAAGGGGAAAAGTGAAAACTGTTAAAAAAAAGGAGCACAAAATGAAAAGAAAAAAAAGAGATAGTCATTAGTAAGAAATTAAGGGATTAACTAAGTTCTAGACCACATCAAGAAAAAGAAAATGAAAGAAAAAAAGTGCTAATGAGACACAAAAGCGATTAGTAGGAATGCTGATCTTAGGCCTCTTAGGCTAGACTCCTAGGCGTAAAAATTCAAGTATCCACTAAGATCTGGATAGTCCTCAAGAGGTTGGGGAAAATGCGAAGCTTAAGTATTAGGTCTAAGGCTTAGGGAGTATTCGGCCTCCTTAACTGACCATTGGTTTATGAGACTCGATAACCTAAGCACCCGAATCCACACAGTCTGGTTCAATGTGCATAATTATCAAAATCACGCAAAAGAATTTAAGTGTTCTGAAAAAGTCGCCTAGATTAGGAGCGACCGATCAACACAAGTTGATTTTGATGAGTTCCCAGCGTAGAGAGGCAAGAAACTCCCCTTGAAGATGCGCAATAACATATCGTCTCCTCGGTGCTTGTCTCCTAGGATATTTACCTATCCTACCACGGGCATGTAAACACCCTGTGCTGGTTCAGATGCCATGGGTGGCATTGTCACGAAATGTCGATTGCCAGGGTCTGGATTTAGCTACAGAACACCATCGGCGGGATTATCTCAAAATCTTAAAAGCTAGGGTTCTGGGGGTTACCATGGGCGGTGCTATCATGAAGCATTGATTGCTAGGGATCCTTCGAGGATTGATGATGGGGATGAGGAATTCGATACAGACCATGTTGAGAAGCCAATCCAAAGCTAGAAATAAAAAGAAAAGAGAGAGAAAACTCTCCAAACAAAGAAAATCCTCTGTCTCTCTCTTACAAACAAATGCACTGCAAACTAAACCTAGGCTAAAATACATTATAAGCATGGGTGCTTTAACTGCAGAGTCTAACGAACCTCAGGATAGTTCCTGTGGGCCTTAAAAACCATCGTGAAGGATCGAGGCTAAGGCTAGTCAAGTCTGGATCCTGGTTGGTACTTGACTACCTATAGGCCTGTTATCGGCATTCGAACATAACCAGAAAGAAAAGAACCACTCATCATAATTTGTGAACATCAAGGAACACATGGTCTAGAATAGAAGTTAAAACCTTAAAATTTTGCTAAGGGACCAGCAAAAGCTAGGCATGGGGGTATGATGGGAACACCATCATGAGCCCTAACTATCTCATTTTGAATCAAAAAAGAGAACAAAAGCTCCTACATAACCAATTGGAGGTCTTAACTCAATGAATAACCATTCCGAGAGAAAGGCAAGAAATAAGGGGTAAAATTGTAATTTTATCATTGCAGTACAACAATGGATTTTCTCATGGACTAAACATAGGTCAAATGGTCTTAACAAGGTAAAAAGTGGGTTGGTTCAAATAGAAAAGGGTTCATGTGAATTTTAGGAATTAAACGACTTCTAATAACCCTAAAAATATGCCCACTTTATTTAATAAGCTTCTGGTCAAGATAAAATTCACCTAAACCCTCTAAAAATCATAGGAAAATATTCTCTAGGGCTTATAACCTTTAATTTGGCCCTTAGAGCCTATTTTCACCTAAATTGGGTCTTAAACAAATATTTACCCTAAATTAGGTTTTTGCGTAAATTGCCCATAAAAACGTGGTCAAACAGAAAATTCAACTTCACCATTAGATTCCTTACATCCAAATTAGGTTTGTACCAAAATTTGGATCAAAGGAGAATTCATCTTGACCTACCTTGCAAACAAGTCCAACCCAATTACATTTCTACCCCTATCTTTTGAAAACCTCTGCAGAAACCCCCTACCTTTGTTTTCTTTATTTACAATTAGGTCCCTCCACCATTATGGCAGACGAAATTCTGCTCCGGCGAAGTTTCGAGGCCAAGATCTCTCTAATTTCTCAGAGAATCCCCTTCAAAATTGAAAGGGAGATTCTCTGAGAAATCTCCTCCAGTTTGAACACAATTTCAGGCTCTATTTGGTAACCAATCTCTCATTCGAATGCATGAGATTCAGGTCTCGTTCAACCTTCCATCTCCAACAAGCTTTCCACGCTTGGAAGCTTGGCTTCCAAGCACAAATCCTCCCTCCAGGGCCTATAAAAGCACACCCAAATCCCTCCGCATCTTCCACGCTTGAAATTGGGTAGAGAATCCCTCGTTTTCGTCTCTTCCCCCTCCTACTAGTGACTCAGAAAGCTCCGGTGCCTCCCTCGCTTGCCCTCATCGCCCAGCCACAATACCTGTGGTAGGGTTCTCTTCCTCCTGTTCGTCCGCGTCGCACCGCACCCGCAGAGGCCCCTGCAGCCCCTTCATCGTCACTATCCTTCCCCCACTGAGTGTTTCATCTCCAACGATGGCAATACGAGCTAGCCGCCATCTCTACCTCCCCCTTCATCTCTCTACATCCATCTAAGTCCTCTCTCCTTTCTAATTCCTTTTCTCTCCTTATTTCTTGAAAATGCCCCTCGATGCACGCAATCACCCTCACATTCTTCATCTCCGGCCAGTCCTCCAGCGAGGCATCCCAGCCGCTCCACACCTCCATCCACCTCGCCAACAACCCCATAAGCACTGCAACACTCCACTAATCATAAACCCTCCACTCACCGTGCTACGCCCCCAAAACACCCCCTAAACACACCCACTCTCACGCACACAGGGTGCCCTAGGCATGCACACTCTTGCCACCCCACACCACGCTGACCCCTGCAACATGTTCGTCGTGTCTCAGCGAAGCTTTCTAACCGGGTTGCAAGGCCGTTTTCATGTTGGTAGGTGTTGGAGGTCCTCCACCTTTAAAACAAGTAAGAAGCTACCTTGCGAGCTTCCTCTAGGTCGCCCCTCTCTAGGTGCACAGCACTAGGTTGCATGGATTCATCTTGCACACAGCTCCAGGAAATCAATTGGCTACGAAGACCCCACTAGCTACTACAATCAAACAACACTGTCGACTGCAAACACACGCGAAGGGAGGCAGGAAAATAGTCCCACCTCGGAACTTCTGGAAGCGTCGCAGTGGAATAAGAGGAAAAAGTGCAGTAGCCTCTTCGCCTCCTGACCATGGGGTGAGGCCACACTAACCCTCTTACTGCCTCGTCTGTGACCCATTCTTCGCAGACCTGGCTTGACCCATATACCCGACTTGCACCTCTCGCCTACCACCGCACGCCGGTGGACCTGGTCCCAGGTGCGTATCTGACTCAATTACCTGTGAAAGCAGCTCTAGAGAGCAAGCCTAAGAGAGAAAGAGGAAGAGAGATTGCGGGCGGGTAGGGGTAGGTTTTGCTCTCATAGGAAAGGAGGAGAAGAAGAAGCCAAGGAAGAAGGAGGTGGAAGCCAGAGATGCTAAGGAAGGAGAAGGCAAGGCTGAAGAGGAAGAAAAGTTGAAAAGCTAAAGAAGAAAAATAAGAAGAAACTGAAGGCAAAAGAAAGAGGAGTTGCGAGAGAAAGAAGAAGAGGAAGAAAGAGAAGCCAAAGGCAAAGGCCAAAGAAGCTAATGGCAAAAGGAAAAGGCACAAGCATGAGAGCATAAGAAAAGAAAGAAAGAAGAAGGAAGGAAGCAACTAGAGATAGAGATCAGAGAAGAGAGAAATAGAAGCACTATAGCAACCATAAGTTTAAGACGTCTGATTCACAAAATCAGACATCCATTTTTTGTGCTTTCTTTATATACATTGATATTCTGTGGATACATTTACATTTTTTCATTACAACTTCAGTTTTCATTGCATATTATTCTCAATTTCTCAAAAGTTGTGCTCTTGAGTTTTAAACCTCAATTTGCTCCCTATGTTCGACCTCGGACTTAAAACTTCGAGTAATAAACTCTATTTGTTTTCGAGCAATTTCAACTATACTATGATGCATCAATTTTAAAACTTGATTTCACCTCGCAAACACCCCCAACGGAAAATGTATAGGTGAGGGTAGGAGTATGGTTTGTTGACAGTTATTCCTTAATGTCGCTAAAGCTTTTCAGTTGGAGACGATTTATGCGTAACCATCGTAAAATTTCTAACAAAAACATGACACTCCCTTTGAATTCTAATTAGCTACATTGCAATATATAACTATTGCTAATCATCCACTATTAGCGACGATTTTGCAACCGTCACAAAATAATTATCGCCAATAGTGATTTTTCTTGTAGTGTAAGTGTGTGAATTTCATATTTGCTCTCTGCAAACGACCTCGAGCTCACATCTATTTTTCGAGCTTATAAATTTAAATGTCGATTTGATGTTCATTGCTATACTATGACAAGATATTTTCCTAAATGCAACGATTTTCGGCATTCAACATCAATCCCTCCAAATTTGGAGGGATTTGATTAAGAAATCGGAGAGAAATCCAAGATTGAATTCGCGTAGTCATGGGTTTGATCCTATTCAAACCTCCAATGGTAGCAAGGACCTATTCGCAAAGATGATGAGAAACTTAGGTTCTTATTTACGAGAAACTTGAAACCTAGGGGCTTGAATGTGAGAAAGAGTCGTTAAGGTCTAAAATACAAACTAGGTTGAGAAGGACTTTGATTGGGCCCAAATTTTGTTCTTAACCTAATTTTGATCCAAGGAATCTAATTGTCAACTAGGATTTGAGTTTTGACCATGTTTGGTTTGGTAAATTGCATAGAAGCCCAAATTAAGATAAATTCTCATTTAAATCTCTATTCTAGATCAAAATGGGTTAAGATAGTCAAAGAAAAGGTACCAAAACTCTTAGAATATTTGTCTATGAATTTTAGGAAGTTTAGATTGATTTTATCCTGACCAAAACCCCTTCAATTCAAGTGTGGTTGATAATTAGGGTTCTTAGTCCTATTTTCATCCTCGAAATGCATGAAACCCTGATTCTATCAGTGTAAGCCCACTTCTTGGAATTCTATACTCAATTGAACTTTAATTAACCCCTGAGCAACCCCATGGTTAGTCTGCATTTGTGATGTGCTATTAAAATAGTAGAATTAACCATGTTTTCCTGTCTTCTTCTTACATCAGATCAGAATGGAATTATGGTCCTCGGACTATCATTTAGTAGAATTTATCTCTTAATTACGACTAAATTAAGTTATTTATGATAAATGATAGCATTACCATCAATAAGTAAATAATATTTCATGATAAGATGCCTATTATGCGAGTTCCTACGCTAGCTAACTGCACTTATCTTTGTAAATATTACATTAATAGTGTCATCATGCATCTAGGGAAATTATATAATTTGTATATTAATTTACATATTTTAATCGCCAAGGCATTAGGTGACACAAATATAACCTTCAAATGACAAATATGACTATAGGGATGGATTCAAGGCGATGATCGCAGTTTAATAGTGTAAAAAATACCTTGATTCGACATTTGTATCATCTGCTATCAGAGAACTAAATGCGGAAGGCTCCCCAGGCCTGGATGGAATACAAGTTTTCTTTTACAAAGAGATGTGGAGTGTGGTGTGTAAGGAGGTGATGGATGTTATCAGAGAATTTGAGGTGGGTAATGTTGGTTTCGAGAGGATTAATAAGTCATATCTTTTCCTCTTGCCTAAATCAATGGGAGCTGAACAATTTTCAAATTTCAGGCTGACTGCCCTATCGAACTCTATCTATCTTATCATCAGCAAGGTCTTGGCTAACAGGCTAAGAATTGTTCTACATGACCTGATTCATCCAGTACATGCTGCTTTCTTGCCCAACAGATCATTTCAGGAGTCCTTTATATTGGCTCAGGAAATGGTTAGTGGCTGGCACCGGAGGAAATCCAAGGCCTTCCTGTGGAAAGTGGATTTCCAGAAAGCCTATGACTCGATTTCCTGGCCGTATCTTTGGGAGGTATTTAGAAGAAGAGGCTTCCCCTCCATTTGGATTCAATGGATGAAACATTGTATCACCACTGCTTCATTCTCTCCTTTGATCAATGGGAAGCCATGTGGAGCTTGGATCCAGCCTCAACATGGGGCTAGACAAGGGTGTCCCTTTGCCCCACTGGTTTTTAACCTTGCAATAGATGGGCTTGCAAGGTACGCTTGCAAATTGGCAGAGGTGGGTATAATTAAAGGGTACTCGTTATCAAAGAGGAGACATTTGGCCCCCATTTTACAATATGCAGATGCACTGTGTTCTTTGTGGAAGGGTCCAAGTCTGAGGCACATGCTTTGGAATTATTGGTGAAGATCTTCAGTGATATTTCAGGTCTTTGTTTGAACAAAGACAAGTCTGCTTTGATCTGTTTTGGTATGAATGAACAGGAACAGACGGAATTGGAAGGTACTTTGGGCTCACCCCGTACTAAATTGCCTCTGAGATACCTTGGATTACCTTTAAGGGCTATAAAGCTGAAAAGATCAGACTGGAATATCCTATTCGAGATGGTGGCTGGAAAGCTGAAAGGGTGGAGTAGTAAATTCCTATCTAAGGGTGGGAGACTGATTTTGCTCAACTCGGTTATCACTGCCATACCAATCTTTTACTTCAACATATTTAAAGCCCCTAAATGCTTCTGGAAGAGATTGGACATTATGAGGAAGAGGTTTTTCTGGAAAGGAGCAGGGCACGAGGGCAGGTTCATGCAACCTATCAGATGGAGCACTATCTGCAGGCCAAAGGAGGCTGGGGGGTTGGGAATTAAAGCTTTAAAAGAGTTCAATGAGGCCCTACTGCTGAAATGGGCCATAAGAATATTGGATTGCAAGGAGGGGCTGATGGATGATATGATCAGGGACAGCTATGGGGGATCCAACAGCTGTCTGCAAAGGCTTTAGCCGAAGAGGCCCTCACCCTTTTGGAGATCTGTGATTTCTGCAGTCTCCTGCTACTGGCATCTGCTACAGCCTAAGCTTGGAGATGGCAGATGCTTTAGCTTTTGGAATGAGAGGTGGTCTGAACTGGGTCTGCTAAAAGAGACCTTCCCGAGGGTGTATGGGGCTGCTGCTGACAGAAATGCCACAGTTAGCAGTCTGTGGTCCATGGCTGAAGGCTGCTGGCAGCTGGAAAGGCTACAACAGTGCAGGCTGGGCACTCGACTATGGGAGGAGAAGTAGAATCTGATGGAGAAACTGCAGCAATTATATCTTATGAGAGATGTGAAGGACACTTACTACTGGCAGGGGGTCTTCTCTGTGAAGCAAGCATATGAAAAAATTACTAGATCCAACAATGATGTGGAGTGGGATCCTATTGACAAAAAGATTTGGCTTCTGAGAATTCCTCTGAAGGATCAAATTTTCCTGTGGCTTTGTAGACGGGAAGGGCTAATCACTGGCGATCTTAGGCACAGAAGAATGGGGATTGATCTGAATGCTTGCCCTCTTTGTTGATTGCACTCTGATACTACAACACACATCTTCTCCTCTTGCTTGGTCACGGATAAAATCTGGAGGTTGGTGTGCTTTGAACGCCTTGCTCCCTGGGATATTATATGGCAGAGGTTCACCAATCCTGTTCGACCATTGGGGGCTATGGCAGCCATTCTGTGGTGTGTGTGGAGGGCGCAGAATGATAAGCTCTTTCAGGGGAGACCGGTGAGATGTGAGAATGTTGTAAAGGAAGATTGGCCTCTCACACATAGTTGGGAAACTTTTTTGTAATACTTTTTTGATATGCAATACAATACCCTCTGGATTGCTATCGGTCTACGATAGTAGTCCTCACTATTTCAAAAAAAAAAAAAATCATCTACTATGAGGAAAGGAACATGTATGGGCTAGATAACTTCACATGGCTGATGAGGTGTGGCTCATCATAGCTAAAATGCCAAAGTTAAGCTAGAATATAGGTTAAACACTATCTAATTAACATAATAAATAGGTTAAGTGTGAGATTAACAGAAATGACCTAAAACACTAAAATTGTGTTTAAAATGCATAATTAGGTCAACTTGGAGATATTCCATTCAGAAAACACAAGTGGATGATCCAAATTTCAATTGAACATCCATGTGAGCTCAAAAGTTCAAATCAAGGGTTAAATCATGTTCTAACATGTCCAATTAAGCTTCAATAAAAATCTCTTCGCACTTAAACATCATTAGGACCTTGCATTCATTAGATTACATTTAGATCCTTAGTTCATTACATTTCCTTCACTTAAAAGGCTGTGATTGTACAGCAATCATATGACCTAATCTACTTGAATTAAGTTAGATTCTAGAATAACTTAGGAACAATGCATGCATAAGCATCATAAATTGCATAGTACCTAGTGTGGTAGCATTATAGATAATACTGTCAACTTATGCCCTAAAAGAGCCATGATATTGATTGCAGATGATTCGAGACTACAAATGATAGATCAAACCATATGGATCTGATCAGGATGACGATGACAGTTCAACACTTCCAGAATCGGCTTGATCAGACATCCGTAGCATCACGAACAACCCATAGAAGAACAGAGGCCAAGGAATAAGATGGCAAAAATTTGAACCTCAGATTCCAAATCTGACCGCATGGATGGATCTGGATCAACGATTGTAATCCAATGGTGCAAAAATCATCTCAATCGGAGGCCAACAACACCAACTACAAAGCAAGGAAGATGGACAGCCACGATGGCACCATCATAGCCGCCCCTCGTCGTGCCCCCAATCTCTGAAGAAGCCCTCGTCACACATTGTGAGTCGTTGGATCGTCATGCAATGGCCACGATGCACCAACATTGACCGCTCCAGCCACTCCTCATCAAGGAAGATCAAGATCAATTGGTAGATCTCCATCCAACGACTGATGGCAGCTGCACACGAAATGGCAAGCGCAACAATCCTCAACTGTAGAGCAGTGGAGAGCGCACTCACAGAAGACAAAAGGGCATGCAATTGAAGTGCACGAAGCACTAAATCAGGAAGGCAGTCACTGTCACACACAATTAAGCTGTCAGATGAGATCAAGCGACTAAGATTTGGCTGCGTGGTGCTGGCAGGATCATTGTAGGCGGCGGTGCAGATGACACATGGTTGCTTACCTAACCAAATTCCCTAATATACGTAGGTGGGTGAAATTTGAAGAGGTGGTGCAGCACACGTTTTAAGCTAAATGCGCATGATTTTGAAATCAAGTGTGTGCAAGAAGTGAGAGAGCAGCGCGATCGAGATCCAGCAATCCAAAGCATGCCACGTGTCGGCTGCAAGTGCGCTCCATGAATATAAGGGCATTAGAGGTTGGATTGAGGTGCAATCTGATCCGTTGATCCCTCGATCGACGGATCTAATCAAACCAAGGTTGTTACATGATTTTGGTGTCTAGAATGCCTATTTTGCCCCTCATTAATGCTATAAAAGGAGCCCCAAGGCCCCCAATTAAGAGATAACTCCCACCAGATAGATCTCCAGCCTCTCTCTCTCTGCAACTTCTCTCTAGTCTTCTTCCTAGTGCTCTGGATCTGAGATGTTGTCGTACTTTGCACAAGCATCCCACAAGTGGTGTCGTCTTTCGTATGCTATCTCTCTTTTTCACACATACACTCTCTCTCTACTCAGAATAATTATGTGGAAAATTGTTCCCAAATAGAAATAAAATTGTGATTCTTTGGATATCTAATTTCTATATATACATATATAAATATTTGCTTGGAACGACTTTTCTAAAAAGATTTTTCATAAAAATCATGTTTTTCCTCCCTGCAAATGACTTAGTACTCACCGAAATCTCCATAAATGTTCTTTGTTTTCATCGTGATTCACACTACAACAATAAAACTAATCTTTTACATTCTCATGGACGAACAAGTTGGTGTCGTTGCTGGGGAGGCAACAGAAATTTTTGAAGCTTTTCTTGTCAAGTGCTTATTTGAGATTCTAACTTGCTATTCTTTTTGGTTGCTTTTGTGCAGGAATCACAAAATTACAAGAAGGCACGTGCAACAATGAAAAAAAATGGGTTTGAATCTCAAGTATGTACTGGTAGCTTATATTAGGGTAGATTTTGAAAAAAAAATCCAAAAAAAATTAGGTGTTTTGCTCGAATCTTATGATTAGCTAGCATTTGCTTGCTTCGAAAAGAGAATTCTCTTGTTAGTGATTTTCAAGATGAAACAAGCTTTCATATTAAAAATTCAATTACCAAAAATCCACATGTCCAAAAATTCTAAACCTTTTACTAGATGTGGATCTTGAAGTCAGAAACTGCATATCCTTATTTTGTATAAATCTGAGTTACAGAAAAATTTTAAAAATTCACATACTGAATGATTATCAAATTGGTTATTGTTTTTTATTTTTAAAAGTTCAAAATATCATAAAAATTTTTATACAACTCTGATTGACTTGAAATTTGTGTCACTGAATTCTTGTAAAAATCAAAAATTGAGGAAAAATCTGAGAAAAATATTTCCTACACGTTTGATTACACAAATTATTCAATCACTAACTAGAGGTAAAAATAGACTACAAACCCGCAGTACACTTTAAATTTGAAAAAAAATAGAAAACATGCATTAAAATTCTTGAAAAAAAGATTTTCTGAGTGCCTTGTTAGTGGTGCAACAACACCAATTGATTCCATTATTTGGGTCACACCACTCCCTTGATTTTGGACATAAAAGGATCATCTAGAACTATCTGCTATTATAGTTTCACATTAAGGTAAAGCACACTTGCATTTCCATACTTAAAGGAAATATATCAAATAGTTCGGACTTGCAAAACCTTTTGTGTTGCTCATTATAACCATTTCTAGAAGATATCTACTTAAGTGAACCCTAAAATTCATTAATACAAGCATTTGAACCTTAAAATTCACTTCATCATAAAAATTGCTTATGAACCCCTTGCCTGTGAACTTCACACTTCTGAAATCAATTCTAAGGGCAGCACCCCCATCATATTCCAAAAGCACCTCAAGCCTATGCCAGAAACTGAGTAGACGTACCCTAGGTAGGACTAATTTCCTTGGTGACTTGAAATTTAATTGGGAAAAGGTTAATGCCTTGTCTACTTGGACCCACTAGTGACAAGAAAGGTCGGTGCAGTAACCGCATTAACCCTTAGTGGTTTCCTACCATGCGGGGTGTCCTAGGAGGTCCCACTCTTCTGGACAGCCAAGTAATTCAAGGGTTGACCTAACCTAGTCAGATTTCGTGAAACCAAGATTATGTCTAATTAGAGTTCATACTCTAAGAATTAGCTTGATTATTTGGATTATGAGGGTGGGGATTCTCTCATTGGTCTTCTCTCTCTCATCTATTAACTTTCTTCTGGTACATGGACACTAAAAGGTCTCTGAATCCTGATTTGGTACCACCTTCAGAGAGTAATCTAAGAAGATGACCCAATTTTTCTAAATCTGATTCCTTTCCCATGGATAATCGCCACGAGGAAGAACTGATTAAGGACGAGAACTTGGACCCATAGTCTTTTGATCCCCACTATTCCTCTTTTTCCCCCTATCACAACCCTTCCCTTACTCCGTGTTCTTCAGGATGGGAGAACACTCCTCAACACTCGGGACTTGATTCCCTTGCCTACACCTCATATTACCTGAGAATAGCTAGGCCTACCTTGTCCTTACGGAATTCCATACAAATTTCTAGATATCAAGGATCTCTACAATCTCAAGAGACACTCTCCATACAAGACTAGCACCTGATTGGCATGACCAACTATCTTGGCCAGTTTCGCCAATCTCATCTCTCCCCTAGTCAGGGATATGCCTCAGAGTCCAAATACCTAGGATATCAATCCTATCCTCAAAATCACTTTGCAAATCATCCCAATTCCACTCGACCCACTTCACCTTCTTATTGGGATACATCGCCCAACTAAGGAATTGATTCTTACCCTAGATATTCGAATGATAGATATTTTGATTTGACTAAGGAGAGAAATCCTAGAAATTATTATCCTCAACCCACTTAAACCCCCGACCATGGCAGTGATCCCAAGATCACCTAATTACTCCAAGTAGACTAGGAGATGAGAGAAGCTAATAAAATAAATACGGATAACTTGACAAAATAACTTAATAGAAGTCGGAAAGCACAAGGTGATAAACTTGGTCCGAGTGTGCCACAAGTTGGTGGTAAGCCACTTAAGGTTGAGGATCCAACCTTAAGTATGACATCTTATCCTATCCCAACCTCTACATACATCGAGCCCACCCACCAGCCCTGGGATTATGCAGAACAAATCCTACTTAGGCCTACAGCTGAACTAATAAATAATTTTGATATTCCAAAAACTAACTTTGAGGAGGAAGACTCACTTATGGAATTATATCTTGATTTAGGCCCTAAATTGCAATCATTCTATTTTGAGGAACCAATCCATGGTGGGTTGGAGTATGAGTCCTTTATGTTTAAGGATGCACAATTAGACATTGAGGATGATCCTGAGTCTGATAATACAAAAATTGTGGTAGAACTTGAACTAAGGAAGGATGAACAAGATCAAAATTAGAAACAAATGGAAGAAACATTACATGAAAACAAAGAGATTGGCCCCTACCAGGCAATTTTTGATGATATTAATCTAATTTTAATGGATAATTTTTCTAATCATATGTGCTTAGAAGATTCAAGCTCCATACCTAGGGTTGACTCAAATGAATTTTCTAACTCAACTGCCCTAGAAGTTGAATCCATTCCTACTTCCACACTATCCGATTCTCAGCCATCTCTCCCACTTATCCAAGATTCTGTTGGACCACTCTCTAAGGATTACAATATTGATGTGGAGATACCTGATTCTGCACGTTCTGTCTCTAACCCCCAACAACATGTGAAAAAACAAGACAAACAATCCCCTTATGAAAACGATGTTCAAGAAATTGTAGAATTATTGGGGATGACTTATGGTGATTTATCTGAGGAAGTAAAGAATGTAGCTGAATCATGGAATTTTGAGGAGTTTGATTTGATTGATGAGAAACAGGAAGACATGCCCTCAAAAGATGTAGTTTAAGAGAAATACAATTGGGATTAAATTCAGAAGTTCACAGAACTAAAAGAATTTGAGGTTTTCATTAATCTAGATGCAGATCTCACTCCCCTTGGGGCAATGATTCTAAGGAATAATGAATTTTCTTCCATTACATTTGAGAATTTGTATCATAAATTAAAATAAGAATTGGGCGACTCAAATGAGAGTTTTGATCACCCCAGGGATGAGATTGAGGTTTTGATTCGAATATCTTGCATGATTTGGGTAAATCTGGAACTATTGAGATGGACCACTGGATCTTATTTGACTCACCTACTTTACATCCATCTACACCTGACTTAACTTACGAAGTGGTTTCTTATAGTATTTCAGACTACATCACTCAGGTTCCTCCTTTCATTTCCCATCACTTTCATGACCTGTATAATTTATTCCCCACTAACCGCTATTTACCGACCTCATTTACCTTATGCACCACTTCAAAAGATTGCCACTATCTACTTTCCACTCTGGCACCTGCACTTATTTTTCTCTCTTTTGTAACACCTGGCTGCAAATAATTCCATGCTCGACCTTTTGGGCTTGGTATTCATCATCAGGTGGTCTGCATTTGTAGATCACTAATTCTTGGATCACATGATCATTTCTTCATATTTTTCCTGACTCAACCCATTAATTTAATCATTCATTTTTGGGTTTAGGTTTGGCAAATGATGGTTAACTTAGCACTGGCTGGGAGGCAACCCAGTATTCTTTACAGATAGTTTTGCATCCAAGCTGACCTAGATTAACAAGCCCAGTCAGGTGATATCCCCTCCTCTTGCTTATTACATTTTGATTTTTCTGCATACATTTCAATGAAGACATTGTAATGAATAGGAATTGGGGGTGGACATTGCATGCTTATTTTTATGTCAGAAAAAAAAATTGCATTCATGCATAAAGAATTTTTATCAAGAAGGTTTTATTAGGGATTTATTCTTAAGTTGATTCTTGAATTTAGAATCCAATACATTTTCACACTTATATGTAGAATTTGTGATGGATCCTCTGTGAAACACACACGCCTCTAAGGACCAGCTGGCGAGGGGCTTCACCAACACTTCTGGAATGGGTTTAGCGATGTCCTAGATGTCGCTAAAACCCTTACCTAGTTTGGAAACCCCTTCTCTATATAAACCTCCTCAACAACCCCATTCAAGGGCATTCAATTCTCATTCACTCTCCATGCAATACTAGCCCTCTCCTAGCTCCACCAAACACTCCATATCTGCCCTCGGAGTTGTTGAGTCATCGACGGAGCCCCCCTCCACCGCTGTGGCTACCTCGCCTCCTCCTCGCACACTCTTTTACTCTAGTTTTATGTTGCACCATTTTAAGCTTTCATCTTTTGTTGTATTTGTAAATGATCTCTAATTGCTTGCTATATATTGATGTTGCTTCTTATATCATAGTTCACATCTCCTTAAGTGATGGTGATGTAAACACATTTACACTACTTAAAATGTTTATTTATGCATGTTCTTAAGCATAGGATTGCATTTCATGATATAAATATTGCATGACATGCATCATCTTGCATTTAGAGTAGTTTGAATAAAATGGAGGTTAATTGTCTCCTTTTATGTGCTTGGACTGGGCAAACATTTTATCGGGGCCTCGGATCAAAGATCCAACCGTATGAATGTGATCAGGGCGACGATTGGAGTTCAACGACTCCAACATCGCCCTAATCAGGCATCCGTAGCATCAGATAGTGATCGGGGAACCCTAGAAGATCAAGGGCCAGGATGGGGTAAATTCGCACCTCAGATGAGAAATCCAACCGCACGGATGAATTCGGATCGACGATCGCAGCTCAACGACGCAAAAATCGAGTCAATCCGACATCCATGGCACCATCTACAACTTCCAGAAGATGGACGGCCAAGATGGTGCCACGTGGTGCCATCTCGGCCGCCCAAATGGCCGCTTACATTCTATGAAGATCGTGCACCCGCCCCCTCTCCACCGTTGGATCTTGATCCAACGGCTGTGGACTCGGCTCGTTAAAACCATATGCGCGACCTTTTGGGCGAGGCAGCGCAGCGGTCTAGCGCCTTATGGTGAGGCGCTGGCGCACGTTCGAGCCTCGCCAAGCTGTTTCTGAGGCGAGCAGACGTGTTTTTATCAACCGTCAGATCGCAATCCAACGGCCGCGCACGCCCAATAGCATTCACGCGCTATCATACGCGCGGCGTCACGCAGCATTGTACGTGCGGGAGGGCGTGCAGCGCAGCGGGTGAAGGCGTGACTTAAGTCGTCCGATCTCACGATCGGACAGCTGAGGCTGAGCGGACGTGCGCAGGCGTTGCGCGCGTGAGCAGGCGAGCAGGCACGTGCGAGCCACCCACGACGCCCACGAAGGAGGCTTTAGTAACGGATTTATCTGTCACTAAAGACCCCTCATTTATTATTTTGAAGTTGTAATGTCCATTTTGCCCCCACTCCTTGCAACTATAAAAGGAGACCCCCTTCATACGAAATTCTCATCCCTTCCTTCTCTTCTCTACCTCTCCAATGCTCAGGAGAAGCTTGTCCCACACCCAGGATGCTTCTCACGAGATAAAGTCCAAATTTTCGTCCCCCTTCGGAAGTGGATCCCGTGACGACGACGGCGTGCTGCTCCGTTCCCATTCTTCTGCTTTGTCCTGCTTCATTCTCCTTCATCCAGGCGTCGTCCTATCCGGCTCGTCCTCCAAGCGACCGTCGAGGAGGATTTCTCTCTCCCTATTCTTTTTACTGCTTTCTAGTGTAGTTCTGCTTGTCCTCCAAGTGATCGTCGAGGAGGACATTTCTCCCTCCATTCTTTTAATACTTTCTAGAGTAAATTTATCACTTTCTAGAGCAATTGTTTTATGCATTTAGTTGTAAGAGCGAAATGAACAATCTCCTTAATGATAAATTCCCTGTTTACTCAATATCTCATTTTGATTTCTCTGTGTAATATTCTCTTTCTCTCTTACTCTCTCTCTCTTCTATTTATTGTAAATAATTAGATAGTTTTAAATTGAATTACTTTGTGACAAATAAAAAGAAACGCGTAGTTTTTAAATCAAACCTCCGCCTCCCTGTGTTCGACCCGAAATTTTCATTTCAGTATAAATTTTATTTGTTGAACACGAATTCTTCGCTTTCAAGCTACAATGACATGTTTTCCAAAACCAAACACGTTAGCGTAGCAATTCGTGCGCTCAACAGATGGTCATGTTTTAAATGCAAGCTCTAACCCTACTCTCTATCTCTCTTTCGCTCTCATTTTCGCAAGCAAACCATGCTATCATTTTGTGACACCTAAAGTGACTAAAACTAATCTGATTTCAAGCCTCCCTGAGATCGACACTTGGAATCACAAATCCATATCTTAATTTAAAATCAACAACGCAAGGGCATGCTGCAATGACATAATTAAACCAACGCATTCCGCGTGCGCCAGTCTTTGGCACCATTGCTAGGGAGGCAGTGGATTTCTTTTGTCACTTTCATCCCGCATTAGTATTCACATCTTCTGACTCATTTTTGCTCTCCCTACTTGATTGGTTGTAGGAACTCGATGCCTTGGCGACGGAGGAGCACGATCCAAGATAGTAGACAAGGAGTAAAGTGTTGTGAAGATTGTTGTGAGTATCACTCCACCCATTGAGTGTTTGCTTGCTTAAAGAAAATACAAACTAAATATAAATCTAAAATTAGCATGGTGAATGGCTACTTGACCCACATTCCAAACTTATCACCCAACCAAAAAGAAAACACTCTAACATTCTTGAAATCTTTCTGGAGTGTTCTTCTTTCTTTTGAGTGGTGTTTGTGAAGCCACCATGATTTGACTTGGGCTGCACCACTAACCATAATTAAAATTGACTCACCCGGTAGAACTGCATGAACACTAGGGTGAATACACTAGGGTTGTTTTTCTAGGGCCACATCATTCTAAAGGAAATCGACTTTTGCCCATTGTGTGCAAAACCTTGTGTGCCCACTTGAACATTGTTTGAAAACATTAAGGAACTCCAACCCTAAAAAGCATTAAAGCAAGGATAAATCATTAAAAGACACCACATCCTAAAGTCCTTGCTTGAGAACCATGTTTTGCTAAGTGCACACACACGCTCAAATCAGTTAACTAAGAGGCACAACCCCAAACAACGCCTCATCACATATCCTGAGTATAAGCACTAACCTAGCCCCTCATTAAAATGGAGTAGACGTACCCTAGGCAAGACTATCTAAGTCTTGGAGGTGTGATTAGGTTTGCTAGGCACTTGGCTTTCATCCCCTTTGTAAAGCCTGGTGTCTAGGCTACGGGAAAGTGTCAAACGACCGCGGTTGTGGGGTTTACGGAACCGACAACGCAAGCCAAAGGAAGAACCTTCCCCTCAATCCCCTCGTAATCAACCTAGCCAGATTAACATCGGGAAGGGAGGTTAAGTTCTTGGAGATTTGATCATTCCCTTTGAGGCTTCTAGGTTACCTAGGTATACACTATAAGGACTAGACTTGCTTGCTTGTTTGTGCACAAACTTCTCGCACCTGTCTCTCTTCGCATCCCTCCTCATTCTTTTCTAGTGTATGCATAGAAGATGATTACTTCATCCTGAGCTGTTTGTTTTAGAGAGGGGAATCAGGAGGAGACTTGATTTTTCAAGAGAAATGGTTGACCCAAGAATTGATGAGATTGAGGGCCAACCTCAACCCGATGCTATGGCCATCATTCAGGCTCAAATCTCTGCCAACCACCAACATCAACAACAACACATCCAAACCATCATGCAAGCCATACACCGATTGCAAAACCCTCAAGGGCAAGCCCCACCTAATGCACCACAACGTCCTGAGGGCCAACCAAGGCCTCTCTATGATTTTTATGATCCGTCTACTATCTAGATCGAGCCACATCTTAGGGCCCCCGAATGGGGAGATGATTTTGAGCAAAAATCTAATGTCCTGAGCTTAATTCAAAGCCACTTTCATGGGAGCTCTAATGAGGACCCCTTCTAACACTTAGAGGTCCTAGACCAGATCACCCGAACTGTGAAACCAAGGAACATCAGCTTGGATATTATTTTAATTAAGATGTTCCCTTTCTCCCTAAAAGATAAAGCATCTCACTAGCTTAGAACCTTGGGGAGACCCATCTCCACATCGGAGGAACTGAGGCATGCATTCTTGAAGAAATTTTTCCCCATAGATAAAACCAATGCCCTTAGATGAGCCATTACCACATTCACGCCACAAGGTGGGCAACAATTCCATAAGGTGTGGGAAAGATTTAATGAATTATTGAGGAAATGCCCACACCATGACGTTCCAAGGTGGTAATTGGCCCAGAACTTCTACCATGGTCTGGACAGCAACCTTAGGAACTTTGTTGATGCCTCATGTGGAGGCAACCTTTGGAACAAAGATGTGGAGAGTGCATTCGAACTCTTTGAGTCCATGAGTGAGAATTCGCTCAACAATGCCTCCATGACCCAGTTTAATCAATCCAGTCAACCCCGTGGTGAGATCTATGAGGTGCAAGCCAATTCTGGATTGGTTGACATGAACATTATAGCCAAAACATTGGATCGAGTTGAGTTGGTGGACAAAAAGATTGATGAGCTATTGAACCAAACCCGAAACCCACTACAGACCCTCTCCTTAGCAAAGGGAGCTCACAATGCAGCTTTGGTGCAACCAATGAACCAAATAAACCTGGAACAACCCCTGACTATATTCCAGGGAGGGAACTTTGCTACCTCAAACCCTGATTGCTCTCCCCTCCCCCTCAGCACCTTCTATCTTTGAAGATGTCCAGGCCATCGAATGTTACTCCAAACCTGACCCCTTCTCCAACACCAACAACATTGGATGGCATAATCGCCTAAATTTTGACTGGATGAACCAAAAATCAAACCAATTTCAGAACCAACCCAGGCCAAACCCTCCCTCTTATCAGCAAGGTCCACTAGTTAGACCACCCTATAATCAGAATAGGGCTGCCCCTCCCCCACAAAACCAAATGGACACGCTAATAAAAATGATGGCTAATATGAATCAGAAACATCAAGAGGAAATGGCATTAGTGAAGGGACAGTTGAGCCAGCTGTTGGATAGCAAACAACAGGGGTCCCTTTTTTCTCAACCACAACTAAACCCAAGAAATGTGATCAACAGAGGCCCTAATCCTCAAAGGTTCCAAGCCAATCCGAGGCATGCCCACATGATCCATCAAGGCCCACTATTTACGAGCGAAATCGATGTTATAAAAGCTACATCGTAGTATAGGTCGAAATCACTTGAAAAAAAATAAGATTTATGCTTGAAATAAATTTGAGGTCGAACAGAGGGAGAAAGTAACAATTAACTCTCAAGATTTTAATTCTATCAATGTATAACAATAAATCCAAGAAATAATGATATATATGATAAAGTAAATGTCAATGAAGCAAAAAGATTAGGGTAAAATGGTGATTTGAATCACCAATTACCCTTGAACACAAATAAGCTCAAGTATCTCAAATAATGCAACAGTAATATCAATGCAACAATAGTATCAATCGACGGTTAGGTTGATTGGTCGACTTTAACTGCAAATGCTACAATGCTAGGGAAGCACTATTTTATCTATCTTTTTCTTCTCTTCTTCTTTGCCTTGGCTTCCCTCACATAGAGGCTCTGATTTTGACTAAATGTCGAAATCTCCTCAAAGCAAAACCCTCCCCTGACCCGTGCGCTCTCTCTCCTTTCTCTCTCTAGGTTCTACCCTCGCAGGGCCTCAAAAAGTGTTGGGTAATTAGGTGAACAGGGATCTACGTACCGAAGACCAGGCTCACCGGCAATGGGTGGTGAGCGAGGAGTGAGAGCTTAGGTGGGTAATCAGGTGAGTTCCAGAATCACGTGTAGTGTCACAGGCGAGGTAGGTGTCTAGTGAGAGGGGACCTCACCCCCGTGTGTTGAGGCGAATAGCCTGCAGCACAAAATCAACTTATGCAGCTATGAGATCCCATGCACTTCCAAGGTGGGACTAAACCCCACTGCTTCCTTTTCACGTACAGCTGCAGGGCTCCTCTCTTCAATTTCCAATGCTAATGAGGTTAAGGCCTCTAATTGTCCACCTAGGATGATTCCTAAGTCGTAGCCGCATCACCTGGAGGTGGCACCTGGAGCTGTAGGTGCCTGGAGCTTGAAGAACAAGGTAGGGGTGACGGCGGTGATTGCAGAGCAGTCGGGAAACCTAAAAAGCATGGATACAGCCTCACAGCCCAATTAAACAAGTTCAAGTCCTTCGTCGGACCACGATGAATGTGTGGATGGTGGTCTTGTGGCATGAGAGTGTGTGAGGTGACCAGAAGGTGACAGAGATGGCTATGCAAAGATGGATTGTTCGGGGGTGTGTTTGGGTGGTGCATCGGTGAAATAGACAGAGGGTTTTGACCCCTTAGGTCGAGGTAGAGATGTAGGGATGAACGGCGAGAAGTTTAGTGGTGTGTGGAGTGAGATGTGCCTCTCCAGAGGTGTGGCCCGACACAGAGGGGATGACAGTGAACGAGCGGTAGCATAGCCGAAAATGAGTGTGGTTGGGGTGAAAATGAAGTACAGTTAGGGGACTTATCTAGGTAGTTGGTAGACAATGAGGAGCAGAGGCGACGCCGACTGAGGTATGGTCAGCGCCAGGGAAGAAGGTAGCTCCGGTGGGGGTTGGATGGCAAGGACGAAGGAGATAGAGGCACCAGCTAGTATTGCTAGACAGGGAGGAAGATGAGGAAGGAGTATCTGCCGTCGGTATTGTGGTCAGATGATGAGAGATGTCAGAGAGCATCGTCGAAAACTCGAGGAGCCTTTCGGTCAAAAAGGAAGGAGGAATGTGGGGAATTTCTGGCTGAAATCGAGCTTAAGGAGGATGGGTAGGCCTTGGGAGTCTTTATATAGGTAGTAGGGGGTCAGTTGAAGCTTGGAAGCCAAGCTTTCAAGCTTGGAAGGTCGTCGAAATAGGAGACTCGCTCCTTTGAAGGATTCACAAGAGGATTTGGGAAACTTTTGGGACTTTAGATCTGGCTAAAAAGGAAGTTAGTTTCTTGATAAATTCCCCTTTCTAATCTGAGAAGGATTCATCAAGAAGTAGAGATCTTGCCAAATGAAGCTCATCAGAGTTGTAGGAAAAGTATTTTGGTGCAGCAGAGGCTTTTTTGTGAAGAAGACAAAGAAGTTGGTTGCCTCTTTGTAAGAAATTCAAAAGCTGAGGGGCCATGTGAAATAAAAAAAATCAGACTTGGACCAAAATTCAAACCTAGTTGAAACAATCTCAGATTGAGCTTAAATTTTGGTATAAACCTAATTTGGACCTAAGGAATCCAATGGTGAAGTTGGATATTTGTTTTGACCTTGTTTGACTGGGTAATTTATGCAAAATCCCAAATTAGGGAAAAAGTCTATCTGTGGCTCTGTTTTAGGTCAAGACGGGTTTTGATGGTCAAATTGAAGGTTACAAACCCTAGAGAATATTTTCTATGAATTTTAAAGGCTTTAGGTGAATTTTATCCTAACTAAAACCTCAGTTAATTAAGCGGGTCTGTTTTTATGTTTTCAGATGTCCACTAATTCCTATAACACGTAAAAACCCATTTCATTCTGTATGAACCCTCTTAATAGACTCTAAAGCACATTTGACCTTTGTTCAACCCCTGAGAAAACCCATGGTTATTCTATTTGTGTGATAGAATGGTAAATTTGCAGAAAAATCCTTGTATTCTTGTCTTCTTCTCAAATCAATGTTTTGTGCCCTTAAAACCCTCTGATGGACATGTAGGAGCTTTCATTGACTTAATTAAATCAAACTAAGCTAGTTATGGCTTATGATGGTGTCCACATCATACCCCCATGCCTAGCTTTTGCTAGTCCCTTAGAAAAACCATCTAAATTGAACCAGTTATCTAGGTCAGATTTAACCATCATGATGCCTTACTAGGCTGCATCTCTAGGACTCAAATCTTAATACCAACAATATGCCTAGAGGTACTCAACTACCAGCCCAGATCCATACCTGACTAGCTTTCACCTCAGTCTACCGCAAAGGTTTCTAAGGCCCACAGGAGCTATCCCTAAGGTTCATTAGACCCAGTGGTTAAAGCACCCGTGCTCGAAACATGGATAGTTTGGTTCAGTTTGCCAGTGCATTTCAAGAGAGACATAGAGGGAGAATTTGATTTGTGGAGAGATTTCTCTCTCTTTTCTTTTCATTATATTTTTTCTTAGATCCATCCTCAGATTGGCCCTAAACACAGTCTGTATCGGATTCCTTGTTCCCACCATCAATCGTTGCAGGGTCCCTGGTAATCGATGCTTCCAAAGAGCACTGCCCATGGCAACCCTGAGAACCTTGGCTTTCGAGATTTTGGGGTAATCCCACCCATGGCATTCTGTAGCTAATTCCAGACCATGGCAATCGACATTTTGTGATAATGCCGCCCATGGCATCTGAACCAGCACAAGGTGCCTACATACCCCTAGTAGGATATTTAGATATCCTAAGAGACAAGCACCAAGGAGATGGTATGTTATTGTGCATCTTCAAGGGGAATTTCCCAGCTCTCCGCGCTAGGAACTTGTCCAAATCAACTTGTGTTTTCGAGCTACTCCTAATCTAGATCTTAAGACCTTTTTCAGAATAGATTAAATGTCTTTTGGCATGGTTTTATCTTTAAAGTGTACTGAACCAAACTATGTGTGGATTAGGGTGCTTAGGTTATTAAGTCCTACAAATAAGAAGTCAGTTAACGGGGCTGAATACTCCTTGAGCCTTAGACCTAATACATAAGCTTTGCATTTTCCTCAACATCTTGAGGATTAATCTAGATCTTGACAAGTACATGAATGCTTAAATCCAATACAGATCCAAGAGGCATAAGGTCGGTATTCGCCACTAATCCTTTATGTTTTAGACTTTCAGGTCTTAATTCATCATTCGATCCAACCTAGAAGGTAGGTAGGTTCCAAATTGTTTCTAAGGGACTCAATTTTCTTTTTCCGTTGTGCTCCTTTCTTTTCATTTCAATTTTCTTTCCTCCTTGTCAAAAATGTCTCTTCTTTTTCCTCGACCTCCCTTTTTCTTTTTGGAATATATAATTTTTTTGATGAAACACTTTCTTCTGAAGTGATTCTCACAGCATTTTCCACTTTAATACCCCCTGATGGTCGGCCCGGATAGGTTGTTAATATGATATTTTTATCGTTGAAATGTGTATAGTGGTTAACCTAATTCAGACCTAACCATCTCTTTACAAAATTTTTAACCTGGCCTAATTGATTTTATCTTGTCGCTTTTAGGCCCAGGGTCGAACTCAGGGAAGTGGGGTTCAAGTCGAGTTCCTACGTTGTCCTTAAAACGCGTCTCTTCCGTTCGTTTATTGTGTTTTTGGTATTTTTCTTATTTAGGTTTTTTTCTGGTAATCCTTGTTCTTGAGGCACACCCTCAAAATTGTGTCCTTGGCTTTTAGCCAAAACAGAGTTCCAAAACACGCCTTGCTACTCGCAAGACGGGGTACCTGCAAATCAAATATTATCTTTTCACTTTTATACCTTTTTTTATCTTTTTACTAAGAAGGAAGATAACAGATAGAAAGTAAATATAGTAGCTATAGATATATATTTATATGTAGTATATATATAAAGGGGTGGGGGTGGAGGTAGTGATGGAGTGTAGCACTATGTCGAGTCAGTCGACGTCTAGAGAGACGCAACCAACATGACTATGTGCCGCGTGGAGTGTGGATGGAGGATGGATGATGTATGGGACCACGCTTTTTTTGCACGCGTGTATTAGGGAATATCAGCAACTGGTGCAGATATTCCCGCGATACAGCGTATAGTAAATAACGTGAAAATATATGTACATATGTATGTATATGAGTAAATATATCTATATGTATATAAATGTATAAGTATATATGTATAGATATATATAGATATATATGTATTATATATATATATATAGGTGTATATGTATATATATATATGTATGTATATATGTATATAGCTATGTATATATGTATATAAGTATATATATATAATACTATATAGATGTATATATATATATATGTATATAAGTATATATGTATCTAGATATATATATATATATGTGTATATATATATAAGTATATAGATATGTATATATATATATGTATATAAGTATATACGTATATATATATAAGTATATGTATAAGTATATAGATATATATATACGTGTATATATATATATATATATAGATATATTATATATATGTGTGTGTATACATAAATATATAGATATACTATGTATATAAGTATATATATATATATATGTATGTATATATTATATATAGATGTATATAAGTATATATATGTTACTATAAGTGTGTGAGTGTGTGTGTATGTGTTGGTATAGGTGAGTGTGCGTCGGTGAATGTGTGTGTGTGTTGCTGTGAGTAAAAAAACAGAGAGAGAGAGAGCGGGAGAGAGAGAGAATACGTGAGAGAGAGAGAGCGGGAGAGAGAGATCAGCAGAGAGAGAGAGCGGGCTGGAGAGATCGAGAGCACGGACGATGGCAGCGAGTTAAGACGTCTGCTCGTGGCGGCGGACGTCTGACGCCGCGTCGTCTGAAGGCGGAGGCGGACGTCTGAAGACGGCGGGTGCGGGAGTGCCTTCGCGTAGGGTTCCTGCAGGCGTGCGCGAAGGCGACGGGCGGGCGAAGGCGTGGAGGAGCGAGCGTGGAGGAGGTCTGCAGGTGGTCGCGGAGGGTCGCGGAGGAGGACAGGGGGCGGCGCGAGGCCGTAGCCGGCCGCTGCAGTGCGTGCGGCGGACGGCTACAGGTGCAACTGCGAGGCGGACAGAACGGAGACGAAGGCGGGGAACGGGCCTGCAGGCACGCGCGGAGGGTTGCGCGCCTGCGGGGAAGGTCGCGGAGGAGGCAGGGGGTGCTGCTGCTGCTGCTGTCGCCGCGGTTTAGCTGCTGCTGCTGCTGCTTCAAGCTTCGGAGCTGGAAGCGGCAGCAATGGCGTGGAGACGAATACGAAGAGAAAAGAAAACACCACGCCCACTGGCTCGTTGAAGAGCTGGGCGGTGGTGCTCCCACTATGGTGGTGTGCACCACAGTGGGTTCTCCTGCTCGTCGGGTGCCTCCTCGACGGAGGGCCGACGTATGGGAGGGGAAAGCGGTGGAGAAGATGGCTGCGGGTTTTTTCAGCAGCTGCAGCAGCTACGTCGCGAGGATGAAGCTGCAGCTACTTATAGAGGAGGGGAGAGTGGCATGCCGGCTGCAGCAGGGAGAGGGTGTGCGAGTTGCAGCTATAGGGAGCGGCGTTGGCAGGGAGACGTGATGGGAAGAAGTGCTGCGTGGCTGCTGCATGCAGCTGCGGGAAGAGTGCAGCCGCGGGAAGGATGCAGCCGCGGGAAGGAGAGAAAAGAAGAAATCAAGAGGAAAAATAAAAAGAGGGTGATTTTGCAAGGAGGCACTTGAAGAAAAATGTAACTATGTAGGCGATTGTTTCACTCCTCTTCCTCTCTTGATTAAATGCATGCATGCAAGTGTTTTTACAAATGCGATTACAGGATCCTATTATGCAATGTTAATGCTAGAAAATAGCACAAGAAGACGTTATTACAGGCGTGTTTTGAGGTGCAAACATATACCCCCATGCCTATCTTTTGCTAGTCCCTAGCAAAATAGTATTTAGAAATGATCTTAAGCTGAAGATTTTCCTCTGAGGTGATACAGGTGTGTTTACTATGGAATATTGTGAGAACCAATTGTAAAGAAGACTACCAGTACTTTAAGTCTCACATGACATAGATCATCTCTCAACTAACCAGGACTCTTGATATTTAAACCTTAAGTACGATTTCCAGGACCCAGGAGGTTTTTGCCGTACTCGAGAGCTCAAGAGGTTATGGTTGTGCATAGTGAAGGATCAAGACTGACCAGATGAACCTTAAGACTCACTCCCAGGGTTTCACGAATTTTTAAGTACAAGTTGGTCCCAGTTTCAGCTCGTGTTTTTGGATTGACCCTTAAGATGATTACGGAAAACTCAACTCCCATTTTCTGATATTTTTTTTTGTGGCTCACCGAAAAACAAAGTATGCAGACATTTATGAGATATACTGACTCTTTTAAAACATCTCTCTTTTTTTTTTCTTTTTTTCTTTTTTTTTCTTTTTTTTTTTTCTTCTTTTTTCTTAACAACTCTTTTTTTTTTTTTTTTGAAACACGTGTCAGTATATCTCTTACAACACATTTTGAAGGAGCACACTTATTTTTCTTTTTGGTGGGAGAGTTTCTTTTTGGTGGAAAGAGTCACTCCTAAACACAAGACTAAATGCTGGGATAAAAAGTCTACCTGCACGCACAGGTAAGGACTCCACCTTCCCTAATGAACACTAGGGTTGGATCTTATGTTCACCTGGTCTTTCCTGATATGTGTAGTGTGAACCAAATTTACTTAAGCTCTCAAGAAAAAGCAAACCAACGGATCCTGTACTGGTGTCTCAGGTACAAGAATACGTCCTTAGTTAAGAGAGATTTTGATCTATTTCGTCAATACTTTAAGTGAATTAAGCCGAGCCTGAGCGAATCAAGCTTCTGTGGCCTGGAAATTCTTCAAAACAGAGGTTGAATATCCATAAACACTTATTGAATTTTTTTGTTTCAGCTTTCAAATCATTACTAAACACCATTTATTATTAATATATATATTTTTTTTTTTTTCTTTTTTTTTTGCATATTTATAAATAGGTGGGAACTGTATAATACCATAACATACCCGGATCCTATGGATGCCTATCCACCCCCCATGCCAAACAATGCTATGTCCTCATATGCATGCAGGGAAAGGCAGAGGAAGGATGGAAGATCGGGTAACAAGAGCTGAGGTTCAGGGTATAGATCAGGGTGGAAGGGTGGGTGGATGGTGGGTGGTGAAGAGAAAAGTGAAGTGATTGCGATAGAGGTGTGAAAAGTGATGGTGGATGGTGAGTGCTGTTAGGGTGCCTCCCAACAAGCGCTGAATTTAATGTCCCCAGCTGGACTCAGAATGAGGCAAAGAATTAGTTACCCTCCAGCAGGGCAACGGTTTCTCCAACGGGGGCAGGTTCATGAGTCAGATAGGGTTTCAAACGCTGCCCGTTGACCGTAAATTTACGCCCAGATTTGGGATCTTCGATTTCGACGGCCCCATTGGGGAATGGTCTTGAGACCAGAAAAGGACCAGTCCATTTGGACTTTAATTTCCCAGGAAAGAATTTGAGTCGGGCATTATAGAGCCAAACTTGCTGAGATGGCTCAAATTCCTTCCGCTGAACATGGCTGTCGTGAAAAGCCTTAGTGCGCTGTTTAAAGGTTAGAGCAGAATCATAGGCTTCACGACGGAGCTCTTCCAGCTCTTGGAGTTGGAGTTTCCTTTCCCGTTCACACAAGTCTGGGTCGAGGTTACATTGGCGAACCGCCCAATAAGCGCGGTGCTCCAACTCCACAGGCAAATGACAAGGCTTCCTGTAAACGATTCTATATGGAGACATACCAAGGGGAGCCTTGAAGGCAGTCCGATATGCCCAAAGTGCGTCAGTCAGCTTGTCGGACCAATCCTTACGGTCAGGCCGAACCATTTTTTGGAGAATCTGCTTGATTTGCCGGTTCGACACTTCCGCCTGGCCGTTCGTCTGAGGATGATACGGGGATGCGATACGATGGTGGACTCCGTACCTCCTCAGAAGTGCCCGAAAAGAAGCATGGGTAAAGTGGCTTCCTCCATCCGAGATAATGGCCCGAGGGATCCCAAAACGCGCAAAGATATGGTCTTTGACGAATCGGGTGGAGATAACATGGTCAGCACGGCGCACGGGAATAGCCTCGATCCATTTTGAAACATAGTCGACGGCCACGAGGATAAATTCGAAGCCGTTGGATGGAGGAAAGGGACCCATGAAGTCAATTCCCCAGATGTCGAAGATTTCCGCAGCTAGGATGTGTTGCAAGGGCATCATGTCACGACGTGCCATTGACCCTAATGACTGGCACCTAGTGCAATGTTTGGCATAAGTGTGCGCGTCCTGGTGAAGGGAGGGCCAAAAGAAACCGCACTGCAACACCTTGGCTGCAGTTTTCCTCCCAGAGAAATGGCCTCCACAGGCCTGATCGTGGCAGAAGGATAGCACACTGGGGAACTCACTGTCAGGAATACAGCGACGGATGATTTGATCAGCACCTATCCGAAAAAGAAGTGGATTATCCCAGAAATAATACTTTGCTTCTGCCATGAGACGCTCACGCTGGTTTTTAGGCCAGCCACGTGGAAGAGATCCAGAAGCAAGGTAATTGGCAATGTCGGCATACCACGGTCCACTTGCCACATTTATTGCCAATAGGTGCTCATCAGGAAAAACTTCATTAATTGGCAGAGTAAGTCCAATATGGTCAGGGTCCAGTCTGGAAAGGTGATCAGCCACAACATTCTGGGCTCCGACCTTATCACGAATCTCAATGTCAAATTCCTGGAGCAGAAGGATCCAACGAATCAGTCTAGGCTTGGCATCCTTCTTGTGCATGAGATGGCGAATGGCCGCGTGATCAGTGAAAACAATAACGTGAGAGCGCAGAAGGTAAGAACGGAATTTTTCCAGCCCAAAGACGACTGCCAGTAGTTCCTTTTCAGTGGTAGTATAATTACGCTGGGCCTCGTCCAACGTCTTACTGGCGTAGTATACCACGAAGGGGTGTCTATCGCGTCTTTGTCCCAGGATGGCTCCGACTGCAAGGTCTGAAGCGTCACACATAAGTTCAAAGTTGAGGGACCAATCAGGCGGCTGGAGAACAGGGGCCTTGGTGACAGCATTACGCAGCTGCGTGAATGCTTGTATACAGTCAGGGCCCATGTCGAAGGGCACGTCGGTTGATAGGAGATGAGTTAAGGGTCGAGAAATTTTGTAGAAGTCTTTGATGAATCTCCTATAGAAACCGACGTGTCCCAAGAAGGAGCGGATTTGTTTGACAGAACCAGGCACAGGTAAATCAGCAATGATATCGAGCTTAGCTCTGTCAACCTCGATACCCCTATCGGAGATGATATGTCCAAGAACAATTCCCTCGTGCACCATAAAATGACTTTTTTCCCAGGAAAGCACGAGGTTTACATCAATACATCTCCTAAGGATGCGAGTCAGGTTGGCAAGACATTCGTCGAAAAATGGTCCAAAGACTGAAAAGTCATCCATGAAGACCTCGAGAAAGTCACCCACCATGTCATGAAATATCGCCAGCATGCATCTCTGGAAAGTTGCTGGCGCGTTATGATGAGTGGCTACTCATTATAGCTAAAAGGCCGAAATTAAGCTAGATACTAAGCAAAACAATATCAAATTAACACATAAAAAGGGTTAAGTGTGGGAATTAAAGAAAAGACCTAAAACTTTTAATGTGTGCTAAAATCTCCTAATTAGGTCACAAAAATAAGATATTCTGAAAATTAAAGAATAAATGATGATCCATGGATAAATTGAACACATAAACAAGTTTGAAAAGCCAAATCAGAAGTAAAATCAATGTCGTAAATGTTCAAATAAGCACATGTAAAAATTTGAAAGCAATTGGACATCATTTAGGCTTAGAAATAAATAGATTACAATTAGGTCCTTCATGCATTACATTTCTACCCTTCAAAACTCCTTCTTGGACCTATTTGCAAGCAGCAGGGACCCTTTTTTAAGACTGCAGGGCCCTTCCAGCTGCTATTCTTCTCGCTTATGGGCCTGCATGCAAATGTTCTACCCCTTCTTCTAAGGGTCCGTCTGCAAATTTCCCCTTTATTTCAAAGAGAAGCCTGTGTTCTTCACGCGCACTATAGCGCACGAAGAACACAGCCATTCTCGACCGTCCATCGCACTTTTGATCTCGATCTGCGGCTGGATTCAAATGGAACCTTCGCGCGATTCGGTGCGTGCGTTCACCTCTCTTCCCAGATCTCATCTGACGGTCAGATCTCTCTCTTGACTCGCCGCGCGCTCTACCCATCTCATCCTCACCGCCGGCCTGATTCTGATTAACCTCACCCTTGCGGTGATCTCAGTCACTGAGCTGCTATTTAAGCACCTCAGTGGTGTCGCGCGCGAGGTATCGCTCCCTCCTACATCTCTCAGCGATCAATTCTTCCACTCCAGTCTCTCCTCCTCATCTGGACCCTGATTTCACAGCCACCGGCTGTGGAATCATCGCCTGCTCTCGACCCTCCTCGTCGCTAAGGACCTCGTAGCACCTGAGGACGACCCTGGAGTCTCACTAGCAGACTCTTCCCTCCGCTGGAGTCACCCTCCTCCTTTCTTCCTCCTTAGCCGCCGGCTAAGGACCCATAGGTCCCATTCTTCCTTTTAGTTTAGTTTTTAATTCTGCACAAGTAGTGTTAGATTTAGTTTGCAGTAGTTTAGAATAGATTTAGTTTTAATCGTTAGCGTTTAATGTTAGCTGTAGCTAGACTAGTCTTAGGAGTAGAATTAGTATTAGATCCCCTCCCTCACCTCCTCTGATCAGTCCAGATCAGAGGGGAAGAATCATCTGTTCATTAATCAATTTATCTCCCTCTTCATGTTTTGTTTTTCCACCATCCAATTCTGATTTATGTTCCTTTTAACGACGAATCTTTCATCTGTCACCCACACATCTGGACCCAATTCCAGATCTGATGGTGTACTGCCTCAGATCTGAAATTGGCGTCACAAGCACCATTTGGGGCTTCTCACTCACCCCATTTGTGTTCACAAAAGCCCCTTTTATTTTAGATTGATTGCCTCAGTTTGTCAGATTCACTTTAACATGGGTTTTGAAGAGATTTTGCTTTCTGAAATGTCTTGACAGATCTGACAAATTGAAGGGATTTTGGTTTTTCTTGAGGGCAAGGATTCTGAGAAGTTCTCTGGTGACAGAGAACAAATCAGAAGAGCCTTTCATGAATTTGCTTCTGCCTTGATCTGAATGCATTTGCTAGCTTTTATAAATTCCTTTAATGCATTTTTTTTTTCTGATATGTCATTTCAGAACTGCCATACACCACCTGTTTGATAATTATTTTTGTATGGTGATTCTCTAACCTAAGGAGTTTTCCATACTCCTTAAGGTTGCAAGAAACTGGGATTGTATGTTTTTGGTTTTAATTGATTGAGTTAAGTCTTCCTTCATGCTGTCTATGGCATTAGGAAGACTAACTCAATGCCATTTGTGTTTTGATCTGAAATGATGCTTTTGATAAGGGCTTTTCCTTGTGGGTATTTGAACTGAATTCTTATGTGATTTTCGTGAGATTTATACCCTTATCAGATTTGGATTTCACTCTTTAATTTTTAGTTTGTTCTGAATTTTCTCTTATTCCCAGTTATACAGTAAAATGCTGCAAACTGCAGCAACATTCCCCTCTTCTCTAAATTCTCCTCTTCTCTGTGAATGCTTTCCCCCTCTTCAAATGGACTAACTGCAGCAGCAGTTAGCCCATTTGACAGTGGCTGAAGCCACTGACACTGCTAAAACACCCTGAACAGTACATTCTCTTCCTTCTCCATCTTCTCTGACAGTAGCTTAGCTGCTGTTTAAAATGAAATAAAAACTTAATTAACCCTCATTCCCTAAATTCCTACTAAAACCTAATTATACATACTTAATTTCACACTGTAAATATACATATCCATACTATTATAACTATAATATACAGCCTGATTATGTACGTAGACATACATAGATATACGGTAAATACTGTATAAACTTGTACATAAATCTATATACATATGTAATCTATGTAAATATATGTATAAATACTGAACTATTATGTATGTATTTACTGATATATGTATATGTATATATACAGATTCATATGTACATATTCAGTAGCTATATTGTAGAATAAATTAGCTAAATTAATAATTTAGAGCTATAATTAAGTAAATAAATCTATAGACTTAGGTTAACATATATAGTAAGTAATTTAAGTTAGTTAAAGTACAATTATACCTAGTATAGCTTACTGTAACTTAGTTTTATTTAAAACACTCAGAACAGCTAGTTTAGCTTAAATAAAATAGAAATAAATTCGTAAATATACAATAAAAATACGTATAAAATACTTAAGTATGTAAATTAAATCTGTATAAGGTCAATTAGACCATTTACTAACTATTTTATAAGTAATTAACTATTTAATCACCTAAATCAACCTGTACAACCAGCCTAGTCTAGCGAATTTATTTGTATAGTAAACATATTTAAAATTCAAAATTAATTGATCAATTATGTAGTATTATGTAAATACTTTATTAACCATATTTTATTTTATTTTATTTAATAATTTATGGCCCCCAAATCGAGGGCCAAAAGTACGATCAGACGCAGCTGCGCCTGACTTCCAGCGCACGATGTGGCGCTGGAATAGCGCCACATCGTGTGCTGCAAGTCAAGCGCAGCCGCATAAATGTAATTCGTGTTTCCTATAGGGTAGTCGTCACGGGCGCCGGGCGCCCGAAACACTGCCTTTACCCGATTACCCAATGAGCTCCGGTCTGAGTACTCTGTCTGATTTGCGATTAGTGTGTGGCCGGGGGCCCGAGCGTGTGCGAGCATATGGCGTTGGGCTGAGGCCTGGCGCTGAGATTAAAGACATAATTAAGCCACCTAATCTGAGATTAGGGCGCGCTTAGTAGAGGTCTGGTCCCACCCTTAGGGTGCTGTGTATCCCTCGAAAAGCATGCCCGCAAACTAAACACGTTTTAAACTAATGATATTAGCCTAATCCCCTCCCCACCGCAGCCTCTGAAATATGCTAAGACAGAAGAGTTAACAAAGAGAAGAACAAAGAGTTAACACGAGAGAAAAAAGCAAAGAGTACAAGAACAACAAAGAAAAGAACAAGAGTAATAAAAAGAGAAAGAAGAAGATGAATACTTAAAACAGAAATATGAACACAAGAAGAACAGGAGTTAAGAATACAAAGAACAGAGACTTAATGAAGAAAGAAAGAGAAACAAAGAATAACTAGTATACATACGTATAAGTAAATCTATATAATTACTAACAGAATAAAGCGACACTATAAACGTCGCTAAAGATCTCAGTTTTGCCTCTTTAGGTTGTATAGTGTTTTCTGAGATTTAGCGATGCTTATATCTGTCACTGAAACTGCTGTATATGTTACTGTACATAACAGACTAATAAGTTAAATTTCTACACCATTGCATTCTAATGTATTATATACTATTATGATAGTATTAATAGGATAACTTGTAAATACATAGTTTAGAGTATAATAATA
Source organism: Thalassia testudinum (assembly GCA_037157565.1). Taxonomy (NCBI): domain Eukaryota; kingdom Viridiplantae; phylum Streptophyta; class Magnoliopsida; order Alismatales; family Hydrocharitaceae; genus Thalassia; species Thalassia testudinum. Next base: position 124,971,935 of record JAZHRO010000014.1, on the reverse strand, counting down.
GATTGTTTGATGCTTGTTCATAGTTAGTATTTTTGCAAGCATTTCTTAGTAATTAGGTAAATAAAACACACATTCATTCATTCTTTAATAAAATGTAAAGTTTCTTTTTTTTTTTTGAATAAGAAGACAATTTTGAGATAATCAAAGAGTGACCGAATTAAATTCAATAAATTGCCTCCCAGTGAACGACCTGGAACAAAACCAGTAAAAATTAGATAAATAAGCAAAATGATAATAATGGTTGTAATGACTGGAACAAAACCAGTAAAAATTAGATAAATAAGCAAAATGATAATAATGGTTGTAATGACTGGAACTCACCCATACTCACCACTATACGACATCCTTAATGTTATATTGTACACCCTGTACTACAACGACATAATCAACAATTATTACCAATTTCAAACACAACAACCACACAACCAAAACCATCATTATTTTGGCGCCGCTGCCGGGGAGGCAACGCTCTTTGCACCAAAAATTTTCTTTTCATTCTTTTGTATATAGAAATTCTTCATTCATTCATTATAATTGCTTTTATTTTCCATTGAATTAATTGTGTATACATTCCTTTATTCTTTTACTAATCATTTGTTTTTTTCCACAGCACTTGAGGAGGAGTGTCGTCTTCCTGGTGGAGTTTTGCCTCGAAGTCGCTGTAGGATTTTAGTATTAGTTTTAGTATAGATAGTTTTAGGTTTATTGATTAGGAGCAATTGTTAGTCATAAGTTGTGAGAGCTTGTTCTCACACAATTTTTGTAATAATTCTGGACTATCTGGACTCTATTTCTTTCTCTTCTTAATTTCTTTCCTTTCTTTTGAATTGCATATAAAATTTTTCAAAAAGAAAAAAAAAAAGAAAAAAAAATCAATAAGACCTCATACTTATCTAGCAGCAGCATACCCTCAGGCATCCATTTTTAGGATTGCATTTCATTCCTGCTAGATTTTAATTCAAGTCAAATCTGCATTAGAAGATTGCTGGAGTCAGGTACGCATTTCTTACCTAACTCTAACTCCTGCCATATTTGCATTTGACTTAAAATTAAAGAAGACCACTACTTGTTCTGAATTTAGTAAAAAGTGAAATGAGCAGCATAGAAAACATATTTTAATCACTTTAATTAAATCAAAAAGGAGATAGCAAAATTGGGTGAAACCATGTTTGAGATTTTAATCGCCTTGTGTTGAATGTTATCGTGCACATAGCACGATCACTTAAGGCCACAATACACGGGTTTCTACCTCATCTTTCTGCAACCACAGGATCTGGATCCGCACGCTCAGTCTTATCCAGATTCCCAGTGGATTTTAGAGGTCTGCACTTCGCTAGGTTTATCTTAGGATACGTACAATTGCTTGAAACAATTGTTTGCGTATAACATACTTTGCGTAGCAGACTCTAGGAAAAATTTTCTCCGATTCATTTCGATTGATTGGTCTTCTTGAATTGAGATTTTATTGGGATTCTTCTGTTTTATTGTGAACGTTAAAAATTTTTTTTTTTCCCATTGAGTTGGATCGAATTAGAGTAAACGGGATTTCAAAAAAAAATCAACTCAATGGAAGGTAGGAGATCCCAAAACCCAGAACTTGTACTCCCCTTGGGTACTGCTACCCAAGCTACTGCATCATCTTCTTTGCCTTCCACTTCTAATCCCTTACCTCCTGAGTCTCAAAATACTTTCCACAATCCCCCTCGCCAAGAGGATGATCTTGATTCTTCACACTTTGAGGATTTTGAAGAACTTCCTCCAGACTTAGTTGCACATCCTCTACCACAGCAACCACCTATCCCTAGGTTCCAACCTCCACCTTATCCTAATCATCCTAATCTACCCCCGGAGAGAGGACCTATGCCTCATCTTCAGCACCTTTTCGATACACAACTACAAATGAATACCTTAACCCAACAGGTGCAACAGCTTGCTCAAGCTGTAAATCTATTAGCTAACCCCCAACCACAACCACTTCAACCTAGAAATCCTCAGGCACCACCCCAACCCCGTAGACCTCAACTACGAGATTACTATAATCCCGCAGTTGCCCAACCAATGCTTGTGGTACGTTATCCCAATGGGGGTCGTGCTGCTGAACTGAAGCCGAACATTATAGCACTCATTCCTCACTTCCATGGACTTGCTTCTGAGGACCCTTTTCAGCATTTAGAGGAGCTGAAGAATCTTGCCCAAACTTTGGGTCCGCAAGGACATGATCAGCACACGCTTTTGATGAAAATGTTCTCCTTTTCATTAAAAGATAAGGCAGCCTTTTGGTTTAGAACACTTGCACGGACTACACCTATAGATTCCTGGGCTTCTTTAGAACATGAGTTCTTAAAGAAGTACTTTCCTGTAGGCCGCACTAATGCCTTAAGGCGTGCCATCACCACCTTCACCCAGAATTTAGGAGAACCTATGCACGAGGCTTGGGAGAGATTCCATGAGCTTTTGAGAAAATGTCCCCACCATGGTGTCCCACGCTGGCAACAGGTCCAGATCTTCTACCATGGGCTCCATGATGACACACAGAATTTTGTAGATGCCGCTTGTGGAGGCAATTTCCTGTGTCGGGACGAGGACTCAGCCTTTGAGCTCTTTGAAGGCATGGCCGAAAACTCTATTAACAATGCTTCAATGAGCGTGTTTAATAGAAAGTCCTCACATTCCCACTCACACACGGGGGTACATGAAGCCCAATCCAGTAGCAAAGACTTAGAGATAGTGGCTAGTCAACTGGATAAAGTGGGCTTAATCGAGAAGAAAGTAGATGAAGTATGGAAATTTCTCTCAAAACACCCATCTTCTTCTTCTCAGTCACCAGCACAAAACACTTCTTCTCAGTTTCCCACAGGGAGGGAAACTGTGAATAACCTTTCTGTGACACAAACTGCATTACCGGATTTTCCATTTCCATATCCTTCACCGGTTGGAGGAACCTTTGTTCCTCCCTTCACTGACTTCCCTGCACCTTCTGGAGCTTCGGAGGAGCTTCATGCCATTCACAATGATCCTTTCACACAAACCTATAACCCTGGATGGCGTAATCATCCAAATTTCTCGTGGTCGGGAAATTCACAAAGACCTCCTTTTCAACAACCTTCTGCACCACCATTGCACAACCCGATCCGAGCACCACCTCCACAATCACACGGATATCCACCGCGTACCTACCAGCAACCCCAACCCAGGCCCACCCAATACTCTCAATCTGGGCCTACACGAGATGACCAGTTGGGGTCTATCATGAAAGCTCTTGCTGATATGCAACAACAGAATATTGCTATGCAGTAGAGACAGGACGCGGCCTTAGCTGAGATGAGAGCCCAGCTATCAAACTTGACGGAGTCCCGTCAACCACATTCACTCCCATCCCAAGCACAACCCAACCCTAGGAACATACCTGCTCAAAGGTATGTCCAACCTAGACCAACACTGCAAAACCAAACACATGACATTTCACAAGCAGTGCACAACACTGAATTCTTCACTGACTCAAATTCTTCTCTTGCACAAACGCAACCACCTCTGCTACCTAACAATGATTTACCATCTACCTCTAGAGCTGAACTAAATGCCATAGTCACTAGGAGTGGTAAATGCACACTAGATCCACCTCTTCCAACACCTACCACTTCTAGTTCTGCTCCTCCACTTCCTACTTCTCCTCTACCTATAACTGAACCTCTCACAACTCCAGTACCTTTTCCTGAAGCTTTAAAGAAGAAGGAGAAAGGAAAGAAAAAGACCTGTGTGGCACCTGAGGAGGATTTGCTTAAGCTCTTTGAGCAAGTCCACATAAACATCCCCTTGTTGGATGCAATCCGCCACATCCCTCTTTACGCTAAGTTTTTAAAAGACCTATGTACACCTAAGCGTAAAGCAAGAATTCAAAAAGGGAGTAGTCCAATCATTCTCTCGGAACAAGCTAGTTCCATCATCTCTAGTACCCTCCCAACTAAGATGAAAGACCCAGGCACCCCTCTCTTATCCTGCATGATTGGTAACACCACATTCAATAGAGCACTACTTGACCTAGGTGCTTCCATCAATCTTGTCCCAACCTCTCTACTGACACATTTTGAGGTTGGAAATTTGAAGCCAACCAAGGTGTCCCTGCAATTAGCTGACAGATCAGTTAAGACACCTCAGGGAGTGTTGGAAGATGTCATAGTGCGGGTCAAGGATTTTTACTTCCCTGTAGACTTTATAGTCCTTGACATGGAAGTACCTGAAGATATCCAGAATACACCTATCATTTTAGGAAGACCTTTCTTGGCTACGGCCAAGGCAAACATCAATTGTGAGGAGGGCCTTATAGAATTAAAGTTTGGAGATCAGAAAATAAAAATTGATATTTTTCAGGCCCAAAGAGGACCGACCTGTAGTTTAATTGAAGAAATCTTCTCCCTGGATTCATTGGATCAATTGGTTGAGGACACCTTGATCAATTCATTAAATTTAGAACCTCAACACTCTTTGGACTCTGACGTGACTTCCACTGAGATACCAAATTTAGAGACTGAGGACCTTCCTCCCATTCCATTAGTATCTCTAGGATCTCCTGAAACTTTCACACCTGCTCCTTCTGATCCTGTGCCTGTTGAACTCAAACCTCTTCCTGACTCTCTCAAATATGTTTTCTTAGGACCTGATCAGACCTATCCGGTGATTGTTAACTCTTCCCTTTCTTCTGATCAAGAGTCACGACTCTTATCTGTCCTAAGAGCACATAGGCAGGCTATAGGATGGAGCCTTTCTGACCTTACTGGCATCAGTCCTTCTTATTGCACACATAGGATTTTCACTGAAGAAGGATCTAGACCTACTAGACAGCCCCAGCGTAGATTAAATCCTACATTACAAGAGGTGATAAAAAGTGAAATGATTAAATGGCTGGACAATGGAATTATCTACCCAATTTCTGACAGTAGATGGGTAAGTCCTGTTCAGGTTGTGCCAAAAAAGGCCGGACTTACCATCATCACCACTGATTCTGGAGAAGTCATCCCTACACGCATTGCTAGTTCGTGGCGAGTATGTATAGATTACCGAAAACTCAACCAAGCCACGAAGAAAGATCATTTCCCTTTGCCCTTCATTGATCAAATACTGGAAAGAGTGGCAGGGAATAGATTTTTCTGCTTTTTGGATGGCTATTCAGGATATAATCAGGTGGCAATTCACCCCGATGATCAGGAGAAAACAACATTCACCTGCACCTACGGAACCTTTGCATTCCGTAGGATGCCTTTTGGATTGTGCAACGCACCTGCTACATTCCAGCGGTGTATGTTTGCAATCTTTTCTGACTTAGTAGGCGATTGTTTAGAAGTCTTCATGGATGACTTCTCGGTCTTCGGGAGCACATTTGATGCATGTCTAGACCACCTGACCAAGGTCCTGCAAAGATGCATTAATGTGAATCTGGTACTTTCCTGGGAGAAATCTCATTTCATGGTAACTGAAGGACTTGTATTAGGTCACCTTATTTCTGAGAGAGGAATTGAGGTTGACCGCGCGAAGGTAAAGTTGATTTCTGATTTACCACTACCTTCGTCGGTTAAGCAAATTCGATCTTTCCTCGGGCATGTTGGTTTTTATCGCCGCTTTATAGCGGATTTCTCGAAAATAGCCCGACCTCTCACTACTCTCCTCTCTAAAGACGTAGACTTCCAGATCTCTGACGATTGTGTTCGTGCCTATACGACACTTCGTGATCTGATTACCAAGGCACCCATACTGCAACCCCCGAATTGGTCTCACCCTTTTGAGATCATGTGTGATGCCTCTAATTATGCAGTAGGAGCTGTCCTTGGTCAAAAATTGGACGGGAAACCCACAGTCATCTATTACGCTAGCAAGACCTTGGATGAAGCTCAGAGGAATTACACCGTCACAGAAAAGGAATTGCTAGCTGTAGTATATGCACTGGAAAAATTCAGACCTTATCTTTTAGGTTCCCACATTATAGTCTACACTGACCACACGGCAATTCGATATCTTCTCGCCAAGAAGGACGCGAAATCTCGTCTGATTAGATGGATCCTACTTTTACAGGAATTTGATTTAGAGATTCGTGATAAGGCTGGAAAGCAGAATGTGGTAGCTGACCACTTATCCCGCCTTCCTTCTGAAGCGATTTCTCCTTCTTTACCCATCTCTGACCACTTCCCTGACGAGCAATTGCTGGTCATTCATTCTGATCTTCCCTGGTATGCTGACATTGTCAACTACCTGGCTTCTGGACTCATCCCCACTAATTGGGTCCGACATCAAAAAGACAGACTTAGATCCGAGGCCAAGCACTATTACTGGGAAGAACCTTGGCTTTTCAAGCATTGTAAAGACCAGATCTTTAGGAGGTGCGTCCCTGATAAGGAGATTAGAAGCATCTTATCATTCTGCCACGACCAGGCGTGCGGCGGTCACTTCTCCGGCAAAAAGACCGCTGCAAAGATTTTGCAGAGTGGTTTCTATTGGCCCACAATCTTCAAGGATGCACACGAATATAGCAGGGCATGTTCACACTGTCAGTCTCTTGGTAGTATTGGCCGCCGAGACATGATGCCCTTGAATCCGATCATGGTGTGCGAAATCTTTGACATTTGGGGCATTGACTTCATGGGACCTTTTCCGAAATCTTATGGCTTCGAGTACATATTGTTGGCAGTTGAGTATGTTTCAAAATGGATTGAAGCCATCCCCTCAAGGACTAATGATCATAGAGTTGTGACACAATTTGTTCAAGATTTCATCTTCTCTAGATTCAGGGTACCTAAAGCCATCATTAGTGATGGAGGGTCTCATTTTAGAAACACACATTTTCAGTCCCTACTGCAAAAGTATGGGGTGTCACATAGGATTGCTACATCTTATCACCCTCAAACCAATGGACTTGCTGAATTATCTAATCGGGAGATCAAAAAGATTTTACAGACTACCATCCGACCTGATAGAAAGGATTGGTCTTCCCTCCTTTCTGATGCGTTGTGGGCATATAGGACAGCCCACAAAACCCTTTAGGCATGTCTCCTTTTAGACTTGTGTACGGGAAACACTGTCATCTTCCTGTCAAATTAGAGCACAAAGCCTATTGGGCCATCAGAAAGTGTAACTTAGACTTAGAGAAGGCCGGTGATCTTAGGAAATTACAAATGTCTGAGCTCGATGAATTAAGGAATGAATCTTATGAAAGCTCAAGGATGTATAAGGACAAACTTAAGGCCTTCCATGACCGTCACATTCTTAGGAAATCTTTTCACCCTGGTAAAAAAGTCCTTCTCTTCTACTCTAGACTGAAACTCTTTCCTGGGAAGTTAAGATCAAAATGGATTGGACCTTTCAAAATCTTGAGATTATTTGATAATGGAGCCGTTGAGATCACTGAACTTGACAAATCTGAACCCTTTATTGTTAATGGACAAAGACTGAAACCTTTCATTGAGCCGCAGGATCTCAGACTTGTCAATTCCACCATTTCGCTCCTACATTTTGAATTACCATGTAAGTTTTCGCCTAGCTGAAGGCGTTAAACTTAGCAACACCTACCCTTGTATATAGCTGTTTTACACTTTTCTTACTCTTGCCTTTATTTGCATATAGTGTCTACCCTTGCATTCTGAGCATACATTCATTGACACACATGTCATGCATTTCACTTCCTAGCCCGACTGTTCACTCTGATCCTAGATCAGACTTAAAATCGTCTGCACAGAGATTTTATCTCCTCATTCCGACTTCCTTCCATCACCCAGCCTAGGATAGTGAAAAGCAGAGCATGCATTTGCATCCACCCTTTCATTCAATGAGGACATTGAAACATTTAAGCATGGGGGGGGTGTAAATGGTAAACCATTTAAACCAAAATGCAATTGTAGACACAACTATAGTACATATAGTATTATCAAAAAATTATATACTTCAAAAAAAAATTGAAAAATTTTTGAAAAAAAATTTTTTTTTGAAAAAAAAAAAAAAAAAAAAAATTACAAAGCTAAAAATACAAAAAAATAACAAATCAGAAAAATTCCAAAAATACAATAAGGGACATGTACTTCATTGTCAAAGGAGGATATTCATTTCAAGAGAGGAGGGAGAAAAAGAAAAAAGAAAAGATAAGTGATCTTATAGCTGAAAACAAAAAAATAGAATAAGTGTCTATGGACATTCAACCATTACTGGTTTGACCTACCGGGCCATAGGAGCTTGATACAAGCTTAGGCTTAATACACTTCGAGCCTTGACAAGATAGACCACAGTCTCTCCTAACTTTAGGACAATTCTTGTACCTGAGTCACCAGTACAGGATTCGTTGGTTTGCTTTGACTTAGGAGTCTAAGTAACCTTGGCTTACACTACACAATGTCAGGAAAGACCACTTGAACCTAAACCTCAACCCTTGTGTTCATTAGGGAAGGTGGAGTCCTTACCTGTGCGTGCAGGTAGACTCTTTGTCCTAATCTTTAGTTTTGTGTCTAGGAGAAGCTCTTTCCACAAAAGAAATCCACCCACCAAATACAGTGCGCTCTACCAAATAAGTTTTGGAGACATACTGTTCAAAAAAAAAAAAAAAAAAAAAAAAAGAAGTTAAGTATGTTCTCCAAAATGTCTGAAAAACAACTCTTCCACCAAAAATGTTTTCAGGGTTCAAAATAAATACCCTATTTTTCCACAAAAAAAAAAAAAAAAAAAAAAATCTTCTCTGAGCCACAAATACAATAAGGGTTGGGTTTGAATACCATCAATTTTTGAGAGTCATCCGAAAACATGAGCTGAAGTTAGGACCAACCTGGACTTAAAAAGAAGTGAAACCCCGGGATTGAGCCTTAGAATTCACCTGGTTAGTCCTGACTTATCACAAAGCACAGCCATAACTTCGTAGTATTCTGAGTCTCTGTAAAACCTCCTGAGTCCTGGAATTCGACTTAAGGTTTAAATATCAAGAATCCTTGTTGGTTGAGAGATGGTCTATGTCATTTAAGCCTCGAGTTCTGGTAGGTTATCCTCAGTAACCAGGTTCTCACAATGTCCAAAAACACAGTCGGTATTGGAAAATGTTTCAGCTTAAAGATCATCATCATAAACACTTAAAAATTTTTGAAAGAAGAAAAAGATATCTTTACACACTTACCTTGTTGATACTTAAATTTCCTTACACTTCAATAGATTGTTTGCTAAGGGACTAGCAAAACGTAAGCATGGGGGTATGATGAGTGGCTACTCATTATAGCTAAAAGGCCGAAATTAAGCTAGATACTAAGCAAAACAATATCAAATTAACACATAAAAAGGGTTAAGTGTGGGAATTAAAGAAAACACCTAAAACTTTTAATGTGTGTTAAAATCTCCTAATTAGGTCACAAAAATAAGATATTCTGAAAATTAAAGAATAAATGATGATCCATGCATAAATTGAACACATAAACAAGTTTGAAAAGCCAAATCAGAAGTAAAATCAATGTCGTAAATGTTCAATTAAGCACATGTAAAAATTTGAAAGCAATTGGACATCATTTAGGCTTAGAAATAAATAGATTACAATTAGGTCCTTCATGCATTACATTTCTACCCTTCAAAACTCCTTCTTGGACCTATTTGCAAGCCGCAGGGACCCTTTTTTAAGACTGCAGGGCCCTTCCAGCTGCTATTCTTCTCGCTTATGGGCCTGCATGCAAATGTTCTACCCCTTCTTCTAAGGGTCCGTCTGCAAATTTCCCCTTTATTTCAAAGAGAAGCCTGTGTTCTTCACGCGCACTGTAGCGCGCGAAGAACACAGCCATTCTCGACCGTCCATCGCACTTTTGATCTCGATCTGCGGCTGGATTCAAATGGAACCTTCGCGCGATTCGGTGCGTGCGTTCACCTCTCTTCCCAGATCTCATCTGACGGTCAGATCTCTCTCTTGACTCGCCGCGCGCTCTACCCATCTCATCCTCACCGCCGGCCTGATTCTGATTAACCCCACCCTTGCGGTGATCTCAGTCACTGAGCTGCTATTTAAGCACCTCAGTGGTGTCGCGCGCGAGGCATCGCTCCCTCCTACATCTCTCAGCGATCAATTCTTCCACTCCAGTCTCTCCTCCTCATCTGGACCCTGATTTCACAGCCACCGGCTGTGGAATCATCGCCTGCTCTCGACCCTCCTCGTCGCTAAGGACCTCGTAGCACCTGAGGACGACCCTGGAGTCTCACTAGCAGACTCTTCCCTCCGCTGGAGTCACCCTCCTCCTTTCTTCCTCCTTAGCCGCCGGCTAAGGACCCATAGGTCCCATTCTTCCTTTTAGTTTAGTTTTTAATTCTGCACAAGTAGTGTTAGATTTAGTTTGCAGTAGTTTAGAATAGATTTAGTTTTAATCGTTAGCGTTTAATGTTAGCTGTAGTTAGATTAGTCTTAGGAGTAGAATTAGTATTAGATCCCCTCCCTCACCTCCTCTGATCAGCCCAGATCAGAGGGGAAGAATCATCTGTTCATTAATCAATTTATCTCCCTCTTCATGTTTTGTTTTTCCACCATCCAATTCTGATTTATGTTCCTTTTAACGACGAATCTTTCATCTGTCACCCACACATCTGGACCCAATTCTAGATCTGATGGTGTACTGCCTCAGATCTGAAATTGGCGTCACAAGCACCATTTGGGGCTTCTCACTCACCCCATTTGTGTTCACAAAAGCCCCTTTTATTTTAGATTGATTGCCTCAGTTTGTCAGATTCACTTTAACATGGGTTTTGAAGAGATTTTGCTTTCTGAAATGTCTTGACAGATCTGACAAATTGAAGGGATTTTGGTTTTTCTTGAGGGCAAGGATTCTGAGAAGTTCTCTGGTGACAGAGAACAAATCAGAAGAGCCTTTCATGAATTTGCTTCTGCCTTGATCTGAATGCATTTGCTAGCTTTTATAAATTCCTTTAATGCATTTTTTTTTTCTGATATGTCATTTCAGAACTGCCATACACCACCTGTTTGATAATTATTTTTGTATGGTGATTCTCTAACCTAAGGAGTTTTCCATACTCCTTAAGGTTGCAAGAAACTGGGATTGTATGTTTTTGGTTTTAATTGATTGAGTTAAGTCTTCCTTCATGCTGTCTATGGCATTAGGAAGACTAACTCAATGCCATTTGTGTTTTGATCTGAAATGATGCTTTTGATAAGGGCTTTTCCTTGTGGGTATTTGAACTGAATTCTTATGTGATTTTCGTGAGATTTATACCCTTATCAGATTTGGATTTCACTCTTTAATTTTTAGTTTGTTCTGAATTTTCTCTTATTCCCAGTTATACAGTAAAATGCTGCAAACTGCAGCAACATTCCCCTCTTCTCTAAATTCTCCTCTTCTCTGTGAATGCTTTCCCCCTCTTCAAATGGACTAACTGCAGCAGCAGTTAGCCCATTTGACAGTGGCTGAAGCCACTGACACTGCTAAAACACCCTGAACAGTACATTCTCTTCCTTCTCCATCTTCTCTGACAGTAGCTTAGCTGCTGTTTAAAATGAAATAAAAACTTAATTAACCCTCATTCCCTAAATTCCTACTAAAACCTAATTATACATACTTAATTTCACACTGTAAATATACATATCCATACTATTATAACTATAATATACAGCCTGATTATGTACGTAGACATACATAGATATACGGTAAATACTGTATAAACTTGTACATAAATCTATATACATATGTAATCTATGTAAATATATGTATAAATACTGAACTATTATGTATGTATTTACTGATATATGTATATGTATATATACAGATTCATATGTACATATTCAGTAGCTATATTGTAGAATAAATTAGCTAAATTAATAATTTAGAGCTATAATTAAGTAAATAAATCTATAGACTTAGGTTAACATATATAGTAAGTAATTTAAGTTAGTTAAAGTACAATTATACCTAGTATAGCTTACTGTAACTTAGTTTTATTTAAAACACTCAGAACAGCTAGTTTAGCTTAAATAAAATAGAAATAAATTCGTAAATATACAATAAAAATACGTATAAAATACTTAAGTATGTAAATTAAATCTGTATAAGGTCAATTAGACCATTTACTAACTATTTTATAAGTAATTAACTATTTAATCACCTAAATCAACCTGTACAACCAGCCTAGTCTAGCGAATTTATTTGTATAGTAAACATATTTAAAATTCAAAATTAATTGATCAATTATGTAGTATTATGTAAATACTTTATTAACCATATTTTATTTTATTTTATTTAATAATTTATGGCCCCCAAATCGAGGGCCAAAAGTACGATCAGACGCAGCTGCGCCTGACTTCCAGCGCACGATGTGGCGCTGGAATAGCGCCACATCGTGTGCTGCAAGTCAAGCGCAGCCGCATAAATGTAATTCGTGTTTCCTATAGGGTAGTCGTCACGGGCGCCGGGCGCCCGAAACACTGCCTTTACCCGATTACCCAATGAGCTCCGGTCTGAGTACTCTGTCTGATTTGCGATTAGTGTGTGGCCGGGGGCCCGAGCGTGTGCGAGCATATGGCGTTGGGCTGAGGCCTGGCGCTGAGATTAAAGACATAATTAAGCCACCTAATCTGAGATTAGGGCGCGCTTAGTAGAGGTCTGGTCCCACCCTTAGGGTGCTATGTATCCCTCGAAAAGCGTGCCCGCAAACTAAACACGTTTTAAACTAATGATATTAGCCTAATCCCCTCCCCACCGCAGCCTCTGAAATATGCTAAGACAGAAGAGTTAACAAAGAGAAGAACAAAGAGTTAACACGAGAGAAAAAAGCAAAGAGTACAAGAACAACAGAGAAAAGAACAAGAGTAATAAAAAGAGAAAGAAGAAGATGAATACTTAAAACAGAAATATGAACACAAGAAGAACAGGAGTTAAGAATACAAAGAACAGAGACTTAATGAAGAAAGAAAGAGAAACAAAGAATAACTAGTATACATACGTATAAGTAAATCTATATAATTACTAACCGAATAAAGCGACACTATAAACGTCGCTAAAGATCTCAGTTTTGCCTCTTTAGGTTGTATAGTGTTTTCTGAGATTTAGCGATGCTTATATCTGTCACTGAAACTGCTGTATATGTTACTGTACATAACAGACTAATAAGTTAAATTTCTACACCATTGCATTCTAATGTATTATATACTATTATGATAGTATTAATAGGATAACTTGTAAATACATAGTTTAGAGTATAATAATAGATTGTTTGATGCTTGTTCATAGTTAGTATTTTTGCAAGCATTTCTTAGTAATTAGGTAAATAAAACACACATTCATTCATTCTTTAATAAAATGTAAAGTTTCTTTTTTTTTTTGAATAAGAAGACAATTTTGAGATAATCAAAGAGTGACCGAATTAAATTCAATAAATTGCCTCCCAGTGAACGACCTGGAACAAAACCAGTAAAAATTAGATAAATAAGCAAAATGATAATAATGGTTGTAATGACTGGAACAAAACCAGTAAAAATTAGATAAATAAGCAAAATGATAATAATGGTTGTAATGACTGGAACTCACCCATACTCACCACTATACGACATCCTTAATGTTATATTGTACACCCTGTACTACAACGACATAATCAACAATTATTACCAATTTCAAACACAACAACCACACAACCAAAACCATCACGTTACAAAGTCCGAACGGCATCCTTCTAAAGGTGAAGGTGCCGAAAGGGCAGGTAAAAGTGGTTTTCTCTTGGTCTCGGGGGTCTATTGCCACCTGGTTATATCCTGAGAATCCATCCAGGAAGCAGAAAAATTTATTTCCCGCTAACCGCTCTAGGATTTGGTCAATAAATGGTAGCGGGAAGTGATCTTTCTTGGTTGCAGCATTGAGTTTCCTATAATCTACACACACTCTCCAAGATGTAGTAGTGCGTGTAGGGATGGATTCGCCCCTGTCATTGACACGGATGGTGAGTCCTGCCTTTTTGGGCACAACGTGAATCGGACTCACCCAGGGGCTATCGCTGATCGGGTAGATTATACCCGCATCCAGCCACTTAATGATTTCATTCTTAACGACCTCCCGCACGTTAGGGTTGAGAAGTCGCTGCATCTCGCGAGAAGGTCGAGCCTCCTCCTTCGTATATATACGATGAGTGCAGTAGGAGGGACTAATACCAGATAAGTCTGATAAAGACCATCCAATAGCTGCCTTGTGTTCTAGGAGGACCTTAGTTAGTTTGCACTCCTGCTCCATGGTTAATTTTGAACTGATGATTACAGGGAGCGTTTCATTTGGTCCCAGGAAAACATACTTGAGTGTATTAGGCAGCACTTTTAGCTCGGGAGTGGATGGGGAAGGATCTAGCATTTCTTGGGACGAGAGTGTCCCAGACGGGTAGGAGAACAAGTTAGGAGGAAGAAACTGGCCTTCAGATTGGCCAAGAAGAGGGGCTTCTTGGATAGATGGATCCAAAAATGAATAGCCCCAGTGAGAAGTATATGGGCTCAAGGTCCCAGTGTGGATTTGTAAATCCGCCTGATTTGGCGGGGAAGAAAGGGCAATTCGGTCTTCATGAGTATGGACCGACAGTGAGTAGCCCGGATATGACTCAGACCACGAGGTATGGGAAGCGGAGAAAACCTCGTCAGAAGTCTGGCCAGGAGAAGGTACTAGACAAGGGAGGGATTGGGGAACGTCACAGTATGCGTTGGTCAGGCAGTTATCAGTGTTTATAGGTAATCCGCAGCAGTCCGAATAGGTCCCAATTAGTCCGATACACGTGCTGACGGCCATGTCCTCGTCAGACGTGTCATCCTCAATGCAATCGCAATCAAAGTTCTTGGCTGCCTTGAATATGTTAAGCTTGAGCTTCTCAGGTCCAACGGCAATCTCAATACAGCCCGACTCGCAGTCGATGTGGGCGCAGGCTGTGGCCAAGAAAGGTCGACCGAGGATGATCGGACAATCAGAAAGTGAACTAGGAACTTCCATATCTAAAACAAGAAAGTCAACAGGAAAACAGAGACTGTTGACCCTAACCACCACGTCTTCCACCACACCCTTCGGGATTTTGACAGAACGATCTGCCAATTGTAACGTGACAGGGGTGGGTTTCAGATTTCCCAAGGAAAATTTTTTGAGCATGATGGTCGGTATGAGATTGATGGAAGATCCTAGATCAAGCAAGGCACAGTTAAAACTGCAGCCTTGGATGCTACAGGAAATCAGTGGTGTGCCCGGATCTTTCTGCTTCGGTGGTAAGTTTGACAGTATAGCACAACTCGCATGAGGCGAGAGAACCACCGGATTCTTAGTCTTCTTTGACTGTCGCCTGGGTGTTGTGTAGTCTTTGAAAAATCGAGCGACAGTAGGTATGTGGTCGATTGCCTCGAGCAGGGGTACCTTGATTTCTACATCCCTGAACAAATTACGTAGGTTGTCAAAGGCCTGCGTATTTTTCTTTTTGCCTTTTGGCTCCCTTAGTAGAGCCTCAGGGAATGGGACTGATTCTGGCACAAGTTTTGGTGCATCATCCTCTCGCGAATGCGGTATGCATCCCGAATGAGAGGGCGAAGAAGAAGATGGGCCAGGATCAGGTCGAGGCGGATCGATGGTCTGCTTACCGCTCCTCGTAGTGATAGCATTGGACGATGCGGGTCCAGTGGGATCATACGGTGGAGGAGGGTTTGCAATGGGGATATAAGAGTGTGGTGCTGCAGCAGGATTAGCCTGAAATCCCGGTGGAATGCTCGGAGCTTGCAGAACTTGATTAACCTGTCCCTGAGAAGGTCGTACCTGTGGTTGAGAACCACGGGGCACGAAACTTCGCGGGTTTGGAACAGGTTGGGCGGGAAGAGTGCCCTGAGATCGAGTCGCCATGCGTAGTTGACTGATCTCGGCGTTCTGCTGCGCCAATTGGTGCTGAAGAGAGGTCATGTTCTCTTCATGGCGCTTTGACATTTCCGTCATCATTCGCATCAATTTGTCAAGAGGGCTTGATGCGTGTTCAGTTTGTGGTACGCAAGGGCCTGATGGCGGATTTGCCATAGGATTAAACTGGACCCTTGGGATGATGGGTGCGGACGGTCGCATTGGTCCACCCACGGGGTTTTGGCGCTGCGGGTTGTTGGACCATGCAAAGTTCGGATGATTACGCCACCCTGGGTTATAAGTGGCAGAGAACGGGTTGTTCCCCAGGGAGCAAGCATCTTCTATGCCAGAAGACGCGTCCGCATGTAGATATGCGTCTGAGCACACGGAGGCTTGGTCCTCCGTGTCGAAATACTGGCTCGCAGAAGCCAGTTCCACATGACTTACCGAGTCGCTTGGCGCGACACTCGGTAAGGAAGGTCTAACGGGGTTTCTCGGGATAAGCCTGGTATTAGAAGAACTTGGATTGTGACGAAGTGGTGAAGAGGTGGTGTTTGCCATAGATCGGGCGGGGTTGGCCAGAAGCTCGTCCAGCTTCTTGTGCACGACGGAGACTTCATCCAGTTTTTGTGCAATAAGGCTTAGATCAGTGGATGAATGGGAGGGTCCCGTGTCAACTTCGTGGACATTTCGGGGCTGGCTGGTACGATTAAAGGCGACAATGGAAGCATTGTTCATCGAGTTTTCACTCATATTTTCAAACAGTTCGAATGCTCCATTCTCGTCTTTATTCATAAAGTTCCCTCTGCAGGAAGCGTCTGCAATCTGCTTCAAAGTCTCATTTAGCCCATAGTAGAAAATCTGGGCTATATGCCACTTAGGCAGACCGTGGTGCGGACACTTCCTGAGGAGGTCGTTATACCTCTCCCATGCCTCATGAAATTGTTCGCCGTTTTGTTGCGTAAATGAAGTGATAGCACGGCGAAGCGCATTGGTCCGCCCGATTGGGAAGAACTTCTTGAGAAACGTTGTTCGCATCTCTTCCCAAGAGTGGATGGTTCTCCCAAGGGTGCGTAACCATTGCGACGCTTTATCCCGTAATGAAAACGGGAACATCTTCATGAGGACTATAGATAACCCGACATTTCTTGGTTTAACGATTTCAGCAAGTCGGGTTAGGTCTTCCAAGTGGAGAAATGGGTCTTCACTTGCAAGACCATGAAAGTGAAAATTGATTAGGCCAATTATGTTTGGTTTTAATTCAAAGTCGTCCCCGCCCATGGGGACCCGAATTTGTCATATGGTCTCTGTAGCAGCGGGATTCTGATAAGAGCTAAGAGACCTAGGCTCCTCACGTTCGGGAGGGTTCTGCATTTCCTCCAATGTTTCCCGAATGGCTTCGATTTGCTCATTATACATTTCCATTTGGGCTTGGAGGCGGGTTATGGGATCTAAGGCTCCACCACCTGGTGGGTTCTGAGGGCGGTTTCCTCCCTCGGGATTTAGGGGTGGGCGTGCAGCCATGTTTGTGGAGGAGGAGGACGATTCGACTTGTTTTCTAGATTTATCAGTCAATTCAAATAGTTCAGGGTTTTGTGACCTCCTCCCAAACATGCACTACCGCAGGAAGAATTGGGGAGATGAGAAGGGAAAAGGGATGAGAGAAATGACGCCGCAAAGGTACACTTGATTACAAATCAATACAGTTAAGTTCCTAACCTCTACAGTGTGCCCTTAGACCTAAAGATCTAAGTTACCTACTATCACTAACTACGGAACCGAATGCGAGCACCGCAGAACCACCGGGCCAGATTGAAAGGCCGTTTGCCCCAGTCTTAGACACCCGATAGCATGCGGGAACTCTCACCAGCACGTAGTCGCTACACACAGGTAGTTAGACCTCCAATCCTTAGTAAGGGTCAAGTTACTACCAGTTTTAATTAGAGGCTTAGGGTCAAGTGCTTTTGGAATGTGAAGGGCGTTGTTTACGGGTAATGCCCAAGTGATTGATTTTAAGAGTGTGTAAGAACAAGCATGCAACGGGGAAATCTCCCCGAATTGAAGTTTTTATTGGCGAATGGTTTTTAGAGTTCAGCCTTAAGTAGTATGAATTTTAGGGTTTTGATGAATTACCAATTCAACCAATCTCCGGGTTTTTGCAAAAATACAGGTTTTCCTTCTAAAACCCAAGAAACCCTTCTTCAATTATCAGTTAGTTAATGCATGCTAAAATGCATTGGGCTACCCTTAATGGAGATTTCTAAGTGTGGATGCACGAATCAGTTTTATATCAATGTGACAGGGAGCCAAAGCACTTCAATTCAAGTGCTCCCAATCACCAGAAATGATTTCCACACACAAGGCTTCAACCAAAAGATAAAGAAAATAAAATTGTTGGGGTTGAAGTATTCAGGATCGAATCACAGGCAAGTTTGAAAAGTCGTGGTGGGGTTGGAATCAACTCAATTCCAAGTCTCCCCACCAAAAATGTGATCCTGAATTAAAGATAAGTGAGGCAAAAGAGGGATACAAGCAATCTTTTTCTTTGCCTCAAAGAATACTTCCCACGGCGAAAAATCTAAGAATCAAGATTCTCGGGTTTTCGCTATGCGAAGTAAGGCGGGAAATCCCGGGGCAGTGGGAGTGAAGACAACCAATCAATCAAGTTAATTTTAATCCACTTGCCCTCAAGAAATCCCAAGAAGTTTTTCTAGTTTTTAGTTTTAAATTTTTTTTTTTTTTTATTGTGGTGGCAAGTTAACCCTAATTTGATGAGAAAAGAAAACCTACTTGTTCGGCAATGTGTGCGAAGCTCCAATGCGATGTCGGCGTCTTCACGCTCTCGTTCCCGCCTTGGATCTGCTCACGTCCTGGACTTCGTCAGCCTTCTTCTCCTTCCACCAGGTTCACCTGCACACCAAAAAGAACAATACCCATGAAGAGGGAAGAGAAAAATTGAAAGGATTTGGATAGAAACTTACTCGAAGGCGCACCTCCCCGGCAACGGCGCCAGAAAAGTCACGATGGTCGGCCCGAATAGGTTGTTAATATGATATTTTTATCGTTGAAATGTGTATAGTGGTTAACCTAATTCAGACCTAACCATCTCTTTACAAAATTTTTAACCTGGCCTAATTGATTTTATCTTGTCGCTTTTAGGCCCAGGGTCGAACTCAGGGAAGTGGGGTTCAAGTCGAGTTCCTACGTTGTCCTTAAAACGCGTCTCTTCCGTTCGTTTATTGTGTTTTTGGTATTTTTCTTATTTAGGTTTTTTTCTGGTAATCCTTGTTCTTGAGGCACACCCTCAAAATTGTCCTTGGCTTTTAGCCAAAACAGAGTTCCAAAACACGCCTTGCTACACGCAAGACGGGGTACCTGCAAATCAAAGATTATCTTTTCACTTTTATACCTTTTTTTATCTTTTTACTAAGAAGGAAGATAATAGATAGAAAGTAAATATAGTAGCTATAGATATATATTTATATGTAGTATATATATAAAGGGGTGGGGGTGGAGGTAGCGATGGAGTGTAGCACTATGTCGAGTCAGTCGACGTCTAGAGAGACGCAACCAACACGACTATGTGCCGCGTGGAGTGTGGATGGAGGATGGATGATGTATGGGACCACGCTTTTTTTGCACGCGTGTATTAGGGAATATCAGCAACTGGTGTAGATATTCCCGCGATACAGCGTATAGTAAATAACGTGAAAATATATGTACATATGTATGTATATGAGTAAATATATCTATATGTATATAAATGTATAAGTATATATGTATAGATATATATAGATATATATGTATTATATATATATATAGGTGTATATGTATATATATATATGTATGTATATATGTATATAGCTATGTATATATGTATATAAGTATATATATATAATACTATATAGATGTATATATATATATATATGTATATAAGTATATATGTATCTAGATATATATATATATATATATGTGTATATATATATAAGTATATAGATATGTATATATATATATGTATATAAGTATATATGTATATATATATAAGTATATGTATAAGTATATAGATATATATATACGTGTATATATATATATATATAGATATATTATATATATGTGTGTGTATACATAAATATATAGATATACTATGTATATAAGTATATATATATATATATATGTATGTATATATTATATATAGATGTATATAAGTATATATATGTTACTATAAGTGTGTGAGTGTGTGTGTATGTGTTGGTATAGGTGTGTGTGCGTCGGTGAATGTGTGTGTGTGTGTTGCTGTGAGTAAAAAAACAGAGAGAGAGAGAGCGGGAGAGAGAGAGAATACGTGAGAGAGAGAGAGCGGGAGAGAGAGATCAGCAGAGAGAGAGAGAGCGGGCTGGAGAGATCGAGAGCGCGGACGATGGCAGCGAGTTAAGACGTCTGCTCGCGGCGGCGGATGTCTGACGCCGCGTCGTCTGAAGGCGGAGGCGGACGTCTGAAGACGGCGGGTGCGGGCGCGCCTTCGCGTAGGGTTCCTGCAGGCGTGCGCGAATGCGACGGGCAGCCGAAGGCGTGGAGGAGCGAGCGTGGAGGAGGTCTGCAGGTGGTCGCGGATGGTCGCGGAGGAAGACAGGGGGCGGCGCGAGGCCGTAGCCGGCCGCTGCAGTGCGCACGGCGGACGGCTACAGGGGCAACTGCGAGGCAGACAGAACGGAGACGGAGGCGGGGAACGGGCCTGCAGGCGCGCGCGGAGGGTTGCTCGCCTGCGGGGAAGGTCGCGGAGGAGGCGGGGGGTGCTGCTGCTGCTGCTGTCGCCGCGGTTTAGCTGCTGCTGCTGCTGCTTCAAGCTTCGGAGCTTGAAGCGGCAGCAATGGCGTGGAGACGAATACGAAGAGAAAAGAAAACACCACGCCCACAAAAAAAGGTGGTGCTCCCACTGTGGTGGTGTGCACCACAGTGGGTTCTCCTGCTCGCCGGGTGCCTCCTCGACGGAGGGCCAACGTATGGGAGGGGAAAGCGGTGGAGAAGATGGCTGCGGGTTTTTTCAGCAGCTGCAGCAGCTACGTCGCGAGGATGAAGCTACAGCTACTTATAGAGTAGGGGAGAGTGGTGTGCCGGCTGCAGCAGGGAGAGGGTGTGCGAGTTGCAGCTATAGGGAGCGGCGTTGGCAGGGAGACGTGACGGGAAGAAGTGCTGCGTGGCTGCT
This sequence comes from Thalassia testudinum, assembly GCA_037157565.1. Lineage (NCBI taxonomy): Eukaryota > Viridiplantae > Streptophyta > Magnoliopsida > Alismatales > Hydrocharitaceae > Thalassia > Thalassia testudinum. Next base: position 124,950,896 of record JAZHRO010000014.1, on the reverse strand, counting down.
GCATGCAGCTGCGGGAAGAGTGCAGCCGCGGGAAGGATGCAGCCGCGGGAAGGAGAGAAAAGAAGAAATCAAGAGGAAAAATAAAAAGAGGGTGATTTTGCAAGGAGGCACTTGAAGAAAAATGTAACTATGTAGGCGATTGTTTCACTCCTCTTCCTCTCTTGATTAAATGCATGCATGCAAGTGTTTTTACAAATGCGATTACAGGATCCTATTATGCAATGTTAATGCTAGAAAATAGCACAAGAAGGCGTTATTATAGGCGTGTTTTGAGGTGCAAACACCCCCTTCCTACGATTTGCAATGTCCTCATTATAAATTAGGTGGGCTCGAATTCAGCTTAGATCGTACATTAGGACAGGTTTAGGTGGGTAGACAGGTCGGGGTGACTGTTGTGGACAATTTCAAGCTCTGGTACGGGTACCAGAGGTGGAGTTAGCTGTTCTAATGGACGAACCCTAAAGTGCAATGTGAGTTCAACACAAGATATATCAAGAAGGGTATCAGGTTTTTTCAAAAAGATGACAGGTTGCCTCCCATTAAAAGCTAAATTCAATGGCATCAGCCGGGCGCAATATGCTCAGGGAGAATGGAGATCAAAGATACCTCAGCCAAGTTTGTATCAGTGAGTTCATTGAATGACTTAAGTCACTGACTATTCACAATAAAAGGTTCAAAATCAAGGCTGGGTTGACTGATTTCAATGGCTCCATTTTCGAAAGTCCATCAGATAAGATATGGTCCAATCCATTTCGATCTAAGTTTTCCTCGGAGGAGTTTTAGTTTGGCATCAAAGAGTAAGACTTTCTTACCAGGGTGAAAGATCTTTTTGGATATGTGCTTGTCGTGAAAGGCCTTAACCCGCTCTTTGTAAATTTGCGAGTTCTCGTACGTGTCATTGCATAGTTCATCGATCTTGCTCATTTGAAGCTATCTGTGGGTTCCTACCTTAGAAAGATCTAGATTACACTTCCATACTGCCCAATAAGCTTTGTGCTCCAACTCAATAAGGAGATGACATGCCTTCCCTTACACCAATCTAAAGGGAGACATGCCTAATTGGGTCTTGTGGGTGGTCTTATAAGCTAACAGGGCTTTCGAAAGTTGGGACCACCAATCTTTCCTGTCAGGTCAACCAATGATTTGAAGGATTTTCTTGATCTCCCGATTTGATAGCTCGGCTAGATTGTTGGTGATTGCGTAGCAATCATAAGTCTTAATTAACCTAGATTAGGCTAGAACTTAGCATAAGTTAGGGTTATTCATGCATGCATATGCATTATCTGCATCTTTACTGCTTTCCTTTAGCTATGCATAAAATAATGTTATAATGTACTGATTAAGTGCATGATAAGAGCCTCATCATGAGCCATAACTATCTCATTTTGACCCAATAAAGAAGATAAAAGCCCCTACATAACCTAGTAGAAGGCCTAAATGAAGGAATAAATGCTCTGAGAAGAAAACATGAATTAAAGGTTAAAACTGCAATTTTACCATTGCAGTACATAAATGGGATTTCTCAGAAGCAAAATATAGGTCAAATGGTCTAAATAAGATAAAAAGTGGGTTGAGTCAATCAGAAATGGGTTCATGCGCAATTTAGGAATTAAATGACATTTGGTAACCCTAAAACAAACCTACTCAAATTAACAAGGTTTCGGTCAGGATAAAAATCAAGTAAACCCTCTAAAAATCATGGAAAAATATCCTCTAGGGTTTAGAAGACTTAATTTGGCCTTTGGAACCCAGTTTGACCTAGATTAGGGTCCTAGCTCTTCAAGTAACCTAATTTGGGTTTTTACACAAAATATCCAGTCAAACGAGGTCAAACCTAAAATACAACTTCACCATTGGATTTCTTAGGTCCAAATTAGGTTTGTACCAAAATTTGGACCTAAGGGGAGGTCATCTTGACCTACTTTGCAATTTAGTACACCCAAATCACAATTTGGTCCCTATCTTTTGAAAATCCTTGCAGAGAGCCCCCTAATTTCATCGCCACCTTTGCAATCAGGTCCTACCACCATTGTTAGGGCAGAACCAACCTCCGGCGAGGTTCAGAGAGGGATTACTCTCTGATTCCTCAGAGACCCCCTCCTAGAAATGGAAGGGAGATTCTCTGAGGGATTTCCTTCCATCTAAGGCCAATCACAATCTCTGGTGTGAACCCAATCTCTCATGCGAACGCACGAGGGATTTGGGTATCTAACCTATTTCCTTCTCCGGCGAGCCATCAGAGACACAGGCGTGCCCTCCACGCTCTGACAGCACGGCCCAGTGCCTACAAAAGAACCTCCAAACCCGGTCGCCCAATTTCAGCTTGACTTGGCCGGACGTCCACCTCCAATTTGTCTCTTCTTCTCCGGCCAAGAACCCTGCGAGCTCCGGCGAGCCCCCCTCCCCTCCCTCTTCGCTCTACCACAAAACCAGTGGCAGAGACATCTTCCTGATTCTCCTCTACGTCGCGCAATACCCACGCACGTCGCCTCAGCCCCGTCGTCACCACCGTCTTCCTCCACTGGGCAGCTTCTCCGGCGACAGCAGGTATAGCTGTCCACATCTCCGCCCCCTTCGTCCTTGTAAGAAGGTTAGAATTGTTCTCCATCTTCCCCTCTCTCTTTTCCCCCTGTTATTTCATTTAATTGCTCCTCGACCAACGCTGACCACCTCCATCTTCCTCGCCTCCGACCGACCTCCGGCGAGCCACTCCCACCATTCCACCCTTCCACACGACTCGCCGACCAACTCAGAGGCTTCGCCTCACCACAAGGAACAACCTCCGCCCATCCACCATCCCTCTACGACTCCACCACACCCCCCCGAGCAACCCCACACTTCCGATCACAGGTCGACCTAGGCACGCACGCCTAGGTCGTCCCACGACCTGCAGCACCGTGCACCACCTTCTTCATGCCACGGCGAAGGTGCCCAGCTGGTCTGATTGAGCCAAGAGGCTTTTTTTGAGTGTGACAGTATCGAAGCCCCTACCGCCATTGACGGTTGGAGCAGCTCCAGGCGTCAGGTCTTCCAGGCTTCAGGCGTAGCAAATTCGCGCAAGCTGTGCGAAGCCCTCGGGTCCAGCAAGGAGCGCTGCGAAGCCCGCAACTTTGGCAATTGCACGAAGAAAGCTCTACGGGCGAGCGCAAGATTGGGGCAGGCCAGATAGTCCCACATCGGCGAAACGCAACGCGCAGGTATGCTTTAAATTGAATTTGTGTTATCTGCTCATTGCCTCTGAACGCACAGGGGTGAGGTCCCTCACCTGACCCACGCTCGCCTCGTCCACTGTTTCACCTCGCGGATCTGGCGGGATCCGACCCGACCCATCCTGGGTACACCTCGCGCATCACCCACCTGCAGGTGCGCCTGGTCCCGGGTGTGAAATCCACCCGATTACCCATGTGGCTCTAGGAGAGCATCCCTGAGTGAATTGCTGAGAGAGAGATGTTCGGGTAGAGGGAAAGGGGTAGGTTTTTCTCTGTGTGTAGGCAGGCTGAACGTTGAGGAAGAAAGACTTAGCAGCAAGGCAAAGAAGAAGGAAGAAAGAAAGGACTGCAGAGCCAAAGAAGGAGAAGAAAGAAGAGACCAAGGAAGAAAAAGCCTTCGCAGAAAGCCAACACAGAATCAGAAGAAGGTAGAAGGAAGAACAGAAGACCAAGGAAGAGGAAGAAGCATTCGCAGAAGAGAAAAGAAGAAGGAAGATGGAGAGACTACTGAGAAGAAGAGAAAGAAGCAAGGCAAAAGAGAGGCTGCAGAGAAAGAAATATCAGAAGAGAAGAATAACACTTTTAAGACGTCTGATCACAAGATCAGACGTCCAATTTCATTTCTTTTGTCATAATTACTTTTAACAGCATACATTCATATTTGAATTAAAGTTTTGAGTAAATTAGAGTGTTCAATTACATTTGAGATTAGTACTAAATTCCAATTGCTCCCTGTGTTCGACCTCGGATACTCTGGTTTTCGAGTAATAAAACTCTTTATTTGTTGACGATGCTTTGTCGGCTATACTACAATGTGACATTCTCTTTAAACTCGATCAAGCGTGTTCAACAGTGCATTATGTCGATTGCAGGCAATAAGTAGATCTGGAGTAGGATCTGAAGCTGGATCTGAAATAACGGGAGTTGTAGCAGAGCTGGAGTAGAAGGCCTAGTTTAGATGTAGAAATAATAATGTAAGGGGTTCAAAGGTTTTCTATTCTATTAAGTAGAAATAAAGCAGTAAAATGTGAAGAGCTTAGGTCCATTCTAGCCCTAGGATAGCCTAGAAGCTTTCCTAAGCCTTAGCCACCTTTAGATTAGGTCACCGCACCCTAGGAAGCCCTAAAACCCAAGTTCCAATCCTTCTCTGGATGTCTAGATAAGTTTTAGGATGTCCAGGACCCATAGCCAACTCTCGCACACTTCAAACCCACTTCTGCAGTGTTATTGGACGTCCAGACACTTTATCTGACGTCCAATTTCTGCAAAATACCCAAAATAGAACCCAAAATCCTTCCTAACTCTGATTGGACGTCTAGACAACAAGTCTAGACTTCTGATTTTTGAGTATAAGATGTCTGCTTATATTATTGGACGTCTGATACTACTCTCCAATTCCTGTTTTGAGATTTAAGCTGTGATCTTGGATCTCTAGGTCCCTAAACTCAATTCCAATCCCATAGGAACCTAAATTAAGGTGCCCTAACCCTAGTACATCACCTCTAGACCTTCCTAAGGACCTAATTAGGTCATCACTAAACCTAATTGACTTGGATCTTAGTCAATTCCATCAGCCTATTCAATTAGACTCATTGAGTCCAATTGAGCCCTGATCTCAGCACACACTGTCCAATTGGACTCAGTGAGAGTCCAATTGACCTAGACCTAAATTAATTGAGTTGTTTTACTCTTAATTAAGTTTCCACACACCCAATTAAACTTGTATTAAGTTTAATTGCACTTTACCTTAGTGAATTAGGGTTTATAACCCTAATTTGAGACATACCTTGACCTAAACCCACTAGAACCTAACCTAATCAACCTAGCCACCTAAGTTTTGACCCACACACACCATCCGCACAAAAATATCTAGCCTAGAGTTCTCTAGAACTCTCTACCATGTGTGGTTGCCTTGGTTGCCAAAAATAGCAACCAAGAGCAACTCAATTTTTAGATCCACATTTGGTGGATCTAAAAACCACCATCCACCCTCTCTCTCTCACTCTCCCAAGAGCTCCCACCATAGGCCTCTCTAGAGAATTCCATAATTCTCTAGAGAGCTTCCCTTAGGTCTATAAAAAGACCCAATGGGTGGCCATTTGCACCCATTCACTTCCTTGGCATTCATTCCACTTAGGCTAGCCACTTCCATCTCCACTCCACCTCCACGAGTTGAGCACCACCATGGAGGCCACCATCTCCATACCAGGAAGTTGGATCAGCTCCCCATCCTCTCTCCAAGGGCTGGCCTAAGCTCCATTGGTTGCCCCTCCTTCTTCTCTCAACCACTCAAAGGCCATCGGAGACCACCTCCAAATGCCCTTCCTTCTGCTGGATTGGTAGCTTAGCTTTTCGTATATTTACTGCTTTTATTTATTGCTTAGTAGTGTAGTCTTACTTCTCCCTCAATCATGCATGCAAAATCCCCCCATCGATTCTTGTATGCAATCATTTTCTGGTAGCTAGGTTTAATTTTCAGGCATTTATGTACAAGCTTTCCTCGAGATTTCCTTGTGAAACAACTCTTCCGCTGAATGAATGAAAAATACTTTTATATATATATATTTATCTCTATATGTTTGAAATCACCATGAGCTTAACAATTGTCATTCTTTTTATGTGATTTAAGTTGCCTATTTCCAATTCCTAATATTCCTGCAACTAAGCATGTCATACCTAAATACGTAATAATCACGAACTGGCATGCTTTTCTAAACAAAGTAGAGTAAGATCGATTTCAAAAGTAAAAGCAATGCCTCCCAGAGACGAATGACTGGGACTCAAGTCTCGTTATTTTTACAAAACAATATCTTTGTTGGATCGTATTTCGCAACTATACTACGACGCTTTTATAAAAAATGCGAGCTACGATTTTTCCTCAACAAATGGCACCATTGCTGGGGAGGCAGCATCATTTTCTGTGATTTCGATCTTTTTGAAACTATCACTGACAAATCTATCTCTGCTTTGTTTTCGATGTACAGGACAACACAGAATGAAAACGGGATCCGTGCACACATCGAGCGCGGCGAGGAAAAATTAGGTGCACATCATCTCTCTTAGATTAGGTTTATTTTCTGAACCCTACGATTAGATCTACTTTCTGCAATCTCTTTTTTGAAAAAAAAAGAAAAGAGATTTTACTCATTTTCGTGAAAAAGGGAAAAAAATCGAAAAGAAAAATTGTGAAAAAAATCTAGATTAGTTTTCATTTCGAATCTAGGTTAGTTGAAAAAAAAATATTTTTTTGTTCAATCTTTTGAAAAATTCTTTTTGAAGAAAAAAGTGCAAAAGTTTTGAAAAAGAAAAACAAAATTCTTTTTGGTGGAAGGCTTGAATTTCAAATTCAAACCTCTTTAAAAGCTTTTCTACCATCTTCTGATTTTCAGCCAGATTTCAATTCTAACTTAAAAATTCTATTGCCGAAAAATTAGTTAGTGAAAAATTTTGAAATTGAGGCTAAAAATTTATTTTCAAACCATCTTTCAAATGCCACTGTTACATTGAAAAAATACCAAGTATAAAACTTTTAGAAATTTACCAACTACACTGGGGTCAAATTGACCCAGATTCAAAATTTTTAAAATTTTAAAAAGCAATTTCAAGCAATCTGCAAATCTGTTTAGATAAAAAATGGTGGGGTTTGAAAGCTGATCTCATTAGATTTATTTTCCATATTTTTCCCAAATTTTTGAAAGTCATTTGATATTGTTTCAAAGTGAAAAATCGACCAGGGGTCAAAGTTCTAAATCTGACCCCCAGATTTTCAAAATTCCCTAAAAATTTGGTTGAAATAGTAAAAATTCCAAAAAAAATATTCTATAAAAAACTAATTAAAAAAGGAAATTACTCACAAAATTTCAAATTAATTGGATTCCAATTCTTATCAGAGAATCAACATTATTTTTGTGGTCTGCTGAAATAGAGAAAAACCCTAAAAGTGCATACAACTTAGGTTGAACCTTTAGGGTCACAACTAGAGACCACACTTTTGGCTAACCTAGACTTAATCAAGTCTAGTTAGTCGGTGAGCTTAGTCACCTTTTGGGCCACTCACCACAAACCCCACTGAAGAAAATGGGTTAAAATTAACTTTAAAATACGAAATCAACCCGAGTTCGTTGTCGTACTACTGGCGAGTTTAATCTCTCTTGCCAAACCTGGTGACTAAGTCTGCGGGGTAGCGTCAAACGACCATGGCTCAGGGGTCAACGGAACCAGAGGCGTAAGCCAAAGGAAGAACCTTCCCCTTAGTCCCCTCGTAACCAGACTGGCTGGGTTAGCTTGAGAGGTGGGATTCACTTTCAGTTGGTTATACGATGAACTTATCTTCAGGAATTTAAATCCCTAACGAAAAATCTGGTCACCTGATCTATGAGGACCATTTGATTGACAAGGCTTTAGCCTTGTCCTACGTGGCTACACCAACCCAGGGGTTGGGTGGTGTATGCACGGAAGGAGGTCACTTCGACCTCACTTGGTTGGACCTTGGGAGCCACTCCTAAGGAGGCGAGTCACCTCACCTGGGCCATCTTCTCCCCCCATTTCTTCCATCTTCCAAGCCGCGATGGCTAACACTGGATCTGGACCTAATCAGGATCTAGAAGAGCTGGACCCTCGAGCTTATCTGAGAGCTCGGGTCACTAAATCAGCTCAACCTTGGGATCAGAACCCAAGGTGGGAAAGATGACTTTTCGCTTCGCCTGATCCTTCCCCTCAGGTTACCAAAATGGTTAACCCATATCCTAACCCTGGATATTATGACCCATACCAGTCGATCCCTCAAAGGACTGCACCTTATAACCCAGGATATGGATTTCATACTCCTGCTTCTCACCGATGGAACATGGGTAGACCTGATTCACCCCCTGGAACCCCTGAAGAGCTACCAATGCATATGCGGCCGCATTACAGAATTCAGAGAGCTATAGCGAGCGCTAAGGAAAAGGTCGCATCCTATCTACACGAAATCTAGGCTATCATTGAGCCGAACCAAAGACAAAGTTGGATTCCGCATCAACAAGCTATGATGGAGCTTCTTTGGGAAACAGCAGAGATAACAAGGCTAATGAGACAATCGAGAAACTCAAGAACTACTACTTTTGAGATATCAAGTGGAAAATAGCCTTGAAGACCTCGAGGAATCCGAAACGATTACGTCAGAAGGACACACAGAAGATTCGCGGGAGTAGATACTGGAAGATCACTCAGGGGAAAAAAAATATAGCGTGGTTATGAGATAGGAGCAGGAAGTATACCGAATGGGTTCATCTGAAATTGAGAAGGAAAGGACTGATATCTCCAGGACTGAGTCACAATTAGATTATCTTGAATCCTGGGAGACACCTCTTGGGTTAGATAACCCAATCGAGACAAGGGAAGTAGATCCAATTGAGGATATGGATCTTGAGGCAAGCATTACATGCGACACTACTGATCAATCTAGGCCACTTCCCATTGTAGGTGAACTTGTGCTAGAGCCAACATCTTCTGATCTACACTCTTCTTATTTCACCTACATCCCTAATTCGTATGTTAGAGATTCTTAGATGACACTTTCTATCCCTGATCCTGACATCCGAAAACCAGAAGTAGCTCTAGTCAACTTAACTGAAGAAATAAATATGCTAACTAAGGTAGGAATTACTGAGGAACCCAATGCATATGAGGGTGAAGCTTTGAGTAGGAGCTGCGGATGCACCTATCATCCTAATAGATGGCTCGACTTTGAGGCTGAGGAGATAGCCTCTAATGAATCAGAGATGAGTACTGATGAGGACGAAGTAATTTCTGATGAGGATTTCAGTGACCTCCCCACAAATCTTCTACTTTCACAGATACCCCTATATGACCCGGAGCTTGGAGAGGGCATGATCTTTGATGTCAATTATCATTATGAGGATCCCTATGACTCAGATTCTGGTTCTGAGATACATTTTGATCTACTCCTTCAGCAACTTCTTGCTAATTTGTGGGACATGATAAATTAGCTAAATCAACATCATGATCCCCCCTCTGATTATCCTCTATTTTCCACCACCACTCCACACTTTCTTACAGCTAGACTTTTTGGAGTAGGGGAGCACAATCAGCTGGTTTTCATCTCCGGACCACTGATCTTAGGAGCATATGAGCACTTCTTTCCCCTAATCTTGGCCAGCTCCTATGCTAGAAATGACACATCTGATTGAGTTTTCGCCCAGCTGGAGGTGTTAAACTCAGCACATATAGATAGCATATATCCCACATTTCACCATCATCTATACATAACCATTTTTATACATAGCATATTTTTCTTTTAGCATATTTCCCTTTTGTATATTGCATACTAACAGGTTGGCAAGTGCTGAATGTATATTTTCAGGAGCAATTCCAGGTGACTTCTACCCACTCATCCTCTGTCAGATTTATTTTCTTTTATATTCATGCATGAGGACAAGAAAAAACTTAGGCATGGGGGGGTAGATACAGAAAAACTGAAAAAAAAAATTATGCCAACATTTAGGAAAACCTCAAAGCTGCATGTAAAACGTACTTTAGGACCTTAAATAAAAGAACAACCGACTCCACCTCTAATGCTCGCATTGGAGCTAGAAATCGTTCGCAATAGCCACTTCCAACTCACCTGCTCACCTTTTGTTTTAAATTTAGGGTCAAGCTGATTGTAACCCGATACGGGAATTTCACAAAGTACAAATTATATGAGGTTACATATTGCATTCATGAATAAGATTATTTTATTAAGAGAATGCATTAGGGATTTTATCCTTTAGTTGATTTCTGTAATCTTAAATCCAGTACAACTTTTCACACACACGTAGAATTTGCAATGGATTCACAGTGAAGGCTAATAAACGTCTTCAGTCTGTCGAGAAGAAGTAGTGCTTCTTTTCCTGAACCCTTGGACAGTGTTTTGGGAGTTAGGCAGATTTTTCTCCAAAAATCCACCAAAGAGTGTGAGATGAGAGTAGAGTGTACTAGTGCTCAAAGATTAGTGCGAGGAATCTAGAATCCTAGATAATAGGTGATGATGCTCTGAGATGAGACATAGTTTTCACTCTAGGTTCCTACGTATGCATTTTGTGTGAAATTGTGAGAGCCACCGAATAAGGCAAATACGCAGAGAGCGAGTTTTCATAAAACTAGGGCTAAGGTGGATGGTTACGACCATTCTTTACGGAATCCTCGGTTGAAGGAGGGTATTGATGTCAAGGTCAAAAATACACTGTCCTATCTGTCTTTCCTGGTGCCGTGAGTAGGCACTTCCACCAAATAAGCCACCCAATGTCTCTTGAGTACCACCAATCCCTAATAATGCCTCCTCAATAAAGTTCATGGATGTATGCTAGTTGTGTGATGTTAAAAAAAAAAAACAAAAAAATGAAAAAAAAATGGAAAGAAAGAAAAACTGAAAAAATTACAAAAAGAAGAAAAAGCAAAGAAAAAAAAAGTGAATATTTAGTGTTTATTTCAGTTGCATTGAGGCAATACCACCAAATAAATTTGAGATCCACCGAATATGGCTCTAACCTATTTTTCTTGTGTTTCTGACCGCCCAAATACTGGCTGAGGAATCCCGACTTAGTATTAGGGTTATGAGAACTCAATTAAAGTGTTAATGCCTAGTGAGACCACCAAATACAGATCATATGTGTAAATCTAGTGAGGTTGTGAGCTCTAAGAAAAAGAAGAGAAAGAAAGAATGAATACAAAGGAATCAGAAGAGAGCATAGTTTTTCTCATCTTTCTCTGAGTTGAGTTACTTAGTAATCTGGGAATCTAGATTCTGTAGTACTAGTCTCTATGTAGCACCAAGTTAGAGTGAGCCACCAAATATATAATCTTTTCCCTCAGAGATTCTCTACCAAGCCTCAAGCCGGGGTGGAATTCATAGAATATCTTAAATACCCCGAGGGAAGAAGTCTGCCTATCCTGCTAGAATTTTACTAGGGGTAGAGTACAGGCTTTAGAGGTGAATCAGTTTTCACTCAAATCCATTGCAAAAGCTACATAGCCGCACTTTCACGATTATTTGGATTTCTAGAGCATAGGATGAAAAAAAAAGGAGAAAAATCGCTATGCATACACTTGATAAAATAATCAGTCCCTTAAGGACCTTTGCTATAAATAATTTAGTCTTGCATTTGCTAGGGACTAGCAAGATTTAGGCATGGGGGTATGATTGCGCAGCAATCATAGGTCTTAATTGACCTAGATTAGGCTAGAACTTAGCATAAGTTAGGGTTATTCATGCATGCATGTGCATTATCTGCATCTTTACTGCTTTCCTTTAGCTATGCATAAAATAATGTTATAATGTACTGATTAAGTGCATTATGTCGATTGCAGGCAGTAAGCAGATCTGGAGTAGGATCTGAAGCTGGATCTGAAATAATGGGAGTTGTAGCAGAGCTGGAGCAGAAGGCCTAGTTTAGATGGAGGAATAATAATGTAAGGGGGTTAAAGGTTTTCTATTATATTAAGTAGAAAAAAAGTAGTAAAATGTGAAGAGCTTAGGTCCATCCTGGCCCTAGGATAGCCTAGAAACTTTCCCAACCCTTAGCCACCCTTTGATTAGGTCACCACACCTTAGGAAGCCCTCAAACCCTATTTCCAACCGTTCTCTAGACGTCCAAATAAGTTTTAGGATGTCCAGGACTCTTAGCCAACTCCCGCACACTTCAAACCCACTTCTGCAGTGTTATTGGACGTCAGACACTTTGTCAGACGTCCAATTTCTGCAGAATACCCAAAACAGAACCCGAATTCCTTCCTGACTCTGATTGGACATCCAGACAACAAGTCTGGACTTCTGATTTTTGAGTATAAGATGTTTGACTATATTATTAGACGTCTGATACTGCTCTCCAATTCTTGTTTTGAGATTTAAGTCGTGATCTTGGAACTCTAGGTCCCTAAACCCAATTCCAACCCCATAGGAACCTAAATTAAGGTACCCTAACCCTAGTACATCACCTGTAGAACTTCCTAAGGACCTAATTAGGTCCTCACTAAATCTAATTGACTTGGATCTTAGTCAATTCCATCAGCCTATTCAATTGGACTCATTGAGTCCAATTAAGCCCTGATCTCAGCACACACTGTCCAATTGGACCAGTGAGAGTCCAATTGACCTAGACCCAAATTAATTGAGTTGTTTTACTCTCAATTAAGTTTCCACACACCCAATTAAACTTGTATTAAGTTTAATTCCACTTTACCTTAGTGAATTAGGGTTTATAACCCTAATTTGAGACATACCTTGACCTAAACCACTAGAACCTAACCTAATCAACCTAGCCACCTATGTTTCGACCCACACACACCATCCACAAGAAAATATCTAGCCTAGAGTTCTCTAGAACTCTTTACCATGTGTGGTTGCCTTGGTTGCCAAAAATAGCAACCAAGAGCCACTCAATTTTTAGATCCACATTTGGTGGATTTAAAAACCACCATCCACCCTCTCTCTCTCACTCTCCCATGAGCTCCCACCATAGGCCTCTCTAGAGAATTCCATAATTCTGTAGAGAGCTTCCCTTAGGTCTATAAAAAGACCCAATGGTTGGCCATTTGCACCCATTCACTTCCTTGGCATTCATTCCACTTATGCTAGCCACTTCCATCTCCACTCCACCTCCACGAGTTGAGCACCACCATGGAGGCCACCATCTCCATGCCAGGAAGCTGGATCAGCTCCCCAACCTCTCTCCAAGGGCTGGCCTAAGCTCCATTGGCTGGCCCTCCTTCTTCTTTCAGCCACTCAAAGGCCATCGGAGACCACCTCTGAATGCCCTTCCTTCTGCTAGATTGGCAGCTTAGCTCTTCGTATATTTACTGCGTTTATTTACTGCTTAGTAGTGTAGTCTTACTTCTCCCCCAATGATGCATGAGAAATCCCCCCATTGATTCTTGTATGCAATCATTTTCTGGTAGCTAGGCTTAATTTTCAAGCATTTATGTGCAAGCTTTCCTCGAGATTTCCTTGTGAAACAACTCTCCCGCTGAATGAATGAAAAATGCTTTTATATATAGATTTGTCTCTATATGTTTGAAATCACCACGAGCTTAATAATTGTCATTCTTTTTGTGTGATTCAAGTTGCCTGTTTCCAATTCCTAATATTCTTGCAACTAAGCATGTAATACCTAAATACGTAATAATCACGAACTGGCATGCGATTTTAAACAAAGTAGAGTAAGACCAATTTCAAAAGTAAAAGCAACACCTCCCAGAGATGAACGACCGGGACTTAAGTCTCATTATTTTACAAAACAATCTTTGTTGGATCGTATTTCGGAACTATACTATGATGCTTTTATCAAAAACGTGAGCTACAATTTTCTACCAACAGTTGGTTTGGGGGTGATAAGGAGTAGAGATTCGATGCGACAACCCTTACTTGGTCATCAGTGATTGATGTAAACACATTTACACTACTTAAAATGTCTATTTATGCATGTTCTTAAGCATAGGATTGCATTTCATGATATAAATATTGCATTACATGCATCATCTTGCATTTAGAGTAGTTTGAATAAAATGGAGGTTAATTGTCTCCTTTTATGTGCTTGGACAGGGCAAATATTTTATCGGGGCCTCAGATCAAAGATCCAACCGTATGGATATGATCAGGGCGACGATTGGAGTTCAACGACTCCAAGATCGCCCTAATCAGGCATCCGTAGCATCAGATAGAGACCGGGGAACCCTAGAAGATCAAGGGCCAGGATGGTGTAAATCCGCACTTCAGATGGAAAATCCGACCACACGGATGAATTCGGATCGACGATCGCAGCCGAACGACACAAAAATCGGGTCAATCCGACATCCGTGGCACCATCTACAACTTCCAGAAGATGGACGGCCAAGATAGCGCCACGTGGCGCCATCCCAGCCGCCCAATCGGCCGCAGGAGTCCTGTGAAGACCGCGCACCGTCTCCTCTCCGCCGTTGGATCTCGATCCAACGGCTGCGGTCGCTCGCGTTTAAAAACGCCCGCGCGACCATTTCGCCCGCGTAGCGCAGCGGCGACGCAGCTGCGGGCGAAGCGGAGGTCGCGGGTTCGAGCCGCGGTGAGGGGGTCGAAGGCGCGGGCGAGCGGGCGCGCACGAGCGTCGGATGAAGATCCAACGGCCGCGCGCGCCCGATAGCACCGACGCGCAATTGGACGCTCTGGTGGACGCTCGATCGCACGCGGGCGGGCGCGCTACGCAGCGGGCGCGGATGCGATCTAAGCCGTCCGATCTCGCGATCGGACGGCTGAGACGACGCGGACGTGCGTATGCGTTACGCGCGCAGGCCAGCCGAGCGGGCACGCGTGGGCGCGGCGGCGACGGCGACGGCGGGGCTTTAGCGACGGTTTTATCCGTCACTAAAGACCCCTTATTTATTATTTTGAAGATGTAATGTCCATTTTGCCCTCACTCCTTGCAACTATAAAAGGAGACCCCCTCCATACGAAATTTTCATCCCTTCCTTCTCCTCTCTACCTCTCCAAAGCTCAAGAGAAGCTTGTCCCACACCCGGGATGCTTCTCGCGAGATAAAGTCCAAATTTTCGTCCCCCTTCAGAAGTGGATCCCGCGACGACGACGGCGTGCTGCTTTGTTCCCGTTCTTCTGCTTCGTCCTCCTTCGTCCCGCTTCGTTCTCCTTCGTCCAGGCGTCGTCCCGTCCGGCTCGTCCTCCAAGCGACCGTCGAGGAGGATTTCTCTCTTCCTATTCTTTTTACTGCTTTCTAGTATAGATTTACTGCTTTCTAAGAGTAGTCTATTCGTCCTCCGAGCGATCGTCGAGGAGGACATTTCTCCCTCCATTCTTTTAATGCTTTCTAGAGTAATTGTTTTATGTTTTCTAGTTGTAATGAAAGAACTCTTTTATGATAAATTCCTTATCTATTCTACATCTCATTTTGATTTCCATGTATAGTATTCCTTCTCTCTCTCTTACTCCCTCTCTCTCTTTTATTTGTTGTAGATACTTAGATAGTTTAAATTGAATTTCTTTGTGACAAAATAAAAAGAAACGCGGAGTTTTTAAATCAAACATTCGCCTCCCTGTGTTCGACCCGGAATTCTTATTTCGGTATAAATTTTATTTGTTGAACACGAATCCTTCGCTTTCGAACTACAACGACGGGTTTTCCAAAACCAAACATGTTAGCGTAGATTCGCGCGCTCAACATTTTGGCGCCGTTGCCGGGGAGGCAACGCTCTTTGATTTCTCTTCGCATTTTGTAACTTACAAATCATTTACCTCACTTTTTTTTTCCTTTCTTATTGTAATTGCAGGTACTCTTTTGAGACAGGCAAAAGCGGTAGATCGGAGTAAAGTGCTGTGGAAGGTTTTGTAAGTTATCCCCCACCTCCCACCCATTAGATTTCATTTCATCACATAATAATTCAAACATCAATCAACCTAGGTGTTCTTATAAACTCTAAGGTTAGATTGTTTGTTGTTTGACATCCATACTCACTCCAACCCCCACATTAAAAAAAGAAAAAAATAAAAATCTCACAGAGGTACACAACCTCATCTGATTTTCTAACTCAACCGGTAAACCAATCTTAGGAGCCGGTACACACATCCAAACACATAATCGAGTAGAAATCAGATTGGGTAATCATTTGTGTGCCTAATTAGGTGGTGCATCAGGCCAGTTGTTTGAGTTGTTTGGGCCGCACCACTTCAAATAAAATCAACTCATCTAGTAGCTGCCAATTAGGTTCAACTCTTAGGGATCTACCAGGCACTCCACATTCTTTTTAAACTTTAAAGGAAAATATCTTCACCTGTGCTTGCAAAACCTGGTGTGCCAATGAAACTTGATTGAAAACACCTAAAGTTGAATCCTAAAAGCTACTAAGCAAGATTTGAACCTTAAAATTCATCACATCAAAAATAATCTTGCTTGAAAACCACTGGTTGTGCACGCACACACAAAGCAATCAATCATTAAGGGCACAACCCATTTAAAGGGCCCATCACATTCCAAAGCACATTCAAACCTAGCCCTAAATAAAACAGAGTAGACGTTGGCCTTAAGGATTGGACTCGCTCTTCAGAACTCAGAACGAGATTATTTTCGATTAGTCTGTTTCTACTGTTCAATCTGATGTCTAGCTAGGGGAGCAGAGTCAAACGATCGCGGCTGGGGGGTACACTAGGAACCGGAGGCGCAAGCCGAAGGAAGAACCTTCTCCCCAGTCCCTCCTTCTAACTGGTTGGATTGAACAGACAGAAGTAGATCAAATCGTTCCTTTATCTCAAGACGGGTTTTGGGAGTCTGTAGGTCTGTAGGCTAACCCATTTAAGGACAGGTTTGATTGTTTGTATTGCAGGGCACCTTTCTTCCTCCCGTGTCTCATGAATCCTTCCACATATTTCACGCATTCCCGCTCTTTCCCTCCTGTTGTAAATTATCCTCAACATGACGATTATCCCAACTCGTATTGTAATCGACCATCAGTTAGTTGGGATAATTCGGATTGGGGATACAATTCCGGACCCCCGTGTTTAGGGTCTAACCCTGAACACTTTGATTCTCAATTCTATCCTTCTCAGAGTTGCATCGATTATAGATCGTCCTCCTTTCATGAACAACCTAATGCGATCTACAATCAAGAAGGATACACTGATCCTTACCCATCCTCTGATTTCACTGCCTTTAGGTCATCTCCATCTTTTGAACAATCTGAAATGACCTATTATCAGGATGGGTATAACGAATCTCAATTCGTTAATTCCTCTACATTGATGTCAAACTCGCCCAACCCTGAACCAACTCATTTGGTTCAGGTTAATCAGGTTCAAGATAAGGTTCTGGCTAACTTGAGGAATATCATTCAATCTTTAGAAGTTCAGCCAATACCTTGCATTGAGAGATTGGAGCCCCTGATTGAAATGATTGATGATTTAAACAAGTCTTTGTTGGATTGGCTCCAGGATGTTAAGGATAAGAACCCGGGTGAGTTTCTACTTGGGAAATTAGCGAAATTGAGGATGAGATTCGTGGTTGCTTTGATTCAATCTTGGAATAATTCCCAGGATGAACTCTCTTCAGGAAAGCCAATGACAGAACCCGCTCAGGCACCTGTTGGGGGGAACACGTGTTACGAAGCTGACCAGATTGAATTAAAACAACCAATTAAGGATGATTTGATTTCTTCACCTGAAATCCCTGAGCCGGGTTACGAGGAAACGTATGTCTCCTTGGAACGCAAAGTGACAAATGATTTTGGGACATACATTGATACGGATCCTGATGGTGAAGATTCAAGTTGCGAAGTCTCACACGAGTTTTCAGATCACGATTTTTGTGAGACGATTGGGCCTGAGGAATCTGATAGATCATTTGATAGCCCAATAACTGAGGAAACTGATCTTATTAGGGCACACGATACGGATCCAGAATCGCATTTTCTGGAGGAATTAATTCAATGCCCTGATTATCAGTTACACCCTGTTGAGCTTATTGATGATTCTAATTCTGAGATAATTAGACCCAAGTCAATTTTGATTTTGCCACATCATCTAGACTTGGAGATTTCAGACGGGGTGATGAATATTCAAGAGGTCATGGAATTTGATATGCCGAATGAGGAGGATAGGAGCTGGGAAATTCTGATTTGGGAAGTCAATTTTGGAGGAAATGGAAGATTGAGTCGAAGGGTTCCTTTTAAACTGAAACCATCAAATCAGAACCCTTACGACATTTGTTTCGAGGATGTCAAACTCAAGCACACATTTAACGATTATCCTTTTGAGCTTCAATTCTCTGTAACCCGACATTTTGGCCTTGGGTTGCATCCTCACAAATCGCAGGCCCGACCCCGCTTGCATTCTGATTTTAGGTTTTGGGTAATTTTTATCCAGAACCTAAGATATTCTCGATTATGGGGTGTGGGTCTGCACCACAATCTGGTCCACATCTGTGGACCTTTGCTGACAGGTCAGAGGATTCTTCTGTTCATTCTAATTCTGACCTGCACATGTGAATTCTTCATTTCTTTTCTTTGTATAGTGTGCCTAGCTGAAGGCACTAAACTCAGCACATATACAGTTCTTTTTCATTTTCATCTCGGAGCGGACCCGATATCCACGCAATTCAGGTGCTTTCTACGCTTTTCCTCTCTATTTTATGTCTTTTTAATACAATGAGGACATTGCATTAGATAGGCATGGGGGGATGGATATTTATCTTTGAATTCATTTGTCAGCTCCGTAGATTTATTTTATATATAAAAAAAAAAAAAAAAAATCAAAATTAGGAAAGAGAATTTGGGTTTAAGAAAATTTTCGATCTTAAGAAATACTATATTATGTTCTGAACACAAAGACCCTTCAGGTCTTTGGACTTAATCAGCCTATGTATCCACTAAAATGTGGAATTGTTTTTCGAGTTCTCGCCAACCTGAATTTTATTATAATTGGAATAAATAAGTTTGGGTGATAAGTACACGACTTGTCAACCCGCCCTCTGATTTAAGGGAATTTTGAGTTTTAAGCATCTACACACTTTCTTTGCACTGACTCGTTGTTTGGCGATTTTAACGGAAATTGGGTAGCTAATGAACCTTCTAGGGTGATATGGCTGGCAAGTTATCGTGGGTAACAGCTCATAGGTAGGTTGTCCAGAGCCCAGTCGCTGGACCTTTCTCTTTTTGCTGCCTTTAGGTAAATCTTAGACCAGGGAAGCCACCTACTTAAAAAAAAAAAAAAAAAGAACAAAAAGAAATAAGCCACACTTCGCCGCACGAGTATGACTGGCAAGTTGTCGGTGGTAACAGCTCATCGACCGGTTGTCCAGAACCCAGCTCAGAAAATGCACTAAAAATTCCCAAAACACTTAGGAAGAAGCGGAGAAGTAGAATAAACCGGGGAGATATACACTGGATTCACCCTTGTGTTGACCCCGTTAAAAAAAATATATATAAAAGTAGGGAGAAAGCTACCGGTTGTAAAGATACACCTTTAGGCAGAATTCTTTTTGAGGTCACCTAGAGGCGTAGAAATCCGAAGTCCGTTTTAATTGCCGGTCAACGAGTCTATCACAATCACAATAAGATGCTTAAAACTTAGGGTTCTCATCAAATCTTGGGTGAGTTGAATGGCCGTAGAAAGCCACTCTTAAACCCTAAAATTAAAAAAAAAAAAAAAAAAAAAATAGAAAAGAGTAAAAAGAGAAAAAGAAATGTTTCTTTGAATAAGGCGAGGCTTGAGGCGGTCTGCATTTTGGCTGATACCCGGGCACTGTTGTGTCTTTGAAAGTTCAGTTCTTAAGTAGACAATTTCTTAATGATTGAAAATAACTCAGGTCCAAATAATCTAACCTAATTCTTTTATAAATAGCATATAGTTTTTGCTAGGGACTAGCAAAAGATAGGCATGGGGGTATGATGTAAACACATTTACACTACTTAAAATGTCTATTTATGCATGTTCTTAAGCATAGGATTGCATTTCATGATATAAATATTGCATTACATGCATCATCTTGCATTTAGAGTAGTTTGAATAAAATGGAGGTTAATTGTCTCCTTTTATGTGCTTGGACAGGGCAAATATTTTATCGGGGCCTCAGATCAAAGATCCAACCGTATGGATATGATCAGGGCGACGATTGGAGTTCAACGACTCCAAGATCGCCCTAATCAGGCATCCGTAGCATCAGATAGAGACCGGGGAACCCTAGAAGATCAAGGGCCAGGATGGTGTAAATCCGCACTTCAGATGGAAAATCCGACCACACGGATGAATTCGGATCGACGATCGCAGCCGAACGACACAAAAATCGAGTCAATCCGACATCCGTGGCACCATCTACAACTTCCAGAAGATGGACGGCCAAGATAGCGCCACGTGGCGCCATCCCAGCCGCCCAATCGGCCGCAGGAGTCCTGTGAAGACCGCGCACCGTCTCCTCTCCGCCGTTGGATCTCGATCCAACGGCTGCGGTCGCTCGCGTTTAAAAACGCCCGCGCGACCATTTCGCCCGCGTAGCGCAGCGGCGACGCAGCTGCGGGCGAAGCGGAGGTCGCGGGTTCGAGCCGCGGTGAGGGGGTCGAAGGCGCGGGCGAGCGGGCGCGCACGAGCGTCGGATGAAGATCCAACGGCCGCGCGCGCCCGATAGCGCCGACGCGCAATTGGACGCTCTGGTGGACGCTCGATCGCACGCGGGCGGGCGCGCTACGCAGCGGGCGCGGATGCGATCTAAGCCGTCCGATCTCGCGATCGGACGGCTGAGACGACGCGGACGTGCGTATGCGTTACGCGCGCAGGCCAGCCGAGCGGGCGCGCGTGGGCGCGGCGGCGACGGCGACGGCGGGGCTTTAGCGACGGTTTTATCCGTCACTAAAGACCCCTTATTTATTATTTTGAAGATGTAATGTCCATTTTGCCCTCACTCCTTGCAACTATAAAAGGAGACCCCCTCCATACGAAATTTTCATCCCTTCCTTCTCCTCTCTACCTCTCCAAAGCTCAAGAGAAGCTTGTCCCACACCCGGGATGCTTCTCGCGAGATAAAGTCCAAATTTTCGTCCCCCTTCGGAAGTGGATCCCGCGACGACGACGGCGTGCTGCTTCGTTCCCGTTCTTCTGCTTCGTCCTCCTTCGTCCCGCTTCGTTCTCCTTCGTCCAGGCGTCGTCCCGTCCGGCTCGTCCTCCAAGCGACCGTCGAGGAGGATTTCTCTCTTCCTATTCTTTTTACTGCTTTCTAGTATAGATTTACTGCTTTCTAAGAGTAGTCTATTCGTCCTCCGAGCGATCGTCGAGGAGGACATTTCTCCCTCCATTCTTTTAATGCTTTCTAGAGTAATTGTTTTATGTTTTCTAGTTGTAATGAAAGAACTCTTTTATGATAAATTCCTTATCTATTCTACATCTCATTTTGATTTCCATGTATAGTATTCCTTCTCTCTCTCTTACTCCCTCTCTCTCTTTTATTTGTTGTAGATACTTAGATAGTTTAAATTGAATTTCTTTGTGACAAAATAAAAAGAAACGCGGAGTTTTTAAATCAAACATTCGCCTCCCTGTGTTCGACCCGGAATTCTTATTTCGGTATAAATTTTATTTGTTGAACACGAATCCTTCGCTTTCGAACTACAACGACGGGTTTTCCAAAACCAAACATGTTAGCGTAGATTCTCGTTCAACAGTGATCTGAACTGAGCATTCATGAAATGGGTCCCTCCATTAGAGATAATGGCACGTGGGATACCGAACCGGGAAAAGATGTTCTGATGAATGAATTTGATTACCTCCTTATGATCATTGGTTCAGGTCAGGATGGCTTCGATCCATTTGGACTTGTAGTCCACAGCGAGAAGAATGTACTCGAAGCCATTTGAGATAGGGAAGGGTCCCATGAAATCAATCCCCCAAATATCAAGGATTTCGCATATGAGAATCAGCTGTAAAGGCATCATATCACGGGGGCTCATGTTGCCAAAGGTCTGGCAGCAAGTGCATGCCTTACAGTGATCGTATGCATCCTTGAAAATCATGGGCCAGTAAAAGCCTCACTAGAGGACTTTTGCTGCGATTTTATGTCCGGAGAAGTGTCTGCCGCAGGCCTGGTCATGGTAGGACAAAATGTCTTGAAATTTCCTCTTCCAGGATGCACCGTCTGATGAGCTGATTAGCACCAATGAGGAAGAGGTATGGGTCTTCCCAGATGTAGTACTTGGCATCAGAAAGCAATTTGTCCTTCTTGGCCTTCGGCCAATCAGATGGGATCTGATGTGACTCCAAGTAGTTCACCAAATCAACGAACCAAGGAAGTCCCGCACTTATAGTCAAGAGGTGCTCATTAGGAAAGTGTTCTGTAATGGGTCTAGAAGGGTCGATGATTGAAGAAGGAAGACGGGACAAATGGTCAGCTACCACATTCTGCTTTTCCGCCTTATCGCAAATTGCAAGATAGAATTCTTGCAATGGCAAGATCCAGTGGATTAGTCGAGGTTTCGTATCCTTTGCGAGGAGGTGCCTCACTGTAGTGTTGTCTGAGTATATGATAACACGGGAACCCAAAAGATAAGATCTAAATTTTTCCAGGCCAAATACGATGGCTAGCAACTCTTTCTCAGTAACTATGTAGTTACGCTGAGCATTATCAAGTGTCTTGCTAGTGTAGTAGATGACCACAGGTTTTCCATCTATTTTTTGTCTAAGTATCGCACCCACAGCATAATCAGATGCATCACACATGATCTCAAAGGGTTGAGACCAGTCAAGGGATTGCGAAATACGTGCTTAGGTAACTTAATAACGTAGGATCTCTAATGCTTGAGTGTACTCCTCGGTAATTTTGAAATGGGCATCCTTAGAGAGAAGATTAGTCAAGGGGCACATGATTTTTGAGAAATTGGGAATGAATCGATGGTAAAAAGTAACATGCCCTAGAAATGAATGAATGTCCATGATCGAGCTAGGCATAGGGAGTTTGGAAATCAGATTCACCTTGGCTTGATCAACCTGGATGCCTTTTCCAGAGACGAGATGTCCTAGGACAATTCCCTCAGGTACCATGAAATGGCTCTTTTCCTAGGAAAGAACCAAATTCACGTCAATGCACTGCCTAAGGATTTGGACCAAGTGTAGGAGGTAATCATCGAAAGATTCTCCAAATACCAAGAAGTCATCCATGAAGACCTCAAGGTATTCACCTACCATATCTGAGAGTATGTCAAGCATGCACCGCTAAAAAGTAGCAGGTGCATTGCAAAGATCGAATGGCATCCTTCGAAATGCGTACATCCCAAAGGGGCAGGTGAAGGTAGTCTTCTCTTGGTCCTCAAAATGGATTGCAACTTGGTTATAATTGAAGAACCCATCTAAGAAGAAGAAGAATCTATTTCCCGCTACTTTTTTGAGGATCTAATCAATGAACGGTAGTAGGAAATGATCCTTCTTTATGGAGGTATTGAGTCTTCTGTAATCAATGCAAACTCTCCACAAGTTCACTATACGGGTCAGTATGGTTTCTCCAGTTTCAGTCGTGATCACGATGAGACATGCCTTCTTAGGCACAACTTGGATTGAACTCACCCACCGACTGTCGGAGATTGGGTAGATGATCCCTGCATCTAACCACTTGATGATTTCCTTTTTCACGACATCGTTCAAGTTCGAATTTAGGTGTGTCTGCATTTCACGAGATGGTTGTGAGCCCTCTTCGATATAAATGTGATGTGTGCAATATGAGGGGCTGATGCCAGTCAGATCATCGAGAGTCCATCCAATGGCTCTTTGATGCTGCTGGAAGACAGTAATCACATGTGTTTCCTGATCAGATGTGAGTTGGGAGTTGATAATCACAAGAAACGTCTGATTGGAACCCAAAAAGACATACTTGAGATGGTCAGGGAGGGGTTTCAATTCCATAGCAGGATTATTAGCAACAGTAGGTGGTTCAGGATGCGTGTTGGGAGCAAAGGAGGGAGCTATGGGTGTGTCTAGGTTAGGTTCAAGCTCCTCTAATTGTGGGTTTTGATATTCTTGTGATTGATCAGAAATAATCGAGTTTTCCTTGATACATGGGTCCTCAACCACGGCATTGACATCATAAATTTGTTCGATAACTCCATAATTAATTCCTTGTTGGGCCTTAAATATGTCGATCTTTAGTGTCTTGCTCACAAATTTTAACACAATTTGGCCCTCCTCACAATTAATATTGGCCATAGCTATGGCCAGAAAGGGTCTCCCTAATATGATTGGTGTATTCTTCAAGTTCTCAGGAGCATCCATGTCTAAGACAATGAAATCCACAGGAAAGTAAAAATTGTGTACCCTAACTATGACATCTTCGAGAATTCCTTTTGGTGACTTAATAGACTGATCTGCTAACTATAAAGTCATCTCTGTCAGTTTCAGTTTAGATTCCTCAAAGTGGTCTAGTAGGGATTTGGGTATCAAATTGTTGGAAGCTCCTAGGTCCAATAAGGCTTGGTCAAACTGTATATCACCGATAGCATAGAAGATCAAAGGGGTTCCTGGATCTTTTGCCTTAGGCATGAGTTTGCTCAATATGATGGAGTTGGCTTGCTCTGACAGTATGATCGGGTTCCCGCCTTTGGTTCGCGGTTTGCGCTTGGGTGTACACACGTCTTTCAGGAATCGTGTGTAAGCCAGTACGTGGCAATTCACATCCATCAAGGGGATGTCTATATGGACCTACTCAAAGTGCTTGACTAGGCCCTCCTCAGGTGCCACGATTTTGGTTGTCTTCTTTCCCTTGGTCAAGGCCCTAGAAAATGGAATCTTAGATGGTTCCTCTAAAATTTGCTTAGCCTCTTTATCAGGGATGGGTGTGTCCTGGATGACCAATCTAGGGTTAGGGTCTACAGTCTCATGCATGTCGTGGATAGGAAAAGGTGGGTCTTGTGTTGCTTTGCCACTACGGGTGGTGACGGAATTTAATCCTGCCTAATTTTTGTTTGGATTAGGGAAAATAGGTGTCTATTGCTAAAATCCTGAGTATGAACTTGAAACATCCATCTCATCAGGTGATGGAGTAGAAGGGGCCTAATAAACAAAGTGAGTTTGGCCATGATTTGGGTTCATAACACGCCTCTGGTTCGACACATTATTCGAGTTTGGAAGAGACTGAGAAGGAAGTGCACCAGGCTGGCGAGCACTTGCCAGCTAGGCCAATTGATTTCGCAGCTCGGAGATCTCTTCTTTGTGCTATTTTTGCATGTCAACCAAGGTCTGGAGAATCAAAGATGTCTGATCTTCTTTAAGTAGTCCAGATTGGAAATTTTAATTAGGCCTTGGTTGAGTAGGTTGATATGGTCGCTGGTTCTGTGGTCGGCGTTGGAATTGGGATCTCAAATTCGGGTTATTTCTCAACCACGTAAAGTTAGGATGATTCCGCCATCCAGGGTTGTAGGTGTTAGAGAAAAGATTATTCTAGATGTCATGGAGATCCTCGCAAGTTTGAGGAGCTCCAAGATAATCAGGGTACAGGGGTTCAGAGTTCCCCCAACTGTGGTTGGCTGACCCAAAGTTGCCTCCGAAGACATAATCAGACGGGGGTGGATATGCATCCATCCCTAGGGAGTGGTAGATGTTGTGCACATCCTCCCTTGCTGTGGGTGGGTGCACGTATGTGCTTTAAGGTGCAGAGGTGGATTTGTGTAGATGATGAGTGATGTCGTCCACCTTCTTTTCAGTAATGGCGACCCTTATCCAACTGACTGGCTACCAACTCCAGATCAATGGATGCGGAAAGGTCTCGAGATTCGTGTACTCCCCGATTATTTGTTAATGCACGGGTGGACGTCTGGCCGTATGCACCCAATGACTCATTATTTAGGGAGTTCTCACACATGTTCTCAAGAATTTCCCAGATCATATCCTCATGTTGACCCATGATGCTACCGCCACAGGTTGCATTGCCAAAGAGCTTGATGTCGTCACGGAGTCTGTGGTAAAAGGATTGGACTTGTTCCCACTTTAGAATTCTGTAATGGGGGCACTTATGCATGAGATCCAGAAAATGATCCCATGCCTCATGTAGACATTCTCCCGCTCCTTGGGAGAAGTGCATGATTTGGTGTCGCATCGTATTTGTACGACCAATGGGGTAGAATTTTTACAGGAAGGCGGTTTGAAGTCCTCTCCATGTGTTGATCATGTGTGGTTGAGTTTGAAACCAGTGAGCGGCTTTGTCAGCTAGAGAGAATGAGAAGAGTTTCAAGAGTAATCCATCCTGATTTTGTACATCTGCCCTGAAAGTGTAGGCCAGATGTTTTAGATTTTTGATGTGCTGGAAAGGATCCGCGGAGTTCAAGCCATGAAATTTTGGGGTCATATGAATAATGCTAGGCTTGAGATCCATCTCGGGTCCTCCTGCAAGAATGTTGATTCGGGGTTCGATCTCCACTGCTGCAGGTTATAGTGATCTCGCATTTGAGAACGCAACGGTGGGTTGATGATGGCATTGATTTGATTTCGGAAATCATGGAATTGTTGCTCAAGGTTAGGTTGATCTTCTTGGTGATCCATAGCAGATAACGGGGAAGAAGGTTCTCAATCAAAAGATTTGTCAATGTGATTAGGTTGTTGCACAAACACAGAAGTCGAGGCTCAACCTCGACGAGAGTGAATGACTAATCGAGGCCTTAAGGGTGGTCTTAAGCACCTCCTCCTGAACATGCACTGATGGAGTATTTGAGGGGTAGCAGGTGATGGACCCAATCAAGACACCCAAAAAATTTTGGATGACTATAAAGATTCGGGGCGGATGATATCTCTAAGTCAGAAAGTTGTCCACCTGAGAATTACCTGGACAGCGAAAAAGGGAGAGTCTTGTGAAGACCCCTACATGGTAGAGCACCCCCACAGGTTACAAGGTTTCCCCCACCCGACCTTTCTTGTCACTAAGAGTCCTGGTAGACCAGAATGGGGACTTAACCTCTTAAGTCTACCAGTTTTAAGTTAAGAGCAAAGGTGCTTATGATTTCACTTGAACTTTAAGATGTTTTTGTGCAAGGTGACCTAATTTGAAGATTGGTTAACCCAACAAGGTGGGTCAACTTCACCTGGTTGTCCTTTGAGAAATTTAGGCTCCTCTTTTAGTGTTCAAAATGAAATTAAGAGCCTGATTTTAGGGTTTGCTTGAATAGATCAATTCAAACAAGGCTTAGGCACACACACTATTTGGGAAGGTTAATTATTGATTAAGCAAGTGTGTCTCTAAAATCCTAAACTGGAAACCCTAGTTGACTCTAATTGGTCCAATTCAATTCATCCAAATGTGGTACCTAGGACTCAAGCAAGAAGGTGATAGCCCCAGATACCTTAAATCCTGAGTAGGTACACAAATCAGGGTTTGGATATTCTCTAAACATAATGTATCAAATTAGGCAACTTGATGATTAATCTAAGAATAGAATGCAACTTGAACCCAATTGATTTGTTTCTTCTTTTAGTTTTTTCAGAATCAGGGGCTTAAGGAAAATTGGATGGAGTTTATATTCTCCTAGAGTGTTCTGATGTGCGGTTGATCATCCTCGAATGAATCCATGAAATGGATCACAATCAAAAGAGATAGAGCAAGTTAGTATCAAATCAGATATTACAATCAAGAGACCAAAGTTGCACGTTACTTCCCTGCAACGGTGCCAAAATGTTTACGAGTGAAATCGATGTTATAAAAGCTACGTCGTAGTATAGGTCGAAATCTCTTGAAAACAAATAAGATTTATTCTCGAAAGAAATCCGAGGTCGAACACAGGGAGCAAGTAACAATTAACTCTCAAGATTGCAATTCTATCAATGTATAACAATAAATCCAAGCAAGAATGATATATATGATAAAGCAAATGTCAATGAAGCAAAAAGATTAGGGTAAAATGGTGATTTGAATCACCAATTACCCCTAAGCACAAATAAGCTCAAGTATCTCAAATAATGCAACAATAATATCAATGCAATAGTAGTATCAGTCGACGGTCAGGTCGATCAATCAACTTAAACAGCATGTGCTATAGTGCTAGGGAAGCACTGTTCTTCTCTATCTTTTTCTTCTCTTCTTCTTTTCCTTGGCTTCACGGACAGAGGGGCTCTGATTTTGGCTAAGTGTCGAAATCTCCTCAGAGCAAAACCCTCCATTGACCCGTGCTCTCTTTCTCCTTTCTCTCTTTAGGTTCCACCCTCCTAGGGCCTCAAACAGTGTCAGCTAATCAGGTGAATAGGGATCCGTGTACCTGGGACCAAGCTCACCGACTGTGCGTGGTGAGCGAGGAGTGAGAGCTTAGGCGGTTAATTGGGTGAGTGCCAAACCTGCATGTAGTGTCACAAGCGAGTCAAGTGTCGAGTGAGAAGGGACCTCACCCCCGTGTGTTGAGGCGACTAGCCTACAGCACAAAATCAACTTATGTGGATATGAGATCCCGTGCGCTTCTGAGGTGGGACTAAACCACACTCTTCCTTTTCGCGTACAACTGTAGGGCTCTTCTCTTCAATTGCTGCAGCTACGAGGTTAAGGCCTTCAATTATCCACCTGGGATGATTCCTGAGACATAGCTGCGTCACTTGAAGGTGGCGCCAGGAGCTGCAGGTGCCTGGAGCTTGAAGAACAAGGCAGGGGTGACGATGGTGATTGCGGAGCACTAATGAAACCTAAAAAGTATGGATACGGCCTCACGGCCCAATTAAACAAGTTCAGGACCTTTGTCGGACCTCGGCGAATGTGTGGACGGTGGTCTTGTGGCATGAGAGTGTGTAAGGTGGCCGAACGGTGACAGACATGGCTGATGAGCCCATATTGGTAGGCTATTTAAGTATCTAAATGTCTAGACATTAACTTAATTTTAACATTTACATAGCATACATTAGGACGTAAATAAATTAATTCATATTTTTAGCTTAAGTGCATAATTCATGCAATTAGAATTAACCTAGGGTTGCATACATTTAATTAGTTAATTAATTAGGTGAACTATTTTAATTAACATAGAAGTTAAGGAGTTATGTATAAATAACCCTAATTATTTCATTCTTTCATTCTTCTCCTTTGCAGGTAACTCCTCTAACTCCACCTCCTCCTCCTATGCAGCACACTGATTCCATGGTGTTTTGAATTTCAAATCTTGGTAGCCATGGCCACAAAAGAGAAGGAAGAGCTGCTGTTGAGGAGGAGGCCACCACCCATTCCACCATTGTGCAGCATTCCACCACTGTGGGCCTCCACGGCCAAGCTCCGTCATACTATGGGCCGGCGGGGTGACAGACCGCCACACTAAGAGGATGGACTTGAGCTCCACCGTGAACGAGATCCTTGAAGCTCGCCTATTGTGAGTGCATCTACTGATGCACACTTGTTACCACCGTCATCAACTATCACCAGCATCCACCTCCATCTTCTTCCCCATTCTTTGTTTTCCTCCACTCCACCAAAAAGAACCCAAAAACCTTGCCACACCCACTACAGCACAAAGACCTGCAACTCCTCCTACCAGCACCTTAACCCTGCCAAGCACACCTGCCCTCCACGTGCCCTCACCTCAACCAGCATCCCACGCCAGCGCCATCTGCCACCGCATGCCCTCACCTTGGCCAACGCTCATGCCAACACTTGCATGCCCTCGCTCGCGCACCAGCAGCCCCCTGCTCCATCAGACCACCCCTGCACGCCTTCATCCCAACAGCTCCCCACTCCATCAGACCACGCCCGCGCACCCTTGCGGCCTGCAAAGAGCCCTCCAGCTGCACCTGCAACCACCCAGTGCCCCAACTTCAGATTTCCTCAGTGCCTCCCCCCCACGCCAGCTTGCACATGCGTGCCTTCACTAGACCAGCACACCCGTGCACCCTTGCGCCTGCAAAGCATCCTCCAACAATGCCTTCCCTCCACATGCCCACGCCCCTTCGCCTTCACCATGCCTCAGCACCCCCACTTCAGAACACTCCAGTGCCTCCCTGCAAACCTCCAACCAGCGCCACTAGCATGCCCTCGTGCACCGTGTGCCCTGCAGAGCCTGCTCCTCCACGTGCCCACGCTCTGCGCATGTCTGCAGCGCCTGCAGTGCCCACGCACTGCCCTCCTTGCACCTGCAACACGCACAGCTAGCAGCAGCCTCCTCCACCGCCACCACTTCTTGCCTCCGATAGGCTAGCTCCGCCGTCTCGCAACTTGCCCCCGCCACCGTTGTGGAGCCCTCGCTCCGGCCAATCTATATCCAGAAGAGTTCTTCGAACAATCCTTTCTCCCATGCACGAGTAGAAGAGAGGTAGAATCCTCTGTTAGTGGTCAAATTAATAATTACATTTCATGCCATTTCCATGAAAATGAATTTTGATTTATGATTATTTTATTATGGTGAAATTATGACTTCATACTCATGCTTTCTTATAATTGCGTGGCTTTTGTTATTCACATCTTTTGACATTGGTTTTGGATTAAGATGTGCACAAATTCTCTCTAATGCATGTCAATTGGAAATTACATAGATTCATCACATATATATTGAATATTTCAGTGAGGAAAAATTGCACATATACCCTTACATTTTCAAATTATTGTGTACCTTCTTTTCATCGCATTTCATGTCAGATTTGACTATGGATTTCGCACTTCATTGAATGAATACGAGAAAAAAATATTCATGACTTTATTGCTTCATTGCCTTCCTGTGGACTTGCCCTGCTCTCCTGTGAGTGGTTTAATTATAATTTTAATTATTTTGTTAAACAATTTTCCACCACTTCGATCCAACAACGACAAATCATCTTAATACATTATTCAAAAGTGAAAATTGTCTTACCAAATGGTGTCGTTGCCAGGGAGGCAACAGGCTTAATTAAATCGCATTCATTCATTCGTCCATTCACATTGGTTTAAATTTTGAATCATATTTAACTCTGGATTTTTTTTCTGATGCGAGTGCAACAATTTGCGACACACATTCTATGACTCACAATCACACCAGTCATCGTGAGAGGTGACCCTTGACGTCGCCAGAGGAGAAATTGTTCGAGCTACCTTGCAAGGAACTAGATCGCTAGGAGGGGAAGGACGAGTTAGCGATGATCATCTCTGCACATTTTGTCGCTGATTTGATTAAAGTAGGATTAAGACTTTAGACCTAATTTTTCATTGCACATTTGGTTTGAAACCCTTGTTCTGGGGTACAGTTGAGGGGTTTGTTCCCCGATTTTGTTTTAGGCCCGTGTTGGGTAATTTTTGGGAGCCTGTTCCCTTTTCTCTAGATTTATGTTTTTAATTTCTTTTATGGATTGTTTTATCTTTAATTTGCTTGTGCATAAGTAGCTAAAAAAAAAACTAAAACAAAAAAAACACGAGCTACCTACTAGAAGCTGCCTGCCCCTAGGTCATATCATTTAGGATTGAATGAGCAGCATCTAGATCTAATTTCCTATCTTGCATATTGCATGAAGAATGCTGGAATCAGGCATGCACTTCTAACTTTGCATTTCTACCTGTCATGCAAATGCATTTGGATTAATTTCAAGACCACCTAATCTGTATTGAATAGATCTAACAAGTGGTCACATATTTTCTGGAAAAAGGACTAATTAAAGGAGGGACATTTTAAAAACCAAGGATTTGATTTTCAAACTTGGCTTGCGATTCAAAATTCAAAATCTTTACAGTGTATGCACACTTATATCTCTTGCTCCACGGCACGCGTTTATACACTTTTTAGGTTTCAAAATACTAGGATAAGAGCCCTCCTACCGTTGGATTCTGAAGTGTTTAGAACTTGTGATCAAAGGTTTTGTAACTCCAAAGAGAGGGATACCCTGTTACGGATTTTTGGGGGAACTTGAGAAGCACCGCGAAAGCACAGCTTCAAAGGAAGGCTTAAGCCTACTTTCATCCCTTGATCTTCCGTCTTTGGAGTTGCTCTGCCATTTGAGATTTAGGGAAGAACACCTAAGCTCCAACTAGGTCTTCCTAAGTGATCCATAGGTTGACAATAAGCGTGTAAATTGATTGAACAAATTATATTGTCACCTACAATCTGACTTAAAATCAAAAGCCTAAATTGGGAAAGACCTAAAAAACCCTTTCGAATTGTGTTTTGCTTGGGGAATTTTGATTGAGGTGTGAGTTATAATGGACCACATTAATTTTCATCCTTTCACATCTTGCCCACACCCTTACCCCCACTTTGCACTCTTCGATCCCATACATCGAGATTGTCCATCCTTTGATGGACAAAATGACAATCATTGGGATCCGTTTTACTCCTATTATAGGAGTATTGACCTGGTTAAGCCCTAAATCAATGAGCAAAACATAGGAGTGGGATTTGCTTTGCCTAATATCCCACACACCATAGAAATACCCAACCCACCCTCCTTGAATAATTATAATGGTTGGACAAACACTCCTGGGTACTATAAGCTTGAGCCTAACTTCTCTCCTGATAGAAATGACCTCTCCTCCTTGAAGATGGAAATATAGAAAATGCAAGACGAAATGATTGAATTATTAGGAGAATCTTCGAGAGCAGGCCAACAAGAAAGAGATGAAATTAGCCACTCAATCTACCCCATTGGGGATGACGTACACCCCTCTACAATAGATGCATCTCCCGTGAGAGATCTTCAGTTTAAGTTGGAAGGAATTTTGGGGATTATGTAAGGGAGAATAGCTACTTTTCAAGGATTGACTTTGAAACCTCCCTGTTAGATGACACTCCCTTGAGAGATCCATGCCTCAAGTGGGAGGAAGATACATATGAAAGTAGCTATGCATTGGATGAAGAAAGGTGGCAACCCGAGGAAGATGATGATAAGGTTGAATATCCACCTGAATTATATTTGAGTCAAAAGAAGGGAATGATGGTACCATTGGAAGACCTCGACCCAAATGATAGTATTTTCATGACATTTGATGAAGTGGGACGAATTCAAATTGTTAATCATGCCCTCCCTTCTGATCACGAGATGGAACTCAAGCCCTCCCTTAGGGAACCTAACCCTGAAAAAATTGACCTATCTGAGGAGTCAGATGTTGCCAGTGTAAACCATTTACCTCAGATAGAGTACCCTAGGGGATCTGCTAAGATTTTTGATGATTCTAGACCTTGGGTATATGATGAATCATATGATGTGGAGAAGGAGAAATTATATGAGGAACCTACATTCAAGATTTAGAGTGACACTAAGGGTGATTATGTCTTATTTGAAGAGTTAGCCCCTTAGGATCTCACAAATTTGACCAAATTAGGTTTCCTTAGCACACCCATCGATGATATTTCTCCTCATGATGAAATGATGGAAAATTTGGATGAAACTTCTAAGATATATGTGGATTCACATATAGACTCTGGGGACGATTTAAGTAAAGAACAAGAACCCAGGGATGACGTTGATAGGATAATCCCCAGATCTGTTGCTTCCAACCTGCCTTCATTTGATTTGAAGTCACCCTTTGATTCGCTTATGTCTGAAGGCAAAATTTTGACTCCTAATGAAGTGCAGGAAGATACTTGTGATAGTGCAAGGAATGCTAGGGATGTGATTGAGGAATTAGGAAGAGTGTTAGGGATGGGCATCGAGCTGATTAAACCCAACCTAGATCTTATGGCCATCTCGCAACCTCGAAACATCAACACCTTAGACGATCCTTGGCTTAGAGATATGCTCACTTATGTTCTAACCGGGGGGCTTAACAGACTAATATTTCCTGTAATGGAGTATTGGGTATGGATTAATGATTTCATTAGTCAGTCCACTACCTTTGGGGTTTATCTCTGCACCATTCCTTCCCCATTCCTTTTGGAGGATCCTTGTCATCCTGCCCCTACCCCTTTGGAGGTTGTTATGCCAGTTTATCCTTTAGAACCTCTTCTAGTGACTTGGGAAGATTTCATTCCCATCTTAGTTGGGGGAGCATTTTCTATTGGGATTCATCATCAGCTCGCCAACATCCTAGGTTACCTGTTTTCTAGGCTAGCATTACTTTTCTCATTTTTAGGCCCTATTTCTGCAATCCTTGAACCTGATTTGCAGGTTCTTTAGCTACTCGGCTGCTAACAAAAGAACAGTAGCCCATCTCTGACCCAGGTAATATCCTTCTATGCAATGGGGACATTGTAGATTTTAGGCATGGGGGGGGGTGTACTTCGGGATATACATAGCATTTATACATAGTGCATTCATGCATTTAGTTAAAGCATTCCACATTGCATACATTTGCATTAAAAAAAAAAAAAAAGAAAAAAGAGAGAAAAATATTTTGTAATTATTGAGCTTAACTGGCTAGGCCCTGCATTCTTAAGCAAATCAGAACTCTAGGTTAAACTAAGTTGATTCTAGGGTCAAACTTTAGAAGCTAAGTGAGCTACTAGCTTTAGACCTTTAAGGTCCTTTGTGGACTTAAAAACTTAAGTAGGAGTTAAGTTGTGGACCATTCCTCAAGAGGTTGAGCAAGGAAAGCTAGGGATTGAGTTAAAAGGTGGGCTAGTACCTGGAGACTTGTTCTACCTTTTGGTTTATGGGTCCTTATAACCCAAACATCCAAATTTCACACACTTGGTCTTGTGTAAGTAAGTGATCACCTTAATTCCTTTCTTAAAAGAAATTTGGTTCTCTTAGTTTTGACTTAGGAGAGGCTTGAAAACACAATTTGATTGTAAGAGTTCCTACTACAAGAGAGGTGGAGTATATACTCACCTTGAGGATGCGATGATAACATATTACCGACTCGACGCTTGTCTCTTAGGATATCCATCCTACTGGAGGCATGTAAGCACATTGTGCGGTTCAGGTACCATGGGCGGCCCTATCCTGAAGTGCCGATTGCCACAAGTCCGAATTCGCTTAAGAAATCTATGGTCGATACTATCTCGAAGTGTCGATTGCTAGGAGTTCTTGGGGTTGCTATGGGCAGTGCTATCTCAAAGCATTGAAAGCCAGGCACCCTTCAGGTACGGTGATGGGGACAATGAATCCGACATAGACCGTGTTGATAGCTGATCCGAGGTTAGACTTAGAGGAATCAAATAAATATATATATATAAATCCTTTTTCCATTCTAGGTTGGCAGTCATACCAACCTCAAATAACTCAATCCAATGCATATGCACGAATGCTTTAATCTCAGGGATCAATAAACCTTAGGGTAGAGTCAGAAATCAGGGAAACTTGTGCCTGCAACTCGTCTTTAGCCGACCTAGTTTGTAACTTAGCAACTACTTGGGAACTTTAGGTCTAAAGTCTGAACTTAATATGTTTCTAAAGGAAGACCGATTGGGTTTTCTAGTTTACTTGGAGTGCTAGGTTTTGCTTGGATTTTATTAGCCCATATGCTACCAAAAACTAGGCATGAGGGTATTTGCTTAGCCCATATTTATGGGCTATTTAAGTATCTAAATGTCTAGACATTAAGTTAATTTTAACATTTACATACCATACATTAGGATGTAAATAAATTAATTCATATTTTTAGCTTAAGTGCATAATTCATGCATTTAGAATTAACCTAGGGTTGCATACATTTAATTAGTTAATTAATTAGGTGTACTACTTTAATTAACATAGAAGTTAAGGAGTTATGCATAAATAACCTTAATTATTTTATTCTTTTATTCTTCTTCTCCTTTGCAGGGAACTCCTCTGACTCCGCCTCCTCCTCCTGTGCATCACATTGATTCAACAGTGTTTTGAATTTCAAATCTTGGTAGCCGTGGCTACAAAAGAGAAGGAAGAGTTGCCGTTGAGGAGGAGGCCACCACCCATTCCACCACTATGCAACATTCCAGCACCGTGGGCCTCCAAAGGCAAGCTCCATCATACTATGGGCCAGTGGGTTGATAGACTGCCATGCCAAGAGGATGGACTTAGCCAACACCGTGCACGAGCTCCTTGAAGCTCGCCTACTGTGAGTGTAGCTACTGATGCACACCTGTTACCACCGTCATCAACTATCACCAGCATCCACCTCCATCTTCTTCCCCATTCTCTATTTTCCTCCATGATTGCACCGCAAAAATACACCTGCAATTGTGTCGTCTTGTGCTATTTTCTAGCATTACCAGTGCATATTAGGTAGACATAGTCGTATTGTAAAAATACACACATGCATGCATTTAATTGAGAGGGGAGGAGAGTGAAATAAATGGCCTTGAAATTTACATTTTTCCTGAAGTGCTGCTTTGCAAAATTCACCATCTTGATTTTTTATTTTTGTTTGACTTTGAATTCTTCCCGCGGCTGCAAGACATGGCCTCTTCTTCCTCACACCATGCTTTGCATAGCAGCTTGCCCTGCAGCAAGCACTCCCTGCAGCCGCATGCACAGCCATGCACAGCCAGGGCATGGCTGTGCATGCCTTCTTCCTCTATAAAGCAAGCTCGACTTGCTTCTTTGGAAGTGAGCCTGGTCCACGCCAAAAAAACCACAGCAGCTTCTTCTCCAGGCCATCTCCTCCCCTCTCCCTTCATACGTAGCTTCTCCTCTGAGCAGCCACTCTGCGGGTAGGAGTACCTCACTGTGGTGCACAGCCACCACTGTGAGTCCACCACCGCCCAGTTCATTAAAGAGCCGGTGGGCATGGTGGTTCTCTTCCCTATTTCAACGTTCAAGCCAACCCCGCCATTGCCACAAAGCTTCAAGCTTTGAAGCTCAACCGGCCACTGCGCACCCCTGCAGCAGCCGGCCAAGCTCCACTACTCATGCCAGCAGGACACCTGCAGGCCACCGCACACCCTGTCGCACTCCTTCGCCTGCCCCCCTTCCACGCTTCGTCGCGAAGTCCCGCCCGCAACCCAGCCGGCGTAGCCTCTTCCTCGCGCACGTCGAGCCATCCAAGCCTCCCGCACTCACAGCACCAGATACGCCCGGTCGCGCAGCTCGGCCATGCACTGTAGCCACTGTCCATGCTAGTCAGCGGAACACTGTGGCTATAGTGCGGTGACCGATAAGTTCCTCACTTAACCTCTCACCTGGTGCACCGTAACCAATCCCAGCCCGCATCCAAGTCCCGCCCTGCGCCCTCTCCAGGGCCCGCCCACGCGTCTGCATGCGCCTGCGTCTGCCAGCACCCGCACCCGCCCGTGTATTCACCTGCTTCAGGGTCTGCCTGCTCCCGCTCCCTTCGCCCGTGTACGCTCGCCCGCCTCACCACGCAGCACGGTGTGCTGTAGCCTCTCTCCCTCGCGCTCACTCCCTCCAGTGCGCACCTCTCCACACGCCTACGCGCCTATGTGCATGCGTGGATCATCAAACAATGCCTTGAGGACGCGGACGACTTAACTACCCTTTTCTTCACAGCAGGTGCTCTTTCTCTCTCTCTCTCTTTCTCTCAGCACTCTCTCGCACTCTCTGCACACACATACACACACTCACACTCTCATACACACGCCTATACACTAATATATACTGATATATATATATACATACATATATATATTTATATATATATATTTATATACATATATATATGTATACTTATATCTATACATATAGTAGTACGTATATAACTAAGTATTATTATACATATATACATATATATATATCTATATACTTATATATATATATACATATATTTTACATATATACATATACTTATATACATATAAATATATATATATATATTATTACCTATATAACTAAGTATAAGTATTGATACATATATACACATATACTTATACATATATATATATATATACAAATATACATACATATATACATATATATCTATAACTATATATACATATATATATATATATACATATCTATCTACATATATCTATATACATATATTACTATATATAGATACATATATATATATATATATATATATATAGTTATATATACATACATATACATATATATATATATATATATATATAGTTATATATACATACATATACATATATATATATATATATCTATACATATATCTATCTATACATATATTTACAAATCTATATATATATACATATAAATATACATATATATATATACACA
Source organism: Thalassia testudinum (assembly GCA_037157565.1). NCBI lineage: Eukaryota > Viridiplantae > Streptophyta > Magnoliopsida > Alismatales > Hydrocharitaceae > Thalassia > Thalassia testudinum. The sequence goes on along the minus strand of JAZHRO010000014.1, from coordinate 124,913,228 downwards.
TATAACTACATATATACCTATATTTATAACCATATATACATATATATATATACTTTCATATCACCTACCATACGTTGTATTGTGGGAATATCTGCACCAATTGCTGATATTCAACCCGAACAATTTGATTTTCTTTATCTTTTGGTTGAGCCTTGTGTGTGGAAATCATTTTGGTGATTGGGAGCGCTTGAATTGAAGTGCTTTGGTTCCCTTTCCGACTAATCTAAAATTGATTCGTGGATCCACGCATAGAAATCTCCATTTAGGGAAGCCCATTGCATTTTAGCATGCATTCACCAACTGACATTGAAGATGGGTTTGTTGGGCTTAGAAGAAAACTTGTATTCTTCCAAAACCCGGAGATTGGTTGAATTGGTAATCCAGAGAAATCCTAAAATCTATACTACTTAAGACAGAATTATAAAAACCATTCACCAATTAAAACTTCAATTCGGGGAGATTTTCCTGTTGCATGCTTGGTTTACACACTCTAAAAATCAATCACTTGGGCATTACCTGTAAATAATGCCCTTCACATTCCAGAAGCACTTGATCCTAAGCCTCTAACTAAAATTGGTAGCAACTTGACCCTTATTAAGGATTGGAGGTCTAACTACCTGCGTGTAGCACCTACATGCTGGTGAGGGTTCCCGCATGCAATCAGGTGTCTAAGACTGGGGCAAACGGCCTTTCAATCTGGCCCGGTGGTTCTGCAGTGCTCACATTCTGTTCCGTAGTTCGTGATAGTAGGTAACTTAGATCTTTAGGTCTAAGGGCACACTGTAGAGGTTAGGAAGTTGATTGTATTGATTTATCATCAAGTGTACCTTTGCAGCGTCATTTCTCTCATCTCTTTTCCCTTCTTATCCCTCCAATTCTTCCTGCGGTAGTGCATGTTTGGAAGGAGGTCACAAAACCCTGAACTGTGTGAATGGGCTGATAATTTTAGAAAAGAAGCCGCATTGTCCTCCTCCTCCACAAACATGGCTGCACGCCTATCCGCAAATCCCGAGGGAGGAAACCACCCTCAAAACCCACCAGGTGGTGGAGCCTTGGATCCCATAACCCGCCTCCAAGCCTAAATGGAAATGTATAATCACCAAATTGAAGCTATTAGGGAAACATTAGAGGAAATGCAAAACCCTCCCAAATGGGAGGAGCCTAGGTCTCTTAGCTCCTATCAGAATCCCGCTGCTACAGAGACCATAGGACAAATTCGGGTCCCCATGGGCGGGGACGACTTTGAACTGAAACCTAACATAATTGGCCTAATAAATTTTCACTTCGATGGTCTTGCAAGTGAAGATCCTTTTCTCCACTTGGAAGACCTAACCCGATTGGCTGAAACTGTTAAACCAAGAAATATCGGGTTAGCTATAGTCCTCATGAAAATGTTCCCGTTTTCATTGCTGGATAAAGCGTAGCAGTGGTTACCACACTTGGGAGAACCATCCACTCTTGTGAGGAGATGCGAACAGCATTTCTCAAGAACTTCCCAATCGGGCGAACTAATGCGCTTCGCTGTGCTATCACTTCATTTACGCAACAAAACGGCGAACAGTTTCATGAGGCATGGGAGGGATATAATGACCTCCTCAGGAAGTGTTCGCACCACAGTCTGCCTAAGTGGCATATAGCCTAGATTTTCTACTATGGGCTAAATGAGACTTTGAAGCAGATTGCAGACGCTTCCTACGGAGGGAATTTCATGAATAAAGACGAGAATGGAGCATTCAAATTATTTGAAAATATGAGTGAAAACTCAATGAACAATGCCTCCAGTGTCGCCTTTAATCATACCAGCCTGCCCCGTAATGTCCACGAAGTTGACACGGGACCCTCCCATTCATCCACTGATCTCAGCCTTATCGCACAAAAATTGGATGAAGTCTCCGTCGTGCATAAGAAGCTGGACGAGCTTCTGGCCAACCCCGCCCGTTCTATGGCAAACACCCCCACCTCACCACTTCGTCACAATCCCAATTCTTCCAACACCAAGCTTATCCCGAGAAACCCAGTAAGACCTTCCTTACCGAGTGTCACGCTAAGCGATTCGGTAAGTCATGTGGATCTGGCTTCTACGAGCTAGTATTTTGACACAGAGGACCAAGCCTCCGTGTGCTCGGATGAGTATTGATGGTCGGCCCGGATAGGTTGTTAATATGATATTTTTATCGTTGAAATGTGTATAGTGGTTAACCTAATTCAGACCTAACCATCTCTTTACAAAATTTTTAACCTGGCCTAATTGATTTTATCTTGTCGCTTTTAGGCCCAAGGTCGAACTCAGGGAAGTGGGGTTCAAGTCGAGTTCCTACGTTGTCCTTAAAACGCGTCTCTTCCGTTCGTTTATTGTGTTTTTGGTATTTTTATTATTTAGGTTTTTTTCTGGTAATCCTTGTTCTTGAGGCACACCCTCAAAATTGTGTCCTTGGCTTTTAGCCAAAATAGAGTTCCAAAACACGCCTTGCTACTCGCAAGACGGGGTACCTGCAAATCAAAGATTATCTTTTCACTTTTATACCTTTTTTTATCTTTTTACTAAGAAGGAAGATAACAGATAGAAAGTAAATATAGTAGCTATAGATATATATTTATATGTAGTATATATATAAAGGGGTGGGGGTGGACGTAGCGATGGAGTGTAGCACTATGTCGAGTCAGTCGACGTCTAGAGAGACGCAACCAACACGACTATGTGCCGCGTGGAGTGTGGATGGAGGATGGATGATGTATGGGACCACGCTTTTTTTGCACGCGTGTATTAGGGAATATCAGCAACTGGTGCAGATATTCCCGCGATACAGCGTATAGTAAATAACGTGAAAATATATGTACATATGTATGTATATGAGTAAATATATCTATATGTATATAAATGTATAAGTATATATGTATAGATATATATAGATATATATGTATTATATATATATATATAGGTGTATATGTATATATATATATGTATGTATATATGTATATAGCTATGTATATATGTATATAAGTATATATATATAATACTATATAGATGTATATATATATATATGTACATAAGTATATATGTATCTAGATATATATATATATATGTGTATATATATATAAGTATATAGATATGTATATATATATATGTATATAAGTATATATGTATATATATATAAGTATATGTATAAGTATATAGATATATATATACGTGTATATATATATATATATATAGATATATTATATATATGTGTGTGTATACATAAATATATAGATATACTATGTATATAAGTATATATATATATATATGTATGTATATATTATATATAGATGTATATAGTATATATATGTTACTATAAGTGTGTGTGTGTGTGTATGTGTTGGTATAGGTGTGTGTGTGTCGGTGAATGTGTGTGTGTGTGTTGCTGTGAGTAAAAAAATAGAGAGAGAGAGAGCGGGAGAGAGAGAGAATACGTGAGAGAGAGAGAGCGGGAGAGAGAGATCAGCAGAGAGAGAGAGAGCGGGCTGGAGAGATCGAGAGCGCAGACGATGGCAGCGAGTTAAGACGTCTGCTCGCGGCGGCGGACGTCTGACGCCGCGTCGTCTGAAGGCGGAGGTGGACGTCTGAAGACGGCGGGTGCGGGCGTGCCTTCGCGTAGGGTTCCTGCAGGCGTGCGCGAAGGCGACGGGCGGGCGAAGGCGTGGAGGAGCGAGCGTGGAGGATGTATGCAGGTGGTCGCGGAGGGTCACGGAGGAGGACAGGGGGCGGCGCGAGGCCGTAGCCGGCCGCTGCAGTGCGCGCGGCGGACGGCTACAGGTGCAACTGCGAGGTAGACAGAACGGAGACGGAGGCGGGGAACGGGCTTGCAGGCGCGCGCGGAGGGTTGCGCGCCTGCGGGGAAGGTCGCGGAGGAGGCGGGGTGTGCTGCTGCTGCTGCTGTCGCCGCGGTTTAGCTGCTGCTGCTGCTGCTTCAAGCTTCGGAGCTTGAAGCGGCAGCAATGGCGTGGAGACGAATACGAAGAGAAAAGAAAACACCACACCCACCGGCTCGTTGAAGAACTGGGCGGTGGTGCTCCCACTGTGGTGGTGTGCACCACAGTGGGTTCTCCTGCTCGCCGGGTGCCTCCTCGACGGAGGGCTGACGTATGGGAGGGGAAAGCGGTGGAGAAGATGGCTGCGGGTTTTTTCAGCAGTTGCAGCAGCTACGTCGCGAGGATGAAGCTGCAGCTACTTATAGAGGAGGGGAGAGTGGCGTGCCGGCTGCAGCAGGGAGAGGGTGTGCGAGTTGCAGCTATAGGGAGCGGCGTTGGCAGGGAGACGTGACGGGAAGAAGTGCTGCGTGGCTGCTGCATGCAGCTGCGGGAAGAGTGCAGCCGCGGGAAGGATGCAGCCGTGGGAAGGAGAGAAAAGAAGAAATCAAGAGGAAAAATAAAAAGAGGGTGATTTTGCAAGGAGGCACTTGAAGAAAAATGTAACTATGTAGGCGATTGTTTCACTCCTCTTCCTCTCTTGATTAAATGCATGCATGCAAGTGCTTTTACAAATGCGATTACAGGTTCCTATTATGCAATGTTAATGCTAGAAAATAGCACAAGAAGGCGTTATTACAGGCGTGTTTTGAGGTGCAAACACGTATTTACACGCGAACATGTTTTCTGGCATAGAAGATGCTTGCGCCCTGGGGAACAACCTATTCTATGCCACTTATAACCCAGGGTGGCAAAATCATCCAAACTTTGCATGGTCCAACAACCCGCAGCACCAAAACCCCACAGGTGGACCAATGCGACCGTCCGCACCCATCATCCCAAGGGCCCAGTCTAGTCCTATGGCGAATCCGCCATCAGGCCCTTGCATACCACAAGCAGAACACGCATCAAGTCCTCTTGATAAATTGATGCCAATGATGACGAAAATGTCCAAGTGCCATGAAGAAAACATGACCTCTCTTCAGCACCAATTGGCACAATAGAATGCTGAGATCAGTCAACTAAGCATGGCGACTCGATCTCAGGGCACTCTTCCTGCCCAACCTATTCCAAACCCACGAAATTTCATACCCCGTGGTCCTCAACCACAGGTACGACCTTCTCAGGGGTAGGTTCATCAGATTCTACAAGCTTCGAGCATTCCACTGGGATTTCAAGCTAATCCTGCTGCAGCACCTCACTCTTATGTCCCTATTGCGAACCCTCCTCCGCTGTATGATCCCACTGGACCCGCATCATCCAATGCGATGACTACGAGAAGCGGTAAGCAGACCATCGATCTGCCTTGACCTAATCTTGGCCCATCTTCTTCGTCACCCTCTCATTCGGGAAGCGCACCGCATTCGCGAGAAGACGATACACCCAAATTGGTGCCAGAATCAGTTCCATTCCCTGAGGCTCTACTGAGGGAGCCAAAAGGCAAAAGAAAGATACGCAGGCCTTTGATAACCTGCGTAATTTGTTCAAGGATGTTGAAATCAAGGTACCCCTGCTCAAGGCTATAGACCACATACTTACTATCGCCTGATTTTTCAAAGACTACACAACACCCAGGCGACAGTCAAAGAAAACCAATAATCCGGTGGTTCTCTCACCTCATGCGAGTTGTGCTATAATGTCAAATCTACCACTGAAGCAGAAAGATCCAGGCACACCACTTATTTCCTGTAGCATCCAAGGCTGCATTTTTAACCGTGCCCTGCTTGACCTAGGATCTTCCATCAATCTTATACCGACCATCATGCTCGAAAAATTTTTCTTGGGAAATCTGAAACCCACCCCTGTCACGTTATAGTTGGTAGATCGTTCTGTCAAAATCCCAAAGGGTGTGGTGGAAGACGTGGTGGTTAGGGTCAACAGTCTCTGTTTTCCTGTTGACTTTCTTGTTTTAGATATGGAAGTTCCTAGCTCACTTTCTGATTGTTCGATCATCCTTGGGTGACCTTTCTTGGCCACAGCCTGCGCCCATATCGACTGCAAGTCGGGCTGTATTGAGATTGCCGTTGGATCGGAAAAGCTTAAGGTTAACATCTTCAAGGCAGCCAAGAACTTTGATTGAGATTGCATCGAGGATGACACGTCTGATGAAGACATGGCCGTCAGCGCGTGTACCAAACTAAGTGGGACCTATTCGAACTGCTGTGGATTACCTGTAAACATTGACGATTTCCTGACTGACACATATTGTGACGTTCCCCCATCCCTCCCTTGTCCCGTACCTTCTCCTGGCCAGACTTCTGATGAGGTTTTCTCTGCTTCCCATACCTCGTGATCTGTGTCATATCCGAGCTACTCACCGCCGATCCGCACTCTTGAAGACTAGATTGCCCTTTCTTTCCCGCCAAATCAGGCGGAGTTGCAAATCCACACTGGGACCTTGAGCCCATATACTTCTCACTAGGGCTATTCCTTTTTGTATCCATCTATCCAAGAAGCCCCTCTTCCTGGCCAATCTAAAGGCCAACTTCTTCCTCCCGACTTGTTCTTTGATCCGCCGGGGACACTCTCGTCCCCAGAAATGCCAGATCTTTCACCATCCACTCCCAAGCTGAAAGTGCTGCCTATTACACTTAAGTATGTTTTCCTAGGACCAAATGAAATGCTCCCCGTAATCATCAGTTCAAAGTTGACCAGGGAGCAAGAGTGCAAACTAACAAAGGTCCTCATAGAACACAAGGCAGCCATTGGATGGTCTTTATCAAACTTATCTAGCATTAGCCCCTCCTACTGCACTCACCGTATATATACGAAGGAGGAGGTTCGACCTTCCCACGAGATGCAGCGACGTCTCAACCTTAACATGCGGGAGGTCGTTAAGAAAGAAATCAATAAGTGGCTGGATGTGGGTATTATCTACCCGATCAGCGACAGCCCCTGGGTGAGTCCGATTCACGTCATGCCCAAAAAGGCAGGACTCACCATCCGTGTCAATGGTAGGGGCGAATCCATCCCTACACGCACTCCTACATCTTGGAGAGTGTGTGTAGATTATAGGAAACTCAATGCTGCAACTAAGAAAGATCACTTTCCACTACCTTTCATTGACCAAATCCTAAAGTGGTTAGCGGGAAATAAATTTTTCTGTTTCCTGGATGGATTCTCAGGATATAACCAGGTGGCAATTGACCCCCGAGACCAAGAGAAAATCACTTTTACCTGCCCCTTCGACGCCTTTGCATTTAGTAGGATGCCATTCGGACTTTCTAACGCGCCAGCAACTTTCCAGAGTTGTATGATGGCGATATTCCATGACATGGTGGGTAACTTTCTCGAGGTCTTCATGGATGACTTTTCGATCTTTGGACCATCTTTTGATGATTGTCTTGCCAACCTGACCCGTATCCTTAGGAGATGTATTGATGTAAACCTCGTGCTTTCTTGGGAAAAAAGTCATTTTATGGTGCACGAGGGAATTGTTCTCGGACATACATCTTCGATAGGGGTATTGAGGTTGATAGAGCTAAGCTTGACGTAATTGTTGATTTACCTATGCCTGGCTCTATCAAACAAATCCGCTCCTTCCTGGGACACATTGGTTTCTATAGGAGATTTATCAAAGATTTCTCCAAGATTTCTCGACCTTTAACTCATCTCCTATCGACCAACATACCCTTCGATATGGGACCCGACTGCATACAAGCATTCACGTAGCTGCGTAATGCTATTACCAAGGCCCTTGTTCTCCAGCCACCTAATTGGTCCTTCGACTTTGAACTCATGTGTGACGCTTCCGACCTTGCAGTCGGAGCCATCCTGGGACAAAGACGCGACAGACACCCCTTTGTGGTGTACTACGCCAGTAAGACGTTGGACGAGGCCCAACGTAATTATACTACCACTGAAAAAGAACTATTGGCGGTCGTCTTTGGGCTGGAGAAATTCCGCTCTTATCTTCTGGGCTCACACATTATTGTTTTCACTGATCACGCGGCCATTCGCCATCTCATGCACAAGAAGGATGCCAAGCCTAGACCGATTCGTTGGATCCTTCTGCTCCAAGAATTTGACATTGAGATCCGCGATAAGGCCAGAGCCCAGAATGTTGTGGCTGATCATCTTTCCAGACTAGACCCTGACCATATTGAACTTACTCTGCCGATCAATGAAATTTTTCCTGATGATTACCTAGTGGCAATTAATGTGGCAAGTGGACCATGGTTTGCGGACATTGCCAATTACCTTGCTTCTGGATCCCTTCCACGTGGCTGGCCTAAAAACCAATGCGAGCGTCTCATGGCAGAACGAAAGTATTATTTCTGGGATAATCCACTTCTTTTTCGGATAGGTGCTGATCAAATCGTCCGTCACTGTGTTCCTGACAGTGAATTCCCCAGTGTGCTATCCTTTTGCCACAATCAGGCCTGCAGAGGCCATTTCTCTGGGAGGAAAACTACAGCCAAGGTATTGCAGTGCGGTTTCTTTTGGCCCTCCCTTCACCAGGATGTACACAATTATGCCAAGCATTGCACTAGGTTCCAGTCATTAGGGTCGATGTCACGTGGTGACATGATGCCCTTACAACCCATCCTAACTGCAGAAATCTTCGACATTTGGGGAATTGATTTCATGGGTCCCTTTCCTCCTTCCAACGGCTTTGAATTCATTCTCATGGCTGTTGATTATGTTTCAAAATGGATCGATGCTATTCCCACATGCTGTGCTGACCATGTTATATCCCCTCGCTTTGTCAAAGACCACATCTTTGCGTGCTTTGGGATCCCTCAAGCCATTATCTCGGATGAAGGAAGCCACTTTACCCATGCTTCTTTTCGGGCACTTCTGAGGAAATACGGAGTCCACCATCATATTGCATCTTCATATCATCCTCAGACGAATGGCCAAGCAGAGGTGTCAAACTGGCAAATCAAGCAAATTCTCTAGAAAATGATTCGGCCTGACCGTAAGGATTGGTCCAACAAGCTGATTGACGCACTTTGGGCGTAACGGACCGCCTTCAAGGCTCCCCTTGGTATGTCTCCTTATAGAATCATTTACGGGAAGCCTTGTCATTTGCCCGTGGAGTTGGAGCACCGCGCTTATTGGGCGGTTCGCCAATGTAACCTCGACCAAGACCTATGTGGTCGAGAAAGGAAACTCCAACTCCAGGAGCTGGAAGAGCTCCATCGTGAAGCCTATGATTCTGCTTTAACCTTCAAACAACACACTAAGGCTTTTCACGATAGCCGTATTCGACTGAAAGAATTTGAGCCATCTCAGCAAGTTTGGTTCTACAAGGCCCGGCTCAAATTCTTTCCTGGGAAATTGAAGCCCAAATGGACTGGTCCTTTCCTGGTCTCGAGACCATTTCCCAACGGGGCCATTGAGATTGAAGATTCCAAATCTGGGCATAAATTTATGGTCAACGGGCAGCGTTTGAAACCCTATCTTACTCATGAACTTGCCTCCATTGGAGAAGCTGTTGCCATGCTGGAGGGTAACTAATTTTTTGTGCCTCATTCTAAGTCCAGCTGGGGACGTTAAATTCAGCGCTCGTTGGGAGGCACCCCAACAACACTCACTATCCACCATCACTTTTCACGCCACTATCACGATCACTTCACCACCCACCATCCACCCACCCTACCACCCTGCTGTATCCCTGCACCTCAGCTCTCCTTACCCGATCTTTCGTCCTTTCTCTACCCTATCCTGCATGCATATGAGGACATAGCATCGTTTGGCATGGGGGGGTGGATAGGCATCCTTAGGATCTAGGTATTTTAGGGTATCATGCAGTTTCCATCTATATATATATATATATATACAAAAAAAAAATGGTGTTTGGTAATGATCTGAAGGATGAAACAAAAATACAATAAGTGTTTATGGATATCCAACCACTGTTTTGAAGACTTTCCAGGCCACAAAAGCTTGATTCGCTCAGGCTTGGCTTAATTCACTTGAGCATTGACAAGATAGATCGAAATCTCTCCTAACTAAGGACGTATTCTTGTACCTGAGAAATCAGTACAGGATTCGTTGGTTTGCTTCTACTTGAGAGCCCAAGTAATCTTGGTTCACACTACACATATCAAGAAAGACCAAGTGAACATAAGATCCAACCCTAGTGTTCATTAGGGAAGGTGGAGTCCTTACCTATGTGCGCAGGTAGACTTTTTATCACAGGTTTTAGTCTTGTGTTTAGGAGAGACTCTTTCCACCAAAAAGAAACACTCCCACCAAAAAGAAAAGTGTGCTCCTCCAAATAATGTTGTAAGAGATATACTGGCACTTGTTTCAAAAAAAAATGCAAATTAGTCAATATATCTCACAAATATCTGTAAAGTCTTCGCCCTACAAAAACTCTTCAGGGCAAGTTACAAATACCCTATCTTCTTTGAGCCACAAATGTCAGAAAATGGGAGTTGAGTTTTCCGTCATCTCTTTAAGGGTCAATCCGAAGACATGAGCTGAAACTGGGACCAACCTGTACTTAAAAATTCGTGAAACCCTGGCCTTGAGTCTTAATGTTCATCTGGTCAGTCTTGATCTTCCACTATGCACAAACCATAATCTCTTGAGTTCTCGAGTACGGCAAAAACCTCCTAGGTCCTGGAAATCGTACTTAAGGTTTAAATATCAAGAGTCCAAGTTAGTTGAGAGATGATCTAGGTCATGTGAGACTTAAAGTACTGGTAGTCTTCTCTGCAATTGGTTCTCACAATATCCAACATTAAACACCCTTATGTCGCCTCAGAGAAAATCTTCAACTTAAGATCATTTCTAAATACAATACAAAAAAATGTTTTGCTAGGGACTAGCAAAAGATAGGCATGGGGGTATGATTGCACTGCAAAAATACACCTGCAATTGTGCCATCTTGTGATATTTCCTAGCATTACCAATGCATATTAGGTAGACATAGTCGTATTGTAAAAATACACGCATGCATGCATTTAATTGAGAGGGGAGGAGAGTGAAATAAATGGCCTTGAAATTTACATTTTTCCTCAAGTGCTGCTTTGCAAAGTTCACCATCTTTATTTTTTATTTTTATTTGACTTTGAATTCTTCCCGCGGCTGCAAGACATGGCCTCTTCTTCCTCACGCCATGCTCTGCACAGCAGTTTGCCCTGCAGCAAGCACTTCCTGTAGCGGCATGCACAACCATGCACAGCTAGGGCATGGCTGTGCATGCCTTCTTCCTCTATAAAACAAGCCTGGCTTGCTTCTTTGCAAGTGAGCCTGGTACACGCCAAAAAAACCACAGCAGCTTCTCCAGGCCGTCTCCTCCCCTCTCCCTCCATACGCAGCTTCTCCTCCTCTGAGGAGCCACTCTGCGGGCAGGAGTACCACACTGTGGTGCACAACCACCACCGTGAGTCCACCACCGCCTAACTCATCAGAGAGCCGGTGGGCGTGATGGTACTCTTCCCTGTTCAACGTTTAAGCCAACCCCGCCATTGCCACAAAGCTTCAAGCATTGAAGCTCAACCGGCCACCTCACACCCCTGCAGCAGCCGGCCAAGCTCCACCACGCATGCCAGCAGGACACCCGCAGGCCACCGCGCACCTTGTCGCGCTCCTTTGCCCACGCCCCTTCCGCACTCTATCGCGAAGTCCTGCTCGCAGCCCAGCCGGTGCAGCCTCTTCCGCAGGCACGCCGAGCTGTCCACACCTCCTGCACTCACAGCACGGGATACGCCTGGTCGCGTAGCTCGGCCATGCACTGTAGCCACTATTCACGCTAGTCAGCGGAACACTGTGGCTACAGTGCGGTGACGGGTAAGCTTCTCACTTAACCAGTCACCCGGTGCGCCGCAACCGGTCCCAGCCCACACCCTCATCCTGCCCCGCGCCCGCTCCAGCACCTGCCCGCACGTCTGCTTGGGCCCGCACCCGCCCGCGTATTCGCCTGCTTCAGCGCCTGCCCGCGCCCGCTCCCTTCGCCTGTGTATGCTCGCCCACCTCACCGCGCAGCGTGGTGCTCTGCGGCCTCTCTCCCTCGCGCTCACTTCTTCCAGTGCGCACCTCTCCGCGTGCCTATGCACCTGCGCGTGCGCATGGATCATCAGACGATGCCCTGAGGACACAGACGACTTAACTGCCCTTTTCTTCACAGCAGGTGCGCTTTCTCTCTCTCTCTCTCTCAGCACTCTCTCACACTCTCTGCACACACAAACACACACACACTCACACTCTCGTACACACACCTATACACTAATATATACTTATATATATATTTACATACGTATATATATATTTATATACATATATATATATATACTTATATATATATATACAAATATATTTTCATATATACATATACTTATATATGTATAAATATATATATATCTATATATATCTATTATTACCTATATAACTAGGTATAAGTATAGATACATATATATATATATACATATATACACATATACTTATACATATATATATATAGATACAAATATACATACATATATATACATATATATATATACATATCTATCTGCATATATCTATAAACATATATTACTATATATATATACATATATATATATATCTATATAGTTATATATACATACATACACATATATATGTATATCCATACATATATCTATCTATATATATATTTACATATATGCATATATATAAATACTTTCATATCACCTACCATACGTTGTATCATGGGAATATCCGCACCAGTTGCTGATATTCCCTAATACACGCATACAGAAAGCGTGTTCGCACTCATCTTCCACCCATCCACCTTACATTCCATGTGGTACTTCATCCTGTTGGTTGCATCTTTCTAGACGACGACCGACTCGACACTGTGCTACACGCCATCTCCGCCTCCACCCCCACCCCTTTATACATATATAGTATATACATATATATATGTACTATATTTACTTTATTTCTGCTTCTCTTTCCTGCCAGTAAAATGATAAAAAATATATATATAAAAGAGAAAAGATAATCCTTGCCTTGCAGGTACCCAGTCTTGCGAAGACTAGTTTTGAAACCCTAATTTGGCTCAAAGCCAAGAACCTAATTTTGAGGGTGTGCCTCAAGTACAAGAATTATCAGAAAAAAATGTAAATAGAAAAACACCAAAACACAATAAACGAACGGAAGAGATTCGTTATAGGAAAGGCGTAGAAACTTCACTTCTAATCCCACTTCCCTGAGTTCGACCCTGAGCCTAAAAGTGACCAAGATAAAATCAAGTAGGCCAGGTAAAAAATTTTGTAAAGAGATGGTTAGGCTCGATTTAGGTTAACTACTATGCATATTTCAACGATAAAATCACCATATTAACACAACCTGTTTGGGTCCGAACACATCCCTTTTCACTCCACTCCACCAAAAAGAACCCAAAAACCTGCCACACCCACTGCAGCACAAAGAGCTGCAACCCCCCCTGCCAGCACCTCAACCCTACCAAGCACGCCTACCCTCCGTGCGCCCTCACCTCAACCAGCAGCCCACACCAGCGCCATCTGCCACTGCGTGCCCTCACCTTAGCCAGCACTCATGCCAGCACCTGCATGCCCTCGTATGCACGCCAGCAACCCCCGGCTCCATCAAACCACCCCCACATGCCTTCATCCTAGCAACTCTCCGCTCCATCAGACCACGCCTGTGCGCCGATGTGGCCTGCAGAGAGCCCTCCAGTAGTACCTGCAACCCCCAGCGCCCCTGCTTCAGACTTCCTCAGCACCTCTCACCCGCGCCAGCCTGCACGTGCATGCCTTCACCATACCAACATGCCCGCGTGCCCTTGTGCCTGCAGAGCATCCTCCAACAGTGCCTTCCCTCCACGCGCCGACGTCCCTTCACCTTCACGACGCCTCAGTACCCCCGCTTTAGAACACTCCAGCGCCTCCCTGCCAACTTCCAGACAGTGCCTCCAGCACAGCCGCACGCACTTGTGCGCCCTGCAGAGCCCGTGCCTCCACGCGCCCCTCTCTGCGTGCATCTACAACACCTACATTACCCACGCACTGCCCTCCTTACGCCAACAGCACATGCGGCCAGCAGCAGCCTCCTCCACCGCCACCACTTCTTGCCTTCGGCAGGCCGGCTCCGGCCGTCTCGCAACTTGGCACTGCCACCGTTGCAGAGCCCTCACTCCGGCCAATCTACATCCAGAAGAGTTCTTTGAACAATCCTCTCTCCGATACGCGAGGAGGAGATAGGTAGAATCCTCTATTAATATTGGAATTAATAATTACATTTCATGCCATTTCCATGAAAATGAATTTTGATTTATGATTATTTTATTATGGTGAAATTACGACTTCATACTCATGCTTTCTTATAATTGCGTGGCTTTGGTTATTCACATCTTTTGACATTGGTTTTGGATTAAGATGTGCACAAATTCTCTCTAATGCATGTCAATTGGAAATTACATAGATTCATCACATATATATTGAATATTTCAGTGAGGAAAAATTACACATATAACCTTACATTTTCAAATTATTGTGTACCTTCTTTTCGTCGCATTTCACGTCAGATTTGACTATGGATTTCGCACTTCATTGAATGAATACGAGAAAAAAATATTTATGATTTTATTACGTCATTACCTCCCTGTGGACATGGCCCACTCTTCTGTGAGTGGTTTAATTGTAATTTTAATTATTTTGTTAAGCGATTTTCCACCACTTCAATCCTACAACGACAAATCATCTTAATACATTATTCAAAGGCGAAAACTATCTTACCAATGGCCATGCGAAGGTGGGTTATTTGGGGGCGTGTTTGGGTGGTAAATCGATGAAATAGACAGAGGGCTTTTGCCCCTTGGATCGCGGTGGAGATGTAAGGATGAACAGAGAGGAATTTAGTGGTGTATGGAGCAGGATGTGCCTCGCCGGAGGAGTGGCCGGACAAGGAAGGGATGACAGTGAATGGGTGGTAGCGTAGTCAAAACTGAGTGTGGTTGGGGTAAAAATGAAGTAGAGGAGTTAGAAGACTTATCTGAGTAGTTGACAGACGATGGGGAGCAGAGGTGATGCCGGTTGTGGTATGGTTGGCACCAGGGAAGAAGGTAGCTCCGATGGGGGTTGGACAATGAGGACGAAGGAGATAGAGGCTCCAACTGGTACTGCTCGATGTGGAGGAAGACGAGGAAGGAGTACCTGCAGCTGATATTGCGGTCAGACGACGAGATAAGTCAGAGAGGATCGCCGAAAACTCAAGGAGCCTTATGGCTGGAAAGGAAGGAGGAATGTGGGGAATTTCTAGCCGAAATCGAGCTTAGGGAGGATGGCCAGGCCCTAGAAGTCCTTATATAGGTAGCAGGGGTCGGTTGAAGCTTGGAAGCCAAGCATTCAAGTTTGGAAGGTCGTCGAAATAGGAGACCCACTCCTTTGAAGGATTCGCATGAGGATTTGGGCGACTTTTGGGACTTCAGATCTGGCTAAAAAGGAAGTTAGTTTCTTGACGAATTCTCCTTTCAAATCTGAGAAAGATTCATCAAGAAATCAAGGACATCTTGCCAAATGAAGCTTGCAGAAGTTGTAGGAATAGGATTTTGGTGCGGCGAGGGCCTTTTGTGGCGAAGACAAAGAAGTTGGTTGCCTTTTTGTAAGAAATTCAAAAGTTGAGGGGCCATGTGAAATAAAGAAAATTAAACTTGGACCAAAATGTAAACTAGGTCGAAACAATCTCAAATTGGGCCCAAATTTTGGTACAAACCTAATTTAGACCTAAGGAATCCAATGGTGAAGTTGGAGTTTGGTTTTGACCTTGTTTGACTGGGTAATTTATGCAAAAATAAAAATTAGGGCAAAAGTCTATCTATGGCTCTATTTTAGGTCAAGACAGGTTCTGATGGTCAAATTGAAGGTACCAAACCCTAGATAATACTTTTTTATGAATTTTAGAGGGTTTAGGTGAATTTTATCCTAACTAGAACCTCAGTTAATTAAACAGGTCTATTTTTAGGGTTTCAGATGTCCATTAATGACTGTGACACGTAAAAACCTATTTTGTTCTGTATGAACCCTCTTAATAGACTCTAAAGCACATTTGACCTTTGTTCAACCCCTAAGAAAACCCACAGTTATTCTTTTCTTGTGGTAGAATGGTAAATTTGCAGAAATAACCCTGTATTCTTGTCCTCTTCTCAAATTAATGTTTTATTCTCTTAAGACCTTCTGATGGATATGTAGGAGCTTTTATTGACTTAGTCAGGTCAAACAGAGCTAGTTATGGCTCATGATGGTGTCCCCATCACCCACAGACGCCCCCTGGGTTTGGTGCTTCTTCTTCTTCTCAAGGATCTACCCATGGTCCCAATGCCACAGGCAATGCGGTTACCTTAAGAAGCGACACTAAACCCAGGACCCCAAATGGCCGACCCCTCCCGTGACCTTGCTTCCTGAGATGCCTGATTCTGAGGATGAGTGGGAGGAACCCAAGGACCAGGAGACTGAACCAATTCAAACCCAAATACCATACCCTAAGGCCTTGGAGAAAATGAAGAAAACGAAAAATGTAGTTGAGAATGAGGAGTTGTTAGAGATTTTCAAACAAATTTAGATTAATATTCCTCTCCTCGAAGCAATCAAGCATATCCCACCTTACTCTAAGTTCTTGAAGGATGTCTATATGCCAAAGCGTAAGCTGAGAACCCAAGCACCTAGGAAGGCAGTGCTCTCAAAACAAGCTAGTTCAGTGATATTTAGCAACCTACCTCCCAAAAGAATTTACCTAGGAGCGTCCCTAATATCTTGTAATATCGGGGACATGACATTTGATAGAGCACTCTTGGACTTAGGTGCCTCAATAAACCTAATCCCGACTACCCTTTATCACTAGTTTGGATTTGGGGAGTTGAAACCCACACCTGTGACTATCCAATTCGCTGATAGATCCGTGAAAACCTCGAAGTGGATAGTTGAGGATGTAATTGTTCAGGTCAAAGACTTCTACTTCCCGGTCGACTTTTTTGTCCTAGACATGGAAGTCCCTGAACAACTACAAAACACACCCATCATCCTAGGTAGACCCTTCTTAACTACAATTAAGGCAAACATTGATTGTGAAACGGGATGCATGGAAATCTCCTTTAGAGACAAGAAGATGTAATTAAGTATCTTCAAGGTAGCTAAGTCTTTTGATTGTGGTTGGGTTGAGGAGCACGATCCCATGGAACCTCTGGTGGAAGAATGCCTCACTCTTAGCTCTTTAGCAGACCGTCTGACTCAACCAGTTGATGACTACCCTGACCCACCCCAGCCTATGGAGGTTGACCTTTGTAGAGCTGATTACCTTCAGCAACCTCCATTTGAGGAGATTGATGTTGATCAACTCCCCCCTTTCCCTTACCCATCAAATGTTGGCCCACCTAAACCCGAACTAAAGCCTTTGCCTCATAATCTCAAGTATGTCTTCCTAGGACCTGACCAAACCTTCCCTGTGATTATCAATGCCCATTTAACTAGGGATCAAGAACTTAGGTTGATTGCAACCCTCTCTGAACATCGGGCAGCCATTGGGTGGACAATTTATGATTTAAGGGGAATTAGACCTACCTATTGCACTCACAAGATCTATTTGGAAGATGGGGCTCAACCTTCTCACCAGATGTAGAGGAAATTGAACCCGAATATGAAAGAGGTCGTTAAAAAAGAAATAATCAAGTGGCTTGAAGCAGACATCATTTACCCAATTTTCGATAGCCCCTAGGTGAGCCCCACTCAAGTGGTACCCAAGAAAGCTAGGCTCACCGTGGTTACCAATGACCAAGGCGAGTCCATCACCACCCGCATCGCTACTGCATGGCGAATGTTGACTGCGCAACAATCATAGGTCTTAATTGACCTAAATTAGGCTAGGACTTAGCATAAGTTAGGGTAATTCATGCATGCATTAGCATTACTTGCATCTTTACTTCTTTCTTTTAGCTATGCATAAAATAATGCTACAATGTGCTGATTAAGTGCATTATGTCAATTACAGGTAATAAGCTGGATCTGAAGCTGGATCTGAAGCTAGATCTGAAGCTAGATTAGGAATAATTGGTGTTGCAGCAGAGCTGGAGCAGAAGACTTAGATTAGATATAGTAGATAATAATGTAAGGGAGTTAAGGTATGCTACTCTATTAAGTAGAAATAAAGCAGTAAAATGTGAAGAACTTAGGTGCATCCTAGCCCTAGGATAGCTTAGAGACTTCCCCGAGCCCTAGCCACCCTTAGATTAGGTCACCGCACCCTAGGAAACCTTAAAACCCTAATTCCAACCTTTATTTGGACGTCCAGATGAATTATAGGACATCCACGACCCTTAGCCAAATCCTTCACACCTTAAACCCACTTCTACAGTGTTATTGGACAACTAGACACTTGGTCAGACGTCCAATTTCTACAGAATACCGAAGACAGAAACTTGAATCCTTCCTGACTCTAATTGGATGTCCAAACAACAAGTCTGGACTTCTGATTTTTGAGTATAAGACGTCTAATTCTATTTTTGGATGTCTAGAACTATTCTCCAGTTCTTGTTTTGAGATTCAAGCCTTGATCTTGGATCTCTAACTCCCTAAACCCAATTCCAACCCTATAGGAACCTAAATTATGGTGCCCTAACCCTAGTACATCACCTCTAGACCTCCCTAAGGACCTAATTAGGTCCTCACTAAATCCAATTGACTTAGATCATAGTCAATTACCATTTCCTAGTCAATTCGACTCATAGGGTCCAATTGAGCTCAGATCTCAACCCACACAAGTCCAATTGGACTTAGTGAGAGTCCAATTGACCTAAGCCCAACCTAATTGAGTTATTTCACTCTCAATTAGGTTCACACCCATTCAATTAAACTTGTGTTAAGTTTAATTGCAACTCCTCCTCAGCAATTAGGGTTTGCAACCCTAATTTAAGGCCTACACCTACCTAAACCTCTTAGGACCTAACCTAGACCACTTAGCCACATAGGGCACGGCCACACACTCACACACACACACCCATTCACGAACACACACTCATCTAGAGTTCTCTAGAACTCTCTTCAAAGTGGCACCACTCTTGGTTGCCAAATTTAGCAACCAAGAGCCATTCAATTCTTAGATCCACTTTCTATGGATCTAAGAACTACCTCTCTCTCACCAAGGCTGGCCACTTATGGGGCACTCTCTAGAGAGTTCCACACTTCTCTAGAGAGTCTCCCTTAGGTCTATAAAAAGACCTAAGGGGTGGCCATTTGCACCCATCCCATTCTTGGCATTCATTCCTTTTAGGTTAGCTACCTTCACATTCATTCCACCTCCACGAGTTGTGCACCATGGCTACCACCATCTCCAGGCTAGGATGTTGGATCATCTCCCCAACCTCTCTCCAAGGGCCAGCCTAAGCACCATTGGCTGCCCCTTCTTCTCCTCTCAACCATTCAAAGGCCATCGGAGCCCACATCCGAATGCCCTTCTTTTCTACTAGATTAGTAGCTAGTTCTTAATATTTATATGCTTTCATTTACTACTTAGTAGTGTAGCTCTTATTCTCACCCAATGATGCTTGCGAAATCTCCCCATAGATTCCTATATGCGATCATTTTCTGTTAGCTAGATTTATATTTTCCAAGCTTTCCTTGTTAAGCTTTCCTCTAAATTCCATGTTGCAAACATCCTCCTGAATGAATGAATAAAAGATATATTTTTTATGTACATATCTCTATGTTGAAAATTACCATGAGCTTATTGGTTGCAATCTATTTCGTGTGATTCAAGTTACTTGCTTTTCATTTTTATATATTGCGACAAGCATGTCGGTTCCTGAAAATATTGAAGATTTACCTATCAATGCAGTTTTTGTAAATGGCCACCACATAACCAAAATTGTGCGTACCGAAACTCATACTTTCACCTTCATTATCTATCTAACACATGCGCACGTAATTAGAGTTTATAATAGAAGTGGTAAAACTTTAATCCAAAGATTGGAAACCGACGTGCAATATTAAACAAGTAGAGTGATAAAAGATCAATTTTAGATTTAAACAAATGCCTCCCAGTGACGAACGACCGGGACTCAAAGTCTCATTACCTTTTTATAACTATTTTTTGTTTAATCGTATTGCACACTATACTACGATGCATTTTCCTATAAAAATGTGCTTTACGAACCACAACAGGTGTGCATCGACTATAGGAAGCTTAATGAGCCCATCAAGAAAGATCATTTCCTTTGCCATTCATTGACCAGATTCTCGAGCGATTGGTAGGGCAGAAATATTTTTGCTTCCTGGATGGATATTCAGGATACAACCAACTTTTTATTGCACCAGAGGATCAAGAGAAGACCACATTCACTTGCCTGTATTGCATGTTTGCATTCCGACTTATGCCATTCTGGTTATGCAACGCACCCACTACCTTTCAGCGTTGCATGCTAGCCATCTTTTCAGAGATGGTGGGTGAATACCTGGAGGTCTTTATGGATGATTTCCCCATGTTCGAGAACTCATTCGACCATTGTCTTCGCAACTTGGAGAAGATCTTGAAGTGATGTATCGAGGTCAAACTGGTTTTAAGATGAGAAAGAAGCCATTTCATGCTTTAGGAAGGGTTTGTCCTCAGTCACATCGTCTCGCATAGGGCATCAAAGTTGATCAAGCTAAGGTTGATTTAATCTCCAAACTTCCACCCTCTAGCTCGGTCAAGCAAATCCGATCTTTCCTGGGACATGTTGGCTTCTATAGAAGGTTCATTAAGGATTTTTCCAAACTTTCCAAGCCCTTGACTGACCTTCTAGCTAACGACGCACTTTTTCACATGACACTTGATTGTACCAAGGCCTACAATACCCTTAGGGAAACAATCTCTACTGCACCTATTTTACAACCCCCAGACTGTCCCAAGACTTTGAGATAATGTGTGATGCATCAAATTTTGCTGTCGGCGTAGTCCTAGGACAAAGAAGAGGGAAGAAAGATGTGGTGATCTAGTACGCGAGCAAAACATTGGATGAGGCTCAATAGAATTACACTATCCCAGAAAAATAACTACTTGCCATAGTCTTTGGGTTAGAAAAGTTCAGATCATACCTTCTAGGATCCCACGTGACGGATTACACCAACCACTCGGATATCTGGCATTTGTTGGCCAAAAAGGATGCTAAACCCAGGCTCATTAGATGGATCCTACTCTTGCAGGAATTTGACCTGGAAATACGCAACAAGGACGAGTCTAAGAACGTTGTAGCCGATCACTTGTCCAGACTTCACCCGGACTACATTGGACCCTCACTACCATTTAACCGACACCTTCCCTGATGAACAACTTCTAGTCATGCAAGGACGGAGGCTACCCTGGTATGCAGACTTAGTCAACTATCTGGTGGTAGGTCAGACTCCGCACGGCTGGTCTAGACGGCAACATGATAAGTTCTTGGCTGAAGCCAAGAACTATTTCTGGGATGATCCTATGCTATTTAGACTCTGTGCTGACCAAATCATTAGGAGGTGTATTCCTGAAGAGGAAGTCCAAAGTGTGATATCCTTCTGTCACGACCAAGCCTATGGTGGCCACTTCTCTGGGAAGCAGACGACTGCAAAAGTTTTACAGTCCAGATTCTACTGGCCATCTGATGTAAACATGTTTACACTACTTAAGATGTCTATTTATGCATGTTCTTAAGCATAGGATTGCATTGCATACTATAAATATTGCATAACATGCATCATCTTTCATTTAGATTAGTTTAAATAAAATAGAGGTTAATTGTCTCCTTTTATGTTCATGGATAGGGCAAACTTTTTATTGGGGCCTCGAATCGAAGATCCAATCGTACAGATGTGATCAGGGCAATGATTGGAGTTCAACGACTCCAAGATTGCCCAAATCAGACATCTATAGCATCAGATAGAGATCAGGGAACCCTAGAAGATCAAGGGCCAAGATGGTGTGAATCTGCACTTCAAATGACAAATCCGACTGCACAGATGGATTCGAATCAACAATCGTAGCCTAAAGACTCGAAAATCAAGTCAATCCGACGCCTGTGGCACCATCAACATCATCCAGAAGATGGACGGCCAAGATGGCACCATGTGGTGCCATCTCAACCTCCCAATCGACCGCGCACATCAGCTGAAGGCCTCCGCATCAACCCTTCCCTGCCGTTGGATCAAGATCCAGCAGCTGCGATGTGCCCACGCTTAAGTTTACCTCTCGAAACAAACGTGGCCGCAGCGCGTTGGTCGAGCGCTCTAATGCGAAGCGCAAGCGCGCGTTCAAAGCTCGCCACGCTGCAATTGGAGTGAAGGTACGTGCCCGATCGACCTCACGATTGCGATCCAGTAGCTGTGGGCTCTCAATAATGCCCACGCGCTATTGCACGCCGTGCCTCACGCTGGATTGCATGTGGGCGAGTGCACGTTGAGAAGCGGGTAGAGGTGCGACTTAAGCATCCGATCTCACGATCGGACGGCTGAGATCAGCTGGACGTTGTGCACGCGTTACGCGTGAGGAGGCGAGTGATCGCGTGCGGGCAGCGCCCCACTACGCCCACGATGGGGCTTTAGCTACGATTTTATCCATCATTAAAGACCCCTAATTTAATGATTTTCAAATTAAAATGACCAAATTGCCCTCACTCCTTGCAACTATAAAAGGAGACCCCCTCTACATGAAATTATCATCCCTTCCTTCTCTTCTCTCCCTCTCCAAAGCTCAAGAGAAGCTTGTCCCACACCTGGGATGCTTCTCGCGAGATAAATTCAAATTTTCGTCCCCTTTCGTAAGCGGATCCTGCGACGACGATGACGTGCTACCCCATTCCCATTCTTCCTACTTCGGCCTCCCTCGTCCTGCTCCATCCTCCTTTGTCTAGGCATCGTCCTGTCTGACTCGTCCTCCAAGCGATCGTCGAGGAGGATATCTCTCTCCCCATTCTTTTTACTGCTTTGTAGTGTAATCATTTTCCTGCTTTCTAGTCGTAATGTTTAGTGTAATGAACAATTCTTCCGATAATGAATTCCATGTTCATTCTACATCTCTTTGTGATTTTTGTTTGTAATATTCTCTCTTTCTCTCTTCTATTTATTGTAAATAGTTAGATAGTTCTAATCAATTAATTTACTTTATGACAAATAAAGAAACGTGTTTTTAAATCAAACATCTGCCTCCTTGAGTTCGACCCAGGATTTTCATTCCAATATAAATTTTATTTGTTGAACACGAGTTCTTCGCTTTCAAACTACAACGACAGGTTTTCAAAACCAAACACGTTAGTGTAGCAATTCGCACGTTCAACATTTTGGTGCCGTTGCCGGGGAGGCAACGCTCTTTGATTTTTCTTCCCGTTTTTACAACTTACGAATTATTTACCTCACTTCTCTCCTTTCTTATTGTAATTGCAGGTACTCTTTCGAGACGAGCAAAAGCGGTAGATTGGAGTAAAGTGCTGTGGAAGGTTCTGTAAGTTATCCCCCACCTCCCACCCATTAGTTTTCATTTCACCACATAATAACACAAACATCAATCAACCTAGGTGTTCTTATAAACTCTAAGGTTAGATTGCTTGTTGTTTGACACCCACACCCACCCCAACCTCCACATTTAAAAATAAAAATCAAAAAAAAATCTCACAGAGGTACACAACCTCATCTGATTTTCAAACTAAATCGGTAAACCGATCTTTAAAGCTGGTACACACATTCAAACACATAATTGAGTAGAAATCAGATTAGGTAAT
The DNA here is from genome assembly GCA_037157565.1 of Thalassia testudinum. NCBI lineage: Eukaryota > Viridiplantae > Streptophyta > Magnoliopsida > Alismatales > Hydrocharitaceae > Thalassia > Thalassia testudinum. Next base: position 124,889,614 of record JAZHRO010000014.1, on the reverse strand, counting down.
CACTTGTGTGCTTAATTAAGTGGTGCAATAGGCCAATTGTTTGAGTTGATTGGGCCACACCACTTCAATTAAAATCAATTCATCAGTAGCTGCCACTTAGGTTCAACTATTAGGGATTTACCAGGCACTCCACATTTTTTTTTAAGCTTCAAAGGAAAACATCATCACCCGTGCATTCAAAACCTGGTGTGCCAACAAAACTTGTTTGAAAACACCTAAAGTTGAATCGTAAAAGCTACTGGGCAAGATTTGAACTCTAAAATTCACTGCGTCAAAAGTAATCTTGCTTGAAAACCACTGGTTGTGCACGCACGCACAAATAAATCAATCATTAAGGGCACAACCCAGATAAAGGGCCCATCACATTCCAAAGCACATTCAAACCTAGCTAATAAACACGTATAAATTCATCGTAAAATGCTTATTTGTGATAGTTCCTATGCTTAGCACTGCATATCATGATATAAATATCGCATAGCATGCATCATTCTGCATTTAGAGTAGTTGTTTATATTTTAGGTTAATTAGGTCCTTTTTATGGTGAGGAGAAAAGAGGATTTATTTTAGGGCCTCAGAAGGACAATCAGACCATATGGATCTGATCGGGATGATAATCGGACACTAATGCCTCTGAAATCATCCAGATTGGAGTCCCGTAGCATCACATTAAGCCCGAGGAAGATCAACGGCCAGGGGGCAATGTGACATCCATATGAGTTTCGTATGGAAAATCCGACCATACGGATGGATTCGGAGCGATGATCGCAGTTTGGCATTGCGGGAATCATCTTGATCTAAGCACCGCAGCACCCTCTACATGAACAAGAAGATGGACGGCCCAGATGGCACCACGTGGTGCCGTCTAGACTGCCCAACGCCGGCCAGTAGCTCCGCCCAGCTCCTTCTTCATCCATGCCCTTCAATCCTAGCCGTTGGATCTTGATTTAAATGGCTGGGAAGCGGACGCACCAAGCCACTCCACACGACACAAGGGACGGGTTGGCATAATGGTGGTAGCACTGGCTTGCAAAGGAGGGGGGCGGATTCGAATCCCCGTAGCCCCCCCAATTTCCAATTACGTCGGCCGCTCAGCCATAGCCACGCAGCTCGCAGCAGCGCCAGCGTAGCGTACGCGTACGCGCATGTCAGCGCACGCCAACGCACGTGCGACATGGGAGCGCAAAGCGAGCAATGCCAGCGGAGTGCATGCCTGCAGGGAGGTGCGTGGATCTTCGGCGACGCACCTTTAGTGACGCTTGCAGTTGTCACTAATGGTCTACACATGCTAGCAAGAGGATTTGATGGGGGATCTTTAGCGACAGCTGTAGTGACGTTTATGGACGTCACTAAAGGCCCGTGCACACCAACAAGAACAATTGGAGGGTGGATCTCTAGCGACAGCTGTAGTGACGTTTGTGGATGTTAGTAAAGACACAAATACGATTTTTGCCTCTTCTCTACCACTATAAAAGGACCTACACCCCCTCCCTTCCAAGCCATCTCTACCTACTCTACTCCTACCTACTCCCAAGCTCTAGCAAGCCTACCAACGCTCCATTAGAGCTTGTTCTCAAGCTCCCAAGGTGCCTATTAGTGTAGCGAACCTCTACCCACCAAATACTCCTCCAACTTCCCATCTCCCTTCATAGGTCACCTTGGAGCCGTCCTCTCACCTCCATTCCGGTAGCAGATCAACTCTGTCTTCTCACCTCCATTTCGGAGCTATGCCGAAGCTTTCCTCAACCTAACGTCCTCCAGCATCTCACCTCCGTCGTCCCGCTCGTCACCTTCTTCGTCCGAGCTTTTGCCAGGCATCGTCGTCTCACCAAACAGCCAATTAAGTAGATTTCCTCTCATCCCCCTCTCCTTTTATGCTTTTATAGTTCATTGCAATCGACATTGGATTGACATATATATCATATTTGTTTCATCTCTATCTTGTGATACATTTGCTTGATTTCTTTTATTTGAAACATACAAAAAAATATCAAAACCCCAAAATACCAAAAAGAAACGAAACGAAGCGTAGTTTTCAATAAAGTAAACGTCGCCTCCCTATGTTCGACCCAGGACTCCCTTGGAGTTTCAGTATAAATTTTATCTGATCGACGTGTTTTGCAACTACAATGACAGGTTACTTGTAACCTCGATTTCTAACATGCGAAACACAACGCGACCATTTTGGCGCCGTTGCCGGGGAGGAAACGGAATTTACTTTATTGTTTATCTTGTTTCTTTGCATTTACATAGCACTAACCCTACTTGTCTTTGATCTACTATCTTGCAGGTACCCTAGCATGGAGATCCAAGTGCGGTAGACCGAAGTAAAGTGTGGGTAGAGTGTTTTGTAAGTGTCTCCCACACCACCCCCACCATAGTTTTCATTCCATAACCTAATAACTCAAACTCAAATCAATTTAGGTGCTTTTTATAAACCCTAAGATAGATTTGGTTCTTTGTTTTCCACCTTCACTCACCTCGCCATTTGCATATGTAAAAAACTAAAAAAAAAATATTCTTCTCTTGTGGGATTTAACTAAAAGCTACACACTTAACACCCACAACTACTTATCATAAGGCGCGCAATCACTTTGATTCTACCACTTAACCGGGATTTGACCTGCGGACCCGGTACACTTCAACTCAATACACATAAGTGAGTAGAAATCTGAACTGGTTAAGCATTCTTGTGTGCCTTAAATAAGTGGTGCAACAAGCCAATTGATTGAGCTGTTTGTGCCGCACCACTCAATCTAAAATTGATCCATCTAGTAGCTTGCTGCTTAGGGTTGATTCTTAGGCTGAACCAGGCACTCCACATTATTTTTTATTTTTAAAGGAACATATCATCACCCGTGCTTTCAAAACTTGGAGTGTTCTACTAAACCTTGATTGAACTAACCTAAGAATTAAACCCTAAAAGCTACTAAACAAGGTTAAATCCTAAAAGACACATCATCAAATAACCTTGTTTGAGAACCCTGGTTGTGCACGCACATACACTTTAACTAATCATTAAGGGCATAACCCATCTTAAGGGCCCATCACATTCCAAGAGCACGATCATCCCAAGCCTAACTAAAACTGAGTAGACGTTGGCCTTAAGGATTGATTCGCTCTTTAGGGCTCAGACTGAGATTTTTTTCGATTAATCTACTTTTGCTGGTCCATCTGATGTCTAGCTAAGCGAGTAGCATCAAACGACCGCAGCTGGGGGGTACACTAGGAACCAGAGGTGCAAGCCAAAGGAAGAACCTTCTCCCCATTCCCTCCTTCTAACAGGTTGGATTGACCTGATAAAAGTAGACTAAATCATTTATAATCTCAAGATGGGTCCTGGGAGTCTGTAAGTCTTTAGGCTACCCACATAAGGACAGGTTTGGTTGATTGTATTGCAGGGCACCTTTCTCTCTTATGTTTTCCCTCCTACTTCACCATGTACCCTTCCACTTCTTACACGCATTTCCCATCCTATCCTCCTACCACCACTTATCCCTAAGATGATTACTATCCTGACTTCACTTGTAATTACCAATCCACTAGCTGGGATGACTTTGATTGGGGATATGAATCCTGACCTCAGTGTCCAGGGCCTAACCTTGGACAACAAGACTATGATTATTATCCTTCCCAGAGCTGCAATGATTATAGATCTTCATCCTTTGATCACCAAACCAACCCGATCTACAATCAGGAAGGATATAATGATTATAACACCTACCATCCCCAGTATTCCACTGAATATAGGTCACCACCATCCTTTAAACAACCTAGAATGACCTACTTTCAGGGAGGGACCTGAGAACCTCGACATCTTGACTCCCTTAGATTTAACCCAAACCCACCCAAACCTGAATCGAACCAGCCAGTTCAGGTGAACCACATCCAAGATAGGGTGTTGGCTAATTTGAGGAACACTATACAATCTGTAGAAGCTCAGCCAACACCATGCACTGAAGCACTAGATCCTATGATCAAAATGATTGACGAACTTAATAGTTCTCTATTGGATTTGCTCCAAAGTGTTAGGGATAGGGACTTGGGTGAGTTTCTTCTTGGGAAATTGTCGAGGTTGAGGATGAAATTTGTGGTTGCACTAGTCAAATCTTGGGATGATTCTCAAGATGAACCCCCTTCAGGAGAGCCAATGTCTGAACCTGCTCAAGCACCTATCGGGGGGGATACATTTTTTGAGACTGGGGATGACCAGGATGGGCTAGAGCAACCATTTGAGGATGAACCGATTGATTCACCCGAGATCCCTAAGCCAGGGAGTGAGGAAAAATATGTCTCCACGAACCATGAAATGAGATATGATTTTGAGACATATATAAATGAGGATCATGGATTCTTTGACTCTGAGGGTGAAGAATGTTTTGGTGAAGTCTCACTTGAACTTAAGGAAGAGGATTTTAGTGAGACAAATGGGCTTGAGGAATCTGACAAACCAGTTGATAGCCCAATTATTGAAGATTTGGATTCGGTTGGGGTTAACTTGGAGGATCCAAATCTTGATGATTCAATCAGTGACCCCAGTCCTCATCTACACCCCAAAGAGCTGACTTCTGAGATCTTTGTGCCCAAGTCAATCTTGATTCAGCCATGATTTCTGGACTTGGGAGAATCATATGGGGTGAATGATATGCTAGAGGTCCCAGAACCTGAGCACTTGATGTTGGAGAATAGGAATGTCAAAATGAAAATTTGGGAGGTTAGTTTTGAGGGAAAAACAAGCTTGGATATAAGGGTACCTATTTACCTAAAACCACCTATCTTCTATATGGACCCTTATGATATCTTTCACGTGTGACCCAAGCCTGGAATAACTGATTATTTTTTTGAGCTGAATGTTAAGTGGACATCTGAAACTAGTGAACCAAATCTACCTATTGTTCGCCACTTTGGTCTGGGGTTGCACACCACTAAACCACAGGCCCAGCCCCGTAAACACAACCACCTTCGGTTCTGGGTTATTTTCATCTAGAACCTGAGAACCACTCGACCCTAGGGCATGGGTCTACACCATAATCTCGTCCACATCTGTGGACATCTTCTGCAGACGGGTTTCAGGGTCAACCTTTTTATTTTGATTCTGACCCGCACTTGTGAATTCTCAATTTCTTCTTTGTATGTATGTTATGCCTAGCTGAAGGCATTAAACTTAGCATGTGTGTATACACCCTTCTCTCTGCGGAGCTGATCGGACTTTCACAACATTCAAGTGATGTTCTGTTTACTTTGCCCTTTTCATGGTCCAATTCTTCAAGAGGAACCATTTTATGTCTAGTCCCACTCCAGAATAATTGAGGTTCTATGTCCTCCTCTGAGTCGGATTCTTCGTCAGGGGTCCAAAGCAGGATTTGATCATTCTTGATTTTCCCAGGTTTATGATTATCCTTCGATTTCCACTTTTCTAAAATCCCTTCCAATCCATAAATCAAGTAGGAGAGAACCTTGAATTCAGATGATCTATCTTGGTTATGGTCTTGGGATTGGTAGGGACCTTGATGTTCTCCTAGAGTGTAGGTCCTATCAGATTGATCAGTGGGTGGGCAGGACAGAAAAGAAGAGTCATCATAAGGAGAATCAAGATGAGGATCCGCAAGGTTTGGGCTGTAACCCTAGGTTGTTGGGTTGGATGTATCCTTATAGGAAGTTGGTGTGGGTTGAGTAAAATTGGGATAGTGGGGATAAGAAGGGTCTTCAGGATAATTAGATGTTGGATTATATCCCCAACTAGGTAGCTGGTTATCCCAAGTAAACTGATGATATGATCTACTTGGGTTAGAATACAAATCATGTTGGGGATAGTTTAGGTAGGATGGATAAGCATTAAAATCCATGGATAGATCAGGAAAGAATAGACGAGAGAATTATGTGCACAATCAAGCAAACAAATCTAGGCCTATAGTGTAGACCTAGGTGACCTAGAAGTCTTGAAGAGAGTGATCAAATCTGCAAGCACTTAAACCTCTTTTCCCAAAGTTAATCCAGCCAGGTTGATTACGAGGGGATTGAAGGGAAGGTTCTTCCTTTGGCTCACGCCATCGGTTCCTTTATACCCCACAGCCGCGGTCATTTGACACTTCCTCACAGCCTAGACACTATATTCCATAATGGAAATTAAGGCCAAGCACTTACAAACCCAATCACACTTCTAGGACTTAGATTGGTCCTATCTGGGTCATGTCATGCACAATTGGGTGCAATGATCCAATGCCAAAACAAGTGTTCTTTAGCAAGCAAGATTGAGATGTGTGAATTTTAGGATTTGAATCTTGCTTTAATGGATTTTAAAAATTCCACTTGCTTACACATTTAAACAAGGCACAATTGTATAGTCACATGGCTGGTGAAGATTGATTTTCTTTCTGGCTTTTTGTGTGGCTATAAAATCAAAAACTCCCTAGTGTCGAAAATCCTAGGGCGTGTAGCTTCTACTGAATGAATTTTTTTAAGATTTTCTCAGCACTACAAGTTCTACTTTTGCCGTCAGTTGAAAACCAATGGCAAAGCCATTATAATCGATGCTAAAAAGCGACAACATAAGTAGTGTCGCTGTTTCTTTTTCTCGTCGATTACAAGAAGCATCCGACATCAAAATATAGTTTGTCCAGTAGACCAATTGGATATTTTCCCGTCGGTTTCTAACCAATGAAAATTATATTTTTCATCGCTTATTTAAAAGAAGATTGTGTTGTTAAGTTACTCTTTCGCATGTTAACTGATGAGAAGCTCATCATGGTCTCTAATTACCCCTAATTAACTAGTCTTCCTAGTTAATTAGCTAGGAATATGTAAATATATGGGTTAATTATTAAACAAGGGATAAATAGTAAAGGACCTTAAAATAAGTTAAAAATGCTATATTATTATCCAATTAATATTATTAATAATTTAATTAATAATTGGACTCGAAATATTATCAGTAAGTTATCTAATTAATGTGTTAACTAACTTAAGTATAATTTATACCTATGTATGTAATAACTTAAGTAACACTACTTAATTAAATAAATTAAGCTAAAATGGTCAAAAATGTAAATTCAAGGTCTAAATATAGTAATTGTCTTATTTATAATCATATATAAAAAGTTGAAAAAGATTTAAATTAAAATAAGCCTTGAAAACCTTAGTTTACATTTTAGTCCTTATATTTTATTTCATTCGAGTCCTTATTCTTCACTTAGGTCCTTAATTTTCGTTACAAATAAGTCCCTAAAAACTTCTTCTTTTCTTCTTCTGCCTCCTCGACGGCTGACGATAGGAGGTAATTTCACCCACCGATCACCGCATATCCGATGTCATTCCTTACTCTCCAAGCTCCTGGAGGTTGTGCTCACCATCTCCTTTTCATCCACTGGTCTGGATGAAGCTGCAATCCTATTTTAGGGTTGAAGATAACCTCACCGGCATCAGAGAAGATGCCGGTGGTTACTCCACTCCTAGCCTCTTCTCCATCCAGATACACCCTCCTTCTCAGCCGCCACAACCTATAAATATCCCTTTACATCCTCGATTTCACCAAGTTAGCTCCCTTCCCTCTTCTTCATTGAGCTAACCGATAGGCTATTCTCTCCAACCTCTAGCGACCTTCCTCCTCTTCCTCCGTCATCCTCCATCCACTTTTGCTTTCTCTGGATCTCCGCCGATGTCAACCAAGTCTCCTGACGCAGTGCTGACCCTGGAGTTCCTCCGCTTCACTCCACATACGCCTACCAGACTTCTTACCTAACCCTCTGATTTCCTCCTTCGTTAAGGACCATCGACGGAGATCTTCTATCCCCTTCGTCTAGGTAACAGTAGGATAGGTAAGTAGATTAGTTAGAATAGTTAGTTAGGTAGATTAGATAGATGTAAGGTTAGAATTCCATTCATCTTCTTTAGCTCTGGTGAGCTCATTGGGCTTGTCTGGAGTAATCTTTTGTCTTTTTAAATCATCGATCACCTTCCATAATCTTTCATGAACATTCCTATCACCTTAAATCACTGAATTGATCATCTATTCTCCTAAACCACCTCCACCTTCACCACTGCTTCCACTGTCCATGGTGGAAGTGGCTGAGCTTACCCCACCTCCACTGGGCCCTCCACCACTTAACCATCACTTAAGGGCCCCTATCCTCACTTTAGTTTAAGTAATAATCATCTATAACATAAGCATGTAACTTAACTTATTCTCCTGAGCTCGCTGTCAATGGAGGCTCAGGCGGAGTTCATGTCACTAATTATCCACTTATAATCCATCGTAACTTTCTTTTGACTTCTTTTCTCCACTCAATTGTGTGGGAAAATAGGTCCTGAGCTCAATCAAACTCGAAATCTGTTCACTGGGAATTCAAAGCATAACTTTCGATTTAATGGATAATTGAAGGAATTAATGTGTTCCTGAGGTTCCTTGTGACCTCAAGAAGTTTTTCAGATCGTCAATGGCACATTTTCATGTCATTTGTACATTTTAGTCTTTTTCTGAACTCACCAGAGCTCCAGCGAGCTCTGACGAGCCAAATGAGCTCTTCAGCCCATAAAACTTAGCGTAAAGCTCCGGATAACTGATTTGAAGGTCACTGATCATTCTGGAGCAAATTATTTGAGGTTTTAAGACCTGGAGCTCATATTAGACCTTTGTCTTCTCCAACTCCGACAGAGTTGGAGATGACTGTTAGTTAGGGTTAAGTATCTTTTGAAGGGCCTAGAAGCATCAGTAACATGCCTTGAGACCAATCCAATCAGTCAATCACTGAGATAGACTTTGGTTTGTTCTGTCAAACAAGCTCATCTAGAATCTCAGGTGACAAGCCTGGAACCCTATGAATCCTAACTGAAACATCTTTCTGAGGGTCTGAATATGTTCCTGAGGTGAAAGAGAAGTTAACTAAGGCATTAATTTCCTCTGAAATGATTAAATTTAGAAAGTCAAAATTCTAAGGCTTATGGTCAACCTTAAGTCTGATTCATGCATTTGGGATTCAATTAGAGGAATTTAGGAGTTCAATCTATTCCTGAAATGTTTTTAAATGATTTAAAATAAATTTGGATGAGCTTTGATCGATTTTATGGAGGAATTTGATTTCTATTCAGTGTGGGTTGTTTTGAACCCAAACTGACGACAGTAAGTTTTTGGTGAAATTCAAGTGAATAATCTGCCCAGATAGATTCTTAACAACCTTAGAGGTTGTTTGATTTGATTACATAGGTCTCTAGCTGTCTGTTGGACCAAATAGAACTTGAGTTAATGTTCTTAAGCTCTTTGGCAAAGCTTTTAGCTTCTTCACCTTCCTGAAGCTTATCAGAGTTTCCTTCCTTCACCTACAGCTGCGGAAACACCTCAATCTCTTCAGCATCTTGTCTAAGGTCAGAAAGACACTCTACAAGACCTCAGAGCTAAAGACACCCTTCTGCAGGCAATATGGCCATGGCAACCCAGACCCGTTCGCCCTTCAAATCGAAGAGCTAAAACTTCCTTGAGTATTAAATTGGTACTACAATCATGCAGAGTAACCTTAGAGCTTTCCAGCAAGCCTTCATTTGCTTAGATTGGAGCTCTGTGTTGGCTGGAATCATCAAGTGAAGTTTGGTCTAGGAGGGGAATATATAGTCCCACATCAGTGGAACTGAACCGGCCGCCTTAGTATGAGTGTGTGTGTGATTAAGGCCCTTCAGTCATCAGCGCAGGGTGCATGAATGAGCATATCGGTGTCTGTGTGGGTGCGTGCGGTGCACGTACTTGAGTGTGTTTGCGCCTGTAGGCGTGCGAGTGTGGGCCCGTGAGGGCATGTGCATGTGGCCCTGGGTGGCCATAGGCCGGATGGGATCGAGACTATGCTGAACTGGAATTAAACGAAACCAAATAAAAACCAATCTTGGACATAGAAAACTCTGGTCCCACCTTGAGAGGGGTGCTGTGTATCCCTGATCGGTCCAAGCCGCCAACCTTAAAACCTAATTTTTCGTTCAGACAAAGGGTCAAATTGGTTCAGTTTAGAAGAGCTGCAAGGGAAGAGAAGAAGAAGAGGAGAGTTCACTGAAGTTGAACAGACAAAAGAGCAAAGGAAAAATAACAGGCAGAATAAGAAGAAAGAAAAGAATGAGAAGAAGACATGTATAAGAGAAGAGCTTGAGAAAGGTTAAGGGGAAGTAAGAGAAAAGTAAAAAGAAGAAAGAGAGAGAGAGAGACAGGTAAAAGAAAAAGAGAAGGATGAGGCTGAAGACAAAGAAGAAAAACTAGTGGTTTAATTTCTTTCTAAGACATATATTCATTAGAATTACTTTTTCTTGCCTTAATCTCTTCTAACTAAAGAAATTAAAAGAATTAAACATGTTTACTTGTTTGTAAAAGTAAATCATATGTGTAAATGTGTTTCCTTATGGAATTTTGCATTCTTTTAATTAGAAATCCTCAGGCAAATTTCATGTTCTTAAGGTAAATTTAATTATAATTCTCATATGTAGCTTAGGACTAGTGGTGAATTTTAATTAAGTCATGCCTCCAAGTGAATGACTTGGACTCAACCAGTTAAAAAGAAATAAAATCTAAGATGTTAGGTTAACTTGACCCTATACTACTTAATCAACATAAGTTCAAGTTGAACTAAGTTACTTTCTTTAGCACATAATTAAGCATAATTAACTTAATCAACTGTGTTGAGAATGTTAACGACCATTTTAATGGCGCTGTTGCTGGGGAGGTAACTCTAAATTATATTCACCATTATTATTGTTTTTAATTGTTTCGTATTAATTAGTTTCGTTTTTGTTTTTTGTCTTCTTTTTAGGTTTACCTCTGTGGGTATTCTCAGTAAAGAAGTTGGGTTTTCTTTTTCTGTTGTTGTTTTTCACTATACAAACCTTTGTGAGTATTCTTTTCTTAGTCTCTAATTTATTTTGTATTGTTGCATTTAGTTAGTAAAAAAATTAAAAATACATACTTTCTAACTAGCAGCAGCATGTTATAAGCATACACTCTTAGGAGTGCATTCATCTGCTAGTAACTTTATGATCTGACTCGGGAAAAGTTTTCTACTATTTTTCTCGCATTAGCGGGAAAACACGTAAGAAAAATCGCATAGATCCCTGTCCTAGGGTTAATAACAAGACCGCATTTCTTTGTTGAAAATACTTAAAATGCAGTCACTTTACTTCTTTCTATTATTTTTTAAATGATTAAGTAAAAAAGAGGATAATAAAAATTGTGACTTAAATCTATTTGCAGAATGCATGCGGGTTTTATCGCTATCATTTGTTGCATGCTATCACGTGCACAGCACGATCACTAGAGTCACAGGAGTATAATTTTTCTATCTCTCCTCTTTGCACCTCTTAGGGCTTTGGTCGAAGTTCAACAAGTTTGTCTCACTACTAGAGCCCCAGGGAGCCAGTAGTGAGCAATCTCGATCTTAAACCTTAGGCCTTTGAGCTTTAAGGATATGCACTTGCATAGAGACAGGTTTAGGATGCATATTTTGATACTGATATTATACATGTTTGCATCCAAATTATTTTGCATATTCTAGGACTCTCTTCTTTCCTTTGAAAGAAGCGAAAAACCCACTTTTTCGCGCTGTTTTGTGGGTTTTGTTGCTGCTGATTTTTGGTGGTGTGAGTGTGCCTTTGCACATTCTTTTTGTTTTATGCACGGAAGGCGAACCTTGAAACTGCCTCTTGTAACTCCGTTGACAGGTACTCCTAGGCTGGTTCCAGCTAAGAAACCAATTAAATTCCCATCTTATTCATATGTTTCTATGGATCAATTGTAGAATCAAAATCCCGAGATCCCTTCTTCTAGTTAGGGGGAGATGCTACCTTTTGATATTCATGAGGTGCTCCTGAACCAGAACCTTAGAATGCTCGAGCAGAATCGCCAAATTAATCTTTTGACGGCTGCTCTAAATAACTTGCAAAATCTTCAAGCCTATCCTCCACCTCAACTTGAGGTGGGTTTTGACCTTCCTGATTTACCGATCCCTCATCCTTGGCCTCTACTCCGAGACTATTATAATCCATCTAAGGCACAAGTAGAGCCTAATGTTAGGATTCCCATTGGAGAAAATGACCCAAAATTAAAGCCAAACATTATAGGCCTAATCCCATATTTTCATGGATTTGCATTCGAGGATCCATTTCAGCATATCGAAGATCTTAAAAACCTATCTCAAACTCTTGGACCTCAAAATCAAAATAGGGAAATCCTACTCATGAAAATGTTCTCTTTTATCCTTAAAGATAAAGCTGCATATTGGTATAGAACTATTACAAGACCAATCTCAACTTGGGCTGAACTCGAATCTGCATTCTTGAAGAAATTCTTTCCTATTGGTCTCACCAATGCTTTAAGGCAAGCAATCACAACTTTTAATCAAAATCAAGGAGAACCAATTCATGTAGCGTGGGAACACTTTCATGAATTACAAAGGAGATACCCACATCATGACATCCCTCGTTGGCAACTAATGAACATCTTTTATTGTGCATTGCAAGAAGGCATTCGCAATCTTGTCGATGCCTCTTGTCGAGGGAACTTTCTAAATCACAACGCAAAATCCGCTTCAGAATTATTTGAAGGATGGCAGAAAACTTGATCAATAATGCATCCATGTCGTAATTTATTCAGGGCACGAATACAGCACACCAAAATCCACATAAGGTATTCATGAGATCGGTAATCCGTCCAGTTCAAAGGATTTAGAGATTATTGTAGAAAAACTGGACAAAGTGGACATCATAGAAAAGCATCTTGATGAGGTCCGAAATATAATGAAAACTCTTACACCTCTACTTGCTACGCAAAATCACGTGCATTCACCTGTTTCGCAAATTCCCACGGGGAGGGAATTTGTGAATAATCTAGATTCTAAAGATCCATCTTCCTTGCGTTGTCTATCTACTCCTACACCAACCCAAGGAGGGACCTTTGTCCCACAATCTTTCCCACCCTTTTCCCCACCCTTTCCTATTGCAGAAAACATGCCATATCTCTTTAGTTTACATGCCATCTAGGAAAACATTCCAAGATCAAATTGTTATTCTATTACCTATAATCCTGGATGGAGAAGCCACCCAAATTTCTCTTGGGCTGATCAAAATCAAAGACCAATTTATCTAAATCAGACCCACCTAAACCCATCCCATTGCCTTCTCAACAACCAAATGCAAGGCCTAATTCCATGAGTATGTAGAATTACTCTAGGCCGATTAGAGATACATAGCTTGATCAGATTTTGCAAGCTGTTATAGAGAGTCAGCGACAAAATTCTGAAGCTCTCGCTAAGATTCAAAGGCAATGTAAGATAGAATTGGCTGATTTACGAAATCAAATCACACTTTTGTCTGAGTCTCGTCAGCCAGGTACTCTTCCATTTCAGCCAATTCCGAATCCTAGGAATTTGCAAAACCCTAGGCAACATCAGGGCCAAATACATTTCATTAATCAGGCCTTTGATTCTAATCAAAACCCATCCTCTGTAGTCCCTGAAAATAATCCACCAAACTCTCATCAGCCGCCTTTATTGTATCAAAATGATCCACCTATTATTGAGAATCAGAATTGACTCTGCTGATCTTCTAAACTTTATTGGAATCACTTCTTAGATTGCCTCAATCTTTAATATTTTACATCTCAACCTAAATCAGATCTGATCTTCACGAGATTCAGTCTAATCTTTCTAAGATTCTTTTCATGGAAATCTAATTTTGGTTTTGCGAGATCTATTTTAGGCAATCTCAGGATGAGTTTTTACTAGGTGGCTTTATCTGTTTGTCTATTTTTATTGAACCAATTCCTCCATAACTCCTTTGTTTTTACCATGCATATTCTTTTTAAGAGTTCTTAACTAGGGTTTACACCTAGCTGAAGACGTAAAACTTAGCATTTTGTACATAGTTGTTTCTTGTTTTCTACATTTTTCTCTTCCAATATACTTGAATCTGTATCTGATTTTTCACTTCATCTTACACTGATTACCATCATTTAGTCCTACTGTCCACTCTGACCTTTCGTTAGAATTGAAATCGTCTGCATAGAGATCTTTAATCTCCTCTATCCGACTCCTTCCATCACCCTACAGTAAATGAAGTGTAATATCTTTTCACCATTCTTACAATGAGGACATTGTAAAATCTTGGCTTGGGGGGGTGTGAAGTGAAATTTTCACTTCAAGTGTATTTGTAGTGAAAATGCATAAAAATTAAATACCCACGAAATTAAAAAAAAGTGGAAATACCAAAAATTTAAAAATTTTCAAATAAAAAATATCATAAAAATTTGTAAAATTTAAAAAAAATATCATAAAAATTGGAAAATTTTATAAAACATAAAAACAAAACTATATAAATACAAAAATTTGAAAATTGAAAAATTATAAAAATAATAAAAAAGGGTTTTTATATCTAGAATAAAGAGAAGAAGAAAGAGGAAAAATATATATTTATATCAATAATTAAGATCTTACTTTTTCTTTTAGGTCAGAAACCAAAATATAAAAAGAATATGTAGTACATATATATAAGAGCATTAAATTCTTATTTAGTTTTTACTTATAACATTTTGTAAAAACACACTTTTATTTGCAAAATTTTATAACAGGATTTTATTTAAATTAGAAGCTTTAAACCATAAGGCTTTGTTTTTCTATTCTTACCCTGAAATTAAGTACTAAGGTGTATTAAGTTTAAAACTTAAGTTTTGGAATTAAATTGTAACTTTTTAATCAATTAGATTAAGTAATCCTTTTGCTTTCTCAATATTTGATTTTATCATCAAGTTAAGAACAAAGGCTAGATATTCAGAATTAATTAAGTAAAGAGTTAGTAGAATCTTAGTCTTCAAGTCTATGAGGCTATAGTTAGCTTAATCAACTAACGGATATTTTGCTAGACTTGGTGAGTTTTTGTCTTGACAGATCCTATAGGAGGAAACTAAAAGTTTAAAGAACCTGAGAGTGAATGGCCTTGTTGTCCAAGCTCTGGTTTAAGAGATAACTAACCTAAGCATACAAAAATCACACACATATGAGACTGCGAAAACATAGAGGTTAAGAGATCGATTCTAAATCCTCTTTTGTCCAAGGATTTCCGTGGGGCAGTTCTTGAAAGGTTGAAGGATGTGCCACTCACCTAGAAAAAGGATTTGGAGTATAAAGATAGTAAGAAAAATGAGAAGGGGGAGAAAAATAAAAAAATAAAACAAAACACCCAGCAGTTAAGTAACTCGCTACAAATGGGTACTTATACAGTTTTTCCATAAAAATAAAGCATCTCGGTATAAATAGATGCTACCCTTCCTTACATCAAATAAAAGAACACCTCAATACATATGGGTGTTCTATCCTATAGAAAAAGTTGAAAAAAATATGGAGATGAAATAAGGAATAAGAGACCTAGTGGTCCACCAGGGAGATGTACACAAAAAGTATTGACCTCGAGATAGAAAACTGGTGAGGAGAAAGCAACCAAACCTGAGTAAGGCTAAGCCAAAGGCTTGAATTGGAATAATCTGGATTGGAAATTGATGTCTTAAGATCTAGATTTTCGCAAATTTGGATGCCTTTAAGACAATTCTCTTCACAAGCATGGATGTTTTAAAATCATAGCTACTAAACCTTTGTATTGGGCAATGAAGCCTAAGAAATCGGGTTTTGAGAATTTGCAGTTGAGACCTAAAGAAGAATGATTGAAAAAATCCTAGGTCTAGGAGTCTGGCCTTAGTGCTGTAGGCTGGCAGATTAAACTTTTACTACTCTAAGTTTGGTTAATAATGAATATTTGGCTAATTTGCTTAAACTTAGATTGATAGAAATCAAATTTCATAAACAAAGGATTAACTTAAGTTTATTAAGTTTTTGAGTTAAAATTTAATTTCAAACTCTTAGGTTTTGTTTTCTTAAAACACTTTGAATTCTAAGTTTTTAAGTGTTAAGAATGATTACAAAGAATAAGTGATTTTTGAGATTCTAATTTTTGATAAAACTCTTGTTAAAAACTCTGTTTCTAATAAAGTGTGTTTTGAAGGTGTTTTGAGTTTTAAGTCTAAGTAAGGAAATTTTCATTGAATGCTTTGTATGTCACTTATTAATATATATTTATATTAAATCTAAAAAAATTTTAATTCTGACCTAAGCTTTCCTCACATGGTTCTTATGTATATTAATTTAGACCCAAGTGCTTTAAATCATCATATTTATAGTTAATTTTGCTAGGGACTAGCAAAGCTTTGGCTTGGGGGTACGATGAGAAGCTCATCATGGTCTCTAATTACCCCTAATTAACTAGTCTTCCTAGTTAATTAGCTAGGAATATGTAAATATATGGGTTAATTATTAAATAAGGGATAAATAGTAAAGGACCTTAAAATAAGTTAAAAATGCTATATTATTATCCAATTAATATTATTAATAATTTAATTAATAATTGGACTCCAAATATTATTAGTAATTCATCTAATTAATGTGTTAACTAACATAAGTATAATTTATAACTATGTAATAACTTAGGTAACACTACTTAATTAAATAAATTAAGCTAAAATGGTCAAAAATGTATATTCAAGGTCTAAATATAATAACTGTCTTATTTATAATCATATAAAAAAAGTTGAAAAAGATTTAAATTAAAATAAACCTTGAAAATCTTAGTTTACATTTTAGTCCTTATATTTTATTTCAATCGAGTCCTTATTCTTCACTTAGGTCCTCAATTTTCGTTACAAATATGTCCCTGAAAACTTCTTCTTCTTCTTTCCTTCTTCAGCCTCCTCGACGGCTGACGATAGGAGGTAATTTCACCCACCGATCACTACATATCCGACATCATTCCTTCCTCTCCAAGCTCCTGAAGGTTGTCCTCACCATCTCCTTTTCATCCACCGGTCTGGATGAAGCTGCAATCCTACTTTAGGGTTGAAGATAACCTCACCGGCATCGAAGAAGACGATGGTGGTTACTCCACTCCTAGCCTCTTCTCCGTCCAGATACACCCTCCTTCTCAGCCGCCGCAACCTATAAATACCCCTCCACACCCTCGATTTCACCAAGTTAGCTCCCTTCCCTCTTCTTCACTGAGCTAACCGATAGACTATTCTTTCCAAACTCTGGCGACCTTCCTCTACTTCCACCATCTTCCTTCATCCACTTTTGCTTGCTCTGGATCTCTGTCGACGTCAGCTAAGTCTCCTGACGCAGCGCTGACACTGGAGTTCCTCCGCTTCGCTCCACATACACCTGCCAGACTTCTTCCTTGACCCTCTGATTTCCCTCTCCGTTAAGGACTATCGATGGAGATCTTCTATCCCCTTCATACAAGTAACAGTAGGATAGGTAAGTAGATTAGTTAGAATAGTTAGGTAGATTAGATAGATGTAATGTTAGAATTCCATTCATCTTCTTCAGCTCCGGTGAGCTCATTGAGCTTGTTTGGAGCAATCTTTTGTCTTTTTAAATCATCGATCACCTTCCTCAATCTTTCATGAACATTTCTATCACCTTAAATCACTGAATTGATCATCTATTCGCCCAAACCACCTCCACCTTCACCACTACTTACGCTATCCATGGCGGAAGTGGCTGAGCTTACTCCAACTCCACTGGGCCCTCCACCACTTAACCATCACTTAAGGGCTCCTATCCTCACTTTAATTTAAGTAATAATCATCTATAACTTAAACGCCTAATTTAATTTAATCTCCTGAGGTCGCCGTCAATGGAGCCTCAGGAGGAGTTCATGTCACTAATTATCCACTTATAATCCATTGTAACTTTATTTTGACTTGTTTTCTCCACTCAATTGAGTGGGAAAATAGGTCCTGAGCTCAATCAAACTCGAAATCTGTTCACTGGGAATTCAAAGCATAACTTTTGATTTAATGGAAAATTGAAGGAATTAATGTGTTCCTGAGGTTCCTTGTGACCTCAAGAAATTTTTTAGAACATCAATGGCACATTTTCATGTCATCTATACATTTTAGCCTTCTTCTGAACTCACCAGAGCTCCAGCGAGCTCTGACGAGTCAAATGAGCTCTTCAGCCCATAGAACTTAGCATGAAGCTCCAGACTTCTGATTTGAAGGTCACTGATCATTCTAAAGCAAATTATTTGTGGTTTTAGGACCTGGAGCTCCTGTTAGACCTTTGTCTTCTCCAACACCGACAGAGTTGGAGATGACTGTTAGTTAGGGTTAAGTTTCATTTTAAGGGTCTAGAAGCATTAGTAACATCCTCTAAGACCATTCTAATGAGTCAATCACTGAGATAGACTTTGGCTTGTTCTATCGGACAAACTCATCTAGAATCTCAGGCGACAGGCCTAGAACCCTAGCTAAAACATCCTTCTGAGGGTCTAAATCTATTCCTTATGTGAAAGAGAAGTTAACTACGGCATTAATTTCCTCTGAAATGATTAAATCTAGAAAGTCAAAATTCCAAGGCTTATGGTCAACCTTAAGTCTGATTCATGGATTTAGGATTCAATCAGAGGAATTGAGGAGTTCAATATGTTCCTCAAATGTTTTTAAATGATTTAAAATCAATTTGGATGAGCTCCGATCGATTTTATAGAGGAATTTGATTTCTGTTCAGTTTGGGTTATTTTTGGACCCAAATTGACGACAGTGAGTTTTTGGTGAAACTCAAGTGAATAATATGCCCAGATAGATTCTTAACAACCTCTAGAGGTTGTTTGATTTGATTAAATTGGTCTCTAGCTATCTGTTGGACCAAACAAAACTTGAATTAAAGTTCTTAAGCTCTTTGGCAAAGCTTTTTAGCTTCTTCACCTTCTTGAAGCTAATCAGAGTTTCCTTCCTTCACCTATAGCTGCGGAAACACCTTCTCAATCTCTTCAGCATCTTGTCTAAGGTCAGAAAGACACTCTATAAGACCTTAGAGCAGAAGACACCCTTCTGCAGGCAATATGGCCGTGGCAACCCAGACCCTTTCGCCCTTCAAATCGAAGAGCTAAACCTTCCCTGAGTATCAAATTGATACTACAATCATGCAAAGCAACCTTAGAGCTTTCAAACAAGCCTTCATTTGCTCGAGTTGGAGCTCTGTGCTAGTTGGAATCATCAAGTGAAGTCTAGTCTAGGAGGGGAATATATAGTCCCATATCAGTGAAACTGAATCGGCCGCCTTTGTATAAAAGTAAAAAAGTGAATAAGCCTCCTCAGCCATCAGCGCAGGGCAAATGAATGAGCATATGGGTGTGTGTGTGGGTGCGTGCAGTGCACGTGCCCGGGTGTGTGTGCGCCAGTGGGCGTGCGAGTCTGGGCTCGTGAGGGCGTGTGCATGTGGGCCTGGGAGGCCGTGGGCCGGATGGGCTCGAGGCTTTGCTGAATCGGAATTATACCAAACCAAATAAAAACCAGACTTGGACCTAGTACGGTCTGGTCCCACTATGAGAGGGGTGCTGTGTATCCCTGACCGGTCCAAGCCGCCAACCTTAAACCTAATTTTTGGTTCAGACAAAGGGTCAAACTGGTTCGGTTCAAAAGAGCTGCAAAGGAAGAGAAGAAGAAGAAGAGGAGAGTTCACTGAGGTTGAACAGACAAAAGAGCAAAGGAAAAATAACAGGCAGAATAAGAAGAAAAGAAAGAGAGGAAGACATGTATAAGAGAAGAGCACAAGAAAGATTAAGGAGAAGAAATAAGAGAAAAGTAAAAAGAAGAAAGAGAAAGACAAAAAGGTAAAAGAAAAAGAGAAGAAGGATGAGGCTGAAGAAAAAGAAGAAAAACTAGTGGTTTAATTTCTTGCATTCTATTAATTCCTTTTTGAGCTTAATGTTGTAATAAGGCATATATTCATTAGAATTACTTTTTCTTGCCTTAATCTCTTCCAAATAAGAAATTAAATGAAATAAACATGTTTACTTATTTGTAAAAGTAAATCATATGTGTAAATGTGTTTCCTTATGGAATTTTGCATTCTTTTAATTAGAAATCCTCGAGCAAAATTCATATTCTTAACGTAAATTTAAATATAATTCATAGTGAAATGCTTATTTGTGATAGTTCCTAGGCTTAGCACTGCATATCATGATATAAATATCGCATAGCATGCATCATTCTGCATTTAGAGTAGTTGTTTATATTTTAGGTTAATTAGGTCCTTTTTATGGTCAGGAGAAAAGAGGATTTATTTCAAGGCCTCGGATGGATGATCAGATCATACAGATCTAATCGGGACGATGATCGGAGACTAACGCCTCTAAAATTGTCCAGATCGGAGTCCCATAGCATCACATTAAGCCCGAGGAAGATCAATGGCCAGGGGGCAATGCGACATCCATACGAGCTTCGGATCGAAAATCTGACCATACGGATGGATCCGGAGTAACGATCGCAGTTTGGCATCGTGGGAATCATCTTCATCTGAGCACCGTAGCACCCTCTACAAGAAGAAGAAGATGGACGGCCCAGATGGCGCCATGTGCCGCCATCCAGACCGCCCAACACCAGCCAACAGCACCACCCAACTACTTCTTCATCCACGCCCTTCTATCCTAGCCATTGGATCAAGATCCAACGGTTGGGAAGCAGACTCACCAAGCCGCTCCACACGACACAATGGAAGGGTTGCCGCAATGGTGGGAGTGCTGGTTTGCGAAGGAGGGGCGCGGGTTTGAATCCCCATAGCCCCCCCAATTTCCAATTTAGTCGGCCGCTCAGTAGCAGCTGTGCAGCCGCGTAGTGTGCAGTAGCAGCAACGCAGCGTACGTGCACATGCATGCCAGCTCATGCCAGCACGCGCGCGACACGGGTGCGCGAAGCGTGCAGCACCAGTGGAGCGCAGGCTAGCAGGGAGGCGCACGGATCTTTAGCAACATTTATGAGGGCCTTTAGAGACACTTGTAGCTGTCACTAAAGGCCCGCGCATGCCAGCAAGAGGAATTGAAGGGCAGATCTTTAGTGACAGTTGCAGCGACGTTTGTGGACATCACTAAAGGCCCGCGCATGCCAGCAAGAGAATTGAAGGGCGGATCTTCAGCAACAGCTGCAGCAACATTTGTCGACGTCACTAAAGGCCTGTGCCGCCAGCAAGAACAATTGAAGGGTGAATCTTCAGCGACAGCTGCAGCGACGTTTGTGGATGTCAGTAAAGACCCAGATACAATTTTTGTCCTTCCTCCTCCACTATAAAAGGACCTACACCCCCTCTCAAGCCATCTCTACCTACTCTACTCCCACCTAGTCCCAAGCTCTAGCAAGCCTACCAACGCTCCAATAGAGCTTGTTCTCAAGCTCCCAAGGTGCCTACTAATGTAGCGAACCTCTGCCCCACCAAATACTCCTCTAAATTCCCATCTCCCTTCATAGGTCACCTTGGAGCCGTCCTCCCACCTCCATTCTGATAGTCGATCAACACCTTCTTCTCACCTCCATTCCAGAGCTACACCGAAGCTTTCCTCAACCTGACATCCTCCAGCATCTCACCTCCGTCGTCCTGCTCCTCACCTCCTTCGTCTAAGCTTCCGCCAGGCGCAGTCGTCTCACCGAACAGCCGATTCGGGAGATTTCCTCTCACCCCCCTCTCTTTTTATGCTTTCATTGTTCATTGTAATTGACATTGCCTTGATATATATATCATATTTGTTCCATTTCTATCTTTTGATTCATTCTACTTGTCTTTTATTTCAAAAATACAAAAAAAAGATAACAAAACCCCAAAATACAAAAAAGAAACAAAATGAAGCACGATTTTCAAGTAAAGTAAACGTCGCCTCCCTGTGTTCGACCCAGGACTCCCTTGGAGTTTCAGTATAAATTTTATTTGATCGACGTGTTTTGCAACTACGACGACAAGTTACTTGTAACATCAATCTTTAACACGCGAAACATGACACGACCATTTTCGCACCATTGCCGGGGAGGCAACGGAATTTGCTTTATTGTTTATTGCACTTCTATGCATTTACATAGCACTAACCCTACTTGTCTTTGATCTACTGTCTTGCTGGTACCCTAGCATGGAGATCCAAGTGCGGTAGATCAGAGTAAAGTGTGGGTAGAGTACTCTGTAAGTGTTCCCCACATACCCCCCACTAGTTCATTTTGCCACACTCATAACCAAGAATTAATCTACTTAGATGTTTTCATAAACCCTAGGATAGAATTGTTTGTCATGTTTGCCACCTTTATCCACCTCACCCCCACATTTAAAAAACAAAAAAAACAAAAAAAAAAGAGATACTTGCTGTGGGATGAATCAATATACACACTCTATACACCCACATTTGAGGCACATAATCGGACTTGATTTTCATCTACTGAATCGGGCTTCCGACTTGTGGACTCGATACATGAATTCAACACATAAAAGAGTAGAAATCATATTAGGTTAACCACCTTTTTGTGTGCCTTAATTGGTGGTGCATTTTAGCCAATTGAGTAAATTGTTTGGGCCCCACCACCTAATCTAAAAGAGGTTCATTTTCCAGCTGCCCCATAGGATTCAATAATTAGGTCAAGCCAAGCACTCCATATTTTTCTTGATTTCTAAAGGAAAATACTTGAACACGTGCTTTCAACAACAAACTTGGTTTGCCTCACAAAACTCGATTGAAAACACCTAATATTTGAATCCTAAAAGCTATTAAGCAAGATTCGAATCCTAAAACTTACCTCATCATTAATAATCTTGCTTGAAAACCTCCTGGTTGTGCACATTCACACGTTCTCAAACAAATCATTAAGGGCACAACCCATTAAGGGCCCATCACATTCCAGAGCAACAATATCCCAAGCCTAACTAAAATTGAGTACACGTTGGCCATAAGGACTGGTTCGCTCTGCGGGATCTAGATTGAGATTTATCACGATTAACCTACTTAAACTAGTCAATCTGATGTCTAGCTAGGGGAGTAGCATCAAACGACCGTGACTGGGGTGTACACTAGGAACCGGTGGTGGAAGCCAAAGTATGAACCTTCTGTCCAGTCCCTCCTAACTAGTTGGATTGCCTGGACATAAGTAGGGTAAATCGTCCATAATCTTAGGATGGATTCTGAGAGTCTGCAGACCTTTAGGCTACCTAACCTAAGGACAGGCTTGTATTTTTTGTGCTGTAGGGTCCCTTCTCTTCCTCATCCTTCCGACTTCCTTCCAGTGTATGCTTGGAAGGAGGTCATTGAACCCTCATTTGGAAGGACCTTTAGACCATTCACGGAGGCAGAGGTTGAGCTTTAGCCAAGTAGATCCCATGGCTGATCAACAACCACCTCCCCTGATTCCAAACCAGCAGGAGCTGATTCAGAGGCAGTTGGAAGAATTGCAGCAAATGCAGCAATGGTTCCAACAAATGAATGGTCGAGGCACTCAGCCGTTGAAGGATTTTTATGATCCTTCAAATTATGAGGATCATCCCGGCGTTGTGATCCCTGCTGGAGATGTTGAGATCAGGCCCCAGGTTTTGAGTCTAATTAAATACTTTCACGGGCTTGGCTCAGATGACCCATTCCAACATTTAGAAGACCTGATCACTCTGGTTCAGACTACCAAATCATGGAATATGGATGAAGAACAGATGCTCATGAGGCTTTTCCCCTATTCACTTAGGGATAAGGCCGCACATTGGTATCGTACCATTAGAAGACCGATTACTACTTGGAAAGCTTTGAAATCAACCTTCCTAAAGAAATTATTCCCAACTGGGTGAACCAATGCATTGCGACGGGCAATTACCACTTTTGCCCAGCGGTAGGGTGAACGATTTCATGAGGCCTGGGAGAGATTCCAGGATCTGTTGCGAAAGTGTCCACACCATGAGGCACCTAAATGGCAGCTTGTGCAGATTTTTTATCACAGGTTGAATGATCAACTCCGTAATCATGTGGACGCTTCTTGCAGAGGCAATTTCCTCAACAAAAACGTAGATAATGCGTATGATTTGTTTGAGGAAATGAGCGAAAATTCTTCAAACCACACCTCCATGGAAACCTTCAACTGATCGCAACAAATTAGATCAAATGCCAATGAGGTCCAAGATTCTCGTACATTTGATATGGAATTGATCTGCAATAGATTAGATAAGATGGATCTGGTTACTAAACGAATGGAAGAGTGGATGTCCGGAAACTCTAATTTTTCTAGATCCACTCAATCCCAGGGATCGGGATTCCATTCTTCGCAAACTCCTATGGGACAGGAGTTTGTGAACCAACTAGAGACGGCTCGACCTTTGAGCCAACTTTTCTCGGAACCTTATGGGTTCCAAACTGGGGCCTTTGATCCCAGTCTTTCTGATCCTCCTTCATCCTCATCTTATGAGGATGTTCATGCTATGCAAGAGAATGTTAGGTCCAACCCTTATTCGAATTCCTATAATTCTAGTTGGAAAAATCATCCTAACTTCTCTTGGAAAGATCAAGGGCAGCAGACCCAATATCGACCCAACAACTATGTACCGCAAAAACCAATGGGTCAGGGTTATGTATATACTCAGTTGCCCCTGAATCAGGTTAATCATCCCATGTGGAATGCTCAACAACCCACCGAGCAGGCTGACTTGAACCTGAAAATGGTAGAAATGCAAGGGTCAATGCTCCAGCTCATGCAACAGATGAAAACTCTGCTGGACACCTTGCAATCCGGACATAGTACAAACAATCGGCAGCCCGAATCTCTACCATCACATTCTATACCAAACCCAAGGAATGTTTAGAACCGAGGCGTTGGGCCTCACGGGTTTGGTAATGATGGGGAGTCTCATGCTATCTATCAGGCTACCCCAGCCCCTCCCGAAGCTAACCAAGTTCCTACCAAAATCAACTAGGAGCCTCCTATTTTGCCCAACCCTCCCCAAGGCACTAACCAACAGCATTTTGCCACGTCAAACACCATCACCTTGAGGAGTGGTAGTAAACGCAAGGGACCTACCCAACCCCATGTCAACGCCATTAGGCCTCGTAGCAAGAATTCCAAACTCCCAACTAAGAATGTGATCAATAAAACATCAAGGTCTAATACGGGAGTATGTTGTTGTTGTATGGGCAAACAGAAAAAGTCGGAGGAGAAATTGGAGGAAAGGATGTCCTTACTTCACGCTTTCAAATTAACAATCATATTACTCCTTGCAGCTATCGGATCAATCCCTGCCTACGCCATTGGTTTACTGAATGCATATAAAGAAAGGCATAGAGCAAAATCTGAAATCAATAGGAGAGTAGTTTTGTCCGATAACACAAGCACATTGATCATAAACAAGATACCTACTAAGAAGCAGGACCCGGGAGCCCCGCTGATTTCCTACACAATAGGAAACGTTACTTCTAACTGGGCCCTCCTCGACTTAAGTGCTTCCATTAATGTGATCCCTACCTCACTACACAAGGAATTAGGTCTAGGCTACCTAAAACACACTGATATAACCTTGCAGTTAGCCGATAGATCCATTACAAAACCAAGTGGCATCTTGGAGGATGTTTTAGTCAAGGTTAATGTTTTACATTACCTTGCTGATTTCATGATCCTGGATATGGAAGCCCCAAAATAGCTCAACCACACCGCGATTATTTTGGGAAGACCTTTCCTGGCTATTACCAAGGTGAAGATTGATTGTGAATCAGGAAATATAGAAATGGCCTCAGGGGATAAGACAAATCGATTCAATATTTTCGAGGTCTCAAAGAAGAATAAAACTAAGTGTGGTTCGATGGAGGAGCTTGGTAGAATAGAGGAAGTAATGGCTATACATACCTTAGACAACCTCTTAATGGCCAACTCAACCCAAACTCGAGAAGATCACACAGTTCCTGAAATAATTGAGGACAAACCAAAAATGCAACCAATTGTAGCAACACGGGATGAGGAAGATATACATGAAATCAAAAAATTGTTGGATGATTCATGTGATCAAGATAAAATCCAACAATATCCTTATCCTGAATGCTTAGAGTTTGAGGTCCAACTTGTGGGTGGGAATTCTGAGGATCAGGATGGTTGGTTTAAGAACCTAGAGTGTGAGGGTGAAATTGAACATTGGGGAAGAACTCTTCAAACATTAGGTATTCTAGAATACCCACAAAGCCCCAGCACATCACAAAACTCTCATTGTCCTTTTTCACCCAACCACTGCATAAATTCTATACCCAACTACACTTCCTTTGCAATAAATCAACAAAACTCCTATTGGAGACCATTTGGGCTCTCCCTGCACCACCAGCTTGCCACTTTCATTGTTCATCTCTTTGGTAAGCCCATTTTCACTCTCCGAGACCCATACCTGGGGGCCCGGAAACTGTGTTGTTGTGGCCTTAATGTTTATTTATTGTTGATTGAGAACCTCGCCTAGCTAAAGGCACTAAACTTAGCACATGTAAAAACTGTTCTAAGTTTACCAGTGTCTCACAGAAACCAGGTGCTATTCTTCCAATTCTACTCTCTTGCATGCTTTCATATTTTTTTCACAATGAAGACATTGCAAAAGCTAAGCATGGCAGGTGGACATATTTTATAACCTTTTTGTCAGCTGTAACAATAATTTCCTGTTATTTGATTCTTGTTAAAAAAAATATTTAGAATTAGGAAATGAGAACTTAGGCATTAGGAGTTGTAAACTTTAAGAATTGATTCTTTGAGACCTGAATACTTAGACTCTTTAGGTCTTCGGGCTTAATTAGCCCAGGTGTCCACTCGAATGTGGATTTAGTCTCGAGTCCTCGCCAATTAAAATTTATTTTAATTTGGTAAATAATTTGGGATGATAAGTATGCGACTTATCAACCCACCCTCTGATTTGGGGGACTTTAAGCTTAAGCATCTACACACATTATTTTGCATTGACTCACTTTCCGACGATTTTTATGGAAATTGGGTAGCTAATGGACCGACTTGGGTGGTATGGCTGGCAAGTTGGTGGTAACAGCTCATCAGCTTATTGTCCAGAGCCCAGCCACAAGGCTACTTTCGTTGTACTACCTTTAGGTAAATCTTAGATCAGGGAAGCCACCTGCTTAGAAAAAAAAAAACAACACTAAAAAAAAAAAGAGAGAAAAAAAGGAGAAAATAAAAAAATAAATAAAACCACACTTCACCGCACAAGTATGGCTGGCAAGTTGTCGGTGGTAACAACTCATCGGCCGGTTGTCCAGAACCCAGCTCACAAAAAAATGCACAATAATTCCCAAAACACTTAGGGAAGAAGCGTGGAAGTTGAATAAACCAAGGAGATATACACTGGATTCACCCTTGTATTGACCCCATAATAAAAGTAGGGAGAAAGCTTCCGATCGTAAAGATAAACCCTTAGGTAAGGTCACCTAGGGTCGTAGAAACTCGAAGTCTGTCTTAATGGCCGTTTTGTGAGTCACTTTTTCACAAAGATGCTTAGCACTTAGAGTCTTTTTCGAGTCTTGGGCGGCTCGGGTAGCCATAAAAAGTTATCCCATAACTCTCAAACTCCATAAGTACAAAAAATTAGAAAAGAAAAAAAAATTATCTTCCTAAATATGGTGAGGGCTCGAACGGTTTGCATTTTGGCAGGCACACGGGCACTGTTGAGTTTTTGTAATTAGGTCTTGGGGATGAGACTTTCTAAAGCAATCAATGAATTTTGCCTAAATACTCGAACCATGATTCTACTGATATACAAAGCATCTAGTTTAATTTTGCTAGGGACTAGCAAAAAGTAAGCATGGGGGTATGATAAACACATATGAATTCATCGTAAAATGCTTATTTGTGATAGTTCCTAGGCTTAGCACTGCATATCATGATATAAAAATCACATAGCATGCATCATTCTGCATTTAGAGTAGTTGTTTATATTTTTGGTTAATTAGGTCCTTTTTTGGTTAGGAGAAAAGAGGATTTATTTCAGGGCCTCGGATGGACGATCAGACCATGCGGATTTGATAAGGACGACGATCGGAGGCTAACGCCTCTGAAATCATGTAGATCGGAGTCCCGTAGCATCACATTAAGCCCGAGGAAGATCAACGGCCAGGGGCAATGCGACATCCATACGAGTTTTGGATGGAAAATCCGACCGTACGGATGGATTCAGAGCAATGATCGCAATTCGGCATTACAGGAATCATCTTGATCTGAGCACCGTAGCACCCTCTACAAGAAGAAGACGATGGATGACCCAGATGGTGCCACGTGGCACCATCCAGACCGCCCAACACCGGCCAGCAGCACTGCCCATCTCCCTTATCCGCACCTTTCAATCCTAGCCATTGGATTAAGATCCAACGACTGGGAAATGGACGCACCAACCTGCTCCACACGACAAAAGGGAAGGGTTGCTGCAATGGTGGGAGCGCTGGTTTGCAAAGGGGGGGCACAGCCACGTAGCCCCCCCAATTTCCAATTTGGCCAGTCACTTAGTAGTAGCCAGGCAGCCATGCAGCATGCAGCAGTAGCAGCGCAGCGTACGCGGATGCACATGCTAGCGCACGCGTGACACGGGTGCGCGAAGCTTGCAGCACTAACGGAGTGCACGCCAGCAGGGAGGCGCGCGGATCTTCAGCAACATTTATGAGGGCCTTTAACGACACTTGCAGGTGTCACTAAAGGCCCGCATGTGCCAGCAAGAGGAATTGAAGGGCGGATCTTCAGCAACAGCTATAGCGATATTTGTGGACATCACTAAAGGCCCGTGCGTGCCAGCAAGAGGAATTGAAGGGCGGATCTTCAGCGACAGCTGCAATGACGTTTGTGGACGTCACTAAAAACTCGTGCGCGCAAGCAAGAACAATTGAAGGGCGGATCTTCAGCGACAGCTACAGCGACGTTTGTGGACGTCAGTAAAGACCTAGATACGATTTTTATCTCTCCTCCACTATAAAAGGACCTACACCCTCTCACTTCCAAGCCATCTCTACCTACTCTACTCCTACCAACTCCCAAGCTCTAGCAAGCCTACCAATGCTCCATTAGAGCTTGTTCTCAAGCTCCCAAGGTGTCTTCTCGCCTCCATTCCGAAGCTATGCCGAAGCTTTCCTCAACCTGACGTCCTCCAGCATCTCACCTCCGTCGTCCTACTCCTCACCTCCTTCGTCCAAGCTTCCGCCAGGCGCCGTCGTCTCACCAAATAGCCGATTCAGGAGATTTCCTCTCACCCCCCTCCCTTTTTATGCTTTCATAGTTCATTGTAATTGACATTAGTTTGATATATATATCATATTTGTTCCATTGCTATCATGTGATTCATTCTACTTGTCTTTTATTTCAAAAATACAAAAAAAGATAACAAAACCCCAAAATACAAAAAAGAAACAAAATGAAGTGCGGCTTTCAAGTAAAGTAAACGGCGCCTCTCTGTGTTTGACCCGAGACTCCCATGGAGTTTCGGTATAAATTTTATTTGATCGACGTGTTTTGCAACTACGACGACAGGTTACTTGTAACCTCGATCTCTAACACGCGAAACACGACATGACCAATAGCTTAGGACTAGTGGTGAATTTTAATTAAGTCATGCCTCTTAGCGAACGACCTGGACTCAACCAGTTAAAAAGAAATAAAATCTAAAATGTTAGGTTAACTTGACCCTATACTACATAATTGACATAAATTCAAGTTGACCTAAGTTACTTTCTTTTACACATAATTAAGCATAATTAACTTAATTAACTATGTTGAGAAAGTTAATGACCATTAACTAGCCTTTTTTTTAGTTTTGTCATCGTTTAAAGAAAACGCCGTCGCTTATAGAAGCGGTGGTAAAAATATTTTTGCCGTCGCTTATCATAAGAAGCGACGACATAAAATGGGAATAGTGATTCTTCCGATCCTTCTATGACATCGGTTGTTAGATAAATGATGGTAAAAATAATTTTACCGTCGCATATTTGGTGTCGGTTATTCAAATAATCGATGACAAATGTATGGGTTTTTTTTTCTAATTACCAAATGATGGAAACTATCTACTAAACCTACTTAAAATGAAAATGAATTGAAATTTATTTCATAAATATAAAATCTAGTACATTAAAAGTTTTAAAATAAAATATTCACATAAAAAAGCTTACATGAAAAACATAAGAAAAGAAAATGGATAGAAATCAAGATACAACTGCCACCAGCTCCACCTGCACCACCCAAGGAGTCGTCGTCGTCTCGTATGTAGATGTTGGGATTTGTGGAAGACAGATGCTCTGACTGACCCTTCTTCTGAAGAAGGCTATAAGCATCTGAAGCTTGTCATCCATGGCATTCATCTTATTCTTCATCTCTACCTCTCTCTTCTCTATCTCCACCTGTTGTCCTTGTAGTGTGCTAATCTTTATGTGCAGCTGATCGACGACACTAGATGAGATGGCACCTTTCCTCCCATACCAGGTGGATAACGTGTATGCCCTCCCAGCACTACGAACGAAACCACCGTTGTCCGGTGGCATCACTCTCCTAAATGCCTCCTCTGCATCTAAAGGCTGCTGGACTCTCTCAGAGGTCACGTCAATGGGGAGATGTACTAATTCTACCATTTGATCCTAAATGTATTAAAAATATTATTATAATATATATATACAAAGTTATAAATTTTTTGAGTTGAGGAAACTTATGTGCTTCTCCTAGCATGAATGATGAACCCACTTACGAGCACCCTTAGCTGCAGCCTTACTGTGGGTGACCTCGTAAATATCCATCTTATTCATTTAAATCTCAACATGTGCAGTGGACTAAAAATATAAAAATGATACAATTAAGTTAAAATAACTTAAAAATTAAGTAATATTCAACTGAAAAATAGTTCCAACACTTACCTAACGGCTCCTGATCGTCTCGATGCTCCTTCGACCCAGATAGTGGATCAGTGGTGGAGCTTTAGCCCTATTGGCCTTTTTTTTTTTGCTTGCTCCTGTTGACATATACAATAATATTTTTTATAAATTTAAGATATATGAAATTAATGAAATAAGTTTCAATTACTTACTAACCTCCATCTTCGGAGACAGCTAATGCTCGCATGCCATCTTCCAATCGTCAGGCATGACATTGCAGAAGCATCATCCATTGCCTCCTTAAGTGAACTTTTGTTCGAGAAAAACTAAAAATCAAATATAAATTGTTAGAAACAATACAAGAAATTATGTCTATAATAAAATGTAAATGTTTAAAAATTCTTACATTTCTCTTCGTCTCCATCCTCCAATCCCTGTGGATTTTAGCAGCATGCTTAAGGATATATCGAGAAGCATTGGGGTCATCACCCCAATCATAATTTACCTACATTAATTTTAGAAAATATTAGTCAATCTTACTTTATAATAATTTTAAGATAAAGTTATAAAAGAAATAACGTTTATAAATAAAATTACCTCCAACTGATGGAGGAACTACCTCTTCAGCTCTGTGGGCACTTTCCTCTGGTCGAAGTAGCAAATAGGCACAATAGACTTAATAATTGTGCCCACTCGACTGACAAAGCCCAGGTAATTCTCCGCTTCCCTTATGGTTCTAAGCCTAATTGTTATTCTTACACCCTCAGGGATACACTAGAGGTCTAGATTTTTTATCTTCCCCCGTCCTCTTGCTACTCTACATGCGTAAGCATTAATCATATTCATTATATATTTTTGAAGTTATAATAATATTTAAAACATATAAGTAATTTACTTCTCAAATGTATATGATTTCTTACCAAAACTTGAGCCCACCGCTAAGGGGTCGACATCAACTAGGGACGTACTCCCCACCATCTCATCCTCTGCCGCCTGACCCTCCTCCTCTCCCTCCTCTCCCACCTCCTCCCCCACCTCCTCCCCCTCCTCCTCATCTGATCTTCCATAATTCGGATCATCCTCTACTTGGTCTGGCAAGGTCTAAGCAATCTCCTTCCTCTTTCCCTTCCCCCCCCCCTATGTAGTAAACGTGCCATCTCCCTGGGTCATACGAAACATGACTGGGGAGTAGCCGAACTTGCTGTCGAAGGGGTGGCTGAGCTTGCTATGGGGGGGGTGGCTGAGCCTGAGGAGACGAATCAGGCTGCGTGGAGGGCTATGTCTCAAGAGGACCTTTTCTTTTGGGTTTTCCCTTAAACAACTTCATCTATAAGACATAAAAAATCATTAATATATAAATCAATAGGCATGAATTTCAATTTTACTCCAAACCCCTTTTTAATGACATATTTGCCCTATACATTTCAATTTTAATATGAATTTCATTTAAACATAAATGAAACAAAGCAAAGAAATTGTTAATAACCTTAGATGTCAACATCAGTTGCAAATAAATGACCTTCTTCTTTAAATTCTTGGTATGCTCTAGACTGTGTGTCAAAATGGTTATGCAATACTGTTCTTATGGGTATAACCCATCCCCTTTGGAAATTTTCGGGGATGTAAAAAACTTGTGCCCCTTGACATGCCAATGTGAATGGTTTGTCAAACTAAAGAATTTGACGATTAGGATTTAAACTCAAGAAATTGTGTTTTTTGTCAATTTTGAAACCGATGCCCTCTTTAAAAACATCAAACCAATAACATTGAAAGAGGACAACTATGCGATCAAATCTGAAGTTGATCTCCACAATTTCACTAATTTCACCATAATATCCATCTGGACTGGTGGAAAGATCTGAATCAACAACTCTAGCTTGTTGTGAAATCTTTCTATCATCAATTTCCTTTATCCTGAATCTGAACCAATTTATTATATTCCCATAGTGGTAATGTGCATAATGTAATGGTGAATCGGCAATTACATCAAAATTCGGTACCCATCGTGGGTCCTTATCCTCTTTCAATTGATTAACCCATCTTTAAACAAATCTAAGAAGCTAAATTCAGTTGTCCTTGAAAGAGGTAATCATTCGAATTCCTCATAAAATGGATCAATTTCAGGAATTTGCTTTAAAATATATAGATGAGCGCAACGTCTGTCATTTTCTGAAATTGCCTTTTACTCTATTAGAAGAATCGACCTTCCTCTGATATCAAAACTTAACAAACATTCTTCATCACTATCTTTATATTCCCCCTCATAGTTCCTTTGAAGTTTATTAAAGCGGTTGTCTGTTTCATTCATGTACATGGAAGTAAAATTTATATATTCCTCCACGAGATACCTTCTTCAATGGATCCTTCCAGCTTTGACTTGTTCAAAACATAACCTTTAAGCTTTTTCAAAAATCGCTCCACAGGATACATCCATCTAAATTGTATAGGTCCACCGATTCTCACTTCATTTACAAGATGCAGGGTGAGATGAATCGTTACATCGAAGAAGGCTGGGTGAAGAATCTGTTCCATCTTACAGAGAGTAATGACTATTTGTTTATCCCAGTGATCCAACACATCATTTTGTAGCATCTTAGAACAAACATCTTTGAAAAGCCTACCCATCTCTATGAATGAATCAACAACTGGCTCTGGCAGTATCCCTTGTATCTCTAGTGGAAATAATACTTGCATATAAAATTGGGAGTCATGACTTTTCAAGCTAGACATCTTTTTCTACTCTTCATTCACTCAACGAGAAAGCTGCAATGAAAACCCTTCTAGCACTCGAATTCCCTTTAAGAAGGAGAATAGTCTACTCTTCTGGTCTTGATTCAAGATGTAAATAGCAGGTGGGAAGCAGCCATCATCCTCATGAATATGCAGCTCCGGACGTATCCAAAACTCTTCATGCCTTTCCTTGTTTTAACCATGTCCTTTGGATCATTGGTCAAATTTAATACGTCTAAGATTTTATCCATCACATTTTTTTTATGTGCATAACATCTAAATTATGACGTATTGTATGATCTTTCCAATATAGCAGCTCCATACAGAAAATGCTTCTCTTTCAAAATCCATAATTCCTTGAGGCCATCTGGTCTTATTTGAATGGTCGACCCAATCGTATCTCACCCATTTCTTGTAATCTCTCTATTATAACTTGACCTGGCAACCTAATAGAATCTGTACTAAGTTTATTCTTTGGATTTTTCTTTGAATACTGACATGTCCTACCATCAAATTTACTCATGAATTGTGATGTTCGTCATCTATGTTCAATAGGTAGAAATTTGTGACGTCCTAAGTAAAAGAATTTCTTACTTTCCGGTAATCGTAGGTGATGAGTGTCTTACATACAGTTTAGGCAAGCAAGCTTTCCTTTAGTGCTCCAACCTAACAAATATGCATACGTCGAAAAGTCGTTTATGGTCCACAACAATGCTACATGCATATTGTAAAATTCTTTCTTTTCTGCATCATACATCTTCACGCTGGTGTACCACAACTATTTTAGTTCATTGATTAATGGCTGAAAATAAACATCTATTGTATTTCTTAGTTATTTTGGACCAAGGAGTAATAGGGTCAACATCATGAATGATGATCTCATACACAACCAGGGAGGTAAGTTATAAGTGACCATTACCACTGTCCATATAGAGTGTGATGGGTACATACTCTTAAATGGATTCAATCCATCGCTTGCAAGACCCAACCACACGTTCCTTACTTCTAAAGTGAATAAATTATTTATTTCGTCAAATCTCTTCCACTCTTTTGAATCAGTAGGATGATGTATTCTTCCATCTTGAGATTTACAAACCTGGTGCTATGTCATCTACCATGTAGTTTTAGTTTAAATTAAAAGGTGTTCAAGCCTAGGTGTTAGTGGAAAGTAACGAAGAACTTTCTAAGGTTGCTTCCTCTTACTTTCATTTTTACCTTCCTTATATCTCTCATGTCCATATTCGGGATATGGTGTTGACCTCGAGATAGAAAACTGGTGAGGAGAAAGCAACCAAACCGGAGTAAGGCCAAGCCAAAGGCTTGAATTGGAATAATTGGGATTCAATATTGATGTTTTAAGATTTTGATTTTTGCAACTTTGGATGCCTTTAGTACAATTCTCTTCACTAAGCACAGATCTTTTAAAATCATAGCTACTGAACCTTGGTATTGGCCAGTAAAGCCTAAGAATTTGGGTTTTAAAGATTTTAACTTGAGACCTAAAGGAGAAGAATTGACAGAATCCTAGGTCTAGAAGTTATTCTTTAGTGTTGTAGGCTAGTAAATTAGAGTTTTACTATTCTAAGTTTGATTAATAATGAGTATCCGGTTAATTTGCTTAAACTTATATTGATAAAAGTCAAATATCATAAACAAAGCATTAACTTAATTCTATTGAGTTTTTGAGTTAAAATTTAATTCTAAATCCTTAAGTTTTGTTTCCTTAAAACACTTTGTATTTTACTTTGAGTTAAGTATAGTTACAAGGATTAAGAGATTTTTAAAGAATTGTAATTTTGAATAAAATTCTTGTTAGCAAATTTTCTTTTAAGTGTGTTTTGAAAATGTTATAAGTATAAGTCTAAGTAAGAAAATTTTCACAAGTGCTCTGTACATTAATCATTTATATTAAACTTAAAAATTTCTGACCTAAGCTTTCCTCTACATAGTTACTATTTATAACAATTTAAACCCAAGTGCTTTAAAGCATCATAGTCTTAGTTAATTTTGCTAGGGACTAGCAAAACTTTGGCTTGGGGGTATGATAAGAGGCTCATCATGATCTCTAATTACCCCAAATTAACTAGTCTTCCTAGTTAATTAGCTAAGGATATGAATATATAAGGGTTAATTATCGAATAAGGGATATTTAGTAAAAGGCCCTAAAATAAGTTAAAAAAGATATTTCATCATTCAATTAATATAATTAATAATTGGACTCGAAATCTTATTAACTATTCCCTTAATTAATAAGTTAAGTAACTTAAACATAATATATACCTAAGTATATAATAACTTAAGTAATTTTACTTAATCTAATAAATTAACATAAAAAGGTCAAAAATGTAAATTCAAGGTGAAAACATAATAATTACCTTATTTAGTAACATATATAAAAAGTTGAAAAAGATCTAAGTTAAAATAAACCTTGAAAACCTGGGTTTACATTTTCGTCGTTAATATTCATTGAAATCAGGTGCTTAATTTTCACAAAGGTCCTTAAGTTTCATTGCACTTTGGCCCCTATCCCTTTCTTCTTCTTCTTCTTCTCCAGCAGAGTGGATGGCTGATGATGGAGAGTGACGCCACCACACGATCACTGCCCTAGCAACATCATCCTTCCTTCTCCAAGCTCTTGGAGCTTGCGCTCACCACTCCGTCTTCATCCATCGGTCCAGATTACTCGGAAATCCTAATTTTTGGAGGGAGTTAACCTCACCATCGTCAGAGATGATGCTAGTGGTTAATCTCCCCATGCTTCTTCTTCATCCAGACCTCGCCATCCTCTTTGTCGCCATTCACTATAAATACCCCCTCACCCCTCCGATTTCACTCAAGTTGGCTCCCTTCCCTCTTACAACACTGAGCCAACCCAATAGGCTTCCCTCTTCGTCTGCAACTCCGGCGACCTTCCACACCACTCTTCGACTTCCTCTGTCCATTCTGCTTAGCCGAGGAGATCCACCGTGGTTAGCTGCATCTCTAGACACAGGCGCTGACCGAGGAGATCCTTCGCTTCACCTCACATCCACCCACCGGAGATTCTTCTTTAACCCTCTGATTTCGTCGTCCGCCATGAGCTTTCGGCGGAACCCTATTGACCCCTTCATCCAGGTAATGGTAGATTAGGAGTAGGAGTAGGAGTAGGGTAGTCTAGGTAGGTAGTTAGTTAAGTAGCTTATTCGTAATTTTAGAATTAAATGTTCATCTTCTTCGACTCCGGTGAGCTCCTTGAGTTCGCCAGAGCCTTAATTTTGTCTTTTAAACTCGCTGATCACCTTCTTCTTTCATTCACGATCATTTCTGTCACACTTAATCTCTAATTTGATCATTGATTCGCCTAAATCACCTTCACCTTCACAACTACTGTCGCTATCCATGGAGACAGTAACTGAGCTTAGATCCACCTTCATAGGGTCCTCCATCACCTATTCACAATCTAAGGATCCTAATCCACACTTTAATTTGTATAATTATCACCTACAATCTAAACGCCTAATTTATAATTAAACTCCTGAGCACGCTGTCAATGGCGGCTCAGGAGTAGTTAAAACATTTAATTATATATATATATTTATTATCGCAATTATCTGTTGACTTGGATTCTCCACTCAATTGAGTGGGAAAACAAGTCCTAAGCCTAATCCAACTCAGATTTATGAAAAATGGATTCACTGTTAAATCTTTCTTTTAATGATCAATTGAAGAAATTAATTTGTTCCTTGGTTCCTAGTGACCTCAGGAACCTTTTCAAGTCACTAATGGCACAATTTCTCATTCTGTGCACAAAATTCACTTTCACTAGAGCTCCGACGAGCTCCAGCAAGTCGAAATTAGTCTTCAGCCTGTAGAACTTGATGAAAAGCTCCAAATTGATGAAATATGGATTACTGATTGTTCTGAGGTCATTTATTTGAGGTTTTGATGGTTGGAGCTTGAGATAGGACTTTGTCTTCTCCAACTCCGGTAGAGTTGGAGAAGTCTGACAAAAGTTTTAAAAGA
Organism: Thalassia testudinum; assembly: GCA_037157565.1. Taxonomy (NCBI): domain Eukaryota; kingdom Viridiplantae; phylum Streptophyta; class Magnoliopsida; order Alismatales; family Hydrocharitaceae; genus Thalassia; species Thalassia testudinum. Next base: position 124,852,231 of record JAZHRO010000014.1, on the reverse strand, counting down.
GGCATTTAATGGATCAAAATGCTTCAGTGTAATGCACTGAAGTTAATTATGCCTTCAAATTTGTGTAACAAACCTTTGATTCTTTTGACGAACAAAATGGCTCAGGAGCTCAGGCAATGAGCTTGGAACCCTAATTTCTAGGGTTTACACACTTGTTAAAGTGGTTGAGTGAATTTCTGAAGTTGAAAGGTTCATATTCAAGGTTTTAATTTCTTTTTAAGAGGTTTAAATCAGAAAGTCAATTTTTGAGCCTCACAGTCAAACCTAGGAAGGAGATTCTGATTCTAAGCACAATCAAATGATTTGAGAAGCTTAAGTTGATTCTGAGAATCTGTTGAATAGTATTTGAGTGATTAAATTGAGCTCAGACATGTATTTTGATTGGAATTTCAACGTTGCCAGTTTGGGTTGTTTTCGAACCAAAACTGATGGCAGTGGCTTTTTATTGAGATTTGATCTTAAATCCTGCCCAGATTAGTTTGTTACAACCCTTAGAACTTGTTAAAATTAATTGAGAATGTTCTTAGCTGTCTGTTTACCTATTCAGAGATTGAAATTTATTCTCTGAAGCTTTCAAAGAAGCTTGAAGCTTTAGGAGCTTCAAAACCCACTCCAGCTACAGCAGAATCTTCTGCAGAACCTATTTAGACCCTTACTGAGGTGGGGAAATCCAAGCTGAAGACCCTGTGAGCATTAATTCCATTTCCAGGCTATATAACCCGTAGGAACCCCCTAGATTCACTTTTCAAATCGAAGAGGAAAACGTCCTCTTATCTTAAAATTGACACTTCAATCCTATAGAGCAACTCAAGAGCTTTCCAACAAGCTTTAAATCGCTTGGAATGAAGCTTTGAGTAGAGAGATATCATCGCTTGAAGTTTGCTCTGGAGGGGGGAAACATAGTCCCACTTCGGTAAACTACGAGCACCTGCCTTAGTACAAAAGTAATTTGTGCAGTAAGCGATCCAGTCATCAAGTGCTCGGCACGATCTAAACATCTAACCAATCTGAGCTTATTTGTGTGTGTGTGCGGGCATGTGTGTTCTTGCGGGTGTGCACCTGAGTGAGCGTGTGCAATGTTGGCCCTGGGAGGGCGAGGCCTTGGAGGCGTGAGCCAATTCGACTTGAGAGGGCCAGTTTGGCTCGAGAAATAAACTAAAATTGAACCCTAATGAAACCAGGCAAGGACCGGGTAGGGTCTGGTCCCACCCTGACCTCAGGGTGCTATGTATCCTCGAAAGGGCCTCATCGCAAATAAAAAAATAATTTTTTGTTAAAGAGCAAATAAACCCGGTTCAACTGAAGGTTTAAAGGGAAAGCTAATGAGTAGAGAAGTAGAAGGGCTGAAGGCCAAGTGTTGAAATCATTAAAGTAAGAAAGAAAGCTGAAGGCTAAGGTTAAAAGGAAAGAAAGGAGAAAAGTAGGCACGAATACTAGGAAGAAGACTAAGGGAAAAGAAGGCAAGAGCAAAAGAAGAGAGGAAAGAAAAGAGTTCGAGAGAATAAGAGAGCAATAAAAGAAAAGAGAAAGGATAAATGAAAGGAAAAGAGAGAAAGAAAGAAAGAAAGAAGAAGAATAAGAGAGAGAGAGGCTGAAGAATAAAAAGAAAAGAATTTGTTTTTTTTGCTATATATTAAATTTCTTTTTGCTTGTAATTGTTGTAATAAGGCATGTTGTAATAAGAAAAACTCTTAGTTGCCTTACTTCTTTTGAAATAAAATAGAAATTAACATGTTTGCTTGTTAATAAAGTAAATCATTTGAGTAAATATGTTTTCATTTGGGATTTTGTATATTCCTTAAAGTTTAAATCATTTGGCAAAATTCATGCTTTTTTAAATTAATTTAAATATGCCTCCTATACTTATAATGAAAAATAAAAGATAATTTGTGAATTTAGAATGAATTATACCTTCCAGCGAGCGACCTGGACTCAACCAGTAAAAATTTCTAAAATGTTAGGTTAATTCGACCCTATACTACTAATCGACACAACTTCGAGTTAACCTAACTGACTTTTCTCTACTCTTAATTAAGTAAACTTAACTTAATTAACTGGGTTGAGTAAGAAATGCACCATTTTAATGGCACCGTTGCTGGGGAGGCAATATTTTCCTTCATTTCATTCATCAAAACATTCCCTGCCACTGCTTTGTCTATGCATCATTTTATTGGCACCGTTGCCAGGGAGGCAATCCCTTAATTCACTAGAATTTCGTTGGTTTAATTGTTTAATTAGGAGGTATTTTGTAAATATATATTTCTTTTTAATAACTTTTGTTCTAATTAGTGTATTTTGTTTTGTTTTGTTTTTGTTTTCTATCTTCTTTTCATGTTCACCTTCGCGAGTAATCTCAGGAGAAGGTGGGATTCTGTTTCTGTTTTGCTATTTTTGTTGCAAGTATTTCTAGTCTTGGTCCTTAGAGTACTTTGATTTGTTGCATAAAAATTAAAAAAATACAAAAATACATCTTTTTCTGACTAGCAGCAGCAAATAATAGGCATACACTCTTAGGAGTGCATTCTACCTTCTAGTAGTTTTTGCGATCTGACTCAGGAATTTTTATTGTTTTTCTCACATCAGCTGGAAAACACGAGAAAACCCGCTTAGGTCCCTGTCCTTGGAGATTTAAAAGACCATATATTTTTGTTTGAAAAGATCTAAAAAGTGGCCATTGAATTTTAGATTGATATATTTTTGAAAAGAAAGATTAACTAAAAAGAGGAAATTAAAAATTTTGACTAAATCTGATTGCAGAATGCATGCGGGTTTTATTGCTATCGTCTGTTGCATGCTATCGTGTACAAAGCTTGATCACTGGAGTCACACGAGTCTATTTTTCTATCTCTCCTCTTTGCACCTCTTAGGGCTTTGGTCGAAGATCAACAAATCTGTCTCACTACTAGAGCCTCGGGGAGCCAGTAGTGAGCGGTCTCGATCCTAGACCTTAGACCTTTGAGCTTTAAGGTACGCACCTATGTAGACACAGATTAGGACGTTTATTTTGATATTGTTACTCTATTTGCTTGCGTCAAATTACTTTTGCGTATCCTAGGAATCTCTTCATTCCTTTGAAAGAAGAGCAAAACTCGTGTCTTTGCGCTGTTTTGCAGTTTTTGTGCCGCTGTTTTCTTATCGGTGGTGTGCGTGTGCCTTTGCACATTATTTTCCATTTTATGGATGGGAGGCGATCCTTGCATCAACCTCTTGCACCATCGTTGACAGGTGATCCCAGGTTGGTTGCAGATAAGCAACCAATGGTTTTCTTGTCTGATCCATCTACTTCTATGGATCAAATGCAGAATCAAAATCCCGAGATCCCTTCCTCTTCTGGTCAGGGGAGATGCCACCTTTTGATGTTCATGAGGCGCTCCTGAACTAGAATCTTAGGATTCTTGAGCAGACTAGACAAATCAATTTATTAACAGTAGCCTTAAACAATTTACAGACTCTTCAAACCAGTCCTCCACCTCAACTTGAGGTGAGTTTTGAAATTCCTGATTTACCGATTCCTCGTCCAAGGCCTCTACTTAGAGATTACTACAACCCATCTAATGCACAAGTAGAGCCTAATGTTAGGATTCCTATTGGGGAGAATGACCCTGAATTGAAGCCAAACATCATAGATCTAATCCCTCACTTTCACAAATTTGCATCCGAGGATCCATTTCAACATATCGAAGATCTAAAGAATCTACCCCAAACTCTTGGACCTCGAAATCAAAATAGGGAAATCCTACTTATGAAAATGTTCTCGTTTAGCCTTAAAGATAAACCTGCTTATTGGTATAGAACTATAGCAAGACCAATCTCAACTTGGGCTAAACTCAAATCTACATTTTAAAAGAAATTCTTTCCTATTGGTCGAACTAATGCTTTAAGGCAAGCTATTACTACTTTCAATCGAAACCAAGGAGAACCAATTCATGAAGCATGGGAACGTTTTCATGAATTACAAAAGAAATGCCCACATCATGTCATCCCTCGTTGGCAACTCATGCACATCTTTTACTATGGTTTACAAGAGGGCATTCGCAATCTAGTCAATGCCTCTTGTGGAGGGAATTTTCTAAATCGCGAAGTAGAATCCGCCTCAGAATTATTTTAAGGGATGGCAGAAAACTCGATCAATATCACATCTATGTCGCAATTTAGGCGAGGAGCAAACATGAATCATCAAAATCCGCACAAGGGCACTCACGAGATCAGTAACTCGTCCAGTTCAAAGGATTTAGAGATAATTGCAGAAAAACTGGACAAAGTCGATATCATAGCAAAGCATCTCGACGAGGTTAGAAACACAATGAAAACTCTTACGCCTCTACCTAGTACGAATCCTGCATATTCACCTATTTCATAAATTCCCATGGGGAGGGAATTTCTGAATAATCTAGATTCTAGAGATCCATCTTCCTTAGGCTTTCTATCTACTCCTTCACCAACCCAAGGAGGGAACATTGTCCCACAATCTTACCCACCCTTTTCACCACCCTTTCCTGTTGTAGAAAACATGCTTTATCCTCTTGATTTAAATGCCATTTAGGGAAACACACCTAGATCAAACTCATATTCAAATTCCTATAATCCTGGATGGCGTAATCACCGTAATTTCTCTTGGTCTAACCATACACAAAGACCATCATATTCGACTCAGACCAGACAAAACCCGCCTACATTATCGTTTCAGCAACACAATGCGAGGCCATTTTACATGTGCTCGCAAAACCCCGTAGAGCCAAATAGAGATTCACAGCTAGACCAGATTTTGAGAGCTGTTACTGAGAGCCAGCGACAAAATGCTGAGGCTCCTGCTGAAGTCCAACGACAATGTTCGGTAGAATTGGTTGATCTTAGGGGTCAAATCATGCAGTTAGCTGAATCTCGTCAGCTAAGGACCCTTCCATCCTACCCAATTCGAAACCCTAGGAATATCCAGCAAAGACAACACCCCGGAGTTCAAAATCTGAATCATGAACATGTCCATTTTCTTAATCAATTACCCTTGAATCCAAATCTAAATCCAAATTTGAATCCACCTATTTCTAATCTTGATTTTGAATATCCAAATCAACAGCAATCAATTGTAAATCAACCATTAATAAATAATCCATCTTTCCAAAGTTCACAAGCATCTTCTTCTTCATCAGCTGCTTCTTCTTCTCATGTGGGTATTAACTCTGTTACAACCCTCCGTGGAACTTCCACTAGGGATCCAGTTTTTACAAGGAACCTATCCCAAGACCCTAGTACATCTAGATCAACCCCTGTTTCTACATCTGGAAGAGGTGCAGAACCCAATCCTGCAATTCCCACTAATTCGCAAGATCAGGGTAATACCTCAATAGAACAGGAAATCCACATCCCATTCCGAGATGCTTTGAAGAAGACTAGGAAACAGAAACAACCTATTACATTAGATGAAGATTTGATTAAGATTTTTGAACAGGTACACATTAATATCCCACTCCTAGATGCTATTAAACACATCCTGACTTATGCAAGATTTCTTAAGGAATTGTGTACTCCTAAGTGTAAGTCAAAGAAAGGAAGCACTATTGTACTTTCAAAGCATGTGAGCTCTATTATTTCAAGTACGCTTCCTTTGGAAAAGAAAGACCTAGGATCTCCATTTATTTCTTGTATAATTGGGGGTCAGTGTTTTGATAGAGTTCTCCTAGATTTATGAGCTTCTATTAACCTCATTCATTTCTTTTTGGTAAAACACTTTAAAATAGAAAACCTTAAGTCTACCAATGTGACTTTACAATTAGCTGATAGATCTATTAAGTCACCTAAAGGAATGCTGGAGGATGTTATTGTGAGAGTTCGAGATTTTTACTTCCTTGTAGATTTTATTTTTCTTGATATGGAAGTATCCGAATATATTAGCCACACCCCAATTATCTTAGGGAGCCCTTTTTGGCTACTACAAATGCCAACATTGATTGTGAATCAGGAAAGATTGAATTGAAATTTGGGGAGAAGACAATTAAGTTAGATATATTTAGAGCTTCTAGTGGATTTGATTGTGAATGGATTGAGGAAATAAAATCAATAGAAGCTTTTGAGGATGGCATTAGTTCTTTAGAACTAGAAAGCACATCTTTTGATATCCTCTACCCTCAAAGCAATGAAATGTTCTTGGAATCTCTACTCAATCCTGAATCTGACTCTAAATTTGAATCACTTTACATAATCGAAAATCCTGCCCCAAATCTTACTGTTGATTCAACTCCTATGCTTGAATTGAAACCACTGCCCGATAATCTTAAATATGTATATCTCGAATCTGATCAAACATATCCTGTAATAATCAATTCTCATCTAACTAAATCAGAAGAATCCAATTTGATCAAAGTTCTTCGAGATCACAAGAAGGCAATTGGGTGGACTTTACATGATCTCACCAGGATTAGCCACAATTTTTGTACTCATCTCATCTATATTGAAGATGGGACACAACCTTCAAGAGAAGCTTAAAGATGCCTAAACTATAATCTAAAGGAGGTCATTAAGAAAGAAATAATCAAGTGGCTTGATGCTGATATTATCTATCCTATATCTCATAGACCTTCGGTGAGTCCAATTCAAGTGGTACCCAAAAAGGCAGGACTCACCATAATCAAAACTGAATCTAGAGAAACCATTCCGACATGAATTGCAAATTCGTGGTGGGTTTGTATTTATTATCGTAAGCTGAATAATGTTACAAAGAAGGACCATTTTCCTTTACCATTCATTGATTAGATCCTTCAGAGATTAGCTGGTAAAAGTTTCTTCTTTTTAGATGGTTACTTTGGATATAATTAAGTTGCAATTTATCCCGAAGATCAAGAGAAAATGACTTTCACCTGCCCCTTTGGAACCTTTGCTTTCTAAAGAATGGCATTTGGGCTTTGCAATGCACCTGCGACTTTTCAGCATTGCATGTTAGCCATTTTTACAGAAATGGTAGGTGAATATATGGAGGTTTTTATGGATGATTTTTCATTCTTCGGGGAAAAATTTGATGTTTGCTTGGATACTTTGTCGAAGGTTCTAAAAAGTTGCATTGAGGTAAACCTTATCCTTAGTTGGGAGAAGAGCCATTTTATGATTCCAGAGGGCATAGTACTTGGCCATCTCGTATCTGAGTGGGGTATCCAAGTAGATCTAGCCAAGATCAATCAAATTGCAAATCTTCCAATCCATGACTCGATCAAAGGCATTAGATCATTTCTCGGGCATGTGGGATTTTATAGAAGATTCATCCTTGATTTTTCAAAAATTGTATGGCCACTCACAAACCTCCTCACAAAGGATGCGATTTTCAAGATGAATGAGGAGTGTATTTTAGCATTTAAAACTTTGAGAGATAGAATTACATAGGCTCCAATTTTGCAACCATCTAATTGGGATTTACTATTTGAAATCATGTATGATGCATCAGATTATGCAATAGGAGCTATTTTGGGATAGAAAATTGAGAAGAATCTGTTGGTGATTTACTATGCTAGTAAAACATTGAATGAGACAAAAAGGAATTACATAGTTACAGAGAAACAGTTACTAGTAATAGTATTTGGATTAGAAAAGTTTAGATCTTACATACTTGGCTCTCAAATCATAGTGTACTTTGATCACTCAACTATCCGACACCTTCGATTTAAGACAGACATGAAACCTAGGTTGATCATATGGATCTTGCTTTTGCAAGAATTTGACCTAGAAATTCGTGATAAGGCGGGTAGGCAAAATGTTGTTGTAGATCATCTTTCCCATCTTCCTCTTGATACAATTGAATCATCTCCACCAATCACAGAACACTTCCCTGATGAACATCTTTTGACTATATCCACAGATCTTCCTTGGTATGCAGATATTCTAAATTATTTGGGTACACATCAATTCCCGCTAGACTGGGATGGGAATCGCAAATCACGACTCAAAGCAGAAGCCAAATACTATTTTTGGGAAGATCCATATCTTTTTAGACTCTGTAATGATCAAATCATTAGGCATTGTGTCACCTCTTCTGAGATTGATTCTATCCTATCTTTTTGTCACAACTAGGCCTATGGTGGTCACTTTTCTGGTAGAAAGACCGCTACAATAGTTTTGCAATGTGGGTTTTATTGTCCCACGTTATTTGCTGATTCTCAGACTTATTGTAAGGCATGTAGTTGCTGCCAAACACTTGCTAGCATGACACGAAAAGATAGGATGCCTTTGAACCCGATTATAGTCTGTGAAATCTTTTGACATTTGGGGCATAGATTTTATGGGTCCATTTCCATCCTCTTTTGCCTTCTATTATATTTTACTTGCTGTAGATTATGTTTCTTGTTGGATTGAAGCCATACCCACACACACACAAATGACCATCGAGTTGTTATTCCTTTTATAAAAAGTCACATTTTCGCTCATTTTAGGGTACCTCGTGCTATCATTTCTAATGGCGGTTCCCATTTTATTAACGCCCAGTTTAAAACTTTACTTAGAAAATATGGGGTTACACATCGTATTTCTACACCTTATCATCCCCAGACTAATGGGCAAACCGAGGTCTCTAATCGGGAGATCAAAAAGATCCTTCAAATAACAATCCGACCAAATAGGAAGGATTGGTCTTCCCGTTTAGATGAGGCTTTGTGGGCTTATAGGACCGCTCACAAAACACAAATAGGCATGTCACCATACAGACTTGTTTACGGGAAACTCTGTCATCTTCCCATAGAAATTGAACACAAGGCCTATTGGGCAATTAAAGCCTATAATTTAGACCTCATGAAGGCTGGTGAAAATTGTAGGTTACTGCTTAGCAAAATTGAGGAATTACGTCATGATTCTTATGAGAGTTCAAAGCTGTATAAGGAGAAACTTAAAGCCTTCCATGACAAATTCATTTCCCACAAACCCTTTGCACCTGGTCAGAAGGTGTTGTTATTTGATGCCCGTTTGAAGCTCTTCCCTGGTAAACTTAGGTCTAAATGGCAAGGGCCATTTATTGTGGTTAGAGTCTTCGACAACGGAGTTGTCGAAATCATTGAACCCAACAAGGATCAACACTTCAAAGCCAATGGTCAACGTCTAAAACCTTTCTTGGAATCACATCCTTTGGGTCTTGTTGGAGAATGTTACATGCTTCACTAGGGTTTTTCTATCCATCCACCACACTTGTACATAGTTGTTTCCTATCGTTACTTTTTTATTTTCTTCTACACTTACTCTGAAATTTCACTTCATATTTTTCTAATTACCTTCATTTAGTCCGACTGACCACTCTGACCTTTGGTTAGACTTAAAATCGTTCGCACAGAGATTTTTAATTTCCTCTATTCGACTCCTATTACCTTATACTAAATGAAGTGTAATATATTTTCACCCTTCTTAAAATGAGGACATTATAAAATTTTGGCTTGGGGGGTGTTAAAGTGAAATTTTCACTTTAAGTGTGGGTTAAAAAATAAACACACATAAAAATTAAATATCCATGAAAATTTTAAAAAAAATTAGAAATTCCAAAAATGACAAAATTTTAAAAAAATCAAAAATTTCATAAAAATTTGAAAAAATTTTGAAAAATTAATAAAATTTGAAAATTCTTATATACATCAAAAATAAAAATATATAAATACAAAAATTTGAAAAAGAAAATTCATAAAATAATAAGAGGGGTATATTCATTTTTAATAAAGAAGAAAAGAAGAAGAAATATATATATTATAATTAAGAGTTTAATTTTCTTTTAGGTCAGAAATTAAAATGTATATAGAATATATATAGATATTTAAGAGCATTCAATTCTTAATTAGATTTTCACTGTAAACATTTTGTAAAAACACACTTTTATTTTTAAAAAAAAGTAAGATTTTATTTGAATTAGGAATCTTTTAAATCTTTTAAAGATTTGTTTTTCTATTCTTACCATGAATTAAGAAACTAAGTGTCTTAAGATTTAAACTTAAGTTGTGGAATTAAATTATAACTTTCTAATCAACTAGATTAAGTAATCCTTTTGCTTTTTTTGAAAATTTAATTTTATCATAAAGTTAAGTAAAAAGGCCAGATATTCAGAGTTAGTTATATAGAGAGTTATTAGAATTTTAGTTTACAAGACTTACAGGCTAAAGATAAATAAGTAGACTTGGTAAATTGTCTTGATGGATCCTATAGGAGGAAACTAAGAATTTGAAGAACCTAAGAGTGAAGGGCTCTGTTGTCCAAGCTCTGGTTTGAGAGCTAAGTAACCTAAACATCTGAATTCACACACGTAGAATTGTCTTGTTGGCATCTAAGATCGCAGAAACACAGAGGTTAAGAGATCAGTTCTGAATCCTCTTTAGTCCAAGGATTTCCATGGGGCAGTTCTTGAAAGGGTGAAGGATGTGCCACTCATCTAGAAAAAGGATTTGGAGAATAAAGTTACTAAGAAAAATGAGAAGGGGGAAAAAAGGAAAAGAGAAAAAAAGAAAAAAAATAAAAACACCCTGTAGTTAAGTGCCTCGTTACAAAAGGGTGCTTATGCCATTTTTCCATAATAAATAAGCATCTCAAAACAAATGGATGCTACCCTTCCTTCCATCAAATAAAAAGAACACCTTGCTACAAATGGGTGCTCTAACCTATAGAAAAAGTGAAAAAAATATGGAGATAAAAATATTAGGAATAAGAGACCTAGTGGTCCACCAGAGAGATATACACAAAAAGTGTTGCCCTCGAGAAAGAAAATTGGTGAGGAGAAAGCAACCAAACCTAAGTAAGGCCAAGCCAAAGGCTTGAATTGGAATAATTGGGATTCAAAATTGATGTTTTAAGATTTGGATTTTTGTAACTTTGGATGCCTTTAGGAAAATTCTCTTCACTAAGCATAGATGTTTTACAATCATAGCTACTGAACCTTGGTATTGGCCAGTGAAGCCTAAGAAATTAGGTTTTGAAGATTTTAACTTGAGACCTAAAGGAGAAGAATTGACGGAATCCTAGGTCTAGAAGTTATTCTTTAGTGTTGTAGGCTAGTAAATTAGAGTTTCACTATTTCAAGTTTGATTAATAATGAGTATCTGGTTAATTTGCTTAAACTTATATTGATAAAAGTCAAATATCATAAACAAAGGATTAACTTAATTCTATTGAGTTTTTGAGTTAAAATTTAATTCTCAATCCTTAAATTTTGTTTCCTTAAAACACTTTGTATTTTAATTTGAGTTAAGTATAGTTACATGATTAAGAGATTTTCAAAGAATTCTAATTTTGAATAAAATTCTTGTTAACAAATTTTCTTTTAAGTGTGTTTTGAAAATGTTATAAGTATAATTCTAAGTAAGAAAAATTTCACAACTTCTATATACATTAATCATTTATATTAAACTCAAAAATTTGTGACCTAAGCTTTCCTCTATATAGTTACTATTTATAATAATTTAAACCCAAGTGTTTAAATCATCATAGTCTTAGTTAATTTTGCTAGGGACTAGCAAAACTTTGGCTTGGGGGTATGATAAGAGGCTCATCATGATCTCTAATTACCCCTAATTAACTAGTCTAACTAGTTAATTAGCTAAGGATATGAATATATAAGGGCTAATTATAGAATAAGGGATATTTAGTAAAAGATCTTAAAATAAGTTAAAAATGATATTTTATCATTCAATTAATATTATTAATAGTTTAATTAATAATTGGACTCGAAATCTTTTTAACTATTCCATTAATTAATAAGTTAAGTAACTTAAACATAATATATACCTAAGTATATAATAACTTAAGTAAATTTACTTAATCTAATAAATTAACATAAAAAGGTAAAAAATGTAAATTTAAGGTAAAACATAATAATTACCATATTTACTAACATATATAAAAAGTTGAAAAAGATCTAAGTTAAAATAAAGCTTTAAAACCTGGGTTTACATTTTCGTCCTTAAAATTCATTACAATCGGGCCCTTAATTTTCAAAAAGGTCCTAAAGTTGCATTGCACTTTTGTCCCTATCCCTTTCTTCTTCTTCTTCTTCTCTAGCTGAGTGGACGGCTGACGACGGAGAGTGACGCCACCGCACGATCACCGCCCTGCCGACATCGTCCTTCCTTCTCCAAGCTCTTGGAGATTGCGCTCACTACTCCATCTTCCTCCATCGGTCTAGATTACTCGGAAATCCTAATTTTTGGAGGGAGTTAACCTCACCATCGTTGGAGACGATGCTAGTGGTTAAGCTCCCCATGCTTCTTCTTTGTCTAGACCTCGCCATCCTCTTCGTCGCCATTCACTATAAATACCCCCTCACCCCTCCAATTTCTCTCAAGTTGGCTCCCTTACCTCTTTGTCTGCAACTCCGGCGACCTTCCACACCACTCTTCGACATCCTCCATCCATTCTGCTTAACCGAGGAGATCTGTCAAGGTCAGCTGCATCTCTGGACACAGGTGCTAACCGAGGAGATCCTCCGCTTCACCTCACATTCACCGGCCAGAGATTCTTCTTTAACCCTCTAATTTCATCGTCTGCCATGTGCCTTCGGTGGAACCCTATTGACCCCTTCGTCCAGGTAATGGTAGATTAGGAGTAGGAGTAGGAGTAGGGTAGTTTAGGTAGGTAGTTAGTTAGGTAGCTTAGTCGTAATTTTAGAATTAAATGTTCATCTTCTTCGACTCCGGTGAGCTCCTTGAGTTCGCCAGAGCCTTAATTTCATCTTTTAAACTCGCTGATCACCTTCTTCTTTAATTCACAATCATTTCTATCACACTTAATCTCTAATTCGATCATTGATTCGCCAAAATCACCTTCACCATCACAGCTACTATCGCTGTCCATGGCGATAGTAACTGAGCTTAGATCCCCCTTCATATGGTCCTCCATCACTAATTCACAATCTAAGGATCCTAATCCACACTTTAATTTGTATAATTTCCACCTATAATCTAAATGCCCAATTTATAATTAAACTCCTTAGCTCACTGTCAATGGCAGCTCAGGAGTAGTTAAAACATTTAATTATATATATATTTATTATCGCAATTATCTGTTGACTTGTTTCCCCACTCAATTGAGTGGGAAAACAAGTCCTGAGCCTAATCCAACTTAGATTTATGAAAAATGGATTCACTGTTAAATCTTTCTTTTAATGATCAATTAAAGAAATTAATTTGTTCCTGAGGTTCCTACTCACCTCAGGATCCTTTTCAAGTCACTAATGGCACAATTTCTCATTTTGTGCACAAAATTCACTTTCATCGGAGCTTCGGCGAGCTCCGGCAAGTCAAAATTAGTCTTCAACCTGTAGAACTTGATGAAAAGCTCCAAATTGATGAAATATGGATTACTGATTGTTCTGAGGTCATTTATTTGAGGTTTTGATGGTTGGAGCTTGAGATAGGACTTTGTCTTCTCCAACTCCGGTCGAGTTGGAGAAGTCTAACAGAAGTTTTAAAAGAGGCATTTAATGGATCTAAAAGCTTCGATGCAATGCACTGAAGTTAATTATGCCTTCAAATTTGTGTAACAAACCTTTGATTCTTTTGATGAACAAAGTGCCTTAGGAGCTTAGGCAATGAGCCTGGAACCCTAATTTCTACGGTTTACACACCTGTTAAAGAGGTTGAGTGAATTTCTGAAGTTGAAAGGTTCATATTCAAGGTTTTAATTTCTTTTTAAGAGGTTTAAATCAAAAAGTCAATTTTTGAGACTTACAGTCAAGCCTGGGAAGGAGATTCTGATTCTGAGCACAATCAGATGATTTGAGAATCTTAAGTTGATTCTAATAATCTGTTGAATAGTATTAGAGTGATTAAATTGAGCTCAGACATGTATATTGATTTGCATTTCAACCTTTCCAATTTGGGTTATTTTCGAACCCAAACTGATGGCAGTGGCTCTTTGTTCAGATTTGATCTTAAATCCTGCCCAGATTAGTTGTTGAAATCAATTGAGAATATTCTTAGCTATCTGTTTACCTATTCAGAGATTGAAATTTTTTCTCTGAAGCTTTCAGAGAAGCTTGAAGCTTTAGGAGCTTCAAAACCCACTCCAACTACTGCAGAATCTTCTGCAAAACCTATTTGGACCCTTATTGAGGTAGGGAAATCCAAGCTGAAGACCCTGTGAGCATTAATTCCATTTCCAGGCTATATAACCCGTAGGAACCCCCTAGATTCACTTTTCAAATCGAAGAGGAAAACATCCTCTTATCTTAAAATTGACACTTCAATTCTGTAGAGCAACTCAAGAGCTTTCCAACAAGCTTTAAATCACTTGGAATGGAGCTTTGAGTAGGGAGATATCGTTGCTTGAAGTTCGCTTAGGAGGGGGGAAACATAGTCCCACATCGGTAAACTATGAGCACCCACCTTAGTACAAAAGGAGTTTGTGCAGTAAGCGATCCAATCGTCAAGCTCTCGGCGCGATCTGAACATCTGACCAATCTGAGCTCGTACGTGTGTGTGTGCGGGCATGTGTGTGCCTGCGAGTGTGCACTCGAGTGAGCATGTGCAATGTTGGCCCTGGGAGGGCAAGGCCTGGGAGACGTGAGCCGGTTCGACCTGAGAGGGTCAGTTTGGCATGAGAAATAAACTAAAATTGAACCCTAATGAAACCAAGTGAGGACCGAGTAGGGTTTGGTCCTACCCCAACCTCAAGGTGCTGTGTATCCTCGAAAGGACCTCATCGCAAATAAAAAAATAATTTTTGGTTAAAGAGCAAATAAACCCGGTTCAACTGAAGGTTTAAAGGGAAAGCTAATGAGCAGAGAAGTAGAAGGGCTGATGGCCAAGTGTTGAAATCATTAAAGTAAGAAAGAAAGCTGAAGGCTAAGGTTAAAAGGAAAGAAAGGAGAAGAACAGGCACGAATACTAGGAAGAAGACTAAGGGAAAAGAAGGCAAGAGCAAAAGAAGAGAGGAAAGAAAAGAGTTCGAGAGAATAAGAGAGCAATAAAAGAAAAGAGAAAGGATAAATAAAAGGAAAAGAGAGAAAGAAAGAAAGAAAGAAGAATAAGAAAGAGAGAGAGGCTGAAGAATAAAAAGAAAAGAATTTATTTTTTCTGCTATAAGTTAAGTTTCTTTTTGCTTACGGTTGTTGTAATAAGGCATGTTGTAATTAGAAAAACTCTTAGTTGCCTTACTTCTTTTGAAATAAAATAGAAATTAACATGTTTACTTGTTAATAAAGTAAATCATTTGAGTAAATGTGTTTTCATTTGGGATTTTGTATATTCCTTAAAGATTAAATCATTTGGCAAAATTCATGCTTTCTAAAATTAATTTAAATATACCTCCTATACTTATAAAGAAAAATAAAAGATAACTAGTGATTTTAGAATGAATTATACCTCCCAGCGAATGACCTGGACTCAACCAGTAAAAATTTGTAAAATGTTAGGTTAATTAGACCCTATACTACTAACCGACACAACTTTGAGTTAACCTAAGTGACTTTTCTCTACTCTTAATTAAGTAAAATTGACTTAATTAACTGAGTTGAGTAAGAAATGCACTGATAACCTTTGGCAAAAATATATTTGTCATCGCTTAATAAACCAACAGTAAATACTAATGACCATCGCATCGCCCAATCGTCAATGGTAGGTCGAGTACTGACATTTACTGTCGCCTTTTTGAATAAGCGATGGGAAAAATATCTTTGCATCAGTTTAAATAACCGACTACAAGCAACTGGTGGCATAGCCCATTTTTCTTGTAGTGCAAGAAGGGTCCAATCAAATAATCAATGACTCTATCCTAACCAAAATCGAGTGAGCGTTCCAAAAAAATTAATTTCAAAATTTTTTGAGGATGATAGACCACCAAAATTCACGATTTTCCAAGAGGGTGTCAATCTCTCCAGAACTTCTAGATCAGTGTGCAAGTTCAATATCTTGATCAGAACAATCACTAAGCAATTTCAAATTCGAAAATCATCTCTAGAAGAAGTGTAGAGAATTTCGAGATCCTTCCAAAAAAGTAAATTTCTAACAAATCTGAGCTGCGTGGAAATCACAGCAGTAGGATTAATCTATAGACCTCCAGAACTTAGGACAACCCTATGCACTTCCAGTAGAGAATTTCTCATGGCCAAACCACGATGATTTTGGCACTAAAATTTGAAGGGGAGTTCTCCTACTAAAAGGAACACCTCTAAGATTTTTTTTAAAATTTTTAGAGGTGTTTAGGA
Organism: Thalassia testudinum; assembly: GCA_037157565.1. Classification (NCBI taxonomy): domain Eukaryota; kingdom Viridiplantae; phylum Streptophyta; class Magnoliopsida; order Alismatales; family Hydrocharitaceae; genus Thalassia; species Thalassia testudinum. The sequence goes on along the minus strand of JAZHRO010000014.1, from coordinate 124,836,087 downwards.
TCCTTAAATTGTCTCCTCAACATGAATCTAGAAAATCATATTGCAAAATTAATGGGTTGCAGACTTAATGGTGGTGTTTTTCTTCGACAAACAAATGAGAGGGTTTTTTTTTTAACACACCACCATTTTTCTTGGTCCAAAGATGAGAAGTTACCTTTGGATTGTGGGAAGACAAGAACAAACCTTCAGGTCGATGGCGGTCTTCTTCTTGTGCTTCCTTTGATCCACCCAGCTCGTTCTCCTCCCATTGCCGATGCATGAGGTTCCAGCAACCACAAGTAGGGAAAGAAGAGCAAGTTAGATAACACAAATATGAATAATGACCAAGAAAATGAAAGCGAATAAGAGATCCATTGCCTCCCCAGCAATGGTGCCAAAAACTGACATCGAATGATGCATTTAGGTTAAAATTGTTATTTGTAGCATGTTTTATGATGTCAATTTCAAATAAAAGTATCAGATGTGAGTCTGAGTGTCGAACACAGGGAGGCATGAAATCAGATCAAATACTCACTTTGGTGCCACAAAAATTCATCGTTTGATTCATTTGCGAAAGACGGAACAAGAAAGAAAGAGAGATAGGGAGAGAGAGAGAAAGAAAGAGAAGGAGAAAGATAATGTTAGAAATCCATCATCAAGATAAGAATAATGTATCCAAAATATATCATCAAATGTTGTAATCAATACAATATAGATGAATGTTTAACAAAATAAAAGACATGAACTGCATTATAAAATAAAATAAAACTAAGAATATGGATGAAGATGGTGTCGAGGCAGCCACGGCGGTGGAGGAGCTTCCGTCGGTAGCTCGATGGCTTCAAGACCTTGCTTGGAGCTCTAGAAGGTGGTGCTATCTCTTGCGTGCAAGCTTGGTGCAAATGGGAGTGATAGGTCCCTTTTTATAGTTGAGGAGAGGGCTCAAATTCATTACCTGGTCAATAGCAACATTCAAAATGTTGCTATAGACCCATCGCAAGTGTTGCCCTAGCCCCACCCTCGTGCTTTCAATGTGCACAGCTGCCGTCCACTTGAGATTCGTGCGTGCTCCGTTTGAGCCATCTGACTAAAGATCGGACGACTGAAATCAAACTTCACCCACTATCTTAGTTCGTTACTTACACGCATTGGATTGGGCCTACTAGAGCGTGTGATCACGCACATTTCACGCGGAGGGATGGATAGCACTCATCGCACCCACTTCTTGATCGTAGGTCAGATCGAATGGCCCGATTTTCAATTGGAGCACGCGAGGAGAGGAACCTCTATGATTCGAACTCGCATCCGTTGGAGTGGAGAAGGCATCTGACAACTATGCTATCTGCGCGGATGGTCACGACGATGACGCAGCGTTCGAGAGATGGCATTTGTTGGATGAAGTTCTGATGGAGGTGAACATGTGATGAAGGATAAGTTGAAGCATGATGGAAAGCATGCGTGGCAGCCACGTGTCGCATTTTGGGCCGTTGATCAATGGATCAACTGTTAGGACTTCTTGAGCTTGTTGTGGGAGCTACGAAGGTTGGATTGGTATGATTTTTAATCTGTTGGACTCCGTTTGTTGATCCAGATCCATCTGTATGGTACGATTTCTCATCTGAGACCTATTTCAAAATGGACTTGTACACATGGTCATTAAACATCAATTTTAAGTGATTAAAATGTAAAGATCAAGCAATATGCATGCAATGCTCCCAAGCCCATTATAATATGCATGCAAGTATCCCTAAAAATGACTCTAATTGATAATATTAACACTGAACATTGTAGAGTCATCATCAAGTTCCTCAAGTTTAGGGCCATCAGATGATTCATCGAATTCCTCAAGCCTAGTTGCCTCACTAAAATCATGTGCTGTAAACTCAGGTGAGACTTCACATAATGATTCTTCACCTTCAGAATCAAAGAATTCTAAATCCACATTAATGTATGTCTCAAAATCATCAATCACTTTATAATCCATGGAGACATACCTTTCCTCATACCCCGACTTAGGGATCTCAAGTGAAGAAATTAGTTCATCCTTATTTGATTACTCTAGAACAACCTAAACAACCTCGGTCTCATAAAACGTGTCTCCCCTACAGGTGCCTGAGTAGATTCTGATATAGGCTCTCCTGTCAGGGGTTCATCTTGGAAATATTCCCAAGATTAGACTAAGGCAATGACAAATCTCATCCTCAATTTCGATAACTTTCCAAGTAAAAACTCACCCGAGTTCTTATCCTTAACATCTTGAAGCCAATCCAATAAATACTTGTTAACATCGTCAATCATCTCAATTAGAGGCTCCAATTTTTCAGTACAAGGTGTTGACTATGCTTCTAAAAATTGTATGGTATTCCTTAAGTTAGCCAACACCTTATCTTGGACCTGGTTAACCTAAACCAAATGGTCTGGTTCAGGGTTGGCGGGTTTGGGCTCAGTAAGGGGAGTCAACGAATTGAGGTTCTTGATACCCTTCCTAATAATAGGTCATTTCTTGTTGTCCATAAGGGGGTGATGACCTATATGCATTGTAATATGAGGAAGGGTAAGGATCAGTGTATCCTTCTTGATTGTAGATCATATTAGGTTGTCCATATAAGGGTAGTGATATATAATCAATGAAGCTTGGAGAAGGATAAGAATCAAGATCATGGTGTCCAGGGTTAGACGATGAACACGGAGGTCAGGAACTGTATCCCCAATCAGGATTATCCCAACTAGAAGATGGATAAGAATAAGTCTGGTTGAAATAATAATCATTTTGCAAATAAGTAGTGGTAGGAGGGTAGGAGTGGAAGTGTGAATAGGATGTGGAAGGATCCATGACAGAATGAGGGGAGGAAAGGTGCCCTGCAATACAAATAATCAAACCTATCCTTAAGTAAGCTAGCCTAAAGACTTACAAACTCCCAGAACCCGTCTTGAGATGAAATGATTTTATCATGTATTTTCGGTCAATCCAACTAGTTAAAGGGAGGGGCTGGGGAGAAGGTTCTTCCCTTGGCTTTCGTCTCAGGTTCATTTGCTAACCTCCAACTGCAATCATTTGATTCTGGTCTCCTAGCTAGACATTAGATTGAATGGTAGAAATGGACTAATAAAAAATAATCTCAATCTGGGCTCCGAAGAGTGAGTCCAATCCTTAAGGCCAATGTCTACTCTATTTTAATTAGGGTTAGGTTTGAGTGTGCTTTGGAATGTGATGGGCCCTTTATCTGGGTTGTGCCCTTAATGATTGATTGATATGTGTGTGCGTGCACAACCTGTGGTTTTCAATTAAGATTATTTTTGGATGCGGTGAATTTTAGGGTTTAAATATTGCTTAGTCGCGTTTAGGATTCAACTTTAGGTATATTCAATCAAGTTCAGTTGGCACACCAGGTTTTGAAAGCACAGGTGAAGATGTCTTCCTTTAAAGCTTAAAAGAATGTGGAATGCTTGGTTAATCTTAAAAGTTAAACTTATTTGGCAGCTACTTAATGAGTTGTTTTTAGTTGAAGTGGTGTGGCCCAAATAACTCAAACAATTGGCTTGATGCACCACTTAATTAGGCACACAAGTGATTACCTAATATGATTTCTACTCAATTATGTGTTGATGAGTGTACTGTTCCCAAAGATCATGTTACCGGTTGTTAGAAGAGGTTGTGTACCTCTATGAGATTTTTAAAAAATTTTTCTTTTATATGCAGAGGGTGAGGTAGGTGGAAGTGTCAAACAAACAATCAAAACTAACCTTAGAGTTTATGCATGCTCCTAGGTTAATTATGGTTTGTGTTATTAGGTGGTGGAAAGAAATCTAGTGGGTGGGGAGGTGGGGTTACATACAAACCCTTCAACAGAACTTTACTCCAATCTACCGCTTTTGTCTGCCTCGTGAGAGTACCTGCAATCACAATAAGAAATGAGAGAAGTAAGGTAAATGATATGTAAGTTGGAAAAAGTGAAAAATCAAAAAATGTTGCCTCCACAGCAATGGCACTAAAATGTTGTAGAGGAAAATCGTCGCAAAAAGATTGAGTTTGGAAAACCTATCATTGTAGCGCAATTTGCAAGGAAAATCCATCAACAGATAATTTTAATCAAAACTCAAAAGGAATTCTGGGACAAACACAGGGAGGTGGACGTTTGATCAAAAATCATGTTTGATTTGTTGTCACAAAGTAGATTAGCTGGTTGAATTGAATCTATGCTAGCTATCTACTTTACGAATAATGAATAAAAGAGAGAGAATAATACAAATAAGGACAAAATAGAGAGAATGAACAGGTATTTCATAATCATCAAGTGATGTTCATTACAACTAATCTTTTCAACTACTCCTTACACTAGAAAACAAGAAATCTACCCTAGAAGGTAATACAAGAGAAGGTGAAGAGAAGTTATCCTCCTCAACGACGAAGGTGGTGAGATGCGGGACAAAAGAGAATGATGACAGACGACAGAGGATAGGGTAAGGCGACGTCGTAGTGGGATCCGCTTTTCGAATGACAGTGAGAGGACAATCGTGGGATGCTATACGAAGGAGGTGAGAAGATGGAAAATTATTTTTGTAACTCTGATGGACATCCTGAGTTTAGGACCAGCTCGTAGAGCCTTTAAGAGGGTGAGAGAAGTGAGAAAGGGATGAAGAAAGTGTGGGGGTCGTAGGTCTATTTATAGGTGAAGAATAGAGGGGCAATTAGGTCAATTCATGTTTAAAACATTAATGTCAGGGTCATTAGTGATGGATTTATTCGACACTAGAGCCCTGAATGTGGGCTTAGTGCATGCCTGCTCATGCCTCTTCTTCTCTGCACTCAAAATGCCCACACACGAACATGCACTCTCAGTCATCTGATCGTAAGATCAGACGACTTAAAATGCATTGCGCCTGCACCTTCATCGTGCACTTGCACCACTCCTCACTTCTGGGTGTGCCATGTGGTTGCTCCATCGCACATCACATGGGCCAATTTGGCCACACCCACCCTCAGGCCTTAATTTGAGGTGAGGCACGGCTCGAACCCATGCCCCACCTCTTCGCGTGAAGGCACTACCACGATGCCAAGCCGCCCTTTGAGGTGAGCTTTGGTTTTGAGCTCAAGTGCCCTTGACCATTGGATCAAGATCCAATGGTTAAGGTTGATCATGCAAATGATGAGAGGGAGAGGGTAGCGGGAGTTCATGGCCGATGTGGGCAGCTGAGATGGCTCCATGTGGCGTCATCTTGGCTATCTATCTTCTTTGTTTTGTAGATGGTGCCACGGATGTCGAATTCGATCAATTTTCATGTCATTGGGCTGCGATCGTCGATCCAAACCCATCCATACGGTCTGATTTGTTGTCTGAAGAATGGATTTACACCAACTGGCCCCTTGATTTCTAATCTTTCTTGGGTTGCATTTGATGCTACGGAAGTTCGATCAGGGTGATCTTGGAGTCGTTGAACTCCAATCGTCTCATTGATCAAATCTGTATGGTTAGTTTTATTCGAGGCCCCGATATGATATTGCCCTTTTACCTAAACACAGAAAGAGAAAATTAACCTAAATGCAAGATGATGCATGTTATGCAATATTTATAATATATGATGCTACTATATGCGTAAGAACATGCATAAATGGAGGGTTTATGTGATATAAGCATGTTTTCATCAGTAGGTCTTTGTTGGCCTCAGGGTGGCCAACTTCATCATCCCTCTCGTCCTCCCCCTCATCCCCCTCCCCCTTATCCCCCTCCTTACCCTCGTCATCATGGGAGTCCTGTATGTCATCCCCGTCCCCCTCATCTTGGTTAGGGTCGTGACTGCCAACCTCATCCTTAGGCTCAGGTAACATCACAAACTCAGGGATAACTGGCTTCTTCCCTTTCCTTGTAAAAGGGGATTGTGCAAGTGCACCAGGACGAATATATGTGTGTGTACCGGAGGGGGCATGACATTGGGAGTGGGTACTAAATATGTATCAGTGGTAAGAGTGTAGGGGTCCTAGGGGGAGTAGGCTAGGTAGGGAAGGTCTAGGTGCGAGGAGGTCGTGTACGGGGAGGCTGTGTGGTAGGTGGTTGCATGGAAGGAGGTGTGTGGTACGGGGGTCCTGGGTATTGGGGGTGGTGTCAGGAGTCCTCTAACAAGAAGCCCACTTCTTTAGTTTCACCATCTGCACAACACAAAAAAAAAAAAATTAGTGGCAAAAAAATACATAAATATATAATTCATATAAAAAACATGCATATAACTAAAAGCAATCAGTAATGTTACCTTAAATAATACTGGCCGTGTAGAAGGAAAAATTAATAGAACTATGTCAGCAACCTATAACAAGAGTAAACAAATTATTATATAAGTATAAGAATGCTTTATGAGTAAATTTATATTACAAAAAAGGGTTTGTAAATTGTACGTTATTTATCAACATTTGTTCATTTGGTTCTAAATCTGGTTGTGGAAGTTCTTGGTATACTTTAGGTTCTAATTTAGGGTTCCCCTTCCTTTTTAGAATCGTAATAACTACGTGGCATTGTTCTAATCGGAATTACCCATCCACTTTTGCTATTATCAGTCACATTAAAGACTTGAGAGACTTGACAAGCTAAAGTAAACAGTTCAGTGTTCTGGAGAATTCGGTGGTTATTATTTACACTTATATACTTGTGTTTCTTATCAACCTTAAATCTGATGCCTCCCTTGAAAACATCAAACCATTTACACTTGAAGAGGACAACTGTCGAATGCTCTGAATCAGTGTTTTAAAAGTAATGCGCTGTAGTATAGCTGATAAATTGCATAAAACACTTCAAATTTATAGCTCGAAAAACATTTCGAGGTCGAATGCGGGGAGCAATATAGCAATTTATCTCAAAATCACAATTTTAAGCAAGAAGATAGCAATGTAATAGCAATTTCAAGCACAAATGATATAGATATAAATTCAAGATTCAATGTGGCAAAAAGTTAGGGTAAAAATGGTGATTTAAATCACCAAATTACCCTATTACAATTCTACTTAAATAATGCAATAGTATCAATAAACCAAATGCCACGTCAACTTAAGTGCTATAGTGTCCCAGAACTAGCTCTTTTTCCTGCAGGCCTTAGGGAGAGGCACAAGCACAGCACATCACAGCACCAACAAAGGCTAAGTGTAGAGAGCAGTAGAGGGCAAAACCCCCCCTCTCTCTCTTTCTCCTCTCTTAGATTGGGCAAACCAGACCAGACCCAGGTAACTGGGAAATCTGATCAGCACCCAAGCCCACGTGGCATGAGCACAGGTGTGGGCGTGAGTGTGCACGTGAGGCACTGCGTGTGCGAGGGCATGGTAGGGACCTGACCTCAGTGACTCCTAGGCGATAGGCCCTCGTAACAAAAAAAATATGACCCCTATTGAAGGCGCACCGCTCTACGATGTGGGACTATTTGGTCTCTCCTCTGTTGCGACGCAACAGCTGGTGAAGATGCCTCCAATTGAGGTCGAGAAAGAGGCTTTAGAGTTCAATTAGGCACCGAGTTCACTTCCTGGGACATAGCTACAGAGCCTGGGAGTGAAACCTGGAGCAGTTGTGGCCAGAGAATTGAAGGCATGGTCGGTGAAATCACAGGTGGCAGCGGAGGTCTGGTGGGCACTTGAAAAATAAAGCATGGCCTTGCAGCCATGTCAAATAAGCTCAAAAGCTTCGCTGTGTAGCAGCGAGTGCCTTGGTGGGTATTACGTCACATTAGGGTGTGTGTGGTGGTCCAGTGATTTCGGGAAGGTGGTGTAGTGAGGGTGGTGTTGAGTGGAGGCACTAAGTGGCCAATCCCCTCAATTGCTTGAGGAGTTTTAGTGGGTGAGGAACGGCAAAGCTTATGAGGTGGTCGATGACAAAGCCATTTTCACACATTTGAAAGTCGTCGGAATCGTACTATAGTTGAACAAAAACATTCGTCAAAAATAAGTTTGTCAAAATTACGAGACTTGAGTCCCGGTCGTTCGTCTCTGGGAGGCATTTGTTCTACTTTAGAATTCGATCTTATACCACTCTACTCTATTTAAAAATGCACGTCGATTTCCAATATCCTGATTAAGATTTCACCACTTATATTATGAACTCTGATTACGTGCACATGTGTTAGATAAATCACAAAGGTGAACGTGTAAGTTTCTGTGCGCAGGATTCTAGTGAGGTGGTGACTATTTACAGAAAACGTATCTATTGTTAGATTCTCTATATTTTCAGGAAACAACATGCTTGTTGAGAAATAGATAAACAATTGAAAACAGGCAACTTGAATTACACAAAAAGAATGGCAATCATTCAGCTCATGGTGATTTCAAACATATAGCGATATATATAAAATTGTATTTTTTTTATTCATTCCATTGGAGAGTTGTTTGCAACATGAACTGTAGAGGAAAGCTTGTACATAAATGCTTAAAATGGAAATCTAGCTACCAGAAAACGATCGCATACAAGAATCTACGGGGGGATTTTGCATGCATCATTCGGGGAGAATAAGGACTACGCTACTAAGCAGTGATAAAAAGCAGTAAAACTATGAAGGGCATAAACTACTAATCTAGATCTAGCAGAACAAAAGGGCATTTGGGGGTGGTCCCCAATGGCCTTGGAGTGGTCGGGAGGAAAATGAGGGGTGGCCAATGGAGCTTAGGCCGGCCCTTGGAGAGACAGAGGAGTGATCCAGCATCCCAGCATGGTGTCCATGGTGGCGGTGAACTCGTGGAGATGGAGTGGTTATCCTAAGTGGAGGTGGATGTGAATGGAGCCAATGGAGTGAATGGGTGCCAAGAATGTGAATGGGTGCAAATGGCCACCCATTGGGTCTTTTTATAGACCCAAGGGCTTCTCTCCAGAGAGGTGTGGAACCCTCTAGACGGTGTCCAAGAGTGGCCGGCCATATGGTTATGAGATCCAAAAAATGTAGATCTCATTTTGAATGCCTCTTGGTTGCTAAATTTGGCAACCAAGAGGTGGCGCCACTTCAAGAGAGTTCTAGAGAACTCTAGAGAAATGTGTGTGTGTGTGTGTGTGGTCATGCTTTATGTGGCTAGGTGGCTTAGGTTAGGTCCTAAGGGGTTTAAGTAGGTGTATGTCTTGAATTAGGGTTACAAACCCTAATTGCTAAGGGGAATTTGCAATTAAACTCAACCCAAGTTTAATTGAATGAGTGTGAACCTAATTGAGAGTGAAATAACCCAATTAGGTTGGGTTTAGGCCAATTGGACTCTCACTAAGTCCAATTGAACTTGTGTGGGTTGAAATCTAAGCTCAATTGGATTCAATGAGTCCAATTGACTTAGGTGAAGGTAATTGACTTTGATCTAAGTCAATAGGGTTTGGTGAGGACCTAATTAGCTCCTTAAGTAGGTCTAGAGGTGATGTACTAGGGTTAGGGCACCTTAATTTAGGTTCCTATGGTGTTGGGATTAGGTCTATGGAGCTAGAGATCCAAGATGAAGGCTTGAATCTCAAAACAGGGATTGGAGACTAGTACCAGACGTCCAAAAATGTGATCAGACGACTTATACTCAAAAATCAGAAGTCCAGACTTCAGTTCTGGACGTCCAATCTGAGTCAGGGGGAAATAAAGGTTCTGTTTTGGGTATTCTGTAGAAATTGGACGTCTGATAAAGTGTATGGACGTCTAATAACACTGTAGAAGTGGGTTTGAGGTGTGCAGGAGTTGGCTAATGGTCCTGGATGTCCTATAACTTATCTGGACGTCCAGATAAGGGTTGGAACTAGGGTTTTAGGGCTTTCTAGGGTGTTGTGACCTAATCTAAGGGTGGCTAGGGCTTGGGGAAGTCTCTAAGCTATCCTAGGGCTAGGATGGGCCTAAGCTCTTCATATTTTACTGCTTTATTTCTACTTAATAGAATAGCAAACCTTTAACTCCCTTACATCATTATTCCTACATCTAATGTAAGCCTTCTACTCCAGCTCTGCTGCAACTCCCATTATTCCTGATCCAGCTTTAGATCCTGCTCCAGATCAGCTTATTGCCTACAATCGACATAATACACTTAATCAGCACATTATAACATTATTTTATGCACAGCTAAAGTAAAGCAGTAAAGATGCAGATAATGCTTATGCATGCATGAATAATCCTAACTTATTCTAAGTTCTAGCTTAATCTAGGTCAATTAAGACCTATGATTGCTGCGTAATCATAACCCCATGCCTATTCTATGAATTCCACCCCGGCTTTAGGCTTTGGTAGAGAATCTCTGAGGGAAAAGATTATATATTTGGTGGCTCACTCTCACTTGGTGCTACATAGAGACTAGTACTATAGAATCTAGATTCCCAGACTACTAAGTAACTCAACTCAGAGAAAGACGAGAAAAACTATGCTCTCTTTTGATTCCTTTTTATTCATTCTCTCTTTCTCTTTTTCTTTTCTTCTCTTTCTTTCTCTTAGAGCTCACAACCTCACCAGATTCACATATATGACCTGTATTTGGTGGTCTCACTAGGCATTAACACTTTAATTGAGTTTCAATAACCCTAACACTAAGGCGGAATCCCTCAACCAGTATTTGGGCGATCAGAAACACAAGAAAGGTGGGTTAAGGCCATATTTGGTGGATTTGAAATTTATTTGGTGGTATTGCCTCAATGCAACTGAACTAAATATTCACTTTTTTTCTTTGCTTTTTCTTCTTTTTCTAATTTTTTTTCAATTTTTCTTTCTTTTCATCATTTTTTTTTCATTTCATCTCTTTCTTTCTCTCTTTTTTTTTTTCAACATAGCACATCCATGTACTTTATTGAGGAGGCATTATTAGCGATTGGTGGTACTCAAGAGACATTGGGTGGCTTATTTGGTGGAAGTGCCTACTCAGGGCATTGGGAGAGATGGATAGGACGGCGTATTTCTGACCTCGACATCAATACCCTCCTTCAGCCGAGGATTCCATAAAGAATGGTCGTAACCATCCACCTTAGCCCTAGTTTTATGAAAACTCGCTCTCCGCATATTTGCCTTATTTGGTGGCTCTCACAATTCGCACAAAGATGTCTACATAGGAACCAAGAGCGAAAACTATGCCTTATCTCAGAATATCGTCCCCTAATTATCTAGGATTCCAAATTCCTTGCACTAATCTTAAAGCACCAGTACACTCTACTCTCTTCTCACACTATTTGGTGGATTTTTGCAAGACAATCTGCTTGACTCCCAAAACAGTGTCCAGGGGTTCAGGAGAAAAAGCACTGCTTCTTCTTGATAGACTGAAGATGTTTACCAGCCTTCACCGTGAATCCATTGCAAATTCTATGTGTGTGTGAAAAGTTGTACTGGATTCCAGATTATAGGAATCTGATGAGTCCATTAAAATGGACTAATATTAAGCCTAAGTATATTTAATCGTATAGTTTAGGTGTGTTAATAATGGCAATTAAGTTATAGAATATTTGTATGCCTTATAATTTGAGTTTATAACATTCTATAACTTAATTATTTTATTATTTTTATGTGCATGTAATAAAATACAGAAAGAATAAGGGTGGGGGGATAATTTCCCCAAACAGTCGATTCTTTCCCCCTTGCCCCGCCGGACATTGGGGCAATCTTCTCCAACGCTCGCCAGCCAAAAACAGAAAGGGATTTGCAAATACCTAGATTGGCGCACGGAGGGAGAGAGAGGACTTAAAAAGAGAAGAGGCGGCGTGCACAAGGAGGAATCTTTCCCCCTCGCGGGGAACTGCTTCACCGTGGAAAGGGCGAACCTTGTGATCCAGAGAAAAAAAAGCGTGCACTGTGCCGCACTGTGCCCTCTTTCCCCTTGCGGGGAAAAAGTCTTCTCCTCCCGCAAGCCTCCGCCGATGCATCCTCCTTGCATGCTGCAGGCAACCACGCGCCATCTCCAGCCATAGCAGGCACAGCAATCCGGCCAGCGTGCCTCTCCCTTGCTGCGCCTCCTTGCAGCATCCACCAAGCCACCAAGACACAGCAGGCGCCATTACCAGTGCCTCCTATTGCAGGCAGATCTCCAGCCCGTGCGCGCACATGGGTCACTGTAGCTCCACGCCACAGCAGGCTCTCACGCACAAGCCCGTGCCTCTCCTCCAGCGTGCCCCAACCTCTCAAGCAGGCACCCGCACACCATCTCCCTTACCTCAACCCTGCCTGCTCGCCATCTTCCAGCGCGCCCCACCGCTCCACCCTCCTACAGACCGTCGCCCATCTGCAAGCGCACCCCACCCTGCGCGCATCCACGTCACACCACTCCTCCCTGCAAAAGGCGTTCACGCACTGCACAGCAGATGCCGCACCCTCTCTGCCCGCAAGTCTTTTCCGCAACGCACCTCCAACCACCTGCAGACCGTGACAGCAAGCGCATGCCCGCGCAACAGCGCGCGGGCGCCCGCTCGCACAGCCGTAGCAGCAACTACACTCTCTTGCTCCACAGGCCGGAGCTCCGGCCACCGCCGCCGGTCGCCTCCAGCCACCTCCGCCGCCGCTGCTACCACCGTCGGAAAGCTCTCGACCTCGCCGTCCTCTTGAGCCCTGCATCGACCCCCGCTGTTCTCTCTCTCTCAAGGAGGAGAGGAAGAAAGCTCTATTTTTATCTTAATTAGAAATTACATTCAATGCCATTGCCACCAATTTGATTTTTTTATTATTGTTATATTATGGTAGAATTGCATTCAAGCACTCATAGTTCTTTCTAATTGCATGGTATTGATATTGGCTAGTTTAAAGATTGATTTTGGACTTGATTTAAGTACTAACTGTCTTTAGTACACATCACGTGAAAACTGCATTAACTCATCCTAAATTTATTGAGGATTTCTATGAGGGAAAACTACACTTACACCCTTAACTTTTTAGGTTATTGCAAATCTACTTTCTTTCACACTTTAAGTCCAATTTGAAAAGGGATTTCGCACTATCTGAGATAACATTAAATAATTAAAGTATTTATTGCATCATTGCCTCCCTGTGGACATGACCTGCTGATAGCGATGGCATGAAGAGATAACCGGGTTTTATTGTTATGTCATTGTAGTATAGCCAGTTATTGCCATCATTTCAAATATATAATTTTTTACTCGGAAAATAAAAGAGTTCCCGAGGTCGAACTCAGGGAGCAAGTTGTATTCTAGGGGTACAAAGTTTCTTTTACAAAAATATAGATAGATAGAGAGAGATGAAAATTTGTTGGCTTCTTCTTTCTCGTCTGTCTTCTTCTTCCTTTTCTCTTCTCTTTGGCTTTTGGTTCCTTTATCTCCTTGTGGTCTTCTTCTTCTTTCTGTCTTCTTTATCTGCAGCAGTGGGTGATGTTCTTCTTCGTCTTTCAGCTCTTGTTTCTGCTTTGTCTCTTTCTTTTTCTGCAGAGCGGTCCTTGTCCTGTTCTTCTTCCTCTTTTCTGCCTTCAGAGCGTCGTCTGATTTTCTAATCAGACGACTTAAACCACCGCTGCTACAGTGCCGCTCGGTGCTCCTTCCTTCAGCTTTCGTCGTCCTTCTTCTCTGCCTCGCTCGTCTTCTTCTTCTTCGCCTTTTCCTCTTTGCTTCGAGCAGTCCTGGCTGCTCTTCTTCCGTCAGTCTTCTTCTCCGGTTCTTCTTCTTCACCTGTGCCTGCAAACTTGCACCGCTTGATCAGAGGGGCAAAACCTATCTCTACCCTCCCCCGCGTCTCTCTCTCACAGAAGCCACTCTTAGGAAAGCTCTCCCAGAGCTGCCGGGTTGCCGGGTACGGGTCGCGCCCGGGTCCAGGCCCACCGGCGTGAGTGGTGGGCGACGAGTGCAGGTCAGTCTAAGTCGGGTCGGGCCAGGTCCGCGAGGCGTGAGCGCGGACGAGACCGGGTCGAGCGAGCGAGTGAGTGAGAGGGACCTCACCCCGTGCTCAGGAGGCAACGAGCATAAGGCACTTTTTTCCTTTATGCGGGCGCTCTCCTCTAAAAGGTTACGAGGTGGGACTAAATGTCCCACCCCAATTTGGGTGCCTGCGCGGAGGAAGCAGCGGCAGTCGAGGCGAAGCACGGGGGCTTCGCGCGAGAGCTTTGCCTCAACTACAGCCTAATGCTTTGCCGAAGTGCCCCCGCACAGCCTGGGAGGGTGACCTGGGCGCGGCGCACCTGGGGCAGTAGGTGAAGAAGCTGCTTCGCTTCAACAATGGCGGCGACGAGCGCAGGTACCTGCCCAAAGAAAAATGGCCTCTCGGCCCAATCAGAAACGCGGAGGACCTTCGCCGTGGCACGGCGAAGGTGGTCGGGGGGTGTGCAGGCGGCGGGGCGGAGCCCAAGAGCTGCCCTAGGTCGGACTGTGGGTCGGAAGATGGGTTTGTTCGGTGGAGTTGGAGAGGGTGATGTGGGGGAAGTGGAAGGGCGGAGGTTGATCAGGGTGAGGAGGCGGAGGTTCTGCGGTGGTCGGCGAGCCGTGTGGGTTGCTGGAGTGATGGGAGCGGCTCGTCGAAGGATGGCCGGAGGCGGAGAAGGTGAGGGTGATTGGTCGGAATCGAGGTAACAGTAAAGATGTAAAATGAGGAAAAGGAAGAGGGGAGGAAGAGGAGGAGTCCTACCTACTTAGCAGAAGGAGGAAGGGCCGGAGCGGGCGACAGTCGTATCGACTGTCGCCGGAGAAGAAGATGCCCGGGGGAAGGGGCAACGGCGAGCAGAGGGCCGGAGAGGCGCCAACTGGGTGCGGCGTGGCGCGGGAAGAGCGAGGGAGAGCAACCCTGCAGCTGGTAGTGCGGCAGAGCGACGAGGGGGAAGAGGGGAGGCCGCCGGAGCTGGAGGGCTTCCTGTCGGAGTGGGAAGAGAGGAAGTGGGGGTCTTTCTCCATCAGGACCGAGCTGCTCAGAACGGCGGAGCGACGGGGGTATTTATAGAGGTGGAATCAGAGAGGAGGGCGGAGGGAGACGACGTGTCTCCCTCGCCGGAGGACGCCGGAGATGGAAACCCATACCGTTCGTGCGTTCGCACGGCCGGTATGGTGGGTTGCAGTGACCAGGGGGGTGTTCCTGCGACGGCTGACGATGCAGGGCACCCCCGGTTGACTTGCCAGCCCCTCCCCCTCACCCTGCGCGGCGCCATGCTCCGCGCAAGGTCGCCGGAGCATGGTGCTGCCAGGTTTTGGCAGGAGGGACCTGAATGCGAAGAACGAAGGAGAGTTAGGGGTAGAAATGTGAGGGATCAAAAGTTGAGGGCCAAAAAGTAAATATATGAGGACCAAAGTGCAAAGTTGATCAAGAAGGTTTCTTCTTAGGCTCAAGTTTTTATACATGACTAATTAGGACCTAAGGAATTTGATGGTGAATTTTATTTCTAGATTAAACCTTGTTTGACCGGTCAATTTATGCAAAAACCCAAATTAAGTTATTAATTGGGCATGGTTCTCAATGTAGGTCAAAATGGGATCTGAAGGCCAAATTGAAGGTTCTAAACCCTAGAGATTATTTTTCTATGAATTTTAGAGGGTTTATTCTATTTTTACTTTGCCTCGAACCTCGTGAATTGATGTGGGTTTATTTTAAGGTTACAGATTATCATTTAGTTCCTTGGAATTGCTGTAGCCCTTGTCAGATCATCCCACTTTCCTTCTTATTCGGTTTGCTTGACCTGTGTTTGGACCCTGAATTACCCTGTATGCAAATTATACTGGTAAAATTGCATTTTTACCCCTTATGACTTATTTTCTCCTTAAACTCAGAATTCTCTGAGTTAAGCCTTTCCTTGAGTTATGTAGGAGCTTTTATCCTTTGTATTGGGTCAAAATGAGCTAGTTATGGCTCATGATGAGGTTCTCACCATACCCCCATGCCTAGCTTTTGCTAGTCCCTTAGCAAAAACTTAAGGTTTCAACCCTTGTTCTAGACCATGAAGTTCTTAATAGCTTTAGATAAGTGTTTTTTTATTTGAGCTTAGATTAGGTTAGAATGCTGACCATAGGCCTAAAAGGTACTCTAGTACCAATCAAGATCCAAATCTGTCTAGCCTTAGCCTCAGTCTTTAGCAAAGGTTTTTAAGGCCCATAAGAACTAACCTAAG
Organism: Thalassia testudinum; assembly: GCA_037157565.1. NCBI lineage: Eukaryota > Viridiplantae > Streptophyta > Magnoliopsida > Alismatales > Hydrocharitaceae > Thalassia > Thalassia testudinum. The sequence goes on along the minus strand of JAZHRO010000014.1, from coordinate 124,820,126 downwards.
GTTTATTGGACTTTGTGGTTAAAGTACCCATGCTTGAAATGATTTTAGCCCTGGCTCAGTTCGCAGTGCATTTTATAAGAGAGAGATAGAAAGTTTTTCTGTTTGGAGAGTTTTCTCTCTCTTTTTCTTTTTAGTTCTAGCCAAGGATTGGCTTTTCAACACGGTCTGTATCAGATTCCTTGCTCCCATCATCAATCCTCTACGGTTCCTGGCGATCGATGCTTCGAGATAGCACCGCCCATGGCAACCCCCGGAACCCTGGCTATTGAGATTTCGAGATAATCCAATCCATGGTGTTCCGTGACCGAATCTAGACCCTGGCAATTGACACTTCGAGATAATGCCATCCATGGAATCTGAACCAGCAGAGTGCTTACATGCCCCCAGTAGGATATGTAAATATCCTAAGAGACAAGCACCGAGGAGATGATATTTTGTTACGTATCTTCGAGGGGATTTCCCGCCTCTCCGCGCTGGGAACTCGTCCAAATCAACTTGTGTTGATCGGCCGCTCCTATTCTAGGTGTTCTTTTTAGAATTTTGCGACGCTTCTGCGTGATTTTGATTTTTACGCTTACTGAACCAGGCTATGTGTGAGGTTAGGGTGCTTAGGTTACTGAGTCCCGTAAACCAAAAATTAGTTAACGAGGCCAAATACTCCCTAAGCCTTGGACCTAGTACTTAAGCTTTTCATTTTCCTCAACCTCTTGAGGATTGTCTAGATCTTAATGGGTACTAAGAGTCTATTCAAGAATGCCTAAGGTTTGCGTTCTTACTAATCTCATTATGCACTTTTCAGTTATTTTCTTGAATGAGGTCTAGAACTTAGGTTAATTCCTTAGTTCCTTACTAATGACTATCACCTTTTCTCATAATTTTGTGCTCCTTTTTTATTTTGTTTCTTTTCTCCTTCTCCTTCACAAAATTTCCCTCTCCTCTTTTCCTCTTATTCTTTTTCAAAAATTTTTAATTTTTATGGTGTTTTTGGCATATGTGAATTTTTTTGTTTGAAACCTTTTCTTACAAGTTTTGCACTTTCATACCCCCCCATGCCTAAGATTTGCAATGTCCTCATTGTAACCTAGGGGGTTTTTATTCAACTTAGTTCATACATTAGGACAGATGTTTTGATGAGTGAATGGGTCGGGGTGACTGTTGCGGACGATTTCTAATCTCAGATGCAAGCACCTGAGGTGGAGTCGGCTGTCCTAAAGTGTGAACTTCAAGTGCAAAAAGGTGTCAGAACAAGTTTCAGGTTTGCAAAGAGAATGACGGGCTGCCTCCCGTTGAGCGCTAAATTTGATGCCTTCGGCCAAGCGGGAAATGCGATGGAGAGGGGATGGTCAAATCAGCGGAGTTTTGTAAGACAAGCACCTTGATTAAGAGCCTGGTTGGTCCGACCAGGTGCTTGTTCAGATCAACAGGCTGATGATGCAGCCCAAACCCAATCAATCTAGTGGGTTGATAGATGTGGATAAAAAGGTGTGGAGCCCACCACAAACTATGAAGCTCAGATGGATGTGGAAGTGTAAACGCAGGGTTTGGCTGAGTCGAATCAGCCTGGTCAGAGTAGGGACCCGTAGAATAATCAATGAATGACGTGGAAACCCTACAGGGGTGATCAGAGAATGATAGAGCATGGTATGTAGTCTGATCAATGTTCGAAACCCGATGTGGAAATGCAATCGGCTCGGTGAGAGGTGAATCTGAATAGAAATTGAGTCCGGTTGCGGGTCGGGGTTGGGAAGAGGTTTTGATTAGTTCTGTGTGTGCAGACGAGGTGGCAACTGTGTGTGAGGGCTCTTCTAGAAAGGAATGACAAGTGATTTTCTGTAAAGAGTCCTCTAGGTAACTATCAAATGCCTGAAGAGTGTCTGTAGGATGAAAGAAATCTAATTTGAGCAAAGATTTGAATTCTGGGTTGCAATCACTCTTGGCATTTTCTATTTTTGGTTCCTGAGGATCGAAAAGGAATGATTCTGTGTTATCAGTGATCTCGGGAATCAGGACCTCAGAGTCGAAGTCAGAGTCATGTGAACTGAGGTCGTAGATGGGCCTGGCGTGTTCAGGAAGGAAAGTCTCTCCGCAATTATAGTCAGATCTGAAATTGTCGGAGAGTTGGCGAAATTGAGATTCATGATCATGAATTCCACCACAGCAAAAATCATCAGCAGCAGCCTGACTGGGTTCTAGCCTATATGTCAATTCTGGGCTCAAAAAGGTGTTCTGTTCAAGCTCGAAGCTGGTAGGATAGACCCCATTAAAACCTTGCTCATCCAAATCCTCAGTTTCTGTATCATAAATTGGCATGTTTTCTGAAAAATCGATCAGATTTCCTGAGGATGTTGGAGAGGGGTATTCATCAAATAGAGGCCCGGAATCATATTATGTAAAAATTTGATCTTGCTCATAAGGGGCCTCATAATCTTCCCAATAAGTTTCAGATCTAGGTTCTAGGCTTAGGATGTGGGTAGAATTATTAGAACCTAAGTCCGAATAACCTTCGAGGGCCACCTTATCAAAATAAGGGGCAGAATTTATACCCTCAAAAGGTTCAATTCTGATCTCATTATTGCAGGAGTTTTGGAATTCTAGGCTTGGCAATTCATGGTCTAAGTTTGGCTTATCATTGTGTTCTCCTGCAATATCCCAACCTAATTCAACATTGTCTTCTATCTGGGTTGGGATTTCACAACCACTTTGTGCCTCAATCCCGAGATCTGGGAAACTGGATTGTTTCTTAATACTGTTCCAAGATGGTTCATCCTCTATTTCTGGTGTATACGGGTATTTCTGGTTGATAATTTGTTCTACTGATTTCATCATTTCTACCCATTTTATAAGGGCATCTTGGTGTTGTTCCCAAAGTACAGGATTTGTCAAGCATTGAAGGTATTCAGATTGGTGTAATTTTTCTATCTCAATGTATCCTGTCATGAGCATATCTCGGGTTGATCCTTCTGAAATTTCAGTCAATAGAATTTGGGCACAGTTTATGTTGAAAGCTGTGGTTGTTGGGACATCAACCTGAATGTTTTCTACTGGTGTTGAGGGTTTGATTTCATAGATTTCAAGGGCATCCTCAATCATCTTATCTTTCATGGATCTCAGATATTCAGGTTTTTTGAATGGTAGTCTTGCTAGGTAATTAGGCTGCATAATTGGATCAGGTGGTGGAATCAAGATATAGAATCAAAGTTTGAATCAAGATGGAAGAAGGGGATTTTGTTCAGAATCAGAGGAAAGAGGGGCTACGTGAATGATTTCTGCAAAAACAAAGAAGCCGAGGCTTAGCCTCGGGGAGAGTGAATTTCTATAGGAGGTTTCAAGGACCTCCTGAAAAATACTGAAGGACTGGATGAGATAAGCAGGTGCTGGACCCAATCAAGACACCCAAAAAATGTTGGGTGACTATAGAGGTTCGGGGTAGATGGACCCCTTGATCAGAAAGATCGTCCACCTGAGAATTACCTGGGCAGCCAGAGAGGGAGAGTCCCGCGAAGACCCCTACACGGTAGAGCATCCCCACGGGTTACGGGGTTTCCCCCACCCGACCTCTCTTGTCACTGCGGTTCCAGGTAGACCAGAATGGGGATCTTGACCTCTTAAGTCTACCAATTTTAAGATCAGGGTGCTTAAGGTTTCACTTGAACTTTAGTCTTTTAAGTGCAAAGAGTGACCTAATTTAAGGTTGGTTGACCCAAGGGGTCAACTTTACCTCTTGTTTTCTTTGAGAGCTTTTAGGTCTTGTCTTTTAGGGTTCAAGTGTTTAGCCAATTGTTTTAGGTTTTCTTTGAATAGGTATTTTCAATCAATGGTTTAGGCACACTTCTTCTGGATTTTCTCCATTCTTGATTTAAGTAGTGTGTCTCTAAAACCCTAATGTTGAATCTTATGTTGGCTCTACTTGGTCCAGTTAGTTCTCTGTTGGGTAATTAGGGCTCAAGCAAGAATGTGTTAGCCCTTAAATACCCTTAATAGTGTGCAGGACTAATGAGTTGAAAACATGCAACTCTTTATGGTTACTAAGTATGGAAGACAGGTTAGCCCTATATTGCTTGTTCTTTTCTTTTCTTCCTCTTTAGAGTTTAGGGGTTAATAGCGAGAGGAAAAATTTACCTGTCCTCGGAGTGGTTCTCGTGCGGTTGCTTGTCTTCTTGATTTCTTGTAGCTGCACAAAAGAGAGGAGATTATCAGAAATTAAAAAGAAATAGGAATGTTTACCTCTAGAATAGCCGTTGCTCCCCGGCAACGGCGCCAAATTTGATACGGCGATGGCGTGAAGACATAACCGGGTTTTATTGTTATGTCGTTGTAGTATAGCCAGTTATTGCCATCATTTCAAATATATAATTTTTTACTCGAAAAATAAAAGAGTTCCCGAGGTCGAACTCAGGGAGCAAGTTGTATTCTAGGGGTACAAAGTTTCTTTTACAAAAATATAGATAGATAGAGAGAGAGATGAAAATTTGTTGGCTTCTTCTTTCTCGTCTGTCTTCTTCTTCCGTTTCTCTTCTCTTTGGCTTTTGGTTCCTTTATCTCCTTGTGGTCTTCTTCTTCTTTCTGTCTTCTTTATCTGCAGCAGTGGGTGATGTTCTTCTTCGTCTTTCAGCTCTTGTTTCTGCTTTGTCTCTTTCTTTTTCTGCAGAGCGGTCCTTGTCCTGTTCTTCTTCCTCTTTTCTGCCTTCAAAGCATCGTCTGATTTTCCAATCAGACGACTTAAACCGCCGCTGCTACAGTGCCGCTTGGTGCTCCTTCCTTCAGCTTTCGTCGTCCTTATTCTCTGCCTCGCTCGTCTTCTTCTTCGCCTTTTCCTCTTTGCTTCGAGCAGTCCTGGCTGCTCTTCTTCCATCAGTCTTCTTCTCCGGTTCTTCTTCTTCACCTGTGCCTGCAAACTTGCACCGCTTGATCAGAGGGGCAAAACCTATCTCTACCCTCCCCTGCGTCTCTCTCTCACAGAAGCCGCTCTTAGGAAAGCTCTCCCAGAGCTGCCGGGTTGCCGGGTACGGGTCGCGCCCGGGTCCAGGCCCACCGGCGTGAGTGGTGGGTGACGAGTGCAGGTCAGTCTAAGTCGGGTCGGGCCAGGTCCGCGAGGCGTGAGCGCGGATGAGACCGGGTTGAGCGAGCGAGTGAGTGAGAGGGACCTCACCCCGTGCTCAGGAGGCAACGAGCATAAGGCGCTTTTTGCCTTTATGCGGGCGCTCTCCTCTGAAAGGTTACGAGGTGGGACTAAATGTCCCACCCCAATTTGGGTGCCTACGCGGAGGAAGCAGCGGCAGTCGAGGCGAAGCGTGGGGGCTTCGCGCGGGAGCTTCGCCTCAACTGCAGCCTAATGCTTTTCCGAAGTGCCCCCGCACAGCCTGGGAGGGTGACCTGGGCGCGGCGCACCTGGGGCAGCAGGTGAAGAAGCTGCTTCGCTTCAACAATGGCGGCGACGAGCGCAGGTACCTGCCCACAGAAAAATGTCCTCTCGTCCCAATCAGAAACGCGGAGGACCTTCGCCGTGGCACGGCGAAGGTGGTCGGTGGGTGTGCAGGCGGCAGGGCAGAGCCCAAGAGCTGCCCTAGGTCGGACTGTGGGTCGGAAGATGGGCTTGTTCGGTGGAGTTGCAGAGGGTGATGTGGGGGAAGTGGAAGGGCGGAGGTTGATCAGGGTGAGGAGGCGGAGGTTCTGCGGTGGTCGGCGAGCCGTGTGGGTTGCTGGAGTGATGGGAGCGGCTCGCCGGAGGATGGCCGGAGGCGGAGAAGGTGAGGGTGATTGGTCGGAATCGAGGGAACAGTAAAGATGTAAAATGAGGAAAAGGAAGAGGGGAGGAAGAGGAGGAGTTCTACCTACTTAGCAGGAGGAGGAGGGGCCGGAGCGGGCGACAGTCGTATCGACTGTCGCCGGAGAAGAAGATGGCCGGGGGAAGGGGCGGCGACGAGCAGAGGGCCGGAGAGGCGCCAGCTGGGTGCGGCGTGGCGCGGGAAGAGCGAGGGAGAGCAACCCTGCAGCTGGTAGTGCGGCAGAGCGACGAGGAGGAAGAGGGGAGGCCACCGGAGCTGGAGGGCTTCCTGTCGGAGTGGGAAGAGAGGAAGTGGGGGTCTTTCTCCATCAGGACCGAGCTGCTCAGAACGGCGGAGCGACGGGGGTATTTATAGAGGCGGAATCAGAGAGGAGGGCGGAGGGAGACGACGTGTCTCCCTCGCCGGAGGACGCCGGAGATGGAAACCCATACCGTTCGTGCGTTCGCACGGCCGATATGGTGGGTTGCAGTGACTAGGGGGTGTTCCTGCGACGGCTGACGACGCAGGGCACCCCCGGTTGACTTGCCAGCCCCTCCCCCTCACCCTGCGCGGCGCCATGCTCCGCGCAAGGTCGCCGGAGCATGGTGCTGGCAGGTTTTGGCAGGAGGGACCTGAATGCAAAGAACGAAGGAGAGTTAGGGGTAGAAATGTGAGGGTTCAAAAGTTGAGGGCCAAAAAGTAAATATATGAGGACCAAAGTGCAAAGTTGGTCAAGAAGGTTTCTTCTTAGGCTCAAGTTTTTATACATGACTAATTAGGACCTAAGGAATTTGATGGTGAATTTTATTTTTAGATTAAACCTTGTTTGACCGATCAATTTATGCAAAAACCCAAATTAAGTTATTAATTGGGCATGGTTCTCAATGTAGGTCAAAATGGGATCTGAAGGCCAAATTGAAGGTTCTAAACCCTAGAGATTATTTTTCTATGAATTTTAGAGGGTTTATTCTATTTTTACTTTGCCTCGAACCTCGTGAATTGAAGTGGGTTTGTTTTAAGGTTACAGATTATCATTTAGTTCCTTGGAATTGCTGTAGCCCTTGTCAGATCATCCCACTTCCTTCTTATTCGGTTTGCTTGACCTGTGTTTGGACCCTGAATTACCCTGTATGCAGATTATACTGGTAAAATTGCATTTTTACCCCTTATGACTTGTTTTCTCCTTAAACTCAGAATTCTCTGAGTTAAGCCTTTCCTTGAGTTATGTAGGAGCTTTTATCCTTTGTATTGGGTCAAAATGAGCTAGTTATGGCTCATGATGAGGTTCTCATCACCTCTCTTTTGCGAGTGGTTATTTTCATTATTTTTTATTAGTCGATTTTTCCACCACTTAAATACTATAACGCTAAGCGAAAAGTCGTCTATCAAAATTGGCGCTGTTGCTGGGGAGGCAACAGACGCAATAGATTTACTTTATTATTTTTAAATCTTTTGAGTTGCGAAATTATCTAATCATCTTTATTATTTTGCGAGGAATCTGACACGGTGACGAGCCGCAGCAAAGCGATGACTTTGAACGTGAACAATGTGCACGGCGGGGATGATCTTTTTGGTGGACCTTGACGCCACCTAGAGGACGACAACAGGAACACGTGGGTCTTGATCTCACGCATTTAGGCTTACGGAGAAGCCTATTCCTGATTTAGGTAGTAGGTCTGAGTTAGATTTAGTTAGATAGACATTAGAATTTAAGTTACCATCTTTTGGGCCCTTATTGGGTATTTTTGGGAACGTGTTCCCAGTGCCATTTTATTTCTGATCGCTCTTGTATGCGGGAGCGTATTTTCGGGAGCGTGTTCCCATTTATTTAGATTATAGGATTATTTGAACTATTTTGAACTGCATTTCAGCTAGTTAGATTAGGTCTATTTGTTATTCTTATTAAAAAAAAAAATTCGAATTGCCTGCTAGAAGCTGCATATCTGTAGGATGACCATCTAGGACTGAATGAGTAGCATCTAGTTTATTTTTATTGCACTGCATTCATTATTGCACGAAGAAAGCTGGAATAAGGTATGCCTTCTCTTGAGCATTAATTACTTGTCATGCATATGCATTGAACCTAAATCTAAGACCACAAAAGTGCGTGAATCAAATTAATTCAGTGGTCACTTTAAACAAATTGGGACTGCTAAGAGGTTGGGCTTTAAAATCTGTGACTGAAAATTGTGTGCAAAAGGATCCTGTTTGCGGAATTTCAAAAAATCAAAACACGATCGTATGCTTGCACACTTGAGACACTGTGCACCTCACACATAAGGTCACTAGATAAATTTCTACCTCTCCTCTTTTGCACCACAAGGGAAGTTAGTCGGAAATCAACAAGCCTATCCACCACGTTACTTCGGTTCCTCGTGTGTGGGCTCAATTCGAGACTTCCATCCCTTGCAAGTTGGTTATAGGCACCAATGAAGGTTGGCCTAGGAAGCGTAATTTTTGCAAAACTTGTTTGGCCACCAACTAAACATATAACTCGAAGACCTACAATCTACTAAAAATAGATCCCGTTGAATTTGCGTTTGCTTTGACAATAGAACTCTCTAGGAAGTTTTCTGCTTATATTCTGAATTTTGCTAAAGCCTAAGAGAGTTAAAATTATTTTGCTTAAAGAAATCGATTACTCTTACTCCTATCATTCAGATTATCAGAGTCAATACTTCTCATCTTTTAATCAGGATCCCATGCTCCGAGCATATCCATCATTTGATGGGTACATTGATAATTCATGGGATCATTCTCATTCTTACCCTGGGAGTACTGGCTTGATAACTCCTACTTTTGAGCAGAGCCTAGGAGCGGGATTTTTCAATCCTGAAATCCCTACTTCCATGCAAACACCCAACCCTCCCACCCTTCATGATTTTCCGTATCGAGGTTGGACCGATACCCCTAGGCAACCAGAGCCTAAAATTGACTATCCTCCCCAACCTGATAATAGTAGCCTCTCCTCTTTTATGATAGAAATGCAAAAACAACAAAAGGAAATAATGGAATCAATGGGAGAGATGTTGAGGAATAGTCAACAATTAAATGAAGAAATAAGACAACTTAGCTACACGGTTCCCAATAATCCTGATCCCTACCAATCCAATCATGATCATGAAATAATTCTGAGGTACTTAACGGCAATACGGATCCAATTTCATGTAGCGATCACTTAGACTCTCCCAATGAGATGCGGCCACTAGAGGACAACAATCATATTGATTATCCACCTGAACTATATTGGAGTCAAAAGCAAGAGAAGATTATTGTTCCTATCACTTCCCCTCATGATTATTTGGTGGAATCCCATTCTGGTCTTAGTGAGCCTACTCCTGACCCTCCACTTAGGGAATCAACACCTATCATTCAATATCCTGAGGATTTAAATGCACCTAATGAAGGTGACCCTAAGGGAATAAAAGATGACCAATTCTGGTCTCAGGGTTATGAAGAGTCTAATTCAAAGGATGAGGATGCCCCAACAGAGGAACATGGACTGAAAATCTGGAGTGAATCAAAACAGAATTATTTATCATTTGAGGATTTAGCTCCAGAGGATAGAAATAATATGATTAAATCCAGATTCCTCCTTTCTTTTGAGAGTCATCCTCCATCAAAACAGGAGTTGATATTAGAGAAAGACAAACAAAATGAGAAGTCTATGGGAGACTCTCGGGGACAAAACACGTCATTTGAGGATTTATACCCCGAGAACAATAACGAATTCAATGATATAGGCTTCCTCCAAAATATTGAGAATGATCCTCTTTTAGAAATAATTGAGGATACTGATCCAACTCCTAATGAATCACATATACACCGCGACAAATATTTTAGTGAACCAAATGAATCTGGGGATGAGCTGAATGATAATGATTCTTACATTTTGACCCTGCCATTATAAAGTTGTAATTTGGAGTCTACCCTTAATTCAAATATGACTCTAATCATTAATGCTAGGCAGGATAACTTGAAGTTGTCTACTACTGTTATGGAGTGTACACAATTCGAATCATTGTTGGAATTGGACCTAACACCTACTAAGCCCTCATTGGACTTAACCATTACCTTCCAACACTACAAACCCTTATACTTCCTAACCGATCCTTGGCTTAGATCTCTGCTCATGTATATTCTTTCTGGAGACTTTATCAGGTCAGTACATCCTAGGGTAGAATGGCGAGTATGGATTGATGCTTGTACCTTTACTCTTGCCATTCAAACGTTTGAACTAATAATGATTATATCTTTTAAAACCCATCTTGCTTTGGAGGATCCTTGTTATCCTCCACTTATTCTGTTTTGGGAGGCCTCTTTCATATTCCGTCTCTTATTCCTAGACCTCCCAAGGTAGCCAACGAGATTTTCTATTTTCATTTCTTCTGGCGAGAATTTGGAATTACATTGCATCATCAGCTCGCCAACATCCGTGGTTACCTGTTTTCTAGGCCTGCACTGTTACGCATATTCTTAGGGCCTAACCTTTTCTGTTTGGAACCTGACTTACAGGTTCCTTATAAGTCTGGCTTCTTACAGAAAATGCAGCGCTTGTTCGGAGGCAACCCAATAAACTATGTCAGGTGATATTTTTCCTTTCTCCTCCTGTTTTAATTTTATAATGGGGACATTGTAGGATTTAGGCATGGGGGAGTGCATCTGCATTTTAGGAAATATTTATGCATTTAGGTTGGTAAAAAAAAAAACATGAGCTGAATGGGTTAGTCCGTAGCAAACTACCTTTGTTATTGGAGGTTTTTCTTCTTAAATTATTTCTTAAGTTTAGAATCCAGTATATTTATTTCACGTGCACGTAGACTTGGTAATGGATCCTTGAGGAAAGCCAATGAGCATATGTAGTCTACTGAATGCTTGGACAGTTCATAGAGAGTGAGGCATACTATCTTCTAGTTAATCCACCTCATATTTGTGAGAAGAAGTAGAGAGATTACTGGTGCGCTAAGTCTAGTGCAAGGACTCTTAAGTTCTGGATAATTAGATGATGATACTTCAGAGTTAGGCGTAGTTTTCACTCTCTGTCCCTGAGTGCATATTTTGTGTGAATTCTTGAGAGTCATCAAATAAGGTAGATACATAGAGATTGAGTCTTAATAAAGCTATAACTATGGTGGATGGTTATGACTGTCCTTCATAAAGTCCTCAGCTGAAGGAGGGTAATAGTGTCAAAGGTCAGAAATACGCCTGTCCTATCCGTTCCTTCCCGGTGCCGAGAATAGGTACTTCCACCAAATAAGCCACACAACTTCCTCTTGACCGTCATCATCCCTAATAATGCCTCATAAATAAAAGTCTGTATCGTGTTGTGCTGATTGAAAAAGAAACAAAAATAAGAAGAAATAAAAAAAAAGGGGAAGAGGGAAAAGAAAAAGAAAAAGAAAAAAATAGTTATATTAAAAAAAAAGTCCAAGTTTATGATGAAACACTGTTTCTGAGGCAACAAAACAGCTATCGCGTTCCACCAAATATGACCCATGCCTACCTTCTAGTATTTCTGATCACCTGAATACTGGTTGAGGACTCTAACTTAGTTGTAGAGTTATTAGGACTTTAATTGAAGTGTGGATGCCATGACACTGTTTCTGAGGCAACAAAACAGCTATCGCGTTCCACCAAATATGACCCATGCCTACCTTCTAGTATTTCTGATCACCTGAATACTGGTTGAGGACTCTAACTTAGTTGTAGAGTTATTAGGACTTTAATTGAAGTGTGGATGCCATGTGAGGGCACCAAAATAATGAGTACAATTTCTAAATTTGGCGAGATTCGTGATCTCAGAAAGAAGAAAGAGAGTGCCCAGGAACATCAGGAGAGCACAGCTATGTAGCCTTTCTCAGGGTTGACTTGTCTAATAGTCTAGAGAGCTAGAGTCTGCAGTACTAGACTATATGTAGCACCAGTAGAGTGTGTGCCACCAAATACAAATCTATTCAACTTGTTATCTCCTACCTAAGTCAAACACCAGGGTCAAATTACAGATTATCGTCTGCTTTATCCCCGAGGGAAGTAGTTGCCTATTGAAAGGGATGGATTCGAGAGATAACCGGGTTTTATTGTTATAACGTTGTAGTATAGCCAGTTATTGCCATCATTTCAAATATATAAATTTTTTTTACTCGAAAAATAAAAGAGTTCCCGAGGTCGAACTCAGGGAGCAAGTTGTATTCTAGGGGTACAAGTTTCTTTTACAAAAAATAAAGAAAGAGAGAGAAAGAATTTGTTGTCTTTTCTTCTTTTCTCTTTGCTTCTCCTCGTCTCAGATCTTCTGTTATCTTCTTCTTCTTTATCTGCAGTGGTGATGTTCTTCTTCTTCTTTCAGCTGTTCCTGCTCTTCTTTTTCTTTCTTCAGATCTTCTTCTCGTGCTCTTCTTCTTTCAGTTCTTCCCTTGTTCTTTTGTGTTCTCCTCTGCCTCACCTTCTTCTGTTGTTCTTCAGATCTCCTTCTTTCTTCTTTTCTTTTTCCTGTCAGGACGTCGTCTGATTTTCCAATCAGACGACTTAAACCGCTTGTTGCTACAGTGTCTCCCTCAGCTTCCTTCTTCTTCCGCAGTCCTTCTTCTTCACCTGTGCCTGCACACTTCAGAGTTTATGTCAGAGGGCAAAACCTACTCTACACTCCCCCCCCCGCGTCTCTCTCTCTCAGAATCCGCTCTTGGGAAAGCTCTCCCAGAGCTGCCGGGTAGTCGGGTACGGGTCGCGCCCGGGTCCAGGCCCACCGGCGTGTGTGGTGGGCGAGGAGTGCAGGTCAGTCTAAGTCGGGTCGGGCCAGGTCCGCGGGGCGTGAGCGCGGACGAGACCGGGTAACCGGGCAGGTGTAGGGGACCTCACCCCGTGTGCTGAGGCAGTAAGCCTCCAGCACTTTTGCGCCTTATACCGCTGCGCCTCTTCAGACTTTTCCGAGGTGGGACTAAATGTCCCACCCTAATTGAGCGCCCGCAGCGGAGAAAGCAGCGGGCGATCGCGGCTTCACGCGAGGCCTTCGCCCCAGCTGCGAGCCTGATGCTTTGTCGAAATGCCTCGCAAGGTCTGGGAGTCGAATCTGGGCGTGGCGCGCCTGCAGCTGCAGGCGGAAGCAGCTCCTTCTGCACGGCAATGGCGGCGGAAATCGGGTGGCCTGTTCACAGCAAAACGGCCTCTCGGCCTAATCAGAAGGTGCCGGGAGCTTTGCCAGGGTGCGGCGAAGCTCGTGTGGGTGGTGGCGAGGCGTGGGGCGGTGTGCAAGGGCTGCCCTAGGTCGGACTGTGGGTCGGAGGATGGGTTTGTTCGGTGGGGTTGCAGAGGGTGATGTGGGGGAAGTGGAAGGGCGGGGGTTGATCAGGGTGAGGAGGCGGAGGTTCTGCGGTGGTCGGCGAGCCGTGTGGCTTGCTGAGGTGATGGGAGCGGCTCGCCGGAGGATGGCCGGAGGCGGAGAAGGTGAGGGTGAACAGGAGCGGTCGAGGGTTTAATCAAATAAAAGACAGTGAGGAAAAGAAAGAGGGGGAGATGGGGAGGAGTTCTGACCTAGCTACGGAGACGAAAGGGGCCGGGGCAGGGCAACAGTCGTATCGACTGTCGCCGAAGAAGAAGATGCCCAGGGGAAGGGGCGGCGGCGAGCAGAGAGCTGGAGAGGCGCCAGCTGGGTATGGCGTGGCGCGGGAAGAGCAGCGGAGGAAGTCTCTGCTGCTGGTATTGCGGCAGAGCGAAGAGGAGGAGGAAGAACCACCGGAGCTGGTGGGCGTCTGCCGGAGTGAGAGGAGAGGAAAGTTTGGGGTTTTCTCCGTCAGATCCGAGCTGCCGAGGTCGGTGGAGCGACGGGGGTATTTATAGGGACCAAAACAGGGAGGAAGGCGGAGGGAGACGACGTGTCTCCCTCGCCGGAGGATGCCAGAGATGGAAACCCATACCGTCCGCGCGTTCGCACGGCCGGTATGGTGGGTTACAGCGACCAGGGGGGTGTCCCTACGACGGCTGACGACGCAGGGCACCCCCGGTTTACTTGCCAGGCTCTCCCCCTCACCCTGCGCGGCGCCATGCTCCGCGCAAGGTCGCCGGAGCATGGTGCTGGCAGGTTTTGCAGGGGGGACCTGAACGCAAAGAACGAAGGAGAGTTAGGGGCCAAAATGCGAGGGTTCAAAAGTTGAGGGCCAAAAAGTAAATATATGAGGACTAAAGTGTAAAGTTGGTCAAGGAGGTTTCTTCTTAGGCTCAAGTTTTTATACATGACTAATTAGGACCTAAGGAATCTGATGGTGAATTTCATTTCTATATTAAACCTTGTTTGACCGGTGAATTTATGCGAAAACCCAAATTAAGTTATTAATTGGGCATGGTTCTCAATGTAGGTCAAAATGGGTTCTGAAGGCCAAATTGAAGGTTCTAAACCCTAGAAATTATTTTTCTATGAATTTTAGAGGGTTTATTCTATTTTTACTTTGCCTCGAACCTCGTGAATTGAAGTGGGTTGTTTTAGGGTTACAGATTATCATTTAGTTTCTTGGAATTGCTGTAGCCCTTGCTAGATCATCTCATCCCACTTTTATTCTTATTAAGTTGCTTTGACCTATGTTTGGGCCCTGAATTACCCTGTATGCAGATTATACTGGTAAAATTGCATTTTTACCCCTTATGACTTGTTTTCTCCTTAAACTCAGAATTCTCTGAGTTAAGCCTTTCCTTGAGTTATGTAGGAGCTTTTATCCTTTGTATTAGGTCAAAATGAGCTAGTTATGGCTCATGATGAGGTTCTCATCATACCCCCATGCCTAGCCTTTGCTAGTCCCTTAGCAAAAACTTAAGGTTTCAACCCTTGTTCTAGACCATGAAGTTTTTAATAGTTTTAGATAAGTGCCTTTTTTATTTGAGCATAGATTAGGTTAGAATGCTGACCATAGGCCTAAAAGGTACTCTAGTACCAATCAAGATCCAAATCTGTCTAGCCTTAGCCTCAGTCTTTAGCAAAGGTTTTTAAGGTCCACAAGAACTAACCTAAGGTTTCTTGGACTTTGTGGTTAAAGCACCCGTGCTTGAAATAATTTTTGCCCTGGCTCAGTTCGCAGTGCGTTTTGTAAGAGAGAGATAGAAAGTTTTTCAGTTTGGAGAGTTTTCTCTCTCTTTTTCTTTTTAGTTCTAGCCTAGGATTGGCTTTTCAACACGATCTGTATCAGATTCCTTGCTCCCATCATCAATCCTCAACGGTTCCTGGCTATCGATGCTTCGAGATAGCACCGCCCATGGCAACCCCCGGAACCCTGGCTATTGAGATTTTGAGATAATCCCATCCATGGTGTTCCGTGGCCGAATCCAGACCCTGGCAATTAACACTTCGAGATAATGCCATCCATGGAATCTGAACCAGCAGAGTGCTTACATGCCCCCAGTAGGATATGTAAATATCCTAAGAGACAAGCACCGAGGAGATGATATTTTGTTACGCATCTTCGAGGGGATTTCCCGCCTCTCCGCGCTGGGAACTCGTCCAAATCAACTTGTGTTGATCGGCCGCTCCTATTCTAGGTGTTCTTTTCAGAATTTTGCGACGCTTCTGCGTGATTCTGATTTTTACGCTTACTGAACCAGGCTGTGTGTGAGGTTAGGGTGCTTAGGTTACTGAGTCCTGTAAACCAAAAATTAGTTAACGAGGCCAAATACTCCCTAAGCCTTAGACCTAATACTTCAGCTTTTCATTTTCCTCAACCTCTTGAGGAGTGTCCAGATCTTAATGGGTACTAAGAGTCTATTCAAGAATGCCTAAGGTTTGCATTCTTACTAATCTCATTGTGCACTTTTCAGTTATTTTCTTGAATGAGGTCTAGAACTTAGGTTAATTCCTTAGTTCCTTACTAATGACTATCACCTTTTCTCATAATTTTGTGCTCCTTTTTCATTTTGTTTCTTTTCTCCTTCACAAAATTTCCTTCTCCTTTTATTCTTTTTCGAAAAATTTTTTAATTTTTATGGTGCTTTTGGCATATGTGAATTTCTTTGTTTGAAACCTTTTCTTACAAGTTTTGCACTTTCATACCCCCCCCATGCCTAAGATTTGCAATGTCCTCATTGTAACCTAGGGGGTTTTTATTTAACTTAGTTCATTCCTTAAGACAGAAATTTGGATGAGTGAATGGGTCGGGGTGACTGTTGCGGACGATTTCTAATCTCAGATGCACGCTCCTGAGGTGGAGTCGGCTGTCTTAAAGTGTGAACTTCAAGTGCAAAAAGGTGTCAGAACAAGTTTCAGGTTTTCAAAAAGAATGACGGGCTGCCTCCCGTTAAGCGCTGAGTTTTACGCCATCGGCTGGGCGCAATAAGCTCAAGGGGAAAGGAGGATATAAGATGCTTCAGCCAAATCAGTAGAAGTTACATCAATGAACGGCTTGAGTCTCTGACCGTTCACGATGAAAGGTTCAGAATCGTGGTTGAGTGGACTGATTTCGATTGCTCCATTTCCAAAAACCTGCCGGACCAAATATGGTCCGACCCACTTGGATCTCAGTTTTCCTGGGAAGAGTTTTAGTCGGGCATCAAAGAGTAGGACCTTTTGACCAGGATGAAAGATCTTTCTCGAGATGTGTTTGTCGTGGAAGGCTTTAACCCGCTCCTTGTAGATTTGCGAGTTCTCGTACGCGTCTAGGCGTAATTCATCGATCTCGCTGATTTGGAGTTTTCTGTGGGTCCCAGCCTTGGAAAGATCTAGATTACAGTTCCGTACTGCCCAATAGGCTTTATGCTCCAGTTCTACGGGAAGGTGGCATGCCTTTCCGTACACCAGTCTAAAGGGAGACATGCCCAATTGGGTCTTGTGGGCAGTCCTATAGGCCCACAATGCTTCCGGAAGTCGGGACGACCAGTCCTTCCTGTCAGGTCGAACAGTGACTTGCAGGATTTTCTTGATCTCCCGATTAGACAGCTCAGCTAGACCATTAGTTTGGGGGTGGTAAGAAGTAGAGATTCGGTGAGACACCCCGTATTTGGTCATCAGTGACCTAAACTGAGCATTTGTGAAATGGGTCCCCCCATCAGAGATTATTGCACGAGGAATCCCGAACCTTGAGAAAATGTGTTGATGAATGAATTTGAGAACGATTTTGTGATCACAGGTTCGGGTCGGTATGGCTTCGATCCATTTGGACACGTAGTCCACAGCCAACAGAATGTATTCGAAACCATCCGAAACAGGAAAGGGGCCCATAAAATCAATCCCCCAAACATCAAAGATTTCGCATACTAGAATCGGTTGCAGAGGCATCATGTCGCGATGGCTCATGTTGCCCAAAGTCTGGCAACGACTGCATGCCTTGCAGTGATTGTATGCATCTTTGAACAGTGTGGGCCAGTAAAAGCCGCACTGGAGGACTTTTGATGCGATTTTATGCCCGGCGAAATGGCCACCGCATGCCTGGTCATGGCAGAAAGAGAGGATATTGTTGAATTCCCCTTCCGGGACACATCTCCGGATGATCTGATCGGCACCTATGCGGAAGAGGTACGGGTCTTCCCAAATGTAATACCTGGCATCGGAGCGTAATTTGTCTTTCTTGTCCTTCGGCCAATCGGACGGGATCTGATGAGATGCCAAGTAATTTACTACATTAGCAAACCATGGAAGGCTAGTACCAATAGTCAGCAGGTGCTCATCGGGAAAATGCTCAGTGATGGGTCCAGAAGGGTCAATTATTTCAGAAGGAAGACGGGACAAGTGATCAGCTACCACGTTCTGCTTTCCCGCTTTGTCGCGAATCTCAAGGTCAAATTCTTGCAACAGCAAGATCCATCGGATTAATCGAGGTTTCGCGTCCTTCTTTGCAAGGAGATGCCTCACAGTTGTGTGATCCGAGTATATGATGACACGGGAACCCAGAAGGTACGATCTGAACTTTTCTAGGGCAAATACTACAGCTAGCAGCTCTTTCTCAGTAACCGTATAGTTACGCTGAGCCTCATCGAGTGTTTTGCTGGCATAGTAAATGGCCACAGGTTGCCTGTCAATTTTCTGCCCCAAAACCGCTCCTACAGCGAAGTCGGATGCATCGCACATGATCTCAAAGGGTTGAGACCAATCAGGGGGCTGTAGGATCGGGGCTTGGGTGACTCAGTCACGCAGGATTTCAAATGCTTGAGTGCATTCCTTGGAAATTTCGAAAGGAACATCCTTGGAGAGAAGAGTGGTCAAGGGGCGCGCGATTTTTGAAAAATCAGGGATAAATCGTCGATAAAAATCGACATGCCCTAAAAAGGAATGGATGTCCCTGATCGAGCTAGGCATAGGAAGGTGAGAAATCAGATTAACCTTAGCTCGATCCACTTGGATACCTTTCTCCGAAATTGAGTGTCCCAGGACAATTCCCTCAGGCACCATGAAATGGCTCTTTTCCCAGGAAAGAACCAAATTCACATGGATGCACCGCCTGAGTATCTGGACCAAGTGTTGGAGGCAATCGTCGAATGATGCTCCGAAAACTGAAAAGTCATCCATGAAGACTTCCAGATAATCACCTACCATATCTGAGAATATGGCAAGCATGCATTGCTGAAAAGTAGCGGGTGCATAGCAAAGACCGAAAGGCATCCTTCGGAAAGCGTATGTTCCGAAGGGGCAGGTGAACGTGGTCTTTTCTTGGTCCTCAGGATGGATTGCCACCTGGTTATAACCGGAGTACCCATCAAGAAAGTAGAAGAACCTATTTCCCGCAAGTTTTTCGAGAATTTGATCAATGAAGGGTAGTGGGAAATGATCCTTCTTCGTGGAGGAATTGAGTCGGCGGTAATCTATACAGACTCTCCACGAGTTGGCTAATCGGGTAGGAATGATTTCTCCGGTCTCAGTCGTTATAGTGGTGAGTCCTGCCTTCTTGGGCACGACCTGAATTGGGCTCACCCAACGACTATCGGAGATCGGGTAGATGATCCTGGCATCTAACCACTTGATGATCTCCTTTTTCACGACCTCCTGCAGATTGGGGTTTAAGCGTCTCTGCATTTCACGAGAAGGTCGTGTGCCCTCTTCTGAATAGATATGATGAGTACAATAAGAGGGACTTATTCCAGTCAAATCATCGAGAGTCCATCCGATGGCTCTGCGATGTTGCTGGAGGACAACAATGAGACGGGATTCCTGTTCAGGACTGAGGTTGGAATTGATAATCACAGGAAGGGTCTGATTAGAACCCAAAAAGACGTATTTCAAGTGAGCAGGAAGGGGTTTCAGTTCGAGGATGGGGTTTTCAGCAGCAGCGGGTGGTTCAGTATAGATGTGAGGTTCAAGGGTGGGAGTTACTGGGTTGTTCATATCTGGATTCGACTCCTCTGTTTGCAGGTCAAGATCCTTCTGTGGTTGATGAGGCATAATCGAGTCATTCTGGAGGTGTGATTCATCAACCAAAGTCTTGATGTCACAAATTTGTTCGATGACGCCGCAATTAATTCCTTGTTGGGCCTTAAATATATCAATTTTCAATGTTTGATCTCCAAACTTAAGCTCTATTTGGCCCTCCTCACAGCTGATGTTGGCTCTAGCAGTAGCCAAGAAAGGTCTCCCTAGAATGATTGGTGTATCCCTAGGGTTCTCAGGTGAATCCATATCTAAGACTATAAAGTCCACTGGAAAATAGAAATCCCGCACTCTTACGATAACATCCTCGAGAATCCCTTTTGGTGACTTTATAGATCGATCTGCTAATTGTAATGTCACCTCGGTTGGTTTTAGCTCAGATTCTTCTAGATGGTCAAGTAAGGATGTGGGTATCAGGTTTATGGATGCACCCAAGTCTAACAATGCTCTATCAAATTGGGTACCACCTATCTTACAGGAAATCAGGGGAGTCCCAGGATCTTTTGCCTTGGGTGGGAGCCTACTAAGGATTACAGAGCTGGCTTGCTCTGACAGAACAATTGGGCTCCCTCCCTTGGTTCGCGGCTTACGCTGGGGTGTACATATATTCTTTAGAAATCGTGCGTAAGCTGGTACGTGGTGGATTGCATCCATCAAGGGGATGTTTATGTGGACCTGCTCAAAGAGCTTGACCAGGTCCTCCTCAGGGGCCACGGGTTTGGTGGTCTTCTTTCCCTTGGTCAGGGCCTCGGGAAATGGGATCTTGGTTGGTTCTTCTAGGATAGGTCCAGGTTGTGGATCCGGAACAGCGATATCTTGGATAACTATCCTAGGGTCATGGTTATCAGGCTTGGAGTGGTTTGGATAATGCGGGTCTTGAGTTGTTTTACCACTACGTGCTGTTACAGAATTTAATCCGGCCTGATTTTGGTTTGGGTTTGGTAAGAGGGGTGGCTGCTGCTGAAATCCCGCATAAGAAGTTGAGGCTTCCATCTCGTCTGGAGATGGCGCAGTAGGGGCCTGATAAATCCATTGAGCGTGGCCTAAATTTGGATTCATAACGCGCTTCTGGGTTGGCACGTTATTTGGGTTAGGAAGAGGTTGGGAAGGGAGTGTACCTGGCTGGCGAGAATTTGCCAACTGGGCAGTTGAGTTTTAACTTCTGTAAGCTCGTCCTTGTGCTGTTTTTGAATAGCCGCATTGGTTTTTTGAATGTCAGCCAGAGTCTGAAGGATTAGGGACATTTGATCCTGATTTGGCCTTGATGGATAAGTAGGGTTGGGCCGAGGCTGAGGCGGCTGGTAATGACGAGAGGGCTGTGGGCGGGACTGAAAAGGTGGTCTTTGGGTTTGGGAATTTCCCGCCCACTGAAAATTGGGATGGTTTCGCCATCCAGGATTGTAAGTGTTGGAGAATGGGTCGTTCTGGATGGCGTTGAGGTCCTCGCAGGTCTGAGGAACCTCCTGAGAATCAGGGAAAGGGGGAATGGAGTTCCCCCGGCTGGTGTAGAAAGGATCAGATGATCCTCCGATCCAAGAATCAGATGGGGATGGATATGGATCCATCCCAGGGGAAGATCGGTGGAGGATGTTTTGCACAGTCTCCTGTGTGGAAGGAGGTTGTGCAAAGGAGTTACGGGCGGAGGTGGCTCGCTGCAAGTGCTGAGTCAGCTCATCCACCTTCTTTTCAATGATTGAGACCTTGTCCAATCGACTGGCCATTAATTCCAGGTCGACTGATGCGGACAGGCCCTGCGTCTCATGTGCTCCCTTAAGATTCGTCGCTGCGCAGGTATTCATCCTGTCGAATAATCCCATGGAGTCATTGTTGATGGAGTTCTCGCACATGTTTTCGAGAATCTCCCATACGGTGTCTTCATGTTGACCCATGATGTTTCCTCCGCAAGTTGCATTGACGAAAAGGCGGATGTCCTCACGGAGTCCCTGGTAAAAAGATTGGACTTGCTCCCATTTAGGAACTCCGTGATGGGGGCACTTTTTCATGAGATCCTGAAAACGATCCCATGCCTCATGGAGAGGTTCTCCTGATTGTTGAGTGAAGTGTGTAATCTGATGGCGCAAGGCGTTGGTCCGACCAACGGGAAAAAACTTTTTCAAAAACTCGGATTGAAGTTCTTCCCAAGTGTTGATCGGCCGGGTCTGAGTTTGATACCAATGGGCGGCCTTGTCCATAAGAGAAAAGGAGAACATCTTCATGAGAAGAATATCCCGATTTTGCGCATCTGATCCAAAAGTGTGGGCCAGATGCTTTAGCTGTTTGATGTGCTGGAAGGGATCTTCAGAATTAAGCCCATGGAATTTAGGTATAGCATGAATCATGTTGGGCTTTAATTCGGAATCAGGTCCTCCAGTCGGGATTCTGACTCGAGGCTCAATGGCCACCGCAGCAGGATTGTAGTGGTCCCGCATCATAGGACGCTGTGGTGGGTGCACGAAGTTTTGGAAGAGGTCATTGAGTCGCTGGAGCTGGTGTTCCAGATTATTTTCTTCCTCAACTGGCTGAGCCATGATAGGGGAAGAAGAAGAACTTGGTTCTGAATCAGAAGAGAGAATAATGTGAGGGTGTTGCTGCACAAACACGGGCGTCGAGGCTTGGCCTTGACGAGAGCGAATTTCTAAAGGAGGTCTTAAGGGTGGTCTTAGGGACCTCCTTCCGTACATGCACTGTTGGAAGAGGTAAGTTTAGAAGGTGCTGGACCCAATCAAGACACCCAAAAATGTGTTGGGTGACTATAGAGGTGCGGGGCAGATGGACCCCTTGATCAGAAAGATCGTCCACCTGAGAATTACCTGGGCAGCCAGAGAGGGAGAGTCCCGCGAAGACCCCTACACGATAGAGCGTCCCCACGGGTTACAGGGTTTCCCCCACCCGACCTCTCTTGTCACTGCGATTCCAGGTAGACCAGAATGGGGATCTTGACCTCTTAAGTCTACCAATTTTAAGATCAGGGTGCTTAAGGTTTCACTTGAACTTTAGTCTTTTAAGTGCAAAGAGTGACCTAATTTAAGGTTGGTTGACCCAAGGGGTCAACTTTACCTCTTGTTTTCTTTGAGAGCTTTTAGGTCTTGTCTTTTAGGGTTCAAGTGTTTAGAGAGCCAATTGTTTTAGGTTTTCTTTTGAATAGGTATTTTCAATCAATGGTTTAGGCACACTTCTTTTGGATTTTCTCCATTCTTGATTTAAGTAGTGTGTCTCTAAAACCCTACTGTTGAATCTTATGTTGGCTCTACTTGGTCCAGTTAGTTCTTTGTTGGGTAATTAGGGCTCAAGCAAGAATGTGTTAGCCCTTAAATACCCTTAATAGTGTGCAGGACTAATGAGTTGAAAACATGCAACTCTTTATGGTTACTAAGTATGGAAGACAGGTTAGCCCTATATTGCTTGTTCTTTTCTTTTCTTCCTCTTTAGAGTTTAGGGGTTAATAGCGAGAGGAAAAATTTACCTGTCCTCGGAGTGGTTGTCGTGCGGTTGCTTGTCTTCTTGATTTCCTGTAGTTTTCTGCACAAAAGAGAGGAGATTATCAGAAATTAAAAAGAAACAGGAATGTTTACCTCTAGAATAGCCGTTGCTCCCCGGCAACGGCGCCAAAATGAAAGGGATGGCTTCGAGAGATAACCGGGTTTTATTGTTATAACGTTGTAGTATAGCCAGTTATTGCCATCATTTCAAATATATAAATTTTTTTTACTCGGAAAATAAAAGAGTTCCCGAGGTCGAACTCAGGGAGCAAGTTGTATTCTAGGGGTACAAGTTTCTTTTACAAAAAATAAAGAAAGAGAGAGAAAGAATTTGTTGTCTTTTCTTCTTTTCTCTTTGCTTCTCCTCGTCTCAGATCTTCTGTTATCTTCTTCTTCTTTATCTGCAGTGGTGATGTTCTTCTTCTTCTTTCAGCTGTTCCTGCTCTTCTTTTTCTTTCTTCAGATCTTCTTCTCATGCTCTTCTTCTTTCAGTTCTTCCCTTGTTCTTTTGTGTTCTCCTCTGCCTCGCCTTCTTCTGTTGTTCTTCAGATCTCCTTCTTTCTTCTTTTCTTTTTCCTGTCAGGACGTCGTCTGATTTTCCAATCAGACGACTTAAACCGCTTGTTGCTACAGTGTCTCCCTCAGCTTCCTTCTTCTTCCGCGGTCCTTCTTCTTCACCTGTGCCTGCACACTTCAGAGTTTACGTCAGAGGGCAAAACCTACTCTACCCTCCCCCCCCGCGTCTCTCTCTCTCAGAATCCGCTCTTGGGAAAGCTCTCCCAGAGCTGCCGGGTAGTCGGGTACGAGTCGCGCCCGGGTCCAGGCCCACCGGCGTGTGTGGTGGGCGAGGAGTGCAGGTCAGTCTAAGTCGGGTCGGGCCAGGTCCGCGGGGCGTGAGCGCGGACGAGACCGGGTAACCGGGCGGGTGAAGGGGACCTCACCCCGTGTGCTGAGGCAGTAAGCCTCCAGCACTTTTGCGCCTTATACCGCTGCGCCTCTTCAGACTTTTCCGAGGTGCGACTAAATGTCCCACCCTAATTGAGCGCCCGCAGCGGAGAAAGCAGTGGGCGATCGCGGCTTCACGCGAGGCCTTCGCCCCAGCTGCGAGCCTGATGCTTTGTAGAAACGCCTCGCAAGGTCTAGGAGTCGAATCTGGGCGTGGCGCGCCTGCAGCTGCAGGCGGAAGCAGCTCCTTCTGCACGGCAATGGCGGCGGAGGTCGGGTGGCCTGTTCACAGCAAAACGGCCTCTCGGCCTAATCAGAAGGTGCCGGGAGCTTTGCCAGGGTGCGGCGAAGCTCGTGTGGGTGGTGGCGAGGCGTGGGGCGGCGTGCAAGGGCTGCCCTAGGTCAGACTGTGGGTCGGAGGATGGGTTTGTTCGGTGGGATTGCAGAGGGTGATGTGGGGGAAGTGGAAGGGCGGGGGTTGATCAGGGTGAGGAGGCGGAGGTTCTGCGGTGGTCGGCGAGCCGTGTGGCTTGCTGAGGTGATGGGAGCGGCTCGCCGGAGGATGGCCGGAGGCGGAGAAGGTGAGGGTGAATAGGAGCGGTCGAGGGTTTAATCAAATAAAAGACAGTGAGGAAAAGAAAGAGGGGGAGATGGGGAGGAGTTCTGACCTAGCTACGGAGACGAAAGGGGCCGGGGCAGGGCGACAGTCGTATCGACTGTCGCCGGAGAAGAAGATGCCCAGGGGAAGGGGTGGCGGCGAGCAGAGAGCCGGAGAGGCGCCAGCTGGGTACGGCGTGGCGCGGGAAGAGCAGGGGAGGAAGTCTCTGCTGCTGGTATTGCGGCAGAGCGAAGAGGAGGAGGAGGAAGAACCGCCGGAGCTGGTGGGCGTCTGCCGGAGTGAGAGGAGAGGAAAGTTGGGGGTTTTCTCCGTCAGATCCGAGCTGCCGAGGTTGGTGGAGCGACGGGGGTATTTATAGGGACCAAAACAGGGAGGAAGGCGGAGGGAGACGACGTGTCTCCCTCGTCGGAGGACGCCGGAGATGGAAACCCATACCGTCCGTGCGTTCGCACGGCCGGTATGGTGGGTTACAGCGACCAGGGGGGTGTCCCTGCGACGGCTGACGACGCAGGGCACCCCCGGTTTACTTGCCAGGCTCTCCCCCTCACCCTGCGCGGCGCCATGCTCCGCGCAAGGTCGCCGGAGCATGGTGCTGGCAGGTTTTGCAGGGGGGACCTGAACGCAAAGAACGAAGGAGAGTTAGGGGCCAAAATGCGAGGGTTCAAAAGTTGAGGGCCAAAAAGTAAATATATGAGGACCAAAGTGTAAAGTTGGTCAAGGAGGTTTCTTCTTAGGCTCAAGTTTTTATACATGACTAATTAGGACCTAAGGAATCTGATGGTGAATTTCATTTCTATATTAAACCTTGTTTGACTGGTCAATTTATGCGAAA
Source organism: Thalassia testudinum (assembly GCA_037157565.1). Classification (NCBI taxonomy): domain Eukaryota; kingdom Viridiplantae; phylum Streptophyta; class Magnoliopsida; order Alismatales; family Hydrocharitaceae; genus Thalassia; species Thalassia testudinum. The sequence goes on along the minus strand of JAZHRO010000014.1, from coordinate 124,795,159 downwards.
ACCCAAATTAAGTTATTAATTGGGCATGGTTCTCAATGTAGGTCAAAATGGGTTCTGAAGGCCAAATTGAAGGTTCTAAACCCTAGAAATTATTTTTCTATGAATTTTAGAGGGTTTATTCTATTTTTACTTTGCCTCGAACCTCGTGAATTGAAGTGGGTTGTTTTGGGGTTACAGATTATCATTTAGTTTCTTGGAATTGCTGTAGCCCTTGCTAGATCATCTCATCCCACTTTTATTCTTATTAAGTTGCTTTGACCTATGTTTGGGCCCTGAATTACCCTGTATGCAGATTATACTGGTAAAATTGCATTTTTACCCCTTATGACTTGTTTTCTCCTTAAACTCAGAATTCTCTGAGTTAAGCCTTTTCTTGAGTTATGTAGGAGCTTTTATCCTTTGTATTAGGTCAAAATGAGCTAGTTATGGCTCATGATGAGGTTCTCATCACCTATCTCAACATAAATTTTTGCCAAGGGTAATGTACGAACTCCTAATGCGAATCGGCTCTTTCACTTAGATCTGTTACCTAAGCTATCAGCACTTCACATTTGTTTGGATTTCTAAAGTTTTGAAATAAGAAAAGAAGAAGTCATCTGATTACTTCTATTATTCATTTTTGCTAGGGAGTAGCAAATCTTAGGCATGGGGTTATTTGATGAGTCCTTTAAAATGGACTAATATTAATCCTAAGTATATTTAACCGTATAGTTTAGGTGTGTTAATAATGGCAATTAAGTTATAGAATATTTGTACGCCTTATAATTTGAGTTTATAACATTCTATAACTTAATTACTTTATTATTTTTATTTGCAGGTAATAAAATCCAGAAAGAACAAGGGTGGGGGGATAATTTCCCCAAATAGCCGATTCTTTCCCACTTCCCCCGCCAGACATTGGGGCAATTTTCTCCAATGCTCGCCGGCCAAAAATAGAAAGGGATTTGTAAATCCCAAGATTGGCGCACGGAGGGAGAGAGAGGACTTAAAAAGAGAAGAGGCGGCGTGCACAAGGAGGAATCTTTCCCCCTCGTGGGGAACTGCTTCACCATGGAAAGGGAGAACCCTGTGATCCATAGAAAAAAAAGCGTGCACTGTGCCACACTGTGCCCTCTTTCCCCTTGCGGGGAAAAAGTCTTCTCTGCCGGCACGCCTCCGCCGGCGCATCCTCCTTGCGCGCAGCAGGCAACCGCATGCCATCTCCAGCCACAGCATGCGCAGCAATCCAGCCAGCGTGCCTCTCCCTTGCTGCGCCTCCTTGCTGCATCCACCAAGCCACAGCAGGTGCCATTACCAGCGTCTCCTGCTGTAGGCAGATCTCCAACCTGCGTGCGCACACGCATCCCTACAGCCCCACGCCACAGCAGGCGCTCATGCACAAGCCCGCGCCTCTCCTCCAGCGTGCCCCAACCTCTCAAGCAGGTGCCCGTACACCATCTCCCATGACTCAACCCTGCCTGCTCGCCATCTTCTAGTGCGCGCACCAGTGCGCCCCACCGCTCCACCTTCCTGCAGACCGCCGCCCATCTGCAAGCGCACTCCACCCTACCCGCATCCACGTCACGCCACTCCTCCCTGCAGAAGGCGTTCACGCACCGCACAACAGATGCCGCACCCTCTCTGCTAGCAAGTCTTCTCCGCAGTGCACCTCCAACCACCTGTAGACCGCGACAGCAAGCGCGTGCCCGCGCGCCAGCGCGTGCGCACGCCCGCTCGCACAGCCGCAGCAGTAGCTACGCTCTCTTGCTCCACAGGTCGGAGCTCCGGCCACCGCCGTCGGCCACCTCCACCGCCGCCGCTACCGCCGTCGGAAAGCTCTCGACCTCGCCGTCCTCTTGAGCCCTACATCGACCCCTACTGTTCTCTCTCTCTCTCGCGAGGAGGAGAGAGGAAGAAAGCTCTATTTTTATATTAATTAGAAATTACATTCAATGCCATTGCCACCAATTTGATTTTTTTATTATTATTATATTATGGCAGAATTGCATTCAAGCACTCATAGTTCTTTCTAATTGCATGGTATTGATATTGGCTAGTTTAAAGATTGATTTTGGACTTGATTTAAGTACTAATTGTCTTTAGTACACATCACGTGAAAACTGCATTAATTCATCCTAAGTTTATTGAGGATTTCTGTGAGGGAAAACTGTACTTACACCCTTAACCTTTTAGGTTATTGCAAATCTACTTTCCTTCACATTTTAAGTCCAAATTGAAAAGGGATTTTGCACTATCTGAAATAACATTAAACAATTAAAGTATTGATTGCATCATTCCCTCCCTGAGCTCCTAAGGTGCTTTGCTCGTCAGAAGAGTTGGAAGGTTTCTACAATAAGCTAAGGTCATGAACAGCTTCTAGACATCTTAAATGTGATTTTTTGGCTTCTGTACAGGCTTCTCCAACTCTGTCGGAGTTGGAGAAGATGAAGGTCCAACTAGGACTACAGTTCTTAAAATTCCAAAGAAATGATCTCTGAGTAATCAATAAACCTCAATTAGTCAATCTAGAGCTTTTCATCAACTTCTATAGGCTAAAGAACAAATTTGACTCGTTAGAGCTTGTCGGAGCTCCAGTAAGTCTAGTAAAAATTAAAATTTATCTACAGAAATGTAAATTATGCCATTTTTTATTTGAATAATTAAAGTGTGGTCTCTAAGTTGTAACCCTAAAGATTTAACCTAAGGTTCATGCACTTCTAGGGTTTGTTCTGTTTTAGTAGACCACAAAAGTAATGTTCGTTCTCTGAAAATAATTGGAATCCAATTAACTTGAAATTTTGCAAGTAGATTCCTTTTTCAATTAGCTTTCTAGAGAATATTTTTTTAAAATTTTTACTATTTCAACCGAATTTTTAGGTACTTTTGAACGTCAAGGGGTCAGATCTGGAATTTTGACCCCTTGTCAATTTTTCATTTTGAATTAGTATCAATTGACCTTTCAAAATTTGGGAAAAATATGAAAAATAAAGCCAATTAGATCAGCTTTCAAACCCCACCATTTTTAGTCAAAACAGATTCACGGATTGCTCGAAATTGCTTTTTGAAATTTAAAAAAATCTTGAATCTGAGTTAGTCTAACCACCGTGCACTTCACGAATTTTTAAAAATTTTATGCTTGAAATTTTTTCAAATTAACAGTGGCGATTGAAAGGTGCTTTGAAAATGAAGGTTTGTCCTGAATTTCTGAATTTTTTGCCTACTAGTTTTTCTGCAATCGAATTTTTAAATTTGACTTGAAATTTGGCCGAAAAATTAGAAGATGGTGGAAAAGCTTTTAAAGAGGTTTGAGTTTGAAATCTAAGCTTTCCACAGAAAAGAAATTTTTTTTTTTTCAAATGAACTTGCAGAAAGTAAATCTACTCCTAATGTTCAAAAAGGAAACATAATCTAAAGGGGAGATGATGTGCACCTGATTTTTTCTTTGCCATGCTCGTTGTGCGCATAGAACCCATTTTTCTTCTGTGTTGTCCTGCACATCAAAAACAAAGTAGAGAGAGATTTGTCTGTTATGGTTTCAAAGATCGAAATAAAAAAAAATGATGTCGCCTCCCCGGCAATGGTGCCATTTGACAAAGCCATTTTCGTGCATTTGAAAGTCGTCGGAATTGTAGTATAGTTGCACAAAAATGTTCGTCAAAAATAAGTTTGTAAAAATTACGAGAGTTGAGTCCCGGTCGTTCGTCTCTGGGAGGCATTTGTTCTACTTTAGAATTTGATCTTATACCGCTCTACTCTGTTTAAAAACGCATGTCGGTTCCCAATCTCCTGATTAAGATTTCACCACTTCTATTATGAACTCTGATTACGTGCGCATGTGTTAGATAAATCACAAAGGTGAACGTGTAAGTTTCTGTGCGCATGATTCTAGTGAGGTGGTGACTATTTACAGAAAATGCGTCTATTGTTAGATTTTCTATATTTTTAGGAAATGACATCCTTGTTGCAAAATAGATAAAAAATTGAAAACAGGCAACTTGAATCATGCAAAAAGAATGGCAATCATTAAGCTCATGGTGATTTCAAACATATAGATATATATATAAAATTTCATTTTTCCTGTTCATTCCATTAGAGAGTTGTTTGCAACAAGAACTGTAGTGGAAAGCTTGTACATAAATGCTTAAAATGGAAATCTAGCTACCATAAAATGATTGCATATAAGAATCTACAGGGGGTTTTGCATGCATCATTCGGGGAGAATAAGGACTATGCTACTAAGCAGTGATAAAAAGTAGTACAACAATGAAGAAAATAAACTACTAATCAAGATCTAGTAGAACAAAAGGGCATTTAGGGGTGGTCCCTGATGGCCTTGGAGTGGCCGAGAGGAGAATGAGGGATGGCCAATGGAGCTTAAGCGGCCCTTGGAGAGAGAAAAGAGTGATCCAGCATCCCAGCATGGTGTCCATGCTGGTGGTGAACTCGTGGAGATGGAGTGGCTATCCTAAGTGGAGGTGGATGTGAATGGAGCTAATGGAGTGAATGGGTGCCAAGAATGTGAATGGCTGCAAATGGCCACAAATTGGGTCTTTTTGTAGACCCAAGGGCTTCTCTCTAGAGAGGTGTGGAACTCTCTAGAGAGAGTCCAAGAGTGGCCAGCCATATGGTTATGAGATCCAAAAAATGTGCATCTCATTTTGATTTCCTCTTGGTTGCTAAATTTGGTAGCCAAGAGGTGGCGCCACTTCAAGAGAGTTCTAGAGAACTCTAGAGAAGTGTGTGTGCATGAATGGGTGTGTGTGTGTGTGTGTGGTTGTGCTTTATGAGGCTAGGTGGTTTAGGTTAGTTCCTAATGGGTTTAAGTAGGTGTCTGTCATGAATTAGGGTTACAAAGCCTAATTACTAAGGAGAATTTGCAATTAAACTCAGCCCAAGTTTAATTGAATGAGTGTGAACCTAATTGAGAGTGAAATAACTCAATTTGTTTGGGTTTAGGTCAATTGGACTCTCACTAATTCCAATTGAACTTGTGTGGGTTGAGATCTAAGCTTAATTGGATTCAATGAGTCCAATTGACTTAGGTGAAGGTAATTGACTTTGATCTAAGTCAATTGGGTTTGGTGAGGACCTAATTAGGTTCTTAGGTATGTCTAGAGGTGATGTACTAGGGTTAGGACACTTTAGTTTAGGTTCCTATGGGGTTGGGATTAGGTCTAGGGAGCTAGAGATTCAAGATCAAGGCTTAAATCTCAAAACAGGGACTAGAGACCAGTACCAGACGTCCAAAAATGTGATCAGACGACTCAAAGTCAAAAATCAGAAGTCTAAACTTCAGTTCTGGACGTCCAATCTGAGTCAGGGGGAAATCAAGGTTCTATTTTGGGTATTTTGCAGAAATTGGACATCTAACAAAGTGTCTGGACATCCAATAACACTGCAGAAGTGGGTTTGAGGTGTGCGGGAGTTGGCTAAGGTTCCTGGATGTCCTATAACTTATCTGGACGTCCAGATATGGGTTGGAACTAGGGTTTTAGGGCTTCCTAGGGTGCTGTGACCTAATCTACGGGTGGCTAAGGCTTGGGGAAGTCTCTAAGCTATCCTAGGTCTAGGATGGACCTAAGCGCTTCACATTTTATTGCTTTATTTCAACTTAATAGAATAGCAAACCTTTAACTCCCTTACATCATTATTCCTACATCTAATCTAAGCCTTCTGCTCCAGCTTTGTTGCAACTCCCGTTATTCCTGATCCAGCTTCAGATACTACTCTAGATCAGCTTATTTCCTGCAGTCGACATAATGCACTTAATCAGCACATTATAACATTATTTTATGCACAGCTAAAGTAAAGCAGTAAAGATGCAGATAATGCTTATGCATGCATGAATAATCCTAACTTATGCTAAGTTCTAGCTTAATCTAGGTCAATTAAGACCTATGATTGCTGCGCAATCTGTTGGCATGGTGTTTGGGGTGGTGAAGCATACGGAAGACCTCGTGTGGAGTGGTTATCGGAGTGGAGGAAGATGAAATCGAGGGAGGTGATGCAAGGGTTGAGTCAGATTGGCGAAGACGAAGTTGTGAAGTAGTGGAGTTAGGGAGTTGGTCTGAGTAGATAGTGGACGACGAGGAGTAGGAGCGACGCTGGGTCAGGTATGGCCGGTGTTGGAGACGAATGAAGCTCCGGTGGAGGACAACGACGACGATGAAGGGGAAGGAAGTGCCTTGGGGGTATGTCAAGGTGCGAAGGAAGCTGGGGAGTCGAGACCAGTCGGCTATGGTCTATGACAGTTGGTGAAAAAGCTTGAAGGAAGGGGTCCCTAGAGAGAGGTGGAGCGAGCCAAGGAGAAGAGGAAATAGGGCTAGATTTGGCTCAATTTCTCACAAAGGAGGTAAGGAATGCCATGGGGGGTCTTTTTATAGGTCAGAGGGTGAGCTTTCAAGCTTGGAAACCAAGCTTGGAAGCTCCCAAGCTTCGCGAAATAGGAGACTTGAATCTTTAAAGGATTCACATGAGATTTTTAGAGAGATTTGGAGACTTGGATATGGCTCAATAGGAAGGAGATTGCTTGACGAATCTCTCTTTCAATTTTGAGATGGATTCGTCAAGTAATCAAAGAGTTCTTGCCAAAAGAAGCTCGTTGGAGTAGGATTCCTCCACGACAATGGTGGAGGGACTTCTTTGCAATGAGTAAAGACAAAGATAGGGCCTATTTGTAATGAATTTCAAAAGCTAGGGGTACTTGTGAAATAGAAAGAATCAGACAGGACTGAAATGTAAACTAAGTCAAGACAATCTCTGATTGGGCCCAAATTTTGATAAATACCTCATTTTGACCTATGGAATCCAATGGTGAAGTTCAATTTTGGTTTTGACCTAAGTTGATTAGGTAATTTATGAAAAAACCCAAATTAGGGTAATTGTCTGTCTAACATTCTTTCTCAAGTCAAAACAGGTTCAGATGGTCAAATCAAGGATGCCAAACCCTAGAGAATATTTTTCTATGATTTTTTGAGGGTTTAAATGAATTTTATCCAGACCATAACCTCAGTTAATTAAGTAGGTCAATTTTTAGGGTTTCAGATGTCCATTAATTTTTGAAGTGCGTGAAAACCCGTTTAAGTTTGCATGGACCCACTAATTTGACATTAATGAGTAAATGACCTTTAATAAATCCTTGGCTTACCCTGTGGTTATTCTGTATTTGTGATAAGATGGCAAATTTATAGAGATAACCCTATTTTCATCTTTTCTTCTCAGAACAACTTAACTTGCCCAAAAGATCTTTTGACTGATATGTTGGAGCTTTTATTGATTTTATCCGACCAAATTGAGCTAGTTAAGGCTCATGATGGTGTTCCCATCATACCCCCATTCCTAGCTTTTGCTAGTCCCTTTGCAAAACTATATGGATTAATCATCAAGATGCCTTACTAAGCTGCATCTTTAGTAATCAGATCTTAATACCAACAATAGGCCTAGAGGTACTCAAGTAATAGCCCAGACCTAGATCTGACTAGCTTTTGCCTCGGTCTAGTGCGATGGTTTCTAAGGCCCACAGGAACTAACCTAAGGTTCATTGGACCTAGCGGTTAAAGCACCCATGCTTGAACACATGGTTAGTCTAGGTTCAATTTGCCAGTGCATTTTGTAAGAGACAGATATAGAAGAAGATTTTTATTTGTGAAGAGATTTCTCACTCTTTCTCTTTTCATTATATTTTTCCTTAGATCCATCTTTGAATTGGCCCTAAACACAGTCTATATCGGATTCCTTGTCCCCACCATCAATCCTCTCAAGGTCCCTGCCAATCAAAGCTTCGAGATAGCGCCACCCATGGCAATCCCCAGAACCTTGGCTTTCGAGATTTCAGGATAATCCCGCCCATGGCATTTTGTAGCTGAATCCAGACCCTAGCAATTGAGATTTTAGGATAATCCTGCCATGACATCTGAACTAGACAAGGTGCTTACGTGCCCCCGATAGGATATATTTAGACATCCTAGGAGACAAGCACCGAGGAGATGATATGTTATTGCGCATCTTCGAGTAGAATTTCCCACCTCACCACGTAGGGAACTCGTCCAAATCAACTTGTGTTTTCGAGTCACTCATAATCTAGATCTTAGGATCATTTCAGAATAGATTAAAATGCCCTTTGGCATGATTTTATTATTTAAAGCGTACTGAACTGGACTGTGTGTGATTTAGGGTGGTTAAGTTACGAAGTCACACAAATCAAAGGTCAGTTAACGAGGCTGAATACTACCTAAGCCTTAGACCTAATACACAAGTTTTGCATTTTCCCTAACCTCTTGAGGACTAATCCAGAACTTGGCAAGTACGTGAGTGTTTAAATCCAATCAGATCCAAGAGGCCTAAGGTCGGTATTCACCCTTAATCCCTTAAGTTTTAGCCTTCCAGGTCTTAATTCATCATTTGATCCAACCAAGAAGTTAGGTAAGTTCCATATTACTTTGAAGGGACTCAATTTCTTTCTTTATCTTTTTACTCTTTTCTTTTCTTTTCAATTTTTCTTCCCTCCTTTTCTCATTTTTCTCAAAATGGCTCTCCTTTTTTCTCAACCTCCTCTTTTTTTTTTGTGAATTGATTCTCATGGCATTTTGCACTTTAATACCCCCCCATACCTACGATTTGCAATGTCCTTATTCTAAATTAGGTGGGTTCAAGTTCAGCTTAGATCGTACATTAGAACATGTTCCAAGGGTGGGTGGACGGGTCAGGATGACTATTGCAGATGATTTCAAGCTCTGGTATGAGTATTAAAGGTGGAGTCAGTTGTTCTAATGGATGAACCCTAAAGTGTAATATGAGTTCAGCAAAGAGATGTGTCAAAAGGGTTTTGGGCTCAAAAGGTAACGGGCTGGCTCCCATTAAGCGCTGAGTTTAACACCATCAGCTAGGTGCAATAAACTCAAGGAGAATGGAGATCAAAAGATACCTTAGCCAAGTTCGTATCAGTGAGTTCAATGAATGGCTTGAGTTGCTGGCCATTCATAATGAAAGGTTCAAAATCAAGGCTCGGTTGACTGATTTCGATGGCTCCATTTCCAAAGATTCATCTCATCAAGTGTGGTCCACCCATTTAGATCTGAGTTTGCCTGGGAAAAGTTTTATCTTGGCATCAAAGAGTAGGACCTTCTGACCAGGTTGTGAAGTTTTTCTAGAAATGTGTTTGCCATGAAAAGCCTTCACACGCTCATTGTAAATTCGTGAGTTCTTATACGTGTCATTGCATAGTTCCTCGATGTCACTCATTTGAAGCTGACGGTGGGTTCCGACCTTAATGAGATCCAGATTATACTTCTGTACTGCCCAATAGGCTTTATGCTCCATAACGATGGGGAGATGACATGCCTTCCCATACACTAATCTGAATGGAGACATACCTAATTGGCTCTTGTGGGTGGTCCTATAAGCCCACAAATCTTCTAGAGATTAGGCCAACCAGTCCTTCCTGTCAGGCCGAATAGTGACCTGAAGGATTCTCTTAATCGCTCGATTAGACAGTTCAACCAAACCATGGGTTTGGGGGTGGTAAGGAGTTGAGATTTGCTGTGACACCCCATACTTGGTCATCAGAGATCTGAACTATGCATTTGTGATGTAAACATGTTTACACTACTTAAGATATCTATTTATGCATGTTCTTAAGCATAGGATTGCATTGCATACTATAAATATTGCATAACATGCATCATCTTGCATTTAGATTAGTTTGAATAAAATGGAGGTTAATTGTCTCCTTTTATGTTCAGGGATAGGGCAAACTTTTTATCAGGGCCTCGGATCGAAGATCCAACCGTACAAATGTGATCAGGGCGACGATTGGAGTTCAACGACTCCAAGATCGCCCTAATCAGACATTTGTAGCATCAGATAGAGATCGGGAAACCCTAGAAGATAAAGGGCCAAGATGGTGTGAATCCGCACTTCAAACGAAAAATCCGATCGCACGGATGGATTTGAATCGACGATTGCATCTTAACAACGCGAAAATTGACTCAATCCGACAATCGTGGCACCATCTACATCATCCAGAAAATGGACAGCCGAGATGGTGCCACATGGCACCATCTCAACCGCCCAACCGGTCGCCCTCAACCTCTAAATCCTCTAGCATCCACGCCTCTCCACCATTGGATCAAGATCCAACGGCTAAGAGTGGATCTCAGACCAGTGCCTTCGTTCTCTGAAGCCAAAGGAAGAAGCAATCTCGACCGTTGGATCTCAATCCAACGATCCAGATTATGCGCTACGAAGATGCACCGCTCATGTAGCGTAGTAGGCGAGAGCGCTTACGCGAGCGAGTGGCATGCGATCGATTCCTTGCGAGCGATTGCTGGGGCGCAAGCGAGCAGGCTTCGCGACCGCTCGATCGTGATAGAGTGGCTGCGGGCGCTCGATAGCGCCCACATGCTATTGCACGCTCGCACCTCACGCAAGATCGCACACGAGCGTTGCATGTAGAGGGGTGCTACGAGGGGCGAGTTAAGTCATCTGATCTCACAATCAGACGGCTAAGATCTGCAGATCGTGAACATACGTTTCACGTGTGGGAGGCGAGCAGGCGCGCGTGCGCCGCCCCACTACGCCCACGATGGGACTTTAGCGATGGTTTATCCATCAGTAAAGACCCCTGATTTAATGTTTTGAGATTAAAATGACCAAATTGCCTTCATTCCTTGCAAGTATAAAAGGAGACCTCCTCCATACGAAATTTTGATCCCTTCCTTCTCTTCTCTTCCTCTCCAAAGCTCAAGAGAAGCTTGTCCCACACCCGTGATGCTTCTCGCAAGAGAAAGTCAAATTTTCATCCACCTTTAGAAAGCAGATCCCGCGATGACGACGACGACATGCTACCTCATTCCCGTTCTTCTCACTTCATCCTCCTTCGTCCTGCTCCATTCCCCGTCGTCCAAGCATCATCCTGTCTGGCTCATCCTCCAAGCAACTGTCAAGGAGGATAATTCTCTCTCCATTCCTTTTAATGCTTTCTAGAGTAGAGTTAATGCTTTCTAGTGTAATCATTTTCAGCTTTCCAGTCATAATGTTTAGTGTAATGAACAATCTCGTTGTTAATTAATTCCATGTTCATTCTACATCTCTTTTGTATTTTTGTGTGTAATACTCTCTCTCTCTCTCTTCTATTTATTGTAAATAGATAGATAGTTTCTAATTAGTTATTCTCTTTCGTGACAAATAAAACAAACGCGTATTTTTAAATCAAATGTCTGCCTCCCTAAGTTCGACCTGGGATTTCTATTCCAGTATAAATTTTATTTGTTGAACACAAGCCTTCGCTTTCAAACTACAACGATAGATTTTCAAAACCAAACACGTTAGCGTAGCAACACGTAGCTTCAACATTTTGGCGCCGATGCTGGAGAGGAGACAATCTTTGAATTTTTCGCATTTTCTAACTTGCAAATCATTTACCTCACTTTTCTCTTTTTTTATTATGATTGCAGATACTCTTTTGAGACGAGCAAATGCGGTAGATCGAAGCAAAGTTTTGTTGAAAGTTCTGTGAGTTATCCTCCACCTCCCACCCATTAGATTTCATTTCACCATGTAATAACACAAACATCAACCAACCTAGGTGTTCTTATTAACTCTAAGGTTAGTTTTGTTTGTTTATTTGTCACCCACACCCACCTCAACCTCCACATTTAAAAGGAAAAATAAAAAAAATCTCATAGAGGTACACAACCTCATCTTATTTTCAAACTCAACAGGTAAACCAACCTTTGGAGCTAGTACACACATCCAAACACATAATTGAGTAGAAATCAGATTAGGTAATCACTTGTGTGCCTAATTATGTGGTGCAACAGGCCAATTGTTTAATTTGATTGGGCCGCACCACTTCAGTTAAAATCAACTCATCAAGCAGCTGCTGCTTAGGTTCAACTCTTAGGGATTTACCAGGCACTCCACATTCATTTAAGTTTTAAAGGAAAGCACCTTCACCTATGCTTTCAAAACCTGGTGTGTCAACAAAACTTGTTTGAAAACACCTAAAGTTGAATCTTAAAAGCTACTAAGAAAGATTTGAATCCTAAAATTCACCACATCAAAAGTAATCTTGCTTGAAAACCACTGGTTGTGCACGCACACACACATCAATAAATCATTAAGGGCACAACCCAGATAAAGGGCCCATCACATTTCAAACCACATTCAAACCTAGCCCTAAATAAAACATAGTAGACGTTGGCCTTAAGGATTTGACTCGCTCTTCAGAGCCCGAAATGAGATTATTTTCGATTAGTCTGTTTCTACTGTTCAATCTGATGTCTAGCTAGGGGAGCAGAATCAAACGATTGTAGATAGGGGGTACACTAGGAACCGGAGGTGCAAGCTGAAGGAAGAACCTTCTCCCCAGTCCCTCCTTCTAACTGGTTGGATTGAACAGACAGAAGTAGATCAAATCGTTCCTTTATCTCAAGACGGGTTGTGGGAGTCTGTAGGTCTTTAGGCTAGCCCACTTAAGGATAGGTTTGATTGCTTGTATTGCAGGGCACCTTTCTTCCTCCCATCTCTCATGAATCATTCCACATATTATATGCATTGCCGATCTTTCCCTCCTATTTTGAATTATCCTCAACATGACGATTATCCCGACACGTACTGTAATCAACCATCAATTAGTTGGGATAACTCGGATTGGGGATATAGTTCTGGATCTCCGTGTTTAGGATCTAACCTTGAACATGATGATCGTGATTTCTATCCTTCTCAGGGCCACATCGATTATAGATCGTCACCCTTTCATGAACAACCTAATATGATCTACAATCAAGAAGGATACACTGACCCTTACCCATCCTCTGATTACAATGCCTTTAGGTTATTACCACCTTTTGAACAATCTGAAATGACCTATTATCAGGAAGGGTATAACGAATCTCAATTCGTTAACTCCTCTGCACTGATCTCAAACTCGCCCAACCCTGAACCAACTCATTTGGTTCAGGGTAACCAGGTTCAAGATAAGGTTTTAGCTAACTTGAGGAATATCATACAATCTTTAGAAGTTCATCCAATACCTTGCATTGAAAGATTGGAGCCCCTGATTGAAATGATTGATGATTTGAACAAGTATTTGTTGGATTGGCTCCAAGATGTTAAGGATAAGAACCCGGGTGAGTTTCTACTTGGGAAGTTAGCGAAATTGAGGATGAGATTTGTGGTTGCTTTAGTTCAATCGTGGGATGATTCCCAGTATGAACTCCCTTTAGGAGAGCCAAGGTCAGAACCTACTCAGGCACTTATTGGGGGCTATATGCATTACGAGGCTGACCTGATTGAATTAGAGCAACCAATTAAGGATGATCTGATTTCTTCACCTAAGATCCTTAAGCCATGGTACGAGGAAACGTATGTCTCCATGGATCAGAAAGTGACAGATGATTTTGGGACATACATTAATACGGATGTTGATTTCTTTGATTCTGACGGTGAAAATTCAATTTGCGAAGTCTCACTCAAGTTTACAGAATATGATTTCTGTGAGACGATTAAGCCTGAGGAATCTAATAGATCATGTGATAGCCCAATAACTGAGGAAACTGATCTTATTTGGGCTCACATTACAGATTCAGAATCTCATTTTCTGAAGGATTCAATCAAATGCCCTGATTGTCAGTTACAGCCCATTGAGCTTATCGATGATTCTTTTTTTGAGATAATTAGACCCAAGTCAATTCTGATTCAGCCACATCTTTTAGACTTGGAGATTTCAGACGGGGTGATTAATATGAAAGAGGTCCTAGAATTTGACATTCTGAATGAGAAGGATAAGAGCCAGGAAATTTTGATTTGGGAAGCAAATTCCGGAGGAAATAGAAGGCTGCGTCTAAGTGTTCCATTTCATCTGAAACCATTAAACCAAAACCCTTATGACATTTGTTCTGAGGATGTTCAACCTAAGTATACATTCATTGGTTACCCTTTCGATATCAAATTCTCTATAACCTGACTTTTTGGACTTGGGTTGCATCCTCATAAATCGCAAGCCCGACCCCGCTTGCATACTGATTTTGGGTTTTTGGTAATTTTTATCTAGAACCTGAGATATTCTCGATATGGGGTATGGGTCTGCATCACAATCTGGTTCACATCTGTGGACATCTACTGGTAGGTCCTTGGTCTCATCTTTTTATTCTGATTCTGACCTACACTTGTGAATTCTTTATTTCTCTTCTTTGTATAATGTGCCTAGCTGAAGGCACTAAATTTAGCACGTATACAGTTCTTTTTAGTTTTTATCTTGGAGCAAACCTGACATTCACGCAACTCAGGTGATTTCTACTCTATTTCACTCTGTTTTATGTCTTTTTAATACAATGAGGACATTGCATTAGATAGGCATGGGGGGTGGATATTCATCTCTGAATTTATTCGTCAGCTCCGTAGATTTGTTTTATTTTCTTTTATTTATATTAAAAAAAAAATTGAATTAGGAAAGAGAACTTGGGTTTAAGAAATTTTTTAATCTTAGGAAATACTACATTATGATCTGAACACAAAGACCCTTCAGGTCTTTGGACTTAATTATCCCGTGTATCCACTGAAATGTGGATTTGTTTTTCGAGTCCTTGCCATCTAAATTCTATCATAATTGGAGTTAATAAGTTTGGGTGATAAGTACATGACTTATCAACCTGCCCTCTGATTTGAGGGAATTTTGAGTTTTAAGCATCTACACACTATCTTGTCACTGACTTGCTGTTCGGTGATTTTAACGGAAATTGGGTAGCTAATGAACCTTCTACGGTGATATGGCTGGCAAGTTATCATGGATAACAACCCATAGGTAGGTTGTCCAGAGCCCAGTCACTGGACCCTTCTCTCTTTACTGCCCTAAGGTAAAACTTAGATCAGGGAAGCCACCTAATTAAAAAAAAATAATAAAAAGAAAAAGAAAGTCAAAAAGAAAAGAAAAGAAAAAAAAAGGGAGAAGAAGAAAATAAAAGAAATAAGCCACACTTCATCGCACAAGTATGGCTGGCAAGTTATCGGTGGTAACAGCTCATCGACCGGTTGTCCAGAACCTAGCTCAATAAATGCACTGAAAATTCCCAAAACACTTAGGAAGAAGCGGAGAAGTAGAATAAACCAGGGAGATATACACTGGATTCACCCTTGTGTTGACCTCATAAAAATAAAAGTAGGGAGAAGGTTACTGATTGTAAAGATACACCTCTAGGCAGAATTCTCTTTTTAAGGTCACTTAGAGGCATAGAAATCTGAATTCCATTTTTACTGCCGGTCAACGAGTCTATCACATTCATAATAAGATGCTTAGAACTTAGGGTTCTCATCAAATCTTGGGTGAGTTGAATGGTCATAGAAAGCTACTCTTAACCCTAAAACTCGAAAATCCAAAAAAATTAAAAAAGAAGAAAAGAAATTTTTCTTTGAATAAGGTGGGGGCTTGAGGCGATCTGCATTTTGGCAGATACTCAGGCACTGTTGTGTCCTTCAAAGTTCAGATCCTAAGTAAACATTTTCTTAAAGATTAAAAATAACTCATGCCCAAATAATCCAACCTGATTCTTTTACAAATAGCATATTGTTTTTGCTAGGGACTAGCAAAAGATAGGCATGGGGGTATGATGTAAACATGTTTACACTACTTAAGATGTCTATTTATGCGTGTTCTTAAGCATAGGATTGCATTGCATACTATAAATATTGCATAACATGCATCATCTTGCATTTAGATTAGTTTGAATAAAATGGAGGTTACTTATCACCTTTTATGTTCAAGGATAGGGAAAACTTTTTATCGGGGCCTCGGATCAAAGATCCAACTATACAGATGTGATCAGGGTGATGATCGGAGTTCAACGACTCCAAGATTGCCTTAATCAAACATCTATAGCATCAGATAGAGATTGGGGAACCCTAGAAGTTCAAGGGCCAAGATGGTGTGAATTCGCACTTCAAATGACAAATTCGATCGCACAGATGGATTCGGATCGACGATCGCAGCCTAACAGCGTGAATATCGACTCAATTCGACAACCGTGGCACCATCTACATCATCCAGAAGATGGATGGCCAAGATGGTGCCACGTGGTGCCATCTCAGCCCCCAACCAGCCGCCCTCAACCTCTGAAACCTCTAGCGTCCACACATCTCTGCCATTGGATCAAGATCCAATGGCTAAGAGTGGATCTCAGACCAGTGCCTTTGTTCTCTGAAGCCAAAGGAAGAAGCGACCTCGACCGTTGGATCTCAATCCAACGGTCTAAATCACATGCTACGAAGATGCACCGCTTGCCCATCCGCACGCGTAGCGCAATGGGCGAGAGCACTTACGTGAGCGAGTGGCATGCGATCGATTCCTCGCAAGCAGTTACTGGGGCATGGGCAAGCGGGCTTCGCAACCGCTTGATCGCGATTGAGCAGTTGCGGGCACTTGATAGCACCCACGCACTATTGCACACTTGCGCCTCACGCGAGATCACACGTGGGCATTGCACACGGAGGGCACTGCGAGGGGCGAGTTAAGCTATCCAATCTTACGATCAAACGGTTAAGATCTGCAAATCGTGAATGCGTGTTTCACACACGGGAGCAGAGCGGGCATGCGTGCATTGCCCCACTACGCCCACAATGGGTCTTTAGCGACGGTTTTATCTATCACTAAAGTCCCCTGATTTAATGTTTTGAGATTAAAATGACCAAATTGCCCTCATTCCTTGCAACCATAAAAGGAGACCTCCTTCATATGAAATTTTGATCCCTTCCTTCTCTTCTCTTCCTCTCCAAAGCTCAAGAGAAGCTTGTCCCACACTCGGGATGCTTCTCACGAGATAAAGTCAAATTTTCATCCTCCTTTCGGAAGTCGATCCCACTATGACAACGACGTGCTGCCTCATTCCTGTTCTTTTCGCTTCGTCCTCCTTCATCCTGCTCCATTCCCCATCATCCAGGTGTCGTTTCATCCAACTCATCCTCCAAGCGACCGTCGAGGAGGATAATTCTCTCTCCATTCCTTTTAATGCTTTCTAGAGTAGATTTACTACTTTCTAGTGTAATCATTTTCTGCTTTCTAGTCATAATGTTTAGTGTAATGAACAATCTCGTTGTTAATGAATTCCATGTTCATTCTACATCTCTTTTTGATTTTTGTTTGTAATATTCTCTCCCTCTCTTCTATTTATTATAAATATATAGATAGTTTCTAATCAATTATTCTGTTTCATGACAAATAAAACAAACACGTATTTTTAAATCAAACATCCGCCTCCTTGAGTTCGACCCGGGATTCTATTCTGGTATAAATTTTATTTGTTGAACATGAGTTCTTCACTTTCAAACTACAACGACAGGTTTTCAAAACCAAACACGTTAATAATTTGTAAAATGGGTCCCTCCATCAGAGATAATGGCACGTGGGACACTGAACCTAGAAAAGATGTGCTGATGAACAAACTTGATTGCCACCTTGTGATCATTGGTTCGGGTCGGGGTAGCTTCGATCCATTTAGACACATAGTCTATGGTGAGAAGAATGTACTCAAAGCTACCCGATTTAGGGAAGGGTCCCATGAAATCAATCCCCCATATATCGAAGATTTCGCATACGAGAATCGGCTGTAAAGGCATCATATCAAGATGGCTCACGTTGCCCAAGGTCTGGCAAGGAGTGCATGCCTTACAGTAATCGTATGCATCCTTGAAGATCGTGGGCCAATAAAAATCACACTCGGGGACTTTAGGTGCTGTTTTGTGTCCGGAGAAGTGTCCGCCACAGACCTGGTCATGGCAGAAGGATAGAATGTCCTGAATTTCCATTTATGGGACACTTCGTCTGATGATCTGATCAGCATCAATGTGGAAGAGGTACGGGTCTTCCCAGATGAAGTATTTTGCATCAGAAAACAACATGTCCTTCTTGGTCTTCAACCAATCAAATAGGATCTGATGTAACGTCAAGTAGTTAACCAAATCAACATACCAGGGAAGTCCTCAACCAATAGTTAGGAGGTGCTCATCATGAAAGTGTTCTGTGATCGGTTTGGAAGGGGCAATAATATCAGAAGGAAGTTGGGACAAGTGATCAGCTACCACGTTTTGTTTTCTCGCCTTGTTGTAAATCTCGAGGTCAAATTCTTGCAACAACAAGATCCAGCAAATTAGTCAAGGTTTCGTGTCCTTCTTCACGAGGAGGTACCTCACTACGGTGTGATCCGAGTATATAATAACACGAGAACCCAAAAGATAGGATCGAAAATTTTCAAGGCCAAGTACTACAGCTAGTAGCTCTTTCTTAGTAACTATGTAGTTACGCTGAGCCTCATCAAGTGTCTTTCTAGCGTAGTAGATGACCACAGGTTTCTGTCTATTTTCTGCCCAAGTACCGCACCCACTGCATAGTCAGATGCATCGCACATGATCTTAAAGGGTAGAGACTAGTCAGGAGATTGCAGGATTGGTGCTTGAGTAACTTGATCATGCAAGCTCTCAAATGCATAAGTGCATTCCTCGGTAATTTTAAAGGGACATTCTTTGAGAGGACATCAATCAAGGGGCATGTGATTTTCGAGAAACCAGGAATGAAACGATGGTAAAAACTGACTTGCCCCAGAAAAGAGTGAATGTCCTTAACCGAGCAAGGCATGGGTAGTTTGGAAATTAAATTAGCCTTAGCTCGATCAACCTGGATGCCTTTCTCAGAGACGAGGTGACCCATGACAATTCCCTCAAGTACCATGAAGTGGCTCTTTTCCCAGGAAAGAACCAGATTCACATCGATACAACACTTAAGGATTTGGACCAAGTGTAGGAGGCAATCATCAAAAGATTCCCCAAATACCGATAAGTCATCCATGAAGATTTCAAGGTACTCACCTACCATATCTGAGAATATGGAAAGCATGCACTGCTAAAAAGTGGTGAGTGCATTACAGAGAATGAACGTCATCCTACGGAACACGTATGTCCCGAAGGGGTAGGTGAAGGTAATCTTCTCTTGGTCCTCGGATGGATTGTGACCTAGTTATAACCAGAGTACCCATCCAAGAAGCAAAAGAATCGATTCCCTACCAATTTCTCGAGTATCTGATCAATAAATGGCAGTGGGTAATGATCCTTTTTCGTGGAGGCATTTAGTCTTCGGTAATCAATATAGACTCTCCACGAGTTTGCGATGCGAGTTGATATAGTTTCTTCGATTTCAGTTGTAATGACGATGAGTCCTACCTTTTTGGGCACAACCCAGATTGGACTCACCCAATGACTGTCGGAGATTGGATAGATGATACCTACCTCTAACCACTTGATGATCTCCATTTTCACGACATCCTGTAGGTTTGGATTCAAGCATCTCTGCATTTCATGGGATGGTCGTGAGCCCTCTTCAGTGTAGATGTGATGTGTGCAATATGAGGGGCTAATACCAGTCAAGTCATCGAGAATCCAACCAATAGCTCTCCGATGCTGTTGGAGGATAGAAATCAGACATGTTTCCTATCAAAGGTGAGGTGGGATTTGATAATCATAGGAAATGTCTGATTAGAACCCAAAAAGACATATTTGAGATGGTCAGGGAGGGGTTTCAACTCCATGACTTGATTTTCAGCAGGAATAGGTGGTTCAGGGTGAGGTTCAAGAGCAATGTTAAGAGCTAAAGGTATCTCTAAGTCTGGTTCAGGCTCGTCCAAGTGTAGGGTTTGATCCTCTTGTAGTTGATCATCAGAGATAAGCAAGTTTTTCCCAACACATGGGTCATCAACCACAGACTCGATGCCTCAAATTTGTTTGATAACCCCACAATTAATTCCTCCTTGGGCCTTAAAGATATCGATCTTTAGTGTCCTGGTCCCAAATTTTAACTCAATTTGGCCCTCCTCACAATTGATGTTGGCCCTTGCTGTGGCCAGAAAAGGTCTCCCCAAAATGATCAGTGTGTTCTTCAAGTTCTCAGGAGCTTCCATGTCTAAAATTATAAAGTTCATGGAGAAGTAGAAATTGCGTACCCTAACTATGACATCTTTGAGAATTCCTTTTGGTGACTTAAAAGATTGATTAACCAATTGCATTGTCACCTCTGTCAGTTTAAGCTTAGATTCTTCAAGGTGGTCAAGTAGGGATGTCGATATTAAGTTTATGGAGGCTCCTAGATCCAATAATGCATGGTCAAATTGAATATAACCGATTGGACAGGAGATCAGAGGGGTGCCGAGATCTTTTACCTTAGGCGGGAGTTTACTCAAAATGACGGAGCTGGCTTGCTCCGACAATACGATCGGGCACCCACCTTTGGTTCACGGCTTACACTTTGCTATACATACATGTTTCAGGAATCTTGTGTAAGCCGGTACATGGCAAATTGCATCCATCAATGAGATGTTTATTTGGACCTGCTCAAAGAGCTTGACCAAGTCCTCTTCGAGAGCCACGGGTTTGAGTTTCTTCTTTCCCTTGGTCAAGGCCTCGAGAAATGGAACCTCTGTAGGTTCCTCTAGAATTGGTCCAGGTTTTTGATCTGGGCTAGGGGCATCCTGGATGATCAACCTAGGGTTTGGGTTTGAACTACCAGGCTATGAGTGGCTCGGGTAAGGTGGTCCCTGAGTTGTTTTGCCACTACAAGTGGTAACAGAATTCAGTCCTGCCTGGTTTTGGGTTGGGGTAGTCAAAAGAGGTGGTTACTGCTGATAACCCACTTATGATGTTGAAGCCTCCATCCCATCGAGTGATGGAGCAGAAGGGGCCTGATAGACATAGTGAGCCTGGCCCTGAGTCAAGTTTATAACGCACCTCTGGATCGGCACGTTATTTGGATTGGGCAGAGGTTACGAAGAGAGTGCACCAGGTTGCCGGGGATTTGCCATTTGGGCAAGTTGATTGCGAACCTCCATGATTTCGTCTTTGTGTCGATTTTGCATACCCGCATTCGTCTTCTGAATGTTAGCCAGAGTATGAAGGATAAGAGACATTTGTTCTTCTCGAGTTGACCCAGTTTGGTAAGGTGGGTTGGGTGGAGGCTGAGGAGGCTGATATGGATGAGAAACTTGTGGTCGGGGCTGATATTGAGGTCTCTGATTTTGATTGTTCCCTGACCACGTGAAATTAGGATGATTATGCCATCCATGGTTGTAGGTGCTTGAGAAAGGATCATTCTGGATGGTGTTGAGGTCCTCGCAGGTCTGCAGAACCTCAGAGAAATCAGAAGATGAGGGTTTAGAGTTCCCCCAACTAGAGTAGGTGGATCCGGAGTTTCCTCTGAATCCTAGATTAGACAGGGGTGGGTATGGATCCATCCCCTGAGAAGATCGATGGTAGATGTTGTGCACAGCCAGCCTCCCAGAGGGTGGTTGTGTGAACAGGTTTTGCAGAGAGGTGGCTCGCAGATGATGTCGAATCAGCTCATCCACCTTCTTCTCAATGATAGTGACCTTTTCCAGGCGACTGGCCACTAACTCCAAGTCAACGGAAGAGGATAGGCCATGCATCTCATGTGCTCCCCACGAATTCGTTAATTCATGGGCAGTCGTCCGGTCGAACATGCCCATGGATTCATTATTCACGGAGTTCTCACAGGTGTTCTGATGAGAGGCTCATCATAATCTCTAATTACCCCTAATTAACTAGTCTTCCTAGTTAATTAGCTAAGAATATGTGAATATATGAGTTAATTACAAAATAATGGATGTATTGTAAAGGAACTTAAAATAAGTTAAAAATGCTATTTTAACATCCAATTAATATTATTGATAATCTAATTAATAAATGGACTCGAGATCATAACAATGATTCCTCTAATTAATAAGTTAATTAACTTAAGCATAATGTATACACAAGTATGTAATAAATTAAGTAACCTTAGCTAATTAAATAAATTAATCTAAGAAGGTCAAAAATGTAAATTCAAGGTCTAAATATAATAATTAGAATATTTATAATCATATATAAGAAGATGAAAAAGATCTAAATTAAAATAAACCTAAAAAACCCGAGTTTACATTTAGATCCTATTAATTCATTTCAATTGGGTGCTTATTTTTCATATAGGTCCTTAGGTTTCATTGCATATAGGTCCCTATCTACTTCTTCAGCTGGTTGAGCGGCTGACGACCGAGGGTGTCTCCACCGCACGATCACAGCCCTGTCGACATCATCTTTCCTTCTCCAAGCTCCTGGAGCTTGAGCTCACCATCCCATCTTCATCCATCGGCCTGGATGACTCTGATATCCTAATTTTGGGTAGTGGATAACTTCACCATCGTCAGAGATGACGCCGGTGGTTAACCTCCTCCTAGCCCCTTACATGTCTAGATTCCACCACCCTCTTCATCGCCGTCAACTATAAATAGCCCCTAACTCCCTCGATTTCTCTCAAGTTGGCTCCCTTCCCTCTTCTTCACTTCAGTCGACTTCGATAGGCTATTCCCTCTGCAACTCCAGCAACTGTCCATCTCATCTTCCAACTTCCTCCATCCACCTCAATTGGCTCAGAGACTTTGCTGAGGTCAACCACATCTCTAGATGCAAGCGTTGACCAAGGAGTGCCTCTGCTTCATCTCGCATTCGACCGCTAGAGATCTTCCTCAATATCCTCTGATTTCACTCCTCCGTTATGAGCCTTCGACGGAGTTTCCTTTATCCCCTTCATCCAGGTAATAGTAGATTATGAGTAGGAGTAGGATAATTTAGGTAGGCAGTTTAGTTGTAATGTCAAATTTCAGAGATCGTCTTCTTCGACTCCGGTGAGCTCCTTTAGCTCACCAAAGTCTTAATTTGGTCTTTTGAATCCACTGTCCACCTTCCTCTATCACTCGTAATCATTTCTAACACATTTAATCCCTAATTTGATCCCTGATTCGCCTAACCCAAATTCACCTCCACCGACTACTGCTATCCATGGTAGTAGTAGTCGAGCTAATTCCACCTTCATTGGGGTCCTTCATCATTTATTCATCACCTAAGGACCCTAATCCTCACCATAATTCAAGTAATTACCACCAATAATGTAAATGCCCAATTTTAATTAAGCTCCTGAGCTCGCTGTCTATAGCGGCTCAGGAGTATTTGAAATCATTAATTTTACATATATATAGTATCGCAATACCTCTTTTACTTGTCTCGGGCACTCTTCTGAGGGGGAAAGCAAGTCCTGTGCTTCAACCACTTGAATTCTATTCAAACTTGAATTTACTACTTAATCTTTCACCTAATGAGATAATAAGGAATTTAATGCAATCCAAAGGTTCCTTGTGACCTCAGGAACATTTTCAAATGAAAAATGGCACAATTTGCCTCTCTGTAGATAAATTTTAATTTTTACTAGACTCATCGGAGCTCCGACGAGTTAAATTTGTTCTTCATCCTATAGAAGTTGATGAAAAGCTCCAGATTGACTAATTGAGGTTTACTGATTACTTTGAGATCGTTTCTTTGGAATCTTAAGAACTGGAGTTGTAGTTGGACTTCATCTTCTCCAACTCCGATGGAGTTGGAGAAGCCTCTACAGAAGCCTAAAAATCACATTTAAGGTGTCTAGAAGCTTCAGTGTAGTGCACTAAAGCTGTTCACGACCTTAGCTTATTGTAGAAACCTTCCAACTCTTCTAACGAACAAAGCACCTTAGGAGCTCAGGCAACAAGCCTGGAACCCTAATTTCTAGGGTTGAAACACTTGTTTAAGAGGCTGAATGAATTCCTAATGTTGTAAGAACCCTATTTTAGGCGTAAATTTCTTGTTAAGAAGCTTAAATCAGAATGTCAATTTTTGAAGCTCACAGTCAAACCTGAGTTGGAGACTGATTCTGAGCACAATCAGATGATTTGAGAAGCTTAAGTTGATTCTAAGATTCTGTTGAATAATATTAGATTGATTTGGATGAGCTCAGACTTGAATTTGATTGGAATTTCAACCCTGCCAGTTTCGATTGTTTTTGAACCCAAACTGATGGAAGTGGTATTTTGTTGAGATTTGAATGTGAATCCTGCCCAGATTAGTTTGTTACATCCCTTAGAAGTTGTTCCAATTGATCAGAAATGATTCCAAGTGTCTGTTACACCCTTTTCAAGTCTGAAACCTTTCTTTGAAGCTTTTAGAGAAGCTTCAAGCATCTCTGCAGAGGCCTGAAGCTTTGAGAGCTTGAAACCTTCACAAGTAGCTGCGGAAATATTTGTAGGATCTACTTAGAACCTTAGATAAGTGGGAAAAAGTCCTGTCTATGGACTCTTTTAACTTGAATACCATTTCCAGGAAGTAAATACCCCATTGCCGTTGGTGCTAGAGAACCATGATCGTTTGTTTTGAGGATAACAAAACACGTGTCATTTAACATTTGCACTTGGGGTCTTATATTTCAGGCCAATTGCAAATGGAGACATGATTAGACGGAGTTCGAGCTCGAATCCAGGATGGATTCGAGGAGCTTGATGGAGAATAGAGGAGATTCGCTAGGAGCGATGGCTTGAAGAAGGAAGGAGATGAAGAATAGGATAGATTTCCTTCTCTTGTACTCTTTGTATTTTTCGTTTCTTTTGTTGCTCTTTATTTTTGTTACTTAGATTCATGTTGAAGAGCCTTAAAGTACCCTTACAGTAGTCGTAGGAACACCAGCACAACCTTAGGATACTTAGGTTTTCTATAGAACACTTAGAAAACCAATATAGGGTTCAAACAACTTTTTCAGACGTTTAATTCCAAAATCAGACGTCTGATAATATGTTTTAAGACGTCTGACTGTTGATTCAGATGTCTGATAACATTTAGGCTGGACTTGTTAGCTCTGTCTGATGAAATCAGACGTCTAGACCTTAGACCAGACGTCTGATATTTTTGCCAGACGTCCAATTAGTGGACCGTTGGCTGCCTTAGCAAACACCAGAGGATATGACAGTTAGAGCCTTATCAGACATCCTTAAGCCTTTCCAGACGTCTGATAAATGACCGTTTTGCCTCGGCTGACCCAAAATCTCTTCTCAGAGATTTTCTAGACGTTGCAACTCTTGGAAATCCATTCCCGCAGAAAAAGTAGGTATCCAGACATCCAGACATAGTGCCAGACGTCCTATATGACGTCTGATAGGCTTGCACTAGAACCCTGTTTAGATTTGATTCAAGTCAGGGAGAAACCCACCTATAATCAGACGTCTGATATTATTTTCAGACGACTTAAAGTGATCTTCCAGACGTCGGATGCCAGGATCGGACGTCTGATAGCCCTACCAGTGCAATGATTGTTCCTGATTTTGGCCTGATTCTCTTTGGGCTTCGCACCCAACGGCTATGGGAGCTCTCCTAAGCCTTCCAAAGCTTTCCTAAGGCCTCTATAAATAGAGAGGAACCTCTTGCACACAAATACACACTAAGACACACCAAAAGACACACCTAGAGACACACAAGACACTCCCAAGCAACATACTTTCTACTCTTTTGTGTCCTAGAAAAGCTCCTGCTCTCCAAGCTCAAGTTCTACATCTTGAGAGCATCAAGCCTTTGTGCACCCGCTCTCCCGCCATAGTTCACGGGAGCGACGTTGCGCTGTCGTGTAGCTCACGCACCCACGTCATCGATTCGATGCACTCCTTGCAAAGGGGAGTTTCCTAATTCCTATAGAAGCTAGGTTTAAATCTTTATTGGCTCTATAGGACTATATTTGTTATTTTGTTGGGTATTCGCTTTGCGAATTCCCATCTCCTTCGTGGGACAAAATCCTTCTCGTGAAGAGAAGGGGTTGAGGAACACTACCCTCGCACTTGTAGCGTGGTTGTAATTGAGGTTGAATCACCATCGTTTAAGTGATTCGTTTAGGGGATTTTGATCAACTTGGTTGATTGGAAAATCCTAACTCGAGAGGGTTAGGTGGTGGTTTTCACCCGGTTTGGGTTTCCACCTAAAAATAATTGTGCACATTGTGTGATTGAATTTTGTGAGATTGTTTTACATTATATTTCCGCAATTTATTACATCACCCCCTCTTGGTAGGGAAGAATCAACAATTGGTATCAGAGCACGTCTCGCATTTTCGGCATTACAAACCGGCGAGGATCCAGATATGGAGGGAAAAGCATTAGTGTGCACCGAAGGACACAATACCTCGTGACCACCATACTTTACAGGTATAGATTTCGTTTATGGGAAAAATCGTATGACTATGTGGTTGCAGGCCTATGACTTCTGGGTGCGGGAAAAATGCAAATCCGTATTTGTGATTCCCAAGAAACCCGCAGGAGGTTACTCAGAAGATCAGGTTTGGAATCTCAACCTCAACACAAAGGCAATGAATGCCTTGTATTGTGCGTTGAGTCCAAAGGAATTCGAACGAATCTAAGAGTGCACCACCGCCCACGGGATATGGAGGAGGTTGGAAGGCACTCATGAGGAGACGAGCTCGGAAGAAGATCTTGAGAAGAAGGAAACCGCGTGCCTTGGATTCATGGCCATCACGGATAACGACAGCGACAATCAAGTAAACTCGGATTTACAAGATGCTTTTAATGAGTTGTATGAGCTTAGTAAATCACTAAAAACAGAAAACAAAAGTATGAAAAAGAATCTTAGTTTTCTTAAATCTGAAAATGAAAGGCTAGAAAATAAACTTAAGGATCTAGAAATAAGCCCTAGTTCTAACACTTTTGAAAATGAAAATTTGTTTCTAGAAAATAAAACCTAATTAATGAAAATATTAAATTGATTGAAGAAAATGATAGTTTAAAGTTAGAAATTTCTGATTTAAAGACTAAGATGCATATTATAGAAAAGGAAATTGCATGTCTTAGGGAAAACTCTAACAAATTAACCAACAAAGTAGATAATTTTTATAGCCCTAAGGTTGAGAAAGGATCTCCATCAAGGAGACCCGCTAACAGATCCAGATCCAAGCTCACTTGGATACCAAAGAAAGAATTGGAATCTTGTTTTGTAGGTTTTAGGGATAACTACAACACGAAGGACTGGAACTACAAGCTCAAGGCTGGTCAACTTGAGTTGGGAGAACCAAGGAGTAGACCAAGGAGGAGAACAAGAAGACCGATGAGACGGCGAACAAACGATGGACCCACCGCACGTCGACCACCAGACTGGAGACCGGCGCCAATGCCCGGGCCTCCAAGCTACGGATGGGAGCCCCATCCTATGTGGCATCCACCACCACCATTTGGGCCATTTTATTGGCCATGGTAGGTGAGGTAAAAATTCTTTACCCTATCTTTTTATCATAAGCATTTAGATAGAGGGAGTTAAAAAAATTATGAGCTAATTGTCAATTTTTAAGGGGGAGATGAAAGTTAGCTAAATTTCCTTTAGTAAGGGGGAGAAAAATAATAGCTATCTTGTTGTTACAAAAAGAGGGAGGACATTACTTTTGTTAAAAGAAATTCAACTCATTCAAAGAAGATCATGTTTTAAGGGGGAGTTATAGGAAATTTAAAATCAATCAAACCTTTTTGATAATGTCAAAAAGGGGGAGGATTTTTTGCATTATTATTTATGGTTTTGTCATCATCAAAAATGGGGAGTTTGTTGGTGCTAGAGCACCACGATCGTTTGTTTTGATGATAAAAAAACACGTGTCATTTAACATTTGTACTTGGAGTCTTAGATTTCAGGTCAATTGCAAATGGAGACATGATTAGATGGAGTTCGAGCTCGCATCCAGGACGGATTGGAGGAGCTTGATGGAGAACAAAGGAGATTCGCAAGGAGCGATGGCTTGAAGAAGGAAGGAGATGAAGAATAGGATAGATTTCCTTCTCTTGTACTCTTTGTATTTTTTGTTTCTTTTGTTGCTCTTTATTTTTGTTACTTAAATTCATGTTAAAGAGCCTCAAAGTACCCTTACAGTAGTTCTAGAAACACTAGCACAACCCTAGGATACTTAAGTTTTCTGTAGAACACTTAGAAAACCAATATAGGGTTCAAACAGCTTTTTTAGATGTCCAATTCCAAAATCAGACGTCTGATAATATGCTTCAAGATGTCTGATTGTTGATTCAGACGTTTGATAACATTTAAGCTGGACTTGTTAGCTTTGTTTGATGAAATCAGACGTCCAGACCTTAGACCAGACGTCTTAGAAGATGTCTGATGTTTTTGCCAGACGTCCAATTAGTGGACCGTTGGCTGCCTTAGTAAACACCAGAGGATATGACCGTTTTGCCTCGGCTGACCCAAAATCTCTTCTCAAAGATTTTCTAGCCGTTGCAACTCTTGGAAATCCATTCCCGCAGAAAAAGTAGGTCTCCAGACATCCAGACATAGTGCCAGACGTCGTATATGACGTCTGATAGACTTGCACTAGAACCCTCTTTAGATTTGATTCAGGTCAGGGAGAAACCCACCTATAATCAGACGTCTGATATTATTTTCAAACGTCATAAAGTGATCTTCCAAACGTCTGATGCCAGGATCGGATGTCTGATAGCCCTGTTAGTGCAATAATTGTTCCTAATTTCGGCCTAATTCTCTTAGACTTTGCACCCAATGGCTACGGGAGCTCTCCTAAGCCTTCCAAAGCTTTCCTAAGGCCTTTATAAATAGAGAGGAACCTCTTGCACACAAATACACACTAAGACACACCAAAAGACACACCTAGAGACACACAAGACACACCCAAGCAACATACTTTCTACTCTTTTGTGTCCTAGAAAAGCTCTTGCTCTCCAAGCTCAAGTTCTACATCTTGAGAGCATTAAGCCTTTGCACACCCGCTCTCCTACCGTAGTTCACGAGAGCGACATTGCTCCGTCGTGTAGCTCATGCACCTGCATCATCGATTCGACGCACTCCTTGCAAAGGGGAGTTTCCTAATTCCTATAGAAGCTAGGTTTAAATCTTTGTTGGCTTTATAGGGCTATATTTGTTATTTTATCTTTGTTATTTGGTTGGGTATTCGCTTTGCGAATTCCCGTCTCCTTCGTGGGACAAAATCCTTCTCGTGAAGAGAAGGGGTTGAGGAATGCTACCCTCGCACTTGTAGCGTGGTTGTAATTGAGGTTGAATCACCCTCGTTTAAGTGATTCATTTAGTGGATTTTGATCAACTTCGTTGATCGGAAAATCCTAACTCGAGAGGGTTAGGTGGTGGTTTTCACTCGGTTTGGGTTTCCACCTAAAAATAATTGTGCACATTGTGTGATTGAATTTTGTGAGATTGCTTTACATTATATTTTCGCAATTTATTACATCACCCCCTCTTGGTAGGGAAGAATCTACAATTGGAACCCCTTAGATTCGCTCTTCAAATTGAAGAGGAAAACTTCCCTTCCATCTTAAATTAATTACACAATCTTGTAAAGCTATCTTAGAGCTTTCCATCAAGCTTTGAATCACTTGATTTGGAGCTCTGAGTTAGAAGATATCCTCACTTGAAGTTGGGTTTGGAAAGGGGAAACATAGTCCCACATCGGAAACCTTCAAGCGCACACCTTAGTATAAAACGCTTTCGTTACATGGGCTTATCAATCATCAAGCACTCGGTGCGAAATCTAAACTGAGCATCTGAGCATCTGCGTGTGTGTGTGCGGGCATGTGTGTGCCTACGGGTGTGCGCCTGAGTGGGTGTGTGCGCTGTTGTGTCCCTGGGAGGTCGAGGCCTGGGAGGCGGTTGGGCCGTTGGCTCAAAAGAAAGACTAACCAAAAATAAACCAAGTAACTCGAATCAGGCGTGGACCAAGTAGGGTCAGGTCCCACCCTGAGAAGGGTGTTTTGTATTCTGGAAAGGTCCTTGCCATAAACCATAAACCAATTTTTGGTTAAAGGAAAACCCAGTTCAGCTGATGGCTTAAAGAAAAGGAAGAGTTAAGCATTGAAGGCTAAGTACTGAAAGGGGAAATCATTAAGAGTTTAGCGAAGAAAGGAAGCTAAAGGCTAAGGGAATAAAGGAAAGAAAAAGAGAAAGAATACTAAGGGAAGAGAAGGAAAAAGAGAAGGAATGGTGCAAAGACTTAAGAAAATATGAAGGAAAAATACTAAGGGAGAAGAAGGAGGCAGGAGCAGAAGGAGGAAAGAAAGAAAAGAGCTCGAGAAAGTATAAGAAAGAGATAAAAAAAGATAAAAGAATAAAGAAGAAATGAGAAAGAATAGAGAAGAAAAGAAGAGAGAGAGAGGCTGAAGAAAAGGAGTCTAATTTCTTTTTGTTTGTTGTAATAAGAATTGCTTTTAATTATTGTAATAAGGCATGTTTTGAATAGATAAACACTTATTTGCCTTTAATCTTTTGAAATAAATGATGTAAATGTTGATTTCATATGGGATTTTGCATATTTCTTCAATTTAAATCATTTTGCAAAATTCATGTTATTAAATAATTTAATGATACCTCCTATACCTATAAGATATATAGAATTAATTGGTGAATTTTAAATAAAATACACCTCCCAGTGAACGACCTGGACTCAACCAGTTAAAAGTAAAAAAATCTAAAATGTTAGGTTAATTCGACCCTTACTACCAAATCGACAAAATTTCGAGTTAACCTAAGCTACTTTCTTCTACTCTTAATTAAGTAAAATTTACTTAATTAACTATGTTGAGGTGAAAGAACGCATCATTTTAATGGCACCATTGCCGATGAGGTAACATTTTACTTCATTTTCATTCATCAAAATATTCCCTGGCATTGCTTTGTCTAAGTACCATTTTAATCGTGCCATGCTGGGGAAATAATATTTTTCTTCACTAAATTTTACCTGGTTTAATTGTCTAAATAGGAAGTATTTGTAATTATAATTTTACTGTTTTTAATGTTTTTATTCTAACTAGTTTTGTTTTGTTTTGTTTTTGTTTTGTTTTTTGTCTTCTTTTCAGGTATACCTTCGTGGGTAATCTCAAGAGAAGGCAAGAATCTATTTCTGTTTTGTTGTTTTCATTATAAGTATTTCTAGTCTTAAGTCTTTAGAGTAGTCTGATTTGTTACATTTAAAAAATATAAAAAAATACAAAAATACATTCTATCTGACTAGCAGCAGCATATCTTAGGCATACACTCTTAGGAGTGCATTTTTTGCTAGTATTCTTGCGAATCTAACTTGGGAATTTCTACTGTTTTTCTTGCATCAGCAGGAAAACACGAAAAAAAACTGCGTAGATCCTTGTCTTTGAGATTTTAAAAAAAAAACCACATATTTTTGTTGAAAAGATTTAAAAAGCGGCCATTGTAATTCATTTGATATATTTTTGAAAAAGATTAACTAAAAAGGGGAAATTAAAAACTGTGACTAAAATCAGATTGCAGAATGCATGCAGGTTTTTCTATCGCTATCGTTTGTTGCATGCTATCGCGCACACAGCGGAATCACTAGAGTTACATGAGTCTATTTTTCTTTCTCTCCTCTTTGCACCTCTTAGGGCTTTGGTCAAAGATCAACAAGTCTATCTCAGTACTAGAGCTCCGGAGAGCCAGTATTGAGTGGTCTCGATCCTAGACATTAGACCTTAGAGCCTTAAGGATACGCACCTGCATAGACACAGATTAGGATGCATACTTTGATACTGTTACTCTATTTGTTTGCGTCGAATTACTTTTGCATATCTTAGGAATCTCTTCTTTCCTTTGACAGAATAGCAAAACCCACTTTTCGCGCTATTTTGTGGGTTTTCGTGCCGCTGTTTTTTGTGTGTTGTGAGTGTTCCTTTGCACATTATTTTTTATTTTTTGGATGGGAGGTGATCCTTGCATCCGCCTCTTGTAACTTCTTTGACAGGTGATCCCAGGCCAGTCGCAGATAAGCAACCACTTATTTTCCCATCTGATCCATCTAATTCTATAGAACAAATGCAAAATCAAAATCCCGAGATCCATCTTCCTTGGGTTTTCTATCTACTCCTCCACCAACCCAAGGGGGGACCTTTGTCCCACAATCTTACCCACCCTTTTCCCCAACCTTTCCTGTTGCAGAAAACACGCCATATTTTTTAGGATTACACGCCATCCAGGAAAATATTCCAAGATCAAATCCATATTCTAATACCTATAATCATGGATGGAGAAGCCACCCAAATTTCTTTTGGGCTGATCGAAATCAAAATCAAAGACCACATTATCCAAATCAGACCCACCTAAACCCATCTCCATTACCTCATCAGCAACCAAATGTAAGGCCTAATCCTATGGGTATGCAAAATTACTCTAGGCCTATTAGAGATACGCAGCTAGACCAGATTTCAAGAGCTGTGACAGAAAGTCAAAAGCAAAATGCTGAAGCTCTCGCTGAGATCCAAAGGCAATGTAGGGTAGAGTTGGCTGATTTACAAAATCAGATCACGCTTTTGGCTGAATCTCGTCAGCCAGGTTTTCTTCCATCTCTGCCAATTTTGAATCCTAGGAATTGTTAAGACCCTAGGCAACATCAATGCCAAGTACATTTCCTTAATCAGGCCTTTGATTCTAATCACAACCCATCCTCTGTACTTCCTAAAAATAATCCACCAAACCCGCATCAACAGCCTTTATTGTATCAAAATGACCCACCTATTATTGAGAACCAGAATTGACTTTGCTGATCTTCTGAATTTGGTTGGAATCACTTTTTAAGTTGCCTTAATCTTTAATATTTTACATCTCAACCTAAATCAGATCTGATTTTTACGAGATTCACTCTGATCTTTCTAAGATTTATCACGGGAATCTAATTTTTGTTCTGCGAGATCTATTTTAGGAAATTTTAGGATGAATTTTTACTGGGTGGTTTAATCTGTTTTTCTATTTTTGAATCAATTCTTCCATAACTCGTATGTTTTTACCTTATACATATTCATTTTAGGAGTTCTTCATTAGGGTTTACGCCCAGTTGAAGGCATAAAACTTAGCATTTGTACATACTTGTTTCCTATTTTTTACACTTTTATTTTTCTGATTTTCACTTCATCTTATACTGGTTACCTTCATTTATTCCGACTGACCACTCTGACCTTTGGTCAGACTTGAAATCATCCGCAAAGAGATCTTTGATCTCCTCTATTCGACTCCTTCCATCACCCTACACTAAATGAAGTGTAATATCTTTTCACCCTTACAATGAGGACATTGTAAAATCTTGACTTGGGGGGGTGTTGAAGTGAAAATTTCACTTTAAGTGTGTGTAAATAGATAGAAAAATAAAAAATACACATAAAAATTAAATATCCACGAAATTAAAAAATAAAAATTTCAAAAATTTTAAAAATTTTAAAAATAAAAAATTTCATAACAATTTGAAAAATTCATAAAAATTGGAAAATTTTATAAACATAAAAATAAAAATATATAAATACAAAAATTTGGAAAATGAAAATTCATAAAAATAATAAGAGGGGTATTTTCATCTAGAATAAAGAAGAAGAAAAAATATATATATATTTATTATTAAGTACTTAATTTTTTTTTTAGGTCAGAAACTAAAAAATATATATACATATAGAGTATTTAAATTTTTACTTAAACATTTTGTAAAAACACACTTTTGATTTTTGAAATTTTTAAACAAGATTTTATTTGAATTTAGAATCTTTAAATCTTTTAAGCTTTGTTTTTCTATTTTTGTCCTGAATTAAGAAACTAGGTGTATTAAGTTTTAAACTTAAGTTTTGGGATTAAATGGTAACTTTTTAATCACTTAGATTAAGTAATTCTTTTGCTTTTTGAAAATTTTATTTTATTATAAAGTTAAGTAAAAGGGCCAGATATTCAGAATTAATTAAATAGAGAGTTAGTAGAATTTTAGCTTACAAGTCTTACAGGCCAGAGACAAATAACTAGACTTGGTAAGTTTTTCTTGACAGATCCTATAGGAGGAAACTAAAAATTTAAAGAACTTGAGAGTGAAGGGCTTTGTTGTCCAAGCTCTGGTTTAAGAGCTAAGTAACCTAAACATCTAAATTCACACACATAGAATTGTCTTATTGGCATCTGAGACCGTGAAAACACAGAGGTTAAGAGATCAATTCTGAATCCTCGTTAGTCCAAGGATTTCCACGAGATGGTTCTTGAAAGGGTGAAGGATGTGCCACTCACCTAGAAAAAGGATTTGGAGAATAATGTTCGTAAGAAAAATGAGAAGGGGGGAAATTGAAAAGAAGAAAAAAATAAAATAAAACACCCTATAGTTAAGTGCCTTGTTACAAATGGGTGCTTATGCAATTTTTCCATAATAAAATAAAGCATCTCATTACAAATGGATGCTACCCTTCCTTCCATTAAATAAAAGAACACTTCGCTACATATGGGTGTTCTAACCTGTAGAAAAAGTAAAAAAATATGGAGATAAAAATATTAGGAATAAGAGACCCAGTAGTCCACCGAGGAGATATATACAAAAAGCGTTGACCTCAGGATAGAAAACTAGTGAGAAGAAAGCAACCAAACTTGAGTAAGGCCAAGCCAAAGGCTTGAATTGAAATAATTGGGATTTGAAATTGATGTCTTAAGATCTGGATTTTTGCAAATTTGGATGCCTTTAGGACAATTCTCTTCACTAAGCATAGATGTTTTAAAATCATACCTACTGAACCTTGGTATTGGGCAATGAAGCCTAAGAAATCGGCTTTTGAGGATTTAAAGTTAAGACCTAAAGGAGAAGAATTGACAGGAGCCTAGGTCTAGAAGTTGTTTTTAGTACTGTAGGCTAGTAGATTAGAGTTTTACAACTCTAAGTTTGGTTAATAATGAGTATCTGGTTAATTTGCTTAAACTTATATTGATAAAAGTCAAATATCATAAATAAAGGATTGACTTAAATCTATTGAGTTTTTGAGTTAAAATTTAATTCCCAACTCTTAAGTTTTGTTTCCTTAAAACATTTTGTATTCTAATTTGGGTTAAGAATAGTTACAAAGGAATAAGATATTTTTGAGAATTCTAATTCTTAATAAAATTCTTGTAAACAACATTGTTTTAAGTGTGTTTTGAAAATGTTATAAGTATAAGTCTAAGCAAGAAAAATTTTCACAAATTCACTATATATTAACTATTGATATTAAACCTAAAAATATTTTTCTGACCTAAGCTTTCCTCTACATAGTTCCTATTTATATTAATTTAAACCCAGGTTCTCTAAATCATCATGTGTTTAGTTAATTTTGCTAGGGACTAGCAAAACTTTGGCTTGGGGGTATGATGAGAGGCTTATCATGATCTGTAATTACCCCTAATTAACTAGTCTTCCTAGTTAATTAGCTAAGGATATGTGAATATATGGGTTAATTATAAAATAAGGGAATATAGTAAAGCACCTTAAAATAAGTTAAAAATGCTATTTTTACATCCAATTAATATTATTAATAATATGATTAATAATTGGACTCGAGATCTTAACAATCGTTCCTCTAATTAATAAGTTAATTAACTTAAGCATAATGTATACATAAGTATGTAATAACTTAAGTAACCTTAGCTAATTAAATAAATTAATCTAAAAAGGTAAAAAATATAAATTCAAGGTCTAAATATAATAATTACCTTATTTATAATCATATATAAAAGGACGAAAAAGATCTAAATTAAAATAAACCTTAAAAACCTGAGTTTACATTTAGATCTTTTCAATTCATTTCAATTGGGTCCTTATTTTTCATACAGGTTCTGAGGATTCATTGCATATAGGTCCCTGTCTACTTCTTTTTCTTCAGCTGGTTGAACGGCTGACGGCCGAGGGTGTCCCCACAGCACGATCACTGCCCTGTCGACATCATCTTTCCATCTCCAAGCTCCTGGAGCTTATGCTCACCATCCCATCTTCATCCATCGGTCTGGATGACTCTGATATCCTAATTTAGGGTAGAGGATAACTTCACCATTGTCGTAGATGACGTTGGTGGTTAACCACCTCCTAGCCCCTTACACGTCCAGATTCCACCGCCCTCTTCGTTGTCGTCAACTATAAATAGCCCCTGACTCCCTCGATTTCTCTCAAGTTGGCTCCATTCCCTCTTCCTCAATGCAGTCGACTTTGATAGGCTATTCCCTTCGCAACTCCGGCAGCTGTCCATCTCATCTTCCGACTTCCTCCGTCCACCTCAATTGGCTTAGGGACTTCGTCGAGGTCAGCCACGTCTCTGGACACAGGCACTGACCAAGGAGTGCCTCTACTTCATCTCGTATTCAACCACCCGAGATCTTCATCAATACCCTCTAATTTCGCTCCTCCGTTAAGAGCCTTCAACGGAGTTTCCTTTATCCCCTTCGTCCAAGTAATAGTAGATAGGAGTAGATTAAGAGTAGGAGTACGAGTAGGATAGTTTAGGTAGGTAGTTAGGTAGGTAGTTTAGCTGTAATGTCAAATTTTAGAGATCATCCTCTTCAACTCTGGCAAGCTCCTTGAGATTGCCAGACACTTAATTTGGTCTTTTGAATCCACTGTCCACCTTCCTCCATCACTCATAATCATTTCTAACACATTTAATCCCTAATTTGATCACTGATTTGCCTAATCCAAATTCACCTCCGCCGACTACTTTTGTTGTCCATGGCAGCAGTAGTCGAGCTAATTCCACCTTCATTGGTGTCCTTCATCATTTATTCACCACCTAAGGACCCTAATCCTCACTATAATCAAGTAATTACCACCTATAATGTAAACGCCCAATTTTAATTAAGCTCTTGAGCTCGCTGTCTATGGTGGCTCAAGAGTAGTTGAAATCATTAATTTTACATATATATAGTATCGTAATACCCCTTTGACTTGTCTCGACTACTCTTCTGAGTGGGAGAGCAAGTCCTATGCTTCAACCACTCGAATTCTATTCAAACTTGAATTTACTGCTTAATCTTTCATCTAATGAGATAAGAAAGAATTAAATACGATCCTAAGGTTCCTTGTGACCTTAGGAACATTTTCAAATAAAAAATGGCATAATTTACATTTCTGTAGATAAATTTTAATTTTTACTAGACTCACTGGAGCTCCGACAAGCTCAGATGAGTCAAATTTGTTCTTTAGCCTATAGAAGTTGATGAAAAGCTCTAGATTGACTAATTGAGGTTTACTGATTACTCAGAGATCATTTCTTTGGAATTTTAAGAACTGTAGTTCTAGTTGGACCTTCATCTTCTCCAACTTCGACAGAGTTGGAGAAGCCTGTACAGAAGCCAAAAAATCACATTTAAGATGTCTAGAAGCTTCAGTGCAGTGCACTGAAGCTGTTCATGACCTTAGCTTATTGTAGAAACCTTCCAACTCTTCTGACAAGCAAAGCACCTTAGGAGCTCAGGCGACCAGCCTGGAACACTAATTTCTAGGGTTGAAACACTTGTTTAAGAGGCTGAATGAATTCCTGATGTTGTAAGAACCCTATTTTAGGTGTAAATTTCCTGTTAAGAAGCTTAAATCAGAAAGTCAATTTTTGAAGCTCACAGTCAAACCTAAGTTGGAGACTATGATTCTGAGCACAATCAGATGATTTGAGAAGCTTAAGTTGATTATGAGATTCTGTTGAATAATATTAGATTGATTTGGATGAGCTCAGACTTCAATTTGATTAGAATTTCAACCCTGCCAGTTTTGGTTGTTTTCAAACCCAAACTGATGGAAGTGGTATTTTGTTGAGATTTGAATGTGAATCCTACCCAAATTAGTTTGTTACATCACTTAGAAGTTGTTCCAATTGATCAGAAATA
This sequence comes from Thalassia testudinum, assembly GCA_037157565.1. Lineage (NCBI taxonomy): Eukaryota > Viridiplantae > Streptophyta > Magnoliopsida > Alismatales > Hydrocharitaceae > Thalassia > Thalassia testudinum. The sequence goes on along the minus strand of JAZHRO010000014.1, from coordinate 124,757,635 downwards.
ATTCCAAATGTTTGTTACACCCTTTTCAAGTCTGAAACCTTTCTCTGAAGCTTCAAGCTTCTCTGCAGAGACCTGAAGCTTTGAGAGCTTGAAACCTTCACAAGCAGCTACAAAAATATTTGTAGGATCAATTTAGAACCTTAGCTAAGTGAGAAAAAGTCCAGTCTATGGACTCTGCTAACTTGAATACCATTTTCAGGCAGTAAATACACCATAGGAACCTCTTAGATTAGCTCTTCAAATAGATGAGGAAAACTTCCCTTCCACCTTAAATTGACTACACAATCCTATAGAGCTATCGTAGAGCTTTTCATCAAGCTTTGAATCGGTTGATTTGGAGCTCCGAGTTACAAGATATCCTCACTTGAAGTTGGGTCTGGAACGGGGAAACATAGTCCGACATCGGAAACCTTCAAGTGCACGCCTTAGTATAAAACATTTTTGTTACTTGGGCTTATCAATCGTCAAGCGCTCGACGCGAATTCTGAACTGAGCATTTGAGCATCTGCGTGTGTGTGTGCGGGCATGTGTGTGCATGCGGGTGTGCGCCTAAGTGGGCGTGTGCGATGTTGTGGCCCTGGGTGGGCGAGGCCTAGGAGGTGGTTAGGTCGGTTTGGCTCGAAAGAAAGATAAACTAAAAGTAAACCAAGTAACTCAAATCAGGCGAGGATCGAGTAGGGTTTGGTCCCACCTTAAGAAGGGTGCTGTGTATCCTCGAAAGGTCCTTGCCACAAACCACAAACCAATTTTTGGTTATGGAAAAACTCGGTTCAGCTGATGGCTTAAGGAAAAGGAAGAGCTAAGCAGTGAAGGCTAAGTACTGAAAGGGAAAATCATTAAGAGTTTAGCGAAGAAAGGAAGCTGAAGGATAAGGGAATAAAGAAAAGAAAAAGAGAAAGAATACTAAGGGAAGAGAAGGAAAAAGAGAAGGAACAGGCGTGAAGACTTAAGAAAATATGAAGGAAAAATACTAAGGGAGAAGGAGGCAAGAGCAGAAGAAGAGAGGAAAGAAAGAAAGGAGCTCGAGAAAGTGTAAGAAGGAGATAAAAAAAAGATAAAAGAATAAAGAAAAGGAAATAAAGAAGAAAAGTGAAAGAATAGAGAAGAAAAGAAGAGAGAGAGAGGCTGAAGAAAAGGAGTCTAATTTCTTTTTGTTTGTTGTAATAAGAATTGCTTTCAATTTTTGTAATATGTCATGTTTTGAATAGATAAACTCTTATTTGCCTTTAATCTTTTGAAATAAATGATGTAAATGTTGATTTCATATGGAATTTTGCATATTTCTTCAATTTAAATCATTTTGCAAAATTCATGTTATTAAAATAATTTAATTATACCTCCTATACCTATAAGATATAAAGAATTAATTGGTGAATTTAAAATAACATATACCTCCCAGTGAACGACCAGGACTCAACCAGTTAAAAGTAAAAAAATCTAAAATGTTAGGTTAATTCGACCCTATACTACTAAACTGACACAATTTCGAGTTAACCTAAGTTACTTTCTTTTACTCTTAATTAAGTAAAATTAACTTAATTAACTGGGTTGAGGTGAAAGATCACATCATGTTCTCAAGAATCTCCCACACGGTGTCTTCGTGTTGACCCATGATGTTTCCTCCATAGGTCGCATTAACAGACAATTGAATATCCTCACAGAGTCCCTAGTAAAAGGACTGGACTTGTTCTCATTTAGGAACTTCGTGATGGGGGCACTTTCGCAAGATATCCAAAAAGCGATCCCATGCCTCATGAAGTGGTTCTCCTTCTTGCTGTGTGACAAGGGTGATCTGGTGCCACAGAGCATTTGTCCGCCCAATAGGGAAGAACTTCTTCAGAAACTCGAATTGTAGTTTAGCCCACGTGTTGATTGGACGAGTTAGGGTTTGGTACCAGTGAGTGGCCTTGTCCTTAAGAGAGAAGGAGAGCATTTTCATGAGCAAGATATCCCAATTTTGAGCTTCTGACCCGAAGGTTTGGGCTAGATGCTTGAGTTGCTTGATATGCTGGAAAGGATCTTCGGAATTAAGCCCATGAAATTAAGGAATAGCATGAATCATGTTGGGCTTGAGTTCATTATCAGGACCTCCAACTGGGATTTAGACTCAATGTTCGATCACCACCATAGTAGGACTGTAATGATCTCACATCATGGGACGCTGCAGTGGATTCATAAAAGCCTGGAATAGATCGTTGAGGCACTGAAGCTGATTTTGGAGATTCTTTTCTTCTTCTGCTGGTTGTTCCATGAGTATGGATGAAGGAGATCTAAGCTCAGATGAATCAGAAGATATGTTGATATGGTCAAGTGGTTGCACAAACAGGGAAGTTGAGACTTGGCCTCGACGGGAGTGAATAGCTAATGGTGGCCTCAAGGGTGGTCTTTAGGACCTCCTCGCAAACATGCACCGATGGAGAAGACGAGGGATAGAAAGTGTGACGGACCCAATCAAGACACCCAAATATCTTTGGATGACTATAGATGTTCAGAGTGGATGATACCCCAAGATCAGAAAGTCGTCCACCTGAGAATTACCTAGGCAATCAGGAAGGGAGAGTCCCGCAAAGACACCTACATGGTAGACCGTCCCCACAGGGTACAGGGTTTCCCCCACCCGACCTTCCTTGTCACTGAGAGTCCAGGTAGACCAGAATGGATAACTTGACCTCTTAAGAATACCCATTTTATGTTTAAAGTGTGGGTGCTCAGGATTTCACTTGAACTTTAAGATGTTTTTGTGAGTGGTGACCTGATTTGAAGATTGGTTGATCCTGTAAGGTAGGTCAACTTCACATGATTTGTCCTTGATTATTAAGTCCTGCTTTTATGATTCAACTTAGATTTAGAGCTTGATTCTTAGGGTTTGCTTATTTAGGTAAGCTCAATCAAGGCTTAGGACACATACAGTTTGGGAAGATTGATTCTTATTTTAAGCAAGTGTATCTCAAAACCCTAGAATGGAAACCCTAATTGGCTCTTAATTGGTCAATCAATTAATTCCAAATCTGACACCTAAGTCTCAATCAAGAAGGTGGTAGCCCTAGGTGTCTTAAATCCCTATGTAGGTGCAAGAAACAGATTTGGGGTGTTTTTGAAAAAGAATGTATCAAATCAGGCAACTTTTGATGATTACTCTTACAATAGAATGCAAGTTATCCCTAATTGATTTTTCTTCTTCTAGCTTTTTCAGAATCAGGGGCTTAGGAGAAAGTGGATAGAGTTTACTTGCCCCTGGAGTGTTTGGTGTGTATCTAACTCTCCTTGATTGGATTGCGCTGCACAGATCACAACAAAATAGATAGAGCAAGTTAGTATCAAATTAGATATTGCAATCAAGAGATCAAATTGCGTGTTGCTCCTCGGCAACAGCGACAAAATGTTGAACGCTCTAAATCGATGTTTGAAAAGTAATGCACTATAGTATAGCCGATAAATTGCGTAGAACACTTAAAATTTATAGCTCGAAAGAAATTCTGAGGTCGAACGTAGGGAGCAATATAGCAATTTATCTCAAGATCACAATTTTAAGCAAGAATATAGCAATGTAATAGCAATTTCAAGCACAAATGATATAGATATAAATTCACGAGGCAATGTGGCAAAAATATTAGGGTAAAAATGGTTATTTAAATCACCAAATTACTCTATTACAATTTTAATTAAATAATGCAATAGTATCAATAACCAAATGCCACATCAACATAAGTGCTATAATGTCTCAGAACCAGCTCTTTTTCCTTCATTCCTCGGGGAGAGGCACAGGCACAGCACAGCACAACACCAACAGAGGTGATGGCTTCTTCAAATTTCACTAAGTGTTGACAATAGTAGAGGGAAAAAACCCCCCCTCTCTCTCTTTCTCTTCTCTCTCGGATAGGGCAAACTAAACCAGACAATCGGATCAGGACCCAAACTTGCGTGGTGTGAGCACGGGCAAGAGCGTGAGCAAGCACGTAAGGTACTGCATGTGCGAGGGTGTGGTAGGGACCTAATGACGTGCGCTCGTGCTTGTGTTAAGAAATGTCGTTATAGTCTCACTTGCAACACCAATTTTAAAGTAAAGAAACGAAGGTGAGTCTGAGTGTCGATCTCAGGGAGGCGTGAAAATCAGATTTTTTCTTATCACTTGTTGTCACGAAAATTGCAGAATTTTGCTTGCGAAAGGTGTGGTTGAAAGGTGAGAAAGAGATAGAGAGAGAGATTAGGGTTAGAGTTTGATGAGAACCTCATCATGAGCCATAACTAGCTCATTTTGACCTAATACAAAGGATAAAAGCTCCTACATATCTCAAGGAAAGGCTTAACTCAGAGAATTCTGAGTTTGAGAAGAAAACAAGTCATAAGGGGTAAAAATGCAATTTTACCAGTATAATCTGCATACAGGGTAATTCAGGGCCCAAACATAGGTCAAAGCAGCTTAATAAGAATAAAAGTGGGATGAGATGATCTAGCAAGGGCTACAGCACTTCCAAGAAACTAAATGATAATCTGTAACCCTAAAACAACCCAATTCAATTCATGAGGTTCGAGGCAAAGTAAAAATAGAATAAACCCTCTAAAATTCATAGAAAAATAATCTCTAGGGTTTAGAACCTTCAATTTGGCCTTCAGAACCCATTTTGACCTACATTGAGAACCATGCCCAATTAATAACTTAATTTGGGTTTTTGCATAAATTGACCGGTCAAACAAGGTTTAATATAGAAATGAAATTCACCATCAGATTCCTTAGGTCCTAATTAATCATGTATAAAAACTTGGGCCTGAGAAGAAACCTCCTTGACCGACTTCACACTTTGGTCCTCATATATTTACTTTTTGGCCCTCAACTTTTGAACCATCGCATTTTGGCCCCTAACTCTCCTTCGTTCTTCGCATTCAGGTCCCCCCTGCAAAACCTGCCAGCACCATGCTCCGGCGACCTTGCGCGGAGCATGGCGCCGCGCAGGGTGAGGGGGGAAGCCTGGCAAGTAAACCGGGGGTGCCCTGCGTCGTCAGCCGTCGCAGGGACACCCCCCTGGTCGCTGTAGCCCACCATACCGGCCGTGCGAACGCACGGACGGTATGGGTTTTTGTTTCCGGCCATCCTCCGGTGAGGGAGACACGTCGTCTCCCTCCACCTTCCTCCCTGTCTTGATCCCTATAAATACCCCCCGTTGCTCCACCAACCGGAGCAGCTCGGGTCTGACGGAGAAAACCCCCAACTTTCCTCTCTTCTCTCTCCGGCAGATGCTCACCAGCTCCGGCGGTTCCTCCCCCTTCTCCTCTTTGCTCTGCCGCAATACCAGCAGCAGAGACTTCCTCCCCTGCTCTTCCCGCGCCACGCCGCACCCAGCTGGCGCCTCTCCGGCTCTCTGCTCGCCGCCGCCCCTTTCCCTGAGCATCGTCTTCGCCGGAGGTGTGTAAGCTAGAACTGCTTCCCTTCTTCTCCTCTTTCTTTCCCCGCTTTCAATTTGTTCAATTAAGCCCTCGACCGACCCTGACCATCGTCACCCCCTTCGTCTCCGGCCATCCTCCGGCGAGATGCTCCCATCGCTCCACAGCCTCACACACCTCGCCGACCCTCACCGAACCTCCGCCTCATCACACTGAGCACCCCCCACCCCTCCACTACCACTCCACACCTCCGTAACGCTCCCCCGAACAAACCCATTCCTCCGGTTGCAGTCCAACCTAGGGCTGCCGCCAGACACCACCTTGCAGCTTGCCGCGCAGCTCCACACCTTCGCCGTGCCATGGCGAAGGTTCCCCAGTGGTTTGATCAGGCCGAGAGGCCATATTCGTGTCCGACAGGTTTTGAGGTTCGACCGCTATTAACGCACATTGAAGCAGCTTCTCCCGCGCTCCAGGCTTGAGGACTCCAGGTCTCCAGCTACTGCGGATTGCGGGGAGTCTTGCGAAGGTAGCCAGCCAGCAACCGACGCAAATCGAAGCCGCAGCTGCAGAAGCTAGGCCGCGGTCTCCCAGCAGGCGCACGCGAGGAAAGGCCTCCGTTTAGTCCCACATCGGTAAGCCTCACAACCTCTGCACCGTTTAAATTGATTTTGTGCATTAGCCTTACTGCCTCAGCACACGGGGTGAGGTCCCTTTCACCCGCCCGGTTACCCGGTCTCGTCCGCGCTCACGCCCCGCGGACCTGACCCGACCCGACTTGAGACTGACCTGCACTCCTCGCCCACCACGCACGCCGGTGGGCCTGGACCCGGACCTGACCCGTACCCGACTACCCGGCAGCTCTGGGAGAGCTTTCCCAAGAGTGGTTTCAGAGAGAGAGAGAGACGCGGGGGGAGAGGGTAGAGTAGGTTTTGTCCTCTGACGTAAGCTCTGAAGTGTGCAGGCACAGGTGAAGAAGAAGGACCGCGGAAGAAGAAGGAAGCTGAGGGAGACACTGTAGCAACAGGCAGTTTAAGTCGTCTGATTTGGAAATCAGACGACGTCCTGAAGGGAAAAGAAGAAAGAAGGAGGGGCGACGTCCTGACTGGAAAAAGAAAAGAAGAAAGAAGGAGATCTGAAGAACAACAGAAGAAGGCGAGGTAGAGAAGAACACAAAAGAACAAGGGAAGAACTGAAAGAAGAAAAACAAAGAAGAAAGAAGAAGATCTGAAGAAAGACAGAAGAAAAAGAAGAAGAGCATCACCACTGCAGAAGAAGAAGATCACCTCTGCAGACAAAGAAGAAGAAGATCTGAGACAAGGAGAAACAAAGAGAAAACAACAAATCCTTTCTCTCTTTATTTTTGTAAAAGAAACATGTATATCTCTAGAATACAACTTGCTCCCTGAGTTCGACCTTGGGAACTCTTTTCCGAGTAAAAAAAATTTTTATATATTTGAAATGATGGCAACAACTGGCTATATTACAACGACATAACAATAAAACCCGGTTATCTCTCGAAGCCATCGTTATCAGAGTTGTTTCTTGCTTGATCATGCAACTTAAAGAGGAAATAAAGTAAACACTGAACGGAAAATAACTTCAATCATCATGCAGCTTTAGTTCACAGCTTACAACATTAAATACATGCTTAAACAAAAGTAAAGGAAAGCTTAAAAGAGAGGAAGGGAGAGAGAGAGGGGGAGAGCAGCGAGGCAGCCATGGCGGTGGAGAAGGCTCTATCGGCGGCTCGTCATCTCCGGTGATTACAAGAGGGCCTAAAGCTAGCTAAGAGAGGGGTAGAGTAGTTTCAACTGGAGTGAATGCCTTGAATGAGTGATTGAAGGAGGTTTAAATAGGGAGAAGGGCTTTCTAAAAGAAGAAGGGGCTTTAGCGACATCCGGGACATCACTAAAACCCTTACAAAAGCGTCGGTGAAGCCCTCCAGCACGCCGGTCACACGCCCACGCCATTCTTCTTCGCACCTGATCCGTGGCCGCTGCGTAAGAGCCGTTCGATCGAAGATCGGACGGCTGAGATCCTCCCTTGGGCGCGCTTGGATCGCCCCTTGGGCGAACATGCGTACGGCATCGTCGCTCGGCGTGCGCACGCACGTCGGTGCTTGCTGTCAGAGGGCACGCCGCGTGATGTGATCTCGGCCTCCCGCTGCTGATCAGGTGGCCCAATTTCACCGTGCGCTTCTTCATCATCAATTCCTCGCGCCGCATGGCTCGAACTCGCGTTGCCTGTGTGCAGGCGTGCAAGCTCACCACTGCGCCACGCCCGCTACTTTATCGTGGCGATAGCAGTGGGCGCACGGTTCTCGGCCGTTCGATCGAAGATCGACGGCTGAGATTTGATCTCAAATGAAGGAGGAAGTAGCACGCGGTGAGTGGGGGGTGAAGTGGCGCAACGAGGGTCGTTGATCATCAGATCAACGGTCAGAAATTCTTGGGCCCATTGTAGGAGCTCCGGATGTCGGATTTGGCCGATCTTTAGTCCATTGGACTCCGTTTATCATTCTGAATCCATCCGTGTGGTCTGATTTCTCATCTGAGGCCTACTTTGACAAGTGCTTACACAAATTGCCATTAATACATTTTTATAAGCAATCTTGGTATATGATGCATGCAATTCTCCCATTCTACTTATGTTGCGCCTTTTATTCTTAAGATGGGCCCTATTTAACAGAATTATCACCCCCATATGTAGTGTTATCACCAAACCCCAGTGACTCGAAGGTGATAAGCCCTCGTCACAAAAATAATATAACCCTTGTTGAAGGCACGCCATTCTACGATGTGGGACTATATGGTCTCTCCTCTATCGCGACGCAGCAGCTGGTCAAGATGCCTCCAATAAAGGTCAAGACGAAAACTTTGGAGTTCAATTAAGCATCGGGTTCACTTCCTGGGACTTAGCTGTAAAGCCTGGGAGTGAAACTTGGAGCAGTTGTGGCTGGAGAATTGAAGGCGTGGTCGGCGAAATTGTAGGCAGTGGTAGAGGTCTGGTCAGCACCTGAAAGATAAAGTATGGCCTTGTGACAATGTCAAATATGCTCAGATGCTTCGTTGTGGAGCGGCAAGTGCTTTGGTGGTTGTTATGCTGTTTGAGGGTGTGTGTGGTGATCTGGCGACTTCGGGGAGGTGGTGTGGTGAGGGTCGTGTCGAGTGGAGGCATTGAGTGGCAAATCCCCTCAATTACTTGAGGGGTTTTGGTGGGCAAGGAACGGTGAAGCTTATGAGGTGGTTGGCGAGGTGTTTGGGGCGGTGAAGCATACGGAAGACCTCGCCAGAGTGGTTATTGGAGCGGAGGAAGATGAAGTCGTGGGAGGCGATGCAGTGGTCAAGTCAGAGTGGCGAAGATGGAGTTGTGAAGTAGTAGAGTTAGGGAGTTGATCTGAGTAGGTAGTAGACGATGGCGTGGAGGAGCGACGCCGGATCTGGTATGGCTAGTGTCGGAGACCAATGAAGCTTCGGTGGAAGAGAACAGCGACGACGAAGGGGAAGGAAGTGCCTTGGGGGTATGTCAAGGTGCGGAGGAAGCTAAGGAGTCAAGATCGACCGGCTATGGTCTGTGATAGCCAGTGAAGAAGCTCGGAGGAGGGGGTCATTGGAGCAAGGCAGAGTGAGCCGAGGAGAAGAGGAAATAGGGCAAGATTTGGCTCAATTTCTCCCTAAGGAGGTAAAGAATGCCATGGGGGGTCTTTTTATAGGCCAGAGGGAGAGCTTCCAAGCTTGGAAGCTCCTAGGCTTTGCGAAATAGGAGACCTAAATCTTTAAAGGATTCACACGAGCTTTTTAGAGAGATTTGGAGACTTGTACATGGCTCAATAGGAAGGAGATTACCTGACAAATCTCCCTTTCAGTTTTGAGAGGGATTCATCAAGTAATCAAAGAGTTCTTGCTAAAAAATGCTCGTTGGAGTAGGATTCCTCCAAGAAAATGGCGGAGGGACTTATTTGCAAAGAGTGATGATAAAGATAGGGGCCTATTTGTAATGAATTTCAAAAGATAGGGGTACTTGTGAAATAGAAAGAATTAAACAGGACTGAAATGCAAACTAAGTCAAGACAATCTCTAATTGAGCCCAAATTTTGATACAAACCTCATTTGGACCTAAGGAATCCAATTGTGAAGTTAGATTTTTGTGTTGACCTAAGTTGGCTGAGTAATTTATGTAAAAACCCAAATTAGGGTAATAATCTGTCAAAGTCTCTATTACAATTCAAAACAGGTTCAGATGGTCAAATCAAGGATGCCAAACACTAGAGAATATTTTTATATGATTTTTAGAGGGTTTAAATAAATTTTATCTTGACTAGAACCTCAGTTAATTAAGCAGATCAACTTTTAGGGTTTTAGATGTCCATTAATTCTTGAAATGCGTGAAAACTCATTTTTGTCTACATAGACCCACTTATTAGACATTAATGACTAATTGACCTTTAATAAACCCATGGAATACCCCATGGTTATTCTGTATATGTGATAAGATGGTAAAATTGTAGAAATAACCTTATTTTCATCTTTTCTTCTTATAACAACTTAACTTGCCCAAAAGACCTTCTGACTGATATGCAGGAGCTTTTATTGATTTTATCAGACCAAATTGAGCTAGTTATGGCTCATTATGGTGTTCCCATCAATATGTTTGTGATCATATCTGAAGCTAATCTTAAAAATTTCATTAATCAATCCATAATAACCATTACACCCGTCGGCTAATTCTCAAGGAACAACAATGGATGATTGGATAAATTATCTAACCATCTGACCAAATTAAGCTTGCTGTGTACCCTTTACTTCATCAACAGATTTGATTCTATATCTGAAGCCATTTATCATGTACCCATAATGGTAATGTCCATAACTCAATGGATGATTGGATATTACGTCAAAATCTTCCACCCACCATGGGTCGTTATTTTCTTTCATTTTAGCAACATGCTACTTAAACCACTCAGGAAAGAATAGATCACGTGCATTTGGATGTAATGATTGTTTAAATTCATCGTAGAAAGGGTCAACATCAGGAATTTGCTTTAATATATACATGTGTGCCAATTTCCGATCTACTTCTAAAATCTCAAGAAATTCTGTGTGCAGAATCGACCTTCCAGGAATTTCAAAAATAGAAAGACAATCTCCGTCATGTTCATTGTATCCCCCATCATAATTTCTCTATAAATGATTGAATTTGTAGTCTATCTCAGCCATATACATGCTACAGAAGTTCTTGGATTCCTAAAGTAAATATCCCTCGACAATTGACCCTTCTAGGTTAGCTTTATTTAACATGTAATCCTTCAGTTTTTTCAAATACCTTTCTATAGGATACATCCATCTATATTGAACTGGCCCTGTGATCCTTGCTTCATTTGCAAAATGTATTGTTAAATGCACCATTATGTCGAAAAAGGTTGGGGGAAAAATCTGTTCCATTTTACACAATGTGATGGTAACTTGTTTGTCCCAGTAGTGTAGCATTTCAGCTTCTAAAGTCTTTAAATAGATAACTTTGAAATATCAACTCATGTCTGTAAAAACATCTACAACGAGATCAGGTAAGACTCCATGTATGGCCAATGGGAAAAACACTTGCATATAAGCATACGAGTCCAATTTCAAAAAAAAAAAAAAAGCGAGTCATGTCTTTTTAACCCACTAATTTTTTTTTGAGATTCATTAGCACAGCATGACAACTGTGATGAGTAGCCATCTAGCACCCATTTCTCCTTCAAAAATGAGAATATTTTTTGAAGCTGTTCATACTTTAAGCTGTATATAGCATCTGGGAATTCAGCACTACCATCATCCTTCTCTGTCATATGTAGCTCTAGTTGAATGCCCAAAATCTCCATGTCTTTTCTTATTTTTTTATGCCCTTCGAACTATCTATTACATTTAAGACATTCAACATATTCTCCATGACATTTTTCTTTATGTGAATGTCATCGAGGTTCTGCCAGACTGTCAAATCCTTCCAATATGGGAGTTGCATGAAGAAAATGCTTTTCCTCTTAAAGCATGAATGCTTTAATGCAGTAAGGTCTTTTTTAAAAAGATGTCACAATCTTATGTTTTCAAGTTCTTGCAATTTCTGTATTATTGTTACTCCTAACAACATAACAAAATCTGTGTTTAGCTTTTTTCTTGGATTCCTATAGGAATATCGACAAGATTTGCCATCAAATCTGTCTTTGAACTGTGTTGTTCGCCATCTGTGGTCAATTGGAAGGAATCTACGGTGACCCAAGTAACACAACTTGCTGCTTTCAGGCAATCAGAGATGATTTGTGTCATCAATTGAACAAGCCAATTTTCCTTTTGTACTTGATGGGAACACCATCATGGGCCTAACTGGCTCATTTTGACCTAATGAAGAGAATAAGTGCTCCTACATAACCAACTAAAGGTCATAATTCATTGTATAACCTTTCTGAGAGAAAAATAAGAAACAAGGGGTAAACCTACAATTCTACCAATGCAGTGCAACCACCGATTTTCTCAAGGGCTAAACAAAGGTCAAATGGTCTTAATAAGATAACAAATGGGTTGGATTTGACAGAAAAGGGTTTGTGTATCCTGTGAATTAAATGACTTCTTGAAACCCTACAAACAGACCTACTTAATTAACCAAGGTTCTGGTTAGGATAAAATTCACTTAAACCCTCTCAAAATCATAGAAAAGTATTCTTTATGGTTTAGAACCTTCAATTTGGCCATTAGAACACATCTTGACCAGGAATAGGGTCTCAGACAGATATTTACCCTAAATTGGGTTTTTGCATAAATTTCCCAATCAAACATGATCAAACCCAAAATCCAACTTCACCATTAGATTACTTAGGTCCAAATTATTTTTGTACCAAAATTTGGACCTAAGATGAGTTTTCCTTGGTCACTCTTGCAAAAAGGTCCAGCCTGATTACATTTCTACCCTTATCTTTCAAAAACCCTAGCAAACAGGCCCTTAGCTTTCTCGTCATCTTCACAAATAGGTCCCTTTGCCATTATTGCGGAGGAATCCTACTCTGGCGAGCTTTGAAGGGAGGTTTCTCCTTGATTGCTTAGAGAATCCATTACAAAATTGGAAGGGAGATTCTCTGAGTAATTCCCGTCAATCTGAACCTGTTAGTGAGCCCTGATTGTTTCCCAATCTCTCATGCAAATACATGAGAGATTTGGGTCACTGGAACCTTCCAACTCTGGCAACCCTGCCTTGCTTGGAAGCTTGGCATCTAAGCACAAATCCCTCTCCAAAGGCCTATTTAAAGACTCCCCAGATCCAACTGTCTCCTCAGCTTGAAATTGGGCCGGTTCCCCCTCTATTCCTCTCTCCCTTGCCGGCCACAATTCTCCACAAGCTCTAGCGGCTTCTCCCTCGCTCTCTCATCACCCAACCACAATACTAGTGGTCGGGTTAACTCTGGCATAGTCCTCCACGTCGCGCAATACCAGTCGATGTCGCCTCTGCCCTATCTTTAGCGCTGCCTCACCAATGGAGGTCTTCGTCTTTCCCACATCCGGCAACCATATCGGCATGGGATTCCCTTCCCTTTTGTCCCTTAGAAGTAGGTTTTTAGACTCTCTCTCTCTCTTACTTTCTTTCCCCCTCTATTTCTCAAAATCAACCACCGACGCCACCGAACACCTTCACCTCCTCCACCTACGACAATACCTCCGGTGAGGTGTTCCCATCACTCCACACATCCATCCACCTCGCTGACCACACTATGACCTTTGCCTCACCCCAATGATCATTTCCCCTCAATCCAATCACTCCATCAGCCTTCTAAATACCTCCCCGAACTGACCCACCTTCACCGTCCATTCCCCTCATCGTCTGGGCACCACAGCCACCCTCTCTCCATGCCACGACCACCATTACATCTGTTGTGCCACGGTGACCATGCTAAATGTTCTGATGTGGCCATAAGGCCCTCTTTCTTGATTTCAGGTAGCAGGACGACGGCAGCCATTAGTGCCGAGCTTGAAGCAAGCTTCAAGCGGTCCCAGGCCTTGCGCTGCTCCAGGTGAGACCCCTAGGCTGTGTGGACTTGAGGTGCAAATGCATCCAGGCCATCAAGCAAAGGCTTCAGCCTCGACAGCCTTGCCAATTGGAAGCCTCACCCTGTGGCAAATGGGCAGAAGAAGGTGGGACATTTAGTCCCACCTCGGAAGTGGAAAGGTGCCTTCGTAAGCATAAGTTGATTTTGTGCCCGATGCTCTTCACCTCCAACACTGAGGGTGAGGTCCTCCTCCCCCCCTCATCGGACTCATCCGTGACATAACCCGCGAACCTAGCCGAACTCGACTACTCAACTACCCTTCACTCCTCGCTTACCACACACGCTAGTGAGCCTGGACCCAGGTCTACATTAGGTCCGATTACCTAACCAATTAAGGCTCTGCAAGAGCGAAGCTGAAATAGAAAGAGAGAAAGAGAGAAGAGAGCTATGCATGAGAAGGGGGGTTTTGCTCTGTGGAGTTTGCCTTCGACACCTAGTCAAATTGAGAGGGTACAATAGGGTTGAAGGAAGAAGAGAAGAAGAAGAACAAAAGGCAAATGGTAGAGAAAGAAGAAGGAAGACAAAGGCCAAAGACAGAGAAAGAGAAGAAGAGGAAAGGAGAAGACAGAGAAAGCTAAGGAGAGAAAGAAGAAGAGAGGGCTCGCAAAGGCAAAGGAAGAAGAAGGAGACAGAAGAAGAAGAAAAGAGAAATCAGAAAAAGAAAAGAAGAACTGTAGCAAAAATCATTTAAGACATCTGATTACAAAATCTGACGTCTGAATTCCTATTTCTTTCGTTCTTTAGTCAATTTGAGTAACTATTATTTTGTCTACAATTATTTTTACTCTTCATATACTCATGCTCTACATTCCTAATTAGATTTTGAGTAGTATTATATTTTAATTTGCATTTATTTTGAGATTAGTGTGTGAATTCCATTTGCACCCTGTGTTCGACCTCGGAAGATATTCGAGTAATAAAATTATATTTATTTTGAATGCTAGTTCAGCTGTACTACAACATAACACTCAGAAAACTCGATTAAGCACTTCAAAAATTTTGGCCCCATTGCCATGGAGCAACGCACAATTCACCATTATTCTCTGCATTATTTGATTATATTTGAGCACTAACTTACCCTATTTGTTTTATTGTGATTTTGCGAGGTACTTCATGAGGAGATCTTCCATGCAAATCAGCCATTCTAGGGCGGGTAACTTCTCTATTCTTCCCTAATCAACCTCCTAATCTAGGGAAGACAAAAAGGAAACAATCAATTAGGAATCACCTGCCTTACTTTCCATAGTAGTTATCATTTAGAAGGCAAGTTTCCTGATTTGCGATTTTTTTTTCAAATCTCATTGAAGTTGAAGCGATGTTGTTTAGAGATCTTACCCCAAATTTCCTATGCCTATTAGGGACTATGCTTAATTTCTAATCTCCTTGGACTATGCACTTCCTGTTTGAAGTCCAAGGAGAACATTTTTGAAGATCAAAGTGGACTTGGAAATAAAGCCAATTAGGGTTTCCACATTAGGGTTTTGGAGTTCTAGTTCACACTTTATTGCATAAAGGAAAACAAACCCATCCACATTTGTGTGCTACCCAAGCCCTTGATTGAAAAGATCTAATTAAGAAAAATCCTAAAATCAGGCTCTGAAATCACTTGAACCATAAAATCCTTGAACCTAATAACCTGGGAGTCAAATCAGGGTGATTTCTAGGTCTTGACCTAGAGTTCATTCTGCCAACTTTAGGGCAGGTCAGGTAAAGTTGGTCTACATTGTAGGCCAACCAACCACCAAATTAGGTCACAAGTTAAATCAACTGCTAATTCAAGTGAAAACAAAGGGACAAATTAGACATAAAAATGGTAGACTTAAGAGGTCAAGTTATCCATTCTAGTCTACTTGGACCCTCAGTGACAAGGAAGGTCGGGTGGGGGAAACCCTGTAACTCATGGGGGTGCTTAACAGGTCGATTTTCCACTTTCGATTGAGTTTTGCAAATGAAATAACACGTTGTAGTATTTAAGTGGTGGAAAAATCGACTAATCAATAATAAAAATAACCACTGACAGAAGAGCGAGTCGTGTTTGTAGGGAGGCAATTATGCAATAAACTCTCGATTATTTCATATTCTTTCGATCAAGTACGAAATCCCTAGTTAAATCCGACATAAAATGAGATGGAAAGAAGATTCACAATAACTCAAAAAATAAGGGTATATGTGCAATTTTTCCTCATTTAAATATTCAATAAATATATTATGATTTTATGTAATTTTCAATTGACATATACTAGAGAAAATTGGTGCACATGTTAATCCCAAAACCAATCTTGAAACAGGTGAATATCAATAACGTGCAATTTTCAGAAAGCATGAGTGTGCATTTGCAATTTTGCAACAATAAAATAATTATAAATGAAAATTAATTTCTGGTGGCAATGGCATTAAATGTAATTTTTAATCAACTTGAAAATAGAGGATTTGGTGTCGCGGCTTATGCGCACAGGAGGAGAGATGGATGTTGAGGCTACTACTGAAGATCACCCCGCTCAGGCCGCACCCGATGGTGGTGACGGTGCGGTTGATGGCAGCGTGTGGTGGTTGTAAGAAGGAGAAGAAGGTTGTGGGCGATGGTTCTGCGCGGCCTGGTAGGCGCGCGAGTGGGGTAAGGCGCCTGCACTGCGGTGAGGGCGGGCAAGCTAAGCTGAGGACCAGGTGCTAGAAAGTCGCTGGAGGAGGGGGCGCGCTACTGTGGAGAAGGTGCAGTGCCTGCAGGCTACTTGGTGAGGGCGTGGGTGGGGCGGTGCGCCTGAAGGCGGGCGCTGGTGGCAGGTTGAGAGCCCGTGGGCGGTGGAGAAGGGCGCGTGCCTGCAGGTGCAGGTGGCGAGGGCGGAGCGGGTGCCTGCAGGGTGCTGGTGGCGAGGCAGGTCTGTAGAGTGGAGCACCAGGTGTTGGAAAGGTGCTAGCAGGAGGTAGGTGCTGGAGATGGGCGTGGGCCTGGCAGGGGCACGTAAGGTGGAGGCGCTGTAGTGAGGCATGCTGGTAATGCTGGAGTGGGTGCCTGTAGAGGTGGCTGGAGATGGTTGCAGCCAAGCAGGTGCACGCAAGGTGGAGGCTGGTGCGGTGATGGCTTTGGAAGGGGGTGCTGTGATGGTGCTGGTGCGGTGGTTGGAGAGGCGGCTGGAGGGGGTGGTGGAAGACTTGGTGCACAGTGCACATGGTTGTTGCACGGTTCCTCCTCTCCACGGTGGAGAGGGTGGAGATCCCCGCCAGAGTGAGGAAGAACTCCTCCGCTCTCCAACTTTTCCCACCTCTTTATCTCCTTCCCCTGCGTGCGTGAGTTAAGGGATTTTCAAATCCCTTTGTTATTTTTGGCCGGCGGCTATTGAGGGAAGAGTTGCGGCTGGTCGAAGGATGGGGAAAAGTTGGCGCCATTTGTTAGACAGGGAAATTTACCCTCACCTCCTTGTTCTTTTCTCAATATTCTTCCTGCACATAAAAATATAAAATCATTACTTATTAAGTTATAGAATGCTATAAAATAAATGTAAACTTAAATCATGATGCATGCAAACATTCTATAACTTAATGTAGTTATTAACAAACCTAAAAGGTAGGATTAAAGTTACTTAGGTGTAATATTAGTCCATTAAAATGGACTCATCAAATACCCCCATGCCTTAGATTTGCTAGTCCCTAGTGAAAATGAAAAGTAGTATAAGTAATCAGAAGATTTCTTCTTTTCTTATTTCAAAACTTTAGAGATCCAGACAAATGTGATGTGATAATAGTCTAAGTAACGAATCCAAGTGAAAAAGCCAATTTGCATTGGGAGTTCATACTTCACCCTTGGTAAATATTTCTGTCAGGATAGGCAACTACTTCCCTCAGGGATAAAGCAGAAGATAATCTGTAATTTGACCCCGGCTTTTAGCTTAGTTAGGAGATATCGAGTAGAATGGATTTGTATTTGGTGGTACACACTCCTCTGATGTTACATGTAGTCTAATACTACAAACTCTAGATTAATAGACTATTGGACAAGTCAACTCTGAGAGAGGCTACACAACTGTGCTCTCTTGATGTTCTTGGGCACTCCCTCTTTTCTTTCTTTATGAGATCATAAATCTCGCCAGATTTAGAAATTGTACTCACTATTTGCTGGCCTCACATGGCATCCACACTTCAATTAAAGCCTTAATAACTCTACAACTAAGTTAGAGTCCTCAACCAGTATTCGAGTGATCAGAAATACTAAAAGGTAGGTATGGGTCATATTTGGTGGAATGCGATAGGTGTTCTGTTACCTCAGAAATAATGTTACATCATAACTTGGACTTCTTTCTTTTTTTTATAATATAACTGTTTCTCTGTTTTCTTTTTCTTTTTTTTTTGTTTCTTCTTTTTCTTCTTCTTTTCTTTTCTCCCCTTTTTTTTATTTATTTTTATGAGGCATTATTAGGGATGATGATGATGAAGAGGATATTGTGTGGCTTATTTGGTGAAAGTGCCTATTCTCGGCACCGGGAAGGAATGGATAGGACAGGCGTATTTCTGACCTTGGATACTATTACCCTCCTTTAGCCGAGGACTCTATGAAGGACAGTCGTAACCATTCACCATAGTCATAGCTTTATTAAGACTCAATCTCTATGTATCTGCCTTATTTGGTGACTCTCAGGAATTCACACAAAGTACGCACACAGGAACAGAGAGTGAAAACTAAGCCTAACTCTAAAGTATCATCATCTAATTATCCAAAACTTAAGAGTCCTTGTACTAGACTTAGCGCACCAGTAATCTCTCTACTTTCTTCTCACAAATATGAGGTGGATCTACTAGAAGATAGTATGCTTGACTCCCTATTAACTGTCCAAGGGTTTAGTAGACTACAAATGCTGATTGATTTTCCTCAAGGATCCATTGCCAAGTCTACGTGCACGTCAAATAAATGTACTGGATTCTGAACTTAAGAAGTAATTCCGGAAGAAAAATCTCCAATGACAAAGGTATTTTGCTAGGGACTAACCCATTCAGCTCAAGAATTTTTTTTTTTATATGCTAACCTAAATGCATGAATACTTCCTAAAATGCAAATGCACTCCCCCATGCCTAAATTATATAATGTCCCCATTGTAAAAATTAAAACAGGAGGAGAAAGGAAAGAAATCACCTGATGACGGTGTTATTCAGACCGCTAGGTTGCCTCCCAACAAGCGCTGCATTTTCTGTCAGCAGCTAGACTTATAGGGAACCTGTAAGTCAGGTTCCAAACAGAAGAAATTAGGCCCTAAAAATATGCGTAACAGTGCAGGCCTAGAAAATAGGTAGCCACGGATGTTGGCGAGTTGATGATGCAATGTGATACCAAATGCTCGCCAGAAGATATGAAAACGAATAACCGCGTTGGCTACCTTGGGAGGTTTAGGAATAATAAATGGAATATGAAAAGGGACCTCCCGAAACGGAATAAGTGGAGGATAACAAGGATCCTCCAAAGCAGGATGGGTTTTAAAAGATATAAACATTATTAGTTCAAACCCTTGAATGGCGAGAGTAAAAGTACAAGCATCAATCCACACTCGCCATTCTACCCGAGGATGTACTGGCCTGATATGTTCTCTAGAAAGAATGTACATGAGTAGAGATCTGAGCCAAGGATCTGTTAGGGAGTGTAAGGGTTGTTGGTAGTGTTGGAAGGTAATGGTTAACTCCAATGAGGGCTTAGTCGGTGTCAGGTCGAATTCCAACAATGATTCATATTGTGTATACTCCCTAACAGTTGTAGAAAACTTCACGTTACCATGCCTAGCATTAATGATTGGAGCCATATTTGGATCAAGGGTAGACTCCAAATTACAACTCTTTGATGGCAGGGTCAAAATATCTGAATCATTATCATTAAGCTCATCCCCGAATTCATTTGGTTCACTCAAATTTTTCTCGAGGTGTATATGTGATTCATTAATGAAGACAGGAGTTGGATCCGTATCCTTAATTATTCCTAAAGGAGGATCAGTCTTAATATTTTGGAGCAAGCCTATATCATTGAATTCGTCATTCTTCTCGAGGTATAAATCCTCAATTGATGTATTTTGTCCCTGAGAGTGTCCCATAGACTTCTCGCTATTTTGTTTTCCCTCCTTTAATAGCAACTCTTGTTTTGATGGAGGATGACTCTCAAAAGAAGGGATAAATCTGGATTTAATCATATTATTTCTATCCTCTAGAGGTAAATCCCCAAATAATAAATAATTCCCTTGTGATTCACTCCATATTTTTAGTCCAAGTTCCTCTATTAGGGCATCCTCATTTTCTGAATTAGAGTCTTCATATCCCTGAGACCAAAATTGATCTAATTCATCCTCCATTCCATTAGGGTCACCTTCATTCGGTGCATTTAAATCATCAGGATACTTAATGGTAGGTGTTGATTCCCTAAGTGGAGGGTCAGGAGTAGGCTCATGATTGCACCGCAAAAATACACCTGCAATTGTGTCGTCTTGTGCTATTTCCTAGCATTACCAGTGCATATTAGGTAGACATAGTCGCATTTGTAAAAATACACGCATGCATGCATTTAATTGAGAGGGGAGGAGAGTGAAATAATGGCCTTGTAATTTACATTTTTCCTCAAGTGCTACTTTGCAAAATTCACCATCTTTTTATTTTTAATTTTATTTGACTTTGAATTCTTCCCACGGCTGCAAGGCATGGCCTCTTCTTCCTCTTCGCGCCATGCTCTGCAGCAGGCTTGCCCTGTAGCCGCATGCCCTGCCAAGCCATACACAGCCGCATGCACAGCCAGGGCATGGCTGTCCATGCTTTCTTCCTCTATAAAACAGGTGCGGCTCCTTCTTGCAAAAGGGAGCCTGGTCCCCACGAAAAAAAACACATTGCAGCTCTTCTTCTCCAGGCCATCTCCTTCCCCTTCTCCCTCCATACGCAGCCCCTCATCATCTGAGGAGACACTCTGCGAGCCGGAGCACCTCACAGTGGTGCACAACCACCACTGTGAGTCCACCACCACCCAGCTCATCAGAGAGCCGGTGGGCATGGTGGTATTCTATGTTTCGCCAATTCAGCCATTGGAGCAAGAGCTTCAAGCTTTGAAGCTCAAGCTCCGCACAGCAGCAGCGCACGCAGGCCACCACATGCGCTTGTAGGCTACCCTCGCCTTCAGCTTCTTCACATACACCCGCCTCTCCGCGTGCCCTGTTGCAAGTTTCGCCCGCAAGCCCAGCCGGCACATTCCTCTTCCGCGCGCACGCCGAGCCAGCCACATCGCCTCCCGCACTCACAGCACCGGGCGCACCCGGTCACAAGGCTCGCCCCGACACTGTAGCCACTGTTCACGTGTTTCAGCGGAACACTGTGGCTACAGTGCGGTGACCGGTAAGTTTCTCACTTAACCAGTCACCCGGCGCGCCACACCCACTGCTAGCCAGCGCGCACGTCCCGCCTCGCGTCTCGCTCCAGCGCCCGCCCACACATCTGCCAGCGCCCGCACCCGCTTGCGTATCTGCCCGCTTCAGCTTCTGCATCTACGTCTCCCTTCGCCCGCACCCGCCCGCTTCAGCGCCCGATCTTCCCGCAGTGCTGTGCACTGCGACCTCTCTCCCAGTGCTCACTCCCTCCCACCATGCACGTCCTCGCACGCCTACGCGTGTGTGTGTGCCCTCAGACGACGCCCCACTGCTGCAGACGGCTTAAACGCCTCCTTCACTCCAGCAGGAAGCTCTCCCTCTCTCTCTCACAGCACTCTCTCACTCTCTCTGCCGACACTTACACACACACACTCACACTCTCATACACACACACACACCTATACTCTACTTTATACATATCTATATATATACGTACATATATATATTTATATACATATATACATATATATATATACATATATCTATACATATATTTGTACTTATATAACTATGTATTAGTCTATATACATACTTACATATATATATATATATCTATATACTTATATATATATATATATATACATATATATTTACCTATATACATATACTTATATACGTATAAATATATATATATATACATATATATACATATATACATATATACTTATACATATATATATATAACTATATTTACATATATACATATATATATATATATACATATCTCTCTACATAAATTTATATATATATATTTTCACATTACTTACCATACGTTGTATCGCGGGAATATCTGCAACAGTTGCTGATATTCCCTGATACACGCGTATAGAAAGCGTGTCCGCACTCATCTTCCACCCATCCACCTTACACGTGGCACTCCATCATGTAGGTTGCATCTTCCTAGACGACGACCGACTCGACACCGTGCTACACTCCATCTCCACCTCCACCCCTACCCCCACCCCTTTATACATATATATCTATACCATATGTACCTTATTTCTGTTTCTCTTTCATGCCAGTAGAAAAGACAAAAAAATATATAAAATGGAAAAGATAATCCTTGACTTGCAGGTACTCAGTCTTGCGAATAGCAAGACCAATTTTTGAACAATAATTTGGCTCAAAGCCAAGAACCTGATTTTGAGGGTGTGCCTCAAGGACAAGAATTATCAGAAAAAAATCTAAATAGAAAAAACACCAAAAAGACAATAAACAAATATAAGAGATTCATTGTAGGAAAGGCGTAGAAACTTCACTTCTAACCCCACTTCCCTGAGTTCGACCCTGGGCCTAAAAGTGACCAAGATAAAATCAAGTAGGCCAGGTAAAAAAAATTTTTTAAAGAGATGGTTAGGCTCGATTTAGGTTAACCACTATACACATTTCAACGATAAAATCACCATATTAACACAACCTAACCGGGTCTGACCAACATCGCTTTTAGCTCACTAAGGGTAAAATGAGATTCCACCAAATAATCAATAGGGGAAGTGATAGGAATAATACAATCTTGACTCGAGTTGGTAGGGGAAAGGAGAATACTGTCATTGGGGTCAAGGTCCTCAAGAGGTACCATCTTCCCTTGCTTTTGACTCCAATATAGTTCAGGTGGATAATCACTATGATCGTTGTCCCCTAGTGGCCGTGTCTCATTGGGAGAGTCTAGGTGATAGCTACATAAAATTGGATGCCTATTGCCATTAGGTTCTTCAGAATTATTTTCATGATCATGATCGTATGGGTAGGGATCAGGACTATTTGGAAGCGTGTAGCTAAGTTCTCTTATTTCTTCTTTTAACTATTGACTATTCCTCAACATCTCTCCCATTGACTCTGATGAGTCCATTTTAATGGACTAATATTATGCCTAAGTAACTTTAATCGTACCGTTTAGGTTTGTTAATAACTATATTAAGTTATTGAATGTTTGCATTCATCATGATTTAAGTTTACATCTATTTTATAGTATTCTATAACTTAATATGTAATGATGTTACGTTTTTATGATTGCAGGAATAATATTTGGAAAGAACAACGGGGTGGGGAATAAATTTCCCCAACACATATTCGGTGCCAGTCGCAACTCCTCCCGCACATTTATCAAATCTTCCGCCGCCCACCCTCAACAACTGAGGCCATATTTACAAAGTATTTTTGAAAACCCCTGGAAGGGCAGAGGAGAGGAGTTAAGAGGAGGTGGAGAAAGGAGAGGAGGGGCTGGATCATCCAAGGATGGTGTAACTCATGTGCACTGTGCACCAAATTGCCTTCCGCGCCCGCAGGCGTGCACTCATCTCCAGCGCCCCTACCAGGCCGCGCCTGCAGACGCATCCTCCCTGCCAGCGCCATCACCCCATCCTACCCTTCAGCCACACAAGCGCCCATCCACCCTCCAACGCCTCCCTACAGTGCGCCCCCCACCCCTGCAGACCCGCCTCAACTCACCAGCTGCTCCATTCAGCGCTCCCTCTAGCCGCGCCTGAAGGCACTGCGCACCTTCACCACTGCCAGGCCCTCACCCGTAGGCGCTGCACAGCCACACCGCTCACCCGTGCCCCTGCCAAGCACCGCAGGCACCGCACCGGCACCTACCTTTGCAACCGCAACGCTCCCCATCTCTGCAGACTGCCCTAGCCACCTGCAGGCACGCGCCCATCTTCAATCGTGCCCTCCAACCAACCTGTAGGCCCTGCCACCCCTGCAGGTGCCGCTAATGCTGCCCGTGGGCTGGTGCGCCCCCTCCTACAGGTGCACACCACCCACCGCACGTGCAAACCGCCTTAGCCACCTGTAGGTGCCCTACCTCTACGCATCGCCCGCATGCCCGCAGGTGTCCAGCGCTCCCTCCAGCCATGCCTGAAGGCACTGCATGCCTTCACGACCGCCAGCAGCCACCCCTGCAGGCACCGCTCACGCTCCCCGTAGGCAGGCACACAGCTGCAGCTGTCATCTTCTCCTCCATCAGGCCGGAGGCCCTCCTCCGCCTGCTGTGCCCACCTCCAGCCATCTCTGTCAACACCGCAACCTCCTTCAAATCGGCCTCGTCTTCGCCAACCTCCCTTAAGTGTTTAAGCCCTGCCGGTGCTCTCTCTCTCTCGCGAGGAGGAGAGAGAGTGAAAGCTCTATTTTCTCTACAATTAGAAATTACATCTAATGCCATTGCCACTAGAAATTAATTTTTGATTTATTATTATTTTATTATGGCAAAATTGTGAATGCGCACTCATACTTCTGATAATTGCACATTATTGATATTCACCTGTTTCAAGATTGGTTTTGGGATTAACATGTGCGCCAACTTTCTCTAGTATATGTCAATTGAAAATTACATAAAATCTTCATATATTTATTGAAGATTTGAGTGAGGGAAATTGCACATATATCCTTATATTTTTTAATTATTTTGAATCTTCTTTCCTTCATATTTTATGTCGAATTTGACTAGGGATTTCGCACTTAACCGAAAGAATATGAAATAATCGAGAGTTTATTGCATAATTGCCTCCCTATGGACACAACCCACTCTTCTGTGAGTGGTTATTTTTTATATTGTTGATTAGTCAATTTTATCACCACTTAAATACTACATCGCATAGCGAAAAATCGACTCGTCAAATTGGCGCCTTTGCCGGGGAGGCAACAAATGCAATAGATTTACTTCATTGTTTTTGAATATTCTAAGTTGTGAAATTATCTAATCAATTTTTTTTACTGTGTAAGGAATCTAATGAGGCGACGAGGTGCAACAGAGAGGTGATAGTAGCCACGAGCTAAGCCACACAAGGAAAAGATGTAGGAGGCCAAGAGCCTGCTTTCACAAAGGATTCTCCATCGTCACAAAATTTACTTCTGTCTTTTCACCCTTGTAGTAATTGGGGTTGAATTTTTGGGGGTTTGTCCCCACATTCTTTAGCTACTAGGGCTTACATTATTTTTTGTGCATGCGTAATTCTATTTTCTGCTTTCCTTTAAAACCAACAAAGAAAATATCGAGCTACCTATTTAGAAGTTGCATGCCCTTAGGTGCACAAATTTAGGGGTGATTGAGCATCACATTAGATCTTTTTATTGCATTGCAAGCATATTAGCACGAAGAATGCTGGAGACAAGTACATCTTTCTAACTTTTGCATCCAGCTCATGTTCATGCATTTGCATTCAAATCAAAATTCAAGACCACCAAGTTGTTTGAATTTACTAATTTAGTGGTCACATAACTAAAATTGGGACTGATAATCAGATTCAACCCTAGAAGCAATTCACATTTCATCTGATTCTACGGGACTTGTCTGCAATTTCAAAAGAAATTACAAAGCTTTGTGGTGTGTTGCACACTTCTGACACTGAGCATGCACATTAGGCACCACACTATGTCTCGATCCCTTAAGGCTATAGGCACTGATCTCTTTATCGGTGCAGACCCTCCTATTGTGCTTTGTGGTGGTGGTGATACTATCTTTTAACCAAGTGTTTTGATACTCCACGGAGGGGACACCCCTTAAAGGAACAAAAGGGTAGTTAAGGGGCACTGCATACACATCGCCTCAAAGGAAGGGTTCGTCCTACTTGCATCCCTTTGTTCGTCCTTGGAGTAACTTCTCACTTGATCACCTGGGAGTATCATCCAAGCAAAGTATAGGTCCTAGGGCACTCGAAGGTTGAATTAAGGCACGTAATTGCAGTGAAAAACTTGTTTGGCCATTTCTATTAACTAATTCGACCTCCGCAATAAAGAAGGTTAAGATTTCAAGTCCACACCGCTCTTATACCACTTTCATGGCAACGGAGGGATAAGTCTTGATATTTTGACTTATCTTTGGAGTGGAGGTTTAACTTACTCAATAAAAACCTAAATTGTGTTTTGTATGCTTGGTAGACGCTCTCTTGAGGGTAGTCTAGTGTTTGATCCTGAGCCTGAGAGAATTCTTAAGAGAGCTCACCTACGAGAGGAAAAAAAAGGAATGGCTGAGCAAGGTGCAAATCAACAAAGGACCCTAAGGGACTATTTTATTCCAACTAACCAACCTGCACAAGCACTAAGATGACCGATAGGGGATAATCCATATGAGATCAAGAGCAGTACCATATCTTTATTGCCCTATTTTTATGGTACTACCAGGGAGAACCCCTATCGGCATTTAGAGGAATCCATCGAGGTCTGTTCCACGGTGAAGCTCTAGGGCTTTACTGATGAAGCTCTGATGAGGACTCTATTTCCTTTCTCCCTTAAGGATAAGGCCAAGCACTGGTATCATTCCCTCGATGCAAGGGTAAATGATTGGGCCACCCTTAAGGGAGAATTTTTGAAAAAGTATTTTCCTATGAGTAAAACCAACCATTACAGAAGAGAGATTATGGGTTTTACTCAATAGGAAGGGGAGCAATTTCATGAGACTTAGGAGCGCTTTAATGACCCTCTTAGGTTATGCCCCCACCATCAAGTACCAAGATGGCAGTTGGTCGAAAGGTTCTATAATGGATTATCTGAAAAGCATAGGCAAACCATTGATACAGCCTATGCAGGAATCTTCATGACAAAAACTAAGGATGAAGACTGGGCATTATTTAAAACATTAAGCGACAACTCCATACATTTGTCCTCTGCCATTCAAGAGAGAAAACCATCAATCTTGCAGAGGAAGATAGAGGCCCATGAAGCCGGGGCTTCTCAGGATTTGGCTTATCAAATTCAACTATTGAATAAAAACTTTGATAGGCTTTTAGCAAACCCTGGCATGAACCCGCAAGCAGCCTCTATTTTTCAGGCTTCAAGAGAATGCTCCATTTGCCAAAGCACAACGCATGCCACTGCGGAATGCCATCAGGCAAACCAATTCCCTGAGTTGATTCAGGCCGACTTGAACGTGGCCCAAGGTTTCTGCCCCCTCGCAATAACCCTTATTCCAACAATTATAATCCAGGGTGGCGGAACCATCCAAACTTCTCTTGGAAGCAAGGTGATGCTTCTAACTTAGGGAATACAAGACCCTTACCTCCCTAGCCCATATACCAACCTTCTTATGAAAATCCTCCTCCGAATAAGCCCTCTGAGATGGATGAACTGAAGGCCATGATGAAAGCAATGCAAGAGCATCAAAATATGGTTATCCAATATCAGAATAAGATGATTACTGATATGCAATCCCAAATTGGTCATCTTACTGAGGCAGTTAGGCAATGTGATCCGGGGAAGCTGCCTAGCTCCTCTGAGGAGAGCCCTAAGGGCAAGGGGGTTGTATTCAGGGAGCACACCCATGCAGTGACCATGTTAAGGAGTGGAAAAAAGATTGACAAGCCTAATAACACTCCTACAGTTACATCTCAGAATTCCCCTTCCACACTTGACCACACTTCCATCTCACCCAAGGAAGAGCCACACCACTCTCCCTTGCACAAAATCACCCACAATGAGGATGTCGTCCTTCCACCACCCCTTTCCCGCCATGACGACCCCTCTACCTAGAAGCCGAGGGTGCCCTATCCAGAGCACCTATCTGTTCCTGGGGAATCTTTTGTTGGCTCGTCTGGATCCAAGGATAGGACGGAAGAGATTATGGATACTTTTAGGCAAGTCCAAATTAACTTGCCTCTGTTGAAAGCGATTAAACAGATTCCGTCCTATGCCATGTTTCTGAAGGACCTGTGCACCCAAAAGTGCCGATCTAGGAAATAGGTCCAAACCAAGGTCATCCTGCCTGACCATGTTAGCTCGATTCTTCAGCATGGAAAACCCCCCAAAATGAAAGGCCTAGGGGCCACGTAAATTTGCAGTGGTTATAGGTAACCAACACATTGATGAGGCTCTGCTCGATCTGGGTTCGGGAGTAAACATTCTACCGAGCTCTGTCTATGACCTTTTGGGAGGAGGCAAGCTAAAGCCTAGTCTAGTAATCCTCCAGGATGTAGACAGATCACTTAAGACATCGCAGGGATTGTTGGAAGATGTCCTTGTGAGAGTGGAGGATTTCTTCTTCCCCGTTGACTTTCTGTAACTTGATATTGACCTATCTAATAAGCCAACAAACCCATCCATTATTCTAGGATGCCCCTTCTTGGCCACAGCCAAAGCCTCTATAAATTGTAGATCTGGGGCACTTAAAATGGGCTTTGGGAACAAGAAGATCCGGTTGAATGTTTTTGACACTTACAAGCAACCCGGATTTGAAGATTGTTCTCAGATTGAGGTTGTTGATGAAATAATTGAAGAGACTACTCAGCCCTCTTATGTAGAGATCCCCTTCAGAAGGTCATATCTCAGCACCATCTCTCGATTGTTAAAGAAACTGAAAGGAAAATGTTTGAACTAGAAGAGTTGCTAGGGATGCACACTAAGTCTCTGTCCCCACCTTGGACTGTGAAGGTAGATCCACTGCCTGAGGCGGGGACATCTCAACTAAAACCCTTAATCCAAAAGGCTCCTGAATTGGAGTTGAAACCCCTCCCGAGCACATTGAAATATGCTTTCCTTGGCCCTAATAACACGCTCCCTGTTATTATCTCATCTGCATTATCTGAATTGTTGGAGGGAGCTCTGCTTGAGTGTTTACAAAGGCACAAGGAAGCAATTTCCTGGACAATTGCTGATATTAAGGGTGTTGATCCCTCTCTTTGCATGCATCATATATACATGGACAAGTTCGTGAATCCTTTCCGAGATATGCAGAGAAGGCTCAATCCAAATATGCGGGAGTTTGTTAAAAAGGAGATTCTGAAATGGCTGGATGTAGGGATTATCTATCCCATTTCAGATAGTAAATGGGTCAGTCCTATTCACGTAGTTCCGAAAAAGGCATGAATCACCGTGGAAGAGAATGACCAAGGTGGATTGGTGACCACTAGACCCTCAACTGGTTGGAGGGTCTGCATTGATTACCGTCGTTTAAACACAGCTAACCAGAATGACCATTTCCCCTTACCGTTTATCGATCAAATTCTGGAACGATTGGTGGGGAATAAGTACTTTTGTTTTCTTGACGGGTACTCTGGGTACAATCAGATAGCCATTTTTCCTGATGATTAGGAGCATACCACCTTCATGAGTCTGTATGGCACTTTTGCGTTCTGCTGAATGCCACTTGAGTTATGTAATGCTCCTACCACTTTCCAACATTGTATGATGGCTATCTTTTCTGATATGATAGACGAGTTCGTTGAAATTTTCATGGATGACTTCTCCATTTATGGCTCATCATTTGACCTATGCCTTTCGCACCTTGATAAAGTCTTAACCCGTTGTGAAGAGGCAAAGCTGGTGCTTACCTGGGAGAAAAGCCACTTTATGATCTAGCAGGGCATTTTGTTAGGGCATGTAGTTTCCGAGAGAGGATTAGAGGTGGACACCACAAAAATTGATTCCATCTCTAAGCTTCCATTGCCTGCCAATGTTCGTCAAGTTAGATCTTTGCTTGGCCATGCTGGATTTTATAGGCGCTTCATTAGAGATTTCAGTAAAATATCTAAGCCACTCTACGACCTGTTAGCGAAGGATGTCTCCTTCAATTTTGATGATAGATGTGGCGAGGCTTTCCAAGTTTTGAAGAAAGCCCTCATTACCGTGTCTATCTCCAAGCACCATATTGGACTCTCCCATTTGAGCTTATGTGCGATGCTTCTGATTTTGCAGTGGGAGCTGTCTTAGGTCAAAGGGTTGATGGCAAACCTCATATGCTGCATTATGCCAGCAAGACCCTTACGGATCCTCAGCAAAACTACATGGTCACTGAAAAGTAATTACTTGCTGTAGTATTTGCTTTGAAAAAGTTTCGATCTTATCTTTTGGGATCCAAGGTTGTAGTGTTCACTGATCATTCAGCCCTAAAGCATCTTTGGGCTAAAAAGGACACCAAACCTCGCCTAATTCATTTGATTCTGCTACTCCAAGAATTTGACCTGGTAATTAAAGACAAGAAAGTAGTTGAGAATGTCGTAGCAGACCATTTGTCTAGGATCCCTATTGAGGCATCAAACCCTGCTGGCGGTATTCAAGAGACTTTCTCTGATGAGTCTCTGATGGCTGTGGAAGCTAAAACTCCTTGGTTCGCTGACATAGTGAACTATCTGGTCATGGGCATTACCCCCAGTACTTGGGACAAGCAGAAACGAGACAGGTTTCTCGCCAATGCTAAATTTTATCACTGGGAGGAACCCAAGTTTTTTAGAACAGGCCCTGACCAGCTTTCTCGCCGTTGTGTCCCTGATGAAGAACAAAGAAGTGTTCTGAGCTTCTGCCATGACCTCCATTGTGGGGGACATTTTAGTGGGAAGAAGACTGCCAATAAGGCTCTTCAGTCTGGCTTTTGGTGGCCCACATTATTCCGAGATGCACATACGTATGCGAGCGCATGTCTACGTTGCCAGCAGACGGGAACCATTGGAAAAAGGGATGAGATGCCCCAACAACCTATTCTCCCTGTTGAAATCTTTTATATTTAGGGCATTGACTTCATGGGTCCCTTTCCTGTGTCCTTCGAATATGAATACATCCTTGTGGCAGTTGACTATGTATCAAAATAGATAGAAGCCTTACCCACACGAACTAATGACCATTCCGTGGTCTTGGGCTTTGTTAAGGCTAATATCATTTCTCGGTATGGGTGCCTAAGGATGATCATAAGTGATGGAGGACCTCACATTAAGAATGTGCACTTCACAAGACTACTCCAAAATTTGGGAGTCAACCACATGATAGCCACACCTTATCATTCCCAAACGAGTGGACAAGTTGAAGTGTCTAATTGGGAGATTAAGTGAATTTTAGAAAAAAATGTCAGGCCTAATTGAAAGAATTGGTCTAAAAAACTAAATGATGCTCTTTGGGCCTACAGAACTACGTATAAGACTCCTTTGGGCATGTCTCCTTTCCATCTTGTCTATAGAAAAGCGTGCCACCTTCCCGTTGAAATCCAACATAAAGTTTATTGGGCTATTAAAAACGTTAACGTGAAAATGGATAAAGTGTGAAAGGCACGTATATTAGAATTAAGTGAGCTTGAGGAGCTTCGTAAGGAAGCCTATGAAACTTCTCAAGCTTACAAGCAACGTACAAAAGTCTTCCATGACAAGCACATCATTAGAAAGACTTTTGAGCCCAACCAATGGGTCTGGCTTTTCAATTCTAGACATAAATTATTCCCTGGAAAGCTCAAGTTCCGTTGGGATGGGCCATACGTTGTTATCAATACTTTCTCTCATGGAGCTGTAG
This sequence comes from Thalassia testudinum, assembly GCA_037157565.1. Taxonomy (NCBI): domain Eukaryota; kingdom Viridiplantae; phylum Streptophyta; class Magnoliopsida; order Alismatales; family Hydrocharitaceae; genus Thalassia; species Thalassia testudinum. Next base: position 124,726,606 of record JAZHRO010000014.1, on the reverse strand, counting down.
AGATTCAGAACCCTATTTCAGGTGCGAGCCTTAAGGTAAATGGCCAGTGACTTAAATCGTATATTACTCTTTCTGATGGCGAGGTTTTGGATGCACTTCTGCTTGAGGAGCCTTAGCTCCTCCCACTCTCCTCCTCAGGTGATATTCTTCAATGTCTGCATTTTTCCAATGAGGGCATTGTCAGTCTTAGGCATGGGGGGACATAACCTGAAAATATTTATAGCATTTATAAATATTTGCATACATATTTATATATAAAAAAAATAAATATATATATCTCTTTTCTTGAGCTGAATGGGTTAGTCCCTAGTAGAATACCTTGGTCATTGGAGGTTTTTCTCCCAGAATTATTTCTTAAGTTTAGAATCCCGTACATTTATTTCACGTGCACGTAGACTGGGTAAAGGATCCTCGAGGAAAATCAATAAGCATTTGTAGTCAACTAAACCCTTGGACAGTTCATAGGGAGTCATGCATACTATCTTCTAGTAGATCCACCTCATATTTGTGAGAACAAAGTAGAGAGATTACTGGTGTGCTAAGTCTAGTGCAAGGACTATTAAATTTTGGATAATTAGATGATGATACTTCAGAGTTAGGCGTAGTTTTCACTCTCTGTTCTTGTGTGCATACTTTGAGTGAATTCCTGAGAGTCAGCAAATAAGGCAGTTACACAGAGATTGAGTCTTAATAAAGATATAACTATGGTGGATGGTTACGACAGTCCTTCATAGAGTCCTCAGCTGAAGGAGGGCAATAATGTCAAAGGTCAGAAATACGCCTGTCCTATCCATTCCTTCCCAGTGCCGGGAATAGGCACTTCCACCAAATAAGCCACACAATATCCTCTTGACCATCATCATCCCGAATAATGCCTCATAAATAAAAGTCTGTGTCGTATTATGTTATTAAAAAAAAACAGAGAGAGAAAAAAGGAAAAGAAGGAAAAGAAGAAATATTTATATTAAAAAAAAGGGTCCAAGTTGTAATGTAACATTATTTCTAAGGAAATAGAACACCTATCACGTTCCACCAAATATGACCCATACCTACCTTTTAGTATTTCTAATCGCTCGAATACTGGTTGAGGACTCTAACTTAGTTGTAGAGTTATTAGGACTTTAATTGAAGTGTGGATGCCATGTGAGGCCACCAAATAGTGAATACAATTTCTAAATCTGGCGAGATTTGTGATCTCAAAAAGAAAGAAAAGAGGGAGTGCCCAGGAACATCAAGAAAGCACAGTTGTGTAGCCTTTCTCAGAGTTGATTTGTCTAATTGTCTAGAGATCTAGAGTCTGCAGAACTAGACTATATGCAGCACCAGATGAGTGTGTGCCACCAAATACAAATCCATTCAACTCGATATCTCCTACCTAAGCCAAATGCCGGGGTCAAATTATAGATTATCCTCCGCTTTATCCCCGATGGAAGTAGTTGCCTATCCTAGCAGCAATATTTACCAAGGGTGAAGTACGAACTTCCAATGTGAATTGGCTTTCTCATTTGGATCTGTTACTTAGGCTATTATCACGTCACATTTGTCTGGATCTCTAAAGTTTTGAAATAAGAAGAGAAGAAATCTTTTGATTACTTCTATTATTGCTAGGGACTAACAAATCTTAGGCATGGGGTATTTGATGAGTCCATTTCAATGGACTAATATTATGACTAAGTAACTTTAATCGTACCTTTTAGGTTTGTTAATAACTACATTAGGTTATAGAATGTTTGTGTTCATCATGATTTAAGTTTACATCTATGTTATAGTATTCTATAACTTAATATGTAATGATGTTACATTTTTATGATTGCAGGAAAGATATTTGGAAAGAACAAGGGGGGGAATAAATTTCCCCAACACATATTCGGTGCCAGCCGCAACTCCTCCCGCACATTTATCAAATCTTCCACCACCCTCCCTCAATAACCGAGGCCACATTTAGAAAGGATTTTTTAAAATCCCGGGAAGGGCGGATGAGAGGAGTTAAGAGGAGGCGGAGAAAGGAGAGGAGGGGTTGGATCATCCAAGGACGGTGTAACTCATGTGCACTGTGCACCAAACCGCCTTCCGCGCCCGCAGGCACGCACCCATCTCCAGCGCCCCTGTCAGGCTTCGCCCGCAGGCGCATCCTCCCTACCAGCACCATCACCCCATCCTGCCCTTCAGCCGCACAAGCACCCATCCACCCTCCAGCGCCTCGACGCAGTGCATCCCCCACCTCTGCAGACCTGCCTCGCCTCACCAGCCGCTCCATCCAGTGCTCCCTCCTGCTGCGCCTGAAGGTGCTGTGTGCCTTCACCACTGCCAGGCCCACACCTGTAGGCACTGCACAGCCGCACTGCTCGCCCGCGCCCCTGCCAAGCACCGCAGGAACCGCACCAGCGCCCTCCTTCGCAACCGCAGTGCTTCCCCTCTCTACAGACCACCCTAGCCACCTGTAGGCATGTGCCCATCTCCTATCGCACCCTCCAACCAACCCGAGGCCCTTCCACCCATGCAGGCACCGCTCATGCTCATCGTGGGCTGGAGCGCCCCCTCCTGTAGGCGCACACCGCCCACTGTGCGTGCAAATTGCCCTAACCACCTGTAGGCACCCTACCTGTACGCACCGCCTGCACGGCCGCAGGCATCCAGCGCTCCCTCCAGCCACTCCTAAAGGCGCTACGCGCCTTCAACATCGCCAGCAGCCACCCCTGCAAGCACCGCTCTTGCTCCCCACAGGCAGGCGCACAGCTACGACTGTCATCTTCTCCTCAACAAACGAGGCCATATTTACAAAAGGGATTTGAAAATCCCTTAATTCACGCGGGGGAGAGGAGTTAAGAGGACGGGGGCAAAGGAGAGAGGGAGGATCGGCACCTTCCCCCTGTGGGGAACTGCTTCCCCGTGTGCACAGTGCACCCCATCCTCCATTCCAGTGCCATCACCAGACCGTCCACCTTGCACACCTTCAGGCACGTGCCCATCTCTAGTCGCATCTCCAATCACCGCACCAGCCTGCACCGCGCCCTCCAACTAGCCAGCAGGCGCGCACCCCTCTGCAAACCCGCCTCGCTCCATCCCGCTCTCCCTCCAGCGTCGCCTGAAGGCGCTGCGCGTCTTCACCTTGCTAGGTCGTGCCCGCAGGTGCATCCTCCCTTCCAGCATCATCACCCCATCCTGCCCTTCAGCCGCACAAGCGCCCATCCACCCTCCACCGGCTCCTTACAGCGACCCCCCACCTCTACAGACCCGCCTCGCCACTCCAGCCGCTCCTGACGGCGCTGCGCACCTTCACCACTGCAAGGTTCACACCCGCAGGCGCTGCATAGCCGCTCCGCTCACCCGCTCCCTTGCCAAGCACCTGCAGGCACACCCTCCACCGCCTCACCGCAGGCACGCACCCTACTCCAACACTGATGCCACTCCAGCACTCGCGCCCCTGCAAGAGCCTGCAAGCGTCCGCCCGCCATCACCGCAGGCCTGTTCAGGTGCCTCCCCTCTGCTTCACCTAGTGCCTCAAGCACCGCACCTCCACACACTCCTATGCGCTCTACAGAGCACCCACACGCCAACGCTTTCGTGTCTCCGCACATCTGCAGCACCTGCGGCAGCAGCAGCCTCTCCACCACCGCCACTCTTCTCCGCTAGCCGGCCACCACCGAGCTTGCAATGTGCCGCTGTCGCCATTGTGAAGCACTCATTGAGACGCATCTCTGCGTGCGACCTCGCCATCAGCTGTCGACCCATGCTCGCACATGGAAGAGAGAGGCAAAAACCTCAATTTTTCACTCAATTAGTAATTACGGAAAATGCCATTGTCAAACCTACTATTCATTTATTTTCTAAATTAATATACTACAAAAAATTTGCATGGACACCCCTTGCTTAATTTGGAATTACATATACTTGATTTCTTCTTATGAATGACATACAACATGAGATATTGATTATAGTACATTGGTGTCATTAGGTAGGAGATTAATATTAACATTGTTTGCTATTACCAAGGTCATTATTTAGAATATTATATTGTGGTAATTTTGCATGTGCGCCCTCATCTTCTTGATTAATTATCTATATTGAGAATTTGTGTTGGAAATGAGAGCACTAGTTAGCATGCACCTCCATTGATATTCCCGATTGCTTGATGCATTGTTACTCATTTTTAATAGGCTAATTCCTCCCTGTGGAGATGACCAAACTTTTCGTGGTTAGTTTTGAGAATTTAAGTGTTTTGAAAAGCGATTTTCTACCATGCGATTAAACACAACGACACATCATTTTATATTAAAGTTTTCAACGAAAACGAAGATCGCTCTTCCAAATGGCATCGTTGCCGGGGAGGAAAAATGCCTATTAAATTTTTGGGAATTTTATGTCATTTTTATGCTATTTAGAAAGCTTTTCTGAATTACTAACTGTGGATTTTCTTCTGTGCAAAAACACCCGACGAATGCGATGGGCGCGCACGGTGGAGACGATCTTTTTGGTGGACCTTGATGCCACCTGGAGGCCAGAAACAGGAACACGTGGGCCTTGATCCCACGCACATAGGCTTACGGAGAAGCCTATTTCTGATTTAGTCAGTAGATCTTAGTTAGATTTAGTTTAGGTAGACACTAGAATTTAATTTCTATCATTTGGACCCTTGTCGGGTATTTTCGGGAATGAGTTCCCAGTGCCACTTTATTTCTTATTGCTCTTGTATGCAGGAGCGTATTTTCGGGAGTGTGATCCCATTTATTTAGATTATAGGATTATTTGAACTGTTTGAACTGAATTTCGGTTAGTCAGTTAGATTAGGTCTGTTTGTTATTATTATTAAAAAAAAATTTGAACTGCCTGCTAGAAGCTGCATATCTATAGGATGACCATCTAGGGCTGAATGAGCAGCATCTAGTTTATTTTTATTGCATTACATTCAATATTGCACGAAGAAAGCTGGAGTAAGGTACGTCTTGTCTTGAGCATCAATTACCTGTCATGCATATGCATTGAACCTAAATCTAAGACCACTAAAGTGCTTGAATCAAATTAATTAAGTGGTCACTTTAAAAATTGGGACTGCTAAGAGGTTGGACTTAAAAATCTGTGACTGAAAATTGTGTGCAAAAGGATCTTGTTTGCGAAATTTCAAAAATCAAAACACGATCGTATGCTTGCACACTTGAGACACTGTGCACCTCACACATAAGGTCACTAGATAAATTTCTACCTCTCCTCTTTTGCACCACAAGGGAAGTTAGTCAGAAATCAACAAGCCTATCCACCAAGTTACTTCAGTTCCTCGTGTGTGGGCTCGATTCGAGACTTCCATCCCTTGTGAGTAGGTTATAGGCACCAGCGAAGGTTGGCCTAGGAAGTGTAATTTTTTGCAAAACTTGTTTGGCCATCAACTAAACATATAACTCTGAGACCTACAATCTACTAAAAATAGATCCCAATAAATTTGCATTTGCTTTGACAGTAGAATTCTTTAGGAAGTTTCTGCTTGTATTCTGAATTCTTCTAAATCCTAAGAAAGTTAAAATTATTTTGCTTAAAGAAATGGATCACCCTTACTCCTATCAGTCAGATTATCAGAGTCAATACTTCCCATCTTTTAATCAGGATCCTATGCCCCGAGCGTATCCATCCTTTGATGTGTACATCGATAATTCATGGGGTCATTCATATCCTTATCCTAAGAGTACTGGCTTGATAACTCCCATTTTTTAGCAGAGCTTAGGAGCGGGATTTCCCAATCCTGAAATCCCTACTTCTATGCAAACACCCAACCCTCACACCCTTCATGATTTTCCATTTCGAGGTTGGACCGATACCCCTAGGCAATCAGAGCCTGAAATTGACTATCCTCCCCAACCAGATAATAGTAGCCTCCCCTCTTTTATGATAGAAATGCAAAAACACCAAAAGGAAATGATGGAATCAATGAGAGAGATGTTGAGGAATAGTCAACAGTTAAATTAAGAAATAAGACAACTTAGCTACACGCTTCCCAATAGTCCTAATCCCTACCCATATGATCATGATCATGAAAATAATTCTGAGGAACCTAATGACAATAGGGATCCAATTTTATGTAGCTATCACTTAGACTCTCCCAATGAGACACGGCCACTAGAGGACAACGACCATAGTGATTATCCACCTGAACTATATTGGAGTCAAAAGCAAGGGAAGATGGTACCTCTTGTTGACCTTGACCCCAATGACAGTATTCTCCTTAACCCTACCAACCCAGGTCAAGGTTGTATTATTCCTATCACTTCCGCTATTGATTATTTGGTGGAATCTCATTCTACCCTTAGTGAGCCTACTCCTGACCCTCCACTTAGGGAATCAACACCTATCATTCAATATCCTGAGGATTTAAATGCACTCAATGAAGGTGACCCTAACGGAATGGAGGATGAATTAGATCAATTTTGGTCTCAAGGATATGAAGAGTCTATTTCAAAGGATGGGGATGCCCCAATAGAGGAACCTGGACTGAAAATCTGGAGTGAACCACAAGGGAATTATTTATCATTTGAGGATTTAACTCTAGAGGATAGAAATAATATGATTAAATCTAGATTCTTCCTTTCTTTTGAGAGTCATCCTCCGTCAAAACTGGAGTTGATATTAAAGGAGGACAAACAAAATAATGAGAAGTCTGTAGGAGACTCTCGGGGACTAAACACGTCAATTGAGGATTTATACCCTGACAACAATAACGAATTCAATGATATAGGCTTGCTCCAAAATATTAAGACTAATCCTCCTTTAGACATAATTGAGGATACTGATCCAACTCCTAATGAATCACATATACACCCCGACAAATATTTGAGAGAACAATCTGGGGATGAGCTGAATGATAATGATTCTTACATTTTGACCCTGCCATCAAAAAGTTGTAATTTGGAGTCTACCCTTGATTCAAATATGACTCCGATCTTCAATGTTAAGCAGGGTAGCGTGAAGTTGTCTACAACTAGGGAGTGTACAAAATCTGAATCATTGTTGGAATTAGACCTAACACTTACTAAGCCCTTGTTGGACTTAATCATTACATTCCAACACTACAAACAACCCTTATACTCCCCAACTGATCCTTGGCTCAGATCTCTGCTCATGTACATTGTTTCTAGAGAACATATCAGGCTAGTACATCCTCGAGTAGAATGGCGAGTGTGGATTAATGCTTGTATTTTTACTCTCACCATTCAAGGGTTCGAACTAATAATGTGTATATCATTTAAAACCCATTCTGTAGGATCCTTATTATCCTACACTTATTCCGTTGCGGGAGGTCCCTTTTCATATTCCGTTTATTATTCCAAAACCTCCCAAGGTAGCCAATGCAGTTATTCGCTTTCATATCTTCTGGCGAGCATTTGGTATCACGTTGCATCATCAACTCGCCAACATCCGTGGCTACCTATTTTCTAGGCCTACACTGTAACGCATATTTTTAGCGCCTAATTTTTTCTATTTGGAACCTGACTTACAGGTTCCTTATAAGTCTAGCTGCTGACAGAAAATGCAGCATTTATTGGGAGGCAACCCAGCGGTCTGAATAACACCGTCATCAGGTGATTTCTTTCCTTTCTCCTCCTGTTTTAATTTTTACAATGGGGACATTGTAGAATTTAGGCATGGGGGAGTGCATTTGCATTTTAGGAAGTATTCATGAATTTAGGTTAGCATATAAAAAAAAAATTCGTTGAGCTGAATGGGTTAGTCCCTAGAAAAATACCTTTGTCATTGGAGATTTTTCTTCTGGAATTATTTCTTAAGTTTAGAATCCAGTACATTTATTTGACGTGCACGTAGACTTGGTAATGGATCCTTGAGGAAAATCAATCAGCATTTGTAGTCTACTAAACCCTTGAACAGCTAATAAGGAGTCAAGCATACTATCTTCTAGTAGATCCACCTCATATTTCTGAGAAGAAAGTAGAGAGATTACTGGTGCGCTAAGTCTAGTGCAAAGACTCTTAAGTTTTGGATAATTAGATGATGATACTTTAGAGTTAGGCATAGTTTTCACTCTCTGTTCCTGTGTGCGTACTTTGTGTGAATTCCTGAGAGTCACCAAATAAGGCAGATACACAGAGATTGAGTCTTAATAAAGCTATGACTATGGTGAATGGTTACGACTGTCCTTCATAGAGTCCTCGGCTGAAGGAGGGTAATAGTATCAAAGGTCAGAAATACGCCTGTGCTATCCATTCCTTCCCGATGCCGAGAATAGGCACTTCCACCAAATAAGCCACACAATATCCTCTTGATCATCATCATCCCTAATAATGCCTCATAAAAATAAATAAAAAAAAGGGGAGAAAAGAAAAGAAGAAGAAAAGATCTCTGCTCATGTACATTGTTTCTAGAGAACATATCAGGCCAGTACGTCCTCGAGTAGAATGGCGAGTGTGGATTAATGCTTGTACTTTTACTTTCACCATTAAAGGGTTCGAACTAATAATGTGTATATCTTTTAAAACCCGTCCTGCTCTGGAGGATCCTTATTATCCTACACTTATTCCGTTGCGGGAGGTCCCTTTTCATATTCCGTTTATTATTCCAAAACCTCCCAAGGTAGCCAATGCAGTTATTCGCTTTCATATCTTCTGGCGAGCATTTGGTATCACGTTGCATCATCAACTCGCCAACATCCGTGGCTACCTATTTTCTAGGCCTACACTGTAACGCATATTTTTAGCGCCTAATTTTTTCTATTTGGAACCTGACTTACAGGTTCCTTATAAGTCTAGCTGCTGACAGAAAATGCAGCATTTATTGGGAGGCAACCCAGCGGTCTGAATAACACCGTCATCAGGTGATTTCTTTCCTTTCTCCTCCTGTTTTAATTTTTACAATGGGGACATTGTAGAATTTAGGCATGGGGGAGTGCATTTGCATTTTAGGAAGTATTCATGAATTTAGGTTAGCATATAAAAAAAAAATTCGTTGAGCTGAATGGGTTAGTCCCTAGAAAAATACCTTTGTCATTGGAGATTTTTCTTCTGGAATTATTTCTTAAGTTTAGAATCCAGTACATTTATTTGACGTGCACGTAGACTTGGTAATGGATCCTTGAGGAAAATCAATCAGCATTTGTAGTCTACTAAACCCTTGAACAGCTAATAAGGAGTCAAGCATACTATCTTCTAGTAGATCCACCTCATATTTCTGAGAAGAAAGTAGAGAGATTACTGGTGCGCTAAGTCTAGTGCAAAGACTCTTAAGTTTTGGATAATTAGATGATGATACTTTAGAGTTAGGCATAGTTTTCACTCTCTGTTCCTGTGTGCGTACTTTGTGTGAATTCCTGAGAGTCACCAAATAAGGCAGATACACAGAGATTGAGTCTTAATAAAGCTATGACTATGGTGAATGGTTACGACTGTCCTTCATAGAGTCCTCGGCTGAAGGAGGGTAATAGTATCAAAGGTCAGAAATACGCCTGTGCTATCCATTCCTTCCCGATGCCGAGAATAGGCACTTCCACCAAATAAGCCACACAATATCCTCTTGATCATCATCATCCCTAATAATGCCTCATAAAAATAAATAAAAAAAAGGGGAGAAAAGAAAAGAAGAAGAAAAGATCTCTGCTCATGTACATTGTTTCTAGAGAACATATCAGGCCAGTACGTCCTCGAGTAGAATGGCGAGTGTGGATTAATGCTTGTACTTTTACTTTCACCATTCAAGGGTTCGAACTAATAATGTGTATATCTTTTAAAACCCGTCCTGCTCTGGAGGATCCTTATTATCCTACACTTATTCCGTTGCGGGAGGTCCCTTTTCATATTCCGTTTATTATTCCAAAACCTCCCAAGGTAGCCAATGCAGTTATTCGCTTTCATATCTTCTGACGAGCATTTGGTATCACGTTGCATCATCAACTCGCCAACAACCGTGGCTACCTATTTTATAGGCCTGCATTGTAACGCATATTTTTAGAGCCTAATTTTTTCTATTTGGAACCTGACTTACAGGTTCCTTATAAGTCTAGCTGCTGACAGAAAATGCAGCGCTTGTTGGGAGGCAACCCAGCGGTCTGAATAACACCGTCATCAGGTGATTTCTTTCCTTTCTCCTCCTGTTTTAATTTTACAATGGGGACATTGTAGGATTTAGGCATAGGGGGGTCCATTTGCATTTTAGGAAGTATTCATGCATTTAGTTTAGAGCATATAAAAAAGAAAAAACAATTCATCTTTTCTTGAGCTGATTGGGTTACCCTAGCAAAATACCTTTGTCATTGGGGGTTTTTCTTCCCGAATTATTTCTTAAGTTTACAATCCAATACATTTATTTCACATGCACGTAGACATGGTAATAGATCCTTGAAGAAAACCAATAAGCATTTGTAGTCTATTGAACCCTTGGACAGTTCATAGGGAGTCAGGCATACTATCTTCTAGTAGATCCACCTCATATTTGTGAGAAGAAAGTAGAGAAATTACTGGTGCACTAAGTCTAGTGCAAGGACTCTTAAATTTTGGATAATTAGCTGATACTTCAGAGCTAGGCGTAGTTTTCACTCTCTATTCCTGTGTGTGTACTTTAAGTGAATTCCTGAGAGTCACCAAATAAAGCAGATACATAGAGATTGAGCCTTAATAAGGCTATAACTATGGTGGATGGTTACGACCGTCGCTCATAGAGTCCTCAGCTGAAGGAGGGTATTATTGTCAAAGGTCAGAAATACGCTTATCCTATCCATTCCTTCCCGGTGCTGAGAATAGGCACTTCCACCAAATAAGCCACAAAATATCCTCTTCACCATCATCATCCCGAATAATTCCTCATAAATAAAAGTCTGCGTCGTATTATGTTGATTTATATTATAAAAAAAAAGAAAAAAAAAAGAGAGAAAAGAAAGAAGAAGAAAAAGAAGAAACAGAAAAAGAAGAAATATTTCTATAACAAAAAAAAAAGGTCCAAGTTATAATGTAACATTATTTCTGAGGCAACAGAATACCTATCATGTTCCACTAAATATGACCCATACCTACCTTTTAGTATTTCTGATCGCCTGAATACTGGTTGAGGACACTAACTTAGTTGTAGAGTTACTAAGACTTTAATTGAAGTGTGGATGCCATGTGAGGCCACCAAATAATGAGTACAATTTCTAAATCTAGTGAGATTTGTGATCTCAGAAAGAAAGAAAAGAGGGAGTGCCTAGGAACATCAAGAGAGCACAGTTGTGTAGCCTCTCTTAGAGTTGACTTGTCTAATTATCTAGAAATCTAGAGTCTATAGTACTAGTCTACATGTAGCACCAGATAAGTGTGTGCCACCAAATACAAATCCTTTCAACTCGATATCTCCTACCTAAGCCAAACTCCAGGGTCAAATTATATATTATCCTCTACTTTATCCCCGAGGGAAGTAGTTGCCTATCTCGACAGCAATATTTACCAAGGGTAAAGTACGAACTTCCAAGGCAAATTGGCTCTTTCACTTGGATCTGTTACTTAGGCTATTATCACGTCACATTTGTCTGGATCTCTAAAGTTTGAAATAAGAAAAGAAGAAATCTTCTGATTACTTCTATTATTTTTTATTTTTGCTAGGGAATAGCAAATCTTAAGCATGGGGGTATTTGATGAGTCCATTTTAATGGACTAATATTACACCTTTTGATTACTTCTATTATTTTTTATTTTTGCTAGGAACTAGCAAATCTTAGGCATGGGGGTATTTGATGAGTCTATTTTAATGGACTAATATTATGCCTAAGTAATTTTAATCATACCTTTTAAGTTTGTTAATAACTACATTAAGTTATAGAATGTTTGCATGCATCATGATTTAAGTTTACATCTATTTTATAGCATTCTATAACTTAATAAGTAATGAGTTTATGTTTTTATGATTGCAGGAATAATATTTGGAAAGAACAAGGAGGGGGGAATAAATTTCTCCAACACATATCCAGTGCCAGCCACAACTCCTCCCGCACATTTCTCAAATCATCCGCCGCCCTCCCTTGACAAACGAGGCCATATTTAGAAAAGGGATTTGAAAATCCCTTAATTGGCGTGAGGGAGAGGAGTTAAGAGGATGGGGCAAAGGAGAGAGGCAGGATCTGCATCTTCCCCCTGCAGGGAACTGCTTCCCCGCGTATACTGTACACCCCATCGTCCCTTCTAGTGCCATCACCAAACCGTCCACCTTGTGCGTCTGCAGGCGCATGCCCATCTCCAACCGCACTCCAATCACCAAACCAGCCTACACCGCACCCTCCAACCAGCCAGCGGGCGCGCACCCCACTGCAGACCTGCCTCGCTCCATCCTGCACTCCCTCCAGTCGCGCCTGAAGGCGTTGTGCGTCTTCACACTGCTAGGCCGCATATGCAGGCGCATCCTCCCTTCCAGCACCATCACCCCATCCTACCCTCCAGCCGCACAAGCACCCATCCACCCTCCAGCGCCTCCTTGCAGCGTGCCCCTTGACCTCTGTAGACTCGCCTCGCTACTCCAGCCGCTCCTGAAGGCACTGCGCACCTTCACCACTGCTAGGCCCGCACTCACAGGCGCTGCATAGCCGCTCCGCTCACCCTCTAGCGCCTCACCGTAGGCGCGCACCCTACTCCAGCGATGATGCCACTCCAGCACCCGTGCCCCAACAAGCGCCTGCAGGCGTCCGTCTGCCATCACAGCAGGCCTGTTCAGGTGCCTCACCTCTGCTTCACCCAGCACCTCAAGCCCCTCACCTCCACGCGAGCCTACACACTCTGCAGAGCGCCTGCACGCCAAAGCCTTCGCTTCTCTGCGCATCTGCAGCACGCACGGCAGCAACAGCCTCTCCACCGCCACCACTCCTCTCCATCGGCCGGCCGCCACCGACCTCTCAATGTTCCACTGCTGCCATTGTGAAGCACTCGACAAGATGCATCTCAACGTGCGACCTCGCCATCAGCCGTCAACCGATGCTCGTGCACGGAAGGGAGAGGCAAAAACCTCTGTTTTTCACTCAATTAGTAATTATGGAAAATGCCATTCTCGAAGCTACTATTCATTTATTTCTGAATTAATATACTGCAGCAAATTTGCATGGACACCCCTTGCTTAATTTGGAAATACATATAATTGATTTCTTCTCTTGAATGACATACAACATGAGATATTGATTATAGTACATTGGTGTCATTAGGTAGGAGATTAATATTAGCATTGTTTGCAATTACCAAGGTCATTATTTAGAATATATATTGTGGTAATTTTGCATGTGCGCCCTCATCTTCTTGATTAATTATCCATATCTAGAATTTATGCTGGAAATGAGAGCACTAGTTAGCATGCACCTCCATTGATATTCCCGATTGCTTGATGCATTATTGCTCATTTTTAATTGGCTAGCTCCTCGCTGTGGAGACGACCTAACTCTTCATGGTTAGTTTTGAGAATTTAAATGTTTTGAAATTTTCCACCATGCGATTAAACACAACGACACATCATTTTATATTAAAGTTTTCAACGAAAACGAAGATCACTCTTTCAATTAACATGTGCACCAACTTTCTCTAGTATATGTTAATTGAAAATTACATGAAATCATCATATATTTATTGAAGATTTGAGTGAGGGAAAATTGCACATATACCCTTATATTTTTGAATTGCTGTGAATCTTCTTTCCTTCACATTTTATGTGGGATTTGACTAGGGATTTCGCACTTAACCGAAAGAATATGAAATAATTGAGAGTTTATTGCATAATTGCCTTCCTGTGGACACGACTCACTCTTCTGTGAGTGGTTATTTTTTTTATTGTTGATTAGTTGATTTTTCCACCACTTAAATACTACAATGCATAGCGGAAAATCGACTCGTCAAATTCCATCATTTCCTTTTGCTGTTTTTGAACTTCTATCATAAAAGAGGAGAGGCTACTATTATCAGGTTGGCTAGGATAGTCAATTTCAGGCTTTGGTTGCCTAGGGGTATCGGTCTAACCTTGATATGGAAAATCGTGAAGGGTGGGAGGGTTGGGTGTTTGCATGGAAGTAGGGATTTCAGGGTTGGGAAATCCCTCACCTAGGCTCTGCTAAAAAGTGCGAGTTATCAAGCCAGTACTCCCAGGATAAGAATAAGAATGATCCCATTAATTGTCAATGTACCCATCAAAGGATGGATACGCTCGAGGCATGGGATCCTGATTAAAAGATGGGAAGTATTGACTCTAATAATCTAAATGATAGGAGTAAGGGTAATCTATTTCTTTAAGCAAAACAGTTTTAACTCTCTTTGGATTTAGCAGAATTTAGAATACAAGCAGAAACTTCCTAGAGAGTTCTACTTTCAAAGCAAAATCAAATTCAGTGGGATCTTATTTTTAGTAGATTGTAGGTCTTAGAATTAAATGTTCAATTGGTGGCCAAACAAGTTTTGCAAAAAATTATGCTTCCTAGGCCAACCTTCGCTAATGCTTATAACCTACTCGCAAGGGATGGAAGTCTCAAATCGAGCCCACACACGAGGAACCAAAGTAACTTGGTGGATAGGCTTGTTGATTTCTGACTAACTTCCCTTGTGGTGCAAAAGAGGAGAGGTAGAAATTTATCTAGTGACCTTATGTGTGAGGTGCACAGTGTCTCAAGTGTGCAAACATACGATCATGTTTTGATTTTTGAAATTTCGCAAATAGGATCCTTTTGCACACAATTTTCAGTCACAGATTTTAAGGTCAACGTCTTAGCGGTCCCAATTTTTAAAGTGACCACTGAATTAATTTGATTCAAGCACTTTAGTGGTCTTAGATTTAGGTTCAATGCATATGCATGACAGGTAATTGATGCTCAAGAGAAGACGTACCTTACTCCAGCTTTCTTCGTGCAATGTATGCAATGTAGTAAAAATAAACTAGATGCTACTCATTCAGTCCTAGATGATCGTCCTATAGATATGCAGCTTCTAGCAGGCAGTTCAATTTTTTTTTTAATAATAACAATAAACAAACAGACCTAATCTACTAACTAACCGAAATGCAGTTCAAACAATGCAAATAATCCTATAATCTAAATAAATGGGAGCACACTCCCGAAAATACGCTCCCGTATACAAGAGTGACTAAAGTGGCACTGGGAACACATTCCCAAAAATACCCGACAAGGGTCCAAAAGACGTAAATTAAATTCTAATGTCTATCTAAACTAAATCTAACTAAGATCTACTAACTAAATCAGAAATTGGCTACTCCGTAAGCCTATGTGTGTGGGATCAAGGCCCACGTGTTCCTGTTTCTGGCCTCCAGGTGGCGTCAAGGTCCACCAAAAAGATCGTCTCCGTCGTGCGCTTCATTCAGGTTCAATGTTGTCGCTCTGCTGCGCCTCTTGCTGTGTCAGATTCCTCGCATAATAATAAAATGACCAGATGATTGCACAACTCAGAATATTCAAAAATAATAACGTGAATCTATTACGTCTATTGCCTCCCCGGCAACGACACCAATTTGATAGGTCGATTTTCCGCTTTTGATTGAGTTTTGCAAATGAAATAACACGTTGTAGTATTTAAGTGGTGGAAAAATCGACTAATCAACAATAAAAATAACCACTCATAGAAAAGCGGGTCGTGTCCACACAGAGGCAATTATGCAATAAACTCTCAATTATTTTGTATTCTTTCGGTCAAGTGCAAAATCCCTAGTCAAATCTGACATAAAATGCGATGGAAAGAAGATTCACAATAACTCAAAAATATAAGGTATATGTGCAATTTTCCCTCACTGAAATCTTCAATAAATATATGATGATTTTATGTAATTTTTAATTGACATATACTAGAGAAAATTGGTGCACATGTTAATCCCAAAACCAATCTTGAAACAGGTGAATATCAATAACATGTGATTATCAGAAAGCATGAGTGTGAATTCGCAATTTTGCCACAATAAAATAATCATAAATGAAAATTAATTTCTTGTGGAAATGGCATTAAATGTAATTTTTAATCAACTTGAAAACATAGGATTTGTTGCCACGGCTTGTGCGCAAAGGAGGAGGAGAGACAGACGTCAAGGCTGCCGCTGAAGATCACCCTGCTCAAGCCACACCCGATGGTGGTGATGGCGCGGCTAATGGCAGCCTGTGGTGGATGCAAGAAGGGGAAGAAGGTTGCGGGTGGTGGTTCTGCGCGGCCTGCCAGTGGCGCAGGTGGGGCAAGGTGCCTGCATTGCGGTGAGGGCAGGCAAGCTAAGCGGAGGACCAGGCACTAGAAAGGCATTGGAGGAGGGGGGCGCGCTGCAGTGGAGAAGGTGCGGTGCCTGCAGGCTGCTTGGTGAGGGCGCGGGTGGGGCAGTGCGTCTGAAGGTGGGCGCTGGTGGCAGGCAGAGCGCCTGCGGTCGCTGGAGAAGGGCGCGCGCCTACAGGCACGGGTGGCAAGGGCGGAGCAGGTGCCTGCAGGGTGCTAGTGGCGAGGCAGGTCTGTAGAGAGGAGCACTAGGCGCTGGAAAGGTGCTGGCAGGAGGCGGGCGCTGGAGATGGGTGCGGGCCTGGTAGGGGCATGTAAGGTGGAGGCATTGCAGTGAGGCGTGCTGGTGGTGCTGGAGCAGGTGCCTGCAGGGAAGGCTGGAGATGGTTGTGGCCTGGTAGGGGCGTGCATGGTGGAGGCTAGTGCGGTGATGGCGCTGGAAGCAGGGTGCTATGATGGCACTGGTGTGGTGGCTGGAGAGGCGGCTGGAGGGGGCGGTGGAAGACTTGGTGCACACAGTGCACACACTGGTTGCACGGTTCCTCCTCTCCACGGTGGAGAAGGTGGAGATCCCCACTAGAGTAAGGAAGAAGCTCCTCCGCTCTCCAACTTTTCCCACCTCTTTATCTCCTCCCCCTGCAAGCGTGAGATAACGGATTTTCAAATCCCTTTGCTATTTTTGGCTGGTGGCTGTTGAGGGAAGAGTTGTGGCTGGCCGGAGGATGGGGAAAAGATGGTGCCATTTGTTAGAAAAGGAAATTTACCCTCACCTCCTTGTTCTTTTCTCAATATTCTTCCTGCACATAAAAACCTAAAATCCTTACTTATTAAGTTATAGATTGCTATGAAACAGATGTAAACTTAAATCATGATGCATGCAAACATTCTATAACTTATTGTAGTTATTAACAGACCTAAAAGGTAAGATTAAAGTTACTTAGGCGTAATATTAGTCCATTAAAATGGACTCATCAGTTCTCTACCATGTAGGGGTCTTTGCGGGACTCTCCCTTCCTGGTTGCCTAGGTAATTCTCAGGTGGACGACTTTTTGATCCAGGGTTATCATCTGCCCCAAACCTCTATAGTCATCCAAAAATCTTTGGGTGCATTGATTGGGTCAATATCACATCCAGTCCCTCATCTCCTCTATTTAGAGCACGCACACATATTTTCATTGGGAGTCACTTTCAGGTCAAATAACTTCGTTCTAAACTTGAATTTTGATTGTACATCTTGATTCCACCATCCGATTCAAACATGTAGCTTGGTTACTTAGGAAATCCATTAAAGAAACCTGAATCACAAAGATCCATGAGAGAAAGAATGGTTGAGGATGCCCTTAGATTTTATGAGATTGATTACAAAACCTCAAGACCAATTGAAGACTTTCAGGTTAGTGTACCAACAACAACAACCTTCATCATAAACTGTGCCGAATTGTTACTAGCAGAAGCAACAAAGGGATCAACCCAGGATATTCTCATAATAGGATACATCGAGATAGAAAAGTTGCATAACTTTGAATATTTCCAATGCATGACAAATCCTGTACTTTGGGAAAAACACCAAGATGATCTTGAAAAACAGGAAGAAATGATGAAATTGTTGAAACAAGTTATCGATTAAAAATACCTGTACATACCCCAATCTGATTTCCCAAATCCCGGGATTGAAATGCAAGGTTGTCGTGGATTCCCAACCCAAATGGAATATAACATGCCTGATCTTGAATTAGGTAGGGAAGGCCCAATTGCACGATAACACGATTGTGAGCCAGCCCTAGAAAACCAAAACCCTAGTTCGCCAAGCATAGAATTCCTAGACTCCTGTAATAATGAGATTGAATCAGAACCTTTCAAGGGTGTAAAGCCCATCCCTTATTCTAATAAGGTAACCCCTGAAGGAAATTCTAACCTTGATTCTAGTAATTCAACCCACATCCTTAGCCTAGAATCTGGATCTGAATCTTATTGGGATGATTACAAGGCCCCATATGACGAAGATCAAAGTTTGAATTGAGATTATGATTCTGGGCCTTTATTTGATGAATGTACCTCTCCAACATGCTCAGAGATACAGATTGATTTTTCAGAAGTCATCCCAATCTACGATACAGAAATCGAGGGGTTGGAAGAGTGGGATTTTGATTGGGTCTTCCCTACAAGACAAAATCCTGAGCCCAGTGTGATTTACTTTGTGGTGGAACCTCTGATCTCGAATCAAATTCAGAACTTGATTCTCACAAATTCTCTGATGATTTCAAATCTTACCATGATTTCAGAGAACCATTGTTTCCTGACGACTACAAGCCAATCTATGACCTCATCTCACATGATTTACTCTTCGATTCCGACTCTGAGGTCCTTAATCCTGAGATCATTGATTTAAATTTAGGTTCCATTGAGATGGAATCATTCCTTTTCGATCCTCAGGAATCAAAACCAAAAATTGCCAAGAGTGACTACAACCCAGAATTCGAATCTTTTATTGGCTCAGATTTTCTTCATCCTATAAACACTCTTCTGTTGGTGCTAGAGCACCACGATCATTTGTTTTGATGATAACAAAACACGTGTTATTTAACATTTGCAATCTGAGTCCTAGATTTCAGGTCAATTGCAAATGTGGACGTGTTTAGACGGAGTTCGAGCTCGCATCCAGGACGGATTGGAGGAGCTTGACGGAAAACACAGGAGGTTCGCGTGGAGTGAAAGATTGGAGATGGAAGACAAGAAGAATAGGATAGATTCTTTTTTATCCTTTCATGTATCTCTTGTATTTATTTTCTTGCTCTTTTTGATTCCTTAGAACATTATGTTAAAGAGCCTCAAAGTACCCTAAAAGTAGTCCTAGGAACACCTGCACAACCCTAGGATACTTAGGTTTTCTGTAGAATACTTAGAAAACCAATATAGGGCTCAAACAGCATTTCCAGACGTCTAATCCCAAAATCAGACGTCTGATAAAGAATTTTAAGACGTCTGACTGTTGTTTCAGACGTCTGATAACTGTTAGGCTGGACATAGTTAGTTCTGTCTGATGAATTCAGACGTCCAGACCTTATACCAGACGTCTTAGGAGACGTCTGATGACTTTGCCAGACGTCAAATTAGTGGACCGTTGGCTGGCTTAGAAAACACTCAAGATTATGACCGTTAGAGCCTTATCAGACGTCCATAGGACTTACCAGACATCTGATAAATGACCGTTTTGCCTCGGCTGACCCAAAATCTCTTCTCAGAGATTTTCTAGCCGTTGCAACGTTTGGAAATCAATTCCCACAGTAAAAGTAGGTTTCCAGACGTCCAGACATAGTACCAGACGTCCTGTATGTCGTCTGATGGACTTGCACAAAAACCCTGTTTAGATCTGATTCAAGTCAGGGAGAAACCCGCATAGAATCAGATGTCTGACTTTGGAATCAGACGTCTTAAAGTGGCCTTCCAGACGTCTGATGCCAGAATTAGACGTCTGATAACCCTGTCAAATGCAATCATTGTCCTAATTTCGGCCTGATTCTCTTGGGCTTTGCACCCAACGGCTATGGAAGCTTTTCCAAGCCTTCCAAAGCCTTCCTAAGGCCTCTATAAATAGAGGGGAACCTTTGTAACACAAACACACTTAGAAAAACACATATACACACTAAGACACACACCTTGCAATACACTTTCAAACCTTTTGTGTCTAAAGAAAAGACTCTCTTGCTCTCCAAGCTCAAGCTCCATCATCTTGAGAGCATTCAACTGTTGCGCACCCGCTCTCCCGGCGTTGATAACGAGAGCGACGTAGCACCATCGCGTGGCACACGCACCGCGTCATCGTCGATGCACTCCTTGCAAAGGGGAGTTTCCTATTTCCTATAGAAGCTAGGTTTAATTTTGTTGGCTCTATAGGACTGTTGTTTTATTTTATCTTTGTATTTTGGTTGGGTATTCGCTTTGCGAATTCCCGTCTCCTTCGTGGGACAAAATCCTTCTCGTGGAGAGAAGGGGTTGAGGAACGCTACCCTCGTACTTGTAGCGTGGTTGTACTGAGGTTGAATCACCCTCGTTTAAAGTGATTCGTTTAGTGGATTTTGATCAACTTGGTTGATCGGAAAATCCTAACTCGAGAGGGTTTGGTGGTGGTTTTCACCCGGTTTGGGTTTCCACCTAAAAATACCTGTGTACATTTTGTGATTGATTTTTGTGAGATTGCTTTATATTTTATTTCCGCATATTATTACGTCACCCCTCCTAGTAGGGAAACCTTCATCTTCAGGCATTTACCTCCAAGTTTGATGGCTATTATGAGGACTCTTTAAATGAACCTACCTTTGAACCCTTACTAGAGGAGCCCTCATACACAACTCTTATTGGTGCCACTTCTTCCACATATACAGAACTTATTCCAACCCATTTTCAACCTTGACCCGCAACTAGACTCAATTTCTATTCTGATTCCCCTCTTACTAAGCC
Organism: Thalassia testudinum; assembly: GCA_037157565.1. Taxonomy (NCBI): domain Eukaryota; kingdom Viridiplantae; phylum Streptophyta; class Magnoliopsida; order Alismatales; family Hydrocharitaceae; genus Thalassia; species Thalassia testudinum. Next base: position 124,705,964 of record JAZHRO010000014.1, on the reverse strand, counting down.
AATTGCAGATGATTCGCCGCCACATCATTATCAGGTTTCAGACATTGATCAAATTACAAAACATGCCCCATCCTTCTCTAATCACTCCTATAGGGTTCGTACATCATCCACTGCTACTTTTTCATATAAGGATCCCTACTCTGATTAGGCGATTTGACCCAGCCAAGCCTTGGATTCACACTTCCACATCATTCTAAGCTCCACAGTATATGGTGGGTTCCACATCTCTTGATCTACATTTATCAACCCACCAGATTGATTGGGTTTGGGCTACATCATTAGCCTGTTCATCTGATCAAGAACCTGGTTGGACCAACCAAGCTTTTGATCAAGGTGCTTATTCTGCAAAACTCAGCTAATTTGACCACTCCTCCATAACATTTCCTGCTCGGCTGAAGGCATTGAATTTAGAGCTTAATGGAAGGCAACCCGTCATTCCAAAAATCGAGATCCTTCTAATTATCCTTCTATACTTCACATCTATTGCACCCTGAGTTCAATTTTAGAGCAGTCGATCCCACCTCTGGTACACGTGCCAGAGCTTCAAACATCCGCAACAGTCATTCTTGACCCGTTCGCTCACCAGATAATCCTGTTCTAAAATTCCTGAACACAAAACTGTTTCACACCCTCCGTTTATAATGAGGACATTGCAAAACTTAGGCATCGGGGGTGGTAAAGTGCAAACATTCAAAAATCAAAGTTCAGAAGGGTTCTCACCAAAAAATCACATATTCCAAAAATACCAAAAAAATGAAAATTTTCTTGAAAAATAATAAAAAATTAGAGGAGAGAAAATTTTGATGGCATATCAATTTTGAGGAGAAAAAGGGGAGGTAAAAATGTCAAAAAAAGGTGCACAAGTTGAAAAGAAAAGAAATAGTCATTAGTAAGAAATTAAGGAATTAACTTAGTTCTAGACCATATCAAGAGAAAAAGAAGATGAAAAGCAAAACGTGCTATTGAAACACAGAAGTGATTAGTAGGAACGTTGATTTTAGGCCTCTTAGGCTATGATTATAGGCTTAAAAATTCAAGTATCCGCTAAGATCTAGATAATCCTCAAGAGGTTGAGGAAAATGCGAAGCTTAAGTATTAGGTCTAAGGATTAGGGAATATTCAGCCTCGTTAACTAACCTCTGGTTTGCGGGACTCGGTAACCTAAGCACCCCAATCCACACACAGTTTGGTTCAATGCGCATAAGTATCAAAATCATGCAAATGCGTTTAAGTTGTTCTCAAAAAAATCACCTAGGTTAGGAGTGACTGATCAACACAAGTTGATTTGGACGAGTTCCCAGTGTGGAGAGGTGGAAAATTCCCCTCGAAGATGAGCAATAGCATATCATCTGCTCGGTGCTTTTCTCCTAGGATATTTACATATCCTACTGGGGGCATGTAAGCACCCTATGCTGGCTCAGATGCCATGGGTGGCATTATCCCGAACTGTCGATTGCCAGGGTCTAGATTTAGCTATAGAACGCCATGGATGGGAATATGTCGAAATCTTGAAAGCCAGGGTTCTGGTGGTTGCCATGGGCGGTGCTATCACGAAGCATCAATTGCCAGGGACCCTTCAAGGATTGATGATGGGACTAGGAATCCGATACAGAGCATGTTGTGAAGCCAATCCTAAGCAAGAAATAAAAAGAAAAGAGAGAGTAAACTCTCGAAACAAAGAAAATTCCTCTATCTCTCTCTTACAAAAGTGCACTACAAATTGAACCGAGGCTAAAAAATGTTACAAGCATGGGTGTTTTAACCATGGAGTTCAACGAACCCTAGGGTAGCTGTTGTGGGCCTTAAAAACCTTTGCGGCAGACTGAGAATAGCACTGGTCAAGTTCGGATCTTGGTTGGTACTTGAGTACCTCTTGGCCTACAATCGGCATTCTAACCTAATCAATAGAAGAAAGCACACATCAGAGTTTTGAGCAGCAAAGGAACTCGTGGTCTCGAATCAAAGTTAAAACCTTGAAATTTTGCTAAGGGACTAGAAAAAGCTAAGCATGAGGGTATGATGGGAACACCATCATGAGCCTAAACTAGCTCATCTTGACCCAATGAAGAGAATAAATGCTTCTACATAATCAACTAAAGGTCATAATCCACTACATAACCTTTCTGAGAGAAAAATAAGAAATAAGGGGTAAAACTATAATTTTACTAATGCAGTGCAACCACTAGCTTTCTCAAGGGCTAAAAAATGGTCAAATGGTCTTAATAAGTTAACAAGTGGGTTGGATTTGATAGAAAAGGGTTTGTGTGTATCCTATGAATTAAATGACTTCTTAAAACCCTAAAAACAGACCCACTTAATTAACCAAGGTTCTGGTAAGGATAAAATTCACTTAAGCCCTCTCAAAATCATAGAAAAATATTCTCTAGGGTTTAGAACCTTCAATTTAGTCATTAGAACCCATCTTGACCTAGAATGGGGTCTCAGACAGATATTTACACTAAATTGGGTTTTTGCATCAATTTCCTAGTCAAACGTGGTCAAACCCAAAGTCCAACTTCACCACTGGATTCGTTAGGTCCAAATTAGGTTTGTACCAAAATTTTGACCCAAGATGAGTTTGCTTTAACCTAGTTTGCAAAAGGTTCAGCCTGATTACATTTCTACACCTAACTTTATCGTCGTCTTCACAAATATGTCCCTCTGCCATTATAGCGGAGGAAGCCTACTCCAGAGAGCTTTGAAAGGAGGTTTCTCCTTGATTGCTCAGAGAATCCCTTCCAAAATTGGAAGGGAGATTCTCTGAGTAATTCCCATCAATATGTACCTGTTAGTGAGCCCTGATTGTTTCCCAATCTCTCATGCGAACGCATGAAAGAATTGGGTCTCTTGAAGCTTCCAACTTCGGCGACCCTGCCGTGCTTGTAAGCTTGGCTTCCAAGCGCAAATTCCTCTCCAGAGACCTATTTAAAGACTCCCCAGATCCAACCGAGTCTCCTCAGCTTGAAATTGGGCCGATTCCCCATCTATTCCTCTCTCCCTTGCCGGCCACAATTCTCCGCAAGCTCCAGTGGCTTCTCCCTCGCTCTCTCATCACCCAACCACAATACCAGTAGTTGGGTTAACTCTGCCATAGTCCTCCACATCGTGCAATACTGGCCGACGTCGCCTCTACCCTATCTTCGCCGCCGCCTCACCTATGGAGGTCTTCGTCTTCCCCACGTCCGGCAACCATACCGGCATGGGATTCCCTTCCATTTCATCCATTAGAAGTAAGTTTCTAGGCTCTCTCTCCCACACTTTCCTTCCCCCTCTCTATTTCTCAAAATCAACCACCGACGCCATCAAACACCTTCAACTCCTCCACCTTCGACAATACCTCCGGTGAGCTGTTCCCGTCGCTCCGCACCTCCATCCACCTCGCTAACCACCCTACAACCTCCACCTCACCCCACTGATCATTTCCCCTCAATCCAATCACTCCATCAACCATCTAAATACCTCCCCGGACAAGCCCACCTTCACTGTCCCTTCCCTTTACCGTCCGGCCACCATAGCCTCCCTTGCTCCACTCCACGACCACCATTACATTTGCCGTGCCATGGCAACCATGCTGAACATTCTAATGCGGCCATAAGGCCCTCTTTCTTGATTTCAGGTAGCAGGACGACGGCTGCCATTACTACCGAGCTTGAAGCAAGCTTCAAGCGGTCCCAGGCCTTGCACTGCTCTAGGTGAGACCCCCAAGCTGTGCGCGGACTTGAGGTGCACATGCATCCAGGCCATCAAGCAAAGGCTTCAGCCTCAGTAGCCTTGCCAATTGGAAACCTCACCCTGCGGCAGACACGCGGAAGAAGGTTGGACATTTAGTCCCACCTAGGAAGTGAAGAGGCACCTTCATGCGCATAAATTGATTTTGTGCTAGAGGCTCTTCGCCTCCAACACTGAGGGTGAGGTCCTCCTCCCCCCTCTTACCGTACTCATCTGCGACATAACCCGCGGACCTGGCTGAACCCGACTACCCAACTACCCTTCACTCCTCGCCCACCACACACACCGATGAGCCTGGACCCAGGTCTGCATCAGGTCTGGTTACTCAACAGATTAAGGCTCTGCGAGAGCAAAGCTAAAATAGAAAGAGAGAAAGAGAGAAGAGAGCTACGTAGGGGAAGGGTGGTTTTGCTCTGAGGAGTTTGCCTTCGACACTTAGTCGAATTAAGAGGGTACAGCAAGGTTGAAGGAAGAAGAGAAGAAGAAGAAGAGAAGGCAGACGACAGAGAAAGAAGAAGGAAGACAAAGGCCAAAGACAGAGAAAGAGAAGAAGGAAGTTGAAGACAGAGAAATCTAAGGAGAGAAAAAAGGAGGGCTTGCAAAGGCAAAGGAAGAAGAAGGAGACAGAAGAAGAGGAAGAAAAGGGAAATCGAAGAAAGGGATCAGAAAAAGAAAAGAAGGAGAAGAACTGTAGCACAAATCATTTAAGAGGTCTGATTGCAAAATCAGACATTTGAATTCTTATTTCTTTCCTTCTTTAGTCAATTTGAGTAGCTATTATTTTATCTATAATTATTTTTACTCTACATATACTCATGCTCTACATTCCTAATTAGATTTTGACTAGTATTATGTGTTCAATTTGCATTTATTGTTGAGATTAACGTGTGAATTCCATTTGCTCCCTGTGTTCGACCTCAGAATATATCCTAGTAATTAAATTGTATATGTTTTGAATGCTATTTCAACTATACAACAACGCAATACTCTTAAAACCTGATTCAGCACTCTTAATAGTACTCCATCCAGACAAATTTGCATCTGCTAGAAGTCATTGATAGTCCATAGCAATGCAGCACGCATCGTAAAGAATTCTTTCCTATGTCGTATGCTTAGATGCCATTATCCCACAATAGTTTCAATTCATCCACCAATGGTTGCAAGTATATATCTATAGCATTTCTTGGTTGCTTTGGGCCTAGGATTAAATGTCAGCAACATAAACGATAATCGCATATACAACCAAGGAGGTAGATTATAAGTTACCATTACCATATTGAATATGACGGATACATATTCTTAAATGGATTAAATTCATCGCTTGCAAGACCCAGTCTTACGTTACATGATTCCTGTGCGAATGATACATGTCTGTTATCAAATTTTATCCACTCATCAGAATCAAAGGGGTAACGAATGCGGCCATCTCATGATTTGTTCTGCTTATTCCATTCCATCAATTTCACAGTCTTACTTGATATAAATAGGCATTGAAGCCTAGAAATCAATGAAAAGTATCATAGGATCTTCTCTGCTTGTTTCTTGCCATGTTGATTCCTAAATTTTCCAACCTTATATCTTGACGCACCATACTCTGGACAAATATCATGACCAACATATTCACTTTTGAACAATACAGAATCGCTTAGACAAGCATCAATCTTTTCGCAATTTAAGCCCAGTACCCTAATCTGTTGCTTCGCATCATACCACTACTCTGGATAACCATCAGGCTTACATGGGAGCTCTCCAATAAATTCAAGTAACTCGGACATTAATTTAGATGTGGCTCTATTGGTAACCTTCATCCGAAAAAATTTCAATAGAAATCTCAACCTTGACATAGAGCTCACTCCAGGAGCAATTGGCTCATCAGCTGCCTTAATAGTATCATAAAGGTTGTTAAAATTTTGTAACATGTCACTATCGTCTACAATGTTATCTATTGCTCTAAGTTCATCCAACATCTCCTCTATCCTGTCACCATCAATATTTCCAATAGTCTCCTCATCAACATTCAATGAATCAGTTTCATAAGTTTCTATGATGAATTCTCCATGCGCAATCCACTTGGTGTAATGTTGCCATCGACCATTAGAAATTACATACTCTAACATAGTGTTATGATCATGTACTTCTCCATTTAAGCACCTTCGACAAGGGCAGAAAATCAACTGTAGAAGTTCCCCTCGTCTGAATGATTTCTAATCTTCATGAGAAGCCCAATCCAAGGACTCCCTTACTCCATTCTTATATCAAATGTAATATGAATTTCTCAAATTAATCCAAGACTTGTCCATAATGACCTAAATAATTATTAATGAAAGGTTCAAGTTAATGTCATATTATGAAAAAAAAACTACTCTTACAAGTACCTAAATCACCCACTAATTATGAATAAACATTGAAATGTTATATAGATATATATTTGTATTTTGATTATGATTTTCACTTTAATAGCTCATCCTTGGATATTTGATTACAACATTACTTGTTACATGTAATCGGTGTTTGAAGAAATTTCGGAGCATCTCCTCACACTTCTCCAGTATACCCCCCAAGACTAACCTTAACTATATTTCCAATAACTCCCATTTAATGGTGCTTTAGGAACATAGATAAGATTAGTTGATATACTGGAGAAGAGTGAAAAGACCTACCAAAATTCCTCCATACATCGGTTCCATGTAATAAGTAACCCTAAGTTATGATCAAATCTTAAGGACCCCCCTTTGTTCAGAACTTCTCTGAACAAAGGAAGATGACTCTTATGGCATGTTATAATGACAAGGCTTTGTGCATGTAAGTGAGGTATACACACTCTGCATTGTGTGACGAGCAGGTATTTTGACATAATTATCATCTTCCAAAACCTACAACCTAGGGGTTAGAATACCCATTGTTTCGTCTCAACTGCATCTAGATTTGTGTATGTGTGTGTACTACTAAGAGTTGATAATCAAATATTTAACACAAGAAAAAAATATGAGCACAGGTAAATAACAACAAGCAACATGCAATTGATAAAATTAAAGAAAATTAACATTTCTAACAAGTGAATAATTATAATAAATTACATGTAAACTTAACAAATTTTATTTCACAAATAAATTTAATTTCCAAAATTTATTTAACAGGTCAATTTAATAAAATTTCACATGTAATTTTATTTTACAGGTAATTTAATTTCACAAGTAAATTTAAATTTTTAAAAAATAAAAGATCAATTTAAAAAAATGGGGAGGGCACCTAGTTGTGGAGGAGGGGGTGGTTGAAGGAGGAGGAAGGGAGGGTGTGGGGATGTGGTGGGGGGTGGGAGGAGGTGGGCTTAGGGGACGAAAGGCGATGGGAATGCGGGTAGGGAGGGCATTAGGGGAGGGAGGTGGTGGCGCAAGGAGGAGAAGCGTGCGAGCGACGGCGACGTGGGGAGGACGAAGGCGCAGGTGGCGCTAGTAGGGAGGTGGCATAGGGAGGAGGGCACGGGAGGCTTAGGGAGGGAGGTGGTGTGGGTAGGAGAGTGGCGCAAGGGCACGAGGAGTGGCGATGCGAGTGGAGCAAGGGCGTAAGGGACGGCGGCACGGGTAGTGGGAGGATGCGAGGAGGAGGCAAGGGGGTAGGTGGTTGCCCTCAGACGCAAGGGAGAGTCTATGGCTTGGGGGGAAATGACGGCGGTGCAAAGGAGAGGTCTCTGGTCATGAGTGCTTAAACGTTCGAGAAAGAAGGTTTCGGGGGGAAGGGGGTGAGATTCGGGAGTTATATTCACCATTCACAACAGTTGATCAGATCAACTGCCACGAATAAGGAATTGACAACTTTAATACTAGCGATGGTGGTTGCACAGTAATCATAGGCCCTAATTCACTTAAATTAAGGTAGAACCTAGCTTAACAAGGACATTCTGCATGCATACACATCGTACTTTGCATCCTAGATGATTTATATGTTTTATGCATAATAATGTGCTATTTGAGAGGTATTAATAATTTCAGGTAAGTCAAGGCTACAGATGATCGATCCAACCGTATAGATCTTTTTGGAAGAACGACGGGAGTCCAATGCTTCCAAAATCGCATCAATCAGACCTCCATAGCACCCTACGAGTCTACGGAAGAAGCAAGAGCCATGGGGTAAATTGAAGAATATCTAGACCTCAGATGTCAAATCCAACTGCACAGATGGATCCGGATCGATGTTCGCAGTCCAACGGTGAAAAATTCAACTCAATCAGAGGCCTACATCATCAGATACAAGGAGAAGATGAACGACCATAATGGTGCCACATGGTGCCATCGTAGCCACCCCTCACCGTGCCCTTGCCTTTGAAGATCTCTCTTCGTGCATTGTAGGCCATTGGATCTCCATCCAATGCCCACGAATGCACCACGTTGCACTCCTTTAGCCGCTTCATCGAGTGAAGACGAGATCTCGACCGTTGGATTTCCATCCAATGACTGATGGCAGCTACACACGAGATGGCAACTACAACAAACCATACGCCTAGTACAGCGGAGAGCACGCTTAACAGCCAATGTGCAACATGGGTTCGAGTCGCAATGTGGGAGTCGACCATGCGCAGATGCAATTCAACCGCAGGATCTTCATCGGGCGGTGGAGGCGTGGATGCGTGGCGGGCGTAGGGGTGTCAGATGAAGACGTGCATGATGATGCATTCCTTAGGAATCGAGAGGGCACGACGCATGCTCTCTATGCTGTCCGATCAAAAGATTGGACGGCTGAGATGGCTTAGGAGTTGAGGCGTGGATTGAGGCCATATGACGAGCGTGTGGAGGTAGTGGCGAGCGACGGGCAAGCAGAGACCGTCAGATGCAGATCCAAGGGTGCAAAATGCTCTAAGTCTCAGCACCAGATTAAACCATGTATGGAGAAGGATTTAGAAGGCTTAATTGTGACCGTTGATCTCCCGATCAACAAATTTGATTCATCTAAAGGGTTTGCATGGAATTAAGGGCTCCAATGCCCTAAATACCCTTCACAAAAGCTATAAAAAGAGGCCTAAGGGTTCCCTTTGAATTCATTCCATGTTTTTCTTCTTCTTCCTCCTTCTACAACTCTTCTACCTTCTTCTTCCTATCTTCTTTGCCTCCATCTCTGCATCTTCGTCTGAAGCATCCGTTGAGCCACCTTGATAGATCGTTGTTTCTCTCCTCAACCTCTCCAGAAGGCCACCACGGACCACCCGTGGTTCCCTTGTTCTGCTACATAGATAGTTTATGTTCATGCTTAGAAATTGTCTAGTTATAGTTGTAATTCATGTTCAAACTCTCTGCTTGATATAAATATATTGTGATTCATTGTCTATGCTATTTAGTAATTAGATTTAGAACATGAGCATGAAATCAAAAGCATTTTCTGCCTCCCTGTGATCGGCTAGGACTCACCAGTTCTGTTAATTTATTTATCAAGACGTATTTTACACTATACTACAGCGCAATTATCTTTTAAGCGATCTACCCCCCGAATAGACGGTTCATCCAATCAACCGTCTGGAATAGGTTTTGGCGATGGTTAATCTTGAAATTTTCTTTAACAAACACGAATTGCCTTTTCACTTCCCACCCTCCTGTAGATATGTTTCTCACGGTGATACTTATCAGCGATGATTAATCTAGAAACCGTCGCCAATGAACATGAATTGCCTTTTTAGTTCCCGTCCTCCTGTAGATATTTTTCTCGTGGAGATACTTATTAGTGACGGTTAATCTAGAAACCGCCGCCAATGAATAGGAATTTCCTTTTCAATTCCCACCCTCCTATAGATATTTTTCTCGCGATGATACTTATTAACGATGGTTAATCTAGAAACCGTGGCCAATGAATAGGAATTACCTTTTCAATTCTTGCCCACCTGTAGATATGTTGCATGATGATACTTATTAGCAACGGTTAATTCTTGATTGTCACAAAATTTCCTAAAAATCAACCTCGCGAGTAAGTCATTGCACAACAATATTATGACCTAATCTGCCTGAATTAAGTTGGATTCTAGCACAACTTAGGAACAATGCATGCATAAGCATCATAATTTGCATAGTAGTTAGTTTAGTAGCTTTATAGATAATACTGCCATTTTATGCTCTAAAAGAGAAATGATATTAATTGTGGATGATTCGGGACCGTAGATGATAGATCAGATCGTACAAATTTGATCAAGATGATGGGAGTCCAACGCTTCTGGAATTGTCATGATTAGACCGCCATAGCAGCACATACAACTTATAGAAGATCAAAGGCCAAGGAACAAGATAGCAGAGATCCCAACCTCAAATGTCAAATCCAACCACGTGGATGGATCTGGATCAATGATTGCAGTCCAACGGCATAAAGATCAATCCGATTGGAGCCCTATAGCATCATCTATAAAGGTGGGAAGATGAACGGATAGGATGGTGCCACGTGGTACCATCCTAGCAGCCCATTGCCATGTCCTAACTACTAAAGGAGAAATGTGAGCCCACGAAATGGCCACGTCGCCCCCATCTCCACACTTCATCAACTGAGGAGTCCATCTCAGCTGTTGGATTTCCATCCAACGGTTGAGAGCGACTGCACTTGAAAACCAAACCATGACACAAAACCATGTGTAGCGTGTTGGTCTCAATGCTTGCATGCAAGCAGCCAGTGCACGTTCGATTCGCGATCAGCACGAAATTGGAAAGGCGGTGGCACTCGAGCGCGATTGGCCCGTTGGATCAGAACAAGAGGCGTGAATGCGACTGCATGCCACAAAGACGATCTCTAGATGAGGCGGTGTGATGCACGCGCAAGCTAACGCCCGAATAGATGCCCCGATCCACATGCTCAAATGAAGGTGGCAACGTTATAAATTCACGATCAGACGACTAAAATCGAATAAGCATGAGCACGCGAGGTTTGAAATTTAGAGGCAATACAGCAAGCGTTCTAACACGTCTGATCATCAGATCGAATGGTCAAAATCAAAAGAGTGTGAGTGGGAGGAAGTGCGCTTGAGGAGCACCGAGATCAAGTTTGGCAGTCCAAAGGCCACCACGTGTCAGCTGTAGATGAAATCAACATGTTGAAGGCACGTTAGAGGTTGGATTAAGGTGTGATCCGATCCGTTGATCTCCCTATCAATGGATTTGATCAAAACTAAGTTGTTTCACGATTTTGGTGGGTTAAATCCCTCTTTTGCCCCTTATTAAGGCTATAAAAAGAGCCCTGGGGCCCCCAGTTGAGAGGCAACTCCCACCGAACACATCTCCAGCCTCTCTCTCTCTGCAACTTCTCTCTAGTCTTCCTCTCGACACTCTAGATCTGAAGTGCTGCCACACTTCACACAAGCATCTCACAAGTGACACCGTTTGTCATCTACTTTTCTCTCTCTATTCTTTAAGCATATTTGTTTAGATTCCTAGTTTAGAACTATTTGCAAATAATAATAGAAATCTGATTCTCTGAATATATGGCCTCTATTTACATGTTGCATTAGGATAGATTGTTAGTATGAAAAGTTTTGAAAATCATGTTTTTCCTCCCTATGAACATCTCAATACTTACTGAAATATTTATAAATTTATTTGTTTCGACGTGATTCGCGACTACAACGATGAAATAATCTTTTACTCGTTTCGCAGATGAACAAGTTGGCGTCATTGCCTGGGAGGCAACGGAAATTTTTGAAGCTTTTCTTCCTTGTGGTTATTTGAGATTCTAACTTGCTATTCTTTTTTATTGCGAGCGCATAGGAATCGCAAAATCACGAGAAGAAATGCGCAACAATGGAAAAAAATGGCTTCGAGACTCATGTAAGTACTCGTATCTTCGATTAGGCTAGATTTCCTTTAAAAAAAAAAATTAAAAACAATTAGGTGCTTGGTTGATCCTTAGGTTAGCATTTGTTTGCTTTTTGAAAAAAAAACCACCTCCTATATTTTCAGGTTGAAACAAACTCTCATCTTAAAAATTCAATTCCTAAAAATTCACATGTTCAAAAATTTCTAAAATTTTTACTAGATGTAGGATTTAAAGTCAGAAGCAACATATCCAAGTTTTGCACAATTTTGAGTTACAAAAGAATTTTAAAAATTCATGAACTAAACTATTATGAAATCTATTATTGCTCCTAAATTTTCAAAATTCAAAAAACCATAGGAATTTTTATACAACTCTGATATATCTGAAATTTATTGCGTTGGATTTCTATGATAATATAGAATCTTGAAATATTTTGAAAAAAAATATTTGGTGCATGTTTGATTACACAAAACATTCAATCACCAACTGTGGTTCAAAATAGACTGCAGAACCCCCGGTGCACTTTAAACCTGAGAAAATAGAAAGCGTGAATTAAAATTCTTGAAAAAAATACTTTCTGAGTGACTAGTTGGTGGTGCAATAGGACCACTTCCCTGATTTTGGACTTAAAGGGATCATCTAGCACTATCTACTCTTAGGGTTTCACACTAAGGTAGAGCACACTTGCACTTCCATACTTAAAGGAAATCTATCAAATAATTGGGACTTGCAAAACCTCTTGTGTGCCTCATCAGAACCTTTGTTTGAAGATATTTACACAAGTGAACACTAAAACTCACTAACACAAGCAATTGAACCTTAAAATTCACTTCATCAAAAAAATTGCTTGTGAACCCCTTGCCTGTGTACTTCACACTTCTGACATCAATTCTATGGGCAACACCACCCTAACACCCATCATATTCCAAAAGCACCTCAAGCCTAAGCCTAAAACTGAGTAGACGTGCCCTAGGTAGGACTAATCTTCTTGGTGACTCGAAATTAGATTGGGCTAAGGTCAAGGCCTTATCTACTTGGACCCACTGGTGACAAGAAAGGTCGGTGCGGTAACCACATTAACCCTTAGTGGTGTCCTGCCATGTGGGGTGTCCTAGGGGGTCCCACCCTTCTATCCATCCAAGTAATTGATGGGTTGATCTAACCTAGTCGTATTTTGGGGAGCTAGGATTAGGTCTATTTAGGGTTTACACTCTAAGGACTAGCTTGATTGCTTATACTGAGAGGGTGTATTGTCGCATCTGTCTTCTACCTCTCATCTACAGACATTCTTCTGGTGCATGCAAGGTAGAAGATCTCTACTTCCTAATTCGCTACCACCTTTAGAAAGAAATCCTAGGAGAAGACCTGATTGTCCAAGATGTGACTCTAAACCCTCTTCAATGGCTAGTCACCACAAGGAAGATGAGATCGAAAAGGAGGAACAAAATCTGGATCCAATGGCTCTCTTATATAGGTAGATTACTAAGCAGCATTGGCATCATGACAGACAAATGTAGGTCATAGTACAAGCCATTACCTGACTCCAAAATGAAAGGGCTGACCAACCTCTCAGAGACTTTCTTAATCTTCCTGATGCCTAACCAGAACCTTTTGTTAGGGTACCTTGGGATAGGGATGATTTTGAACTCAAACCACAAATCATCAATCTAATTCCCCACTTCCATGGCTGTGATTCTGATGACCCCTTCCACCTTGAAGAACTTCTATGCCCTAGGAACATGAATGAAGGTATTTTAATGATGAAAATGTTCCCATTTTCCTTAAAAGATAAAGCTGCTCATTGGTTGAGGACAATTAGTAGACTAATCCTAACTTGCAAGGATTTGAGAAGCACATTTCTGAAAAAATTCTTTCCTGTAGGAAAAACCAATGCCCTTAGATATGTCATTACAACCTTCAAGCAAAACCTTGGGAAACAATTGCATGAGGCTTGGGGGAGATTTAATGACTTAGCTAGGAAATGCCCTCATCATGGGATTCTAAAGTGGCACTTGGTCCATATTTTCTATTATGGGTTAAGTGACAATTTGAAGAATTTTGTTGATGCAGCATGTGGAGGTAATTTCCTAAGTAGAAATGCTGAGGAAGCCTTTCAATTATTCGAGAATATGAGTGAGAATTCCTTCAACAATGCCTTAAATGTCTGCCTTGAACAAATCAAATCAACCAAGGAGCAGGGTCTATGAAGTTAAGGATAATTCAAATTTGGTTGATTTAGAACTGATTGCATAATGATTGGATAAGGTGGAACTTGTTGGGAAGAATGTAGGAATGTAGGGAGTTTTGATAAGAAATTTGACAACCTTCTAAAGGTACACATTCTAGAATAAACCCTATGCCTACCCAAGGCACTTCTATGCTAACTTGCACCCAACTCCCCAATCCTCTAGGTCAGGAAATAGTGCATAATATTAATGACTTAACCATGGCTCCACCCATGAGCCAACTTTACTTAGGCCCATCTCTTTCTGGGTACCAAGGTGGGACCTTGATGCCCTCAAATTCTGAATTAGGCATCCCAAAGCCTAACTATCTTGAGCATATTAATGCACTCCAAAGATACACTAGAAATGATCCCTATTCAAACACCTACAACCTTGGATGGCGTAACCGTCTTAACTTTGCTTGGTCAAGTCAAAAATCCACCCAGTATCCTAACTTGACTAAGCCTAACACTTACGGGCAACCCAGTAGGTACACACAACCGCACACATTTCAGCCACAACTTACTTAGGAAACCCAGCCTTCTGATATGAGTCTGGTCCTCAAAGAAATGCGGGAAATGAATCTAAGACATAAAGAAGAAATGGATGAATTGAGGACAGATTTGATGGGATGATTAGACCAATTGGTAGATGCTAGACAACACGGGATGCTGCCATCCCAACCCATTCCCAACCCAAGGAACTTCAGTAGGGTTAACCAAAATAACACATGGGAGCAACAAGCACACATAAATCAACCTACTCCCCAACACCCACTTTTCTTTGTTAACCCCAACCCAACTCAAGCTCAACCTATTTTGAAAAACCTACCTCACCCTTCTAACCCTAATGCCTATGCTTGTGCTGTCACCATGAGAAGTGGGAAATAAATCCAAGATCCTTATCCTTCTACATCCAAATCTTACCAAGATCTTGACGAGCCCGAATCTAACCTGGGAGACCAATCTAATCTAGGAAACAAGACTCAGGATTTGAACACTGATGATTTCTCTCAAGCACCTTTTCTTGAATCCTTAAACAAATCCAAGGAAAAGAAAACCAATCAATATAAGGAGTGGCTTGAGATTTTAAAGCAAGTTCAGGTGAATATACCACTCCTTCAAGCCATTGAGAACATCTTGGCTTGTGCGAAATTTCTTAAGGAATTGTGCACACCGAAATGCTAGGCTAAATCAACAAAAAGGGTCATAGTTTCTGAACAAGCGAATTCCATCATCTTAAATAAGCTCCCTCCTAAAAAGAAAGATCCTGGGACCTCCTTAATTTCATGTGAGATAGATGGTTTTATCTTGGAATGAGCTTTACTGGACCTTGGTGCCTCCATCAATCTAATTCCCACGGAATTATATGAAGAGTTGGATTTAGATCCCTTGCAACACACTGATGTTACCCTTCAGCTTGTTGATAGGTCAACCAAGATTCGAAAGGGACTCTTACAAAATATGATTATAAAAGTGAGGGATTTTGAGTACCCTGTAGACTTTTTAGTTTTAGATATGGAGGCATCAGAAAACTTGAACCACACCCCGATAATCTTAGGAAGGCCTTTCTTGGCCACAGCCAAGGCTCTAATCAACTATGAGACATGAGAGCTTGCCTATGGATCGAACAAATACTAGAGGGGAGGGGTGAATAGTATCACTTTTTGAAATAGTAAAAGATAAAAATAAATTCACAACAAAGTCAAGTATAATTTACACCTAGATTTAGAGTGGAAACTCAAACCAGGTGAAAACTACTACCTAAACCTCTCAGCTTAGGATTTTCCTGACTAGTCAAAACTAGTCAATCCACTATAGTACCACTTGAATGAGGGTAGCACAACCTCTTTACAACCACTTCTCTTTTTATCCTGAAGAGAAGAATAATAACAACACAGATCTTTCCAACACCTTGGAATCTGTTAATCAAAAACAACAAAGTTGAATAATAATAAATATATCTATGGAACCTCAATAAAAGATCAAACAAGGATTTTAGCAGAGGTTCAAAACAACGTGCTTTTGAATGACATGAATAGAGAAGCATAGAACACTTGAAAGAAGCATGAGAGGCTCTAATATTTTAGAGTATTTCTACTGAAAGTTATGCTTTGAAAGAGCTGCATACGACCTCTATTTATATTAAAAAGTTAGCCTGAAAAGGAAGTCAAATTGGTCGATCAATTTCGGTGTATTGATTAATCGAAAAGCTATTTGTTTGATCAATTAAGTTATTTGATCGATCACTAGGTGGTCGATTAATTAGTTTGGTTGGTTGATCAATAGGATTTAATTCAACTTCCTAAAAATGATTGGTTTGATCGATTAATAAATTTGGTTGGTCGATCAATCAATTTTGGTCGATCAAGAGGGAAGATTGGTTGATCAATAATCCTAAAAGTTGGTTTTCAAAGAAGCATGAAAAACTATTTGATTAATTTATTTTTGAGGTTCCTTACAATGACATCCTAGACTCAGACAAAAAGGAAAAGGACACAAATCAACAACCATCTGAACTTGATCTGAAAGAGAAGCTTTAATCCGAGATGGTCCTGAAATATTAGTGTAGCAACAAACATAACTTTTGTGCATCAAAACAGAGGTGAGTACAAGACAGGGAGTATGCAAATCACTTCTAGGAGGAAAACTTGTCAATTCAATATCTTTAAAGCTTCTACAAAGAATAAAATGAATTGTGGTTCTATTGAGGTCGTAGGAACACTTGAAGGGGTTTTAGCAATTCATACTAAGGATAATTCGAATTCTGCCAAATCTCAAGATCAACAAGAAAGGCAAGGAAGTGATATACTTGAGGATGCTTCTGATTTACCACTTCCTATAGATAATCAAATTCAAAGAGACATTCGTGAGATAGAGGAACTATTGGGAATATCTTATGATTAATTAGACAATGGCATAAAGAATCGTCAGTATATCCCCCGTGAAATTCAAGAATTATTGGATTTTGAGGGAGTTCGAGACATAGGACAACTAAATGACATGAACCAAGAAAATGAAGAAACAACCTCAAAAGAAGAAGTTCAAGGCATTACTGACTGGGGAAGAACTTATAATCCAACTGGTTCAAATGGATGGCTTGATTGTGAGGAGGAAATGGTTTCTAATGAGGAGGAGGCAATTTTTGATGAGGATTTTGAGGAATTCAACACAACTCTACCTTTATCCTCGTATGACTTGGAGCCTGGAGAATTCATGATTTGTGGCATCAATTACCATTATAAGGATCCTTATGATTCTAATTTAGAACCATATTTAAATTGTGTTGAAGCAAGAGATCTACGCAAAAAGGGATTGGATTTTGAAAACCCATCATCGTAAAAGAAATCCGTCAATAGATAACTTTATACTAAAATTCGTAAAGATATTCCAAGTCGAACACAGGGAGGCTATGTCGATCTAAAATCCGTAATTATATTTTTTTGGTATTTTTGTTTTAAAAGCGATATAATCACAATGAAATTGATATTAACAGAGAGAGAGAGAGAGAGAACAATCACTTTGTAACTAAATACTATTTTTATAACTTGAAAGTAGGAAATGATTACAACTAGAAAGTGGGAAATTCTATTCTAGAAAGCGATAAATAAGAGAGAGAGATGTTATCTTCCTCGACGGTTGCTTGGAGGACAAGCTAGACTAGGAACACCTGGAAGATGGAGGACGAAGACAGAAGATGAAGAATGGAGCAAGAAGAATTGGTTGCAAGGTAGGGCATCGTCGTCGTCGCGGGATCCACTTCTGGAATAGGGGAGAGTAAACTTTGATTTTGGCTCTAAAGGAGCATCCCAGGTTTGGGACCAACTTCTTTAGAGCTTTGGAGAAGGAGAGAAGTGAAGGAAGGGATGAAGAAACTAATGGGGTCGTAGGGCGTTTTATAGGTGAAGATTGGAGTGGGTATAAAGATCATTTCACTTAAAAATTTAATTTCAGGGTCTTTTGTGACGGAATAAAGCGTCACTAAAGCCCTGATCGTGGCCTTACGTACGCACCCACCCGCTGCCTCTTCTTCTCCTCGCGCCTAAACGTATGCCCACATTCTCACCTTGTCAGTCGTTCGATCGCGTCATCGGATAGCTTAAAAATGATCTCGCTTGCTTCTTGAGCGTAACTGCATGCCCATGCATGCAATCAAGTGTTTGGACACATTAAATCACGCGTAGGTGATCCGCGCGCTCTAGTGCTGCCACGTCTCCCGCATTTTCACCACCCGCTCGCCATCCAACCGCTCAATTGAGCTTGCACCTGCTTGCACCCTCAATTTGAGGTGCTTGCCATCTCGAACCTGTGATCTCTACGTCACCCAAAGGCATGTGACCGTTGTGCTACTTCAGTGGATGGTCGCGAATGGTTGCCTATTGTCCAGAGCTCGTGGCCATTGGATGGAAATCCAACGGCTTAGATCGATTGGTCGTTTATGGAGAGAGAGAGAGAGTGAGACGAGTCCTCGCAAAATAAGTTGGGCCGGTATGGGTGGTCGAGATGGCTCCATGTGGTGCCATCTTGGCCGTCCATCTTCTATGTCTTGTAGATGGTGCCACAGATGTCGGATTGGACTGATTTTTACGCCATTAGGCTACGATCATCAATCCAAACCCTTTCATGCGGTCAAATTTGTCATCTAAAGTGCAGATTGACACCATCTTTGCCCTTGATTTCTGACCTTCCTAGGATTATATTTGATGGTATGGAAGTTCGATCGGGGTGATCTTGGAGTTTTTGAACTCTAATCTTCACCCTGATCAGATCCGTACGGTTGGATCTTCCTTTCGAAGCCCTGATTAAAAGTCGCCCTATCCCTGGCCACCAAAAAGAAGGAATTATTATACAATTTGTACAATTTGACCTAAATGCATGATGATGTATGTTATGCAATATTTACAATGCATGATTCTAATATGATACTACGAACATGCATTAATAGACATTTTTGGCTATTTACAACGTATATCTCCCCAGCTTGTTCTACTTCTCTACTTCTTCCGAAGTGTTTTGGAATTTTACAAACATTTCTTAAGCTGGTTCTGGACAAACTACCAATGGGCCGTTACCCACGATAACTGGCCAGCCATACTCGTGCGGTGAAGTGTGGCTTATTTCTTTTTCTTTTCTTTTCTCCTTTTCTACTTTTTTCTTTTTCTCTTTGGATTTTTTTTTTTAAGTTGGTGTCTTTCTTGATGTAAGACTTACCTAAAATCAACAGGAAAAGAATAGTCATGTGACTGTGATGTGCATACATCTAAATAGCCAAAAATGTCTATTAATGCATGTTCTTAATGTCACATTTTCATCATGCATTGTAAATATTGCATGACATGCATAATCGTGCATTTAGGTCAAATTGTATAAATTGTAGAGTAATTATCTCCTTTTATGGTCAGGGAGAGGATGATTTTTAATCGGAGTTTCGGACGAAAGATGCAACAATATGGATCTAATCAGGGAGAGACGAGAGTTCAATGACTCTAAGATCGCCCTAATTGGACATCCGTTGCATTAGATATAGTCCGAGGAAGCCTAGAGATCAAGGGCCAAGATGGTGTCAATCCACACTTCAAATGACAAATCCAACCACCCGGATGGGTTTGGATCGATGATCGCAGCCTAACGGCATGAAAATCGGCAAAATCCCACATCCGTGGCACCTTCTACATGTCACAGAAGATGGACGACCATGATGACAACACGTGGTGCCATCACAGCTGCCCAAACTAGTCGCAGCATCGCTTCTCATTCTCTGAAGGAGCAGGCAAGGCAAGATCTTGGTTGTTGGATCATGATCCAACAGCCACAGATGCATGCGCTTAAAATGTTAGCACGACGAAGAACCAGCCATAGTACAGTGGTCGAGCACCCATACGCAAGCACAGGGTGCGGGTTCAACTCACAATCAGCAGCGTGCGCATGTTTTATCTCGATCACGCGATCAACTGCGAACAGCCCAGATCACCCAATCCGGTGCACGCATGATCAAATGCACCACCTTACGCCTGATTGCATGCGTAGGCATGCACAGCTGAAGCGGGCGAGGAGCGATCTGAGCCGTCCGATCTCATGATCGAACGACTGAGATTTCTTAGACATGCACCTAGCGTTAAGGCACAGGAGAGGAGGAGGCACGCGTGGCGCGCACATGTCGCCCACGATCAGACCTTTAGTGATGAATAAATCCATCACTAAGGACCTGATTTTAATGTTTTTGAATATGGAATGACCAAATTGCCCTGAATCCATGCAACTATAAAAGGATACCCCTAACCTACGGAATTCTCATCCCTTCCTTCACCTCTCTACCTCTCCAAAGCTCAAGAGAAGCTTGTCCTACACTCAGGGGGCTACTCTAGAGCCAAATCCACTTTTCTAACCCCTGTTCTAGAAGTGGATCCCACGGCGACGATGACGTGCTACCTCGCTCCTGCTTCATCCTCCTTCCCTCTTCGTCCTCCGTCTTCTAGGCATCGCTCCATCTGGCTCTTCCTCTAAGCATTCGTCAAGGAGGATAACATCTCTCTCCCTTCTTTTTAATCATTTTCTAGAATAGAATTTTCCACTTTCTAGTTGTAAAAATAATATTATTTTAACAAGTGATTGTTCTCTCTCTATCTCTCTCCCTTACTATTTATATTCCATTATAATTATCTTGCTTTCAAACAAAAATACAAAAAAAATATAATTGCGAATTTAACATCAACGTAGCCCCCCTATGTTAGACCTGGAATTTCTTTATAAATTTCGGTTAAATTTATCTGTTGATGGCTTGCTTCGCAAATCGAACTACAACGATGGGTTTTCAAAATCCAATTCGGATAGCGTAGTTTTTCGCTTTCAACATTTTGGCGCCGTTGTCGGGGAGCGATTCCAGGACTTCTTGTAGAGGTGTCCACACCACGAGGTGCCAAAATGGCAACTCGTGTAGATCTTCAACCACAGGTTGACTGAGCAACTCAGAAATCACATGGACGCTTCTTGCGGAGGCAGTTTCCTCAACAAAGACGCAAATAGCGCACATGATTTGTTTGAGGAGATGAATGAAAATTCATGCCTCCATGGATACTTCTAACTGGTCCCAACAACCCAAATCAAATGTTAATGAAGTCCATGACTCTCATTCATTCGTTATGGAATTGATTTGCAATAAACTAGATAAGTTGGACTTGGTTGCTAAAAGGATGGAGGATTCGATGGCTAGAAGCTCAATGAACAATTCTTGATCCACTCAATCCCAGAATTCAGGATTCCATTCGTCGTGAGCTCCTTCTGGATGGGAGTTAATGAATCAACTTGATGCGGCTCAACCTATGAGTTAGCATTATTCAGAACCCCACGAGTTCCAAACTGGGATCTTTGATCCAAGTTTCTCTGATCCCTCCCTTTCTTTCTTTCCATCCTTACCCTATGAGGATGTCTATGCTGTACAGGAAAATGTTAGGTCCAACCCTTACTCCAATGCTTATAAATCGGGTTAGAGGAACCACCCTAACTTCTCCTAGAAAAACCGGGGGCAGCAGACCCAATTCAGACCTAGCAACTATGCTCCGCAAAGACCAATGGGTCATGGTCATGTTTACACTCAACTACCCCCGAATCAGGTCAATTAACCATCTTGGAATGCCCGTCAACCCGTAGGCAGGCTGATTTGAATCGACAGATGGTAGAAATGCAAGGATCTATGCTCCAGCTCATGAGCAAATGAAAACCTCGCTGGACAACTTGCAAATCAGGTTCATTGCTAATTCTCGTCAACTCGGATCTCTGCCGTCTCAACCCGTACCCAACCCATGTAATATCCAAAATCTGGGCATTCAAGCCCAAGGGTACGGGAATCAGAGGGACCCACACGCACATGCTCAGGTGGTTGAGCAGGGTCCTTCCTCTTCTGCTTCTTCAAATCAAAGGTTTCTAGCAAATGAAGCCCCTCCAATCTTTCGACGGGAAGAATCGGGTTTAGAGGCATCATATCTCTCTTGGTTATGCTCCCAAGTGCCTAGCATCAAGAACATGACCTTGAGAATTCATGGGCACCCTTGAATAAAGATAGACAATAGAATCCAGATTGCAAAATTTTTGCCGCTGTCTTTTTCCCATAGAAATGTCCACCACATGCAGATTCATGGCAGAACTCGAGTATACTTTGGAATTCATTCTCTGGAACACATCAGCTAATAATCTGATCAAAGCCGATGCGGTGCAGTTCAGGGTCCTCCCAGAAGTAATATTTGGCCTCAGATTTGAGTCTATCTCATTTTGCTTAGTCCAATCCTCGAGGATTTGACCAACGGCAAAATAATTTACAATGTCTGCAAACCATGGGGTTTGGACACCTGATACTATAAGAATAGTTTCATCTGAAAAAGTATCAGCAATCGAAATATCCGGATGAGAAGAATCACTTAGAAGTCTTGAAAGATGATCCTCCACCACATTCTATGCCTCAAATTTATCTTTGATTTCAAGATCAAATTCTTGCAGCAGAAGAATCCATCAGATAAGCCAAGGTTTGGCATCCTTTTTGGCTAAGAAATGTCTCAAGGTTGAGTGGTTAGTGTAAATTATGACATGAGGCCATAAAAGATAAGCCATGAATTTCTCCAAAGCAAATACTACAGCTAGCAATTCCTTTTAAGTAATAGTGTAATTCCTCTAGGCCTCGTTCAGAGTTTTGCTAGCGTAGTAAATGATAGAGTGCTTTCTATCAATCTTTTGACCCAAAATAGTTCCGACCGTGTAATTAGAAACGTTGGTCATGATCTCAAATAGGGTTGTCCAAATCGGTGGTTGCAACACCGGAGCACAAGTGACTGCCATTTTAAGAAAATCAAATGCCTTACTACATGATTCGTTGAAATCAAACGGCGTATCTTTGGCAAGAAGGTTGCTGACAGAGGGATATAACCGGGTTTTATTGTTATAGCGTTGTAGTATAGCCAGTTATTGCCATCATTTCAAATATACATTTTTTTACTCGGAAAATAAAAGAGTTCCCGAGGTCGAACTCAGGGAGCAAGTTGTATTCTAGGGGTACAAGTTTCTTTTACAAAAATAAAGAAAGAGAGAGAAAGAAATTGTTGTCTTCTTTTCTCTTCTCCTCGTCTCAGATCTTCTTCTATCTTCTTCTTCTTTATCTGCAGTGGTGATGTTCTTCTTCTTTCTTTCAGCTGTTCCTGCTCTTCCTTTTTCTTCTGCAGAGCGGGTCCTGTTCTTCTTCTTTTCCTTTCTTTCTTCTTTTCCTTTCTTCAGATCTTCTTCTCGTGCTATTCTTCTTTCAGTTCTTCCCTTGTTCTTTTGTGTTCTCCTCTGCCTCGCCTTCTTCTGTTGTTCTTCAGATCTCCTTCTTTCTTCTTTTCTTTTTCCTGTCAGGACGTCGTCTCTCCTTCTTTCTTCTTTTCCCTTCAGGACGTCGTCTGATTTTCCGACTTAAACCGCTTGTTGCTACAGTGTCTCCCTCAGCTTCCTTCTTCTTCCGCGGTCCTTCTTCTTCACCTGTGCCTGCACACTTCAGAGTTTACGTCAGAGGCAAAACCTACTCTACCCCCCGCCCCTCCGTCTCTCTCTCACAGAAACCGCTCATAGGATAGCTCTCCCAGAGCTGTCGGGTAGCCGGGTACGGGTAGCGCCCGGGTCCAGGCCCACCGGCGTGCGTGGTGGGCGAGGAGTGCAGGTCAGTCTAAGTCGGGTCGGGTCAGGTCTGCGGGCCGTGAGCGCGGACGAGATCGGGTAACCGGGTGGGTGAAGGGGACCTCACCCCGTGTGCTGAGGCAGTAAGCCTCCAGCACTTTTGCGCCTTATACCGCTGCGCCTCTTCAGACTTTTCTGAGGTGGGACTAAATGTCCCACCCTAATTGAACGCCCGCAGCGGAGAAAGCAGCAGGCGATCGCGGCTTCACGCGAGGCCTTCGCCCCAGCTGCGAGCCTGATGCTTTGTCGAAATGCCTCGCAAGGCCTGGGAGTCGAATCTGGGCGTGGCGCGCCTGCAGCTGCAGGCGGAAGCAGCTGCTTCTGCACGGCAATGGCGGCGGAGGTCGGGTGGCCTGTTCACAGCAAAACGGCCTCTCGGCCTAATCAGAAGGTGCCGGGAGCTTCGCCAGAGTGCGGCGAAGCTCGTGTGGGTGGTGGCGAGGCGTGGGGCGGCGTGCAGGGGCTGCCCTAGGTCGGACTGTGGGTCGGAAGATGGGTTTGTTCGGTGGGGTTGCAGAGGGTGATGTGGGGGAAGTGGAAGGGCGGGGGTTGATCAGGATGAGGAGGCGGAGGTTCTGCGGTGGTTGGCGAGCCGTGTGGGTTGCTGGGGTGATGGGGGGTCTCGCCGGAGTTTGGCCGGAGACGAAGGGGGTGACGGTGGACAGGAGCGGTCGAGGGTTTAATCAAATAAAAGACAGTGAGGAAACGAAAGAGGGGGAGATGGGGAGGAGTTCTGACCTAGCTATGGAGACGAAAGGGGAAGCAACAGGGCGACAGTCGTATCGACTGTCGCCGGAGAAGAAGATGCCCAGGGGAAGGGGCGGCGGCGAGCAGAGAGTCGGAGAGGCGCCAGCTGGGTGCGGCGTGGCGCGGGAAGAGCAGGGGAAGAGGTCTCTGCTGCTGGTATTGCGGCAGAGCGAAGAGGAGGAGGAGGAGGAACCGCCGGAGCTGGTGGGCGTCTGCCGGAGTGAGAGGAGAGGAAAGTTGGGGGTTTTCTCCGTCAGATCCGAGCTCGGAAGAACGGTGGAGCGACGGGGGTATTTATAGGGACCGAATCAGGGAGGAAGGCGGAGGGAGACGACGTGTCTCCCTCGCCGGAGGAAGCCGGAGATGGAAACCCATACCGTCCGTGCGTTCGCACGGCCGGTATGGTGGGTTACAGCGACCAGGGGGGTGTCCCTGCGACGGCTGACGACGCAGGGCACCCCCGGTTTACTTGCCAGGCTCTCCCCCTCACCCTGCGCAGCGCCATGCTCCGCGCAAGGTCGCCGGAGCATGGTGCTGGCAGGTTTTGCAGGGGGGACCTGATCGCAAAGAACGAAGGAGAGTTAGGGGCCAAAATGCGAGGGTTCAAAAGTTGAGGGCCAAAAAGTAAATATATGAGGACCAAAGTGTAAAGTTGGTCAAGGAGGTCTCTTCTTAGGCTCAAGTTTTTATACATGACTAATTAGGACCTAAGGAATCTGATGGTGAATTTCATTTCTATATTAAACCTTGTTTGACCGGTCAATTTATGCGAAAACCCAAATTAAGTTATTAATTGGGCATGGTTCTCAATGTAGGTCAAAATGGGTTCTGAAGGCCAAATTGAAGGTTCTAAACCCTAGAGATTATTTTTCTATGAATTTTAGAGGGTTTATTCTATTTTTACTTTGCCTCGAACCTCGTAAATTGAAGTGGGTTATTTTAGGGTTACAGATTATCATTTAGTTTCTTAGAATTGCTGTAGCCCTTGCTAGATCATTTCATCCCACTTTTATTCTTATTAAGTTACTTTGACCTATGTTTGGGCCCTGAATTACCCTGTATGCAGATTATACTGGTAAAATTGCATTTTTACCCCTTATGACTTGTTTTCTCCTTAAACTCAGAATTCTCTGAGTTAAGCCTTTCCTTGAGTTATGTAGGAGCTTTTATCCTTTGTATTAGGTCAAAATGAGCTAGTTATGGCTCATGATGAGGTTCTCATCAGTTGCTTATAGGACGAGCAACCTTAGAGAAGTCCTTGATGAACCTCCTATAGAATCCCAAATCACTAAGAAATGCTCGAATTTGTTTGACAGATGTGGGAGGAGGAAGTTTGGAGATAGCATCAACCTTAGCTTTGTCAACTTCAATTCCTCATTCAAAGATAATATGACCCAAGGCGATGCCTTCTTGTGTCATGAAATGACTCTTTTCCCAGCTAAGGATCAATCTTGCTTTGGTGCATCTTTTAAGGATCAATTCAAGATTAGCTAGGCAAGAATCAAACAATTCTTTGAAAATAGAGAAATCATCCATGAAGATTTCCATAAACTCTCCCACCATGTCAGAGAATATAGCTAACATATACCTTTAAAAAGTTGCAGGTGCATTGCATAAGTCAAATGGCATTCTATGGAAAGCAAAGGTTCCGTAGGGATCGGTGAAAGTCATTTTCTCTTGATCCTCAGGATGGATAGGGACTTGATTGTACCCTGAGTAACCATCTAGGAAACAGAAGTACTTTTGCCCGACTAGTCTTTCAAGGATTTGATCGATGAAGGGCAAAGGGAAATAATATTTTTTTGTGGCTGTGTTCAGCTTCCTATAATCAATACAAACCCTCCAAGAGGAAGCTGAACGAGTTATGACAGATTCTCCTTTCTAATTAGTCACAATGGTAATCCTGACTTCCTTGGGAATAAATTGTACAAGACTTACCCAAGGACTATCTGAGATCAGATAGATGATTCCTACGTCAAGCCACTTAATTATTTCCTTCCTGACCACTTCTCGCATATTAGGGTTTAATCTCCTTTGCATCTAGTGGGATGGGCGTGATCCATCTTACATGAATATTCTGTGATTGCAGTAAGATGGCTCGATCCCCCTAAGGTCATGGATGGTCCAATCAATTGCCTCATTGTGTTTCTTTTGGACCTTGATCTGTTTAATCTCCGTCTCCTTAGTTAATCTAGCACTGATAATCACAGGGAGCATCTTTTGAGGTCCTAACAATTGTTATTTCAAACTCTCAGGTAATGGTTTCAGTTTGAGCTGGGGCGGGTTAGGATGGAAGGTAAGGATGATGCTGATGAAGATTCATTAAGAGGAAGAGGTTGAAAGTGAACAAAATCAATAACATCTTCAAAATGTGGCAGGTTTGCCACAGAGGGTTGCGGGTCGGATCCATCAAGACAGGAGGAATTTTCAATTGCAGAAACTGCCATACATGTTTCAATATTCAAGTTATCTTCCTCAAGTTCCTCTATAAATTCACAATCCTCAAATTTGTTAATTGCATTAAAAATATCCAATTTCAATTTTTGATCCCCAAAAGGTGTTTTCCATGCTACCACTCTCACAATTGATATTGACCTTAGCGATAGCTAGGAACAGACGCCCCAGAATGATGGGCATGTTCCTTAAATTCTCAGGTACATCCATGTCAAGGATAAAGAAATCTATAGGAAAATAGAAGTCCTTAACCTTGATAATAACATCCTCAATAATGCCTCTCGGATTTGTGACCGAATGGTCCACTAACTGCAGAGTTACTAAGGTTAGCCGACGTTCACCTAATCTGAATTTCTAGTAAAGAGAAGTCAGAATTAGGTTAATAGATGCACCTAGATCCAGAAGTGCCCTATCAATGGTGTAATCTCCGATGACACAAGAAATGAAGGGGGCACCTGGATCTCTCTCTTTCGGAGGAAGGTAATGTAGGATAATAGAACTAGCCTGCTCGGAGAGTACCACCTTCCTCAAAACACATTCCCTCGACTTACACTTCTGTGTGCATAAATCCTTTAAAAATTTAGTGTAACCCGGTATGTGTTTGATAGCATCGAGGAGCGGGATATTGATTTCGACATTCTTGAATATATCCAAGAGTTCCTCATTTCTATCAATATGCTTCTTCTTCTTAGGTTTAATCAAGGCCTCAGGAAAAGGAACATGAGTTAGATCTTTGGAATCAGGTTCCTAAGCCTTGATTTCTTCTTCAGAGTTCTCCTTTCTCTCCTCAGGCTCTCCAGGATTTGGTAGATCAGAACAAGGTAGTTGTAGGTCGTAGGTTTGCTTTCCACTCCTCAAGGTAACAGAGTTAGTAGATGCATATGGGTTTGGGTCTTGGGGAGGGTTAGGAAAAATTGGAGGGGCTTCATTAGCCAAAAACCTCAGATTTGAGGAAGAAGCAAAAGAGGAAGGACCCTACTCAACCACCTGAGCATGTGCTTGTGAATCCCTCTGATTCCTGTACATTTGGCCTTGATTGCTTGGATTCTGTATATTATGCGTGTTGGGTATGGGTTGAGATGGCAGAGATTCGAGTTGACAGGAATTAGCAATGAATCCGATTAGCAAGTTGTCTAGTGAAGTTTTCATTTGCTGCATGAGCTGGAGTGTAAATCCTTACATCTCTACCATCTGACAGTTCAAATCAGCCCACCCTAAAGGTTGACGAACATTCCAAGCTGGAGGATTGACCTGATTTGGGGGCAGCTGAGTGTAAACATGACTCTAACCCATTGGTCTTTGCGGAGCATAGTTGGTGGGTTAGAATTGGGTCAGCTGCCCCTGGTTTTTCCAGGAGAGGTTAAGGTGGTTCCTCCAACCCGGATAATAAGCATTGGAGTAAGAATTAGACCTAACGTTCTCCTGTACAACATAGACATCCTCATAGCCCAAGGATGGAGAAAAAGAAAGGGAGGGATCAGAGAAACTAGGATCAAAGGCCCCAATTTGGAACTCGTGGGGTTCCGAACAATGCTAGCTCACAGGTTAAGCCACATCTAGTTGATTCACGAACTCCCGTCCAGAAGGAGCTCACGAAGAATGAAATCCCAAATTCTGGGATTAAGTGGATCGAGAATTGTTTGTAGAGTTTTCCGCCATCCACTCCTCCATCCTTTTGGTAAGCAAGTCTACCTTATCTTGTTTATTACAAATTAGTTCCATATTAAATGAATGAGAGTCGTGGAGCTCATTAACATTCGATCTAGGCTGTTGGGACCAGTTAAAAGTATCCATGGAGGCATGATTGATTGAATGTTCACTCATTTCCTCAAACAAATCATGCACGCTATCTGCATCTTTGTTGAGAAATTACCTTCACAAGAAGCATCCACGTGATTTCTGAGTTGCTTAGTCAATCCATGGTAAAAGATCTGCACGACCTACCATTTTGGCTCATCGTGGTGTGGACACTTCCGTAATAAGTCCTGGAATCACTCCCAGGCAACATGAAATTGCTTCCTCAGCCACTGGGAAAAAGTAGTAATCGCCAGCCTCAATGCATTGGTACGCCCGACTGGGAAGAATTTCTTTAGGAAAGTCGGTTTGAGATCATTCCATGCTGCGATCTGCCTTCCTATGGTCCTGTACCAATGAGCAACTTTATCCCTAAGAGAGTGGGGAAAGGGCCACATGATCATCTGCTCATCATTCACGTTTCGCGCTTTGGTGGTCTGGACCGAAGTGGTCAAGTCCTCTAAATGCTGAAATGAGTCTTCAAAGCCAAGCCCATGGAAATGTTTGATTAGGCTTAACACCTAGGGCTTGATTTCAACGTCTCCAGCTGGAATTTGGACGTTGACGTTCCCTATAATTTGAAGGATCAAAAAAATCCTTTAAGGCCTAAGTGCCATGCATTCTCTGCATTTGTTTCAGTTGCCTTTGAAACATCTCCTGTTGACCTTGAGGGAGAGGAGGTTGTTGATCGAATGTGGGATCAATTTTGCCAAAATTCAATCTACACCTCCTAGAATACTCTAATGGTCCTTCCAATCAAGGATTCAATGACCTCCTTCCAAGCTTAAACTAGGAAGAGGTCGGAAAGACTAGGGATAAGAACCCTGCAGCACAATAAAACAAGTCTATCCTTAAGTTGGGTAGCCTAAAGATCTACAGACTCTCAAAATCCATCTTATAATTATAGACAATTTACTCCACTTGTATCCAATCAATCCAACTAGTTAGGAGGGACTGGGGAAAAGGTTCTTCCTTCAGCTTGCACCTTCGATTCATAGTGTACCAGCCATTTCTGATCGTTTGAGTCTACTCCCCTAGGTAGACATTAGATTGACTAGTACAAGCAGGTTAATCGTAAACAATCTTATTCTGGGCCCCAAAGAGCGAATCAGTCCTTAAGGCCAACGTCTAACAAATTTTAACTTAGGCTTAGGATTGTAGTGCTTATGGAATGTGGTGGGCCCTTAAAATGGGTTGTACCCTTAATGATCTATTGAATATGTGTGAGTGCGTGCACAACCAGGGTTTTCAAGCAAGATTATTTGGATGAATGAATTTAAGGTTCAAATCATGCTTAAGTAGCTTTTAGGGTTTAGAATTAAGTGAATTCAATCAAGTTTCAAAGGCAAACCAGATGTTCAAACACGAGTGAAGATCTTTTCCTTTTTAAATCAAAAGTAAAGTGGAGTGTCTAGTATTGACCTAAATTGTAAGCCCTAAGGAGAAGCTACTTGATAAGTTGATTTTAAAATGAAGTGGTACAACCAAAACAACCCAAACAATTGGACGAAATGCACCACTGAGTTAGGCATACAAGATGATTAACCTAGACTGATTCTACTCTCTTATGTGTTGATTTAGTGTACTAGTTCCACAGGTCAGAATCCCGATTGAGTAAATAAAAATCAAGTTAGGTTATGTGCCTTGAATGTGGGTGCATGTAGTGTGTATGTTGATTTATCCCACAAGAAGTATCTTTTCTTTTTTTTTTTACGAAAGCGAGATGAGTGCATATGGAAATCAAAGCATCCAAACTAATCCTAGGGTTTATGCAAACACCTAGGCTAATTGGGGTTTGAATTAAAGCTGTGGAATGAAATCTATGGTGGGGGGAAGAATGGGAAGCACTTACAGTTGTCTTCAACTGCACTTTACTCTTTTCTACTGCTTGAAGATTCCCTATTGAGTTATCTGCAAAACAATAGAAGAGAAATAAAAGCAAGTTAGAAAATAATAAAGTGCATGAAATGCACAAAGAAAATTGAGAATCGTCGCCTCCTTGGTAACAGTGCCAAAATGTTGAAGCGGGAGATCTACGCAAAAAGGGATTGATTTTGAAAAACCCGTTGTCGTAGTATGATTTGGGAAGAAATCCATCAACAAATAAATTTATACCAAAATTCGTAAAGAGATTTCTTATCGAACACAGGGAGGCTACGTCGATCTAAAATCCGCGATTATATTTTTTTTGGTATTTTTTTTAAAGCGAGATAATCACAATGAAATTGACATTAACACTGAGAGAGAGAGAGAACAATCGCTTTGTAACTGAATACTATTTTTACAACTAGAAAGCAAGAAAAGGTTACATCTAGATAGTGGGAAATTCTATTATAGAAAGTGATAAAGAAGGGAGAGAGATGTTATCCTCCTCGACGGTTACTTAGAGGACTAGCCGAATGGGGCGATAATTGGAAGATGGCGGACAAAGACGGAAGATGAAGAATGGAGTAGGAAGAATTGGGGGCGAGGCAGGGCGTCGTCGTCGTGGGATCCACTTCCGGAATGGGGAGAGTAAACTTTGATTTTAACTCTAGAGGAGCATCCCAGGTTTGGGACCATCTTCTTTTGAGCTTTGGAGAGGGAGAGAAGTGAAGGAAGGGATGAAGAAAGTGTGGGAGTCGCAGGGCCTTTTATAGGTGAGGATTGGAGGGGGTACAAAGGTCATTTCAATTGAAAATTTAATGTCAGGGTCTTTAGTGACAGATTAAAAGCATCACTAAAGCCCTGATCATGGCCTTATGTGCTCACCCACCCGCTGCCTCTTCTCCTCACGCCCAAATGTATGCCCATGGTCATGTCATGTTTTGCGTGTTTAGAAATTAGGGTTAAAAGTAACCCATCGTCGTAGTTGCAAAACACGTCGATCAGATAAAATTTATATCGAAACTCTAAGGAAGTCCCAGGTTGAACACAGGGAGGCAATGTTTACTTTAGCTGAAAATCGCACTTCGATTCGTTTCTTTTTGGTACTTTAAGGTTTTGTTATTTTTTTGTGTTTTAAAAATAAAAGACAAGTAGAATGAATCACAAGATAGAAATGGAACAAATATGATATATATATCAAGCCAATGTCAATTACAATGAACTATGAAAGCATAAAGAGAGAGGGAGGTGAGAGGAAATCTCCCGAATCGACTGTTCGGTGAGATGACGGCGCCTGGCGGAAGCTCGGACGAAGGAGGTGAGGAGCGGGATGATAGAGGTGAGATACTGGAGGACGTCGAGTTGAGGAAAGCTTCGACGTAGCTTCGGAATGGAGGTGAGAAGGTGAAGTTGATCTGCTACCAGAATGGAGGTGAGAGGACAGCCCCAAGGTGACCTATGAGGGGAGATGGGAAGTTGGGGGAGTATTTGGTGGGTCAGAGGTTTGCTACACTAATAGGCACCTTGGGAGCTTGAGAACAAGCTCTAATGGAGCGTTGGTAGGCTTGCTAGAGCATGGGAGTAGGTGGGATTAGAGTAGGTAGAGATGGCTTGGAAGGGAGGGGGTGTAGGTCCTTTTATAGTGGTGGAGAAGAGGCAAAAATCATATATGGGTCTTTACTGACGTCCACAAACATCGCTACAGTTGTCGCTGAAGATCCACCCTTCAATTGTTCTTGATGGCATGCATGAGCCTTTAGTGTCATCCATAAACGTCGCTGCAGCTGTCGCTGAAGATCCACCTATCAAATCCTCTTGCTGGCGTGCACAGACCATTAGTGACAGCTGCAAGTGTCACTAAAGGTGCGTCGCTGAAGATCCACGTGCCTCCCTACTGGCGTGCGCTCCTCTGGTGCTACGTGCTCCGCACACCCGTGTCGCGCGCGCGGTGGCGTGTGCTGGCATGCGCATACGCGTACACTGCGTTGTTGCTGCTGTGTGCTGCGCGGCTGCTGCTGAGCGACCGGCGAAATTGGAAATTGGGGGGGCTGCGGGGATTTGAACCAGCGCCCCTCCTTTGCAAGCCAACGCTGCCACCATTGCGGCAAGTGTGTGGATGTGTCATGAGGAGTTTGGTGCAAAGCTTCCCAGTCGTTGGATCTTGATCCAACGACTAGGAATCAAGGGTGCGGATGAAGGAGTTGGGTGGTGCTGCTGGCTGACATTGGGCGTTCTGGATGGCACCACGTGGCGCCATCTGGGCCGTCCATCTTCTTGTTCTTGTAGAGGGTGCTATGGTGCTCAGATCAAGGTGATTCTTGCGATGTCGAACTGCGATCGTCACTTTGGATCCATCCATACGGTAAGATTTTCCATCTGAAACCTGTATGGATGTCACATTGCCCCCTGGACGTTGATCTTCCTTGGGTTTAGTGTGATGCTACGGGACTCCGATCTGGACATTTTAGAGGCGTTAGTCTTTTATCGTCATCCCGATCAGATCTGTATGGTTTGATCATCCATCCGAGGACCTGAAATAAATCCTCTTTTCTCCTGACCATAAAAAGGACCTAATTAACCTAAAATATAAACAACTACTCTAAATGCAGAATGATGCATGCTATGCAATATTTCAATCATGATATGCAGTGTTAAGCCCAGGAACTATCACAAATAAGCATTTTACGATGAATTTATACGTGTTTATCAGCCCACATTCTCGCTTTGTCAGACATTCGATCGTGAGATCAAATGGCTTAAAAACGATCTCACCTGCTTCTTCAGCGTAACCATGCACCCGTGCGTGCAATCAGGTGTTCAAACACTCGTTAGATCATGCGTAGGTGATCCACACGCTCTGGTGTTGCCACGTCTCCCGCATCTGCACCGCCCGCTCACCATCCAACGGCTCAATTAGGCCTGCACCTGCTTGTGCCCTCGATTTGAGGCTCTTGCGGTCTCGAACCCTCGACCTCTGCATAGCCTACGGGCGTGCGACCGCTATGCTACTTCAGTGGATGGTCGTGAATGCCTGCCCAGTGTCCAGAGCTCATGACCATTGGATGGAAATCCAATGGCTCAGATCGATCAGTCGTTTGAGGAGAGAGAGAGCACAACGGGTGATCGATCAATTTTTTACTTAAGCAAATATTTTATCAAAGTAGAAATTGACTGACGAAAAATCAATTATCAATAATTAAAATAAACCACTCACAAGAGAGTGGGTCATATCCACAGGGAGGAATAGATCCATTAGCTTCACGGGTAGAGAGCCATTATGTTTGCAGAAGTATTCGTGAACTCAATTTAATAAACATGCTGCTCTGAATGTACTTCCGATTTTATTAAAAGTTATGGACTATTTATGTAAATTTTGCATTAGAGCTCAAGCTTCCAAAATCTGTAAATGATGCAGGCGTAGTGGCAGAGGATGTACTTCTTAATTGCATGCAGATATGAATCAAATTTCAATGTGAAATGATATGCATGACAGGAACCAATCAAATATGTGAAAATAGAAGTCCACGCTTGCAAATTCAATAGAATATAATAATCAAACAATTAAAATCCCACAACTTCCAATGGCATGCAAATGTAAATTTTAATATATGCCAAAATAGGGGAAACCTCTCATTTGCTCGTGCGCGCAGAGGAGGAGACAGCAGACGGAGTGGTCGCCGGTGGTGAGTCTCTGAGGTGCGGCCTTCACGACGGTGGTGACGCGTCGAGGAGTGGCAGCTGGAGGTCTTGCTGGCATCGAGGAAGGCTAGTGCCAAGGATGTGGCTCACCGATGTCGAGGGCTGTCGTGGCCATTTTCTGAGGGCGTGGCTACCCTCATGAGGTCGAGGCTAGCACTCCGGTTGTTTTGGCGAAGAAGATGATCCAAGGTGGCGTGGTTGGCGTGGGGGCAGGCTGCACTTTGGGTTCTTCCATTGGAGTTGCAAGTGGAGGTGGAAGGAAGAAGCGGAAGAAGAAGAAGAAGAAGGAGAAGATGCGGTCTTGGAGATCTGCTGAGCGTCGGCGTAAGGTGGTGGCACGGTTGATGTGCGTAGGTGATGGTCACAATTAGAGGAAGGGATAGAGGTGGTTGTTCGTGGGAGTGATGATCGTCGACGATGATGGGTTCTTTCTTGAAGAAGAAAAAGGAGGAGATAAAGGATGGCAATGGGTACGCGCACTCTGCTATAGTGCACATACAATCGATGTGGAGGAGGGGCGATGACGAATGTGGTCGGGTTCACAGTGTATGCCAATTCCACAGTGTATGCCCTCTCCATGGTGGGGAAGGTGGAGATGATGAGGAAGGGAATGCCTTTTCCAGATCCACAACGTCTGCCTCTCCCTTCGCATGCGCAATTGCTGGATTTGAACACCGGCGGAGGGAGCGACGGTGATGGACAATTATGGGCATACCCTCCTTCAAATGCTAATTATATTCATGTCCAGCCACCTATTATACTTTTTTTTTCTCTTTGCATGCACATATCAAATAAGAAGTATAAATGTATGTATTAGAATGAAAAGCAGATACAAAAATATTCGTAAGCTAAGATTAATTACTACTTTGCTTAGGTCATTAAACTATAAGGAAATGTGTTCCATATGTACTTAAACCAAATAAATGTCCAATAAATTGGACTTATCAAATGCCCCCTTGACTAAGTTTTGCTAGTCCCTAGCAAAAAGTGAAAATAATGGAAGCAACCAAAAAGATTTTTCCTTTTCTTATTCCAAAAACTTAGAGATCCAGACAAATGTGAAGTGATTGTAGTCTAGGTAACGAATCCAAATGAAAAGCCAACTT
The DNA here is from genome assembly GCA_037157565.1 of Thalassia testudinum. NCBI lineage: Eukaryota > Viridiplantae > Streptophyta > Magnoliopsida > Alismatales > Hydrocharitaceae > Thalassia > Thalassia testudinum. The sequence continues at coordinate 124,670,873 of JAZHRO010000014.1, read as the reverse complement.
ACATTTGTAGTTCATACTTAACCCTTAGTAAAACTTCTATTAGGGTAGGCAACTACTTCCCTCGGGGATAAAGTAGAAAATAATATGTAATTTGACCCTGGCTTTTTGGCTTAGGTAGAAGATATTGAGTTGAATTGATTTATATTTGGTGGCTCACACTCATCTAGTGCTACTTGTAGTCTTGTACTACAGACTCTAACTCTTCAGACTATCAAATGAGTAAACCCAGAGAGAGGCTGAACAACTGTGCTCTCTTGATATTCCTTTGTGCTCACTCTTTTCCTTCTTTTCTTTCTGAGATTCACAAATCTCACCAGATTTTGTAAATGTACTCACTGTTTGGTGGTCTCACATGGCATTCACACTTCAATTAAAGTCCTAATAACTCTACAACTAAGTTAGAAGTCCTCAACCAGAATTCAAGCAATCAGAAATACTGAAAAGTAGGAATGGGTCATATTTGGAGGATCGCGATGGGTGCTTTTGCTGCCTCAGAAACATTGCCACATAATGAAAAGTGATATGAAGATAAAATTATAAACTTGAACTCTATTTTTTTTCTTTTCTCTCTCTCTCTTTTTATATTTTTTAGTTATAAATGTTTCTTCTTTTTTTCTTTTTGTTTCTTATTTTTTCATTTTTTTTTATTCTTTTTTTCAACTACTAAGCACAAAACAACACATACTTTTATTTATGAGGCATTATTAGGAATGATGATGGTCAAGAGAGTATTGTGTAGCTTATTTGGTGGAAGTGCCTACTCTCGGCACCAGGAAAAGATGGATGGGGCAATCTTATTTCTGACCTTTAACATTACTACCCTCCTTCAGTCAAGAATTCTATGAAGGACGGCCGTAACCATCCACCATAATCATAGTTTTATTAAGACCCAATCTCTGTGTATTTGCCTTATTTGGTGACTCTCAGGAATTCACAAAATGTTTGCACGCAGGAATAAAGAGCAAAAACTATGCCTAACTCTGAGGTATCATAATCTAATTATCTAAAACTTAAGTATCCTTACACTAGACTTAGCGTACTAGTAGTCTCTCTACTTCCTTCTCGCAAATAGTAAGTGGATGTAATAGAAGATAGTATGCCTAACTCTCTATTAACTATCCAAGGTTTCAGTAGACTAAAAATGCTTATTGGTTTTCTTCAAAGATCCATTACCAAGTCTACGTGCAAGTGAGGTAAATGTACTGGATTCTAAACTTAAGAAACAATTTTAGAAGAAAAACTTCAATGGCACTTCCTTGATAAATTTTCTGCTAGGGACTAAAAAATTTAGCTCAAGAAAATAAAAAATTTATTATTATTATTATTTTTGGCTAGTACACTATCCTAAATGTATGCAATTATTTATAAATGCTATAAACATCCTCAGGTTATGCCCCCCCATGCCTAAGATTGACAATGTCCTCATTGGAAAAATAAAGACAGAAGAATATCACCTGATGAGGAGAGTGGGAGGAGCTAAGGCTCAAGCCGAAGTGCGTCCAAAATCTGGCCATCTGAAAGAGTAATATAAGGTTTAAGTAGTTGGCCATTTACCTTAAAGCTCGCACTAGAAGTAGGGTTCCGAATTTCTACAACTCCATGAGAGAAGGTATTGATAACAACATATAGCCCATCCCAGCAGGACTTGACCTTTCCTAGAAATAATTTAAGTCTAGAATTGAAAAGGCAGACCTACTGGTTGGGCTTAAAGGTCTTTCTAATGATGTGCTTATCATGGAAGACTTTTGTAGTTACTTGTAAGCTTGAAAAGTTTATAGGCTTCATTACGAAGCTCCTAAAGCTCACTTAACTCTAGCATACGTGCCATTCCCGCTTTATCCAGATTCAAGTTAACATTTTTAATAGCCCAATAGGCTTTGTGTTGGATGTCAATGGGAAGATGGCACACCTTTCTGTAGACAAGGCAGAAAGGAGACATGCCCAAGGGAGTCTTATTCACTGTTATGTATGCCTAAAGAGCATCATTTAGTTTTTTAGACCAATCCTTACAGTCGAGCCTGACAGTTTTTTCTAAAATTCGTTTAATCTCCCTATTAGAACTTCAACTTGTCCACTCGTTTGGGATGGTAAGGTGTGGCTATCATGTGGTTAACTCCCAAATTTTGGAGTAGTCTTGTGAACTGTACATTCTTGAAGTGAGGTCCTCCATCACTTATTATCATCCTTGGGCACCCGTACTGAGAAATGATATTAGCCTTAACAAAACCCAGAAACACAGAATGGTCATTGGTCTGCGTGGGTATGGCTTCCATCCATTTCGATACATAGTCCACAACCTTAAGGATGTACTCATAACTGAAGGACACAGGAAAGGGACCCATGAAGTCGATGCCCTAAATATCAAAGATCTCAACAGTGAGGATAGGCTGCTGGGGCATCTCATCCCTTTTTCCAATGGTTCTCGTCTACTGGCAACATAGACATGTGCCCACATATGTATGTGCATCTCAGAATAATGTAGGCCACCAAAAGCCAGCCTGAAGAACCTTATGGGCAGTCTTTTTTTCACTAAAATGTCCCCCACATTGGTCATGGTAGAAACACAGAACACTCCTTTGTTCTTTGTCAGGGATGCAACAGCGGAAAAGCTGGTCAGGGCATATTCTAAAAAGCCTGGGTTCCTCCCAGTGATAAAATTTAGCGTCAGCAAGAAGCCTGTCTCGCTTCTGCTTGTCCCAGGTACTGGGGTACTGCCTGTGACCAGATAGTTCACTATATCGGTGAACCAAGGAGTTTTGGCCTCCACAGCCATCAGAGACTCATCAGGGAAAGTCTCTTGGATACCGCCAGCAGGGTTTGATGCCTCAATAGGGATCCTAGATAGATGATCTACCACCACATTCTCAACTCCTTTCTTATCTTTAATTTTCGAGTCAAACTCCTTGAGTAGCAGAATCCAACGAATTAGGCAAGGTTTGGTGTCCTTTTTTGCAAGAAGATGCTTTAAAGTGGAATGATCAGTGAACACCACAACCTTGGATCCCAAAAGATAAGACCGAAACTTTTCCAAAGTAAATACTACAGTAAGAAGTTCTTTTTCAGTGACAATCTAGTTTTGCTAAGGATCCGTAAGGGACTTGCTGGCATAATGCAATACATGACGTTTGTCATCAACCCTTTGACCTAAGACTGCTCCCACTGCGAAATCAGAAGCACCACACATCAATTCAAATGGGAGGGTCCAATATGGTTCTTGGAGAATTGGCATGGTAATAAGGGCTTTCTTCAAGACTTGGAAAGCCTCGCCACATTTATCATCAAAATCGAAGGAAACATCCTTCGCTAGCAGGTCGTAGAGTGGATTAGAGATTTTACTGAAATCTCTAATGAAAAACCTATAGAACCCAGCATGGCTAAGGAAAGATCTAACCTAATGAACATTAGTGGGCGATGGAAGCTTAGAGATGGAATCAATTTTTATGGTATCCACCTCTAATCCTCTCTTGGAAACTACAAGCCCTAACACAATGCCCTGCTGAACCATAAAGTGGCTTTTCTCCCAGCTAAGCACCAACCTTGCCTCTTCGCAACGGGTTAAGACTTTATCAAGGTGCAAAAGGCAAAGGTCAAATGACAAGCCATAAATGGAGAAATCATCCATGCAAATCTCTACAAACCCATCAATCATATCAGAAAAGACAGCCATCTTATAACGTTGGAAGGTAGCAAGAGCATTACATAACTAGAATGGCATTCGGTGGAATGCAAATGTGACATACGGACTCGTGAAGGTGGTACGCTCCTGATTGTCAAGGAAAATGGCTATCTAATTATACCTAGAGTACTCGTCAAGAAAACAGAAGTACTTGTTGCCCTCCAGTCGTTCCAAAATCTGATCGATAAACGGTAAGGGGAAATGTTGTTTCTGGGTAGCCGTGTTCAAATGACGGTAATCAATGTAGACCCTCCAACCAGTTGAGGGTCTAGTGGTCACCAACTCTCCTTGTTCATTCTCTTCCATAGTGATTCCTGCCTTTTTGGGCACCACATGAATATGACTGACCCACTTACAATCTAAAATGGGATAGATAATCCCTGCATCCAACCATTTCAGAATCTCCTTTTTAACAACCTCCTGCATATTAGGGTTAAGCCTACTCTGCATGTCTCAGAAGGGTTTCATGGACTCATCCATGTATATATGATGCATGCAAAGGGAGGGATCAACACCCTTAATATCAGCAATTGACTAGGCAATTGCTTACTTGTGCCTTTGTAAACACTCAAGCATAGCTCCCTCCTGTAATTTAGATAATGCAGATGAGATAATAACGGGGAGCATGTCGTTAAGGCCAAGGAAAGCATACTTCAAAGTGCTCGGGAGAGGTTTCAACTTCAACTCAGGAGCCTTTTGGATTGAGGGTTTAAGTTGAGATGTCCCTGCCTCAGGTAGTTGATCTACCTTCACGATCCAGGGTGGGGACAGAGACTCTGTGTGTATCCCTAGCAACTCTTTTAATTCGAGTATTTCCCCTTCAATTTCTTTGCTAATTGGAGGATGGTCCTTAGATATGACCTTTTGGAGGTGATCTCTACATAGGAGTGCTGGAGTAGTCTCCTCAATTATTTCATCAACAACCTCAATCTGAGAACAATCTTCAAATCTGGATTGCTTGTAAGTATCAAAAACATTTAACCGGATCTTCTTATTTCCAAAGCCCATTTTAAGTGCCCCTGATCTACAATTGGTAGAGACGTTGGCTGTGGCAAGGAAGGGGCATCCCAAAATAATGGATGGCTTAGTGGGCTTATTAGATTGCTCAGTATCTAGCACAAGAAAGTCAACAGGGAAGAAGAAGTCCACTCTCACTAGGACATCTTCCACTAATCCCCGTGGTGTCCTAAGCGATCTTTCTTCGACCTAGAGGATGACTAGACTAGGCTTTAACTTGCCTCCTCCCAAAAGGTCATAGACAAAGCTCGGTAAAATGTTCACCTCCGCACCTAGATCGAGCAGAGCCTCATCAATGTGTTGGTTTCCTGTAACCACTGAAATATACAGGGCCCCTAGGTCTTTCATCTTTGGCGGTGTTCCTTGTTGGAACACCGAATTAACATGGTCAGGCAGGATGACCTTGGTTTGGACCTATTTCCTAGATCGGTGCTTTTGGGTGCACAGGTATTTCAGAAACATGGCATTGGACAAGATTTGTTTGATAGCTTCCAACAAAGGCAAGTTGATTTGAGCTTGCCTAAAAGTGTCCATAATCTCTTCTATCCTATTCTTGGCTCCAGATGAGCCAACAGAAGATTCCCTAGGAGCAGATAAGCGCTCTGGATAGGGCACCCTTGGCTTCTGCGTAGAGGGGTCATCATGGCGAGAGAGGGGTAATGAACTGACGACATCCTCAGGGTGGGTGATTTCAAGCAAGGGAGAGCAATGTGGCTCTTCCTCGGTAGAGATGGAAGTCGAGTTGGGTGTAGGAGGGGAATCCTGAGACGTGATCGTAGGAGTGTTATCAGGCTTGTCGATTTTCTTTCCATTCCTCAGCATAGTATAGCTTGGGAGCGCTCCATGAATACGACCCCCTTGCCCTTTGGGTTCTCCTCAGAAGAGCTAAGCAACTTCCCTAGATCACGCTACCTAATTGCCTCAGTAAGATGACCAATTTGAGATTGCATATCCGTAATCATCTTATTCTGAGATTGGATGACTATATTCTGATGCTCTTGCATCACTTTCATCATGGCTTTAAGTTCATCCATCCCAGAGAGCTTATTCTAAGGAGGGTTTTCATAGGATGGCTAGTCTATTGGTTGGGGAGGTAGGGGTCTTGTATTCCCTGAGTTAGAATCATCACCTTGATTCCATGAGAAGTTTGGATGGTTCCGCCACCCCGGATTATAGGTATTAGAATACGGGTTATTACGAGGAGGGCGGAAACCTTAGGCCACGTTCACTTGAAGCAGTGGCGTATGTTGTGCTTGGCAAATGGAGCATTCACTTGAAGCATGAAAGATAGAGGCTGCTTGCAGGTTCATGCTGAGGTTTGCTAAAAGCCTATCAAAGTTTTTGTTCAATAATTGAATCTGATAAGCCAAATCATGAGTAGCCCCAGCTTCATCGGCCTCTATCTTCCTCTGCAAGATTGATGGTTTTCTTTCTTGATAGGTAGAGGACATATGTATTGAGTTGTCGCTTAATGTTTCAAATAATGTCCAGGCTTCATCCTCAGTTTTGGTCATGAAGGTTCTTGCATAGGTAGCATTGATGGTTTGCCTATGCCTTTCAGATAATCCATTATAGAACCTTTCGACCAACTACCATCTTGGCACCTGATAGTGGGGGCATAACCTAAGAAGGTCATTAAAGCACTCCCAAGTATCATGAAATTGCTCCTCTTCCTATTGAGTAAAACCCATAATCTCTCTTCTGTAATGGTTGGTCTTACTAATAGGAAAATACTTTTTCAAGAATTCTCCCTTAAGGGTGGCCCAATCATTTACCCTTGCATCGAGGGTATGATACCAGTGCTTGGCCTTACCCTTTAGGGAGAATGGAAATAGAGTCCTCATAAGGGCTTCATCAGTAAAGCCTTAGAGCTTCACCATTGAACATACCTCAGTGAATTCCTCAAGATACCTGTAGGGATCCTCCCTAGCAGCACCATAAAAAGATGGGAGCAAAGATATGGTGCTGCTCTTGATTTCATATGGATTATCCACTCCAGGTCTTCGGATAGGTAGGGCTTGGTGGGTTGTAGGGAGGAAATAGTCTCTCAAAGTTCTCTGATTTTCACCAACCCTTATCTCTTCTTCAAGTTTTTCTTCAACCATTTTCTTCTTTCTTGGTTAGCTTTCCTTATAATTCTCTTAGGCTTAGGGTTGAAGAGAAGACTACTTCTAAGAGAGAGCCTACCAAGCATACACCAAGCAAACACAAGGCAAGAGGTCTTTTGTTAATTTAAAGTTCTTTAAGGCCTCTTCCAACTCTTCAGCTTGGCTAACTATAGTCAAGGGAGTTTTTCTCCATTCTCATGTAAGTGGCATAAGAGAAATGAGGCACTTGAAATTTGTGGTGAAGGACTATTAAGAAGGTTGAGGTTACTTTTAGTCCTTTTTGGGTGGTCAATCAAGTTGTCAAACAATTACGCACCCTAAATTGACCTTCGACTACCCTAGAGATGTACAATTTGCTGAAATGATATTCTCAGATGCTCAAGTAAAAAGATACTCCAAGGATGGAACCAAGGGATGCAAGTAGGGCGAACCCTTCCTTTGAGGCGTTGCATTAGCGGTGCCTCTTAACTACCCTTGAATTCTTTTAAGGGGTATCCCCCTCTTTAGAGTATCAAGTCACTCGGGCAAAAGTTAATACCACCATTTCAAAGCAAGATAGGAGGGTTTGCACCGATAAAGAGATCGATGCCTATAGCCTTAAGGGTCCAAGTCCTAGTGCAGTGCTTATAGTGCGTGCTCAGTGCAGGAAGTGTGCATTCATCGCAAAAAGTAATTTTGCTTTTGAAAATAGCAATCAATTTATCCAAACAATTCCTGTATATTTTACTTTCTTTTTTAGAAGCAATGTGACCACTTGATTAATCTGTTCAAATCACTTTAAGTGGTCTTCTTTAATTATGTTCAGATGCAATGTGTGTGCAGATAACTGATGCAGTAAGATAAGAAATGCATACATTGCTCTAGCACTCTTCTATGCAAAAATGCACACAATGTAGTAAGAAAATCTAGATGCTGCTCAAGCAATCCTAGATGATCGTCCTATGGATATGCAGCTTCTAGTAGGTAGTTCGGATTTATTTTCTTTTTTTTTTTGTAAAAATAAATGCGCAATCAAAAGATCTAACTATCATTGAATGATCCTAGAATCTAAAGAATCGGGGACACTCCCCAAAAACTAGCCCCATGATATAAGGGCGAGAAAACAAATAACTAAGCTAATCCTAAAGAGTCTATTCTAAAATTCTAAATCAGAAATCTAAGAGGAAGAATCCTCCTAGATGGTCCTTCGTGCATCTCCATGCGTGTGCGATCAAGGCCCATATGCTCATGCAATCATCTCTGAGGTGTGTCGCTCAAGGTCGACATCGTTTCTCCGCTACACCAGTTGCTTCGTCAGATTCCTCGCACAGAAAAGAAAAAAATGATCAGATAAATGCACAATTCAAAGTAATCAGAAATAAAGTCAGGTGAATTTATTGCGTCGATTGCCTCCCTGACAACGATGACATTTGATTGATTGATTTTTTACTTAAGAAAATATTTTATCGAAGTAGAAATTTAGTAGCAAAAAATCAATCGTTAATAATTAAAATAAATCACTCACAAGAGAGCGGGTCGCATCAACAGGGAGGAATGGATCCAATAAATTCATGAGTAGAGAGCCATTATGTTTACAGAAGTATTCATGAAATCAATCCAATAAGCTTGCTACTCTGAATGTACTTGCAATTTTATGAAAAGTTATGGACTATTTATGTAAATTTTGCATCAGAGCTCAAGCTTCCAAAATCTATAAATGACATAAGTGTAGTAGCAAAGGATGTACTTCTTAATTGCATGCAAATATGAATCAAATTTCAATGTGAAATCATATGCATAACAGGAACCAATTAAATATGTGAAAATATAAGTGCACTCTTGCAAATTCATCAGAATATAATAATCAAACAATTAAAATCCCACAACTTCCAATGGCATGGAAATGTAAATTTTAATATATGCTAATATAGGGGAAATCTCTCCTTTGCTAGCACGCGTGGAGGAGATGGAGGATACTGTGGTCGCTGGTGGTGGGTCTTTGAGGTGCGGCCTTCGCGACGGTGGTGACATGCCGGCGAGTGGCGGCCATAGGTCTCACCTGCGTCGAGGAAGGCCAGCACCAGGGATGTGGCTCATCGGCATAGAGGGCTTTCATGGCCATTTTTTGAGGGCACGACTACCCTCGAGAGGTCGAGGCAAGCACTCCGATTGTTTTGGCAGAGGAGATGGCCCGAGGTGGCATGGCCGGCGAGGGGGGCGGGCTACACTTTAGGTTCTTCTGTTGGAGTTTCAGGTGACAGTGGAAGGAAGAAGCGGAAGAAGAAGAAGAAGAAGGAGAAGATGTGGTCTTGGAGGATTTATTGAGCGTCGGCATGAGATGGTGGCATGGTTGATGGTGTATTCAATAGTCGCGATTAGAGGAAGTGGGAGAGGCAACTATGCGTAGGAGTGATGGTCGCCAACGATGATGGGTTCTTTCAGGAAGAAGAAAAAGGAGGAGAAGAAGAAGGATGATTGGAGGAGGGCAATGGGTACATGCCCTCTGCCACAGTGCACATACAATCGATGTGGAGGAGGGGCGATGACGAACATGGTGGGGTTCACGATGTATGCCAATTCCACAGTGTATGCCCTCTCCACGGTGGGGAAGGTTGAGATGATGAGGGAGGGAATGCCTTTTCCAGATCCACAACGTTCGCCTCTTCCTTCGCATGTGCAACTATTGGATTTGAACGCCAGCGAAGGGTGCGGCGGTGATGGACAAATATGAGCATACCCTCCTTCAAATGCTAATTATATTCATGTCCAGCCACCTATTATACTTTTTTTCCTCTCTACATGCACATATCAAATAAGAAGTATAAATGTATCTATTAGAATGCAAAGCAGATACAAAAATATTCCTAAGCTAAGATTAATTACTACTTAGCTTAGGTCATTAAACTATAAGGAAATGTATTCCATATGTACTTAAGCCAAATAAATGTCCAATAAATTAGACTTATCAGTGGGTCATCGCAAAACAAGTTGGGTTTGTATGGGCAGTCAAGATGGCACCACGTGGTACCTATACCCGAGTTTTGAAATCATTCACAATGGCCACCTCGACCCGTTCACCCACCCAAAACCTATTCTAATGAATGATCTTAGCTAAACTCAAACCCACCTAATTTACAATGGGGACATTGCAAATCGTAGGCATGGGAGGATATGAAAGTGCAAAACACCATGAAAACTCATCTCACATGAAAAGGTTTCAACAAAAAAATCACATATCACAAAAAGACCAAAAAAATGAAAAAATCTTGAAAATGAACAAAAAATTCTGACGGGAGAGGAAATTTTGAGGCCATACAAGTCATGAGGAGAAAAAGGGGAAATGTGAAAACTGTTAAAAAAAAGGAGCACAAAATGAAAAGAAAAAAAAAGAGATAGTCATTAGTAAGAAATTAAGGGATTAACTAAGTTCTAGACCACATCAAGAAAAAGAAAATGAAAGAAAAAAAGTGCTAATGAGACACAAAAGAGATTAGTAGGAATGCTGATCTTAGGCCTCTTAGGCTAGACTCCTAGGTGTAAAAATTCAAGTATCCACTAAGATCTGGATAGTCCTCAAGAGGTTGGGGAAAATGCGAAGCTTAAGTATTAGGTCTAAGGCTTAGGGAGTATTCGGCCTCCTTAACTGACCATTGGTTTATGAGACTCGATAACCTAAGCACCCGAATCCACACACAGTCTGGTTCAATGTGCATAATTATCAAAATCACGCAAAAGAATCTAAGTGTTCTGAAAAAGTCGCCTAGATTAGGAGCGACCGATCAACACAAGTTGATTTTGATGAGTTCCCAGCGTAGAGAGGCAAGAAATTCCCCTTGAAGATGTGCAATAACATATCGTCTCCTCGGTGCTTGTCTCCTAGGATATTTACATATCCTACCACGGGCATGTAAACACCCTGTGCTGGTTCAGATGCCATGGGTGGCATTGTCACGAAATGTCAATTGCCAGGGGTTGGATTTAGCTACAAAACACCATGGGCGGGATTATCTCAAAATCTTAAAAGCTAGGGTTCTGGGGGTTACCATGGGCGGTGCTATCATGAAGCATTGATTGCTAGGGATCCTTCGAGGATTGATGATGGGGATGAGGAATTCGATACAGACCATGTTGAGAAGCCAATCCAAAGCTAGAAATAAAAAGAAAAGAGAGAGAAAACTCTCGAAACAAAGAAAATCCTCTGTCTCTCTCTTACAAACAAATGCACTGCAAACTAAACCTAGGCTAAAATACATTATAAGCATGGGTGCTTTAACTGCAGAGTCTAACGAACCTCAGGATAGTTCCTGTGGGCCTTAAAAACCATCGTGAAGGACCGAGGCTAAGGCTAGTCAAGTCTGGATCCTGGTTGGTACTTGACTACCTATAGGCCTGTTATCGGCATTCGAACATAACCAGAAAGAAAAGAACCACTCATCATAATTTGTGAACATCAAGGAACACATGGTCTAGAACAGAAGTTAAAACCTTAAAATTTTGCTAAGGGACCAGCAAAAGCTAGGCATGGGGGTATGATGGGAACACCATCATGAGCCCTAACTATCTCATTTTGAATCAAAAAAGAGAACAAAAGCTAATACATAACCAATTGGAGGTCTTAACTCAATGAATAACCATTCTGAGAGAAAGGCAAGAAATAAGGGGTAAAATTGTAATTTTATCATTGCAGTACAACAATGGGTTTTCTCATGGACTAAACATAGGTCAAATGGTCTTAACAAGATAAAAAGTGGGTTGGTTCAAATAGAAAAGGGTTCATGTGAATTTTAGGAATTAAATGACTTCTAATAACCCTAAAAATATGCCCACTTTATTTAATAAGCTTCTGGTCAGGATAAAATTCACCTAAATCCTCTAAAAATCATAGGAAAATATTCTCTAGGGCTTAGAACCTTTAATTTGGCCCTTAGAGCCTATTTTCACCTAAATTGGGTCTTAAACAAATATTTACCCTAAATTGGGTTTTTGCATAAATTTCCCAGAAAAACGTGGTCAAACAGAAAATTCAACTTCACCATTAGATTCCTTACATCCAAATTAGGTTTGTACCAAAATTTGGATCAAAGGCGAATTCATCTTGACCTACCTTGCAAACAAGTCCAACCCAATTACATTTCTACCCCTATCTTTTGAAAACCTCTGCAGAAACCCCCTACCTTTGTTTTCTTTATTTACAATTAGGTCCCTCCACCATTATGGCAGACGAAATTCTGCTCCGGCAAAGTTTCGAGGCCAAGATCTCTCCAATTTCTCAGAGAATCCCCTTCAAAATTGAAAGGGAGATTCTCTGAGAAATCTCCTCCAGTTTGAACACAATTTCAGGCTCTATTTGGTAACCAATCTCTCATTCGAATGCATGAGATTCAGGTCTCGTTCAACCTTCCATCTCCAACGAGCTTTCCGCGCTTGGAAGCTTGGCTTCCAAGCACAAATCCTCCCTCCAGGGCCTATAAAAGCACACCAAAATCCCTCCGCATCTTCCACACTTGAAATTGGGTAGAGAATCCCTCATTTTCGTCTCTTCCCCCTCCTACTAGTGACTCAGAAAGCTCCGACGCCTCCCTCGCTTGCCCTCATCGCCCAGCCACAATACCTGTGGTAGGGTTCTCTTCCTCCTGTTCGTCCGCGTCGCACCGCACCCGCAGAGGCCCCTGCAGCCCCTTCATCGTCACTATCCTTCCCCCACTGAGTGTTTCATCTCCAACGATGGCAATACGAGCTAGCCGCCATCTCTACCTCCCCCTTCATCTCTCTACATCCATCTAAGTCCTCTCGCCTTTCTAATTCCTTTTCTCTCCTTATTTCTTGAAAATGCCCCTCGATGCACGCAATCACCCTCACATTCTTCATCTTCGGCCAGTCCTCCAGCGAGGCATCCCAGCCGCTCCACACCTCCATCCGCCTCGCCAACCACCCCATAAGCACTGCAACACTCCACTAATCATAAACCCTCCACTCACCGTGCTACGCCCCCAAAACACCCCCTGAACACACCCACTCTCACGCACACAGGTTGCCCTAGGCATGCACACTCTTGCCACCCCACACCACGCCGACCCCTGCAACATGTTCGTCGTGTCTCAGCGAAGCTTTCTAACCGGGTTGCAAGGCCGTTTTCATGTTGGTAGGTGTTGGAGGTCCTCCACCTTTAACACAAGTAAGAAGCTACCTTGCGAGCTTCCTCTAGGTCGCCCCACTCTAGGTGCACAGCCCTAGGTTGCATGGATTCATCTTGCACACAGCTCCAGGAAATAAATTGGCTACGAAGACTCCACTAGCTACTACAATCAAACAACACTGTCGACTGTAAGCACACGCGAAGGGAGGCGGGAAAATAGTCCCACCTCGGAACTTCTGGAAGCGTCGCAGTGGAATAAGAGGAAAAAGTGCAGTAGACTCTTCGCCTCCTGACCATGGGGTGAGGCCCCACTAGCCCTCTCACCGCCTCGTCTGTGACCCATTCTTCGCAGACCTGGCTTGACCCATATACCCGACTTGCACCTCTCGCCTACCACCGCACGCCGGTGGTCCTGGTCCCAGGTGCGTATCTGACTCAATTACCTGTGAAAGCAGCTCTAGAGAGCAAGCCTAAGAGAGAAAGAGGAAGAGAGATTGCGGGCAGGTAGGGGTAGGTTTTGCTCTCATAGGAAAGGAGGAGAAGAAGAAGCCAAGGAAGAAGGAGGTGGAAGCCAGAGATGCTAAGGAAGGAGAAGGCAAGGCTGAAGAGGAAGAAAAGTTGAAAAGCTAAAGAAGAAAAATAAGAAGAAACTGAAGGCAAAAGAAAGAGGAGTTGCGAGAGAAAGAAGAAGAAGAAGAAAGAGAAGCCAAAGGCAAAGGCCAAAGAAGCTAATGGCAAAAGGAAAAGGCACAAGCATGAGAGCATAAGAAAAGAAAGAAAGAAGAAGGAAGGAAGCAGCTAGAGATAGAGATCAGAGAAGAGAGAAATAGAAGCACTGTAGCAACCATAAGTTTAAGACGTCTGATTCACAAAATCAGACATCCATTTTTTGTGCTTTCTTTATATACATTTATATTCTGTGGCTACATTTACATTTTTTCATTACAACTTCAGTTTTCATTGCATATTATTCTCAATTTCTCAAAAGTTGTGCTCTTGAGTTTTAAACCTCAATTTGCTCCCTATGTTCGACCTCGGACTTAAAACTTCGAGTAATAAACTCTATTTTTTTTCGAGCAATTTCAACTATACTATGACGCATCAATTTTAAAACTTGATTTCACCTCGCAAACACCCCCAACGGAAAATGTATAGGTGAGGGCAGGAGTATGGTTTCTTGACAGTTATTCCTTAATGTCGCTAAAGCTTTTCAGTTGGAGACGATTTATGCGTAACCATCGTAAAATTTCTAACAAAAACACGACACTCCCTTTGAATTCTAATTAGCTACATTGCAATATATAACTATTGCTAATCATCCACTATTAGCGACGATTTTGCAACCGTCACAAAATAATTATCGCCAATAGTGATTTTTCTTGTAGTGTAAGTGTGTGAATTTCATATTTGCTCTCTGCAAACAACCTCGAGCTCACATCTATTTTTCGAGCCTATAAATTTAAATGTCGATTTGATTTTCATTGCTATACTATGACAAGATATTTTCCTAAATGCAACGATTTTCGGCATTCAACATCAATCCCTCCAAATTTGGAGGGATTTGATTAAGAAATCAGAGAGAAATCCAAGATTGAATTCGCGTAGTCATGGGTTTGATCCTATTCAAACCTCCAATGGTAGCAAGGACCTATTCGCAAAGATGATGAGAAACTTAGGTTCTTATTTACGAGAAACTTGAAACCTAGGGGCTTGAATGTGAGAAAGAGTCGTTAAGGTCTAAAATACAAACTAGGTTGAGAAGGACTTTGATTGGGCCCAAATTTTGTTCTTAACCTAATTTTGACCCAAGGAATCTAATTGTCAACTAGGATTTGAGTTTTGACCATTTTTGGTTTGGTAAATTGCATAGAAGCCCAAATTAAGATAAATTCTCATTTAAATCTCTATTCTAGATCAAAATGGGTTAAGATAGTCAAAGAAAAGGTACCAAAACTCTTAGAATATTTGTCTATGAATTTTAGGAAGTTTAGATTGATTTTATCTTGACCAAAACCCCTTCAATTCAAGTGTGGTTGATAATTAGGGTTCTTAGTCCTATTTTCATCCTCGAAATGCATGAAACCCTGATTCTATCAGTGTAAGCCCACTTCTTGGAATTTTATACTCAATTGAACTTTAATTAACCCCTGAGCAACCCCATGGTTAGTCTGCATTTGTGATGTGCTATTAAAATTGTAGAATTAACCATGTTTTCCTGTCTTCTTCTTACATCAGATCAGAATGGAATTATGGTCCTCGGACTATCATTTAGTAGAATTTATCTCTTAATTACGACTAAATTAAGTTATTTATGATAAATGATAGCATTACCATCAATAAGTAAATAATATTTCATGATAAGATGCCTATTATGCGGGTTCCTACGCTAGCAAACTGCACTTATCTTTGTAAATATTACATTAACAGTGTCATCATGCATCTAGGGAAATTATATAATTTGTATATTAATTTACATATTTTAATCGCCAAGGCATTAGGTGACACAAATATAACCTTCAAATGACAAATCTGACTATAGGGATGGATTCAAGGCGATGATCGCAGTTTAATAGTGTAAAAAATACCTTGATTCGACATTTTTATCATCTGCTATCAGAGAACTAAATGCGGAAGGCTCCCCTGGCCCGGATGGAATACAAGTTTTCTTTTACAAAGAGATGTGGAGTGTGGTGTGTAAGGAGGTGATGGATGTTATCAGAGAATTTGAGGTGGGTAATGTTGGTTTCGAGAGGATTAATAAGTCATATCTTTTCCTCTTGCCTAAATCAATGGGAGCTGAACAATTTTCAGATTTCAGGCTGATTGCCCTGTCGAACTCTATCTATCTTATCATCAGCAAGGTCTTGGCTAACAGGCTAAGAATTGTTCTACATGACCTGATTCATCCAGTACAGGCTGCTTTCTTGCCCAACAGATCATTTCAGGAGTCCTTTATATTGGCTCAGGAAATGGTTAGTGGCTGGCACCGGAGGAAATCCAAGGCCTTCCTGTGGAAAGTGGATTTCCAGAAAGCCTATGACTCGATTTCCTGGCCGTATCTTTGGGAGGTGTTTAGAAGAAGAGGCTTCCCCTCCATTTGGATTCAATGGATGAAACATTGTATCACCACTGCTTCATTCTCTCCTTTGATCAATGGGAAGCCATGTGGAGCTTGGATCCAGCCTCAACATGGGGCTAGACAAGGGTCTCCCTTGGCCCCACTGGTTCTTAACCTTGCAATAGATGCGCTTGCAAGGTACGCTTGCAAATTGGCAGAGGTGGGTATAATTAAAGGGTACTCGTTATCAAATAGGAGACATTTGGCCCCCATTTTACAATATGCAGATGCACTGTGTTCTTTGTGGAAGGGTCCAAGTCTGAGGCACATGCTTTGGAATTATTGGTGAAGATCTTCAGTGATATTTCAGGTCTTTGTTTGAACAAAGACAAGTCTGCTTTGATCTGTTTTGGTATGAATGAACAGGAACAGACGGAATTGGAAGGTACTTTGGGCTCACCCCGTACTAAATTGCCTCTGAGATACCTTGGATTACCTTTAAGGGCTATAAAGCTGAAAAGATCAGACTGGAATATCCTGTTCGAGATGGTGGCTGGAAAGCTGAAAGGGTGGAGTAGTAAATTCCTATCTAAGGGTGGGAGACTGATTTTGCTCAACTCGGTTATCACTGCCATACCAATCTTTTACTTCAACATATTTAAAGCCCCTAAATGCTTCTGGAAGAGATTGGACATTATGAGGAAGAGGTTTTTCTGGAAAGGAGCAGGGCACGAGGGCAGGTTCATGCAACCTATCAGATGGAGCACTATCTGCAGGCCAAAGGAGTCTGGGGGGTTGGGAATTAAAGCTTTAAAAGAGTTCAATGAGGCCCTACTGCTGAAATGGGCCATAAGAATATTGGATTGCAAGGAGGGGCTGATGGATGATATGATCAGGGACAGCTATGGGGGATCCAACAGCTGTCTACAAAGGCTTTAGCCGAAGAGGCCCTCACCCTTTTGGAGATCTGTGATTTCTGCAGTCTCCTGCTACTGGCATCTGCTACAGCCTACGCTTGGAGATGGCAGATGGTTTATCTTTTGGAATGAGAGGTGGTCTGAACTGGGTCTGCTGAAAGAGACCTTCCCGAGGGTGTATGGGGCTGCTGCTGACAGAAATGCCACAGTTAGCAGTCTGTGGTCCATGGCTGAAGGCTGCTGGCAGTTGGAAAGGCTACAACAGTGCAGGCCGGGCACTCGACTATGGGAGGAGAAGTAGAATCTGATGGAGAAACTGCAGCAATTATATCTTATGACAGATGTGAAGGACACTTACTACTGGCACGGGGTCTTCTCTGTGAAGCAAGCATATGAAAAAATTACTAGATCCAACAATGATGTGGAGTGGGATCCTATTGACAAAAAGATTTGGCTTCTGAGAATTCCTCTGAAGGTCCAAATTTTCCTGTGGCTTTGTAGACGGGAAGGGCTGATCACTGGTGATCTTAGGCACAGAAGAATGGGGATTGATCTGAATGCTTGCCCTCTTTGTTGATTACACTCTGATACTACAACACACATCTTCTCCTCTTGCTTGGTCACGGATAAAATCTGGAGGTTGGTGTGCTTTGAACGCCTTCCTCCCTGGGATATTATATGGCAGAGGTTCACCAATCCTGTTCGACCATTGGCGGCTATGGCAGCCATTCTGTGGTGTGTGTGGAGGGCGCAGAATGATAAGCTCTTTCAGGGGAGACCGGTGAGATGTGAGAATGTTATAAAGGAAGATTGGTCTCTCACACATAGTTGGGAAACTTTTTTGTAATACTTTTTTGATATGCAATACAATACCCTCTGGATTGCTATCGGTCTACAATAGCAGTCCTCACTATTTCAAAAAAAAAAAAAATCATCTGCTATGAGGAAAGGAACATGTATGGGCTAGATAACTTCACATGGCTGATGAGGTGTGGCTCATCATAGCTAAAATGCCAAAGTTAAGCTAGAATATAGGTTAAACACTATCTAATTAACATAATAAATAGGTTAAGTGTGAGATTAACAGAAATGACCTAAAACACTTAAATTGTGTTTAAAATGCATAATTAGGTCAACTTGGAGATATTCCATTCAGAAAACACAAGTGGATGATCCAAATTTCAATTGAACATCCATGTGAGCTCAAAAGTTCAAATCAAGGGTTAAATCATGTTCTAACATGTCCAATTAAGCTTCAATAAAAATCTCTTCGCACTTAAACATCATTAGGACCTTGCATTCATTAGATTACATTTAGATCCTTAGTTCATTACATTTCCTTCACTTAAAAGGCTGTGATTGTACAGCAATCATATGACCTAATCTACTTGAATTAAGTTAGATTCTAGCATAACTTAGGAACAATGCATGCATAAGCATCATAAATTGCATAGTACCTAGTGTGGTAGCATTAGAGATAATACTGTCAACTTATGCCCTAAAAGAGCCATGATATTGATTGCAGATGATTCGAGACTACAAATGATAGATCAAACCATATGGATCTGATCAGGATGACGATGAGAGTTCAACACCTCCAGAATCGGCTTGATCAGACATCCGTAGCATCACGAACAACCCATAGAAGAACAGAGTCCAAGGAATAAGATGGCAAAAATTTGAACCTCAGATTCCAAATCTGACCGCATGGATGGATCTGGATCAACGATTGTAATCCAATGGTGCAAAAATCATCTCAATCGGAGGCCAACAACACCAACTACACAGCAAGGAAGATGGACAGCCATGATGGCACCATCATAGCCGCCCCTCGTCGTGCCCCCAATCTCTGAAGAAGCCGTCGTCACACATTGTGAGTCGTTGGATCGTCATGCAATGGCCACGATGCACCAACATTGACCGCTCCAGCCACTCCTCATCAAGGAAGATCAAGATCAATCGGTAGATCTCCATCCAACGACTGATGGCAGCTGCACACGAAATGGCAAGCGCAATAATCCTCAACTGTAGAGCAGTGGAGAGCGCACTCACAGAAGACAAAAGGGCATGCAATTGAAGTGCACGAAGCACTAAATCAGGAAGGCAGTCACTGTCACACACAATTAAGCTGTCAGATGAGATCAAGCGACTAAGATTTGGCTGCGTGGTGCTGGCAGGATCATTGTAGGCGGCGGTGCAGATGACACATGGTTGCTTACCTAACCAAATTCCCTGATATACGTAGGTGGGTGAAATTTGAAGAGGTGGTGCAGCACACGTTTTAAGCTAAATGCGCATGATTTTGAAATCAAGTGTGTGCAAGAAGTGAGAGAGCAGTGCGATCGAGATCCAGCAGTCCAAAGCATGCCACGTGTCGGCTGCAAGTGCGCTCCATGAATATAAGGGCATTAGAGGTTGGATTGAGGTGCAATCTGATCCGTTGATCCCTCGATCGACGGATCTAATCAAACCAAGGTTGTTACATGATTTTGGTGTCTAGAATGCCTATTTTGCCCCTCATTAATGCTATAAAAGGAGCCCCAAAGCCCCCAATTAAGAGATAACTCCCACCAGATAGATCTCCAGCCTCTCTCTCTCTGCAACTTCTCTCTAGTCTTCTTCCTAGTGCTCTGGATCTGAGATGTTGTCGTACTTTGCACAAGCATCCCACAAGTGGTGTCGTCTTTCGTATGCTATCTCTCTTTTTCACACATACACTCTCTCTCTACTCAGAATAATTATGTGGAAAATTGTTCCCAAATAGAAATAAAATTGTGATTCTTTGGATATCTAATGTCTATATATACATATATAAATATTTGCTTGGAACGACTTTTCTAAAAAGATTTTTCATAAAAATCATGTTTTTCCTCCCTGTAAATGACTTAGTACTCACCGAAATCTCCATAAATGTTCTTTGTTTTCATCGTGATTCACACTACAACAATAAAACTAATCTTTTACATTCTCATGGACGAACAAGTTGGTGTCGTTGCTGGGGAGGCAACAGAAATTTTTGAAGCTTTTCTTGTCAACTGCTTATTTGAGATTCTAACTTGCTATTCTTTTTGGTTGCTTTTGTGCAGGAATCACAAAATTACAAGAAGGCACGTGCAACAATGAAAAAAAATGGGTTTGAATCTCAAGTAAGTACTGGTAGCTTATATTACGGTAGATTTTGAAAAAAAATCCAAAAAAAATTAGGTGTTTTGCTCGAATCTTATGATTAGTTAGCATTTGCTTGCTTCGAAAAGAAAATTCTCTTGTTAGTGATTTTCAAGATGAAACAAGCTTTCATATTAAAAATTCAATTACCAAAAATCCACATGTCCAAAAATTCTAAACCATTTACTAGATGTGGATCTTGAAGTCAGAAACAGCATATCCTAATTTTGTATAAATCTGAGTTACAGAAAAATTTAAAAAATTCACATACTAAATGATTATCAAATTGGTTATTGTTTTTGATTTTTAAAAGTTCAAAATATCATAAAAATTTTATACAACTCTGATTGACTTGAAATTTGTGTCACTGAATTCTTGTAAAAATCAAAAATTGAGGAAAAATCTGAGAAAAATATTTCCTACACGTTTGATTACACAAATTATTCAGTCACTAACTAGAGGTAAAAATAGACTACAAACCCGCAGTACACTTTAAATCTGAAAAAAAATAGAAAACATGCATTAAAATTCTTGAAAAAAAGATTTTCTGAGTGCGTTGTTAGTGGTGCAACAACACCAATTGATTGCATTATTTGGGTCACACCACTCCCTTGATTTTGGACATAAAAGGATCATCTAGAACTATCTGCTATTATAGTTTCACATTAAGGTAAAGCACACTTGCATTTCCATACTTAAAGGAAATATATCAAATAGTTCGGACTTGCAAAACCTTTTGTGTTGCTCATTATAACCATTTCTAGAAGATATCTACTTAAGTGAACCCTAAAATTCATTAATACAAGCATTTGAACCTTAAAATTCACTTCATCATAAAAATTGCTTATGAACCCCTTGCCTGTGAACTTCACACTTCTGAAATCAATTCTAAGGGCAGCACCCCCATCATATTCCAAAAGCACCTCAAGCCTATGCCAGAAACTGAGTAGACGTACCCTAGGTTGGACTAATTTCCTTGGTGACTTGAAATTTAATTGGGAAAAGGTTAATGCCTTGTCTACTTGGACCCACTAGTGACAAGAAAGGTCGGTGCAGTAACCGCATTAACCCTTAGTGGTTTCCTACCATGCAGGGTGTCCTAGGAGGTCCCACTCTTCTGGCCAGCCAAGTAATTCAAGGTTTGACCTAACCTAGTCAGATTTCGGGAAACCAAGATTATGTCTAATTAGAGTTCATACTCTAAGAATTAGCTTGATTATTTGCATTATGAGGGTGGGGATACTCTCATTGGTCTTCTCTCTCTCATCTATTAACTTTCTTCTGGTACATGGACACTAAAAGGTCTCTGAACCCTGATTTGGTACCACCTTCAGAGAGTAATCTAAGAAGATGACCCAATTTTTCTAAATCTGATTTCTTTCCCATGGATAATCGCCATGAGGAAGAACTGATTAAGGACGAGAACTTGGACCCATACTCTTTTGATCCCCACTATTCCTCTTTTTCCCCCTATCACAACCCTTCCCTTACTCCGTGTTCTTCAGGATGGGAGAACACTCCTCAACACTCGGGTCTTGATTCCCTTGCCTACACCTCATATTACCTGAGAATAGCTAGGCCTACCTTGTCCTTACGGAATTCCATACAAATTTCTAGATATCAAGGATCTCTACAATCTCAAGAGACACTCTCCATACAAGACTAGCACCTGATTGGCATGACCAACTATCTTGGCCAGTTTCACCAATCTCATCTCTCCCCTGGTCAGGGATATGCCTCAGAGTCCAAATACCTAGGATATCAATCCTATCCTCAAAATCACTTTGCAAATCATCCCAATTCCACTCGACCCACTTCACCTTCTTATTGGGATACACCACCCAACTAAGGAATTGATTCTTACCCTAGATATTCTAATGATAGATATTCTGATTTGACTAAGGAGAGAAATCCTAGAAATTATTATCCTCAGCCCACTTAAACCCCTGACCATGGCAGTGATCCCAAGATCACCTAATTACTCCAAGTAGACTAGGAGATGAGAGAAGCTAATAAAATAAATACGGATAACTTGACAAAATAACTTAATAGAAGTCGGAAAGCACAAGGTGATAAACCTGGTCCGAGTGTGCCACAAGTTGGTGGTAAGCCACTTAAGGTTGAGGATCCAACCTTAAGTATGACATCTTATCCTATCCCAACCTCTACATACATCGAGCCCACCCACCAGCCCTGGGATTATGCAGAACAAATCCTACTTAGGCCTACAGCTGAACTAATAAATAATTTTGATATTCCAAAAACTAACTTTGAGGAGGAAGACTCACTTATGGAATTATATCTTGATTTAGGCCCTAAATTGCAATCATTCTATTTTGAGGAGCCAATCCATGGTGGGTTGGAGTATGAGTCCTTTATGTTTAAGGATGCACAATTAGACATTGAGGATGATCCTGAGCTTGATAATACAAAAATTGTGGTAGAACTTGAACTAAGGAAGGATGAACAAGATCAAGATTAGAAACAAATGGAAGAAACATTACATGGAAACAAAGAGATTGGCCCCTACCAGGCAATTTTTGATGATATTAATCTAATTTTAATGGATAATTTTTCTAATCATATGTGCTTAGAAGATTCAAGCTCCATACCTAGGGTTGACTCAAATGAATTTTCTAACTCAACTGCCCTAGAAGTTGAATCCATTCCTACTTCCACACTATCCGATTCTTAGCCATCTCTCCCACTTATCCAAGATTCTGTTGGACCACTCTCTAAGGATTACAATATTGATGTGGAGATACCTGATTCTGCACGTTCTGTCTCTAACCCCCAACAACATGTGAAAAAACAAGACAAACAATCCCCTTATGAAAAAGATGTTCAAGAAATTGTAGAATTATTGGGGATGACTTATGGTGATTTATCTGAGGAAGTAAAGAATGTAGCTGAATCATGGAATTTTGAGGAGTTTGATTTGATTGATGAGAAACAGGAAGACATGCCCTCAAAAGATGTAGTTTAAGAGAAATACAATTGGGATTAAATTCAGAAGTTCACAGAACTAAAAGAATTTGAGGTTTTCATTAATCTAGATTCAGATCTCACTCCCCTTGGGGCAATGATTCTAAGGAATAATGAATTTTCTTCCATTACATTTGAGAATTTGTATCATAAATTAAAATAAGAATTGGGCGACTCAAATGAGACTTTTGATCACCCCAGGGATGAGATTGAGGTTTTGATTCGAATATCTAGCATGATTTGGGTAAATCTGGAACTATTGAGATGGACCACTGGATCTTATTTGACTCACCTACTTTACATCCATCTACACCTGACTTAACTTACGAAGTGGTTTCTTATAGTATTTCAGACTACATCACTCAGGTTCCTCCTTTCATTTCCCATCACTTTCATGACCTGTATAATTTATTCCCCACTAACCGCTATTTACCGACCTCATTTACCTTATGCACCACTTCAAAAGATTGCCACTATCTACTTTCCACTCTGGCACCTGCACTTATTTTTCTCTCTTTTGTAACACCTGGCTGCAAATAATTCCATGCTCGACCTTTTGGGCTTGGTATTCATCATCAGGTGGTCTACATTTGTAGATCACTAATTCTTGGATCACATGATCATGTCTTCATATTTTTCCTGACTCAACCCATTAATTTAATCATTCATTTTTGGGTTTAGGTTTGGCAAATGATGGTTAACTTAGCACTGGCTGGGAGGCAACCCAGTATTCTTTACAGATAGTTTTGCATCCAAGCTGACCTAGATTAACAAGCCCAATCAGGTGATATCCCCTCCTCTTGCTTATTACATTTTGATTTTTCTGCATACATTTCAATGAAGACATTGTAATGAATAAGAATTGGGGGTGGACATTGCATGCTTATTTTTATGTCAGAAAAAAAAATTGCATTCATGCATAAAGAATTTTTATCAAGAAGGTTTTATTAGGGATTTATTCTTAAGTTGATTCCTGAAATTAGAATCCAACACATTTTCACACTTACATGTAGAATTTGTGATGGATCCTCTGTGAAACACACACGCCTCTAAGGACCAGCTGGCGAGGGGCATCACCGACACTTCTGGAATGGGTTTAGCGATGTCCTAGATGTCGCTAAAACCCTTACCTAGTTTGGAAACCCCTTCTCTATATAAACCTCCTCAACAACCCCATTCAAGGGCATTCAATTCTCATTCACTCTCCATGCAATACTAGCCCTCTTCTAGCTCCACCAAACACTCCATATCTGCCCTCGGAGTTGTTGAGTCATCGACGGAGCCCCCCTCCACCGCTGTGGCTACCTCGCCTCCTCCTCGCACACTCTTTTACTCTAGTTTTATGTTGCACCATTTTAAGCTTTCATCTTTTGTTGTATTTGTAAATGATCTCTAATTGCTTGCTATATATTGATGTTGCTTCTTATATCATAGTTCACATCTCCTTAAGTGATGGTGATGTAAACACATTTACACTACTTAAAATGTCTATTTATGCATGTTCTTAAGCATAGGGTTGCATTTCATGATATAAATATTGCATGACATGCATCATCTTGCATTTAGAGTAGTTTGAATAAAATGGAGGTTAATTGTCTCCTTTTATGTGCTTGGACTGGGCAAACATTTTATCGGGGCCTCGGATCAAAGATCCAACCGTATGAATGTGATCAGGGCAACGATTGGAGTTCAACGACTCCAACATTGCCCTAATCAGGCATCCGTAGCATCAGATAGTGATTGGGGAACCCTAGAAGATCAAGGGCCAGGATGGTGTAAATTCGCACCTCAGATGAGAAATCCAACCGCACGGATGAATTCGGATCGACGATCGCAGCTCAACGACGTAAAAATCGAGTCAATCCGACATCCATGGCACCATCTACAACTTCCAGAATATGGACGGCCAAGATGGTGCCACGTGGTGCCATCTCGGCCGCCCAAATGGCCGCTTACATTCTATGAAGACCGTGCACCCGCCCCCTCTCCACCGTTGGATCTTGATCCAACGGCTGTGGACTCAGCTCGTTAAAACCATCTGCGCGACCTTTTGGGCGAGGCAGCGCAGCGGTCTAGCGCCTTATGGTGAGGCGCTGGCGCACGTTCGAGCCTCGCCAAGCTGTTTCTGAGGCGAGCAGACGTGTTTTTACCAACCGTCAGATCGCAATCCAACGGCCGCGCATGCCCAATAGCATTCACGCGCTATCGTACGCGCGGCGTCACGCAGCATTGTACGTGCGGGAGGGCGTGCAGCGCAGCGGGTGAAGGCGTGACTTAAGCCGTCCGATCTCACGATCGGACAGCTGAGGCTCAGCGGACGTGCGCAGGCGTTGCGCGCGTGAGCAGGCGAGCAGGCACGTGCGAGCCACCCACGATGCCCACGAAGGAGGCTTTAGTGACGGATTTATCTGTCACTAAAGACCCCTCATTTATTATTTTGAAGTTGTAATGTCCATTTTGCCCCCACTCCTTGCAACTATAAAAGGAGACCCCCTCCATACGAAATTCTCATCCCTTCCTTCTCTTCTCTACCTCTCCAAAGCTCAGGAGAAGCTTATCCCACACCTAGGATGCTTCTCACGAGATAAAGTCCAAATTTTCGTCCCCCTTCGGAAGTGGATCCCGCGACGACGACGGCGCGCTGCTCCATTCCCGTTCTTCTGCTTTGTCCTGCTTCATTCTCCTTTGTCCAGGCGTCGTCCCATCCGGCTCGTCCTCCAAGTGACCGTCGAGGAGGATTTCTCTCTCCCTATTCTTTTTACTGCTTTCTAGTGTAGTTCTGCTTGTCCTCCACGTGATCGTCGAGGAGGACATTTCTCCCTCCATTCTTTTAATGCTTTCTAGAGTAAATTTATCACTTTCTAGAGTAATTGTTTTATGCATTTAGTTGTAAGAGCGAAATGGACAATCTCCTTAATGATAAATTCCCTGTTTACTCTATATCTCATTTTGATTTCTCTGTGTAATATTCTCTTTCTCTCTTACTCTCTCTCTCTCTTCTATTTATCGTAAATAATTAGATAGTTTTAAATTGAATTACTTTGTGACAAATAAAAAGAAACGCGTAGTTTTTAAATCAAACCTCCGCCTCCCTGTGTTCGACCCGAAATTTTCATTTCAGTATAAATTTTATTTGTTGAACACGAATTCTTCGCTTTCAAGCTACAACGACAGGTTTTCCAAAACCAAACACGTTAGCGTAGCAATTCGTGCGCTCAACAGATGGTCATGTTTTAAATGCAAGCTCTAACCCTACTCTCTCTCTCTCTTTCACTCTCATTTTCGCAAGAAAACCATGCTATCATTTTGTGACACCTAAAGTGACTAAAACTAATCTGATTTCAAGCCTCCCTGAGATCGACACTTGGAATCACAAATCCATATCTTAATTTAAAATGAACAATGCAAGGGCATGCTGCAATGACATAATTAAACCAACGCATTCCGCGTGCGCCAGTCTTTGGCACCATTGCTAGGGAGGCAGTGGATTTCTTTTGTCACTTTCATCCCGCATTAGTATTCACATCTTCTGACTAATTTTTGCTCTCCCTACTTGATTGGTTGTAGGAACTCGATGCCTTGGCGACGGAGGAGCACGATCCAAGATAGTAGACAAGGAGTAAAATGTTGTGAAGATTGTTGTGAGTATCACTCCACCCATTGAGTGTTTGCTTGCTTAAAGAAAATACAAACTAAATATAAATCTAAAATTAGCATGGTGAATGGCTACTTGACCCACATTCCAAACTTATCACCCAACCAAAAAGAAAACACTCTAACATTCTTGAAATCTTTCTGGAGTGTTCTTCTTTCTTTTGAGTGGTGTTTGTGAAGCCACCATGATTTGACTTGGGCTGCACCACTAACCATAATTAAAATTGACTCACCCGGTAGAACTGCATGAACACTAGGGTGAATACACTAGGGTTGTTTTTCTAGGGCCACATCATTCTAAAGGAAATCGACTTTTGCCCATTGTGTGCAAAACCTTGTGTGCCCACTTGAACATTGTTTGAAAACATTAAGGAACTCCAACCCTAAAAAGCATTAAAGCAAGGATAAATCATTAAAAGACACCACATCCTAAAATCCTTGCTTGAGAACCATGTTTTGCTAAGTGCACACACACGCTCAAATCAGTTAACTAAGAGGCACAACCCCAAACAACGCCTCATCACATATCCTGAGCATAAGCACTAACCTAGCCCCTCATTAAAATGGAGTAGACGTACCCTAGGCAAGACTATCTAAGTCTTGGAGGTGTGATTAGGTTTGCTAGGCACTTGGCTTTCATCCCCTTTGTAAAGCCTGGTGTCTAGGCTACGGGAAATTGTCAAACGACCGCGGTTGTGGGGTTTACGGAACCGACAACGCAAGCCAAAGGAAGAACCTTCCCCTCAATCCCCTCGTAATCAACCTGGCCAGATTAACATCGGGAAGGGAGGTTAAGTTCTTGGAGATTTGATCATTCCCTTTGAGGCTTCTAGGTTACTTAGGTATACACTATAAGGACTAGACTTGCTTGCTTGTTTGTGCACAAACTTCTCGCACCTATCTCTCTTCGCATCCCTCCTCATTCTTTTCTAGTGTATGCATAGAAGATGATTACTTCATCCTGAGCTGTTTGTTTTAGAGAGGGGAATCAGGAGGAGACTTGATTTTTCAAGAGAAATGGTTGACCCAAGAATTGATGAGATTGAGGGCCAACCTCAACCCGATGCTATGGCCATCATTCAGGCTCAAATCTCTGCCAACCACCAACATCAACAACAACACATCCAAACCATCATGCAAGCCATACACCGATTGCAAAACCCTCAAGGGCAAGCCCCACCTAATGCACCACAACCTCCTGAGGGCCAACCAAGGCCTCTCTATGATTTTTATGATCCGTCTACTATCTGGATCGAGCCACATCTTAGGGCCCCCGAATGGGGAGATGATTTTGAGCAAAAATCTAATGTCCTGAGCTTAATTCAAAGCCACTTTCATGGGAGCTCTAATGAGGACCCCTTCCAACACCTAGAGGTCCTAGACCAGATCACCTGAACTGTGAAACCAAGGAACATCAGCTTGGATATTATTTTAATTAAGATGTTCCCTTTCTCCCTAAAAGATAAAGCATCTCACTAGCTTAGAACCTTGGGGAGACCCATCTCCACATCGGAGGAACTGAGGCATGCATTCTTGAAGAAATTTTTCCCCATAGATAAAACCAATGCCCTTAAATGAGCCATTACCACATTCACGCAACAAGGTGGGCAACAATTCCATAAGGTGTGGGAAAGATTTAATGAATTATTGAGGAAATGCCCACACCATGACGTTCCAAGGTGGTAATTGGCCCAGATCTTCTACCATGGTCTGGACAGCAACCTTAGGAACTTTGTTGATGCCTCATGTGGAGGCAACCTTTGGAACAAAGATGTGGAGAGTGCATTCGAACTCTTTGAGTCCATGAGTGAGAATTCGCTCAACAATGCCTCCATGACCCAGTTTAATCAATCCAGTCAACCCCGTGGTGAGATCTATGAGGTGCAAGCCAATTCTGGATTGGTTGACATGAACATTATAGCCAAAACATTGGATCGAGTTGAGTTGGTGGACAAAAGGATTGATGAGCTATTAAACCAAACCCGAAACCCAGTACAGACCCTCTCCTTAGCAAAGGGAGCTCACAATGCAGCTTTGGTGCAACCAATGAACCAAATACACCTGGAACAACCCCTGACTATATTCCAGGGAGGGAACTTTGCTACCTCAAACCCTGATTGCTCTCCCCTCCCCCTCAGCACCTTCTATCTTTGAAGATGTCCAGGCCATCCAATGTTACTCCAAACCTGACCCCTTCTCCAACACCAACAACATTGGATGGCATAATCGCCTAAATTTTGACTGGATGAACCAAAAATCAAACCAATTTCAGAACCAACCCAGCCCAAACCCTCCCTCTTATCAGCAAGGTCCACTAGTTAGACCACCCTATAATCAGAATAGGGCTGCCCCTCCCCCACAAAACCAAATGGACACGCTAATAAAAATGATGGCTAATATGAATCAGAAACATCAAGAGGAAATGGCATTAGTGAAGGGACAATTGAGCCAGCGTTGGATAGCAAACAACAGGGGTCCCTTTTTTCTCAACCACAACTAAACCCAAGAAATGCGATCAACAGAGGCCCTAATCCTCAAAGGTTCCAAGCCAATCCGAGGCATGCCCACATGATCCATCAAGGCCCACTATTTACGAGCGAAATCAATGATATAAAAGCTACATCGTAGTATAGGTCGAAATCACTTGAAAACAAATAAGATTTATGCTCGAAAGAAATCTGAGGTCGAACAGAGGGAGCAAGTAACAATTAACTCTCAAGATTTTAATTCTATCAATGTATAACAATAAATCCAAGAAAGAATGATATATATGATAAAGCAAATGTCAGTGAAGCAAAAAGATTAGGGTAAAATGGTGATTTGAATCACCAATTACCCTTGAACACAAATAAGCTCAAGTATCTCAAATAATGCAACAGTAATATCAATGCAACAATAGTATCAATCGACGGTTAGGTTGATTGGTCGACTTTAACTGCAGATGCTACAATGCTAGGGAAGCACTATTCTTCTCTATCTTTTTCTTCTCTTCTTCTTTGCCTTGGCTTCCCTCACATAGAGGCTCTGATTTTGACTAAATGTCGAAATCTCCTCAAAGCAAAACCCTCCCCTGACCCGTGCACTCTCTCTCCTTTCTCTCTCTAGGTTCTACCCTCCCAGGGCCTCAAAAAGTGTTGGGTAATTAGGTGAACAGGGATCTACGTACCAAAGACCAGGCTCACCGGCAATGGGTGGTGAGCAAGGAGTGAGAGCTTAGGTGGGTAATCAGGTGAGTTCCAGAACCGCGTGTAGTGTCACGGGCGAGGTAGGTGTCTAGTGAGAGGGGACCTCACCCCCGTGTGTTGAGGCGAATAGCCTGCAGCACAAAATCAACTTATGCGGCTATGAGATCCCATGCACTTCCGAGGTGGGACTAAACCCCACTGCTTCCTTTTCGCGTACAGCTGCAGGGCTCCTCTCTTCAATTTCCAATGCTAATGAGGTTAAGGCCTCTAATTGTCCACCTAGGATGATTCCTAAGTCGTAGCCGCATCACCTAGAGGTGGCACCTGGAGCTGTAGGTGCCTGGAGCTTGAAGAACAAGGTAGGGGTGATGGCGGTGATTGCAGAGCAGTCGGGAAACCTAAAAAGCATGGATACGGCCTCATAGCCCAATTAAACAAGTTCAAGTCCTTCGTCGGACCACGACGAATGTGTGGATGGTGGTCTTGTGGCGTGAGAGTGTGTGAGGTGACCAGAAGGTGACAGAGATCGCTATGCAAAGATGGATTGTTCGGGGGTGTGTTTGGGTGGTGCATCGGTGAAATAGACAGAGGGTTTTGACCCCTTAGGTCGAGGTAGAGATGTAGGGATGAACTGCGAGAAGTTTAGTGGTGTGTAGAGTGAGATGTGCCTCGCCAGAGGTGTGGCCCGACAAAGAAGGGATGACAATGAACGAGCGGTAGCATAGCCGAAACTGAGTGTGGTTGGGGTGAAAATGAAGTATAGTTAGGGGACTTATCTAGGTAGTTGGTAGACAATGAGGAGCAGAGGCGACGCCGATTGAGGTATGGTCAGCGCCAGGGAAGAAGGTAGCTCCGGTGGGGGTTGGATGGCAAGGACGAAGGAGATAGAGGCACCAGCTAGTATTGCTAGACAGGGAGGAAGATGAGGAAGGAGTATCTGCCGTC
This sequence comes from Thalassia testudinum, assembly GCA_037157565.1. NCBI lineage: Eukaryota > Viridiplantae > Streptophyta > Magnoliopsida > Alismatales > Hydrocharitaceae > Thalassia > Thalassia testudinum. The sequence goes on along the minus strand of JAZHRO010000014.1, from coordinate 124,640,048 downwards.
GGTATTGTGGTCAGATGATGAGAGATGTCAGAGAGCATCGTCGAAAACTCGAGGAGCCTTTCGGTCAAAAAGGAAGGAGGAATGTGGGGAATTTCTGGCTGAAATCGAGCTTAAGGAGGATGGGTAGGCCATGGGAGTCTTTATATAGGTAGTAGGGGGTCAGTTGAAGCTTGGAAGCCAAGCTTTCAAGCTTGGAAGGTCGTCGAAATAGGAGACTCGCTCCTTTGAAGGATTCACATGAGGATTTGGGAAACTTTTGGGACTTTAGATCTGGCTAAAAAGGAAGTTAGTTTCTTGATAAATTCCCCTTTCAAATCTGAGAAGGATTCATCAAGAAATAGAGATCTTGCCAAATGAAGCTCATCAGAGTTGTAGGAAAAGTATTTTGGTGCAGCAGAGGCTTTTTTGTGAAGAAGACAAAGAAGTTGGTTGCCTCTTTGTAAGAAATTCAAAAGCTGAGGGGCCATGTGAAATAAAAAAAATCAGACTTGGACCAAAATTCAAACCTAGTTGAAACAATCTCAGATTGAGCTTAAATTTTGGTATAAACCTAATTTGGATCTAAGGAATCCAATGGTGAAGTTGGATTTTTGTTTTGACCTTGTTTGACTGGGTAATTTATGCAAAATCCCAAATTAGGGCAAAAGTCTATCTGTGGCTCTGTTTTAGGTCAAGACGGGTTTTGATGGTCAAATTTAAGGTTACAAACCCTAGAGAATATTTTCTAAAAATTTTAAAGGCTTTAGGTGAATTTTATCCTAACTAAAACCTCAGTTAATTAAGCGGGTCTATTTTTATGTTTTCAGATGTCCATTAATTCCTATAACACGTAAAAACCCATTTCGTTCTGTATGAACCCTCTTAATAGACTCTAAAGCACATTTGACCTTTGTTCAACCCCTGAGAAAACCCATGGTTATTCTATTTTTGTGATAGAATGGTAAATTTGCAGAAAAATCCTTGTATTCTTGTCTTCTTCTCAAATCAATGTTTTGTGCCCTTAAAACCCTCTGATGGACATGTAGGAGCTTTCATTGACTTAATTAAATCAAACTAAGCTAGTTATGGCTTACGATGGTGTCCACATCATACCCCCATGCCTAGATTTTGCTAGTCCCTTAGAAAAACCATCTAAATTGAACCAGTTATCTAGGTCAGATTTAACCATCATGATGCCTTACTAGGCTGCATCTCTAGGACTCAAATCTTAATACCAACAATATGCCTAGAGGTACTCAACTACCAGCCCAGATCCATACCTGACTAGCTTTCGCCTCAGTCTACCGCAAACTTTTCTAAGGCCCACAGGAGCTATCCCTAAGGTTCATTAGACCCAGTGGTTAAAGCACCCGTGCTCGAAACATGGATAGTTCGGTTCAGTTTGCCAGTGCATTTTAAGAGAGACATAGAGGGAGAATTTGATTTGTGGAGAGATTTCTCTCTCTTTTCTTTTCATTATATTTTTTCTTAGATCCATCCTCAGATTGGCCCTAAACACATCTGTATCGGATTCCTTGTTCCCACCATCAATCGTTGCAGGGTCCCTGGTAATCGATGCTTCCAGATAGCACTGCCCATGGCAACCCTGAGAACCTTGGCTTTCGAGATTTTGGGGTAATCCCACCCATGGCGTTCTGTAGCTAATTCCAGACCATGGCAATCGACATTTTGTGATAATGCCGCCCATGGCATCTGAACCAGCACAAGGTGCCTACATACCCCTAGTAGGATATTTAGATATCCTAAGAGACAAGCACCAAGGAGATGGTATGTTATTGTGCATCTTTAAGGGGAATTTCCCAGCTCTCCGCGCTAGGAACTTGTCCAAATCAACTTGTGTTTTCGAGCGACTCCTAATCTAGATCTTAAGACCTTTTTCAGAATAGATTAAATGTCTTTTGGCATGGTTTTATCTTTAAAGTGTACTGAACCAAACTATGTGTGGATTAGGGTGCTTAGGTTATTAAGTCCTGCAAATAAGAAGTCAGTTAACGGGGCCGAATACTCCTTGAGCCTTAGACCTAATACATAAGCTTTGCATTTTCCTCAACATCTTGAGGATTAATCTAGATCTTGACAAGTACATGAATGCTTAAATCCAATACATATCCAAGAGGCATAAGGTCGGTATTCGCCACTAATCCTTTATGTTTTAGACTTTCAGGTCTTAATTCATCATTCGATCCAACCTAGAAGGTGGGTAGGTTCCAAATTATTTCTAAGGGACTCAATTTTCTTTTTCCGTTGTGCTCCTTTCTTTTCATTTCAATTTTCTTTCCTCCTTGTCAAAAATGTCTCTTCTTTTTCCTCGACCTCCCTTTTTCTTTTTGGAATATATAATTTTTTTGATGAAACACTTTCTTCTGAAGTGATTCTCACAGCATTTTCCACTTTAATACCCCCTGCCTACGATTTGCAATGTCCTCATTATAAATTAGGTGGGCTCGAATTCAGCTTAGATCGTACATTAGGACAGGTTTAGGTGGGTAGACAGGTCGGGGTGACTGTTGTGGACAATTTCAAGCTCTGGTACGGGTACCAGAGGTGGAGTTAGCTATTCTAATGGACGAACCCTAAAGTGCAATGTGAGTTCAACACAAGATATATCAAGAAGGGTATCAGGTTTTTTCAAAAAGATGACGGGTTGCCTCCCATTAAAAGCTAAATTCAATGCCATCAGCCGGGCGCAATATGCTCAGGGAGAATGGAGATCAAAGATACCTCAGCTAAGTTTGTATCAGTGAGTTCATTGAATGACTTAAGTCACTGACTATTCACAATAAAAGGTTCAAAATCAAGGCTGGGTTGACTGATTTCAATGGCTCCATTTTCGAAAGTCCATCAGATAAGATATGGTCCAATCCATTTCGATCTAAGTTTTCCTGGGAGGAGTTTTAGTTTGGCATCAAAGAGTAAGACTTTCTTACCAGGGTGAAAGATCTTTCTGGATATGTGCTTGTCGTGAAAGGCCTTAACCTGCTCTTTGTAAATTTGCGAGTTCTCGTACGTGTCATTGCATAGTTCATCGATCTTGCTCATTTGAAGCTATCTGTGGGTTCCTACCTTATAAAGATCTAGATTACACTTCCATACTGCCCAATAAGCTTTGTGCTCCAACTCAATAAGGAGATGACATGCCTTCCCTTACACCAATCTAAAGGGAGACATGCCAAATTGGGTCTTGTGGGTGGTCTTATAAGCTAACAGGGCTTCCGAAAGTTGGGACCACCAATCTTTCCTATCAGGTCAAACAATGATTTGAAGGATTTTCTTGATCTTCCGATTTGATAGCTCAGCTAGACTGTTGGTGATTGCGTAGCAATCATAGGTCTTAATTAACCTAGATTAGGCTAGAACTTAGCATAAGTTAGGGTTATTCATGCATGCATATGCATTATCTGCATCTTTACTGCTTTCCTTTAGCTATGCATAAAATAATGTTATAATGTACTGATTAAGTGCATGATAAGAGCCTCATCATGAGCCATAACTAGCTCATTTTGACCCAATAAAGAACATAAAAGCCCCTACATAACCTAGTAGAAGGCCTAAATGAAGGAATAAATGCTCTGAGAAGAAAACATGAATTAAAGGTTAAAACTGCAATTTTACCATTGCAGTACATAAATGGGATTTCTCAGAAGCGAAATATAGGTCAAATGGTCTAAATAAGATAAAAAGTGGGTTGAGTCAATCAGAAATGGGTTCATGCGCAATTTAGGAATTAAATGACATTTGGTAATCCTAAAACAAACCTGCTCAAATTAACAAGGTTTCGATTAGGATAAAAATCAAGTAAACCCTCTAAAAATTATGGAAAAATATCCTCTAGGGTTTAGAACACTTAATTTGGCCTTTGGAACCCAGTTTGACCTAGATTAGGGTCCTAGCTCTTCAAGTAACCTAATTTGGGTTTTTACACAAAGTGTCCAGTAAAACGAGGTCAAACCTAAAATCCAACTTCACCATTGGATTCCTTAGGTCCAAATTAGGTTTGTACCAAAATTTGGACCTAAGGGGAGGTCATCTTGACCTACTTTGCAATTTAGTACACCCAAATCATAATTTGGTCCTTATCTTTTGAAAATCCTTGCAGAGAGCCCCCTAATTTCATCGCCACCTTTGCAATCAGGTCCTACCGCCATTGTTAGGGTAGAACCAACCTCTGGCGAGGTTCAGAGAGGGATTACTCTCTGATTCCTCAGAGATCCCCTCCCAGAAATGGAAGGGAGATTCTCTGAGGGATTTCCTTCCATCTAAGGCCAATCATAATCTCTGGTGTGAACCCAATCTCTCATGCGAACGCACGAGGGATTTGGGTATCTAACCTATTTCCTTCTCCGGCGAGCCATCAGAGACACAGGCGTGCCCTCCACGCTCTGACAGCACGGCCCAATGCCTATAAAAGAACCTCCAAACCCGGCCGCCCAATTTCAGCTTGACTTGGCCGGACGTCCACCTCCAATTTGTCTCTTCTTCTCCGGCCAAGAACCCTGCGAGCTCCGGCGAGCCCCCCTCCCCTCCCTCTTCGCTCTGCCACAAAACCAGTGGCAGAGACATCTTCCTGATTCTCCTCTGCGTCGCGCAATACCCACGCACGCCGCCTCAGCCCCGTCGTCACCACCGTCTTCCTCCACTGGGCAGCTTCTCCGGCGACAGCAGGTATAGCTGTCCGCCTCTCCGCCCCCTTCGACCTTGTAAGAAGGTTAGAATTGTTCTCCATCTTCCCCTCTCTCTTTTCCCCCTGTTATTTCATTTAATTGCTCCTCGACCAACGCTGACCACCTCCATCTTCCTCGCCTCCGACCGACCTCCGGCGAGCCACTCCCACCATTCCACCCTTCCACACGACTCGCCGACCAACTCAGAGGCTTCGCCTCACCACAAGGAACAACCTCCGCCCATCCACCATCCCTCTACGACTCCACCACACCCCCCCGAACAACCCCACACTTCCGATCACAGGTCGACCTAGGCACGCACGCCTAGGCCATCCCACGACCTGCAGCACCGTGCACCACCTTCTTCATGCCACGACGAAGGTGCCCAGCTGGTCTGATTGAGCCAAGAGGCTTTTTTTGAGTGTGACAGTATCGAAGCCCCTACCGCCATTGACGGTTGGAGCAGCTCCAGGCGTCAGCAGCTCCAGGCATCAGGTCTTCCAGGCTTCAAGCGCAGCAAATTCGCGCAAGTAGTGCGAAGCCCTCGGGTCCAGCAAGGAGCGCTGCGAAGCCCGAAACTTTGGCAATTGCACGAAGAAAGCTCTACGGGTGAGCGCAAGTTTGGGGCAAGCCAGATAGTCCCACATCGGCGAAACGTAACACGCAGGTATGCTTTAAATTGAATTTGTGTTATCTGCTCGTTGCCTCTGAACGCACAGGGGTGAGGTCCCTCACCAGACCCACGCTCGCCTCGTCCGCGGTTTCACCTCGCGGATCTGGCGGGATCCGACCCGACCCATCCTGAGTACACCTCGCGCATCACCCACCTGCAGGTGCGCCTGGTCCCGGGTGCGAAATCCACCCGATTACCTGTGTGGCTCTAGGAGAGCATCCCTGAGTGAATTGCTGAGAGAGAGACGTTCGGGTAAAGGGAAAGGGGTAGGTTTTTCTCTGTGTGTAGGCAGGCTGAACGTTGAGGAAGAAAGACTTAGCAGCAAGGCAAAGAAGAAGGAAGAAAGAAAGGACTGCAGAGCCAAAGAAGGAGAAGAAAGAAGAGACCAAGGAAGAAAAAGCCTTCGCAGAAAGCCAACACAGAATCAGAAGAAGGTAGAAGGAAGAACAGAAGACCAAGGAAGAGGAAGAAGCATTCGTAGAAGAGAAAAGAAGAAGGAAGAAGGAGAGACTACTGAGAAGAAGAGAAAGAAGCAAGGCAAAAGAGAGGCTGCAGAGAAAGAAATATCAGAAGAGAAGAATAACACTTTTAAGACGTCTGATCACAAGATCAGACGTCCAATTTCATTTCTTTTGTCATAATTACTTTTAACAGCATACATTCATATTTGAATTAAAGTTTTGAGTAAATTAGAGTGTTCAATTACATTTGAGATTAGTACTAAATTCCAATTGCTCCCTGTGTTCGACCTCGGATACTCTGGTTTTCGAGTAATAAAACTCTTTATTTGTTGACGATGCTTTGTCGGCTATACTACAATGTGACATTCTCTTTAAACCCGATCAAGCGTGTTCAACAGTGCATTATGTCGATTGCAGGCAATAAGTAGATCTGGAGTAGGATCTGAAGCTGGATCTGAAATAACGGGAGTTGTAGCAGAGCTGGAGTAGAAGGCCTAGTTTGGATGTAGAAATAATAATGTAAGGGGTTCAAAGGTTTTCTATTCTATTAAGTAGAAATAAAGGAGTAAAATGTGAAGAGCTTAGGTCCATTCTAGCCCTAGGATAGCCTAGAAGCTTTCCTAAGCCTTAGCCACCTTTAGATTAGGTCACCGCACCCTAGGAGGCCCTAAAACCCAAGTTCCAATCCTTCTCTGGATGTCCAGATAAGTTTTAGGATGTCCAGGACCCATAGCCAACTCTCGCACACTTCAAACCCACTTCTGCAGTGTTATTGGACGTCCAGACACTTTATCGGACATCCAATTTCTGCAAAATACCCAAAATAGAACCTGAAATCCTTCCTAACTCTGATTGGACATCTAGACAACAAGTCTAGACTTCTGATTTTTTAGTATAAGATGTCTGCTTATATTATTGGACGTCTGATACTACTCTCCAATTCCTGTTTTGAGATTTAAGCTGTGATCTTGGATCTCTAGGTCCCAAAACTCAATTCCAATCCCATAGGAACCTAAATTAAGGTGCCCTAACCCTAGTACATCACCTCTAGACCTTCCTAAGGACCTAATTAGGTCATCACTAAACCTAATTGACTTGGATCTTAGTCAATTCCATCAGCCTATTCAATTAGACTCATTGAGTCCAATTGAGCCCTGATCTCAGCACACACTGTCCAATTGGACTCAGTGAGAGTCCAATTGACCTAGACCTAAATTAATTGAGTTGTTTTACTCTTAATTAAGTTTCCACACACCCAATTAAACTTGTATTAAGTTTAATTCCACTTTACCTTAGTGAATTAGGGTTTATAACCCTAATTTGAGACATACCTTGACCTAAACCCACTAGAACCTAACCTAATCAACCTAGCCACCTAAGTTTTGACCCACACACACCATCCGCACAAAAATATCTAGCCTAGAGTTCTCTAGAACTCTCTACCATGTGTGGTTGCCTTGGTTGCCAAAAATAGCAACCAAGAGCAACTCAATTTTTAGATCCACATTTGGTGGATCTAAAAACCACCATCCACCCTCTCTCTCTCACTATCCCACGAGCTCCCACCATAGGCCTCTCTAGAGAATTCCATAATTCTCTAGAGAGCTTCCCTTAGGTCTATAAAAAGACCCAATGGGTGGCCATTTTCACCCATTCACTTCCTTGGCATTCATTCCACTTAGGCTAGCCACTTCCATCTCCACTCCACCTCCACGAGTTGAGCACCACCATGGAGGCCACCATCTCCATACCAGGAAGTTGGATCAGCTCCCCATCCTCTCTCCAAGGGCTGGCCTAAGCTCCATTGGTTGCCCCTCCTTCTTCTCTGAACCACTCAAAGGCCATCGGAGACCACCTCCAAATGCCCTTCCTTCTGCTGGATTGGTAGCTTAGCTCTTCGTATATTTACTGCTTTTATTTATTGCTTAGTAGTGTAGTCTTACTTCTCCCCCAATCATGCATGCAAAATCCCCCCATCGATTCTTGTATGTAATCATTTTCTGGTAGCTAGGTTTAATTTTCAGGCATTTATGTACAAGCTTTCCTCGAGATTTCCTTGTGAAACAACTCTTCCGCTGAATGAATGAAAAATACTTTTATATATATATATATTTATCTCTATATGTTTGAAATCACCATGAGCTTAACAATTGTCATTCTTTTTATGTGATTCAAGTTGCCTATTTCCAATTCCTAATATTCCTGCAACTAAGCATGTCATACCTAAATACGTAATAATCACGAACTGGCATGCTTTTCTAAACAAAGTAGAGTAAGATCGATTTCAAAAGTAAAAGCAATGCCTCCCAGAGACGAATGATTGGGACTCAAGTCTCGTTATTTTTACAAAACAATATCTTTGTTGGATCGTATTTCGCAACTATACTACGACGCTTTTATAAAAAATGCGAGCTACGATTTTTCCTCAACAAATGGCACCATTGCTGGGGAGGCAACATCATTTTCTGTGATTTCGATCTTTTTCAAACTATCACCGACAAATCTATCTCTGCTTTGTTTTCGATGTGCAGGACAACACAGAATGAAAACGGGATCTGCGCACACATCGAGCGCGGCGAGGAAAAATTAGGTGCACATCATCTCTCTTAGATTAGTTTTATTTTCTGAACCCTACGATTAGATCTACTTTCTGCAATCTCTTCTTTGAAAAAAAAAAGAAAAGAGATTTTACTCATTTTCGTGAAAAAGGGAAAAAAATCGAAAAGAAAAATTTTGAAAAAAATCTAGATTAGTTTTCATTTCGAATCTAGGTTAGTTGAAAAAAAAATATTTTTTTGTTCAATCTTTTGAAAAATTCTTTTTAAAGAAAAAAGTGCAAAAGTTTTGAAAAAGAAAAACAAAATTCTTTTTGGTGGAAGGCTTGAATTTCAAATTCAAACCTCTTTAAAAGCTTTTCTACCATCTTCTGATTTTGAGCCAGATTTCAATTCTAACTTAAAAATTCTATTGCCGAAAAATTAGTTAGTGAAAAATTTTGAAATTGAGGCTAAAAATTTATTTTCAAACCATCTTTCAAATGCCACTGTTACATTGAAAAAATACCAAGTATAAAACTTTTAGAAATTTACCAACTACACTGGGGTCAAATTGACCCAGATTCAAAATTTTTAAAATTTTAAAAAGCGATTTCAAGCATTCCGCAAATCTGTTTAGACCAAAAATGGTGGGGTTTGAAAGCTGATCTCATTAGATTTATTTTCCATATTTTTCCCAAATTTTTGAAAGTCATTTGATACTGTTTCAAAGTGAAAAATCGACCAGGGGTCAAAGTTCTAAATCTGACCCTCTGATATTCAAAATTCCCTTAAAATTTGGTTGAAATCGTAAAAATTCCAAAAAAATATTCTATGAAAAACTAATTAAAAAAGGAAATTACTCACAAAATTTCAAATTAATTGGATTCCAATTCTTATCAGAGAATCAACATTATTTTTGTGGTCTGCTGAAATAGAGAAAAACCCTAAAAGTGCATACAACTTAGGTTGAACCTTTAGGGTCACAACTAGAGACCACACTTTTGGATAACCTAGACTTAATCAAGTCTAGTTAGTCGTGAGCTTAGTCACCTTCTGGGCCACTCACCACAAACCCCACTGAAGAAAATGGGTTAAAATTAACTTTAAAATACGAAATCAACCCGAGTTCGTTGTCGTACTACTGGCGAGTTTAATCTCTCTTGCCAAACCTGGTGACTAAGTCTGCGGGGTAGCGTCAAACGACCATGGCTCGGGGGTCAACAGAACCAGACTGGCTGGGTTAGCTTGAGAGGTGGGATTCACTTTCAGTTGGTTATACGACGAACTTATCTTCAGGAATTTAAATCCCTAACGAAAAATCTGGTCACTTGATCTATGAGGACCATTTGATTGACAAGGCCTTAGCCTTGTCCTACGTGGCTACACCAACCCAGGGGTTGGGTGGTGTATGCACGGAAGGAGGTCACTTCGACCTCACTTGGTTGGACCTTGGGAGCCACTCCTAAGGAGGCGAGTCACCTCACCCAGGCCATCTTCTCCCCCCATTTCTTCTATCTTCCAAGCCGCGATGGCTAACACTGGATCTGGACCTAATCAGGATCTAGAAGAGCTGGACCCACGAGCTTATCAGCTCAACCTTGGGATCAGAACCGAAGGTGGGAAAAATGACTTTTCGCTTCGCCTGATCCTTCCCCTTAGGTTACCAAAATGGTTAACCCATATCCTAACCCTGGATATTATGACCCATACCAGTCGATCCCTCAAAGGACTGCACCTTATAACCCAGGATATGGATTTCATACTCCTGCTTCTCACCGATGGAACATGGGTAGACCTGATTCACCCCCTGGAACCCCTGAAGAGCTACCAGTGCATATGCGGCCGCATTACAGAATTCAGAGAGCTATAGCGAGCACTAAGGAAAAGGTCGCATCCTATCTACACGAAATCTAGGCTATCATTGAGCCGAACCAAAGACAAAGTTGGATTCCGCATCAACAAGCTATGATGGAGCTTCTTCGGGAAACAGCAGAGATAACAAGGCTAATGAGACAATCGAGAAACTCAAGAACTACTACTTTTCAGATATCAAGTGGAAAATAGCCTTGAAGACCTCGAGGAATCCGAAACGATTACGTCAGAAGGACACACAGAAGATTCTCGGGAGTAGATACTGGAAGATCACTCAGGGGAAAAAAAATCTAGCGTGGTTATGAGATAGGAGCAGGAAGTATACCGAATGGGTTCATCTGAAATTGAGAAGGAAAGGACTGATATCTCCAGGACTGAGTCACAATTAGATTATCTTGAATCCTGGGAGACACCTCTTGGGTTAGATAACCCAATCGAGACAAGGGAAGTAGATCCAATTGAGGATAAAGATCTTGAGGCAAGCATTACATGCGACACTACTGATCAATCTAGGCCACTTCCCATTGTAGGTGAACTTGTGCTAGAGCCAACATCTTCTGATCTACACTCTTCTTATTTCACCTACATCCCTAATTCATATGTTAGAGATTCTAAGATGACACTTTCTATCCCTGATCCTGACATCCGAAAACCAGAAGTAGCTCTAGTCAACTTAACTGAAGAAATAAATATGCTAACTAAGGTAGGAATTACTGAGGAACCCAATGCATATAAGGGTGAAGCTTTGAGTAGGAGCTGCGGATGCACCTATCATCCTAATAGATGGCTCGACTTTGAGGCTGAGGAGATAGCCTCTAATGAATCAGAGATGAGTACTGATGAGGACGAAGTAATTTCTGATGAGGATTTCAGTGACCTCCCCACAAATCTTCTACTTTCACAGATACCCCTATATGACCCGGAGCTTGGAGAGGGCATGATCTTTGATGTCAATTATCATTATGAGGATCCCTATGACTCAGATTCTGATTCTGAGATACATTTTGATCTACTCCTTCAGCAACTTCCTGCTAATTTGTGGGACATGATAAATTAGCTAAATCAACATCATGATCCCCCCTCTGATTATCCTCTATTTTCCACCACCACTCCACACTTTCTTACAGCTAGACTTTTTGGAGTAGGGGAGCATAATCAGCTGGTTTTCATCTCCGGACCACTGATCTTAGGAGCATATGAGCACATCTTTCCCCTAATCTTGGCCAGCTCCTATGCTAGAAATGACACATCTGATTGAGTTGTCGCCCAGCTGGAGGCGCTAAACTCAGCACATATAGATAGCATATATCCCACATTTCACCATCATCTATACATAACCATTTTTATACATAGCATATTTTTCTTTTAGCATCTTTCCCTTTTGTATATTGCATACTAACAGGTTGGCAAGTGCTGAATGTATATTTTCAGGAGCAATTCCAGGTGACTTCTACCCACTCATCCTCTGTCAGATTTATTTTCTTTTATATTCATGCATGAGGACAAGAAAAAACTTAGGCATGGGGGGGTAGATACAGAAAAACTGAAAAAAAAAAAATTATGCCAACATTTAGGAAAACCTCAGAGCTGCATGTAAAATGTACTTTAGGACCTTAAATAAAAGAACAACCGACTCCAGCTCTAATGCTAGCATTGGAGCTAGAAATCGTTCGCAACAGCCACTTCCAACTCACCTGCTCACCTTTTGTTTTAAATTTAGGGTCAAGCTGATTGTAACCCGATACGGGAATTTCACAAAGTACAAATTATATGAGGTTACATATTGCATTCATGAATAAGATTATTTTATTAAGAGAATGCATTAGGGATTTTATCCTTTGGTTGATTTCTGTAATCTTGAATCCAGTACAACTTTTCACACACACGTAGAATTTGCAATGGATTCACAGTGAAGGCTAATAAACGTCTTCAGTCTGTCGAGAAGAAGCAGTGCTTCTTTTCCTGAACCCTTGGACAGTGTTTTGGGAGTTAGGCAGATTTTCCTCCAAAAATCCACCAAATAGTGTGAGATGAGAGTAGAGTGTACTAGTGCTCAAAGATTAGTGCGAGGAATCTAGAATCCTAGATAATAGGTGATGATGCTCTGAGATGAGACATAGTTTTCACTCTAGGTTCCTGCGTATGCATTTTGTGTGAAATTGTGAGAGCCACCGAATAAGGCAAATACGCAGAGAGCGAGTTTTCACAAAACTAGGGCTAAGGTGGATGGTTACGACCATTCTTTATGGAATCCTCGGCTGAAGGAGGGTATTGATGTCAAGGTCAAAAATACACTGTCCTATCTGTCTTTCCTGGTGCCGTGAGTAGACACTTCCACCAAATAAGCCACCCAATGTCTCTTGAGTACCACCAATCCCTAATAATGCCTCCTCAATAAAGTTCATGGATGTATGCTAGTTGTGTGATGTTAAAAAAAAAAAACAAAAAAATGAAAAAAAAATGGAAAGAAAGAAAAACTGAAAAAATTACAAAAAGAAGAAAAAGCAAAGAAAAAAAAAGTGAATATTTAGTGTTTATTTCAGTTGCATTGAGGCAATACCACCAAATAAATTTGAGATCCACCGAATATGGCTCTAACCTATTTTTCGTGTGTTTCTGACCGCCCAAATACTGGCTGAGGAATCCCGACTTAGTATTAGGGTTATGAGAACTCAATTAAAGTGTTAATGCCTAGTGAGACCACCAAATACAGATCATATGTGTAAATCTAGTGAGGTTGTGAGCTCTAAGAAAAATAAGAGAAAGAAAGAATGAATACAAAGGAATCAGAAGAGAGCATAGTTTTTCTCATCTTTCTCTGAGTTGAGTTACTTAGTAATCTGGGAATCTAGATTCTGTAGTACTAGTCTCTATGTAGCACCAAGTTAGAGTGAGCCACCAAATATATAATCTTTTCCCTCAGAGATTCTCTACCAAGCCTCAAGCCGGGGTGGAATTCATAGAATATCTTAAATACCCCGAGGGAAGAAGTCTGCCTATCCTGCTAGAATTTTACTAGGGGTAGAGTACAGGCTTTAGAGGTGAATCAGTTTTCACTCAAATCCATTGCAAAAGCTACATAGCCGCACTTTCACGATTATTTGGATTTCTAGAGCATAGGATGAAAAAAAAAGGAGAAAAATCGCTATGCATACACTTGATAAAATAATCAGTCCCTTAAGGACCTTTGCTATAAATAATTTAGTCTTGCATTTGCTAGGGACTAGCAAGATTTAGGCATGGGGGTATGATTGCGCAGCAATCATAGGTCTTAATTGACCTAGATTAGGCTAGAACTTAGCATAAGTTAGGGTTATTCATGCATGCATGCGCATTATCTGCATCTTTACTGCTTTCCTTTAGCTATGCATAAAATAATGTTATAATGTACTGATTAAGTGCATTATGTCGATTGCAGGCAGTAAGCAGATCTGGAGCAGGATCTGAAGCTGGATCTGAAATAATGGGAGTTGTAGCAGAGCTGGAGCAGAAGGCCTAGTTTAGATGGAGGAATAATAATGTAAGGGGGTTAAAGGTTTTCTATTATATTAAGTAGAAATAAAGTAGTAAAATGTGAAGAGCTTAGGTCCATCCTGGCCCTAGGATAGCCTAGAAACTTTCCCAAGCCTTAGCCACCCTTTGATTAGGTCACCACACCTTAGGAAGCCCTCAAACCCTATTTCCAACCGTTCTCTGGACGTCCAAATAAGTTTTAGGACGTCCAGGACCCTTAGCCAACTCCCGCACACTTCAAACCCACTTCTGCAGTGTTATTGGACGTCAGACACTTTGTCAGACGTCCAATTTCTGCAGAATACCCAAAACAGAACCCGAATTCCTTCCTGACTCTGATTGGACATCCAGACAACAAGTCTGGACTTCTGATTTTTGAGTATAAGATGTTTGATTATATTATTAGACGTCTGATACTGCTCTCCAATTCTTGTTTTGAGATTTAAGTAGTGATCTTGGAACTCTAGGTCCCTAAACCCAATTCCAACCCCATAGGAACCTAAATTAAGGTACCCTAACCTAGTACATCACCTCTAGAACTTCCTAAGGACCTAATTAGGTCCTCACTAAACCTAATTGACTTGGATCTTAGTCAATTCCATCAGCCTATTCAATTAGACTCATTGAGTCCAATTAAGCCCTGATCTCAGCACACACTGTCCAATTGGACTCAGTGAGAGTCCAATTGACCTAGACCTAAATTAATTGAGTTGTTTTACTCTCAATTAAGTTTCCACACACCCAATTAAACTTGTATTAAGTTTAATTCCACTTTACCTTAGTGAATTAGGGTTTATAACCCTAATTTGAGACATACCTTGACCTAAACCACTAGAACCTAACCTAATCAACCTAGCCACCTAAGTTTTGACCCACACACACCATCCACAAGAAAATATCTAGCCTAGAGTTCTCTAGAACTCTTTACCATGTGTGGTTTCCTTGGTTGCCAAAAATAGCAACCAAGAGCCACTCAATTTTTAGATCCACATTTGGTGGATCTAAAAACCACCATCCACCCTCTCTCTGTCACTCTCCCACGAGCTCCCACCATAGGCCTCTCTAGAGAATTCCATAATTCTGTACAGAGCTTCCCTTAGGTCTATAAAAAGACCCAATGGTTGGCCATTTGCACCCATTCACTTCCTTGGCATTCATTCCACTTATGCTAGCCACTTCCATCTCCACTCCACCTCCACGAGTTGAGCACCACCATGGAGGCCACCATCTCCATGCCAGGAAGCTGGATCAGCTCCCCAACCTCTCTCCAAGGGCTGGCCTAAGCTCCATTGGCTGCCCCTCCTTCTTCTTTCAGCCACTCAAAGGCCATCGGAGACCACCTCTGAATGCCCTTCCTTCTGCTAGATTGGTAGCTTAGCTCTTTGTATATTTACTACGTTTATTTACTGCTTAGTAGTGTAGTCTTACTTCTCCCCCAATGATGCATGCGAAATCCCCCCATCGATTCTTGTATGCAATCATTTTCTGGTAGCTAGGCTTGATTTTCAAGCATTTATGTGCAAGCTTTCCTCGAGATTTCCTTGTGAAACAACTCTCCCACTGAATGAATGAAAAATGCTTTTATATATAGATTTTTCTCTATATGTTTGAAATCACCACGAGCTTAATAATTGTCATTCTTTTTGTGTGATTCAAGTTGCCTGTTTCCAATTCCTAATATTCTTGCAACTAAGCATGTAATACCTAAATACGTAATAATCACGAACTGGCATGCGATTTTAAACAAAGTAGAGTAAGATCAATTTCAAAAGTAAAAGCAACACCTCCCAGAGATGAACGACCGGGACTCAAGTCTCATTATTTTACAAAACAATCTTTGTTGGATCGTATTTTGGAACTATACTATGATGCTTTTATCAAAAACGCGAGCTACAATTTTCTACCAACAGTTGGTTTGGGGGTGATAAGGAGTTGAGATTCGATGCAACAACCCTTACTTGGTCATCAGTGATCTGAACTGAGCATTCATGAAATGGGTCCCTCCATTAGAGATAATGGCACGTGGGATACCGAACCGGGAAAAGATGTTCTGATGAATGAATTTGATTACCTACTTATGATCATTGGTTCAGGTCAGGATGGCTTCGATCCATTTGGACTTGTAGTCCACAGCGAGAAGAATGTACTCGAAGCCATTTGAGATAGGGAAGGGTCCCATGAAATCAATCCCCCAAATATCAAGGATTTGGCATATGAGAATCAGCTGTAAAGGCATCATATCACGGGGGCTCATGTTGCCAAAGGTCTGGCAGCGAGTGCATGCCTTACAGTGATCGTATGCATCCTTGAAAATCATGGGCCAGTAAAAGCCTCACTAGAGGACTTTTGCTGCGATTTTATGTCCGGAGAAGTGTCTGCCACAGGCCTGGTCATGGTAGGACAAAATGTCTCGAATTTCCTCTTCCAGGATGCACCGTCTGATGAGCTGATTAGCACCAATGAGGAAGAGGTATGGGTCTTCCCAGATGTAGTACTTGGCATCAGAAAGCAATTTGTCCTTCTTGGCCTTCGGCCAATCAGATGGGATCTGATGTGACTCCAAGTAGTTCACCAAATCAACGAACCAAGGAAGTCCCGCACTTATAGTCAAGAGGTGCTCATTAGGAAAGTGTTCTGTAATGGGTCCAGAAGGGTCGATGATTGAAGAAGGAAGACGGGACAAATGCTCAGCTACCACATTCTGCTTTTCCGCCTTATCGCAAATTGCGAGATCGAATTCTTGCAATAGCAAGATCCAGTGGATTAGTCGAGGTTTCGTATCCTTTGCGAGAAGGTGCCTCACTGTAGTGTTGTCTGAGTATATGATAACACGGGAACCCAAAAGATAAGATCTAAATTTTTCCAGGCCAAATACGATGGCTAGCAACTCTTTCTCAGTAACTATGTAGTTACGCTGAGCATTATCAAGTGTCTTGCTAGTGTAGTAGATGACCACGGGTTTTCCATCTATTTTTTGCCCAAGTATCGCACCCACGGCATAATCAGATGCATCACACATGATCTCAAAGGGTTGAGACCAGTCAAGGGATTGCGAAATAGGTGCTTAGGTAACTTAATAACGTAGGATCTCTAATGCTTAAGTGTACTCCTCGGTAATTTTGAAATGGGCATCCTTAGAGAGAAGATTAGTCAAGGGGCACATGATTTTTGAGAAATTGGGAATGAATCGATGGTAAAAAGTAACATGCCCTAGAAATGAATGAATGTCCATGATCGAGCTAGGCATAGGGAGTTTGGAAATCAGATTCACCTTGGCTTGATCAACCTGGATGCCTTTTCCAGAGACGAGATGTCCTAGGACAATTCCCTCAGGTACCATGAAATGGCTCTTTTCCTAGGAAAGAACCAAATTCACGTCAATGCACTGCCTAAGGATTTGGACCAAGTGTAGGAGGTAATCATCGAAAGATTCTCCAAATACCAAGAAGTCATCCATGAAGACCTCAAGGTATTCACCTACCATATCTGAGAGTATGTCAGGCATGCACCGCTAAAAAGTAGCAGGTGCATTGCAAAGATCGAATGGCATCCTTCGAAATGCGTACATCCCAAAGGGGCAGGTGAAGGTAGTCTTCTCTTGGTCCTCAAAATGGATTGCAACTTGGTTATAATTGAAGAACCCATCCAAGAAGAAGAAGAATCGATTTCCCGCTACTTTCTTGAGGATCTAATCAATGAACGGTAGTAGGAAATGATCCTTCTTTATGGAGGTATTGAGTCTTCTGTAATCAATGCAAACTCTCCACAAGTTCACTATACGGGTCGGTATGGTTTCTCCAGTTTCAGTCGTGATCACGATGAGACATGCCTTCTTAGGCACAACTTGGATTGAACTCACCCACCGACTGTCGGAGATTGGGTAGATGATCCCTGCATCTAACCACTTGATGATTTCCTTTTTCACGACATCCTTCAGGTTCGAATTTAGGTGTGTCTGCATTTCATGAGATGGTTGTGAGCCCTCTTCGATATAAATGTGATGTGTGCAATATGAGGGGCTGATGCCAGTCAGATCATCGAGAGTCCATCCAATGGCTCTTTGATGCTGCTGGAAGACAGTAATCACATGTGTTTCCTGATCAGATGTGAGTTGGGAGTTGATAATCACAAGAAACGTCTGATTGGAACCCAAAAAGACATACTTGAGATGGTCAGGGAGGGGTTTCAATTCCATAGCAGGATTATTAGCAACAGTAGGTGGTTTAGGATGCGTGTTGGGAGCAAAGGAGGGAGCTATGGGTGTGTCTAGGTTAGGTTCAAGCTCCTCTAATTGTGGGTTTTGATATTCTTGTGATTGATCAGAAATAATCGAGTTTTCCTTGATACATGGGTCCTCAACCACGGCATTGACATCATAAATTTGTTCGATAACTCCACAATTAATTCCTTGTTGGGCCTTAAATATGTCGATCTTTAGTGTCTTGCTCACAAATTTTAACACAATTTGGCCCTCCTCACAATTAATATTGGCCATAGCTATGGCCAGAAAGGGTCTCCCTAATATGATTGGTGTATTCTTCAAGTTCTCAGGAGCATCCATGTCTAAGACAATGAAATCCACAGGAAAGTAAAAATTGTGTACCCTAACTATGACATCTTCGAGAATTCCTTTTGGTGACTTAATAGACTGATCTGCTAACTATAAAGTCATCTCTGTCAGTTTCAGTTTAGATTCCTCAAAGTGGTCTAGTAGGGATTTGGGTATCAAATTGTTGGAAGCTCCTAGGTCCAATAAGGCTTGGTCAAACTGTATATCACCGATAGCATAGAAGATCAAAGGGGTTCCTGGATCTTTTGCCTTAGGCATGAGTTTGCTCAATATGATGGAGTTGGCTTGCTCTGACAGTATGATCGGGTTCCCGCCTTTGGTTCGCGGTTTGCGCTTGGGTGTACACACGTCTTTCAGGAATCGTGTGTAAGCCAGTACGTGGCAATTTGCATCCATCAAGGGGATGTCTATATGGACCTACTCAAAGAGCTTGACCAGGCCCTCCTCAGGTGCCACGATTTTGGTTGTCTTCTTTCCCTTGGTCAAGGCCCTAGAAAATGGAATCTTAGATGGTTCCTCTAAAATTTGCTTAGCCTCTTTATCAGGGATGGGTGTGTCCTGGATGACCAATCTAGGGTTAGGGTCTACAGTCTCATGCATGTCGTGGATAGGAAAAGGTGGGTCTTGTGTTGCTTTGCCACTACGGGTGGTGACGGAATTTAATCCTGCCTAATTTTTGTTTGGATTAGGGAAAATAGGTGTCTATTGCTAAAATCCTGAGTATGAACTTGAAACATCCATCTCATCAGGTGATGGAGTAGAAGGGGCCTAATAAACAAAGTGAGTTTGGCCCTGATTTGGGTTCATAACACGCCTCTGGTTCGACACATTATTCGAGTTTGGAAGAGACTGAGAAGGAAGTGCACCAGGCTGGCGAGCACTTGCCAGCTAGGCCAATTGATTTCTCAGCTCGAAGATCTCTTCTTTGTGCTATTTTTGCATGTCAACCAAGGTCTGGAGAATCAAAGATGTCTAATCTTCTTTAAGTAGTCCAGATTGGAAATTTTAATTAGGCCTTGGTTGAGTAGGTTGATATGGTCGCTGGTTCTGTGGTCGGGGTTGGAATTGGGATCTCAAATTCGGGTTATTTCGCAACCACGCAAAGTTAGGATGATTCCGCCATCCAGGGTTGTAGGTGTTAGAGAAAAGATTATTCTAGATGTCATGGAGATCCTCGCAAGTTTGAGGAGCTCCAAGATAATCAGGGTACAGGGATTCAGAGTTCCCCCAACTGTGGTTGGCTGACCCAAAGTTGCCTCCGAAGACATAATCAGACGGGGGTGGATATGCATCCATCCCTAGGGAGTGGTAGATGTTGTGCACATCCTCCCTTCCTGTGGGTGGGTGCACGTATGTGCTTTAAGGTGCAGAGGTGGATTTGTGTAGATGATGAGTGATGTCGTCCACCTTCTTTTCGGTAATGGCGACCCTTATCCAACTGACTGGCTACCAACTCCAGATCAATGGATGCGGAAAGGTCTCGAGATTCGATTATTTGTTAATGCACGGGTGGACGTCTGGCCGTATGCACCCAATGACTCATTATTTAGGGAGTTCTCACACATGTTCTCAAGAATTTCCCAGATCGTATCCTCATGTTGACCCATGATGCTACCACCACAGGTTGCATTGCCAAAGAGCTTGATGTCGTCACGGAGTCTGTGGTAAAAGGATTGGACTTGTTCCCACTTTAGAATTCTGTAATGGGGGCACTTACGCATGAGATCCAGAAAATGATCCCATGCCTCATGTAGACATTCTCCCGCTCCTTGGGAGAAGTGCATGATTTGGTGTCGCATCGTATTTGTATGACCAATGGGGTAGAATTTTTACAGGAAGGTGATTTGAAGTCCTCTCCATGTGTTGATCATGTGTGGTTGAGTTTGAAACCAGTGAGCGGCTTTGTCAGCTAGAGAGAATGAGAAGAGTTTCAAGAGTAATCCATCCCGATTTTGTACATCTGCCCTGAAAGTGTAGGCCAGATGTTTTAGATTTTTGATGTGCTGGAAAGGATCCACGGAGTTCAAGCCATGAAATTTTGGGGTCATATGAATAATGCTAGGCTTGAGATCCATCTCGGGTCCTCCTGCGAGAATGTTGATTCGGGGTTCGATCTCCACTGCTGCAGGTTTATAGTGATCTCGCATTTGAGAACGCAACGGTGGGTTGATGATGGCATTGATTTGATTTCGGAAATCATGGAATTGTTGCTTAAGGTTAGGTTGATCTTCTTGGTGATCCATAGCTGATAACGGGGAAGAAGGTTCTGAATCAAAAGATTTGTCAATGTGATTAGGTTGTTGCACAAACACAGAAGTCGAGGCTCAACCTCGACGAGAGTGAATGACTAATGGAGGCCTTAAGGGTGGTCTTAAGGACCTCCTCCTGAACATGCACTGATGGAGTATTTGAGGGGTAGCAGGTGATGGACCCAATCAAGACACCCAAAAAATTTTGGATGACTATAGAGATTCGGGGCGGATGATATCTCTAAGTCAGAAAGTTGTCCACCTGAGAATTACCTGGACAGCCAAAAAGGGAGAGTCTTGTGAAGACCCCTACATGGTAGAGCGCCCCCACAGGTTACAAGGTTTCCCCCACCCGACCTTTCTTGTCACTAAGAGTCCTGGTAGACCAGAATGGGGACTTAACCTCTTAAGTCTACCAGTTTTAAGTTAAGAGCAAAGGTGCTTATGATTTCACTTGAACTTTAAGATGTTTTTGTGCAAGGTGACCTAATTTGAAGATTGGTTAACCCAACAAGGTGGGTCAACTTCACCTGGTTGTCCTTTGAGAAATTTAGGCTCCTCTTTTAGTGTTCAAAATGAAATTAAGAGCCTGATTTTAGGGTTTGCTTGAATAGATCAATTCAAACAAGGCTTAGGCACACACACTATTTGGGAAGGTTAATTATTGATTAAGCAAGTGTGTCTCTAAAATCCTAAACTGGAAACCCTAGTTGACTCTAATTGGTCCAATTAAATTCATCCAAATGTGGTACCTAGGACTCAAGCAAGAAGGTGATAGCCCCAGATACCTTAAATCCTGAGTAGGTACACAAATCAGGGTTTGGATATTCTCTAAACATAATGTATCAAATTAGGCAACTTGATGATTAATCTAAGAATAGAATGCAAGTTGAACCCAATTGATTTGTTTCTTCTTTTAGTTTTTTCAGAATCAGGGGCTTAAGGAAAATTGGATGGAGTTTATATTCTCCTAGAGTGTTCTGATGTGCGGTTGATCATCCTCGAATGAATCCATGAAATGGATCACAATCAAAAGAGATAGAGCAAGTTAGTATCAAATCAGATATTACAATCAAGAGACCAAAGTTGCACGTTACTTCCCTGCAACGGTGCCAAAATGTTTACGAGTGAAATCGATGTTATAAAAGCTACGTCGTAGTATAGGTCGAAATCTCTTGAAAACAAATAAGATTTATTCTCGAAAGAAATCCGAGGTCGAACACAGGGAGCAAGTAACAATTAACTCTCAAGATTGCAATTCTATCAATGTATAACAATAAATCCAATCAAGAATGATATATATGATAAAGCAAATGTCAATGAAGCAAAAAGATTAGGGTAAAATGGTGATTTGAATCACCAATTACCCCTAAGCACAAATAAGCTCAAGTATCTCAAATAATGCAACAATAATATCAATGCAATAGTAGTATCAGTCGACGGTCAGGTCGATCAATCAACTTAAACAGCAGGTGCTACAGTGCTAGGGAAGCACTGTTCTTCTCTATCTTTTTCTTCTCTTCTTTTCCTTGGCTTCACGGACAGAGGGGCTCTGATTTTGGCTAAGTGTCGAAATCTCCTCAGAGCAAAACCATCCCATGACCCATGCTCTCTCTCTCCTTTCTCTCTTTAGGTTCCGCCCTCCTAAGGCCTCAAACAGTGTCAGCTAATCGGGTGAATAGGGATCCGTGTACCTGGGACCAAGCTCACCGACTATGCGTGGTGAGCGAGGAGTGAGAGCTTAGGCGGTTAATTGGGTGAGTGCCAAACCTGCGTGTAGTGTCACAAGCGAGTCAAGTGTCGAGTGAGAAGGGACCTCACCCCCGTGTGTTGAGGCGACTAGCCTACAGCACAAAATCAACTTATGTGGATATGAGATCCCGTGCGCTTCCGAGGTGGGACTAAACCACACTCTTCCTTTTCGCGTACAACTGTAGGGCTCTTCTCTTCAATTGCTGCAGCTACGAGGTTAAGGCCTTCAATTATCCACCTGGGATGATTCCTGAGACATAGCTGCGTCACTTGAAGGTGGCGCCAGGAGCTGCAGGTGCCTGGAGCTTGAAGAACAAGGCAGGGGTGACGATGGTGATTGCGGAGCACTAATGAAACCTAAAAAGTATGGATACGGCCTCACGGCCCAATTAAACAAGTTCAGGACCTTTGTCGGACCTCGGCGAATGTGTGGACGGTGGTCTTGTGGCATGAGAGTGTGTAAGGTGGCCGAACGGTGACAGACATGGCTGATGAGCCCATATTGGTAGGCTATTTAAGTATCTAAATGTCTAGACATTAACTTAATTTTAACATTTACATAGCATACATTAGGACGTAAATAAATTAATTCATATTTTTAGCTTAAGTGCATAATTCATGCAATTAGAATTAACCTAGGGTTGCATACATTTAATTAGTTAATTAATTAGGTGAACTATTTTAATTAACATAGAAGTTAAGGAGTTATGTATAAATAACCCTAATTATTTTATTCTTTCATTCTTC
Organism: Thalassia testudinum; assembly: GCA_037157565.1. Taxonomy (NCBI): domain Eukaryota; kingdom Viridiplantae; phylum Streptophyta; class Magnoliopsida; order Alismatales; family Hydrocharitaceae; genus Thalassia; species Thalassia testudinum. The sequence goes on along the minus strand of JAZHRO010000014.1, from coordinate 124,617,013 downwards.
TCCTTTGCAGGTAACTCCTCTAACTCCACCTCCTCCTCCTATGCATCACATTGATTCCATGGTGTTTTGAATTTCAAATCTTGGTAGCCATGGCCACAAAAGAGAAGGAAGAGCTGCTGTTGAGGAGGAGGCCACCACCCATTCCACCATTGTGCAGCATTCCACCACTGTGGGCCTCCACGGCCAAGCTCCGTCATACTGTGGGCCGGCGGGGTGACAGACCGCCACACTAAGAGGATGGACTTGAGCTCCACCGTGAACGAGCTCCTTGAAGCTTGCCTATTGTGAGTGCATCTACTGATGCACACTTGTTACCACCGTCATCAACTATCACCAACATCCACCTCCATCTTCTTCCCCATTCTTTGTTTTCCTCCACTCCACCAAAAAGAACCCAAAAACCTTGCCACACCCACTACAGCACAAAGACCTGCAACTCCTCCTACCAGCACCTTAACCCTGCCAAGCACACCTGCCCTCCACGTGCCCTCACCTCAACCAGCAGCCCACGCCAGCGCCATCTGCCACCGCATGCCCTCACCTTGGCCAACGCTCATGCCAGCACTTGCATGCCCTCGCCCGCGCACCAGCAGCCCCCTGCTCCATCAGACCACCCCCGCACGCCTTCATCCCAACAGCTCCCCAATCCATCAGACCACGCCCGCGCACCCTTGCAGCCTGCAAAGAGCCCTCCAGCTGCACCTGCAACCACCCAGTGCCCCAACTTCAGATTTCCTCAGTGCCTCCCCCCCACGCCAGCTTGCACATGCGTGCCTTCACTAGACCAGCACACCCGTGCACCCTTGCGCCTGCAAAGCATCCTCCAACAATGCCTTCCCTCCACATGCCCACGCCCCTTCGCCTTGACCATGCCTCAGCACCCCCACTTCAGAACACTCCAGTGCCTCCCTGCAAACCTCCAACCAGCGCCACTAGCATGCCCTCGTGCACCGTGTGCCCTGCAGAGCCCGCTCCTCCACGTGCCGACGCTCTGCGCATGTCTGCAGCACCCGCAATGCCCGCGCACTGCCCTCCTTGCACCTGCAACACGCACAGCTAGCGGCAGCCTCCTCCACCGCCGCCACTTCTTGCCTCCGATAGGCTAGCTCCGCCGTCTCGCAACTTGCCCCCGCCACCGTTGTGGAGCCCTCGCTCCGGCCAATCTACATCCAGAAAGTTCTTCGAACAATCCTTTCTCCCATGCACGAGGAGGAGGTAGAATCCTCTGTTAGTGGTCGAATTAATAATTACATTTCATGCCATTTCCATGAAAATGAATTTTGATTTATGATTATTTTATTATGGTGAAATTACGACTTCATACTCATGCTTTCTTATAATTGCGTGGCTTTTGTTATTCACATCTTTTGACATTGGTTTTGGATTAAGATGTGCACAAATTCTCTCTAATGCATGTCAATTGGAAATTACATAGATTCATCACATATATATTGAATATTTCAGTGAGGAAAAATTGCACATATACCCTTACATTTTCAAATTATTATGTACCTTCTTTTCATCGCATTTCATGTCAGATTTGACTATGGATTTCGCACTTCATTGAATGAATACGAGAAAAAAATATTCATGACTTTATTGCTTCATTGCCTTCCTGTGGACTTGCCCTGCTCTCCTGTGAGTGGTTTAATTGTAATTTTAATTATTTTGTTAAACAATTTTCCACCACTTCGATCCAACAACGACAAATCATCTTAATACATTATTCAAAAGTGAAAATTGTCTTACCAAATGGTGCCGTTGCCAGGGAGGCAACAGGCTTAATTAAATCTCATTCATTCATTCGTCCATTCACATTGGTTTAAATTTTGAATCATATTTAACTCTGGATTTTTTTTCTGATGCGAGTGCAACAATTTGCGACACACATTCTATGACTCGCAATCACACCAGTCATCGTGAGAGGTGACCCTTGACGTCGCCAGAGGAGAAATTGTTCGAGCTACCTTGCAAGGAACTAGATCGCTAGGAGGGGAAGGACGAGTTCGTGATGATCATCTCTGCACATTTAGTCGCTGATTTGATTAAAGTAGGATTAAGACTTTAGACCTAATTTTTCATTGCACATTTGGTTTGAAACCCTTGTTCTGGGGTACAGTTGAGGGGTTTGTTCCCCGATTTTGTTTTAGGCCCGTGTTGGGTAATTTTTGGGAGCCTGTTCCCTTTTCTTTAGATTTATGTTTTTAATTTCTTTTATGGATTATTTTATCTTTAATTTGCTTGTGCATAAGTAGCTAAAAAAAAAACTAAAACAAAAAAAAACACGAGCTACCTACTAGAAGCTACCTGCCCCTAGGTCGTATCATTTAGGATTGAATGAGCAGCATCTAGATCTAATTTCCTATCTTGCATATTGCATGAAGAATGCTGGAATCAGGCATGCACTTCTAACTTTGCATTTCTACCTGTCATGCAAATGCATTTGGATTAATTTCAAGACCACCTAATCTGTATTGAATAGATCTAACAAGTGGTCACATATTTTCTGGAAAAAGGACTAATTAAAGGAGGGACATTTTAAAAACCAAGGATTTAATTTTCAAACTTGGCGTGCGATTCAAAATTCAAAATCTTTACAGTGTATGCACACTTATATCTCTTGCTCCACGGCATGCGTTTATACACTTTTTAGGTTTCAAAATACTAGGATAAGAGCCCTCCTACCGTTGGATTCTTAAGTGTTTAGAACTTGTGATCAAAGGTTTTGTAACTCCAAAGAGAGGGATACCCTGTTGCGGATTTGTGGGGGAACTTGAGAAGCACCGCGAAAGCACAACTTCAAAGGAAGGCTTAAGCCTACTTTCATCCCTCGATCTTCCGTCTTCGGAGTTGCTCTGCCATTTGAGATTTAGGGAAGAACACCTAAGCTCCAACTAGGTCTTCTTAAGTGATCCATAGGTCGACAATAAGCGTGTAAATTGATTGAACAAATTATATTGTCACCTACAATCTGACTTAAAATCAAAAGCCTAAATTGGGAAAGACCTAAAAAGCCCTTTCGAATTGTGTTTTGTTTGGGGAATTTTGATTGAGGTGTGAGTTATAATGGACCACATTGATTTTCATCCTTTCACATCTTGCCCACACCCTTACCCCCACTTTGCACTCTTCGATCCCATATGTCGAGATTGTCCATCCTTTGATGGACATAATGACAATCATTGGGATCCGTTTTACTCCTATTATAGGAGTATTGACCTGGTTAAGCCCTAAATCAATGAGCAAAACATAGGAGTGGGATTTGCTTTGCCTAATATCCCACACACCATAGAAATACCCAACCCAGCCTCCTTGAATAATTATAATGGTTGGACAAACACTCCTGGGTACTATAAGCTTGAGCCTAACTTCTCTCCTGATAGAAATGACCTCTCCTCCTTGAAGATGGAAATACAGAAAATGCAAGACGAAATGATTGAATTATTAGGAGAATCTTCGAGAGCAGGCCAACAAGAAAGAGATGAAATTAGCCACCCAATCTACCCCATTGGGGATGACGTACACCCCTCTACAATAGATGCATCTCCCGTGAGAGATCTTCAGTTTAAGTTGGAAGGAATTTTGGGGATTATGTAAGGGAGAATAGCTACTTTTCAAGGATTGACCTTGAAACCTCCCTGTTAGATGACACTCCCTTGAGAGATCCATGCCTCAAGTGAGAGGAAGATACATATGAAAGTAGCTATGCATTGGATGAAGAAAGGTGACAACCCAAGGAAGATGATGATAAGGTTGAATATCCACCTGAATTATATTTGAGTCAAAAGAAGGGAATGATGGTACCATTGGAAGACCTCGACCCAAATGATAGTATTTTCATGACATTTGATGAAGTGGGACGAATTCAAATTGTTAATCATGCCCTCCCTTCTGATCACGAGATGGAACTCAAGCCCTCCCTTAGGGAACCTAACCCTGAAAAAATTGACCTATCTGAGGAGTCAGATGTTGCCAGTGTAAACCATTTACCTCAGATAGAGTACCCTAGGGGATCTGCTAAGATTTTAGATGATTCTAGACCTTGGGTATATGATGAATCATATGATGTGGAGAAGGAGAAATTATATGAGGAACCTACATTCAAGATTTAGAGTGACACTAAGGGTGATTATGTCTTATTTGAAGAGTTAGCCCCTTAGGATGTCACAAATTTGACCAAATTAGGTTTCCTTAGCACACCCATCGATGATATTTCTCCTCATGATGAAATGATGGAAAATTTGGATGAAACTTCTAAGATATATGTGGATTCACATATAGACTCTGGAGACGATTTAAGTAAAGAACAAGAACCCAGGGATGACGTTGATAGGATAATCCCCAGATCTGTTGCTTCCAACCTGCCTTCATTTGATTTGAAGTCACCCTTTGATTCGCTTATGTCTGAAGGCAAAATTTTGACTCCTAATGAAGTGCAGGAAGATACTTGTGATAGTGCAAGGAATGTTAGGGATGTGATTGAGGAATTAGGAAGAGTGTTAGGGATGGGCATCGAGCTGATTAAACCCAACCTAGATCTTATGGCCATCTCGCAACCTCAAAACATCGACACCCTAGACGATCCTTGGCTTAGAGATATGCTCACTTATGTTCTGACCGGGGGGCTTAACAGACTAATATTTCCTGTAATGGAGTATTGGGTATGGATTAATGATTTCATTAGTCAGTCCACTACCTTTGGGGTTTATCTCTGCACCATTCATTCCCCATTCCTTTTGGAGGATCCTTGTCATCCTGCCCCTACCCCTTTGGAGGTTGTTATGCCAGTTTATCCTTTAGAACCTCTTCTGGTGACTTGGGAAGATTTCATTCCCATCTTAGTTGGGGGAGCATTTTCTATTGGGATTCATCATTAGCTCGCCAACATCCTAGGTTACCTGTTTTCTAGGCTAGCATTACTTTTCTCATTTTTAGGCCCTATTTCTGCAATCCTTGAACCTGATTTGCAGGTTCTTTAGCTACTCGGCTGCTAACAAAAGAACAGCAGCCCATCTCTGACCCAGGTAATATCCTTCTATGCAATGGGGACATTGTAGATTTTAGGCATGGGGGGGTGTACTTCGGGATATACATAGCATTTATACATAGTGCATTCATGCATTTAGTTAAAGCATTCCACATTGCATACATTTGCACTAAAAAAAAAAAAAGAAAAAGAGAGAAAAATATTTTGTAATTATTGAGCTTAACTGGCTAGGCCCTGCATTCTTAAGCAAATCAGAACTCTAGGTTAAACTAAGTTGATTCTAGGGTCGAACTTTAGAAGCTAAGTGAGCTACTAGCTTTAGACCTTTAAGGTCCTTTGTGGACTTAAAAACTTAAGTAGGAGTTAAGTTGTGGACCATTCCTCAAGAGGTTGAGCAAGGAAAGCTAGGGATTGAGTTAAAAGGTGGGCTAGTACCTGGAGACTTGTTCTACCTTTTGGTTTATGGGTCCTTATAACCCAAGCATCCAAATTTCACACACTTGGTCTTGTGTAAGTGATCACCTTAATTCCTTTCTTAAAAGAAATTTGGTTCTCTTAGTTTTGACTTAGGAGAGGCTTGAAAACACAATTTGATTGTAAGAGTTCCTGCTGCAAGAGAGGTGGAGTATATACTCACCTTGAGGATGCGATGATAACATATTACCTCCTCGACGCTTGTCTCTTAGGATATCCATCCTACTGGAGGCATGTAAGCACATTGTGCGGTTCAGATACCATGGGCGGCCCTATCCTGAAGTGCCGATTGCCACAAGTCTGAATTCGCTTAAGAAATCTATGGTCGATACTATCTCAAAGTGTCGATTGCTAGGAGTTCTTGGGGTTGCTATGGGCAGTGCTATCTCAAAGCATTGAAAGCCAGGCACCCTTCGGGTACGGTGATGGGGACAATGAATCCGACATAGACCGTGTTGATAGTTGATCCAAGGCTAGACTTAGAGGAATCAAATAAATATATATATATATAAATCCTTTTTCCATTCTAGGTTGGCAGTCATACCAACCTCAAATAACTCAATCCAATGCATATGCACGAATGCTTTAATCTCAGGGATCAATAAACCTTAGGGTAGAGTCAGAAATCAGGGAAACTTGTGCCTGCAACTCGTCTTTAGCCGACCTAGTTTGTAACTTAGCAACTACTTGGGAACTTTAGGTCTAAAGTCTGAACTTAATATGTTTCTAAAGGAAGACCGATTGGGTTTTCTAGTTTACTTGGAGTGCTAGGTTTTGCTTGGATTTTATTAGCCCATATGCTACCAAAAACTAGGCATGTGGGTATTTGCTTAGCCCATATTTATGGGCTATTTAAGTATCTAAATGTCCAGACATTAAGTTAATTTTAACATTTACATACCATACATTAGGATGTAAATAAATTAATTCATATTTTTAGCTTAAGTGCATAATTCATGCATTTAGAATTAACCTAGGGTTGCATACATTTAATTAGTTAATTAATTAGGTGTACTACTTTAATTAACATAGAAGTTAAGGAGTTATGCATAAATAACCTTAATTATTTTATTCTTTTATTCTTCTTCTCCTTTGCAGGGAACTCCTCTGACTCCGCCTCCTCCTCCTGTGCATCACATTGATTCAACAGTGTTTTGAATTTCAAATCTTGGTAGCCGTGGCTACAAAAGAGAAGGAAGAGTTGCCGTTGAGGAGGAGGCCACCACCCATTCCACCACTATGCAACATTCCAGCACCGTGGGCCTCCATAGCCAAGCTCCATCATACTATGGGCCAGTGGGTTGATAGACTGCCATGCCAAGAGGATGGACTTAACCACCACCGTGCACGAGCTCCTTGAAGCTCGCCTACTGTGAGTGCAGCTACTGATGCACACCTGTTACCACCGTCATCAACTATCACCAGCATCCACCTCCATCTTCTTCCCCATTCTCTATTTTCCTCCATGATTGCACCGCAAAAATACACCTGCAATTGTGTCGTCTTGTGCTATTTTCTAGCATTACCAGTGCATATTAGGTAGACATAGTCGTATTGTAAAAATACACACATGCATGCATTTAATTGAGAGGGGAGGAGAGTGAAATAAATGGCCTTGAAATTTACATTTTTCCTGAAGTGCTGCTTTGCAAAATTCACCATCTTTATTTTTTATTTTTGTTTGACTTTGAATTCTTCCCGCGGCTGCAAGACATGGCCTCTTCTTCCTCACGCCATGCTCTGCATAGCAGCTTGCCCTACAGCAAGCACTCCCTGCAGCCGCATGCACAGCCATGCACAGCCAGGGCATGGTTGTGCATGCCTTCTTCCTCTATAAAGCAAGCTCGACTTGCTTCTTTGGAAGTGAGCCTGGTCCACGCCAAAAAAACCACAGCAGCTTCTTCTCCAGGCCGTCTCCTCCCCTCTCCCTTCATACGTAGCTTCTCCTCTGAGCAGCCACTCTGCGGGTAGGAGTACCTCACTGTGGTGCACAACCACCACTGTGAGTCCACCACCGCCCAACTCATTAAAGAGCCGGTGGGCGTGGTGGTTCTCTTCCCTATTTCAACGTTCAAGCCAACCCCGCCATTGCCACAAAGCTTCAAGCTTTGAAGCTCAACCTGCCACTGCGCACCCCTGCAGCAGCCGGCCAAGCTCCACTACTCATGCCAGCACACCCTGTTTCACTCCTTCGCCCGCCCCATTCCACGCTCCGTCGCGAAGTCCCGCCCGCAACCCAGCCGGCGTAGCCTCTTCCTCACGCACGAAGAGCCATCCAAGCCTCCCGCACACACAGCACCAGATACGCCTGGTCGCGCAGCTCGGCCATGCACTGTAGCCACTGTCCACGCTAGTCAGCGGAACACTGTGGCTACAGTGCGGTGACCGATAAGTTTCTCACTTAACCTCTCACCTGGTGCACCGTAACCAATCCCAGCCCGCGTCCAAGTCCCGCCCACGCGTCTGCATGCGCCTGCGTCTGCCAGCGCCCGCACCCGCCCGCGTATTCACCTGCTTCAGGGTCTGCCTGCTCCCGCTCCCTTCGCCCATGTACGCTCGCCCGCCTCACCGCGCAGCACGGTGTGCTGTAGCCTCTCTCCCTCGCGCTCACTCCCTCCAATGCGCACCTCTCCACACGCCTACGCGCCTACGTGCATGCGTGGATCATCAAACAATGCCTTGAGGACGCGGACGACTTAACTACCCTTTTCTTCACAGCAGGTGCTCTTTCTCTCTCTCTCACTTTCTCTCAGCACTCTCTCGCACTCTCTGCACACACATACACACACACTCACACTCTCATACACACGCCTATACACTAATATATACTGATATATATATATACATACATATATATATTTATATATATATATTTATATACATACATATATGTATACTTATATCTATACATATAGTAGTACGTATATAACTAAGTATTATTATACATATATACATATATATATATATCTATATACTTATATATATATATACATATATATTTACATATATACATATACTTATATACATATAAATATATATATATATATATATTATTACCTATATAACTAAGTATAAGTATTGATACATATATATATATACATATATACACATATACTTATACATATATATATATATACAAATATACATACATATATACATATATATCTATAACTATATGTACATATATATATATATATATACATATCTATCTACATATATCTATATACATATATTACTATATACAGATACATATATATATATATATATAGTTATATATACATACATATACATATATATATATATATATATATATATCTATACATATATCTATCTATACATATATTTACAAATCTATATATATATACATATAAATATACATATATATATATATATACATATAACTACATATATACCTATATTTATAACCATATATACATATAGATATATTTACATATATACATATATATATATACTTTCATATCACCTACCATACGTTGTATTGTGGGAATATCTGCACCAATTGCTGATATTCCCCGATACACGCGTATAGAAAGCGTGTTCGCATTCATCTTCCACCCATCCACCATACATTCCACGCGGCACTTCGTCCTGTTGGTTGCGTCTTTCTAGACGATGACCAACTCGACACCATGCTACACGCCATCTCCGCCTCCGCCCCCACCCATTTATACATAAATAATATATACATATATATATATACTATATTTCTTTATTTCTGTTTCTTTTTCCTACCAGTAAAAAGATAAAAAGATATATATGAAAGAGAAAAGATAATCCTTGACTTGCAGGTACTTAGTCTTACGAAGACTAGTTTTGAAACCCTAATTTGGCTCAAAGCTAAGAACCTAGTTTTGAGGGTGTGCCTCAAGGACAAGAATTATCAGAAAAAAAATGTAAATAGAAAAACACCAAAAACACAATAAACGAACGGAAGAGATTCATTGTAGGAAAGGCGTAGAAACTTCACTTCTAATCCCACTTCCCTGAGTTCGACCCTAGGCCTAAAAGTGACCAAGATAAAATCAAGTAGGCCAGGTAAAAAATTTTGTAAAGAGATGGTTAGGCTCGATTTATGTCAACTACTATACACATTTCAATGATAAAATCACCATATTAACACAACCTGTCCGGGTCCGAACACATCCCTTTTCATGGCGCCGTTGCCAGGGAAGTGCATATTCAAGTAAGTTTCTATTCCATTCCTTTCATTTTTCTCTTCTCTCTTCACAGGTGTTTTTGTTTATTGCTGTGCAGGTGAACCTGTTGCAAGGAGAAGGTAGGCAGATGAAGTTGGAAACGTGGGCAGGTCCAAGGCGGGAACGAGAGCGTGAAGATGCCGACACCGCACTGGAGCTTCGCACACGTTGCTGAACAAGTAGGTCTTCTTTTCTTAAGCAACTTAGGTCAACTTGTCACCTTAAAAAAAAATAATAAATAAAATATAATAATAAAAACTAAAAACTAGAAAAACTTCTTGGGATCTCTTGGGGCAAGTGGATTAAAATTCACTTGTTTGATTGTTTGCCTTTACTCCCACCGCCCCAGGATTTCCCACAAAACTTCGCATAGCGAAGATCCAAGAATCTTGATTCTTGAATCTTTCGCCATGTGAAGTATTCTTTGAGGCAAATGAAAAGATTGATTGCCACCCCTCTTTGCCTCATTTACCTGCAATTCAGGATCACCTTTTTGGTGGGGAGTCTTGGAATTGAGTTGATTCCAACCTCACCACGACCTTTCACGTGCCTAAGATTCGATCCCAAATATTTCAACCCGAACAATTTGATTTTCTTTATCTTTTGGTTGAGCCTTGTGTGTGGAAATCATTTTGGTGATTGGGAGCACTTGAATTGAAGTGCTTTGGTTCCCTTTCCCACTAATCTAAAATTGATTCGTGGATCCATGCATAGAAATCTCCATTTAGGGAAGCCCATTGCATTTTAGCATGCATTCACCAACTGACATTGAAGAAGGGTTTGTTGGGCTTAGAAGAAAACTTGTATTCTTCCAAAACCCGGAGATTGGTTGAATTGGTAATCCAGAGAAATCCTAAAATCTATACTACTTAAGACAGAATTATAAAAACCATTCACCAATTAAAACTTCAATTCGGGGAGATTTTCCTGTTGCATGCTTGGTTTACACACTCTAAAAATCAATCACTTGGGCATTACCTGTAAATAATGCCCTTCACATTCCAGAAGCACTTGATCCTAAGCCTCTAACTAAAATTGGTAGCAACTTGACCCTTATTAAGGATTGGAGGTCTAACTACCTGCGTGTAGCACCTACGTGCTGGTGAGGGTTCCCGCATGCTATCAGGTGTCTAAGACTGGGGCAAACGGCCTTTCAATCTGGCCCAGTGGTTCTGCAGTGCTCACATTCTGTTCCGTAGTTCGTGATAGTAGGTAACTTAGATCTTTAGGTCTAAGGGCACACTGTAGAGGTTAGGAAGTTGATTGTATTGATTTATCATCAAGTGTACCTTTGCAGCGTCATTTCTCTCATCTCTTTTCCCTTCTTATCCCTCCAATTCTTCCTGTGGTAGTGCATGTTTGGAAGGAGGTCACAAAACCCTGAACTGTGTGAATGGCCTGATAATTTTAGAAAAGAAGCCGCATTGTCCTCCTCCTCCACAGACAGGCTGCACGCCTATCCGCAAATCCCGAGGGAGGAAACCGCCCTCAAAACCCACCAGGTGGTGGAGCCTTGGATCCCATAACCCGCCTCCAAGCCTAAATGGAAATGTATAATGACCAAATTGAAGCTATTAGGGAAACATTAGAGGAAATGCAGAACCCTCCCAAATGGGAGGAGCCTAGGTCACTTAGCTCCTATCAGAATCCCGCTGCTACAGAGACCATAGGACAAATTCGGGTCCCCATGGGCAGGGACGACTTTGAACTAAAACCTAACATAATTGGCCTAATAAATTTTCACTTCGATGGTCTTGCAAGTGAAGATCCTTTTCTCCACTTGGAAGACCTAACCCGATTGGCTGAAACTGTTAAACCAAGAAATATCGGGTTAGCTATAGTCCTCATGAAAATGTTCCCGTTTTCATTGCTGGATAAAGCGTAGCAGTGGTTACCACACTTGGGAGAACCATCCACTCTTGTGAGGAGATGCGAATAGCATTTCTCAAGAACTTCCCAATCCGGAGAACTAATGCGCTTCGCCGTGCTATCACTTCATTTACGCAACAAAACGGCGAACAGTTTCATGAGGCATGGGAGGGATATAATGACCTCCTCAGGAAGTGTTCGCACCACAGTCTGCCTAAGTGGCATATAGCCTAGATTTTCTACTATGGGCTAAATGAGACTTTGAAGCAGATTGCAGATGCTTCCTACGGAGGGAATTTCATGAATAAAGACGAGAATGGAGCATTCAAATTATTTGAAAATATGAGTGAAAACTCAATGAACAATGCCTCCAGTGTCGCCTTTAATCATACCAGCCTGCCCCGTAATGTCCACGAAGTTGACACGGGACCCTCCCATTCATCCACTGATCTCAGCCTTATCGCACAAAAATTGGATGAAGTCTCTATCGTGCATAAGAAGCTGGACGAGCTTCTGGCCAACCCCGCCCGTTCTATGGCAAACACCCCCACCTCACCACTTCGTCACAATCCCAATTCTTCCAACACCAGGCTTATCCCGAGAAACCCAGTAAGACCTTCCTTACCGAGTGTCGCACTGAGAGATTCGGTAAGTCATGTGGATCTGGCCTCTACGAGCCAGTATTTTGACACAGAGGACCAAGCCTCCGTGTGCTCGGATGCGTATTTACACGCGAACATGTTTTCTGGCATAGAAGATGCTTGCGCCCTGGGGAACAACCTGTTCTATGCCACTTATAACCCAGGGTGGCGAAATCATCCAAACTTTGCATGGTCCAACAACCCGCAGCACCAAAACCCCACAGGTGGACCAATGCGACCGTCCGCACCCGTCATCCCAAGGGCCCAGTCTAATCCTATGGCGAATCCGCCATCAGGCCCTTGCATACCACAAGCAGAACACGCATCAAGTCCTCTTGATAAATTGATGCCAATGATGACGAAAATGTCAAAGTGCCATGAAGAAAACATGACCTCTCTTCAGCACCAATTGGCACAATATAATGCTGAGATCAGTCAACTAAGCATGGCGACTCAATCTCAGGGCACTCTTCCTGCCCAACCTGTTCCAAACCCGCGAAATTTCATACCCCGTGGTCCTCAACCACAGGTATGACCTTCTCAGGGGTAGGTTCACCAGATTCTACAAGCTTCGAGCATTCCACTGGGATTTCAAGCTAATCCCGCTGCAGCACCTCACTCTTATGTCCCTATTGCGAACCCTCCTCCGCTGTATGATCCCACTGGACCCGCATCATCCAATGCGATGACTACGAGAAGCGGTAAGCAGACCGTCGATCTGCCTTGACCTGATCTTGGCCCATCTTCTTCGTCACCCTCTCATTCGGGAAGCGCACCGCATTCACGAGAAGACGATACACCCAAATTGGTGCCAGAATCAGTTCCATTCCCTGAGGCTCTACTGAGGGAGCCAAAAGGCAAAAGAAAGATACGCAGGCCTTTGATAACCTGCGTAACTTGTTCAAGGATGTTGAAATCAAGGTACCCCTGCTCAAGGCTATAGACCACATACTTACTGTCGCCTGATTTTTCAAAGACTACACAACACCCAGGCGACAGTCAAAGAAAACCAATAATCCGGTGGTTCTCTCACCTCATGCGAGTTGTGCTATAATGTCAAATCTACCACTGAAGCAGAAAGATCCGGGCACACCACTTATTTCTTGTAGCATCCAAGGCTGCATTTTTAACCGTGCCCTGCTTGATCTAGGATCTTCCATCAATCTTATACCGACCATCATGCTCGAAAAATTTTTCTTGGGAAATCTGAAACCCACCCCTGTCACGTTATAGTTAGTAGATCGTTCTGTCAAAATCCCAAAGGGTGTGGTGGAAGACGTGGTGGTTAGGGTCAATAGTCTCTGTTTTCCTGTTGACTTTCTTGTTTTAGATATGGAAGTTCCTAGCTCACTTTCTGATTGTTCGATCATCCTTGGGTGACCTTTCTTGGCCACAGCCTGCGCCCATATCGACTGCGAGTCGGGCTGTATTGAGATTGCCATTGGATCTGAAAAGCTTAAGGTTAACATCTTCAAGGCAACCAAGAACTTTGATTGAGATTGCATCGAGGATGACACGTCTGATGAAGACATGGCCGTCAGCGCGTGTACCAAACTAAGTGGGACCTATTCGAACTGCTGTGGATTACCTGTAAACATTGACAATTTCCTGACTGACACATATTGTGACGTTCCCCCATCCCTCCCTTGTCCCGTACCTTCTCCTGGCCAGACTTCTGATGAGGTTTTCTCTGCTTCCCATACCTCGTGGTCTAAGTCATATCCGAGCTACTCACCGCCAATCCACACTCTTGAAGACCAGATTGCCCTTTCTTTCCTGCCAAATCAGGCGGAGTTGCAAATCCACACTGGGACCTTGAGCCCATATACTTCTCACTAGGGCTATTCCTTTTTGGATCCATCTATCCAAGAAGCCCCTCTTCCTGGCCAATCTAAAGGCCAACTTCTTCCTCCCGACTTGTTCTCTGATCCGCCGGGGACACTCTCGTCCCCAAAAATGCCAGATCTTTCACCATCCACTCCCAAGCTGAAAGTGTTGCCTAGTACACTTAAGTATGTTTTCCTAGGACCAAATGAAATGCTCCCCATAATCATCAGTTCAAAGTTGACCAGGGAGCAAGAGTGCAAACTAACAAAGGTCCTCATAGAACACAAGGCAGCCATTGGATGGTCTTTATCAGACTTATCTAGCATTAGCCCCTCCTACTGCACTCACCGTATATATACGGAGGAGGAGGTTTGACCTTCCCACGAGATGCAGCAACGTCTCAACCTTAACATGCGGGAGGTCGTTAAAAAAGAAATCAATAAGTGGCTGGATGTGGGTATTATCTACCCGATCAGCGACAGCCCCTGGGTGAGTCCGATTCACGTCATGCCCAAAAAGGCAGGACTCACCATCCGTGTCAATGACAGGGGCGAATCCATCCCTACACGCACTCCTACATCTTGGAGAGTGTGTGTAGATTATAGGAAACTCAATGCTGCAACTAAGAAAGATCACTTTCCACTACCTTTCATTGACCAAATCCTAAAGTGGTTAGCGGGAAATAAATTTTTCTGTTTCCTGGATGGATTCTTAGGATATAACCAGGTGGCAATTGACCCCCAAGACCAAGAGAAAATCACTTTTACCTGCCCCTTCGGCGCCTTTGCATTTAGTAGGATGCCATTCGGACTTTCTAATGCGCCAGCAACTTTCCAGAGTTGTATGATGGCGATATTCCATGAAATGGTGGGTAACTTTCTCGAGGTCTTCATGGATGACTTTTCGGTCTTTGGACCATCTTTTGATGATTGTCTTGCCAACCTGACCCGTATCCTTAGGAGATGTATTGATGTAAACCTCGTGCTTTCTTGGGAAAAAAGTCATTTTATGGTGCACGAGGGAATTGTTCTCGGACATACATCTTCGATAGGGGTATTGAGGTTGATAGAGCTAAGCTTGACGTAATTGTTGATTTACCTGTGCCTGGCTTTGTCAAACAAATCCACTCCTTCCTGGGACACATTGGTTTCTATAGGAGATTTATCAAAGATTTCTCCAAGATTTCTCGACCTTTAACTCATCTCCTATCGACCAACATACCCTTCGATATGGGACCCGACTGCATACAAGCATTCACGTAGCTGCGTAATGCTATTACCAAGGCCCTTGTTCTCCAGCCACCTAATTGGTCCTTCGACTTTGAACTCATGTGTGACGCTTCCGACCTTGCAGTCGGAGCCATCCTGGGACAAAGACGCGACAGACACCCCTTTGTGGTGTACTACGCTAGTAAGACGTTGGACGAGGCCCAACGTAATTATACTACCACTGAAAAAGAACTATTGGCAGTCGTCTTTGGGCTGGAGAAATTTCGCTCTTATCTTCTGGGCTCACACATTATTGTTTTCACTGATCACGCGGCCATTCGCCATCTCATGCACATGAAGGATGCCAAGCCTAGACCGATTCGTTGGATCCTTCTGCTCCAAGAATTTGACATTAAGATCCGCGATAAGGCCAGAGCCCAGAATGTTGTGGCTGATCATCTTTCCAGACTAGACCCTGACCATATTGAACTTACTCTGCCGATCAATGAAATTTTTCCTGATGATTACCTAGTGGCAATTAATGTGGCAAGTGGACCATGGTATGCGGACATTGCCAATTACCTTGCTTCTGGATCCCTTCCACGTGGCTGGCCTAAAAACCAGTGCGAGCGTCTCATGGCAGAACGAAAGTATTATTTCTGGGATAATCCACTTCTCTTTCGAATAGGTGTTGATCAAATCATCTGTCACTGTGTTCCTGACAGTGAATTCCCCAGTGTGCTATCCTTTTGCCACGATCAGGCCTGCAGAGGCCATTTCTCTGGGAGGAAAACTGCAGCCAAGGTATTGCAGTGCAGTTTCTTTTGGCCCTCCCTTCACCAGGATGCACACAATTATGCCAAGCATTGCACTAGGTGCCAGTCATTAGGGTCGATGTCACGTGGTGACATGATGCCCTTACAACCCATCCTAACTGCAGAAATCTTCGACATTTGGGGAATTGATTTCATGGGTCCCTTTCCTCCTTCCAACGGCTTTGAATTCATTCTCATGGCTGTTGATTATGTTTCAAAATGGATCGATGCTATTCCCACACGCTGTGCTTACCATGTTATATCCACTCGCTTTGTCAAAGACCACATCTTTGCGTGCTTTGGGATCCCTCAAGCCATTATCTCGGATGAAGGAATCCACTTTACCCATGCTTCTTTTCGGGCACTTCTGAGGAAATACGGAGTCCACCATCATATCGCATCTTCATATCATCCTCAGACGAACGGCCAAGCAGAGGTATCAAACTGGCAAATCAAGCAAATTCTCCAGAAAACGATTCGGCCTGACCGTAAGGATTGGTCCAACAAGCTGATTGACGCACTTTGGGCGTAACGGACCGCCTTCAAGGCTCCCCTTGGTATGTCTCCTTATAGAATCATTTACGGGAAGCCTTGTCATTTGCCCGTGGAGTTGGAGCACCGCGCTTATTGGGCGGTTCGCCAATGTAACCTCGACCAAGACCTATGTGGTCGAGAAAGGAAACTCCAACTCCAGGAGCTGGAAGAGCTCCATCGTGAAGCCTATGATTCTGCTTTAACCTTCAATCAACACACTAAGGCTTTTCACGATAGCCGTATTCGACTGAAAGAATTTGAGCCATCTCAGCAAGTTTGGTTCTACAAGGCCCGGCTCAAATTCTTTCCTGGGAAATTGAAGTCCAAATGGACTGGTCCTTTCTTGGTCTCGAGACCATTTCCCAACGGGGCCATTGAGATTGATGATTCCAAATCTGGGCATAAATTTATGGTCAACGGGCAGCGTTTGAAACCCTATCTTACTCATGAACCTGCCCCCATTGGAGAAGCTATTGCCATGATGGAGGGTAACTAATTTTTTGTGCCTCATTCTAAGTCCAGCTGGGGACGTTAAATTCAGCGCTCGTTGGGAGGCACCCCAACAACACTCACTATCCACCATCACTTTTCACGCCACTATCACGATCACTTCACCACCCACCATCCACCCACACTACCACCCTGCTGTATCCCTGCACCTCAGCTCTCCTTACCCGATCTTTCGTCCTTTCTCTACCCTATCCTGCATGCATATGAGGACATAGCATCGTTTGGCATGGGGGGGTGGATAGGCATCCTTAGGATCTAGGTATTTTAGGGTATCATGCAGTTTCCATCTATATATATATATATATATATACAAAAAAAAATGGTGTTTGGTAATGATCTGAAGGATGAAACAAAAATACAATAAGTGTTTATGGATATCCAACCACTGTTTTGAAGACTTTCCAGGCCACAAAAGCTTGATTCGCTCAGGCTTGGCTTAATTCACTTGAGCATTGACAAGATAGATCGAAATCTCTCCTAACTAAGGACGTATTCTTGTACCTGAGAAATCAGTACAGGATTCGTTGGTTTGCTTCTACTTGAGAGCCCAAGTAATCTTGGTTCACACTACACATATCAAGAAAGACCAAGTGAACATAAGATCCAACCCTAGTGTTCATTAGGGAAGGTGGAGTCCTTACCTATGTGCGCAGGTAGACTTTTTATCACAGGTTTTAGTCTTGTGTTTAGGAGAGACTCTTTCCACCAAAAAGAAACACTCCCACCAAAAAGAAAAGTGTGCTCCTCCAAATAATATTGTAAGAGATATACTGGCACGTGTTTAAAAAAAAAATGCAAATTAGTCAATATATCAACAAATATCTGTAAAGTCTTCGCCCTACAAAAATTCTTCAGGGCAAGTTACAAATACCCTATCTTCTTTGAGCCACAAATGTCAGAAAATGGGAGTTGAGTTTTCCGTCATCTCTTTAAGGGTCAATCCGAAGACATGAGCTGAAACTGGGACCAACCTGTACTTAAAAATTTGTGAAACCCTGGCCTTGAGTCTTAATGTTCATCTGGTCAGTCTTGATCTTCCACTATGCACAAACCATAATCTCTTGAGCTCTCGAGTACGGCAAAAACCTCCTGGGTCCTGGAAATCGTACTTAAGGTTTAAATATCAAGAGTCCAGGTTAGTTGAGAGATGATCTAGGTCATGTGAGACTTAAAGTACTGGTAGTCTTCTGTGCAATTGGTTCTCACAATATCCAACATTAAACACCCTTATGTCGCCTCAGAGAAAATCTTCAACTTAAGATCATTTCTAAATACAATACAAAAAAATGTTTTGCTAGGGACTAGCAAAAGATAGGCATGGGGGTATGATTGCACTGCAAAAATACAACTGCAATTGTGCCATCTTGTGCTATTTCCTAGCATTACCAATGCATATTAAGTAGACATAGTCGTATTGTAAAAATACACGCATGCATGCATTTAATTGAGAGGGGAGGAGAGTGAAATAAATGGCCTTGAAATTTACATTTTTCCTCAAGTGCTGCTTTGCAAAGTTCACCATCTTTATTTTTTTTTTTTATTTGACTTTGAATTCTTCCCGCGGCTGCAAGACATGGCCTCTTCTTCCTCACGCCATGCTCTGCACAGCAGTTTGCCCTGCAACAAGCACTTCCTGTAGCTGCATGCACAGCCATGCACAGCCAGGGCATGGCTGTGCATGCCTTCTTCCTCTATAAAACAAGCCTGGCTTGCTTCTTTGCAAGTGAGCCTGGTCCACGCCAAAAAAACCACAGCAGCTTCTCCAGGCCGTCTCCTCCCCTCTCCCTCCATACGCAGCTTCTCCTCCTCTGAGGAGCCACTCTGCGAGCAGGAGTACCACACTGTGGTGCACAACCACCACCGTGAGTCCACCACCGCCTAACTCATCAAAGAGTCGGTGGGCGTGGTGGTACTCTTCCCTGTTTCAACGTTTAAGCCAACCCCGCCATTGCCACAAAGCTTCAAGCATTGAAGCTCAACCGGCCACCGCACACCCCTGCAGCAGCCGGCCAAGCTCCACCACGCTTGCCAGCAGGACACCCGCAGGCCACCGCGCACCTTGTCGCGCTCCTTTGCCCACGCCCCTTCCGCACTCTATCGCGAAGTCCTGCTCGCAGCCCAGCCGGTGCAGCCTCTTCCGCATGCACGCCGAGCTGTCCACACCTCCCGCACTCACAGCACGGGATACGCCTGGTCGCGCAGCTCGGCCATGCACTGTAGCCACTATTCACGCTAGTCAGCGGAACACCGTGGCTACAGTGCAGTGACGGGTAAGCTTCTCACTTAACCAGTCACCCGGCACGCTGCAACCGGTCCCAGCCCGCACCCTCATCCCGCCCCGTGCCCGCTCCAGCACCCGCCCGCGCGTCTGCTTGGGCCCGCACCCGCCCGCGTATTCGCCTGCTTCAGCGTCTGCCCCCGCCCGCTCCCTTCGCCTATGTATGCTCGCCCGCCACACCGCGCAGTGCGGTGCTCTGCGGCCTCTCTCCCTCGCGCTCACTTCCTCCAGTGCGCACCTCTCCGCGTGCCTATGCACCTGCACGTGCGCATGGATCATCAGACGATGCCCTGAGGACGCAGACGACTTAACTGCCCTTTTCTTCACAGCAGGTGCTCTTTCTCTCTCTCTCTCTCTCTCTCTCTCTCTCTCTCAGCACTCTCTCACACTCTCTGCACACACAAACACACACACACTCACACTCTCATACACACACCTATACACTAATATATACTTATATATATATTTACATAGATATATATATTTATATATATATTTATATACATATATATATACTTATATATATATATACAAATATATTTTCATATATACATATACTTATATATGTATAAATATATATATATCTATATATATCTATTATTACCTATATAACTAGGTATAAGTATAGATACATATATATATATATATACATATATACACATATACTTATACATATATATATATATATACACAAATATACATACATATATATACATATATATATATACATATCTATCTGCATATATCTATAAACATATATTACTATATATATATACATATATATATATCTATATAGTTATATATACATACATACACATATATATGTATATCCATACATATATCTATCTATATATATATTTACATATATGCATATATATAAATACTTTCATATCACCTACCATACGTTGTATCATGGGAATATCCGCACCAGTTGCTGATATTCCCCAATACACGCATACAGAAAGCGTGTTCGCACTCATCTTCCACCCATCCACCTTACATTCCACGCGGTACTTCATCCTGTTGGTTGCATCTTTCTAGACGACGACCGACTCAACACTGTGCTACACGCCATCTCCGTCTCCACCCCCACCCCTTTATACATATATAGTATATACATATATATATGTACTATATTCACTTTATTTCTGCTTCTCTTTCCTGCCAGTAAAATGATAAAAAATATATATATAAAAGAGAAAAGATAATCCTTGCCTTGCAGGTACCTAGTCTTGCGAAGACTAGTTTTGAAACCCTAAATTGGCTCAAAGCCAAGAGCCTAATTTTGAGGGTGTGCCTCAAGTACAAGAATTATCAGAAAAAAATGTAAATAGAGAAACACCAAAACACAATAAACGAACGGAAGAGATTCGTTATAGGAAAGGCGTAGAAACTTCACTTCTAATCCCACTTCCCCGAGTTCGACCCTGAGCCTAAAAGTGACCAAGATAAAATCAAGTAGGCCAGGTAAAAAATTTTGTAAAGAGATGGTTAGGCTCGATTTAGGTTAACTACTATGAATATTCCAACGATAAAATCACCATATTAACACAACCTGTCCGGGTCCGAACACATCCCTTTTCACTCCACTCCACCAAAAAGAACCCAAAAACCTGCCACACCCACTGCAGCACAAAGAGCTGCAACCCCCTGATGGTCGGCCTGGATAGGTTGTTAATATGATATTTTTATCGTTGAAATGTGTATAGTGGTTAACCTAATTCAGACCTAACCATCTCTTTACAAAATTTTTAACCTGGCCTAATTGATTTTATCTTGTCACTTTTAAGCCCAGGGTCGAACTAAGGGAAGTGGGGTTCAAGTCGAGTTTCTACGTTTTCCTTAAAACGCGTCTCTTCCGTTCGTTTATTCTATTTTTGGTATTTTTCTTATTTAGGATTTTTTTCTGGTAATCCTTGTTCTTGAGGCACACCCTCAAAATTGTGTCCTTGGCTTTTAGCCAAAACAGAGTTTCAAAACACGTCTTGCTACTTGCAAGACGGGGGTACCTGCAAATCAAAGATTATCTTTTCACTTTTACACCTTTTTTTTATCTTTTTACTAAGGAAGCTATCAGATAGAAAGTAAATATAGTAGCTATAGATATATATTTATATGTAGTATATATATAAAGGGGTGGGGGTGGAGGTGACGATGGAGTGTAGCACTATGTCGAGTCAGCCGACGTCTAGAGAGACGCAACCAACACGACTAGGTGCCGCGTGGAGTGTGGATGGAGGATGGATGATGTATGGGACCACGCTTTTTTTTGTACGCGTGTATCAGGGAATATCAGCAACTGGTGCAGATATCCCCGCGATACAGCGTATAATAAATAACGTGAAAATATATGTACATATGTATGTATATAAATGTATAAGTATATATGTATAGATATATATAGATATATATATATATATATACATATATATATATGTATGTATATATGTATATAGCTATGTATATATGTATATAAGTATATATATATAATACTATATGTATGTATACATAACTATATAGATATACTATGTATATATAAGTATATATATATAATACTATATAGATATATATATATATATGTATATAAGTATATATGTATCTAGATATGTAGATATATGTATATAGTTATATAGATATATATATGTATATATGTATGTATATATGTATCAATATATAAGTATGCGTATATATATGTTTATAGTATAGGTGTGTGTGTGTGTGTGTGAAAGTGTGAGTGTAGATGTCTGTGTGCGTCGGTGTAGTGTGTGAGAAAGTGTTGTGAGAGAGAGTGAGAGAGAGAGAGAGAGAGAATGGGAGAGAGAGAGCAGGAGAGAGCGGGCAGGAGAGAGCGAAGGCAGGAGAGAGCGGGCCGCACTGCAGGGGACGAGTTAAGACGTCCGGAGGTGAAGACCGTCGTCTGATGGTCGCGGGCGCACGGGCGCGTCTTCGCCCAGAGGAGGAGAGGAGTCTGCGTCGCCGGCTGCGAGCGCGGAGGCTCGCGACAGCGCGCTCAGAGAGGGAGGCGGGGAGTCTGCAGGCGGGCGCGGAGGAGGTCTGCAGGCGCGCGCGGACGCTTGCAGAGGTTGGCAGGGAGCGGGAAGACGCTTGGCCGGCCGCTGCAGAGGCGCGCAGCGGCCGGTTGCGGGCGCGAGCGGCGGGCGACAGAGCGAGGAAGCGGACGCGGAGAAGGTCTGCAGGCGAGCGCGGAGGGTTGTGCGCCTGCGGGGAAGGTCGCGGAGGAGCGAGGGGAGTGCTGCTGCTGCTGCTGTCGACGCTGGGCTACTGCTGCTGCTGCTGCTTCAAGCTTCGGACCTTGAAGCGGCAGCAATGGCTAGAAGTGCGAGAACGGAAAACAAATGAAAACAGAGAGCCACCACGCCCACCGGCTCTTTGAAGAGCTGGGCGGTGATGGTCTCACTGTGGTGGTGTGCACCACAGTGAGCTCCTGCCCGCCGGGTTTCTCCTCGGAGGAGGGCCGGCGTATGGAGGGGAGGACGGTGGTGGTGATGAGCTGAAGGTGGGCTTCTTTCTCTTGCTGCAGCCAGCCCCCAGCTGCGTATTGCAGCCCCGTCCCCCTTGGTCGCGAGGAAGAGCTGCGGCTTTATAGAGGAGGAGAGCATGGCGGGGCATGCGGGGAATGGGGGGAATGGCAGCTGCAGGGAGAGGTGCGGGAAGGTGCAGCAGCGGGAAGGACGCCAGGGAGAGGCAGCGGAGAAGAAGTTGCAGCAGCGGGAGAAAAAAATAGAAATCAAGAGGAAATAAAAAAATAGAAGAGATGGATTTTTGTAAAGAGGCACTTGAGGAAAATGTAAATTATGAAGCCCTTTATTTCAATCTTCCCTCCTCTTAATTAAATGCATGAATGCAAGTATTTTTACAGATGCGACTATAGGATTATAATATACATAGTTAATGCTAGAAAATAGCATAAGAAGGCGTTCTTATAGGCGTGTTTTGAGGTGCAAACATATACCCCCATGCCTATCTTTTGCTAGTCCCTAGCAACACCGTATTTAGAAATGTTCTTAAGCTGAAGATTTTCTTCTGAGATGATATCGGTGTGTTTATTATCGGATATTGTGAGAACCAATTGTAGAGAAGATTACCAGTACTTTAAGTCTTACATGACAAAGATCATCTCTCAACTAACCAGGACTCTTGATATTTAAACCTTAAGTACGATTTCCAGGACCCAGGAGGTTTTGCCGTACTCGAGAGCTCAAGAGGTTATGGTTTGTGCATAGTGATGGATCAAGACTAACCAGATGAACATTAAGACTCAATCCCAGGGTTTCACGAATTTTTAAGTACAGGTTGGTCCCAGTTTCAGCTCATGTCTTCGAATTGACCCTTAAGATGATGACGGAAAACTCAACTCCCATTTTCTGATTTTTTTTTTTTTTTTTTTTTTTTGACTCACCGAAAAACAAAGTATACAGACATTTATGAGATATACTGACTCTTTTAAAACATCTCTTTTCTGATTTTTTTTTT
Source organism: Thalassia testudinum (assembly GCA_037157565.1). Taxonomy (NCBI): domain Eukaryota; kingdom Viridiplantae; phylum Streptophyta; class Magnoliopsida; order Alismatales; family Hydrocharitaceae; genus Thalassia; species Thalassia testudinum. Next base: position 124,593,159 of record JAZHRO010000014.1, on the reverse strand, counting down.
TTTTTTTTTTTTTTTTTTGGTGGGAGAGTTTCTTTTTGTTAGAAAGAGCCACTCCTAAACACAAGACTAAAGCTTGGGATAAAAAGTCTACCTACACGCACAGGTAAGGACTCCACCTTCCCTAATGAACACTAGGGTTGGATCTTATGTTCACCTGTTCTTTCCTGATATGTGTAGTGTGAACCAAGTTTACCTAAGCTCTCAAGAAAAAGCAAACCAACGAATCCTGTACTGGTGTCTCAGGTACAAGAAACGTTCTTAGTTAGGAGAGATTTTGATCTATTTCGTCAATGCTTTAAGTGAATTAAGCCGAGCCTGAGCGAATCAAGCTTCTGTGGCCTGGAAATCCTTCAAAACAGAGGTTGAATATCCATAAACACTTATTGTATTTTTGTTTCAGCTTTTAGATCATTACTAAACACCATTTATTACTAATATATATATATATATATATATTTTTTTTTTTTTTTTTTTCTTTTCTTTTTTCTTTTTCTTGCATATTTATAAATAGGTGGTAATTGTCTGATACCATAAAATACCCGGATCCTATGGATGCCTATCCACCCCCCCATGCCAAACAATGCTATGTCCTCATATGCATGCAAGGAAAGGCAGAGAACGGACGACGGATCGGGTAACAGGAGCTGAGGTTTAGGGTATAAATCAGGGTGGAAGGGTGGGTGGATGGTGGGTGGTGAAGAGAAAAGCGAAGTAATCGCGATAGAGGCGTGAAAAGTAATGGTGGGTGGTGAGAGATTTGGCGTTTTCTGGGACGAGAATGTCCCAGGCGGATCAGAAAACAGATCAGGAAGAGGAAGTTGGCCCTTAGATTGGCCAAGAAGGGGGGCTTTTTGGATAGATGGATCCAAAAGGGAATAGCCCCGGTGAGTAAGCTGTGGGCTCAAGGTCCCAGTGTGGATTTGCAAATCCGCCTGATTTAGCGGGAAAGAAAGGGCAATCCGGTCTTCCATAGTGTGGACCGGCGGTGAGCAGCCCGGCAATGACTCAGACCACGAGGTATGGGAAGCGGAGAAAACCTCGTCAGAAGTCTGGTCAGGAGAAGGTACAGGAATAGGGAGGGATTGGGGAACGTCACAGTTTGTGTTGGTCAGGCAGTCGTCAGGTAATTTGCAGCAGTCTGAATCGGCTCCAATTAGTTCGATACACGTACTGACAGTCACGTCCTCGTCAGACGTGTCATCCTTGATGTGATCACTATCATCATAAGAGTGCGGTGCTGCAGCGGGATTAACCTGAAATCCCGAAGGAATACTCGGAGCTTGCAGAATTTGATGAACCTGTTCCTGAGAAGGTTGTACCTGTGGTTGCGGACCACAGGGTACAAAGTTTTGCGGGTTTGGAACAGGTTGGGCGGGAAAAGTGCCCTGAGATCGAGTCACCATGCTTAGTTGACTGATCTCAGCATTCTGCTGCGCCAAATGCTGAAGAGAGGTCATGTTTTCTTTATGGCGCTTTGACATTTCCGTCATCATTCGCATCAATTTATCAAGAGGTTTTGATGCGTGTTTGGTTTTCTGTACACAAGGGCCTGATGGCAGAGTTGCCATAGGATTAGACTGGGCCCTTGGGATGACGGGTGCGGACGATCGCATTGGTCCACCAGCGGGGTTTCGACGCTGCGGGTTGTTGGACCATGCAAAATTGGGATGATTGTGCCACCCTGGGTTATACGTGGCAGAAAACGGGTTATTCCCTAGGGTGCAGGCATCTTCTATGCCAGAAGACGTGTCCGCATATGTGTCCGAGTACACGGAGGCTTGGTCCTCCGTGTTGAAATACTGGCTCACAGAAGCCAGTTCCACATGACTTACCGAGTCGCTTGGCGCGACACTCGATAAGGAAGGTCTTGCAGGGTTTCCAGGGATAAGCCTGGTGTTGAAAGAATTGAAATTGTGACGAAGTGGTGAGGCGGAGGTGTGTGCCATGTTTGTGGAGGAGGAGGATGATTCGGCTCTTTTTCTAGATTTATCAGTCAATACAAGCAATTCAGGGTTTTGTGACCTCCTCCCAAACATGCACTACCGCAGGAAGAATTGGGGAGATGAGAAGGGAAAAGGGATGAGAGAAATGACGCCGCAAAGGTACACTTGATTACAAATCAATACAGTCAAGTTCCTAACCTCTACAGTGTGCCCTTAGACCTAAAGATCTAAGTTACCTACTATCACGAACTACGGAACCGAATGCGAGCACCGCGGAACCACCGGGCCAGATTGAAAGGCCGTTTGCCCCAGTCTTAGACACCCGATAGCACGCGGAAACTCTCACCAGCACGTAGCCGCTACACGTAGGTAGTTAGACCTCCAATCCTTAAAAGGGTCAAGTTACTACCAGTTTTAATTAGAGGCTTAGGGTCAAGTGCTTTTGGAATGTGAAGGGCGTTGTTTACGGGTAATGCCCAAGTGATTGATTTTAAGAGTGTGTAAGAACAAGCATGCAACGGGGAAATCTCCCCGAATTGAAGTTTTTATTGGCGAATGATTTTTAGAGTTCAGCCTTAAGTAGTATGAATTTTAGGGTTTTGCTGAATTACCAATTCAACCAATCTCCGGGTTTTTGCAAAAATACAGGTTTTCCTTCTAAAACCCAAGAAACCCTTCTTCAATTATCAGTTAGTTAATGCACGCTAAAATGCAATGGGCTACCCTAAATGGAGATTTCTATGTGTGGATGCGCGAATCAGTTTTATATCAATGTGACAGGGAGCCAAAGCACTTCAATTCAAGTGCTCCCAGTCACCAGAAATGATTTCCACACACAAGGCTTCAACCAAAAGATAAAGAAAATAAAATTTTTGGGGTTGAAGTATTCAGGATAGAATCACAGGCAAATTTGAAAAGTCGTGGTGGGGTTGGAATCAACTCAATTCCAAGTCTCCCCACCAAAAATGTGATCCTGAATTAAAGATAAGTGAGGCAAAAGAGGAATACAAGCAATCTTTTTCTTTGCCTCAAAGAATACTTCCCACGGCGAAAAATATAAGAATCAAGATTCTAGAATTTTCGCTATGCGAAGTAAGGCGGGAAATCCCGGGGCAGTGGGAGTGAAGACAACCAATCAATCAAGTGAATTTTAATCCACTTGCCCTCAAGAAATCCCAAGAAGTTTTTCTAATTTTTAGTTTTAAAATTTTTTTTTTTTTTTTGTGTGGTGGCAAGTTAACCCTAATTTGATGAGAAAAGAAAACCTACTTGTTCGGCAACGTGTGCGAAGTTCCAATGCGATGTCGGCGTCTTCACGCTCTCGTTCCCGCCTTGGATCTGCTCACGTCCTCGACTTTGTCAGCCTTCTTCTCCTTCCACCAGGTTCACCTGCACACCAAAAACAATAATACCCGTGAAGAGAGAAGAGACAAATTTAAAGGAATTGGATAGAAACTTACTCGAAAGCGCACCTCCCCGGCAACGGCGCCAGAAAAGCTATGATGGTCGGCCTGGATAGGTTGTTAATATGATATTTTTATCGTTGAAATGTGTATAGTGGTTAACCTAATTCAGACCTAACCATCTCTTTACAAAATTTTTAACCTGGCCTAATTGATTTTATCTTGTCACTTTTAAGCCCAGGGTCGAACTCAGGGAAGTGGGGTTCAAGTCGAGTTTCTACGTTTTCCTTAAAACGCGTCTCTTCCGTTCGTTTATTCTGTTTTTGGTATTTTTCTTATTTAGGATTTTTTTCTGGTAATCCTTGTTCTTGAGGCACACCCTCAAAATTGTGTCCTTGGCTTTTAGCCAAAACAGAGTTTCAAAACACGTCTTGCTACTTGCAAGACGGGGTACCTGCAAATCAAAGATTATCTTTTCACTTTTATACCTTTTTTTTTATCTTTTTACTAAGGAAGCTATCAGATAGAAAGTAAATATAGTAGCTATAGATATATATTTATATGTAGTATATATATAAAGGGGTGGGGGTGGAGGTGACGATGGAGTGTAGCACTATGTCGAGTCAGCCGACGTCTAGAGAGACGCAACCAACACGACTAGGTGCCGCGTGGAGTGTGGATGGAGGATGGATGATGTATGGGACCACGCTTTTTTTTGTACGCGTGTATCAGGGAATATCAGCAACTGGTGCAGATATCCCCGCGATACAGCGTATAATAAATAACGTGAAAATATATGTACATATGTATGTATATAAATGTATAAGTATATATGTATAGATATATATAGATATATATATATATATATATATATATGTATGTATATATGTATATAGCTATGTATATATGTATATAAGTATATATATATAATACTATATGTATGTATACATAACTATATAGATATACTATGTATATATAAGTATATATATATAATACTATATAGATATATATATATATATGTATATAAGTATATATGTATCTAGATATGTAGATATATGTATATAGTTATATAGATATATATATGTATATATGTATGTATATATGTATCAATATATAAGTATGCGTATATATATGTTTATAGTATAGGTGTGTGTGTGTGTGTGTGAAAGTGTGAGTGTAGATGTCTGTGTGCGTCGGTGTAGTGTGTGAGAAAGTGTTGTGAGAGAGAGTGAGAGAGAGAGAGAGAGAATGGGAGAGAGAGAGCAGGAGAGAGAGGGCAGGAGAGAGCGAAGGCAGGAGAGAGCGGGCCGCACTGCAGGGGACGAGTTAAGACGTCCGGAGGTGAAGACCGTCGTCTGATGGTCGCGGGCGCACGGGCGCGTCTTCGCCCAGAGGAGGAGAGGAGTCTGCGTCGCCGGCTGCGAGCGCGGAGGCTCGCGACAGCGCGCTCAGAGAGGGAGGCGGGGAGTCTGCAGGCGGGCGCGGAGGAGGTCTGCAGGCGCGCGCGGACGCTTGCAGAGGTTGGCAGGGAGCGGGAAGACGCTTGGCCGGCCGCTGCAGAGGCGCGCAGCGGCCGGTTGCGGGCGCGAGCGGCGGGCGACAGAGCGAGGAAGCGGACGCGGAGAAGGTCTGCAGGCGAGCGCGGAGGGTTGTGCGCCTGCGGGGAAGGTCGCGGAGGAGCGAGGGGAGTGCTGCTGCTGCTGCTGTCGACGCTGGGCTGCTGCTGCTGCTGCTGCTTCAAGCTTCGGACCTTGAAGCGGCAGCAATGGCTAGAAGTGCGAGAACGGAAAACAAATGAAAACAGAGAGCCACCACGCCCACCGGCTCTTTGAAGAGCTGGGCGGTGATGGTCTCACTGTGGTGGTGTGCACCACAGTGAGCTCCTGCCCGCCGGGTTTCTCCTCGGAGGAGGGCCGGCGTATGGAGGGGAGGACGGTGGTGGTGATGAGCTGAAGGTGGGCTTCTTTCTCTTGCTGCAGCCAGCCCCCAGCTGCGTATTGCAGCCCCGTCCCCCTTGGTCGCGAGGAAGAGCTGCGGCTTTATAGAGGAGGAGAGCATGGCGGGGCATGCGGGGAATGGGGGGAATGGCAGCTGCAGGGAGAGGTGCGGGAAGGTGCAGCAGCGGGAAGGACGCCAGGGAGAGGCAGCGGAGAAGAAGTTGCAGCAGCGGGAGAAAAAAATAGAAATCAAGAGGAAATAAAAAAATAGAAGAGATGGATTTTTGTAAAGAGGCACTTGAGGAAAATGTAAATTATGAAGCCCTTTATTTCAATCTTCCCTCCTCTTAATTAAACGCATGAATGCAAGTATTTTTACAGATGCGACTATAGGATTATAATATACATAGTTAATGCTAGAAAATAGCATAAGAAGGCGTTCTTATAGGCGTGTTTTGAGGTGCAAACACCCCCCCTGCCAGCACCTCAACCCTGCCAAGCGCGCCTACCCTCCGTGCGCCCTCACCTCAACCAGCAGCCCACACCAGCGCCATCTGCCACTGCGTGCCCTCACCTTAGCCAGCACTCATGCCAGCACCTGCACGCCCTCACATGCACACCAGCAACCCCCGGCTCCATCAAACCACCCCCACATGCCTTCATCCTAGCAACTCTCCGCTCCATCAGACCACGCCTGTGCGCCGATGTGGCCTGCAGAGAGCCCTCCAGTAGTACCTGCAACCCCCAGCGCCCCTGCTTCAGACTTCCTCAGCACCTCTCACCCGCGCCAGCCTGCACGTGCATGCCTTCACCATACCAACATGCCCGCATGCCCTTGTGCCTGCAGAGCATCCTCCAACAGTGCCTTCCCTCCACGCGCCCACATCCCTTCGCCTTCACGACGCCTCAATACCCCCGCTTTAGAACACTCCAGCGCCTCCCTGCCAACTTCCAGACAGTGCCTCCAGCACAGCCACACGCACTTGTGCACCCTGCAGAGCCCGTGCCTCCACGCGCCCACTCTCCGCGTGCATCTACAACACCTACATTACCCACGCACTGCCCTCCTTATGCTAACAGCACATGCGGCCAGCAACAGCCTCCTCCACCGCCACCACTTCTTGCCTTCGGCAGGCCGGCTCCGGCCGTCTCGCAACTTGGCACTGCCACCGTTGCAGAGCCCTCACTCCGGCCAATCTACATCCAGAAGAGTTCTTTGAACAATCCTCTCTCCCATACGCGAGGAGGAGATAGGTAGAATCCTCTATTAATATTGGAATTAATAATTACATTTCATGCCATTTCCATGAAAATGAATTTTGATTTATGATTATTTTATTATGGTGAAATTACGACTTCATACTCATGCTTTCTTATAATTGGGTGGCTTTTGTTATTCACATCTTTTGACATTGGTTTTGGATTAAGATGTGCACAAATTCTCTCTAATGCATGTCAATTGGAAATTACATAGATTCATCACATATATATTGAATATTTCAGTGAGGAAAAATAACACATATACCCTTACATTTTCAAATTATTGTGTACCTTCTTTTCGTCGCATTTCACGTCAGATTTGACTATGGATTTCGCACTTCATTGAATGAATATGAGAAAAAAATATTTATGATTTTATTACGTCATTACCTCCCTGTGGACATGGCCCGCTCTTCTGTGAGTGGTTTAATTGTAATTTTAATTATTTTGTTAAGCGATTTTCCACCACTTCAATCCTACAACGACAAATCATCTTAATACATTATTCAAAAGCGAAAACTATCTTACCAATGGCCATGCGAAGGTGGGTTATTTGGGGGCGTGTTTGGGTGGTAAATCGATGAAATAGACAGAGGGCTTTTGCCCCTTGGATCGCGGTGGAGATGTAAGGATGAACGGAGAGGAATTTAGTGGTGTATGGAGCAGGATGTGCCTCGCCAGAGGAGTGGCTGGACAAGGAAGGGATGACAGTGAATGGGTGGTAGCATAGTCAAAACTGAGTGTGGTTGGGGTAAAAATGAAGTAGAGGAGTTAGAAGACTTATCTGAGTAGTTGACAGACGATGGGGAGCAGAGGTGATGCCGGTTGTGGTATGGTTGGCACCAGGGAAGAAGGCAGCTCCGATGGGGGTTGGACAATGAGGACGAAGGAGATAGAGGCACCAACTGGTACTGCTCGATGTGGAGGAAGACGAGGAAGGAGTATCTGCAGCCGATATTGCGGTCAGACGACGAGATAAGTCAGAGAGGATCGCCGAAAACTCAAGGAGCCTTTTGGCTGGAAAGGAAGGAGGAATGTGGGGAATTTCTAGCCGAAATCGAGCTTAGGGAGGATGGCCAGGCCCTAGAAGTCCTTATATAGGTAGCAGGGGTCGGTTGAAGCTTGGAAGCCAAGCATTCAAGTTTGGAAGGTCGTCGAAATAGGAGACCCACTCCTTTGAAGGATTCGCATGAGGATTTGGGCGACTTTTGGGACTTCAGATCTGGCTAAAAAGGAAGTTAATTTCTTGACGAATTCTCCTTTCAAATCTGAGAAAGATTCATCAAGAAATCAAGGAGATCTTGCCAAATGAAGCTTGCAGAAGTTGTAGGAATAGGATTTTGGTGCGGCGAGGGCCTTTTGTGACGAAGACAAAGAAGTTGGTTGCCTTTTTGTAAGAAATTCAAAAGTTGAGGGGCCATGTGAAATAAAGAAAATTAAACTTGGACCAAAATGTAAACTAGGTCGAAACAATCTCAAATTGGGCCCAAAGTTTGGTACAAACCTAATTTAGACCTAAAGAATCCAATGGTGAAGTTGGAGTTTGGTTTTGACCTTGTTTGACTGGGTAATTTATGCAAAAATAAAAATTATGGCAAAAGTCTGTCTATGGCTCTATTTTAGGTCAAGACAGGTTCTGATGGTCAAATTGAAGGTACCAAACCCTAGATAATATTTTTTTATGAATTTTAGAGGGTTTAGGTGAATTTTATCCTAACTAGAACCTCAGTTAATTAAACAGGTCTATTTTTAGGATTTCAGATGTCCATTAATGACTGTGACACGTAAAAACCTATTTTATTCTGTATGAACCCTCTTAATTGACTCTAAAGCACATTTGACCTTTGTTCAACCCCTAAGAAAACCCACAGTTATTCTTTTCTTGTGGTAGAATGGTAAATTTGCAGAAATAACCCTGTATTCTTGTACTCTTCTCAAATTAATGCTTTATTCTCTTAAGACCTGATGGATATGTAGGAGCTTTTATTGACTTAGTCAGATCAAACGGAGCTAGTTATGGCTCATGATGGTGTCCCCATCACCCACAGACGCCCCCTGGGTTTGGTGCTTCTTCTTCTTCTTCTCAAGGATCTACCCATGGTCCCAATGCCACAGGCAATGCGGTTACCTTAAGAAGCGACACTAAACCCAGGACCCCAAATGGCTGACCCCTCCCGTGACCTTGCTTCCTGAGATGCCTGATTCTGAGGATGAGTGGGAGGAACCCAAGGACCAGGAGACTGAACCTATTCAAACCCAAATACCATACCCTAAGGCCTTGGAGAAAATGAAGAAAACGAAAAATGTAGTTGAGAATGAGGAGTTGTTAGAGATTTTCAAACAAGTTTAGATTAATATTCCTCTCCTCGAAGCAATCAAGCATATCCCACCTTACTCTAAGTTCTTGAAGGATGTCTATATGCCAAAGCGTAAGCTGAGAACCCAAGCACCTAGGAAGGCAGTGCTCTCAAAACAAGCTAGTTCAGTGATATTTAGCAACCTACCTCCCAAAAGAATTTACCTAGGAGCGTCCCTAATATCTTGTAATATCGGGGACATGACATTTGATAGAGCACTCTTGGACTTAGGTGCCTCAATCAACCTAATCCCGACTACCCTTTATCACTAGTTTGGATTTGGGGAGTTGAAACCCACACCTGTGACTATCCAATTCGCTGATAGATCCGTGAAAACCTCGAAGTGGATAGTTGAGGATGTAATTGTTCAGGTCAAAGACTTCTACTTCCCGGTCGACTTTTTTGTCCTAGACATGGAAGTCCCTGAACAACTACAAAACACACCCATCATCCTAGGCAGACCCTTCTTAACTACAATTAAGGCAAACATTGATTGTGACACGGGATGCATGGAAATCTCCTTTAGAGACAAGAAGATGTAATTAAGTATCTTCAAGGTAGCTAAGTCTTTTGATTGTGGTTGGGTTGAGGAGCACGATCCCATGGAACCTCTGGTGGAAGAATGCCTCACTCTTAGCTCTTTAGCAGACCATCTGACTCAACCAGTTGATGACTACCCTGACCCACCCCAGCCTATGGAGGTTGACCTTTGTAGAGCTGATTACCTTCAGCAACCTCCATTTGAGGAGATTGATGTTGATCAACTCCCCCCTTTCCCTTACCCATCAAATGTTGGCCCACCTAAACCCGAACTAAAGCCTTTGCCTCATAATCTCAAGTATGTCTTCCTAGGACCTGACCAAACCTTCCCTGTGATTATCAATGCCCATTTAACTAGGGATCAAGAACTTAGGTTGATTGCAACCCTCTCTGAACATCGGGCAGCCATTGGGTGGACAATTTATGATTTAAGGGGAATTAGCCCTACCTATTGCACTCACAAGATCTATTTGGAAGATGGGGCTCAACCTTCTCGCCAGATGCAGAGGCAATTGAACCCGAATATGAAAGAGGTCGTTAAAAAAGAAATAATCAAGTGGCTTGAAGCAGACATCATTTACCCAATTTCCGATAGCCCCTAGGTGAGCCCCACTCAAGTGGTACCCAAGAAAGCTAGGCTCACCGTGGTTACCAACGACCAAGGCGAGTCCATCACCACCCGCATCGCTACTGCATGGCGAATGTTGATTGCGCAACAATCATAGGTCTTAATTGACCTAAATTAGGCTAGGACTTAGCATAAGTTAGGGTAATTCATGCATGCATTAGCATTACTTGCATCTTTACTTCTTTCTTTTAGCTATGCATGAAATAATGCTACAATGTGCTGATTAAGTGCATTATGTCAATTACAGGTAATAAGCTGGATCTGAAGCTGGATCTGAAGCTAGATTAGGAATAATTGGTGTTGCAGCAGAGCTGGAGCAGAAGACTTAGATTAGATATAGTAGATAATAATGTAAGGGAGTTAAGGTATGCTACTCTATTAAGTAGAAATAAAGCAGTAAAATGTGAAGAACTTAGGTGCATCCTAGCCCTAGGATAGCTTAGAGACTTCCTCGAGCCCTAGCCACCCTTAGATTAGGTCACCGCACCCTAGGAAACCTTAAAACCCTAATTCCAACCTTTATTTGGACGTCCAGATGAATTATAGGACATCCACGACCCTTAGCCAAATCCTTCACACCTTAAACCCACTTCTACAGTGTTATTGGACATCTAGACACTTGGTCAGACGTCCAATTTCTACAGAATACCGAAGACAGAAACTTGAATCCTTCCTGACTCTAATTGGATGTCCAAACAACAAGTCTGGACTTCTGATTTTTGAGTATAAGACGTCTAATTCTATTTTTGGATGTCTAGAACTGTTCTCCAGTTCTTGTTTTCAGATTCAAGCCTTGATCTTGGATCTCTAACTCCCTAAACCCAATTCCAACCCTATAGGAACCTAAATTAAGGTGCCCTAACCCTAGTACATCACCTCTAGACCTCCCTAAGGACCTAATTAGGTCCTCACTAAATCCAATTGACTTAGATCATAGTCAATTACCATTTCCTAGTCAATTCGACTCATAGGGTCCAATTGAGCTCAGATCTCAACCCACACAAGTCCAATTGGACTTAGTGAGAGCCCAATTCACCTAAGCCCAACCTAATTGAGTTATTTCACTCTCAATTAGGTTCACACCCATTCAATTAAACTTGTGTTAAGTTTAATTGCAACTCCTCCTCAGCAATTAGGGTTTGCAACCCTAATTTAAGGCCTACACCTACCTAAACCTCTTAGGACCTAACCTAGACCACTTAGCCACATAGGGCACGGCCACACACTCACACACACACACCCATTCACGCACACACACTCATCTAGAGTTCTCTAGAACTCTCTTCAAAGTGGCACCACTCTTGGTTGCCAAATTTAGCAACCAAGAGCCATTCAATTCTTAGATCCACTTTCTATGGATCTAAGAACTACCTCTCTCTCACCATGGCCGGCCACTTATGGGGCACTCTCTAGAGAGTTCCACACTTCTCTAGAGAGTCTCCCTTAGGTCTATAAAAAGACCTAAGGGGTGGCCATTTGCACCCATCCCATTCTTGGCATTCATTCCATTTAGGTTAGCTACCTTCACATTCATTCCACCTCCACGAGTTGTGCACCATGGCTACCACCATCTCCAGACTAGGATGTTGGATCATCTCCCCAACCTCTCTCCAAGGGCCAGCCTAAGCACCATTGGCTGCCCCTTCTTCTCCTCTCAACCATTCAAAGGCCATCGGAGCCCACATCCGAATGCCCTTCTTTTCTACTAGATTACTAGCTAGTTCTTAATATTTATATGCTTTCATTTACTACTTAGTAGTGTAGCTCTTATTCTCACCCAATGATGCTTGCAAAATCTCCCCATAGATTCCTATATGCGATCATTTTCTGTTAGCTAGATTTATATTTTCCAAGCTTTCCTTGTTAAGCTTTCCTCTAAATTCCATGTTGCAAACATCCTCCTGAATGAATGAATAAAAGATATATTTTTTATATACATATCTCTATGTTGAAAATTACCATGAGCTTATTGGTTGCAATCTATTTCGTGTGATTCAAGTTACTTGCTTTTCATTTTTATATATTGCGACAAGCATGTCGGTTCCTGAAAATATTGAAGATTTAACTATCAATGCAGTTTTTGTAAATGGCCACCACATAACCAAAATTGTGCGTACCGAAACTCATACTTTCACCTTCGTTATCTATCTAACACATGCGCACGTAATTAGAGTTTATAATAGAAGTGATAAAACTTTAATCCAAAGATTGGAAACCGACGTGCAATATTAAACAAGTAGAGTGATAAAAGATCAATTTTATATTTAAACAAATGCCTCCCAGTGACGAACGACCGGGACTCAAAGTCTCATTACCTTTTTATAACTATTTTTTGTTTAATCGTATTGCACACTATACTACGATACATTTTCCTATAAAAATGTGCTTTACGAACCACAACAGGTGTGCATCGACTATAGGAAGCTTAATGAGCCCATCAAGAAAGATCATTTCCTTTGCCATTCATTGACCAGATTCTCGAGCGATTGGTAGGGCAGAAATATTTTTGCTTCCTGGATGGATATTCAGGATACAACCAACTTTTTATTGCACTAGAGGATCAAGAGAAGACCACATTCACTTGCCTGTATTGCATGTTTGCATTCCGACTTATGCCATTCTGGTTATGCAACGCACCCACTACCTTTCAACGTTGCATGCTAGCCATCTTTTCAGAGATGGTGGGTGAATACCTGGAGGTCTTTATGGATGATTTCCCCATGTTCGAGAACTCATTCGACCATTGTCTTAGCAACTTGGAGAAGATCCTGAAGTGATGTATCGAGGTCAAACTGGTTTTAAGATGAGAAAGAAGCCATTTCATGCTTTAGGAAGGGTTTGTCCTCAGTCACATCATCTCGCATAGGGCATCAAAGTTGATCAAGCTAAGGTTGATTTAATCTCCAAACTTCCACCCTCTAGCTCGGTCAAGCAAATCCGATCTTTCCTGGGACATGTTGGCTTCTATAGAAGGTTCATTAATGATTTTTCCAAACTTTCCAAGCCCTTGACTGACCTTCTAGCTAACGACGCACTTTTTCACATGACACTTGATTGTACCAAGGCCTACAATACCCTTAGGGAAACAATCTCCACTGCTCCTATTTTACAAACCCCAGACTGGTCCCAAGACTTTGAGATAATGTGTGATGCATCAAATTTTGCTGTCGGCGTAGTCCTAGGACAAAGAAGAGGGAAGAAACATGTGGTGATCTAGTACGCGAGCAAAACATTGGATGAGGCTCAATAGAATTACACTATCCCAGAAAAATAACTACTTGCCATAGTCTTTGGGTTAGAAAAGTTCAGATCATACCTTCTAGGATCCCACGTGACGGTTTACACCAACCACTCGGATATCTGGCATTTGTTGGCCAAAAAGGATGCTAAACCCAGGCTCATTAGATGGATCCTACTCTTGCAGGAATTTGACCTGGAAATACGCAACAAGGACGAGTATAAGAACGTTGTAGCCGATCACTTGTCCAGACTTCACCCGGACCACATTGGACCCTCACTACCATTTAACCGACACCTTCCCTGATGAACAACTTCTAGTCATGCAAGGACGGAGGCTACCCTGGTATGTAGACTTAGTCAACTATCTGGTGGTAGGTCAGACTCCGCACGGCTGGTCTAGACAGCAACATGATAAGTTCTTGGCTGAAGCCAAGAACTATTTCTGGGATGATCCTATGCTATTTAGACTCTGTGCTGACCAAATCATTAGGAGGTGTATTCCTGAAGAGGAAGTCCAAAGTGTGATATCCTTCTGTCACGACCAAGCCTATGGTGGCCACTTCTCTGGGAAGCAGACGACTGCAAAAGTTTTACAGCCCAGATTCTACTGGCCATCTGATGTAAACATGTTTACACTACTTAAGATGTCTATTTATGCATGTTCTCAAGCATAGGATTGCATTGCATACTATAAATATTGCATAACATGCATCATCTTTCATTTAGATTAGTTTAAATAAAATGGAGGTTAATTGTCTCCTTTTATGTTCATGGATAGAGCAAACTTTTTATTGGGGCCTTGAATCGAAGATCCAATCGTACAGATGTGATCAGGGCAACGATTGGAGTTCAACGACTCCAAGATTGCCCAAATCAGACATCTATAGCATCAGATAGAGATCAGGGAACCCTAGAAGATCAAGGGCCAAGATTGTGTGAATCCGCACTTCAAATGACAAATCCGACTGCACAGATGGATTCGAATCAACAATCGCAGCCTAACGACTCGAAAATCAAGTCAATCCGACGCCTGTGGCACCATCTACATCATCCAGAAGATGGACGGCCAAGATGGCACCATGTGGCGCCATCTCAACCACCCAATCGACCGCGCACATCAGCTGAAGGCCTCCGCATCAACCCTTCCCTGCCGTTGGATCAAGATCCAACAGCTGTGATGCGCCCACGCTTAAGTTTACCGCTCGAAACAAACGTGGCCGCAGCGCATTGGTCAAGCGCTCTAATGCGAAGCGCAAGCGCACGTTCAAAGCTCGCCACGCTGCAATTGGAGTGAAGGCGCGTGCCCGATCGACCGCACAATTGCGATCCAGTTGCTGTGGGCTCTCGATAATGCCCACGCGCTATTGCACGCCATGCCTCACGCTGGATCTCATGTGGGCGAGTGCACGTTGAGAAGCGGGTAGAGGTGCGACTTAAGCATCCGATCTCACGATCGGACGGCTGAGATCAGCTAGACGTGGTGCACGCGTTACGCGTGAGGAGGCGAGTGATCGCGTGCGGGCAGCGCCCCACTACGCCCACGATGGGGCTTTAGCTATGATTTTATCCGTCATTAAAGACCCCTGATTTAATGATTTTGAAATTAAAATGACCAAATTGCCCTCACTCCTTGCAACTATAAAAGGAGACCCCCTCTACATGAAATTATCATCCCTTCCTTCTCTTCTCTCCCTCTCCAAAGCTCAAGAGAAGCTTGTCCCACATCTGGGATGCTTCTCGCGAGTTAAATTCAAATTTTCGTCCCCTTTCGTAAGCGGATCCTGCGACGACGATGACGTGCTACCCCATTCCCATTCTTCCTACTTCGGCCTCCCTCGTCCTGCTCCATCCTCCTTTGTCTAGGCATCGTCCCGTCTGACTCATCCTCCAAGCGATCGTCGAGGAGGATATCTCTCTCCCCATTCTTTTTACTGCTTTCTAGTGTAATCATTTTCCTGCTTTCTAGTCGTAATGTTTAGTGTAATGAACAATTCTTCCGATAATGAATTCCATATTCATTCTACATCTCTTTGTGATTTTTGTTTGTAATATTCTCTCTTTCTCTCTTCTATTTATTGTAAATAGTTAGATAGTTCTAATCAATTAATTTACTTTATGACAAATAAAACAAACGTGTTTTTAAATCAAACGTCTGCCTCCTTGAGTTCGACCCAGGATTTTCATTCCAATATAAATTTTATTTGTTGAACACGAGTTCTTCGCTTTCAAACTACAACGACAGGTTTTCAAAACCAAACACGTTAGTGTAGCAATTCGCACATTCAACATTTTGGTGCCGTTGCCGGGGAGGCAACGCTCTTTGATTTTTCTTCGCATTTTTACAACTTACGAATTATTTACCTCACTTCTCTCCTTTCTTATTGTAATTGCAGGTACTCTTTCGAGACGAGCAAAAGCGGTAGATTGGAGTAAAGTGCTGTGGAAGGTTCTGTAAGTTATCCCCCACCTCCCACCCATTAGTTTTCATTTCACCACATAATAACACAAACATCAATCAACCTAGGTGTTCTTATAAACTCTAAGGTTAGATTGCTTGTTGTTTGACACCCACACCCGCCCCAACCTCCACATTTAAAAATAAAAATTAAAAAAAAATCTCACAGAGGTACACAACCTCATCTGATTTTCAAACTAAATCGGTAAACCGATCTTTAAAGCCGGTACACACATTCAAACACATAATTGAGTAGAAATCAGATTAGGTAATCACTTGTGTGCTTAATTAAGTGGTGCAATAGGCCAATTTGTTTGAGTTGATTGGTCCGCACCACTTCAATTAAAATCAATTCATCAGTAGCTGCCACTTAGGTTCAACTATTAGGGATTTACCAGGCACTGCACATTTTTTTTTAAGCTTCAAAGGAAAACATCATCACCCGTGCTTTCAAAACCTGGTGTGCCAACAAAACTTGTTTGAAAACACCTAAAGTTGAATCGTAAAAGCTACTGGGCAAGATTTAAACTCTAAAATTCACTGCATCAAAAGTAATCTTGCTTGAAAACCACTGGTTGTGCACGCACGCACAAATAAATCAATCATTAAGGGCACAACCCAGATAAAGGGCCCATCACATTCCAAAGCACATTCAAACCTAGCTAATAACCACGTATAAATTCATCGTAAAATGCTTATTTGTGATAGTTCCTACGCTTAGCACTGCATATCATGATATAAATATCGCATAGCATGCATCATTCTGCATTTAGAGTAGTTGTTTATATTTTAGGTTAATTAGGTCCTTTTTATGGTCAGGAGAAAAGAGGATTTATTTTAGGGCCTCGGATGGACAATCAGACCATATGGATCTGATCGGGATGATAATCGGAGACTAATGCCTCTGAAATCATCCAGATTGGAGTCCCGTAGCATCACATTAAGCCCGAGGATGATCAACGTCCAGGGGGCAATGTGACATCCATATGGGTTTCGTATGGAAAATCCGACCATACGGATGGATTCGGAGCGATGATCGCAGTTTGGCATTGTGGGAATCATCTTGATCTAAGCACCGCAGCACCCTCTACATGAACAAGAAGATGGACGGCCCAGATGGCACCACGTGGTGCCGTCTAGACTGCCCAACGCCGGCCAGTAGCACCGCCCAGCTTCTTCTTCATCCATGCCCTTCAATCCTAGCCGTTGGATCTTGATATAAACGGCTGGGAAGCGGACGCACCAAGCCACTCCACACGACACAAGGGACGGGTTGGCATAATGGTGGTAGCACTAGCTTGCAAAGGAGGGGGGCGGATTCGAATCCCCGTAGCCCCCCAAATTTCCAATTACGTCGGTCGCTCAGCCATAGCCACGCAGCTCGCAGCAGCGCCAGCGTAGCGTACGCGTACGCGCATGCCAGCGCACGCCAACGCACGTGCGACACGGGAGCGCGAAGCGAGCAATGCCAGCGGAGTGCACGCCTGCAGGGAGGCACGTGGATCTTCGGCGACGCACCTTTAGTGACGCTTGCAGTTGTCACTAATGGTCTACACATGCTAGCAAGAGGATTTGATGGGGGATCTTTAGCGACAGCTGTAGTGACGTTTATGGACGTCACTAAAGGCCCGTGCACACCAACAAGAACAATTGGAGGGTGGATCTCCAGCGACAGCTGTAGTGACGTTTGTGGATGTCAGTAAAGACACAAATACGATTTTTGCCTCTTCTCCACCACTATAAAAGGACCTACACCCCCTCCCTTCCAAGCCATCTCTACCTACTCTACTCCCACCTACTCCCAAGCTCTAGCAAGCCTACCAACGCTCCATTAGAGCTTGTTCTCAAGCTCCCAAGGTGCCTATTAGTGTAGCGAACCTCTACCCACCAAATACTCCTCCAACTTCCCATCTCCCTTCATAGGTCACCTTGGAGCCGTCCTCTCACCTCCATTCCGGTAGCAGATCAACTTGTCTTCTCACCTCCATTCCGGAGCTATGCCGAAGCTTTCCTCAACCTAACGTCCTCCAGCATCTCACCTCCGTCGTCCCGCTCGTCACCTTCTTCGTCCGAGCTTTTGCCAGGCATCGTCGTCTCACCAAACAGCCAATTAAGTAGATTTCCTCTCATCCCCCTCTCCTTTTATGCTTTTATAGTTCATTGTAATCGACATTGGATTGACATATATATCATATTTGTTTCATCTCTATCTTGTGATACGTTTGCTTGATTTCTTTTATTTGAAACATACAAAAAAATATCAAAACCCCAAAATACCAAAAAGAAACGAAACGAAGCGTAGTTTTCAATAAAGTAAACGTCGCCTCCCTATGTTCGACCCAGGACTCCCTTGGAGTTTCAGTATAAATTTTATCTGATCGACGTGTTTTGCAACTACAATGACAGGTTACTTGTAACCTCGATTTCTAACATGCGAAACACAACGCGACCATTTTGGCGCCGTTGCCGGGGAGGCAACGGAATTTACTTTATTGTTTATCGTGTTTCTTTGCATTTACATAGCACTAACCGTACTTGTCTTTGATCTACTATCTTGCAGGTACCCTAGCATGGAGATCCAAGTGCGGTAGACTGAAGTAAACTGTGGGTAGAGTGTTTTGTAAGTGTCTCCCACACCACCCCCACCATAGTTTTCATTCCATAACCTAATAACTCAAACTCAAATCAATTTAGGTGCTTTTTATAAACCCTAAGATAGATTTGGTTGTTTGTTTTCCACCTTCACTCACCTCGCCATTTGCATATGTAAAAAACTAAAAAAAAAATATTCTTCTCTTGTGGGATTTAACTAAAAGCTACACACTTAACACCCACAACTTCTTATCATAAGGCGTGCAATCACTTTGATTCTACCACTTAACCGGGATTTGACCTGTGGACCCGGTACACTTCAACTCAATACACATAAGTGAGTAGAAATCTGAACTGGTTAAGCATTCTTGTGTGCCTTAAATAAGTGGTGCAACAAGCCAATTGATTGAGCTATTTGTGCCGCACCACTCAATCTAAAATTGATCCATCTAGTAACTTGCTACTTAGGGTTGATTCTTAGGCTGAACCAGGCACTCCACATTATTTTTTATTTTTAAAGGAACATATCATCACCCGTGCTTTCAAAACTTGGAGTGTTCTACTAAACCTTGATTGAACTAACCTAAGAATTAAACCCTAAAAGCTACTAAACAAGGTTAAATCCTAAAAGACACATCATCAAATAACCTTGTTTGAGAACCCTGGTTGTGCACGTACATACACTTTAACTAATCATTAAGGGCATAACCCATCTTAAGGGCCCATCACATTCCAAGAGCACGATCATCCCAAGCCTAACTAAAACTGAGTAGACGTTGGCCTTAAGGATTGATTCGCTCTTTAGGGCTCTGACTGAGATTTTTCTTCGATTAATCTACTTTTGTTGGTCCATCTGATGTCTAGCTAAGGGAGTAGCATCAAACGACCGTGGCTGGGGGGTACACTAGGAACCAGAGGCGCAAGCAAAGGAAGAACCTTCTCCCCATTCCCTCCTTCTAACAGGTTGGATTGACCTGATAAAAGTAGACTAAATCATTTATAATCTCAAGATGGGTCCTGGGAGCCTGTAAGTCTTTAGGCTACCCACATAAGGACAGGTTTGGTTGATTGTATTGCAGGGCACCTTTCTCTCTTATGTTTTCCCTCCTACTTCACCATGTACCCTTCCACTTCTTACACGCATTTCCCATCCTATCCTCCTACCACCACTTATCCCTAAGATGATTACTATCCCGACTTCACTTGTAATTACCAATCCACTAGCCGGGATGACTTTGATTGGGGATATGAACCCTGACCTCAGTGTCCAGGGCCTAACCTTGGACAACAAGACTATGATTATTATCCTTCCCAGAGCTGCAATGATTATAGATCTTCATCCTTTGATCACCAAACCAACCCGATCTACAATCAGGAAGGATATAATGATTATAACACCTACCATCCCCAGTATTCCACTGAATATAGGTCACCACCATCCTTTAAACAACCTAGAATGACCTACTTTCAGGGAGGGACCTGAGAACCTCGACATCTTGACTCCCTTAGATTTAACCCAAACCCACCCAAACCTGAATCGAACCAGCCGGTTCAGGTGAACCACATCCAAGATAGGGTGTTGGCTAATTTGAGGAACACTATACAATCTTTAGAAGCTCAGCCAACACCATGCACTGAAGCACTAGATCCTATGATCAAAATGATTGACGAACTTAATAGTTCTCCATTGGATTTGCTCCAAAGTGTTAGGGATAGGGACTTGGGTGAGTTTCTTCTTGGGAAATTGTCGAGGTTGAGGATGAAATTTGTGGTTGCACTAGTCAAATCTTAGGATGATTCTCAAGATGAACCCCCTTCAGGAGAGCCAATGTCTGAACCTGCTCAAGCACCTATCGGGGGGGATACATTTTTTGAGACTGGGGATGACCAGGATGGGCTAGAGCAACCATTTGAGGATGAACCGATTGATTCACCCGAGATCCCTAAGCCAGGGAGTGA
Organism: Thalassia testudinum; assembly: GCA_037157565.1. Taxonomy (NCBI): domain Eukaryota; kingdom Viridiplantae; phylum Streptophyta; class Magnoliopsida; order Alismatales; family Hydrocharitaceae; genus Thalassia; species Thalassia testudinum. The sequence goes on along the minus strand of JAZHRO010000014.1, from coordinate 124,572,845 downwards.
GGAAAAATATGTCTCCACGAACCATGAAATGAGATATGATTTTGAGACATATATAAATGAGGATCATGGATTCTTTGACTCTGAGGGTGAAGAATGTTTTGGTGAAGTCTCACTTGAACTTAAGGAAGAGGATTTTAGTGAGACAAATGGGCTTGAGGAATCTGACGAACCAGTTGATAGCCCAATTATTGAAGATTTGGATTCGGTTGGGGTTAACTTGGAGGATCCAAATCTTGATGATTCAATCAGTGACCCCAGTCCTCATCTACACCCCAAAGAGCTGACTTCTGAGATCTTTGTGCCCAAGTCAATCTTGATTCAGCCATGATTTCTGGACTTGGGAGAATCATATGGGGTGAATGATATGCTAGAGGTCCCAGAACCTAAGCACTTGATGTTGGAGAATAGGAATGTCGAAATGAAAATTTGGGAGGTTAGTTTTGAGGGAAAAACAAGCTTGGATATAAGGGTACCTATTTACCTAACACCACCTATCTTCTATATGGACCCTTATGATATCTTTCACATGTGACCCAAGCCTGGAATAACTGATTATTTTTTTGAGCTGAATGTTAAGTGGACATCTGAAACTAGTGAACCAGATCTACCTATTGTTCGCCACTTTGGTCTGGGGTTGCACACCACTAAACCACAGGCCCAGCCCCGTAAACACAACCACCTTCGGTTCTGGGTTATTTTCATCTAGAACCTGAGAACCACTCGACCCTAGGGCATGGGTCTACACCATAATCTCGTCCACATCTGTGGACATCTTCTGCAGACGGGTTTCAGGGTCAACCTTTTTATTTTGATTCTGACCCGCACTTGTGAATTCTCAATTTCTTCTTTGTATGTATGTTATGCCTAGCTGAAGGCAATAAACTTAGCATGTGTGTATACACCCTTCTCTCTGCGGAGCTGATCGGACTTTCACAACATTCAGGTGATGTTCTATTTACTCTGCCCTTTTCATGTCTTTATTTTTACAATGAGGACATTGCATCATTTAGGCATGGGGGGGTGGATGATCAATTCCTGAAATCATTATGTTAACTCCGTAGAATTTTTTCTAGTTTCTTATAAAATAAAAAAAATTAAAATTAAAAAAAAAAGAAAAAAAGGAAATAAATTAGGAAAAGAGAACCTTGTCATTTGGAAGTTATTAACTTTAGAAAATGATACGAGAGGACCTAAACACTTAGACTCTTCAGGTCTTCGAGCTCAATTAACCCGCGTGTCCACTCGAATATGGATTTAGTCTCGAGTCCTCGCCAATTAAAATTTATTTTAATTTGGTAAATAATTTGGGATGATAAGTATGCGACTTATCAACCTGCCCTCTGATTTAGGGGGACTTTAAGCCTAAGCATCTACACACATTTTTTTGCACTGACTCACTTTCCGGCGATTTTTACAGAAATTGGGTAGCTAATGGACCGACTTGGGGGGTATGGCTAACAAGCTGTCGGTGGTAACAGCTCATCGGCCGGTTGTCCAGAGCCCAGCCACAAGACCATTTTCGTTGTACTGCCTTTAGGTAAATCTTAGATCAGGGAAGCCACCTACTTAGAAAAAAAAAAAGTGAAACACTCAAAAAAAAAAAAAGAGAAATTAAAAAAATAAATAAAACCACACTTCACCGCACGAGTATGGCTGGCATGTTGTCAATGGTAAAAGCCCATCGGTCGATTGTCCAGAACCCAGCTCACAAAAAAAAATGCACAATAATTCCCAAAACACTTAGGGAAGAAGCGGGGAAGTAGAATAAACTGGGGAGATATACACTGGGTTCGCTCTTGTGTTGACCCCATATAAAAGAAAGTAGGGAGAAAGCTACCGATCGTAAGGATAAACCTTTAGGCAAGGTCACCTAGGGTGGTAGAAACATGAAGTCCATCTTAACGGCAGTTTTGTGAGTCTGTCACCTTTTCACAAAGATGCTTAGTACTTAGAGTCCTTTTCGAGTCTTGGGCAGGTCGGGTAGCCATAGAAAGTTATCCTGGAACTCTCAAACTCCAAAAGTATAAAAAAATTAGAAAAGAAGAAAAATAAAAAATATATATATCTTCCCTTCTCAAATAAGGCGAGAACTTGGGTGGTCTACATTCTCTGGTAGACACCCAGGTACTATTGAGTTTTCGTAGTTTAAGACCTTAGTTGAAATTTTCTATTCTTAATAGACGACTTAGTCCTAAGAGATCTAATCTTAATTTTGACTTTATACATAGCATATAGTTTAATTTTGCTAGGGACTAGCAAAAAGTAAGCATGGGGGCATGATAAACACGTATAAATTCATCGTAAAATGCTTATTTTTGATAGTTCCTAGGCTTAACACTGTATATCATGATATAAATATCAGATATCATGCATCATTCTGCATTTAGAGTAGTTGTTTATATTTTAGGTTAATTAGGTCCTTTTTATGGTCAGGAGAAAAGAGGATTTATTTCAAGGCCTCGATTGGACGATCAGACCATATGGATCTAATCGGGACGACAATCAGAGACTAACGCCTCTGAAATCGTCCAGATTGGAGTCCCATAGCAACACATTAAGCCCGAGGAAGATCAACGGCCAGGGGGCAATGCAACATCCATATGGGTTTCGGATGGAAAATCCAATCGTACGGATGGATCTGGAGCGACGATCGTAGTTCAGCGTCACGAGAATCATCTTGATCTGAGCATCGTAGCACCCTCTACAAGAAGAAGAAGATGGATGACCCAGATGGCACCACGTGGCGCCATCCAGACCACCCAACACCGGCCAGCAGCACCGCCCAGCTCCTTCTTCATCCGCGCCCTTCAATCCTAGCCATTGGATCAAGATCTAATGGCTGGGAAGCGGACACACCAAGCCACTCCACATGACACAAGGGAGGGGTTGGTGCAATGGTGGTAGCGCTGGCTTGCAAAGGACGAGTGCGGGTTCAAATCCCCGTAGCACCCCCAGTTTCCAATTTCGTCGGCCACTCAGCAATAGCCACACAGCTGCGCAGCGTACGCATACGTGCATGCCAATGCACACCAGCGCGCGCGCGACACGAGTGTGCAAAGCACACAGTGCCAGTGGAGCGCACGCTAATAGGGAGGTGCGCGGATCTTCAGCGACTCACCTTTAGCGATGCTTACAGCTGTCACTAATGGTCTACGCATAACAACAAGAGGATTTGATAGGGGGATCTTCAGAGACAGCTGCAGTGACGTTTATGGACGTCACTAAAGGCCCATGCACGTCAACAAGAACAGTTGAAGGGTGGATCTTCAGCGATAGCTGCAGCAATGTTTGTGGATGTCAGTAAAGACCCAGATACGATTTTTGCCTCTTCTCCACCACTTTAAAAGGACCTACACCACCTCCCTTCCATGCCATCTCTACGTACTCTACTCCTACCTACTCCCAAGCTCTAACAAGCCTACCAACGCTCCATTAGAGCTTGTTCCCAAGCTCCCAAGGTGCCTATTAGTGTAGCGAACCTCTGCCCTACCAAATACTCCTCCAACTTCCCATCTCCCTTCATAGGTCACCTTGGAGCCTTCCTCTCACCTCCATTCTGGTAGCAGATCAACTCCGTCTTCTCACCTCCATTCCGGAGCTACGCCAAAGCTTTCCTCAACCCGACGTCCTCCAGCATCTCACCTCCGTCGTCCCACTCCTCACCTCCTTCGTCTGAGCTTCCGCTAGGCACCATCGTCTCACCGAATAGCCAATTCGGGAGATTTCCTCTCACCCCCCTCTCTTTTTATGCTTTTATAGTTCATTGTAATGGACATTGGATTGACATATATATCATATTTGTTTCATCTCTATCTTGTGATATGTTTGCTTGATTTCTTTCATTTCAAAAATATAAAAAAATATCGAAACCCCAAAATACCAAAAAGAAACGAAACAAAGCGTGGTTTTCAATAAAGTAAACGTCGCCTTCCTGTGTTTGACCCGGGACTCCCTTGGAGTTTCGATATAAATTTTATCTGATCGATGTGTTTTGCAACTACAACGACAGGTTACTTGTAACCTCGATTTCTAACACGTGAAACACGCTGCAACCACTAGCCCTAAATAAAACAAAGTAGATGTTGGCCTTAAGGATTCAACTCGCTCTTCAGAGCCCAGAACGAGATTATTTTTGATTAGTCTGTTTCTATTGTTCAATCTGATGTCTAGCTAGGGGAGTAGAATCAAATGATCGCAGCTGGGGGGTACACTGGGAACCAGAGGTGCAAGCCGAAGGAAGAACCTTCTCCCTAGTCCCTCCTTCTAACTAGTTGGATTGAACAGACAGAAGTAGATCAAATCATTCCTTTGTCTCAAGATGGGTTTTGGGAGTCTGTACGTCTTTAGGCTAGCCCACTTAAGGACAGGTTTGATTGTTTGTATTGTAGGGCGCCTTTCTTCCTCCCATCTCTGATGAATCCTTCCGCATATTACACGCATTCCCGCTCTTTCCCTTCTGTTTTGAATTATCCTTAACATGACGATTATCTCGACTCGTACTGTAATCAGTCATAAGTTAGTTGGGATAACTCGGATTAGGGATACAGTTCCGAACCTCCATGTTTAGGGTCTAACCCTGAACACTATGATTATGATTTCTATCCTTCTCAGAGCCACATCGATTACAGATTGTCACCCTTTCAGGAACAACCTAATACGATCTACAATCAAGAAGGATACACTGATTCTTACCCATCCTCTGATTACACTACCTTTAGGTCATTACCACCTTTTGAACAATCCAAAATGACCTATTATCAGGATGGGTATAACAAATCTCAATTCGTTAACCCCTCTGCATTGATCCCAAACCCGCCCAACCCTGAACCAACTCATTTGGTTCAGGGTAACCAAGTTCAAGAGAAGGTTCTAGCTAACTTGAGGAATATCATACAATCTTTAGAAGTTTAGCCAATACCTTGCATTGAAAGATTGGAGCCTCTGATTGAAATGATTAATGATTTGAACAAGTATTTGTTGGATTGGCTCCACAATGTTAAGGATAAGAAACCGGGTGAGTTTCTACTAGGGAAGTTAGCGAAATTGAGGATAAGATTTGTGGTTGCTTTAGTTCATTCGTGGGATGATTCCCAGGATGAACCCCCTTCAGGAGAGCCAATGTCAGAACCTGTTCAGGCACCTATTGGGGGGGACACGTGTTACGAGGCTAACCAGATTGAATTAGAGCAACCAATTAAGGATGATCTGATTTCTTTACCTGAGATCCCTAAGCCAGGGTACGAGGAAACATATGTCTCCTTGGAACAGAAAGTGATAGATGATTTTGGGATATACATTAATATAGATCTTGATTTCTTTGATTCTGGTGGTGAAGATTCAAGTTGCGAAGTCTCACGCGAGTTTACAGAACATGATTTTTATGAGATGATTAGGACTAAGGAATCTGAAAGAGCATTTGATAGCCTAATAAATAAGGCCCTGATTTTATTAGGCCTTACATTATGGATCCAAAATCGCATTTTCTAGAGGATTCAATTCAATGCCTTGATTATCAGTTACACCCCATTGATCTTATCGATGATTCTATTTCTGAGATAATTAGACCCAAGTCAATTCTGATTCAGCCACATCATTTAGACTTGAAGATTTCAGATGGGGTGATTAATATGCAAGAGGTCCTGGAATTTGACAAGCTGAATGAGGAGGATAGGAGCCGGGAAATTTTGATTTGGGAAGCAAGTTCCGGAGGAAGTAGAAGTCTGAGTCGAAGGGTTCCTAGTAAGCTGAAACCATCAAACCAAGACCGTTACGACATTTGTTCTGAGGATGTCGAACCCAAGCACACATTCAATGATTATCCTTTTGAGCTTGAATTCTCTGTAACCCGACCTTTTGGTCTTGGGTTGCATTCTCATAAATCGCAGGCCCGACCCCGCTTGTATACTGATTTTAGGTTTTGGGTAATTTTTATCCAAAACCTGAGATATTCTCGATTATGGGGTATGGGTCTGCACCACAATCTATTCCACATTTGCGGACATCTACTAACAGGTTAGAGGTTTCTTATGTTTATTCTGGTTCTGACCTGCACCTGTGAATTCTTTATTTCTCTTCTTTGTATAGTGTGCCTAGCTGAAGGCACTAAATTCAGTACATATATAGTTCTTTTTAGTTTCTATCTGAGAGCGGACCTGACATTCATGTAATTCAGGTGCTTTCTATTCTATTCCACTCTATTTTATGTCTTTTTAATACAATGAGGACATTGCATTAGATAGGTATGGGGGGGTGGATATTCATCTCTGAATTTATTCGTCAACTCCGCAGATTTGTTTTATTTTTTTTCTTTTATTTAAAAAAAAATTGTGGAATTAGGAAAGAGAACTTGGGTTTAAGAAAATTTTCAATCTTAGGAAATACTACATTATGATTTGAACACAAAGACCCTTCAGGTCTTTAGACTTAATCAGCCCGTGTATCCATTAAAATGTGAATTTGTTTTTTGAGTCCTCGCCAACCTGAATTCTATTTTAATTGGAGTAAATAAGTTTAGGTGATAAGTACACAACTTATCAACCCATCCTCTAATTTGAGGGAATTTTGAGTTTTAAGCATCTACACACTATCTTGTCATTGACTCGTTGTTCGGTGATTTTAACGGAAATTGGGTAGCTACTGAACCTTCTAGGGTGATATGGTTGGCAAGTTATCATGGGTAACAGCTCATAGGTAGGTTGTCCAGAGCCTAGTCATTGGACCTTTCGCTTTTTGCTGCCTTTAGGTAAATCTTAGACCATGGAAGCCACATACTTAAAAAGAGAAAAAAAAAAGAAAAAAAGAAATAAACCACACTTCACCGCACAAGTATGGCTGGCAAGTTGTCGGTGGTAACAGCTCATCGACCGATTGTCCCAGCTCAATAAATTCACTGAAAATTCCCAAAACACTTAGGAAGAAGCAAAGAAGTAGAATAAACTGGGGAGATATACACTGGATTCACCCTTGTGTTGACCCCGTAAAAAAATAAAAGTAGGGAGAAAGCTATCGGTTGTAAAGGTACACCTTTAGGCAGAACTTTTTTTTTTAGGTCACCTAGAGGCATAGAAATCCAAAGTCTGTTTTAACTGTCGATCAATCAGTCTATCACATTCACAATAAGATGCTTAGAACTTAGGGTTCTCATCAAATCTTGGGTGAGTTGAATGGCCATAGAAAGCCACTCATAAACCCTTAAACTTGAAAATCCAAAAAAATTAGAAAAGAGAAAAAAGAAATTTTTCTTTGAATAAGGCGAGGACTTGAGGCAGTCTACATTTTCGCAGATACTCAGGCACTGTTGTGTCTTTGAAAGTTTAGATCCTAAGTAAACATTTTCTTAGTGATTGAGAATAACTCATGCCTAAATAATCCAACCTGATTCTTTTATAAATAGCATATAGTTTTTGCTAGGGACTAGTAAAAGATAGGCATGGGGGTATGATGTAAACATGTTTACACTACTTAAGATGTCTATTTATGCATGTTCTTAAGCATAGGATTGCATTGCATACTATAAATATTGCATAACATACATCATCTTGTATTTAGATTAGTTTAAATAAAATGGAGGTTAATTTTCTCCTTTTATGTTCATGGACAAGGCAAACTTTTTATCAGGGCCTTGGATCAAAGATCCAACCATACAGATGTGATCAAGGTGACGATTGGAGTTCAACGACACCAAGATCGCCCTAATCAGACATCTGTAGCATCAAATAGAGATCGGGGAACCCAAGAAGATTAAGGTCCAAGATGGTGTGAATCCGCACTTCAAAGGACAAATCCAACCACACAGATGGATTCAGATCGACGATCGCAGCCTAACGATGTGAAAATCGAGTCAATCCAACACCCATGGCACCATCTACATCATCCAGAAGATGGACGGTCAAGATGGCGCCACGTGGTGCCATCTCGACCACCCAATCGACCGCACGCATCAGCTGAAGGCCTCCGCATCAACCCTTCCCTACCATTGGATCAAGATCCAACGGCTGCGATGCACCCACGCTTAAGTTAAGCACTCGACACAAACAGCGTATTGGTCGAGCGCTCTAATGCGAAGCGCAGGCGCGCATTCGATCCTCACCATGCTACAATTGGAGCAGAGGCGTGTGCCTGATCGACCGCACGATCACGATCCAGTGGCTGCAGGCGCGTGTTGAGAAGCGAGCGGAGGCACGACTTAAGTCGTCCGATCTCACGATCGGACTGCTGAGGTCAGGTGGACATGGTGCGCGCATTACGTGCGAGGAGGCGAGCGGCTGTGCGCGAAAGGCGCCCCACTACGCCCACGATGGGGCTTTAGCGACGGTTTTATCCGTCACTAAAGACCCCTGATTTAATGATCTTCAAATTAAAATGACCAAATTGCCCTCACTCCTTGCAACTATAAAAGGAGACCCCCTCCACACAAAATTCTCATCCCTTCTCTTCTCTCCCTCTCCAAAGCTCAAGAGAAGCTTGTCCCACACCCAGGATGCTTCTCGAGAGATAAAGTCAATTTTTCGTCCCCTTTCGGAAGCGGATCCCAAGACGACGACGACGTGCTGCCCCGTTCCCGTTCTTCCCACTTCATCCTCCTTCGTCTTGCTCATTCCTCCTTCGTCCAGGCGTAGTCCCGTCCAGCTCATCCTCCAAGCGACCGTCAAGGAGGATATCTCTATCCCCATTCTTTTTATTGCTTTCTAGAATAGATTTACTGTTTTTTAGTGTAATCATTTTCCCACTTTCTAGTCGTAATGTTTAGTGTAATGAACAATTCCTCTGATAATGAATTCCATGTTCATTCTACATCACTTTTTGATTTCTGTTTATAATATTCTCTTTCTTCTATTTATTGTAAATAGTTAGATAGTTCTAATCAATTAATTTACTTCATGACAAATAAAATAAATGCATGTTTTTAAGTCAAACATCCGCCTCACTAAGTTCGACCCAGGATTTCCATTCCAGTATAAATTTTATTTGTTGAACATGAGTTCTTCGCTTTCAAACTACAACAAAAGGTTTTCGAAACCAAAAACGTTAGCGTAGAAATTCGCACGTTCAACACCATCCTTATTCAAGGATGCACACAGTTTTGTGAAAACTTGCTCTCGGTGCCAGACATTAGGGACTATGACCACAAAAGATATGATGCCCCTATAGCTCGTTCTGGTCGTCGAAATTTTAGATGTCTGGGGCATCGATTTTATGGATCCATTCCCACCATCCAATGGCTTCGAGTACATGTTAGTCTCAGTGGACTATGTCATGAAATGGATCGAAGTTGTAGCCACCCGAAGATGTGACCATAAGGCTGTCATGGACTTTATTAAGCAAAACATCTTCTCTCAGTTTGGGATACTAAAACCCATGATCAGTGATGGTGGGAGTCACTTTATTCATGCCCAATTTCGTGCCTTACTTAGAAGATACGGGATTACTCACTGCATTGCCACCCCATATCACCTGTAAACAAATGGGCAAATTGAGGTCTCTAATAGGTAGATCAAGAGTATTCTGCAAAAGACTATGAGACCTAACTGAAAGGATTGGTCACACGATTGGATGATGCCCTTTGGGCATATGGGACTACTTTTAAGAACTCGATAGGCATGTCGCCTTATCAATTAGTCTTTGGCAAGGCTTGCTACCTTCCGATTGAGTTGGAACACTAGGCATACTGGGCTGTTAAGTAGTGCAATATGGATTCCTAGTTGGCCGGAGCACAAAGGACACTCCAACTCTCTGAGCTCGAGGAAATCCATCGGGATGCTTATGAGAACAATCGACTTTACAAAGAGAAGATGAAAACTGTCCACGACAGACACATTCATAGGAAAACCTTCGAGCCCAATCAGCAAGTCTGTCTTTTTGATGCAAGAATTAACTTTTCCCCGGGACCATATTAGGTGGTCAAACCTTATCCCAACGAGGTGGTTGAAATTACATATCCTAACATTGGGTAAACCTTCATAATAAATGGCCAGAGATTAAAACCTTTTCTTGCCTAGGTTCCCCTAGATGAAAAGAGTTCCTTCTAAACACAAGACTAAAAATTGGGATAAAGAGTCTACCTACACGCATAGATAAGGACTCCACCTTCCCTAATGAGCACTAGGGTTGGATCTTACGTTCATCTGGTCTTTCCCGACTTGTGTAGTGTGAACCAAGGTTACTTAGACTCCTAAGTAGAAGCAAACCAACAAATCCTGTACTAGTGACTCAGATACAAGAATACATCCTAAGTTAGGAGAGATCCTAGTCTATCTCGTCAATGCTTGAGTGTATTAAGCCAAAACCTGAGTGAATCTAGCTTTTGTGGCCAGGAAAGTCTTTAAAGCAAAGGCTGAATGTCCATAAACACATTTTATTTTTTGGCTTCAGCTTTCAGATCATAGCTAAACACTTTTTGAAAACATTTTTAATTTTTGAATTTTCCATTTTTATGAACTTTTTGTGTTTTGTAAATTATTTTGAGATTTTTTTCAAGATTTTTCAATTTTGATGGATTTTTCAATTAGGTTTTAGATAAATACTATAGATGCATATGTAATGGTAAAAAATTTTCAAAATACCCATATAATGCCTAGATCCTATGGATGCCTATCCAACCCCCCATGCCAAATCTTAGTATGACCTTATATGCATTCACAAAGGGGTAGACAGGGTTAAAGGGTCTTGGTGAAAAGGTGATAATAGGGTATAGAGAAGGGTTGATGGGTGGGTGGATGGTGGGTGGTGAAAAGAGAACTGAAGCGAAGTGACATGAAGTGAATTAAAATGAATGAAATGTGATGTGGACTGATAGTGATAGGGTTATTGGGGTGCCTCCCAACAAGCGCTGAATTTAATGTCCCTAGCTGGACTCGATGTGAGGCTCAGGTTAGTTACCCTCTAGCAAAGCAACAGTTTCACCAATGGGGGTAGTCTCATGAGTGAGATACAGTTTCAATCACTACCCATTAACCGTAAATTTATGCCCAGATTTGGGATCTTCAATCTCGACGGCTCCATTCGGAAAAGGTCTCGACACCAGGAAAGGACTAGTCCATTTTAACTTTAGTTTTCCCGGAAATAATTTGAGCTGGGCATTATAAAGCCAAACCTGCTATGATGGCTCAAACTCTTTCCACCTAATGCGGCTGTCGTGAAAGGCCTTGGTTCGTTGTTTAAAGGTCAAGGCAGAGTCAGACTTCACGACGTAGGTCTTCTAATTCCTAGAGTTGGAGTTTCCTTTCTCAACCACACAGGTCTGGGTCGAGGTTACACTGGCAAATCACTTAATAAGTGCGATGCTCCAACTCCACGGGCAAATGACAAGGCTTCCGGAAATTAATCCTATACGGAGACATACCGAGGGGAGCCTTGAAGGTGGTCCGATATGCCCAAAAAGCGTCAATCAACTTGTCAGACCAATCCTTACGGTCAGGTTGAACCAATTTCTGGAGGATTCGCTTAATTTGCCAGTTCGAAACCTCAACCTGGTCGTTTGTTTGAGGATTATACGAAGAAGTGATACGGTGGACTTTGTATTTCCGCAAGAGTGCCTGGAATGATGAATGGGTGAACTGACTTCCTCCATCCGAAATGATGGCTTCAGGGATCCCAAAGCGTGCAAAGATGTAGTCTTTAATGAATTTGGTGGTAATGACATGGTCAACACGGCACGCGAGAATAGCCTCAATCCATTTTGAGACATAGTCAACGGCAACATGGATGTACTCAAAATTGTTGGGCGGAGGGAAGGGATCCATAAAATTGATTCCCCAAATGTCAAAAATTTCATTAGATAGGATGGGTTGCAAGAGCATCATGTCATGACGTGACACTGACCCTAGCGACTGGCACCTAGTACAACGCTTAGCATAATTGTGTGCATCCTGATGAAGGGAGGGCCAAAAGAATCCGCATTGTAACACCTTGGCTGCAATTTTCCTACCGGAGAAATGGCCTCCGTAGGCCTGATCGTGGCAAAAGGATAACACACTAGGGAACTCGCTGTCAGGAACACAACGACGAATTATTTGATTAGCACCTACTCTAAAAAGTAGTGGATTATCCCAGAAATAATTCTTTGCTTCTGTAAAAAGACGCTCACGCTGGTTTTTAGGCTAGCCCCATGGAAGAGAGGCAGAAGTAAGGTAATTAGTGATATCGACATACCAAGGTCCACTTACCACATTTATCGCTAGAAGTTGTTCATCAGGAAAAGATTCATTTAAAGGCAAGATAAGTCTAATATGGTTCGGGTCAAGTCTCGAAAGGTGGTCAGCGACAACATTTTGGGCTCTAGGCTTATCTCATATCTCAAGACCAAATTCTTGAAGGAGAAGGATCCAATGAATCAATCGAGGCTTTGCATCCTTCTTATGTATGAGATGAAGAATGGCTGCATGGTCAGTGGAGATAGTAACATGAGAGCCCAGAAGATATGAACGGAATTTCTCCAGCCCAAAGACAACTGCCAGTAGCTCCTTCTCAGTGGTCGTGTAAATACGCTGGGCCTCATCTAGTATCTTACTGGCCTAATACACCACAAAGGGTGTCTATCGTGTCATTGTCCTAATATGGCTCCAACAACTAGGTCAGAAGCATCACACATCAGCTCAAAGTCGAGGGACCAATCAGGCAGCTAAAGAACAAGGACCTTAGTGATGGCATCACGCAATTGCATGAATGCTCAAATACAATCGGGGCCCACATTGAAAGGTACATCGGTTGATAGGAGATGCGTCAGAGGTCTAGAAATCTTGGAGAAATCCTTGATAAATCTCCTATAGAAATCGACGTGACTTAAAAAGAAGTGGATTTGCTGGACAGAGCTAGGTATGGGTAAATCAGCAATCACATCAAGTTAAGCTCTGATATAGACACATCTATTAAGGTTAAAATGCCTAATCATGCATCTTCCTAGGCTTAGATTTGCATTTCATATTATAAATATTGCATACCAAGCATCATTTGCACTTAGAGTAGTTGTATATATTTTAGGTTAATTAGGGCCTTTTTATGGTCAGGAGAGAAGAAGATTTAATTTAGGGCCTCAAATGGATGATCTAACTGTACAAATCCAATCAGGACGACGATCGGAGTCTAACGCCTTCGAGATCGTCTAGATTACAGTCCCGTACTACCTTATGTGGTCCAAGGAAAATCAATGGCCAAGAGGGAAATGCGACATCCTTACGGGCTTCAAATGAAAAATCTAACCGTATGGATTAATCCAGAGCAATGATCACAGTCCATGAACGCAAAAATCACCCCAATCAAAGTTCAGTAGCACCCTCTACAAGAAGAAGAAGATGGACGATCCAGATGGTACCACGTGGTGCCATCTAGACCGCCCAACATGAACCATGGCCACCCCCAACCCCACGCTTGGAGAGATCTCAGCCATTGGATCTCAATCCAATGGCTGAGGGGTGCTCTAAACCACGCGACTGCACCACCTCCACTCGACCATCCACCGCCTTAGCGCATCGGTCATGGAGTTAACTCCCAAAGGAGGGGCACAAGTTCGAAACTGCCAAGCCCCCCCAATCGCTCAATTGAGATGATGCACGCACGGCCAACACACGCACCGTGCTAGCACATGCGCGTGATATCCGTTCATGAAGAGCACACCAGCGCATCAGTAGTGCAGCGCCTACCAATACGTGCACGTGCAACACAGTGCGGGAGGCATGGGCGCATGAAGCATGGGCCAGTGAAAGCGATGAATGGCACAATCTTCAGTGACAGTTGGGCGGTCCTTTAGTGACGCTTGTAGCTATCAATAATGGCCTGCACCATGCGCACACCAGTAAAGGAATTGAAGGGCGTAGATCTTCAACAATAGCTGCACAGATCTTCAACGATGATTACAGCCATCACTAATTGCCCATAGACGATTTTGTCTCTCCACTATAAAAGGACCTATCCCCCTCCATTCCAAACCATCTCTTCCTTTCTTCCTCTCACCACCTCTAAGGCTCTAGAGAGATCTTGTCCCAAGCCCAGGATGCTCCTCTAGAGTAGAAAAGAAAATAGTTTTCCCACCACTCATCCCCATTCGTGAATCATCCCATGTTCGTCCTCTCACCGCCCTTCGGGAAGAAGATCCTCCCCGTGACGTCATCGTGCCCTGCCCTCCATTCTCTGGCTCTATCCCAGTTCGTCCCACTCCTCACCACCTTCCACCAGGCAACGTCAGAGCGAGTCATCCTCCAAGCAACCGTCATGGGGGATTCTCTCACCACTTTCCATCTTTTTGCTTTCGTAGTGTAGTTTTTCCGCTTTCGTAGTTGCAACAAACATTTATTCATAAATAGATGATTGTTCTTCTCTTTCTCTCTTTCCTTTATATTTTGGAAGTAGATTAGCTAGAATTCATCAACCTGATCTCTTTCCTTATTAAAATACCAAAAAAATTATAAAAGATAAAATTGACAAAAACAAATAAAAGCAAAACATGGATTTTTCAAAACCAAACGTTCGCCTCCTCGTGTTCGACCAGGGACTCACTTTTCGAGTTTCGGTTATAAATTTTATCTGATAGACGCATTTTGCAAGCTATGACAACGAGTCCTCCAAACCCTAATTTTAATTCACGAAACATGCCTCATCAAGCTCTGTCCACCTCGATACCCCTTTCGGAGATGATATGTCCGAGAACAATACCCTTGTGCACGATGAAATGACTTTTCTCCTAGGAAACCATGAGGTTAACATCAATACATCTCCGAAGAATGCAGGTCAGGTTGGTTAGACAGTCGTCAAAAGTTGGTCCAAAGACTGAAAAGTCCTCCATAAAAACCTCAAGAAAATCACCATGTCATGGAATATCACCAGATGCATCCTTGGAAAGTGACTGACGCGTTACGGAGTCTGAATGGCATCCTTCTGAAAGCAAAGGTGCAGATGTAGGCACATTCATTTAGGTTAAAATGCCTATTCATGCATGTTCCTAGGCTTAGATTTGCATCTCATATTAAAAATATTGCATAGCATGCATCATCCTGGATTTAGAGTAGTGTATATTTTAGGATAATTACATGCATTTTATGGCCAGGAGGGAAGGAGATTTATTTCAAGGCCTCAGATGGATGATCTGACCGCACGAATCTGATCATGATGACAATCAGTGTCTAACACCTCCGAGATCATCTAGATTATAGTCTCGTAGTACCTTATGCGGTCCGAGGAAGATCAATGGCCAGGAGGGTAATGCAACATCCTTACGGGCTTTGGATGAAAAATCCAACCATAAGGATGGATCTGGAGCAACGATTGTAGTCCAGCAATGCAGGAATCATCTCGATCTGATCACCGTGGCACCCTCTGCAACAGACAGAAGATGGATGGCCCAGATGGAACCACGTGGCACCATCCAGACCACCCAACACCGGCCAACAGCAACTAGAAGGCACCCCTCATCATCTTCATCATCAACTCTTAGTCGTTGGATCTTGATCCAACAGCTGAGAGCTCTTCCCCACCGCGCACCTTAAGATGTCCACTCAACCATCTGGATGACTTGGTGTAATGGTGGAGTCATGGACTTGCAATGGAGGGGTGCGTGTTTGAATCCCTGTAGCCCCCCCAATTAAGTGCCTGAAGCCATAGCAGTGCACATGAGGCACGCATGTAGTAGGCCACAATGCAGTGCATGCACACACGCCAGCACCCGCACAACAGTGCCAGTGCAGTGCTAGCATGCGACCATGCGTGCGCGACAAGGAGCGTGCGATGCGTGCGCTAGCAGAATCAAGGGTGGATCTTCAACGATAGTTGCGCGGGCCTTTAGTGACGCTTGCAGCTATCACTAATGGCCTGTGCATTGCACGTGCCAGCAGAGGAATTGAAGGGCATGGATCTTCAGTGACAGTTGGGCCGATCTTCAGTGACGATTACAACTGTCACTAATTACCCATAGACAATTTTTATCTCTCCTCTGCTATAAAAGGACCTACCCACCTCCATTCTAGACCATCTCTTCCTTTCTTCCTCTCACCACCTCTAAGGCTCAAGAGAGAGCTTGTCCCTAGCCCAGGATGCTCTGCTAGAGTAGAAAACCAAATATTTTTTCTTCCCCTCATCCCCATTCATGGAGCATCCTGTGGCTGCCTTCTCACCTACTTCAGGAAGTAAATCCTCACCACGACGACATCCCGTCCCGTCCTTCCTCTGTCGCTGTTCTTCTTCATCCCACTCCTCACCATCTTCGTCCGGGCACTGTCAGAGTGAGTCATCCTCCAAGCGACCATAGAGGTTGATTCTTCTCATCTCCATCTATCTTTACTACTTTCTAGTGTAGTTTTTCCTACTTTCATGGTTGTAGAAACACTTGTTCAAAAATATACGTGATTGTTTCTCTCTCTCTTTCTTTTATATTTTGCAAGTAGATTAGTGTTTAGAGAGACGAGATCAATGTTAAAATAATGTGCCGTAGTATAGTTGGAATCACTCGAAAACAAATAAATTTTATTACTCAAAATTGTAAATCCAAGGTCGAACACAGGGAGCAAATTAGGGTTTAAAAATCAAGAACACAACTTTCAAATTGAATATAATGTGCAATGAAAAATCAAAGTTATAATGCAAGAAATGTAAGCACAAGAGAATCAAGAAGTCAATATAACAAGACAAGCACAAAAGAAAAATGGACGTCTGATTGGTGAATCAGACATCTTAAACTTATAGACGGTACAGTGCTTTATTTCTTTTTTTTCTCTCTTCTCTGATCTATCTCTAGCCACTACCTTCTTCTTCTCTTCTTTTCTTTCTTCTATTCTCGTGCCTTAGCATTTCTGCCTTTAGGTTCTTCACCTTCTCTTTTGCCTTTGGCTTCTTCTTCTTTTCCTTCTGTCTCTACGGCTCATCCTTCAGCTCCTCTTTCTTCAGCCCTTCAGCGTTTAGCCTTTTCCTTCTCTTTCTCTTTCAGCCCTTCAGCTTCTTCCTCTTCATTCCTTGCCTTCTCGTTAGCTTCTCTGGCTTCTGCCATCTCCTTCCGTGGCTTCTTCTTCTTCTGCTACTTGCAAAGCAAAACGTACCCCTACCCACCCCTATGATCTCTCTTCCTCTTTCTCTCTTAGGCTCGCTCTCCCAGAGCCTTCTTGACTAATCAGTTGGGTACACACGCCCGGGACCAGGCCCACCAACGTGCGTGGTGGGTGGAGCGAGGGTTTAGGGTTAGTGAGGTGTGGCGATGCTTGTGGGGTAGTTGGTGAGGTGGATGGAGGCATGGAGTGACGGGAATACCTCGTCGGAGGTCTGGTCGGAGGTGGAGAAGGTGGTGGTGGTTGCGAGTTTCAAGGCATGTTTGCAAGAATAGAAGATAGAAAAATGTTTAGAAGGGAGAGAGGACTTAGCTGAGTGTGGATAGATGAAGGGGGATGCAGAGGAGGCGGCCGGCTCAAATTGCCGTCACCGAAGATGAGGTACTCAGTGGGAGGGGGACAGCGACGATAAGGGGATCGCGAGGATGTCGGCTGGTGTGGCACGACACGAACGAAGAGGATGGAGAGAACCCTGCCACCGGTATTGTGGCAGAGCAACGAGAGAGAGAGAGAGAGGGGACACTAGAGCTTGCTGAGTTACTGACCGGAGGGGGAAGAGATGAAATAGAGGGTTTCTCTGGCCAATTTCATGCTTAGAGGTTGCGGGTTGATCTGGGCATGCTTTTATAGGCCCTGACAGAAGGTCTTGTGCTTGGAAGCTAAGCTTCCAAGCATGGAAACCTTGCCGGAGTTGGAAGGTAGAAGGTGACCCGAATCTCTCATGCATTAACATGAGAGATTGGGTGCCAAATCAAGCCTTTGACTGTGTTCAAACTGGAGGAGATTTTTCAGAGAATCTTCCTTTCAAATTTGAAGGGGATTCTCTGAGTAATCAGGGAGATCTTCCCCTTGATACCACACCGAAGTAGGATTCCCTCCGCTATAATGGCGGAGGGACCTAATTGCAAAGAATGATGAGGAAGTTAGGGGTTTCTGCAGAGGTTTTCAATCGATAGGTGTAGAAATGTAATTAGGCTAGACCTATTTGCAAAGTAGGTCAAGATGAATTCCCTTTAAGTCCAAATTTTGGTACAAACCTAATTTTGACCTAAGGAATCCAATGATGAAGTTGGATTTTAGGTTTTACTACGTTTAACTTGGCAATTTACAGAAAAACCCAATTTAGGGTAAACATTTGACTAAGACCCCAATTTAGGTCAAAATAGGTTCTAACGGCCAAATTAAAGGTTCTAAACCCTAGAGGATATTTTTTATGAATTTTAGAGGGTTTAGGTGAATTTTATCATGACTAGAACCTTGTTAAATTACATGGGTATGTTATAGGGTTATAAGAAGTTATTTAATTCCTAGAATTCACATGAACCCTTTTTTGTTTGAACTAACCCACTTTTTATCTTATTAAGACCATTTGACCTATGTTTAGCCCATGAGAAATCTTGTTGTTGCATTGCAATGGTAAAATTACACTTTTACCCCTTGTTTCTTGCTTTTCTCTCAGAAGGGTTATTCATTGAGTTAGGACCTCCAGTTGGTTATGTAGGAGCTTTTGTTCTCTTTTTTGGGTCAAAATGAGCTAGCTAGGGCTCATGATGGTGTTCCCATCATACCCCCATGCCTAGCTTTTGCTAGTCCCTTAGCAAAATTTTAAGGTTTTAACTTCTGTTCTAGACCATGAATTCCTTGATGTTCAATGATTATGATGAGTGCTTTTTCTTTTCTTTTTGATTAGATTAGAATGACGATAGTAGGCCTAGAGGAACTCAAGTACCAACCGAGATCCGAACCTGACTAGCTCTAGCCTCGATCCTCCACGAAGGTTTTTAAGGCCCACAGGAACTATCCTAAGGTTCATTGGACTCCGCGGTTAAAGCACCCGTGCTTGAAACGTATTTTTGCCTCGGTTCAGTTTGCAGTGCATTTTTTGTAAGAGAGAGACAGAGGATTTTCTTTGTTTGAAGAGTTTCATTCTCTTTTCTTTTTATTTCTAGCTTCGGATTGGCTTCTCAACACGGTCTGTATCGGATTCCTCGTCCCCATCATCAATCCTCGAAAGATCTTTAGCAATTGATGCTTCGTGATAGCACCGCCCATGGAAACCCCCAGAACCCTGGCTTTCGAGATTTCGAGATAATCCCACCCATGGCATTCTATAGCTAAATCCAGACCCTTGCAATCGACATTTCATGATAATGCCGCCCATAGCATCTGAACTAGCATAGGGTGCTTACATGCCCCCGGTAGGATATGTAAATATCCTAGGAGACAAGCACCAAGGAGATGGTATGTTATTACACATCTTTGAGGGGAATCTCCTACCTCTCCATGTCGGGAACTCATCTAAATCAACTTGTGTTGATTGGCCGCTCCTAATCTAGGCGACCTTTTCAGAACATTTAAATGCTTTTTCGTGATTTTGAAAATTATGTGCACTGAACCAGACTATGTGTAGATTGGGGTGCTTAGGTTACCGAGTCCCGCAAACCAATGGTCAGTTAACGAGGTTGAATACTCCCTAAGCCTTAGACCTAATACTTAAGCTTCACATTTTCCCCAACCTCTTGAGGACTATCCAGATCTTAGTGGATACTTGAATTTTTAAGCCTAAGAGTCTAGCCTAAGAGGTCTAAGATCAGCGTTCCTACTAATCTCTTTTGTGTCTCATTTAGCACTTTTTCCTTCATTTTTCTTTTTCTTCATATGGTCTAAAACTTCAGTTAATCTCTTAATTTCTTACTAATGACTATCTCTTTTTTTTGTTTTGAAACAAAAAAGAAAGCTATCGTCTTACGATAGCAATCTGGAGAGGTATATTATATAAACAAGTAAGAGGAATTACAAAATAGATCCCCACGTATGTATGAAGGACCAGCACTCTCTTACAATTTTTTCACAGCACATCGGTCTCTCCTGAAAAAGCCTCTCATTTCGCCTTCCACACACACCAGAGAGTGACAGCCATGCGTACATGTGGCTTCTCTCTCATACCAAACACATGCCAGATGGAGTCCCAAGCTGGTAGTGGCTCCTGACAAGTCCTCCTCCAAATAGCATTAGTGACCAGGCAAGATGAGAAGATATGGTTCACATTGTCAGTGTGCATCCCACAAAAATAGCATTCATGGTGAGCAGCTCCCATCCTTCTGTATCGCAGATCACCTGTGATCAAACCATCTCTCCTACATAGCCAAAGAAATATTTGTACCTTAAGGGGGATTTTCAGAAGCCAAATTTTCTTGTCAATGAAATCGCAGCTCCACCCACTTCCATAATCTAAGATTCTATTATAGCCATTTTGCACAGTGTAAATCCCCTCCCAAATGTATTTATCCTCCAGTCCAATCCTTGGCCTAAAGCTTTCAAGATCTGATAGCAGCTTCCTCCTTTCTTCCCACAGCTGGGTGCCCCTCCTGGTGGAGTCCTCTTCATTCAAATTCCAGCTGCAGCTGCTGCAAGACCAGAATCTGCTGACAGTTCCCTCCTTATCAGATGCTATAGCAATGGCCCTTGGATAGGTCTCCTTTAGGACACCCAGCAAAGGCCAACCTTCCTTCCAGAAGCTGAGGGTCCTGCCATTCCCAAGAGCTGGCTGTAGAATGTGCAAGTGATCAACCAGAGCTCTGGTTACTGAATTCCAAAATGGAGATGGTCTGTTGGGCTGTAGTCTAGATAACATACTATTTGAAGCTCCATAACTGTCCCTGATCATGGTAGTCCATGGTTTCAAGTCTCCTTGCAAGAGCTTAATTGCCCACTTAAGCAACAAAGCATCATTGAAGTGTTTCAGAGACTTAATCCCAAGTCCACCCCTATCCTTTGGTTGGCAAATCTACTCCCACTTCAGTGGTTGCAAGAACCTGCCCTCATGTTTTGCTCCCCTCCAAAATAACCTTTTTCTCAATACATCCAACCATTTCCAAATGGAATTAGGTGCTTTAAAGATGGAGAAGTAGAAAACAGGGATAGAGGTGATCACCGAATTGAGCAAGATAAGTCTTCCACCCTTGGAGAGGAAACTGCTATGCCATCCATCCAATTTCACCAAAATTTTGTCAAAGAGGTAGCTCCAATCTTTTTTTTTCATTCTAGAACATCTCAGTGGTAGCCCCAAGTATTTAATAGGAAGGCTGATGTAGGGGGTCCTCAAAACTGCAGCAATAGCACCTTGCTCAGCCTCAGGTAGGCCAAAATAGACCAAACTAGATTTATCCCTATTCAGCCTAAGGCCTGAGAGCTCACCAAAGATGTTGACCATATGATATAAAGCTAGTGCTTCATCCATAGAACCCTCCACAAAAAAAATCGTATCTGCATATTGAAGAATAGGAGCCAAATTACTCCTACAAGATAAGGAGTACCGTCTAATATGACCTGCATCAGCAAGTCACAAGAATACCAGGCCAAATTGTCAACTGCTAGGTTGAAAACCAAAGGTGCCAGAGGACATCCTTGTCTGATCCCACATTGGGCCAGAGGATAAGGTGCTAGAGGATATCCTTGTCTAATAGGATATCTCCTTTTTTTCCTTTTCATTTTGTGCTCCTTTTTTGATATTTTTCACTTTTCCTCCTTATTTTCTCCTTATGGTTTATATGGCCTCAAAATTTTCTCTCCCCTCAGAATTTTTTTGTTCTTTTTCAAGATTTTTTCATTTCTTGGCATTTTTTGTGATATGTGATTTTTTTTGTTAAAACCTTTTCTTATGAGATGAGTTTTCATGGTGCTTTGCACTTTCATACCCCCCCATGCCTACGATTTGCAATGTCCCCATTGTAAAGTACGTGGGTTCGAATTCAGCTTAGATCATTCATTAGAACAGGTTTTGGGTGGACGAATGGGTCGAGGTGACTGTTGCGAACGATTTCTATACTTAGGTACGGGTACCTAAGGTGGGGTCGGCTATTCTAATGGATGAACCCTAAAGTGCAATATTAATTCAGCATAGGAATGTCAAGAAAGGTTTTGGGTTTTTCAAGAATGACGGGTTACCTCCGGTTAAGTGCTGAGTTTTACACCATCGGCTAGGCGTAATGAGCTCAGGGAGAATGGAGGGTAAAGGATATCTCAGCCAAATTTGTATCGGTCAAGTCAATGAATGGTTTGAGTCTCTGACCGTTCATGATGAAAGGTTTGGAATCATGGCTGAGTGGATTGATCTCAATGGCTCCATTTCCAAAGATTCGTCAGATGAGGTAGGGTCCGATCCATTTTGATCATAGTTTTCCTTGGAACAGTTTAAGATTGGCATCAAAGAGTAGGACTTTTTGATTAGGATGAAAAATCTTTCTGGATATGTGCTTGTCGTGAAAGCCTTAACTCGCTCTTTGTAAATTCGCAAGTTCTCATACATGTCGTGGCGTAATTCATCAATCTCGCTCATTTGAAGCATTCTATTGGTTCCTACCTTAGAAAGATCAAGGTTGCAGTTCCGTACTGTCCAATAGGATTTGTGCTCCAATTCGACGAGGAGGTGACATGCCTTCCCATACACCAATCTGAAGGGAGACATATCTAATTAGGTTTTGTGGGCAATCCTATAAGCCCACAAAGCTTCCGGAAGTCGGGATGACCAATCGTTCCTATCAGGTTGAACAGTAACCTGGAGGATTTTCTTGATCTCTCGATTTGATAACTCAGCTAGACCATTAGTTTGGGGGTGGTAAGCAGTAGAAATTCGGTGTGACACCCCATATTTGGTCATTAGTGACCTAAACTGAGCGTTAGTGAAATGGGTCCCTACGTCAGAAATTATAGAATGTGGAATCCTGAACAGTGAAAAGATGTTCTGATGAATGAATTTGACAACGACTTTATGATCATTGGTTCAGGTCGGAATGGCTTCGATTCATTTGGACATGTAGTCAACAGCGAGTAAACTGTACTCGAAGCCGTTCGAAATAAGGAATGGTCCCATAAAATCAATCCCCCATATGTTGAAGATTTCGCATACAAGAATTGGCTGCAAGGGCATCATATCACGATGGCTCATCTTGCCCAAGGTCTGGCAACGAGTGCATGCCCTACAGTGATTGTGCACGTCTTTGAAAATCGTGGGCTATAGAAGTTGCACTAGAGGACTTTCGCTGTGGTTTTATGACCTAAAAAATGTCCACCTCATGCTTGGTCATGGCAGAGAGAATATGTCTTCAATTTCTACTTCCACGACACATTATCGAATGATCTAATCAGCACTGATGCGGAAAAGATACGGGTCTTCCCAGAAGTAGTACTTAGCATCGAAAAGCAATTTGTCCTTCTTAGCCTTCGGCCAATCGGACCAGATTTGATGCGATACCAAGTAGTTTACTATATCAGCAAACCATGGAAGCCCCGTATTGATAGTCAGAAGGTGCTTATTTGGAAAATGTTCCATGATGGGTCCAGAAGGGTCAGTGATCTCAGAAGGAAGGCGGGACAAGTGATCAGCTACCACATTCTGTTTTCCCGCTTTGTTGCGAATCTCGAGGTCAAACTCTTGCAATAGCAAGATCTAGCAGATTAATCGAGGTTTCACGACCTTCTTCTCAAGGAGATGCCTCATAGTTGTGTAATCCGAGTAAACGATGACACGAGAATCCAGGAGATAAGATCTGAATTTTTCCAGGGCAAATACTACGGCTAGCAACTCTTTCTCAGTAACTATGTAGTTATGCTGAGCCTCGTCAAGTGTCTTGCTAGCATAGTATATGACCACAGGTTTCCCATCAATTTTCTGCCTAAGTACCGCTCCTACAACGAAATTAAATGCATCACACATGATCTCAAAGGGTTGAGACCAATTAGGGGACTGTAGTATCGGGGCTTGGGTAACTCAATCACGGAGGATTTCAAATGCTTGAATGCATTCCTTGGAGATTTTGAAAGGTACATCCTTAGAGAGTAGAGTGGTCAGGGGGCGTGCAATCTTTGAGAAATCAGGAATGAATCGACGATAAAAACCAACATGCCCCAAAAAAGATTGGATGTCCTTGATCAAGCTAGGCATAGGGAGTTTGGAAATCAAGATCACCTTGGCTCAATCAACTTGGATGCCTTTTTCTGAAATGAGGTGTCCCAGGACAATTCCTTTAGGCACCATGAAATGGCTCTTTTCCTAGGAAAGAACTAGATTCACGTTAATGCACCGCCTGAGGATTTGGACCAAGTGCAGTAGACAATCGTCAAATGATTCTCCAAATACTAAAAAGTCATCCATGAAGACTTCCAAATAATCACCTACCATATCTGAGAATATGGCAAGCATGCAGCGCTGAAAAGTTACGGGTGCATTGCAGAGACCAAACGACATCCTTCAGAATGCGTACGCCCCGAAGGGGTAGGTGAAAGTGGTGTTTTCTTGGTCATCAAGATGGATTGCCACCTGGTTATAACCGGAGTAGCCATCCAAAAAGCAGAAGAACCTATTTTCCACTAGTTTCTCGAGGATCTAATCAATAAACAGTAGTGGGAAATGATCCTTCTTCATGGAGGAATTGAGTCTTCTGTAATCAATGCAGACTCTCCACGAGTTCGCCACACGGGTCGGTATGACTTCTTCGGTTTCATTCGTGAGAACGGTAAGTCCTGCCTTCGTAGGCACAACCTGGATTAGACTCACCCACCGACTATCGGAGATCGGGTAGATGATCCTTGCATCTAACCACTTGATGATCTCCTTTTCCACGACCTCCTGCAGATTAGGATTCAAACGTCTCTACATTTCACGGGAAGGTCGTGTGCCCTCCTCGGTGTAGATATGGTGTGTACAGTAAGAGGGGCTGATGCCAGTCAAATAATTGAGAGTCCATCCAATGGCTCTACGTTGTTGCTGGAGAACAGTAATCAGACGGGATTCCTAATCAAGTGCGAGTCTGGAGTTGATAATCATGGGAAATGTCTGATTAGAACCCAAAAAGACGTACTTTAGATGGTTGGGAAGAGGCTTGAGTTCCAGAATGGGGTTATCAGCAGCAGTGGGCGGTTCAGGGTGTGTGTTAAGAGTAGAGGAAAGAGTTATGGGTGTATCTAAGTCAGATTCGGACTCCTCTGAATGCGGGTTTTGATCTTCTTATGGTTGATCGGGAGTAAATAGGTTGTCCTCAATATATGGTTCATCAACCATATCCTTGATATCACATATTTGTTCTATAACTTCATAATTAATCCCTTGTTGGTTCTTAAAGATGTCAATTTTTAGTGTTTGGTCCCCAAATTTCAATTCAATTTGGCCCTCCTCACAATTTATATTAGCCTTAGTAGTGTCCAAAAGGGGTCTCCCTAGTATAATTGGTGTATCCCTTGGGTTTTCAGGTGCATCCATATCCAAGACTACAAAATCCACCGGGAAATAGAAATCCTGTACCCTAACGATGACATCCTCGAGTACTCCTTTAGGTGACTTAATAAATCAGTCGGCTAACTGCAATGTCACCTCTGTTGGTTTAAGCTCAAATTCCTCATGGTGGTCAAGGAGGGATGTAGGTATTAGGTTTATGGAGGCACCTAAATCTAATAAAGCTCTGTCAAATTGGGTATCACCAATGGTACATGAAATCAAGGGAGTACCTGGGTCTTTTGCCTTAGGTAGGAGTTTGCTCAAAATTACAAAGTTGGCTTGCTCTAACAGTACGATCGGACTCCCACTTTTGGTTCGCAGTTTACGCTTGGGTGTACACACGTCCTTTAGAAATCGTGCGTAAGCCGGTACGTGGCGGATTGCATCCATCAAGGGGATGTTTATATGGACCTGTTCAAAGAGCTTGACCAGATCCTCCTCAGGAGCCATGGGTTTGTTTGTCCTCTTTCCCTTGGTCAAGGCCTCAGGAAATGGAACCTTGGTTCCTCTAGAATAGGTCCAGGTTCTTGATCTGGGACAGGGGTGTCTTGGATAACTATCCTAGGGCTTGGGTTACCACCAAGCTGAGAGTGGCTTGGATAAGGTGGGTCTTGAGTTGCTTTACCACTATAGGTTGTTACAGAATTCAGTCCTGCCTGGTTTTGGTTTGGGGTTGGTAAAATAGGTGGCTACTATTGAAATCCAGGATAAGATGTTGAAGCTTCCATCCCATCAGGTGATGGAACAGAAGGGGCCTGATAAATCATGTGGGCTTGGCCCGAATTTGGGTTCAAAACGCGCCTCTGGTTCGGCACATTATTTGGATTCGGCAGAGGTTGCGAAGGGAGTGTGACAAGTTGGCGGGAATTCGCCATCTAGGCGAGTTGATTGTGAACCTCTGTGATCTCATCCTTGTGCTATTTTTGCATAGCTACATACGTCTTCTGAATGTCAGCCAGAGTCTGAAGGATAAGAGTCATTTGATCTACTTGGTTTGGCCCAGATTGATAGGTGGGGTTGGGTCGAAGTTGAGGCGGCTGATATGGACGAGGGGCTTGTGGACGGGGCTAATATGGTGGTCTTTGATTCTTATTATTTCCTACCCATGGGAAGTTGGGATGATTCCGCCATCCAGAGTTATAGGTATTAGAGAATGGGTCATTCTAGATGGCATTGAGGTCCTTGCAGGTCTAAGAAACCTCAGGAAAATTAGACTACAAGGGTTCAAAGTTCCCCCAACTAGAGTAGGTCGGATTGGAGTTTCATCCAGTCCTGGAGTCAAACGGGGGTAGATACGGGTCCATCCCTTGAGAAGATCGGTGATAGATGTTATGCACAGTTTCCCTCCCATGAGGTGGTTGTGCAAACGGGTTTTGCATAGAGGTGGCTTGCTGTAGATGTCAAGTCAGCTCATCCACCTTCTTCTCGATGATAAAGACCTTGTTCAACCAACTAGCCATCAGTTCCAAGTCGACGGATCCGAACAAGCCCTGCATCTCATGTGCTCCCCTTTGATTTGTCTATGCGCGGGCATTCGTCCGGTCGAATAAGCCCATGGAGTCATTATTGATGGAGTTTTCACACATATTTTCGAGAATCTCCCACACAGTGTCTACGTGTTGACCCATGATATTTCCTCTGCAGGTTGCATTGACGAAAAGGCGAATGTCTTCACGGAGTCCCTGGTAAAAGGATCGGACTTGTTCCCATTTAGGAACTCCATGATGGGGGCACTTTCACATGAGATCCAAGAAATGGTCCCATGCCTCATGAAGAGGTTCTCCAGATTTCTGAGTGAAGTGTGTGATCTGGTGGCGCAAGGCATTCGTCCAACCAACTGGGAAGAAGTTTTTCAAGAATTCGGATTGTAGTTCAACCCACGTGTTGATTGGATGCATTTGAGTTTGATATTAATGAGCTGCTTTGTCCATGAGAGAGAAGGAAAACATCTTCATAAGAAGAATATCCTGATTTTGTACATCTGACCCAAAGGTCTGGGCTAGATGTTTGAGTTGTTTGATGTGCTAAAAGGGATCCTCAGAATTAAGCCCATGAAACTTTTGAATAGCATGAATCATGTTGGGCTTGAGTTCAGAATCAGGACCTCCAGTCAGGATTTGGACTCGAGGTTCGATCGCCACCGCAACGGGATTATAGTGATGTCGCATCATAGGACGCTATGGCGGGTTCACAAAGTTCTGAAATAGATCATTCAGGCGATGGAGTTGGTGTTCAAGATTGTTCTCTTCTTCAATTGGTTGTGCCATGACGACGGAAGAAGGAGAATTGGGTTCTGATGAATCAGAGGAGATGTCTATGTGGTAGGGTTGCTACACAAACA
The DNA here is from genome assembly GCA_037157565.1 of Thalassia testudinum. Taxonomy (NCBI): domain Eukaryota; kingdom Viridiplantae; phylum Streptophyta; class Magnoliopsida; order Alismatales; family Hydrocharitaceae; genus Thalassia; species Thalassia testudinum. Next base: position 124,545,208 of record JAZHRO010000014.1, on the reverse strand, counting down.
CAGACATTGAGGCTTGGCCTCGGTGGGAGTGGATTGCTAAAGGAGGTCTTAAGGATGGTCTTAAGGACCTCCTACTAAACATGCACTGAACGTTTAGATGAGAGTAGAATGTGCAGGACCCAACCAAGACACCCAAAAATTTGGGTGACTATAGGGTTCAGGGCAGATGATACCCCTTAGTCAGAAAGTCATCCACCTGAGAAATAACTGGGTAGCCAGGGAGGGAGAGTCCTGCAAAGACCCATACACGATAGAGCGTCCCCACAAGTTACAGGGTTTCCCCCACCCGACCTATCTTGTCACTGAGATTCTAGGTAGACTAAAATGGGGACCTTGACCTCTTAAGTCTACCACTTTTATTTAAGATCAAAGGTGCTTAGGATTCTACTTGAACTTTAGATGTATTGAGTGCAAAAGTGACCTAATTTCAAGGTTGGTTGACCCAACAAGAAGTCAACTTCACCCATTTGTCCTTTGAGAAGCTTTAGGTCCTTTCTTTTTAGGGTTCAAGTGAACTTAAGAGCTTGAATTTTAGGGTTTCTCTTGAATAAGTCTTTTCAACCAAGTCTTAGGCACACCTCTTTTTGGAATAGTTGATTCTTGCTTAGAAAGATGTGTCTCTAAAATCCTAAATTGGAATCCTTAAGTTGGCTCTAATTTTGGCCCAATTTAGTTTCCACAAATATGGTATCTAGGGCTCAATCAAGAAGGTGGTAGCCTTAGTTACGTTAAATGGATGCACAAATCAATATTTATTGAAATCAAAATCAGGCAACTTGGTGACTTAGCTAAATATGGAAAGCAGGTAGCCCTAAATTGATTTTTATCTTATTTTTCCTTTTCAGAATGAGGGGATTAGGAGAAAGGGCTAATCAAAGATTACCTACCTCGGGTGTGTTTGCTGTGCAGCCATCTTCCTTTGAATCTTTTCCCCTAAAATAAACACAACAAAAGAGATGTATCAAGTTAGTATCAAATCAGAAATTGTAATCGAGATTTCTAAATCGCCCATTGCTCCCCGACAACAGTGCCAAAATGTTTAGCGAGGCGAGATCAATGATAAAATCAATGCGTCGTAGTATAGTTGAAATCGCTTGAAAATAAATAAATTTTATTACTCAAAATTGTAAATCCAAGGTCGAACATAGGGAGCAAATTGGGGTTTAAAAATCAAGAACACAACTTTCAAATTGAATATAATGTGCAATGATAAATCAGAGTTATAATGCAAGAAATGTAAGCACAAGAGAATCAAGAAGTCAATATAAGAAGACAAGCACAAAGGAAAAATGGGCATCTGATTGGTGAATCAAAAGTCTTAATCTTATAGATGCTACAGTGCTTTATTTCTTCTTTTTCTCTCTTCTCTGATCTGTCTCTGGCCACTTCCTTCTTCTCTTCTTTTCTTTCTTCTATTCTTGTGCCTTAGCCTTTCTACCTTTAGCTTCTTCTCCTCTTTTTCCTTTGGCTTCTCCTTCTTTTCCTTCTATCTTTGCGGCTCCTCCTTTAGCTCCTCTTTGTTCAGCCCTTCAGCCTTTTCCTTCTCTTTCTCTTTTAGCCCTTCAGCTTCTTCCTCTTCATTCCTTGCCTTCTCCTTAGCTTCTTTAGCTTCCACCCTCTCCTTCCTTGGCTTCTTCTTCTTCTCCTGCCTGCGAGAGCAAAACCTACCCCTACCTGCCCTCATAATCTCTCTTCCTCTTTCTCTCTTAGGCTCGCTCTCCCAGAGCCTTCTCGAGTAATCAGGTCAAGTACACGCGCCCAGGACCAGGCCCATCAACGTGCGTGGTGGGTGGAGTAAGGGTTTAGGGTCAATGAGGTGTGGCGGTGCTTGTGGGGTAGTTGGCGAGGCGGATGGAGGCATGGAGCGATGGGAACACCTCGCCGAAGGTCTGGCCGAAGGTGGAGAAGGTGGTGGTGGTTGCGAGCATCGAGGCATGTTTGCAAGAATAAAAGATAGAAAAATGTTTAGAACGGAGAGAGGACTTAGCTGAGTGTGGATAGACGAAAGGGGATGCAGAGGAGGCGGACGGCTTGTATTGCCGTCATCGGAGATGAAGTACTCAGTAGGACGAGGACGACGACGATAAGGGGGTCGCAGGGATGTCGGCTGGTGCGGCACGACACAGACGAAGAGGATGGAGAGAACCCTACCGTTGGTATTGCAGCAGAGCGATGAGAGAGAGAGAGAGAGAGAGGGGTGGCTAGAGCTTGTCGAGTTACTGACTAGAGGGGGAAGAGATGAAATAGAGGGTTTCTCTGGTCAATTTCAAGCTTAGAGGTTGCGAGTTGATCTGGTCATGCTTTTATAGGCCCTGGCAGAAGGTCTTGTGCTTGGAAGCCAAGCTTCCAATCATGGAAATTTTGCCGTAGTTGGAAGGTTGAAGGCGACCCGAATCTCTCATGCATTCGCATGAGAGATTGGGTGCCAAATCAAGCCTCTAACTGTGTTCAAACTGAAGGAGATTTCTTAGAGAATCTCCCTTTCAAATTTAAAGGGAATTCTCTGAGGAATCAGGGAGATCTTTCCCTCGATACCTCGCCAGAGTAGGATTCCCTCTGCTATAATGGTGGAGGGACCTAACTGTAAAGAATGACGAGGAAGTTAGGGGGTTTCTGTAGAGGTTTTCAAAAGATAGGGATAGAAATGTAATTGGGCTGGACCTGTTTGCAAAGTAGGTCAAGATGAATTTTCCTTAGGTCTAAATTTTGGTACAAACCTAATTTGGACCTAAGGAATATAATGGTGAAGTTGGATTTTAAGTTTGACCATGTTTGATTGGGAAATTTATACAGAAACCCAATTTAGTGCAAACATTTGACTAAGACCCCAATTTAGGTCAAAATAGGTTCTAAGGCCCATATTGAAGGTTGTAAACCCTAGAGGATATTTTTCCATGAATTGTATAGGGTTTAGGTGAATTTTATCCTGACAAGAACCTTGTTAAATTAAGTGGGTCTATTTTAAGGATACAAGAAGTCATTTAATTCCCAGAATTCACATGAACCCTTTTCTATTTGAACCAACCCACTTTTTATATTGTTAAGACCATTTGACCTGTGTTTATTCAATGAGAAATCCCGATGTTGCACTGCAATGGTAAAATTACAGTTTTACCCCTTATTTCTTGCTTTTCACTCAGAAAGGTTATTCACTGAGTTAGGATCTCTAGTTGGTTATGTAGGAGCTTTTGTTCTCTTTTTTGGGTCAAAATGAGCTAGTTAAGACTCGTGATGGTGTTCCCATCAATTAACTAGATAAAATTTCATCGACCTGATCTCTTTCCCTATTAAAAATATAAAAAAAATTATAAAAGACAAAAATGACAAAAGCAAATAAAAGCAAAACGCGAATTTTCAAAATCAAATGTTCACCTCCTCATGTTCTACCCAAGACTCACTTTTCGAGTTTGGTTTATAAATTTTATCTGATCGATGGATTTTCTCGCAAATCGAACTATAAGACGGGTTTTCCAAACCCAAACCATTTTGCATGCGAATCCACTGCTATCATTTTGGCGCCGTTGCTGGGGAGCAATGCTCTTTGGTTTTTCTCACATTTTCCCGCAATACTTGCATATTTTTCTGACCTATCTTTCTTCTTCGATTTATTATCTTGCAGGAACCTGATCTAGGAGTCGAAGGCGGTAGATTGGAGTAAAGTGCAGGTAATGACAATTGTATGTTTATCCCCCACCACCCCCACCCTAGTTTCCATTTTGACACACTAATAACTCAAATTCAAATCAACCTAGGTGCTTTTATAAACCCTAGGATAGATCTGATTGTCTGATTGTCACTTTACCTCACCTCACTCACCTGCATATATTAAAAAATAAAAATAAAAAAATACTCTTCTCTTATGGGATTTAACTGAAAGCTGCACACTTAACACCTACAACTTCTCACCTTAAGGCACACAACTTCACATCGATTCTTCCACTTAACCAGAATCTGACTTGTGGATCTAGTACACCCTAATTCAACACACCAATAAGTGAGTAGAAATCTGAATAGGTCAACCATTTTTATGTGCCTTAACTAAGTGGTGCAATAGGCCAATTGAATGAACTGTTTGGGCCGTACCACTTAAGATAAATGTGATTCATCAGTAGTTTGCCACTTAGGGTTGATTTTTAGGGTTGAACCAGGCACTCCACATTTTTTTATGATTTCTAAAGGAATACATCATCACCAGTAATTGTAAAACCTGGAGTGTTCTACTGAACCCTGATTGAACCAACCTAAGGATTAAACCCTGAAACCTACTTAATAAGGTTAAACCTTAAAAGACACATCATCAAATAACCTTGTTTACAAACCTTGGTTGTGCATGCACACACATTTGAATTGATCATTAAGGGCACAACCCATCTAAAAGGCTCATCACATTCCAAGAGCACAATCATCTCAAGCCTAATTAAAACTGAGTAGACGTTAGACTTAAGGATTGATTCGCTCTTCGGGGCTCAGACTGAGATTTTTTTTTTATTAATCTGCTTCTGCTGGTCCATCTGATGTCTAGCTAGGGGAGTAGCGTCAAACGACCATGGCTAGGGGGTACACTAGGAACTAGAGGCACAAGCCAAAGGAAGAACCTTCTCCCCAACCCCTCCCTCAACTAGTTGGATTGACTTGATAGAAGTAGACCAAATCGTTTATCTCAAGATGGGTCCTGGGAGTTTGTAAGTCTTTAGGCTAACACACCTAAGGATAGGGTTGATTGCTTGTATTGCAAGGCTCCTTTCTCTCTTCTGACTTCCCTCTTATTCTACCATGTATCCTTCCACATCTTACATGCATTTCCCATCCTACCCTCCTACCAACAGCTATACCCAAGATGATTACTATTTCGACTTGAATTACAACTACCCATCTCCTAGCCGGGACAACTTTGATTTGGGATATGAATCCAAACCTTAGTGTCTAGGGCTTAACCTTGGACAACAAGAATATGATTATTATCCTTCCTAAAACTACAATGTTTATAGATCTCCATCCTTTGATGATCAAACCAATCTGATCTACAATCAGGAAGGATATGATGATTAATAACATCTACCCGCCCCAGTATTCCACTGAATATAGGTCACCTCCATTCTTTGAACAACCCGAGATGAACTACTATTAGGGAGGGACCCAAGAACCTCGATATCTTGACTCCCCTAGATTTAACCCAAACTCACCCAAACATGAACCAAACCATTCGGTTCAAGTGAACCATGTCCAAGGCAAGCTGTTGGCTAACTTGAGGAACACCATCCAATCTTTAGAAGCTCAGCTAATACCATGCACTAAAGCATTGGAGCCTATGATCAAAATGATTGATGAACTTAATAGTTCTCTACTGGATTTGCTCCAAAATGTTTGGGATAGGGGCCTGAGTGAGTTTCTACTTGGGAAATTGTCGAGGTTGTGGATGAAATTTTTAGTTGCCATAATCCAATCTTGGGATGATTCTCAAGATGAACCCCCTTCAGGAGAGCCAATATTTGAACCTGCTCAGGCGCCTGTTGGGGGGATACATGTTCTGAGATCGGAGATGACCAGGATGGTCTAGAGCAACCAATTAAGGATGAACCAAGTTTCTCACCCGAGATCCCAGATCCAAGGAATGACGAAAAATATGTCTCCATGGACCATGAAATGACATAGATTTTGAGACGTATATAAATGACGATCATGAATTCCTTGATTTTGAGGGTGAGGAATCTCTTAGTAAAGTCTCACTTGAGCTTAAGGAGAATGATTTTAGTGAGACAAATGGACTTGAGGAATCTAATAAACATTTGATAACCTGACTATTGAAGATTCTAATTCGGTTAGAGCTAACTTGGTCGATCCAAATCCTGATGATTCAATCAGTAGCCCCATTCCTCAACTGCACCCTGAAGTGCTGAATTTTGAGATCATTATGCCCAAGCCAAACTTGATTTAACCATGATTTGTGGACTTGGGTAAATCTTATGGGGTGAACAGTATGCTAGAGGTCCCCAAGCCTGAGCACCTAATGTTGGAGGATAGAAATGTTGAAATGAAAATTTGGGAGGTTAATTCTAAAGGAAAAACAAGTTTTGATTTAAGGGTTCTTGTTGACCTAAAACCACCTACTTTCTGCCAAGACCCTTACGATATCATTCATGTGCAACCCAAGCTCGAAATAACTGATTATTTCTCTGAGCTGAACGTTAAGTGGACATCCACATCTATTGAACCATCTTTACCTGTTACCCGTCATTTTGGTCTTGGGTTGCACACCACAAAATGCAGGCCCGGCCCTGCAAGCTTAACAACCTTCAGTTATGGGTGATTTTCATCCAGAACTTGAGAACCACTCGACCCTGGGGCATGCTCTCCATCATAATCTGGTCCACATCTGTGGACATCTTCTGCTGGCGGGTCTGAGGATTAATCTTTTGATTGTGATTCTGACCCGCACTTGTGAATTCTCAATTTCTTCCTTGTATGTATGTTATGCCTAGCTGAAAGCATTAAATTTAACACATGTTTATATTCCACGTTCTCTACGGAGCTGACCGAATTTTCACGTTATTCAAGTGATATTCTGTTTACTCCGCCTTTTCATGTTTTTATTTTCACAATGAGGACATTGCATCATTTAGGCATGGGGGGTGGATAATTAATTCCTGAAATTATTTTGTTAACTCCGTAGAATTTCTTTTTGTTTCTTAAAAAGAAAAATGAAAATTCAAAAAGATAAAAAAGAAAGAAATTGGGAAGAAGAGAACTTAGGCATTTGGAAGTTATTACTTTAGGAAATGATACGATAGGACCTAAATACTTAGACTCTTCAGGCCTTTGGGCTTAATTAGCCTGGGTATCCACTCGAATGTAGACTTACCCTCGAGTCCTTGCCAAGTAATTCTATTTTAAATTAGTCAGTAAATTTGCATGATAAGTATATGACTTATCAACCCACCCTCTGATTTGAGGGAACTTTAAGCCTAAGCATGTACACACCGTTTGCACTAACTCTCTTTCTGACGGTTTTTATGAAAATTGGGTAGCTAATGAACTATCTAAAGTGGTATGGCTGGCAAGTTGTCGTGGGTAACAGCCTATTGTTCAGTTGTCTAGAGCCCAGCCACAAGACCATTGTCTTCATACTGCCTTTAGGTAAATCTTAAATCAGGGAAGCCACCTACTTAGAAAAAATACTAATAATAATAATAATAAAATAGAAAAAGGAGAAAATAAATAAATAAAACCACACTTCATCGCATGAGTATGGCAGGCAAGTTGTCATGGGTAACAGTCCATTGGCCAGTTATCCAGAGCCCAGCTCACAAAAATGCACAATAACTCCCAAAACACTTAAGGAAGAAGTGGGGAAGTAGAATAAACTGGGGAGATATACACTGGGTTCGCCCTTGTATTGACCCCATAAGTAAAATAAGTAGGGAGAAAGCTACTATTCAAAATGATAAACCTCTAGGAAAGGTCACATTGTGTCAGAGAAACCCGAAGTCCATTTTAACGGTCGCCTAGTGAGTCTTTCACTCTTTTCACTAGATGCTTAGCACTTAGAGTCCTTTTCGAGTCTTGGGCAGGTCGGGTAGCCATAAAAGGTTATCCTGAAACTCTCAAACTCCAAAAGTCCAAAAGAATTATAAAAGAAAAACAAAAAAAATTTATCTTCCCTTTTCAAATAAGGAGAGGACTTGGGCGGTTTGTATTCTGGCAAACACCCGGGTACTGTTGAGTCTTCATAGTTTAGGACCTTAGTTGAAATTTTCTATTGTTAATAAACAACTTAGGCCTAAGCGATCAAGTCCTAATCCTTTTTTTATACATATCATGTAGTTTAATTTTGTTAGGGACTAGTAAAAGATAGGCATGGGGGTATGATGTAGACACGTTCATTTAGGTTAAAATGCCTATTCATGCATGTTCCTAGGCTTAGATTTGCATTTCATATTATAAATATTACATAGCAAGCATCATCCTGCATTTAGAGTAGTTATGTATATCTTAGGTTAATTACATTTTTATTATGGCCAGGAGGGAAGGAGATTTATTTCAGGGCCTCGGATGGATGATCTGACTGTACGGATCTGATCAGAACGACGATCGGAGTCTGACACCTCCGAGATCGTCTAGATCGGAGTTTAGTAGTACCTTATGCGATCCGATGAAGATCAACGTCCAGGAGGACAATGCGACATCCTTACGGGCTTCAGATAAAAATACGACCATACAGATGGATCTAGACCAATGACCGCTGATGAGAACCTCATCATGAGCCATAACTAGCTCATTTTGACCCAATACAAAGGATAAAAGCTCCTACATATCTCAAGGAAAGGCTTAACTCAGAGAATTCTGAGTTTGAGAAGAAAACCAGTCATAAGGGGTAAAAGTGCAATTTTACCAGTATAAACTGCATGCAGGGTAATTCAGGGACCAAACACAGGTCAAAACAGCTTAATAAGAATAAAAGTGGGATGAGATGATCTAGCAAGGGCTACAGCACTTCCAAGGAACCAAATGATAATCTGTAACCCTAAAACAACCCACTTCAATTCACAAGGTTCGAGGCAAAGTAAAAATAGAATAAACCCTCTAAAATTCATAGAAAAATAATCTCTAGGGTTTAGAACCTTCAATTCGGCCTCTAGAACCCATTTTGACCTACATTAAGAACCATGCCCAATTAATAACTTAATTTGGGTTTTTGCGCAAATTGACCAGTCAAACAAGGTTTAATATGAAAATAAAATTCACCATCAGATTCCTTAGGTCCTAATTAGTCATGTATAAAAACTTGAGCCTAAGAAGAAACCTCCTTGACCGACTTCACACTTTGGTCCTCATATATTTACTCTTTGGCCCTCAACTTTTGAACCCTCGCATTTTGGCCCCTAACTCTCCTTCGTTCTTTGCAATCAGGTCCCTCCTGCAAAACCCTGCCAGCACCATGCTCCGGCGACCTTGCGCGGAGCATGGCGCTGCGCAGGGTGAGGTGAGGGACCTGGCAAGTAAACCGGGGGTGCCCTGCGTAGTCAGCCGTCGCAGGAGCACCCCCCTGGTCATTGTAGCCCACCATACCGGCCGTGCGAACGCACGGACGGTATGGGTTCGTGTTCGGACCATTCTCCGGCGAGGGAGACACGTCGTCTCCCTCCGCCTTCTTCCCTATTTCATCCCTATAAATACCCCCCGCTGCTCCACCGACGAGGGCAGCCTGGATCTGACGGAGAAAATCCCCAACTTTCTTCTCTTCTTTCTCCGGCAGACGCTCACCAGCTCCGGCGGTTTCCTCCCCCTCCTCCTCTTCGCTCTGCCGTAATACCAGCAGCAGAGACCTCCTCCCCTGCTCTTCCTGCGCCACGCCGTACCCAGCTGGCGCCTCTCCAGCCCTCTGCTCGCCGCCGCCCCTTCCCCTGGGCATCTTCTTCTCCGGCGACAGTCGATACGACTGTCGCCCTGTCTCGGCCCCTTTCGTCTCCATAGCTAGGTCAGAACTCCTCCCCACCTCCCCCTCTTTCTTTTCCTCACTGTCTTTTATTTGATTAAACCCTCGACCGCTCCTGTTCACCCTCACCCTCTCCGCCTCCGACCACCCTCCGGCGAGCCGCTCCCATCACCTCAGCGACCCACACGGCTCGCCGACCACCGCAGAATCTCCGCCTCCTCACCCTGATCCTCTTCCGCCCCTCCACTTCCCGCCAAACGCCCTCTGCAGATCCACCGAACACACCCACTTCTTCGCTCACAGTTTGACCTAGGACGACCTGTTGGCTCCATCACGCCCCCTGCAGACCCCCTGACCACCTTCGCCGTGCCACGGCGAAGGTCCCCCGCCTGTCTGATTTGGCCGAGAGGCCGTTCTTCTGTGACCAGGTGACTCGCCCGCCGTCGCCATTACTGAGCAGGCAGAGCTGCTTCACCTGCAGGTGCAGGCACGCCTTCGCCCAGGTTCGACTCCCAGGTTGCGCGGGGAGTCTCCGCGAAACGTCCCAGGCTCGCAGATGGGGCGAAGGCCGCGCGTGAAGCCACGATCGCCCACTGCTCCCTCCGCGACGGGCGCTCAATTGGGGTGGGACATTTAGTCCCACCTCGGAACTTCTCGGAGGCGCGCGGACGCATAAAGGCAAAAAGTGCCTTATGCTGTCTGCCTCCTGACCACGGGGTCAGGTCCCTCTCACCCGACCCGGCCTCGTCCGTGACCACGCTCCGCGGACCTGGCCCGACCCGATTAAACCGACCTGCACTCCTCGCCCACCACCGCACGCCGGTGGGCCTGGACCCGGGCGTGACCCGAACCCGATTACCCGGTAGCTCTGGGAGAGCTTTCCCAGGAGTGGTTTCAGAGAGAAAGAGAGACGCAGGGAGGGGGGTAGAGTAGGTTTTGCCTCTTGACGAAAAACCCTGAAGTGTGCAGGCACAGGCGAAGAAGAAGACCCGCTGAAGAAGAAGGAGCTGCACTGTAGCAAAGGCATAGTTAAGTCGTCTAAGCACCGGGTCAGACGACGGAGGGTCAGCAGCCAGAGCAGGAAAGAAGGCAGGCTGAAGAAGAAGGAAGAGCAACGGCCAAAGCAGAAGAAGAAGAAGAGAGGTCAAGGCAGAAAACCAAAGAAGAAGAAGAACAAGGAGCTCTGAAGAAAGAAGAACATCACCAACGGAAGAACAGCAGGAAGAAGAAGAAGAGCATCACCATTGCAGAAGAAGAATATCACCTCTGCAGAACAGAGAGAAAGAAGGAGATCTAAAGAAAGAGAGAAAGAAGAGAATCCCCTCTGCAGAACAAAGAGAAAACAACAAATTCTTTCCCTCTCTCTTTTTGTAAAAGAAACATGTATATCTCTAGAATACAACTTGCTCCCTGAGTTCGACCTCGGGAACTCTTTTATTTTCCGAGTAAAAAAATTTTTTATTTGAAGCATTGGTCATAACCGGCTTTACTACAACGTTATAACAAAACCCTCAAACCCGGTAAAACCCACGTTCCATTTTGGCGCCGCTGCCGGGGAGCAACGGCTATTCTAGAGGTAAACATTCCTGTATCTTTTAATTTCTGATAATCTCCTCTCTTTTGTGCAGCTACAGGAACTCAAGAAGACAAGCAACCACACGACAACCACTCCGAAGACAGGTAAATTTTTCCTCTCACTATTAACCCCTAAACTCTAAAGAGGAAGAAAAGAAAACAACAAGCAATATAGGGCTAACCTGTCTTCCATACTTAGTAACCATAAAAAGTTGCATGTTTTCAACTCATCACTCCTGCACACTATTAAGGGTATTTAAGGGCTAACACATTCTTGCTTGAGCCCTAATTGCCCAACAAGAGTTAAATGGACCAAGTAGAGCCAACATAAGGTCAAACATTAGGATTTCAGTAGAGACACACCCCTTAATCAAGAATTAAGGAAATCCAAAAGAGGTGTGCCCAAGCCATTGATTGAAAATAATTAACAAGAAAAATCCTAAAACAATTGGCTCTCTCTAAACACTTGAACCCTAAAAGACAGGACCTAAAAGCTCTTAAAGAAAACAATAGGTAAAGTTGACCCCTTGGGTCAACCAACCTTAAATTAGGTCACTCTTTGCACTTAAAAAGACTAAAGTTCAAGTGAAACCTTAAGCACCCTGATCTTAAAATTGGTAGACTTAAGAGGTCAAGATCCCCATTCTGGTCTACCTGGAACCGCAGTGACAAGAGAGGTCGGGTGGGGGAAACCCTGTAACCCGTGGGGACGCTCTACCGTGTAGGGGTCTTCGCGGGACTCTCCCTCTCTGGCTGCCCAGGTAATTCTCAGGTGGACGATCTTTCTGATCAAGGGGTCCATCTGCCCCACACCTCTATAGTCACCCAACACATTTTTGGGTGTCTTGATTGGGTCCAGCACCTTCTAAACTTACCTCTCCCAACTGTGCATGTACGGAAGGAGGTCTCTAAGACCACCCTTAAGACCCCCATTAGAAATTCGCTCTCGTCAAGGCCAAGCCTCGACGCCCGTATTTGTGCAGCAACACCCTCACATTATTCTCTCTTCTGATTCAGAACCAAGTTCTTCTTCTTCCCCCATCATGGCTCAGCCAGTTGAGGAAGAAAATAATCTGGAACACCAGCTCCAGCGACTTAATGACCTCTTCCAAAACTTCGTGCACCCACCGCAGCGTCCTATGATGCGGGACCACTACAATCCTGCTGCGGTGGCCATTGAGCCTCGAGTCAGAATCCCGATTGGAGGACCTGATTCCGAACTAAAGCCCAACATGATTCATGCTATACCTAAATTCCATGGGCTTAATTCTGAAGATCCCTTCCAGCACATCAAACAGCTTAAGCATCTGGCCCACACTTTTGGATCAGATGCGCAAAATCGGGATATTCTTCTCATGAAGATGTTCTCCTTTTCTCTTATGGACAAGGCCGCCCATTGGTATCAAACTCAGACCCGGCCGATCAACACTTGGGAAGAACTTCAATCCGAGTTTTTGAAAAAATTCTTTCCCGTTGGTCAGACCAACGCCTTGCGCCATCAGATTACACACTTCACTCAACAATCAGGAGAACCTCTCCATGAGGCATGGGATCGTTTTCAGGATCTCATGAGAAAGTGCCCCCATCACGGAGTTCCTAAATGGGAACAAGTCCAATCTTTTTACCAGGGACTCCGTGAGGACATCCGCCTTTTCGTCAATGCAACCTGCGGAGGAAACATCATGGGTCAACATGAAGACACCGTATGGGAGATTCTCGAAAACATGTGCGAGAACTCCATCAACAATGACTCCATGGGATTATTCGACAGGACGAATACCCGCGCAGCGACGAATCTTAAGGGAGCACAAGAGACGCAGGGCCTGTCCGCATCAGTTGACTTGGAATTAATGGCCAGTCGATTGGACAAGGTCTCAATCATTGAAAAGAAGGTGGATGAGCTGACTCAGCACTTGCAGCGAGCCACCTCTGCGCGTAACTCCTTTGCACAACCTCCTTCCACACAGGAGACTGTGCAAAATATCCTCCACCGATCCTCCCCTGGGATGGATCCATATCCATCCCCATCTGATTCTTGGACTGGAAGATCATCCGATCCTTTCTACACCAGCCGGGGAAACTCCATTCCTCCTTTCCCTGATTCTCAGGAGGTTCCTCAGACCTGCGAGGACCTCAACGCCATCCAGAACGACCCATTCTCCAACACTTACAACCCGGGATGGCGAAACCATCCCAATTTTCAGTGGGCGGGAAATGCCCAAACCCAAAGACCACCTTTTCAGTCCCGCCCACAGCCCTCTCATCACTACCAGCCGCCTCAGCCTCGGCCCAACCCTACTTATCCATCAGGGCCAAATCAAGATCAAATGTCCTTAATCCTTCAGACTCTGGCTGACATTCAAAAATCAAATGCGGCCATTCAAAAACAGCACAAGGACGAGCTTGCTGAAGTCAAAACTCAGCTGGCCCAGTTGGCAAATTCTCGCCAGCCAGGCACACTCCCTTCCCAACCTCTTCCTAACCCAAATAACGTGCCAACCCAGAAGCGCGTTATGAATCCAAATTTAGGCCACGCTCAATGGATTTATCAGGCCCCCACTGCTCCATCTCCAGACGAGATGGAAGCCTCTACTTCTCGTGCGGGATTTCAGCAGCAGCCACCCCTCCTACCAAACCCAAACCAAAATCAGGCCGGATTAAATTCTGTAACAACACGTAGTGGTAAGACAACTCAGGACCCGCATTATCCAAACCACTCCCAGCCTGATAACCATGACCCTAGGATAGTTATCCAAGGTACCGCTGTTCCAGACCCACAACCTGGACCTATCCTAGAGGAACCAACCAAGATCCCGTTTCCCGAGGCCCTGACCAAGGGAAAGAAGACCACCAAACCCGTGGCCCCTGAGGAGGACCTGGTCAAGCTCTTTGAGCAGGTCCACATAAACATCCCCTTGATGGATGCAATCCGCCACGTACCAGCTTACGCACGATTTCTAAAGAATATATGTACACCCCAGCGTAAGCCGCGAACCAAGGGAGGGAGCCCAATTGTTCTGTCAGAGCAAGCCAGCTCTGTAATCCTTAGTAGACTCCCACCCAAGGCAAAAGATCCTGGAACTCCCCTGATCTCCTGTAAGATAGGTGGTACCCAATTTGATAGAGCATTGTTAGACTTAGGTGCATCTATAAATCTGATACCCACATCCTTACTTGACCATCTAGAAGAATCTGAGCTGAAACCAACCGAGGTGACATTACAATTAGCAGATCGATCTATAAAGTCACCAAAAGGGATTCTCGAGGATGTTATCGTGAGAGTGCGGGATTTCTATTTTCCAGTGGACTTTATAGTCTTAGACATGGATGCACCTGAGAACCCTAGGGATACACCAATCATTCTAGGGAGACCTTTCTTGGCTACTGCTAGAGCCAACATCAGCTGTGAGGAGGGCCAAATAGAGCTTAAGTTTGGAGATCAAACACTGAAAATTGATATATTTAAGGCCCAACAAGGAATTAATTGCGGCGTCATCGAGCAAATTTGTGACATCAAGACTTTGGTTGATGAATCACACCTCCAGAATGACTTGAGTATGCCTCATCAACCACAAAAGGATCTTGACCCGCAAACAGAGGAGTCAAATCCAGATGTGAACAACCCAGTAACTCCCACCCTTGAACCTCACATCTATACTGAACCACCCGCTGCTGCTGAAAACCCCATCATTGAACTGAAACCCCTTCCTGCTCATTTGAAATACATCTTTTTGGGTTCTAATCAGACCCTTCCTGTGATCATCAATTCCAACCTCAGTCCTGAACAGGAATCCCGTCTGATTGTTGTCCTCCAGCAACATCGCAGAGCCATCGGATGGACTCTCGATGATTTGACTGGAATAAGTCCCTCTTATTGTACTCATCATATCTATTCAGAAGAGGGCACACAACCTTCTCGTGAAATGCAGAGACGCTTAAACCCCAATCTGCAGGAGGTCGTGAAAAAGGAGATCATAAAGTGGTTAGATGCTGGGATCATCTACCCGATCTCCGATAGTCGTTGGGTGAGCCCAATTCAGGTCGTGCCTAAAAAGGCAGGACTCACCACTATAACGACTGAGACCGGAGAAATCATTCCTACCCGATTAGCCAACTCGTGGAGAGTCTGTATAGATTACCGTCGACTCAATTCCTCCACGAAGAAGGATCATTTCCCACTACCCTTCATTGATCAAATTCTCGAAAAACTAGCGGGAAATAGGTTCTTCTGCTTTCTTGACGGGTACTCCGGTTATAACCAGGTGGCAATCCATCCTGAGGACCAAGAAAAGACCACGTTCACCTGCCCCTTCGGAACATACGCTTTCCGAAGGATGCCTTTCGATCTTTGCAATGCACCCGCTACTTTTCAGCGGTGCATGCTTGCCATATTCTCAGATATGGTAGGTGATTATCTGGAAGTCTTCATGGATGACTTTTCAGTTTTCGGAGCATCATTCGACGATTGCCTCCAACACTTGGTCCAGATACTCAGGCGGTGCATCGACGTGAATTTGGTTCTTTCCTGGGAAAAGAGCCATTTCATGGTGCCTGAGGGAATTGTCCTGGGACACTCAATTTCGGAGAAAGGTATCCAAGTGGATCGAGCTAAGGTTAATCTGATTTCTCACCTTCCTATGCCTAGCTCGATCAGGGACATCCGATCCTTTTTAGGGCATGTCGGTTTTTATCGACGATTTATCCCTGATTTTTCAAAAATCGCACGCCCCCTGACCACTCTTCTCTCCAAGGATGTTCCCTTCGAAATCTCCAAGGAATGCACTCAAGCATTTGAAATCCTGCGTGACCGAGTCACCCAAGCCCCGATCCTACAGTCCCCTGATTGGTCTCAACCCTTTGAGATCATGTGTGATGCATCCGACTTCGCTGTAGGAGCGGTTTTGGGGCAGAAAAATGACAAGAAACCTGTGGTCATTTACTACGCCAGCAAAACACTCGATGAGGCTCAGCGTAACTATACAGTTACTGAGAAAGAGCTGCTAGCTGTAGTATTTGCCCTAGAGAAGTTCAGATCGTACCTTCTGGGTTCCCATGTCATCATATACTCGGATCACACGGCTGTGAGGCATCTCCTTGCAAAGAAGGACGCGAAACCTCGATTGATCCGATGGATCTTGCTGTTGCAAGAATTTGACCTCGAGATTCGCGATAAAACGGGAAAACAAAACGTGGTAGCTGATCACTTGTCCCGTCTTCCTTCTGAAATGATTGACCCTTCCGGACCCATCACTGAGCATTTTCCCGATGAGCACCTGCTGACAATTGGTACTAGCCTTCCATGGTTTGCTAATATTGTAAATTACTTGGCATCTCATCAGACCCCGTCCGATTGGCCGAAGGCCAAGAAAGACAAATTACGCGCCGATACCAAGTATTACATTTGGGAAGACCCGTACCTCTTCCGCATAGGTGCCGATCAGATCATCCGGAGATGTGTCCCGGAAGGGGAAGTCAGCAATATCCTCTCTTTCTGCCATGACCAGGCATGCGGTGGCCATTTTGCCGGGCATAAAACCGCATCAAAAGTCCTCCAGTGCGGCTTTTACTGGCCCACACTGTTCAAAGACGCACACAGTCATTGCAAGGCATGTAGTCGTTGCCAGACTTTGGGCAACATGAGCCGTCGTGACATGATGCCTATGCAACCGATTCTAGTATGCGAAATCTTTGATGTTTGGGGGATTGATTTTATGGGCCCCTTTCCTGTTTCGGATGGTTTCGAATACATTCTGTTGGCTGTGGACTACGTGTCCAAATGGATCGAAGCCATACCGACCCGAACCTGTGATCACAAAATCGTTCTCAAATTTATTCATCAACACATTTTCTCAAGGTTCGGGATTCCTCGTGCAATAATCTCTGATGGGGGGACCCATTTCACAAATGCTCAGTTTAGGTCACTGATGACCAAATACGGGGTGTCTCACCGAATCTCTACTCCTTACCACCCCCAAACTAATGGTCTAGCTGAGCTGTCTAATCGGGAGATCAAGAAAATCCTGCAAGTCACTGTTCGACCTGACAGGAAGGACTGGTCGTCCCGACTTCCGGAAGCATTGTGGGCCTATAGGACCGCCCACAAGACCCAATTGGGCATGTCTCCCTTTAGATTGGTGTACGGAAAGGCATGCCACCTTCCCGTCGAACTGGAGCATAAAGCCTATTGGGCAGTACGGAACTGTAATCTGGATCTTTCTAAGGCTGGGACCCACAGAAAACTCCAAATCAGCGAGATCGATGAATTACGCATAGACGCGTACGAGAACTCGCAAATCTACAAGGAGCGGGTTAAAGCCTTCCACGACAAACACATCTCGAGAAAGATCTTTCATCCTGGTCAAAAGGTCCTACTCTTTGATGCCCGACTCAAACTCTTCCCAGGAAAACTGAGATCAAGTGGGTCGGACCATATTTGGTCCGACAGGTTTTTGGAAATGGAGCAATCGAAATCAGTCCACTCAGCCACGATTCTGAACCTTTCATCGTGAACGGTCAGAGACTCAAGCCGTTCATTGATGTAACTTCTACTGATTTGGCTGAGGCATCTTATATCCTCTGTTCCCCTTGAGCTTATTGCGCCCAGCCGATGGCGTAAAACTCAGCGCTTAACGGGAGGCAGCCCGTCATTCTCTTTGAAAACCTGAAACTTGTTCTGACACCTTTCAGCACTCGAAGTTCACCCTTATAGACAGCCGACCCCAACTCAGATGTTCGCATCTGAGATTTGAAATCGTCCGCAAAAATTCAACCCGACCCATCCACTCACCCAAATTTCTGTCTTAAGGAATGAACTAAGACCCCCTAGGTTACAATGAGGACATTGCAAATCTTAGGCATGGGGGGGTAGGAAAGTGCAAAAACTTGTAAGAAAAGGTTTCAAACAAAAAATTCACATATGCCAAAAATACCATAAAAATTAAAAAAAAAAAAAAAAAAAATTTCGAAAAAGAATAAGAGGAAAAGAGGAGAAGGAAAATTTTGTGAAGGAGAAAAGAAACAAAATGAAAAAGGAGCACAAAATTATGAGAAAAAGTGATAGTCATTAGTAAGGAACTAAGGAATTAACCTAAGTTCTAGACCTCATTCAAGAAAATAACTGAAAAGTGCACAATGAGATTAGTAAGAATGCAAACCTTAGGCATTCTTGAATAGACTCTTAGTACCCATTAAGATCTGGACACTCCTCAAGAGGTTGAGGAAAATGAAAAGCTGAAGTATTAGGTCTAAGGCTTAGGGAGTATTCGGCCTCGTTAACTAATTTTTGGTTTGCGGGACTCAGTAACCTAAGCACCCTAATCTCACACATAGCCTGGTTCAGTAAGCGTAAAAATCAGAATCACGCAGAAGCGTCGCAAAAATCTGAAAAGAACACCTAGAATAGGAGCAGCCGATCAACACAAGTTGATTTGGACGAGTTCCCAGCGCGGAGAGGCGGGAAATCCCCTCGAAGATGCGTAACAAAATATCATCTCCTCGGTGCTTGTCTCTTAGGATATTTACATATCCTACGGGGGGCATGTAAGCACTCTGCTGGTTCAGATTCCATGGATGGCATTATCTCGAAGTGTCAATTGCCAGGGTCTGGATTCGGCCACGGAATACCATGGATGGGATTATCTCGAAATCTCAATAGCCAGGGTTCCGGGGGTTGCCATGGGCGGTGCTATCTCGAAGCATCGATCGCCAGGAACCCTTGAGGATTGATGATGGGAGCAAGGAATCTGATACAGACCGTGTTGAAAAGCCAATCCTAGGCTAGAACTAAAAAGAAAAAGAGAGAGAAAACTCTCCAAACAGAAAAACTTTCTATCTCTCTCTTACAA
Organism: Thalassia testudinum; assembly: GCA_037157565.1. NCBI lineage: Eukaryota > Viridiplantae > Streptophyta > Magnoliopsida > Alismatales > Hydrocharitaceae > Thalassia > Thalassia testudinum. The sequence continues at coordinate 124,526,356 of JAZHRO010000014.1, read as the reverse complement.
AACGCACTGCGAACTGAGCCAGGGCTAAAATCATTTCAAGCACGGGTGCTTTAACCACGAAGTCCAATAAACCTTAGGTTAGTTCTTGCGGGCCTTAAAAACCTTTGCTAAAAGACTGAGGCTAAGGCTAGACAGATTTGGATCTTGATTGGTACTAGAGTACCTTTTAGGCCTATGATCAGCATTCTAACCTAATCTATGAAGGCACTTATCTAAAACTATTGAAAACTTCATGGTCTAGAACAAGGGTTGAAACCTTAAGTTTTTGCTAAGGGACTAGCAAAAGCTAGGCATGGGGGTATGATGAGAACCTCATCATGAGCCATAACTAGCTCATTTTGACCCAATACAAGGGATAAAAGCTCCTACATATCTCAAGGAAAGGCTTAACTCAGAGAATTCTGAGTTTGAGAAGAAAACCAGTCATAAGGGGTAAAAGTGCAATTTTACCAGTATAAACTGCATGCAGGGTAATTCAGGGACCAAACACAGGTCAAAACAGCTTAATAAGAATAAAAGTGGGATGAGATGATCTAGCAAGGGCTACAGCACTTCCAAGGAACCAAATGATAATCTGTAACCCTAAAATAACCCACTTCAATTCACAAGGTTCGAGGCAAAGTAAAAATAGAATAAACCCTCTAAAATTCATAGAAAAATAATCTCTAGGGTTTATAACCTTCAATTTGGCCTTTAGAACCCATTTTGACCTACATTAAGAACCATGCCCAATTAATAACTTAATTTGGGTTTTTGCGCAAATTGACCGGTCAAACAAGGTTTAATATGAAAATAAAATTCACCATCAGATTCCTTAGGTCCTAATTAGTCATGTATAAAAACTTGAGCCTAAGAAGAAACCTCCTTGACCGACTTCACACTTTGGTCCTCATATATTTACTCTTTGGCCCTCAACTTTTGAACCCTCGCATTTTGGCCCCTAACTCTTCTTCGTTCTTTGCAATCAGGTCCCTCCTGCAAAACCCTGCCAGCACCATGCTCCGGCGACCTTGCGCGGAGCATGGCGCCGCGCAGGGTGAGGTGAGGGACCTGGCAAGTAAACCGGGGGTGCCCTGCGTAGTCAGCCGTCGCAGGAGCACCCCCCTGGTCATTGTAGCCCACCATACCGGCCGTGCGAACGCACGAACGGTATGGGTTCGTGTTCCGACCATTCTCCGGCGAGGGAGACACGTCGTCTCCCTCCGCCTTCTTCCCTGTTTCATCCCTATAAATACCCCCCGCTGCTCCACCGACGAGGGCAGCCTGGATCTGACGGAGAAAATCCCCAACTTTCTTCTCTTCTTTCTCTGGCAGACGCTCACCAGCTCCGGCGGTTTCCTCCCCCTCCTCCTCTTCGCTCTGCCGTAATACCAGCAGCAGAGACCTCCTCCCCTGCTCTTCCTGCGCCACGCCGTACCCAGCTGGCGCCTCTCTAGCCCTCTGCTCGCCGTCGCCCCTTCCCCTGGGCATCTTCTTCTCCGGCGACAGTCGATACGACTGTCGCCCTGTCTCGGCCCCTTTCGTCTCCATAGCTAGGTCAGAACTCCTCCCCACCTCCCCCTCTTTCTTTTCCTCACTGTCTTTTATTTGATTAAACCCTCGACCGCTCCTGTTCACCCTCACCCTCTCCGCCTCCGACCACCCTCCGGCGAGCCGCTCCCATCACCTCAGCGACCCACACGGCTCGCCGACCACCGCAGAATCTCCGCCTCCTCACCCTGATCCTCTTCCGCCCCTCCACTTCCCGCCAAACGCCCTCTGCAGATCCACCGAACACACCCACTTCTTCGCTCACAGTTTGACCTAGGACGACCTGTTGGCTCCATCACGCCCCCTGCAGACCCCCTGACCACCTTCGCCGTGCCACGGCGAAGGTCCCCCGCCTGTCTGATTTGGCCGAGAGGCCGTTCTTCTGTGACCAGGTGACTCGCCCGCCGTCGCCATTACTGAGCAGGCAGAGCTGCTTCACCTGCAGGTGCAGGCACGCCTTCGCCCAGGTTCGACTCCCAGGTTGCGCGGGGAGTCTCCGCGAAACGTCCCAGGCTCGCAGATGGGGCGAAGGCCGCGCGTGAAGCCACGATCGCCCACTGCTCCCTCCGCGACGGGCGCTCAATTGGGGTGGGACATTTAGTCCCACCTCGGAACTTCTCGGAGGCGCGCGGACGCATAAAGGCAAAAAGTGCCTTATGCTGTCTGCCTCCTGACCACGGGGTCAGGTCCCTCTCACCCGACCCGGCCTCGTCCGTGACCACGCTCCGCGGACCTGGCCCGACCCGATTAAACCGACCTGCACTCCTCGCCCACCACCGCACGCCGGTGGGCCTGTACCCGGGCGTGACCCGAACCCGATTACCCGGTAGCTCTGGGAGAGCTTTCCCAGGAGTGGTTTCAGAGAGAAAGAGAGACGCAGGGAGGGGGGTAGAGTAGGTTTTGCCTCTTGACGAAAAACCCTGAAGTGTGCAGGCACAGGCGAAGAAGAAGACCCGCTGAAGAAGAAGGAGCTGCACTGTAGCAAAGGCATAGTTAAGTCGTCTAAGCACCGGGTCAGACGACGGAGGGTCAGCAGCCAGAGCAGGAAAGAAGGCAGGCTGAAGAAGAAGGAAGAGCAACGGCCAAAGCAGAAGAAGAAGAAGAGAGGTCAAGGCAGAAAACCAAAGAAGAAGAAGAACAAGGAGCTCTGAAGAAAGAAGAACATCACCAACGGAAGAACAGCAGGAAGAAGAAGAAGAGCATCACCATTGCAGAAGAAGAATATCACCTCTGCAGAACAGAGAGAAAGAAGGAGATCTAAAGAAAGAGAGAAAGAAGAGCATCCCCTCTGCAGAACAAAGAGAAAACAACAAATTCTTTCCCTCTCTCTTTTTGTAAAAGAAACATGTATATCTCTAGAATACAACTTGCTCCCTGAGTTCGACCTCGGGAACTCTTTTATTTTCCGAGTAAAAAAATTTTTTATTTGAAGCGTTGGTCATAACCGGCTTTACTACAACGTTATAACAAAACCCTCAAACCCGGTAAAACCCACGTTCCAACCGCAGTCTGGCAACGTGGGAATCATCTCGATCTGAGCATCGTGGCACCCACTGCAACAGACAGAAGATGGATGGCCCAGATGGTGCCACATGGCGCCATCCTGTGGCACCATCCAGGCCACCTAACACCGGCCAACAGCAATTGGAATGTGCCCCTCATCATCTTCATCATCAATTCTCAACCATTGGATCTTGATCCAACGATTGAGAACTCTCCCCCACTGCGCACCTTAAGACGTCTGCGCAACCATCTGAACGACTTGGTAAAATGGTGGAGTCATGGACTTACAACGGAAGGGCACGGGTTCGAATCCCCCAATTAAGCGCCTGAAGCCACCACAGTGCACATGAGGCATGCACGTAGCAAGCTGCAGCGTAGTGCATGCACGCACGCTAGCACCCGCACCACAGTGCCAACGTAGTGCTAATGCGCGACAAGGAGCGCGCGATGCGCGCACCAGTAGAATTAAGGGTGTATCTTCAGTGACAGTTGCGTGGGCCTTTAGTGACACTTACAGCTGTCACTAATGGCCTATGCATTGCACGCACTAGCAGAGGAATCGAAGGGCACAGATCTTCAGCGATAGTTGGGCGATTCTTCAGCAACGATTACAATCGTCACTAATTGCCCATGGACAATTTTTGTCTCTCCTCCTGAACTATAAAAGGACCTACCCACCTCCATTCCAAACCATCTCTTCCTTTCTTCCTCTCACCACCTTAAGGCTCTAGAGAGAGCTTGTCCCAAGCCTGGGATGCTCCTTTAGAGTAGAAAACCACATCTTTTTTCCTCCCCTCATCCCCATTCATGGAGCATCTCATGGTCGTCTTCTCACCTACTTTGGGAAGTAGATCCTCACCGCGACGATGTCCCATCCCATCCTCCTTCCTCCACCATCGTTCTCCTTCATCTTGCTCCTCACCATCTTCGTCCGGGTGCCATCAGAGCAAGTCATCCTCCAAGCGACCCTTGAGGGGGATTCTTCTCATCTCCATCTATCTTTACTGGCTTCTAGTGTAGTTTTTCCCGCTTTCATAGTTGTAGAAACACTTGTTCAGAATATATGTGATTGTCTCTCTCTCTTTTTCTTTTATATTTTGCAAGTAGATTAGCTAGATAAAATTTCATCAACCTGATCTCTTGCCCTTTTAAAAATACAAAAAAAAATTATAAAAGATAAAAATGACAAACAAATAAAAGCGAAACGTAGTTTCCAAAACCAAACGTTCGCCTCCCCATGTTCGACCCGAGACTCACTTTTCGAGTTTCGGTTACAAATTTTATCTGATCGTCAGATTTTCTCGCGAATCAAACTACGAAGATGGGTTTTCCAAACTTGAACCTTTTCGCATGTGAATCCGCCGCTATTAAGTGCCAAAGGGGCAGATGAAGGTGGTTTTCTCTTGGTCCTGAGGGTCAAAAGCCACCTGGTTATAACCAGAGAATCCATCCAGGAAACAAAGTACTGATTTATCGCTAATCGCTCTAGAATTTGGTTGATAAAAGGTAGTGGAAAATGGTCTTTGTTGGTATCAGTATTAAGTTTCCTATAGTCTACACACACTCTCCAAGACATAGGTGTGTGTGTAGGGATGGATTCGCCCTGTCATTGACACAGATGGTGAGTCTCGCCTTTTTAGGAACAACATTGATTGTAACACCATCATAGGCCTTAATTAGCCCTTTTTAGTCTGGATTAACTGATAAAAGCTCCTATGTATCCATGAAAGGGTCCTATATGCATAATGTTCTATTTTGAGAAGGGAAGAAAGCAGGGTTAATTCTATAATTTTAATAATAAATCATTAACACAGAATAACCAAGGGGTTGGTTTGGGGTGAACTAAAGGTCAAATGAGCATTAAAGTCAAATAAGTGGGTGTAGGCAGAAATGGGTTTTCATGTATTTCAAGAATAAACTAGCAACCCGAAACCCTAATTTCAGATCCGCTTAATTAACAAAGGTTTTGGTTGGGATAAAATTCACCTAGACCTTTTAAAAATCATAGAAAAATATTCCATAGGGTTTGGTATCCTTGATTTGACCATTGAAACCCATTTTGACCTAAAATAGAGTCTTAGACAAGAAATTATCCTAATTTGGGTTTCTACATAAATTACCTAGTCAAACTTGGTAAAAACCAAAATCCAATTTTACCACTAGATTCCTTGGGTCTAAATTAGGTTTTTTACCAAATTTTGAGCTCAATCAGAGATCATTTTGACATAGTTTGAATTTTGGTCCATTCAAACTCTTTCTTACATACATCCCTAGCTTTTGAAAATTCTTACAAAGACCCCCCTAACTTTTTTTTATTTACATTTGGGTCCCTGCAACCATGATAGGTGTGAGCCCACGTAGCCTAGCTCTCAATCAGAGATTCCTCCCTAATTCTTGGATAATCCCTTGCAAAATTGGAAGGGACAACCTTGAGGAGATCCCTGATCAATTAAACCTAATCCTAAACTTCAATTCCATCTATTTTGCTCATGCGAATCCTTGATTTCCATGAATCCTTCTTCCCAAAAAATTGAGCCTTTCAAGCTTATTTCCAAACTTGGGAGCTTGCTTGAAGGACTATATGTGACCCTTATGGACTACCTCACCTCCTTAGCAAGTTTCTGAGCCATAAATCTCTTCCTTTCTCCCTCTCTAGCCTGCTCCAAGATCCGCTCCAGCGATCGTCCACCCTTGATCACCTCACCTACCACCATGTACAATAGGCGGCAGGATCTTCTTCCCTACTTCAATCGACATCGCGCAATACCGACACGACGCTCTCTGACCTCCTCCTCGTAGCCATTCTTCATCCCCGGAGCATTCACCTTCCTCAGCGTCAGCTCATCATGGCCGATGCCTTCTCTGCATCCTCCTCATGTCTGTATCCTCCTCATCTACTACCTACCCTCTTCGACTCCTCTTCATCGGCTAATCACCCCAACACCTCCAGACTTTGGTTTCGACCACGAATCCACCCTGCTCCACCATTGTCTCCCCGTCTCCAGCATACCTCCAGGGACCTTGACAACTTGCTACACACCATAAACTCACCCGCTACCACTTCCTACACCTTCGTCATGTCTACTCGAACAAAACCCCTCAAGAAATTGACGGGATTACTGCGCCCATCACCTCCCCAAACACCTTCACCTCCACACTCATCTTCCACCTTTGCTGCACTCACACACACACCTTCACCGCATGCCACCACCACCACCACATTCACCACACTTGCACGACACTCTTGAGTGCTTCTAACATGGTTGCAAGGCCGTTTCCATCTTTGTAGGTGTTTATGGTCTGCCATCATTAACAAAGCTTCTTCCTTGACCTCAGGAACCATGTTCTTACCAGTTCTTCAACCATTTGACTCCTAGGTCGCACTGCCTTCTTCCAGGAGAGTACCTAGGTCTTCAATTAGAGGAAACCACCTTCACTTCACCTGCAATCAAGAGCTCCTTCAGTAGCTACTTCGTGCGAAGGATTGCAACTACATTAGTCCCACGTCGTGGGACATAGAGCTTGTAGTTACACATAAGAGGAATTCGTTCCCCCAGCTATTAACCGAAGTCATGGGGGTCGGGTCCCCATATGCACAGTCGAACACTCCTCGTCTACGACCCTACGCCTGCAGACCTGGACCCAATACTTCTTGACCCGAATACCTGATTAGCGACCCAACTATCCCTTGGGTCTGATAGAAGACGGGAAAGGAGAGAGATGGGGGTTTTGCACTTCCTCCCTATCTCTCGACGCAAAGCCAAATCTGAGAGACCTCTGCCTCTATGGTGTTGTGTTGTGCCTCTCTCTTGAGGCTTGAAGGAAGGAAGGAAGATGCCCTTGAGCCTCTTGTAGGAACTATAGCAGCCTTCACTTAAGCTGTCTGATAGCTTATCTCGGTCGTCTGAGGCATTTGACTTTGATAGTGGTTGTGCTTATTATTCATATATTTGTGAGGTTTAAACTTAAAGAGTAATTTGGTGATTCAAATCACCATTTTACCCTAATCTTTTTGCACATTGATACTTGATCTCATTAATATATCTTTCTTAATTATTCTTCTAGTCTTAATTGCTTATATTTTGCTTAAAATTGTGATATGTGATAATGAATTGCCATTATTGCTCCCAGTGAACGACCTCGTACCTGAGAGTTATAAATTTTAAGTTTTTTCAAATGATTTTAACTTGCTACGATGATTACATCCTTTAAAACATCAATCTCACGTGAAAACAAACATGAATTGGGCTCACCTAGGGGCTACCGCTAATCACGTAAATGATGCCCGCATCAAGCCACTTGATAATTTCAGTTTTGATGACCTCCCGCATATTAGGATTAAGACGTCTCTACATCTTGTGGGAAGGTCAAGCTTCTTCCTCCGTATATATATGTTGAGTGTAGTAGGAGGGGCTAATGCCAGTTAAATCAAAAAGAGGACATCTAATGGCTACCTTATGTTCAATTAGGACCTTCATAAGCTTGCACTCTTGCTCCTTGGACAATTTCAAACTAATGATTACAAAGAAGCATTTCATTTGGTCCTAAGAAAGCATATTTTAGTGTGTTAGGCAGTACTTTCAGCTCAAGAGTGGATGGGGAATGATCTGGCAATTCTTGGGACAAAATTATCCAAAAAGGATTAGGAGAGGAAATAAAGGGAGAAGTAAATTGGCTCTCAGGTTCGCCAAGGAGAGGGGCATCCTGGATTGATGGATCTAAGAAAGGAGTGCCCCAGAGAATAATATTTGGGAACAAGGTCCCAGTGTGGAATGTTGCTTCCACCTGTTTTGGTAGGAAAGAAAGAGCATTCTAGTCTTCAAGGGGGTAAACCGAAGGTGAGTAGCCCAGAAATGACTCAGACCATGAGGCATAAGAAGTGGAGTGGACCTTGTCAGGGGTCTGGTCAAGAAGAGATAAGGGTAAGGGAATGGGTGGGGAAATGGGGAAATGTCATAATATAGGTTAGTCAGGTCTTGATTTTCAAGGGGTATGCCGTAGCAAGTTGAGTAAGTCCCAACTAATCTGATACACGCACAGACAGCCATGTCATCGTCAAACGTGTCATCCTCAATAAGATCGCAATCAAAATTCTTAGCGGCCTTAAAAATGTTAAGTTTGAGCTTTCTAGAGCCCATGACAATTTCAATGTCGCCCAATTCACAATCGATATATGAGCAGGCTGTGGCAAAGAAAGGTCTACCGAGAATTATCGGATAATCAGAAAGTGAATCAGGAACTTCCATATCTAATACAAGAAATTCAATAGGAAAACAGAGACTGTTGACCCTAACCACCACCTCTTCCACCACACCCTATGGGATTTTGACAGATCGATCTACCAATTGCATTGTAATAAGGGTGGGTTTCAGGTTTCTCAATGCAAATTTCTGGAACATGATGGTCGGTACGAGGTTAATGCAAGATCCTAAATCTAGTAAGGCACGATCAAAATTACAGCCTTTGATGCTGCATGAAATCAGAGGGGTGCCTCGATCATTCTACTTCGGTGGTAGTTTTGATAGTACAACACAACTCACATGAGGCAAGAGAACCACCGGGTTAGTTTTTTTTTGCTGTCGCCTTGGTGTAGTGCAGTCTTTAAAGAAACAGGTGACAGTAGCGATGTAGTCGATCGCCTGTAACAAGGGAACCTTGATTTCAACATCCTTGAATAGATTACACAGATTATCAAAGGTTTGTGTGTTCTTTTTCTTGCCTTTTGGCTCCCTTAGTAGATCCTCAAGAAATGAGACCAATTCTGGCACCAGTTTGGGCATGTCATCCTCAAAAGAATGCGATGCGCAACCCTAATGAGAGGACGATAGAGAAGATGGGCCAGAATTAGGTCGAGGTGGATCAACGGTTTGCTTACCACTCTTCGTAGTAATTGCATTGGATGTCACCAATCCAGTGGGATAATAGGTGGTGGAGGGTTCACAACAGGGACATATGGTTGATGCGCTGTTGCGAGATTAGCCTGAAATCCTGGTGGAGTACTCGAAGCTTGCAGAATCTGATGAACCTGCCCCTGAGAAGGTCGTACCTATGGTTGCTGACCATGAGGTACAAAATTTCGTGGGTTTGGGACAAGATGAGCAGGAAGAGTTCCCTGAGATCGAGTCGTCATGTGCGGATGACTGATCTCAGCATTCTACTGAGCGAATTAATGTTGAAGAGAGGTCATGTTTTCTTCATGGCACTTAGCCATTTCCATCATCATTCTCATCAATTTATCAAGAGGGCTTAATGAGTGATCCATGTGAGGAGCGTAAGGGCCCTACTGCAGATTTGCCATAGGATTGTATTGGGCCGTTGGGATGACGGGAGCGGACGGTCACATTGGTCCACTAGCGGGGTTTTGACACTGAGGGTTGTTGGACCATGGGAAATTTGGATGGTTGCGCCACCCTGGGTTATACCTAGCAGAATATGGGTTGTTCCCCAGGCCACACACGTCTTCAAATTCAATAGACGAGTTCGCGTATGGTACTGCATCCGAGTACATGGAGGCTTGGTCCTCCAGGTCATAATACTAGCTAGCAGAAGCTAGATCCATGTTACTTACCCAGTTGCTTGGTGCAACACTCAGTAAGGATGGTGCGAGTTGTGCGGGATTCCTAGAGATCAACCTAACTTGGGAAGGAATGGGTTTGTGACGTGGTGGAAGAGTCGAAGTGTGAGCCACAGAACGGGTAGGATTGGCTAAGAATTCGTCAAGCGTCTTGTGAACGAGGGAGACTTCATCCAATTTTTGTGCAATTAAATTTAAGTCAGTGGATGAATGGGAAGGACCCATGTCAACCTCATGAGCTCCGCTATGAGGTGCGCTGGTCCGATTAAAGGTGACGATAGTAGCGTTGTTCATAGAATTCTCACTAATGTTTACAAAAAGTTCAAATGCTCCATCCTCATCTTTATTCATGAAATTCCCTCCACAGGAAGCATCTACAATCTACCTCAAAGTTTCATTTAGCCCATAATAAAAGATCTGAGCTACATGCCACATAGGCAGACCATGGTGTGGACATTTCCTGAGGAGGTCATTATACCTTTCTCATGCCTCATGAAACTGCTCATCATTTTATTGCGTGAAAGAAGTAATAGCACAGTGAAGTGCATTGGTGCATCCGATTGGGAAGCATTTCTTGAGAAACATTGTACGCATCTCTTCCCAACAGCAAAGAGGATTCCCAATGGTGCGTAACCATTGCGTTGCTTTGTCCCACAATGAAAATGGGAACATTTTCTTGAGGACAATATGCAACCCAATGTTTCTTAGTTTAATCATTTCAACTAAACGAGTTAAGTCCAAGTGAAGAAAAGGGTCTTCACTGGCAAGTCCATGGTAATTGAAGTTAATTAGGCTAATTACATTTGGTTTTAACTCGAAATCCTCCCCATCCACGGGGACACAAATCTACCCAAGGGTCTCTGTCACAGGAGGATTCTGATATGAGCTAAGAGACCTAGGCTTCTCTCGTTCAGGAGGGTTCTACATTTCCTCTAAGGTTTCCCTAATGGCTTCAATCTACTCAGTATATAATTCCATTTGGGCATAGAGGTGGGTTAATGGGTCAATGGCTCCTCCACCACCTAGTTGATTTAGAGGGGGTGATTTCCTCCCTCAGGATTTGGGGGTGGGCGAGCAGCCATGTTTACAAAGGAGGAGGATGATTCACTAGCTTCTACCCTTCTAGAGTTATCAGACAATTCAAAAAGTTCAGGGTTTTGTGGCATCCTCTCAAACATGCACTGTCGAAAGAAGAATTGGGGTGATGAGAAGAGAGAAGAGGATAAGAGAAATGACGTTGAATAGGTGCACTTGATGACAGATCAATTCAATCAAGGTCCTAACCTCTAAATGTGTCCCTAAAACCTAAAGATCTAAGTTGCCTACTATTACTACCTATGGAACTGAATACAAGCACCGCGGAACCACTGGGCCAGATTGAAAGGTTGTTTGCCCCAGTCTCAGACACCTGATAGCACGCGAGAACCTGCACTAGTACGTGGGCACTACACGTTGGTAGTTAGACCTCCAAACCTTAATGGGTTCAAGTTACTACCAATTTTAGATTAAGAGGCTTAGGATGCATGTGCTTTGGAATGTGAAGGGCATTGTATACGGGTAATGTCCAAGTGCATTGATTTTTGAGTGTGTAAAACAAGCATGCAATGGGGAACTCTCCCCTGATTGAAGTTTAAGATGGTGAATGGCTTTTAGGGTTTCTCTCTTAAGTAGTATGAATTTTATGATTTCACTTAATTACCAATTCAACCAATCTCCAAGTTTTCAAGAAATACAAGTTCTCTATGCCCAAAAAATCCTCCAATTTAATTTGGTGAATTCATGCTACAATGCAAATGGGCTCCTTAATTGAAAATTTCTAAGTGTGGATGCACGAATCAATTTTAATTCAATGTGAAAGGGAGCCAAAGTACTTCAATTCAAGTGCTCTTAATCACCAAAATGATAATCCACACAAGGCTCAACCACCAAAAGTGTGAAAAATGAAAATGAATATGTTGGAGTTGAAGTTCGGGATCAAATCAAGGGTAAATTTAAGGTCGTGGTGGGGTTGGAGTCAAATCAACTCCAAGACTCCCCAACCAAAATGTGGATCCTAAATGCAAAATAATGAGGCAAATAAATGTGGCAAACAATTGATTTTAAATTTGCCTCAAGGATGATTTCACATCATGAAATACCTAAGAATCTAGACTCAGATTTTCGTGCGTGAAAATGTGGAAAATCAAGGGTGGTGGAGGTGATAGAAAGAATCAAACAGTGGATTTTAATCCACTCACCCCAGAATTCCCAAGAGGTTTTTTTTAGGGTTTTTTAGTTTTTTGAAATTTTTCTTATATTTTCAATAATAGAATGACCTAACTTACTAAGAGGAAGACACCTACCTCATTAGCAACACGTGCGAAGCTCCAAGTGACGCTAGCGACTTCACGCTCTCGCGCCAGCCTCAGATTTGCCCACATCTCCGACCTCCTCTTCCTGTCTCCTCCTTGCAATAGGTACACCTGCATAAAAACAAACAAAAACACCCATGAAGAGATGGGTGGGAGAAGAGATAATCAGAGGAAGAGAATAGAAACTAACTCCAGATGGTGCCTCCCCGGCAACGGCTCTAGAAAACTTGTGTTAAATCACAGGTAGGGTTATTTAATTAGGTGAAATTAGCGTCGAATTGTATATAGTGGAAGTGGTTAACCTACAAGCGAATCTACACTTGTTTATCAAAAATTGATTATCCTGGTTGAATCATATTTTTATATTGTCGCTTTTACTTCACGGTCGAACTCAGGGAGGCAGGTTTGGAATTAATTAGTTTCTACGCCCTTCCTAAACTCGCATCAATTCCTTTTGCTTATTATATTTTTGAGTTTTCTTGATTTTTGGTTTTTTTGGGATATTCTTGTCATTGAAGCACACCCTTAAAAAGGTCATTGGCTACATGCCAAAATAATCAAATCTGGTCTTGCCACACACGAGATCGTATGCCGGCAAGTTAAGAATTATCTTTCCTATTTTAGATATATATATATTGTCTTTTCTTAAGCAATAAAATAAAAGCAAATACAAAAGAAAATGAAAATGTGAAATTGAAATGTGAAAATGGAAATGAATTGAAATAGTTAGCTTATTTATATGTAGAATATATATATATGATATAGATATATATATAGATATGTATATATAACTAGATAATAAATAATAGGATAGTGGAATATTGAATCTAGGATTCAATAGGAATGTAGCACAATGCTAGGTTAACTGTCATCTAAAAAGATGGGATTAACCTTGCTACGTGCCGTGTGCGGTGTGGAGCAAACATGTGGAAGTGTTGGTAGAAGGCTTGATATTTGTGAATATCAGGGATATATATGCAATTGGTGCGAATATACCTATGATATGATGCACAAAAATGAGGTGGGTACACGATATTATGAATGGAAGATGTGTGTGTATATATATAAGAGGAATATATTTGTAAATAGGTGTATAATAATATATCTATATGTATATGTATGTATATATATACAACTATCTATAAGTTTATATATATATATATATGTATATATATATATATGTATGTATGTATGTATGTATGTATATATGTATAAATGTATATATATAAGCATGTAGGTATATGTATATGTTTATATATATATATAGTAACTATATATGTATCTAAGTATAGATGTATATATATATGTAACTATATGTATATAAATATATTTATATATATTTATAACTATATATACGTATATAAATAGGTGAGTGTGAATATGTATATAAATATAGATATATATGTATATATGTAGGTGTGTGTATACGAGTGTGTGTGTGTAGCTATATGTGTATTTATGTATGTATAGGTATGTGTATGTGTGAATGAGTGTGTCTTTGTGTGTCTGCGCGGGAGTGAGATAAGTCATCTGATGAGTGTCTGTGGGAGGGGTGGCGGTGAGAGTAGAACACAAGTGCGTGAGGCTCACGTGATGGAGCAGCTGAGAGTGAGGCAATGGAGCAGTAATCGGCTGGAGCAAGTGCAGTGCGAGGAGAGAGAGGGCACGCCACCAGATAAGTGAGGAGCTCCCCGATTACAATACTATAGCATTGTGAGGTTGTGGCTACAGTGCAAGGGCAAAAATGCAACTGGCTAAAGTGCGCGGTCACCAGCTGATGTGTGCACAGGGACTGCATGTAGGTGAGCAAGGAGGTTGTTCTGCACAGCCAAGAAGCATGTGCAAGCCCTAGGAGGGATACTGAGGGATGCGCAAACTGGAGCCCGTTCGATGCGAGGGCTTCAGTAGAGCAAGCTTCAGAGCTTGCTCCTACGACAATGGCGCTACAACGAAAACAAAACAAAAGAAAAAAAAGGAAAACAAAATATCAAACAAGAAAGATTGAAACACCACATCTACCTGCTCTTATTGAGCTAGACGGTGGTTCTCTCTCACTGTGGTGGATGCAGCCATAGGAGAGAATTCTTCTGTTCTTAAAGTCCCTCTCAACTTGTGAGAGGGCACTGAGCATGAGGAGGGGAAGAGAGGGAGAGAGGAGAGCTCAGGAGATGGCCGACTAGAGGAGTGGCTGTGTGGTTGAGTGAATGGGTGCATCTGTAGGAGGTTGGATTGGTGTAGTGGAGGTTGAGGCCAACACTCGCACACAGGGGGAATGATAAGGGTTTTATAGGTGAGGGGGTGAGGGTGGTAGGTGAGGACGAGTGCCGTTAGGATATTTTTGGTAAATTATGGGTAGGAACTTAGGTGTTATGGAAATTAATGTAGATGATGTAGGATGTTATTAGGTGGAATAATTTGTGGAATTTAAATGGAAATGAGGTGGAAAAGGGATGGATAAAAAGCATGACATGGATGCTCAATCTCTCTCTCTATCTTCCTCTCCATAAAATGCACAAATGTGAATATTTACATAATGCATGCATAACTACCTAATCTGAATGCGTAACAATAGGATGGCATAAGATGACCAAATTACATGAGTGAATTGCTGCGCAATCAGGAATCTATACACCCCAAGGGCAGGATCTTAGCATCGTGCAAGAACCTAGGGATGTCATTGTTCAGGGCAGTCATACTCCTATTGCTCCCAACCCACCTTCACAAGATAGTAAAATGGGTGCCACCCTTGGTCAGTCCAATTTGGAAGATGAACACTTGGCTCGATTCCAAGATGAGCACTCCAATAATAGGCAGGATGAACGTCAATTATTTACTACGGCTACTAAAGATGAAATTCAAGCATGGCAATGGTTGTTGGGGATGAATGTTGAACCTCTCAAGCCCTCTTTGACCTTCTTCACCACAACATAGAGACTTAAACTCCTTAATAACTAACTTCCTCAAGTCTTTGCTCATTTTTATTTCTTTGAGGGGAATAATCAAACTGATACATCTTTTGGTGGAGTGACAGGTTTGGATTGATGCATGTACTAGCTAGTCCAACATCCTGAGGATATTCCTCTTAGCATCTTCTCTTCTGAAAATACCTCTGTTTGAGGAGCCTTTTCCTCCTTATCGTGCAATCACGGAGGTCATTACCCGTGTATTACGTGAAACCTCCAACAATAGCCCAAGAATATTTGATTTTCACCTGTGTTTGGCATGC
This sequence comes from Thalassia testudinum, assembly GCA_037157565.1. Taxonomy (NCBI): domain Eukaryota; kingdom Viridiplantae; phylum Streptophyta; class Magnoliopsida; order Alismatales; family Hydrocharitaceae; genus Thalassia; species Thalassia testudinum. The sequence continues at coordinate 124,511,172 of JAZHRO010000014.1, read as the reverse complement.
ATTTGGCATCACTCTCTAGCACCAGCTCGCCAACATCTTGGGCGACCTATTCACTAGCCCTGCTTTGTTACGAATCTTGTTTGGGTCTCCCTCTACTTCTTTCTAGAGCCCGATTTGTGGGAATCACCCGTTGGGAGACATCCCAACTCTACCTCAAGTAATGTCCTTCCTTACTTTTTACTTTCCAATGAGGACATTATCAGATTTAGGCATGAGGGTATAACCTGATGTTGTACATAGCATTTATGCATACTTTGCATACATTAGTAATTATTTCCAAAAAAAAGGAAAAAAGAAAAATAAGAAGAAGAAGAAGAAATAGAGAAAAAGATGAAGAGGAAAGGAGATAGAGAGGATGATGTGCAAAAATTTTATTAGTCCCAACATTTGATTATGGAAGAGTTTACATAATTTTGGGTTGGAATGAATGATTATTTAAGACCTAAAGTATCAAACCTTAAGAAATAAGTGAGATATACTGACTTTAGGCCTCTAGGGCCTATTTGGCTCAAAAATTTGAGTATTTGTTAAGATATAGATTATTCTTCAAGTGGTTGAGGATTGAGAAGCTGATGTATTAAGTCTAAGTCGTAGGGAGTATCTGGCCTCTTTGTCTACCCTTTGATTTGCAAGTCTTGGTAACTTAAGCACCCGCATCTCACACATTAGCTTGGTTCAGTGAGCTTAAGGAAGAATAACATCAAAAATTCCTCTGTCTAAAAAAATGGGTTCTCAAAAATTTGACTTAGGAAGGCTCGAAAATACAAGTTGATTAGAAGAGTTCTTGCCACATGAGAAGAGGAGTAAATACTCCCCTTGAGGATGTGTTATAACATGTCATCTCCTCGATGTTTATCTCTTAGGATATTTAAATATCCTACCAGGGGCATGTAAGCGCATCATGCTATTCAGGAGCCATGGGTGGCATTATCTTGAAATGTCAATTACTAAGGCCTAAATTAGCTAAAGAATGCCATGGCCGACACTATCACGAAGTGTCAATGCGAGGGTTTTGGGGGTTACCATGGGCAGTGTCATCTCAAAGCATTGAATGCCAAGGATCCTTCAACGATTAATGATGGGAACAAGAAATCTAACACAAACTATGTTGAGAGCGAATCAAAGGTTAGATTTAAAGGATTCACAAAAAGTACAAAAAAGAGAAAAATCTCAAAAATATATCCACCTCTATTCTGAAAAATATCTAGCAAGTTGAATGATAAATACACATTTATTCAAGATAAAATGTCTATTTATATATGTTCCTAAGCTTATAGATGCATTCCACATTATAAATATTACATAGGATGCATCATTCTGCATTTAGAATAGATTGTATCAATTAAGGTTAATTTGCTTGTTTTTGTGTTTAGGAGAGAAGGGCATTCATTTCTTATCCTCAGATTGAAGATCTAACCATATGGATCTAATCAGGATGATGCTCAGAGTCCAACGCCTCCGAAATTGCCTTGATCGGACCTCCGTAGCATCATATGCAGTTCGAGAAAGATAAAAGACCAAGGGGCAAGGTGGCACAAATCCAAACCTCAGACGGCAAATTCAACTGCACTGATGGATTTGGATCGATGATTGTAGCCCAACGACGTGAAGATCCACTCAATCCGACATTCTTAGTGTCACCAGCAAAAAAATGAAGATGAATGATCCTGATGGTGCCACATGGCACCATCAAAGCCATCTAGGCTTCCCAAGGGCCACCGCAGCCTCTCCCCATCCATACCATCAAATCTGGGCCATTGAATCTTCATCTAATGGCCATAAGGGTGTCACATCTCTTAATCAGTTGGGAGGTCTTCTTAACACAAAGACTTCCATAGCTCATTGGTCTTAAGCCTTGTGCCTAAAAGGAGGTTGCAGGTTCGAGCCCTCGTGATCCCTCAACTGCTCCTTTTGACTCATTTTGCACTAGCGCATGCCCAGTAGTGGAGCAGCACGTGCGCCAATATAGTGCGTGATGTACGAGGTAGTGTAGCATAATGGGCATCGAGTGTTGAGGGCATGATGTGAATGGCCCACGATCTGCTAAATGATGTGGCACGTGTTGGGGGCTAGAAATACCTGTTTTGCCCTTGTTTTTCACCTATATAAAGGCCCTATACACCCTTATTTTTCTTCATCTCTTCCTCTTTTTCCTGCACCTCCTCCAAAGCTCTGAGGAGCTAGTCCTAAGCCCAAGGTGCTCCTCTAGAATAGAAATTAAATAATTTTTCCCGCTTCTCACCCCCCTTCATGGAGCATCCCATGGGCATCCTCTCACCACATTCAAGAAGTAGATCATTGCCACGACACCATCCTACCCCACCCTCCATCCTTCAGCTTTGTTCTTCTTCGTACAACCTCTTACCACCTTCATTTAGGCACCGTCAAAGCGAGCCATCCTCTATGCAGCAGTCTAAAGGGATCTTCTCACCTCTCTCTATCTTTTATCGCTTTGTAGTGCAGTTCTAATTTTTTCCTTGATTATCTGTAGCAAACTCAAGTTAGATATATATTGATGTTCTCTCTCTCTCTCTCATTCTACTAGATTAGAGTAGATTAGATAGAAGTATTTCGACTTGATATTCTATCGTATAAAAATACCAAAAAAATTACAAAAGATAAAAATACCAAAAATAAATAAAAAGGAAATGCGGATTTCTTAAATCAAACATTCGCCACTCCATGTTCGACCTGTGATTCACCTCGAGTTTTTATTATAAATTTTATTTAGTAGCGAGATTTTGACATATACAACAACGTGTATTTTCCATGCTTGATTTCTCGCTGTCCATTAAACCTAGATCTTTTGCACGAACACATGGGTGCTTTAATCTCTAGGGTCAATAAATCCTTAGGCAGGTTTTGGGGCCTCAAAAACCTTTGTCGAAGATCTCAGGCTAAAGCCGATCAGGTCAGTATCTTGACCAGTACTTGAGTACCTTAAAGCCTAGGGATGGCATTTCAATTAGTCTCTAAAGGTGAGGCATAATAAGGCAACCTGAAGGCAAATTCTGGTCTACAAATCTAGTTTGTTTCATATGATTTTACTCGAGTTTAGCAAAACTTAGGCATGGAGGATATTGATAGGTCCACTTTGATGTATTATGATTATGCCTAAGAATATTCAACTTACAAATTTTAGTAAATTATGAGCATGCATTTTATTGAGAAAATAGCAACCTCCTCGATTTATTGTTTCAACTTTTCTTTTTATGTAATCATTATACTTCATGAGTATACTAATACATTATTTAAGTATATAGGTTTTTGGTAGGAGTAATTGAGAGATAGAATTGAGAATGTCATCTTAGTATTTTTAATTGATGCAAAAATAAGTTGGAAAGAAATTTTTTCTTATCGGTAGGAGATTAACTGGACTTGCTAAATCCTTTGGTTAATTCTTTTCTTTCTTAGGGTCTCCCTCTCTCTCTTATATTGGCAATAGCCACCCATCGATCTCCCTCGATGACTTAAAAAAAAAAAACCTACGATCCTCTCCTAAAATCCTGCACTCCACCCCTTCCATTTATTTCTCCTCTCAAAAAAACCTCTACCCCTGGCGATATTTTTGTGGGGGCTCTCCCTCAACTAAAAAAGGCATGAAAAGGCCCACCTCTCTCTCTCTCTCTCTCTCTCTCTCTCTCTCTCTCTCTCTCTCTCTGCATAGGAGTAGTACGGAGGAAAAAGAAGGCAAAAAAAAACGAAAGGCACCCCCATACGTCACCATCACCCGATCCCACAACCCTCTCGGAATTATTTCTTTCCCTCGGTGTCACTCAACCACGGGAGAGGACGGATCCCCCCAGCACACCCCTCCCTCTCTGACGATAGGCTCCTCCTGCGTACTCTCTTCCCCCCTCGGGGGTTTTCTCTCTCGACCTCCATCTCCTCGACGAGCAGTGCACCACCGTGCACCACCACGTCCTCGCGACCGTTCCCGCTGCATGCGGCAGCGCCCGCATCCCATCACCGCTCCCGGCTTCTTTCCAATCCTCGACCACGACGACGCACGATGCCCTTCCTTCGTCCCCCGCTCACGCATCCTTCACGTCGTCGACCGTAGCCCCGACGTACTCTCTCTCTCGCGCACGACCGCGAGCACACGCCACCGCACGTCCACTGCGTCGGCAATGACCTCCGTGCGCCGACCTCCAGAGCTCGACCGCAAGCGCACGCCACCTCGCGACGTCCTCGCGACCAAGGCCACATCACGGCGTCCGCGACCTTCTTTCTCGGCTCTCTCCTTTCTCCGCGACAGCAAGAGGTCAACCACCCTCGACAGACCACCGGACAGCCACCACAAGGATGATCGACCTCCGTCCGACGACGGTGACCTAGACGGCTTCCTCTTCGACAACCGCAAGCCTCCACCGTCACCGCGTCACCTCCTCCTCGACTGAGAGATACTGTGGCAGCCTCCACGCTCCCTTACCGCGACAAAGACATCACCGTCTTCCACCACTACGTCATCCGCCACCACCACGATTTCAGCCCGCTCTCGGTCTTCCACTCTCATCTGGCATGTCTGTCTCTGACCTTGTGAAACACCATGACTATGCTCGCCTTCGACAGTGTCCACTACTGCGACCACCACCGCATCTCGTCCTCCATGACCGTCCATCACCGTAGTCGGTGATGACAACACCGACACCATTACCGCGTGCTTTTAATGCATTTGCCACTGCGACTTGGATCATGTGCTTTTCCGTGATGAATCTTCATCGACTACATTTGCCCCGGACATCTCGGTCACTAACTGTGTTCAAGTCAGCGTGTTCTCGCTGAGATCCTGCATCCATGGCGATTTATTGAGTTTGCATTGCTTACTTTAGTTTCTTTATTTTTCTTGCTATTCAGGTTGTCATTCATTTGGATATTGAGCGTATTTGTGCGTATTTATTTTATTATGGAGACGACATTATTTTACGTGATTTATTTTTATTTTATTTTTATATGGATGAATAACATGTATATTTGAGTTTGATTACATATTTGATGTGTGCATATCTACTTATTTGCTTGATTAATATTTTTGTTTGGAATTTTTCCATGAGGTAAATGTACTATGACGACGTATTCATTGCATATTATTTGTAAAAGCAAAAAATTTCCGATTAGATATGTCAATGCAATATTGAAAATGATGAGTAAAATGACAAGAAGTTTTATTTAATTTGCCAATAGTAGGCCACAAATGGAGATAGTTATCCATGAATTCCAAGCCCAAAGAGTTGAAAAAATACAAAAATGGGGCTTGGGATAATCAGCAGCCAATGCTACAAAAGAAAGATAGATAAACGTGGTTGCCTAGAAGAAAGGAAGATGAAGGCATCCCAGAGAAGTGATGAAGAATACAAGTGGTTGGGGTGTGGGCAGAGTGAAGAGTAGGGGATAAATCATATGGGTCCTAATAATGGTGATAGAGAATGACTAGCATAACCTATATGATGTGGTCAAATCTGGAAGTCAAGGTCTAGTGATCTTTCTCTGTCTCTCCCTTAGATGTTTCTTCCTAAGTATCATCTTTTTCTTTTCCCTCTTCTCTGAAATTATTCAATTCCAATTCCCAATTGCCTTTGAATTCACATTATTCAGAAAAACAAAATCAAATTCAGGCCCATAGAATCTCGGTTCCTCAAAATAAAATGATTGATATTCAAGGCCTAAATCAAGATGTAATTCCTCGAGTGAATTTTCCTCCTCAACTCCAACAGGGTTGTTTGATAATGTAAGTTTAATTCCATAAATATATGGTATTTCAACCCTTTCTTTGTTTTCTTCTATGATGGGGTTTTCAGATAATTCAATTTCTAATGTGTTGCAATCAGTTCCCAAACCCATTTAGATGTCTCTTCCATAGAATTATCTTTCAATTTAGACTCAGTCTTAGTGACATCAATATCCTTCACCTTAGGCATCTTATCTAAGGAATCCTCAATAACAACCTCATAATCAAAAATTTGTTGTGCACACCCAAACCAAATTAAAACATTTCTGATTTTTGTTGCTCATCAAGTATTCTATTGAGCTCCTTTCTCATGTCAACGTATTATCTAGCACTAGCTTCTTTCATTTCCTGAACCATTTGGATCAATTGAGTGATCTAGGATAAATTGTAAGGGGCAGGGGTTTGAATTGGGTTGGGTCAATCAAGATAGTCAACCATGCTGTTAAAGATATGGTCTTGTATGGAGGGTGACTTTTGTGATCAAGAAGATTTGTGACATCTAGAGGCTTGTGTGGAAGTGGGATTCCAAAGGAATGGAGTAGGCCTAGATAAGTTTTGAGATGGATGGTCATATGTTCCTACCCATGTATCAATCGTCATTGTTTCTTCCAAATTATCCTTCAAATCACTTTTCATATCATCTAAAAAATACCCTAACTTTGTTTCCTTAGCGGCTTTATAAATATCAAAATAAATCTTCTCATTGCTGCTGCTCATTTCCATACATCCTGAGTAGCAATTAATTTATGCATTGGTCGTAGCCAAGAAAGGCAACCTAGAATGATGGGTGAATCACTAAACTTCTTCGGAAAGTCCATATCCAAAGCAATAAAATCAATCAGAAAGCTAAGACCTTGAACTTTGATGATCACATCATGAACTACCCCCATAGGTATGTTCATGGAGTTATCTGCCATTTTAATGGTAATAGGTGTGTGGTGTAGATCTCCAGGTCTGGTGAGGTAAAAAAGGGTGGTAGGAATCAAGCTGATGGAAGAGCCTAGATCCACAAGGGCTCTGTTGAAGGTGGATCCCTTGATGGCACAAGATATGAGAGGTTTTCCAGGGTCAATCTTCTTTTATGGTAGAGTGTCAGAAACAAATAGACTCATATGACCATACAAAAGCACCTCTTTATGTGTGCAAGTCTTTTTCTTTTCTTTTGACTCTTTCTTTAAGGCCTAGGAAAGGGTAAGGTGGTGAAATCAAATTCAGGAGCCTTTTTCTTCTTTTTGTCCCTAGATCTGAGTCAGAGTTGGATGCAAGTTTGGTCTTAAGATTTTTAGGTGAGCCCGAATCAGATCGTTTGGATGGGTTTTTGGCTTTTTTCTTTCTTTTAAGGATCAAGGAATTAGCACCTGCATAGTGGCACATATGATATGTTAGACGAGGGGTTGGAAGAATGGGTAGAGAATAATAGTGAGGAGTCTGTATAAAAGGATAAGGATATCCTTGTAATCTATTGATTTGATCCCCTTGAGCTTGAATTTGTTTTTCCATGAGTTAGCATTTCTTCATTTTTCTTATCAAAGTCTAATAGAAGGTTTATGAAATCATCAAGTGTGGTTAGGGTTTGAGTTGGATTGGACAGTTGCCTCGAAATGGATTGAGTGGAATACTGGGCAGGCCTAGATTGATGTGCAATCTGAGTCTGTCTCTGTGGAGCCATGAAAGATCAGGATTGACTCTCCACTTAGGGTTATATGAATCAGGATATGAATCAAAGTGCGTACCAAACTACGTGGGGTTGACTATAGAGGGAGTTGAGTAAGAACTTGAGGTGTGGTCCTCTACTTGTGATCCATTATTCCAATTCTTAAGTGAGATAACATCAAGTACAAGGGTATCTGAGATAGTGCATTCCCCAAATGATCACCTGAATCAGTATATAGGTCCAGTGACGCCTGTTGGGCTTGCTGAGTTCAAGATGCTTCCCCAAGGTAGCAAGCATTTGTAGAGTAGCTAGTGCGCCTAAAAATGTCACTGGATCAACTAGGTTGGGTAGCCCAGGTCTCTTGTACCTAGGGGAAGTGATCATGTTGATATGATTATACTTGTGCTCGGAGTTTCCTACATTGTTCTAGGAACATGGCACAATGATCATCCTAATTCCTCTTATACTCTTGGAATTGCTCCCTTAATTCAACAGCTAAGGCATTCAATTGGTTCTGATCTAGATAAGGGTCATATCCATGACGATCAGGTTTTGAGTAAATAAGGGGATAAGGAGAATGAGAATAATCATATCCCAACTACTGAGGATGAGTCTCCCAACCAAAAGAAGTCAAAATAATGATTGGGTTGGGAGAGGGAGAACTCAAAAAAAATAAGAATGAGGGTATGGGTTCATGGTCATTAGAGAAGAGGAGAGAGAGGAGAGGAAGAATGAATAAGGATAGAAGAGTGGGAAGTGGAGTGTCATCTTAAAGAAGTCACAAGAGAGGTCTTAATGACTTCTTACTAGCTACAAGGGGATGGTGATCAAAATAAGGCTATGTGCCTTGGAGAAGATGTGGTCCTTTTAATTAAGATGACTAGATTTTAATATTTAAGTGCTTAATTAAGTTGGTTCTTAGGAGTTTTCTTGTTAATAAGTTAAGTAGATAGTGTCAAATAAGCACGGGTTTGATTTTGTTCTTTTCAATTAACCCTAGCTCCTAAGTGGTTGTTGAGCCTAATTGGTTATTTCTAACTAGATTTTGAATCGATTTTAATTAATATAGGAGGGCGGGGGGGAACAACCAATCAAAGCAAATCCCCACCTATTATGCAATCACACACAATCAAGTTCAATCAGGTGGTTTTGGGTCTCCAGAAAAAGTAAACCATAATGTGAAGCTCTTAGGGTTTATGCGTCTTCTACTCCTGAAAAACACCTGAGTATCACAAAGGTTTAGTTTGAAAAGTGTGCAAACAATATCAAAATGATCCCAAATATGGCATATTGTTTGCACACCAGGTCAAGTTCACAGAAGTATTTTATTTCTGATTTTTAATGATTTCCCTAATTTTATCTAGATTAAATAATGACTAGCTACCAATCATGGTAGAACCTCAAACAATCAGACAAACACTCAATCAAACTTTATCCAAAAATTATGAAAATTTTACTAGAGGAAGTAGATTTAATAAGCTTTCAAATGTCACTAATTTCATATTAATCAGAGTTATGTAGAGCCAGGAAGAATTCTCTAAAGTTGACTGATCAGTCACTCTGGATAATTCTGACCCACCCTTACAAAATGAATTTATTCGAATAGTATATTGTGAATTAAGTCTTGGGACAGGTACTGATGTAAACACGTTTACACTACTTAAGATGTCTATTTATGCATGTTCTTAAGCAAAGGATTACATTGCATGCTATAAATATTGCATAACATGCATCATCTTGCATTTAGAGTAGTTTGAATAAAATGGAGGTTAATTGTCTCCTTTTATGTTCATGGATAGGAAAAACTTTTTATCGGGGCCTTGGATCAAAGATCCAACCATACAGATGTGATCAGGGCAACGATTGGAGTTCAACGACTCCAATATCGCCCTAATCAGACATCTGTAGCATCAGATAGTGACCAGGGAACCTTAGAAGATCAACCGCCAAGATGGTGTGAATCCGCATTTCAAATGACAAATCCGACCATATGGATAGATTCGGATAGACGATCGTAGCCTAACGACGAAAAAATCGACTCAATCTGACAATCGTGGCACATCTACATCATCCAGAAGATGGACGGCCAAGATGGTGCCACATGGCACCATCTCAGCCATCCAACCGACCCTCAAGACCATGCTGCCTCTCAAAAGGAAATCCAACGCATGATCTGGGTCGTTGGATCTTCATCCAACGGCTGTGGATGCACGCACCTTAAATCATCTCCGCGACCAACTCCCCTCCACAGCGCAGCAGGCGAGCGCCTTATTGCGAGGCGTTAGCGCGCGTTCGATTCCTCGCAAGCGAGCGAGCGGGCGTGATTGACCACTCGATTGGGTTCGAACGGTTGAGCGCGCCCAATCCACCCCACGCGCTATTGCACGTGCGGCGAAGATGTGGCATCGCGTGTGATGGGGCACGCAGATGAAGCAGGCGGAGGCGCGATCTAAGCCGTCAGATCTCGCGACCGGACAACTAAGATCGATTAGACGTGCACGTGTGTTGAACGTGCAGGCAAGCGAGCGGGCGCGCACGCACCGCCCACTACACCCACATTTGGACCTTTAACGATGGTTTTTATTCGTCACTAAAGGTCCTAAATTAATGTTTTTAAAGTTGTAATGACCAAATTGCCCCCACTCCTTGCAACTATAAAAGGAGACCCCCTCCACATAAAATTCTCATCGCTTCCTTCTCTTCTCTACCTCTCCAAAGCTCAAGAGAAGCTTGTCCCACACCCAGGATGCTTCTCGCGAGATAAAGTCAATTTTTCGTCCCCTTTCGGAAGCGAATCCCACGACGATGATGACGTGCTACCCCGTTCCCGTTCTTCTTGCTACGCCCTCCTTCGCCCTGCTTCATCCTCCTTCATCCAGGCATCGTCCCGTCCGGCTTATCCTCCAAGCGACCGTCGAGGAGGATATCTCTCTCCCCATTCCTTTTATTGCTTTCTAGAATAGATTTACTGCTTTCTAGAGTAGATTTACCACTTTCTAGTGTAATCATTTTTCCACTTTCTCGTCGTGATATTTAGTGTAATGAACAATCCTTTTTGATAATGAATTCCATGTACATTCTACATCTCTTTTTTATTTTTGTTTGTAATATTCTCTCTCTCTCTTCTATTTATTGCAAATAGTTAGATAGTTCTAATCAATTGAATTACTTCGTGACAAATAAAACAAACACGTGTTTCCAAATCAAACGTCTACCTCCCTGTGTTTGACCAGGGATTTTCATTCCAGTATAAATTTTATTTGTTGAACACGAGTTCTTCGCTTTCACACTATGACGACAGGTTTTCAAAACCAAACACATTAGCGTAGCAACTCGACGTTCAACAGGTATGAAATGAAATGCAGTTAGGAAGGATATCTATAGTAAAGATTATCATGATTTTAGACTGTCTAAACAGTGTTGCATGAATTTTTGAAAATCATGTTTTCGATCTTACTGAATGCCAAAATCAGGATTTGATGTTTTTCTTAAATGAAATTAGCACTTATAGACCCATATTAGATGCTAGATCACTCCACAAGATGGAATCAGTATTGGATCATGCTGTTACGAATTTTGAGATTAGGAATAGGATTTGGTTTAGGGTTTTAGGATAGGGCTTTAAGTAGGTAATTTTGGACCCTAGGATGTAGATCTAGTGGTGTAGTTTGGCCAACCAAAATAGTATTTATTTGAGGATAAAAGGGGTGGTCAAATAAGATTTGTTGGGTTAGGATAAAGGAATAGGTTGGGTTTAACTAATGGGTTTATAAAATTAATTAGGCTAGCCAAAAAAATTAGTTGATTAATTAGGCTCATGGCTAACCACCTAAGGTGGAAAATTAGGCTAGGTAATTGGATCTTAGTTTAGGGAAAATTGGGTCTCTAAATGAGCTAACTTAATTGCTAACTAGGCTAGGTCAAATAAAATAAGCTCATCATCTCTGCATAAGTTAGCTCAAGCATGAAAGTCCAGTCTCTAAGGTTCAAAATTACTTCAAACTACATAATATAATATAGACATCAAGGTACCAGATATATGTTTGGGAAAAATTGTAGAAAAAATCAAGATTATGCAATATTTACAAAATACACCTATATGACTAAATTGATCTAACTAAATGCATTCTCCCATAATCAACCCTTAAATTAGCATTAGTTACTCATAATTAATGTAAATATATATAGAAATATCAGGTGACACTTACAAAACCTTCCAACAGCACTTTACTCTACTCTGCTGCCTTCGGCTCACCCTGGTTATGAAGATGTAAATCAATAGCATGAAGACAAGTGAGGCGAAAGCTTAAGTGAGGGTGAATGCAAAAAATCAAAGTTTCTTGCCTCCCTAGCAAGGGCTCCAAAATGATGAACAAGAATTCATGAGAAGAAAAGAGTTAAGGTTTCGAGAGAGAGAAACCCTCGTCGTAGTGCGCCTAGAATTTCATTATCAAATAAATCTAACTGAGACTCGATGAGTCCTAGGCGAACATGAGGAAACTATGTTTGATTTAAAATCATGTTTGTTTATTCATTTATGGTACTTTCTATAAATCTATTTTTAATATTTCTATGCAGGCAGGATATCAGGTTACAATTTTTTTAAACTAAGTAATAATATAATTACTGAGAAAGATAAAGAGAGAGAAGGAGAGAGAGATAGAGCAAATATTTTTTAAGTGAAAAAATATTTGTGACAGAATCAATGCGAAAAATAAATCAACACTGTGAAAGCAATAAAAAGAGATAGAGATAGAAAATCCACCTCGATGGTTGCTTGGAGAACAATAGGTTGGACGGCACTCGGACAAAGGAGGATGAGGATGGAGGAAGGAGAACAAGACTCGAAGAAGAAGAGGTGAGGTAGGGTGGCATCGCAGTGATCCACTTCCTAGAACGGGGATGAGAGGACAATCGATGGGAGCTTCATGAAAGGGGTGACAAGCAGGAATTACAAAAATTATTTCTTTAATCTAGTGGAGCTTCCTAGTGCTTTGGAGCACTAGAAACGAGCTTGGAATGATGTTCTTAGCTCTAGAGGAGGGTAGGAGGGAGTAGGAAGGGATCATGATCAAGGGGGAAGGGTGTACAGGTATTCATAGGGCTGCGGCAAATGATTTGGCGTGCACAGCCATCAAGGTTGCGAGCAAGGCATGGTGGGTACGCACTGCTTGCACACAGCTGCACGTGCACATCGCATGCACGCACCACACCAACTGCTACTGTGGGAGAGGACCATCTGATCATCATCGTTCGACTCAGAGTGCACTTGCTAGCCCACTCAGATTGCGTCCATCGCATGTGGGATGGCTCACATGATTGCGGTCTTCATCCATGTGCCATGCATTCGTAGCACCTCCCCCTAATCTCAATAGAATGGTGCAAATCACATGCCTCTCATGCGTGGGGCATGCACCGGGTGTCGTGGCTCAATCATCACTGCTCGATTCGCATTGAGTAGTCGAATTAAATCACACTGGCACTCATGAATTGCAGCTCAACCCACATCTTGGGTTTGAGAGTGCCCCTCTACTACCGCTGATCTATGGAGACCAAGGTGCTTGCTCAGTTGTTGGATCTTCAAACAATGGTCGAGCTTTTTTGTGTGCATTGTATGCTAGCGCTGCGAGGGCACTTAGGTGAGCGACGTGGCTTCACATCATTGATGTTGCAAGAGAGCGGAACTTACGGGTGACATGGTAAGATCAAGGCCATTGGATAAGGATCTAACGACCTAGATCGTGCGTGGGGGCACACCTTTCAGAGTATGCGGTGACCTTGGGCGACTGGGATATCACATGTTAATTAGTCATTGTTATATTGTAGTATAGACGCAATCCAGATAGAAATCAAATTATTTATTTAATTACATAATTTTTACTGGTTATTCCAAGTCATTCACTTGGAGGCAGTTATTGATATACACCACTCTCTATTATCCAAAGATGCTCTTTTATTCCAAAAATGTTTAGTTTATTTACAAATGAATCAAAGAATAAATGAATGAATTGAATTCAAATCAATTAATGTTACTTGCAATTCCTAAAACATATTCACAATTATAAAGGCATGAAAAAATAATTAAACTACTCTAGGTTAGTTATGTATACTATACTAAGAAATGCATAAGTATTAGGCACAAAACACTAAATAAATATACTAACATATGCTTTACTAATATATCTATGTATCTATACCAACATATAATACACCTATAATGACTGATCTAAGCATCACTAAAAACTAAAAAAGCATATGTACATAATATATAAGGCAAAAAGTATGTATACTACTCTATACTGTACGTATACTTATATATACCAATAATATACATGTTATATATATACCACTAACACACATTGACACGTACACATTAATACCATACTAAACACTAGTATATAGAACACACAGCCTTATGCATGAGCACACTTAGTTTATATATTAACAGATGCACATAGCACACTACACATACAGAAACTTAGGTTTATTTTTAACTTATCGATAGTACAAAATTAGCGATTGGCGGGCCCAAACTTTCGTAGGATCAACGACCCAAATGAACTGGATCGGTACTACTACTTGATTGGGCCCTAGTTTATTATTAGGTGTATTTTCATGAAATTTTATGGTCCAATAGGTCCACACCCCTGTGCTTACGAGCCCACACATGCACTCGCATGCAACCTAAAATTCACGTGCATGCTAATCACTCATGACCAGTTGGGTCATCAACATTAGCACCTTTATAGCACACAACAAATCTATGCCCACGATGTGGGACTAAAAGCCATTCGGATCAGTTGTGCAATTCAAGCATAAAAACGTTCGACGAGGCCTAATTTAGACGTCGATTTGAGCATCCGATTCAAGTCCTTTCTCAAAATAAATTATATCATTGGAAAGCCTATACATATGGCTACATAATTGTATACTTAATTTATGATAATTAATTATTTAATAATATTTAAAAATTGGTTAAAGTTAGATAATTATACACATTGATCTATTACTTAATTCCTTAATTAATGTACAAATTGATAATTTAATCACTTAATTGAATCATAATTTAGTTAATATACATTATAAAGTATTTATTACACATTTTTAAATTATTTTTGGTCATTTATTTCAATTTATATTTATTTATATACATAATTTTAAGAGATAAATACATAATTAGATTATAAATACTATTATATAGTAAAAATAGTTGAAAATAACTAAAATTATTATATGTACGTGTACAAGATAATTTACTTCCATAATTAGTTAGTTTACTAATTTAATTTCTTTAAACATAATAATTTAGCTAATTAACTTATTGACTTAATTATATACAATAAGTACTTAAATAAATAAATGTACAGATATATTACAGTATACAATAATCACTTTAATTAGTATATATAGTTATAAATACACTTATAAATGTATACATATTTATTTATAATTACCTAAGTATATGTGCATATAATTTACTATAAATAAATTGATAATTATATAATTAAGATATGTCCATTATAACTCAACGTAAATACTTATTTAAATAATTATAATATAGATATAAGTTAGTTATGTACATTATAGTTATATAGTTTATTATTTGCATTTAACTTAGTATTTAATTTATATTTACAAGTATAAATACTATATACATGGTATTTTTGTGTATTTTTTTGGACTTTTTCAAGTTTTTATGGTATTTTTATGTTTTATAGAAGTAAGAGAAGACAAAGAGAAGGTGAAATGAGAGAAGAGAGTGTTCTTTTTGGCCTTTTCATATTGAGTTCATTTATTCAATATTTGGGTAAACTAAACCGTCTACTAGTACGTTCTACCAGTTAGAAGGTTTAGGATACTCTCATACTTTGCATACAGGTAGAAAAATATATAATCCTAATCAAGACACATTTATTTTATTTATTTACAATTTTTTGTGTTTTTTTAATGTATTTACAAGTTCACCCAAATGTGGCTCAAATGAGTTGAGAGAAGTGGAACTTAAGGCATGAAACTCATTTCTAAAGGCTCGAACCACAGTATAAGCACTCAAACACACTCAACACATCACATGAAAGATGATGGAGCATTTAAACATGATTGTCACAGTGAATTTCACTAAAATTTCAGATTGGACAGTTAGGCCCAGTTCATGCTGCTAACAATTGATTTAAAACATGGAATATAAGTCATTCTCATTAGTTTTAAGGTCTAAAATTAGGATGTACTTGCTCAAGAACATTCAAACAATAATATACACATGAGCAGGCAATGAAATATGATTTGTACCTTAATTTTTGTTTAAATCATACTTGGACAAATTGAATAGTGTTCATGCAATTGACAGTGATTGCAACATAGATTACAAGTCATTCATAGATCAAATCTAAATTACAAAGGTACATGAATTCTTGATATGAAACTTTAATAGTACAATACATTGTCAACCTAAATAACCCTCAAAATAATCTTGGATCAGGCCCTTCTTGGACTGCTGTTGTTGTTACTAACTTCAGCAGCCAATGCTGTTGTTACATCTGAGAATTTAAATCTAATAGGTCTGAATTATTGCTCAATAATTACATCTCAGGTTTAGAAGACTAGGTTTGAATTTGATAAAACCCATCAAAGCCATTCATCCTCAAATCAGTGTTTGAAATCAGAGGGTAGAGCCTATACTGCTGCTGCTACTCAGATCTAAAACATAAAACTAGAAATTCACTCACAACCAGTTGCAAACCATTCAAAGAAGTTCTGAAATCCATTAAAATCTTCATTACACATTGACGAACTCTTACAACCCTAACATGATCATTCCTCTTTGTCATGGACAACCAAAAAGGAATGAATCAAACTAGACTCCAATTTCACTTGCAATCCATCTCAAAACTCATTTAAGATCTTACAAACCTCATTTATACCTTAAAGATCAGAATAAGAGCTTATTACATCAGAAATCCATGTCGCCCTATTTTGGCTTTTGTTTTAGGATTTGTCTAGGTCATCTGATCACCTGGAGCTCCTAAACACTATCAATTAGTGTTTAGGACCTTAGGCAATCCTAGAAAAACCAGATGGATCATTGTTAAGCCCCATCACAGTGGATCTGAGATTCCTTGGCTAAACTACCCAAAATGCAACTTAAATTGGGCTTATGCTCATCTAAATATAAAAATCCACTTAAAACATCTCAGAATCATCGCATTACACCCAATTAAGCAAATAGAAACTCAAATCGCTTGATTAAATCCATTCCAAATTGAATTAACTTAGAATCTTGCGATTAGGCACAAAATCCAAATACAAATCAATCGAGCGAATCAATATAATTAAATCCCGATCGGGGGTCTTTGTGAACATATGAAGTGAATGGAGAGACCCCCAGGTGGATTTGAGTGCTATCTAGATCGAGAAGTTGGAAAACATCAGATCTAAATATGCTCTGGTGGAGGGAGTGGAGTATGGATTAAAATGTGAGGTAATTAGTAAAATGTAGATTGTAAGGCATAGAGAAATCAGTGAAATGAAATGAGGGCGAGAAAACACCTCTCTAATCTAAACTAATCAAAGAGGGAAAAATCAGATCTAAGTAGTCTACTCCTAATCTAAACAAATTCAGATCAAATCAACTAATAATTGCTACTCTAACTGATCTAAACTAGGCTGGAAAGTAGTAAATCTAGCTAACAAAGCAGTAAACTACACTAGAAAGCAATTAAATCTTCTCTACAAAAGAAGGTGATGTCCAAGAGCCACTGGCCAATGGCCAATGCTGAAGAAAAGGGAGGAGCCCTCAGCGGACGAAGGAGGTGTCCCAAATCTAGCAACCATTGGCCAATGGTGATTGAAGGAGGTAGAGGAAGCTGGTCTATCACCACTGGCGATGAGAGAGAGAATGAAGCTAAGCGGATGGAGTGAAGGGATCAGCTCAAGGGGAGGGAGATGATAAAGGACCCAAGGCTCACTGAGGAGCTCAATTTATTGGTGCTAGAGGGAGTATGGTCACTACATTTGTGGGCTAGCCATTGAGGGCAAGGAAGGGTGGAGATTGGTCGGGCGTGTTTCGCGTGTTAGAAATCGAGGTTACAAGTAACCCGTCGTCGTAGTTGCAAAACATGTCAATAGGATAAAATTTATGCTGAAACTCCAAGGGAGTCCCAAGTCGAACACAGGGAGGCAACATTTACTTTACGTGAAAGCCGTGCTTCAATTCATTTCTTTTTTGGTATTTTAGGTTTTGATATTTTTTTGTGTTTTTGAAATAAAAGACAAGTAGAATGAATCACAAGATAGAAATGAAACAAATATGATATATATATCAATTCAATGTCGATTATAATGAACAATGAAAGCATAAAAAGAGAGGGAGGTGAGAGGAAATCTCCCGAATCGGCTGTTCGGCAAGACGACGGTGCCTGGCGGAAGCTCGGATGAAGGAGGTGAGGAGTGGGATGACGGAGGTGAGGTACAGGAGGACGTCGGGTTGAGGAAAGCTTCAACATGGCTCTAGAATGAAGGTAAGAAGACGAAGGTGATCCGCTACCAGAATGGAGGTGGGAGGATGGCTCCAAGGTGACCTATGAAGGGAGATGGGAAATTGGAGGAGTATTTGGTGGGGTAGAAGTTTGTTACACTGATGGCACCTTGGGAGCTTGAGAACAAGCTCTAGTGGAGTGTTGGTAGGCTTGCTAGAGTTTGGGAGTAGGTGGAAGTAGAGTAGGTAGAGATGGCTTGGAAGGGAGGGGGTGTAGGTCCTTTTATAATGGAGGAGAAGAGGCAAAAATAGGTATGGGACCATTAGTGACATCCAAGCCGTCACTGGAAACGTCGCTGTAGGTAGCTCATGCCTGCTGGCACCCACAGCTGGCTTTGTTGGCATACAATGAATTATCGATGGCTGTAAGTCTAGGTCATGCATCATTGTAGGTCTAGCTCACGTAAAGCTGGCGCTGCACTCTTGCCTTGCCGCATGCGCGCGCGCGGCCACGTGCTGGCAT
Source organism: Thalassia testudinum (assembly GCA_037157565.1). Classification (NCBI taxonomy): domain Eukaryota; kingdom Viridiplantae; phylum Streptophyta; class Magnoliopsida; order Alismatales; family Hydrocharitaceae; genus Thalassia; species Thalassia testudinum. Next base: position 124,492,793 of record JAZHRO010000014.1, on the reverse strand, counting down.
TGCGCTGTGCGCATGTGCACCTGTGCATGTGTGGTGCCGCATGCGTGCATTAGGCGGCTTGGGCTGTGCCACGTGTCGCAGTTTGGGTCGTCCATCTTCTTGTTGTGGGGGCTGCTACTGAGGTCGGATTGAGTCGATTTTCACGTTGCTAGGCTACGATCGTCGACTCGAATCCATCCACGCGGTCGGATTTGTCGTTTGAAGCTTCGAATTATGTCTCCTAGTCCCTTGGCCATTGATCTTCCTCGAACTACATTTGGTGCTACGGGACTCCAATCGAGGCGATTTCTGAGGCGTTAGACTTCGATTGTCATCTTGATTAGATCCATATGGTCGGATCGTCAATCCGAGGCTCCAAAATAGATATGCTTCTCTCCTAACCACAAAAAGGATGCAATTAACCCAAATTATATACAACTACTCTAAATGCAGAATGATGCATGCTATGTAAAATTTATAACATGAAATGCAAATCTAAGCCTAGGAACATGCATGAATAGGCATTTTACCGTCAACAAATGTGTTTACATCATACCCCCATGCCTTTTTTTGCTAGTCCCTAGCAAAATTAAACTATATGTTTTGTATAAAAGTAGAATTAGGATTAGATTGCTTAAGCCTAAGTCATTTATTAACAATAGAAAATTTCAACTAAGGTCCTAAACTACGAAGGCTCAATAGTACCCGGGTGCTTGCCAGAAAGTAGACCGCCCAAGTCCTCGCCCTATTTGAAAAGGGAAGATAAATTTTTTTTATTATTTTTCGTCTTTTTTAATTTTTTTTGTACTTTTGGAGTTTGAGAGTTGCAAGATAACTTTTTACGGCTACCCGACCCGCCCAAGACTCGAAAAGGACTTTAAGTACTAAGCATCTTTGTGAAAAAGTGATAGACTCACAAAATGGCTGTTAAGACAGACTTCGGGTTTCAACGACCCTAGGTGACCTTGCCTAAAGGTTTATCATTACGATTGGTAGCTTTCTCCCTACTTCTTTTATTTGTTGGGTCAACACAACAGCGAACCCAGTGTATATCTCCACTGTTTATTCTACTTCCCCGCTTCTTCTCTAAGTGTTTTGGGAATTATTGTGCATTCTTTTTGTGAGCTGGGTTCTGGACAACTAGCCGATGAGCTGTTACCACCGACAACTTGCCAGCCATACTCATGCGATGAAGTGTGGTTTTATTTATTTTTTTATTTTCTCGTTTTTATTTTTTTTTTCTTTTCTTTTTAAGTGTTTCTTTTTCTTTTTTTCTAAGTAGGTGTCTTCCCTGATCTAAGATTTACCTAAAGGCAGTACAACGAAAATGGTCTTATGGCTGGGCTCTGGACAATCGACCGATGAGCTGTTACCACCGACAACTTGCCAGCCATACCACCCAAGTTAATCCATTAGCTATCCAATTTCTGTAAAAACTGCTGGAAAGTGAGTCAATGCAAAAAATTGTATGTAGATGCTTAGACTTAAAGCCGCCCAAATCTGAGGGTGGGTTGATAAGTGGCATATTTATCATCCCAATTTATTAGCCAAATTAAAAATGCATTTGAATTGGCAAGGACTCGAGACTAAGTCCACATTCGAGTAGACACTAGGGCTAATTAAGCCCGAAGACCTGAAGAGTCTAAGTGTTTAGGTCCTCTCGTATCATTTCCTAAAGTTAATAACTTCCAAATGCCTAAGTTCTCTTTTCCTAAATTCTTTCTTTTTTTATCTTTTTTCAAATTTTCAATTTTTTTTTAATTTTATAAGAAACTAAAAGAAATTCCATGAAGTTAACATAATGATTTCAGGAATCGATTATCCACCCCCCATGCCTAAATGATGCAATGTCCTCATTGTAAAAATAAAGACATGAAAAGGGCAGAGTAAACAGAATATCATCAGAGTGTCGTGAAAATCTGGTCAGCTCCGTAGAGAGAAGAGTGTATACACATGCACTAAGTTTAATGCCTTCCACTAGGCATAACATACATACAAAGAAGAAATTGAGAATTCACAAGTGTGGGTCAGAATCAAAATCAAAAGGTTGATCATGAAACTCGTCTGCAGAAGATGTCCATAGACGTGGACGAGATTATGGTGCAGACCCATGCCCCAGGGTCGAGTGGTTCTCAAGTTCTGGATGAAAATCACCTAGAACCGAAGGTTGTGTTTGCTGGGCCGAGCCTACGGTTTAGTAGTGTGCAACCCAAGACCAAAGTGTCGGATAGCGGGTAAAGATGGTTTAATAGGTGCGGTTGTCCACTTAACATCTAGCTCAGAAAAATAATCAGTTATTCCAGGCTTGGGTCACACGTGAAAGATATCATAAGGGTCTGTATAGAAGATAGGTGGTTTCAGGTCAATGGGTACCCTTATATCCAAACTTGTTTTTTCCTCAAAATTAACCTCCCAAATTTTCATTTCCAACTTTTTATCCTCTGAAATCAAGGTTTCTGAGACCTCAAGACCATTATACACCCCATCTAAAGTACCCAAGTCCAACAATTGTGGCTGAATCAGGATTGACTTGGGCACAATGATCTCAAAAGTATGTTCATTCAGCTCTTCGGGGTGTGGTTGAGGAGTGGGGCTACTAATTGAGTCGTCAGGTATCGGATCCTCCAAGTTAGCCCCAACTGAATTAGAATCTTCAATAGTCGGGCTACCAAATTGGTCATCATACTCCTCGAGCCTGTATATTTCACTGAAATCATTCTCCTCAAGCTTAAGTGAGACTTCACTAAGAGATTCCTCACCCTCAAAATCAAAGAATTCATGATCCTCATTTGTATAAGTCCCAACATCACAAGTCATTTCATCATCCAAGGAGACATAATTTTCTTCGTTTCCTGACTTGGGGATCTCGGGTGAATCAATCGATTCATCCTCAAAGGGTTGCTCTAAACCAATCTGGTCATCTCCAATCTCCAAATATGTATCCCCCCCGACAGGTGCTTGAGCGGGTTCTGATGTTGGTTCTCTTGAAGAGGGTTCATCTTGAGAATCATCCCAAGATTTGACTAGTGCAACCACAAATTTCATCCTCAACCTTGATAATTTCCCAAGAAGAAACTCACCCAAGTCCCTATCCCTAACAATTTGGAGCAAATCCAATAGAGAACTATTAAGTTCATCAATCATTTTGATCATAGGCTCTAGTGCTTTAGTGCATGGTGTTGGCTGAGCTTCTAACGATTGTATAGTGTTCCACAAATTAGCCAACACCCTATCCTGGATCTGGTTCACGTGAACCCACTAGTTCGGTTCTAGTTTGGGTGGTTTTGGGTTAAATCTAGGGGAGTTAAAATGTCGGGGTTCTCGGGTTCCTCCCTGATAGTAGGTCATCTTGGGTTATTCAAATAAGGGTGATGACCTATTTTCAATGGAATACTGGGGAGGGTAGGTGTTATAATCATTATATCCTTCCTGATTTTAGATTGGGTTGGTTTGGAGATCAAAGGATGAAGATCTATAATCATTGTAGCTCTGAGAAGGATAATAACCATAGTCTTGTTGTCCAGGGTTAGGCCCTGGACACTGAGGTCCAGATTCATATCCCCAATCAATGTCATCTTGGCTAATGGATGGGTAATTACAAGTCAAGTCAGGATAGTAATCATCTTGGGGATAAGTGATGGTAGGAGGATAGGATGTGAAATGTGTGTAGGATGTGGAAGGGTACATGGTGAAGTAATGAGGGAAATCAGAAGAGAAAGGAGCCCTGCAATGCAACAATACAAGCCTGTCCTTAGTTTGGGTAGCCTAAAGGTCTACAGACTCTCAGAATTCATGCTAAGATTATAGACGATTTACTCTACTTATGTCCAGGCAATCCAACCAGTTAAAAGGGACTAGGGAGAAGGTTCTTCCTTTGGCTTGTGCCTCCGGTTCCCCAGCCGCGGTCGTTTGATGTTACTCCCCTAACTAGAAATCAGATTGACTAGTATAATCAAGTTAATCGTGAACAATCTCAATCTGGATCCCAACGAGTGAACTAGTTCTTAGGGCCAACATCTAATTAATTTTAGTTAGGCTTGGGACAATGGTGCTTCAGGAATGTGATGGGCCCTTTAGATGGGTTGTGCCCTTAATGATCAGTTAAAATGTGTGTGTGTATAACTAGGGTTTGCAAACAAGGTTATTTGATGATGTGTCTTTTAGGGTTCAACATTGTTTAGTAGCTTTTAGGGTTTAATTCTTAGGTTGGTTCAATCAAGGTTTAGTAGAACACTCCAAGTTTTGAAAGCACGGGTGATAATATGTTCCTTTAAAAATCAAAAGTAATGTGGAGTGCCAGGTTCAGTCTGAAGAATCAACCCTAAGTGGCAAGCTACTTGATGGATCAGTTTTAGATTGAGTGGTGTAGCCCAAACAACTCAATTAATTGGCCTATTGCACCACTTAGTTAAGGCACACAAGAATGCTTAACCTATTCAGATTTCTACTCACTTATGTGTATTGAGTTGAAGTGCACCTGGTCCACAGGTCAAATCTCGGTTAAGTGGTAGAATCAAAGTGATTGTGAGCCTTATGATAAGAAGTTGTGGGTGTTAAGTGTGTAGCTTTCAGAAAATCGCACAATCAGATAACACTTTTTTTTATTTTTATTTATGTGGATGGTGAGGTGAGTGGAGGTGGCAAACAAACAACCAAATCTTTCCTAGGGTTTATAAAAAGAACCTAAGTTGATTTGGGTTTGAGTTATTCGGTTATGGAATGAAAACTAAGGTGGGGGTGGTGTGGGGGACACCTACAAAACACTCTACAAGTACTTTACTCTGGTCTACCGCACTTGGATCTCCATGCTAGGGTACCTGCAAGATAGTAGATCAAAGACAAGTAGGGTAAGTGCTATGTAAATGCAAAGAAACACAACAAACAATAAAGTAAATTCTGTTGTCTCCCCGGGAATGGCGCCAAAATGGTCAGGCATGTTTTGCGAGTTAGAAATCGAGGTTACAAGTAACCCGTCATCGTAGTTGCAAAACACGTCGATCAGATAAAATTTATACTGAAACTCTAAGGGAGTCCCGGGTCAAACACAGGGAGGCGACGTTTACTTTACGTGAAAACCATGCTTCAATTCGTTTCTTTTTTGATATTTTAGGTTTTGATATTTTTGTGTTTTTGAAATAAAAGACAAGAAGAATGAATCACAAGATAGAAATGGAACAAATATGATATATATATCAATTCAATGTCGATTACAATGAATTATGAAAGCATAAAAAGAGAGGGAGGTGAGAGGAAATCTCCCGAATCGGCTGTTCGGCGAGACGATGGTGCCTGGCGGAAGCTCGGAGGAAAGAGGTGAGGAGCGAGACGATGGAGGTGAGGTGTAGGAGGACGTCGGGTTGAGGAAAGCTTCGCCGTGGCTCTAGAATGGAGGTGATAAGACGAAGGTGATCCGCTACCGGAATGCAGGTGGGAGGACGGCTCTAAGGTGATCTATGAAGGGAGATGGGAAGTTAGAGGAGTATTTGGTGGGGCAGAAGTTCGCTACACTAATAGGCACCTTGGGAGCTTGAGAACAGTCTCTAATGGAGCGTTGGTAAGCTTGTTAGAGCTTGGGAGTAGGTGGGAGTAGAGTAGGTAGAGATGGCTTGGAAGGGAGGGAGTGTAGGTCCTTTTATAGTGCAAGAGAAGAGGCAAAAATAGGTATGGGACCATTAGTGACATCTAGGCCGTCATTGGAAATGTCGCTGTAGGCAGCTCATGCCCGCTGGCCCACAGCTGGCTTTGCTGGCATGCGATGAATTATAGATGGCTGTAAGCGTCGCTGTAAGTCCAGCTCATGTGTCGCTGTAGGTCCAACTCATGAATAGCTGGCGTTGCTTTCCTGCCTTGCCGCGAGTGCACATGCACCGACTTGCTGGTGTTGCACTGTGCGCTTCTGCGCGTGCACGCGTGTGGTGCCGCATGCGTGCGCTGGGTGGCCTGGGCTGCGCCACGTGGCGCAGTCTAGGCCGTCCATCTTCTTGTTGTAGGGGCTGCTATAGAGGTTAGATTGAGTCAATTTCCATACTGTTAAGCTGCGATCATCAACCTGAATCCATCTGCGTGATAAGATTTGTCATTTGAAGCTCCGAATTATGTCTCCTAGTCCCTTGGCCATTGATCTTCCTCGGATTGCATATGGTGCTACAAGACTCTGATCGAGGTGATTTCAGAGGCGTTGGACTTTGATCGTCGTCTTGATTGGATTTGTACAGTCGGATTGTCAATCCAAGGCTCCAAAATAAATATGCTTCTTTCCTAACTACAAAAAGAATGCAATTAACCTAAATTATATACAACTACTCTAAATGCAGAATGATGCATGCTATGTAATATTTATAACATGAAATGCAAATCTAAGCCTAGGAACATGCATGAATAGGCATTTTACCCTCAACAAATGTGTTTACATCAGAGATGGATATGAAGGTGCATGGGAAAACGTCAGGACCAAAGATAGCCCTTGGATGAGATCTATAGATGGTGATGATGCTATGTGCGAAGGTGCACGATCAATGCTGGAAGATCAACCATCAAATCAGTGAATCAAAAGATCAATGACAACTATAGCTCATGTTCTTCACGAGCTATAATAGAGGAGAGACACCACAGGTGTATTGGTACAATTGCATGAAAAGCCCAAGGAAGTGAACGAGTAGAAAAGTTATGAGAAACCCCATTAGTGATGGAAATCAAGTCAAAGTAGTCCTTGGTGACTTACAAAGAAGCCCTTGCGACTTGTTTGTCCATGAGACATGTAAAAGATTAGTTCTATCATTGTAGTGTGAATCACGATGAAACAAATAACATTTATAGAGATTTTGGTGACTATCGAGTCATTCGCAGGGAGGCAAAACATGAATTTTATGCAAAAGCATTTTACAAAAGTCGTTCTAAGCAAATATTTATATATGTATATGTAGACATCAGATATCCAAAGAATCATAGTTTTATTGCTATTTGGGAACAATTTTCAGAACAATTATTCTAAGGAGTAGAGAGAGAGAGAAAAAGAGAGATAGAGAGAGATAGAAGATGAAGGATGACGCCACTTGTGTGAAGTGCAGCAGCACTTCAGATCCAGAGCACTAGGAAGAAGACCAGAGGGAAGTTGTAGAGAGAGAGAGGCAGGAGATCTTTCTGGTGGGAGTTGCCTCTTAACTAGGGTCCTTGGGGCTCTTTTTATAGCTTTAATAAGGGGCAAAATAGGCATTCTAGCCCCCAAAACTGTGTAGCAACCTTGGTTTGATTAGATCCGTCGATCAGGAGATCTACGGATCAGATCGCACCTCAATCCAACCTCTAATGCACCTTATATGCGTGGAGCACACCTGCAGCCGTCATGTGGCATGCTCTGCACCGCCAGATCCGAATCGCATCGCTCGCACACTTGATTTCAAATCGCACGCTTTCAATGATCGGACGGCTTAAAATGTGTGCTGCACCGCCTCTTCAAATTTTGCTTGCTCGCGTATATCAGGGCATCTGGTTAGGCGTGCAACTGCACGTCATCTACATCGCCGCATCCAACGATCCTCCAGCACCATGGGACCAAATCTGAGCTGCTTGATCTCATTCGATGGCTCAATTGCGTGCAACCACGATTGCCTTCTTGATTTAGCACATCGCGCACCCTTCTGTCTTGTGCAGGAGCACTTTCCATTGCTCTACGAGCGTAGATTGTCATGCTTGCCGTTTCGTGTGTAGCTGCCATAAGTCGTTGGATGGAGATCCAACAGCTAATCTTGATCTTTCTTGATGGGGCGAGGCTGGAGTGGTTGACGTGGGCACATCGTGGCCATTGGATGATGATCGAAAGGATCACAATGCATGATGAGGGCATCTTCAGAGATTGGGGGCATGACGAGGGCCGACTGTGATGGCGCCAAGTGGTGCCATCGTGCCCGCCCATCTTCCTTGATTTGTAGATGGTGCTGTAGGCCTCCGATTGAGGTGATTTTCGTGCCATTGGACTGTGATCATTGATTTGGATCCATCCATGTGGTTAGATTTAGCATCTGAGGTTTGAATTTCTGCCATCTTCCTCCTTGGCCTCCGTTCTTCTATAGGTTGTAGGTGATGCTACAGATGTTTGATCAAGACGATTCTGGAAGCATTGAACTCCTGTAGTCATTCTGATTAGATCCATACGGTTTGATCTATCATTTGCAGTCCCGAATCATCTGTAATCAATATCGTCTCTCTTTTAGAGCATAAAATAATAATATTATCTATAATGCTACCAAACTAGCTTCTATGCAATTTATGATGCTTATGCATGCATTGTTCCTAAGTTATGATAGAATCTAACTCAATTCAGGTAGATTAGGTTGTATGATTGCTGTGCAATCACACCCCCATTCTTAAATCTTGCTAGTCCCTAGCAAATGCAAGACTAAATGCAAAGTGGTCCTAAATGACTGATTTCTATCAAGTTTGACTAAAGATTTATTTCTTTTGTTTTCATCCAAAACTTTAGAAGTCTAGACATTCGTGAAAGTGTAGTGCTGTAGCCTTTGCAACGGATCTAAGTGAAAAGTCAATCCATATCTAAAGCTCATACTTGATCCTTAGTAAGATTCAATTGGGATAGGAAAACTTCTTCCCTTAGGGTGATAAAATAATCTATAAATTTAGCCCCAGCTTTTCGGCTTAGGTAGAAGGTTTTTTGAGTCAAGTGGATTTATATTTAGTAGCTCACACTCATTTGGTGTTACACATAGACTAGTACTACAAAACCTAGATTTTCAGATGATGTGTGCGGAATGCATTGATTTAGTTATGTCATTGTAGCATGTGTCCATGTCGTCGATTTTAAATTAAGATATGGATTTGTGATTCCAAGTGTCGATCTCAGGGAGGCTTGAAATCAAATTAGTTTTAGTTGCTTTAGGTGTCACAAAATGGTAGCATGGTTTGCTTGAGAAAACGAGAGCGAAAGAGAGAGAGAGAGTAGGGTTAGAGCTTGCACTTAAAACATGACAATCACTTAAGGAGATGTGAACTATGATATAAAAAGCAACATCAAGATATAGCATGCAATTAGAGATCGTTTACAAATACAACAATAGATGAAAGCTTAAAATGGTGCAACATAAAACTAGAGTAAAAAAGAGTGCGAGGAGGAGGCAAGGTAGCCACGGTGGTGGAGGGGGCTCCGTCGGTGGCTCGACAATTTCGAGGGTGGATATGGAGTGTTTGGTGGAGCTAGAAGATGGCTAGTATTGCATAGAGAGTGAATGAGAATTGAATACCCTTGAATGGGTTGGTTGAGGAGGTTTATATAGAGAAGGGGTTTCCAAACAAGGTAAGGGTTTTAGCGACATCCAGGACATCGCCAAGCCCATTCCAAAAGTGTCGGTGAAGCCCCTCGCCTACTGGTACTTAGAGGCGCGCATGTTTCCTCCTTCAATTTGCTTCCGGGCATCCCCAATCGTCGGATCTGAGGTGCGGATAGCTGAGGACGCACCACGTCGCCCCCCCGCACCAGCAAAAGTGTAAGCCTTTGCATGATGGATGCACGTCAACCGTTTGATCATGCTTCAATGGCCACAATCGTGCAAGAGGAGGTACTCAGATCGTGCTTCGCATGCAGTGAGCATGCGTGATTGTGTACGTCGAGGCGAGCTTCCATTTGAAGGTGTCGCATGGACTCCATCTATGTCATTCGCGCTCGCACTGATAGTTGTAATCGATCGTGCTTACGGTAAAGCACGATTTGGCAGTGCGCGAAGCTTCGAACGCTCACTGCTACTTGTGAGGTCGAGGTGATACCCACTGTGCCATCCTCATAGTTGTTGTGGAGTGAAGTCAAGTGGTTGTCGGTGTCGACCGTTGGATGGAGATCCAACGGTCACGATTAGAAGGTGCGATGGCGAACGCTATGTTGGGCATGAGATCATGGCTCCTTAGCCATTCGATCCTTGGATCGGATGGTTTAAAGCGCTCCTTCATGATGAGCGTGGCTGCTACACTGGTGAGGGTGTGGTGGATGGTGCCACGTGGCTGCTTGTGGGTCGTTGATCATCAGATCATTGCCCAGAACTTCTTGGGCTGGTTGAGGGAGATCCAGATGATAGATTAGAGCGATTTTGAGTCCGTTGGACTCCGTTCATCGTTCTGGATCCATCCATGCAGTCTGCTCGCTCTTCTGAGGTCTGTTTCAACATGAACTTGTACACATGGCCATTAGGCTTTGATTTACAAGCAATCTTAATTCACAATGCATGTAGTGCTCCCAAGCACATTATGGTATGTTATTAGTTCACATATATCCTCAAGATGATCCCTTGTTGATGGAATTATCATCATCAAATCCAGAGTTATCATACCCCCATTCTTATCCCTTGCTAGTCTTAACAAGGCTTATCCTAGCTGTTATTTTCAGTCGAAATTAGGAATTGATTACTTAGATATATGTTGCCTGTCAACAGGAGGAAACATATACTAAGAGCCTAATCCGCAGAGGCTAAACAATGCTCGTGTGTCTGCCAAAATGCAAACTGCTCAAGTCCTCGCTTTAAATTTAAGTACATATATTTCTTTTCCTTTTTCATCTTTTCTATTTTTTTGGATTTTTTGAGTTGAGAGTGTGTAGGTAACTTTCTACGGCTATCCAACCCACCCATAACTCAAAAAAGACTCTAAGTGCTAAACATCTTGGTGTGAAGATTGTGATAGATTCACTAAACGGTAATTAAAATAGACTTCAGGTTTCTACGCCTATAGGTTACCGGAAAAGAAAATGCTTGCCTAAAGGTGTATCTATCCGATCGGTAGCTTTCTCCCTACTTTTATTTTATGTGGGGTCAACACAAGGGTGCTTCTAGTGTATATTTCCCCTTATTACTCTACTTCCCCACTTCTTCCTTAAGTGTTTCGGGCTTTTTCATGCATTTAATGAGCTGGGTTTCAGACAATCGGTAAATAAGTTGTTACCACCGACCACTTGCCAGCCATACTTGTGTGGTGAAGTGTGTCTTTTTTTTTTTCATTTTCTTCTTTTTCTATTTTTCTATTTCTCCTTTTTTCTTTTCTTTTTCTTTTGTTGTTTAATAGGTGGCTTCCCTAATCTCAGATTTACCTAGAGGTAATAATAAAAGAGAATGGTCCTGTGGCTGGGCTCTGGACAATCGGCCAATGGGCTGTTACCCACGACAACTTGCCAGCCATACCACCCTAGAAGGTTCATTAGCTACCTAATTTTTGTTAGAATCTTCGAGGAGTGAGTCAGTGCAAAAATGTGTCCAGATGCTTAGACTAAAAGTCCCTTCGAGTTGGAGGGTGGGTTGATAAGTCGTATGCTTATCACCCTACTTTATTGATCATATTAATGCAAATTAAGGTTGCAAGGATTCAAGGCTAAATCCACATTTTAGTGGGCACCTGGGCTGATTAAGCCTGGAGGCCTGAAAAGTCTAAGTGTTCAGGTTCTTCTCGTATTATTTCATACAGTTGACAAGCTCTTCGGGCCTAAGTTTTCCTTTCATTTATATATATATAATTCAGGCTGATAATATAAACTCAGAGAATGCGAATTACCACCCTCCCATGCTTAAGTTGGATAATGTCCTCATTGGAAAATAAATGTATGCAAGGGGGTACAAAAAGAAATCACCTGAGTACCACCGTGTACCTAATCAATCTGAATCTTTTGGGTTGCCTCTCAGGAAGCGCTGAGTTTATTGCCTCCAGCTGGGCGAAGCTCCGTGTCAAACCTCGTGAGTTCTCACCTACCAAATAAGTGAGCTCTACCAAATAAAATTGTAGGAGACATACTGACATTTGCTTCAAAAAGAGAGAGAGAGAGAAAGTAAAAAAGAATTTGCAGAAAAAGATATTCTTTAGAATAAGTCAGTATGTTCCCCAGCATCCTATGAATTCTTCCATTGAAAGATTTTCAGGGTGCATTACAAATACCTTATTTCCACCAAATATTCTTTGAGCCACAACATTAAGAGTTGCGGTGAGTCTTTTCTCATTTTTTTGAGAGTTAATTCGAAGACATAAGTTAAAGCTGGGACCAACCTGGACTTAAAATGACATGAAGCTTGAGTCTTAATGTTTATTTGGTTTGTCTTGATCAATCACTGAGCACAAACCATAACCTCTTAGCTTTTGAGTTTTGCAAAACCCTCTGAGTCCTGGAAATTACACTTAAGGTTTAAATATTAAGAGTCATTGTTAGTCGAGAGATGGTTTATGTTATGTGAGACTTGCGTTCTAGTAGTCTTCTTTGCAATTGGTTCTCACAATATCCAATTGATAAACACATTGATATTGCTTCAGAAAAATCTTCAGCTTAAGATCATTTCTAAATACCATTACCTTATTAAATAAGTGCTTTGCTAGGGACTAGAAAAAGATAGGCAAGGGGGTGTGATTGCGCAGCATTTCACGCCTGTGATTTGGCCATCTTATACTATTTCCTATTGTTACGCATTCAGATTAGGTAGTTATGCATGCATTATGTAAAAATTCGCATTTGTGCATTTTATGGAGGGGAAGATAGAGAGAGAGATTGATCATCCATTTCATGCATTTTATCTATCCCATTTCCACCTCATTCCCATTTATATTCCACCACTTATTCCACCTAATAACATCCTACATCATCTACATTAATTTCCAAAACACCTAAGTGCCTACCCATAATTTACCTAAAATAATCCTAATGGCAGTCGTCCTCACCCGCCACCCTCACCCCCTCATCTATAAAACCCTCACCATTCGCCCTACATGCGAATGTCAGCCTCCACCTCCACTACACCAATCCAACCTCCTACAGACACACCAATTCACTCAACCTCCAGCCAGCCGTCTCCTATGCTCTCCTCCACCCCCTCTCTTCCCCTCCTCATGCTCAGCACCCTCTCACAAGCTGAGAGGGACGTTGAGAATAGAGAAGTTCTCTCCTATGGCTGCATCCACCATAGCTAGAGAGCACCATCGTCTAGCTTATTAAGAGTAGGTAGATGTGGTGTTTCTATCTTTCTTGTTTGATATTTTGTTTTCTTTTCTTTGTTTTGTTCAGTTTTTGTTGTAGCACCATTGTCGCAAGAGCAAGCTTTGAAGCATGCTCTGCTGAAGCCCTTGCGCCAAATGCGCTCTAGCCACCTTCCCCGCATGCTCGAGCAAGCCTCAGCATCCCTCCCAGTGCCTGTGCACGCTTCTCGATTGCACAGAACAACCTCTTCGCCTACCTACATGCAGTCCCTGTTCGAGCATCAGTCATTGACTGCACGCTTCAGCCAGTTGCATTTTTTCCCTTGCACTGTAGCCGCAACCTCACCGCGCTACAGTGCCGTGACCGGGGAGTTCCTCACTTATCCGGTGGGATGCTCTCTCTCTCCTCGTGTTGCACCCACTCCAGCCGATTGCTGCTCCACTGCCTCACTCTCAACCGCTCCATCATGCTAGCCTCACAGGCCTATGCGGTACTCTCACCACCACCCCTCCCACAGACACTCATCAGATGACTTATCTTAGTCCCACATAGACATACATAGACACACTCATTCACACATACACACACCTATGCATACATAAATACACATATACCTACACACACACACGCCCGTATACAGACACACACCTACATATATACATATATATCTATAGTTATAGACATATTCACACTCACCTATTTATATACGTATATACCGTTATAAATATATTAAATATATTTATATACATATAGTTACATATATATATATATATATACTTAGATACATATATAGTTACTATATATATATACATATGCCCACATACTTATACATATACATTTATATATATACATATATATATACTTATAGATTGTTGTATATATATATATACATACATATATATATTATTATACACCAATTTACATATATATTCCTCTTATCTATGTACACACACACATCTTCCATTCACAATACCGTGCACCCACCCCATTTCCGCGCATCATATCATAGGTATATTCGCACCAGTTGCATATATATCCCTAATATTCAAGCATATCAAGACTTCTACCCACACTTCCACACATTCGCTCCACACCGCATAGACGCATAGCTAGATTAATCCCATCTTTTTAGATGATGGTTAACCTAGCATTGTGCTACATTTCTATTGAATCCTAGATTCTATATTCCACTATCCTATTACTTATTATATAGTTATATACACATATATATATCTATATCATATATATATATTCTACATATAAATAAGCTAAGTATTTGAATTCACTTCCATTTTCGCATTTCAATTCCCCATTTTCATTTTCCTTTATATTTACTTTTATTTTGTTGCTTAAGAATATATATATATATATCTAAAATAGAAAAGATAATTCTTGACTTGCAGGTGTACAGTCTCGCATGTGGCAAGACCGGATTTGATTATTTTGGTGTGTAGCCAAGAACCTTTTTGAGGGTGTGCCTCAAGGACAAGACTATCCTAAAAAAATATAAAATCAAGAAAACCCAAAAATATAATAAGCGAAAGGAATTGATGCGAGTTTAGGAAGCACGTAGAAACTGATTAATTCCAAACTTGCCTTCTTGAGTTTGACCTTAGCCTAAAAGCGATAATATAAAAATCTGATTCAGCTAGGATAATTAATTTTTGATAAACGAGAGTAGATTCGCTTGTAGGTTAGCTACTTCCACTATATACAATTGGACACTAATTTCACCTAATTAAATAACCCTACCTACGATTTAACAATTCCCTCATCAACAATATCAATTGCTTCCATTTCTTCCCAATGTTTGAGTGGATGATCTTTGTAGTCAAAAGTAGGTACGAATTTGGATTTGGCTAAATCAGTAAGATCCTTAGGTGGTAAGTCCTCGAACAAAACATATTTCCTTTGGAGTCACTCCATACCCTGAGTTCGGGCCCCTTAAACTCATCATCCTCCTCCTCTATGTTCTTTTCACTCTTGCCCTTGTGACTCAGGAAAATCTTCAAAGCCAGGATCAAGTATTTCAAGTGTTTCCATATACTCCTCAAAATTTAAATCTTCATCTCGTTGATGTAAGTACCTCTCTTTTGATGTGCCAAAATTATGCTTATTGCTAGACTAACATTTCAGGACTATCTTGGATTAAAGCGTCTTTCAAGCTAAGTGCAGATAGTTGCTGATGTGTGTCTTTGTATCTTTATTTGAGTCTAGGACATTATTGTAAGAAACCTCAAATGAAACTCAAAAATAGATTTTCGCGTATCTTTTTAAAATCATGTTTTTAGGGATATTGATCGACCAAATTAGTTATTTGATTGACCAAAATACTTTGATCCACCAACCAACTTCATTAACTGATCAAATCAGCCCATTTTAGGAAGTTGATAAATATCCTTGTTGATCGACCAAGAAAGTAAATTGACTGATCAATTAGTGATTGATCAACCATCTTAATTGATCAACCAAATTACCTTTTAATCGACCAATTAACCTTAATTGACCGACCAATTTAACTTTCTATTCAGGCAAAACTTTTAGTATAAATAGAGGTCGTACGGAGCCCATCTACACACAACTTTCAAGAGAAATATCTTTCAAAAAGGAGCACTTCTCGTGCTTATTCCAAAGGCCTCCACACCCCGTTCTTCACGTTCGTCAAAAGCACGACGCCTCAAACCTCTACAAAAAATTCGATTTGATCTTTTATTGAGGTTCCATAGAAGTTATTTCTGTTATTTTATCTTGTTGCTTTGATTTACAGATCTCAAGATTGTTGGGAAGATCCGTGGTTGTTGTTTTTGTTTCTCTTCAAGATAAAAAGAGAAGTGGTTGTAAGAGGTTATGCCACCCTCGTTCAAGTGGTACGGTTAGTGGATTGACTAGATTAGACTAATCGGAAAAATCCTAAGCTAGGAGGCTTAGGTAGTGGTTTTCACCCAGTTTGGGCTTCCACTATAAATTAGGTGTATTCTGTGCTTGAATCTCTTGTGATTTATTTTTGATCTGTGTATATATATTTTTTAAAGCGATACTATTCACCCCTCCTGTCTAGTATACATTGCAATCCGCAGGATATCCTCCTACTCTCACCTAAGAACAAAATTGTTCCAAGTCATCAAATTCAGTATCAATCTCATTATGGGCACCTATGTTAGACACATGTAGATTCTCAGCATGTTGTATGGAGGATATTAGTTCCCTAAGTAGCGGGTCGTGGTCATTATCATTTCCTTCCAATATGATTTCTTCTCACAACCAAGACTCCTGGAATTTAAGAGCTTTAGAATCACAATCCTTAGGGAAATCTAACTGAAGTGCAAGGTCCTTAGAGGGGTAAGGTGCTGGCTTGGAATCCCTGGGATGGGGAGTAGATTCCACCTCAAAATTGGGAATGGGAGTTGAGTTGACTATTTGACTATGACCCTTTTCATCAAATGTATGAAAGATACTATCATTCGAGTTAAGCCCATCTAATGGGACCATTTTCCCCTTTGATTGGCTCTAATAAAGCTTACGTGGAAAATCTAAGGGGTCCTCCTCTTCTGGTTGCTACCATTCTACATCATAATTCCTTGAGTGTCTACTCCTTTCAATTTCCAATGTATCCATGTAGCCCCCCTCATCAATGTAAGGACTTCTCAAAGAAGGATTATCAAGTATGGAGGGTTCTACAATATCCTCAAGTGGGTAGCTATACTCCATGATTAAGTCCCTAATGTCCCCTTCCATCTTATGGCATAACTCTCTCAAGAGAGATGCATTTAGCATGGAGGGGTTAGAATCAACCTCAAGGGAGAAAATTAGGTGACTAATTTCTTCATTCAATTATTGACTTATCCTTAAAGACTCTCTTAGTGATTCCATCATTTCCATCTGTTTTTTTTGTATTTCACACTTGAATGTGGAGAGGCTATCATTCATTTCAGGAGGAAAGTCAAGCTCAGTTTCTATCCAATTGGGAGTGTAAGAATCATCAAGGGTGGGTGGGTTAGGCATAGTTATGGATGGGTAAATCATGGATGGGTTAGGGATGGTGTATCCTTCTCCTAGGTTCTGCTCATAATCACAGGATTAGGGATTAATCTGACCAATACTCCTATAGTAGGAGTGGAAAGGATCCCATTATTTATTAGGATATCAATCAGAGGATGGATCAGTGCAGGTCAAGGGATTGGGATTAGGTGTTCTAGGGTGAGGGTAAGAAGTGAAGTAGTTATTGTAATCCATTTAAAACATGACTTGAGAAACACACCCCAATCAAACACTAGGCAATGGGACTCTCTTTTTCTTAGAGTAGATTTCAATCAACCTCCAACGTACCCCTTATAATTGTCAAATAGGGTCAAGTTTGTGCCTATTTATTCCCACTTTAGTGGTATAAAAGGGGAAATGTGACTTAAGATACCTGATAAGCTCTTTGGAGAATAAAGGAGGTTGGTTACGTTATCTCTTGGTCACCAAACACATTACACAATCACTTACATGCCTTAAGCTGACCTTCGAGTGCCCTAAGACCTACACCTCGTATAAATGATATTCTCAAGTGATCTGGAGAGAAGGTACTCTAAGGACGGAGCTGAGGGATGCAAGTAAGGCAAACCTTTCCTTTGAGGAAATGTGTATATAGTGCCTCTTAACTACCCTTTGTTCTTTTAAGGGGTGTCTCCATCCTTAAAATATCAAAACACTTGGTCATAGGATAATACCACCACTACAACGTGAAGTAGGAGGGTTTGCATCGATAAAGAGATTGATGCCTATAGCCTTATGGGACTAAGATCTAGTGCGATGCCTGAAGTGCGTGCTCTGTGCAAGAAGTGTGCATACCAAAAATCAATTCGTTTTTGTAACAGTCGCATACAGGTCCTTTTGATCAAATAAAGTGATTTTGTTTTTAAGGCTAAATCTGATTTGCAATCCTAATTTTAGTTAGGCGACCACTGAATTAGGTAAATTCAATCAGTTTGGTGGCCTTGAAATTTAGTCCAAATGCAATGCGTGGACAAGAGCTAGATGTAAAGATAGAAAAATATACCTGACTCCAGCAATCTCCATGTAGATAATGGATGCAATACAAAGAAATAAATCTAACGTGCTGCTTAATCACCCCTAAATACGTGCACCTAAGGATATACATCTTCTAAGCAGGTAGCTCGGTAGGTTTTTCTTTTTTTTTTTTTTCAGAAGCAACAAAGAAAAATATGAGTCTAAAGTTGAAGTCTATAAGAGAATAATCCTTGTAGCTAAAGAAAGTAGGGACAGGCCCCCGAAAATCAATCCTGATGTTACAAGGGCGAAAAAACTAAAATATAAGGCTAATGAAGTAAGCTCCTAAGACAATCAATGTTGAAGGAGAATCCCTGACAAGATCTAGGTCTTGTCCTATCTTCTGGTGTCGTCTCGTGGGCACGACTTAAGGTCCACGTCGGGGCTCTATCGCGCGTGTTGTCTCAACCTGTCAAGGCCTTACATAGAAAAATCAAATGAGTTAAGACAAATTTCACCTCAAAATAGATCAGAAATAAATCACATGAACCTGTTGCAGCTGTTGCCTTCCCAACAATGGCGTCATTTGATCAGTAAATTTTTCTTTTTTGCAAATAATATCAAGAAAATGCATCGTCTAGTACAATTATGTGGAGGAAAAATCGTTAACAAAAAATCAATTAAGCGAATAAGTAGATATGCACACATCAAATATATAGTCAAACTCAAACATGCATCTTATTCATCCATATAAAAGTCAGACTAAAACAAAACACGTAAAATATTGTCGTCTCCATAGGGAGGTAAATATGCACAAATAAGCTCAATATCCAAATGAATGACAACCCCAATAATAAGAAAAATAAAGGAATTAAAGATGCAAACTTAATAAAATGCTGTCGATGCAGGATCTCGGCGAGAACATGTGTTCGTGAAGATAGTTGGTGATAGAGATGTTTGTTCGTGAAGATAGTTGGTGATAGAGATGTTTGGGGTGAACGTAGTAGATGAAGAGTTGTCGTGGAAGAGCACACGGTTGAAGTCGCGGTGGTGAACACAGTAAAGCACGTGGTAGCGGTGTCGGTGCTATCACCACCAACTGCGGTGTTGGACGGTCGCAAAGGACGAGACGTGGTGGTGGTTGTAGTAGTGGATACTGCCGAAGGCGAGCGCAATCATGGTGTTTCACAAGGTTAGAGAGAGACGTGCCAGGACGAGAGAGGAGAGAGATCGAGAGTGGGCCGAAATCGCTGTGGTGGCGGATGACGCAGTGGTGGAATGCGGTGATGTCTATGTCTCAGTAAGGGAGAGTGGAGGCCGCTGCGGTGTCTTTCTGTCGAGGAGGAGGTGACGCGGTGACGGTGGAGGCATGCAGTTGTCGAAGAGGAAGCCGTCGAGGTCACGGTCGTCGGGCTGAGGTCAGCCGTCCCTGTGGTGGCTATCCGGTGGTGCGTCGAGTGTGGCCGACCTCCTGCTGTCACGGAGAGAGGAGAAAGCCAGGGAAGAAGGTGGTCGCGAATGCGATGATGTGGCTCTGGTCGCGAGGACGTCGCGAGGTGGCGTGCGCTCGCGTTCGAGCTGTGGAGGTAGGCATGGAGGTCGCTGCCAACGTGGAGGACGTGAGCGGTGGCGTGTGCTTGTGGTCGTGCGAGCGAGAGAGAATACGTCGGGGCTGCGATTGACGACGTGAGGGTCTCGTGAGCAAAGGAGGAAGGAAGGGCGTCGTGCGTCATCGCGGTCGAGGAGTGGAAAGAAGCCAGGAGCGGTGTTGGGATGCGGGTGCAGCTGCATGTAGTGGGAACGGTCGCGAGGACATAGTGGTGAGTGGTGGTGCTGTGCTCGTCGAGGAGAAGGAGATCGAGAGAGAAAACTCTCGATGGGGGAAGAGAGTACGTGGGAGGAGCCGATGTGAGAGAGGGAGCGGTGTGCTGGGGGGGATCCGTCCTCTCCCGTGGTTGATAGACACCGAGGGAAAAAAATAATTCAGAGGGTTGTGGGATTGGGTGATGGTGACATAGGGGGGTGCGTTTCTTTTTTTGCCTTCATCTTCTTTCCTTTTTTAAATGGCTGAGAGAAACCAAATGAAAGAGGTCCTCCGTAGTCCTCCCATGCAAGAGAGACGTGGGTCTTTCATGCCTTTTTCATTTGAGGGAGAGTCCCCGCAAAAATATCGTCAGGGCGAGAGGTTTTTTTGAGAGGAGAGATAAATGGAATGGGGTGGTGTGCATGATTTTAGGAAACGATCGTAGGCCCCTTTTTTTTTTTTCTTTTCTTTTGTGATCGAGAGAGATTGATGGGCGGCTATTTTCAAATATAAGAGAGAGGGACACCCCTGGAAATAAAAGAATTAAGTAAAAGATTTAAGAAGTTCCGTATTAATTTCCTACCAACAAGAAAAATTTCTTTCCAACTTAATTTGGTGTCAATTAAAAACATCAATATGACATTTCCATTTCAATCTCTCAATTAATCTTGCAAAAAACCTGCACACTTAAATAATGTATTAGTATGCTCACGAAGTATAATGATTACATAAAAAAAGTAGAAGCAGTAAATCATTAGTTTACTATTTTCTCAATAAAATGAGATTTTGCAATTTAGTAAAATCTCTAAATTAAATATTCTTAGGCATAATTATAGTTTACTAAAGTGGACTTATCAATATCCTTTTCGAGTTTATGCCTGTTTGGAAGTGTTAAACTTATCACTTATGCATAGCATATTTTATTTAGCATATTTTCCTTTATATTTTCATGCATGTCATAGGTGTTGGAATATGCTGAATGCAAAAAAATTTGAATGTGATTCCAGGTGATTTCTACCCTTTATTATATTTTACACAGGTTTCCATTCTATTCTTTCTATGTTTATTTTCATGTATAAGGATATACAAGAATTTAGGTATGGGGGTGTAGTACACATTTACTGAATATTTTCTGCCAACAACTAGGATTTTTTGCATGATCTCTAGGATTTTAGTATAAGATTTTAGCATTCGCATCCATGTTTGAATAAGTTTTCCAATATGTTTTTTGAATAAGGGTCACTAGAAAAAAAATGTTTTTTTGTTAAAAATAAAAGTATAACAAAAAGAGAGAAAAAGAAAAAAAAAGTATTTTGATATTGTTTTGAGAATTTAAGTTAGAAAGGGTCATGAATTCTTGATTTTGGGGGTTTACCGAATTTAGGGAATGTAGAACAAAGTCTTTCCACTTAGACACTTCAGGTCATAATAGACTTAATTTCTTGAGTATTAATTTACCTAAATTTGGATTTGTTTTCTTGAGTCTTTAAAGGGATTCAAAAGAGCTAAAAGTATTAAGTTAAAAGGGTAATAAGCAAATAACTTATCTTCCTACCTTGTGATTTGAATAATCTTTAAGTCTTAAGCATCTTCAATTACTCTATGCATTGACTCATCTCTTGGTTGACTTTATTGAGTCCTTAGTGGTTAATAAAATTTAAGCTTAGGCCAAAAGATCTAACGATTTTTTTCGTATTTCTAGCTCTTAGTACTATTCTTGTTTGTAGGGTATGCATTTAGAATGGATGAAGGAAGGCCACTCACCTAGAAAAGTGATTTGGAGAGAAAAAAGAGAGAAAATGAAAAATGAGAAGGAAACAAAAATATTTGTAGCCTTATTCTATTAACCCCACTAAATAAAATGCATTGCTTTACAAATAGGTACAAGTTCTTCTACCAAATAAATAAAACCAACTCGCTACATATGGATGCTACCCTTTTTCCATCACATATTACAATAAAAATACCTCGCTAAATATGAGTGTTCACCTATAGATTTGAAAAAAATTCAAGGAATTAGGAACTCACCAGGGAGATATACACCTAGAGTGTTGACTTCAAGGTAAAAAAGTGGTGAGGAGAAAGTTTCCAAATCCAAATATGGCTTAACTGAAGATAGGATCATCCCAGTGAGAGCATAGAAATATTCTAAGTTTTATTGAATGCTAGGAGTCCATCCAGTTGTCCTTTATGGCGAGTCAAACATTTTCACACATAAGATGCTTGTTTCTCACATTCGCTTCAAATCTTGGATGGGTTGATAGAGCCAAAGAAAGTTATTCTCGCGAACCAAGTCTGATGGCTAATAGGATTCCTGATTTGATTTGGGCAGTTTGGATTTATGTTAATACTTGAAAGCTGTTGAGTCTTTGCCGTTAAGGATTTGTTTACAATTTTCTCTTGTTGGTGAACAATCTTATTGAGATTTTTGATTTGGCATAGCTTGAATTCCTTGTCGATTTCAGGTTTCGAAATAAAAAAAGCAAAAAAAAAGAAAAAAACTCTAGCTTCCACCCTATTTTTCAGAAAACTGTTTCTCATTTTTTGCATTTTTCGTAGCGTTTTCGCATATAGGTTTTGCTAGGGACTAGCAAAGTTTAGGCATATGGGTATGGTTGTGCAGCAATAATAGGTCATAATCAACCTAAATAATATTAGAATCCTAGCTAATTGATAAATATTGGAAATATATCATGCATATCATACATTGCATCATTTTTTAGTGTTGTACATAGAATAATGTGAGATATCTTGTTATCTAATGCTTTTATTGCTATTTGCAGGTAAATAGAAGATTCGAATAAGTCAGGATATGAAACAAAGTGAAATGAAGTGAAATCAAGCAAGAAAGAGAAGAAGAAGAAAGAAGAAGCATGATCCAAACAAGAGGAGAGAGGAGGATATCCTTATCCCTACCCCTAGAAACCTTATGATAGCCTTCCCAAGACTAAAATCACACTCAGTAGGATAGCCTAACATTAGAACCTAAAACATGGATAGCACTATCCATGTTCCTATTCACACTATTCCTATCCCTAACCTCCACCTAGGATAGCCTAAACCCATAATCTCAAAACCTGGATAACACTATGCACAGTGTTATCCTACTATCCACATATTCTATACCGTTATCCATGTTCCTAGTCCCCCTATCCCTAACCCAATTCTCACACTAGAATCCTATCTAAGTCCATAACACCCTTAATTGACTCAACCTAAGTTAATTGGGTCAGCCACTACTCCAATTTGGTCCAATTGGACCTAATTGGGCTAACCTAAGACTGCTTAGTCTCACTTAAACCTAATTGGTCTCCACTTAAACCTAATTCCCAAGCGTACACCTAATTGGGTGCACCACCACATGATTGGGTGCACCTAATCCCAATTAGGTTCACCTAGAATCTAATTGGACCCATGAACCCACCCAAGTCTAATGAGGTTCACTAGAACCTGAATAGATTCTACCCTAATACATCTAGGTTTACCTATACACATATTAGGAGCACCCTAACCTAATTGAACCCCACTTAAACCAAATTACACCCACTTAGATCTAATTAGGTTCACATCAAGACCCAAACAAAACTAACCTAGGTTAACCCAACCTAAATCCCACTTAATCCTACACATCTTCTACGAAAATTAAACCAACGCACACACCCTTTACTATTCTAGACTTCTTTACTTGGTCATCAATCTACATCGTACAAAGGTGGCACGTACTTAATTTAGAGCCACCAAAAGTGGCGACTAGAATTAGGTGACCTTCCTAAAAAAGAGCTAACCTAAGTGTGCGTCACATATTCTTTTCTCCTTTCTCAACACTTGAGACACTCTACTCCTTCTCCTTCGTCCAAGATCGTCCCCATCGATGTGCTCCTCCATCTCCTCCAAGGCACCATGGATGGCTAGTAAGGAAGCACCTCCAAGCTTCATGTGGGTAGAAAGAGGAAGGAGAACAAAGGGTGCAATACCCTCCTCTCCTCTCTTCATGGGGTGTGCTCTCTCTTTCTCATAGAGAGTAAACACCCTCTATCTTCTCTTATTGAACGACTAAGAAGGGTTCGTCATAGCCTCTCTTAGTTTACCCCCTCCTTTAGTAGGCATGTAGATGGTCTCTATGACTATGATCTAGCCTACACCCTCACACAAGGTCAACAGCCGTGAAGGTATTTCGATGTGAGGGATCTTCTTTTCTTCTTCATATTTTCTTATTCAAGTAATGTAGAGATTTTATTTGATATATTTGTGATACTTTTGATTGCTTCGATATTATTCACCATGTGAATTTTTGTGCTTGAATGTTGAGATCCAATTTTTATGTGCAAAGAATTCATGATCGCCTATTCCCATTGTGAGTACACGCCCCTTAGTATTCGTAGGAACATCCAACTTAGGGTTAGCCACAGCATGCACGGTCACCATGGCCCTCACTTAGATGTAGGTAGTCAAAATGTTAATCACTCTGAAATGGATTATAAAGTCGTCGCGTTGCAGTATAGATTGAATCAGTACGAAAAACAAATAGAATTTATACTCAAAAGAAAGTCCGAGATCATTCGCTAGGAGCAAATAGAATTCAATCGCTAATCTCAATAAATAATGGAAATGAGCACAATTAATGATAATAATTACTAAAAAACTAATATTCAATGTAGCACATGAGTATATCAAGAATCTATTGAGGCAAAAAGTCATCAAAGATAAAATAATGGTGATTTGAATCACCAATCATTAGCTTAGATACACATTATAATCACTTAATCATCTAAATAAATGAACAGTTTCAACCATGCAACTTTAGTACATAGTGCATGTTGAACGCACGAATCGCTACGCTAACGTGTTTGGTTTTGGAAAACCTGTCATTGTAGTTTCAAAGCGAAGAACTCGTGTTCAACAAATAAAATTTATACCGAAATTGAAATTCCAGGTCGAACATAGGGAGGCAGACGTTTGATTTAAAAACTACGCATTTCTTTTTATTTGTCATGAAGTAATTCAATTTAAAACTATCTAATTATTTACAATAAATAGAAGAGAGAGAGGGTAAAAGAGAGAGAGAATATTACACATAGAAATCAAAATGAGATGTAGAATAAACAAAGAATTTATCATTAAGAAGATTGTTCATTACAACTAGAAAGCATAAAACAATTGCACTAAAAAGCGATAAATTTACTCTAGAAAGCATTAAAAGAATAGAGGGAGAAATGTCCTCCTCAACGATCGCTTGGAGGACGAGCAGAACTACTCTAGAAAGTAGTAAATCTATACTAGAAAGCAGTAAAAAGAATAGGGAGGGAGAAATCCTCCTCGACGGTCACTTGGAGGATGAGTCGGACAGGACGACGCCTGGACGAAGGAGGACGAAGCGGGACGAAGGAGGATGAAGCAGTAGAACGGGAATGGAGCAGCACGCCGTCGTCGTTGCGGGATCCACTACCGAAGGGGGAAAAAATTTGGACTTTATCTCGCGAGAAGCATCCCGAGTGTGGGACAAGCTTCTCTTGAGCTTTGGAGAGGTAGAGAAGAGAAGGAAGGGATGAGAATTTCGTATGGAGGGGGTCTCCTTTTATAGTTGCAAGGAGTGGGGGCAAAATGGTCATTACAACTTAAAATAATAAATGAGGGGTCTTTAGTGACGGATAAAATCGTCACTAAAGCCCCAACGTGGGCGTAGCACCTGCGCCCATGCACGCCTCCTCAGCTGTGCCCTTTCTCAACGCCTATGCACGTTCATCAGATCTCAACCGTCCGATCGTGAGATCGGACGGCTTAAGATGCATCTCTACCCGCTGCTGCGCGCCTGCCCAGTACGTACGATCGCGCGTCCTTGCCCCGCGTTCAATCGCGCGTGATCTCAATTGAGCGTAAACGGCCATCCGATCAAGATCCAATGCCCACCCATGCTCGCTCGCCCACACCTTCCTCCCCTTCGCTACGGTTCGAACCTGCGCCCGCAGCTCGCGTAAGCACGCTCGACTGCTGCGCTACAAGGCCGGGATGGTTGAGCGGGCGCTTTTAGGTGCGGCTGACCACAGCCGTTGGATCGAGATCCAACGGTGGAGAGGGAGCGGGTGCGAGGTCTTCAAAAATGTATGCGGTCGTTTGGGCAGCTGGGATGGCACCACGTGGCACCATCTTGGCCGTCCATCTTCTGGATGTTGTGGATGGTGCCACGAATGTCGAATTGACTTGATTTTTGCGTCGTTGGGCTGCGATCGTCGATCCGAATTCATCCGTGCGGTCAGATTTGTCATTTGAAGTGCGGATTTGCACCATCCTGGCCCTTGATCTTCTAGGATTCCCCAGTCACTATCTGATGCTACGGATGTCTGATTAGGGCGATCTTGGAGTCGTTGAACTCCAATCGTCGCCCTGATCACATCCATATGGTTGGATCTTTGATCCAAGGCCTCGATAAAATATTTGCCCTGTCCAAGCACATAAAAGGGGACAATTAACCTCCATTTTATTCAAACTACTCTAAATGCAAGATGATGCATGTTATGCAATATTTATATCATGAAATGCAATCCTATGCTTAATAACATGCATAAATAGATATTTTAAGTAGTGTAAATTTGTTTACATCATACCCCCATGCCTATCTTTTGCTAGTCCCTAGCAAAAATTATATGCTATTTATAAAATAATTAGGTTTGATTATTTGGACCTGAGTTATTTTCAATCATTAAGAAATTATCTACTTAGGAACTAAACTTTTAAAGACACAACTGTGCCCGGGTATTAGCCAAAATGCAAACCGCCTCAAGCCTCACCTTATTCAAAGAAAATTTTCTTTTTCTCTTTTTACTCTTTTCTAATTTTTTTGGATTTTCAAATTTTTGAGTTTAAGAGTGGCTTTCTACGGCCATTCAACTCACCAAAGATTTGATGAGAACCAAAAGCTTTAAGCATCTTATTGTGATTGTGATAGACTTGTTGATCAGCAGTTAAAACGGACTTCGGATTTCTACGCCTCTAAGTGACCTCAAAAAGAATTCTGTCTAAAGGTGTATCTTTACAACCGATAGCTTTCTCCCTACTTTTATTTTTTTACAGGGTCAACACAAGGGTGAATCCAGTGTATATCTCCCTGGTTTATTCTACTTCTCCGCTTCTTCCTAAGTATTTTGGGAATTTTTAGTGCATTTACTGAGCTGGGTTCTAGACAACCGGTCGAAGAGCTGTTACCACCGACAACTTACCAGCCATACTCGTGCAGCGAAGTGTGGCTTATTTCTTTTTGTTCTTTTCTCCTTTTTTTTTCTTCTTTTTTTTTTTTTTAAGTAGGTGGC
Organism: Thalassia testudinum; assembly: GCA_037157565.1. Taxonomy (NCBI): domain Eukaryota; kingdom Viridiplantae; phylum Streptophyta; class Magnoliopsida; order Alismatales; family Hydrocharitaceae; genus Thalassia; species Thalassia testudinum. Next base: position 124,465,768 of record JAZHRO010000014.1, on the reverse strand, counting down.
TTCCTTGGTCTAAGATTTACCTAAAGGTAGCAAAAGGAGAAAGATCAAGTGACTGGGCTCTAGACAACCTACCTATAGGCTGCTACGCACGATAACTTGCCAGCCATATCACCCTAGAAAGTTTATTAGCTACCAAATTTCTGTTAAAATTGCTGAACAACGAGTCAGTGTAAAGAAAGTGTGTAGATGCTTAAGACTCAAAATTCCCTCAAATCAGAGGGCGGGTTGATAAGTCGTGTACTTATCACCCAAAATTATTTATTCCAATTACGATAGAATTAAGATGGCAAGGGCTCAAAGACAAATCCACATTTTAGTGGATACACGGGCTAATTAAGTCCAAAGACCTGAAGGGTCTTTGTGTTCAAATCATAATGTAGTATTTTCTAAAATTGAAAATTTTCTTAAACCCAAATTCTCTTTCCTAATTCCAAATTTTTTTTTTAATAAAAGAAAATAAAACAAATCTACGGAGTTGACGAATGAATTCAAAGATAAATATCCACTCCCCCATGCCTATCTAATGCAATGTCCTCATTGTATGAAAAAGACATAAAACAGAGTGGAAAAGCGTAGAAAGCACCTGAATTGCATGAATGTCAGGTCCGCTCCGAGATGAAAACTAAAAAGAACTGTATATGTGCTGAGTTTAGTGCCTTCAGCTAGGAAAACTATACAAGGAAAAGAAATGAAGAATTCATAAGTGCAGGTTAGAATCAGAATAAACAGAAGAATCTCTGACCTACCAAAAGAGGTCCACAGATGTGGACTAGATTGTGGTGCAGACCCATCTCCCATAATCGAGAATATCTTAGGTTCTGGATAAAAATTACCCAAAACCTAAAATCAGAATGCAAGTAAAGTCGGGCCTGTGATTTATGAGGATGCAACCCAAGACCAAAAAGTCAGGTTACAGAGAATTGAAGCTCAAAAGGATAATCGTTGAATGTGTGCTTGAGTTTGGCATCCTCGAAAAAAATGTCGTAAGGGTTCTGATTTGATGGTTTCAGCTTAAAAGGAACCCTTCAACTCATTGTTCTACTTCCTCCGGAACTAACTTCCCAAATCAAAACTTTCCAGCTCCTATCCTCCTCATTTAGCATATCAAATTCCAGGACCTCTTGTATATTAATCACCCCGTCTGAAATCTCCAAGTCTAAATGATGTGGCAGAATCAAAATTGACTTGGGTCTAATTATCTCAGAATTAGAATCATCAATAAGCTCAATAGGGTGTAACTGACAATCAGGGCATTGAATTGAATCCTCTAGAAAATGTAATTTTGGATCCGTAATGTGTGCCCTAAGATCAGTTTCCTCAGTTATTGGGCTATCAAATGATCTATCAGATTCATCAAGCCCAATCGTCTCACAGAAATCGTGTTCAGAAAACTCACGTGAGACTTCACAACTTGAATCTTCACCATCAAAGAAATCAGGATCCGTATCAATGTATGTCCCAAAATCATTTGTCACTTTCTGTTTCAAGGAGACATACGTTTCCTCGTAACCTGGCTCAGGGATCTTAGGTGAAGAAATCAGATCATCCTTAATTGGTTGCTTTAATTTAATCTGGTAAGCTCGTAACACGTGTCCCCCTAACAGGTGCCTGAGAGGGTTCTGTCATTGGCTTTCTTGAAGAGGGTTCATCCTGGGAATCATCCCATGATTGAATCAAAGCAATCATGAATCTCATCCTCAATTTCGCTAATTTCCCAAGTAGAAACTCACCCAGGTTCTTATCCTTAACATCCTGGAGCCAATCCAACAAAGACTTATTCAAATCATCAATCATTTCAATCAGGGGCTCCAATCTCTCAATGCAAGGTATTGGTTGAACTTCTAAAGATTGTATGATATTCCTCAAGTTAGACAGAACCTTATCTTGAACCTGGTTAACCTGAACCAAATGAGTTGGTTCAGGGTTGGGCGGGTTTGACATTAATGCAAACGAATTAATGAATTGAAATTCGTTATACCCTTCCTGATAATAGGTCATTTCAGATTGTTCAAAAGAAGGTGATGACCTAAGGGCAATGAAATCAAAGGATGGGTAAAGGTCGGTGTATCCTTCATGATTGTAGATCATATTAGGTTGTTCATGAAAGGAAGATGATCTATAATAGATGTAGCTCTGAGAAGGATACAAATCAGAATGAAAGTGTTCAGGGTTAGACCCTAAATATGGGGGTCTGGAACTGTATCCCCAATTCGAATTATCCCAACTGACTGATGGTTGATTACAATACGAGTCGGGATAATCGTCATGTTGAGGATAAGTCACAACGGGAGGGAAAGAACAGGAATGCATGTAATATGTGAAAGGATTCATGATACACCGGAGGAAGAAAGGCGCCCTGCAATACAAACAATCAAACCTATCCTTAAATGGGATAGCCTAAAGACCTACAGACTCCCAAAACCCGTCTTGAGATAAAGAAACGATTTGATCTACTTCTGTCTGTTCAATCCAACCAGCTAGAAAGAGGGACTGGGGAGAAGGTTCTTCCTTCGGCTTGCGCCTCTGGTTCCTAGTGTACCCCCAGCCACGATCGTTTGATTCTGCTCCCCTAGCTAGACATCAGATTGAACAGTAGAAATAGACTAATTGAAAATAATCTCGTTCTGGGTTCTGAAGAGCGAGTCTAATCCTTAAGGCCAACATCTACTTTGTTTTATTTAGGGCTAGGTTTGAATGTGCTTCGGAATGTGATGGGCCCTTTAAATGGGTTGTGCCCTTAATGATTGATTGATTTGTGTGTGCATGCACAACCACTTATTTTCAAGCAAGATTATTTTTGATGTGGTGAATTTTAAGGTTCAAATCTTGCTTAGTAGCTTTTAGGATTCAACTTTAGGTGTTTTCAAACAAGTTTCGTTGGCACACCAGGTTTTACAAGCACAGGTGAAGATGTTTTCCTTTAAGGCTTAAAAAGAATGTGGAGTGCCTGGTAAATTCCTAAGAGTTGAACCTAAGTGGCAACTACTTGATGAGTTTATTTTATTTGAAGTGGTACGGCCCAATCAACTCAAACAATTGGCCTGATGCACCACTTAATTAGGCACACAAAAATGGTTAACCTAGAATGATTTCTACCCTTTTATGTGTTGCTTTATGTGTATCGGTTCCACAGATCAGAACCCGGTTGAGTAGAAACAAATCAATTTGGTTAAGTGCCTTTGAATGTGGATGTACGTTGTGTGTTTATTGAAAATTGCCCCACAAAATTATCTTTTTGTTTTTTTTTTCTATAGAAATGAAGGTGGAATGAATGTGAGTGAGAATCCAAACAAACAAACTATTCCTAGGATTTATGCAAACACCTAGGTTAATTGGAATTTGGATTTAATGTGGTGAATAAAATCTGTGGAGGGGGAAAGAATGGGGGATAACTTACAAAACCTTCCACAGCACTTTACTCCAATCTAGCGCTTTTGCTCGTCTCAAAAGAGTACCTGCAATTACAATAAGAAAGGAGAAAAGTGAGGTAAATGATTTGTAAGTTACAAAAAGCGAAGAAAATCAAAGATCGTCGCCTCCGCGGCAACGGCGCCAAAATGTTGAACGCACGAATCGCTACGCTAACGTGTTTGGTTTTGGAAAACTTGTCGTTGTAGTTTCAAAGCGAAGAACTCGTGTTCAACAAATAAAATTTATACCGAAATTGAAATTCTAGGTCGAACATAGGGAGGCAGACGTTTAATTTAAAAACTATGCATTTCTTTTTATTTGTCACGAAGTAATTCAATTTAAAACTATCTAATTATTTACAATAAATAGAAGAGAGAGAGAGGGTAACAGAGAGAGAGAATATTACACATAAAAATCAAAATGAGATGTAGAATAAACAAAGAATTTATCATTAAGAAGATTGTTCATTACAACTAGAAAGCATAAAACAATTACACTAGAAAGCGATAAATTTACTCTAGAAAGCATTAAAAGAATGGAGGGAGAAATGTCCTCCTTGACGGTCGCTTGGAGGACGAGCAGAACTACTCTAGAAAGCAGTAAATCTATACTAGAAAGCAGTAAAAAGAATAAGGAGAGAGAAATCCTCCTCGACGGTTGGCTGGAGGATGAGCCAGACGGGACAACGCCTGGACGAAGGAGGACTAAGCAGGACGAAGGAGGACGAAGCAGAAGAACGGGAACGGAGCAGCACGCCGTTGTCGTCGCGGGATCCACTTCTGAAGGGGGACGAAAATTTGGACTTTACCTCACGAGAACCATCTCGGGTGTGGGACAAGCTTCTCTTGAGCTTTGGAGAGGTAGAGAAGAGAAGGAAGGGATGAGAATTTTGTATGGAGGGGGTCTCCTTTTATAGTTGCAAGGAGTGGGGGCAAAATGGTCATTACAACTTTAAAATAATAAATGAGGGGTCTTTAGTGACGGATAAAACCGTCACTAAAGCCCCAACGTGGGTGTAGCACCCGCGCCCATGCACGCCTCCTCAGCTGCGCCCTTTCTCAATGCCTACGCACATTCATCAGATCTCAGCCGTCCGATCGCGAGATCGGATGGCTTAAGATGCATCTCCGCCCGCTGCTGCGCGCCTGGCCAGCACGTACGATCGCGCGTCCTTGCCGCGTGTTCAATCGCGCGTGATCTCAATTGAGCACAGACGACCGTTCGATCAAGATACAACGCCCGCCCACGCTCGCTTGCCCGCGCCTTCCTACCCTTCGCTGCGGTTCGAACCCGCACCAGCAGCTCACGTAAGCGCGCTCGACTGCTGCGCTACGAGGCGCGGATGGTCGAGCGGGCGCTTTTAGGCGCGGTTGACCACAGCTGTTGGATCAAGATCCAACGGCGGAGAGGAAGCGAGTGCGGGGTCTTCAGAAAATGTATGCGGCCGTTTGGGCGGCCGGGATGGCGCCACGTGGTGCCATCTTGGCCATCCATCTTCTAGATGTTGTAGATGGTGCCACGGATGTCAGATTGACTTGATTTTTGCATCGTTGGGCTGCGATCCTCGATCCAAATTCATCCGTGCAGTCGGATTTGTCATTTGAAGTGCGGATTTGCACCATCTTGGCCCTTGATCTTCTAGGGTTCCCCCGTCTCTATCTGATGCTATAGATGTCTGATTAGGGCGATCTTGGAGTCGTTGAACTCCAATCGTCGCCCTGATCACATCCATACAGTTGGATCTTTGATCCGAGGCCCCGATAAAATATTTTCCCTATCCAAGCACATAAAAGGAGACAATTAACCTCCATTTTATTCAAACTACTTTAAATGCAAGATGATGCATGTTATGCAATATTTATATCATGAAATGCAATCCTATGCTTAAGAACATGCATAAATCGACATTTTAAGTAGTGTAAATGTGTTTACATCAGTGCACTTCATCAGACGACAGGGCACTCAATCAGATGGCTTAACTATCTTGCTACAGTGCCGAGAGGACTCTGTAATTCTTCTTCCTCTTCGCTTCTTTTTGCTTTTCGTCTTCTTTCCTTCTTTCCTTAGCTCTGTCTCTACAGGGGGCACCTTTGATTTTTGGCTAAGTGTTAGCCAATACACAGGGAAGCAAAACCCCCTGCCTCATACTCTCTCTCTTCTTCTTTCTTTGGGTCTCCACCTTTCTTTCACCTTTACAAGGCCATGAACAGTACCGGGTTGTCGAATTCGGATCTAAGCACACCTGGGATTAGGGCAGCAGGCGTGGGTCGCAGCCAAGGTGTGAGAGTAGGATTAGGCGAGTAATCGGGTGAGTGCCAGACCCATGTGTAGGTGTCACGGGCGAGGCGTGAGGGTGTGTGGGGACCTCACCCCCTGTGAGTTACTTGAGGCAAATAGCTTGCTTCACTTTATCCTTTTATGCGACGTTGTAGCCTCATAGATTTCTGAGGTGGGACTAAATGTCCAACCTTCTTGGCGTGCATCTCCGACTATGAAAGTGTGTTTGAATTGGAATCGCAGTTGCACCTCTTCCTCCCAATTGGCAACCTGGGAGTCTGCAGGTGTTGATTCCGCACCACCTAGATGTGGCACCTGGGGCGTGGGTGGCTAGAACATAAAGAACACGTCGGCATTAATGGCAGTGGTGACGGAGGGTGGCGTGTACTTGAAATCCATCAACCGACTTCTTGGCCACATTAGAATAGTCCATAAGAGTTGCCAAGGGCTTGCTAGTGTAGCGGAGGTGGTTTCATGGTGTGAGAGTGCGTGTGGAGGGTGTACGGTGATGGAGAAGGTGGCATGAAGGTGGGTTGTTCGGGGGTGAGTTTGGGTGAGCGAGAGGTTGAAATAGGAGAAGGGTTTTGTGCAGGTGGCTGTCGCAAGGGTGTAGAAGGTTTTGGCGAGGCAGATGGAGTTCTGTAACGTTGGAAATGCCTCACCAGAGTGGTCGTAGGATGTGGAGAAGAAGAGGGTGAGAGTGTCAAGTCGGGGTTTAAAATAAGGATAGAGAGAGGGAAGACCAATCTACAATGCTAATGAAACCTAACTAACTACTCTAATGGAAGAAAGGGGGGAGATCCGCATCGATTTTGGCACACCGACAACAAAGAAGATGAATTCTCCAGATGTGGACAGCGAGGAAGAGGGGATCTAGGAGCCCTTGAGTTGGTCCTCTAGGAGCGGATGAAGGAGGGGAGGAATGTAGCACTCCCAATTTGGTCGTTGGGAGGCCGTAGGAAGATGGAGGGAGGAGCTCGCCAGAGCTAAGTCAGAGATGGTCAGGGAAGGAGTTTGAAGAGGGTATTTTGGCAAAAACTTAGCTGAGAAAATGCGCAAGGCCACAGAGATCCTTTTATAGGTTATAGGAAGCGGTTAGAGCTTGGGAAGCAAGCTTCCCAAGCTTGGAAGGCCACCGGAGTTGGAAACCTATGGGATACCTAAATCTGTCATGCATTCGCATGAGAGATTGGGAAGGTTGTTGGGCTTCGGATATGATAAATTGGAAAGAGGACTCCTCAAGGAATCTCCCTTCCAATTTTGGAAGTGATTGAGCAAGAAATCAGGGAGATCTTCACATTTGAAGGTTGCCGGAGCTTTAGGATTAGGAGTTGAGGGTGGCAGTGACCTATTTGTGAAGAAGACGACAAAGTTGGGGGGCTATTTGTAAGAAATTCAAAAGTTAGGGGCATGACTATGAGATAAATGTGTCAAACAAGACCAAATTGCAAACTAGGTCAAGATGATCTCATATTAGACCCAAATTTTGGTACAAACCTAATTTGGACCTAAGGAATCTAATGGTGAAGTTAGATTTTAGTTTTGACTTCATTTGTATGGATAATTTATGCAAAAACTCAAATTAGGGTGAATGTCTATCTATGGCTTTGTTTTGGGTTAAGATGGGTTCTGATGGTCAAATTGAAGGTACCAAACCCTAGAGAATATTTTTCTATAAATTTTAGAGGGTTTAGGTGAATTTATCCTAACCAAAACCTCAATAGATTAAACAGGTCTATTTTTAGGATTTCAGAAGTCATTTAATTCTCGAAACACGTGAAAACTCTTTTTTGTCTATACTGACCCACTTGTTAGACTTTAAGATCATTTGACCCTTAATTAACCTTTGAGAAAATCCATGGTTATTCTGCATTAATGATATGATGGTAAAATTATAGTTTTAACCCTGGTTTCTTGTATTTCTCTCAGAAAGGATTTGCAATGAATTACAGTCGTCTGGCGGTTATGTAGAAGCATTTAATGATGGAATATGACTACATAAAGCTAGATATGGCTGATGATGACATTATCATCATACCCCCATGCCTAAATTTTGCTAGTTCCTTAGCAAAATCTTATGGAATTAACTAAAATTCTAGACCGTGTGTTTAGATCTCTGATATGTGCTTTTTTGTGTAGATTAGGTTAGAATGCTAATAATAGTCCTAGAGGTACTCAAGTACCAACCAAGATCTGAACCTGACCAGCTTTAGCCTCAGTCCGCCACGAAGGTTTCTAAGGTCCACAGGAGCTAGCCTAATGTTTGTTGAACTCCGTGGTTAAACCACCTATGCTTAAAACATTTTTAGTCTTGTTTCAGTTTGCAGTGCATTTCTAAAAGAGAGAGACAGAAGAATTTTTTTTTTTATATTTTTGGAGAGTTTTCTCTCCCTTTTTCTTCTTTATTTCTAGCTTCGAATTGCCTTTACAACACGATCTATATTGGTTTCCTAGCTCCTACCATTAATCCTCGTAGGGTCCCTACTTTCGATGCTTCGAGATAGAACCGCCCATGGCAACCCCCAGAACCTTGGCTTTCAACACTTCGGGATAGTGTCACCCATGATGTTCTGTAGCTAAATTCAGGCCCTGGTAATCGACATTTCAAGATAATCCTGCCCATGGCACCTGAATCAGCACAAGGTGCTTACGTGCCCTCGGTAGAATATTTAGATATCCTAGGAGACAAGCACCGAGGAGACGGTATGTTATTGCACATCTTCCAGGGTAATTTCCTACCTCTCCACGCCGGGAACTTTTCCAAATCAACTTGTGTTGATAACCCGCTCCTAATCTAGGTAGCTTTTTCAGAACAGAATTAATGCATTTGCGTGATGTTGATAATTAAGCGCACTAATCCAGATGCGTGTGGATTAGGGTGTTTAGGTTATCGAGTCTCGCAAACTAGAGGTCAGTTAATGAGGCTGAATAATCCCTAAGCCTTAGACCTAATACTTAAGCTTTGCATTATCCTCAGTGTCTTAAGGATTATCTAGATCTTAATGGATACTTGAATTTTCAAGCCTAAAATAAGCTCAAGAGTCCTAAGATTAGCATTCATACTAATCTTTGTATCTCTTAGCACTTTTTTCTTTTATTTCTTTCTTTTGATTAGGTCTAGAACTAAGTAGATTCCTTAATCTTTTACTAATGACTAACTCTTTTTTTTTATTTCAAATTGTGCTCCTTTTTGACATTTCAAAATCACCTCCCTTTTCCTCCTCAAGAATGATATGCATTCAATTCATTCAAAATTTCCTCCCCTTTCTCCAATTTTTTTTGTTCTTTCAATTTTTTTTTTTTGGGTTTTTTGGAATATGTATTTTTTTTGTGAGAACCCTTCACAACTATGAATTTTTGTGTGATTGCTTTTTAACACCCCCCATGCCTAAGTTTTGCAATGTCCTCATTGTAAACGGAGGGTATGAAACAATTTTGGGTTCAGGAATTAAAATAGGATTATCGGGTGGGCGAATGGGTCTGGATGATTATTGCTGATGATTTCAAGCACTAATACAAGTACCAGTGGTGGGATCAACTGTTCTAAAATTGAACTTAGAGTGCAATAGACGTGAAGTACAAGAAAAGATAATTAGAAGGATCTCAGGTTTTTTGAATGACGGGTTGCCTCTCGTTAAGCTCTAAATTTAATGCCTTCAACCGAGCAAAAAAGGTTTTGGAGAAGGAGAGGTCAAATTTGACAAGTTTTGTAGAACAAGCACCTTGATCAATAACCTTGTTGGTTCAACCAGGTGCTTGTTTAGGTCAGCAAGCTGATGATGCAGCCAAAACCCAATCAATCTGGTGAGTTATAGGTGTGGATCAAAAGATGCGGTGCCCACCATATACTGTGAAGCTCAAAAGGATGTGGAAGTGTATAGCTAGGGTTTGGCTGAGTAGAGTTAGCCTAGTCAGAGTAGGGATCCTCAAATGAAAATGAATCAGTGGAGGATGTAGGAACCCTATGAATGTGATTAGAGAAGGATGGGGTGTGATTTGTAGTTTGATTGATGTTCGAAACCTGATAAAAATGTGGAGGAGAATCATGTGCAACCGGCTCATTGAGAGGAGAATCAGAGTAGAAATTGACTTTGGTTGCAAGTTGAGGTTGAAAATGGGTTTAGCAAGGTTCTGCATGTGTAGAAGAGGTGTTTTCTTTCAAATCATTGACCTCAGCGTCAGAATCAAAAGATAGGTCATAGTTGCTGAGGTCGAAAATTGGCTTAGAGTTGTCTGGAAACAACAGTTCTCCGAAATCAAGGTAAGATTAGAAATCATTAGAGAACTTGCGAGAATCATGTTTTGAATCTAATTTGGCATCTGAGGTTCCACCATAGAATAAATCAAAAGATGTAGACTCAGCAACTTGACTTGGATCTAACTTAGTTTCAGATTCTGAGCTCAAAAAGGTGTCCCTATTCGGCATGGGCTCGGGTTCTTGGCTTGTAGGGAAGACCCCATTAAATACCAACTCTTCCAACTCCTCGATTTCTGTATCATAGATTGGTGTGACTTTCAAAAAATCAATCTATATCTCTAAGAAGATTGGATAGGCGTACTTATCAAATATGGGTCTTGAATCATAATCCAGATTCGAAATCTGATTCGTTTTGCATGGGGCCTCATAATCATCTTAATAAGGCTCAAATCTAGATTCTAGGTTAAGGCTATGGGTTGGATCACTAGAATCTAGATTGGGCTCTATAGGGATGCCAGAATTGCTCTCAAGAGTCACCTTATTAGAATAAGGGATAGAATTTACACCTTCGAGAGGTTCTGATTCAATTTTGGTATCACAGGTGTCTGGAACATTAAGGCATGGTAGGGTTGCCTTGTAATTGTGATCACCTGTAATTGCATCCTCCCCACCCATTACAAGATCAGGTATGTCAATTGCTATGAAATTTGAATTGGAATTCCTTTGGGTTGGGGGTCCATAACAAGCTTGATTATCAAACCACAGATTTGGGAGATTGTGCTAGTTAATCCAAGATGTCATAAAGGTGTACTGATGCCTATGATCGATAACACGTTTCAACATCTGCATTATCTTGTCTCTTCTTTCAAGGTCATCTCAGTGTGCTTTCCATAGTGATGGCCCGAATCTACACAAGATATACTATCCATTATGCCATCTCTCAATTTCTTGGTATTTTAGCATGAGAACATCCCAAGTTTCCCTGTTTTCTAGTTGTGTTAAAATCAGCTGTGCTTGTTCTGAAATGAATGTTGATGCGTTTGACACATTAACCTATATATCCTCAAATGAGTCTGTTAACATGTCAGGTTTCATTTTTGAATCAAATGGTGGAATCAAGATGTAGAATCAAAACTAAAGTTCAGATTGAAGTTGATCAGATCTGAAAGAAATCCCTAAGATGATCTGTGTATGTGCTCTAAATAGAAGGGATGAGGGACTGGATGTGAATTTTTGACCCAATCAAGGCACCCAAAGATTTTTGGATGACTAAGGCAATTTTGAGGTAGTTGATACCTTTGAATTAGAAATTTGCACACTCGAGAATTACTTGGGTTGCCAGGAAGGAAGAGCCTCGCAAAGACCCCTACACAGTAGAGTGTCCCCACGGGTTACAGGGTTTCCCCCACCTGACTTTCCTTGCCACTGAGGGTCTAGGTAGACCAGAATGTACGAAATTAAGACCTTAAGTCTACTAATTTTATGTCCTAATTTGTGCCTTGAGTTTCACTTGATTAGAAGTTAATTCAACTTGTGATCAAATTTGGAGGTTGGTTGGCCTATAATGTAGACCAACTTCACCTGATCTACCCCAAAGATGGTAGAATGAAATCTTGGTCAAGATCAAGAAATCACCTTGATTGACTTTCAGGTTATTAGATCCAAGGATTTTAGGGTTCAAGTGAATTTAGAGTCTGATTTTAGGATTTTTCTGATTAGATCTTTTAAATCAAGGGCTTGGGTAACACACAAATGTAGGAGGGTAACTTTCCTTTAATTCAGGCAACAATGTGTACTAGCACTTCAAAACCTTAATGCAGAAACCCTAATTGGGTCTATTTCCAAGTCCAATTAATCTTGACATGTTCACCTTGGACTTCAAGCAAGAAATGTGTTAGCCCCAAAGTGATTTAGAATTTAAGCGTATTCACTAATAAGTATAGGAAATCAAGGATGGGATATCTAAATAGAATTGCTTCTACTTCAATTAGATTTGAAAAAAAAAATTTCACAAATAAGGAAACTTGCCTTTTAAATGATGATTACTATGAAAAATAAGGCAGGTGATTCCTAATTGATTGTTTCCTTTTTTGTCTTCTCAAGATTAGGAGGTTGATTAGGGAAGAATAGAGAAGTTACTTGCCCTGGAGTGGCTGTTTTGCTTGGAAGATCTCCTCATGAAGTACCTCGTAAAATCACAATAAAGCAAACAGGGTAAGTTAGTGCAAAAATATAAAAAATATAGTAAGAGAATAGCGGTGAATTGCGTGTTGCTCCCCGACAATGGTGCCAAAATGTTAAACACTCTAAAACAGGTTTTAATGTCGTCATGTTGCAGTATAGATTGAATCAGTGCGAAAAACAAATAAAATTTATAGTCAAATGAAAGTCCGAGGTCATTCACTGGGAGCAAATAGGAATTCAATCACTAATCATAATAAATAATAGAAATGAGCACAATTAACGATAACAATTACTCAAAAACTAATATTCATTGTAGCACATGAGTATATCAAGAATCTATTGAGGCAAAAAGTCATCTAAGACAAAATAATGGTGATTTGAATCAACAATTATTAGCTTAGATACACATAATAATTACTTAATCATCTAGATAAATGAACTGTTTCAACTATGCAACTTTAGTGCACAGTGCACTTCATCAGACGATAGGGCACTCAATCAAATGGCTTAAGTGTCTTGCTACAATACCAAGAGGACATTGTACTTCTTCTTCCTTTTCAATTCTTTCTACTTTTCCTCTTCTTTCCTTCTTAGCTTCTCTGTCTCACCTCTTCTTTCCTTCTTTCCTTAGCTCTGTCACTACATGGGGACACCTTCAATTTTTGGCTAAGTGTTAGCCAATACACAGGGAAGTAAAACCCCCCTGCACCGCACACTCTTTCTTCTTCTCTCTCAGGGTCTCCACCTTTCTTCTGCCTTCACAATGCCATGCACAGTACTGGGTAGTCGAATTTGGATCTAAGCACACCCAAAACCAAGGCAGTAGGAGTGGGTCGCAGCCAAGATGTGAGAGTAGGCTTAGGCGGGTAATCGGGTGAGTGCCAGACCCGTGTGTAGGTGTCACGGGAGAGGCGTGACAGTGCGTGGGGACCTCACCCCCTATGTGTTACTTGAGGCGAATAGCCTGCTTCACTTTTTCCTTTTATGTAGCATTGTAGCCTTATAGATTTCCGAGGTGGGACTAAATGTCCCACCTTCCTCGCATGCATTTACGGCTGTGAAGGTGTTCGAATTGGAGTCACAGCTACACCTCTTCCTCCCAAATGGGGACTTGGGAGTCTGTAGGTGTTGAATCCGCACCACCTGGATGTGGCACCTAGGGCGTGGGTAGCTAGAACATGAACACGTCGGCATTAATGGCGGCGGTGACGAAGGGTGGCGTGTACCTAAAATCCATCAATACAACCTCTCAGCCACATTAGAATAGTCCATAAGAGTCGCCAAGGGCTTGTGAGTGTAGTGGAGGTGGTTTCATGGTGTGAGAGTGCATGTGGAGGGTGTACGGTGACAGAGAAGGTGGAGTGAAGGTGGGTTATTTGGGGGTGAGTTTGGGTGAGCAAGAAGATGAAATAGGAGAGTGGCTTTGTGTGGGTGGATGTCGCGAGGGTGTAGAAGGTTTTGTCAAGGCAGATGGAGTTGTGTAGTGGTGGAAACACCTCATTGGAGTGGTCGCCGGACACAGAGAAGACGAGGGTGAGTGTGTCGAGTCAGTGGTTGAAATGAGGATAGAGGGAAAACTAATCTACGATGCTAACGAAACCTAACTAACTACTTTAATTAATGAAAGGGGGAGATCCACGTTGATTTTGGCATGCCGGCGACGGAGAAGACGAATTCTTTGGAGCGGGATGGCGTGGAAGAGGGGGATCTAAGAGCCCCTGAGTTGGTCGTTGAGGAGTGGACGAAGGAGGGGAGGAATCTAGCACTCCCAATTTGGCTGTTGGGAGGCCATAGGACGACAGAGGGAGGAGCTCGTTGGAGCTAAGTCGGAGATGGCCGGGGAAGGAGTTTGAAGAGGGTATTTTGGCCAAAACGTACCTAAGAAGATGTGCAAGGCCACGGAGGGCTTTTATAGGTTGTAGGAAGCAGTTAGGGCTTGGGAAGCAAGCTTCCCAAGATTGGAAGGCTGCTGGAGTTGGAAACCTATGGGATACCCGAATCTCCCATGTATTCGCATGAGAGATTGGGAAGGTTGTTGGACTTCAGATCTGATTCATTGGAAAGAGGACTCCTCAAGGGATCACCCTTCCAATTTTGGAAGGGATTGAGCGAGAAATCAGGGGAATCTTTCCATTTGAAGGTTGCCAGAGCTTTAGGATTAGGAGTTGAGGGTGGTAGGAACCTATTTGTGAAGAAGATGACAAAGTTGGGGGGCTATTTGTAAGAAATTCAAAAGTTAGGGGCATGACTGTGAGATAAAATATTCAAATAGGACCAAATTGCGAACTAGGTCAAGATGATCTTAGATTGGGCCCAAATTTTGGTACAAATCTAATTTTGACATAAGGAATCTAATGGTAAAGTTATATTTTAGTTTTTACCTAGTTTGACTGAGTAATTTATGTAAAAACCCAAATTAGGGCAAATGTCTATCTGTGGCTCTATTTTGAGTCAAGACAGGTTTTGATGGTCAAATTAAAGGTGCTAAACCCTAGAGAATATTTTTATATGAATTTTAGAGGGTTTAGGTGAATTTTATCCTAACCAGAACCTCAATAGATTAAGCGGGTCTATTTTTAGGGTTTCAAAAGTCATTTAATTCTCTAAACACACGAAAACCCTTTTCTATTTATACTGACCCACTTGTTAGACTGTTAAGACCATTTGACCCTTAATTAACCCCTTAGAAAACTTGTGGTTATTCTGCATTCATGATATGATGGTAAAATTGTAGTTTTAACCTTTGTTTCTTGTATCTCTCAGAAAGGATTTGCAATGAATTACAGTCCTCTGGCGATTATGTAGGAGCATTTAACGATGGAATATGACTAAATAAAGAGAGGTATGGATGATGTTGATGTTATCATCGGGTAGTCATTTAGGGCTTCACTAGTGTAGTAATATCTAGGTTTTGTATTCGCTTTTGAAAAATCAAAATCATAAAATAATTGTAAAAGAGAAAGACTAAAAAATTAGGTAGATATAAGTTAGAAAATTGGATCCAAATCGAAACCTTCACACTTTTCAACTACGCCTCCCAGAGACAAACAAAGGGACTTGACACTAAAAAGATAACAAAAATTAAGCAACGTGAGTTTCGTCAAAACAAATTTCTTTGATTCGAGATTTTTGCACAACTATACTACTACAAATTAACAATGATGTATTACTTTTCAAGAAAACATAAATTTTCACGTTAAAATCACCTTATCATCCTCTACCGCCTTTCGTTGCCATGAACCGTCGGTGGAAGTACCCACGAGGACACCTTCGTCTGTACAGTAGATTTAATGCTTTCATAGATTAGATTTAGATATTTTCCTAATCTAGCATAGTTTAATTATGTAGTTAGATTAGGTTTAGCCATTTGATTGCTTTAGATTAGATTAGTTTAGTGTTCACTTCCACACTTCTTCAATGTGCCCTCTCTGATCAATTCGATTTGAGAGGATGATCCACTCTTCCATTTCATTCCAGAAGCCTTCCTTTACATTTCACGATTACGTTCAATCGATTTTCTCATTGTTTGAATAACAATTAACCCCCTTCATCAGAGCATCTAATAGATCTAAAGCTTAGTAGCTCTCACATCTCTTAGAGTGCTAATTGCACTCAAGGGTCCTTCCATACACTTCATCTGATCACAAGGATCCTCCCTATGATTTGAATTGCATTCATTTGCTCAATTGAATATGATTTGATCTTCGTTGTTGATTGTGGGATTTCCAAAGCAATTATGTTTTAATCAATTTTGATTGATCAAATTAAGTCTATATTCATTTAATTGGATTAATTGCTACGGGTTTAAGCAGGTTGGAATTGATTTCTGTCGAATGATTCATCCACGTCCGATTTGGACTATTGATACTGTTCTTCATCTTCATGAGGTAGCATGGACAGGGAAATTAGATGCATTGAATGGGGGCCATCACGATGACCTAATGATTTCAGAAGCATCGCTTAACCTTCCTGAACACCAATCAATGGTGTTCAGGAAATAAGGTCATTAGATTACCTCAACGAAGTGAGATTGAAAGCCCACTTGGGTGACAATGTGTTCTTGACTCAAAGTGTTTTAATCTGTTCATTAGGGTTTGAGCAATGTTTGAGATATTTTAATGAAAGTCTGAGAATGGTTTGTAAATGATTTAGTCACCTGATTTGTTCTCTCTTTCATGTTGCCCATAGTGAAAGGAAAAGATCAAATTAGTGTTCTGGGCATTCCTAGAGCTATGATTAATATGTAGAGTTGTAGATCATTTAATGGACATTTACGACAATTGAAATTGGTTTTTAGTTGCTTTGAATTCATTCTGAGACTTTCTTGCCTTCAATGCTCAGGTCCCACCTTGAAGTTGAGTCATAGAGTTTTAATGTAAACCCAAGTGACCTGGGCTAAAATGTTAGATGTTTTTCAATGATCTTTGAATGCATGGATTGATTACAATATAGTTAAGGGCTTTAATTTAGATCTGGGATCCTTTTGATCAGTTCAGTAGCTGATGCTATTCTTTCTAAATGAAGTTTCTAAATAAGTTTTTAATTATGGGATTTAATTGGTTTTTATATGATTAGGAGTTTGTGATGGATTTGCATTGCATAAATCTACATGTCAGCTGCTTGAAAAAGTTCTGAATTGCATAAATTCAGCTTCAAATCATATTGGTGATCTTTTGTCAGCAATAGTAAATTCAAAAGAATTGGAAGGACTTGTACAGCTATTTGAAATGAAATTCCAAATAGTTCTTGATCCTATTTTGAGTTTGAAAGATTTTTTTCAAATGGTTTATTGTTAAAACAAGGATTCAACTAATTGTGAAGGCTACAATTGGTTTTGAAATCAGTTGAATTACATTGTAAAACTTTTGAAAATTTCTTTGTTAACAATTGTAAGAACTGAGAATTATCTTAAGAACATACTGAATCTGAATTCAGCGATAAATCATGTTTATATGTTTTGTTTAGGTGGCATCCAATGTCTGGATGTTTATAATGATTAGATCTTCATTTTCAGCATTTTTGGATGAATTTTAAGGCATGATTTCAAATTTTGTCATTTATTAGCCTATTTCCACCATTTTATAATAAATAGTGTGAAAAATACAACAATATTGTAAATAAATAAAATAAATGTGTTGTGAGTAAGAACATAGTATTTAAAACATGTGTGTATATTTGGATTTAGGTTTCCAAGTGTTTTTGTTGTAGATAATGCCAGAAGAAGTTAGGACTTCCTTAGTTTAGAAATAAAAATATAAAAACAAAAACCCAAAAAGAGTTTCTCATTCCACTTCCTTAGTTTTGTCGTCTTTTCTTCCTTATTTAAAAACCAAAACCAAATACAAAATTTGAAAAATCTTCCAAAATCCTACAAAAGCCTATGTATATACTGTACATATGTGTATATAATCTTAATTTATTAATGTATATTAGTAAGTTAACTAAGTATGAAGCTAATTTATGTAATCTTAATTTAGTATTGTATATTAGTAAGTTAACTACGTTTGAAGCTAATTTATATTTTATATTCTAACTTATATTCCAACCTATTTTCAAATCATGTATAACCTAAATAATATTGTATAGTAATGTATGTATTATGTTAAGCTAACTTATATGTAATTATGTATGTAAATAATGTAGCTATATTTATATTACATGTATATTAGATAATTTATATTGTAATTTAATTTTAGCTTAATTATAGCTTAAATTATTATGTATAGTAGTATGTTTATATTACATATATAACTAAGTTTTATGTAGATTATGTGTATAATATATATATGTATATAGAGAATGTATATATAGTAGTAACTCTAGGAAATAGCTTAAAAATCTTAATTATATTATTTAACTGGTAAATTATTCTATTTATAATATAATTATGTATTGTACATAAATGTACTTAGTGCCTATATACTAAATGAAGATTATAATGTACATATGTAATACCCTATGTAAATGTATCTTATAATTTGTAACAAATTAAATAAAATTATTTATTAGGTAGTCCTATTTGTTGATTAAATATTTATGAACTTAATTTATAATTTATAGCCTTAATTAATCCTTAATTAAGCCCATAACTATCTAATTAAAACACTATTCAGGATCAGCATTAGCGCATCTCTGAGCACATTCTCTTTTAGTGCCACATTGAGAGCTGAAGAAGGGTAGACATGATATATTAGTAATCATGCCTGGAGGCTTATCGCCTAAACTTGGGATGGGCTCCCGGGCAGGCACACATGTGCTATTCGCATATGAGAGAGAGAGAGAGAGACAGAGAGAGAGAGAGTTAGTATTAGAGCCAAATTAGGTTTGGGCGCAATAGTGTGTGACCCATTAGGGGAAACCCAAAAGGGGTGGCCTAGCGAATAAATTATGGACACGTGGCATCAATGTAACTATGGTCTGGCCCCAGTGGTTGTTGATTTAGTTGATGCTGTCACCCAAATTTTTTTTACTAAATGTTAAGAGTAAGCTGAGCTGAGAGGCTAAGTGTTAAAAAAGAGAGGGCCGTGCTTAAGGACTTAAAAGAGGACTAAGGAGAATGATTAAAGATCCTAATGAATTAATAGAGGATAATTAATAGATCAATGACAACTGAGAACTAAGTTAAGAAGAGAATGTCATGCTTAGTAAGGAAAGAAGCTAGGTATAAAAAGAGAAGAGCGTACACTGCGACTAAGGGAAGAAATCAAATAAGAGAGAAGGAAAGACTTAAGAAGAGGGGAGTAATTTATGTGTAGATATTAGTTTAGTTTATTTCCTTTCTGCCTTGCATTTGTACATAGTTTTTGGGGCACTTTGTATATGACTCTTTCTTGTTCTCATTCCTTTTCTAAGTGTGTACATAATTAACTTAATTGTAAATGAGTAGATATTTTCGCATGTATATATAGGAATGAGTTGTAAATTATTATAAACTAATCTAGATTGAATTCATGCATGTTGCCTTTAAATTGTACATATTCTTTAGGCATGTCTTGAGTACATAATTCATGTGATCTAACTTGTATATAATTGATTCAAACTATTTCCTTGTGCATAAATTGTGTAGATTCTAGTTCATTCATTTGTACATAACATTCATATTTTTGGAATAAAAGATTGATTTTGGATCTTAGAGACTGATGTATATTAATAGTTGCCTCCTAGTGAACGACTTGGAATAAGACTAGTAAAAATAGTATATAAATAAAATGAGATCTGAATGGATTGCAACACTATACTAAAGGTACGATTTTGACATTAAATAACCTAAATTAAACTATGATCTAGATAGAGCATCTGGTGGCACCAGATATAGGGATGCCTTGATTTTTGGTGCCAAAATGTAGGGCTAAGATGGTTGTTTGGGTGGATGTGTGGTGGATGTGGGTGGTTGTTGGAGGGAAGTTGGTGCTACTTTTTGGTGGAGGTTATGGTGGTGGTTGTGTGGTCAAAAGAGACATGAAGGTGGCGCCAATTTCAAAGGGTGCTATGGGGGTGGTGGTTACTTGTTTGTGGCACCAAAAGGAAGGGAAGGAGGAGGTGGGTTTTTTTGTGGATTTTGGATTGCTAGTTGTCGTCCACTTAAAGGGGTAGACTAGGAGCTAGCTAGTAGCTGGTACGAGCTAAGAGAAGCTACATTAATCTTTCTTGGAGCTGAGAAGAGCTGGATTGGAGCTTCCTGCTAACTCAGGAGCTAGCTTATTGCTGGTAGCTAAGCCGGGTTGGGTTGAGCTGAAAGGAGCTGGCTTGAGCTTGCTTGGAGCTGGGATGATTTGGAGATGAGCAGCCTATAGACTCCTTAGCTAGCTTATCAAGTTAGTTCACAGCTACAAGCCAAGATTGATGGAGTTGTGCTACTAGGAGCTCGGAAGAGCTGATGTTATGACCCGGTTCCCGGATTTCTATAGGACCTAAGACCGGCTCGCCTTGACTAATCCCAAGATCTAGTTGTCCAACAAGAAATAACCAAAAAGCAGGAAAGTAAACCACATTCACATATGCAATGTAACTAAGCAGTAAGAAAACATGCAAGGCAATAAAGGAAAGTAAAAACTACTATTCCAATATATATCACCACAACAACAGAAATAACGAAAATGAAAGCAACAGTAACAACAATAGTAGCTAGAAGTCTGAAACTCACAACAAAAAAAAAAAGTGGTACAACAAGAGTGCAGAAAACTACGGCTGGGCTCGACTGGGCTCAGCACTCTCCGTAGCCGAAAGGTTGAGCAGCTCAACTCCTGGACCTGAACAGTGCTATGAAAAAGACAGAGTCAACGAATGCTGAGTAGAGTGGTAACTATACTATCTAAAGCAATAAAAGTAACAGGTTTAATTCTCTTTTCTAGTTATTTTATTTTACATGCATTTCCTTTCCACCACTTTTCCTCAACTTTCAGATTTTTCTTGATCTTGCATGTTCCTCGTGGGAATGATCTTGATTGTAGTCTTTTTTGAAGAGTAGAAGGTACACGTGGTGCTCTCATAGCTAGGAGAGTCCCCCGTGGTAGTCCTACACCCAGTCAACCACCCCGAGGTCACTGTTACGATGTAATGGCGAGTACGGCATGCGTGATAGACGTACAGGTAGCTATCTTGCACTGACACGTGGTCAGTCGTTTTCGTTAGCGGGTACGCCCAAAGTATAGCATGGAACGGTATAGGGCAAGCCCTCTCAGAAACAGGGGTCTAGCCCCTCAGAACCAAACAAGGGTCTCGCCCCTCCACAGTCCGCGCACCCTCATCAAACTACCCCAGTTTGCCCAGAGGGCCTAACAAGTCAGTGTAGGGTGGCTAGCTGAATTCCAGGCCTCGTGGGGCAACTAGCTCCCTCCCTACACTAGTAGCTCGTCTCAATACCGTGTACACGAGGGCCAACATAAGTTGGTGTAGAGTGTCCAATCCTAACCTCGGGTCCCAACCCAAGGGCGGCTAGATCCGCTCTACACAAAAAGGGGACAGTCGCTCTCCTTAGTACCACGTACTCAAGGGCCAGCACACTTCCTGTCTACATTCCAGATTTCCATCTAACCATAGGAGCTCTACTCCTAATTCCCCGTAGGGTTCATGTTCATGTTCACCACATTATTCTGATCTGGATTCCATTATTCATAATTCAGTTCTCGTTATATACAGGTAGCTTGTGTTTCCATAATTCAATACATGCAACTGATGGTTTCGTAGGTAATTATTCATTTATCTTAGGCAACTCATGCCTTAACAGGTAGCTTACAATTATATCACAGGAAATTGCTAGCAGCTTAACTTAATCTTGTATACAAATACAATCATACTGTACAACGGGTTCATTCATTTCTCTGTCCTAGAGTTAATACCACATCCTAGGGGATCCAGTTGGCTAATTTCACAAGAACATTCTTATTTAATATAATTGGCAGAAGTAGACCACTCTACCAGATAATTTGAGAGTAATGGGGGCTTGAACCGCAGACTCAGGCGCCTCTGCGAGCCCCAAACATGCAGCTGGCCGAAACCCTAAACCAAGGAACACATCGTAAAGGAGGATTCAGAACAGTGTACAAAGGCTTCTAGTACGTAGAGAAACTCACAAGGAAACTATAGACACTTCATTTGCGTAAAATGGATCCCGATCAGACCCCAAACATGTAAAAAACATGTTTACTGACTAAAATCAGACGACTGGAAGCACGTCCAGTCGTCTTGAAAGATATAGAATCTCACCTCAACTCATTGCGGTGTCCTCAGATGTCTAGGACTCCCCTACAATCGTCTGAAGGTAGTTCCAGACGTCGGACCAGTCCTCCGGTCTTCTACAAGCACCTCCGGTCGTCTGGTGAGGTGATCAGATGTTCGAAAGTGCATGGGAGGGCATTTCGCGCACCCTTCTAAGGCTGCTCCTGCGTACGATAGAGCAGCCACCCCAAAATCAAAATAGCAAATCTTCTGCGGTGCAGCCTACATGGCCATAACCGTGAAAAGAATGTACCTTCGTGATAAAGGTGCTTTCAGACTTCTTACCTTGACTTCAGACGTCCAGATGCTCAGCCAGTCATCCAAACTTCACTTTAGACGTCTGATATTGGAAAAATTCCAATATTAGAACATGCTTCTAGCGCTTCTCGCCGTGCTCCACCTCACTACTCCTCTCTCCGTCGCAGCTCCAGCTGTTGTAGGTGGTCGAGGACGTTGCTCCAGACTCCCTCCTCCTCCCGCACGTGCTGCGGTGGCCGTGCAAGCTCCGACGAGCTTCCACTGAAGCTCCCGACCTTGGCCTCCTCCTCCTTCTCCCGCACTCCCCTCCTCCTCGCTCTCACGCGCTTGCTCACCTGTCTCCTCTCGCCGCTCCACTGCGTTCTGAAGGTGGAGATGGTGGTGTGTGGAGTGGAGAGGAGAAGAAGGGAGGGTGGTCTTTTATAGAGGTCGTGGATTTAGGGTTTAGGTAGGAAAGATGAGAAATTAGAGAGAGATGAAGCTCTGTGCATTGCCTACGTGTAGAGCACAGGGTGCGTACAAAAATTTCATTTTTAGACATCTGGGAAAGGGTCCAGACGTCTCGACATACATCTGACTGACACTCTAGATGTCTTAAAAGGCTAAAAGTGGGACAGGTCTTTGCATCATAACAAACTTAAAGGAAGTTTCATCCCAGAAACTTGAACTAGCTAGTGTGTGGAAAAAGGAACATAAGACGTATAACAAACTTAAAGATGACTGAAGTAGGTCCGAAAAGACACCCTCAAAAAGCTTCGGGTACCGCTCTCGCATCGCCGCCTTAGGCTCCCAGGTAGCCTCCTCATACCGCTGGTTTCTGCACAAAACCTTCACCAGGGGTACTTGCTTCCGTCTCAGACTCCGGACGGCCTTGTCTAGTCTATGTACTGGTCACTTAGGGTAGGTCAGGTCATCACCCACCTTGACACTCTCATGGCTCAGAATGTGACTGGGATCAATGATGTACTTCCTAAGGTTAGACACGTGGAACACGTCGTGCACTCCAGAAAGCTGGGGCGGAAGGGCAAGCCGGTAAGCAACGGGTCCTACCCGCTCCAGGACCTTAAAGGGCCCCACAAACCTCTGCGCAAGCTTCCCCTTCACCCCAAAATGCTGCAGGCCCTTCATGGGTGAAACGCGGAGAAAGACATGATCCCCAACCTTAAATTTCACCTCTTTGCATTTTCGATCAGCATAACTCTTCTGCCTGCTCCTGACAGTGTGGAGTCGTCTGTGGATCTGCTCTATCACCTCCTGACTCTGCCGAATCAGCCTGGGGCCAACCTCCCACTTGGTCCCCACCTTGACCTAACTCATGGGTGCAGTACACCTCCGTCCGTACAAAGCCTTGTAAGGTGCCATGCCAATGCTTGAGTGATAATTGTTATTATATGCAAACTCTGCCAGGGGTAAATGCTCCTCCCAGGAGCCTCTCCAGTCTAGTACACAGGTGCACAAAAGGTCCTCAAGTGTTTGTATGGTGCGCTCTGACTGTCCGTCCGTCTGGGGGTGGTACGCTGTACTAAACCTTAACCGTGTCCCCAGAGCCTGCTGAAACTTTGCCCAAAATTGCGAAGTGAAACAGGTATCCCTATCAGATACAATCTCACATGGAACTCTATGCAGGTGTACCACATCGCGAATGTACCTCTCTGCCAACTATGCTGGTCCCAAGGTGACTCGGATTAGTAGGAAATGCGTCGTCATCGTCAACTTGTCCACTATCACCTAGACTGCGTCGTGACCCTGCTGGGTAACAGGTAGACCCACCACCAAGTCCATGGTGATGCTCTCCCACTTCCACTCTAGCACAGGAAGTGGTTGCAACAACCCAGCAGACCTCTGGTGCTCGGCCTTCACCTGCTGGCACACCAAACACTTCTACACGAACTCACCCACATCCTGCTTCATCCCTCTCCACCAAAAGCTGCATCTCAGATCATGATACATCTTTGTGTTCTTGGGATGTATGGTGAACCTAGACCTGTGCGCCTCCGTCAGTAGCTCTTGCAATAACTCCTCATCCCTGGGAATGCACAAGCGTCCCCTCATGTGTAGCACGTCATTTTTAAAAGAAAAGTCTCCTGGGTCCCCTAACAGCACTCTGTCCTACAACATCTTTAAGTACAGATCTGTCATCTACCCTGCAATGATGCGGTCTATCAGCTCTGGTCGTGTCTGCCATGTCACTATCACTGCCCCACAATACCCCTGTGACTCCCGGGGTCGCCAACTACCCAACTCCTCCATAAGTCTCCAACTATGTGCTTGTAGACTGTCCAAGTGGGTGGGTGCCTTTCAACTCAGGACGTCAGCCACCACATTAGCCTTCCCTAGATGGTAGGAGATGCTGCAGTCGTAGTCCTTCAGGAGCTCTAACCAACAAGTCTATCTCATATTAAGCTCCTTCTAGTCAAACAAGTACCTGAGGCGCTTATGATCTAAGAAAATCTCAAAGGTCTCACCGTACAGGTAGTGCCTCCTTGTCTTCAACGAGAAGACAATAGCTACCAGCTCTAAGTCATGGGTAGGGTAGCTATGCTCATGGGGCTTTAGTTGCCGCGAAGTGTAAGCGACAACGTGACCCCGCTGCATGAGCACACCTCCTAACCCTTGCAACGAAGCATCTGTGTAGACCACAAAACTACCACTACTGTCTGGGATGGTGAGCATAGGAGCTGAAGTCAGTCTCTCCTTAAACTCAAAACATGCCTTACATGCATCTGTCCAGTCAAAGGGCATGTCCTTTTGAGTCAACTGGGTCATAGGACATGTAATCTGTGAGAATCCTCTGATAAACCGTCGATAGTAACTTGCCAGTCCCAAAAAGCTATCTATCTCTGTCACCGTACGTGGCCTCTCCCACCTAAGTATGACCTCAGACCTGGCTGGGTCCACAGCCAAACCATCCCTTGAGATCATGTGGCCCAAGAAAGTCACCTACCTCAACCAAAACTTGCACTTGCTGTACTTGGCATATAGCCTGCATCACCTTAAAGTGTCCAGAATCATCTGTAGATGTTGTCCGTGCCGTGCCTGATCCCACGAGTAAACGAGTACGTCGTCGATGAACACCACCACAAACTGATCCAAGTATGGTTTGAAAACCCGGTTCATCAAATCCATAAAAGCAGCGGAGCGTTAGTCAGCCCAAACAGCATGACTAAGAACTCGTAGTGCCCGTACCGGGTATGGAAAGCTATCTTGGGGACATCAGTGTCCCTGATCCTCAACTGGTGGTAGCCCGACCTCAGATCTATCTTGGAGAACACTGTGGCATCTCGCAACTGGTCAAAAAGGTCATCAATCCTCGGCAGTGGATCCTTGTTCTTGATGGTGACCCTATTCAGCTGTTTGTAGTCAACACAAAGTCGCAGGGTATCATCCTTCTTCTTCACAAACAACACAGGGGCTCCCCATGGGGATGCACTAGGCCTCACAAAACCCTTCTCCAATAGGTCCTATAGTTGTGACTTGAGCTCTCGTAGCTCAAGTGGTGCCATCCGGTACGGTGCTGTGGAAATGGGGCTGGTCCCGAGTACCAGTGAGATCTCAAACTCGATCTCACGCTTGGGCGGTAGTCCTAGCAGCTCCTCTGGAAACACGTCGGGGTACTCACAAACCACCGAAATGCTCTAAAAGTCAGCCATGGGGCTAGGCTTTGCTACTACATAGGCTAGAAAGCCCTCACACCCCTGGCTCAAAAGCCTCGCTGCCCGAAGCGTAGAGATGCACCTGAAACCTCCATCCACCAGCTGTCCGTGGAACTAAAAGGAAGGCAACTCCGGTATGGAGAAGACGATCTTCCTCCCTAAACAGTCCACCATGGCGTGGTAGGCGGACAACTAGTCCATCCCTAGAATCACACCAAAGTCCTCCATCGGTATCACAATCAGGTCAGTGGGGAGGCTATGTCCACCTATACTGACCTCACAGTCTGTGTAGACCTCCTCAGCTACAAACAACTAGCCAATTGGGCCTCTGATCACAAATGGATCCTCTAACAGCACACTATCCTGTCCCAAACTGACAGCAAAACTCACAAAAACAAAAGAGTGTGTGGCGTCGGAATCAAAAAGTACATACACTAATATGCCAGAAACAATAACTACACCTGCCACCACTGAACCGGAAGCCCTGGCATCTTTGTGTGTCAGGGCATTGATACACCCCTCAGTCCTCGGTGTAGATGAAGCAGCTACACTCTGGGTCGAGCAAGTAGTCACTGGTCGGTACCCTCCTCATGACTACTGCCCTCCCCCACACGCCTGGGGACCACAACCACCACCTCGGCCTCCAACGCTCGGTGCGGGGAGCATCTGCTGTGCTCCAGCTCTAGATGGGCAGTCCCTCTTGATGTGGCCCGACTGGCCACACTGGTAGCAGAGGGGAACTTAACTCCCTCCCTCGGTAGGTCCCTACTAATGGTTGGGTGGGGGTCCAGTGCTGGCAGCTGACCCCTCTCTGGGGCCCCCAAAGGCCACTAACGGCCCTGCAAAACGAGATGGCTCTCCTGTAGGTGCCGCGTGCCTCCTCTCTTGACGGCCTTGAGAGTACTCTGGCTGGTAGGGCCTCTTTCGTCCGCTATCGGTGTCTCGCACGGCCAGGTTGGTCTCCTCGTAGCTCCTGGCTGCCTCCACCACTCTTGAGAAGGTGGGTAGCTTCAGGGGTTTGACATACCCCTGAAAAGTAGGTCGAAGCCCCTCAACGAACCTCCACAGGTGCTCCACCTTAGTAGCCACGGCCGTCAAAGCAAAACATGACAGCTCCAGGAAGCACGTGTGATACACGCTGACAGTCATCGTCCCCTGGTGGAGAGTGTGGAACTCCTGCCTCCTCTGGTCCTGCCAAGTCTGTAGAAAGTATTGCTCATAGAAGAGGGTCACCAACTGGTCCCACGTTGGCTCTCCCCTCTCTTGGCCTTAGACTGCCCTCCACCACCTGTGTGCCATACTCTCTAGCTGGTACGTGGCAAAGGCCATGCGGCACTTCGCAGGAGGGTGAAGGGTGTTAAACACCTTCTCTATCTACTCCAGCCTGTCCTCTACCTCAGACGGGTCATCATCCCCCTTGAAGGTGGGGGGCTTTAGCTTCCGGAACTATCCGAAATGCTCGTGGTGCAGCTGCAGTGGGGGAACGAGCACGCCTCTAGGCAAGGAGGGCTCGTGCTCAGAAGTGTCAGAGTGCGGTGTGGGCGGTGGAGGACCACCACCTCCCCCTCCTGCTCATCTGGCATTGCGGTGGTCTCTTTGTCCCACCGAGGACTTCCCCTCCACATCCTCAGGGAGAGGTGCCCGTGGAGGCTGGTGGAGCTCCTCTTGCACTATGTCTCTGATCAGTTGGGCGAGATCCTGGGCCTGAACGCCCGGGAGAAGAGGTGGGTCAACTAGCACCTCAGGCCCAGCACGTCTACCCCTCTGACCTCGTCCATGACCACGACCGCGGCTCGCCTCGAGAACTCCCCAACGAGGCATCTCCTGCAAGGAGATGTGAAAGATAGAACAAAAGGGTCAATGCTATCAAATTTCTTCAAAAAAGGACTCAAAACAGATATCAAAGCAACACGTTGCGGGGGCTACCCTAGTTACATGCACTTGAATGGTTATTCTCAAGCTATTTGGTTCATTTCTTAGGATGACCTTGCTCTAATACCATCTTGTTACGACCCGATTTCTGGATCCCTACAATATCTGAGACCGGCTTGCCTCGACTAATCCCAAGACCTAGTCATCCAACAAGAAATAACCAAAAGGTAGGAAAATAAACCACATTCACATATGCAATATAACTAAGCAGTTAGGAAACGTGCAAAGTAGTAAAGGAAAGTAAAAACTGCTGTTTCAATACATACCACCACAACAATAGAAATAACGGAAATGAAAGCAACAGTAACAGCAACAGTAACTAGAAGTCTGAAACTCACAACAACAGAGAAAAAAGGGGTACAACAAGAGTGCAGAAAACTACGGCTGGGCTCGACTGGGCCCAGCACCCCTCGCAGCCAGAAGCTCGAGCTACTCAACTCCTAGACCTGGAAAGTGTTATGAAAAAGACAGAGTCAGCGAACGCTGAGTAGAGTGGTAACTAGAGTATCTAAAGTAGTAAAAGTAACAGGTTTAATTCTCTTTTCTAGTTATTTATTTTACATGCATTTCCTTGTCACCCCTTTCCTCAACTTTCAGATTTTTCTTGATCTTGCATGTTCCTCGTGGGAACGATCTTGATTGCAGTCTTTTCCGAAGAGTAGAAGGTACACGTGGTGCTCTAATGGCCGGGAGAGTCCCCCATGGTAGCCCTACACCCAGTCAACCACCCCGAGGTCACTGCCAAGACGTTGCGGTGACTACGGCATGTGTGATAAATGCATGGGTAGCTATCCCGCACTGACATGCGATCAGTCGTTTTCGCTTGCGGGTACGCCTAAAGTACAACACGGAATAGTAAAGATCCTAGCCCACTCAGAAACAAGGGTCGAGCCCCTCAGAACCAAACAGGGGTCTCGCTCCTCCACAGTTCACGCACCCTCGTCAGACTACTGCAATTTGCCCAGAGGGCCTAACAAGTCAGTGTAGGGTGGCTAGCTGAACCCCGGGCCCTATGGGGTGGCTAGCTCCCTCCCTACACTAGTAGCCTGCCTTGGTACCATGTACACGAGGGCCAACAGAAGTCGGTGTAGAGTGGCCAATCCTAACCTGAGACCCAACCCAAGGGCGGCTGGCTCCACTCTACACAAAAAGGGGACAGTCGCTCTCCTTGGTACCACGTACTCGAGGGCAAGCACACCTCTCGTCTACGTTCCAGATTTCCATCTGACCATAGGAGCTCTACTCCTAATTCCCCGTAGGGTTCATGCACATGTTCACTACATTATTCTGATCCGGATTCCATTATTCACAATTCAATTCTCGTTATATACAGGCAACTCATGTTTCCATAATTCAATACATGCAACTGATGGTTTCGCAGGTAATTGTTCATTTATCTCAGGCAACTCATGCTTGAT
Source organism: Thalassia testudinum (assembly GCA_037157565.1). NCBI lineage: Eukaryota > Viridiplantae > Streptophyta > Magnoliopsida > Alismatales > Hydrocharitaceae > Thalassia > Thalassia testudinum. Next base: position 124,436,720 of record JAZHRO010000014.1, on the reverse strand, counting down.
GTAAACAAATTTACACTACTTAAGATGTCTATTTATGCATGTTCTTAAGCATAGTATTGCATTTCATGATATAAATATTGCATAACATGCATCATCTTGCATTTAGAGTAGTTTGAATAAAATGGAGGTTAATTATCCTCTTTTATGTGCTTGGATAGGGCAAACATTTTATTGAGGCCTCGGATCAAAGATCCAACCGTATGGATGTGATCAGGGTGACGATTGGAGTTCAACGACTCCAAGATCGCCTTAATCAGGCATCCGTAGCATCAGATAGTGACTAGGGAACCCTAGAAGATCAAGGGCCAGGATGGTGTAAATCCAACACATCAAATGACAAATCTGACCACACGAATGAATTCGGATCGACGATCGCAGCCCAACGACGCAAAAATTGAGTCAATCCGACATCCGTGGCACCATCTACAACTTCCAGAAGATGGACAGCCAAGATGGCGCCTCGTGGCGCCATCTCGGCCGCCCAAACGGCCGCTTACATTCTCTGAAGACCCCACACCCACTCCCTCTCCACCGTTGGATCTCAATCCAACAGCTGTGGATGGCAGTGCCTCAAAGCACCCACTCGACCATCTGTGCCTCGTAGCGCAGTGGTCGAGCGCACTTACGCGAGCTGCGGGCACGGGTTCGAACCGCAGCGAAGGGGAGAAAGGCGCGGGCGTGCGGGCGATGGCGGGAGTTGGATCGTCATCGGACGGCCGTCTTCGCTGAATTGAGATCACGCGCTATTGCACGTATGGCGTCATGCGGCATCGCACTCGCCGGGCAGGTGCGGAGTAGCCGGCCATCACGCATTCTAAGCCGTCCAATCTCGCGATCGGATGGCTGAGAATTAAAGAACGTGCATGGGCGTTGAGGAAGCATGGGTAGCTGAGGAGGCGTGCGTGGGCATGGGTGCTACACCCACGTTGGGGCTTTAGTGACGGATTTATCCATCACTAAAGACCCCTCATTTATTATTTTAAGGATGTAATGACCATTTTGCCCCCACTCCTTGCAACTATAAAAGGAGAACCCCTCCATATGAAATTCTCATCCCTTCCTTCTCCTCTCTACCTCTCCAAAGCTCAAGAGAAGCTTGTCCCACACCCGAGATGCCTCTCGCGAGATAAAGTCCAAATTTTCGCCCCCCTTTGGAAGTTGATCCCGCGACGACGACGACGTGCTGCTTCGTTCCCATTCTTCTGCTTCATCCTCCTTTGTCCTGCTTCATCCTCCTTTATCCAGGCGTCGTCCCGTTCGGCTCGTCCTCCAAGCGACCATCAAGGAGGATTTCTCTCTCCCTATTCTTTTTATTGCTTTCTAGTATAGATTTACTGCTTTCTGGAGTAGTTCTGCTCGTCCTCCAAGCGATCGTCGAGGAGGACATTTCTCCCTCCATTCTTTTAATGCTTTCTAGAGTAAATTTATTGCTTTCTAGTGTAATTATTTTATGCTTTCTAATTGTAATGAACAATCTCCTTAATGATAAATTCTCTGATTATTCTACAACTCATTTTGATTTCTATGTGTAATATTCTCTCTCTCTCTTACCCTCTCTCTCTCTTCTATTTATTGTAAATAATTAGATAGTTTTAAATTGAATTACCTTGTGACAAATAAAAAGAAACGCGTAGTTTTTAAATCAAACGTCCGCCTCACTATGTTCGACCCGTAACTTTCATTTCGGTATAAATTTTATTTGTTGAACATGAGTTCTTCGCTTTCAAACTACAACGAAAGGTTTTCCAAAACCGAACACGTTAGCGTAGCAATTCGTACGTTCAACATTTTGGCGCCGTTGTCGGGGATCGAACCCAGGTCGCCCGCGTGAACCCGGGTTCCCAGGGGGGCGACGACCTTTGATTTCTCTTCACGTTTTGTAACTTACAAATCATTTACCTCACTTTTCTGCTTTCTTATTGTAATTCTAGGTAATCTTTTGAGACAAGCAAAAGTGGTAGATTGGAGTAAAGTGCTGTGGAAGGTTTTGTAAGTTATCCCCCATTCTTTCCCCCTCCATAGATTTCATTCGCCACAATAAATCCAAATTCCAATTAACCTAGGTGTTTGCATAAATCCTAGGAATAGTTTGGTTGTTCGGATTCTCACTCACATTCACTCCACCTTCATTTATATAAAAAAAAAACAAAAAGATAATTTTGTGGGGCAATTTTCAACAAACACACAATGTACACCCACATTCAAAGGCAATTAACCGAATTGATTTGTTTCTACTCAACCGGGTTCTGATCTGTGGAACCGGTACACATAAAGTAACACATAAAAGAGTAGAAATTATTCTAGGTTAACCATCTTTGTGTGCCTAACTTAGTGGTGCATTTGTGGCCAGCTGTTTGAGTTGTTTGGGCTGCACCACTTCAATTAAAATCAACTCATCAAGTAGCTGCCAATTATGTTCAACTCTTAGGGATTTACCAGGTACTCCACATTCTTTTTAAAACTTTAAAGGAAAACATCTTAACCTCTGCTTGCAAAACCTGGTGTGCCAACGAAACTTGTTTGAAAACACCTAAAGTTGAATCCTAAAAGCTACTAAGCAAGATTTGAACCTTAAAATTCACCACATCAAAAATAATCTTGCTTGAAAACAACTGGTTGTGCATGCACACACAAATCAATCAATCATTAAGGGCACAACCCGTTTAAGGGGCCCATCACATTCCAAAGCACATTCAAACCTAGCCCTAAATAAAACAGAGTAGATGTTGGCCTGAAGGATTGGACTCGCTCTTCAGAACCCAGAACGAGATTATTTTCGATTAGTCTATTTCTACTGTTCAATCTGATGTCCAGCTAGGGGAGCACAATCAAACGATCGTAGCTGGGGGGTACACTAGGAACCGGAGGTGCAAGCTGACTGAAGAACCTTCTCCCCAGTCCCTCCTTCTAACTGGTTGGATTGAACAGACGGAAGTAGATTAAATCGTTTCTTTATCTGAACACGGGTTTTGGGAGTCTGTAGGTCTTTAGGCTAACCCATTTAAGGACATGTTTGACTGTTTGTATTGCAGGGCATCTTTCTTCCTCCCGTGTATCATGAATCCTTCCGCATATTTCATGCATTCCCGTTCTTTTCCTCCTGTTGTGAATTATCCACAACATGACGATTATCCTGACTCGTATTGTAATCAACCATCAGTTAGTTGGGATAATTCAGATTGGGGATACAACTCTAGACCTCCGTGTTTAGGGTCTAACCCTGAACACTTTGATTCTGATTTCTATCCTTCTCAGTGCCACATCGATTATAGATCGTCTTCCTTTCAAGAACAACCTAATACGTTCTACAATCAAGAAGGATACATTGATCCTTACCCATCCTATGATTTCACTGCCTTTAGGTCATCACCATCTTTTGAACAATCTCAAATGACCTATTATCAGGAAGGGTATAACGAATCTCTATTCGTTAATTCCTCTGCATTGATGTCAAACCTGCCCAACCTTGAACCAAGTCATTTGGTTCAGCTTAACCAGGTTCAAGATAAGGTTCTGGATAACTTGAGGAATATCATTCAATCTTTACAAGTTCAGCCAATACCTTGCATTGAGAGATTGGAGCCCCTGATTGAAATGATTGATGATTTGAATGAGTCTTTGTTGGATTGGCTCCAGGATATTAAGGATAAGAACCCCGGTGAGTTTCTACTTAGGAAATTAGCGAAATTGAGGGTGAGATTCGTGGTTGCTTTGATTCAATCTTGGGATGATTCCCAGGATGAACCCTCTTCAGGAAAGCCAAGGACAGAATCCGCTCAGGCACCTGTTGGGGGGCACGTGTTACGAGGCTGACCAGATTGAATTAAAGCAACCAATTAAGGAAGATCTGATTTCTTCACCTGAGATCCCTGAGCCTGGTTACGAGGAAACGTATATCTCCTTGGAACAGAAAGTGACAAATGATTTTGGGACATACATTGATACGAATCCTGATTTCTTTGATGGTGAAGATTCAAGTTGCGAAGTCTCACGCGAGTTTTCTGAACACGATTTCTGTGAGATGATTAGGCCTGAGGAATCTGATAGATCATTTGATAGCCCAACAACTAAGGAAACTGATCTTATTAGGGCACACATTACGAATCCAGAATCGCATTTTCTAGAGGAATCAATTCAATGCCCTGATTATCAGTTACACCCCATTGAGCTTATCGATAATTCTGTTTCTGAGATAATTAGACCCAGGTCAATTCTGATTCTGCCACATCATTTAGACTTGGAGATTTCAGACGGGGTGATTAACATGCAAGTGGTCTCAGAATTTAACATTCGGAATGAGGAGGATAGGAGTTGGGAAGTTCTGATTTGGGAAGTTAATTGTGGAGGAAATGAAAGATTGAGTCGAAGGGTTCCTTTTAAGCTGAAACCATTAAATCAGAACCCTTACGACATTTGTTTCGAGGATGCCAAACTCAAGCATACATTCAACGAATATCCTTTTGAGCTTCAATTCTCTGTCACCCGACTTTTTGGTCTTGGGTTGCATCCTCATAAATTACAGGCCCGACCCTGCTTGCATTCTGATTTTGGGTTTTGGGTAATTTTTATCCATTACCTAAAATATTCTTTATTATGGGGGATGGGTCTGCACCACAATCTGGTCCACATCTGTGGACCTCTGTTGATAGGTCATAGGATTCTTCTGTTTATTATGATTCTGACCTGCACTTGTAAATTTTTCATTTCTTTTCTTTGTATAGTGTGCCAAGCTGAAGGCACTAAACTCAGCACATATGCAGTTCTTTTCAGTTTTCATCTCGGAGCGGACCTGACATTCACGCAATTCAGGTGCTTTCTACGCTTTTCCACTCTATCTTTTGTCTTTTTAATACAATGAGGAAATTGCATTAGATAGGCATGGGGGGGCGGATATTTATCTCTGAATTCATTCGTCAGCTCCGTAGATTTATTTTATTTTCTTTAAAAAAAAAAATGGAATTAGGAAAGAGAATTTGGGTTTAAGAAAATTTTCAATCTTAGGAAATACTACATTATGATTTGAACGCAAAGACCCTTCAGGTCTTTGGACTTAATCAGCCCGTGTATCCACTAAAATGTGGATTTCTTTTTTGAGTTCTTGCCAACCTGAATTTTATTTTAATTGGAGTAAATAAATTTTAGGTGATAAGTACACAACTTATCAACCCACCTTCTGATTTGAGGGAATTTTGAGTTTCAAGCATCTACACACTTTCTTTGCACTGACTCGTTGTTCGACGATTTTAATGGAAATTGGGTAGCTAATGAACCTTCCAGGGTCATATGGCTGGCAAGTTATCATGGGTAATAGCCCATAGGTAGGTTGTTCAGAGCCCAGTCTCTGGACCTTTCTATTTTTGCTGCCTTTAGGTAAATCTTAGACTAGGGAAGCCACCTACTTAAAAAGAAAAAAAAAGAAATGGAGAAAAGAACAAAAAAATAAGCCGCACTTCTAAGCACAAGTATGGCTGGCACGTTATCGGTGGTAAAAGCTCATCGATCGGTTGTCCAGAACCCAGCTCAGAAAATGCACTAAAAATTCCCAAAACACTTAGGAAGAACCGGAGAAGTAGAATAAATCGGGGAGATATACACTGGATTCACCGTTGTGTTGACCACGTAAAAAATAAAAGTAGGGAGAAAGTTGTCGGTTGCAAAGATACACCTTTAGGCAAAGTTCTTTTTGAGGTCACCTAGAGGCGTAGAAATCCGAAGTCCATTTTAATTGTCGGTCAACGAGTCTATGACAATCACAAGAAGATGCTTAAAGCTTAGGGTTCTCATCAAATCTTAGGTGAGTTGAATGGCAGTAGAAAGCCACTCTTAAACCCTAAAATTTGAAAATCCAAAAAAAAAAAAAATTAGAAAAAAAAGAAAAGAAAAAGAGAAAAAAGAAAATTTTCTTTGAATAAGGTGAGGGCTTGAGGCGGTCTGCAATTTGGCTGATACTCGAGCACTGTTGTGTCTTTGAAAGTTCAGTTCCTAAGTAGACAATTTCTTAATGATTGAAAATAACTCAGGTCCAAATAATCCAACCTAATACTTTATAAATAGCATATAGTTTTTGCTAGGCACTATCAAAAGATAGGCATGGGGGTATGATGTAAACACACTTACACTACTTAAGATGTCTATTTATGCATGTTCTTTAGCATAGGATTGTATTTCATGATATAAATATTGCATAACATGCATCATCTTGCAGTTCGAGTAGTTTGAATAAAATGGAGGTTAATTGTCTCCTTTTATGTGCTTGGATAGGGCAAACATTTTATCAGGGCCTTAGATCAAAGATCCAATCGTATGGATGTGATCAAGGCGACGATTGGAGTTCAACGACTCCAAGATCGCCCTAACCAGGCATCTGTAGCATCAGATAGTGACTGGGGAACCCTAGAAGATTAAGGGCCAGGATGGTGTAAATCCGCACTTCAAATGACAAATCCTACCGCATGGATGGATTCGGATAGACGATCGCAGCCCAACGACGCAAAAATCGAGTCAATCCAGCATCCGTGGCACCATCTACAACTTCCAGAAGATGGACGGCCAAGATGGCGCCAGGTGGCGCCATCTCGGTCACCCAAACTGCCGCTTACATTCTCTGAAGATGCCGCACCCGCTCCCTCTCCGCCGTTGGATCTCAATCTAATGGTTGTGGATGGTCGTGCCTGAAAGCACCCGCTCGACCATCCACTCCTCATAGCGTAGTGGTCGAGCGCGCTTACGCGAGCTGCGGGCATGGGTTCGAACCGTAGCGAAGGGGAGAATGGCGCGGGCGTGCGGGAGATGGTGGGCGTTGGATCATCATAAAACGGCAGTCTGCGCTCAATTGAGATCACGTGCTATTGCACGCGCGGCGTCACGCGACATCGCACGCGCTGGGTGGGAGTGCAGTAGTGGGAGATCACGCATTCTAAGCCGTCCGATCTCGCGATCGGACAACTGAGAATTAAAGAACGTGCATGGGAGTTGAGGAAGCGCGGGCAGCTGAGGAGGTGCACGTGGGCGCGGGTGCTACGCCCACGTTGGGGCTTTAGTAACGGATTTATCCGTCACTAAAGACCCCTCATTTATTATTTTAAAGATGTAATGACCATTTTGCCCCCACTCCTTGCAACCATAAATGGAGACCCCCTCCATACAAAATTCTCATCCCTTCCTTCTCCTCTCTACCTCTCCAAAGCTCAAGAGAAGCTTGTCCCACAGTTGGGATGCCTCTCGCGAGATAAAGTCCAAATTTTTGTCCCCCTTTGGAAGTGGATCCCGCGACGACGATGGCGTGCTGCTCCGTTCCCGTTCTTATGCTTCGTCCTCCTTCGTCCTACTTCGTCCTCCTTCCTCCAGGCATCGTCCTGTCCGGCTCGTCCTCCAAGCGACCGTCGAGGAGGATTTCTCTCTCCCTATTCTTTTTTCTGCTTTCTAGTATAGATTTATTGCTTTCTAGAGTAGTTCTGCTCGTCCTCCAAGCGATCGTCGAGGACATTTCTCCCTCCATTCTTTTAATGCTTTCTAGAGTAAATTTATCGCTTTCTAGTGTAATTGTTTTATGCTTTCTAGTTGTAATGAACAATCTCCTTAATGATAAATTCTCTGTTTATTCTACATCTCATTTTGATTTCTATGTGTAATATTCTCTCTCTCTCTTACCCTCTCTCTCTCTCTTCTATTTATTGTAAATAATTAGATAGTTTTAAATTGAATTACCTTGTGAAAAATAAAATGAAACATGTAGATTTTAAATCAAACGTCCGCCTCCCTGTGTTCGACCCGGAATTTTCATTTCGGTATAAATTTTATTTGTTGAACACGAGTTCTTCGCTTTCAAACTACAACGACAGGTTTTCCAAAACCAAACACGTTAGCATAGCAATTCGTATGTTCAACATTTTGGCGCCATTGCCGGGGATCGAACCCGGGTTGCCCGCGTGAACTCGGGTTGCCGAGGAGGCGATGATCTTTGATTTCTCTTCGTGTTTTGTAACTTACAAATCATTTACCTCACTTTTCTCCTTTCTTATTGTAATTCCAGGTACTCTTCTGAGACGAGCAAAAGTGGTAGATTGGAGTAAAGTGCTGTGGAAGGTTTTGTAAGTTATCCCCCATTCTTTCCCCCTCCATAGATTTCATTCGCCACATTAAATCCAAACTCCAATTAACCTAGGTGTTTGCATAAATCCTAGGAATAGTTTGGTTGTTTGGATTCTCACTCACATTCATTCCACCTTCATTTATATATAAAAAAAAAGACAAAAAGATAATTTTGTGGGGAAATTTTCAACAAACACACAACGTACACCCACATTCAAAGGCACCTAACCAAATTGATTTGTTTCTACTCAACCGGGTTCTGATCTGTGGAACCGGTACACATAAAGTAACACATAAAAGAGTAGAAATTATTCTAGGTTAACCATCTTTGTGTGCCTAACTTAGTGGTGCATTTTTGGCCAGTTGTTTGAGTTGTTTGGGCTGCACCACTTCAATTAAAATCAACTCATCAAGTAGCTGCCAATTAGGTTCAACTATTAGGGATTTATCAGGTACTCCACATTCTTTTTAAAACTTTAAAGGAAAACATCTTCACCAATGCTTGCAAAACCTGGTGTGCCAACGAAACTTGTTTGAAAACACCTAAAGTTGAATCCTAAAAGCTACTAAGCAAGATTTGAACCTTAAAATTCATCACATCAAAAATAATCTTGCTTGAAAACCACTGGTTGTGCAAGCACACACAAATCAATCAATCATTAAGGGCACAACCCATTGAAAGGGCACATCACATTCCAAAGCACATTCAAACCTAGCCCTAAATAAAACAGAGTAGACATTGGCCTTAAGGATTGGACTCGCTCTTCAGAACCCAGAACGAGATTATTTTCGATTAGTCTGTTTCTACTGTTCAATCTGATGTCTAGCTAGGGGAGTAGAATCAAACGATCGCAGCTGGGGGGTACACTAGGAACCGGAGGTGCAAGCTGACGGAAGAACCTTCTCCCCAATCCCTCCTTCTAACTGGTTGGATTGAACAGACGGAAGTAGATGAAATCGTTTCTTTATCTGAAGACGGGTTTTGGGAGTCTATAGGTCTTTAGGCTAACCCATTTAAGGACATGTTTGACTGTTTGTATTGCAGGGCATCTTTCTTCCTCCCGTGTATCATGAATCCTTCCGCATATTTCATGCATTCCCGCTCTTTTCCTCCTGTTGTGAATTATCCTCAACATGACGATTAACCTGACTTGTATTGTAATCAACCATCAGTTAGTTGGGATAATTCGGATTGGGGATACAACTCCGGACCTCCGTGTTTAGGGTCTAACCCTGAACACTTTGATTGTGATTTCTATCCTTCTTAGTGCCACATCGATTATAGATCGTTTTCCTTTCATGAACAACCTAATACGATCTATAATCAAAAGGATGCATTGATCCTTACCCATCCTATGATTTCACTGCCTTTAGGTCATCACCATCTTTTGAACAATCTGAAATGACCTATTATCAGGAAGGGTATAACGAATATCAATTTGTTAATTCCTCTGCATTGATGTCAAACTTGTCCAACCTTGAACCAACTCATTTGGTTCAGGTTAACCCAGTTCAAGATAAGGTTCTGGCTAACTTAGGGAATATCATTCAATCTTTAGAAGTTCAGCCAATACCTTGCATTGAGAGATGGGAGCCCTTGATTGAAATGATTGATGATTTGAATAAGTCTTTGTTGGATTGGCTTCAGGATGTTAAGGATAAGAACCTCGGTGAGTTTCTACTTGGGAAATTAGCGAAATTGAGGGTGAGATTCGTGGTTGCTTTGATTCAATCTTGGGATGATTCCCAGGATGAACCCTCTTCAGGAAAGCCAAGGACAGAATCCGCTCAGGCACCTGTTGGGGGGGACACGTGTTACGAGGCTGACCAGATTGAATTAAAGCAACCAATTAAGGAAGATCTGATTTCTTCACCTGAGATCCCTGAGCCGGGTTACGAGGAAACGTATATCTCCTTGGAACATAAAGTGACATGATTTTGGGACATACATTGATACGGATCCTGATTTCTTTGATGGTGAAGATTCAAGTTGCGAAGTCTCACACGAGTTTTTTGAACACGATTTCTGTGAGACGATTATACCTGAGGAATCTAAGAGATCATTTGATAGCCTAATAACTGAGGAAACTACTCTTATTAGGGTACACATTACGGATCCAGAATCGCATTTTCTAGAGGAATCAATTCAATGCCCTGATTATCAGTTACACCCCATTGAGCCTACCGATAATTCTATTTCTGAGATAATTAGACCCAAGTCAATTCTGATTCTGCCACATCATTTAGACTTGGTGATTTCAGACGGGATGATTAACATGCAAGAGGTCTCAGAATTTAACATTCAGAATGAGGAGGATAGGAGTTGGGAAGTTCTGATTTGGGAAGTTAATTTTGGAGGAAATGGAAGATTGAGTTGAAGGGTTCCTTTTAAGCTGAAACCATTAAATCAGAACCCTTACGACATTTGTTTCGAGGATGCCAAACTCAAGCACACATTCAATGAATATCCTTTTGAGCTTCAATTCTCTGTAACACAACTTTTTGGTCTTGGGTTGCATCCTCATAAATTGCAGGCCCGACCCCGCTTGCATTCTGATTTTAGGTTTTGGGTAATTTTTATTTAGAACCTAAGATATTCTCGATTATGGGGGATGGGTCTGCACCACAATCTGGTCCACATCTGTGGACCTCTGTTGATAGGTCAGAGGATTCTTCTGTTTATTTTGATTCTGACCTGTACTTGTGAATTTTTCATTTCTTTTCTTTGTATAGTGTGCCTAGCTGAATGCACTAAACTCAGCACATATACAGTTCTTTTTAGTTTTCAACTCGGAGTGGACCTGACATTCACGCAATTCAGGTGCTTTCTATGCTTTTCCCCTCTATTTTATATCTTTTTAATATAATGAGGACTTTGCGTTAGATAGGCATGAGGGGGTGGATATTTATCTTTGAATTCATTCGTCAGCTCCGTAGATTTCTTTTATTTTCTTTAAAAAAAAAAAATGGAATTAGGAAAGAGAATTTGGGTTTAAGAAAATTTTCAATCTTAGGAAATACTACATTACGATTTGAACACAAAGACCCTTCAGGTCTTTGGACTTAATCAGCCTGTGTATCCACAAAAATGTGGATTTATTTTTCGAGTTCTCACCAACATGAATTTTATTTTAATTGGAGTAAATAAATTTTGGGTGATAAGTACGTGACTTATCAACCCACCCTCTGATTTGAGGGAATTTTGGGTTTCTAGCATCTACACACTTTCTTTGCACTGACTCATTGTTCGGCGATTTTAACGGAAGTTGGGTAGCTAATGAACCTTTTAGGGTGATATGGCTGGCAAGTTATCATGGGTAACAACCCATAGGTAGGTTGTCCAGAGCCCAGTCACTGGACCTTTCTCTTTTTGCTGCCTTTAGGTAAATCTTAGACTAGGGAAGCCACCTACTTAAAAAAAAAAAAAGAAAGAAAAAAAAAAATAAAAAAGAAAAGGAGAAAAGAACAAAAAAATAAGCCACACTTCGCCGCACGAGTATGGCTGGCAAGTTGTCGGTGGTAACAGCTCATTGACCGGTTGTCCAGAACCCAACTCAGTAAATGCACTAAAAATTCCCAAAACACTTAGGAAGAAGCGGAGAAGTAGAATAGACTAGGGAGATATACACTGGATTCACCCTTGTGTTGACCCCGTAAAAAATAAAAGTAGGGAGAAAGCTACCAGTTGTAAAGATACACCTTTAGGCAGAGTTCTTTTTGAGGTCACCTAGAGGCGTAGAAATCCAAAGTCCGTTTTAATTACCGGTCAACGAGTCTATGACAATCACAATAAGATGCTTAAAACTTAGGGTTCTCATTAAATCTTGGGTGAGTTGAATGGACATAGAAGGCCACTCTTAAACCCTAAAATTTGAAAATCCAAAAAAAAAACAAAAATTAGAAAAAGAAAAGAAAAGAAACAGAGAAAAAAGAAAATTTTCTTTGAATAAGGCAAGGGCTTGAGGCGGTCTACATTTTGACTGATACTCGGGCGCCGTTGTGTCTTTGAAAGTTCAGTTCCTAAGTAGACAATTTCTTAATGATTGAAAATAACTCAAGTCCAAATAATCCAGCCTAATTCTTTTATAAATAGCATATAGTTTTTGCTAGGGACTAGCAAAAGATAGGCATGGGGGTTTGATGTAAACACATTTACACTACTTAAGATGTTTATTTATGCATGTTCTTAAGCATAGGATTGCATTTCATGATATGAATTTTGCATAACATGCATCATCTTGCATTTAGAGTAGTTTGAATAAAATGGAGGTTAATTGTCTCCTTTTCTGTGCTTGGACAGGGCAAACATTTTATCGAGGCCTCGGATCAAAGATCCAACCGTATGGATGTGATAAGGGCGACGATTGGAGTTCAACGACTCGAAGATCGCCCTAATCAGGCATCCGTAGCATCAGATAGTGATTGGGGAACCCTAGAAGATCAAGGGCCAGGATGGTGTAAATACGCACTTCAAATGACAAATTCGACCACACGGATGAATTCAGATCGACGATCGTAGCCTAATGACGCAAAAATCGAGTCATTCGGACATCTGTGGCACCATCTACAACTTCCAGAAGATGGACGGCCAAGATGGCGCCATGTGGCACCATCTCGGCTGCCCAAATGGCCGCTTACATTCTCTGAACACCCCGCACCTGCTCCCTCTCTGCTGTTGGATCTCAATCCAACAGCTGTGGACGGCCGTGCCTAAAAGCGCCCACTTGACCATCCGCGCCTCGTAGTGCAGCAGTCGAGCGTGCTTACGCGAGCTGCGGGTACGGGTTCGAACCGCAGCGAAGGGGAGAAAGGCGTGGGCGTGTGGGTGATGGTGGGCGTTGGATCGTCATCGGATGGTCGTCTGCGCTCAATTGAGATCACGCGCTATTGCATGCGCAGCGTCACGCGGCATCGCACGCGCCGGGCGAGCGCGCAGTCACGGGCGATCATGCATTCTAAGCCGTCCGATCTCACAATCGGATGGATGAAAATTAAAGAACGTGCGCAGGCATTGAGGAAGCGCGGGCAGCTGAGGAGGCGCACGTGGGCGCAGGTGCTACGCCCACGTTGGGGCTTTAGTGACGAATTTATCGGTCACTAAAGATCGCTTATTTATTATTTTAAAGATGTAATGACCATTTTGCCCCCACTCCTTGCAACTATAAAAGGAGATCCCCTCCATATGAAATTCTCATTCCTTCCTTCTCCACTCTACCTCTCCAAAGCTCAAGAGAAGCTTGTCCCACACCCAGGATGCCTCTCGTGAGATAAAGTCCAAATTTTCGTCCCCCTTCAGAAGTGGATCCCACGACGACGACGGCGTGCTGCTCTGTTCCCATTCTTCTCCTTCGTCCACGCGTCGTCCCGTTTGGCTCGTCCTCCAAGCAACCGTCGAGGAGGATTTCTCTCTCACTATTCTTTTTACTGCTTTCTAGTATCGATTTACTGCTTTCTAGAGTAGTTCTTCTCATCCTCCAAACGATCGTCGAGGAGGACATTTCTCCCTCCATTCTTTTAATGCTTTCTAGAGTAATTTATCGCTTTCTAGTGCAATTATTTTATGCTTTCTAGTTGTAATGAACAATCTCCTTAATGATAAATTCTCTATTTATTCTACATCTCATTTTGATTTCTATGTGTAATATTCTCTCTCTCTTATCCTCTCTCTCTCTTCTATTTATTGTAAATAATTAGGTAGTTTTAAATTGAATTACCTTGTGACAAATAAAAGGAAACGTGTAGTTTTTAAATCAAACGTTCGCCTCCCTGTGTTTGACCTGGAATTTTCATTTCGGTATAAATTTTATTTATTGAACATGAGTTCTTCGCTTTCAAACTACAACAACAGGTTTTCCAAAACCGAACACGTTAGTGTAGCAATTCGTACGTTCAACAATGCCCTAACAGGCAGCTTACAATTATATCACAGGCAATTGCTAGCAGCTTAACTTAATCATGTATACAAATACAATCATACCGTACAACGGGTTCATTCATTTCTCTGTCCTATAGTTCATGCCACATCCTTTGGGATCCAATTGGCTAATTTTACAAGCACATTCTTAATATAATTGGCAGAAGTAGACCACTCTACCAGACAATCCGAGAGTAATAGGGGCTTGAACCGTAGACCCAGGCGCCTTTGTGAGCTCCAAACATGCAGCAGGCCGAAACCCTAAGCCAAGGAACGCATCACAAAGGAGGATTTAGAACATTGTACAAAGTTTTCTAGTATGTAGAGAAACTCACAAGGAAACTACAAACACTTCATTTACGTAAAATGGATCCCGATCGAACCCCAAACGGGTCAAAAACGTGTCTACAGACAAAAATTAGACGTCTAGAAGCATGTCCAGACGTGTTAAAAGATACAGAATCTCACCTCAAGTCACTGCGGTGTCCTCAAACGTCTAGGACTCCCTTGCAATCATCTAAAGGCGGTTCCAGATGTTGGACCTATCCTCCGGTCATCTGGAAGCACCTCCAGTCGTCTGGTGAGCTGATTAGACGTTCGAAAGTGCGTGGGAGGGCGTTCTACGCACCTTCCCAAGGCTGCTCCTGCATACGACAGCGCAGCCACCATAAAATCAAACCAGCAAATCTTCTACGGCTCGGCCTGCATGGTCATAACTGCGAAAAGAACGTACCTTCGCGATAAAGGTGCTTCTGAAGGTGGAGATGGTGGTGTGTGGAGTGGAGAGGAGAAGAGGGGAGGCTGGCCTTTTATAGGGGTTGTGGGTTTAGGGTTTGGGTAGGAAGGAGGAGAAAGGAGAGAGAGACGATGTTCTGCACACTACCTACGCACAGAGCGCAGAGTGCGTACAAAAGTTTCATTTTCAGATGTCTGGGAAAGGGTCCAGACATCTGGATAGTCGTCTTACTGACACTCCAGACGTCTTAAAAGGCTAAAAGTGGGACGGGTCTTTACAGCTGAAGATGAGTTGATGTGAGCTTCATGAGGTGAAGAGGAGCTGGGACGAGTTGACATTTAGATGATTGGAACTTCTATCTTCTTCTTGAATTTTTGCCTTTCAATATGCCAGGGTTTAGCTGATTTCCAATGTTTCCTCATTCTTTAACAAGCAAGTGATGTATATAAGTACATAAAATAATAAGAAAACCTACTATTGCATGCAATAATCCTAATTGTACATGAATGCCTAAATGCAAACTAAAACTATAGTGCAAATGCATAAAACCTCAGAACTAAGTGTGAATTGAGACTAAGAATGATGATAAACAAGAGTTTATCAATTCCACCTTCGTACCTCATGGTGCGAGCATCTCCTTGTGAGATCAATAAATCGCACCCATGCCTTGTGGAGTTGTTCGCTCGGATTTTAGGTAAAGGTGGTGAAGGCTTGTCTTAAGGCATTCATTTTTCCTATGAGAAAGAACTTAAGAAAGGCACTTCTAAGTTCTTCCTGGAGAGTGTGATTTCGTATGTGAAAAGATTTGCATTAGAAAGCCCATCGTCGTAGTGTGTAGAAATCAGCTACTAGATAAAATTTATATCGAAACTTCAAGGGAGTCTCGGGTCGAACACAGGAGGTGAACGTTTGGTTTTGAAATCCGCAATTTCAATTTTATTTATTTTTGGTGTTTTTATCTTTTATGATTTTTTTTGGTATTTTATAAGGTAAGAGATCATATCGGAAAAACATTATCTAACTAATGTACTTGCAAGATAAGAGGGAGAGAGAGAGAGAAAGAGAAACAATCATATATATTTTCAAGACAAGTGTTTGCTACAAATAATCAAGAAACTACAACTACACTAGAAAGCGATAAAAGATAGAGGTGAGAAGAATTCTCGTCGACAGTCGCTTGGAGGATGACTTGCTCTGATGACGCCTTGGACGAATGTGGTGGGAAGCTGGAGGAAGGAGAATGGCGGTGGAGGAAGGAGGACGAGGCGGGATGGTGTCATGGAGAGGATCTACTTCTTGAAGTGGTGAGCGATGGCCACGGGATGCTCCATGAAGGAGGTGAGAGGCAGGAAAAATCTTTGTTTTCTACTCTAGAGGAGCATCCTAGGCTTGGGACAAGCTCTCTCTAGAGCCTTGGAAGTGGTGAGGGAGAGGAAGGAAGAGATGAAAAAGAATGGGAGGGGTAGGTGTCCTTTTATAGTGGAGGAGAAGATGCATTTCGTACATAGGACATTTAGTGACAGCCATAAATGTCGTTGAAGATCGGACGTAAGTGTCATTGAATGTCTAGCTTACGCGTCCCTTGCATGGCGCTTGCTGCTGTGTGCTGTTGCTACACAAATGCATGCCTGTGCTACTGCGCTCGCCCATGTGCTGCGCGTGCTTGTAGGGCTACATGCGTGCCCATAGGTAGCCTGGATAGTGCCATGTGGTGCAATCTAGGCCATCTATCTTCTTTCCTTTGTAGGGGATACTACAAAAGTTGGATCGAGTCAATGTTTGTGTCGTTGGGTTACGATTGTTGACTCAAATGCATCTGTGCGGTCGGATTTGTCGTTTGAAGCTCTAAATTGCATCACCTAGTCCCTTGGTCGTTGATCTTCCTCGGATTGTGTATGGTGTTACGGGACTTCGATTAAGGAGATTTTGGATGCATTGGTCTCCGATCATCGTCTTGATCAGATTCGTATGGTTGGATTGTCAATCCAAGGTCCTAAATTAAATCTCCACTCCTGGCCATAAAAGGGTGCAATTAACTTAAAATTTATACTCACTATTCTAAATGTAGAATGGTGCATGCTATGCAATATTTATAGTATGGAATGCATATCTAAGTCTAGGAACATGCATAAATAGGTATTTTATCCTAAATAAATGTGTCTACATCATACCCCATGCTTATCTTTTATTAGTCCCTAGTAAAATCAAACTAAATGCTATGTATAAAATCAAAATTAGGACTCGATTACTTAGGCCTAAGTTGTTTATTAACAATAGAAAATTTCAGCTAAGGTCCTAAACTACGAAGACTCAACAGTGCCCAGGTGCCTGCAAAAATGCAAACTGCCCAAATCCTCACCTTATTTTGACAAGGAAAGATACATTTTTTTTTTCTATTTTTCTTCTTTTATTTCTTTTTGGATTTTTGAGTTAGTGTTTCGAGGCAGCTTTCTACGGCTACCCAACCCACCCAAGACTCAAAAAGTACTTTAAATTCGAAGCATCTTGTGAAAAAGTGATAGACTCATTAGGCGGGCATTAAAACGGACTTCAGGTTCTATGACCCTAGGTGACATAAAAGAATTCTGCCTAAAGGTTTAGTTGTTCAATCAGTAGTTTTCTCCGTACTTTTTTTATATTTTTTTATCAAGTCAATAAAAGGGCGAACCCAGTGTATATCTCCTCAGTTTATTCTACTTCCCTACTTCTTCCCTATGTGTTTTGGAAATTATTTATGAATTTCATGAGCTGGGTTCTGGGCAACTTGCTGATCAGCTATTACCACCGACAACTTGCCAGCCATACTCATAAAGTGAAGTGTGGCCTATTTATTTATTTATTTATTTATTCTTCTTTTCTATTTCTTTTTCTTTTCTTTTTTGTTGGGTATTTCTCTAGTTTTTTCTTTTTCTCTAAGTAGGTGGTTTCACTGATATAAGATTTATCTAAAGGCAGTAGGAAGAGAATGGTAGTGTGGCTGGGCTCTAGACAACCAGCCAATATGCTGTTACCACTGATAACTTGCCAGCCATACCACCCTAGAAGGTTCATTAGCTACCTAATTTCCATAAAAATCATCGAAAAGTGAGTCAGTTCAAATAGTGTGCAGATGCTTTGGACTTAAAGTACCCTCAAATCAGAGGGCGAGGTGACAAGTCATGTACTAATCACCCCAATTTATTGACCAAGTTAGAATAAAATTACTTAACGAGGACTCTAGTGGACACCCGGGATGATTAAGCCTGAAAACTTGAAGAGTCTAAGTGTTCAAGTGCTAAAGTATCATTTCCTATAGTTAACAACTCCTAATGTCTAAGTTCTCTTCTCCTAATTTGAAAATTTTTTTAAAAAGAAAATAAATGAAATTGTACAGAGCTAACAAAATAATCTCACAATTAAATATTCAACCCCCCATTCCTAATTGATGCAATGTCCACATTGTAAAAATAAAGACATGAAAAGGGAAGAGTAAACAAAATATCACATGAATTTCATGAAAATCCGATCAGCTCCATAGAGAGAAAAGAGTATACACACGTGATAAGTTTAATGCCTTTAATTAGGCATAACATACAATCAAGGAATAAATGAGGAATTCACAGGTGCAAATCAGGATCAGAATTAAAAGATTGATCCCAAGTCCCGCTAGCAGAAGATGTCCATAGATGTGGACCAAATTATGGTGCAAGCCCATGCCCCAGGGTTGAGTGGTTCTAAGGCTCTGGATGAAAATCACCAAGAATCAGAGATTATTGTGTTTGCGAGGCTGGGCTTGAGATTTTGTGGTGTTCAACCCAGGTCTAAAGTGGCGGACAATAGGTAGATTTGATTCACTAGATTTAGGTGTCCACTTAGAGTTTGGCTTAGAAAGATAGTGAATTATTCTGTACTTGGGTTGCACGTTAAAGATATCATAAGGGTCCTGGTAAAAGGTTGGTGGTTTTAGGCCAATAGGAAACCTTAGATCCAAAATTGTGTTTCCATCAGAATTAGCCTCCCAGATTTTCATTTACAAATTTCTACCATCCAAAATCAAGGTTTCTGGGACATCTAGATCATTGTACAACCCATCTAAAATATCCAAGTCCAATAATTATGGCTGAATCAGGATTGAGTTGGTTACAATGATCTCAAAAGTTTCATCATTTAGCTTTGTGGGGTGTGCTTGAAGATTAGGGCTATCGATTGAATCTTCTAGTAAATCAGAATTCAGATCCAAGTTAGCCCCAACAAGATCACAATCTTCAATTATCGGGCTATCAAATGATTGATCAAGTTCCTTTGGCTTGTTTGACTCACTAAAATCATTTTCGTTAAGCTCAAGTGAGACTTCACCTAAAGATTCCTCAGCCTCAAAATGAAAGAATTCCTAATCCTCATTTATATGTCTCAAAATCTTATGTTGTTCCTTTGTCTATTGAGACATTTTTCCTTGCACCCCTAGCTCGGGGATCTTAGGTGAGAAAATTGGTTTATCCTCCATCTAAACCAACCTAGTCATCCTCGATTTCATAAAAAATGTCCACCTTAACAAGTGCCTGAGTGGGTTCTAATATTGGCTCTCCTGAAGGGGGTTCATCCTGGGAATTCCAAGATTGGACAAGGCAACCACTAATTTCATCCTCAATCTCGACAATTTCCGAAGTAGAAACTCACCTAGGCCCCTATCATTAACAACTTGGAGCCAACCCAATAATGAACTATTAAGTTCATCAATCATTTTGATCATGGGCTCCAATGCTTCAGTGCATGGTGTTGGCTGATCTTCTAAAGTTTGTATAGTGTTCCTCACGTTAGAGAACACCCTATCCTGGACCTGGTTCACCTGAACCGAATGGCTTGGTTTAGGGTTGGGTGGGTTTGGGTTAAAACTAGGGGAGTCAAGAAATTGAGATTCTTAGGGTCCTCCCTGATAGTAGGTCATTTCAAGTTGTTCAAAGAATGGTGGTGACCTATACTTAGTATAATCCTAGGGAGGATAGGTGTTATATCCTTCCTAATTGTAGATCAGGTTGGTTTGTTCAAAAGAGGGCGATGATCTATAATCATTGTAGCTCAGGAAGGATAATAACCATGATCATAATGTCCAGGGTTAGGTCCTGGACATTGAGGTCCGGAATCATATCCCTAATCAAAGTTATCCAGCTAGTGAATGGGTAATCATAAGTGGAGTCAGGATAGTAATCATCTTAAGGATAAGTGGTTGTAGGAAGGTAAGATTGGAATTGTGTGTATAGTGTGGAAGAATACATGATGAAGTAGGAGGGAAAATAGAATAGAGAAAGGTGTCTTGCAGTACAATCAACCAAACTTGTCCATAAGTGGGTTATCCTAAAGACCTACAGACTCCCAGTACTCATCTTGAGATGACAGAAATGATTTGATCTACTTCTATCCTGTCAATCCAACCAATTAGAGGGAGGGGTTGGGAAGAAGGTTCTTCCTTTGGCTTTCACC
The DNA here is from genome assembly GCA_037157565.1 of Thalassia testudinum. NCBI lineage: Eukaryota > Viridiplantae > Streptophyta > Magnoliopsida > Alismatales > Hydrocharitaceae > Thalassia > Thalassia testudinum. The sequence goes on along the minus strand of JAZHRO010000014.1, from coordinate 124,416,522 downwards.
TTTGATTCATTTGATAGCCCCAACTGTGGTCATTTGACACTACTCCCCTAACTAGACATCAGATGGACTAGTAGAAGCTGATTAATAAAAAAAAATCTCAATCTGGGCCTCGAAGAGTGAATCAATCCTTACGACCAACGTCTACTCAGTTTTAATTAGGCTTGGGATGATTGTGCTCTTGGGATGTGATGGGCACTTTAGATGGGTTGTGCCCTTAATGATCAGTTAATATGTGTATGCATGCACAACCAGGGTTTGCAAATAAGGTTATTTGATAATGTGTCTTTTAGGGTTTAACCTTGTTTATTATCTCTTAGGGTTTAATGTTTAGGTGTATTCAATCAAGTTTCGGAGAACACTCCAAGTTTTGAAGTCACAACTCATGGTATATTCCTTTAAAACTTAGAAATAATGTGGAGTGCTTGGTTTGTTGCTAAAAATTGAACCCTAAGTGGCAAGCTACTTGATGGATCACTTTTATCTTAAGTGGTGCGGCCCAAATAGTTCAAGCAATTGGCCTATTGCACCACTTGATTAAGGCACACAAGGATGTTTAAACTAATCAAATTTCTACTCACTTATGTGTGTGTTGAGTTTGAGTGTATCGGGTCCATAGGTCAGAATCCTGATTAAGTGGTAGAATCAAAGTGATTGTGCGCCTTAGGATGAGAATTTGTGGGTGTTAAGTTTGTCTCTTTAATTGAATCCCACAAGAGAAGAGTTTTTTTTAATTTTTTTTAACTTATGCCGGTGGGTGAGGTGAGGTGAAATGACAATCAAACAACCAGGACTAACCTAGGGTTTATGCAAGCACCTAAGTTCGTTTGGGTTTGATTTATTAGGTGATGGAATGGAATCTAGGGTAGGGGTAGTGGGATACACTTACAAAATCTTTATTCGCACTTTTCTCCGATCTAACCACTTTGGCTCGCCTTGTAAGAGTACCTGTAATCACAGTAAGATCAGAGAAAAAGTGAGATAAAAGTTACGTTAGGTAGAAAAGTGTGAAAAAAATCAAAGAGCGTTGCCTCCCTGGTAACGACGACAAAATGGTGAGCATCATTTCATATGTGAAAAGATTTGCGTTAGAAAACCCATCGTTGTAGTGCGTAGAAATCCGCTACCAGATAAAATTTATACCAACACTCCAAGGGAGTCCCGGGTCGAACACAGGGAAGTGAACATTTATTTTTAATTCTACGCTTTCGATTTTATTTGTTTTTGATGTTTTTATCTTTTCTGATTTTTTTTTGGTATTTTATAAGGCAAGAGATCAGATCGACAATACTTTATCTAATTAATGTACTTGCAAAATAAGATGGGGGGAGAGAGAAACAATCATATATATTCTCAAAACAAGTGTTTGCGACAAATAATAGAGAAACTACAACTACACTAGAAAGCGATAAAAGATATAGGTGAGAAGAATCCCCCTCGACGAGCTCTTGGAGGATGACTCACTCTGATGACACCTCGGATGGATGTGGCAGGAAGCTGGAGGAAGGTGGACGGGCTGGACGACATCGTGGTCAGGATCTACTTCCTGAAGTGGTGAGAGGATGACCACAGGATGCTCCACGAAGGGGGATGAGAAGTGGGAAAAAGCTTTGTTTTCTACTATAGAGGAGCATCCTGAGCTTGGGACAAGCTCTCTCTAAAGCCTTGGAGGTGGTGAGGGAGAGAAAGGAAGAGATGAAAAAGAATGGGAGGGGTAGAGGTCCATTTATAGTGAAGGAGAAGATGCATTTTGCACATAGCACATTTAGTGATAGCCATAGATGTCGCTGAAAATTCATTGCAAGCGTCGCTGAAGGTCCAGCTCACTCCCCCATGCACAGTGCTTGCACACACTCCGCACGACCGTTGGCACTCGCTGCTGCGTGCCTATGCGCGCTACGCACTCCTCGCGCATGCTGTGTGTTGCTACTGCACGCGCCCATGCGCTACGCATGTTAGTGGTTCTACTTGTGTGCGATGCTGCGTACACGCCCATAGGTAGCCTGGATAGCACCACGTGGCACAATTTGGGTCGTCTATCTTCTTTCCTTTGTAGGGGCTACTACAAAAGTCAGTTTGTGTCGATGTTCGCTCCGTTGGGCTGCGATCGTCGACCCGAATCCATCCATGTGGTCAGATTTGTCGTTTGGACCTCCAAATTCCATCACCTAGTCCCTTGGCCATTGATCTTCCTTGGACTGTGTATGGTGTTACAGGACTTTGATCAAGGTGATTTTGGCGTCTTGATCAAATTCATATAGTTGGATCATCAATCCGAGGTGCTGAATTAAATCTCCTTCTCTACTGGCCATAAAAGGATGCAATTAACCTAAAATTTATACACATTATGCTAAATGCAGAATGGTACATGCTATGCAATATTTATAGTGTAGAATGCATATCTAAGCCTAGGAACATGCATAAAAAGGCATTTTATCCTAAATAAATGTGTCTACATCACTTCCCAAGTCCTATAGGTTTTCCTAATCCTTAAGAAAGAAAGGGAACATTTTCATGATCAAGATATCCTCATCCATGTTCCTTGGTCCAAAGGTCCTTATATTCAAAAGTTCTTCTTAGTGTTGGAAAGGATAAGGTTGATGATGTTGGGTTTTAGTTTTGAATCATCCTTAGTGTAAGATAGCGTAAAGTATCTTTTTGGTTGGGTCTAAGAGGAATTATAGAAATTCCTAAGCAGTTTAGGCTTACTCAAATTTTACAGCCGTTGGAAAGCCTCAAGGATAGTGTTAATCTATCTATCATGGTGTTGCCCTTGGGCCTTGATCTAGAGTTCGAGTGCAGCTATAGGGTCATTCTCAATGTGGATATCCTCCTCCCTCTTATCCTCCCTCTGGCTAGAACTAGCCATAGCAGTGGGATGTGTGGTAGATTGAGACAACATCTTACTAGGATTCCTATCCAAAGGTGGTACTAAATTCAATTTCAAAAATCTCCTACCTTGCATACAAGAAAAATCCCAGGAGATGAGAGGGGAAACAGGAGAGAGAGAAACACCCACCTACATAGTACAAGAAACCAAACAAGCCATATAGTGTAACCCTAATGGACTTAAGCCTTGAAATATATAGAGAGACCAATGAACAAATCCACCCTTGTGTCCAACAAATAACTTGGTTAGGCTGACTTAGGTCGGTTAGAGGGGGTGCTTCCCAAACCACTATCTAGGTGCCAATTATGTAACACTTGCCCAGCTTAAGTCAATGATAGTTAGATCCCTTAGCCTAACACCAAGTTATGTACTGACAGAGAGGCAGGGAATTTATCCACTAAAATGACTATATACCCAAGACTAAGTTATCTTGCCTAGGGCATGTCTACTCTTTTTCGAAGGGCTAGGAATTTTGTGCTCTTAGAGATGATGGGTGTTAGGGGGATATTTGCCTTTAATTATCAAATTTCAGAAAGTGTGTAAGTGCATAACCAAGGGTTCTGAAACAAGACTTTTAGAATGAATGCCTTTGACGATTAAAGTCTTGTTAAGCAATGTTTAGAATTTGAGTTTTTAATAATTCAAACAAGTTTTGTTGGCACATAAGGTTTTGCAAGCACTTGTAAAGATATAATTTCCTTAATTCAAAAAATGTTAAGTTCCTAGTCAAATTCTAAAATAAAACCCAAAATTAGGCAGCTTCTATAAATAAATCGATTTTAGATTACGAAGTTGTGTGGCCCAATCGAAAAAACATATGGATTCTAAGAACCACTTAGTTTGGAACAAAAAAAAAGTTTTTCTAGAATTTTTCATTCATTTAAAATAATTTTAATGGAATTGTTTATGTACTAGGGTAAAAAAGTCAGAAAGGACCCTTAGTTTACTAAATGACTAAATCAGGTAGTCATCGTGATAAAAAAATTCCACCAATTTTATATGAGATTTCTAACTTGATTAGTAATCCAATAGAAGTGATTTCGGGCAATTTGAATTTGTAGAAAATTCTGAAGACTTTAAACAGTACAAAAATATAGGTTCCTTTTTGACTTAGACCCAGGTTTGATTTACGAATTTTTAAAATTGTTTCACAAAGAATATAGGCCTGAAATTTGGTATAATGATTCTCAATTTATAAATGCACACTCAGTTCAAATCTTGTGATTTTTGAAAGTCACAATTTTTTGAAATTAATTTTTCAAAATTGAATTTTCAATCTACACGAATTCAGAAATCTTGTTTTCTAAGTTTAGATTGAAAAAACAACCACAAGAGAGATTTCATTTTTTAGAAAATTTTTTTTTAGATTCATTTAGCAAATAAACAATGCAACCAAGAAATCAAATCTAATCCTAGGGTTCAAATCAAACCTATGTGGACAAAAAGATATTCTTTTTCTTTTTTCTCCTAAAAGAAACCTAAACATAAGATGAAGAGATGTACCTAAGATCTTCACCCAAACTTTCTCTATCTACCATATCGTGGCTCAATCCCCTGCTCTTACATGGTTTCCTACACATAAAACATTAAAGGAGATAGAGTAAGTTAGAAATCAGAATGCAAAACTAATATGAAATCGAAAGCAAGATTCGTTGCCCCCTTAGGCAACAACACCAAAATTGATTCTCTGAATTTTTTGTGGCTTAACTTTCTATATAAGAAATTACAAAATTCACATAATAGTCCCCTATTAAGAAATCTGATCTACTATTGTTTTGTTGATTTGTTTGAATTTTAACTGCTTTCCTACATATCCAAATTCACTGAAATCACTTGCATTGGATTCCAAGTTAAAATGCCATGCTCTGAAAACATATTGGGAATTTTTGGACACTTTTTGCTATCTGATTCACTGAAAAAACCAACTAGGGGTCTTTTTTGACTTTCGGACACTAGTACGTAAAAAATTTGGAAAAAATATAAAAAGGTATCCAAAATTTAGAAAAAAATATTTGTTGTGTGCCTAACCCAATGGTGTTTGCGAAGCCATTGTTGCATTGTTTAGGCTGTGCCATTGGGTCAATAATAAAATCAATTCATTTAGAAGTTACATAAGTAGGGTTCCACTTTAGGGTGCACTAGACTTAACTCAAAAATTCAAAGGAAACAGACAAGAAACTCACTTGTTTGTAAAACCATTACTTATACACAAAACCTTTTTGAAAAGATTTTACCAGTACAACCCTAAAATGTACACTTAAATATTGGGACCTAAAATGACACTTTATAAACAAAAAAATTAACTCTAGACCGTTGATTAGCATACACACACATTTTGAAATTGATTAAATTGGGCAACCACCCCCTTCATGGCCACCATCTAAATCCCATGTGCAGTAAAGGCCAACCCTAACTAATCTGATAAACGTGCTCTAGGAAGGAAGAGTTTATTCAAGTCGATTAGAGTAACACTATTCATGATGTGGCCTTGTCTAGGTGGATAATTTGTGACAAGAGAATATGGTGTGGTAACAACGTTAACCACTAGTGCAGGTCTACCATGTGAGTTTTCCTAGTGGGTCCCTATTCTCTGGCAAGCAAACTAATTTGAGGGATGTTAAGGTGTGATTAAGCCTTAATTAGCTTGGATTAGGTCAATAGGTGCACACAATAGAGCTAGAGTTGTTTGATTGAATTGTGCAATAATTTCTTTCATTTGTTCTCCTCTTATCTCTTGGCCTTTCTTCCACTTGTATGCGAGATATAAGATCTCAAAACCCTAGGCTCGAAGTACCCTTGGATTGTACTCCAACTAGATTAAGGAAGAGAAAACTTGATTTAAAAAATCCTGAATCTGAATCTAATTTGCAAATCAACTCTTATCAAATGGAATCCAAACAACCAAGTTCCATGGGGGACAGAATCCTGATCAACTTATGGACCCTACTCAAATTACTTTCTTACATGAATAATTCATTCAATTCCAAGCAAACCATAGGAAGTAAATGATAAAGCTAATTCAGTCAATTCAAAATCCACCTCAAGGGGAATAGCCTAGAGCTATGAAGGGTTTCTATAATCCTTTCCTTGTTGCTCGTGAACCTTATGGATGGGTTTTGCTGGTTGAGGCCCAATTTGAGATAAACTGGCTACTATAGCCCTGTTGCCACATTTTTATGGAAAATAGCTCAGAGGATCCATTTTAGCACCTGGAGGAGTTGACTACCATTAGCCAAACAATCTGGATATAAAATATGAGTGAGAATGTCCTGAAGATTAAGCTTTTTCCTTTTTCCTTAAAGGATAAATACAACCATTAGTATAGAATCATAGGGTGACCTATAGATTTTTGGGCAACTCTTGGAGATGCTTTCCTTAGAAAATTTTTCCCTGTTGGTAAAACCAATGTACTTAGGAAGGCCAATACAACCTTTTCTCATCAACCCCGAGAACAATTACATGAAGCTTGGGAGAGTTTCATGGACTTATTGAGAGAATGCCTGTACCATGAAGTACCAAGATGACAGCTAGTCCAGATTTTCTATCAATGACTAAATGAACTATTATGGAATTTGGTGGATGCATCTTGTGGAGGTAACTTCTTGAGTAAGGATGAGATGTGATAGATACATAATTATTTGTGATAAAATGCCTATTTATGCATGTTCATAGACTCATAGATGCATTCAACATATAAATATTGCATAATATGCATTATCACGCATTTAGAGTAGATTGTATAATTTGTATATTAATTTACACATTTGAATGGCTAGGGAATAAGGTGACATATTTCTAGGTTTCAAATTGTAGATCTGACCATATGGATATAATCAAGGTGATGATCGGAGTCGAACACCTCCAAATTCACCCCGATCGAACATCTGTAGCATTCCCTAGAAGCTACAGAAGATTGATAGCCATGGGGTAGGATGATGCAAATTTAGACCTTAAACGAAGAATCCAACCATATGGATAGATTCGGGTCAATGATTGCAGCACAACAACATAAAAATTGACCCAATCTGACATCCCTAGCATCACCTACGAAGAAATGAAGTTGGATGGCCAAGATGGCACCACATTAGCCATCTCAACCATCCAAACCAACCCCAGCACCGTTGCCTCTCCTCAAAGGCAAGTCCTTCAAGAAATCTTAGCCGTTGGATCTTGTTGAATGCTCTGAATCGGTGTTTTAAAAGTAATGCGCTGTAGTATAGCTGATAAATTGTGTAGAACACTTAAAATTTATAACTCAGAAAAAGTTCGAGGTCAAACATAGAGAGTAATATGGCAATCTACCTCAAAATCACAATTGTAAGCAAGAATATAGCAACTAATAGCAATCAAGCACAAATGATATAAATATAGATTCAAGAGTCAATGTGGCAAAAAGATTAGGGTAAAAATGGTGATTTGAATCAACAAATTACCCTATTACAATTATACTCAAATAATGCTACAGTATCAATCAACAAAATGCCACATATGATAAGTGCATAGTGCACTCAGAACCAGCAATAGAGGCAAAGGACTGTCTCTTCAAACCTAAGGGAGAGGCACAACAGAACACAGCACCAACACCAATAGAGGCGAAGGCCTCTTCAAATTTCTCTAAGTGTCGAGAGATAGGCAGCGAGGCAAAAACCCCCCCTCTCTCTTTCTTTCTCTTCCTTCTCTCTCAGAATCAAACGAACCAAACCAGACCCGGGTAACTGGGTAAACGGACCGAGGCCCAGACTCGCGTGGCGTGAGCGTGGGTGAGGGCATGTGCATGTGGAGTGTGTGTGTGGGACCTCACCCTGGTGCTCTCGAAGGAGATAAGCCCTCGTGACGAAAACAATTTAAACCCTGCTGAAGATGTGCTGCACTATGATGTGGGACTATCTTCCCATGCTTATTCATGGGCAGCAGCAGCAGCAGCTCCCACTCAATTGCCATTCTTTGAGCGATCAATGCTCCTAATTAACCACATCGGAGTGTTCTTGAGGCGAATCTGCTTCACTTGGGATGAAGACCTAGAGCAGATGTCTGAAGAACGCACTTCAAGCTCGCTCAAAGCAGCTTCGGCAATGGTGTGATGACCTGCGTACCTGAAATCACGAATATGGCCTCTCAGCCACGTTAGAGCAGTTCAGAACCTTCGCCGTAGAATGGTGAATGCGGTGGCGCGCATGGAGGGGTGAGGGAGCGAGTGTAGAGGTCTGATGACCTCAAGACAGTGGAGCGGAGAGGTGTGGGTTCAGTGGGGTGAATGGATGATCAAAGTCCCAAATTCTTTGGGGCTTTTGATTAGTGAGGTGAGGCGATGCTCATGAGGTAGGTGGTGAGGCTTATGGAGTGGTGTAGCGGATGGAGAGCCTTGCTAGAGTGGTTGTCAAAGTGGAGGAATGTGATGGTGTTGAGGGGAAACGGTGGTCGTGTGTGTGTCGTAAGTGTGGCAAAGGGTAGGGAGAGATAGAAGTGATCTGACAAGGGTGAATATGGATCCATCCCTTGAGAAGATCGGTGATAAATGTCGTGCACAACCTCCTTCCCAAAGGGTGGTTGTGCGAAAGGGTTTTGCGCAGTGGTGGCTCACTGTAGATGTCGAGTTAGCTCAACCACCTTCTTCTCAATGATAGAGACCTTGTCTAGGAGATTGGCCATTAATTCCAAGTTGACGGAAGTGGACAGACCCTACATCTCATGTGCTCCCTGTGGATTCATTAGTGCACGAGTAGTCGTCCGGTCAAACATGCCCATGGATTCACTTTTGATCGAGTTCTCGCACATGTTCTCGAGAATCTCCCACACGGTGTCTTTGTGTTGACCCATGATGTTTCCTCCACAGGTCACATTGACAAACAATCGAATGTCCTCATGGAGTCCCTGGTAAAAAGACTGGACTTGTTCCCATTTATGAACTCCATGGTGGGGGCACTTTCGCATGAGATCTAGAAAGCAATCCCATGCCTCATGAAGTGGTTCTCCTACTTGCTGTGTTAAATGTGTGATCTGGTGCCGTAGAGCATTTGCCCGACCAATAGGGAAGAACTTTTTCAGAAACTCGGATTGTAGTTCAACCCATGTGTTGATTGGATGAGTCAGGGTTTGGTACCAGTGAGCGGCCTTGTCCATGAGAGAGAAGGAGAACATTTTCATGAGCAAGATATCCTGATTTTGAGCTTCTGACCCAAAGGTCTAGGCTAGATGCTTGAGCTGCTTGATATGCTGGAAGGGATATTCAAAATTAAGCCCATGGAATTTAGGAATAGCATGAATCATGTTGGGCTTGAGTTCATTATCAGGACCTCCAGTGTGGATTTAGACTCGCAGTTCCATCGCCACCGCAACGGGATTGTAATGATCTCGCATCATAGGACGCTGCAGTGGATACATAAAGTCTTGGAATAGATCGTTGACGTGCTGAAGATGATTTTGGAGATTGTTTTCTTCTTCTACTGGTTGTTCCTTGAGTATGGATGAAGGAGATCTAGGCTCAGATGAATAAGAGGATATGTCAATATGGTTAGGTGGTTGCATAAATAGGGAAGTCGAGGCTTGGCCTCAACGAGAGTGAATAGCTAATGGAGGCCTCAAGGGTGGTCTTAGGGACATCCTCCCAAAAATGCACCAATGAAGAAGACGAGGGACAGAAGGTGTGATGGACCCAATCAAGACACCCAAATATCTTTGGATGACTATAGAGGTTTGGGGCAAATGATACCCTAGATCAAAAAGTCATCCACCTGAGAATTGCGTGGGTAGCCAGGAAGGGATAGTCCCGCAAAGACCCCTACACAGTAGAGCATCCCCACAGGCTATAGGGTTTCCCCCACCCAACCTTCCTTGTCACTGAGGGTCCAGATTGACCAAAATGGTGACTTGACCTCTTAAGTCTACCAATTTTAAGTTTAGAGTGTGGGTGCTTAGGATTTCACTTGAACTTTAAGATGTTCTTATGAGTGGTGACCTAATTTCAAGATTGGTTGACCCTGCAAGGTGGGTCAACTTCACCAGGTTTGTCGTTGGTTATTAGGTCCCTGCTTTTAGGATTCAAGTGAGATTTAGAGCTTGATTCTTAGGATTTTCTTCTTAGGTAAGTTCAATCAAGGCTTAGGATACATGTGATTTTGGAAGATTGATTCTTGCTTTAAGCAAGTGTGTCTCTAAAACCCTAGAATGGAAACCCTAATTGGTTCTTAATTGGTCAATCAATTAATTCCAAATCTGGCACCTAGGGTTCAATCAAAAAGGTGGTAGCCCTAGGTGTCTTAAATCTCTAAGTAGGTGCAAGAATTAGGTTTGGGATGTTTTCTAAGAATGTATCAAATCAGGCAACTTGTGATGATTAATCTAAGAATAGAATGCAAGTTAACCCTAATTGATTTTTCTTCTTTTAGCTTTTTCAGAATCAGGGGCTTAGTAGAAAGTGGATGGAGTTTACGTTCACATGGAGTGTTTGGTGTTTATCTGACTCTCCTTGATTGGATTCCCCCCTGCATAGTTCATAGCAAAATAGATAGAGCAAGTTAGTATCAAATCAGTTATTGCAATCAAGAGATCAAATTGCGCGTTGCTCTCTGGCAACGGCGCCAAAATCTTGAACACTTTGAATCGGTGTTTTAAAAGAAATGCACTGTAGTATAGTCGATAAATTGCCTAGAACACCTAAAATTTATAACTCAAAAAAAGTCCGAGGTCTAACGCAAGGAGCAATATGACAATCTATCTCAAAATCACAATTGTAAGCAAGAATATAGCAATTAATAGCAATTTAAAGCACCAATGATATAATATAGATTCAAGAGTCAATGTGGCAAAAAGATTAGGGTAAAAATGGTGATTTGAATCACCAAATTACCCTATTATAGTTATACTCAAATAATGCTACAGTATCACTCAATGAAATGCCACACATGATAAGTGTACAGTGCATTCAGAACCAGCAACAGAGGCCAAGGTCTCTCTCTTCAAACCTTAGGGAGAGGCATAACAGAACACAACACCAACACTAATAGACGTGAAGGCCTCTTCAAATTTGATAGGTGTCGAGAGATAGTCAGCGAGGTAAAACCCCCCCTCTCTCTTTCTTTCTATTCTTTCTCACTCAGAATCAAATGAACCAAACCAGACTCAGGTAAATGGGTAAACATACCGAGGCCCAGACTCGCAAGGTGTGAGTGCATGCGTGGGCACATGCATGCAGGGCGTGCATGCGGGACCTCACCCTAGTTCTCTTAGAGGCGATAAGCCCTCGTGACAAAAATAATTTTAAAACTGTTGAGGATGCATCGCTCTACGATGTGGGACTATCTTCCCATGCTTCTTCGTGGGCAGCAGCAGCTCTCGTTCAATTGGCATTCTTGGAGCAGCCAATGCTTCCAATTGACCACTTGGGAGCATTCCTGAGGCAAATCGCTTGACCTGGGATGAAGGCCTAAAGCAGATGTCTGAAGAACGTGCTTCGAGCTTGCTCGAAGAAGCTTTGATAATGGCATGACAACCTATTTACCTGAAATCACGAATAAGTCCTCTCGGCCATGTTAGAGTAGTTCAAAACCTTCACCATAGAAAGATAAGTGTGGTGGAGTGTGTGGAGGGGTGAGAGAGCGAGTGTAGAGGTCTGATGGCCTATGGGCAATGGAGCGGAAAGGTGTGAGTTAGATTGGGTGAACGGATGATCAAAGTCCCAAATTTACTTAGGACTTTTGATCAGTGAGGTGAGGCGATGCTCATGAGGTAGGTGGCGAGGCTTTTGGTGTGGTGTAAAGGATGGAGAGCCTCGCTAGAGTGGTTGCTAGAGCTGAGGAAGGTGACGGTGTTGAGGGGAGAACAGTGGTCGTGCTTGTGTCGTAAGTGCGAGAAAGAGAAGTAAGGAGAGAGAGAAGTGATCTGAGTAGGTAGAGGACGACGGGGAGGAGAGGCGATGTCGGGTTTGGTGTGGCCGGCACCGGAGACGAAGAGAGCTTCGGTGGGAGAGAATTGGCGACGACGAAGGGGATTGGGGCACTAGCTGGTATGGTGCGACGTGGAAGAGGGAGAGGGAGGAGAATCCGTCACTGGTATTGGGAGCAGATGATGAGAGTAGTCGGAGGGAGTCCTCGGACGTCGTGGAACTTTTCGGCAGAAAATGAGCATGAAGAGGACAATTTGTCCTCAGGTGTCTTTAAATAGGCCATAGATAGAGGTTTGAAGCTTGGAAACCATGCTTTCACGCTTGCTAAGTTCGCCTATGTAGGACACCCACATCGCTCATGCATTCGCATGAGAGATTGGGAAAGAATTGGAGACTTGGACATGGCTCAATAGGAAGGAGATTACCTGACGAATCTCGCTTTCAATTTTGAGAGGGATTCATCCAGTAATCACTGTGTCTTGCCAAAAGAAGCTTGTTGGACTAGGATTGCTCCACGAAAATTGTGGAGGGACCTATTTGCAAAGAGTGACAACAAAGATAGGGGGTATTTGCAAGGAATTTCAAAAGCTGAGGGGTTGTGCGTGGGAGAAAGAATCAGATTGGAGCAAATTGCAAACTAGATCAAGACAACCTCTGATTTGCCCCAAATTGTGATAGAAACCTAATTTGGGCCTAAGGAATCCAATGGTGAAGTTTGATTTTGGTTTTGACCTAGTTTGATTGGGTAATTTATGCAAAAATCCAAATTAGGGCAATAGTCTGTCTGAGACTCTATTTTTGGTCAAAATGGGTTCAGATGGTCAAATCAAAGATGCCAAACCTGGGAGAATATTTTTATATGATTTTTAGGAGGTTTAGATGAATTTTATTCTGACCATAATCTCAGTTAATTTAGCGGGTCTATTTTTAGTGTTTCAGATGTCCATTAATTCTTGAAATGCGTGAAAACCCATTTCTATCTGCATGGATCCACTTATTAGGGATTCATGACTAAATGACCTTTAATAGACCTCTGGCGTGTCCCGTGGTTATTCTGTATTTGTGATAGAATAGTAAAATTGTAGAAATAACCCTATTTTCATCTTTTCTTCTCAAAATAACTCATCTTGCTCAAGAGACCTTCTGACTAATATGTAGGAGCTTTTATTGACTTTATAAGACCAAATTGAGCTAATTATTGCTCTTGATGGTGTTCCCATCATACCCCCATGCCTAGCTTTTGCTAGTCCCTTAACAAAATTCTATGAATCAAACCAATTATCTTGGTCGGATGTAACTGTCATGATGCCCTACTAAGCCTCATCTCTAGGAATCAGATCTTAATACCAACAATAGGCCTAGAGCTACTCAAGTACCAACCTAGATCTAGACTTGACTAGCTTTCACCTCAGTCTACCACGAAGGTTTCTAAGGCCCATAAGAACTAACCTAAGGTTCGTTGGACCCAATGGTTAAAGCACCTATGCTTGAAACATGGTTAGCCTAGGTTCAGTTTGCAAGTGCATTTTTTGTAAGAGATATAGAAGGAGATTTTTATTTATGGAAAGCTCTCTTTCTCTTTTTCTTTTCATTATATCTTTCCTTAGATCCATCTTCGGATTCGCCCTAAACAAAGTCTGTTGGATTCCTTGTCCCCATCATCAATCCCCGCAGGGTCCCTAGGAATTGATGATTCGGGATAGCACCGCCTATGGCAACCCCTAGAACCTTGGCTTTCGAGATTTTGGGATAATCTCACCCATGGCATTCTGAAGCTAAATCCAGACCCTGGCAATTGACATTTCATGATAATGCTACCCATGGCATCTGAACCAACACAAGGTGCTTACATGCCCCTGGTAAGATATCTAGGTATCCTAGGAGACAAGCACTGAGGAGACGATATGTTATTGTGCATCTTCGAGGGGAATTTCCCACCTCCCCATTTTGGGAACTTGTCCAAAGTAATTTGTGTTTTTGAGCCACTCCTAATTTAGATTTTAGGGCCATTTTCAGAATAGAAGAAATGCCTTTTGGCATGATTTCATTATTTAAAGTGCACTGAACCAAACTGTGTATTGTTTAGGGTGCTTAAGTTATCGAGTCCCACAAACTAGGGTTAGTCAACGAGGCCGAATACTTACTAAGTCTTAGACCTAATATGCAAGCTTTGCATTTTCCTCAACCTCTTGAGGACTAATTCGGATCATGACAAGTACGTGAGTGTTTAAATCCAATCAGATCCAAGAGGCCTAAGGTTGGTATTCGTCATTAATCCCTTAAGTTTTAGCCTTCTAGGTCTTAATTCATCATTCGATCCAACCTAGAAGTTAGGTAAGTTTCATATTACTTTGAAGGGACTTAACTTCTTTTATCTTTTTGCTCCTTTCTTCTCTTTTCAATTTTTCTTCCCTCTTCTCATTTTCCTTAAAAATGGTTCTCCTTTTTCCTCAACTTCTTTTATTTTTCCTAATTTTTTTATGAAACCCTTTTTGTGAATTGATTCTCATGGCATTTTGCACTTTAATACCCCCCATGCCTACATTTTGCAATGTCCTCATTATAAATTAGGTGGGTTCGAGTTCAGCTTAGATCGTACATTAGAATAGGTGCAAAGGGTGGGTGGATGGGTTGGGATGACTGTTGTGGACGATTTCAAGCTCTGGTATGAGTACTAGAGGTGGAGTCGGATGTTCTAATGGATGAACCCCGAAGTGCAATATGAGTTCAGCAAAAGAGATGTGTCAAAAGGGATTTGGGTTTTCCATAAAAATGATGGGTTGCATACCGTAAAGCGCTGAGTTTAACACCATCAGCTGGGCGCCATAAGCTCAGTGAGAATGGAGATCAAAAGATACCTCAACCAAGTTTGTATCAGTGAGTTCAGTGAATGGCTTGAGTCGCTGGCCATTAACGATGAAAGGTTTAGAATCAAGGCTAGGTTGACTGATTTCGACGACTACATTTCCAAAGATTCATCTCACCAAGAATGGTCCGATCCATTTAGATCTGAGTTTACAAGGGAAAAGTGTTAGCTTGGCATCAAAGAGTAGGACCTTCTGACTAGGATGAAAAGTTTTTCTAGAAATGTGTTTGTCATGAAAAGCCTTCACCTGCTCTTTGTAAATTCGTGAGTTCTCATACGCGTCATTGCGTAGTTCCTCGATCTTGCTCGTTTGAAGCTGTCGGTGGGTTATGGCCTTAATCAGCTCTAGATTGCATTTCCATACTATCCAATAGGCTTTGTGCTCCATCTTGGCGGGGAGGTGACATGCCTTCCCATACACCAATTTGAACGGAGACATACCTAATTAGGTTTTGTGTGCTGTCCTATAAGCCCACAAAGCTTCTAGAAGTCGGACCAACCAGTCCTTCCTGTCAGGTTGAATAGTGACCTGGAAGATTTTCTTGATTTTTCGATTAGACAGTTCAGCCAATCCATTGGTTTGGGGATGGTAAGGAGTCGAGATTCAATGTGACACCCTATACTTGGTCATCAGGGATTTGAGCTGTGCATTTGTAGAATGGGTCCTTCCATCAGAGATAATGGCATGTGGGACACTGAACCGAGAAAAGATGTGTTGATGAATAAACTTGATTACCACCTTGTGATCATTGGTTAGGGTCAGGATAGCTTTGATCCATTTAGACATGTAGTGTACAACGAGGAGAATGTATTCAAAGCCGTTCGATTTAGGGAAGGGTCCTATAAAATCAATCCCCCAAATATCGAAGATTTTGCATACGAGAATCGGCTGTAGAGGCATCATATCGCGGTGGCTCATGTTGCCCAAGGTTTGTCAACGAGTGCATGCCTTACAGTAGTCATATGCATCCTTGAAGAACGTGGGCCAATAAAAGCCACACTAGAGGACTTTAGCTACGATTTTATGTCCGGAGAAGTGTCTGCCACAGGCTTGGTCATGGCAGAAAAACAGAATGTCCTGAATTTCTACTTCCGCGATGCATCGTTTGATGATCTGATCAACACCAATACAGAAGAGGTACGGGTCTTCCCAGATGTAGTACTTGGCATCAGAAAACAACTTGTCCTTCTTAGCCTTCGACAAATCAAATGGGATTTGATGTGATGCTAAGTAGTTAACCAAATCAGTGTACTAGGGGAGTCCTGCACCAATAGCCATGAGGTGCTCATCAGGAAAGTGTTCTGTGATTGGTTCGAAAGAGTCGATGAAATTAGAAGGAAGATGGGACAAGTGATCAACTACCACATTTTGTCTTCCTGCCTTGTCGTGAATCTCGAGGTCGAATTCTTGCAACACCAAGAACCAACGGATTAGTCAAGGTTTCGCATCCTTCTTTACAAGGACGTGCCTCACTGCGGTGTGATCCGAGTATATGATAACATGGGAACCCAAAAGATAAGATCAAAATTTTTTGAGGCCAAATACTACTGCTAGCAACTCTTTCTCTGTAACTGTGTAGTTACATTGAGCCTCATCAAGTGTCTTCCTAGCGTAGTAGATGATCACGAGTTTCCTGTCTATTTTCTACCCAAGTACCATACCCACTACGTAGTCAGACGCATCGCACATGATCTCAAAGGGCAGAGACCATTCAGGGGATTGCAGGATTGGTGCTTGAATAACTCGATCAGTAGGCTCTCAAATGCATGAGTGCACTCCTCGGTAATTTTGAATGGGACATCCTTTGAGAGAAGATTAGTTAGGGGGTGCGTGATTTTCAAGAAATCAGGAATGAAACGACGGTAAAAACTGACGTGCTCCAAGAAAGAATGGATGTCCTTGAAATCAAATTAACCTTAACTTGATCAAACTGGATGCCTTTTTCAGAGATGAGGTGACCTAGGATAATTCCCTCACGTACCATGAAGTGGCTCTTTTCCCAGGAAAGAACTAGATTCACGTCAATACAGCATTTGAGGATTTAGACCAAGTGCAGGAGGAAATCATCAAAGGATTCCCCAAATACCAAGAAGTTGTCCTTGAAGACTTCAAGGTATTCACCTACCATATCTGAGAATATGGCAAGCAGGCACCGCTGAAAAGTAATAGGTGCATTGCAAAGATCGAATGGCATCCTACGGAATGCGATGTCCCGAAGGGGCAGGAGAAGGTAGTCTTTTCTTGGTCCTCAGGATGGATTGCCACCTAGTTATAAATGGAGTACCCGTCCATGAAGCAAAAGAATTGATTC
Organism: Thalassia testudinum; assembly: GCA_037157565.1. Taxonomy (NCBI): domain Eukaryota; kingdom Viridiplantae; phylum Streptophyta; class Magnoliopsida; order Alismatales; family Hydrocharitaceae; genus Thalassia; species Thalassia testudinum. The sequence continues at coordinate 124,399,576 of JAZHRO010000014.1, read as the reverse complement.
CCTATCAATTTCTCGAGTATCTAATCAATAAATGGCAGTGGGAAATGATCCTTTTTCATGGAGGCATTTAGTCTTCTATAATCAATGCAGACACTCCACGAGTTCGCTATACGGGTCGGTATGGTTTCTTCAATTTCATTCATAATCGCATTGAGTCCTGCTTTCTTAGGCACAACCTGAATTAGACTTACTCAATGATTGTCGGAGATCAGGTAGATGATACTTTCATCTAACCACTTGATGATCTCCTTTTTCACGACATCCTGCAGGATCGGATTTAGGCATCTCTATATTTCATGAGACGGTTGTGAGTCCTCTTCGGTGTAGATGTGATGTGTACAATATGAGGGGCTGATGCCAGTCAGGTCATTGAGAGTCCATCCAATGGCTCTCCGATGTTGCTGGAGGATAGAAATCAAGCGTGTTTCCTAATCAGAGGTGAGGTGTGAATTGATAATCACAGGAAATGTTTTCTTAGAACCCAAAAAGTCATATTTGAGACAGCCAGGGAGGAGTTTCAACTCCATGACTAGATTTTCAGCAGCAGCAGGTGCTTTAGGGTGAGGTTCAAGATCAATGATAGGAGCAATGGATGGTGCGTTGTTGGAGGTTGTCAAGAAGGAGATCATTAAATGGCTAGACGCGGACATTATCTATCCAATTTCCAACAGCCAGTGGGTGAGAACATTCAGATAGTGCCCAAAAAGGCGGGACTCACCATAATAAAAAATGAATTTGGTGAATCCATCCCAACCCGCACCATGACTTCTTGGCAAGTCTGCATTGACTACAGGAAGCTAAAATTAGCTACCAAAAAGGATCATTTTCCTTTGCCCTTTATTGATTAGATTCTAGAACAGCTAACCGGGCATAGTTTCTTCTACTTTCTAGATGGATACTCCAGGTACAATCAAGTTGCAATCAACCTGGAAGACCAAGACAAGATGACTTTTATGTGTCCCTTTGGAACATTCGCTTTTAAGCGGATGCCTTTCGGCCTATGCAACACACCAGCTACCTTTCAACGATGCAGGATGGCCATCTTTTTAGACATGATCGGGGACTGTGTAGAAGTGTTCATGGATAACTTCTCCATGTTTGGAGATGATTTCTCATCTTGTCTCAATAACTTCACAAAAATTCTGAGGAGATGTATAGAGGTTAACCTAGTACTTTCATGGGAGAAAAGCCATTTGATGGTGACGGATGGCATCGTGCTAGGTCACAGGATCTCCACTGATGGACTTGAGGTCGATCGAGCTAAGTCTGAAATCATTTCACGATTACCTTTGCCTAGCTCAATTAGGCAAATCAGATCAATCTTAGGGCATGTTGGATTTTATTGAAGATTCATTCAAGATTTCTCGAAAATTGCTCGTCCATTAACGAATCTTCTGGTGATCGACACGCCCTTTGAGTTTGACTTGTTGTGTCTCAACGCTTTCGAGACCTTGCAAAGCACTTTCTCCAATGCACCTATTCTTCAAGCCCCCGACTGGTCACTCAACTTTGAGATGATCTGTAATGCTTCCAACTTCGCTGTTGGAGCCGTTCTTGGCCAGTGTTGGGAGCACCATCCATTTGTAATATACTACGCTAGCAAAACACTGAGCGAGGCCTAGTGTAACTATACAGTCACTGAGAAAGAATTGCTAGCCGTAGTATTCCGATTGGAGAAATTTAGGTCATACTTACTTGGGTCCAAAGTTATCATCTACACTGACCATTCTGCTCTCTGGCATTTGTTGGCAAAGAAGGACACCAAACCATGCTATATCAGATGGATCCTTCTTTTGCAGGAGTTTAATGTCGAAATTCGTGACAAAGTCGAAGCACAAAATGTTGTAGCAGACCACTTGTCTCAGCTTGACCCAGGCTACATTCCGTACTCCCCGCCAATATCAAACCAATTTTCGGATGAGTCTCTACTATTTGTCAACTCTGTTGAGTTTCCTTGGTATGCTGATATAGCAAACTATCTTGTCATAGGTAGGCTACCTACAGGATTATCCATGGATCAAAAGCTCAAATTTATATCAAAGGCTAAATTCTATTTTTGGGATGATCCATTGCCCTTTTGCATTGGGGCTGATTAGATCATTCGTAGATGCATCCCTGAATTGGAAATCTCTAGTGTGTTATCCTTCTGCCACAGCGATGCTTGTGGGGGTCATTTCTCAGGATGAAAAACTGCTGTAAAGATTTTGCAGTTGGGATTTTTCTAGCCAACCATTTTCAGAGATACACACAAGCTTGCCAAGTGCTGTAAGCGATGCCAGGTAGTCGGTTCTATGACTCGAAGAGATATGATGCCTCTCCAATCCATTTTGGTCGTAGAAGTGTTCGACGTCTGGGGCGTCAACTTTATGGGCCTTTTCCCAAACTCGCATGGCTTTGAATACATACTCCTCGCAGTAGACTATGTCTCAAAGTGGGTAGAAGATATCTCGGCAAGACGAGGTTGTCACAAGACTATTATATCCTTTGTCCGAGAATTTATTTTTGCGAGATTTGGAGTTCCCTGCACCTTGATAAGTGATGGGGGATGCCACTTCATCCATGCCCATTTTAGGTCATTATTGAAAAAATACAGGGTGCAGCACCGCATTGCTACCCCATATCACCCACAGACCAATGAGCAGGCTGAAGTATCAAACCATCAAATCAAGCTTATCCTTCAAAAGATGGTTAGACCTAATAGGAAGGATTGGTCCGATCGATTGATTGATGCAATATGGGCATATTAGACTGCGTACAAGGCCCCGCTCAGAATGTCACCATACTACATGGTGTATGGAAAGGCCTGTCACCTTCCTGTGGAGCTGGAGCACCGTGCCTTTTGGGTGGTGCAGAAGTGTAATTTTAACCTCGAGGTCAGAGGTTATGAATGAAAGCTCCAGCTCAATGAGTTAGAGGTGATTACGTGGGAAGCTTACGAGAATGCAAAAATATACAAAGGCAAGACAAAGGCTTTCCATGATCGACACATTTGGAGGAAGGAGTTCACACCTAACCAGCAGGTTTGGTTGTTTGACCCCCGACTCGGATTCTTTATGGAAAAGCTCAAGTCGAAGTGGACTAGGCCATTCCTGGTGGTCCACCCATATCCTAACAGGGCGGTCTAAATTAGAGACCTGAAATATGGGCAAATTTTTATAGTTAATGGCCAACGCCTCAAACAATTCTTTGCCCAAGAACCTCCTCCTACTTACGAAATGATACATCTTCTTGAGGATGTATGACTGATGAGTTGCCCAGCTGGAGGTGTTAAACTCAACATGTATACATATATACATAGCATATTTCATTTTTGCATAATGTTTTGCATATTGTTTTGCATATTGTGTATGGCATTGCAGTAGTGGCATGAGCTTAATGACAACTCAGAAGCAGTTTAAGGTGATTTCTATCCATATACACCCGGCCTTGTTTCTTTTATTCATGCATGACGACATGAAAACACTTACGCATGGGGGGGTAGTCCATAAAAATCGAAAATTTTCTGCCAACAATTGGGGGATTAGATCACTTTATCAAGAGGTTTTCTTAGAGAATTATTCTTTAGTAGATTCCTAGACTTAGAATCCGTTATCATTTCATACTTGCATGTAGAACTTGCAATGAATCCACTGTGAAAATCGATAGACATCTCTAGTTTATCGAGAAGAAGTATTGCTTCTTCACCCAAACCCTTGGACAACAATCAGGGAGTCAGGTGAACCATCTTCTAGTAGATCCACCAAAACATACATGAGATGAGAGTAGAGAGTCTACTGGTGCTCTAAGGCTAGTGTAAGGAATCTTTAAGCTTTAATAATTGAATAATGATACTCGAAGATGGGCATAGCTTTCGCCCTCAGTTCTTGCATACTACGTCTGTGAGAATTTCATACCAGAGCCACCAAATAAAGCAAAAACACAGAGAGCAGGTTCTGATAAAACTAGGACTAAGGTGGATGGTCATGACCATCCTCTACGGAATCCTCGGCTGAAGGAAGGTATTGATGTCAAGGTCAAAAATACGTCGTCCTATCCATTCCTTACCTGGTGCTGAGAGTAGGCACTTCCCCCAAATAAGCCACTTGAGATCCTCTTGGTCACCCCCAAAAATCCCAGATAATGCCTCGTGAATAAAAGTATGTATGCCGTGTTGAATTGTTGCATTATGTTATGTTGGTAACGTCATTGTGCCAGCAGATATATATATATACATGTAAAAAAAAGCATACAAAAGGGATATTTACTTGTAGAAAAAAAAAGAAAAAAAATGTTATGTTAAGAAGGTTTAATTATGTAAGTCAAAATGTTTTGAGGCAAAACACCTACCATCCTCACGAACCAACAAATACAACTGAAACCTATTTTTCTGTATTTCTGATCGCCTGAATACGGGCTGAGGAGTCTGACTTAGTCGTAGGGTTATTAGAACCTAATTAAGGTGTAATGCCATGTAAGACCACTAAATACAATTGCAAATCTAATAACATGTGAGCTCAGGAAAAAAAAAACAAGAAGAAGAAGAAAAAGGGAGAGAAAGAGAGAAAAGAAAAAGTAGAAAAGATTAAAGAGAGCACAGTTTTCCAGCCTTGCTCTAAGTTAAGTTATTCAATAATCTAATAATCTAGATTCTTAAATACTGGACTCTATGTAGTACCAGAAGAAAGTGAGCCACCAAATACAAATTTAGTTAACTCAGATGTCTTCTACCTAAGCCAAAAGTCAGGGTTAAAATCAGAGAATATTTTATATCCCCAAGAGAAGAGGTTTGCCTATCCCTATAGAATTTTACTAGGGGGCAAGTACAAACTATAAATGTTGGATTTGTTGTAGAAGCTACAACATCATAAGTACATAGTTATCTGGATTCTGAATTTTTGGATGAAAGAAAAAGAAATAAACCTTTAGTTAAACTATTAATAAAATGCATTTAGTCTTACACTTGCTAGGGACTAGCAAGATTTACGCATGGGGGTATGCTTGCACAGCAATCATAGGCCTTAATTCGCCTGAATTAAACTAGAACTTAGCTTAACATGAACATTCTGCATGCATATGCATCGTATTCTACATTGTAGTTGACATATGTGTTTTATGCATAAAACTGTGCTATTTGAGAGGTATCACTCATTGTAGGTAATTTAGGGCTGCGGATGACCGATCCAACCACATGGATATATTCAAAACTTTGACTGGAGTCGAACGCCTCCAAGATCGCATCAATCAAACTCCCATAGCACCCTAGGGAATCCACAGAAGATTAAGAGCCAAGGGGTAAATTAAAGAAGATCTGGTCCTTAGATGACAAATCCAATGACATGGATGGATCCGGATCAATGTTCGCAGCCCAACAATGTAGAAATCAATTCAATTAGAGGCCTACATCATTAGATACAAGGAAAAGAAGATGAACGACCATGATGGTGCCATGTGGCACCACCATAGCTACTCCGTCCCCACTACCCCATCCTGGAATGATGCACTACACGCTGTGGACTGTTGGATCTTCATTCAACAGCCATGAGCGTGACACGTTGCCCGCCCAGATTGGATAAGGATAAATGGAAACTAACAAGTATATATAACAAAAGGTTTGCACAGTGCGTTAGCTCGAGTGCGTGAGCGTGAGACACTGGTTCGAGCCACACACTGCGCAAAATTGAAGTTGCAATGGCTGTGTGGGCGTGTGCAGGCGCAATTGCATGATCGAAGGGCAGAGGCACGACCACGTGGTGCGATTAGAGTGCACCATGGGCAGACGCGTGATCGCATGCGTCTTGCAAGATTTGGAAGGCGAGGGAAGTGCGCGTAAGCGGTCCGATTGTAGGATCGGATGGCTGAGGTTGAAGTGCTTAGAAGAGGCAAGCGACGAAGTTGAAAATGCGAAGGGTGTGCACGGGCAATCTACGGCAGTGCGATGGAGGATCGATGCTCCACGTGGCAGCATCAGAGCGAATCGAGGGAAAAAGAAGGATTTGGAAGGCTTTTTGCACGAGATTAAGGGAGCCAAATGTCCTTTTCAACCCCTGCCAAAGTTATAAAAGGAGCCCAAAAGGGCCCTCTTGGAAGGCATTCCCTTCCTTCTCTTCTTCTTCCTCCTTCTTCAACCTTTCTTTCTTCTATTTTCCATCTTCTCAACATTTGGCTCTGCATCCCCATCTGAAGCGTCTGTTGGGCCACCCCGATGGATCGTTGCTGCTCTTCTCAACCTCTCTAAAAGGTCACCACGAACCACCTATGGTGCCCTTGTTCTGTTACAATAGTAGTTTGTTTTATGTTTTATTCAAATACATGTATCCAGTTTATGTTCAATCTCTTCTTGTGATATAAATATTGTGATTGATCGTTCCTTTTACCTAGCCTTTATATTTGAAATAAACGCATGAAATCAAAAGTGCTTTTTGCGTCCTTGTGATCGACCGGGACTTACTAGTTCCGTTAATTATTTGCTCGAGATGTATTTCGCCCTATACTACAACGCGTTCATCTTTTACACGATCTACGCCACGAACAATCTTTAGGTCAAATTCAGGCTCCTCTAAGTGTGGGTTTTGATCCACTTGTGGTTGATCATCAGAGATAAGCAAGTTTTCCTCAACACATGGGTTGTCAATCACAGACTCGATGTCGCATATTTGCTCGATAACCCCACAATTAATTCCTCCTTTGGCCATCAAGATATCAATCTTTAGTGTCTTGCTCCCAAATTTTAACTCAATTTGGCCCTCCTCACAATTGATTTTGGCACTAGTTGTGGCCAGAAAAGGTCTCCCCAAATTGATCGGTGTGTTCTTCAAGTTCTCAGGAGCATTGATTGCAACATGTTTCGCGTGTTTGAAATTAGGGTTAAGAGTAACCTGTCATTGTAGTCGCAAAACTTGTTTATCAAATAAAATTTTACCGAAACTCCAAGGTTATCCTGGGTCGAACACGGGGAGGCAACATTTACTTTAGTTGAAAACCACGCTTCATTTTGTCTATTTTTGGTATTTTGAAGTTTTATTTTTTTTTTTTGTGCTTTCGAAATAACAAAACAAAATAGATGGAACAAATATGATATATATTACTCCAATGTCAATTACACTGATCTATGAAAGCATAAAAAAAGAAACTGGTGAGAAGGAATCTCCCAAATCAGCTGTTCGGCGAGACGATGGTGCCTAGTGGAAACTTGGATGAAGAAGGTGAGGGGTAGGACGATAGAGGTAAGATGTAGTTGGATGTCGGGTAGAGGAAAGCTTCAGCGTGGCTCCGGAATATGGTGAGGAGGAAGAGATGATCTGCTAATGGAATGGAGGTGAGAGGATGGCTCCAAGGTGACCTATGAATGGTGATGGGATGATGGAGGAATATTTGGTGAGGCAGAGGTTTGCTACACTAATAGGCTCCTTGGGAGCTTGAGAGTAAGCTCTAACGGATCGTTGGTAGGCTTACTAGAGCTTAGGAGTAGGTGGGAGTAGAGTAGGTAGAGATGAAGAGGAATGGGGGATGTAGGGGTATTTATATAGTGATGGGAGGAGAAGCATCCCACGCATAGTCATTCAGTGACAACTACAAGTGCCACTAAAGGTTGCTCAAGTTGTCGCAAAAAGATCCACACCTCTTCAATGCCTTGTCTGGCGGACGCACTGTGTAGGCCATTTAGTGACAGTTGTAAGTGTCACTAAAGGCCTACACTTCTGTCGCTGCAAATCCCACGCCTACTGCTCACGCTCGCAGCTGTCTGTTGAAGCGATCTCCACCACTGGATCCGTCATCGTGCGGCTGGGATGCGCCGTCAGTTTGCACCCTTGTAGATTCAAACGTGCATGTATCACACCTTCAAGGAGATCCAATGACCGAGAGCGCATCCGGTCGTCTTAAACGAGCGCCCCTGATTGCGTGCTTGAGATGACACATTCTCGAGGAGCATTGACGGCCACGTGCAGCATCCGTGCTCAGTTGTACCTCCATGTAGCCTCATCTCGACTGCTCATCCGTGATCGGGTTGTCGAATTTGAGGCACTTCTCCTCTATGGCTAATTGGTGTGGTTTGGGAGAGTCGAACCTGCGCTCGTGCATTGCGAGATGAGGCACCTACCACTGCACTAAGAGTCTTGTTGTGTCGCACTTCTGGAATTGAGGCTACACGCCTACGATCGTCGGATGTGGGGTTGCACGGCCAAGAGCAGAGCACACTTGCCCTTGTGCGGGGCACTGCTGACCGTTTGATGGCTGAAGTGGGGTGGCCTGGATGGCGCCATGTTGCGCCATATAGGCCGTCCATCTTCTTCTTCTTGTAGAGGGTGCTATAGAGCTCTGATCGGGGTGATTCTTGTGTTGACGGACTGTGATCGATGCTCTGAATCCATCTGTACGGTTGGATTCTTCATCCGAAGCTCGTAAAGATGTCACACTGCCTCCTGGCCATGTAAAATGATGGAATTAATGTACATAATATACAACTATCCTAAATGCAATGCAATGTATGTTTGTACAATATTTATATCATGATATGCAATACTAGGCCTAGGAACTATCGTAAATAAGAATTTTACGATGAATTTATGCATGTTTATCATACCCTCATACTTACTTTTCGCTAGTCTCTAGAAAAATTAAGCTAAATGCTATTTATAAAAGTAGAATCAGGATTCGATTATTTTGGCAAAATTTGTCAATTGCTCTAGAAAATATCAACCCCAAGACCTAATTACAATAACTCAACAGTGCCCCAGTGTCTACCAAAATGCAGACCATCCAAGCTCTCACCTTATTTGAAAAGTGAAGATACAAATTTTTTTTCCTTGTTTTTCTCCTTTTCATTTTTTTTTTTGTACTTTTGGAGTTTGAGAGTTCCAGAATAACTTTTTCCCACTATCCGACCTACCCAAGACTCGAAAAGGACTCTAAGTGCTAAGCATCTAGTGAAAAGAGTGAAAGACTCACTAGGTGGCCGTTAAAATGGACTTTGGATTTCTACGGCCCTAGGTGACCTTGCTTAGAGGTTTATCTTTTCGAATGGTAGCTTTCTCCCAACTTTTATTTATAGGGTCAACACAAGGGTAAACCCAATGTATATCTCCCTAGTTTATTCTACTTTCTTATTTCTTCCCTAAGTGTCTTGGGAATTATAGTGCATTTTTGTGAGCTGGGCTCTGGACAACAGGCCAATGGGCTGGTATCCACGACAACTTGCCAGCCATACTCGTGCGGTGAACTGTAGTTTTATTTATTATTATTTTTTTCTACTTTTTCTATTTTTTTTATTTTTATTTTTTTTATTTTCTTTTGTTTCTTTTTTTTTTCTATGTAGGTGGCTTCCCTGATCTAAGATTTACCTAAAGGTAGTACAACGAAAATGGTCTTGTGGCTAGGCTTTGGACAACCGACCGATGAGCTATTACCACCGACAACTTGCCAGCCATACACCCTAGATAGTTCATTAGCTACCCAATTTTCGAAGAAACCGCTGAAAAGTGAGCCAGTGCAAAAATGTGTGTAGATGCTTAGGCTTAAAGTCCCCTTAATTCAGAGGGTGGGTTGATAAGTCATATACTTATCACCCCAATTTATTGACCAGTTTAAGATAAGATTATTTGGTGAGGACTCGAGACTATGTCCACATTCGAGTGGACACCCAGGCTAATTAATTCCAAAGACCTGAAGAGTTTAAGTATTCAGGTCCCAAAGTATCAATTCCTAAAGTTTGTAACTCCTAATGCCAAAGTTCTCGTCTCCTAATTTTTTTTATTATTAATATTTTTTAAGATGAAAAATAAGAAATTACTGTTACGACTGACAAAAAGATTAATAAGAAATATCTACCCCCCATGCTTAGCTAATGCAATGTCCTCATTGTTAAAAATGAAAGCATGCAGGAGAGTAGAAGTGGAAGAATAACACATGGTTTACGTGAGATTTTGGTAAACTCAGAACAGTCTTTACACATGCTGAGTTTAGTGCCTTCAGCTAAGCGATGATTGGCCCGCAGTGGTTAATGCAAGGTAAGAGCAACCTTGTCCGAGATGGGTTCTGGGAGCATATGGTCAACAAAGGGTTTGAGACGCTATCCATTGACTTTGAAGATATTACCTGTCATTGGGTTAGAGATTTTGACGGCCCCATTAGGGAAAATCCACTCAATAACAAGTGAGCCTTCCCACTTATATCTGATTTTGCCAATGAAAAGCTTCAATAGGGAATCAAAAAGCCAGACATTCTAGTTTGGCTCAAAGCTCTTACGTGAAATCATCTGGTCATGGAGAGCTTTGGTCCTTGCCTTATAGATTCTGGCATTTTCAAAAGCATCATTTTTAAGCTCCTCCAACTTAGATCATTGGAGTTTCTTGGTTTTCCTAGCCGACTTTAGGTCAAAATTACATTTTCTAGTGGCACAAAATGCTCGATTTTCAAGTTCTACGGGTAAGTGACAAACTTTACAAAACACCAGATGGAATGATGACATACCGATAAGAGTTTTGTACATCGTACGGTAGGCCCAAAGGGCATCATCTAGCTATTGGGTCCAATCCTTCCTATTAGGCCTAACGATTTTTTGCAAAATGCTTTTGATCTCCCGATTGGAGATGTCGACCTGTCCGTTCGTCTGATGGTGGTAAGGTATGGAAATCAGATGATTCACCCCGTATTTCCCTAGTAAATTCTAAAACTGGGCATCAGTAAAATGTGTGCCACCATCATTGATAATTGCCCATGGAACCCCGAACCAACTGATGACATTTTTCTTCACAAAATCGATGACCACCTTGTGGTCATTGGTCCGGGTGGGAATTGCCTCAATCCATTTGGACACAAAATCAACAGCAACCATAATATACTGGTGTCCAAATGAAGGAGGGAAGGGTCCCATAAAGTTGATGCCCCAAATGTCAAAAATTTCAACGGAAAGTATTGGGTTCAGGGGCATTATATCTCTCTTAGCCATGTTCCCGAGTGTCTGGCATCGGGTGCATGACTTTTAGAATTCTTGGGCATCCTTAAATAATGACAACCAATAGAATCTGGATTGCAAGATTTTTGCTGCCATCTTTTCCTGGAAAAATGTCCACCACACGCAGATGTGTGGAAGAACTCAAGTATGTTATGGAACTTAATTTTTGGGATGCATCGACGAATAATCTGGTCTACGCTAATGCAGTACAGTTCGGGATTGTCCCAAAAATAATACGTGGCCTTAGACACAAGTCTATCCCATTTTTGTTTGGTCCAATCCTGGGGGATTTGACCAATGGCCAAATAATTGATGATATTCGCAAACCTGAGGGTTCGGATACTCGAGACTGAAAGGATAGTCTCATCCAAAAAAATATCAGAGATCAGGACATCCGGGTAAGGAGAATCAATTAGGATTCTTGATAGGTGATCCGCCACTACATTTTGTGCCTTGGCTTTATCCCTGATTTCAAGATTGAATTCTAGAAATAGCAGAATCTAGTGAATAAGCCAGGGTTTGGCATCCATTTTGGCCATGAGGTGTTTCAAGGCTGAGTGGTCGATATAGATGATGACACGAGAACCAAACAGATAAGCCCTGAATTTTTCTAAATCAAAAACTACAGCTAGAAATTATTTTTCACTAACGATGTAGTTCCTCTGGGCCTCGTCTAGAGTCTTACTAGCGTAGTAAATCACAGAGGGCTTTTTCTCAATCTTCTGACCCAAGATGGCCCTGACAGCATAATCAAATACGTCAGCCATAATCTCAAATGGGGTTGTCCAGACCTGTGGTTGCAACATTGGGCCACAGGTGACTTTCATTTTTAATAAATCAAATGCCTTACAGCATGATTCAACAAACTCGAACGGCGTGTCTTTGGCCAGAAGGTTACTCAAGGGTCGAGCAACCTTCGAGAAGTCCTTAATGAATCTTCTGTAAACACCCACATGCCCAAGGAAAGAGTGGATCTATTTTGCGGATGTGCGTGGAGGAAGTCTAGAGATAGGATCCACCCTAGCTTTATCAACCTTAATACCCCGACTAGAGACCACATGACCCAAGACAATGCCTTTCTGAGTCATAAAGTGGCTCTTTTCCCAGCTGTTGTCGGGCTTTTGTGCGGTTTGTTAAAAGATAATATCGCGTTGTAGTATAGCCGCTAAAGCGTTCAAAACAAATAAAAATTTTTATTACTCGAAAACCGGAGTATCCGAGGTCGAACACAGGGAGCAAATGGAATTTACTACTAGTCAAAATGTAATTGAACACTCTAATTTACTCAAAATATCAATTCAAATGTGAATGTATGCAATTAAAAGTAATTAGGACAAAAATATGAAATTGGACGTCTGATCACAAGATCAGACGTCTTAAAAGTATTTTCCCTTTTCTTCTTGATTATCCTTCTTCTTTCTGCCTTGCGAAGCCTTTCTTTCCTTCCTTCTTCTTTTGATCTCCCGTGTCTTTTGCTTCTGCCTTGCTCTTTCTTTTCTTCTTTTCTACCTTGCTTCTTACTCTTCTCTTATGTGGTCTTGCCTTGCTTCTCTCTTCTCTGTTCTTCCTGCCTTTCCTTCTGCTTTCTTTCTTCTTCTTCTGTCTTCTTCTTTGGCTTGCTTTTCCTTCTTCTGCAGCGGCCAAGTCCTTCTCCTACGATCAGCCTGCCTGCACAGGAGCAAAACCTAACCCTTCTCCCTCTACCCGCGCGTCTCTCTCTCTCAAGCAATTCACTCTGAGCTGCTCTCCCAGAGCCACAGGCATAATCGGGTCGGATCGTACCCAGGACCAGGTGCACCTGAAGGTGCTGTGATGCGCGAGGAGTGCGTAGGTCTAGGTCGGGTCGGATCCGCCAAGTCCGCGTGGTCAGGCCGCGGACGAGGCCGGTGGGGCCAGTGAGGGACCTCACCCCTGTTCGTACTGAGGCGATAAGAGTATATCATAAAAACAATTTATAGTGTACCTGAGGTTTGTAATCCCACGATGTGGGACTAAAGGTTTCGTCCTTCCCTCACGCGCGCCCGCAGACTCTCGTGTGCAATTGCCCACGCTGAAGGCCCTGCTGGTGCTCCTCGTTGAACTCAGTCACCTCGCGACACTTGCGAGAGTCTGCTGCACCTGCCGCCTGGGAAGCCTGACGCCTGCTGCTGCTCCAAGCTTCCTGCTGCTTCGGCTGTTAATGGCGGCCGGGGCATTCACCTGAGATTCCATAGAACGGCCTATTGGCCCAATCAGAATAGCTGGAAACCTTCGCCGTAGCACGGCGAAGGCGGTGGGTGATGCTGCAGGTTGCCGGTCGGCCTAGGCGTGCGCGCCTAGGTCAACCTGTGGTCGGAGATGGTGGGTTGGTCGAGGGGTGCTTGTAGAGGTCTGGAGTGGCAGTGATGGGGTGGAATGGGTTCCTGGTGGTGAGGCGAAGCTCACGAGGTGGTTGGCGAGCCGTGTGGAGTGGCTGGAATGGTGGAAGCAGCTCGCCGGAGATCGGTCGGTGATGTGGAAGATGAGGGTGGTCAGCGTCGGTCGAGGGGTAATCAGATGAGATAACAGGGGGAAAAGAGAGAGGATAGGATGGAGAGGAGTTCTAACCTAATTGTAAGGACGAAAGGGGACGGAAGGCGGACAGCAGTACCTGCTGTCGCCGGAGAAGATGACGCCCAGTGGGGGGAGAACGGCGGCGACGACGGGGCTGAGGCGGCGTGCTGGTACTGCGCGACGCGGAGGGAGGTCAGGAAGCTAACTCTGCCACTGGTCTTGTGGAAGAGCAAAGAGGGAGGGGAGGGGGGCTCGCCGAAGCTTGCTGGGGGTTTTTGGCCAGGCAGGAGGAGAGGAATTGAAGGGGGAAACTCGGCCAAATCAAGCTGAGCCTCTTCGGCTGGAGTTGTGGGTTCTTATATTGGCGCTGGACTGGGTGTGCAGGGCGTGAAGGGCACGTAATTGCCGGAGGTTGGTCGTCGGAGATGGAAAGGAGTTAGGATAACCAAATCTCTAGTGCGTTCGCACGAGAGATTGGGTTCACACCAGTGATTGTAATTGACTTTATAAGGAAGGGAATTCCTCAGAGAATCCTCCTTCCATTTCTGGGAGGGAATCTCTGAGGGATTAGAGAGCAATCCCTCTTCGAACCTCGCCGGAGCTCGGTTCTGCCCTAGCAATGGTGGTAGGACCGGTTTGCAAAGGAGGCGAAGAACCTAGGGGGTTCTCTGCAACGGTATTCAAAAGATAGGGACCAATTTGTGATTTGGGTGTACTAAATTGCAAAGTAGGTCAAGATGACCTCTCCTTAGGTCCAAATTTTGGTATAAACCTAATTTGGACCTAAGGAATCCAATGGGGAGGTTGGATTTCAGGTTTGACCTCGTTTGACTGGACATTTTTCTTAAAAACCCAAATTAGGTTAATTGAAGAGCTAGGACCCTAATCTAGGTCAAACTAGGTTCCAAAGGCCAAATTAAGTGTTCTAAACCCTAGAGTATGTTTTTCCATGATTTGTAGAGGGTTTACTTGCTTTTTGTTCTGACCGGAACCTTGTTAATTTAAGCGGGTCTATTTTAAGGTTACCAAGTGTCATTTAGTTCTTAGATTGCACATGAACCCATTTCTGATTGACTCAACCCACTTTTTATCTCATTTAGACCATTTGACCTATGTTTTGCCTCTGAGAAATCCCATTTTTGTACTGCAATGGTAAAATTGCAGTTTTAACCTTTATTTCATGTTTTCTTCTCAGTGCACTTGTTCCTTCAGTTAGGCCTTCTTCTAGGTTATGTAGGAGCTTTTATCTTCTTTATTGGGTCAAAATGAGCTAGTTATGGCTCATGATGAGGCTCTCATCATACCCCCATGCCTAGCTTTTGCTAGTCCCTTAGCAAAATTTCAAAGTTTTAACTTCCGTTCTAGACCCTAAATGTCTGTCAACAATGATAAGTGCTTCTCCTTTTCTTTTGTGATTAGGTGGGAATGCCGACAATAGGCCTAAAGGTACTCAAGTACCAACCAAAATCAGGACCTGTTCCGTTTTAGCCTCAGTCTTCTGCAAAGGTTTCTACGGCCCACAGAAACTAACCTAGGGTTTGTTGGACTCCGCGGTTAAAGCACCCGTGCTTGAGACATTTTTAGCCTAAGTTCAGTTTGCAGTGCATTTTTTGTAGGAGAGAGATAGAGGATTTATTTGTTTGGAGAGCTTTTCTCTCTCTTTTATTTTTATTTCTAGCTTCGGATTAGCTTCTCAACACGGTCTGTATCGGATTCCTCGTCCCCATCATCAATCCTCAAGGGTCCCTGGCTTTCGAGATTTCGAGATAATCCCGCCCATGGCAACCCCCGGAACCCTGGCTTTCGAGATTTCGAGATAATCCTGCCCATGGCGTTCCGTGGCCGAATTCAGACCCTGGCGATCGACATTTCGTGATAATGCCACCCATGGTATCTGAACCAGCAGAGTGCTTACATGCCCCCAGTAGGATATTTAAATATCCTAAGAGACAAACACCGAGGAGACGATATGTTGTTACGCATCTTCGAGGGGAATTTCCCACCTCTCCGCGCTGGGAACTCGTCCAAATCAAGGTGACTTTTTGGCCGCTCCTAATCTTGGTGACTTTTTCAGAATATTAAACGCTCTTGCGTGTTTTGGATGTTTTATGCGCACTGAACCAGACTGTGTGTGAATTTGGGGTGCTTAGGTTACCGAATCCCGCAAACCGAAGGTCAGTTAACGAGGCCGAATACTTCCTAAGCCTTAGACCTAATACTTAAGTTTCGCACTTTCCTCAACCTCTTGAGGATTATCCAGATTTTAACGAATACGTGAGTTTTTAAGCTAAAGATACTAGCCCAAAAGGCCTAAGACCAGCGTTCCCGCTAATCTCTTGTTATGTTTCCTTAGCACTTTTTCTTTTGTTTCTTTTCTTGATCTGGTCTAGAACTTCAGTTAATTCCTTAATCTTTTACTAATGACTTTTTCTTTTTCTTTTCCTTTTGTGCTCCTTTCTTCATTTTTGCTCTTTTTCTCCTCCTTATGATTATATGGCTCACAACATTTCCTCCCTCCCCATTTTTTTTTTTGTTATTTTTCGTAATTTTTCAATTTTTTTGTGTTTTTGACATATGTGAATTTTTTGTGAGAATCCTTCTGATTTTTTTCTTGGTTTTATATGTATGCACTTTATCACCCCCCCCATGCCTAAGTTTTGCAATGTCCTCATTGTAAACAGAGGGTGGGAATTAGTGTCGAGGTCAGGGGCTTAGAACAGGATATATCGGGTGGGTGAATGGGTCGGGAATGACTGATGCGAACGATTTTAAGCTCGGATACGTGTACCAGAGGTGGGATCAACTGTCTAAGGCTGAACTCAAGGTGCAATAGACGTGGAGTACAGACGGATAATCAGACGGGTCTCTATTTTTGAGATGACGGGTTGCCTCCCGTTAAGCGCTAAATTTAATGCCTTCAGCCGAGCGGAAAATGGGGTGGAGAGGGAGTGGTAAAATCAATGGAGTTTTGGAAAACAAGCACCTTGATTAAGAGCCTGGTTGGTCCAACCAGGTACTTGTTCAGATCAGTGGGCTGATGATGCAGCCCAAACCCAATAAGTCTGGTGGTTGATAGATGTAGATTAGCAGATGTGGGACCCACCAAATGCAGTGATGTTCTGATAGATATGGAAGTGAAAACTCGAGTTCGGGCTCAGTCGAATCAGCCTGGTGGGGGTAGGGTTCCGAAAAATAATCAATGTAAGGTGTGGAATCCCTACAGGGACGGTCAAAGGATAGAGGCTCCTGATTTGTGGTCTGATCAGTGTCCGATACCCAGTATAGATATGGAGTTGAATCATCTGCAATCGGCTCAGTGAGAGGTGAATCAGAATAGAAATTGAGTCCGGTTGCGGGTCAGGGTGGGGAACGGGTTTTGATTGGTTCTGTATCTGTGGAGCAGGTGGCTTCAAAGAAGATTGACATGTTATAATCAGGAGGCAGATTTTCTCCGATGTTATGGTCAGATTCGAGATCGTCGGAGAGTTTGCGAAAATCAAAGTTTGAATGAGATTCTAGATCATGAGTTCCACCATAGAATAAATCATATGTTGTATATTCAGCAGCCTGACTGGGATCTAGCCTAAATGTTAATTCTAAGCTTACAAAGGTGTCCCTATCTGGTAGAGGCTCAGGTTCAAGGTTAGTAGGGCAGAGCCAATCGAAACCCCGCTCGTCCAACTCGGTTTCTGTATCGTAGATTGGCATGACTTCCGAAAACTCGATTAGTTCCTCTGAGGAGGTTGACGAGGGATATTCATCAAATCGAGGCCCAAAATCATATTCTTCATTAAGAGATGGATTTTCTTCCTCTGGGGCCTTGAAATCTTCAAAATATGTTTCAGATCTAGGTTCTAGGCTTAGAATGTGGGTGGAATTACTAGAATTTAGGTCTGAATAACCTTCGAGGGCCACCTTATCAGAATAAGGGATGGAATTTACACCCTCGAGAGGTTCAGTTCTACTCTCATACTTGCAGGAGTCTTGGGATTCTAAAATGGGCTCATCATGGTCTTTTCCTGCATTTGGAGCTTCCCAACCTTCTTCAATATCAGGTGCATTATACTCCATCTGGGTTGGGAATCCACAACCATTTTGTGCCTCAAACCAGAGGTCAGATTTATCCTCGATGTTGTTCTAAGATAGCTCATCCTCTGTTGGTGGTATGTACGGGTATTTCTGGTCAATGACTTGTTTTACTAATCTCATTATCTCTTCCCGTTTTTCAAGACTATCTTGGTGTTGCTTCCAAAGTCGAGGATTTGTCATACATTGAAGGTATTCACTATTGTGCAGTTTTTCTATCTCAATGTATGCAGTAATGAGCAAGTCACGGGTTGATCCTTTGTTGGCTTCTGCTAATAGTACTTGGACACAAGTTATGACAAAGGTTGTGGTTGTTGGGACATCAACCTGAATGTTTCCTACTGTTGTTGAGGTTTCTTCATTTTCATAAAATCTCATGGCATCCTCAATCATTTTATCTCTCATGGATCTCCGATATTCAGGTTCCTCGACTGGTGGTCCTAGGTGGTTCGGCTGCATATTTGGATCAGGTGGTGGAATCAAGATCAGAGTTTGACTCAAGATGTGTTATGAAGCGATCAGATCTGAATAACGAGTCCCACTGAAAATGAGTGTGTGTGCTCTAAAGAGAAAAGATGCAGGACTGGAGATGTTCTTGACCCAATCAAGACACCCAAAAGATGTTTGGATGACTATGGAGGTTCGGGGCGGATGGACCCCTGGATCCGAAGATCGTCCACCTGAGAATTACCTGGGTAGCCAGAGAGGGAGAGTCCCGCAAAGACCCCTACATGGTAGAGCGTCCCTACAGGTTATAGGGTTTCCCCCACCCGACCTCTCTTGTCACTGAGATTCCAGGTAAACCAGAATGGGGACCTTGACCTCTTAAGTCTATCACTTTTTATTTCAAAGGTGCTTTTAGGGTTCTCACTTGAACTTTAGATGTTTTTGGTATTGTGACCTAATTTAGAGGTTGGTTGACCCAAGGGGTCAACTTCACCTGACCTATCCTACAGATGGCAAAATGATTCTAAGCTCGCAGCCTAGAGATCACCCTGATTTGACTCCCAGGTTATTAGGTCAAAAGAAAATTTTAAGATTCAAGTGATTTTAGAGCTCAATTTTAGGGTTTGTCTTATTTAGCTTTCTTCAATCAAGGGCTTGGGTAGCACACTGATGCGGGAGGGTTTATTTCCTTTTACACAGGCATGTGTGACTAGCGCTTCAAGACCCTAATGTGGAAACCCTAATTTGGTTCTATTTCCAATCCTCTTTTTCTTTTTCAAAAGTTCTCTTGGGACTTATAAACAAGAAGTGTGTGGTCCGCCGAGATTAAGCGTTATTTCAATTAGGCACAAGAATTTGTGGGACAGGAAAAAAAAATCACTCCAACTTCAAGAATATTTGCAGAAATTTTCGCAAAATCAAGAAATGTTTTGCCTTAGAGATGGTGATTACTATATAAAGAAGGCAATTGATTCCTAAATTGATTTTCTTCCTTTTGTCTTTCAAAGATTAGGGGATGATTAAGGAAGAAAAGAAATTACCTGCCCTGGAGTGGTTGACTTGTGGGAGAGATTTTCTCATGAAATACCTGCAAGATCACATCAAAGCAAAGTAGGGCAAGTTAGTGTTCAATATGATAAAAAGAATGTAGAGACGAGTGGTAAATTGTGCATTGCTCCCCGGCAACGGTGCCAAAATGTTGTCGGGCTTTTGTGCGGTTTGTTAAAAGATAATATCACGTTGTAGCATAGCCGCTAAAGCGTTTAAAACAAATAAAGATTTTTATTACTCGAAAACCGGAGTATCCGAGGTCGAACACAGGGAGCAAATGGAATTTACTACTAGTCAAAATGTAATTGAACACTCTAATTTACTCAAAATATCAATTCAAATGTGAATGTATGCAATTAAAAGTAATTAGGACAAAAATATGAAATTGGACATCTGATCACAAGATCAGACGTCTTAAAAGTATTTTCCCTTTTCTTCTTGATTATCCTTCTTCTTTCTGCCTTGCGAAGCCTTTCTTTCCTTCCTTCTTCTTTTGATCTCCCGTGTCTTTTGCTTCTGCCTTGCTCTTTCTTTTCTTCTTTTCTACCTTGCTTCTTACTCTTCTCTTCTGTGGTCTTGCCTTGCTTCTCTCTTCTCTGTTCTTCCTGCCTTTCCTTCTACTTTCTTTCTTCTTCTTCTGTCTTCTTCTTTGGCTTGCTTTTCCTTCTTCTGCAGCGGCCAAGTCCTTCTCCTGCGATCAGCCTGCCTGCACAGGAGCAAAACCTAACCCTTCTCCCTCTACCCGCACGTGTCTCTCTCTCAAGCAATTCACTCTGAGCTGCTCTCCCAGAGCCACAGGCATAATTGGGTCGAATCGTACCCGGGACCAGGTGCACCTGAAGGTGGTGTGATGCGCGAGGAGTGCGTAGGTCTAGGTCGGGTCGGATCCGCCAAGTCCGCGTGGTCAGGCCGCGGACGAGGCGGGTGGGGCCAGTGAGGGACCTCACCCCTGTGCTTACTGAGGCGATAAGAGTATATCACAAAAATAATTTATAGTGTACCTGAGGTTTGTAATCCCACGATGTGGGACTAAAGGTTTCGTCCTTCCCTCACGCGCGCCCGCAGACTCTCATGTGCAATTGCCCACGCTGAAGGCCCTGCTGGTGCTCCTCGTTGAACTCAGTCACCTCGCGACACTTGCGAGAGTCTGCTGCACCTGCCGCCTGGGAAGCCTGACGCCTGCTGCTGCTCCAAGCTTCCTGCTGCTTCGGCTGTTAATGGCGGCCGGGGCGTTCACCTGAGATTCCACAGAACGGCCTATTGGCTCAATCAGAATAGCTGGAAACCTTCGCCGTAGCACGGCGAAGGCGGTGGGTGATGCTGCAGGTTGCCGGTCGGCCTAGGCGTGCGCGCCTAGGTCAACCTGTGGTCGGAGATGGTGGGTTGGTCGGGGGGTGCTTGTAGAGGTCTGGAGTGGCGGTGATGGGGTGGAATGGGTTTCTGGTGGTGAGGCGAAGCTCACGAGGTGGTTGGCAAGCCGTGTGGAGTGGCTGGAATGGTGGAAGCGGCTCGCCTGAGATCGGTCGGTGATGTGGAAGATGAGGGTGGTCAGCGTCGGTCTAAGGGTAATCAGATGAGATAACAGGGGGAAAAGAGAGAGGATAGGATGGAGAGGAGTTCTAACCTAATTGTAAGGACGAAAGGGGACGGAAGGCGGACAGCAGTACCTGCTGTCGCCGGAGAAGATGACGCCCAGTGGGGGGAGAACGGCGGCGACGACGGGGCTGAGGCGGCGTGCGCTGGTACTGCGCGACGCGGAGGGAGGTCAGGAAGCTAACTCTGCCACTGGTCTTGTGGAAGAGCGAAGAGGGAGGGGAGGGGGGCTCGCCGGAGCTTGCTGGGGGTTTTTGGCCGGGCAGGAGGAGAGGAATTGAAGGGGGAAACTCGGCCAAATCAAGCTGAGCCTCTTCGGCCGGAGTTGTGGGTTCTTATATAGGCGCTGGACTGGGTGTGCAGGGCGTGAAGGGCCCGTAATTGCCTGAGGTTGGTCGCCGGAGATGGAAAGGAGTTAGGATACCCAAATCTCTCGTGCGTTCGCACGAGAGATTAGGTTCACACCAGCGATTGTAATTGACTTTATAAGGAAGGGAATTCCTCAGAGAATCCTCCTTCCATTTCTGGGAGGGAATCTCTGAGGGATTAGAGAGCAATCCCTCTCCGAACCTCGCTGGAGCTCGGTTCTGCCCTAGCAATGGCGGTAGGACCGGTTTGCAAAGGAGGCGAAGAACCTAGGGGGTTCTCTGCAACGGTATTCAAAAGGTAGGGACAAATTTGTGATTTGGGTGTACTAAATTGCAAATTAGGTCAAGATGACCTCTCCTTAGGTCCAAATTTTGGTATAAACCTAATTTGGACCTAAGGAATCCAATGGGGAAGTTGGATTTCATGTTTGACCTCATTTGACTGGACATTTTGCTTAAAAACCCAAATTAGGCTAATTGAAGAGCTAGGACCCTAATCTAGGTCAAACTAGGTTCCAAAGGCCAAATTAAGTGTTCTAAACCCTAGAGTATGTTTTTCCATGATTTGTAGAGGGTTTACTTGCTTTTTGTTCTGACCGGAACCTTGTTAATTTAAGCGGGTCTGTTTTAGGGTTACCAAGTGTCATTTAGTTCTTAGATTGCACATGAACCCATTTCTGATTGACTCAACCCACTTTTTATCTCATTTAGACCATTTGACCTATGTTTTGCCTCTGAGAAATCCCATTTTTGTACTGCAATGGTAAAATTGTACTTTTAACCTTTATTTCATGTTTTCTTCTCAGAGCACTTGTTCCTTCAGTTAGGCCTTCTTCTATGTTATGTAGGAGCTTTTATCTTCTTTATTGGGTCAAAATGAGCTAGTTATGGCTCATGATGAGGCTCTCATCACCAGCTAAGGTCCAGCTGTGTTTTGATTCATCTATGGAGGATGAATTCCAAGTTAGCTAGGCAAGACTCAAAAGAATCTCCGAAAATGGAGAATTCATCCATGAACACCTCAAGACAATCTCCCACCATGTCAGAAAAGATGGTCAGCATGCACCTTTGAAAAGTTGCAGGCGCATTGCAAAGCCCGAATGGCATTCTACGGAATGCAAAGGTTCCATAGGGACATGTGAAGGTTGTGATTTCTTGGTCTTTGGGATGGATAGGGACTTGGTTATATCCCGAATAACCGTCTAGGAAGTAAAAGTATTTTTGCCCAGCTAACCTTTCAAAGATTTGATCAATGAATGGCAAGCAAAACTAATCCTTTTTAGTGGCTATGTTCAACTTCCTATAGTCAATACAAACTCTCCAAGCAGAAGCTGAATGAGTGGTGAAGGTTTCCCCTTTCTTGTTAGTCGAAATGGTTATTCCCATCTTCTTGGGTACAATCTGAACAGGGCTAACCCATGGACTATCCGAGATTGGGTAGATAATTCTAGCATCGAGCCACTTAATTATCTCCTTTTTGACCACTTCTCGCATATTTGGGTTTAGTCCCCTTTGCATCTAGTGAGAATGGCGGAATCCATCTTCCACGAAAATACGATGATTACAGTAAGATGGCTTGATCCCCCTAAGGTCGTGGATGGTCCAACCAATTGCCTCCTTGTTGTTCTTAAAGACCTTAATTAACCTCAATTCTTGCTCCTTAGTCAAATCAACATTAATAATCACAGGGAGCGTGTTTTTAGGTCCTAATAACTCATATTTCAAATTTTTGGGCAATGGTTTCAATTCAAGTTGAGGTGGGTTTAGAATAGAAGGTAGGGAGGATGCTGACAAAGATTCATCAGGATGATCCAGTGAAAGAGGTTGGGAATGAACAAAATCAACTAACTCTTTAGGATGTGGTAGGTCTACCACGGAGGGTTGTGGGTTGGGTTTGCTAAAGCTAATGGAGCCTCGAGTGCACTGATTGTCATACAAGTCTCAAGATCCTGATCCTTGAGCTTCTCAATGAATCCACAATCCTCAAATCCTCCTATTGCCTTAAAAATATCCAGAGTTAGCTTCTTATCCCCAAAGGCAATTTCCATACTATCGCTTTCACTGTTTATGTTGGCCTTGGCGGTAGCTAGGAATGGACACCCCAGAATGATGGGCGTGTTCCTCAAATCGTTAGATACATCCATGTCAAGGACAAGGAAGTCTATGGGAAAATAGAAATCTTTGACCTTGACGATTACATCCTCAATAATGCCCTTCGGTGTTGTGACCGAACGGTTTGCTAATTGTAGCATTACTGAGGTTGGCCTAAGTTCACCTAATCCAAACCTCTCGTAAATAGAAGTCGGAATCAGGTTGATGGATGCACCTAGATCCAACAGTGCCCTATCAAAAGTGTATTCCCCAATAATGCATGAGATCAAGGGGGCACCTGGATCTTTCTTCTTTTAAGAAAGGTGATGCAGGATCACAGGACTTGCCTGCTCAGAGAGAATCACCTTCCTCAGAGTGGGTTCTCTTGACTTACGCTTTTGGGTACATAGTTCTTTTAGAAATTTAGCATAATCTGGGATGTGCTTAATAGCATAGAGGAGCGGAATATTGATCTCTACACTCTTGAATAAACTCAGGAGCACCTCGTTGCTATCTAGGGTTTTCTTCTTCTTGGTTTTCAATAGGGCTTCATGGAATGGGATATGGGTGGTACTTTCAATTTCTGATGCCTAGGCCTTATTGTCTTCTTCAATCTCCTTTTCTCTCTCAAGCTCCCTTGGGTTTTGGCATCTAGAAGGTAATTTAGGATTCTGGGTCTGCTTTTCACTTCTCAAGGTGACGAAGTTTGCAGAGGCATATGGATTTGGGTCTTGAGGTGGGTTAGTGAAGATAGGAGGGCCTTGATTGGTCATGTAACCAGAAGAAGAAGAGGAGGGACCCTACTCAACCACCTAAGCATTTGCGTGTGGGTCCCTTTGATTTTTGTACCCTTGGGTTCTATTGCTCTGATTATGCACATTGCACAGGTTGGGTACGGGTTGGGATGGTAAAGATCCAGGTTGTTGGGTGTTAGCAATTAACTTGGATAATGATGTCTTCATTTGCTGCATGAACTGAAGCATGGACCCTTGCATTTCCACCATCTGCCGGTTTAAATTATCCTACCCTGCAGTTTGTTGGGCATTCCAAGATGGCTGAGTAACCGGTCTCAGGGGAAACTGGGTGTATACTTGACCCTGATCCATAGGTCTTTGAGATGCATAGTTGCTGGGTCGAGTTTGGGTCTGTTGCCCTTGACTTTTCCAGGAGAAGTTAGGGTGGTTCCTCCAACCCGAGTTATAAGTGTTGGAATACGGGTTGGACCTAACATTCTCCTGCATTGCATACGCATCCTCATAGGACAAGGATGGAGAGAAGGAAGTGACTGCACAGCAATCATAAGTCTTAATTGACCTAGATTAAGCTAGGACTGAGCATAAGTTAGGGCTATTCATGCATACATACGCATTATCTGCATCTTTACTGCCCTTCTTTAGCTATGCATGAAATAATGTTATAATGTGCTGATTAAGTATATTATGTCAATTACAAGTTATAAGCTGATTAGGAGCTGGATCTGAAGCTGGATCAGGAATAACGGGAGTTGCAGCAGAGCTAGAGTAGAAGGCTTAAATTAGATGTAGGAATAATAATGTAAGGGAGTTAAAGGTTTGCTATGCTATTAAGTAGGAATAAAGCAGTAAAATGTGAAGAGCTTAGGTCCATCCTATCCCTAGGATAGCCTAGAGAACTTCTCAAGCCTTAGCCACCCTTAGATTAGGTCACAACACCCTAGGAAGCCCTAAAACCCTAGTTCCAACCCTTATTTGGACATCTAGATAAGTTATACGATGTCCAGGACCCTTAGCCATCTCCAGCACACCTCAAACCCACTTCTCCAGTGTTATTGGATGTCCAGACACTTTGTCAGATGTCCAATTTCTGCAGGATACCCAGAACAGAACCCAAAATCCCTCCTTACTCTGATTGGACTTCTGATTTTTGAGTATAAGACATCTGACACTA
The DNA here is from genome assembly GCA_037157565.1 of Thalassia testudinum. Taxonomy (NCBI): domain Eukaryota; kingdom Viridiplantae; phylum Streptophyta; class Magnoliopsida; order Alismatales; family Hydrocharitaceae; genus Thalassia; species Thalassia testudinum. Next base: position 124,374,553 of record JAZHRO010000014.1, on the reverse strand, counting down.
TTATTAGACGTCTGATACTGCTCTCCAATTCTTGTTTTGAGATTTAAGCCTTGATCTTGGATCTCTAGGTCCCTAAACCCAATTCCAACCTCACTGGAACCTAAATTAAGGTGCCTTAACCCTAGTACATCACCTCTAGACCTCCCTAAGGACCTAATTAAGTCCTCACTAAACCTAATTGACTTGGATCTTAGTCAATTTCATCAGTCTATTCAATTGGACTCATTGAGTCTAATTGAGCCCTGATCTCAGCACACACAGTCCAATTGGACTCAGTGAGAGTCCAATTGTCCTAGACATAAATTAATTGAGTTGTTCTACTCTCAATTAAGTTTCCACACACCCAATTAAACTTGTATTAAGTTTAATTACACTTTACCTTAGTGAATTAGGGTTTATAACACTAATTTGAGACATACCTTGACCTAAACGTACTAGAACCTAACCTAATCAACCTAGCCACCTAAGTTTCGACCCACACACACCCACACACACCATCCACATGAAAATACCTAGGCTAGAGTTCTCTATAACTCTCTACCATGTGTGGTTGCCTTGGTTGCCAAAATTAGCAACCAAGAGCCATTCAATTTTTAGATCCACATTTGGTGGATCTAAAAACCACCATCCATCCTCTCTCTCTCACTCTCCCACGAGCTCGCACCATAGCCCTCTCTAGAGAATTCCATAATTCTCTAGAGAGCTTCCCTTAGGTCTACAAAAATACCTTAGGGGTGGCCATTTGCACCCATTCACTTCCTTGGCAAATTCACTCCATTGGTGCCATTCACGCCCTCTTCCCCTTAGCTAGCCACTCCACCTCCACGAGCTCACTACCACCACCATGGAGGACATCATGCCGGGATGCTGAATCAACCCTGCCTCTTTCCAAGGGTCGGCCTAATCTACATTGGCTGCCCCTCATTCTCCTCCCGACCACTCCAAGGCCATTGGGGACCACCCCTAAATGCCCTTTATTCTTCTAGATTTAATTCATGCTCTTCATAATTTTATTGCTTTTATTTATTACTTAGTAGTGTAGTCTTTCTTCTCCCCCAATGATGCATGCAAAATCCCCCCATCGATTCTTGTATGCAGTCATTTTCTGGTAGTTAGATTTCTGTTTCAAGCATTCATGTATAAGCTTTCCTCTAGATTTCCTTGTGCAAACAACTCCCTAATGAATGAATAAAAAAAGCATTTATATATATATATATTTCTCTTTATGTGTTTGAAATCACCATGAGCTTAATAATTATCATATTGCGTGATTTAAGTGCCTGCTCTTTAACTGTCTATCTATTACGCACCAGCATGTCGTTTCCTAAGGATATTGAAAATCTGACAATAGATGCTTTCTCCATAACTAGTCACCACCTCACTAGAATCGCGCGCACAGAGACTCACATGTTCACTTTTGTAATTTACTTGACGCATGCGCATGTGATCCGAGTTAATAATAGAAGTGGTGAAGTTTTTGTTAGGAGATTGGAAACCGGCATGCGTCTTTAAATGAAGTAGAGTAGTAAAAAGATAGATTTCAAAAGCGAAAACAATGCCTCCCAGAGATGAACGATCAGGACTCAAAGTCTCGTTACTTTTACAAACTTAATTTTTGACGAACATTTTCACGCGACTATACTATGATTCCGACGACTTTCAAAACACACGAGAATGGTTTCCATTAGGAAGGATCAGAAAAATTAAGATCAAAGGCCCAAGTTTGGAACCCATAAGGTTCCAAGAAATCCTGGCTCACAGGTTGAGCCGAATTAAGTTGGTTCATGAACTCCCTCCCCGTGGGAGCTCGTGAGGAATGGAATCTTGAATTTTGGGATTGAGTTGGTGTAGAAGTGTTTCCTAAGACATCCATTCTTCCATTCTCTTAGCAACCAAGTCCATTTTATGCAGTTTATTGCAAATCATTTCCATGTTAAATGAATGAGAATCCTATATCTCATTAGCATTTGACCTGGGTTGTTGGGACCGGTTGAATGCATCCATGGAGGTATGATTAATTGAGTTCTCGCTCATTTCCTCAAATGGGTTGTATGCGCTATCAGCATCCCTGTTGAGGAAATTTCCTTTGCAGGAGGCATCCACGTGATTACGGAGTGGTTCAAACAACCAGTGATAGAAAATCTGCAAGAGTTGCCATTTCGTCACCTCGTGGTGTGGACACTTCCTCAAAAGTTCCTAGAATTGCTCCTAGGCACCATGAAACATGTTAACGAGACGGAATCAGTTTTAAAAGATGATGCTTTACAATATAGATGAAATCACCTTGAAAATAGATGGGAATTTTATTACTCCAAAACCTAAGTATCCAAGGTCGAACATAAGGAACAAATTGGTATTTTAAAAACTAGAATCACAATCTCAAATTAATCAAAATATGATGTTCAACAATAATATAAATGAGATTCAATGTATATGAAAGCTAAAGGGAGAATAGAGATGCAAAAAGAAATTGAATGTTTTCTCTCTTCTTTCTTCCTCTCTTTTCTTCTCTGATTTCTCCTTTACTTCTCTGCGACTCTTTCCTTCTATCTTATTGTTCCTTCTTTTTCTTCTCTTGGTTCCTCACTCTTTCTCTGCCTTTAATTCTTTTTCTTCTTCTGCCTTTGCCTTTTGCATTCCTTCTTCTTCCTTCTCTGCTTGGCTGCAACTTCTCTTCTTTTATTCTTTATCTGCCTTGGCTTCTGTTCTCTTCTTTAATTTCTTTCCTTCAGCTCTTCTTCTTCAACAGCTATCGTGCTTCTTCCTCTTTCCTTGACTTCTGCCTTCAAGTCCTCTTTCTTCCTTCCTTAGCCTCTCTGCCCTCAAGCCTCTGCTTCAGCCTTCTTCTCAAGTCCTCAGCTTCTTTCCTTAGCTGCTCCTGCCTTCAGGTTCCTTCCGCAGCTCCTTCTTCAAAAATCCTTCTTCTTCAGCAGCTGCCTCTTTCTTCTCCTTCTTTCCCTGCACAGAGCGAAGCAAAACCTACCCCTACACTTCCCCACGTATGCTCTTTCTCTATTTCTCTCTTCGCTCTCTCAGAGCCAGTTGGGTAATTGGGTTGGGTTACGCACACCCGGGTCCAGGCACACCGGTGTGGGTGGTGAATGAGGAGTGCAGGGTAAACGGGTCAGCCATATCCGCATGGGTGTTGGTCATGGATGAGGCAGGTGGCGTGGGCAAGGGGACCTCACCCCGTGACTTGAGGCGACCAACAAGAAACACAGAAACAATTTAAGCTATGCACCTCACTCCTGACTTTCTGAGGTGGGACTAAAGTCCCACCCGCTTCTTCGTGTGCCTGCAGGGAAAATGTCTATCCAATTGAGGCAACTGCAGTTGACGAAGCCTTTGATTGTTGGGCACGAACAGTTCGTAGAGGGATTCCATGCACTTGGAATGCCTCAGCCTGGAGTGGGGTGACCTGGAGCAAGCAAGCAAGCTCCTTCAAGTCTACTCCAATCGCAGAAAGGGCTCAAACCTGAAACGCATGAACATGGCCTCTCAGCCCTGACAAATGACTTGGGAAGCTTCACCGTATCATGGCGAAGGTGAGGCAGGGGTTGGTATGGCGCAGAACGGCCTAGGCAGGCATGCCTAGGTCTGTCTCTGACCGTGGAAGTGCGTGTGTTCGGTGAGGGTGTAGGGCATGTGTGGCAGTCAGTGGAGGAGTGGATGGTGATCAGTGAGTGATGGAGAAAGTTCTAAGGTGGGTGGCAAGGCATTTGGATGGGTGGAGTGATGGATTCGCCTCGCCTGTGGTCTGCCTGAGATGAGGGAGACGGAGGTGGTCGGTGGCTATCGGGGGGAGTTTTCTAAAATCAAGTGGGGGAAAATGAAGAGTAGAGAGAGAGGAACTTACTGTGGGAAGTTAGATGAAGGGGGAAAGGCAGAGGATGAACGATGCGTGTGTGCCGTCATCGGAGAAGAAGGCCCTGAGGTGAGGATGACGGTGACAATGAAGGGGTCGGAGAAGCATGTGCAGGTATGGTGCAATGCGAAGGAGCAAGGCAGAGGGAAGTCTACCACTAGTATTGTGGCAGAGCGATGAGAAAAGGGAGGAGAGATCGTCGGATCTTGCGGGCAGTTGGCCAAAGATGAGAGAGGAAGAAATCAAGGGGGTATCCGCAGCATGCTTAAAAAATGCAGCAAGGATCGGGGGTCCTTTTATAGTTGCTTGCCGAGGTCCTTGTGCTTGGAGGGCAAGCCTCCAAGTGCAAGGATCTCGCCAGAGATGGAAGGTGTGGATGATACCCAATTCTCTTGAGCGCTCGCATGAGAGATTGGGTGCGAATCGAATCTTGGGATCTTGTTCAAACGGTAGGGAATTCCTCAGAGAATCTCCCTTCCAAATCTGGGAGATCTCTGAGGATTCGAGGAGAAATCCTCCTCAAATCCTCATCGGAGTAGGACTCCACCACTGTAATGGCAGAGGGACCTAAATGATTTGAGTGGTGAGGAATATAGGGGGGTCTGCGCAGGGGTTTTCAAAAGCTAGGGGTCAGAATGTAATTGGGTGGACTATTTTGTAAAGTAGGTCAAGGTGACCTTTCCTTAGGTCCAAATTTTGGTACAAACCTAATTTGGACATAAGGAATCCAATGGTGAAGTTATATTTTAGGTTTGACCATGTTTGACTAGACATTTTACACAAAAACCTAATTTAGGTCAATTAATTAGCTAGGACACTAATCTAGGTCAACATAGGTTCCAAAGGCCAAATTGAAGGTTCCAAATCCTAGAGGGTATTTTTCCATGATTTTTAGAGGGTTTAGATGAATTTTATCCTGACTAGAACCTTGTTGTATTAGTGGGTTTGTTTTAGGGTTACAGAATGTCATTTAATTCCTAAATCTTACAATAATCCTTTTCTGATTAAACCATCCCACTTTTCCTTTTGTTAAGCCCAATTGACCTATGTTTAGCCCTTTTATTAATTCCATTGATGTACTACAATGGTAAAATTGTAGTTTGACCCTTTGTTTCATGTTTTCTTCCCAAAACAGTAATCCCATGAATTAAGCCTTTCTTTAGGTTATGTAGGAGCTTTTGTTCTGTTTCCTAGGTCAAAATGAGCTAGTTAGGGCTCATAATGGTGTTCCCATCATACCCCTAGGCCTAGCTTTTCCTAGTCCCTTAGCAAAATTTTAAGGTTTTAACATTGGTTCTAGACCATGAGTTTCTTTCACCAGTTATGATAAATTCTTTTACTTTTTCTTTTGTGACTAGGTCAGAAAGCCGACAATAGGCCTAGAGGTACTCAAGTACCAACCAAAATCCAGACCTGACCAACTTTAGCCTAAGTCCTCTGCGAAGGTTTTTAAGGCCTGCAAGAACTATCCTAAGGTTCATTGGACTCCGTGGTTAAAGCACCCATGCTTGAGGCATATTTTAGCCTCGATTCAGTTTACAGTGCATTTTTGTAAGAGAGAGATAGATAATTTATTTGTTTGGAGAGTTTTCTCTCTCTTTTCCTTTTATTTCTAGCTTCAGATTGGCTTCTCAACACAGTTTGTATCGGATTCCTTGTCCGCATCATCAATCCTCAAAGGTCTTTGGAAATCTATGCTTCATGATAGCACCGCCCATGGCAACCCCCAGAACCCTGGCTTTTAAGATTTCGAGATAATCCCGCCCATGCCATTTCATGGCTGAATCAAGACCCTGGCAATCGACATTTCGTGATAATGTCGCCCATGGTATCTGAACTAGCAGAGTGCTTACGTGGCCCTGGTAGGATATGTAAATATTCTATGAGACAAGCATCGAGGAGACAATATTTTTTCACGCATCTTCAAGGGGAATTTCCCACCTCTTCGCATCGAGAACCCGTCCAAATCAACTTGTGTTGATCGGCCACTCCTAATCTAGGCAACTTTTTTAGAAGATTTAAATGCTTTTGCGTTGATTTTGATAGTTATGCGCACTGAACCAGATTATGTGTGGATTGGGGTGCTTAGGTTACCAAGTCCTGCAAACCAAAGGTCAGTTAACGAGGTTGAATACTCTCTAAGCCTTAGACCTAATACTTAAGCTTCGTATTTTCCCCAACCTCTTGATGATTATCTAGATCTTAGCGGATATGTGAACTTTTAAGCCTAAGAGTCTAGCCCAAAATGCCTAAGGTCAGTGTTTCTACTAATCTCTTTTTGTGTCTCCTTAGCAATTTTTCTCATTTTTTCTCTTTTCCTTGATGTGGTCTAGAACTTCAGTTAATATCTTAATTTCTTACTAATGACTATTCTTTTTCTCTTTCATTTTGTGCTCCTTTTCTGTCATTTTGCTCTTTTTCCTCCTCATGTTTTGTATGGCCTCAAAAATTTTCTCTCCCCCCTCAATTTTTTTTGTTCTTTTTTCAATGTTTTTTCATTTTTTGTGATTTTTGTGATATGTGATTTTTTTGTTAAAACCTTTTCTTGATATGAGTTTTCATAACGTTTTGCACATTCATACCGCCCCATGCTTATGATTTGCAATGTCCCCATTGTAAATTAGATGGGTTCGAATTCAGCTTAGTTCATTCACTAGGACTAGTTTTGGGTGGGCGAACGGGTCGAGGTGACTGTTGCAAATGATTTCTAGACTCAGGTACGGGTACCTAAGGTAGAGTCGGCTGTTCTAATGGATGAACCCTAAAGTACAATATGAATTTAGCATAGAAATGTCAGGAAAATTTTCAGGTTTTTCAAAGAATGACGGGTTGCCTATCATTAAGCGCTGAGTTTTACACCATCGGCTGGACGCAATGAGCTCAGGGATAATGGAGGATAAAGGATATCTCAGCCAAATCTGTATCGGTCATGTCAATGAATGGTTTGAGTCTCTGATTGTTCACAATGAAGGGTTCGGAATCGTGGCTAAGTGGACTAATCTCAATGGCTCCATTTCCAAAGATTTCTCGGACTAGGTAGGGTCTGATCCATTTAAATCATAGTTTTCCTGGGAATAATTTGAGTCAAGCATCAAAGAGTAGGTCCTTTTGACCAAGATGAAAGATCTTTCTAGATATGTGCTTGTCGTGAAAGGCTTTAACCCACTCTTTAAAAATTCACGAGTTCTCATAAGCATTGTGGCATAATTCACCAATCTTGCTCATTTGAAGCTTTCTATGGGTTCCAGCCTTAGAAAGATCTAAGTTGCAGTTCCATACTACCCAATAGGCTTTATGCTACAATTCGATGGGGAGGTGACACGCCTTCCCGTACCCCAGTGTGGAGGGAGACATACCTAATTGGGTCTTGTGGGTGGTCCTATAAGCCCACAAAGCTTTCGGAAGCCAGGATGACCAATCCTTACTATCGGGTCGAACAGTAACCTAGAAGATTTTCTTGATCTCCTAGTTTGATAGCTCAGGTAGACCATTTGTTTGGCGGTGGTAAGGAGCAGAGATTCGGTGTGACACCCCATTTTTGGTCATCAGTGACCTGAACTGAGCGTTTGTAAAATGGGTCCCTCCATCGAAAATTATTGCACGTGGAATCCCGAACCATGAGAAGATGTTTTGGTGAATGAACTTGATAATAACTTTGTGATCATTGGTTCGGGTCGGAATGGCTTTGATCCACTTGGACACATAGTCAATAGTGAGTAAGATGTACTCAAAGCCATTCGAGATGGGGAAGGGTCCCATAAAATCAATCCCCAAATGTCAAAGATCTTGCATACCAGAATCGGTTGTAAAGGCATCATATCTCGATGGCTCATGTTGCGCAAGGTTTGGCAACGGGTACATGCCTTACAATGATTGCATCAGTCATTGAAATTTGTGGGTCAGTAAAAGCCGTACTGGAGGACTTTTGATGCGATTTATGTTCTGAAAAATGTCCACCGCATGCCTGGTCATGGCAGAAAGAGAGTATGTCTTTGATTTCTGCTTCCGTGACACATCGTCGAATTATCTGATTAGCACCAATGCGGAATAGATACGGGTCTTCCCAAAGGTAATACTTGGTATCAGAATGCAATTTGTCCTTCTTGGCCTTCAGCCAATCGGACGGGATCTGATGTGATGTCAAGTAGTTTACTATGTTAGCAAACCATGGAAGCCCTATATTGATAGTTAAGAGGTGCTCATCGGGAAAATGTTCTGTGATGGGTCCGGAAGGGTCAATGATCTCAGCAGGAAGGCGGGACAAGTGATCAGCTACCACGTTCTGTTTTCCCGCTTTGTCGCAAATCTCGAGGTCAAATTCTTGCAATAGCAAGATCTAGCGCATTAATTGAGGTTTCACATCCTTCTTTGCAAGGAGATGCCTTACTGCTGTGTGATCCGAGTAGATGATAACACGGGAACCCAGGAGATAAGATCTAAATTTTTCTAGGGCAAATACTATGGCTAGCAGCTCTTTCTCAGTAACCGTGTAGTTACGCTGAGCCTCGTCAAGTGTTTTGCTAGCATAGTAAATGACCACGAGTTCCCTGTCAATTGTCTGCCCCAAAACCGCTCCTACAGCGAAATCAGATGCATCGCACATGATCTCAAAGGGTTGAGCCAATCAGGGGACTGTAGGATTGGGTCTTGCGTAACTCAGTCACAAAGGATCTCAAATGCTTTAGTGCATTCCTTGGAGATTTCGAAAGGTACATCCTTGGAGAGAAGAGTAGTCAGGGGGTGTGCAATTTTTGAAAAATCAAGGATAAATCAACGGTAAAAATCGACATGCCCCAGAAAAGATCGGATGTCCTTAATCGAGCTAGGCATAGGGAGTTTGGAAATCAAGTTAACCTTGGCTCGATCAACTTGGATGCCTTTCTCCGAAATCAAATGTCCTAGGATGATTCCCTCAGGCACCATGAAATGGCTCTTTTCCTAGGAAAGAACCTGATTCACGTCAATGCATCGCCTGAGTGTTTGGACAAAGTGCTGGAGGCAATCGTCAAATGATGATCCAAATACTGAAAAGTCATCCATGAAGACTTCCAGATAATCACCTATCATATCTGAGAAAATAGCAAGGATGCACTGCTGAAAAGTTGTGGGTGCATTGCAGAGACCGAATGGCATCCTTCAGAGTGCGTACGTCCCAAAGGGGCAGGTGAAAGTTGTCTTTTCTTGGTCCTAAGGATGGATTGCCACTTGGTTACAATAGGAGTACCCATCAAAAAAGTAGAAGAACCTATTTCCTGCTAGTTTCTCAAGGATCTGATCAATAAATGGTAGTGGAAAGTGATCCTTCTTCGTGGAGGAATTGATTCTTCTGTAATCAATGTAGACTCTCCACGAGTTAGCTATACGGGTCAGTATGACCTCTCCAATTTTAGTCGTAATGATGGTGAGTCCTTCCTTAGGCACAACCTGGATTGGACTCACCCATCGACTGTCGGAGATCGGGTAGATGATCCCTACATCTAATCATTTGATGATCTCCTTTTTCACGACCTCCTGAAAATTAGGGTTCAAACGTCTCTACATTTCTCGCAAAGGTCGTGCGCCCTCTTCGGTGTAGATTCGGTGTGTGCAATAAGAGGGACTAATGCTAGTCAAGTTATCGAGATTCCATCCAATTGCTCTACGATGTTGCTGGAGAACAGTAATCGGATGGGATTCTTAGTCAGGTGTGAGCCTGGAGTTGATAGTCAAAGGAAATGTTAGATTGGAACCTAAAAAGACGTATTTCAAATGGTCAGGAAGAGGCTTGAGTTCTAGGACGGGGTTATCAGCGGCAGCAGGTGGTTTAGAGTGTGTGTCAGGAACAAGGGTAGGAGCTATGGGCATATCGAGATCAGGTTCAGACTCCTCTGTTTGTGGGTTTTGATCTTTTGATGGTTGATCGAGAATAATCAGGTTGTCCTCGATATGTGGTTCATCAACCACGGCTTTGATATCACATATTTGTTCTATAACACCGCAATTAATCTCTTGTTGGGCCTTGAAGATGTCCATCTTTAGAGTTTGGTTCCCAAATTTTAGTTCTATTTTACCCTCTTCACAGTTTATATTGGCCCTAGCAGTGGCTAGAAAAGGTCTCCCTAGTATAATCGGTGTATCCCTTGGGTTTTCAGGTGCATCCATATCTAAGACTATAAAATCCACCAGGAAGTAGAAATCCCATACCCTAACAATGACATCCTCGAGTATTCCTTTAGGTGACTTGATGGATCGATTGGCTAACTACAATGTCACCTCTGTCGGTTTAAGTTCGGATTCTTCAAGGTGGTCAAGGAGGGATGTAGGTATTAGGTTTATGGAGGCACCTAGGTCTAATAAGGCTCTGTCGAATTGGGTATCACCAATTGTACATGAAATCAGGGGAGTGCCTGTGTCTTTAGCCTTAGGTGGGAGTTTACTCAAGATTACATAGCTGGCTTGCTCTGATTGTACGATCGGACTCCGACTTTTGGTTCGCGGCTTATGCTTGGGTGCATGCATGTCTTTTAGAAATCGTGCGTAAGCTAGTACGTGGCGGATTGCATCCATCAAGGGGATGTTTATCTAGACCTGTTCAAAGAGCTTGACCAGATCCTCCTTAGGAGCCACGAGTTTGGCTATCCTCTTTCCCTTGGTCAAGGCCTCGGGAAATGGAACCTTGGTTGGTTCCTCTAGAATAGGTCCAGGTTCTTGATTTGGGATAGGGGTATCCTAGATAACTATCCTAGGGCTTGTGTTACTACCAGGCTTGGAGTGGTTTGGATAAGGTGGGTCTTTAGTTGCTTTACCACTACGGGTTGTTACGGAGTTTAATCCTACCTGGTTTTGGTTTAGGGCTGGTAAAATAGGTGGCTACTATTGAAATCCAGCGTAAGATGTTGAAGCTTCCATCCCGTCGGGTGGTGGAACAGAAGAGGCCTGATAAATCAGATGTGCGTGGGCTGGATTTAGGTTCATAACGCACCTCTGGGTCGCCATGTTATTTGGGATTGGCAGAGGTTGTGAAGGAAGGGTGCCAGGTTGGCGGGAATTTGCCATCTGGGCAAGTTGATTGCGAACCTCTGTGATCACGTACATGTGCTATTTCTGCATTGCTGCATTCATCTTCTGAATGTCAGCCAGTGTTTGAAGGATAAAAGTCATTTGATCTTGGTTTGGGCCATATTGATAGGGGGTTGGGCCGAGGCTGAGGTGGCTGATATGGATGAGGAGCTTATGGACGGGGTTGATAAGGTGGTCTTTGATTCTGAGAATTTTCCGCCCACTGGAAGTTGGGATGATTTTGCCATCCAGGTTTGTAGGTATTGGAGAGTGGTCATTCTGGATGGCGTTGAGGTCTTCGCAGGTCTGAGCAGCATTATGAAAGTCAGAGTATGAGGGTTCAAAGTTCCCCTAACTAGAATAGAGTGGATCGAAGGTCTCTCCGGTCTTGGAGTTGGACAGGGGTGGATACAAGTCCATCCGCTGAGATCGGTGATAGATGTTCTGCATAATTTCCCTCGCAAGGGGTGGTTGTGCAAAAGAGTTTTGCACAGAGGTGGCTCACTGCAGATTCCAAGTTAGCTCGTCCACCTTCTTCTCTATGATAGAGACCTTGACCAACCGACTGGCCATCAGTTCCAAGTCCACGGATGTGAACAGGCCTCGCGTCTCATGTGCTCCCTTAAGATTCGTCGATGCGCGGGCATTCATTCGGTCGAATAAGCCCATGGAGTCATTATTGATGGAGTTCTCACACATATTCTCAAGAATCTCCCACACCGTGTCCTCATGTTGACCCATGATGTTTCCTCCACAGGTTGCATTGACGAATAATCGAATGTCTTCACAGAGTCCCTGGTGGAAAGACTGGACTTGTTCCCATTTAGGAACTCCGTGATGGGGGCACTTTCGCTTGAGATCCAAGAATCGATCCCATGCCTCATGAAGTGGTTCTCCCGACTATTGAGTGAAATGAGTGATCTGGTGGCGCAAGGCATTTGTTCGGCCAACATGGTAGAACTTCTTCAAAAATTCAGACTGGAGTTCGACCCATTTGTTGATCGGACGAGTTTGAGTCTGATACTAATGAGCAGCCTTGTCCATGAGGGAGAAAGAAAACATCTTCATGAGTAGAATATCCTGATTTTGTGCATCTGACCCAAAGGTCTGGGCTAGATGTTTGAGCTGCTTGATGTGCTACAATGGATCCTCGGAGTTAAGCCCATGGAATTTTGGTATGGCATGAATCATATTGGGCTTGAGTTCAGAATCAGAACCTCTAGCCAGGATTTGGACTCTAGGCTCGATTGCCACCGCAGCGGGATTATAGTGATCTCGCATCATAGGACGCTGTGGCGGGTTTACAAAATTTTGGAATAGATTCATTTAAGCACTGAAGTTGGTGCTCGAGGTTGTTCTCTTCTTCAATGGGTTATGCCATGATGGAAGAAGAAGGAGAACTTTGTTCTATATCAGATGAGAGATCTATGTGGTGGGGTTGCTGCTCAGCGGGTGTGAATTTCTAAAGGAGGTCTTAAGGATGGTCTTAAGGTCCTCCTACCGAACATGCACCAAAGGATTTGATGAGATTAGAATGTGCTGGACCCAATCAAGACACCCAAAAAATGTTAGGTGACTATAGAGGTTCGGGGCGGATGATACCCCTTTGTCAGAAAGGCCGTCCACCTGAGAAATCCCTGGGTAGCTAGAGAGGGAGAGTCCCACAAAGACCCCTACACGGTAGAGCATCCCAACGAGTTACATGGTTTCCCCCACTAGACCTCTCTTGTCACTGAGATTCTAGGTAGACCAGAATGGGGACCTTGACCTCTTAAGTCCACGTCTTTCAATTAAGATCAAGGTGCTTAGGGTTCCACTTGAACTTTAGGTTTTTTTCTTTTGAGTGCAAAAAGTGACCTAATTTTAAGGTTGGTTGACCTAAAGGGTCAACTTCACCTCCTTGTTCCCTTGAGAGCTTTTAGGTCCTTTCTTTTAGGGTTCAAGTAAATTAAGAGCTTGATTTGCTTAGGGTTTCTCTTGGATAAATCTCTTCAAACAAGGCTTAGGCACACCTCCTTTTGAAATTTTTGATTCTTTGCTTAAGAGAAGATGTGTCTCTAAAACCCTAGATTGAAATCCTAAGGTTGGCTCTATTTGGTCCAATTTAGTTGCCTCAAAGATGGTATCTAGGGCTTAATCAAGAAGGTGTTAGCCCTAGTTACCTTAAATGGATGTGCAATTCAAAAATGTGTTGAAATAAAAATCAGTCAACTTTAGTGGATTACTAAATATGGAAGCAGGTAGCCCTAGATTGATTTTTCTTTGTTTTCCTTTTTAAAATTTGAGGGGATTAAGGGAAAGGGCTAATGAAGATTTACCTGGTCCTTGGTATGGTTGTTGTGTGGCTGCTTTTTTCTTTTCTTTTTTTTCCCTGAAACAATCACAGCAGAAGAAAGAGAGTAAGTTATTACTGAATTAGAGGTTGTGATCAAAGTTTCTAAAATTCCTGTTGCTCCCTGGTAACGGCGCCAAAATGTTAACAAGACGAAATCGATTTTAAATAATGATGCACTGCAGTATAGATGAAATTCCCTTGAAAACAGATGAGAATTTTATACTCGAAAACGCAAGTATCCGAGGTCGAACACAGGGTGCAAATTGGTATTTTAAAAACTAGAATCACAATCTCAAATTAATCAAAATATGATGTTCAACAATAATATAAATGAGATTCAATGTATATGAAAGCTAAAGGGAGAATAGAGATGCAAAAAGAAATTGAATGTTCTCTCTCTTCTTTCTTCTTCTCTTTTCTTCCTTCTCTAATTTCTCCTTTGCCTCTCTGCGACTCTTTCCTTCTATCTTCTTCTTCCTTCTTTTTCTTCTCTTGGTTCCTCACTCTTTCTTTACCTTTAATTCCTTTTCTTCTTCAGCCTCTGCCTTTTGCTTTCCTTTTTCTTCCTTCTCTGCTTGGCTGCACCTTCTCTTCTTCTTTTCTTCTTTATCTGCCTTGGCTTCTATTCTCTTCTTTGATTTCTTTCCTTTAGCTCTTCTTCATCAGCAGCTACAGTGCTTCTTCCTCTTTCCTTGACTTCTGCCTTCAAGTCATTTTTCTTCCTTCCTTAACCTCTCTACCCTCAAGCCTCTGCTTCGGCCTTCTTCTCAAGTCCTCAGCTCCTTTCCTTAGCTGCTCCTGCCTTCAGGTTCCTTCCGTAGCACCTTCTTCAAAAATCCTTCTTCTTCAGCAGCTGCCTCTTCCTTCTCCTTCTTTCCCTGCACAGAGTGGAGCAAAACCTACCACTACCCTTCTCCGCGTATGCTCTCTCACTATTTCTCTCTTCACTCTCTCAAAGCCAGCCAGGTAATCAGGTTGGGTTACGTGCACCCGGGTCCAGGCGCATCGATGTGGGTGGTGCGCGAGGAGTGCAGGGTAAAGGGGTCGGCAAGGTTCGCGTGGGTGTGGGTTGCGGACGAGGTGGGTGGCATAGGTGAGGGGACCTCACCCTGTGACTTGAGGTGACCAACAAGAAACACAAAAATAATTTAAGCTGAGCACCTCACTCCTGACTTTCCGAGGTATAACTAAAGTCCCACCCGCTTCTTCGCACGCCTACAGGGAGAATGTCTGTCCAATTGAGGCAGCTGCAATTGATGAAGCCCTTGATTGCTGGGTGTGAATGATTCGTAGAGGGATTCTGCGCACCTGGAATGCCTCAGCCTGAAGTGGGGTGGCCAGGAGCGAGCAAGCAAGCTCCTTCAAGCCTACTCTAATGGCGGAAAGGGCTCAAACCTGAAACGCATGAACATGGCCTCTTGGCCCTGTCAAATGACTTGGGGAGCCTCGCTGTATCATGGCAAAGGTGAGGCAGGGGTTGATGTGGTGCAGAATAACCTAGGTGTGCGTGCCTAGGTCAGTCTGTGACCGTGGAAGTGTGTGTGCCTGGTGAGGGTGTAGGGCGTGTGTGGTGGTAAGTGGAGGAGTGGATGGTGATCAGTGAGTGATGGCGAATGTTCTAAGGTGGGTGGCGAGGTGTTTTGATTGGTGGAGTGACGGATTCGCCTCGCCGGTGGTCTGTCAGAGATGAGGGAGATGGAGGTGGTCGGTGGCTATCGGGGGGAGTTCTCTGAAATCAAGTGAGGGAAAATGAAGAGTAGAGAGAGAGGAACTTACTAAGGGAAGTTAGATGAAGGGGGAAAGGCAGAGGATGGGCGGCACATGTGTGCCGTCGTCGAAGAAGAAGGCCCTGAGGTGAGGATGATGGCGATGATTAAGGGGTTGGAGAAGCGCGCGCAGGTATCACGTGACATGGAGGACCAAGGCGGAGATAACTCTGCCACTGGTATTGTGGCAGAGCGATGAGAAGAGGGAGGAGAGATCGCCGGAGCTTGCGGGTAGTTGGCCGGAGATGAGAGAGGAAGAAATCATGGGGGTATCCGCAGCCAAAACAAGCTTAAAAAATGCAGCAAGGACCAGGGGTCCTTTTATAGCTGCTGGCCGAGGTCCTTGTGCTTGAAAGGCAAGCTTCCAAGTGCAAGGATCTCATCGAAGATGGAAGATGCGGATGATACCCAATTCTATCGAGCATTTGCAAGAGAGATTGGGTGTAAATCGAATCTTGGGATCATGTTCAGACGGTAGAGAATTCCTCAGAGAATCTCCCTTCCAAATTTGGGAGAAGATCTCTGAGGATTCGGGGAGAAATCCTCCTCAAATCCTCGTCGGAGTAGGACTCCTCCATTGTAATGGTGGAGGGACCTAAATGCAAAGAGTGGCGAGGAAGATAGGAGGGTCTGCGCAAGGGTTTTCAAAAGCTAGGGGTCACAATGTAATTCGATGGACAATTTTGCAAAGTAGGTCAAGGTGACCTTCTCTTAGGTAAAAATTTTGGTACAAACCTAATTTAGACCTAAGGAATCAAATGGTGAAGTTGGATTTTAGGTTTGACCACGTCTGACTGGACATTTTACACAAAAACCTAATTTAGGTCAAATAATGAGCTAGGACCCCAGTCTAGGTCAAAATAGGTTCCAAAGGCCAAATTGAAGGTTCCAAACCCTAGAGGGTATTTTTCCATGACTTTTAGAGGGTTTAGTTGATTTTTGTCTTGACCAGAACCATGTTGTATTAAGTGGGTTTGTTTTAGGGTTACAGAATGTCATTTAATTCTTAAATCTCACAATAACCCTTTTCTGATTGAACCATCCCACTTTTCCTCTTGTTATGTCCAATTGACCTATGTTTAGCCCTTGAGAAATCCCGTTGATGTACTGCAATGGTAAAATTGCAGTTTTACCCTTTATTTCATGTTTTCTTCCCAGAACAGTAATCCCTTGAATTATGGCTTTTTTTAGGTTATGTAGGAGCTTTTGTTCTCTTTCCTAGGTCAAAATGTGCTAGTTAGGGCTCATGATGGTGTTCCCACCAAAACGGTTCCCCTGGCCACTAGAGAATGTGGTAATCGCCCGTCGCAAAGCATTAGCCCTTTCGATAGGGAAGAATTTCTTCAAGAAAGCTGACTTAAGAGTAGCCCAAGTTTCTATTGGTCTTCCTATGGTCCGGTACCAATGTATGGCTTTATCCTTGAGAGAGTGGGGGAAGAGCCTCATGATCATTTGCTCTTCGTTCACATTCCTTGCTTTGGTGGTCAAAACTAAAGTGGTCAGATCCTCCAAGTGCTGGAATGGGTCCTTCAAGCCAAGCCCATGGAAATGCTTAATCAAACTTAAGACTTGGGGATTGATTTCTATGTCTCCGGCAGGAATCATGATGTCGGGACATTCCCCATAGTTTGAAGGATCATAAAAATCCTTCAAGGGTCGAGCACCCTGACCAAGCATACGTTGGAACCATTGCTGCATCTGCTGCAATTCTTCCAACTACCTCTAAATTAGCTCTTGTTGGTTTGGGGGCGGGGGAGGTGGTTGTTGATCAGCCATGGGATCTGCTTGGCTATAGCTCAATCTTCACCTCAAGGAATGGTCTAAAGGTCATTCCAATCTGAGGTTCAATGACCTCCTTCCAGGCATACACTAGAAGGAAGTCGGTAGGATGGGGAAGAGAAGGAGCCCTACGGCACAGAAATACAAGCCTGTCCTTTGTTTGGGTTGCCTAAAGGTCTATAGACTCTCAGAATCTGTCCTAAGATTATGGATAATTTAATCTACTTATGTCCAGGCAATCCAACCAGTTAGAAGGAGGGACTGGGGAGAAGGTTCTTCCTTTGGCTTGCACCTATGGTTCCTAGTGTACCCCGCAGCTACGGTCATTTGATGCTACTCCCCAAGCTAGATATCGGATTGACTAGGATAATTAGGTTAATCGTGAATAACCTCAAATTGGATCCCGACGAGCGACCTGTCCTTAAGGCTAATGACAACTCAATTTTAGTTAGGCTTGGGATATTGGTGCTTCTGGGATGTGATGTGCCCTTAATGGGTTGTGCCGTTAATGATTTCTTTGAGAATGTGTGAATGTGCACAACCAAGAAGTTTTCAAGCAAGATTATTAATGATGAGGTGAGTTTTAGGGTTCGAATCTTACTTAGTAGCTTTTAGGATTCAAATATTAGGTGCATTCAATAAAGTTTTGTGAGGAAAACTAAGTTTTGAAAGCATGAGTTCAAGTGTTTTTCCTTTATAAATCAAAAGAATATGGAGTGCCTGGCTTGACCTAAATATTGAATCCTATGGGGTAGCTACAAATGAGTTTCTTTTAAATTAGGTGGTGCAGCCCAAATAATGCAATCAATCTGCCTAAATGCACCACCGATTAAGGCACACAGAAAGGTGATTAATCTAATATGATTTCTATTCCTTTATGTGTTGAATTAGCGTACCGAGTCCATGATGGTCGGTCTGGATAGGTTGTTAATATGATATTTTTATCGTTGAAATGTGTATAGTGGTTAACCTAATTCAGACCTAACCATCTCTTTACAAAATTTTTAACCTGGCCTAATTGATTTTATCTTGTCACTTTTAAGCCCAGGGTCGAACTCAGGGAAGTGGGGTTCAAGTCGAGTTTCTACGTTTTCCTTAAAACGCGTCTCTTCCGTTCGTTTATTCTGTTTTTGGTATTTTTCTTATTTAGGTTTTTTTTCTGGTAATCCTTGTTCTTGAGGCACACCCTCAAAATTGTGTCCTTGGCTTTTAGCCAAAACAGAGTTTCAAAACACGTCTTGCTACTTGCAAGATGGGGTACCTGCAAATCAAAGATTATCTTTTCACTTTTATACCTTTTTTTTTTATCTTTTTACTAAGGAAGCTATCAGATAGAAAGTAAATATAGTAGCTATAGATATATATTTATATGTAGTATATATATAAAGGGGTGGGGGTGGAGGTGACGATGGAGTGTAGCACTATGTCGAGTCAGCCGACGTCTAGAGAGACGCAACCAACACGACTAGGTGCCGCGTGGAGTGTGGATGGAGGATGGATGATGTATGGGACCACGCTTTTTGTACACGCTGTATCGCAGAATATCAGCAACTGGTGCAAATATTCCCGCGATACAGCGTATAGTAAATAACGTGAAAATATATGTACATATGTATGTATATAAATGTATAAGTATATATGTATAGATATATATAGATAGATATATATATATATATAGGTGTATATATATATATATATATATATATGTATATATGTATATAAGTATATATATATAATACTATATAGATATATATATATATATGTATATAGGTATATATGTATCTAGATATATATGTATATATATATATGTGTATATGTATAAGTATATAGATATGTATATATATATATATGTATATGAGTATGTGTATATATATATATATATATATATTATATATGTATATGTATATATATATTATATTATATGTATGTATACATAACTATATAGATATACTATGTATATATAAGTATATATATATAGATATATGTATATGTATATATATATATATATATATATATATATATATGTATGTATATAAGTTACTATTAGTGTGTGAGTGTGTGTGAAAGTGTGAGTGTAGATGTCTGTGTGCGTCGGTGTAGTGTGTGAGAAAGTGTTGTGAGAGAGAGTGAGAGAGAGAGAGAGAGAGAATGGGAGAGAGAGAGCAGGAGAGAGCTGGCAGGAGAGGAGAGAACGGAGGCAGCCGCACTGCAGGAGGCGAGGGAGCACGTTTTAAGTCGTCTGCAGTCGAAGGCCGTCGTCTGATGGTCGTGGGCGCGTATTCGCGCAGGAGGAGACCTGCGTCTGCCAGTTGCGTGCACCAAGAACTCGCGACAGAGCGCGCGAGGCTGGAGGGCGAGGGCACCTGCAGGCACGAGTGGAGCTTGCAGGTGCCGCAGGGGGGCGGGGAGACGCTTGGCCGGCCGCTGCAGAGGCGCGCAGCGGCCGGCTGTGGACGCGGAGGGTGTGCGTCAGAGCGGACGAACGAAAGTGGGGAAGGTCTGCAAGCGCACGCGGAGTGGCTGGGGCGCTTGCAGACACTCGCGAAAGCTGCGAGGGCCGCTGCTACTGCTGCTTCAAGCTGCCGCCGCTTAGCTGCTGCTGCTGCTTCCGCTTAGCTGCTGCTGCTGCTTCAAGCTTCAGACCTTGAAGAAGCAGCAATGGCGGGAAGGGCAGGAACGGAAAAAAAAAATGGAAACAGAGAGCCACCACGCCCACCGGCTCTTTGAAGAGCTGGGCGGTGATGGTCTCACTGTGGTGGTGTGCACCACAGTGAGCTCCTGCCCGCCGGGTTTCTCCTCGGAGGAGGGCCGGCATATGGAGGGGAGGACGGTGGTGGTGATGAGCTGAAGGTGGGCTTCTTTCTCTTGCTGCAGCCCGCCCCCTGAAGAAGAAGAACCCGTGGCTTCTTATAGAAGAAGAGAGCATGGTCATGCAGCATGCGGGGAATGGGAGGAATGGCAGCCGCAGGGAATGGCTTGGGCAGGGAGAGGGCGCGGGAAATTGCAGCAGCGGGAAGGACGGCAGGGAGAGGCAGCGGAGAAGAAGTTGCAGCAGCGGGAGAAAATAGAAATCAAGAGGAAATAAAAATAGAGAAGGGAATTTTTGCAAATATGCACTCGAGGAAAAAAGTGAATTATGAAGTCATTTATTTCAATCTTCCCTCCTCTTAATTAAATGCATGAATGCAAGTATTTTTACAGATGCGACTATAGGATTATAATATACATAGTTAATGCTAGAAAATAGCATAAGAAGGCGTTCTTATAGGCGTGTTTTGAGGTGCAAACATATACCCCCATGCCTATCTTTTGCTAGTCCCTAGCAAAACCGCATTTAGAAATGATCTTAAGCTGAAGATTTTCTTCTGAGATGATATCGGTGTGTTTATTATCGGATATTGTGAGAACCAATTGTAGAGAAGATTACCAGTACTTTAAGTCTTACATGACAAAGATCATCTCTCAACTAACCAGGACTCTTGATATTTAAACCTTAAGTACGATTTCCAGGACCCAGGAGGTTTTTCCATACTCGAGAGCTCAAGAGGTTATGGTTTGTGCATAGTGAAGGATCAAGACTGACCAGATGAACATTAAGACTCAATCCCAGGGTTTCACGAATTCTTAAGTACAGGTTGGTCCCAATTTCAGCTCGTGTTTTCGGATTGACCCTTAAGATGATTACGGAAAACTCAACTCCCATTTTTGATTTTTTTTCTTTCTTTTTTTTTTTTGTGGCTCACCGAAAAATAAAGTATACAGACATTTATGAGATATACTTTATTTTATATTTTTTTTCTTTTCTTTTTTTTTTTTTTTTTCTTTTTTTTTCTTTTTTTTTTTTCAACTCTTTTTTTTTTTTTTTTCTTTTTGGTGGGAGAGTTTCTTTTTGGTGGAAAGAGCCGCTCCTAAACACAAGACTAAAGCTTGGGATAAAAAGTCTACCTGCACGCACAGGTAAGGACTCCACCTTTCCTAATGAACACTAGGGTTGGATCTTATGTTCACCTGATCTTTCCTGATATCTGTAGTGTGAACCAAGTTTACTTAAGCTCTCAAGAAAAAACAAACCAACGAATCCTGTACTGGTGTCTCAGGTACAAGAAACGTTCTTAGTTAGGAGAGATTTTGATCTATTTCGTCAATGCTTTAAGTGAATTAAGCCGAGCCTGAGCGAATCAAGCTTCTGTGGCCTGGAAATTCTTCAAAACAGAGGTTGAATATCCATAAACACTTATTGTATTTTTGTTTCAGCTTTTAGATCATTACTAAACACCATTTATTACTAATATATATATATATATTTTTTTTTTCTTTTCTTTTTTCTTTTTCTTGCATATTTATAAATAGGTGGTAATTGTCTGATACCATAAAATACCCGGATCCTATGGATGCCTATCCACCCCCCCATGCCAAACAATGCTATGTCCTCATATGCATGCAAGGAAAGGCAGAGAACGGACGACAGATCGGGTAACAGGAGCTGAGGTTTAGGGTATAAATCAGGGTGGAAGGGTGGGTGGATGGTGGGTGGTGAAGAGAAAAGCGAAGTAATCGCGATAGAGGCGTGAAAAGTAATGGTGGATGGTGAGAGATTTGGCGTTTTCTGGGACGAGAGTGTCCCAGGCGGATCAGAAAACAGATCAGGAAGAGGAAGTTGGCCCTTAGATTGGCCAAGAAGGGGGGCTTTTTGGATAGATGGATCCAAAAGGGAATAGCCCCGGTGAGTAAGCTGTGGGCTCAAGGTCCCAGTGTGGATTTGCAAATCCGCCTGATTTAGCGGGAAAGAAAGGGCAATCCGGTCTTCCATAGTGTGGACCGACGGTGAGCAGCCCGGCAATGACTCAGACCACGAGGTATGGGAAGCGGAGAAAACCTCGTCAGAAGTCTGGTCAGGAGAAGGTACAGGAATAGGGAGGGATTGGGGAACGTCACAGTTTGTGTTGGTCAGGCAGTCGTCAGGTAATTTGCAGCAGTCTGAATCGGCTCCAATTAGTTCGATACACGTACTGACAGTCACGTCCTCGTCAGACGTGTCATCCTTGATGTGATCACTATCCTCATAAGAGTGCGGTGCTGCAGCGGGATTAACCTGAAATCCCGAAGGAATACTCGGAGCTTGCAGAATTTGATGAACCTGTTCCTGAGAAGGTTGTACCTGTGGTTGCGGACCACAGGGTACAAAGTTTTGCGGGTTTGGAACAGGTTGGGCGGGAAAAGTGCCCTGAGATCGAGTCACCATGCTTAGTTGACTGATCTCAGCATTCTGCTGCGCCAAATGCTGAAGAGAGGTCATGTTTTCTTTATGGCGCTTTGACATTTCCGTCATCATTCGCATCAATTTATCAAGAGGTTTTGATGCGTGTTTGGTTTTCTGTGCACAAGGGCCTGATGGCAGATTTGCCATAGGATTAGACTGGGCCCTTGGGATGACGGGTGCGGACGATCGCATTGGTCCACCAGCGGGGTTTCGACGCTGCGGGTTGTTGGACCATGCAAAATTGGGATGATTGTGCCACCCTGGGTTATACGTGGCAGAAAACGGGTTATTCCCCAGGGTGCAGGCATCTTCTATGCCAGAAGACGTGTCCGCATATGTGTCCGAGCACACGGAGGCTTGGTCCTCCGTGTTGAAATACTGGCTCACAGAAGCCAGTTCCACATGACTTACCGAGTCGCTTGGCGCGACACTCGATAAGGAAGATCTTGCAGGGTTTCCAGGGATAAGCCTGGTGTTGAAAGAATTGAAATTGTGACGAAGTGGTGAGGCGGGGGTGTGTGCCATGTTTGTGGAGGAGGAGGATGATTCGGCTCTTTTTCTAGATTTATCAGTCAATACAAGCAATTCAGGGTTTTGTGACCTCCTCCCAAACATGCACTACCGCAGGAAGAATTGGGGAGATGAGAAGGGAAAAGGGATGAGAGAAATGACGCCGCAAAGGTACACTTGATTACAAATCAATACAGTCAAGTTCCTAACCTCTACAGTGTGCCCTTAGACCTAAAGATCTAAGTTACCTACTATCACGAACTACGGAACCGAATGCGAGCACCGCGGAAACCACCGGGCCAGATTGAAAGGCCGTTTGCCCCAGTCTTAGACACCCGATAGCACGCGGGAACTCTCACCAGCACGTAGTCGCTACACACAGGTAGTTAGACCTCCAATCCTTAGTAAGGGTCAAGTTACTACCAGTTTTAATTAGAGGCTTAGGGTCAAGTGCTTTTGGAATGTGAAGGGCGTTGTTTATGGGTAATGCCCAAGTGATTGATTTTAAGAGTGTGTAAGAACAAGCATGCAACGGGGAAATCTCCCCGAATTGAAGTTTTTATTGGCGAATGGTTTTTAGAGTTCAGCCTTAAGTAGTATGAATTTTAGGGTTTTGCTGAATTACCAATTCAACCAATCTCCGGGTTTTTGCAAAAATACAGGTTTTCCTTCTAAAACCCAAGAAACCCTTCTTCAATTATCAGTTAGTTAATGCATGCTAAAATGCAATGGGCTACCCTAAATGGAGATTTCTATGTGTGGATGCGCGAATCAATTTTATATCAATGTGAAAGGGAGCCAAAACACTTCAATTCAAGTGCTCCCAATCACCAGAAAGATATCCACACACAAGGCTTCAACCAACAGATAAAGAAAGTAAAACTGTTGGGGTTGAAGTATTCAGGATCGAATCACAGGCAAGTTTGAAAAGTCGTGGTGGGATTGGAATCAACTCAATTCCAAGTCTCCCCACCAAAAATGTGATCCTGAATTAAAGATAAGTGAGGCAAAAGAGGGATACAAGCAATCTTTTTCTTTGCCTCAAAGAATACTTCCCACGGCGAAAAATCTAAGAATGAAGATTCTCGGATTTTCGCTATGCGAAGTAAGGTGGGAAATCCGGGGCAGTAGGAGTGAAGACAACCAATCAATCAAGTGAATTTTAATCCACTTGCCCTCAAGAAATCCCAAAAAGTTTTTCTAATTTTTAGTTTTAAAATTTTTTTTATTTTTGTGGTGGCAAGTTAACACTAATTTGATGAGAAAAGAAAACCTACTTGTTTGGCAACGTGTGCGAAGCTCCAATGCGATGTCGGCGTCTTCACGCTCTCGTTCCCGCCTTGGATCTGCTCACGTCCTCGACTTTGTCAGCCTTCTTCTCCTTCCACCAGGTTCACCTGCACACCAAAAACAATAATACCCGTGAAGAGAGAAGAGACAAATTTAAAGGAATTGGATAGAAACTTACTCGAAAGCGCACCTCCCCGGCGACGGCGCCAGAAAAGCTATGATGGTCGGTCTGGATAGGTTGTTAATATGATATTTTTATCGTTGAAATGTGTATAGTGGTTAACCTAATTCAGACCTAACCATCTCTTTACAAAATTTTTAACCTGGCCTAATTGATTTTATCTTGTCACTTTTAAGCCCAGGGTCGAACTCAGGGAAGTGGGGTTCAAGTCGAGTTTCTACGTTTTCCTTAAAACGCGTCTCTTCCGTTCGTTTATTCTGTTTTTGGTATTTTTCTTATTTAGGTTTTTTTTCTGGTAATCCTTGTTCTTGAGGCACACCCTCAAAATTGTGTCCTTGGCTTTTAGCCAAAACAGAGTTTCAAAACACGTCTTGCTACTTGCAAGATGGGGTACCTGCAAATCAAAGATTATCTTTTCACTTTTATACCTTTTTTTTTTATCTTTTTACTAAGGAAGCTATCAGATAGAAAGTAAATATAGTAGCTATAGATATATATTTATATGTAGTATATATATAAAGGGGTGGGGGTGGAGGTGACGATGGAGTGTAGCACTATGTCGAGTCAGCCGACGTCTAGAGAGACGCAACCAACACGACTAGGTGCCGCGTGGAGTGTGGATGGAGGATGGATGATGTATGGGACCACGCTTTTTGTACACGCTGTATCGCAGAATATCAGCAACTGGTGCAAATATTCCCGCGATACAGCGTATAGTAAATAACGTGAAAATATATGTACATATGTATGTATATAAATGTATAAGTATATATGTATAGATATATATAGATAGATATATATATATATAGGTGTATATATATATATATATATATATGTATATATGTATATAAGTATATATATATAATACTATATAGATATATATATATATATGTATATAGGTATATATGTATCTAGATATATATGTATATATATATATGTGTATATGTATAAGTATATAGATATGTATATATATATATATGTATATGAGTATGTGTATATATATATATATATATATATTATATATGTATATGTATATATATATTATATTATATGTATGTATACATAACTATATAGATATACTATGTATATATAAGTATATATATGTAGATATATGTATATGTATATATATATATATATATATATATGTATGTATATAAGTTACTATTAGTGTGTGAGTGTGTGTGAAAGTGTGAGTGTAGATGTCTGTGTGCGTCGGTGTAGTGTGTGAGAAAGTGTTGTGAGAGAGAGTGAGAGAGAGAGAGAGAGAGAATGGGAGAGAGAGAGCAGGAGAGAGCTGGCAGGAGAGGAGAGAACGGAGGCAGCCGCACTGCAGGAGGCGAGGGAGCACGTTTTAAGTCGTCTGCAGTCGAAGGCCGTCGTCTGATGGTCGTGGGCGCGTATTCGCGCAGGAGGAGACCTGCGTCTGCCAGTTGCGTGCACCAAGAACTCGCGACAGAGCGCGCGAGGCTGGAGGGCGAGGGCACCTGCAGGCACGAGTGGAGCTTGCAGGTGCCGCAGGGGGGCGGGGAGACGCTTGGCCGGCCGCTGCAGAGGCGTGCAGCGGCCGGCTGTGGACGCGGAGGGTGTGCGTCAGAGCGGACGAACGAAAGTGGGGAAGGTCTGCAAGCGCACGCGGAGTGGCTGGGGCGCTTGCAGACACTCGCGAAAGCTGCGAGGGCCGCTGCTACTGCTGCTTCAAGCTGCCGCCGCTTAGCTGCTGCTGCTGCTTCTGCTTAGCTGCTGCTGCTGCTTCAAGCTTCAGACCTTGAAGAAGCAGCAATGGCGGGAAGGGCAGGAACGGAAAAAAAAAATGGAAACAGAGAGCCACCACGCCCACCGGCTCTTTGAAGAGCTGGGCGGTGATGGTCTCACTGTGGTGGTGTGCACCACAGTGAGCTCCTGCCCACCGGGTTTCTCCTCGGAGGAGGGCCGGCGTATGGAGGGGAGGACGGTGGTGGTGATGAGCTGAAGGTGGGCTTCTTTCTCTTGCTGCAGCCCGCCCCCTGAAGAAGAAGAACCCGTGGCTTCTTATAGAAGAAGAGAGCATGGTCATGCAGCATGCGGGGAATGGGAGGAATGGCAGCCGCAGGGAATGGCTTGGGCAGGGAGAGGGCGCGGGAAATTGCAGCAGCGGGAAGGACGGCAGGGAGAGGCAGCGGAGAAGAAGTTGCAGCAGCGGGAGAAAATAGAAATCAAGAGGAAATAAAAATAGAGAAGGGAATTTTTGCAAATATGCACTCGAGGAAAAAAGTGAATTATGAAGTCATTTATTTCAATCTTCCCTCCTCTTAATTAAATGCATGAATGCAAGTATTTTTACAGATGCGACTATAGGATTATAATATACATAGTTAATGCTAGAAAATAGCATAAGAAGGCGTTCTTATAGGCGTGTTTTGAGGTGCAAACAGTCCACAGGTTGGAATCTCGGTTAAGTAGATGAAAATCAAGTCAGGTTATGTGCCCTCAATGTGGGTGTATAAAGTGTAAATTGATTGGTCCCACAGAAAGTATCTTTTTGTTTTTTTCTTTTTATAAAATGTAGTGGTAAAATGGATGAAGGTCGCAAACAAGACACACAATTCTATCCTTGGGTTTATACAAGCACCTAAGTAGATTGGGTCTTGGTTACCCACACTTTACTCCAGTCTACTACACTTGGATCTCCATGCTAGGGTACCTGCAAGACAATTGATCAGAGATAAGCGCAGTTAGTGCTATGTAAATGCAACGAAGAGCAGAAAATAACAAAGTAAATTCCATTGCCTCCCCGGCAACGATGCCAAAATGATCGAACGTGTTTTGCGTGTTTGAAATCAGGGTTAAGAGTAACCTATCTTTGTAGTCACAAAACTCATTCATCAAATAAAATTTTACCAAAACTCCAAGGGAGTCCCAAGTTGAACACGGGGAGGCGACGTTTACTTTAATTGAAAACTGTGCTTCGTTTTGTTTGTTTTTGGTATTTTGAAGTTTTTTTTGTGTTTTTGAAAAAAGAAGATAAGTAGAATAGATGGAACAAATATGATATATATTACTCCAATGTTAATTGCACTGATCTATGAAAGCATAAAAAAAGAAAGAGGTAAGAAGGAATCTCCTGAATCGGCTGTTCGGTGAGATGATGGTGCCTAGCGGAAGCTTGGACGAAGGAGGTGAGGAGCGGGATGATGGAGGTGAGATGGAGGAGGACGTCGGGTAGAGGAAAGCTTCAGCGTGGCTCCAGAATGGAGGTGAGGAGGCGAAGATGATTTGCTACCGGAATGGAGGTGAGAGGATGGCTCCAAGGCGACCTATGAATGGTGCTGGGAAGAGGGAGTAATATTTGGTGAGGCAGAGGTTTGCTATACTAATAGGCACCTTAAGAGCTTGAGAGTAAGCTCTAATGGATCGTTGGTAGGCTTGCTGGAGCTTAGGAGTAAGTGGGAGTAGAGTAGGTAGAGATAAAGAGACACGGGAACCGTAAAGGGTGTTTATATAGTGATGGATGGAGAAGCATCGCATGCACAGTCATTTAGCAACAGCTACAAGCGTCACTAAAGGATGCTCAAGCTGTTGCCAAAAGATCCGCACCTCTTCAATGCCTTGGCTGGCGCACGCACTACGTAGGCCATTTAGTGATAGTTACAAGTGTCACTAAAGGCCCGCTCTTCTGTTGCTGCAAATCCTGCGCCCACCGCTTATGCCCATAACTGTCTGCTTGAAGCGATCTCCACCACTGGATCCATCATCTTGAGGCTAGGATGTAACCTCAGTTTGTGCCCTCGTGGATTCAAACACGCGTGTATCGCACCTTCAAGGAGATTTGACGACCAAGAGCACATCTAGTAGTCTTAAACGAGCGCCCCTGATTGCGCACATGAGATGGCATGTTCTCGAGGACCGTCGACGGCTACGTGCAGCATTTCGCTCAGTTGTGCATTCACGTAGCCTCATCTCGACCGCTCATCCACGATCGAGCAGTCAAATTTAAGGTGCTTCTCTTCTCTAGCTAATTGGTGGTGCTTAAGAGAGTTGAACCCGCACCCATGCGTTGTGAGCTAAGTCACCCACCATTGTGCTGAGGGTCGTGTTGTGTCACACTTCTGGATTTGAGGCTGTACACCCACGACCGTCGGATGCGGGATCGCTCGGCCAAGAGTAGAGTGTGCTTGCCCTTGTACGGGGCACTGCTGACCATTCAATGGCTCAAGTGGGGCTACCTGGATGGTGCCACGTGGTGCCATCTGGGCCATCCATCTTCCTTTTCTTGTAGAGGGTGCTACAGTGATCTGATTGGGGTGATTCTCACATTGACAGACTGTGATTGATGCTCTGAATCCATTCGTACGATCGGATTCTTCATTCGAAGCACATAAAGTTGTCACACTGGCTCCTGGCCATGTAAAAGGATGGAATTAATGTACATAATATACAACTATCCTAAATGTAATGCATTGGAAGTTTGTGCAAAATTTACATCATGATATGCAATGCTAGGCCTAGGGACTATTGTAAATAATCATTTTACAATGAATTTATGCATGTTTATCAAGCATCAATGTCTAAAACTCCATTGGGAAGTAGAAATCACGTACCCTAACTATGACATCTTCAAGAATTCCTTTTGGTGACTTAATAGATCGATGAACAACTACAATGTCACCTCTGTCAGTTTAAGCTCAGATTCTTCAAGGATGTCCATGTAGGGATGTAGGCATTAGGTTTATGGAGGCTCCTAGATCCAATAATGCGTGGTCAAATTGGATATCACCAATTGTACAGGAGATCAGAGGGGTATCGAGATCTTTTGTCTTAGGCGAGAGTTTAGTGAAAATGACGAAGCTGGCTTGCTCCGACAATACGATTGGGCTCTCATCGTTGGTTAGCGGCATAAGCTTTATTGTACATACATCTTTCAAGAATCTTGCATAAGATGGTACATGGTGAATTGCATCCATCAATGAGATGTTTATTTGGACCTGCTCAAAGAGCTTGACTAGGTCATCCTTGAGAGCCACAGGTTTGGGTTTCTTCTTTCCCTTGGTCAAGGCCTCAGGAAGTGGAACCTCTGTAGGTTCCTCTAGAATTGGTCCATGTTCTTGGTCTGGGATAGGAGTATCCTAAATGACCAACCTAGGGTTTAGGTTTGAACTACCAGGCTGAGAGTTGCTTGGGTAAAGTAGTTCTTGAGTTGTTTTGCCACTACGAGTTGTAACAGAATTCAATCCTGCTTGCTTCTGGGTTGGGGTAGTCAAAAGAGGTGGTTGCTGCTGATAACCTACGTATGGTGTTGATGCCTCCATCTCATTAGGTGATGGAGTAGAACGGGCCTAATAGACAAAGTGAGCCTGGCCCTAAGTAGGGTTCATAACGCACCTCTAGGGAGTGGACCAGGTTGGCAGGGATTTGCCATCTGGGCGAGTTGATTGCGAACCTTTGTGATCTCATCTTTGTGCTATTTTTGCATATCCGCATTTGTCTCCTGAATTCAGGCAGAGTATGAAGGATAACAATCATTTGATCTTCTCGAGTTGGCCTAGCTTGGAAAGTCGGGTTGGGCTAAGGCTAAGGCAGCTGATATGGATGAGAAACTTGGGGTCGGGCCTAATATTGTGGTCTCTAATTTTGATTATTCCCTGACCATGTGAAATTAGGATGATTTTCCCATCCAGGGTTGTAGGTGTTTGAGAAAGGATTGTTCTGGATGGCATTGAGATCCTCGTAGGTCTAGGGAACCTCAGAGAAATAAGAAGAGGAGGGTTCAGAGTTCCCCCAACTAAGGTAGGCGAATCTGGAATTTCCTCCGAACCCTAGACCAGACAAGGGTGGATATGGATCCATCCCCTGAGAAGATCGATGATAGATGTTGTGCACAACCTCCCTCCCAGAGGGTGGTTGTACGAGCAGGTTTTGCATAGAGGTGGCTCACTACAGATGTTGAGTCAGCTCATCCACCTTCTTCTCAATGATAGAGACCTTGTCTAGCCGACTGGCCATTAACCCCAAGTCGACAGAAGAGGATAGGACCTGCATCTGATGTGCCCCCTATGGATTCGTCAATGCAAGGGTAGTCGTCCGGTCGAACATGCCCATGGATTCATTGTTGATGGAGTTCTCGCACATGTTCTCGAGAATCTCCCCCATGGTGTCTTTGTGTTGACCCATGATGTTTCCTCCACAGGTCGCATTGATGAACATTCCGAAATCCTCATGGAGTCCCTGGTAAAAAGACTAGACTTGTTCCCATTTAGGAACTCCATGGTGGGGGCACTTTTGCATGAGATCCAGAAAGCGATCTAATGCCTCATGAAGTGGTTCTCCTGCTTGCTACGTGAAATGTGTGATCTGGTGGTGTAGAGCATTTGTTCGACCAACAGGGAAGAACTTCTTTAGAAACTCAGATTGTAGTTTAGCCCATTTGTTGATTGAATGAGTTAGGGTTTGGTACCAGTGAGTGGCCTTGTCCATGAGAGAGGAGAACATTTTCAAGAGCAAGATATCGTAATTTTGAGCTTCTGACCCGAAGGTCTGGGCCAGATTCTTGAGTTGCTTGATATACTGGAAGGGATCTTCGGAATTAAGCCCATGGAATTTAGGAATAGCATGAATCATGTTGGACATGAGTTCATTATCAGGACCTCCAGCCGAGATTTAGACTCGCAGTTCGATCACCACCGTAGTAAGATTGTAATTATCTCGCATCATAGGACACTGTGGCGGATTCATAAAGTCCTGGAATAGACCGTTAAGGTGCTAAAGATAATTCTGGAGATTGTTTTCTTCTTCTGCTGGTTATTCCATTAGTATGGATGAAGGAGATCTAGGCTCAAATGAATAAGAAGATATGCCAATATGGTCAGGTGGTTTCACAAACAGGGAAGTCAAGGCTTGGCCTCGACGAGAGTGAATAGATAATGGAGGCCTCAAGGATGGTCTTAGGGACCTCCTCCCAAACATGTATCGCTGGAGAAGACAAGGGACAGAAGGTGTGATGGACCCAATCAGTACACCCAAATATCTTTGGATGACTCTAGAGGTTTGGGGAGGATGATACCCCTAGATCAGAAAGTCGTCCACCTGAGAATTTCCTAGGTGCCAGGAAGGGAGAGTCCCTCAAAGACCCCTACACGGTAGAGCATCCCCACAGGTTACAGGGTTTCCCCCACACGACCTTCCTTGTCACTGAGGGTCCAAGTAGACCAGAATGGTGACTTGACCTCTTAAGTCTACCAATTTTAACTTTAGAGTGTGGGTGCTTAGGATTTCACTTGAACTTTAAGATGTTTTTGTGAGTTGTGACCTAATTTGAAGATTGGTTGACCCCGCAAGGTGGGTCAACTTCACCTGGTTTGTCCTTGGTTATTGGGTCCTTGCTTTTAGGATTCAAGTGAGATTTAGAGCTTGATTCTTAGGATTTGCTTCTTAGGTAAGTTCAATCAAGGCTTAGGGCACACACAATTTGGGAAGATTGATTCTTGTTTTAAGCAAGTGTGTCTCTAAAACCCTAGAATGGAAACCCTAATTGGCTCTTAATTGGTCAATAAATTAATTCCAAATCTGTCACCTAGGCCTCAATCAAGAAGTGGTAGCCTTAGGTGACTTAAATCCCTAAGTAGGTGCAAGAATCAGGTTTGGGATGTTTTCTAAGAATGTATCAAATTAGGCAACTTGTGATGATTAATCTAAGAATAGAATGCAAGTTAGCCCTAATTGATTTTTCTTCTTTTAGCTTTTTCAGAATTAGGGGCTTAGGAAAAAGTGGATGGAATTTACCAACCCTTGGAGTGTTTGGTGCATGTTTGACTCTCCTTGATTGGATTCCCCCCTGCACAGATCACAGCAAAATAGATAGAGAAAGTTAGTATCAAATTAGTTATTGAAATTAGAAGATCAAATTACACGTTGCTCCACAGCAATGGCACCAAAATGTTGAACGCTCTGAATCGGTGTTTTAAAAGTAATGCGTTGTAGTATAGACAATAAATCGTGTAGAACACTTAGAATTTATAACTCAGAAAAAGTCCGAGGTCAAACGTAGGGAGCAATATGGCAATCTATCTCAAAATCACAATTGTAAGCAAGAATATAGCAATCAATAGCAATTTCAAGAGGTGAGGAAGATGGAGTGCGACTCGAGGGTGATAGGAGGGAGAAACCATGGTGCTAAAGGTTGGACAACCTGGAGATCTTGGGCTTGGAGATGAAAGGAAAGAAGAGGGTACGTGGCCACAGGGAGAGGGAGGCAGGCATGGGTCGTGCACATGAAGGCAGGCCTTGGGGCAACATGGAAATCGTGTGCATTCAGTGTTGATGATGAGGATATGTGGCGGCGGTGTGTCGCTATCACCTTGTATGTCTGGCGTGCAGGGGGCAAGGCCATAAATGGGATTCGTGTATGACTAACAGAGGGCAGGAGAGGGGAGGGGCTGTCGTGCGCACCATAACAACAAACTTTGTGGTGCCGCCGCCGCCACCACCGCCACCACCGCCTCCACCTACCTATGGGGAACACACGATGGATGTTCAAATTCCTATGATAGATGACATCAGAATGGCCGAGCTTACATTTAGAGGGGCTCTGCAAGGAGAGGTGATGACTGGTAATCCTTCCTTGGACAAGGTCCATCAACTAGTAAGTTTGCTATCCCTGTCGACTGATGGTAGGAAGCTTGCATCCCTCTCTCCTACGCATTTTGTGCTTTTCGATTTGGGGATGATTGATGTAGAACGTTTGTGATGAGAACCTCATCATGAGCCATAACTAGCTCATTTTGACCTAATACAAAGGATAAAAGCTCCTACATATCTCAAGGAAAGGCTTAACTCAGAGAATCCTGAGTTTGAGAAGAAAACAAGTCATAAGGGGTAAAAATGCAATTTTACCAGTATAATCTGCATACAGGGTAATTCAGGGCCCAAACATAGGTCAAAGCAGCTTAATAAGAATAAGAGTGGGATGAAATGATCTAGCAAGGGCTACAGCAATTCCAAGAAACTAAATGATAATCTGTAACCCTAAAACAACCCACTTCAATTCACAAGGTTCGAGGAAAAGTAAAAATAGAATAAACCCTCTAAAATTCATAGAAAAATAATCTCTAGGGTTTAGAACCTTCAATTTGGCCTTCAGAACCCATTTTGACCTACATTGAGAGCCATGCCCAATTAATAACTTAATTTGGGTTTTTGCGTAAATTGACCGGTCAAACAAGTTTAATATAGAAATGAAATTCACCATCAGATTCCTTAGGTCCTAATTAGTCATGTATAAAAACTTGAGCCTAAGAAGAAACCTCCTTGACCGACTTTACACTTTGGTCCTCATATATTTACTCTTTGGCCCTCAACTTTTGAACCCTCGCATTTTAGCCCCTAACTCTCCTTCGTTCTTTGCGATCAGGTCCCCCCTGCAAAACCTGCCAGCACCATGCTCCGGCGACCTTGCGCGGAGCATGGCGCCGCGCAGGGTGAGGTGGGGGACCTGGCAAGTAAACCGGGGGTGCCCTGCATCGTCAGCCGTCGCAGGGACACCCCCCTGGTCGTTGTAACCCACCATACCGGCCGTGCGAACGCACGGACGGTATGGGTTCTTGTTTCCGGCCATCCTCCGGCGAGGGAGACACGTTGTCTCCCTCCGCCTTCCTCCCTGTTTGATCCCTATAAATACCCCCCGTTGCTCCACCGACCGGGGCAGCCTGGATCTGACGGAGAAAATCCCCAACTTTCCTCTCTTCTTCCTCCGGCAGACGCTCACCAGCTCCGGCGGTTTCCTCCCCCTCCTCCTCTTCGCTCTGCCGCAATACCAGCAGCAGAGACTTCCTTCCCTGCTCTTCCCGCGCCACGCCGCACCCAGCTGGCGCCTCTCCGGCTCTCTGCTCGCCGCCGCCCCTTTCCCTGAGCATCGTCTTCTCCGGCGACAGTCGATACGACTGTCGCCCTGTTCCTCCCCCTTCGTCCCTGCAAGTAAGCTAGAGCTACTCCCCTTCTTCTCCTCTTTCTTTCCCCGCTTTCAATTTATTCAATTAAGCCCTCGACCGACCCTGACCATCGTCACCCCCTTCGTCTCCGGCCACCCTCCGACGAGCCGCTCCCATCACCCCAGCGACCCACACGACTCGCCGACCACCGCAGGACCTCCGCCTCCTCACCCTGATCAACCCCCGCCCTGCCACTTCCCCCACATCACCCTCTGCAACCCCACCGAACAGACCCATCCTCCGACCCGCAGTCCGACCTAGGGCAGCCCTCGCACGCCGCCCCGCGCCTCGCCACCACCCACACGAGCTTCGCTGCACCCTGGCGAAGCTCCTGGCACCTTCTGATTAGGCCGAGAGGCCGTTTTCTTGTGAACAGACCACCCGACCTCCGCCGCCATTGCCGCGCGGGAGGAACTGCTTCCACCTGCAGCTACAGGCGCGCCACGCTCAGCGCCACGCCCAGATTCAACTCCCAGGCCTTGCGAGGCGTTTTGGAAAAACACCAGGCTCGCAGCTAAGGCAGGAAGCTTCGCGTGACGCCGCAATCTCCCGCTGATTTCCCCGCTGCGGGCGCGCAATTGAGGTGGGACATTTAGTCCCACCTCGGAAAAGCCTGAAGAGTCGCAGCGACATAAGATGCAAAAGTGCTGGAGGCTTACTGCCTCAGCACACGGGGTGAGGTCCCCTTCACCCGCCCGGTTACCCGGTCTCGTCCGCGCTCACGTCCCGCGGACCTGACCCGACCCGACTTAAGACTGACCTGCACTCCTCGCCCACCACGCACGCCGGTGGGCCTGGACCCGGGCCTGACCCGAACCCGGTTACCCGGCAGCTCTGGGAGAGCTTTCCCAAGAGTGGTTTCAGAGAGAGAGAGAGACGCGGGGGGGGAAGGGTAGAGTAGGTTTTGCCTCTGACGAAAAATTCTGAAGTGTGCAGGCACAGGCGAAGAAGAAGACCCGCGGAAGAAGAAGGAAGCTGACTGTAGCAACAGGTAGTTAAGTCGTCTGATTTGGAAATCAGACGACGGCCTGAAGGGAAAAGAAGGAAGGAGGGGTGACGTACCTGGCTGAAAAAGAAAAGAAGAAGCTGACACTTAGCCGCAGGGAGGAGAAATAAGAAGAAACTCTAAAGAAGAGGCTGAGCAAGGCAGAAGAAGAGGAAAGGCTGCAGAGAAGAAGTACAGCAGAGCCAAGGAAGAAGAAACCTTCACAGAAGAGACTGCAGAAAAAGAAGAAGAGAGGCCAAGACAGAAACCAAGGAAGAAGAAGAAGGAGATCTAAAGAAAGAAAGAGGAGCATCACCTCTGCAGAACAAAGAAGAAGTAGGAGATCTGAAGAAAGAAAGAAAGAAGAACATCACGAGGAGAAAACAAAGAGAACAACAAATTCTTTCCCTCTCTCTTTCTTTATTTTGTAAAAGAAACATGTATATCTCTAGAATACAACTTGCTCCCTGAGTTCGACCTCGGGAACTCTTTTATTTTCCGAGTAAAAAAATTTATATATTTGAAATGTTGGTAATAACTGGCTATACTACAACGTTATAACAATAAAACCCGGTTGTCCCGAACCAAGCATTTCATTTTGGCGCCGTTGCCGGGGAGCAACGGCTATTCTAGAGGTAAACATTCCTGTTTCTTTTTAATTTCTGATAATCTCCTCTCTTTTGTGCAGAAAACTACAGGAAATCAAGAAGACAAGCAACCGCACGACAACCACTCCGAGGACAGGTAAATTTTTCCTCTCTCTATTAACCCCTAAACTCTAAAGAGGAAGAAAAGAAAAGAACAAGCAATATACGGCTAACCTGTCTTCCATACTTAGTAACCATAAAGAGTTGCATGTTTTCAACTCATCACTCCTGCACACTATTAAGGGTATTTAAGGGCTAACACATTCTTGCTTGAGCCCTAATTACCCAACAAAGAGTTAAATGGACCAAGTAGAGCCAACATAAGGTCAAACATTAGGATTTCAGTAGAGACACACCCCTTAATCAAGAATTGAGGAAATCCAAAAGAGGTGTGCCCAAGCCATTGATTGAAAATAATTAATAAGAAAAATCCTAAACAATTGGCTCTCTCTAAACACTTGAACCCTAAAACAAGGCCTAACTTCTCAAGGAAACCACTAGGTGAAGTTGACCCCTGGGGTCAACCAACCTTCAAACTAGGCCACTTTGTTCACAAAAACACCTAAAGTTCAAGTGAAACCTTAAGCACCCTGATCTTAAAATTAGTAGACTTAAGAGGTCAAGATCCCCATTTTGGTCTACCTGGAACCGCAGTGACAAGAGAGGTCGGGTGGGGGAAACCCTGTAACCCGTGGGGACGCTCTACCATGTAGGGGTCTTTGCGGGACTCTCCCTCTCTGGCTGCCCAGGTAATTCTCAGGTGGACGATCTTTCTGATCAAGGGGTCCATCTGCCCCGCACCTCTATAGTCACCCAACAAATTTTTGGGTGTCTTGATTGGGTCCAGCACCTGCTTATCTCATCCAGTCCTTCAGTATTTTTTCAGGAGGTCCTTGAAACCTCCTATAGAAATTCACTCTCCCCGAGGCTAAGCCTCGGCTCCTTTGTTTTTTTTCAAAAATCATTCACACAGCCCTTTTTTCCTCTGATTCTGAACAAAATCCCCTTCTTCCATCTTGATTCAAACCTTGAGTCTATATCTTGATTCCACCACCTGATTCAATGATGCAGCCTAATTACCTAGCAAGACTACAATGTAAAAAACCTGAATATCTGAGATCCATGAAAGATAAGATGATTGAGGATGCCCTTGAAATCTATGAAATCAAATATAAACCCTCAACACGAATAGGAAACATTCAAGTTGATGTTCCAACAACCACAGCTTTCATCATAAACTGTGCCCAAATTCTATTGACTGAAATTTCAAAAGGATCAACCCGAGATATGCTCATGACAGGATACATTGAGATGGAAAAATTACACCAATCTGAATACCTTCAATGCTTGACAAATCCTATACTTTGGGAACAACACCAAGATGCCTTTATGAAACGGGTAGAAATGATGAAATCAGTAGAACAAATTATCAACCAGAAATACCCGTATATACCAGAAACAGAGGATGAACCATCTTGGAACAGTATTAAGGAACAATCCAGTTTCCCAGATCTCAGGATTGAGGCACAAAGTGGTTGTAAAATCCCAACACAGATAGAAGACAATGTTGAATTAGGTTGGGATATTGCAGGAGAACACAATGATGAGCCAAACTTAGACCATGAATTGTCAAGCCTAGAATTTCAAAACTCCTGCAATAATGAGATCAGAACTGAACCTTCTGAGGGTATGAATTCCGCCCCTTATTTTGGTAAGGTGGCCCTCGAAGGATATTCGGACTTAGGTTCTAATAATTCTACCCACATCCTAAGCCTAGAACCTAGATCTGAAACTTATTGGGAAGATTATGAGGCCCCTTATGAGAAAGATCAAAATTTTACAGAATATGATTCCGGGCCTCTATTTGATGAATATCCCTCTCCAACATCTTCAGAAAATCTGATCGATTTTCCAGAGAACATGCCAATTTATGATGCAGAAACTGAGTTGGACAAGTTGGATTTTAATTGGGTCTATCCTACCAGCTTGGAGCTTGAGCCTAGACAGAATACCTTTTCGAGATATAGGCTAGACCCCAATCAGGCTGCTGATTCCACATCTAATGATTTTTGCTGTGGTGGAATTCATGATCATGAATCTCATTTTCGCCAACTCCCCGACAATTTCAGATCTGACTATAATTGCGGAGAGATTCCCCTTCCTGAACACGCCAGGCCTATCTACGACCTCAGTTCTCACGACTCTGACTCCGACTCTGAGGTCCTGATTCCCGAGATCACTGATAACACAGAATCATTCCTTTTCGATCCTCAGGAACCAAAAACAGAAAACGCCGAGAGTGATTGCAACCAAGAATCCAAATTTTTTCTCGAATCCGATTCCTTTCATCCTACAAACACTCTTCCGGCATTTGATAGTTACCCAGAGGACTCTCTACAGAAAACCACCTATCATCTGTTTCTAGAAGAGCCCTCATACACAATGGCCACCTCGGCCGCACACACAGAACGGATCAAAACCTCTCCCAAACCCCGACCCGCAACCGGACTCAAGTTCTATTCAGATTCACCTCTCACCGAGCCGATTGCATTTCCACATCGGGTTTCGAACATTGATCAGACTACATACCATGCTCTATCATTCTCTGATCACCCCTGTAGGGTTTCCGCGTCATTCATTGATTATTCTACGGGTCCCTACTCTGACCAGGCTGATTCGACTCAGCCAAACCCTGCGTTTACACTTCCACATCCATCTGAGCTTCATAGTTTATGGTGGGTTCCACACCTTTTTATCCACATCTATCAACCCACCAGATTGATTGGGTTTGGGCTGCATCATCAGCCTGTTGATCTGAACAAGCACCTGGTTGGACCAACCAGGCTCTTAATCAAGGTGCTTGTCTTACAAAACTCTGCTGATTTGACCATCCCCTCTCCATCGCATTTCCCGCTTGGCTGAAGGCATCAAATTTAGCGCTCAACGGGAGGCAGCCCGTCATTCTCTTTGAAAACCTGAAACTTGTTCTGACAGCTTTTTGCACTTGAAGTTCACACTTTAGGACAGCTGACTCCACCTCAGGTGCTTGCATCTGAGATTCATCAAAACAGCTATCCTAATGTATGAACTTAGTTGAATAAAAACCCCTAGGTTACAATGAGGACATTGTAAATCTTAGGCATGGGGGGGTAGGAAAGTACAAAAACTTGTAAGAAAAGGTTTCAAACAAAAAAATTCACATATGCCAAAAACACCATAAAAATTAAAAATTTTTCGAAAAAGAATAAGAGGAAAAGAGGAGAAGGAAATTTTGTGAAGGAGAAGAGAAACAAAATGAAAAAGGAGCACAAAATTATGAGAAAAAGTGATAGTCATTAGTAAGGAACTAAGGAATTAACCTAAGTTCTAGACCTCATTCAAGAAAAGTGCACAATGAGATTAGTAAAGAATGCAAACCTTAGGCATTCTTGAATATACTCGTAGTACCCATTAAGATCTGGACACTCCTCAAGAGGTTGAGGAAAATGAAAAGCTGAAGTATTAGGTCTAAGGCTTAGGGAGTATTCGGCCTCGTTAACTAATTTTTGGTTTACGGGACTCAGTAACCTAAGCACCCTAATCTCACACACAGCCTGGTTCAGTAAGCGTAAAAATCAGAATCACGCAGAAGCGTCGCAAAAATCTGAAAAGATCACCTAGAATAGGAGCGGCCGATCAACACAAGATTGATTTGGACGAGTTCCCAGCGCGGAGAGGCGGGAAATCCCCTCGAAGATGCGTAACAAAATATCATCTCCTCGGTGCTTGTCTCTTAGGATATTTACATATCCTACTGGGGGCATGTAAGCACTCTGCTGGTTCAGATTCCATGGATGGCATTATCTCGAAGTGTCAATTGCCAGGGTCTGGATTCGGCCACGGAATACCATGGATGGGATTATCTCAAAATCTCAATAGCCAGGGTTCCGGGGGTTGCCATGGGCGGTGCTATCTCGAAGCATCGATCACCAGGAACCCTTGAGGATTGATGATGGGAGCAAAGAATCTGATACAGACCGTGTTGAAAAGCCAATCCTAGGCTAGAACTAAAAAGAAAAAGAGAGAGAAAACTCTCCAAACAGAAAAACTTTCTATCTCTCTCTTACAAAACGCACTGCGAACTGAGCCAGGGCTAAAATCATTTCAAGCACGGGTGCTTTAACCACGAAGTCCAATAAACCTTAGGTTAGTTCTTGTGGACCTTAAAAACCTTTGCTAAAAGACTGAGGCTAAGGCTAGACAGATTTGGATCTTGATTGGTACTAGAGTACCTTTTAGGCCTATGGTCAGCATTCTAACCTAATCTATGCTCAAATAAAAAAGGCACTTATCTAAAACTATTAAAAACTTCATGGTCTAGAACAAGGGTTGAAACCTTGAGTTTTTACTAAGGGACTAGCAAAAGCTAGGCATGGGGGTATGATGAGAACCTCATCATGAGCCATAACTAGCTCATTTTGACCTAATACAAAGGATAAAAGCTCCTACATATCTCAAGCAAAGGCTTAACTCAGAGAATCCTGAGTTTGAGAAGAAAACAAGTCATAAGGGGTAAAAATGCAATTTTACCAGTATAATCTGCATACAGGGTAATTCAGGGCCCAAACATAGGTCAAAGCAGCTTAATAAGAATAAGAGTGGGATGAAATGATGTAGCAAGGGCTACAGCAATTCCAAGAAACTAAATGATAATCTGTAACCCTAAAACAACCCACTTCAATTCACAAGGTTCGAGGCAAAGTAAAAATAGAATAAACCCTCTAAAATTCATAGAAAAATAATCTCTAGGGTTTAGAACCTTCAATTTGGCCTTCAGAACCCATTTTGACCTACATTGAGAACCATGCCCAATTAATAACTTAATTTGGATTTTTGCGTAAATTGACCGGTCAAACAAGGTTTAATATAGAAATGAAATTCACCATCAGATTCCTTAGGTCCTAATTAGTCATGTATAAAAACTTGAGCCTAAGAAGAAACCTCCTTGACCGACTTTACACTTTGGTCCTCATATATTTACTCTTTGGCCCTCAACTTTTGAACCCTCGCATTTTGGCCCCTAACTCTCCTTCGTTCTTTGCGATCAGGTCCCCCCTGCAAAACCTGCCAGCACCATGCTCCGGCGACCTTGCACGGAGCATGGCGCCGTGCAGGGTGAGGTGGGGGACCTGGCAAGTAAACCGGGGGTGCCCTGCGTCGTCAGCCGTCGCAGGGACACCCCCCTGGTCGTTGTAACCCACCATACCGGCCGTGCGAACGCACGGACAGTATGGGTTCTTGTTTCCGGCCATCCTCCGGCGAGGGAGACACGTCGTCTCCCTCCGCCTTCCTCCCTGTTTGATCCCTATAAATACCCCCCGTTGCTCCACCGACCGGGGCAGCCTGGATCTGACGGAGAAAATCCCCAACTTTCCTCTCTTCTTCCTCCGGCAGACGCTCACCAGCTCCGGCGGTTTCCTCCCCCTCCTCCTCTTCGCTCTGCCGCAATACCAGCAGCAGAGACTTCCTGCTCTTCCCGCGCCACGCCGCACCCATCTGGCGCCTCTCCGGCTCTCTGCTTGCCGCCGCCCCTTTCCCTGAGCATCGTCTTCTCCGGCGACAGTCGATACGACTGTCGCCCTGTTCCTCCCCCTTCGTCCCTGCAAGTAAGCTAGAGCTACTCCCCTTCTTCTCCTCTTTCTTTCCCCGCTTTCAATTTATTCAATTAAGCCCTCGACCGACCCTGACCATCGTCACCCCCTTCGTCTCCGGCCACCCTCCGGCGAGCCGCTCCCATCACCCCAGCGACCCACACGGCTCGCCGACCACCGCAGGACCTCCGCCTCCTCACCCTGATCAACCCCCGCCCTGCCACTTCCCCCACATCACCCTCTGCAACCCCACCGAACAGACCCATCCTCCGACCCACAGTCCGACCTAGGGCAGCCCTCGCACGCCGCCCCGCGCCTCGCCACCACCCACACAAGCTTCGCTGCACCCTGGCGAAGCTCCTGGCACCTTCTGATTAGGCCGAGAGGCCGTTTTCTTGTGAACAGACCACCCGACCTCCGCCGCCATTGCCGCGCGGGAGGAACTGCTTCCACCTACAGCTACAGGCGCGCCACGCTCAGCGCCACGCCCAGATTCAACTCCCAGGCCTTGCGAGGCGTTTTGGCAAAACACCAGGCTCGCAGCTAAGGCAGGAAGCTTCGCGTGACGCCGCAATCTCCCGTTGATTTCCCTGCTGCGGGCACGCAATTGAGGTGGGACATTTAGTCCCACCTCGGAAAAGCCTGAAGAGTCGCAGCGACATAAGATGCAAAAGTGCTGGAGGCTTACTGCCTCAGCACACAGGGTGAGGTCCCCTTCACCCGCCCGGTTACCCGGTCTCGTCCGCGCTCACGCCCCGCGGACCTGACCCGACCCGACTTAAGACTGACCTGCACTCCTCGCCCACCACGCACGCCGGTGGGCCTGGACTCGGGCCTGACCCGAACCCGGTTACCCGGCAGCTCTGGGAGAGCTTTCCCAAGAGTGGTTTCAGAGAGAGAGAGAGACGCGGGGGGGGAAGGGTAGAGTAGGTTTTGCCTCTGACGAAAAACTCTGAAGTGTGCAGGTACAGGCGAAGAAGAAGACCCGCGGAAGAAGAAGGAAGCTGACTGTAGCAACAGGTAGTTAAGTCGTCTGATTTGGAAATCAGACGACGGCCTGAAGGGAAAAGAAGGAAGGAGGGGTGACGTACCTGGCTGAAAAAGAAAAGAAGAAGCTGACACTTAGCCACAGGGAGGAGAAACAAGAAGAAACTCTAAAGAAGAGGCTGAGCAAGGCAGAAGAAGAGGAAAGGCTGCAGAGAAGAAGTACAGCAGAGCCAAGGAAGAAGAAACCTTCACAGAAGAGATTGCAGAAAAAGAAGAAGAGAGGCCAAGACAGAAACCAAGGAAGAAGAAGAAGGAGATCTAAAGAAAGAAAGAGGAGCATCACCTCTGCAGAACAAAGAAGAAGTAGGAGATCTGAAGAAAGAAAGAAAGAAAGAAGAACATCACGAGGAGAAAACAAAGAGAACAACAAATTCTTTCCCTCTCTCTTTCTTTATTTTGTAAAAGAAACATGTATATCTCTAGAATACAACTTGCTCCCTGAGTTCGACCTCGGGAACTCTTTTATTTTCCGAGTAAAAAAATTTATATATTTGAAATGTTGGTAATAACTGGCTATACTACAACGTTATAACAATAAAACCCGGTTGTCCCGAACCAAGCATTTCAGTTTGCGATTTCGATCAAGTGCTTTTGAGGGGTTGAAGGTGATATGGAGGTTTGTCTCTCCTTTCGATGGATCTTTGCCTAAGCAGCCACCCCAGAGGGCAGGATCTGGGTTGAGGAGACTGGGATTTAGAGTCCTACCACTACATCTGAGATTGAAAGAGGTGGTTGCGACCAAGATTGCAGGCTTTGCTATGTTGGTTGAAGATGCAGAGGTTGGCCTGATGGAGGGAGATGGTTAGGTTCTAAATGTATTGGTGGATGTTTTCAAGGTAGGTTCTATCCTTGAGAGGCTTATCCTCTGATGTGGGGGGAGCTTGTGGTTGCTGATCTTGTGTTTTACAATGGGCGATAATGATGGGGAGATCAATCAAAACAAGACATCTTATGTGGAGGTTGTGAGAGATGAGGTTGTCTTGCAACAGACCGGCTGTGTGACTCCTGATGAGGTGCCTGAGCTGAAAAAGTGCAAAGACCACCACCATCTGAGGGAGAAGGAGGAAGTGATGGAATGTGGCATTGGGAGAGGAAGTTATGGTTGTTGAAATGGTAGTAGTTGAGTCAGGGATAGCTATATCGGATGAGTAGGTTCTGCAAGAGATTTCTAGCAACTCCATGAGACCCCAATCCAATCTACAAGCTATGGAAGGGTTGAAATTCAGAGCTGGGTCAGCTGCCAAGGCTGGCATGGGTAGATCCCCATATAAGCTCAGGCAGAAGAGACCCACCACTGCTGTAAGGCTTGATGAAAATGCCATTGCTGCTATTATGAAGGTTGGCAAATTCCAGAGCTCTAATAAGGGTGGTACCCAAGTAGGACTATGAGATTCCTCTCCTAGAATGTGCGTGGGCTGCGCTACAAGAGCCGAAGGGCATCCCTCTCGAGATATCTGAGGGAATGGGAGATTGATTGTGCT
Organism: Thalassia testudinum; assembly: GCA_037157565.1. Lineage (NCBI taxonomy): Eukaryota > Viridiplantae > Streptophyta > Magnoliopsida > Alismatales > Hydrocharitaceae > Thalassia > Thalassia testudinum. The sequence goes on along the minus strand of JAZHRO010000014.1, from coordinate 124,330,780 downwards.
ATCATCTAGGAGACGCACATCGAGAGTGAGGATGACAGAGCCTGGTATGATTTAAAGAATGCAGGTACAACTGAGTGTGTGACACTGAAGTCACAAGGAAGATCAGGGGACATCGTTATGTGGTGGAGAAAAGCTTGTTTACAATTGCTGGAAGTGCACAAAGCCAGACATATGTTGACTTGTAAGTTCAAAAGATGTCAAGGGGAAGGTGACTATTACTTTACCGATGTGTATGGCCCATGTGTTGCCTCTATGAGATGAATTGTGGGAGGAATGGGCTGCAAAAGTTGAGTACATACAAGGGGCTTCATGGCTTGTGGGTGGGGATTTTAATTGTGTTTTGACAGGGCGGGATAGGTCGAATGGCGTGGTGGATAGTGCATCCCTTAGATTCCAATTGATGGTTCAAACTCTTGGCTTGAGTGAGTACTTGTCCTCCGGAATTGAGTTCACATGGAGAAATGGAAGTGGCCTTATGTAAATGATTGACAGATTTTTTGGAAATGCTTGTCTTCTGGACATGTTTCAATTGTCTTCTATGTCTGGGCTGGAATGCACATTTTCAGACCACACTCCCTTGGTCTGGGACAGTGGGGGACAAGTGCACATAGGTTCATACTTCAAATTTAGAAGGTCATGGTTGAGAGAGCCAGGATTCCATGAGATGCTCGAGGTGTGGTGGAGGGCCAAGCATGTGGAAGGTTTTCCCACTATCAAACTTGCATACAAATTGACTGCTATGCACATAATGCTTAAGGAGTACAGGGCTGCGGTGTCCATTTTAAGACAGCAGAGGGGTCTTCAGGTATTGATGGAAATCCAAGGCTTGGATACAAAAGAAGCAATAGGTCCCTTATCTGATTCAGAGCTTGATACTAGACGAATGTGGCAAGGGGTGGTGGCAGAGGAAGATTTAAAATAGGAGATGGATTGGAAGGAATGTTCAAGGCAACTATGGCTTAAAGAGGGTGATGCCAACACCAAATTCTTCCACCTTGCAGCCAGCTCTTGTAGAAGGTTGAATATAATTTCTTCCATAGTCAAGGACGGTCAAAGAATATCTTCTATGCAAGAGATTAGATTGGAGGCCATCAAATACTATATGGATTCCTCATTGGCAGTAGGGAGGATTGTGGAGAATGGCTACAAGTGATTCACCTAGAGTCTTAGAGGAACAGGCCTCCAGGTTGATGGCAACCATCACCGAGAAGGAGGTTGTGGATGCCACAAACGATTTGAACAATAAAGGCTCTCCTGGACCTGATGGCATTCAAGTTTTTTTTTATAAGGAAATGTGGAACTTGCTTGGTGAAGAGGCGATGAATGTTATCAAGGAATTTGAGAGAGGTAACTCTGGTTTTGATAAGATCAGTAGATCCTTTTTTTTCTTGTTACCAAATGTACAAGGAGCAGAGAAGTTCCCTGAGTTCAGACTTATTGCTCTTTCGAAGTTAATGTATTTGGTGGTGATCAGGATATTGGCAAATAGGTTGAGGTCATCCTACAAGACCTGATTCACCTAATCCAATCAGCTTTCCGCCCAAATAGGTCATTGCAAGAATCGTTTATTATGGCTCAAGAGATGGTGTGTGGGTGGCATAGGAGGAAGTGTAAAGCCTTTATGTGGAAAGTGGACTTCCGAAAGGCTTACGACTCTATGTCATGGCCTTATTTGTGGGAAGTGTTTAAAAGAAGAGGGTTTCCTCCCCTCTGGATCCAATGGATGAAGCATTGTATTACAACTACTTCTTTCACTCCTTTGATCAATGGCAAATTGTGCGGGGCTTGGATCCAGCCACAGTGCAGAGTTAGACAAGGATGCCCGCTAGTTCCTTTGGTTTCAATCTTGCAGTGGATGGTCTAGCTAGATACAATTGCAAACTTTCTGAGGCTGGTGTTATTAGAGGATATTCAATATCTAGCAAGAGAGTCATGGCTCCTATACTCTAGTATGTAGACGACACGGACTTTTTTGTTGAGAGGATAAAGGTTGAAGCCCAAGCTTTAGGGCACATGGTTAAGATCTTTGGGGACATTTCAGGTCTGAAATTGTACAGGGAGAAGTCTACTTCGGTTTGTTTTGGTCTTAGTGAGCAAGAATAAGATGTACTCTTAGCTATTTTGGGAACTCCATGTGCCAATCTGCCAATCAGGTACTTGGGGCTACCCCTGACATGTTTAAAATTGAGGAAAAATGACTGTGACATACTCTTTGATAAGATCTCCATCAAGCTGGAAGGGTGGAATAGCAAGTTCTTGTCTAAGAGTGGAAGACTCTGTTATTACCTCTATCCCGATCTTCCATTTTTCCCTATTCAAAGCCTTGAAGTCTATTTGGAAGCGCATGGACTTGATGCGAAAGAGGTTATTTTGGAAGGGTGCAAAACATGAGCGTAGATTTATGCAACCACTGAAGTGGGAGCAGCTATGTCGTCGCAAGGAAGGAGGTGGGTTGGGGATTAAAGCGCTAAAAGAGTTCAATGAGGCCTTACTAATTAAATGGGCAATAAAAATTCTCAATTGGGAAGAGAAATTGTGGACTGAATTCATTAGAGATAGCTATGGCAGCTCCAATAGTGCATTGAGAAGATTACATCCTTCCAAACCATCCCCATTTTGGCATTCTATTATTCAAGCCCTTAAGAGTAATTGCCATTTACTGCAACTTGTGTTAGGAGATGGCAGGGTCTTCAATTTCTAGAGGGAGGAGTGGTCCCTGTTGGGCCCCCTAAAGGAATCATACCCACAGGTGTTCTCGGCTGCTGCAGACAAGGAAGGCACGGTGAGCAGCTATTGGTCTGAATCAAATGGCTACTGGCAACTAAATGAAACTAAAACCATCAGGGAGGGAACTTGGCTATGGGAGGAAAGACTGAACTTGATTTCAGACTTGCAATGCTTTAGACCAAGGCTTGGCATGGAGGACAGTTATGCTTGGGATGGAATCTATACGACTCAATGTGCTTATGGAAGAATTATGAATACTGGCAGTGGTATGTGGAGTGATCACATTGACAAAAAACTTTGGCTCTTAAAGGTTCCCCTCAAGGTGCAAATTTTTCTCTGATTGTGTAGAAAAGAGGGCTTGATTACAGGGGACCTTAGGCACAAGAGGATCGGTGCAGCACTAGATGAGTGTCATCTTTGTGGAATGCACACCGACAGTTCGAGCCACATATTCTCCTCTTGTTTGATTATGGATGCGATTTGGAGAACAACTTATCAAGAGCGGCTCCCTCCATGGGAGTCCTTAAGGCATAGCTTTTTGATACCTGGGAGGCCACACCTGCGCATAGTTGTGACTTTATGGTGCGTGTGGAGGGCGAGGAATGAGAGATTGTTTCAAGAGAGACCATTTTTCTTTGAGCAAATTGTAAATGAGTGTTGTTCCCTCATACATAGATGGGGATCTAATTTGTTACTCTCCATATTTCTCCTTTTACTGATTAATAAATTGCCCCCTCAAATCTCTATTGTAACACGGTAGGTTTCTTCTCAGTTTCAAAAAAAGAAAAAGCAATTTCAAGCAAAAATGATATAAATATAGATTCAAGAGTCAATGTAGAAAAAAGATTAAGGTAGAATTGGTGATTTGAATCACCAAATTACCCTATTATAATTATACTTAAATAATGCTACAGTATCAATCAACCGAATGCCACGTATGCTAATTTCAAAATGCACTCAGAACCAGCAACAGAGGCAAAGGCCTCTCTCTTCAAACCTCAGGGAGAGGCACAGCAGAACACAACACCAATACCAACAGAGGAGAAGGCCTCTTCAAATTTTGCTAAGTGTTGGGAGATGGGCAGTGAGGAAAAACCCCCCCTCTTTCTCTTTCTTTCTCTTCCTTCTCTCAGAATAAGACGAACCAAACCATACCCGGGTAACTAGGTAAATGGGTAGAGGCCCAGACCTGAGAGGTGCTAGCGCAGGTGATGGTATGTGCATGTGGAGCATGCATGAGGGATCTCACCCCGGTGCTCTCAAAGGCGATAAGCCCTTGTGACAAAAATAATTTAAGCCCTGTTGAAGACACGCCGCTCTATGATGTGGGACTATCTTCCTACGCTTCTTCGTGGGCAGCAGTAGTAGCAGCTCCCATTCAATTGGCATTCTTGGAGCAGCCAACGCTCCCAATTAACCACTTGGGAGTGTTCTTGAGGAGAATATGCTTCACCTAGGATGAAGACCTGGAGCAGATGTTTGAAGAACGTGCTTCAAGCTTGCTCCAAGCAGCTTCGGTAATGGTGTGACGACCTGCACATCTGAAATCATGAATAAGGCCTCTCGACCACATCAGAGGAGTTTAGAACCTTCGTCGAAGAATGGTGAGTGTGGTGGCGTGCGTGGAGGGTTGAGAGAGCAAGTGTAGGGGTCTGATGACCTCAGGATAATGGAACGGAGAGGTGTGAGTTCGGTCAGGATCAAAGTCCTAAATTTTTTTCGGGCTTTTGATCAGTGAGGTGAGGTGATGCTCATGAGGAAGGTGGTGAGGCTTATGGTGTGGTGTGGTGGATGGAGCATCTCGCCGAAGTGGTTTCTGGAGCAGAGGATGGTGATGATGGTGTTGAGGGGGAAGCGGTGGTTGTGCATGTGTCATAAGTGCGGGAAAGAGAAGTAGGGAGAGAGAGAAGTGATCTGCATAGGTAGCGAAAGACGGGGTGTGGTGGTCGGACCCAGATAGGTGTGTTAATATGGTAATTTTATTGTTGAAATGTGTATAGTGGTTAACCTAAATCGAGCCTAACCATCTCTTTACAAAATATTTTTTTACCTGGTTTATTTGATTTTATCTTGGTCACTTTTAGGCCCAGGGTCGAACTCAGGGAAGTGGGGTTACACGTCAAGTTTCTGCGCCTTTCCTACAATGAATCTCTTCCATTTGTTTACTGTGTTTTTGGTGTTTTTCTATTTAAGATTTTTTTCAGATAATCTTGGTCCTTGAGGCACACCCTCAAAATTAGGTTCTTGGCTTTGAGCCAAATCAGGGTTCCAAAACGGGTCTTGCTATTCACAAGACGGAGTACCTGTAAGTCAAGGAATATCTTTTCTCTTTTATATATTTTTCTTTATCTTTTTATTGGCAGGAAAGAGAAGCAGAAGTAAAGTAAATATAGTATATATGTATAAAGGGGTGGGGGTGGAGGCGAAGATGGAGTGTAGCACGGTGTTGAGTCGGTCGTCGTCTAGAAAGACGTAACCAACAGGATGAAGTGCCGCGTGTAAGGTGGATTGGTGGAAGATGAATGCGAACACGGCTTTTGTATGCGTGTACCGGGGAATATCAGCAGCTGGTGCAGATATTCCTGCAATACCACGTATGGTAAGTAGTGTGAAAAAATATATATAAATATATATATGTATATATGTAAATATATCTATATGTATATATGGTTATAAATATATAGGTATATATGTAGTTATATGTATATATATATGTATATATGTATATATATATATATATGTATGTATATATATAGGTATGCAAAATATATGCATAGATAGATATATATATGTATATGTATGTATATATAACTATATAGATGTATATATATATGTATGTATATGTATATAGTTATATATGTATATATAGATATATGTAGCTAGATAGGTATATATATGTATATATGTATATATAGTTATATACATATATATGTATATATGTATGTATATCTATATATATATATATATATGTATAAGTAGGTGTGTATATATGTGTATAAATATATATATATATATATATATGTATCCATACTTATACTTACTTGTAAAGGTAATAATATATATATAGATATATGTATATATATATATGTATACTAATACTTAGTTATATAAATACTACTATATATATAGATATAAGTATATATATATATTTACATATATATATGTATATAAATATATGTACATATATCAATATATATATGTATACGTATATATATATATATATATGTATATAATAGTGTATAGGTGTGTGTGTGTGTATGAAAGTGTGAGTGTAAGTGTGTAAGTGTCGGTAAAGAGAGAGAGAAAGAGAGAGATGCTGCGCGCTTCCTGCTGGAGTGAAGGAGGCGAGCGTTAAGACGTCTGAGGCAAGCAGGCATCGTCTAGAGTCCACACGCGCATGCGCAGGCACGTATGCGTGTAGAGAGGAGCGCGTTGGAGGGAGTGGGCATGGAGAGGATAACAGCACAAAGCGCTGCGCGGAAGGGCTGGAGCGGGCGCTCGCAAGCACACGCGGGCGAAGATACGGGAGCGGGCGCTGGCAGAGGACCGCACGTAGATGCGCGGGCGGGCGCTGGAGCGGGACGCGAGGCCGAATGCATGCGCAGGCGAAGGCCGGTTGCGGCGTGCTGGGTGACCGGATAAGTGAGAAACTCACCGGTCACCCCACTGTAGCCATAGTGTTCCGCAGAAATGCGTGAACAGTGGCTACAGTGGCTGGGCGAGCCGCGCAACCGGGAGCAGACGGTGCTGTGAGTGCGGGTGGCTTGCAGCTGGCTCGGCGCGTGCTGGCGCTCGCGTGGAAGTGGTGCGCTAGTTGGTTGTGGGCGGAAGAGAGAGCACGACAAGGCATGCGGAGAGGGAGGCAAGGGCGCCTGCAGGCGCATGCGATGGCCTGCGTGCGCTGCTGCTGCTGTGGGGCTTGGTCAGCTGCTGTAGGGGCGTGCGGTGGCCGGTTGAGCTCCAGAGCTTGAAGCTTTGGTGTAATGGTGAATATGGCGTGGAAAGTGAAACAGGGAAGAGAAGACCACCACGCCCACCAGCTCCTTGATGAGCTGGGCGATGGTGGTCTCACTGTGGTGGGTGTGCACCACAGTGATGGACTCCTGCCCGTAGAGTGGCTGCTCAAAGGAGGAGGTCCTCCGTATGGAGGGAGAGGGGAGGGGACGGTGGCCTGGAGAAGAAGAGCTGCTCTTGGAGTTTTTTTTTTTTTGTGTGGACCAGGCTACCCTCCAAAGAAGAAGCTTCCATGTTTTATAAAGTAAAAAGGCATGCATAGCCATGCCCTGGCTGTGCATGGCTTGGCAGGGTATGTGGCTGCAGAGAGAGCTGTTTGCAGAGCATGGCGCAAGGAGGAAGGTCCAAGCTTTGCAGCCACGAGGAAGATTTCAAAATCAAGTAAAATAAAAAATAAAAAGATGGTGAATTTTGCAAAGATGCACTTGGGGAAAAATGTTAATTGCAAGGCCATTTATTTCACTCTCCTCCCCTCTCAATTAAATGCATGCATGCATGTATTTTCACAAATGCGACTTATGGAAACCTAATATGCACTGGTAATGCTAGGAAATAGCACAAGACAGAACATTTGCAGGTGTATTTTTGCGGTGCAATCAGGGTGGAGAGGCGACGTCGGGTCTAGTGTGGCAGGTGCTGGAGACGAAGAGAGCTCCGGTGGGAGAGAATTGGCGATGACAAAGGGGATTGGGGCACCCACTTGTATGGCATGATGCGAAAGAGGGAGAGGGAGGAGAATCCGCTGCTAGTATTGCAAGTGGATGATGAGAGTGGTCGGAGGTAGCTGCTAGACGTTGTGGAGCTATTCAGCTGGAGAGGAGGGAGGAAATAGAGGGATTCCAGCCCAAGACGAGAGTGAAGAGGATGGTTTGTCCTCAGGGGTCTTTAAATAGGCCTTAGATGGAGGTTTGAAGCTTGGAAACTAAGCTTTCAAGCTTGGTAAGTTTTCCAGAGTAGGACGCCCACATCTCTCTTGCATTCGCATGAGAGATTGGGAAAGAATTGGGACTTGGACATGGCTCAATAGGAAGTAGATTACCTGACGAATCTCCCTTTCAATTTTGAGAGGGATTCATCAGGTAATCACTATGTTCTTGCCAAAAGGAGATCTCCGGAGTAGGATTCCTCCACAAAAATGGTGGAGGGACCTCTTTGCAAAGGGTGACCACAAGATAGGGGGTATTTGCAAGGAATTTAAAAAGCTGAGGCATTGTGTGAGAGAGAAAGAATCAGTTTGGACCAAATTACAAACTAGGTCAAGAAAATCTCTGGTTGGGCCCAAATTTTGATACAAACCTAATTTGGACCTAAGAAATTAAATGGTGAAGTTTGATTTTGGTTTTGACCTAGTTTGACTGGGTAATTTATGCAAAAACCCAAATTAGGGCAATAGTCTGTCTGAGACTCTATTTTAGGTTCAAATGGGTTCAGATGGTCAAATCAAAGATGCCAAATCCTAGAGAATATTTTTCTATGATTTTTCGAGGGTTTAGATGAATTTTATCTTAACCAGAACCTCATTTAATTACGTAGATCTATTTTTGGTATTTCAGATGTCCATGAATTCTTGAAATACTTGAAAACTCGTTTCTATCTGCATGGACCCACTTATTAGGCATTAACGACTAAATGACCTTTAATAAACCGCTGGCATACCCCATGGTTATTCTGTATTTGTGATAAGATGATAAAATTGTAGAAATAACCCTGTTTTCATCTTTTCTTCTCGAAACAACACATCTTGCTCAAGAGACCTTCTGACTGATATGTAGAAGCTTTTATTGACTTTATAAGACCATACTAAGCTAGTTATGGCTCATGATGGTGTTCCCATCAGATTTCCATCCAATGGCTAAGATTAAATCTCTCAAATCCCTTCTCCTACATGATGAAGGCCACACCTCATACGATATCTGTCGTTGCATCTTGATCCAACAGCCTAGAGGCGGTGTCACACCTCCTCTCATCCTTAGTGCGTAAGTAGCTTGCAATCCTCGCCATTTGATTGAAATCGAAGCCACGTTCGTCCTCCCATGCAACAACATAGCAGTAGAGGCAACTCACTCGCATCAAGGCAATGTGAGTTCGACCCTCAATCCGCAGTGCATCCATCAGAAAAATTACATCGTTCAATCTTGATTGAGCAATGGAAATGAAGCCACGTCGCCCTACAAAATCGGAGAAGAGCAATTGCGCACAATCAAAGCCGCACAATCGCGATCTCATGGCTATGGTGCTTCTATGTGGCACGCTAGATGACGAGCGTGTGTAACAAGCAATCTCATGAAAGATTGTGCACATGATAAGTGCATCATGTGAAGCGTGATCATAGCTCTCGATCCCTGATCCAACGAACCTCAGTCTACCCGCCTCGCCCTCAGAACACCAGCATAGCACACAATTGTGTGTGTACTACGTGTGACTGCATGCAGTGCACTGCTCTTAATGGCTGTGCGCATGCCCATGGCCGAGATTTGCCTTACCCTTCACTAATAAAAAGCCTTCTCACCCACCTTAGTCCACAATCACTTCCTATGCTAATCCCACCTCCTTTAAAGCTCCGAAAGCCTACTAAGCTCCTAAGAACTCGCTCCTAAGCTATTGGGCCACCTATTAGCTTAGGCAATCCTATCCTTCACCAAAATTCGTCCTGCTCCTCAAACTATTCATAGGTGTCTTAAATGTTGTCCCCTCATCCCCATTCAGGAAGTAGATCATCTCGACCTTCTCAACCCTATTCCTATAGTAGATTACCTCCATTTCCTCATTCCATATTCCCTTAATGTGGCCTAAGCTTTCCTGTACACAGGTTCTTCCTGCACCTCATCCCCATCATCCTACACCTCACCCCCTCATCCAACTACCGCCAAATGCCATCATCTTGCCAGACAATTGCTTCGAGATATTTCTCTCATCCCTCTCTCTCTCCTTTATTCTATATTTTGTTAGTTGTAATGGCTCTCTCTCTCTCTCTATCTTCTCTCTCTATTTATTTGCAATTGGTTTATCTTAGATAATTGTCACCTGCTATCCTGCTTATATAAAATCACAAAGAAAATACAAAAGCCAAAAAAAATCTCCAAAAACAAATAAAACTAAGTGCAGATTTAAAAAATGAAACGTCGTCTCCCCATGTTCGACTCAAGACTCATCCAGTCTTGGTTAAATTTATTTGATAGGGGATTTTTGCACGTACTATGACGTGGGTTTCATTGAAACCCTGATCACTAGTTTTCTCCATGAAATTTCACCTCATCGTTTTGACATCGTTGCTAAGGAGGTGAAACTTCATCTTGTCATGTGACCGAATCTCTGCCACCTAATCTTGATCACATGGCCCCCACCATGTGAGAGTCGCAGGCTCAAATTGTGAAGCACGCGGTGGCGTTGATGTGGCCCAACGAGGATCGCTCGATTGCTATTGAGTGGTTGAATTTTGATTGCAGGCATGCTGAGGATGGGGCACAGAGGGGTTTAGAACCCACGTTCCCTCCTTGTGAATGAGGTGCATGCACTACTACATTGCTGCTGGTGAGGCTCGATCATGGCCTAATTGCACAGCAACCATAGAACCTAATTTGACTAAATTAAGCTGATAACCTAGCCTACATTCTGCAAATAGTGAATCCATTACATGTATTGCATGCATACCACCATCTGTACATTCTTAACTCTAATTCTATCATTTTATAGTCCATTGGATAATATTGAGATTTTATGTATGTAAGGCCATAAATTAGGAGCAATAGTTGGGATTAAATTGATGTAGAGAAGCCATCTCTACAATTCTGAAGATAGGGAGAAGAAGCATAAAAGAGATCAGGAGACAAGCACATGCAGATTTAGGACAAGCCCAAATCAGCCATTGTTGGGATCGTGAAATCGCATATTTTGATTAAGAAAGCATCATAGTATAGTTGTGAAATCCAATTCAATAAAAAATTAAATAACGAGGTGGTGAGTCCCGATCGATCTTAGGGAGGTAGATAAAAGAGAGATTGATTTGATTTCTTTACTTAAAATTGCAGTTCGGTGTTTAAAATACAAATATAGGATTCACCGGTTGCGTTGTTAACTCGCAAGACATGCTCATGAGTCAAAAACATGATAAATGTGAAGGTATGCATATTAGTGTGCACTATCTTAACTATGCGATGGCTACCCATAGAATATTCATTAATCGTTAAATCCTTTATATCTTCCAGAACAGACATTTTAGTTGCAATAAGATAAGACTATGAAGCATGCAAATGATGATTGCAATATAGGTAGATGAATCAAGCAAGTGGTGATTTCATTATAGATAAATGGCTCAGAAGTCATTCAACTAGTGATTTCATTTCTTCAAAAACTATCAACATTACACTCATGTTCGAGGAAAGCTTGCACATGAATGCTTAAAATAGTGATTCTAGCTAATAGAAAAGTGATGCATGAATGGATCTACGGAAGATTATCCACGCATCCATTAAGGTAGAGGATTACTATGCTTCTAACAGAAAAATAACGTAGAAATTTAAAATAAGAACATTAATCTAGCTAATAGATGTCTCCAATGGCCGTGTGGCTTGGGGTGGTAGGAGGGAAGAGAGGGACGGCCAAGGTGGTTGGATGACCTCTAAAGAAGGTAGTGGAGATGCTGTAGCCTCTTGGATGTGGTGTGGAGTGGGGAAGGAGGTGATGGAGCTCGCTAATGGAATTTTGAGTGGAGGTGCGCATGAAATAGCATCTAAGGCTTGATTCTAGATGGGTCGCTTGGACATCCATGCTGGTCTTTAATAGAACAAGGGCTTGGCTCTCTAGAGAATTATAGATTTATCTAGAAGGGTGTGACAACCTGATTCTCGGATCACTACAAGACCCGAGTCCGGCTCGCCTCGACTAATCGCAAGACCCAGCCGTCCAACATTAAATAACCAAAAAGCAGGAAAGTAAACCACATTGACATATGCAATATAACTAAGCAGAAGAAATGTACAAGTAGTAAAGGAAAAATAAATCTACTATTTCAGTATACACCACCACAAAGCAATAACAACAGAAAGCGGAAGTAAACAGTATAGACAAACAGTAACTAATAGTCCAGTACTTACTACAACCGTAAAGGAATAGAAAGGAAGTGCTGAAAAACTACGGCTGGGCTCGATTGGGCCCAGCACCCTCCGCAGCCGGAAGCTCGGGCTGCTCAACTCCTAGTTCTAAATAGTATTATGAAAAGACAAAGTCAACGAACGCTAGGTAAAGTGGTATCTATATTATCTAAAAATAGTAAGAGCAATAGGTTTAATTCTCATTTCTATTTATCCATTTTATATTTATATATAATTTCGTTTCACCCATTTCTCTTAAGCATCCAGATATTCTTGATCTTGCATGTTCCTCGTGGGAACGATCTTGATTGCAGTCTTTTCTGTAGAGTAGAAGGTACATGTGGTGCTCTCCTGGCTGGGAGAGTCACCCGTAGTAGTCCTACACCCAGTCAACAACCTCGAGGTCATTGTCAAGAAGTAGCTGTGACTACGGCATGCGTAATAACCGAATGGGTAGCTACCTCGCATTGACATGCAGTCACTTGTTTCTGCTAGTAGGTTTGCCTAAAGTACAGCATGGAACAGTATAGGGCCTTGCCCTCTCAGAACAGGGATCTCGCCCCTCCACAGTCTGCGTACCCTCATCTGACTACCCCGATTTGCCCAGAGGTCGTAAAAAGTCGGTGTTGTGTGGCTAGCTGAACCCTAGGATCCGTGGGGTGGCTAGCTCCCTCCCCACACTAGTAGCTCACCTCAGTACAATGTACACGAGGGCCAACAGGAGTCGGTGTAGAGTGGCCAATCCTAACCCCGAGTCTCAACCCAAGGGAGGCTAGCTCCACTCTACACAAAAAGGGGACAGTTGCTCTCCTTGGTACCACGAACTCAAGGGCCAGCACACTTCCCATCAACATTCCAGGTTTTCTTCTATCCATAGGAGTTCTACTCCTAATTCCCCTTAGGGTTCATGCTCATGTTCACCTCATTTATTCCGATCCAGATTTCACCATTCATAATTTATCTCTCATCCATATATAGGCAGCTTGTGTTTCCATAATTTGATAGATGCAGCTGGTGATTTCATAGGTAATTTTTCATTAATTATAGGTAGTTCATATTCTAACAGGTAACTCACAATTATAATACAGGCAATTGCTAGCAGTTTATCTCAATGATGCATGCAAGTACATTATACAGGACAAACGGTTCATTCATTTCTCTATCCTAGGGTTCATGCCACATCCTAGGGTTCCATTTGGCTATTTCCACAAGCACATTCTTATTTAAATATTATTAATAGAATTAACCACTCTACCAGGAAACAAAGGAGTAATGGGGGCTTGAATCGTAGACCCAAGCATCTTTGCGAGCCCCAAACACACAGCAGGATGAAACCCTATACCAGGGAATACATCACAAAAATAGGGTTCAGAATAGTGTACAAAGGGCTCTAGTACGTAGGGGAACTCACGAGGAAAATACTGGTATTTCGTTTGCATAAAATGGACCCCGATCAGACCCTAAATGGGTCAAAAACGTGCCTACTATTCAAAAGCAGACATCTAGGAATACTCCCAGGCATCTTAAAAGGTGCTTGATCTTTACCTTAAGTCCCTGCGGTATCCTCAGATATCTAGAACTTCTCTGCAATCGTCTGAAAACAGTTCCAGATGTCAGACAATGCCTCCGATCATCTAGACGCACCTTTGAACGTCTGGTGATGTGATTAGACGTCCAAAATGACGTCAGAGAGCGTTCTGCACTCCTTCCCAAGGCTGCACCTGCGTGCGACATCACAGGTGCGATCAGCCAACATATACCCCTGCGCTACGATATGCAAGGCACAAAGAGATACATACCTTACGATAATTGAGCTTTCAAACGTCTGGCCTTAGCTCTAGACATCCAGGTACCCCGTTAGCCGTCTAGACTCCACTCCAGATGTCTGATACTGGAAAATTTCCAGTATCAGGAACACCTTGCAGCTCTCTCTACTCGCTGTACCTCGTGTCGTCGTAGCTCCAGCCGCCATAGGGGGCCAGGAGGCCACCTCCCCGAGCTCTCTCCTCCTTTTGCATGCACCCGTGACGGCTATGCGAGCTCCGTCGAGCTTCCACCGAAGCTCCTCTGACCTCGACCTCCTCCTCCTCCAACACTCTCCTCCTTCCTCCCTCTCGAGCTCCCTTGCTCGCCCCCTCTTGTCACTCCCGCACAACACTAATGGTGGTGGTGGCTGGTGTGTGGATTGAAGAGGAGATAGGAGGTGGGGGCCTTATATAGAAGGCGTAGGGCTTAGGGTTTGGGGAAGAAAAGGAAGGGAGAGAGGAGAGGAGGGTTCTGCACACCGCCCGCACGCAAAGCACAGTGTGCAGTAAAAAAATTTCATTTTCAGACATTTAGGAAAGTATCTAGACGTCTGGACAGACGTCTGACCGAGACTCCAGATGTCTTAAAAGGCTAAAAGTGTGACAGGTCATGACATCATTATTAAACGTCGAGTTGATACGCTAACGTGTTTAGTTTGGAAAAACCTGTCGTCGTAGTATGAAAAAGAACTCGTGTTCAACAAATAAAATTTTTACCGGAATGGAAATCTCAGGTCGAACACAGGGTGGTAGACGTTTGATTTAAAAACACGCATTTATTTTATTTGTCACGAAGTAAATTAATTGAATAGAACTATCTAACTATTTACAATAAATAGAAGAGAGAGAGAGAATATTACAAACAAAAACCAAAACGAGATGTAGAATGAACATGGAATTCATCATTAAAAAGATTGTTTGTTTCACTAAACATTATGACTAGAAAGCAAAAAACGATTACACTAGAAAGCAGTAAATCTACTCTAGAAAGCATTAAAAGAATGGAGAGAGAAATATCCTCCTCGACGGTCGCTTGGAGGACAAGCTGGACGGGACGATGGCTGGACGAAGGAGGACGAAGCAGGATGAAGGAGAATGAAGCAGGAGGAACGGGAATGGGGTAGCATGTCGTCGTCGTCGTGGGATCCGCTTCCGAAAGGGGGACGAAAAATTGACTTTATCTTGCGAGAAGCATCCTGGGTGTGGGACAAGCTTCTCTTGAGCTTTGGAGAGGTAGAGAAGAGAAGGAAGGGATGAGAATTTTGTGTGGAGGGGGTCTCCTTTTATAGTCGCAAGGAGTGGGGGCAATTGGTCATTACAACTCTAAAAAATTAAATCAGGGGTCTTTAGTGATAGATAAAACCGTCGCTAAAGCCCCATCGTGGGCGTAGTGTGGGTGCCCTCTCATCTTCCCTGCCGCCCACATTCAGCCGCTCTCAGCCATCCGATCGTGAGATCGGACGGCTTAAGTCGCGCTATCGCCCGCTCCTTTGCGTGCCCGCCCGCGTGCGATTCCGCATGAGGGGCGGCCTGCAATAGTGCATAGGTGCTATAGAGCACCCGCAACCGCTCGATCGTGATCAAGTTGTCGCGGAGCCCGCTCACTCACACCTCAAATGTCACTCACGCAGGCTTGAACGCGTACCACTCGCTCGCGATATGGCGTTCGCCCACTACACTGCGTCGTCGAGATGGACGTGCGGATGTTTTGAGCGGCGCGTGTTCATGACCGTTGGATCAAGATCCAATGGCCCAGATCACGTGTTGGATCTTCTTTGGAGAGGCAACGGTGGTCCTGAGGGTCGGTTGGATGGCTGAGATGGCGCCACGTGGTGCCATCTTGGCTGTCCATCTTCTGGATGATGTAGATGGTGCCACGGGTGTCGGATTAAGCTGATTTTCACGCTGGTAGGCTATGATCATCAATCCAAATCCATTCGTGCAGTCAGATTTGTCATTTGAAGTGTAGATTCACACCATATTGGCCCTTGATCTTCTAGGGTTCCCCAGTCTCTATTTGATGCTATAAATGCCTTATTAGGGCTATCTTGGAGTCGTTGAACTCCAATTGTCACCCTGATCACATCTGTACGGTTGAATCTTTGATCTGAGGCCCGATAAAAAGTTTTCCCTGTCCATAAACATAAAAGGAGATAATTAACCTCCATTTTATTTAAACTAATCTAAATGCAAGATGATGCATGCTATGCAATATTTATAGTATGCAATGCAATCCTATGCTTAAGAACATGCATAAATAGGCATCTTAAGTAGTATAAGCATGTTTACATTATACCCCCATGCCTATCTTTTGCAAGTCCCTAGAAAAATCTATATGCTATTTATAAAAGAATCAGGTTGGATTATTTGGGCTTGAGTTATTTTCAATCATTAAGAAAATGTCTACTTAGGATCTGAACTTTCAAAGACACAACAGTACTTGAGTATCTGTCAAAATGCAGACCACCTCAAGCCCTCGCCTTATTCAAAGAAAATTTTCTTTTTCTCTTTTTTCCCCTTTTCTAATTTTTTTTGGATTTTCTAGTTTTAGGGTGTAAGAGTGGCTTTATACGGCCATTCAACTCACCCAAGATTTGATGAGAACCCTAAGTTCTAAGCATCTTATTGTGGATGTGATAGACTTGTTGACCGGCAATTAAAATGGACTTCGAATTTTTACACCTCTAGGTGACCTAAAAAAGAATTCTGCCTAAAGGTGTATCTTTACAACCGATAGCTTTCTCCCTAATTTTATTTTTTTACGGGGTCAACACAAGGGTGAATCCAATGTATATCTCCCCATTTTATTCTACTTCTCTACTACTTCCTAAGTGTTTTGGAAATTTTCAGTGCATTTATTGAGCTGGGTTCTGAATAACCGGTCGATGAGCTATTACCACCTACAACTTGCCAGCCATACTCGTGCTGCGAAGTGTGGCTTATTTCTTTTTTTTTTCTTTTCTCCTTTTTTTTCTTTTTGACTTTCTTTTCTCTCTATTTTTTTTTTAAGTAGGTGGCTTCCCTGGTCTAAGATTTACCTAAAGGCAGCAAAAAAGAGAAAGGTCCAGTGACTGGGTTCTAGACAACGTGCCTATGGGCTGTTATCCATGATAACTTGCCAGCCATATCACCCTAGAAGGTTCATTAGCTACCCAATTTCCGTTAAAATCGCTGAACAATGATTCAGTGCAAAGAAACTGTATAGATGCTTAAAGCTCAAAGTTCCCCCAAATCAGAGGGCGGGTTGATAAGTCGTGTACTTATCACCCAAACTTATTTACTCAAATTATAATAGAATTAAGGTTGGCGAGGACTCGAAAAATAAATCCACATTTTAATGGATACACGGGCTGATTAAGTCTGAAGACCTGAAGGGTCTTTGTGTTTTAATCATAATGTAGTATTTCCTAAGATTGAAAATTTTGTTAAACCTAAGTTCCCTTTCCTAATTCCACAATTTTTTTTTAATAAAAGAAAATAAAACAAATCTACGGAGCTGACGAATAAATTCAGAGATGAATATCCACCCTCCCATGCCTATCTAATGCAATGTCCTCATTGTATTAAAAAGACATAAAACAGAGTGGAATAGAATAGAAAACACCTGAGTTGCATGAATGTTAGGTCCGCTCCGAGATAAAAACTAAAAAGAACTGTATTTGTGTTGAATTTAGTGCCTTCAGCTAGGCACACTATACAAAGAAAAGAAATAAAGAATTCACAGGTGCAGGTCAGAATCAGAATAAAAAGATGAAACCTCGGACCTGCTAGCAGATGCCCACAAATGTGGAACAGATTGTGGTGTAGACCCATACCCCATAGTCAAGAATATCTTAGGTTTTGGGTAAAAATTACGCAAAACCTACAATCAGTATGCAAGCAGGGTCAGGCCTGTAATTTATGAGGATGCAATCCAAGACCAAAAAGTCGGGATACAGAGATATCAAAAGGATAATCAATAAATGTGTGCTTGGGTTGAACATCCTCAGAACAAATGTCATAAGGGTTTTGGTTTGATGGTTTCAGATGAAATGGAACCCTTAGACACAGTCTTCTACTTCCTCCGAAGTTAGCTTCCCAAATCATAACTTTCCAACTCCTATCCTCCATAATCAGAATGTTAAATTCTAGAACCTCTTGCATATTAATCACCTCCTCTGAAATTTCCAAGTCTAAATAATGTGGCTGAATCAGAATTGACTTGGGTCTAATTATCTCAAAAGCAAAATCATCGATAAGCTCAATGGGGTGTAACTGACAATCAAGGCATTTGATTGAATCCTCCAGAAAATGCGATTCTGGATCTGTAATGTGAGCCCCAATAAGATCAGTTTCCTCAATTATTGGGCTATCAAATGATCTATCAGATCCCTCAAGCCCAATCATCTCACAGAAATTGTGTTCTATAAACACGCGTGAGACTTCGTAACGAGAATCTTCACCATCAGAATCAAAGAAATCAAGATCCGTATTAATGTATGTCCCAAAATCATCTATCACTTTATGTTCCAAGGAGACATACGTTTCCTCATACCCTTGCTCAGGGATCTCAGGTGAAGAAATCAGATCTTCCTAAATTGGTTACTCTAATTCAATCTGGTTAGTCGCATAACACGTGTCCCCCCTAACAGGTGCCTGAGCGAGTTCTGAAATTAGCTCTCCTGAAGAGGGTTCATCCTAGGAATCATCCCACGACTGAACTAAAGCAACCACAAATCTCATCCTCAATTTCGCTAACTTCCTAAGTCGAAACTCACTCGGGTTCTTATCCCTAACATCCTGGAGCCAATCCAACAAATACTTATTCAAATCATTAATCATTTGAATTAGGGGCTACAATCTCTCAATGCAAGGTATTGGTTGAACTTCTAAAGTTTGTATGATATTCCTCAAGTTAGCCAGAACCTTATCTTGAACCTAGTTATCCTCAACCAAAAGAGTTTGTTCAGGGTTGGGCGGGTTTGGGGTTAATGCAGGGGAATTAACGAATTGAGATTCGTTATACCCTTCCTGATAATAGGTCATTTCACATTGTTCAAAAGGTAGTGATGACCTAAAGGCAGTGTAATCAGAGGATGGGTAAGAATCAGTGTATCCTTCTTGATTGTAGATCGTATTAGGTTGTTCATGAAAGGTTGACGATCTATAATCAATGTGGCTCTGAGAAGGATAGAAATCACAATCAAAGTGTTCAGGGTTAGACCCTACACACGGAGGTCCGGAACTGTATGCCTAATTCGAGTTATCCTAACTAACAGATGGTTGATTACAGTATGAGTCAGGATAATCGTCATGTTGAGGATAATTCAAAACAGGAGGGAAAGAGCGAGAATGAGTGTAATATGTGGAAAGATTCAAGAGAGACGGGAGGAAGAAAGTGCCCTACAATACAAACAATCAAACCTGTCATTAAGTGGGCTAGCCTAAAGACCTACAGACTCCCAAAACCCATCTTGAGATAAAGAAATGATTTGATAAACTTCTGTCTATTCAATCCAACCAGTTAGAAGGAGGGACGGGGGAGAAGGTTCTTCCTTTGGCTTGCGCCTTAGGTTCCTAGTGTATCCCCCAGCCGCGATCGTTTGATTTTGCCCCCCTAGCTAGACATCAGATTGAACAGTAGAAACCGACTAATCGAAAATAATCTCATTCAGGGCTCTGAAGAGCGAGTCAAATCCTTAAGGCCAACGTCTACTCTGTTTTATTTAGGGCTAGGTTTGAATGTGCTTTGGAATGTGATGGGCCCTTTATATGGGTTGTACCCTTATTGATTGATTGATTTGTGTGTGCATGCACAACCAGTGATTTTCAACCAAGATTATTTTTGATGTGGTGAATTTTAGAGTTCAAATCTTGCTTAGTAGCTTTTAGGATTCAACTTTAGGTATTTTCAAACAAGTTTTGTTGGCATACCAGGCTTTTAAAGCACAGGTGAAGATGTTTTCCTTTGAAACTTAAAAAGAATGTGGAGTACCTGGTAAATCCCAAAGAGTTGAACTTAATCCGCAGCTACTTGATGAGTTGATTTTAATTAAAGTGATGCGGCCCAATCAACTCAAACAATTGGCTTGTTGCACCACTTGATTAGGCACACAAGTGATTAACTAATCTTATTTCTACTCAATTATGTGTTTAGATGTGTGTACCGGCTCGAAAGATTGGTTTACCGGTTAAGTTTGAAAATCAGATGAGATTGTGTACCTCTGTGAGATTTTTTTTTATATTTTATATTTTTTAATGTGGAGGTTGGGGTGGGTGTCAGTGACAAACAACAAACAACCTAATCTTAGAGTTTATAAGAACACCTAGGTTGATTGATGTTTGTGCTATTATGTGGTGGAATGAAATCTAATGGGTGGGAGGTGGGGGATAACTCACAAAACCTTTAACAGTACTTTACTCAAATCTACCGCTTTTGCTCATCTAAAAAGAGTACCTGCAATCACAATAAGAAAGGAGAGAAGTGACGTAAATGATTTGTAAGTTGTAAAAAATGCGAAGAAAGAAAAAATCAAAGAGCATCGCCTCCCCGGCAACGGCGCCAAAATGTTGAATGTTGGGTTGCTACGCTAACGTGTTTGGTTTGGAAAATCCTATCATCGTAGCATGAAAACGAAGAACTCGTGTTCAACAATAAAATTTATGTCGGAATGGAAATCCCGGGTCGAACATAGGGAGGTGGACGTTTGATTAAAAAACATGCGTTTGTTTTATTTGTCACGAAGTAAATTAATTCAATAGAACTATCTAACTATTTACAATAAATAGAAGAGAGAGAGAGTAAGAGAGAGAGACTATTACAAACAAAAATCAAAACGAGATGTAGAATGAACATGGAATTCATCATTAAAAAGATTGGTTGTTTCACTAAACATTATGAGTAGAAAGAAAAAAATGATTACACTAGAAAGCAGTAAATCTATTCTAGAAAGCATTAAAAGAATGGAGAGAGAAATATCCTCCTCGACGGTCGCTTGGAGGACGAGCTGGACGGCACAACGCCTGGATGAAGGAGGACGAAGTAGGAAGAACGGGAACGGGGCAGCACGTCATCGTCATCACGGGATCCTCTTCCAAAAGGGGATGAAAACTTGACTATCTCGCGAGAAGTATCCTGGGTGTGGGACAAGCTTCTGTTGAGCTTTGGAGAGGTAGAGAAGAGAAGGAAGGGATGAGAATTTCATATGGAGGGGGTCTCCTTTTATAGTTGCAAGGAGTGGGGGCAATTTGGTCATTACCACTCTGAAAACATTAAATCAAGGGTTTTTAGTGACAGATAAAACTGTCGCTAAAGCCCCATTGTGGGTGTAGTGGGGGCGCCTGCTCATCTTCCACGTCGCCCACGTTCAACCACTCTCAGCCGTCCAATTGTGAGATCGGACGGCTTAAGTCATGCTACCGCCCACTCCTTTGCACTCCCACCTGTGTGCGATTCTACGTGAGGCGTGGTGCGCAATAGCGCTTGGGTGCTATCGAGCGCCCGCTACCGCTCGATCGCGGAGCCCTCTCACCCGTGCCTCAAATGTCTCTCACGATAAGTTGTTCGCCCGCTGCGCTGCGTCGTCGAGATGGTCGCACGGATGTTTTAAGCGGCGCGTGCACGTGGCCGTTGGATCAAGATCCAACAGCCCAAATCACACGTTGGATTTTCTTTGGAGAGGCAGCGGTGGTCCTGAGGGCTGGTTGGATGGCTGAGATGGCACCACGTGGCACCGTCTTGGCCGTCCATCTTCTGGATGATGTAAATGGTGCCATGGGTGTTATATTAGGTCGATTTTCTCACCGTTAGGCTACAATCATTGATCCAAATATATCCATGCAGTTGGATTTGTCGTTTGAAGTGCAGATTCACACCATCTTGGCCTTTGATCTTCTAGGTTTCCCCAGTCTCTATCTGATGCTACAGATCCTTGGTTAGGGCGATCTTTAGTCGTTGAACTCCAATCGTCGCCCTAATCACATCTGTACAGTTGGATCTTTGATCCGAGGCCCCGATAAAAAGTTTGCCCTATCCATGAACATAAAAGGAGACAATTAACCTCCATTTTATTCAAACTAATTTAAATGCAAGATGATGCATGTTATGCAATATTTATAGTATGCAATGCAATCCTATGCTTAAGAACATGCATAAATAAACATCTTAAGTAGTGTAAACATGTTTGCATCAATCATAACAAACTTAAAGGAAGTTTTATCCCCGAAACTTGAGCTAGCTAGGGTGCGTAAAAAGTAACATAAAGCACATAACAAACTTAAAGAGGACCGAAGTAGGTCTGAAATGACGTACCCTCAAAAAGCTCCGAGTGCCGCTCTCGCATCGCCGCCTCAGGCTCCCTGGTCGCCTCCTCGTACCGCTAGCTTCTCAATAGGACCTTCACCAGTGGTATCTACTTCCGTCTCAGACTTCGAACGGCTCTGTCTAGTATCTGCACTGGTCTCTCAAGGTAGGTCAGGTCGTCACCCACCTTGATGCTCTCGTCGCTTAGAACATGACTAGGATCAGCAACGTACTTCCTGAGGTTGGACACATGGAACACATCATGGAAGGGCAAGTCGGTAAGCAACAGGTCCCACCTGCTCCAGGACCTCAAAGGGCCCTACAAACCTCGATGCAAGCTTCCCTTTCACCCCAAAATGGTGCAGGCCCTTCATGGGTGAAACACGGAGAAAGATGTGATCCCCAACCTCGAACTGCACCTCTCTGCATTTCCGGTCAGCGTAACTCTTCTGCCTACTCTTGACAGTGCGGAGTCATCTGTGAATCTACTTTATCGGCTCCTGACTCTACCGGATCAGCTGAAGGCCAACCTCCCACTTGGTCCCCACCTCAACCCAACTCAAGGGTGCAGTACACCTCCGTTCGTACAGAGCCTCGTAAGGTGCCATGCCGATGCTCGAGTGGTAACTGTTATTATATGCAAACTCTACCAGGGGTAAATGCCCCTCCCAAGCCTCTCCAGTGTAGTACATAGGTGCATGAATGGTCCTCAAGTGTTTGTATGGTGCACTCTGACTATCCGTCCATTTGGGGGTGGTACGCGGTATTGAGCCTCAAACGTGTCCACAAATCCTCCTGAAACTCAGCCTAGAATTGGGAAGTAAAACGGCTATCCCTATCGGATAGAATCTCACGCGGAACTCTGTGTAGGCATACCACATCTTGAATGTACCTCTCTGCCAACTATGCTGGTCACAAGGTGGCTTGGATAGATAGGAAACGCGTTGCCTTCGTCAACCTATCGATTATCACCCAGACTGCGTCATGTCCTCTCTGGGTAACTGGTAGACCCACCAAAAAGCCCATGGTGATGCTCTCCCACTTCCACTCTGGCACAAGAAGTGGCTGCAATGGCCCTACAGGCCTCTGGTGCTCAGCCTTCACCCACTGGCACACCAAACACTACTGCACAAACTCACCAACATCCCGCTTCACCCCTTTCAACCAAAAGTCGCATCTCAGATCATGATACATCTTTGTATTCCCGGGATGTATGGTGAATCTGGACCTGTGCGCCTCATCCAGGAGCTCTCTCAATAACTCCTCAACCCTGGGAATGCATAAGCGTCCCCTCATGCACAGTATCTCGTCTGTAAGGGAAAAGTATCCTAGGCCTCCTATCAACACCCTATCCCACAGTGTCTGTAAGTATGGATCTGTCATCTATCCTACGATGATACGGTCTATCAACTATGGTCGCATTTGCCGCGTCTCTGTCACTGTCCCACAATACCCATGTGACTCCTGGGGTCGCCAACTGCCCAACTCCTCCATAAGTCTCCAACTCTACGCCTGTAGACTGGCTAAGTAGGTGGGCACCTTTTGGCTCAAGGCATTAGCCACCACATTGGCCTTCTCTGAATGGTAGGAGATGCTGCAATCATAGTCTTTCAGGAGCTCTAGCCAACATCTTTGTCTCATGTTGAGCTCCTTCTGGTCAAACAAGTAATTGAGGCTCTTATGATCCGTGAAAATCAAGAAAGTCTTACCATAAAGGCAGTGCCTCCATGCCTTCAGCATGAAGACAATAGCTGCAAGCTCTAAGTCATGGGTAGGGTAGCTATGCTCATGGGGCTTCAGTTGCCACGAAGCATAAGCGGCAACGTGACCCATTTCATGAGCACACCCCCTAACCCCTACAACGAAGAGTTTATGTAAGCCACAAAACCACCACTGTTGTCCGAGATGGTAAGCACAGAAGCTAAAGTCAGTCACTCCTTCAACTCCTGAAAACATGCCACGCACTCAACTGTCGAGGCAAAGGGCACGTCCTTCAAAGTCAGCTTGGTGATAGGACGCACAACCTGAGAGAATCCTCTGATAAACTGCCAATAGTAACTTGTCAACACTAAAAAGTTGCGTATCTCTGTCACTGTAGGTGGCCTCTCTCACCTGAGTACGGCCTCAACCTTGGCTAGGTTCACAAGCAAACCATCCCCTGAGATCACGTGGTCGAGCAAAGTCACCTGCCTCAACCAAAACTCGCACTTGCTGTACTTGGCATACAGCCTGCATCGCCTTAAAGTGTCCAGGATCATCCGTAGATGTAGTCCATGCTGCCCCTAATCACATGAGTAAATGAGTACGTCGTCAATGAACACCACCACAAACTGGTCCAAATACGATCTGAAAACTCGGTTCATCAAATCCATAAAAGTAGTGGGGGCATTGGTCAACCCAAATGACATGCCAAGAATTCGTAGTGCCCATATCGAGTATGGAAAGCTGTCTTGGAGACGTCAGTCTCCCTGATCCTCAACTGATGGTAGTCTAACCTCATATCTATCTTGGAGAACACTGTGGCATCTCGCAACTGGTCGAAGAGGTCGTCAATCCTCGGCAGCGGTTACTTGTTCTTGATGGTGACCCTATTCAGCTATCAGTAGTTGACACAAAGTCGTAATGTACCATCCTTCTTCTTCACAAACAACACAGGGTCGCCCCATGGGGATGCACTGGGCCTCACAAAGCCCTTCCTTAACAGGTCCTGTAGCTGTGACTTGATCTCTCACAGCTCAAGCGGTGCCATCCAGTATGGTGCAGCAGAAATGGGGCTGGTCCCCGATACCAGTGAGATCTCAAACTCAATCTCGCGCTTGGGCAGTAGTCCTGGCAGCTCCTCTGGAAAAACGTCGGGGTACTCCCAAACCACTGGAATACTCTGAAAGTCAGCCACGGGGTTAGGCTCTGCCACTACACAATCCAGAAAGCCCTCACACCCCTGGTTCAAAAGCTTCACTGCCCGAAGCATGAAGATGCATCTGAAACCTCTATCCACTGGCCGTCCGTGAAACTCAAAGGGAGGCAACTCCGATATGGAGAAGACGTTCTTCCTTCCGAAACAGTCCATCAGGGTGTGATAGGTGGATAGCCAGTCCATCCCTAGGATCACACCAAAATCTTCCATCTGTATCACAATCAGGTCAGCGGGGAGGCTGTGCCCCCTATACTGACCTCGCAGTCCGTGTACACCTCCTCAGCTACAAACAAGTAGCCACTTGGGCCTTTGATCACAAATGGATCCTCTAATAGTACACTGCCCTACCCCAAACTGATGGCAAAACTCACAGCAACAAAAGAGTGTGTGGCGCCAGAATCAAAAAGTATGTACACTAATCTGCCAGAAATGGTAACCATACCTGCCACCACTGAACCGGAAACCCTGGCATCTCTATGTGCCACGGCATTGATACGCCCCTCAGTCCTCAATGTAGACAAAGCAGCTACACTCTGGGTCGGGTGAGCAGTGCTGGCCAGTACCCTCCTCATGATTACTGCCATCCCTCATGCGCCTGGGGGCCATGACCACCAGCTCGGCCTCCAGTGCTTGGTGTAGGGAGCATCTGCTGTGCTCTGGCCCTAGATGGGTAGTCCCTCCTGATGTGGCTCGGCTGGCCACACTAGTAGCAGAGGGGAACATGACCTCCTCCCTTAATAGGTCCGTATTGGCAGCTGGGCGGGGGTCCGGTGCTGGCAGCTGGCCCCTGTTTGGGGTCCCCAAAGGCCACTGATGGCCCTGCAAAATGAGATGGCTCTCCTGCGGGTGCCGTGTGCCTCCTCTTCTGACGGCCCTGAGAGTACTCTAGCTGATAGGGCCTCTTCCATCCACTATCGGTGTCTCATGTGGCTGGGTTGGTCTCCTCGTAGGTCATGGCTACCTCAACCACACGTGAGAAGGTGGGCAGCTTCAGGGTTTGACATACCCCCGAATAGCTGGTCGAAGTCCCTCAGTAAACCTCCACAGGCTCTCCTCCTCGGTAGACACGGCTGTCAAGGCAAAATGTGATAGCTCCAGGAAACACGTGCGGTACGCGCTAATAGTCATCGTCCCTTGGTGGAGAGTGTGGAACTCCGACCTCCTCTGGTTCTACCAACTCTGCGGAAAGTACTGCTCATAGAAGAGAGTCACGAACTGGTCCCACGTCGGCTCTCTCGTCTCTTGGCCTCTAACTGCCCTCCACCACCTATTTGCCACACTCTCTAGCTAGTATGTACTGAAGGCCATGCAGCATTCCATAGGAAGGTGAAGGGTGTCGAACGCCTTCTCTATTTGCTCCAGCCAGTCCTCTACCACAGACGGGTGCTCATCCCCCTTGAAGGATGGGGGCTTCGAGGTGGGCTTCAGCTTTCAGAAGTATCCGAAAAGCTTGTGGTGCAGCTGTAGTGGGGGAACGGGCACGCCTCAATGCAAGGAGGGCTCATGCTAGGAAGTGTTAGAGTGCGGTGGGGGCAGTGGAGGACCACCCCCTCCCCCTCCTGCTCGACCAACGCTGCGGCGGTCTCTCTTTCCCACTGAGGACTTCCCTTCCATGTCTTCAGGGAGAGGTGCCCATGGAGGCTAGTGGAGCTCCTTTCGCACAATGTCCCTGATCATCTGGGCGAGATCCTGAGCTTGAACGCCAGAGAGAAGAGGTGGGTCAACTGGTATCTCAGGCCCGACACGTCCACCCCTTCGTCCTCATCCACTGCCACGACCACAGCCTGCCTCGAGAACTCCTCGATGATGCAACTTCTGCAAGGAGACGTGAAAGATAGAACAAGGGGGTCAACGATACCAAATTTCTTCAAGAAAAGACTCGGAACTAATATCAAAGTGATACATTATGGTGGCTATCCTAGTTATTTGCATGTGAATGGTTATTCTCAAGCCAATTGGTTCATTTCTCGAGATGACCTTGCTCTGATACCATCCTGTTATGATCGATTCCTGGATCCCTACAGAACTCGAGGTTGCCTTGCCTCGACTAATTGCAAGACCTAGTCGTCCAACAAGAAATAACCAACAAGCAGGAAAGTAAACCACAGTAACATATGCCTTATAACTAAGCAGAAGAAACGTGCAAGTAGTAAAGGAAAAATAAATCTGCTGTTTTAGTACATACTACCACAAAGCAATAACAACGGAATGCGGAAGTAAACAGCATAGACAAACAGTAACTAATAGTCCAGTACTTACTACAACAGTAAAGGAACGAAAAGGAAGTGCTGAAAAACTATGGCTGGGCTCGACTGGGCCCAGCACCCTCCGCAGCCGGAAGCTTAGGCTGCTCAACTCCTGGTCCTGAATAATATTATGAAAAGACAGAGTCAGCGAATGCTAAGTAGAGTGGTATCTGTATTATCTACAAATAGTAAGAGAAATAGTTTAATTCTCATTTCTATTTATCTATTTTATATTTATTTATATTTTCATTTCACCCATTTCTCTCAAGCATCTAGATATTCTTGATCTTGCTTGTTCATTGTGGGAACGATCTTGATTGCAGTCTTTTCCGTAGAGTAGAAGGTATACGTGGTGCTCTCCTGGCCGGGAGAGTCCCCCGTGGTAGTCCTACACCCAGTCAACCACCCCGAGGTGACTGTCATGATGTAGCAGTGACTACGGCACATGTGATAAGCACATGGGTGGCTACCCCGCATCGACACGCGGTCATTCCTTTTCGCTAGCGGGTACACCCAAAGTACAGCATGGAACAATATAGGCCCTTGCCCTCTTAGAACAGGGGTCTCACCACTCAGAACCAAACAGGGGTCTCGCCCCTCCACAATCCGCGTACCCTCGTCTGACTACCCCGGTTTGCGTAGAGGGCCTAACAAGTCGGTGTAGGGTGACTAGCCAAACCCCGATCCCCATGGGGTGGCTTGCTCCCTCACTACACTAGTAGCTTGCCTCAGTACCACGTACACGAGGCCAACAGGAGTCCATGTAGAGTGGCCAATCCTAACCCTGGGTCTCAACCTAAGGGCGACTAGCTCCACTCTACATAAAAAGGGGACAGTTGCTCTCCTTGGTACCACGTACTCAAGGGCCAGCACACTTTCCATCTACATTCCAGGTTTCCGTCTATCCACAGGAGTTCTACTACTAATTCCCTATATGGCTCATGCTCATGTTCACCTCATTTACTCCAATCCAGATTTCACCATTCACAATTTATCTCTCATCCATATACAGGCAGATCGTGTTTCCATAATTTGATACATGCAATTGGTGATTTCATAGGTAATTGTTCATTAATTACATGCAGCTCATATTCTAATAGCCAAGTCAAAAATAAAATATAGGCAATTTCTAGCAGTTTATCTCAATCATGCATGCAAGTACATTATACAGCACAAACGGTTCATTCATTTCTCTATCCTAGGGTTCATGCCACATCCTAGGGATCCATTTGGCTATTTTCGCAAGCACATTCTTATTTAAATATTTTTAACAGAATTAACCACTCTACCAGGCAACACGAGAGTAATGGGGGCTCGAACAACAGACCCAGGCATCTCTGAGATCCCCAAACACGTAGTAGGCTGAAACCCTATACCAGGAAATACATCACAAAAAGAGGGTTCAAAACAATGTACAAAGAACTCTAGCACATAAAGGAACTCAGGAGGAAAATACAAGTATTTCATTTGCGTAAAATGGACCACGATCAGACCCAAAACGGGTCAAAAATGTGCCTACTGTTCAAAATCATTTCTCTGGGATACTCCCAAATGTCTTAAAAGGTGCCAGATCTTTACCTTAAATCCCTGCAGTATCCTCAAACATCCATACCTTCAATACGATCATTTGAAGGTAGCTCTAGACGTCCGACGATGCCTCTGGTCATTTGGACGCACCTCCGGACGTCTGGTGATGTGATCAGACATCCAAAAGAGAGTGGGAAAGTATTCCACACTCCTTCCCAAGGCTGCACCTGCGTACGACATCGCAGGCGTGGTCAATTGACATATACCACTGCACTGCGATATGCATGGTGCAGGGAGATATGTACCTTGCGATAAATGAGCTTTCAGACGTCTGGCCACAGCTCTAGACGTCCAGGTACCCCGTCAGCCGTCTGGACTCTACTCCAGACGTCTGATACTGGAAAATTTCCAGTATTAGGAACTCCTTGTAGCTCTCTCCGCCCGCTCCACCTCGCGCCGCTGCAGCTGCAGCCATCATAGAGGGTCGGGAGGCTGCCTCCCCAAGCTCTCACGTCCTTCCGCACATGCCCGAGGCGGCCATGTGAGCTCTACCGAGCTTCCACCGAAGCTCCTCTAACCTCGGCCTCCTCCTCGTCCCTCGCACTTCTCCTTCCTCCCTCTCGCTCTCCCTCGCTCACCCCCTCTCGTCACTCCCACACAGCACTGAATGTGGTGGTGGCTGGTGTGTGGAGTGGAGAGGAGATAGGAGGGGGGGCTTATATAGAAGGTGTGGGGTTTAGGGTTTGGGGAAGAAAAGGAAGGGAGAGAGGGGAGGAGGGTTCTACATGCCGCCCGCACGTACAGCGTAGTGTGTAGTACAAAAATTTCATTTTCAGGCAACTAAGAATGGGTCCAGATGTCTGGACAGACATTTAACTGAGACTCTAGAGTCTTAAAAGGATAAAAGTGTGATGGGTCATTACAAAGGGCCTCCATCTTGGCGTCAAGATGAATGGGAGTGGGTCTTCTCAGATCCACAAATTGTGGATCTAGGAATGGACTAGTTTGGTTGCTATTTTTGGCAACCTAGGTGGTGCCACTTGGTGAAGGCTCTAGAAGACTCTAAAGTGGGCGGCTAGGTGTGTGTGTGTGTGCATAGGTAGGTGTGGCTAGGTAATTTAGGTCAAGTCCTATAGGTCTAGGTGATTGGGTTTAGGTAGGTTTCTAGAAATAGGGTCATAAACCCTAATTCTAAAGTGATGGGTGCAATTAAACTTATCCAAAGTTTAATTGAGTGGATATGAAGAAGTTCTTAATTAAGTTAGGCTTGAGTCAATTGGGGTCTCACTTAGTTCAATTATACTTGTGTTGGTTGAGGTTTGAACTCAATTGGACTCTATAAGTCCATTTGACTAAGTGGAGTGTAATTCACTTAGATCCAAGTAATTAGGTTTAGAGAGAACCTAATTAGTTTCCTAGGAAGGTCTTGGGGTAGTGTACTAGGCTTAGGGTACCTTAATTTAGGTTCCCTAGGGTGTAGAACTGGCTTTAAGACCTTAGGAAATGAAGATATAGTCTTGATTTCAAAAACAATGATTGGAGAAGGGTTCCAGACGTCTAATTTAGTGATCAGATGACTTATACTTCAAAATTAGAAGTCCAAGTCTCTGGCTTGGACGTCTAATGTTGAATCAGGGTGAAGTTTATTTCTGTCTTGAAATTATGCAGAAATTGGACGTTTGATGCTTTGTCTGGATGTCCAATATTCTACCAGAATTGGGTTCTGGCTCTATGGGTGGTGTCTAAGGGTCCTGGACATCCAGCAACTTACCTGGGCATCTAGATATGGGCTGGAATAAGGGTTTTGAGGTATTCTAGGCTAAGGTGACCTAATCTAAGGGTAGCTAGGGTTTAGGAAGGTCTCTAGGGCTATCCTAAGGTCTCTGGGACTATCCCAAGGCTAGGAAAGGTCCTATGTTCTTCATAATTTCCCTACATTAAAATTCTACTAGTAAGGTAGTATACCTCTTCCCTACATTATTTCTTCATCTTTATTCCATGGCTTCTGCTCCAGCTCTACTACAACTCTAGCATCTTCCCTGCGTCAGATCCAGCTTCAGGCCATCTCCTGAGCTTCTTATTGCGTACAATCCAAATAATGCACAAATTAGTACATTATAACATTATTTCATGCTTATCTAAGTCAATCTGGAGAGATGCAATGTTGCTATTTATACATGAATTATATTAAAATTATGTTAAGTTGTAACTTAATTTAAGTCATTTAAGTCTTATGATTGCTGTGCAATCATACTCCCATGCCAAAATCTTGGTAGTACCTAGAAAATGCAAAACAAAGTTATTTTACAAATGGGTCCCTAGAGGACTGATTATTTTTATCAATATTAAGGATAGAGATTCTTTTCCTTTTCGTTTTCATCCTAAAATCTAGAAATCCAGACAATTGTGAAAGTGCAACTATGTAGCTTATGCAACGGATTCAAGTGAAAAAGTCGATTCACCTCTATAGACTATAATTGACCCCTAGTAAAATTCTAGAGGGAAAGGAAAACTTCTTCCCTTTGGGTATACAAAATATTCTATGATTTCTACCCAGCTTTTGGCTTAGGTAGAGAATGTTTGAGTCAAGTCGATTTGCATTTGGTGGCTCACTCTCATTTGGTGCTACATATAGATTAGTACTACAGAATCTAGATTTCCAAATTATCAAGTAAATCAACTTCGAGAAAAGCAAGGAAAACTATGCTCTCTTTTGTTCGTTTGTATCCACTCTCTCTTTTTTTGATTTAATTTTTTTTTTGAGCTCACAATCTCACTAGTTTTATGCACATAATCCTTATTTGGCGGTCTCATGGGGCATTAACACTTTAATAAAGTTCTAATAACCCTGACACTAAGCTAAAATACCTCAGCCAGTATTCGGGCAATCAGAAATACCAAAAGGTAGGTTAAGGTCATATTTGGTTGATAGCAAATGTGGTGGGTAATGCTATGATGAGAATACCAACATGAGCCATAACTAGCTCAATTTGGTTTAGAAAAGGTCGATAAATTCTCCTGCATATCCATGAGAAGGTCCTAAGTGCATATCATCCTATTTTGAAAAGAGGAAAAGAATACAAGGTTAAATAAACAGCACTTCATAAATATAGAATAACCACGGGGTATTTTTCGATTTTATTAACGGTCAAATGGTAATTAATGTCTAAAAAATGGGTCCATGCAGAACAAAATGGGTTTTCATGCTTTTTGAGAATTAAATGACATCTGAAATCCTAAAAATAGACCAGCTTAATTAACTAAGGTTCTGGTTAGAATGAAATCCAACTAATCCTTTTAAAAATCATATAAAAATATTCTCTAAGGTTTAGTATGCTTGATTTGACCATTAAAATCCAATTTGACTAAAACAAAGTATCAGTTGGATAGTTGCCCTAATTTAGGTTTCTACACAAATTACCCAATCAAACTTGGTCAAAACATAAATACGACTTCACCATTAGATTCCTTGGGTCCAAATTAGGTTTATACCAAAATTTGGGTCCAATCATAGCCCATCTTGACCTAGTATGCATTTTGGTCCCCAGACTTCTATTTTTCTACATCTATCCCCTCAGCTTTTATCCTTTCCTTTCAAAAAGGCCCCTAGCTTTCTGCCCCTTTTGCAAAAATGTCCAACCACCACCGTCTTTGATGTAAACACATTTACACTACTTAAGATGTCTATTTATGCATGTTCTTTAGCATAGGATTGCATTTCATGATATAAATATTGCATAACATGCATCATCTTGCATTTAGAGTAGTCTGAGTAAAATAAAGGTTAATTGTCTCCTTTTATGTGCTTGGACAGAGAAAGCATTTTATCAGGACCTCGGATCAAAGATCCAACCGTATGGTTGGGATCAGGGAGACGATTGGAGTTCAACGGCTCCAAGATCGCCCTAATTAGACATCCGTAGCATCAGATAGTGATCGGGGAACCCTAGAAGATCAAGGGCCAGGATGGTGCAAATCTGCACTTCAAATGACAAATCCGACCGCACAGATGAATTCAGATCGACGATCGCAGCACAACGACACAAAAATCGAGTCAATCCGGCATCTGTGGCACCATCTACAACTTCCAGAAGATGAACGGACAAGATGGCGCCATGTGGCACCATCTCGGTCGCCCAAACGGCCACATGCAACCTCTGAAGACCTCGCACCTGCCCGCTCTTCACCGTTGGATCTTGATCCAATGGCTGTGGTCAGCCGCGCCTAAAAGCGTCCGCTCGACCATCCGCTCCTCGTAGCGCAGCGGTCGAGCGCTCTACGCGAGCGGCGGGTGCGAGTTCGAGCCATAGCGAAGGGCTGGAAGGCGCAGGCGATCAGGCGTGGGCGAGCGTTGGGTCTTGATCGGATGGCCGCATGCGCCTGATAGCATTTACGCGTGATTGAACGCACAGCATGGACGGGCGATCGCATGAGGGCGGGCGTGCAGCGTAGCGGGTGAAGGCGCGACTTATGCCGTCCGATCTCGTGATCGGACGACTAAGAATCAATGAAGGTGCGATGGCGTTGAGGAAGCGGGCAGTTGAGGAGGCACGCGTGGGCGCGGGAGCTACACCCACGTTGGGCTTTAGTGACAGATTTGTCCGTCACTAAAGACCCCTCATTTATTATTTTAATGTTGTAATGTCCATTTTGCCCCCACTCCTTGCAACTATAAAAGGAGACCCTGTCCATATGAAATTCTCATCCCTTCCTTCTCCTCTCTACCCCTCCAAAGTTCAAGAGAAGCTTGTCCCACACCCAGGATGCTTCTCGCGAGATAAAGTCCAAATTTTCGTCCCCCTTCGGAAGTGGATCCCACGACGATGATGGCTTGCTGCTCCGTTCCCGTTCTTCTGCTTCGTCCTCCTTCGTCCAGGCGTCGTCCCGTCCAGCTTGTCCTCCAAGCGACCATCGAGGAGGATTTCTCTCTCCCTATTCTTTTTACTGCTTTCTAGTATAGATTTACTGCTTTATAGTGTAGTTCTGCTCGTTCTCCAAGCAATCGTCGAGGAGGGCATTTCGCCCTCCATTCTTTTAATGCTTTCTAGAGTAAATTTATTACTTTCTAGAGTAATTATTTTATGCTTTGTAGTTGAAGAGTGAAATGAACAATCTCCTTAATGATAAATTCCTTGTTTATTCTACATCTCATTTTGACTTCTCTGTGTAATATTCTCTTTCTCTTTCTCTCTTACTCTCTCTCTCTTCTATTTATTGTAAATAATTGGATAGTTTTAAATTGAATTACTTAGTGACAAATAAAAAGAACGCGTAGTTTTTAAATCAAACGTCCGCCTCCCTGTGTTCGACCCAGAATTTTCATTTCGGTATAAATTTTATTTGTTGAACATGAATTCCTCACTTTCAAGCTACAACGACAGGTTTTCCGAAACCAAACATGTTAGCGTAGAGATTCGTACGTTCAACATTTTGGCGCCATTGCTGGGTAACGAACCCGGGTCGCCCGCGTGACTAGCGGGAATACTCACCACTGTACTACAACGACAGGTTTTCCGAAACCAAACTTGTTAGCATAGCGATTCGTACGTTCAACATTTTGGCGCCGTTGCCGGGGAGGCAACGATCTTTGATTTCTCTTAACGTTTTGTTACTTACAAATCATTTACCTCACTTTTCTCCTTTCTTATTGTAATTGTAGGTACTCTTTCGAGACAGGCAAAAGCGGTAGATCGGAGTAAAGTGCTGTAGAAGGTTTTGTGAGTTACCCCCCACCTCCCACCCATTAGATTTCATTTCATCACATAATAACTCAAACAACCTAGGTGTTTTTATAAACTCTAAGGTTAGATTGTTTGTTGTTTGACACCCATACTCACCCCAACCCCCACATTAAAAAGAAAAAAAAAAGAATCTCACAGAGGTACACAACCTCATCTGATTTTCAAACTCAACCGGTAAACCGATCTTAGGAGTCGGTACACACATCCAAACACATAATTGAGTAGAAATCAGATTAGGTAATCATTTGTGTGCCTAATTAAGTGGTGCAACAGACCAATTGTTTGAGTTGATTGGGCCGCACCACTTCAAATAAAATTTACTTATCAAGTAGCTTCCAATTAGGTTCAACTTTTAGGGATTTAGCAGGCACTTCACATTCTTTTTAAGCTTTAAAGGAAAACATCTTCACCTATGCTTTCAAAACCTGGTGTGCCAATGAAACTTGTTTGAAAACACCTAAAGTTGAATCCTAAAAGCTACTAAGCAAGATTTGAACTTTAAAATTCACCACATCAAAAATAATCTTGCTTGAAAACCACTGGTTATGCACGCACACACAAATCAATCAATCATTAAGGGCACAACCCATTTAAACGGCCCAGCACAATCCAAAGCACATTCAAACCTAGCCCTAAATAAAATAGAGTAGACGTTGGCCTTAAGGATTGGACTCACTCTTCAGAATCCAGAACAAGATTATTTTCGATTAGTCTGTTTCTACTGTTCAATCTGATGTCTAGCTAGGGGAGCAGAGTCAAACGATTGTGGCTGGGGGGTACACTAGGAACCGGAGGTGCAAGCCGAAGGAAGAACCTTCTCCCCAGTCCCTCCTTCTAACTGGTTGGATTGAACAGACAGAAGTAGACAGAATCATTCCTTTATCTCAAGAGGGGTCTTGGGAGTCTGTATGTCCGTAGGCTAACCCATTTAAGGACAGGTTTGATTGTTTGTATTGCAAGGCACCTTTCTTCCTCCTGTGTCTCATGTATCCTTCCACATATTTCACGCATTACCGCTCTTTCCCTCCTATTGTGAATTATCCTCAACATGACGATTATCCCAACTCGTACTATAATCAACCATCAGCTAGTTGGGATAATTCGGATTGGGGATACAATTCCAGACCCTCGTGTTTAGGGTCTAACCCTGAACACTTTGATTCTGATTTCTATCCTTCTCAGAGCTACATCGATTATTGATCGTCTTCCTTTCATGCACAACCTAATACGATCTACAATCAAGAAGGATACACTGATCCTTACCCATCCTCTGATTTCACTGCCTTTAGGTCATCACCATCTTTTCAACAATCTGAAATGACCTATTTTCAGGAAGGGTATAACGAATCTCAATTCGTTAATTCCCCTGCATTGATACCAAACCCGCCCAATCCTGAACCAACCCATTTGGTTCAGGTTAACCAGGTTCAAGATAAGGTTCTGGCTAACTTGTGGAATATCATTCAATCTTTAGAAGTTCAACCAATACCTTGCATTCAGAGATTGGAGCCCCTGATTGAAATGATTGATGATTTGAATAAGTCTTTGTTGGATTGGCTCCAGGACGTTAAGGATAGGAACCCGTGTGAGTTTCTACTTGGGAAATTAGCGAAATTGAGGATGAGATTCGTGGTTGCTTTGATTCAATCTTGGGATGATTCCCAGGATGAATGCTCTTCAGGAAAGCCAATGATAGAACCTGCTCAGGCACCTGTTGAGGGGGACGTGTGTTATGACCAGATTGAATTAAAGAGACCAATTAAGGAAGATCTGATTTCTTCACCTGAGATCCCTGAGCTGGGTTACGAGGAAACATATATCTCCTTGGAATAGAAAGTGACAAATGATTTTTTGATATACATTGATACGGATCCTGATTTCTTTGATGGTGAAGATTCAAGTTGCGAGGTCTCACGTGAGTTTTCTGAACATGATTTCTGTGAGAAGATTGGGCCTGAGGAATCTGATAGATCATTTGATAGCCCAATAATTGAGGAAACTGATCTTAGGGCACACATTACGATTCAGAATTACATTTTCTGGAGGACTCAATTCAATGCCTTGATTGTTAGTTTCACCCCGTTGATCTTATTGATGATTCTAATTCTGAGAAAATTAGACCCAAGTCAATTTTGATTCTGCCACATCATTTAGACTTGGAGATTTCAGATGGGGTGATTAATATACAAGAGGTCCTGGAATTCGATATGCTGAATGAGGAGGATAGGAGCTGGGAAGTTCTGATTTGGGAAGTTAATTTTGGAGGAAATGGAAGATTTAGTTGAAGGGTTCCTTTTAAGCTAAAATCATCAAATCAGAACCCTTACGACATTTGTTTCGAGGATGTCAAACCCAAGCACACATTCAACGATTATCCTTTTGAGCTTCAATTCTTTGTAACCCGACATAAATCGCAGGCCTGACCCCGCTTGCCCTCTGATTTTAGGTTTTGGGTAATTTTTATCCAGAACCTAAGATATTCTCGATTACGGGGTGTGGGTCTGCACCACAATCTGGTCCACATCTGTGGACCTCTGCTGACAGGTCAGAGGATTCTTCTATTTATTCTAATTCTAACCTGCACTTGTGAATTCTTCATTTCTTTTCTTTGTATAGTGTGCCTAGCTGAAGGCACTAAAATTAGCAGATATACAGTTTTTCTTAATTTTTCATCTCGGAGCGGACCTGACATTCACGCAATTCAGATGCTTTCTTCGCTTTTCCACTCTGTTTTTTGTTGTTTTAATACAATGAAGACATTGTATTAGATAGGCATGGGGTGGTGGATATTTATCTCTGAATTCATTCGTCAGCTCCGTAGATTTATTTTATTTTCTTTTATAAAAAAAAAAATTTGGAATTAGGAAAGACAATTTGGGTTTAAAAAAATTTTAAATCTTAGGAAATACTACATTATGATTTGAACACAAAGACCCTTCAGGTCTTTGGACTTAATTAGCCCGTGTATCCACTAAAATGTGGATTTGTCTTTGAGTCCTCGCCATCTTAATTCTATCGTAATTGGAATAAATAAGTTTGGGTGATAAGTACACGACTTATCAACCCGCCCTCTGATTTGAGGGAATTTTGAGTCTTAAGCATTTACACACTATCTTTGCACTGACTTGTTGTTCGACGATTTTAACGAAAATTGGGTAGCTAATGAACCTTCTAGGGTGATATGGTTGGCAAGTTATTGTGGGTAACAGCCCATAGGTAGGTTTTCCACAGCCCAGTCATTGGACCTTTCTCTTTTTCCTACCCTTAGGTAAATCTTAGACCAGGGAAGCCACCTACTTAAAAAAAAAAAAAATCAAAAAGAAAAGGAGAAAAGAACAAAAAGAAATAAGCCACACTTCACCGCACGAGTATGGCTAGCAAGTTGTCGGTGGTAACAACTCATCGACCGGTTGTCCAGAACCCAGCTCAGTAAATGCACTAAAAATTTTCAAAACACTTAGGAAGAAGTGGAGAAGTAGAATAAACCGGAGAGATATACACTGGATTCACCCTTGTGTTGACCCCATAAAAAAATAAAAGAAGGGAGAAAGCTACAGGTTGTAAAGATACACCTTTAGGCAGAAGTCTTTTTGAGGTCACCTAAAGGCGTAGAAATCCAAAGTCCGTTTTAATTACCGGTCAATGAGTCTATCACAATCACAATAAGATGCTTAAAGCTTAGGGTTCTCATCAAATCTTAGGTGAGTTGAATAGCCGTAGAAAGCCACTCTTAAACCCTAAAATTTGAAAATCCAAAAAAATTAGAAAAGAGTAAAAAGAAAAAGAAATTTTTCTTTGAATAAGGCGAGGCTTGAGGCGGTCTGCATTTTGGCTGATACCCGGGCACTGTTGTGTCTTTGAAAGTTCAGTTGCTAAGTAGACAATTTCTTAATGATTGAAAATAACTCAGGTCCAAATAATCCAACCTAATTCTTTTATAAATAGCATATAGTTTTTGCTAGGGACCAGCAAAAGATAGGCATGGGGTTATGACGTAAACACATTTACACTACTTAAGATGTCTATTTATGCATGTTCTTAAGCATAGGATTGCATTTCATGATATAAATATTGCATAACATGCATCATCTTGCATTTAGAGTAGTTTGAATAAAATGGAGGTTAATTGTCTCCTTTTTTGTGCTTGGACAGGGAAAAAATTTTATCGAGGCCTCGGATCAAAGATCCAACCATATGGATGTGATCAGGCAACGATTGGAGTTCAACGACTCCAAGATCGCCCTAATCAGACATCTGTAGCATCAGATAGTGATCGGGGTACCCAAGAAGATCAAGGGCCAGGATGGTGCAAATCCGCACTTCAAATGACAAATTTGACTGCACGGATGAATTCGGATCGACGATCGCAACCCAACGACACAAAAATCGAGTCAATCCGACATCTGTGGCACCATCTACAACTTCCAGAAGATGGACGACCAAGATGGCACCACGTGGCGCCATCTCGGCCACCCAAACGGCAGCATGCAACCTCTGAAGACCTCACACCCGCTCGCACTCCGCCTTGGATCTTGATCCAACGGCAGTGGTTAGCCGTGCCTAAAAGCATCTGCTCGACCATCCGCGCCTTGTAGTGTAGCAGTCGAGCGTGCTTACGCGAGCGGCGGGCGCGAGTTAGAGCCACAGCGAGGGCTGGAAGGCGCGGGCGATCGGGTGCGGGCAGGCATTGGATCTTGATCGGACGGCCACACACGCCTGATAGCATTCACGCGCGATTGAACGCACGGCATGGACGCGCGATCGCATGCGGGCGGGCGCATAGCGCAGCAGGTGAAGTCACGACTTAAGCTATCCGATCTCGCGATCTGAAGGCCGAGAATCAATGAAGGTGTGATGGTGTTGAGGAAGCAGGCAGCTGAGGAGGCATGCGTGGGCGCGGGAGCTACGCCCACGTTGGGCTTTAGTGACGGATTTATCCGTCACTAAAGACCCCTCATTTATTATTTTAAAGTTGTAATGTCCATTTTGTGCCCACTCCTTGAAACTAAAAAAGGAGACCCCCCTCCATACGAAATTCTCATCCCTTCCTTCTCCTCTCTACCCCTCCAAACCTCAAGAGAAGCTTGTCCCACACCCGGGATGCTTCTCGCGAGATAAAGTCCAAATTTTCATTCCCTTTCGGAAGTGGATCCCGCGATGACGACGGCATGCTGCTCCATTCCCATTCTGCTTCATCCTCCTTCGTCCTGCTTCGTTCTCCTTCATCTAGGCGTCGTCCCGTCCAGCTCGTCCTGCAAGCGACCGTCAAGGCGGATTTCTCTCTCCCTATTCTTTTTACTGCTTTCTAGTATAGATTTATTGTTTTCTAGTGTAGTTTTGCTCGTCCTCCAAGCAATCGTTGAGGAGGACATTTCTCCCTCCATTCTTTTAATGCTTTCTAGAGTAAATTTATCGCTTTCTAGAGTAATTGTTTTATGCTTTGTAGTTATAAGAGTGAAATGAACAATCTCCTTAATGATAAATTCCTTGTTTATTCTACATCTCATTTTGATTTCTCTATGTAATATTCTCTTTCTCTCTTACTCTCTCTCTCTCTTCTATTTATTGTAAATAATTAGATAGTTTTAAATTGAATTACTTCGTGACAAATAAAAAGAAACGTGTAGTTTTTAAATCAAACGTCTGCCTCCCTGTGTTCGACCCGGAATTTTTATTTCGGTATAAATTTTATTTGTTGAACACGAATTCTTCACTTTCAAGCTACAATGACAAGTTTTCCAAAACCAAACATGTTAACATAGCGATTCGTATGTTCAATAGTCTTCTTCATGAAGCGAAGAAGGAAACTCACAGACCTTCAAACACAAAATGCCTCATTTAGTCTGATAAATTGATTGGTGAAATCCTAATAAAAAATCACCAAATTTGGCGAAGATGTCCCTCAGATCATTCCACATCAAATAAGATCCTCCTTGAGGCCAATCATGGTCGGAATTGGTTCAGCGAACACATAGAAGTTGTGCTCTCCAAGCAAAGTCAAAAACTATCCATTTTTAGCACTCCTGATGGGTAGAACCCCACCTATAAGGGCGGCTGCACATCTTCAACCCATCCTTGTCTAGCTTTGGCATGCCAAACTCCTCTCCTTCATCCACGATCGCCATTAACCAAGGCCTGGAGCTTCTTCAACTCACTTTGTCGGTCGCTCCCACGTACAATAAGGAGAGGGCTTCCTCCCTACTCTACATCGTCGTGCTTCCAAACAAAGGAGGTGGCCCAATTGCCCCTTCGTCAGCTCCATCTCCATCTCCTTTATCTCCAGCTCTAGCATACCTCCAACAAACCTCCTCAGACCTTTGTTCATCCAATTAGTCTACGACTTCTCTTCCTCTACCCTTCAATTAGGTTTAGGCTAAATTTTAGGTCCCAATTCTCTCAATTGCTCCTTCTCGGATGCTGGCTACCACACATCTTACCACCCTCATTGCCGGCATGCCTCCTCCCATCGCACATCCCATACCCTATGCCAAAAGGATCGCCTCAACCTTGCAGAGCTTCGTAGCTCCTCAATTTCTCCATTAACCACCTTCATCACCTTCATCAGTCACCGATGGCTAAAGTTCTCCGGAGCTTCTCTGCCCTACGCATCCAACCATTCGCACACCTAATTTCCGTAGGGCTTTTCTTTGGCAAGTAGATTTAAACCTTTTCATGTGCTTAATTTCGGCTCTAGGGTTGTATTTTTGTTATAGATGCTTTGCTGTCTTTGGTCATCCCCTCCGTCTCTGGCAAACAACATTCAACCACCTCTAGCCTCGCCCTCGCCCTCAATCGACATTGAACATTCTCACGATTAGTTCCTGACTTTCAATTGGGCAAAGCTACACCACATGAACACTAATCAGGCAAACCTCCAGCTGTTGATTGTGCATAAAAGAAAGATGTAGGATTAGTCACACATCGTAAGTTGACGAAGATGAAGCAGCGAATATATTATTTCTATGATTGGAGATGTTTTCCCAAGAACACCAGGGGTTTGGGTCCCCCGCTTCACGCTCTCTACACCTCACACCTTGGCCACGCACACATGCACGTGGGTTTGGCCAAACTGGGTATGCATATCCATATACTTGATAAGCCTGGTTTCACAGAGGAAAGGAGGGAAGGAAAGGAAAGAGAGAGCAGGGGAGGGGTAGGCTTTGCTTTGAGTTGTTTCCTCTTGGTCCATACCTAGCCGTGAGAAAAAGCTTGAGGAACTTGGCCCCTTGTATTGTGAAGGAAGTAAAGCCTTAGAGAAAAAAGGGAAGGCTTGGGAAGTAAAGAAAAGAAGGGGTTGTGCCTCTCTAAAGCTGAATAGGATAGGGCACAAAGACAAGGCTGAAGGACCGTGCTAGAGGAAAAACAAGAAGAAAGAGAAGAAGAGGAAGATTAGAAGTGAAAGCAACAACAGAGAACATTTAAGTCGTCTGATTCTCAAATCAGACATCTGAGTACTGTTCATTTATTTAACATCATTTGAGTTATCGATATATATATGTGCTTAGACTAATAATTGGTGATCTAAATCACTATTATTTTGTTCTAGGTGTCCTTTTGTCTCTAGATACATTGATCTTTGTTGAATATCTATTGCGATAGATTAATATTCACTACATGTCATTATTATGCTCAATTTTGTGCTCATTTATATTTTAATTGAGATTAACATGTGAATTCCTATTTTCTCTCTATGTTCAACCTTGGACATTATTTCTAGATATCTGAGTTTCTAAATTTTATATATTGAGAGATCAATTGAGGATTTTGCAGTACAATGATGATAACTTAATCTTAATCCTTTCTAGATCCCTTTAAACATTTTGGCACCCTGATTGGTCTCAACCTTTTGAGATCATGTGCGATGCATATGACTATGCAGTAGCTGTTGTGCTTGGGTAGAAAATTGATGGGAAACCTGTCGTCATCTACTATGCTAGCAAGACTCTTGACGAGGCTCAACATAACTATACGATTACTGAGAAAGAGCTGCTAGACGTAGTATTTGGCGCAGAAAAATTTTGATCTTATCTCTTGGGTTCCCGCATTATCATATACTCGGATCGCACTACAGTGAGGCACCTTCTCATGAAAAAGGACACGAAACCTCGACTAATCAGTTAGATCTTGCTATTGCAAGAATTCAACCTTGAGATTTGTGACAAGGCAGGAAAATAGAACGTGGTAGCTAATCACTTGTCCTGCCTTCCCTCTTCTATCATCGACCCTTTTGGTCCGATCACGGAGCATTTTCATGATGATCACCTCCAGACTATTAGTGCAGGACTTCCATGGTATGTTGCTTTGGTTAATTACTTTCATCTCATCAGATCCCGTTTGATTGGCCGAAGGCCAAGAAAGACAAACTGGTTTTTGATGCCAAGTACTTCATATGGGAAAACCTGTACCTCTTTCACATTGGTGCTGATCAGATCATCAGACGACGCATCCCGGAAGCAAAAATTCAAGACATCTTGTCCTGCCATGAGCAGGCCTGCGGCGAACACTTCTTCGGACATAAAACTGCATCTAAAGTCCTCCAGTGCAACTTTTATTGGCCCACAATCTTCAAAGATGCACATGATTACTGTAAGGCATGCACTCGTTGCCAGACCTTGGGCAACATGAGCCACTACGATATGAAGCCTTTACAGCCGATTCTCGTGTGTGAAATCTTCAATATTTGGGGAATGATTTTATGGTCCCCTTTCCCTAATCGGATAGCTTCAAATACATTCTCCTTGCTGTGGACTACGTGTCTAAATGGATCAATGCTATCTCGACTTGAACCAATAATCATAAGGTGGTAATCAAGTTCATTCATTAGTACATCTTCTCATGGTTCGGTGTCCCACACACTATTATCTCTGATGGAGGGATCCATTTCACAAATGCACAATTCAAATCCCTACTGATAAAGTATAGAGTGTCTCACCGAATCTAGACTCCTTATCACCCCCAAACCAACGAACTGGCTGAACTGTCAAACAAGGAGATCAAGAAAATCCTTTAGGTCACTATTCTACTTGATAGGAAAGATTGGTCAACCCACTTTCTGGAAGCTTTGTGGGCCAATAGGACCAGCCACAAAGCCCAATTAGGTATGTCTCTATTCAGATTCGTGTAGGGGAAGGCATGTCACCTACCCATCAAAATGGAGCACAAAGCCTATTGGGCAATACAGAACTGCAACCTAGATCTTTTTAAGGTTGGAACCCACAGACAATTACAAATGAGCGAGATCGAGGAACTACGCAATGACATGTACGGGAACTTTTGAATTTACAAAGAATGGGTTAAAGACTTTCATGACAAGCACATATCAAGAAAACTTTCCATCCTGGTCAAAAGGTCCTACTCTTTGATGCCAAACTCAAACTATTACCAGGCAAACTCAGATCAAAATGAATTGGACCATTCCTTGTCCAACGTGCTTTTGGAAATGGGGCCATGGAAATCAGTGAACTTGGCCTTGATTCTGAACAATTTATCGTGAATGGTTAGAGACTCAAACCATTCATTGAACTCATAGACACAAATGTGGCTGAGCTATCTTTTGATCTCCATTCTCCTTGAGCTCATTGCGCCCAGCTAATGGCATTAAACTTAGCACTTAACGGGAGGCAACGCATCATCTTTTTGGAAAACCCAAAATCCTTTTGACATAATTCTTTGCTGAACACATATTGCACTTTAGGGTTAGTCCATTAGAACAACCAACTCCACCTTTGGTACTTGTATCAAAGCTTAAAATCATCTGCAACAATCACCCTGACCTATCCACCTACCCTTTGACCCTGTTCTAATGTATGATCTAAGCTGAACTCAAACCCACCTAATTTACAATGACATGGCAAATCATAGGCATGGAGGGCTATTAAAGTGCAAAATGCCATGAAAATCAATTCATGAAAGAATTTCACAATATATATATATATATATAGGCCACCTGGGAGAATCATTTTGTTGGAAAAAAATGAGAGAGAGAGGGAGAAAGGGTGGATGGTGTTGAGTGGTAGGCGGCGATGGTGTGGAAGTTGCTAGGGCTGAGGAAGGGGGTGAGTGGAAGACATGGAGGTCAAGGAACTGGAGGAGAAAGGAGAGGGTTTGGCAAGCACGTGATGGTAGGATGACCTATAACAACCCAAGAAGGCCTTGGAGGAAAGCTAATGGCGAGATCTTGTGCTTCAAATGTTGACAAAGGGGGCACATGGCTGTGATCAGTAGAAACCCTCTAGTCTGCTTGGCATGAGGGGGTAAAGGACACAAACGTGATTCCTGCCCTAGGATGAAATCGCCGAATACAAAGATGTCCTCTCTGCATCCAGGCTGGGAAGCGATAAAGGAGGGTCGACTGCCACCATCGCCAGTGCTTGGCAGACACTAAATTGAAGTGGAGATTTCATTATCTGAGGAGATTTCT
This sequence comes from Thalassia testudinum, assembly GCA_037157565.1. NCBI lineage: Eukaryota > Viridiplantae > Streptophyta > Magnoliopsida > Alismatales > Hydrocharitaceae > Thalassia > Thalassia testudinum. Next base: position 124,286,012 of record JAZHRO010000014.1, on the reverse strand, counting down.
TCTGCGGAGATCATGCTGAGGGGTGCATTGATTGGTGAGATTATGACAGGCAAACCGTCGACCGAGAGATTTCAAAATTTGGTAAGTTCCATACAACCTTTGTTTGTGGGCTGGAAGGTTGCAATGTTGTCTTAGTCTCGCTTTCTAGTTTTTTGTTTGGGGATGATGGATGTGGAAAGGTTGAGATTTCGGTCGAGTTCTTTTGAAGATATCAATGTGGTTTGCAGAATGGTGTCCCTCTTTGATGGGACTCTCCCTGATCGACCCCCTCAAGGAATAGGTGATGAGTCCATTTTAATGGACTAATATTACGCCTAAGTAACTTTAATTATATCTTTTAGGTTTGTTAATAACAACATTAAGTTATAGAATGTTTGCTTGCATCATGATTTAGGCTTACATTTATTCTATAACTTAATATGTAATGATGTTCTTTTTATGTGCAAGAAAAATATTTGGCAAAAGAATAAGGAGGGGAGGGTAAATTACCCTTTCAAACAACCGATGGCTGTTCTTTTCCCCATCCTCCGGGCACCCTCAACAGCCGCCGGCCTGAAATAGCTAAGGGATTTGAAAATCCCTTAACTCACACACGCGCAAGAGAGACGAGTTAAAAGAGGAGGCCGAGAAAGGAGAGGAGCATGGGCATCTTCCCCCCTGTGGGGAACTGCTTCCCCGCGTGCACTGTGCACCAAGCCTGCCCCTATAGGCACCGCACCTTCATCACCTCCGTGCACCCATCTCCACCCTATTCCAACGCTCCTGCAGATGCATCCCCTCCCGCAGGCGTCCTCTCATGCACCCGTACCACCAGCGCTTCCCTCCAACGCTGCAGGCGCTCACGCCACCTCTACCCGCACCCACCATCACCAGACATTCCAGTGCCTAGCGCTCCCCACAGGCACTGCACACCAAGCACCACCAGTGCTCCCCTCCCACGTTGCAGGTGCTCGCGCCCTCACCTCTGCCTGCTCCAGCCCTCCAGCAAGCGCTAGCACCGTGCCACCCGCTCCCGCAGGGCACGCCTCTCTCCAGTGTCAGCAGCCACTTTGCCCCGCTCCACCCACCTTCAAGCACCTGCAGGTGCTGCGTCTCCCTCACCAAGTGGCCTGCAGGCTCCCGCACAATACCTCCTTGTGCGCCCCTACTGTAGGTGCACCTCCATCGCCCCCGCAGGCACCTTCTCCCACCTGCAGAAGGTACCACCGTAGGCGTTGGCGCCGCTCCAGTGTCGCCTCAAGCCAGCGCCCCTCTCTAGTGCCTAGCGTTCCCTGCAGGCACCGCACCCGCACCTCCAGCACTACATGCAGAGCCACCGCCATGCCCCCGCAGGTCCGCCTCCAACGCCTCCTTCGGCATTCTTCTCCTCCATCAGCTGGCCACCTTTGGCCATCTCCATCGATGCCGCAACCTCCATCGGATCAGCCTCATCTTCGCCAACCTCCCTTGCGTGTGAATGCCCCGCTGGTGCTCTCTCTCTCGCGAGGAGGAGAGAGAGCAAATGCTCTGTTTTACATTCCATTAAAGATTACATCTAATGCCATTGCCACCAGAAATTAATTTTTGATTTATTATTATTTTATTGTGTCAAAATCGCGAATGCACACTCATGCTTTCTAATAATTGCACGTTATTGATATTCACCTATTTCAAGATTGGTTTTGGGCTTAACCTGTGCACCAATTTTCTCTAGTATATGTCAATTGAAAATTGCATAAAATCATCATATATTTATTGAAGATTTCAGTGAGGGAAAACTGCACATATACCCTTATCTTTTTGAGTTATTATGAATCTTCTTTCCATCACATTTTATGTCGGATTTGAATAGGGATTTCGCACTTAACCGAAAGAATATAAAATAATTGAGAGGTTATTGCATAATTGCCTCCCTGTGGGCACAACCCGCTCTTCTGTGAGTGGTTATTTTTATCATTGATTAGTCAATTTTTCCCCCACTTAAATACTACGACGCAAAGCGGAAAATCGACTCGTCAATGGGTTCTAGGAGGGTGCTTCTCGAGATCAAGGGACTACCACTGCACCTAAGATTTAAGGGAGTTGTTGTCAAGATGGTTGCAGGCTTTACATCTATCTGTGGAGGATTTGAAGTCATGATTGGAGAAGGTGATATTCTATCACTTAGAATTGAGGCTGATGTCCTTAAGTTTGGATCAGTTCCTGATTGGATTACAATCAGATGTGAGGGCTCTTCATGGCTTATTCGCCTAGCAGTGGTTGGACAAGTGTTTGTGCTTCCAGAGCAGGGGCATGTTAAGATGTCTGTGGCTAGGTCTAAGGAGGTGCAACAGGCTGAAAGGTTGGGTTGTATTTCATTAGCTGAAGCCCCTGAGTCAAAAAAGAGAAAGGATTGTCATCTGGGTTATACATAGAAAGACTTGATGCCTATGGAAGATGTTAATGCCTTAGGATGTAGCAGCCAAGTCATAGTGGCCAAAGGTGATGGTTCTATGGAGGATGTTGATGACTTTGAGAGAGATTCAAATGTTCCTAGCTGTAAAGATGAGGGGAAGTCAGGTATGGAAATTGTGCTCAGCAGTGACAACAGAGACCTCAAGGAGGTGAACCCGGAGCAGTTCACTGTTCCAGCTGAATTGAAATTTGGCAGTGGATCAAACCAGAAAAGGGGGGTGGGTCGCTCCCCTTACATGCTTAGAAGGAGAAGGAAGGAGAATTTGACCCCCATTGTGGAGCAAACTATTGCAAACTCGATCATGGTTGAGTATGTTGGCTGGTTGGCTCAAGGGGATCAACCAGGCAAGGAATGAGAGTGTTAACTTGGAATGTGCATGGGCTGCACAATAAGGTGAGAAGGGCTTCCTTATGTAGATACCTCTCAGAGTAGGAAATTGATTGTGCTTTCATTCAAGAGACACATGTGGAGGAGGAGAATGGTCAGGTATGGGACTTCTTTAGGCAGTCAGGATATGCAGATTGTGTGGTGAAGGGTGCAGCTGGAAGTTCTGGTGGAATGGCCATATGGTGGAGAAAGTCCTGTCTCATGGTAACTGAAGTCTTTCATGATAGGCATGTGCTTACCTACAGATGCCAATCCCTCCAAGGAAATCTAGAATGGTATGTCTCTTGCACTTATGGCCCATGTGCTGCTACAGACAGGGCAGATCCATGGGAGGAATTGTCTGCAATGCACCAAAGAGTGCAGGAGGTGCCTTGGCTTATAGGAGATGACTTCAATTGTCATCTCTCAAGTGATGACAGACCTGGGGTTAGGAATGATAGCTCTATGGCTAACTTCCAGATGGTTGTGCAGAGTTTGGGTATCACTGAGTACCCTATCAGTGGAGTTGAATTCACTTGGAGAAATGGCAGTGGACAGTCCTTTAAGTTGGATAGGTTCTTTGGTAACCCAAGTCTACTAGAGAGACATCAATTATCGGCAGTTATGAGCCTTGATAGGCCCTTTTCTGACCACACTCCACTTGTGTGGGATAGTGGGGTGAATTCTAACATTGGGTCGTATTTCAAACTCAAGAAGTCTTGGTTTAGGGAGGGGGGCTTTGTTGAGATGGTAACTAATTGGTGGCAGAACAAAGAAGTGTAGGGATCTGCCACACAACAGTTGGCTTCAAAGCTGGCAGGTCTGGGCTCCATGTTGAAAGAATATGGGCAGACGGTGGCATTGATCAGGGAACAAAGGAGGGTGGAGGCATTGGCAGTGGCATTGATTAGGGATCTGGATTTGAAGGAGTGCAGGCAGCCTTTGAGTTCTTAAGAATAGCAACAAAGATAGCAGATGTAGCAAGTAGTTGGGGAGGAAGATTTGAAAAAAGAAGTGGACTAGCGTGAAAGATCTGGACAACTGTGGCTCAAGGAAGGTGATGCCAACATGAAGTTCTTCCATCTAGCAGCTAGTGCTAGGAGAAGGTTCAATCTCCTCTTATCAATTAGAATTGGTGAGAGAACTATTACTTCTATCAATGAAATCAGAAGTGAAGCTGGCAAGTATTTCAACGAACTTGCCAAGGCTACACGAAGGGGCACTTGGAGGATGGCATCGGCTGATTTCCCAGGTGTCAATAATGATCAGATGGCCATGTTAATTGCTCCTATTTCTGAACAAGAAACATTTAAAGCAATTAAAGATTTGAGTAATGAGGGGGCTCCTGGACTGGATGGGATTCAGGTATTCTTCTACAGAGAAATGTGGAATGTTGTCAAAATGGATGTAATGAAGGTTATTCATGAATTTGAATTGAGCAACTCTGGGCTTGATAGATTGAATAAGTCTTACTTGTTCTTGTTACCAAAAAAATCAAGTGCAGAGAACTTCTCTGATTATAGACCCATTGCCTTGTTAAATTCTATTTATCTTATTATCAGTTAGATTATAGCTAGCAGATTGCGTGAGGTACTAAAGGATTTGATAATGTCGGTCTAGTCTGCCTTTCTTCCTGGGAGGCCATTACAAGAATCCTTCATTATGGCACAAGAGATGGTGATGAGATGCCACAGGCGAAGGTCCAAGGCCTTACTATGGAAAGTTGACTTCTCTAAAGCTTATGATTTAGTCTCCTGGCCGTACTTGTGGGAAATCCCCAAAAGGAGAAAATTTCCCCCTCAGTTGATACAGTGGGTGAAGACATGTATCATGACTACCTCCTTTTCCCCTTTTATAAATGGGAAACCATGTCGAGCATGGATTCAGCCCCAATGTGGGGTAAGGCAAGGGTGTCCACTTGCCCCACTGATCTTCAACCTTGCAGTGGATACATTGGCAAGATATGCATGCAAACTAGTAGCTGGTGGGTTGATAAGGGGGTATTCAATGTCTAATAATAGGGCCTTAGCTCCCATTCTCCAATACGCAGATGACACTGTCTTTTTGTGGAAGTGGGGAAGAGGGAAGCGCAAGCACTATATTATATGGTAAAGATTTTTGGCGAGCTTTTTGGTCTTAGAATTAATGGAAACAAATCTTCCTTGGTTTGCTTTGGTATGAATGGAATGATCCAGAATGACATCTCAACCATCTTGGGCACGCCTGTGGTCTCACTACCTGTCAAATATCTAGGGTTGCCCCTGAAGTGCACTAAACTGAGGAAAGCAAACTAGTCCTTCAGAAGCAAACTGAGGAAAGAATGCTGTGGTTTATGATTATTGGGACACGGCTTCTGAAAAGTGGTCTTTGAATAATGCAATGTGGAATGATCATGAAACAAGAACACGAGCAAAAAATGAGTGCCTCTTGCAAGAACTCACTGCCTTCAAACCCACACCTGATGAATATGACGCATACAAGTGGGAGGGTAAGTTTTCCTCAGTGGCTACCTATGACAAGCTGGTCAACTCATCCAGGATGGCGGAAGTTGATGAGGTGGGGAAAAAGTTATGGAAATTGAAGGTACCACCGAAGATACAAATTTTTTTGTGGTTATGCAGAAGGGATGGACTGATGACCAGAAATCTGAGGCACAGGAGAATGGGAACTCCTACCCATTTTTGCCATTTATGTGGGATGCATAACGATTCTAGCACTCTTATTTTTTCTTCTTGTGTGATCATAGATTATGTCTGGAAGAAAGTTTGTAGAGAATCTCTTCCCACGTGGGAGAATCTCTGGAGTTCTCTCTTGAGGGTGAATAAGCCATGTTTATCTATGGTGGTTGTTTTATGGTCTATTTGGAGGGCTAAAAATGAGTGTTTGTTTCTTGAGAGTTCAGTGAATGTGGATAAGATTGTCAATAGTTGCTGGAATCTCATACATCAATGGGGTTCAATCATGTAATTATTTCATTATTTTTTTATCAATAAAAGCCCTCCTGGTTTGCTATTGGTGATTCAATAGCATTCCTTTCCTTCTCAAAAAAAAAAAAAGTATATATATATATATAAATGGATGTGGAGGAAAAAGAAGATCCATTCAGGGAGGAAAATTGAAAAGAAAAGAAAGGAGCAAAAAGCTAAAGGAAAATTTTAAGCCCTTTCAAAATAATATGGAATTTAAAAATTTAAGCCCTTTCAAAATAATATGGAATTTACCTAACATCTAGGTTGGATCGAATGATAAATTAAGACCTGGAAGGAGAAAACTTAAGGGATTATTGGTGAATACCGACCTTAGGCCTCTTGGATCTGTTTTGGATTTAAACACTCACGTACTTGTCAAGATCTGGATTAGTTCTCAAGAGGTTGAGGAAATTGTAAAGCTTATGTATTAGGTCTAAGTCTTAGGGATTATTCGGCCCCGTTAACTAACCTCTGTTTTGTGGGACTCGTTAACTTAAGCACCATAAATCACACACAGTTTGGTTCAGTTCACTTAAATATGAAATCATTCCATAAAGCATTTATGCTATTATGAAAATGGTCCTAAGATCTAGATTAGGAGAAGCTTGAAAACACAAGTTGATTTGGATGAGTTCTCGACGTGGAGAGGCAGGAAATTTCCCTCTATGATGCGCAATAACATAAAGTCTCCTTGGTGCTTGTCTCCTAGGAAATCTAAATATCCTACCGGGAGCACGTAAGCACCTTGTGCTGGTTCAATTCCATGGGTAGAATTATCACGAAATGTCGATGGCTAGGGCCTGGAGTTAGCTACAGAACATCATGGGCAGCACTATCCCAAAATGTCGAAAGCTAGGGTTCTTGGGGTTACCATGGGCGGTGCTATCTTGAAGCATCGATTGCCAGGGACCCTACGAGGATTAATGGTAGGGACAAGGAATCTGATACAGAACGTGTTCAGGGCCAATCCGAGGTTGGATCTAAGGAAAAATATAATGAAAAGGAAAAGTGAGAGAAAGCTCTCCAAAAATGAAAATCTTCTTCTATCCCTCTCTCTTACAAAAAATGCACTAGCAAACTGAACCTGGTCTAACCACATTACAAGCACGGGTGCTTTAACCGCTGGGTCCAACGAACCTTAGGATAGTTCCTGCGGGCATTAGAAGCCTTTGTGGCAGACTGAGGCGAAAGCTACTCAGATTTGGATATGGCTGGTACTTAAGTACCTCTAGGCCTATTGTTGGTATTAAGATCTGATTCCTAGAGATGCAGCTTAGTAGGGCATCCTGACGATTACATCTGACTTAAATAAGTAGTTTGATCCATAGAATTTTGATAAGGGACTACCAAAAGGTAGGCATGGGGGTATGATGGGAACACCATCATGAGCCATAACTAACTCAATTTGGTCTAGAAAAGGTTGATAAATGCTCCTGTATATCCGTCAGAAGATCCTAAGGGCATATTATCCTATTTTGAAAAGAAGAAAAGAATACAAGGTTAAATTAACAGCACTTCATAAAAATAGAATAACCATGGGGTATTTTTAGGATTTATGAAAGGTCAAATGGTCATTAATGTCTAACAAGTGGGTCCATGCAGAACAAAATGGGTTTTCACTCTTTTTGAGAATTAAATGACATCTGAAACCTTAAAAACAAATCCGCTTAATTAACTGAGGTTCTCGTCAGGATAAAATTCACCTAAACCTTCTAAAAATCAGAGAAAAATATTCTCTAAGGTTTGGTATGCTTGATTTGACCATTGGAACTAAATTTGACCTAAAATAAACTCTTAGTTGGACAATTGCCCTAATTTCAATTTCTACGCAGATTACAAAGTCAAACTTGGTCAAAACATAAATCCAACTTCACCATTATATTCCTTGGGTCCAAATTAGGTTTAAGCCAAATTTGGGCCCAATTAGAGTCCATCTTGACCTAGTTTGCATTTTGGTCCCCATACTTCTATTTTTCTACATCTAATCCCTCAGCTTTCATCCTTTCCTTTAAAGAGGCCCCTATCTTCCGCCCCTTTTGCAAAAAGGTCCAACCGCCATTGTCTTCTTTGCGAAGCAAAGAAGGAAACTTGCAAACCTTCAAACCCAAACTACCTCATTTAATTTGACGAATTGACTGGTGAAATCCTAATAAAAAATTACCAAATTTGGTGAAGATGTACCTCATATCATTTCGGAACAAATGGGATCCTCCTTGAGGCCAATCATGGTCGAAATTGGTTTTAGGAGCTCATGGAAGTTGTGCTCTACAAACAACATTAGAAACCTTCCATTTTTAGCACTCCTGATGGGTATAACCCCACCTATGAGAGCAGCCGCACATCTTCAACTCATCCTTGTCTAGTTTTGGTGCGCCAACCTCCTCCTCTCCTTCATCCATAGTAGGCATTAGCAAAGGTGATGGGAACATCATCTTGAGCCATAAACTAGCTCAATTTGATCTGATTAAGTCTTTAAATGTTCCTACATAACCTTCAAAAGGTCTTAATTCATTACATTAGCATTCTGAGAGAAAGATAAGAAGTTGGGGTTAAAAATGTAATTTTGCCATCATAACAATAATACAAGAAACCACGAGTTTTCTTAGGGGTTAATTAAGGGTCAAATGGTCCTAAAAGTCTAACAAGTGGGTTAGAACAGATAGAAAAGGGTTTTCACGTGCTTTGAGAATTAAATGACTTTTGAAACCCTAAAAATAGATTTGCTTAATTAACTAAAGATCTGGTCAAGATAAAATTCACCTAAACCCTCTAAAATTCATAGAAAAATATTCTCTGTGGTTTGGTACCTTTAAATTGACCATTAGAACATGTTTTGGCCTAAAACAGAGTCTCAGATAGACATTTACCCTAATTTGTGTTTTTGCAAAAATTACCTAGTCAAATGCAGTCAAAACCAAAATCCATCTTCACCATTGGATTTCTTATGTCCAAATTAGGTTTGTACCAAAATTTGGGCCCAAGATGAAATTGTCTTGACCTAGTTTGCAACTTGGTGCTGTCTGATTACATTTATGCCCTTAACTTTAAAAATATTTACAAATAAAGCCTTAACATTGCCATCATTTTCACAAATAGGTTCCTGCCGCCATTAATCCTATTCCTACAAGCACTGGCAACCTAAAATTAGCAAAAACTCCTTGATTCCTTGACAAATCCCTTTCAAATTTGAAAGGGAATTTCGTCATGGAATTCCCTTCCTTTTGAGCCAAATCCCACGTCCCAAAACCTTCCCAATCTCTCATGCGAACCCAAGAGAGATGTGGGTATTAGAAAATTCCCAACTCCGGTGAAGCTTTCCAAGCTTGGGAAGCTTGCTTCCCAAGCCCATAACCTCCACTAAAGGCCGATAAAAAGACTTCTAGATCAAACTGTTCTCCTTAAGCTCGAATTCAATTGAAGTAATCCCCAATTCTTCTCTCCTTCTCCAACCGAAGTGCTCTTCAAGTTCTAGTGACTCTCCTTGCCTCTCCTCATCATCTAACTGCAATACCAGTGGCAGATCCTCCTTCCTTGCCTTCTTCCGTGTTGACTAGCACTGGCCGACGTCCCTATCCCCTTTACCCTCGCCGTCCAACCCTTATCAGAGCCAACTTCTCCGACGCCGATCATACGACAACTAGCACCATCTCCATTCCAAGTCATCCGCTACCTCTCAGACGACTCCTCAGCTTCCCCTCATCACAACAGCAACTTCAACACTTCGATTCGACCCTGCCAACGCCCTCCACGACTTCGTCTTCCATCTCGCCAGCAAACCTCTGGCGAACGCTAGCGGCCGCCACAGCCCACCTACGCCACTGCTCCCACACTCCACACCTTTACAGTTCACACTAGATCAAAAGCCCTAACTTAGTTAGGGCTATTGATCAATCTCACACGCCCCCGAACACACCCACCTTCATGCACACAATCTGACTTCACCCTACATGCACTGACCATGCCACACCACACAACCACCACCATCGCACACGCCGTGGTCCGACGCTACTTCGTAAGCTTTCTGACATGACCAAAAGGCCTTATTGTTGATTTTAGGTACTTGCCCCCCTTGCCATTGACGCCATAAGCCTCGAGCTTGCTTGAAGCTCTCTCCAAACCTGTAGCTCCAGGTCCTCGACTCCAGACGAAGTGGAGTTGGTCCAAGAACACACTCGTCCGGTCAATTAGAGCCAATGATCACTCCTTGCACGCTAATTGGGTGAAGGCAGCAGCAGCAGCGTGCGCGAGGAAAGGGGGATGGATAGTCTCACATTGGAAGTTTACGAGTGGCAGCTGTGACATAAATTGAATTTGTGTCTGGGGCTTGTCACCTCAGACATAAGGGGTGAGGTCCCTTACACCCATTACGTGCCTCGTCTGCAACCTCTCCTCTATGGACCTGGTACACCCGACCCACCTAAGCCATTAGTCCTTGCTCACCACCCACTACCAGTGAGTCTGGACCCAGGTGCGTGCTTGATCTGAATACCCGAATACCTGGTACTGTAGAAGGCTCTAGGAGAGCGTGACCCAGAGAAAGAAAGAGAGAGAGTGCACAAGGGTTAGGGGGGTTTTGCTCTCTATAGAATTGGCTGACACTTAGCCAACTTTAAGGAACCTTCCCCGTCTATGTAAGGAAGAAAAGTTAAAGAAACATAAGAGCTACACAGAGAAGAAAGGTTGAAGAAGAAAAAGGCCACGGTAAGAAGAGGAGAAGACCTGACCCAGAAGAAGAAGGAAAGCAAGAGAAGAAGAGAAGAAGAAGAAATTAGAGAAAGAAGAGGTAGAGCACTGTTCATTCAGATGTTAAGATGTTTGATCATTCAATCAGATGGATAATTTGAGTTTATACATAGTTATTGAGTTCCATTTAATATTATTGTAGGGAGTAATTGGTGATTCAAATTACTATTTTACTCCATTCTTCTTGCAGTCTGACACTTGACATTATCACCACATTATTCTAAGTTAATTCTTGATTATATTTTCTTATATATTGTTTAAAATTGCAATCTTGAGAATTGAATTCCTACTTGCTCCCAACGAACGACCTTGAACTTTTCCAGTATAAATTTTATCTATTTTTCGCGAGATTTCAACTATACTGCAATGCAATGATTTAAAACATCGATCTCAAGTGATTAATAGAAGGCCTAGAGCTTCTTCAACTCTCTTCGTTAGCCACTCTCACGTATAATAGGGAGAGGGATTCCTCCCTACTCTTCATCGTCGTGCTTTCGAACAAAGAAGGCGGCCCAATTACCCCTTCATCAGCTCCATCTCCATCACCTTCATCTCCGTCTCCGACATACCCCTGCCAAGCCTCCTCAGACCTCTTTTCATCTAATTAGTTTAGGGCTTCTCTTCCTCTACCCTCCAATTAGGTTTAGGCTATTTAGGTCCTAATTCTCTCTATTGCTCCTTCGACGTCGACTACCACACCTCCGACCACCCTCACCGCTAGCATGCCTCCACCCATTGCACATCCCATACCCTATGCCAAAAGCATCGCCTCAACCTCGCGGAGCTTCCCAGCTCAGTTTCTCCAATAACCACCTCCGTCAACTTCTTCCATCATCGACGACTGAGGCTCACCAGAGCTTCTCCGCCTAATGCATTCAACCACTCACACACCTAATTTCCCTAGGGTTTTGTCTGGCAAGTAGACCTGGACCTTTTCATGTGCTTAATTTCGGCTTTAGGGCCGTATTTTTGTTACAGGTACTTCGCCGTCTCCAGTCATCCCCTCCGTCTCCAGCAAACAATATCTGACCACCTCTAGTCTCGCCCTCGCCCTCAATCGACATGGAACAATCTCACGATCAATTCCTGATTTTCAATTGGAAAAAGCTACACCACACTAACACCAATTAGGCGAACATCCAGCTGCTGATTGTGTGCAGAAGAAAGATGTGGGATTTGTCCCACATCATAAGTTGATGAAAAGGAAGCAACGAATATATTATTTTTGTGATTGGAGTTGTTTGCCCAAGAATACCGTGGGGTCGGGTCCCTTGCTTCACGTGCTCCATGCCCTGCACCTCGCTCGTGCACACATGCATGTGGGTCTGGCCAAAACAGGTATGCATAACCAAATACCCGATAAGCCTAGTTTCAGAGAGGAAAGGAGGGAAGGAAAAGAAAGAGAGAGAGCGGGGGAGGGATGGGTTTTGCCCTGAGTTGTTTCTTCTTGGTCCATACTTAGCCATGAAAAGAAGCTTGAGGAGCTTGGACTCTTATGCAGTGAAGGAAGTAAAGCCTTAGAGAAAAAGGGAAGTCTTGGGAAGGAAAGAAAAGAAGGGGTTGTGCCCCTCTGAAGCTGAAGAGGGTAAGGCATAAAGACAAGGCTGAAGGACCGTGCCAAAAGAAAAATAAGAAGAAAGAGAAGAAGAAGAAGAAGAAGAAGAAGAAGATCTGAAGAGAAAGCAATAGCAGAGAACAATTAAGTCATCTGATTCTCAAATTATACGTCAGAGTACTGTTCATTTATTTAACATCATTTGAATTATTGATATATATATGCGCTTAGACTAAGAATTGGTGATCTAAGTCACTATTATTTTGTTCTAGGTATCCTTTTGTCTCTAGATACATTGATCTTAATTGCATAACTAATGTGATAGATTAATATTCATTGCATATCATTTTTGTCCCATTTTTGTGCTCATTTATATTTTAATTGAGATTAGCGTGTGAATTCCTTTTTGCTCCCTGTGATCGACCTCGGACTTTATGTCCAGATATCTAAGTTTATAAATTTTATTTGTTGAGAGATTGATTTAGGATTTTGCACTACAACAATGATAACTTAATCTTAATCCTCTCTAGATCCCTTTAAACTTGTTGCCTCAATGCAATTGAAATGAATACTAAAACTCATCATTTCTTTTTCTTGCTTTTTCTCTTTTCTAAAAGAAAGTTTTTTATTTTTGTATATATATATTTTTTATCTCTTCTTTTTTAAATATCATATCAACACAACACAATACAGCACATGACATATGTAACTTTTATTCTAGAGGCATTATTAGGGTTTGGTGGTGTTCAAAAGGATATCAGGTGGCTTATTTGGTGGAAGTGCCTACTCTCGGCACCGGGAAAGAGACGGATAGGACAACGTATTCCTAACCTTGATATTAATACCCTCCTTTAGTAGAGGATTCCGTAAAGAATGGTCATAACCTTTACCTTTGTCCTAGTTTGATTAGAACTCGATCTCCGTATATTTGCCTTATTTGGTGGCTCTCAGAAATTAACACAAAATTCATATGCGAGAATCGAGAGCAAAACTGTGCCAACTCCAAGTATCATTACCTAATTATCTAGAATTCCAAATTCCTTGCACTAATCTTAGAGCACTAGTAACATTCTACTCTCATATCACACTATTTGGTGGATTTTCTAGAAGAAGGTTCGCCTGACTCCCTAACCACTGTCCAGGTGCTCAGGAAAAGAAACACTGCTTCTTCTCAACAAACTAAAGACATTTACTGGTCTTCACAGTGAATCCATTGCAAAATCTACGTGTGAGTGTGAAAATGTACTGGATTCTAGATTACAGGAATCAACTAGAGGATAAAATCCCTAATGCAACCTCTTGATAAAAATCTTATTCATGGATGCAATATATATATGCTATATCCAATTAACCTCTTATGATTGTACTTTAATATTGTTCCCTTATCGGGTTACATTCAGCTTAGTCCTAATTCAGAACAATAAGGTGAGCGAACGAGTCGAAAGTGGCTGTTGTGGATAATTTCTAGTTCCAATGCGAACATTGGAGGTGGAGTCGCTTTCGCTTAAATTAAGGACCTTCAAGTACATTTAACATACTGCTCTGAGGTTTTTCTATGTGTTGGCATAAAAATTTTCAGTTTTACTATATACTACCCCCCCATTACAAAGTTATTACATGTCCACATGCATGAATATAACAGAAATAAATTATGATAGGGAGTAAGTGGGTTGAGATTACCTGGAATTGCTCCTAAATTGTCATTCAGCTTAAGCCAACCTGATGATATGCATAGAAATATGCTAAAAGAAAATATGCTATGTATAAAGATATGTATATATGTGTAAGTGGTTGAGTTTAACGCCATGGACGCTCATGCCTTAATTCATAAACATGACCAAATGGCAGCCAAAGCGTAGCAGCTGGGCACTTCACAAGCAAGAGGAGGATGCGAGATCGAGCCCCGCCTCGCCTCAAATCGCGTGGGCGAGCAAGCGCAGCTCAAATTGGGCAATTAGATCTTGATCATGCGGCAGGAGATGCATTTACATGGCATGCGGGATGAGTGTGGATCATGCACGCATGCGATGCCACGTGCGCACGACCAACAGATGAAAACTGTCGCGACTTTTAAGTAGTCTAATCTCGCAATCGGATGGCCGAGATCACGAGATTGTGGCTATGCATTGAGCGCACATGAAGGTGAGGAGGCGACGGGTGCATGCGCATTAAGCCCATGTTTAGGGCCTTTGGTGATGCTTAAATCCATTACTAAAGACCCTGAATTAATGTTTTTAAGCATGAAATGACCAAATTGCCCTCAATGCCAACAACTATAAAAGGAGACCCCTATCACTCGAATTTCTGATCCCTTCCTTCTCTTCTCTCACCCCCTCTAAAGCTCTAAGAGCTTGTCTCAAACCTGGGATGCTCCTCTAGAGTTAAAAATATAATTTTTTCACCTTCTCATCCCGTTCGTGGAGCATTTTGCGGTGGTCCTCTCACTGCCACTTGGGAGGCAGATCCCGCTGCGATGTCACCCTGCCCCATTCTCCGTCATCCATCACCATTCTCCTTCATCCTACATCTCACCACCTTCATCCGGGCACTCCATTAATGCGGCTCGTCCTCTAAGCAGCCATCGAGGAGGATAACTTCTATCCATCTTCTTTTTACTGCTTTCCAGAGTAGATTTACTACTTTCTAGTGGTAAGATTTCCCAATTTCTATTGTAGTAGTTAGTTGTAATAGATATCATTATGTGATTAGAAAATCCATGTTTATTATATCTCTATTTTGACTTTATTTGCAATATTCTCTCTCTCTCTTCTATTCATTATTCTTTAAGTAGATGTCTAGTTTAGATTCTATTCGACAAGCTGATCTACTTCATGACAAATAAAACAAATGCAATTTTTAATCAAATGTCTGCCTCCTTGTGTTCGACCCAGAATTCCTTTCAAGTTTTGATTAAATTTATCTGCTGAGGATTTTTCTCGCCAATCGCACTAGAATAACGGGTTTTCCAAACTCAAATCTTTTTGCGATGATTCTTCGCTCCAACATTTTGGCGCCGTTGCCAGGGAGGCGATGCTCGATTTTTTGCATTTTCCCACCTTACTTATCTTTTACCTCACTTCTCTCCTTTCTTATTATGATTGTAGGTACTCTCTCGAGATGGGCAAAAGTGGTAGATTGGAGTAAAGTATTGCTAAAGGGTCTGTAAGTTTACTCCCACCTCACCACCCATTAGATTTCATTCCATCACTTAATAGCACAAACCCTAATTAACCTACGAGCTTGCATAAACTCTAAGGATAGTTTTGATTGTTTGTTTGTCACCTCCACCCTCCTCACCCGATCTGCATATAAAGAAAAATTAAAAAAAATCTCACAGAGGTACACAACCTATTCTGATTCTTCATACTCAACCGGTAACTTGATCTTTGGGACCGATACACTCACCAACAAATAATTGAGTAGAAATGAGATTAGATAATCACTTGTGTACCAAATTAAGTGGTGCATCAGGCCAATCGTTTGAGTTGTTTGGGCTGCACCACTTTGACTAAAAATAACTCATCAAGTAGCTACCACATAGGTTCAACTTTTAAGGATCTACTAGGCACTCCACATTCTTTTAAGCTTTAAAGGAAAGCATCTTCACCTGTGCTTTCAAAACCTGGTGTGCCAACTAAACTTGATTGAATACACCTAAAGTTGAATCCTAAAAGCTACTAAGCAAAATTTAAACCCTAAAATTCATCACATCCCAAAAAATAATCTTGCTTGAAAATCATTGGTTGTGCACTCACACACATATCAATCAATCATTAAGGGCACAACCTAGATAAAGGGCCCATCACATTCCAAAGCACATTCAAACCTAATCCTAATTAAAATAAAGTAGACATTGGCCTTAAGGATTTGACTTACTCTTTGGAGCCCAGATCGAGATTATTTTCGATTAGTCTATTTCTACCATTCAATCTGATGTCTAGCTAGGGGAGTAGAATCAAACAATCGTGGCTGGGGGTACACTAGGAACCAGAGGAACAAGCTAAAGGAAGAACTTTCTCCCCAGTCCCTCCCTCTAACTAGTTGGATTGACTGGAAAGAAACGGATCAAACCATTTCTTTATCTCAAGACGTATTTTTCGAGTCTGTAGGTCTTTAGGCTAGCCCACTTAAGGATAGGTTTGTTTATTTGTCTTGCAGGGTGGTGTCGGATCCATTTAGGTTGTTAATATGGTGATTTTATCGTCGAAGTGTGTATAGTGGTTAACCTAAATCGGACCTAACCATCTCTTTACAAAATTTTTAAGCTGGCCTACTTGATTTTATCTTGGTCACTTTTAGGCCCAAGGTCGAACTCAGGGAAGTGGGGTTACAAGTCAAGTTTCTATGCCTTTCCTACAACGAGTCTCTTTCGTTCGTTTATTATGTTTTTGGCATTTTTCTATTTATATTTTTTTTCTGGTAATTCTTGTCCTTGAGGCACACCCTCAAAATTGGGTTCTTGGCTTTGAGCCAAAATAGGGTTCCAAAAAGGGTCTTGCTATTTGCAAGACGAAGCACCTGCAAGTCAAGGATTATCTTTTCCCTTTTATAAATTTTTTTAAACTTTTTATTGTCATGAAAGAGAAGCAGAAATAAAGTAAATATAGCATACATATAGGTATATATTATATATTTATAAAGGGGTGGGGGTGGAGGCGGAGGAGTGTAGCACGGTGTCGAGTCGGTTGTCGTCTAGAAAGACGCAACCAACAGGGCAAAGTGCCGTGTGCAAGGTGTAGGATGGATGGTGGAAGATGAATGCGAACACGCTTTTTTTTTGTACGTGTGTATCGGGGAATATCAGCAACTGGTGCAGATATTCCCGCGATACCACGTATGATAAGTAATGTGAAAATATATATATATATGTAAGTATACATGTAAATATAGCTATTTGTATATATGGTTATAAATATATAAGTATATATATATGTATTTATATATAGGTGTATATATATATGTGTATATATATATATATAAGTATATGTATATATGTATGTAGCTATATATGTATATATATATAGGTATGTAAATATATAAAAGTATATATATATATACATAATGTATATATATATATATATATAAAAGTATATAGATATATGTATATAGACTAATAAATAGTTAAATAAGTACTAATATATGTATAGATATATGTATAGATATATATATGTATATATAAGTGTGTATACATATATATATATATGTATATATCTATATTAATACTTAGGTATATAGGTACTACTATATATATAGATATAAGTATATATATATATATGTATAAAAATATATGTATATATATCAATATATATATGTATGTGTATATATATATAAGTATATAATAATATATGGGTGAGAGTGTGTGTGTGCGAGACTGTGAGTGTGTGTGTTTCTGTAGAGAGAGAGGGAGAGTGTGCTGTGAGAGAGAGAGAGAGAGCACGAGAGAGAGAGAGGGCTTCTACTGAGGGTTAAGCCGTCTGCAGACCAGTGGGCACCGTCTGAGGTCCCACGCGCGCACGCCAGTGCGTATGGGCACGGAGAGAAGAGGTTGCAGCACGCAGATGGGAGTGGGCGCGAGGGAGCGAAGAGGCCGTAGCACACCGCGCTGCGCGAAGGGCTGGAGCGGGTACTGGCATGCGTGCATTGGCAAAGAGTGCGGACGACACAGGCGGGTGTGGGGGCTGGTAGACGTGCAGGTGGGTGCTGACAGAACGCGAGGCGAGACACACGCGCAGGCGAAGGCCAGTTCCAGCACGTCGGGTTACCGGTTAAGTGATGAACTCACCGGTCACCCCATTGTAGCCACAGTGTTTCGCAGAAACACGTGAACAATGGCTACAGTGGCCGAGCGAGTAGCGCAACCGGGAGCAGGTGGTGCTGTGAGTGCGGACGGCTCGACGCACGCGGTGGAGTGGCTTCGGCTGGTGGCTTGCGGGCGGGATGTCGCGACAGAGCGCGTGGAGAGGGATGCTGGCGCACGCGGTAGTGGGCAAGGGCGACCTTCTGCTTGCGTGGAGGCTTGGGGGTTTTGCTGGGGTGCGCGATGAGGCTTGGCTGGCCGTTGCAGTGGTGCGCGGTGGCCGGTTGCAGAAGAGAGAGCACGACAGGGTGCTTGCACGAAGAAGCTGGAGGCGAGGGCAGTGCGAAGGAGAAGGAGGCAAGGGCACCTGCAGGAGCGCGTGGAAGGCCTGCGTGCACTACTGCCGCCTTGTTGCAGCTACTGTGGGGCTCGGCCGACTGCTGCAGGGCATGCGGTGGCCGGTTGAGCTTCACAACTGAAGCTTGGTTGTAATGGCTGAAGTGCTGGAAAGTGAAGAAGTCAGGGAAGAGCCACCACGCCCACTCGCTCTATGGTGAGCTCGGCGGTGATGTACTCACGGTGGTGGTTGTGCACCACCGTGAGGTGCTCCTGTCTGCCGGGTGTCTCCTCAGAGGAGGAGGGCCAGCAAATGGAGGGAGAGGGAGGAGATGGTGTCCTAGAGAAGAAGGTCCGCTGTTGGGTTTTTGTGTGGAGGACCAGGGCCCTGCAAGAAGAAGCTGTGCCCTCTTTTTAAAGAAGAGGAGAGAATGCACAGCCATGCTTTGGCTGTGCTTGCTTGCGCATGGCTTGGCAGCGAGAGGCAACCGCAGGGAAGGGCTTGAACAGGGAATGGCGCAAGGAGAAGTTGTTCCATGTAGACGCGGGAAGATTTTTGTTAAAAAATCGAAAAGAAATAAAAAATAAATATGGAAATTTTGCAAAGCAGCACTTGTGGAAAACGTGAATTGTGAGGCCATTTATTTACTCTCCACCCCTCTCAATTAAATGCATGCATGCATGTATTTCTACAAATGCGACTATGGAACCCTAATATGCACCGTAATAGTAGGAAATAGCATAAGATGGCACAATTGCAGGTGTATTTTTGCGGTGCAATCATACCCCCATGCCTATCTTTTGCTAGTCCCTAGCAAAACCTTTTTTTGTAATGTGTTTAGAAATGATTTTTAAGCTGAAGATTTTCTTCTGAGGCAACATAGGTGTGTTTATTGTTGGATATTGTGAGAACCAATTGTAGAGAAGACTACTAGTACTTTAAGTCTCATATGATAATGATCATCTCTCGACTAACCAAGACTCTTGATATTTAAACCTTAAGTACGATTTCCAGGACCCAGGAGGTTTTCGCCGTACTTGGGCGCTCAAGAGATTATGGCTTGTGCTTAATGAAGGATAAAGACTGACCAAATGAACATTAAGACTCAAGCCCAGGGTTTCACGAATTTTTAAGTACAGGTTGGTCCCAGTTTCAGCTCGTGTTTTCGGATTGACCCTTAAAAGATGACGGAAAACTGAACTCCCATTTCCTGACATTTGTGACTCATAAGAAAAACAGGGTATTTACGACTTGCCCTGAAGTTAGGGTAGAGACTTTACAGACATTTGTGAGATATACTGACTTATTTACATCTTTTTTTTTTTTGAAACACGTGTCAGTATATCTCCTACAACATTATTTGAAGGAGCACACTTTTCTTTTTGGTGGGAGAGTTTTTCTTGGTGGAAAGGGTCGCTCCTAAACACAAGACTAAAGCCTGGGATAAAAAGTCTACCTGTGTGCACAGGTAAGGACTCCACCATCCCTAATGAACGCTAGGGTTGGATCTTATGTTCACCTGGTCTTTCCTGATATGTGTGGTGTGAACCAAGTTTACATAGGCTCTCAAGTAGAAGCAAACTAACGGATCCTATACTGGTGTCTTAGGTACAAGAATACGTCCTTAGTTAGGAGAGATTTCGTTCTATCTTGCCAATGCTCAAGTGAATTAAGCCGAGCTTGAGCGAATCAAGCTTCTGTGGCATGGAAAGTCTTCAAAACAGAGGTTGAATATCCATAAACACTATTGTATTTTTGTTTCAGCCATCAGATCATTACTAAAGACTATATATATATTTTTTTTCTTTTTCTTTTTCTTTTTCTTGCATATTTATAAATAGGTGGAAACTGGATGATACCATAAAATACCCAGATCCTATGGATGCCTATCCACCCCCCCATGCCAAACAATGCTATGTCCTCATATGCATGCAGGGTAGGGTAGAGGAAGGACGAAAGATCGGGTAACGAGAGCTGAAGTGCAGGGTATACAACAGGGTGGTAGGGTGGGTGGATGGTGGGTGGTGAAGTGAAAAGTGAAGTGATCATGATAGTGGCATGAAAAGTGATGGTGGATGGTGAAGGGTCTGGCATTTCATGGGACGAGAGTGTCCCAGGCAGATCGGAGAACAAGTCGGGAAGAAGAAGTTGGCCCTTAGATAGGCCAAGAAGAGGGGCTTCTTGGATAGATGGATCCAAAAAGGAATAGCCCCAGTGAGAAGTATATGGGCTCAAGGTCCCAGTGTGCATTTGCAAATTTGCCTGATTTGGTGGGAAACAAAGGGCAATCTGGTCTTCAAGTGTGTGGACCGACGGTGAGTATCCCGGATATGACTCAGACCACGAGGTATGGGAAGCGAAGAAAACCTCGTCAGAAGTCAGCCAGGAGAAGGTACAGGGCAAGGGAGGGATGGGGGAACGTCACAATATGTGTTGGTCAGGCAGTCATCAGTGTTTACAGGTAATCCGCAGTAATCTGAATAGGTCCCAATTAGTATGATACATGTACTGACGGTCAAGTCCTTGTTAGATGTGTCATCCTCGATGCAATCGCAATCAAAGTTCTTGGCTGCCTTGAAGACGTTAAGCTTGAGCTTTTCAGATCCAACGACAATCTCAATACAGCCCGACTCGCAGTCGATAAGGGCACGGGCTATAGCCAAGAAAGGTCGACCAAGGATGATCAGACAATCAGAAAGTGAGCTAGGAACTTCCATATCTAAAATAAGAAAGTCAACAGGAAAACAGAGACTATTGACCCTAACCACCACGTCTTCCACCACACCCTTCGGGATTTTGACAGAACGATCTGCCAACTGTAACGTGACCGGGGTGGGTTTCAGATTTCCCAAGGAAAATTTTTCGAGCATGATGGTCGGTATAAGATTTATGCAAGATCCTAGATCAAGCAGGGCACGGTTAAAATTATAGCCTTGGATGCTACAGGAAATGAGCGGTGTGCCCGAATCTTTCTACTTCGGTGGTAGGTTTGACAGTATAGCACAACTCGCATGAGTCGAGAGAACCACCAGATTCTTGGTTTTCTTTGACTGTCGCCTCGATGTTGTGTAGTCTTTGAAAAATCAGGCGACAGTAGGTATGTGGTCGATAGCCTCCAGCAAGGGTACTTTGATTTCTACATCCCTGAACAAATTATGTAGGTTATTAAAGGCCTGCATATCTTTCTTTTTGCCATTTTGCTCCCTCAGTAGAGCCCCAGGGAATGGGACTGATTCTGGCACCAATTTGGGTGTATTGTCCACTCACGAATGCGATGCGCATCCCGAATGAGAGGGCGATGAAGAAGAAGATGGGCTAGGATCAGGTCAAGGCGAATCGATGGTCTGCTTACCACTCCTCGTAGTGATAGCATTGGACAATGCTGGTCCAGTGGGATCATACGACGGAGGAGGGTTTGCAATAGGGACATAAGAGTGTGGGCTGCAGCGGGATTAGCCTTAAATCCTGGTGGAATGCTTGGAGCTTGCAGAATTTGATGTACCTACCCTTGAGAAGGTCGTACCTATGGTTGAGGACCACAGGGTATGAAATTTCGTGGGTTTGGGACAGGTTGGGCGAGAAGAGTGCCTTGAGATCGAGTTGTCATGCGTAGTTGACTGATCTCAGCATTTTGCTGTGCCAATTGGTGCTGAAGAGAGGTCATGTTCTCTTCGTGGAACTTTGACATATCCGTCATCATTCGCATCAATTTGTCAAGAGGACTTGATGCATGTTCGATTTGTGGTACGCAAGGCCTGATGGCGGATTCGCCATAGGATTAGATTGGGCCCTTAGGATGACAGGTGTGGACGGTCGCATTGGTCCACCGGTGGGGTTTTGGCACTACGGGTTGTTGGACCATGTGAAATTCGGATGATTTCGCCACCCTATGTTATACGTGGCAGAGAACGGGTTGTTCCCCAGGGCGCAAGCGTCTTCTATGCCAGAAGATGCGTCCATATGTAAATATGCGTCCGAGCACACGGAGGCTTCGTCCTCTGTGTCGAAATACAGGCTCGTAGAAGCCAGTTGCACATGACTTAGTGAGTCACTAGACGCGACACTCGGTAAGGAAAGTCTTACAGGGTTTCTTGGGATAAGCCTGGTGTCGGAAGAATTTGGATTGTGACAAAGTGGTGAGGTGGAGGTTTTTGCCAAAGAACGGGCGGGGTTGGCTAGAATCTCATCCAACTTCATATGCACGACGGAGACTTCATCCAACTTTTGTGCAATAAGGCTGAGATTAGTGGATGAATGGAAGGGTCCCGTGTCAACTTCATGGACATTTTGGGGCTGGCTGGTATGATTAAAGGCGATAATGGAAGCATTGTTCATTGAGTTTTTGCTCATATTTTCAAACAATTCAAATGCTCCATTCTCATCTTTATTCATAAAGTTCCCCCTGCAGGAAGCGTCTGCAATCTACTTCAAAGTCTCATTTAGCCCATAGTAGAAAATCTGGTCTATATGCCACTTAGGCAGATCGTGGTGCGGACACTTCCTGAGGAGGTCATTATACCTCTCCCATGCCTCTTGAAATTGTTCACCGTTTTGTTGCGTAAATGAAGTGATGGCACGACGAAGTGCATTGGTTTGCCCGATTGGGAAGAACTTCTTGAGAAACACTATTCGCATCTCTTCCCAAGAGTGGATGGTTCTCCCAAGGGTGCGTAGCCACTGCGATGCTTTATCCCACAATGAAAACGGGAACATTTTCATGAGGACTATAGGTAACTCGACATTTCTTGGTTTAATTGTTTCAGCCAGTCAGGTTGGGTCTTCCAAGTGGAGAAACGGATCTTCACTTGCAAGACCATGAAAGTGAAAATTTATTAGGCCAATTATGTTTGGTTTCAGTTCAAAGTCGTCCCCGCCCATGGGGACTCGAATTTGTCCTTTGGTCCCTGTAGCAGCGGGATTCTGATAGGAGCTAAGAGACCTAGGCTCCTCCCGTTCGGGAGGGTTCTGCATTTCCTCCAATGTTTCCCGAATGGCTTCAATTTTCTCATTATACAT
Source organism: Thalassia testudinum (assembly GCA_037157565.1). NCBI lineage: Eukaryota > Viridiplantae > Streptophyta > Magnoliopsida > Alismatales > Hydrocharitaceae > Thalassia > Thalassia testudinum. The sequence goes on along the minus strand of JAZHRO010000014.1, from coordinate 124,262,795 downwards.
TTCCATTTGGGCTTGGAGGCGGGTTATGGGATCTAAGGCTCCACCACCTGGTGAGTTCTGAGGGCAATTTCCTCCCTCAGGATTTGGGGGTGGGTGTGCAGCCATGTTTGTGGAGGTGGAGGATGATTCGGCTTCTTTTCTAGATTTATCAGGCAATTCAATCAGTTCAGGGTTTTGTGACCTCCTCCCAAACATGCACTACCGCAGGAAGAATTGGGGAGATGAGAAGGGAAAAGAGATGAGAGAAATGACGCCACAAAGGTACACTTGATTACAAATAAATACAGTCAAATTCCTAACCTCTACAATGTGCCCTTAGACCTAAAGATCTAATATACCTACTATCACGAACTACGAAACCGAATGCGAGCACCGCGGAACCACCGAGCCAGATTAAAAGGCCGTTTGCCCTAGTCTTAGACACCCGATAGCACGTGGGAACCCTCACCAGCACGTAGACGCTGCATGCAGGTAGTTAGACCTCCAATCCTTAGTAAGGGTCAAGTTACTACCAATTTTAGTTAGAGGCTTAGGGTCAAGTGCTTTTGGAATGTGAAGGGCGTTGTTTACGGGTAATGCCCAAGTGATTGATTTTCAGAGTGTGTAAAACAACATGCAACGGGGAAATCTCCCCGAATTGAAGTTTTAATTGGTGAATGGCGTTTAGAGTTTCAGCTTTAAGTAGTATGAATTTTAGGATTTCGCTGAAATACCAATTCAACCAATCTCCGAGTTTTGCAAGAATACAAGTTTTCTTCTAAACCCAATAAACCTTTCTTCAATATCAATTGGTTAATGCATGCTACAATGCAATGGGCTATGCTAAATGGAGATTTCTATGTGTGGATGCACGAATCAGTTTTAGATTAGTGTGAAAGGGAGCCAAAGCACTTCAATTCAGGTGCTCCCAATCACCAGAAATGATTTCCACACACAGGGCTTCAACCAAAAGATGAAGAAAATCAATTTGTTGGGGTTGAATTATTCGGGATCGAATCTTAGGCAAGTTGAAAAGTCGTGGTGGGGTTGGAATCAACTCAATTCCATGCCTCCCCACCAAAAAGGTGATCCCAAATTTGCAGATAAGTGAGGCAAAAGAGGGGTGCAATCAATCTTTTTATGTTTGCCTCAAAGAATACTTCACACGGTGAAAAATTCAAGAATCAAGATTCTTGGATTTTTGCTATGTGAAGTAGCGTGGGAAATCCCGAGGCGGTAGGAGTAAGGGCAATCAATCAAACAAGTGAATTTTAATCCACTTGCCCCAAGAGATCCCAAGAAGTTTTTCTAGTTTTTTTTTTATTATTATTATTAAGGTTACAAGTTAACCTAGGTTGCTAAGAAAAGAAAACCTACTTGTTCGGCAACGTGTGCGAAGCTCCAATGCGGTGTCGATGTCTTCACGCTCTCGTTCTCGCCTTGGATCTACTCACGTCTTTGATTTCGTATGCTTGCCTTCTCCTTGCAATAGGTTCACCTCCACACCAAAAACAGACACCCGTGAAGAGAGAAGAGAAAAAAATTACAGGAATGGAGTAAAAACTTACTTGAACGCTCACTTCCCCAGCAACGGCGGCAGAAAAGATATGGTGTCGGACCCGTTTAGGTTGTTAATATGGTGATTTTATCGTTGAAGTGTGCATACTGGTTAACCTAAATCGGACCTAACCATCTCTTTACAAAATTTTTAACCTGGCCTACTTGATTTTATCTTGGTCACTCTTAGGCCCAGGGTGGAACTCAAGGAAGTGGGGTTACAAGTCAAGTTTCTATGCCTCTCCTACAACGAGTCTCTTCCGTTCGTTTATTGTGTTTTTGGTGTTTTTCTATTTAGATTTTTTTTTCGGCAATTCTTGTCCTTGAGGCACACCCTCAAAATTGGGTTCTTGGCTTTGAGCCAAAACAGGGTTCCAAAAAGGGTCTTGCTATTCGCAAGATGGAGTCCCTGCAAGTCAAGGATTATCTTTTCTCTTTTATATATTTTTTTATCTTTTTATTGGCATGAAAGAGAAGCAGAAATAAAGTAAATATAGTATATATATACAGGTATATATTATATATGTATAAAGGGGTGGGGGTGGAGGCAGAGATGGAGTATAGCACGGTGTCGAGTCAGTCGTCGTCTGGAAAGACGCAACCAATAGGACGAAGTGCCGCATGTAAGGTGTAGGATGGATGGTGGAAGATGAATGCGAACATGCTTTTTTTTATACGCATGTATCGGGGAATATCAGCAATTGGTGCAGATATTCCTGCGATACCATGTATGGTAAGTAATGTGAAAATATATATATATGTATGTATATATGTAAATATATCTATATGTATATATGGTTATAAATATATAGGTATATATATATGTATATTTATATAGGTGTATATATATATGTATATATATATATAAGTATATGTATATATGTGTGTAGCTATATATGTATATATGTATATGTAGATATATATAGGTATGTAAATATATATATAAGTATATGTATAGATAGATATATGTATAGATATATATATATATATGGATATATTTATATGTATATGTATGTATATGATACTATATAGATGTATATGTATAAATATATGTATATATAGATATATGTAGCTAGATATGTATATATATGTATATATGTATATATAGTTATATGGATATAAATGTATATATGTATATATATTTATATATATATATATATGTATAAGTAGGTGTGTATATATATATATATATATATATATATGTATGTATATAAATATATGTATATATATATATATATATAAGCGTATAGATATATGTATATAGAATAATACGAAGTTATATAAGTACTAATATATGTATAGATATATGTACAAATACATATACATATACATATACATATATATATATGTATATAAGTATATGTATATATGTAAATATATATGTATATATGTATATTAATACTTAGGTATATAGGTACTACTATATATATAGATATAAGTATATATATATGTATGTATAAATATATATGTATATAAATATATGTATATATATCAATATATATATGTATATGTATATATATATAAGTATATAATAATATATGGGTGAGAGTGTGTCTGTGCGAGAGTGTGAGTGTGTGTGTGTTTTTGCAGAGAGAGAGGGAGAGTGTGCTGTGAGAGAGAGGGCTTCTGCTGAGGGTTAAGCCGTTTGGAGACCAGTGGCCGTCGTCTGAGGTCCCACGCGCGCGTGTAGGCACGTATGCGCGTGGAGAGAAGAGGCCGCAACACGCAGACGGGAGTGGGCGCGAGGGAGCGAAGAGGCCGCAGCGCACCGCGCTGTGCGAAGGGCTGGAGCAGGCGCTGACATGTGCATGTTGGAGAAGAGAGTGGACGACGCAGGCGGGTGCAAGGGCTGGCAAACGCGTGCCGGGCGCTGGCAGAACGCGAGGCGAGAGGCACACGCAGGCAAAGGCCGGTTGTAGTGTGCCGGGTGACCGGTTAAGTGAGAAACTCACCGGTTACCCCACTGTAGCCATAGTGTTCCGCAGAAACGCGTGAACAGTGGCCACAGTGACCGAGCAAGCCGTGTAACCGAGAGCGGGTGGTGCTGTGAGTGCGGATGGCTCAGTACGTGCGGCAGAGTGGCTCCGATTGGTGGCTTACGGGTGGGATGTCACGGCAGAGCACGCGGAGAGGGCTGCTGGCGCGCGTGGTGGAGGGCGAGGGTGACCTGTTGCTTGCGCGGAGGCTTGCGGGTGCTGCTGGGGTGCGCGGTGAGGCTTGGCCAGCCGCTGCAGTGGTGCACGGTGGCCAGTTGTGGAAGAGACAGCGCGACAGGGCACTTGCCCGAAGAAGTTGGAGGCGTAGGCAGTGCAAAGGAGAAGGAGGCAAGGGTGCCTGCAGGCACGTGCGGAAGGCCTGCGTGCACTGCTGCGGCCTTACTGCTGCTGCGGGGCGTGTGGTGGCCTGTTGAGCTTCACAGCTGAAGCTTGGTGGTAATGGCTGAAGTGCTGGAAAGTGAAGAAGTCAGGGAAGAGCCACCACCCCCACCGACTCTATGGTGAGCTGGGCGGTGGTGGACTCACGGTGGTGGTTGTGCACCACCTTGAGGTGCTCCTGTCCGTCGGGTGTCTCCTCAGAGGAGGAGGGCCAGCGTATAGAGGGAGAGGGAGGTGATGGTGGCCTGGAGAAGAAGGTCCGTTGTTGGGTTTTTGTGTGGAGGACCAGGCTGCCTGCAAGAAGAAGCCGTGCCCTCTTTTCAAAGAAGAGGAGAGCATGCACAACCATGCCCTGGCTGTGCATGCTTGCGCATGGCTTGGAAGGGAGAGGTAGCCGCAGGGAAGGGCTTGAGCAGGGAATGGCGCGAGGAGAAGTTGTTCCATGCAGCCTCGGGAAGATTTTTTAAAAAAAATCGAAAAGAAATAAAAAATGAAGATGGAAATTTTGCGAAGCAGCACTTGAGGAAAACGTGAATTGCGAGGCCATTTATTTAGTCTCCTCCCCTCTCAATTAAATGCATGCATGCATGTATTTTTACAAATGCGACTATGGAACCCTAATATGCACTGATAATGCTAGGAAATAGCACAAGACGGCACAATTGTAGAGGTATTTTTGCGGTGCAATCACAGGGCACCTTTCTTCCTCTCGTCTATCATGGATCCTTCCACATCCTATTCGCACTTGCACTTCTACCCTCCTACCATTACTTATTCCCAAATTGATTATTATTTCAACTAGACTTATTCTCATTCATCTTCTCGTTGGGATAATCTTGATTGGGGATACAGTTCCTGACCTTTGTGTTCAGGGTCTAACCCTAGACACTATAATCTTGATTCTTATCCTTCTTCGAGCTACATTGATTATAGATCACCACCTACATTTGGACAACCTAATATGATATACAATCAAGAAGGATATGCTGATCCTTACCCTTTCTCATATTACACTGCTTAGAGGTCATCACCTCCTTATGGACAACCTAAATTGACCTATTATCAGGGAGGGTATCAAGAACCTCAATTCATTAACTCCCCTACATTGAAACCAAACTTGCCCAACCTTGAGCCAAACCATTTGGTTCAAGTTAACCAGGTCCAAGATAAGTTGTTGCTAACTTAAGGAATACCATACATTCTTTAGAAGCTCAGCCAACACCTTACCCCTGATTAAAATGATTGACGATCTTAAAAAGTATTTGTTGGATTGGGTCCAGGATGTGAAGGATAAAGGCCCAGGTGAGTTTTTACTTGGGAAGTTATCAAAATTGAGGATGAGATTTGTGATTGCTCTAGTTCAATTTTGGGAGAATTCCCAGGATGAATCCCTGATAGGAGAGCCGATGTCAAAATCAACTCAAGCACCTGTAGGGGGGACACGTTTTATGAGACCAGGGTTGACCAAGTTGTTATAGAGAAATCAAATAAGTATGAATTGATTACTTCACCTGAGATCCCTGAGCTGGGTTACGAGGAATCGTATGTCCCCATGGAATAAAAAGTGATTGATGATTTTGAGACATACATTAATGTGGATTTAGAATTCCTGGATTCTGAAGGTGAAGAATCATTATAAGAAATCTCACATGAGTTTACAGAACACAATTTTAGTGAGACGACTGGGCCTAAGGAATTTGATAAATCATTTGATGGCCCCAAAATTGAGGAACTTGATCCTGTTGGGGCTCACATGGCAGATTCAGATCTTGTTATTAAGGATTCAATTCAAAGCCCCATTCCTCAATCACACCCCATTGAACATATTAATGATTTTGTGATCATTTGAACCAAGTCAATTCTGATTCAGCAACAAATCTTGGATTTGGACATTTTAGAAGGGGTGATTAACATGCCTGTGGTTTCGAATTCTGAAATCCTAACTGTGAAGGATAGGAATTTAGAAATGAAGCTTTGGGAAGCCAATTCTTAGGGAAGCAAAAGATAGAGTCTGAGGGTGCCTATTTATCTGAAACCACAAACTTTCTACTATGACCCTTATGACATTTTTGACTCATTGATTATCCTTTTGAGCTTGATTTCTCTGTAACCCGACCTTTTGGACTTGGGTTGCATCCTCATAAATCGCAGGCCCGACCTCGCTTGCATACTAATCTTAGGTTTTGGGTAATTTTTATCCAGAACCTTAGATATAGTCGACCATGGGGCATGGGTCTGCACCATAATCTGATCCACATCTGTGTACATCTTTTCCTGGCAGGTCCAAAAATAGTTTTTCTTACTTTGATTTTGACCTACACTTATGAATTCTTTGTTTCTTCTTCATTATATAGTGTGCCTAGCTGAAGGCTCTAAATTCAGCACGTATACAGTTTCTTTTCATCTTGGAGCCAGCCTGTTATTCACACAAATCAGGTGCTTTCTACTCTACTCCACTTAGTTTCATGTCTTTTTAATACAATGAGGACATTGCATTAGATAGGCATGGGGGATGGATATTCATCTCTGAATTATTTCGTTAGCTCGGTAGATTATTTTTGTTTTCTTTTTATTTAGTAAAAAAAAAGTGTAATTAGGAAAGAGAACTTGGGCTTTAGGAAATTTTCAATGTTAGATAATAAAACTATATGACTTGAACACTTAGACTCTTCAGGTCTTCGAACTTAATCAGCTAGGGTGTCCACTAAAATGTGGACCAGTTTAGCGAGTCCTAGCCATTCTAAATTCAAATTTTAATTGGTTAAATAAGTTGGGGTGATAAATACACAACTTATTGACGAAGAGATTTTCGCTTATTTATGAAGATGATAGCAATAAAGTGATATGTCGTTGTGTTTTATGTGTTGGAAAATCTCTCAATCAAAAATTAACCACAATAAAAATGTTGCATCCACAGGGAGGAATAGAACCAATAAATACACGAGTAGAGGATTATGCTGTTTGCAGACAACTTTGCAACTTTAATGTGTGGAATATGGTACTCTAAATGGAGCTTGCAATTTCCTTAAAAGTTCAAGGTTATTTATGCAATTTTCATGTCAGGAATTAAGCTCCCAAAAATATATATATGATGCATGTGTAATGGCATATCATGGAAATTTGATTTGCATGCAAATATGATTTGAATTTCAAAGTAGAATGATGCACATAACATAAGTTAGGTAAATTCATGAAACTATAAGTGCATCCATGCAATGTGGCATGAATAAAATAATAATATTAAAGTGGCAATGGCTTGTAATGTAAATTTTAATTGGGGCAAAAATAGAGGATTTCTCCTCTCTCTTCCTCGCTTGAATGGCTATGCGTGCTTGGCGGCGAGAGTCGATGGGTTGGTGCACCTCGACAAGTGTTTCACAATGGTGGAGACATGGCGGCCGGTGGTGTCCGATGATGGCCGGATGGTGGAGAACAGCCACCGACCTGTTGGGCTCTGTTGGAGGAGGAGAACCATGTGTGGAGAGGCGGAAGAGCAACTGCCTGCGGGCGAGGCTACACTATGGGTGCACGTGCAAGGGTGCACGAGGGTGCACCTGTGGACATGGCTACCTGCAGACGTGCAAGGGCATGCTTGTGGGCGTGGCTGCCTACGGGAAGGCTACCTGTTGGTGGGGCTAAGCTATGGGCGTGCAAGGGCATGCCTGCATGTGATCTTGGCTACAACCATGCGGTCTTGGCCATGCGCGCTTGGTTGGCTACGGGCAGCTGCACTGCCTGCGAGTGCAGTGAGGCCTTGCACAGTGCGGTGAGGTAGTAGCGCAGTTGCAGGCACGTGGTGGGAGGTGCGATGCTTGCAGGGCACGCGGCTACGGTGGGAGTGCTGCGGTACTACGGGAGGGTGGTGAAGGCAGGCTGGACTGGTGGTGGGAGATGCTAGAGCACGCGGGGTGGTAGGCTGGAGTGCGCTTGGTGAAGGCGCTGGTGGCTACTTGGTGCGATGAGGGGGGGCTGGCGAGGGTGCGGGTGCAGGCTTGCAGTGGGGGCACTTGCAAGGTGGGTAGGCGATGGAAGCTATTGGGCAGTAGATGGTGTTTGCTTGGTTCCATAGTGCACTCCCTCTCCACGATGGGGAAGGTGGAGATGATCCCCACCAGGGGGAGAAGAAGAAGACTCCCTCTCTCTCGCCAAGAGCCTCTTTTATCTCCTCCCCTATCTGCAAGTCAAGGGATTTTTAAATCCCTTGCTAAATTTGCCCAGCGGCTATTGGGGAGGTGTTGCTGAGGCCGACGGCTATTGGGGGAGGGGGAAATTTATTTAACCCCCCTCGTCTCTTGCAAATTATTCCTACAATAATGAAACATAAAATAATTACATACTAAGTTATAGAATGCGATAGAATAGATAAAAACTTAAGTAATGATGCATGCAATTATTCTATCACCTAATGTAGTTATTATAAAATGTAAGAATAAAGTTAACATAGGTGTAACAATAGTCCATTAAAATGAACTCATCAAATACCCCCATGTCTAAGATTTGCTAGTCCCTAGCAAAAATGAAAAATAATAGAAGTAATCATAAGATTTCTTCTTTTCTTATTTCAAAACTTTAGAGATCCGGACAAATGTGAAGTGATAATAGCCTAGGTAACAGATCCAAGTGAAAAGTCAATTCGCATTAGGAGTTCGTACTTTACCATTGGTAAATATTTCTGTCAGGATAGGCAACTACTTCCCTCGGGGATAAAGCAGAAGATAATCTGTAATTTGACCCCGACTTTTGGCTTAGTTAGGAGATATCGAGTTGAATGGATTTGTATTTGGTGGCACTCACTCGTCTGGTGCCACATGTAGTCTAGTACCACAGACTCTAGCTAGATTATTAGACAAGTCAACTCATAGAGAGGCTAAACAACTGTGCTCTCTTGATATTCCTTGGCACTCACTCTTTTCTTTCTTTTCTTTCTGAGATCCCAAATCTCGCCAGATTTAGTAATTGTATTCACTGTTTGGTGGCCTCACATGGCATTCACACATCAATTAAAATCCTAATAACCCTACAACTAAGTTAGAGTTCTCAGCCAGTATTCGGGCTATCAGAAATATTGAAAGGTAGGTACGGGTCATATTTGGTGGATCGCGATAGGCATTTTTGTTGCCTCAGAAACAATGTTACAAAGATAAAGTTATGAACTTGGACTTTTTTTCTTTTTCTTTTCTCTCTCTTTTCTTCTTCTCTTTTTTTTTTTTGAATATAATTGTTTCTTCTTCTTTTTTTTTTCCTTTTTCTTTCTTTATCAATCAACATAGCACGACACATACTTTTATTTATGAGGCATTGTTAGGGATGATGATGATGGTCAAGAGGATATTGTGTGGCTTACTTGGTGGAAGTGTCTATTCTCGGCATCGGGAAGGAATGGATAGCACAGGCGTATTTCTGACCTTTGACACTATTACCCTCCATTAGTCGAGGACTCTATGAAGGATGGTCATAACCATCCACCATAGTCATATCTTTATTAAGACTCAATCTCTATGTATTTGCCTTATTTGGTGACTCTCAGGAATTCACACAAAGTACGCACACAGGAATAGAGAGCAAAAACTATACCTAACTCTGAAGTATCATCATCTAATTATCCAAAACTTAAGAGTCCTTGCACTAGTCTTAGCGCACCAGTAATCTCTCTACTTTCTTCTCACAAATATGAGGTGGATCTACTAGAAGATAGTATGTCTGACTCCCTATGAACTGTATAAGGGTTCAGTAGACTAAAAATGCTTATTGGCTTTCTTTAAAGATCCATAGCCCAGTCTACATGCACATGAAGTAAATGTACTGGATTCTAAACGTAAGTAATAATTCAAGAAGAAAAACCTCCAATGACAAGGATATTTTGCTAGGGACTAACCCATTCCGCTCAAGAAAAGAGATTTTTTTTTTTATATGCTAGCCTAAATGCATGAGTACTTCCTAAAATGCAAAATTCACCTCCCATGCCTAAATCCTACAATGTCCTCATTGTAAAATTAAAATAGGTGGAGAAAGGAAAGAAATCACTTGACGATGGTGTTATTCAGAACGCTGGGTTACCTCCCAACAAGCGCTACATTTTCTATCAGCAGCAAAACTTATAAGGAACCTGTAAGTCTGGTTCCAGACAAAAAAAGTTAGGCCCTAAAAATATGCATAACAGTGCAGGCTAAGAAAACAGGTAGCCACAGATGTTGGCGAGCTAATGATGCAACGTAATCCCAAATTCTCGCCAGAAGGTATGAAAGTGGAAAACCTCGTTGGCTACCTGGGGAGGTCTTGGAATAATAAAAGGAAAATGAAAAGGGACCTCCCGAAATGGAATAAGTGGAGGATAATAAGGATCCTCCAAAGTAGGACAAGTTTTAAAAGATAAAAACATTATTAGTTCAAACCCTTAAATGGCGAGACTAAAAGTACAAGCATCAATCCACACTTGCCATTCTACCTGAGGATGCACTGGCCTGATATGTTCTCTAGAAAGAATGTACATGAGTAGAGATCTGAGCCAAGGATTGGTTAGGGAGTGTAAGGGTTGTTTGTAGTGTTGGAAGGTAATGATTAAGTCCAATGAGGGCTTAGTCTGTGTTAGGTCCAAATCCAACAACAATTTAGATTGTGTATTCTCCCTAACAATTGTAGACAACTTCACATTACCCTGCCTATCATTAATGATTGGAGTCATATTTTCACCTTTCAGTATATGTGAATCAAGGGTAGACTCCAAATTATAACTCTTTGATGGCAGGGTGAAAATATCAGAATCATTATCATTAATTTCATCCCCGGATTTGTTTGGTTGACATGAGCTTTTGTTGGGGTGTATATGTGATTCATTAGTAATGGGAGGAGTTGGATCAGCATCCTTAATTATTCCTAAAGGAGGATCAGTTTTGATGTTTTGGAGCAAGCTTATATCACTGAATTCGTTATTCTTCTCGGGGTATAAATCCTCAATTGATGTGTTTTATCCCCGAGAGTCTCCCCTAGCCTTCTCACTTTTTTGTTTGTCCTCCTCTAATATCAACGCCTGGTTTGATGGAGGATGACTCTCAAAAGAAGGGAGGAATCTGGATTTCACCATACTATTTATATCCTCTAGAGGTAAATCCTCAAGTAATAAATAATTCCCCTATGATTCACTCCAGATTTTCAATCAGGTTCCTCCATTTGGGCATCCTAGTCCTCTGGAATAGACTCTTTATATCCTTGAGACCAAAATTGATCTAATTCATCCTCCATTCCCTTAAGGTCACCTTCATTAGGTTCATTTAAATCCTCAAGACGGTGAATGGTAGATGCTGATTCCCTAAGTGGAGGATCAAGAGTAGGCTCATTAAGGGTAGAATGGGATTCCACCAGATAATCAATAGGGGAAGTGATAGGAGCAATACAACCTTGACCTGGGTTAGTAGGGGTAAGGAGAATACTGTCATTGGGGTCAAGGTCCTCAAGAGGTACCATCTTCCCTTGCTTTTGACTCCAATATAGCTCGGGTGGATAATCACTAGGATCGTTCTCCTCTAGTGGCCGTGTCTCATTGGGAGAGTCTAAGTGATAGCAACATAAAACTGGATCCCTATTGTAATTGGTTTCCTCAGAATTATTTTCATGATCATGGTCATATGGGTAAGGATCAGAATTACTGGGAAGAGCGTAGCTAAGCTGTCTTATTTCTTTGTTTAATTGTTGACTATTCCTTAACATCACTCCCATGGATTCCATCATTTCCTTTTGTTGGTTTTGCATTTCTATCATAAAAGAGGAGAGGCTACTACTATCAGGTTGGGGAGGATAGTTAATTTCAGGCTCTGGTTTCCTAGGGGTGTCGGTCCAACCTCGATACGGAAAATCATTAAGGGTGAGAGGGTTGGGTGTTTGCATAGAAGTAGGGATTCCAGGGTTGGAAAATCTCGCTCCTAGGCTCTGCTCAAAATTGGGAGTTATCAGGCCAGTACTCCCAGGATAGGAATATGAATGATCCCATGAAGTGTCAATGTACCCATCAAAGGATGGATATGCTCGGGGCATGGGATCCTGGTTAAAATGATAGGAGTAAGGATAGTCCATTTCTTTCAATTAAATAGGTTAAACTCTCTTAGGATTTAAAAGAATTCAGGACACAAGCAGAAACTTCCTAGAGAGTTCTATCACTATCAAAACATACGCAAATCTAGTGGGATCTATTTTTAGTAGATTCTAGGTCTTGGAATTAAATGTTCAATTGGTGGACAAATAAGTTTTGCAAGAATTATGCTTCCTAGGCCAACCTTCGTTGGTGCCTATAACCTACTCACAAGGGATGGAAGTCTCGAATCAAGCCCACACACGAGGAACCGAAGTAACTTGGTGGATAGGCTTGTTAATTTCCGACTAACTTCCCTTGTGGTGCAAAGAGGAGAGGTAGAAGTTTATCTAGTGACCTTATGTGTAATGTGCACAGTGTCTCAGGTGTGCAATCATATGTTCATGTTTTTGAGTTTTGAAACCTTCACAAACAAGGTCCTTTTGCACACAATTTTAAGTCACAGCTTTTAAGGTCTAACCTCTTAGCAATCCCAATTTTTAAAGTTACCACTGAATTAATTTGATTCAAGACTTTAGTGGTCTTAGATTTAGGTTCAATGATGATGCATGACAGGTAATTGATGCTCAAGAGAAGACGTACCTTACTCCAGCTTTCTTCGTGCAAGAATGAATGCAATACAGTAAAGATAAACTAGATGCTGCTCATTCAGTCCTAGATGGTCATCCTATAGATATGCAACTTCTAGTAGGCAGTTCGAATATATATATATATAATAATAATAATAATAAGCAAACAAACCTAATCTAACTAACTAATCAACATGTTGTTCAAACAATTTGAATAATCCTATAATCTAAATAAATGGGAACATGCTCCGGCATACAAGAGCAATAAGAAATGAAGAAACACTGGGAACACATTCCCAAAAATAACCGACAAGGGTCCAAAAGATAGAAATTAAGTTCTAATGTCTATTTAAACTAAATCTAAACTAAGATCTATTGACTAAATCAGAAATAGGCTCCTTCGTAAGCCTACATGTGTGGGATCAAGGCCCATGTGCTCCTATTGCTGGTCTCCAGGTGGTGCCAAGGTCCACCAAAAGGATCGTCTCCACCGTGCGTGCCTACCGTGTACGTCGTTCAAGATTGATGTCGTCACTCTGCTGCTCCTGTCAACCCATCAGATTCCTTGCACAATAAGATAAAGAATGATCAGATAATTGCGCAACTCAGAATACTCAATAATAATAAAGTGAATCTATTGCGTCTGTTGCCTCCACGACAACAGTGTCATTTGATGGAGAGATTTTCGCTTATTTATGAAGATGATAGCAATAAAGTGATATGTCATTGTGTTTTATGTGGTGGAAAATCTCTCAATCAAAAATTAAAGTAAATATCAAATTTAACCACAATAAAAATGTCGCATCCACAGGAAGGAATATAACCAATAAATTCACGAGTAGAGGATTATGCTATTTGCAGACAAATTTGCAACTTCAATGCAAGGAATATGCAACTCTAAATGGAGCTTGCAATTTCCTTAAAAGTTCAATGTTATTTATGCAATTTTCACGTCAGGAATTAAACTCCCAAAAATATGTATATGATGCATGTGTAATGGCATATCATGTAAATTTGATTTGCATGCAAATCTAATTTGAATTTCAATGTAGAATGATGCACGTAACATAAGTTAAATAAATTCATGAAACTATAAGTGCATCCATGCAATGTGTCTTGAATAAAATAATAATATTAAAGTGGCAATGGCATGCAATGTAAATTCTAATTGGGGAAAAAATAGAGGATTTCTCCTCTCTTCCTCGCTTCAACGGCTGTGCGCGGCTGGCGGCGAGAGTCAACGGGATGGTGCACCTCGACGAGTTCTTCGCAATGGTGGTGACGTGGCCGAAGGTGGCCGGCGGTAGTCGAAGGGTGGAGAACAGCCGCCGGCCTGTTGGCCTCTGTTGGAGGAGAAGAACCGTGCATGGAGAGGAGGAAGTACAACTACCTACGGGTAGGGCTGCGCTATGGGCGTGAGAGGGCGCGCCTGCGGGTGTGGCTGCCTGCGAGCGTGCAAGGGCGTGCCTGTGGGTGTGGCTGCCTATAGGCGGGTAGCCTGCAGGCAGGGCTGCGCTATGGGCGTGCAAGGGCGGGCCTGCGGGCAGTCTTTGCTGTGGCCGTGCGGTCTTGGCCACACGCGCTTGGCTGCCTGCGGGCGACTGCACTGCCTGCAGGTGTAGTGAGGGCTTGCAGGGCACGGTGAGGCAGTAGTGTGGTTGCTGGAGTGCGGTGGGAGGTGCTATGCTTGCAGGGCACGCGGCTACGGTGGGAGCGCTGCGGTACTACGGGAGGATGGTGAAGTAGGATGGGTTAGCGGTGGGAGATGCTGGAGCGCATAGGGTGGTAGGCTGGAGTGTGCTTGGTGAAGACGCTGGTGGTTGCTTGGCGTAGTGAAGGGGGGCTGGCGAGGGCGCGGGTGCAGGCTTGCAGTGGGGGCACTTGCAAGATGGGCAGGCAGTGGAAGCTGTTGGCAGTGGGTGGTGTTTGCTTGGTTCCACAGTGCACTACCTCTGCACAGTGCGGAAGGTGGAGATGATCCCCGCCAGGGGGAGAAGACTCCCTCTCTCTTGCCAAGAGCCTCTTTTATCTCCTCCCCCATCCGCAAGTCAAGGGATTTTTAAATCCCTTACTAAATTTTGCCAGCGACTGTTTGGGAGGTGTTGTTTAGGCCGGCAGCTGTTGGGGGAGGGGGAAATTTATTTCACCCCCCTCATCTCTTGCAAATTATTCCTAAAATAATGAAACATAAAATAATTACATACTAAGTTATAGAATGCGATAGAATAGATAAAAACTTAAGTAATGATGCATGTAATCATTCAATAACCTAATGTAGTTATTTTAAAATGTAAGAATAAAGTTAACTTGGGCGTAAGAATAGTCCATCAAAATGGACTCATCACTTATCAACCCACCCTCTGGTTTGAGGGGACTTTAAGTCTAAGCATCTACACACTATTTTCACTGACTCACTTTTCGACGGTTTTAATGGAAATTGAGTAGTTAATGAACCTTCTAGGGTGGTATGGCTGGCAAGTTATCATGGGTAACAACCCATTGGCAATTTGTCCAAAGTCCATTCACACAATCATTCTTTTCCTACTGCCTTTAGGTAAATCTTAGATCAGGGAAGCCACCTACATAAAAATAAAAAAAATAAAAAAATAGAAAAATATCCAAAAAGAAAAAAAGGAAAAAAAATAGAAAAGGAGAAAGCTAAAGAGAAAATAAGAAATAAGACACACTTCACCATACGAGTATGGCTGGTAGGTTATCTTGGGTAACAACCCTTTGATAGCTTGTCTAGAACCCAGCTCAAAAAATGCACGTATAATTCCAAACCACTTAGGAAGAAGCGGAGAAGTAGAATAAGTTGGGGAGATATACATTGGGTTTGCCCTTGTGTTGACCCCATAAAAATAAAAGTAGGGAGAAAGCTACCAGTCAGATAGATACACCTTTAGGCTGAATTTCTTTTCAAGGTCACCTAGGGGCATAGAAACTCGAAGTCCGTTTTAATCGCCAATCAGTGAGTCTATCACATTTCAAACATAAAGATATTTAGAACTTAGGGTTCTCTTTGAGTCTTGGGTGGGTTGAGTGGCTGTAGAAAGCTACTCCAGAGCCGTAAACTGAAAAATCTAAAAGAATTAGAAAAGAAGAAAAAGAAGAAAAAGATCCTTCTTCGAAAAAGGTGAGGGCTTGAGGCGATCTATATTTTGGCAGACACCCAGGCACTGTTGTGTCTCTATAGTTCAGGTCATAGTTGAAATCTCTAAGTATTGAAAAATAACAATTACCCAAGAAATCTGACCTAATTCTCTTATAAATAGCATGTAATTTTGCTAGGGAACAGCAAAAGATAGGCATGGGGGTGTGATGTAAACATGCTTATATCACATAAACTATCTATTTTTGCATGATCTTAGACATATAGTTGCAACAAACATTATAAATATTGCATAACATGCATCATCATGCATTTAGGATAGGTTGTATAGATTTTAGCTTAATTTCTCCTTTTTATGGTCAGGTGTAGGGCAACATTTAATTGGGGCCTCGGGTTGAAGATCCAACCGTACAGATCTGATCAGGGCGATGATTGGAGTTTAACGACTCCAAGATTGCCCCGATCAGACATCTGTAGCATCAAATGTAGTCCAAGAAAGGCAAAAGGTCAAGGGGCCAAGATGGTGTAAATCCATACATAAGATGACAAATCCAATCACATGGATGGGTTTGGATAAACGATCACAGCCCAGCAACGTGAAAATCGATCCAATCCGACATCCATGGCACCATCGACAAGGCACAAAAGTTTGATGGCCAAGATGGTGCCACATGGCACCATCTTAGCCGCCCACACGGGCCAAAGGCACCCGCTCCCTCTCTCTCGTCAACCACGCGATTAGATATAGGTCGTTGGATCTTGATCCAACAGCCATGGATGCTCATGCCTTAATTCATAAATGCAACCAAATGGCAGCCATAGCATAGCAGCTGGGCACTTCACAAGCGAGAGGAGGATGCGAGATCGAGCCCCACCCACATCAAATTGCGTAGGCGAGCAGGCATAGCTCAAATTGGGCCATCAGATCTCTATCATGCGGCGAGAGATGCAGCTACGTGGAGTTTTTAGTGATGCGTTGAGCACACATGAATGTGAGGAGGCAATGGGTGCATGCTCATTAAGCCCACGTTTGGGGTTTTTAGTGATGCTTAAATCCATCACTAATTACCCTAAATTAATGTTTTTAAGCATGCAATGACCAAATTATCCTTAATCCCTACAACTATAAAAGGAGATCCATACAACTCAAATTTCTGATCCCTTTCTCTTTTCTATCACCCCGTCCAAAGCTCTAGGAGCTTGTCCCAAACCCTAGATGATCCTCTAGAGTTAAAAATATAATTTTTCCACCTTCTCATCCCATTTGTGGAGCATTCTGTAGTGGTCCTCTCACTGCCATTCGGGAAGCGGATCCCACTGTGATGTCACCCTACTCCGTTCTCTGTCGTTCATTGTCATTCTCCTTCGTCCCACATCTCACCACCTTCGTCCGGGCACTCCATCAACACGACTCGTCCTCCAAGCACTCGTTGAGGAGGATAACTTCTCTCCACCCTTTTACTACTTTCTAGAGTAGATTTACTGCTTTCTAATTGTATGATTTCCTACTTTCTACTGTAGTGGTTAGTTTTAATAGACATCATTCTATGATTATGAAATCCAAGTTTATTCTCTCTATTTTGTCTTTATTTGTAATATTCTCTCTCTCTTCTAGTCATTATTCTTTAAGTAGATGGCTAGTTTAGATCTATTCGACCAGCTATTCTGCTTCATGACAAATAAAACAAACACGATTTTAAATCAAACATCCGCCTCCCTGTGTTCGACCCAGAATTCCTTTCTAGTTTCGGTTAAATTTATTTTCTAATGATTTTTCTCCCAAATTGCACTACATCAATGAGTTTTCCAAACTCAAATCTTTTTTGCGACGATTCTTTACTCCAATAGGCTCCAATGCAGAAGAGCAGGGGGTCGTCCGAGAAATAGAACTTGGCTTCAGATATAAATTTGAGTTTCTGGTCCTTGGATAAATTCGTGAGAATCTTTCTTGTGACAAGATAATTTACAATATCGGCATACCAGGGAAACTCAACAGAATGGCTTGCCAACAAAGATTCATCTGGAAATCGGTCTAAAATGGGCAGGGAATAATGATGTATGCTGGGTTTAATATGGATAAGTGATCCGCCAAAACATTTTGTGCTTCAACTTTATCACGTATTTCAACATCAAATTCTTTCAAGAGAAGGAGCCATCTGATAAGATGGGCTTTGGCATCCTTCTTTGCCAACAAATGCCGGAGGGGTAGAGTGGTTTGTGAAAATTATCACTTTGGACCCAAGCAAGTACGATTGGAATTTCTCCAACCTGAATACTACTATTAGCAGTTCCTTTTCAGTGACAGTATAATTGCACTAAGCCTCATTCAACATCTTGCTAGCGTAGTATGTTACAAAAGGCTATCGCTCCCGATGTTGGCCTAAAATACCTTTGATAATGAAATCAAAGGCATCGCACATCTCAAAATCGAGAGACCAATCGGGTGGTTGGAGATTTGGAGAGTTGGAAATAGCACTTCGCAAGGTCTCGAAGCCATTGAGACAAGAGGCATTAAAATCAAATAGGACATCGACTACTTGAAGATTCGTCAATAGGCAAGCAATTTTTGAGAAATCGTGTATAAATCTCTGGTAAAATCCAACGTGGCCCAGGAATGATCTGATCTGTTTAACTGAGAAAGGTGGAGGTAATCGAGATATGATTTCGAATTTAGGTCGGTGAACCTTGAGTCCATTAGATGAGATCCTATGTCCTAGTACAATGCCATCCCCCACCATCAATGGATTTTTCCCCATGAGAGTACTAGGTTTACTTCAATGCATCATTTCAGGATCTTGGTGAGGTTATCAAGACAAGATAAAAAGTCATCTCCAAAAATGGAAAAATCATCCATAAACACATCCACATAATCCCCAATCATGTCAAAGAAAATAGCCATCATACAATGATGAAATGTCATTGGTGCATTGTAGAAGCCGAAGGGCATTTGCTTAAAAGTGAATGTTCCAAAAGTGCATGTGAATGTGGTCTTGTCTTGATCTTCTAGGCTAATCACTACTTGATTATACCTGGAGTATCCATCAAAAAAGCAAAAGAAACTTCACCCAGCTAACCGATCTAAAATCTCTTCAATGAATGATAAAGGAAAATGATCCTTCTAGGTAGCTGTATTCAGTTTCCTATAGTCTATGCAAACCCGCCATGAAGTCGGAGTGCGGGTTGGGATAGATTCACACTTGTCATTCTTTATAACGGTGAATCCTGCTTTCTTGGGCATGATTTGGATAGGACTCAACCACTGGTTGTCGGAAATCGGATAAACAATGCCTGCATCCAGCCATTTGATGATCTCCTTCTTAACAACCTCTAGAATATTCGGGTTCAGCCATATTTGAGGTTTTCTCGAAGGTTTCACCCCCTCATCTATGTAAATGTGATGAGTGCAATACGAGGGGCAAATCAGAAGTGTGAGTCAAGTGACTTTCCGAATAGTAGCTCTATGTTCTTGTAAAATAGAAATCAATTGACTCTCCTGTTCCTCGGTCAAGTGAGCACTAATAATAACCAGGTATGTCTCACTTTCACCCAATAACATGTATTTGAGTTCAATCATGGGTGGGTCAGAATAAGAAGTGTGAGTACGTAGGAGGAGCAGAATCAGTTGCTGGAATATGATGATCCTGATAAGCAAGGATTCCTACTGGTTTGCCACCTACTAAATAGTCAGTTGTGATTGCATTAATAGGAAACATGTTTGTTGTAGTCATGCCTTCCTATGTTAACAGAGGGGATTCAGTAATTTGTGGATCAGGATAGGTAGAATTAGGGGTGTCTTGGTCAGATGAATACCCTAGACAATCGAATCCATGGGAAAAAATGTGCATTGCAATGGTCTTAGTCCTATGTGGATTGAGGTCTAGAACCTTGACAATGAAGATGAATGCGACATTGGGTGGTCACAAAGGAGCCCAATGTTACCATAGAAAGCTGATTCTTCATCTTCACCATCCTCTATGTGATCACAATCGATGTTCCTTGATGCCTTGAATATATGCAGTCCAAGTCTTTCATTTTCTAGGGCAATCTCCATACACCTGGATGCGTAGTCGGTGTTTGCTCAAGCTATCAGCAGAAATCGGTGACCCAAAATGATTGGTGCATCACAGAGATTAGGAGGAACCACCATCTCAAGAATGAAAAAGTCTGCGGGATGTCATTGATTTCAAGATTGAATTCTTGAAGTAAAAGAATCCATCTAATGAGCCAAGGCTTAGCGTGCTTTTTGGCCAAGAGATGTTTCATGGTCGAGTGGTCAGCATAGACGATGACACGAGAAGCTAACAGATAAGCCCTAAACTTTTCAAGAGTAAAGACTATAGCAAGTAATTTTTTCCCAGTGTCTGTATAATTCCTCTCGGCCTCGTCCAGAGTCTTGCTAGCATAGTAGATAATAGAGGGCTTCCTATCAATTTTCTAACCCAAGACAACCCTGATCGCGTTATCAGAAGCATTAGTGATAATCTTAAATGGGGTTGTTCAGATCGGTGGTTACAACACCATGGCACAAGTAATTACCATTTTTAATAAATCGAATGCCTTGCAACACGATTCATAAAACTCAAATGGCTTATCTTTGGCCAGAAGATTGCTTAGTGGCCAAGCAACCTTCGACAAGCCCTTGATGTACCTCCTATAGAAA
This sequence comes from Thalassia testudinum, assembly GCA_037157565.1. Taxonomy (NCBI): domain Eukaryota; kingdom Viridiplantae; phylum Streptophyta; class Magnoliopsida; order Alismatales; family Hydrocharitaceae; genus Thalassia; species Thalassia testudinum. Next base: position 124,242,460 of record JAZHRO010000014.1, on the reverse strand, counting down.
CCTACATGACCAGGGAATGAACGGATTTGTTTAACAAACGTTGCTGGGGGAAGTTTAGATATAGCATCCACCTTAGCTTTATCAGCTTCAATGCTTTTGCTAGAGACCACATGACCTAAGACAATGCCTTCTTGTGCCATAAAGTGTCTCTTTTCCCAGCTAAGTACCAACTATGTGTTAATGCATCTTTTAAGGATTAATTCCAGGTTAGCCTGGCAGGACTTGAAAGAATATCTGAAAAATGGAGAAATCATACATGAATACCTCAAGCTCCCACCATGTCAGAGTTGATGGCTAACATGCACCTTTGAAAAGATGCAGGTGCATTACAAAGCCCAAAAAGCATCCAGTAGAATGCAATGGTTCCATAGGGATAGGTGAAAGTTGTCTTTTCCTGGTCTTTAGGATGGATAGCAACTTGGTTATATCCCGAATAACTATCCAGGAAACAAAAATACTTCTGCCCGACTAACTTTTCAAGGATCTGATCAATGAACTATAAAGGGAAATGATCCTTTTTAGTGGTTGTGTTTGACTTCTTGTAATCAATACAGACTCTCAAAGAGGAAGCTGAAGGGGACGTAATGGATTCCCCTTTCTTGTTAGTCACCACGATTATTCCCCCCTTCTTGGGAACAATCTACATGGGGCTAACTCAGGGACTATTCAAGATTAGGTAAATGATTCCTACATCGAGCAACTGAATAATTTGCTTTTTAATCACTTCTTGCATATTGGGGTTTAATCTCCTCTGCATCTCATAAGAAGGGCAAGATCCGTCTTCCATATTGGTCGAGCTTGTTTCGTGTGTTAGAAATCGCAGTTACAAGTAACCTATCGCCGTAGTTGCAAAACATGTCGATCAGATAAAATTTATACCAAAAATCCAAGGGAGTCCCAGGTCGAACACAGGGAGGCAACGTTTACTTTACGTGAAAACTATGCTTCGATACATTTGCTTTTGGTATTTTAGGGTTCTGTTATTTTTTAGTGTTTTTGAAATAAAAGACAAGCAAATGAATCACTAGATAGCGATGTGAAACAAAACTGATATATATTACTTCCAATGTCAATTACAATAAACTATGAAAGCATAAAAAGAGAGGGGGGTGAGAGGAAATCTCCTGAATTGGTTGTTCAGTGAGATGATGGCACCTGACGGAAGCTCGGACGAAGGAGATGAGGAGTGGGACAATGGAGGTGAGATGCAGGAGGACGTCAGGTCGAGGAAAGCTTCGGTGTAGCTCTGGAATGGAGGTGAGAAGACGGAGGTTATTTGCTACCGGAATGGAGGTGGGAGGATGGCTCCAAGGCGACCTATGAAGGGGGATGTGAAGTTGGACGAATATTTGGTGGGGCAGAGGTTCGTTATACTAATAGGAGCCTTAGGTGCTTGAGAACAAGCTTAAATGGAGCGTTGGTAGACTTGCTAGAGCTTGGGAGTAGGTGGGAGTAGAGTAGGTAGAGTTGGCTTGGAAGGGAGGAGCTGTAGGTCCTTCTATAGTGGAGGAGAAGAGGCAAAAATAGGTATTGGACCATTAGAGAAATCCAGACCGTCGCTGGAAGCGTCGATGTAGGCAGCTCATGCTTGCTCATGCCTGCTCGCGGCCAAAGCTGGCTTTGCTGGAGTGCGAAGAATTAGCGATGGCTGTAAGCGTCACTGTAAGTCCAGGTCATGTGTCGCTGTAAATCTAGCTCAAGCATAACTGGTGCTACACTCCCTCACCTTGCTGCGCGTGTGCCCCCATGCGCTTGCACTGCATTGTACGCATGAGTGCCTGTGCGTGCGCACGTGCACCTACACTACTGCACACGTGCGGTGGCATGTGCATGCGCTGGGCGACCTGGGCAGTGCCACATGGCGTAGTCTACGTCGTCCATCTTCTTCTTGTTGTAGGGACTACTGCAGAGGTTGGATTGAGTGGATTTTCATGCCGTTAGGTTATGATCGTCGATCCGAATCCATCCGCGCAGTCGGATTTGTCATTTGAAGTTTCGAATTATGTATCCTAGTCCCTTGGCCATTGATCTTCCTTAGACTGCATATGGCGCTACGGGACTCCGATCGAGGCAATTTTAGAGGCATTGAACTCTGATCGTTGTCTTGATTAGATCCGTACAATCGGATCGTCAATCCGAGGCTTCGAAATAAATATCCTTCTCTCCAAACCACAAAAAGACGCAATTATCTTAAATTATATACAACTACTTTAAATGCAAAATGATGCATGCTGTGCAATATTTATAACATGAAATGCAAATCTAAGCCTAGGAACATGTATGAATAGGCATTTTTCCATCAATAAATGTGTTTACATCATACCTCCATGCCTATCTATTGCTAGTCACTAGCAAAATTAAACTGTATGCTATGTATAAAAGCTGAATTTGCATTAGATCGCTTAAGCCTAAGCCATTTATTAAAATAGAACATTTCAACAAAGGTCCTAAACTACGAAAGCTCAACAGTACCCGGATGCCTGCCAGAATGTAGACTGCCCAAGTCCTCGCCTTATTTGAAAAGGGAAGATACATTTTTATTATTGTTTTTCTTCTTTTCTAACATTTTTGTACTTTTGGAATTTAAGAGTTCCTGGATAACTTTTTATGGCCACCCGACCCACCCAAGACTCGAAAGGACTCTAAGTACTAAGCATCTTTGTGAAAAAGTGATAGACTCACAAAACGGCCGTTAAGACGGACTTCGGGTTTCTATGACCCTAGGTGACCTTGCCTAAAGATTTATCTTTACGATCAGTAGCTTTCTCCCTACTTTTGTTTATGGGGCCAACACAAGGGCGAACCCAGTGTATATCTCCCCGATTTATTCTACTTCCTCACTTCTTCCCTACGTGTTTTGGGAATTATTGTGCATTTTTGTGAGCTGGGCTCTGGACAACTGGCCAATTGGCTATTACCCATGACCACTTGCTAGCCATACTCGTACGGTGACGTGTGACTTTATTATTTTTTATTTTCTCCTTTTTCTTTTTTTTCCCCTTTTTTTTGAGTGTTTCTCTTTTTCTTCTTTTTAAGTAGGTGGCTTCCTTGATCTAAGATTTACCTAAAGGCAGTACAACGAAAATGGTCTTGTGGCTGGGCTCTAGACAACTAGCCGATGAGTTGCTATCACCGACAACTTGTCAGCCATACCACCCAAGTCAGTCCATTAGCTACCCAATTTCCGTAAAAGTCATCGGAAAGTGAGTCGGTGAAAAAAAAATGTGTGTAGATGCTTAAGCTTAAAGTCCCCTCAAATCAGAGGGCAGGTTGATAAGTTGCATACTTATCATCCCAAATTATTTACCAAATTAAAATAAATTTTAGTTGGCGAGAACTTGAGACTAAGTCCACATTCGAGTGGACGCCCAGGCTAATTAAGCCCAAAGACCTGAAGAGTCTAAGTGTTTAGATCCTCTGGTATCATTTCCTAAAGTTAATAACTTCCAAATGCCTAAGTTCTCTTTTCCTAATTTCTTTCTTTTTTTTATCTTTTCTTAAATTTTTTAATTTTTTTTCTAATTTTATAAGAAACTAGAAGAAATTCTACAGAGTTAACATAATGATTTTAGGAATTGATTATCCACCCCCCCATGCCTAAATGATGTAATGCCCTCATTGTAAAAATAAAGGCATGAAAAGGGCAGAGTAAATAGAATATCACCTGAGTGTCGTGAAAATCTGGTCAGCTCCGCAAAGAGAAGAGTGTATACACACGTGCTAAGTTTAATGCCTTTAGCTAGGCATAACATACATACAAAGAAGAAATTGAGAATTCACAAGTGCGGATCAGAATCAAAATAAAAATATTGATCCTGAAACCTGCCAACAGAATATGTCCATAGACATGGACAAGATTATGGTCTAGGCCCATGCCTCAGGGTTGAGTGGTTCTCAGGTTCTGGATGAAAATCTCCCAGAACCAAAGGTTGTTGTGTTTGCAAGGCTAGGCATGCAGTTTAGTGGTGTGCAACCCAAGACCAAAGTGTCGAACAATGGGTAAAGATGGTTCAATAGGTGCGATTGTCCACTTAACATCTAGCTCAGAAAAATAATTAGTTATTTTGAGCTTGGGTTGCACGTAAAAGATATCGTAAGGGTCCTGGTAGAAAGTAAGTGGTTTTAGGTCAATAGGTACCCTTAGATCCAAAATCAAACTTCCCTCAGAATTAGCCTCCTAAATTTTTATTTCAACAATTCTATCCTCCAACATCAAGGGCTCAGGCTTCGGGACCTCTAACATATCATTCACCCCATATGATTCTCCTAAGTCCAGAAATCGTGGCTGAATCAAGATTGACTAGAGAACAAAGATCTCAGAAGTCAGCTCTTTTGGGTGTAGATGAGGACTGGGGTCACTAATTGAATCATCAAGATTCGGATCCTCCAAGTTAACCCCAACCGAATCCAAATCTTAAATGAATGAGCTATCAATTGGTTCATCAGATTCCCCATGCCCGTTTGTCTCACTAAAATCATTTTCCTTATGTTCAAGTGAGACTTCACCTAAAGATTCTTCACCCACAGAGTCAAAGAATTGATGATCCTCATTTATATATGTTTCAAAATCATAAATCACTTCATGATCCAAGGAGACATAATTTTCTTCGTTTCCTAACTTGGGGATCTCAGGTGAATCAATCGGTTCATCCTCAAATGGTTGCTCTAGCCCAACCTAGCCATCCCCAGTCTCTAAAAATGTATCCCCCCTGACAGGTGCCTGAGCGGATTCGGACATTGGCTCTCCGGAAGGGGGTTCATCTTGACAATCATCCCATGATTTGACTAGTGCACCCATAAATTTCATCCTAAACCTCGACAATTTCCCAAGAAGAAACTCACCTAGGTCCCTATCCCTAACACTTTGTAGCAAATCCAATAGAGAACTATTAAGTTCATCAATCATTTCAATCATAGGCTCCAGTGTTTCAGTGCATGGTGTTGGCTGAGCTTCTAAAGATTGGATGGTGTTCCTCAAGTTAGCCAACACTCTATCCTAGATCTGGTTCACCTGAACCAACTGGTTCGATTCAGGTTTGGGTGGGTTTGGGTTAAATCTAGGGGAGTCAAGATGTCGAGGTTCTTGGGTTCCTCCCTGATATTAGGTCATCTCAAGTTGTTCAAAGAATGGTGGTGACCTATATTCAGTGGAGTACTAGGCGGGGTAGGTGATATAATCATCATATCCTTCCTGATTGTAGATTGGGTTGGTTTGATCATCAAAGGATCGAGATCTATAATCATTGTAGCTCTGGGAAGGATAGTAATCATAATCTTGTTGTCCAAGGTTAGGCCCTGGACACAAAGGTCCAGATTCATATCCCCAATCGAAGTCATCCGGGCTAGTGGATGGATAATTACAAGTTAAGTTGGGATAGTAAACATCTTGGTGGCAAGTGGTGGTAGGAGGATAGGTTGTGAAATGTGTGTAGGATGTGGAAGGGTACATGGTGAAGTAAGGAGGGAAATCAGAAGAGAAAGGAGCCCTACAATACAAAAATACAATTCTGTCCTTAGGATGGGTAGCCTAAAGGTCTACAGACTCTCAGAATCTGTCCTAAGATTATGGACGATTTACTCTACTTATGTCCAGGCAATCCAACCAGTTAGAAGGAGGGACTGGGGAGAAGGTTCTTCCTTTGGCTTGCACCTCCAATTCCTAGTGTACCCCCCAGTCGCGGTCGTTTGATGCTACTCCCCTAGCCAGACATCAAATTGACTAGTTTAAGCAGGTTAATCATGAACAATCTCAATTTGGATACTGACGAGCAAACCAGTCCTTAGAGCCAACGTCTAATCAATTTTAGTTAGGCTTGGGACAATGGTGCTTCAGGAATGTGATGAGCCCTTTAGATGGGTTATGCCCTTAATGATCAGTTAAAATGTTTGTGTGTGCACAACCAGGGTTCTCAAACAAGGTTATTTGATGATGTGTCTTTTAGGATTTAACCTTGTTTAGTAGCTTATAGGGTTTAATTCTTAGGTTGGTTGAATCAAGGTTTAGTAGAACACTCCAAGTTTTGAAAGCACGGGTGATGATATATTCCTTTAAAAATCAAAAATAATCTGGAGTGCCTGGTTCAGTCTGAAGAATCAACCCTAAGTGGCAAGCTACTTGATGGATCAGTTTTAGATTGAGTGGTGTGGCCCAAACAACTCAATTAATTGGCCTATTGCACCACTTAGTTAGGGCACACAAGAATGCTTAACCTATTCAGATTTCTACTCACTTATGTATATTTAGTTGAAGTGTACTGGGTCCATAGGTTAGATCCTGGTTAAGTGGTAGAATCAAAGTAATTGTGTGCCTTAGGATAAGAAGTTGTGGGTGTTAAATGTGTAGCTCTCAAAAAATCCCACAATCAAATAACACTTTTTTTTAATTTTTCTTTTATTTAAGTGGATGGCGAGGTGAGTGGAGGTGGCAAACAAACAACCAAATCTATCCTAGGGTTTATAAAAAACACTTAAGTTGATTTGGGTTTGAGTTATTAGGTTATGGAATGAAAACTAAGGTGGGGGTGGTGTAGGGGACACTTACAAAACACTCTACCAGCACTTTACTCCGGTCTACCACACTTGGATCTTCATGCTAGGGTACCTGCAAGATAGTAGATTAAAGATAGGTAGGGTTATTGCTATGTAAATGCAAAGAAACACAATAAACAATAAAGTAAATTCCGTTGCCTCCCCGGCAACGACACCAAAATGGTCGGGCATGTTTTGCGTGTTAGATATCGGGGTTATGAGTAACTCGATGTTGTAGTTGTAAAACACGTCAATCAGATAAAATTTATACCAAAACTCCAAGGGAGTCCTGGGTCGAACACAAGGAGGCAATGTTTACTTTATGTGAACACCACGCTCTGATTTATTTCTTTTTGGTATTTTAGGGTTTTGTTTTTTTTTTTATTTTTGAAATAAAAGACAAGCAAATGAATCACAAGATAGAGATGTGGAACAAATCTGATATATATTACTTCCAATGTCATTTACAATAAACTATGAAAGCATAAAAAGAAAGGGGGGGTGAGAGGAAATCTCCTGAATCAGTTGTTCGGTGAGACGACAACGCCCGGTGGAAGCTCAGACGAAGGAGGTGAGGAGCGGGACGATGGAGGTGAGATGCATAAGGACGTCGGGTCAAGGAAGGCTTCAACGTAGCTCTGGAATGGAGGTGAGAAGATGGAGGTGATCTGCTACCAGAATGGAGGTGGGAGGACGTCTCCAAGGCGACTTATGAAGGGGGATGGGAAGTTGGATGAATAATTGGTGGGGTAGAGGTTCGCTATACTAATAGGAGCCTTGGGAGCTTGAGAACAAGCTCTAATGGAGCATTGGAAGACTTGCTAGAGCTTGGGAGTAGGTAGTAGTAGAGTAGGTAGAGATGGCTTGGAAGGGAGGGGGTGTAGGCCCTTTTATAGTAGAGGAGAAGAGGAAAAAATAGGTATGGGACCATTAGTGACATCCAAGCTGTCGCTGGAAGTGTCGCTATAGGCAGCTCATGCCTGCTCGTACCTGCTCACGCCCAAAGCTGGCTTTGCTGGCATGCGATGAACTAGCGACGGGTATAAGCGTCGTCGTAAGTCCAGCTCATGAGTCGCTGTAGATCCAGCTCACGCATAGCTTGCACTGCGCTATGCTGCGCCGTGCGCATGCACGCCCACGCACGCACTAATGCCACGCTGCTGCATGCATGCGGTGGCACGTGTGTGCACTGGGCGACCTGGGCTGCGCCAAGTGGCGTAGTCTGGGCCTTCCATCTTCTTATTGTAGGGACTACTACAGAGGTAGGATTGTGTCGATTTTCACGTCGTCAGGCTACGATCGTTGACCCAGATCCATCTGCATGGTTAGATTTGTCAGTTGAAGCTCCAAATTTTGTCTCCTATTCCCTTGGCCGTTGATTTTTCTCAGACTGCATATGGTGCTACGGGACTCCGATCGAGGTGATTTCAGAGGCGTTGGACTTTGATCGTCATCTTGGTCAAATCTATATAGTCGAATCATCAATCCGAGGCTCTGAAATAAATATCCTTCTCTCCTAACCACAAAAAGGATGCAATTAACCTAAATTATATACAGCTACTTTAAATGCAGAATGATGCATGCTATGCAGTATTTATAACATGAAATGCAAATCTAAGCCTAGGAACATGCATGAATAGGCATTTTACCCTCAATAAATGTGTTTACATCACATATAAATTCAATGATTGTAATAAGTTGGCTCGATCACTCTAAGTTTGTGGATGGTCCAACCAATTGCCTCTTTATTTGTCTTAAGGACCTTAGTCAACTTTATCTCTTGCTCCTTAGTCAATTTAGCACTAATAATCACAAGGAGCATCTTTTTGGGTCCCAAAAACTCATACTTTGAATTCTTAGGCAATGGTTTCAGTTCAAGTTTGGGCAATTTCAGGATAGAAGGCATGGAGGATGTTGATGAAGATTCATCAGGATGGTCTAAAGGAAGAGGTTGGGATTGAATAGAATCAGCAACCTCTTTGGGGTGTGGCGAGTCAACCATGAAGCATTGTGGGTTAGGCTCATCTATAGTAGTAAAATCCTCGAGAACATTGATAGCTGTGCAAGTCTCAACATTATATCTATATCCCAAAGTTCCTCAATATATCCACAATCCTCAAACTTATTAATCTCCCTAAAAATATCAAGTGTTAAATTCCTATCTCCGAAGGCAACCACCATACTCCTTCATTCCTAGTTTATATTGTCCATAGAGGTAGCTAGGAATGGATGCCCTAGAATGATGGCCGTGTTCCTTAAGTCTTCAGGTACATCCATTTCAAGGATGAGAAAGTCTATAGGAAAATAAAAATCCTTGACCTTGACAACAACATCCTCAATAATGCCTTTCAAGGTGGTGTTAAAATGATCCACTAATTGCAGCGTTACTGAGGTCGGCCCGAGTTCACCTAACCGGAACTTTTCATACAGGGAAGTAGGGATTTGGTTAATGGATGAACGTAGATCTAGTAGTGCCAACTCAAAAGTGTAATCCCTGATAACACATGAAATCAAGGGGGCACTTAGATCTCTCCTTTTCTGAGGATGGTGATGCAAGATAACGGAACTAGCCTGCTCAGAGTGCATTGCCTTCCTCGGGGTAGGTTCCTTTGGCTTACGCTTTTGAGTACATAAATCATTCAAGAACTTAGCGTAAGTTGGGATATGTTTAATAGCATCGAGGAGTAGGATATTGATCTCCACACTTTTGAATATATTGAAGAGCTCCACATTGTTATCTATGGGTTTCTGATACGGATCTTACACAGTTTGTAAAATACGTCATTGTAATTCGCAAAACCAACCAACTCTTAAATTTCTAAGACCTAGATAGGGAAGTATCTAGGGTCATCCAACGAGGCAATTTTTTGTGAAATCAAATCTCTTGCCTAGAAATGGAAATCAACTTTCTTTTTGGTCTTTTCAAAATTATATTTTTTATGCTTTGAAATGACTGGAAACAAGCGAATTGTTGATAGCTAGAAAATAGTCTACACCTAATTCACTATAGTACTATTAAGGTGACAAGTAGAGCCTCTCCCTAACCTCACCCTAGTCATGTGGAGGCCTAGAGTAATTTGGGAGAGGGGTGAAGAAAATGTTAGACAAAAGTTCTAAAAGACTATGCAACAAAAAGATAACTGAAGGCAACTTGAATTAAAGGAAATTGTGTACACAAAACCTAAAGAGGAATGCTTCTACTCTACTTGAAAATACAAGAAAAGAAAAACACAAATCCTCTATATAAAATTGTGAAGAAGAGGGGGCTTCTTGCTCCAAGCTGAATAGCTTTTTGACTTGAAAAGAGGTCTCCTTCTTCTCCTTCCTACAAAGGATCCTCCAGGAAGGTGTGCTCCAAGATAGTTGTAAGCCCAAAGGGAGGGGTGTGCACTTGCTTCTCCCAAGGGTGGACGTCCACCCTAAAACGTCCTCCTTTGCCTGGCCATCCTCCTAGTGATGGAATGCTCCTCCTCCTCGGTGTGGCACAAGAACAAGAGAGAAAGGGAAGAAGGCACCAAGGGGGCGAGTAGGATGCCCCCTTATTCTTCTCCCTCCTCCTTCTTATTGGCCATGAGTTGTAGGTGGATATGGGGTAGAGTTAACACTAATGGAGGTTGAAGAAATGTGGGTAGTTAATGGTGTATTTATAGGAAGGGAAGGTCGTGGTTGGCATGGAGATGATGGAGGGCTAGGATTAGGTTTTGGGAGGTGGTTAGGGATCCTAGGGTGGAGGGTGTTTGGCACCAACCAAAGGGGTTTGTAGGGTGGTAGTTATGGTGGTGTTGGTGGCTCTTGGTGGTGGAGAGACACCACTAAATTGCTGCCAACCTAGGGTCTTCTAGAAGGGGGGTTAGGTGAATGGTGGAGATGGATTGAGGGAGTAGGTGTAGGGTTGAGATGAAGACATTTTTTGAGGGAAAAGTTGGTTTCAAAGAGGGGGTGGTTATGGGTGTTTTTGGCACCAACTTTTGGTGCCCATTGGTGGTGGTTGAGAGATGAAGAGGTGGCTATGTTGTCACCAACTTAGGGGTGGACTAGGTAGAGCTTAGGTGGACTTAGGTTGGGTTACTTGGTGGAGCTAGTTAGGTAGAGTTTTAGGGTGGTGGAAGGGAAAGGGAGCTAGAGCATAGCTAAACTAAGCTAGCTAAGCTAGCTTAGCTAGTAATAAAGTAGAGAAGGAGGCAATTGGAGCTAGGGTTTGACGGGAAGAGCTGGATAGAAGAAGTATGGAGCTGAACTGGAGCTGGCAGCTGCTGAAGAAGCTGTCATGGAGCTACTTTAGCAGGCCTAGCTTACTAGTTCTTTGTCAGCTGCTAAGCCAAGCTAAAGTAAGCTGGCATCTACTAAAAGGAGCTGAGGTGAGCTGGGTCTAATGCTCCCGAGGAGGACCTAGCTAGTTGAGGTAGCTAAGGTAGCCTAGCTCAACTAAGCTGAGCTAAGCTGAGTTCCCAAGAGCTGGACTTGAGCTTCCTGAGCTAAGATGAAGTCATCCTGAACTGGCTGGAGCTGAGTGGAGCTGGATACAGCTGGTCCTGAGCTGAGGTGAACTCTAGTCAACTCAGCTGAGCTGGCTAGAGCTCCCAGTGAACTAATGGGAGCTAAGATGAGCTAGACTTAGCTAAGTTGAGCTGGATCTGAGCTGACTTGAGCTAAGGTGAGCTAAGATGAGCTCCCTTGAGCTGCCATTCAGTAGAGATGAGCTGAAGGGAGCTAGGATGAGCTAACCCTAGTTCAAGTGAGCTGGATTCCAACTATGGTGAGCTGGATCAAGCTGAGTTCCAACTAGTTTGAGCTTATCCTTCACCAGTTGCCTTCCTGAGTGCTAGGGTTTTAGGGATCTGACAATCTATTTATCCCTAACACTCACAAAAATACATTGAAAACATAATAAAAAATGCAATACATGCCTAACTTAATTAATGCCTATATGAAACCCAAAAACCCATTTGCGGAGCAAAATCTTGAGAGCTAGGTTTGTTTTAATGCATAAGAAAGATGATAAAATTGCATTTATCAGTTTCTTCTTCCTGGATTTCAGTAAGTCATCAGGGAATGGGATGCGTGTAGTGTCATTAGTTTTAGGTTCCTGAGACTTAGCCTCTTCTTTGGCTTTCTCCATTTCTTCCTCAGGCTTACTAGGGTTTTGTTTATTGGAAGAGGGTAGTTCAAGGTATTGAGTTTGCTTTCCACTCCTCAAGGTGACAGAATTTGTAAATGCATACGGGTTTGGGTCATGGGGAGGGTTAGGAAAGATAGGAGGGGATTGATGGTGTCGGACTCGAATAGGTTGTTAATATGATGATTTTATCGTTGAAGTGTTTATAGTGGTTAACCTAAATTGGACCTAACCATCTCTTTACAAAATTTTTAACCTGGCCTACTTGATTTTATCTTGGTCACTTTTAGGCCCAGGGTCAAACTCAGGGAAGTGGGGTTACAAGTTAAGTTTCTACGCCTTTCCTACAATGGGTCTCTTCCGTTCGTTTATTGTGTTTTTGGTGTTTTTCTATTTATATTTTTTTCTGGTAATCTTTGTCCTTGAGGCACACCCTCAAAATTAGGTTCTTGGCTTTGACCCAAAACAAGGTTCCGAAACTATTCTTGCTATTCGCAAGACAGGGTACCTACAAGTCAAGGATTATCTTTTCTCTTTTATATATATTTTTTTATCTTTTTATTGGCATGCAAGAGAAATAGAAATAAAGTAAATATAGTATAGATATATATGTATATATTATATATATATAAAGGGCTCAGGGTGGAGGCGAAGATGGAGTGTGGCACGGTGTCGAGTTGATCATCATCTAGAAAGACGCAACCAACAGGACGAGGTGCTGCGTCGAGTGTGGGATGGATGGTGGAAGATGTATGCGACCACGCTTTTTATACACGTGTATCGAGGAATATCAGCAACTGGTGTAGATATTCCCGCGATGCAGCATATGGTAAATAATGTGAAAATATATATATATGTATATATATCCATATGTATATATGTATGTAGCTATATGCATAGATAGATATATGTATAGATGTATATATATATGTATGTATGTATGTATATAATACTATATAGATGTATATATATATAAGTATATATATATATACATACGTGTGTGTGTATATTAATACATATTTATATAAGTACTGATATATGTACAGATATATGTATAAATATATATATATATATGTATATAAGTATATGTATATATATATATATAAGTATATAGATATATGTTGATAGATTTGTATATATATATATATAATTATATAGATATATGTATGTATATATATATATGTATACTAATACTTAGTTATATAAATACTACTATATACATAGATATTAGTATATATATATATGTATACGTATGTATATGTATATAAGTATATGTATGTATGTATATATATATATATGTATGTATACTAATACATAAGTATATAGGTACTACTATATGTATAAATATAAGTATATATATATATATGTATATATAAATATATGTATATATATATCAATATATATATGTATACGTATATATAGAAATGTATATAATAGTGTATAGGTGTGTGTGTGTGTGTGTGAGTGTAGGTATGTGTGAGCATCGGTAAAGAGAGTGCTGTGAGTGTTGTGAGAGAGAGAGAGAGAGAGAGGGAGAGAGAGTGGGAGAGATGGTTGGAGGTTAAGGCGTCTGCAGACCAAGGCCGACGTCTGAGGACTTCAAGCTCATGCGCAGGCGCACTTGCACGCAAACAAGAGCATGCTGGGGGGGTGAAGGGTGTGGAGAGGAGACGCAGCACACCGTGCTGCGTGAAGGCTGGAGTGAGCGCTCGCAGGCACGCGCGAAGGGAGCGGGCGAAGCAGACGCACGAGCTGGTGTGGGCGACGTGGGCAGAGACACGCATGTGGGCACGTGCATGGGCGAGAGCCGGTTGCGACGCGTTGGGTGACCAGTAATGTGAGAAGCTCATCGGTCACCCCACTGTAGCCATAGTGTCACGCAGACTCACGTGAATAGTGGCTATAGTGGTCGTCCGGGCAGTGCAACCGGGAGCTGGAGGTGGTGTGAGTGTGGCTGGCTCGCGGCTGGCCCGCGCGGGCTGGCACGCGAGGAAGAGGGTCTGCGCCGGCCGGTTGCAAGTGAGGAGAAGCTCGCGACAGAGCGCGTGGAGAGGGAGGCAAGGGTGCCTGCAGCTTGCGTGGAGGCTTGCAGGTGCTGGCAGGGGTGTGGGGAAGCGCTTACCGGCCGCTACAATGACGTGCGGTGGTCGGCTACTGGCAGAAGAGAGAGTGTGATAGAGCGAATAAGCGAAGGGGCCTGCAGGTGCGCGCGGAGGGCGAGGGCGCCTGTAGCACGCGCGGAAGGGGCTGCTGCTACTGTTGCCTTGCTACTGCTGCTGCCGCTTATCTTCGAGCTTCAAACCTTGAAGCTTGCAGCCATGGATGAAGGTGCTGGAACAGAAAAAATGAGAGAGGAGCCACCACGCCCACCGGCTCTTTGAAGAGCTAGGCGGTGGTGGTCTCACTGTGGTCGGTGTTCACTCTACCGGGTGTCGGAGGAGGAGGGCCGGCATGTGGAGGGAGAGGGTGGAGAGGATGGCCTGGAAGGAGAAGTTCTGCAGAGCTTTTTTTTTGGCTTTTTTTTCGGTGAGGACCAGGCTGCCTTTGCAAGAAGGAGCCGCACCTGTTTTTAAAGAAGAGGAGATCATGCACAGCCATGCCCTGGCTGTGCATGGCTCAAGGATGGCTCATGGCAGGGAGATCATGTATGTGGCCGGTAGGGAGAGGGATGGAGAGCAAGGAATGGCGCGAGGAGAAGTAGTCGATGCTCCATGCAGCCATGGGGAGAAAAATTTAAAAATAAAAATGGAGATGGAAATTTGTGAGGAAGCACTTGAGGAAAAATGTAATCGCGAGGCCATTTTATTTCACTCTCCTCCCCTCTTCATTAAATGCATGCATGTATTTTTAAAATGCAACTATGGAGACCTAATATGCATTGGTAATGCTAGGAAATAGCATAAGATGGCACAATTGCAGGCGTATTTTTGCAGTGCAATCATACCCCCATGCCTATCTTTTGCTAGTCCCTAGCAAAATAGTATTTAGAAATTATCTTAAGCTGAAGATTTTCTTCTGAGGCGATAAAGGTTTGTTTATTGTTGGATATTGTGAGAACCAATTACATAGAAGACTACCAGTACTATAAGTCTCACATGACATAGATCATCCCTCGACTAACCAGGACTCTTGACATTTAAACCTTAAGTACGATTTCCAGGATCCAGGAGGTTTTTGCCGTACTCGAGGGCTCAAGAGATTATGGCTTGTGCGTAGTGAAGGATCAAGACTGGTCAGATGAACATTAAGGCTCAAGCCCAAGGTTTCACGAAATTTTAAGTAAAGCTTGGTCCTAGTTTCAGCTCGTATTTTCGGATTGACCCTCAAGAAGATGACGGAAAACTCAACTCCCATTTTCTGACATTTGTAGCTCACAGGAAAATAGAACTTTTCGTAGTAAAATTTTACAGAAATTTGTGAGATATATTGACTTATTTGCATCTTTTTTTTTTTTTTGAAATACATGTCAGTATATCTCTTACAACTTTATTTGGAGGAGCACACTTTTCTTTTTGGTGGGAGAGTTTCTTTTTGGTAGAAAGAGTTTCTCCTAAACACAAGACTAAAACCTGGGATAGAAAGTCTACCTACAGGTAAGGACTCCACCTTCCCTAATGAACACTAAGGTTGGATCTTATGTTCACATGGTCTTTCCTGATATGTGTAGTGTGAACCAAGTTTACTTAAGCTCTCAAGTAAAAGCAAACCAACGGATCCTGTACTGGTGTCTCAGGTACAAGAATACGTCCTTAGGAGAGATTCCAATCTATTTTGTCAATGCTCAAGTGAATTAAGCCGAGCCTGAGTGAATCAAGCTTCTGCAGCCTGGAAAGTCTTCAAAACAGAGGTTGAATATCCATAAACACTTATTGTATTTCTGTTTCAGCTTTCAAATCATTACTAAACACCATTTATTATTATATATATATATAATTTTTTTTTATTTTTCTTTTTCTTGCATATTTATAAATAGGTGGGAACTGCATGATACCATAAAATACCCAGATCCTATGGATGCCTATCCACCCCCCCATGGCAAACAATGCTATGCCCTCATATGCATGCAGGGAAAGGTAGAGAAAGGATGAAAGATCAGGTAACGAGAGCTGAGGTGCAGGGTATACAGCAGGGTGGTAGGGTGGGTGGATGGTGGGTGGTGAAGTGAATAGTGAAGTGATCAAGATAGTGGTGTGAAAAGTGATGGCGGATGGTGAAAGGTCTATCATTTTCTAGGACGAGAGTGTCCCAGGCAGATCGAAGAACAAGTCAGGAAGAAGAAGTTGGCCTTCATATTGGCCAAGAAGAGGGGCTCTTTGGATAGATGGATCCAAAAAAGAATAGCCCCAGTGAGTAGGATATGGGCTCAAGGTCCCAGTGTGGAGTTGCAAATCCGCCTGATTTGGTCGGAAAGAAAGGGCAATCCGGTCTTTAGGAGTGTGGACCGACGGTGAGTAGCCCGAATATGACTAAGATCACGAGGTATGGGAAGCGGAGAAAACCTCATCAGAAGTCTGGCCAGGAGAAGGTACGGGACAAGCGAGGGATGGGGGAACATCACAGTATGTGTTGATCAGGCAGTCGTCAGGTAATCCGCAGCAGTTTGGATAGGTCCCAATTAGTCCGATACACGCACTGACGGTCATGGCCTCGTCAGACGCATCATCCTCGATGCAATCGCAATCAAAGTTCTTGGCTGCCTTGAGGATGTTAAGTTTGAGCTTTTCAGATCCAATGGCAATCTCAATACATCCCGACTCGCTATCGATAAGGGCACGGGCTGTGCCCAAGAAAGGTCGACCAAGGATGATCGGACAATCAAAAAGTGAGCTAGGAACTTCCATATCTAAAATAAGAAAGTCAACAGGAAAATAGAGACTGTTGACCCTAACCACCACGTCTTCCACCACACCCTTCGGGATTTTGACAGAATGATCTACCAACTGTAACGTGACAAGGGTGGGTTTCAGATTTCCCAAGGAAAATTTTTCGAGCATGATGGTCGATATGAGATTTATGGAAGATCCTAGATCAAGCAGGGCACCGTTAAAACTGCAGCCTTGGATGCTATAGGAAATGAGTGGTGTGCCCGGATCTTTCTACTTCGGTGGTAGGTTTGACAGTATAGCACAACTCGCATGAGGTGAGAGAACCACCGGATTCTTAGTTTTCTTTGACTGTCGCCTGGGTGTTGTGTAGTCTTTGAAAAATCGGGTGACAGTAGGTATGTGGTCGATAGCCTCGAGCAGGGGTACCCTATTTCTACATCCCTAAACAAATTACGCAGGTTATCAAAGGCCTGCATGTCTTTCTTCTTGCCTTTTGGCTCCCTCAGTAGAGCCTCAGTGAATGGGACTGATTCTGGCGCTAATTTGGGTGTATCATCCTCTTGCGAATGCAAAGCGCATCCAGAATGAGAGGGCGATGAAGAAGAAGACGGGCCAGGATCAAGTCAAGGCGGATCGACGATCTGCTTACCACTCCTTGTAGTGATAGCATTGGATGATGTGGGTCAAGTGGGATCATACGACGGAGGAGGGTTCGCAATGGGGACATAAGAGTGCGGTGCTGTAGCGGGATTAGCCTGAAATCCTGGTGGAATGCTCAGAGCTTGCAGAATTTGATGAACCTGTCCCTGAGAAGGTTGTACCTGTGGTTGAGGACCACGGGGTATGAAGTTTTGCTGGTTTGGAACAGGTTGGGTGAGAAGAGTGCCCTGAGATCGAGTAGCCATGTGTAGTTGACTGATCTCAGCATTCTACTGCTCCAATTGGTGCTGAAGAGAGGTCATGTTCTCTTCATGGCCCTTTGACATATTCGTCATCATTCGCATCAATTTATCAAGAGGACTTGATGCGTGTTCGGCTCGCGGTACGCAAGGTCCTGATGGTGGATTTGCCATAGGATTAGACTGGGCCCTTGGGATGACGGGTGCGGACGGTCGCATTGGTCCACTCGCAGGGTTTTGGCACTGCGGGTTGTTGGACCATGAGAAGTTTGAATGATTACGCCACCCTGGGTTATACGTGGCAGAGAACGGGTTGTTCCCCAGGGCGCAAGCATCTTCTATGCCAGAAGACATGTCCGCATGTAAGTATGCATCCGAGCACATGGAGGCTTGGACCTTCGTGTCGTAATACTATCTCGCAGAAGCCAATTCCACATGACTTACCAAGTCGCTCGGCGCGACACTCGGTAAGGAAGGTCTTACGGGGTTTCTCAGGATAAGCCTGGTGTTGGAAGAAGTGGGATTGTGACGAAGTGGTGAAGTGGGGGTGTTTGCCATAGATCAAGCGGGGTTGGCCAGAAGCTCGTCCAGCTTCTTGTGCATGATGGAGACTTCATCCAGCTTTTGTGCAATAAGGCTTAGATCAGTGGATGAATGAGAGGGTCCCGTGTCAACTTCGTGGACATTTCGGGGTTGGCTGGTACGATTAAAGGTGACAATGGAAGCATTGTTCATCAAGTTTTCACTCATATTTTCAAACAATTCAAATGCTCCATTCTCATCTTTATTAATAAAATTCCCTCTGCAGGAAGCATCTGCAATCTGCTTCAAAGTCTCATTTAGCCCGTAGTAGAAGATCTGAGCTATATGCCACTTAGGTAGACTATGGTGCGGACACTTCCTAAGGAGGTCATTATACCTCTCCCATGCCTCATGAAGTTGTTCGCCGTTTTGTTGCATAAATGAAGTGATGGCACAACGAAGCACATTAGTTCGCCCGATTGGGAACAACTTCTTGAGAAACGCTGTTCTCATCTCTTCCCAAGAGTGGATGGTTCTCCCAAGGGTGCGTAACCGCTACGACGCTTTATCCTGCAATGAAAATGAGAACATTTTCATGAGGACTATAGGTAACCCGACATTTCTTGGTTTAACAGTTTCAGCCAGTCGGGTTAGGTCTTCCAAGTGGAGAAAAGGATCTTCACTTGCAAGACCATGAAAGTGAAAATTTATTAGGCCAATTATGTTCGATTTTAGTTCAAATTCGTCCCCGCCCATGGGGACCCGAATTTGTCCTATGGTCTCTGTAGCAACGGGATTCTGATATGAGCTAAGAGACCTAGGCTCCTCTCGTTCTAGAGGGGTTTGCATTTCCTCCAATGTTTCCCGAATGGCTTCCAT
The DNA here is from genome assembly GCA_037157565.1 of Thalassia testudinum. NCBI lineage: Eukaryota > Viridiplantae > Streptophyta > Magnoliopsida > Alismatales > Hydrocharitaceae > Thalassia > Thalassia testudinum. The sequence goes on along the minus strand of JAZHRO010000014.1, from coordinate 124,223,690 downwards.
TTGTTCATTATACATTTCCATTTGGGCTTGGAGGCGGGTTGTGGGATCTAAGGCTCCACCACCTGGTGGGTTCTGAGGGTGATTTCCTCCCTCGGGATTTGGGGGTGGGCGTGCAGCCATGTTTGTGGAGGAGGACGACGATTCGGCTTCTTTTCTAAATTTATCAGTCAATTCAAATAGTTCAGGGTTTTGTGACCTCCTCCCAAACATGCACTATCGCAGGAAGAATTTGGGGGATGAGAAGGGAGAAGTGATGAGAGAAATGACGCTGCAAAGGTACACTTGATGACAAATCAACACAATCAAATTCCTAACCTCTACAGTGTGCCCTTAGACCTAAAGATCTAAGTTACCTACTATCACAAACTACGGAACCGAATGCAAGCACCACGGAACCACCGAGCCAGATTGAAAGGTCGTTTGCCCCAGTCTTAGACACCCGATAGCACGCGGGAACTCTCACCAACACGTAGTCGCTACACACAGGTAGTTAGACCTCCAATCCTTAATAAGGGTCAAGTTACTACCAATTTTAGTTAGAGGCTTAGGGTCAAGTGCTTCTGGAATGTGAAGGGCGTTGTTTACGGGTAATGCACAAGTGATTGATTTTTAGAGTGTGTAAAACAAACATGCAACGGGGAAATCTCCCCGAATTGAAGTTTATATTGGTGAATGGTTTTAGAGTTCAGCCTTAAGTAGTATGGATTTTAGGATTTTGCCGAAATACCAATTCAACCAATCTCTGGGTTTTGTGAGAATACAAGTTTTCTTTCTAAGCCCAACAAACCCTTCTTCAATATCAGTTAGTTTATGCATGCTAAAATGCAATGGGCTACCCTAAATGGAGATTTCTATGTGTGGATGCACGAATCGATTTTAGATTAGTGTGAAAGGGAGCCAAAGCACTTCAATTCAAGTACTCCCATTCACCAAAAAGATTTCCACACACAAGGCTCAACCAAAAGAAAATCAAATTGTTGGGGGTTGAGGTATTCGGGATCGAATCTTAGGCAAGTTGAAAAGTCGTGGTGGGGTTGGAATTAACTCAATTCCAAGTCTCCCCACCAAAAAGGTGATCCCGAATTATAGATAAGTGAGGCAAAAGAGGGGCGCAATCAATCTTTTTGTGTTTGCCTCAAAGAATACTTCACACGGCGAAAAATTCAAGAATCAAGATTCTCGGATTTTCGCTATGCGATGTAGGGTAGGAAATCCCGAGGCGGTGGGAGTGAAGACAATCAATCAAACAAGTGAATTTTAACCCACTTGCCCCAAGAGATCCCAAGAAGTTTTTCTAGTTTTTTAGGTTTTAGTTTTTTTTTATTATTAAGGTGACAAGTTAACCCTAGTTGCTAAGAAAAGAAGACTTACTTGTTCGGCAACGTGTGCGAAGCTCCAAAGCGGTGTCGGCGTCTTCATGCTCTCGTTCTCACCTTGGATTTGCTCACGTCTTCACTTCATCTGCCTGCCTTCTCCTTGCACCAGGTTCACCTGCACACCAAAAATAGAGATACCCGTGAAGAGAGAAGAGAAGAGAGAAAAAATTATAGGAATGGAGTAAAAACTTACTTGAAGGCGCACTTCCCCGGCAATGGCGCCAGAAAAGGTTATGGTGTCAGACTCGAATAGGTTGTTAATATGATGATTTTATCGTTGAAATGTGTATAGTGGTTAACCTAAATCGGACCTAACCATCTCTTTACAAAATTTTTAACCTAGCCTACTTGATTTTATCTTGGTCACTTTTAGGCCTAGGGTCGAACACAGGGAAGTGGGGTTACAAGTTAAGTTTCTACTCCTTTCCTACAACGGGTCTCTTCCGTTCGTTTATTGTGTTTTTGGTGTTTTTCTATTTAGATTTTTTTCTGGTAATCTTTGTCCTTGAGGCACACCCTCAAAATTGGGTTCTTGGCTTTGAGCCAAAACAGGGTTCCAGAACTGTTCTTGCTCTTCGCAAGACGGGGTACCTGCAAGTCAAGGATTATCTTTTCTCTTTTATATATATTTTTTTATCTTTTTATTGGTATGCAAGAGAAATAGAAATAAAGTAAAAATAGCATAGATATATGTGTATATATTATATATATAAAGGGTTGGGGGTGGAGGCGGAGATGGAGTGTAGCACGGTGTCGAGTTGGTCATCGTCTAGAAAGACGCAACCAATAGGACGAGGTGCCGCGTGGAGTGTGGGATGGATGGTGGAAGATGTATGCGACCGCGCTTTTTGTACGCGTGTATCGAGGAATATCAGCAACTGGTGCAGATACTCCCGCGTTGTAGCATATGGTAAATAATGTGAAAATATATATATATGTATATATGTAAATATATCAATATGTATATATGTATGTAGCTATATGTATAGATAGATATATGTATAGATGTATATATATATATATATATGTATGTATGTATGTTTATAATACTATATAGATGTATATATATATATATAGATGTATATATATATAATAATATATGTATAGGTATATGTGGCTAGATATGTACATATAAGTATGTATAAGTTTATGTATTTATATATGTATATATATAAATAAGTATATAGATATATATATGTGTGTGTGTGTATGTATATTAATACATATTTATACAAGTACTAATATATGTATAGATATATGTATAAATATATATATATGTATATAAGTATATGTATATATGTAAATATATATATGTATATATATATATATAAGTATATAGATATATGTAGATAGATATTTATATATATATATATATATAAGTATACAGATATATGTGTATATATATATATGTATACTAATACTTAGGTATATAAATACTACTATATATATAGATATTAGTATATGTATATATATGTATGTATATGTATAAAAGTATATGTATGTATATATATAAGTTTATAGATATATATATATATATATGTATACTAATACATAAGTATATAGGTACTACTATATGTATAAGTATAAGTATATATATATGTATACGTAAATATATATATGTATATAATAGTGTATAGGTGTGTGTGTGTGTATGTGAGTGTAGGTGTGTGTGAGCATCGGTAAAGAGAGTGCTGTGAGTGCTGTGAGAGAGAGAGAGAGAGTGCGGGAAAGATGGCTAGAGATTAAGGTGTCTGCAGACCAAGGCCGACGTCTGAGGACTTCAAGCTCATGAGCAGGCGCTCATGCACGCAGACAAGCACGCACTGGGGGGCCGAAGGGTGCAGAGAGGAGACGCAGCGCACTGTGCTGCACGAAGGTTGGAGCGAGCGCTCGCGAGCGCGTGGGAAGGGAGCGGGAGAAGCAGACGCACGGGCTGGTGCAGGCGATGCAGGCGGAGATGCGCAGGTGGGCACGCGCATAGGCGAGGGCCGGTTGCGGCGTGCCGGGTGACCGGTAAAGTGAGAAGCTCATCGGTCACCCCACTGTAGCCACAGTGTTGCATAGACTGGCGTGAACAGTGGCTACAGTGGTCGTCTGCGCCATGCAACCTGGAGCTGCAGGTGGTGTGAGTGTGGCCAGCTCGCGACAGAGGGTCTGCGTTGGTTGGTTGCGAGCGTGGAGAAGCTCACGACAGAGCGCGCGGAGAGGGAGGCGAGGGCGCCTGCAGCTTGCACGAAGGCTTGCAGGTGCTAGCAGGGATGCTGGGAAGTGCTTGTCCAGCCGCTGCAGTGACGCGCGGTGGCCGGTTGCGGGCGGAAGAGAGAGTGTGACAGAGCGAAGAAGCGATGGCAGAGAGGCCTGCAGGCGCGCACGGAGGGTGAGGGCGCCTGCAGGCACACGTGGAAGGGGCTGCTGCTGCCTTGCCACTGCTGCTGCCGCCGAGCTTCGAGCTTCTGACCTTGAAGCTTGCGGCCATGGCTGAAGGTGTTGGAATAGAAAAAATGAGAGAAGAGCCACCACGCCCACCGGCTCTTTGAAGAGCTGGGCGATGGTGGTCTCACTGTGGTGGGTGTTCACCACAGTGAGGGCTCCTGTCCGCCGGGTGTCTCCGAGGAGGAGGGCCGACGTGTGGAGGGAGAGGGAGGAGAGGATGGCCAAGAAGGAGAAGTTCTGCAAAGTTTTGTTTTGGCTTTTTTCTTGGTGAGGACCAGGCTGGCTATGCAAGAAGGAGCTGCACCTGTTTTTAATGAAGAGGAGAGCATGCACAGCCATGCCCTAGCTGTGCATGGCTCAACGATGGCTCATGGCAGGGAGATCATGTATGCGGCTGGCGGGGAGAGGGATGGAGAGCAGGGAATGGCACGAGGAGAAGTTGTTGCTCCATGCAGCCGCGGGGAGAAAGATTTAAAAATCAAAAAGAAATAAAAATGGAGATGGAAATTTGTGAGGAAGCACTTGAGGAAAAATGTTATCGCAAGGCCATTTTATTTCACTCTCCTCCCCTCTTAATTAAATGCATGCATGCATGTATTTTTACAATGCAACTATGGAGACCTAATATGCATTGGTAATGCTAGGAAATAGAACAAGATGGTACCATTGAAGGTGTATTTTTGCGGTGCAATCAATTGACTAACCAGATAACCAGGATTAGAAGAAGAAAATAAGAAGAGGACCCTACTCAACCACCTGAGCATGTGCGTATGGGTCCCTCTGATTCTCGTACACTTGGGCTATATTACCCCGATTTTGTAGATTTCACGAGTTGGGTATGGGTTGAGATGGTAAAGATCTAGGTTGTTGAGTATTGGAAATGAGCTCGTATTGTAAGTTGTCCAGCGATGTTTTCATTTGTTGCATAAGCTGGAGCATGGATCCTTGCATCACCACCTTCTGTCGATTCAAATCAACCTACCCTGCGGGTTGCTGGGCATTCCAAGATGGCTGATTGACTTATCTTAGGGTCAACTGGGTGTATACTTGACCCTGACCCATAGATCTCTAAGGTGCATAGTTGTTGGGCCGCATCTGGGTTTGTTGCTCTTAATTTTTCTCGGAGAAGTTAGGGTGGTTCCTCCAACTCAGATTGTAAGTGTTAGCATATGGGTTAGACCTAGCATTCTCCTGTATAGCACGCACATCCTCATAGGGTGAGGATGGCGAGAAGGAAGGATCAGAAAAATTGGGGTCAAAGGCCTCAATTTGGAACCCATAAGGTTCCAAGAAATGCTGGCTCATAGGTTGATCCGACTGAAGCTGATTCACAAACTCCCATCCCATGAGAGGAGAATGGAATCTCAAGCTCTAGGATTGAGTTGGTCTAGAACTGCTAGAGTTTCCAGCCATCCACTCTTCTATTCTTTTCGGAACCAAATCCACCTTATGTAACTTGTTACAAATCAATTCCATGCCAAATGAATGAGAATTCTGAACCTCATTAGCATTTGACTTGGGTTGCTAGGATCGGTTAAAAGACTCCATGGAGGCATTGTTTATAGAGTTCTCGTTCATTTCCTCAAATAAGTCATATGCATTATCTTCAACATTGTTGAAGAAATTGCCTCCGCAGCAAGCATCCACGCGATTATGGAGTTATTCTGTCAATGCATGATAGAATATCTGCACAAGTTGCCATTTTAGCACCTCGTGGTGTGGACACTTCTATAATAGTTTATAGAATCGCTCCCAATCACCATGAAGTAGTTCCTCCAACCGTTGGGCGAAAGTGGTAATCACCCATCGCAAAGCATTGGTATGCTCGACTAGGAAGAATTTCTTTAGGAAAGCTGGTTTAAGATCAACGCATATAGCCATCGGCCTTCCAATAGTCCAATACAAGTGTACAGCCTTATCCCTAAGAGAGTGGGGTAAAAGCCTCCTGATCATTTGCTCCTCAATTACATTCCAAGCTTTAGTGGTCTGAACCAAAGTAGTTAAGTCCTCCAAGTGCTGGAATGGGTCCTCAGATCCAAGTGCATGAAAATGTATAATCAGGCTTAATACCTAGGGCTTGATTTCTACATCTTCTATGGGGATCATGACAACGGGACAATCCTCATAGTTTGAAGGATCGTAGAAATCCTTCAAGGGCTGAGCACCTGACCATTCATACACTGGATCATTCTTGCATCTGCTGAAATTAGTCTAGCTACCTCTGAATCAGCTCCTCCTGATTCGGAGGTGGGGGAGGTGGTTGGTTAGCCATGGGATATGCTTGACTATGGCTCAACTGATGCCTCCATGAATGGTCTAATGGTCCTTCCATACAAGGATTCAATGACCTCCTTCCAAGCATGCACTAGAAGGAAGTCGGAAGGATGGGATAATGGAGCCCTATAGCATAAAAATATAGGTCTATCCTTAAGTTCGGTTGCTTAAGGACTTTTTTTCCAAGATAAACCCTAACCACAACACGAATTTTGTGTTGTCCTTAATCCAGAAGCTGGTGAAGCAGGGGAAGCATGTTTCGAGGGCCACTATTTATGCCAAACTCCTGCTTACTTAATTCATTTGATAATCAGGCCCCCCAACTGAAAATCAGGTGGTACTAATTCTAGTTACGGGCTAGAGAGTACCTTGAAATAGACTCAATGAATCTTAAGGCCAACGTCTACTCAATTTTATGTTAGGCTTGGGATAGTAGTGCTTTTGGAATGTGATGGAGCTTAAATAGGTCATGCCCTTAATGATCAATTTACAGTGTGTGTGTGCAACTAGAGGTTTTCAAGCAAGATTAATTAAGATGAGGTGACTTTTAGGGTTCAAATCTTACTTAGTAGCTTTTAGGGTTCAAATTTAGGTTGGCTAAATCAAGTTTTGGGAGGCAAGCCAAGTTGTGAAAGCACTGGTATAGATGTATTCCTTTAAAACTCAGAAATAAAATGGAGTGCCTAGTTTTGACCTAAAATTTGAATGCTAAGGGGCAAGCTACTGAATAAGTCTATTTTAACTAAAGCGGTGCAGCCCAGAAAACTCAGACAATTGCCTGATGCAGCACTAGTTAAGGCATACAAAAAAATGGTTAACCTATTCTGATTTATACCCAATTATGTGTGTGTTTTTACGTATACTGGTTCCATAGGTTGGAGTTCCGGTTAAGTAATGAAATTAGAGAGGTTGTGCGCCTCAGGTTTGTGGGTGTAAATAGTGTGTACGTTCAATTACATCCCACAATCAGAGAAATAACTTTTTTGTTAATACCCTTATTTTTATATAACAAAATTATGTTTCTATTGAAGACTAACCATTATAGGTTAAATCAAATCATGGCATGATGTGTCCTCATCAAGATTATTCAAATACTTCATTTGAAGAAGACTTGAAGACTGTTTTTATCTTTATTGTGTCTAGATTATGTAAGGAGCCTCAATAGGATAACAAATGCTAAATTTTTAGTATTCGCAAAAATCATTCTCTTTTGAACCTAAGTCATTTCTACTATTGATCGATCAATACCAATTTTTGATCAAGTAGACCTTGATAAACCAACTCCTTAATTTAATTGGTCAAAGAGCTCTAACGGTCATATTACCTTTTGATCGATCAACTCCTTTTATTTAATCGATCAAAATATTCCAATGGTCAAATTTCCTTTGAAATTATCAAGTCGATCAATATTCTCTTTTAATCAATCAACATTGAATTGATCAATACTTTTATTTAATCAACGAAAAGTATTTTTGATTGACCAAACTCATATTTTGATCGATTAAAGTCGTAATTTCAGTATTTCCAAAATAAGTCAAAAAATAGTTATAAATAGGACCTTCGAACCCCCTCTTCAAAACACACCTCAAGAGCTTTCAGAAAGCAAAACATGCATATTTTCTCTAGCATTTTCTTGCCTTTGCGCTTACAACTATTGCAATTCAAAACATGTTCCTTTGCGATTCAAGAAAGATCAGTTTTTTCTAATCTTGCTTAGGTTCCATAGGAATTATTGCTATATTCTTTATATTCTATTATTCTTGATCTGGGAAACCAAGTTTTTTTGGAAGTCCTATTGTTCTTCTCTTGCTCAGGTGTAAGAGAAGACGTTTTGTAAGAGGTTGTACCACCCTCGTTCAAGTGGTATGTTAGTGAATTTGACTAGCGTCGACTAGTCGAGAAAATCCTAAGCTGGGAGGCTTAGGTAGTGGTTTTTACCTGGAAGGGTTTCCACTCTAAATCAGTTGTTATCATTCAGGTTAGTTCTTTTTTATTTTTTTTAATCCTTAGTGAATGATTTCTTAAATTTTGATAGAAATAGATAGTATACTATTCACCCCCCCTCTAGTGTATACTTGATCCCTTAGGCTCCATACACACTCACATTTGGTATCAGAGCCATGTTTACTCTAGTTAGGATGTCAAAGTCCTCTGAGGTATACACTAAGGGTCAATCTGCAATCAGACCTCCTTTGTTCGATGGCACCAACTATGGGTATTGGAAGACCATAATGCAAATATTTCTGGAATCTATGGATTACGAGGTATGGGATGCGATAGCCTCCAAGTACACTAGACCAAAGAAGAAGGAAGGAGTGGTGATCACATTAGACCAAAACAAGATAGCCACGTACAATGATAAAGCCATGAATACTATCTTCTGTGGTCTATCCAAAGAAAAATTCAATAGCATCTCCTCTTGCAAAATCGATTACGAGATCTAAAACATTCTTGAAGTCACTCACAAAAGGACTTCAAAAGTGAAGGAGAGTCGAGTCAATCTCCTCACTCAAAAGTATGACCTTTTTCACATAAAAATGGGAGAGACCAACAAGGAGATGTATATGAGATTCACTGACATCATCAACTCCTTGAGAAACCTAGACTAAACAATCACTAATGAGGATCTGGTTCACAAGATACTCAGATCTCTCGCTAGTGATAGGGAAACGAAAACTATCACGATTCACGAATGAAAGGATCATTCACTGCTTCAGTTGGATGATCTCATAGGTAACCTAATGGCTTATGAGGTTCTACTCGAACACATGAAGGAACATGAAGGCGAAGTCAAGAAGAAGAAAGAGAAGAAAGATCTTACTCTTAAAGTAGGCACTGAATATGAGGAATCAAAAATTGATGACGAAGAAGATATAGCTCTTCTCTCTAGAAAATTCAAGAGGTTCTGAAGGACAAAAAGAACTGGAAGAAGAAGAATGAAGAACCTTAAGAAAATCAAGTTATCTGTTACAACTGTAAGAAGAAAGGACACATGAGAAAGGAATGCCCTCAACTCAGGAATGAGAATGAGAGGAAGAAAGTTCAAAAATTTCCCAAGCGTGAAGCAAAGAAGAAGGCTCTACAAGTAACCTGGGATGATAGCGATACAAGTTTAGAAGAAGAAAGCAATGACACATCAAGTGAAGAAACACTCTGTGATCTAATGGCGATCAAAGATTAGGTATCTTCGTTCAATTTTGGTAAATTATTAGAAGTATTTTATGAGCTGCATGATTTTGCTAAAGAACTTAAGGTAGCTAATAAAAAACTAGTCAAGGATCTAGATGAAGAGACTGGGATGAAATATAATTTTGCATCAAAAAATCAAATACTTTTACAAGAGATCACCATACTTAGAACATAGGTAGACTCACTTCAAGTAGAATTAGGAAAACTAAAACATAAATCTATTACTCTCGTAAATGACTTAGTTAAATTAACCAAAGGAACAACCAATCTAGAAAATCTACTAGGCACACAAACCCAAATCACAACCAAATTTGGGTTAGGATATATTCCTAAAAATGACCATGAAGCTTCCACTTCACAAACCAGCACAAAAGGACCTTCTAACCTTAATGTCAAGAATAAGTTCATGCCTAAACGACCACCAAATAACAAATTTGGACCCAAATGAAAATGGGTACCAAAAAGAGATTTGCAATCCTATTTTGTAGGATATCCCAATGAAGGACTAATAAGGCACTCTGATTGGATTTATGAACAAAATGATGGACACCTTATAGTTGTAAGAAGAAACTTCGGACCTTATAAATGTAAACCAATGACAGGTCCAATGAAAAGGAGGATGGGTTATGGACAACAGCTGCTCAAAGCACATGACAGGAGAAGAAGACTTGTTTCTCAACCTCAACCACAAGGAAGGTTGTTTAGTCACCTTTGGCAGTAACAACAAGGGCCATATTATTGGTATTGGCTAAATTGGTAACTCCAAAATCTCTTTTGATAATGTTCATCCTGTTAATGGCCTGAAACACAACTTGCTTAGTGTAAATCAGGTATGTGATAAAGGCTATAAAGTCACTTTTACATCAAAATGCTTTAAAATTAAGGATAATAATTCAAAGGAAATCCTTTTGATCAGAGACAAATCAAAGAGATCTACACTATTGACTTTAATAAATGCAATGATCTTAATTTCTTAGTTGCATGAAATGATGAGTCAATACTGTGGCATCGTCGACTCGGTCATGTTCATATGTGAAATATAAACAAGCTTGTGAAAGATGATTTAGTTCAAGGCTTGTTAGAGGTTTCCTTTAGAAAGAAAAATCTCTGTTCATCTTGTGAATGTGGAAAACTTTAGAAACCTCTTTCAAACCAAAAAACATGGTATGTACTTTTAATCCACTTGAGTTGTTCCATTTAGATCTCTTCGAACCAACCAGGTCTGAAAGACTAAATAGGTGCGGATACTGTGTTGTCATTATTGATGACTTCTCCTGATTCACTTAGGTATTATTCTTAAGGTCTAAAGATTCGACTTTCGAGGAATTTAGAAACTTATCCAAAAGTTCAAACTGAAATTGGCCTATCCATCACTAGGATTGGGAGTGATCATGGAGGAGAATTTAAAAAAAAAAATTTCCACGATTTCTGCTCTACTTATGAAATAAAACAAGAATTTGCTTTTCCTAGAGGAACTCCTCAAAACGATGTTGTAGAAAGAAAGAATAGAACCCTGCAAGAGTGTACCCGTACCCTACTATGAAAGTCAACGCTACCTTGGTATTTTTGCGTTGAGGTTGTAAACATTACTTGCTATATCCAGAGTAGGGCTTCTATTAGACCTATCCTTAAGAAAACACCTTTTGAACTTTACCTTGATAGGACTCCTAAGATCTCTTACTTCAAAGTATTTGGTTGCAAGTGTTTCATAATGAATACAAAGGAGAACTTAGATAAATTTGATACAAAAAGTGAGGAATGAATCTTTGTAGGATATTCCTCTAGAACTAAAGCCTACAGAGTCTAATTAGAAAAATTTGGTAGTTGAAGAGACTCTGCATATATCTTTTGATGAATCAGATCAATAAGAAAAAGCATTAACAAAAGATGATGAACCTCTAGATAATCCTTGAAATATTCTTGAAGACACCATCTCTAGTGATCTTCCAAAATATTTAACCTACACCAAGGATCAACTTAAAAAATTAGCGTTTGGTGAAGTCTCAAAAGGAATTAAAACCAGATCATCTTTTAATAACCTTGAACTTAGTGTTTTTGTATCCCAACTAGGACCTAATTGCTTAGCAATCTTATGTTCTAAAATACCTAGATTAGGGTAGATTTCTAGCATAGTTATAAATATTTCATTTATTCCATGCATAATTTGCATTTTCATCATGTTTACTTGCTTATTTATAAATAATACATTTTATCGACCAAAATATGATATAATGTCGTATCTTGTGATTGGATGTCCATACGGGAATAATAAGTTAAGAGAAAGATCAAGAAATAATAAGACAGAGGAAATGAGAAGAAAAGTTCCAAGAAGCCAAAGAATATAAGAAGAAATAAAAAGAGAAGAGGAAGTGGAATAAACCCATGAACCCATCCACCACTTAATTAAGCCTCAAGTCAATTTCCTATTCCTAATCCCAATTTCCCTATTTATGGACCCACCTAGATCTTAATTAAACTCCACCTATTCCTAATTAGACCCACTACAACCTAATATGGGCTAACCCAAAACCCATGCAACTTCACCCCAAATCCTACGTCCACCGTCATTGCCATAAAATCCCACCGATTCATGTCACTTCCCAAATCCCACGTCCACAGTTCCCATGCAACAAAATCATTCCCAACACCCTACGTAACTTATGCCCCAAACCATGTGCACACAACACCAACCATTCCACATAAACATAATCCAAATCCCATATCCCACACCAAATCCCCCACCACGTCAAACGCATCCACCGTATTTCCCACGCCCATCCACCCTCACCGACTTTTCTCCATTGAAAAAAACCATCCAACTGAAATCCCACGTATTCCCTCATCTCTCTCTCTCTCTCTCTCTCTCTCTCTCTCTCTCTCTCTCTCCTATTTAAAAAGAAAAAAAATCAAACCCACGTACCCAATATCCCCAACCGAAACTTATTTTATCCCCCTTGCACCGAAGTTACAACATCCAAATATCCCTCCAACGACTACCCAGGAAATATCCCCTCCACCGAGTACAAAATCCCACGCCCTCTACCTCTCTCTGGGAAGCACCCCATCCGTCTCCTCCTTCCGATCATCATCTCCGACCTCCTCTCCGTCTCCTTCATCCTCCACCATCCACCAAGGACTTTTTTGGTGAACCATCACCGCTCTGTCATACATTTCAAAGGCCCCAATGATTACTATATGGTACCCTCTTTGTATAGATAATTTTTCTTATTAATTTTATTGTTTAATTTCTAATATATTTAATTTTAGTAGTTCTACTACTTATCTTATTAGATATTCAATTATGAGTAGGAAACTTTCATGATTGCTATTTGAAAAAAATATATATAATTTACTTCAAATATCTCCTCCTATTTCTTTAAAGTATCTAGTTCGAGTACATCTTTATTTTCAAAAATTAAAAATCCCAAAAAATATTAGCAAAACAAAAGTCCAAAAGAAAGGACATATTCATATTAGGAGTCGAATCTAGTTTTAAGAGTCTAGTTAGCATATCAATTTCAACTCGCAATTTTCGCCTCCTTATGTTCGAACAGAACTTACCATAGTCTTGTTACATTTTATTTGTCGATGTGTTTTTGCACTATACTACGACGAATTATTCAAAAACATGATTTTACGTCGAACAAATTGACGCTACTGCCGGGTAGGCACAGCGATTTTGAAATTGATACCTAATTAATCGTCTTGTGTATGTTCTGTGCTTGTAGGTTCAAAGCAGGGATGGATCTTCGCATGCATCGATCCATGTTTGAAGAAGATAGGTACATAGATTTGCTTTCAAGGTTTTCTATTCTAAAAAAAAAAAAATCTTGTCCTACTTTAGAGTCATGGAGTTAGTTAATTGAGCCAGTAATTTGCTTTGAATTTTGCTTTAAAGTTTTGATTTAAAAGAAAAACTCAAAAATCAAAATAAAAAATATAAAAATAAACTTAAAATTTTGAATTTAAGTTTATTTTCTTATATTTTTGATATTTTTGGTCAAGGTTGACTGATAATGACCTTTTATCCTTTCAATATCTTGAACCTATTTTTGGTAATTCAACCAGGACTTGAAATTTATTTTTAAAATTTGATTACCCAAAATCCAAACATCTAGAAATCTTAAAATTCAAATCATAAGTGAAAAATAAAATTACCTTTCGAACGCCACCATTTTTATATGGAAATTCGATCCGTGGAATTTTTAAACATTCATACACTACATGGGGATTAGAGTCAATTTTTTCAGAGTCTATGCAGACTTTGGAGAATTATTCCGACCTCTACACGAATTAGATTGAGTTGAAATTTGCATCATTTGAAAGCCATTGAAATCTAGTTTGATAAGTAAAAGCTTCAAAATTTATGGAGTAGTTTTGATATGGTTCTGATTTGAATTAAATAGGAGGGGTCTGACCAAACTATCTGACCCCTTGGGGAAATAAAAATCATAACTATTTTAATGGATATTATAAATGCTGGAAAAGATAACTATAAAAAGAAGTTGGGTACCAATTTTCATACTGTTTGGACTTCTGACTGATTTGGGGAATAGTTTTATCCAAGAACAGGGCCTGCAAGCCTTAAAACCTAGAAGCATAAACCCTAGGCTTCCACCTTAGGGTTTACCTTTCGTCCTAGTGCCCCCAACCAAACCTTAACCAATAGGTTAATAAATGATTAAGAAGGATAAGTAGTCACTTAACTCCTTCCTGCACTTTACATCGTATGCTAAGACTCTTAACCAACCCTTGTGCTGGTTTATGCATGGTGGAAGGTCACTAAGACCTATCCTAGTTGGTCCTTGGGAGCCTCCCCGAAGGCAGCTATCTACCATTCGTGGGCGACACCCCTTTCCAACTTCCTCTTCTTTTACTTCTTCCTCAACTATAATGGTTGAGCAAGATCCTCCTCCTCATCCCCTTGAGGGGAATGAGGCCCAATTGATGGCCAAGGTTGAGGTGAGATTGGCTACAAAAAATCAGAAGAACATTGTGAGGTTTGAGGCCATCCTCAACACCTTAAATATGATGCAGAACCCCTCGCATGGAGAACAACTGTAGGACCATTATGATTCAGCAGCACGTAATGTGTTACCTCAAGTCTGGATGCCTACAGATGGTGACGCATTCGAGTTGAAACCTAATGTTTTAAGTCTAATTCAGACTTACTTTTATGGTTACTTGAATGAGGATCCATTCCAGCACCTAGAGGATTTGAGTCCGATTGCTGAGACAGTCCAACCCAGAAATGTAGCCATTAGGATTGTTCTCATGAAGCTTTTCCCTTTTTCTTTGAGGGATAAGGCTTCTTATTGGTTGAAGACCATAAGGAAACCGATCTACACGTGGGAGGAACTCCAAAAGTTTTTCCCTATTGGTCGAACTAGTGCGATGAGGTGGCTGATGTAGACCATCAATTTAGGTTAAAAAGCCTATTTATGCATGTCCTAAGCTTAGCTACGCATTCTATATTATAAATATTGCATAGCATGCATCATTCTACATTTAGAATAGTCTGTATAAATTATAGGTTGATTCATGTCCTTTTGTGGTCAGGAGAGAAGGAGATTTACTTCAAGGCTTGAGATTGATGATCCGATCAAATAGATCTGATCAGGACGACGATCGGTGTTCAACGCCTCTGAAATCGTCTTGATTAGAATCCCGTAACACCTTGTGTCGTTCGAGGAAGATCAACGGACAAGGGACTAGGTGATGTAATTCAAAGGTTCAAACGACAAATTTGATAGCACGGATGGATTCGGATAGATGATTGCAGCCCAACAACGTGAAAATCGACCAAATCCTACCTCCGTGGTGCCACCTACAATGGAAAGAAGATAAACGGCCCAGATAGCGGCAAGTGGCGCTATCCAGGCTGCCCAAGGGCAGTAGCAGCTGTGTGTGTGCTAGCCTGTGCAATGCAACGCGTAGCGCATGAGCACAGAGCAGCGCGTAGCATGCAGAGAGCTAGCAGGCGTGTGGGACATGGGTGTGTTGAGTGCGTTCCAGTAGTGTCGAGCGTAGGTAGGTGAGCTGAACCTTCGGCGATGCTTGCGGTGGGTCTTCAGCTACGTTTATGGATGTCAGTAATCGTCCATGCACAAAATGCTTCCTTTCCTTCACTATAAAAGGAACCTTACCCCTCCCATTCTTCTTCATCTCTTCCATTCCCACCCTCACCACCTGCAAGGCTCTAGAGAGAGCTTGTCCTAAGCCCAAGATGATCCTCTAGAGTAGGAAAGAAAGATTTTTTCCTGCCTCTCATCCCCCTTCGCGGAGCATCCGGTGGCCATCTTCTCACCACCTTTGAGAAGATGTTCCTCGCCGCGACGACATCTTGCCCCATCCTCCTCCCTTCGTCGCTATTCTCCTTCCTCCAGCTTCCCACCACCTTCTTCTAGGCATCGTCAAAGTGAGCGTTCCTTCAAGAGATCGTCGAGGGGGATTTCCTCATCATATCCTTTTTATTACTTTTGTAGTGTAGTTTTACTTCCCACAATTAGTTGTACTGAACAGTTTGAATCACCACTATAATATTTGTTTCTCTGTCTCTGTCACTCTCTATCTCTTTCTACAAGTAGATTAGTTAGATTTCATCGACTTGATCTCTTGCTCTATTAGACTACCAAAGAAATCTCAAAATATAAAAATGACAAAAACAAATAAAATCGAAAGCGTGGATTTCAAAAAAAAATGTTTGCCTCCTTGTGTTCGACTTGGAGTCCCTTGGAGCTTTGGTATAAATTTTATCTAGTAGCGATTGTTGTGACTATGATGATGGGTTCTCCAAAACCCTGATTTTCACTCGCGAAAACACTCCTACTAGCGGGCCATCACAGGTTTCACCCAGCAGTCGAGTGAGAAGTTGCATGAGGCCTGGGAGCATTTTTATGATCTTCTGAGGAAGTGTCCACACCACGAGGTGCCTTGTTGGCACCTTGCCCTGGTATTCTATCATGGGCTAGATGAGACACATCGCTGTCTGGCCAATGTGTCTAGTGGCAGGAATTTCCTTGCTAAGGATGACATTGGAGCTTTTGAGTTATTTGAGTCCTTTATGGAAAACTCTCCTAATGCCACATCAATGAGCCAATTCTCGCCCTACCCAACAGCATGTATCGATCCATGAGGTTCAGGTCGAGTCAACCCGGGCATATATGGACATTATTATGAAAAAGATGGATAGTATGGATCTATTGCATAAGAAGGTTGATGAGCTTAGTTAGTCTTGTACAGTGAGATCCGGGGTTGCATCTTCTAGCCCATCTTTTGTGCCATCTACTACTCCATCCCGAGTACCTCCTACTAGACCTCATCATTTTACTCGGGATGCATCTGTCTACTCTTCTAGTGCTTCTTCATGGGCTCTTTCCTATCGGAAGAATATGAAAAGTCTTAAGCTGGCATTAGTTGACCAGGCAAACCTTTGTAGAGATGATATGAGCCATGGCTCATATGATATGTCATCTCAAGCATCTTTGGCCAACGAGGATGTCAATGCACATCATGTTTATTGGGTGTAATAGCCCATACTCCGAGATGTACAAGGCTGGTTGGCGCCAGCATCCTAATTTCTCCTGGGATGGAAATCAACAGAGACCTACTTTTGCTCCTTAGCACCAGCCCAGGCAATATGGAAACTTTGCACCTTCATTTCATAGACGACAGCCAATTCCATATCAGCAATAGTCCCGGTCCATAAATTAGACTATTCGTAATGCTGCACATGATCCTCCTTCACAGTCTAATGCATTGGAAGAGCTAAGAAAAGAAATTCCATCAATGTCAAAGAGTCATGTGCAATTAACAAACCAAGTTCAGAAAATACATGAGAATCAGTTTCAGATACTACAGGAGACTAGGATGCAGGGAGCCTTACCCTCTAACATCACGGATGTGTTTATGTTAAAATAGCTCGTTGTAGTGCGTTTTACGACATCAATTTTAAATAAAAGTACTAGATGTGAGTACGAGTGTCAAACATAGGGAGGCATGGAATCAGATCAGATATTCACTTTCGTGTCACAAAAATTCATCGTTTGTTTGCTTGCAAACTAGATAGAATGAGAGAGAGAGAGAGAGAGGGTTAGAGTATTATGATGATGATGTTATAATAGCTAACTATGAAAGGAACTGAGCAAGATAATCCATTATCAAAAAAAGGAACTGTTTCACACTAACACTAGAGGAAAGCTTTAAAATGACAGCAAGTACTAAACTAAAGAACTAGCTAATTGGTGAGGCGAGGTAGCCACAACAATGGAGGGACTTCCATCGGTGGCTTGACATCTTCAGGACGTGCTCGTAGCTTTAGAAGGTGGTGGTAGCTCTTGGGTGGAAGATTGGTTCAAATGAGGTGGATAGGTCCCTTTTTATAGTAGTGGAAAGGGCTAAAATTTGTCCTCGGGTCAATAGTGACATTCAAATCGTTTGTTGAAGACCTACCACATAAATCGCCAAAGCCCCTGCACCCACTGCCTTCAACGTGCACGTTACTGGCTCGTGCGCATGCGCTGGCTCGTGCTGGGCTACACTCCTTCCGTGCATGAGCATGCTACTGCTCCTTGCCATTCCTCAATGTGTGTGCTCCAATTACGATTGAAGGGAGAGGTACGACTCGAACTCGCATTGGGTGCATGCAGGCTGGAGGCGCGACCATTGCGCTAAGGTCGTGACTTGGTCCACCTTTGTGCATGTGTCCATGGCACCTTAGTCGTCCAATCACAGATCGGTAGCTGAGATCACTTGATGAAGGAGCACCGAATAGAGAAAGCAGTGCGACGGGTGCTTAAATGCGTGACACATGGCCAAACTTAGGCCGTTGATCATTAGATCAATGGTCAAAACTTCTCGTGCTTGATGTGGGAGCTACAGAGGTTGGATCGAGGTGATTTTGAGTCTGTTAGACTCCGTTCGTTAAATCGGATCCATCCGTATGGTCTGATTGCTCATCTAAGACCTGTTTCACTATGTACTTGTACTCAAGGTCATTAATCATTGATTTTAAGCAATTTAAATGTAAAGATTACGTAATATGCTTATAATGCTCCCAAGTCGATTATAATATGTCATTATTGCACAAGGTCCCTCAAAATTGACTATAATTGATAATATTAACACTAATAATTGCAGAGTCATCACCTTCCCAACCTATCCTGAACCCTAGGAATGTGCAGAACCCAGGTTTTCAACCTAGGCATCCTGCACCATAGGGTTAGGCCCATGTAATACTTCAAGCACCTCCTGTACCACCTAGACATAATCAACCTGGTTTGTTACCTAGTCCTACCCAGAATGTTCCTTCTGCTCCTCCCCCACCTCATGAATAGTTTGTCGATGCAAAAGCTATTACATTGAGGAGTGAAACTACCATAAAAGTTCCACCATATAGGCAGGCAGATCATGATTTATCACGACCTCTTTCTTAGGATGAGTCTTCGTCCTACACTTATTCTGATAGGAAACCACTTAATGAAGAAAAAGGAAAAAGACCAATGACTGAAGACCCTAAGATTCCTCTCCCGTTTCCAGGAGCTATCATTAAAGATTCATTGAGGCAAAAAAAGGGTGCTAAGAGTCATGAGGACCTCATCGCTATGTTGAAAAAAGTATGTATTCAAGTTTCTCTTCTTGATGCCATAGATCACATTCCTGTTGTTGCTAGGTTCTTCAAGGACTACTGTACCCCAAGGAGATAGCAGAAAAAGGAACCAAAACCCAAGGAGGTTTTGTCTCAGCAAGCTAGTGCAGTAATACTAAGTAATCTATTGCCTAAAAAGACCCCAGTACACCTTTGATCTCTTGCTTCTTGCAGGGCTCACCATTTGACAAAGCCCCTCTTGATTTGGGTTCCTCCATTAATTTTACTCCCACTGATGTTTATGATCAATTTAGATTTGGGGAGTTGAAGCCCACATCGATTACCATTTAGTTGGCGGACTAGTCGGTGAAGGTACAAAGAGGGGTTGTTGAGAACATCATTGTGAAAGTTTGTGGATTCTGTTTTCTAGCAGACATTTTTATTTTTGATATGGAGTTTCCTACTGATCTCTGTGATGCACCTATTATTCTAGGTCACCCATTTTTGGCGATGACTCGTACGAACATCGATTGTGCAACCAGATGAATGGAAATTGCCCTAGGGTATGAGAGATTGAGAGTGGATATATTCAGGGCATCCAAAAATTTTGATTATGATCTAATCGAGGACAAGTATGAGGATGATGATTAGGAGTATTGTGGCAACATTGGGCTTCTCTGTAGTGACCTAATGTCTTATTCATCCTCATTGTCATCAGGGTCAACTGATTCCTACCTAGGGACAGAGACTACTACTCTTCATATTTCACCTTTCCCCTTAGATGATTGCTTGGGGTGTGTATTTGAATCTAGTACCCTAGACTTGGTATATCCTGGTACGTCTGGATGACTTTATGGTTCTGACTCACTACTGCATTTGTAGACCAGTATGGTTGGTATGGGCAGACTCAGTCCATATAAGCGGTACTCTAACAAGATTTATGATCCATTGTTACCCTCTCTAGCATTACATAATCTTCATGTTGCTGCAACCACTACTGCCCTTCCTGCAGTAGTTGAGTCTGATGGCACTGAGCATAATGATAATTAGGTATACTTCCCTGATCCTTCCTTTTCCTTCTCTCATTCTAGTTTTGATTTTACATCTCCTTCACCTGTGCTTGAATTAAAGCCCTTACCTGATTCTCTTATGTATGTGTTCTTAGGTGAGAATCAGACTTTCCCAGCTATATCAGCTCTCCTTTAACCCAAGAATAAGAACTTAAATTGATTACTGTTCTCCAAGATCATAGGGTTGCTATTGGGTGGAGTATCTCTGATCTGTGTGGTATTCACCCATCCTACTACACTCATCATATATATATGGATGAGGGGGCGAAATCGTTGTGACAACCACAACGAAGACTAAGACGAAATATCATGGAGGTTGTCAAAAAGGAAATGATCAAACGGCCAGATGCTGATATCATATACCCTATTTCAGACAACCAGTGGGTCAATCCGATATAGATTGTTCCTAAAAAGGCTGGACTCAGCGTGATCAAAACTGAACAAGGCAATCTATCTCGACCCGCATTGCAACTTCTTGGCACATCTGCATCTATTACCGAAAACTCAATTTGGCTACTAAGGAGGACCACTTTCCCTTGCCCTTCATTGACCAAATTTTGGAAAGATTAGCTGGATTGAGTTATTTTTATTTTCTGAATGGATACTCTAGGAGTAATTAAGTAGTGATTAGCCCAACTGATCAAGACAAGATGACTTTCACATGTCCTTTTGGCACATTCGCTTTCAAGCGAATGCCTTTTGGCCTATGCAATGCACCAGCTACCAATCAGCGTTGCATGATGGCCATCTTTACTGGCATGATTGGGGACTATGTGGGAGTCTTTGTGGATGACTTCTCCATTTTTGGAGATGATTTTCACTCTTGTCTTAATAATCTCACTAAGATCCTTAAATGGGGCATTCTAGTCAACCTAGTACTACCTTGGAAGAAGAGCCATTTCATGGTGAGAGATGGCATAGTACTTTGTCATAAAATCTTTAAGGATGGATTAGAGGTTGACTGTGCTAAGTCTAATATCATTTGCCATTTACCTCCCTGTAACTCATTCAAGCAGATTAGGTCCTTCCTGGGGCATGTTGGATTCTATAGAAGATTCATTAAAGATTTCTCTAAGATTGCTTGACCACTGACGAATCTTCTATTTGCTGATGCCCCATTTGACTTTGACTCTAACTATTACAGTGCCTTCATGACTCTATGAAAGGTTGTTTTTTATTCTTCCATTCTCCAGCCACCTGACTAGTCATTAGACTTTGAGATGATGTGTAATGAATCCGATTTTACTATTGGAGCAGTTTTAGGCCAGCATCGGGAGCTCTGCTAATTTGTGATATACTAAGTTAGCAGGACATTGAATCAGGCTTAGTGTAATTATACTGTTACAGAAAAGGAGCTGCTAGCGATAGTTTTCAGGTTGGAAAAGTTTAGATTGTACTTACTTAGGTCCAAGGTCATTATTTACACGGATCATTCAACCCTTCAGCATTTGTTGGCTAAGAAGGATACCAAACCACGCCTAATGGGAACACCATCATGAGCCATAACTAGCTCATTTTGACCCAGAAAAGAGAACAAAAGCTCCTACATATCCAACTGGAGGTCCTAACTCAATGAATAACCATTCTGAGAGAAAAGCAAGAAAGAAGGGGTAAAATTGCAATTTTACCATTGCAGTACAACAAAAGGTTTTCTCATGGGCTAAACATAGATCATATGGTCTTAACAAGATAAAAAGTGGGTTAGTTCAAATAGAAAAGGGTTCATGTGAATTCTGGGAATTAAATAACTTCTTGTAACCTTAAAACAGATCCACTTAATTTAACAAGGTTCTGGTTAGGATAAAATTCACCTAAACCCTCTAAAAGTAATTAAAAATATCCTCTAGGGTTTAGAACCTTCAATTTATCCTTTAGAAACTATTTTGACCTAAATTGGGGTCTTAGTCAAATGTTTGCCCTAAATTGGGTTTTTGCATAAATTTATCAGTCAAATGTGGTCAAACACAAAATCCAACTTTACCATTGGATTTCTTATATCCAAATTAGGTGTGTACCAAAATTTGGACCTAAGGGTAATTCACCTTGACCTACTTTGCAAATAGGTCCAGCCAAATTACATTTCTACCCCTAACTTTTGAAAACTTCTACAGAAACCCCCCTATATTTGTCTTTGTTCTTTGCAATTAGGTCTCTCCGCCATTATAGCAGAGGGAATCCTAGTTCGGCGAGGTTTCAAGGGAAAGATCTCTCTGATTTCTTAGAGAATCCCCTTTAAAATTGAAAGGGAGATTCTCTGAAAAATCTCCTCCGGTTTGAACATAATTCAAAGGTCGATATGGTACCCAATCTCTCATGCGAATGCGTGAGAGATTCAGGTCTCACTCAACCTTCCATCTTCAGCGAGGTTGTCGTGCTTGGAAGCTTGGCTTCCAAGCACGAAACCTCCCTCTAGGGCCTATAAAAGCATGCCCAGATCGCCCTTCATCCTCCAAGCTTGAAATTGGCTTGAGGAGCCCTCTATTTCGTCTCTTCTCCCTCCAGCCAGTGACTCAGCAAGCTCCGGCGACATCCCTCTCATTCCCTCTTTGCTCTGCCACAATACCAGTGGCAGGGTTCTCTTCCTCCTCTTCGTCCGCGTCGTGCCGCACCAGCCGATGCCCCTGTATCCCCTTAATTGTCGCCATCCTCATCCACTGAGTGCTTCGTCTCTGGCGTCGGCAATACAAACCGGTCGCCTTCTCTGCATCCCCCTTCATCTATCTACGCTCAGCTAAGTTCTCTCCCCTTTCGAATCATTTTCCTCTCTTTATTTCTTCAAAACACGCATCGACGCTCGCAACCACCATCACCTTCATCTCTGGCCAAACCTTCGGCGAGGCATCCCCGACACTCCACACCTCCATTCACCTCACCAACGACCCCATAAGCATTGCCACACCTCACTGATCATAAACCCTCACTCCACTCACCGTGCCACACCCCCAGAACACCCCCCGAACACACCCACTTTCACGCACATAGGGTGCCCTAGGCATGCACACACCGGCCACCCCATGCCACGCCGACCCCCGTACTACCTTCGTCATGTCTCGGCGAAGCTGTCTGCACTTTCTGTCAAGGCCGCATGGCTATTTTCGTGTTGACAGGTGTAGGCATGTCCACCGCCATTAACAATCGTGAGGATCTTGCTTGCAAGCCTCCTCCAGGACTCCCCACTCCAGTTGCACGGCTCCAAGTAGTGTGGATTCCTCTTGGCCACAGAACCAGCCGAGAAATTGGCACTGAAGACCCACGTAGCTGCTGCAATCAAGGAAGCCTTCTACTGTGGGTAAGCAGCTACTGTGAGATAAATTGAAAAAGTGAAGCAGCCTCTCCACCTCCTGACCACGGGGTGAGGTCCCACTCACCCTCTCACCGCCTCTTCCATGACTCGATCCCCACGGACTTGGCTTAACCTATATACCTGACCTGCACTCCTCGCCTACCACCACAAGTAGGTGGGCCTGGTCCCAGGTGCACATCCAACCCAATTACTCGAGAATCGACTCTGGGAGAGCAAGCCTAAGAGAGAAAGCGGAAGAGAGATCGTAGGGGTTGGTAGGGGTAGGTTTTGCTCTCGCAAGTAAGGAGAAGAAGTCAAGGAAGAAGAGGGCTGAAGCCAGCGAATGCTACGGAAGGAGAAGGCAAGGACTAAAGAGGAAGAGGCTGAAGGGCTGAAGAAAGAAGAAAGAGAAGGAGAAGGAGCTGAAGGTAGAAGAAAGAGAAGCCCCTAGAGAAAGAAGATGAAGAAGAAGAAGAAGAAGGCAAATGCCAGAGAGGCTAAAGGCAGCAAAACAAAGGCACAGGCACGAGAGTAGAAGAAAAGAAAGAAAGAAGAAGAAGAAAGAGAAGCAACCAGAGATAGATCAGAAATCAGAAATAGCACTGTAGCAATCACAAGTTTAAGACGTCTGATTCACAAATCAGGCATCCATTTTTTGTGCTCTCCATATACATTGATATTCAGTGTCTACATTTACATTTTTGCACTATAACACTGATTTTTCTTGCATATTATATTCAATTTTAAAGTTGTGCTTTTGATTTTTAAACCCCAATTTGCTCCCTATGTTCGACCTCGGACTTACAATTTCGAGTAATAAAATCTATTTGTTTTCGAGCGATTTCAGCTATACTACAACACATTGATTTTAAAACATTGATCTTGCCCGCTAAACATTTTGGCACCATTGTCGGGGAGCAACGAGCGATTTAGAAATCTTAATCACAATTTCTGATTTGGTACTAACGTAATACATCTTTTTTGTTGTGAGTGTTTCAGGGGAGCAGATTCAAAAGAAGACAGCCACACAACAAGCACACCCGGGGTAGGTAATCTCTGATTAGCCCTTTCTCTTAATCCCCTCATTTTGAAAAGGAAAAATAAGATAAAATCAATTAAAGCTACCTGCTTTCCATATTTAGCTAAGTCACCAAAGTTTCCTGATTTTGATTTCAACAACAAATATTGATTTGTGCATCCATTTAAGGTAACTAGGGCTACCACCTTCTTGATTGAGCCCTAGATATCATATTTTTGGCAACTAAATTGGACCAAAATTAGAACCAAATTAAGGATTTCAATTTAGAATTTTTAGAGACACATCTTTCTAAACAAGAATCAACTATTCCAAAAAGTGGTGTGCCTAAGCCTTAGTTAAAAAGACTTATTCAAGAGAAACCCTAAAAATTCAAGCTCTTAATTTCACTTGAACCCTAAAAGAAAGGACCTAAAGCTTCTCAAAAGACAAATAGGTGAAGTTGACCCCCTTGTTGGGTCAACCAACCTTAAAACTTGGTCACTTTTGCACACAATACATCTAAAGTTCAAGTGGAATCCTAAGCACGTTTGATCTTAAATAAAAGCGGTTGACTTAAGAGGTCAAAGTCCCCATTTTGGTCTACCTGGAATCTCAGTGACAAGAGAGGTTGGGTGGAGGAAACCCTATAACTCATGGGGACGCTCTACCATGTACGGGTCTTTGCGGGAATCTCCTTCTCTGGCTGCCTAGGTATTTCTCAGGTGGACGACTGATGAGAGCCTCATCATGAGCCATAACTAGCTTATTTTGACCCAATAAAGAAGATAAAAGCTCCTACATAACCTAGAAAAAGGCCTAAATGAAGGAATGAGTGCTCTGAGAAGAAAACATGAAATAAAGGTTAAAACTGCAATTTGACCATTACAGTACATAAGCGGGATTTCTTAGAGGCAAAACATAGGTCAAAAGGTCTAAATAAGATAAAAAGTGGGTTGAGTCAATCAGAAATGGGTTTATGTGCAATCCAGGAATTAAATGACATTTGGTAACCCTAAAACAGACCCGCTTAATTCAACAAGGTTCCGATCATAATAAAAATCAAGGAAATCCTATAAAAATCATGGAAAAATATCCTCTAGGGTTTAGAACACTTAATTTGGCCTTTGGAACCCAGTTTGACCTAGATTAGGGTCCTAGTTCATCAATTAACCAAATTTGGGTTTTTATGCAAAATATTCAGTCAAACGTAGTAAAAACTAAAATCCAACTTCACCATTGGATTCCTTAGGTCTAATTTAGGTTTTTACCAAAATTTGGACCTAAGGGGAGGTCATCTTGACCTACTTTGCAATTTAGTACACCCAAATCATAATTTGGTCCCTATCTTTTGAAATCATTGCAGAGAGCCCCCTAATTTCCTCGCCACCATTGCAACCAGGTCCTTCCACCATTGTTAGGGAAGATTCCTTCTCCAGAGAGGATTAGCGAGGGAATACTCTCTGATTCCTCAGAGATCCCCTCCCAGAAATGGAAGGGAGATTCTCTGAGGAATTCCCTTCCATCTAAGGTCAATCACGATCCCTGGTATGAACCCAATCTCTCGTGCTAACGCACGAGGGGTTTGGGTATCCACCCACTTTCCTTCTCCGGTGAGCTGTCGAAGAGAAAGGCGTGCCCTCCAAGCTCTGAAAGCACGGCCTAGTGCCTATAAAAGAACCCCTAAACCCGGCCGCTCATTTTTAGCTTGACTTGGCCAGACTTCCACCTCAAATTCTTCTCTTTCTTCTCTGGCCAAGGGTCCAGCGAGCTCTGGCGAGCCCCCCTCCCCTCCCTCTTCGCTCTGCCACAAAACCAATGGCAGAGACATCTTCCTGATTCTCCTCCGCGTCGCGCAATACCCGTGCACGCCGCCTCAACCTCGTCGTCGCCGCCGTCCTCCCCCACTGGGCAGCTTCTTCTCCGGCGACAGCAGGTACAGCCGTCCACCTCTCCGTCCCCCTTCGTCCCTGTAAGTAGGTTAGAATTGTTCCACAACCTCCCCTCCTTCTTTTCCCGATTTTATTTCAATTGATTGCCCCTCGACACTGCCTGACCACCCTCATCTTCCACGTCACCGGCCAACCTCCAGCAAGTCGCCCCCACCATTCCGCCCCTCCACACGCCTCGCCAACCATCTCATAAGCTCCGCCTCACCACAAGGAACACTCTCCCCCCATCCACCATCCCTCTACGCCTCCACCACAGCCCCCCGAACACCCCCACACTTCCGGTCACAGGACGACCTAGGCACGCACGGCTAGGCCGTTCCACGACCTGCTTCACCGTGCACGACCTTCGCCGTGCCACGGCGAAGGTCCCCAGCTGGTCTGATTAAGACAAGAGGCTTGTTTTGTGTTTGACATTATTTCAGCCCCTGCCGCCATTGACGGTTGAAGCAGCTTTGGAGCAGCTCCAGGCTTCAGGTGCAGCGAACTCGGGCAAGCAGTGCAAAGTCATCTGATCTAGCAAGGAACGCAGCGAAGCCCGCATCCTTGGCAATCAAAGAAGGTCTTCTGCGGGTGCACGCGAGAGCAAGGCGGAACTAATAGTCCCACATCGTGAAGTTACAAGCGGCTAAAGAGGTATAATTGATTTTGCGTTATTAACTCTTTGCCTCCGAACGCACAGGGGTGAGGTCCCTCACCTAATGCACGCTAGCCTCATCCGCGGCTTCATCTCGCGGATCTGGCGGGCTCCGACTCGGACCCTATCTGAGCACACCTCGCGCATCACCCTCACGTCGGTGCGCCTGGTCCCTGGTGCGAAATCCGACCCGATTACCTATGGCTCTGGGAGAGTGTCCTTGAGTGAATTTCAGAGAGAGAGAGAGACGTGCGGGTAGAGGGGCAGGGTAGGTTTTGCTTCCACCTCTCTGTGCAGGCAGGCTGAGCAAAGAAGAGAAGAAACTTAGCCAAGGAAGAAAAGAAGGACTGCAGACAAAAAGAAGAAGAAGACGGAAGAGAAAAGAAGCAAAGGCAGGAAGAAGACCAAGGCAAGAAGAAGAACTGCAGACAAAATGAGGAAGAAGAGAAGAGACCAAGGAAGAAGAAGCCTTCGCAGAGAGAGAAGAGAAAGAAGAAGAAAGACTAAGACAGAAGGAAGACAGAAGAGAAAGAAGCAAAGTGAAGACTGCAGAAGAAAGAAAGCAAGATCAAAAGAAGAAGAATCTTCAAAGAAGGGAAACTTTTAAGATGTCTGATCTTGTGATCAGACGTCCAATTTTACTCTTTTGTCACAATTACTTTTTAACCGCATACATTCATATTTGAATTCAAGTTTTGAGTAAATTAGAGTGTTCAATTACATTTGAGATTAGTAGTAAATTCCGACTGCTCCCTGTGTTCGACCTCGGATACTCCGATTTTCGAGTAATAAAATCTTTATTTGTTGACAACACTTGATCACCTATACTACGGCGCAATAACTATTAAAACACGATCGAGTTGGTCGCTTCAACAAAATGGCACCGTTACTGGGGAGCAACGCGCAATTTACCACTAGTCTCTACATTCTTTTTATCATATTGAACACTAACTTGCCCTACTTTGCTTTGTTTTGATCTTGCAAGTATTCCACGAGAAAATCCCTTCCGCAAGTCAACCACTCCAGGGCAGGTAATTTCTTTTCTTCCTTAATCATCCCCTAATTCAAATAAGACAAAAGAAAGAAAATCAATTTAAGAATCAATTGCCTTCTTTATGTAGTAATCACCATCTTTAAGGCAAATGTTTCCTAATTTTGCGAAATTTTTTTCAAATGTTCTTGAAGTTGGAGCGATTTTTTTTAGATTCTATCCCACAAATTCATGTGCCTAATTGAAATTATGCTTAATCACGGCGGACAACACACTTCTTGCCTTCAAGTCCAAAGAGAATTTTTGTGAAAAAGAAAAAAGGATTGGAAATAGAACCAAATTAGGGTTTCTACAGTAGGATCTTGGAGTGTTAGTCACACATGCCGGCATAAAAGGAAATAAACCTTCCCTCTTCAGTGTGTCACCCAAGACCTTGATTGAAGAGATCTAAACAAGACAAACCCTAAAGAAAAAGAAGCTCTAAAATCACTTGAATCTTAAAATTTTGGACCTAATAACCTGGGAGTCCAATTAGGGTGATCTCTAGGCTCCAAACCTAGAATCATTCTGCCATCTATAGGACAGGTCAGGTGAAGTTGACCCCTTGGGTCAACCAACCTCTAAATTAGGTCAAAATATCAAAACATCTAAAGTTCAAGTGAGAACCCTAAAGCACCTTTGAAATAAAAGTGGTAGACTTAAGAGGTCAAGGTCCCCATTCTGGTCTACCTTGAATCTCAGTGACAAGAGAAGATGGGTGGGGGAAACCCTGTAACCCGTGGGGATGCTCTACTGTGTAGGGGTCTTTGCGGGACTCTCCCTCTCTGGCTGCCCAGGTAATTCTCAGGTGGATGATCTTCTAATCCAGGGGTCCATCCGCCTCAAACCTCCAAAGTCATCCAAACGTCTATGGGTGTCTTGATTGGGTCAAAAACACCTCCAGTCCCTCATCTTTTCTCTTTAGAGCACACATACACATTTTCAGTGGGACTCGTTATTCAGATCTGATCACTTCATAACTTGATTCTACATCTTGATTCAAACTCTGATTCTACATCTTGACTCCACCACCTGATCCAAATATGCAGCCAAACCACCTAGGACTACCATTCAAGAAACCTGAATATCAGAGATCCATGAGAGATAAAATGATTGAGGATGCCATGGAATTCTATGAAAATGAAGAAACCTCAACACCAGTAGGAAACATTCAGGTTGATGTCCCAACAACCACAACCTTTATCATAACTTGTGCCCAAGTACTACTAACAGAAGCTACAAAAGGATCAGCCCGTGACTTACTCATTACTGCATACATTGAGATAGAAAAACTGCACAATATTGAATACCTTCAATGTATGACAAATCCTCGACTTTGGAAGCAACACCAAGATAGTCTTGAAAAATGGGAAGAGATAATGAGATTAGTAAAACAAGTTATTAACCAGAAATACCCGTATATACCACAAACAGAGGAGGAACTATCTTGGGACAACATCGAGGATCAATCTGATCTCGAGTTTGAGGCACAAAATGGTTGTGGATTGCCATCCCAGATAGAATACAATGTGCCGGATATTGAAGAAGGTTGGGAAGCTCCAAATGTAGGAAAATACCATGATGAGCCCATTCTAGAAATCCAAAACTCCTGCAAGTATGAGAGTAGAACTGAACCTCTCGAGGGTGTAAATTCCGTCCCTTATTCAGATAAGGTGACCCTCGAAGGTTATTCAGACCTAGATTCTAGTAATTCAACCCACATCCTAAGCCTAGAACCTAGATCTGAAACCTATTTTGAAGATTTCAAGGCCCCATATGAAGAAGATCAATCTTTCAATGAAGTATATGACTTTGGGCCTCGATTTGATGAATATCCCTCACCAACATCCTCAGACGAACTAATCGATTTTTCAGAAGTCATGCCAATCTACGACACAGAAATAGAGGAGTTGGACGAGCAGGGTTTCAATTGGGTCTGCCCTACTAACTTTGAACCTGAGCCTCTACCAAATAAGGATACCTTTTTAAGCTCAGAATTAACATTTAGGCTAGACCCCAGTCATGCTACTGAGTATACAACATATGATTTATTCTATGGTGGAACTCATGATCTTGAATCTCATTCAGACTTTGATTTTCGCAAACTCTCCGACGATTTCGAATATGACCATAACATCGGAGAAAATCTACTTCCTGATTATAATAAGCCAATTTTCTTTAAAGCCACCTGCTCCACATATACAGAACCAATCAAAACCAGTTCTCGACCTCGACCCGCAATCGGACTCAATTTCTATTCTGATTCACCTCTCACTAAGCCGTTTGCAGATGATTGAACTCCATATCTATACCGGGTATCAGGCACTGATCAGATCGAAAGTCAGGAGCCATCATTCTTTGATCACCCCTGTAGGGATTCCACACCTTACATTGATTATTTTTCAGAACCCTACTCTGACCATGCTGAGTTGACTCAGCCTAAACCCGAGTTTTCACTTCCATATCCATCAGAACTTCACTACATATGGTGGGTGCCGCATCTACTGATCTACATCTATCAACCCACCAGACTTATTGGGTTTGGGCTGCATCATCATCCCACTGATCTGAACAAGCACCTGGTTGGATCAACCAGGCTCTTAATCAAGGTGCTTGTTTTACAAAATTCCGTTGATTTGACCACTCCCTCTCCACCCTATTTTCCTCTCGGCTGAAGGCACCAAATTTAGCGCTTAACGGGAGGCAACCCGTCATTCCAAAAATAGCAACCCGTCTGATTATCTGTCTGTACTCCACATCCATTGCACCTTGAGTTCAGCCTTAGACAGTTGATCCCACCTCTGGTACATGTATCAGAGCTTGAAATCACCCACATCAGTCATTTTCGACCCATTCACCCACCTGATGTATCCTGTTCTAAGTCCCTGACCTCAACACTATTTCACACCCTCCGTTTACAATGAGGACATTGCAAAACTTAGGCATGGGGGTGATAAAGTGCATACATACAGAACCAAGAAAAAAGTCAGGAGTCTCACACACAAAAAATTTTTTGCATATGTCAAAAACACAAAAAAATTGAAAAATTATGAAAAAGAACAAAAAAATGGGGGAGGGAGGAAATTTTTTGAGCCACATAAACATAAGGAGGAGAAAAAGAGCAAAAATGACAAAAAGGAGCACAAAATGAAAAAGAAAAAGAAGTAGTCATTAGTAAAAGATTAAGGAATTAACTGAAGTTCTAGACCAGATCAAGAAAAGAAATAAAAGAAAAAGTACTAAGGAGACATAACAAGAGATTAGCAGGAACGCTGGTCTTAGGCCTCTTGGGCTAGATTCTTTAGCTTAAAAATTCACGTATCCGCTAAAATCTGGATAATCCTCAAGAGGTTGGGGAAAATCCGAAGCTTAAGTATTAGCTCTAAGGCTTAGGAAGTATTCGGCCTCGTTAACTGACCTCTGGTTTGCGGGATTCGATAACCTAAGCACCCCAAATTCACACATAGTTTGGTTCAGTGCGCATAAACATCCAAATCACGCAAAAGTGTTTAATGTTCTGAAAAAGTCACCTAGATTAGGAGCGGCCAATCAACACAAGTTGATTTGGACGAGTTCCCGACGCGGAGAGGCGGGAAATTCCCCTCGAAGATGCATAAAAACATATCGTCTCCTCGGTGCTTGTCTCTTAGGATATTTAAATATCCTACTGGGGGCATGTAAGCACTCTGCTGGTTCAGATACCATGGGCGGCATTATCACAAAATGTTGATTGCCAGGGTCTGAATTCGGCCACGGAACGCCATAGGCGAGATTATCTCAAAATCTCGAAAGCTAGGGTTCTAGGGGTTGCCATGGGCGGTGCTATCTCGAAGCATCGATAGCCAGGAACCCTTGAGGATTGATGATGGGGACGAGGAATCCGATACAGACTGTGTTGAGAAGCTAATCCGAAGCTAGAAATAAAAGGAAAAGAGAGAGAAAAGTTCCCCAAACAAATAAATCTTCTATCTCTCTCTTACAAAAACACACTGCAAATTGAACTTAGGCTAAAAATGTCTCAAGCACGGGTGCTTTAACCGCGAAGTCCAACAAACCCTAGGATAGTTTTTGTGGGCCGTAGAAACCTTTGGGAGGACTGAGGCTAAAGTGGGTCAGGTCCGGATTTTGGTTAGAACTTGAGTACCTCTAGGCCTATTGTCGGCATTCCTACCAATCACAAAAGAAAAAGAAAAGCACTTACACTCAGGGTCTAGAACAGAAGTAAAACCTTAAAATTTTGCTAAGGGACTAGCAAAAGCTAGGCATGGGGGTATGATGAGAGCCTCATCATGAGCCATAACTAGCTCATTTTGACCCAATAAAGAAGATAAAAGCTCCTACATAACCTAAAAGAAGGCCTAAATGAAGGAATGAGTGCTTTGAGAAGAAAACATGAAATAAAGGTTAAAACTGTAATTTTACCATTGCAGTACATAAACGGGATTTCTCAGAAGCAAAACATAGGTCAAAAGATCTAAATAAGATAAAAAGTGGGTTGAGTCAATCAGAAATGGGTTTATGTGCAATCTAGGAATTAAATGACATTTGGTAACCCTAAAACAAACCCGCTTAATTCAACAAGGTTCCGGTCAGAATAAAAATCAAGTAAATCCTCTAAAAATCATGGAAAAATATCCTCTATGGTTTAGAATACTTAATTTGGCCTTTGGAACCCAGTTTGACCTAGATTAGGGTCTTAGTTCATCAATTAACCTAATTTAGGTTTTTATGCAAAATGTTCAGTCAAACGTAGTCAAACCTAAAACCCAACTTCACCATTGGATTCCTTGGGCCCAAATTAGGTTTGTAACAAAATTTGGACCTAAGGGGAGGTCATCTTGACCTACTTTGCAATTTAGTACACCCAAATCACAATTTGGTCCCTATATTTTGAAATCATCGCAGAGAGCCCCCTAATTTCCTCGCCACCATTGCAACCAGGTCCTTCCACCATTGATAGGGCAGATTCCTTCTCTGGTGAGGATTAGAGAGGGAATACTCTCTGATTCCTCAAAGATCCCCTCCCAGAAATGGAAGGGAGATTCTCTAAGGAATTCCCTTCCATCTTAGGCCAATCACGATCCCTGGTGTGAACCCAATCTCTCGTGCGAACGCACGAGGGATTTGGGTATCCACCCACTTTCCTTCTCCGGCGAGCTGTCGGAGAGAAAGGCGTGCCTTCCAAGCTTTGAAAGCACGGCCCAGTGCCTATAAAAGAACCCCCAAACCCGGCCGCTCACTTTTAGCTTGACTTGGTCGGACTTCCACCTCAAATTCTTCTCTTTCTTCTCCGACCAAGGGTCCAGCGAGCTCCGGCGAGCCCCCCTCCCCTCCCTCTTCGCTCTGCCACAAAACCAGTGGCAGAGACATCTTCCTGATTCTCCTCCACGTCCCGCAATACCCGCGCACGCCGCCTCAGCCCCGTCGTCGCCGCCGTCCTCCCCCACTGGGCAGCTTCTTCTCCGACGGCAGCAGGTACAGCCGTCCGCCTCTCCGTCCCCCTTCATCCCTGTAAGTAGGTTAGAATTATTCCACAACCTCCCCTCTTTCGTTTCCCAATTTTATTTCAATTGATTGCCCCTCGACACCGCCTGACCACCCTCATCTTCCACATCATCAGCTGACCTCCGGCGAGTCGCCCCCACCATTCCGCCCCTACACACGCCTCGCCCCTACACCGACCTAGGCACGCACGCCTAGGCCGTCCCACGACCTGCTTCACCGTGCACGACCTTCGTCGTGCCACGACGAAGGTCCCCAGCTGGTCCGATTAAGCCGAGAGGCTTGTTTTGTGTTTGACATTATTTTAGCCCCTACCACCATTGACGGTTGAAGTAGCTTTGGAGCAGCTCCAGGCTTCAGGTGCAGCAGACTCGGGCAAGCAGCGCGAAGTCACCTGATCCAGCAAGGAACGCAGCGAAGCCCGCAGCCTTGGCAATCGAAGAAGGTCTTCTGTGGGTGCGCGCGAGAGCAAGGCAGGACTAATAGTCCCACATCGTGAAGTTACAAGCGGCTGAAGAGGTATAAAGTGATTTTGTGTTATTTGCTCTTTGCCTCCGAACGCCCAGGGGTGAGGTCCCTCACCTAACGCACGCTCGCCTCATCCGCGACTTCATCTCGCGGATCTGGCGTGCTCCAACCTGGACCCTATCTGAGCACACCTCGCGCATCACCCTCACGTCGGTGCGCCTAGTCCCGGGTGCGAAATCTGACCCGATTACCCATGGCTCTGGGAGAGAGTCCTTGAGTAAATTTCAGAGAGAGAGAGACGTGCGGATAGAGGGGCAGGGTAGGTTTTTCTTCTACCTCTCTATGCAGGCAGGCTAAGCGAAGAAGAGAAGAAACTTAGCCAAGGAAGAAAAGAAGGACTGCAGACAAAAAGAAGAAGACAGAAGGGAAAAGAAGCAAAGGCAGGAAGAAGACCAAGGCAAGAAGAAGAATTGCAGACAAAAAGAGGAAGAAGAGAAGAGACCAAGGAAGAAGAAGCCTTCGTAGAGAGAGAAGAGAAAGAAGAAGAAAGACCAAGATAGAAGGAAGACAGAAGAGAAAGAAGCAAAGTGAAGACTGCAGAAGAAAGCAAGATAAGAAGAAGAATCTTCAAAGAAGGGAAACTTTTAAGACATCTGATCTTGTGATCAGACGTCCAATTTTACTCTTTTGTCACAATTACTTTTTAACCGCATACATTCATATTTGAATTCAAGTTTTTAGTAAATTAGAGTGTTCAATTACATTTGAGATTAGTAATAAATTCCGATTGCTCCCTGTGTTCGACCTCGGATACTCCGATTTTTGAATAATAAAATCTTTATTTGTTGACGACGCTTGATCACCTATACTACGATGCAATAACTGTTAAAACACAATCGAGTTGGTCGCTTCAACAATGACTTTCTAACAAAGGGGTATCATCCACCCCGAACCTTTATAGGCATCCAAATTTTTGGGTGTCTTGATTGGGTCCAACACATTCTAATCTCGTCCAACCCATCGGTGCATGTTCGGTAGGAGGACCTTAAGACCATCCTTAAGACCTCCTTTAGCAATCCACTCTCAAGGCTAAGCCTTGACATCCGTGTTTGTGCAGCAACCCCACCACATAGACATCTCCTCTGATACATCAGAACCCAATTCTCCTTCTCCGATCATCATGGCACAACCAATAGAAGAAGAGAACAATCTTGAAAACCTACTCCAATGCCTGAATGATTTATTTCAAAACATTGTAAACCCGCCGCAGTGTCCCATGATGCGAGATCACTATAATCCCACTGTGGTGGCGATCGAACCTCTAGTCCAAATCCCGGCTGGAGGTCCTGATTCTGAACTCAAGCCCAACATGATTCGTGCTATTCCAAAGTTTCATGGGCTTAATTCTGAGGATCCCTTCCAATAAATCAAACAACTCAAACATCTGGCCCAGAACCTCAGGTTAGATGTTCAAAATCAGGATGTTCTTCTTATGATGATGTTTTCCTTCTCTCTCATGGACAATGGAGCTCATTGGTATCAGACTCAAATGTGTCCAATCAACACATGGGTTGAACTGCAATCTAAATTCTTGAAAAAGTTCTTCCTAGTTGGTCGGACGAATGCCTTACGCCAGCAGATCACACACTTCACCCAGCAATCTGGAGAACCTCTTCTTGAAGCATGGGACCATTTCTTGGATCTCATGCAATAGTGCCCCAATCACGGAGTTCCTAAATGGGAACAAGTCCAGTCTTTTTTCCAGGGACTCCATGAAGATATCCACTTATTCGTCAATGCAACCTGTGGAGGAAATATCATGGGTCAACACGAAGACACTGTGTGGGAGATTCTCAAAAATATGTGCGAGAACTCCATCAATAATGACTCCATGGGCTTATTCGACCATACGAATGCCTGCGCATCGACGAATCCGAGGGGAGCATAGGAGACGCAGAGCCTTTCCACATCCGTTGACTTGGAACTGATGGCCACATCTGAGGTCTCTATCATCTAGAAGAAGGTGGACGAGCTAACCCAACATCTAGAAGAAGGTGGGAGGGAAGTTGTGCATAACATCTATCACCGATCTTCTCAGGGGATGGACCCGTATCTATCCTCGTCTGACTCTAAGATAGGAGGAAACTCTGATCCGACCTACTCTAGTTGAGGGAACTCTGACCCTCGTATTTTGACTTTCCTGAGGTTCCTCAGACCTGCAAGGACCTCAATGCCATCCAGAATGACCCATTCCCTAACACCTATAACCCTGGATGGTGGAATCATCCCAACTTCCTATGGGCGGGAAATACTCATAATCAAAGACCACCATATTTGCCCCATCCACAAGCCCCCCGTCCATATCAGCTGCCTTAGCCTCGGCCCAACCCCACCTATCAACCTGGGCCAACCCAAACAGATCAAATGACTCTTATCCTTCAGACTCTGGCTGACAATCAGAAGACAAATGCAGCTATGCAAAAATAGCACAAGGGCGAGATCACAGAGGTTAGCAATCAACTCGCTCAGATGGCAAATTCCTACCAACCTAGCACACTCCCTTTGCAACCTCTGCCGAATCCGAATAACGTGCCAAATTGGAGGTGCGTTATGAATCCAAATCAAGGCTAGGCCCACATGATTTTTCAGGCCCCTTCTGTTCCATTACCTGATGGGATGGAAGCTTCGACATCATATGTGGGATTTCAGTAGCAGCCACCTGTTTTACCAACCCCAAACCAAAACCAGGCAGGATTGAATTCTGTAACGACCTGTAGTGGTAAAGCAACACAAGACTCACCTTATCCAAGCCACTCTCAGCCTGGTAGTAACCTAAGCCCTAGGATAGTTATCTAGGACACCCCTATTCCAGATCAAGAACCTGGACCTATTCTAGAGCAACCAACCAAGGTTCCATTTCCCGAAGCCTTGACTAAGGGAAAGAGGACAAACAAACCCATGGCTCCTGAGGAGGATCTGGTTAAGCTCTTTGAGCAGGTCCATATAAACATCCCCTTGATGGATGCGATCCGCCACGTAGCGGCTTACGCACGATTTCTGAAGGACATGTGTACACCCAAGCGTAAGTCACGAACCAAAAATGGGAGTCCGATCATACTATCAGAGCAAGCCAGCTCTATAATTTTGAGCAAACTCCCACCTAAGGCAAAAGACCCAAGTACTCCCCTAATTTCATTTACCACTGGTGATACCCAATTCGATAGAGCTTTAATAGATTTAGGTGCCTCCATAAACCTAATACCTACATCCCTCCTTGACCACCTTGAAGAATCTGAGCTTAAACTGACAGAGGTGACATTGCAATTGGCTGATCGATATATTAAGTCACCTAAAGGAATACTCGAATATGTCATCGTTAGGGTACGGGATTTCTATTTCCCGGTGGATTTCGTAGTCTTGGATATGGATGCACCAAAAAACCCAAAGGATACACCAATTATACTAGGGAGACCTTTTCTGGCCACTGCTAGGGCCAATATAAATTGTGAAGAGCGCCAAATTGAACTGAAATTCGGGAACTAAACAGTGAAGATTGACATCTTTAAGGCCTAACAAGGGATTAATTGCTGTGTTATAGAACAAATATGTGATATCAAGACTATGGTTGGTGAACGATATATTGAGAACAACCTGATTACTTCCGATCAACCACAAGAAGATCAAAACCTGCAATCAGAGGAGTCTAAATCTGACTTAGATACACCCATAACTCCTTCCCTTGCTCCAGACACACACCCTAAACCGCCCGCTATT
Organism: Thalassia testudinum; assembly: GCA_037157565.1. Taxonomy (NCBI): domain Eukaryota; kingdom Viridiplantae; phylum Streptophyta; class Magnoliopsida; order Alismatales; family Hydrocharitaceae; genus Thalassia; species Thalassia testudinum. The sequence continues at coordinate 124,186,104 of JAZHRO010000014.1, read as the reverse complement.
GCTGATAACCCCATTTTGGAACTCAAGCCTCTTCTCGACCATCTAAAGTACATTTTTTTGGGTTATAATCAGATGTTTCCTATGATTATCAACTACTGACTCACATCTGACCAGGAATCCCGTCTGATTACTATTCTCTAGCAACATCATAGAGCCATTGGATGGACTCTCGATGATTTGACTGGTATCAGCCCCTCTTATTGCACATACCGTATCTACACCGGAGAGGGAACACGACCTTCCCGTGAAATGCAGAGACATTTGAATCCTAATCTGCAGGAGGTCATGAAAAGGGAGATCATCAAGTGGTTAGATGCAGGGATCATCTACCCGATCTCTAATAGTCGGTGGGTGAGTCCAATCCAGGTTGTGCCTAAGAAGGCAGGACTCATTGTGATCACGACTGAAATCGGAGAAGTCATACCAACCCTTGTGGGAAACTGGTGGAGAGTCTGCATTGATTACAGAAGACTCAATTCCTCCATGAAGAAGGATCATTTCCCACTACCGTTTATTCATTAAATCCTCAAGAAACTAGTGGGAAATAGGTTCTTTTGCTTTTTGGATGGGTACTCTGGGTATAACCAGGTGGTAATCCATCCTGAGGACCAAGAAAAGACCACTTTCACCTGCCCCTTCGAGATGTACGCATTCTGAAGGATGCCATTCAGTCTCTGCAATGCACCCGCTACTTTTCAGTAGTTCATGCTTGCCATATTCTCAGATATGGTAGGTGATTATCTGGAAGTCTTCATGGATGACTTCTCAGTATTCGGAGAATCATTTGACGATTGCCTCCTGCACTTGGTCCAAATCCTCAGGCGGTGCATAGACGTGAATCTGGTTCTTTCCTAGGAAAAGAGCCATTTCATGGTGCCTGAAGGGATTGTCCTAGGGCATCTCATTTCAAGAAAAGGCATCCAAGTCGATCGAGCCAAGGTGAACTTGATTTCCAAACTCCCTATGCCTAGCTCGATCAAGGACATCTGGTCTTTTCTGGGGCACATCGATTTTTACCGTCGATTTATTCCCGATTTCTCGAAGATCGCAAGCCCCCTAACCACTCTACTTTCTAAGGATGTACCTTTCGAAATCTCCAAGGAATGCACTCAAGCATTTGAAATCCTCCGTGATCGAGTTACCCAAGCCCCGATCCTATAGTCCCCTGATTGGTCTCAACCCTTTGAGATCATGTGCGATGCATCTGATTTCACTGTAGGAGCAGTACTTGGGTAGAAAATTGACGGGAAACCCATGGACATCTACTACGCTAGCAAGACACTTGACGAGGCTCAGCGTAACTACACAGTTACTGAGAAAGAGCTGCTAGCCATAGTATTTGCCATAGAAAAATTCATATCTTATCTCCTGTGTTCCCGTCTTATCATTTACTCAGATCACACAACTGTGAGACATCTCCTTGCGAAGAAGGACGCGAAACGTTGATTAATCCACTGGATCTTGCTATTGCAAGAGTTTAACCTCGAGATTTGCAACAAAGAGGGAAAACAGAACGTGGTAGCTGATCACTTGTCCCACCTTCCTTCTAAGATCATCGACCCTTCTGGACCCATCACGAAACATTTTCCTGATGAGCACTTTCTGATTATCAATACAGGGCTTTCATGGTTTGCTGATATAGTAGACTACCTGGCATCACATCAGATCCCGTTTGATTGGCTGAAGACCAAGAAGGACAAACTGTTTTCCAATGCCAAGTATCACTTCTGGGAAGACCTGCATCTTTTCCGCATCGGTGCTGATCAGATCATTCGACGATGTGTCGTAGAAGCAGAAATTCAAGACATATTGTCTTTCTGCCATGACCAGGCATGAGGTGGACATTTTTTAGGTCATAAAACATCAATGAAAGTCCTCCAGTGCAGCTTCTATTGGCCGATGATTTTTAAAGATGCGTACAATCACTGTAGGGCATGCACTCGTTGTCAGACCTTAGGCAACATGATCCATCGTGATATGATGCCCTTACATTCGATTCTTGTATGCAAAATCTTCGACATATGGGGGATTGATTTTATGGGACCCTTCCCTATTTCAAACGGCTTTGAGTACATTTTACTCACTGTTGACTACGTGTCCAAATGGATCGAAGCCATTCCGACCCGAACCAATGATCATAAAGTGGTTATCAAATTCATTCATCAGAACATCTTTTCACAGTCCGGGATTCCATGTGCTATAATCTCTGATGGAGGGACCCATTTAACTGACTCTCAGTTTAGGTCACTGATGACCAAATACAGGGTGTTGCACTGAATCTCTACTCCATACCACCCCCAAACTAATGGTCTAGCTGAGCTATCAAATCGGGAGATCAAGAAAATCCTCCAGGTTACTGTTCGACCTAACAGGAAGGACAGGTCATCTTGACTTCCGGAAGCTTTGTGGGCTTATAGGACCGCCCACAAAGCCCAATTAGGTATGTCTCGCTTGAGATTGGTGTACGGGAAGGCATGTCACCTCCCCGTCGATTTGGAGCATGAAGCCTATTGGGTAGTACAGAACTGTAACCAAGATCTTTCTAAGGCAGGAACCTACAAAAAGCTTCAAATGAGCGAGATCGATGAATTACGCCACGACGCGTATGAGAACTCGCAAATTTACAAAGAGTGGGTTAAGGCCTTTCATGACAAGCACATATCCAGAAACATCTTCCATCCTATTCAAAAAGTCTTACTCTTTGATGCCAAGCTTAAACTGTTCCAAGGAATACTATGATCAAAATGGATCGAACCCTACCTCGTCCAACGAATCCTTAGAAATGGAGCCATTGAGATCAGTCCACTCAGCCACGATTTAGAACCTTTCGTTGTGAACGGTCAGAGACTCAAACCATTCATTGACTTGACCAATACAAATTTGGCTGAGATATCCTTTACCCTCCATTCTCTCTGAGCTCATTGCGCCCAGCAGATGGCATAAAACTTAGCTCGTAATGAGAGGCAACCCATCATTCTTGAAAAACCCAAAACTTTCTTGACATTCCTATGATGAATTCATATTGCACTTTAGGGTTCATCTAATAGAACAACTGACCCCACCTCAGGTACCTGTACCCGAGTTTAGAAATCATTCGCACTAGTCACCTCGACCCGTTCGCCCACCCAAAACCTATTCTAATGAATGATCTAAATAGAACTCGAACCCACCTAATTTACAATGGGGACATTGCAAGTCATAGGCATGGGAGGGTATGAAAGTGCGAAACACCATGAAAACTCATCTCACAAGAAAAGGTTTCAACAAAAAATTCACATATCACAAAAAAACCAAAAAGATGAAAAAATCTTGACAAAAGAACAAAACATACAGAGGGGAGAGCAAAATTTTGAGGCCATACAAATCATGAAGAGAAAATGAGGAGGAAAAGTGAAGAATGTCAAAAAGGAGCACAAAATGAAAAGAAAAAAGGAACAGATAGTCATTAGTAAGAAATTAAGGGATTAACTGAGTTCTAGACCATATCAAGGAAAAGAATGGAAGAAAAATTGCTAATGAGACACAAAAGAGATTAGTAGGAACACTGATCTTAGGCCTCTTAGGCTAGACTCTTAGGCTTAAAACTTTAAGTATCAGCTAAGATCTGGATAGTCCTCAAGAGGTTGGGGAAAATGCGAAGCTTAAGTATTAGGTCTAAGGCTTAGGGAGTATTCGACCATGTTAACTGACCTTTGGTTTGCGGGACTCGGTAACCTAAGCACCCCAATCCATACATAGTCTGGTTTAGTGCACATAATTATCAAAATCACACAAAAGCATTTAAATGCTTTGAAATTTTCGCCTAGATTAGGAGTGGTCGATCAACACAAGTTGATTTGGATGAGTTCCTGGTGCAGAGAGGCGGGAAATTCCCCTCGAAGATGCGCAATAACATATCAGAGAGGCAGGAAATTCTCCTTGGTGCTTTTATCCTAGGATATCCACATATCCTACCAGGGGCACGTAAGCACCCTGTGCTAGTTCCGATGCCATGGGCAGCATTATCACGAAATGTCGATTGCCAGGGTCTGGATTTAGCTACAGAATGCCATGAGCAGGATTATCTCGAAATCTCAAAAGCCAGGGTTTTGGGGGTTGCCATGGGTGGTGCTATCATGAAGCATCGATTGCTAGGACCCTTCGAGGATTGATGATGGGGATGAGGAATCCGATATAGACCGTGTTGAGAAGCCAATCTGAAGCTAGAAACAAAAAGAAAAGAGAGAGAAAACACTCCAAACAAAAAAATTCCTCTGTCTCTCTCTTGCAAAAAATGCACCGCAAACTGAACCGAGGCTAAAATATGTTACAAGCACAAGTGCTTTAATCGCGTAGTCCAACGAACCTTAGGATAGTTCCTGTGGGCCTTAAAAACCTTCGCGGAGGACTGAGGCTAAAGCTGGTCAGGTCGGGATCTTGGTTGGTACTTGACTACCTCTAGGCCTACTATTGACATTCTAACCTTATCACAAAGAGAAAAAAGTACTCATCATAATTTGTGAACATCAAGGAACTCATGGTCTAGAACAGAAGTTAAAACCTTAAAATTTTGCTGAGAGACTAGCAAAAGCTCGGCATGGGGGTATGATGGGAACACCATCATGAGCCCTAACTAGCTCATTTTGACCTAGAAAATAGAACAAAAGCTCCTACATAACCAACTAGAGGTCCTAACTCAATGAATTACCATTATGAGAGAAAAGTAAGAAACAAGGGGTAAAACTATAATTTTACCATTGCAGTACAACAACGGGTTTTCTCATGGGCTAAACACAAGTCAAATGGTCATAACAAGATAAAAAATGGGTTGGTTCAAACAGAAAAGGGTTCATGTGAATTCTGGGAATTAAATGACTTCATGTAATCCTAAAATAGACCCACTTAATTTAACAAGGTTTTGGTCAAGATAAAATTCACCTAAACCCTCTAAAAATCATGGAAAAATATCCTCTAGGGTTTAGAACCTTCAATTTGGCCCTTAGAACCTATTTTGACTTAAATTGGGGTCTCAGTCAAATGTTTGCTCTAATTTGGATTTTTTGGTAATTGCCCAGTCAAACGTGGTCAAACCTAAAATACAACTTCGCCATTGGATTCCCTAGGTCCAAATTAGGTTTGTAAAAGAATTTGGACCTAAGGGGAATCCACCTTGACCTACTTTGCAAAAAGGTTCAGCCCAATTACATTTGTACCCCTAACTTTTGAAAACTTCTACAGAGACCCCTTATCTTTGCCTTCATTCTTTGAAATTAGGTCCCTCCACCATTATAGACGAGGGAATCCTACTCTGGTGAGGTTTCGAGGGAAAGATCTCTCTGATTTCTCAGAGAATCCCCTTCAAAATTGAAAGGGAGATTTGAAAGGGAGATTCTTTGAGAAATCTCCTCCGGTTTGAACACAATTCCAAGCTCGATATGGTACAAAATCTCTCATGCAAATGCATGAGAGATTCGGGTCTCATTTGACCTTCCATCTCCTACGAGGTTTCCATGCTTGGAAGCTTGGCTTCCAAGCACAAAACCTTCCTCCAGGGCCTATAAAAGCACGCCCAGATCACCCCTCTTCCTCCAAGTTTGAAATTGGCGTGAGGAGCCCTCTATTTCGTCTCTTCTCCCTCCGACCAATGACTCAGCAAGCTCCGATGAAGGGGCAGGGTTCACTTCCTCTTCGTCCGCGTCACGCCGCACCAGCCCCTTCATCGTCGCCGTCCTCCTCCACTGAGTGCTTCGTCTCCGGCGTCAGCAATACGAGTCGATCGCCTTCTCTACATCCCCCTTCATATATCTATGCTCAGCTAAGTTCTCTCACCTTTCTAATCATTATCCTCTCTTTATTTCTTCAAAACACGCATTGACACTTGCAACCACCATCACCTTCATCTCCGGCCAGACCTCCGGTGAGGCATCCCCGTCACTCCACGCCTCCATCCGCCTCGACAACCACCCCATAAGCATCGTCACACCTCACTAATCAAAAACCCTCACTCCACTCACCATGCCACACCCCCAGAACACCCCCTGAACACACCCACTTTCACGCACACAGGGTGCCCTAGGCACGCACACACCAGCCACCCCACGCTATGCCGACACCCGCACTACCTTCGCCGTGTCTCGGTGAAGCTGTCTGCACCTTCTGATGAGGCCACAGGCCATTTCGTGTTGACAGGTGTAGGCATCTCCACCGCCAATAATGACCGTGAGGAGCTTGCTTGCAAGCCTTTTCCAGGACTCCCTGCTCCAGGTGCACAACTCCAGGTTGCACGGATTCCTCTTGAGCACAGAACCAGCCGAGCAATTGGCACTGAAGACCCATGTAGCTGCTGCAATCAAGGAAACCTTCTTCTGTAGGTGCACGTGAAGAACGGTGGGACGTTTAGTCCCACCTTGGAAGTGAGTGAGTGGTTGTAATGAAATAAATTGAAAAAGTGAAGCAGCCTCTTCGCCTCCTGACCATGGCGTGAGGTCCCACTCGCCCTCTCACCGCCTCGTCCGTGACCTGAACCCTGCAAACCTGGCTTGACTCGTATACCTGACTTGCACTCCTCGCCCACCGCTGTACGCTAGTGGGCCTGGTACCGGGTGAGCACCCGATCGGATTACTCGAGAAGTGGCTCTGGGAGAGCGAGCCTAAGAGATAAAAAGGAAGAGAGATCGTGGGGGTGGGTGGTGTGATTGCACAGCAAAATTTACACCAATAAATATGCAATCTTGTGTTATTTCCTAGCACTGCCATTGCATATTAGGTAGCACTGCCACTGCATGCATTTATTTGAGAGGGGAGGATAATGTAAATAATTGGCCATGTAATTAATGTCTTCATCAAGGGTTGCATCACAATTTTCACCTTCATCATTTCTTTATTTGCTTTGAATTTCTTCCCCCTCGTGCAGCTCAGGGCATGGGCTTGCACTTCTTCGCGCCATTCTCTAGCAGCAGCATGCTCTGCCAGCTGCATGGCTGGTCATGCACACCCAGAGCATGGTCGTGGCATGCCTCCTTCCCCATTAAAAAGCCCTACCCTCTTCCTTGCGAGGGAAAGCCTGGAGCACACAACACTAGTAGCTACCTTCGTCTAGGCCATCTTCCTCCCCTCTCCCCTCCATACGCAGTAGCTCTTCCATTGAAGAAAAACACTGCGGGCAGGAGCAAGCTCACAGTGGTCCCACGACTACCACTGTGAGTTCCACCACCGCCCAACTCATCCAAGAGCAGGTGGGCGTGGTGGTTTCACTCCCTGTTTTCACCGCTCAACACCTTCGCCGCCATTGTCAACGTGCCAAGGTCTGAAGCTCAGCAGCAGCCCCGCGCGCATGCTAGTGACCTCCGCAGCCCCTTTGTGTGCACGCAGGTGCCTTCTAGCGCGCCCGCGCATGTAGAACCAACCGCAAACGGTTGTCCTCCGCATGCGGCACTGTAGCTACTGTTCACGCCTCTCAACGTGACACTGTAGCTACAGTGCGGTGACCGGAGAGTTTCTCACTTATCCGGTAGCGGTGACCGGAGAGTTTCTCACTTATCCGGTAGCCGCGCGCTCTCTCTCCTTGTAGCTACCGCCTCCAGCCAGTTGCATGCGCCAGTGCTTGCGCCAGCGTCTACACCCGCACCCGCTCTAGCCCGCAGCACGTTGCGCAGCGCTCCCGTGCCAACATGCGTGCAACGCAAGGTCGCACGCTCACTCCAGCACTTGCGCGTAGCCCCTTGCGTGCCTGCACCTGCGCGTGCTCCCGCGCCACCAGACGACACCCGCTGCTTCCAGACATCTTAAACTCTCCAGCGCTCTCTCTCTCACACACTCTCCAGCAGACACTCACAAAGACACACACCACACTCGTACACACCCACACTTGTACACTCACACTCACTTGTACACCCTTATACATACTTATACATATATATTTATATGTTTATATATATATATATACATATTAATACCTATACAACTAAATATAAATATATATACGTATATATATATACATATATACATATATTTATACATATATACATACATATATATATACATATGTTACAATATATATATCTATATAGTTAAATATATATACGTATATATCTACTTATAAATATATATATATACTTATATATATATTTACATATCTATATTTATATATACATAACTACATATATACCAATATAGTTACAACCCTATCTATATACATACATATAAATGTATATATTTACATACATACATATATATATATATAAATTTACATACACATCACCTAACTATATCCATACGCACTAGTCACTCCACCATGCATTATATTGCGGGAATATCTACACCAGTTGCTGATATTCCCCGATACCCGCGTAAAGAAAGCGTCTCCGCACACACTCCCACACATTCATCCTACACTCCACACAGCACTTCGTCCTGTTGGCTGCGTCTTTCTAGACGTGGACCAACTCGACACTGTGCTATACGCCATTTCCACCTCCACCCCGACCCCTATTTATATAATATATATATATCTATATATATAGACTTTATTTATTTCTTTTCATTTGTTTCCTGCGATTAAAAAGAGAGTAAAAGAGAAAAAATAATCCTTGTCTTGTAGGTACTCGATCTTGCAAATAGTATGACCTGTTTTTGGAACCCTAATTTGGCTTAAAGCCAAGAACAATTTGGCTCGAAGCCAAGGACCTGATTTTGAGGGTGTACCTCAGGGACAAAATTATTAGCCAAAAAAATCTTAAGAAAAAAATCAAAAATAAAATAAACACATGGAAGAGATACGTTTTGAGAAAGGCGTAGAAACTTCTTCACGTTTAATCCCTGCCTCCCTATGTTTGACCCTGGGCCTAAAAGTGGCCAAGATAAAATTAAGTAGGCTAGGTTAAAAATTTTTGTAAAATGATGGTTAGGCTCGATTTAGGTTAAGCACTATACGCACTTCAACGATAATTTCACCATATTAACACAACCTACTCGAGTCCCGACACACCTTTTTCTGGTGCCGTTGCCGGGGAGGTGTGCATTGAGGTAAGTTTCTACTCCATTCCTTTAATTTTCTCTTCCAGACCCTTCTCTTCACGGGTGTTTTTGTTTACTGGTGTGCAAGTAAACCAGTTGCAAGGAGGAGATGCACAGAGGAAGTTGGAGTCGTGGGCAGATCCAAGGCAGGAACAAGAGTGTGAAGTCGTCGACGCCGCACTGGAGCTTCGCCCATGTTGCTGAAAAGGTAGATCTCTCTCTTAGCAACTTGGGTAACTTGCCACCTTAATAAAACCTTAAAAAAAAAGAAAAAAACCTAAAAGCACTTTTTGGGATTTCTTGGGGCAAGTGGATAAAAATCACTTGTTTGATTATCTGCTATCACCCCCACCGCCTCGATATTTCCTGCCAAACTTCGCATAGCGAAGATCCAAGAATCCTGATTCTTGAATCTTTCATCGTGTGAAGTATTCTTTGAGGCAAGATTAAACAGAATGATTGCTATCCCTCCTTGCCTCATTTATCTGCAATTCGGGATCACATTTTTGGTGGGGAAACTTGGAATTGAGTTGATTCCAACCGCACCACGATCTTTCACGTGCCTTAGATTTGATCCCGAATACTTCAACTCCAACATTTTGATTTTCTCTACTTTATCTTATGGTTGAGCCTTGTGTGTGAACATCATTTTGGTGATTGGAAGCACTTGAATTGAAGTGCTTTGGCTCCCTTTCACAGTAACCTAAAATTCACTCATGCATCCACACATAGAAATTTCCACCTAGGGAAGGCCATTGCATTTTTAGCATGCATTAACTAACTCACATTGAAGAAGGGTTTGTTGGGCATAGAAGAACTTGTATTTTCTCAAAAACCCAGAGATTGGTTGAATTGGTAACTCAGTAAAATCTTAAAATCCATACTACTTAAAGGCTGAATTATAAAAATCATTCACCAACTAAAACTTCAATTCGGGGAGATTTCCCCTTTGCATGCTTGGTTTGCACACTTTCTAAAAACAACGCACTTGGGCATTACCCATAAATAATGCCCTTTACATTCCAGAAGCACTTGATCCTAAGCCTCTAATTAAAACTAGTAGCAACTTGACCCTTATTAAGGATTGGAGGTCTAACTACCGGCGTGTAGTGCCTACGTGTTGGTGCGGGTTCCCACGTGCTATCGGGTGTCTAAGACTGGGGCAAACGGCCTTTCAATCCGGCCTGGTGGTTCTGCGGTGCTCGCATTTGGTTCCGTAGGTCGTGATAGTAGGTAACTTAGATCTTTATGTCTAAGGGCACACTATAGAGGTTAGGACTTTGATTGCCTTGATTTGTCATCAAGTGTACCTTTGCGGCGTCATTTCTCTCATCTCCTTTTCCCTTCTTATTCCCCCAATTCTTCCTGCGGTAGTGCATGTTTGGGATGAGGTCACAAAACCCTGAATTGTTTGAATTGTCTGATAATTTTAGGAAAGAAGCTGAATCATCATCCTCCTCCCCAAACACGGCTGCATGCCTACCCCCAAATCCCGAGGGAGGAAACCACCCTCAAAACCCACCAGGTGGTGGAGCCATGGACTCCATAACCCGCCTCCAAGCCCAAATGAAAATGTATAATGAGCAGATTGAAGGCATTAGGGAAACCTTTGAGGAAATGCAGAACCCTCCCGAACGAGAGGAGCCTAGGTTTCTTAGCTCTTATCAAAATCCTGCTGCTACAGAGACCATAGGACAAATTCGGGTCCTCATAGGTGGGGACTATTTTGAACTGAAACCCAATATAATTGGCCTGATTAACTTCCACTTCCATGGTCTTGCAAGTGAAGATCCTTTTCTCCATTTGGAAGACCTAACCCGATTGGCTGAAATGATTAAACCAAGAAACATCGGGTTATCAATTGTCCTCATGGAAATGTTCCCATTTTCATTGTGGGATAAAGCGTCACAATGGTTACGCACCGTTGGGAGAACCATTCATTCTTGGGAAGAGATGAGAACACCATTTCTCAAGAAATTCTTACTAATCGAGCGAACCAATGCGCTTCGCCGTGCTATAACTTCCTTTCGCAACAAAACGGCGAACAGTTTCATGAGGCTTGGGAGAGGTATAATGACCTCCTCCGGAAGTGTCCGCACCACGGTCTGCCTAAGTGGCATATAGCCCAGATTTTCTATTATGAGCTAAATGAGACTTTGAAGCAGATTGCAGATGCTTCCTGCGGAGCGAATTTCTTGAATAAAGATGACAATGGAGCATTCGAATTATTTGAAAACTTGAGCGAAAACTCAATGCACAATGCCTCCATTGTCGCCTTTAATCATACCAGCCTGCCCTGTAATGTTCAAGAAGTTGACACGGGACCCTCCCATTCATCCACTGATCTTAACCTTATCACACAAAAATTGGATGAAGTCTCTGTCGTGCACAACAAGCTAAACGATTTTCTGGCCAATCCAGCCCATTCTATGGCAAACACCCCTACCTCACCACTTCATCACAATCCCAATCCTTCCAATGCTAGACTTATCCCCAAGAACCTCGTGAGATCTTCCTTACAGAGTGTCATGCCGAGCAATTTGGTAAGTCATGTGCATCAGGCTTCTGCAAGCCAGTATTTTGACACGGAGGACCTAGCCTCCATGTGCTCGGATGCATATTTACATGCGAACTCGTCTTCTGGCGTAGAAGATGCTTGCGCCTTGGGGAACAACCCATTCTTTGCCACTTATAACCTAGGGTGGTGAAATCATCTGAACTTCGCATGGTCCAATAACTTGCAGTGCCAAAACCCCGTGAATGGGCCAATGCAACTGTCCGCACCAGTCATCCCAAGGACCCAGTCGAATCTGCCATCGGGTCCTTACATACCACAAATAGAACACGCATCAAGTCCTCTTGATAAATTAATGCGAATGATGACGGAAATGTCGAATCACCATGAAGAGAACATGATCTCTCTTCAGCACCAATTGGCGCAGCAGAATGCTGAGATCAGTCAACTATGCATGGTGACTCGATCTTAGGGCACTCTTCCAGCCCAACCTATTCCCAACCCATGAAATTTCATACCCCATGGTCCTCAACCACAAGTATGACCTTCTCAGGGGCAGGTTAATCAGATTCTGCAGGCTTCGAGCATTCCACCGGGATTTCAGGCTAATCCCGCTGTAGCACCCCACCCTTATGTCCCTATTATGAACCCTCCTGCGCCTTATGATCCCACTGGACCCACGACGTCCAATGCAATTACTACTAGGAGTGGTAAGCAAATCGTCGATCTGCCTCAACCTGATCTTGGCCCATCTTCTTCATCGCCCTCTCACCCGAGATGCGCACCGCATTCGCGAGAGGACGATACACCAAACCTAGTGCCAGAATTGGTCCCATTCCCTGAGGCTCTACTGAGGGAGCCAAAAGGCAAGAAAAAGGATACGCAGGCCTTTGATAAACTACGTAATTTATTTAGGGATGTTGAAACCAAGGTACCCCTATTAGAGGCTATCGACCACATACCTACTGTCTCCCGATTTTTCAAAGACTACACTACACCCAGGTGACAGTCAAAGAAAACAAAGAATCTGGTGGTTCTCTCACCTTATGTGAGTTGTGCCATACTGTCAAATCTGCCACCGAAGTAGAAAGATCCGGGCACACCGCTTATTTCTTGTAGCATCCAAGGCTGCAATTTTAATCGTGCCCTGCTTGATCTAGGATCTTCCATCAATCTTATACGAACCATCATGCTTGAGAAATTTTCCTTAGGATATCTGAAACCCACCCCTGTGACGTTACAGTTGGTAGATCATTCTATCAAAATACCAAAGGGTGTGGTGGAAGACGTGGTGGTTAGGGTCAACAGTCCCTGTTTTCCTATTGACTTTCTTGTTTTGGATATGGAAGTTCCTAACTCAGTTTCTGATTGTCCGATCATCCTTGGTCGACCTTTCTTGGCCACAACCTGCACCCATATCAACTGCGAGTCGGGCTGTATTGAGATTGCCGTTGGATCTGAAAAGCTCAAGGTTAACATCTTCAAGGCAACCAAGAACTTTGATTGCAATTGCATCGAGGACGACACGTCTGACGAGGACATGGCCGTCAGTGCATGTATCGGGCTAATAGGGACCTATTCATACTGCTATGGATTGCCTTTAAACACAGACGATTGCCTGACCAACACATATTGTGACATTCCCCCATCCCTCCCTTTTCTCGTACCTTCTCCTGATTAGACTTCTGACAAGGTTTTCTCCACTTCCCATACCTTGTGGTCTGAGTCACATTCGGGCTACTCATCTCCGGTCCACACTCTTGAAGACCGGATTGCCCTTTCTTTCCCGCCAAATCAGGTAGAATTGCAACTCCACACTGGGACCTTGAGCCCACATACTACTCATTGGGGCTATCGCTTTTTGGATCCATCTATCCAAGATGCCCCTCTTCTTGGCCAAACTAAGGGCCAACTTCTTCCTCCTGACTTATTTTCTTCTGATCCGCTTGGGACACTCTCGTCCCAAGGAATGCCAGATCTTTCACCATCCACTCCCAAACTGAAAGAGTTGCCTGATTCGCTTAAGTATGTTTTCTTGGGACCAAATGAAATGCTCCCCGTAATCATTAGTTCAAAATTGACCAGGGAGCAAGAGTGCAAACTAACAAAGGTGCTTATGGAACACAAGGCAGCCATTGGATGGTCCTTATCAGAGTTAATTGGTATTACCTCCTCCTACTGCACTCACCGTATATATACGGAGGAGGAGGCTCGACCTTCCCGTGAGATGCAGCGACGTCTCAACCCTAACATGTGGGAGGTCGTTAAGAAGGAAATTATTAAGTGGCTGGATGCGGGTATAATCTACCTGATCAGCGATAGCCCCTGGGTGAGCCCGATTCACGTCGTGCCCAAAAAGGTGGGACTCACCATCCGTGTCAATGATAGGGGCTAGTCCATCCCTACACGCACTCCTACATCTTGGAGAGTGTAGGTAGATTATAGGAAACTTAATGCTGCAACTAAGAAAGATCACTTTCCGCTACCTTTCATTGACCAAATCCTGGAGCGGTTAGCAGGAAATAAATTTTTCTATTTCCTGGATGGATTCTCTGAATATAACCAGGTGGCAATTGACCCCCGAGACAAAGAGAAAATCACTTTTACCTGCCCCTTCGGCACCTTTGCATTTAGAAGGATGCTTTTCAAACTTTGTAACGCGCCAGCAACTTTCCAGAGATGTATGCTGGCGATATTCCAAGACATGGTGGGTGACTTTCTCGAGGTTTTCATGGATGACTTTTCAGACTTTGGACCCTCTTTTGATGACTATCTTGCCAACCTGACCCATATCCTTAGGAGATGTATTGATGTGAACCTCGTGCTTTCCTGGGAGAAAGGTCATTTTATGGTACACGAGGGAATTATTCTCAGTCATATCATCTCTAATAGGGGTATCGAGGTTGACAGAGCTAAGCTTGATGTAATTGCTGATCTACCTATGCCTGGCTCTGTCAAACAAATCCGCTCCTTCTTGGGACACGTCGATTTCTATAGGAGATTCATCAAAGACTTCTCCGAAATTTCTCAACCTTTAACTCATCTCCTATCAACCGATGTACCCTTTGATATGGGCCCCGACTACATATGAGCATTCACGCAGCTGCGTGAGGCTGTCACCAAGGCCCCTGCTCTCCAGCCACCTGATTGGTCCCTCGACTTTCAACTCATGTGTGACGCTTCTGACCTTGCAGTCGGAGCCATCCTAGGACAAAGATGCACTATACACCCCTTCGTGGTGTACTACGCCAGTAAGACGTTGGACGAGGCCCAGCGTAATTATACTTCCACTAAGAAAGAACTACTGGCAATCGTCGTTGGGCTGGAGAAATTCCGCTCTTACCTTCTGGGCTTACATGTTATTCTATTCACTTACCACGCGGCCATTCGCCATCTCATGCACAAGAAAGATGCCAAGCCTAGACTGATTCATTGGATCCCTCTGCTCCAAGAATTGACATTGAGATCTGCGATGAGGCTGGAGCCCAGAATGTTGTGGCTAATCATCTCTCTAGACTGGACCCTGACCGCATTGGACTTACCCTGCCAATTAACGAGATTTTTCCCGATGAGCACCTATTGGCAATTAATGTGGCAAGTGGACCTTGGTATGCAGACATTTCCAATTTCCTTGCTTCTGGTTCCCTTCCACATGGTTGGCCTAAAAACCAGTGCAAGCATCTCATTGTAGAAGCAAAGTATTATTTCTGGGATAATCCACTTCTTTTTCGAATAGGTGCTGATCAGATCATCCATCGTTGTATTCCTGATAGCGAATTCCGCAGTGTGCTATCCTTCTATCACGATCAGGCCTGCGGAGGCCATTTCTCTAGGAGGAAAACTACAGCCAAGGTGTTGCAGTGCAGGTTCTTTTGGCCTTCCCTTCACCAGGATGCATACAATTATGCCAAACATTGCACTAGGTGCCAGTCGTTAGGGTCAATGTCAAGTCGTGACATGATGCCCTTGCAACCCATCCTAGTTGCTGAAATTTTTGACTTTTGGGGAATCGATTTCATGTGTCCCTTTCCTCCTTCTAACGGCTTCGAATACATCCTCGTTGCTGTTGATTATGTTTCGAAATGGATCGAGGCTACTCCCACACACCATGCTGACCATGTCATATCCACTCGATTTGTCAAAGACCACATTTTTGCATGCTTTGGGATCCCTCGAGCCATTATCTCAGATGGAGGAAGCCATTTTACCCATGCTTCTTTTCGAACACTTCTGAGGAAATATGGAGTCCACCATCATATCACATCTCCGTATCATCCTCAGACAAACGGTCAGGCTGAGGTGTCGAACTGGCAAATCAAGCAAATTCTCCAGAAAATGGTTCGGCCTGACCGTAAGGATTGGTCCGACAAGTTGATTGATGCACTTTGGGCATATCGGACCGCCTTCAAGGCTCCCCTAGGTATGTCTCCTTATAGAATCATTTACGGGAAGCCTTGTCATTTGCCCATGGAGTTGGAGCACCGCGCTTATTGGGCGGCTCGCCAATGTAACCTCGACCCAGACCTATGTGGTCGAGAAAGGAAACTCCAACTCCAAGAGCTGGAAGAGCTCCGTCGTGAAGCCTATGATTCTGCCTTAACTTTCAAGCAACGCACTATGGCTTTTCATGACAGCCGAATTCGATGAAAGGAATTTGAAACATCTCAGCAAGTTTGGCTTTACAATGCCTGGCTCAAATTCTTTCCTGGGAAATTGAAGTCCAAATGGACTGGTCCTTTCTTGGTCTCGAGACCATTTCCCAACAGAGCCGTTGAAATTGAAGATCCCAAATCTGGGCATAAATTTACGATCAATGGGTAGCATTTAAAACCTTATCTTACTCATGAACCTACCCCCATTGGAGAAACGGTTGCCCTGCTAGAGGGTAACTAATTTCGTGCCTCATTCTTAGTCCAGCTAGGGACATTAAATTCAACGCTCATTGGTAGGCACCCCAGCAACACTCCTCCATTGTCACGTACACTTCACTTCGCACCTTTTCACTTCACCACCCACCATCCACCCACCCTACCACCCTGCTGTATACCCTCCACCTCAGCTCTTCTTCCCTAATCTTTGGACCTTCCTCTACCCTACCCTGCATGCATATAAGGACATAGCATCATTTGGCATGGGGGGGTGGATAGTCATCTATAGGATCTGGGTAATATATGGTATCATGCAGCTTCCACCCATCTATAAATATGTACATAGCATAAAGAAAAAAGATGTTTAGTAATGATCTAAAGGCTGAAACAAAAATAGAATAAGTGTTTATTGATATTGATTGCGCAGCAAAAATACACCAACAATTGTGCCATCTTATACTATTTCCTAGCATTACCAGTGCATATCAGGTGTCCATAGTCGCATTTGTAAAAATACACGCATGCATGCATTTAATTGAGAAGGGAGGAGAGTGAAATAATTGGCCTTGAAATTTACATTTTTCCTCAAGTGCTACTTTGCAAAATTCACCACCTTTATTTTTTAGTTTTATTTTTATTTTTCATTTGACTTTCTTCTCCGTGGCTGCATGGCATGGCTAGCCTTCCTCGCACCATTCTCTGCAACCAACTCTCCCTACCAGCCATGCAGAGCCATGCACAGCCAGGGCATGGCTGTGCATGCCTTCTTCCTCTATAAAAAGAGCTCAGCCTTCTTCCTTGCGGCTGAGCCTGGTCCACATGCCAAAACCCCCACGAACAACACCTTCTTCTCCAGGCCGTCCCCTACCCTCCATATGCAGCCTCTCCTCTTGAGGAGCCACTCTACGGGTAGGAGCAACTCACAGTGGTGCACAACCACCACTGTGAGTCCACCACCGCCCAAATCATCAAAGAGCTGGTGGGCATGGTTGTTCTCTCTCTGTTGCGACATTTAGCCACAATTCTGCCATTGCCACAAAGCTTCAAGCTTTGAAGCTCAAACGGCCACCACACGCTCCTGCAGCAGCCGGCCAAGCTCCACCGCGCACGCTAGCAGGACACCTGCGCTCCTCTCCACACGCCCTGTCACGCACCTTTGCCCGTGGCCCAGCCCTCTCCGCGCGCCCTATAGCTAACCGCCTCTCCACAAGCCAACAGCCAGTGTAGCCGGTGCAGCTTCCCCGCGCGTGCGCCAGCCGCTAACACCTCTCGCACTCACAACACTCAGCCATGCACTGTAGCCATTGTTCACGCTAGTCAACGGAACACTGTGGCTACAATGCGGTGACCGGTAAGTTTCTCACTTATTCGGTCAGCTGGTGCGCCGCAACCGATCCCCGCCTGCGCCCGTGCCCCGCCCCACTCTTGCTCCAGCGCTTGCGCTCCAGTCTGCGTTCACCTGCGTACGCCCGCGTACGCTGGCCCACTCCCTTCGCTCGCTTCAGCATCTGCGTGCACCTGCTCCCTTCGCCAGCATACGCTCACCTGCCTTGTCACCCGCACTCGCCTCTTCACGTAGCACAGTGCGCTGCGGTCCTTCTCCCTTGCGCTCACTCCCTCCAGCACGTGTCTTCGCGTCCTTCGTGCAGTGCGGTGCGCTATGGCCATCAAACGACTCCCTGCGGACGCAAACGACTTAACTCTCCCAGCCTTCTCCTCAACAAACACTCTTGCTCTCTCTCTCTCTCTCTCATAGCACTCTCTCCCTCTCTCACGGCAGATACACATACACACACAGTCACACTCTCGCACGCACACACTCTCACTTATACATTATTATATACTTATATATATATACATATACACATATATATTGATATATATACATATATGTATATATATATACACATATATCTATACATATATTAGTACCTATATAACTAAGTATAAGTATATATACATATATATACACATATATTTATACATATACATATATACAAATATACATACATATATACATATATATATCTATAACTATAAATAAATAAATATATATATATATGTGTGTACATCTATCTACATATATCTATATACATAGATACTTATACTAATATATATATATACATATACATATATATATATAACTATATGCATTTATTACTGTATATGCATATATATACATATATATATATATATACATACATACATATATATCTAATTATATATATATATACATATATTTATTTGTACATATATTGACATATTTATGCATATATATACATATATATATATATATACACACATATATAACTACATATATACCTATATATTTATAACCGTATATATATATACATAGATATATATTTACATATATACATATATATATATTTTCGTATCACCTACCATACGTTGTATCGCAGGAATATCTGCACCAGTTGCTGATATTCCCCGATACAAGCGTACAAAAAGTGTATTCGCACTCATCTTCCACCCATCCACCTTACATTCCACGTGGCACTTCGTATTGTTGGTTGCATCTTCCTAGATGACGACCGACTCGACACTGTGCTACACACCATCTCCACCTCCACTCCCACCCCTTTATACATATATAATATATACATATATATATACTATATTTACTTTATTTCTGTTTCTCTTTCATGCCAGTAAAAAGATAAAAAAAATATATAAAAGAGAAAAGATATTTCTTGACTTGCAGGTACTCAGTCTTGCGAATAGCAAGACCAGTTTTGAAACCCTGATTTGGCTTAAAGCCAAGAACCTTATTTTGAGGGTGTACCTCAAGGACAAAAATTATCAAAAAAAAATCCTAAATAGAAAAAACACCAAAAACACAATAAACGAACGGAAGAGATTCGTTGTAGGAAAGGCATAGAAACTTCTTCTAATCCCACTTCCCTGAGTTCGACCCTGGGCCTAAAAGTGACTAAGATAAAATCAAATAGGCCAGGTAAAAAAAATTTTTGTAAAGAGATGGTTAGGCTCGAATTAGGTTAACCACTATACACATTTCAACGATAAAATCACCATATTAACACAACCTATCTGGGCTCGACCATACAATCTTTTCATGGCGCCGTTGCCGAGGAAGTGCTCATTCAAGTAAGTTTTTACTCCATTCCTTTAATTTTTCTCTTCTCACACCCTTCTCTTCACGGGTGTTTTTGTTTGTTGCTGTGCAGGTGAACCTATTGGAAAGAGACGACAGGCAGACGAATTTGAAGACGTAGGCAGATCCAAGGCGGGAACGAGATCGTGAAGACGCCGACACTGCACTGGAGCTTCACACACGTTGCTGAATAGGTAAGTCTTTCTTTCTTAGCAACTTAGGTCAACTTGTCACCTTAATAAAAAAAAATTATTAAAACAAAACTAGAAAAACTTCTTGGGATCTCTTGGGGCAAGTGGATTAAAATTCACTTGTTTGATTGATTGCCTTTACTCCCACCACCCTGAGATTTCCCGCAAAACTTCGCATAGCGAAGATCCAAGAATCGTGATTCTTGAATTTTTCGCCGTGTGAAGTATTCCTTGGGGCAAAGAAAAAGATTGATTGCCACCTCTCTTTGCCTCAGTTATCTGCAAATTCGAGATCACATTTTTGGTCGGGAGACTTGGAATTGAGTTGATTCCAACCCCACCATGACCTTTCACGTGCCTAAGATTCTATCCCAAATACTTCAACCCTAACAATTTGATTTTCTTTATCTTTTGGTTGAGACTTGTGTGTGGAAATCATTTTGGTGATTGGGAGCACTTAAATTGAAGTGCTTTGGCTCCCTTTCACACTAATCTAAAATTGATTCATGCATCCACACATAGAAATCTCCATCTAGGGAAGCCCATTGCATTTTAGCATGCATTAACCAACTGATATTGAAGAAGGGTTTGTTGGGCTTAGAAGAAAACTTGTATTCTCTCAAAACTCAAAGATTGGTTGAATTGGTATTTCAGAGAAATCCTAAAATCCATACTACTTAAGGATGAACTCTAAAAACCATTCACCAATTACAACCTCAATTCGGGGAGATTTCCCAATTGCATGCTTGGTTTACACACTCTCTAAAAATCAATCATTGGGGCATTACCCGTAAATAATGCTCTTCACATTCCAAAAGCACTTGATCCTAAGCCTCTAACTAAAATTGGTAGCAACTTGACCCTTATTAAGGATTGGAGGTCTAACTACCTGCGTGTAGCGCCTACGTGCTGGTGAGGGTTCCTACGTGCTATCGGGTGTCTAAGACTGGGGCAAACGGCCTTTCAATCTGGCCCGGTGGTTCTGTGGTGCTCACATTCGGTTCCGTAGTTCGTGATAGTAGGTAACTTAGATCTGTAGGTCTAAGGGCACACTGTAGAGGTTACAAATTTGATTGTATTGATTTGTCATCAAGTGTACCTTTGCGGCATCATTTCTCTCATCTCTTTTCCCTTCTTATCTCCCCGATTCTTCTTACGATAGTGCATGTTTGGGAGGAGGTCACAAAACCCTAAACTATGTGAATTGCCTAATAATTCTAGAAAAGAAGCCGAATCATCCTCCTCCTCCACAAACATGGCTACACACCCACCCCCAAATCTCGAGGGAGGAAACCGCCCTCAAAACCCACCAGGTGGTGGAGCCTTAGATCCCATAACCCGCCTCCAAGCCCAAATGGAAATGTATAATGAACAAATTGAAGCCATTAGGGAAACATTGGAGGAAATGCAGAACCCTCCCGAATGGGAGGAGCCTAGGTCTCTTAGCTCCTCTCAAAATCCCGCTACTACAACGACCATAGGATAAATTCGGGTCCCCATGAGCGGGGACGACTTTGAATTGAAACCTAACATAATTGGCCTAATAAATTTTCACTTCCATGGTCTTGCAAGTGAAGATTCTTTTCTCCACTTGGAAGACCTAACCCAATTGGCTGAAACAGTTAAACCGAGAAATATTGGGTTACCTATAGTCCTCATGAAAATGTTTCCATTTTCATTGCAGGATAAAGCATCGCAGTGGTTACGCACCCTTGGGAGAACCATCCACTCTTGGGAAGAGATGCGAACAGCGTTTCTTAAGAAGTTCTTCCCAATCGGGCGAACCAATGCGCTTTGCCGTGCCATCACTTCATTTACGCAACAAAACGGCGAACAATTTCTTGAGGCATGGGAGAGATATAATGACCTCCTCAGGAAGTGTCCGCACCACGGTCTTCCTAAGTGGCAAATAGCCCAGATTTTCTACTATGGGCTAAATGAGACTTTGAAGCAGATTGCAGGCGCTTCCTGCAAAGGGAATTTTATGAATAAAGACGAGAATGGAGCATTCGAATTATTTGAAAATATGAGTGAAAACTCAATGAACAATGCCTCCATTGTTGCCTTTAATCGTACCAGCCTATCTCGTAATGTTCATGAAGTTGACACGGGATCCTCCCATTCATCCATTGATCTCAGCCTTATCGCACAGAAATTGAATGAAGTCTTCGTCGTGCACAAGAAGCTGGACGAGCTTCTGGCCAACCCCACCTGCTCTATGGCAAACGCCCCTCCCTCACCACTTCATAACAATCACAATTCTTCCAACACCAGGCTTATCCCGAGAAACCTCGTAAGACCTTCCTTACTGAGTGTCGCGTCGAGCGACTCGGGAAGTCATGTGGATTTGGCTTCTGCGAAATAGTATTTCGACACGAAGGACAAAGCCTCCGTGTGCTCGGATGCGTATTTACATGCAGACGCGTCTTCTGGCATAGAAGACGCTTGCGCCTTGAGGAACAACCTGTTCTTTGCCACTTATAACCCAGGGTGGTGAAATCATCCGAATTTCGCATGGTCCAACAACCCGCAACACCAAAACCCCGCTGGTTGACCAATGCGACCGTCCACACCCGTCATCCCAAGTGCCCAGTCTAATCCTATGGCGAATCTGCCATCAGGTCCTTGCATACTGTAAACCGAACATGCATCAAGTCCTCTCGACAAATTGATGCAAATGATGATGGAAATGTCAAAGCGCCATAAAGAGAACATGACCTCTCTTCAGCACCAATTGGTGTAGCAGAATGCTAAGATCAGTCAACTATGCATGGCGACTCGATCTCAGGGCACACTTCCTGCCCAACCTGTTCCCAACCCACGAAATTTCGTACCCCGTGGTCCTCAACCACAGGTACGACCTTCTCAGGGGCAGGTTCATCAGATTCTTCAAGCTTTGAGCATTCCACTAGGATTTCAGGCTAATCCCACTGCAACACCGCACTCTTATGTCCCTATTGCAAACCCTCCTCCTCCTTATGATCCTACTGGACCTGCATCGTCCAATGCTATCACTACGAGGAGCAGAAAGCAGACCGTCGATCTGCCTCGACCTGATCCTAGCCCATCTTCTTCATCTCCCTCTCATTTGGGATGCGCATCGCATCTGCGAGAGGACGATACACCCAAATTGGTGCCAGAATCAGTCCCATTCCCTGAGGCTCTACTGAGGGAGCCAAAAGGCAAAAAGAAAGATACGTAGGCCTTTGATAAGCTACGTAATTTGTTCAGGGATGTTGAAATCAAGGTACCCTGCTCGAGGCTATCGACCACATACCTACTGTCACTCAATTTTTCAAAGACTACACAACACCCAAGCGACAGTCAAAGAAAATTAAGAATCCGGTGGTTCTCTTGCCTTATGCAAGTTGTGCTATACTGTCAAATCTACCACCGAAGCAAAAAGATCCGGGCACGCCCCTTATTTCCTGTAGCATCCAAGGCTGCAATTTTAACCATGCCCTACTTGATTTAGGATCTTCCATCAATCTTATACCGACCATCATGCTCAAAAATTTTTCCTTGGGAAATCTGAAACGCACCCCTATCACGTTACAGTTGGCAGATTGTTCTGTCACAATTCCGAAGGGTGTGGTGGAAGACGTGGTGGTTAAGGTCAACAGTCTCTGTTTTCCTGTTGACTTTCTTATTTTAGATATGGAAGTTCCTAGCTCACTTTATGATTGTCCAATCATCCTTGGTCGACCTTTCTTGGCCACAGCCCACGCCTATATTAACTGCAAGTCAGGCTGTATTGAGATTGCCGTTGGATCTGAAAAGCTCAAGCTTAACATCTTCAAGGAAGCCAAGAACTTTGATTATGATTGTATCGAGGATGACACGTCTAACGACGACATGGCCGTCAGTGCGTGTATCGGACTAATTGGGACCTATTCTTACTGCTGCAAATTACCTGTAAACACTGACGATTGCCTGACCAACACATATTGTGACATTCCCCCATCCCTCCCTATTCTCATACCTTCTCCTAGCCAAACTTCTGACGAGGTTTTCTCCGCTTCCCATACCTCGTGGTTTGAGTCATATCTAGGCTACTCACCGCCGGTCCACACTCTTGAAGATCGGATTGCCCTTTCTTTCCTGCCAAATCAGGCGGATTTGCAACTCCCCTCTGGGACCTTGAGCCCACATACTTCTCACTGGGGCTATTCCTTCATGGAGCCATCCATCCAAGAAGCCCCTCTTCTTGGCCAATCTGAGGGCCAAGTTCTTCCTCCTGACATGTTTTCTGATCCGCCTATGACACTCTCATCCCAAGAAATGCCAGACCTTTCACCATCCACTCCTGAGCTGAAAGAGCTGCCTAGTACACTTAAATACGTTTTCCTGGGACCAAATGAAATGCTCCCTGCAATCATCAGTTCAAAATTGACTAGGAAGCAAGAGTGCAAACTAACGAAGGTCCTTATGGAACACAAGGCAGCCATTGGATGGTCTTTATCAGACTTATCTAGCTTTAGCCCCTCCTACTGTACTCACCGTATATATACGGAGGAGGAGGCTCGACCTTCTCGCGAGATGCAGTGACGTCTCAATGCTAACATTCGGGAGGTCATTAAGAAAGAAAATATTAAGTGGTTGGATGCAAGTATAATCTACCCGACCAGCGATAGCCCCTAGGTGAGTCTGATCCACGTTGTGCCCAAGAAGGCAGGACTCACCATCCGTGTCAATGACAGGCGTAAATCCATCCCTACACGTAATCCTACATCTTGGAGAGTGTGTGTAGATTATAGGAAACTCAATGCTGCAACTAAGAAAGATCACTTTCCGCTACCTTTCATTGACCAAATCCTGGAGCAGTTAGCGGGAAATAAATTTTTCTGTTTCCTGGATAGATTCTCATGATATAACCAGGTGGCAATTGACCCCCGGGACTAAGAGAAAACCACTTTTACCTACCCCTTCGGCACCTTTGCATTTAGAAGAATGACGTTCGAACTTTGTAACGTGCTAGCAACTTTCCAGAGATGTATGCTGGCGATATTTCATGACATGGTGGGTGACCTTCTCGAGGTCTTCATGGATGACTTTTCGAACTTTGGACCTTCTTTTGATGACTGTCTTGCCAACCTGACTCGTATCCTTAGGAGATGTATTGATGTAAACCTCGTGCTTTCCTGGGAAAAAAGTCATTTTATGGTGCACGAGGGAATTGTTCTCGGACATATCATCTCTGATAGGGGTATCGAGGTTGACAGAGCTAAGCTTGATGTAATTGCTGATTTACCTGTGCTTGGCTCTATCAAACAAATCCGCTCCTTCCTGGGACACGTCGGTTTCTATAGGAGATTCATCAAAGATTTCTCCAAGATTTCTCGACCTTTAACTCATCTCCTATCGACCGACATACCCTTCGATATGGGCCCCGACTGCATATGAGCATTCACGCAGCTGCGTGAGGCTATCACCAAGGCCCCTATTCTCCAGCCACCCGATTGGTCCCTCGACTTTGAACTCATGTGTGACGCATTCCGACCTTGCAGTCGGAGCCATCCTAGGACAAAGACGCAATAGACACCCCTTCGTGGTGTACTACGCCAGTAAGACGTTGGACGAGGCCCAGCATAATTATACTACCACTGAAAAAGAACTACTGCCGGGCGTCTTTGGGCTAGAGAAATTCTGCTCTTACCTTCTGGGCTCACACGTGATTGTTTTCACAGATGACGTGGCCATTTGCCATCTCATGCATAAGAAGGATGCCAAGTCCAGACTGATTTGTTGGATCCTTCTGCTCTAAGAATTTGACATTGAGATCCGAGATAAGGTCGGAACCCAGAATGTTGTGGTTGATCATCTTTCCAGACTGGATCCTGACCATATAGGACTTACTCTGCAGATCAATGAAAATTTTCCTAATGAGCACCTATTGGCAATTAATGTGGCAAGTGGACGGTGGTATGTCGACATTGCCAATTACCTTGCTTCTAGATACCTTCCACGTGGCTAGCCTAAAAACCAGCGCGAGCATCTCATGGCAGAAGCAAAGTATTATTTCTGGGATAATCCACTTCTTTTTTGGATATGTGCTGATCAAATCATCCGTCGCTATATTCCTGACAGTGAATTCCCCAGTATGCTATCCATTTGCCATGATGAGGCCTGCGGAGGCCATTTCTCTGGGAGGAAAACTGCAGCCAAGGTGTTGCAGTGCGGTTTCTTTTGGCCTCCCTTCACCAGGATGCACACAATTATGCCAAACATTGCACTAGGTGCCAGTCGTTAGGGTCAATGTCACTTCGTGACATGATGCCCTTACAACCCATCCTAGCTGTGGAAATCTTCGACATTTGGGGAATTGATTTCATGGGTCCCTTTCCTCCTTCCAACGACTTCGAATTTATCCTCGTGGTTGTTGATTATGTTTCGAAATGGATTGAGGCTATTCCCACGAGCAGTGCTGACCATGCTATATCCACCTGATTTGTCAAAGACCACATCTTTGCGTGCTTTGGGATCCCTCGAGCCATTATCTCGGATGGAGGAAGCCACTTTACCCATGCGTCTTTTCGGGCACTTCTGAGGAAATACGGAGTCCACCATCGTATCACATCCCCGTATCATCCTCAGACGAACGGCCAGGCAGAGGTGTCGAACCAGCAAATAAAGCAAATTCTCTAGAAAATGGTTCGGCCTGACTGTAAGGATTGATCCGACAAGTTGATTGACGCACTTTGGGCGTATCGGACCGCCTTCAAGGCTCCCCTTAGTATGTCTCCTTATAGAATCATTTTTGGGAAGCCTTGTCATTTTCCCGTGGATTTGGAGCACTGCTTTTATTGGGCGATTCGCCAATGTAACCTCGACCCAGACCTGTGTGGTCAAGAAAGGAAACTCCAACTCCAGGAGCTGGAAGAGCTCCATCGTGAAGCCTATGATTCTGTTTCAACTTTCAAACAACGCACTAAGGCTTTTCACGACAACCATATTCGATGGAAAGAATTTGAGCCATCTCAGCAAGTTTGGCTCTATAATGCCCAACTCAAATTCTTTCCTGGGAAATTGAAGTCCAAAGGGACTGGTCCTTTCCTGGTCTCGAGACCATTTCCCAACGGGGCCGTTGAGATTGAAGATCCCAAGTCGGGGCGTAAATTTATGGTGAATGGCCAGTGTTTGAAACCCTATCTTACTCATGAACCTGCTCCCATTGGAGAAACTATTGTCCTGCTGGAGGGTAACCAATGTCGTGCCTCATTCTAAGTCCAACTGGGGACGTTAAATTTAGCGCTCGTTGGGAGGCACCCCAACAACACTCACCATCCACCATCACTTTTCATGCCACTGTCGCGATCACTTCACTTTTCACTTCACCACCCACCATCCACCCACCCTACCACCCTGCTGTATACCCTGCACCTCAGCTCTCGTTACCCGATCTTTCGTCCTTCCTCTACCCTTCCCTGCATGCATATGAGGACATAGCATCGTTTGGCATGGGGGGGTGGATAGGCATCCATAGGATCTGCCTATTTTATGGTATCATGCAGTTTTTATCTATCTATCTATATATATATATATATAAAAAAATGGTGTTTAGTAATGATCTAAAGGCTGAAACAAAAATACAATAAGTGTTTTTGGATATTCAACCTTTGTTTTGAAAACATTCCACGCCACAAAAGCTTGATTCACTCAGGCTCAGCTTAATTCACTTGGGCATTGACAAGATAGATTGGAATCCCTCCTAACTAAGGACGTATTCTTGTACCTAAGACACCAGTACAGGATCCGTTGGTTTGCTTCTACTCGAGAGCCTAAGTAATCTTGGTTCACACTACACATATCAAGAAAGACCAAGTGAACATAAGATCCAACCCTAGTGTTCATTAGGGAAGGTGGAGTCCTTACCTGTGCATGCAGGTAGACTTTTTATCCCAGGCTTTAGTCTTGTGTTTAGGAGAGACTCTTTCCACCAAAAAGGAACTCTCCCACCAAAAAGAAAAGTGTGCTCCTCCAAATAATGTTGTAAGAGATATACTAACATGTGTTTCAAAAAAAAAATAAAATAGAGAGAAGGTGCAAATAAGTCAGTATATCTCACAAATGTCTGTAAAATCTTCCTACAAAAAAAGTCCTTTAGGGCAAAAATCCCTATTTTCTTTGAGCCACAAATGTCAGAAAAATGGAGTTGAGTTTCAATCATCTTTTTATGGGTCAATCCGAAGACACGAGATGAAACTGGGACCAACCTATACTTAAAAATTCGTGAAACCCTGGGCTTGAGTCTTAATGTTCATCTGGTCAGTCTTGATCCTTCACTAACCACAAGCCGTAATCTCTTGAGCTCTCGAGTATGGCAAAAACCTCCTGGGTCCTGGAAATCGTACTTAAGGTTTAAATATCAAGAGTCCTGGTTAGTCGAGAGATGATCTATGTCATGTGAGACTTAAAGTACTGGTAGTCTTCTCTGCAATTGGTTCTCACAAAATCCAACAATAAACACACCTATGTCGCCTGTGAAGAAAATCTTCAGCTTAAAGTTCATTTCTAAATACAACAAAAAAATGTTTTGCTAGGGACTAGCAAAAGATAGGCTTAGGGTATGATTGCACAGTAAAAATACACCAACAATTGTGCTATTTCCTAGCATTACCAGTGCATATTAGGTATCCATAGTCGCGTTTGAAAAAATACACACATGCATGCATTTAATTGAGAGGGGAGGAGAGTGAAATAATTGGCCTTGAAATTTGCATTTTTCCTCAAGTGCTGCTTTGCAAAATTCACCACCTTTATTTTTATTTTTATTTTTTATTTGATTTTCTTCTCCGTGGCTGCATGGCATGGCTACCCTTCCTCGCGCCATTCTTTGCAACCAGCTCTCCCTGCCAACCATTCCAAGCCATGCACAGCCAGGGCATGGCTGTGCATGCCTTCTTCCTCTATAAAACGAGCTAGCCTTCTTCCTTGCGGCTGAGCCTGGTCCACATGCCAAAACCCCCATGAAGAACATCTTCTTCTCCAGGCCATCTCCTCCCCTCCATACGCAGCCTCTCCTCCTCTTGAGGAGCCACTTTGGGGGCAGGAGCAACTCACAGTGGTGCACAACCACCACTGTGAGTCCACCACCGCCCAGATCATCAAAGAGCCGGTGGGTGTGGTGGTTCTCTCTATGTTGCGACATTTAGCCACAATTCCACCATTGCCACAAAGCTTCAAGCTTTGAAGCTCAACTGGCCACCGCGCGCCCCTGCAGCAGCTGGTCAAGCTCCACCGTGCACGCCAGCAGGACACCCGCGCCCCTCTCCGCGTGCCCTGTCGCGCTCCTTCTCCCGCGACCCAGCCTTCTCCGCGCACCCTGTCGTAAACCGCCTCTCCACAAGCTAGCAACCAATGCAGCTTCCCCACGCACGCGCTAGCCGCTAACACCTCCAGCACTCACAGCACCGGGCACAGGCGGTCGCACGCCGCGGCCATGAACTGTAGCCACTGTTCATGCTAGTCAATGGAACACTATGGCTGCAGTGCAGTGACCGGTAAGTTTCTCACTTATCCAGTCACCCGGCGTGCCGCAACCAGTCCCAGCCTACGCCTGCATCCCACCCCGCGCCCTCTCCAGCGCTTGCCCGCGCGTCTGCATTCGCCCGCGTACGCCCGCCCGCTTAAGCATCTACGTAGGCCCGCTCCCTTTACCCTCATACTCCTACCCACTTCTTCGCACCCGCACTCGCCTCTTCACATAGCGCGGTGCGCTGCGGTCCTTCTCCCTCGCGCTCACTCCCTCCAGCGTGCGTCTTCACATGCCTACGCGCAGCGCAGTGCGCTGTGGCCATCAGACGACGTCCTGAGGACGCAAACGACTTAACTCTCCCAGCCTTCTCCTCAGCTGACGCTCTTGCTCTCTCTCTCTCTCTCTCACAACACTCTCTCCCTCTTTCTCGGTAGATACACATACACACACACTCACACTCTCATGCACATACACACTCACTTATACATTATTATATACTTATATATATATACATATACATATATATATTGATATATATATATATTTATATACATATATATATATACATATATCTATACATATATGAGTACCTATATAACTAAGTATAAGTATATATACATATATATATACAAATATACATACGTATTTATATGTGTATATCTATCTACATATATCTATACACATAGATACTTATACTAATATATATATATACATATACATATATATATATAACTATATACATATATTACTATATATACATATATACATATATATATATATAGTTATACATACATACATATATATCTAATTATATTTATATATATATATATACATATATTTATCTATACATATATTGACATATCTATACATATATATATATATATTTACATATATACATAGTTTCATATCACCTACCATATGTTGTATCGCGGGAATATTTACACCAGTTGCTGATATTCCCCGATACACGCGTATAAAAAGCGTGTTCGCACTCATCTTCCACCCATCCACCTTACATTCCACACGACACTTCGTCCTGTTGGTTGCATCTTCCTAGACATCGACCGACTTGACACTGTGCTACATGCCATCTCCACCTCCACCCCCACCCCTTTATACATATATAATATTAACATATATATATACTATATTTACTTTATTTCTGTTTCTCGTTCATGCCAGTAAAAAGATAAAAGAAATATATAAAAGAGAAAAGATAATTCTTGACTTGCAGGTACTCAGTCTTACGAATAGCAAGACCAGTTTTGAAACCCCGATTTGGCTCAAAGCCAAGAACCTAATTTTGCGGGTGTACCCCAAGGACAAAAATTATCAGAAAAAAATCCTAAATAGAAAAAATACCAAAAACACAATAAATGAACGGAAGAGATTCGTTGTAGGAAAGGCGTAGAAACTTCTTCTAATCCCACTTCCCTAAGTTCGACCCTAGGCCTAAAAGTGACCAAGATAAAATCAAATAGGCCAGGTAAAAAAAAATTTTGTAAAGAGATGGTTAGGCTCGAATTAGGTTAACCACTATATGCATTTCAACGATAAAATCACCATATTAACACAACCTATCCAGGCTCTACCATACAATCTTTTCAGATATTCAACCTCTATTTTGAAGACTTTCCAGGCCATAGAAGCTTGATTCGCTCAAGCTCGGCTTAATTCACTTGAGCATTGACAAGATAGATTGGAATCTCTCCTAACCAAGGACGTATTCTTATACCTGAGACATCAAAACAGGATCCGTTTGTTTGCTTCTACTCTAGAGCATAAGCAATCTTAGTTAACACTTCACATATCAAGAAAGACCAAGTGAACATAAGATCCAACCCTAGTGTTCATTAGGGAAGGTGGAGTCCTTACCTGTGTGCGCAAGTTGACTTTTTATCCCAAGCTTTAGTCTTGTGTCTAAAAGAAGCCCTTTCCACCAAAACGGAACTCTCCCACCAAAAGAAAAGTGTGCTCCTTCAAATAAAGTTGTAAGAGATATACTGACACGTGTTTCAAAAAAAGAAAAATGCAAATAAGTCTGTATATCTCGCAAACGTCTGTAAATTCTTCTCCCTCAAAATGTTTTAGGGCAAGTTACAAATACCCTATTTCTACCATATATTCTTTAAGCCACAAAAGAAAAAATAAGGGTTGAGTTTTCTGTCAACTTTTTTAGGGTCAATCTGAAAACATGAGCTGAAACTGGGACCAACCTGCACTTAAAGATTCGTGAAACCCTGGGCTTGAGTCTTAATGTTCATCTGGTCAGTCTTGATCCTTCACTATGCACAAGCCATAATCTCTTCAGCTCTCGAGTACGGCAAAGACCTTCTGAGTCCTGGAAATCGTACTTAAGGTTTAAATATCAAGAGTCGAGGTTAGTCGAGAGATGGTCTATGTCACATAAGACTTAAAGTACTGGTAGTCTTCTCTGCAATTGGTTCTCACAATATCCAACAAATAAACACACCTATGTCACCTCAGAAAAAAATTTTCAGCTTAAGATCATTTCTAAATACAATACAAAATGTTTTGCTAGGGACTAGCAAAAGATTGGCATGCGGGTATGATTGCACAGCAAAAATACACCAATAAATATGCCATCTTGTGTTATTTCCTAGCACTGCCATTGCATATTAGGTTGCTATAGTTGCATTTGTAAAATTGACACATGCATGCATTTATTTGAGATGGGAGGATAATGTAAATAATTATCCATGTAATTAACGTCTTCATCAAGGGCTGCATAGCAATTTTCACCTTCTTCATTTCTTTATTTGCTTTGAATTTCTTCTCCCTCGCATGGCTCAGGTCATGGGCTTGCACTTCTTCGCGCCATTCTCTACCAGCAGCATGCTCTGCCAGCTGCATGGCTGATCATGCACAGCCAGAGCATGGCCGTGGCATGCCTCCTCCTTTAAAAAGCCCTGCCCTCTTCCTTGCAATGGAGAGCCTAGAACACACAACACCAGTAGCCACCTTCCACTAAAGAGACACACTACGGGTAGGAGCAAGCTCATAGTGGTCCCACAACCACCACTGTGAGTTCCACCACCGCCCAACTCATCCAAGAGCAGGTGGGCGTGGTGTTTTCACTCCCTATTTTCATCACTAAACACCTTCGCCGCCATTGTCAACACACCAAGGTCTGAAGCTCAGTAGCAAAAGCAACACAGCAGTAGCCCCACGCGCACGCCAGCGACCTCCGCAGCCCCTTTCCGCCCATGCAGGCACCTTCCAATGCACCCACGCATGCAGAACCGGTTGCAACCGATTGTCCTCTGGACACGGCACTGTAGCTACTGTTCACTCCTCTCAACGCGACACTATAGCTACAGTGTGGTGACCGGAGAGTTTCTCACTTATCCGGTCACCGCGTGCTCTCTCTCCTCGCTGCTACAGCCTCCATCCAGTTGCGCGCACCAGTGCCCACGCCCGTGTCTGCACCTGCAACCACTCCAGCCAGCAGTGCGCTGCACTATGTCCTACACCAGCCTGCACGCGATGCAAGGACCGCGCGCTCACTCCAGCACCTGCGCGTAGCCCCTTGCGCGCCTGCACCACCAGATGACGCCCGCGGTTGCCATACATCTTAAACTCTCCAGCACTCTCTCTCTCGCACACTCTCCAACAGACACACACCACACTCCTACACAACCACACTTGTACACTCACACTCACTTGTACACCCTTATATATACTTATACATATATATTTATATATTTATTTATATATATTTATACATATTAATACCTATACAACTAAATATAAGTATATGTATATACATATATATATCTATAGATATAAATACATACATATATATATATATACATAGATACTTATACTAATATATCTACATACATACATATATCTATATAGTTAAATATATATACATATATATCTAGCTATAAATATATATATATACTTATATATATATTTACATATCTTTATATATATATAACTACATATACACCTATATAGTTACAACCCTATCTATATATATACATATAAATATATATATTTACATATATACATATATATATATATAAATTTACATACACATCACCTACCTATATCCATACGCATTAGTCACTCCACCATGCGTTATATCGTGGGAATATCTGCACCAGTTGCTGATAGTCCCTGATACCCGCATAAAGAAAGCGTCTCCGCACACACTCCCACACATCAATCCTACACTCTACGTGGCACTTCGTCCTGTTGGTTGCGTCTTTCTAGATGTGGACCAACTCGACATTGTGCTACACGCCATTTCCACCCTCACCCCTATATAATATATATATATAGACTATATTTATTTCTTTTCTTTTGTTTCCTACATTTAAAAAGAGAGTAAAAGAGAAAAGATAATCCTTGTCTTGCAGGTACTCGATCTTGCGAATAGCAGGACCTGTTTTTAGAACCCTAATTTGGCTCAAAGCCAAGAACAATTTGGCTTGAAGCTAAGGACCTGATTTTGAGGGTGTATCTCAAGGGAAAAATTATCAGCCAAAAAAAATTTAAATAGAAAAAAACCAAAAATACAATAAACGCATGGAAGAGATACATTTTTGGAAAGGCGTAGAAACTTCTTCACCTTTAATCCCCGCCTCCCTGAGTTCAACCCTAGGCCTAAAAGTGACCAAGATAAAATTAAGTAGGCCAGGTTAAAATTTTTGTAAAAAGATGGTTAGGCTCGATTTAGGTTAACCACTATACACACTTCAACGATAATTTCACCATATTAACACAACCTACTTAAGTCCCGACATGGGGGTAGGTTTCTCTCTCATAGGCAAGGAGAAGAAGAAGAATTCAAGGAAGAAGAGGCCTGAAGCCAGCGAATGCTAAGGAAGGAGAAGGTAAGGACTGTGGAGGAGGAGGCTGAAGGGCTGAAGAAAGAAGAAAGAGAAGGAGAAGGAGCTAAAGGCAGAAGAAAGAGAAGCCGCTAGAGAAAGAAAAAGAAGAAGAAGGCAAAGGCCAGAGAGGCTAAAGGCAGAAAAATAAAGAAACAGGCACGAGAGCAGAAGGAAAGAAAGAAAGAAGATGAAGAAAGAGAGGTAGCTAGAGACAGATCATAAATCAGAAATGGCACTATAGCAATCACAAGATTAAGATGTCTGATTCACAAATCAAACTTTCATTTTTTGTGCTCTTCATATACATTGATATTCAATGTCCACATTTACATTTTTGCACTATAACTCTGATTTTCATTACATATTACATTCAATTTTAAAGTTGTGCTCTTGATTTTTAAACCCCAATTTGTTCCCTGTGTTCGACCTCGGACTTACAATTTTGAGTAATAAAATCTAATTATTTTTTAGCGATTTCAGCTATACTACGACGCATTGATTTTAAAACATTGAACTCGTCCGGTAAACAACGCCTTATTAGATGGATCCTTCTCCTATAGGAATTTGACATTGAAATAAGAGATAAAGCCAAAGCCTAGAATGTTGAGGCTAATCATATGTTGAGAATTGACCCAACCCATATTCCCTTTTCCCCTGCTATTTCTGATAAATTTTTGGATGAATCACTATTGGCCATTGACTCTGTTGATTTTCCTTGGTATGCAGATATCGCGAATTATCTTGTCGTAGGAAAGATACATTTAGTGTTATCTAAGGACTAAAGGATGAGATTTCTTTTTGAGGCCAGGCATTATTTGTGGGACTATCCCCTGCTGTTCCAGATTTCTTATGACCAAGTGATTAGGAGATGTGTCCAAGATTCTGAGATCCCGAGTGTGTTATTCTTTTGCCACAGTAGGGCCTGTGGTGGGCATTTTTTCGGTAGAAAGAATGCTACGAAAATTCTACAGTTTGGTTTATTTTGGCCTTCGAATTTTAAGGATGCACACCTTTATGCCACGAACTGCAAGCAATGCCAGTCAGTAGGTTCCATGACTAGGTAAGCATGATGCCTCTCCAATCGATTTTGGTCATGGAAGTGTTTGACGTCTGGGGCATCAATTTATGGTACCATTCCTAAACTTGCATGGCTTCGAGTATATTCTACTAGTGGTAAATTATGTCTCGAAGTGGGTGGAAGCTATTCCTGCGAGGCGTGCTGATCCAAAGACTATAATCTCTTTCCTCTGGGAATGTATTTTTCCAAGATTTGGTGTTCCTCATGCATTGATTAGAGATGGGGGAAGTCACTTTATTCATGCCCAATTCTGAGCTATATTGAAGAAATATGGGGTTCATCACCACATTGCTACCCCATATCACCCACAAACTAACCGGCAAGCTGAGGTGTCTAATCGGCAAATTAAACTCATCCTTCATAAGATGGTTAGACCCAATCGGAAAGATTGGTCTGGTCGATTGATTGATGCACTTTGGGCATATCGAACCACATACAAGGCCCTGCTTGGAATGTCACCATACAGAATGGTGTATGGAAGGACATATCATCTTTCGGTTGAGTTGAAGCATAGCGCCTTTTGGGTGGTGCAGGAGTGTAATATTAACCTCAATACAAGAGGTTGTGAAAGGAAGCTCCATCTCAGTGAGTTAGAGGAATACGGTGGGAGGCCTATGATAGTGCAAAAATTTACAAGGATAAAACCAAGGCCTTTCATGACCGCTACATCCGGAAGAAATCATTTTCTGTCAACCAGTAAGTCTGTTTGCTTGGTTCAAAGCTAAAATTCCTTGTAGGAAAATTAAAATCGAAGTGGACTAAACCTTTTATAGTGATTCCCCCATATCCAAATGGGGCTGTCCAGATCAAAGACCCGAAAACTGGGCATGTTTCTACTGTAAGTTGCCAACACCTCAAGCCATTTTTAGCCCAGGAACCTCCTCCTACTAATGAAATGATACATCTTCTTGAGGATGTATGATAGAGTATTCGCCTAGTTGGAGCTGTTAAACATAGCAATTATTTATTTGTACATATGTACATAGCTCTTATTTTCTTTTTATATGTATTGCATATTTATCTTCTCATTTGTATAGGTGTTGGAATATCCTAAATGTTAATTTTCGAAAGCTTTTCCAGGTGATAAATACCTTTTTTTTCTCTCTCTACACATTAAATTATTATATGTTTTATGTTTATTTTTATGGATGAGGGCATGCACGAATTTATGCATGGGGGTAGTACACTTACACTGAAAATTTTCCACCAACACCGAAAAAAAAAGCATTTATACATAGCATTTATTCAAAAAGACTTTTATCAAGGAGAATTTATTGAGGATTTGTTTCTTGAATTATTTCTTAGTTTAGAATTCAATATAATTAATTCACTTGCACGTAGACTTTGTAATAGATCAATTATGAAAATCAATAGACATTTTTACCTTGTCAAGGAGAAGCAGTGCTTCTTTTTTCTGAACCCTTGGGTAGTTAGTTAGGGAGTCTGTTAAACAATATTTTAGTAGATCCACCAAACATTTGTGAGGCGATAGTAGAGTGTTTACTGGTACTGTAAGTCTAGTGTGAGGACTTTTAAGTTCTGGACAATTGGATAATGATACCTAGGAGTTAGGCATAGTTTTCCGCTCTCGATTCCTCCGTATTAACTTTGTGTGAATTTTTTGAGAGCCACCAAATAAGGCAAATAAGCAAAGAGTGAGATCTATTAAAACTATGACTAAGGTGGATGGTAACAACCGTTCTTCATGGAATCCTCAGCTGAAGGAGGGTGTTAGTGTCAAAAGTCAGAAATACATTGTCCTATCCATTCTTTCCGATTGCCAAGAGCAGGCACTTCTACTAAATAAGCCACACAATATCCTCTTAAGCACCATCATTTCCCAATAATGACTCATAAATAAAAGTTGCATTGCTGTTATTTGCTCTAAATCAGGTTTTAAAATCAATGCATGTAGTATAGGCTGAATCACCACGAAAAACAAATAATATTTATTACTCAAATGAAAGTTCGAGGTCAAACATAGGGAGCAATTGGAAAAAATAATTCTCAAGATTGCAATTCAACACAAATTTATAAGCAATAGAATTTCAAGAAATATGAATGAAAGTGAATGTCAGATAATGCAAAACAAATGCGGTAAAATGGTGATTTGAATCACCAATTACCCTTCAAAATTATATCAAATATTTCAATAGTACTAGTCAATTAAATGACATGTAGGATAAGTGCACAATGCACTTCAAATGAAGCTCAGACGTTAGCTCAGCCAATCAAATGGCTTATCCTGCTCACTGCTATAATACCCGGTTGTTTCTTTCCTCTTTCTGTGGCTTCTTTCTTCTTCTCCCTCTCTTGGGCTTCTTCTCTTCTACATCTCCTCTTCACTTCTGTGCCTTCTTCTTTCGCTTCTACTCAGGCCTCCTCTCCTTCCTTCTTCATCCGCAAGGGGGAGGTTCCTTAAATGACTATCAGCCGTTGGTCCTGAAAGAAAAACACCCTACCCCCATGCGCTTTCTCTCCTTCTCTCTCTAGGATCTGCCCTCCCAAGGCCTCGAGTTATTGGGTATTTAGGTAGAGCGCACCCGGGACCAGGCTCATTGACGTGGGTGGTGAGCAAGGAGTGCTTAGGTTAGGAGCATTATCGAATCGACCAGACCTGCGTGTAGGTTTCGCGGGCGAGGCACATGAGGGGCATGGGGACCTCACCCCCTATGCGTGCTAACACAATAAGCCATAAGCACAAAATCAATATATTCAGCTGTGGGTGCTCATCAGCTTCTGAGGTGGGACTAATCCCACCGCCTTCCTTCTGCGTGCAGCTGCAGTGGGTTCCTTCGCTGAATTGGAGCAGCAGCAGCAGATGTTGGCGCCAATTAAAGGTCTGGAGATCTGCCTGGAGCCTCTTCGTACAACCTGAGCGTAACACCTGGGACTTCCGCGGCTGGAGAAGGCTTCAAGTTTCACTCGAAGGTACTATGTTGGTGGTCGAGGGAGAGCAGACCTGAAAGTCATAATACAGCCTCTTGGCCTTGTTAAATAAGTTCAGGAGCTTCACCGTAGGGTGGAAAGTATGGTGGTGGGTGCAGCATGCCGTGAAGGTGGCCATGGTGGCTGGACGGTGTCGAAGTTGGTGAGCGGAGGTGGGTGTGTTCGGCAGAGGGTTTAGGGGAGCAATCGACCTAACTAAGTTAGGGTTTTTGCTCCTGAGGTCGAGGTGGAGGTGTAGAGATGAATGGCGAGGGGTTTGGTGGTGTGTGGAGCGAGATGTGCCTTGCCGAAGGAGTGGTCAGACGTGGAAGGGGTGATGGTGAACGGGTAGTAACATGGTCGAAATTGAGTGTGGTTGGGATGAAAATGAAGTAGAGGAGTTAAGGGACTTATCTAGGTAGTTCGCAGATGACGTGGAGTCGAGGTGGCACCGATTACGGTATGGTCGACGTTGGGGAAGAAAGTGCTCCGATGAGTAGGAATCTGTGAGGAAGACGAAGGACGGGGAGTCCGCGGGTACAACAGGACGTGGAAGAGAGCAAGGGAAATAAATCCACTGCTGGTATTGCAAGTAGATGAAGGATGGAGTTGGAGGAGCTCGCTAGATGTCGAGGAGCTTCAACTGGATGAGGAGAGATGAAATTAGGGGGGAATCCAGTCGAATTCGAGCATGGGAAGTTCGGTCTAATCTAGAGGTCATTTTATAGGCCTCTGGAGGAAGTTTTAAGCTTGGGAAGCAAGCTTCCCAAGCTTGGAAATCTCACCGGAGATAGGAATTTCAAGGTACCCTAATCTCTCATGTGTTTGCATGAGAGATTCGGAAGGTCTGAGAGCTTGGGATTTGGCTCAAAAGGATGGTAATTTCTTGACGAACTTCCCTTTCAAATCTGCGAGGGATTCGTCAAGAAATCAAGGAGAACATGCCATATTTAGGATGCTGGAATTTGTAGGAATAGGATTCATGGTTGTAGGGACCTATTTGAAGAAAATGATGATAAAGATAGGGGCCTTTTTGTATGAAATTCAAAAGCTAGTGACCCTTGTGGAATAAAGGAAATTAGACTTGGACCAAAGTGCAAAGTAGGTTGAAACTATCCCAGTGATGAGTGGCTACTCATCATAGCTAAAAGGCCGAAATTAAGCTAGACACTAAGCAAAACAATATCAAATTAACATATAAAAAGGGTTAAGTGTGGGAATTAAAGAAAAGGCCTAAAACTTTTAATGTGTGTTAAAACCTCCTAATTAGGTCACAAAAATGAGATATTCTGAAAACTAAAGAACAAATGATGATCCATGTATCAATTGAACACATAAACAAGTTTGAAAAGATAAATCAGAAGTAAAATCAATGTCTTAAATGTTCAATTAAGCACATGTAAAAATTTGAAAGCAATTGGACATCATTTAGGCTTAGGAATAAATAGATTACAATTAGGTCCTTCATGCATTACATTTCTACCCTTCAAAACTCCTTCTTGGACCTTTTTGCAAGCCGCAGGGACCCTTCTGTATGACTGCAAGGCCCTTCCAGTTATAGTTCTTCTCACTTTTGGACCTGCACACTATTCTTCTACCCCTTCGTTTAAGGGTCTTCCTGCAAGTTTTCCCTCATTTCAGAGAGAAGCCTGTGTTCTTCACGCGCACTGTAGCACGCGAAGAACACAGCCATTCTCGACCATCCATCGCACTTTTGATCTCGATCTGCGGCTGGAATCAAATGGAACCTTCGCGCGATTCGGTGCGTGCGTTCACCTCTCTTCCCAGATCTCATCTGACGGTCAGATCTCTCTCTTGACTCGCCGCGCGCTCTACCCATCTCATCCTCACCGTCGGCCTAATTTTGATTAACCTCACCCTTGCGGTGATTCCAGTCACTGAGCTGCTATTTAAGCACCTCAGTGGTGTCGTGCGCAAAGGATCGCTCCCTCCTACATCTCTTAGCGATCAGTTCGTCCACTCCAGTCTCTCCTCCTCACCTAGACCCTGATTTCACAGCCACCGGCCGTGGAATCATCGCCTGCTCTTGACCCTCCTCGTCGCTAAGGACCTCGTAGCACCTGAGGACGACCCTGGAGTCTCACTAGCAGACTCTTCCCTCCGCTGGAGTCACCCTCCTCCTTTCTTCCTCCTTAGCCGCCGGCTAAGGACCCATAGGTCCCATTCTTCCTTTTAGTTTAGTTTTTAATTCTGCACAAGTAGTGTTAGATTTAGTTTGCAGTAGTTTAGAATAGATTTAGTTTTAATTGTTAGTGTTTAATGTTAGCTGTAGTTAGATTAGTCTTAGGAGTAGAATTAGTATTAGATCCCCTCCCTCACCTCCTCTGATCAGTCCAGATCAGAGGGGAAGAATCATCTGTTCATTGTTCAATTTATCTCCCTCTTCATGTTTTGTTTTTCCATCATCCAAATTCTGATTCTTGTTTTTTTCCTTTTTAACGACGAATTTTTCATCAATCACCCACACATCCTGACCCAATTTCAGATCTAATGGCGCACTGCCTCAGATCTGAAAGTGGCGTCACAAGCACCATTTAGGGCTTCTCACTCACTCCATTTGTTTCACAAAAGCCCCTCTATTTTAAATGGATTGCCTCAGTTTGTCAGAGCACTTTTGATTTGGATTTTAAAGGATTTTTACTCTCTGAAATGTTTTGACAGATCTGACAAATTGAAGGGATTTTTGGTTTTCATTATGGGCAAGGACTCTGAGAAGTTCTCTGGTGACAGAGAACCAATCAGAAGAGCCTTTCATGATTCTGTTTATACTTTGTTTTGAATGCATTCGCCAGCTTCCATTAAATTTCCTTAATGCATTCTTAGTCTCCTTTTGCTATTTCAGAACTGCCATGCACTATTTGTGTTGATGATCATTTCTGTATGGTGATTCTCTAACCTAAGGAGTTTTCCATACTCCTTAAGGTTGCAAGAAACTGGGATTGTGTTTCTTTGGTTTTAATTGATCGAGCTAAGTCTTCCTTCATGCTGTCTATGGCATTAGGAAGACTAACTCAATGCCATTTGAATGTTGATCTGAAAGGATGCTTCTGATAAGGTTTTTCCTAATGAGTATTTGAGCTGAATTTACATGAGATTTTCGTGAGATTTAAACCCCTTTCAGATTTGGATTTCATCTCTTCAATGTTTAGTTTGTTTTGAATTTAATCTTGTTCCCAGTTACACAGCAACATGCTGCAACTTGCAGCTACATTTCCCTCCATCTCCAAATTCTCTTCTCCAAATTCCCCTTTCATCTGTGAATTTTTTGTTCCCCTTTCTCCAAGTGGACTAACTGCAGCAGCAGTTAGCCATTTGACAGTGGCTTAAGCCACTGCTGCTGCTACAAAAACTCACCCTGAACAGCAACTAAAACCAACACTAAAACAGCACATTCTTCTCTTCTCCATCTCCTCTGACAGTAGCTGCGGCTGCTGTCTAAACTCAAATAAAAACTCAATCAACTCTAATTCCCTAACTTTATACAAAAGCCTAATGGCATAGACTTATTTTAAAACTGTAAATATACCCATTCATAGTATTATAACTATAGCATATCAATTAGATACATAGTAATACTGTAAATATGTATAAAACATGTACAGAAATTCATATACATATGTAATCTATGTAAATATATGTATAAATACTAAACTGTTATGTACATATCTACTTAATTATGTGTATATATAGATACAGATTCCTATTTACATATTTAGTAGCTAGATTATAGATTAACTTAGCTAAGTTAATAAGTTAGAGCAATAATTAAATTAAATAAATCTATAAACTTGGGAATATATATATATATTAAGTAATTTAAGTTAGTCAAAGTATAATTATACCTAGTATAACTTACTGTAACTTAGTTTTAATTTTAAACACCCAGAACTGCTATTTTAGCCTAAATAAAACATAAATAAATTCGTAAAAATACAATAAAAATATGTATTAAATACTTAAGTATCTAAGTTAAAACTGTTTAAGGTCAATTAGACCATTTATTAATTATTTTATAAGTAATTAACTACTTAATCACCTAAATCAACCTGTATAATCAGCCTAGTTTAGTGAATTTATT
Source organism: Thalassia testudinum (assembly GCA_037157565.1). NCBI lineage: Eukaryota > Viridiplantae > Streptophyta > Magnoliopsida > Alismatales > Hydrocharitaceae > Thalassia > Thalassia testudinum. The sequence goes on along the minus strand of JAZHRO010000014.1, from coordinate 124,143,961 downwards.
TGTATAGTAAAAATATTTAAAATTCAAAATTAATTAATCAATTATGTAGTATTATGTAAATATTTTATTTACCATATTTTATTTTATTTTTTTTAATAATTTATGGCCCCCAAATCGAGGGCCAAAAACGCGCACAGACGCAGCTGCGTCTGATTTCCAGCGCACGATGTGGCGCTGGAATAGCGCCACATCGTGTGCTGCAAACCAAACGCAGCCATATAAATATAATTTATGCTATAGTTGAAGCAGTCATCACGGCGCCGGGCGCCCGAAACGCGATCCCTTATCCGATTACCCGATTTAATCGCTGAACTCTGATATGTGATGATATTGAATATGTGATGTATGTGTGGGGCTGGAGGCCCGAGCGTGCGAGTATCTCTGGCGTTGGGCTGAGGCCCTGCGCTGATACGAAAACGTAATTAAGGCACCTAATCTGAGATTAGGGCGCGCTTAGTAGAGGTCTTGTCCCACCCGAAGGGTGCTGTGTATCCCTCGAAAAGCGCACCCTCTAATTAAGCACATTTTACACTAAGGACGTTAGCCTAACCCCGTCTCCATCGCAGCCTCTGAAATACCATACAGAAGAAATTGAAAGGACAGACGACTTAAAAAAAAAAAGAGAGAACACAAGAGATAGCAAGAACAGAAAGACTTACTGTACATACAGCAGTAGAATAAGTAATATACATACGTATAAGTAAACCCACATAATTACTAACAGAATAAAACGACACTATAAATGTCGCTAAAGACCTCAGTTTGCTTCTTTAGGTTGTATATAGTGTTTTCTGAGATTTAGCGACGTTTATATCTGTCACTAAAACTGATATATATGTCACTATAAATAAATGACTAGTAAGTTAAGTTTTTACACTATGGTATCCTAATGTAGTATGAACTAACATATTAGTGTTAATAGTAACTTGTAAATACATAGTTTAGAGTATAATAATAGATTGTTTGATGCTTGTTCATAGTTAGTATTTTTTGCAAGCACTTCTTAGTAACTAGGTAAATAAAACATTCATTCATTCTTTAAATGTAAAGTTTCTTTTTGAATAAGAAGACAATTTTGGAGATAATCAAAGAGTGACCGAATTAAATTCAATAAATTGCCTCCCAGAGAACGACCTGGAACAAAACCAGTAAAAATTAGATAAATAAGCAAATGATAATAATGGTTGTAATGATTGGTACTCACCCATACTCACCACTATACGACATCCTTAATGTTATATTATACACCCTATACTACAACGACATGATCATAACAATAATCATCACTATCACCAACAACCATCATCACCATCATTTTTTGGCGCCGTTGCTGGGGAGGCAACGCTCTTTGCACCAAAATTTTCTTTTTATTCTTTTGTATATAGAAATTCTTTATTTCATTCATTCATTCATTATAATTTCTTTTATTTTCCATTGAATTATTTGTGTATACATTCCTTTATTCTTTTACTAATCATTTGTTTTTCCACAGCACTTGAGGAGGAGTGTCTTCTTCCTGGTGGAGTCGCTGCGCTCCAGATCCGTCTTCCTGGTGGAGTTTTGCCTCGTAGTAGCTGTAGGAGTAGTGGTAGTATTAGTTTTAGTTTTAGGTTTATTGATTAGGAGCAATTGTTAGTCATAAGTTGTGAGAGCTTGTTCTCACACAATTTTTGTAATAATTCTGGACTGTCTGGACTTTATTTCTTTATCTTCTTAATTTCTTTCCTTACTTTTGAATTGCATATAAAAATATTTTTCAAAAAAAAAAAATCAAAAAAATCAAAAAGACCTCATACTTATCTAGCAGCGGCATAACCTCAGGCATCCATTTTTAGGATTGCATTTCATTCCTGCTAGATTTTAATTCAAGTCAAATCTGCATTAGAAGATTGCTGGAGTCAGGTACGCATTTCTTACCTAACTCTAACTCCTGCCATATTTGCATTTGACTTAAAGTTAAGAAGACCACTACTTGTTCTGCATTTATTAAAAAGTGAAACGAGCAGCATAGAAAACACATTTTAACCACTTCAATCAAATCAAAAAGGAGATAGCAAAATTGGGTGAAACCATGTTTGAGATTTTAATCGCCTTGTGCTGAATGTTATCGTGCACACAGCACGATCACTTAAGGCCACAATACACGGGTTTCTACCTCATCTTTCTGCAACCACAGGATCTGGATTCGCACGCTCAGTCTTATCCAGATTCCCAGTGGATTTTAGAGGTCTGCACTTTGCTAGGTTTATCTTAGGATACGTACAATTGCTTGAAACAATTGCTTGCGTATAACATACTTTGCGTAGCAGCCTCTAGGAAAAATTTTCTCCAATTCATTTCGATTGATTGGTCTTCTTGAATTGAGATTTTATTGGGATTCTTCTATTTTATTGTGAACGTTAAAAATTTTTCCCATTGTGTTGGATCAAATTAGAGTAAACGGGATTTCAAAAAAAAAAAAACCAACTCAATGGAAGGTAGGAGATCCCAAAACCCAGAACTTGTACTCCCCTTGGGTACTGCTACCCAAGCTACTGCATCATCTTCTTTGCCTTCCACTTCTAATCCCTTACCTCCTGAGTCTCAAAATACTTTTCACAATCCCCCTCGCCAAGAGGATGATCTTGATTCTTCACACTTTGAGGATTTTGAAGAACTTCCTCCAGACTTAGTTGCACATCCTCTACCACAGCAACCACCTATCCCTAGGTTCCAACCTCCACCTTATCCTAATCATCCTAATCCACCCCCGGAGAGAGGACCTATGCCTCATCTTCAGCACCTTTTCGATACACAACTACAAATGAATACCTTAACCCAACAGGTGCAACAGCTTGCTCAAGCTGTAAATCTATTAGCTAACCCCCAACCACAACCACTTCAACCTAGAAATCCTCAGGAACCACCCCAACCCCGTAGACCTGAACTACGAGATTATTATAATCCCGCAGTCGCCCAACCAATGCCTGTGGTACGTTATCCCAATGGGGGTCGTGCTGCTGAACTGAAGCCGAACATTATAGCACTCATTCCTCACTTCCATGGACTTGCTTCTGAGGACCCTTTTCAGCATTTAGAGGAGCTGAAGAATCTTGCCCAAACTTTGGGTCCGCAAGGACATGATCAGCACACGCTTTTGATGAAAATGTTCTCCTTTTCATTAAAAGATAAGGCAGCCTTTTGGTTTAGAACACTTTCACGGACTACACCTATAGATTCCTGGGCTTCTTTAGAACATGAGTTCTTAAAGAAGTACTTTCCTGTAGGCCGCACTAATGCCTTAAGGCGTGCCATCAACACCTTCACCCAGAATTCAGGAGAACCTATGCACGAGGCTTGGGAGAGATTCCATGAGCTTTTGAGAAAATGTCCCCACCATGGTGTCCCACGCTGGCAACAGGTCCAGATCTTCTACCATGGGCTCCATGATGACACACGGAATTTTGTAGATGCCGCTTGTGGAGGCAATTTCCTGTGTCGGGACGAGGACTCAGCCTTTGAGCTCTTTGAAGGCATGGCCGAAAACTCTATTAATAATGCTTCAATGAGCGTGTTTAATAGAAAGTCCTCCCATTCCCACTCACACACGGGGGTACATGAAGCCCAATCCAGTAGCACAGACTTAGAGATAGTGGCTAGTCAACTGGATAAAGTGGGCTTAATCGAGAAGAAAGTAGATGAAGTATGGAAATTTCTCTCAAAACACCCATCTTCTTCTCAGTCACCAGCACAAAACACTTCTTCTCAGTTTCCCACAGGGAGGGAAACTGTGAATAACCTTTTTGTGACACAAACTGCATTACCAGATTTTCCATTTCTATATCCTTCACCGGTTGGAGGAACCTTTGTTCCTCCCATCACTGACTTCCCTCCACCTTCTGGAGCTTCGGAGGAGCTTCATGCCATTCACAATGATCCTTTCACACAAACCTATAACCCTGGATGGCGTAATCATCCAAATTTCTCGTGGTCGGGAAATTCACAAAGACCTCCTTTTCAACAACCTTCTGCACCACCATTGCACAACCCGATCCGAGCACCACCTCCACAATCACACGGTTATCCACCGCGTACCTACCAACAACCCCAACCCAGGCCCACCCAATACTCTCAATCTGGGCCTACACGAGATGACCAGTTGGGGTCTATCATGAAAGCTCTTGCTGATATGCAACAACAGAATATTGCTATGCAGCAGAGACAGGACGCGGCCTTAGCTGAGATGAGAGCCCAGCTATCACACTTGACGGAGTCCCGTCAACCACATTCACTCCCATCACAAGCACAACCCAACCCTAGGAACATACCTGCTCAAAGGTATGTCCAACCTAGACCAGCACTGCAAGACCAAACACATGACATTTCACAACCAGTGCATAACACTGAATCGACATGATCTTGAGATTATTTGATAATGGAGCCATTGAGATCACTGAACTTGACAAATCTGAACCCTTTATTGTTAATGGACAAAGACTGAAACCTTTCATTGAGCCGCATGATCTCAGACTTGTCAATTCCACCATTTCGCTCCTACATTTTGAGCTACCAACTAAGTTTTCGCCTAGCTGAAGGCGTTAAACTTAGCAAACACCTACCCTTGTATATAGCTGTTTTACACCTTTCTTACTCTTTCCTTTATCTGCATTAGGTGTCTAACCTTGCATTCTGAGCATACATTCATTGACACACATGTCATGCATTTCGCTTCCTAGCCCGACTGTTCACTCTGATCCTAGATCAGACTTAAAATCGTCCGCACAGAGATTTTATCTCCTCATTCCGACTTCCTTTCATCACCCAGTCTAGGATAGTGAAAAGCAGAGCATGCATTTGCATCCACCCTTTCATTCAATGAGGACATTGAAACATTTAAGCATGGGGGGGTGTAAATGGTAAACCATTTAAACCAAAATGCAATTGTAGACACAACTATAGTACATATAGTATTATCAAAAAAATTATATACTTCAAAAAAAATTGAAAAATTTTGAAAACTTTTTTTAAAAATTACAAAGCTAAAAATACAAGAAAATAATAAATCAAAAAAATTTCAAAAATACAATAAGGGACATGTACTTCATTATCAAAGGAGGACATTCATTTCAAGAGGGGAGGGAGAAAAAGAAAAAGAAAAAGAAAGAAAAGATCAGTGATCTTATAGCTGAAAAAAAAAAAAAAAAAGTGTCTATGGACATTCAACCGTTACTGGTTTGACCTGCCGGGCCATAGGAGATTGAAACAAGCTTAGGCTTAATACACTTCGAGCCTTGACAAGATAGACCACAGTCTCTCCTAACTTTAGGACAATTCTTGTACCTGAGTCACCAGTACAGGATTCGTTGGTTTGCTTTGACTTAGGAGTCAAAGTAACCTTGGCTTACACTACACAGTGTCAGGAAAGACCACTTGAACCTAAACCTCAACCCTTGTGTTCATTAGGGAAGGTGGAGTCCTTACCTGTGCGTGCAGGTAGACTCTTTGTCCTAATCTTTAGTTTTGTGTCTAGGAGAATCTCTTTCCACAAAAGAAATCCACCCACCAAATACAGTGCGCTCTACCAAATAAGTTCCGGAGACATACTGTTAAAAAAAAAAAAAAAAGTCAAGTATGTTCTCCAAAAAGTCTAAAAAACTACTCTTCCACCAAAAATGTTTTCAGGGTTCAAAACAATACCCTGTTTGCCCACAAAAAAAAAAAAAAAATTCTTCTCTGAGCCACAAATACAATAAGGGTTGTGATTGAATACCATCAATTTTTGAGAGTCATCCGAAAACATGAGCTGAAGTTAGGACCAACCTGGACTTAAAAAGAAGTGAAACCCTGGGATTGAGCCTTAGAATTCACCTGGTTAGTCCTGACTTATCACAAAGCACAGCCATAACTTCATAGCATTCTGAGTCTCTGTAAAAACCCCCTGAGTCCTGGAATTCGACTTAAGGTTTAAATATCAAGAATCCTTGTTGGTTGAGAGATGATCTATGTCATTTAAGCCTCGAGTTCTGGTAGGTTATCCTCAGTAACCAGGTTCTCACAATGTCCAAAAACACAGTTGGTTTATTGAAAAAAATTTTCAGCTTAAAGATCATCATAAAACACTTAAAAATTTTTGAAAGAAGAAAAAGATATCTTTACACACTTACCTTGCTGATACTTAAATTGCCTTACACTTCAACAGATTGTTTGCCAAGGGACTAGCAAAACGTAAGCATGGGGGTATGATGAGTGGCTACTCATCATAGCTAAAAGGCTGAAATTAAGCTAGACACTAAGCAAAACAATATCAAATTAACATATAAAAAGGGTTAAGTGTGGGAATTAAAGAAAAGGCCTAAAACTTTTAATGTGTGTTAAAACCTCCTAATTAGGTCACAAAAATGAGATATTCTGAAAACTAAAGAACAAATGATGATCCATGCATCAATTGAACACATAAACAAGTTTGAAAAGATAAATCAGAAGTAAAATCAATGTCTTAAATGTTCAATTAAGCACATGTAAAAATTTGAATGCAATTGGACATCATTTAGGCTTAGAAATAAATAGATTACAATTAGGTCCTTCATGCATTACATTTCTACCCTTCAAAACTCCTTCTTGGACCTTTTTGCAAGCCGCAGGGACCCTTCTGTATGACTGCAAGGCCCTTCCAGTTATAGTTCTTCTCACTTTTGGACCTGCACGCTATTCTTCTACCCCTTCGTTTAAGGGTCTTCCTGCAAGTTTTCCCTCATTTCAGAGAGAAGCCTGTGTTCTTCACGCGCACTGTAGCACGCGAAGAACACAGCCATTCTCGACCGTCCATCGCACTTTTGATCTCGATCTGCGGCTGGAATCAAATGGAACCTTCGCGCGATTCGGTGCGTGCGTTCACCTCTCTTCCCAGATCTCATCTGACGGTCAGATCTCTCTCTTGACTCGCCGCGCTCTCTACCCATCTCATCCTCACCGCCGGCCTAATTTTGATTAACCTCACCCTTGCGGTGATTCCAGTCACTGAGCTGCTATTTAAGCACCTCAGTGGTGTCGTGCGCAAAGGATCGCTCCCTCCTACATCTCTTAGCGATCAGTTCGTCCACTCCAGTCTCTCCTCCTCACCTAGACCCTGATTTCACAGCCACCGGCTGTGGAATCATCGCCTGCTCTCGACCCTCCTCGTCGCTAAGGAACTCGTAGCACCTGAGGACGACCCTGGAGTCTCACTAGCAGACTCTTCCCTCCGCTGGAGTCACCCTCCTCCTTTCTTCCTCCTTAGCCGTCGGCTAAGGACCCATAGGTCCCATTCTTCCTTTTAGTTTAATTTTTAATTCTGCACAAGTAGTGTTAGATTTAGTTTTAATTGTTAGTGTTTAATGTTAGCTGTAGTTAGATTAGTCTTAGGAGTAGAATTAGTATTAGATCCCCTCCCTCACCTCCTCTGATCAGTCCAGATCAGAGGGGAAGAATCATCTGTTCATTGTTCAATTTATCTCCCTCTTCATGTTTTGTTTTTCCATCATCCAAATTCTGATTCTTGTTTTTTTCCTTTTTAACGACGAATTTTTCATCAATCACCCACACATCCTGACCCAATTTCAGATCTGATGGCGCACTGCCTCAGATCTGAAAGTGGCGTCACAAGCACCATTTGGGGCTTCTCACTCACTCCATTTGTTTCACAAAAGCCCCTCTGTTTTAAATGGATTGCCTCAGTTTGTCAGAGCACTTTTGATTTGGATTTTAAAGGATTTTTACTCTCTGAAATGTTTTGACAGATCTGACAAATTGAAGGGATTTTTGGTTTTCATTGTGGGCAAGGACTCTGAGAAGTTCTCTGGTGACAGAGAACCAATCAGAAGAGCCTTTCATGATTCTGTTTATACTTTGTTTTGAATGCATTCGCCAGCTTCCATTAAATTTCCTTAATGCATTCTTAGTCTCCTTTTGCTATTTCAGAACTGCCATGCACTATTTGTGTTGATGATCATTTCTGTATGGTGATTCTCTAACCTATGGAGTTTTCCATACTCCTTAAGGTTGCAAGAAACTGGGATTGTGTTTCTTTGGTTTTAATTGATCGAGCTAAGTCTTCCTTCATGCTGTCTATGGCATTAGGAAGACTAACTCAATGCCATTTGAATGTTGATCTGAAAGGATGCTTCTGATAAGGTTTTTCCTAATGAGTATTTGAGCTGAATTTACATGAGATTTTCGTGAGATTTAAACCCCTTTCAGATTTGGATTTCATCTCTTCAATGTTTAGTTTGTTTTGAATTTAATCTTGTTCCCAGTTACACAGCAACATGCTGCAACTTGCAGCTACATTTCCCTCCATCTCCAAATTCTCTTCTAATCCAAATTCCCCTTTCATCTGTGAATTTTTTTTTCCCCTTTCTCCAAGTGGACTAACTGCAGCAGCAGTTAGCCATTTGACAGTGGCTTAAGCCACTGCTGCTGCTACAAAAACTCACCCTGAACAGCAACTAAAACCAACACTAAAACAGCACATTCTTCTCTTCTCCATCTCCTCTGACAGTAGCTGCGGCTGCTGTCTAAACTCAAATAAAAACTCAACCAACTCTAATTCCCTAACTTTATACAAAAGCCTAATGGCATAGACTTATTTTAAAACTGTAAATATACCCATTCATAGTATTATAACTATAGCATATCAGTTAGATACATAGTTATACTGTAAATATGTATAAAACCTGTACAGAAATTCATATACATATGTAATCTATGTAAATATATGTATAAATACTAAACTGTTATGTACATATCTACTTAATTATGTGTATATATAGATACAGATTCCTATTTACATATTTAGTAGCTAGATTATAAATTAACTTAGCTAAGTTAATAAGTTAGAGCAATAATTAAATTAAATAAATCTATAAACTTGGGAATATATATATATATTAAGTAATTTAAGTTAGTCAAAGTATAATTATACCTAGTATAACTTACTGTAACTTAGTTTTAATTTTAAACACCCAGAACTGCTATTTTAGCCTAAATAAAACATAAATAAATTCGTAAAAATACAATAAAAATATGTATTAAATACTTAAGTATCTAAGTTAAAACTGTTTAAGGTCAATTAGACCATTTATTAATTATTTTATAAGTAATTAACTACTTAATCACCTAAATCAACCTGTATAATCAGCCTAGTTTAGTGAATTTATTTGTATAGTAAAAATATTTAAAATTCAAAATTAATTAATCAATTATGTAGTATTATGTAAATATTTTATTTACCATATTTTATTTTATTTTTTTTAATAATTTATGGCCCCCAAATCGAGGGCCAAAAACGCGCACAGACGCAGCTGCGTCTGATTTCCAGCGCACGATGTGGCGCTGGAATAGCGCCACATCGTGTGCTGCAAACCAAACGCAGCCATATAAATATAATTTATGCTATAGTTGAAGCAGTCGTCACGGCGCCGGGCGCCCGAAACGCGATCCCTTATCCGATTACCCGATTTAATCGCTGAACTCTGATATGTGATGATATTGAATATGTGATGTATGTGTGGGGCTGGAGGCCCGAGCGTGCGAGTATCTCTGGCGTTGGGCTGAGGCCCTGCGCTGATACGAAAACGTAATTAAGGCACCTAATCTGAGATTAGGGCACGCTTAGTAGAGGTCTGGTCCCACCCGAAGGGTGCTGTGTATCCCTCGAAAAGCGCACCCTCTAATTAAGCACATTTTACACTAAGGACGTTAGCCTAACCCCGTCTCCACCGCAGCCTCTGAAATACCATACAGAAGAAATTGAAAGGACAGACGACTTAAAAAAAAATAGAGAGAACACAAGAGATAGCAAGAACAGAAAGACTTACTGTACATACAGCAGTAGAATAAGTAATATACATACGTATAAGTAAACCCACATAATTACTAACAGAATAAAATGACACTATAAATGTCGCTAAAGACCTCAGTTTGCTTCTTTAGGTTGTATATAGTGTTTTCTGAGATTTAGCGACGTTTATATCTGTCACTAAAATTGATATATATGTCACTATAAATAAATGACTAGTAAGTTAAGTTTTTACACTATGGTATCCTAATGTAGTATGAACTAACATATTAGTGTCAATAGTATAACTTGTAAATACATAGTTTAGAGTATAATAATAGATTGTTTGATGCTTGTTCATAGTTAGTATTTTTTGCAAGCACTTCTTAGTAACTAGGTAAATAAAACATTCATTCATTCTTTAAATGTAAAGTTTCTTTTTGAATAAGAAGACAATTTTGGAGATAATCAAAGAGTGACCGAATTAAATTCAATAAATTGCCTCCCAGAGAACGACCTGGAACAAAACCAGTAAAAATTAGATAAATAAGCAAATGATAATAATGGTTGTAATGATTGGTACTCACCCATACTCACCACTATACGACATCCTTAATGTTATATTATACACCCTATACTACAACGACATGATCATAACAATAATCATCACTATCACCAACAACCATCATCACCATCATTTTTTGGCGCCGTTGCCGGGGAGCATCGGTGTCACCATCAAACTACATCACCCAGTTCGGCCTAAATTTGGGCTTAAACTTAATTTGGACCGAAGGAATCCAATGGTAAACTTGAATTTTCATTTTGACCTAGTTTGACTAGGTAATTTGCGTAATTACCCAAATTAGGGTAAATGTCACTTTGAGACTCTGTTTTGGGTCAAGATGGGTTTTGATGGTCAAATTGAAGGTACGAAACCCTAGTTTTATGTCCTTAAGACCTTATGATGGATATATAGGAGCTTTTATTGACTTAATTAGATTAAACTGAGTTAGTTATGGCTCATGATGGTGTTTCCATCATACCCCCATGCCTAGCTTTTGCTAGTTCCTTAGCAAAATCTCATGGAATTAACTTAAATTCTAGACCATGCCTTTTTATGCTCAGATTTTTGTTGTGTGCTTTCTTTTGTATATTAGGTCAGAGTACCAATAGTTGGCCTAGAGGTACTCAAGTACCAACAAAGATCCAAACTTGAAGAGCTCTAGCCTCAGTCTGCAGCAAAGGTTTTTATGGCCCACAGGAACTAACCTAAGGTTCATTGAACTTCTTGGTTAAAGCACCCATGCTTGTAACATGTTTAGCCCAGGTTCAATTTGTAGTGCATTTTTGTAAGAGAGATGATGAATCGACCTTTGCAAGGTTTTAAAAAGATACGCATTGTAGTATATCGCGAAAAACGATTATCAAATTTATTTTCTTTTTTACTCAAAATTCAAAAGTATCCCAAGGTCGAACTCAGGGAGCAATTCGGTATTTTGGAAACAAAAAAAAAATCACAATTCTCAACAATGTAGAGTTTACAAAAATATAGAGAGTAAAAAGGAAATAGAATTTTCTCCTTTCTTTCTTCTCTTCTCTCTTTCTTCCTTGCTTTCTCTCTTCTCCTCTTTCTCTGTCCTCAGCCGTCAGAATCTGGGAATCAGACGCCTTAAGTGGTGTTCTGCTACAATGCATCTTCAGGATCATTCTTCATCTTCCTTCTCTACTGCGGCAACTCCATGCTCTTTCTTCTGCTTTCTTCTTTCTTCTCTTTCTCAATGACCCTGCCTCCTTAGCTTCTTCTTCTCCTCTCTTCAGCTGCGCCTCCACCTTCTTCTTCTTCGGCTCCTCCTTCTTTTTCTTGCGTGGCTAAGCCTTCAGCTGCTGCTTCCTCTTCTTCCTTCAGCTGGCTTCTTCTCCTTCTTATCTTCTTCCCCGTAGCTGCTTCCTCTTCCTTCTTCTTCCTTAGCTTCTGGCTTTGCCCTCCGGGAGAGCAAAACCTATCCCCTACCCTCCCTGCAGACTCTCCTCTCTTTCTTCTCTCTTAGGCTCACTCTCCCAGAGCCTGCTCGGGTATACAGGTCTGGTTGGCATGCCTGTGACTAGGCCCACCGGTGTGTGTGGTGGGTGAAGAGTGCGGGGGTAGTCGGGTCAGATACCAGGTTCGCATAGCGTGGGGTCACGGACGAGGCATGAGTGGGCGAGTGGGTCCTCACCCCATGTCAGGAGGCGATAAGCCCCTGACACTTTTTCAATTTATCCTGCACCACTCGCTCCAAAGTTTTCGAGGTGGGACTAAATGTCCCACCTACTTCTCGCGTGCACCCGCAGCAGGTCTTCCTCTAATTGCTGAGGTTGTAGATGCTTTGGCCTTCAATTGAGGGGCTAACTTGGTTCGCAAAGAGAAACTGCACACCTGGGACTTGGTTTCCTGGCACCTGTAGGCTGCTGTGAATGTAGCAAGCTTCTGCAAGCTTGCTTCAATGGAAGATAGGGCCCTGTACCTGTCAACACGAATACAGCCTCACAACCCTGTCAAATCACTCGGCAGGCTTCACCGTGACATGGTGAAGGTGGCCCGGTGGTCAGCGTGGCATGATGGTGCCTGTGCATGCGTGCCTAGGGCATATTGTGTGCGTGCAGGTGGGTGTGTTCGAGGGGGTGTCTCTGAAGGGTATGGTGGTCAGTGGAGGGATGGATGACGATCAGTGGGTGATGGCAGAGGTGGTGAGGTATCTAGCAAGGCATGTGAAGGTATGGAGTGGTGGAAGCACCTTCGCTGGCGGTTGACCAGAGATGGAGAAGGTGATGGTGATCTCTGGTGTAGAGGGGTAGAAGGTTCAAATTGAGAGAGGGGAAATGAAGAGGGGAGTGAGAGGAGCTTATCTGGTAGGTTTGGAATGAAAGGGGGAGGCGGATGGCGAGCGGCTAGTAGTGCCGTCGTAGGAGATGAAGATGCCTAGGGGAAGAAGACAGCGACGATGTAGGGGGCCAGAGGGTGAGCGCTGGAACAGCGCGGTGCGGAGGAGAAAGGCAGAGCTGGCATTGCCACTAGTATGGTGGCAAAGCTACAAGAGAGGGAGGAAGAGTCGCGAGAAGCTTTGGGCAATTGGCTGGAGTTGGGAGGAGACGAATTCGAGGGAGATCTCTGGCCAATTTGAGCTTGGAAGAAGCGACGTGGTCTGCTCTTCCTTAAATAGGCGCAGGCATTGTGGGAAGAGAATTGAGACGGCAGGAAGGCCACGTCGGAGGTAAGGTCAGTCGGATACCCATACCTCTCAAGCGTTCGCACGAGAGGTATGATGGGTTTCAGGGCATGGAGAGTTTGCCCATGCGATAGGGGGCTCCGTAGGGAGCTCCCCTTTCAAATCTGGGGGCGGCTCCCTACGCAGATGAGGTGAAATCCTCCATGCGAAGGCGCTAGAGGTTTGGCCCCTGCTGCAAATGGTAGAGGGACCGAAATGAAGAAAGAGACGAAGAAGTTAGGGGTGGATTTGTAAGGGTTTCAAAAAGTTGAGGGTCTGAAAGTAATTTGGAGGACCAATTTCAAAGTGGGTTAAGATGGCCTTCCCTTAGGTCTAAATTTTGGTATCAACCTAATTTGGACCTAAGGAATCCAGTGGTGAAGTTGGATTTTAGGTTTGACCATGTTTGACTAGATATTTTGCACAAAAACCCAAATTAGGTCAAATATTAGGCATGAACCCCAATATAGGTCAAAATAGGTTCTAAAGGCCAAATTGAAGGTTCTAAACCATAGGGAATATTTTTCCATGAATTTTAGAGGGTTTAGCTGATTTTTATCCTAATTAGAACCTTGTGAATTAAAGTGGGTTTGTTTTAGGGTAACAGAATATCATTTAATTCTTAGATTTCGCCATAACCCTTTTCTGACTAAACCGTCCCACTTTTTCTCTTATTAAGTCCAATTGACCTATTACTAAAGCCTTAGAAATCCCGTTGTTACATTGCAATGGTAAAATTGTTGTTTTACACCTTGTTTTGTGTTCTCTTCCCACATTAATGATTCCTTGAATTAAGCCATTCCTTTGGTTTTGTAGGAGCTCTTGTTCACTTTATTAGGTCAAAATGTGTAGGGTTCATGATGAGGTTCTCATCATGCCCCCATGCCTAGCTTTTGCTAGTCCCTTAGCAAAATTTTAGGGTTTTAACCTCTGTTCTAGACCATGAGTTCCTTTCATCAATTTTGATAAGTGCTTTATCTTCTTTAATTAGGTTAGAATGACAATAATGGGCCTAAAGGTACTCTAATACCAACCAAGATCCAGACCTATCCAGCTTTAGCCTAGGTCCCCAGGTAAGGTTTTTAAGGCCTGCAGGAACTACCCTAAGGTTTATTGGACTCCGTGATTAAAGCACCCATGCTTGAGACATAATTTTAGCCTTGGTTTAGTTTGCAGTGCATTTTTGGATGAGAGAGACAGAGGGTTTATTTGCTTGGAGAGTTTTCTCACTCTTTTCTTTTTATTTCTAGCTTCAGATTGTCTTCACAACACAGTATGTATTGGATTCCTCATCCCCATCATCAATCCTCAAATGTCCCTGGCGATCGATGCTTCGAGATAGCACCACCCATGGTAACCCCCAGAACCCTAATTTTCGAGATTTTGAGATAATCCTGCCCATGGCATTCCGTGGTCGAATTCAGACCCTGGCGATTGACATTTCGTGATAATGACATCCATGGTATCTGAATCAGTAGAGTGCTTACATGCCCCCGATAGGATATGTAAATATCTTAAGAGATAAGCACCAAGGAGATGGTATGTTGTTGCACATCTTCGAGGGGAATTTCCCACCTCTCTATGCCGGGAACTCATCCAAATCAACTTGTGTTGATCGGTCGCTCCTAATCTCGGTAATATTTTTAGAACATTAAAAATGCTTCTACGTGATTTTGATAGTTATGCGCACTGAACCAAACTGTGTGTGAATTGAGGTGCTTAGGTTATCGAGTCCTGCAAACCAAAGGTCAGTTAACGAGGTCGAATACTCCCTAAGCCTTAGACCTAATACTTAAGCTTTGCATTTTCCTCAACCTCTTGGGGAATATCCAGATCATAACGGGTATTAAGAATCTAGCCAAAAAGGCTTAAGGTTAGCATTCTTACTAATCTTTTTGTGTTTCTTTAGCACTTTCTCTTTACTTTTCTTAATGTGGTTTAGAACTTTGGTTAATCCCTTAATTTCTTACTAATGACTATCTCTTTCTTTCTCATTTTGTGCTCCCTTTTAGCATTTTGCTCTTTTTTTTCAACTCCTTTTGTTTATGTAACCCCACAAAAATTCCTTCCCTCCTCTTGTTGTTTTTGTTCTTTTTCAAAAATTCCTCCACTAACAAGAGTATGTCATTGATTTCGACCTCCGGGACACATCGCTGGATAATTTGGTCAGCACCTATGCAGAATAAGTATGGGTCTTCCCAAATGTAATACTTGGCATCAGAGCACAATTTGTCTTTCTTGGCCTTTGGCCAATCAGACGGGATCTGATGTGATGCCAAGTAGTTTACTATATCAGAAAACCATGGAAGCCCTGTACCAATAGTCAAGAGGTGCTCATCAGGAAAATGCTTCGTGATGGGTCCAAAAGGGTCAATGATCTCAGAAGGAAGGCGGGACAAGTGGTCAGCTACCACGTTCTGTCTTCCCTCTTTGTCATGAATCTTGAGGTCAAATCCTTGCAACAGTAAGATCCATCGGATTAATTGAGGTTTCACATCCTTCTTCGCAAGGAGATGCCTTACAGCTGTGTGATCCGAGTAAATGATAACATGGCAACCCAGGAGATAAGATCTGAATTTTTCAAGGGCAAATACTACAGCTAGTAGCTCTTTCTCCATAACCATGTAGTTACGCTGAGCCTCATCAAGTGTCTCGCTAGCATAGTAGATGACCACAGGTTTCCCATTAATCTTCTGCCCCAAAACCACTCCTACAGCGAAGTCAAATGCATCGCACATGATCTCAAAGGGTTGAGACCAATCAGGAGACTATAGGATCGGGGCTTGGGTAACTCAGTCATGAAGGATCTTAAAAGCTTGAGTGCATTCCTTGGAAATTTCAAAAGGTAAATCCTTGGAGAGAAGAGTGGTCGGGGGGCATGCGATTTTTGAGAAATTAGGGATAAATCGACGGTAAAAATTGACGTGCCCCAGAAAAGATCGGATGTCCCTTATCGAGCTAGGCATAGGGAGCTTCGAAATCAATTTAACCTTAGCTCGATCAACTTGGATGCCTCTCTCAGAAATCAGATGTCCCAGGACAATACCCTCAGGCACCATGAAGTGGCTCTCTTCCCAAGAAAGAACCAGATTTATGTCAATACAATGCCCGAGTATTTGAACCAAGTGCTGGAGGCAATCGTCAAATGATGCCTCAAATACTAAGAAGTCATCCATGAAGACTTCTAGATAATCACCTACCATATCAGAGAATATGGCAAGCATGCATCGCTGCAAAGTTGTAGGTGCATTGCAGAGATCGAAAGGCATCCTTCGGAATGCGTATGTCCTGAAGGGGTAGGTGAACGTGGTCTTCTCTTGGTCCTCAGGATGAATCACCACTTGGTTGTAACCTGAGTACCCGTCAAGAAAGTAGAAGAATATATTTCCCACTAGTTTTTCGAGAATCTGATCAATAAATGGTAGTGGGAAATGATCCTTCTTCGTGGAGCAATCGAGTCTTCGGTAATCAAT
Organism: Thalassia testudinum; assembly: GCA_037157565.1. Lineage (NCBI taxonomy): Eukaryota > Viridiplantae > Streptophyta > Magnoliopsida > Alismatales > Hydrocharitaceae > Thalassia > Thalassia testudinum. The sequence continues at coordinate 124,127,450 of JAZHRO010000014.1, read as the reverse complement.
GCAGACTCTCCAAAAGTTGGCTATACAGGTCAGTATGACCTCTCTGGTTTTAGTCGTGATGGTGGTGAGCCCTGCCTTCTTAGGCACAACCTGGATTGGGCTCACCCAGCGACTGTCAGAGATCGGGTAGATGATCCCTGCATCTAACAACTTAGCGATCTCCTTTTTCATGACCTCCTGCAGATTAGGGTTCAGACATCTCTACATCTCACGCGAAGGTCGTGCGCCCTCTTCGGAATAGATGTGGTGTGTACAATAAGATGGACTTATGCCAGTCAAATCATCAAGAGTCCAGCCAATGGCTCTACGATGTTGCTGGAGAACAGTAATCAGACAGGATTCTTGATCAGCTGTGAATCTGGAGTTTATAATCACAGGAAATGTCTAATTGGAACCCAAAAAGACATATTTCAGATGATTGGGAAGGGGCTTGAGTTCCAAGATGGGATTATCAGCAGTAGCGGGTGGTTCAGAGTGTGTGTAAGAAACAAGGGTAGGAGATATGGGTGTACCTAGATTGGATTCAGATTCCTCTAATTGTAGGTTTAGTTCTTCTTGTGGTTGATTGGGGGTGATCAGATTATCCTCAATATGCAGTTCATCAACCACAGCTCCGATATCACATATTTGCTCTACAACACCACAATTAATCCCTTGTTGGGCCTTAAAGATGTCAATCTTAAGAGTTTGGTTCCCAAATTTCAACTCTATTTGGCCCTCCTCATAGCTTATGTTGGCCCCAGCAGTGGCCACAAAAGGTCTCCCAAGTATAATTGGTGTATCCCTTGGGTTATCAGGTGCATCCATATCTAGAACTATAAAGTCCACTGGGAAGTAGAAATCCCACACCCTAACAATAACATCCTTGAGAACTCCCTTAGGTGATTTAGTGGATCGATCAACTAACTGCAATGTCAACTCAGTCGGTTTAAGCTCGGATTCTTCAAGGTGGTTAAGCAAGGATGTGGGTATCAAGTTTATGGAGGCACCTAGGTCTAACAATGCTCTATCAAATTGGGTTTCAGCAATCTTACATGAGATCAAGGGAGTGCCTGGGTCTTTTGCCTTGGGTGGGAGTTTACTCAGGATCATAGAGTTGGCTTGCTCTGATAGTACAATTGGACTCCCACTCTTGGTTCGCGGCTTACGCTGTAGTGTACACACGTTCTTTAAGAATCTTGCATAAGTCGGTACATGGAGAATTGCATCCACCAAGGGGATGTTTATTTGGACCTATTCAAAGAGCTTGATCAAGTCCTCCTTGGGTGCCACGGGTTTGGTTGCCCTTTTTCCCTTGGTCAAGGCCTCGGGAAATGGAACCTTCGTTGGTTCCTCTAGAATAGGTCCAGGTTTTTGATCTCGGATAGAGACATCTTGGATAACTATCCTAAGGCTTGGATCACTGCCAGGCTTGTAGTGGTCTGGATAAGGTGGGTCTTGGGTTACTTTACCACTACAAGTTGTTATAGAGTGTAATCTTGCCTGGTTCTGGTTGGGTATTGGTAAGATGTGTTGCTGCTGTTGATAACCTGCGTAGGATGTTGAGGCTTCCATCCTGCCAAGTGATGGAACAGAAGGGGCTTGGTAAATCTTGTGTGCTTGGCCTGGGTTTGGGTTCATAACGTGCCGCTAGGTCGGCATGTTATTAGGGTTTGGCAGAGGTTGTGAAGGGAGTGTGCCCGGTTGGCGGGAATTCGCTATCTGGGCAAGTTGGTTACGAACCTCTGTGATCTCACCCTTGTGCTATTTTTTGGATAGCCGCATTCGATCTTTGAATGTCAGCCAGTGTTTGGAGGATGAGAGACATTTGGTCTTGGTTTAGCATAGATTGATAGGTGGGGTTGGGCCGAGGCTGAGGCGGCTGATATGGATGAGGGGTTTGTGGACGGGATTCATAAGGTGGTCTTTGGGTCTGAGAATTTCCCACCCACTGAAAATTGGGAAGTGAGTAATCTGATGGTGCAAGGCGTTTGCCCGACCAACAGGAAAGTTCTTCAAAAATTCAAATTGAAGTTCATCCCAGGTGTTGATCAGACGAGTCTGTGTCTGATACCAAGGAGCTACCTTGTCCATGAGGGAGAAAGAGAATATCTTCATGAGTAAGATACCCCGATTTTGCGCATCTGACATGAAGGTTTGGGCCAGATGCTTGAGCTATTTGATATGCTGGAATGGATCTTCGGAGTTAAGCCCATAGAATTTAGGTATGGCATAAATCATATTGGGCTTCAATTCAGAATCAGGTCCTCCAGCCGGGATTCAGACTCGAGGCTCGATTGCCACCGCAACGGGATTACAGTGATCTCGCATCATGGGGCACTGCAGTAGGTTCATGAAGTTCTGGAAGAGGTCATTAAGACGCTAAAGCTGGTGCTCAAGATTATTTCCTTCTTCAACAGGCTATGCCATGATGGAAGAAGGAGAACTAGGCTCAGAATCGGAAGAAAGGTCTATGTGGAGGGGTTGCTGCACAAACAAAGGTACCGAGGCTTGGCCTCGGGGAGAGTGGATTTCTAGAGGAGGTTTCAAGGACCTCCTACCAAACATGCACTGAAAGATAGGATGAGGTTAGAACGTGTTGGACCCAATCAAGACACCAAAAATATGTTGGGTGACTATAGAGGTTCGGGGCGGATGATACCCCTAAATCAGAAAGGTCGTCCAGCTGAGAATTACCTGGGCAGCAAGAGAGGGTGAGTCCCGCAAAGACTCCTACATGGTAGAGCGCCCCCATGGGTTACAGGGTTTCCCCCACCTGACCTCTCTTGTCACTGAGATTCCAGGTAGACTAGAATGGGGACCTTGACCTCTTAAGACTACCACTTTTAGTTAAGATCAAGGTGCTTAGGGTTCCACTTGAACGTTAAGTCTTTTGAGTGCAAAGTGACCTAATTTAAAGGTTGGTTGACCCAAAGGATCAACTTCACCTCTTTGTTCCTTTGAGAGCTTCTTAGATTAAGAACCTGATTTGCTTAGGGTTTCTCTTGGATAGGTCTTTTCAAACAATGGCTTAGGCACACCTCTTTTTGAAATTTTTAATTCTCTATTTAGAAGGAGATGTGTCTCTAAAACCCTAGCTTGTAATCTTCGGTTGGCTCTAGTTGGTCCAAGTTAGTTGCCTCAAAAATGGGTAATTAGGACTCAATCAAGAAGGTTTTAGCCCTAGTTACCTTAAGTGGATATGCAGTTAAGATGTGTTGAAAAGTAAAAACCAGGCAACTTTGTGAATTACTAGATATGGAAAACAGATAGTCCTAGATTAATTTTTCTCTTTGTCTCTCCTTTTCATATTTTGAGGGGATTAGGAGAGAGGGTTAAAGGTTACCTGTTTCTTGGTGTGGTTGTTGTGCAGCTGCTTTATTCTTCTTGACTTCCATTCCTGCAACAAACACAACAAAAGAGAGAATTTAAGTTAGTAATGAATTAGAAATTGTGATATGTTGCTTCTAAAATGCCTGTTGCTCCCCGGCAACCGCACCAAAAAATGATGAATCAACTTTCGTAGGATTTTAAAAAGATACGCGTTGTAGTATATCGCGAAAATCGATTATCAAATTTGTTTATTTTTTTACTCAAAATTCAAAAGTATCCTGAGGTCAAACTCAGGGAGCAATTCGGTATTTTGGAAATAAAAAAAAATCACAATTCTCAATAATGTAGTGTTTACAAAAATCTAGAGAGCAAAAAGGAAATAAAATTTTCTCCTTTCTTTCTTCTCTTCTCTCTTTCTTCCTCGCTTTCTCTCTTCTCCTCTTTCTCTGTCTTCAGATGTCAAATTCTGGGAATTTGACGCCTTAAGTGGTGTTATGCTATAGTGCATCTTCAGGATCCTTCTTCTTTTTCCTTCTCTGCTACAGTAACTCCTTGCTCTTTCTTCTACCTTCTTCTTTCTTCTCTTTCTCAGTGGCTCTGCCTCCTTGGCTTCTTCTTCTTCTCTCTAGAGCTATGCCTCCACCTTCTTCTTCTTCGGCTCCTCCTTCTTTTTCTTGCGTGGCTAAGCCTTCAGCTGCTGCTTCCCCTTCTTCCTTCAGCTGGCTTCTTCTCCTTCTTCTCTTCTTCCCTGCAGCTGCTTCCTCTTCCTCCTTCTTCCTTGGCTTCTAGCTTTGCCCTCCAGGAGAGCAAAACCTAGCTCCTACCCTCCCCGCAAACTCTCCTCTCTTTCTTCTCTCTTAGGCTCGCTCTCCCAAAGCCTGCTCGGGTATGCGGGTCAGGTTGGCGCGCCCGTGACCAAGCCCACCGACATGTGTGGTGGCGAGGAGTGAGGGGGTAGTCGGGTCGGATACCAGGTCCGCGTAGTGTGGGGTCGCTGATGAGGCGTGAGTGGGTGAGGTGGGACTAAATGTCCCACCCGCTTCTCACGTGAGCCCACAGCAGTTCTTCTTCTGATTGCTGAGTCTACAGATGCTTTGGCCTTCAATTGAGGGGCTGACTTGGTTCGCAAAGAGAAGCCGCACACCTGGGACTTGGTTTCCTCGCACCTGGAGGCTGTTGCGAAGGTAGCAAGCTTCTATAAGCTTGCTTCAATGGCGGATACAGCCCTGTACCTGTCAACACGAATATGGCCTCACAGCCCTGTCAAATCACTCAGTAGGCTTCGCCGTGACACGGCAAAGGTGACCTGGTGGTCAGCGTGGCGTGATGGTGCCTGTGCATGCGTGCCTAGGGCACACTGTGTGCGTGCAAGTGAGTGTGTTCGAGGGGGTGTCTTTGAAGGGTATGGTGGTCAGTGGAGTGGTGGATGATGATCAGTGGGTGATGGCAACGGTGGTGAGGTATCTAGCGTGGTGTGTGAAGGTATGGAGTGGTGGAAGCGCCTTAGCCGGTGGTCGGCCGGAGATGGAGAAGGTGATGGTGGTCTGTGGTGTCGAAGGGTCGAAGGTGAAAATTAAGAGAGGGGAAATGAAGAGGGGAGTGGGAGGAACTTATCTGGCAAGTTTGGAATGAAAGGGGGAGGCAGATGGCGAGCAGCTAGTAGTGCCGTCGCCGGAGACGAAGATGCCTAGGGGAAGAAGACAATGACGACGAAGGGGGTCGGAGGGCGCATGCTGGAACGTCACGACGCGGAGGAGATCGGCAAGGCTGGCTCAGCCACTGGTATGGTGGTAGGGCGACGAGAGAGAGAGGAAGAGTCACTGGAAGCTTTGGGTAGTTGGCCAGAGTTGGGAGGAGACGAATTCGAGGGAGATCTCTGGCCAATTTGAGCTTGGAAGAAGCAGTGTGGTCTGCTCTTCCTTAAATAGGCGTAGGCAGGGCGGGAAGAGCACTGAGACAGCAGGAAGGCCATGCCTAAGGTAAGGCTAGTTGGAGACCCATAACTCTCGAGCGTTCGCACGAGAGGTATGGTGGGTTTCAGGGCATGGGGACCTACCCATGAGGTAGGGGGCTCCGCTGGGAGCTCCCCTTTCAATTCTGGGGGTGGCTCCCCATGCAGATAAGGCGAAAACCTCCGCACGAAGTCGTCGGAGGTATGGCCCCTACTACAAATGGAAGAGGGACCAAAATAAAAAAGGTGACGAAGAAGTTAGGGGTGGATTTGTAAGGGTTTCAAAAAGTTGAGGGTCAGAAAGTAATTTGGACCAATTTGCAAAGTGGGTCAAGACGACCTTCCCTTATGCCCAAATTTTGGTTTCAACTTAATTTGGACCTAAGGAATCCAATGGTGAAGTTGGATTTTAGGTTTGACCACGTTTGACTGGTCATTTTTCACAAAAACCCAAATTAGGTCAAATATTAAGCATGGACCCCAATCTAGGTCAAAATAGGTTCTAAAGGAAAAATTGATGGTTATAAACCCTAGGGGATATTTTTCCATGAATTTTAGAGGGTTTAGTTGATTTTTATCCTACCGAGAGCCTTGTGAAGTAAAGTGGGTTTGTTTTAGGGTAACAGAATGTCATTTAATTCCTAGATTTCGCCATAACCCTTTTCTGACTAAACCATCCCACTTTTTCTCTTATTAAGTCCAATTAATCTTTGTCTAAATCCTTAGAAATCCCGTTGATGCACTACAATGATAAAATTGTAGTTTTACCCCTTATTTTTTGTTCTCTTCCCAGATTAATGATTCCTTAAATTAAGCCCTTCTTTTGGTTTTATAGGAGCTCTTGTTCACTTTATTAGGTCAAAATGTGCTAGTTAGTGTTCATGATGTGGTTCTCATCAAGAGAGACAGAAGATTTTTTTATTTTTGGAGAGTTTTCTCTCTTTTCTTTCTTTATTTCTAGCGTTGAATTAGCTTTACAACTCGGTCTGTATTAGATTCCTAGCTCCCACCATTAATCCTCGCAGGGTCCTTGGCAATCGATGCTTTAAGATAGCACCACCCATGGCAACCCTCAGAACCCTGACTTTCGAGATTTCGGGATAATCTTGCCCATGGCATTTTGTAGCTAAATCCAGACCCTAGCAATTGACATTATGTGATAATGCTGCCCATGGCATTTGAACCAACACAAGGTGCTTACATGCCCCCCAGTAGTATATCTAGATATCCAAAGAGAAAAGCACTGATGAGACGGTACGTTATTGCACATCTTCGTGGGGAATTTCCCACCTCTCCGCTCTGGGAACTCTTCCAAATCAACTTATGGTGATCAACCGCTTCTAATCTAGGTAGCTTTTTCAAAAAAAAATTAACACATTTGCGTAATTTTGATAATTAAGCACACTGAACTAGACTGTGTGTGGCTTAGGGTGCTTAGGTTACTGAGTCCCGCAAAGCAGAGGTTAGTTAACTAGGCCGAATAATCCCTAAACCTTAGACCTAATACTTGAGCTTCGCATTTTCCCCAACCTCTTGAGGACCATCTAGATCTTAATGGATACTTGAATTTTTAAGCCTAAACACAGCACAAGAGGCCAAGATCAGCGTTCATACTAATCTTTTTTGTCTCTTAGACCTTTTATTTCTTTTATTTCTTTCTTTTGATTTGGTCTAGAAACTAAGTAGATTCCTTAATATTTTACTAATGACCATATCTTTTTATTTCAAATTGTTGCTCCTTTGAATAGACTATTATTACGCTTAAGTACATCAATTCTAACATAGTATGTTTGTTAATAATCACATTAGGTCATTAAATAAGTGCATGCATCATTACTTCAGTATTTATCTATTTTATCGCATTTTATAACTTAGTATGTAATTATTCTATATTTTGTTGCAGGAATGATATTGGAAAAGAACAAGGAGGGGGGGATAAATTTCCCCCAACAAAAAGCTGGCTCAACACCTCCCTCATCCTCTGGCCAACCGCTAAAACCTCCCCACAAATATCTAACCTACGGCCGTCCTCCCTCAACAAATGAAAATGGTGCTGGCCATATTTAGAAAAGGTTTTTGAAAATCCCTGGAGAGGCGAAAGAGAGGAGATATAGAGCGAGAGGCGGACGGGCTTGGGAGGATTCATCCATGATAGCACTGCGTGCACTATGCAACCAGCAAGCACTGTGCACCAACACCCTACATCTCCTCCCTTGTAGCCGTGCAGGCAGCCTGCACCCAAGCCTCCCACCGCGTACAAGAGGCAGCCTACGCCCTGCATCCAGCATTCTCGCGTGCCTGCACTAGACCTAACCTCTGACCGCACCAGCACCAGCGCCCTCACCGTTCCTGCACCAGTGCCCTCACCGCCCTCTCTAGTGAACTTGCGTGCCAGCCTTCAGCAGCACCAGCGCCCGAGCCCGCACTGCAGACCACACCGTGCCTCCATCATCTCTGCAGCAGCACGCGCCTGTGCCTCTCCGCCTTCTTCCTCCTCCATTTCTCTGCAGCTGTAGTGCACAACCTCGCAGCAGCGCCCGCAACCCCACAGTGCGCCCAACTTCTCTACGTGCAGTGCAGCCCTCGCATAACCAACGTGATGCCAACCAGTGCACGCACGCGACAGCAGCAGCGGTGACAGCCCCCTGCAGTAAGCTCTGCCGACATCAAGCCCTCCAGCTGACTGTCACACCACACCTCCGACCGTGCTTCCCCCGTCGTCACGATCACCTCTCTCCCACGCACCGCCAGCGGGCCTCGGTCGACCAGCCACCAAGCTTCCACACGTGCAAAGAGGAGAGAGGAAATTTCCTCTATTTTTGGTGATATTAAAAATTACCATTTGTGCCATTGCCAAAAATCCTGTTGCAATATTTCGTTGATTATTATATTTGAGTGAAATTGCATGCATGCCCTTACATGTTATAGTATCTCTTTCATGCACTTAACTTTTAAATGGTGATGTGATAAATGCATAAGATCTCATCCATACACTCACATGACCTAAAAGAGAAAGCCCTATGTTTTGAAATACAACTATGTTACATGCCATTACAAGTTATTTCATTAAAGGAAAATTACATCCATATCCCTGCATTTCTAAATAATTACGTGTTTCTTCTTTTCGCCTTGTTTCGTATTAGATTTGAACACGAATTGCGCACGTGATTCAGTAAGTACAAAGGAAAAAAATATTTGTGAACTTATTAATCTGTTCCTCCCTGTGGATACGACATCTTTTGCGTGGTTTAAATTCATATCTATGTTAATCTTTGATTGAGAGATTTCCACCAAATAAATTACAACATATCCTTCTATTACTATCATAAATAACCTAAACTCTCTCTATCAAATTGGCACCGTTGCCGGGGAGGCAACAGACGCAATAGATTCACGTTATTATTTTTTAATATTCTGAGTTGCACAATCATCTAATCTCTTTTTTTTATTGTGCAAGGATTTGATGAGGCGACGAGGCGTAATAGAGCAGCAACATCAATCACGAGCTACGCCACATGAGGAAAAGACGAAGGAGACCTGGATCTCGATTTCACAAGGGATTCTCCATCGTCACAAAATTTACTTCTGTCTTTTCACCATTGTATTAATTGGGGCTGAATTTTTGGGGGTCTGTCCCCACGTTCTTTAGCTACTAGGGTTTACATTTTTTGCATGCGTGATTCTATTTTCTTTTTGCTTACCTTTAAAATCAACAAAAGAAAATATCGAGCTGCCTATTTAGAAGTTGCATGCCCTTAGGTGCATGCATTTAGGTGTGATTGAGCAGCACATTAGATCTTATTATTGCATTGCAAGTATTAGCATGAAGATTGCTGGAGACAGGTACACCTTTCTAGCTTTTACATCTAGATCTTATTCATGCATTTTCATTCAAATTAAAATTCAAGACCACCAAGTTGTCTGAATTTACTAATTCAGTGGTCGCATAACTACAAGTGGGACTGATAATCAGATTCAACCCTAAAATCAATTCACATTTGATCTGATTCTAAGGGACTTGTCTCCGATTTCAAAAAAAAAATTTACAAGGATTTGCGGTGTGTTGCACACTTTTAACACTGAGCACGCACATTAGACACCTCACTAAGGCTCAATCCCTTAAGGCTGTAGGCACCGATCTCTTTATCAGTGCAAACCCTCCTATTGTGCTTTGTGGTGGTGGTGATACTATCTTTTGACCAAGTGTTTTGATACTTCACGGAGGGGCCACCTATTAAAGGAACAAAAGGGTAGTTAAGGGGCACCGCATACGCATCGCCTCAAATGAAGGGTTCTCCTACTTGCATCCCTTTGTTCGTCCTTGGAGTAACTTCACACTTGATCACCTGGAAGTATCATCCAAGCAATGTATAGGTCCTAGGGCACTCGAAGGTTGAATTAAGGCACGTAATTGCAGTGAAGAACTTGTTTGGCCATTTACGTCAACTAATTCGACCTCCGCAACAAAGGAGGTTAAGATTTCAAGTCAACACCCCTCTTATGCCACTTATGTGGGAATGGAGGGATAAGCCTTGACCTTTTGACTTATCTTTGGACTGGAGGTTTCACTTACTTAATAAGAACCTGAATTGTGTTTGATATTGTATGCTTGGTAGACGCTCTCTTGAGGGTAGACTAGTGTTTGATCTTGAGCCCGAGAGAATTCTTAGGAGAGCTCACCTAGGAGAGAAAAGAGAAGGAATGGCTGATTAAGGAGCAAATCAACAAAGGACCCTAAGGGACTATTTTATTCCAACTAACCAACCCGCACAAGCACTAAGATGACCGACAAGGGATAATCAGTATGAGATCAAGAGCAGTACCATATCTTTATTGCCCTCCTTTTATGGTACTACTAGGGAGGACCGCTACTGGCATTTGGAGGAATTCATTGAGGTCTATTCCATGGTGAAGCTCCAGGGCTTTACTGATGAAGCTCTGATGAGGACTCTATTTCCTTTCTCCCTAGAGGATAAGGCCAAGCATTAGTATCATACCCTCGATGCAAGGGTAAATGATTGGGCCACCCTTAAGGGAGAATTTTTGAAAAGGTATTTTCCTATGAGTAAAACCAACCATTACAGAAGAGAGATTATGGGTTTTACTCAACAGGAAGGGGAACAATTTCATGAGACTTGGAGCGCTTTAATGACCTTCTTAGGTTATGCCCCCACCATCAGGTGCCAAGATGGCAGTTGGTCGAAAGGTTCTATAACGGATTATTTGAAAGGCATAGGCAAACCATCGATGTAGCCTATGTAGGAACCTTGATGACCAGAATTGAGGATGAAGCCTGGGCATTGTTTGAAACATTAAGCGACAACTCCATACATCTGTCCTCTACCTATGAAGAAAGAAAACCATCAATCTTACAGAGGAAGATAGAGGCCCATGAAGCCAGAGCTTCTCAAGATTTGGCATATCAGATTCAACTATTGAATAAAAACATTGATAGGCTTTTAGCAAACCCCGGCATGAACCCACAAGCAGCCTCTATCTTCCAGGCTTCAAGAGAATGCTCCATTTGCCAAAGCACAATGCACACCACTACAGAGTGCCATCAGGAAAATCAATTCCCTAAGTTGATTCTAGCGAACTTGAATGCAGCCCAAGGTTTCCACCCCCCCTCACAATAACCCGTATTCCAATACCTATAATCCGGGGTGGCGGAACCATCCAAACTTCTCTTGGAAGCAAGGTGATGCTTCTAACTCATGGAATACAAGACCCTTACCTCCCCAACCCATATACCAACCATCTTATGAAAACCCTCCTCAGAATAAGCCCTCTGAGATTAATGAACTGAAGGCCGTGATGAAAGCAATGCAAGAGCATCAGAATATGGTCATCCAATCTCAGAATAAGATGATTACTGATATGCAATCCCAAGTTGGTCATCTTACTGAGGCAGTTAGGCAACGTGATCCAGGGAAGCTGCCTGGTTGTTCTGAGGAGAACCCTAAGGGCAAGGGGGTTGTATTCAGGGAGCACACCAAAGCAGTGACCGTGTTGAGGAGTGGAAAAAGGATTGACAAGCCTGATAACACTCCTATGATTACATCTCATAATTCCCCTTCCACACCTAACCCGACTTCCATCTCTACCGAGGAAGAGCCACACTTTTCTCCCACACACAAAATCACCCACAATGAGGATGTCATCCTTCCACCACCCCTTTCCCACCATGATGACCCCTCTACCCAGAAGCCGAGGGTGCCCTATCCAGAGCGCCTATCTACTCCTGGGGTATCTTCTGTTGGCTCGTTTGGAGACAAGGATAGGACGGAAGAGATTATGGATACTTTTAGGCAAGTCTAGATTAACTTGCTTCTGTTGGAGGCTATTAAATAGATCCCATCCTATGCCAAGTTTCTGAAGCACCTATGCACCCAGAAGCACTGATCTAGGAAACAATTCCAAACCAAGGTCATCCTACCTGACCATGTTAGCTCGGTTCTCTAGCATGGAACACCCCACAAAATGAAAGACATAGGGGCCCTGTATATTTCAGTGGTTATAGGTAACCAAAACATTGATGAGGCTCTACTCGATCTGGGTGCGGGGTGAACATTTTACTGAGCTCTGTCTACGACCTTTTAGGAGGAGGCAAGCTAAAGCCTAGTCCAGTAATCCTCCAGGTTGCAGACAGATCACTTAAGACACCACGAGGATTGTTGTAAGATGTCCTTGTGAGAGTGGAGGATTTCTTCTTCCCTGTTGACTTTCTGGTGCTTGATACTAACCCATCAAATAAGCCCACAAAGCCATCCATTATTCTGGGATGCCCCTTCTTGGCCACAGCCAATGCCTCTATAAATTGTAGATCTGGGGCACTTAAAATGGGCTTTGGGAACAAGAAGATGCGATTGAATGTTTTTGATACTTACAAGCAATCCGAATTTGATTGTTCTCAGATTGAGGTCGTTGATGAAATAATTGAAGAGGCTACTGCAGCACTCTTATGTAGAGATCCCCTTCAGAAGGTCATATATAAGGATCATCCCTCAATTATTAAAGAAACTGAAAGGGAAATGCCCAAATTAGAAGAGTTGCTGGCGATACACACTGAGTCTCTGTCCCCACCTTGGACTGTGAAGGTAGATTCACTACCTAAGGCTGGGACATATCAACTAAAATCCTCAATCCAAAAGGCTCTTGAATTGGAGTTGAACCCCCTCCTGAGCACATTGAAATATGTTTTCCTTGGCCCTAATAACATGCCCCCCGTTATTATCTCGACTGCATTATCTGAATTGCAGGAGGGAGCTCTGCTTAAGTGTTTACAAAGGCACAAGGAAGGAATTGCCTGGTCAATTGCTGATATTAAAGGTGTTGATCCCTCTCTTTGTATGCATCATATATACACGAATGAGTCTGTGAAGCCTTTCCGAGATATGCAAAGAAGGCTCAATCCAAATATGTGGGAGGTTGTTAAAAAGGAGATTCTGAAATGGCTGGATGCAGGGATTATCTATCCCATTTCAGATAGTAAATGGGTCAGTCCTATTCATGTAGTTCCCAAAAAGGCACGAATCATTGTGGAGGAGAATGACCAAGGAGAGCTAGTGACCACTAGACCCTCAACTGGTTGGAGGGTCTGCATTGATTACCACCATTTAAACACGACTACCCAGAAAGACCATTTCCCCATACTGTTTATCGATGAAATTTTGGAACGATTGGCGGGGAACAAGTACTTCTGTTTTCTTGACGGGTACTCTGGGTATAATCAGATAGCCATTTTTCCTGATGATCAGGAGCGTACCACCTTCATAGTCTGTAAGGCACATTTACATTCTGTCGAATGCCATTTGGGTTATGTAATGCTCCTGCCACTTTTCAACGTTGTATGATGGTTATCTTTTCTAATATGATCGATGAGTTCGTTGAAATTTTCATGAATGACTTCTCCATTTATGGCTCGTCATTTGACCTATGCTTTTCGCACCTTGATAAAGTCTTAACCCATTGGAAAGAGGCAAAGCTGGTGCTTAGTTGGGAGAAAAGCCACTTTATGGTCCATCAAGGCATTGTGTTAGGGCACATAGTTTCCGAGAGAGGATTAGAGGTGGACACCGCAAAAATAGATTCCATCTCTAAGCTTCCATTGCCTGCCAACGTTCGTCAGGTTAGATCTTTCCTTGGCCATGCCGGATTTTATAGGCGCTTCATTAGGGATTTTAGTGAAATCTCTAAGCCACTCTGTGACCTGTTAGCGCAGGATGTCTCCTTCGATTTTGATGATAGATGTGGAGAGGCTTTCCAAGTTTTGAAGAAAGCCCTTATTACCGCACCGATTCTCCAAGCACCAGATTGGACCCTCCCATTTAAGCTTATGTGCGATGCTTCTGATTTTGCAGTGGGAGCGGTCTTAGGTCAAAGGGTTGATGGCAAACCTCATGTGCTGCATTATGCTAGCAAGACCCTTACGGATCCTCAGCAAAACTACACGGTCACTGAAAAGGAACTACTTGCTATAGTATTTGCTTTGGAAAAGTTTCGATCTTATCTTTTGGGATCCAAGGTTGTGGTGTTCACTAATCATTCTGCCCTAAAGCATCTTCTTGCTAAAAAGGACACCAAACCTTGCCTAATTTGTTGAATTCTGCTACTCCAAGAATTTGACCTAGAAATTAAAGACAAGAAAGGAGTTGAGAATGTGGTAGCATATCATCTGTCTAAGATCCCTATTGAGGCATCAAACCCTACTGGCGGTATTCAAGAGACTTTCCCTGTTGAGTCTCTGATGACTGTGGAAGCTAAAACTCCTTGGTTCACTGACATAGTGAACTATCTGGTCACGGGCATTACCCCCAGTACTTGGGACAAACAGAAGCGAGATAGGTTTCTCGCCAATGCTAAATTTTATCACTGGGAGGAACCTAAACTTTTTAGAGTAAGCCCTGACCAGCTTTTTTGCCATTGCGTCCCTGATGAAGAACAAAGAAGTGTTCTGAGTTTCTACCATGACCTCCATTGTGGGGGACATTTTAGTGGGAAGAAGACTGCCCATAAGGTTCTTCAGTCTAGCTTTTGGTGGCCTACATTATTCCGAGATGCACATACGTATGTGGGCGCATGTCTACGTTGCCAACAGATGGTAACCATTGGAAAAAGGGATGAGATGCCCCAACAACCTATCCTCCCTATTGAGATCTTTGATATTTGGGGCATTGACTTCATGGGTCCCTTTCCTATGTCCTTCGGATATGAATACATCCTTGTGGCTGTAGACTATGTATCGAAATGGATAGAACCCATACCACACGAACCAATGACCATTCTGTGGTCTTGGGCTTTATTAAGGCTAATATCATTTCTCGGTATGGGTGCCCAAGGACGAACATAAGTGATGGAGGACCTCACTTCAAGAACGTACACTTCATAAGACTACTCCAAAATTTGGGAGTCAACCACATGATAGCCACACCTTACCATCCCCAAACGAGTGGACAAGTTGAAGTGTCTAAGAGGGAGATTAAGTGAATTTTAGAAAAAATTGTCAAGCCCAATCGGAAGGATTGGTCTAGAAAGCTAAATGATGCTCTTTGGGCCTACAAAACTACATAGAAGACTCCCTTGGGCATGTCTCGTTTAAGTCTTGTCTACGGAAAAGCATGCCACCTTCCTGTTGAAATCCAATATAAAGCTTATTGGGCTATTAAAAATGTTAACTTGAATCTAGATAAAGTGGGAAAGGCACGTATGTTAGAATGAAGTGAGCTTGAGGAGCTTCGTAATGAAGCCTGTGAAACTTCTCAAGCTTACAAGCAACGTACAAAAGTCTTCCATGATAAGCACATCATTAGAAAGACTTTTGAGCCCAACCAATGGGTCTGACTTTTCAATTCTAGACTTAAATTATTTCCTGGAAAGCTCAAGTCCAGCTTGGATGGGCCATACATTGTTATCAATACTTTCCCTCATGGAGCTGTAGAAATTCAGAACCCTACTTAAGGTGCAAGCTTTAAGGTAAATGGCCAGTGACTTAAACCTTATATTACTCTTTTAGATGGCTAGGTTTTGGATGCACTTTGGCTTGAGGAGCCTTAGCTCCTCCCACTCTCCTTCTCAAGTGATATTCTTTTATGTCTGCTTTCTTCCAATGAGGACATTGTCAGTTTTAGGCATGGGGGGGTATAACCTGAGATGTTTATAGCATTTATAAATATTTGCATATATATATGTATAAGAAAAAAAGAAACTCTCTTATTTTCTTGAGCTGAATAGGTTAGTCCCTAGCAAAATACCTTTGTCATTAGAGGATTTTCTTCTTGAATTATTTCTTAAGTTTAGAATCCAGTACATTTATTTCATGTGCACGTAGACTGGGTAATGGATCCTTGGAGAAAACTAGTAAGCTTTTGTAGTCTACTGAACCCTTGGACAGTTAATAGGGAGTCAGGCATACTATCTTCTAGTATATCCACCCCATATCTGTGAGATGAAAGCAGAGAAATTACTAGTGCACTAAGTCTAGTGCAAGGACTCTTAAGTTTTAGACAATTAGATGATGATACTTCAGAGTTAGGCATAGTTTTAGCTCTCTGTTCCTGTGTGCGTACTTTGTGTGAATTTCTAAGAGTCACCAAATAAGGTAGATACACAGAGATTGAGTCTTAATAAAGCTATGACTATGGTGGATGGTTACAACCATCCTTCACAGAGTCCTTAGTTGAAGGAGGGTAATAGTGTCAAAGGTTAGAAATATGCCTATCCTATCCATTCCGTCCCGGTGCCGAGAATAGGTACTTCCACCAAATAAGCGACACAATTTCCTCTTGACCATCATCATCCCTAATAATGCCTCATAAATAAAAGTCTATGTCATGTTATGTTAATAAAAAAAAAAGAGAGAAAAGAAAAAAAGAAAAAGAAGAAACAGAAAGAAGAAAAAGAAGAAATAGTTATATTACAAAAAGAAGAAGAAGAACAACAACAAATAATAATAAAAAAAAAGAGAAAAAAAAGAAGAAAAGAGAGAAAATAAAAAGAAAAGAGTCCAGGGTTATCGTTGTAACATTGTTTCTGATGCAACAAAAACACTTATCACGTTCCACCAAATATGACCCATACCTATCTTTCAGTATTTCTGATCGCCCGAATACTGGTTGAGGACTCTAGCTTAGTTGTAGAGTTATTAGGACTTTAATTAAAGTGTGAATGCCATGTGAGGCCACCAAACAGTGAGTACAATTACTAATTCTGGCGAGATTTGTGATCTTAGAAAGAGAAGAAAGAAAAGAGTGAGCACCAAGGAACATCAAGAGTGCACAGTTGTTTAGCCTCTCTCCGAGTTGACTTGTCTAATAGTCTAAAGATCTAGAGTCTGTAGTACTAGACTACATGTAGCACCAGATGAGTGTGTGCCACCAAATACAAATCCATTCAACTCATTATCTCCTACC
Organism: Thalassia testudinum; assembly: GCA_037157565.1. Taxonomy (NCBI): domain Eukaryota; kingdom Viridiplantae; phylum Streptophyta; class Magnoliopsida; order Alismatales; family Hydrocharitaceae; genus Thalassia; species Thalassia testudinum. Next base: position 124,110,779 of record JAZHRO010000014.1, on the reverse strand, counting down.
TAAGCCTAACACCAGGGTCAAATTACAGATTATCCTTTGCTTTATCCTTGAGGGAAGTAGTTGCCTATCCCGCTAGAATTTTATCAAGGGTTAATTGCAAATTGCAAATGTAAGTTGGTTATTTTCACTTGGATCTATTACATAGGCTATCATCACTTCACATTTGTCAGGATCTCTAAAGTTTTGAAATAAGAAAAGAAGAAATGTTCTGATTACTTCTATTATTTTTCATTTTTGCTAGGGACTAGCAAATCTTAGGCATGGGGGTATTTGATGAGTCTATTTTAATGGACTATTATTAAGCCTAAGACTTCAATTCTAACAAAGTATGTTTGTTAATAATTACATTAGTTCATTAAATAAGTGCATGCATCATTACTTGAGTTTTTATCTATTTTATCGCATTTTATAACTTAGTATGTAATTATTTTATATTTTGTTGCAAGAGGGGGGATAAATTTCCCCCAACAAATAGCCAGCTCAACACCTCCCTCATCCTCCGACCAGCCACAACACCTCCCAACAAATCTAACCTACGACCATCCTCCCTCAACAAATGAAATGGTGTTGGCCATATTTAGAAAAGGATTTTGAAAATCCATGGAGAGGCGGAAGAGAGGAGATATAGAATGAGAGGCGGAGGGGCTTGGGAGGATCCATCCATGATAGCACTGCGTGCACTGTGCAACCAGCAAGAACTGTGCGCCAACGCCCTCCATTGCCTCCCCTACAGCCTTGCAGGTAGCCTGCACCCAAGCCTCCCACCGTGCGCAAGGGGCAGCTTGCGCCCTGCATCCAGCGTTCTTGCACGCCCCCACCAGTGCTTCCACCGCAAGTACCCAGCCACAAGTGTTCCAAGCAGCCGCCTGTAGGCGCTGCACCCGCACTTCCTACAGGTACTTCTCCAGCGCTCCCACCGCAGTGCACCCTTGCCTGTACCTGTGCTCTCACCGCACCAGACCTGCACTCTCACCGCACCTGCACCAGACCTACGCTCTCACCACGCCTGCACCAACTCTCTCACCGCGCCTGCACTAGCACCCTCACCGCTTTCTCCAGCGACCTTGCGTACCAGCCTTTAGCAGCACCAGTACCCACACCCGCACTGCAGACCGCACCATGCCTCCACCTTTTCTGCAGCAATGCATGCCTGTGCCTTTGCGCCTTCTTCCTCCTCCGTTTCTCTACAGCTGCAGCGTACAACCTCACAGCAATGCCTGCAAACCCACAGTGTGCCCAACTTCTCTACACACAACGCAACCCTCGCGTGACCAATGCTACGCCAACCCGCGCGTGCACGCGACAGCAGTAGTAGTGACAGCCCCCTGCAGTAAGCTCTGCCGACGTCAAGCCCTTCAACTGACCGCCACACGCCACCTCCGGCCGTGCTTCCCTCATCGTCATGATCACCTCTCTTTCGCGCACCGCTGGTGGGCCTCGGTCGGCCAGCCACCAAGCTTCCACACGTGCAAAGAGGAGAGAGGAAATTTCGTCTATTTTTGGTGATATTAAAAATTACCATTTGTGCCATTAACAAAAACCCTATTGCAATATTTAGTTGATTATTATATTTGAGTGAAATTGCATGCATGCCATTACATGTTATAGTATTTCTTTCATGCACTTAACTTTTAAATGGTGATGTGATAAATGCATAACATCTCATCCATACACTCACATGACCTAAAAGATAAAGCCCCATGTTTTGAAATACAACTATGTTACATGACATTACAAGTTATTTCATTAAAGGAAAATTACATCCATATCCCTGCATTTCTATTACGTGTTTCTTCTTTTCGCCTTGTTTCGTATTAGATTTGAACACGAATTGCGCACGTGATTCAATAAGTACAAAGGAAAAAAATATTTTGTGAACTTATTAATCTGTTCCTCCCTGTGAGTACAACATCCTTTTCGTGGTTTAAATTCATATCTATGTTAATCTCTAATTGAGAGATTCCCACCACATTAATTACAATGACATATCCTTCTATTGCTATCATAAATAAGCGAAACTCTCTCCATCAGTATGTAGACGGGTCGGGATGACTGTTGCGGATGATTTTAAGCTTAGGTACGGGTACCGGAGGTGGAGTCGGCTGTTCTAATGGACGAACCCTAAAGTCCAATATGAGTTCAGCACAAGATGTGTCAAGAAGGGTCTCGGGTTTTTCAACAAGATGACGGGTTGCCTCCCGTTTAGCACTGAGTTTAACACCATCAGTCGAGCGTAATGAGCTCAAGGAGAATGAAGATCAAAAGATACCCTATCCAAGTTTGTATCGATGAGTTCAATGAACAGCTTAAGTCGCTGGCCATTCACAATGAAAGAGGTTCAGAATCAAGGCTGGGTTGACTGATTTCGGCGGTGCCATTTTGAAAAATCTGTCAGATAAGATATGGTCCAATCCATTTTGATTTGAATTTTCCTGGGAACAGTTTGAGTTTGGTATCAAAGAGTAAGACTTTCTGACCAGGGTGAAAGATCTTTCTGGATATATGCTTGTCGTGAAAGGCCTTAACTCGCTCTTTGTGTATTCGTGAGTTCTCGTATGCATCGTTGCGTAGTTCATCAATCTCGCTCATTTGAAGCTTTTTGTGGGTTTCTGCCTTAGAAAGATCTAGATTACATTTTCGTACAGCCAAATACACTTTGTTCTCCAACTTGATGAAGAGGTGACATGCCTTCTCATACACCAATCTGAAAGGAGACATGCCTAATTGGGTCATGTGGGCGGCCTTATAAGCCCACAAGGATTCCTAAAGTTGGGACGACCAATCTTTCCTGTCAGGTTGGACAGTGACCTAAAGGATTTTCTTGATCTCCTGATTCGATAGCTCAGCTTGACCATTAGTTTGGGGATGATGAGTAAAGATTCGGTGTGATACCTCGCACTTGGTCATCAGTGATCTGAACTGAGCATTTGTGAAATGGGTCCTTCCATCAGAGATAATGGCACATGGAATCCGGAACCAAGGAAAGATGTTCTGATGAATGAATTTGATTACCACCTTATGATAGTTGGTTCGGGCGGGATGGCTTCAATCCATTTGGACACATAGTCAACAGTGAGAGGAATGTACTCGAAGCCGTCCGAGATAGGGAAGGGTCCCATGAAATCAATCCCCTAGATATCGAAGATTTCACATATGAGAATTGACTGAAAGGCATCATATCATGGTGGCTCATGTTGCCCAAGGTCTGGCAACGAGTGCATGCCTTACAGTGATTGTATGCATCTTTGAAAATCGTGGGCCAGTAAAAGCCGCACTGGAGGACTTTTGCTACGGTTTTATGTCCAAAAAAGTGTCCGTCGCAGCCTTGGTCATGGCAGAAGGACAAAATGTCTTGAATTTCTGCTTTCAGGATGCACCACCATCTGATGATCTGATCATGTAACGAGCGCGTGCCCCAGACGCCTTTTAAGACGTCTGGGAGGTGGCCCAGACGTCGGACAAGACGTCTGGGATCACATCCAGACGTCTGTCCAGACGTCCGGGATAGTTTACAGACGTCTGGCGAACAGTTATGCTTGCACGGCGGCTGCAGGCGGCTGCGACTGCCTTCTCTCTCCTCTCCGCGCGGCGTTAAAAGGGGGGGGGGCGCGCCTCCCCTCCCGTCTTCACCATCTTCTTCCTTCTTCTCCTGCCTGTGCGCGAGAGCGAGCAGACGCGAGGGCGCAGCGGCAGCGGCAGCCGCAGTGAGCGCGGAGGAGCTGCGGCGTGCGAGGGCGGGGCTCTGCCGTGAGGGCGAGCTCGCCAGGAGCGGCTTGGCCGGCCGGCGGAGGGCGCAGGGGGCGCAGGGCGTCGCGGAGAGGGACCTGCTGCGGGCGGAGCAGCAGACGCGCGAGGTGCGACGCGGGCGGCGTCGCGAGCGGAGGCCGAGCAAGGTTCTGATTCTGGAAAAATTTCCAGAATCAGATGTCTGGATTGATATCCAGACGGCAAGGTCGACGTCTGTGAGATCATACAGATGTCTGAAAGGTGAGTTTCCACTTTCGTCTTCATTCTTGTCGACTGACCGTACTGAGGGAGGGGGGTTGGCTGTGCGCAGGTTCGCTGATTCGTCATCCCTTGCGAATCAGACGTCTGGAAGTTGTACCAGACGGCGGGAGTGACCCCCAGACGTCCGGAGGGACCATCGGACGTCTGGGATCTAGGCAGACGTCCCCACAGACTTCTGGACGTCCGGGGAACCAAGCCAAATAGGTGATTCTCTGATCCACCGTTTAAGACGTCTGGAAGGAGTTCCAGACGTCTGATTTTGCACAGTATTGTCTTTCTCGACCCGTTTAGGGCCCGTTTGGGCTCCGTTTTCCGCGATTCGAGTTGCGTTCGTTTCAGAATTAATTCCTCTACCCGCCTACAGTAGCTATACACTATTTTGAGACACTCCTTGTGTTTGATCCTTGTGACAGGATCTCGTTCAGTTGCAGTCTTGAGAGTCGCGGAGGCACGCGGGATTCCCGATCACGCCCCCACTACTCCCGTTGTACCTGGTAGAGTGGCTTTAAGTATTAATAAAATCTGTTAGAGTATGGAACCATAACTAGAACCTAGGGCATTGCATGAATCCTAGGAATGAGAAATATATGGAATGATAGCTCCTAGGTGTTGCATGAATCCTAGGGCCGGAAAACTAGATTGTATGATAGATCCTAGGATATGGCATGAATCCTAGGATGGAAAAACTAGTGGAATGTATATTACTGCAGTCTTGGAAAAATGGAAAGGAATATATAAAACTGCCTATAAATTTAATTAACAGCTGCCTGTTATGAATAAAGAAACATGTTTGAGATCATGGAATTTGAGAACGTGAATCTGGAAAGTGAAACATATGATGTTCTGAAATAAAGAGCTGGAACCCTACGGGAAATTAGGAGTGGAACTCCTGGAAAGAAAAAGGAATGGAACTGAGATGTAGTTTGTACTGTCTCTTGGGTACGCAGTACCAAGGGAGGTACCTGTACCTGTTTAGTGCAGAGTGGGGCCAGCCGCCCCAGGGACCCGGGGTTAGGATTGGCCTCTCTGTACCGACTTGTTGGCCCTCGTGTACGTAGTACAGAGGAGAGCTAGTAGTGTTAGGAGAGTACTAGCTACCCCACGGGCCCCGGAGTTCTGCTAGCCTCCTTCACCGACTTGTTAGGCCCACTAGGGCAAACCAGGGTAGTCAGGCGAGGGTGCGCGGACTGTGGAGGGGCAAGGCCCCGGTTTGGTTACTGTGGAGGGGTTGGACCCCTGTTACTGAGAGGGCTCTGCCCTGGTTCCGTGCTGTGCTTTGGGCGCACCCGTTAACGGAAACGACTGACCGCGTACCAGTGCGGGCTAGCTACCTGTGCGTTTATCGCGCGTGCCGTAGTCACCGTTACGTCTGTCAGTGACCTTGGGGTGGTTGACTGAGGGTAGGATCACCACGGGGGACTCTCCCGGCCAGGAGAGCACCACGTGCTACTTCTACTTTTGGAAAAGACTACAATCAAGATCGTTCCCACGAGGACATTCGAGATCAAGTAAAGGATCTGAGAAATAAATGAAATAGTAAGAAAAAAATTGAAAGATGTAAATAAAGGAAGTAATAGAACATAACAGCTCCTGTACACTCTACTGTTGCCTTTAGTTAGTTTGCCACTCTACTCAGCGTTTTGCTGACGTGTTACACTCGTTACCTTTTTCAGGACCAGGTGTTGAGCTGCTGTAACGACCCGGTTCCCGAGTCCCTACGAGACACGAGAACCGGACCGACTCGACTAATCCCAAGACCCAGTCGTCCAACGAGGAAGTAACCAAAAGACAGTAAAATAAACCACATTCAGCATGAATATAACTAACAGTAAAAAGTACAGCAGTAAGGAAAGAAACCACTACAGTAGGCACCACCACAACAGTAAAACAACATTTATCATATAACAAAAACTGCAGGTAAAGAAGGTACAGCGGAAACAAAACTACTCATTAGAACAGAAACAAAAGAAGGTACAAAACTGTGGCAACTCTACTGGACCCTACTCGGCCCAGCGTCCTCTGCAGCCGCCGACCCTGGCTGCTCAACACCTGGTCCTGAAAAAGGTAACGAGTGTAACACGTCAGCAAAACGCTGAGTAGAGTGGCAAACTAACTAAAGGCAACAGTAGAGTGTACAGTAGCTGTTATGTTCTATTACTTCCTTTATTTACATCTTTCAATTTTTTCTCACTATTTCATTTACTTCTCAGATCCTTTACTTGATCTCGAATGTCCTCGTGGGACGATCTTGATTGCAGTCTTTTCCAACAGTAGAAGTAGCACGTGGTGCTCTCCTGGCCGGGAGAGTCCCCCGTGGTGATCCTACCCTCAGTCAACCACCCCAAGGTCACTGACAGACGTAACGGTGACTACGGCACGCGCGATAAACGCACAGGTAGCTAGCCCGTACTGGCACGCGGTCAGTCGTTTCCGTTAACGGGTGCGCCCAAAGCACAGCACGGAACCAGGGCAGAGCCCTCTCAGTAACAGGGGTCCAACCCCTCCACAGTAACCAAACCGGGGCCTTGCCCCTCCACAGTCCGCGCACCCTCGTCTGACTACCCTGGTTTGCCCTAGTGGGCCTAACAAGTCGGTGAAGGAGGCTAGCAGAACCCCGGGGCCCGTGGGGTAGCTAGTACTCTCCTAACACTACTAGCTCTCCTCGGTACTACGTACACGAGGGCCAACAAGTCGGTACAGAGCGGCCAAGCCTAACCCCGGGTCCCTGGGGCGGCTGGCCCCACTCTGCACTAAAACAGGTACAGGTACTTCCCTTGGTACTGCGTACCCAAGAGACAGTACAAACTACATCTCAGTTCCATTCCTTTTCTTTCCAGGAGTTCCACTCCTAATTCCCCGTGGGGTTCCAGCCCCTTATCTCAGAACATCATATGTTTCACTTTCCAGATTCACGTTCTCAATTTCCATGATCTCAAACATGTTTCTTTGTTCATAACAGGCAGCTGTTAATAAATTTCACAGGCAGCTTATATATTCCTTTCTATTTTTCCAAGACTGCAGTAATATACATTCCACTAGTTTTTCCATCCTAGGATTCATGCCATATCCTAGGATCTATCATACAATCTAGTTTTCCGGCCCTAGGATTCATGCAACACCTAGGAGCTATCATTCCATACATTTCTCATTCCTAGGGTTCATGCAATGCCCTAGGTTCTAGTTATGGTTCCATACTTTAACAGATTTTATTAATGCTTAAAACCACTCTACCAGGTACAACGGAAGTAGTGGGGGCGTGGTCGGGAATCCCGCGCGCCTCCGCGACTCTCAAGACGGCAACCGAACGAGGTCCTATCACAAGGATCAAACACAAGGAGTGTCTCAAAACAGTGTATAGCTACTGTAGGCGGGTAGAGGAATAAATTCGGAAACGAACGCAACTCGAATCGCGGAAAACGGAGCCCAAACGGGCCCTAAACGGGTCGAGAAAGACAATACTGTGCAAAATCAGACGTCTGGAACTCCTTCCAGACGTCTTAAACGGTGGATCAGAGAATTACCTATTCGGCGGGGTTCCCCGGACGTCCAGAAGTCTGTGGCGACGTCTCCCCTAGATCCCAGACGTCCGATGGTCTCTCCGGACGTCTGGAGGTCACTCCCGCCGTCTGGTACAACTTCCAGACGTCGGATTCGCAAAGGATGACGAATCCGAACACCTGCGCACAGCCAACCCTCCTCCTTCAGTACGGTCAGTCGACAAAAGAAGAAGGAGAAAGCGGAACTCACCTTTCAGACGTCTGTATGATCACACAGACGTCGCCCTTGCCGTCTGGATATCAGTCCAGACGTCTGATTCTGGAGATTTTTCCAGAATCAGAACCTCGCTCGGCCTCCGCTCGCGACGCCGCCCGCGTCGCACCTCGCGCGTCCGCTGCTCCGCCCGCAGCAGGTCCCTCTTCGCGACGCTCTGCGCCCCCTGCGCCCTCCGCCGGCCGGCCAAGCCGCTCCCGGCGAGCTCGCCCTCACGGCAGAGTCCCGCCCTCGCACGCCGCAGCTCCTCCGCGCCTTCGCTGCGCCGCTGCCGCTGCGCCCTCGCGTCCGCTCGCTCCGCCCGCAGCAGGAGAGGAGGAAGATGGTGGAGACGGGAGGGGAGGCGCGCCCCCTCCCCCTTTTAATGCCGCGCGGAGAGGAGAGAGAGACGCCCGCAGTCGCCTGCAGCCGCAGAGAAGATGCGGATCTCAGGTCTGCGCGCACAGGCGCGCAGACGAAAATCCCGTGCGAGTATAACTGTTCGTCAGACGTCTGTAAACTATCCCAGACGTCTGGTCAGACGTCTGGATGTGATCCCAGACGTCTTGACAGACGTCTGGGCCACCTCCCAGACGTCTTAAAAGACGTCTGGGGTACGCGCTCGTTACAATATAACAAACTCAAAGGAAGTTTCGTCCCCGAAACTTGCGCCAACTAGGGTGCGGAAAAAGGATGTCCAAATAACCATAACAAACTCAAAGAGGACCGAAGCCGGTCCGAAAAGACGTACCCGCGAAAAGCTCTGGGTACCGCTCCCGCATTGCCGCCTCAGGCTCCCAGGTAGCCTCCTCGTACCGCTGGCTCCTCCACAAAACCTTTACCAGGGGTACTTGCTTTCGTCTCAACCTGCGGATGGCTCGGTCTAGGATCTGCACTGGCCGCTCGGGGTAGGTCAGGTCGTCGCTCACCTCGACGCTCTCGTGACTCAGTACGTGGCTGGGATCGGCTACGTACTTCCTGAGGTTGGACACGTGGAACACGTCGTGCACACCAGAAAGCTGCGGGGGAAGGGCAAGTCTGTAAGCAACGGGTCCAACCCGCTCCAGGACCTCGAAGGGCCCCACGAACCTCGGCGCGAGCTTCCCTCTCACCCCAAACCGCTGTAAGCCCTTCATGGGCGAAACACGAAGAAAGACGTGGTCCCCAACCTCGAACTGCACCTCTCTGCGTCTGCGATCTGCGTAGCTCTTCTGTCTGCTCCTGACAGTGCGGAGTCGTCTGTGGATCTGTTCAACTACCTCCTGACTCTGCCGGATCAACCTGGGGCCAACCTCCCACTTGGTCCCCACCTCAACCCAACTCAAGGGTGCCGTGCATTTCCGTCCGTACAGAGCCTCGTAGGGAGCCATGCCGATGCTCGAGTGATAACTGTTGTTGTATGCAAACTCTGCCAGGGGCAGGTGTTCCTCCCAAGAGCCCCTCCAGTCTAGTACACAGGCACGCAAAAGATCCTCAAGTGTCTGTATCGTGCGTTCCGACTGTCCGTCCGTCTGGGGGTGGTAAGCCGTGCTAAACCTCAACCTCGTCCCCAAAGCCTGCTGAAACTCAGCCCAAAACTGGGACGTAAAGCGGGTATCCCGGTCGGATACGATCTCCCGCGGAACTCCGTGTAGTCGCACCACATCACGGATGTACCTCTCTGCCAACTGTGCTGGTCCCCAAAGTGACTCGGATCGGCAAGAATCGTGCCGTCTTCGTCAACCTATCCACTATTACCCAGACCGCGTCGTGTCCTCGCTGGGTAACAGGTAAACCCACCACCAAGTCCATGGTGATGCTCTCCCACTTCCACTCTGGCACTGGAAGCGGCTGAAGCGGCCCTGCAGGCCTCTGATGCTCGGCTTTCACCTGCTGGCACACTAAGCACTGCTGCACGAACTCACCCACATCCCGCTTCATCCCTCTCCACCAGAACTCGCGTCTCAAGTCATGGTACATTTTCGTGTTTCCGGGATGTATGGTGAATCTGGAACCGTGTGCCTCAGTCAGGAGCTCTCTCAACAGCTCCTCGTCTCTGGGGACGCACAGCCGTCCCCTCAAGCGTAACACCTGGTCTGTGAAAGAGAAGTCCCCTGGGTCCCCTGACAGTACTCTGTCGCGCAAAGACTGCAAGTACGGATCGGCCATCTGTCCCGTGATGATGCGGTCTATCAACTCTGGTCTGGTCTGCCGTGTCACCGTCACTGCCCCACAGTATCCTCGTAACTCTAGAGGTCGCCAACTGCCCACCTCCTCCAAAAGGCTCCAACTCTGTAACTGTAGACTGGCCAAGCGTGCGGGCGCCGTACGGCTCAAGGCGTCAGCCACCACATTGGCCTTTCCCGGGTGGTAGGAGATGCTGCAGTCGTAGTCCTTCAGGAGCTCCAACCAACGTCTCTGTCTCATGTTGAGCTCCTTCTGGTCAAAAAGATATCTGAGGCTCTTGTGATCTGTAAAAATCTCGAAGGTCTCACCGTACAAGTAGTGCCTCCATGTCTTCAGCGCGAAGACAACAGCTGCCAACTCTAGGTCGTGGGTGGGGTAGGTATGCTCATGGGGCTTCAGTTGCCGCGAAGCGTAAGCGACCACGTGACCCCTCTGCATGAGCACACCTCCTAACCCCTGCAAGGAAGCGTCCGTGTACACAACGAACCCGCCACTACTGTCAGGAATGGTGAGCACGGGAGCCGAGGTCAACCTCTCCTTCAGCTCCAGAAAACACGCCTCACAGGCGTCTGTCCAAGTGAAAGGCACATCCTTCCGAGTCAACTGTGTCATAGGACGTGCAATCTGCGAAAACCCTCTGATGAACCGTCTGTAGTAACCTGCCAGTCCCAGGAAACTGCGAATCTCAGTGACTGAACGCGGTCTCTCCCACCTGAGCACTGCCTCGACCTTGGCGGGATCCACCGCCAGGCCGTCTCCAGAGATCACATGACCCAAAAAGGTCACCTCCCTCAACCAGAACTCGCACTTGCTGTATTTGGCGTACAGCCTGCGTCGTCTCAGAGTGTCCAGAACCATCCGCAAGTGCTGTCCGTGCTGCGTCCGATCTCTAGAATAGATGAGTACATCATCTATGAAAACCACCACAAACTGGTCCAAGTACGGTCTGAACACCCGGTTCATCAGGTCCATGAAAGCAGCGGGGGCATTGGTCAGCCCAAACGGCATGACCAAAAACTCGTAGTGTCCGTACCGGGTGCGGAAAGCTGTCTTGGAGACGTCGGTCTCCCTGATCCTCAACTGGTGGTATCCAGACCTCAAGTCGATCTTGGAAAACACCGTGGCACCCCGCAACTGGTCAAACAAATCGTCAATCCTCGGCAGCGGATATCGGTTCTTGATGGTGACCCTATTCAGCTGTCTGTAGTCCACACAAAGGCGTAGGGTCCCATCCTTCTTCTTCACAAACAGTACCGGGGCTCCCCAGGGAGACGCACTGGGCCTCACGAAACCCTTCTCCAAAAGGTCCTGCAACTGAGACTTGAGCTCTCGCAGCTCAAACGGTGCCATCCTGTATGGCGCGGTGGAGATGGGGTTGGTCCCTGGTACTAGTGAGATCTCAAACTCGATCTCACGCTCGGGCGGTAGTCCTGGTAACTCGTCTGGAAACACGTCGGGGTACTCTCTGACCACCGGGATGCTCTGGAAGTCTGCCACGGGGCTGTGCTCTGCCACCACACAAGCTAAGAAGCCCTCACACCCCTGGCTCAAAAGTCTCGCCGCCCGGAGTGCCGCAATGCACCTGAAACCTCCGTCCACTGGCTGCCCGTGAAACTCGAAGGAAGGCAACTCCGGAATGGAGAAGACAATCTTCCTCTCAAAGCAGTCCACCAATGCGTGGTAAGCGGACAGCCAATCCATCCCCAGGATCACCCCAAAGTCCTCCATCTGTATCATAATCAGGTCAGCTGGCAGGCTGTGTCCCCCGATGCTGACCCCGCAACCCGTGTACACCTCCTCAGCTACAAACAGCTGACCACTCGGACCTCTGATTACGAACGGGTTCTCTAACAATGTATAATCCTGGTCCAAACTAACTGCGAAACTGTCTGCGACAAACGAGTGCGTAGCGCCGGAATCGAAAAGCGTGTAAACGAGTCTGCCAGAAACTGAAACCATACCTGCTACCACGGATCCCGAAGCTCTGGCGTCCCTGTGTGTTAGGGCGTTGATACGCCCCTCAGCTCTAGGTGCGGACGAAGCAGCCACACTCTGCGTCGGACGGGTAGGTGCTGGCCGGTACCCTCCTCGCGACTGCGGTCCTCCTCCTCGCGCCTGGAAACCGCGGCCTCCTGCGCGCCCTCCAGTGCTCTGCGCGGGAAGTATCTGCTGACCTCCTGCCCTAGATGGGCAGTCCCTCCTGACGTGGCCCGGCTGGCCACACTGGTAGCAGAGGGGAACCCGACTCCCGCCCTCAGTGAGTCCCTGCTGTCGGCTAGGCGGGGGTCCGGTGCTGGCGACTGGCCCCTGTCGAGGGCCCCCAAAGGCCACTGATGGCCCTGCACAACGTGACGGCTCTCCTGCGGACGCCACGTGTCTCCGTTCTCGCCGGCCCTGTGAGAAGTCTGGCTGAAAGGGCCTCTTCCGCCCGCCGTCGGTCTCTCGCGCGGACGGGTTGGTCTCCTCGTAAGTCATGGCTGCCTCTACCACCCTCGAAAACGTCGGCAGCTTCAGGGGTTTGACATACCCCCGGATCGCAGGCCGGAGCCCCTCGGTGAACCTCCAAAGGCGCTCCTCCTCAGTGGCTACCGCTGTCGCTGCAAAGCGGGACAGCTCCAAGAAACGCGTGCGGTACGCGCTCACGGTCATCGTCCCTTGGCGGAGAGTGTGGAACTCCCGCCTCCTCTGGTCCTGCCACGTCTGGGGAAAGTACTGCTCGCAGAAGAGGGTGACGAACTGGTCCCACGTCGGCTCGTCCCTCTCCTGTCCCCGGACCGCCCTCCACCACCGGTGTGCCGCACTCTCTAGCTGGTACGTGGCAAAGGCCACGCGGCACTCCACCGGGGGGCGAAGGGTGTCGAAGATCTTCTCCAGCTGCTCAAGCCAGTCCTCTGCCTCGGTCGGGTCCTCATCCCCCTTGAAGGAGGGGGGCTTCAGCTTCCGGAACTGCCCGAAAAGCTCGAAGTGGTGCTGTAGGGGAGGTGCTGGTGCACCTCCAGGCGAAGGTGCCTCGTGTACAGAAGTGTCGGAGGAAGGTGGGGGCGGCAGGGGCCCATCCCCTCCCTCGTGTCCGGCGCCGCGTCCGTCGCGTGGTCCCACAGAGGACTCCCCCTCTGCAACCCCAGGAGGAGGTGCTCGGGGCGGTGGGTGGAGCTCCTCTCGCACAATATCCCGTATCAGTCTGGCGAGGTCCTGGGCCTGGATGCCAGGGAGTGGTGGCTGGTCCACCGAGACGTCAACGACAGCACGTCCACCTCGCCGACCTCGCCCTCGGCCGCGCCCGCGGCCAGTCTCGCCAGTCCCACGACGAGGCATCTCCTGCAAGGAGACGCGAAACAAAACGGAAACGTCAAAACAGACGGTACCTAACAACACTTCTAAGAGCTCATGTCAAGAGATATGTTGTGGTGGCTACTCTAGCTATAAACATGTGAATTGGTTACTTTCCAGTCAGTTGATTCACTTCTCGGGACGACCTTGCTCTGATACCATCTTGTAACGACCCGGTTCCCGAGTCCCTACGAGACACGAGAACCGGACCGACTCGACTAATCCCAAGACCCAGTCGTCCAACGAGGAAGTAACCAAAAGACAGTAAAATAAACCACATTCAGCATGAATATAACTAACAGTAAAAAGTACAGCAGTAAGGAAAGAAACCACTACAGTAGGCACCACCACAACAGTAAAACAACATTTATCATATAACAAAAACTGCAGGTAAAGAAGGTACAGCGGAAACAAAACTACTCATTAGAACAGAAACAAAAGAAGGTACAAAACTGTGGCAACTCTACTGGACCCTACTCGGCCCAGCGTCCTCTGCAGCCGCCGACCCTGGCTGCTCAACACCTGGTCCTGAAAAAGGTAACGAGTGTAACACGTCAGCAAAACGCTGAGTAGAGTGGCAAACTAACTAAAGGCAACAGTAGAGTGTACAGTAGCTGTTATGTTCTATTACTTCCTTTATTTACATCTTTCAATTTTTTCTCACTATTTCATTTACTTCTCAGATCCTTTACTTGATCTCGAATGTCCTCGTGGGACGATCTTGATTGCAGTCTTTTCCAACAGTAGAAGTAGCACGTGGTGCTCTCCTGGCCGGGAGAGTCCCCCGTGGTGATCCTACCCTCAGTCAACCACCCCAAGGTCACTGACAGACGTAACGGTGACTACGGCACGCGCGATAAACGCACAGGTAGCTAGCCCGTACTGGCACGCGGTCAGTCGTTTCCGTTAACGGGTGCGCCCAAAGCACAGCACGGAACCAGGGCAGAGCCCTCTCAGTAACAGGGGTCCAACCCCTCCACAGTAACCAAACCGGGGCCTTGCCCCTCCACAGTCCGCGCACCCTCGTCTGACTACCCTGGTTTGCCCTAGTGGGCCTAACAAGTCGGTGAAGGAGGCTAGCAGAACCCCGGGGCCCGTGGGGTAGCTAGTACTCTCCTAACACTACTAGCTCTCCTCGGTACTACGTACACGAGGGCCAACAAGTCGGTACAGAGCGGCCAAGCCTAACCCCGGGTCCCTGGGGCGGCTGGCCCCACTCTGCACTAAAACAGGTACAGGTACTTCCCTTGGTACTGCGTACCCAAGAGACAGTACAAACTACATCTCAGTTCCATTCCTTTTCTTTCCAGGAGTTCCACTCCTAATTCCCCGTGGGGTTCCAGCCCCTTATCTCAGAACATCATATGTTTCACTTTCCAGATTCACGTTCTCAATTTCCATGATCTCAAACATGTTTCTTTGTTCATAACAGGCAGCTGTTAATAAATTTCACAGGCAGCTTATATATTCCTTTCTATTTTTCCAAGACTGCAGTAATATACATTCCACTAGTTTTTCCATCCTAGGATTCATGCCATATCCTAGGATCTATCATACAATCTAGTTTTCCGGCCCTAGGATTCATGCAACACCTAGGAGCTATCATTCCATACATTTCTCATTCCTAGGGTTCATGCAATGCCCTAGGTTCTAGTTATGGTTCCATACTTTAACAGATTTTATTAATGCTTAAAACCACTCTACCAGGTACAACGGAAGTAGTGGGGGCGTGGTCGGGAATCCCGCGCGCCTCCGCGACTCTCAAGACGGCAACCGAACGAGGTCCTATCACAAGGATCAAACACAAGGAGTGTCTCAAAACAGTGTATAGCTACTGTAGGCGGGTAGAGGAATAAATTCGGAAACGAACGCAACTCGAATCGCGGAAAACGGAGCCCAAACGGGCCCTAAACGGGTCGAGAAAGACAATACTGTGCAAAATCAGACGTCTGGAACTCCTTCCAGACGTCTTAAACGGTGGATCAGAGAATTACCTGTTCGGCGGGGTTCCCCGGACGTCCAGAAGTCTGTGGCGACGTCTCCCCTAGATCCCAGACGTCCGATGGTCTCTCCGGACGTCTGGAGGTCACTCCCGCCGTCTGGTACAACTTCCAGACGTCGGATTCGCAAAGGATGACGAATCCGAACACCTGCGCACAGCCAACCCTCCTCCTTCAGTACGGTCAGTCGACAAAAGAAGAAGGAGAAAGCGGAACTCACCTTTCAGACGTCTGTATGATCACACAGACGTCGCCCTTGCCGTCTGGATATCAGTCCAGACGTCTGATTCTGGAGATTTTTCCAGAATCAGAACCTCGCTCGGCCTCCGCTCGCGACGCCGCCCGCGTCGCACCTCGCGCGTCCGCTGCTCCGCCCGCAGCAGGTCCCTCTTCGCGACGCTCTGCGCCCCCTGCGCCCTCCGCCGGCCGGCCAAGCCGCTCCCGGCGAGCTCGCCCTCACGGCAGAGTCCCGCCCTCGCACGCCGCAGCTCCTCCGCGCCTTCGCTGCGCCGCTGCCGCTGCGCCCTCGCGTCCGCTCGCTCCGCCCGCAGCAGGAGAGGAGGAAGATGGTGGAGACGGGAGGGGAGGCGCGCCCCCTCCCCCTTTTAACGCCGCGCGGAGAGGAGAGAGAGACGCCCGCAGTCGCCTGCAGCCGCAGAGAAGATGCGGATCTCAGGTCTGCGCGCACAGGCGCGCAGACGAAAATCCCGTGCGAGTATAACTGTTCGTCAGACGTCTGTAAACTATCCCGGACGTCTGGTCAGACGTCTGGATGTGATCCCAGACGTCTTGACAGACGTCTGGGCCACCTCCCAGACGTCTTAAAAGACGTCTGGGGTACGCGCTCGTTACAGCTGCCAGGGTCGGCGGCTGCAGAGGACGCTGGGCCGAGTAGGGTCCAGTAGAGTTACCACAGCTTTGTACCCCTTTTTGTTTCTGTTCTAGTGAGTAGTTTTGTTTCCGCTGTACCTTCTTTACCTGCAGTTTTTGTTATATGATAAATGTTGTTTTACTGTTGTGGTGGTGCCTACTGTAGTAGTTTCTTTCCTTACTGCTGTACTTTCTTACTGTTAGTTATATTCATGCTGAATGTGGTTTATTTTACTGTCTTTTGGTTACTTCCTCGTTGGACGACTGGGTCTTGGGATTAGTCGAGTCGGTCCGGTTCTCGTGTCTCGTAGGGACTCGGGAATCGGGTCGTTACAAGATGGTATCAGAGCAAGGTCGTCCCGAGAAGTGAATCAACTGACTGGAAAATAACCAATTCACATGTTTATAGCTAGAGTAGCCACCACAACATATCTCTTGACATGAGCTCTTAGAAGTGTTGTTAGGTACCATCTGTTTTGACGTTTCCGTTTTGTTTCGCGTCTCCTTGCAGGAGATGCCTCGTCGTGGGACTGGCGAGACTGGCCGCGGGCGCGGTCGAGGGCGAGGTCGGCGAGGCGGACGTGCTGTCGTTGACGTCTCGGTGGACCGGCCACCACTCCCTGGCATCCAGGCCCAGGACCTCGCCAGACTGATACGGGATATTGTACGAGAGGAGCTCCACCCACCGCCCCGAGCACCTCCTCCTGGGGTTGCAGAGGGGGAGTCCTCTGTGGGACCACGCGACGGACGCGGCGCTGGACACGAGGGAGGGGATGGGCCCCTGCTACCCCCACCTTCCTCCGACACTTCTGTACACGAGGCACCTTCGCCTGGAGGTGCACCAGCACCTCCCCTACAGCACCACTTCGAGCTTTTCGGACAGTTCCGGAAGCTGAAGCCCCCCTCCTTCAAGGGGGATGAGGACCCGACCGAGGCAGAGGACTGGCTTGAGCAGCTGGAGAAGATCTTCGACACCCTTCGCCCCCCGGTGGAGTGCCGCGTGGCCTTTGCCACGTACCAGCTGGAGAGTGCGGCACACCGGTGGTGGAGGGCGGTCCGGGGACAGGAGAGGGACGAACCGACGTGGGACCAGTTCGTCACCCTCTTCTGCGAGCAGTACTTTCCCCAGACGTGGCAGGACCAGAGGAGGCGGGAGTTCCACACTCTCCGCCAAGGGACGATGACCGTGAGCGCATACCGCACGCGTTTCTTGGAGCTGTCCCGCTTTGCAGCGACAGCGGTAGCCACTGAGGAGGAGCGCCTTTGGAGGTTCACCGAGGGGCTCCGGCCTGCGATCCGGGGGTATGTCAAACCCCTGAAGCTGCCGACGTTTTCGAGGGTGGTAGAGGCAGCTATGACTTACGAGGAGACCAACCCGTCCGCGCGAGAGATCGACGGCGGGCGAAAGAGGCCCTTTCAGCCAGACTTCTCACAGGGCCGGCGAGAACGGAGACACGTGGCATCCGCAGGAGAGCCGTCACGTTGTGCAGGGCCATCAGTGGCCTTTGGGGGCCCTCGACAGGGGCCAGTCGCCAGCACCGGACCCCCGCCTAGCCGACAGCAGGGACTCACTGAGGGCGGGAGTCGGGTTCCCCTCTGCTACCAGTGTGGCCAGCCGGGCCACGTCAGGAGGGACTGCCCATCTAGGGCAGGAGGTCAGCAGATACTTCCCGCGCAGAGCACTGGAGGGCGCGCAGGAGGCCGCGGTTTCCAGGCGCGAGGAGGAGGACCGCAGTCGCGAGGAGGGTACCGGCCAGCACCTACCCGTCCGACGCAGAGTGTGGCTGCTTCGTCCGCACCTAGAGTTGAGGGGCGTATCAACGCCCTAACACACAGGGACGCCAGAGCTTCGGGATCCGTGGTAGCAGGTATGGTTTCAGTTTCTGGCAGACTCGTTTACACGCTTTTCGATTCCGGCGCTACGCACTCGTTTGTCGCAGCCAGTTTCGCAGTTAGTTTGGACCAGGATTATACATTGTTAGAGAATCCGTTCGTAATCAGAGGTCCGAGTGGTCAGCTGTTTGTAGCTGAGGAGGTGTACACTGGTTGCGGGGTCAGCATCGGGGGACACAGCCTGCCAGCTGACCTGATTATGATACAGATGGAGGACTTTGGAGTGATTCTGGGGATGGATTGGCTGTCCGCTTACCACGCCTTGGTAGACTGCTTTGAGAGGAAGATTGTCTTCTCCATTCCGGAGTTGCCTTCCTTCGAGTTTCACGGGCAGCCAGTGGACGGAGGTTTCAGGTGCATTTCGGCACTTCGGGCGGCGAGACTTTTGAGCCAGGGGTGTGAGGGCTTCTTAGCTTGTGTGGTGGCAGAGCACAGCCCCGTGGCAGACTTCCAGAGCATCCCGGTGGTCAGAGAGTACCCCGACGTGTTTCCAGACGAGTTACCAAGACTACCGCCCGAGCGTGAGATCGAGTTTGAGATCTCACTAGTACCAGGGACCAGCCCCATCTCCACCGCGCCATACAGAATGGCACCGCTTGAGCTGCGAGAGCTCAAGTCTCAGTTGCAGGACCTTTTGGAGAAGGGTTTCGTGAGGCCCAGTGCGTCTCCCTGGGGAGCCCTGGTACTGTTTGTGAAGAAGAAGGATGGGACCCTACGCCTTTGTGTGGACTACCGACAGCTGAATAGGGTCACCATCAAGAACAGATATCCGCTGCCGAGGATCGACGATTTGTTTGACCAGTTGCGGGGTGCCACGGTGTTTTCCAAGATCGACTTGAGGTCTGGATACCACCAGTTGAGGATCAGGGAGACCGACGTCTCCATGACAGCTTTCCGCACCCGGTACGGACACTACGAGTTTTTGGTCATGCCGTTTGGGCTGACCAATGCCCCCGCTGCTTTCATGGACCTGATGAACCGGGTGTTCAGACCGTACTTGGACCAGTTTGTGGTGGTTTTCATAGATGATGTACTCATCTATTCTAGAGATCGGACGCAGCACGGACAGCACTTGCGGATGGTTCTGGACACTCTGAGACGACGCGGGCTGTACGCCAAATACAGCAAGTGCGAGTTCTGGTTGAGGGAGGTGACCTTTTTGGGTCATGTGATCTCTGGAGACGGCCTGGCGGTGGATCCCGCCAAGGTCGAGGCAGTGCTCAGGTGGGAGAGACCGCGTTCAGTCACTGAGATTCGCATTTTCCTGGGACTGGCAGGTTACTACAGACGGTTCATCAGAGGGTTTTCGCAGATTGCACGTCCTATGACACAGTTGACTCGGAAGGATGTGCCTTTCGCTTGGACAGACGCCTGTGAGGCGTGCTTTCTGGAGCTGAAGGAGAGGTTGACCTCGGCTCCCGTGCTCACCATCCCTGACAGTAGTGGCGGGTTCGTTGTGTATAAGGACGCTTCCTTGCAGGGGTTAGGAGGTGTGCTCATGCAGAGGGGTCACGTGGTCGCTTACGCTTCGCGGCAACTGAAGCCCCATGAGCATACCTACCCTACCCAAGATCTAGAGTTGGCAGCTGTTGTCTTCGCGCTGAAGACATGGAGGCACTACTTGTACGGTGAGACCTTCAAGATTTTTACAGATCACAAGAGCCTCAGATATCTTTTTGACCAGAAGGAGCTCAACATGAGACAGAGACGTTGGTTGGAGCTCCTGAAGGACTACGACTGCAGCATCTCCTACCACCCGGGAAAGGCCAATGTGGTGGCTGACGCCTTGAGCCGTAAGGCACCCGCACGCTTGGCCAGTCTACAGTTACAGAGTTGGAGCCTTTTGGAGGAGGTGGGCAGTTGGCGACCTCGAGAGTTACGAGGGTACTGTGGGGCAGTGACGGTGACACGGCAGACCAGGCCAGAGTTGATAGACCGCATCATCACGGGACAGATGGCCGATCCGTACTTGCAGTCTTTGCGCGACAGAGTACTATCAGGGGACCCAGGGGACTTCTCTTTCACAGACCAGGTGTTACGCTTGAGGGGACAGCTGTGCGTCCCCAGAGACGAGGAGCTGTTGAGAGAGCTCCTGACTGAGGCACACGGTTCCAGATTCACCATACATCCCGGAAACACGAAAATGTACCATGACTTGAGACGCGAGTTCTGGTGGAGAGGGATGAAGCGGGATGTGGGTGAGTTCGTGCAGCAGTGCTTAGTGTGCCAGCAGGTGAAAGCCGAGCATCAGAGGCCTGCAGGGCCGCTTCAGCCGCTTCCAGTGCCAGAGTGGAAGTGGGAGAGCATCGCCATGGACTTGGTGGTGGGCTTACCTGTTACCCAGCGAGGACACGACGCAGTCTGGGTAATAGTGGATAGATTGACGAAGACGGCACGATTCTTGCCGATCCGAGTCACTTTGGGACCAGCACAGTTGGCAGAGAGGTATATCCGTGATGTGGTGCGACTACACGGAGTTCTGCGGGAGATCGTATCCGACCGGGATACCCGCTTTACGTCCCAGTTTTGGGCTGAGTTTCAGCAGGCTTTGGGGACGAGGTTGAGGTTTAGCACGGCTTACCACCCCCAGACGGATGGACAGTCGGAACGCACGATACAGACACTTGAGGACCTTTTGCGTGCCTGTGTACTAGACTGGAGGGGCTCTTGGGAGGAGCACCTGCCCCTGGCGGAGTTTGCATACAACAACAGTTATCACTCGAGCATCGGCATGGCTCCCTATGAGGCTCTGTACAGACGGAAATGCACGGCACCCTTGAGTTGGGTTGAGGTGGGGACCAAGTGGGAGGTTGGCCCCAGGTTGATCCGGCAGAGTCAGGAGGTAGTTGAGCAGATCCACAGACGACTCCGCACTGTCAGGAGCAGACAGAAGAGCTACGCAGATCGCAGACGCAGAGAGGTGCAGTTCGAGGTTGGGGACCACGTCTTTCTTCGTGTTTCACCCATGAAGGGCTTACAGCGGTTTGGGGTGAGAGGGAAGCTCGCGCCGAGGTTCGTGGGGCCCTTTGAGGTCCTGGAGCGGGTTGGACCCGTTGCTTACAGACTTGCCCTTCCCCCGCAGCTTTCTGGTGTGCACGACGTGTTCCACGTGTCCAACCTCAGGAAGTACGTAGCCGATCCCAGCCACGTACTGAGTCACGAGAGCGTCGAGGTGAGCGACGACCTGACCTACCCCGAGCGGCCAGTACAGATCCTAGACCGAGCAGTCCGCAGGTTGAGACGAAAGCAAGTACCCCTGGTAAAGGTTTTGTGGAGAAGCCAGCGGTACGAGGAGGCTACCTGGGAGCCTGAGGCGGCAATGTGGGAGCGGTACCCGGAGCTTTTCGCAGGTACGTCTTTTCGGACCGACTTCGATCCTCTTTGAGTTTGTTATGGTTATTTGGACATCTTTTTCCCGCACCCTAGTTGGCGCAAGTTTCGGGGACGAAACTTCCTTTGAGTTTGTTATATTGTAACGAGCGCGTGCCCCAGACGCCTTTTAAGACGTCTGGGAGGTGGCCCAGACGTCGGACAAGACGTCTGGGATCACATCCAGACGTCTGTCCAGACGTCCAGGATAGTTTACAGACGTCTGGCGAACAGTTATGCTCGCACGGGATATTCGTCTGCGTGCACAGGCGCGCAGACCTGCGTTTCTGCCCTCTTTCTCTGCGGCTGCAGGCGGCTGCGACTGCCTTCTCTCTCCTCTCCGCGCGGCGTTAAAAGGGGGGGCGCGCCTCCCCTCCCGTCTTCACCATCTTCTTCCTTCTTCTCCTGCCTGTGCGCGAGAGCGAGCGGACGCGAGGGCGCAGCGGCAGCGGCAGCCGCAGTGAGCGCGGAGGAGCTGCGACGTGCGAGGGCGGGGCTCTGCCGTGAGGGCGAGCTCGCCAGGAGCGGCTTGGCCGGCCGGCGGAGGGCGCAGGGGGCGCAGAGCGTCGCGGAGAGGGACCTGCTGCGGGCGGAGCAGCAGACGCGCGAGGTGCGACGCGGGCGGCGTCTCGAGCGGAGGCCGAGCAAGGTTCTGATTCTGGAAAAATTTCCAAAATCAGACGTCTGGATTGATATCCAGACGGCAAGGTCGACGTCTGTGAGATCATACAGACGTCTGAAAGGTGAGTTTCCGCTTTCGTCTTCATTCTTGTCGACTGACCGTACTGAGGGAGGGGGGTTGGCTGTGCGCAGGTTCGCTGATTCGTCATCCCTTGCGAATCAGACGTCTGGAAGTTGTACCAGACGGCGGGAGTGACCCCCAGACGTCCGGAGGGACCATCGGACGTCTGGGATCTAGGCAGACGTCCCCACAGACTTCTGGACGTCCGGGGAACCAAGCCGAACAGGTAATTCTCTGATCCACCGTTTAAGACGTCTGGAAGGAGTTCCAGACGTCTGATTTTGCACAGTATTGTCTTTCTCGACCCGTTTAGGGCCCGTTTGGGCTCCGTTTTCCGCGATTCGAGTTGCGTTCGTTTCAGAATTAATTCCTCTACCCGCCTACAGTAGCTATACACTGTTTTGAGACACTCCTTGTGTTTGATCCTTGTGACAGGATCTCGTTCAGTTGCAGTCTTGAGAGTCGCGGAGGCACGCGGGATTCCCGATCACGCCCCCACTACTCCCGTTGTACCTGGTAGAGTGGCTTTAGGTATTAATAAAATCTGTTAGAGTATGGAACCATAACTAGAACCTAGGGCATTGCATGAATCCTAGGAATGAGAAATATATGGAATGATAGCTCCTAGGTGTTGCATGAATCCTAGGGCCGGAAAACTAGATTGTATGATAGATCCTAGGATATGGCATGAATCCTAGGATGGAAAAACTAGTGGAATGTATATTACTGTAGTCTTGGAAAAATGGAAAGGAATATATAAAACTGCCTGTAAATTTAATTAACAGCTGCCTGTTATGAATAAAGAAACATGTTTGAGATCATGGAATTTGAGAACGTGAATCTGGAAAGTGAAACATATGATGTTCTGAAATAAAGAGCTGGAACCCTACGGGAAATTAGGAGTGGAACTCCTAGAAAGAAAAAGGAATGGAACTGAGATGTAGTTTGTACTGTCTCTTGGGTACGCAGTACCAAGGGAAGTACCTGTACCTGTTTAGTGCAGAGTGGGGCCAGCCGCCCCAGGGACCCAGGGTTAGGATTGGCCGCTCTGTACCGACTTGTTGGCCCTCGTGTACGTAGTACCGAGGAGAGCTAGTAGTGTTAGGAGAGTACTAGCTACCCCACGGGCCCCGGGGTTCTGCTAGCCTCCTTCACCGACTTGTTAGGCCCACTAGGGCAAACCAGGGTAGTCAGGCGAGGGTGCGCGGACTGTGGAGGGGCAAGGCCCCGGTTTGGTTACTGTGGAGGGGTTGGACCCCTGTTACTGAGAGGGCTCTGCCCTGGTTCCGTGATGTGCTTTGGGCGCACCCGTTAACGGAAACGACTGACCGCGTGCCAGTGCGGGCTAGCTACCTGTGCGTTTATCGCGCGTGCCGTAGTCACCGTTACGTCTGTCAGTGACCTTGGGGTGGTTGACTGAGGCTAGGATCACCACGGGGGACTCTCCCGGCCAGGAGAGCACCACGTGCTACTTCTACTTTTGGAAAAGACTGCAATCAAGATCGTTCCCACGAGGACATTCAAGATCAAGTAAAGGATCTGAGAAATAAATGAAATAGTAAGAAAAAAATTGAAAGATGTAAATAAAGGAAGTAATAGAACATAACAGCTCCTGTACACTCTACTGTTGCCTTTAGTTAGTTTGCCACTCTACTCAGCGTTTTGCTGACGTGTTACACTCGTTACCTTTTTCAGGACCAGGTGTTGAGCTGCCAGGGTCGGCGGCTGCAGAGGACGCTGGGCCGAGTAGGGTCCAGTAGAGTTACCACAGCTTTGTACCCCTTTTTGTTTCTGTTCTAGTGAGTAGTTTTGTTTCCGCTGTACCTTCTTTACCTGCAGTTTTTGTTATATGATAAATGTTGTTTTACTGTTGTGGTGGTGCCTACTGTAGTAGTTTCTTTCCTTACTGCTGTACTTTCTTACTGTTAGTTATATTCATGCTGAATGTGGTTTATTTTACTGTCTTTTGGTTACTTCCTCGTTGGACGACTGGGTCTTGGGATTAGTCGAGTCGGTCCGGTTCTCGTGTCTCGTAGGGACTCGGGAATCGGGTCGTTACAGATCAGCACCAATGTGGAAGAGGTACGGGTCTTCCCAGATGTAGTACTTGGCATCGGAAAGCAATTTGTCTTGCTTGGCCTTTGGCCAATTGGACAGGATCTGATGTGTTGCCAAGTAGTTTACCAAATCAGCAAACCAAGGAAGTCCCGCACTAATAGTCAGGAGGTGCTCATCAGGAAAGTACTCAGTGATGGGTCCGGAAGGGTCGATAATGTTAGAAGGAAGGGGGATAAGTGGTCTGCTACCACATTCTATTTTGCCACTTTATCGAGAATCCTGAGATCAAATTCTTCCAACAGCAAGATCCAGCGGATTAATCGAGGTTCGCGTCCTCCTTCGCGAGGAGGTGCCTTACTGTAGTGTTATCCAAGTATATGATATCGACGGAACCCAAAAGATATGATTTGAATTTCTCCAAGGCAAATACTACGGCTAGCAGCTCTTTCTCAATAACTGTGTAGTTACGCTCAACCTCGTCAAGTGTCTTGCTAGTGTAGTAGATGACCACAGGTTTCCCATCTATTTTCTGCCCATTACCACACCCATAACATAATTAGATGCATCGTACATGATTTCAAAGCGTTGGGACCAATCAGAGGACTGTAGGATAGGTGCTTAGGTAACTTGATCACGTAGGATCTCAAACGCTTGAGTGCACTCCTCGTTAATTTTGAAGGAGACATCCTTGGAGAGAAGATTAGTCAAGGGGCATATGATTTTCGAGAAATCAAGAATGAATCGATGGTAAAAACTGATGTGCCTCAGAAAGGATCGGATTTCCTTGACCAAGCTAGGCATAGGGAGTTTGGAAATTGGATTCACCTTGGCTCGATCAACCTGGATGCCTTTTTCAGAGATGAGATGACCCAAGACAATTCCCTCAGGTACCATGAAGTGGCTCTTTTCCCAGGAAAGAACCAAGTTTACGTTGATGCACCACTTGAGTATTTGGACCAAGTGAAGGAGGCAATCATCAAAAGATTCTCCAAATTTCAAGAAGTCATCCATGAAGTTCTCAAGGTATTCACCTTCCATATCTGAGAATATGGCAAGCATGCACCACTGAAAAGTAGCTGGTGTATTGTAGTGACTGAAGGCCATCCTCCGAAATGCGTATGTTCCGAAGGGGTAGGTAAAGGTGGTCTTCTCTTGGTCCTCAGGATAGATTGCCACTTGGTTATAATCGGAGTGCCCATCCAAAAAGCAGAAGAATCAATTTCCTGCTAGTTTCTTCAGAATCTGATCAATGAACGGTAGTGGGAAATGATCCTTCTTTGTGGAGGAATTGAGTCTTCTATAATCAATGCAGGCTCTCCATGGGTTCGCTATACAGGTCGATATGGTTTCTCTGGTTTTAGTCGTGATCACAGTGAGTCCTGCCTTCTTAGGCACAACTTGGATTGGACTCGCCCAACGACTATCGAAGATCGGGTAGATGATCCCTGCATCTAGCCACTTGATGATCTTTTTCACGACATCCTGCAGCTTTGCATTTAAGCATCTCTACATTTCACAGGATGGTCGTGAGCCCTCTTCAATATAGATGTGCTGTGTACAGGATAAGGGGCTGATACCAGTCAGATCTTCAAGAGTCCACCCAATCGCTCTTCGATGCTACTGGAGAACATAAATCAGGTGTGTTTCCTGATTAGGTGTGAGTCAGGAGTTGATAAGCATAGAAAATGTCTAATTGGAACCCAAAAAGATGCATTTGAGATGATGGGGAACAGGTTTCAATTCCATAGCAGGATTATCAGCAGCAGTAGGTGGTTCAGGGTGGGTGTCGGGAGCAAAGGAAGGAGCTATGGGTGTGTCTAGGTTAAGTTCAGGCTCATCAAATTGCAGGTTTTGATCTTCATAAATATTTGGGTTTTCCTCGATACATAGATCGTCAACCACAGCCTTGATATCACAAATTTGCTCTATAACCCCGCAATTAATTCCTTGTTGGGCCTTAAAGATGTCAATCTTCAGTGTCTTGCTCCCAAATTTTAACTCAATTTGGCCCTCCTCACAATTAATATTGGCCTTAGCTGTGACCAGAAAGGGTCGTCCTACTATGATCAGTGTATTCTTCAAATTCTCAAGAGCATCCATGTCTAAGAAAATGAAATCCACGGGAAAATAGAAAGCGTGTATCCTAACTATGACATCCTCGAGAATTCCTTTTGGTGACTTAATAGATCGATCGGCTAACTGCAAAGTCATCTCTATCGGTTTAAGCTCAGATTCCTCAAAATAGTCTAGTAGGGATGTAGGTATCAAATTGATGGAAGCTCCAAAGTCCAATAAGGCTCAATCAAACTGTATATCACCAATAGCACAGGAGATCAAAGGGGTGCCTAGGTCTTCTGCCTTAAGCGAGAGTTTGCTCAAAATGACGGAGCTGGCTTGCTCTGACAGTACTATTGAGTTCCCACCTTTGGTTCGCAGCTTATGCTTGGGTATACACATGTCTTTTAGAAATCGTGCATAAGCTAATACATGGCAAATCGCATCCATCAAGGGGATGTTTATATGGACTTACTCAAAGAGCTTGACCAGATCATCCTCAGGTGCCACGAGTTTGGTTGTCTTCTTTCCCTTGGTTAAGGCCTCAGGAAATGGAGCCCTAGATGGTTACTCTAGAATTGGCTCAGGCTCTTTATAAAGGATAGGTGTGTCCTGGATGACCAATTTAGGGTTAAGGTTTACGATCTTAGGCATGTTGTGGCTAGGAAAGGGTGGGTCTTGTGTTGCTTTGCCACTACGGGTGGTGAAGGAATTTAATCCTACCTGATTTTGTTTTGGGTTGGGCAAAATAGGTGTTTGCTGCTGAAATTCTCGAGTATGAAGTTCAAGCATCCATCCCATCAAGGGATGGAGCAGAAGGGGCCTGATAAACAAAGTGGGCTTGGCCTTGATTTGGGTTCATAACGCACCTCTAGTTTGGCACATTATTCAGGTTTGGAAGAAGCTGAGAAAGAAGTGCACCAGGCTGGCGAGAACCTACCAGCTGGGCCAATTGATTTCATAACTCAAAGATCTCTTCTTTGTGCTATTTTTGCATGTCAACGATGGTTTGGAGAATCAAACATGTATGACCTTCTTTAGGTGGTCCAGATTGAAAATTTTCAGTGGGCCTTGGTTGGGTGGGTTGATAGGGATGTAGAGCCTGTGGTCAGGGTTGGAATTGAGGTCTTGGATTCAGGCTATTTCCCAACCACGAAAAGTTAGGATGATTACGTCATCCAGAGTTGTAAGTGTTGAAGAAAGGATTATTTTGGATGACGTGAAGATCCTCGTAGGTCTGAGGAGCTTCAAGATAATTAGGGTACGAGGATTCAGAGTTCCCCCAACTGAGGTGGGAAGACCCAAAGTTGCCTTCGAAGACAAAATCAGATGGGGGTGGAAATGCATCCATCCCTAGGGAGTGGTAAATGTTGTGCGCAGCCTCTCTTCCCGTGGGTGGGTGGGCGTATGTGATTTGAGGTGTAGAGGTGGATTTGTGTAGATGACGAGTGATGTCGTCCACATTCTTCTTCATAATGGAGACCTTGTCCAATTGACTCACTACCAACTCCAGATCAATAGATGCAGAAAGGCATCGGGATTCGTGTACCCCTTGATTATTTGTCAAAGCGTAGGTGGACGTCCGATTGTACGCATCTAATGACTCATTGTTTAGGGAGTTCTCGTACATGTTCTCGAGAATTTCCCAGGTCGTGTCCTCATGTTGACCCATTGATGCTACCACCACAGGTTGCTTTGACAAAGAGTTTGATGTCTTCACAGAGTCGTGGTAAAAGGATTGGACTTGTTATCACTTTGGAACTCCGTGATGGGGGCACTTATGCATGAGATCCAGAAAATGATTCCATGCCGGTATAACTTACCACACACGATCTGCAACCAATTCACACACATGGGAGCTTATTTCACTAACACTTGTTTCAAGCACACTTGTAAATTCCTGCTGATAAGTTACCACACACGATCAGTGAGCGGCTTGATAACTTACCACACTTGTTTCAAGCAACCAAGTTTATTCCATGCCTGTATAACTTACCACACACGATGCTGGAAAATTCCCGCTCATAGGGTTTATTGCACTAACATATCTGTCATAGATCATGTGGACCAGAGAGAATGATAAGAGCTTTAAGAGTAATCCGTCCCAATTCTGCACATCTGCCCCAAAAGTGTGGGCCAGATGCTTTAGGTTTTTGATGTATTGGAAAGGATCCTCGGAGTTCAAACATTGAAATTTTGGGGTCATATGAAGCATGCTAGGCTTGAGATCTACCTCGCGTCTTCCCACAGGAACGTTGATTCGGGGTTCAATCTCCATTGTTGTGGGATTATAGTGATCTCACATTTGAGGATGCAGCGGTGGGTTGATGATAGCATTGATTTGGTTTTAGAAATAATTTAATTCTAAAAACATGAGAAAACTCTTTTCTCTCATGCATTCGCATGAGAGATTGGGAAGGTTTGAGAGCTTAGGATTTGATTCAAGAGGAATGTAATTTCTTGACGAACTTCTCTTTCAAATTTGCGAGGGATTCGTCAAGAAATCAAGAACATGAAATATTTAGGTCGTCGGAATTTGTAGGAATAGGATTCATGGTGGTAGAGACCTATTTGAAGAAAATGATGATAATGATAGGGGCCTTCTGTAATAAATTCAAAAGCTAGGGACCCATGTGGAAAAAAAGAAGTCAGACTTGGATCAAAGTGCAAACTAGGTTGAAACTATCTCAGATTGGGCCCAAATTTTGGTATAAATCTAATTTGGACCTAAGGAATCTAATGGTGAAGTTGGATTTTGTTTTTGACCTAGTTTAATCGATTAATTTGCACAATTACCTAAATTAGGGTAAATGTCAATCTGAGACTCTATTTTGGGTCAAGATGGGTTTTGATAGTCAAATGAAGGTACCAAACCCTAAAGAAATTTTTTTATGAATTTTACAGGATTTAGGTGAATTTTACCCTGACCAGAATCTCAGTTACTTAAGCGGGTCTGTTTTTAGTATTTCAGAAGTCATTTAATTCTCAAAACATGCAAAAATCCTTTTCTGTCTGTATTAACTCACTTATTAGACATTTAAGGTCATTTGACCCTTAATCAACCCCTGACGAAACCCATTCTATTTTTGTGATAGAGTGGTAAATTTACAGAAATAATCCTATATTCTTATTTTCTTCTTAAATCAATGTTTTATATCCTTAAGACCTTCTGATAGATATATAAGAGCTTTTATTGACTTAATCAGATTAAACTGAGCTAGTTATGGCTCATGATGGTGTTCCCATCAATTGCGTTGTGTTATGTTGCATTGGCAGTTACAATAAAAAGATAAAAGAAGAAAAAAGGAAGAAATAGAGAAAAAAAATGAAAAAATATATATATAGAAAAAGAAAGAAAAGAGAGAAAATTATTAAAAAAGTGTTTGATTTCATAGTTGTGTTTATGTTAATTCGTTATAAATAAATTTCATTGAGGCAACAATACCCACTACCATTTGCAATCCACCAAATATGATCCGTTCCTACTTTTCTAGCTGACGAATTCTGACTTAGTTGTAGGGTTATCAAAACTTTATTAAAGTGTTAATGTCATGTGAGGCCACTAAATATTGAGTGTATTTGCACAATCTGGTGAAATGTGTGCTAAAAAGAAAAAGAAAAAAAAGTAGAGAGAGAGAGTGAGTGCAAAGGAACTAAAAGGAAGTACAGTTTTGAGCCTTTCTCTGGGTTGGCTTGTTTGATAGTTTAGAAATCTAAAGTCTATAGTGCTAGTCTCTATGTAGCACCAGATGAGTGTAAGCTATCAAATATAAAAACATTTGACTGAAATATCTTTTACCTAAGTTAGAAAGTCAACGTAGAAAGTTCAAATTATTTGTACACCTGAGGGAAGAAATTTGTTTATTCTGATAGAATTTTTACCAAAGGTCAAGTATGAACTTTAAGTGTAGGTTGGTTTTTCACTTGGATTCGATGATTAAGCTATTATCACTACACTTTCACGTCAGTTGGATTTCTAAATTTTTGAAAGAAAATAAGAAGAAATCTACCGTCAAACACTTGACAAAAGAATAAGCAGTCCTTTGAGGGGCAGAGTTATAAATAGCATGGATTAAATGCCTTGCATTCATTTTTCATTCTTGCATTTGCTAGGAACTAGCAAAGTTTAGGTATGGGGTTATGATTGCCCAGCAATCAAAG
Organism: Thalassia testudinum; assembly: GCA_037157565.1. Classification (NCBI taxonomy): domain Eukaryota; kingdom Viridiplantae; phylum Streptophyta; class Magnoliopsida; order Alismatales; family Hydrocharitaceae; genus Thalassia; species Thalassia testudinum. Next base: position 124,080,377 of record JAZHRO010000014.1, on the reverse strand, counting down.
GTTTTAAAATACCTAGATAAGGTAGACTTTTATCATAGTTATAAATATTGCATTCATTCTATGCATAGTTTGCATTTGCAACATGTTTACTTGCTTATTTATAAATAATGCATTTTATGGACCTAATTATGATATAATGTCTTATCTTGTGATTGCAGGTCCATACGGTCATAATAAATCAAGAAAAAGACCAAGAAATAAGATGAAGGAAATGAGAAGAAAAGTTCCAAGAAGCCAAGAATGGAAGAAGAAATAAAAGGAGAAGAGGAAGAGAAATAAACCCATGAACCCATCCACCACTAAATAAACATATTCCTAAACACACCTAATTAAGCCTCAAGCCAATTTCTTTTTCCTAATCCCAATTTCCCGATTTATGAATCCACCTAGATCCTAAGTAAACCTCACTTATCCTAACTAGATCCACTACAACCTAATATAGGCTAACCCAAAACCCATGCAACTTCACCCCAAATCGTACCTCCACCGCCATTGCCATAAAATCCCACCAATTCATATCACTTCTCAAATTCCACGTCCACCGTTCCCATGCAACAAAATCATTCCCAACACCCTACGTAACTTATGCCCCAAACCATATGCACACAACACCAACCATTCCACGTAAACATAATCCAAATCCCAAATCCCACACCAAATCCCCCACCACGTCAAACACATCCACCGTATTTCCCACGCCCATCCTCCCTCACCGACTTTTCTCCATTGAAAAAAACCATCCAACTGGAAATCCCACGTATTCTCTCACCTCTCTCTCTCTCTCTCTCTCTCTCTCTCTCTCTCTCTCTCCCTCTCTCGTATTTAAAAAAAAAAAAAATCAAACCCACGTACCCAATATCCGCAACCGAAATTTATTTTATCTCCGTTACACCGACTTTACAACATCCAAATATCCTTCTAACGATTTCCCACCAAATATCCCTCCGCCGAATTATCCCCTCCACCGAATATAAAATCCAACGCCCTCTACCTCTCTCTAGGAAGCACCCCATCCATCCCTCCTCCTCTTCTACCGATCATCATCTTTGTCCCCCTCTCGGTCTCCTTTCTACTCCACTACTCACCAAGGCCATCCTTGGTAGACCATTGCTACTCCACCACTCATTTCAAAGGTTACCAAGGATTACTCCTTGGTACCCTCTTTTATAGAAAGTTTTTCTCATCAGTTTATTAGTTAATTTCTAGTATATTTATTTCTAGTAATTTTTGTACTTATCTTATTAAGTATTTAACTGTGTAAGAAACTTTCATAATTGTTATTTGAAAAAAAAGAAAAATCTCTCCTATTTCTTTCTAATATCTAATTCGAGTAGATCTTTATTTCCAAAAATTGCAAAGCAAAAATCGAAAAAGAGAAAACATATTCGTATTAGGAGTCTGGTTAATATATCGATTCTAATTTCACATTTTTTACCTCATTGAGTTCGACCGGGACTTACCAAGTTCTCATTACATTCTATTTGTCAACGTGGTTTTATACTATACTACGATGAATTATTCAAAAGCGTGATTTCACGTCCAACAGAACCTAAATCTGTAAACGATTCATTCACTTATGATTTTTGGATTGTAGTAATGTAAGAAGAATTGAACCAATTTGAAAGAAATGATGTTTAGAAATTAGTTCCTAAGTCAAAATCTCAATCTATCATTGGAACAAAATGGGTCTTTAGATATATGTCTAATGAATCAAGAAAAGTTGTAAGAAATAAAGCTAGACTTGTGGCTAAAGGCTACAATCAAAAAGAAAGAATCGATCTTGATGAAACCTATGTCCTGTAGCTAGACAAGAATTCATTGGAATGTTACTAGCTTTTGCTGCTTATATGGGATTTAAACTATTCTAGATGGGTGTCAAAAGCACATTTCTCAATAGATTTCTAAAAGAAGAAGTCTATATGAAACAAATCCCTAACTTTGAAAGTACAAAAAATCTTGATCATGTTTTCAAACTAAACAAAGTATTATACAGACTTAATCAAGTTCCTTGAGCTTGGTATGAAAGACTAAGAAACTACTTAATAGAAAATGAGTTCAAAATTGGCTTAATTTAACCAACCTTATTTACTAAGAGAAAAGATAACCAACTAATTGTAATCCAAATTTATGTTGGCGACAAAATATTTAGTGCTACTGATGATCTTCTATGCCAAGAGTTCGCAAAAGTTATGTAGGATTAATTCGAGATGAGTCTGATGGGAGAATTAAAGTTCTTCCTAGGGTTATAGATTGATCAGCTGGAAGATGGAATCTTCATTTTGCAGACCAAATACACAAAGGAGATTTGAAGAAGTTCGGAATGGATAAAACAAAAGGAAAAGACACACCAATGACTACCATAACACAACTCAAAGAAGATGAGTTAGGTAAGTGCATAGATCAGAAGCTATATAGAAGTATGATAGGATCGTTGTTGTACATGACTGCTTGTAGACTTGACATACTTTTAATTCTTATCTCTGTGCTAGATTTCAAGTAAACCCTAAGGAATCACACCTTAATGCCCTAAAATGGATATTTAGGTACCTGCTTAACACTGAAAAAAGGGTTTAGGGTTTGTTTGTTCTATCCTAAATCAGCTACACTTGACTTACTCTCCTATTGTGATACTGATTACGTAGGAAGTTAGATTGATTGCAAGAGTACTAGTGAAACGTGGCAATTTTTCAAAAATTCCCTAGTATCTTGGGTTAACAGGAAACATAATGATGAGAGCCTCATCGTGAACCCTAACTAGCTCATTTTGACCTAAGAAAGAGAATAATAGCTCTTACATAACCTGGAGAAGTGCCTAAGTCAAGGAATTAATGTTCTAAGAAGAAAACATGAAATAAAGGCTAAAATTGTAATTTTACCATTGCAGTACATAAACAGGATTTTTCTGAGGCAAAACATAGGTCGAATGATCTGAATAAGATAAAGAGTTGGTTGGTTCAGTTAGAAATGGGTTATTGCGCAATCTAATAATTAAATAACATTCTGTAACCCTAAAACAGACCCGCTTAATTCAACAAGGTTCAGGTCAGGATAAAAATCAACTAAACCCTCTAAAATTCATGGAAAAATATCTCCTAGGATTTAGAACCTTCACATTGGCCTTTGGAACCTATTTTGACATATATTGGGGTCCTAACTCATTATTTGACCTAATTTAGGTTTTTGTGTAAAATGTTCAGTCAAATGTGGGCAAACCTAAAATTTAACTTCACCATTAGATTCCTTAAGTCAAAATTAGGTTTGTACCAAAATTTGGACCTAAGGGGAGATCATCTTGACCTACTTTGCAAAATAGTTCACCCAATTACATTATGGTCCCTAACTTTTGAAAACTCTTGAGCAGACCCCCCTAACTTCCTCGCAACTCTTACAAACAGGTCCCTCCACCATTAATGGGGAGAAATCCTACTCCAACGAGGAATGGAGGGGGAGTACTCCCTGATTCCTCAGAGATCTCCCAGATTTGGAAGGGAGATTCTATAAGGAATTCCCTTCCATGCAAGCGTAATCACAAGATCAGAATCGCACCCAATCTCTTTTGGGAAAGCTCGAGAGATTTGGGTATCCTGCGAATTTCCTACTCTGGTGAGGACTCTTGCGCTTGGAAGCTTGCCTTCCAAGCACAAAAGCCCCTGCCAGTGCCTATAAAAGGATCCTCAACTCCGGCCGCATCTCTTCAGCTCGACTTGGCTGGAGATCCACCCCAATTTCATCTTCTTCTCCTCCGGTCAGGAGTCCAGCGAGCTCCAGCGAGCCCTCCTCCTCTTTCTCGTCACTTTGCCACACTACTAGTGGCAGAACCGCCTTCACCATCTTCCTCCGCGTCGTGCAACACCCACGCACGCGCCTCTAGCCCCTTAATCGTCGTCGCTCTCCCTCCACTGGACATTGTCTTCTTCGACGACAGCAGGTACAGCCAGCCGCCACCTCTCCCTCTTCATCCACTTAGCTAGGTTAGAATTACTCCTCTCTATCCCCTCTTCAATTACCCTCTTTCTATTTCCACTTTTGACCCCTCGCAACCACTGTCCACCACCATCTACTCCATCTCCGGCCACCCACCGACGAGGCGCTTCCACCGCTCCGCACCTCCACACACCTCGCCAAACACCTCACTACCTCCGCCATCATCCACTAATCACCTTCCGCCCATCCATCGACCACCATCATCTCCCTAAATGTCCCTCGACCAAACCCATAAGCACGGCCACAAGGTGACCTAGGCACACACGCCTAGGCCACCCCATGGCCTGCCACCTGCTGTCCCACCTTTGCCTTGACACAACGAAGCTTTCCGTGTGTTTTAATGGGGCTGCAAGGCTGTGTTTGCGTCTGTTAGATCTGAACACCTGCTGCCATTGAAGCACACAGTAAGAAGGTCGTAAGCTTTGCTCTAGGCCACGTGCTCCAGGCGTTAGAGTCCCAGGTGAAGTGGATTGGTGTCGCGAACTCACACAGCCAGGAAATTGGCTTAGTAGGTGACCGAGGCTGTGGCAATTGAAGAAGGTCTCCTGTGGACGCGAGCACAAGAGTGGGTGGGACATTTAGTCCCACCTCGTGAACTCAGAAGTGCGGAGAGCACCTTAAATTGAATTTGTGCTCTTAGCTAGCCTCCAGTACACAAGGGTGAGGTCCCTCGCCCTCACTCACCCACGCCTTGTCTGTGACCTGCCCCCGCAGACCTGGCACCCGACCCGATTACCTAGACCTAGCACTCCTCACGCACTACACCACATCGGTGCATCTGGACTCGGGCGCGTGATACCCGACTCGATTACCCGGCTTTGGGAGAGTGTACCGAAGAGAGAAATAGAGAGAAAGAGATGCGGGGGAGGGTAGGGGATAGGTTTTGCTTCTGTGTGCATGCACAGGTAAGAAGAAGAGAAGAAGGAAGAGGAAGGCGCAGCTAAGGCAAAGTGAAGGCTAAGTAGGGAAGGAAGGACACTTCGTTGCAGAAAGGAAGAAGAAGGAAGGAGGAAAAGAAGAGAAGAAGAGAAAGTCAGAGGAGTGCTAAGGAAAAGGGTTGAAGAAGGATATCAAGGTAGAAGCCAAGGAAGGAAAAGGAAGAAGAAGAAAGGCAGAAGCCAAGGGAAGGAGTAGCATTGTAGCCAGAGGTGCAGTTGAAGAAGACAAGTAGAGACAGAAAGAAAAGGAAGAAAGTCAAAGGCAGAAGATAGAGGAAAATAAGAAAGAGCAAAACTAAAGAGAAAGAAAGAAGAAGAAGAAAAGAAAGAAGAGAAAGCAAAAGGAAAAAAGAGATTAAAGAGAAAATATCTTTTTAAGATGTCTGATCATGGAATCAGACGTCCAATTCTCCTATTTTTTGGTACAATTTTGACTCTTAAATTCTTGCATTTATATTCTAAATTAGGATTTGAGTATCTTTAAGTGTTCAATTACATTATTGAGATTAGTGAATAAATTCCATTTGCTCCCTATGTTCGACCTCGGATACTTAGGTTTCCGAGCAATAAATTCTTATTTGTTTTCGAGGCAATTTCGTCTATACTACAATGCAACTTCTCTTAAAACACAATCTAGCCTTGTCAACACATAACAATGTCTCCATATCCACAACTAAAGCTGCATATATTGCTACCTCCTTATCATGTTCACAGATCTTGTGGATGAAACGAACACTTGGAGTTTTAGACTAAAATTTGAAAACACTAGAATCTCTATGACAATATTAGTGCAATAAACCTGTCCAAAAAATCCTATTCAACATTCTAGAACAAAACATATGTTAGTGGCAGAAGAAGGGGGGTTTGAATTATGCAATAAAATTCATAAACAATCGCAACTAAAAATATGCAGGTATTTAGAGAGGAAACCCTTAAGGGAAAAACCTCTACCTAGATCTCTCAATCTAGGATTTTGCCCCTATACAAGTAGGAATTACTAACAAGTAATTTTACAATTCCCTTCTTCCTAAACAAACCACAAGAAGAGTTTTGCCCCTCTATTAAGAGAAAATGGGAAACCTACAAATCGAGTAGCCAAATAAATTATCAGAAACAATAAAATATATTCCTATAGGTCTTGAATAAAATAATTAGAATACTCCCTTATCAAACCTATGAGCAGCAGGAAGGAGGTTTGCTCTCAAAAAAAAAACAACACAAATGGATCACAAGAGAGCACACAAGAGAGCACAAATGAGATCAAGATCTTTTCAAATGAGTAGAATGTATTTTTCTTTGTTGTGTGTTCTTAAGGCTACCTATGGGGGTATATATAGGTGTATAGGGTCTGATTTAGGTCTAGGTAGTCATTGGAATTTGAATTGAAATGGAATAAATTAAGGTAGAATTGCTATAATACATTTACTCAAAGTTTGACTGTATCAGACTTCCGAGAAACCATGACAGACGTCTAAAAAGACTATTTCAGACATCTGAGAAAAAACTAGGATGTCTGAAAAAGCTCTAGAGAAAAAGTAGTCGTTACTGGATTTCACAAGATCAAGTACAAGGATGTTTGAACAAAAACTTAGACATTTGAACATATAGTTTCAGATGTTTGAAAATTAAATTGGACGTCTGACAAAGATTTAGGGTCAAAGTGATCATTACTAGAATGAAGTTGGACCCAAATAGGGATCTAAAGACATATGGTTATATGTCTTACTAGATGTCTGATCAAGAGTGTAGACGTCTTAAAAAGAATCATTAGACGTTTGAATAAATGCAATGACATCTAATGGCCTACAACGATCCAAAATCAAAGAGAAACTGACATAGTCAATTGCAGTCAATTTGATCATTGGATAGAAAGTGAACGTTGATCAGTTTCAGATGGCTCAAGCAGACAATAGACATCTGAAATACACCTAAGATTATGACCATTGTTCTATTGAGTTAAAGAGATATCAAAAGCTCGAGGAGGTGTCTGAAAGACAATACTAGATGTCTGAAGAAGATAACAAACGTCTGAAAAACCTAGATAACAGTGGTTGAAAAGATTGGCTGTGAATCTAGGCTCTGGACAAAATCTTGGACATCTGGAGAAGTAAATCAGACGTCTTATAAATCATACTCAGATGTCTGATGAGGGAAAGAGACATCTAAAAAAACTAACAAAAGTAAATCTTTACAAATATAAGGATATGAATATGGATAGGACAATTCTAAAGGCATCCTAAGGATAATTCAAGGCTTTTTTACATTCTAAGCAAATAAATAAAATAGACTATAAAAGTTCTTTTGACCTTCCTTTTCCATGATCAATTTCTTTAAATCCTTCCTGGAATATGTTAGTCTTTTCCAAGAAATAGCTCATTTATCATTATCAAAAATATAATTACAGACATATTAACAATAATCTCCCCCTTTTTTGTAATCATAGAAAATATTTATATGGTATACTCCCCCTAAATAAATGCTTATGTGCTCCCCCTATCAAAAAATAACTTAAATGCTCTTATCAATCATGTCTCCCCCTTTTCGGCATTAGAAAAAAAATAAATGCTTTAAGATAATGACATTCTCAAATAAAAATCAAATTGAAATGAGAAAGTTAGAAACAAACATACTACATGAGAGTCAATAATGTCACAAAGTAATAAAACAAAAAGAAATCATGATGATCATAACAAGGTTTTAATAACACTGAAAGTAGATTCCTAATTGGTGCAAAGCAGCCATCTAAAGACAAGAATCAAAGTTTCTTCTTTCCTTTGGAGTATCCTGGCTCAAAGTTCTTCATGTGGTCTTCAAGACAAGAATGTTGCAAAGCATATTGATTTGTGAAGCTCCTTAGATAATCATGATATTCATGTTGCCTCTTCAGTTGAAGGTTCATTCCATCAAACATGGCTTTTTGAAAAGCCTCTTGATTTCCTTGTACATTTTCCTAAGAGTATTCCCAAGAAATGGAATAGAAGGAATGAATATAAGGATTGGGAAGCATGAGAGGGACTTGTGAGGAAGTAGGAGATTGAGAAGGTGGATATTGAGGAACTTCTTCCTCTACTTGTTCTTCTTCAATTCCTTTCTTAAGACCCATAAGAAATAAAGTAGTGTGATCAAACTTCTTAACAGATTTGTCTACAAATTGGCATTTCAAATCAAGACTAAAATGGAGAAGCATGTTGGAAATAAAGGCACCTAAAGGAAGGTTCCTATGGTGTGTGCTACATAATGTATCCATGATTAAATCACACCAATTCATTTTTGTGCGGTTTAATAAAGCATATAGGATGTAGGCAATCTCCCTAGAAATGTGATCAAAAGATCTTCATTTTCCATGTAAGTTCCATGAGACAAGTCTAGCTAAAATGCAAGGCACAACCTTAAGATGACGAGATTCTAGTTTCATCCCTTCAAAATAAACGTCATCTTTAACTAATGTTTTTGTAATAATGGAGAAGGTTAGTTCTTTTGCAATGTCCCGCCAATGAACTCCTCAGTCGGTAGTGCAAGCAGTAGAAGAAATTACTTCATTAGTCATGGTAAAGGATACATTCAAAACACTAGATTTTAGGATAGAGGTAGTAGGTGTGGAGTCATTCAATTGATTGGCATAAAACAATTTCACAGGAAAAAATTCTTCATCAAAGAAATGTTGAATTCCTTGGGTTTGAAATAGGGCTAGGAGACCACAATCCTTAAAGTCATCCCATATAATTTGTCTACCACCCTTTACCTTAAACTTCTCAAAATTATTAAGTTTTTGGGAGGCCTTTTTGAATAGGCAAAATTGTTCCATTGCATTAGGTAATTCTTCTTCAGGAGGTGGATTATTAGGTCCGGCACTCTTTTGCTTCCTATGAGGCATAATGAGGAAATGAGAGAAGAACAAGTTTTTAAGAAATAGAAATAGAAATAGATGCCTGATATGAAAGTCAGACGTCTGAAATCACAATTAGATGATTAAAAAGTTAAATTGGCTCTCCGATAGTTTGAGAGACAAAAATCATAACAGTAGACGTCCGAATCGGTAAGAAGTCCAAAAAATAGAAAGAACAAAGAGATTCCCAAAAACCCAAAAAAAATCAAAGAAGAGAGTTAATCACGGGCACAAATATATCCTCATAAAAGTTTTTATTGAAAGAAAATACAAGATCTTGGTGAGAAGATGTAGTGATTACCAAAGGAAAAATATATGATCTTCCTTAACAAGAGGCCTTCTTAGAATAAGAGATGAGGAAGCGGCAACAGACGTTTGGTGAGCGTAGGAGACGTCTGACAAGGCACAGGAGGCGCTCGGCAAAGACCAGGAGATGTCTGGTGCTCTCAGGTGCTCTTCAAATGATAAAAAATGGAGGAATGTAGATGATTAAGAGAAGTGGATGAGAGAGAGCTCTTTGGAATGTGGTAGAAAGTGAAGAGTGAGAAATGGAAATGACCATGAGGTGGTGTTGCACTTTAAGAGAGCGTATCAAAAGAAATAATATTTCATCATAAAGAGGTCAAATATCCATTGGGTAAAAGAAAGATGTAGTTTCAAATTTCGAATGAAAAAGCATTCAAATATTAGACATTTTTAGTTAAAGATAGATGGTTGAAAATAGTTAAAGACTAAAAAGACATCTGAAAGATAGTTTGAGTTTGAATTCAAAACACTTCATTTCAAATTCAAGAAGATGACCGTTGAATGACCATTGAATGAATTATACAACGATTAGTTAGAAACACAGACGTCTTAGAGGCATACAAGACATCTGAAATTCCCAGAAATCCGTCACGAAGTAAAATGCACGCACAAGATAATAAGACATCTGAGCTGGACATTCAGACATCCAAAAAACTTAATTTTCGAAGTCTTTCAACTTGCAAATTCCTAGATGTCTTCTAATATGACTATATCTTTCTAAACTAAGGGGTTTTGTCAAGATATCTACAAGTTGATCTTTAGTGTTTACAAAATCTAACTTAATTTCTCCTTTTAATACCTTATCCCTAAGAAAATGATGTCTTACATCTATATGTTTTGTTCTTGAATGATTGACAAGATTTTTGGATAAATTTATAGCACTTGTATTATCACAACATATTTTAGTTTGTTTAAAGTCTAATCCTAAGTTAGGTAAAGTTTGTTTCATCCAAAGTACTTGAGAACATGCCAAAGTAGTTAAAATATATTTAGCTTCAGTGGCAGATAATGCGACACAATTTTGTTTCTTAGAAAACCAAGAAACAAGTGCATTACCCAAAAAATGCCAAGTACCGCTAGTACGTTTTCTATTTGTCCTAGTACTAGCATAATCGGCATCACTATATGCTAGTAAGTCCAGTGTATGAGTTCTAGGATAGTACTAACCAAAATCACTAGTTTCTTTTAAATATTTAAAGACTCTTTTTAATGCAGATATATGAGATTCTCTTGGTGAAATTTTGAAAATGTGCACAGAGACAAGTAGCAAACATTATACTAGGTGTACTTGCAGTAAGATAGAGTAATGATCTTATCATACATCTGTATAACCTTTCATCAACTTGCTTACCATTTTCATCCAAGCTAAGACTTATGTTTGTAGCCATCTGTGTGGTTTTGCCCTTCACATTTTCCATTCCATATTTGTTGGCTTTGTTGGTACTCAACAGAATGCACTGAGTATTGGTACAAGTGATTAGTATTGGTACCCCAAGCACTGTTGAACTTACTGTAGGCAGTTAGTACTAGTATCAAAAGTTTAGTACCGGTACCAACTAATCGTTGTGCTTAACATGAATGGCTATTTTACAATTAATCTTAATCCTACACTTCTCTTTTTGCCCCTAACGGCTAGTATTCCTAGGGGAGGTGTTTAGTGGCATATGTATACACTCCTTGTGTATCATTTGCACATAACCAATTAGCTGAAAATATTCTCCTTACCTACATTTTCTTTTTCCAATTTTCTAGCTGCAAAGGAGCTTGTCTTGTTGCTCTCTTGACAAGGCTATTCTCTGGTTGCAACAAGTTCCCAAGGCGATTGCGTACTTAGAAAATTGTCTACTTTTGCTTTTGAATTCTAGTTAGAATTTATATATCATCTATTAAGAAATACACTTGTTGGAGACTTAGGAATTAGTTGTAAGCTTTTGTTTGTATCTTGCTTACATCTGTAATCTTTATTTCTTTTTGTCATCTTGTAATTGGGTTGACGTAACCCTTTAATTGCCATAGGTTATTAGTAAATTGATTCCTACTGGGTTGAGGGAATCGGGTTAAAAAATCCTAAGTCAGAAGACTTAGGTAATGGAGTACCCAAGTGAGGGGAACCACTATACATCTCATGTGCTTTTTGTGGTTTGATTATTCTTACAATTTTTTATATACCACACTATTCATCCCCACCTTCTAGTGTGCCTGTGCCCTACAGATCCTTCAAGTGGTATTAGAGCAGGTTGCGATAAGAAGTAATTATTCTATCTCGGAATGGCATCATTAGCCATGAGCACCGAAGGTCAGTCATCCACACGTCCTCCTTACTTTGATGGGATGGACTATGGATACTGGAAGAGGAGGATGTAAATCTTCCTCAAGGCCATGGATGAAGAGTCGTGGACTCTCATTCAAGAGAAGTACATGGATTCGGAGCGGCAAAAAGGAGTTGTTTGGACAGTGGATCAAAAGAAGAAGATCTGTGGGAATGCAAAGGCATTGAACATGCTCTATTGTGCATTATCAAGGGAGGAGTTCAATCGTATCTCTGCGTGCGAGTCGGCGTACGAGATATGGAACACACTTCAAGTCACCTATGAAGGTACTAGTAAAGTTAAAGAAAAACGCATATCTATTTTAACAGAAAGCTATGAGTGTTTCAGGATGGAGAAAGGTGAAATAATCAAGGCAATGTACACGAGATTTGGTGACATTATCAACCCTATGAAGAATTTGGGAGTGAAGTTTATGATGAACAACTTGTAAGAAAGATCTTGAGATCCCCTTCAATTGATTGGTCTCGAAAGTCCATGATGATCCAAGAGGCGAAGGATTTATCAACTGTCTCCTTGGATGATTTGATTGGAAGCCTCATGGCATATGAGGTCCAATTAAAAAACATGAAGAAGAATGAGGAGAGATCTGCAAGCAAGAAGAAGGAGTTTGCTTTTAAAGCCATGAAAGAGAATTCGGACTTCAATGATTCCGATTCGAATGAAGAAGAGGAGCTTGCTCTTCTAATGAGAAAATTCTGAAGATTCATACGAGAATAAGGTAAGAGAGTCAATAAATTTTCAAATGACATTGTTTGTTTTGAGTGCAAGAAGGGGCATGTACGAAAAGATTGCCCTATGATCAAGAAGAAGAAAGAAGAAAAGAAGGACAAAGAACTCAATCAGAAGAAGTAGAAGATCTCAAGAAAAGCATACAAAGCAACTTAGGATGACAGTGATTCCGGCATGGAATCATCCTCTGAAGAATCTAAAGAAACGAAAGTTTCCCATCTTTACTTAGTGGCGAACAACGACGTATCTGAAAATGAGGTAGATTCTGAAATTACTTTTGAAGAATTGTTATAATCTTATGAAGATTTATATCGTAAAGCTAAGATGATTAAAAAGGAAAATAAAGTCTTGCATGATAGTTATAAGACACTAGAAATAGAAAAATATTGTTCAGAAATAGAATTAGAAATGTCAAAAGAAACTAATAATCAATTGCATGCAAAAATAACAGAATCAGAAGATATTTATGAACACTTTGAGGGAACTTTGAATAATCTAAAAACAACTAGGTTAAATACAGAATTTTGTAATAATTTAAAAGTCAAGTTCAATAATAAAAGGAACACACAAAATAAATCACATGCACTTGACATGCATGGATTTATCGAAAGGTCAAAAATCCTAAAAATTATAGATCTAATACAAAAGTGATCTATAAACCTAAGGATTTGAAGGGTACTAACCATGAAGGATCGAAAAGAAAATGGGTACCTAAAATAGATTTGATAAACTATTTTGCAGGCCAAGAAGGACAAATGGATCCTAGATGGTGGGTGTTCCAAGCATATGATGGGACACTCCAACCTCTTTATCAAATGGACAAGAATACAAGATGAAGGACACGTCAAGTTGGGCGACAACAAACGTCGTTGCATTGTTGGTGAAGGTACAACACATAATTCTTCTAAGCAGGTACATAATATTCTTTTAGTATAGAACTTAAAACATAACCTGCTTAGTGTTAGTCAAATATGTGATAATGGATGTGATGTATTATTTACTAAAGTTGATTTTAAAATATTAAAAGAGGGAACAAATACGATTTTAATTGAAGGGTTTAGATATGAAAATATCTATACTCTTCATTTTTCACAAGAGAAATTTGTAAAATGTCTGCTTGCTTCCCATGTTGAAGTAGATCTATGGCACCGTAGGCTAAGTCACATTAATCACAAACTTCTTATTAGGTTAGCTAAAAATGAGTTAGTAAGGGGCCTACCCAAACTAACTTAAAAAAAAGATGCTTTGTGCAAATCTTGTGAACTCGAAAAAATGCACAAGGCTTCTTTCAAACCTAAAGACTTAGTTTCAACCACACGACCTTTAGAGTTGTTACACCTTGATCTATTTGGGCCAGCACGATTTGAGAGCCTAAATGGATCAAAATTTTACATAGTTATTGTTGGTGACTTTTCTAGGTTCACTTGAGTCATATTCCTGAAATATAAGGATGACTCATTTGATTCCTTCCTAAGTCTTACTCAAAGACTTCAAAAGGAAAAATCATCCTCAATTCTAAGACTAGGGCTGATCATGGGGGTGAATTTGAAAATGAAAAATTTTCAAGTTTTTGTGTCAATTCTGGCATAACCCATGAATTTTCATTTCATCAGGCACCATCTCAAAATGGTGTTTTAGAGCGTAAGAATCGCTCTACAAGAATGCACCCGAACTTTGCTCTTGGAGTCTGAGCTTCAAAAATATTTCTAGGTTAAAGCTATTAATATGGCATGTTATGTTCTTAATAGAACTCTCTTAAGGCCTATTATTAAGAAAACTCCTTATGAGCTTTATTATGAGAAGTCTCCTAGGATTTCATATTTTGATGGTGTTTGGAAGTTGGTGTTATTTATTACACTCCTATGATCGGCTTGATAAGTTTGATGCTATAGGCGATGAAGGCATCTTTATTGGCTATTCAACAAAAAGCAAAGCTTATCGAGTCTTTAATAAAAGGACTTTTGTTATAAAAGAATCCTTGCATATTTCATTTGATGAAACAAAGTTAGGAGACCTAAACCAAATCATTTAGATTGTGATGATGAAGGTACCCCCTTCATCAATGTATCAAAAATGGAAGATACATGAAATTTATATGATCTTTCGAAAGAATGGGTATACCATAAGGATCACCCTCAAGAATAGATTATAGGTGATATTGAACAAGGTGTAAAAATCCAATCTCATTTTAGAGCTGATTTGTCCTTAATGCCTTCGTTTCTCAACTTGAACCCAAGAAAGTGAGGCATTAAAGGATGAATCATGGGTTGTAGCTGTGCAGGAGGAGATACTCTAATTTACAAGGAACCATGTTTGGGACTTGGTACCTACTCCTGAGGGCAATTCCATCATTGCAACTAAGTGGGTGTTTCAAAATAAATTGGATGAATCTGGTTCAATAATCAGGAATAAAGCCAGACTTGTAGCTCAAGGCTATAACCAATAGGAGGGTATTGACTTTGATGAGACATATGCTCTTGCTACTCGCTTGGAGTCCATACAAATGCTACTTGCCTTTGCAAGTGCAAAGGATTTCAAGCTATATCAAATTCATGTGAAGAGTGCTTTTCTTAATGGATATATTAAGGAAGAAGTTTATGTTCATCAGCTTCCTAGATTCGAGGACCTAGCACACCCAGAGAATGTATATAAGCTCAATAAGGTGTTATATGGACTTAAACAAGCTCCCAGGACCTGGTATGATAGGCTTAGGACCTTCCTTCTCTAGCATGGATATAGAATTGGAGTTGTTGATTCAACACTTTTTGTAAAAGAAGGAAATGACATCCTACTGGTTCAAATATATGTCGATGATATTATATTTGGATCAACCAAGGAGTCCCTATGTCAGCATTTTTGTGAGACTATGAAGATTGAGTTCGAAATTAGTATGATGGGTGAACTTAAATTCTTTTCAGGACTCCAAATTCAACAATTAGACACAAGAATTTACATTAGTCAAACAGAATATGTTGAAATCTCAAGAAGTTTAACTTTGAAAATGTAAATGGCAAAGAGACTCCATTTGCTCTATCTACTTCTCTTAGTGAAGACTTATCCAGCAAGAAGGTAGATGAAAATAAATACTGGGGTATGATAGGTTCACTACTATATCTTACAGCTTCTAGACCTGATATTCTTTTTGCTACATGTATATGTGCGAGATTCCAATCCGAACCAAAGGAATCTCATTTTAATGTAGTAAAAAGAATATTTAGATACCTAAACAGCACAAAAGACCTTGGTCTTTTTTATCCTAAAGCACAAACCTTAGATCTATTATCCTATAGTGATGCAGACTATGGAGGGAGTCCAACAGACCGAAAGAGCACTAGCGGCACATGTCATTTTATTGGAGAATCTTTGGTCTCATGGTTCTCTATGAAATAGACTTGTGTTTCACTTTCTACGACAGAAGCAGAGTATATTGCTGATTCACTTACTTATTCTCAGGTCATTTGGATGAGACAGACTTTGTCCAACTTTGGATTGATTTTTGCGCAATCCAAAATATTATGTGATAATACAAGCATAATAAATTTATCCAAAAATTCGGTACATCATTCACGTACCAAACACATAGATATTTGACATCATTTCCTTAGAGATAATGTGCTTCAAGGTTCCATTCAATTAGAATTTGTAGACACACAAAACCAATTGGCAGACATCTTTGCAAAACCTCTTGTAGCAGAGAGATTCTACTTTATAAGAAGAAAATTAGGACTTTGTACAATAAAAGAGATTCAAAACTAACAAATTCATTGATATGTAATTTATTTGTATTTATAAAAATCCCTAAGGGCCTTATTACAATTTAGCCATTTTTGCTAGAAGGGGTAAACTGTAATATTTTCATATGTTTGAAAATATCAAGGTATTGTTTGCAATATGGTTGCTTAACTTAGGTTGTTGACTACATTATTTTTCAACACCTAAGTTGATTAAAATTTTTTCCAACCACTTAAGTGGTCATGTGACTTGCACATCACCCATCCCATATAAAAAAGGCCAAGTGAAAGCACTTGCCTCATTCCACTCTTTGCAAACCCTAGTTCACCTCCTCAAGTGTCTCTCCAAGCCCTAGCCACGAAGAGAAGAATCATCTCCAAGCTTAAACTTTAGGTATACTGTTATCTTCTTATCAAATCGTGCTTCCATGAGTCAATCTTAATCTTGTTTTTCACTTTCTCAAAACCTTTCTTGCTGCTGCAATATTTTCTTGTCAGGTACTAGATGGTACCACTACCCATCATTGGTACCGATACTAGCTTGGAGCAGTAGTGCCTGCCTTAGAGAGGAGGTACAGATACTGAAGATGAGTATCGGCACTAGCTCGAATTTATGGTTAGAATAGAAATCAACCAGTACCGGTACTAATCACCAGTACCAGTACATGTAGGCTTATGTGTGTTTTTTAAGGCACACAACAAAGGAAATATTATGTTTTACTCATTATTTTCTCCTACTCTTGTTGCCTATTTTTCAGATGGCACCTAAATCTAAGAGTGACGGAAAGTCTCCTCATGATGCATTTCACAAATTTTGCATCAATGAGGATGCCAAATCAAAGTTTGATTGCTATAAAGGCCTAAAACTTCACCATTGTAGGCCAGTTGAGTGGAGTGATTTTTCTCTACAACTCTTTAATGTCACCACCTGTATTTCTAAACAAAAACTCATGCATTTCTTTGATGAGTCATTTTTTGTTGATGTTCCTGGAGTATGTCCTGATGTCAACTGCTTGTTTTTTGCCAATCTCCAAGAACAAGAAAATTGAGGCCATCTTGTCCTAACGTCAAATGTATTCAGTCAAAAATCACCATCACACCAAAATTCTTATCAACTATCACTGAATGCCAAAATGAAGGTCATGTTTTTAACACTTTTAAGGAGCAATTTCCTACTTATAAAATCCATGAAATTCTCTTGCTCCCTAACTGTCAAGGGAAAGCATTGGTTGCCCTAAACATGACCCTGTTTGCTTATGTTCTTTTTCAAATTTTAGCATGAAATTTAAGGGCTAAAAAGTCAGGATTCCACAAAATTCCCGTTGACATTTTACCATTAATTTATGCTATCATCACAAGTTTTTCGGTAATTTGGAACATGGTTTTCCTTCATTTTCTTAGACACCATTACCGTGCTTCTGCTTTACCATTGGACATTGTGGTATCTCACATTCTTCACAAAAATAAAATCTCTTCTTAAAAAAGTGGTCTATTTCAAATGGTCAACTCTCTGAAAAATGGGAGTGAAACCTACTAGAGAGGAATCCTCTAGTGATAATGAAGAAGGGCATGTTGATCCAAATGGTCAATCTTCTTCTTATCAACCTTCAGACTCATCCTCGGCTTTTGTTCCAATAACCTATCCATATCTAGAATCCAAAACACCTTGGGTAAACCTATCTCATGGGTCTAACACCAATCCCAATATGATTACTACTTTCAATTATATTGGTCAAAATCTATCTAACCTCAATTTTGCCTTCCATCACATGGAATGCAAGTTTCATGATCTTTCTCTTTCCATTGAGTCCTCCCATGTTGCTTGATGAGAACCTCATCATGAGCCATAACTAGCTCATTTTGACCCAATACAAAGGATAAAAGCTCCTACATATCTCAAGGAAAAGCTTAACTCAGAGAATTCTGAGTTTGAGAAGAAAACAAGTCATAAGGGGTAAAAGTGCAATTTTACCAGTATAATCTGCATACAGGGTAATTCAGGGCCCAAACATAGGTCAAAACAGCTTAATAAGAATAAAAGTGGGATGAGATGATCTAGCAAGGGGCTACAGCACTTCCAAGGAACCAAATGATAATCTGTAACCCTAAAACAACCCACTTCAATTCACAAGGTTCGAGGCAAAGTAAAAATAGAATAAACCCTCTAAAATTCATAGAAAAATAATCTCTAGGGTTTAGAACCTTCAATTTGGCCTTTAGAACCCATTTTGACCTACATTGAGAACCATGCCCAATTAATAACTTAATTTGGGTTTTTGCGCAAATTGACCGGTCAAACAAGGTTTAATATGAAAATAAAATTTACCATCAGATTCCTTAGGTTCTAATTAGTCATGTATAAAAACTTGAGCCTAAGAAGAAACCTCCTTGACCGACTTCACACTTTGGTCCTCATATATTTACTCTTTGGCCCTCAACTTTTGAACCCTCGCATTTTGGCCCCTAACTCTCCTTCGTTCTTTGCAAACAGGTCCCTCCTGCAAAACCCTGCCAGCACCATGCTCCGGCGACCTTGCGCGGAGCATGGCGCCGCGCAGGGTGAGGTGGAGGACCTGGCAAGTGTACCGGGGGTGCCCTGCGTCGTCAGCCGTCGCAGGAGCACCCCCATGGTCATTGTAGCCCCCCATACCGGCCGTGCGAACGCACGGACGGTATGGGTTCGTATTCCGACCATTCTCCGGCGAGGGAGACACGTCGTCTCCCTCCGCCTTCCTCCCTGCTTCAACCCTATAAATACCCTCCGCCGCTCCACCGACCAAAACAGCCTGGATCTGACGGAGAAAACCCCCAGCTTTCTTCTCTTCTTTCTCCGGCAGACGCTCACCAGCTCCGGCGACTTCCTCCCCCTCCACCTCTTCGCTCTGCCGCACTACCAGCAGCAGAGACCTCCTCCCCTGCTCTTCCCGCGCCACGCCGCACCCAGCTGGCGCCTCTCCAGCCCTCTGCTCGCCGCCGCCCCTCTCTCTGAGCATCATCTTCTCCGGCGACAGTCGATACGACTGTCGCCCTGTTCCTCCCCCTTCGTCCCTGCAGTTAAGTTAGACTTACTCCCCTTCTCCTCCTCTTTCTTTCCCCGCTTTCGATTTAGTCAATTAAGCCCTCTACCGACCCTGTTCACCCTCATCCTCTCCGCCTCCGACCACCCTCCGGCGAGCCGCTCCCATCACCTCAGCGACCCACACGGCTCGCCGACCACCGCAGAACCTCCGCCTCCTTACCCTGATCCTCTTCCGCCCCTCCACTTCCCACCAAACACCCTCTGCAGATCCACCGAACACACCCACTCCCTCGCTCACAGTTTGACCTAGGACGACCTGATAGCTCCATCTCGCCCCCTGCAGACCCCCTGACCACCTTCGCCGTGCCACGGCGAAGGTCCCCCGCCTGTCTGATTTGGCCGAGAGGCCATTCTATTGATTTCAGGTTCCAGGCCTTGACCGCCATTGGCGAGGAAGCTCGAAGCTTGCTCGAGGTTGCTCCAAGCCTAGATATCCCAGGTTGAAGAGCCACGGCCAGCGCGAAAGAGTCTTGCGCACACACCCTGGCCCTCAATTGGAGTTGCGCGCCTCAACAGCTGCTGCAATTGGAAGCACCATCCCTGCTGCAGGCGTGAGAGAAAAGGGGTGCGCGGATAGTCCCACCTCGGGAGTTTCTGAAGCCACACACCCACATAAATTGCAAAAGTGCCACCATCTGTTTGCCTCAGTTACCACGGGGTGAGGTCCCTCTCACCCGACCCGACCCGACTCGGCCTCGTCCGTGACCACGCTCCGCGGACCTGGCCCGACCCGATTAGACTGACCTGCACTCCTCGCCCACCACGCACGCCGGTGGGCCTGGACCCGGGCCTGACCCAAACCCGATTACCCGGTAGCGCTCTGGGAGAGCTTCCGAAGAGTGATTTCAGAGAGAGAGATACGCGGGGGAGGGGGGTAGAGTAGGTTTTTGCCTCTTGACGAAAAAACTCTGAAGTGTGCAGGCCAAAGAAGAAGAAGCAGACCCGCTGAAGAAGAAGGAGCTGCTGCACTGTAGCGAAGGCATCGTTAAGTCGTCTCAGCACCGGGGCAGACGACGGAAGGTCAGCAGCCAGAGCAGGAAAGAAGACAGGCTGAAGCAGAAGGAAGAGCAACGGCCATCGCGAAAGAAGAAAAAGAGAGGTCAAGGCAGGTGAAGACAAAGAAGAAGAAGGAATGAAGAGAAGCAAGAAGCAAGAAAAGAAGAAGACGATCTGACAAAAAAAAAAAAAAAAGAAAGAAAGGAAACAAGGAAGAACAGAAGAAGAAGAGCACGAGGGGAAGATCTGAACGAAGAAGAAGAAGAAGAAGAAGAGCACGAGGGGAAGATCTGAAGAAAGCAGAAGATCTGAACGAAGAAGAAGAACAGGAAGAACCAAAGACAAAGAGGAAGAAAGAAGAAAAGAAGAAGAAGCCAAATTTTCATCTCTCTCTCTCTCTCTCTTTATTTTTGTAATAGAACTTGTATATCTCTAGAATACAACTTGCTCCCTGAGTTCGACCTCGGGAACTCTTTTATTTTTCCGAGTAAAAAAAATTTTATATGAAACGTTGGTAACAACCGGCTTTACTACAACGATATAACTGAAACCGCCGACGCTTTCATTTTGGCGCCGCTGCCGGGGAGCAACGGCTATTCTAGAGGTAAACATTCCTGTATCTTTTAATTTCTGATAATCTCCTCTCTTTTGTGCAGCTACAGGAACTCAAGAAGACAAGCAACCACACGACAACCACTCCGAAGACAGGTAAATCTTTTCTCTCACTATTAACCCCTACACTCTAAAGAGAAAGAAAAGAAAAGAACAAAGCAATATAGGGCTAACCTGTCTTCCATACTTAGTAACCATAAAAAGTTGCATGTTTTCAACTCATCACTCCTGCACACTATTAAGGGTATTTAAGGGCTAACACATTCTTGCTTGAGCCCTAATTGCCCAACAAAGAGTTAAATGGACCAAGTAGAGCCAACATAAGGTCAAACATTAGGATTTCAGTAGAGACACACCCCTTAATCAAGAATTGAGGAAATCCTAAAGAGGTGTGCCCAAGCCATTGATTGAAAATAATTAACAAGAAAAATCCTAAACAATTGGCTCTCTCTAAACACTTGAACCCTAAAAGACAGGACCTAAAAGCTCTTAAAGAAAAAAATAGGTAAAGTTGACCCCTTTGGGTTAACCAACCTTAAATTAGGTCACTCTTTGCACTTAAAAAGACTAAAGTTCAAGTAAAACCTTAAGCACCCTGATCTTAAAATTGGTAGACTTAAGAGGTCAAGATCCCCATTCTGGTCTACCTGGAACCGCAGTGACAAGAGAGGTCGGGTGGGGGAAACCCTGTAACCCGTGGGGACGCTCTACCGTGTAGGGGTCTTCGCGGGACTCTCCCTCTCTGGCTGCCCAGGTAATTCTCAGGTGGACGATCTTTCTGATCAAGGGGTCCATCTGCCCCGCACCTCTATAGTCACCCAACACATTTTTGGGTGTCTTGATTGGGTCCATCACCTTCTAAACTTACCTCTCCCAACTGTGCATGTACGGAAGGAGGTCTCTAAGACCACCCTTAAGACCTCCATTAGAAATTCACTCTCGTCAAGGCCAAGCCTCGACGCCCGTGTTTGTGCAGCAACACCCTCACATTATTCTCTCTTCTGATTCAGAACCAAGTTCTTCTTCTTCCCCCATCATGGCTCAGCCAGTTGAGGAAGAAAATAATCTGGAACACCAGCTCCAGCGACTCAATGACCTCTTCCAAAACTTCGTGCACCCACCGCAGCGTCCTATGATGCGGGACCACTACAATCCTGCTGCGGTGGCCATTGAGCCTCGAGTCAGAATCCCGATTGGAGGACCTGATTCCGAATTAAAGCCCAACATGATTCACGCTATACCTAAATTCCATGGGCTTAATTCTGAAGATCCCTTCCAACACATCAAACAGCTAAAGCATCTGGCCCACACTTTTGGATCAGATGCGCAAAATCGGGATATTCTTCTCATGAAGATGTTCTCCTTTTCTCTTATGGACAAGGCCGCCCATTGGTATCAAACTCAGACCCGGCCGATCAACACTTGGGAAGAACTTCAATCCGAGTTTTTGAAAAAGTTCTTTCCCGTTGGTCGGACCAACGCCTTGCGCCATCAGATTACACACTTCACTCAACAATCAGGAGAACCTCTCCATGAGGCATGGGATCGTTTTCAGGATCTCATGAGGAAGTGCCCCCATCACGGAGTTCCTAAATGGGAACAAGTCCAATCTTTTTACCAGGGACTCCGTGAGGACATCCGCCTTTTCGTCAATGCAACCTGCGGAGGAAACATCATGGGTCAACATGAAGACACCGTATGGGAGATTCTCGAAAACATGTGCGAGAACTCCATCAACAATGACTCCATGGGATTATTCGACAGGACGAATACCCGCGCAGCGACGAATCTTAAGGGAGCACATGAGACGCAGGGCCTGTCCGCATCAGTCGACCTGGAATTAATGGCCAGTCGATTGGACAAGGTCTCAATCATTGAAAAGAAGGTGGATGAGCTGACTCAGCACTTGCAGCGAACCACCTCTGCGCGTAACTCCTTTGCACAACCTCCTTCCACACAGGAGACTGTGCAAAACATCCTACACCGATCCTCCCCTGGGATGGATCCATATCCATCCCCATCTGATTCTTGGACTGGAAGATCATCCGATCCTTTCTTCACCAGCCGGGGGAACTCCATTCCTCCTTTCCCTGATTCTCAGGAGGTTCCTCAGACCTGCGAGGACCTCAACGCCATCCAGAACGACCCATTCTCCAACACTTACAACCCTGGATGGCGAAACCATCCCAATTTTCAGTGGGCGGGAAATTCCCAAACCCAAAGACCACCTTTTCAGTCCCACCCACAGCCCTCTCATCACTACCAGCCGCCTCAGCCTCGGCCCAACCCTACTTATCCATCAGGGCCAAATCAAGATCAAATGTCCTTAATCCTTCAGACTCTGGCTGACATTCAAAAATCGAATGCGGCCATTCAAAAACAGCACAAGGACGAGCTTACTGAAGTTAAAACTCAGCTGGCCCAGTTGGCAAATTCTCGCCAGCCAGGCACACTCCCTTCCCAACCCCTTCCTAACCCAAATAACGTGCCAACCCAGAAGCGCGTTATGAATCCAAATTTAGGCCACGCTCAATGGATTTACCAGGCCCCTACTGCCCCATCTCCAGACGAGATGGAAGCCTCTACTTCTCATACGGGATTTCAGCAGCAGCCACCCCTCCTACCAAATCCAAACCAAAATCAGGCCGGATTAAATTCTGTAACAACACGTAGTGGTAAGACAACTCAGGACCCGCGTTATCCAAACCACTCCCAGCCTGATAATCATGACCCTAGGATAGTTATCCAAGGTACCGCTGTTCCAGACCCACAACCTGGACCTATCCTAGAGGAACCAACCAAGATCCCGTTTCCCGAAGCCCTGACCAAGGGAAAGAAGACCACCAAACCCGTGGCCCCTGAGGAGGACCTGGTCAAGCTCTTTGAGCAGGTCCACATAAACATCCCCTTGATGGATGCAATTCGCCACGTACCAGCTTACGCACGATTTCTAAAGAATATATGTACACCCCAGCGTAAGCCGCGAACCAAGGGAGGGAGCCCAATTGTTCTGTCAGAGCAAGCCAGCTCTGTAATCCTTAGTAGACTCCCACCCAAGGCAAAAGATCCTGGAACTCCCCTGATCTCCTGTAAGATAGGTGGTACCCAATTTGATAGAGCATTGTTAGACTTGGGAGCATCTATAAATCTGATACCCACATCCTTACTTGACCATCTGGAAGAATCTGAGCTGAAACCAACTGAGGTGACGTTACAATTAGCAGATCGATCTATAAAGTCACCAAAAGGGATTCTCGAGGATGTTATCGTAAGAGTGCGGGATTTCTATTTTCCAGTGGACTTTATAGTCTTAGACATGGATGCACCTGAGAACCCTAGGGATACACCAATCATTCTAGGGAGACCTTTCTTGGCTACTGCTAGAGCCAACATCAGCTGTGAGGAGGGCCAAATAGAGCTTAAGTTTGGAGATCAAACACTGAAAATTGATATATTTAAGGCCCAACAAGGAATTAATTGCGGCGTCATCGAGCAAATTTGTGACATCAAGACTTTGGTTGATGAATCACACCTCCAGAATGACTTGAGTATGCCTCATCAACCACAGAAGGATCTTGACCCGCTAACAGAGGAGTCCAATCCGGATGTCAACAACCCAGTAACTCCCACCCTTGAACCTCACATCTATACTGAACCACCCGCTGCTGCTGAAAACCCCATCCTTGAACTAAAACCCCTTCCTGCTCATTTGAAATACATCTTTTTGGGTTCTAATCAGACCCTTCCTGTGATCATCAATTCCAACCTCAATCCTGAACAGGAATCCCGTCTGATTGTTGTCCTCCAGCAACATCGCAGAGCCATCGGATGGACCCTCGATGATTTGACTGGAATAAGTCCCTCTTATTGTACTCATCATATCTATTCAGAAGAGGGCACACGACCTTCTCGTGAAATGCAGAGACGCTTAAACCCCAATCTGCAGGAGGTCGTGAAAAAGGAGATCATCAAGTGGTTAGATGCCGGGATCATCTACCCGATCTCCGATAGTCGTTGGGTGAGCCCAATTCAGGTCGTGCCTAAGAAGGCAGGACTCACCACTATAACGACTGAGACCGGAGAAATCATTCCTACCCGATTAGCCAACTCGTGGAGAGTCTGTATAGATTACCGTCGACTCAATTCCTCCACGAAGAAGGATCATTTCCCACTACCCTTCATTGATCAAATTCTCGAAAAACTAGCGGGAAATAGGTTCTTCTGCTTTCTTGACGGGTACTCCGGTTATAACCAGGTGGCAATCCATCCTGAGGACCAAGAAAAGACCACATTCACCTGCCCCTTCGGAACATACGCTTTCCGAAGGATGCCTTTCGGTCTTTGCAATGCACCCGCTACTTTTCAGCGATGCATGCTTGCCATATTCTCAGATATGGTAGGTGATTATCTGGAAGTCTTCATGGATGACTTTTCAGTTTTCGGAGCATCATTCGACGATTGCCTCCAACACTTGGTCCAGATACTCAGGCGGTGCATCGACGTGAATTTGGTTCTTTCCTGGGAAAAGAGCCATTTCATGGTGCCTGAGGGAATTGTCCTGGGACACTCAATTTCGGAGAAAGGTATCCAAGTGGATCGAGCTAAGGTTAATCTGATTTCTCGCCTTCCTATGCCTAGCTCGATCAGGGACATCCGCTCCTTTTTAGGGCATGTCGGTTTTTATCGGCGATTTATCCCTGATTTTTCAAAAATCGCACGCCCCCTGACCACTCTTCTCTCCAAGGATGTTCCCTTCGAAATCTCCAAGGAATGCACTCAAGCATTTGAAATCCTGCGTGACCGAGTCACCCAAGCCCCGATCCTACAGTCCCCTGATTGGTCTCAACCCTTTGAGATCATGTGTGATGCATCCGACTTCGCTGTAGGAGCGGTTTTGGGGCAGAAAAATGACAAGAAACCTGTGGTCATTTACTACGCCAGCAAAACACTCGATGAGGCTCAGCGTAACTATACAGTTACTGAGAAAGAGCTGCTAGCTGTAGTATTTGCCCTAGAGAAGTTCAGATCGTACCTTCTGGGTTCCCATGTCATCATATACTCGGATCACACGGCTGTGAGGCATCTCCTTGCAAAAAAGGACGCGAAACCTCGATTGATCCGATGGATCTTGCTGTTGCAAGAATTTGACCTCGAGATTCGCGATAAAGCGGGAAAACAAAACGTGGTAGCTGATCACTTGTCCCGTCTTCCTTCTGAAATGATAGACCCTTCCGGACCCATCACTGAGCATTTTCCCGATGAGCACCTGCTGACTATTGGTACTAGCCTTCCATGGTTTGCTAATATTGTAAATTACTTGGCATCTCATCAGACCCCGTCCGATTGGCCGAAGGCCAAGAAAGACAAATTACGCTCCGATGCCAAGTATTACATTTGGGAAGACCCGTACCTCTTCCGCATAGGTGCCGATCAGATCATCCGGAGATGTGTCCCGGAAGGGGAAGTCAACAATATCCTTTCTTTCTGCCATGACCAGGCATGCGGTGGCCATTTTGCCGGGCATAAAACCGCATCAAAAGTCCTCCAGTGCGGCTTTTACTGGCCCACACTGTTCAAAGACGCATACAGTCATTGCAAGGCATGCAGTCGTTGCCAGACTTTGGGCAACATGAGCCATCGCGACATGATGCCTATGCAACCGATTCTAGTATGCGAAATCTTTGATGTTTGGGGGATTGATTTTATGGGCCCCTTTCCTATTTCGGATGGTTTCGAATACATTCTGTTGGCTGTGGACTACGTGTCCAAATGGATCGAAGCCATACCGACCCGAACCTGTGATCACAAAATCGTTCTCAAATTCATTCATCAACACATTTTCTCAAGGTTCGGGATTCCTCGTGCAATAATCTCTGATGGGGGAACCCATTTCACAAATGCTCAGTTTAGGTCACTGATGACCAAATACGGGGTGTCTCACCGAATCTCTACTCCTTACCACCCCCAAACTAATGGTCTAGCTGAGCTGTCAAATCGGGAGATCAAGAAAATCCTGCAGGTCACTGTTCGACCTGACAGGAAGGACTGGTCGTCCCGACTTCCGGAAGCATTGTGGGCCTATAGGACCGCCCACAAGACCCAATTGGGCATGTCTCCCTTTAGATTGGTGTACGGAAAGGCATGCCACCTTCCCGTCGAACTGGAGCATAAAGCCTATTGGGCAGTACGGAACTGTAATCTAGATCTTTCCAAGGCTGGGACCCACAGAAAACTCCAAATCAGCGAGATCGATGAATTGCGCATAGACGCGTACGAGAACTCGCAAATCTACAAGGAGCGGGTTAAAGCCTTCCACGACAAACACATCTCAAGAAAGATCTTCCATCCTGGTCAAAAGGTCCTACTCTTTGATGCCCGACTCAAACTCTTCCCAGGAAAACTGAGATCTAAGTGGGTCGGACCATATTTGGTCCGACAGGTTTTTGGAAATGGAGCAATCGAAATCAGTCCACTCAGCCACGATTCTGAACCTTTCATCGTGAATGGTCAAAGACTCAAGCCGTTCATTGATGTAACTTCTACTGATTTGGCTGAGGCATCTTATATCCTCCGTTCCCCTTGAGCTTATTGCGCCCAGCCGATGGCGTAAAACTCAGCGCTTAACGGGAGGCAGCCCGTCATTCTCTTTGAAAACCTGAAACTTGTTCTGACACCTTTCAGCACTCGAAGTTCACCCTTATAGACAGCCGACCCCAACTCAGATGTTCGCATCTGAAATTTGAAATCGTTCGCAAAAATTCAACCCGACCCATCCACTCACCCAAATTTCTGTCTTAAGGAATGAACTAAGACCCCCTAGGTTACAATGAGGACATTGCAAATCTTAGGCATGGGGGGGTAGGAAAGTGCAAAAACTTGTAAGAAAAGGTTTCAAACAAAAAATTCACATATGCCAAAAATACCATAAAAATTAAAAAAAAAAAAAAAAAAAATTTCGAAAAAGAATAAGAGGAAAAGAGGAGAAGGAAAATTTTGTGAAGGAGAGAACAAACAAAATGAAAAAGGAGCACAAAATTATGAAAAAAAAAGAGTGATAGTCATTAGTAAGAAACTAAGGAATTAACCTAAGTTCTAGACCTCATTCAAGAAAATAACTGAAAAGTGCACAATGAGATTAGTAAGAATGCAAACCTTAGGCATTCTTGAATAGACTCTTAGTACCCATTAAGATCTGGACACTCCTCAAGAGGTTGAGGAAAATGAAAAGCTGAAGTATTAGGTCTAAGGCTTAGGGAGTATTCGGCCTCGTTAACTAATTTTTGGTTTACGGGACTCAGTAACCTAAGCACCCTAATCTCACACACAGCCTGGTTCAGTAAGCGTAAAAATCAGAATCACGCAGAAGCGTCGCAAAAATCTGAAAAGAACACCTAGAATAGGAGCGGCCGATCAACACAAGTTGATTTGGACGAGTTCCCAGCGCAGAGAGGCGGGAAATCCCCTCGAAGATGCGTAACAAAATATCATCTCCTCGGTGCTTGTCTCTTAGGATATTTACATATCCTACGGGGGGCATGTAAGCACTCTGCTGGTTCAGATTCCATGGATGGCATTATCTCGAAGTGTCAATTGCCAAGGTCTGGATTCGGCCACGGAATACCATGGATGGGATTATCTCGAAATCTCAATAGCCAGGGTTCCGGGGGTTGCCATGGGCGGTGCTATCTCGAAGCATCGATCGCCAGGAACCCTTGAGGATTGATGATGGGAGCAAGGAATCTGATACAGACCGTGTTGAAAAGCCAATCCTAGGCTAGAACTAAAAAGAAAAAGAGAGAGAAAACTCTCCAAACAGAAAAAACTTTCTATCTCTCTCTTACAAAACGCACTGCGAACTGGGCCAGGGCTAAAATCATTTCAAGCACGGGTGCTTTAACCACGAAGTCCAATAAACCTTAGGTTAGTTCTTGCGGGCCTTAAAAACCTTTGCTAAAAGACTGAGACTAAGGCTAGATAGATTTGGATCTTGATTGGTACTAGAGTATCTTTTAGGCCTATGGTCAGCATTCTAACCTAATCTATGCTCAAATAAAAAGGCACTTATCTAAAACCATTGAAAACTTCATGGTCTAGAACAAGGGTTGAAACCTTAAGTTTTTTTTGCTAAGGGACTAGCAAAAGCTAGGCATGGGGGTATGATGAGAACCTCATCATGAGCCATAACTAGCTCATTTTGACCCAATACAAAGGATAAAAGCTCCTACATATCTCAAGGAAAAGCTTAACTCAGAGAATTCTGAGTTTGAGAAGAAAACAAGTCATAAGGGGTAAAAGTGCAATTTTACCAGTATAATCTGCATACAGGGTAATTCAGGGCCCAAACATAGGTCAAAACAGCTTAATAAGAATAAAAGTGGGATGAGATGATCTAGCAAGGGGCTACAGCACTTCCAAGGAACCAAATGATAATCTGTAACCCTAAAACAACCCACTTCAATTCACAAGGTTCGAGGCAAAGTAAAAATAGAATAAACCCTCTAAAATTCATAGAAAAATAATCTCTAGGGTTTAGAACCTTCAATTTGGCCTTTAGAACCCATTTTGACCTACATTGAGAACCATGCCCAATTAATAACTTAATTTGGGTTTTTGCGCAAATTGACCGGTCAAACAAGGTTTAATATGAAAATAAAATTTACCATCAGATTCCTTAGGTTCTAATTAGTCATGTATAAAAACTTGAGCCTAAGAAGAAACCTCCTTGACCGACTTCACACTTTGGTCCTCATATATTTACTCTTTGGCCCTCAACTTTTGAACCCTCGCATTTTGGCCCCTAACTCTCCTTCGTTCTTTGCAAACAGGTCCCTCCTGCAAAACCCTGCCAGCACCATGCTCCGGCGACCTTCCATGCTCCGCGCAGGGTGAGGTGGAGGACCTGGCAAGTGTACCGGGGGTGCCCTGCGTCGTCAGTCGTCGCAGGAGCACCCCCATGGTCATTGTAGCCCCCCATACCGGCCGTGCGAACGCACGGACGGTATGGGTTCGTATTCCGACCATTCTCCGGCGAGGGAGACACGTCGTCTCCCTCCGCCTTCCTCCCTGCTTCAACCCTATAAATACCCCCCGCCGCTCCACCGACCAAAACAGCCTGGATCTGACGGAGAAAACCCCCAGCTTTCTTCTCTTCTTTCTCCGGCAGACGCTCACCAGCTCCGGCGACTTCCTCCCCCTCCACCTCTTCGCTCTGCCGCACTACCAGCAGCAGAGACCTCCTCCCCTGCTCTTCCCGCGCCACGCCGCACCCAGCTGGCGCCTCTCCAGCCCTCTGCTCGCCGCCGCCCCTCTCTCTGAGCATCATCTTCTCCGGCGACAGTCGATACGACTGTCGCCCTGTTCCTCCCCCTTCGTCCCTGCAGTTAAGTTAGACTTACTCCCCTTCTCCTCCTCTTTCTTTCCCCGCTTTCGATTTAGTCAATTAAGCCCTCTACCGACCCTGTTCACCCTCATCCTCTCCGCCTCCGACCACCCTCCGGCGAGCCGCTCCCATCACCTCAGCGACCCACACGGCTCGCCGACCACCGCAGAACCTCCGCCTCCTCACCCTGATCCTCTTCCGCCCCTCCACTTCCCACCAAACACCCTCTGCAGATCCACCGAACACACCCACTCCCTCGCTCACAGTTTGACCTAGGACGACCTGATAGCTCCATCTCGCCGCCTGCAGACCCCCTGACCACCTTCGCCGTGCCACGGCGAAGGTCCCCCGCCTGTCTGATTTGGCCGAGAGGCCGTTCTATTGATTTCAGGTTCCAGGCCTTGACCGCCATTGGCGAGGAAGCTCGAAGCTTGCTCGAGGTTGCTCCAAGCCTAGATATCCCAGGTTGAAGAGCCACGGCCAGCGCGAAAGAGTCTTGCGCACACACCCTGGCCCTCAATTGGAGTTGCGCGCCTCAACAGCTGCTGCAATTGGAAGCACCATCCCTGCTGCAGGCGTGAGAGAAAAGGGGTGCGCGGATAGTCCCACCTCGGGAGTTTCTGAAGCCACACACCCACATAAATTGCAAAAGTGCCACCATCTGTTTGCCTCAGTTACCACGGGGTGAGGTCCCTCTCACCCGACCCGACCCGACTCGGCCTCGTCCGTGACCACGCTCCGCGGACCTGGCCCGACCCGATTAGACTGACCTGCACTCCTCGCCCACCACGCACGCCGGTGGGCCTGGACCCGGGCCTGACCCGAACCCGATTACCCGGTAGCGCTCTGGGAGAGCTTCCGAAGAGTGATTTCAGAGAGAGAGATACGTGGGGGAGGGGGGTAGAGTAGGTTTTTGCCTCTTGACGAAAAAACTCTGAAGTGTGCAGGCCAAAGAAGAAGAAGCAGACCCGCTGAAGAAGAAGGAGCTGCTGCACTGTAGCGAAGGCATCGTTAAGTCGTCTCAGCACCGGGGCAGACGACGGAAGGTCAGCAGCCAGAGCAGGAAAGAAGACAGGCTGAAGCAGAAGGAAGAGCAACGGCCATCGCGAAAGAAGAAAAAGAGAGGTCAAGGCAGGTGAAGACAAAGAAGAAGAAGGAATGAAGAGAAGCAAGAAGCAAGAAAAGAAGAAGACGATCTGACAAAAAAAAAAAAAAAAGAAAGAAAGGAAACAAGGAAGAACAGAAGAAGAAGAGCACGAGGGGAAGATCTGAACGAAGAAGAAGAAGAAGAAGAAGAGCACGAGGGGAAGATCTGAAGAAAGCAGAAGATCTGAACGAAGAAGAAGAACAGGAAGAACCAAAGACAAAGAGGAAGAAAGAAGAAAAGAAGAAGAAGCCAAATTTTCATCTCTCTCTCTCTCTCTTTATTTTTGTAATAGAACTTGTATATCTCTAGAATACAACTTGCTCCCTGAGTTCGACCTCGGGAACTCTTTTATTTTTCCGAGTAAAAAAAATTTTATATGAAACGTTGGTAACAACCGGCTTTACTACAACGATATAACTGAAACCGCCGACGCTTTCATTGCTTATTCCACTCAACAACCTAAACAAAGGAAGAGGAATCAACCAAAAGTGCCTCAAGAATATAGTGAAAGAAGGCAAAAGCACTTCCAAGACCCATCTTCTGTCCCTTCTCCAATTGTGGAAGAAGAACCAATACTTCATGATGATGAAGAAGAAGAAGACACTGCTGATGAAGAAGTTTCATATGAAGATGATGATGATAGTGATGATGGTGGACATGCTCAAAAGCTCAACAGAAAATGTCCTACGAACTAGTTTAATTTTTAATCATGTTGCTAGTTCAATTTGTATAACATCTATGCTTTTCTAAACTTGTTTGACATATTGCTAGTTTGTTTACTTTTGTGTTTTGTTGAACATGCACATTTTGATCTTATTTGTATGACTTTTCTCATTTAAGTGAAGTAGTTTGCTCATGTCTCATGCTTCTTAAAAATGTATTTTTTATCCATCTTTTTTATGTGCTTGACAAAAAGGGGGAGATAAAATGGTATGGATACTTCATATTTAAAATAGAAGATAGGCTTAGTTTGCGGGGGAGGTTGTTCACTCCTTGTCGAGTTTTTTACTCTTCTCTTATTAAGTTTCTGCTTACTTTTAAATATGGGTATCTTGTTTGTTTTGTCAACACCAAAAAGGGGTGATTGTTGGAACCTAGTTCCACTTCTCTTTCGTGTTTTGGTGTTAACAAAGCCGTTTTAAAGTCTAATGCAGTTATGAAATGTTACAGGACTATACAAGAAATAGAATTTGTGGATGCTCGTAAGCAACAAGAAAGCATTGAAGATATGAAGGTAGAAGATTATAGCTTTGTTTCATTTATTGTATTTTAGAATCTTTGTATGTCTCCCAACAAGTAAAAAAGAATCTAGGACTTAAAATCAATGTAGAGATAATTAGGGTTCATATTAACGCTCAATCGTTTATCTTTTCAGCTCAAAATTGATTCTTTCAAAATAAAGTTGCATAGATTAGATGGGTTTACTCTGAAAATTGACTTACACTTATAATATTAGGTACTTGTAGCAAGTATTAGTACTAGTCATAAGTACCGGTACATGCTAAGCATAGATTTGGGCCTAAGTCCCGAATAGTGAACAAGTATCGGTTCTGATCATGAGTATCGGTACCAAGTGGTCACAGTTTATGAACTTGGTTTTGCCTGGACCTTAGAAGTACTGGTACATATAGGTCACAACCCCATAGCCTATGAGTCACAAGTACTGGTACTTATGATCAGTACTAGTACCAAGTGCCTTTGTTGGTACTCAACAAAATGCACCGAGTACCAGTACCAATGATCAGTACCGGTACCCCAAGCACTGTTGAACTGACTGTAGGCAGTTAGTATTGATACCAAAAGTTCAGTACCAGTACCAACTAATCGTTGTGACTAACCTGAATGGCTATTTTACAATTAATCTTAATCCTACACTTCCCTTTCTTCCCCTAACAACTAGTATTCGTAGGCGAGGTGTTTAGTGGCCTATATATACACTCCTTGAGTATCATTTGTAGAGAACCAATAAGCTAAAAATATTCTCTTTGCCTACACTTTCTTTTTCCAATTTTCTAGCTGCAAAGGAGCTTGTCTTGTTGCTCTCTTCACAAGGCTATTCTCTAGTTGCAATAAGTTCCTAAGGCAATTGCGTTCTTAGAAAATTGTCTATTTTTGCTTTCGCATTCTAGTTAGAATTTATATATCATCTATTAAGAAATACACTTGTCGGAGACTTAGGAATTAGTTGTAAGATTTTGTTTGTATCTTGCTTACACCTGTAATCTTTATTTCTTTTTGTCATCTTGTATTTGGGTTGAGAGAACCCTTTAATTACCTCAGGTTATTAGTAAATTGATTCCCTCTGGGTTGAGGGAATTGGGTTAACAAATCCTAAGTTGAGAGACTTAGGTAGTAGAGTACCCAAGTGAGGGGAACCACTATACATCTTGTGTGCTTTTTGTGGTTTGATTATTCTTGTAATTTTTTATATACCACACTATTCATCCCCCCTTCTAGTGTGCTTGTGCTCTACAGATCCTTCAAAGGATTCTCCTTTGTAGCCCCAGAAGGTTTGCATTTCAGGGTGAGGTCTTCCTCAAAGAAACAAGCTTTTTGTCCCCATTATAATCTGAGAGGACAAGCATTAGGCAGGCCGAAGAAACTGAGCAAATAGGACAATGCAGCAGTGCTTAATGTGGCATGAGCAGTGGTGGTTAAGAAAGGGAGCAATCAGGTGCAGGGATGAAATTCCTCACCTGGAATGTGCATGGGGTGCACAACAGTTTTAGACATTATTTGCTAGTTTTGTTTGTTTCACAATTGCTTGTAGATGCTGAATTTGGGAATTATTGCCGGCTCTTGATGTACTAGGATTGCCATGTTTCTAGTCCTCCAATTCAACATAGCTTGGAGGTGGTGTGTGGGTAAAGACATTCCTTGAGTTTATTGCATTTGAGTTACTGGTCTCTACTCTCTTAGATGCTAAGGGACTCATTGTTGCAATATTGGAAAAATCCTTTGCTTAGTTTACAGGATTTGGATGCACCATCTTTAACATTCAGCCACTATATGGCTTATCCTAACATTATTTGCATGAATTGTACCATTTGCAACATTCAGCAGGCTAGGATTCTTTGATCGTTCAAGCCAACCTTGATGGGGAAAACTGCTCCTAGAACTCAAGGCACCTAAACTGGTTAATGGAACCCTGTTTACTTTAACACAACTCACTGATGCAGGATCTTGTAGCTTAAAGAAGCTATTTAGGGGCTATATTGGCATTAATGAAGTTGGAGGTACATGAGTTTGAATGCAAAGGTCCCACGCCTTTTACGTCAAATACAATCAACTTAATTTGGCTGAAAATTTGAATGGAGAGATATACTGTGCAAACTACCCAAGTTTTTCTATTTGTGAAAATAGTAAAAAGTTATTGTAAAAGATTCCAGAAGTACCCATGTAAAAATCCAATTTGTTTTTTACAAATATACCTGGTGCATGCATACAAGAGCTGAAATTTAAAAAGTCAATCAAGAAAGCCGTTGGTTCCCACAACTTGACATGCCCACACAGCTCTCCACTCCTCTTCTTCTCCTACTCTCGCTATATCAATCTCTTGCAAGAAGGAACTAAGAACCAATCTCTTTATTATACTATACATTCTCTCTCTCTCCGTCTCTTCATCTCTGTGACTCTCTAGAAACTGAGATAATGCATGGTGTGAGTGTGGAAAATGCAAGTGGTTTTCTTTCTTTCTTTCTTTCTCCTTCTATCTCCTATCCATTGCTTTGCAACCAGAGAACAAAGAATCTCTTTTCCTTTCCAAATCACTCACTCTTCCTCTTCGAAACAGCTCTTTTTGCCTCTATCTACTCCATCACTCATTATTCTCCCTCTCTCTTCCTCCTCCTTTTATAATATGCTACATATATTCCTTCTCATGGCCCCCCTAAGATCCCTTCCTTTAAGCCCATTCTCTCTGCACCCATTTCTCTCCCTCCCCTATCCTTTTTCTTCCCCTTTTCTCTTCTTTTCCATTTGTTATTGTTGCATACGCATCGTCTCAGATAATAACCAGTAGTTACTG
The DNA here is from genome assembly GCA_037157565.1 of Thalassia testudinum. Taxonomy (NCBI): domain Eukaryota; kingdom Viridiplantae; phylum Streptophyta; class Magnoliopsida; order Alismatales; family Hydrocharitaceae; genus Thalassia; species Thalassia testudinum. The sequence goes on along the minus strand of JAZHRO010000014.1, from coordinate 124,045,233 downwards.
TAGAATTGCTCAATTTACGCCCATCCATGTCATCTTCTTCAGGTTCCACCATCTTTCTTCCTTCCTTCCTCCCTCCATTATTATTATTATTATTTTAGCTTTGATACAAATCTTGCTCTTCTATTTGGTGCTTCTTGTTTGTTGCAGCAAATAGTTGGCCATTTTTATCTTTGTTCAGTCATATCTTTAGGAAAGGGCTGATGACTAATCGTGGGGTTTTTCGCTTTGCAAATGATGCCAAAAAAATATGTCGTCCCAGTGAAACCACGTTGTGGAAAAATCCCAGATCAAAAGTATTTATCAGCAAAACTAACCACGAAAAGTTAGGTCATATCCACAGGAAGGTACAGACCAATAAATTCACTAATGTTTCTAGTGCATGTAATCTTGTTCCCAGGACAATAGTAAGTAAGATTACTCTTTTATTTTAAGCCCAATCTTTACCTCTCATTCAAATTAATCCATTGCATGATATAAAAGGTGAGAAGGATAAGAAGTTAAAGGGCTTGGCATGCAATATTAACGGAATAAAATAACTTCACAAATAAAGCAATAGTTCCTACAATCAAAATTCTCAATGGCAACTAATACCTTCCCCACTGTAGAAAAACAGGGGAGGAGGTTTTCGGTGGGGCTCACACGCGAGGATTGGTCGCCGGTCGACAAGCTTGGCTGGAAGAGATTGGCTGGAAGTGAGGAATGCATACGTAGTGGTGCAACAGCCTGAGGTGGCTGGAGCTGGTCGCCAGAAACAAAGAAACCACTGGCGGTGGGTTGGTCGGGACATCGACGACGACTACGGTTGGTGTGTCTAATGGCGTTGAGGCACTCGAGAAGGTGAGGCAAGCTCGATGGAGTCAACGATGTAGAGTTTCGTGGCCGGAGGTGGCGGCTGCAAGTGGAGGAAGCCGGTGGGTGTTGGGTTCTTCTCTGTTTTCTGACGGAGAAGACGATGAAGGAGAGGAGGGGGCGCGATGGCTCTGTCTACGTGGGCTGGCTACGCTGCTGCGGGCGTGCGTGGGGCTGGCCACGAGGAGGAAGGCTACAAGGCGAGTGCATGAGGGCCTACGTGCGCGAGAGAAGGCCGCGCTGTCAGTGGTGCTACACCTGTTGCGCACGCTAGTGGCTGCGCGCGGTACGAGCCGAGGAGAGCGATGAGTGGTCGACGCGGTGGACGTGGTCTCTGCGCATGCAGAGAGGTAGAGGAAGAAGAACGAAGGTGAGGTGGTGGCTGGCGTGGTGGTCACGGCGCAAGGTGAGGGTGTTGGCGGTGTCGACGGAGGCTCGCGGTCGTGGATGGGCACGCGGTGAGGGGAAGGAGATGGAGGCCATTTGTCTTCTTTCTTTTTTTTTTTTTTGGGATGCTGCTCCTCTTTGTCGTTCCTTCCCTATTAAATAAGGAGAAAATGAGAGAACAAGAAACATTCAGAGAAGGAAAGAAACAATCATCTACCGTGATTTAGTGTTGCCATTTGAGGGAGAGAGACATAAAGAATCAAAGAGATTTAAGGTAAATAAGGGAGGGATTAAGAGATGCCAAAAAGAATGATTCTTTTGCCAAATTTTACCAAGATAACATAAAAGTCCCACAATGTAACATCTCAAATCTCTATTTGATGTGACGTCCTTGCTTTTAAAGTGAATACTCAGTTTTTTCACATAAATATTCAAGTAATTCATGCATGAAATGATACATTCAAAGCTTTCCATTTTGTCATTATTAGCATGCCTTAGATTAAATTATGCTCCAAATAATTCAATACTTAAGCACTAAATTAGTTCAATCAAGTGGACCCATCAAATAGCTCCATTCCTAAGTTTTGCTAGTCCTGAGTAAAATCATATGAATCAAAGCAGGTCTTCAGGCCAGATTTTACCGTCAGGATGCCTTATCATACCATACTCTAGAAATTAGATTGAAATGCCAACTATAGGCCTAAAGGTACTCAAGTACCAACCAAGATACGAACCTGACCAACCTTAGTCTTGAGTCCACCGCGAAGGTTTCTAAGGCCCGCAAAAACTGCCCAGAGGTTCATTGACCCCAGTGGTTAAAACACCCGTGCATATGTGCAGAAAGGTTAGGTTCAGTCTTGCCAGTGCATTTTTAGTAAGAGAGAGAGGGAGAAATATTATTTTGAGAATTTTCTCTCTTTCTTTTTAAATTCCCCTGGACTTAACATTGGATTGGCCCTAAACATGATCTGTATCAGATTCCTTGTCCCCACCATCAATCCTCGTAAGGTCCCTAGCAATCGATGCTTCGAGATAGCACCGTCCATGGCAACCCCCAGAACCCTAGCTTTCGACACTTCGGGATAGTGCTGCCCATGGCATTCTGTAGCTAAATTCAGACCCTGGCAATCGACATTTCAGGATAATGTCTCCCGTGGCATCTGAACCATTATAAGGTGCTTCTGTGCCCCCGGTGGGATATTTAGATATCTTAAGAGACAAGCATCGAGGAGACGATATGTTATAACGCATCTTCGAGGGGCTTATTTTACATTCTTCCTCTCCGCGTCGGGAACTCCTCTAATCAACTTGTGTCTTCAAGCTGCTCCTAATTCAACTTTTCGAGAAAACATTTTCAGAACAGACACTTTTTGGTATTATGTTTTGTTATGCGCACTGAACCAGACTAGTGTGTGATTTTTGGGTGCTCAGTTACCAAGTTCTGCAAACCAAAGGGCAGGCAACGGGGCCAAATACTCCTTAAGCCTTAGACTTAATACATCGGCCTCGCAACTCCCACAACCTCTTGAGGAATATTCCATATCTTAACAAATACGTGAGTGTTTAAGCCCTAAAATAGACCCAGAAGGCCTAAAGTCGGTATCCCTCACTTATCTCCTTTTCTTTAGTACTTTAGGACTTAATTCATTCATTCTGGCCTAGAACTTAGGTAACTTTTCCATAATCAACTACTGGGGCCAGCACAATTTTGCACATTTTCTTCCAGTGTCTCTCCTTAATATATTTGAAATTCAGCTCACAAAGATTTCATCTCCTTTTTCTCTCTTCTTCTCTCTGTTTTCTTTTTTATTATTATTTTTAATGCAAGATGGATGGCCTAATTGCATGCAGAATATGTTTAAATGCTATGAATAACCTTAGGTTTTACCCCCCCATGCCTAAATCTGACAATGTCCTCATTGAAAAGCAAGGACAGATATTACCTGAGGTAGAGTTGGGATACCTCACAAATCGGGCTCTAGAAGGGAAATAAAAGGAGACCCAAAGAAGATACGTAACAAACCTGGCTTGGGGAGTAAGTAACCCAAGATGTTGGCAAGTTGGTGATGAATAGTGAGGCCAAATACTCTCCAGAAGCAGGTGAAAAGAGGGTACTCTTGAGCTATTTGTGGAGGTTTTACATAATACACATGAGTAGTAACCTCCGAGAGTGTGCGACGAGAAGGCAAAGGTTCCTCAAGCAAATATGTGTGGGGTACAGAGAGTGAGACGAAACATACCTTAAGACTAATGGGCTGACATGGAAAAGCAGCTATCCAAACACACCACTCTACCACAGGGTGCATTGGTCTGGATATACCCCCATTAATCAAAAGTGTGAGCAAAGATTTCAGGAAGCTGCTTCTGCAGAAGTGTAAGTCTCTCAGGTGTGGTGTAGGGACAAGGGTTAAAGAGGGTGTGAGCAGTTTGAAATTCATCCTCAATATCCATTCCAGTTCTTGAATGTTATCAGAAGCAGCCTTAGTTACTGATTGCCTTTCATGCTGCATGTCATTGGTGTGCGTGTCATGGAATGGGCCCAAATGTTCATCATCCAAATTGAACCGCTCAAGGGTATCGCTCATTTCGTCATCCTATAGAAGTGGTTTGGAAGCAATAGGACTATGAGTGTCCTCAATAATGACATTCCCAGGTTCTTGTTCAATGTTAAGATCCTGCTCATGGGGTGTAAACATTATTTCCTCAAGAGTAGTAATTGCTTCCATTTCTTCTGACTATTTGAGAGGATGATCTTGATAGTCAAAGGTATGTAGGAATCCAGATTTGGCTAATTCAGTCAGATCCTCAGGGGGCAAGTCATCGAACACAACATATTCGCCCCTAGAGTCACTCCATACTTTGAGCCTGGGCCCCTCAAAGTCATCATCATCCTTTTCTACATTTTCTCCCTCTTGACTCTGAGATGCAGGAAAATTTTTCACACCAAGATCAAGTGCTTCCTCCAAAATCAAATCTTCATGTCCATGAGACCAATAGTGATCTAATTCTTCCAATTCAGCCTCAATTTTCTCATGGTCACTTGGGTTGGGGACTTGTGAATCCTCAGAATATTCAATGACAGGTGTTGGTCCCATTGATAGAGGAGTGTGGTTATTATCACTTCCTTCTAGTATGATTTCCTCTAGCATCCAAGACTTCTGGAATTTGTTAACTTCTTAATCACAATCCTCAGGGGACTCTAATTGAGGTGCAAGGTCCTCAGAAGTGTAAAGTACATGCTCAGGATCCCTAGGATGGGATATAGATTCCACCTCAAGATTTAGATTGGGAGCGGGGTTGACTAATTGACTGCGACCCATTTCATCAAATGTAATGAAGATACTATCATTCAGGTCGAGTTCATCTAATGGGCCCATTTTCTCCTTCCAATTAAGATCAGGTGGATAGTCAACAAGATTGCCTTCTGGTGGGCATATCTCATGAGGGACGTCTAAGTGATAGCTACTCCTCAAAATGGGATCCCTGTTGTCATTGTTTTCTTGGAAATTATCTTGGTAATCGGGGATATAAGGGTAGGGATCAGAATTGACTGTAGGAGGATCGCTAAGCTGGTTAATCTCTTCAGTTAATCTTTGACTATTCCTCAAAATCTCTCCCATAGAATCCATCATCTCTTTCTGTTGTTTTTGCATTTTTATCATAAAAGAGGAGAGGCTACCATTAGATTGAGTAGGATAGTCAATCTTAGGTTCAAGTTGCCTAGGAGTTTCAGTCCAACCTCGATATGACAAATCAGGAAGGGTGGGCGGGTTGGGCATGGTCATGGAAGAGCTAAGGTTGGGATACCCTTCTCTTAGGTTCTGCTCATCACCACTGGGTTGGGGTTTAATCAAACCAACGTTCCTATAGTAGGAGTAGAAAGGATCCCAATGCTCATCAGAAGATGGATAACTACAGGTATTGGGATTGGGTATTCTGGGGTAAAAAGAAGTGAAGTAGTTATTATAATCCATTTGAAAACACGATTTGAGAAATGCACCCCAATCAAACACAAGGCAATGGGACTTCTCTTTTCTTTCTTAGAGCAGATTTAAGCCAACCTCCAATCGACTCCTTAAAGTTTATCAAATGGAGTCAAGTTTGCACCCGTCCATTCCCACTTAGTGGTATAAGAGGGAGATGTGACTTGAGATCCCTGACAAGCTCTTTAGAGAAGACAGAGGTTGTTTACGTAGACTCTTGGTGGCAAAAGAAGTTTCACAATCAATTACGTGCCTTAAGTTGACCTTCGAGTGCCCTAGGACCTATGCTTTGCTTAGATGATACTCTCAGGTGATCAAGTGAGAAGTTACTCCAAGGAAAAACAAAGGGATACAAGTAGGGCGAACCCTTCCTTTGAGGTGATGCATAAGTGGTGCCTCTTAACTACCCTTTTGTTCTTTTAAGGGGTGTCCCCCTCCGTGAAGTATCAAAACACTTGGTCAAAAGATAGTACCACCACCACAAAACAAGATAGGAGGGTCTACACCAATAAAGTAATCGGTGCCTATAGCCTTAAGGGATCGAGCCTTAGTGCGGTGCCTAATGTGCGTGCTTAGTGTCAGAAGTGTGCATCACACCACAAATCTTTTATTATTTTGAAAACACAAACAAGTCCCTTTGAATCAGATCAAGTGTGATTTGATTTTATGGTCGAATCTGATTATCAATCCCAATTTCAGTTAGGCAACCACTGAATTAGTAAATTCAATCAATTTGGTGGTCTTGAATTTTAATTCAAACGCAAATGCGTGGACAGGAGCTGGATGCAAAGTTAGTAAGGTATACCTATCTCCAGCAATCTTCGTGCAATGATGTACGCAATGCAGAGAAAAGATCTAGTATGCTACTTAATCACCCCTAAATGCACGCACCTAAGGGTATACAACTTCTAAGCAGGCAGCTCAATATTTTCTTTTGTTTGTTTTAGAGGCAAGCAAGCAGAAATTTAACTTTCACATACAGAAAAAAACAAATATCCCTAGCCTCTAAAGAATGTGGGGACAGACCCCAAAAATAAGCCCCAACTACTACAATGGTGAGAAGATAGAAATAAAACTACGATGAAGGAGAATCCCCTGTGAGAGTGGGATCCAGGTCTCCTACGTCTTCTCCACGTGTGAACTTCGGTCAAGGTTGATGTCGTCGCTCTCCTACACCTCGCCCCGTCAGATTCCTCGCACAGAAAGATAAAGAATGATCAGATAAATGCGCAACTCAAAATAATCAGAAATAAAAATCAAGTGAATCTATTGCATCTATTTCCTCCCTGGCAACGGTGCCATTTGGTCGCAAGGTTTTTCGCTTTGCAAATGATGTTAGAAAAATATGTCGTCGCAGTGAAATCACGTGGTGGAAAAATCCCAGATCAAAAGTATTTATCAGCAAAACTAACCACAAAGAGTTAAGTCGTATCCACAAGAAGGCATGGACCAATAAATTCACCAATGTTTCTAGTGCATGCAATCTTGTTCCCAAGACAATAGTAAGTAAGATTACTCTTTTATTTTAAGGCTAATCTTTACCTCTCATTCAAATTAATCCATTGCATGATATAAAAGGTGAGAAGGATAAGAAGTTAAAGGGCTTGGCATGCAATATTAACGGAATAAAATAACTTCACAAATAAAGCAATAGTTACTGGAATCAAAATTATCAATGGCAACTAATACCTCCCCCACTGTAGCAAAACAGGGGAGGAGGTTTTCGGTGGGGCTCACACGCGAGGGGAGGTCGCCGGTCGACGACCTTGGCTAGAAGAGATTGGCTGGAAGTGAGGAACACGTACGTGGTGGTGCGGCAGCCTGAGGTGGCCGGAGCTGGTCACCAGAAACGAAGAAATCGCCGGCGGTGGGTTGGTCAGGACGTCGACGACGACTGCGATTGGTGTGTCTGATGGCGCGGAGGCGCTCGAGAAGGTGAGGCGAGCTCGATGGAGTCAATGGTGCAAGTTTCGTGACCGGAGGTGGCGGCTGCAAGTGGAGGAAGTCGGCGGGTGTTGGGTTCTTCTCTGTTGGCTGACGGAGAAGACGACGAAGGAGAGGAGGGGGCGCGATGGTTCTGTCTGCGCAGTCTGGCTGCGCTGCTGCGGGCATGCCCGGGGCTGGCCGTGAGGAGGAAGGCTACAGGGCAGGCGCGTGAGGGCCTGCGTGTGTGGGAGGAGACCGCGCTGTCGGTGGTGCTGCGCCTGTTGCGCACGCTAGTGGCTGCGCGCGGTAGGAGTCGAGGAGAGCGATGAGTGGTCGGCGTGGTGGACGTGGTCTCTGCGCATGCAGAGAGGTAGAGGGACGAAGAATGAAGGTGAGCTGGTGGCTCGCGGTGGTGGTCACGGTGCAAGGTGAGGGTGTTGGCGGTGTCGACGGAGGCTCGCGGTCATGGATGGGTGCACGGTGAGGGCAAGGAGATGGAGGCCGTTTGCCCTTCTTTCATTTTTTTTTTTTTCTGGTATGCTGCCTCTCTTTGTCGTTCCTTCCCTGCTAAGTAAGGAGAAAATGAGAGAATGAGACAGAGTCAGAGAAGGAAAGAAACAATCATCTACCATGATTTAGTGTTGACATTTGAGGGAGAGAGACATAAAGAATCAAAGATATTTTAAGGTAAATAAGGAAGGGATTAAGAGATACCAAAAAAATGATTCTTTTATCAAATTTTACTAAGGTAACATAAAAGTCACATAATGTAACATCTCAAATCTCTATTTCGTGTGAAGTCATTGCCTTTAAAGTGAATACTCAGTTCTTTCACATAAATATTCAAGTAATTCATGCATGAAATGATACATTCAAAACTTTCCATTTTTTCATTATCAGCATGCCTTAGTTAATTTGCTCCAAATAATTCAATACTTAAGTACTAAATTAATCCACTCAAGTAGACGTATCAATGACGATAGCTATTATCTATGCTATGGTGTGTGCTAGGTGAAATCAATGCTAAAATATGACTCGTAACATTTTTTGAGTAAATTTGAGTTGGGAACATTGAAGCTGTAGAATTTTCCAAAGGCTTTTGAAGTAATCTGGAAGAAAAGGACTCTTCCTTTTCTCCCTGAAAAAGCAAATTTTGAATGTTTTGAGGGTTTTGAATTGTGTTCTAAAGGGTTTAGAATTACACTATGCATTGAAGAATTATAACATCTTCAGTTGCAAATGCGATTTTCAGGTTCCATAATTTTAACTTCGGATAGGATTTGTTATTATTATTGCTATTATATATATATATATAATCATTGCAAATCACTTCCAAAAGGATGTTTTAACCTTTTGGGTTCATAATTTAAAGGGTTTGTTCAACATAAATGTTAGGTTCAAATGGGATGCTTGGAAGAAATTAAAGTTGGTTTGTAGAATCCAATCTAAATGGTTGTTATGGGTGGAGTTGGTCTTTCTTCTTGAAAAGCATATGGAAGAGCACAATAATAATTTTTTGTAGGAAACAAAAAAATGGCAACAACAAAGAGAAGAAAGCCAGACTTTCTTTCCGATTATTTACAACTAACTTCAGCTTGGCAATAGGGAAATCAACAAGCATACACACTTTTAGTTTCTACCTCAAAAAAGAAATGTAAATTCTCAATTCTTCAAACTAACTTGGTATGTAATTTCCATTTTAATTACTCTCTCCTTTCAGGTTGTTAACAGGTTCTATACTTGCATATGAATTGATGCATGGATGGTTGCACCTCAAAGGTACATTTTCACTTTCAGAGCATATGAGCAACATTTTTCTACCGATTTCATATGTTCATATCTGGAAAAAACTCCAATGTCCTTAAACCTTTTTTGTTTTCCTTACATATTTCAAGCTTCATAGAAGATTCATCTATTACTGAGCTACTTTCAAATTTTTGTTTGACAATTAGTTGATGCATAGCGCTGTAGCTGATAGACTTCTCTGATGGTTTGCTTTGGCCTTGGCCTTGTTGGCAAGGGTGGTAGATTATTGAAATCGAGAGTGGGATATTGGACTCCCATTGCTTGTGGGAAGGTTATTGGATCAAGGAGTAGAGGACTTCTTGAGTCTTCAAATGGAGGTATCCTACAATAGATGTTTGCCAGGGGTGCTTGATTGTTGGTGATGGAAAGGGAGAGCTTTCACTATTAAATGCCTTTGAAACTGAAGATTTCCACTTGGCAGGTGTTTAGAGGGCAATTTAATAGTTAGGTGTGTAGAAAGAACCTAATGACAAAGTTCCGCAGATGGAACATTAAACCTACTGAGGACACTACTTGTGTGGGGAAGAATAGGACATAAAATATTTATTCCTTTCTTACACCTTTGATTTGGAGGCTTAGATACTATCGTTACTAGTTTCTAAAGCTTTTTTCAACCCAGATATACTCATACGCAAATGGAGACTTGTTAGAACTGTCAAAGAAAACCTTAACTAATGGTATCATTGATTTTCTTTTCTTTTTCTCTTTAGGATGAAATGTAGAAGGAAGTGGGAGCACCTATGATTTTAAATAAAAGTTGACTTCATTGAACTAGAAAGACTAATCACATGGTTTGACATCCTCGTCCAGAGTGTGCCACAAAACATTATTGATATCTTGGATTCCTACTTCACAAAGTTAAAGTATTTTGCAATTAATATCTATTGATTCCTTCATGATGTAGAAACTTTTCTTTTTGTGGCAACAATTTACTATGTTTGACTTTTTCTCTCCAAAAATTTGGTAGGTTGTTGCCAACTTTTCTATATCTTGCGGAGTCCTTGAAAGAGAATTGTCCCTTATTGCTGTGAGCACTATGAGAAGTACTCATTCATGTTCTTTGCAATGGATGCAGAGGAATTAAGTGTAAGACATAATTCAATTTATTTGACATGATTCATTTTATTTCAAAATTCATGATAGATTGGCCTATATTTTTATCTTCTATCTTTGTCATATCAACAATCATGGTTAATATTTTAGAATCATTTATGCATAATTATGGAAGGTTCTTCCTTCTACTCTCAAGGAGGTATCGAGAAAGGTGAAGAACATGGATGGAATGTGATACACAGGCTGGTAATTACCTTAATATTCTTTTCAATTTGATAAATATGTTGGTTGTGTTGTCGTTACTGAAATTTCGGGGAATGAAAGGCAACAAAAATGGGTATCTAAATTTACAACTCTCATGGAACTATACTTAAAGTTGCTCATATAATAAATTGATAGAACATACTACCGAGATACCAGTTGATGAAAATGTAACCACCTATGTATCCAAAACAAGTCTTTTGTCTAATCTCTGGATGCAAAACCTGTAAATATGTTTTTATCTTTCTGGTGGAAAGAAGTGGATTGCTATTGAGCTTAATAAAAACTCAAAAGATCATCTGTTGGCTTTTTTTTGTTCTCTTGGTTTTTGCATAAGTGGTACGTGTAGGCTACACTTGGTTGGTTATTAAATAGGTTATAAAAAATGAATAGTCAAGATCAAGTGGGGACAAAATCTTCTTTTACTGTGCTTCGATTTTGATTTCAATGACTTTGATTTTGATGTACTTTTTTGTCAAATGGTTTCTATGATACAAGATTTGCCTTACTGTTATAGATGTCATCTTCAGTCTTAGAAGAAGTTTCAATTTTAGATTGAAGTTTCTATTAAAATTTCTTACCAAGTTCTATAATGTAAAAGGGAAGATAACTTTGGTTAAAACATAACAAATATTCATGTGTATATGCTTGAAGTAGACCAGTAAAGTAGTATCACAAGTTTTCAAATAAACTTATTTTTGGGAGTAAGCATTGTCATTCACCACTCATAAATGGACCCCTTGAATTTTTAATGTTGGAATCATTAAAAATTTCTCTTGGTGTATTACCGATAATTATTTATTTTGTTTGGATGAATATCATATCTACCAGTCTAACCAATCGCAATTGTTGACCATCTCTCTTTCAATATAGCATGGGCTTGGACGTTTCCAAGGGGACTGTTCATAACAACCTCAAGGCGGGCGTTATTGAGGTTGCAATGAGTAAAGTGAAGATTATATAGGTAGAATACTTGCATATATAATATAGTATCAATTTAATGATAGAATGCTACAAAAGATAGAAGTTATTGAATATATGGCACAGTCTTAACAATGGATTTACTATGGCTATGACAAAGGCCAACTCCCAATCGCAACACAAGGAAGTGAGGCAATAGACATAACAAGACATGCTTCTTGAATTGTTGGTCTCCAACTTTATTTTGAATTGTTCGTCTTCACAAGGAGAATTTTGCATAGCTAGAGAGCATCGTGGGCTTCTAAATAGGGATGATGTGAAGCTCTGAAGAAGCATTGCAACGTGGGATGGATGCAAAGTTTTATGATTTTGCAGATGATTTTAGTTGGGTTGATGAAGTGCTTCATATGTCAGGATCCTCATAGTTTTATTTTTTCTATAATTTTCTTTTCTTTTCTCTTTTATTACACCTAAGAGGGGCATATGTACTTTGATGATCTGAAAAGTCAATAAAAAAGACTTTCTACCCATGCTTTTATGTTTTGAGCTTGATAAAAAAATTTACTTCTTAGTAAAGAATAAAATTAAGTCGTATATATACTCATCATTAAAGTGAATCAATAATGACAATTAAATGGCAAAAGAAAGTGCCAATAAAATATATAATTAGTGACGATTTAGAGGCATAAAAAAGTGTCATTAAAGCAAATCAATGGTGGTGATTTAGAGACAAATAATTATTGTTAAATAATATCAATAGAGGCAATAAATGGCAAAAAAAATTGTCACTAAAGTAAATAAATAGTGGCAATTTAGTGACAAAAAAAGTTATTAAATGATGGATGTAGTGACACTAATAGCGTCAGTTAAATTGCCATTGATATAAATCAGTAGTGGTGAAATAGTGGTAAATAAATTGCCACTATAGAAGATCATTAGTGACATTATTTGCAACAATTAAAGTATCGTTAATACCATTGGTTTATCAGCGATTGTATAATTGCTGCTAACCTTTTAGTGATGCCAACGAGGGCAGCAATTAAGCAGTAATTATTTTAAGTGTCACTAATTACATATAGTGGCAACTAAAAGGCCTATAGTGGCAAATATTAAATGCCGCTAAAGGTCACTTTTTTTGTGGTGTTTCTATAGGCATGTAGTCCTTTGGTTCTCTTAAAGATATATCTTGATAAATCTACTTCTTGACCTACAAAACAAGATTGAACAAGTTTCTTTGGTACCCATTTTTTCTTAGGTCCATTGTGGTTAGTTTTGTTTTTCATAGTTGAATATGAAAACTTCCTTACTTCCTTTTGACTAGATATAAAATTAGTTTGTTTGACTTTCGATGAACTAGCTTCATGAGAATTTCCAAGACCAAATTTGTAAGAAGGATATCTTTGTGATGATAAGAGTTTATCTAAGTTTTCCCTTCCATTAGTAAACCTAGCAAGATCTTCTAATAATCTTTCTGAATTATCCTTAAGATCTTGAATATTAATTTCAGGAAGTTCTATTTTTTTCTCTAAACTTTTAGTCTCATCACATAGAAAATCTATTTCTTGCATAATCTTGTCTTTCTCATTTTGAAGATCTTGATAGTTTTCTATAAGATCTTTATTTTCTAACTTAGTCTTTTTAAAAGTATAATATAAATCATCAATGGCTTCCATAAGTTCTTCTAAAGATGAATCGTTTACTAATGAACGTGTTTTCATGAGGGAAGGTTGGGGTTAGGAGAAACCCATCGCTGTAGTCGCGAAACACATTATTAAATAAAATATTTTACCAAATCTCCAAGGGAGTCCCTGGTTGAACTCAGGGAGGCAGCGTTTACTTTCATTGAAATCCACCCGTCGTGTTGTTTCCTTTTGGTGTTTTAGGATTTTGTGATTTTTTGATGTTTTTGTAATAAAATGACAAGCAAGATAACTTCATAAAGTGGAGAAAACAAATATGATAGATCACAATGTCATTCGAATGTCTATTACAATATGCTAAAATATAAAAGAGATAGGGGTGAGAGGAAATCTCCCAAAGTGGCTATTGGCAAGACGAAGGCACTTGGCAGTAGCTTGGACGAAGGAGTGATTGCACAGCAATCATAGGTCCTAATCAACCTAAATAATGTCTGAACCTATCTTAAATTGTGGATATTGCACTGTTATCTTGCATATCATGCATTGCATCAGTCTATTTAGAATAAGATGAGATATCCTACTAGTTAATGGTTTTTATTGCTATTTACAGGTAATAAAGTGATCCAGGATGGAGATAGTGGAATAAAGCAATAAAGGAAGAAGACTGATCCAGATAAGAGGAGTGAGGAGGATAGCCTTATCCCTACCCTTAGAAACCCTAGGACAGCCTTCCCAAACCCAAAACAACCTCCATTAGGGCACCTTAGCCTCAAAACCCAAACATGGATAGCACTATCCATGTTCCTATCCCTCTCCCAAACACTTAGGAACCAAAACCAACCTTAGAAAACACAAAACCCACTCTCTAGCACCTTTTAAGACGTCGAGACATCTGGCTGGACGTCTGATTTCTGCAGAATAATAATCCAGGAAGCCAAAACTCATGCTGACATAGAATTGGATGTCTAATTTAGTGTCCAGACATCCTATTTTGTAGTATAAGACGTTTGACCACTATCCTGGACGTTTGATACTACTGTCTGGTTCCTGATTTTGGGTGTTGGAAGCCCTAGCTTGCCTATTTTGACCTAGGAACCCCACCGAACACCCTAGGAAACCTAAGTAGAGACCTCCTAAGCCTAGTCCACTATCCATAGCCCTACTTGTCCTATCCCTAACCCAATTGAACCATCCCATACCTAATTGGGTGCATCTACAGTTGATTGGGTGCACCGAGCCCAATTAGATCCACCTAGGATCTAATTAACTCATACCTATTAGGGTTACCCTAGCCTAATCACATGCACACATCTAATTAGACTTGACCTAGACCTAATTAGGTTCACTCCTACCCAATTAGACTTTCCTAAGCCTAATTAGGTCCACACCCACTTAATCTAGATTGACCCAACCTATTTAGCACCTAATCCTACCAAAACCCACAACCTAGCCCTACGAAAAACACACACGCATGCACACCTTCCCATTTTACTCCCACCAAACCCATGCACACTCTCTTGGAAACCCTAACAACATGTGTCAAACCTAGATCCAAAATTTGTGGCATTTGCTATTTTTGGAGCCACCAAAAGTGGCAACCAAATGGAGCCTTCCATGAGGGCAAAGAGAGGGCTACGAAATTAGATATCTCCATACACTTTCCCATCCATCCTCTCCAATCTAAACTTGCTTCCACCCTCCAAAACTCAAAGGCCGTCCTCCTCATCCTCCTCCAAAGCTTCAAGGATGGCCATTGGTAGAGAAAGGGAGCAACACCCTCCTCTCTCCACTTGGGTGCACTAGCCCCCATCTTCTTCTTCTTGGATGGCCATGAAGGCTCACCCATAGCCGCTTGTGGCCGGCCATCTCTTTTGGTAGGCGTGTAGACGGGTTTGCACACCCAAGGTCAAGCCTACACCCTCACACAAGGCCGATGGCCTTAGTGGTAACTTTCTGGCGTGAGGGATTTTCTTCTATTTATATGCTTTCTAGTGTAGATGATGTGTGATAATTTTTTTTATGCATAAATAATTTCATGATGTTTCTGTGATTGATTGTTCTCATGTTTGCTTGCCTATATGACACTTTGGTTCGTTCACACCATGCACGGCCACCATGGCCTCATTTAGATACACATAGTCACTTAGGTTTTTTCTAGTTTATCTAGATCTAGGTTTCAATTCTCTTTTCGAAATAAAAAATCAAAAACACAAAAAGACATAAATAGTAGCTTAGGTTAGATTTAGGTTATAAAAGCCGATCCAAATCTCAATTCGTTTTCACGCCTCCCAAAGACGAACAACCGGGACTCAAGCTCTAAAAAGAATAAAGATCTATGAGAGTTTCATTGTCACAAATATCTTTGACGAGTGGTTTTTGCGACTATACTACGATTTCCAATGATTTCAAAATACGCAAATGCCACTCTCGTCAAGGAGGTGAGATGTTGGATGACGGGGGTGAGATGTCGGAGGTTGCTAGATAGAGGAATGCTTCACCATGGCTTTGGAATGGGGATGAGGAGATGGAGTTGATCTTCTACAAGAATAGAGGTTGGAGGACATCTCTAAGGCTTCCAACGAAGGTGGTGAGAAGGAGGAATATTTGGTGGGACATGGGAAAACTACACTAGTAGGGGACCTTTGGAGCTTTTGAATGAGCTCTTGGTAGCTTTGATGGACTTCTAGAGCTATGGAGTAGGTGGGAGTAGCATATGTAGGGATAGTTTGGAAGGGTAGGGCTCATGGGGTTTATGTAGTGTTGGAAGGGAGGTGTTTTTTCCTATCAATCCAACATGTTAGGAGTGGCTGGGGAGAAGGTTCTTCCTTTGGCTTGCGCCTCCAGTTCCTTTGATAACCCCCAACCGTGGTCATTTGATGCTACTCCCCTAGCTAGACATCTGATTGACCAATATAAGCAGGTTAATCGAGAATAATCTCAATCTAGGCCCCAAAGAGCAAATCAATCCTTAAGGCTAACGTCTAATCAATTTTTATTAGGATTGGGAAATTAGTGCTTGTGGAATGTGATGGGCCCCTTAAATGGGTTGTGCCATTAATGAATAATTAAAATGTGTGTGCATGCACAACTAGGGTTTGCAAACAAGGTTATTTGATGACGTATCTTTTAGGGTTTAACCTTATTTAGTAGCTTTTAGGGTTGAATTTTTTAGGTTCATTTAATCAGGGTTCAATAGAGCACTCCAAGTTTTGAAAGCATTGGTGATGATGTATTCCCTTAGAAATGAGAAAAAAAAATGTGGAGTGCCTAGTTCTGCCCTAAAAATCAGCCCCAAGTGGAAAGCTACTAATGAATCATTTTTATCTTGAGTGGTACGACCTAAATAGCTCAATCAATCGGCCTGTTGCACCACTTGATTAGGGAACACAAAAGGTGATTAACCTATTCTAATTTCTACTCCCTTATGTATTGATTTGCTTGTACTGGTTCCACGGGTTGGAATCCCAGTTGAGTAGATAAAATCAAGATAGGTTATGTGTCTCAAATGTGGGTGTTCGTAGTGTGCATGTTGATTCGTCCCACAATCAGAAGATAATTTATTTTTTATATATATGCGGGGGTGAGATGAGTGTAGGTGGCAAATAAAACAAATAGATTCTATCCTAGGGTTTATGCAAACACCTAAGTAGATTAGGTCTTGGTTATTGATGTGGCGAAAGTGACACTAGTGTGGGGAATGTGGGGGCACTTACAAACCTCTCACCCGCACTTTACTCCAATCTACCGTACTTGGATCTCCTTGCCAGGGTATGTTCAAGACAATAAATCAGAGGCAAGCAAGGTTAGTAATAAGTAAATGCAAAGAAACAGGGAAAACAAGAAAGTAAATTCCGTTGCCTCTCTAACAACGATGCCAAAATGATGAACGTGTTTTCATGAGGGAAAGTTGGGGTTAGGAGAAACCCTTCGCTGTAGTCGCAAAACATGTTACCAAATACAATCTTTTACTAAAACTCCAAGGGAGTCCCAGGTCGAACACAGGGAGGCGATGTTTATTTTCATTGAAATCCGTGCTTCATGTTGTTTCTTTTTGGTGTTTTTGGGTTTTATGATTTTTGGGTGTTTTTGTCATAAAAAGACAAGCAAGATAACTTCACAAAGTGGAGAAAACAAATATGATATATCACAATGTCATTCAAATGTCTATTACAATATGTTAAAATATAAAAGAGATAGGGATATATCACAATGTCATCCAACCTGAATTCTACCATTAGCAGTTCCTTTTTAGTGACAGTATAATTTCACTGAGCCTCATTCAGCATCTTGCTATCGTAGTATATTACAAAAGCCTGTTGCTCCTGACATTGGCCTAAAATAACTTCGACGACGAAATCGGAAGCATTGCACATCTCGAAATCGAGGGACCAATTGAGTGGTTGGAGAATTGGTGAGTTGGCGATAACACTTCACAAGGTCTCGAAGGTGTTGAGACATGAGGCATTAAAATCAAATGGGGCATTGGCTACTAGAAGATTCGTCAATAGGCATGCGATTTTCGAGAAATCATGTATAAATCTCCGGTAAAATCTGACGTGGCCCAAGAATGATCTGATCTGTTTAACTGAGCTAGGTGGAGGTAATCGAGATATGATTTCCAATTTAGGTTGGTCAACCTTGAGTCCATTGGATGAGATCCTGTGCCCTAGTACAATGCCATCCCTTACCATGAAATGCCTTTTTTCCCATGAGAGTACTAGGTTTACTTCAGTGCATCGTTTTAGGATCTTGGTGAGGTTATCAAGACAAGATGAAAAGTCATCTCCGAAAATGGAAATATCATCCATAAACACTTCCACATAATCCCCAATCATGTCAAAGAAAATGGCCATCATACAACGATGAAATGTCATTAGTGAGTTGTAGAAGCCAAAGGGCATTCGCTTAAAAGCGAATGTTCCAAAAGGACATGTGAACGTGGTCTTGTCTTGATGTTCCAAGCTAATCACTGCCTGATTATACCTGGAGTATCCATCCAAAAAGCAAAAGAAACTTCGCCCAGCTAACCGCTCTAAAATCTCTTCAATGAACGATAAAGGAAAATGATCCTTCTGGGTAGCCGTATTCAATTTCCTATAGTCTATGCAAACCCGCCATGAAGTCGCAGTGTGGGTTGGGATGGATTCACCCTTGTCTTTTATTATATTGGTGAGTTCTGCTTTCTTGAGCACGATCTGGATCGGACTCACCCACTGGTTGTCGGAAATCGGATAAACAATGCCTGCATCCAGCCATTTGATGATCTCCTTCTTAACAACCTCTAGCATATTCGGGTTCAGTTGTCTTTGAGGTTGACTCGAAGGTTTCACCCCCTCATCTGTGTAAATGTGATGAGTGCAATATGAGGGGCAAATCCTGCGGAGATCAACAATACTCCACCCAAAGCCCTATGGTCTTGTAAAACAGATATCAATTGACTCTCCTGTTCCTGGGTCAAGTGAGCACTAATAATAACTAGGTATGTGTCACTTTCACCCAATAACACGTATTTGAGTTCAATCACGGGTGGGTTAAAATCACAAGTGTGAGTACGTAGTAGAATCAGTAGCAGGAATATGATGATCATGATATGCTGAGATTCCTACTAGTTTGCTACCTGCTAAATAGTTAGTTGTGATTGCATTAATGGGAAACCTGTTTGTCGTAGTCATGCCTTCCTATGTCAATAGGGGTGATTCAGTAATTTGTGGATCAGGATAGGTAGAATCAGGGGTGCCATGGTCAGATGAATACCCTAGACAATCGAATCCATGTGAAAAAATGTGCATTGCAGTGGTCTTAGTCCCCTATGGATTGAGATCTAGAACCTTGACAATGAAGATGAATGCGACATTAGGTCGTTACAAAGGAGCCCAATGTTACCATAGAAAGCCAATTCTTCATCTTCATCGTCCTCTATGTGATCACAATTGAAATTCCTCGATGCCCTGAACATATCCAGTCTAACTCTTTCATTTTCTAAGGCAATCTCCATACATCTAGATGCATAGTCGATGTTTGCTCGGGCAAGCACCAAAAATGGGCGACCCAAAATGATTGGTGCATCACAGAGATTAGGAGGAACCTCCATCTCGAGAACAAAAAAGTCTGCCAGATGTCTTTGATTTCAAGATTGAATTCTTGAAGTAGAAGAATACATCTAATGTGCCAGGGCTTAGCATGCTTTTTGGCCAAGAGATGTTTCATGGTCGAGTGGTTAGCATAGACGATGACACGAGAACCTAACAGATAAGCCCTAAACCTTTCAAGAGTGAAGACTATAGCTAGTAATTTTTTCCCAGTGACTGTATAAGTCCCCTCAGCCTTGTCCAGAGTCTTGCTAGCATAGTAGATAATAGAGGGCTTCCTATCGATTTTCTAACCCAAGACAGCCCTGATCGCATAATCAGAAGCATTAGTGATAATCTTAAACGGGGTTGTTCAGATCAGTGGTTGCAACACCAAGGCATAAGTAATTACCATTTTTAATAAATTGAATGCATTGAAACACGATTCATCGAACCCAAATGGCTTATCTTTGGTCAGAAGATTGCTTAGGGGCCGAGCAACCTTCGAGAAGTCCTTGATGTACCTCCGATAGAAACCTACATGACCAAGGAATGAACAGATTTGTTTAACAAATGTTGGTGGGGGAAGTTTTGATATAGCATCCACCTTACCTTTATCAACTTCAATGCTCTGGATAGAGACCACATGACCAGAGACAATGCCTTCTTGTGTCATAAAGTGGCATTTTTCCCAACTAGGGACCAACTGTGTTTTAATGCATCTATTAAGGATCAATTGTAGGTTAGCTAGGTATGACTTGAAAGAATATCAGAAAAATGGAGAAATCATACATGAATACCTCAAGATAGTCTCCCACCATGTCAGAGTTGATGGCTAACATGCACCTTTGAAAAGTTGCAAGTGCATTGCAAAGCCCAAAAAGCATCCTATAGAATGCAAAGTTTCCATAGGGATAGGTGAAAGTTGTCTTTTCCTAGTCTTCAAGATGGATAGCAACTTGGTTATATCTAGAATAACTATCCAGGAAACAAAAATACTTCTGCCCGACTAACTTTTCAATGATCTGATCAATGAAGGGTAAAGGGAAATGATCCTTTTTAGTGGCTGTGTTAAACTTCCTGTAATCAATACAGACTCTTAAAGAAGAAACTGAAGGGGCGTAATGGATTCCCCTTTCTTGTTAGTCACCACGGTTATTCCCACCATCTTGGGAACAATCTACATGGGGTTAACCCAAGGACTATTCCAGATTGGGTAAATGATTCTTGCATCGAGCCACTTAATAATTTCCATTTTAATCACTTCTTGCATATTGGGGTTTACTCTCCTCTGCATCTCACGAGAAGGGCAGGATCCATCTTCCATATAAATACAATGATTGTAATAAGATGGCTCTATCCAGCTAAGTTCGTGGATGGTCCAACCAATTGCCTCTTTATTTGTCTTAAGGACCTTCATCAACTTTAGCTCTTGCTCCTTAGTCAATTTAGCACTAATAGTCACAAGGAGAATCTTTTTGGGTCCCAAAAACTCATACTTTAAATTCTTAGGCAATGGTTTCAATTCAAGTTGGGGCGATTTCAGGATAGAAGGTAAGGATGACGCTGATGAAGATTCATCAAGACGGTCTAGAGGAAGAGGTTGGGAGTGAATAGAATCAACAAACTCTTTGGGGTGTGGCGAGTCTACCATGAAGCGTTGTGGGTTAGGCTCATCTATACTAGTAAAATCCTCGAGAACATTGAAAGCTATGCAAGTCTCAACATTATAATCTATATCCCTAAG
Organism: Thalassia testudinum; assembly: GCA_037157565.1. NCBI lineage: Eukaryota > Viridiplantae > Streptophyta > Magnoliopsida > Alismatales > Hydrocharitaceae > Thalassia > Thalassia testudinum. The sequence continues at coordinate 124,024,592 of JAZHRO010000014.1, read as the reverse complement.
CTCCTCAATGTATCCACAATCCTCAAACTTTTTAATCACCTTAAAAATATCAAGTGTTAAATTCCTATCTCCAAAGGCAACCACCATACCCCTACTTTCATAGTTTATATTGGCTATGGAGGTAGGCAGGAGTGGATTCCCTAGAATGATGGGCGTGTTCCTTAAGTCTTCAGGTACATCCATTTCAAGGATGAGAAAGTCTATAGGAAAATAAAAATCCTTGACCTTGACAACAACATCCTCAATAATGCCTTTGAAGGTGGTGTTAAAACGATCCGCTAATTGCAGCGTTACTGAGGTCGGCCTGAGTTCACCTAACCTGAACTTTTCATATAGGAAAGTAGGGATTAGGTTAATGGATGCACCTAGATCCAATAGTGCCTACTCAAAAGTGTAATCCCTGATTACACATGAAATCAAAGGGGCATTTGGATCTCGCTTTTTCTGAGGATGGTGATGCAAGATAACAAAACTAGCCTGCTCAGAGAGTATCGCCTTCCTTGGCGTAGGTTCCTTTGGCTTATGCTTTTGAGTACATAAATCGTTCAAGAACTTAGAATAAGTCGGGATATTTTTAATAGCATCAAGGAGTAGGGTATTGATCTCATCACTTTTGAATATATTCAAGAAGTCCGCATTATTGTCTATGGGTTTCTGATACGGATCTTACGCGGTTTGTAAAATACGCCGTTGTAATGCGCAAAACCAGCCAACTCTTAAATTTATAATACCTAGATAGGGAAGTATCTAGGGTCATCCAATGAGGCAATTGTTTGTGAAATCAAATCTCTTGCTTGGAAATGGAAATCAACTTTCTTTTTGGTCTTTTCAAATTTTTATTTTTTATGTTTTGAAATGACTAGAAACATGTGAATTGTTGATAGCTAGAAAATAGTCTACACCTAATTCACTACAGTACTACTAAGGTGACAAGTAGAGCCTCTCCCTAAGCTCACCCTAGGCACATGGAGGCCTAGAGTAATTAGGGAGAGGGGGTGAAGAAAATGTTAGACAAAAGTTCTAAAAGACTATGCAACAAAAGGATAACTAAAGTCAACTTGAATTAAAGAAATCATTTACACAAAACCTAAAGAGGAATGCTTTTGCACTACTTGAAAATACGAGAAAAGAAAAACACAAATCCTCTATATAAAATGGTGAAGAATAGGGGGCTTCTTGCTCCAAGCCGAGTAGCTCCTTGACTTGAAAAGAGGGCTCCTTCTTCTCCTTCCTTGAAAGGCTCCTCCAAGAAGGTGTGCTCCAAGGTAATTGCAAGTCCAAGGAGGGACGTGCACTTGCTTCTCCCAAGGGTGGACATCCACCCCAAAAAGTCCTCCTTTGGCTGGTCGTCCTCCTAGTATTGGAATGCTCCTCCTCCTTGGTGTGGCACAAGAAGAAGAGAGAAAGGGAAGAAGGCAACAAGGGGGCGGGTAGGATGCCCCCTTAATCTTCTTCTCTCCTCCTTCTTCTTGGTCGTGAGTTGTAGGTGGATATTGGGTAGAGTTAACACTAATGGAGGTTGAAGAAATGTGGGTAGTTAAAGGTGTATTTATAGGAAGGGAAGGTGGTGGTTGAAGTGGAGATGATGGAGGGCTAGGATTAGGTTTTGGGAGGTGGTTAGGGATTCTAGGGTGGAGGGTGTTTGGTGCCAACCTAAGGGATTTGTAGGGTGGTAGTTATGGTGGTGTTGGTGGGTCTTGGTGGTGGAGAGACACCACCAAATTGGCGCCAACCTAGGGTCTCATAGAAGGGGGATTAGGTGGATGGTGGAGATGGGTTGAGGGAGTAGGTGTAGGGTTGAGATGAAGACATTTTTGGAGGGAAAAGTTGGTGCCAAAGTGGGGGTGGTTATGGGTGTTCTTGGCACCAACTTTTGGTGCCTATTGGTGGTGGTCGACGGGTGAAGAGGTGGCTATGTTGGCGCCAACTTAGGGGTGGACTAGGTAGAGCTTTGATGGACTTAGGTTGGGTTACTTGGTGGAGCTAGTTAGGTAGAGTTTTAAGGTGGTCGATGGGCAAGCGAGCTGGAGCATAGCTAAACTAAGCTACCTAAGCTAGCTTATCTAGTAATAGAGCAGAGAATGAGGAAATTGGAGCTAGGGTTTGACGGGAGGAGGTAGATAGAAGAAGTCTGGAGCTGAACTGGAGCTGGCAGCTTCTGAGGAGGGTAGCATGGAGCTACATTAGCAGGCTTAGCTTACTAGTTCTTTGCCAACTGCTAAGCCAAGCTAAAGCAAGCTAACTTCTGCTGAAAGGAGCTGAGGTGAGCTAGGTCTAATGCTCCTGGGGAGGACCAAGTTAGTTAAGGTAGCTAAGGTAGCTTAACTCAACTAAGTTGAGCTAAGTTGAGTTCCCAGGAGCTGGACTTGAGCTTCTTGAGCTAAGATGAAGTCATCCTCAGCTGGCTAAAGTTGAGTGGAGCTGGATGCAGCTGGTCCTGAGCTGAGGTGAACTCTAGTCAACTTAGCTGAGCTAGATAGAGCTCCCTGTGAACTAATGGGAGCTGAGATGAGCTAGACTCAACTAAGTTGAGCTAGATCAGAGCTGACTTGAGCTAAGGTGAGCTAAGATGAGCTCTCTTGAGCTGCTATTCAACTGAGATGACCTGAATGGAGCTAGGATGAACTAACCCTAGTTCAAGTGAGCTAGATTCCAACTAGTTTGAGCTTCTCCTTCGCCAGTTGCCTTCCTGAGTGCTAGGTGTTCTTCACGCTGAATCGATGTTTTAAGAATGTCGCGTTGTAATATAGCCAAAATAGCGCTTAAACAAATATGTTTTATTACTTAAAAAAGTTTCGAGGTTGAACATAGGGAGCAATATGGAATTTAAATCTCAAGAATTGCAATTTAAACACAATATAAGCAATTTGCAATAAAAATCTAAATAATATTGATATAAAAGTGAAAATTGATGTCAATAGTGCAAAAATAATGGCGTAAAATGGTGATTTGAATCACCTAATACCCCTCGCAATTTCTCAATAGTATCAATCAAATAAAGCTTAGCAATATCAGATGACTTAAATGTCTGATGCTACAGTTCATAACTTTCTTTCTCTTTTCTCAGCCTCTTCTTCTTTCCCTTCTTTCCCTACTGTTGCTCCCTCTTCTCTTCTTCTACTAAGCCTCTTCTTCTTCTTTTGTTCTTCTCCTTCTTGTCTCTTTTCTTTAGCTACGGTCCTTCTTTCCTTCTTTCTTTCTCTGTTCTCCTTCACACAGAGGGGGGAGGCTTCTTGAATTTTGCTAAGTGTCAGCCAATGTCTTCTGCAGCAAAACCCTCCCCCTACCCTGCACAATCTCTCTTTCTCTCTCTGGGTCACGCTCTCCTAGAGCCTTCCACAGTAACAGGTATACAGGCAATCAGACCTAGAGCGTACCTAAGACCAGGGCTGGGGGCGTGGGTCACAGCCGAGGAATGCAGGGATTAGGTGAGTTATCGGGTGCACCAGGTCCACGGGGGAGATGTCGCAGCCAAGGCGCATGAGGGGGGCATGCGGGGACCTCACCCCCTATGCGTGCTAAGGCGATAAACCTATAGCACAAATACAATTTCTATGATGATGGGCACTCCAAAGCAACTGATGTGGAACTATCTACTCCCACTTCTTCGCGTGCACCTGCAGCTGATGCCTTCATCTAATTCGCATGCAAGGAACAGTCAATAGCTTGAATTGACCAGGAGAGCATGTTCTTGGAGCAAATCCGCTTCGTCTGGAGTCGAAGACCTGGAGCTATCAGCTGGGAAGCAAGCTTCAAGCTTCGGTCGAAGCTTCATCAATGGATGTACGACCTAGGACCTAAAAAAGGCGAATACGATCTTTTGACCATGTTAGACAAGTTCAAAAGGTCCGTCGGAGCATGGCAGACGTGCTGGAAGTGGTTTGGTGGTGTGGCGTGGTCTATGTGTGTGGGGTGGAAGTGGCGAAGGTTGGAGAACAGTGGGTTGTTCGACGGTGGGTTTGAGTGGGCGAGAGAATGAATGGGGAGACGGGTTTTGAAGAGTGGATCACGGCGGAGCTTATGGAGGTGATAGTGGTGTTATTCGTGCGGTGGAGTGGTGGTTGGGCATTGCCAGAGCCTCGCCAGAGCATAAGAAGAAGGAGGGGAAGATGTTGAGTCGGTGGTTGCTTTTGAGGGATAGAAGTAGGGGAAAAAGGAGGGAAGGATAGGGAACATTGGAACCTAATCTAAGGACGAAAGGGGTAGGGCAGCATCGGCTGTGGTTGGCTGGCACCATGGACGATAGGTTCTCTGAGGAGGGAGATGGCGACGACGATGGTAGTAGAAGAGCTCCTACTAGTATGGCCAAGAGCAGACGCGAGAGGGCAAGAGAATTCGACCATTGATTTTGTGGTCGGACGACAAGTGAGGGCAGGAGGAGTCGCTAGAGCTTGTGGAGCTTCGCAGCCAGAAGAGGAAGGAGGAAAAGGGGATTTCACGGCTAGAATTCAAGCTTAGGGAACTTGGTGAGGTCTGAGGGTCCTTATATAGGGCTTTAGAGAGTTTTGAGCTTGGAAGCCAAGCCTCCAAGCTAGGAATGCTACCGGAGTTGGAAGTTTCTTGATTCCCAAATCTCTCATTCGTTCACATGAGAGATTGGGTAGGTTTCAAGGCTTAGGATTAGGTCCAAAAGGAAGGAAATTTCCTGAACAACTTCCCTTTCAAATTTGAAAGGGGTTCGTCAAGAAATCAAGGAGTTCATTTCTTTTTAAGGTCGCCAGAGTAAGTAGGAATAGGTTTAATGGTAGCAGGGATCTGTTTGTGATGACGATGATAAAGTTAGGGCCTTATTTGAAAGGATTTTGAAAGTAAAGGGCGGAAATGTAATTAGATAGGACCAATTTGCAAACTAAGTCAACACAAATTTATCTTCGGTCCAAATTTTGATACAAACCTAATTTCGACCTAGAGAATCCAATGGTGAAGTTAGATTTTGGTTTTGATGATGTTTGACTGTGTAATTTATGTAAAAACCTAAATTAGGGCAAATGTCTGTTAGTGGTTCTATTTTGGGTCAAAACGGGTTTTGAAGGTCAAATTGAAGCTTCTAAACCCTAGATAATATTTTTATATGATTTTTAGAGGCTTTACGTGAATTTTATCCAGATCAGAACCTCAGTTTATTAAGTGAGTCTATTTTTAGGATTTTAAAAGTCATTTAATTCCCAGAACACGTGCAACGACTTTTTTGATTGTTCTATCCAACTTGTTATCTTTTTAAGACCAATTGACCTTCATTCAACCCCTGAGAAAACCTGTGGTTGTAGTGCATTAATGATGAGCTGGTAAAATTATAGTTTTAACCCTAGTTTCTTATTTTTCCATCAGAATGATTATATAATGACTTGTGACTCTCTAGCGGTTATGTAGGAGTATTTACTGACTTAATTGGGTCAAAATGAGCTAGTTATGGCTCATGATAATGTTCCCATCATACCCCCATGCCTAGCTTTTGCTAGACCCTTAGCAAAATTTCAAGGCATTAACTTTGATTCTAGACCATAAAATCTTTTGATGCTTAAAAGCTTTGCTATGTGCTTCCTTCTGTAGATTTGTTTAGAATGCTGATAGTAGGCCTAGAGGTACTCAAGTAACAACGAAGATCTGGACTTGACCAACTCTAGCCTCAGTCTGCTGCGAAGGTTTCTAAGGCCCACAGGAACTAACCTAAGGTTCGTTAAACACCGTTTTGAAGCACCCATGCTTGTAACATGTTTTAGCATAGGTTCAGTTTGCAGTGCATTTTTGTCAGAGAGAGGCAGAGGAATTATTCTTTGTTTTTGGAGAGTTTTCTCCCTTTTTTCTTTTTATTTCTAGCTTTGGATTGGCTTTACAACACTGTCTGTATCAGATTCCTAGTCCCCATCATCAATCCTCGTAGGGTCCCTGGTAATTGATGCTTCGAGATAGCACCACCCATGGCAACACCCAGAACCTTAGCTTTCGAGATTTTGAGATAATCCTGCCCATGGCATTCTGTAGCTAAATCGAGACCTTAGCAATCAACATTTCTAGATAATGTCGCCCATGGCATGTAAACCAGCACAGGGTGCTTACATGCCCCCGGTAGGATATGTAGATATCCTAGGAGACAAGCACCGAGGAGATGATATATTATTGCACATCTTTGAGGGGAATTTTCTACCTCTCCGCGCTGGGAATTCGTCTAAATCAACTTGTGTTGATCAGCCGCTCCCAATCTAGGTGACTTTTTCAGAACAAGTTAAACGCATTTGCGTGATTTTGATACTTCGGCGCACTGAACCGAGCTGTGTGTGGATTGGGGTGCTTAGGTTACCGAGTCCCGCAAACCAGAGGTCAGTTAACGAGGCTGAATAATCCCTAAACGTTAAATCTAATACTTAAGCTTCGCATTTTCCCCAACCTCTTGAGGATTATCCAGATCTTAGCGGGTACTTGAATTTTTAAGCCTAGGATTATAGCCCAACAGGCCTAAAATCAGCATTCCTACTAATCTTTTTTTGTTTTATTAGCACTTTTCACCTTTCATTTTCTTTCTTTTGATATGGTCTAGAACTAAGTCAATTCCTTAATCTTTTACTAATAACTACCTCGTTTTCTTTTCTTTTCAAATTGTGCTCCTTTTTTACCTTTTCTTCTCTGTTCTTCTCCTCACAATCTAATATGACATCAAAATTTCCTCTCCTCTCATATTTTTGTCCCTTTTCATGAATTTTTTATTTTCTTGGTATTTTTGGAATATGTGATTTTTTTGATGAAACCCTTTCTTGTGAAATGATTTTCACAACATTTTGCACTTTAATACCCCCCCATGCATATGATTTGCAATGTCCCCATTGTAAATTAGGTGGGTTTGAGTTTAGCTTAGATCATTCATTAGAATAGGTGTTGGGCTGGTGAATGGGTCGGGGTGATTGCTGCGGACAATTTCAAGCTCGGGTATGGGTACTAGAGGTGGAGTCGATTGTTCTACTGGATGAACCCTAAAGTGCAATATGAGTTCATCATGAGATGTGTCAAGAAGGTTTTCAAGTTTTTCAAAATGACAGGCTGCCTCCCATTAAGCACTGAGTTTAATGCCATTAGTCGGATGCAATGAGCTCAGGGAGAATGGAGGGTAAAAGATATCTTAGCCAAATTTTTATCAGTGAGTTCAATGAACGATTTGAGTCTCTGACTATTTATGACAAAAGGTTCTAAACCGTGGCTGAGTTGCCTGATTTTGACAGCTCCATTTCCAAAGATTCATCGAATAAGTTATGGTCCAATCCATTTTGATCTGAGTTTTCCTGGGAACAATTTGAGTTCGACATCAAAGAGTAGAACTTTCTGACCAGGGAAAAAGATCTTTGTAGATATGTGCTTGTCGTGAAAGGCCTTAACCTGTTCTTTGTAAATTCGTGAGTTCTAACACGCGTCGTGGCATAATTCATCGATCTCACTCATTTGAAGCTTTCTGTGGGTTCCTACCTTAGAAAGATTGAGATTGCAGTTCCGTACTGCCCAATAAGCTTTGTGCTCCAATTTGACAGGAAGGTGACATGCCTTCCCGTATACTAATCTGAAGGGAGACATGCCTAATTGGGTTTTGTGGGCGGTACTTTAAGCACACAAAGCTTCCAGAAGTTTGGATGACCAGTCTTCCCTATCAGGTCGAAGAGTGATCTGAAGGATTTTCTTGATCTCCTGATTCGATAGCTCAGCTAGATCGTTGGTTTGGGGGTGATAAGGAGTAGAGATTTAGTATGACACCTCGTATTTGATCATCAGTGATCTGAACTGAGCATTCGTGAAATGGGTCCCTCCATCGGAGATTATGGCACGTGGATTCCTAAACCAAGAAAAGATGTTCTAATGAATGAATTTGACAACCACTTTATGATCGTTGGTTCGGGTTGAAATGGCTTTGATCCATTTGGACACATAGTCAACAGCAAGAAGAATGTATTCGAAGACATCCAAAATAGGGAAGGGTCCCATAAAATCAAGCCCCCAGACATCGAAGATTTTGCATATGAGAATCGACTGTAAAGGCATCATATCGCGGTGGCTCATGTTGCCTAAGGTCTAGCAATGAGTAGATGCCTTACAGTGATTGTATGCATCCTTGAAAATCGTGGGCCAATAGAAGCCACATTGGAGGACTTTTCCTGCGGTTTTATGACTAGAGAAGTGTCCACCGCATGCCTAGTCATGGTAAAAGGACAAAATGTCCTGAATTTTCGCTTTTGGAACACATCATCGGATGATTTGATCAGCACCAGTGCGGAAGAGATACGGGTCTTCCCAAAAGTTGTTCTTGGCATCAGAAAGTAATTTGTCCTTCTTGGCTTTTGGCTAATCGAACGATATCTGATGTGATGCCAAGTAGTTTACTAGATCAGTAAACCATGGAAGTCCTATACTGATAGCCAGGAGGTGCACATCGGGAAAATGTTCGGTAATGGGTCCGGAAGGGTTGATAATATCAGAAGGAAGGTGGGATAAGTGATTAGCTACCATATTCTGTTTCCTCGCCTTGTCGCGAATCTCGAGATCAAATTCTTGCAACAATAAGATCCAGCAGATTAGTCGAGGTTTCGCATCCTTCTTCACAAGTAGATGCCTCACAGTAGTGTGATCTGAGTAAATGATAATACGAGAACCCCAAAGATACGATCTGAATTTTTCCAGGGCAAATACTATGGCTAGCAGCTGTTTCTCAGTAACTGTGTAGTTACGTCGAGCGTCGTCATGTGTCTTGCTAGCGTGGTAAATGACCACGGGTTTCCTATCTATTTTTTGCCCAAGTACTGCACCTACAGTGTAATCAGATGCATCTCACATGATCTCAAAGGGTTGAGACCAATCGGGGGGCTGCAGGATAGGTGCTTGGGTGACTCGATCATGTAGGACTTCAAATGCCTGAGTGCATTCCTTGGTGATTCCAAAAGGGACATCCTTAGATAGGAGATTAGTCAGGGGACGTGCGATTTTCGAGAAATCGGGAATGAATCAACGGTAAAAATCGATGTGCCCTAGGAAGGATCGGATGTCTTTGACCGAGCTAGGCATAGGGAGTTTGGAAATCAAATTCACCTTGGCTCGATCAACCTGGATGCCCTTTTTAGAGATAAGATGTCCCTGGACTATTCCCTCAAGTACCAAGAAGTGGCTCTTTTCCCAAGAAAGAACCAAGTTCATGTCGATGCACCACTTGAGGATCTGGAACAAGTGCAGGAGGCAATCGTCAAATGATTCACCAAATACCGAGAAGTCATCCATGAAGACTTCAAGGTACTCACCTACCATATCTGAGAATATGGCAAGCATGCACCGCTGAAAAGTAGCAAGTGCATTGCAAAGACCGAACGGCATCCTTCGGATTGCGTAAGTTTTGAAGGGGCAGGTGAAGGTGGTCTTTTCTTGGTCCTCAGGATGGATTGCAGCCTGGTTGTAATCGGAGTACCCATCCAAAAAGTAGAAGAATCGATTTCTCGCTAGTTTCTCGAGAATCTGATCAATGAACGGTAGTGGGAAATGATCCCTCTTCATGGAGGAATTAAGTCTTCTTTAATCAATGCAGACTCCACGAGTTTGCTATACAGGTCGGTATGGCTTCTCCAGTTTCAATCGTGATGACGGTGTGCCCTACCTTTTTAGGCACAACTTGGATTGGATTCACCCACCGACTGTCGAAGATTGGGTAGATGATCCCTGCATCTAACCACTGACAATCTCCTTTTTCACAACATCTTGCAGATTGGGATTCAAGCGTCTCTACCTTTCACGAGATGGTCGTGAGCCCTCTTTAGTGTAGATGTGGTGTGTGCAGTATGAGGGGCTGATACCAATGAGGTCATCGAGAGTTCATCCAATGGCTCTTCGATGTTGCTGGAGAATAGAAATCAGGTGTGTTTCCTGATCAGGTGTGAGTCAGGAGTTGATAATCATAGGAAACGTTTGATTGGAACCCAAAAAGATGTATTTGAGATGATCGGGAAGAGGTCTTAATTCCAAATCGGGTTTTCAGCAGCAGCGGGTAATTCCGGATGGGTGTCAGGAGCAAAGAAAGGAGCTATGGATGTGTCTAGGTTGAGTTTGGGCTCCTCTAATTATAGGTTTTGATTCTCTTGTGGTTGATTAGAAATAGTTGGGTTCTCTATGAAGTCATCAACCACTGCTTCAATATCGCAAATTTGTTCTATGACTCCGCAATTAATTCCTTGTTGGGCCATAAAGATGTCAATCTTTACTGTCTTGCTCCCAAATTTCAATTCGATTTGGCCCTCCTCACAATTGATATTGGCCCTAGCAGTGGCTAGAAAGGGTCTCCCTAAAATGATCGGTGTATTCTTCACATTCTTAGGAGCATCCATGTCTAAAATGATGAAATCCACTGGGAAATAGAAGTCATGCACCGTAAATATGACATCCTTGAGAATTCCTTTTGGTGAATTAATTGATCGGTCTGCTAGTTGAAAAGTCATTTCAGTTGGTTTAAGTTCAGGTTCCTCGAAGTAGTCAAGTGGGGATGTGGATATCAATTTTGTGGAGGCTCCTAAGTCTAATAAAGCCCGATCAAATCGTATATCACCGATTTCACGGGAGATCAAAGGGGTGCCTGGGCCTTTTGCCTTAGGCGGGAGTTTACCCAAAATGATAGAGCTGGCTTGCTCTGACAGTATAATTGGATTCCTATCTTTGGTATGCGGCTTACACTTTAGTGTACATACGTCTTTCAAAAATCGTACGTAAGCTGATATGTGGCATATCGCATCCATCAAGGGGATGTTTATATGGACCTACTCAAAGAGCTTAACTAGGTCCTCCTTTGGTGCCATGGTTTTGGTTATCTTTTTTCCCTTGGTCAAGACCTCAGGAAATGGAACTTTAGATGGTTCCTCTAGAATGGGTCTAGGTTCTTGATTTGCGATAGAGGTGTCCTAGATAACTATCTTTGGGTTAGGGTTTGTATTACCAGGCTTGGTTTGGCTTGGATAAGGTGGGTCCTATGTTGTTTTGCCAGCACTGGTAGTAACAGAATTTAATCCTGCCAAGTTTTGGTTTGGATTGGGTAAAAGAGATACTTGCTGCTGGTAACCCGTATATGATGTCGAAGCCTCCATCTTGTCAGGTGATGGAGTAGAAGGGGCCTAATAAACAAAGTGAGCTTGGCCCAGATTTGGGTTCATAGTGTGCCTCTAGTTTGGCACGTTATTTGGATTAGGCAGAGGTTGTGAAGGAAGTGCACCATGTTGGCGAGGATTTGCCATCTAGGCAAGTTGATTGCGAACCTCTCTGATCTCGTCTCTGTGCTATTTTTGCATAGCCACATTCATCTGCTAAATGTCAGCCAAAGTCTGAAGGATAAGAGTCATTTGATCTGTCTGAGTTGGCATAGATTGATAAGTTGGGTTAGGCCGAGGCTGAGGCGGCTGATATGGATGAGGAGCTTGTGGTCGGGGCAGATAATGAGGTCTCTGATTTTGATTATTGCCTGACCATGTGAAGTTGCGATGATTACGACATCCAGGGTTGTAGGTGTTTGAGAATGGGTCATTTTGAATGGCGTTGAGGTCCTCGCAGGTCTGAGGAACCTCAGGAAAATCAGAATATGAGGGTTCAGAGTTCCCCCAACTAGAGTTGGTGGATCCAGAGTTTCCTCCGTAGCCAAAATCAGATGGGGGTGGATATGGGTCCATCCCTTGAGAAGGTCGGTGATAGATGTTGTGCATGACCTCCCTGCCAGAGGGTGGTTGTGTGTACGGGTTTTGCATAGTGGTGGCTCACTGCACATGTTGAGTTAGCTCATCCACCTTCTTAATAAGAGAGACCTTATCCAGATGACTGGCCATCAGTTCCAAGTCGACGGAAGAGGACATGCCCTGCATCTCATGTGCTCCCTTTGGATTCATCAATGCTCGGGCAATCGTCTGGTCGAACATGCCCATGGATTAATTATTGATGGAGTTCTCGCACATATTCTCGAGAATCTCCCACATGGTGTCTTTGTGTTGGCCCATGATGTTTCCTTCGCAAGTCATATTGACGAATAATCTAATATCCTTACGGAGTCCCTAGTAAAAAGACTGGACTTGTTCCCATTTAGGAACTCCGTAATGGGGGCACTTTCACATGAGATCCAGAAAATGATCCCATGCTTCATGAAGTGGTTCTCCTGCTTGTTGTGTGAAATGTGTGATCTGGTGCCATAAAGCATTTGTCCGACCAACAGGGAACTTTCTTAGAAACTCGGATTGAAGTTCCACCTAGGTGTTGATCGGACGTGTTTGGGTTTGGTACCAATGAGCAGCTTTATCCATGAAAGAGAAGGAGAACATTTTCATGAGTAGAATATCTCGATTTTGAGCTTCTGACCCAAAGGTCTGGGCCAGATGTTTGAGTTGTTTGATATGCTGGAAAGGATCTTCAGAATTACGCCCATGGAATTTGGGAATGGCATGAATCATGTTGGCTTGAGTTCAATGTCAAGACCTCCAGCGGGGATTTATACTCAATGTTCGATTGCTACCGCAGTGGGATTGTAGTGATCTCGCATCATTGGACACTATGGTGGGTTCACAAAGGATTGGAATAGATCATTGAGGTGCTGGAGTTGATTTTCAATATTATTTTCTTCTATGGGTTATGCCATGATGATGGATGAAGAAGAATCAGGTTCAGATGAATCAGAAGAGATATAAATAGGATTAGGTTGTTGCATAGACAAGGAGGTCGAGGCTTGTCCTTGACGTGAATGAGTCACTACTGGAGGCCTCAAGGATGGTCATAGGGACCTCCTCCCAAGCATGCACTGATGGAGTAGATGAGAGATAGATTATGATGGACCCAATCAGGACACCCAAAAATTTTGGATGACTATAGAGGTTCGGGGCGGATGATATCCTTTAGTCAAAAAGCCATCTACCTGAGAATTACCTAGGCAGCCGGAGAGGGAGAGTCCCACAAAGGCCCCTACGAGGTAGAGCGCCCTCATGGGTTATAGGGTTTCCCCCACCAGACCTCTTTTGTCACTGATGTTCTAGGTAGACCAGAATGGGGACTTGACCTCTTAAGTCTACTAGTTTTAATTAAGAGCAAGGGTGCTTAGAATTTCACTTTGAACTTTAAGATGTGTTGAGTACAAAAGTTATCTAATTTGAAGATTGGTTGACCCAAACAAGATGGGTCAACTTCACCTGTATTGTCCTTGAAAATTTAGGTCCCTCATTTTCTAGTGTTCAGATGACTTTAAGAGCCTGATTTTTAGGGTTTTGCTTGAATAGATCAGTTCAATCAAGGTCTAGGCACACATTATTTGGGGAAATGATTTCTTGATTAAGTGTGTTTCTAAAAACCCTAAACTGAAATCCTTAATTGGCTCTAATTTGGTCCACTTTAATATATCCAAATGTGGTACCTAGGGCTCAAACAAGAATGTGATAGCCCTAGATACCGTAAGCTTTAAGTGGGTGCACAAATCAGGATTTGTTGTTCAAATAAAATGTATCAACTGAGGCAACTCGATGAATTATCTATGGAAAGAATGCAAGTAGCCCTAATTGATTTTTTTCCTTTTATCCTTTTCAGAATGAGGGGCTTAAGAGAGAGTGGTTAGAACTTACCTGCCCCAGGTGTCTTTATTGTGCAGTTGATCTTCCTTGAATGTATTTTCTCCTGAAACAACCATAGCAAAAGAGATATGGCAAGTTGGAACCTGAATCTGGAATTGCAATCAACAGTTCTAAATTGCCTGTTGCTCCCGGACAATGGTGCCAAAATGTTCTAAATGCTAAATCAGTGTTTTAAGAATGTCGCATTGTAGTATAGCCAAAATAGCGCTTAAACAAATAAATTTTATTACTCGAAAAAGTTCCGAGGTCGAACACAGGGAGTAATATGGAATTTAAATCTCAAGAATTGCAATTTAAATGCAATATAAGCAATTTGTAATAAAATTCCAAACAATAATGATATAGAAGTGAAAATAGATGTCAATAGTCCAAAAAAAATGGCGTAAAATGGTGATTTGAATCACCAAATACCCCTCATAATTTCTCAACAGTATCAATCGAATAAAGCTTAGCAATATCAGACAGCATAAATGTCTGATGCTACAGTGCATAGCTTTCTTTCTCTTTTCTCAGCCTCTTCTTCTTTCTCTTCTTTCTCTGCTGCTGCTCCCTCTTATCTTCTTTTTCTACTCAGCCTCTTCTTCTATTGCTCTTCTCTTTCTTGTCTCTCTTCTTCAGCTATGGTACTTCTTTCCTTCTTCCTTTCTCAATTCTCCTTCACACACAGAGGGGGGAGGCTTCTTGACTTTGGCTAAGTGTCAGCCAATGTCCTATGCAACAAAACCCTCCCCCTACCCTATGCAATCTCTCTTTCTCTCTCTAGGTCACGGTCACCCAGAGCATTCCTTATGGGAACACCATCATGAGCCCTAACTAGCTCATTTTGACCCAGAAAAGAGAACAAAAGCTCCTACATAACCAACTGGAGGTCCTAACTCAATGAATAACCATTCTGAGAGAAAAGCAAGAAACAAGGGGTAAAACTAGAATTTTACCATTTCAGTACAACAACGGGTTTTCTTATGGGCTAAACACAAGTCAAATGATCTTAACAAGATAAAAAGTGGGTTGGTTCAAACAGAAAATGGTTCATGTGAATTCTAGGAATTAAATGACTTCTCGTAACCCTGAAACAAACCCACTTGATTTAACAGGGTTCTGGTTAGGACAAAATTTACCTAAACCCTCTAAAAATAATGGAAAAATATTCTCTAGGGTTTAAAACCTTCAATTTGGTCCTTAGAACCTATTTTTACCTAAATTGGGGTCTTAGACAAATTTTTGCCCTAAATTGGGTTTTTGCATAAATTTCCTAGTCAAAGGTGGTCAAAACCAAAATCCAACTTCACCATTGGATTCCTTAGGTCCAAATTAGGTTTGTAACAAAATTTAGACCTAAGAGGAATTCATCTTGACCCACTTTGCAAACAGGTCTAGCTCAATTACATTTCTACGGCTATCTTTTGGAAACCTTTGTAGAAACCCCCCTAGCTTCCTCTTCATTCTTTGCAATTAGGTCCATCCGCCACTATAGCAGAGAGAATCCTACTCCAGTGAGGTTTCAAAGGCAAGAACTATGAGCTCTTAGAGAATCCCCTTCAAAATTGAAAGGGCGATTCTTTGAGAAATCTCCTCCAATGTGAACCCACTGATGAGCCCTAATTCCTACCAATCTCTCAAGAGAACTTATTAGCGATTTGGGTCTTTTTGAGTTTCCATCTTCGGCGAGATTGCTGTGCTTGGAAGCTTAGCTTCCAAGCACAAACCCAACCTCTGGGACTTATTTAAGAAACCCTAACTCATTCTGCACCTCCTCAGCTTGGAATTGGGCTGGTCCACCCCACTTTCTTCTCTCCTTGCTGGCCACAACCTCTCCGCAAGCTCTAGCGGCTCTATCCCCTCTCTCTCATCGCCCAACCACAATACCAGTGGTTGGGTTGCGTTCCTCTCATTCATCCACGTCAGCCATACCAGCTTGATGTCGCCTCTGCCCCTGTCGTCACCGCTGCCTCACCTACGAAGAGCATCATCTCCGGCGACGGCAATACTAGCCGGCGGTAAACATGTTGGTGCTGTTGCCTGAGAGCAATGCGCAATTCATCACTAGTCTTTGCATTATTTTGATTATATTTGAGCACCAACTTGCCCTATTTGTTTTATTGTAATTTTGCGAGGTATTTCACGAGGAGATCTCCCGTGCAAATCAACCACTCCAGGGTAGGTAACCTCTCTATTATTCCCTAATCGAACCTCCTAATCTTGGGAAGATGAAAAAGTTACAATCAAATTAGGAATCACCTGCCTTCTTTTGATAGTAATTACCATTTAAAAGGCTAGTTTCCTAATTTGCGAAAGTTTTTTTCTTCACATCTTATTGGAGTTGAAGCAATTCTATTTAGAGATCCTACCCGAAAATTCCGGTGCCTATTAGGGATTATGCTTAATTTCTAATCTTCTTGCAGTATGCATTTCTTGTTTGAAGTCCAAGAAGAACATTTAACTCAAAAAGAACTTGGAAATAGAGTCAAATTAGGGTTTCTGCATTAGGGTTTTGGAGTTCTAGTTCACACCTACATGCATAAAAGGAAACAAACCCGCCTACATTTGTGTGCTACTCAAGCCCTTGATTGAAAAGATTTAATTAAGAAAAACCCTAAAATCAGATTCTAAACTCACTTGAATCTTAAAAACCTTGGACATAATAACCTGGTAGTCAAATCAGGGTGATTTCTAAGTCTTGACCTAGAGTCACTCTGCCATCTCTAGGGGAGGTCAGGTGGAGTTGGACTACATTGTAGGCCAATCAACCTCCAAATTAGGTCACAAGTCCAAATAATTGCTAATTCAAGTGAAATCAAAGGCACAAACTAGGACATAAAACTGGTAGACTTAGGTGGTCAAGTTATCTATTCTGGTCTACCTGGACCCTCAGTGACAAGAGAGGTCAGGTGGGGGAAACCCTGTAACCCGTGGGAGCACTCTACCGTGTAGGGGTCTTTGCGAGACTCTCCCTCTTTGGCTACCCAGGTAATTCTCAGGTGGATAACTTTCTGATTCAGGGGTATCATCTGGCCCGAACCTTCATAGTCATCCAAACATCTTTGGATGCCTTGATTGGGTTAACAACACATCCAGTTCCTCATCCCTTCTCTTTAGAGCACACACACATTCTTAGTGGGATTCTCTCTTCAGAACTAATCACTTCATTCTAAGACTTGAATTCTGATTCTACATCTTGATTCCACCATCGGATCCAAATATGCTTCCTGGTTACTTAGGAATACCATTCGAGAAACCTGAATCACAAAAATCCATGAGAGATAGGATGATTGAGGATGTCCTTAAATTTTATGAAATTGAATATAAAACCTCAAAACCAGAAGAAGACATTTAGGTTAGTGTACCAACAACAACAACCTTCATAATAAACTATGCCCAAGTATTATTAACAGAAGCTACAAAATGATCAACCTGAGACATTCTCATAACATGATACATTGAGATAGAAAAATACATAACTTTGAATACCTCCAATGCATGACAAATCCTGTATGTTGGGAACAACACCATGATGATCTTGAAAAATGGGAAGAAATGATGAGATTATTGAAACAAGCTATTGATCAGAAATACCTGTACATGCCCCAAACAGATAATGAACCATCTTGGAATAGTATTGAGGACCAATTTGATTTCCCAAATCTTGAGTTTGAGGCACAAGGTTGTTGCATATTCCCAACCCAGATGGAATATAACATGCTTGACACTGAATTAGGTTGGGAAGTCCAAATTGTAGGAGAACATGATTTTGAGCCAGCCCTAGAAAACCAAAATCATGGTTCACCAAGCAAAGAATTCCGAGACTCCTGTAATGATGAGATTAAAATAAAACCTCTCGAGGGTGTAATTCCCACCCCTTATTCTGATAAGGTGACCCTTGAAGGTATCTCTGACCGAGATTCTATTAATTCAACTCACATCATCAGCCTATAATCTGGATCTGAAACTTATTGGGAAGATTACAAGGCCCTGAATGATGATGATCAAAGTTTACATGAAGAATACGATCATGGGCCTTTATTTGATGAATGTCCCTCTCCAACATCCTCAGAGATATAGATTGATTTTTTAGAAGTCATGCCAATCTACGATACAGAAATTGAAGAGTTGCAAGAGTGGGGTTTTGATTGGGTCATTCCTACAAGCCTAGAACTTGAGCCTAGACCAAATAAGGACACCTCTTTGAGGTCAGAATCGAAGAATAGGTTAGACCCAAGTCAGGTTGCTGAGTCTACATCTTGTGATTTATTCTGTGGTGGAACCTCTAATCTCAGATCTGATTTAGAATTTGATTCTCGCAATCTCTCCGACGATTTTGAATCTTACCATGATTTCAGAGAACCTTTGTTTCCTAACAATTACGAGCCAATCTACGACCTCAGCTCACATGATTCATTCTTCGACTCTGACTCTGAGGTCCCTGATCCCAAGATCACTAATTTAAATCCAGGTTCCAGTAAGGTGGAATCATTTCTTTTCGATCCTCAGGAATCAAAACCAGAAAATGCCGAGAGTGACTGCAACCCAGAGTTCAAATCATTTCTTGACTCAGATTTTCCTCATCCTAAAAACACTCTTCAGGAATTCACTTTTGAATTTGATGGCTACTATGAGGACTCTCTAAATGAGCCCACCTGTAATATCTTTGTAGAGGAACCCTCAAACACAATTCCTATTGAAGCCACCTCCTCCACATAAAAAAACCCATCCAAACCCATTTTCAACCCCGACCTGCAATCGGACTCAATTTCTATTCTGATTCCCCTCTTACTGAGCCGATTGCAGAAGATTCACCTCCACATCTTTATCGGGTTTCGGACATTGATCAGATCACAAATCATGCTCCATCATTCTCTGATCACTCCTGTAGGGTTTTCGCATTATCCACTGATTACTTTACGGGTCTCTACTCTGACCAGGCTGATTCGACTCAGCCAAACCCTGAATTCACACTTCCACATCATTCTGAGCTCCATTGTATATGGTGGTTTCCACATCTCTTGATCTACACTTATCAAACCACCAGATTGATTGGGTTTGGGCTGCATCATCAGCCCGTTGATCTGAACAAGCACATGGTTGGACCAACCAGGCTCTTGATCAAGGTGGTTGTTCTACAAAACTCAGTTGATTTAACCACTCCTTGTCCATACCATTTCCCACTCGGCTGAAGGTGTTGAATTTAGTGCTTAATGGGAGACAACCCATCATTCCAAAAACCTGAGATACTTTTGATTACCCATCTGTACTTTACGTCTATTACACCCTGAGTTCGATCTTAGAACAGTCGGTCCAACCTTTGGTACACATGCTAGAGCTTGAAATCATCCGCAACAGTCATTTCCGATCCGTTCGCTCATCCGATAAATCTGTTCCAACTTCCTAAAATCCAAACCTATTCCACACCCTCCATTTACAATGGGGACTTTGCAAAACTTAGGCATGGGGGGGTGGTAAAGTGCAAACATACAAAAATCAAAAGTTCAGATGGGTTCTCACAAAAAAATCTCATATGCTAGAAATGTTGGTGCTAGAGCACCACGATCATTTGTTTTGATGATAACAAAACACGTGTTATTTAACATTTGCAATTTGAGTCCTAGATTTCAGGTCAATTGCAAATGAGGACATGTTTAGACGGAGTTCGAGCTCGCATCCAGGACGGATTGGAAGAGCTTGACGGAAAACAGAGGAGGTTCGCGTGGAGCGAAAGATTGAAGATGGAAGAAAATGAAGAATAGGATAGATTTCCTTCTTTTTTACTTGTTGTATTTTTTGTTTCTTTTGTTGCTCTTTTTTTCCTTAGATATTTCATGTTAAAGAGCCTCAAAGAACCCTAACAGTAGTCCTAGGAACACCGGCACAACCCTAGGATACTTAGGTTTTCTGTAGAATACTTAGAAAACCAATATAGGGTTCAAACAGACTTTCCAGACGTCTAATTCCCAAATCAGACGTCTGATAAAGCATTTTAAGACGTCTGACTGTTGTTTCAGACGTCTGATAACTGTTAGGTTGGACATAGTTAGTTCTGTCTGATGAAATCAGACGTCCAGACCTTAGACCAGACGTCTTAGAAGACGTCTGATGGATTTGCTAGACGTCCAATTAGTGGACCGTTGGCTGGCTTAGCAGACACTCAAGAATATGACCGTTAGAGCCTTATCAGACGTCCATAGGACTTTCCAGACGTCTGATAAATGACCGTTTTGCCTCGGCTGACCCAAAATCTCTTCTCAGAGATTTTCTAGCCGTTGCAACGTTTGGAAATCAATTCCCACAGTAAAAGTAGGTTTCCAGACGTCCAGACATAGTGCCAGACATCCTGTATGTCGTCTGATGGACTTGCGTAAAAACCCTGTTTAGATCTGATCCAAGTCAGGGAGAGACCCGCCCAAAATCAGACGTCTGACCTTTTAATCAGACGTCTTATAGTGAACTTCCAGACGTCTGATGCTAGAATTAGACGTCTGATAAGCCTGTCAGAACAATGATTGTTTCTGATTTCGGGCTGATTCACTTGGGCTTTGCACCCAACGGCTATGGAAGCTTTTCCAAGCCTTCCAAAGCCTTCCTAAGGCCTCTATAAATAGAGGGGAGCCTTAACACACAAGATACACACTTAGAGACACTTGGATACACTTAGCTACACACTTTCACACTCTTTTGTGTCCAGAAAAGATCTTGCTCTCCAAGCTTAAGCTCCATTCCCTTGAGAGCATCAAGCCTTCGCGCACCCGCTCTCCCGCCGTTCTTCACGAGAGCGACATTGCGCCGTTGCGTGGCACACGCACCGCGTCACCAACTCGACGCACTCCTTACAAAGGGGAGTTTCCTTATTCCTATAGAAGCTAGGTTCATAATTTCTTTGTTGGCTCTATAGGACTTCTTGTTTTATTTTATCTTTGTCTTTTGGTTGGGTATTCGCTTTGCGAATTCCCATCTCCTTCGTGGGACAAAATCCTTCTCGTGGAGAGAAGGGGTTGAGGAACGCTACCCTCGTACTTGTAGCGTGGTTGTACTGAGGTTGAATCACCCTCGTTTTAAAATGATTCGATTAGTGGATTTGATCAACTAGGTTGATCGGAAAATCCTAACTCGAGAGGGTTAGGTGGTGGTTTTCACCCGGTTTGGGTTTCCACCTAAAAAATTTTGTGTACATTGTGTGATTGTCTTTTTGAGATTGCTTTATATTTCATTTACGCATTTTTTACGTCACACTGATCTCACCCCTCCAAGTAGGGAAACCTACATTTGGTATCAGAGCAGGTCTTGCTGTTTCGACGTAACAACCAAGCAAGAAGATCGATGGAGGGAAGCAGTTCCACGTGTAGGATTTCTGAGGGGCAGTCCACAACCCGTCCGCCCTACTTTGACGGGAACAACTACAGCTACTGGAAGCTGAGGATGAAGACGTGGCTCCAAGCCACTGAATTCGAGGTATGGGGATGTTGCGAAACCCCATACGAGATCCCGAAGCGACCACAAGGAGGCTACTCGCAGCTGCAGATTCAAGATCTTTCACTCAACGCAAAGGCAATGAATGCCCTGTAGTGCGCATTGAGTCTAAAAGAGTTCGAGAAAATCAAAGAGTGCACCACCGCCCACGAGATATGGAGGAGGTTGGAAGGCACTCATGAGGAGACAAGCTCGGAGGAAGAAGAAGAAGAAGAAGAAATCGCTTGCTTCGGCTTCATGGCCAGAGGAAGCGACAGCGAAAGCGAAAGCGACTCAGACAACGAGGTAAATCTCGATCTTCAAGAAGCTTTTAATGAATTTTTGAGATTAGTAAATCACTTAGGATAGAAAATAAAAGCATTAAAACGAACCTTAGTTTTCTTAAAAATGAAAATGATAGGTTAGAAATAAAACTTAAGGATCTAGAAACTTGTCCTAAAAATGATAACCTATTATTAGAAAATCATAACCTCATCAATGAAAATAATAAGTTGATTGAGGAAAATGATAGTCTAAAGTTAGAAATCTATGATTTAAAGACTAAGATGCAAACTATAGAAAAAGAAATTGCATGTCTTAGGGAAAATTCTAACAAATTAATCAACAAAGTTGATAATTTTTATAGCCCTAAGGTTGAGAAAGGATCTCCATCAAGGAGACCTTCTAACAAATCCGGATCCAAGCCCACTTGGATACCGAAAAAAGAATTAGAATCTTGTTTTGTAGGGTTTAGGGATAATTACAACATAAGGGACTGGACCTACAAGCTCAAGGCTGGTCAACTCAAGTTAGGGGAACCAAGGAGTAGACCAAGGAGGAGAACAAGAAGACCGACGAGACGGCGAACAAACGACGGACCCGCCGCACGTCGACCACCAGATTGGAGACCGGCGCCAATGCCCGGGCCTCCAAGCTACGGATGGGAGCCCCATCCGATGTGGCATCCACCACCACCATTCGGGCCATTTTATTGGCCATGGTAGGTGAGGTAAAATTCTTAACCCTATCTTTTTATAAGCATTTAGATAGGGGGAGTTAAAAATTAATGAGCTAATTGTCAATTTTTAAGGGGGAGATATAAGGTAGCTAAATTTCCTTTAGAAAGGGGGAGAAAAATAATAGCTATCGCATTGTTACAAAAAGGGGGAGGACATTACCTTTGTCAAAAGAAACTCATAGAAGAGCATGTTTTAAGGGGGAGTTATAGGAAATATAAAATCAATTAAACCTTTTTGATAATGTCAAAAAGGGGGAGGATTTTTATGCATTATTATTTACGGTTTTGTCATCATCAAAAAGGGGGAGATTGTTGGTGCTAGAGCACCACGATCATTTGTTTTGATGATAACAAAACACGTGTTATTTAACATTTGCAATTTGAGTCCTAGATTTCAGGTCAATTGCAAATGAGGACGTGTTTAGACGGAGTTCGAGCTCGCATCCAGGACGGATTGGAAGAGCTTGACGGAAAACAGAGGAGGTTCGCGTGGAGCGAAAGATTGAAGATGGAAGGAAATGAAGAATAGGATAGATTTCCTTCTTTTGTACTTGTTGTATTTTTTGTTTCTTTTGTTGCTCTTTTTTTCCTTAGATATTTCATGTTAAAGAGCCTCAAAGAACCCTAACAGTAGTCCTAGGAACACCGGCACAACCCTAGGATACTTAGGTTTTCTGTAGAATACTTAGAAAACCAATATAGGGTTCAAACAGACTTTCCAGACGTCTAATTCCCAAATCAGACGTCTGATAAAGCATTTTAAGACGTCTGACTGTTGTTTCAGACGTCTGATAACTGTTAGGTTGGACATAGTTCTGTCTGATGAAATCAGACGTCCAGACCTTAGACCAGACGTCTTAGAAGACGTCTGATGGATTTGCTAGACGTCCAATTAGTGGACCGTTGGCTGGCTTAGCAGACACTCAAGAATATGACCGTTAGAGCCTTATCAGACGTCCATAGGACTTTCCAGACGTCTGATAAATGACCGTTTTGCCTCGGCTGACCCAAAATCTCTTCTCAGAGATTTTCTAGCCGTTGCAACGTTTGGAAATCAATTCCCACAGTAAAAGTAGGTTTCCAGACGTCCAGACATAGTGCCAGACATCCTGTATGTCGTCTGATGGACTTGCGTAAAAACCCTGTTAGATCTGATCCAAGTCAGGGAGAGACCCGCCCAAAATCAGACGTCTGACCTTTTAATCAGACGTCTTATAGTGAACTTCCAGACGTCTGATGCTAGAATTAGACGTCTGATAAGCCTGTCAGAACAATGATTGTTTCTGATTTCGGGCTGATTCACTTGGGCTTTGCACCCAACGGCTATGGAAGCTTTTCCAAGCCTTCCAAAGCCTTCCTAAGGCCTCTATAAATAGAGGGGAGCCTTAACACACAAGATACACACTTAGAGACACTTGGATACACTTAGCTACACACTTTCACACTCTTTTGTGTCCAGAAAAGATCTTGCTCTCCAAGCTTAAGCTCCATTCCCTTGAGAGCATCAAGCCTTCGCGCACCCGCTCTCCCGCCGTTGTTCACGAGAGCGACATTGCGCCGTTGCGTGGCACACGCACCGCGTCACCAACTCGACGCACTCCTTGCAAAGGGGAGTTTCCTTATTCCTATAGAAGCTAGGTTCATAATTTCTTTGTTGGCTCTATAGGACTTCTTGTTTTATTTTATCCTTGTCTTTTGGTTGGGTATTCGCTTTGCGAATTCCCGTGTCCTTCGTGGGACAAAATCCTTCTCGTGGAGAGAAGGGGTTGAGGAATGCTACCCTCGTACTTGTAGCGTGGTTGTACTGAGGTTGAATCACCCTCGTTTTAAAGTGATTCGGTTAGTGGATTTGATCAACTAGGTTGATTGGAAAATCCTAACTCGAGAGGGTTAGGTGGTGGTTTTCACCCGGTTTGGGTTTCCACCTAAAAACTTTTGTGTACATTGTGTGATTGTCTTTTTGAGATTGCTTTATATTTCATTTACGCATTTTTTACGTCACACTGATCTCACCCCTCCAAGTAGGGAAACCTACAAGAAATACCACAAAAATAGAAAATGGTGAAAAAGAATTTAAAAAAAATATTGGAGGAGAAAAGAAAATTTTGAGGCCATACAAAACTTGAGGAGAAAAAAAGGAAAATGCAAAAAGGAGCACAAAATGAAAAGAAAAAAGAAGAGATAGTCATTAGTAAGAAATTAAGGGATTAACTAAGTTCTAGACCATATCAAGAAAAAGAAAATAAAAGGAAAAAAGTGCTAATGAGATACAAAAGAGATTAGTAGGAACGCTGATCTTAGGACTCTTAGGTTGGACTCCTAGGCTTAAAAATTCAAGTATCCGCTAAGATCTGGATATTCCTCAAGAGGTTGGGGAAAATGCGAAGCTTAAGTATTAGGTCTAAGGTTTAGGAAGTATTGACCTTGTTAATTGACCTTTGGTTTGCGGGATTAGGTAATCTAAGCACCCCAATCCACATAGAGTCTAGTTCAGTGCCCATAATTATCAAAATCATGCAAAAGCATTTAAGTGTTTTGAAAAAGTCACCTAGATTAGGAGTGAAACACGATTTAGTTCGAGTCATGTCAAAGATTTCCTTTAGAAAGAAAAATCTCTGTTCATCTTGTGAATGTGGAAAACTTTAGAAACCTCTTTCAAAACAAAAAACATGGTCTGTACTTTTAAGCCACTTGAGTTGTTCCATTTAGATCTCTTCGAACCAACTAGGTCTGAAAGACTAAATAGGTGCGGATACTGTGTTGTCATTATTGATGACCTCTCCAGATTCACTTAGGTATTATTCTTAAGATCTAAAGATTCTACTTTCAAGGAATTTAGAAACTTATCCAAATGTTCAAACTGAGATTGGCCTATCCATCACTAGGATTAGGAGTGATCATGGAGAGAAATTGCAAAAAAAAATTCCAAGATTTTTGCTCTACTTATAGAATAAAACAAGAATTTGCTTTTCCTAGATGAACTCCTCAAAACGATGTTGTAGAAAGAAAGAACAGAACAATACAAGAGTGTGCCCGCACCTTGCTGTGAAAGTCAAGGCTACCTTGGTATTTTTGCGTTGAGGTTGTAAACATTACTTGCTATATCCAGAGTAGGGCTTCTATTAGACCTATCCTTGAGAAAACACCTTTTGAACTTTACCTTGATAGGACTCCTAAGATCTCTTACTTCAAAGTATTTGGTTGCAAGTGTTTCATATTGAATACAAAGGAGAACTTAGACAAATTTGATGCAAAAAGTGAGGAATGAATCTTTCTAGGATATTCCTCTAGAACTAAAGCCTACTGAGTCTTTAATTAGAAAATTTTGGTAATTGAAGAAACTCTGCATATATCTTTTGATGAATCAGATCAAATAGAAAAAGCATCAACAAAAGATGATCAACCTCTAGTTAATCCTTCAAATATTCTTGAAGACACCATCTCTAGTGATCTTCCAAAAGATTTCACCTACACCAAGGATCAACTTAAAAAATTAGTTATTGGTGAAGTCTCAAAAGGAATTAAAACCAGATCATCTCTTAATAATCTTGCACTTAGTGTTTTTGTATCCCAACTAGAACCTAATTGCGTAGCAATCATATGTTCTAAAATACCTAGATTCGGGTAGATTTCTAATATAGTTATAAATATTGCATTTATTCCATGCATAATTTGCATTTGGATCATGTTACTTATTTATAAATAATGCATTTTATGGACCGAATTATGATATAATGTCTTATCTTATGATTGCAAGTCCATATGAAAATAATAAGTTAAGAGAAGGATCAAGAGATAAGACAGAGGAAATGAGAGGAAAAGTTTCAAGAAGCGAAAGAATATAAGAAGAAATAAAAGGAGAAGAGGAAGTGGAATAAACCCATGAACCCATTCACCACCTAATTAAGCCTCAAGCCAATTTTCCTTTCCTAATCCTAATTTCCCTATTTATGAACCCACCTAGATCTTAATTAAACTCCACCTATACCTAATTAGACCCACTACAACCTAATATGGGCTAACCCAAAACCCATGCAACTTCACCCCAAATCCTACGTTCACCGTCACTGCCATAAAATCCCACCAATTCATGTCACTTCCCAAATCCCACGTCCACCGTTCCCATGCAACAAAATCATTCCCAACACCCTACGTAACTTATGCCCCAAACCATATGCACACAACACCAACCATTCCACATAAACATAATCCAAATCCCACATCCTACACCAAATCCCCCACCACGTCAAACTCATCCACCGTATTTCCCACGCCCATCCTCCCTCACCGAGTTTTCTTCGTTGAAAAGAACCATCCAACTGGAAATCCCACGTATTCCCTCACCTCTCTCTCTCTCTCTCTCTCTCCTATTTAAAGAGCAAAAAAAAATCAAACCCTCGTACCCAATATCCCCAACCGAAACTTATTTTATCCCCCTTGCACCGACGTTACTACATCCAAATATCCCTCCAACGACTACCTAGGAAATATCCCCTCCACCGAATATAAAATCCCACGCCCTCTACCTCTCTCTGGGAAGCACCCCATCCATCTCTCCTCCTTCCGATCATCATCTCCGACCTCTTCTCCGTCTCCTTCCTCCTCCACCATCCACCAAGGACTTCTTTGGTGAACCATTCCTGCCATGTCACACATTTTAAAGGCCGTCAACGATTACTCTATGGTACCCTCTTTCTACAGATAATTTTTCTTATTAGTTTTATTAGTTAATTTCTTATATATTTAATTCTAATAGTTTTAATACTTATCTTATTAGACATTTAACTATGTGCACGAAACTTTCGTGGTTGCTATTTTAAAAAATATATATATAATTTACTTCAAATATCTCCTCCTATTTCTTGCAAGTATCTAGTTCGAGTAGATGTTTATTTTCAAAGATAAAAAATTTGCAAAACAAAAATTGAAAAAAAAGGACATATTTGTATTAGGAGCCAAGTCTAGTTTTAGGAATCTAGTTAGTATATCGATTTCAACTTCGCATTTTCCGCATCCTTAAGTTCGAACATAACTTACCATGTTCTGGTTACATTTTATTTGTCGGCATATTTTTACGCTATACTATGATGAATTATTCAAAAGTACGATTTTACGTTGAATAAATTGGCGCCGTTGCCAGGGAAGCACAACGATTTTGAAATTGATATCTAATTAATCGTCTTGTGTCTATTCTATGTGTGCAGGTTCAAAGCAAGGATGGATCTTTGCATGGGTCAATCCATGTTTGAAGAAGATAGGTACATAGATTTACTTTCAAGGTTTTCTATTCTAAAAAGAAAAAATCTTTTCCTACTTTAGAGTCATAGAGTTAATTAATTGAGTCGGTAATTGCTTTGAATTTTGCTTGAAAGTTTTGATTTGAAAGAAAAACTCAAAAATCAAAATAAAAAATGTAAAAATAAACTTAAATTTTTGAATTTAAGTTTATTTGCTTATATTTTTGACATTTTTGGTCAAGGGTGACCGATAATAGCCTTTTATCCTTTGAATATCCTAAACCTATTTTTGGTAATTTGGCCACGACTTGAAATTTATTTTTAAAATTTGATTACTGAAAATCCAAACATCTAGAAATCTTAAAATTCAAATCATAAGTGAAAAATCAAATTATCTTTGGAACACCACCATTTCTACATGAAAATTCTATCTGTGAAATTTTTAAAAATTCATAAACTACACGAGGATTACAATCAATTTTTTCAAAGTTTACGCAGACTTTGGAGAATTATTTCAACCTCTACATGGATCGGATTGAGTTGAAATTTACGTCATTTGAAAGCCATTGAAATCTAGTTTGATCAATAAAAGCTTCAAAATTTATGGAGTAGTTTTGATATGGTTTTGATTTGAAATAAATAGGAGGGGTCTGACCAGACTATCTGACCCCTTGCAGAAATAAAAATCATAACTATTTTTATGAATATTATAAATGTTCGAAGAATATTCTCTGAAAATATAATTGCAAAAGGAAGTTGCGTACCAATTTTCACACTGTTTAGACTTCTGACTGATTTGGGGAATAGTTTTATCCAAGAACAGGGTCTGCAGGCCTTAAAACCTAGAAGCATAAAACCTAGGCTTCCACCTTAGGGTTTACCTTTTGTCCTAGTGTCTCCAACCAGACCTTAACCAATAGGTCAATAAATGATTAAGAAGGATTAAGTAGTCACTTAACTCCCTGTACTTTCCATCATAGCCTAAGACTCTTAATCAACCATTGTGCTGGTTTATGCATGGTAGAAGGTCACTAAGACCTATCCTAGTTGGTCCATGGGAGACTCCCCCATGGGAGCTATCTACCGTACGTGGGTGACACCTCTTTCCTACTTCCTCTTGTCTTACTTCTTCCTCAGCTACAATGGTTGTGCAAGATCCTCCTCTTCCTCCCCTTGAGGGGAATGAGGCCCAATTGATGGCCAGGGTTGAGGTGAGATTGGCTACTCAAAATCAGAAGAACATTGTGAAGTTCGAGGCCATCCTCAATGCCTTAAATAGGATGCAGAACCCCCCGCATGCAGAACAACTGCAGGACCATTATGATCTGGCAGCATGTAATGTGTTACCTCAAGTCTGGATGCCCGCAGATGGTGACGCATTCAAGTTGAAACCTAATGTTTTAAGTCTAATTCAGACTTACTTTTATGGTAACTCGAATGTGGATCCATTCCAGCACCTGGAGGATTTGAGTCCAATTGCTGAGATAGTCCAACCCAGAAATGTAGCCATTAGGATTGTTCTCATGAAGCTTTTCCCTTTTTCTTTGAGGGATAAAGCTTCCTATTGGTTCAAGACCATAGGGAAATCGATCTACACGTGGGAGGAACTCCGAAAGCTTTTCCTTATTGGTCGAACTAGTGCAATGATGTGGCTGATGTAGATACATCCATTTAGATTAAAATGTCTATTTATGTGTGTCCTAAGCTTAGATATGCAATCTATATTATAAATATTGCATAGCATGCATCATTTTACATTTAGAGTAGTCTATATAAATTATAGGTTAATTCATGTCCTCTTATGGTTAGGAGATGAGATTTATTTTAGGGCTTGAGATTGATGATCCTATCGAATAGATCTGATCTGGACGACGCTCGGAGTTCAACGCCTCTGGAATTGTCTTGATCGGAATCCTATAGCACCTTGTGCAGTTTGAGGAAGATCAACGGACAAGGGACTAGGTGATGCAATTCGAAGGTTTAAACGACAAATTTGATCACATGGATGGATTTGAATAGATGATTGCAGCCCAACAGCATGAAAATTGACCCAATTCAACATCCGTGGTGCCACCTACATAGGAAACAAGATAAACGGCCCAGACGCGGCAAGTGTGTGCGCTAGCCCATCCAATGTAGCGCGTAGGTGTGCGTAGCCCACGAGTGCGAAGCAACACGTAGCATGCAAAGAGCCAGCAGGAACATGGGACATGGGCACAATGAGTGTGTGCCAGTAGTGTCGGGTGCGGGTAGGTGAGCTAGACCTTTAGCAACACTTGTGATGGGTCCTCAGCTACGTTTATTGATGTCACTAATTGTCCATGCACAAAATGCTTCCTTTCCTCCACTATAAGAGGACCCCTACCCCTCCCATTCTTCTTGATCTCTTCCTTTCCCACCCTGACCACCTCCAAGGCTCTAGAGAGAGCTTGTCTCAAGCTTGAGATGCTCCTCTAGAGTAGGAAAGAAAGATTTTTTCTCACCTCTCATCCCCCTTCGTGGAGCATTCGGTGGCCATCCTCTCACCACCTTTGGGAAGATACTTGCTGCAACGACATCCTGCGCCATCCTCCTTTCACCACTATTCTCCTTCCTTTGGCTTCCCACCACCTTCTTCTAGGCATCGTCAAAGCGAGCGTTCCTCGAAGCGACCGTTGAGGGGGATTTCCTCATCTTATTCCTTTTATCGCTTTTGTAGTGTAGTTTTACTTCCTATAATTAGTTGTAACAAACGATTTAGATCACCACTATAATATTTGTTTCTCTGTCTTTGTTTCTCTCTGTCTCTCTTTACAAGTAGATTGGTTAGATTTCATCGACTTGATCTCTTACTCTATTAAAATACCAAAAGAATCTCCAAAGATAAATTAAGAAAAACAAATAAAATCGAAAGAGCAGATTTCAAAACAAAATGTTTGCCTCCCTATGTTCGACCTGGGAGTCCCTTGGAGCCTCGGTATAAAGTTTATCCGGTAGCGATTTTTGCAACTATGATGACGGGTTCTCCAAAACCCTGATTTTCACTCATGAAAACATACCTACCAGCGAGCCATCATAGCTCTCACCCAGTAGTCATGTTAGAAGATGCATGAGGTCTGGGAGCATTTTCATGATCTTCTGAGGAAGTGTCCACACCATGAGGTGCCTCATTGGCACCTTGCCTAGGTATTCTATCATGGGCTGGATGAGACACATCGGTGTTTGGCCAACGTGTCTAGCGGTAGGAATTTCCTTGCTAAGGATGACATAGGAGCTTTCGAGTTATTTGAGTCCTTTATGGAAAACTCTCCCAATGCCACATCAATGAGCCAATTCTCACCCTATCCAACAGCATGTATCGATCCATGAGTCCCAAGCCAAGTCAATCCAGGCATATATAGACATTATTACGAAAAAGATGGATAGTATGGATCTACTGCATAAGAAGGTTGATGAGCTTAGTCAATCTTGTATAGTGAGATCTGGGGTTGCATCTTCTAAGCCATCTTTTGTGCCTTCTACTGCTCCATCCCGAGTACCTCCTACTAGACCTCATCGTCTTAGTTGGGATGCATCTGTCTACACTTTTGCTGCTTCTTCATGGGCTCCTTCCTATCGAAAAAATATGAACAGTCTTGAGCTGGCATCATTTGACTAGGCGGACCTTTATAGAGATGATATGAGCCATGTCTCATATGATATGTCATCTTAGGCATCTTCGGCCTACGAGGATGTCAACGCATTTCATGGTTATGGGTGTAACAACCCATACTCAGAGGCGTACAATGCTGGTTGGCACCAGCATCTTAATTTCTCCTATGATGGAAATCAACAGAGACCTACTTTTGCTCCTCAGCACCAACCCACGCAATATGGGAACTTTGCACCTTCATTTCATAGACAATAGCCAATTCCATATCAGCAATAGTCTCGGTCCATAAATTAGACTATTTGTAATGCTGCACCTGATCCTCCTTCGTAGTCTGACGTGTTGGAAGTGCTAAGAAAAGAAATTCGATCAATGTCAAAGTGTCATGTGCAATTAACAAACCAAATTCAGAAAATACATGAGAATCAGTTTCAGATACTACAGGAGACTAGGATGCAGGGAGCCTTGCCCTCTGACGTCACGGAAGTGTTTGTGCTAAAATCGTTCATTGTAGTGCATTCTACGACATCAATTTTAAATAAAAGTATCGGACGTGAGTCCGAGTGTCAAACACAGGGAGGCATGGAATCAAAGCAGATATTAGCTTTCGTGTCACAAAAATTCATCATTTGTTCGCTTACAAACTAGATGGAATGAGAGAGAGAGAGATAGGGTTAGAGTATTATGATGATGATGTGATAATAGCTAACTATGAAAGGAACTGAGCAAGATAATCCATTATAAAAAAAAAGAACTGTTCCACACTAACACTAGAGGAAAGCTTTAAAATGACAACAAGTACTAAACTAAGGAACTAGCTAATTAGAGAGGCGAGGTAGCCACAAGAATGGAGGGACTTCCATCGGTGGCTTGACATCTCCGGGATGTGCTCTTAGCTTTAGAAGGTGGTGGTAGCTCTTGGGTGGAAGATTGGTTCAAATTAGGGGGTAGGTCCCTTTTTATAGTGGTGAAAAGGTCTAAAATTCATCCTCAGGTCAACAGCGACATTCAAAGCGTTGCTAAAGACCCATCGCATACGTCACCAAAGCCACTGCACCCGCACCCACTGCCTTCAGTGTGCACGATCCTATCCCGCACGCATGCATTGGCTTGTGCTGGGCTGCACTCCTTTCTCACACATGTGCACGCTTGCTGCTGCTCCTTGCCATGCCTCAATGTGTACGCTCCAATTATGATTGAAGGGAGAGGCACGACTTGAACACATGTTGGGTGCATGCAGGCTGGAGGCGCAACCATTGTGCCAAGGTCGCGACTAGGTCCACCTTTATGCGTGTGTCTACGGCACCTCAGCCGCCCGATCATAGATAGACAGTTGAGATCACTTGATGGAGCGTCGAAGAGAGAGAGCGGTGCGATGAGTGCTTGGATGTGCGACACATGGCCAAACTTAGGTCGTTGATCATTAGATCAATGGTCAGAACTTCTCGGGCTTGATGTGGGAGCTACAGAGTTCGGATCGAGGTGATTTTGAGTCTGTTAGACTCCATTCGTTGATCTGAATCCATATATATGGTTCGATTGCTCATCTAGGACCTGTTTCACTATGGACTTGTACTCAAGGTCATTAATCATTGATTCTAAGCAATTTAAATGTAAATATTATGCAATATGCATATAATGCTCCCAAGTCCATTATAATATGTCATTATTGCACAAGGGCCCTTAAAATTGACTCTAATTGATAATATTAACACTGATAATTGCAGAGTCATCACCCTCCCAACCTTTCCTGAACCCTAGGAATGTTTAGAACACAGGTCTTCAACCTAAGCATCCAGCACCATAGGGTTAGGCCCATGCGATACTTTAAGCACCTCTTGTACCACCTGGATATAATCAACCTAGTTTGTTAGCTAGTCCTGCCCAGAATGTTCCTTTTGCTCCTCCCCCACCTCATGAATAGTTTGCCGATGTAAAAGCTATTACATTGAGGAGTGGAACTACCATAAAAGATCCACCATATAGGCAGGCAGATCATGATTTATCACGACCTCTTTCTTAGGATGTTTCTTCATCCTACACTTATTCTGATAGGGAACCACCTAATGAAGAAAAAGGAAAAAGACCAATGACTGAAGACCCTAAGATTCCTCTCCCTTTTCCTGGAGCTATCCTTAGAGATTCATTAAGGCAGAAAAAGGGAGCTAAGAATCATGAAGACCTCCTGGCTATGTTGAAAGAAGTATGTATTCAAGTTCCTTTTCTTGATGCCATAGTTCACATTCCTGTTGTCGCTAGGTTCTTCAAGGATTACTGGACCCTGAGGTGATAGCAGAAAACGGAACCAAAACCCAAGGAGGTTTTTTCACAGCAAAGGTAGTGCAATAATTGAAAGAGCGATCTTCATTTTCGATAAAAACTTTACCATGAAATGACGTGTCATTGTATGTGATCACGTGGTAGAAAATCGCTTTTCAAAACATTTTAATTCTCAAAATCTAACCACGAAAATAGTTAGGTCGTCTCCACAAGGAGGAATTATCCTATTTAAACAAGTGCATTTGTGCTTTGTTTATTTAGGAATATCAGTGGGTATGCATACTAGTTATTGCACTTCATTTTCAACATAAGTTTAGCATTTATGTAATTACTTAAAGATACAAGGAGGTTTTATGTAAAATCACTACTATGGAATATGTGAATCGTAATCGTAGTACTGACAAATATCGTCAATATAAATCAAAATCGAACCCATTCCCTATAATCAATTTCCCATACTTGCTTAGTTAAGAGATAAATGCACTATTCGTCATTCAATTAAACTTGAGGGACATTCATGCAATTCTGTCTTAGTATAATAAGGAGATAAATAAATGAATAGTATTCTCTACAATGGCATTATTTGTAATTACTAATTGCAACCTTCACTATAGCAAAATAGGGGATTACTTCCCCTCATGCTCGAGCAAAGGAGAGGGCACGGCTGAACGCATGGTGCTCGAAGTAGATCAGCTGGGATGCGGGCTTCGCGTTGGTGGTCGTGGATTCAACAGGGGTGGCTGACGATGGCCGATCGGAGCTTTGGATGCTGTCCGTGGCAGCTTGCGCGCGTGTGTGCATGGATGGCAGGAAGGTCTGCCGCAGGCATGGGCGGCCTTGTGAGGGCAAGGTGAAGTCGATGGTGTTGTTGGAGCAAAGCTTCGTGGCACGTGGAGGTGGCTGGTAGAGGAGTAGTGACACTTGTTTGGGTTCTTTGCCGGTGATGAATAAGATGAATAGTGCTTGGTGGGAAAGCTTGCATGCACGCACACGCGATGAGAATGGCCGTGTGTGGCTAGTAGAGGCTTGTGTGTGCAAAGAGGATGAAGGTGATGCTACTGCCTGGTGGGCGTTGTGCAAGGGGGTGGCTACGTGTGTGCGGTGATCGTGGAGTTGAGGAGTGGTGGTGCTGATGGATTCGACTGGAGGAGCGGTAGTAGGAGGTTGAAGAAGAAAGTGGAGAAGATGAAGGTGGTAACAGTGGAGGGAGCAGTTGATGGTGGTGGTGCTCTCTGTCACCGAGCACCACCTCATCCACATGAGCGAAGGTCGAGGGCAACTTCGGTCCACGGTGCAAGCTTGAAGCACAGGGTGCGCTTGTTCCACAGTGGTGAGAGGGAGAAGATCCCTGCTAGGTGAAGAATCTTCCCTCGGTGGATGCGGCTTCTTTTTAAACAAAAACCTCCTCCTTTTCCTTCGGCCGCAAGTGTCTCCAACTACTCACGATGATCACGAGTGGTTGGAACGGCAGATAAGCACGAGTAGCTTCTTCCTCAGACATCTAACTAGACCATCAAACGTCTTAAAAAAAATGTGATGCCATGAATTTGTGATAGTAGTTCCAGACGTCCAATCAATGTCCAAGACATCTTATAGAAGTAAAAATGAGCGCTTGATTCTTGTACCTAGCCTGCATTCACAAAATAAATTATATTATTATAACATATGTTATTAAATATAAAATTGAAGCTTAAAATTAAATGCAGGCCAAGGTGAATTGCCCTATAGCTCCTAATTAATTAACAACTAAGAACAAATAATTAAATAGTACTTAGGCTAAATATAGTCCACAAAAGTGGGCTTATCAAATACCCCCATGCCTAAGTTTTGCTAGTCCCTAATAAAAAGTGAAAAATAATAGAAGTCACTAGAAAGACTTCTTTTTCTATTCCAAAAATTTAGAGATCTTGACAAATGTGAAGTGATAGCAGCCGAGGTAACGGATCCAAGTTAAAAGCCAATTCGCATTGTGAGTTTATACTTCACCCTTGGTAAATATTTTGTCGGGATAGGCAACTACTTCCCTCAGGTATAAAGCAGAAGATAATCTATAATTTGACCCTGGCTTTCGTCTTAGGTAGGAGATATCGAGTTGAATGGATTTGTATTTGGTGGCACACACTCATCTGGTGCTACATGTAGTCTAGTACTACAGACTTTAGATATCTAGACTATTAGACAAGTCAACTTAGAGAGAGGCTAAACAACTATGCTCTCTTGATTTTCCTTGGTGCTCATTCTTTTCTTTCTTTTCTTTTTGAGATCACAAATCTCTCCAGATTTAGTAATTGTACTGATTGTTTGGTGGCCTCACATGGCATCCACACTTCAATTAAAGTCCTAATAACTCTACAACTAAGTTAGAGTCTTCAACCAGTATTCAGGCGATCAGAAATACTGAAAGGTAGGCATGGGTCATATTTAGTGGATCGCGATAGTGTTTTGTTGCCTCAGGAACAATGTTACAACGATAACATTATAAACTTGGACTCTTTTCTTTTTCTTTTCTCTTTCTCTTTTCTTCTTCTTCTCTTTTCTTTTTTTTAATATAACTGTTTCTTCTTTTTCTTCTTTATATTTCTTCTTTTTTTCTTTCTTCTTTTTTTTCTCTTTTTTTTTATAAATCAACATAAAACGACACAGAATTTTATTTATGAGGCATTATTAGGGATGATGATGGTCAAGAGGACATTGTGTGGCTTATTTGGTGGAAGTGTCCAATCTCAGCACCAAGAAGGAATGGATGGGACAAGTGTATTTCTGACTTTTGACATATTACCCTCCTCCAGCTGAGGACTCTATGAAAGACGGTCGTAACCATCCACCATAGTTATAGCTTTATTAAGACTCAATCTCTATGTATCTGCCTTATTTTGTGACTCTCAGGAATTCACACAAAGTACGCACACAGGAACAGAGAGCTAAAACTATGCCAAACTCTAAAGTATCATCATCTAATTATCCAAAGCTTAGGAGTCTTTACACTAGACTTAGTGCACCAGTAATCTCTCTACCTTCTTCTCACAAATATGAGGTGGATCTACTAGAAGATAGTATGCCTGACTCCCTACTAACTATCTAAGGGTTCAGTAGACTACAAATTCTTATTGGTTTTCTACAAAGATCCATTACCCAGTCTACGTGCATGTGAAGTAAATGTACTGGATTCTAAACTTAAGAAATAATTCAAGAAGAAAAACCTCCAATGACAAAGGAATTCTGCTAGGGACTAACTCATTCAGCTCAAGAAAAGAGATTTTTTTTTTATATGCTAACCTAAATGCATGAATATTTTCTAAAATGCAAAATGCACCCCCCCATGACTAAATCCTACAATGTCCTCATTGTAGAATTAAAACAGGGGGAGAAAGGAAAGAAATCACTTGATGATGGTGTTATTCAGAACGCTGGGTTGCCTCCCAACAAGTGTTGCATTTTCTGTCAGCAGCCAGACTTATAAGGAACCTGTAAGTCTGGTTCCGGACAGAAAAAGTTAGGCCCTAAAAATATGTGTAACAGTGCGGGCCTAGAAAATAGTTAGCCACGGATGTTGGCGAGCTGATGATGCAACGTAATCCCAAATTCTCGCCAGAAGGTATGAAAGAAGAAAACCTCGTTGGCTACCTGGGGAGGTCTAGGAATAAGAAAGGGAATATGAAAAGAGGTCTCCCGAAACGGAATAAGTGGAGGATAACAAGGATCCTCCAAAACAGGATAGGTTTTAAAAGATATAAACATTAATATTTGAAACCCTTGAATGGCAAGACTAAAAGTACATGCATCAATCAACACTTGCCATTCTACCCGAGGATGTACTAGCCTGATATGTTCTCCAGAAACAATGTAAATGAGCAGAGATCTAAGCCAAGGATCGGTTAGGGAGTATAATGGTTGTTTGTAGTGTTGGAAGGTAATGGTTAAGTCCAATGGGGGCTTAGTCGGTGTCAGGTCCAATTCCAACAATGATTCAGATTTTGTATACTCCCTAACAGTTGTAGACAATTTCACATTACCCTGCATAGCATTAATGATTGGAGTCATATTTGAATCAAGGGTAGACTCCAAATTACAACTCTTTGATGGCAAGGTCAAAATATCAGAATCATTATCATTAAGCACGTCCCCAGATTCGTTTGGTTCACTCAAATTTTTGTTGGGGTGTATATGTGATTCATTAGTGAAAACAGGAGTTGGATTAGTATCCTTAATTATTCCTAAAGGAGGATCAATCATAATATTTTGGAGAAAGCCTATATCACTGAATTCGTTATTCTTCTCGGTGCATAAGTCCTCAATTGACGTGTTTTGTCCCCGAGAGCCTCCCCTAGGCTTCTCACTATTTTGTTTGTCCTCCTCTAATATCAACTCCTATTTTGATGGAGGATGACTCTCAAAAGAAGGGAAGAATCTGGATTTCACTATATTGTTTATATCCTTTGGATGTAAATACTCAAATGATAAATAATTCCCCTGTGATTCACTCCAGATTTTCAGTCCAGGTTCCTTTATTGGGGCATCCTCATCCTCTGAAATAGACTCTTCATATCCTTGAGACCAAAACTGATCTAATTCATCCTCCATTCCCTCAGGGTCACCTTCATTGGGTGCATTTAAATCCTCAAGATGCTGAATGGTAGGTGTTGATTCCCTAAGTGGAGGGTCAGGAGTAGGCTCACTAAGTGTAGAGTGGGATTCCACCAGATAATCAATAGGGGAAGTGATAGGAACAATATAACCTTGACCCGGGTTAGTAGGGGTAAGGAGAATACTGTCATTGGGGTCAAGGTCCTCAAGAGGTACCATCTTCCCTTGCTTTTGACTCCAATATAGCTCGGGTGGATAATCACTATGATCGTTCTCCTCTAGTGGACGTGTCTCATTGGGAGAGTCTAAGTGATAGCTACATAAGACTGGATCCCTATTGTCAATGATTTCCTCAGAATTATTTTCATGATCATGGTCGTATGGGTGGGGATCAAAATTAATGGGAAGAGCGTAGCTAAGTTGTCTTATTTCTTTGTCTAATTGTTGACTATTCCCCAACATCTCTCCCATAGATTCCATCATTTCCTTTTGTTGCTTTTGCATTTCTATCATAAAAGAGGAGAGGCTACTATTATCAGGTTGGGGAGGACAGTCAATTTCAGGCTCTGATTGCCTAGGGGTATCGGTTCAACCTCGATATGGAAAATCATGAAGGGTGGGAGGGTTAGGTGTTTGCATAGAAGTAGGGATTCCAGGGTTGGAAAATCCTGCTCCTAGGCTCTACTCAAAAGTGGGAGTTATCGGGCCAATACTCCCAAGATAAGAATAAGAATGATCCCATGAATTGTCAATGTACCATCAAAGGATAAATACGCTCGGGGCATGGGTTCCTAGTTAAAAGATGGGATGTATTGACTCTGATAATTTAAATGATAGGAGTAAGGGTGATCCATTTCTTTAAGCAAAACAATTTTAACTTACTTAGGATTTAGAAGAATTCAGAACACAAGCAGAAACTTCCTAGTGAGTTCTACTGTCAAAGCAAGCGTAAATTCAGTGGGATCTGTTTTCAGTAGATTGTAGGTCTTAGAATTAAATGTTCAGTTGGTGGCCAAACAAGTTTTGCACAAATTACGCTTCCAAGGCCAACCTTCACTTGCGCCTATAACCTACTTGCAAGGGATGGAAGTCTTGAATCGAGCCCACACACAAGGAATTGAAGTAACTTGGTGGATAGGCTTGTTGATTTTCGACTAACTTCCCTTGTTGTACAAAAGAGGAGAGGTAGAAATTTATCTAGTGACCTTATGTGTGAGGTACACAGTGTCTCAGGTGTGCAAATGTACGATCGTGTTTTGAGTTTTGAAATTTCGCAAACAAGATCCTTTTGCACATAATTTTAAGTCACAGATTTTGAGGTGCAACATCTTAGCAGTTCCAATATTTAAAGTGACCACTAAACTAATTCGATTCAAGCACTTTAGTGGTCTTAGACGTAGGTTCAATGCAAATGCATGATAGGTAATTGATGCTCAAGAGAAGACATACCTTACTCCAGCTTTCTTCGTGCAATAATTTATGCAACACAGTAAAAATAAACTAGATGCTGCTCATTCAGTCCTAGATGGTCATCCTATAGATATGTAGCTTCTAGTAGGCAGTTCAAATATATATTTTTTTAATAATAATAAGCAAACAAACCTAATCTAACTAACCGACATGCAGTTCAAACCATTTGAATAATCCTATAATCTAAATAAATGGGAACACGCTCCCGAAAATATGCTCCCGCATACAAGAGCAATAAAGAAACACTGGAACACGTTCCCAAAAATACCCGACAAGGGTCCAAAAGACAGAAATTAAATTCTAATGTCTATCTAAGCTAAATCTAAACTAAGCTCTAATGACTAAATTAGAAATAGGCTTCTCTGTAAGCCTATGTGCGTGGGATCAAGGCCCACGTCTTCCTATTGCTGGCCTCCAGGTGGTGTCAAGGTCCACCAAAAAGATCATCTCCGCCGTGCACGTCGTTCAAGGTCAATGTCATCACTCTACTGTGCCTGTCGCCCTGTCAGATTCCTCTCACAATAAAAAAAAATGATCAGATAATTGCGCAACTCAGAATATTCAAAAACAATGAAGTGAATCTATTGCATCTGTTGCCTCCTCTGCAATGGCGTCATTTGATAGAGTGATCTTCTTCTTTCCCCCAGAGGGGATATCTCTTCTTCTCCAACTTTCCCACCGTGGAGAGGGTGGGCATTGTGGAACCAGCAAGCACCACCCCTGTGCGCCTCCAAGCACACTTCATCTTCTCCTACAGCTGCGTCCTTTCACTGCCCACTGCCAAGCCCATGCCAGCCTGCCCTCGCCACGCCATCGCCCTTGCGCCTTCCACTGCACAGCCACAGCCACGCCTTCACCTCCCACCGCCCTTGTGCCCTTGCGCACCCTGCAAGCACTGCACCCATCACCCGCACTACTGTTGTAGCCGCGCCTTACACAACCTGCACCAAGCGCCCGCGGGCGTCGCTCCCACCGCAAGCGCGCCCCTGCTCGCACTAGCACTGCCTGCAGGCACTACTCCAGTGCTCCCACCGCAAGCGTGCCCTTGCCTGCACCCGCACCCTCACCACTCATCGCACTGCCACAGTGTGCAAAGGCGCGCACTACAGACTGCACAACACCTCCTCTTCATCATCTTCTTCCTCTGTAGCACCTGCAAGTACCCAAAGTGACACCCACAGTAGCCACGCACCTACGGGGAGGGCAACATAGCCACGCGTGACCGTGTGCAAGTGCAGCACAGCCACGTGCACCCATGCGACCGTGCGCATAGCAACAGTGCAGCCATTTGCCAACTAGCCGCCACTGGCCACCTCCAGCCGCCGCATCGCCACCATTGTGTAGCCCTCATTGAGACGTGCCTTCCCGCTGCGTAGCTCCTCCCACGAAGCCTCCTCTTGCGTGCGAGGAAGAGAGAGGAAGTTTCCTCTGTTTTATACTCAATTAATATTTACATTGAATGCCATTGCCAAAAAATGAATTTTGACTTATGATTATTTTATTATGGTGAATTTATGCCTTAATGCTCATGTTTCTAGATAATTGTTAAACCTTATTATTCATCTCTATGTGCATTGAATTTAAATTTGAATGACATCTTCATATGCATGCAAGTGAATAGTACATGGCATACTCTTTCACATGTATAATTTTCTGACGTAAAAATTACATTCACACCCCTTGACTTCACCATAAATTTAAGGTTTACTTTCAGAGCTATACAGGCATTGTTTGATCCTACGAATAGTTTAGCGAACTTGATTTTGACCTAATTGCGAGTCTAACTAAGTCATTACCTCCCCGACAACGGTGCCATTTGAAAGAGCAATCTTCGTTTTCAACAAAAACTTTATCATGAAATGACGTGTCTTTGTATGTAATCGCGCGGTAGAAAATCGCTTTTCAAAACATTTTAATTCTCAGAATCTAACCACGAAAATAGTTAGGTCATCTCCATAAGGAGGAGTTAGCCTATTTAAACTAGTGCATTTGTGCTTCGTTTATTTGGGAATATCAGTGGGTATGCATACTAGTTATTGCACTTCATTTTCAACATAAGTTTAGCATTTATGTAATTACTTAAAAATATAGGGAGGTTTTATGTAAAATCACCACTACGGCATACATGAATCATAATCGTAGTACTGACAAATATCGACAGTATAAATCAAAACTGAACCCATTCCCTATAATCAATATCCCATACTTGCTTAGTTAAGAGATAAATGCACTATTCGTCATTCAATTAAGCTTGAGGGACATTCATGCAATTCTGTCTTAGTATAATAAGGAGATAAATAAATGAATAGTATTCTCTACAATGGCATTATTCGTAATTACTAATTGCAACCTTCACTGTAGGAAAACAGGGGATTACTTCCCCTCGTGCTCGCACGAAGGAGAGGGCACGGCTGAACACGTGGTGCTCAGAGTAGATCAGCCAGGATGTAGGCTTCGCGTTGGTGGTCGTGGCATCGACAGAGGTGGCTGGTGGCGGCCAGTCGGAGCTTTGGATGCTGTTGGCAATGGCTTGCGCGTGCGTGTGCATGGACGGTGGGAAGGTCTGTCGTGGGCGTGGGCAGCCTTGTGAGGGTAAGGCAAAGTCAATGGCGTTGTTGGAGAGAAGCTTGGTGGCGCGTGGAGGTGGCTAGTAGCGGAGGAGAGGCAGCTTGTTTGGGTTCTTTGGCGGTGATGAAGATGATGAATAGTGGTTGGTGGGAAAGCTCGCATGCATCGACGTGTGATGAGAATGATCGTGCGTGGCTACTGGAGGCCTACGTGTGCGAGGAGGATGAAGGTGATGCTATTGCCTGGTGAGCACTGCGCAAGGGGGTGGTTGCGTGTGTGCGATGATCGTGGTATTGAGGAGTGGTGGTGTTGATGGATTCGTCTTGAGGAGTGGTAGCAGGAGGTTGAAGAAGAAAGTGGAGAAGATGAAGGTGGTAATGGTGGAGGGAGCGGCTGATGGTGGTGGTGCTTTCTATCACAGAGCACCACCTCGTCGAGATGAGCGGAGGTCGAGGGTAGCTTCGGTCCACGATGCAAGCTTTAAACACAGGGTGTGCTTGTTCCACAGTGGTGGAGAGGGAGAAGATCCCCGCCAAGGGGAGACGATTCTTCCCTCGATGGATGCGACTTCTTTTTAAACAAAAACCTCCTCCTTTTCCTTCGACTGCAAGTGTCTCCAACTACTCGCGACGA
Organism: Thalassia testudinum; assembly: GCA_037157565.1. Classification (NCBI taxonomy): domain Eukaryota; kingdom Viridiplantae; phylum Streptophyta; class Magnoliopsida; order Alismatales; family Hydrocharitaceae; genus Thalassia; species Thalassia testudinum. The sequence goes on along the minus strand of JAZHRO010000014.1, from coordinate 123,982,139 downwards.
TCACGAGTGGTTGGAATGGCAGATAAGCACAGATAGTTTCTTCTTCAGACGTCTAACTAGAGCATCAGATGTCTTAAAAAAAATGTAATGCCATGATTTTGTGATAGCAGTTCCAGACGTCCAATCAAAGTCCATGACGTCTTATAGAAGTAAAAATGAGCGCCTGATTCTTGTACCTAGCCTGCATTCATCAAATAAATTATATTATCATAACATATGTTATTAAATATAAAATTGAAGCTTAAAATTAAATGCAGGCCAAGGTGAATTTCCCTATAACTCCTAATTAATTAACAACTAAGAATAAATAACTAAATAGTACTTAGGGTAAATAATAGTCCACAAAAGTGGACTTATCAGTAATACTAAGTAATCTACTGCCTAAAAAGACCCGGTACACCTTTGATCTCTTGCTTCTTGCAGGTCATACCATTTGACAAGGCCCCTCTTGATTCGGGTTCCTCTATTAATTTAAGTCCCACTGCTGTTTATGATCAATTTAGATTTGAGGAGTTGAAGCTCACCTCGATTACCATTTAGTTGGCTGACCGATCAGTGAAGGTACCAAGAGGGGTTGTTGAGAACATCATTGTGGAAGTTTGTGGATTCAATTTTCTAGCAGACTTTTTTATTCTTGATATGGAGGTTCCTATTGATCTCTGTGATGCAGCTATTATTCTAGGTCACCCAATTTTGGCGACAGCTCGTATGAACATCGATTGTGCATCGGGATGCATGCAAATTGCCCTAGGGAATGAGAGATTGATATTGGATATATTCAGGGCATCTAAAAATTTTGATTGTGATTTAATCGAGGACCAGTATGAAGATGATGATCAAGTGTATTGTGGCAACATTAGGCTTCTTTGTAGTGACCTAATGTCATTCATTTTCAATGTCATCAAGGTCAACGGATTCCTACGTAGGGACTGAGACTACTACTCGACATATTTCACCTTTCCCCTTAGATGATTGCTTGAAGTGTGTATTTGAATCTAGTACCCTAGACTTGGTATATCCTGGCACGTATGGAGGACTTTATGGTTCTGACTCACTACTGCATTTGCGGACCAGTATGGTTGGTATGGGCAGACTCAGTCTGTAAGAGAGGTACTCTAATGTGATTTATGATCCATTGTTACGCTCTCCAGCATTACATGATCTTCATGTTGCTGCAACCACTACTGCCCCTCCTGCAGTAGTTGAGTCTGATGGCACTGAGCATAATGATAATAAGGTATACTTCCTTGATCCTTCCCTTTCCTTCCCTCCTCATTCTAGTTTTGATTTTACATCTCCTTCACCTGTGCTTAAATTGAAGCCCTTACCTGATTCTCTTAAGTATGTGTTCTTAGGTGATAATCAGACTTTCCCAGTTATTATTAGCTCCCATTTAACCCAAGAACAAGAACTTAAATTGATTACTGTTCTCCAAGATCATAGGGTTGCTATTGGGTGGAGTATCTCTGATCTACGTGGTATTCGCCCATCCTACTGCACTCATATATATATACGGATGAGGGGGTGAAATCGATGTGACAACCACAACGACGACTAAAACCAAATATCATGGAAGTCGTCAAAAAGTAAATGATCAAATTGCTAGATGCTGATATCATATATCCTATTTCAGATAGCCAGTGGGTGAGCCTAATATAGATTGTTCCTAAAAAGGCTGGGCTCATTGTGATCAAAATTGAACAAGGCAAATCTATCTCGACCCACATTGCAACTTCTTGGCAGGTCTGCATTGATTATCAAAAACTCAATTTGACTACTAAGAAGAACCACTTTCCCTTGCCCTTCATTGCCCAAATTTTGGAAAGATTAGCGGGATTGAGTTATTTTTGTTTTCTGAATGGATACTCTAGGTATAATTAAGTAGCGATTAGCCTAGCTAATTAAGACAATACTTTCACATGTCCTTTTGGCACATTTGCTTTCAAGCAAATGCCTTTTGGCCTATGTAATGCACTGACTATCTTATAGTGTTGCATGATGGCCATCTTTATTGACATGATTGGGGACTATGTGGAAGTCTATATGGATGACTTCTCCATTTTTGGAGATGATTTTGACTCTTGTCTTGATATTCTCACTAAGATCTTTAAACGATGCATTCTAGTCAACCTAGTACTATCTTGGGAGAAGAGCCATTTCATGGTGAGAGATGGCATAATACTTGGTCATAAAATCTCTAAGGATGGATTAGAGGTTGACTGTGCTAAGTCTGATATCATTTGTCATTTACCTCCCCATAACTCGGTCAAGCAGATTAGGTCCTTCCTCGGGCATGTTGGATTCTATAGAAGATCCATTAAAGATTTCTCTAAGATTTCTCGACCATTGACGAATCTTCTATTTGCTGATGCCCCATTTGACTTTGGTTCTAACTGTCACAGTGCCTTCATGACTCTATGAAAGGTTGTTTTTTGTTCTCCAATTCTCCAACCACTCGATTAGTCATTAGACTTTGAGATGATGTGTAATGAATCCGATTTTGCTATTGGAACAGTTTAGGCCAATGTCGAGAGCTCTGCTCATTTGTGATATACTCTCCAACCACTCGATTAGTCATTAGACTTTGAGATGATGTGTAATGAATCCGATTTTGCTATTGGAACAGTTTTAGGCCAACATCGAGAGCTCTGCTCATTTGTGATATACTATGTTAGCAAGACACTGAATGAGGCTCAATGTAATTATACTGTTACAGAAAAGGAGCTGCTATCGATAGTTTTCGTGCTATAAAAGTTTAGATCATACTTGTGTCCAAGGTCATTATTTACACGGATCATTCAGCCCTTCAGCATTTGTTGGCTAAGAAGGATACCAAACCACACCTTATTAGATGGATCCTTCTTCTATTGGAATTTGACATTGAAATAAGAGATAAAGCTGGAGCCCAGAATGTTGTGGCTGATCATATGTTGTGAATTGACCCAGCCCATATTCCCTTTTCCCCTGCTATTTCTGATAAATTTCCAGAAGAATCACTATTGGCCATTGACTCTGTTGATTTTCCTTGGTATGTGATGAGTCCATATTTGTGAGCTATTTAGTTACTTAAGTGCCTAGGAATTAGATTGATATTAGTGTTTACATAACATGTATTGAGCTATAAATAAGCTAGTTTATATATATTTGCTTCTATGCATTACATATATAAATTATTTAGCATGCATTAGTCTTTAGGTAACATTATATGCATTAACATCTTATTGAGAGTTTAAACATAATTAACCAATCTTTTTATTATTATTCATTTTCTCCTCTCTGCAGGAATTCGCTGCTCCAACACCACCAGCTGCCACACTAAAATTGCATTCAAGGACGAGCGGAGAATGTGGATCTACTCTTGCCTCTCCATTTAGATCCATGCAGACGGCTACAAAGGAGGAAGAATGGCTACCGTTCAAAAGAGGCCACCACAACTTTCCACACTGTGAAGAGACCTCATTTCTCATCTGCTCCTCACCACCGGCCTTAACTGCGGCAGTGTGACTCCACCACCGTGGGCGTGTGGTGTGACAGCCCACACCACCAATCAGAGTCCCTACATCACCATGCTTCTTCTTCATCACCATCGCACCCACCAGCACCATCCCTACGCACATCCATCACAAGCGCAAGCACCTCCCTCCATCACCTTCTGCAACAGCCCATCCGCGAGCACCTGCCCCTCACAGCAGCCCACCCGCGTGCGCTGCACCTCCACTGCAGCAGGCATGCGCCCACCAGTATCTCAATGCACAACCCCCCCCGTGCCTCAGCCCTTGCCACACACCCGCAGCACCCACTGCGTGCCCTCTAGAAGCAAAGCGCGCAAGAGTAGCAGCAACAGTTGCCGCCGCCGTCGCTTCTCCCACTCCGATTGGCGACCACCGACGGCCGTTCGGAGTGCCACCACCACCATCAGAAAGCTCTCATCGCGCTTATCCTCCTCCGAGCTTCCTATAGCCCGCCATCGCCTCCTCTTCGCGCATGCATAAAGGAAGCAAATCCTCTATTTTTTGGTTAATTAATATTTACATTTGAGTGCCATTGCCAAACTCTCATTTTGATTTTAATATTTGATATATTGAGTGAAATTGCAACTTCATGCTCATGCCTTCTCATAATTACTTGGCTTTTGTTATTCACATCTTTTGACATTGGTTTTGGATTAAGATGTACACAATTTCTCTCTAATACATGTGCAATTGGAAATTACATAGATTGATCACATATTTACTGAATATTTCATTGAGGAAAAATTACGCATATAACCTTACATTCTCGAGTTATTGTGTCTTCCTGCCATCGCATTTCATGTCAGAGTTGACCAAGGATTTCACACTCGATTGAACGAATACAGGGAAAAAATATTCATGAATTTATTACATCATTGCCTCCCTATGGACATAACCGGCTCTTCTGTGAGTGGTTTAAATTTTATTTTAATTATTTTGTTAAGCAATTTTCCACCACTTTGATACTAAAACAACAAATCATCTTAATCATATTATTCGAAAGTGAAAACCATCTTGCTAAATGGTGCCGTTGCCGGGGAGGCAACAGATGCAATAATTTCACCTGATTTTTTTATTTCTGATTATTTCTCGTTGCACAGTGATCTGACCATTTGTTATCTTTTCAGTGCGAGGAATTTGTGGAGGTGACAAGTGCATCTGGGAGACGACGTCGACCTTGAGTGACAGCCACATGCAGGGAGGAGGCAAAAGACTTGGATCCTACTTCCATAGGGGATTCTCCTTTGTCACAAGTTTTATTCCTATTTTCTCGCCCTTGTAGTAATTGGGGATAATTTTCGGGAGCCTATTTCCTTTTCTTTAGATCTAGGATTTTATTTTATTTTATGGTTGTTTATCATTTTCTTTGCTTATGCATAAGTAGCTAAAAATAAAATAAAAAGAAAAAAAAGAAATGAGCTTCATACCTTAGGATGACCATTTAGGTGTGAATGAGCAGCCTCTAGATTTATTTTGTTTGCATTGCTGATTGCTAGAGGAAAGGTATGTCCTGTTTCTTTGCATTCTATATTGTTCACGCATGTGCATTTGGATTTAATTACAAGACCACCTAATTTAATTGAAAAGAGCTAACAAGTGGTCACATATTTTCTTGAAAAAGGACTTTAAGTTAAGGAGGAATACTAAAAAACCAAGAACTTGAATTGAGACATTGTGCTGTGGTTCAAAAATTCAAAACTCAAGATTTTTATGGTGTATGCACGCTTGTATCTTTTGCACCATGGCACGCATTTAGACAATCCTAGGTCTTGGAACTATTAGGACAAGAGCCCTCCTACCATTGGATTCTGAAGTGTTCGGAACTTGAGATCAAAGGTTTTGTAAATCCAAAGAGGGGGATACCCTGTTGTTGGTCGTAAATGATTGTTGTAAATGTTTGTTGGTAATAATTGTTGATCATGTCGTTGTAGTATAAGGTGTATAATATAACATTAAGGATGTCGTATAGTGGTGAGTATGGGTGAGTACCAGTCATTACAACCATTATTATCATTTGCTTATTTATCTAATTTTTACTGGTTTTGTTCCAGGTCGTTCTCTGGGAGGCAATTTATTGAATTTAATTCGATCACTCTTTGATTATCTCCAAAATTGTCTTCTTATTCAAAAATAAACTCTACATTTAAAGAATGAATGAATGTTTTATTTACCTAGTTGCTAAGAAGTGCTTGCAAAAATGCTAACTATGAACAAGCATCAAACAATCTATTATTATACTCTAAACTATGTATTTACAAGTTATACTATTAACACTAATATGTTAGTTCATACTACATTAGGATACCATAGTGTAAAAACTTAACTTACTAGTCATTTATTTATAGTGACATAGATATCAGTTTTAGTGACAGATATAAACGTCGCTAAATCTCAGAAAACACTATAGACAACCTAAAGAAGCAAACTGAGGTCTTTAGCGACATTTATAGTGTCGTTTTATTCTGTTAGTAATTATGTGGGTTTACTTATACGTATGTACAGAGTCTTTTCTGTTGTTATCTCGTGTTATCTTTTTTTTTTAAGTCGTCTGTCCTTTCATTTTGTTCTGTGTGGTATTTCAGAGGCTGCGGTGGAGAGTCCTTAGTGTAAAATGTGATTAATTAGCGGGCGCGCTTTTCGAGGGATACACAGCACCCTTAGGGTGGGACCAGACCTCTACTAAGCGCGCCCTAATCTCAGATTAGGTGGCTTAGTTACGTTATTCAAACTCAGCGCAGGGCCTCAGCCCAACGCCTTCAACAAGTTCGCACACGCTCGGGCTCCCAGCCCCACACATGCATCACACATTCAGTATCATCATTTATCGGGTTATCGGATCAGACATTACAGGCTGTGTTTCGGGCGCCCGGCGCCATGATGACTAGTTAACCTATAACATAAATTATATTTATATGCTGCGTTTCGTTTGCAGCCCACGATGTGGCGCTATTCCAGCGCCACATCGTGCGCTGGAAACCAGACGCAGCTGCGTCTGTGCGCGTTTTTGGCCCTCGATTTGGGGCCATAAATTATTAAAAAAAATAAAATAAAATATGGTAAATAAAATATTTACATAATACTACATAATTGATTAATTAATTTTGAATTTTAAATATATTTACTATACAAATAAATTCGCTAAACTAGGCTGATTATACAGGTTGATTTAGGTGATTAAATAGTTAATTACTTATAAAATAATTAGTAAATGGTCTAATTGACCTTAAACAGTTTTAACTTACATACTTAAGTATTTAATACATATTTTTATTGTATTTTTACGAATTTATTTTTGTTTTATTTAGGCTAAAATAGCAATTCTGTGTAGTTTATAATTAAAACTAAGTTACAGTAAGTTATACTAGGTATAATTACACTTTGACTAACTTAAATTACTTAATATATACATATATATATATATATTCCCAAGTTTATAGATTTATTTACTTGATTATTGCTCTAACCTATTAACTTAGCTACTAAATCAGTAAATATAAATCTGTACATACGTATATACATAAATCAGTAAATACATACATACTAGATTAGTATATATACATATTTTTACATAGATTACATATGTATACGAATTTCTGTACAGGTTTTATACATATTTACAGTATAATTATGTATCTAACTGATATGCTATAGTTATAGTTATAATACTATGAATGGGTATATTTACAGTTTTAAAATAAGTCTATGCCATTAGGCTTTTGTATAAAGTTAGGGAATTAGAGTTGATTGATTTTTTATTTGAGTTTGGGTCAGGATGTGTGGGTGATTGATGAAAAATTCGTCGTTAAAAGGAAAAACAAGAATCAGAATCTGGATGATGGGAAAAACAAAACATGAAGAGGGAGATAAATTGAACAGTGAACAGATGATTCTTCCCCTCTGATCTGGACTGATCAGAGGAGGTGAGGGAGGGGATCTAATACTAATTCTACTCCTAAGACTAATCTAACTACAGCTAACATTAAACACTAACAATTAAAACTAAATCTATTCTAAACTACTGCAAACTAAATCTAACACTACTTGTGCAGAATTAAAAACTAAACTAAAAGGAAGAATGGGACCTATGGGTCCTTAGCCGGCGGCTAAGGAGGAAGAAAGGAGGAGGGTGACTCCAGTGGAGGGAAGAGTCTGCTAGTGAGTCTCCAGGGTCGTCCTCAGGTGCTACGAGGTCCTTAGCGACGAGGAGGGTCGAGAGCAGGCGATGATTCCACAGCCGGTGGCTGTGAAATCAGGGTCTAGATGAGGAGGAGAGACTGGAGTGGAAGAATTGATCGCTAAGAGATGTAGGAGGGAGCGATCCCTTGCGCGCGACACCACTGAGGTGCTTAAATAGCAGCTCAGTGACTGAGATCACCGCAAGGGTGAGGTTAATCAAAATTAGGCCGGCGGTGAGGATGAGATGGGTAGAGCGCGCGGCGAGTCAAGAGAGAGATCTGACCGTCAGATGAGATCTGGGAAGAGAGGTGAACGCACGCACCGAATCGCGCGAAGGTTCCATTTGATTCCAGCCGCAGATCGAGATTAAAAGTGCGATGGACGGTCGAGAATGGCTGTGTTCTTCGCGCGCTACAGTGCGCGTGAAGAACACAGGCTTCTCTCTGAAATGAGGGAAAACTTGCAGGAAGACCCTTAAACGAAGGGGTAGAAGAATAGCGTGCAGGTCCAAAAGTGAGAAGAACTATAACTGGAAGGGCCCTGCAGTCATACAGAAGGGTCCCTGCGGCTTGCAAAAAGGTCCAAGAAGGAGTTTTGAAGGGTAGAAATGTAATGCATGAAGGACCTAATTGTAATCTATTTATTTCTAAGCCTAAATGATGTCCAATTGCTTTCAAATTTTTACATGTGCTTAATTGAACATTTAAGACATTGATTTTACTTCTGATTTATCTTTTCAAACTTGTTTATGTGTTCAATTGATGCATGGATCATCATTTGTTCTTTAGTTTTCAGAATATCTCATTTTTGTGACCTAATTAGGAGATTTTAGCACACATTAAAAGTTTTAGGTCTTTTCTTTAATTTCCACACTTAACCCTTTTTATGTGTTAATTTGATATTGTTTTGCTTAGTGTCTAGCTTAATTTCGGCCTTTTAGCTATGATGAGTAGCCACTCATCATACCCCCATGCTTACGTTTTGCTAGTCCCTTAGCAAACAATCTGTTGAAGTGTAAGGCAAGTTAAGTATCAGCAAGGTAAGTGTGTAAAGATATCTTTTTCTTCTTTCAAAAATTTTTAAGTGTTTTATGATGATCTTTAAGCTGAAAAATTTTTTCAATAAACCAACTGTGTTTTTGGACATTGTGAGAACCTAGTTACTGAGGATAACCTACCAGAACTCGAGGCTTAAATGACATAGACCATCTCTCAACCAACAAGGACTCTTGATATTTAAACCTTAAGTCGAATTCCAGGACTCAGGGGGTTTTTACAGAGACTCAGAATGCTATGAAGTTATGGCTGTGCTTTGTGATAAGTCAGGACTAACCAGGTGAATTCTAAGGCTCAATCCCGGGGTTTCACTTCTTTTTAAGTCCAGGTTGGTCCTAACTTCAGCTCATGTTTTCGGATGACTCTCAAATTGATGGTATTCAATCACAACCCTTATTGTATTTGTGGCTCAGAGAAGATTTTTTTTTTTTTTGGCAAACAGGGTATTGTTTTGAACCCTGAAAACAGTTTTGGTGGAAGAGTAGTTTTTCAGACTTTTTGGAGAACATACTTGACTTTTTTTTTTTTTTTTTTTTTTTTTGAACAGTATGTCTCCGGAACTTATTTGGTAGAGCGCACTGTATTTGGTGGGTGGATTTCTTTTGTGGAAAGAGCTTCTCCTAGACACAAAACTAAAGATTAGGACAAGGAGTCTACCTGTACGCACAGGTAAGGACTCCACCTTCCCTAATGAACACAAGGGTTGAGGCTTAGGTTCAAGTGGTCTTTCCTGACACTGTGTAGTGTAAGCCAAGGTTACTTAGACTCCTAAGTCAAAGCAAACCAACGAATCCTGTACTGGTGACTCAGGTACAAGAATTATCCTAAAGTTAGGAGAGACTGTGGTCTATCTTGTCAAGGCTCGAAGTGTATTAAGCCTAAGCTTGTTTCAAGCTTCTATGGCCCGGCAGGTCAAACTAGTAACGGTTGAATGTCCATAGACACTTATTCTATATATTATTTTATTTTATTTATTTTTTTTTTTTCAGCTATAAGATTACTTATCTTTTCTTTCTTTTTCTTTTTCTTTCTCTCCCTCCCCTCTTGAAATGAATGTGCTCCTTTGATAATGAAGTACATGTCCCTTATTGTATTTTTGGAGTTTTTCTGATTTGTTATTTTTTTGTATTTTTAGCTTTGTAATTTTTTTTCAAAATTTTTCAATTTTTTTGAAGTATATAATTTTTTGATAATACTATATGTACTATAGTTGTGTCTACAATTGCATTTTGGTTTAAATGGTTTACCATTTACACCCCCCCATGCTTAAATGTTTCAATGTCCTCATTGAATGAAAGGGTGGATGCAAATGCATGCTCTGCTTTTCACTATCCTAGACTGGGTGATGAAAGGAAGTCGGAATGAGGAGATAAAATCTCTGTGCGGACGATTTTAAGTCTGATCTAGGATCAGAGTGAACAGTCGGGCTAGGAAGCGAAATGCATGACATGTGTGTCAATGAATGTATGCTCAGAATGCAAGGGTAGACACTATATGCAAATAAAGGCAAGAGTAAGAAAGGTGTAAAACAGCTATATACAAGGGTAGGTGTTTGCTAAGTTTAACGCCGTCAGCTAGGCGAAAACTTAGTTGGTAGCTCAAAATGTAGGAGCGAAATGGTGGAATTGACAAGTCTGAGATCATGCGGCTCAATGAAAGGTTTCAGTCTTTGTCCATTAACAATAAAGGGTTCAGATTTGTCGTTGTAGTATAGTGGTGAGTATTCCCGCCTGTCACGCGGGTGACCCGGGTTCGTTCCCCGGCAACGGCGCCAAAAATAATGTTGGTCGTAAATGATTGTTGTAAATGTTTGTTGGTAATAATTGTTGATCATGTCGTTGTAGTATAAGGTGTATAATATAACATTAAGGATGTCGTATAGTGGTGAGTATGGGTGAGTACCAGTCATTACAACCATTATTATCATTTGCTTATTTATCTAATTTTTACTGGTTTTGTTCCAGGTCGTTCTCTGGGAGGCAATGTATTGAATTTAATTCGGTCACTCTTTGATTATCTCCAAAATTGTCTTCTTATTCAAAAATAAACTCTACATTTAAAGAATGAATGAATGTTTTATTTACCTAGTTGCTAAGAAGTGCTTGCAAAAATGCTAACTATGAACAAGCATCAAACAATCTATTATTATACTCTAAACTATGTATTTACAAGTTATACTATTAACACTAATATGTTAGTTCATACTACATTAGGATACCATAGTGTAAAAACTTAACTTACTAGTCATTTATTTATAGTGACATAGATATCAGTTTTAGTGACAGATATAAACATCGCTAAATCTTAGAAAACACTATAGACAACCTAAAGAAGCAAACTGAGGTCTTTAGCGACATTTATAGTGTCGTTTTATTCTGTTAGTAATTATGTGGGTTTACTTATACGTATGTACAGAGTCTTTTCTGTTGTTATCTCGTGTTATCTTTTTTTTTTAAGTCGTCTGTCCTTTCATTTTGTTCTGTGTGGTATTTCAGAGGCTGCGGTGGAGAGTCCTTAGTGTAAAATGTGATTAATTAGCGGGCGCGCTTTTCGAGGGATACACAGCACCCTTAGGGTGGGACCAGACCTCTACTAAGCGCGCCCTAATCTCAGATTAGGTGGCTTAGTTACGTTATTCAAACTCAGCGCAGGGCCTCAGCCCAACGCCTTCAACAAGTTCGCACACGCTCGGGCTCCCAGCCCCACACATGCATCACACATTCAGTATCATCATTTATCGGGTTATCGGATCAGACATTACAGGCTGTGTTTCGGGCGCCCGGCGCCATGATGACTAGTTAACCTATAACATAAATTATATTTATATGCTGCGTTTCGTTTGCAGCCCACGATGTGGCGCTATTCCAGCGCCACATCGTGCGCTGGAAACCAGACGCAGCTGCGTCTGTGCGCGTTTTTGGCCCTCGATTTGGGGCCATAAATTATTAAAAAAAATAAAATAAAATATGGTAAATAAAATATTTACATAATACTACATAATTGATTAATTAATTTTGAATTTTAAATATATTTACTATACAAATAAATTCGCTAAACTAGGCTGATTATACAGGTTGATTTAGGTGATTAAATAGTTAATTACTTATAAAATAATTAGTAAATGGTCTAATTGACCTTAAACAGTTTTAACTTACATACTTAAGTATTTAATACATATTTTTATTGTATTTTTACGAATTTATTTTTGTTTTATTTAGGCTAAAATAGCAATTCTGTGTAGTTTATAATTAAAACTAAGTTACAGTAAGTTATACTAGGTATAATTACACTTTGACTAACTTAAATTACTTAATATATACATATATATATATATATATTCCCAAGTTTATAGATTTATTTACTTGATTATTGCTCTAACCTATTAACTTAGCTACTAAATCAGTAAATATAAATCTGTACATACGTATATACATAAATCAGTAAATACATACATACTAGATTAGTATATATACATATTTTTACATAGATTACATATGTATACGAATTTCTGTACAGGTTTTATACATATTTACAGTATAATTATGTATCTAACTGATATGCTATAGTTATAGTTATAATACTATGAATGGGTATATTTACAGTTTTAAAATAAGTCTATGCCATTAGGCTTTTGTATAAAGTTAGGGAATTAGAGTTGATTGATTTTTTATTTGAGTTTGGGTCAGGATGTGTGGGTGATTGATGAAAAATTCGTCGTTAAAAGGAAAAACAAGAATCAGAATCTGGATGATGGGAAAAACAAAACATGAAGAGGGAGATAAATTGAACAGTGAACAGATGATTCTTCCCCTCTGATCTGGACTGATCAGAGGAGGTGAGGGAGGGGATCTAATACTAATTCTACTCCTAAGACTAATCTAACTACAGCTAACATTAAACACTAACAATTAAAACTAAATCTATTCTAAACTACTGCAAACTAAATCTAACACTACTTGTGCAGAATTAAAAACTAAACTAAAAGGAAGAATGGGACCTATGGGTCCTTAGCCGGCGGCTAAGGAGGAAGAAAGGAGGAGGGTGACTCCAGTGGAGGGAAGAGTCTGCTAGTGAGTCTCCAGGGTCGTCCTCAGGTGCTACGAGGTCCTTAGCGACGAGGAGGGTCGAGAGCAGGCGATGATTCCACAGCCGGTGGCTGTGAAATCAGGGTCTAGATGAGGAGGAGAGACTGGAGTGGAAGAATTGATCGCTAAGAGATGTAGGAGGGAGCGATCCCTTGCGCGCGACACCACTGAGGTGCTTAAATAGCAGCTCAGTGACTGAGATCACCGCAAGGGTGAGGTTAATCAAAATTAGGCCGGCGGTGAGGATGAGATGGGTAGAGCGCGCGGCGAGTCAAGAGAGAGATCTGACCGTCAGATGAGATCTGGGAAGAGAGGTGAACGCACGCACCGAATCGCGCGAAGGTTCCATTTGATTCCAGCCGCAGATCGAGATTAAAAGTGCGATGGACGGTCGAGAATGGCTGTGTTCTTCGCGCGCTACAGTGCGCGTGAAGAACACAGGCTTCTCTCTGAAATGAGGGAAAACTTGCAGGAAGACCCTTAAACGAAGGGGTAGAAGAATAGCGTGCAGGTCCAAAAGTGAGAAGAACTATAACTGGAAGGGCCCTGCAGTCATACAGAAGGGTCCCTGCGGCTTGCAAAAAGGTCCAAGAAGGAGTTTTGAAGGGTAGAAATGTAATGCATGAAGGACCTAATTGTAATCTATTTATTTCTAAGCCTAAATGATGTCCAATTGCTTTCAAATTTTTACATGTGCTTAATTGAACATTTAAGACATTGATTTTACTTCTGATTTATCTTTTCAAACTTATTTATGTGTTCAATTGATGCATGGATCATCATTTGTTCTTTAGTTTTCAGAATATCTCATTTTTGTGACCTAATTAGGAGATTTTAGCACACATTAAAAGTTTTAGGTCTTTTCTTTAATTTCCACACTTAACCCTTTTTATGTGTTAATTTGATATTGTTTTGCTTAGTGTCTAGCTTAATTTCGGCCTTTTAGCTATGATGAGTAGCCACTCATCATACCCCCATGCTTACGTTTTGCTAGTCCCTTAGCAAACAATCTGTTGAAGTGTAAGGCAAGTTAAGTATCAGCAAGGTAAGTGTGTAAAGATATCTTTTTCTTCTTTCAAAAATTTTTAAGTGTTTTATGATGATCTTTAAGCTGAAAAATTTTTTCAATAAACCAACTGTGTTTTTGGACATTGTGAGAACCTAGTTACTGAGGATAACCTACCAGAACTCGAGGCTTAAATGACATAGACCATCTCTCAACCAACAAGGACTCTTGATATTTAAACCTTAAGTCGAATTCCAGGACTCAGGGGGTTTTTACAGAGACTCAGAATGCTATGAAGTTATGGCTGTGCTTTGTGATAAGTCAGGACTAACCAGGTGAATTCTAAGGCTCAATCCCGGGGTTTCACTTCTTTTTAAGTCCAGGTTGGTCCTAACTTCAGCTCATGTTTTCGGATGACTCTCAAATTGATGGTATTCAATCACAACCCTTATTGTATTTGTGGCTCAGAGAAGATTTTTTTTTTTTTTGGCAAACAGGGTATTGTTTTGAACCCTGAAAACAGTTTTGGTGGAAGAGTAGTTTTTCAGACTTTTTGGAGAACATACTTGACTTTTTTTTTTTTTTTTTTTTTTTTGAACAGTATGTCTCCGGAACTTATTTGGTAGAGCGCACTGTATTTGGTGGGTGGATTTCTTTTGTGGAAAGAGCTTCTCCTAGACACAAAACTAAAGATTAGGACAAGGAGTCTACCTGTACGCACAGGTAAGGACTCCACCTTCCCTAATGAACACAAGGGTTGAGGCTTAGGTTCAAGTGGTCTTTCCTGACACTGTGTAGTGTAAGCCAAGGTTACTTAGACTCCTAAGTCAAAGCAAACCAACGAATCCTGTACTGGTGACTCAGGTACAAGAATTATCCTAAAGTTAGGAGAGACTGTGGTCTATCTTGTCAAGGCTCGAAGTGTATTAAGCCTAAGCTTGTTTCAAGCTTCTATGGCCCGGCAGGTCAAACTAGTAACGGTTGAATGTCCATAGACACTTATTCTATATATTATTTTATTTTATTTATTTTTTTTTTTTCAGCTATAAGATTACTTATCTTTTCTTTCTTTTTCTTTTTCTTTCTCTCCCTCCCCTCTTGAAATGAATGTGCTCCTTTGATAATGAAGTACATGTCCCTTATTGTATTTTTGGAGTTTTTCTGATTTGTTATTTTTTTGTATTTTTAGCTTTGTAATTTTTTTTCAAAATTTTTCAATTTTTTTGAAGTATATAATTTTTTGATAATACTATATGTACTATAGTTGTGTCTACAATTGCATTTTGGTTTAAATGGTTTACCATTTACACCCCCCCATGCTTAAATGTTTCAATGTCCTCATTGAATGAAAGGGTGGATGCAAATGCATGCTCTGCTTTTCACTATCCTAGACTGGGTGATGAAAGGAAGTCGGAATGAGGAGATAAAATCTCTGTGCGGACGATTTTAAGTCTGATCTAGGATCAGAGTGAACAGTCGGGCTAGGAAGCGAAATGCATGACATGTGTGTCAATGAATGTATGCTCAGAATGCAAGGGTAGACACTATATGCAAATAAAGGCAAGAGTAAGAAAGGTGTAAAACAGCTATATACAAGGGTAGGTGTTTGCTAAGTTTAACGCCGTCAGCTAGGCGAAAACTTAGTTGGTAGCTCAAAATGTAGGAGCGAAATGGTGGAATTGACAAGTCTGAGATCATGCGGCTCAATGAAAGGTTTCAGTCTTTGTCCATTAACAATAAAGGGTTCAGATTTGTCGTTGTAGTATAGTGGTGAGTATTCCCGCCTGTCACGCGGGTGACCCGGGTTCGTTCCCCGGCAACGGCGCCAAAAATAATGTTGGTCGTAAATGATTGTTGTAAATGTTTGTTGGTAATAATTGTTGATCATGTCGTTGTAGTATAAGGTGTATAATATAACATTAAGGATGTCGTATAGTGGTGAGTATGGGTGAGTACCAGTCATTACAACCATTATTATCATTTGCTTATTTATCTAATTTTTACTGGTTTTGTTCCAGGTCGTTCTCTGGGAGGCAATGTATTGAATTTAATTCGGTCACTCTTTGATTATCTCCAAAATTGTCTTCTTATTCAAAAATAAACTCTACATTTAAAGAATGAATGAATGTTTTATTTACCTAGTTGCTAAGAAGTGCTTGCAAAAATGCTAACTATGAACAAGCATCAAACAATCTATTATTATACTCTAAACTATGTATTTACAAGTTATACTATTAACACTAATATGTTAGTTCATACTACATTAGGATACCATAGTGTAAAAACTTAACTTACTAGTCATTTATTTATAGTGACATAGATATCAGTTTTAGTGACAGATATAAACATCGCTAAATCTTAGAAAACACTATAGACAACCTAAAGAAGCAAACTGAGGTCTTTAGCGACATTTATAGTGTCGTTTTATTCTGTTAGTAATTATGTGGGTTTACTTATACGTATGTACAGAGTCTTTTCTGTTGTTATCTCGTGTTATCTTTTTTTTTTAAGTCGTCTGTCCTTTCATTTTGTTCTGTGTGGTATTTCAGAGGCTGCGGTGGAGAGTCCTTAGTGTAAAATGTGATTAATTAGCGGGCGCGCTTTTCGAGGGATACACAGCACCCTTAGGGTGGGACCAGACCTCTACTAAGCGCGCCCTAATCTCAGATTAGGTGGCTTAGTTACGTTATTCAAACTCAGCGCAGGGCCTCAGCCCAACGCCTTCAACAAGTTCGCACACGCTCGGGCTCCCAGCCCCACACATGCATCACACATTCAGTATCATCATTTATCGGGTTATCGGATCAGACATTACAGGCTGTGTTTCGGGCGCCCGGCGCCATGATGACTAGTTAACCTATAACATAAATTATATTTATATGCTGCGTTTCGTTTGCAGCCCACGATGTGGCGCTATTCCAGCGCCACATCGTGCGCTGGAAACCAGACGCAGCTGCGTCTGTGCGCGTTTTTGGCCCTCGATTTGGGGCCATAAATTATTAAAAAAAATAAAATAAAATATGGTAAATAAAATATTTACATAATACTACATAATTGATTAATTAATTTTGAATTTTAAATATATTTACTATACAAATAAATTCGCTAAACTAGGCTGATTATACAGGTTGATTTAGGTGATTAAATAGTTAATTACTTATAAAATAATTAGTAAATGGTCTAATTGACCTTAAACAGTTTTAACTTACATACTTAAGTATTTAATACATATTTTTATTGTATTTTTACGAATTTATTTTTGTTTTATTTAGGCTAAAATAGCAATTCTGTGTAGTTTATAATTAAAACTAAGTTACAGTAAGTTATACTAGGTATAATTACACTTTGACTAACTTAAATTACTTAATATATACATATATATATATATATTCCCAAGTTTATAGATTTATTTACTTGATTATTGCTCTAACCTATTAACTTAGCTACTAAATCAGTAAATATAAATCTGTACATACGTATATACATAAATCAGTAAATACATACATACTAGATTAGTATATATACATATTTTTACATAGATTACATATGTATACGAATTTCTGTACAGGTTTTATACATATTTACAGTATAATTATGTATCTAACTGATATGCTATAGTTATAGTTATAATACTATGAATGGGTATATTTACAGTTTTAAAATAAGTCTATGCCATTAGGCTTTTGTATAAAGTTAGGGAATTAGAGTTGATTGATTTTTTATTTGAGTTTGGGTCAGGATGTGTGGGTGATTGATGAAAAATTCGTCGTTAAAAGGAAAAACAAGAATCAGAATCTGGATGATGGGAAAAACAAAACATGAAGAGGGAGATAAATTGAACAGTGAACAGATGATTCTTCCCCTCTGATCTGGACTGATCAGAGGAGGTGAGGGAGGGGATCTAATACTAATTCTACTCCTAAGACTAATCTAACTACAGCTAACATTAAACACTAACAATTAAAACTAAATCTATTCTAAACTACTGCAAACTAAATCTAACACTACTTGTGCAGAATTAAAAACTAAACTAAAAGGAAGAATGGGACCTATGGGTCCTTAGCCGGCGGCTAAGGAGGAAGAAAGGAGGAGGGTGACTCCAGTGGAGGGAAGAGTCTGCTAGTGAGTCTCCAGGGTCGTCCTCAGGTGCTACGAGGTCCTTAGCGACGAGGAGGGTCGAGAGCAGGCGATGATTCCACAGCCGGTGGCTGTGAAATCAGGGTCTAGATGAGGAGGAGAGACTGGAGTGGAAGAATTGATCGCTAAGAGATGTAGGAGGGAGCGATCCCTTGCGCGCGACACCACTGAGGTGCTTAAATAGCAGCTCAGTGACTGAGATCACCGCAAGGGTGAGGTTAATCAAAATTAGGCCGGCGGTGAGGATGAGATGGGTAGAGCGCGCGGCGAGTCAAGAGAGAGATCTGACCGTCAGATGAGATCTGGGAAGAGAGGTGAACGCACGCACCGAATCGCGCGAAGGTTCCATTTGATTCCAGCCGCAGATCGAGATTAAAAGTGCGATGGACGGTCGAGAATGGCTGTGTTCTTCGCGCGCTACAGTGCGCGTGAAGAACACAGGCTTCTCTCTGAAATGAGGGAAAACTTGCAGGAAGACCCTTAAACGAAGGGGTAGAAGAATAGCGTGCAGGTCCAAAAGTGAGAAGAACTATAACTGGAAGGGCCCTGCAGTCATACAGAAGGGTCCCTGCGGCTTGCAAAAAGGTCCAAGAAGGAGTTTTGAAGGGTAGAAATGTAATGCATGAAGGACCTAATTGTAATCTATTTATTTCTAAGCCTAAATGATGTCCAATTGCTTTCAAATTTTTACATGTGCTTAATTGAACATTTAAGACATTGATTTTACTTCTGATTTATCTTTTCAAACTTGTTTATGTGTTCAATTGATGCATGGATCATCATTTGTTCTTTAGTTTTCAGAATATCTCATTTTTGTGACCTAATTAGGAGATTTTAGCACACATTAAAAGTTTTAGGTCTTTTCTTTAATTTCCACACTTAACCCTTTTTATGTGTTAATTTGATATTGTTTTGCTTAGTGTCTAGCTTAATTTCGGCCTTTTAGCTATGATGAGTAGCCACTCATCATACCCCCATGCTTACGTTTTGCTAGTCCCTTAGCAAACAATCTGTTGAAGTGTAAGGCAAGTTAAGTATCAGCAAGGTAAGTGTGTAAAGATATCTTTTTCTTCTTTCAAAAATTTTTAAGTGTTTTATGATGATCTTTAAGCTGAAAAATTTTTTCAATAAACCAACTGTGTTTTTGGACATTGTGAGAACCTAGTTACTGAGGATAACCTACCAGAACTCGAGGCTTAAATGACATAGACCATCTCTCAACCAACAAGGACTCTTGATATTTAAACCTTAAGTCGAATTCCAGGACTCAGGGGGTTTTTACAGAGACTCAGAATGCTATGAAGTTATGGCTGTGCTTTGTGATAAGTCAGGACTAACCAGGTGAATTCTAAGGCTCAATCCCGGGGTTTCACTTCTTTTTAAGTCCAGGTTGGTCCTAACTTCAGCTCATGTTTTCGGATGACTCTCAAATTGATGGTATTCAATCACAACCCTTATTGTATTTGTGGCTCAGAGAAGATTTTTTTTTTTTTTGGCAAACAGGGTATTGTTTTGAACCCTGAAAACAGTTTTGGTGGAAGAGTAGTTTTTCAGACTTTTTGGAGAACATACTTGACTTTTTTTTTTTTTTTTTTTTTTTGAACAGTATGTCTCCGGAACTTATTTGGTAGAGCGCACTGTATTTGGTGGGTGGATTTCTTTTGTGGAAAGAGCTTCTCCTAGACACAAAACTAAAGATTAGGACAAGGAGTCTACCTGTACGCACAGGTAAGGACTCCACCTTCCCTAATGAACACAAGGGTTGAGGCTTAGGTTCAAGTGGTCTTTCCTGACACTGTGTAGTGTAAGCCAAGGTTACTTAGACTCCTAAGTCAAAGCAAACCAACGAATCCTGTACTGGTGACTCAGGTACAAGAATTATCCTAAAGTTAGGAGAGACTGTGGTCTATCTTGTCAAGGCTCGAAGTGTATTAAGCCTAAGCTTGTTTCAAGCTTCTATGGCCCGGCAGGTCAAACTAGTAACGGTTGAATGTCCATAGACACTTATTCTATATATTATTTTATTTTATTTATTTTTTTTTTTTCAGCTATAAGATTACTTATCTTTTCTTTCTTTTTCTTTTTCTTTCTCTCCCTCCCCTCTTGAAATGAATGTGCTCCTTTGATAATGAAGTACATGTCCCTTATTGTATTTTTGGAGTTTTTCTGATTTGTTATTTTTTTGTATTTTTAGCTTTGTAATTTTTTTTCAAAATTTTTCAATTTTTTTGAAGTATATAATTTTTTGATAATACTATATGTACTATAGTTGTGTCTACAATTGCATTTTGGTTTAAATGGTTTACCATTTACACCCCCCCATGCTTAAATGTTTCAATGTCCTCATTGAATGAAAGGGTGGATGCAAATGCATGCTCTGCTTTTCACTATCCTAGACTGGGTGATGAAAGGAAGTCGGAATGAGGAGATAAAATCTCTGTGCGGACGATTTTAAGTCTGATCTAGGATCAGAGTGAACAGTCGGGCTAGGAAGCGAAATGCATGACATGTGTGTCAATGAATGTATGCTCAGAATGCAAGGGTAGACACTATATGCAAATAAAGGCAAGAGTAAGAAAGGTGTAAAACAGCTATATACAAGGGTAGGTGTTTGCTAAGTTTAACGCCGTCAGCTAGGCGAAAACTTAGTTGGTAGCTCAAAATGTAGGAGCGAAATGGTGGAATTGACAAGTCTGAGATCATGCGGCTCAATGAAAGGTTTCAGTCTTTGTCCATTAACAATAAAGGGTTCAGATTTGTCGTTGTAGTATAGTGGTGAGTATTCCCGCCTGTCACGCGGGTGACCCGGGTTCGTTCCCCGGCAACGGCGCCAAAAATAATGTTGGTCGTAAATGATTGTTGTAAATGTTTGTTGGTAATAATTGTTGATCATGTCGTTGTAGTATAAGGTGTATAATATAACATTAAGGATGTCGTATAGTGGTGAGTATGGGTGAGTACCAGTCATTACAACCATTATTATCATTTGCTTATTTATCTAATTTTTACTGGTTTTGTTCCAGGTCGTTCTCTGGGAGGCAATGTATTGAATTTAATTCGGTCACTCTTTGATTATCTCCAAAATTGTCTTCTTATTCAAAAATAAACTCTACATTTAAAGAATGAATGAATGTTTTATTTACCTAGTTGCTAAGAAGTGCTTGCAAAAATGCTAACTATGAACAAGCATCAAACAATCTATTATTATACTCTAAACTATGTATTTACAAGTTATACTATTAACACTAATATGTTAGTTCATACTACATTAGGATACCATAGTGTAAAAACTTAACTTACTAGTCATTTATTTATAGTGACATAGATATCAGTTTTAGTGACAGATATAAACATCGCTAAATCTTAGAAAACACTATAGACAACCTAAAGAAGCAAACTGAGGTCTTTAGCGACATTTATAGTGTCGTTTTATTCTGTTAGTAATTATGTGGGTTTACTTATACGTATGTACAGAGTCTTTTCTGTTGTTATCTCGTGTTATCTTTTTTTTTTAAGTCGTCTGTCCTTTCATTTTGTTCTGTGTGGTATTTCAGAGGCTGCGGTGGAGAGTCCTTAGTGTAAAATGTGATTAATTAGCGGGCGCGCTTTTCGAGGGATACACAGCACCCTTAGGGTGGGACCAGACCTCTACTAAGCGCGCCCTAATCTCAGATTAGGTGGCTTAGTTACGTTATTCAAACTCAGCGCAGGGCCTCAGCCCAACGCCTTCAACAAGTTCGCACACGCTCGGGCTCCCAGCCCCACACATGCATCACACATTCAGTATCATCATTTATCGGGTTATCGGATCAGACATTACAGGCTGTGTTTCGGGCGCCCGGCGCCATGATGACTAGTTAACCTATAACATAAATTATATTTATATGCTGTGTTTCGTTTGCAGCCCACGATGTGGCGCTATTCCAGCGCCACATCGTGCGCTGGAAACCAGACGCAGCTGCGTCTGTGCGCGTTTTTGGCCCTCGATTTGGGGCCATAAATTATTAAAAAAAATAAAATAAAATATGGTAAATAAAATATTTACATAATACTACATAATTGATTAATTAATTTTGAATTTTAAATATATTTACTATACAAATAAATTCGCTAAACTAGGCTGATTATACAGGTTGATTTAGGTGATTAAATAGTTAATTACTTATAAAATAATTAGTAAATGGTCTAATTGACCTTAAACAGTTTTAACTTACATACTTAAGTATTTAATACATATTTTTCTTGTATTTTTACGAATTTATTTATGTTTTATTTAGGCTAAAATAGCAATTCTGTGTAGTTTATAATTAAAACTAAGTTACAGTAAGTTATACTAGGTATAATTACACTTTGACTAACTTAAATTACTTAATATATACATATATATATATATATTCCCAAGTTTATAGATTTATTTACTTGATTATTGCTCTAACCTATTAACTTAGCTACTAAATCAGTAAATATAAATCTGTACATACGTATATACATAAATCAGTAAATACATACATACTAGATTAGTATATATACATATTTTTACATAGATTACATATGTATACGAATTTCTGTACAGGTTTTATACATATTTACAGTATAATTATGTATCTAACTGATATGCTATAGTTATAGTTATAATACTATGAATGGGTATATTTACAGTTTTAAAATAAGTCTATGCCATTAGGCTTTTGTATAAAGTTAGGGAATTAGAGTTGATTGATTTTTTATTTGAGTTTGGGCAGCAGCTGCAGCTACTGTCAGAGGAGATGGAGAAGAGAAGAATGTGCTGTTTTAGTGTTGTTTACAGTGGCAGTGGATTAAGCCACTGTCAAATGGCTAACTGCTGCTGCAGTTAGTCCACTTGAAGAGGGGGGAAGTATTCTATAGAGAGGAGGGAAATTTAGAGAAGAAGGGAGTTTAGAGAAGAGGGGAATGTAGCTGCTAGATGCAGCATATTGCTGTGTAACTGGGAGTAAGATAAAATTCAAAACAAACTACAATTTACAGAGTTGAAATCCAAATCTGAAAGGGGTTTAAATCTCACGAAAATCTCATATAAATTCAGCTCAAACACTCATTAGAAAAAACCTTATCAGAAGCATCCTTTCAGATCAAAACTCAAATGGCATTGAGTTAGTCTTCTTAATGCCATAGACAGCATGAAGGAAGACTTAGCTCGATCAATTAAAACCACAGAAACACAATCCCAGTTTCTTGCAACCTTAAGGAGTATGGAAAACTCCTTAGGTTAGAGAATCACCATACAAAAATGATCAACACAAATAGTGCATGGCAGTTTTGAAATAGCAAAAAGTGACTAAGAATGCATTAAGGAAATTTAATGGAAGCTGGCGAATGCATTCAAAACAAAGTATAAACAGAATCATGAAAGGCTCTTCTGATTGGTTCTCTGTCACCAGAGAACTTCTCAGAATCCTTGCCTACAATGAAAACCAAAAATCCTTTCAATTTGTCAGATCTGTCAAAACATCTCAGAGAGTAAAAATCCTTTAAAATCCAAATCAAAAGTGCTCTGACAAACTGAGGCAATCCATTTAAAACAGAGGGGCTTTTGTGAAACAAATGGAGTGAGTGAGAAGCCCCAAATGGTGCATGTGACGCCACTTTCAGATCTGAGGCAGTGTGCCATCAGATCTGAAATTGGGTCAGGATGTGTGGGTGATTGATGAAAAATTCGTCGTTAAAAGGAAAAACAAGAATCAGAATCTGGATGATGGGAAAAACAAAACATGAAGAGGGAGATAAATTGAACAATGAACAGATGATTCTTCCCCTCTGATCTGGACTGATCAGAGGAGGTGAGGGAGGGGATCTAATACTAATTCTACTCCTAAGACTAATCTAACTACAGCTAACATTAAACACTAACAATTAAAACTAAATCTATTCTAAACTACTGCAAACTAAATCTAACACTACTTGTGCAGAATTAAAAACTAAACTAAAAGGAAGAATGGGACCTATGGGTCCTTAGCCGGCGGCTAAGGAGGAAGAAAGGAGGAGGGTGACTCCAGCGGAGGGAAGAGTCTGCTAGTGAGACTCCAGGGTCATCCTCAGGTGCTATGAGGTCCTTAGCGACGAGGAGGGTCGAGAGCAGGCGATGATTCCACAGCCGGTGGCTGTGAAATCAGGGTCTAGATGAGGAGGAGAGACTGGAGTGGAAGAATTGATCGCTAAGAGATGTAGGAGGGAGCGATCCCTTGCGCGCGACACCACTGAGGTGCTTAAATAGCAGCTCAGTGACTGAGATCACCGCAAGGGTGAGGTTAATCAAAATTAGGCCGGCGGTGAGGATGAGATGGGTAGAGCGCGCGGCGAGTCAAGAGAGAGATCTGACCGTCAGATGAGATCTGGGAAGAGAGGTGAACGCACGCACCGAATCGCGCGAAGGTTCCATTTGATTCCAGCCGCAGATCGAGATCAAAAGTGCGATGGACGGTCGAGAATGGCTGTGTTCTTCGCGCGCTACAGTGCGCGTGAAGAACACAGGCTTCTCTCTGAAATGAGGGAAAACTTGCAGGAAGACCCTTAAACGAAGGGGTAGAAGAATAGCGTGCAGGTCCAAAAGTGAGAAGAACTATAACTGGAAGGGCCCTGCAGTCATACAGAAGGGTCCCTGCGGCTTGCAAAAAGGTCCAAGAAGGAGTTTTGAAGGGTAGAAATGTAATGCATGAAGGACCTAATTGTAATCTATTTATTTCTAAGCCTAAATGATGTCCAATTGCTTTCAAATTTTTACATGTGCTTAATTGAACATTTAAGACATTGATTTTACTTCTGATTTATCTTTTCAAACTTGTTTATGTGTTCAATTGATGCATGGATCATCATTTGTTCTTTAGTTTTCAGAATATCTCATTTTTGTGACCTAATTAGGAGATTTTAACACACATTAAAAGTTTTAGGTCTTTTCTTTAATTTCCACACTTAACCCTTTTTATGTGTTAATTTGATATTGTTTTGCTTAGTGTCTAGCTTAATTTCGGCCTTTTAGCTATGATGAGTAGCCACGGATTTTTGGGGGTAGTCAAGAAGCACCACGAAAGCACAGCTTCAAAGGAAGGTTTATTCCTACTTGCATCCCTAGATCTTCCCTCTTTGGAGTTGCTCTACCATTTGAGATTTAGGGAAGAACACCTAAGCTCCAACTAGGTCCTTTTAGGCATTTCAAAGGTCGACAATAGGCACGTAAATGATTGGGCAACTTGCTTTGTCACCTACAATTTGAACTAAAGTCAAAAGCCTAAATTTGTAAAGACCGAACAAGTCCTTTTGAATTGTGTTTGTAGTGCATGCTTGGTAGGCGATCTCCTAGGAGACAACTTGTGTTTGATCCTGAACTTAAAAGAATCTTAAGAAGGAACCTCCTAAGGGAAGAAATGGCTGGTCAAACGAGCCTTGAGGAATATTTCATTCCAACCAATCAAGCTGGCCCTGCACTACGTAGACCTGGAGGGGACAATCCTTATGAAATCAAAAGCAATACCATATCCTTGCTGGCCTCCTTTTATGGTACTACTAGGGAAGACCCTTACAGGCATATAGAGGAATTCACCGAGGTCTGTTCCATGGTGAAGCTGTAGGGCGTTACTGATGACGCTCAAATGCGAACCCTCTTTCCTTTCTCCCTCAAGGACAAAGACAAGTATTGGTATCATACCCCTGATGATATTGACACTTAGGATGCCCTAAAGAGGGATTTTTTTGAAGAAGTACTTCCCCATGAGCAAAACAAATCACTTTAGGAGGAAAATTATGAGTTTTGTTCAAAAGGATGGGGAAGCTTTCCATGATGCGTGGGAGTGCTTTAATGACCTATTGAGACTTTGCCTACATCACCAGGTGCCTAAGTGGCAACTGGTTGAAAGGTTCTACATCGGACTTAATGATTCGCATAAGCAGACTATGGATGGTGCCTGCATAGGAACCTTTCTATTTAAGACTGAGGATGAAGATTGTAACCATTTTGATACTTTGAGTGAGAATTCTATTCACTTGAATTATGCCTACATGGATCGAAAGCCCACTCTCATGCAAGGAAAGTTGGAGGCGAATGAGGGAAGGGACACCTAGAATTTAGCCTATCAGATTTAATTATTGAATCAAAACATGGAAAGGCTTATGTCGAGCCCAGGCCAATTCGTATCTAACACCTCCACATCCCAAGCTTTTGATTGCTCCATTTGCCAAGGAAATACACACACCACTGTGGATTTCCACTTGGCCTCCCAATTCCCTGAGCTTATACAAGCAGATCTAAATGCCGCTTAAGGGTTCTGTCCTAGAGCGCGTAATGACCCTTTTTCCAACACTTATAATGAGGGATGGAGGACCCACCCAAACCTTTCACGGAGACAAGGAAATGTCTCAAATTCAGGGAATTATAAACAACAATCCTTTGAAAATCATCAAATGAACCAACCTCAAACCTTTGCCCAACCTAAGACCTTTGAGATGGATGAATTGATGGCAATGTTGAGAACTATGCAAGAAAGTCCAAGTGCCATCATCCAATCTCATGGCAAGGCTATACATGAAATGAAATCGTAGATAGGACACCTTGTTGAGGCTGTTAGACAGAGGGAAGCTTCCCAGTGCTACTGAGGAGAATCATAAAGGAAAAGGGATTGTCTTTAGGGAGCATGCTCAGGCAGTGAATATTATGAGGAGTGGGAAAGAAATTTCCAAACCCGATGCTCCTACAGTCTCACCCTCTGAAAAACCATCCACCCCGACTTTCACCCCCACCGGAGAAGACTTGCCCAAATCTCCTCCGCTTGAAATCACCTCACCGGAACAAGTTGCCCCCGTTCCACCCCTTACTCGACATGACAACTCTTCCACCCAGATATCAAGAGTGCCCTTTCCAGAGCGCTTATCTACCTCTGGGCAGACATCTGCTGGCTCATCTGGAGCCAAAGGTAAGATGGATGAGATCATGGAAACTTTCAACCAAGTGCAGATTAACCAGCCTTTGCTTGAAGCTATCAGGCAGATTCCGTCTTATGCCTACTTTTTAAAGAACCTATGCACGAAAAAGTGGTAATCTAGGAAACAGGTCCAATCAAAAGTTGTCCTGCCAGATTCTGTTAGCTTAATTAGTCAACATGGCACACCCCCGAAACTTAAGAACCCAAGAGCCTCGTACAGCTTAGTGGTTATTGGTGACTTACAAATTGATGAGGCCCTACTTAATCTGGGTGTGGGGGTGAACATCCTTCTGAGCTACGTGTATGAACAACTTGAGGGAGGCAATTTGAAGCCTAGCCCAATAATCCTCCAAGTTGCTGATCGATTACTTAAGACACCACGGGGAATTTTTGAAGATGTCCTCGTGAGAGTGGAGGATTTCTTCTTCCCCGTTGATTTCTTAGTTTAGCACACTGACCCTACCAACAAGCCAACAAGCCTTCCATTATTTTGGGCTGCCCCTTCCTTGCAACTTCGCATGCTTCAATCAATTACAATATTGGGGCATTGAAAATGGGCTTTGGGAATAGGAAAATCTGGCTTAATGTGTTTGATGCTTACAAACAAGCCGGGCTTGAGGATTGTCCTCAAGTTGAGGTGATAGTTGACCTGATTGAAGAGACAACCCCTGCAATGTTATGTGATGACCCCCTTCAGCATGTCATGCTAAGTGAGCATTCCCATCTCTTAGAGGAATGTGAAGGGGATATGCCGGAACTTGAGGAGTTGCTGGGTGTTTCTGCTGAGTCTCTTTCCCCATCATCTCTACCCAAGGCTGATCTGCTATCTGAGATGGGGTCATCAACTATGAAACCCTCAACCAGACAAGCCCCCGACCTTGAGTTGAAACCCCTCCCTCACACTCTCAAGTACATCTTCCTGGGTGCCAATGATAGGCTCCCCATTATCATTTCAACTTTGCTATCTGAGGCACAGGAGGGAGCCCTGATTGAATGCTTGTCTAGGCGCAAGGAAGCTATTGCTTGGAGCATTGCTGACATTAAGGGTATAAACTCTACACTCTGCATGCACCACATTTATACTGATGATTCCATCAAGCCATTTAGGGACATGAAGTGACGTTTGAACCATAATATGAGGGAGGTGGTTAAAAAGGAAATCCTGAAGTGGTTGGATGTTGGGATCATATATCCCATTGCAGATAGTAAATGGGTAAGTCCTATTCATGTGGTGCCAAAGAAGGCAGGCTTTACTGTCGAATTTAATGACCAAGGTGAACAAGTTGTGACTAGACCCTCAACTGGATGGAGGGTCTGTACTAATTATCGCAAGCTGAACACCACTACCTAGATGGATCACTTTCCCTTGCCTTTTATTGATCAAATTCTCGAGAAATTGGCGCGGAATAAGGACTATTGCTTTCTCGATGGATATTCTAGGTACAACCAGGTTACAGTCTTCCCTTATGACCAGAAGAAGACAACGTTCACGAGTCCTTACGGTACCTTTGCATTCAGGCGTATGCCCTTTGGATTATATAATGCCCCTGCAACCTTCCAGCGGTGTATGATGTCCATTTTTTCATACATGATTGACGACTGTGTTGAAGTGTTTATGGATGACTTCTCAATTTATGGCTCGTCTTTCAACCAATGTCTCCTGCACTTGGAGAATGTGTTGAAGTGATGTAAGGAGACTGATTTAGTCCTCAGTTGGGAGAAAAGCCACTTCATGGTACAGAAAGGAATTGTACTTGGGCATGTTGTGTCTGAGTGAGGCTTAGAAGTAGATAAAGCCAAGATTGATTCTATTTCCAAATTCCCATTACCCACGAATGACAAACAGATTAGATCCTTTCTAGGCCATGTTGGCTTCTATAGGAGCTTTATTAAAAATTTCAGTGAAATTTCTAGTCTACTTTGTGACCTATTGGCGAAGGAATCTTCCTTCAATTTTGATTCAAACTGTGCTGAGGTCTTTCAAACACTGAAGGAGGCCTTGATCTCTATGCCTATTCTCCGATCTCCTGATTGGACACTCCCATTTGAGCTAATGTGTGATGCTTCGGATTATGCAGTGAGAGTAGTCCTTGGACAAAGGGTTGAGGGAAGACCTCATGTGCTCCATTATGCCAGCAAGACTTTAACCGAACCACAGCAAAACTATACTACCACTGGAAAGGAATTACTTGCTGTAGTTTTTACTCTGGAGAAGTTTAAGTCTTATCTTCTTGGGTCTAAGGTGGTTATTTTCACCAATCATGCGACGATGAAACATCTTATTGCTAAGAAAGATTCTAAGCCACGCCTGATTAGGTGGATCCTACTTCAAGAATTTGACTTGGAGATTCATGAAAAGAAAGGAGTAGAAAATTTTATGGCTGAGCACCTGTCTCGCCTTCCACTTAATGACTCTCTATTTGGAGACATCCACGAGACATTCCTTGATGAAACCCTTATGGCGGTAACACCAACTTCACCTTGGTATGCTGATACCATAAATTACTTGGTCATTAGAGAAACTCCTAGCTCTTGGGATGAGCAGAAAAGGAGATTCATTTCCCAAGCTAGATACTTTCATTGGGAAGAGCCTGAATTATTTAGAATTGGGCAAGCCCAAGTATTGAGACGATGTATACCTGAAGATGAACAACAAAGTGTGCTGAGTTTTTGCCATGAACTTCATTGTGGAGGATACTTTGGTGCTAAGAAAACTACTTTTAAGGTTCTCCAATCCAATTTTTGGTGGCCTTCGTTATTTAAAGATTATCATAATTTTGTTAAGGCCTATATTAGATGTCAACGGACTGGAATGATTGGGAAGAGGAATGAGATGCCTCAACACCCTATTCAATTTGTTGAAATTTTTGATGTGTGGGGAATTGAATTTATGGGCCCCTTTCCTTTCGTCCCATGGTTATGAATATATCTTGGTGGCAATTGATTATGTTTCTAACTGATAGGGGCCATTCCTATGCACATAAATGACAACTCTGTGGTTTTGAAATTTGTGAAGGCCAATATCATGTCTCATTTTGGCTGCCCCAAGACCATTATAAGTGATGGGGGACCTCATTTCCGAAACCACCACTTCAATCGGCTACTCAGGAGTCTGGGAGTGACTCATAAGGTTGCTACCCCTTACCATCCTCAGATGAGTGGCCAGGTTGAAGTGTCGAATAGGGAGATAAAAATTTTTTTAGAAAAGACCGTTAGACCTGATAGGAAAGACTGGCCCTAAAAGCTTGATGATGATTTATGGGCATATCGAACAGCCTGTAAGACCCCTTTGGGTACATCTCCCTTTCGGATTGTGTATGGGCAAGCATGCCATTTACCCGTTGAGCTGGAGCATACTACACTTTGGGCTATTCAAAGTGTTAACATGGAGTTAGAAAAGGCAGGTAAGGCACAACTTTTGGAATTAAGTGAGCTTGAGGAGCTGAGGAATGATGCTGATGACACCTCTCAAACTTATAAAGAGAGAACCAAGGTCTTGCATGATAAGTATATCCTTAAAAAGACCTTTGAGCCCAACCAACAAGTCTGGCTTTTCAATTCCAGACTTAAGCTTTTTCCAGGAAAATTAAAATCTCGTTGGGATGGGCCTTACATAATCATTGAAGTATTTCGACATGGAGCTGTGGAGATTAAAAGCCCTTCCTCTTCAACAACTTCCTTTATAGTCAACGGTCAACAGTTAAAACCATACATTACTTTGGATGGCCATCTGGTTGACGAGGTCACTCTTAAGGAACCTTAGCTCCTACCATTCTCCGCCTCAGGTAATATCTTCTTTTAACTAGTTTGTTTCCAATGAGGACATTGTTTGAACTAGGCATGGGGGAGAGGACCTGAGGCATCTGTTTATAGCATGTCTACATTTTGCATTCATGCATATTGATTAAAAAAAAAATTGCATTATTGAGCTTAACTGGCTAGGCCCTGCATTCTTAAGTAAACCAGAACTTTAGGTTAGACTAAGTTATTCTAGGTGTTGAACTTTAGAAGCTAAGTGAGCTACTAGCTTTAGACCTTTAGGGTCCTTTGTGGACTTAGAAACTTAAGTAGGAGTTAAGTAGTAGACCATTCCTCAAGAGGTTGAGGAAGGAAAGCTAGGGATTGAGTTAAAGGCTGGGTAGTACCTGGAGTCTTGTTCTACCTTTTGGCTTACGGGTCCTTGTAACCCAAGCATCCAAATTTCACACACATGTGGTCTTGTGTAAGTGATCACCTTAATTCCTTTCTTGAAAGAAAATTTGGTTCTCTTAGTTTTGACTT
The DNA here is from genome assembly GCA_037157565.1 of Thalassia testudinum. Taxonomy (NCBI): domain Eukaryota; kingdom Viridiplantae; phylum Streptophyta; class Magnoliopsida; order Alismatales; family Hydrocharitaceae; genus Thalassia; species Thalassia testudinum. Next base: position 123,950,936 of record JAZHRO010000014.1, on the reverse strand, counting down.
AGGATAAGCTTGAAAACACAATTTGATTGGAAGAGTACATGACGTAGGAGAGGTGGAGTATATACTCACCTTGAGGTTGCGATGATAACATGTTACCTCCTCGGCGCTTGTCTCTTAGGATATCCATCCTACTGGGGATATGTAAGTGCATTGTGCAGTTCACGTACCATGGGCGGCCCTATCTTGAAGTGCTAATTGCCACAGGCCTGAATTTTCTTAAGAAATCCATGGGCGATACTATCTCAAAGTGTCGATTGCCAAGAGTTCTTAGGGTCGCTATGGGCATTGCTATCTCGAAACATTGGAAGCCAGACACCCTTCGAGGTACGGTGATGGGGACAATGAATTTGACACAGATTGTGTTGATAGCTGATCCAAGGTTAGACTTAGAGGAATCAAACAAAAAAATATACATATATTAAAAAAAAATCATTTTTCCTCTCTAGGTTGGAAATCATACCAACCTCAAAAAACTCAAACCAATGCACATGCACGGGTGCTTTAATCTCGGGGATCAATAAACCCTAGGGTAGAGTTAGAAATCAGGGAAACCTGTGCCTGCAACTCATCTTTAGCCAATCTAGTCTGTAACTTAGCAACTATTTAGGAACCTTAGGTCTAAATTCTGAACATAACATGTTTCTAAAGGAAGATCGATTGGGTTGCCTAGTCTACTTGGACTGCTAGGTTATTGCTTAGATTTGCTAGAGACTAGCAAAAGATAGGCATAGGGGCATTTGATGAGCCCATATTTGTGGGCTATTTAGTTACTTAAGTGCCTAGGAATTAGATTGATATTAGTGTTTACATAACATGTATTAAGATATAAATAAGTTAGTTTATATATATTTTCTTGTATGCATTACATATATAAATTATTTAGCATGCATTAGAATAACATCCATTAGTCTTTAGGTTACATTATATGCATTAACATTTTATTGAGGGTTTGAACATAATTAACCAATCTTTTTATTATTATTCATTTTCTCTTCTCTGCAGGAATTCGCCGCTCCCATGCCACCAACTGCCACACTAAAACCTGCACTCAAGAATGAGCAGAGAATGTGGATTTGGTCCCGCCACTCCAGTCAAATCCATGCAGACGGCTACAAAGGTGGAAGAATGGCTGCCATTCAAAGGAGGCCACCACCCCTTTCCTCACTATGCACAGAACCTCATTTCTCATCTGCTCCTCACCACCGGCCTCAACTACAGCATCACAACTCCACCACCGTGGGCGTGTGGTGTGACAGCCCACACCGCCAATCAAAGTCCCTGCATCACTGTGCTTCTTCTTCATCACCACTGCACCCACCAGCACCATCCCTGCACACGTCCATCATAAGTGCAAGCACCTCCCTCCAGTACCTTCGACCTGCGCATCACCTTCTGCAGCAGTCCATCCACGCACGCCTGCCCCTCACAGCAGCCCCCTCACGTGCGTTGCACCTCCACCGCAGCAGGAGCGTGCCCTCCAGCAGCTCAGTGCACGACCCCTCCGAGCTTCAGCCCCTGTTGTACACCCGTAGCACCCACCGCACGCCCTCCAGCAGCAGAGTGTGCAAGAGCAGTAGTGACAGCTGCCGCCGCTGCTTCTCCCACTCCGACCGATGACCACTGATGGCCATTCAGAGTGCCACCACCACCATCGGAGAGCTCTCATTATACTTATCCTCCTCTGAGCTTCCTGTGGCCCGCCGTCGCCTTCGCTTCGCGCATGCACAAAGGAAGCAAATCCTCTGTTTTTGGGTTAATTAATATTTACATTTGGGTGCCATTGCCAAACTCTCATTTTGATTTTAATATTTGATATATTGAGTGAAATTGCAACTTCATGCTCATGCTTTCTCATAATTACTTGACTTTTGTTATTCACATCTTTGACATTGGTTCTGGATTAAGATGTACATAATTTCTCTCTAATACATGTGCAATTGGGAAATACATAGATTGATCAAATATTTATTGAATATTTCATTAAGGAAAAATTACGCATATAACCTTACATTCTCGAGTTATTGTGTGTCTTCCTTTCGTCGCATTTCATGTCAGAGTTGACCATGGATTTCACACTCGATTGAACGAATACAAGGAAAAAATATTTGTGAATTTATTGCATCATTGCCTCCCTGTGGACACAACCTGCTCTTCTGTGAGTGGTTTAATTCTTATTTTAATTATTTTCTTAAGCGATTTTCCACCACTTTGATACTAAAATGACAAATCATCTTAATCATATTATTCGAAAGCGAAAATCGTCTTACCAGTATGCAGATATTGTGAATTATCTCGTCGCAAGCAAGATACATTTGGTGTTATCTAAGGACTAAAGGATGAGATTTCTTTCTGAGGCCAAGCATTATTTTTGGGATGATCCCCTGCTGTTCTAGATTGGTTCTGACTAAGTGATCAGGAGATGCATCCCAGATTCTGAGATCCCAAGTGTGTTATTCTTTTGCCATAGTGAGGCCTGTGGTGGGCAGTTTTTCTGTAGAAAGACTACTGCAAAAAGTTTGCAGTCTGGTTTCTTTTGGCCTTCGAATTTTAAGGATGCAGACCTTTATGCCACGAACTACAAGTGATGCCAATCAAAAGGTTCCATGACTAGGTGAGACATGATGCCTCTCCAACCAATTTTTGTCATGGAAGTGTTTGAAGTCTGGGGCATCGATTTATGGGCCCATTCTCAAACTCGCATGGCTTCGAGTATATTCTACTAGTGGTAAATTATGTCTCGAAGTGGGTGGAAGCTATTCCTGTGAGGCATGCAGATCATAAGACTATAATCTCTTTCCTCTGGGAATGTATTTTTATGAGATTTGGTGTTCCCTATGCATTGATTAGCGATGGGGGAAGTCACTTTATTCATGCCTGTTTAACACAAAGGCGAAGGGTGACGATGATGTGAAAAGTGAGAGTGAAGGTGAATTGTCGAAAGTGTGAAAGTGTCCTCGACAATGGTGTCGAAATGTTGCTAAGAGCAAGATCGATGTTTATAAAATAAATGATGTTGCGTCGTAGTATAGTGGATTCACCTTATAAACAAATAAGAAGTTTTTATTGCTTGAAAACCTAAGTATCTGAAGTCAAACACAGGGAGCAAATGGAATTTACTCACTAATCTCAATAATTGATGCAATGTGAACACTTAAATTTACTCAAAATCTAATTCAAAGTATAATGCAGGAGCTTATGAATTATAGAATGTAGCAAAAATAGAAGAGAAATTGAGAAGATTGGATAAAAAGTATTTGATTGCTTCTTGTCTTGGGCTTATTCTTCAGCTTCTTTCTTCTTTCTTTTCTTCTTCTTTAGTCTTCTCTTTCTTAGCTTCCTTCGTCCCTTCTTTCCTTAGCTTTGGCTCTTTCTTCTTTTCTCTGACTTTGGCTTCTTGGCTTCTTCTTCCTTTCCTGTTTGTCTTTGGTCTTCTTCTTTTCTTCTTCCTTGATTTCTACTTCCTTCTTATACTTCCTTTTCTCTATGCCTTAGCCTTGCCTTTCTTCTTCAGTCGTACCTCCTCTACTACAGTGCTTTCTCTTTCCCTTGGCCTTGGCTTCTGCTTCAGCTTCCTCAGCTTCTGCCTTCTTTCGCTTTCTTCTTCAGCTGTGCCTCTTCCTTCCTTCTTCTTCCTTAGCTTCTCTGCAGCTACACCTTCCTCTTAGTTTCTTCTTTTCCCTGCACACACACACGAGTGCAAAACCTATCCCCTATCCTCCCTGCATACACTCTCTCTCTCTTTCTCTCTTCGCTCTCTCAAAGCCAGCTAGGTAATCAGGTCGGGTTATGCGCACCCGAGTCTAACCACACCGGCTTGGGTGGTGTGGAGGACTGTGGGGTTAAACGGGTCGATAAGCCAAGTCCGTGGAGGCATGGGTTGCGGACGAGGTGGGTGAGTGTGGGCAAGGGGACCTCACCCCTTGTCTTGAGGTGATAGGGTGAATACACAAAATCAATAAAAAGCACTCACCATACTCCTAAGTTTCCGAGGAGGGACTAAATTTCCCACCCACTTCACTCACGCCCATAGGTGATTTCTTCGCCTAATTGTTGTAGCTGTGATCCCTCTCAAGGCCGCTCACTTGACAGATGAGTGCACGAGACTAACCCACATCACCTGGACCTAGAGACCTAGTGCGAAGCGGCCTGGAGCGAAGATACAAGCTCCTTCAAGCTAACGTCATTGGTGGCGGAAGCTCAGACCTGAAATCACTGAATACAACCTTTCAGCCCCATTAGAGCACACAAGCAGCTTCACCGTAGCACAGCGAAGGTGTCTTGGTGGGTGGCTGGCCGTGGGGCAGCCTAGGCGTGAGTGCCTAGGTCGCTCTATGGCTGTGGTAATGGGTGTGTTTGGTGGGCACTTGGAGAGGTGTTGGCGGTTGATGGAGGTGTGGATGATGATCAGTGGATGATGGTGGAGGTTATGAGGGATCTGGCGAGGTGGATGGAGGTGTGGAGGTGACAGAGACACCTCACCGGTGGTCTGCTGGAGATGAAGAGGATGCTGGTGGTCTGCGACGTCGAGGGGTTGAAAATAGAAATAAGGATTGGGTAAATAAAGAGGAGAGGGAGAGGAAGAGTTCTAACCTAACTACATGGATGAAGGGGGAGGCGGCGAACGGGTCGTACTTGCCGCCGCCGGAGACGAAGCTTCCAGTGGTGGGAAAACGACGACGACGAAGAGGTTGGAGATGCGTGCGCGAGTATTGCGCAACGTGGAGGAAGGTGGTGAAGACATTTTTGCCACTGGTATTGTGGTAGAGAGACAAGAAGGAGGAGGAGGAATCGCCAGAGCCTGCTGCACACTTGGCTGGAGGAGAAGGGAAGAAATTGGGGGTGATTCTGTAGCCAAGCCAAGCTGAAAATGTGCAGCCGGAGATGAGGGTCCTTTTATAGGCACTGGCAGGGGCTCTTGTGCTTTGAAGGCAAGCTCCCAAGCGTAAGATTCCTCATCAGAGTAGGAAATCTGTAGGATACCCAAATCTCTCGAGCGTTCGCACGAGAGATTGGGTGCAAATCAGACCTTGTAATTGTATTCAGACGAAAGGGAATTCCTTAGAGAATCTCCCTTTCAAATCCTCCGTGGATCCTCGTCGGAGTAAGATTCCTCCACGTTAATGGTGAAGGGACCTAATTGCAAAGGGTGGCGAGGAAGATAGGGGGGTCTACGCAATAGTTTTCAAAAGCTAGGGGTCAAAATGTAATTGGGTGGACTATTTTGCAAAGTAGGTGAAGGTGACCTCTCCTTAGGTCCAAATTTTGGTACAAACCTAATTTGGACCTAAGGAATTCAATGGTGATGTTGGATTTTAGGTTTGACCATGCTTGACTGGACATTTTACAAAAAAATACAAATTAGGTCAAATATCTGACTAAGACCCCTACTTAGGTCAAAATAGGTTCCAAAGGCCAATTTGAAGGTTATAAACCCTAGGGAATATTTTTCCATGAATTTTAGAGGGTTTAGTTGATTTTTATCCTAAATAGATCCTTGTGGAATTAAGTGAGTCTGTTTTAGTGTTACAAGATGTCATTTAATTCTTAGATTGCACATGAACCCATTTCTTAGTGAACCAACTCACTTTTTGTCTTATTAAGACCATTTGACCTATGTTTAGCCCCATAGAAATCCTGTTGATGTACTGCAGTGGTAAAATTACAGTTTTAACCTTTGTTTCATGTTTTCTTCTCAGAACATTTATTCCTTGAATTAGGCCCTTCTCCAGGTTTTGTAAGAGCTTTTATTCTCTTTCTTAGGTCAAAATGAGCTAGTTAGGGCTCATGATGATGTTATCATCATACCGCCATGCCTAGCTTTTGCTAGTTCCTTAGTAAAATTTCAAGGTTTTAACTTTTGTTCTAGACCATGAGTTTTTTTTTACCTGTTATGATAAGTACTTTCTTCTTTTCTTTGTGATTAGGTCAGAATGCCGATAGTAGGCCTAGCGGTACTCAAGTACCAACCAAGATCCGAACCTGACCAGCTTTAGCCTCGATCTTCCATGAAGGTTTTTAAGGCCCACGGGAGCTATCCTAAGGTTCATTGGACTCCGCAGTTAAAGCACCCGTGCTTGAGACATATTTTAGCCTTTGTTTAGTTTGCAGTGCGTTTTTGTAAGAGAGAGACAAAGGATTTATTTGTTTGGAGAGTTTTCTCTATCTTTTCTTTTTATTTCTAGTTTCGAATTAGCTTCTCAACATGGTCTGTATTGGATTCCTCGTCCCCATCATCAATCCTCAAAGGTCCTTAGCAATTGATGCTTCGTGATAGCACCACCAACGGCAACCCTTAGAGCCTTGGCTTTCGAGATTTCAAGATAATCTCGCCCATGGCATTCTGTGGCAAAATCCAGACCCTGACAATTGACATTTCATGATAATGCCGCCCATGGCATCTGAACCAGCAGAGTGCTTACGTGCCCCCTGTACGATTGTAAATATCCTAGGGGATAAGCACTGAGGAGACGATATGTTGTTACACATCTTCAAGGGGAATTTCCCACCTCTCCACGTCGGGAACTCATTCAAATCAACTTGTGTTGATTGGCCACTCCTAATCTATGAAAGTTTTTTCAGAACATTTAAATGCTTTTGCATGATTTTGATAGTTATGCGCATTGAACCAGACTGTGTGTGGATTGGGGTGCTTAGGTTACCGAGTCCCGCAAACCAAAGGTCAGTTAAAGAGGCTAAATACTCCCTAACCCTTAGACCTAATACTTAAGCCTCGCATTTTCCCCAACATCTTGAGGATTATCAAGATCTTAGCGGATACGTGAATTTTTAAGCCTAAGAGTCTATCCTAAAAGGCCTAAGATCAGTGTTCCTACTAATTTATTTTTGTATCACATTAGCACTTTTTTCCTTTATTTTTTTTTCTTGATGTGGTCTAGAACTTTGATTAATTCCTTAATTTCTTACTAATAACTATTCTTTTTTTCTTTTTCATTTTGTGCTCCTTTTTGGCTTTTTGCTCTTTTCCTCCTCATGTTTATGTGGTTTCAAAATTTTCTTCCGTCCTCCACTTTTTTTTTCTTTTTTCACCATTTTCTAATTTTTTTGGTATTTTTGACATGTGATTTTTTTTGTGAGAATCCTTCTAACTTTTCTTAATTTCTATGTTTTTGCACTTTACCACCCCCATGCCTAAGTTTTGCAATGCCCTCATTGTAAACGAAGGGTGTGAAATAGTGTTGGGTTCAGGGACTTAGAAAAGGATTTATCGAGTGAGTGAATGGGTCGGGAATGACTTTTGCGGATGATTTCAAGCTTTGGTACGTGTACCAGAGGTGGGATCGACCGTCTAAGGTTGAACTCAGGGTGCAATAGACATGGAGTACAGATGGATAATCAGATGGATCTCAGGTTTTTGGAATGACAGGTTGCCTCCCATTAAGCACTAAATTCAACGCCTTCAGCCGAGCGGGAAATGGGATGGAGAGGGAGTGATCAAATCAGCGGAGTTTTGTACAACAAGCACCTTGATTGAGAGCCTGGTTGGTCCAACCAGGTGCTTGTTCAGATCCATAGGCTGATGATGTAGCCCAAACCCTATTAATCTGGTGGGTTGATAACTGTAGATCAACAGATGTTGAACCCACCATATGCTATGCGTCTCGGATGGATGTTGAAGTGTAAACTCGAGTTTTGGCTGAGTCGAATCAGCCTGATTAGAGTAGGGATATGTGAAATAATCAGTGAATGATGCGTAAACCCTACAGGGGTGATCAGAGAATGATGGAGCATGGTTTTCAGTCTGATCAATGTTTGATACCTGATGTATGTGTGGAGTTGAATCATCTGCAATCGGTTCAGTGAGAGGTGAATCAGAATAGAAATTGAGTCCAATTGCCAGTCCGAGTTGAAAATGGGTTTTGATCAGTTTTGTATATTCGGAAGAGGTGGCTTCAATGAGAATTGTGTATGAGGGCTCTTCTAGAAAGAAATGACAGGTGGTTTCATGTAGAGAGTCCTCATAGTAGCTCTCAAAATCAAACGTGAATGCCTAAAGAGTGTCTATAGGATGAGGGAAATTTGAGTTGAGAAAAGATTCATACTCTGGGTTGCAGTCACTCTCAGCATTTTCTGGTTTTGATTCCTGAGGATTGAAAAGAAATGATTCCATGTCATTGGAACCTGAACATAAATTAGTGATCTCGGGAATCGGGACCTCAGAATCAGAGTTGGAGAATGAATCATGTGAGCTGAGGTCGTAGATTGGCTCATTGTAATCAGGAAGCAGAGTCTCTCCGAAGTCATGGTAAGATTCGAAATCGTCGGAGAGTTTGTGAAAATCAAGTTCGGGCTGAGATTTGAGATCATGGGTTCCACCACTGAGCAATCATATGATGTGGATTCTATAGCCTAACTAGGGTCCAGCCTATATGTCAATCAAAGGCATTTTTATTTGGCTCAAGTTCTAGGCTGGTAGGATAGACCCAATTGAAACCCCACTCGTCCAACTCCTCGGTTGCTATATCGTAAATTGGTGTGACTTCCGAAAAATTGATTTGATTCTCTGAGGATGTTGGAGTGGGATATTCATCAAATAGAGGCCCAAAATGATACTCTTCATTGAAAATTTGATCTGCTTCATATAGGGCCTCGTAATCTTCCCAATAGGTTTCAGATCCAGATTCTAGGCTTAGGATGTGGGTTAAATCACTAGAATCTAGGTCTAAGTAACCTTCGAGGGTCACCTTATCAAAATAAGGGGAGGGATTTACACCCTCGAGAGGTTTAGTTCTAATCTCATTTTTGCAGGAGTCTTGGAATTCTATTCTCAGTGATCTAGGATCTAGGGTTGGCTTTACATTGTGTTCTCTTGCAATTGGAAATTCCCAACCTTCTTCAATATCAGGCATGTTGTATTCTATCTGGGTTGGGAATCCACAAGCACTTTGTGCCTTAAACCCAAGATTTGGGAAATCAGATTGATCCTCAATACTACTCCAAGATGGTTTATCATCTATTTGGGGCACGTGCGGGTATTGCTGATCGATAACTTGTTTCAATAATCTCATCGTCTCTTCCCATTTTTCAAGATCATCTTGGTGTTGTTCCCAAAGTACAGGATTTGTCATGCATTGGATGTATTCAAGGTTGTGCAACTTTTCTATCTCAATATATCCTGTGATGAGAATGTCTTAGGTTGATCCATTTGTGGCTTAGGTCAATAACACTTGGGCACAGGTTATGATGGAAGTTGTGGTTGTTGGTACACTAACCTGAATGTTTTCTACTGATGTTGAGCTTTTGTCTTCATTTTCATAGAATTTCAGGGCATCCTCAATCATTCTATCTTTCATGGTTCTTCGAGATTCAGGTTCTTAAAAGGTAGTTCTAAGTAATTTGGCTGCATATTTGGATCCGGTGGTGGAATCAAGATGTAGAATCAGAATTTGGATCAAGATGTAGAATAAAGTTGTGAAGCGAATAGATCTGAATAAAGAGTCCCATTGAAAATGTATGTGTGTGCTCTAAAGAGAAGGGATGAGGGACTGGATGTGTTTTTGACCAAATCAAGGCACCCAAAAATGTTTGGATGACTATGGAGGTTCAAGGCAGATGATACCCCTGGATCAGAAAGTCATCCACCTGAGAATTACCTGGGCAATCAGAGAGGGAGAGTCCCGCAAAGACCCCTACATGATAGAGTGTCCCCATGGGTTACAGGGTTTCCCCCACCCGACCTCCCTTGTCACTGAGATTCCAGGTAGACCAGAAAGGGGACCTTAACCTCTTAAGTCTACCACTTTTATTTCAGATCAAAGGTGCTTTAGGGTTTTCACATGAACTTTAGATGTTTTGATTTTGTGACCTAATTGGGAGGTTGGTTGACCTAAGGGGTCAACTTCACCAGACCTGCCTTAAAGATGGTAGAATGATTCTAGGTCAAGACCAAGAAATCACCTTGATTTGACTCCTGGGTTATTAGGTCCAATGTTTTTAAGATTCAAGTGATTGTAGAGCTCAATTTTAGGGTTTGTCTTGCTTGGATCTTTTCAACTAAGGGATTGGGTAGCACACTGATGCGGGTGGGTTTGTTCCTTTTATGCAAGCATGTGTGAACTAGCACTCCAAAATCCTACTGTAGAAACCCTATTTTGGTTCTATTTCTAATCAACTTTGTTTTTCGCAAAAGTTCTCTTTGGACTTAAAACAAGAAGTGTGCAGTCCACGGAGATTTAGAAGTTAAGCGTGATCTCTACTAGGCACAGGAATGTGTGGGGTAGGCTCTCTAAAAAATTTCTCCATCTTCATAAGTTTTGAAAAATCGTCGCAAAATCAGGAAACGTTTGCCTTTAAAAATGGTAATTACTATTAAAAGAAGGCAAGTGATTCCTAATTTGATTATTTCTTTTTTGTCTTCCCAGGATCAAGAGATGGATTCGGGAATAAGAGTACCTACCCTGGAGTGGTTGATTTGTGTGGGAGATTTCCTTGTGAAATACCTGCAAAATCACAACAAAACATATAGGGCAAGTTAGCTCAAATAGAATCACAAATAATGCAGAGATTAGTGATAAATTATGCGTTGCTCCTCGGCAACGGTGCCAAAATGTTTAACTCAAAGGCGAAGGGCAGCGATGGTGCGAAAAGTGAGAGTGAAGGTGAATTGTTCAAAGTGTGAAAGTGTCCCCAACAACGGTGTCGAAATGATGCTAGGAGTGAGATCAGTGTTTATAAAATAAATGATGTTGTGTCGTAGTATAGTGGAATTGCCTTGTAAACAAATAAGAAGTTTTTATTACTTGAAAACCTTAGTATCCAAGGTCGAACACAGGGAGCAAATGAAATTTACTCACTAATCTCAATAATTGATGCAATTTGAACACTTAAATCTACTCAAAATCTAATTCAAAGTATAATGCAGGAGTTTATGAATTATAGAATGTAGAAAAAATAGAAGGGAAATTGAGAAGATTGGATAAAAAGTATTTGATTGCTTCTTCTCCTGGGCTTATTTTTCAGCTTCTTTCTTCTTTCTTTTCTTCTTCTTTAGTCTTCTCTACCTTAGCTTCCTTCTTCTCTTCTTTCCTTAGCTTTGGCACTTTCTTCTTTTCACTTACTTTGGCTTCTTGGCTTCTTCTTCCTTTCCTATCTGTCTTTGGTCTTCTTCTTTTCTTCTTCCTTGATTTCTCCTTCCTTCTTATTCTTCCTTTTCCTTGTGCCTTAACTTTGCCTTTCTTCTTCAGTCACGCCTCCTCTACTACAGTGCTTTCTCTTTCCCTTGGCCTTGGCTTCTGCTTCAGCTTCCTCAGCTTCTGCCTTATTTCTCTTTCTTCTTCAGCCGTGCCTCTTCCTTCCTTCTTCTTCCTTAGCTTCTCTGCAGCTCCACCTTCCCCTTCCTTTCTTCTTTTCCCTGCACACACACGAGTGCAAAACCTATCCCCTACCCTCCCTCCGTACACTCCCTTAGTTTCTTTCTTTGATCTCTTAGAGCCAGTCGGGTAATCGGGTAGGGTTATGCACACCCGGGTCCAGGCGGACCGATGTGGGTGGTGCGCGAGGAGTGCGGTGTTAAATGGGTCGGTCAGCCAAGTCCGCGGAGGCGTGGGTCGTGGACAAGGCAGGTGAGTGTGGGCGAGGGGACCTCACCTTGTGTCTTGAGGTGATAAGGTGGAAACACAAAATCAATAAAAAGCACTCACCACACTCTTGAGTTTCCAAGGTGGGACTAAAATTCCCACCCACTTCGCTCGTGCCTACAGTTGATTGCTTCGACTAATTGCTGTAGCTGTGATCCCTCTTAAGGCCGCTCACTTGGCAGGATGAGTGAGCGAGACTAACCTGCATCACCTGGACCGGGAGACCTGGAGTGAAGATACAAGCTCCTTCAAGCTAGTGTTAATGGTGGCGGAAGCTTAGACCTGCAATCACTGAATATGGCCTTTTGGCCCCATTAGAATAGACAAGCAGCTTCGCCATAGCATGGCGAAGGTCTCTAGGTGGGTCGCTGGCCGCGGGGCAACCTAGGTGTGCTTGCCTAAGTTGCTTTGTGGCCATGGTAATGGGTGTGTTCGGTGGGCACTTGGGGAGGTGTTGGAGGTTGATGGAGGTGTGGATGATGATCAGTGGATGATGGCAGAGGTTATGAGGGGTCTGGTGAGGTGGATGGAGGTGTGGCAGTGACAGAGACACCTCGCTGGTTGATGAGAGCCTCATCATGAGCCATAACTAGCTCATTTTGACCTAATAAAGAAGATAAAAGCTCCTACATAACCTAGAAGAAGGCTTAACTTAAGGAACAAGTGCTCTGAGAAGAAAATATGAAATAAAGGTTAAAACTGCAATTTTACCATTGCAGTACATAAACGGGATTTCTCAGAAGCAAAACATAGGTCAAATAGTCCAAAGTGGGTTGAATTAATCAGAAATGGGTTTATGTGCAATCTAAGAATTAAATGACACTTGGTAACCCTAAAACAGACCCGCTTAAATTAACAAGGTTCCAGTCAGAATAAAAATCAAGCAAACCCTCTAAAAATCATAGAAAAACATCCTCTGGGGTTTAGAACACTTAATTTGGCCTTTGGAACCTAGTTTGACCTAGATTAGGGTCTTAGCTCTTCAATTAACCTAATTTGGGTTTTTACGCAAAATGTCCAGTCAAAAGAGGTCAAACCTAAAACCCAACTTCACCATTGGATTCTTTAGGGCCAAATTAGGTTTGTACCAGAATTTGGACCTAAGGGGAGGTCATCTTGACCTACTTTGCAAGTTAGTACACCCAAATCACAAAGAGGTCCCTATCTTTTGAATATCCTTGCAGAGAGCCCCCTAGGTTCCTCGCCTTCTTTGCAAACCGGTCCTGCCGCCATTGCTAGGGCAGAACCGAGCTCCGGCGAGGTTCGGAGAGGGATTGCTCTCTAATCCCTCAGAGATTCCCTCCCAGAAATGGAAGGAGGATTCTCTGAGGAATTCCCTTCCTCATAAAGTCAATTACAATCGTTGGTGTGAACCCAATCTCTCGTGCGAACGCACGAGAGATTTGGGTATCCTAACTCCTTTCCATCTCCGGCGACCAACCTCAGGCAATTACGTGCCCTTCACGCCCTGCACACCAAGTCCAGCACCTATAAAACACCCCTCGGACCCGGCCACTCATCTTGAGCTTGATTTGGCCGAGTTTCCCCCTTCAATTCCTCTCCTCCTGCTCGGCCAAATACCCCAGCTAGCTCCGGCGAGCCCCCCTCCCCTCCCTCTTCGCTCTGCCACAAAACCAGTGGCAGAGTTAGCTTCCTGACCTCCCTCCGCGTCGCGCAGTACCAGCGCACGCCGCCTCAGCCCCGTCGTCGCCGTCGTTCTCCCCCACTGGGCGTCATCTTCTCCGGCGACAGCAAGTACTGCTGTCCGCCTTCTGTCCCCTTTCGTCCTTACAATTAGGTTAGAACTCCTCTCCATCCTATCCTCTCTCTTTTCCCCCTGTTATCTCATCTGATTACCCCTCGACCGACGCTGACCACCCTCATCTTCCACATCACCGACCGAACTCCGGCGAGCCGCCCACACCACTCCGCCACTCCACACGGCTCGCCAACCACCTCGTGAGCTCCGCCTCACCACCAGGAACTCGCTCCACCCCACAACTGCCACTCCAGACCTCCATAACCACCCCCCGAACAACCCACCATCTCCGGCCACAGGTTAACCTAGGCGGGCACGCCTAGGCCGACCGGCAACCTGCAGCATCACCCACCGCCTTCGCCGTGCTACGGCGAAGGTTTCCAACTATTCTAATTGGGCCAATAGGCCGTTCTGTGGAAGCTCAGGTGAACGCTCCGGCCGCCATTAACAGTCGAAGCAGCAGGAAGCTTGGAGCAGCAGCAGGCGTCAGGCTTCCCAGGCGGCAGGTGCAGCAGACTCTCGCAAGTGTTGCGAGGTGACTGAGTTCAGCAAGGATCACCAGCAGGGCCTTCAGCGTGGGCAATTGCACACGAGAGTCTGCGGGCGCACGCAAAGGAAGGGCGGAACGTTTAGTCCCACATCGTGGAATCTCAAGGCACAGGTATGGTATAAAGATTTTTTGTGATATACGTTTACTGCCTCGAAAGCACAGGGGTGAGGTCCCTCACTGACCCCACCCGCCTCGTCCGCGGCCTGACCACGCGGACCTGGCGGATCCGACCCGACCTAGACCTACGCACTCCTCGCGCATCACACACCTGCAGGTGCGCCTGGTCCCGGGTACGATCCGACCCGATTGAGACTGTGGCTCTGGTAGAGCGGTTAGAGTGAATTGCTTGAGAGAGAGACACGCGCGGGTAGAGGGAGAAGGGTTAGGTTTTGTTCCCCTGTGCAGGCAGGCTGATTGCAGGAGAAGGACGTGGCCGCTGCAGAAGAAAGGAGAAGCAAGACAAAGAAGAAGAAGAAAGCAAGACAAAGAAGAAGAAGAAGGCAACGAAGAAAGGAGAAGAAGGCAACGAAGAAAGGAGAAGCAAGACAGAAGAAGAAGAAAGAAAGAAGTCTTCGCAGGCGAAGGAGGAAAACAGAAAGGTTAGAGGTCTTCGCAGGAGAAGAAGAAGAAGGACAAGGGAAGATTGCAAAGAGGCAAAGCAGAAGAAGAAAAAGAGAAAGAAAGATCACATTTAAGATGTCTGATACATAAATCAGACGTCTAATTCTATTTTTTTTACATCTTTCTTAAAAACTCTTTGAATCAATTATATTTGCATTTAACATTTGTATTCTTGGGTTTTACAAAGTACTGAGTTTGCTCCCTGTGTTCGACCTCGGATACTCTAGTTGTTCGAGTAATAAAATTATTTGTTTAAACGTTTTGTCGGTTCTACTGCAACGTAATACGCCTTTAAATCCGCACAGAAACGTTGATAACATTTTGGCGCCGTTGCCGGGGAGCAACGGGCACTTGTAAAGCTTTTGAGTACAACTTTTCTATTTAATATCTGACTTAACTTCTCTTTTGTTGTGTTCAAACAGGGAAAGCAAAACAAAAAGGAAAGAATAGCAACTGCACAACAGACTGGAGCAGGGAAAGCAAAACAAAAAGGAAAGAATAGCAACTGCACAACAGACTGGAGCAGGTAATCTCCATAAGCCCTCCCCCTTAACCCTCTCACAATCTAAAAGACAAAAAAAAAAAGGGAGAAGTCAACTTAGGGCTACCTGTCTTATATTTAGTAACTCATCAAGTTGCCTGATTTTCATTTCAACATATTTCTGTCTGTCATCCAACTAAGGCAACTAGGGCTAAAACTTTCTTGATTGAGCCCTAGGTGCTAAATTCTAAGGCAACTAAATTGGACCCATTAGAGCCAAGTTAGGATTGCAAAGCTAGGGTTTTTAGAGACACATCTTCTCTAAAACAAAGAAACAAACTTTCCAAAAAGAAGTGTGCCTAAACCGTGTTTGAAAATATTTATACAAGAGGAACCCTAAGCAAATCAGGCTGATAATTCATTTGAATCATAAAAGGAAGGACCTAAAAGCTCTCAAAGGTGAAGTTGATCCCTCGGGTCAACCAACCTTAATATTAGGTCACTTTTTGCACTCAAAATACTTAAAAGTTCAAGTGGAACATTAAGCACCTTGATCTTAAAATAAAAAAGGTAGACTTAAGAGGTCAAGATCCCCATTCTGGTCTACCTGGAACCGCAGTGACAAGAGAGGTCGGGTGGGGGAAACCCTGTAACCCGTAGGGACGCTCTACCGTGTAGGGGTCTTTGCGGGACTCTCCCTCTCTGGCTGCCCAGGTATTTCTCAGGTGGACGATCTTCTGATCCAGGGGTCCATCTGCCCCGAACCTCTATAGTCACCCAACAATTCTTGGGTGTCTTGATTGGGTCCAGCACCTTCTAATCTCATCACATCTTCCGGTGCATGTTTGGTAGGAGGTCCTTGAGACCACCTTTAAGACCTCCTCTAGAAATTCATTCTCGCCGAGGCCAAGCCTCGACGCCCTTGTTTGTGCAGCAACCCCACCACATAAATCTTTCATCTGATTCAGACCCTGATTCTCCTCCCTCTCCCATCATGGCACAACCCATTGAAGATGAGAATAACCTTGAACACCAACTTCAACGCTTGAACGATCTCTTTCAGAACTTTGTAAACCCACCACAGCGACCTATGATGCGAGATCACTATAATCCCGCTGCGGTGGCAATTGAACCCCGAGTACGAATCCCAATTGGAGGACCCGATTCTGATCTAAAGCCCAATATGATTCATGCCATACCAAAGTTCCATGGGCTTAACTCTGAGGATCCATTCCAACACATTAAACAACTCAAGCATCTGGCCCAGACTTTCGGGTCAGATGTACAAAACCGGGATATCCTACTCATGAAAATGTTTTCGTTCTCCCTCTTGGACAAGGCCGCGCACTGGTATCAGACTCAGACCCGCCCGATCAACACTTGGGAGGAATTACAGTCCGAATTTTTGAAAAAATTCTTCCCTGTTGGCCGGACGAATGCCTTGCGCCACCAGATCACTCATTTCACTCAACAACAGGGAGAACCTCTTCACGAAGCTTGGGATCGATTCCTAGATCTCATGCGAAAATGTCCCCATCACGGAGTTCCTAAGTGGGAACAAGTCCAGTCTTTTTACCAGGGACTCCGTGAGGATATTCGTCTAATCGTCAATGCAACATGTGGAGGAAACATCATGGGCCAACACGAGGACACGGTGTGGGAGATTCTCGAAAACATGTGCGAGAACTCCATAAACAATGACTCCTTGGGCTTATTCGACAGGACGAATGCCCGCGCATCGACGAATCTAAGAGGGACACATGAGACGCAGGACCTGTCCACTTCTGTTGACCTGGAATTGATGGCCAGTCGGTTGGACAAGGTCTCTATCATAGAAAAGAAGGTGGACGAGCTAACTTGACATTTGCAGCAAGCCACCTCTGCACAAAACTCTTTTGCACGACCTCCTCTGGCAAGGGAAACAGTGCAAAACATCTATCACCAACCTGCCAAGGGGATGGGCCCCTATCCACCCCCGTCTACCTCCCAGACCGGAGTGACCTCCGATCCCGTCTACTCGAGTTGGGGGAACTCTGAACCCTCGTATTCTGACTTTCCTGAGGTTTCTCAGAACTGCGAGGACCTCAACGCCATCCAGAACGACCCATACTCCAATACCTACAACCCTGGATGGCGAAATCATCCTAACTTTCAGTGGGCGGGAAACTCTCAAAAACCACCATATCAACCCCGCCCACAAGCTCCTCGTCCATATCAGCCGCCTCAGCCTCGGCCCAATCCCACCTACCAATCTGGGCAAAATCAGGATCAACTGACTCTTATCCTTCAAACGCTGGCTGACATTCAAAAAACGAATGCGGCAATGCAAAAACAGCACAAGGATGAGATCACAGAGGTTCGCAACCAACTGGCCCAGATGGCAAATTCTCGCCAACCTGGCACCCTTCCTTCGCAACCTCTGCCCAACCCAAATAATGTGCCGACCCAGAGGCGCATTATGAATCCAAATCCAGGCCACGCACATTTGATTTATCAGGCCCCTGCTACTCCATCACCAGACAGGATGGAGGCTTCTACATCTTATGCAGAATTTCAGCAGCAGCCACCTCTCCTACCTAACCCAAACCAAAGTCAGGCTGGATTAAACTCTGTAACAACACGTAGTGGTAAAACAACACAAGACCCACATTATCTGAACCACTCCAAGCCTGATAATCGCCAAGACCCTAGGGTAGTCATCCAAGATACTACTGTCCCAGATCAAGAACCTGGACCTATCCTAGAGGAACCAGCTAGGATCCCATTTCCTGAGGCCTTGACCAAAGGAAAAAGGACAACCAAACCTGTGGCTCCTGAGGAGGATCTGGTCAAGCTCTTTGAACAGGTCCAGATAAACATCCCGTTGATGGATGCAATCCGCCACATACCGGCTTACGCAAGATTCTTGAAAGACATATGTACACCTAAACGTAAGCCGCGAACCAAGGATGGGAATCCGATTGTACTGTCAGAGCAAGCCAGCTCTGTCATCCTGAGCAAACTCCCACCCAAGGCTAAAGACCCAGGAACCCCCTTGATTTCTTGTAAAATTGGTGAAACCCAACTTGATAGAGCCCTACTAGACCTAGGTGCCTCCATAAATTTAATACCTACATCCCTCCTTGACCACCTTGAAGAATCTGAACTTAAACCCACTGAGGTGACATTGCAGTTAGCTGATCGATCCATCAAGTCACCCAAAGGTATACTCGAGGATGTCATTGTTAGGGTACGAGATTTTTATTTCCCAGTGGACTTCATAGTACTGGACATGGATGCACCTAAGAACCCAAGGGACACACCAATCATATTAGGGAGACCCTTTCTGGCCACTGCTAGGGCCAATATAAACTGCGAAGAGGGCCAGATAGAATTAAAATTTGGGAATCAAAATCTGAAGATCGACATTTTCAAAGCCCAACAAGGGATTAATTGCGGGGTTATAGAGGAAATTTGTGATGTCAAAGCCGTGGTTGATGAACTGCACATAGAGGACAACCTGATTATTCCTGATCAACCACTAGAAAATCAAAAACCGCTAACAGAGGAGTGCGAACACAATCTAGACACACCTATGACTCCTACCATTGCTCCCGATACAAACCCTGAACCACCCGCTGCTGCTGACAATCCTGTCATGGAACTCAAGCCCCTTCCTGAACATCTAAAATATGTCTTTTTGGATTCAAATCAAACGTTTCCTGTGATTATCAATTCTCGACTCACACCTGACCAGGAACTCCGTTTGATTTCTGTTCTCCAGCAACATCGTAGAGCCATTGGATGGACTCTAGATGATTTGACTGGTATAAGCCCTTCATACTGCACGCATCGAATCTATACAGAAGAAGGCTCACGACCTTCAAGAGAAATGCAAAGGCGACTAAACCCTAACCTACAGGAGGTCATGAAAAAGGAGATCATTAAGTGGTTAGATGCAGGGATCATCTACCCGATCTCCGACAGTCGTTGGGTGAGTCCAACACAAGTGGTACCTAAGAAGGCAGGACTTACCATCATCACGACAGAAACCGGGGAAGTCATTCCTACCCGAATAGCTAATTCGTGGAGAGTCTGCATTGATTACAGAAGACTAAATTCCTCCACGAAGAAGGATCATTTCCCACTACCGTTTATTGATCAGATCCTCGAGAAACTAGCGGGAAATAGATTCTTCTGCTTTCTTGACGGGTACTCCGGTTACAATTAGGTGGCAATCCATCCAGAGGACCAAGAAAAGACCACATTCACCTGCCCCTTCGGGACGTACGCGTTTCGAAGGATGCCATTCGGTCTCTGCAATGCACCTGCAACTTTTCAGCGGTGCATGCTTGCCATATTCTCAGATATGGTAGGTGACTATCTGGAAGTCTTCATGGATGACTTTTCAGTTTTTGGACAATCATTTGACGATTGCCTCCAACACTTGGTCCATATACTCAGGCGGTGCATCGAGGTGAATTTGGTTCTTTCCTGGGAAAAGAGCCATTTCATGGTGCCTGAGGGAATTGTCCTGGGACATTTAATCTCAGAGAAAGGCATCCAAGTGGATCGAGCTAAGGTTAACCTGATTTCCAAGCTCCCTATGCCTAGCTCGATTAAGGACATCCGATCTTTTTTGGGGCACGTCGGTTTCTACCGTCGATTCATCCCTGATTTCTCCAAAATCGCGCGCCCCCTGACCAATCTGCTTTCCAAGGATGTGCCTTTCGGAATTTCCAAGGAATGCACTCAAGCATTTGAGATCTTACGTGACCGAGTCACCCAAGCCCCAATCCTACAGTCCCCTGATTGGTCTCAACCCTTTGAGATCATGTGCGATGCATCTGACTTCGCTGTAGGAGCGGTTTTGGGGCAGAAAATTGATGGGAAACCTGTGGTCATTTACTACGCCAGCAAAACACTGGATGAGGCTCAGCGTAACTATACGGTTACTGAGAAAGAGCTGCTGGCCGTAGTATTTGCCCTGGAAAAATTCAGATCATACCTTCTGGGTTCCCGTGTTATCATATACTCGGATCACACAGCTGTGAGGCATCTCCTAGCCAAGAAGGACGCGAAACCTCGATTAATCCGCTGGATCTTGCTGTTGCAAGAATTTGACATCGAGATTCGCGACAAGGCGGGAAAGCACAATGTGGTAGCTGATCATTTATCCCGCCTTCCTCCTGAAATTATTGATCCGTCCGGACCTATTACAGAACATTTTCCTGATGAGCACCTCCTGACTATCAGTACAAGTCTTCCATGGTTCGCCGATATTGTTAATTACCTGGCATCACATCAGATTCCGCCCGATTGGTCGAAGGCCAAAAAGGACAAATTGCGTTCTGATGCCAAGTATTACCTATGGGAAGACCCGTATCTCTTCCGCATTGGTGCTGATCAGATAATCCGACGATGCGTCACGGAAGTGGAAATCAAAGACATACTCTCATTTTGCCATGACCAGGCATGCGGTGGACATTTTTCGGGACATAAAACCGCATCGAAAGTCCTCCAGTGTGGTTTCTACTGGCCCACAATTTTCAAAGATGCATACAATCACTGTAAGGCATGTTCCCGTTGCCAGACTCTAGGCAACATGAGCCATAGAGACATGATGCCTCTACAGCCGATTTTGGTATGCGAAATTTTTGATATTTGGGGGATTGATTTCATGGGACCCTTTCCTACCTCGGATGGCTTCGAATACATTTTACTCGCAGTTGATTATGTTTCCAAATGGATAGAAGCCATTCCGACTCGAACCAACAATCATAAAGTCGTTATAAAATTCCTTCATCAAAACATTTTCTCAAGGTTCGGGATTCCGCGTGCTATAATTTCCGACGGAGGGACCCATTTTACAAACGCTCAGTTCAGGTCACTGATGATCAAATACGGGGTGTCACACCGAATCTCTACTCCTTACCACCCCCAAACTAATGGTCTAGCTGAGCTATCTAACCGAGAGATCAAGAAGATCCTTCAGGTTACTGTTCGACCTGATAGAAAAGATTGGTCTTCTCGGCTTCCGGAAGCATTGTGGGCCTATAGGACCGCCCACAAGACCCAATTAGGAATGTCTCCCTTCAGACTAGTGTACGGGAAGGCATGTCACCTCCCCGTCGAATTGGAGCATAAAGCCTATTGGGCAGTACGGACCTGTAATCTCGACCTTTCTAAGGCTGGAACCCACAGAAGATTTCAAATGAGCGAGATCGATGAATTACGCCACGACGCATATGAGAACTCGCGAATTTACAAAGAACGGGTTAAAGCTTTTCACGACAAACACATTTCTAGAAAGGTCTTTCATCCTGGTCAAAAAGTTTTACTCTTTGATGCTCGACTCAAACTATTCCCAGGAAAGCTAAGATCCAAGTGGGTCGGACCCTACCTAGTCCGCCAAATCTTCGGAAATGGAGCTATTGAAATCAGCCCACTCAGCCACGATTCTGAACCATTTGTCGTGAATGGGCAGAGACTCAAGCCATTCATTGACATGACCGATATAGATTTGACTGAGTCATCCTTTACCCTCCTTTCCTCTTGAGCTCATTACGCCCAGCCGATGGCGTAAAACTCAGCGCTTAACGGGAGGCAACCCATCATTCTTTGAAAAACCTGAAACCGTTTCTGACATCGCTATGCGGAACTCATATTGCACTTTAGGGTTCATCCATTAGAACAGCCGACTTCACCTCAGGTATACCTACCCGAGATTAGAAATCGTTCGCAACAAGTCGCTTCGACCCATTCACTCACCACACACCTGTCCTAACACATGAACTAAGCTGAATTCGAACCCACCTAATTTACAATGGGGACATTGCAAATCTTAGGCATGGGGGGGTATGAAAGTGCAAAATGTCAGAAAATTCATATCAAGAAAGGGTTTCATTCATAAAAAAAAAAAAAAAAAAAGGGACTTGATAGAGGGGAGGAACAATTCAGGGTCATACAAATGAGAGGAGGAAAAGAAAGAAAAATGACAAAAAAGAGCAAAAATAAAGAAAGGAGCACAAAAGGAAAAGAAAAAGAAAAAGTCATTAGTAAAAGATTAAGGGGTTAACTGAAGTTCTAGACCGAGTCAAGAAAAAGAAAAGAAAAATGCTACAGAGATATAACAAGAGATTAGCGGGAACGCTGGTCTTAGGCCTCTTGGGCTAGATTTTTAGCTTAAAAATGCACGTATCCGTTAAAATCTGGACAATCCTCAAGAGGTTGAGGAAAATGCGAAGCTTAAGTATTAGGTCTAAGGCTTACGAAGTATTCGGCCTCGTTAACTGACCTCCGGTTTGCGGGATTCGGTAACCTAAGCACCCAAATTCGCACACAGTCTGGTTCAGTGCGCATAAATATTCAAAACACGCAAGAGCGTTTAATATTCTGAAAAAGTCACCTAGATTAGGAGCGGCCAATCAACACAAGTTGATTTGGACAAGTTCCCAGCGTGGAGAGGCGGGAAATTCCCCTCGAAGATGCGTAACAACATATCGTCTCCTCGGTGCTTGTCTCTTAGGATATTTAAATATCCTACTGGGGGCATGTAAGCACTCTGCTGGTTCAGATACCATGGGTGGCATTATCACGAAATGTCGATCGCCAGGGTCTGAATTCGGCCACGGAACGCCATGGGCGGGATTATCTCGAAATCTCGAAAGCCAGGGTTCCGGGGGTTGCCATGGGCGGGATTATCTCAAAATCTCGAAAGCCAGGGACCCTTGAGGATTGATGATGGGGACGAGGAATCCGATACAGACCGTGTTGAGAAGCTAATCCGAAGCTAGAAATAAAAAGAAAAGAGAGAGAAAAGCTCTCCAAACAAATAAATCCTCTATCTCTCTCTTACAAAAAAAAAAAAAAACGCACTGCAAACTGAGCGTAGGCTAAAAATGTCTCAAGCACGGGTGCTTTAACCGCAGAGTCCAACAAACCCTAGGATAGTTTTTGTGGGCCGTAGAAACCTTTGCGAAGGATTGAGGCTAAAGCAGAACAGGTCCAGATTTTGGTTGGTACTTGAGTACCTCTAGGCCTATTGTCGGCATTCCTACCTAATCACAAAAGAAGCACTTATCATAACTAAGGACACTTTGGGTCTAGAATGGAAGTTAAAACTTTGAAATTTTGCTAAGGGACTAGCAAAAGCTAGGCATGGGGGTATGATGAGAGTCTCATCATGAGCCATAACTAGCTCATTTTGACCTAATAAAGAAGATAAAAGCTCCTACATAACCTAGAAGAAGGCTTAACTAAAGGAACAAGTGCTCTGAGAAGAAAACATGAAATAAAGGTTAAAACTGCAATTTTACCATTGCAGTACATAAACGGGATTTCTCAGAAGCAAAACATAGGTCAAATAGTCCAAAGTGGGTTGAATTAATCAGAAATGGGTTTATGTGCAATCTAAGAATTAAATGACACTTGGTAACCCTAAAACAGACCCGCTTAAATTAACAAGGTTCCAGTCAGAATAAAAATCAAGCAAACCCTCTAAAAATCATAGAAAAACATCCTCTGGGGTTTAGAACACTTAATTTGGCCTTTGGAACCTAGTTTGACCTAGATTAGGGTCTTAGCTCTTCAATTAACCTAATTTGGGTTTTTACGCAAAATGTCCAGTCAAAAGAGGTCAAACCTAAAAACCAACTTCACCATTGGATTCTTTAGGGCCAAATTAGGTTTGTACCAGAATTTGGACCTAAGGGGAGGTCATCTTGACCTACTTTGCAAGTTAGTACACCCAAATCACAAAGAGGTCCCTATCTTTTGAATATCCTTGCAGAGAGCCCCCTAGGTTCCTCGCCTTCTTTGCAAACCGGTCCTGCCGCCATTGCTAGGGCAGAACCGAGCTCCGGAGAGGTTCGGAGAGGGATTGCTCTCTAATCCCTCAGAGATTCCCTCCCAGAAATGGAAGGAGGATTCTCTGAGGAATTCCCTTCCTCATAAAGTCAATTACAATCGTTGGTGTGAACCCAATCTCTCGTGCGAACGCACGAGAGATTTGGGTATCCTAACTCCTTTCCATCTCCGACGACCAACCTCAGGCAATTACGTGCCCTTCACGCCCTGCACACCAAGTCCAGCACCTATAAAACACCCCTCGGACCCGGCCACTCATCTTGAGCTTGATTTGGCCGAGTTTCCCCCTTCAATTCCTCTCCTCCTGCTCGGCCAAATACCCCAGCTAGCTCCGGCGAGCCCCCCTCCCCTCCCTCTTCGCTCTGCCACAAAACCAGTGGCAGAGTTAGCTTCCTGACCTCCCTCCGCGTCGCGCAGTACCAGCGCACGCCGCCTCAGCCCCGTCGTCGCCGCCGTTCTCCCCCACTGGGCGTCATCTTCTCCGGCGACAGCAAGTACTGCTGTCCGCCTTCTGTCCCCTTTCGTCCTTACAATTAGGTTAGAACTCCTCTCCATCCTATCCTCTCTCTTTTCCCCCTGTTATCTCATCTGATTACCCCTCGACCGACGCTGACCACCCTCATCTTCCACATCACCGACCGAACTCCGGCGAGCCGCCCACACCACTCCGCCACTCCACACGGCTCGCCAACCACCTCGTGAGCTCCGCCTCACCACCAGGAACTCGCTCCACCCCACAACTGCCACTCCAGACCTCCATAACCACCCCCCGAACAACCCACCATCTCCGGCCACAGGTTAACCTAGGCGGGCACGCCTAGGCCGACCGGCAACCTGCAGCATCACCCACCGCCTTCGCCGTGCTACGGCGAAGGTTTCCAACTATTCTAATTGGGCCAATAGGCCGTTCTGTGGAAGCTCAGGTGAACGCTCCGGCCGCCATTAACAGTCGAAGCAGCAGGAAGCTTGGAGCAGCAGCAGGCGTCAGGCTTCCCAGGTGGCAGGTGCAGCAGACTCTCGCAAGTGTTGCGAGGTGACTGAGTTCAGCAAGGATCACCAGCAGGGCCTTCAGCGTGGGCAATTGCACACGAGAGTCTGCGGGCGCACGCAAAGGAAGGGCGGAACGTTTAGTCCCACATCCTGGAATCTCAAGGCACAGGTATGGTATAAAGATTTTTTGTGATATACGTTTACTGCCTCGAAAGCACAGGGGTGAGGTCCCTCACTGACCCCACCCGCCTCGTCCGCGGCCTGACCACGCGGACCTGGCGGATCCGACCCGACCTAGACCTACGCACTCCTCGCGCATCACACACCTGCAGGTGCGCCTGGTCCCGGGTACGATCCGACCCGATTGAGACTGTGGCTCTGGTAGAGCGGTTAGAGTGAATTGCTTGAGAGAGAGACACGCGCGGGTAGAGGGAGAAGGGTTAGGTTTTGTTCCCCTGTGCAGGCAGGCTGATTGCAGGAGAAGGACGTGGCCGCTGCAGAAGAAAGGAGAAGCAAGACAAAGAAGAAGAAGAAAGCAAGACAAAGAAGAAGAAGAAGGCAACGAAGAAAGGAGAAGAAGGCAATGAAGAAAGGAGAAGCAAGACAGAAGAAGAAGAAAGAAAGAAGTCTTCGCAGGCGAAGGAGGAAAACAGAAAGGTTAGAGGTCTTCGCAGGAGAAGAAGAAGAAGGACAAGGGAAGATTGCAAAGAGGCAAAGCAGAAGAAGAAAAAGAGAAAGAAAGATCACATTTAAGACGTCTGATACATAAATCAGACGTCTAATTCTATTTTTTTTACATCTTTCTTAAAAACTCTTTGAATCAATTATATTTGCATTTAACATTTGTATTCTTGGGTTTTACAAAGTACTGAGTTTGCTCCCTGTGTTCGACCTCGGATACTCTAGTTGTTCGAGTAATAAAATTATTTGTTTAAACGTTTTGTCGGTTCTACTGCAACGTAATACGCCTTTAAATCCGCACAGAAACGTTGATAACACTGGTGGTCAGCCAGAGATGAAGATGGTGGTGGTCTGTGGAGTCAAGGGGTTGAAAATAGGAACAAAGATAGGGGAAATAAAGAGGAAAAGGAGAGGAAGAGTTCTAAACTAACTACGTGGACGAAAGGGGAGGAGGTGGATGGCTCGTACCTACCACCGCCGAAGACGAAGCTTCTAGTGGATGGAGAATGGTGACGACGAAGGGGTTGGAGATGCATGCACAAGTATTGCACGATGAGGAGGAAGGTGGTGAAGACGTCTCTGCGACTGGTATTGTGGCAGAGTGACGAGGAGGAGGAGGAATCGCCGGAGCCTGCTGGACACTTAGCCGGAGGAGAAGGGAAGAAATTGGGGGTGATTCTCCAGCCAAGCCAAGCTAAAAATATGAGGCCGGAGATAAGGGTCCTTTTATAGGCACTGGCAGGGGCTCTTGTGCATGGAAGGCAAGCTTCCAAGTGCAAGAGTCCTCACCAGAGTAGGAAATCCGTAGGATACCCAAATCTCTTGAGTGTTCGCACGAGAGATTGGGTGCAAATCAAACCTTGTAATTGCATTCAGACGAAAGGGAATTCCTTAGAGAATCTCCCTTTCAAATCTGAGAGGTGATCTCTGAGGAATCAGGGAGGAATCCTCCTTGGATCCTCGCCGGAGTAGGATTCCTCCGCATTAATGGTAGTGGGACCTAATTGCAAAGGGTGGCGAGGAAGATAGGGGGTTTGCGCAATAGTTTTCAAAAGCTAGGGGTCAAAATGTAATTGGGTGTGCAAAGTAGGTCAAGGTGACCTCCCCTTAGGTCCAAATTTTGGTACAAACCTAATTTGGACCTAAGGAATCCAATGGTGATGTTGGATTTTAGGTTTGACCACATTTGCTTAGACATTTTGCACAAAAACCCTAATTATGGTCAAATATCTGACTAGGACCCCTACCTAGGTCAAAATAGGTTCCAAAGGCCAATTTGAAGGTTCTAAACCCTAGGGAGTATTTCTCCATGAATTTTAGAAGGTTTCATTGATTTTTATCATGACCAGAACCTTGTGGAATTAAGTGAGTCTGTTTTAGGGTTACAAGATGTTATTTAATTCTTAGATTGCACATGAGCCCATTTCTTATTGAACCAACTCACTTTTTATATTATTATGACCATTTGAGCTATGTTTTGCCCCTGAGAAATCCCGTTGATGTACTGCAATGGTAAAATTGTAGCTTTAACCTTTATTTCATGTTTTCTTCTCAAAACATTTATTTCTTGGATTAGGCCCTTCTCCAGGTTATGTAGGAGCTTTTATTCTCTTTCTAAGGTCAAAATGAACTAGTTAGGGCACATGATGATGCTATCATCAATGCCCATTTCAGAGCTTTATTGAATAAATATGGGGTTCATCACCACATTGCTACCCCATATCACCCACAAACTAACAGGCAAGCTGAGGTGTCTAACTAGCAAATTAAACTCATTCTTCATAAGACAGTTAGACCTAATCGGAAAGATTGGTCCGATCGATTGATTGATACACTTTGGGCATATCGAACATCATACAAGGCCCTACTTGGAATGTCACCATACAGAATGGTGTACGGAAAGACATGTCATCTTTTGGTTGAGCTGGAGCATCGTGCCTTTTGGGTGGTGCAGAAGTGTAATTTTAACCTCAATAGGGGAGGTTGTGAAAGGAAGCTCCAACTCAGTGAGTTAAAGGAAATATGGCAGGAGGCCTATGATAGTGCAAAAATTTATAAGGATAAAACCAAGGCCATTCATGACCATCACATCCAGAGGAAATCATTTTCTGTCAACCAGTAAGTCTAGTTGTTTGATTCAAAGCTAAAATTCTTTGTAGAGAAATTAAAATCAAAGTGGACTGGACCTTTTATAGTGATTCCCCCATATCCAAATGGGGATGTCCAAATCCAAGACCCAAAAACTTGGCATGTTTCTACTATAAGTGGCCAGCACCTCAAGCCATTTTTAGCCCTGGAACCTGCTCCTGCTAATGAAATGATACATCTTCTTGAGGACGTGTGATAGAGTATTTGCTCAGCTGGAGCCGTTAAATTCAGCAACTATTTATTTGTACATATGTACATAGCTCTTATTTACTTTTTATATATATAGCATATTTGTCTTCTCATTTGTACAGGTGTTGGAATATCCTAAATGTTAAAATTCAAAAGCTTTTCCGGGAGATTTCTACCTTTTTTTTCTCTCTCTACACTTTAAATTATTATATGCTTTATGTTTACTTTTATGCATGAGGGCATGCACGAATTTATGCATGGGGGTAGTACACTTACACTGAAAATTTTCCACCAACACCTAAAAAAAGAAAGCATTTATACGTAGCATTTATTCAGAAAGATTTTTATCAAGGAGATTTTATTGAGGATTTTTTTCTTGAATTGTTTCTTAGTTTAGAATTCAGTACAATTAATTCACTTGCACGTAGACTTTGCAATAGATCAATTATGAAAACCAATAGACATTTTTGGTTTGTCGAGGAGAAGCAGTGCTTCTTTTTTTTGAATCCTTAGGCAGTTAGTTAGGGAGTCTGTTAAACTAACTTTTAGTAGATCGACCAAACATTTGTAAGGAGATAGTAGAGCGTTTACTGGTACTCTAAGTCTAGTGTGAGGACTTTTAAGTTCTGGACAATTGGATAATGATACCTAGAAGTTAGGCATAGTTTTCTGCTTTCGGTTCCCGTGTATGAACATTGTGTGAATTTTTTGAGAGCCACCAAATAAGGCAAATAAGCAAAGAGTGAGTTCTAATAAAACTATGACTAAGGTGGATGGTAACAACCGTCCTTTATGGAATCCTCGACTAAAGGAGGGTGTTAGTGTCAAAGGTCAGAAATACATTGTCCTATCCAGTCTTTCCCAATGCCAAGAGTAGGCACTTCCACTAAACAAGCCACACAATATCGTCTTGAGCACTATCATTTCCCAATAATGCCTCATAAATAAAAGTTGTGTTGCTATTATTCGCTCTGAATCGGGTTTTAAAATCAATGCGTGTAGTATAGGCTAAATCAGCATGAAAAACAAATAATATTTATTACTTGAATGAAAGTTTGAGATCGAACACAAGAGCACTTGGCAAAAATATTTCTCATGATTGCAATTCAACACAAATATATAAGCAATAGAATTCCAAGAAAATATGAATGAGAGTGAATGTCAGATAATGCAAAATGAATGGGGTAAAATGGAGATTTGAATCACCAATTACCCTTCACAATTATATCAAATATTTCAACAGTACTAATCAATTAAATGACACAGGATAAGTGCACAGTGCACTTCAAATGAAGCTCAGACGTTAGCTCAGCCAGTCAGACTGCTTATCCTGCTCACTGCTATAGTGCCCGGCTACTTCTTTCTTCTTTTTGTGGCTTCTTTCTTCTCCTCTTGGGCTTCTTCTCTTCTACAGCTCCTCTTCTCTGCCTTCTTCTTCTTTCTCTTCTACTCAGGCTTCTTCTCCTTCTTCAGGCTCAAGGGGGAGGTTCCTTAAACAACTAAGTGTCGATCGTTGGACCTGAGAGAAAACCCCCTACCCCCACGCACTTTCCTTCTCTCTTTAGGATCTGCCCTCCCAGGGCCTCGAGTTATCTAGTATTTGGGTAGAGTGCACCTGGGACCAGGCTCACTGACGTGGGTGGTGAGCGAGGAGTGCTTAGGTTAGGAGCTTTATCGGATTGGCCAGAACAACATGGAGGTGTCGTGGGCAAGGCACATGAGGGCATGGGGCCCTCACCCCCTGTGCATGCTTAGGCGATAAGCCATAAGCACAAAATCAATTTATTCGGCTGTGGGCGCTTGTCAGCTTCCGAGGTGGGACTAATCCCACTGCCTTCCTTCTACGTGTAGCTGTAGTGTGTTCCTTCACTGAATTGGAGCAGCAACAGTAGATGTTGGTGCCAGTTGAAGGTTTGGAGATCTGCCTAGTGCCTCTCTGCACAACCTGAGCATAACACTTGGGACTTGCGCGGCTGGAGAAGGCTTAAAGTTTTGCTTGAAGCTGCAGTCATGGCGGTTCATGTAAACAAGTTTACACTATTTAAGATATCTATTTATGCATGTTCTTAAACATAGGATTGCATTGCATACTACAAATATTGAATAACATGCATCATCTTGCATTTAGACTAGTTTGAATAAAATGGAGGTTAATTGTCTCCTTATATGTTCATGGACAGGGCAAACTTTTTATCGGGGCCTCAGATCGAAGATCCAACCGTACAGATATGATTAGGGTGACGATCGGAGTTCAACGACTCCAAGATCGCCCAAATCAAACATCTATAGCATCAGATAGAGATCGGGGAACCCTAGAAGATCAAGGGCCAAGATGGTGTGAATCTGCACTTCAAATGGCAAATTCGACTGCATGGATGGATTTGGATCGACGATCGCAACCTAACGGTGTGAAAATTGACTCAATCTGACAGCCGTGGCACCATCTACATCATCCAGAAGATGGACAGCCAAGATGGCACCACGTGGCACCATCTCGACCGCCCAATCGACCGCCCTCAACTTCTAAAGATGCTAGCTTCCATGAATCTCCACCGTTGGATCAAGATACAATGGTTGAGATTGTGCTCAACCAGCACACCCATCCTCTGAGCCGCACCTAAAGAAGCCGCCTTGACCGTTGGATCTTGATCCAACAGTCCTGATTGCGTGTTTAGAAGAACAGCCACTCGCCCATCCATACGCGCAACGCAGTGGATAAGGCGCTCGGTCACCTTCAGGCGCGGGTTCGAATCTGCATGAGGAGGCGAGCGGGAGCGGTTGGCCACCCGATCGCGATCGAGCGGTCGTGCACGCGCAATTGCACTCGCGCAGTATCGCACGCCGTGCCTCACGCGAGATTAGACGCGGGCAAGCATACAGAGGAGGTAGGCGGAGAGGCGACTTAAGCCATCCGATCTCATGATTAGATGGCTGAGATTAGCCGAACGTGGAGCGCGGGTTACGCGCGAGCAGGCGAGCGGTCACGCGGGCGATGCCCCACTACGCCCACGATGGGCCTTTAGCGATAGTTTTATCCGTCACTAAAGAGCCCTTATTTAATGTTTTGAGATTTAAATGACCAAATTGCCCTCACTCCTTGCAACTATAAAAGGAGACTTCCTCCATACGAAATTCTCATCCCCTCCTTCTCTTCTCTCCCTCTCCAAAGCTCAAGAGAAGCTTGTCCCACACCCGAGATGCTTCTCGCGAGATAAAGTCAATTTTTTGTCCCCCTTTCGGAAGCGGATCCCACGACGATGACAATGTCCTACCCCATTCCCGTTCTTCCCACTTCGTTTTCCTTCGTCCTGCTCCGTCCTCCTTCGTCCAAGCGTCATCCCGTCTGGCTCATCCTCCAAGCGACTCTCGAGGAGGATATCTCTCTCCCCATTCTTTTTACTGCTTTCTAGAATAGATTTACTGCTTTCTAGAGTAGATTTACTACTTTCTAGTGTAATCATTTTCCCGCTTTCTAGTCGTAATGTTTAGTGTAATGACCAATCCTTCTGATAATGAATTCCATGTTCATTCTACATCTCTTTTTGATTTTTGTTTGTAATATTCTCTCTCTCTCATTCTCTCTCTCTCTCTTCTATTTAGTGTAAATAGATAGATAGTTTCTAGTCAATTAAATTACTTCATGACAAATAAAACAAACACGTATTTTTTTAAAATCAAACTTCCGCCTCCCTGAGTTCGACCCAGGATTTCTATTCTGGTATAAATTTTATTTGTTGAACATGAGTTCTTCTCTTTCAAACTACAACGATGAGTTTTTCAAAATCAAGCACATTAGCATAGCAACTCGCAGCGTTCAACATTTTGGTGCCATTGTCGGGGAGGCAACACTATTTGATTTTTTTTTTGTGTTTTCCAACTTACGAACCATTTACCTCACTTCTCTCCTTTCTTATTGTGATTGCAGGTACTCTTTTGAGATGAGCAAAAGCAGTAGATTGGAGTAAAGTGCTGTGGAAGGTTCTGTAAGTTATCCCCCACCTCCCACCCATTAGTTTTCATTCCACCACATAATAACACAAACATAAATCAACCTAGGTGTTCTTATAAACTCTAAGGTTAGTTTTGTTTGTTTGTTTGACACCCACACCTGCCCCAACCTTCACATTTAAAAAGAAAAATAAAAAAAATTTCACAGAGGTACACAACCTCATGTGATTTTCAAACTCAACTGATAAACCGAACTTTGGAGCCAATACACACATCCAAATACATAATTGAGTGGAAATCAGATTAGGTAATTACTTGTGTGCCTAATTAAGTGGTGCAATAGGCCAACTGTTTGAGATAATTGGGCCGCACCACTTCAATTAAAATCAACTCATCAAGTAGCTGCCACTTAGGTTCAACTCTTAGGGATTTACCTGACACTCCACATTCTTTTAAATTTTAAAGGAAAACATATTCACCCGGGCTTTCAAAACTTGGTGTGCCAACAAAACTTGTTTGAAAGCACCAAAAGTTGAATCCTAAAAGCTACAAAGTAAGATTTAAACCCTAAAATTCATCGCATAAAAAATAATCTTGCTTCAAAACCACTGGTTGTGCACGCACATACAAATCAATCAATTATTAAGGGCACAACCCAAATAAAGGGCCCATCACATTCCAAAGCACATTCAAACCTAGCCCTAAATAAAACAAAGTAGATGTTGGCCTTAAGGATTCAACTCACTCTTCAGAGCCCAGAATGAGATTATTTTCGATTAGTCTGTTTCTACTGTCCAATCTAATGTCTAGCTAGGGGAGCAGAATCAAATGATCATGGGTGGGGGGTACACTAGGAACCGGAGGTGCAAGCCGAAGGAAGAACCTTCTCCTTAGTCCCTCCTTCTAACTGGTTGGATTGAACAGACAGAAGTAGATCAAATCGTTCCTTTATCTCAAGACAGGTTGTGGGAGTATGTAGGTCTTTAGGCTAGCCCATTTAAGGATAGGTTTGATTGCTTGTATTGTAGGACGCCTTTCTTCCTCCCGTTTAGCATGAATCCTTCCATATATTATACGCATTCCTGCTCTTTCCCTTCTGTTTTGAAATATCCTCAACATGACGATTATCCCGACTCGTACTGTAATCAACCATCAGTTAGTTGGGATAACTCGGATTGGGGATACAGTTCCGAATCTCCGTGTTGAGGGTTTAACCCTGAACCCTATGATTGTGATTTCTATCCTTCTCAAAGACACATCGATTATAGATCGTCAACCCTTCATGGACAACCAAATATGATCTACAATTAAGAAGGATACACTGATCCTTACCCATCCTCTGATTACACTGCCTTTAGGTCATCACCACCTTTTGAACAATCTGAAATGACCTATTATCAGGAAGGGTATAACGAATCTCAATTTGTTAACTCCTCTACATTGATCCCAAACCTGCCCAACTCTAAACCAACTCATTTGGTTCAGGGTAACCAGGTTCAAGATAAGGTTCTGGCTAACTTGAGGAATATTATACAATCTTTAGAAGTTCAGCCAGTACCTTACATTGAAAGATTGGAGCCCCTAACTGAAATGATTGATGATTTGAACAAGTATTTGTTGGATTGGCTTTAGGATGTTAAGGATAAGAACCCGGGTGAGTTTCTACTAGGGAAGTTAGCGAAATTGAGGATGAGATTTGTGGTCACTTTAGTTCAATCATGGGATGATTCCCAGGATGAACCCCCTTCAGGCGAGCCAATATCAGAACCTGCTTAGGCATTTGTTGGGGGGAACACATGTTACGAGGCTGACCAGATTGAATTAGAGCAACCAATTAATGATGATCTGATTTTTTCACCTAAGGTCCTTGAGCCAGGGTATGAGGAAACGCATGTCTCCATGGATCAGAAAGTAACAGATGATTTTGGGACATACATTAATACGGATCTTGATTTCTTTAATTCTAACGGTGAAGATTCAATTTGCGAAGTCTCACACGAGTTTACAGAATATGATTTTTGTGAGACGATTAGGCCTGAGGAATCTAAAATATCATTTGATAGCCCAATAAATGAGGAAACTGATGTTATTGGGGCTCACATACAGATCTAGAATCGCATTTTCTGAAGGATTCGATCCAATGCCGTGATTGTCAGTTACACCCAATTGAGCTTATTGATGATTCTGCTTTTGAGATAACTAGACCCAAGTCAATTCTAATTCAACCACATCGTTTAGACTTGGAAATTTCAAATGGGGTGATTAATATGCAAGAGGTCCCGAAATTTAACATTCTAATTGAGGAGGATAGGAGTTGGGAAGTTCTAATTTGGGAAGAAAACTCCAGAGGAAGTAGAAGACTGTATCTAAGGGTTCCATTTCATCTGAAACTATCAAACCAAAACCCTTATGACATTTGTTCTGAGGATGTTCAACCCAAGCACACATTTATTGATTATCCTTTTGATATCTCTATATCCTGACTTTTTGGTCTTGGATTGCATCCTCATAAATTGCAGGCTTGACCCTGTTTGCATACTAATTTTAGGTTTTGGGTAATTTTTATCCAAAACCTAAGATATTCTCGATTGTGGGGTATGGGTCTGCACCACAATCTGGTCCACATTTGTGGACCTCTGCTGGTAGGTCAGAGGTTTCTTCTCTTTATTCTGATTCTGACCTACAATTGTCAATTCTTTATTTCTCTTCTTTGTATAGTGTGCCTAGCACGTATATAGTTCTTTGGATTTGAATTCTGTATAGGCACTAAATTCAGCACGTATACAGTTCTTTTTAGTTTTCATCTCGGAGTAGACTTGACATTCACGAAATTCAAGTGCTTTCTACGCTATTCTACTCTGTTTTATGTCTTTTTAATACAATGAGGACGTTGCATTGGATAGTCATGAGGGGTGGATATTCATCTCTGAATTTATTTGTCAGCTCCGTAGATTTGTTTTATTTTCTTTTATTAAAAATAAATTGTGGAATTAGGAAAGAGAACTTGGGTTTAAGAAAATTTTCGATCTTAGGAAATACTACATTATGATTGAACACAAAGACCCTTCAGGTCTTTGGACTTAATTAGCCCGTGTATCCATTAAAATGTGGATTTATTTTTTGAGTCCTTGCCAACCTGAATTCTATTTGAATTGGAGTAAATAAGTTTGGGTGATAAGTACACGACTTATCAACCCACCCTCTGGTTTGAGGGAACTTTAAGTTTTTAGCATCTAGACACTTTCTTTGCACTGACTCGTTGTTCGGCAATTTTAACGAAAATTGGGTAGCTAATGAACCTTCTAGGGTGATATGGTTGGCAAGTTATCGTGGGTAACAGCCCATAGGTAGGTTGTCCAGAGCCCAGTCACTGGACCTTTCTCTTTTTGCTAGCTTTATGTAAATCCTAGACAAGGGAAGCCATCTACTTTAAAAAAAACAGAGAGAAAGGAAACTCAAAAAAAAAAGGAGAAAACAAAAAAAAGCCACACTTCGCCACATGAGTATGACTAGCAAGTTGTTGGTGGTAACAACTCATCGACCGGTTGTCCAGAACCCAGCTCAATAAATGCACTGAAAATTCCCAAAACACTTAGGAAGAAGCGGAGAAGTAAAATAAACTGGGGAGATATACACTGGATTCACCCTTGTGTTGACCCCATAAAAAATAAAAGTAGGGAGGAAGCTACTGGTTGTAAAGATACACCTTTAGGTAGAATTGTCTTTTTAAGGTCACCTAGAGGTATAGAAATTCGAAGTCTGTTTTTACTGCCGGTCGACGAGTCTATCACATTCACAATAAGATGCTTAGAACTTAGGGTTCTCATCAAATCTTGGGTGAGTTGAATGGTCGTAGAAAGCCACTCTTAAACCCTAAAACTTGAAAATACAAAAAAATTAGAAAAGAGGAAAAAGAGAAAAAGAACTTTTCTTTGAATAAGGCGAGGGCATGAGGCGGTCTGCATTTTGGCAGATACTCGAGCATTGTTGTGTCTTTGAAAGTTCAGATCCTAAGTAAACATTTTCTTAATGATTGAAAATAACTCAAGCCCAAATAATCCAACTTGATTCTGTTATAAATAGCATATAGTTTTTGCTATGGACTAGCAAAAGATAGGCATGGGGGTATGATGTAAACATGTTTACACTACTTAAGATGTCTATTTATGAATGTTCTTAAGCATAGGATTATATTGCATACTATAAATATTGCATAACATACATCATCTTGCATTTAGATTAGTTTGAATAAAATGGAGGCTAATTGTCTCCTTTTATGTTCATGGATAAGGCAAACTTTTTATCAGGACTTCGGATCGAAGATCAACCATACAGATGTGATCAAGGTGATGATTGGAGTTTAACGACTCCAAGATCGCCCTAATCAGACATCTGTAGAATCAAATAGAGATTGAGGAACCTTAGAAGCTCAAAGGCCAAGATGGTGTGAATCCGCACTTCAAATGACAAATCTGACCACACGGATGGATTTGAATTGACGATCGCAGCCTAAAGGCGTGAAAATCAACTCAATCCGACAATCGTGGCACCATCTACATCATCTAGAAGATGGAAGGCCAAGATGGCACAACGTGGCACCATCTCGACCGCCCAACTGACGCCCTCAACTTCTAAAGATGTTAGCTTCCACGAATCTCCACCATTGGATCAAGATCCAACAGCTGAGATTGCACTCAACCGACACGCCGATCCTTTGAGCCGCACCTGAAGAAGCCACCTTGACCATTGGATCTTGATCCAACGGTCCTGATCACGTGTTCAGAAGAACAGCCGCTCGCCCATCCACGTGCACAGCGTAGTGGATAAGGCGCTCGGTCACCTTCAAGCATGGGTTCGAATCTGCATGAGGAGGAGAGCAGGCACGGTTGACCACTCGATCGAGATCGAGCGGTTGTGCGCATGTAATTGCGCTCACGCCGTATCGCACCGTGCAACTCACGCGAGATCAGACGCGGGCGGACCTGCAGAGGAGGCGAGCGGAGAGGTGACTTAAGCCATCCGATCTCACGATCAGACGGCTGATATCAGTTGAACGTGGAGCCGTGTTATGCGCGAGCAGGCGAGCGGCCGCGCGGGTGGTGCCCCACTATGCCCATGATGGGGCTTTAGCGATGGTTTTATCCGTCACTAATGACCCCTTATTTAATGTTTTGAGATTTAAATGACCAAATTGCCTTCACTCCTTGCAACTATAAAAGGAGACCTCCTCCATACAAAATTCCCATCCCTTCCTTCTCTTCTCTCCCTCTCCAAAGCTCAAGGGAAGCTTGTCCCACACCCGGGATTCTTCTCGCGAGATAAAGTCAATTTTTCATCCCCTTTTCGGAAGTAGATCCCACGATGACGATGACATGCTGCCCCATTCCCGTTCTCCCCGCTTCGTTCTGCTTCGTCTTGCTCCATCCTCGTTCATCCAGGCGTCTTCCCGTTCGGTTCGTTCTCCAAGCAACCGTCGAGGAGGGTATCTCTCTCCCCATTCTTTTTACTACTTCTAGAATAGATTTACTACTTTCTAGAGGAGATTTACTACTTTCTAGTGTAATCATTGAAATTGCACTAGAGGGGGGGGTGAATAGTGAAATTATTAAATATTATAACACAAGAAAAAATTGAATCACAAAAGGTGACACCAGATTCTTAGGTGGAACCCAAGATGGGTGAAAATCACCACCTAAGCCAACCCCTTGAGTTAGGATTTTCGATCACAAGGTGATCAATCCACTAACCACATTACTTAAATGAGCGTAGTGTACCTCAATTAAAAATCCCACCTCCGATCCCTAAACGGAAGTTTCTCCCTTCAAAATGAAGAGACGAGGACCCAACAGGCCGGATACCCAAAGTACAAAAATAAGAAGTAAAACAACACCTATAGAGCAATCCAATACTTTAATTAATTTATTATCTACTAAGCAAAAAAAGAACTCCCTAAGGATTTGCAGAACGGAATGACTCAGGAGTATGGATTTGCCCATTGATCAGAGTGTTGGCACAGTACAAGGGCAAGATGAAGCTTAAAGTAGTGAGCAAGTGATTTTTCTAAGAGAATTGTATCTCAAGAGGTGTGTTTTGCCTAAGAGGAGTTGTAGTCTATTTATAGGAAAGTTTGGAACCATCAAGAACACTTGGGAGAGTTCTCCTAGCCATTGGAGACAAATCCCAAGAGATTAGGATGGAATTCACCACAAATCAGGGTAATGATGAGTCTGACAGCAATATCCGACATCTAATTTTAGGATCAGATGTCTTATAGGACGTCTGATTATAATTTTGGTTGTCTAAAACTGTAGGCCATCCTGAACTAACTCCATTGGATCGAAAGAAGGATGCCTGATATTTTCACATAAGACGTTTGATTAGGTTATTGGACGTCTAATAAAGGGTGGATTCATTCCTATTTCCATCAGATCCAAAGAGGGTTCAAAATTTAAAGGATCAGACGTTGTTATGGACGTTTGAGGCAATCACCAGATGTCTAAAAACCAAAAAAGACTTCGCTTCGCTTTTTGATAAAAGATTTTATGGGGGTAATGAAATACACACAGAAATACATGGACAACGGTCTAATGATAGACGTCTGGAAGTGTGTCCAGATGTTTGGAAATACATTTTTGCTTACGAAGATAGGTGTTTAGTAATATCTACATTAAGCTGTAGAATGATTACATGCATCATTATTTAATTTTACATCTATTTTATCTCATTCTATAATATAGTATGTAATTATTTTATGTTTCATGCAGGTCTCGCAACAGCGCACTCGTTACATCTTCACAACTTAATCTATCCACCTGGCTAATAATCGAGAAGAAGAGGGAGGAGGATCAATGGGAACAAGAACAGGGGGAGGAAAGATATTTTCCCCCACAAATTTCTCAACACACGGTCAGCCACAACTCTCCCCTCAATGCCCGCCGGCCAAAAATAGAAAAGGGATTTGAAAATCCCTTAATTGGCACACACAGGGAGAGAGGAGTTAAAAAGGCGGTGGAGAAAGGAGAGGGGGATCCATCTTCCCCCTACGGGAAACTACATCATCATCATCCAGAACCACGTAACTCGTGTGCACTGTGCACCAAGCCTGCCCCTGCAGGCACCGCACCTTCATCACCTCTATGTGCCCATCTCCACCTTGTTCCAGCGCCCCTACTGCAAGTGCGCCTCCATCGTCCCTGTAGGCACCTTCTCCCGCCTGCAGAAGCTACCATCGCAGGCGTTGGCACCCCTCCAGCGTTGCCTCAAGCTAGCGCCCCTCTCCAGCGCCTAGCATTCCCCGCAGGCACTACACCCGCACCTCCAACGTTGCACGCAGGGCCACTGCCACGCCACTGCAGGCCACTCCAGGCGCACCCTGCACCATGCGTAGCAAAAGCACCTCCGCAGGTCTGCCTCCAGTGCCTCCTCTGACGTTCTTCTCCTCTACCGGCTAGCCACCTCCGGCCATCTCCGTTGATGCTGCAGCCTCCATCGGATAGGCCTCATCTTCGCCAACCTCCCTAGTGCGTTAACAGCCCCACCGACGATCCTCCCCGCATGCAAGAAAGAGAGAGAGCAAATGCTCTATATTGAGGGAGATTAAAAATTACATATACTACCATTTCCAGCAGAAATTAATTTTCATTTATGATTATTTTATTACAATAAAATTGTGAATGCACCCTCATGCTTTCTGATAATTGCATGTTATTGATATTCACCTGTTTTAATATTGGTTTTGGGATCAACATGTGCACCAATTTTCTCTAGTATATGTCAAGTGAAAATTACATAAAATCATCATATATTTATTAAAGATTTCAGTGAGGGAAAATTGCACATATATCCTTATATTTTTGAGTAATTGTGAATCTTCCTTCCATCGCATTTTATGTCGGATTTGAATAGGGATTTCGCACTTGACCGAAAGAATATGAAATAATCGAGAGTTTATTGCATAATTGCCTCCCCGTGGACATGACCCACTCTTCTGTGAGTGGTTATTTTTATTGTTGATTAGTCGATTTTTCCACCACTTAAATACCACAACACATTATTTCATTTGCAAAACTCAACGCCTAGTGGAAAATCGACTTGTCATTTAGTCTAACGGTTAGTCTGAGGACGTCTAGGTAAAGTATCAGATGTCTGGATACGTCTGATAGAAAAGTGCTTCGACTGATGTTTATGAAGACACAAACTGAAGGTAGAACTATAGGAAGTTAGACGTTTGAGACACTTATCAGACATCTTAAAGTGGAGAATCAGACGTCTGACCATTGTTCTAGACGTCTGGTAAGAGTATAAGTGTTAGGTTTTGTTTCTAATTTATCCTAAGTGTAGAGAGCCTAAGTTAGCTATTTATAGGTTATGTTTGGGGGCTCTTTACAACATTTCTAGA
The DNA here is from genome assembly GCA_037157565.1 of Thalassia testudinum. NCBI lineage: Eukaryota > Viridiplantae > Streptophyta > Magnoliopsida > Alismatales > Hydrocharitaceae > Thalassia > Thalassia testudinum. The sequence continues at coordinate 123,910,730 of JAZHRO010000014.1, read as the reverse complement.
CTCAAATAAAATGAAAATTACAACCTTTGAAAGCTTACATGACAAATCCTAGGACCTAATACTTATGCTACTTGTCTTCACACTTTTAATCTTCTATGTTGGAAAACTTTATGAAACCTGCAAATATGTTATTACAAAGAGAAACAATATGCTACGCTTTTTTTTATTTCATTTTCCTCATTTTGTAAAATCATCAAAATATTATATATGAGTAGTTGAACTAACAATCTCCCCCTTTTTGATGATTTTCAAAATATAGCTGTTGGTTCCTATTTTCTCCCACTAAAGGTTGTACTTAGTAGTCAATATCTATTTGAGAAGTTTGTTTATTTTTATATTATTCCCTAGGTTCTTACATACATTCTTCTCCTCCCTTTTGAATATCATCATGAAGGGTAGTTAAAAGGAGTTGAAACCCAAACTACAAGAGTGACATCTACAAAATGGAGTGTATTAATAAAATTGCATGTTTAAAAGATGACAAGGCATTAAAGAAAATTGATTAGGAATAGAAACATTTAAGCACAGACTAGCTATTGTTCCCAAAAAATAATAAGTATGGGGTTAAGGCACCTTAATACAAACTTGGAATAAAAGAAAAAAGAAAGAAAAATAGAAGCACTAAACTATTCTTCTTGATCTTGGTGGCGGCAGCGACGAGCAGGTCCATGCCCCATCTACAAATTTTGAACATTTGATCTAAGTTCGTCGATGTCACGGAGCATGCTTCCCATGTAGGTGTACATCTCGCCGGTTCGACGCAGCAAGAGGGAGATGCCAGAGGAGAGGGAATCTGTGGCTGGATCCCATGCTTCATCAAAGCTCGAGCGGGGAGCTTCTATTTGAAGGGGCTGTGGTTCATGGAAGTCTGGAAAGGGTGGAAGGGGTTCTTCTTCAATGGGCTCGTTGGCGGGCTCAAGATGCTCCCTAAGTATATGCATCTTGGTGGCTGTGGCCCGGTTGTAAGGTTCAATCTTCTTGTCAATAGCCTAGTCAGTTATGGAAATCCGATGGATTGAAAATTTTTTGGATAGAATAGACCTAAACGGAAGTGATGCCCCATGGTCTTCATTCTTGACGCGAACAATGAGGCTGCAATAAATGAAAGGAATATTATGGACGGTTGCAAAAAGGAGAGCCTTGTGTCGGTGTGAGATGTAATCAAAACCTCTCGATTTGTTTAGGAGGTCCTACCCAAAAATGCGAGAGAGTAGATGTGGAAGGGGTTTGAGATTTTTGCAAGGTAGGGTGCCAAGATTTTTAACATATTTTTCAGGGAGGACTAACTCTTGATTGATGACTTCTAGGTCATATTGCCTCAGAATGTCATTGAAGTCATTTCCCTCATTGGGGATGGCTAGAAGGTCGGAAATAGTTTCGGATGTGATGTGGATTTCGCAACCAAATAAGCGGGCATGGAGTTCAAGTTCATTGTTACTGTAGTCGTCAACGATGTTGGCATGAAAGAGACGGCAAAGATCAGGGAACACACCAAGAGTTCGAATGCCAGAGGGGAACTGACGACCAAAATATTGGAAGAGATGGAGAGTTTGGAAGTGTTCTCGAAGGTTTAAATGAGCAAAATCATTCCAAACAATAAAATGAGGGCATTTAACTTTGGCATTTGGAAAGCGACGAAATCGCTGCCTAGAGATGGCGCCCCGCAGCTGATCTTCCAAATAGGTGGAAGAGGAGGTGGAAGAGCCCTCAGCTTGCTTCCTACAAGGAGACATATTTGGTGGAATGGGTGGTTAGATTTTGGAAGAAAAGGGTGGTGTTTTGAGGATAGAATACCTGCAAAAACATCCATTCAAAAACATTCAACCAACCAGACAGCATTCAACCAAAAGACTTCAATAACACAAATTCAAACAATAGAGATGCAATCATCATTAACAAAAAAAATGTGTGGCAGTATGCCCTGAGGCAATACAACCTGCCATGTAGTTGTGGCAATATGCCTTTGGATTCAAGCCACTAAAATGTTAGCTTGAATCTCATGAGGTAATACCCTTGCCATAGAAGATGCATCTAGGGCTAACAATGTCGGCTTGACCGAGAGTTTGGGTTCTAGGGCTAATAATGTCATGAAATATGCAAGTAGGTTGAGTGAATCAAGAAGGAGAAGAAGATGCAGCTAGGGCTAACAATGTCGTGGGCAAAAGAACGTGGAGATGCCCTAAGAGTTGAGAGAGTATACCCACGGGAGGGGGGAGGCCTCCAAATGCACGGTCGAGAGGCAAGGAGGATGTGCATAGATGAGCAGTAGCTCCGCTAGTCGTCGAGGAGGCACGATGGTCGTCTGGCAGCAAGAGGAAGATCGCCAACTGCAGCTGTGGACCCTCGGGTGGGAGGGAGAGTGGTAGGGATTTGAGAGAGGGGAGTGGGTCCTTGCGAAGGGGATGTTATATCCCAAGGTCATGGAGGAAGTCTCCCCCTGAAATTGGGGAGATTTGCATTTCAAACCATCCAAAGAACAAACGCGAATCGCAGAATTTTCCCAGATCAAATATCTGGAGATGATGTCAGACGTTGGGATTGGACTTTTGGGATTTTAGCCCTTTTGATGGCGTCGTCTATTTTAACCATCAGACGATATATCAGATGACTAATTTAAAAATTAGACATCTGATTTCTGCAGGCATCCCTCCTTGGAAAATGATTTATTCTCCAGGTTGTCGTCTGATTTCTATATCAGACGACACACAAGATGCCTAAATCTAAAATTAGACGTCTAATTTCTGTAGGCAAACCTTCTTGGATTTTACTCTAAAGTTACAGGGTCGTCTGATTCTACTGTTAGATGACCTATACGACGTCTAACCATACCATCAGACGTTCGACTCATAATACATGTTCTGACTCACAGATAGACGTCTGTGAATGATGATAGACGTTTGAAATTGCTCTTTTATCAGTTCTTTTGATAGATAAAATCGTCGTCTGTCCTAGATCTTTAGACGATGAATTTTTATGTATAAGATGTCTGATAGTTTAATCAGAAGTCTGATATTGCACAGAATGTACATTTTGATGTTTGAACTGAGAATGAAGGCTTTTAACTTAGTAATGTCAAGGCTCCATCTATGTTCATGACAAAAGAAGTTCCATTAAGTCACTAAATTCTTCAAATATCATTTAACTTACATATGCCTAGTTTCCTATGTATATAATTAAAGTGATCATAATTCAAAGGTTTAGTGAAAATATCAGCCAATTGCAATTTAGTACAAATAAATTCAACCTCGATTTCTCCCTTAAGTACATTACCTCTTAAAAAGTGATGTCGAACATCAATATGTTTTGTGCGAGAGTGATGTACGGGATTTTTTGAAAGGTTTATAGCACTAGTATTGTCACATAATATGTTTATCTTATTAAATATCAGGGTAAAATCCTTCAAAGTATTTTTCATCCAAAGCACTTGGGAACATGCTAGTGTGGTAGCTATGTATTCAGCTTCTGTAGTTGATAGGGCTACACTAGATTGTTTCTTTGAGAACCAATAGACTAGTGATTCGCCTAAGAATTGGCACGTCCCAATAGTACTCTTCCTATCGGTGCGGCTATCTACGTAGTCCGCATCTCTATATGTAACTAAGTTGAATTGTGGACTCCTAGGGTAGGATAAGCCATAATTAGATGTGTCAACTAGATATCTAAATATTCGTTTTACAGCATTTAGGTGTGATTGTTTAGGGTTTGATTGAAACCTAGCACATAAGCAGGTACTAAACAAAATATCAAGTCTATTGGAAGTTAAATACAGTAAAGATCCAATCATGCTACGAAAGAGCTTTTGATCTATGGGCGTACCTGATTCATCCAAGTCTAGGGAAGTTGTGACACTCATAGGAGTGTTCTTCCCTTTACTTTTGGTTATTTCAAATTTTTTCAGCATCTCCTTTGTGTATTTTGATTGACACACAACGGTTCCAATTTCGAGCTGAGTGATTTGCAAGCCCAAGAAAAACTTGAGTTCACCCATCAAACTCATTTCGAATTCCTCCTACATAATTTCTGAAAACTTTCTACACATAGATTCATTAGTAGCACCAAATATGATATCATCTACATATATTTGAACTAATAAAATATCTTTTCCTTTTCTTTTAATGAATAATGTGGAATCAGCTTCCCCTATAGAGAATTTGAATTTAACAAGTAGTCATTGAGCCTTCCATACCAAGCTCTAGGAGCTTGCTTTAGACCATACAGTGCCTTGTTTAATTTGTAGACAAAATGAGGCTTATCATGAGACTCAAAACCAACAGGTTGTTTTACAAAAACTTCCTCCATAATGAATCCGTTAAGAAATGTGCTCTTAACATCCATTTGAAAGAGTTTAAATCCAAGAAAGGCGGCATAAGTAAGAAGCATGCGAATCGATTCGAGTCGAGCTACGGGAGCGTAGGTCACATCAAAATCAATTCCATCTTCTTGGTTGTACCCTTGAGCTACCAGCCGAGTCTTGTCGCAAATGACTATACTGGATTCATTCAACTTGTTCCGGAATACCCATTTGATACCTATTACCGTTTGCCCTTCAGGCTAAGGTACTAGATCCCAGACTTCGTTCCTTTGGAATTGGTTTCCTCCTGCATGGCCATCATCGAAGGTTCTTCGGAGTAGGCTTCCTCAACACTCTTGGGTTCAACTTAGATACAAAGGTGGAGAGACCAAAGGAGCAACTAAAACAAGATCGGGTTTTAATGCCATCAGAAACACTTCCAATGACTTGACTTTCAGGATGATCCCTTTGATATATCAATCTTTCAGAAGATTACGGATATTGGAGTTTGGAATGTTAGACACATCAATAGTAGAATCATCTTCATCATTCATATTGACTCGGTCAATGGAGGTGGAGTGAGGAGATTCATCGAAGGAAACATGGAGGGTTTCCTCCACTATTAATGTGGTCTTGTTAAAAACCCGATATGCCTTACTACATGAGGAATAACCAATAAAGATGGATTCTTCACCTTTGGTATCAAATTTATCAAAATTAGAGCGAGTATTCAAAACCAAACATCGACATCCAAAACTTTAAAATAACTAATTTTGGGTATTTTCCCATAGTATAGTTCAAAACAAGTTTTTCGCAACCCGGATCGAATTAAGGTGTGATTTAACACGTAACAAGCCGTGTTAACCACCTCAGCCCAAAAGTACTTCGGTAACCCAGAGTCTATGAGCAATGTTCGAGCACACTCTTGAAGAGTACGGTTCTTTCTCTCAACCACCCCATTTTGTTGAGGTGAAAGGGGAAAAGAAAACTCATGAGCAATACCATGATCTTAACAAAAATCATCAAAAAAGGAATTTTCAAACTCGCCCCCATGATCACTACGGATACAAGTGATTTAGTAGCCTTTTTCAGTTTGAACTTTCCTACAAAAAGCAGAAAAGATGGAAAACACTCCTTTAGATCTCAAGAAGGAGACCCATGAAAACCTCTAAAAATCATTTACAATTACAAGGCAATATTTGCATCCACTGAGGCTCTCATATTTTGTAGGTCCAAATAGATCTAGGTGAAGTAGTTCTAAAGGTCTTGATGTGGATATAACTTCTTTGCTTTTAAAACTAGATTTCATAATTTTACCTAATTTACATGAATCACAGATAGGCTCATTTAAAAATTTTCCTTTAGGAAGACCTCGGACTAGTTCATGTTTAGCTAGTTTTTGAACTAACTTCATATGAACATGTCCTAGTCTTCTATGTCATACACTTTCCTCATCATTTGCTATAACACATTCATAAGTGCCATTTTTATCAAATTCTATGACATAAATGTCTTTAAATCTAGTTCCCTTAAGAAGGGTTTCATTGGTTAATGCATGCATAATTTCAAACATTTTAGAATTAAGCACTACTTTAAAGCCCTTATCACATATTTGACTAACACTTAAAAGATTATGTTTTAGTCCCTTAACTAGAGAAACATTTGAGATGGGAGAGAGAGGGTTACCTATTTTACCAAGGCCAATAATATGGCCTTTGTGGTTGTTGCCAAATGTAACCGTTCATCCATAGGTTGGAGGTCCAAAAATAGGCACTTGTCTCCCATCATATGTTTGGAGCATCCAGAGTCCATCACCCATCGGCCTCCTTGGTGGTGGTGGTCTCCTTGTCTTCTTCCTTGTAGACCTTCTTCCTCCTACAAAAGATCTTCGATGGTGACTTGGTGTTTCTATAGGTCTTTCTAATTTGAGTCATCCATCCTTCATTTTGTATATCCAATTTTTGACATTATGATGTCCTTTCATCCCTACAAAACAAAGTGAGAGTTGTCTTTTCAGTATCCATTGTAATGTGGATTCGTATTTGTTAGTTGTCTCCTTTAGAGGAGGGTCCTTTTTTGGCTCACTTTGACTAGGTTCATAAAAACCTAATCCAAATTTACTTGAGGAAGGATTTTGATGGGCAATGAGCTTGTCCAAGTTATCTTTCCCCTTTGTAAATTTGGCTAGGTCCTCAAGAAGTTGATTTGAATTTTCTTTGAGGTGATTTATCTCTATTTTCATTATGTCGAGTTCATCTTCTAATGCCCTAATCTCTACTCTAAGTAAGCTATTTTCATACTTTTTAAAGGAGTTTGATTTTTCGAGCACATGGATTTTGTCGAGTAATTCTTCTCTATCTAGAAATTTTTGCTCACTCATTGCCGTATACAAATCATTTGTTAATGACTCTTTCTCAATCATTAGATTTCTTATTTGCATAATTAAAGCAGTGGTTTCTTTTGTAAGAATTAGATTCTTTTCTTCAAGATCATTGATTAATTTCTTATTTTCTAAGTTTCCTTCATTTAAATCCTTACTTTGGGTTTTTATTTTCTTAAGATCTAGATATAGTGAATCTAAGGCATCTTGTAATTCATCTAAAGAATAGGAGTTTACCTTAGGTTCCTCAGATTCAGACTCAGAAGCATCATTTGTTTCCATTAGTCCCAAGCATGCCGTTTCTTCATTTGTTTCCTCCTCCTCTTCTTCTTCAAAGGTGGAGTCATCCCACATTGCTTGAAACGCCTTTTTCTTGAATCCCTTCGGCTTGGAGATCTTCTTGTAGTCAGAAGACTTCTTGGGTTTCTTCTCATCATCCCTTTTGAGTAAGGGACAATCTTTCCTTATGTGACCTCTCTTTGCAATTATAGCAAATTAGAGGTTCTTCCTCTCTTTTCATTCCCTTGATCTCTTTTCTATTTCTGAGAAACTTTTTAAACTTTTTAGCTAATAAAACGAATTCTTCATCATCGGTACTTACCACATCATCCGAAGTAGCTTTGAAGGCTAAAGTCTTCTTCTTTGGCTCCGATGAGATTGATTTCTTCTTTTGCTCCATTTTTTATTCATAAGCCATGAGATTCCCAAGTAGATTTTCTATGTCTAGATCCTCTACTTGGTTGGCTTCTTCTATTGCCATTACCTTTTGCTCCTACTCGGGTCCAAGGGAGCGAAGGAGCTTCCCTTGAAGCTTCCCCTTTATAAATGTCTTTCCTAGTGACTTGAAGTTATTCACGATTAACGTGAATCGGGTGTACATGTCCCCAAGTCTTTCATTCTCCTTCATAGAGAAGGCTTCGAATTCCTACGATAACAAGTTTATTTTTGAGGATTTAACTTTAGACATATCTTCGTGAGTTACCTCCAAGGTTCTTCAGATCTCGTGGGTGATTTTGCATTGGCTGATGCGGTTGAATTCCTATGAGCTGAGTGCGCAGTAGAGTGAGTTCATTGCCTTGGCATTCAGTCCAAGGTGATGAATTTGCTCCACTGCGTATCCTGTTTCTAGTTTCTCAAGAATGATTTATGCGGATTCACATTTCTCCCAAATGGAGAAATCATTGGCTTGAAGCCACATCTTCATTCTCAGCTTCTAGTAAGTGTAGTTTGTTCCTTCGAAGAGTGGTGGTCGAGTGGTGGATTGCCCCTCCAATCTGCCTATAGAAATGACCTTCCCCTCCATGTGATCTTTTCCGCGAATGTTACTCCTTTAGGCGGAAAACTTGCTCTGATACCAAATGAAATTGCATTAGAGGGGGGTGAATAGTGAAATTATAAAATATTGTAATACAAAAAAAATTCAATCACAAAAGGTGGCACCAGAGTTTTAGGTGGAAACCCAAGATGGGTGAAAACCACCACCTAAGCCAACCCCTTGACTTAGGATTTTTTATCACAAGGTGATCAATCCACTAACCACATTTCCTAAACGAGGGTAGTGTACCTCAATTACAAATCCCACCTCCGATCCCTAAACGGAGGTTTCTCCCTTCAAAATGAAGAGACGAGGACCTGACAGGCCGGATACCCAAAGTACAAAAATAAGAAGTAAAACAACACCTATAGAGCACCCCAATACTTTAATTAATTTATTATCTACTAAGAAAAAAATGAACTCCATGAGGATTTGCAGAACGGAGTGAGTCGGGAGTATGGATTTGCCCATTGATCAGAGTGTTGGCACAGTACAAGGGCATGATGAAGCTTAGAGTAGTGAGCAAGTGATTTTTCTAAGGGAATTGTATCTCAAGAGGTGTGTTTTTCTTAAGAGGAGTTGTAATCTATTTATAGGCAAGTTTGGAACCTTCAAGAACACTTAGGAGAGTTCTCCTAGCCGTTGGAGACAAATCCCAAGAGATTAGGATGAAATCCACCATAAATCAGGGTAACGATGAGTCTGACAGCAATATCAAATGTCTAATTTTAGGATCAGATGTCTTATAGGACATCTGATGGTAATTTTAGTCGTCTAAAACTGTAGGCCATCCTGAACTGACTCCAGTGGATCGAAAGATTGACGTCTGATATTTTCACATAAGACGTCTGATTAGGTTATTGGATGTCTAATAAAGGGTGGATTAGTTCCTGTTTCCATCAGATCCAAATAGGGTTCTAAATCTAAAGGATCAGACATCGTTATGGACGTCTGAGGCAATCACCAGATGGAAACCAAAAAAGACTTCGCTTCACTTTCTGACAAAAAAATTTATGGCCGTAATGAGATACGCACAGAAATACATGGACAACGGTCCAAAGAGAGACATCTGGAAGCATGTGCAGACGTCTGGAAATACATTTTTTCCTACGAAGATAGGTGTTTAGTCTAATGGTTAGTCTGAGGACGTCCAGGTAAAGTATCAGATGTCTGGATAGGTTTGATAGAAAAGTGCTTCGACTGATGTTTATGAAGACACAAACTGAAGGCAGAACTATAGGAAGTTCGACGTTTGAGACACTTGTCAGACGTCTTATACTGGAAAATCAGACGTCTGACCATTGTTCTAGACGTTTGATAAGAGTATAAGTGTTAGGTTTTTTTTATAATTTATCCTAAGTGTAGAGAGCCTAAGTTAGCTATTTATAGGTTATGTTTGGAGGCTTTTTACAATATTTCTAGACTCAAATAAAATGAAAATTACAACCTTTGAAAGTTTACATAAAAAAGCCTAGGACCTAATACTTATGCTACTTGTCTTCACGCTTTTAATCTCCCCTCTTGGAAAAATTTATGAAACCTGCAAATATGTTATTACAGAGAGAAACAATATGCTATGCTTATTTTTTATTTCATTTTCTTCATTTTGTAAAATCATCAAAATATTATATATAAGTAGTTGAACTAACAATCATTTTCCCACTTTTTAGTCATAATGTTTAGTGTAAATGAACAATCCTTCTGATAATGAATTCCATGTTTATTGTACATCTCTTTTTGATTTTTGTTTGTAATATTTTCTCTCTCTCTCTCTTCTATTTAGTGTAAATAGATAGATAGTTTCTCGTCAATTAAATTACTTCGTGACAAATAAAACAAAAGCGTATTTTTTTTAAATCAAACATCCACCTCCCTGAGTTCGACCCGGGATTTCTATTCCGGTATAAATTTTATTTATTGATCATGAGTTCTTTGCTTTCAAACTACAATAACGGGTTTTTCAAAACCAAACACGTTAGCGTAGCAACTCGGAGCATTCAACAATGGTCGAGGGAGCGAAGACCTGAAAGTCAGAATGCAGCCTCTTGGCCTTGTTAAATAAGTTCAGGAGCTTCACCGTAGGGTGGCGAGTATGATAGTGGGTGCAACGTGTCGTGAAGGTGGCTGTGGTGGCCGGACGGTGTCGGAGTTGGTAAGTGGAGGTGGGTGTGTTTGGCTGAGGGTTTTGGGGAGCAATCGACCTAACTAAGTTGGGGTTTTGCTCTTGAGGTTGAGGCAGAGGTGTAGAGATGAACGAGGGGTTTGGTGGTGTGTGGAACGAGATGTGCCTCGTCGAAGGAGTGGCTGGACGTGGAAGGGATGATGGTGGACAGGCGGTAGCATGATCGAAATTGAGTGTGGTTGGGATGAATATGAAGTAGAGGAGTTAGGGGACTTAACTAGGTAGTTGGCAGACAACATGGAGTCGAGGCGACATCGATTACGGTATGGTCGGCCTTGTGGAAGAAAGTCCTCTGGTGAGTAGGAATCGGCAAGGAAGATGGAGGATGGGGTGTTGGTAGGTACAGCATGACGCGGAAGAGAGCGAGGGAGATAAATCCACTGCTGGTATTGCACGCGGGTGAAGGATGGAGTCAAAGGAGCTAGCCAAATGTTAAGTAGCTTTGACCGGATGAGGAGAGATGAAATTAAGGGGGAATCCGGTCAAATTCGAGCGTGGGAAGTTTGGTCTGATCTAGAGTTCCTTTTATAGGCCTCTGGAGGGAGTTTCGAGCTTGGGAAGCAAGATTCTCAAAGCTTGGAAAGCTCACTGGAGATAGGAATTCCAAGGTATACTAATCTCTCATGTGTTCGTATGAGAGATTAGGAAGGTTTGAGAGCTTGGGATTTCGCTCAAAGGGAAGGTAATTTCTTGATGAACTTCCCTTTCAAATCTAAGAGGGATTCATCAAGAAATCAAGGAAAACATGCCATATTTAGGATGCCAGAATTTGTAGGAATAGGATTCATGGTAGTGGGGACCTATTTGAATAAAAAGATGATAAAGATAGGGGCCTTTTTGTAAGAAATTCAAAAGCTAGAGACCCATGTGAAGTAAAGGAAGTTAGACTTGGACCAAAGTGCAAACTAGGTTGAAACTATCTTAGATTAGGCCCAAATTTTGGTATAAACCTAATTTGAACCTAAGGAATCCAATGGTGAAGTTCAATTTTTATTTTGACCTAGTTTGACTGGGTAATTTGCGTAATTACCCAAATTAGGGTAAGTGTCACTCTGAGACTATATTTTTTGTCAAGATGGGTTCTGATGGTCAAATTGAAGCTACCAAATCCTAGAGAATATTTTTTATGAATTTTAGAGGGTTTAGGTGAATTTTATCATGACCAAAACCTCAGTTACCTAAGTAGGTTTGTTTTTAGAGTTTCAAAAGTCATTTAATTCTCAAAACATGTGAAAACCTTTTTCTGTTTATATTAACCCACATACTAGATATTTTAGGTCATTTGACCCTTAATCAACCCTTGAGGAAACCTACGGTTATTCTATTTTTGTGATAGAATGGTAAATTTGTAGAAATAATCCTATATTCCTATTTTCTTCTCAAATCAATGTCTTATGCACTTAAGACCTTCGAATGGATATGTAGGAGCTTTTATTGACTTAATCAGATTAAACTGAGCTAGTTATGGCTCATGATGGTATTCCCATCATGCCTCCATTCCTAACTTTTACTAGTCCCTTAGCAAAATCTCATGGAGTTAACTTAAATTCTAGACCATTACTTTTTATGCTTAGATTTCTACTGTGTGCTTTCTTTTGCATATTAGGTTAGAATGCCAATAGTAGGCATAGAGGTACTCAAGTACCAACCAAGATCCAGACCTAACCAGCTCGAGCCTCAGTACACCACGAAGGTTTTTAAGGCCTATAAGAACTAACCTAAGGTTCGTTGAACTCCGTGGTTAAAGCACTCGTGCTTGTAACATGTTTAGCCCAGGTTTAGTTTGCAGTGCATTTTTGTAAGAGAGAGACCGAAGATGTTTTTATTTTTGGAGAGTTTTCTCTCTCTTTTCTTTCTTTATTTCTAGCTTTAGATTGGCTTTACAACATGGTTTATATCGGATTCCTAACTTCCACCATCAATCCTCCTAGGTCCCTAGCAATCGATGCTTCTAGATAGCACCTCCCATGGCAACCCGCAGAGCCCTGGCTTTCGAGATTTTGGGATAATCCTACCCATGGCATTCTGTAGCTAAATCCAGACCCTAGCAATCGACATTTCGTGATAATGCCACCCATGGCATCTGAACCAGCACAAGGTGCTTACATGCCCTCGGTAGGATATTTAGATATTCTAGGAGAAAAGCACCGAGGAGACGATATGTTATTGCACATCTTCGAGGGGAATTTCCCATCTCTCCATGCTAGGAACACTTCCAAATCAACTTATGTTGATCAGCTGCTTCTAATCTAGGTAGCTTTTTCAGAACAGAATTAACACATTTGCATGATTTTGATAATTAAGCGCATTGAACCAAACTGTGTGTGGATTAGGTTGCTTAGGTTACCGAGTCCTGCAAACCAAAAGTCAGTTAACGAGGTTGAATAATCCCTAAACCTTAGACCTAATATTTAAGCTTCGCATTTTCCCCAACCTCTTGAGGACTATCCAAATCTTAAAGGATAATTGAATTTTTAAGCCTAAACGTAGCCCAAGAGGCCTAAGATCAATGTTCATACTAATCTTTTTTGTCTCTTAGCACTTTTATTTTTTTTATTTCTTTCTTTGATTTTGTCTAGAAGTAAACAGATTCCTTAATCTTTTACTAATGACTATCTCTTTTTATTTCAAATTGTTGCTCCTTTTTGACATTTATATCACCTCTCCTTTTTCTTCTCAAGAATGATACGCAATTTGATCTTTTAAAATTTCCTCCCCTCTCCATTTTTTCTTCTTTTCACTTTTTTATTATTATTTTTTGGTTTTTGGAATATGTAATTTTTTTTTATGAAACCCTTTCTTGTGAAGTAATTCTCACAGCGTTTTGCACTTTAATACCCCCCATGCCTACGATTTATAATGTCCTAATTGTAAATTATGTGGGTTCGAATTCAGCTTAGATCATATATTAGAAATGATTCTAGGTGGGTAGACATGTCGGGATGACTGTTGTGGATGATTTTAAGCTCGGGTATAGGTACTAGAGGTGGATTCGGCTGTTCTAATGGACGAACCCTAAAGTGCAATGAGCTCAGGGAGAATGGAGATCAAAAGATACCTCAGCCAAGTTTGTATTGATGTGATCCATGAACGGCTTAAGTCGCTAGCCATTCATAATAAAAGGTTCAGAATCAAGGCTGGGTTGACTGATTTCAGCGACTCCATTTCCAAAAATCCATCAGATAAGATATGGTCCAAACCATTTTGATCTAAGTTTTCCTAGGAACAGTTTGAGTTTGGTATCAAAGAGTAAGACTTTCTGACCATGGTGAAAGATCATTCTGGATATGTGCTTGTCGTGAAATGCCTTAACCTGCTCTTTGTAAATTCGTGAGTTCACGTATGCATCACTGCGTAGTTCATTGATCTCGCTCATTTGAAGCTTTCTGTGGGTTCTTGCCTTAGAAAGATCTAGATTACATTTTCATATAGCCCAATAGGCTTTGTGCTCCAACTTGATGAGGAGGTGACATGCCTTCTCGTACACCAATCTAAAAGGAGACATGCCTAATTGGGTCTTGTGGGCAGTCCTATTAGCCCACAAGGCTTCCGGAAGTCAGGATGACCAATCTTTCCTGTCAGGTCGGATAGTGACCTGAAGGATTTTCTTGATCTCCTAATTCGATAGCTCTGCTAGGCCATTGGTTTGGGGATGATAAGGAGCAAAGATTCGGTGTAATACCCCATACTTGGTCATCAGTGATCTGAGCTAAGCATTTGTGAAATGGGTCCTTCCAGCGAGATAATGACACGTGGAATCTCGAACCGAGAGAAGATGTTCTGATGAATGAATTTGATTACCACCTTCTGATCGTTGGTTCAGGTCGGGATGGCTTCGATCCATTTGGACACGTAGTCAATAGTGAGAAGAATGTACTCAAAGCCACCTGAGATAGGGAAGGGTCCCATGAAATCAATCCCCCAGATATCGAAGACTTCGCATACGAGAATCGGCTGCAAAGGCATCATATCACGGTGGCTCATGTTGCCCAAGGTCTAGCAATGAGTGCATGCCTTATAGTGATTGTATGCATCTTTGAAAATCGTGGGCCGATAAAAGCCGCACTGGAGGACTTTTGTTGTCGTTTTATGTCCAGAAAAGTGTCCGCCACAGGCTTGGTCATGGCAGAAGGACAAAATGTCTTGAATTTTCTCTTCTAGGACACACTGTCTAATGATATGATCAGCACCAATGCATAAGAGGTACGAGTCTTCCCAGATGTAGTACTTAGCATCGAAAAGCAATTTGTCTTTCTTGGCCTTCGGCCAATCAGACAGGATCTGATGTGTTGCCAAGTAGTTTACCAAATCAACAAACCAAGGAAGTCTCATACTAATAGTCAAGTGGTGCTCATCAAGAAAGTGCTCAGTGATGGGTTCAGAAGGGTCGATAATGTTAGAAGGAAGGCGGGATAAGTGGTCAGCTACCACACTTTGTTTTCCCACTTTACCGCAAATCTCAAGATCAAATTCTTGCAATAGCAAGATCTAGTAGATTAGTCAAGGTTTCGCATCCTCCTTCGCTAGGAGGGACCTCACTGCAATGTGATCCGAGTATATGATAACGTGGGAACCCAAAAGATTTGATCTGAATTTCTCCACGGCAAATACTACGGCTAGCATCTCTTTCTAAGTAACTGTGTAGTTACGTTGAGCCTTGTCAAGTGTCTTGCTAGCATAGTAGATGACCACAGGTTTCCATCTATTTTCTGCCCAAGTACCGCACCCACAGCATAAGCAGATGCATCACACGTTATTTCAAAGCGTTAAGACCAATCAAGGGACTGTAGGATAGGTGCTTGGGTAACTTGATCATGTTGGATCTTAAATGCTTGAGTGCACTCCTCGGTAATTTCGAAGGAGACATCCTTGGAGAGAAGATTAGTCAGGGGGCACATGATTTTCGAGAAATTGAGAATAAATCAACGGTAAAAACTGACGTGCCCCAGAAAGGATCGGATTTCCTTGACCGAGCTAGGCATAGGGAGTTTAGAAATCAGATTCACCTTGGCTCGATCAACCTGGATGCCTTTTTCAGAGATGAGATGTCCCAGGACAATTCCCTCAAATACCATGAAGTGGCTCTTTTCCGAGGAAAGAACCAAGTTCACGTTGATGCGCCGCCTGAGTATTTGGACCAAGTGCATGAGGCAATCATCAAAAGATTCTCCAAATATTGAGAAGTCATCCATGAAGACCTCAAGGTATTCACCTACCGTATCTGAGAATATGGCAAGCGTGCACCGCTGAATTGTAGCTGGTGCATTGCAGAGATCGAAGGGCATCCTCTGGAACACGTATGTCCCGAAGGGGCAGGTGAAGGTGGTCCTCTCTTGGTCCTTAGAATGGATTGCATCCTTGTTATAACTGCAGTACCCGTCCAAAAAGTAGAAGAATCGATTTCCCACTAGTTTCTCGAGGATCTGATCAATTAATGGTAGTGGGAAATGATCCTTTGTGGAGGAATTGAGTCTTCTGTAATCAATGCAGACTCTCAACAAGTTTGCTATACCGGTCAGTATGGTTTCTCCAGTTTCAGTCATGATCACTGTGAGTCCTACCTTCTCAGGCACAACTTTGATTGGACTCACCCAGCAATTATCGAAGATCGGGTAGATTATCCCTACATCTAGCCAATTTTTTATCTCATTTTTCACAGCATCTTGCAGATTTGCATTTAACCATCTTTGCATTTCACGGGATGGTCGTGAGCCCTCTTTAATATAGATGTGATGTGTGTAGTATGAGGGGCTGATACCAATCAAATCATTGGGAGTCCATCCAATGGCTCTCCGATGCTACTGGAGAATAGAAATCAAGTGTGTTTCCTGATCAAGTGTGAGTCGGGAGTTAATAATCACAGGAAACGTCTGATTGGAACCCAAAATGACATATTTGATATGATGGGGAAGAGGTTTCAATTCCACAGCAAGCTTATCAGCAATAGCAGGTGATTCAGGGAGGGTGTCGGGAGCAAAGGAAGGATCTATGGTTGTGTCAAGGTTAGGTTTAGGCTCCTCAAATTGCAAGTTTTGATCCTTAGGAATATTCGGGCTTTCCTTGATACATAGATCGTCAACCACGACCTTGATATCACAAACTTGTTCTATAACCCCACAATTAATTCCTTGTTGGGCCTTAAAGATGTCGATCTTCAATGTGTTGCTCCCAAATTTTAACTCAATTTGGCCCTCCTCACAATTAATATTGGCCCTAGCTATAGTAAGAAGGGGTTGCCCTAATATGATCGGTGTATTCTTCAATTTCTCAGGAGCATCCATGTCTAAGACAATGAAATCCACGAGAAAATAGCAATCGTGCATCCTAACTATGACATCCTCAAGAATTCCTTTTGGTGACTTAATAGATCGATTGGCTAACTGCAAGGTCATCTCTATCGGTTTAAGCTCAGATTCCTCAAAGTAGTCTAGTAGGGATGTAGGTATCAAATTGATGGAAGATACTAGGTCCAATAAGGCTCGATCAAACTGTATATCACCGATAGCACAGGGGATTAGAGGGGTGCCTGGGTCTTTTGCCTTAAGCGAGAGTTTGCTCAAAATGATAGAGCTGGCTTTCTTCGACAGTACGATTGGGTTCCCACATTTAGTTTGCAGCTTACGCTTAGGTGTACACACATCTTTAAGAATCGTGCGTAAGCTGGTACGTGGTGAATCGCATCCATCATGAGGATGTTTATATGGACCTGCTTAAAGAGCTTCAACAGATCATCCTCAGGTACCATGGGTTTGGTTGTCTTCTTTGCCTTGGTCAAGGCCTCAGGAAATGGAGCCTTAGATGGTTCCTCTAGAATTGGCTCAGGCTCTTTATCAGGGATAGGTGTGTCCTGGATGACCAATTTAGGGTTAGGGTTTACGGTCTCAGGCATGTTGTGGCTAGGAAAGGGTGGGTCTTGTGTTTCTTTGCCACTACGGGTGGTGACAGAATTTAATCCTGCCTTATTGTGGTTTTGGTTGGGCAAAATAGGTGTTTGCTGCTGAAATCTCGAGTATGAAGTTGAAGCATCCATCCCATCAGAGAATGGAGCAGAAGGGGCTTGATAAACAAAGTGGGCTTGGTCGTGATTCGGGTTCATAACGGACCTCTGGTTTGGCAAGTTATTCGGGTTTGGAAGAGGTTGAGAAGGAAGTGCACTAGGCTGGTGAGCACTTGCCAGTTGGGCCAATTGATTTTGTAACTCAGAGATCTCTTCATTGTGCTGTTTTTGCATGCCAACCAAGGTCTGGAGAATCAAAGATGTATGAACTTCTTTTGGTGGTCCAGATTGAAAATTTTGAGTGGGCCTTGGTTGGGTGGGTTGATAAGGACGCGGAGCCTATGGTTGGGGTTGGAATTGAGGTCTTGGATTCGGGTTATTTCTCGACCATGAAAAGTTAGTATGATTACGCCATCCAGAGGTGTAAGTGTTGGAGAAAGGATTATTCTGGATGGCGTAAAGATCCTCGTAGGTCTGAGGAGTTGCGAGATAATTAGGGTACGAAGATTCAGAGTTCCCCCAGCTGAGGTGGGCTGACCTGAAGTTGCCTCCGAAGCCATAATCAGGTGGGGGTGGATATGCATCCATCCCCGGGGAGTGGTAGATGTTGTGCGCAACCTCTCTTCCCGTGGGTGGGTGCACGTATGTGCTTTGAGGCGTAGAGGCGGATTTGTGTAGATGACGAGTGATGTCATTCACCTTCTTCTCAATAATGGAGACCTTATCAAATTGACTAGCTACCAACTCCAGATCAATGGATGCAGAAAGGCCTCGGGATTCATGTAACCCCTGATTATTTATCAAAGCGCGGGTGGACGTCCGATTTTACGTGTCCAATGACTCATTGTTCAGGGAGTTCTAGCACATGTTCTCGAGAATTTCCCAAATTGTATCCTCATGTTGACTGATTACACCGCAAAAATACACATGCAATTGTGCCGTCTTCTGCTATTTCCTAGCATTATCAGTGCATATTAGGGTTCCATATTCGCATTTGCAAAAATACATGCATGCATGCATTTAATTGAGAGGGGAGGAGAGTAAATAAATGGCCTCGCAATTCACGTTTTCCTTAAGTGCTGCATCGCAAAATTTCCATCTTCTTTTTTTTCTTTTTGATTTTTAAAAAAAAACCTTCCCGCGGCTACATGGAACAACTTCTTCTCCTCGTGCCATTCCCTACTCAAGCCCTTCCCTGCGGCTGCCTCTCCCTGCCAAGCCATGCGCAAGCATGCACAGCCAGGGAATGGTTGTGCATGCTCTCCTCTTCTTTAAAAAGAGGGCACAGTAGACCTTCTTCTCCAGGCCACCATCTCCTCCCTCTCCCTCCAAACGTCGGCCCTCCTCCTCTGAGGAGACACCCAGCGAACAAGAGCACCTCACGGTGGTGCACAACCACCACCGTGAATCCACCACCGCCCAGCTCACCATAGAGCCGGTGGGCGTGGTGGCTCTTCCCTGACTTCTTCACTTTCTAGCACTTCAGCCATTACCACCAAGCTTCAGCTGGGAAGCTCAACCGACCACCGCACGCCCTGCAGCAGACGGCCGAGCCCACAGTAGTAGCAGCAAGGCAGCAGCAGCGCACACAGGCCATCCGCGTGTGCCTGCAGGCGCCCTTGCCTCCTTCTCCTTCGCACTGCCCTCACCTCCAACTTCTTCGTGCAAGCGCCCTGTCGCGCTCTCTCTTCCGCAACCGGCCACTGCGCGCCACTGCAGTGGCTAGCCAAGCCTCACTGTGCACCGCAGCAGCACCCGCAAGCCTCCGCACAAGCAGCAGGTCACCCTCGCCCTCCACCGCATGCGCCAGCAGCCCTCTCCATGCGCTTTGTCGCAACATCTAGCCCGCAAGCCACCAGCCAGAGCCACTCCACCAGGCGCGTGATGAGAACCTCATCATGAGCCATAACTAGCTCATTTTGACCTAATACAAAGGATAAAAGCTCCTACATAACTCAAGGAAAGGCTTAACTCAGAGAATTCTGAGTTTAAGGAGAAAACAAGTCATAAGGGGTAAAAATGCAATTTTACCAGTATAATCTGCATACAGGGTAATTCAGGGCCCAAACATAGGTCAAAGCAACTTAATAAGAATAAAAGTGGGATGAAATGATCTAGCAAGGGCTACAGCAATTCCAAGAAACTAAATGATAATCTATAACCCTAAAATAACCCACTTCAATTCACGAGGTTCGAGGCAAAGTAAAAATAGAATAAACCCTCTAAAATTCATATAAAAATAATCTCTAGGGTTTAGAACCTTCAATTTGGCCTTCAGAACCCATTTTGACCTACATTGAGAACCATGCCCAATTAATAACTTAATTTGGGTTTTCGCATAAATTGACCGGTCAAACAAGGTTTAATATAGAAATAAAATTCACCATCAGATTCCTTAGGTCCTAACTAGTCATGTATAAAAACTTGAGCCTAAGAAGAAACCTCCTTGACCAACTTTACACTTTGGTCCTCATATATTTACTTTTTGGCCCTCAACTTTTGAACCCTCGCATTTTGGCCCCTAACTCTCCTTCGTTCTTTGCGTTCAGGTCCCCCCTGCAAAACCTGCCAGCACCATGCTCCGGCGACCTTGCGCGGAGCATGGCGCCGCGCAGGGTGAGGGGGAGAGCCTGGCAAGTAAACCGGGGGTGCCCTGCGTCGTCAGCCGTAGCAGGGACACCCCCTGGTCGCTGTAACCCACCATACCGGCCGTGCGAACACACGGACGGTATGGGTTTCCATCTCCGGCGTCCTCCGGCGAGGGAGACACGTTGTCTCCCTCCGCCTTCCTCCCTGATTCGGTCCCTATAAATACCCCCGTCGCTTCACCGTTCTTCCCAGCTCGGATCTGACGGAGAAAACCCCCAACTTTCCTCTCCTCTCACTCCGGCAGACGCCCACCAGCTCCGGCGGTTCCTTCTCCTCCTCCTCTTCGCTCTGCCGCAATACCAGCAGCAGAGACTTCGTCCCCTGCTCTTCCCGCACCACGCCGCACCCAGCTGGCGCCTCTCCGACTCTCTGCTCGCCGCCGCCCCGTCCCCTGGGCATCTTCTTCTCCGGCGACAGTCGATACGACTGTCGCCCTGCTGCTTCCCCTTTCATCTCCGTAGCTAGGTCAGAACTCCTCCCCATCTCCCCCTCTTTCTTTTCCTCACTGTCTTTTATCTGATTAAACCCTCGACCGCTCCTGTCCACCGTCACCCCCTTCGTCTCCGGCCAAACTCCGGCGAGACCTCCCCATCACCCCAGCAACCCACACGGCTCGCCGACCACCGCAGAATCTCTGCCTCCTCATCCTGATCAACCCCCGCCCTTCCACCTCCCCCACATCACCCTCTGCAACCCCACCGAACAAACCCATCTTCCGACCCACAGTCCGACCTAGGGCAGCCCCTGCACGCCGCCCCATGCCTCGCCACCACCCACATGAGCTTCGCCGCACTCTGGCGAAGCTCCCGGCACCTTCTGATTAGGCCGAGAGGCCGTTTTGCTGTGAACAGGCCACCCGACCTCCGCCGCCATTGCCGTGCAGAAGGAGCTGCTTCCGCCTGCAGCTGCAGGCGCGCCACGCCCAGATTCGACTCCCAGGCCTTGCGAGGCATTTTCGACAAAGCATCAGGCTCGCTGCTGGGGCGAAGGCCTCGCGTGAAGCCACGATCGCCCGCTGCCTTCTCTGCTGCGGGCGCTCAATTAGGGTGGGACATTTAGTCCCACCTCGGAAAAGTCTGAAGAGGCGCAGCGGTATAAGGCGCAAAAGTGCTGGAGGCTTACTGCCTCAGCACACGGGGTGAGGTCCCCTTCACCCGCCCGGTTACCCGGTCTCGTCCGCGCTCACGCCCCGCGGACCTGGCCCGACCCGACTTAGACTGACCTGCACTCCTCACCCACCACACACGCCGGTGGGCCTGGACTCGGGCGCGACCCGTACCCGACTACCCGGCAGCTCTGGGAGAGCTTTCCCAGGAGTGGCTTCTGAGAGAGAGAGACGCGGGGGGGGGGGGAGGGTAGAGTAGGTTTTGTCCTCTGACGTAAACTCTGAAGTGTGCAGGCATAGGTGAAGAAGAAGGACCGCAGAAGAAGAAGGAAGCTGAGGGAGACACTGTAGCAACAAGCGGTTTAAGTCGTCTGATTGGAAAATCAGACGACGTCCTGAAGGGAAAAGAAGAAAGAAGGAGAGACGACGTCCTGACAGGAAAAAGAAAAGAAGAAAGAAGGAGATCTGAAGAACAACAGAAGAAGGAGAGGCAGAGGAGAACACAAAAGAACAAGGGAAGAACTGAAAGAAGAATAGCACGAGAAGAAGATCTGAAGAAAGGAAAAGAAGAAAGAAAGGAAAAGAAGAAGAACAGGACCCGCTCTGCAGAAGAAAAGGGAAGAGCAGGAACAGCTGAAAGAAAGAAGAATAACATCACTACTGCAGATAAAGAAGAAGATAACAGAAGATCTGAGACAAGGAGAAGCAAAGAGAAAAGAAGAAAAGACAACAATTTCTTTCTCTCTCTTTCTTTATTTTTGTAAAAGAAACTTGTACCCCTAGAATACAACTTGCTCCCTGAGTTCGACCTCGGGAACTCTTTTATTTTCCGAGTAAAAAATTATATATTTGAAATGATGGCAATAACTGGCTATACTACAACGCTATAACAATAAAACCCGGTTGTACCCCCCTATCAGCGCGCTGAGTCGTCCGCACTCACAGCATCACTCGCTTTTGGTTGCGCGTAGCCACTATTCACGCATTTCTGCGGAACACTGTGGCTGCAGTGGGGTGACCGTTGAGTTTCTCACTTAACCGGTCACTCGGCATGCCACAACCGGCCTTTGCCCGCGTGCGCGTCTCGCCTCGTGCTCTGCCAGTGCCCGCCCATGCGTTTGCCAGTGTAACGACCCGATTCCCGAGTCCCTACGAGACACGAGAACCGGACCGACTCAACTAATCCCAAGACCTAGTCGTCCAACGAGGAAGTAACCAAAAGACAGTAAAATAAACCACATTCAGCATGAATATAACTAACAGTAAGAAAGTACAGCAGTAAGGAAAGAAACTACTACAGTAGGTACCACCACAACAGTAGTACAACATTTATCATGTAACACGAACTGCAGGTAAAGAAAGTACAGCGGAAACAAAACTGCTCACAATAACAGAAACAAAAGAGGTACAAAAGACTGTGGTAAACTCTACTGGACCGTACTCGGCCCAGCGTCCTCTGCAGCCGCTGACCCTGGCTGCTCAACACCTGGTCCTGAAAAAGGTAACGAGAGTAACACGTCAGCAAAAAGCTGAGTAGAGTGGCAACTAAAACTAAGACAACAGTAGAGCGTACAGTAGCTGTTATGTTCTAATACTTCTTTATTTACATTTTTCAATTGTCTCACTATTTCATTTATTCCTCAGATCTTTTACTTGATCTCGAATGTTCCTCGTGGGAACGATCTTGATTGCAGTCTTTTCCAAAAAGTAGAAGTAGCACGTGGTGCTCTCCTGGCCGGGAGAGTCCCCCATGGTGATCCTACCCTCAGTCAACCACCCCAAGGTCACTGACAGGCATAACGGTGACTACGGCACGCGCGATAAACGCATAGGTAGCTAACCTGTACTGGCATGCGGTCAGTCGTTTCCGTTAACGGGTGCGCCCAAAGCACATCACGGAACCAGTACAGGGCAGAGCCCTCTCAGTAACACGGGGTCCAACCCCCCCACAGTAACCAAACCGGGGCCTTGCCCCTCCACAGTCCGCGCACCCTCGCCTGACTACCCTGGTTTGCCCCAGTGGGCCTAACAAGTCGGTGAAGGAGGCTGGCAGAACCCCGGGGCCCGTGGGGTAGCTAGTACTCTCCTAACACTAGTAGCTCTCCTCGGTACTACGTACACAAGGGCCAGCAAGTTGGTACAGAGCAGCCAATCCTAACCCCGGGTCCCTGGGGTGGCTGGCCCCACTCTGCACTAAACAGGTATGGGTACTTCCCTTGGTACTGCGTACCCAAGAGACAGTACGAACAACATCTCAGTTCCATTCCTTTCACTTTCCAGGAGTTCCACTCCTAATTCCCCATAGGGTTCCATCCTTTTAACTCAAACATCTAGGTTTCACTTTCCAGTTTCACATTCTTACAAATCCATGTTCTCACCCACGTTTCTTTATTCATAACAGGCAGCTGTTAATTCAATTCACAGGCAACTTTATATTCCTTTTCATTTTTCCAAGACTGCAGTATTATACATTCCGCTAGTTTTCCATCCTAGGATTCATGCCATATCCTAGGATCTATCATACAATCTAATTTTCCATCCCTAGGATTCATGCAACACCTAGGAGCTATCATTCCATACATTTCTCATTCCTAGGATTCATGCAATGTCCTAGTTTCTAGTTAAGGTTCCATACTTTAACAGATTTTAATAACTTAAGCCACTCTACCAGGTACAACGGGAGTAATGGGGGCGTGATCGGGAATCCCGCGTGCCTCCGCGACTCCCAAGACAGCAACGGAACGAGGTCCTATCACAAGGATCAAACACAAGGAGTGTCTCAAAATAGTGTATAGCTACTGTAGACGGGTAGAGGAATTAATTTTGAAAAGAGCGCAACTCGAATCACGGAAAACGGAGCCCGAACGGGCCCTAAACGGGTCGAAAAAGACGATACTGTGCAAAATCAGACGTCTGGAACTTCTTCCAGACGTCTTCAACAGTGGATCAGAGAATTACCTGTCCAGCGTGGTTTCCCAGATGTCCAGAAGTCTGCGGGGACATCTGGCTTAGCTCCCAGACGTCCGATGGTCACCTCGGACGTCTGGAGGTCACTCCCGAAGTCTGGTACAACTTCCAGACGTCTGAATCGCAAAGGATGGCGAATCAGCGAACCTGCGCACAACCAACTGCCTCCCTCAGTACAGTCAGTCGACAGGAAGGAAGAAGAAGGCGGAATACTCACCTTTCAGACGTCTGTATGAGCTTCCAGACGTCTCCCTCGCCGTCTGGCTATCAACCCAGACGTCTGATTCTGGAAATTTTTCCAGAGTCAGGGCGCGACTCGGCCTCCGCTCGCGACGCCGCCCGCGTCGTACCTCGCGCGTCTGCTGCTCAGACCGCAGTAGGTCCCTCTCCGTGTCGCTCCGCGCCCCCTGCGCCCTCCGCCGGCTGGCCAAGCCGCTCCGGCGAGCTCACCCTCACGGCAGAGCTCCGCTCTCGCACGTCGCACCTCCTCTGCGCTCACTGCGGCCGCCGCTGCCGCCCTCGCGCTCACGCTCACGCTCACTGGCTGAAGGAGAAGAAGGAGGAGACGGTGGAGACGGGAGGGGAGGCGTGGCCTTTTAAGGTCGCGCGAGGAGGTGGGAGAGAGAGCGCGGTAGGTCTGCAGCCGCAGAGAGAGAGGGAAAAAGAGAGAGAGGGGAATCGCGGGTCTGCACGCATAGGCGCGCAGACGAATCTTTCGTGCGAAAAAAAACTATTTTCCAGACGTCTTGAAACGATCCCAGACGTCTGGTCAGACGTCTGGATTTTATCCCAGACGTCTGGTCCGACGTCTGGGTCACCTCCCAGACGTCTTAAAAGACGTCTGGGGCACGCGTTCGTAACAATATAACAAACTCAAAGGAAGTTTCGTCCCCGAAACTTGCGCCAACTAGGGTGCGGGAAAAGATGTCCAAATAACCATAACAAACTCAAAGAGGACCGAAGCCGGTCCGAAAAGATGTACCCGCGAAAAGCTCCGGGTACCGCTCCCGCATTGCCGCCTCAGGCTCCCAGGTAGCCTCCTCGTACCGCTGGCTCCTCCACAAAACCTTTACCAGGGGTACTTGCTTTCGTCTCAACCTGCGGACGTCTCAGTCTAGGATTTGCACTGGCCGCTCGGGGTATGTCAGGTCATCGCTCACCTCGACACTCTCGTGGTTCAGTACGTGACTGGAATTGGCTATGTACTTCCTGAGGTTGGACACGTGGAACACGTCGTGCACACTAGAAAGCTGCGGTGGAAGGGCAAGTCTGTAAGTAACGGGTCCAACCCACTCCAGGACCTCAAAGGGCCCCACGAACCTCGGCGCGAGCTTCCCTCTCACCCCAAACCGCTGTAAGCCCTTCATGGGCGAAACACGAAGGAAGACGTGGTCCCCAACCTCGACCTGCACCTCTCTGCGTCTGCGATCCGCGTAGCTCTTCTGTCTGCTCCTGACAGTGCGAAGTCGTCTGTGGATCTGCTCAACTACCTCCTGACTCTGCCGGATCAACCTGGGGCTAACCTCCCACTTGGTCCCCACCTCAACCCAACTCAAGGGTGCCGTACACTTCCGTCCGTACAGAGCCTCGTAGGGAGCCATGCCGATGCTCGAGTGATAACTGTTGTTGTATGCAAACTCCGCCAGGGGTAGGTGCTCCTCCTAAGAGCCCCTCCAGTCCAGTACACAGGCACGCAAAAGGTCCTCAAGTGTCTGTATCGTGCACTCCGACTGTCCGTCCGTCTGGGGGTGGTAAGCCGTGCTAAACCTCAACCTCGTCCCTAAAGCCTGCTGAAACTCAGCCCAAAACTGGGACGTAAAGCGGGCATCCCGGTCGGATACGATCTCCCGCGGAACTCCGTGTAGTCGCACCACATCACAGATATACCTCTCTGCCAACTGTGCTGGTCCCAAAGTGACTCGGATCAGCAAGAATTGCGCCGTCTTCGTCAATCTATCCACTATTACCCAGACTGCGTCGTGTCCCCGCTGGGTAACAGGTAAGCCCACCACCAAGTGCATGGTGATGCTCTCCCACTTCCACTCTGGCACTGGAAGCGGCTGAAGCGGCCCTGCAGGCCTCTGATGCTCGGCTTTCACCTGCTGGCACACTAAGCACTGCTGCACGAACTCACCCACATCCCGCTTCATCCCTCTCCACCAAAACTCGCGTCTCAAGTCATGGTACATTTTCGTGTTTCCGGGATGTATGGTGAATCTGGAACCGTGTGCCTCAGTCAGGAGCTCTCTCAACAGCTCCTCGTCTCTGGGAACGCACAACCGTCCCCTCAAGCGTAACACCTGGTCTGTGAAAGAGAAGTCCCCTGGGTCCCCTGATAGTACTCTGTCGCGCAAAGATTGCAAGTACGGATCGTCCATCTGTCCTGTGATGATGCGGTCTATCAGCTCTGGCCTGGTTTGCCGTGTCACCGTCACTGCCCCACAGTATCCTCGTAACTCTAGAGGTCGCCAACTGCCCACCTCCTCCAAAAGGCTCCAACTCTGTAACTGTAGACTGGCCAAGCGTGCGGGAACCTTACGGCTCAAGGCGTCAGCCACCACATTGGCCTTTCCCGGGTGGTAGGAGATGCTGCAATCGTAGTCCTTCAGGAGCTCCAACCAACGTCTCTGTCTCATGTTGAGCTCCTTCTGGTCAAAAAGATATCTGAGGCTCTTGTGATCTGTAAAAATCTCGAAGGTCTCACCGTACAAGTAGTGCCTCCATGTCTTCAGCGCGAAGACAACAGCTGCCAACTCTAGGTCGTGGGTAGGGTAGGTATGCTCATGGGGCTTCAGTTGCCGCGAAGCGTAAGCGACCACGTGACCCCTCTGCATGAGCACACCTCCTAACCCTTGCAAGGAAGCGTCCGTGTACACAACGAACCCGCCACTACTGTCAGGGATGGTGAGCACGGGAGCCGAGGTCAACCTCTCCTTCAGCTCCAGAAAACACGCCTCACAGGCGTCTGTCCAAGCGAAAGGCATGTCCTTCCGGGTCAACTGTGTCATAGGACGCGCAATCTGTGAAAATCCTCTGATGAACCGTCTGTAGTAACCTGCCAGTCCCAGGAAACTGCGAATCTCAGTGACTGAACGCGGTCTCTCCCACCTAAGCACTGCCTCGACCTTGGCGGGGTCCACCTCCAGGCCGTCACCAGAGATCACATGACCCAAGAAGGTCACCTCCCTCAACCAGAACTCGTACTTGCTGTATTTGGCGTACAGCCTGCGTTGTCTCAGAGTGTCCAGAACCATCCGCAAGTGCTGTCCGTGCTACGTCCGATCTCTAGAATAGATGAGTACATCATCTATGAAAACCACCACAAACTGGTCCAAGTACGGTCTAAACACCCGGTTCATCAGGTCCATGAAAGCAACGGGGGCATTGGTCAGCCCAAATGGCATGACCAAAAACTCGTAGTGTCCGTACCGGGTGCGGAAAGCTGTCTTGGAGACGTCGGTCTCCCTGATCCTCAACTGGTGGTATCCAGACCTCAAGTCTATCTTGGAAAACACCGTGGCACCCCGCAACTGGTCAAACAAATCGTCAATCCTCGGCAGCGGATATCTGTTCCTGATGGTGACCCTATTCAGCTGTCGGTAGTCCACACAAAGGCGTAGGGTCCCATCCTTCTTCTTCACAAACAGTACCGGGGCTCC
The DNA here is from genome assembly GCA_037157565.1 of Thalassia testudinum. NCBI lineage: Eukaryota > Viridiplantae > Streptophyta > Magnoliopsida > Alismatales > Hydrocharitaceae > Thalassia > Thalassia testudinum. The sequence goes on along the minus strand of JAZHRO010000014.1, from coordinate 123,883,185 downwards.
CCAGGGAGACGCACTAGGCCTCACGAAACCTTTCTCCAAAAGGTCCTGCAACTGGGACTTGAGCTCTCGTAGCTCAAGCGGTGCCATTCTGTATGGCGCGGTGGAGATGGGGCTGGTCCCTGGTACTAGTGAGATCTCAAACTCGATCTCACGCTCGGGCGGTAGTCCTGGTAACTCGTCTGGAAACACGTCGGGGTACTCTCTGACCACCAGGATGCTCTGGAAGTCTGCCACGGGGCTGGGTTCTGCCACCACACAAGCTAGGAAGCCCTCACACCCCTGGCTCAAAAGTCTCGCCGCCCGAAGTGCCGATATGGACCTGAAACCTCCGTCCACTGGCTGTCCGTGAAACTCGAAAGAAGGCAACTCCGGAATGGAGAAGACGATCTTCCTCTCAAAACAGTCCACCAAAGCGTGGCAAGCGGATAGCCAATCCATCCCCAGAATAACTCCAAAGTCCTCCATCTGTATCATAATCAGATCAGCTGGCAGGCTATGTCCCCCGACGCTGACCTCGCAACTCGTGTACACCTCCTCAGCTACAAACAACTGACCACTCAGACCTCTGATTACGAACGGATTCTCTAACAGTGTATAATCCTGGTCCAAACTAATTGCGAAACTGGCTGCTACTAACGAGTGCGTAGCTCCGGAATCGAAAAGCGTGTAAACGAGTTTGCCAGAAACTGAAACCATACCTGCTGCCACAGATCCTGAAGCTCTGGCGTCCCTATGTGTTAGGGCATTGATATGCCCCTCAGCTCTAGGTGCGGACGAAGCAGCCACACTCTGCGTCGGACGGGTAGGTGCTGGCCGGTACCCTCCGCGCGACTGCTGTCCTCCTCCTCGCGCCTGGGAACAGCGGTCTCCTACGCGCCCTCCAGTACTCCGCGCGGGAAGTATCTGTTGACCTCCTGCTCTAGATGGGCAGTCCCTCCTGACGTGGCCCGGCTGGCCACATTGGTAGCAGAGGGGAACCCGACTCCCGCCCTCAGTGAGTCCCTGCTGTCGGCTAGGCGGGGGTCCGGTGCAGGCGACTAGCCCCTGTCGAGGGCCCCCAAAGGCCACTGATGGCCCTGCACAACGTGACGGCTCTCCTGCGGACGCCACGTGTCTCTGTTCTCGCCGGCCCTGTGAGAAGTCTGGCTGAAAGGGCCTCTTCCGCCCGCCGTCGGTCTCTCGCGTGGACGGGTTGGTCTCCTCGTAAGTCATAGCTGCCTCTGCCACCCTCGAAAACGTAGGCAGCTTCAGGGGTTTGACATACCCCCGGATCGCAGGCCGGAGCCCCTCGGTGAACCTCCAAAGGCGCTCCTCCTCAGTGGCTACCGCTATCGGTACAAAGCGGGACAGCTCCAAGAAACGCGTGCGGTACGCGCTCACAGTCATCGTCCCCTGGCGGAGAGTGTGGAACTCCCGCCTCCTCTGGTCCTGCCATGTCTGGGGGAAGTACTGCTCGCAGAAGAGGGTGATGAACTGGTCCCACGTCGGCTCGTCCCTCTCCTGTCCCCGGACCGCCCTCCACCATCGGTGTGCCGCACTCTCCAGCTGGTACGTGGCAAAGGCCACGTGGCACTACACCGGGGGGCGAAGGGTGTCGAAGATCTTCTCCAGCTGCTCAAGCTAGTCCTCTGCCTCGGTCGGGTCCTCATCCCCCTTGAAGGAGGGGGGCTTCAGCTTCCGGAACTGTCCGAAAAGCTCGAAGTGGTGCTGTAGGGGAGGTGCTGGTGCACCTCCAGGCGAAGGTGCCTCGGGTACAGAAGTGTCGGAGGAAGGTGGGGGCGACAGCGGCCCATCCCCTCCCTCGTGTCCAGCGCCGTGTCCGTCGCATGGTCCCACAGAGGACTCCCCCTCTGCAACCCCAGGAGGAGGTGCTCGGGGCGGTGGGTGGAGCTCCTCTCGTACAATATCTCGAATCAGTCTGGCGAGGTCCTGGGCCTAGATGCCAAGGAGTGGTGGCTGGTCCACCGAGACGTCAACGACAGCACGTCCACCTCGTCGACCTCGTCCTCGGCCGCGCCCGCGGCCAGTCTTGCCAGTCCCGCGACGAGGCATCTCTTGCAAGGAGACGCGAAACAACACGGAAACGTCAAAACAGACGGTACCTAATGAAACTTCTAAGAGCTCAAGTCAGGAGATATGTTGTGGTGGCTACTCTAGCTATAAACATGCGAATTGGTTATTTTCCAGTCAGTTGATTCACCTCTCGGGACGACCTTGCTCTGATACCATCTTGTAACGACCCGATTCCCGAGTCCCTACGAGACACGAGAACCGGACCGACTCGACTAATCCCAAGACCTAGTTGTCCAATGAGGAAGTAACCAAAAGACAGTAAAATAAACCACATTCAGCATGAATATAACTAACAGTAAGAAAGTACAGCAGTAAGGAAAGAAACTACTACAGTAGGTACCACCACAACAGTAGTACAACATTTATCATGTAACACGAACTGCAGGTAAAGAAAGTACAGCGGAAACAAAACTACTCACTATAACAGAAACAAAAGAGGTACAAAAGACTGTGGTAAACTCTACTGGACCCTACTCGGCCCAGCGTCCTCTGCAGCCGCTGACCCTGGCTGCTCAACACCTGGTCCTGAAAAAGGTAACGAGAGTAACATGTCAGCAAAACGCTGAGTAGAGTGGAAACTAAAACTAAGACAACAGTAGAGCGTACAGTAGCTGTTATGTTCTATTACTTCTTTATTTACATTTTTCAATTGTCTCACTATTTCATTTATTCCTCAGATCTTTTACTTGATCTCGAATGTTCCTCGTGGGAACGATCTTGATTGCAGTCTTTTCCAAAAAGTAGAAGTAGCACGTGGTGCTCTCCTGGCCGGGAGAGTCCCCCATGGTGATCCTACCCTCAGTCAACCACCCCAAGGTCACTGACAGGCGTAACGGTGACTACGGCACACGCGATAAACGCACAGGTAGCTAACCCGTACTGGCACGCGGTCAGTCGTTTCCGTTAACGGGTGCGCCCAAAGCATAGCACGGAACCAGTACAGGGCAGAGCCCTCTCAGTAACACGGGGTCCAACCCCCCCACAGTAACCAAACCGGGGCCTTGCCCCTCCACAGTCCGCGCACCCTCGCCTGACTACCCTGGTTTGCCCTAGTGGGCCTAACAAGTCGGTGAAGGAGGCTAGCAGAACCCTGGGGCCCGTGTGGTAGCTAGTACTCTCCTAACACTAGTAGCTCTCCTCAGTACTACGTACACGAGGGCCAGCAAATTGGTACAGAGCGGCCAATCCTAACCCCGGGTCCCTGGGGTGGCTGGCCCCACTCTGCACTAAACAGGTACAGGTACTTCCCTTGGTACTGCGTACCCAAGAGACAGTACGAACAACATCTTAGTTCCATTCCTTTCTCTTTCCAGGAGTTCCACCCCTAATACCCCGTACGGCTCCATCCTTTTAACTCAAACATCTAGGTTTCACTTTCCAGTTTCACATTCTTACAAATCCATGTTCTCACCCACGTTTCTTTATTCATAACAGGCAGTTGTTAATTCAATTCACAGGCAACTTTATATTCCTTTTCATTTTTCCAAGACTGCAGTATTATACATTCCGCTAGTTTTCCATCCTAGGATTCATGCCATATCCTAGGATCTATCATACAATCTAATTTTCCAGCCCTAGGATTCATGCAACACCTAGGAGCTATCATTCCATACATTTCTCATTCCTAGGATTCATGCAATGTCCTAGTTTCTAGTTAAGGTTCCATACTTTAACAGATTTTAATAACTTAAGCCACTCTACCAGGTACAACGGGAGTAATGGGGGCATGATCGGGAATCCCGCGTGCCTCCGCGACTCCCAAGACTGCAACGGAACGAGGTCCTATCACAAGGATCAAACACAAGGAGTGTCTCAAAACAGTGTATAGCGACTGTAGACGGGTAGAGGAATTAATTCTGAAAAGTGCGCAACTCGAATCGCAGGAAACGGAGCCCAGACGGGCCCTAAACGGGTCGAAAAAGACGATACTGTGCAAAATCAGACGTCTGGAACTTCTTCCAGACGTCTTAAACAGTGGATCAGAGAATTACCTGTCCAGCGTGGTTTCCCAGACGTCCAGAAGTCTGCGGGGACGTCTGGCCTAGCTCCCAGACATCCGATGGTCACCCCAGACGTCTGGAGGTCACTCCCGCCGTCTGGTACAACTTCCAGACGTCTGATTCGCAAAGGATGGTGAATCAGCGAACCTGCGCACAGCCAACTGCCTCCCTCAGTACAGTCAGTCGACACGAAGGAAGAAGAAGGCGGAATACTCACCTTTCAGACGTCTGTATGAGCTTCCAGACGTCTCCCTCGCCGTCTAGCTATCAACCCAGACGTCTGATTCTGGAAATTTTTCCAGAGTCAGGGCGCGACTCGGCCTCCTCTCGCGACACCGCATGCGTCGTACCTCGCGCGTCTGCTGCTTAGACCGCAGCAGGTCCCTCTCCGCGTCGCTCCGCGCCCCCGGCGCCCTCCGCCGGCCGGCCAAGCCGCTCCGGTGAGCTCGCCCTCACGGCAGTGCTCCGCTCTCGCACGCCGCACCTCCTCCGCGCTCACTGCGGCCGCCGCTGCCGCCCTCGCGCTCGCGCTCACGCTCACGCTCACTGGCTGAAGGAGAAGGAGGTGACGATGGAGACGGGGGGGAGGCGTGGCCTTTTAAGGCCGCGCGAGGAGGGAGAGAGAGCGCGGCAGGTCTGCAGCCGCAGAGAGAGAGAGGGAAAAAGAGAGAGGGGAATCGCGGGTCTGCGCACACAGGCGTGCAGACGAATCTTTCGTGCGAAAAAAAACTATTTTCCAGACGTCTGGAAACGATCCCAGATGTCTGGTCAGACGTCTAGATTTTATCCCAGACGTCTGGTCCGACATCTGGGTCACCTCCCAGACGTCTTAAAAGACATCTGGGGCACGCATTCGTAACAGCCAGCTCCCGCACTGACCTGTGTCGTACGCTCTCTTCGCCAACGCGCGCATGCCAGCACTCGCTCCAGCTTTTCGCACAGCACAGTGCATTGCAGCCTCTTCTCTCCCTTGCGCCCACTCCCATCTGCGTGTTGCGGCCTCTTCTCTCTACGCACATACTCGCCTGCGCACACGCGTGGGACCTCAAATGATGCCCACTAGTCTACAGAAGGCTTAACCCTCAGCAGAAGCCCTCTCTCTCTCTCGTGCTCTCTCTCTCTCTCTCTCACAGCACACTCTCCCTCTCTCTGCAGAAACACACACACACACTCACACTCTCGCACACACACACTCTCACCCATATATTATTATATACTTTTATATATATACATATACATATATATATTGATATATATAAATATATTTGTATACATATATATATATATACTTATATCTATATATATAGTAGTACCTATATACCTAAGTATTAATATAGATATATACATATATATATATATATATATATTTACACAAATATCTATACATATATTAGTACTTATATAACTAGGTATTAGTCTATATACATATATCTATATACTTTTATATATATATATTTATATATATATATATACATATATACTTGCCTATATACATATATTTATGTACATATATATATACATATATATATATATAAATGTACATACGTATATACATTTATATCTATATAACTATATATACATATATACATATATATACATATCTAGCTACATATATCTATATACACACACACGCACATATATATATATATATATATATATATATACATATACATCTATATTGTATCATATACATACATATACATATAAATATATACATAGATATATACATATATATATATCTATACATATATCTATCTATACATATACTTATATATATATATATATTTACATACCTATATATATATACATATACATATATACATATACTTATATATATATATATACATATATATATACACCTATATATATATACATATATATATATATGCCTATATATTTATAACCATATACACATATAGATATATTTACATATATACGTACATATATATATATTTTCACATTACTTACCATACGTGGTATCGCAGGAATATCTGCACCAGTTGCTGATATTCCCCGATACATGAGTACAAAAAAAAAGCGTGTTCACATTCATCTTCCACCATCCATCCTACACCTTACATGCGGCACTTCATCCTTTTAGTTGCGTCTTTCTAGATGACGACCGACTCGACATCGTGCTACACTCCATCTCCGCCTCCACCCCCACCCCTTTATACGTATATAATATATACCTATATATATACTATATTTACTTTATTTCTGCTTCTCTTTCATGCCAATAAAACGATAAAAAAATATATAAAAGAGAAAAGATAATCCTTGACTTGCAGATATTCCGTCTTGCGAATAGCAAGACCCTTTTTGGAACCCTATTTTGGCTCAAAGCCAAGAACCCAATTTTGAGGGTGTGCCTCAAGGACAAGAATTACCAGAAAAAAAATCTAAATAGAAAAACACCATAAACACAATAAATGAAAGGAAGAGACTCATTCTAGGATAGGCGTAGAAACTTGACTTGTAACCCCACTTCCCTGAGTTCGACCCTGGTTCTAAAAGTGACCAAGATAAAATCAAGTAGGCCAGGTTAAAAATTTTGTAAAGAGATGGTTAGGTCCAATTTAGGTTAACCACTGTACACACTTCAACGATAAAATAACCATATTAACAACCTAAACGGGTCCGACACCATATCTTTTCTGGTGCCGTTGCCGGGGAAGTGTGCCTTCAAGTAAGTTTTTACTCCATTCCTGTAATTTTTTTCTCTTCTCTCTTCACAGGTGTCTCTATTTTTGGTGTGCAGGTGAACCTATTGCAAGGAGAAGACAGGCATATGAAGTCAAAGACGTGAGCAGATCCGAGGTGGGAACGAGAGCGTGAAGATGCCGACACCGCATTGGAGCTTCGCACACGTTGCCGAACAAGTAGGTTTTCTTTTCTTAGCAACCTAGGTTAACTTGTAACCTTAATGATAATAAAAAAAAAAACTAAAAACTAAAAAAATAGAAAAACTTCTTGGGATCTCTTAGGGCAAGTGGATTAAAATTAACTTGTTTGATTGATTGCCCTTACTCCCACCGCCCCAATATTTCCCGCCCTCTTCGCATAGCGAAAATCCAAGAATCTTGATTCTTGAATTTTTCACCATGTGAAGTATTCTTTGAGGCAAACATAAAAAGATTGATTGCACTTATCTGCAAATTCGGGATCACCTTTTTGGTGGGGAGACTTGGAATTAAGTTGATTCCAACCCCACCATGACTTTTCAACTTGCCTAAGATTCGATCCCAAATAATTCAACCCCAACAAATTGATTTTCTTCATCTTTTGGTTGAAGCCTTGTGTGTGGAAATCATTTCTGGTGATTGGGAGCACTTGAATTGAAGTGCTTTGGCTCCCTTTCACACTAATCTAAAACTGATTCGTGCATCCACACATAGAAATCTCCATTTAGGGTAGCCCATTGCATTGTAGCATGCATTAACCAATTGATATTGAAGAAGGGTTTATTGGGCTTAGAAGAAAACTTTTATTCTTACAAAACCCAGAGATTGGTTGAATTGGTATTTCAGTGAAATCCTAAAATTCATACTACTTAAAGCTGAAACTCTAAAAGCCATTCACCAATTAAAACTTCAATTCGAGGAGATTTCCCCATTGCATGCTTGTTTTACACACTCTGAAAATCAAGCACTTAGGCATTACCCGTAAACAACGCCCTTCACATTCCAAAAGCACTTGACCCTAAGCCTCTAGCTAAAATTAGTAGTAACTTGACCCTTACTAAGGATTGGAGGTCTAACTACCTGCATGTAGTGTCTACGTGCTGGTGAGGGTTCCCACGTGCTATCGGGTGTCTAAGACTAGGGCAAACGGCCTTTCAATCTGGCTCGGTGGTTTCGCGGTGCTCGCATTCGGTTCCGTAGTTCGTGATAGTAGGTAAATTAGATCTTTAGGTCTAAGGGCACACTGTAGAGGTTAGGAATTTGACTGTATTGATTTGTAATCAAGTGTACCTTTGCGGCGTCATTTCTCTCATCTCTTTTCCCTTCTCATCTCCCCAATTCTTCCTATGGTAGTGCATGTTTGGGAGGAGGTCACAAAACCCTGAACTGATTGAATTACCTGATAAATCTAGAAAAGAAGCTGAATCGTCCTCCTCCACAAACATGGCTCCACCCCCACCCCTAAATCCCGAGGGAGGAAATCGCCCTCAGAACCCAATAGGTGGTGGAGCCTTAGATCCCATAACCCACCTCCAAGCCCAAATGGAAATGTATAATGAGCAAATTGAAGCCATTCGGGAAACATTGGAGGAAATGCAGAATCCTCCTGAATGGGAGAAGCCTAGGTCTCTTAGCTCCTATCAGAATCCCGCTGTTACAGAGACCATAGGACAAATTTCGGTCCCCATGGGCGGGGACGACTTTGAGCTGAAACCAAACATAATTGGCCTAATAAATTTTCACTTTCATGGTCTTGCAAGTGAAGATCCGTTTCTCCACTTGGAAGACCTAACCCGACTAGCTGAAACGGTTAAACCAAGAAATGTTGGGTTACCTATAGTCCTCATGAAAATGTTCCCGTTTTCACTGCGGGATAAAGCGTCGCAGTGGTTACGCACCCTTGGGAGAACCATCCACTCTTGGGAAGAGATGCGAACAGCATTTCTCAAGAAGTTCTTCCCAATTGGGCGAACCAATGTGCTTCGCCGTGCTATCACTTCATTTACGCAACAAAATGGCGAACAATTTCATGAGTCATGGGAGAGGTATAATGACCAACTCAGGAAGTGTCCGCACCACGGTCTGCCTAAGTGGCATATAGCCCAGATTTTCTACTATGGGCTAAATGAGACTTTGAAGCAGATTGCAGATGCTTCCTGCAGAGGGAACTTTATGAATAAAGACGAGAGTGGAGCATTTGAATTGTTTGAAAATATGAGCGAAAACTCAATGAACAACGCTTCCATTGTCACCTTTAATCGTACCAGCCACCCTCGAAATGTCCATGAAGTTGACACGAGACCCTCCCATTCATCCACTGATCTCAGCCTTATCGCACAAAAATTGGATGAAGTCTCTATCGTGCACAAGAAGCTAGACGAGCTTCTAGCCAACCCCGCTCGTTTTATGGCAAACACCTCCACCTCACCACTTCGTCACAATCCAAATTCTTCCGACACCAGGCTTATCCCGAGAAACCCTGTAAGACCTTCCTTACCGAGTGTCGCGCCGAGCGAATCGGTAAGTCATGTGGAACTGGCTTTTGCGAGCCAGTATTTCGACACGGAGGACCAAGCCTCCGTGTGCTCGGATGCATATTTACATACGGATGCATCTTCTGGCATAGAAGATGCTTGCGCCCTGGGGAACAACCCGTTCTCTGCCACGTATAACCCAGGGTGGCGAAATCATCTCAATTTTGCATGGTCCAACAACCCACAGCACCAAAACCCCATGGGTGGACCAATGCGACCGTCCGCACCCATCATCCCAAGGGCCCAGTCTAATCCTATGGCGAATCCGCCATCAGGCCCTTGTGTACCTCAAACCAAACACGCATCAAGTCCTCTTGACAAATTGATGCGAATGATGATGGATATGTCAAAGCGCCATGAAGAGAACATGACCTCTCTTCAGCACCAACTGGCGTAGCAAAATGCTGAGATCAGTCAATTACACATGACGACTTGATCTCAGGGCACTCTTCCCGCCCAACCTGTCCCAAACCCGTGAAATTTCGTACCCTGTGGTCCTCAACCGCAGGTACGACCTTCTCAGGGGCAGGTACATCAAATTCTGCAAGCTCCGAGCATTCCACCAAGATTTTAGGCTAATCCCGTTGCAGCACTACACTCTTATGTCCCTATTGCAAACCCTCCTCTGCCGTATGATCCCATTGGACCTGCATCGTCCAATGATATCACTACGAGGAGCGGTAAGCAGACAGTCGATCCACCTCAACCAGATCCTGGCCCATCTTCTTCTTCATCGCCCTCTCATTCAGGATGCGCACCGCAATCGCGAGTGGACGATACACCCAAATTGGTGCTAGAATCAGTCCCATTCCCTGAGGCTCTACTGAGGGAGCAAAAAGGCATAAAGAAAGATACACAGGCCTTTGATAACATGCGTAATTTGTTCAGGGATGTAGAAATCAAAGTACCCTTGCTCGAGGATATCGATCACATGCCTACTGTCGCCCGATTTTTCAAAGACTACACAACACCCAGGCGACAGTCAAAGAAAACCAAGAATCCAGTGGTTCTCTTGCCTCATGCGAGTTGTGGTATGCTGTCAAACCTACCACCGAAGCAGAAAGATCCGGCCACACCACTCATTTCCTATAGCATCCAAGGTTGCAATTTTAACCATGCCCTGCTTGATATAGGATCTTCCATAAATCTTATACCGACCATCATGCTCGAAAAATTTTCCTTGGGAAATCTGAAACCCACCCCAGTCACGTTACAGTTGGCAGATCGTTCTGTCAAAATCCCGAAGGGTGTGGTGGAAGACGTGGTGGTTAGGGTCAACAGTCTCTGTTTTCTTGTTGACTTTCCTGTTTTAGATATGGAAGTTCCTAGCTCACTTTCTGATTTTCCGATCATCCTTGGTCGACCTTTCTTGGCTACAACCTACGACCTTATCGACTGCGAGTCGGGCTGTATTGAGATTAACGTTGGATCTGCAAAGCTCAAGCTTAACATTTTCAAGGTAGCCAAGAACTTTGATTGTGATTGCATCGAGGATGACACGTCTGACGAGGACATGACCATCAGTGCATGTATTAGACTAATTGGGGCCTATTCAGACTGCTGCGGATTACCTGTAAACACTGATGACTGCCTGACAAACACAAATTGTGACATTCCCCCATCCCTCCCTTGCCCCGTACCTTCTCCTAGCCAGACTTCTGACGAGGTTTTCTTCGCTTCCCATACCTCATGGTCTGAGTCATATCCGGTCTACTCACCGCCGGTCCACACTCTTGAAGACCAAATTGCCCTTTCTTTCCCAACAAATCAGGCGGATTTGCAAATCCACACTGGGACCTTAAGCCCATATACTTCTCACTGGGGCTATTCTTTTTGGATCCATCTATCCAAGAAGCCCCTCTTCTTGGCCAATCTGAGGGCCAACTTCTTCCTGACTTGTTCTCCGATTCGCCTGGGACACTCTCATCCCATGAAATGCCAGACCCTTCACCATCCACCATCACTTTTCATGCCACTATCATGATTACTTCACTTTTCACTTCACCACCCACCATCCACCCACCCTACCACCCTGTTGTATACCCTGCACTTCTACTCTCATTACCCGATCTTTTGTCCTTCCTCTACCCTACCCTGCATGCATATGAGGACATAGCAATGTTTGGCATGGGGGGGTTGATTGCAATCCATAAGATCTGGGTATTTTATGGTATCATCCAGTTTCCACCTATTTATAAATATGCAAGAAAAAGAAAAAGAAAAAATATATATATATAGATGTAGTGTTTAGTAATGATCTGATGGCTGAAACAAAAATACAATAAGTGTTTATGGATATTCAACCTCTGTTTTGAAGACTTTCCAGGCCACCGAAGCTTGATTCGCTCAGGCTCAGCTTAATTCACTTGAGCATTAGCAAGATAGATCGGAATCTCTCCAAACTAAGGACGTATTCTTGTACCTAAGACACCAGTACAGATCCGTTGGTTTGCTTCTACTTGAGAGCCTAAGTAAACTTGGTTCACACCACACATATCAGGAAAGACCAGGTGAACATAAGATCCAACCCTAGTATTCATTAGGGAGGGTGGAGTCCTTACCTATCTGTGCAGGTAGACTTTTTATCCTAAGCTTTAGTCTTGTGTTTAGGAGCGACTCTTTCCACCAAGAAAAAACTCTCCCACCAAAAAGAAAAGTGTACTCCTTCAAGTAATGTTCTAAGAGATATACTGACACGTGTTTCAAAAAAAAGATGCAAATAAGTCAGTATATCTCACGAATGTCTATAAAGTCTCTACCCTAACTTCAGGGCAAGTTGCAAATACCCTATTTTTCCTGTGAGCCACAAATGTCAGAAAATGGGAGTTGAGTTTTCCATAATCTTTTAAGGGTCAATCCAAAAACACGAGCTAACACTGGGACCAACCTGTACTTAAAAATTCGTGAAACCCTAGGCTTGAGTCTTAATGTTCATCTGGTCAGTCTTGATCCTTCACTAAGCATAAGCCATAATCTCTTGAGCTCTCAAGCACGGCAAAAACCTCCTGGGTCCTGGAAATCGTACGTAAGGTTTAAATATCGAGAGTCCTGGTTAGTGGAGAGATGATCTTTGTCATATGAGACTTAAAGTACTGGTAGTCTTCTCTACAATTGGTTCTCACAATATCCAACAATAAACACACCTATGTTACCTCAGAAGAAAATCTTCAGCTTAAAAATCATTTCTAAACACATTACAAAAAAATGTTTTGCTAGGGACTAGCAAAAGATAGGCATGGGGGTATGATTGCACCGCAAAAATACACCTGCAATTGTGTCGTCTTGTGCTATTTCCTAGCATTATTAGTGCATATTAGGATTCCATAGTCGCATTTGTAAAAGTACATGCATACAAGCATTTAATTGAGAGGGGAGGAGAGTAAATAAATGGCCTCGCAATTCACATTTTCCTCAAGTGCTGCTTCTGAAAATTTCCATCTTCATTTTTTATTTCTTTTTTATTTTTTAAAAAAGAAATCTTCCCGCGGCTGCATGGAACAACTTCTCCTCGCGCCATTCCCTGCTCAAGCCCTTCCCTGCAGCTGCCTCTCCCAACCAAGCCACGCGCAAGCACGCACAGCCAGGGCGTGGCTGTGCATGCTCTCCTCTTCTTTAGAAAGAGGGCACGGCTTCTTCTTGCAGGCGGCCTGGTCCTCCACACAAAAACCCAACAGCAGAACTTCTTCTCCATGCCACCATCTCCTCCCTCCCCCTCCATACGCCAGCCCTCCACCTCTGAGGAGACACCTGGCGGACGGTGGTGCACAACCACCACCGTGAGTCAACCACCACCCTGCTCACCAAAGAGACAGTGGGCGTGGTGGCTCTTCCCTGACTTCTTCACTTTCCAGCACTTCAGCCATTACCACCAAGCTTCAGCTGTGAAGCTCAACTGCCATCGCATGCCCTGCAGCAGTCAGCTGAGCCCCACTGCAGCAGCAGCAGCAGCAAGGCGACAGTAGCGCACGCAACCCTTCGGCGCGTGCCTGCAAGTGCCCTTGCCTCCTCCTTCGCACTGCCCTCACCTCCAGCCTCTTCGCGCAAGCGCCTTGTCGTGCTCTCTCTTCCGCAATTGGCCACCATGCGCCACTGCAGCGGCCGGCCAAGCCTCACCACGCACCCCAGCAGCACCCGCAAGCCTCCACGCAAGTAGCAGGTTGCCCTCACCCTCCTCCGCGTGCGCCAACAGCCCTCTCCGCGTGCTCTGTAGCAACATCCCGCCCGCAAGCCACCAGCCGGAGCCACTCCACCATGTATGCCGAGCCATCTGCACTCACAGCACTGCCCGCTCCCAGTTGCGCGGCTTGCCCAGCCACTGCAGCCACTGTTCAAGCATTTCTGCGGAACACTGTGGCTACAGTGGGGTAACCGGTGAGTTTCTCACTTAACCGGTCACCTGGCACGCTGCAACCAGCCTTCGCCCGCACGCGCGTCTTGCCTCACGTTCTGCCAGCCCCTGCACAAGCCTGCGCCGTTCGCTCTCTTCGCCAACGCGCACATGCCAGCACCCACTCCAGCGCTTCACGCAGCGCGGTGCGCTGCGGCCTCTTCGCTCCCTCGCGCCCACACCCATCTGCATGCTGCGGCCTCTTCTCTCCATGCGCATACGTGCCTGCGTGCGCGCATGGGACCTCAGACGACTCCCACAGGTCTGCAGACGGCTTAACCCTCAGCAGAAGCCCTCTCTCTCTCTCGTGCTCTCTCTCTCTCTCTCTCGCAGCACTCTCTCCCTCTCTCTCTGCAGAAACACACACACACACACTATCGCACACACACACTCCCACCCATATATTATTATATACTTATATATATATACATATACATATATATATTGATATATACACATATATTTATATACATATATATTTACATATATACGTACACTTATATAAATATATATATATATATATATATATGTATATTTATACATATATCTATACATATATTAGTACTTATATAACTATGTATTAGTCTATATACGTATATCTATATACCTATATATATATATATATACACATATATACCTACCTATATACATATATTTATATACATATATATATATATAAATATACATACATATATACATTTATATCTATATAACTATATATACATATATTACTATATATATACATATACATCTATATAGTATCATATACATACATATACATATACTTATATATATATACATATATATACCTATATATTTATAACCATATATACATATAGATATATTTACATATATACATACATGTATATATATATATTTTCACATTACTTACCATACGTGGTATCGCGGGAATATCTGCACCAGTTGCTGATATTCCCCGATACACGCATACAAAAAAAAAGTGTGTTCGCATTCATCTTCCACCATCCATCCTACACCTTACATGTAGCACTTCATCCTATTGGTTGCGTCTTTCTAGACGACGACCGACTCGACACCGTGCTACACTCCATCTCTGCCTCCACCCCCACCCCTTTATACATATATAATATATACCTATATATATACTATATTTACTTTATTTCTGCTTCTCTTTCATGCCAATAAAAAGATAAAAAAAATATATAAAAGCAAAAAGATAATCCTTGACTTGTAGGTACTCCATCTTGTGAATAGCAAGACCCTTTTTGGACCCTGTTTTGGCTCAAAGCCAAGAACCTAATTTTGAGGGTGTGCCTTAAGGACAAGAACTACCAGAAAAAAAATCTAAACAGAAAAACACCAAAAACACAATAAACGAATGGAAGTGACTCATTGTAGGAAAGGCGTAGAAATTTGACTTGTAACCCCACTTCCCTAAGTTCGACCTTGGGCCTAAAAGTGACCAAGATAAAATCAAGTAGGCCAGGTTAAAAATTTTGTAAAGAGATGGCTAGGTCCGATTTAGGTTAACCACTATACACACTTCAACGATAAAATCACCATATTAACAACCTAAATGGGTCCGACGCCATATCTTTTCTTGGCACCATTGCCGGGGATCGAACTCGGGTTGCCTGCGTGACAGACGGGCATGGCTGTGCATGCTTGCGCATGGCTTGGCAGGGAGAGCCAGCCGCAAGGAAGGGCTTGAGCAGGGAATGGCACGAGGAGAAGAAGTTGTTCCATGCAGCCGCGGGAAGATTTTTTTTTAAAAATAAAAAAAAATAAAAAATGAAGATGGAAATTTTGTGAAGTAGCACTTGAGGAAAACATGAATTGCGAGGCCATTTATTTACTCTCCTCCCCTCTCAATTAAATGCTTGCATGCATGTATTTTTACAAATGCGACTTGGAACCCTAATATGCACTGATAATGCTAGGAAATAGCACAAGACGGCACAAATGGAGGTGTATTTTTGTGGTGCAATCATACCCCCATGCCTATCTTTTGCTAGTCCCTAGCAAAAAATTTTTTGTAATGTGTTTAGAAATGATTTTTAAGCTGAAGATTTTCTTCTAAGGCAACATAGGTGTGTTTATTGTTGGATATTGTGCGAACCAATTGTAAAGATGACTACCAGTACTTTAAGTCTCATATGACAAAGATCATCTCTGGACTAACCAGGACTCTTGATATTTAAACCTTAAGTGCAATTTCCAGGACTCAGGAGGTTTTTGCCATACTTGAGAGCTCAAGAGATTATGGCTTATGCTTAGTGAAGGATCAAGACTGACCAGATGAACATTAAGACTCAAGCCTGGGGTTTCATGAATTTTTAAGTACAGATTGGTCCCAATTTCAGCTTGTGTTTTTGGATTGACCCTTAAAATATGATGGAAAACTCAACTCCCATTTTCTGACATTTGTGGCTCATAGGAAAAATAGGGTATT
Organism: Thalassia testudinum; assembly: GCA_037157565.1. Lineage (NCBI taxonomy): Eukaryota > Viridiplantae > Streptophyta > Magnoliopsida > Alismatales > Hydrocharitaceae > Thalassia > Thalassia testudinum. Next base: position 123,867,073 of record JAZHRO010000014.1, on the reverse strand, counting down.
TGCGACTTGCCCTGAAGTTAGGGTAGAGACTTTACAGACATTTGTGAGATATACTGACTTATCTACATCTTTTTTTTTTTTTTTGAAACACGTGTCAGTATATCTCTTACAACATTATTTGAAGGAGCACACTTTTCTTTTTGGTGGGAGAGCTTTTTCTTGGTGGAAAGAGTTGCTTCTAAACACAAGACTAAAGCCTGGGATAAAAAGCCTACCTGCGTGCACAGGTAAGGACTCCACCCTCCCTAATGAACAGTAGGGTTGGATCTTATGTTCACCTGGTCTTTCCTGATATGTGTGGTGTGAACCAAGTTTACTTAGGCTCTCAAGTAGAAGCAAACCAACGGATCCTGTACTGGTGTCTTAGGTACAAGAATACATCCTTAGTTAGGAGAGATTCCGATCTATCTTGCCAATGCTCAAGTGAATTAAGCCGAGCCTGAGTGAATCAAGCTTCTGTGACCTGGAAAGTCTTCAAAACAGAGGTTGAATATCCATAAACACTTATTGTATTTTTGTTTCAGCCATCAGATCATTACTAAGCACTATATATATATATTTTTTCTTTTTCTTTTTCTTGCATATTTATAAATAGGTGGAAACTGGATAATACCATAAAATACCCAGATCCTTTGGATGCCTATCCACCATTAACCCATGATGCTACCACCACAGGTTGCATTGACAAAGAGCTTGATGTCTTCACGGAGTCCATGGTAAAAGGATTGAACTTGTTCCCACTTTGAACTTTGTGATGGGGGCACTTACGCATGAGATCCAAAAAATGATCCCAAGCCTTGTGTAGAGATTCTCCTCCTTGGGAGAAGTGCGTGATTTGGTGCCGCATCTGTTTGTACGCCAATGGGGTAGAATTTTTGCAGGAAGGTAGTTTGAAGTTCTCCCCATGTGTTGATCGTGTGTGGTTGAGTTTAAAACCAGTGAGCGGCTTTGTCAGACAGAGAGAATGAGAAGAGCTTTAAGAGTAATCCGTCCCGATTCTGCACATCTGCCCCAAAAGTGTGGGCCAGATGTTCTAGGTTTTTGATGTGTTGGAAAGGATCCTCGGAGTTCAAGCCATGAAATTTTTGGGTCATACGAAGCATGCTTGGCTTGAGATCTAACTCAGGTCCTCCCATGGGAATGTTGATTCGGGGTTCAATCTCTGCCGCTGTGGGATTATAGTGATCTCGCATTTGAGGATGCGGCAGTGGGTTGACGATGGCATTGGTTTGGTTTCGGAAATCTTTTAATTCTCAAAACATGCGAAAACCCTTTTCTCTCATGCATTAGCATGAGAGATTGGAAAGGTTTGAGAGCTTGGGATTTGGCTCAAAAGAAAGGTAATTTCTTGGCGAACTTCCCTTTTAAAATTTAGAGATATTCGTTAAGAAATCAAGGAGACCATGCCATATTTAGGTTGTCGAAATTTGTAGGAATAGGATTCATGGCGGTAGAACCTATTTGAAGAAAATGATGATAAAGATAGGGGTCTTTTTGTAATAAATTCAAAAGCTAGGGACCCATGTTGGAAAAAGGAAGTCAGACTTGGACCAAAGTGCAAACTAGATTGAAACTATCTCAGATTGGGCCTAAATTTTGGTATGGATATAATTTGGACCTAAGGAATAAAATGGTGAAGTTAGATCTTGGTTTTGATCTAGTTTGACTGCGTAATTTGCATAATTACCTAAATTAGTGTAAATGTCAGCATAAGACTCTATTTTGGGTCAAGATGTGTTCTGATGGTCAAATTGAAGGCACCAAACCCTAAAGAATAGTTTTCTTTGAATTTTAGAGAGTTTAGGTGAATTTTACCCTGACAAGAACCTCAGTTACTTAAGCAAGTTAGTTTTTAGGGTTTAAGAAGTTATTTAATTCTCAAAAAAAGTGAAAACCCTTTTCTGTCTGTATTAACCCACTTATTGGACATTTAAGGTCATTTGACCCTTAATGAACCCTTAACAAAACTTGTGTTTATTCTATTTTTGTGATAGAATGGTAAATTTACAGAAATAATGCTATATTCTTGTTTTCTTCTCAAATCAATGTTTTTTGCCCTTATGACCTTCTGATGGATATATAGGAGCTTTAATTGACTTAATCAGATTAAATTGAGCTAGTTATGGCTCATGATGGTGTTCCAATCAATTGGATTGTGTTATGTTGCATTGGTAGTTACAATAAAAAGAAGAAAAAAAGAAAAAAAGGAAAAATAGAGAAGAAAAGAAAAAATAGAGAAAAAGAAGAATAAAATATATAGAAAAAGAAAGAAAAGAGAGAAAATTATAAAAAAAAAAGTGTTTGATTTCATAGTTGTGTTTGTCTTAATTCGTTATGAATAAATTTCATTGAGGCAACAATACCTACTACCATTTGCCATCCACTAAATATGATCCGTTCCTACTTTTCTGGCTGACGAATTCTGACTTAGTTGTAGGGTTATCAGAACTTTATTAAATTGTTAATGCCATGTGAGGCCACTAAATATTGAGTGTATTTACACAATCTGGTGAAATGTGAGCTAAAAAAAAAAGAAAAAAAATGTAGAGGGAGAGTGAGTGCAAAGGAACTAAAAGAGACTATAGTTTTGAGACTCTCTCTGGGTTGACTTGTTTGATAGTCTAGAGATCTAAAGTCTGTAGTACTAGTCTCTATGTAGCATCTGATGAGTGTGAGCCACAAATATAAAAATATTTGACTCAAACATCTTCTACCTAAGTTAGAAAGTCAACGTGGAAAGTTCAGATTATTTGTATCCCTAAGGGAAGAAGTTTATCTATTCTGATAGAATTTTTACCAAAGGTCAAGTATGAACTTTAAGTGTAGGTTGATTTTTCACTTGGATTCAATGCTTAAGCTACTATCGCTACACTTTCACGTCAGTTGGATTTCTAAATTTTTGAAAGAAAATAAGAAGAAATCTACCGTCAAACCCTTGACAAAAGAATAAGCAGTCCTTCGAGGGGCTGAGTTGTAAATAGCATGGATTAAATGCCTTGCATTCATTTTTCATTCTTGCATTTGCTAGGGATTAGCAAAGTTTAGGTATGGGGTTATGATTACCAAGCAATCAAAGGTTTTAAAATGCCTAGATTAAGGTAGACTTCTAGCATGGTTATAAATATTGCATTCATTCCATGCATAGTTTGCATTTGCATCATATTTACTTGCTTATTTATAAATAATGCATTTTATGAACCCAATTTTGATATAATGTCTCATCTTGTGATTATAGGTCCATATGGTCATAATAAATCAAGAAAAAGACCAAGAAATAAGATGAAGGAAATGAGAAGAAAAGATCCAAGAAGCCAAAGAATAGAAGAAGAAATAAAAGGAGAAGAGGAAGAGAAATAAGCCCATGAACCCATCCACCATCAAATAAACCTATTCCTAAACCCACCTAATTAAGCCTCAAGCCAATTTCTTTTTCCTAATCCCAATTTCCCTATTTATGAACCCACCTAGATCCTAATTAAACCTCACCTATTCCTAACTAGACCCACTACAACCTAATATAGGCTAACCCAAAACCCATGCAACTTCACCCCAAATCCTACGTCCACCGTCATTGCCATAAAATCCCACCCATTCATATCACTTCTCAAATCCCATGTCCACCGTTCCCATGCAACAAAATCATTCCCAACACCCTACGTAACTTATGCCCCAAACCACATGCACACAACACCAACCATTCCACGAAAACATAATCCAAATCCCATATCCCACACCAAATCCCCCACCACGTCAGACACATCGACCGTATTTCCCACGCCCATCCTCCCTCACCGACTTTTCTCCATTGAAGAAAACCATCCAACTGGAAATCCCACGTATTCCCTCACCTCTCCATTTATCTTCTCTCTCTCCCTCTCTCTCGTATTTACAAGAAAAAAAAAAAATCAAACCCACGTACCCAATATCACCAAGCGAAATTTATTTTATCCCCCTTACACCGACGTTACAACATCCAAATATCCTTCCAACGATTTCCCACCAAATATCTCCACCGAATATAGAATCCAACGCCCTCTACCTCTCTCTAGGAAGCACCCCATCCATCCCTCCTCTTCTCCTACCGATCATCATCTCTATCCCCCTCTCTGAATACTTTCTACTCCACCACTCACCAAGGCCATCCTTGGTAAACCATTGCTGCTCTACCACTTATTTCAAAGGATACCGAGGATTACTCCTTGGTGCCCTCTTTTTATAGATAGTTTTTCTCATTAGTTTTATTAGTTAATTTCTAGTATATTTAGTTCTAGTAATTCTAGTACTTATCATATTATGTACTTAACTATGTGTAAGAAACTTTCATGATTGCTATTTGAAAAAAAAAAAAATCTTGCCTATTTCTTTCTAGTATCTAATTCGAGTAGATCTTTATTTTCAAAAATAAAAAATTGAAAAAAAAATTGTAAAACAAAAATCGAAAAAGAAAAAACATATTCGTATTGGGAGTCTAGTTAGCATATCAATTTTAATTTCACATTTTTCGCTTCCCTAAGTTTGACTGGGACTAACCAAGTTTTCGTTACATTTTATTTGTCAACGTATTTTCATGCTATACTATGACAGATTATTCAAGAACACAATTTCACGTCCAACAGAACCTAAATCTGTAAACGATTCATTCACTTATGATTTTTGGGTTGTAGCAATGCAAGAAGAATTGAACCAATTTGAAAGAAATGATGTTTAGAAATTAGTTTGTAAGCCAAAATCTCAATCTATCATTGGAGCAAAATGGGTCTTTAGAAATATGCCTGATGAATCAAGAAAAGTTGCAAGAAATGAAGCTAGACTTGTGGCTAAAGGCTACAATCAAGAAGAAAGAATCGATCTTGCTGAAACCTATGTCTTGTAGCTAGACTAGAATCCATTGGAATGTTACTAGCTTTTGCTGCTTATATGGGATTTAAACAATTCCAGATGGATGTCAAAAGTGCATTTTTCAATAGATTTCTAAAAGAAGAAGTCTATATGAAACAAACCCCTGGCTTTGAAAGTACAAAAAACCTTGATCATGTTTTCAAACTAAACAAAGTATTATACAGACTTAATCAAGTTCCTTGAGCTTGGCATGAAAGACTAAGAAACTACCTAATACAAAATGAGTTCAAAATTGGCTTAATTAATCCAACCTTATTTACTAAGAGAAAAGATAACCAACTAATTGTAATCCAAATTTATGTTGGAGACAAAATATTTGGTGCTACTGATGATCTTCTATGCCAAGAGTTCACAAAAGTTATGCAGGATCAATTCGAGATGAGGCTAATGGGAGAATTAAAGTTCTTCCTAGGGTTATAGATTGATCAGCTGGAAGATGGAATCTTCATTTCGCAGACCAAATACACAAAGGTGATTTTAAGAAGTTCGGAATGGATAAAACTAAAGGTAAAGACACACTAATGGCTACCACAACAAAACTCAAAGAAGATGAGTCAGGTGTGTAGATCAGAAGCTATATAGAAGTATGATAGGATCTTTGTTGTACATGACTACTTGTAGACTTGACATACTTTTTAGTTCTTGTCTATGAGCTAGATTTCAAGTAAACCCTAAGGAATCACACCTTAATGCCTTAAAAATAGATATTTAAGAACCTACTTAACACTAAAAAGAGGGTTTAGGGTTTGTCTGTTCTATCCTAAATCAACCACACTTGACTTACTCTCCTACTGTGATACTGATTATGTAGGAAGTTAGACTGATTGCAAGAGTACTAGTGAAACGTGGCAATTTCTCAAAAATTCCCTAGTATCTTGGGTCAACAAGAAACAAAACAATGTCTCCATATCCACAACTGAAGCTAAATATATTGCTACCTCCTTAGCATGTTCACAGATCTTGTGGATGAAATGAACACTTAGAGATTTTGGATTAAAATTTGAAAACACTAGAATCCTCTGTGACAATATTAGTGCAATAAACCTGTCCAAAAATCCTATTCAACATTCTAGAACAAAACATATGTTAGTGGCATAAGAAGGGGGGTTGAATTGTACAATAAAATTCATAAACGATCATAACTAAAAATATGCAGGTATTTAGAGACGAAACCCTTGAGGGAAAAACCTCTACCTAGATCTCTCAATCTAGGATTTTGCCCCTATACAAGTAGGAATTACTAATAATAAATAATTTTACAATTCCCCTCTTTCTGAACAAACCTCAAGAAGAGTTTCGCCCCTCTGCTAAGAGAAAATGGGAAACCCACAAATCAGGTAACCAAATAAACTATCAGAAACAATAAAATATATTCCTATATGCCTTGAATAAAAGAATTAGAATACTCCCTTATCAAACCTATGAGCAGCAGGAAGAAGGTTTGCTCTCAAAAAACAACACAAATGGAGCACAAGAGAGAACACAGGAGAGCACAAATGAGATCAAGAACTTGTTAAATGAGTAGAATGTATTTTTCTTTGTTGTGTGCTTAAGGCTACCTATGGGGCTATATATAGGTGTATAGGGTCTGATTTAGGTCTAGGTAGTCATTGGAATTTGAATTGAAATGGAATAAATTAAGGTAGAATGACTACAATACATTTACTCAAAGTTTGACTGTATCAGACGTCCAAAAAACCATGACAGCCATCCAAAAAGACTATTTCAGACATCTGAGAATAAACTAGGATGTCTGAAAAAGCTCCAGAGAAAAAGTAGTCGTTACTGGATTTCAGAAGATCAAATACAAGGACGTTTGAACAAAAACTTAGACATCTAAACATATAGTTTCAGACATCTGAAAATTAAATCGGACGTCTGACAAAGCTTCAGGGTCAAAGTGATCATTACTGGAATGAAGTTGGACCCAAACAAGGATTCAAAGACATATGGTTATACGTCTTACTAGATGTCTGATCAAGAGTGTAGACGTCTCAAAAAGAATCATTAGACGTTTGAATAAATGCAATGACGTCTGATGGCTTACAACGGTCCAAAATCAACAAGAAACTAACATAGTCAATTGCAGTAAATTTGATCGTTGGATAGAAAGTGAACATTGATTAGTTTCAGATGGCTCAAGAAGATGACAGACATCTGAAATACACCTAAGATTATGACCATTGTTCTATTGAGTTAAAGAGATATCAAAAGCTCGAGGAAGCATCTAAAAGACAATACTAGATGCTTGAAAAAGATAACAAATGTTTGAAAAACCTAGATAGCAGTGGTTGCAAAGACTGGCTATGAATCTAGGCTCTGGACAAGATCTTGGACGTCTAGAGAAGTAAATCAGATGTGTTATAAATCATACTCAAACGTCTGAAGAGGAAAATAGACATCTTAAAAGACCAACAGAAGTAAATCCTAACAAATATAAAGATACAAATATGGATAGGACAATTCTAAAGGCATCTTACGGATAATAAAGGCTTTTTTACATTCTAAGCAAATAAATAAAATAGAATATAAAAGAAGTTCTTTTGACCTTCCTTTTCCACGATCCTTTTCTTTGAATCCTTCTTGCAATATGTTAGTCTTTTCCAAGAAATTGATCATTTATCATTATCAAAAATATAATTATAGACATAGTAACAGTAATCTCCCTCTTTTTGTAATGGCAAAAGATATTTATATGGTATACTCCCCCCTAAATAAATGCTTATGTGCTCCCCCTATCAAAAAGAAACTTAGATGCTTTTATCAATCATATCTCCCCCTTTTTGGCATTAGAAAAAAAATAAATGCTTTAAGATAAAGACATTCTCAAATAAAAATCAAATTGAAATGAGAAAGTTAGAAACAAACATACTACATGAGTCAATAATGTCACAAACTAATAAAACAAAAAGAAATCATGATGATCATAACAAGGTTTTAATAACACTGAAAGTAGATTCCTAATTGGTGCAAAGCGGCCATCTAAAAACAAGAATCAAAGTTTCTTCTTTCCATTGGAGTATCCACACTCCAAGTTCTTCATAAGGTCTTCAGGATAAGAATGTTGCAAAGCATATTGCTTTGTGAAGCTCCTTAGATAATCATGACCTTCATGTTGCCTCTTTAGTTGAAGGTTCATTCCATCAAACATGGCTTTTTGAAAAGCCTCTTGATTTCCCTGTACATTTTCCCAAGAGTATTCCCAAGAAATGGATTAGAAGGAATGATTAGAAGGATTGGGAAGCATGAGGGAGACTTGTGTGGAAGTAGGCGATTGAGAAGGTGGAGACTAAGGAACTTCTTCCTCTACCTATTCTTCTTCAGTTCCTTTCTTAAGACCCATAAGAAGTAAAGTAGTGCGATCAAACTTCTTAATAGATTCATCTACAAATTGGCATTTCAAATCAAGATTGAAATGGAGAAGCATGTTGGAAATAAAGGCACCTAAAGGAAGGTTCCTATGGTGTGTGCTACATAATGTATCCATGATTAAATCACACCAATTCATTTTTGTGCGGTTTAATAAAGCATATAGGATGTAGGCAATCTCCCTAGAAATGTGATCAAAAGATCTTGATTTTCCATGTAAGTTCCATGAGGCAAGTCTAGCTAAAATGCAAGGCACAACTGTAAGATGACGAGATTCTAGTTTCTTCCCTTCAAAATAAACATCTTTAACTAATGTTTTTGTAGCAGTGGAGACAGTTACCTCTTTTGCAATGTCCCGCCAATGAACTCCTGAGTCGGTAGTGCAAGTGATAGAAGAAATTACTTCATTAGTCATGGTAAAGGATACATTTAAAACACTAGATTTTAGGATAGAGGTATTAGGTGTGGAGTCATTCAATAGATTGGCATAAAACAATTTCACAAGCTCGGGAAAGATGCCAAGAAATTTTCCTCCAGGAAAAAATTCTTCATCAAAGAAATGTTGAATTCCTTGGGCTTGAAATAGGGCTAGGAGACCATAATCCTTAAAGTTATCCAATATAATTGGTCTACCGCCCTTGACCTTAAACTTCTCAAAATTATTAAGTTTTTGGGAGGCCTTTCTGATTAGGAAAAATTGTTCCATTACATTAGGTAATTGTTCTTCTTCAAGAGGTGGATTACTAGGTCCAGCACTCTTTTGCTTCCTACAAGGCATAATGAGGAAAAGAGAGAAGAACAAGCTTTTAAGAAACAAAAGTAGATGCCTAGTATGAAAGTTAGATGTCTGAAATCACAATCAGACGACTAAAAAATTAAATCGGATGTCCGATAGTTTGAGAGATAAAAATTATAACAGTAGACGTCTGAAACAGTAAGAAGATGTCCAAAAAATAGATAGAACAAAGAGATTCCCAAAAACCCAAAAAAAATCGAAGAAGAGAGTCAATCACAGGCACAAATATATCCTCATAAAAGTTTTTATTGAATGAAAATACAAGATCTAGGTGATAAGATGTAGTGATTACCAAAGGAAGAATATATGATCTTCCTTACCAAGTGGCCTTCTTAGAATAAGAGAGGAGGATGAGGCAACAGACGTTCGGTGAGCGTAGGAGATGTCTGATGATAACGATGGCTTCGAGAGATAACCGGGTTTGATTGTTATGTCGTTGTAATATAGCCAGTTGTTGCCATCATTTCAAATATATAAATTTTTTACTCGGAAAAGAGTTCCCGAGGTCGAACTCAGGGAGCAAGTTGTATTCTAGAGATATACATGTTTCTTTTACAAAAATAAACAAAGAGAGAGAAAGAATTTGGTGTCTTTTTTTTTTCTCTTTGTTTCTGCTCGTCTCAGATCTTCTTCTTCTTAGTTCTGCAGAGGTGATGCTCTTCTTTCTTTCTTCAGATCTCCTTCTTTCTTCTTTGTTCTGCAGAGGTGATCTTCTTCTTCTTTGTTCTGCAGAGGTGATGCTCTTCTTTCTTTCTTCAGATCTCCTCCTTTCTTCTTTGTTCTGCAGAGGTGATCTTCTTTCTTTCTTCAGATCTCCTTCTTTCTTCTTTGTTCTGCAGAGGTGATCTTCTTCTTCTTTGTTCTGCAGAGGTGATCTTCTTTCTTTCTTCAGATCTCCATGTTCCTTCTTTTCTTTTTCCAGTCAGGGACGTCGCCCCTCCTTCTTTCTTCTTTTCCCTTCAGGCCGTCGTCTGATTTCCAAATCAGACGACTTAAACTGCCTGTTGCTACAGTGTCTTCCTCAGCTTCCTTCTTCTTCACCTGTTCTTGCACACTTCAGAGCTTACGTCAGAGGACAAAACCTACTCTACCCTCTCCCCCGCGTCTCTCTCTCTCTGAAACCACTCTTGGGAAAGCTCTCCCAGAGCTGCCGGGTAATCGGGTACGGGTCGTGCCCGGGTCCAGGCCCACCGGCGTGCGTGGTGGGCGAGGAGTGTAGGTCAGTCTAAGTCGGGTCGGGTCGGGTCAGGTCCGCGGGGCGTGAGCACGGACGAGACCGGGTAACCGGGCGGGTGAAGGGGACCTCACCCCGTGTGCTGAGGCAGTAATCCTCCAGCACTTTTGCATCTTATATCGCTGCGCCTCTTCAGACTTTTCCGAGGTGGGACTAAATGTCCCACCTCAATTGCGCGCCCGCAGCGGGGAAAGCAGCGGGAGATCGCGGCGTCACGCGAAGCCTTCTGCCTTAGCTGCGAGCCTGGTGTTTTGTCGAAACGCCTCGCAAGGCCTGGGAGTCGAATCTGGGCGTGGCGCTGAGCGTGGCGTGCCTGTAGCTGCAGGCGGAAGCAGCTCCTTCTGCACGGCAATGGCGGCGGAGGTCGGGTGGCCTGTTCACAGAAAAATGGCCTCTCGGCCTAATCAGAAAGTGCCGGGAGCTTCGCCAGGGTGCGGCGAAGCTCGTGTGGGTGGTGGCGAGGCGTGGGGCGGCGTGCAAGGGCTGCCCTAGGTCGGACTGTGGGTCGGAGGATGGGTTTGTTGGGGGAAGCGTTACGGAGGTGTGGAGTGGCAGTGAAGGGGTGGGGGGTGCTCAGTGTGATGAGGCGGAGGTTCGGTGAGGGTCGGCGAGGTGTGTGAGGCTGTGGAGCGATGGGAGCATCTCGCCGGAGGGTGGCCAGAGACGAAGGGGGTGACGATGGTCAGGGTCGGTCGAGGGCTTAATTGAATAAATTGAAGGCGGGGAAAGAAAGAGGAGAAGAAGGGGAGTAGTTCTAGCTTACTTGCAGGGACGAAGGGGGAGGAACAGGGCGACAGTCGTATCGACTGTCGCCGGAGAAGACGATGCTCAGGGAAAGGGGCGGCGGCGAGCAGAGAGCCGGAGAGGCGCCAGCTGGGTGCGGCGTGGCGCGGGAAGAGCAGGGGAGGAAGTCTCTGCTGCTGGTATTGCGGCAGAGCGAAGAGGAGAAGGGGGAGGAACCGCCGGAGCTGGTGAGCGTCTGCCGGAGAGAGAAGAGAGGAAAGTTGGGGGTTTTCTCCGTCAGACCCGAGCTACCCCGGTCGGTGGAGCAACGGGGGGTATTTATAGGGATCAAACAGGGAGGAAGGCGGAGGGAGACGACGTGTCTCCCTCGCCGGAGGATGGCCAGAAACAAAAACCCATACCATCCGTGCGTTCGCACGGCCGGTATGGTGGGTTACAACGACCAAGGGGGTGTCCCTGCGACGGCTGACGACGCAGGGCACCCCCGGTTTACTTGCCAGGTCCCCCCCCTCACCCTGCGCGGCGCCATGCTCCGCGCAAGGTCGCCGGAGCATGGTGCTGGCAGGTTTTGCAGGGCGGACCTGATTGCAAAGAACGAAGGAGAGTTAGGGGCCAAAATGCGAGGGTTCAAAAGTTGAGGGCCAAAAAGTAAATATATGAGGACCAAAGTGTAAAGTTGGTCAAGGAGGTCTCTTCTTAGGCTCAAGTTTTTATACATGACTGATTAGGACCTAAGGAATCTGATGGTGAATTTTATTTCTATATTAAACCTTGTTTGACCGGTCAATTTATGCGAAAACCCAAATTAAGTTATTAATTGGGCATGGTTCTCAATGTAGGTCAAAATGGGTTCTGAAGTCCAAATTGAAGGTTCTAAACCCTAGAGATTATTTTTCTATGAATTTTAGAGGGTTTATTCTATTTTTACTTTGCCTCGAACCTCGTGAATTGAAGTGGGTTGTTTTAGGGTTACAGATTATCATTTAGTTTCTTGGAATTGCTGTAGCCCTTGCTAGATCATTTCATCCCACTTTTATTCTTATTAAGTTGCTTTGACCTGTGTTTGGGCCCTGAATTACCCTGTATGCAGATTATACTGGTAAAATTGTATTTTTACCCCTTATGACTTGTTTTCTCCTTAAACTCAGAATTCTCTGAGTTAAGCCTTTCCTTGAGTTATGTAGGAGCTTTTATCCTTTGTATTGGGTCAAAATGAGCTAGTTATGGCTCATGATGAGGTTCTCATCATACCCCCATGCCTAGCTTTTGCTAGTCCCTTAGCAAAAACTTAAGGTTTCAACCCTTGTTCTAGACCATGAAGTTTTTAATAGTTTTAGATAAGTGCCTTTTTTATTTGAGCATAGATTAGGTTAGAATGCTGACCATAGGCCTAAAAGGTACTCTAGTACCAATCAAGATCCAAATCTGTCTAGCCTTAGCCTCAGTCTTTAGCAAAGGTTTTTAAGGTCCACAAGAACTAACCTAAGGTTTATTGGACTTTGTGGTTAAAGCACCCGTGCTTGAAATGATTTTAGCCCTGGCTCAGTTCGCAGTGCGTTTTGTAAGAGAGAGATAGAAAGTTTTTCTGTTTGGAGAGTTTTCTCTCTCTTTTTCTTTTTAGTTCTAGCCTAGGATTGGCTTTTCAACACGGTCTGTATCAGATTCCTTGCTCCCATCATCAATCCTCAAGGGTTCCTGGCGATCGATGCTTCGAGATAGCACCGCCCATGGCAACCCCTGGAACCCTGGCTATTGAGATTTCGAGATAATCCCATCCATGGTGTTCCGTGGCCGAATCCAGACCCTGGCAATTGACACTTCGAGATAATGCCATCCATGGAATTTGAATCAGCAGAGTGCTTACACGCCCCCAGTAGGATATGTAAATATCCTAAGAGACAAGCACCGAGGAGATGATATTTTGTTACGCATCTTCGAGGGGATTTCCCGCCTCTCCGCGCTGGGAACTCGTCCAAATCAACTTGTGTTGATCGGCCGCTCCTATTCTAGGTGTTCCTTTCAGAATTTTGCGACGCTTCTGCGTGATTCTGATTTTTACGCTTATTGAACCAGGCTGTGTGTGAGGTTAGGGTGCTTAGGTTACTGAGTCCCATAAACCAAAAATTAGTTAACGAGTCCGAATACTCCCTAAGCCTTAGACCTAATACTTCAGCTTTTCATTTTCCTCAACCTCTTGAGGAGTGTCCAGATCTTAATGGGTACTAAGAGTCTATTCAAGAATGCCTAAGGTTTGCATTCTTACTAATCTCATTGTGCACTTTTCAGTTATTCTCTTGAATGAGGTCTAGAACTTAGGTTAATTCCTTAGTTCCTTACTAATGACTATCACCTTTTCTTATAATTTTGTGCTCCTTTTTCATTTTGTTTCTCTTCTCCTTCACAAAATTTCCTTCTCCTCTTTTCCTCTTATTCTTTTTCGAAAAAAATTTTTTAATTTTTATGGTGTTTTTGGCATATGTGAATTTTTTTGTTTGAAACCTTTTCTTACAAGTTTTGCACTTTCATACCCCCCCATGCCTAAGATTTGCAATGTCCTCATTGTAACCTAGGGGGTCTTAGTTCATTCCTTAAGACAGAAATTTGGATGAGTGGATGGGTCGGGTTGAATTTTTGCGGACGATTTCAAATCCCAGATGCAAGCATCTGAGTTGGGGTCGGCTGTCTACAAGGGTGAACTTCGAGTGCTAAAAGGTGTCAGAACAAGTTTCAGGTTTTCAAAGAGAATGACGGGCTGCCTCCCGTTAAGCGCTGAGTTTTACGCCATCGGCTGGGCGCAATAAGCTCAAGGGGAAAGGAGGATATAAGATGCCTCAGCCAAATCAGTAGAAGTTACATCGATGAACGGCTTGAGTCTCTGACCGTTCACGATGAAAGGTTCAGAATCGTGGCTGAGTGGACTGATTTCGATTGCTCCATTTCCAAAAACCTGTCGGACCAAATATGGTCCGACCCACTTAGATCTCAGTTTTCCTGGGAAGAGTTTGAGTCGGGTATCAAAGAGTAGGACCTTTTGCCCAGGATGAAAGATCTTTCTCGAGATGTGTTTGTCGTGGAAGGCTTTAACCCGCTCCTTGTAGATTTGCGAGTTCTCGTACGCGTCTATGCGTAATTCATCGATCTCGCTGATTTGGAGTTTTCTGTGGGTCCCAGCCTTGGAAAGATCTAGATTACAGTTCCGTACTGCCCAATAGGCTTTATGCTCCAGTTCGACGGGAAGGTGGCATGCCTTTCCGTACACCAGCCTAAAGGGAGACATGCCTAATTGGGTTTTGTGGGCGGTCCTATAGGCCCACAGTGCTTCCGGAAGTCGGGACGACCAGTCCTTCCTGTCAGGTCGAACAGTGACTTGCAGGATTTTCTTGATCTCCCGATTGGACAGCTCAGCTAGACCATTAGTTTGGGGGTGGTAAGGAGTAGAGATTCGGTGAGACACCCCGTATTTGGTCATCAGTGACCTAAACTGAGCATTTGTGAAATGGGTCCCCCCATCAGAGATTATTGCACGAGGAATCCCGAACCTTGAGAAAATGTGTTGATGAATGAATTTGAGAACGATTTTGTGATCACAGGTTCGGGTTGGTATGGCTTCGATCCATTTGGACACGTAGTCCACAGCCAACAGAATGTATTCAAAACCATCCGAAACAGGAAAGGGGCCCATAAAATCAATCCCCCAAACATCAAAGATTTCGCATACTAGAATCGGTTGCATAGGCATCATGTCGCGATGGCTCATGTTGCCCAAAGTCTGGCAACGACTGCATGCCTTGCAGTGATTGTATGCGTCTTTGAACAGTGTGGGCCAGTAAAAGCCGCACTGGAGGACTTTTGATGCGGTTTTATGCCCGGCAAAATGGCCACCGCATGCCTGGTCATGGCAGAAAGAGAGGATGCTGTTGAATTCCCCTTCCGGGACACATCTCCGGATGATCTGATCGGCACCTATGCGGAAGAGGTACGGGTCTTCCCAAATGTAATACTTGGCATCGAAGCGTAATTTGTCTTTCTTGGCCTTCGGCCAATCGGACGGGGTCTGATGAGATGCCAAGTAATTTACTATATTAGCAAACCATGGAAGACTAGTACCAATAGTCAGCAGGTGCTCATCGGGAAAATGCTCAGTGATGGGTCCGGAAGGGTCAATTATTTCAGAAGGAAGACGGGACAAGTGATCAGCTACCACGTTTTGCTTTCCCGCTTTGTCGCGAATCTCAAGGTCAAATTCTTGCAACAGCAAGATCCATCGGATTAATCGAGGTTTCGCGTCCTTCTTTGCAAGGAGATGCCTCGCAGCTGTGTGATCCGAGTATATGATGACACGGGAACCCAGAAGGTACGATCTGAACTTTTCTAGGGCAAATACTACAGCTAGCAGTTCTTTCTCAGTAACCGTATAGTTACGCTGAGCCTCATCGAGTGTTTTGCTGGCGTAGTAAATGACCACAGGTTTCTTATCATTTTTCTGTCCCAAAACCGCTCCTACAGCGAAGTCGGATGCATCACACATGATCTCAAAGGGTTGAGACCAATCAGGGGACTGTAGGATCGGGGCTTGGGTGACTCGGTCACGCAGGATTTCGAATGCTTGAGTGCATTCCTTGGAGATTTCGAAGGGAACATCCTTGGAGAGAAGAGTGGTCAGGGGGCGTGCGATTTTTGAAAAATCAGGGATAAATCGTCGATAAAAATCGACATGCCCTAAAAAGGATCGGATGTCCCTGATCGAGCTAGGCATAGGAAGGTGAGAAATCAGATTAACCTTAGCTCGATCCACTTGGATACCTTTCTCCGAAATTGCGTGTCCCAGGACAATTCCCTCAGGCACCATGAAATGGCTCTTTTCCCAGGAAAGAACCAAATTCACATCGATGCACCGCCTGAGTATCTGGACCAAGTGTTGGAGGCAATCGTCGAATGATGCTCCGAAAACTGAAAAGTCATCCATGAAGACTTCCAGATAATCACCTACCATATCTGAGAATATGGCAAGCATGCATCGCTGAAAAGTAGTGGGTGCATTGCAAAGACCGAAAGGCATCCTTCGGAAAGCGTATGTTCCGAAGGGGCAGGTGAACGTGGTCTTTTCTTGGTCCTCAGGATGGATTGCCACCTGGTTATAACCGGAGTACCCGTCAAGAAAGCAGAAGAACCTATTTCCCGCTAGTTTTTCGAGAATTTGATCATTGAAGGGTAGTGGGAAATGATCCTTCTTTGTGGAGGAATTGAGTCGACGGTAATCTATACAGACTCTCCACGAGTTGGCTAATCGGGTAGGAATGATTTCTCCGGTCTCAGTCGTTATAGTGGTGAGTCCTGCCTTCTTGGGCACGACCTGAATTGGGCTCACCCAACGACTATCGGAGATCGGGTAGATGATTCCGGCATCTAACCATTTGATGATCTCCTTTTTCACGACCTCCTGCCGATTGGGGTTTAAGCGTCTCTGCATTTCACGAGAAGGTCGTGTGCCCTCTTCTGAATAGATATGATGAGTACAATAAGAGGGACTTATTCCAGTCAAATCATCGAGAGTCCTTCCGATGGCTCTGCGATGTTGCTGGAGGACAATAATCAGATGGGATTCCTGTTCAGGACTGAGGTTGGAATTGATAATCACAGGAAAGGTCTGATTAGAACCCAAAAATACGTATTTCAAGTGAGCAGGAAGGGGTTTCAGTTCGAGGATGGGGTTTTCAGTAGCAGCGGGTGGTTCAGTATAGATGTGAGGTTCAAGGGTGGAGGTTACTGGGTTGTTCATATCTGGATTCGACTCCTCTGTTTGCAGGTCAAGATCCTTCTGTGGTTGATGAGGCATAATCGAGTCATTCTGGAGGTGTGATTCATCAACCAAAGTCTTGATGTCACAAATTTGTTCGATGACGCCGCAATTAATTCCATGTTGGGCCTTAAATATATCAATTTTTAGTGTTTGATCTCCAAACTTAAGCTCTATTTGGCCCTCCTCACAGCTGATGTTGGCTCTAGCAGTAGTCAAGAAAGGTCTCCCTAGAATGATTGGTGTATCCCTAGGGTTCTCAGGTGCATCCATATCTAAGACTATAAAGTCCACTGGAAAATAGAAATCCCGCACTCTCACGATAACATCCTCGAAAATCCCTTTTGGTGACTTTATAGATCGATCTGCTAATTGTAATGTCACCTCGGTTGGTTTCAGCTCAGATTCTTCTAGATGGTCAAGTAAGGATGTGGGTATCAGGTTTATGGATGCACCCAAGTCTAACAATGCTCTATCAAATTGGGTACCACCTATCTTACAGGAAATCAGGGGAGTTCCAGGATCTTTTGCCTTGGGTGGGAGTCTACTGAGGATTACAGAGCTGGCTTGTTCTGACAGAACAATTGGGCTCCCTCCCTTGGTTCGCGGCCTACGCTGGGGTGTACATATATTCTTTAAAAATCGTGCGTAAGCTGGTACGTGGCGGATTGCATCCATCAAGGGGATGTTTATGTGGACCTGCTCAAAGAGCTTGACCAGGTCCTCCTCAGGGGCCACGGGTTTGGTGGTCTTCTTTCCCTTGGTCAGGGCCTCGGGAAACGGGATCTTGGTTGGTTCTTCTAAGATAGGTCCAGGTTGTGGATCTGGAACAGCGGTACCTTGGATAACTATCCTAGGGTCATGGTTATCAGGCTGGGAGTGGTTTGGATAATGCGGGTCTTGAGTTGTTTTACCACTACGTGTTGTTACAGAATTTAATCCGGCCTGATTTTGGTTTGGGTTTGGTAGGAGGGGTGGCTGCTGCTGAAATCCCGCATAAGAAGTTGAGGCTTCCATCTCGTCTGGAGATGGAGCAGTAGGAGCCTGATAAATCCATTGGGCGTGGCCTAAATTTGGATTCATAACGCGCTTCTGGGTTGGCACGTTATTTGGGTTAGGAAGAGGTTGGGAGGGGAGTGTGCCTGGTTGGCGAGAATTTGCCAACTGAGCCAGTTGAGTTTTAACTTCTGTAAGCTCGTCCTTGTGCTGTTTCTGAATAGCCGCATTCATTTTTTGAATGTCAGCCAGAGTCTGAAGGATTAAGGACATTTGATCTTGATTTGGCCCTGATGGATAAGTAGGGTTGGGCCGAGGCTGAGGCGGCTGGTAGTGACGAGAGGGCTGTGGGCGGGACTGAAAAGGTGGTCTTTGGGTTTGGGAATTTCCCGCCCACTGAAAATTGGGATGGTTTCGCCATCCAGGGTTGTAAGTGTTGGAGAATGGGTCGTTCTGGATGGCGTTGAGGTCCTCGCAGGTCTGAGGAACCTCCTGAGAATCAGGGAAGGAGGAATGGAGTTCCCCCGACTGGTGTAGAAAGGATCGGATGATCTTCCAGTCCAAGAATCAGATGGGGATGGATATGGATCCATCCCAGGGGAAGATCGGTGGAGGATGTTTTGCACAGTCTCCTGTGTGGAAGGAGGTTGTGCAACGGAGTTACGCGCGGAGGTGGCTCGCTGCAAGTGCTGAGTCAGCTCATCCACCTTCTTTTCAATGATTGAGACCTTGTCCAATCGACTGGCCATTAATTCCAGGTCGACTGATGCGGACAGGCCCCGCGTCTCATGTGCTCCCTTAAGATTCGTCGCTGCCCGGGTATTCGTCCTGTCGAATAATCCCATGGAGTCATTGTTGATGGAGTTCTCGCACATGTTTTCGAGAATCTCCCATACGGTGTCTTCATGTTGACCCATGATGTTTCCTCCGCAAGTTGCATTGACGAAAAGGCGGATGTCCTCACGGAGTCCCTGGTAAAAAGATTGGACTTGTTCCCATTTAGGAACTCCGTGATGGGGGCACTTTCTCATGAGATCTTGAAAACGTCCCATGCCTCATGGAGAGGTTCTCCTGATTGTTGAGTGAAGTGTGTAATCTGATGCCGCAAGGCGTTGGTCTGGCCAACGGGAAAGAACTTTTTCAAAAACTCGGATTGAAGTTCTTCCCAAGTGTTGATCGGCCGGGTCTGAGTTTGATACCAATGGGCGGCCTTGTCCATAAGAGAAAAGGAGAACATCTTCATGAGAAGAATATCCCGATTTTGCGCATCTGATCCAAAAGTGTGGGCCAGATGCTTTAGCTGTTTGATGTGCTGGAAGGGATCTTCAGAATTAAGCCCATGGAATTTAGGTATAGCATGAATCATGTTGGGCTTTAGTTCGGAATCAGGTCCTCCAGTCGGGATTCTGACTCGAGGCTCAATGGCCACCGCAGCAGGATTGTAGTGGTCCCGCATCATAGGACGCTGTGGTGGGTGCACGAAGTTTTGGAAGAGGTCATTGAGTCGCTGGAGCTGGTGTTGCAGATTATTTTCTTCCTCAACTGGCTGAGCCATGATGGGGGAAGAAGAAGAACTTGGTTCTGAATCAGAAGAGAGAATAATGTGAGGGTGTTTCTGCACAAACACGGGCGTCGAGGCTTGGCCTTGACGAGAGTGAATTTCTAAAGGAGGTCTTAAGGGTGGTCTTAGAGACCTCCTTCCGTACATGCACAGTTGGAAGAGGTAAGTTTAGAAGGTGCTGGACCCAATCAAGGCACCCAAAAATGTGTTGGGTGACTATAGAGGTGCGGGGCAGATGGACCCCTTGATCAGAAAGATCGTCCACCTGAGAATTACCTGGGCAGCCAGAGAGGGAGAGTCCTGCGAAGACCCCTACACGGTAGAGCGTCCCCACGGGTTACAGGGTTTCCCCCACCCGACCTCTCTTGTCACTGCGGGTCCAGGTAGACCAGAATGGGGATCTTGACCTCTTAAGTCTACCAATTTTAGCTTAAGATCAGGGTGCTTAAAGTTACACTTGAACTCTTAGGTATTTTGAGTGAGAAAGTGACCTAATTTTAAGGTTGGTTGACCCAAGGAGTCAACTTTACCTCTTGTTCCTTTGAGAGCTTTTTGGGTCCTTTCTTTTAGGGTTCAAGTGTTTAGAGAGCCAATTGTTTTAGGTTTTCTTTGAATAGGTATTTTCAGACAAGGGCTTGGGCACACTTCATTTGGTTTTCTCAATTCTTGCTTAAGGAGTGTGTCTCAAATCCCTAGTGTTGGATCCTAGGTTGGCTCTACTTGGTCTAGTTAATTCTTTGTTGGGTAATTAGGGCTCAAGCAAGAATGTGTTAGCCCTTAAATACCCTTAATAGTGTGCAGGAATAATGAGTTGAAAACATGCAACTTTTATGGTTACTAAGTATGGAAGACAGGTTAGCCCTATATTGCTTGTTCTTTTCTTTCTTTTGAGTTTTAGGGGTTAATAGCGAGAGGAAAAATTTACCTGTCCTCGGAGTGGTTGTTGTGCGGTTGCTTGTCTTCTTGATTTCCTGTAGTTTTCTGCACAAAAGAGAGGAGATTATCAGAAATTAAAAAGAAACAGGAATGTTTACCTCTAGAATAGCCGTTGCTCCCCGGCAGCGGCGCCAATTGATAACGATGGCTTCGAGAGATAACCGGGTTTGATTGTTATGTCGTTGTAATATAGCCAGTTGTTGCCATCATTTCAAATATATAAATTTTTTACTCGGAAAAGAGTTCCCGAGGTCGAACTCAGGGAGCAAGTTGTATTCTAGAGATATACATGTTTCTTTTACAAAAATAAACAAAGAGAGAGAAAGAATTTGGTGTCTTTTTTTTTTCTCTTTGTTTCTGCTCGTCTCAGATCTTCTTTTTCTTAGTTCTGCAGAGGTGATGCTCTTCTTTCTTTCTTCAGATCTCCTTCTTTCTTCTTTGTTCTGCAGAGGTGATGCTCTTCTTTCTTTCTTCAGATCTCCTCCTTTCTTCTTTGTTCTGCAGAGGTGATCTTCTTTCTTTCTTCAGATCTCCTTCTTTCTTCTTTGTTCTGCAGAGGTGATCTTCTTTCTTTCTTCAGATCTCCTTCTTCCTTCTTTTCTTTTTCCAGTCAGGGACGTCGCCCCTCCTTCTTTCTTCTTTTCCCTTCAGGCCGTCGTCTGATTTCCAAATCAGACGACTTAAACTGCCTGTTGCTACAGTGTCTTCCTCAGCTTCCTTCTTCTTCACCTGTTCCTGCACACTTCAGAGCTTACGTCAGAGGACAAAACCTACTCTACCCTCTCCCCCGCGTCTCTCTCTCTCTGAAACCACTCTTGGGAAAGCTCTCCCAGAGCTGCCGGGTAATCGGGTACGGGTCGTGCCCGGGTCCAGGCCCACCGGCGTGCGTGGTGGGCGAGGAGTGCAGGTCAGTCTAAGTCGGGTCGGGTCGGGTCAGGTCCGCGGGGCGTGAGGCGGACGAGACCGGGTAACCGGGCGGGTGAAGGGGACCTCACCCCATGTGCTGAGGCAGTAAGCCTCCAGCACTTTTGCATCTTATATCGCTGCACCTCTTCAGACTTTTTCGAGGTGGGACTAAATGTCCCACCTCAATTGCGCGCCCGCAGCGGGGAAAGCAGCGGGAGATCGCGGCGTCACGCGAAGCTTTCTGCCTTAGCTGCGAGCCTGGTGTTTTGTCGAAACGCCTCGCATGGCCTGGGAGTCGAATCTGGGCGTGGCGCTGAGCGTGGCGTGCCTGTAGCTGCAGGCGGAAGCAGCTCCTTCTGCACGGCAATGGCGGCGGAGGTCGGGTGGCCTGTTCACAGAAAAATGGCCTCTCAGCCTAATCGGAAAGTGCCGGGAGCTTCGCCAGGGTGCGGCGAAGCTCGTGTGGGTGGTGGCGAGGCGTGGGGCGGCGTGCAAGGGCTGCCCTAGGTCGGACTGTGGGTCGGAGGATGGGTTTGTTGGGGGAAGCGTTACGGAGGTGTGGAGTGGCAGTGAAGGGGTGGGGGGTGCTCAGTGTGATGAGGCGGAGGTTCGGTGAGGGTCGGCGAGGTGTGTGAGGCTATGGAGCGATGGGAGCATCTCGCCGGAGGGTGGCCAGAGACGAAGGGGGTGACGATGGTCAGGGTCGGTCGAGGGCTTAATTGAATAAATTGAAGGCGGGGAAAGAAAGAGGAGAAGAAGGGGAGTAGTTCTAGCTTACTTGCAGGGACGAAGGGGGAGGAACAGGGCGACAGTCGTATCGACTGTCGCCGGAGAAGACGATGCTCAGGGAAAGGGGCGGCGGCGAGCAGAGAGCCGGAGAGGCGCCAGCTGGGTGCGGCGTGGCGCGGGAAGAGCAGGGGAGGAAGTCTCTGCTGCTGGTATTGCGGCGGAGCGAAGAGGAGAAGGGGGAGGAACCGCCGGAGCTGGTGAGCGTCTGCCGGAGGGAGAAGAGAGGAAAGTTGGGGGTTTTCTCCGTCAGACCCGAGCTACCCCGGTCGGTGGAGCAACGGGGGGTATTTATAGGGATCAAACAGGGAGGAAGGCGGAGGGAGACGACGTGTCTCCCTCGCCGGAGGATGGCCGGAAACAAAAACCCATACCGTCCGTGCGTTCGCACGGCCGGTATGGTGGGTTACAACGACCAAGGGGGTGTCCCTGCGACGGCTGACGACGCAGGGCACCCCCGGTTTACTTGCCAGGTCCCCCCCCTCACCCTGCGCGGCGCCATGCTCCGCGCAAGGTCGCCGGAGCATGGTGCTGGCAGGTTTTGCAGGGCGGACCTGATTGCAAAGAACGAAGGAGAGTTAGGGGCCAAAATGCGAGGGTTCAAAAGTTGAGGGCCAAAAAGTAAATATATGAGGACCAAAGTGTAAAGTTGGTCAAGGAGGTCTCTTCTTAGGCACAAGTTTTTATACATGACTGATTAGGACCTAAGGAATCTGATGGTGAATTTTATTTCTATATTAAACCTTGTTTGACCGGTCAATTTATGCGAAAACCCAAATTAAGTTATTAATTGGGCATGGTTCTCAATGTAGGTCAAAATGGGTTCTGAAGGCCAAATTGAAGGTTCTAAACCCTAGAGATTATTTTTCTATGAATTTTAGACGGTTTATTCTATTTTTACTTTACCTCGAACCTCGTGAATTGAAGTGGGTTGTTTTAGGATTATAGATTATCATTTAGTTTCTTGGAATTGCTGTAGCTCTTGCTAGATCATTTCATCCCACTTTTATTCTTATTAAGTTGCTTTGACCTGTGTTTGGGCCCTAAATTACCCTGTATGCAGATTATACTGGTAAAATTGCATTTTTACCCCTTATGACTTGTTTTCTCCTTAAACTCAGAATTCTCTGAGTTATGTAGGAGCTTTTATCCTTTGTATTGGGTCAAAATGAGCTAGTTATGGCTCATGATGAGGTTCTCATCATCTGACAAGTCACAGGAGGTGTTTGGTGAAGACCAAAAGATGTCTGGTGCTGTCAGGTGCTATTCAAATGATAAAAAATGGAGGAATGTAGATGATGAAGAGAAGTGGATGAGAGAGAGCTCTTTGGAGTGTGGTAGAAAGTGAAGAGTGAGAAATGGAAATGACAATGAGGTGGTGTTGCACTTTAAGAGAGTGTATCAAAAGGAGAGAATATTTCATCATAAAGAGGTCAATATCCATTGGGTAAAAGAAAGATGTAGTTTCAAATTTCAAATGAAAAAGCATTGAAATATTAGATGTTTTTAGCTAATGATAGATGTTTGAAAATAGTTAAAGACTAAAAAGACATCTGGAAGACCATTTGAATCTGAATTCAAAACACTTCATTTCAAGTTCAAACGGATGACCGTTGAATGACCATTGAATGAATTATACAACGATTAGTTAGAAACACAGACATCTGAAATTCCCAGAAATCAACCAAGAAAAATGCACGCACAAGATAATAAGACGTCTGAGATGGACATTCAGACGTCCGAAAAACTTAATTTTCTAAATCTTTTAACTTGCAAATTCGTAGATGCCTTCTAATATGACTATATCTTTCTAAGAAAAGGGGTTTCGTCAAGATATCAGCAAGTTGATCTTCAGTGTTTACAAAATCTAACTTAATTTCTTCTTTTAATACATTATCCCTAAGAAGCTGATGTCTTACATCTATATGTTTGTTCTAGAATAATTGACAGGATTTTTGGATAAATTTATAACACTTGTATTATCACAACATATTTTAGTTTGTTTAAAGTCTAATCCTAAGTTAGATAAAGTTTGTTTCATCCAAAGTACTTGAGAACATGCCAAACCAGCTAAAATATATTTAGCTTCAGTGGTGGATAATGCAACACAATTTTTTTTCTTAGAAAACCAAGAAACAAGTGCATTACCCAAAAAAGGCCAAGTACCACTAGTACTTTTTCTATTAGTCCTAGAACTAGCATAATCGGCATCACTATATGCTAGTAAGTCCAGTGTATGACTTCTAGGATAGTACAAACAAAAATCACTAGTTTCTTTTAAATATTTAAAGATTCTTTTTAATGTAGACATTTGGGATTCTCTTGGTGAAATTTTGAAAATGTGCACAGAGACAAGTAGCAAACATTATATTAGGTCTACTTGCAATAAAATAGAGTAATGATCTTATCATACCTTAGTATAACTTTTCATCAATTTGCTTACCATTTTCATCCAAGCTAAGACTTATGTTTGTAGCCATTGGTGTGGTTTTGCCCTTCACATTTTCCATTCCATATTTCTTCAATGTGTCATTGGCATACTTTGTTTAACATATGAAGATTCCTTCATCCATTTGCATGATTTGTGGTCCAAGGAAGGATTTTAATTCTCCCATGAGACTCATCTCAAATTCATCTTGCATAATCTTTGAAAACTCTCTACACAAATTATCATTAGTAGAACCAAAAATAATATCAACCACATAAATTTGAATAAATATTAAATCATTAAGTTGATTCTTAATAAAAAGAGTTGTATTTACCTTTCCAATTATAAAACCTGATTTATTGAGATAATTTCCTAATCTCTCATACCATGCCCTTAATGCTTGCTTGAGACCATAAAGGCCTTCCTAAGCTTATACACTTGATTAGGAAATTCAAAATTTATAAACCCAGGAGGCTAGTCTATATAAACTTCTTTTATAAATCCATTTAAGAAAGCTGATTTTACATTCATTTGAAATAATTTAAGACCTAAATGTGATGCAAATGCAAGAAGCATTTAAATTGATTCAAGTCTAGCTACAGGAGCATAAGTTTCTTCATAATCTATACCCTCTTGTTGATTATAACCTTGTGCAACAAGTCTAGCCTTATTTCTTACTACTTGACCATCTTCATTAGTTTTATTTCTAAATACCCATTTAGTCCCTATAATAGAATTATCACTTGGTTTAGAAACTAATTTCCATACTTGATTTCTTTCAAACTGATTTAGTTCTTGTTACATAGCAAGTATCTGTGAAGAATCTAAACAAGCTTGATCAACAGTTTTGGGTTCAAGTTGAGATACAAAAGTAGTTAGAACAAAGTTAACTTGTGATCTAGTTTTGACTATGTCATTAATCTCTACTATTATTTGTTCTTTTGGATGATCCTTATGAAAACTCCATTCTTTAGGAAGATTATGTATATTTTGATCTTTAATGTGTGATACATCTATAAAGGGTATATCCTCATCATCACTATCTACTACTTCAACTTGTTTATTATATATAGAAGAATTTTCATCGAACTTGATATGAAGAGTTTCTTCTACCATTAGAGTTCTCTTATTGAATACTCGATAAGCTTGCTTCATGATGAATATCCTATTAATATACATTCATCTCTCTTAACATCAAACTTATTAGAATTTTCCTTAGTGATAAGAATATAGCACTTACTTCCAAATATTTTGAAATAAATAATTTTTGGTATTATATTATAATAAAGTTCATAACTCTATTTAGTACATAGCAAGCTATGTTAGTGGCTTCGGCCTAAAAATACTCTAGAAGACCAAATTCTATAAGAACTGTGCGAGCACATTCTTGAAGTGTCTGATTTTTCCATTCCTCTACACCATTTTTTTGTGGAGCTCTAGGAAATGAAAACTCTTGTTTTATTCCTAGTTCTTCACAAAAATTAGAAAAATCTTGATTTTCAAATTCTCCTCCATGATCGAATCGAATTCGAGAAATCATATATCCTTTCTCATTTTGAACAAGTTTTAAATACTTGCTAAAAATTTTTAGTGTTTGGTCTTTAAGTTTAAGAAAATATATCCATGTAAATCTTGAATAATCATCTACAATTACAAGACAATATCTATTATCATTTAAACTACTTGTTTTATTTCGTTCAAATAAATCTAAGTGTAAGAGTTCTAAAGGTCTAGATGTAGAGACTATATTTTTGCTTTTGAAAGAACATTTATACAACTTACCAAGCATACATGCAACACAAAAAGTATTTGAATTAAACTTTTTCTTAGGCAATCTTTTAACTAATTCATACTTGACTAATTTATTTAATTATTCGAAATGCACATAACCTAAGCATTTATGCCAAGTAAACATTTCATCATTTGAAACTACTAAACAATCATAAGTTCCATTTTTATTTATTTCAACAATATATATATCCTTATATCTTTTTCCAGTTAGAAGAATTTCATTTTTTATACTATCAAATATATTAAAAAATTTAGCACTAAAGAAAATATCATATCCTCACAAATCTTACCTACACTTAAAAGATTGTGTTTTATTACTTTTACCAATGCAACATGACTAAAAGATGCATTACCTTTACCAATAATACATATACCTTTAATCTGTCTTTTGTGGTTGTTTCCAAATGTAACAGAACCACCTTCCTTGTATGTTTCCTCCGCAAAGAATTCCTTGTTGCCCGTCATATGCTTGGAACATCCACTATCCATGATCCAAGTTCCTTTGCTTTTGCCTGCAAAATATGATCATCTTTGAGTTAATCTTCTTGGCCGCTCTACTATCTTTCACTACAAAAAAATTACCTTTAGTAGTGAATTAGATAGTGGCATATAATGCATTTGCCAGTAATTTGCTTAAATTTAGTGGTAATTTTTTTTATTTTCCACTATAACACTTTGTCAAGCGACAATTAGTATTAGTGGCAATTATATTTGCCGTTATTGACTTTGATTTAGTGGCACTTATTATTTATGTCACTATAATATTTTTGTCAAATAACAATTAGCATTAATGACAAATGTATATGCATTATAATATTTGATTTAGTGACAACTGTTACTTATGCCACTATCTTTAAGGATGCTAACTAATTAACATAACCAAAATAATAAAAATAACAAGAACTTCACTTATTGACGTCTTTTTAATTAAACATCGTTTTAAAAAATATTAAATGCAAGCATTAAAAAAAAGACCACCACCAAATATTCCATCCATCATTCCCTTTTCATCTCAGCATCCTCCATTGGTAAGAAAATTTCCTACACCCTCCATTCCCACAAAAAATTTTCCCCACACTTTTTCCCTTCCCTCCCTTGGATCAAACTCAAAACCCTTCCATCCTCCCTAAATACCTTCCCCAACTCTCCCCTCAATCCTTCTTCTCCTCCTCTACATCCCCCTCCTTGCCTCATCAGCCCCTCTTCCATCTTGCTCTCCTCTACCTCATCGACACATTCGCCCTCCTCCTCGACCTCATCAATTCGCTCCCCCTTCTTTGCCTTGTCGGCATCCTCATTCGTGTCATCATCAACATGTTTGCCCTCCTTCGCCTCGCCTGCTACCTTTCCGGCCACTTCCACCACCATCCTCAAAAGTGAGCTCTCTCAACCCTTCTCTCTGATAACCTCTATCACCCTGTCTTCCTCCCTCAGGCGTGATGCCAACCAGCACCCCACCGCCCTCCTCCCCTCCCTCAGTCACCCCCTCAATGACCCCATACCACCCTCCTCCCCTACCTTAATCACCGCCACCACCTCCTTCACCTCCCTCCCCATCCTCCAATTGTGCTCCACCACACTCCCTCAGTGCCCGCTACCACTCCCCCTTCCGATGTTGCCTTACCACCCTCCCTAAATCCCCCTGATAATCCCAACATCATCCTCCTCCCCTCTCTCAGACACTATCTCTAAAACTTATTTATTTTCTCATCCCTCTTTTTCCTCTCTAATTTATGAACAAAATTGAGTCCTTTCCTGGCTTTGCTCCAAAAAAATCCAAAAAGAAATGAAAAACCTAAATCACACCAATATTCCTAATTACTAATGAATTACAAATCCAAAACAAACTAAAGCAGACTTTCTGAAGCATAAACCAACACAATTCCTGACAATTCATCTCTTCAGTGTCATGTTGTAGGAGTTTTATTATGCTGGGTAATTTTTTTTTTCACTTTACAAACATATTGATTTTGAAAGAATCTCCATGTTGCTGGTCATTCTAAATCTTTGTGGGGATTAATGTTGATTGCACAACATGCAAGAAAACATGTTAATTCTTATTATTTGTTCACCAACAAAGATAACACAGAACTTATGGTTGAATGGAGTAGCTTAGCTTGTTAAAGTTTTCAGTTCCCATTTGAATGCACTAAGCGTGTGTCACAAGTGGGAAATGATGGATTACGAATGGGTGGATAAAAAACATAGGAGTTATCAAGTTAGTGCAGTGTAATTACTAATTTATTTTCAGTCTAATTGCTAAAAGTTATCAAATTTTCCTTTTCAAGAAAAAAATAGTTTTTGCATCTCTTTTGCATATTAATTATAGTTTGCATTTAGACTATTTGGTTCATCTTGTAAATTACTCTTTGCTTACAGGATATGATTTTGCTCTTTAGTTCTTGAATCTGCAATTTCTAATTAGGTAAGGTTTTTTTTCTTGAGATTGGTGAAATTATGTAATTCCATAATCCTTCTTATTTAGTTCCTATTTGCTTCCCTATAGTTTCTGATTTTTATTTTGTAGCTAATTTACAGTTGTTGAGTCCTCGGCAACGGCGCCAAAATGTTGAAGCTATGAGTTACTACGCTATCGATTTGGTTTGGAAAACCTGTCATTGTAGTTTAAAAGCGAGGAACTCATGTTCAACAAATAAAATTTATACCGGAATAGAAATCCCAGGTCGAACTCAGGGAGGCAGACTTTTGATTAGAAATACGCATTTGTTTTATTTGTCACGAAATAGAATAACTGATTGAGAAATATTTAACAAATAATAAATAGAAGAGAGAGAGAATATTACAAATAAAAGTAAAAGGGATGTAGAATAAACATGGATTTCATTATCAAAAAGTTGTTCATTACACTACCCATTACGACTAGAAAGTAGGAAATGATTACACTAGAAAGCAGTAAAAGGAATGGAGAGAGAGATATCGTCCTCGACGATCGCTTGGAGAACGAGCCGGATGGGACGATGCCTGGAAGACAGGGAATGGAGTAGGAAGGAGGACGAAGCGGGAAGAATGGGAATGAAGCAACACGTCGTCGTCGTCGCGGGATCTGCTTCCGAAATGAGGGCAAAAATTTAACTTTATCTCTTGAGAAGCATCCCAGGTGTGGGACAAGCTTCTCTTGAGCTTTGGAGAGGGAGAGAAGAGAAGGAAGGGATGAGAATTTCATATGGAGGGGGACTTCTTTTATAGTTGCAAGGAGTGAGGTCAATTTGGACCTTTTAAATTGAAAATCATTAATTCAGGACATTTAGTGACGGATAAATCCATCACTAAAGGTCCGAACGTGGGCGTAGTGGCAGTGCGCGTGCACCCGCTCAACTCCTCAAGCCTCAATGCATGCCCACGATCTTCAAATCTCGATCATTCGATCGTGACATCAAATGGCTGAGAGAGATCCTCGCTGCGCCTCCTCAACACGTGCCTACGTGTGCAATCCCACGTTACGCGTGGGCATGCGATGGTACGTGATCTGGATTAAGCACACGTGGCCGCTGGATCATCATCAGACGATCGATCGCACGCGTGCCTCTGCTCCAATTGATGCGTGGCAAGGCTCGAGCGTGCACCTACGCTTTGCGTTAGAGAGCTCGACCAACGCACTGTGGGCACATTTATGTCGAGCGCTTAACTTAAGTGCAGGAGCGTCGCAATCGTTGGATCTTGATCCAACGGAGGGGAAGTGTTGATGCGGGGGCCTTCAGTAGATGCGTGCAGTCGGTTGGGCGGCCAAGATGGTGCCACTTGGAGCCATCTTGGCCGTCCATCTTCTGGATGATGTAGATGGTGCCACGGTTGTTGGATTGAGTCAATTTTCATGCCGTTAGGTTGCGATTGTCAAACCGAATCCATCCGTGTGGTCAGATTTTTTGTATGAAGTGCAGATTCACACCATCTTGGCCCTTGATCTTCTAGGGTTCCTCAGTCTCTATCTGATGCTACAATTGTCTAATTACGGTGATCTTGGAGTCGTTGAACTCCAATCGTCGCCCTGATCAGATCTGTACGGTTGCATCTTCGATCCGAGGCCCTGATAAAAAGTTGCCCTTTCCCTAAACATAAAAGTAGACAATTAACCTCCATTTTATTCAAGCTAATCTAAATGCAAGATGATGCATGCTATGCAATATTTATAGTATGTAATGCAATTCTATGCTTAAAAACATGCATAAATAGATATTTTATGTAATATAAATATGTTTACATCAATAGCATCATATACAATTAATATTTTATGTGTCTATATTTTAACACCTCGCTATTCTTGAGAAAGCACCTAAACAACAAACTGATCCCTCGGCATTGCGAGCCTTGTCACCTTTGAGCACCTCACACTACTTGATAGAACTTATAATGGATCTTGCTAAAAATTTTTGAATTGCATACCACATTTTTAAACACAAGATATTAAAGCTATGAAAGAATGCTAAACAAAATATCCTCTCGGCTGTATTTTCTAATCAGCATTGAATTGCTAATACTGCGTGAAATCTTTACTAAAATCATAAATCCTAAAGTATCACAATTTGTGAAGATGTGTTCAATTATATAAAATCTAAAATGCTTAGATGTGGGTAGTTACATATAATAAATCCAGAATAATTTAGCTTATTTTGATTAATAATATTAATTTCCCCTTAAATCCACATGCAATGAGAAATAAAATGAAAATATTTGGCAGGCACTTTAAGGATAGTTAAATACCTTTTGCTTTTAGGATTGCAAGAGGTTATTGCTAAAAAGCATAGGAACTTCCAAACATTTGTATTTTTGAGGCTTTATTAGGAGGATATAGGAAGTATAAGTGGCATGGAAGTTCTTTGCTTAGATTGAATTGAAAGCAATTGGACCAGTCAATAAACATTACGACCTGGTTCCTGAATCCCTACAGGACATGAGAATCAGACCGACTCGACTGATCCCAAGACCCAGTCGTCAAACGAGAAAGTAACCAAAAAGTAGTAAAATAAACCACATTCACCATGCAAGTAACTGACAGTAATAAAAGTACAGCAGTAAGAAAGTAAACTACTACAGTACACACCACCACAACAGTAGAGAATTAAAAATAGGTACAGAATTATGAAGTTTACTATAAAAGAGTACAAAAGTGTAAGAAAATACTCACTACTACAGAAACGGGTACTACACAGGTATAGCTACTGGGCTCTATTAGGCCCAGCACCCTCCGCAGCCGTAGGCTCTGGCTGCTCAACACCTGGTGTTACGACCCGGTTCCCGAATCCCTACAGGACACGATAATCAGACCGACTTGACTAATCCCAAGACCCAGTCGTCCAACGAGAAAGTAACAAAAGTACAGCAGTAAAGAAAAGAACTACTACAGTACATACCACCACAACAGTAGGGAATTAAAACAGGTATAGAAATATGAAGTTTACAATAAAAGAGTACAAGATGAAACAAAAATACTCACTACTGCAGAAAAATGGTACAACAAAAGTATAACTACTGGGCTCTACTAGGCCCAGCACCCTCTGCAGCCGCAAGCTCTGGCTGGTCAACACTTGGTCCTGAAAAAGGTCACAAATATGACACGTCAGCGAAACGCTGAGTAGAGTGGCAACCAGCAAGCTAAGAAAGCAGTAAAGGTGGACAAGTAGCTGTTGTTTTTAATTTCTTTCTTTATTTCTCTATTTACTCTTTCTTGAATTATTTCTTAGATCTTTCTCTTGATCTCGAATGTTCCTCGTGGGAATGATCCTGATTGCAGTCTTTTCCGAAAAGTAGAAGTAGCACGTGGTGCTCTCCTGGCCGAGAGAGTCCCCCGTGGTGGTCCTACCCTCAGTCAACCACCCCAATGTCGCTGACAGACGTAATGGTGATTACGGCACACGTGATAAACGCATGGGTAGCTACCCCGCACTGGCACACGGTCAGTCATTTCCATTAACGGGTGAGCCCCAAGCATAGCACGGAACCAGTACAGGGCAGAGCCCTCTCAGTAACAGGGGTCTAGCCCCTCTACAGTAACCAAACAGGGGTCTTGCCCCCTCCACAATCCGCGCACCCTCGCCTGACTACCCTGGTTTGCCCAGTGGTCCTAACAAGTTGGTGTAGGACAGCTAGATAAACCCTGGGGCCCATGGGGTGGCTAGCTCTCACCCTACACTAGTAACTCTCCCCGGTACTATGTACGCAAGGGCCAAAAGTCGGTACAAAGTGGCCAGACCTAACCCCGGGTCCCTGGGGCAGCTAGCTCTGCTCTGCACTAAATAGGGGGATAGTCGCTCTCCTTGGTACTCTGTACTCAAGGGCCAGCTCACTTCCCCATCCACTTTCCCAGTTCCATTCTATTTTTCTTCCAGGAGCTCTACTCTTAATTCTCCGTAGGGTTCATGCTTATATTTCTCTGGCCAAGCCATTCTAGATTTCATCATTTTAGTTTCACTCGCATATAGCACGTGTTTCCAACATTTAATATCAATTTATATACAAGCAGCTCAAATTTAGTTTCCAACAACAAGAATTACATGTAGCAGTTACTAGCAACAGTACTCTAAATTTCACAGGCAGCTGTTATCCAATTACAGGCAATTATCATTATTCTATCCACTTATCCAAGACTGCAATTCAGGTATTCAAGACATTTGTTTCAGTGTTTCTATTCCTAGGATTCATGCCACACCGTAGGATCTATCATTCAATCTAGTTTTCAAGTCCTAGAATTCATGCCATACCCTAGGATCTATCATTCAATCTATTTTTCAGGTCCTAGGATTCATGCCATACCCTAGGATCTATCATTCAATCTAGTTTTCAGGTCCTAGGATTCAAGCCATACCCTAGGATCTATCATTCATCTTAGAGATGCATTAATGTTGGTAAATAACTAAGGGTAGCTACTCTACCTGCAAAATCGGGAGTAATGGGGGCGTGATCGGTAGGTCCACGTGCCTCCACAACCCCCAAAGCCACAACAAAATGAGGTCCTAACACAAGGATCAATCACAAGGAACCACTTAGAATAGGATACAAGTATTTTAAACAAGTAGAGGAACTAATTCTGAGAAGAACGGAATCTTAAACGTGGAAATCAAACCTCAAACAGACCCTAAATGGGTCAAAAATGACAATTCTGACTCAAATCTGATGTCTGGAACACCTTCAGACGTCTTATAAAGTGGTCCAGGTCATACCTCACTCTGTGCTTCTCCTCAGACGTCCAGGGATCTTGCTGAATTGTCTAAACCCAGTTCCAGACGTCCAACCACCTCTCCGGACATCTGGAGATGCTCTCCGCCATCTGGTGTTATGCCTAGACATCTGAACTGTGTGGGAGGGCGTGTCCCCGCGCCTTCCCAAAATGAAACCTACACGCACGACGAAAGCCTCCTCAACATGTCACGTCTTAGCACTTCAGGGGAACGGCCAGCATGGTTGTATCCGTAAAAGGAGGTAGAGGAGAAATTTCGTACCTCTCAGACATCTAGAGCTCCCTCCAGACGTCGCCCACGCCGTCTGGATGTAGGTCCGGATGTCTAATTCTGGGAAAAATTCCCAGAATCAGAACCTCCTCGCCTTCCTCCCGCTGCGGGCGAGCTCGTCAGGCAGCCGC
Source organism: Thalassia testudinum (assembly GCA_037157565.1). NCBI lineage: Eukaryota > Viridiplantae > Streptophyta > Magnoliopsida > Alismatales > Hydrocharitaceae > Thalassia > Thalassia testudinum. The sequence continues at coordinate 123,833,236 of JAZHRO010000014.1, read as the reverse complement.
TCACCCGCTGCTTGAGCTGCAGTAGCACCAGGGCAGATCTCCCCAGCACGATGCTCCTCCTCGTGCACGTCGGCCAGCCTCGAGCTGCTCTGACGGGCTCTCTCTCTCTTTCTCGCGTGCTCTCCCTCTTCTTCCTTCTCACTCCACCTCTCCTCTTCCCGATGCACCCGGTAGCAGCTGCTGCCCTTGCCTCTCTCTCTCGCGCTCACACTGGACGAAGAAGGAGACGGTGGGGTGGTGAACGAGGGAGAGGGGAGGGGTATTTGAAGGTGTGGGGGAGGTGGTTGCAAGTTGGTGAGGGAAGATAGAGAAAGAAGAGGGCGGCGGGTTGCAGTCTGCGCACAGTACGCACGCAGACTTGCGATCGTACGCACGCCAAAATTTATTTCCTAATGTCTGGGAAGGCATCCAGATGTCTAGACCAACTCCTATACGTCTTAAACAGTGTTTGATGTCTCGGGTCTTCACACCTGGACCTGAAAATGGTGGTAAGTACGACACGTCAGCGAAACGCTGAGTAGAGTGGCAACCAGCTAGCTAAGAAAAATAGTAAAGGTGGACAGGTAGCCGTTGTTTTTAATTTCTTTCTATATTTATCTATTTACTCTTTCTTGGTTTATTTCTCAGGTCTTTCTCCTGATCTCGAATGTTCCTCGTAGGAATGATCTTGATTGCAGTCTTTTCCGAAGAGTAGAAGTAGCACGTGGTGCTCTCCTGGCCAGGAGAGTCCCCCATGGTGGTCCTACACTCAGTCAACCACCCCAATGTCGCTGACAGGCGTAATGGTGACTACGGCACGCACGATAAACGCACGGGTAGCTACCCCACACTGGCACCCGGTCAGTCGTTTCCGTTAACGGGTGCGCCCAAAGCACATCACAGAACCAGTATAGGGCAGAGCCCTCTCAGTAACAGGGGTCTAGCCCCTCCATAGTAACCAAGCAGGGGTCTCACCCCTCCATAGTCCGCGCACCCTCACCTGACTACCTTGGTTTGCCCAGTGGGCCTAACAAGTTGGTGTAGGATGGCTAGCTGAACCCTAGGCCCCGTGGGGTGGCTAGACGTCTCCCTACAGCAGTAGCTCTCCTCGGTAACGTGTATGCGAGGGCCACAGAGTCGATACAAAGTGGCCAGTCCTAACCCTGGGTTCCAACCCTAGGGCAGCTAGGTTCGCCCTGCACTAAACAGGGGGAAAGTCGCTCTCCTTGGTACTCCGTACTCAAGGGCTAGGTCACTTCCCTATTCACTTTCCCAATTCCATTCTATTTATTTCCAGGAGCTCTACTCCTAATTCCCCATAGGGTTCTTGCTCATGTTTCTCAGGTCAAGCCATACTAGGTTTCATCCTTTCAGGTTTATTCACATATAGCACGTGTTTCCAATGTTCAAACTTTTGTTTCCAATTTATATACATGCAGCTCGTATTTAATTTCAAACAAGAGGAATTTCATGTAGCAGTTACTAACAACAGTACTCTACATTTCACAGGCAACTCTTATCCAATTACAGGCAATTATTATTATTCTATCTACTCATCCAAGACTGCAATTCAGGTATTCAATACAATCATTCCAGTATTTCTAGTCCTAGGATTGATGCCATACCCTAGGATCTATCATTCAATCTAGTGTTTCTAGTCCTAGGATTCATGCCATACCCTAGGATCTATCATTTATTCCAGACATGCATTTATATCTATAATTAACTAAGGGAAGCCACTCTACCCTCAAAACTGGGAGTAATGGGGGCGTGATCGGCAGGTCCACATGCCTCCGCAACCCCCAAATCCTCAATAGAATGAGGTCCTAACACAAGGATCAATCACAAGGAACCACTCAGAATAGGATAAAAGTATTTCAAACAAGTAGAGGAACTTATTATGAGAAGAATAGAATCTTAAATGCGGAAATCGGACCTCGAATGAACCCTAAACAAGTCAAAAATGACAATTCTGACTCAAATCAGATGTCTGGAACATCTTCCAGACGTCTTAAAAAGGGGTCTAGCTCATACCTCACTCTGCGCTGCTCCTCAGATGTCTAGAGATCTTGCTGAACCATTTGGACCCAGTTCTAGAAGTTCGACCACCTCTCCGGACGTCTGGAGATGCTCTCCACCGTCTGGTGACTCGCCCAGACGTCTGAACCACGTGGGAGGGCATGTCCCGCACCTTCCCGAAGCAAATCCTACACGTGTACGCAAAAATCCCTTAGTAAGGCACATGATAGAGCTTTGGCGGAACGACTTGCATGGCCGTATCCGCGAAAGGAAACATAAGAGGAAATACGTACTTTTTAGTCGTCTGGAGATCCCTCCAGACATCATCCACGTCGTCTGGATGTAGGTCCAAATGTCTGATTTTGGGAGAAATCCCAGAATCAGAACCTCCTTCATCTTCGTCCCACTGTGCGTGACCATGTTGCGCTCGTCCACCCGCTCCTCTAGCTGCAACAGCGTCGGGGAAGACTTCCCTGACACAACACTCGGCCTCACGCACGTCGGCCGGCCTCAAGCTGCTCCGGCGAGCTCTCTCTCTCAGGGCTCGCACGCCATCTTCTCTTTCCTCTCGCTGCACCTCTCCTCTCCGCCATTGCACCCGGCAGCAACTGCTGCTCGCTCTCACTCTCGCTCTCGCACTAGAGGAAGGAGAAGACGGGTGGGTTGGTGAACGAGGGAGAGGGGAGAGGAGAATTTGTAGTCACGAGGGGGCAGTTCTGCAAGTCAACGACGGGAGAGAAAGAGGAGAAGGTGGCTGGGGTTCAGTCTGCATGCGGCACGCGCATAGACTCGCGATCGTACGCATGCAAAAATTAATTTCCAGACGTCTGGACCAACTCCCAGACGTCTTAAAGTGTTTTGATGTCACGAGTCTTAACAATAAACTTCTTTAAGGATGGTTGTTCGAAAAAATGGTGAAGGCGAGAGGAAGAGCAAGGTTGGGCAAAGGAGCGACCGAGTTTGAGGATGGCTGGACGATATAGAGATCTAGGAGGTGGCATCACGAGCACTGGATCGCGAAACCTTTTGTGCTTCTAGACCTCGAACTAGAGGAGGCCTTCAATGGAAGGCGAAGAGAGGTGGTAACGGGGACGTCATTTGCTACAGTAGATAGCGAGGGAACATGGCGATGAGCTGCATGTCGCCGACTCTATGTCTTGCTTGTGGGGGATTAGGTCACAAAAGGGACTCGTGCAAGAGGCTAGGGTCGCATAGAAGGAGAGAACCTTATTTCCAGTCTTTGCGACTTGAATGAGGTTTTCAGCCACCACCACCTTCGATGGGTTTTGGGCAGGTAATGGATATCAAAATTCCACTCACAAAAGATATTCTAGCTACCAAGATGGCTCTTTAAGGTTCCTTGATAGGAGAAGTGGTAGGAGATGTGGCATCCCTTGAGCAATTTCATAAGCTAATCTAATCTCTGTGTCTTTCTTCACCAAGTTGGAAAGTAGCTACTCTGTCCAAGTCTAGGTTTTTGCTATTTGGTTTGGGAATGCTGGACGTTGAGAATTTGCACTTACGATCAATCATGCTTGAAGACTTGCATGTTGTCTGGAGACTGGTTTCGCCACTTGATGGGGCTCTATAGAAGCATCCTCTTCAAAGGGCAGAGATAAGGAAAGGGTGGCTGGAGATCTGGAGACTACCTTTGTACCTACGCATAGTTGCAGTGGTGGCAAAAGTAATATAAAACTTTGCAATGCTATCAGATGAATCTTCTGTAGGATTGCAGGAAGGTGACGGAAGATCAATTATTGCTAATGTGAGGATGACGATAGGTGAACCAATCTTGGTGAAGATGATTCTCCGATGTGGTGGTGGCTCATGGCATCTCAAGTTGGGCATCCTATTTCAACAAGGGGAGAACATGAAACCGAATTCAGGGATAACAAATGTTGAAGTGGTTAAGATCAAAGGTCTTGAGCGTGAGCAACGCATTGAGCAAGATGTGCCAGAACCCAAAAAATGCAAAGACTATCTTGCAGCAAATTTACAGGATCAAGAAATGGGAGTAGAGGGGACCTTAGTTTTGGAGCAAGTTGAAAGTAAGGTGGATCAACCTGTGCCTATGGATGGGGAATCAAATGACACTCCTGGGGACACTAACAAACAAATGCTGGGTAGTGAAGGCAAGGTGACTGATGTTCTGTCAGAAGGGTGTTGGAACTTAGTTCCACTTCTCTTTTGTGTTTTGGTGTTAACGAAACCATTTTGAAGAATAATGCAGTTATGAAGTGTTACAGGACTATACAGGAAATAGAATTTGTGGATGCTAGCAAGCAACAAGATAACATTGAAGATATGATGCCAGAAGATTAGAGATTTTGTTTCATTTATTGTATTTTAGAATTTTTGTATGTCTCTTAACAAGTAAAAAATAATCTAGCAGTTAAACTCAAAGTTGCTTAATCATTTATTTTTTCAACCCAAAATCGATTCTTTCAAAATAAAGTCATTTATATTAGATGGGTTTACTCTAAAAATTGACTTACACTTATAATATTAGGTACTTGTAGCATGTGTTGATACTGGTCATAAGTACCGATACATGCTAGGCATAGGTTTGAGCCTAAGTCCCAAACTATGAACAAGTATCGGTACTCATCGTGAGTACCAGTTCCAAGTGGTCACAGTTTGTGCACTTGGTTTTGCCTAGACCTTACAAGTATCGGTACTAATCACCAGTACCAATACATATAGGTCATTGCCCCATAGCCTGTGAGTCACAAGTACCAGTACTTATGACTAGTATCAATACCAAGTGGCTTTGTTGGTACTCAACAGAATGCACTGAGTACCGGTACCAGTGATTAGTACTGGTACTCCAAGCACTGTTGAACTGATTGTAGGCAATCAGTATGGGTACCAAAAGTTTAGTACTGGTACCAACTAATCATTGTGCCTTTCCTGAATGGCTATTTTACAATTAATCTTAATCCTACACTTCCCTTTTTGCCCCTAACGGCTAGTATTCGTAGGGGAGGTGTTTAGTGGCCTATATATACACTCCTTGTGAATCATTTGCACATAACCAATAAGCTAAAAATATTCTCTTTGCCTACACTTTCTTTTTCCAATTTTCTAGTGGCAAAGGAGTTTGTCTTGTTGCTCTCTTCACAAGGCTATTCTCTGGTTGCAACAAGTTCCCAAGGCGATTATGTTCTTAGAAAATTGTCTATTTTTGCTTTCGAATTCTAGTTAGAATTTATATATCATCTATTAAGAAATACCCTTCTCGAAGACTTAGGAATTAGTTGTAAGCTTTTGTTTGTATCTTGCTTACATCTGTAATCTTTATTTCTTTTTGTCATCTTGTAATTGGGTTAAGGTAACCCTTTAATTACCTCAGGTTAGTAGTAAATTGATTCCCTCCAGGTTGAGGGAATCAGGTTAAAAAATCCTAAGTCGGGAGACTTAGGTAGTGGAGTACCCAAGTGAGGGGAACCACTGTAAATCTTGTGTGCTTTTTGTTGTTTGATTATTCTTGCAATTTTTTATATACCACACTACTCATTCCCCCTTCTAGTGTGCTTGTGGGCTACAAATCATTTAGGTGGTGTCAGAGCAGGTTGCAAAAAGAAGAATTAATTATTCTATCTCGGAATGGCATCATCATCCATGTGCACCGAAGGTTAGTCATCCACACGTCCTCCCTACTTTGGGGGATGGACTATGGATACTGGAAAAGGAGGATGTAAATCTTCCTCAAGGACATAGATGAAGACTCGTGGACTCTCATTCAAGAGTACACAGATCTGGAGTGGCAGGAAGGAGTTGTTTGGATAGCGAATCAAAAGAAGAAGATCGCTGGGAATGTAAAGGAAATGAACGCACTCTATTGTGAGTTATCAAGGGAGGAGTTCAACCATATCTCTGAGTGTGAGTCCGCGTACGAGATATGGAACACACTTCAAGTCACCTACAAAGGTACTAGTAAAGTTAAAGAAACACACATATCTATTTTAACAGAAAGCTATGAGTGTTTCAGGATGGAGAAAGGTGAAACAATCAAGGCAATGTACACGAGATTTGGAGACATTATCAACCCCATGAAGAACTTTAGAGTGAAGTTTATGAAGGACAACTTGCAAGGAAGATCTTGAGAACCCTTACAAGTGATTGGTCTCCAAAGTCCACGGCGATCCAAGAGGCGAAGGATTTATCAACTCTCTCCTTGGATGATCTGATTGGAACCTCATGGCATATGAGGTCCATTTGGGAAACATGAAGAAGAATGAGGAGAGATCTATGAGCAAAAAGAAGGAGCTTGCTTTTAAAGTCATGAAAGAGGATTTGGACTTCAACGATTCTAATTTGGACGAAGAAGAGGAGCTTGCTCTTCTAACAAGAAAATTTTGAAGATTCATCCAAAAATAAGGTAAGAGAGTCAATAAATTTTCTAATGACATTGCTTGTTTTGAGTGCAAGAAGAAGGGACATGTACGAAAAGATTGCCCTATGATCAAGAAGAAGAAAGAAGAAAAGGATAAAGAGCTCAATCAGAAGAAGATGATCTCAAGAAAAGCATACAAGCAACTCGGGATGACAGTGATTCCAGCACAGAATCATCTTTCGAAGAATCTGAAGAAATGGAAGTTGCACATCTTTACTTAATGGCGAACAACGACAGATCTGAAAACAAGGTAGATTCTGAAATTACTTTTGAAGAATTGTTACAATCTTATAAAGATTTATATCATAAAGCTAGGATGATTAAAAAGGAAAATAAGGTCTTGCATGATAGTCATAAGACACTAGAAATAAAAAAATCTTGTTTAGAAATAGAATTAGAAATGTCAAAAGAAACTAATAATCAATTGCATGCAAAAATAGTATAATTAGAAGATATTTATGAACACTTTGAGGGAGCTTTGAATAATCTAAAAACAACTAGGTTGAATACAGAATTTTGTAATAATTTAAAAGCCAAGTCCAATAATAAAAAGAATACACAAATAAATCACATGCACTTAGCCATGCATGGATTTATTAAAAAGTCAAAAATCCTAAGAATTATAGACCTAACATAAAAGTAATCTATAAACCTAAGGATTTGAAAGGTACTAACCATGAAGGACCGAAGAGAAAATGGGTACCTAAAATAAATTTGATAAACTATTTTGCAGGTCAAGAAGGACAAATGGATCCTAGACAGTGGGTGTTCCAAACAATGACGGGACACTCCAACCTCTTTATCAAATGGATAATAATACAAGATGGAGGACATGTCAAGTTAGGCGACAACAAATGTTGTCGCATTATTGGTGAAGGTACAATTGGTAATTCCTCTAAGCAGGTACGTAATATTCTTTTAGTAGAGAACTTAAAACATAACCTGCTTAGTGTTAGTCAAATATGTGATAATGGATGTGGTGTATTATTTACTAATGTCAATTTTAAAATATTAAAAGAGGGAACAAATACGATTTTAATTAAAGGGTTTAGATATGAAAATATCTATGCTCTTCATTTCTCACAAGAGAAATTTGTAAAATGTCTGCTTGCTTCCCGTGTTGAAGTAGATCTATGGCATCGTAGGCTAGGCTACATTAATCACAAACATCTTAATAGGTTAGCCAAAAATGAGTTAGTAAGGGGCCTATCCAAACTAACTTATAAAAAGGATGCTTTGTGCAAATCTTACGAACTTGGAAAAGTGAACAAGGCTTCTTTCAAACCTAAAGACTTAGTTTCAACCACACGACCTTTAGACTTGTTACACTTTGATCTATTTGGGTAACATGATTTGAGAGCCTAAATGGATCAAAATTTTACCTAGTTATTATTGATGACTTCTCTAGGTTCACTTGGGTCATCTTCTTGAAACATAAGGATGACTCATTTGATTCCTTCCTAAGTCTTGCTCGAAGACTTCAAAAGGAAAAATCATCCTCAATTCTAAGACTCAGGATTGATCATGGGGGTGAATTTGAAAATGAAAAATTTTCAAGATTTTATGTCAATTCTAGCATAGCCCATGAATTTTCATTTCCTCAGGCACCATCTCAAAATGGTGTTGTAGAGCACAAGAATCGCACTCTACATGAATGCACCCGAACTTTGCTCTTGGAGTCTGGGCTTCAAAAATATTTCTGGGCTGAAGCTATTAATACAGCATGTTATGTTCTTAAAAGAACTCTCTTAATGCCTATTATTAAGAAAACTCCATATGAGCTTTATTATGAGAAGTCTCCTAGGATTTCATATTTTAGGGTGTTTGGAAGTCGGTGTTATTTATTAAACACCCATGATCGGCTTGTTAAGTTTGATGCTAATGGTGATGAAGGCATCTTTATTGGCTATTCAACAAAAAGCAAAGCTTATCGAGTCTTTAATAAAATGACTTTTGTTATAGAAGAATCCCTACATGTTTCACTTGATGAAACAAACTTAGGAGAACCTGAACTAAATCATATAGATTCTGATGTTGAAGATACTCCCTTCATCGATGTATCAAAAATGGAAGATGCATGGAATTTACATGATCTTCCGAAAGAATGGGTATACCATAAGGTATGGATTCCCTACTAGGAAGGGGTGACGTAATAAATTGCAGAATAGAATATAAATAATCTCACAAAAAATTCAGTCACACAATGTACACAATTATTTTTAGGTGGAAACCCAAACCGAGTGAAAACCACCACCTAACCCTCTCGTGTTAGGATTTTCCGATCAACTAAGTTGATCAAATCCACTAAACGAATCACTTAAACGAGGGTGATTCAACCTCAATTACAACCATGTTACTTTATACGAGGGTAGCGTACCTCAAACCCCTTCTCTTCACGAGAAGGATTTTGTCCCACGAAGGAGACGGGAATTCGCAAAGCAAATACCCAACCAAATAACAAAGTAAAATAACAAATATCCTATAGAGCCAACAAAGTAATTTTTAACCTAAGCTTCTATAGGAATTAAGATGCTTCCCTTTGCAAGGAGTGCATCGATGACGCGAATGTGTGAACTACACGACGGCGCAACGTCGCTCTCGTGAACTATGACGGGAGAGTGGGTGCGCAAATACTTGATGCTCTCTAGATGAGGAACTGGAACTTGGAGAGCAAGAGCTTGCTTCTTAGGATCAAGAGATACAAAATGGTGTGAAAGTGTGTTAGTAGGTGTTTGTTGAGTGGCAAAGGCTCCCCTCTATTTATAGAGACCTTAGGAAGGATTTGGAAGGCTTAGGAAAGCTTCCATAGCCATTGGGTGCAAAGCCCAAGAGAATCAGGTCGAAATCAGGAACAATCATTGCACTCACAGGGTAATTAGATGTCTGATCATGGCATCAGACATCTGGAAGATAGTTTAAGACGTCTGGGAACAAAGTCAGACATCTGATTGTAGGCGGGTTTCTTCCTGACTTGAATCAGATCTAAACAGGGTTCCAGTGTAAGTCTATTAGACGACATACAGGACGTCTGGCACTATATCTGGACGTCTGGAAACCTACTTTTCTGTGGGAATGGATTTCCAAGAGAGTGCAACGGCTAGAAAATCTCTGAGAAGAGATTTTCGGGTCAGCCGAGGTAAAACGATCATTTATCAGACGTCTGGAAAGGCTTAAGGACGTCTGATAAGGCTCTAACGGTCTTATTCTTCAGTGTTTGTTAAGCCAGCCAACGGTCCACTAATTGGACGTCTGGCAAAAACATCAGACATCTGGTCTAAGGTCTGGACGTCTGATTTCATCAGACATAGCTAACTAAGTCCAGCCTAAATGTTATCAAACGTCTGAATCAACAGTCAAACATCTTAAAACATATTATCAGACATCTGATTTTGGAATTAGACGTCTGAAAAGGCTGTTTGAACCCTATATTGGTTTTCTAAGTTCTCCACTGAAAACCTAAGTGTCTTAGGATTATGCAGGTGTTCCTTGGACTACTATTAGGGTACTTTGAGGCTCTTTAACATGATGTTCTAAGGAACAAAAAGAGCAAGAAAATAAAGACAAAAGTACATGAAAGAAATAAACAGAATTCTATCTTATTCTTCTTGTCCTTCCATCTTCAATCTATTGCACCTCGCGAATCTCCTCTGTTCTACATCAAGCTCCTCCAATCCGTCTTGGATGCGAGCTCGAACTTCGTCTAATCACATCTCCATTTGCAATTTTCCTGAAATCTAATTCTCCAAGTGCAAATGTTAAATGACACGTGTTTTGTTATCATCAAAACAAACGATCGCAGTGCTCTAGCACCAACAATCTCCTCCTTTTTGATGATGACAAAATCATAAATAATAATGCAAAAAAAATCCTCCCCCTTTTTGACATTATCAGAAAGGTTTGAATGATTTTAAATTTCCTATTACTCCCCCTTAAAACATGCTCTTTTATGAATTTCTTTTAAAAGTAATGTCCTCCCTTTTTTTGTAACAACATGATAGCTATTATTTTTCTCCCCTTTACTAAAGGAAATTTAGCTAACTTGCAACTCCCCCTTAACAATTGACAATTAGCTCATAATTTTTTAACTCCCCCTATCTAAATGGTAATAAAAGGATAGGGTAAAGAATTTTTACCTCACCTACTATGGCCAATAAAATGGCCCAAATGGTGGTGGTGGATGTCACATCGAATGGGGCTCCCATCCGTAGCTTGGAGGCTCGGGCATTGGTGCCGATCTCCAGTCTGGTGGTCGATGTGCGGCGGGTCCATCATTTGTTCACCGTCTCGTCGATCTTCTTGTTCTCCTCCTTGGTCTACTCCTTGGTTCTCCCAACTCAAGTTGACCAGCCATGAGCTTGCAGGTCCAGTCCTTTTTGTTGTAGTTATCCTTGAAACCTACAAAACAAGATTCCAATTCTTTCTTTGATATCCAAGTGAGCTTGGATCCGGATCTATTAGAGGGCCTCCTTGACGGAGATCCTTTCTCAACCTTAGGGCTATAAAAATTATCTACTTTGTTGATTAATTTGTTAGAGTTTTCCCTAAGACATGCAATTTCTTTTTCTATAATATGTATCTTAGTCTTTAAATCAGAAATTTCTAACTTTAATCTATCATTTTCTTCAATCAATTTAGTATTTTCATTGATTAAATTTTTATTTTCTAATAACATGTTATTATCCTTAGGACTAGTTTCTATGTCCTTGAGTTATTTTTCTAACCTATCATTTTCATTTTTAAGAAAACTAAGGTTCTTTTTAATATTTTTATTTTCTATCTAAAGTGTTTTACCAACTTCAAAAAGCTCATTAAATGCATGTTGTAAATCGAAATTTACCTCGTTGTCCGAGTCGCTTCCGCTTTCACTATCGATATCACTTCCTCTAGCCATGAAGCCAAAGCAAGCAATTTCTTCTTCTATAAACTTTTCTTCTTCTTCCTCTGAGCTTGAATTGTCCCAAGTGACTTGGAACGCCTTCTTCTTAGATTTCTTCTCCTTTTCCTTCTTCTTCTCCTTTTTGAGAAGAGGGCACTCTGGTCGTAGGTGCCCTTTCTCGTTGCAGTGATAGGAACGTCTCGAGCTTTCCTTCTTCTCCTTTTTCTCTTTCTTTGATTCCCTACAAAACTTGGAAAATTTCTTAAGTAAAATTTTAAAGTCTTCATCGTCGGAACTTACCTCGCTATCCGATGCGGCTTTGAAGGCAAGAGTCTTCTTCGATTTTGGCTCCGATGTATCCTTCTTCTTCTACATCAACTTTGTCTCGTAGGCCATTAGATTGCCTAAGAGATCTTCCATGTTGCGCTCCTCCACTTCGTTTGCCTCCTTGATGGCGGTGACTTTCTATTCCCACTCCAGTCCGACGGAACGAAGAAGCTTCCCTTGAAGCTCCCCCTTAATGAAAGTCTTCCCTAAAGCTTTCAAATTATTTACAATGAGAGTGAACCTAGTGTTCATCTCACTCAAAGATTCATTAGGCTTCATAGAAAAAGATTCAAATTCTCGAGAAAGTAAATTTATTTTAGAAGTTTTTACCTTAGCGGTACCTTCATGAGTTACCTCAAGTGTGTGCCAAATCTCGTATGTGGTGGTGCATTGCGAGATTTTGTTGAACTCCTCTAGGCTGAGTGTGCAGTAAAGAGCGTTCATGGTCTTCGCATTCAAAGAGAGCTCACGAATTTGTTGTTGCGAGTAGCCTCCCGTGGGTTTCTCTGGGATCTCAAATGGCGTCTCGCACTTGACCTAAATCATGAAGTCAGTGGCTTGAAGCCAAGTCTTCATCCGTAGCTTCCAGTAGGGGTAGTTGCTCCCGTCGAAGAATAGCGGACGGGTCGTGGACTACCCCTCGGAGATTCGGATTGCGGAACTACTCCCCTCCATGATCTTCTTGCCGGGTGTTACTCCAATTAGCAAGAACCTGCTCTGATACCAATTGTGAATTCCCTACTAGGAGGGGGTGACGTAATAAATTCTAGAATAGAATATAAACAATCTCACAAAAAATTCAATCACACAATGTACACAATTATTTTTAGGTGGAAACCCAAACCGGGTGAAAACTACCACCTAACCCTCTCGAGTTAGGAATTTTCGATCAACCAAGTTGCTCAAATCCACTAAATGAATCACATAAACGAGGGTGATTCAACCTCAATTACAACCACTCTACTTTATACGAGGGTAGAGTACCTCAAACCCCTTCTCTTCACGAGAGGGATTTTGTCCCACGAAGGAGACGGGAATTCGCAGAGAAAATACCCATCCAAATAACAAAGTAAAATAGCAAATATCCTATAGATCCAACAAAGTAATTTTTAACCTAAGCTTGTATAAGAATTAAGATGCTTCCCTTTGCAAGGAGTGCGCCGACGACGCGGATGTGTGAACTACACGATGGTGCAACGTCGCTCTTGTGAACTACGACGGGAGAGCGGGTGCACAAATGCCTGATGCTCTCTAGATGAAGAACTGGAGCTTGGAGAGCAAGAGCTTGCTTCTTAGGATCAAGAGACACAAAATGGTGTGAAAGTGTATTATTAGGTGTGTGTTGAGTGGCAAAGGCTCTCCTCTATTTATAGAGGCCTTAGGAAGGCTTTGGAAGGCTCAAGAAAGCTTCCATAGCCATTGGGTGCAAAGCCCAAGAGAATCAAGTCAAAATCAGGAACAATCATTGCACTGACAGGGTAATCAGATATCTGATCATGGCATCATACATCTGGAAGATCAGTTCAAGACGTCTGGGAACAAAGTCAGACGTCTGATTGTGGGCAGGTTTCTTCCTAACTTGAATCAGATCTAAACAGGGTTCTAGTCTAAGTCCATTAGATGACATACAAGACGCTTGGCACTATGTCTGGATGTCTGGAAACCTACTTTTCTGCGGAAATGGATTTCAAAGAGAGTGCAACAGCTAGAAAATCTTTGAGAAGAGATTTTAGGGTCAACTGAGGTAAAATGGTCATTTATCAGACATCTGGAAAGGCTTAAGGACGTCTGATACGGCTCTAACGATCTTATTCTTCATTGTTTGTTAAGCTACCCAACGGTCCACTAATTGGATGTCTGGCAAAAAATTAGACATCTTCTAAAATGTCTGGTCTAAGGTCTGGATGTCTGATTTCATCAGACAGAGCTAACTAAGTCCAGCCTAAATGTTATCAGACATCTGAATCAACAGTCAGACGTCTTGAAACATATTATCAGACGTCTGATTTTGGAATTAGACGTCTGAAAAAGTTTTTTGAACCCTATATTGGTTTTCTAAGTTCTCCACAGAAAACCTAAGTGTCCTAGGGTTGTGCAGGTGTTCCTAGAACTACTATTAGGGTACTTTGAGGCTCTTTAACATGATGTTCTAAGGAACAAAATGAGCAAGAAAATAAAGGCAAAAGTACATGAAAGAAATAAACAGAATTCTATCTTATTCTTCTTGTCCTTCCATCTTCAATCTATCGTTCCTCGCGAATCTCCTCTATTCTCCATCAAGCTCCTCTAATCCATCTTGGATGCGAGCTCAAACTCCGTCTAATCACGTCTCCATTTGCAATTTGCCTGAAATCTAGTACTCCAAGTGCAAATGTTAAATGACACATGTTTTGTTATCATCAAAACAAACGATCGCGGTGTTCTAGCACCAACATGAGGATCACCCTCAAGAATAGATTATAGGTTATATTGAACAAGGTGTAAAAACCCTATCTCATTTTAGAGCTGATTTGTCCTTAATGCCTTTGTTTCTCAACTTGAACCCAAGAAAGTTGATGAGGCATTAAAGGATGAATCATGGGTTGTATCTATGCAGTAGGAGCTACTTCCAATTTACAAGGAACCATGATGGGACTTAGAACTCGCTCCTGAGGGTAATTCCATCATTGCAACCAAGTGGGTGTTCCGAAATAAATTGGATGAATCTTGTTCAATAATTAGGAATAAAGCCAAAATTGTAGCTCAAGGCTATAACCAACAAGAGGGTATTGACTTTGATGAGACATATGCTCCTGTTACTCGCTTGGAGTCCATACACATGCTACTTGCCTTTGCAAGTGCCAAGGATTTCAAGCTATATCAAATGGATGTCAAGAGTGCTTTTCATAATGGATATATTAAGGAAGAAGTTTATGTTCATCAACCTCCCAGGTTCGAGGACCTAGCACACCCAGAGAATGTATACAAGCTCAATAAGGTGTAATATGGACTTAAACAAGCTCCCAGGGCCTGGTATGATAGGCTTAAGACCTTCCTTCTCAAGCATGGATATAGAATTGAAGTTGTTGATTCAACTCTTTCTGTAAAAGAAGGAAATGACATTCTACTAGTTTAAATATGTCAACGATATTATATTTGGATCAACCAAGGAGTCCCTATGTCAGCATTTTTGTGAGACTATGAAGATTGAGTTCGAAATGAGAATGATGGGTGAACTCAAATTCTTTTTAGGACTCCAAATTCAATAATTAGACATATGAATTTACATTAGTCAAACAAAATATGTTCTTGAAATTCTCAAGAAGTTTAACTTTGAATATGCAAATGGCAAAGAGACTACATTTTCTCTATCTACTTCTCTTGGTAAAGACTTATCTAGTAAGAGGGTAGATGAAAAGAAAAATCAGGGTATGATAGGTTCACTACTATATCTTATAACTTCTACACCTGATATTCTTTTTGCTACATGTCTATGTGCAAGATTACAATCCAAACCAAAGAAATCTCATTTTAATGCAGTAAAAAGAATATTTAGGTACCTAAATAGCACAAAAGATCTTGGTCATTTTTATCCTAAAGCACAAACCTTAGATCTATTATCCTATAATGATGTAGACTATGCAAGGAGTCGACTGACCAAAAGAGCACTAGCGGCACATGTCATTTATTGGAGAATCTCTGGTCTCATGATTCTCTAAGAAATAGGCTTGTGTTTCACTTTCTATGACTAAAGCAGAGTATATTGCTGCTTCACTTTCTTGTTCTCAGGTCATTTGGATGAGACAGACTTTGTCCAACTTTGGATTGATTTTTGCATAATCCAAAATATTATGTGATAATGCAAGCGTAATAAATTTATCCAAAAATTTGGTACATCATTCACGTACCAAACACATAGATATTTGACATCATTTCCTTAGAGATAATATGCTTCAAGGTTCCATTCAATTAGAATTTGTAGACACAAAACCAATTGGTAGACATCTTTACGAAACCTCTTGTAGCATAGAGATTCTACTTTATAAGAAGAAAATTAGGACTTTATACAATAAAAGAGATTCAAAACTAACAAATGGATTGATATGTAATTTATTTGTATTTATAAAAATCCCTGAGGGCCTTACTGCAATTTACCCATATTTATTAAAATGGGTAAACTGTAATATTTTCATTTGTCTGAAAATAGCAGGGTATTGTTTGGAATATGGCTGCTTAACTTAGGTTGTTGACTACATTATTTTTCAACACCTAAGTTGTTGATTGAAATTTTTTCCAACCACTTAAGTGGTCATGTGACTAGCACATGACCCATCCCATATAAAAAAAGTCAAGTGAAAACACTTGCCTCATTCCACTCTTTGTAAACCCTAGTTCACATCCTCAAGTGTCTCTCCAAGTCCTAGCCAAGAAGAGAAGAATCATCTCCAAGCTTCAACTCTAGGTATACTCTTATCATCTTATCAAATCGTGCTTCCATGAGTCAATCTTAATCTTGTTTTTCACTCTCTGAAAACCTTTCTTACTGCTGCAATATTTTCTTGTCAGGTACTAGATGGTACCGGTACCCATCATTGGTATCGGTACTTGCTTGGCACAGTAGTGCCTGCCTTAGAGAGCAGGTACCGATACTGAAGATGATTATCAATACTAGCTCAAATTTATGGTTAGAATAGAAACCAACCAGTACCGGTACTAATCACCAGTATCGGTACATGCAGGCTTATATGTGTTTTTGAATGCACACATCAAATGAAATATTCTATTTACTTATTATTTTCTCCTACTCTTGTTGCATATTTTTCAGATGGCACCTAAATCTAAGAGTAAGGAAAAGGAACCTGAAGATGCATTTCACAAATTTTGCATCAATGAGGATGCCAAATCAAAGTTTGATTGGTATAAAGGCCTAAAATTACACCATTGTAGGCCAGTTGAGTGGAAAGATTTTTCTCTACAACTCTTTAATTTCACCACCCGTATTTTTGAACAAAAACACATGCATTTCTTTGATGAGTCATTTTTTGTTGATGTTCCTACAGTATGTCCTGATGTCAACTGCTTATTTTCTACAAATCTCCAAGAACAAGAAAATCAGGGTCATCTTGTCCTAACATCAAATGTATTCGATCAAAAAATCACCATCACTAAATGCATAAATGAAGGCCATGTTTTTAACACTCTTAAGGAGCAATTTCCTACTTATAAAATCCATGAAACTCTCTTTCTCCCCAACAGGGGAAAGCATTGGTTGCCCCAAACATGACCCTATTTACTCGTGTTCTTTTTCGAATTTTAGCATGGAATTTAAGGGCTAAAAATTCAGGATTCCACAAAATTCCCGTCATCATTTTACCCTTAATTTATGCTATCATTACAAGTTTTCCGGTAATTTGGAACACGATTTTCCTTCATTTTCTTAGACCCCATTACTGTGCTTCTACTTTACCATTGGACATTGTGGTATCTCACATTCTTCACAAAAATAAAATTGACCTCTCTAATTTTACTCCTCTTAGAAAAGTGGTCTATTTCAAATGATCCACTCTCTAGAAAATGGCAGTGAAACTTGCTAGAAAGGAATCCTCTAGTGATAATGAAGAAGAAGAGTATGTCGATCTAAATGCTTAATCTTCTTCTTATCAACCTTCAGACTCATCGTCGGCCTTTGTTCCAATAACCTATCCTTATCCAGAAGCCAAAACACCTTGGGTAAACCTATCTCATGGGTCTAACACCGATCCCCAATATGATTACTACTTTCAATTATATTGGTCAAAATCTATCTAACCTTAATTTTGCCTTCCATCACATGGAACGCAAGTTTCATGATCTTTCTCTTTCCATTGAGTCCTCCCATGTTGCTTATTCCACTCAACAACCTAAACAAAGGAAGAGGACTCAACCAAAAGCACCTCAAGAATATAGTAAAAGAAGGCAGAAGCACTTCCAAGACCCATCTTCTATCCCTTCTCCAATTGTGGAAGAAGAGCCAATACTTCATGATGATTATGAAGAAGAAGACACTGATGATGAAGAAGAAGTTTCATATGAAGATGATGATGATGAAGATGATGAAGATGTTGATGATGATGATAGTGATGATGGTGGACATGCTCAAAAGTTCATCAGAAAACCTCCTAGGAACTAGTTTAATTTTTAATCATGTTTCTAGTTCAATTTGTATAACATCTATGCTTTTAAAAACTTGTATGACATATTGCTAGTTTGTTTACTTTTGTGTTTTGTTGAACATGCATGTTTTGATCATATTTGTATGACTTTTCTATTTTAAATGAAGTAGTTTGGTCATGTCTCATGCTTCTTAAAAATGTATTATTTATCCATCTTTTTTGCTTGCTTGACAAAAAGGGGGAGATAAAATGGTATGGATACTTCATATTTAAACTAGAAGATAGGCTTAGTTTGCGATGGAGGTTGTTCACTCCTTGTGGAATTTTTACTCTTCTCTAATTAAGTTTCTGTCTACTTTTAAATATGGGTATCTTGTTTATTTTGTCAACACCAAAAAGGGGAAGATTGTTGGAACCTAGTCCACTTCTCTTTTGTGCTTTGGTGTTAACAAAATCGTTTTAAAGTCTAATGCGGTTATGAAGTGTTACAGGACTATACAGGAAATAGAATATGTGGATGCTAGCAAACAATAGGAAAGCATTGAAGATATGAAGGCAAAAGATTATAGATTTTGTTTCATTTATTGTATTTTAGAATCTTTGTCTACTTCCCAACAAGTAAAAAAGAATCTAGGAGTTAAAATCAATGTAGAGATAATTAGGGTTCATATTAACGCTCAATCATTTATCTTTTCAACTCAAAATCGATTCTTTCAAAATAAAGTCGCATAGATTAGATGGGTTTACTTTAAAAATTGACATACACTTATAATATTAGGTACTTGTAGCAAGTACCGGCATTGGTCATAAGTACTAGTACATGCTAGGAATAGGTTTGGGTCTAAGTCCTAAACTGTGAACAACAAGTATTGATACTCATCATGAGTACCAGTACCAAGTGGTCACAGTTTGTGCACTTGGTTTTGCCTAGACCTTACAAGTACCGGTAGTAATCACCAGTACCGATACATGTAGGTCATAGCCTCATAGCTTGTGAGTCACAAGTATCGGTACATATGATCAGTACCGGTACCAAGTGGCTTTGTTGGTACTCAACAGAATACACTGAGTACAGTACCAGTGATCAGTACCGGCACCCCAAGCACTGTTGAACTGACTGTAGGTAGTTAGTACAGATACCAAAAGTTTACTACCGGTACCATCTAACCATTGTGCCTGAATGGCTAATTTACAATTAATCTTAATCCTACACTTCCCTTTTTTCCCCTAACGGCTAGTACTCGTAGGGGAGGTGTTTAGTGGCCTATATATACACTCCTTGAGTATCATTTGCACATAACTAATAAGATAAAAATATTCTCTTTGCCTACACTTTCTTTTTCCAATTTTCTTGCTCCAAAGGAGCTTGTCTTGTTGCTCTCTTCAGAAGGCTATTCTCTGGTTGCAACAAGTTCCCAAGGCGATTGCATTCTTAGAAAATTTTCTATTTTTGCTTTCGCATTCTGTAACAACCCGATTTGCGAGTCCCTACGAGACACGAGAACCGGACCGACTCGACTAAACCGAAGACCTGGTCGTCCAACGAGGAAGTAACCAAAAGAGCAGTAAAATAAACCACATTCAACATGAAAATAACTAACAGTAAGAAAATACAGCAGTAAGGAAAGAAACCACTACAGTATGTATCACCACAACAGTAGAACAACATTCATAACATAATATGAACTGCAAGTAAAGAAAAGTATAGCGGAAATAAGAACTACTCACTACAGTGGAACCAAAAAGTGGTACAAGAGAACAGTGGTAACTCTACTGGACCGTACTCGGCCCAGCGTCCTCTGCAGCCGCTGACCCTGGCTGCTTAACACCTGGCCCTGAAAGGTAACGAGTGTAACATGTCAGCAAAATGCTGAGTAGAGTGGCAGCTAAACTAAAGAAACAGTAAAGTGTATAGTAGCTGTTTTAATTTTCTTTCTTCCTTTATTTACGTCTTTCAATTGTTTCACAATTTATCTATTTCTCAGATCCTTCACTTGATCTCGAATGTTCCTCGTGGGAACGATCTTGATTGCAGTCTTTTTCGAACAGTAGAAGTAGCACGTGGTGCTCTCCTGGCCGGGAGAGTCCCCCGTGGTGATCCTACTCTCAGTCAACCACCCCAAGGTCACTGACAGACGTAACGGTGACTACGGCACGCGCGGTAAACGCACGGGTAGCTGACCCGCACTGGCACACGGTCAGTCATTTTTGTTAACGGGTGTGCCCAAAGCACAGCATGGAACTAGTACAGGGCAGAGCCCTCTCAGTAACAGGGGTCCAACCCCTCCACAGTAACCAAACAGGGGCCTTGCCCCACCACAGTCCGTGCACCCTCGCCTGACTACCCTGGTTTACCCAGTGGGCCTAACAAGTCGGTGTAGGAGGCTAGCAGAACCCCGAGGCCCGTGGGGTAGCTAGTACCTCTGTACACTAGTAGCTCTCCTCGGTACTACGTACACAAGGGCCAGCAAGTCGGTACAGAGTGGCCAGTCCTAACCCCGGGTCCCTGGGGCGGCTGGCTCCGCTCTGCACTAAACAGGGGGACAGTCGCTCTCCTTGGTACTTTGTACTCAAGGGCCAACTCACTTTCCCAATTCTATTCCATTCACTTTCCAGGAGTTCTACTCCGAATTCCCCATAGGGTTCTAGCTCTTTAACTCAACGCATTCCGGTTTCACCTTTCCAGTTTCACGTTCATACATCCCATATTCTTAATCATGTTCATTTATTCATAACAGGCAGCTATTTAAACAAATTTACAGACAGCTATTATTTCTTTTCCACATTTTCAAGACTGCAGTATTCACATATTCCACTAGTTTTCCCATCCTAGGATTCATGTCATACCCTAGGATCTATCATACAATCTAGTTTTCCATCCCTATGATTTATGCAATACCCTAGGATCTATCATTCAATCTCGTTTCTCATTCCTAGGCTTCATGCGATGTCCTAGGTTCTATTTATGGTTCCATAATTTAACAGATTATGCTAATAAACTTAAATGCCACTCTACCGGTTACAACAGGCAAACTGGGGGCGTGGTCGGGAATCCCGCGTGCCTCTGCAACCCCCGAGACTGCAACGGAATGAGGTCCTATCACAAGGATCAAACACAAGGAATTTCTCAAAATAGTATACAGCTACTGTAGACAGGTAGTGCATTTAATTCCTAAAAGAACGCAACACAAAACATGGAAAACGGAACCCGAACGGGCCCTAAACGGGTCGAAAACGACGAAACAGTGCAAAATCAGACATCTGGAACTTATTCCAGACGTCTTAAAAAGTGCATCAGGGGTTACCTTTGCTCTGCGTGGTCTCTCAGACATCCAGAAGCCTGCGAGGGCGTCTGGCCTAGTTCTCAGACGTCCGATGGTCACCCAGGACGTCTGGAAGTCGTTCCCGTCGTCTGGCACTGCAGCCAGACGTCTGATTCGCGTTGGATGCGAATCCTCGAACCTGCGCATACCCATTTCTCTCTCTCTTAGTATGGTCAGTCGAAGAAAACGAAGAAGCGAAAATAACTCATCTTTCAGACGTCTTCCCCGTTGTCTGGTTGGAATAACAAATGTCTGATTCTGGAAAATTTTCCAAAATCAGGGCGCCACTCGCCCTCCGCTCGCGACGCACGGCCGCGCTGCAAGTGCTCCGCCTGCTGCTCGAGCTGCAGCAGGCCTCCCGCGCCACCCTGCGTCTGCTGCGCCCCCGCTGGCTGGCTCCCGCTGCCCTGGCAGGCTCAAGCCCTCACGGCCGATGCCTCCTCCCCCGCGCAGCACCTCCTCCCGTACCCGCCGCAGCTGTTGCCGCCGCCGCTCACTCGCGCTCGCTCTCGTGCACGGACTGGAAGGAGAAGAGGAAGGGGGCAGAGGTGACGGGAGTGAGGGGGAGGGCGTGGCCTTTTAAGGCCGCGCGAGGAGGAGAGAGAGAGCGGGACAGGGTGGGTCTGCAGCCGCAGGAGAGAGGGAAAAAGAGAGGGAGAGAGAGCGTACGCAGGTCTACGCGCTCAGGCGCGCAGACGAATCGCGCGTGCCAAAAATAACCAATTCCCAGACGTCTGGAAGTGGTTCCAGACGTCTGGTCAGACGTCTGGGCCACCTCCCTGACGTCTTAAAAGACGTCTGAAGCGCGCGTTCGTTACAATATAACAAACTCAAAGGAAGTTTCGTCCCCGAAACTTGTGCTAACTAGGGTGCGGAAAAGACGTCAAAATAACCATAACAAACTCAAAGAGGACCGAAGCTGGTTCGAAAAGACGTACCCGCAAAAAGCTCCGGGTACCGCCCTGCATTGCCACCTCAGGCTCCTAGGTAGCCTCCTCGTACCGCTGGCTCCTCCACAAAACCTTTACCTGGGGTACTTGCTTTTGTCTCAAACTGTGGACGGCTCAATCGTGAATCTGCACTGGCTGCTCAGGGTATGTCAGGTCGTCGCCTACCTCGACGCTCTCGTGACTCAGTACATGACTGGGATCGACTACGTACTTCCTGAGGTTGGACACGTGGAACACGCCGTGCACACCAGAAAGATGCGAGGGGAGGGCAAGCCTGTAAGCAACGGGTCCAACCTGCTCCAGGACCTCAAATGGCCCCACAAACCTCGGCGCGAGCTTCCCTCTCACCCCAAACCGCTGCAGGCCCTTCATGGCGAAACACGAAGAAAGACGTGGTCCCCAACCTCAAACAGCACCTCTCTGCATCTCCGATCCGTGTAGCTCTTCTGTCCGCTCCTGACAGTGCGGAGTCTCCTATGGATCTGCTCAACTACCTCCTGACTCTGCCGGATCAACTTGGGGCCAACCTCCCACTTGGTCCCCACCTCAACCCAAATCAAGGGTGCCGTACACCTCCGTTCGTACAGAGCCTCGTAGGGAGCCATGCCGATGCTCGAGTGATAACTGTTGTTGTATGCGAACTCCGCTAGGGGCAGGTGTTCCTCCCAAGAGCCCCTCCAGTCCAGTACACAGGCACGCAAAAGGTCCTCAAGTGTCTGTATCGTGCGCTCAGACTATCCGTCCGTCTGGGGGTGGTAAGCCATACTAAACCTTAACCGCGTCCCCAAGGCCTGCTGAAACTCAGCCCAAAAATGGGACGTAAAGCAGGTATCCCTGTCGGATACGATCTCCCATGGAACTCTGTGTAGTCGTACCACATCACGGATATACCTCTCTGCCAACTGTTCTGGTCCCAAAGTGACTCGGATCGGCAAGAAATGTGCCGTCTTCTTCAGTCTATCCACTATTACCCAGACTCCGTCGTGTCCTCGCTGGGTAACAGGTAAGCCCACCACCAAGTCCATGGTGATGCTCTCCCACTTCCACTCTGGCATTGGAAGCGGCTGTAGCGGCCCTGCAGGCCTCTGATGCTCGGCTTTCACCTGCTGGCACACTAAGCACTGCTGCACTAATTCACCCACATCCCGCTTCATCCCCCTCCACCAAAACTCGCATCTCAAGTCGTGGTACATCTTCGTGTTTCCGGGATGTATGGTGAATCTGGAACCGTGTGCCACAGTCAGGAGCTCTCTCAACAGCTCCTCGTCTCTGGGAACGCACAACTGTGCCCTCAAGCACAGCACCTGGTCTGTGAAAGAGAAGTCCCCCGGGTCCCCCGACAGTACTCTGTCGCGCAAGGACTGCAAGTACGGATCGGCCATCTGTCCTGTGATGATGCGGTCTATCAACTCTAGCCTGGTCTATTGTGTCACCGTCACTGCCCCACAGTGCCCCCGTAACTGCAGGGGTCGCCAACTGCCCACCTCCTCCAAAAGGCTCCAACTCTGTAACTGTAAACTGGCCAAGTGTGCGGGCGCCTTATGGCTCAAGGCGTCAACCACAACATTGGCCTTTCCCGGGTGGTAGGAGATGTTGTAGTCGTAGTCCTTCAGGAGCTCCAACCAACGTCTCTGTCTCATGTTGAGCTCCTTCTGATCAAAAAGGTATCTGAGGCTTTTGTGATCTATGAAAATCTCGAAGGTCTCACCGTACAAGTACTGCCTCCATGTCTTCAGTGCGAAGACAACAGCTGCCAACTCTAGGTTGTGGGTAGGGTAGGTATGCTCATGGGGCTTTAGTTGCCGCGAAGTGTAAGCGACAACGTGACCCCTCTGCATGAGCACACCTCCTAACCCCTGCAAGGAGGCATCCGTGTACACAATGAACCCGCCACTACTGTCAGGGATGGTGAGCACGGGAGCCGAGGTCAACCACTCCTTCAGCTCCAGAAAACACGCCTCACAGGCATCTGTCCGAGCGAAGGGCACGTCCTTCCAGGTCAACTGTGTCATAGGACGCACGATCTGTGAAAATCCTCTGATGAATCGTCTGTAGTAGCCTGCCAGTCCCAGAAAACTGCAAATCTCAGTGACTGAACATGGTCTCTCCCACCTGAGCACTGCCTCGACCTTGGCTAGGTCCACCGCCAAGCCATCTCCAGAGATCACATGACCTAAGAAGGTCACCTTCCTCAACCAGAACTAGCACTTACTGTATTTGGAGTACAGCCTACGTCGTCTCAGAGTGTCCAGAACCATCCGCAAGTGCTGTCCGTGCTGCGTCTAATCTCGAGAATAGATGAGTACATCATCTATGAAAACCACCACGAACTGGTCCAAGTACGGTCTAAACACCCGGTTCATTAGATCCATGAAAGCAGCAGGGGCATTGGTCATCCCAAACGGCATGACCAAAAACTCGTAGTGTCCGTACCGGGTGCGGAAAGCTGTCTTGGAGACGTCGGTCTCCCTGATCCTCAACTGGTGGTCTCCCGACCTCAAGTTGATCTTAGAGAACACCGTGGCACCCCACAATTGGTCAAACAAGTCATCGATCCTCGACAGTGGATATCTGTTCTTGATGGCGACCCTATTCAGCTGTCTGTAGTCCACACAAAGGTGTAAGGTCCCATCCTTCTTCTTCACTAACAGTACCGGGGCTCCCCAGGGAGACGCACTGGGCCTCACGAAACCTTTCTTCAAAAGGTCCTGCAACTGAGACTTGAGCTCTCGTCGCTCAAGCGGTGCCATCCTGTATGGCGCAGTGGAGATGGGGCTGGTCCCTGGTACTAGTGAGATCTCAAACTCGATCTCACGCTCAGGCGGTAGTCTTGGTAACTCGTCTAGAAACACATCAGGGTACTCTCTGACCACCGGGATGCTCTGGATGTCTGCCACAGGGCTGGGCTCTGCCACTACACAAGCTAGGAAACCCTCACACCCCTGGCTCAAAAGTCTCGCTACCCGAAGTGCCGAAATGCACCTGAAACCTCCGTCCACTGGCTGTCCGTGAAACTCGAAAGAAGGCAACTCCGGAATGGGGAAGACGATCTTCCTCTCAAAACAGTCCACCAAGGCGTGGTAAGCGGACAGCCAATCCATCCCCAGAATCACTCAAAAGTCCTCCATCTGTATCATAATCAGGTCAGCTGGCAGGCTATGTCCCCCGACGCTGACCTCGCAATCCGTGTACACCTCCTCAGCTGCAAATAGCTGACCACTCGAACATCTGATTACGAACGGATTATCTAACAGTGTATAATCCTGGTCCAAACCAACTGCGAAACTGGCTGCGACAAACGAGTGCGTAGCACCGGAATTGAAAAGCGTATAAACGAGTCTGCCGGAAACTGAAACCATACCAGCTACCACCGATCCCGAAGCTCTAGCGTCCCTGTGTGTCAGGGCGTTGATACGCCCCTTAGCTCTAGGTGCGGACGAAGCAGCCACACTCTGCGTCGGACGGGTAGGTGCTAGCCGGTACCCTCCTTGCGATTGCTGTCCTCCTCCTCGCGCTTGGGAACCGCGGCCTCCTGCCCGCCCTCTAGTGCTTTGCGCGGGGAGTATCTGCTGACCTCCTGCCCTAGATGGGCAGTCCCTCCTGATGTGGCCCGGCTGGCCACACTGGTAACAGAGGGGAACCTGACTCCCGCCCTCAGTGGGTCCCTGCTGTCGGCTGGGCAAGGGTCCGGTGCTGGCGACTGGCCCCTGTCGAGGGACCCCAAAGGTCACTGATGGCCCTATAAAACGTGACGGCTCTCCTGTGGAAGCCACGTGTCTCCCCTCTCGCCGGCCCTGTGAAAATTCTGGCTGAAAGGGCCTCTTCCACCCGCCGTCAGCGTCTCGCGCGGACGGGTTGGTCTCCTCGTAAGTCATAGCTGCCTCTACCACCCTCGAAAATGTAGGCAGCTTCAGGGGTTTGACATACCCCCGAATCGCAGGCCGGAGACCCTCGGTGAACTTCCAAAGGCGCTCCTCCTCAGTAGCTACCGCTGTCGCTGCAAAGCGGGACAGCTCCAGGAAACGCGTGTGGTACGCACTTACGGTCATCGTTCCTTGGCGGAGAGTGTGGAACTCCCGCCTCCTCTGGTCCTGCCACGTCTGGGGAAAGTACTGCTCGCAGAAGAGGGCGACGAACCAGTCCCAGGTCGGCTCATCCCTCTCCTGTCCCCAGACCGCCCTCCACCACCTGTGTGCCACACTCTCCAGCTGGTACCTGGCAAAGGCCACGCGGCACTCCACCGGGGGGCGAAGGGTGTCGAAAATCTTCTCCAGCTGCTCGAGCCAGTCCTCTGCCTCGGTCGGGTCCTCATCCCCCTTGAAGGAGGGGGGCTTTAGCTTCCGGAACTACCCGAAGAGCTCGGAGTGGCACTGGAATGGGGATGCTGGTCCACCCCCAGGCAACGGTGCCTCGTGCACAGAAGTATTGGTGGAAGGTGGGGGCTGCGGCGGCCCATCCCCTCCCCCGTGTCCAGCGCCACGTCCGTCGAGTGGTCCCACAGAGGACTCCCCCTCCACAGCCCCAGGGTGAGGCGCTCGGGGCGGCGAGTGGAGCTCCTCTCGTATAATGTCTTGTATCAGCCGGGCGAGGTCCTGGGCCTGGACGCCCAGGAGTAGTGGCTGGTCCACTGGGGCGTCGGCAACGGCACGCCCACCTCGCCGACCTCATCCTCCGCCGCGCTTGCGGCCCGCCTCACTGGTCCCACGACGAGGCATCTCCTGCAAGGAGGCGTGAAAAAAAATGGAACACGTCACTACGGAACGATACCGAACGGAAACGTCTAAGAGCTCATGTCAAAAGATATGTTGTGGTGGCTACTCTAGTTATAGACATGTGAATTGGTTATTTTCCAGTCAGTTGACTCACTTCTCGGGACGACCTTGCTCTGATACCATCTTGTAACGACTTGATTCCCGAGTCCCTACGAGACACGAGAACCAGACCGACTCGACTAAACCCAAGACCTGGTCATCCAACGAGGAAGTAACCAAAAGAGCAGTAAAGTGAACCACATTCAACATGAAAATAACTAACAGTAAGAAAATACAGCAGTAAGGAAAGAAACCACTACAGTATATACCACCACAACAGTAGAACAACATTCATAACATAATATGAACTGCAGGTAAAGAAAAGTACAGCGGAAACAAGAACTACTCACTACAGTGGAACCAAAAAGAGGTAGAAGAGAAAAGTGGTAACTCTACTGGATCCTACTCGGCCCAGCGTCCTCTGCGGCCGCTGACCCTGGCTGCTCAACACCTGGTCCTGAAAGGTAACGAGTGTAACACGTCAGCAAAACGCTGAGTGGAGTGGCAGCTAAACAAAAGAAACAGTAAAGTGTACAGTAGCTGTTTTAATTTTCTTTCTTCCTTTATTTATGTCTTTCTATTGTTTCACAATTTATCTATTTCTCAGATCCTTCACTTGATCTCGAAAGTTCCTCATGGGAACGATCTTGATTGCAGTCTTTTCCGAACAGTAGAAGTAGCACGTGGTGCTCTCCTAGCCGGGAGAGTCCCCCGTGGTGATCCTACTCTCAGTCAACCACCCCAAGGTCACTGACAGACGTAACGGTGACTACGGCACGTGCGGTAAACGCACGGGTAGTTAACCCGCACTGGCACACGGTCAGTCGTTTTTGTTAACGGGTGTGCCCAAAGCACAGCACGGAACCAGTACAGGGCAGAGCCCTCTCAGTAACAGGGGTCCAACCCTTCCACAGTAACCAAACAGGGGCCTTGCCCCTCCACAGTCCGCGCACCCTCGCCTGACTACCCTGGTTTGCCCTAGTGGGCCTAACAAGTTGGTGTAGGAGGCTAGCAGAACCCCGGGGCCCATGGGGTAGCTAGTACCTCCCTACACTAGTAGCTCTCCTCGGTACTACGTACACGAGGGCCAGCAAGTCGGTACAGAGTGGCCAGTCCTAACCCCGGGTCCCTGGGGCGGCTGGCTCCGCTCTGCACTAAACAGGGGGATAGTCGCTCTCCTTGGTACTCCGTACTCAAGGGCCAGCTCACTTCCCCAATTCTATTCCATTCACTTTCCAGGAGTTCTACTCCTAATTCCCCGTAGGGTTTCAGCTCTTTAACTTAGCGCATTCCGATTTCACCTTTCTAGTTTCACGTTCATACATCCCATATTCTTAATCATGTTCATTTATTCATAACAGACAGCTGTTTAAACAAATTTGCGGATAGCTATTATTTCTTTTCCACATTTTCAAGACTGCAGTGTTCACATATTCCACTTGTTTTCCCATCCTAGGATTCATGTCATACCCTAGGATCTATCATACAATCTAGTTTTCCAGCCCTAGGATTTATGCAACACCCTAGGATCTATCATTCAATCTCGTTTCTCATTCCTAGGATTCATGCGATGTCCTAGGTTTTATTTATGGTTCCATAATTTAACAGATTATGCTAATAAACTTAAATGCCACTCTACCGGTTACAATAGGCGAACTGGGGGTGTGGTCGGGAATCCCGCGTGCCTCCGCAACCCCCGAGACTACAACGGAACGGGGTCCTATCACAAGGATCAAACACAAGGAATTTCTCAAAACAGTATACAGCTACTGTAGACAGGTAGAGGATTTAATTTCGAAAATAACGTAACTCGAAATGCGGAAAACGGAACCCGAACGGGCCCTAAACGGGTCGAAAATGACGAAACAGTGCAAAATCAGACATCTGGAACTTATTCCAGACGTCTTGAAAAGTGGATCAGGGGTTACCTTTGCTCTGCGTGGTCTCTCAGACGTCCAGATGCCTGCGAGGGCGTCTGGCCTATTTCTCAGACGTCCGATGGTCACCCAGGACGTCTGGAAGTCGTTCCCGTCGTCTGGCACTACAGCCAGACGTCTGATTCGCGTTGGATGCGAATCCCCGAACCTGTGCGT
This sequence comes from Thalassia testudinum, assembly GCA_037157565.1. Lineage (NCBI taxonomy): Eukaryota > Viridiplantae > Streptophyta > Magnoliopsida > Alismatales > Hydrocharitaceae > Thalassia > Thalassia testudinum. The sequence continues at coordinate 123,804,331 of JAZHRO010000014.1, read as the reverse complement.
ACCCATTTCTCGCTCTCTTAGTACGGTCAGTCGAAGAAAACGAAGAAGCAGAAATAACTCACCTTTCAGACGTTTGGACAGTCTTCCAGACGTCTTCCCCGTCGTTTGGTTGGAATAACAGACGTCTGATTCTGGAAAATTTTCCAAAATCAGGGCACCACTCGCCCTCCGCTCGCGACGCACGGCCGCGCTACGAGTGCTCCGCCTGCTGCTCGAGCTGCAGCAGGCCTTCGACTTAAGGTTTAAATATCAAGAATCCTTGTTGGTTGAGAGATGGTCTATGTCATTTAAGCCTCGAGTTCTGGTAGGTTATCCTCAGTAACCAGGTTCTCACAATGTCCAAAAGCACAGTTGATATTGGAAAATTTTTCAGCTTAAACATCATCATAAAACACTTAAAAATTTTTGAAAGAAGAAAAAGATATCTCTACACACTCACCTTGCTGATACTTAAATTTCCTTACACTTCAATAGATTGTTTGCTAAGGGACTAGCAAAATGTAAGCATGGGGGTATGATGAGTGGCTACTCATCATAGCTAAAAGGCCGAAATTAAGCTAGACACTAAGCAAAACAATATCAAATTAACACATAAAAAGGGTTAAGTGTGGGAATTAAAGAAAAGACCTAAAACTTTTAATGTGTGTTAAAACCTCCTAATTAGGTCACAAAAATGAGATATTCTGAAAACTAAAGAACAAATGATGATCCATGCATCAATTGAACACATAAACAAGTTTGAAAAGATAAATCAGAAGTAAAATCAATGTCTTAAATGTTCAATTAAGCACATGTAAAAATTTGAAAGCAATTGGACATCATTTAGGCTTAGAAATAAATAGATTACAATTAGGTCCTTCATGCATTACATTTCTACCCTTCAAAACTCCTTCTTGGACCTTTTTGCAAGCCGCAGGGACCCTTCTGTATGACTGCAAGGCCCTTCCAGTTATAGTTCTTCTCACTTTTGGACCTGCACGCTATTCTTCTACCCCTTCGTTTAAGGGTCTTCCTGCAAGTTTTCCCTCATTTCAGAGAGAAGCCTGTGTTCTTCACGCGCACTGTAGCACGCGAAGAACACAGCCATTCTCGACCGTCCATCGCACTTTTGATCTCGATCTGCGGCTGGAATCAAATGGAACCTTCGTGCGATTCGGTGCGTGCGTTCACCTCTCTTCCCAGATCTCATCTGACGGTCAGATCTCTCTCTTGACTCGCCGCGCGCTCTACCCATCTCATCCTCACCGCCGGCCTAATTTTGATTAACCTCACCCTTGCGGTGATTCCAGTCACTGAGCTGCTATTTAAGCACCTCAGTGGTGTCGCGCGCAAAGGATCGCTCCCTCCTACATCTCTTAGCGATCAATTCTTCCACTCCAGTCTCTCCTCCTCATCTAGACCCTGATTTCACAGCCACCGGCTGTGGAATCATCGCCTGCTCTCGACCCTCCTCGTCGCTAAGGACCTCGTAGCACCTGAGGACGACCCTGGAGTCTCACTAGCAGACTCTTCCCTCCGCTGGAGTCACCCTCCTCCTTTCTTCCTCCTTAGCCGCCGGCTAAGGACCCATAGGTCCCATTCTTCCTTTTAGTTTAGGTTTTTAATTCTGCACAAGTAGTGTTAGATTTAGTTTGCAGTAGTTTAGAATAGATTTAGTTTTAATTGTTAGTGTTTAATGTTAGCTGTAGTTAGATTAGTCTTAGGAGTAGAATTAGTATTAGATCCCCTCCCTCACCTCCTCTGATCAGTCCAGATCAGAGGGGAAGAATCATCTGTTCATTGTTCAATTTATCTCCCTCTTCATGTTTTGTTTTTCCCATCATCCAGATTCTGATTCTTGTTTTTTTCCTTTTAACGACGAATTTTTCATCAATCACCCACACATCCTGACCTAATTTCAGATCTGATGGCGCACTGCCTCAGATCTGAAAGTGGCGTCACAAGCACCATTTGGGGCTTCTCACTCACTCCATTTGTTTCACAAAAGCCCCTCTGTTTTAAATGGATTGCCTCAGTTTGTCAGAGCACTTTTGATTTGGATTTTAAAGGATTTTTACTCTCTGAAATGTTTTGACAGATCTGACAAATTGAAGGGATTTTTGGTTTTCATTGTAGGCAAGGATTCTGAGAAGTTCTCTGGTGACAGAGAACCAATCAGAAGAGCCTTTCATGATTCTGTTTATACTTTGTTTTGAATGCATTCGCCAGCTTCCATTAAATTTCCTTAATGCACTCTTAGTCTCTTTTTGCTATTTCAGAACTGCCATGCACTATTTGTGTTGATGATCATTTCTGTATGGTGATTCTCTAACCTAAGGAGTTTTCCATACTCCTTAAGGTTGCAAGAAACTGGGATTGTGTTTCTTTGGTTTTAATTGATCAAGCTAAGTCTTCCTTCATGCTGTCAATGGCATTAGGAAGACTAACTCAATGCCATTTGAATGTTGATCTGAAAGGATGCTTCTGATAAGGTTTTTCCTAATGAGTATTTGAGCTGAATTTACATGAGATTTTCGTGAGATTTAAACCCCTTTCAGATTTGGATTTCATCTCTTCAATGTTTAGTTTGTTTTGAATTTAATCTTGTTCCCAGTTATACAGCAACATGCTGCAACTTGCAGCTACATTTCCCTCCATCTCCAAATTCTCTTCTCCTCCAAATTCCCCTTTCATCTGTGAATTTTTTGTTCCCCTTTCTCCAAGTGGACTAACTGCAGCAGCAGTTAGCCATTTGACAGTGGCTTAAGCCACTACTGCTGCTACAAAAACTCACCCTGAACAGCAACTAAAACCAACACTAAAACAGCACATTCTTCTCTTCTCCATCTCCTATGACAGTAGCTGCGGCTGCTGTCTAAACTCAAATAAAAACTCAATCAACTCTAATTCCCTAACTTTATACAAAAGCCTAATGGCATAGACTTATTTTAAAACTGTAAATACACCCATTCATAGTATTATAACTATAACTATAGCATATTAGTTAGATACATAGTTATACTGTAAATATGTATAAAACCTGTACAGAAATTCGTATACATATGTAATCTATGTAAAAATAAGTATATATACTAATCTATTATGTATGTATTTACTGATTTATGTATATATATAGATACAGATTTATATTTACTTATTTAGTAGCTAAGTTAATAAGTTAGAGCAATAATCAAGTAAATAAATCTATAAACTTGGGAATATATATATATATATTAAGTAATTTAAGTTAGTCAAAGTATAATTATACCTAGTATAACTTACTGTAACTTAGTTTTAATTATAAACTACACAGAATTGCTATTTTAGCCTAAATAAAACATAAATAAATTCGTAAAAATACAATAAAAATATGTATTAAATACTTAAGTATGTAAGTTAAAACTGTTTAAGGTCAATTAGACCATTTACTAATTATTTTATAAGTAATTAACTATTTAATCACCTAAATCAACCTGTATAATCAGCCTAGTTTAGTGAATTTATTTGTATAGTAAATATATTTAAAATCAAAAATTAATTAATCAATTATGTAGTATTATGCAAATATTTTATTTACCATATTTTATTTTATTTTTTTAATAATTTATGGCCCCCAAATCGAGGGCCAAAAACGCGCACAGACGCAGCTGCGTCTGGTTTCCAGCGCACGATGTGGCGCTGGAATAGCGCCACATCGTGGGCTGCAAACGAAACGCAGCATATAAATATAATTTATGTTATATCTTAATCAGTCGTCATGGCGCCGGGCGCCCGAAACGCGATCCCTTATCCGATTACCCGATGTGTGCTGAACTTCGATGTATGTGTGGGGCTGGGAGCCCGAGCGTGCGAGTATGTCTGGCGCTGGGCTGAGGCCCTGCGCTGATACGAAAACGTAATTAGGGCACCTAATCTGAGATTAGGGCGCGCTTAGTACAGGTCTGGTCCCACCCGAAGGGTGCTGTGTATCCCTCGAAAAGCGCGCCCGCTAATTAAGCACATTTTACACTAAGGACGTTAGCCTAACCCCGTCTCCACCGCAGCCTCTGAAATACCACAGAAGAAATTGAAAGGACAGACGACTTAAGAGAAGGAACACACGAACAGAAAAACTTACTGTACATAAAGTAGTAGAATAAGTAATATACATACGTATAAGTAAACCCACATAATTACTAACAGAATAAAACGACACTATAAATGTCGCTAAAGACCTCAGTTTGCTTCTTTAGGTTGTATATAGTGTTTTCTGAGATTTAGCGACGTTTATATCTGTCACTAAAACTGATATATATGTCACTATAAATAAAAGACTAGTAAGTTAAGTTTTTACACTATGGTATCCTCATGTAGTATGAACTAACATATTAGTGTTAATAGTATAACTTGTAAATACATAGTTTAGAGTATAATAATAGATTGTTTGATGCTTGTTCATAGTTAGTATTTTTTTGCAAGCACTTCTTAGTAACTAGGTAAATAAAACATTCATTCATTCTTTAAATGTAAAGTTTCTTTTTGAATAAGAAGACAATTTTGGAGATAATCAAAGAGTGACCGAATTAAGTTCAATAAATTGCCTCCCAGAGAACGACCTGGAACAAAACCAGTAAAAATTAGATAAATAAGCAAATGATAATAATGGTTGTAATGACTGGTACTCACCCATACTCACCACTATACGACATCCTTAATGTTATATTATACACCCTATACTACAACGACATGATCAACAATTATTACCAACAACCATCAATTTACGACCATCATATTTTGGCGCCGCTGCCGGGGAGCATCGGTGTCAACAATTTTCATCATCAGCCCCCGCCGGCCGACTTCCGCTACCCCGGCAGGCTCGAGCCCTCACGGCCGACGCCTCCTCCCCCGCGCAGCACCTCCTCCTGCACCCATCGTAGCTGTCGCCACCGCCGCTCACTTGCGCTCGCTCTCGCGCACCGACTGGAAGGAGAAGAGGAAGGGGGCGGAGGTGACGGGAGTGAGGGGGAGGGCGTGGCCTTTTAAGGCCATGCGAGGAGGAGAGAGAGAGTGGGACAGGGTGGGTCTGCGGCTGCAGGAGAGAGGGAAAAAGAGAGGGAGAGAGAGCGCACGCAGGTCTGCGCGCTCAGGATTGCAGACGAATCGCGCATGCCAAAAATAACCGATTCCCAGACGTCTGGAAGTGGTTCCAGACATCTGATCAGACACCACCTCCCAGACGTCTTAAAAGACGTCTGAAGCGCGCGTTCGTTACACATTCTAGTTAGAATTTATATATCATCTATTAAGAAATACACTTGTCGGAGACTTAGGAATTAGTTGTAAGCTTTCGTTTGTATCTTGCTTAAACCTATAATCTTTATTTCATTTTGTCATCTTGTAATTGGGTTGAGGTAACCCTTTAATTACCTCAAGTTATTAGTAAATTGATTCCCTCTGGGTTGAGGGAATCGGGTTAAAAAGTCCTAACTCTAGAGACTTAGGTAGTGGAGTACCCAAGTGAGGGTAACCACTATACATCATGTGTGCTTTTTGTGGTTTTATTATTCTTGCAATTTTTTATATACCACACTATTCATCCCCCCTTCTAGTGTACTTGTGCCCTACAAATCCTTTAAGGAGTTCTCCTTTGTAGCCCTAGAAGGTTTGCATTTCGGGGTGGGGTCTTCCTCAAGGAAACAAGCTTTTTGTCCCCCTTATAATATGAGAGGAAAAGCAGTAGGCAGGTTGAAGAAACTGAGCAAACAGGACAATGCAGTAGTGCAAAATGTGGCGTGGGCAGTGCTGGTTAAGAAAGGGAGCAATCTGGTGCAGGGATGAAATTCCTCACCTGGAATGTGCATGGGCTGCACACGATTTTAGATATTCTTTGCTAGTTTTGTTTGTTTCAGAATTGCTTGTAGATGATGAATTTGGGAATTGTTGCCGGCTCTTGATGTACTGGGATTGCCATGTTTCTGCCCCTCCAATTCAACATGGCTTGGAGGTGGTGTGTGGGTAAATACATTCCCTGAGTTTATTGCATTTGAGTTACTGGTCTCTACTCTCTTAGATGCTAAGGGACTCATTGCTGCAGTATGGGAAAAATCCTTTGCTTAGTTTAGGATTTGGATGCACCATCTTTAACATTCAGCATCTATATGGCTTATCCTAACATTATTTGCATGAATGGTACCATTTCCAACATTCAGCATGCTAGGATTCTTTGATCGTTCAAGCCAACCTTGATGGGGAAAACTGCTCCCAGAACTAAAAGCACCTAAATTGCTTAATGGAACCCCATTTGCTTCAACACAACTCACTGATGCAGGATCTTGCAGCTTAAAGAAGCTATTTAGGGGCTATATTAGCATTAAGGAAGTTGGAGGTACATGAGTTTGAATGCAAAGATCCCACGCCTTTTATGTCAAATACAATCAACTTAATCTGACTGAAAATTTGAATGGAGAGATATACTGTAAAAGCTACACAAGTTTTTCTCTTTGTGAAAATAGTAAAAAGTTATTGTAAAAGATTCCAGAAGTACCCATGTAAAAATCCAATTTGTTTTTTACAAGTATAACTGGTGCATGAAAGCAAGAGCTGAAATTTAAAAAGTCGACAAAAAAAGCCATTGGTTCCCGCAACTTGACATGCCCACACAGCTCTCCAATCCTCTTCTTCTCCTCCTGCTCTCGCTATATCGATCTCTCGCAAGAAGGAAGGAACTGAGAACCAATCTCTTTATTATACTATACATTCTCTCTCTCTCCGTCTCTTCATCCCTCTGTCACTCTCTAGAATTCGAGATAATATATGGTGTGAGTGTGGAAAATGCGAGAGGCTTTTCTTTCTTTCTTTCTTTCTTTCTCCTATCCATTGCTTTGCAAACAGAGAACAAAGAATCTCTTTTCCTTTCCAAATCACTCACTCTTCCTCATCTAAATAGCTCTCTCTCTGCCTCTATCTACTCCATCACTTATTATTCTCCCTCTCTCTCTTCCTCCTTCGTTTATAATATGCCACATATATTCCTTCTCATGGCCCCCCTAAGATCCCTTCCTTTAAGCCCATTCTCTCTGGGCCCCTTTCTCTCCCTCCCCTATCCTTTTTCTTCCCCTTTTCTCTTCTTTTCCATTTGTTATTGTTGCATACGCATCGTCTCAGATAATAACCAGTAGTTACTTCAGAATTGTTCAATTTACGACCATCCATGTCATCTTCTTCAGGTTCCACCTTCTTTCTTCCTTCCTTCCTCCCTCCATTATTATTATTATTATTTTAGCTTTGATACAAATCTTTCTCTTCTGTTCGGTGCTTCTTATTTGTTGTAGCAAACAGTTTGCCATTTCTATCTTTGTTCAGTTATATCTTTTGGAAAGGGATGATGACGATACCTATTATCTATGCTATGGCGTGTGTTAGGTAAAATCAACGCTAAAATACGACTCCTAACATTTTTTGAGTGAATTTGAGTTGGGAACATTTAAGCTGTAGAATTTTCCAAAGGCTTTTGAAGTAATCTCGAAGAAAAGGCCTCTTCCTTTTCTCCCTGAAAAAGCAATTTTCGAATGTTCTGAGGGGTTTCGAATTGCGTTCAAAAGGGCTTAGAATTACACTATACAATGAAGAATTATAACATCTTCAGTTGCAAATGCAATTTTCAGGTTCCATAATTTTAACTTCGAATAGGATTTTTTATTATTATTGCTATTATATATATATATATATATATATATATATATATATATATATATATATATATATATATAATCGTTGCAAATCACTTCCAAAATGATGTTTTAACCTTTTGGGTCCATAATTTAAAGGGTTTGTTCAACATAAATGTTAGGTTCAAACGGGATGCTTGGAAGAAATAGAAGTTGGTTTGCAGAATCCAATCTAAATGGTGGTTATGGGTGGGGTTGGTCTTTCTTCTTGAAAAGCATATGGGAGAGCACAATAATAAATTTTTGTAGGAAACAAAAAAATGGCAACAACAAAGAGCAGAAAGCTAGGCTTTCTTTCTGATTATTTACAACTAACTTCAGCTTGGTAATAGGGAAATCGACACGCATACACACTTTTAGTTTCTACCTCAAAAAAGAAATGTAAATTCCCAGTTCTTCAAAGTCACTTGTCATGTAATTTCCATTTTAATTACTCTCTCCTTTCAAGTTGTTAACAGGTTCTATACTTGCATAAGAATTGATGCATGGATGGCTATACCTCAAAGGTACATTATCACTTTCAAAGCATATGAACAACTTTTTTCTGCCGATTTCATATGCTCAGATCTGGAAAAAACTCCATGGTCCTTAAACCTTTTTTATTTTCCTTACATATTTCAGGCTCCATGGAAGATTATTCTGTTATTGGGCTACTTTCAAATTTTTGCTTGACAATTGGTTGACGCATAGTGCTCTAGTTGATAGACTTCTCCGATGGTTTGCTTTGGCCTTGGCCTTGTTGGCAAGGGTGGTAGATTATTGAAATTAGGAGTGGGATATTGGACCACCGTTGCTTGTGGGAAGGTTATTGGATCAAGGAGTAGAGGATTTCTTGAGTCTTCAAATGGAGGTATCCTACAATAGATATTGCCAGGGGTGCTTGATTTTTGGTGATGGAAAGGGAGAGCTTTCACTATTAAATGCCTTTGAAACTGAAGATTTCCACTTTGCAGGTGTTTAGAGGGCAATTTAATAGTTAGGTGTGTAGAAAGAACTTAATGACAAAGTTCTGCAGATGGAACATTAAACCTACTGAGGACGCTACTTGTGTGGGGAAGAATAGGAGGACATAAAATATTTATTCCTTTCTTATACCTTTGATTTGGAGGCTTAGATACTATCGTTACTAGTTTCTAAAGCTTTTTTGGACCCAGATATACTCATAGGCAAATGGAGACTTGTTAGAACTGTCAAAGAAAAGCTTAACTAATGGTATCACTGATTTTCTTTTCTTTTTCTCTTTAGGATGAAATGTAGAAGGAAGTGGGAGCACCTATGATTTTAAATAATAGTTGACTTTATTGAAATGGAAGGACTAATCACATGGTTTAACATCCTCATCCAAAGCGTGGCACAAAACATTATTGATATCTTTGATTCCTCCTTCACAAAGTTAAAGTATTCTGCAATTAATATCTATTTATTCCTTCATGATGCTGAAACTTTTTTATTTTGTTGGCAACAATTTACTATGTTTGACTTTTTCTCTCCAAAGATTTGATAGGTTGTTGCCAACTTTTCTATGTCTTGCGGAGCCCTTGAAAGAGAATTGTCCCTTATTGCTGTGAGCACTATGAGAAGTACTCATTTATGTTCTTTGCAATGGATGCAGATGAATCAAGTGTAAGTCATAACTTAATTTATTTGACAAGATTCATTTTATTTCATAATTCATGATAGATTGGCCTATATTTTTATCTTCTATCTTTGCCATATCAATAATCATGATTAATATTTTAGAATCATTTCTGCAGAATTATGGAAGGTTCTTCCTTCTGCTCTCAACGATGTAATTGCGAAAGGTGAAGAACATGGATAGAATGTGGTAATTTGATAGAACATGGATAGAACATGGATAGAATGTAATTACCTTAATATTCTTTTCAATTTGATAAATATGTTGGGTATGTTGTCATTACTAAAATTTTCGGGAATGAAAAGCAACAAAAATGGGTATCTGAATTGACAACTCTCGTGGAATTATACTTGAAGTTGTTCATATAATAAATTGATAGAACATAGTACAGGGATACCAGTTGATGAAAATGTGACCACCTATGCATCCAAAACAAGTTTTTTGTCCAATCTTTGGATGCAAATCCTATAAGTATGTTTTAATCTTTCTGGTGGAAAGAAGTGGATTGCTATTGAGTTCAATAAAAACTCAAAAAATCATCTGTTAGCTTTTTTTTCTTCTCTTGGTTTTTGCATAAGTGGTAGGTGTAGGCAACACTTGATTGGTTGTCAAATAGGTTATAAAAAATGAATAGTCAAGATCAGGTGGGGACAAAATCCTCTTTTACTGTGCTTCAATTTTGATATTAAGGACTTTGATTTTGATGTACTTTTTTATTAGATGGTTTCTATGATACAAGATTTGCCTTACTGTTATAGATGTCATCTTCAGTCTTAGAAGAAGTTTCAATTTCAGATTGAAGTTTTTGTTAAATTCCTTACCATGTCCTAAAACGTAAAAGGGAAGATAACTTTGGTTAAAATAGAACAAATATTCATGTGCATATGCTTGAAGTAGACCAGTAAAGCAGTATCACAAGTTTTCAAATAAACTTATTTTTGGGAGTAAGCATTGCCATTCACCACTCGTAAACTGATCCCTTGAATTTTTAAAGCTAGAATCATTAAAAATTTCTCTTGGTGTGTTACCGATAATTATTTAGTTTGTTTGGATGAATATCATATCTACCAGTCTAACCAATCACATTTGTTGACCATCTCTCTTTCCATACAGCATGGGCTTGGACCTTTCCAAGGGGACTATTCATAACAACCTCAAGGCAGGGGTTATTGAGGTTGCAATGAGTAAAGTGAAGATTATATAGGTAGAATACTTGTATATATAATATAGTATCAATTTAATGATAGAATGCTACAAAAGATAGAAGTTATTGCATATATGGCACAGTCTTAATAATGGATTTACTACATCTATGACAAAGGCCAACTCCCAATCGTAACACAAGGAAGCGAGACAGCAGACATAACAAGACAGGCTTCTTGAATTGTTGGCCTCCAAGTTTATTTTTAATTGTTGGTCTTCACAAGGAGAATTTTGCATAGCTAAAGAGCACCGTGGGCTTCTAAATAGGGATGATGTGAAGCTCTGAAGAAGCATTGCAACGTAGGATGGATGCTGAAGTTTTATGATTTTGCAGATGATTTTAGTTGGGTTGATGAAGTGCATCATATGTTAGGATCCTCATATTTTTCTTTTCATTTCTTGGATCATATGTACTTTGATGATTTGGGAAGTCAACAAAAAAGACTTTGTACTCATGCTTCTATGTTTTGAGCTTGATAAAAAAATGTATTTCTTAATAAAGAATAAAATTAAGTCGTATATATAGGCATCATTAAAGTGAATTAATAGTGGCAATTAAATGACAAAAGAAAGTGCCAATAAAATATATAATTAGTGATGATTTAGTAGCATAAGAAAGTGTCATTAAAGCAAATCAATAGTGGTGATTTAGAGACAAATAAGTGTTAAATAATATGAATAGAGGCAATAAATGGCAAAAAAAAGTGTCACTAAAGTAAATAAATAGTGACAATTTAGTGACAAAAGAAGTCATTAAATGATGGATATAGTGACATTAATAGTGTCAATTAAATTGCCACTAATGTAAATCAGTAGTGGTGAAATAGTGGCAAATAAATTTCCACTATAGAAGATCATTAGTGACATTATTGGCAACAATTAAAGTGTCATTAATACCATTGATTTAGCAGCGATTGTATAATTGCCGCTAACCTTTTAATGATGCCAACGAAGGTAGCAATTTGGTGGCAATTATTTTAAGTGTCGCTAATTACATATAGCGACAACTAAAAGGCCTATAGTGGCAAATATTAAATGCCACGAAAGGTCATTTTTGTTGTATTGTTTCTATAGGCATGTAGTCCTTTGGTTCTCTTAAAGATATATCCTGATAAATCTACTTCTTCTTGACCTACAAAACAAGATTGAACAAGTTTCTTTGGTACCCATTTTTTCTCGGGTCCATTGTGGTTAGTTTTTGTTTTTCATGGTTGAATATGAAAACTTCTTTACATCCTTTTGAATAGATATAAAATTAGTTTGTTTGACTTTTGATGAACTAGCTTCTTGAGAATATCCAAGACCAAATTTGCAAGAAGGATATCTTTATGATGATAAGAGTTTATTTAAGTTTCCCTTTCCATTTGTAAACCTAGCAAGATCTTCTAATAATCTTTCTAAATTATGCTTAAGATCTTGAATATTAATTTTAGGAAGTTCTATTTTTTTCTCTAAACTTTTAGTCTCATCACATAGAAAATCTCTTCCTTGCATAATCTTATCTTTCTCATTTTGAAGATCTTGATAGTTTTTTATAAGATCTTTATTTCTAACTTAGTCTTTTTAAAAGTATAATATAAATCATCAAAGGCTTCCATAAGATCTTCTAAGGATAAATCGTTTACTGATGAACGTGTTTTCGCGAGGGAGGGTTGAGGTTAGGAGAAACCCATCGCTATAGTTGCAAAACACTTATCAAATAAAATATTTTACCGAATCTCCGAGGGAGTCCCTAGTTGAACATAGAGAGGTGACATTTACTTTCATTGAAATCTGTGCCTCATGTTCTTTCCTTTTGGTGTTTTAGGATTTTGTGACTTTTTGATGTTTTTCTAATAAAACGACAAGCAAGATAACTTCATAAAGTGGACAAAGCAAATATGATAGATCACAATATCATTCAAACATCTATTACAATATGCTAAAATATTAAAGAGATAGGGGTGAGAAGAAATCTCCCAAAGCGGCTATTTGGCAAGACGAACGCGCTTGGCTATAGCTTGGACAAAGGAGGTGAGATGTTGGATGACGGGGGTGAGATGTAGGAGGTTTCTGGATAGAGGAATGCTTCACAAAGGCTTTGGAATAGGGATGAGGAAATGGAGTTGATCTTCTACCGGAATGGAGGTGGGAGGATGGCTCAAAGGCTTTCGATGAAGGTGGTGAGAAGGAGGAGGAATTATTGGTGGGATATGGGAAAACTACACTGGTAGGGGACCTTTGGACCTTGGAAATGAGCTTTCGGTAGCTTTGATGGGCTTCTAGAGCTATGGAGTAGGTGGGAGTAGCATAGGTAGGGATGGTTTGGAAGGGAAGGGGTCATGGGGTATATATAGTGTTGGAAGGGAGGTGTTTTTGCCTATTAATCCAACCTGTTAGGAGGGGATGGGGAGAAGGTTTTTCCTTTGGCTTCTCCAGTTCCTTTGATAACCCCCAACCACTGTCGTTTGATGCTACTACCCTAGCTAAACATTTGATTGACCAATATAAGTAGGATAATCAAGAACAAGCTCAACCTAGGCCCCTTAGATGGGTTGAGCCCTTAATGATTAATTAAAATGTGTGCGTGTGCACAACCAAGGTTTGCAAACAAGGTTATTTGGTGATGTGTCTTTTAGGGTTTAACCTTGTTTAGTAGCTTTTAGGGTTGAATTTTTTAGGTTCGTCTAATCAGGGTTCAGTAGAGCACTCCAGGTTTTGAAAGCACTAGTGATGATGTATTCCTTTAGAAATCAGAAAAAAAAATGTGGAGTGCCTAGTTTAGCCCTAAAAATCAACCCTAAGTGGAAAGCTACTAATGAATCACATTTATCTTGAGTGGTACGGCCTAAACAGCTCAATCAATCAGCCTGTTGCACCACTTGATTAAGGCACACAAAAGGTGAATAACCTATTCTAATTTCTACTTTATTTATTGATTTGCTTGTACCAATTCCACGAGTCGGAATCCCGATTGAGTAGATAAAATCAAGATAGGTTATGTGTCTCAAATGTGGGTGTTCGTAGTGTGTATGTTGATTCATCCCACAATCAGAAGATAATTTATTTTTTATATATATGCAGGGGTGAGATGAGTGTAGGTGGCAAACAAGGCAAATAGATTCTATCCTAGGGTTTATGCAAACGCCTAAGTAGATTAAGTCATGGTTATTGATGTGGCGAAAGTGAAACTAGTGAGGGGAATGTGGGGGCACTTACGAACCACTCTACTTGTACTTTACTCCGATCCACCATACCTGGATCTCCTTGCCAGGGTACCTTCAAGAAAATAAATCAAAGGCAATCATGGTTAGTAATAAGTAAATGCAAAGAAACACAGAAAACAAGAAAGCAAATTTCGTTGCCTCTCTGACAACGACGCCAAAATGTTGAACATGTTTTCACGAGGGAAAGTTAGGGTTTGGAGAAACCCGTCGCTATAATCGCAAAACACATTATCAAATATAATTTTTTACTAAAACTCCAAGGGAGTCCCGGGTCGAACACAGGGAGGCGATGTTTACTTTTGTTGAAATCCGCACTTCGTGTTGTTTCTTTTTGGTGTTTTAGGGTTTTATGATTTTTGGGTGTTTTTGTAATAAAAAGACAAGGAAGATAACTTCACAAAGTGGAGAAAACAAATATGATATATCACAATGTCATTTAAACGTCTGTTACAATATGTTAAAATATAAAAGAAATAGGGATATATCACAATGTCATCCAACCTGAATACTACCGTTAGCAGTTCCTTTTCAGTGACAGTATAATTGTGTTGAGCCTCATTCTGCATCATGCTAGTGTAGTATATTATAAAAGGTTGTCGCTCCTGACGTTGGCCTAAAACAGCTTCGATGGCAAAATCGGAGGCATCGCACATCTCGAAATCGAGAGACCAATTGGGTGGTTGGAGAATTGGCGAGTTCACGACAGCACTTCACAAGGTCTCGAAGGTGCTAAGACATTACGCATTAAAATCAAATGGGACATCGGCTACTAGAATATTCATCAATAGTAATGCGATTTTCGAGAAATCACATATAAATCTCTGGTAAAATCCAATGTGGCCCAAGAATGATTTGATCTATTTAACTGAGCTAGGTGGAGGTAATTGGGATATGATTTCTAATTTAGGTTGGTCAACCTTGAGTCCATTGGATGAGATCCCATGTCCCTGTACAATGCAATCCCTCACCACGAAATGCCTTTTTTCCCATGAGAGTACTAGGTTTACTTCAATGCATCGTTTCAGGATCTTGGTGAGGTTATCAGGAAAAGATGAAAAGTCATCTTTGAAATGGAAAAATCATCTGTTACGACCCGATTCCCGAATCCCTACGAGACACGAGAATCGAACCGACTAGACTGATCCCAAGACCCAGTCGTCCAACGAAAAAGTAACCAAAAGAGCAGCAAAATAAAGCACATTCACCATGTATATAACTAGTAGTAACAAAATACAGCAATAATGAAAAGAGTTACTACAGTATACACCACCACAACAGTAAAGAAATAAATAGGTACATAAACATGATGCTTACAATAAAAAAGTACATTGGTAACTGAAACTACTCACTACAACAGAAGGAAAAGTACAGTGGGTACTACACAAGTAAAAACTACTGGGCTATACTAGGCCCAGTACCCTCTGCAGCTGCTGGCTCTGGCTGCTCAACACCTGGTCCTGAAAAGGTGACAAAGGTGGCACGTCAGCGAAACACTGAGTAGAGTGGCAACCAAAAGCTAAGAAAACAGTAAGGTGGACAATAGCTATTACATTTTTAATCTCTTTCTTTATTTTCCGTTTACTCGTTATTGAGTTATTCCTCAGATCTTTCTCTTGATCTTGAATGTTCCTCGTGGGAACGATCTTGATTGCAGTCTTTTCTGAAAAGTAGAAGAAACACGTGGTACTCTCCTGGCAGAGAGAGTCCCCCGTGGTGGTCCTACCCTCAATCAACCATCCCAAGGTCACTGACAGACGTAACGGTGACTACGGCATGCACGATAAATGCATGGGTAGCTACCCCGCACTAGCACGCGGTCAGTCGTTTCCGTTAATGGGTGCGCCCCAAAGCACAGCACTGAATCAGTATAGGGCAGAGCCCTCTTAGTAACAGGGGTCCAGCCCCTCCACAGTAACCAAACAGGGGTCTTGCCCCTCCACAGTCCGCGCACCCTCGCTGACTACCCTGGTTTGCCCAGTGAGCCTAACAAGTCGATGTAGGAGGGCTAGCAGAACCCCAGGGCTTGTGGGGTGGCTAGTGCACTCCCTACACTAGTAGCTCTCCTCGGTACTGTGTACATGAGGGCCAAAAGTCGGTACAAAGTGGCCAGACCTAACCCTGGGTCCCTGGGGTGGCTAGCTCCGCTCTGCACTAAACCGGGGGACAGTCGCTCTCCTTGGTACTCCATACTCAAGGGCCAACTCACTTCCCCAAATTCTATTCCATTCACTTCTCAAGAGCTCTACTCCTAATTCCCCGTAGGGTTCATACTCATTTTTCTTTAACTCAGCCAATTTGGGTTTCATCATTTCAGATTTAATTTTCATGTAGCCCTTGTTCTCAACAGTAATTATCCATTCATAAACAGGCAACTGTTAACCAATTACAGGCAGTTATCGTCTTCCTTTCTACTTTTCCAAGACTGCAATATATATATTCAATCTAGTTTTCTTGTACTAGGATTCATGCCATATCCTAGGATCTATCATTCAATCTAGTTTTTCAGTCCTAGGATTGTTGCAATACCTTAGGATCTATCGTTCAATCTAGTTTTTCAGTCCTAAGATTCATGCAATACCCAAGATTCTATTGATTATTTCACAAGTACATAATTTTTTTGATAAATAATTAAAGGGGCCACTCTACCCGCAAAATTGGGGGTATTGGGGGTGTGATCGGCAAGCCCATGTGCCTTCGCAACCCCTAGAGTCGTAATAGAATTGGGTCCTAACACAAGGATCAATTACAAGGAGCTACTTAGGACAGGATACAAATACTGTAAACAGCTAGAGGAACTAAATCTGAGAAGAACAAAACTTGAAACGCGGAAAATGGACTTCGAACGAACCCTAAATGGGTCAAAAAGAACAAGTCTACCCAAAATCAGACGTCTGGAACATCTTCTAGACGTCTTAAACGATGGCTCAGGTCATACATTGATCTTGCGCTGTCCTTCAGGCATCCAGAATCCCGCTGAACCGTCTAGATTTAGTTTCCAGATGTTCGACTGTCACTCCGGACATCTGGAGACCCTCTCCGCCGTCTGGTGCTGTGCCCAGACGTCTGATCTGTGTGGGATGGCATGCCCTTGCACCTTCCTGAACGAGACCTGCATGCACACGCGATCGTCCTCAACACGAAATGAGGCAGAACTCCTTGGCGGGATGGCTGCATGGCCGTACATGCGAAAATAGAAAGGATGGAAAAAATATCGTACCTTTTAGACGTCCAGACCTTCCTCCAGACGTCACTTGCGTTGTCTGGACGTATGTCCATATGTCAGATTCTAGGAAATTCTCCCAGAATCAGGACCTCCTCGCCCTTTGCCTCCACCGCACTACCGTGCTGCACCGTGCTCGCCTGTTGCCTAAGCTGCAGTAGCTCCTTCCCAACACCACGCTTCCGCTGCGCACTGGCCGGCTGGCCCTAGCTGCTCCGGCGAGCTCGCACCCCTGCGATCTAGCTCTCTCCCTCTCGCAGCAGCCCCTCCTCCCCATGCACTCACAGTAGCAGCTGCTGCTGCCCTCGCCTAGTCACTCTCTTGCTGACAAGAAGAAGAAGGAGAAGATGAAGAGGGCAGTGGAGTGAGGGTGAGGGAGAGGAGAGGGAGTATTTGAAGGCTGCCGTGGGGAGAGAGAGAGAAAAAAAGTGGCTGCACCTGCAGGAAGGAAGGAAAGAGAAGGAGGGCGGCAGTTCAGTCTGCGCACACATGCGCGCAGACGCGAACCCGTACGCCGAAAAAATTAAATTTCTGACGTCTAGGAAGGCTTCCAGACATCTGACCAGACGTCTGGGAAGGCTTCCAGACATCTGACCAGACATCTGGAACAATTCCGAGGTGTCTTAAACGACGTTTGATGCCAGGGTTATAACAACATAACAAACTCAAAGGAAGTTTCATCCCCGAAACTTGCGCTAAATAGGGTGCGAAAAAAATGATATATGCATAACAAACTCAAAGAGGACCTAAGCAGGTCCGAAAGGACGTACCCGCAAAAAGCTCTGGGTAATGCTCCTACATCGCCGCCTCAGGCTCCCAGGTAACCTCCTCATACCACTGGCTCCACAAAACCTTCACCAGGGGTACTTACTTCTATCTCTGACTGCGGACGGCTCTGTTGAGAATCTACACTGGCTGCTTGGGGTAGGTCAGGTCGTCGCTCACCTCGACGCTCTCGTGACTCAGGACGTGACTGGGATCGGTGACGTACTTCCTGAGGTTGGACATGTGGAAGACGTCGTGCACACAAGAAAGCTGGGGAGGAAGGGCATGCTTCTAAGCAACGGGTCCAACCCACTCCAGGACCTCAAAGGGTCCCACGAACCTCGACGCGATCTTCCCACTCACCCCAAACCACTGCAGGCCCTTCATGGGTGAAACGTGAACGAAGATGTGGTCCCCAACCTTAAATTGCACCTCTCTGCGTTTCCGATCTGCATAGTTCTTCTGTCTACTCCTGATAGTGTGGAGTCGCCTGTGAATCTACTCGACCACCTCCTGACTCTGCCGGATCAGCCTGGGGCCAACCTCCCACTTGGTCCCTACCTCAACCCAACTCAAGGGTGCTATACACCTCCATCCGTACAGAGTCTCGTAGGGTGCCATGCCATGCCATGCCGATAACTATTATTATATGCAAACTCCGCCAGGGGCAAGTGTTCATCCCAAGAGCCCCTCCAGTCCAGTACACAAGCACGTAAAAGGTCCTCAAGTGTCTGTATCATGCGCTCAGACTGTCCGTTCGTCTGGGGGTGGTAAGCTGTACTGAACCTCAACCGCATCCCCAGGGCCTATTGAAACTCAGCCCAAAACTGGGACGTAAAGCAGGTATCCCGGTCTGATACGATCTCCCGGGGAACTCCATGTAGATGTAGCACGTCGCGGATATACCTCTCTGCCAACTGTGCTGCTCCCAAGGTGACTCGAATCGGCAAGAAACGTGCCGTCTTCGTCAATCTGTCAATGATTACCCAGACTGCGTCGTGTCCTCACTGGGTAACAGGTAAGCTCACCACCAAGTCCATGGTGATGCTCTCCCACTTTCACTTTGGCACTGGAAGTGGCTGTACCGACCCTGCAGGCCTCTGATGCTCGGCTTTCACTTGCTGGCACAGTAAACATTGTTGCACGAATTCACCCACATCCCACTTCATTCCTCTCCACCAAAAGTCACGTCTCAAGTCATGGTACATTTTCGTGTTTCCGAGATGTATGGTGAATCTGGAACCATGTGCCTCAGTCAGGAGCTCTCTCAACAGCTCCTCGCCTCTGGGAACGCATAGACATCCCCTCATGCGCAACACCTGGTCGATAAAAGAGAAGTCCCCAGGGTTTCCTGACAGTACTCTGTCACGCAAGGACTGCAAGTATGGGTCAGCCATCTGTCCTGTGATGATGCGATCTATCAGCTCTGGCCTCGTCTGTCACGTCATAGTCACTACCCCACAGTGCCCCCGTAACTTTAGGGGTCGTCAACTACCCATCTCCTCCAAGAGGCTCGAACTCTGCACCTGTAAACTGGCCAAGTGTGCAGGCACCTTCCGGCTCAAGGCGTCAGCCACCACGTTGGCCTTTCCCGGGTGGTAGGAAATGTTGCAGTCATAGTCCTTCAGGAGCTCCAACCAATGTCTCTATCTCATGTTGAGTGATGGGTCAGCCCGAATAGGTTGTTAATATGATATTTTTATCGTTGAAATGTGTATAGTGGTTAACCTAATTCAGACCTAACCATCTCTTTACAAAATTTTTTTTAACCTGGCCTAATTGATTTTATCTTGTCACTTTTAGGCCCAGGGTCGAACTCAGGGAAGTGGGGTTCAAGTCGAATTTCTACGTTTTCCTTAAAACGCGTCTCTTCCGTTCGTTTATTGTGTTTTTGGTATTTTTCTTATTTAGGTTTTTTTTCTGGTAATCCTTGTTCTTGAGGTACACCCTCAAAATTGTGTCCTTGGCTTTTAGCCAAAATAGAGTTTCAAAACACGCCTTGCTACTTGCAAGACGGGGTACCTGCAAATCAAAGATTATCTTTTCACTTTTATACCTTTTTTTTTATCTTTTTACTAAGAAGGAAGCTAACAGATAGAAAGTAAATATAGTAGCTATAGATATATATTTATATATAGTATATATATAAAGGGGTGGGGGTGGAGGTGACGATGGAGTGTAGCACTATGTCGAGTCAGTCGACGTCTAGAGAGACGCAACGAACACGACTAGGTGCCGCGTGGAGTGTGGATGGAGGATGGATGTGTCCACGCTTTCTGTACACGTGTATCGGGGAATATCAGCAACTGGTGCAGATATTCCCGCGATACAGCGTATAGTAAATAACGTGAAAATATATGTACATATGTATGTATATAAATGTATAAGTATATATGTATAGATATATATAGATATATATGTATATATATATATAGGTGTATATGTATATATATATATGTAGGTATATATGTATATATATATGTATATAGCTATGTATATATGTATATATATATAAGTATATGTATAAATATATAGATATATATATATATATATTATATATATATGTATGTATACATAACTATAGATTTTACTATGTATATAAGTATATATATATATATATATAGATATATGTATGTATATATTATATATAGATGTATAAGTATATATGGGTTACTATAAGTGTGTGAGTGTGTGTGTGTGCATCGGTGAATGTGTGTGTGCGTCGGTGAATGTGCGTGTGTGTGTTGCTGTGAGTAAAAAAAAGAGAGAGAGAGCGGGCAGCAGAGAGGGAGAGAGCGGGCGGGAGAGATCGAGCGCGCGGACGATGGCAGCGAGTTAAGACGTCTGCTCGTGGCGGCGGACGTCTGAAGACGGCGGGTGCGGGCGCGCCTTCGCGTAGGGTTCTGCAGGCCTGTGCGAAGTCGACGAGAACGGGCCTGCAGGCGCGCGCGGAGGGTTGCGCGCTTGCGGGGAAGGTCGCGGAGGAGGCGGGGGAAGGTTCTGCAGTGGTCGCGTAGGGTCGCGGAGGAGGGTAGGGGGTGACGCGAGGCCGTAGCCGGCCGCTGCAGTGCGCGCGACGGCCGGCTGCGGGTGCAACTGCAGGGTGGACAGAACAGAGACGGAGGCGGGGAACGGGCCTGCAGGCGCGCGCGGAGGGTTGCGCGCCTGCGGGGAAGGTCGCGGAGGAGGCGGGGGGAGGTTCTGCAGTGGTCGCGGTTTAGCTGCTGCTGCTGCTGCTTCAAGCGTCGGAGCTTGAAGCGGCAGCAATGGCGTTAAAGAGAAAAACGCAACGAGGGAAGGCACCACGCCCACCGGCTCGTCGAAGAGCTGGGCGGTGGTGCTCCCACTGTGGTGGTGTGCACCACAGTGGGTACTCCTGCTCGTCGGGTGCCTCCTCGACGGAGGGCCGACGCATGGGAGGGGAGAGCCGGTGCGAAGGTGGCTGCGGGTTTGAGTTGCTGCCGCAGCTGCGTATTGCAGCAACGTCCGTTTTTGCGAGGAAGAAGCTGCAGCTTCTTATAGAGGAGGAGAGCATGGCGTGGAGCATGCGGGGAATGGGGGAGAATGGCAGCTGTAGGGAGAGGTACGGGAAGGACAGCAGGGAGAGGCGTTGCATGCAGCATGGCGTGGACGAAATTCAGCCGCGGGAAGTAGAAGAACCGCGGGAAGAAGAAAGAAAGATGAAAATAAAATATGGAGAGGGGACTTTTGCAAAGAGACACTTGAAGAAAAATGTAAAAATGCAAGCCATTTATTCCATTCTCTTCTCCTCTCAATTAAAAACATGCATGCAAGCGTTTTTACAAATGCAACTACAGGATTATAATATACATAGTTAATGCTAGAAAATAGCACAAGAAGGCGTTATTATAGGCGTGTTTTGAGGTGCAAACATTGAGCTCCTTCTAATCAAATAGGTATCTGAGGCTCTTATGATCTATGAAAATCTCGAAGGTCTTACCGTACAAGTAGTGCCTCCAGGTCTTCAGTGCGAAGACGATAGCTGCCAGCTCCAGGTCATGGGTAGGGTAGCTATGCTCATGGGGCTTCAGTTGCTGCGAAGCGTAAGAGACAACGTGACCCCTCTGCATGAGCACACCCCTTAACCCCTGCAAAGAGGAGTCTGTGTACATAATGAATCTGCCACTACTATCTGGGATGGTGAGCACGGGAGCCGAAGTCAGCCTCTCCTTCAGTTCCTGAAAACATGCCTCACAGGCGTCTGTCTAAGTAAAGGGCACGTCCTCCCGAGTCAGCTGTGTCATAGGACATGCAATCTGTTAAAAGCCCCTGATAAATCGCCTGTAGTAGCCTGCCAGTCCCAAGAAACTGCGAATCTCAGTGACCGTACGTGGTTTCTCCCACCTGAGCACTGCCTCGACCTTGGCTAGGTCCACAGCCAAGCCATCCCCAGAGATCACATGACCTAAGAAGGTCACCTCCCTCAACCAGAACTCGCACTTGCTGTATTTGGCGTACAGCCTATGTCATCTCAGTGTGTCCAAAACCATCCGCAAGTGCTGTCCGTGCTGTGTCTGATCTCGGGAATAGATGAGCACATCATCAATGAATACCACCATGAACTAGTTGAAGTACGGTCTAAACACCCGGTTCATCAAGTCCATGAAGGCAGCGGGTGCATTGGTCAGCCCAAACGGCATGACCAGAAACTCGTAGTGTTTGTACCGAGTGCAGAAAGCTGTCTTGGAGACGTTTGCCTCCTTGATCCTCAACTGGTGGTATCCAGACCTCAAGTCGATCTTGGAGAACACCGTGGCACCTCACAGCTGGTCAAACAAGTCATCAATCCTTGGCAGCGGATTCCTGTTCTTAATGGTGACCCTATTCAACTGTCAGTAGTCGACACAAAGGCGTAGGGTACCATCCTTCTTCTTTACAAACAGTACTGGGGCTCCCCAGGGAGATGCGCTGGGCCTCACAAAGCCCTTCTCCAAAAGATCCTGCAACTGAGACTTGAGCTCTCACAGCTCAAGTGGTGCCATCCTGTATGGTGCTGTGGAGATGGGGCTGGTCCCCGGTACTAGTGAGATCTCAAACTTGATCTCACGCTCGAGTGGTAGTCCTGGAAACTCGTCTGGAAACATGTCGGGGTATTCTCTGACCACCGAGATACTCTAGAAGTCTACCACAGGGTTGGGCTCTGCCACCACACAAGCTAGGAAACCCTCACACCCCTCGCTCAAAAGTCTCGCCGCCCGAAGTGCAGAAATGCACCTGAAGCCTCCATCCATTAGCTGCCTGTGGAACTCGAAAGAAGGCAACTCCGGTATGGAGAAGACGTTCTTTCTCTCAAAGCAGTCCACCAACTCATGGTAAGCGGACAACCAGTCAATCCCTAGAATTACGCCAAAACCCTCCATCTGTATCATAATCAAGTCAGCGGGAAGGCTGTGTCCCCCAACATTGACCCCACAACCCGTGTATACCTCCTCAGCTAGAAACAACTGACCACTCGAACCTCTGATCACGAACGGATCCTCTAACAGCATACAGTCCTGCCTCAAACTAACCGCGAAACTGGCAGCGACAAACGAGTGCGAAGCGCCGGAATTGAAAAGCGTGTAAACAAGTCTGCCAGAAACTGAAATCATACCTACTACCACTAATCTCAAAGCTCTGGCATCTCTGTGTGTCAGGGCGTTGATACGCCCCTCGGCCCTAGGTGCGGACGAAGCAGCCACACTCTGCGTCGGATGGGTAGCTGCTGGCCGGTACCCTCCCAGTGACTGCTGTCCTCCTCCTCGCACCTGGAAATCGCAGCCTCCTGCTCGCCCTCCAGTGCTCGATGCGGGAAGCATCTGCTGACCTCTTGCCCTAGATGGGTAGTCCCTCCTGATGTGGCCTGGCTGGCCACACTGGTAACAGAGGGGAACCCGACTCCCGCCCTCAGTGGGTCCCTGCTGTAGGCTGGGCGAGGGTCCGGTGTTAGCAGCTGGCCCCTGTCGACGGCTTCCAAAGGCCACTGATGGCCCTGCAAAAAGTGACGGCTCTCCTACGGGCGCCACGTGTCTCCTCTCTCGTCGGCCTTGTGAGAAGTCTGGCTGATAGGGCCTCTTCCGCCAGCTATCAGTATCTCACGCGGACGAGTTGGTCTCTTCGTATGTCATAGCTGCCTCCACCACCCTCGAGAACATAAGTAGCTCCAAGGGTTTGACATACCCTCGAATCGCAGGCTGGATCCCCTCGGTGAACCTCCAAAGGCACTCCTCCTCAGTGGCCACTGCTGTCGCTGCGAAGCGGGACAGCTCCAGAAAACACGTGCGGTACGCGCTCACGGTCATCGTCCCCTGGAGGAGAGTGTGGAACTCACGCCTCCTCTAGTCCTACCACGTATGGGGAAAGTACTGATCGCAGAAGAGGGTGACGAACTGGTCCCAGGTTGACTCGTCCCTCTCCTGTCCCCTGACCGCCCTCCACCACCTGTGTGCCTCACTCTCTAGCTGGTACATGGCAAAGGCCACGCGGCACTCCACAGGGGGGCGAAGGGTGTCAAAAATCTTCTTGATCTGCTCGAGCCAGTCCTATGCCTCGGTCAGGTCCTCATCCCCCTTGAAGGAGGGGGGCTTCAGCTTCCAGAATTGTCTAAAAAGCTCGAAGTGGCGCTGCAGTGGAGATGCTGGTGCACCTCTAGGTAAAGAAGCCTCGTGTTCAGAAGTGTCGAAGGAAGGTGGGGGCAGTGGCAGCCCGTCCCCTCCCCCACGTCCAGCGCCATGTCCGTCGCATTGTCCCACAGAGGACTCCCCCTTCGCAGCCCTAGGGAGAGGAGCTCATGGCGGCGGGTGGAGCTCCTTTCGCACGATGTCCCATATCAGCTGGGCAAGGTCCTAGGCCTGAATCCCCGGGAGAAGTGGCAGGTCCACTGAAACGTCGACCTCAATGCACCCACCCCTCCGACCTTGTCCCTGGCCGCACCCGCGGCCCGCCTCGCTAGTCCCGCGTTGAGGCATCTCCTGCAAGGAGATGCGAATATAGAGTGAAAAACACGTCAATACGAAATGGTATCTAAAGGAGAAGTATAAGAACATATGTCAAAAGAAACGTTGTGGTGGCTACTCTAGTTACAGACACGTGAATTGGTTGTTTTCCAGTCATTTGGTTCACTTCTCGGGATGACCTTGCTCTGTACCATCTTGTTACGACCCGATTCCCGAATCCCTACGAGACACGAGAATCAGACTGACTCGACTGATCCCAAGAACCAGTCATCCAACGAAAAAGTAATCAAAAGAGAAGTAAAATAAACCATATTCACCATGTATATAGCTAGCGGTAACAAAATACAGCAGTAAAGAAAAGAACTACTATAGTATAAACCACCACAACAGTAAAGAAATAAACAGGTACATAAACATGATGCTTACAATAAAAGAGTACAGTGTTAACAGAAACTACTCACCACAACAGAAGGAAAGGTGCAGTGGTTACTACACAAGTAAAAACTACTGGGCTCTACTAGGCCTAGCACCCTCTACAGCCACCGGCTCTGGCTGCTCAACACCTGGTCCTAAAATGGTGACAAAGGTGACACGTCAGCAAAACACTGAGTAGAGTGGCAACCAAAAGCTAAGAAAATAGTAAGGTCGACAGTAGCTGTTACATTTTTAATCTCTTTCTTTATTTTCCGTTTACTCGTTATTGAGTTATTCCTCAGATCTTTCTCTTGATCTCGAATGTTCCTCGTGGGAACGATCTTGATTGCAGTCTTTTCAGAAAAGTAGAAGTAACACGTGGTACTCTCCTGGCTAGGAGAGTCCCCGTGGTGGTCCTACCCTCAGTCAACCACCCCAAGGTCACTGATAGACGTAACAGTGACTACGGCACGCGCGATAAATGCATGGGTAGCTACCCCGCACTAGCACGCGGTCAGTCGCTTCCATTAAAGGGTGCACCCCAAAGCACAGCACGGAACCAGTATAGGGCAGAGCCCTCTCAGTAACAGGGGTCCAGCCCCTCCATAGTAACCAAATAGGGTTCTTTCCCCTCCACAGTCCGCGCACCCTCGCCTGACTACCCTGGTTTGCCCAGTGGGCCTAACAAGTCGATGTAGGAGGGCTAGCAGAACCCCAGGGCTAGCAGAACCCCAGGGCCTGTGGGGTGGCTAGTGCACTCCCTACACTAGTAGCTCTCCTTGGTACTGTGTACACGAGGGCCAAAAGTCGGTACAAAGTGGCCAGACCTAACCCTGGGTCCCTGGGGCGGCTAGCTCCGCTCTGCACTAAATCGGGGGACAGTCGTTCTCCTTGGTACTCCATACTCAAGGGCCAGCTCACTTCCCCAAATTCTATTCCATTCACTTCTCAAGAGCTCTACTCCTAATTCCCCGTAGGGCTCATACTCGTTTTTCTTTAACTCAGCCAATTTAGGTTTCATCATTTCAGATTTAATTTTCATATAGCCCTTGTTCTCAAGAGTAATTATCCATTCATAAACAGGCAACTGTTAACCAATTACAGGCAGCTATCGTCTTCCTTTCTACTTTTCCAAGACTGCAATATATATATTCAATCTAGTTTTCCTGTACTAGAATTCATGCCATATCCTAGGATCTATCATTCAATCTAGTTTTGAGTCCTAGGATTCATGCAATACCCTAGGATCTATCATTCAATCTAGTTTTTCAGTCCTATGATTCATGCAATACCATAGATTCTATTGATTATTTCACAAGTACATAATTTTTTTGATAAATAATTAAAGGGGCCACTCTACCGGCAAAATTAGGAGTATTGGGGGCATGATCGGCAAGCCCATGTGCCTTCGCAACCCCCAGAGCCGTAACAGAACTAGGTCCTAACACAAGGATCAATTACAAGGAGGTACTCAGGACAGGATACAAATACTATAAACAGGTAGAGGAACTAAATCTGAGAAGAACGAAACTTGAAACTTGGAAAATGGACTTCGAACAGACCCTAAACGGGTCAAAAACGACAAGTGTTCCCAAAATCAGACGTCCGGACCATCTTCCAGATGTCTTAAACGATGGCTCAGGTCATACCTTGATCCTGCGCTGTCCTTCAGACATCCAGAATCTCGCTGAACCGTCTGGACTTAGTTTCCAGACGTCCGACTGTCACTACAGACGTCTGGAGGCCCTCTCCGTCGTCTGGTGCTGTGCCCAGATGTCCGATCTGTGTGGGAGGGCATGCCCTTGCGCCTTCCCGAATGAGGCCTGCACGCACATGCGATCGTCCTCAACACGAAATGAGGTAGAACTCCTTGGCGGGACGGCTGCATGGCCGTACAGGCGAAAATAGAAAGGATGGAAAAAATATCGTACCTTTTAGACATCTGGACCTTCCTCGAGAGGTCTCCTGCGTCGTCTAGACATATGTCCATACGTTTGATTCTAGGAAATTTTCCCAGAATCGGGACCTCCTCGCCCTTCGCCTGCAGCGCACGGCCGTGTCGCGCCGCGCTCGCCTACTGCTTGAGCTGCAGCAGCTCCTTCCCAACACCACGCTTCCACTACACACCTGCCGGTTGGCCTTGGCTGCTTCGACGATCTCTCACACTCGCGATCTAGCTCTCTTCCACTTGCAGTAGCCCCTCCTCCTCACGCACTCACAGTAGCAGCTGCTGCTGCCATTGCCCGCTCACTCTCTCGCTGACAGGAAGAAGGAGAAGAAGAAGAGGGTGGTAGAGTGAGGGTGAGGGAGAGGAGAGGGGGTATTTGAAGGTTGCCGTGGGGAGAGAGAGAGAAAAAAAGTGGCTACGCCTGTAGGGAGGAAGGAAAGAGAAGAAGGAGGGTGGCAGTTCAGTCTACCCGCACATGCGCGCAGATGCAAACCTATACATCGAAAAAATTAAATTCCAGATGTCTGGGAAGGCTTCCAGACGTCTGACCAAAGGTCTAGACCAATTCCAAGATGTCTTAAACGACGTTTGATTCCAGGGTTATAACATCATCCATAGACACTTCCACATAATCCCCAATCATGTCAAAGAAAGTGGCCATCATACAATGATGAAATGTAGTTGGTGAGTTGCAGAAGCCGAAGGGCATTCGCTTAAAAGCGAATGTTCTAAAAGGGCATGTGAAGGTGGTCTTGTCTTGATCTTCCCGGTTAATCACTACCTGATTATACCTGGAGTATCCAGCCAAAAAGCAAAAGAAACTTCGCCCAGCTAACCACTCTAAAATCTCTTCAATGAATGATGAAGGAAAATGATCCTTCTAGGTAGTCGTATTTAGTTTCCTATAGTCTATGCAAACCCGCCATGAAGTCTCTGTGCGGGTTGGGATAGATTCACCCTTGTCATTGTTTATAACGGTGAGTCCTACTTTCTTGGGCATGATCTGGATAGGACTCACCTACTGGTTGTCGAAAATCGGATAAATAATGCCCGCATCAAGCCATTTGATGATCTCCTTCTTAACAACCTCTAGCATATTTGAGTTCAGCCATCTTTGAGGTTGTCTCGAAGGTTTCACCCCCTCATCTGTGTAAATGTGATGAGTGCAATACGAGGGGCAAATCCTGTGGAGATCAGCAATACTGCATCCAATAGCAACCCTATGGTCTTGTAAAATAGAAATCAATTGACTCCCCTATTCTTGGGTCAAGTAAGCACTAATAATAATTGGGTATGTCTCACTTTCACCCAATAACACTTGTTTGAGTTCAAACATGGGTGGGTCAGAATCAGAAGTGTGAGCACGTAGGAGCAGAATCAGTAGCAGGAATATGATGATCCTAATATGCAAGGATTCCTACTGGTTTGCCACCTACTAAATAGTCAGTTGTGATTGCATTAACAAGAAACCTATTTGTCATAGTCATGCCTTCCTATGTCAATAGGGGTGATTCAGAAATTTGTGGATCAGGATAGGCAAAATCAGGGGTGTCATGGTCAGATGAATACCTCAGATAATCGAATCTGTGGGAAAAAATGTGCATTGCAGTGGTCTCAGTCCCATGTGGATTGAGGTCTAGAACCTTGACAATGAAGACGAATGCGACATTGGGTCATCACAAAGGAGCCCAATGTTGCCATAGAAAGCTAATTCTTCGTCTTCGCCGTACTCCTCTATGTGATCACAATCGAAGTTCCTTGGTCTCTTCAATATATCCAATTTAGGTCTTTTATTTTTTAGGGCAATCTCCATACACCCAGATGCATAATCGATGTTTGCTCGGGCTATCACCAGAAATGGGCGACCCAAAATGATCGGTGCATCACAGAGATTTGGAGGAACCTCCATCTCGAGAACAAAAAAGTCTACGGGATGTCTTTGATTTCAAGATTGAATTCTTGAAGTAAAAGAATCCATCTAATGAGCCAGGGCTTAGCGTGCTTTTTGTCCAAGAGATGTTTCATGGTTGAGTGGTCAGCATAGATGGTGACACAAGAACTTGACAGATAAGCCCTAAACTTTTCAAGAGTGAAAACTATAGCTAGTAATTTTTTCCCAGTGACTGTATAATTCCTCTCGGCCTTGTCCAGAGTCTTGCTAGTGTAGTAGATAATAGAGGGCTTCCTATCAATTTTCTGACCCAAGATAGCCCTGATCGCGTAATCAGAAGCATTAGTGATAATCTTAAATGAGGTTGTTCAGATCGGTGGTCGAAACACCAAGGCACAAGTAATTACCATTTTTAATAAATCTAATGCCTTACAACATGATTCATCGAACTCAAATGGCTTATCTTTGGCCAGAAGATTGCTTAGGGGCCGAGCAACCTTCGAGAAGTCCTTGATGTACCTCTGATAGAAACCTACATGACCAAGGAATGAATGGATTTGTTTAACAATTGTTGGTGGGGGAAGTTTAGATATGGCATCCACCTTAGCTTTATCAACTTCAATGCTCTGGCTAGAGACCACATTATCCGAGACAATGCCTTCTTGTGCTCTAAAGTGGCTCTTTTCCCAGCTAAGGACCAACCGTGTTTTAATGCATCTATTAAGGATCAATTCCAGGTCAGCCAGGCAGGACTTGAAAGAATATCTGAAAAATGGAGAAATCATACATGAATACCTCAAGACAGTCTCCCACCATGTCAGAGTTGATGGCTAACATACACCTTTGAAAAGCTGCAGGTGCATTACAAAGCTCAAAAAGCATCCTGCAGAATGAAAAGGTTCTATAGGGATTGGTGAAAGTTGTCTTTTCCTAGTCTTCGGGATGGATAGCAACTTAGTTATATCCCAAATAACTGTCTAGGAAACAAAAATACTTCTGCCCGACTAACTTTTCAAGGATCTGATCAATGAAGGGTAGAGGAAAATGATCTTTTTTAGTGGTTGTGTTCAACTTCCTGTAATCAATACAGGCTCTCAAAGAGGAAGCTGAAGGGGTCATAATGGATTCCCCTTTCCTGTTAGTCACCATGGTTATTCCCCCCTTCTTGGGAACAATCAACATGGGGCTAACCTAGGGACTCTTCAAGATTGGGTAAATGATTCCTGCATCGAGCCACTTAATAATTTTCTTTTTAATCACTTCTGGCATATTGGGGTTTAATCTCCTCTTCATCTCACGAGAAGGGCAAAATCCATCTTCCATATAAATACAATGATTGTAATAAGATGGCTCGATCTCTCTAAGTTTGTCGATGGTCTAACCAATTGCCTCTTTTCTTATCTTAAGGGCCTTAATCAACTTTAGCTCTTGCTCCTTAGTCAATTTAGCACTAATAATCACAAGGAGCATCTTTTTAAATCCCAAAATCTCGTACTTTAAATTCTTAGGCAATGGTTTTAGTTCAAGTTGGGGTGATTTCAGGATAGAAGGTAAGGAGGATGCTGATGAAGATTCATTAGGATGGTCTAGAGGAAGAGGTTGGGAGTGAATAGAATCAACAACCTCTTTGGGGTGTGGCGGCTCTACCATGAAGCGTTGTGGGTTAGGCTCTTCTATACTAGTAAAATCCTCGAGAACATTGATAGCTATGCAAGTCTCAACATTATAATCTATATCCCTAAGCTCCTCAATATATCCACAATCCTCAAACTTATTAATCACCTTAAAAATATCAAGTGTTAAATTCCTATCTCCAAAGGCAACCACCATACTCCTGCTTTCATAGTTTATATTGGCCATAGAGGTAGCCAGGAATGGATGCCCTAGAATGATGGGCGTGTTCCTTAAGTCTTCTGGTACATCCATTTCAAGGATGAGAAAGTCTAGGAAAATAAAAATCCTTGACCTTGACAACAACATCCTCAATAATGCCTTTCAAGGTGGTGTTCAAATGATCTGCTAATTGTAGCGTTACT
The DNA here is from genome assembly GCA_037157565.1 of Thalassia testudinum. Lineage (NCBI taxonomy): Eukaryota > Viridiplantae > Streptophyta > Magnoliopsida > Alismatales > Hydrocharitaceae > Thalassia > Thalassia testudinum. The sequence continues at coordinate 123,773,371 of JAZHRO010000014.1, read as the reverse complement.
GAGGTCGGCCTGAGTTCACCTAACCTGAACTTTTCAAATAGGGAAGTACGGATTAGGTTAATGGATGCACCTAGATCAAGTAGTGCCTACTCAAAAGTGTAATCCTCGATAACACATGAAATCAAGGGGGCACTTGGATCTCTCTTTTCCTGAGGATGGTGATGCAAGATAACAGAACTAGCCTGTTCGGAGAGTATCACCTTCCTCAGAGTAGGTTCCTTTGGCTTACGCTTTGAGTACATAAATCATTTAAGAACTTAGCATAAGTCAAGATATGTTTAATAGCATCAAGGAGTAGGATATTGATCTCTACACTTTTGAATATACTCAAGAGCTCAACATTGTTGTCTATGGGTTTCTGATACAGATCTTACACGGTTTGTAAAATACGCCGTTGTAATGCACAAAACCAACCAACTCTTAAATTTCTATGACCTAGATAGGGAAGTATCTAGGGTCATCTAATGAGGCAATTGTTTGTGAAATCAAATCTCTTGCTTGGAAATGGAAATCAACTTTCTTTTTGGTCTTTTCATATTTATATTTTTTATGTTTTGAAATGACTGGAAACACGCAAATTGTTGATAGCGAGAAAATAGTCTACACCCAATTCACTACTTTACTACTAAGGTGAAAAGTAGAGCCTCTCCCTAAGCTCACCCTAGGCACGTAGAGGGCTAGAGTAATTAGGGAGAGGGGGTGAAGAAAATGTTAGACAAAAGTTCTAAAAAACTACGCAACAAAAAGATAATTGAAGGCAACTTGAATTAAGGGAAATTGTTTACACAAAACCTAAAGAGGAATGCTTCTACTCTACTTGAAAATACAAGAAAAGAACAACACAAATCCTCTATATAAAATGATGGAGAAGAAGGGGCTTCTTGCTCCAAGCCGAGTAGCTCCTTGACTTGAAAAGAGGGCTCCTTCTTCTCCTTCCTTGAAAGGCTCCTCTAGGAAGGTGTGATCCAAGATAGTTGCAAGCCCAAGGGGGGGCGTGCACTTGCTTCTCCTAAGGGTGGACGTCCACCCTAAAAACTCCTCCTTTGCCTGGTCATCCTCTTAGTAATGGAATGCTCCTCCTCCTTGGTGTGGCACAAGAAGAAGAGAGAAAGGGAAGAAGGGTAGGATGCCCCCTTAATCTTCTTGTCTCCTTCTTCTTGGTCGTGAGTTGTAGGTGGATATAGGGTAGAGTTAACACTAATGGAGGTTGAAGAAATGTAGGTAGTTAATGGTGTATTTATAGGAAGGGAAGGTGGTGGTTGGCGTGGAGATGATGGAGGGCTATAATTAGGTTTTGGGAGGTGGTTAGGGATCCTAGGGTGGAAGGTGTTTAGTGCCAACCTAAGGGCTTTGTGACGGAGAGAGTTTCGCTTATTTATGATCGCAATAGAAGGATATGTCGTTGTAATTAATGTGGTGGAAATCTCTCAATCAAAGATTAACATAGATATGTATTTAAACGACGAAAAGGATGTCGTATCCATAGGGAGGAATATATTAATAAGTTCACAAAATATTTTTTTCCTTTGTACTTATTCAATCACGTGCACAATTCGTGTTCAAATTTGATGGGAAACAAGGTGAAAGGAAGGAACACGTAATTATTTTGAAATGCAGGGATATGGATGTAATTTTCCTTTCATGAAATAACTTGTAATGGCATGTAACATAGTTGTATTTCAAGACATGGGGCTTTCTCTTTTAGGTCATGTGAGTGTATGGATGAGATCTTATCAATTTGTCACATCACCATTTAAGAGTTAAGTGCACAAAAGAAATACTATAACATGTAAAGGCATGCATGCAATTTCACTCAAATATATTAATCCACTAAATAATGCAATAGGGTTTTTGGCAATGGCAAAAATGGTAATTTTTAATTTCACCAAAAACAGAGGAAAATTCCCCTCTCCTCTTTGCACGCGTGAAGAGGCTCAGCTGGCTGCGAGGATCTTGGGGAAGGAGCGTCAGAGTGAAGGCTTCATGTTGGTGATCTTGATGGGGGCCGAGGTGGTCGGAGGGAGAGGATGGCCGGTGGCGGAGCTTGCTGCTATTGTGTGCGCACGCGGGTGGTGCAGTCTGCAGTGCGGGCGCGAGCGCTGGTGCTGCTAAAGGTTGGAGCTCAAGGGTGCTGGAGGGGCACTGTGAGAGCGCTGGTGGGGGTGCTGGAGAGCGTTGTGGCATCTGCAGGTAGTGCAAAGAAGGGCAATGAGGGCGCTGGTGCAGGCACGGTGAGAGCGTAGGTCTGGTGCAGATGTGGTGAGAGCGTAGGTCTGGTGCAGTGAGAGCGTAGGTACAGGCGAGGGCGCGCTGTGGTGGGAGTGCTGGAGAAGTGCCTACAGGTAGTGCGGGCGCAGCGCCTGCGAGCAGCTGCTAGGAATGCTGGTGGGTGGGCGCTTGCGAAGGAAGTGCTGGTGGGGGCGCGCGAGAATGCTGGATGCAGGGCGCAGGCTGCCTCTTGCGCACGGTGGGAGGCTTGGGTGCAGGCTACCTGCAGGGCAGCAAGGGAGGCGATGGAGGGCAATGGCGCACAGTGCTTGCTGGTTGCACAGTGCACATAGTGCTATCATGGATGGATCCTCCCAAGCCCCTCCTCCTCTCGCTCTATATCTCCTCTCTTCTGCCTCTCCAGGTATTTTCAAAATCCTTTTGTAAATATGGCCAACACTATTTTCATTTGTTGAGGGAGGACGACCATAGGTTAGATATTTGTGGGGAGGTGTTGCGGCTGGCCGGAGGATGAGGGAGGTGTTGAGCTGGCTGTTTGTTGGGGGGAAATTTATCCCCCCCTTCCTGTTCTTTTCCAATATCATTCCTGCAACAAAATATAAAATAATTACATACTAAGTTATAAAATGCGATAAAATAAATAAAAACTCAAGTAATGATGCATGCACTTATTTAATGACCTAATGTGATTATTAAAAAATATACTATGTTAGAATTGAAGTACTTAGGCATAACAATAGTCTATTGAAATGGACTCATCAAATACCCCCATGCCTAAGATTTGCTAGTCCCTAGCAAAAATGAAAAATAATAGAAGTAATCAGAAGATTTCTTCTTTTCTTATTTCAAAAGTTTAGAGATCCAAACAAATGTGAAGTGATGATAGCCTATGTAATAGATCAAAGTGAAAATAACCAACTTACATTTGCAGTTTGCACTTAACCCTTGATAAAATTCTATCGGGATAGGAGGTAGGAGATTTTGAGTTGAATGGATTTGTATTTGGTGGCACACACTCATCTAGTGCTACATGCCGGCTAGTACTACAGACTCTAGATCTTTAGGCTATTAGACAAGTCAACTCAGAGAGAGGCTAAACAACTGTGCTCTCCTGATGTTCCTTGGCACTCACTCTTTTCTTTCTTGTCTTTCTGAGATCACAAATCTCGTTAGATTTAGTAATTGTACTCACTGTTTCATGGCCTCACATGGCATCCACACTTCAATTAAAGCCCTAACAATTCTACAACTAAGTTAGAGTCCTCAGCCAATATTCGGGTGATCAGAAATACTAAAAGGTAGGTATGGGTCATATTGGTGGAACGCGATAGGTGTTTTGTTTCCTCAGAGACAATGCTACAACGATAAAATATAACCTTGGACTCTTTTCTTTTTCTTTTCTCTTTTTTTTTATTTTATTTATTTATTTTTCTTCTCTTTCTTTTTTTTTTTAATTTGTTTCTTCTTCTCTTTTTCCTTTTTTCTTTCTATATAAATCTACATAACACGATACAAACTTTTATTTATGAGGCATTATTAGGGATGATGATGGTCAATGGGATATTATGTGGCTTATTCGATAGAAGTGCCTATTCTCGGCACTGGGAAGGAATGGATAGGACATGCGTATTTCTGACCTTTGACACTATTACCCTCCTTCAATTGAGGACTCTATGAAGGACGGTCATAACCAACCACCATAGTCATAGCTTTATTAACACTCCATCTCTGTGTATTTGCCTTATTTGGTGACTCTCAGGAATTCACACAAAGTACGCACATAGGAACAGAAAGCGAAAACTACGCCTAACTCTAAAGTATCATCATCTAATTATCCAAAACATAAGAGTCCTTGCACTAGACTTAGTGCACTAGTAATCTCTCTACTTTCTTCTTACAAATATAAGGTGGATCTACTAGAAGATAGTATGCCTGACTCCATATTAACTTTCCAAGGGTTCAGTAGACTACAAAAGCTTACTAGTTTTCTTCAAGGATCCATTACTCAGTCTACGTGCACGTGAAATAAATGTTCTGGATTCTAAACTTAAGAAATAATTTAAGAAGAAAATCCTCCAATGACAAAGGTATTTTGCTAGGGACTAACCCATTCGGCTTAAGAAAATAAAAGAGTTCATTTATTTATATATATATATGTATGCAAATATTTATAAATGCTATAAACATTCTCAGGTTATACCCCCCATGCCTAAAACTGATAATGTCCTCATTGGAAAAAAGCAGACAAAGAAGAATATCACCTGAGGAGGAGAGTGGGAGGAGCTAAGGCTCCTCAAGCCGAAGTGCATCCAAAACTTGGCCATCTGAAAGAGTAATATAAGGTTTAAGTCACTGACCATTTACCTTAAAGCTCGCACATGAAGTAGGGTTCCGAATTTCTACAGCTCCATGAGGGAAAGTATTGATAACAACGTATGGCCCATCCCAACGGGACTTGAGCTTTCCAGGAAATAATTTAAGTCTAGAATTGAAAAGCCAGACACACTGGTTGGGCTCAAAAGTCTTTCTAATGATGTGCTTATCATGGAAGACTTTTGTACGTTGCTTGTAAGGTTGAGAAGTTTCATAGGCTTCATTACGAAGCTCCTCAAGCTCACTTAATTCTAACATATGTGCCTTTCCTGCTTTATCCAGATTCAAGTTAATGTTTTTAATAGCCCATAAACTTTATGTTGGATTTCAACGGGAAGGTGGCACGCTTTTCCGTAGACAAGACGAAAAGGAGACATGCCAAAGGGAATCTTATATGTAGTTCTGTAGGCCCAAAGAGCATCATTTAGTTTTTTAGACAAATCCTTCCAATCAGGCCTGATAGTTTTTTCTAAAATTTGCTTAATCTCCCTATTAAACACTTCAACTTGTCCACTCATTTGGGGATGGTAAGGTGTGGCTATCATGTGGTTGACTCCCAAATTTTGGAGTAGTCTTGTGAAGTGTATGTTCTTGAAGTGAGGTCCTCCATCACTTATGATTGTCCTTGGGCACCCATACTGAGAAATGATATTAGCCTTAACAAAGCCCAACACCACGGAATGGTCATTAGTTCGTGTGGGTATGGCTTCTATCCATTTCGATACATAATCTACAACCACAAGGATGTATTCATATCCAAAGGACACAGGAAAGGGACCCATGAAGTCGATGCCCCAAATATCAATGGTCTCAAAAGGGAGGATAGGTTGTTGGGGCATCTCATCCCTTTTTCCAATGGTTCCCATCTGCTGGCAACATAGACATACGCCCACATACGTATGTGCATCTCGGAATAATGTGGGCCACTAAAAGCCAGACTAAAGAACCTTATGGGCAGTCTTCTTCTCACTAAAATGTCCCCCACAATGGAGGTTATGGTAGAAACTCAGAACACTTCTTTGTTCTTCATTACAAATGCAACGGTGAAAAAGCTGGATAGGGCCTACTCTTAAAAGTTTGAGTTCCTCCCAGTGATAAAATTTAGCGATGGCGAGAAACCTGTCTCGCTTCTACTTGTCCCAAGTACTGGGGGTAATGCCTGTGACCAGATAGTTCACTATGTTAGCAAACTAAGGAGTTTTAGCTTCCATGGCCATCAGAGACTTATCAGGGAAAGTCTCTTGAATGCCGCTAGCAGGGTTTGATGCCTCAATGGGGATCCGAGACAAATGATTTGCTACCACATTCTCAACTCCTTTCTTGTCTTTAATTTCCATGTCAAATTCTTGGAGTAGCAGAATCCAACGAATTAGGCAAGGTTTGGTGTCCTTTTTAGCAAGAAGATGCTTTAGGGCAGAATGATCAGTGGACACCACAACCTTGGATCCCAAAAGATAAGACTGAAACTTTTCCAAAGCAAATACTACAACAAGTAGTTCCTTTTCAATGATCGTGTAGTTTTGCTGAGGATCCGTGAGGGTCTTGCTGGAATAATGCAGCACATGAGGTTTGCCATCAACCCTTTGACCTAAGATTGCTCCCATTGCAAAATCAGAAGCATCGCACATAAGCTCAAACGGGAGGGTCCAATCTGGTGCTTGGAGAATCGGTGCGGTAATAAGGGCTTTCTTCAAAACTTGGAAAGCCTCACCACATCTATCATCAAAATCGAAGGAGACATCCTTCGCTAACAGGTCTCATAGTGGCTTAGAGATTTTACTGAAATCTCTAATGAAGCGCTTATAAAATCCAGCATGGTCAAGGAAAGATCTAACTTGACGAACATTGGCGGGCACTGGAAGCTTAGAGATGGAATCTATTTTTGCGGTGTCCACCTCTAATCCTCTCTCGAAAACTATATGCCCTAAAACAATGCCCTCCTGGACCATAAAGTGGCTTTTCTCTAAGCGAAGCACCAGCTTTGCCTCTTTGCAATGGGTTAAGACTTTATCAAGGTGCGAAAGGCATAGGTCATACGACGAGCCATAAATGGGGAAGTCATCCATGAAAATTTCAATGAACTCGTCGATCATATCAGAAAAGATAGCCATCATACAATGTTAGAAAGTGGTAGGAGCATTACATAATCCGAATGGCATTCGGCGGAACGCAAATGTGCCATACGGACTTGTGAAGGTGGTATGCTCCTGATTGTCAGGAAAAATTGGCTATCTGATTATACCCAGAGTACCCGTCAAGAAAATAGAAGTACTTGTTCCCTGCCAACCGTTCCAAAATTTGATCAATAAACGGTAAGGGGAAATGGTCTTTCTGGGTAGCCGTGTTGAAACGGCTGTAATCAATGCAAACCCTCCAACCAGTTGAGGGTCTAGTGGTCACCAACTCTCCTTGGTCATTCTCCTCCGTAGTGATTCCTGCCATTTTGGGAAATACATGAATAGGACTGACCCATTTACTATCTGAAATGGGATAGATAATCCCTGCATCCAGCCATTTCATAATCTCCTTTTTAATAACCTCCCGCAAATTTGGATTGAGCCTTCTCTGCATGTCTCAGAAAGGCTTCCCGGACTCATCCGTGTATATATGATGCATGCAAAGAGAGGGATCGACACCCTTAATATCAGCAATTGACCAGGCAATTGCTTCCTTGTGCCTTTGTAAACACTCAAGCAGAGCTCCCTCTTGCAATTTAGATAATGTTGACGAGATAATAATGGGGAGCATGTCATTAGAGCCAAGGAAAGCTTATTTCAATGTGCTTGGGAGGGTTTCAACTCCAATTCATGAGCCTTTTCGATTGAGGATTTTAGTTGAGATGTCCCCGCCTCAGGTACCGAATCTACCTTCACAGTCCAAGGTGGGGACACAAACTCAGTGTGTATCCTGATGAGAGCCTCATCATGATCCATAACTAGCTCATTTTGACCCAATAAAGAAGATAAAAGCTCCTACATAACCTAGAAAAAGACCTAAATGAAGGAATAAGTGCTCTGAGAAGAAAACATGAATTAAAGGTTAAAACTGCAATTTTACCATTGCAGTGCATAAACGGGATTTCTCAGAGGCAAAACATAGGTCAAATGGTCTAAATGAGATAAAAAGTGGGTTGAGTCAATCATAAATGGGTTTATGTGCAATCTAGGAATTAAATGACATTTAGTAACCCTAAAATAGATCCGCTTAAATTAACAAGGTTCTGGTCAGGATAAAAATCAAGCAAACCCTCTAAAAATCATGGAAAAATACTCCTTAGGGTTTAGAACACTTAATGTGGCCTTTGGAACCCAGTTTGACCTAGATTAGGGTCCTAGCCATTCAATTAACCTAATTTGGGTTTCTACGTAAAATATCCAGTCAAACGAGGTCAAACCTAAAATCCATCCTTAGGTCCAAATTAGGTTTATGCCAAAATTTGGACCTAAGTGGAGGTCATCTTGACCTACTTTGCAATTTAGTACACCCAAATCACAACTTGGTCCCTATCTTTTGAAAATCATTGCAGAGAGCCCCCTAAGTTCCTCGCCACCTTTACAATCAGGTCCTGCCGCCATTGTTAGGGCAGAACCGATCTCCGGCGAGGTTTAGAGAGGGATTACTCTCTGATTCCTCAGAGATTCCCTCCTAGAAATGGAAGGGAGATTCTCTGAGGAATTCCCTTCCATTTAAAGCCAATCACGATCTTTGGTGTGAACCTAATCTCTTGTGCGAACGCACGAGGGATTTGGGTATCCACCTTCTTTCCTTCTCCGGCGAGCTGGTGGAGGTGATTGCGTGCCCTCCACGCATTAGAAGGTTCGGCCAACACCTATAAAAGGATCTTCAGACCCAGCCGCAGATCTTCAGACTTGAATTGGCGGAGATTCTCCCAAACTTTCCTCTCTTCCATCTCCAACCAAGAGACCCGCAAGCTCCGGCGACCTCCTCCCCTCCTTCTCGTCGCTCTGCTGCCATACCAGCAGCAGAGTCAACTTCGCCTCTTCCTCCCGCGTCGCGCCGTACCAAGTGCGCGTGCCCCTGACCTCGTCCTCGTCGTCGCCCCCTCCCTCAGGGTTCTTCTCCGATGACGGCAGCTACGCGCCGTCCGCTCCGCTGCCTCCCTCCCATCCAGAACACTCTAGATACCTTCTCTATCTTTCTCTCTCTTTTTTCCCCCTGTTATTTTAGTTAATTGCCCCCCGACAGTGCCTGACCACCTCCATCTTCCTCGCCTCCAATTGACCTCCGGCGAGCCGCATCCACCATTCCGCCCCTCCACACGGCTCGCCAACCATCTCAGAAGCTCCGCCCCACCACAAGGAACAATCTCCGCCCCTCCACTGCCACTCCACACCTCCACAATAGCCCCCCGAACTCACCCACACTTCCGGCCACAGGTTGACCTAGGCACTCACGCCTAGGCCATCCCACGGCCTACAGCACCGTTCACCACCTTCGCCATGTCACGGCGAAGGTGCCCAGCTAGTCTGATTAGGCCAATAGGCCGTGCTTGTGTTGGACAGTGTTTCAGCTCTTGCCGCCATTGACGGTTGAAGTAGCAAGCAGCTTCGCAGCAGCTCCAGGATTCAGGTCTTCCAGGCTTCAGGTGCAGCAGATTCGCGTGAGAAGTGCGAAGCCCTCTGGTCCAGCTGGTAGAGCTACGAAGCCCGCAGCTTTGGCAATTGCACGAAGAGAGCTCTGTAGGCACGCGAAATTGGGGCAGGCCAGATAGTCCCACATCGGCGAAACGCAATGCGCATGTATGGTTTAAAGTGTTTTTATGTTATCTGCTTATCGCCTCCGAACGCACAGGGGTGAGGTCCCTCACCTAACCCACTCCTGCCTCGTCCGCGGTTTCACCTCGCGGATCTGGCGGGATCCGACCCGACCCTAACCTAAGCACTCGTCGCGCATCACCCACCTACCGATGCACCTGGTCTCGGGTGCGAGATCCGACCCGAATACCCGTGGCTCTGAGGGAGCGTCCTTGAGCGAATTGCAGAGAGAGAGAGACGTTCGGGTAGAGGGGAAGGGTTAAGTTTTGCTTCCCTGTGTGTAGGCAGGCCGAGCGGTAAAGAGAGGAGACTTAGCCGCAAGGAGAAGAAGGAAGAAGAGGCCTTCGCAGGAAAGAGAAGAGAAGAGAAAGAAGTTCAAGGAATAAAAAGACCTGTGGATCAGAAGAAAAGAAGAAGAGCCAACGAAGAAGAAGGCAGAAGAGAGAAAGAAGACTTACTTTTAAGATGACTGATAAATAAATCAGACGTCTAATTCTATTTTCTTTTAGCAATTCTTTTTATAACTCTCTCTCTTTGAATCAAGTGTTTTCATTTAAAAGTTGTATTCTTTGGTTTTAAAAGTACTGAGATTGCTCCTTGTGTTCGACCTCGGATACTCTAGTTTTTCTAGTAATAAAATTTTCTATATTTGTTTGAACGTTTTGTCGGCTATATTACAACGTGTTATCTTTTAAAATCCGATCACAAAAGCGTACAAACATATCCCCAACAACTCTTCTAATTTGGGCATTTCCCTTTCAGTTTCTTTAATAATCGAGGGATGGTCCTTAGATATGACCTTCTGAAGGGGATCTCTACATAAGAGTGCTGGAGTAGTCTCTTCAATTATTTCATCAACAACCTCAATCTGAGAACAATCTTCAAATCCAAATTTCTTGTAAGTATCAAAAACATTTGACCGGATCTTATTGTTCCCAAAGCCCATTTTAAGTGCCCCAGATCTACAATTTATAGAGGCATTGGCTGTGGCTAAGAAGGGACATCCTAGAATAATGGACGGCTTTGTGGGCTTATTTAATGGGTCAGTATCAAGCACTAGAATGTCAATAGGGAAGAAGAAATCCTCCACTCTCACAAGGACATCTTCCGACAATCCTTGTGTTGCCTTAAGTGATTTATCTGCAACTTGGAGTATTACTGGACTAGGCTTTAGCTTGCCTCCTCCCAAAAGTTCGTAGACAGATCTCGGTAGAATGTTTGCCCCTGCACACAGATCGAGCAAAGCCTCGTCAATGTGTTGGTTACCTATAACCACTGAAATATACAAGGCCCCTGGGTCTTTCATTTTCAGGGGTGTTCCATGCTGGAGAACCAAGCTAACATGGTCAGGCAGGATGACCTTGGTTTGGACCGGTTTCCTATGTCGGTGCTTCTTGGTGCACAGGTCCTTCAGAAACTTGGCATAGCAACGGATCTGTTTAATAGCTTCCAATAGAGGCAAGTTAATCTGGACTTGCCTAAAAGTATCCATAATCTCTTGCATCCTATCCTTGGCTCCAGACAAGCCAATGGAAGATTCCCTAGGAGCAAATAGGCAGTCTGGATAGGGCACCCTCGGCTTCTGGGTGGAGGGGTCATCATGGCGGGAAAGGGGTGGTGGAAGGACGACATCCTCATTGTGGGTGATTTTGTGAGAGGGAGACCAGTGTGGCTCTTCCTCGGTGGAGATGGAAGTCGGGTTAGGTCTGGAAGGGGAATTCTGCGACGTAACTGTAGGAGTGTTATCAGGCTTGTCAATCTTTTTTCCACTCCTCAACACGGTCACTGCTTGGGCGTGCTCCGTGAATACAACCCCCTTACCCTTAGGGTTCTCTTAAGAAGAGCTAGGCAACTTCCCCGGATCACGTTGCCTAACTGCCTCAATAAGATGACCAATTTGGGATTACATATCAGTAATCATCTTATTCCTAGATTGGATGACCATATTCTGATGCTTTTGCATTGCTTTCATCTTGGCCTTCAGTTCATCCATCTCAGAGGGCTTATTCTGAGGAGGGTTTTCATAAGATGGTTGGTATATCGGTTGGTGAGATAAGGGTCTTATATTCCCTGAGTTAGAAGCATCACCTTGCTTCCAAGAGAGGTTTGGATGGTTTCGCAGACCTGGATTATAGGTATTGGAATACGGGTTATTGCGAGGGGGGGGGAAACCTTGGGCCATGTTCAAGTCAACCTGAATCAACTCAGGGAATTGATTTTCCTGATGGCACTCCGCAGTGGCGTGCATTGTGCTTTGGCAAATGGAGCATTCTCTTGAAGCCTGAAAGATAGAGGCTACTTGCGGGTTCATGCCGGGGTTTGCTAAAAGCCTATCAAAGTTTTTATTCAATAGTTGAATCTGATAAGCCAAATCCTAAGAAGCCCCGGCTTCATGGGCCTCTATCTTCCTCTACAAGATTGATGGTTTTCTTTCTTGATAGGCAGAGGACAGATGTATGGAGTTGTCGCTTAATGTTTCAAACAATGCCCAGGCTTCGTCCTCAGTTTTGGTCATGAGGGTTCCTGCATAGGCTGCATCGATGGTCTGCCTATGCCTTCAGATAATCCGTTATAGAACCTTTCGACCAACTGCCATCTTGGCACCTGATGGTGGGGGCATAACCTAAGAAGGTCATTAAAGTGCTCCCAAGTCTCATGAAATTGCTCCCCTTCCTATTGACTAAAACCCATAATCTCTCTTCTATAATGGTTGGTTTTACTCATAGGAAAATTCTTTTTCAAAAATTCTCCCTTAAGGGTGGCCCAATCATTTACCCTTGCATCGAGGGTATGATACCAGTGCTTGGCCTTATCCTTTAGGGAGAAAGGAAATAGACTCTTCATCAGGGCTTCATCAGTAAAGCCCTGGAGCTTCATCGTGGAACAAACCTCGGTGAATTCCTCCAAATGCCGGTAGGGGTCCTCCGTAGTAGTACCATAAAAGGAGGGAAATAAAGATATGGTACTACTCTTGATCTCATATGGATTATCCCCTGCTGGTTGTCTTAGTGCTTGTACGGGTTGGTTAGTTGGAATAAAATAGTCCCTTATGGTGCTCTGTTGATTTGCTCCTTGATTAGCCATTCCTTCTCTTCTCTCTCCTAGGTGAGCTCTCCTAAGAATTCTCTTGGGCTCAGGATCAAACACTAGACTACCCTCAAGAGAGCGTCTACCAAGCATACAAGATCAAACACAATTCAGGTTCTTATTAGGTAAGTGAAACCTCCACTCCAAAGATAAGTCAAAAGGTTAAGGCTTATCCCTCTATTCGCACGTAAGTGGTATAAGAGGGGTGTTGACTTGAAATCTTAACCTTCTTTGTTGCGGAGATTGAATTAGTTGATAAAATGGCCAAACAAGATTTTCACTGCAATTACGTGCCTTAATTCAACCTTCGAGTGCCCTAAGACCTATACTTTGCTTGGATGATACTCCCAGGTGATCAAGTGAGAAGTTACTCCAACGACAAACAAAGGGATGCAAGTAGGGCAAACCCTTCCTTTGAGGCAATGCATATGCAGTGCCCCTTAACTACCCTTTTGTTCCTTTAAGGGGTGTCCCCTTCCGTGAATTATCAAAACACTTGGTCAAAAGATAGTATCACCACCACCACAAAGCACAATAGGAAGGTTTGCACCGATAAAGAGATAAGTTCCTATAGCCTTAAGGGATCGAGCCTTAGTACGGTGCCAATTGTGCATGCTCAGTGTCAGAAGTGTGCAACACACCGCAAATCTTTGCAATTTTTTTTTTTGAAATCGCAAACAAGTCCCTTAGAATCAGATCAAATGTGAATTGATTTTAGGGTTGAATATGATTATTAGTCCCACTTGTAGTTGTGCGACCACTGAATTAGTAAATTCAAACAACTGGTGGTCTTGAATTTTAATTTGAATGCAAATGCGTGAATAGGAGCTGGATGCAAAAGCTAGAAAGGTGTACCTGTCTCTAGCAATCTTCATGCTAATATGCTTGCAATGCAATAATAAGATCTAATGTGCTACTCAATCACCCCTAAATGCATGCACCTAAGGGCATGCAACTTCTAAAGAGGCAGCTCGATATTTTCTTTTGTTGGTTTTAAAGGCAAGCAAGCAGAAAATAGAATCATGCATGAAAAAAATGTAAACCCTAGTAGCTAAAGAATGTGGGGATAGACCCCCAAAATTTAGCCCCAAATACTACAAGGGAGAAAAGACAAAAGTAAATTTTGTGACGACGGAGAATCCCTTGTGAAATCAGGATCTAGGTCTCCTACGTCTTTTCCTCATGTGACTTAGCTTGTGATTGATGTTGTTGCTCTGTTGTGCCTTGTTGCCTCGTCAGATTCCTCGCACAATAAAAAAAAAGATCAGATGACTGCGCAACTTTGAATGTTAAAAAAAATAATAATAACATGAATCTATTACGTCTGTTGCCTCCCCGGCAACGACACCAATTTGACGAAGAGAGTTTCGCTTATTTATGATAGCAATAGAAGGATATGTCGTTGTATTTAATGTGGTCGAAATCTCTCAAGCAAAGATTAACATAGATATGAATTTAAACCACGGAAAGGATGTCATATCTACATGGAGGAACAGATTAATAAGTTAACAAAATATTTTTTCCATTGTACTTATTCAATCATGTGTGTAATCAGTGTTCAAATATGATGTGAAACAGGGCGAAAAGAAGGAACATGTAATTATTCAAAAATGCAGGGATATGGATGTAATTTTCCTTTCACGAAATAACTTGTAATGGCATGTAACATATTTGTATTTCAAGACATGGGGCTTTCTCTTTTAGGTCATGTGAGTGTATGGATGAGATCTTATGAATTTATCACATCACCATTTAAGAGTTAAGTGCATGAAAGAAATACTATAACATGTAAGGGCAAGCATGCAATTTCAATCAAATATATTAATCCACTAAATAATGCAATAGGGTTTTTGGCAATGGCACAAATGGTAAATTTTAATTTCACCAAAAATAGAGGAAAATTCCTCTCTCCTCTTTGCGCACGTGAATAGGCTCGGCTGGCTGCGAGGATCTTGGGGAAGTAGCATCAGAGTGAAGGCTTCACGTTGGTGATCTCGATGTGGGCCGAGGTGGCCGGAGGCAGAGGATGGCCGGCGGTGGAGCTTGCTGCTGTCGCGTGCGAGCGCAAGTGGTGCAGTCTGCAGTGCCGGTGCGGGCGCTGGTGCTAATGAAGGTTGGCATGCAAGGGCATTGGAGGGGTGTGCTGAGAGCACTGAAGGGGGTGCTAGAGAGTGATGTGGCGTCTGCAGGCAGTGTGGGTGTAGGGAGGCATGTGCCTGCAGAGGGCGCGCAAGGGGGTTGAGCGCCTGCAGGCAGTGCGGAGAAGGGCGATGAGGGCACTGGTGCAGGCGCGGTGAGAGCATAGGTCTGGTGCAGGCACTATGAGAGCGCAAGTCTAGTGCGGTGAGAGTGCAGGTATAGGCGAGGGCATGCTACGGTGGGAGCGCTGGAGAAGTACTTGCAAGCAGTGCGGGCGCAGCGCCTGCGAGCGGCTGCTAGGAACGCTGGTGGTTGGGCGCTTGCGGTGGAAGCTCTGGTGGGGGCGTGCGAGAATGCAGGATGCAGGGCGCAGGCTGCCTCTTGCACGCGGTGGGAGGCTTGGGTGCAAGCTGCCCGTAGGGTTGCAAGGGAGGCGATGGAGGGTGTTGGTGTACAGTGCTTGCTGGTTGCACAGTGCACGCAGTGCTATCATGGATGGATCCTCCCAAGCCCCTCCACCTCTCACTCTATATCTCCTCTCTTTCGCCTCTCGAGGGATTTTCAAAATCCTTTTCAAAATATGGCCAGCACCATTTTCATTTGTTGAGGGAGGATGGCCGTAGGTTAGATATTTGTGGGGAGGTGTTGCGGCTGGTCGGAGGATGAGGGAGGTGTTGAGCCGGCTGTTTGTTGGGGAAATTTATCCCCCCTTGTTCTTTTCCAATATCATTCCTACAACAAAATATAAAATAATTACATACTAAGTTATAAAATGCAATAAAATAGATAAAAACTCAAGTAATGATGCATGCACTTATTTAATGACCTAATGTGATTATTAACAAACATACTATGTTAGAATTGAAGTATTTAGGCGAACAATAGTCCATTAAAATGGACTCATCAGTTTGTAGGGTGGTAGTTATGGTGGTGGTGGTGGGTCTTGGTGGTGGGGAGACACCACCAAGTTGGCGCCAAACTAAGGTCTTCTAGAAGGGAGTTAGGTGGATGGTGGAGATGGATTGAGGGAGTAGGTGTAGGGTTGAGATGAAGACATTTTTGGAGGGAAAAGTTGGTGCCAAAGAGGGGGTGGTTATGAGTGTTTTTGGCACCAACTTTTGCTGCCCATTGGTGGTGGTTGAGGGGTGAAGAGGTGGCAATGTTGTCACCAACTTAGGGGAGGACTAGGTAGAGCCTAGGTGGACTTAGGATGGGTTACTTGGTGGAGCTAGTTAGGTAGAGTTTTAGGGCGGTGGATGGGCAAGGGAGGTAGTGCATAGCTATACTAAGCTAGTTAGCTAGTAATAGAGTAGAGGAGGCAATTGGAGCTTGGGTTTGATAGGAGGAGCTGGATAAAAGAAGTCTGGAGCTGAACTGGAGCTGGCAGCTGCTAAAGAGGGTGGCATGGAGCTACTTTAGTAGGCTTAGCTTACTAGTTCTTTACCAGCTGCTAAGCCAAGCTAAAGCAAGTTGGCTTCTGCTAAAAGGAGCTAAGGTGAGCTGGGTCTAATGCACTTGGGGAGGACCTATCTTGTTGAGGTATCTAAGGTAGCTTATCTCAACTTATGAGTTCCTAGGAGCTGGACTTGAGCTTCCCGAGCTAAGATGAAGTCATCCTCAGCTAGTTGGAGTTGAGTGGAGCTGGAAGCAGCTAGTCCTGAGCTGAGGTGAACTCTAGTCAACTCAGCTGAGCTAGCTAGTGCTCCCAATGAACTAATGGGATTTGAGATGAGCTAGACTCAGCTAAGTTGAGCTGGATCTGAGCTGACTTGAGCAAAGGTGAGTTAAGATGAGGTCTCTTGAGCAGCCATTCTGCTTAGATGAGCTGAATGGAGCTAGGATGAGCTAACCCTAGTTCAAGTGAGCTAGATTCCAACTATGGTAAGCTGGATCAAGCTGAGTTCCAGCTAGTTTGAGCTTCTCTTTCACCAGTTGTCTTCTTGAGTACTAGGGTTTTAGGTATCAGATAATTTGTTTATCCCTAACACTCATAAAAATATATCAAAAACATAATAAAAAATACAATGCATGCCTAACCTAATTAATGCCTAAATGAAACCCAAAAACTCATTTGTGGAGCAAAATCCTAAGAGCTAGGTTTGTTTTAATGCATAAGAATGATGATAAACTTGCATTTATGAATTTCTTCTTCTTGGATTTCAATAAGGCATCAGGGAACGGGATGTGTGTAGTGTCATTAGTTTTAGGTTCCTGAGACTTAGTCTCTTCTTTGGCTTTCTCCATTTCTTCCTCAGGCTCACCAGGATTTTGGTTATTGGGAGAGGGTAGTTCAATGTCTTGAGTTTGCTTTCCGCTCCTCAAGGTGACAAAATTTGCAAATGCATATAGGTTTGGTTCTTGGGGAGGGTTAGGAAAGATAGGAGGGGATTGACTTGCCCAATAACCAGGATTAGAAGAAGAAAAGAATAAGAGGACCCTACTAAACCACCTGAGCATGTGCGTATAGGTCTCTCTGATTCTCGTACACTTGGGCTCTATTGCCCTGATTTTGTAGATTTCACGAGTTGGGTATGGGTTGAGATGGTAAAGATCTAGGCTGTCGGGTATTAGTAATGAGCTCATATTGTAAGTTGTCTAGCGATGTTTTCATTTGTTGCATAAGCTGGAGCATGGATCCTTGCATCTCCACCTTCTATCGATTCAAATCAGCTTACCCTATAGGTTGCTGGGCATTCCAAGATGGCTGATTGACTTGTCTTGGAGTCAACTGGGTGTATACTTGACCCTGACTCATAGATCTCTGAGGTGCATAGTTGCTAGGTCGCAACTGGGTTTGTTGCTCTTGATTTTTCTCGAAAAAGTTAGGGTGGTTCCTCCAACTCAGATTGTGAGTGTTAGCATATGGGTTAGACCTAACATTCTCCTATACAGCACGCACATCCTCATAGGGTGAGGATGGCGAGAAGGAAGGATCAGAAAAACTGGGATCAAGGCCATCATTTTGGAACCCATAAGGTTCCGAGAAATGCTGGCTCATAGGTTGAGCTGACTCAAGCTGATTCACAAACTCCCATCCCATGAGAGCTTGTGAAGAATGGAATCTCGAGCTCTGGCATTGAGTGGGTCTAGAACTGCTAGAATTTCCAGCAATCCACTCTTTCATTCTGTTCCCAATCAGATCCACCTTATCTAACTTGTTACAAATCAATTCCATGTCAAATGAATGAGAATCCTAAACCTCATTAGCATTTGACTTGGGTTGCTAGGATTGATTGAAAGTCTCCATGGAGGCGTGGTTTATAGAGTTCACGTTCATTTCCTCAAACAAGTCATATGCGTTATCTTCATCCGTGTTGAGGAAATTGCCTTGGCAACAAGTGTCCACATGATTATGGAGTTAATCTGTCAACCCATGATAGAATATCTGCACAAGTTGCCATTTTGGCACCTCGTAGTGTGGACACTTCCGTAATAGTTTATAGAATCACTCCTAATCACCATGAAGCAGTGTAGCGAACGCGTGCCCCAGACGCCTTTTAAGACGTCTAGGAGGTGGCCCAGACGTCTGACAAGACATCTGGGATCACATCCAGACGTCTGACCAGACGTCCGGGATAGTTTACAGACGTCTGGAGAACAGTTATGTTCGCACGGGAGATTCGTCTGCGCGCCTGTGCGCGCAGACCTGCGATTCTCCCCTCTTTCTCTGCGGCTGCAGGCGGCTGCGACCGCCTTCTCTCTCCTCCTCGCGCGGCCTTAAAAGGGGGCGCGCCTCCCCTCCCGTCTCCACCATCTTCTTCCTTCTTCTCCTACCTGTGCGCGAGAGTGAGCGGACGCGAGGGCGCAGTGGCAGCGGCAACCGCAGTGAGCGCGGAGGAGCTGCGGCGTGCGAGGGCGGGGCTCTGCCGTGAGGGAGAGCTCGCCGGAGCGGCTTGGCCGGCCGGCGGAGGGCACAGGGGGCGCGGAGCGACGCGGAGAGGGACCTGCTGCGGGCTGAGCAGCAGACGCGCGAGGTGCGACGCGGGCGGCGTCGCGAGCGGAGGCCGAGCAGGGTTCTGATTCTGGAAAAATTTCCAGAATCAGACGTCTGGGTTGATAGCCAGACGGCAAGGTCGACGTCTGTAAGATCATACAGACGTCTAAAAGGTGAGTTTCCGCTTTCTTCTTCCTTCTTGTCGACTGACCGTACTGAGGGAGGGGGGGTTGGCTGCGCGCAGGTTCGCTGATTCGTCATCCTTTGCGAATCAGACGTCTGGAAGTTGTACCAGACGGCGGGAGTGACCTCCAGACGTCCTGAGGGACCATCGGACGTCTGGGATCTAGGGCAGACGTCCCCGCATACTTCTGGACGTCCGGGGAACCAAGCTGAACAGGTAATTCTCTGATCCACCGTTTAAGACGTCTGGAAGGAGTTCCAGACGTCTGATTTTGCACAGTATCGCCTTTCTCGACCCGTTTAGGGCCCGTTTGGGCTCCGTTTTCCGCGATTCGAGTTGCGTTCTTTTCAGAATTAATTCCTCTACCTGCCTACAGTAGCTATACACTATTTTGAGACACTCCTTGTGTTTGATCCTTGTGATAGGACCTCGTTCGGTTGCAGTCTTGAGAGTCGCGGAGGCACGCGGGATTCCCGATCACGCCTCCATTACTCCCGTTGTACCTGGTAGAGTGGCTTTAAGTATTAATAAAATCTGTTAAAGTATGGAACCATAACTAGAACCTAGGGCATTGCATGAATCCTAGGAATGAGAAATATATGGAATGATAGCTCCTAGGTGTTGCATGAATCCTAGGGCCGGAAAACTAGATTGTATGATAGATCCTAGGATATGGCATGAATCCTAGGATGGAAAAACTAGTGGAATGTATATTACTGCAGTCTTGGAAAAATGGAAGGGAATATATAAAGCTGCCTGTAAATTTAATTAACAGCTGCCTGTTATGAATAAAGAAACATGTTTGAGATCATGGAATTTGAGAACGTGAATCTGGAAAGTGAAACATATGATGTTCTGAGATAAAGAGTTGGAACCCTACGGGGAATTAGGAGTGGAACTCCTGGAAAGAAAAAGGAATGGAACTGAGATGTAGTTTGTACTGTCTCTTGGGTACGCAGTACCAAGGGAAGTACCTGTACCTGTTTAGTGCAGAGTGGGGCCAGCCGCCCCAGGGACCCGGGGTTAGGATTGGCCGCTCTGTACCGACTTGTTGGCCCTCGTGTACGTAGTACCGAGGAGAGCTAGTAGTGTTAGGAGAGTACTAGCTACCCCACGGGCCCCGGGGTTCTGCTAGCCTCCTTCACCGACTTGTTAGGCCCACTAGGGCAAACCAGGGTAGTCAGGCGAGGGTGCGCGGACTGTGGAGGGGCAAGGCCCCGGTTTGGTTACTGTGGAGGGGTTGGACCCCTGTTACTGAGAGGGCTCTGCCCTGGTTCCGTGCTGTGCTTTGGGCGCACCCGTTAACGGAAACGACTGACCACGTGCTAGTGCGGGCTAGCTACCTGTGCGTTTATCGCGCGTGCCGTAGTCACCGTTACATCTGTCAGTGACCTTGGGGTGGTTGACTGAGGTAGGATCACCACGGGGGACTCTCCCGGTCAGGAGAGCACCACGTGCTACTTCTACTTTTGGAAAAGACTGCAATCAAGATCGTTCCCACGTGGACATTCGAGATCAAGTAAAGGATCTGAGAAATAAATGAAATAGTGAGAAAAAAAAATTGAAAGATGTGAATAAAGGAAGTAATAGAACATAACAGCTACTGTACACTCTACTGTTGCCTTAGTTAGTTTGCCACTCTACTCAGCGTTTTGCTGACGTGTTACACTCGTTACCTTTTTCAGGACCAGGTGTTGAGCAGCCAGGGTCGGCGGCTGCAGAGGACGCTGGGTCGAGTAGGGTCCAGTAGAGTTACCACAGCCTTTTGTACCCCTTTTGTTTCTGTTTTAGTGAGTAGTTTTGTTTCCGCTGTACCTTCTTTACCTGCAGTTTTTGTTATATGATAAATGTTGTTTTACTGTTGTGGTGGTACCTACTGTAGTAGTTTCTTTCCTTACTGCTGTACTTTCTTACTGTTAGTTATATTCATGCTGAATGTGGTTTATTTTACTGTCTTTTGGTTACTTCCTCGTTGGACGACTGGGTCTTGGGATTAGTCGAGTCGGTCCGGTTCTCGTGTCTCGTAGGGACTCGGGAACCGGGTCGTTACAAGCAGTTCCTCCGACCGTTGGGCGAAAGTGGTAATCACCCATCGTAGAGAATTGGTATTCTCAACTAGGAAGAATTTCTTCAGGAAAGCTAGTTTAAGATCAATGCATATAGCCATCGGCCTTCCAATAGTCCAATACAAGCGTATAGCCTTATCCCTAAGAGAGTGGGGTAAAAGCCTCATGATCATTTGCTCCTCAATTACATTCCAAGCTTTGGTGGTCTGAACCAAAGTAGTTAAGTCCTCCAAGTGTTGGAATGGGTCCTCAGATCTAAGTGCATGAAAATGTATAATCAAGTTTAATACCTAGGGCTTGATTTCTACATCTTCTACATGGATCATGACATCGGGACAATCCATGTAGTTTCAAGGATCATAGAAATTCTTCAAGGGCTGAGTTCCCTGACCATTCATACACTGGATCATTCTTCCATCTACTGAAATTGGTCCAGCTTCCTCTGAATCAGCTCCTCCTAATTCGAAGGTGGGGGAGGTGGTTGGTTAGCCATGGGATATGCTTGACTATGGCTCAACTGATGCCTCTGCGAATGGTCTAATGGTCCTTCAATACAAGGATTCAATGATCTCCTTCTAAGCATGCACTGGTAAGAAGTCGGAAGGGTGGGAAAATGAAGCCCTAAAGCATAAAAATACAAGTCTGTCCACAAGTTGGGTTGCTTAAAGGCTTATGTTCCATGATAAACTCTAACCACAACATGAATTTTGTGTTGTCCTTAATCCAGAAGCTGGTTAAGTTGGGTTAGCGAAGCAGGGGAAGCATGTTTTGAGGGCCACAAATTATGCCAAACTCCTGCTTACTTAAGTCATTTGATAATCAGGCCCCCCAAATGAAAATTGGATGGCACTAATTCAAGTTATGGTCCAGAGAGTACCTTGAAATGGACTCAATAAATCCTAAGGCCAACGTCTACTCAATTTTAAGTTAAGCTTGGGATAGTAGTGATTTTGGAATGTGATGGGTGCTTAAATAGGTCATGCCCTTAATGATCAATTTACAGTGTGTGTGTGCAACCAGAGGTTTTCAAGCAAGATTACTTAAGATCAGGTGACTTTTAGGGTTCAAATTTTACTTAGTAGCTTTTAGGGTTCAAATTTAGGTTGACTAAATCAAGTTTAGGGAGGCAAGCCAAGTTGTGAAAGCACTGGTATAGATGCATTACTTTAAAATCAGAAATAAAATGGAGTGTCTAGTTTTGACCTAAAATTTGAATGCTAAGGGGCAAGGTACTAAATAAGCCTATTTTAACTAAAGCGGTGTGGCCCAAATAGCTCAGACAATTGCCTGATGCAGCACTAGTTAAGGCATACAAAAAAATGGTTAACCTATTTTGATTTCTACTTGATTATGTGTGTGCTTTTACGTATACTGGTTCCATAGGTTGGAGTACCGGTTAAGTAATGAAATTAGAGAGGTTGTGCACCTCGGGTTTATGGGTGTAAATAGTTTGTACGTTCAATTACATCCCACAATCAGAGAAATAATTTTTTTGTTAATACCCATGTTTTGATATAACAAAACTATGTTTCTATTGAGGACTAACCATTATAGGTTAAATCAAATCATGGCATGATGTGTCCTCATCAAGATTATTCAAATGCTTCATGTGAAGAAGACTTGAAGATAGTTTTTATCTTTGTTATGTGTAGAGTTATGTAAGGAACCTTAATACGATAATGAACGTTAAATTTTTAGTATTCACAAAAATCATTCTCTTTTGAACGTAAGTCATTTCTACTATTGATCAATCAATACCAATTTTTGATTGAGTAGACCTTAATTGACCAACTCCTTAATTTAATTGGTCAAAGACCTCTAATGGTCATATTATCTTTTGATCGATCAACTCCTTTTATTTTATCGATCAAAATATTCCAACGGTGGAACTTCCTTTGAAATTATCAAGTTGATCAATATCCTCTTTTAATCGATCAACATTGAATTGATCAATACTTTTATTTAATCAACCAAAAGTATTTTTAATCAACCAAACTCATATTTTGATCGATTAAAGTCGTGTTTTTAGTATTTCCAAAATAAGTCAAAAAATAGTTATAAATAAAACCTTCGAACCCCCTTTTCAAAACACACCTCAAGAGCTTTCAAAAAGCAAAACATGCATATTTTCTCTAGTATTTTCTTGCCTTTGTGCTTACAACTATTGCGATTCAAAGCACATTATTTTGCGATTCAAGAAAGATCGGTTTGTTCTAATCTTGTTGAGGTTCCATAGGAATTATTGCTATATTCTTTATATTCTATTGTTCTTGATCTGGGAATCCAAGTTGTTTTGGAAGTCCTATTGTTCTTCTCTTGCTCATGTGCAAGAGAAGATGTTTTGTAAGAGGTTGTACCACCCTCGTTCAAGTGGTATGTTAATGAATTTGACTATCGCCATCTAGTCGAGAAAATCCTAAGCTGGGAGGCTTAGGTAGTGGTTTTTACCTGGAAGGGTTTCCACTCTAAATCAGGTGTTATCTTTTTGGTTAGTGCTTTTTTATTTTCCTTGATCCTTGGTGAATGATTTCTTAAATTTTGATAGAAATAGATATTATACTATTAACCCCCCCTCTATGTAGACTTGATCCCTTAGGCTCCGTACGCACTCACATTTGGTATCAGAGCCGTGTTTACTCTAGTCTAGATGTCAAAGTCCTCTGAGGTATACACTAAGGGTTAATTTGCAATAAGACCTCCTTTGTTCGATGGCACCAACTATGGGTATTGGAAGACCATAATGCAAATATTTCTGGAATCTATGATTACGAGGTATGGGATGTGATAGCCTCCAAGTACACTAGACCAAGGAAGAAGGAAGGAGTAGCCATCACATCAGACCAAAAGAAGATAGCCACATACAATGATAAAGCCATGAATACTATCTTCTGTGGTCTATCCAAAGAAAAATTCAACAGCATCTCCGCCTGCAAAATCACTTACGAGATCTAGAACATTCTTGAAGTCACTCACAAAAGGGCTTCAAAAGTGAAGGAGAGTCGAGTCAATCTCCTCACTCAAAAGTATGAGCTTTTTCACATAAAAATGGGTGAGACCATCAAGGAAATGTATACGAGATTCACTGACATCATCAACTCCTTGAGAAACCTAGACCAGACAATCATGAATGAGGATCTGGTTTGCAAGATACTTAGATCTCTCACTAGTGATAGGGAAATGAAAACTATCATGAATCACGAATCAAAGGACCATTCAGTGCTTCAGTTGGATGATCTTATAGGTAACCTAATGGCTTATGAGGTTCAACTTGAACACATGAAGGAACATGAAGGCGAAGGCCAGAAGAAGAAGGATCTTACTCTTAAGGCAGGCACTGAATCTGAGGAATCAGAAATGGATGGCGAAGAAGATTTCGCTCTTCTCTCTAGAAAATTCAAGAGGTTTTGAAGAACAAAGAACTGGAAGAAGAAGAACAAAGGACCTCAAGAAAATCAAGTTATCTGTTACAACTGTAAGAAGAAAGGACACATGAGAAAGGAATGCCCCCAACTCAGGAATGAGAATGAGAGGAAGAAAGTTCAAAAATTTCCCAAGCATGAAGCAAAGTAGAAGTCTCTACAAGTACCATGGGATGCTAGCGATATATGCTTAGAAGAAGAAAGCGAAGACACATCAAGTGAAGAAACACTCTGTGGTCTAATGGCGATCGAAGATTAGGTATCTTTTTTCACTTTTCATAAATTATTAGAAGCATTTTATGAGCTGCATGATTTTGCTAAAGAACTTAAGGTAGCTAATAAAAAACTAGTCAAGGATCTAGATGAAGAGACTGAGATGAAATATAATTTTGCATCAAAAAATCAAATACTTTTACAAGAGATCACCATACTTAAAGCATAGGTAGACTCACTTCAAGTAGAATTAGGAAAACTAAAACATAAGTCTATTACTCTCATAAATGACTTAGTTAAATTAACCAAAGGAACAACCAATCTAGAAAATCTACTAGGCACACAAACCCAAATCACAACCAAATTTGGGTTAGGATATATTCCTAAAAATGACCATGAAGCTTCCACTTCACAAACCAGCACACAAGGTCCTTCTAGCCCTAATGTCAAGAATAAGTCCATGCCTAAACGAAAACCAAATAACAAATCTGAACCCAAATGAAAATGGGTAACAAAAAGAGATTTGCAATCTTATTTTGTAGGATATCCTAATGAAGGACAAATAAGGCACCCTAATTGGATTTATCAACAAAATGATGGACACCTTGTAGTTGTAAGAAGAAACTTCGGACCTTATAAGCGTAAACCAACGATAGGTCCAAGGAAAAGGAGGATGGGTTATGGACAATGGTTGCTCAAAGCACATGACAGGAGAAGAAGACTTGTTTCTCAACCTCAACCACAAGGAAGGTGGTTCAATCACCTTTGGCAACAACCACAAGGGCCATATTATTGGTATTGGCGAAATTGGTAACTCCAAAATTTCTTTTGATAATGTTCATCTTGTTAATGGCCTGAAACACAGCTTGCTTAGTGTAAGTCAGGTATGTGATAAAGGCTATAAAGTTACTTTTACATCAAAATGTTTTAAAATTAAGGATAATAATTCAAAGGAAATCCTTTTGATTAGAGACAAATCAAAGATATCTACACTATTGACTTTAATAAATGCAATGATCTTAATTGCTTAGTTGCACGAAATGATGAGTCAATACTGTGGCATCATCGACTCGGTCATGTTCACATGCGAAATATAAACAAGCTTGTGAAACATGATTTAGTTCGAGGCTTTCCAAAGATTTCCTTTAGAAAGAAAAATCTCTGTTCATCTTGTGAATGTGGAAAACTTTAGAAAACCTCTTTCAAACCAAAAAACATGGTCTGTACTTTTAAGCCACTTGAGTTGTTCCATTTAGATCTCTTTGGACCAACCAGGTCTAAAAGTCTAAATGGGTGCAGATATTGTGTTGTCATTATTGATGACTTCTCCTGATTAACTTAGGTATTATTCTGATTCTACTTTTGAGGAATTTAGAAATCTATCCAAACGTTCAAACTGAAATTGGCCTATCCATCACTAGAATTAGGAGTGATCATGGAGGAGAATTTGAAAATAAAAAATTCCAAGATTTCTCCTCTACTTATGGAATAAAACAAGAATTTGCGTTTCCTAGAGGAACTCCTCAAAACTATGTTGTAGAAAGAAAGAACAGAACCCTGCAAGAGTGTGCCTACACCCTACTGTGAAAGTCAAGGCTACCTTGGTATTTTTGTGTTGAGGTTGTAAACATTACTTGCGATATCCAGAGTAAGGCTTCTATTCGGCCTATCCTTGAGAAAACACCTTTTGAACTTTACCTTGATAGGACTCCTAAGATCTCTTACTTCAAAGTATTTGGTTGCAAGTGTTTCATATTGAATACAAAGGAGAACTTAGATAAATTTGATGCAAAAGGTGAGGAATGAATCTTTCTAGGATATTCCTCTAGAACTAAAGCCTACCAAGTCTTTAATTAGAAAAATTTGGTAGTTGAAGAGACTCTGCATATATCTTTTGATGAATCAGATCAAATAGAAAAAGCATCAACAAAAGATGATCAACCTCTAGATAAGCCATAAATATTCTTGAAGACACTATCTCTAGTGATCTTCCAAAAGATTTAACCTACACCAAGGATCAACTTAAAAAATTAGTGATTGGTGAAGTCTCCAAAGGAATTAAAACCAGATCATCTTTTAATAACCTTGCACTTAGTGTTTTTGTATCCCAACTAGAACCTGATTGCGTAGCAATCATATGTTCTGAAATACCTAAATTAGGGTAGATTTCTAGCATAGTTATAAATATTGCATTTATTCCATGCATAACTTGCATTTGCATCATGTTTACTTGCTTATTTATAAATAATGCATTTTATGGACCTAATTATGATATAATGTCATAACTTGTGATTGTAGGTCCATATGGAATAATGAGTCAAGAGAATGATCAAGAAATAAGATAGAGGAAATAAGAAGAAAAGTTCCAAGAAGCCAAAGAATATAAGAAGAAATAAAAGGAGAAGAGGAAAAAGAATAAACCTTTGAATCCATCCACCACCTAATTAAGCCTGAAACCAATTTTCCTTTCCTAATCCCAATTTCCCTATTTATAGACCCACCTAGATCTTAATTAAACTCTACCTATTCCTAATTAGACCCATTACGACCTAATATGGGCTAACCCAAAACCCTCGCAACTTCACCCCAAATCCTACGTCCCAAATCCCAACTTCATTGCCATAAAATCCCACCAATTCATGTCACTTCCCAAATCCCACGTCCACCGTTCCAATGCAACAAAATCATTCCCAACGCCCTATGTAACTTATGCCCCCAAACCATATGCACACAACACCAACCATTCCACATAAACATAATCCAAATCCCATATCCCACACCAAATCCCCCACCACGTCAAACACATCCACCATATTTCCCACGCCCATCCTCCCTCACGGACCTTTCTCCATTGAAAAAAACCATCCAACTGGAAATCCCACGTATTCCCTCACCTCTCTCTCTCTCTCTCTCTCTCTCTCTCTCTTATTTAAAAAGAAAAAAAAAATCAAACCCACCTACCCAAAATCCCCAACCGAAACTTATTTTATCCCCCTTGCACCGACGTTGCAACATCCAAATATCCCTCCAACGACTACCCACGAAATATCCCCTCCACCGAATATAAAATCCCACGCCCTCTACCTCTCTATGGGAAGCACCCCATCCGTCTCTCCTACCGATCATCATCTCCGACCACCTCTCCGTCTCCTTCCTCCTCCACCATCCACCAAGGACTTTTTTGGTGGACCATTAATGCTCTGTCAGACATTTCAATGGTTGTGAAGGATTACTCTATGATATCCTCTTTCTATAGATAATTTTTTTTATTAATTTTATTGGTTAATTTCTAATATATTTAGTTCTATTAATGCTAGTACTTATCTTATTAGACATTTAACTGTGTGTAGGAAACTTTCATGATTGTTATTTGAAAAATATATATATAATTTGCTTCAAATATTTCCTATTTTTTTTAAGTATCTAGTTCGAGTAGATCTTTATTTTCAAAAATCAAAAATTTCAAAAAAACTTTGCAAAACAAAAATAAAAAAAAGTACTTATTCGTATTAGGAGTCGAGTCTAGTTTTAAGAATCTAGTTAACATATCGATTTCAACTTTGTATTTTGTGTCTCCTTAAGTTCGAATGGAACTTACCATGTTCTCGTTACATTTTATTTGTCGACGTATTTTTATGCTATACTACGATGAATTATTTAAAAAATACGATTTTACGTCGAACAAATTGGCGCTGTTATTAGGGAGGCATAGCAATTTTGAAATTGATATCTAATTAATTGTCTTGTGTCTGTTCTGTGTATGCAGGTTTAAAGTAGGGAAGGATCTTCACATGCATCAATCCACGTTTGAAGAAGATAGGTACATAGCTTTGGTTTCAAGGGTTTCTATTCTAAAAAAGAAATTTTTCCTACTTTAGAGTCATAGAGTTAGTTAATTGAGCCGCTAATTTGCTTTGAATTTTGCTTTAAAGTTTTTATTTAAAAGAAAAACTCAAAAATCAAAAAAAAAATATAAAAAAGAACTTAAATTTTTGAATTTAAGTTTATTTGCTTATAGTTTTGGTATTTTTGGTCATGGGTGCCTGATAGTAATGTTTTATCCTTTGAATATCCTAAATCAATTTTTGGTAATTCTACCCAGACTTGAAATTTATTTTTAAAATTTGATTACCGAAAATATAAACATCTATAAATCTAAAAATTCAAATCATAAGTGAAAAATCAAATTATCTTTGGAACACAACCATTTTTATATGGAAATTCGATCTGTGGAATTTTTAAAAATTCATACACTACACGAGGATTAGAATCAATTTTTCTAGAGTCTGTGCAAACTTTGGAGAATTATTTTGACTTCTACAAGAATCAGATTGAGTTGAAATTTGTGTCATTTGAAAGGTATTGAATTATAGTTTGATCAGTAAAAGCTTCAAAATTTATGGAGTAGTTTTGATATGGTCGTGATTTGAAATAAATAGGAGGGGTCTGACTAGACTATCTGACCCCTTGCAGAAATAAAAATCATAACTAGTTTTATGGATATTATAAATGCTACAAAAATATTTTCTGAGAAGATAATTGTAAAAGGAAGTTGCATACAAATTTTCATACTGTTTGGACTCCTGACTAATTTGGGGAATAGTTTTATCCAAGAATAGGGTCTGCAGGCCTTAAAACCTAGAAGCATAAACCTAGGTTTCCACCTTAGGGTTTACTTTTTGTCCTAGTGCTATTGGAACCTTGTTGCACATCGTATTTTGGTGTTAACAAAATTATTATGAATTAATGTTTGCATTAAGTGTTTTTCAGATTTAGGTAAAGGAGCAAGGCAAATAGGAAGTGATGGAGGCATGATAATGAGAATGAGAAAATGATGACAAGGAGGAGGAAAGATGACAATGATGGATTGAGAAGAAAAAGATCATCTTCAACCCTTTGTTTTTTTAGTTTAGGTTTTCATAGATTGTATGCCTCTTAACAGGAGAATTTAACTTAGATCATAAAAATAAATTAGAGATAAATTAGGATTTATATGGCATTCGTTTTCAAAGTACTTAATGGATTAAAATGATTAAAATAGGTACTTGCAAGCAAGTACCAGTACTGTTCATCAGTGCTGGTATTTGCAAGGCACAGGTTTGAGAATTCGTCTCACACTGTGAACAACAAGTACCGGTACATGTTGGCCACAGGTTGAAGGCTTAATTCTGGCCTGAACCTTACAAGTACCAGTACCCATGATGAGTACTGGTACAGGTAGGTTACTGTGCCCAAGGAATTTCAAACCAGGGAGTCACAAGTACCGGTACCATGATGAGTATCGGTACCAGGACTCATGTACAGGTGACAGTGAGCTGCTAGTACCGATACAGGTACTTTAGTACCAGTACCAGCTAGCCGTTGGCCCAAAACAGAATGGTAGAAATATTAATTCCAATAATGTGAACGTTGGGAATTAAATCCCAACGTCTAGTAGACGAGTATCCTAGGTTCTAAACTCTGTAAAATGACCCTAGGACTCTTTGTTTGCACACAAGAGAGATATAAGAAAAAGAGAAGAAAAAGTCTTGAGCTATAAGTCAAATTTCCACCATATTTTCAAGAGAGAAAGAAGAAGCTTGCCATTCACTTTCTCTACATTCTTGCAAGCTTAACGACGTGTTTTTCTCACACATCTATGAAGCGATTCATTGTCCATCCTAGGCTCTCAATTTGATATTCATTTTAATTATTGTTGGGAGGCATAGGAATTCTTGTTATAAGAGTTCTCTTTCTTACACCAGTTCTTATTTGTATTTTGAGCTTGTTGCTCATTGGATTGTGACAAATCTGTTATTGTACTTGGGTTGAGGTAACCCATTAATTACCTCGATTTAATAAATTGATTCTCTTGGGGTTGAGGGAATCGGGTTAAAAACCCTAAGCTGGGAGGCTTAGGTAGTGGAATACCTAAGGAAAGGGAACCACTATATGTTTTGTGCCTTTTTTTTTGTGGTTTGTTTTGTCTTGCAATTTTTATTTCCCACACTATTCAGCCCCCCTTCTAGTGTGCTTGTGATTTACAGATCCTACAAGTGCCTCCAACTAGACCTTAACCAATAGGTTAATAAATGATTAAGAAGTATTAAGTAGTCACTTAACTCCTTCCTACACTTTACATCGTAGCCTAAGACTCTTAATCAACCCTTGTGCTGGTTTATGCATGGTAGAAGGTCGCTAAGACCTATCCTAGTTGGTCCTTGGGAGCCTCCCCTAGGGCAGCTATCTACCGTATGTGGGCGACACCTCTTTCCTACTTCCTCTTCTTTTACTTCTTCCTCAGCTACAATAGTTGAGCAAGATCCTCCTCTTCCTCCACTTGAGGGGAATGAGGCCCAATTGATGGCCAGGGTTGAGGCGAGATTGGCTACACAAAATCAACAAAGCATTGTGAGGTTCGAGGCCATCATCAATGTCTTAAATAGGATGTAGAATCCCCCGTATGGAGAACAACTGCAGGACCATTATGATCTGGTAGCATGTAATGTGTTACCTCAAGTCCGGATGCCCGCAGATGGTGACGCATTCAAGTTGAAACCTAATGTTTTAAGTCTAATTCAGACTTACTTTTATGGTAACTCGAATGAGGATCCGTTCCAGCACCTGGAGGATTTGAGTCTGATTGCTGAGACAGTCCGACCCAGAAACGTAGCCATTAGGATTGTTCTCATGAAGCTTTTCCCTTTTTCTTTGAGGGATAAAGCTTCCTATTGGTTCAAGAACATAGGGAAACTGATCTACACATGGGAGGAACTCCAAAAGTTTTTCCCGATTAGTCGAACTAGTGCGATGAGGTGGCTGATGTAGACACATCCATTTAGATTAAAATGCATATTTATGCATGTCCTAAGCTTAGATATGCATTCTACATTATAAATATTGCATACCATGCATCATTCTGCATTTAGAGCAGTCTATATAAATTATAGGTTAACTCATGTTATTTTGTGGTCAGGAGAGGAGATTTATTTCGGGGCTTAAGATTGATGATCTGACCAAACAGATCTGATTAGGATGACGATCGGAGTTCAACGCCTCTGAAATCGTCTTGATCGGAATCCTGTAGCACCTTGTCAGTTTGAGCAAGATCAACGGACAAGGGACTAGGTGATGCAATTTGAAGGTTCAAATGATAAATTTGATTGCACGGATGGATTCAGATAGACGATTGCAACCCAACAGCATGAAAATTGACCCAATTCGACATCTGTGGTGCCCGCTACAAAGGAAAGAAGATAAACAGCCCAGATCATGGCAAGTGGCGCTATCCAGGCCCCCTAAGGGTAGCAATAGCTGTGTGTGCACTAGCCCATGCAATACAGTGTGTAGGCGTGCATAATGCATGACCGCGAAGCAGTGCGTAGCATGCAGAGAGCTAGTGGGCACAAGGGACACGAGCGCACTGAGTGCGTGCCAGTATTGTCAGGTGCGGGCAGGTGAGCTAGACCTTCAGCGACGCTTCCGGTGGGTCTTCATCTACATTTATGGACGTCACTAATTGTCCATGCACGAAATGCTTCATTTCCTCCACTATAAAAGGACCCCTACCCCTCCCATTCTTCTTCATCTCTTCCTTTCCCACCCTCACCACCTCCAAGGCTCTAGAGAGTGCTTGTCCCAAGCCTGAGATGCTCCTCTAGAGTAGGAAAGAAAGAATTTTTCCTGCCTCTCATCCCCCTTCGTGGAGCATCGGGTGGCCATCCTCTCCTGCCCCATCCTCCCTTTGCCACTACAACGTCCTGCCCCGTCCTCCCTTTGCCGCTATCCTCCCTCCTCCGGCTTCCCACCACCTTTTTCTAGGCATCATCAAAGCAAGCGTTCCTCCAAGTGACCGTCGAGGGGGATTTCCTCATCTTATTCTTTTTATCATTTTTGTAGTGTAGTTTTACTTCCCACAATTAGTTGTAATAAACAATTTGGATCATCGCTATAATATTTGTTTCTTTGTCTCTATCTCTCTCGGTCTCTCTCAACAAGTAGATTAGTTAGATTTCATCAACTTGATCTCTTGCTCTATTAAAATACCAAAAAAATCTCAAAAGATAAAAATGACAAAAACTAATAAAATTGAAAGCACGGATTTCAAAATAAAATGTTCACCTCCCTATGTTCAATCTGGGAGTCCCATAGAGCTTCGGTATAAATTTTATCTGGTAGCGATTTTTGTGACTATGATGAGGGTTTCTCAAAAACCTTGATTTTCACTCACGAAAACATGCCTAGCAATGGGCCATCACAACTTTCACCCAACAGTCGAGTGAGAAGTTGCATGAGGCCTAGGAGCATTTTCATGATCTTCTGAGGAAGTGTCCACACCATGAGGTCCCTCGTTGGCATCTTGCCCAAGTATTCTATCATGGGCTGGATAAGGCACATCGGTGTCTAGCCAATGTGTCTAGTGGTAGGAATTTCTTTGCTAAGGATGACAAAGGAGCTTTCGAGTTATTTGAGTCCTTTATGGAAAACTCTCTTAATGCCACATCATTGAGCCTATTCTCGCCCTACCCAATAGCATGTATCAATCCATGAGGCCCAGGTAGAGTAAACCTAGGCATATATGGACATTATTATGAAAAAGATGGATAGTATGGATCTGCTGCATAGGAAGGTTGATGAGCTTAGTCAATCTTGTATAGTGAGATTCGGGGTTGCATCTTCTAGGCCATCTTTTGTGCCATCTACTGCTCCATCCCAAGTACCTCCTACTAGACCTCATCGTCTTACTACGGATGCATCTGTTTACTCTTCTGCTACTTCTTCATGGGCTCCTTCCTACCGGGAGAATATGAATAGTCTTGAGCTGGCATCAATTGACCAGGCAAGCCTTTATAGAGATGATATGAGCCATGGCTCATATGATATGTCATCTCAAGCATCTTTGGCCTACGAGGATGTCAATGCACTTCATGGTTATGGGCGTAAAAACCCATACTCGGAGACGTACAATGCTGGTTGACACCAGCATCCTAATTTCTCCTGGCATGGAAATCAACAGAGACCTACTTTTGCTCCTCAACACTAGCCCAGGCAATATGGGAACTTCGCACCTTCATTTCACGGATGACAGCCAATTCCATATCAGTAATAGTCTCGGTCCATAAATTAGACTATTCGTAATGTCGCACCTGATCCTCCTTTGCAGTCTGATGCATTGGAAGAGCTAAGAAAAGAAATTCGATCAATGTCAAAGAGTCATGTGCAATTAACAATCAAAGTTCAAAAAATACATGAGAATCATTTTCAGATACTACAGGAGACTAGGATGTAGGGAGCCTTGCCCTCTGACGTCACGGATGTGTTTGTGTTAAAATCATTTGTTGTAGTGCATTTTCTGACATCAATTTTAAATAAAAGTATCGGATGTGAGTCCGAGTGTCGGACACAGGGAGGCATGGAATTGGATCAGATATCCGCTTTCGTGTCATAAAAATTCATTGTTTTTTCGCTTGCAAACCAGATAGAATGAGAGAGAGAGATAGGGTTAGAGTATTATGATGATGATGTGATAATAGCTAACTATGAAAGGAACTGAGCAAGATAAGCAATTATAAAAAAAAAAAGAACTGTTTCACACTAACACTAGAGTATAGCTTTAAAATGACAACAAGTATTAAACTAAAGAACTAACTAATTGGGGAGGCGAGGTAGCCACGACAATGGAGGGACTTCCATCGGTGGCTTGACATCTTTGGGATGTGCTCTTAACTTTAGAAGGTGGTGGTAGTTCTTGGGTGGAAGATTGGTTCAAATGAGGGGGATAGGTACCTTTTTATAGTGGTGGAAAGGGCTAAAATTTATCCTCGGGTCAACAGCGACATTCAAAGTGTTGCTGAAGACCTACCGCATACGTTGCCAAAGCCCGTGCACCTGCACCGACTGCCTTCAATGTGTGCACTGCTGGCCCACGCGCGTGCGCTGGCTCGTGCTGGGCCGCACTTCTTCTGCGCATGCATGCACGCACGTTGTTGTTCCTTACCGTGCCTCAATGTGTGCACTCCAAATAGGATTGAAGGGAGAGGCGTGCCTCGAACTCGCGTTGGGTGCATGCAGGCTAGAGGCATGACTACTGCACCAAGGTCGCGACTTGGTCCACCTTTGTGTGTGTGTCCGTCGCACCTTAGCCGTTCCATCACAAATCGACAGCTTAGATCACTTGACGAAGGAGCGCCAAAGAGAGAGAGAGGTGCGACGAGTGCTTGGATGCATGACACATAGCCAAACTTAGGCCGTTGATCATTAGATTAATGGTCAAAACTTCTCGGGCTTGATGTGGGAGCTACGAAGGTTGGATCGAAGTGATTTTGAGTCTGTTGGACTCCATTCATCGATCCGGACCCATCCGTATGGTCCGATTGCTCATCTATGACCTGTTTCACTATGGGCTTGTACTCAAGGTCTTTAATCACTGATTCTAAGAAATTTAAATGTAAAGATTACGCAATATGCATGTAATGCTCCCAAGTCCATTATAATATGTCATTATTGCACAAGGGCCCTCAAAACTGACTCTAATTGATAATATTAACACTGATAATTGCAGAGTCATCACCCTCCCAACCTATCCTGAACCCTAGGAATGTGTAGAACCCAGGTCTTCAACCTAGGCATCCTGCGCCATAGGGTCAGGCCCATGCGATACTTCAAGCACCTCCTGTACCACCTAGATATAATCAACCTAGTTTGTTACCTAGTCCTACCCAGAATGTTCCTTTTGCTCCTCCCCCACCTCATGAATAGTTTGTCAATGCAAAAGCTATTACATTGAGGAGTGGAACTACCACAAAAGATCCACCATAAAAGCAGGTGGATCATCATTTATGACAACCTCTTTCTTAAGATGGCTCTTCGTCCTACACTTATTATGATAGGGAACCACCTAAGGAGGAAAAAGGAAAAAGACTAATGACTGAAGACCCTAAGATTCCTCTCCCTTTTCCTGGAGCTGTCATTAGAGATTCATTAAGGTAGAAAAAAGGAGCTAGGAATCATGAGGACCTCATGGCTATGTTGAAAGAAGTATGTATTCAAGTTCCTCTTCCTGATGCCACAGATCACATTCCTATTGTTGCTAGGTTCTTCAAGGACTACTGTACCCCAAGGCGATAGCAGAAAAAGGAACCAAAACCCAAGGAGGTTTTGTCTCAGCAAGCTAGTGCGGTAATACTAAGTAATCTATTGCCTAAAAGGACCCCAGTACACCTTTGATCTCTTGCTTCTTGCAGGGCTTACCATTTGACAAAGCCCCTCTTGATTTGGGTTCCTCCATTAATTTAACTCCCACTGCTATTTATGATCATGAACATCGATTGTGCATCCAGATGCTTGGAAATTGCCCTAGGGAATGAGAGATTGAGACTGGATATATTTAGGGCAACCAAAAATTTTGATTATGATCTAATCGAGGACGAGTATGAGGATGATGGTCAGGAGTATTGTGGCAACATTGGGCTTCTCTGTAGTGACCTAATGTCTTATTCATCCTCATTGTCATTAGGGTCAACTGATTCCTACCTAGGGATTGAGACTACTACTCTGCATATTTCACCTTTCTGCTTAGATGATTGCTTGGGGTGTGTATTTGAATTTAGCACCCTAGACTTGGTATATCCTGGTATGTTTGGAGGACTTTATGGTTCTAACTCACTATTGCATTTGTAGACCAGTATGGTTGGTATGGGTAGACTCAATCTGTATGAGAGGTACCCTAACGAGATTTATGATCCATTGTTACTCTCTCTAAAGTTACATGATCTTCATGTTGCTGCAACCACTACTGCCCTTCCAGCAGTAGTTGAGTTTGATGGCACTGAGCATAACGATAATTAGGTATACTTCCCTGATCCTTCCCTTTCCTTCCCTCCTCATTCTAGTTTTGATTTTACATCTCGACCTATGCTTGAATTGAAGCCCTTACCTGATTCTCTTAAGTATGTGTTCTTAGGTGAGAATCAGACTTTCTCAGTTATTATCAGCTCCCGTTTAACCCAAGAACAAGAACTAAAATTGATTACTATTCTCCAAGATCATAGGGTTGCTACTGGGTGGAGTATCTTTGATCTGCGTGGTATTCACCCATCCTACTGCACTCATCATATATATACGGATGACGGGGTGAAACTGATGCGACAACCTCAATGAAGACTAAAACCAAATATCATGGAGGTCGTCAAAAAGGAAATGATCAAATGGCTAGATGCTGATATCATATACCCTATTTCAGATAGCCTGTGGGTGAGTCCGATGCATATTATTCCTAAAAAGGCTGGACTCACCATGATCAAAATCAAACAAGGCAAATCTATCTCGACCCACATTGCAACTTCTTGGCAGGTCTGCATCCATTATCGAAAACTCAATTCGGCTACTAAGATGGACCACTTTCCCTTGCCCTTCATTGACCAAATTTTGGAAAGATTAGCTGGATTGAGTTATTTTTGTTTTCTGAATGGATACTCTGGGCATAATTAAGTAGCAATTAGCCTAGATGATTAAGACAAGATGACTTTCACATGTCCTTTTAGCACATTCACTTTCAAGCAAATGCCTTTTGGCCTATGCAATGCACCAGCTACCTATCAGCATTGCATGATGGCCATCTTTACTGACATGATTGGGGACTATGTGGAAGTCTTTATGGATGACTTCTCCATTTTCGGAGATGATTTTGTCTCTTGTCTTGATAATCTCACTAAGATTCTTAAATGGTGCACTCTAGTCAACCTAGTACTATCTTGGAAGAAGAGCCATTTCATGGTGAGAGATGGCATAGTACTTGGTCATAAAATCTCTAAGGATGGATTAGAGGTTGACTATGCTAAGTTAGATATCATTTGCCATTTACCTCCCCGTAACTCGGTCAAGCAGATTAGGTCCTTCCTGGGGCATGTTGGATTCTATAGAAGATTCATTAAAGATTTCTTTAAGATTGCTCGACCATTGCCGAATCTTCTATTTGCTAATGCCCCATTTGACTTTGATTCTAACTATCACAGTGCCTTCATGACTTTATGAAAGGTTGTTTTTTATTCTCCCATTCTCCAGCCACCCAACTAGTCATTAAACTTTGAGATGATGTGTAATGAATCTGATTTTACTATTGGAGCAGTTTTAGGCCGGCATCGAGAGCTCTGCTCTTTTGTGATATACTACATTAGCATGACACTGAATGACGCTCAATGTAATTATACTATTACAGAAAAGGAGCTACTAGCGGTAGTTTTTGAGCAGAAAAACTTTAGATCATACTTACTTGGGTCAAAGGTCATTATTTACATAGATCATTCAGCTCTTCAGCATTTGTTGGTTAAGAAGGATACCAAACCAGGCCTTATTAAATGGATCCTTCTTCTATAGGAATTTGACATTGAAATAAGAGATAAAGCCAGAGACCATAATGTTGTGGTTGATCATATGTTGAGAATTGACCCAGCCCATATTCGCTTTTCCCCTACTATTTCTGATAAATTTCCAGATGAATCACTATTGGCCATTGACTCTGTTGATTTCCCTTCGTATGCAGATATAGCAAATTATCTTGTCGCAGGCAAGATACATTTGGTGTTATCTAAGGACAAAAGGATGAGATTTCTTTCTGAGGCCAGACATTATTTTTGAGACGATCCCCTGCTGTTCCAGATTGGTTCTGACCAAGTGATCAGGAGATGTGTGCCAAATTCTGAGATCCCGAGTGTGTTATTCTTTTGCCACAATGAGGCCTGTGGTGGGCATTTTTTCGGCAGAAAGACTGCTATGAAAATTTTGCAATCTGCTTTATTTTGGCCTTTGAATTTTAAGGATGCACACCTTTATGCCACAAACTGCAAGCGATGCTAGTCAGTAGGTTCCATGACTAGGTGAGACATGATGCCTCTCCAATCGATTTTGGTCATGGAAGTGTTTGACGTCTAGGGCATCAATTTATGGGACCATTCCCAAATTTGCATGGCTTCGAGTATATTTTATAGAGGTAAATTATGTCTTGAAGTGGGTGGAAGCTATCCCTGCGAGGCGTGCTGATCATAAGACTATAATCTCTTTACTCTGGGAATGTATTTTTGCGAGATTTGTTGTTCCCTGTGCATTGATTAGAGATGGGAGAAGGCACTTTATTCATGCCCATTTCAGAGCTTTATTAAAGAAATACGGGGTTCATCACCACATTGCTACCCCATATCACCCACAAACTAATGGGCAAGCTGAGGTGTCTAACCGGCAAATTAAACTCATTCTTCAAAAGATGGTTATACCCGATCAGAAAGATTGGTCCAATCAATTAATTGATGCACTTTGGGCATATCGGACCACATACAAGGCCCTGCTTGGAATGTCACCATACAGAATGGTGTATGGAATGACATGTCATCTTTCGGTTGAGCTGAAGCATCGAGCCATTTGGGCGGTGCAGAAGTGTAATTTTAACCTCAATATGGGAGGTTGTGAAAGGAAGCTCCAGCTCAGTGAGTTAGAGGAAATACGGCGGGAGGCCTATGACAGTGTAAAAGTTTACAAGGATAAAACCAAGGCCTTTCATGACCACCACATACAGAGGAAATCATTTTCTGTCAACCAGCAAGTCTGGTTGTTTGATTCAAAGCTAAACTTCTTTGCAGGGAAATTAAAATCAAAGTGGACTGGACCTTTTATAGTGATTCCCCCATATCCAAATGGGGTTGTCCAGATCCAGGACCCAAAAACTGGGCATGTTTCTACTATAAGTGGCTAGTCCTCAAGCCATTTTTAGCCCAGGAACCTCCTGCTGCTAATGAAATGATACTTCTTCTTGAGAACGTGTGATAGAGTATTCGCCTAGTTGGAGCCGTTAAACTTAGCAATTATTTATTTGTACACATGGACATAGCTCTTATTTTCTTTTTATATATATAGCATATTTGTCTTCTCATTTGTATAGGTGTTGGAATATCCTAAATGTTAATATTCAAAAGCTTTTCTGAGTGATTTTTACCTTTTTTTCTCTCTCTAAATGTTAAATTATTATATGTTTTATGTTTATTTTTGTCCATGAGGACATGCATGAATTTATGCATGGGGGTAGTACACTTACACTGAAAATTTTCTACCAACACCTAAAAAAAAAAAAAACATTTATACATAGCATTTATTCAAAAAGATTTTTATCAAGGAGATTTTATTGAGGATATTTTTCTTGAATTGTTTCTTAGTTTAGAATTCAGTATAATT
Organism: Thalassia testudinum; assembly: GCA_037157565.1. Lineage (NCBI taxonomy): Eukaryota > Viridiplantae > Streptophyta > Magnoliopsida > Alismatales > Hydrocharitaceae > Thalassia > Thalassia testudinum. The sequence goes on along the minus strand of JAZHRO010000014.1, from coordinate 123,733,754 downwards.
AATTTACTTGCACATAGACTTCGTAATAGATCAATTATGAAAACCAATGGACATTTTTAATTTGTCGAGGAGAAGCAGTGCTTCTTTTTTCTGAACCCTTGGGCAGTTAGTTAGGGAGTTTGTTAAATTATCTTTTAGTAGATCCGCTAAACATTTGTGAGGTGATAGTAGAGTGTTTACTGGTACTGTAAGTCTAGTGTGAGGACTTTTAAGTCCTAAACAGTTAGATAATGATACCCAAAAGTTAGGCATAGTTTTTCGCTCTCGGTTCCCACGTATGAACTTTGTGTGAATTTTTTGAGAGCCACCAAATAAGGCAAATAAGCAAAGAGTGAGTTCTAATAAAACTATGACTAAGGTGGATGGTAACAACCGTCCTTTATGGAATCCTCAGCTGAAGGAGGGTGTTAGTGTCAAAGGTCAAAAATACATTGTCCTATCCATTCTTTCCCAATGCCAAAAGCAAACACTTCCACTAATTAAGCCACACAATATCCCCTTGGGCATCACATTTCACAATAATGCCTCATAAATAAAAGTTGCGCTGCTGTTATTCACCCTGAATAGGGTTTCAAAATCAATGCGTGTAGTATAGGCTAAATCAACGCGAAAAATAAATAATATTTATTACTCGAATGAAAGTTCAAGGTCGAACACAGGGAGCAATTGGCAAAAATAATTCTCAAGATTGCAATTCAACACAAATATATAAGCAATAGAATTCCAAGCAAATATGAATGAAAGTGAATGTTAGATAATGCAAAAAGAATGGGGTAAAATGGTGATTTGAATCACCAATTACCCTTCACAATTATATCAAATATTTCAACAGTACTAATCAATTAAATGACACGTAGGATAAGTGCATAGTGCACTTCAAATGAAGCTCAGACGTCAGCTCAGCTGATCAGACGGCTTATCTTGCTCACTGCTATAGTGGCCGGCTCCTTTCCTCTTTCTATGGCTTCTTTCTTCTTCTCCTTCTGATGAGGATCTCATCATATCCCCATGCCTAGCTTGTGCTAGTCCCTTAGCAAAATTTCAAGGTTTTAACTTCTCTTCTAGACCATGAGTTTCTTTCACCAGTTATGATAAATGCTTTTTCTTCTTCTTCTGTGACTAGAAAAGAATGCCGACAATAGGCCTAGAGGTACTCAAGTACCAACCAAAATCCGGACCTGACCAACTTTACCCTTGGTCCTCTGCAAAGGTTTTTAAGGCCCGCAGAAACTATCCTAGGGTTCGTTGGACTCCGCAGTTAAAGCACCCATGCTTGAGACATTTTTAGCCTTGGTTCAGTTTGCAGTGCATTTTTGTAAGAGAGAGAGTCAGAGGATTTATTTGTTTGGAGAGTTTTCTCTCTCTTTTCTTTTTATTTCTAGCTTTGGATTTGCTTCTCAACACAGTCTGTATCGGATTCCTCATCCCCATCATCAATCCTCAAAGGTCCCTGGCAATTGATGCTTCTTGATAGCACCACCCATGGCAACCCCCAGAACTCTGGCTTTTGAGATTTTGAGATAATCCTGCCCATGACATTCCGTGGCCGAATCTAGACCCTGGCAATTGACATTTTGTGATAATGCCGCCCATGGTATCTGAACCAGCAAAGTGCTTACATGCCCCCAGTAGGATATGTAAATATCCTAAGAGATAAGCACCGAGGAGACGATATGTTGTTATGCATCTTCGAGGGGAATTTCCTGCCTCTCTGCACTGAGAACTCATCCAAATCAACTTGTGTTGATCGGCCGCACCAAATCTAGGCAACTTTTTCAGAACATTTAAAATGCTTTCGCGTGATTTTGATAGTTATGCGCACTGAACCAGACTGTGTGTGGATTGGGGTGCTTAGGTTACCAAGTCCCACAAACTAAAGGTTAGTTAACAAGGCCGAATACTCCCTAAGCCTTAGACCTAATACTTAAGCTTCGCATTTTCCCCAACCTCTTGAGGATTATCCAGATCTTAGCAGATACGTGAATTTTTAAGCCTAAGAGTCTAGCCCAAAAGGCCTAAGGTCAGTATTCCTACTAATCTCTTTTTGTGTCTCTTTAGCACTTTTTCTCACTTTTCTCTTTTTTTTTGTTGTGGTCTAGAACTTCAGTTAATCCCTTAATTTCTTACTAATGACTATTCTTTTTTTTTTCATTTTGTGCTCCTTTTTTGCCATTTTTCTCTTTTTCCTCCTCATGTTTTGTATAGCCTCAAAAATTTTCTCTCCCCCCTTAGTTTTTTTGTTCTTTTTCAAGATTTTTTTTTCATTTTTTTGTGTTTTTTGTGATATGTGATTTTTTTGTTGAAACCTTTTCTTGTGATGAGTTTTCATAACATTTTGCACTTTCATAGCCCCCCATGCCTACGATTTGTAATGTCCCCATTGTAAATTAGGTGGGTTCGAATTTAGCTTAGTTCATTCATTAGGATATGTGTTGGTGGGCAAACAAGTTGACTGTTGCGAATGATTTCTCAACTTAGGTACTGGTACCTAAGGTGGAGTCGGCTGTTCTAATGGATGAACCCTAAAGTGCAATATGAATTCAGCCTAGAAATGTCAAGAAAGGTTTTAGGTTTTTTCAAAGAGTGACGGGTTGCCTCCCGTTTAGCGCTAAGTTTTATGCCATCAGCTGGGCGCAATGAGCTTAGGGAGAATGGAGGATAAAGGATATCTCAGCCAAATCTCTATTGGTCATGTCAATGAATGATCTAAGTCTCTGACCATTCATGATGAAGGGTTTGGAATTGTGGCTGAGTGGACTGATCTCAACAGCTCCATTTCCAAAGATTTATCGGACTAGGTAGGGTCTGATCCATTTAGATCGTAGTTTTTCTGGGAATAATTTGAGTCGGGCATCAAAGAGTAGGACCTTTTGACTAGAATGAAAGATCTTTCTAGATATGTGCTTGTCATGAAAGGCTTTAACCCGCTCTTTGTAAATTCATGAGTTCTCATACGCGTTGTGGCGTAATTCATCGATCTCACTCATTTAAAGCTTTCTATGGGTTTCAACCTTGGAAAGATCTAGGTTGCAATTCCGTACTGCCCAATAGGCTTTATGCTCCAACTCGACGGGGAGGTGACACGCCTTCCCATACACCAGTCTGAAGGGAGACATACCTAATTGGATCTTCTGGGTGGTCTTATAAGCCCACAAAGCTTCCAGAAGTTGGGATGACCAATCCTTCCTGTCAGGTCGAATAGTAACCTAGAGGATTTTCTTGATCTCCCAGTTTGATAGCTCAGCTAGACCATTAGTTTGGGGTTGGTAAGGAGTAGAGATTCAGTGCGACACTCCATATTTGGTCATCAGTAGCCTGAACTAGCGTTTGTGAAATGGGTCCCTCCATCAAAAATTATTGCACGTGGAATCCCGAACCGTGAGAAGATGTTTTGGTGAATGAACTCGATAACAATTTGTGATCATTGGTTCAGGTCGAAACAACTTCGATCCACTTGGACACATAGTCAACAGCGAGTAAGATGTATTCGAAGCCATCCGAGATATTGAAGGGTCCCATAAAATCAATCCCCCAAATATCGAAGATCTCGCATACCAGAATCAACTATAAAGGCATCATGTCTCGATGGCTCATGTTGCCCAAAGTTTGGCAACGGGTACATGCCTTACAGTGACTGTATGCATCCTTGAAAATTGTGGGTCAGTAAAAGCCGCAATGGAGGTCTTTTGATGCGATTTTATGTCCTGAAAAATGTCCACTACATGCCTGGTCATGGCAGAAAGAGAGTTTGTCTTTGATTTCCACTTCCACGACATATCGTCGAATTATTTGATCAGCACCAAAGCAGAATAGATATGGGTCTTCCCAAAGGTAATACTTAGCATTGGAACGCAATTTATCCTTCTAAGCAAACCATGGAAGCCCTGTATCGATTGTCAGGAGGTGCTCATCAGGAAAATGTTCCATGATGGGTCCAGAAGGGTCAATGATCTCAGAAGGAAGGCGGGACAAGTGATTAGCTACCACATTCTATTTTCCCGCTTTGTCGTGAATCTTGAGGTTAAATTCTTGCAATAGCAAGATCCAGCGGATTAATTAAGGTTTCGCATCCTTCTTTGCAAGGAGATGCCTCATAGCCGTGTGATCCAAGTAGATGATAACATTGGAACCCAAGAGGTAAGATCTGAATTTTTCTAGGGTAAATACTATGGCTAGTAGCTCTTTCTCAGTAACCATGTAGTTGCGCTGAGCCTCGTCAAGTGTTTTGCTAGCGTAGTAAACGATCACGGGTTTCCCGTTAATTTTGTGCCCTAAAACTGCTCCTACAGCGAAGTTAGATGCATCGCACATGATCTCAATGGGTTGAGACCAATCAGGGGATTGTAGGATCGAGGCTTAGGTAACTCAGTCACGGAGAACCTCAAATGCTTGAGTGCATTCCTTAGAGATTTTGAAAGGTACATCCTTGGAGAGAAGAGTGGTCAGGGGGCGTGCGATTTTTGAAAAATCAGGGATAAATCGATGGTAAAAATCGATGTGCCCCAGAAAAGATCGGATGTCCTTGACCGAGCTAGGAATAGGGAGTTTGGAAATCAAGTTAACCTTGGCTTGATCGACTTGGATGCCTTTCTCTGAAATCTGATGTCCCAGGGTGATTCCCTCAGACACCATGAAATGGCTCTCTTCCTAGGAAAGAACAAGATTCACGTTAATGCATCGCCTGAGTATTTAGACCAAGTGCTGGAGGTAATCGTCAAATGATGCTATAAAAACTGAAAAGTCATCCATAAAGACTTCCAGATAATCACCTACCATATCTAAGAATATGGCAAGCATGCACCGCTGAAAAGTTGCAGGTGCATTGCAGAGACCGTACGGCATCCCTCGGAACGCGTATGTCTCGAAGGGGGAGGTGAAAGTAGTCTTTTCTTGGTCCTCAGGATGGATTGCCACTTTGTTATAACCGGTGTACCCGTCAAGAAAGCAGAAGAACCTATTTCCCACTAGTTTCTCGAGGATCTTATCAATAAATGGTAGTGGAAAATGATCCTTCTTCATGGAGGAATTGAGTCTTCTGTAATCAATGAAGACTCTCCACGAGTTAGCTATACGGGTCGGTATGACCTCTCCGGTTTCAGTCGTGATGTTGGTGAGTCCTGCCTTCTTAGGCACAGCCTGGATTAGACTCACCTGTCGATTGTCGAAGATCGGGTAGATGATCCCTGCATCTAACCACTTAATGATCTTTTTCATGACCTCCTGTAGATTAGGGTTCAAACATCTCTACATTTCTCGTGAAGGTTGTGCGCCCTCTTCAGTGTCGATTCGAAGTGTGCAATAAGAGGGGCTTATGCTAGTCAAGTCATCGAGAGTCCATCCAATGTCTCTATGATGTTGCTGGAGAATAGTAATCAGACGAAATTCCTGGTCAGGTGTGAATCTGGAGCGGATAATCACAAGAAACGTCTAATTGGAGTCCAAAAATATGTACTTCAGATGAGTGGGAAGGGGCTTGAGTTCCAGGACGGGATTATCAGCAGCAGCAGGCAGTTCAGGGTGTGTGTCAAGAATAAGGGTGGGAGTTATGGGTGTATCTAGATTAGGTTTAGACTCCTCTGTTTGCAGGTTTTGACCTTTTGGTCGTTGATTAGGAATAATCAGGTTGTCCTCGATATGCGGTTCATCAACCACGACTTTGATATCACATTTTTGTTCTATAACACCGCAATTAATCCCTTGTTGGGCCTTAAAGTTGTCAACCTTTAGAGTTTGGTTGCCAAAATTTAATTCTATTTGGCCCTCCTCACAATTTTTATTGGCCCTAGTAGTGGCCAGAAAAGGTCTCCTTAGTATGATTGGTGTATCCCTTGGGTTCTCTAGTGCATCCATATCTAGAACTATAAAATCCACCGGGAAGTAGAAATCTCGTACCCTAACAATGACATCCTCGAGTACTCCTTTATGTGACTTGATGGATCGATCGGCTAACTTTAATGTCACCTCTATCGGTTTAAGCTCGGATTCTTCAAGGTGGTCAAGGAGGGATGTACGTATTAGGTTTATGGAGGCACCTAGGTCAAATATGGCTTTGTCGAATTGGGTATCACCAATTGTACATGAAAACAGGGGAGTGCCTGGGTCTTTAGCCTTAGGTGGGAGTTTACTCAAGATTACAGAGCTATCTTGCTTTGACAGTACGATCAAACTCCCACTTTTGGTTCACGGCTTACACTTGGGTGTACACATGTCCTTTAGAAATCGTGTGTAAGTCGGTACGTGGTGGATTGCAACCATCAAGGGGATGTTTATCTAGACCTATTCAAAGAGCTTGACTAGATCCTCCTCAGGAGCCACGGTTTGGTTATCCTCTTTCCCTTGGTCAAGGCCTTGGGAAATGGAACCTTGGTTGGTTCCTCTAGAATAGGTCCAGGTTCTTGATCTGGGATACGAGTGTCCTAGATAACTATCCTTGGGCTTGGGTTACTACCAGGCTTGGAGTGGTTTGGATAAGGTGGGTCTTGAGTTACTTTACCAATATGGGTTGTCATGGTGTTTTGTCCTGCCTGGTTTTGGTTTCGGACTGGGAAAATAGGTGGCTGCTATTGAAATCCTGCGTAAGATGTCAAAGCTTCCATCCTATCAGGTGATGGAACAGAAGGGGCCTGATAAATCATATGTGCGTGGCCTAGATTTGGGTTCATAACGCGCTTCTGGGTCGACACGTTGTTTGGATTCGACAGAGGTTGCGAAGGAAGGGTGCCAGGTTGGCGAGAATTCACCATTTGGGCGAGTTGATTGCGAACCTCTGTGATCTCGTCCTTGTGCTATTTCTGCATTGTTGCATTCGTCTTCTGAATGTCAGCCAGTGCTTGAAGGATAAGAGTCATTTGATCTTGGTTTGGCCCAGATTCTTGAGGATGGGGTTGATAAGGTGGTCTTCGATTCTGAAAATTTCTCACCCACTGGAAGTTGGGATGATTCTGCCATCCAAGGTTGTCGTTATTAGAGAATGGGTCATTCTGGATGGCATTGAGGTCCTTGCAGGTCTGAGGAGCCTCAGGAAAGTCAGAGTATGAGGGTTCAGAGTTCCCCCAACTAAAATAGAGTGGATCAGAGATCCCTCCAATCCTGGAGTTAGATGGGGGTGGATACGGGTCCATCCCCTGAGAAGATCGGTGATAGATGTTCTACACAGTTTCCCTCACAAGAGGAGGCTGTGCAAATGACTTTGCATAGAGGTGGTTCGCTGCAGATGTCGAGTCAGCTCATCCACCTTCTTCTCTATGGTAGAGACCTTGTCCAACCGACTGGCCATTAGCTCCAAGTCAACGGATGCGGACAGGCCTTGCGTCTCATGTGCTCCCCTAAGATTCATTGATGCGCGGGCATTCGTCCGGTCGAATAAGCCCATGGAGTCATTATTGATGGAGTTCTCGCACATATTCTTGAGAATCTCCCACACCGTGTCCTCATGTTAACCCATGATGTTTCCTCCGCAGGTTGCATTGATGAATAATCGAATGTCTTCACGGAGTCCTTGGTAAAAAGATTGGACTTGTTCCCATTTAGGAACTCCATGATGGGGGCACATTCGCATGAGATCCAGGAATCAATCTCATGCCTCATGAAGAGGGTCTCCCGATTGTTGAGTGAAGTGAGTGATCTGGTGGCGCAAGGCATTCATTCGGCCAACGGTGAAGAACTTTTTCAAAATTTTAGACTGGAGTTCAACCCATGTGTTGATCGGACGCATCTGAGTCTAGTACCAATGAGCAGCCTTGTCCATGAGGGAGAAAGAAAACATCTTCATGAGTAGAATATCCCAATTTTGTGCATCTGACCCGAAGGTCTGGCTCAGATGTTTGAGCTGCTTGATGTGCTGTAATGGATCCTCGAAGTTAAGCCCATAGAATTTTGGTATGGCATGAATCATATTAGGCTTAAGTTTAGAATCAGGACCTCCAGTCGAGATTTGGACTCGAGGCTCGATTGCTACCGCAGTGGGATTATAGTGATCTCGCATCATAGGATGCTACGATGGGTTTACAAAGTTTTTGAAGAGATCATTTAAGCGCTGAAGTTGGTGCTCAAGGTTGTTCTCTTCTTCAATGGGTTGTGCCATGATGGAAGAAGGAGAACTTGGTTCTGAATCAGAGGAGAGATCTATCTTGTGGGGTTGCTACACAGACACGGGCGTCGAGGCTTGGCCTCGGTGGGAGTGGATTTCTAAAGGAGGTCTTAAGGATGGTCTTAAGGACCTCCTACCAAACATGCACCGAAGGATTTGATGAGATTAGAATGTGCTGGACCCAATCGAGACACCCACAAAATGTTGGATGACTATAGAGGTTTGGGGCGGATAATACCCCTTAGTCAGAAAGGCTGTCCACCTGAGAAATACCTGGGCAGCCAGAGAGGGAGAGTCCCGCAAAGACCCCTATATGGTAGAGCATCCCCACAAGTTATAGGGTTTCCCCCACCAGACCTCTCTTGTCACTGAGATTCCATGTAGCCCAGAATGGGGACCTTGACCTCTTAAGTCTACCTCTTTTAATTAAGATAAAGGTGCTTAGGGTTCCACTTGAACTTTAGGTCTTTTGAGTGCAAAAAGTGGCCTAATTTTAAGGTTGGTTGACCCAAAGGATCAACTTCACCTCTTTGTTCCTTTGAGAGCTTTTAGGTCCTTTCTTTTAGGGTTCAAGTGAGTTAAGAGCTTGATTTTCTTAGGGTTTCTCTTGGATAAATCTCCTCAAACAAGTCTTAGGCACACGTCATTTTGAAATTTTTTATTCTTTGCTTAAGAGATGTGTCTCTAAAACACTAGATTGAAATGCTTGGGTTGGCTCTATTTGGTCCAATTTAGTTGCCCCAAAGATGGTATCTAGGGCTCAATCAAGAAGGTGTTAGCCCTAGTTACCTTAAATGGATGTCCAATTAAAAATGTGTTGAAATAAAAATTAGACAACTTTGGTGAATTACTAAATATGGAAGCAGGTAGCCTTAGATTGATTTTTCGTTGTTTTCCTTTTCAAAATTTGAGGGGATTAAGCGAAAGGGCTAATGAAGATTTACCTGGTCCTTGGTGTGGTTGTTGTACGGCTATTTTTTTCTTTTCTTCCCCTGAAACAATCATAACAAAAGAAAAAGAGAAAGTTTGTACTGAATCAAAGGTTATGATCAAAGTTTCTAAAATTCCCGTTGCTCCCCAGCAATGGCAGCAAGATGTTAACGAGGCGAAATCGATTTTTAAAAGATGTAGCATTGTAGTATAAATGAAATCGCCTTGAAAACAAATAAGAAGTTTATTACTTGAAAACCTAAGTATCCGAGGTCAAACACAGAGAGTAAATTGGTCTTTAAAAACTAAGATCACAATCTCAAAATATGATGTTCAGCAATAATATGAAGCAATAGAATGAAATTCAATGTGTATAGATGCTAAGGAGAAGAAATGCAAAAAGAAATAGAATGTCTCTCTTCTTCCTTCTTCTTTCTCTGAGTTCTTTCTTTTCTCTGCCTTTGATTCTTTTGCTTCTTCTGCCATTTATTTCTGTGGCTCCTTTGTCTTTTCTTCTCTTCTTTTTCGGCTTCTATTTCTGCCTTTGTCTTTTGCTTTCCTTCTTCTTCCTTCTTTGCTTGCCGCACTTTCTCCTCCCTTCTTCTTCTTTCACCCTTTGCCTCTTCTACTCTCTTCTTTTATTTCTTTCCTTCAGCCTTTCTTCAGCCGCTACAGTGATTGTTCCTTCCTTCCTTGTCTTCTTCAGCTTCTACCTCCAAGTCCTTCTTCCTTCCGTAGCTGCTCCTGACTTTAGCTCTTCTTCTTCAGTAGCACCTTCTTCTTCCTTCCGGGCTCCTGCCTCTGGCTTCCTTCCACAGCCCCTCTTCCTTCTCCTTCTTTCCCTGGTCAAAGTGGAGCAAAACCTACCCCTACCCTTCCCCACGTATGCTCTCTCTATTTCTCTCTTCTCTCTCTCAGAGCCAGCTGGGTAATCGGGTCGGGTTACGCGTACCCGGGTCTAGGCACACCAGCGTTGGTGGTGTGCGAGGAGTGCAGGGTAAATGGGTCGGCCAGGTCTGCGGGAACGTGGGTTGTGAACAAGGCAGGTGATGTGGGTGAGGGGACCTCACCCTGTGTCTTGAGTCAGTAAGCAGGAAACACAAATTCAATAAAAACCACTCACCTACGCTCAATGTTTTCGAGGTGGGACTAAAGTCCCACCTGCTTCTTCGCGTGCCACAAGGAGGACACCTGTGCAATTGGGGCAGCTGCAGTCGACGAAGCCCCCAATTGCTGGGTGCGAACGATTTGTAGAGGGATTCCGCACACTTGCAACGCCTCAGCCTGGAGCAGCGCGACCTGGAGCGAGCAAGCAAGCTCCTTCAAGCCATTGCTAATGGCGGCTAAGGCTCAAACTTGAAATGCACGAACACGGCCTCACAACCCTATCAAAAGACTTCGGGAGCTTCGCCGTATCACGACGAAGTTAAGGTAGGGGTTGGTGTGGCACAGAATGGCCTAGGTGTGCGTGCCTAGGTCGTTCTGTGACTGTGGAAGTGCGTGTGTTCGGTGGGGGTGTAGGGCGTGTGTGGTGGTTAGTGGAGGTGTGGATGGTGATCAGTGAGTGATGGTGAAGGTTTTGAGGTAGGTGGCGAGGCATGTGGATGGGTGGAGTGACGGTTGCGCCTCGTCGGTGGTCTACTGGAGATGAGGGAGACGGAGGTGATTGGTAACTATCGAGGGGAGTTTTATGAAATTAAGTGAGGGCAAATGAAGGGTAGAGAGAGGGAAACTTATTGAGGGAAGTTAGATGAAGGGGGAAAGGCGGAGGACGAGCAACGTGTGTGTGCCGTCGTTGGAGAAGAAAGCCCTAAGGTGACGATGACGGTGATGAGGAAGGGGTCGGATAGGCACACGCGGGTATGGTATTGTGGTAGAGCGACGCGGAGGAGCAAGGTGGAGAAGACTCTGCCACTGATATTGTGGTAGAGCGACGAGAAGAGGGAGGAGAGATCACCAGAGCTTGCGGGTAGTTGGCCGGAGATGAGGGAGAAAGAAATTAAGGGGGTATCTGCGGCCAACGTAAGCTTGAGATGGCCGAGAGGATCTGGGGTATATTTTATAGGCACCGGCGGAGGGCCGTGTGCTTGGAAGGCAATCTTCCAAGCATGGTAACTTCACTAGAGTAGGAAATCCATGAGATACCCATATCTCTTGAGCGTTTGTATGAGAGATTGGGTGCGAATCGAATCTTTAGATCACATTCAGACAGTAGGGAATTCCTCAGAGAATCTCCCTTCCAAATCTAGGAGGAGATCTCTGAGGATTCAGGAAGAAATCCTTCTCAAATCCTCGCCGGAGTAGGATTCCTCCGCTGTAATGGGAGAGGGACCTAATAATGCAAAGAGTGGCGAGGAAGATAAGGGGGTCTGTGCAAGGGATTTCAAAAGCTAGGGGCCAGATGTAATTTAGGTGGACTATTTTGCAAAGTAGGTCAAGGAGACCTTACCTTATGCCAAAATTTTAGTACAAACATAATTTGAACCTAAGGAATCCAATGGTGATGTTGGATTTTAGGTTTGACCATGTTTGATTGGACATTTTACAGAAAAACCTAAATTAGGTCAAATACTGAGCTAGGACACCTATCTAGGTCAAAATAGCTTCCAAAGGCCAATTTGAAGTTTCTAAACCCTAGGGGATATTTTTCCATGAATTTTAGAGGGTTTAGCTGATTTTTATCCTGACCAGAACCTTGTAAAATTAAGTGGGTTTATTTTAGGATTATAGGATCTCATTTAATTCTTAGATCTCATAATAACCCTTTTCTGACTGAACCATCCTACTTTTCCTCTTATTAACTCCAATTAGCCTATGTTTAGCCCCTAAGAAATCCCTTTGATGTACTGCAATGGTAAAATTACAGTTTTACCCTTTATTTCATGTTTTCTTCTCAGAACAGTTCTTCTTTGAATTAAGCCTCTATTTAGGTTATGTAGGAGCTTTTATTCTCTTTCTTAGGACAAAATGAGCTAGTTAGGGCTCATGATGAGGTCCTGATCACCTTCTCTTGGGCTTCTTCTCTTCTACAACTCCTCTTCTCTTTTGTGCCTTCTTTCGCTTCTGCTCAGGCTTCCTCTCCTTCTTCCTTGTTCATGAGCAAGGGGGAGGTTCCTTAAAAGACTAATTGTCGGCCGTTAGTCCTGAGGGAAAAATCCCCCTGCCCCCACGTGCTTTCTTTCCTTCTCTCTCTGGTATCTACCCTCCTAGGGCCTCGGGTTATCAGGGTATTCAGGTATAGCGCACTCGGGACCAGGCTCACCAACGTGGGTGGTGAGCGAGGAGTGTTTAGGTTAGGAGCATTATCGGATCGGCCAGACCTGCATGTAGGTACCGCGGGAAAGGCACGTAAGGGGCGTGGGGACCTTACCCCTTGTGTTTGCTGAGGCAATAAGCCCTAAGCACAAAATCAATTTATTCAGCTGTGAGCGCTCGTCAGCTTCCAAGGTGGGACTAATCCCATCACCTTCCTTCTACATGCAGCTGCAGTAGGTTCCTTCACTGAATTGGAGCAGCAACAATAGATGTTGGTGCCAATTAAAGGTCTGGTGATCAGCCTGGAGCCTCTCCGCACAACTTGAGTGTAACACTTGGGAGTTGCATGGCTGGAGAAGGCTTCAAGCTTCGCTCTAAGCCGCACTCATGGCGGTCGAGGGAGCGAAGACCTGAAAGTCAGAATACGGCCTCTTGACCTTGTTAAATAAGTTTAGGAGCTTCGTCATAGGGTGGTGAGTACGGTGGTGGGTGCAGCGTGTCGTGAAGGTGGCTATGGTGGCCGTACAATGTCAGAGTTGGTGTGCGAAGGTGGGTGTGTTCGGCAGAGGGTTTAGGGGAGTAATCGACCAAATTAAGTTAGGGCTTTTGCTCCTAAGGTCAAGGCGGAGGTGTTGAGATGAATAGCGATGGGTTTGGTGGTGTGTGGAGAGAGATGTGCCTCGCCGATGGAGTGGCCGGACATGGAAGGGATGATGGTGAACAGGCGGCAGCGTGGTCGGAATTTCGTGTGGTTGCGATGAAAATGAAGTAGAGGAGTTAGGGGACTTATCTAGGTAGTTCGCAGATGACGGGGAGTCGAGGGGGCGCTGATTATGGTATGGTCAGTGTTGGGGAAGAAAGTGCTCCAGTGAGTAGGAATCGGCGAGGAAGATGGAGGACGAGGCATTGGCGGGTACAACACGATGAGGAAGAGAGCGAGGGCGATAAACCCTCCGCTGGTATTGCGCACGGACGAAGGATGGAGTTGGAGAAGCTCGCCAAATGTTGAGGAGATTTGGCCAGATGGGGAGAGATGAAATAAAGGGCGAATTCGGTCAAATTTGAGCGTGGGAAGTTCGGCCTGATCTGGAGGTCCTTTTATAGGCCTCTGGAGGGAGTTTTGAGCTTGGGAAGCAAGCTTCCCATGCTTGGAAAGCTCATGGGAGATAGGAATTCCAAGATACCTTAATCTCTCATGTGTTCGCAAGAGAGATTGGGAAGGTTTGAGAGCTTGGGATTTGGCTCAAACGGAAGGTAATTTCTTGGCGAACTTCCCTTTCAAATTTGAGAGGAATTCATCAAGAAATCAAGAAGAACAAGCCATATTTAGGTCATCAGAATTTGTCGGAATAGGATTCATGGTGGTAGGGACCTATTTGAAGAAAATGATGATAAAGATAGGGGCCATTTTGTAATAAATTAAAAAGCTAGGGACCCATATGGAAGAAAGGAAGTCAAACTTGGAGCAAAGTGCAAACTAGGTTGAAACTATCTCAAATTGGGCCTAAATTTTGGTATGAACCTAATTTAGGCCTATGGAATCGAATGGCGAAGTTGGATTTTGGTTTTGACCTAGTTTGTTTGGAAAATTTGCATAATTACCCAAATTAGGGTGAATGTTAGTCCGTGACTATTTTGAGTCAAGATGGGTTTTGATGGTCAAATTAAAGGTGCCAAACCCTAAAGAATATTTTTATATGAACTTTAGAGGGTTTAAGTGAATTTTACCCTGACCAGAACCTCAGTTACTTAAGCAGGTCTACTTTTAGGATTTCACAAGTTATTTAATTCTCAAAACATGCGAAAAACTTTTTCTATCTTTATTAACCTACTTATTACATTTAAGGTCATTTGACCCTTAATTAACCCTTGAGGAAACCTACAGTTATTCTATTTTTGTGATAGAATGGGAAATTTGCAGAAATAACCCTGTATTCTTATTTTCTTCTCAAATCAATGTTTTTTGCCCTTAAGACCTTCTAATGGATATATAGGAGCTTTTATTGACTTAATCAGATTAAACTAAGCTAGTTATGGCTCATAATGGTGTTCCCATCATACCCCCATGCCTAGCTTTTGCTAGTCCCTTAGCAAAATCTCATGGAATTAACTTAAATTCTAGACCATGCCTTTTTATGCTTAGATATCTATTGTATGTTTTTTTTTGTATATTAGGTCAGAATGACAATAGTAGGCCTAGAGGTACTCAAGTACCAACCAAGATCCAAACCTGGCCAACTCTGGCCTCACTCCGCCGCGAATGTTTTTAAGGCCCCCAGGAACTAACCTAAGGTCCGTTGAACTTCGTGGTTAAAGTACCCGTGCTTGTAACATGTTTAGCCTAGGTTTATATTTGTTGTGCATTTTTTTAAGAGAGAGAAAGAAGATTTTTTTATTTTTGGAGAGTTTTCTCTCTCTTTTCTTTCTTTATTTATAGCTTCGGATTTGCTTCACAGCACGGTCTATATCGGATTCCTAGGTTCCACCATCAATCCTTGCAAGGTCCCTGGCAATCGATGCTTCGAGATAGCACCGCCCATGGCAACCCCCAAAACCCTAGCTTTCGAGATTTTGGGATAATCCTACCTATGGCATTTTGTAGCTAAATCCAGACCCTGGCAATTGACATTTCGTGATAATGCAGCCCATGGCATCTGAACAAGTACAAGGTGCTTACATGCCTCCAATAGGATATTTAGATTTCCTTAGAGAAAACATCGAGGAGACGGTATGTTATTGCACATCTTCAAGGGGAATTTCCCACCTCTCCACGTTGGGAACTCCGCCAAATCAACTTATGTTGATTAGCTGCTTCAAATCTTGGTAGCTTTTTCAGAATTGAATTAATGCATTTGCGTGATTTTGATAATTAAGTGCACTGAACCAGACTGTGTGTGGATTAGGGTGCTTAGGTTACCGAGTCCCGCAAACCAGCGGTCAGTTAATGAGGCTGAATAATCCTTAAACCTTAGACCTAATACTTAAGCTTTCCATTTTCCCTAACCTCTTGAAAACTATCCAGATCTTAATGGATACTTGAATTTTTAAGCCTAAACACAAAAGTTCCAAGATTAGCGCTCATACTAATCTCTTTTGTCTCTTAGCACTTTTATTTCTTTTATTTCTTTCTTTTGATTTGGTCTAGAACTAAGTAGATTCCTTAATCTTTTACTAATGACTATCTCTTTTTATTTCAAATTGTTGCTCCTTTCTAACATTTATATCACCTCCCATTTTTCTTCTAAAGAATGGTATGCAATTTGATCTTTTAAAATTTCTTCCCTTCTCCAATTTTTTCTTTTCTTCATTTTTTTATATTTTTAATTTTTTGGTTTTTGGAATATGTAATTTTTTTTTATGAAACCCTTTCTTGTGAAGTGATTCTCACATCGTTTTGCACTTTAATACCCCACCATGCCTACGATTTGCAGTATCCTCATTGAAAATTAGGTGAGTTCGAATTCAGCTTAGATTGCATATTTGAACAGGTTCTAGGTGGGTGGACGGGTCGGGATGACTATTACGGATGATTTTAAGCTTGGGTATGGGTACGAGAGGTGGAGTCGGCTGCTCTAATGGATGGACCCTAAAGTACAATATGAGTTCAGCATAAGATGTGTCGAGAAGGGTCTCAGGTTTTTCAATAAGATGACAGGTTGCCTCCTATTTAGCATTGAGTTTAATGCCATCAGCCGAGCGCAATGAGCTCAGGGAGAATGGAGATTAAAAGATACCTCAACCAAGTTTGTATCTATGAGTTCAATGAACGGCTTAAGTTGCTGGCCATTCACAATAAATGGTTTAGAATCAAGCCTAGGTTGATTGATTTCAACGGCTCCATTTCCAAAAATCCATCGGATAAGATATGGTCCAATAGATTTTGATCTGAGTTTTCCTCAGAACAGTTTGAGTTTGGTATCAAAGAGTAATCTTTCTGACCAGGGTGAAAGATCTTTCTAGATATGTGCTTGTCGTGAAAGGCCTTAACCCACACTTTGTAAATTCGTGAGTTCTTGTCTGCATCATTACGTAGTTCATCGATCTCGCTCATTTGAAGCTTTCTGTGAGGTTCTTGACTTAGAAAGATTTAGATTACATTTTCATACAGCCCAATAGGCTTTGTGCTCCAACTTAACGAGGAGGTGACATGCCTTCCCGTACACCAATCTGAAAGGAGACATGCCTAATTGGGTCTTTTGGGTTGTAATATAAGCACACAAGGCTTCCGGAAGTCTGGACGACCAATCTTTCCTATCAGGTTGAATAGTGACCTGAAGGATTTTCTTGATCTCTCTATTTGATAGCTCAGATAAACCATTGGTTTAGGGATGATAAGGAGTAAAGATTCGGTGTGATACCCCATACTTGGTCATCATTGATCTGAACTGAGCATTTGTGAAATGGGTCCTTCAATCAGAGATAATGGCATGTGGAATCCCAAACCGAGAAAGGATGTTTTGATAAATGAATTTGATTGTCACCTTATGATCGATAATTGGGGTCGGGATGGCTTCGATCCATTTGGACACGTAGTCAATAGTGAGAAGAATGTACTCGAAGCCATTCGAGATAGGGAAGGGTCCCATGAAATCAATCCCCAAGATATCGAAGATTTCTCATATGAGAATAGGCTACAAAGGCATCATATCGCGGTGGCTCATGTTACCCAAGGTCTAGCAACGAGTGCATGTCTTACAGTGATTGTATGTGTCTTTGAAAATCGTGGGCCAGTAAAAGTTGCATTAGAGGACTTTTGTTGTGGTTTTATGTCCAGAAAAGTATCCACAGCAGGGTTGGTTATGGCAGAAGGACAAAATGTGTTGAATTGCTGCCTCCGAGATGCACCATCTGATGATCTAATAAGCATCAATGCGGAAGAGGTATGGGTCTTCCTAGATGTAGTACTTGGCATTGGAAAGCAATTTGTCTTTCTTGGCCTTTGACCAATCAGACGGGATTTGATGTGTTACCAAGTAGTTTACCAAATCAACAAACCAAGGAAGCCCCGCACTAATAGTCAGGAGGTGTTCATCAGGAAAGTGATTAGTGATGGGTCCAGAAGGGTCGATAATGTTTAAAGGAAGGCAGGATAAGTGGTCAGCTACCACATTCTGTTTTACCACTTTATCACAAATCTTGAGATCAAATTCTTGCAACAGCAAGATCTAGCGGATTAGTTGAGGTTTCGCATCCTCCTTCGTGAGGAGGTGCCTCACTGCAGTGTGATCTGAGTATATGATAATGTTGGAACCCAAAAGATATGATCTGAATTTCTCCAAGGCAAATACTTTGGCTAGCAGCTCTTTCTTAGTAACTGTGTAGTTACGCTGAGCCTTGTCAAGTGTCTTATTAGCGTAGTAGATGACCATGGGCTTCCCATCTATTTTCTGACTAAGTATCGCACCCATAGCCTAATCAGATGCATCGCACATGATTTCAAAGGGTTGAGACCAATCAAGGGACTATAGGATAGGTCGTTGGGTAACTTGATCACGTAGGATCTTAAAACGCTTGAGTGCACTCCTTGGTAAGTTTGAAGGTGACATCCTTGAAGAGAAGATTAGTCAGGGGGCACATGATTTTCGAGAAATTAGGAATGAATTGACGGTAAAAATCGATGTGCCTCAGAAAGGATCAGATTTCCTTG
The DNA here is from genome assembly GCA_037157565.1 of Thalassia testudinum. Lineage (NCBI taxonomy): Eukaryota > Viridiplantae > Streptophyta > Magnoliopsida > Alismatales > Hydrocharitaceae > Thalassia > Thalassia testudinum. The sequence continues at coordinate 123,715,833 of JAZHRO010000014.1, read as the reverse complement.
ACCGAGCTAGGCATAGGAAGTTTGGAAATCAGATTCACCTTGGCTCGACGAACCTGGATGCCTTTTTCAGAGATGAGATGTCCTAGGAAAATTCCCTCAGGTACCATGAAGTCTCTTTTCCTAGAAAAGAACCAAGTTCACGTCGATGCATCGCCTAAGTATTTGGACCAAGTGCAAGAGGCAATCATCAAAAGATTCTCCAAATATTGAGAAGTCATCTATGAAGACCTCAAGGTATTCACCTACTATATTTGAGAATATGGCAAGCATGCACCATTGAAAAGTAGCTGGTGCATTGCAGAGATCGAAGGGCGTCCTCTAAAATGCGTATGTCTTGAAGGGGCAAATGAAGGTGGTCTTCTCTTGGTCCTTAGGATGGATTATGACCTGGTTATAACGAGAGTACCCATCCAAAAAGCAGAAGAATCGATTTCCCGCTAGTTTCTCGAGGATCTAATCAATGAATGGTAGTAGGAAATGATCCTTCTTTGTGGAGGAATTGAGCCTTTTGTAATCAATGTAGACTCTCCATGAGTTTGCTATACAGGTCGGTATGGTTTTTTTGATTTTAGTCGTGATCACGGTGAGTCCTGCCTTCTTAGGCACAACTTGGATTGGACTCACCTAGTGACTGTCGAAGATCGGGTAGATGATCCCCGCATTTAGCCACTTGATGATCTCCTTTTTCATGACATCTTACAGATTTGCATTTAAGCATCTTTGCATTTCATGGGATGGTCGTGAGCCCTCTTCAGCATAGATGTGATGTGTGCAGTATGAGGGGTTGGTACCAGTCAGATCATTAGGAGTCCATCTAATGGCTCTCCAATGCTACTGGAGAATAGAAATCAGGTGTGTTTCCTGATCAGGTGTGAGTCGGAAGTTAATAATCACAGGAAATGTTTGATTGGAACATAAAAAGATGTATTTGAGATGATGGGGAAGAGGTTTCAATTCCATAGCAGGATTACCAGTAGTAGCAGGTGGTTCAGGGTGGGTGTCAGGAACAAAGGAAGGAGCTTTGGATGTGTCTAGGTTAGGTTCAGGTTCCTCAAATTGCGGGTTTTGATCTTCAGAAATATTCGAGTTTTCCTCGATACATAGATCGTCAACCATGGCCTCGATATCACAAATTTATTTTATAACCCCACAATTAATTCCTTGTTCGGCCTTAAAGATGTCGATCTTCAGTGTCTTTCTCCCAAATTTTAACTCAATTTGGCTGCCCTCACAATTAATATTGGCCCTAGCTGTGGCCAGAAAGGGTCATCCTAATACGATCGGTGTATTCTTCAAGTTCTTAGGAGCATTCATATCTAAGATAATGAAATCCACATGAAAATAGAAATCATGTATCCTAACTATGACATCCTCGAGAATTCCTTCTGGTGACTTAATAGATCAATCGGTTAACTACAAAGCCATCTCTGTCATTTTAGGCTCAGATTCCTCAAAGTAATCTAGTAGGGATGAAGGTATCAAATTGATGGAAGCTCCTAGGTCCAATAAGGCTTGGTCAAACTATACATCACCGATAACACAGGAGATTAGAGGGGTGCCTGGGTCTTTTTCCTTAAGCAAGTGTTTGCTCAAAATGACTGAGCTGGCTGTAGGATCTATAAATCACAAGCACACTAGAAGGGGGCATGAATAGTGTGCAAAATAAAAAATTGCAAGGAAAATCAAACTACGAAAACAAAGGCACAAGATGTATAGTGGTTCCCCTCACCTGGGTACTCCACTACCTAAGTCTCCCGACTTAGGATTTTTTACCCGATTCCCTCAACTCAGAGGGAATCAATTTACTAATATCAGAGGTAATTAACAAGTTACCTCAACCCAATTACAAGATATGAAGAAAAGATAAAGATACAGGTGTAAGCAAAATGTAAATAGAAGCGTACAATTATTTCCTAAGTCTCCAACAAGTGTATATCTTATAACAAGTATAACCAAATCTAACAAGAAAAACTAAAGCGTAAAACAAACGATTGATTATAGAAAAATATGATTGCCTTTGATGATTTGTTGCAAATGGTGAGATGCCTTAAAAGATATGCAACAAAACAAACTCTCTTTCAGCTTGAAAATTGAGAATTGAAGGTGTAGGCAAGAGTATGATTTTCTTAAGATATGTGTCTAAAACAACACTCAAAGAGTGCTTATATACACCACTAATGACCTCTCTCACGAATTCTAGCCGTTAGGGGTATTTTAGGAACATTAGAATTATGATTAATTGCAAAGTAGCCGTTTAGACTGGTCACAATGACTAGTTGGTACCGGTACTGACTACATATAGTTAGTACATCCAAATCATTGGGTACTAATACCCATTGTGAGTACTGGTACTTGTGATGCACAGTCTTGGGTCCTGTGACCTACATGTACCAGTACTCATGATGAGTACCAGTACTTTTAACACAGCTTTAGGTCCTATGAACTTCATGTACCGGTACTCATGATGAGTACTGGTACTTGTAAGGTCCAGGCAAAAACCCAGTTCACAAACTGTGACCACTTGATACCGGTACTCATGATGAGTATCGGTACTTGATGTTCACTATTTGGAACTTAGGTCCAAACCTGTGCCAAGCAAGTACCAAAGATCAATTAGGGAAATCCAATCTACTCCAAGCGACTTTGTTTCGAAAGAGTCGATTTTGAGTTAAGAACCGAGTAAATGAACGATATTCTGGATCCTAGTTATCTCTACTTTGATTTTAATACCTAGATTATGTTTTACTTGTTTGGAGACATACAAAAATTCTAAGATATAATAAAAACTAAAGTTTTCAAAAACTTCTTCCTTCATGTGCAATCTTTTTGCTTGCATTCACAGATTCTTTTGACCTGTAATCACTTTATAAACATATTAGATTCTAAAATGATTTTGTTAACATCAAAACATAGAAGAGAGAAGGAACTAGGGTCGAAGAACCTCCCCATTTTTGATGTTGACAAAACAAATAAGATACTCATATTAAAAATAAACAGAGATTTAATGAGAGAAGAATAAAAAACTCCACAAGAGAGTAAAAAACCTCCCCCTCAAACTAAGCTGTCCTTATTTTAGATATGAAGTATCCATTCATTCATTTCATTTCTCCCCCTTTTTGTCAAGCAAGCAAAAAAATTTGAGCAAATACCATAAAAGTTCAAATTTCATAACAAAGCATAAATACATAATCAAACAAAGCATCAAATTTCATAACATGATAAAGTTCATGACACAAAATAAATATTAAAAGCCATAGAAATTTAACAATATTAAGAGTCATACAATCAACAACAAGCTTACATACTTAGAAAACTAAACTAATTTCTACGACGTTTTCTAATAAGTGGTTGTTCATCCTCAGCATCATCATGGTTATCGTCATTGTCATCATCATCATTGGTGCCATCATCATCATCGTTGCCGTCGTCATCAACATCATCGTCTTCTTCATATGAAACATTTTCTTCATCTTCTGTGTCTTCTTCTTCATCATCTTCATTGATAATTGGTTCTTTTTCTGCTACAAAAGATGGATCTTGAAAGTGTTTTTGTCTTCTTTTGCTGTATTCTGGAGGTGCTTTTGGTTGAGTCTACTTCCTTTGTTTGGTATGTTGAGTGGAAGATGCAACATACGAAGACTCAAGAGACATAGAAAGATCATGAAATTTGCATTCCATGTGACGAAAGGCAAAATTCAGATTGGTTAAATTTTGACTAATATAATTGAAAGTGTTGATTATGTAGGGATCGGTGCCAGACTCATGAGATAGGATCTTCCAAGGAGTTTCAGCTTCCGAAAAGGGATAGGTAATGGGGACAAAAGCCGAAGATGATTCAGGAGGTGGATGAGAAGATTGAGCATTTGGATCAACTACATCTTCATCATCACTAGTAGATTCCTCTCTAGCGGGTTTCACTCCCATTTTCCGGAGAGTAGTCCATTTGAAATAAACCACTTTTCTAAGAGGAGTGAAATTAGAAAGATCAATTTTAATTTTATGAAATATGTGAGACACCAAGATATCCAAGGGTAAAGCCGATGCACGATAATGAGGTCTAAGAAAGTGAATGAAAACAGTGTTGCAGTTGACTGGAAATCCTGTAGTGATAGAATAAATTAAGGGTAAAATGTCAATGGGAATTTTGTGAAAACCCAAATTTTTAGCCCTTCAATTCCATGCTAAGATACGAAAAAGAACACGAGCAAAAAGAGTCATGTTGGGAGCAACCAATGCTTTGCCCTGGCAATTAGGAAGCAATAGAGTTACATGAATTTTGTGAGTAGGAAATTGCTCCTTAAGTGTGTTAAAAGGATGACCTTCATTAGGGCATTGGGTGATGGTTGATAAAAATTTTGGAGTAATAGTGATTTTTTGACGAAAAACTTTGGATGTTAAGACAAGATGGCCTCGATTTTCTTATTCTTGGAGATTAACAAAAAATAGACAATTAATGTCAGGGTAAACTCCAGGAACATCAGCAAAAATGCCTCATCAAAGAAATGCATAAGATGCTGATTGGAAAGACAGGGAGTGAACTCATAGAATTGTAGAGAAAAATCTTTCCACTCAATAGGCCTTTATACCAATCAAATTTTGATTTAGCATCCTCACTGATGCAAAACTTGTGGAATGCATCTTGAGGTGCTTTTCTCTTACTTTTAGATTTTGGTGCCATCTAAAAACACACAACAACAAGAAATAGGAATACAATTAGAGATAAAGATCATGTGTTCAAGTAACAACACATTTAAGCCTGCATGTACCGGTACTGGTGATTGGTACTAGCACTGGTTGGTTTCTGTCCCAACCAGAAATTCGAGCTAGTACCGGTACTTATCTTCAGTACTGATTGCACCTCAAAATACGCCTGCAATAATGCCTTCTTATGCTATTTCCTAGCATTAACTATGCACATTAGGATTCCATAGTTGCATTTGTAAAAATAGTTGCATTCATGAATTTAATTAAGAGGAGAGAAGATTGAAATAAATGGCTTCATAATTCACTTTTTCCTCAAGTGCCTCCTTGCAAAAATCCTCATCTTTTATTTTTCCCACTTGATTTTTGTTTCCTGCAGCTGCATGTTCTTCCTCACGCCATGCTACGGCAGCTGCCAAACCCATTCCCTACAGCTGCCATTCTCTCCCTCTCCTTGCAGCAGCCATGCATGCAGCCATGCTCACATCTTCTATATAAAACCACAGCTTCTTCAAAGGGGGCGGCAGCAAGAAAAAAAAACACCAACCTTCAGCTCATCACCACCACAGTCCTCCCCTCCATACGCCGGTCCTCCTTTGAGGAGATACCCGCTGAGCAGGAGCTCTCACTGTGGTGGACCACCACCGCCCAGCTCTTCAAAGAGCCGGTGGGCGTGGTGGCTCTTCTCTGTTTTCGTTTCCGTTCCCGCACTTCCCGCCATTGCTGCCGCTTCAAGGTCTGAAGCTTGAAGCAGTAGTAGCAGCAGCTAAGTGGCGGCAGCAGCAGCAGCAGCAGAAGCGGCCCCCGCAGCCTCCGCGAGCAACTGCAGGCGCCCCAGCCCCTTCGGGCGCACCTGTGGGTCTTCCCCACCTCCGTTCGTCCGCTCTGTCGCCTACCCTCGCGCCTGCAGCCAGCCGCTGCGCGCATTGTCGCGGCCGGCCAGGCCCTCTTCCCGTCTCCCTGCCAGCACCCACAGAGCCCTGTGTGCACTGTCGCGAGCCTCCGTACTCGCAGCAGGTCGACGCAGGCTCCTCATCTCCTTTGTGCGAGTATGCGCCCGTGCGCCTGCGACCTCCAGACGTCGGCCACCATCTGTAGACGACTTAACTCGCGGCTGCCTGCCTCCCTCTCCCACCCTCTCCCGCTCTCTCCTGCGTTCTCTCTCTCTCGCTCTCTCTCTCTCTCTCTCTCTCACAACACACTGTCACACACTACACCAATGCACACACACACCTACACTCACACTTTTACACACACACACACACCTATACTATAAACATATATATACGTATACTTATATATTGATACATATATACATATATATATATATATATATAGATTTATATACATATACATATACATATAGATATATATATATACTTATAATTATATACATAGTAGTATCTATATACTTATGTATTTGTATACATATATATATATATACATATATATATCTATATACTTATACATATACATATATATATACACATACATATATACATATATATATATCTATATAACTATATACATATATCTACATATCTAGATACATATACCCATATACATATATTATTATTATTATATATATATACTTATATAACTATACATATATACATATATACATATATATATATATATATATACACATATACACCTATATATATATATATATATGTATATATATATATATATCTACATATACAGATATACCTATACATTTATAACTATATATATATACATATAGATATATTTACTTATATACATACATATATATATATATTTTCACATTATTTACCATACGCTGTAACGTGGGAATATCTGCACCAGTTGCTGATATTCCCTGATACATGTGTACAAAAAGCATGGTTACATACATCATCCACCATCCATCCCACATTCCACGCGGCACCCAGTCGTTTTGGTTGCGTCTTTCTAGACGACGACCGACTCGATATCGTGCTACACTCCATCGCCGCCTCTACCCCCACCCCTTTATATATATAATATATACATATATATATACATACTATATTTACGTTATTTCTGTTTCGTTCTCCTGATAATCAAAAAGACAAAAAAAATATATAAGAGAAAAGATAATTTTTGACTTGCAGGTATCTCGTCTTGCGAATAGCAAGACTCGTTTTGGAACTCTATTTTGGCTAAAAGCCAAGGACACAATTTTGATGGTGTGCCTCAAGGACAAGGATTACCAGAAAAAAAATCTAAATAAGAAAAACACCAAAAACACAATAAATGAACGGAAGAGACTCATTGTAGGAAAAGTGTAGAAACTCGACTTGAACCCCACTTCCCTGAGTTCGACCCTGGGCCTAAAAGTGACAAGATAAAATCAAGTAGGCCAGGTTAAAAATTTTGTAAAGAGATGGTTAGGTCTGAATTAAGTTAACTACTATACACATTTCAACGATAAAATCATCATATTAACAACCTATCGGGGCCGACCAATCAAGTACCGGTACCTGCTCTGTAAAGTAGGGCACTGCTGCACCCAGCTAGTACCGGTACCGATGATGGATACTGGTACCATTTGGTACCCAATGAAAGCATATTGCAACAGCAGAAATGACGATGAGAAACAAAAAAATGATATAGAATGAATCAAGGAAACAAGATTTGATGAGAAGAGAAGAATGTACCTAGGGTATGAAGATTGGAGATGATTCTTCTTCTTCTTGGCAAGGGCTTGGGGGGACTTGTGGTGGAACTAGGGTTTGGTTGTGAAGAAATGAGGCAAGTGTTTGCACTTGACCTCTTTTATATGGGATGGGTCATGTGCTTGTCACATGACCACTTAAGTGGTTGAGAGAAGAAAAATTGATTACTTTGGTGTAGAAAAAAATAATGTGATCAACAACCTAAGTTAAGAAACCAAATTGCAAACAACACCCTAGTATTTCCAGACATATGGAAATATTACATTTTACCCCTCTTCTAGTAAGCATGGGTAATTTGCAAAAAAGCCCTTAGGAATTTTCATAAATACAAATAAAGTTTATATTAAACAAAATGTTAGATTGGAATCACTTTTATTATACAAAATCCTAATTTTCTCCTTATAAAGCAGAATTTCTATGCTGCAAGAGGTTTTGTAAACATGTCTGCCAATTGCTTTTTAGTGTCAATGAATTCTAATTGAATAGAGCCATGAAGAATATTATCTCTGAGGAAATGATGTCTAATGTCTATATGTTTGGTACGTGAATGATGTACTGGATTTTTGGATAGACTTATTACGCTTGTATTATCACATAATATCTTGGATTGTGCAAAAATTAATCCAAAGTTGGACAAATCTGTCTCATTCAAATGACCTGAGAGCAAGCAAGTGAAGCTACAATATACTCAGCTTCAGTTGTAGAAAGTGAAACGCAAGTCTGTTTCTTAGAGACCATGAGATTTGAGATTTTCCAATAAAATGGCATGTGCCGCTAGTGCTCTTTCGGTCTGTCCGACTTCCTACACAGTCTGCATCACTATAGGATGATAGATCTAAGGATTGTGCTTTAGGATAGAAAAGACCAAGGTCTTTTGTGTTGTTTAGGTATATAAATATTCTTTTTACTGCATTAAAATGTGATTCCTTGGGTTCAGACTGGAATCTCACACATAAACATGTAGCAAAAAGAATATCGGGCCTAGAAGCTGTGAGATATAGTAGTGAACCTATCATTCCCTGGTATTTCTTTTCATCTACCCTTTTGCCGGATAAATCTTCACCAAGAGAAGTAGATAGACCATTCGGAGTCTCTTTGCCATTTACATTTTCAAAGTCAAATTTCTTGAGAATTTCAAGAACATATTTTGTTTGACTAATGTAAATTCTTGTGTCTAATTGTTGAATTTGGAGTCCTAAAAAGAATCTGAGTTCACCCATCATACTCATTTCAAACTCAGTCTTCATAGTCTCACAGAAATGTTGACATAGGGAGTCCTTATTTGATCCAAATATAACATCATCGACATATATTTGAACCAATAAGATGTCATTACCTTCTTTTACAAAAAGAGTTGAATCAACAACTCCAATTCTAAAATCGTGCTGAAGAAGAAAGGTCCTGAGCCTATCATACCAGGCCTTGGGAGCTTGTTTAAGTCCATATAATACCTTATTGATCTTATATACATGCTCTGGGTGTGCTGGGTCCTTGAACCCAGGAGGCTGATTGACATAAACTTCTTCCTTATTATAACCATTAGGAAAAGTGCTCTTGACATCCATTTGATATAACTTGAAGTCCTTTGCACTTGCAAAGGCAAGTAGCATCCGTATGGACTCCAAGCAAGCAACAGGAGCATATGTCTCATCAAAGTCAATACCATCCTGTTGGTTATAGCCTTGAGCTACAACTCTGGCTTTATTTCTAATCACTGAACCAGATTCATCCAATTTATTTCGGAACACCCACTTGGTTTCAATGATGGAATTACCCTTAGAGGCAGGTGCCAAGTTCCATACATTGTTCCTAGTAAATTGGAGTAGCTCCTCCTGCATAGCTGCAACCAATGATTCATCCTTTAATGCCTCATCAACTTTCTTGGGTTCAAGTTGTGAAACAAAAGCATTAAGGACAAAATCAGCTCTAAAGTGAGATCCGGCTTTTATACCTTGTTCAATATCACCAATAATCTATTCTTGAGGGTGATCCTTATAGTGTACCCATTCTTTTGGAAGATCATGTACATTTCGTGAATCTTCTATTTTTGATACATCAATGAAGCAGGTATCTTCATCATCAGAATCTAAATGATTTGGTTCCAGTTCACCTAAGTTTGTTTCATCAAATGAAACATGCAAGGATTCTTCAATGACAAAAGTCCTTTTATTAAAGACTCAATAAGCTTTGCTTCTTATTGAATAGCCAATAAAAATGCCTTCATCACCTTTAGTATCAAACTTATCAAGCCGGTCACAGGTGTTTAATAAATAACATCTACTTCCAAACACCCTGAAATATGATATCCTAGGAGACTTCTCATAGTAAAGCTCATGTGGAGTTTTCTTAATAATAGGCCTTAAGAGTGTTCTATTTAGAACATAACATGCCGTATTAATGGCTTCTGCCTAGAAATATTTTTGAAGCCCAGACTCCAAGAGCAAAGTTTGGGCACATTCTTGTAGAGTGCGATTCTTGCGTTCTACAACATCATTTTGAGATGGAGCCCGAGGAAATGAAAATTCATGGGTTATGCAAGAATTGACACAAAAACTTGAAAATTTTTCATTTTCAAATTCACCCCCATGATCAGTCCTAAGTCTAAGAATAGAGGATGATTTTTCCTTTTGAAGTCTTCGAGTAAGACTTAGGAAGGAATCAAATGAGTCATCCTTATGTTACAAGAAGATGACCCAAGTGAACCTAGAGAAGTCATCAACAATAACTAGGCAAAATTTTGATCCATTTAGACTCTCAAATCGTGTTGGTCAAAATAGATCAAGGTGTAACAACTCTAATGGTCGTGTTGTTGAAACTAAGTCTTTAGGTTTAAAAAAAGTTTTATGCATTTTTCCGATTTCACACAACTTGCACAAAACATCAATCTTATAAGTTAGTTTAGGTAGGCCCCTTACTAACTCATTTTTTGTTAAGCGATTAAGATGTTTGTGATTAATGTGACCTAGCCTACGGTGGCAAAGATCTACTTTAATTTGGGAGGCAAGCAGACATTTTAAATACTCCTCTTTTGAAAAATGAAGAGCATAGATATTGTCATATCTAAATCCTTTAATTAAAATCATATTTGTTCCTTCTTTTAATATTTTAAATCCAACTTTAGTGAACAAAACATCACATCCACTATCACATATTTAACTAACACTAAGCAGGTTATGTTTTAAGTTTTCTACTAAAAGAACATTACATACTTGCTTAGAAGAGTTTCCTATTGTACCTTCACCAATAATGCGACAATGTTTGTTGTCGCCCAACTTGACGTGTCCTTCATCTTTGATTTTGGTCCATTTGATAAAGAGGTCAGAGTGTCCCGTCATGTGCTTGGAACACCCACTGTCTAGGATCCATTTGTCCTTTTTGACCTGCAAGACAATTTATTAAATCTATTTTAGGTACCCATTTTCTTTTAGGTCCTTGATGGTTAGTACCTTTCAAATCCTTAGGTTTATAAATCACTTTAGTGTTAGATCTATAATTCTTAGGATTCTTGACCTTTTGATAAATCCATGCATGTCTAATTGCATGTGATTTATTTTCTATGTTCTTTCTATTATTGAGCTTAGCTTTTAAATTATTGCAAAATTCTACATTCAGCCTAGTTGTTGTTTTTAGATTATTCAAAGTGTCCTTAAAGTGTTCACAAATATCCTCTAATTCTACTATTTTTGCATGTAATTGATTGTTAGTTTTTTTGGACATCTCTAATTATATTTCTAAATAAGATTTCTCTATTTCTAGAGTTCTATAATTATCATGAAAAACCTTATTTTCCTTTTTAGTCATCCTAGCCTTATTATATAAATCTTTATATGCTTGTACTAATTCATTAAAGGTGACTTCAGAATCTACCTCATTTTCTGAGTTGTCATCGTTTGCCATTAAGCAAAGATGTGCAACTTCTGTTTCTTCAGATTCTTCGGAAGATGATTCCACGTCGGAATCACTATCATCCCAAGTTTCCTTGTATGCCTTTCTTGAAATATTCTTTTTCTTTCGATCAAGTTCTTTGTCCTTCCTTTCTTCCTTCTTCTTCTTGATCATTGGACAATCTTTTCGTACGTGCCCTTTCTTTTTGCACTCAAAACAAATAATGTCATTTGAAAATTTATTGACTTTCTTACCTTATTTTCAGATGAATCTTCTGAATCTTCTTGTTAGAAGAGCAAGCTCCTCTTCTTTGTCGGAATTTGAGTCATCAAAGTCTGATACCTCCTTTAAAGCTTTGATAGCAAGCTCCTTTTTCTTGCTTATGGATTTTTCTTCATTCTTCATATTTCCAACTGAACTTCGTATGCCATGAGGCTTCTAATTAACTCATCTAAGGAGAGAATAGAAAGATCTTTTGCCTCTTGAATGGCTGTGGTCTTTGGAGACCAATCGCTTGTAAGGGATCTTAAGATTTTCCTTACAAGTTGTTCCCCCTTCAGCTTAACTCCAAGATTCTTCATGAGATTAATAATCTCTCCAAATCTTGTGAACATCCCTTTGATTGTTTTACCTTTCCGCATCCTGAAACACTCATAGCTTTCTGTTAGAATAGAAATATGTGTTTCTTTAGCTTTACTTGTACCTTCATAGGTGACATGCAATGTGTTCCATATCTCGCATGTGGACTCGCATGCAGAGATACGATTAAATTCTTCTCTTGATAATGCACAATAGAGTGCGTTCATCACTTTTGCATTTCCTGCGATCCTTTTCTTTTGTTCTACCGTCCATGACACTCCTTCTTGTGGCTCCAGATCCATGTACTTCTCTTGGATAAACATCCATGAGTCCTCATCCATGGCCTTGAGGAAGATTTGCATCCTCCTCTTCCAATATCCATAGTTCGTCCAATCAAAGTAGGGAGGATGGGTGGATGACTGTCCTTCGATGCACTTTACTGGAGATGCCATAGTGAAAGAGAATTGCCACTTCTTTTCTCAACCCGCTCTAATATCACCTGTAAGATCTGTAAATCACAAGCACACTAGAAGGGGGGATGAATAGTGTGGGAAATAAAAAATTACAAGACAAATCAAACCACAAAAACAAAGGCACAAGATGTATAGTGGTTTCCTCACCTGGGTACTCGACTACCTAAGTCTCCTGACTTAGGAATTTTAACCCGATTCCCTCAACCCAGAGGGAATCATTTAACTAATATCAGAGGTAATCAACGGGTTACCTCAACCCAAGTACAAGATATGAAGAAAAGATAAAGATACAGGTGTAAGCAAAATGTAAATAGAAGCTTACAACTATTTCCTAAGTCTCCAACAAGAGTATATCTTATAACAAGTATAACCAAATCTAACAAGAAAAACTAAGGTGTAAAATAAACGATTGATTACAGAAAAATACGATCGCCTTTGATGATTTTTTGCAAATGGTGAGATGCCTTGAAAGTTATGCAACAAAACAAACTCTCTTTCAGCTTGAAAATTAAGAATTGAAGGTGTAAGCAAGAGTATGATTTTTCTTTGGAGATGTGTCTAAAACGACACACAAAGAGTGCTTATATAGATCACTAATCACCTCTCCCACGAATTCTAGCTGTTAGGGGTATTTTAGGAACATTAGAATTATGATTAATTGCAAACTAGTCGTTCAGACTGGTCACAACGGTTAGTTGGTACTGGTATTGAACTCTTGGTACCGATACTAACTACATACAGTCAGTACAGCCAAATCACTGGATACCGGTACTCATTGTGAGTACCGGAACTTGTGACGCATAGTCTTGGGTCCTGTGACCTACATGTACCGGTACTCATGATGAGTACCGGTACTTATAATGCACAGTCTTGGGTCCTATGACATTCATGTAACGGTACTAATGATGAGTACCGATACTTGTAAGGTCCAGGAAAAAACCTAGTTCACAAACTGTGACCACTTGATTCCGGTACTCAAGATAAGTACTGGTACTTGATGTTCACAGTTTGGAACTTAGGTCTAAACCTATCCCGAGCAAGTACCAAAGATCAATTAGGGAAATCCAATCTAATCTAGGTGACTTTGTTTTGAAAGAGTCAATTTTGAGTTAAGAACTGAGTAAATGAATGATATTCTGGATCCTAGTTATCTCTACTTTGATTTTAATACCTAGATTATGTTTTACTTGTTTGGAGACATAGAAAAATTCTAAGATACAATAAAAATTAAAGTCTTCAAAAGCTTCTTCCTTCATGTGCAATCTTTTTGCTTGCATCCACAGATTCTTTTGACCTTGAATCTCTTCATAAACATATTAGATTTTAAAATGGTTTTGTCAACATCAAAACACAGAAGAGAGATGGAACTAGGGTCCAACACTGGCTTGCTCCGACAGTACGATTGGGTTCCTGCCTTTCGTTCGCAACTTACACATGGGCATACACACGACTTTTAGGAATTGTGCGTAAGCCAGTACATGGCGAATTGCATCCATCAAGGGGATGTTTATATGGACCTACTCAAAGGGCTTGACCAAATCATCCTCAGGTGCCACGGGTTTCGTTGTCTTCTTTCCCTTGGTCAAGGCCTCAGGAAATGGAGCCTTAGATGGTTCCTCTAGAATTGGCTTAGGGTCTTTATTAGGGATAGGTGTGTCCTGGATGATCAATTTAGGGTTAGGGTTTATGGTCTCAGGCATGTTGTGGCTAAGAAAGGGTGGGTCTTGTGTTGCTTTGCCACTACGGGTGGTGACGAAATTTAATCCTGCCTGATTTTGGTTTGGGTTGGGCAAAATAGGTGTTTGCTGTTGAAATTTTGAGCATGAAGTTGAAGCATATATCCTATCAGGGGATGGTGCAGAAGGGGCCTGATAAACAAAGTGGGCTTGGCCCTGATTTGGGTTTAGAATGCACCTCTGGTTCGACACGTTATTCGGGTTTGGAAGAGGTTGTGAAGGAAGTGCATCAGGCTGGCGAGCACTTGCTAGCAGGGCCAATTGATTTCATAACTCAAAGATCTCTTCTGTGTGTTGTCTTTGCATGTCAACCAAGGTTTGGAGAATCAAAGATGTATGATCTTTTTTAGGTGGTCCAGATTGAAAATTTTGAGTGGGCCTTGGTTGGGTGGGTTGATAAGGACGCGAAGCCTATGGTTGGGGTTGGAATTGAGGTCTTGGATTCAGGTTATTTCCTGACCACGAAAAGTTAGGATGATTACGCCATCTAGAGTTGTAAGTGTTGGAGAAAGGATTATTCTAGATGTCGTGAAGATCTTCGCAGGTCTGAGGAGCTCCAAGATAATCAGGGTACAAGGATTCAGAGTTCCCCCAACTGAGGTGGGCTGACCCGGAGTTGCCTCCGAAGCCATAATCAGATGGGGGTGGATATGCATCCATCCCTGGGGAGTGGTAGATGTTGTGCGTAGCCTCTCTTCCTGTTGGTGGGTGCGTGTATGTGCTTTGAGGTGCAGAGGTGGATTTGTGTAGATGGCGAGTGATGTCATCCACCTTCTTCTTGATAATGTAGAACTTGTCCAATTGACTGGCTACCAACTCCAGATCAACGGATGCAGAAAGGCCTCGGGATTCATGTACCCCCTGATTATTTGTCAAAGTATGGGTGGACATCCAATTGTACGTACCCAATGACTCATTATTCATTGAGTTCTCGCACATGTTCTCGAGAATTTCCCATATCGTGTCCTCAAGCTTACCCATGATGCTACCACCACAAGTTGCATTGACAAAGAGCTTGATGTCTTCACAGAGTCCATGGTAAAAGGATTGGACTTGTTCCCATTTTGGAACTCCGTGTTGGGGGCACTTACACATGAGATCCAGAAAATGATCCCATGCCTCGTGTAGAGATTCTCCTACTCCTTGGGAGAAGTGCATGATTTGGTGCTGCATCATGTTTGCACGACCAATGGGGTAGAATTTTTGCAGGAAGGTAGTTTGAAGTTCTCCCCATGTGTTGATCGTGTGTGGTTGAGTTTGAAACCAGTGAGCAGCTTTGTCAGCTAGAGAGAATGAGAAGAGCTTTAAGAGTAATCTGTCCTGATTCTGCACATCTGCCTCAAAAGTGTGAGCCAGATGTTTTAGGTTTTTGATGTGATGGAAAGGATCCTGGGAGTTCAAGCCATGAAATTTTGGGGTCATATGAAGCATGCTAGGCTTGAGATCTACCTCGGGTCCTCCCAAGGGAATGTTGATTAGGGGTTTGATTTCCACCGCTGTGGGATTATAGTGATCTCGCATTTGAGGACGTGGCGGTGGGTTGATGATGGCATTGATTAGCCCATTTTCGTGGGCTATTTAAGTATCTAAATGTCTATACATTAAATTAATTTTAACATTTAGGTAGCATACATTAGGATGCAAATAAATTAATTCATATTTTTAGCTTAAGTACATAATTCATGCATTTAGCATTAACCTAGGGTTGCATAAATTTAATTAGTTAATTAATTAGATGCACTATTTTAATTAATAGAGAAGTTAAGGTGTTATGTATAAATAACCCTAATTATTTTATTCTTTTATTCTTTTTCTCCTTGCACAGGTAACTCCTCCAGCTTTGCCTCCTCCTCCAGCACATCACATTCATGCTGCGGCATTTTGAATTTGAAATCAATGTGGCCGTGGCTACAGAAGGAGAAGGGAGAGCTGCCGTTGCAGAGGAGGACCCCACCCCTATTCATCACTGTGTAGAGAGTGCACTACTCTCATCCACTCCACCACCACCGGCCTCAACCGTGGCGAAAAGCCTCCACCACTGTGAGCATGCGGTGTGATAGGCCGCACCGCCCTTCGAAGCTTGCTCGCATCACCATGAATGCACGCTGCTCCACCATAAGCACACACAGGCGTCCATGCTACCATCTTCATTGCCATCACCAGCATCCACCTCCATCTTCTTCCCCATTCTCCATTTTTCCTCCACTATACCAAAAAGAACCCAAAACCCTTGCCACACCCATTCCAACACAAAGAGCTGCGACTCTTCCTGCCAGCAACTCACACCACCTCCAGTGCACCCTCACCTCAGCCACCGCAGCAGGCGTGCGTGCCCACCTCAACTGCTGCACGCACCTCCAGCCAGTGCACCACCTACGCACACGCTTCATCCAACCCACTGCACCCTCAAGTCTACCAGCGCATGCCCTCGCCTTTGCCCTCACCAGCCACTTGCGTGTGCACTCTCTCACCCTAGCACCCTCATCTCTGCCAGTGCACGCGCCAGCAACCCCCCTCTGCTCCATCAGACCCACCACGCGCCTCCAGCCCATCCAGCATGCCCGTACCTCCTTGCATTATCCAGAACCAGCACCCCTGCACTTTAGCCACCTCCGCTCGCCCACAGCACATGTTCCACGTGCCTTCACGCTCGCGTGCCAGCAGCCTGTGCTCTAGTACCCACACCTGGACACCCCTTGCGGCCTGCAGAGCCACGCCTCCACGCACCCACCTCCAGCGCCTCCCTGCAACACTTGCAGCTGGTGCCACGACCACGCTCGCACGCACCTGTGCGTCTAGTAGAGCTAGCGCCTCCACACGCCCACACGCCATGTGCGTCTGCAGGGCCTGTAGTGCCCGCGTGCTGCTCTCCTTGTGCCTGCAGCACGTGCAACAGCAGTAGGCTCCTCCACCGCTGCCACTCCTCTCCTCCGGTAGGCTGGCTCCGGCCATCTCACGACGCACCGCTGCCACCACCGTAAGGCCTCGCTTCAGCCGACCTCTTGTAGGAGTAGCTCCTCAATTGAACCTCTCTCCCATGCGCAAGGAGGAGAGAGGTAAAATCCTCTGCTTTTACGTTAATTACTATTTACATTTGAATGCCATTGCCACCAAAATCAACTTTAATTTATGATTATCTTATTGTGGTGAAATTGTGACTTCGTACTCATGCTTTCGGATAATTGTGTGGCTATTGTTATTCACATGTTTTAACATTTGTTTTGGATTAAAATGTGCGCAAATTTTCTCTAATGCGTGTCAATTGGAAATTACATAGAATCATCACATATTTACTGAATATTTCAGTGAGGTAAAATTGCACATCTACCCTTATATTTTTGAGTTATTGTGCATCTTCTTTCCATCGCATTTCATGTCAGATTTGACTATGGATTTCGCACTTGATAGAATGAATACAAAATAATCGAGATTTTATTGCATCATTGCCTTCCTGTGGACACAACCTGCTCTTCTACGAGTGGTTTAATTTTAATTTTAGTTGTTTTATTAAGCGGTTTTCCACCACTTTGATCCTACAACGATAAATCATCTTAATACATTATTCGAAAGCAAAAACCATCTTATCAAATGGCGCTGTTACCGGGGAGGCAACAAGCTTAATTAAATCGCATTCATTCATTCATTCACATTGATTTAATTTTTGAATCATATCTAACTCTGGATTTTTTTTTTCTGATGTGAGTGTAATGATCTGCCACACACATTCTACGACTCGCAATCACACCAACCATCATGAGAGGCGATCCTTGATGTTGCCAGAAGAGAAATTATTCAAGCTACCTTGCAATGAACTAGATCACTAGGAGGAGAAGGACGAGGATGCGACAATCATCTCTGTACATTTAGTCGCTGATTTGATTAGAGTAGAATTAAGACTTTAGACTTAATTTTTCATTGCACATTTGGTTTGAAACCCTTTTTCTGGGGTACAGTTGAGGGGTTTATTCCCTGATTTTGTTTTAGGCCCGTGTTGGGTAATTTTTGGGAGCGTGTTCTCTTTTCTTTAGATTTAGGTTTTTAATTTATTTTGCGGATTGTTTACCCTTTAATTTGATTGTGCATAAGTAGCTAAAAAAAAAAACTAAAAAAAAATGAGCTATCTGCTAGAAGTTGCTTGCCCCTAGGTTGTATCATTTAGGACTGAATGACCAGTATCTAGATCTAATTCTTGTCTTGCATATTGCATGAAGAATGTTGGAATCAGGTATGCACTTCTAACTTTGCATTTCTACCTGTCATGCAAATACTTTTGGATTAATTTCAAGACCACCTAATTTGTATTGAATAGATCTAAAAAGTGGTCACATATTTTCTGGAAAAAGGACTAATTAAAGGAGGGACATTTAAAAACGAAGGATTTGATTTTCAAACTTGGTGTACGATTCAAAATTCAAAATCTTTTGTGGTGTATGCACACTTATATCTCTTGCACCATGGCACGCTTTTAGACACTCCTTAGGTTTGGAAATACTAGGACAAGAGCCCTCCTATCATTGGATTATAAAGTGTTTAGAACTTGAGATCAAAGGTTTTGTAACTCCAATGAGGGGGATACCCTATCACGGATTTTTGGGGGTAGTTGAGAAGCACCACAAAAGCCATCTTCAAAGGAATGCTTACGCCTACTTGCATCCCTAGATCTTTCGTCTTTGGAGTTGCTCTACCATTTGAGATTTAGGGAAGAATACCTAAGCACCAACTAGGTCTTCTTAGGCAAGTCGTAGGTCGACAATAAGTGCGTAAATTGATTGAACAAATTGTATTATCACCTGCAATCTGACTTAAATCAAAAGCCTAGATTGGGAAAGACCTAAAAGGTCCTTTTTGAATTATGTTTTGCTTGGGGAATTCTGATTGAGGTGTGAGTTAGAATGGATCACATGGATTTTCATCCTTTCACATCTTGCCCACACCCTCACCCCCACTCTGCACTCTTCGATCCCATACGCAGAGATGGTCCATCCTTTGATGGACATAATGACAATCATTAGGATCCATTTTACTCTTATTATAGGAGTGTTGGCCTGTTTAAGCCCTAAATCAGTGAGCAAAACCTAGGAGCAGGATTTGCTTTGCCCAATATCCCACACACAATAGAAATACCCAACCCACCATCCGTAAATAATTATAATGGTTGGACAGACACTCCTAGGTACTATAAGCCTGAGCCTAACTTCTCTCATGATAGAAATGACCTCTCCTCCTTGAAGATGGAAATACAGAAAATGCAAGACGAAATGATTGAATTGTTTGGAGAACCTTCGAGAGCAGGCCAACAAGAAAGAGATGAAATTAGCCACCTAATCTATCCCATTAAGGATGACATACACCCATCTACAATTGATTTATCTCCCATGGGAGTGCTACACTTTAAGTTGGAGGGAAATTTTGGGGATTATGAAAGGGAGAATAGCTACTTTTCGAGGATCGATTTTGAAACCTCCCCATAGATGACACTTCCTTGAGAGATCCATGCCTTAAGTGGGAGGAAGATACATATGAAAGTAGCCATGCATTGGGATGAAGAAAGGTGGCAACCTGAAGATGATGATGATAAGGTTGAGTATCCACCTTAATTATATTGGAGTCAAAAGAAGGGAATGATGATACCATGGGATGACCTCGACCTAAATGATAGTATTTTCATGACATTTGATGAAATGGGATGAAGTCAAGTTGTTAATCCTGACCTCCCTTTTGATCACGAGATGGAACTCAAGCCCACACTTAGGGAACCTAACCCTGAAGAAATTGACCCAGTGTAAACCATTTACCTCAGATAGAGTACCCTAAGGGATCTACTGAGATATTAAATGATTCTAGACCTCGGGTATGTGATGAATCATATGATGAGGAGAAAGATGAATTATATAAAGAACCAACATTCAAGATTTGGAGTGACACTAAAAGTGATTATGTCTTATTTGAAGATTTAGCCCCTGAGGATGTCACAAATTTTACCAAATTAGGTTTCTTAGCACACCTATTGATGATATTTCTCCTCATGATGAAATGATGGAAAATTTGGAAGTAACTTCTAAGATTTATGAGGATTTACATATAGACTCCGGGGAAGATTTGAGTAAAGAACAAGAATCTGGAGATGACATTGATAGGATAATCCCTAGATCTGTTGCTTCCAACCTGCCTTGATTTATTTTGAAGTCACCCTCTGATTTGCTTATGTTTGAAGGTGAAATTTTGACTCCTGATGAAGTGCAGGAAGATACTTGCGATAGTGCAAGGAATGCTAGGGATGTAATTGAGGATTTGGAAAGATTGTTAGGGATGGACACTAAGATGATTAAACCCAACCTAGATCTTATGGCCATCTCGCAACCTCGAAACTTGGACACCCTAGATGATCCTTGCATTAGAGATTTACTCACTTTTGTTCTGATCGGGGGGCTTAACAAACCAATATTTCCTGTAATGGAGTATCGGGTATGGATTGATGATTTCTTTATTCAGTCCATTTCCCTGGGGGTTTATCTCTACACCATTCCTTCCCCATTCCTTTTGGAGGATCCTTGTCATCCTCCCCCTACCCCTTTGGAGGTTGTTATGCCAGTTTATCCTTTAGAACCTCTTCTGGTGACCTGGGAAGATTTCATTCCCATCTTGGTGGGGCGAACATTTGCTATCAGGATTCATCATCAGCTCGCCAACATCCTAGGTTACCTATTTTCTAGGCTAGCATTACTTTGCTCATTTTTAGGGCCTATTTCTGTGATCCTTGAACCTGATCTGCAAGTTCTTTGGCTACTCAGCTGCTAACAAAAGAATGGCAGTCCATCTCTGACCTAGGTAATATCCTTCTATGCATTGGGGACATTGTAAATTTTAGGCATGGGGGGATGTACTTGGGGATATACATAGCATTTACACATAGTGCATTCATGCATTTAGTTAAAGCATTCCACATTGCATATATTTGCATTAGAAAAAAAAAGTTTTGAGCTTAACTGGCTAGGTCCTACATTCTTAAACAAATCAGAACTCTAGGTGAGACTAATTTGGTTCTATGGTCGAACTTTAGAAGCTAAGTGAGGTACTAGCTTTAGACCTTTAGGGTCCTTTGTGGACTTAAAAACTTAAGTAGGAGTTAAGTTGCGGACCATTCCTCAAGAGGTTGAAGAAGGAAAGCTAGCGATTGAGTTAAAAGGTGGGGTAGTACCTGGAGTCTTGTTCTGCCTTTTGGTTTATAGGTCCTTGTAACCCAAGCATCCAAATTTCACATACTTGGTCTTGTGTAAGTAATCACCTTAATTGATTTCTTAAAAGAAATTTGGTTCTCTTAGTTTTGACTTAGGAGAGGCTTGAAAACACAATTTGATTGGAAGAGTTCCTGCCGCTGGAGGCATGGAGCATATACTCACCTTGAGGATGCGATGATAATATATTACCTCCTCGGTGCTTGTCTCTTAGGATATCCATCCTACTGGGGGCATGTAAGTGCATTGTGCGGTTCAGGTACCATGGGCGGCTCTATCTTGAAGTGTCGATTGCCACAGGCCTGAATTCGCTTAAAAAATCCATGGGCGATACTATCTCGAAGTGTTGATTGCCAGGAGTTCTTGGGGTCGCTATGAGCAGTGCTATCTTGAAGCATCAAAAGCCAAGCACCCTTTGAGGTATGGTGATGGGGACAATGAATCTAACACAGACTGTGTTGATAGCTGATCCGAGGTTAGACTTAGAGGAATCAAAAAAAAAAAAATATTATTCAAAAAAACAAAATCCTTTTTCGTTTAACCCAAATAACTCAGACCAATGCACATGCATGGATGCTTTAATCTCAGGGATCAATAAACCTTATGGTAGAGTCAGAAATCAGAGAAAGTTGTGCCTGCAACCTATCTTTAGCCGACCTAGTCTATAACTTAGCAACTACTTGGGAACCCTAGGTCTAAAGTCTGAATTTAATATGTTTCTAAAGGATGACCGATTGGGTTGGCTAGTTTATTTGGAGTTCTAGGTTTTGCTTGATTTTGCTAAGGAGTAGCAAAAACTAGGCATGGGGATATTTGATTAGCCCATATTCGTGCGCTATTTAAGTATCTAAATGTCTAGACATTAAATTAATTTTAACATTTAGGTAGCATACATTAGAATGTAAATAAATTAATTCATATTTTTAGCTTAAGTACATAATTCATGCATTTAGAATTAACCTAGGGTTGCATACATTTAATTAGTTAATTAATTAGATGCACTATTTTAATTAACATAGAAGTTAAGGTGTTATGTATAAATAACCCTAATTATTTTATTCTTTTATTCTTTTTCTCCTTGCATAGGTAACTCCTCCAGCTACGCCTTCTCCTCCTGTGCATCACATTCATGCTGCGGCATTTTGAATTTGAAATCAGTGTGGCCGTGGCTACAAAAGGAGAAGGGAGAGCTGCCGTTAAGGAGAAGGCCCCCACCCCTATTCATCACTGTGCATAGGTGCACCACTCTCATCCACTCCACCACCACTAGCCTCAACCATGGCGGCAAGCCTCCACCACCGTGGGTGTGTGGTGCGACAGGCCGCACCATCATTCGGAGCTTGCTCGCATCACCGTGAATGCATGCTACTCCACCATAAGCACACATAGGTGTGCATGCTACCATCTTCACTGCCATCACCAACATCCACCTCCATCTTCTTCCCCATTCTCTCTTTTTTCCTCCACTCCACCAAAAAGAACCCAAAACCTCGTCATACCCATTGTAGCACAAAGAGTTGCAACTCTTCCTACCAGCAACTCACACCACCTCCAGCGCACCCTCACCTTAGCCACTGCAGCGGGCGTGCACGCCCACCTCAACCGCCGCCCGCACCTCCAGCCAGCACACCACCCACGCACACGCTGCATCCAGCCCACCACGCCTTCACTTCATCCAGCCCACCACGCTCTCAACTCTGCTAGCACACGCCCCCACCTTCGCACTCACCAGCAACCTGCGTGCACATGCTCTCACCCCAACACCCTCATCTCAGCCAGCTCACGTGCCAGCAGCCCCCTGCCGCTCCATCAGACCCACCACATGCGTCTACCCAAGCCAGCACGCCCGTGCCTCCTCGCATTCTCAAGAGCCAGTGCCCCTGCACTTCTGCCACCTCCACTCGCCCACAGCGCACGTTCCACGTGCCTTCACGCCCGCACACCAGTAGCCCGCACTACAACACCCACGCCCGCGCACCGCTTGCGGCCTGCAGAGCTGTGCCTCCACGCGCCCACCTCTAGCACCTCCCTGCAGCACCTGCAGCCAGCGCCACCACCACTCCCGCATGCACCTGTGAGTCCAGCAAAGCCTGTGCCTCCACATGCCCACATGCCGCGTGCATCTGCAGTGCCTGCAGTACCCGCGCACTACTCTCCTTGCACCTGCAGTACACGCGGTAGCAGCAGGCTCCTCCACCGCCGCCACTCCTCTCCTCTGGTAGGTTGGCTTCGGCCATCTCATGACGAACCGCTGACACCACCACGAAGGCCTCACTTCAGTCGACCTCTTGTAGGAGTAGCTCCTTGATTGAACCTCTCTCCCATGCGCAAGGAGGAGAGAGGTAAAATCCTCTGCTTTTACGTTAATTACTATTTACATTTGAATGCCATTGCCACCAAAATCAATTTTAATTTATGATTATTTTATTGTGGTGAAATTGTGACTTCATACTCATGCTTTCTAATAATTGTGTGGCTATTGTTATTCACATGTTTTAACATTGGTTTTGGATTAAAATG
Organism: Thalassia testudinum; assembly: GCA_037157565.1. Classification (NCBI taxonomy): domain Eukaryota; kingdom Viridiplantae; phylum Streptophyta; class Magnoliopsida; order Alismatales; family Hydrocharitaceae; genus Thalassia; species Thalassia testudinum. Next base: position 123,692,026 of record JAZHRO010000014.1, on the reverse strand, counting down.
TGCACAAATTTTCTCTAATGCATGTCAATTGGAAATTACATAGAATCATCACATATTTATTGAATATTTTAGTGAGAAAAAATGGCACATCTACCCTTATATTTTCGAGTTATTGTGCATCTTCTTTCCATTGCATTTCATGTCAAATTTGACAATGGATTTCGTGCTTGATTGAAAGAATACGAAATAATCGAGATTTTATTGCATCATTGCCTCCCTGTGGACAAGATCTGCTCTTTTGTGAGTGGTTTAATTTTAATTTTAATTATTTTGTTAAGCGATTTTAGACCACTTTGATCCTACAACGATAAATCATCTTAATACATTATTCGAAAGCAAAAGCCATCTTATCAAGCATCGATTTGGTTTCGAAAATTATTTAGTTCTCAAAATATGCAAAAATCCTTTTCCCTCATGCATTCACATGAGAGATTGGGAAGGTTTGAGAGCTTAGGATTTAGCTCAAAAGGAAGGTAATTTCTTGGTGAACTTCCCTTTCAAATTTGAGAGGGATTCGTCAAGAAATCAAGGAGAACTAGCCATATTTAGGTCGTCGGAATTTGTACGAATAGGATTCATGGTGGTAGGGACCTATTTGAAGAAACTAATGACAAAGATAGGGGCCTTTTTGTAATAAATTCAAAAGCTAGGGGCCCATGTTGAAAAAAGGAAGTCAAACTTGGAGCAAAGTGCAAACTAGGTTGAAACTATCTCAAATTGGACCCAAATTTTGCTATGAACCTAATTTGGACCTATGGAATCCAATGGTGAAGTTGGATTTTGGTTTAGACCTAGTTTGATTGGGAAATTTGCATAATAACCCAAATTAGGGTAAATGTTGGTATGAGACTCTATTTTGAGTTAAGATGGGTTTTGATGGTCAAATTAAAGGTGCCAAACCCTAAAGAATATTTTCTATGAATTTTAGTGAATTTTACCCTGACTAGAACCTCGGTTACTTAAGCAGGTCTGCTTTTAGGATTTCATAAGTCATTTAATTCTCAAAACATGCGAAAACCCTTTTCTGTCTGTATTAACCGACTTATTGGACGTTTAAGGTCATTTGACCCTTAATCAGCCCCTGACAAAACCTACGGTTATTCTATTTTTGTGATAGAATGGTAAATTTGTTGAAAGAACCTTGTATTCTTATTTTCTTCTAAAATCAATGTTTTATGTCCTTAAGACCTTTTGATGGATATATAGGAGCTTTCATTGACTTAACTAGATTAAACTGAGCTAGTTATGGCTCATGATGGTGTTCCCATCAATTGCGTTGTGTTATGTTGCATTGGTAGTTACAATAAAAAGAAATAAAGGAAAAAATAGAGAAAAAAAGAAAAAAATATATAGAAAAAAAGAAAAGAGAGAAAATTATAAAAAAGTGTTTGATTTCATAGTTGTGTTTGTGTTAATTCGTTATGAATAAATTTCATTGAGGCAACAATACCTACTACCATTTGCAATCCACCAAATATAATTCGTTCCTACTTTTCTGGCTGACGAATTCTAACTTAGTTGTAGGGTTATCAGATCTTTATTAAAGTGTTAATGCCATGTGAGGCTATAAATATTGAGTGTATTTACACAATCTGGTGAAATGTGAGCTCAAAAAAAATAGAAAAAGAGAGAGAGTGAGTGCAAAGGAGCTAAAAGAGAGTACAGTTTTGAGCCTCTCTGGGTTGACTTGTTTGATAATCTAGAGATCTAAAGTCTGTAGTACTAGTCTCTATGTAGCACCAGATGAGCGTGAGCCACCAAATATAAAAACATTTGACTCAGACATCTTCAACGTAAGTTAGAAAGTCGACGAAGAAAGTTTAGATTATTGGTATCCCTGAGGGAAGAAGTTTGTCTATTCTGATAGAATTCTTCCAAAGGTCAAGTATGAAGTTTAAGTGTAGGTTGGCTTTCCACTTGGATTCAATGCTTAAGCTACTATCACTACACTTTCACGTCAGCTGGACTTCTAAATTTTTGAAAAAAAATAGGAAGAAATCTACCGTCAAACCCTTGACAATAGAATAACCAGTCCTTTGAGGGGCTGAGTTGTAAATAGCATGGATTAAATGCCTTGCATTCATTTTTCATTCTTGCGTTTGCTAGGGACTTGCAAAGTTTAGTTATGGGGTTATGATCGCCTAGCAATCAAAGGTTTAAAATGCCTAGATTAAGGTAGACTTCTAACATAGTTATTAATATTGGATTCATTCTATGCATAGTTTGCATTTGCATCATGTTTACTTGCTTATTTATAAATAATGCATTTTAATGATCTAATTATGATATAATGTCTTATCTTTTGATTGCAGCTCCATACGAGCATAATAAATCAAGAAAAAGACCAAGAAATAAGATGAAGGAAATGAGAAGAAAAGATCCAAGAAGTCAAGGAATAGAAGAAGAAATAAAAGGAGAAGACGAAGAGAAATAAACTCATGAACCCATCCACCACCAAATAAACCTATTCCTAAACCCACCTAATTATGCCTCAAGCCAATTTCTTTTTCCTACTCTCAATTTCCCTATTTATGAAACCACCTAGATCCTAATTAAACCTCACCTATTCCGAACTAGACCCAGTGTAACCTAATATAGGCTAACCCAAAAGCCATGCAACTTCACCCCAAATCCTACGTCCACGGTCATTGCCATAAAATCCCACCAATTCATATCACTTCTCAAATCCCACGTCCACCGTTCCCATGCAACAAAATCATTCCCAACACCCTACGTAACTTATGCCCCAAACCATATGCATACAACACCAACCATTCCACGAAAACATAATCCAAATCCCATATCCCACACCAAATCCCCCAGCACGTCAAACACATCGACCACGCCCATCCTCCCTCACCGACTTTTCTCCATTGAAAAAAACCATCCAACTGGAAATCCGACGTATTCCCTCACCTCTCCATTTATCTTCTCTCTCACTCTCTCGTATTTACAAAAAAAAAAAATCAAACCCACGTACCCAATATCCGCAACCGAAATTTATCTTATCACCCTTACACCGACGTTACAACATCCAAATATCCTTCCAACTATTTCCCACCAAATATCCCCACGGCCGAATTATCTCCACCGAATATAAAATCCAACGCCCTCTACCTCTCTCTAGGAAGCACCCCATCCATCCCTCCTCCTCTTCTCCTACCGATCATCATCTCTGTCTCCTTTCTACTCCACCACTCACCAAGGCCATCCTTAGTAGATCATTGCTACTCCACCACTCACTTCAAAGGTTACCAAGGATTACTTCCTGGTGCCCTTTTTCTTATAGATTGTTTTTCTCCTTATTTTTATTAGTTAATTTCTAGTATATTTAGTTCTAGTAATTTCAGTACTTATCTTATTAAATATTCAACTATGTGCAACAAGCTTTGGTGATTGCTATTTAAAAAAAAAAAATTTGCTTCAAATCTTGCCTCATATATCTTTCTAGTATCTAATTCGAGTAGATCTTTATTTTCAAAAATAAAAAATCCAAAAAAAAAGTTGCAAAACAAAATTCGAAAAAGAAAAACATATTCGTATTAGGAGTCTAGTTAGCATATCGATTTCAATTTCGCATTTTTTGCCTCCTTGAGTTTGACTCGGACTTACCAAGTTCTCGTTACATTTTATTTGTCAACGTGTTTTCATGCTATACTACAATGAATCATTTAAAAACGTGATTTCACGTCCAACAGAACCTAAATCTGTAAATGATTCATTCACTTATGATTTTTGAATTGTAGCAATGCAAGAAGAATTGAACCAATTTGAAAGAAATGATATTTAGAAATTAGTTCCTAAGCCAAAATCTCAATCTATCATTAGAACAAAATGGGTCTTTAGAAATATGCCTGATGAATTAAAAAAAGTTGTAAGAAACAAAGCCAAACTTGTGGCTAAAGGCTACAATCAAGAAGAAAGAATTGATCTTAATGAAACCTATGTCTTCTAGCTAGACTAGAATTCATTGGATGTTACTAGCTTTTGGTGCTTATATGGGATTTAAACCATTCCAGATGGACGTCAAAAGTGTGTTTCTCAATAGATTTCTAAAAGAAGTTTATATGAAACAAACCCCTGGCTTTGAAAGTACAAAAAACCTTGACCATGTTTTCAAACTAAATAAAGTATTATACAAACTTAATCAAGTTCCTTGAGCTTGGTATGAAAATCTATGAAACTACTTAATAGAAAATGAGTTCAAAATTGGCTTAATTGATCCAACCTTATTTACTAAGAAAAAAGATGACCAACTAATTATAATCCAAATTTATGTTGGCGAAAAAATATTTGGTGCTACTAATGATCTTCTATGCCAAGAGTTTGCAAAAGTTATGCAGGATCAATTCGAGATGAGCCTGATGGGAGAATTAAAGTTCTTCCTAGGGTTATAGATTGATCAGCTGGAAGATGGAATCTTCATTTCGTAGATCAAATACACAAAGGAGATTTGAAGAAGTTCGGAATGGATAAAACAAAAGGAAAAGACACACTAATGGCTACCAGAGCACAACTCAAAGAAGATGAGTCAGATAAGTGCATAGATGAGAAGTTATATAGAGGTATGATAGGATCTTTGTTGTACATGACTACTTGTAGACTTGACATACATTTTAGTTCTTGTCTATGTGCTAGATTTGAAGTAAACCCTAAGGAATGCCTTAAAATGGATATGTAGGTACCTGCTTAACACTGAAAAAAGGGTTTAGGGTTTGTTTGTTCTATCCTAAATCAACCAAACTTGACTTACTCTCCTATTGTGATACTGATTATGCAGGAAGTTAGACTGATTGCAAGAGTACTAGTGAAACGTGCCAATTTCTCAAAAATTCCCTAGTATCTTGGATCAACAAGAAACAAAACAATGTCTCCATATCCACAACTGAAGCTGAATATATTGCTGCCTCTTTAGTATGTTCATAGATCTTGTGGATGAAACAAACACTTAGAGATTTTGGACTAAAATTTGAAAACACTAGAATCCTTTATGACAATATTAGTGCAATAAACCTGTCCAAAAATCCTATTCAACATTCTAGAACAAAACATATGTTAGTGGCATAAGAAGGGGGTGTGGAATTGTTCAATAAAATTCATAAACAATCGCAACTAAAAATGTGCAGGTATTTAGAGAGGAAACCCTTGAGGGAAAAACCTCTACCTAAATCTTTCAATCAAGGATTTTGCCCCTACACAAGTAGGAATTACTAGCAAAAAGTAATTTTACAATTCCCCTCTTCCTGAACAAACCCCAAAAGGAGTTTCGCCCCTCTGCTAAGAGGAAATGGGAAACCCACAAACTGGGTAGCCAAATAAACTATCAGAAATAATAAGATATATTCCTATAGGCCTTGAAAAAAAGAATTAGAATACTCCCTTATCAAACCTATGAGTAGCAGGAAGAAGGTTTGCTCTCAAAAAACAACAACACAAATGAAGCACAAGAGAGCACACAAGCGAGCACAAATGAGATCAAGATCTTTGCAAATGAATAGAATGCATTTTTCTTTGTTGTGTGTGCTTAAGTCTACCTATGGGGGCATATATAGGTGTATAGGGTCAGATTTAGGTCTAGGAAGTCATTGAAATTTGAATTGAAATGGAATAAATTAAGGTAGAATGGCTACAGTACATTTACTCAAAGTTTGACTGTATCAGACTTTCAAAAAACCATGATAGACGTCTAAAAAGACTATTTCAGACGTCAGAGAATAAACTAGGATGTCTAAAAAAGCTCTAGAGAAAAAGTAGTCGTTACTGGATTCCACAAGATCAAATACAAGAACGTTTGAACAAAATCTTAGACATCTAAACATATAGTTTCAAACGTCTGAAAATTAAATTGGACATTTGACAAAGCTTCAGGGTCAAAGTAATCATTACCGGAATGAAGTTAGACCCAAATAGGGATCTAAAGACATATGGTTATACATCTTACTGGATGTTTGATTAAGAGTGTAGACGACTTAAAAAGAATCATTAGACGTTTGAATAAATGCAATGATGTTTGGCAGCCTACAACTGTCCAAAATCAAGGAGAAACTGACATAGTCAATTGTAGTCAATTTGATCTTTGGATAGAAAGTGAACGTTGATCAGTTTCAGATGGCTCAAGAAGACGACAGACATCTGAAATACACCTAAGATTATGACCAATGTTCTATTGTGTTAAAGGGATATCAAAAGCTCGAGGAGGCATCTGAAAGAAAATACTAGATGTCTGGAGAAGATAGCAAACGTCTGAAAAACCTACATAGAAGTGGTTGCAAAGATTGGCTATGAATCTAGGCTCTGGACAAGATCTTGGACGTCTAGAGAAGTAAATAAGATGTCTTGTAAATCATGCTCAGATGTCTGAAGGGGAAAAGAGACATCTGAAAAAACCAATAGAAGTAAATCTTTACAAATATAAGGATACGAATATGGATAGGACAATTCTAAAAGCATCCTAAGGATAATTCAAGGCTTTTTTACATTCTAAGAAAATAAATAAAATAGACTATAAAAGAAGTTCTTTTGACCTTCCTTTTCCTCGATCCTTTTCTTTGAATCCTTCCTGCAATATGTTAGTCTTTTCCAAGAAATAGCTCATTTATCATTATAAAAAATATTATTATAGACATATTAACAGTAATCTCCCCCTTTTTTGTAATGACAAAAAATATTTATATGGTGTACTCCCCTTAAATAAATGCTTATGTGCTCCTCCTATCAAGAAAAAAACTTAGATGCTTTTATCAATCATGTCTCCCCCTTTTGGCATTAGCAAAAAAATAAATGCTTTAAGATAAAGACATTCTCAAATAAAAATCAAATTGAAATGAGAAAGTTAGAAACAAACATACTACATGAGAGTCAATAATGCCACAAACTAATAAAACAAGAAGAAATCATGATGATCATAACAAGGATTTAATAACACTGAAAGTACATTCCTAATTGGCGCAAAGCAGCCATCTATAGACAAGAATCAAAGTTTCTTCTTTCCTTTGGAGCATCCAGACTCCAAGTTCTTCATGCGGTCATCAAGACAAGAATGTTGCAAAGCATATTGATTTGTGAAGCTCCTCAGATAATCATGATCTTCATGTTGCCTCTTCAGTTGAAGGTTCATTCCATCAAACATGGTTTTTTGAAAAGCCTCTTGATTTCCCTGTACATTTTCCTAAGAGTATTCCCAAGAAATGGAATAGAAGGAATGAATATAAGGAATGGGAAGAATGAGAGGGACTTGTGAGGAAGTAGGAGATTGAGAAGGTGGAGACTGAGGAACTTCTTCCTCTATTTGTTCTTCTTCAATTCCTTTCTTAAGACCCATAAGAAGTAAAGTAGTGTGATAAAACTTATTAACAGATTCATCGACAAATTGGCATTTCAAATCAAAATTGAAATGGAGAAGCATGTTGGAAATAAAGGCACCTAAAGAAAGGTTCCTACGGTGTGTGCTACATATTGTATCTATGATTAAATCACACCAATTCAATTTTGTTCGATTTTGAAAAGCATATAGGATGCAGGAAATCTCCCTAGAAATGTAACGACCCGATTCCCGAGTCCCTACGAGACACGAGAACCGGACCGACTCGACTAATCCCAAGACCCAGTCGTCCAACGAGGAAGTAACCAAAAGACAGTAAAATAAACCACATTCAGCATGAATATAACTAACAGTAAAAAGTACAGCAGTAAGGAAAGAAACTACTACAGTAGGCACCACCACAACAGTAAAACAACATATATCATATAACAAAAACTGCAGGTAAAGAAGGTACAGCGGAAACAAAACTACTCACTAGAACAGAAACAAAAGAAGGTACAAAACTGTGGCAACTCTACTGGACCCTACTCGGCCCAGCGTCCTCTGCAGCCGCCGACCCTGGCTGCTCAACACCTGGTCCTGAAAAAGGTAACGAGTGTAACACGTCAGCAAAACGCTGAGTAGAGTGGCAAACTAACTAAAGGCAACAGTAGAGTGTACAGTAGCTGTTATGTTCTATTACTTCCTTTATTTACATCTTTCAATTTTTCTCACTATTTCATTTACTTCTCAGATCCTTTACTTGATCTCGAATGTCCTCGTGGGACGATCTTGATTGCAGTCTTTTCCAACAGTAGAAGTAGCACGTGGTGCTCTCCTGGCCGGGAGAGTCCCCCGTGGTGATCCTACCCTCAGTCAACCACCCCAAGGTCACTGACAGACGTAACGGTGACTACGGCACGCGCGATAAACGCACAGGTAGCTAGCCCGTACTGGCACGCGGTCAGTCGTTTCCGTTAACGGGTGCGCCCAAAGCACAGCACGGAACCAGGGCAGAGCCCTCTCAGTAACAGGGGTCCAACCCCTCCACAGTAACCAAACCGGGGCCTTGCCCCTCCACAGTCCGCGCACCCTCGTCTGACTACCCTGGTTTGCCCTAGTGGGCCTAACAAGTCGGTGAAGGAGGCTAGCAGAACCCCGGGGCCCGTGGGGTAGCTAGTACTCTCCTAACACTACTAGCTCTCCTCGGTACTACGTACACGAGGGCCAACAAGTCGGTACAGAGCGGCCAAGCCTAACCCCGGGTCCCTGGGGCGGCTGGCCCCACTCTGCACTAAAACAGGTACAGGTACTTCCCTTGGTACTGCGTACCCAAGAGACAGTACAACTACATCTCAGTTCCATTCCTTTTCTTTCCAGGAGTTCCACTCCTAATTCCCCGTAGGGTTCCAGCCCTTTATCTCAGAACATCATATGTTTCACTTTCCAGATTCACGTTCTCAATTTCCATGATCTCAAACATGTTTCTTTGTTCATAACAGGCAGCTGTTAATTAATTTCACAGGCAGCTTATATATTCCTTTCCATTTTTCCAAGACTGCAGTAATATACATTCCACTAGTTTTTTCCATCCTAGGATTCATGCCATATCCTAGGATCTATCATACAATCTAGTTTTCCGGCCCTAGGATTTATGCAACACCTAGGAGCTATCATTCCATACATTTCTCATTCCTAGGGTTCATGCAATGCCCTAGGTTCTAGTTATGGTTCCATACTTTAACAGATTTTATTAATGCTTAAAACCACTCTACCAGGTACAACGGAAGTAATGGGGGCGTGGTCGGGAATCCCGCGCGCCTCCGCGACTCTCAAGACGGCAATCGAACGAGGTCCTATCACAAGGATCAAACACAAGGAGTGTCTCAAAACAGTGTATAGCTACTGTAAGCGGGTAGAGGAATAAATTCTGAATCGACGCAACTCGAATCGTGGAAGACGGAGCCCAAACGGGCCCTAAACGGGTCGAGAAAGACAATACTGTGCAAAATCAGACGTCTGGAACTCCTTCCAGACGTCTTAAACGGTGGATCAGAGAATTACCTGTTCGGCGTGGTTCCCCGGACGTCCAGAAGTCTGTGGCGACGTCTCTCCTAGATCCCAGACGTCCGATGGTCTCTCCGGACGTCTGGAGGTCACTCCCGCCGTCTGGTACAACTTCCAGACGTCGGATTCGCAAAGGATGACGAATCCGAACACCTGCGCACAGCCAACCCTCCTCCTTCAGTACGGTCAGTCGACAAAAGAAGAAGGAGAAAGCAGAACTCACCTTTCAGACGTCTGTATGATCACACAGACGTCGACCTTGCCGTCTGGATATCAGTCCAGACGTCTGATTCTGGAGATTTTTCCAGAATCAGAACCTCGCTCGGCCTCCGCTCGCGACGCCGCCCGCGTCGCACCTCGCGCGTTCGCTGCTCCGCCCGCAGCAGGTCCCTCTTCGCGACGCTCTGCGCCCCCTGCGCCCTCCGCCGGCCGGCCAAGCCGCTCCCGGCGAGCTCGCCCTCACGGCAGAGTCCCGCCCTCGCACGCCGCAGCTCCTCCGCGCCTTTGCTGCGCCGCTGCCGCTGCGCCCTCGCGTCCGCTCGCTCCGCCCGCAGCAGGAGAGGAGGAAGATGGTGGAGACGGGAGGGGAGGCGCGCCCCCTCCCCCCTTTTAACGCCGCGCGGAGAGGAGGAGAGAGACGGCCGCAGTCGCCTGCAGCCGCAGAGAAGATGCGGATCGCAGGTCTGCGCGCACAGGCACGCAGACGAATATCCCGTGCGAATATAACTGTTCGTCAGACGTCTGTAAACTATCCCGGACGTCTGGTCAGACGTCTGGATGTGATCCCAGACGTCTTGACAGACGTCTGGGCCACCTCCCAGACGTCTTAAAATACGTCTGGGGTACGCGCTCGTTACAATATAACAAACTCAAAGGAAGTTTCGTCCCCGAAACTTGCGCCAACTAGGGTGCGGAAAAAGGATGTCCAAATAACCATAACAAACTCAAAGAGGACCGAAGCCGGTCCGAAAAGACGTACCCGCGAAAAGCTCTGGGTACCGCTCCCGCATTGCCGCCTCAGGCTCCCAGGTAGCCTCCTCGTACCGCTGGCTCCTCCACAAAACCTTTACCAGGGGTACTTGCTTTCGTCTCAACCTGCGGACTGCTCGGTCTAGGATCTGCACTGGCCGCTCGGGGTAGGTCAGGTCGTCGCTCACCTCGACGCTCTCGTGACTCAGTACGTGGCTGAGATCGGCTACGTACTTCCTGAGGTTGGACACGTGGAACACGTCGTGCACACCAGAAAGCTGCGGGGGAAGGGCAAGTCTGTAAGCAATGGGTCCAACCCGCTCCAGGACCTCGAAGGGCCCCACGAACCTCGGCGCGAGCTTCCCTCTCACCCCAAACCGCTGTAAGCCCTTCATGGGCGAAACACGAAGAAAGACGTGGTCCCCAACCTCGAACTGCACCTCTCTGCGTCTGCGATCTGCGTAGCTCTTCTGTCTGCTCCTGACAGTGCGGAGTCGTCTGTGGATCTGTTCAACTACCTCCTGACTCTGCCGGATCAACCTGGGGCCAACCTCCCACTTGGTCCCCACCTCAACCCAACTCAAGGGTGCCGTGCATTTCCGTCCGTACAGAGCCTCGTAGGGAGCCATGCCGATGCTCGAGTGATAACTGTTGTTGTATGCAAACTCTGCCAGGGGCAGGTGTTCCTCCCAAGAGCCCCTCCAGTCTAGTACACAGGCACGCAAAAGATCCTCAAGTGTCTGTATCGTGCGTTCCGACTGTCCGTCCGTCTGGGGGTGGTAAGCCGTGCTAAACCTCAACCTCGTCCCCAAAGCCTGCTGAAACTCAGCCCAAAACTGGGACGTAAAGCGGGTATCCCGGTCGGATACGATCTCCCGCGGAACTCCGTGTAGTCGCACCACATCACGGATATACCTCTCTGCCAACTGTGCTGGTCCCAAAGTGACTCGGATCGGCAAGAATCGTGCCGTCTTCGTCAACCTATCCACTATTACCCAGACCGCGTCGTGTCCTCGCTGGGTAACAGGTAAACCCACCACCAAGTCCATGGTGATGCTCTCCCACTTCCACTCTGGCACTGGAAGCGGCTGAAGCGGCCCTGCAGGCCTCTGATGCTCGGCTTTCACCTGCTGGCACACTAAGCACTGCTGCACGAACTCACCCACATCCCGCTTCATCCCTCTCCACCAGAACTCGCGTCTCAAGTCATGGTACATTTTCGTGTTTCCGGGATGTATGGTGAATCTGGAACCGTGTGCCTCAGTCAGGAGCTCTCTCAACAGCTCCTCGTCTCTGGGGACGCACAGCCGTCCCCTCAAGCGTAACACCTGGTCTGTGAAAGAGAAGTCCCCTGGGTCCCCTGACAGTACTCTGTCGCGCAAAGACTGCAAGTACGGATCGGCCATCTGTCCCGTGATGATGCGGTCTATCAACTCTGGTCTGGTCTGCCGTGTCACCGTCACTGCCCCACAGTATCCTCGTAACTCTAGAGGTCGCCAACTGCCCACCTCCTCCAAAAGGCTCCAACTCTGTAACTGTAGACTGGCCAAGCGTGCGGGCGCCTTACGGCTCAAGGCGTCAGCCACCACATTGGCCTTTCCCGGGTGGTAGGAGATGCTGCAGTCGTAGTCCTTCAGGAGCTCCAACCAACGTCTCTGTCTCATATTGAGCTCCTTCTGGTCAAAAAGATATCTGAGGCTCTTGTGATCTGTAAAAATCTCGAAGGTCTCACCGTACAAGTAGTGCCTCCATGTCTTCAGCGCGAAGACAACAGCTGCCAACTCTAGGTCATGGGTAGGGTAGGTATGCTCATGGGGCTTCAGTTGCCGCGAAGCGTAAGCGACCACGTGACCCCTCTGCATGAGCACACCTCCTAACCCCTGCAAGGAAGCGTCCGTGTACACGACGAACCCGCCACTACTGTCAGGAATGGTGAGCACGGGAGCCGAGGTCAACCTCTCCTTCAGCTCCAGAAAACACGCCTCACAGGCGTCTGTCCAAGTGAAAGGCACATCCTTCCGAGTCAACTGTGTCATAGGACGTGCAATCTGCGAAAACCCTCTGATGAACCGTCTGTAGTAACCTGCCAGTCCCAGGAAACTGCGAATCTCAGTGACTGAACGCGGTCTCTCCCACCTGAGCACTGCCTCGACCTTGGCGGGATCCACCGCCAGGCCGTCTCCAGAGATCACATGACCCAAAAAGGTCACCTCCCTCAACCAGAACTCGCACTTGCTGTATTTGGCGTACAGCCTGCGTCGTCTCAGAGTGTCCAGAACCATCCGCAAGTGCTGTCCGTGCTGCGTCCGATCTCTAGAATAGATGAGTACATCATCTATGAAAACCACCACAAACTGGTCCAAGTACGGTCTGAACACCCGGTTCATCAGGTCCATGAAAGCAGCGGGGGCATTGGTCAGCCCAAACGGCATGACCAAAAACTCGTAGTGTCCGTACCGGGTGCGGAAAGCTGTCTTGGAGATGTCGGTCTCCCTGATCCTCAACTGGTGGTATCCAGACCTCAAGTCGATCTTGGAAAACACCGTGGCACACCGCAACTGGTCAAACAAATCGTCAATCCTCGGCAGCGGATATCGGTTCTTGATGGTGACCCTATTCAGCTGTCTGTAGTCCACACAAAGGCGTAGGGTCCCATCCTTCTTCTTCACAAACAGTACCGGGGCTCCCCAGGGAGACGCACTGGGCCTCACGAAACCTTTCTCCAAAAGGTCCTGCAACTGAGACTTGAGCTCTCGCAGCTCAAGCGGTGCCATCCTGTATGGCGCGGTGGAGATGGGGTTGGTCCCTGGTACTAGTGAGATCTCAAACTCGATCTCACGCTCGGGCGGTAGTCCTGGTAACTCGTCTGGAAACACGTCGGGGTACTCTCTGACCACCGGGATGCTCTGGAAGTCTGCCACGGGGCTGTGCTCTGCCACCACACAAGCTAAGAAGCCCTCACACCCTTGGCTCAAAAGTCTCGCCGCCCGAAGTGCCGAAATGCACCTGAAACCTCCGTCCACTGGCTGCCCGTGAAACTCGAAGGAAGGCAACTCCGGAATGGAGAAGACAATCTTCCTCTCAAAGCAGTCTACCAATGCGTGGTAAGCGGACAGCCAATCCATCCCCAGGATCACCCCAAAGTCCTCCATCTGTATCATAATCAGGTCAGCTGGCAGGCTGTGTCCCCCGATGCTGACCCCGCAACCCGTGTACACCTCCTCAGCTACAAACAGCTGACCACTCGGACCTCTGATTACGAACGGGTTCTCTAACAATGTATAATCCTGGTCCAAACTAACTGCGAAACTGTCTGCGACAAACGAGTGCGTAGCGCCGGAATCGAAAAGCGTGTAAACGAGTCTGCCAGAAACTGAAACCATACCTGCTACCACGGATCCCGAAGCTCTGGCGTCCCTGTGTGTTAGGGCGTTGATACGCCCCTCAGCTCTAGGTGCGGACGAAGCAGCCACACTCTGCGTCGGACGGGTAGGTGCTGGCCGGTACCCTCCTCGCGACTGCGGTCCTCCTCCTCGCGCCTGGAAACCGCGGCCTCCTGCGCGCCCTCCAGTGCTCTGCGCGGGAAGTATCTGCTGACCTCCTGCCCTAGATGGGCAGTCCCTCCTGACGTGGCCCGGCTGGCCACACTGGTAGCAGAGGGGAACCCGACTCCCGCCCTCAGTGAGTCCCTGCTGTCGGCTAGGCGGGGGTCCGGTGCTGGCGACTGGCCCCTGTCGAGGGCCCCTAAAGGCCAGTGATGGCCCTGCACAACGTGACGGCTCTCCTGCGGACGCCACGTGTCTCCGTTCTCGCCGGCCCTGTGAGAAGTCTGGCTGAAAGGGCCTCTTCCGCCCGCCGTCGGTCTCTCGCGCGGACGGGTTGGTCTCCTCGTAAGTCATGGCTGCCTCTACCACCCTCGAAAACGTCGGCAGCTTCAGGGGTTTGACATACCCCCGGATCGCAGGCCGGAGCCCCTCGGTGAACCTCCAAAGGCGCTCCTCCTCAGTGGCTACCGCTGTCGCTGCAAAGCGGGACAGCTCCAAGAAACGCGTGCGGTACGCGCTCACGGTCATCGTCCCTTGGCGGAGAGTGTGGAACTCCCGCCTCCTCTGGTCCTGCCACGTCTGGGGAAAGTACTGCTCGCAGAAGAGGGTGACGAACTGGTCCCACGTCGGCTCGTCCCTCTCCTGTCCCCGGACCGCCCTCCACCACCGGTGTGCCGCACTCTCCAGCTGGTACGTGGCAAAGGCCACGCGGCACTCCACCGGGGGGCGAAGGGTGTCGAAGATCTTCTCCAGCTGCTCAAGCCAGTCCTCTGCCTCGGTCGGGTCCTCATCCCCCTTGAAGGAGGGGGGCTTCAGCTTCCGGAACTGCCCGAAAAGCTCGAAGTGGTGCTGTAGGGGAGGTGCTGGTGCACCTCCAGGCGAAGGTGCCTCGTGTACAGAAGTGTCGGAGGAAGGTGGGGGCGGCAGGGGCCCATCCCCTCCCTCGTGTCCGGCGCCGCGTCCGTCGCGTGGTCCCACAGAGGACTCCCCCTCTGCAACCCCAGGAGGAGGTGCTCGGGGCGGTGGGTGGAGCTCCTCTCGTACAATATCCCGTATCAGTCGGGCGAGGTCCTGGGCCTGGATGCCAGGGAGTGGTGGCTGGTCCACCGAGACGTCAACGACAGCACGTCCACCTCGCCGCCCTCGCCCTCGGCCGCGCCCGCGGCCAGTCTCGCCAGTCCCACGACGAGGCATCTCCTGCAAGGAGACGCGAAACAAAACGGAAACGTCAAAACAGACGGGTACCTAACAACACTTCTAAGAGCTCAAGTCAAGAGATATGTTGTGGTGGCTACTCTAGCTATAAACATGTGAATTGGTTATTTTCCAGTCAGTTGATTCACTTCTCGGGACGACCTTGCTCTGATACCATCTTGTAACGACCCGATTCCCGAGTCCCTACGAGACACGAGAACCGGACCGACTCGACTAATCCCAAGACCCAGTCGTCCAACGAGGAAGTAACCAAAAGACAGTAAAATAAACCACATTCAGCATGAATATAACTAACAGTAAAAAGTACAGCAGTAAGGAAAGAAACTACTACAGTAGGCACCACCACAACAGTAAAACAACATATATCATATAACAAAAACTGCAGGTAAAGAAGGTACAGCGGAAACAAAACTACTCACTAGAACAGAAACAAAAGAAGGTACAAAACTGTGGCAACTCTACTGGACCCTACTCGGCCCAGCGTCCTCTGCAGCCGCCGACCCTGGCTGCTCAACACCTGGTCCTGAAAAAGGTAACGAGTGTAACACGTCAGCAAAACGCTGAGTAGAGTGGCAAACTAACTAAAGGCAACAGTAGAGTGTACAGTAGCTGTTATGTTCTATTACTTCCTTTATTTACATCTTTCAATTTTTCTCACTATTTCATTTACTTCTCAGATCCTTTACTTGATCTCGAATGTCCTCGTGGGACGATCTTGATTGCAGTCTTTTCCAACAGTAGAAGTAGCACGTGGTGCTCTCCTGGTCGGGAGAGTCCCCCGTGGTGATCCTACCCTCAGTCAACCACCCCAAGGTCACTGACAGACGTAACGGTGACTACGGCACGCGCGATAAACGCACAGGTAGCTAGCCCGTACTGGCACGCGGTCAGTCGTTTCCGTTAACGGGTGCGCCCAAAGCACAGCACGGAACCAGGGCAGAGCCCTCTCAGTAACAGGGGTCCAACCCCTCCACAGTAACCAAACCGGGGCCTTGCCCCTCCACAGTCCGCGCACCCTCGTCTGACTACCCTGGTTTGCCCTAGTGGGCCTAACAAGTCGGTGAAGGAGGCTAGCAGAACCCCGGGGCCCGTGGGGTAGCTAGTACTCTCCTAACACTACTAGCTCTCCTCGGTACTACGTACACGAGGGCCAACAAGTCGGTACAGAGCGGCCAAGCCTAACCCCGGGTCCCTGGGGCGGCTGGCCCCACTCTGCACTAAAACAGGTACAGGTACTTCCCTTGGTACTGCGTACCCAAGAGACAGTACAACTACATCTCAGTTCCATTCCTTTTCTTTCCAGGAGTTCCACTCCTAATTCCCCGTAGGGTTCCAGCCCTTTATCTCAGAACATCATATGTTTCACTTTCCAGATTCACGTTCTCAATTTCCATGATCTCAAACATGTTTCTTTGTTCATAACAGGCAGCTGTTAATTAATTTCACAGGCAGCTTATATATTCCTTTCCATTTTTCCAAGACTGCAGTAATATACATTCCACTAGTTTTTTCCATCCTAGGATTCATGCCATATCCTAGGATCTATCATACAATCTAGTTTTCCGGCCCTAGGATTTATGCAACACCTAGGAGCTATCATTCCATACATTTCTCATTCCTAGGGTTCATGCAATGCCCTAGGTTCTAGTTATGGTTCCATACTTTAACAGATTTTATTAATGCTTAAAACCACTCTACCAGGTACAACGGAAGTAATGGGGGCGTGGTCGGGAATCCCGCGCGCCTCCGCGACTCTCAAGACGGCAATCGAACGAGGTCCTATCACAAGGATCAAACACAAGGAGTGTCTCAAAACAGTGTATAGCTACTGTAAGCGGGTAGAGGAATAAATTCTGAATCGACGCAACTCGAATCGTGGAAGACGGAGCCCAAACGGGCCCTAAACGGGTCGAGAAAGACAATACTGTGCAAAATCAGACGTCTGGAACTCCTTCCAGACGTCTTAAACGGTGGATCAGAGAATTACCTGTTCGGCGTGGTTCCCCGGACGTCCAGAAGTCTGTGGCGACGTCTCTCCTAGATCCCAGACGTCCGATGGTCTCTCCGGACGTCTGGAGGTCACTCCCGCCGTCTGGTACAACTTCCAGACGTCGGATTCGCAAAGGATGACGAATCCGAACACCTGCGCACAGCCAACCCTCCTCCTTCAGTACGGTCAGTCGACAAAAGAAGAAGGAGAAAGCAGAACTCACCTTTCAGACGTCTGTATGATCACACAGACGTCGACCTTGCCGTCTGGATATCAGTCCAGACGTCTGATTCTGGAGATTTTTCCAGAATCAGAACCTCGCTCGGCCTCCGCTCGCGACGCCGCCCGCGTCGCACCTCGCGCGTCCGCTGCTCCGCCCGCAGCAGGTCCCTCTTCGCGACGCTCTGCGCCCCCTGCGCCCTCCGCCGGCCGGCCAAGCCGCTCCCGGCGAGCTCGCCCTCACGGCAGAGTCCCGCCCTCGCACGCCGCAGCTCCTCCGCGCCTTTGCTGCGCCGCTGCCGCTGCGCCCTCGCGTCCGCTCGCTCCGCCCGCAGCAGGAGAGGAGGAAGATGGTGGAGACGGGAGGGGAGGCGCGCCCCCTCCCCCCTTTTAACGCCGCGCGGAGAGGAGGAGAGAGACGGCCGCAGTCGCCTGCAGCCGCAGAGAAGATGCGGATCGCAGGTCTGCGCGCACAGGCGCGCAGACGAATATCCCGTGCGAATATAACTGTTCGTCAGACGTCTGTAAACTATCCCGGACGTCTGGTCAGACGTCTGGATGTGATCCCAGACGTCTTGACAGACGTCTGGGCCACCTCCCAGACATCTTAAAATACGTCTGGGGTACGCGCTCGTTACAAGAAATGTGATCAAACGATGTTGATTTTCCATGTAAGTTCCATGAGACAAGTCTAGCTAAAATGTAAGGGACAACCTTAAGATGATGAGATTCTTGTTTCATCCCTTCAAAATAAATGTCATCATTAACTAATGTTTTTCTAACAGTGGAGAAGGTTACTTCTTTTGCAATGTCTCTCCAAAGAACTCCTGAGTCGGCAGTGCTAGCAATAGAAGAAATTACTTCATTAGTCATGGTAAAGGATACGTTCAAAGCACTAGATTTTAGGATAGAGGTAGTAGGTGTGGAGTCATTCAATAGATTGGCATAAAACAATTTCACAAGCTTGGGAAAGATGCCAAGAATTTTTCCTCTAGGAAAAAATTCTTCATCAAAGAAATGTTGAATTCCTTGGGCTTGAAATAGGGCTAGGAGACCATAATCCTTAAAGTCACCCCATTTAATTGGTCTACAACCCTTGACTTTAAACTTCTCAAAATTATTAAGTTTTTGGGAGGCATTTTGATTAGGCAAAATTGTTTCACTACATTAGGTAATTCTTCTTCTTCAGGAGGTGGATTACTAGGTCCAGCACTCTTTTTCTTCCTACGAGGAAAAATGAGGAAAAGAGAGAAGAACAAGCTTTTAAGAAATACCTGTTTAGTGCAGAGTGGGGCCAGCCACCCCAGGGACCCAGGGTTAGGATTGGCCGCTCTGTACCGACTTGTTGGCCCTCGTGTACGTAGTACCGAGGAGAGCTACTAGTGTTAGGAGAGTACTAGCTACCCCACGGGCCCCGGGGTTCTGCTAGCCTCCTTCACCGACTTGTTAGGCCCACTAGGGCAAACCAGGGTAGTCAGGCGAGGGTGCGCGGACTGTGGAGGGGCAAGGCCCCGGTTTGGTTACTGTGGAGGGGTTGGACCCCTGTTACTGAGAGGGCTCTGCCCTGGTTTCGTGCTGTGCTTTGGGCGCACCCGTTAACGGAAACGACTGACCGCGTGCCAGTGCGGGCTAGCTACCTATGCGTTTATCCCGCGTGCCGTAGTCACCGTTACGTCTGTCAGTGACCTTGGGGTGGTTGACTGAGGGTAGGATCACCACGGGGGACTCTCCCGACCAGGAGAGCACCACGTGCTACTTCTACTTTTGGAAAAGACTGCAATCAAGATCGTTCCCATGAGGACATTCGAGATCAAGTAAAGGATTTGAGAAATAAATGAAATAGTGAGAAAATTGAAAGATGTAAATAAAGGAAGTAATAGAACATAACAGCTACTGTACACTCTACTGTTGCCTTTAGTTTGTTTGCCACTCTACTCAGCGTTTTGCTGACGTGTTACACTCGTTACCTTTTTCAGGACCAGGTGTTGAGCAGCCAGGGTCGGCGGCTGCAGAGGACGCTGGGCCGGTTAGGGTCCAGTAGAGTTTACCACAGTCTTTTGTACCTCTTTTGTTTCTGTTCTAGTGAGTAGTTTTTGTTTCCGCTGTACTTTCTTTACCTGCAGTTCTTGTTATATGATAAATGTTGTTCTACTGTTGTGGTGGTACCTACTGTAGTAGTTTCTTTCCTTACTGCTGTACTTTCTTACTGTTAGTTATATTCATGCTGAATGTGGTTTATTTTACTGTCTTTTGGTTACTTCCTCGTTGGACGACTAGGTCTTGGAATTAGTCGAGTCGGTCCGGTTCTCGTGTCTCGTAGGGACTCGGGAACCGGGTCGTTACATCTTTAAAAACTCTCTACACAAATTATCATTAGTAGAACCAAAAATAATATCATCCTCATAAATTTGAATACATATTAAATCATTAAGTTGATTCTTAATAAAAAGAGTTGTATTTACCTTTCCCATTATAAAACGTGATTTATTGAGATAATTTTCTAATCTCTCATACCATGCCCTAGGTGCTTGCTTGAGACCATAAAGGCCTTCCTAAGCTTATACACTTGATTAGGAAATTCAAAATTTATAAACCTAGGAGGTTGGGCTATATAAACTTCTTTTATAAATCCATTTAAGAAAGTTGATTTTACATCCATTTGAAATAATTTAAGACCTAAATGTGATGCAAATGCAAGAAGCATTTAAATTGATTCAAGTCTAGCTACAAGAGCATAAGTTTCTTCATAATCTATACCATCTTGTTGATTATAACCTTGTGCAACAAGTCTAGCCTTATTTCTTACTACTTGACCATCTTCATTAGTTTTATTTCTAAATACCCATTTAGCCCCTATAATAGAATTATCACTTGGTTTAGAAACTAATTCCCATACTTGATTTCTTTCAAACTGATTTAGTTCTTGTTGCATAGAAGTATCTGTGAAGAATCTAAACAAGCTTGATCAACAGTTTTGGGTTCAAGTTGAGATAGAAAAGCAGTTAGAACAAAGTTAACTTGTGATCTAGTTTTGACTTTGTCATTAACCTCTGCTATTATTTGTTCTTTTGGATGATCCTTATGAAAGCTCTATTCTTTAGGAAGATTATGTATATTTTTATCTTTAATGTGTGATACATCTATAAAGGGTATATCCTCATCATCACTATCTACTACTTCAGCTTGTTTATTATCTATAGAAGAATTTTCATGGAACTTGATATGAAAAGTTTCTTCTACCATTAGATTTCTCTTATTGAATACTCAATAAGCTTTACGTCAGGATGAATATCCTATGAATATACATTTGTCTCTCCTAGCATCAAACTTATCAAGATTTTCCTTACTGAGAAGTATATAGCACTTACTTACAAATATTTTGAAATAACTAATTTTAGGTATTCTATTATAATAAAGTTCAAAACTCTATTTAGTACATAGCAAGCCATGTTAGTGGCTTCAGCCCAAAAATACTCTAGAAGACCAGATTCTATAAGAAGTGTGAGAGCACATTCTTGAAGAGTCTGATTTTTTCGTTCCTCTACACCATTTTGTTGTAGAGCTCTAGGAAATGAAAACTCATGTTTTATTCCTAGTTCTCCACAATAATGAGAAAAATCTTGATTTTCAATTTCTTCTCCAGGATCGGATCGAATTCGAGAAATCATATATCCTTTCTCATTTTGAACAAGTTTTAAAAACTTGCTAAAAATTTTTAGTGTTTGGTCTTTAATTTTAACAAAATATATCCATCTAAAACTTGAATAATCATCAACAATTACAAGACAATATCTACTATCATTTAAACTGCTTATTCTAGTTGGTTCAAATAAATCTAAGTGCAAGAGTTCTAAAGGTCTAGATGTAGAGACTATATTTTTGCTTTTGAAACAACATTTATTCAACTTACCAAGTGTACATACAGCACAAAATGTTTTTGAATTAAACCTTTTCTTAGGCAATCTTTTAACTAATTCATACTTGACTAATTTATTTAAGTATTTGAAATGCAAATAACCTAATCATTTATTCCAAGTAAACATTTCATCATTCGAAACTACTAAACAATCATAAGTTTCATTTTTATTTATTTCAACAATATATATATCCTTATATCATTTTCCAGTTAGAAGAATTTCATTTTTTATACTATCAAATATCATAAAAAATTTAGCACTAAACAAAATATCATATCCTCACAAGTCTTACTTACACTTAAAAGATTGTGTTTTATTCCTTTTACCAATGCAACTTGACTAAAAGATGCATTACCTTTACCAATAATACCTGTACCTATAATCTGTCCTTTGTGGTTGTTCCCGAATGTAACGGAACCACCTTACTTGTATGTTTTCTCCGTAAAGAATTCCTTGTTGCCCGTCATATGCTTGGAACATCCACTATCCATGATCCAAGTTCCTTTGCTTTTGTCCTACAAAATATGATCATCTTTGAGTTGATCTTCTTGACCTCTCTACTATCTTTCACTACAATAAAAATGACCTTTAATGGTGAATTAGACAGTAGCATATAATGCATTTGCCACTAATTCCTTAAATTTAGTGGCAAATTTTTTTATTTTCCATAATAACATTTTGTCAAGTGACAATTAGTATTAGTGGCAATTATATTTGCCGCTATTGACTTTGATTAATGGAAATTATTATTTATGCCACTATAATATTTTTGTCAAATAACAATTAGCATTAATGGCAAATATATATACACTATAGTCTTTGATTTAGTGACAATTGTTACTTATGCCACTATCTTTAATGATGCTAATAAATTAACGTAACCAAAATAATAAAAATAACAAGAACTTCACTTATTGATGTCTTTTTAATTAGGCATCATTTTAAAAAAAATTAAATACAAGCATTAAAAAAAAGACCATCACCAAACATTCCATCCATCATTCCCTTTTCATCTCAGCATCCTGCATTTGTAAGAAAATTTCCTACGCTCTCCATTCCCACAAAAAAATTTCCCTCACACTTTTTCCCTTCCCTCCCTTGAATCAAACTCAAAACCCTTCTATCCTCCCTAAATACCTTCCCTGACTCTCCCCTCAATCCTTCTTCTCCTCCTTTACATCGCCCTCACCTCATCAGCCCCTCTTCCACCTCACTCTCCTCCACCTCATCGACGCATTCACCCTCCTCCTTGACCTCGTAAATTTGCACCCCCTCCTCTACCTCGTCAGCATCCTCATCCGTGTCATCGTCGACGTGTTTGCCCTCCTTCGCCTCGCCCTGCTACCTCTCCGACCACTTCCACCACCCTCCTCAAAGGTGAGCTCTCTCAACCCTTCTCTCTGATAACCTCCGTCACCCTCTCTTCCTCCCTTAGCCGTGATCCCAACCAACACCCCACCGCGCTCCTCCCCTCCCTCAATCGCCCCGTCGATGACCCCACACCACCCTCCTCCCCTACGTTAACCGCTACCACCACCTCCTTCACCCCCTCCCCGTCCTCCAATTGTGCTCCACCACACTCCCTCAGTGCCCCCTACCACCCCCCCTTCCGATGTTGCCCTACCACCCTCCCTCAGTCCCCCTGATGATCCCAGCACCATCCTCCTCCCTAAAACTTGTTTTTTTTCCTATCCCTCTTTTTCCTACTTTGATTTATAAACAAAATTGAGTCCTTTCTTGGCTTTGCTCCAAAAAAATCCAAAAAGAAATGAAAAACCTAAATCACACTAATATTCCTAATTACTAATGAACTACAAATCCAAAACAAACAAAAGCAAACTTTCTAAAGCATAAACCAACACAATTCCTGACAGTTCATGTCTTCAGTGTCACGTTTTAGGAGTTTCATTATGCTGGGTAACTTTTTTCACTTTACAAACATATTGATTTTGAAAGAATCTCCATGTTGCTGGACATTCTAAATCATTGTGGCGATTAATGTTGATTTCACAGCATGCAAGAAAACATGTTAATTCTTATTATTTGTTCACCAACAAAGGTAACACAAAACTTGTGGTTGAATGGAGTAGCTTAGCTTGTTAGGGTTTTCAGTTCCCATTTGAATGCACCAAATGTGTGTCATAAGTGGGATATAATGGATTGTGAATGGGTGGATGAAAAGCATAAGAGTTATCAAGTTAGTGTAGTGTAATTCCTAATTTATTTCATTCTAATTGCTAAAAGTTATCAATTTTTTCGTTTCGAGAAAAAATTAGTTTTTGCATCTGTTTTGCATATTAATTATAGTTTGCATTTAGATGGTTTGGTTCATCTTGTAAATTACTCTTTGCTTGCAGGATATGATTTTGCTCTTAAGTTCTTGAATTTGCAATTTCTAATTAGTTAAGTTTTTTTTTCGTGAGATCGATGAAATTATGTAATTCCGTAATCCATCTTATTTAGTTCCTATTTGCCTACCTGTAGTTTCTGATTTTTATTTTGTAGCTAATTTATAGCATCATATACAATTAATGTTTTATGTTCCTATATTTTAACTTTTTGCTATTCTTGAGAAAGCACCTAGATAAGAAACTGATGCCTCGGCATTGTGAGCCTTGTCATCTTTGAGCACCTCACACTGTTTGATAGAACTTATAATGGGTCTTGCTAAAAATTTATGAATTGCATACTGCGATTTTAAACACAATATATTAAAGCTATGAAAGAATGCTAAACAAAATATCCTCTCTGCTGTATTTTCTAATCACCATTGAATTGCTAATACTATGTGAAATTTTGACTAAAATCATAAATCCTAAAGCATAATAGTTTCCGAAGATGAGTTCAATTATACAAAATCTAAAATTCTTAGATGAGGGTAGTTACATATAATAAATCCAAAATAATTTGGCCTATTTTGACTAATAATATTCATTTCTGCTTAAATCCACTTGCAATGAGAAATAAAATGAAAATAGTTGACAGGCACTTTAAGGATAGTTAAATACCTGTTACTTTTAAGATTGCAAGAGGTTATTGCTACAAAGCATAGGAACTTCCAAACATCTGTATTTTGGAGGCTTTATTAGGAGGATATAGGAAGTATAAGTGGCATGGAAGTTCTTTGCTTAGATTGAATTGAAAACAATTGGACTAGTTCATAAATTTGTTTAAGGATGGTTGTTCAATGAACATGCACGGATGCTTTAATATCAGGGATCAATAAACCTTAGGGTAGAGTTAGAAATCAGGGAAACTTGTGCCTACAACTCGTCTTTAGTCGACCTAGTCTGTAACTTATCAACTACTTGGGAACCTTAGGTCTAAAGACTGAACTTAACATGTTTCTAAACGAAGACCGATTGGGTTGGTTAGTCTACATGGAGTGCTAGGTTTTTGCTTGGATTTGCTATGGACTAGCAAAAACTATGCATGGGGGTATTTGACTAGCCCATATTTGTTGGCTATTGAAGTATTTAAGTGTCTAAACATTAAGTTAGTTTTAACATTTAGATAGTATACACTAGGATGTAAATAAATTAATTCATATTTTTAGCCTAACTGCATAATTCATGCATTTAGAATTAACCTAGGATTGCATACATTTAATTAGTTAATTAATTTGGTGCATTACACACACTATTTTAATTAAAATAGAAGTTAAGGAGTTATGTATAAATAATCCTAATTATTTTATTATTCTTTTTTTTTCTTCATTCCAGGTAACCACTCCTTCTCTGCCTCCTTCTGCGCATCAGCATTGACTTGACGGTGGGCTTTTGAATTTCAAATCTTTGTAGCTGTGGCTACAAAGGAGGAGGAAGGGCTGTCGTTCAAGAATAGGCCACCACCCCTTTCCTCTCTACGTAGAGAGCTACGTTTCTCATCCACTCCGCACCACCAGCCTCAACCACAACAGTGCGCCTCCACCACCATGGCCATGTGGTGTGACAACCCACACCGCCAAGAGTCCCTACATCACTGTGCTACATTTTCCCTTCAAGCGTAGATCCCAACTTCTGCACACCCCACGCACCCTAGCCACGCCCACTACAGCACACAGAGCTGCAACCTCTCCTGCCCGTGCCATAGCCCTGCCAAGCACGCCACTGCACGTCCATCCAGCCAGTGCACTTCATCTTCTACAGCAGACCACCCGCATGCGCTGCACCTCAACCGCCACCCGCACCTCCAGCCAGCGTACCACCAGTGCACACGCCACATCCAACCCCCGCTCCTCCTTCTGCTCGTGCGCATAGGAGCTAACATGTGCCTTCACCTCCATGCGCCCTCGCCTCAGTGCCTGCATGCCCCCGTCTCAATGCCTCTAGCACCCCCTACAGCACCTGCAGTTGTGTGGCCACCAAAGCCCGTGCGCACCTGTGTGGCCTGCAATGCCCGCCCCCTTCAATGTGAGTCACCCTGCTCCCTTCTATGCACACAGCACCTCCACGCGTGCTCACCTTCAGCACCTATAGCGCTTGCACATAGCTCTACACCCCTCTAGCAAGCGCAGCCACAGCAAGAGGTCGGAAACCACCCTTCGCTGGAGCTCCATTTGGCCGACTCCAACCGTCTCGCAACTTGCCGCCGCCACTGTTACGAAGTGCTTGATCCGGCCAATTTATTCCCAGAAGAGTTCCTCGAATGGACCTCTCTCCCGTGCGCGAGGAGAGAAGTACAATCCTCTGCTTTTACTCTCATTAATAATTACATTTGAATGCCATTGCGAAACTTTCACTTTTATTTTAATATTTGAATTATTAAGTAAAATTGCAACTTCATGCTCATCTTTTCTCATAATTACTTGGCTTTTGTTATTCACATCTTTTGACATTAGTTTTGGGTTAAGATGTGCACAAATTCTCTCTAATGCATGTCATTTGGAAATTACAGAGATTAATCACATATTTATTGAATATTTTAGTGAGGAAAAATTACACATATAACCTTACATTTTTGAGTTATTGTGTCTTCTTTTCGTCGCATTTCATGTCAGATTTGACTATGGATTTCGCACTTGATTGAACAAGTACAACAAAAATATTCATGAATTTATTGCATCATTGTCTCCTTGTTGACACGACCCGCTCTTCTGTAAGTGGTTAATTTTTATTGTAATTATTTTGTTAAGCGATTTTCCACCACTTTGTTACTAAAATGACAAATCATCTGATTCACATTATTCGAAAGTGAAACCTGACTTATCATCCGACGTTTTTGAATCTTACCATGATTTCGGAGAACCTCTATTTCCTGACTTCGATGAGCCAATCTACAACCTCAGCTCACATGATTCATTCTCTGACTCTGACTCTGAGGTCCCTGCTCCCGAGATCACTAATTTAGCTTCAGGTTCCATTGAAATGGAATCATTGCTTTTCGATCCTCAGGAATCAAAACCAGAAAATGTCGAGAGTGACTACAACCCAGAGTTTGAATCTTTTCTCGACTCAGATTTCCCTCATCCTATAAACACTCTTCAGGCATTCACTTTTGAATTTGAGAGCTACTATGAGGACTCTCTAAATGAAACCACCTGTAACTCCTTTCTAAAAGAGCCCTCATGCACAATTCTTATTGAAGCCACCTCCTCCACATATGTAGAACCTATCTAAGCCTGTTTTCAACCCCAACCCACAACCGGACTCAATTTCTATTCTGATTACCCTCTTACTGAGCCAATTGCAGATGATTCACCTCCACATCTATATCGGGTTTCAGACATTGATCAGACTTAAGACCATGCTCCATCATCCTCTGATCACCCCTGTAGGGTTTCCGCATCATCCACTGATTATTTTACGAATCCTTACTCTGACCAGGCTAATTCAACTCAGCCAAATCCCAAATTCACACTTCCACATCATTCCGAGCTCCATAGTATATGGTGGGTTCCACATCTCTTGATCTACAATTATCAACCCACTAGATTGATTGGGTTTGGGTTGCATCATCAGCCTATTGATCTGAACAAGCACCTTGTTGGACCAACCAGACTATTGATCAAGGTGCTTGTTCTACAAAAATCCACTGATTTGACCACTCCCTCTCCATCCCATTTCTTGCTCAACTGAAGGCGTTGAATTTAGCGCTTAATGGGAGGCAACATGTCATTCCAAAAACCCAAGATCCTTCTAATTATCTATCTATACTTCACATCTATTGCACCCTGAGTTTGATTTTCTTAGAACAGTCGATCCCACCTCGGGTACACATGCTAAAGCTTGAAATCGTCTGCAATAGTCATTCCCAACCCATTCTCCCACCCGATAAATTCCGTTCTAAGTCTCTGAACCCAACACTATTTCACACCATCCGTTTACAATGAGGACCTTGCAAAACTTAGGCATGGGGGTGGTAAAGCACAAACATATAGAAATCAAGAAAAGTCAGAAGGATTCTCACAAAAAATGACATATGCCAAAAATACCAAAAAAATAGAAATTTGTGAAAAAGAATAAAAAAATTGGAGGAGAAGAGAAAATTTTGAGGCCATAAAAAAATTGCAGGAAAAGTGGAAAATGCCAAAAAGGAGCATAAAAGGAAAAGAAAAAAGAAGAGATAGTTATTAGTAAGAAATTAAGGGATTAACCGAACTTCTAGACCACATCAAGAAAAAGAAAAATGAAGGAAACAATGCTAATGAGACATAAAAGAGATTAGTAGGAATGCTGATCTTAGGCCTCTTGGGCAAGATTCTTAGGCTTAAAAATTCAAGTATCTGCTAAGCTTAAGAGGTTGGGGAAAATAAGAAGCTTAAGTATTAGGTCTAAGGCTTAGGGAATATTCGGTCTTGTTAACTAACCTTTGGTTTGCGGGACTCGGAAACCTAAGCACCTGAATCCACACACAGTCTAGTTCAATGCACATAACTATCAAAATCACGCAAACACATTTAAATGTTCTGAAAAAAGTCACCTAGATTAGGAGCGGCCAATCAGCACAAGTTGATTTGGACGAGTTCCCGATGCGGAGAGGTAGGAAATTCCCCTTGAAGATGCATAATAACATATCATCCCCTTGGTGCTTGTCTCCTAGGATATTTACAAATCCTACTGGGGGCACGAAAGCACCCTATGCTGGTTCAGATGCCATGGGCAGCTTATCACGAAATGTTGATTGCCAGGGTATAGATTTAGCTACAGAACACCATGGGTGGGATTATCTCGAAATCTCGAAAGCCAGGGTTCTGGGGTGGCCATGGGTGGTTGCAGGTCAGTCTAAGTCGGGTCGGGCCAGGTTCGCGGGGCGTGAGAGCGGACGAGACCGGGTAACCGGGCGGGTGAAGGGGACCTCACCCCGTGTGCTGAGGCAACAAGCCTCCAGCACTTTTTCTCTTTATACCGTTGTGCCGCTTCGGAGTCTTCCGAGGTGGGACTAAATGTCCCACCCCAATTTCGCGCCTGCGCGGAGGAAGCAGCTGGTAATCGCAGCTTTACGCGAGGCCTTCGCGCGAGGGATTCGCCTCAACTGCCGCCTAACGCTTTGCCGAAATACCCCCGCACAGCCTGGGAGCGTGACCTGGGCGCGGCGCACCTGGAACAGCAGGTCGAAGCTGCTTCGCTTCAACAATGGCGGCGACGAGCGCATGTACCTGCCCACAGAGAAACGGCCTCTCGGCCCAATCAGAAACGCGGAGGACCTTTGCCGTGGCACGGCGAAGGTTGTCGGGGGGTGTGCAGGCGGCGGAGCGGAGATTAAGAGCTGCCCTAGGTCGGACTGTGGGTCGGGAGATGGGTTTGTTCGGTGGAGTTGCAGAGGGTGATTTGGGGGAAGTGGAAGGGCGGAGGTTGATCAGGGTGAGGAGGCGGAGGTTCTGCGGTGGTCGGCGAGCCGTGTGGGTTGCTGGAGTGATGGGAGCGGGTCGCCGGAGTAGGGGCCGGAGATGGAGAAGGTGAGGGCGATTGGTCGGATCGGGGTAACAGTAAAGATGTAAAATGAGGAAAAGGAAGAGGAGAGAAAGAGGAGGAGTTCTACCTACTTAGCAGGATGAGGAGGGGCCGGAGCGGGCGACAGTCGTATCGACTGTCGCCGGAGAAGAAGATGCCCGGGGGAAGGGGCGGCGGCGAGGAGAGGGCCGGAGAGGCGCCAGCTGGGTGCGGCGTGACGCGGGAAGAGCGAGGGAGGGCAACCCTGCAGCTGGTAGTGCGGCAGAGCGACGAGGAGGAAGAGGGGAGGCCGCCGGAGCTGGAGAGCTTCCTGTCGGAGTGGGAAGAGAGGAAGTGGGGGTCTTTCTCCGTCAGGACCGAGCTCCCCAGAACGGCGGAGCGACGGGGGTATTTATAGAGGCGGAATCAGAGAGGAGGGCGGAGGGAGACGATGTGTCTCCCTCGCCGGAGGACGCCGGAGATGGAAACCCATACCGTCCGTGCGTTCGCACGGCCGGTATGGTGGGTTGCAGCGACCAGGGGGTTGTTCCTGCGACGGCTGACGGTGCAGGGCACCCCCGGTTGTCTTGCCAGACCCTCCCCCTTACCCTCATGGTGCTGGTCAGGTTTTGGCAGGAGGGACCTGAATGCAAAGAACGAAGGAGAGTTAGGGGCAGAAATGCGAGGGTTCAAACGTTGAGGGCCAAAAAGTAAATATATGAGGACCAAAGTGTAAAGTTGGTCACGAAGGTTTCTTCTTAGGCTCAAGTTTTTATACATGACTAATTAGGACCTAAGGAATCTGATGGTGAATTTTATTTCTAGATTAAACCTTGTTTGACTGGTCAATTTATGCAAAAACCCAAATTAAGTTATTAATTGGGTATGGTTCTCAATGTAGGTCAAAATGGGTTCTGAAGGCCAAATTGAAGGTTCTAAACCCTAGAGATTATTTTTATATGAATTTTAGAGGGTTTATTCTATTTTTACTTTG
Organism: Thalassia testudinum; assembly: GCA_037157565.1. Lineage (NCBI taxonomy): Eukaryota > Viridiplantae > Streptophyta > Magnoliopsida > Alismatales > Hydrocharitaceae > Thalassia > Thalassia testudinum. The sequence continues at coordinate 123,661,939 of JAZHRO010000014.1, read as the reverse complement.
CCTCGAACCTCGTGAATTGAAGTGGGTTTGTTTTAGGGTTACAGATTATCATTTAGCTCCTTGGAATTGCTGTAGCCCTTATCAGATCAACCCACTTTCCTTCTTATTTGGTTTGTTTGACCTATGTTTGGACCCTGAATTACCCTGTATGCAGATTATATTGGTAAAATTGCATTTTTACCCCTTATGACTTGTTTTCTCCTTAAACTCAGAATTCTCTGAGTTAAGCCTTTCCTTGAGTTATGTAGGAGCTTTTATACTTTGTATTAGGTCAAAATGAGCTAGTTATGGCTCATGACGAGGTTCTCATCAGTGGTGCTATCACGAAGCATCTATTGGCAGGGACCTTTTGAGGATTGATGATAGGGACAAGGAATCCATTACAGACCGTGTTGAGAACCCAATCTGAAGCTAGAAATAAAAAGAAAAGAGCAAGAAAAATCTTCAAACAAATAAATCCTCTGTCTCTCTCTTACAAGAAACGCACTGCAAACTGAACCAAGGGAAAAATACGTTGCAAGCATGGGTGCTTTAACCGCGGAGTCCAACGAACCTTAGGATAGTTCTTGTGGGCCTTAAAAACCTTCGCGGAGGACCGAGGCTAGAGCGGGTCATGTCCGGATCTTGGTTGGTACTTGAGTACCTCTAGGACTACTATCGGCATTCTAACCTAATCAAGAAAGAAAAGAGCACTCATGATAATCTCTGAACAACAAAGGAATTAATGGTATGGAATAGAAGTTAAAACCTTAAAATTTCTCTAAGGGACTAGCAAAAGCTAGGCATTGGGGTATGATGGGAACACCATCATGAGCCCGAACTAGCTCATTTTGACCTAGAAAAGAGAACAAAAGCTCCTACATAACCAACTGAAGGTCCTAACTCAAGGAAAAACCCTTCTAAAAGAAAACCAAGAAATAAGGGGTAAAACTATAATTTTACCATTACAGTGCAACAACGGAATTTCTCATGGGCTAAACATAGGTCAATTGGTCTTAACGAGATAAAAAGTGGGTTGGTTCAAACAGAAAAGGGTTCATGTGAAATCTGGGAATTAAATGGCTTCTTGTAACCCTAAAAAAACCTACTTAATTTAATAAGGTTATGGTCAGGATAAAATTCACCTAAACCCTCTAAAATTCATGGAAAAATATCCCTATGGTTTATAACCTTCAATTTGGCCTTTAGAACTTATTTTGACCTAAATAGGGGTCGTGGTCAAATGTTTGCCCTAAATTGGGTTTTTGTGTAAATTACCTAGTCAAACGTGGTCAAACCTAAAATCCAACTTCACCATTAGATTCCTTAGGTCCAAATCAGGTTTTGACCAAAATTTGGACCTAAGGGGAATTCTTACTTTGCAAACTAGTCCAGCCCAATTACATTTCTGCCCCTGACTTTTGAAAACCTTTGTAGACACCCCTCTAGCTTCCTCGTTGTTCTTTGCAATTAGGTCCCTCCGCCATTACAGCAGAGGAAATCCTACTCTGGCGAGGACTTAAGGGAAGGAACTCCCTGATTCCTCAGAGAATCCCTCTTAAATTTGAAAGGGAGATTCTCTGAGAAATCCCCATTCATGTGAACCTAATTTGGAGCTCCAATTTCTACCCAATCTCTCATGAGATTGCATGAGAGATTTGGGTCTCTCTGACCTTCAAACTCTAGTGACTTGCCCGTGCTTGGAAGCTTGGCTTCTAAGCACAAGGCCCTCCGCCAAGGGTTATAAAAGGGTGCCCTGATCCTTCCGTAGATCCCCAGCTTGAATTGGCCTGAGATAACCCCCAATTTCCTCTTTTCCCCTCTTGTCAACCTCCTAGAAAGCTCCGGAGACTCCTATCTCCTTCTCTCATCACTCTGCCATAATACCAGTGGCAGAGTTACCTTTGTCTCCCTCATCCACGTCGTGCCACACCAGCCAACACTCCAACTACCCTCTCGTCGTTGCTGTCCTCCTCCTACTGGACCTTCGTCTCCGGCGATGGCAGACACGAGCCATCCGCCATTCCTTCCCCCTTCGTCCTTAAGTTATGCCATGTACTTCCTCCCTCTCCCCTCTTCCGATTTCCCCATCTTTATTTCCTAAAATATCCCTCGTCGCTCGCACATCACCTCCATCCTCTCCACCTCTGGCAGACCACCGGCCTGATGCTCCCGCCACTCCACACATCTACCCACCTCGCCATCCACCTCACAGGCTCTGCCATGACTCACTGATCGTGGCCCCTTTTCCCATTCATCGCCACACACTCCCAACATGCCCCCCAAACACACCCACCTTCACAGCCACAGGGTGACCTAGGCATGCACGCCCAGGCCACTCAAGATCGCACCGACCACTGTGACACCTTCGCCGTGCCAAGGCGAAGCTTCTTACTTATTTTGACGAGGCCGTAAGGCCATTTGCTTGTGGTCAGGGTGTAGGTGCTCCACCCCCATTGAAGTGGCTCGAAGAAGCTTGAGAGCTTTATCCAAGACCCTAGGCTCCAAGCTTCAGGTTCCCAATTAGTGCGAACTTCCTTTGCGCACATTTCCAGCCCAGCAATTGGAGTCAAAGCCCCACACAGCTTTGCAATTGGACAAGACATCTGCTGCGGAGGCACTTGTGAAGAAGGTGTGACATTTAGTCCCACCTCAGAAGATTGAGAGCGGGAGCTATTGAATAAAAGGAAAAAGTGTCAGGGGTTTACCCCTCCTGACATGGGGTGAGGTCCCACTCAACCCATCGCCTCGTCCGCAACCCATGCCCCGCGGACCTGGGTCTGACCCGACATACGTGCACTCCTCTCCCACCACCCACGATGGTGGGCCTGGTCCCAGGCACGCTAACCCAACTCGATAACTTGAGAAGCACTGGGAGAGCTAGCCTAAGAGAGAAGAAAGAAGAGAAATCATGGGGAGGGTAGGGGGTAGGTTTTGCTCTTAGGAGTAAAAGAGGAAGAAAAAGCTAAGGGTGAAGCCAAGGAAGAGGAAGGAGGAAGCCGAAGGTGAAGCCAAGGAAGGAAGGTAGAAGCTTGAGCAGGTAAGGAAGGTGAGGATGCGGCTGAAGAAGAGCTAAAGGCAAAAATCAGAAGAGAGCTGAAGAGGAAAAGAGTTACAGAGGAGCTAAGGAAAGAGGAAGAAGAAAGGAAGAAGAAAGTAGCTGAGGCTTGCAAGGCAAAGAACAGAGAAGAAAGAAAAGAAAAAAGGATGGAGAAGAGCCAGTGAAGAAGGAAAAACCCAAAGAAAGGGAGAAGAACGATCAAAGAAAGAAGAAGAGAGAGTTGTAGCCTATGTGATATTAAGACATCTGATTTTATAATCAGATGTCCAATGCTTCATAAATTCTCTTTTACATGTTTTTTTTGCTACTTTTTATGCTCTGTATACTCATGCTTTACATTCTGAATTAGATTTTGAGCAGTTTTATGTGTTCAATTTGCATTTATTATTGAGATTAGTGTGTGAATTCCATTTGCTCCCTGTGCTCGACCTCAGACTTAAACTTCGAGTATTAAAATCTATTTGTTTTCAAAGCGAATTCAACTATACTACGACGAATTATTTTAAAACCCAATTTTGCCTTGTAAATAAGAATGCCAAGTATCAATATGGCAAAAAGTTGGGAGTAAAATGGTGATTTAGATCACCAAATACTCCTACAATATCTACTAAGGAACTCAATGTATATGTATGAAAGGAAAGCTCAAATCTATCGTCTGATTTGTAAATTAGAAGACTTAAAGTGATGTTCTTTTTCTTTCTCCTTCCTTCTCTGGCTTTGTCTTTCTCTTCAGCTTCTCTTTCTCAACAGCGGCTTCCTCTTCTTCTTTTTCACCAAGCATTCACCTCTTCTTCTTCTGAGCCTTGCTTTGTAACTCCTCTTCTTCGACCCTTCTTCTTTTCTTCTTCAGAATTTGGCTAAGTGTTCGGGCCAAGCTTCTCAAGGAAAAACCCTCCCCCAACCTGTGCAACTCTCCTCTCTTTCTCTCTTTAGGATTTGATCTCCCAGAGCAATAGGTAATCGGGTTATCAGATTGAATGCACCCGGGTCCAGGCTCACCGACATGCGGTGGTGAGCGAGGAGTGCATGTCTAGGTGGGTTATCGCGTCATACCAGGTTTGCGTGTACATGTCATGGATGAGGCAAGGTGAGCGGGTGAGAGGGACCTCACCTTGTGAGCTGTGGCGAACAAACCCTTTCACTTTTGCATGATATATGCTGCAGTCGCTTTTGAAATCCATGATGTAGCACTAAGCCACCTTCCTTCGCAATTACAGCAGCTGTTGGGCTCGTGTCTTCAATTGACTACTGGGACGTGTTCGAGAGTCGGTTCCACGGGACCTGGAGTTGAGACCTGGGACGGAAGAGCCGGGAACAACTCTCAAGCAAGCTCGAAGCTTGCTACTTCCATGGCGGCAAGGTTGAGTACCTGAAATCAATAAAATGGCCTTCGTCCCTATCAAATTGTTTATGGAGTATCTCCGGATGACGACGAGTGCGGAGGGTGTGTTAGTGTGGTGTTTTGTGGTCTGTGAGTGCGTAGTGAGGTTGGACTGTGTGCATGAAAGTACGTGCGTTCGGGAGTGCGTGTGCATGAATGGAATGGTTATTAGGGAGATGGGAAGTGTGCGGGAAGATGCAATGGAGGTTGTAGGGTGGTTAGCGAAGTGGATGGTTGTGTGTAGCAGGTGGAATCCTTCATCGGAGTGGTCGCTGGAGATAGTGGAGATGAATGTGTTTAGTATGGTCAGTGGTTGGATTTGGAACATAAAGAGTGGAGAATAAAGTAGGAGAAATAAGGAACCTAAGAATCTACTCTAAGGACGAGAAGGTAAAGGGATTCCCACGCCGGTGTGGTTGCCGGATGTGGGGAAGACGAACCTTCGTAGGGGGGACGGCAGCAAAGACGGGGAAAGGATGGCGACAATTGGTATTGCACGATGCGGAGGATGGTGAGGAAGATGACTCTTCCACTGGTTTTGTGGTCAGAATATGAGAGGAGTCAAAGAGAGATCACCGGAGCTTGTGGAGATTCGCGGCCAAAAAGGAGAGATGAAGAGGGGGAGTTCCGGCCAAATTTCAAGCTTGGGAAATCCGTTGTGATCTGGGGAGTCTTTTATAAGTCTTTAGAGGGTGGTTAGAGCTTGGGAAGCAAGCCTCCCAAGTTTGGAAGGTTGCCAGATTCGAAAGTTCTTTTGATACCCAATTCTCTCATGTGTTCGCATGAGAGATTGGGAAAGATTCAGTGCACAAGAATGGGTTCAGATTGGAGAGGATTTCTCAAGGAGTTTCCCTTCCAATTTTGGAAGGGATTCACTAAGAGATCAAGGAGAAATCTCCTATCAAAGATCGTCGAAGTAGGTTTCGTCTGCGATAATGGTGGGAGGACCTAGTTGTGAAGATGACGAGGGAGTTAGGGGGCTAAATGCAAGGATTTTTGAAAGTTGGGAGTATAAATGTAATCAGATAGGACCATTTTGTGAACTAGGTCAAGACAAGCTCATCTTGGATCCAAATTTTGGTAAAAACCTAATTTGAACCTAGGGAATCCAATGGTGAAGTTGGATTTTTGTTTTGACCACGTTTTACTGGGTAATTTATGGAAAAACCTAAATTAGGGTACATATCTGTCTGAGACTCCATTTTTGGTCAAGATGGATTCTGATGGTCAAATTGAAGATTTTAAATCGTAGAGAATATTTTTCTATGATTTTTAGAGGGTTTAGGTGAATTTTGTCCTGACCAAAATCTTGGTTAGTTAAGTGGATATGTCTTTAGGGTTTCAAAAGTCATTTAATTCTCAAAACACGTGTAAACCCTTTTCTGTCTGTCTTGTCCCACTTGTTATCATTTTAAGACAAATTAACCTTCATTCAACCCCTAAGAAAATCCTTGGTTGTACTGCATTCAAGATGAGCTAGTAAAATTACAATTTTTACCCTAGTTTCTTATTTTTCTTTCAAAATGAAAATGTAATGTCTTGTGACTCTCTGGCAGTTATGTAGGAGCATTTATTGACTTAATTGGGTCAAAAATGAGCTAGTTATGGCTCATGATGGTGTTCCCATCATACCCCCATGCCAAGCTTTTGCTAGTCCCTTGGTAAAATTTTAAGGTATTAACTTTGATTCTAGACCATAAAATCCTTTGATGCTTAAAAACTTTACTGTGTGCTTCCTTTTGTAGATTTGGTTAGAATGCTGATACTAGGCCTAGAGGTACTCAAGTACCAATCAAGATCCGGACCTGACCAGCTCTAGCCTCAGTCTGCCGTGAAAGTTTTTACGACCCACAGAAACTAACCTAAGGTTCATTGAACTTCACGGTTAAAGCACCCATGCTTGTAACATGTTTTAGCTTCGGTTCAGTTTGTAGTGCATTTTTGTCAGAGAGAGGCAGAGGAATTTTCTTTGTTTTTGGAGTTTTCCCTCTCTTTTCTTTTTATTTCTTGCTTCGGATTGGCTTTACAACATGGTCTATATCATATTCCTAGTCCCCATCATCAATCCTCGTAGGGTCCTGGGCAATCGGTGCTTCGAGATAGCAATGACCTTGGAAACCCCCAGAACCTTGGCTTTTGAGATTTTGAGATAATCTTGCCCATGGAGTTCTATAGCTAAATCCAGACCTTGGCAATCGACATTACGGGATAATGCCGCCCGTGGCATCTGAATCACCAAAGGGTGCTTACATGCCCCCTGTAGGATATGTAGATATCCTAGGAGACAAGCACAGAGGAGACGATATGTTATTGCACATCTTAGAGGGGAATTTCCTGCCTCTCCGTGCTGGGAACTCACCCAAGTCAACTTGTGTTGATCAGCCGCTCCTAATCTTGGTGACTTTTTCAGAACAATTTAAATGCATTTGCGTGATTTTGATACTTAGGTGCACTGAACTAGACTGTGTGTGGATTGGGGCACTTAGGTTACCGAGTCCCACAAACCAAAGGTTAGTTAACGAAGCCGAATACTTCCTAAGCCTCAGACCTAATACTTAAGCTTTTCATTTTCCCCAACCTCTTGAGGACTATCCAGATCCTAGTAGGTACTTGAATTTTTAAGCCTCAGATTATAGCCCAAGCGGCCTAAAATCAGTGTTCCTACTAATCACTTCTCTATTTTATTAGCACCTTTTGCCTTTCTTTTTATTTCTTTTGATATGGTCTAGAACTAAGTCAATTCCTTAATCTTTTACTAATGACTTCCTCTTTTTCTTTTCTTTTCAAATTATGCTCCTTTTTGAGATTTTTATCTACTCCTTTTCTCCACAAAATTTGATATGCCATCAAAATTTCCTTTCCTCTTATATTTTCATTCTTTCTCAGGAATTTAGCTTTTTTTTTTGGTATTTTTGGAATATGTGATTTTTTTTATGAAACCCTTTCTTGTGAAATGATTTTCACGGTGTTTTGCACTTTAATACCTCCCATTCCTATGATTTGCAATGTCCTCATTGTAAATTAGGTGGGTTCGAGTTCAGCTTAGATCATTCATTAGAATAGGTGTTGGGTGGGTGAATGGGTCAGGATGACTGTTGCGGATGATTTCAAGCTTGGGTACGGGTACCAGAGGTGGAATCAATTGTTCCATTGGATGAACCCTAAAGTGCAATATGAGTTCCACATAGGATGTGTCAGGAAGGGTTTCGGGTTTTTCAAAAATGACGGGTTGCGTATGAGCTCAGGGAGAATGAGCTTGGGCGTAATGAGCTCATGTAGAATGGACGGTAAAAGATATCTTGGCCAAATGTGTATCAGTGTGTTCAATGAATGGTTTGAGTCTCTGACCATTCACGACAAAAGGTTCTAAATCGTGGCTGAGTTGACTGATTTCGACAGCTTCATTTCCAAAGATTCGTCAGAGAAGGTAAGGTCCAATCCATTTTGATCTGTGTTTTCGTGAGAATAGTTTGAGTTTGGCATCAAAGTGTAGGTCTTTTTGACCAGGGAAAAAGATCTTTCTGGATATGTGCTTGTTGTGAAAGGCATTAACCTGCTCTTTGTAAATTCGAGAGTTCTCAATAGAGTCGTGGCGTAATTCATCGATCTCGCTCATTGGAAGCTTCCTGTGGGCTCCTGCCTTAGAAAGATTGAGATTGTAGTTCCTTTCTGCTCAATAGGCTTTGTGCTCCAATTCGACGGGGAGGTGACATGCCTTCCCGTACACCAATTTGAAGGGAGACATGCCCAATTGGGTTTTGTGGGTAGTCTTATAAGCCCACAAAGCTTTCGGAAGTCAGGACGACCAGTCTTTCCTCTCAGGGGGAATAGTGACCTGGAGGATTTTCCTAATCTCCCAATTTGATAGCTTAGCTAGACCGTTGGTTTGGGGGTGATAATGAGTAGAGATTCGATGTGACACCCCATATTTGGTCATCAGTGATCTGAACTGAGCATTCATGAAGTGAGTCCCTCCATCGGAGATTATGGCATGTGGAATCCCAAATCAAGAAAAGATATTCTAATGAATGAATTTGATTACTACCTTATGATCATTAGTTCGGGTCGAAATGGCTTCGATCCATTTGAACACGTAGTCAATAGCAAGCAGAATGTACTTGAAGCCATCCAAAATGGGAATGGGTCCCATAAAATCAATCCCCCAGACATCAAAGATTTCACATACGAGAATCAGATATAAGGGCATCATATCACGGTGGCTCATGTTGCCTAAGGTCTGGCAATGAGTGTCGGCCTTACAGTGATTGTATGCATCTTTGAAAATTGGGGGATAATAGAAGCCACACTGGAGGACTTTTGTTGTGGTTCTGTGACTAGAGAAGTGTCCACCAATGCCTAGTCAAGGTAGGACAAAATGTTTGGAATTTCTGCTTCTAGGACACATCGTCAGATGATTTGATCAGCACCAATGTAGAAGAGATACGGGTCTTCCCAAAAGTTATACTTGGCATCGGAAAGTAATTTGTCCTTCTTGGCTTTCGGCCAATCGGACAGGATCTGATGTGATGCTAGGTAGTTTACTAGATCAGTAAACCATGGAAGGTCCATGATGTAAACACATTTACACTACTTAAAATGTCTATTTATGCATGTTCTTAAGCATAGGATTGCATTTCATGACATAAATATTGCATAACATGCATCATCTCACATTTAGAGTAGTTTGAATAAAATGGATGTTAATTGTCTCCTTTTATGTGCTTGGACAGGGCAAACAATTTATTGGGGCCTCGGATAAAAGATCCAACCATATGGATATGATCAGGGCGACGATTGGAGTTCAACGACTCCAAGATCGCCCCAATCAGGCATCCGTAGCATCAGATAGAGATCGGGGAACCCTAGAAGATCAAGGGCCAGGATGGTGTAAATCCGCACTTCAGATGACAAATCCGACCGCACGGATGAATTCAAATCGACGATCGCAGCCCAACGACACAAAAATTGAGCCAATCCGACATCCGTGGCACCATCTACAACTTCCAGAAGATGGATGGCCAAGATGGCACAACGTGGCGCCATTTCGGCAGCCCAAACGGCCGCACGCAATCTCAGCAGTCTCCACATCCGCCTTTCCCCGCCGTTGGATTAAGATCCAATGGCTGCGATGCACCCGCGCTGAAGTCAGGCGCTCGACACAAACGCGACCCTAGCGCGTTGGTCGAGCGCTCTAACGCGAAGCAGGGTCGCGGGTTAGAGCCTCGCCACGCAGAAATTAGAGCGGTGGCGCGCCTCCGATCTACCGCACGATCGGGATCCAACGGCCACGCGCGCTCAATCAGGACGACGCGCAATTGGACGCCCGCGCGTAACGCGCGATCGCACACGGGCGGGCGCGCAGCGCAGCGGGCGAAGATGCGTCTTAAGCCGTCCGATCTCGCGATCGGACGCCTGAGACTTCGCGGACGTGCGTAGGCGTTACGCACGCGGGCAGCCGAGCAGGTGCGCGTGGGAGCGGAGGCTACGCCCACGTTGGGGGCTTTAGCGACGGTTTTATCCATCACTAAAGACCCCTCATTTATTGTTTTGAAGTTGTAATGTCCATTTTGCCCCCACTCCTTGCAACTATAAAAGGAGACCCCCTCCATGCGAAATTTTCATCCCTTCTTTCTCCTCTCTACCCCTCCAAAGCTCAAGAGAAGCTTGTCCCACACCCGGGTTGCTTCTCGCGAGATAAAGTCCAATTTTCGTTCCCCTTCGGAAGTGGATCTTGTGATGACCACGGCGTGCTGCTTCGTTCCCGTTCTTCTCTTCGTCCTCCTTCGTCCCGCTTCGTTCTCCTTCTTCCAGGCGTCGTCCCGACCGGCTCGTCCTCCAAGCAACCGTCCAGGAGGATTTCTCTCTCCCTAATCTTTTTACCGCTTTCTAGTATAGATTTACTGCTTTCTAGATTAATCTACTCGTCCTCCAAGCGACCGTCGAGGAGGACATTTCTCCCTCCATTCTTTTAATGCTTTCTAGAGTAAATTTATTGCTTTCTAGAGTAATTATTTTATGCTTTCCAGTTGTAATGAACAATCTCTTCAATGCAAAAATTCCTTGTTTATTCTACATCTCAATTTGATTTCTCTGTGTAATATTCTCTTTCTCTCTTACTCTCTCTCTCTCTTCTATTTATTGTAAATAATTAGATAGTTCTAAATTGAATTATTCTATAACAAATAAAAAGAAACGCGTAGTTTTTAAATCAAACGTCCGCCTCCCTGTGTTCGACCTGGAATTTTAATTTCGGTATAAATTTTATTTGTTGAACATGAATTCTTCGCTTTCGAACTTCAACGACAAGTTTTCCAAAACCAAACACGTTAGCATAGGTTCGAAACATTCAACATTTTGGCGCCGTTGCCGGGGAGGCAACGATCTTTGATTTCGCTTCGCATTTTGTAACTTACAAATCATTTACCTCACTTTTCTCCTTATTGTAATTGCAGGTACTCTTTCGAGGCAGGCAAAAGCGGTAGATTGGAGTAAAGTGCTGTAGAAGGTTTTGTGAGTTACCCCCCACCTCCCACCCATTAGATTTCATTTCATAACATAATAACTCAAACATCAATCAACCTAGGTGTTTTTATAAACTTTAAGGTTAGATTGTTTGTTGTTTGACACCCATACTCACCCCAACCCCCACATTAAAAAAAAAAAAATCTCACAGAGGTACACAACCTCATCTGATTTTCAAACTCAACCTGTAAACCAATCTTAGGAGCCGGTACACACATCCAAACACATAATTGAGTAGAAATCAGATTAGGTAATCATTTGTGTGCCTAATTAAGTGGTGCAACAGGCCAATTGTTTGAGTTGATTGGGCCGCACCACTTCAAATAAAATCAACTCTTCAAGTAGCTGCCAATTAGGTTCAACTCTTAGGGATTTACCAGGCACTCCACATTCCTTTTAAACTTTAAAGAAAACATCTTCACCTATGCTTGCAAAACCTGGTGTGCTAATGAAACTTGATTGAAAGCACCTAAAGTTGAATCCTAAAAGCTACTAAGCAAGATTTGAACCTTAAAATTCACCACATCAAAAACAATCTTGCTTGAAAACCACTAGTTGTGCACTCACACACGAATCAATCAATCATTAAGGGCACAACCCATTTAAAGGGCCCATCACATTCTAAAGCACATTCAAACCTAGCCCTAAATAAAACAGAGTAGACGTTGGCCTTAAGGATTGGACTCGCTCTTCAGAACTCAGAACGAGATTATTTTCGATTAGTCTGTTTCTACTGTTCAATCTGATGTCAAGCTAGGGGAGCAGAGTCAAACGATCACAGCTGGGGGGTACACTAGGAACCGGAGGCGCAAGCCGATGGAAGAACCTTCTCCCCAGTCCCTCCTTCTAACTGGTTGGATTGAACAGACAGAAGTAGATCAAATCGTTCCTTTATCTCAAGACGGGTTTTGGGAGACTGTAGGTCTTTCGGCTAACCCATTTAAGGATAGGTTTGATTGTTTGTATTGCAGGGCACCTTTCTTCCTCTCGTGTCTCATGAATCCTTCCACATATTTCACGCATTCCTGCTCTTTCACTCCTGTTGTGAATTATCCTCAACATGACCATTATCCCAACTCGTATTGTAATCAACCATCAGTTAGTTGGGATAATTCGGATTGGGGATACAATTCCGGACCCCTGTGTTTAGGGTCTAACCCTGAACACTTTGATTCTGATTTTTATTCTTCTCAGAGCTACATCGATTATAGATCATCCTCCTTTCATGAATAACGTAATACGATCTACAATCAAGAAGGATACACTGATCCTTACCCATCCTCTGATTTCACTGCCTTTAGGTCATCACCATCTTTTGAACAATCTGAAATGACCTATTATCAGGATGGGTATAACGAATCTCAATTCATTAATTCCTCTGCATTGATGTCAAACCCGCCCAATCCTAAACCAACTCATTTGGTTCAGGTTAACCAGGTTCAAGATAAGGTTCTGGCTAACTTGAGAAATATCATTCAATCTTTAGAAGTTCAGCCAACACCTTGCATTGAGAGATTGGAGCCCCTGATTTAGATGATTGATGATTTAAACAAGTCTTTGTTGGATTGGCTCCAGGACATTAAGGATAAGAACCCGGGTGAGTTTCTACTTGGGAAATTAGCGAAATTGAGGATGAGATTCGTGGTTGCTTTGATTCAATCTTGGGATGATTCCCAGGATGAACCCTCTTCAGGAAAGCCAATGACAGAACCCGCTCAGGCACCTGTTGGGGGGGACACTTGTTACGAGGCTGACCAGATTGAATTAAAGCAACCAATTAAGGATGACCTGATTTCTTCACCTGAGATCCATGAGCCGTGTTACGAGAAAACGTATGTCTCCTGGGAACACAAAGTGACAACTGATTTTGGGACATACATTGATACGGATCCTGATTTCTTTGATGGTGAAGATTCAAGTTGCAAAGTCTCACACGAGTTTTCAGATCACGATTTTTGTGAGACGATTGGGCCTGAGGAATCTGATAGATCATTTGATAGCCCAATAACTGAGGAAACTGATCTTATTAGGGCACACGATACGGATCCAGAATCACATTTTATGGAGGAATCAATTCAATGCCCTGATTATCAGTTACACCCTATTGAGCTTATTGATGATTCTAATTCTAAGATAATTAGACCCAAGTCAATTTTGATTATGCCACATCATTTAGACTTGGAGATTTCAGACGGGATGATGAATATACAAGAGGTCTTGGAATTTGATACACTTAATGAGGAGGATAGGAGCGGGGAAGTTCTGATTTGGGAAGTTAATTTTGGAGGAAATGGAAGATTGAGTCGAAGGGTTCCTTTTAAGCTGAAACCATCAAATCAGAACTCTTACGACATTTGTTTCGAGGATGTTCAACTCAAGCACACATTCAACGATTATCCTTTTGAGCTTCAATTCTCTATAACCCGACATTTTGGCCTTGGGTTGCATCCTCATAAATCACAGGCCCGACCCCGCTTGCATTCTGATTTTAGGTTTTGGGTAATTTTTACCCAGAACCTAAGATATTCTCAATTATGGGGGATGGGTCTGCACCACAATCTGGTCCACATCTGTGGACCGCTGTTGATAGGTCAGAGGATTCTTCTGTTTATATTAATTCTGACCTGCACTTGTGAATTCTTCATTTCTTTTCTTTGTATAGTGTGCCTAGCTGAAGGCACTAAACTCAGCACATATACAGTTCCTTTTCGTTTTCATCTCGAAGCAGACATGACATTCACGCAATTCAGGTGCTTTCTACGCTTTTCCACTCTGTTTTATGTCTTTTTAATACAATGAGGACATTGCATTAGATAGGCATGGGGGGGTGGATATTTATCTCTGAATTCATTTGTCGGCTCCGTAGATTTATTTTATTTTCTTTTATATAAAAAAAAATCAGAATTAAGAAAGAGAATTTGGGTTTAAGAAAAATTTCAATCTTAAGAAATACTACATTAAGATCTGAACACAATGACCCTTCAGGTCTTTGAACTTAATTAGCCCGTGTATCCACTAAAATGTGGATTTGTTTTTCGAGTTCTCGCCAACTTGAATTTTATTTTAATAGGAGTAAATAAGTTTGGGTGATAAGTACACGACTTATCAACCCGACCTCTGATGTGAGGGAATTTTGAGTCTTAAGCATCTACACACTTTCTTTGCACTGACTCGTTGTTCGGCGATTTTAACGGAAATTGGGTAGCTAATGAACCTTCTAGGGTGATATGGCTGGCAAGTTATCGTGGGTAACAGCCCATAGGTAGGTTGTCCAGAGCCCAGTCACTGGACCTTTCTCTTTTTGCTGCCTTTAGGTAAATCTTAGACCAGGGAAGCCACCTACTTAAAAAAAGAAAAAAAAAAATCAAAAAGGAGAAAAGAACAAAAAGAAATAAGCTACACTTCGCCGCACGAGTATGGCTGGCAAGTTGTCGGTGGTAACAGCTCATCGACCGGTTGTCCAGAACCCAGCTCAGAAAATGCACTAAAAATTCCCAAAACACTTAGGAAGAAGCGGAGAAGTAGAATAAACTAGGGAGATATACACTGGATTCACCCTTATGTTGACCCCATTAAAAAATAAAAGTTGGGAGAAAGCTACCGGTTGTAAAGATACACCTTTAGGAGGAATTCTTTTTGAGGTCACCTAGAGACATAGAAATCCGAAGTCCGTTCCAATTGCCAGTCAACGAGTTTATCACAATCACAATAAGATGCTTAAAACTTATGGTTCTCATCAATCTTGGGTGAGTTGAATGGCCATAGAAAGCCACTCTTAAACCCTAAAATTTGAAAATCCAAAAAAAATTAGAAAAGACTAAAAAGAGAAAAAGAAATTTTTCTTTGAATAAGGCGAGGGCTTGAGGCGATCTGCATTTTGGCTAATACCCGGGCACTGTTGTGTCTTTGAACGTTCAGTTCCTAAGTAGACAATTTCTTAATGATTGAAAATAACTTAGGTCCAAATAATCTAACCTAATTCTTTTATAAATAGCATATAGTTTTTGCTAGGGACTAGCAAAAGATAGACATGGGGGTATGATGTAAACACATTTACAACACTTAAAATGCCTATTTATGCATGTTCTTAAGCATAGGATTGCATTTCATGATATAAATATTGCATAACATGCATCATCTCGCATTTAGAGTAGTTTGAATAAAATAGAGGTTAATTGTCTCCTTTTATGTGCTTGGATAGGGCAAACATTTTATTGGGGCCTCGGATAAAAGATCCAACCGTATGGATATGATCAGGGTGACGATTGGAGTTCAACGACTCCATGATTGCCCTAATCAGGCATCCATAGCATCAGATAGAGATCGGGGAACCCTAGAAGATCAAGGGCCAGGATGGTGTAAATCCGCACTTCAGATGACAAATCCAACCGCACAGATGAATTCAGATCGACGATCGCATCCCAACGACACAAAAATTGAGCCAATCCGACATCCGTGGCACTATCTACAACTTCCAGAAGATGGATGGCCAAGATGGCACCACATGGCGCCATCTCGGCCGCCCAAACGGCCGCACGCAATCTCAGCAGTCTCTGCATCCGCCTTTCCCCGCCGTTGGATTAAGATCCAACGGCTGTGATGTGCCCACGCTGAAGTCAGGCGGTCGACACAAACGCGACCCCACCGCGTTGGTCGAGCGCTCTAACGTGAAGCAGGGATGCGCGTTCGAGCCTCGCCACGCAGAAATTGGAGCGGTGGCGCGCCTCCGATCTACCACACAATTGCGATCCAACGGCCACGCGTGCTCAATCAGGACGACGCGCGATTGGACGCCTGCACTTAACGCGCGATCGTACGCCAGCGGGCGTGCAGCGCAGCGGGCGAAGATGCGTCTTAAGCCGTTCGTTCTCACGATCGGACGCCTGAGACTTCGTGGACGTGCGTAGGCGTTACGCATGCGGGTAGCCGAGCGGGCGCACGTGGGTGCGGAGGCTACGCCCACGTTGGGGGCTTTAGCGACGGTTTTATCCGTCACTAAAGACCCCTCATTTATTGTTTTGAAGTTGTAATGTCCAGTTTGCCCCCACTCCTTGCAACTATAAAAGGAGACCCCCTCCATACGAAATTTTCATCCCTTCTTTCTCCTCTCTACCCCTCCAAAGCTCAAGAGAAGCTTGTCCCACACCCGGGATGCTTCTCGTGACATAAAGTCCAATTTTCGTTCCCCTTAGGAAGTGGATCCCGCGACGATGACGGCGTGCTGCTTCGTTCCCGTTCTTCTGCTTCGTCCTCCATCATCCCGCTTCGTTCTCCTTCGTCCAGGCGTCGTCCCGTCCGGCTTGTCCTCTAAGCAACCGTCGAGGAGGATTTCTCTCTCCCTATTCTTTTTACCGCTTTCTAGTATAGATTTACTGCTTTCTAGATTAATCTACTCGTCCTCCAAGCGACCGTCGAGGAGGACATTTCTCCCTCCATTCTTTTAATGCTTTCTAGAGTAAATTTATCTCTTTCTAGAGTAATTATTTTATGCTTTCCAGTTGTAATGAACAATCTCTTCAATGCAAAAATTCCTTGTTTATTCTACATCTCATTTTGATTTCTCTGTGTAATATTCTCTTTCTCTCTTACTCTCTCTCTCTCTTCTATTTATTGTAAATAATTAGATAGTTCTAAATTGAATTATTCTGTAACAAATAAAAAGAAACGCGTAGTTTTTAAATCAAACGTCCGCCTCCCTGTGTTCGACCCGGAATTTTAATGGCCAAGTACTGCACCTATAGCATACTTAGATGCATCACACATGATCTCAAAGGGATGAGACCAATCAGGGGACTGTAGGATCGGAGCTTAGGTAACTCGATCACGTAGGATCTCAAATGCTTGAGTGCATTCCTTGGAGATCTCAAAAGGAACATCCAAAGATAGTAGATTAGTCAAGGGGTGCACGATCTTTGAGAAGTCTGGAATGAATCACCGGTAAAAATTGACATGCCCCAGGAAGGATCAGATGTCTTTGACCGAGCTAGGCATAGGGAGTTTGGAAATCAGATTTACCTTGGCTCGATCAACCTGGATGCCTTTCTCAGAGATGTGATGTCCTAGGACAATTTCCTCTGGTACCATGAAGTGGCTCTTTTCCCAGGAAAGAATCAAATTCACGTCGATGCACCGCCTGAGGATCTGGACCAAGTACAGGAGGCAATCATCTAATGATTAGCCAAAAACTGAGAAGTCATCCAAGAAGACTTCTAGATATTCAGCTATCATATCTGAGAATATGGCAAGCATGCACCGCTAAAAAGTAGCGGGTGCACTATAGAGACCAAAAGGCATCCTTTGGAATGCGTACGTCCCAAAGGGGTAGGTGAAATTGGCATTCTCTTGGTCCTTAGGTTGGATTGCCACCAGGTTGTAACCAAAGTACCCGTCCAAAAAGCTGAAGAATCTATTTCTCGCTAGTTTTTTGAGGATTTGATCAATAAATAGTAGTGGGAAATGATCCTTCTTTGTGGAGGTATTGAGTTTTCTGTAATCAATGCAGACTCTTCATGAATTTGCTACATGGGTTGGTATGATTTCTCCGGTCCTAGTCGTGATCACGATGAGTCCTGCCTTCTTAGGCACAACCTGGATTGGACTCACCCACTGACTATCAGAGATTGGGTAGATGATCCTAGCATCTAGCCACTTAATGATCTCCTTTTTCCCGACCTCCTCCAGATTAGGATTCAGACGTCTCTGCATTTCACGAGAAGGTCGTGTGCCCTCTTCTGTATAGATGTGATGTGTGTTGTAAGAGGGCTAATACCAGTCAAATCATCGAGAGTCCATCCAATGGCTCTTCAATGTTGCTGGAGAATAAAAATCAGATGGGATTCTTGATCAGGTGTGAGTCTGGAGTTGATAATCACAGGAAACGTCTGATTGGGACCCAAAATGTCGTACTTTAGATGATCGGGAAGAGGCTTTAGTTCAAAAACAAGGTTATCAGCAGCAACGGGTGGTTCAGGGTAGGTGTCGGGAGCAAGGGAAGGAGCTATGGGTGTGTCTAGGTTGAGTTTGGACTCGTCAAATTACGGGTTTTGATCCTCTTGTGGTTGATTAGAAGTAGTGAGGTTTTCCTCGATATACCGATTGTCAACCACAACCTCGATATCACATATTTGTTCTATAACCCCGCAATTAATCCCTTGTTGGGGCATAAAGATGTCGATCTTTAGTGTCTGGTTCCTAAATTTTAGTTCAATTTGGCCCTCCTCACAATTAATGTTGGCCCTGGTAGTGGTCAGAAAGGTTCTCCCTAGTATGATTGGTATGGTTTTCGGATTCTCTAGAGCATCCATATCCAAGACTACGAAATCCACTGGGAAATAGAAATCTCAAACCCTAACAATGACATCCTCAAGAACTTCTTTAGGTGATTTAATAGATCAATCTGCCAACTACAATGTCACCTCTGTTGGTTTGAGCTCAGATTCCTCAAGATGGTGAAGCAGAAATGTAGGTATTAGGTTTATGGAGGCTCCTAGATCAAATAATGCTCAATCAAATTGGATATCACCAATTCTATAGGAAATCAGGGGAGTACCTGGGTCTTTTGCGTTAGGTGGGAGTTTGCTCAAAATGATAGAGCTAGCTTGCTCTGACAATACTATTGGGCTCCCACTTTTGGTTCGTGGCTTATGCTTAGGTGTACACACGTCTTTCAGAAATCATGCATAAGTCGGTACGTGGTGAATTGCATCCATCAAGGAGATGTTTATATGGACCTATTCAAAGAGGTTGACCAGGTCCTCTTCAGGTACCTCAGGTTTGGTTGTCCTCTTTCCCTTGGTCAAGGCCTCAGGAAATGGAACCTTAGATACTTCCTCTGGAATAGGTCCAGGTTCTTGATTTGGGACAGGGGTATCTTGGATGACTATCCTAGGGTTTGGGCTAGCACTACTAGGCCGAAAGTGGCTTGGGTAAGATGGGTCCTATGTTGCTTTGCCACTACAGGTCGTAAATGAATTCAGTCCTGCTTGGTTCTGGTTTGGTGTAGGTAAAATAGGTGGCTACTACTAAAATCTCGAGTATGATGTTGAAGATTCCATCCCATCGGGTGATGGAGCAGAAGGGGCCTAATAAACCATGTGGACTTGGCCTTGATTTCGATTTATAACACACCTCTGATTTGTTATGTTATTGGGATTAGGTAGAGGATGTGAAGGGAGTGTACCAGGTTAGCGGGAATTTGCCACTGGGCAAGTTGATTGCAGACCTCTGTGATGTCGTCTTTGTGCTGTTTCTGCATAGCCGCATTCATCTTTTGAATGTTAGCTAGAGTCTAAAGGATAAAATTCATTTGATCTCCTTGAGTTGGCCTAGATTGATAGGTAGAATTGGGCTGAGGTTGAGGTGGCTGATATGGATGAGAAGCTTGTGGACGGGGCTAATATGGTGGTCTCTGATTCTGATTGTTTCCTGCCCATGTGAAATTAGGGTGATTTCGCCATCCAGGGTCTTAGAGAATGGGTTCTTCTGGATGGCGATGAGGTCCTTGCAGGTTTGAGGAACCTCATTAAAGTCAGAATACGAGGGTTCAAAGTTCCCCCAACTAGAATAGGAAGGTCCGGAGTTTCCTCTGGCCCTAGAGTCAGATGGGGGTGGATATGGGTTCAACCATTGAGAAGATCAGTGGTAGATGTTATGCAAAGCTTCCCTCCCAGAGGGCGGTTGTGCGAATGAGTTTTGAGTAGAGGTAGCTTGCTGCAAATATCGAGTTAGCTCATCCACCTTCTTCTCAATAATAGAGACCTTGTCCAAATGACCGACCATCAGTTCCAAGTCAATAAAAGAGGACAGGCCCTACATCTCATGTGCTCCCCTTAGATTCATCAATGCACAGGCATTCGTTCGGTCGAATATGCCGATGGAATCATTATTGATGGAGTTCTCGCACATATGCTCAAGAATCTCCCACATAGTGTCTTTGTGTTGACCCATGATATCTCCTCTTCAAGTTGCATTGATGAATAATCGGATATCTTCACGGAGTCCCTGGTAAAAAGACTAGACTTGTTACCATTTAGGAACTCTGTGATGGGGGCACTTTCGCATGAGATCTAGGAAATGATCCCATGCTTCGCGAAGTGGTTCTCCAGGCTGTTGTGTGAAGTGTGTGATCTGGTGTCGTAAAGCATTCGTCCGACCAACTGGGAAGAACTTTTTCAAAAACTCATATTGTAGTTCTACGCATGTGTTGATTGGACGCGTTTGAGTGTGATACCAGCAAGCTGCTTTGTCCATGAGAGAGAAGGAGATCATTTTCATGAGAAGAATATCCCGATTCTGAACATTTGACCCGAAGGTCTAGGCCAGATGCTTGAGCTGTTTAATGTGCTGGAAAGGATCGTTGGAATTGAGCCCATGAAATTTTGGAATAGCATGAATCATGTTTTCCTTGAGTTCAATATCAGGACCTCCAGCCGGGATTTGGACTCAGGGTTCAATCGCCATCGCAATGGGATTGTAATGATCTCGCATCATAGGATGCTACGGTGGATTCACAGAGGCTTGGAATAGATCATTAAGGCACTAAAGATGATTCTCAAGGTTGTTCTCTTTTTCTGGTTGTTCCATGATAATGGAAGAAGGAGAGTTAGGCTCAGATGAATCAGAAGAGATGTCTATGTGATGGGGTTGCTGCACAAACATGGAAGTCGAGGCTTAACCTCGATGGGAGTGAATAACTAATGGAGGGCTCAAGGGTGATCTTACAGACCTCCTACCAAACATGCATCGATGGACTAGATGAGAATAGAATGTGATGGACCCAATCAAGACACCCAAAAATTTTGGATGACTATAAAGGTTGGGTGTAGATGATACCCCTTAGTCAGAAAGTCGTCCACCTGAGAATTACCTAGGCAGCCAGAGAGTGAGAGTCCCATGAAGATCCGTACACGATAAAACATCCCCACAGGTTATAGGGTTTCCCCTACTCAACCTCTCTTGTCATTGATGTTCCAGGTAGACCAGAATGGGGACTTGACCTCTTAAGTTTGCCAGTTTTAATTAAGAGCAAGGGTGCTTAGGATTTCACTTGAACATTTAGGATGTATTGAGTGCAGGAGTGACCTATTTTAAAGATTGGTTGACCCAAAAAGGTGGGTCAACTTCACCTTTTGGTCCTTTGAGAAATTTAGGTCCCTCTTTTAAGATTGAAGTGAGATTAAGAGCCTGATTTTTAGGGTTTTCTTGAATAGATCAATTCAATCAAGGCTTAGTCACACACTATTTGGAAGGTTGATTCATGTTTAAGTATGTGTGTTTCTAAATCATTAAATTGGAAACCTTAATTGGCTCTGATTTGGTCCAATTTAATTTGTCTAAATGTGATACCTAGGTCTCAAACAAGAATGTGGTAGCCCTAGATACCTTAAACTTTAAGTAGGTGCACAAATAAGAGTTTGTTGTTTAAATCAAATCAAGCAACTTGGTGAATTATCTAAGAATAGAATGCAAGTAACCCTAATTGATTTTTTTTCCTTTTAACCTTTTCAGAAATAAGGGCCTAAAAGAGAAGAGATAGAGTTTACCTACCCCTGGCGTGTTTGATGTGTGGCTAAACTTTCTTCAACGAATTCCTCCTGAAACAATAACAAAGTGATAAAGCAAGTTAGCGGCAAATCAGGAATTGCAATCAAGAGTTCTAAATTACCCATTGCTCCCTGGCAACGGTGCCAAAATGTTTACGCGGTGAAATCGAGTTTTAAAATAAAGCGTTGTAATATAGTCGAAATTGCCTTGAAAACAAATAGATTTTTTATTACTTGAAAAAGGTTCTGAGGTCGAACACAGGGAGAAATATGGAATTTAGAAATCAAGATTACAATTTACTAGTAAAGTATTGCAATAAGAATGCCAAGTATAAATATGCCAAAAAGATGGGAGTAAAATGGTGATTTAGATCAACCAATACTCCTACAATATCAACTAAGGAACTCAATGTATATGTATGAACTGAAAGCTCAAATCTGTCGCCTGATTTTTAAATCAGACGACTTAAAGTGATGTTCTTCTTCTTTCTCCTTCCTTCTCTGGCTTTGTCTTTCTCTTCGACTTCTCTTTCTCAGTGCGGCTTCTTCTTCTTCTTATTTTTCTCCAAGCCTTCACCCCTTCTTCTTTTGAGCCTTGCTTTGTAACTCTTCTTCAATCCTTCTTCTTTTCTTCTTCAGAATTTGGCTAAGTGTCAGGGCAAAGCTTCTCAGGGCAAAACCCTCCCCCAACCTACGCAACTCTCCTTATCTCTTTCTCTCTTTAGGATCCACTCTCGAAATCAAAATAGGGAAATCCTACTATGTAGATGTTCACTTTTAGCCTTAAAGATAAAGCAGCATATTGGTATAGAACTATAGCAAGACCAATCTCAACTTGGGCTGAACTCGAATCTACATTTTTGAAGAAATTCTTTCCTATTGGTCAAACCAATTCTTTAAGGCGAGCTATTACTACTTTCAATCAAAATCAAGGAGAACCAATTCATGAAGCATGGGAATGTTTTCATGAATTGCAAAGGAAATGCCACATCATGACATCCCTCGTTGGCAACTCATGCACATCTTTTATTATGGTTTAAAAGAGGGCATTTGCAATCTAGTTGATGCCTCTTGTGGAGGGAATTTTCTAAATCGCGATGCAGAATTTGCTTCATAATTATTTGAAGGGATGGCGGAAAACTCGATCAATAATGCATCAATGTCGTAATTCACACAAGGAGCGAATACGAATCATCAAAATCCGCATAAGGGCATTCATGAGATTGGTAATCCGTCCAGTTCAAAGGATTTAGAGATATTGCAGAAAAACTAGACAAAGGAGATATCATAGCAAAGCATCTCGATGAGGTTAGACATACAATGAAGACTCTTACGCCTCTACTTGCTACGAATTCTGCGTATTCACCTATTTCGCAAATTCCCGCGGGGAGGGAATTTGTGAATAATCTGGATTTTAGAGATCCATCTTCCTTGGGTTTTCTATCTACTCCTTCACCAACCCAAGGAGAGACCTTTGTCGCACAACCTTACCCACCCTTTTCTATTGCAGAAAACAAGCCGTATCTTTTAGGTTTACACGCCATCTAGGAAAATATTCCAAGACCAAACCTTTATTCAAATACCTATAATCCTGGATAGAGAAGCCACCCAAATTTTTCTTGGGTTGATCCAAATCAAAATCAAAGACCAAATTATCCGAATCAGACCCATTTTAACCCACCTCCATTGCCTCCTCAGCAATCAAATTTAAGGCCTAACCTGATGAGTATGCAGAATTACTCTAGGCCTAATAGAGATACACAGCTAGATCAGATTTTAAGAGCTGTGTCATAGAGTCCGCGACAAAATGCTGAAGCTCTCGCTGAGATCCATAGGCAATGTAAGGTAGAATTGGCTGATTTATGAAATCAAATCATGCTTTTGACTGAGTCTCGTCATCCAGGTACTCTTCCATCTCAGCCAATTCCGAATCCTAGGAATCTGCCAAATCCTAGGCAAAATCAAGGCCAAGTCCATTTCCTTAATCAGGCCTTTGATTCTAATCATAATCCATCCGCTGTATTACCTAAAAATAAACCATCAAACCCGCATCAGCAACCTATTTTGTGTCAAAATGACCCACCTATTATTGAGAATCAAAATTGACTATGCTGATCTTCTGAACTTGGTGGAATCATTTTTTTTAATTACCTTAATCTTTAACATTTTATATCTCAACCTAAATCAGATCTGATTTTCATAAGATTCACTCTGATCTTTCTGAGAATTTCACAAGAATCTAATTTTTGGTTTTGCGAGATCTATTCTAGGAAATTTCAAGACGAGCTTTGACTGGGTGGTTTAATCTATTTTTCTATTTTTGATCTAATTCTTTCATAACTCAGTTTTTATCATATACCTATTCTTTTTAGGAGTTCTTTACTATGGTTTACGCCTAGCTGAAGGCATAAAATTTAGCACTTGTATATAGCTGTTTTTACCCTTTTTGATTTTCTTCTACACTTTAAAATTTCACTTCGTATTTCATATTGATTACCTTCATTTAGTCCGACTGACCACTCTGACCTTTGGTCAGACTTGAAATCATCCCCACAGAGATTTTTAATCTGCTCTTTTCGAGTCCTTCCATCACCCTATACTAAATGAAGTGTAATATATTTACACCCTTCTTACAATGAGGACATTGTAAAATTTTGGCTTGGGGGGTGTTGAAGTGAAATTTTCACTTTAAGTGTGGGTTTTAAAGATAAAAACACAAAAATTAAATATCAACGAAATTTAAAAAAATATATAAAATCTAAAAATGATAAAATTTTACAAAAATTAAAAAATTTCATAAAAATTTGAAAAATTTTTGAAGAAAATTTATAAAAATTAGAAAATCTTATATACATAAAAATAAAAATATATAAATAGAAAAATTTAAAAAAGAAAATTCATAAAAATAATAAGAGGGGTATATTCATAAATAAAGAAGAAAAGAAGAATATATATATATTATAATTAAAAGTTTAATTTTCTTTTAGGTCAGAAGTTTAAAATGTATATAAAATATATAAAATATTTAAGAGCATTCAATTCTTAGTTAGATTTTTACTTTAAACATTTTGTAAAAACACACTTTTGTATTTAAATTTTGAAAACAAGATTTTATTTGAATTAGGAATCTTTTAATTCTTTTAAAGATTTGTTTTTCTATTCTTACTTGAATTAAGAAACTAAGTGTGTTAAGATTTAAACTTAAGTTTTGGAATTGAATTGTAACTTTCCAATCAATTAGATTAAGTAATCCTTTTGCTATTTGAAAATTTGAGTTTGTCATAAAGTTTGGTAAAAAGGTCAGATATTCAGAGTTAATTAAATAGAGAGTTGGTAGAATTTTAGTTTACAAAAATTACAAGCTAAAGATAATAACTAGACTTGGTAAATTTTGTCTTGACGGATCCTATGGGAGGAAACTAAAAATTTGAAGAACCTGAGAGTAAAGGGCCTTGCTATCCAAGCTCTGGTTTGAGAGCTAAGTAACCTAAACATCTAAATTCACACACATAGAATTGTCTTGTTGGCATCTGAGACTGCGAAAACACAAAGGTTAAGAGATCAGTTCTGAATCCTCTTTAGTCCAAGGATTTCCACAGGGTGGTTCTTGAAAGGGTGAAGG
The DNA here is from genome assembly GCA_037157565.1 of Thalassia testudinum. Taxonomy (NCBI): domain Eukaryota; kingdom Viridiplantae; phylum Streptophyta; class Magnoliopsida; order Alismatales; family Hydrocharitaceae; genus Thalassia; species Thalassia testudinum. The sequence goes on along the minus strand of JAZHRO010000014.1, from coordinate 123,636,833 downwards.
ATGTGCCACTCACCTAGAAAAAGGATTTGGAGAATAAAGTTAGTAAGAAAAATGAGGGGGGAAAAGAAAAAGGAAGAAAAATAAATAAAACACCCTGCAGTTAAGTGCCTTGTTAAAAAAAGGGTGCTTATGCAATTTTTCCACGTAATGAAAGCATCTTGTTACAAATGGATGCTACCCTTCCTTCCATCAAACAAAAAGAACACCTCGCTACAAATGGGTGTTCTAACCTATAGAAAAAGAAAAATAATATGGAGAAAAAAATATTAGGAATAAGAGACCCAGTGGTCCACCAGGGAGATATATACAAAAAGTGTTGACCTCGGGAAAGAAAACTGGTGAGGAGAAAGCAACCAAACCTGAGCAAGGCCATGCCAAAGGCTTGAATTGGAATAATTGGGATTGGGAAATGATGTCTTAAGATCTGGATTTTTGCAACTTTGGATGCCTTTAGGACAATTCTCTTCACTAAGCACAGATGTTTTAAAATCATAGCTACTGAACCTTGGTATTGGGCAATGAAGCCTAAGAAAGTGGGTTTCGAAAATTTAAAGTTGGGACCTAAAGGAGAGGAATTGACAGAATCCTAGGTCTAGAAGTTATTCTTTAGTGTTGTAGGCTAGTAAATTAGAGTTTTACTACTCTAAGTTTGATTAGTAATGAGTATCTGGTTAATTTGCTTAAACTTATATTGATAAAAGTCAAACATCATAAACAAGGGATTAACTTAAATCTATTTGAGTTTTTGAGTTAAAATTTAATTCTCAATTCTTAAGTTTTGTTTTCTTAAAACACTTTGTATTCTAATTTGAGTTAAGAATAGTTACAAAGATTAAAGAAATTTTTGAAGAATTCTAATTCTAAATAAAATTCTTGTTTACAAATTATTTTAAGTGTGTTTTGAAAATGTTATAAGAATAAATCTAAGAAAATTTTGACATGTGCTCTATACATTAATCATTTATATTAAACTTAAAAATTTCTGACCTAAGCTTTCCTCTACATAGTTACTATTTATGATAATTTAAACCCAATTGCTTTAAATCATCATAGTCTTAGTTAATTTTGCTAGGGACTAGCAAAACTTTGGCTTGGGGGTATGATGAGACACTTATCATGATCTCTAATTACCCCTAATTAACTAGTCTTCCAAGTTAATTAGCTAAGATTATGAACATATAAGGGTTAATTATAAAATAAGGGATATTTGGTAAAGGACATTAATAATCTAGATAATAATTGGACTCAAAATTCTATTAATCATACCCATAATTAATAAGATAAGTAACTTAAACTTAATGTATAACTAAGTATATAATAACTTAAGTGATTTTACTTATTCTATTAAATTATTATAAAAAGGTCAAAAATGTAAATTAATGGAGAAAACATAATATTTACCTTATTTACTAACATATATAAAAAGTTGAAAAAGATCTAAATTAAAATAAACCTTCAAAACTGGGTTTACATTTTGGTCCTTAATATTCATTACAATCGGGTCCTTATTTCTCACACAGGTCCTTAAGTTTTATTACATATAAGTCCCTTTCCTCCTTCTTCAGCCGAATGAACAGCTAGCGGCAAAGAGTCTCGCCATCGCATGATCACCTCCCTACCGACATTATTCTTCTTTGTCCAAGCTCTTGCAGCTTGCGCTCACCACCTCCTCTTCATCCATCGGTCTGGATTAACCAGAAATCCTATTTTTCAGTGGGAGATAACCTCACTATCATCGAAGACGACATCGGAGGTTAAGCTCCACAAGCTCCTTCTTCGTCCAGACCCCACCATTCTCTTCGCCGCCAACTACTATAAATACCCCCTCACCCCTCAGATTTTATGCAAGTTGGCTCCCTTCCCTCTTCTAACACTGTAGCCGACTTCGATAGGCTATTCGTCCAAAACTCCAGCGACTCTCCATCTCATTTTTTGACTTCGATCAAGCACCAGAAGGTTAACAGTGAAGAAGTCTTCCACTCTCATAAGGACATCTTCTAGCAATCCCCGTGGTGCCTTAAGTGATCTGTCTACGACCTGGAGGATGACTGGACTAGGCTTTAACTTGCCTCCTCCCAAAAGGTCATAGACAGAGCTCGGTAAAATGTTCACCGCCGGACGTAGTTCGAGTAGAGCCTCATCAATGTGTTGGTTACCTATAACCACTGAAATATATGGGGCCCCTGGGTCTTTAATTTTGGGGGTGTTCCATGTTGGAGAACCGAGCTAACATGGTCAGGCAGGATGACCTTGGTTTGGGCTTGTTTCCTAGATCGGCGCTTTTGGGTGCACAGGTCCTTCAGAAACTTGGCATAGGACAGGATCTGTTTGATAGCTTCCAACAGAAGCAAGTTAATCTGGACTTGCCTAAAAGTGTCCATAATCTCCTCCGTCCTATCGTTGGCTCCAGGCAAGCCAACAGAAGATTCCTTAGGAGAAGATAGGAGCTCTGGATAGGGCACCCTCGACTTCTGGGTAGAGGGGTCGTCATGGCAGGAGAGGGGTGGTGGAAGGACGACATCCTCATTATGGGTGATTTCAAGTGAGGGAGAGCAATGTGGCTCTTCCTCTGTGGAGATGGAAGTCGAGTTAGGTGTAGAAGGGGAATTTTGAGACGTAACCATAGGAGTGTTATCAGGCTTGTCAATCTTCTTTCCACTCCTCAACATGGTCACCGCTTGGGCGTGTTCCATGAATACGACCCCCTTGCCCTTAGGGTTCTCCTTAGAAGAGTTAGGTAGCTTCCCCGGATCACATTGCCTAACTACCTCAGTAAGATGACCAATTTGGGATTGCATATCCGTAATCATCTTATTTTGAGATTGGATGATCATATTATGTTGCTCTTGCATCGCTATCATCATGGCTTTAAGTTCATCCATCTAAGATGGCTTATTTTGAGGAGGGTTTTCATAAGATGGTTGGTATATGGGTTGGGGAGGTAAGGGTCATGTATTCCCTGAGTTAGAAGCATCACCTTGCTTCCAAAAGAAGTTTGGATGGTTCCGCCACCCTGGATTAAAGGTATTGGAATAAGGGTTATTACGAGGAGGAGGGCAGAAACCTTGGACAACATTCGAGTCAACTTAAATCAACTCAGGGAATTGATTTGCCTATTGGCACTCCGTAGTGGCATGCGTTGTCCTTTGGCAAATGGTGCATTCTCTTGAAGCCTAAAAGATAGAGGCTGCTTGCGGGTTCATGCCAGGGTTTGCTAAAAGCCTATCAAAGTTTTTATTCAATAATTGAATATGATAAGCCAAATCCTGAGAAGCCCCAGCTTCATGGGCCTCTATCTTCCTCTGCAAGATTGATGGTTTTCTTTCTTGATAGGAAGTGGACAAATGTATGGAGTTGTCGCTTAATGTTTCAAATAATGCCCAGGCTTCATCATCATTTCTGGTCAAGAAGGTTCCTGCACAAGCTACATCAATGGTTTGCCTATGCCTTTCAGATAATCTGTTATAGAACCTTTCGACCAACTGTCATCTTGGCACCTGATGGTGGGGGCATAACCTAAGAAGGTCATTAAAGCACTCCCAAGTCTCATGAAATTGCTCCCCTTCCTGCTGAGTAAAACCCATAACCTCTCTTCTGTAATGGTTGGTCTTACTCATAGGAAAATGCTTTTTTAAAAATTCTCCCTTAAGGGTGGCTTAATTGTAACGACCCGATTCCCGAGTCCCTACGAGACACGAGAACCGGACCGACTCGACTAATCCCAAGACCTAGTCGTCCAACGAGGAAGTAACCAAAAGAACAGTAAAATAAACCACATTTAGCATGAATATAACTAACAGTAAGGAAATACAGCAGTAAGGAAAGAAGCCACTACAGTATATACCACCACAACAGTAGAATAACATTTATAACATAATATGAACTGCAGGTAAAGAAAGGTACAGCGGTAACAAGAATACTCACTACAGTGGAACAAAAAGAGGTACAAGAGAACAGTGGTAACCCTACTGGACCCTACTCGGCCCAGCGTCCTTTGCAGCTGCCGACCCTGGCTGCTCAACACCTGGTCCTGAAAGGTAACGAGTGTAAGACGTCAGCAAAACGCTGAGTAGAGTGGCAACTAAAACAAAAGAAACAGTAGAGTGTACAGTAGTTGTTATGTTCTGTTACTTTCTTTAATTACGTCTTTCTATTGTATCACAATTTATCTATTTCTCAGATCCTTCACTTGATCTCGAATGTTCCTCGTGGGAACGATCTTGATTGTAGTCTTTTCCAAATAGTAGAAGTAGCACGTGGTGCTCTCCTGGCCGGGAGAGTCCCCCATGGTGATCCTACTCTCAGTCAACCACCCCAAGGTCACGGACAGACGTAACGGTGACTACGGCATGCGCGATAAACGCACAGGTAGCTAACCCGCACTGGCATGCGGTCAGTCATTCCCGTTAACGGGTGCACCCAAAGCACAGCATGGAACCAGTACAGGGTAGAGCCCTCACAGTAACAGGGGTCCAACCCCTCCACAGTAACCAAACAGGGGCCTTGCCCCTCCACAGTCTGTGCACCCTCGCCTGACTACCCTGGTTTGCCCAGTGGGCCTAACAAGTCGGTGTAGGAGGCTAGCAGAACCCCGGGGCCCGTGGGGTAGATAGTGCCCTCCCTACACTAGTAGCTCTCCTCGGTACTACGTACGCGAGGGCCAGCAAGTCGGTACAAAGTGGCCAGTCCTAACCCTGGGTCCCTGGGGCGGCTGGCTCCGCTCTGCACTAAACAGGTACAGGTACTTCCCTTGGTACTACATACCTAAGAGACAGCACACTACCACGTCTTTCTTTCTCAGTTCCATTCCTTTCTCTTTCCAGGAGTTCCACTCCTAATTCCCCGTAGGGTTCCAGCTCTTTTAACTCAGAACATCTAGGTTTCACTTTCCAGTTTCACGTTCTTATAATCCATGTTCTCAATCATGTTTATTTATTCATAGCAGGCAGCTGTTAATTCAATTCACAGGTAGCTATTATTTCCTTTCCACATTTTCCAAGACTACAGTATTCATATATTCCACTAGTTCTTCCCATCCTAGGATTCATGCCATACCCTAGGATCTATCATACAATCTAGTTTTCCAGTCCTAGGATTCATGCAACACCCTAGGATCTACCATTCATTCTAGTTTCTCATTCCTAGGATTCATGCAATGTCCTAGGTGCTATTTATGGTTCCATAATTTAACAAATTATACCAATAAACTTAAAAGCCACTCTACCGGTTACAATAGGAGTACTAGGGATGTGGTCGGGAATCCCGCGTGCCTCCGCAACCCCCGAGACTGTAACGGAACGGGGTCCTATGGCAAGGATCAAACACAAGGAGTTTCTCAAAATAGTATATAGCTACTGTAGATGGTAGAGGATTTAATTCCGAAAAGAATGCAACTCGAAACACGGAAAATGGACTCTGATCGGGCCCTAAACAGGTCGAAAACAACGAAACAATGCAAACTCAGATGTATGGGACTTCTTCCAGACATCTTAAAAAGTGGATCAGAGGTTACCTTTGCTCTGCGTGGTCTCTCAGATGTCCAGAAGCCTGCAGGGGCCTCTGGCCTAGTTCCCAGATGTCCGATGGTCACCCCGGACGTCTGGAAGTCGCTCCCGTCGTCTGGCACTATAGCCAGACATCTGATTCGTGTTGGATGCGAATCTCAGAATCTGCACGTACCCATCCTCGTGCTCAGTACAGTCAGTCGAAGGAAAGAAGAAGGTACGAAAATAACTTACTTACCAGACGTCTGGACAGTCCTCCAGACGTCTTCCCCATCGTCTGGTTGGAAGCCCAGATGTCTGATTCTGGAAAAATTTCCAGAACCAGGGCACGACTCGCCCTCCGCTCGCAACGCTCGGCACCGCCGCGTCTCGTCCGCCTGCTGCTCGAGCTGCAGCAGGCCTCCCGCGTCACTCCGTGCCCGCTGCGCCCCTACCAGCCGGCTCCCGCTGCCCCAGCAGGCTCGAGCCCTCATGGCCGACGCCTCCTCCCTCGCGCAGCACCTCCTCCCGCACCCACCGCGGCTGTCGCCGCCACCGCTCACTCACGCTCGCACTCGTGCACCGGCTGGAAGGAGAAGAGGAAGGGGGTAGAGGTGAAGAGAGTGAGGGAGAGGGCATGGCATTTTTAAAGCCGCGCGGGGGGAGAGAGAGAGCGAGAGCGATAGCGCTGCGCCTGCGGTCGCAGGAGGAGAGAGGGAAAAAGAGAGAGGAAGGCGGTTGCGGGTCTGCAGGTGCCTGCGCGCAGACGCAGTCCCGCGTGCCACTGAAAATAGATCCCAGACGTCTAGAAGTGGTTCTAGACGTCTGGGACACCTCCTAGACATCTTAAAAAAAATGTCTTGAGTGCGTTCGTAACACTAATCATTTACCCTTTAATCGAGGGTATGATACTAGTGCTTAGCCTTATCCTTTAGAGAAAATGGAAATAAAGTCCTCATCAGGGCTTCATCAATAAAGTCCTAGAGCTTCATCATGGAACAGGCCTCGGTGAATTCCTCCAAATGCCAGTAGGGGTCCTCCCTAGTAGTACCATTAAAGGAGGGCAACAAAGATATGGTATTGCTCTTGATCTCATATGGATTATCACCTGTTGGTCGTCTCAGTTTTTGTGCGAGTTGGCTAGTTGGAACAAAATAGTCCCTCAGGGTCCTTTGTTGATTTGCTCCTTAATCAGCCATGCCTTCTCTTTTCTCTCCTAGATGAGCTCTCCTATGAATTTTCTCATGCTCAGGATCAAACACTAGACAACCCTCAAGAGAGTGTCTACCAAGCATACAATATCAATCACAATTCAAATTATTAGTGATTGAGTAAGTGAGAACTCCACTCCAAAGATAGGTTAAAAGGTCAAGGCTTATCCCTCCGTTCCCATGTAAGTGGTATAAGAGGGGTGATAACTTGAAATCTTAACCTTCTTTGTTGTGGAGGTAGAATTGGTTGATATAGATGGCCAAACAAGTTATTCACTGCAATTACGTGACTTAATTCAACCTTCGAGTGCCCTAGGACCTATACTTTGCTTAGTTGATACTCCTTGGTGATCAAGTAAGAAGTTACTCCAAGGATGAACAAACAGATGCAAGTAGGGTGAACCCTTCCTTTGAGGCGATGCGTATGTGGTGCCCCTTAACTACCCTTTTGTTCCTTAAAGGGGTATCCCCCTCCGTGAAGTATCAAAACACTTGGTCAAAAGATAGTATCACCACCACAAAGCATGATAGGAGGGTCGACACCGATAAAGAGATCGGTGCCTATGGCCTTAAGCGATCGAGCCTTAGTGTGGTGCCTAATGTGAATGCTTAGTGTCAGAAGTGTGCATCACACCGTAAATCTTTATTTTTATTTTTTTGAAAATGCAGACATGTCCCTTAGAATTAGATCAAATGTGAATTGATTTTAAGGTTGAATATGCTTATTAGTCCCACTTTTAATTTGGAGATCACTGAATTAGTTAATTCAATCAACTTGGTGGTCTTGAATTTTAATCTAACTGCAAATGTGTGAACAGGAGCTGGATGCAAAAGTTAGAATGGTGTACCTGTCTCCAGCAATCTTCGTGCCAATATGTTTGTAATGCAATAATGAGATCTAATGTGCTGCTCAATCACCCCTAAATGCGCACACCTAAGGGCATGCAACTCCTGAACAGGCAGTTCGATATTTTCTTTTGTTGGTTTTGAATGCAAGCAAGCAAAAAATGGAATCACACACGTAGAAAAATGAAAACCCTAGTAGCGAAAGAATGTGGGGATAGACCCCCAAAAATTTAGCCCCGATTACTATAAAGGCAAGAAGATAGAAATAAAATTTGTGATGAAGGAGAATCCTTTGTGAAAGCAGGATCCAGGTCTCCTACGTCTTCTTCTCATGTGGGCTTAGATCGAGGTTGATGTTGCCACTCTGTTGCGCCTGTTGCCTCGTCAGATTCCTTGCACAATAAGATAAAGAATGATTAGATAATTGCTCAACTCAGAATACTTAGAAATAATAAAATGAATCTATTGCGTCTATTGCCCCCCAGCAACAGCGCCATTTGACAGAGAGAGTTTCACTTAGTTAAAATAGCAATAGAATGATACGTCGTTGTAATTAATGTGGTGGAAATCTCTCAATCAAAGATTTTAAAAAAAATGAATTTAAACCACGAAAAGGATGTCATATCCACAGGGAGGAACAGATTAATAAGTTCCCAAAATATTTTTCCTTTGTATTTGTTCAATCAAGTGCGCAATCCGTGTTCAAATCTGATGCGAAACAAGGTGAAAAGAAGGAACACGTAATAATTTAGAAATGCAAGGGTTTAAATGTAATTTTCCTTTCATGAAATAACTTGTAATGGTAAGTAAGATAATCGTATTTTAAGACATGGGGATTTCTCATTTAGGTCATGTGAGTGTCTGGAAGAGATTTAATGCATTTATCAACCTCAACAAATAAGAGTTAAGTGCATGAAAGAAATACTATAACACTTAAGGGCATGCATGCAATTTCACTCAAATATATTAATCAACTAAATATTGCAATAGTGTTTTTAGCAATAGCACAGATGGTAAATTTTAATTGCACCAAAAATAGAGGAAATTTCCTCTCTCCTCTTTATGCACGTGAAGGCTTGGTGGCCAGCTGATCGAAGCTCGTTGGCGGTGCATGGGAGAGAGGTGATCGTGACGATGGTGGAGGCACGGCTGGAGGTGGTCGATGGCAGTTAGCCGGAGAGATTGACGCCGGCGGAGTTGGCTGCAGGAGAGGATGCAGGCTGTTACTGTTGCATGCATGTGCAGCTAGGAGTCGCGGTTGGCCGACCTTTGGTCATGCGAGGGGTGCGCCGCATGTAGAGAAGTAGGGTAGGCTGGAGGCACACGCTGCTGCTGTGCGTGGAGAAGAGATGAGGCATGCATTGGTTGCCTACTACCATGTGGAGGGAAGTGATGAGGCACACGCTACTGCTATAGAGAAGCAGAGCAAGAAGAAGACAGAGAGGCACAGGCAGGCACTGCTACGTGGGAGAAGATGGAGGCGCCGTTGCTGCATGCAGTGTCTACTGGCCGTGCGTGGGAGAAGATTGAGGCGCGCACGAGGGCAAGGTCGCATGCACAATGGTGCTGTTGCACGCACAAGGGCTGCTGCGTGGAGGTGAGATGGAGGCACGCACTGGTTGGAGGGGAGATGGATAGCATGCGTTGCTTAGAGAGGGTTGAAAGGGACCACTGTGCAGGTTCTCCTCATGGTGTGCGCAAGGTGTTCCCAGTGGTGCGTTCCCAAGATCCTCTGCCAAGAGCACCCCCAGCCACTTTTATCTCCTCCCCATCCCTTCTTCTTCCCTGGCGCAAGTCAAGGGATTTTAAATCCCTTACTAAAATTGGATGCCTATTGATAGGTGGATTTGTTGAGGTCGGCCGGCTGTTGAGAGATCCCCATGGGGGGGAGGAATTCTTTTCACAACCCTAGTCTCTTGCAAAATTATTCCTCCTCCTATCTCACTTTCCAGATTATTTGTTAACTCTTAAATTAGCCTGATGGAGTGGATCAAGTGGAGGAGATGCATAGGGTGCGCTGTGCGTGAGACCTGCATGAAATATAAAATAATTAGATAATAAGTTATAGAATGCAATAGAATAGATGTAAACTGAAGTAATGATGCATGTAATCATTCTATGACCTAATGTAGTTATTAACAAACATAAATTGTAAGAATAAAGTTAACTTAGGCATAACAATAGTCCTTTAAAATGGACTCATCTAAAGGGTTTTCGCTCATTTCCTCAAACAAATCTTACGCGCTATCTACGTCTTTGTTGAGGGAATTGCCTCCGCAAGAACCTTCCACATGATTACGAAGTTGATCATTCAACCCGTGATAAAAAAACTACACAAGTTTCCATTTACGCACCTTGTGGTGTGGACACTTCTACAACAATTCCTGGAATCACTCCCTAACCCCATGAAACAGTTCCCCCTACCGCTACACAAAAGTGGTGATTGCCCGTCGCAACACATTAGTTAGCCCAATTAGGAAGAATTTCTTCAGGAAGGCCGATTTCAAAGCTATCCAAGTAGTAATTGGTCTTCCAATGGTACGATACCAATGTGTGGCCTTATCCATAAGTGAATGGGGGAAAAGCCTCATGAGCATCTATTCTTCATCCACATTCCACGATTTGGTGGTCTGAATCAGAGTGATTAGGTCCTCCAAATGTTGGAATGGGTCCTCTGAGGCAAGCCTGTGAAAGTGTTTAATTAAACTCAAAACCTGGGGTTTGATCTCAACATCACCAGTGGGGGTCACAACACCAAGACGGTCCTCATAATTCAAAGGATCATAAAAAACCTTCAAGGGTCGAGCGCCCTGACCATTCATTTGTTGGAAACATTGCTGCATCTGCTGTAATTCTTCCAACTACCTCTAAATCATCTCCTATTAGTTTGGGGGTGGGGGAGGTGGTTGTTGATCAGCCATAGGATCTGCTTGGCTATAACTCAACCGCTGCCTCCAGGAATCGTCTATAGGTCCTTCCAAGCAAGGGTTCAATGACCTCCTTCCAAGCATACACTGGAAGGAAGTTGAAATGAAAGGAAAAAGGAGCCCTACAGCACCAAAATGCAAGCCTGTCTTTTGGTTGGGTAGCCTTATGATCTACAGATTCTCAGAATCTGTCTTAAGATTATAAATGATTTACTCTACATTTCTCCAGTTAATCTAACCAGTTAAGAGAGGCTAAGGAGAAGGTTCTTCCTTTGGTTTGCACCTCTGGTTCCTTTGATACCCCCCAACTACAGTCGTTTGACACTACTTGCCTAGCTAGACATCTAATTGACCAGTATAAGCAGGTTAACCGAGAGCAATCTCAATCTGGGCCCCAAAGGGCAAATCAATCCTTAAGGCCAATGTCTAATCAATTTTAGTTAGTCTTGGGAAATTAGTGCTTTTGTAACGTGATGGGCCCCTTAGATGGGTTGTTCCCATAATGATTAATTAAAATGTGTGTGCGTGCACAACCAGGGTTTGCAAATAAGGTTATTTGATGATGTGTCTTTTAGGGTTTAACCTTGTATAGTAGCTTTTAGGGTTGAACTTTTTAGGTTCGTTTAATCAGGGTTCAATAGAGCACTCCATGTTTTGAAAGCACTGGTGATGATGTATTCCTTTAGAAATTAGAAAAAAAATGTGGAGTGCCTGGTTCAGCCCTAAAAATCAACCCTAAGTGGAAAGCTACTGATGAATCACTTTTATCTTGAGTGGTGCAGCCTAAACAGCTCAATCAATCGACCTGTTGCACCACTTGATTAAGGCACACAAAAGGTGATTAACCTAGTCTAATTTCTACTCCTTTATGTATTGATTTGCTTGTATCGGTTCCATGGGTCGAAATCTCGGTTGAGTAGATAATATCAAGATAGGTTATGAGTCTCAAAAGTGGGTGTTTGTAGTGTGTATGTTGATTCATCCCACAATCAAAAGATAATTTTTTTTTAATATATATGCAGGGGTGAGATGAGTGTAGGTGGCAAACAAGGCAAATACATTCTATCCTAGGGTTTATGCATACACCTAAGTAGGTTAGTCTTGGTTATTGATGTGGCGAATGTGAAACTAGTGGGGGGAATGTGGGGGCACTTACAAACCACTCTACTCGCACTTTACTCCAATCTACCATACTTGTATCTCCTTGCTAGGGTACCTTCAAGACAATAAATCAAAGGAAAGTAGGGTTAGAAATAAGTAAATGCAAAGAAACACGAAAATCAAGAAAATAAATTCCGTTGCCTCCCCGGCAACAGCACCAAAATAATGAACGTGTTTTCATGTGGGAAAGTTGGGGTTAGGAGAAACATGTCACTGTAGTTACAAAACATGTCATCAAATACAATTCTTTACTAAAACTCCAAGGGAGTCTCCGGTCGAACGCAGGGAGGCGATGTTTACTTTCGTTGAAATCCATGCTTCGCACTGTTTCTTTTTGGTGTTTAAGATTTTATGATTTTTGGGTGTTTTTGTAATAAAAAGAGAAGCAAGATAACTTCACAAAGTGGAGAAAACAAATATGATATATCACAATGTCATTCAAATGTCTATTACAATATGTTAAAATATAAAAGAGATAGGGGTAAGAAGAAATCTCCCAAATCGACTGTTTGGCAAGACTACGGTGCTTGGCAGTAGCTTGGACGAAGGAGGTGAGATGTTTGATGATGAGGGTGAGATGTAGGAGGATGCCAAGTAGAGGAATGCTTCACCAAGGATTTGGAATGGGGATGAGGAGATGGAGTTGATCTTCTACCGGAATAAAGGTGGGAGGATGGCTCTAAGGCTTCCAACGAAGGTGGTGAGAAGGAGGAATATTTGGTGGGATATGGGAATACTACACTAGTAGGTGACCTTTGGAGCTTGGGAATGAGCTCTTGGAAGCTTTGAAGGGCTTCTAGAGCTATAGAGTAGGTGGGAGCAGCATAGGTAGGGATTGTTTGGAAGGGAAGGGGTCATGGGGTTTATATAGTGTTGGAATGGAGGTGTTTTGCATGCATATGTCTTTAGTGACATTTAAAACATCACCGAAGACTCGTTGGGGGTGTTGCGATAGCATTCATGTGCCTCTACTAGCATGAGGAGACCTGCAACTGGCACAGTGTGGGGATGCTTGTAGTTGTTGGATTGTAAGTAGAAGGCGTGGATCACACAAAGATTGTGCATTCGTTGTGGTTCAAATCTCACGCCCATCGATCGAGGAATCAGCTCCATAGTTCAATCTTAATCATACGGCTAAGGAGCACACACAGATTGCGCCTATTGCAAGATTTGAATCACACTCTTCGTGCGATCGTGAAGATCGGACGATAGATAATGCACCCGGTCGTATTAAATGAGCGCTCCAGATGGTGCGTGTCTACCTTGGCATGCGTTTTCACGTCCTCGTCCGATGTTTGATCGTGTGTGCACAAATCTGACCTCTTGATCAAGATCGAGCAGTCCAATTTCTTCAGCATTGAAGCAGTCGCAGCGAATTGAAGCACGTAGCCTTGCCTCTCGCTTGAGGAGCGGGCGGGCTACCGTTTGGGCACAGGTGTTCGTTGGTAGCGCAGAGATGAAGTGCTACTCTACGCCTCGACCGTTGGATGAAGATCCATCGATCATGATCAGATCTTCCTTGCTGCGCTTTGAAGGAGGCTGGGTGTGGTTAGGCGCTTCTCGGTCATTGGATTGAGATCCAACGGATGGGATCACTCCTTGCAGTGAGGTTGGAGAGCGACGACTCATGTAGGGTGGCCTGGATGGTGTCACGTGGTGCCATCTATGCCGTCCATCTTCCTCTTCTTGTATAGGGTGCTACGGAGCTCTGATCGGGGTGATTTTTGCGTTGACAGACTGTGATCATTGCTCTAGATCCATCTGTATAGTCGAATTCTTCATCAGAAGCCCGCAAAGATGTTGCACTGCCTCTTAGCCATATAAAATGTTGGAATTAATGCATAGAATACACAAACTATCCTAAATGCAATGCAATGAATGTTATGCAATATTTATGCTATGATATGAAATGCTAGGCCTAGGAACTATCATGAATAAGCATTTTACCATGAATTCATGCAAGTTTATCATTTACCTCATCTTCTAATGCCATAAGTCCATGGTGAAACGTTGGTTCTGCAGAGATAACCGAGTTTTATTGTTATAGCGTTGTAGTATAGCCAGTTATTGCCAACATTTCAAATATATAAATTTTTTTTACTCGGAAAATAAAAGAGTTCCCGAGGTCGAACTCAGGGAGCAAGTTGGATTCTAGAGATATACATGTTTCTTTTACAAAATAAAGAAAGAGAGAGAAAGAATTTGTTGTCTTTTCTTCTTTTCTCTTTGCTTCTCCTCGTCTCAGATCTTCTGTTATCCTCTTCTTCTTTATCTGCAGTGGTGATGTTCTTCTTCTGCAGTGGTGATGTTCTTCTTCTTCCTTCAGCTGTTCCTGCTCTTCTTCTTTGAGTTCTTCCCTGTGTTCTCCTCTGCCTCGCATTCTTCTGTTGTTCTTCAGATCTCCTTCTTTCTTCTTTTCTTTTTCCTGTCAGGACGTCGTCTCTCCTTCTTTCTTCTTTTCCCTTCAGGACGTCGTCTGATTTTCCAATCAGACGACTTAAACCGCTTGTTGCTACAGTGTCTCCCTCAGCTTCCTTCTTCTTCCGCGGTCCTTCTTCTTCATAATTAAGCCCATGGAATTTAGGTATAGCATGAATCATGTTGGGCTTTAATTCGGAATCAGGTCCTCCAGTCGGGATTCTGACTCGAGGCTCAATGGCCACCGCAGCAGGATTGTAGTGGTCCCGCATCATAGGACGCTGTGGTGGGTGCACGAAGTTTTGGAAGAGGTCATTGAGTCGCTGGAGCTGGTGTTCCAGATTATTTTCTTCCTCAACTGGCTGAGCCATGATGGGGGAAGAAGAAGAACTTGGTTCTGAATCAGAAGAGAGAATAATGTGAGGGTGTTGCTGCACAAACACGGGCGTCGAGGCTTGGCCTTGACGAGAGCGAATTTCTAAAGGAGGTCTTAAGGGTGGTCTTAGGGACCTCCTTCCGTACATGCACTGTTGGAAGAGGTAAGTTTAGAAGGTGCTGGACCCAATCAAGGCACCCAAAAATGTGTTGGGTGACTATAGAGGTGCGGGGCAGATGGACCCCTTGATCAGAAAGATCGTCCACCTGAGAATTACCTGGGCAGCCAGAGAGGGAGAGTCCCGCAAAGACCCCTACACGGTAGAGCATCCCCACGGGTTACAGGGTTTCCCCCACCCGACCTCTCTTGTCACTGCGGTTCCAGGTAGACCAGAATGGGGATCTTGACCTCTTAAGTCTACCAATTTTAAGATCAGGGTGCTTAAGGTTTCACTTGAACTTTAGTCTTTTAAGTGCAAAGATTGACCTAATTTAAGGTTGGTTGACCCAAGGGGTCAACCTTACCTCTTGTTTTCTTTGAGAGCTTTTAGGTCTTGTCTTTTAGGGTTCAAGTGTTTAGAGAGCCAATTGTTTTAGGTTTTCTTTTGAATAGGTATTTTCAATCAATGGTTTAGGCACACTTCTTTTGGATTTTCTCCATTCTTGATTTAAGTAGTGTGTCTCTAAAACCCTAATGTTGAATCTTATGTTGGCTCTACTTGGTCCAGTTAGTTCTCTGTTGGGTAATTAGGGCTCAAGCAAGAATGTGTTAGCCCTTAAATACCCTTAATAGTGTGCAGGACTAATGAGTTGTAAACATGCAACTCTTTATGGTTACTAAGTATGGAAGACAGGTTAGCCCTATATTGCTTGTTCTTTTCTTTTCTTCCTCTTTAGAGTTTAGGGGTTAATAGCGAGAGGAAAAATTTACCTGTCCTCGGAGTGGTTGTCGTGCGGTTGCTTGTCTTCTTGATTTCCTGTAGTTTTCTGCACAAAAGAGAGCAGATTATCAGAAATTAAAAAGAAACAGGAATGTTTACCTCTAGAATAGCCGTTGCTCCCCGGCAACGGCGCCAAAAATGAAATGTTGGTTCTGCAGAGATAACCGGGTTTTATTGTTATAGCGTTGTAGTATAGCCTGTTATTGCCAACATTTCAAATATATAAATTTTTTTTACTCGAAAAATAAAAGAGTTCCCGAGGTCGAACTCAGGGAGCAAGTTGGATTCTAGAGATATACATGTTTCTTTTACATAATAAAGAAAGAGAGAGAAAGAATTTGTTGTCTTTTCTTCTTTTCTCTTTGCTTCTCCTCGTCTCAGATCTTCTGCTATCCTCTTCTTCTTTATCTGCAGTGGTGATGTTCTTCTTCTGCAGTGGTGATGTTCTTCTTCTTCCTTCAGCTGTTCCTGCTCTTCTTCTTTGAGTTCTTCCCTGTGTTCTCCTCTGCCTCGCCTTCTTCTGTTGTTCTTCAGATCTCCTTCTTTCTTCTTTTCTTTTTCCTGTCAGGACGTCGTCTCTCCTTCTTTCTTCTTTTCCCTTCAGGACGTCGTCTGATTTTCCAATCAGACGACTTAAACCGCTTGTTGCTACAGTGTCTCCCTCAGCTTCCTTCTTCTTCCGCAGTCCTTCTTCTTCACCTGTGCCGATGTGGGACTAAACGGAGGCCTCTCCTCGCGTGCGCCTGCTGGAAGACCGCGGCCTTGCTTCTGCAGCTGCAGCTTCGATTTGCGTCGGTTGCTGGCTGGCTGCCTTCGCAGGAATCCCCGTAATCCGCAGCAGCTGGAGACCTAGAGTCCTCAAGCCTGGAGCGCGGGAGAAGCTGCTTCAATGTGGCATTAATGGCGGTCGAGCCTCAGAACCTGTCGGACACGAATATGGCCTCTCGGCCTGATCAAACTACTGGGGAACCTTCGCCGTGGCACGGCGAAGGTGTGGAGCTGTGCGGCAAGCCGCAAGGTGGTGTCTGGCGGCAGCCCTAGGTTGGACTGCAACCGGAGAAATGGGTTTGTTTGGGGGAGCGTTATGGAGGTTTGGAGTGGCAGTGGAGGGGTGGGGGGTGCTCAGTGTGATGAGGCGGAGGTTCGGTGAGGGTCGGCGAGGCGTGTGAGGCTGTGGAGCGATGGGGGCATCTCGCCGGAGGGTGGCCGGAGACGAAGGGGGTGACGATGGTCAGGGTCGGTCGAGGGCTTAATTGAACAAATTGAAACCGGGGAAAGAAAGAGGAGAGGAAGGGAAGTAGTTCTAACTTACTTGCAGGGACGAAGGGGGAGCAGCAGGGCGACAGTCGTATCGACTGTCGCCGGAGAAGAAGATGCCCAGGGGAAGGGGCGGCGGCGAGCAGAGAGCCGGAGAGGCGCCAGCTGGGTGCGGCGTGGCGCGGGAAGAGCAGGGGAGGAAGTCTCTGCTACTGGAATTGCGGCAGAGCGAAGAGGAGGAGGGGGAGGAACCGCCGGAGCTGGTGGGCGTCTGCTGGAGTGAGAGGAGAGGAAAGTTGGGGGTTTTCTCCGTCAGATCCGAGCTGCCGAGGTCGGTGGAGCGACGGGGGGTATTTATAGGGATCAAAACAGGGAGGAAGGCGGAGGGAGACGACGTGTCTCCCTCGCTGGAGGATGGCCGGAGACGAAAACCCATACCGTCCGTGCGTTCGCACGGCCGGTATGGTGGGCTACAGCGACCAGGGGGGTGTCCCTGCGACGGCTGACGACGCAGGGCACCCCCGGTTTACTTGCCAGGCTCTCCCCCTCACCCTGCGCGGCGCCATGCTCCGCGCAAGGTCGCCGAAGCATGGTGTTGGCAGGTTTTGCAGGGGGGACCTGAACGCAAAGAACGAAGGAGAGTTAGGGGCCAAAATGCGAGGGTTCAAAAGTTGAGGGCCAAAAAGTAAATATATGAGGACCAAAGTGTAAAGTTGGTCAAGGAGGTTTCTTCTTAGGCTCAAGTTTTTATACATGACTAATTAGGACCTAAGGAATCTGATGGTGAATTTCATTTCTATATTAAACCTTGTTTGACCGGTCAATTTATGCGAAAACCCAAATTAAGTTATTAATTGGGCATGGTTCTCAATGTAGGTCAAAAGGGGTTCTGAAGGCCAAATTGAAGGTTCTAAACCATAGAAATTATTTTTCTATGAATTTTAGAGGGTTTATTCTATTTTTACTTTACCTCGAACCTCGTGAAATGAAGTGGGTTGTTTTAGGGTTACAGATTAT
This sequence comes from Thalassia testudinum, assembly GCA_037157565.1. NCBI lineage: Eukaryota > Viridiplantae > Streptophyta > Magnoliopsida > Alismatales > Hydrocharitaceae > Thalassia > Thalassia testudinum. The sequence continues at coordinate 123,619,197 of JAZHRO010000014.1, read as the reverse complement.
CATTTAGTTTCTTGGAATTGCTGTAGCCCTTGCTAGATCATCTCATCCCACTTTTATTCTTATTAAGTTGCTTTGACCTATGTTTGGGCCCTGAATTACCCTGTATGCAGATTATACTGGTAAAATTGCATTTTTACCCCTTATGACTTGTTTTCTCCTTAAACTCAGAATTCTCCGAGTTAAGCCTTTCCTTGAGTTATGTAGGAGCTTTTATCCTTTGTATTAGGTCAAAATGAGCTAGTTATGGCTCATGATGAGGTTCTCATCACATGGCATGCAACTTCTTCCTTGATTGAATCAGTCTCAGGTTCACTTTCACCTGAATTTGAATCATCCCATGTAGCTTGCAGAGCTCTCTTTTTCTTGTACTTATTAAATGACTTCTTTGAATCCTTCTCTTGTTTCTTTTTTCTCCTTTCTCCATCCTTCGTAAGAAGTGGACAATCCTTTTGAATATGTCCCTTCCTTTTGCATTAATAGCAAATGATTGGTTTCACTTTTGAATCCTCTCTTGATCCCTTTTTCATGAAATTCTTATTAGATCCTAGAAATTTTCTAAACTTACGAGTAAGCATGGCAAGGTCTTCATTTTCTTCATCACTATCCTTGGATTCTGAAAACACTTTAAAGGCTAGTTGCTTTTTCTTCCCTTCCTCCGTTCCTTTCTTCTTTTCACTAAGCTTGGTCTCAAATGCCATAAGATTTCCAAGAAGTTGATCCATGTTCAAGTTCTCAACTTCATTGGCTTCTTCTATAGCTGTGACTTTAGGCTAAAAAATATTAGTCAAGGAATGTAAAATCTTACCTTCAAGCTCACCTCTTATGAAGGTCTTTCCTAGAGCCTTCAAGTTGTTGACAATGAAGGTGAAATAGGTATACATATCCTTCACACTCTCATTTTCCTGCATTTCAAATTTCTTGAATTGTTGTGTTAGTAAAACAACTTTGGAATTTTTTACCTTATTTATTCCCTCATGTGTAACCTCAAGAGTTTTGCAGGTTTCATATGCACTTTTGCATTGAGAAATCCGATTAAACTTGTTGGGGCTGAGTGCATAATACAAGGCATTCATAGCCTTGGAGTTGAGTGAGAGCTTCTTCTCGTTGTTTGTCAAGGCTCCATTTTCTTGTTTCACCGGCCTTTTAAATGATGTTTCCACCATCTCCCAGAGAGTATAATCTCCAAGCTTAAGGAACACTCCCATCCTCTGCTTCTAGTACGAGTAATTCATATCATCAAAGTAAGGAGGTTTTGTCGTTGAGAATCCACAATTGTTGCTTGTTGCTACCACCCTGGATGGCATTGGATCATCTTGCTCAGGCTTTGACACCTACACACAAGAGAAAACCAATGCACCGATACCAAATGTTGTTGGCACAAGAAGGGGGGGTTGAATTGTGTAATAAAATTCACAAATAAGCACAACAAAAAATACATAGGTATTTAGGAGGCATCTGAATGACAATACTAGACATCTGAAGAAGATAATAGATGGTGAAGCAAGTTTTCAGGAGGGAAATCAAGGTTTCAGAGAACCCGTTATCGTAGTCACAAAAATTGCTACCAAATAAAATTTATATCGAAACTTGAGATAAGACCTGGGTCGAACACAGGGTGACGAACGTTTGGTTTTGAAATCTGCACTTCGATTTTATTTATTTTTTTAATTGTATCTTTTTTTTTTTTGGTATTTTATAAGATAGAATATCAAGCAAAATATTTGTTATCTATTCTAAGCTACTCTAGCAAAATAATAGAGGTAGAGAGAGAAACATTCAACATATATATTTAAACAAAGCTTGCTACATATAATCGACTACACTAGAAAGCAGTAAAAGAAAGAGGTGAGAAGAGTCCCCCTTAACGACTGCTTGGAGGATGACTAGCTCTGACATCGCTTGGATGAAGGTGGCGGGAAGTTGGAGGAAGGAGAATGGTGGTAGAGGAAGGAGGATGGGATAGGAAGGCATCACGGTGAGGATCTGCCTTCCGAAGTGGTGAGAAGACGGCCACGGGATGCTCCACGAAGAGGGATGAGAGGTAGGAAAATAATTTGATTTTCTACTCTAGAGGAGCATCCTGGGCTTGGGATAAGCTCTCTCTAGAGCGTTGGAGGTGGTGAGGAAGGGAAAGGAAGAGATGAACAAGAACGAGAGGGGTAGGGGTCCTTTTATAGTGGAGAGGATGCATTTCGTACATAGGACATTTAGTTATAGCAAAGGCGTCACTGAAGCTTCGCCCTAAACATCCTATAGCCTCCAACTCACGTGCCTGCTTACACTCACTGCTATCGCACGTGCAGTCAATGGCAAAGCGTTTGATTAAGAATGGATGGCTAAGATTGCGTGAGGATCGCGTGCTAGAGGGTGCGTCAGATTGGGCGTTGGATCGTGCATGCGATTGTACATGCACACCCAACCGCATTCGTGAGGCCACGTAGCTACATCCATGTCGTTGGATCGCTCATCGATGGCCCAACTGTATGTGACCTTTGCACGGAGAAATTGGGGCACATGCGATGTTTCAAATCTGCACCCCCTGCCTGAGAGTTAGGTGAGCCACCATTGCGCTAAACTCGCGGATTGTCGAGCAGATGTCTTGATGGTCGCATGCCTATGGCTTTTGGATCAAGATCCAACGGCCTAGATCTGATGACCAGCTGAAGAAGGGGGGCATCGGTGATCCTTGGGTAGCTTTGGGTGGTCCAGATGATGCCAAGTGGCATCATCTGAGCAGTCCATTTGCTATGCATTGTAGATGACGCCATGGATGTCGGATTGGATTGATGTATAAGTTGTTGGGTTGAGAACACTGATCCGTATCCATCCATGTAGTCGGATTTGGCATCTGAGGTTCGGATTGGCGCCACCTTGCCCCTTGGCCTTTGATCTTCCTCGGACTGCATTATGTGCTACAAGACTCCGATCAAGACAATTTCAAAGCCATTATACTCCGTTCATTGTCCTAATCAAATCTGTTTGGTCGGATCATCAATCTGAGGCCTTGAGGTAGATCTTCTTCTCTCCTGGCCATAAAAGGACACGAATTAACCTAAACTTTATAGAAACTATTCTAAATGCAGAATGATGCATGCTATGCAATATTTATACTATGGAATTCTTATCTAAGCCTAGGAACATACATAAATAGGCATTTTATCCAAAATGAATGTGTCTACATCAATAGATGTCTAAAAAGCCTAGATGACAGTGGTCGCAAAGACTGGCTATGAATCTAGGGTCTGGACAAGATCTTGGACATCTTAAGTAAATTTGACATCTAATAAATCATACTTAGACGTCTGAAGAGGAAAAGAGATGTCTGAAGAAACCAACAGAAGTAAATCTTTACAAATTTAAAGATACAAATATGGATAGCACAATTCTAAAGACATCCTAAGGATAATTCAAGGCTTTTTTACATTCTAAACAAATAAATAAAATAGATTACAAAAAAAGTTCTTTCGCCCTTCTTTTTCCTCGATCCTTTTCTTTAAATCCTTCCTGCAATATATTAGTCTTTTCCAAGAAATAGCACACTTATCTTTATCAAAAATATAACTATAGACATATTAACAATAACATATACATATCAGACATCATTTCCTTAGAGATTATTCCTTAAAGAAGGAAATAATCCTAGAATTCATTCAAATAGAGAAACAACTAGTTGATATCTTCTCAAAACCTCTAGCACAAGATAGATTTATAATAATAAGAAGAGACTTAGGCATAATAGGACTTACTGAACTTTGATTGCTGATTATTGTTTTGTCTTGCAAGCCATTGGTTGATCAAACAATTATCTTGTTGATCGATCAAATATTCATTCTGATCGATCAAGTTTGGTAATTTTGGATAGGAAATTTCCCTCCAAAATTTTCAACTTTTGATCGAGCAAACTTTATTTTGATTTATCAAATTCTAGACAGGAATTTTCGGTCCACTGGAAATTCAATTTTAATCGATCAACTCTTCGTTCTGATTGACCAAAATTTAATTTAGTCGACCAAAATGTATTTTGATCGACCAAATGTGGGTGAGTTCAACCAAATTTGGGCGAATTTCATCTCACCGAGATTTTTGTTTAGTGCATCTAATCACTTGATTTGATCACTAATAACTTGCTAATATTTGATCTCGGCCATTTATTAGCATCTACCTTATTTGCTTTATCCATTCCCTATAAAAAACTTTTTACCACACATTTTCACCACATCAAAACTTCCTTCCAGCAACCAAAGCTCCACCAACATCAACCAAAGCCCTACAAGGTCCCCACCTCTTCAAACGTTGTCCCCTCCTTCACCGACAACCTCCCCTTCCTTCAACCAAGATGCTATTGTCATCTTCAACCAAGTGTTGGTCGACCACCCACGGCTGCACCTCCTCTCTGGTGACCTCTCCTTGCCATCAGGCGTCCACCTCCTCCTCGCTACTGAGTGGATCAATCTTTGTCAATCCTTGGTATATCCCTCTCCTCTCACTATTATTTTGATCACATCTTGTAATTTTGATCTTGTCTTGATGAGATTTGCTTGTGATCTTGTGTTTTTTTTGCCACTGTTCATCATGTTCATCCATGTTCTTCATGTTCATGTCATTTGATCCATTTCAATTTTTTTTTCTTGCATTGTCTATTTTTTATCGATCAAATTTGTGTCCATAATCAACCAAAAATTATTGTATTCAAACTCCTCTAAATTGATTTTGATCGACCACTTATTTATGTTCATTGACCAACCCATGATCAATCAAAATAAATCCAGATTGACCAAAACATCTCTATAATTTTGACTTGCCTCTTGTCCACTTTTTGATCGATCAAAATTGATTTATTAATCGACAAATTTATTCTTTTGATCGATCAACTCTCTAATTTTGATTGACCAATCCTTGTTTTGATCAACCAAAACTATAATAGAACTGTGATTATGGGTCCAAAACGATCTCGTGCCTCCACCTCCACCCTTAGAGATGATACCTTTGATCATTTCCTCTTTAATGACGAGGCATGTCACAACTTTTCTCTCTACTCCCACCTCTTACCACTTGTGGTTTGTCCTATTGACCTTGATTACTTCGAGTGTAAATTTCTTGGTCTTAGAAACTTACTTACCTACCATAGGATAGGTCACCTCTTTGATCGGACATTCTGTATGGGCATTCGTGGTAGTCGCATCAAGGGCCCTGACCCTATGGCTTGATATATCTTTTATTCTAACCTTTGTAAGATAGGTAAAGGTTTTGCTACTCAGCTGACTTCTAATGTCTATGGTATCGAGGTTCTTGTCAATCTCGATGTCTTATCTGAGGTTCTTTCTTCTCCCTTTTCTGGTCCTATCTATCTCGAGTTCCACCATGACACCTCCTCCGAGGTCATTAGGGAGACCTTGATGACTAAGTAATCCTTTGACTTGGGCAAGCCCACCAACTCACCTTACCTTTACCCTCTCCCGTGATTCCTCAACAGTGTTTTTCTTTGGAACTTCATGTCCAAATTTACATCTTTTGAGAATTGTCTGGGTCCCATGCTTGTCGCTGTCTATGCCTTCACAACCAACAAGGCATTTAATTCAAACCATTTCATCATCACCTTCGTGGAGAGGAAACCTATGAGTGTCTTTTCATTTGGCACCCATCTCTCTCACATCTTCCTACATTTTATTGTCCCCATGGACATTAATGATGAACAATTTATCTCTTGTGTCCCCATTTTTGGAGAGCTTGCATACTCTAAGATGAAACAGGAGCATTAGCAGGCTCGTCAGGATCCTTCTCAAGTAGTAGCTTCCTCTTCTCAGCCTCCTCCTTCTCAAACTGTAGCTTCCTCTGTTCCACCTCTATACACTTCCTACTAGAATTTTGATTCATACTGCTCGCCACTTGTTAGACCCTCTGCTTCGCTCTTCAACATGAAGTGGCCCTACCTTGATAGGTGATAGAGGCGTGTTTCGCTTGGTAAAAATTAAGGTTTGGAGGACCCATCGCCATAGCTCACAAAATGCGTCGATCAGATAAAATTTATAACCGAAACTCGAAAAGTGAGTCCCCATTCGAACACGGGGAGCTGAACGTTTGGTTTTGAAAAATCCGCGTTTCACATTTATTTGCCTGTCATTTTTATCTTTTATAATTTTTTTCGAAGTTTTTAGAAAGCAAGAGATCAAATCGACAATTGCCTATCTAGCTAATCTACTTGCGAAAATATAAGAGAGAGAGAAACAATCATGGATTTCTAATTAAATGTTCTTTTACAACAACGAAAGCGGAAAAGATTACACTACAAAAGTTAAAAGGAGTGAAAGAGTTGGGAGAATCCCCCTTGACGGTTGCTCAGAGGACGACTTGCTCTGACATCGCCTGAAGGTAGGTGGTGAGGAGCGAGATGAAGGAGGATGTAGCTGGAGGATGGGGTAGGATAGCATTGTGGTGAGGATCTTCTTCCTAAAGTGTAGTGAGAGGATGGCCACAGGATACTTCACGAATGGGGATGAGAGGTGGGAAAGCTATTTTCTTTTCTACTGTAGAGGACTATCCCGGGTTTGGGACAAGCTCTTTCTAGAACATTGGAGGTAGTGAGAGGAAGAGATGGTTTGGAATGGAGGGGGATAGGTCCTTTTATAGTGGAGGAGAGACAAAATCGTCCATGGGCAATTAGTGACGGCTGTAATCGTCATTAAAGATCCATCCAACTGTCGCTAAAGATTCATGCCCTTCATTTCCTTTGTTGGCGTGCACAAAATGTAGGCCATTAGTGACAGCTACAAGTGTCATTAAAGGCCCACGCAACTATCGCTGTAGCCTCCATCTCATGCTCGCTTGTAGCTATGCTCATGCACCCACCTTCTCACCATTAGATGCTCAATTGACGGTCGCGATCGTGCGAGGATCACGCGCTCAGATGGCGTCAGATGGTGCGGGCGTATCCACGATCATCCGTGCGTCCATGTGGAGACTCTTGTGTCGTTCGATGAAGATCGTGTGGCCCAATTTGGCACTCACGCTTGTGCTATTGATTGCGTGCGCTCGCAGGGATTAAATCACTCGCCTGCAACTTGAGAGTAACCCTCGTGACCAATGCACTATGGGCACTTTTGTGTCTTAAAGATGAATTGAATGCTACGAGCATGGAGGCATCCGAGCCGTTGGATCTTGATCCAATAGCTAGGATTCGAAGGCGTAGAAGATGAAGGGTGTGGCTGGTTGCTGCTGACCGGTGTTGGGTGTCCGAGATGGCGCCATGTGGTGCCATCTGGGCTGTCCATATTCTTTCTATTGTAGAGGGTGCCACGGTGCTTAGATCGAGTTGATTTTCACATTGCCAGACTGCGATCGTCGCTCCGGATCCATCCATACGGTTGGATTTTTCATCCAAAGCTTGTATGAATGTCGCATTGCCCCCCTGGCCGTTGATCTTCCTCAGACTTCATATGATGCTACGGGACTCAGATCTAGACAATTTCGGTGGCGTTAGACTCTGATTGTCCATCCGAGGCTCTGAAATAATTCTTCTCTCCTAGCCATAAAAAGGACTTAATTAACTTGAAATATATACAACTACTCTAAATGAATAATGATGAATTCTATGAAATATTTATAACATGAAATGCAAATCTAAGCCTACGAACATGCATTATTAGGCATTTTAACCTAAATATATGTGTCTATATCATACCCCCATACCTATCTTTTGCTAGTCCCTAGCAAAATTAAGCGACATGCTATGCATAAAAATAGAATTAGGACTCGATCGCTTAGTCCTAAGTTATTTATTAACAATTGAAAATTTCAACTAATGTCCTAAACTACAAAGACTCAACAATACCCAAGTGTCTGCCAGAATGCAGACCGCCCAAGTCGTCACCTTATTTGAAAAGGGAAGATACATTTTCTTGTTGTTTCCTTTTTTTTCTTCTTTTCTAATTTTTTTGGACTTTTGGGGTTTGAGAGTTTCAGGATAACTTTTATGGCTACCCGACCCGCCCAAGACTCGAAAAGGACTCTAAGTGCTAAGCATCTAGTGAAAAGAGTGAAAGAATCACTAGGTGGTCGTTAAAATGGATTTCGATTTTCTACTACCCTTGGTGACCTTGCCTATAGGTTTATCTTTTCAAACGGTAGCTTTCTCCCTACTTCTTTTATTTATGGGGTCAACACAAGGACTAACCCAGTATATATCTCCTTAGTTTATTCTACTTCCCCGCTTCTTCCCTAGGTGTTTTGGGAATTAATATGCATTTTTGTGAGCTGGGCTTTGGACAACTAGCCAATGGGCTGTTACCTACAGCAACTTGCTAGCCATACTCCTGCTGTGAAGTGTGGTTTTATTTGTTTATTTTTTATTTCCTTTTTTTTCTATATTTTTCTTTTTTTTCTCTTTCTTTTTTAAGAAGGTGGCTTCCCTATTCTAAGATTTACCAAAAGTTTTTACGAAAAAAATGGTCTTGTGGCTGGGCTCTGAACAACTGTTCAATGGGTTGTTACCCACGATAACTTGCCAGCCATACCACCCTAGGTAGCTCATTAGCTACCCAATCTTCGAAGAAGTCGCCGAAAAGTGAATCAGTGCAAATACTATGCAGATGCTTAGGCTTAAAATCCCCTCAAATCAATGGGCGGGTTGATAAGACGCATACGTATCACCCCAATTTATTGACCAATTTAAAATGGAATTACTTGGTGAGGACTCGAGACTAAGTCCACATACGAGTGGACACTTGGGCTAATTAAGCTTAAAGACTAGAAGAGTCATTTTTCAGGTCCTATTGTATCATTTCCTAAAGTTAATAATGCCTAATGACTAAGTTCTCTTCTCCTAATTCTCTTTCTTTTTTTAAGGAAACTAAAAGAAATTCTACGGAGTTAACAAAATGATTTCAGGAATTAAGTATCCACCCTCGCATGCCTAAATGATGCAATGTCTTCATTGTAAAAATAAAGACATGAAAAGGATGGAGTAAATATAATATCACCTGAATTTTGTGGCAACCCAGTCAGCACCGTAGAGAGAAGAGAGTATACACACGCGCTAAGTTTAATGCCTTCAGCTAGGCATAATATACATACAAAGAAGAAATTAGGAATTCACAAGTGCAGGTCAGAATCAAAATAAAAATATTGATCACAGGACTTGCCAGTAGGTGTCCACAAATGTGAACCAAATTATGGTGCAGACCCATGCCCCAGGGTAGAGTGATTCTAAGGTTCTGGATGAAAATTACCTAAAATCGAAGATTGTTGCATTTAAAGGGCCGGGCCTATGGTTTGGTGGTGTGCAACCCAAGACTAAAGTGTCGGACAAAAGGTAGATCTGGTTCACTTGGTTCAGATGTCCACTTAACATTCAGCTCCGAAAAATAATTAGTTATTCCAGGCTTGGGTCACACATCAAAGGTATCGTAAGGGTCCTAGTAAAAAGTAGGTGGTTTTAGGTGAACAGGAACCCTTAAATCCAAACTCTTGCTTTCCCTGAAATTAACTTCCATGATCCTCACTTCCAAATTCCTATCCACCAACATCAATTGTTCGGGCTATGGGACCTCTAGCATATCATTCACTCCATATGATTTACCCAAGTCCAGAAATCGTGCCTAACTTAGAATTGACCTGGGTATAATGATTTCCAAATCAAAATCAATCCCTTTGTTGTGTAATGAGTCCATTTTAATGGACTATTGTTACGCCTAAGTTAACTTTATTCTTACATTTTATGTTTGTTAAAAACTACATTAGGTTATAAAATGATTGCATGCATCATTACTTAAGTTCGCATCTATTCTATTGCATTCTATAACTTATAATATAATTATTTTATATTTCATGCAGGTCTCGCACACAGCGCACCCTATGCATCTCCTCCACTTGATCCACTCTATCAGGCTAATTTAAGAGTTAACAAATAATCAGGAAAGTGAGAGAGGAGGAATAATTTTACAAGTGACCAGGGTTGTGAAAAGAATCCCCCCTGCTAACAGTTGGCCGGCCTCAACAAATTCATCTCTCAACAGCCGCCGGCCAATTTTAGCATGGGATTTAAAAGTCCCTTGACTTGCGCTGGGGAAGAAGAATGGAAGGGAGGAGGAGATAAAAGGTGCAGGGGTATGCTTTTGGCGAAAGATCAGGGGAACGCACCACTGGGAAAACCCTACGCGCACTGTAAGGAGAACGTGCACTATGGCCCCTTTCAACCCTCTCCAAGCAGCAGCAGTGCTATCCATCTCCCCTCCAACTAGCGCATGCCTCCACCACAACCTCCACGTAGCAACCCTTGTGCGCACAGGCAGTAGCTCTTGTGTGTGCAACAGCAGCCTTATGCACGCCTCCATCTTCCCCCTTGTGCGCGCAACGCACCACAAGGGTTGGATCTATCCTTGCATCACATGTAGCAGTGGCACCTCCATCTTCTCCTCTTCCATAGTGTGAGCTCACGCCCGCGCGCCATAGCCATGCAACAGCAGTAGAGCACATCGCACGCAGCAGCGCCCCTGTGCCTCTCCGTCTTCTTGTTCCTCTACTTCTCTCAAACCGCCTGCAAGACAACCAAAAGCACCCACCGCACGTAGCAGCGCCCCCGCTCAACCTCGCCAGCCACACTTGCTGCAACCACGCCTGCAAGTAGCTGCACCCGCATGCAGCAGCTGACCGGTCGATCTTTCGCTTTTAAGTCGTTTGTAGTTTAATGTGGTGGAAAAATCGACTAATCAATTTTTAACAAGAAATAACCACTCGCAGAGGAGCGGGTCATATCCACAGGGAGGCAATAATGTATTAAAATTCGCGCTACTTAAAAATGTTTGTTCGTAGTCAATTTGGACAAGAACCAAGCCAAGATTGCCTTTAGATTAAGGTTTAAGCAAGAAACAACGCTGAAATGGCAATTATGAGAAACTACAGGATATTTTCCGCAATGCAGAGTGAATAGAATATGATTAAAATGTGGCAATGGCAGAAAATGTAAATTTTAATTAACGTTTTACTGTAGCAAAACAGGGGAATTTTTCCCCGTTGTCTTGCGCGACGAGGAGCCGATGGCCGGGCGCGGGAAGCTCGGAGGAGGTCCCTTGGATCAAGGGCTTCGAATCGGTGGTGGCGGCGAGTCGCGCGGCGGTCGGAGGTGGCCGGACGAGCTCCGGCGGAGGTGCTGCAGCCGGCAGCTTGCGCAGCCTGTTGGCGTAAAGTCCGCCGCTTGCTGCTGCTGCGGGGGTGGCTGCTGCTGCTGCCATGGGCACTGCTGCGGCTGGCGTGGCAGGCGTTCGTCTGTCGGCGCGGGGAAGAGGGCGCTGCAGGCGGTTCTGCAAGCGCGACGGAGGGTGCTGCAGCGCGGTTGGAGGATGGCGTGCGCTGCGGAGGGTCTGCGGAGGGTGCTGCTGGCGGTTCTGCAGGCGCAGTGGTGAACGGCGTGGACTGCAGGCGCTGTTGGAGGGTGCAGGCGCGTGGGCTGATCTGCAGGCGTGCGTAGGTCTGCAGCCGGTGAGCGGTGGAGGGCGCAGGCGTGGTGGAAGCTGCAGGCGGTTGGCGTGTGCGGTGGAAGCTGCAGGCGGCTGTTGGAGGATGCTGTAGGCTGGTCTGCAGGCGTTGGAGGAGAGCGCGGGCTGATCTGCAGGCGTGCGCAGGTCTGCAGCCGGTGAGCGGTGGAGTGGCTGTTGGAGAGTTGAGGCGCGTTTGAGCTGAAGGTTGACGGACGTGGGTGCGCTGAAGGTTCTGCAGGTGCGGGAAGGGGTCTGCAGGCGACTTCAGGCGTGTGCGGTGAAGTGAGCGGGTAACTTCAGACGTCTGGGAAATTTCCCAGACGTCTTAAGTTACTGAGAGGGTGGCTGATCAGTAGCTCGGTGGTGGTGGTCTGCGACGACGGCGAGGGAGTTGCACGCTAAGGTGCTCACGGTAATGCAGGCGAGCTCCGGATGGCGGTGTGGCCTGTCACACCACACGCCCACGGTGGTGGAGACTCGCCGCCACAGTAGAGGCCGACAGTGTGGAGTGGAAGAGAGAGGTTCTCTCTACACAGTGGTGGGTCGGTGGCGGAGGCCTCCTGAGCTCGGCTGCCTCCCTGCTCCTTTTGTAGTGTCTTGAACAAATTTGAAATCAGCGGCCGACCAGATCCACCACATCCGCTCCCCCTTGAATGGCTTCTTCACTGCATCAGCCGGGCGTTGGAGCGGCAGCCAGCCGTTCTGAAAGAAGACGAATAAAGAAAATATTATTAAAATATTAGGGTTATTTATGTATAGACCCTCAACTTCTATGTTAATAAAAACAATATGCCTAATTGGTTATCTAATTAGATGAATGCTATTCTAAGCTAATTCTAAATGCACTTAAGATATGAATGCAATGTATGGATTATGTAATTAGATTAAAACTATGAATTAATCTATTTACATCCTAATTTATACTAAATAAATGTTAGAATTAACCTAATGTGTAGGCACTTAAATACTTAAATAGCCCACAACTATGGGCTAATCAAATACCCCCATGCCTAGTTTTTGCTAGTCCCTAGCAAAATTAAGCGAAACCTAGCACTCTAAGTAGACTAGTCAACTCACTTAGTCTTCCTTCAGAAGCATATTAAGTTCAGGTTCTAAACCCAAGGTCCCTAAGTAGTTGCTAAGTTACAGACTAGGTCGGCTAAAGACGAGTTGTAAGCACAAGTTTCCCTGATTTTTAACTCTACCCTAAAGTTTATTGATCCCTGAGATTAAAGCATCCGTGCTTTTGCATTGGTCTGAGTTATTTGAGTTAAAGGAATTTTTTTTTTTTTTTAATATATATACTTTCTTTTTTTTTTTTTGTTTGATTCTTCTAAGTCTAACCTCAGATCAGCTATCAACACGGTCTGTGTCGGATTCATTGTCCCCATTACCATACCTCGAAGGGTGCCTGGCTTTCGATGCTTCGAGATAGCACCGCCCATAACGACCCCAAGAACTGCTGGCAATCGACACTTCGAGATAGTATCGCCCATGGATTTCTTAAGCGAATTCAGGCCTATGGCAATCGGCACTTCGAGATAGGGCCGCCCATGGTACCTGAACCGCGCAATGCGCTTACATGCCCCCAGTAGGATGGATATCCTAAGAGACAAGCGCCGAGGAGGTAATATGTTATCATCGCATCCTTAAGGTGAGTATATACTCGACCTCTCCTGCGGCGGGAACTCTTCCAATCAAAATGTGTTTTCAAGCCTCTCTTAAGCCAAAACTAAGAGAACCAAATCTCTTTTCAGAAATTAAGTTAATTACCAGACCAAGTGTGAAAAATTTGGATGCTTGGGTTCCAAGGACCCGTAAACCAAAAGGTAGAATAAGACTCCAGGTACTACCCCACCTTTTAACTCAAACCCTAGCTTCCCTTCCTCAACCTCTTGAAGAATGGTCCGCAACTTAACTCCTACTTAAGTTTTTAAGTCCACAAAGGACCCTAAAGGTCTAAAGGTAGTAGCTTATTTAGCTTCTAAAGTTTGACCCTGGAATTAATTTAGTCTACGCTAGAGTTCTGATTTGCTTAAGAATGCAGGACTTAGCCAGTTAAGCTCAAAACTTTTTTTTTTTTTTTTTTATGTATGCAATTATGCTATGTATATCCCCAAGTACACCCCCCCATGCCTAAAATCTGCAATGTCCTCATTGCATAGAAGGATATTACCTGGGTCAAAGCTGGGCTGAATAGCCGAAGAACCTGCCAATCAGGTTCAAGAATTGCAGAAATAGGCCCTAAAAATGAGCAAAGCAAAGTTGTCCTAGAAAATAGGTAACCTAGGATGTTGGCGAGCTGATGATGAATCCCGATAGTAAATGCTCGCCCAACTAAAATGGGAATGAAATCTTCCCAGGTCACCAGAAGAGGTTCTAAAGGATAAACAGTTAAAATAACCTCCAAAGGGGTAGGGGTAGGATGACAAGGATCCTCCAAAAAGAATGGGGAAGGAATGGTATAGAGATAAACCCCCAGGGTAATGGACTGACTAAAGAAATCATCAATCCATACCCGATACTCCATTACAGAAAATATTGGTCTATTAAGCCCCCTAGTCAGAACAAAAATGAGCAATTCTCTAAGGCAAGGATCGTCTAGGGTGTCCAAGTTACGAGGTTGTGGGATGGCCATAAGATCTAGGTTGGGTTTAATCAGCTTGGTGTCCATCCCAAACACTCTTTCTAAATCCTCAATTTCATCCCTAGCATTCCTTGCACCATCACGTGGATCTTCCTGCTCTTCATCAGGAGTCACAATTTCGCTTTCAGATATAAGCGAATCAAAGGGTGACTTCGAAGTGAATGAAGGCAGGTTGGAAGCAACAGATCTAGGGATTATCCTATCAATGTCATCCCCAGGTTTTTGTTCTTTATTCAAATCTTCCCTGGAGTCTATATGTGAATCCACATAAATCTTAGAAATTGCTTCCAAATTTTCCATCATTTTATCATGAGGAGAAATATCATCAATGGGTGTGCCAAGGAAACCTAATTTGGTCAAATTTGTGACATCCTCAGGGGCTAACTCTTCAAATAATACATAATCACCCTTAGTGTCACTCCAAATCTTGAATGTAGGTTCCTCATATAATTCATCTTCCTCCTCATCACACAATTCATCATGTACCCGAGGTCTAGAATCATTTAATATCTCAGCAGATCCCCTAGGGTGCTCTATCTGAGGTAAATTATTTACATTGGTTACATCAGACTCCTCAGATAGGTCAATTTCTTTAGGGTTAGGTTCCCTAAGGGTGGGTTTGAGTTCCATATCGTGATCAGAAGGGAGGGTAGGATTAACAACTTGACTTTGACCCACTTCATCAAATGTCACGAAAATACTATCATCTGGGTCGAGGTCTTCCAATGGTACCATCATTCCCTTCTTTTGACTCCAATATAATTCAGGTGGATACTCAACCTTATCATCATCTTCCTCGGGTTGCCACCATTCTTCATCCAATGCATAGCTACTTTCATGTGTTTTTTCCTCCCACCTAAAGTGTAGATCTCTCAAGGAAGTGTCATCTAATGGGGAGGTTTCAAAATCGATCCTCGAAAAGTAGCTATTCTCCCCAGAATTTCCCTTCAACTTAAAGTGTAGCTTTCCCACGGGAGATGCATCTATTGTAGAGGGGTGTACGTCATCGTCAATGGGGCAGATTGGGTGGCTAATTTCATCTCTTTCTTGTTGGCCTGCTCTCAAAGATTCTCCTAACAATTCACTCATTTCATTTTGCATTTTCTGTATTTCCATCTTCAAAGAGGAGAGGTCATTTCTATCATAAGAGAAGTCAGGCTTAGGCTTATAGTACCCAGGAGTGTTTGTCCAACCATTATAAGTTTTCAGGGAGGGTGGGTTGGGTATTTCTTTGGTATGTGGGATATTGGGCAAAGCAAATCCCTCTCCTAAGGTCTGCTCACTAATTTGGGGCTTAACTAGGCCAATACTCCTATAATAGGAGTAAAACGGATCCCAATGATTGTCATTATGTCCATCAAGGAATGGACCATCTCGACGTCTGGGATCGAAGGATGCAAAGTGGGGGTGAGGGTGTGGGCAAGATGTGAAAGGATGAAAATCAATGTGGTCCATTCTAACTCACACTTCAATCAGAATTCCCCAAGCAAGACACAATTCAAAAAGGACCTTTTAGGTCTTTCCCAATTTAGGCTTTTGATTTTAAGTCAGATTGCAGGTGACAATACAATTTGTTCAATCAATTTACACGCCTATTGTCGACCTACGGCTCGCCTAAAAAGACCTAGTTGGAGCTTAGGTGTTCTTCCCTAAATCTCAAATGGTCAAGTAAATCCAAAGATGGAAGATCGAGGGATGCAAGTAGGCCTAAGCCTTCCTTTGAAGCTGTGCTTTCACGGTGCTCCTCAACTACCCCCAAAAATCCGTGACAGGGTATCCCCCTCTTTGGATTTACAAAACCTTTGATCTCAAGTTCCGAACACTTCAAAATCCAACGAAAGGAGGGCTCTTGTCCTAGTATTTCCAAACCTAAGGAGTGTCTAGAAACGTGCCGTGGTGCAAGTGAAATAAGTGTGCATACACCGTCAAAGATTTTGAACTTTGAATCGCACGCCAAGTTTGAAAATCAAATCCTTGGTTTTTAAAATGTCCTTCCTTTAATTAGTCCTTTTTCTAAAGAAAATATGTGACCACTTGTTAGATTTATTCAGTACAGATTAGGTGGTCTTCGCATTAAATCCCAAATGCAATGCGTGATCAAAAATAGGATGCAAAGTAAGAGAATGCGTACCTTGCCTCCAGCGATCTTCGATGCAAAAATGCACGCAATGCAGAAAAGCAAATCTAGAGGCTGCTCATACAGACCTAAATGGTTCGTCCTAGGGCAGGCAACTTCTAGCAGGTAGCTCTTTTTTTTTTTAGAACTACTTATGCACAAGCAAATAAAAGAAATAATAATAAAAAAAATAAACCTAAATCTAAAGAAAAGGGAACAGGCTCCCAAAAATTACCCAACACGGGTCCAAAACAAAATCAGGGAACAAACCCCTCAAAATTTGCCCCAGAACAAGGGTTTCAAACTAACTATAATGAAAAATTAAGTCTACAATCTTAATTATATTCTGATGAAATTAGCGATTAAATACAATGGTGTCCGTCGCGTCCTCGTCCTTCTCCTCCTTTCAAAATTGCTTGTCCACTTCTCGTCTAGCGACGTCAAGGGTCGCCTCTCACAGTGGCTGATTCTTGCACAAAATTTCTCGCACAGAAAAGAAAATAATAGATGGTCAAATCTCTGTGCAATTGACAAATAATGAAAATAAAATTAGGCGAAATTATTGCGTCTGTTGCCTCCCCGGCAACGGCGCCATTTGACTGGTCGATCTTTCGCTTTTAAGTCGTTTGTAGTTTAATGTGGTGGAAAAATCGACTAATCAATTTTTAACAAGAAATAACCACTCGCAGAGGAGCGGGTCGTATCCACAGGGAGGCAATAACGTATTAAAATTCGCGCTACTTAAAAATGTTTGTTCGTAGTCAATTTGGACAAGAACCAAGCCAAGATTGCCTTTAGATTAAGGTTTAAGCAAGAAACAATGCTGAAATGGCAATTATGAGAAACTACAGGATATTTTCCGCAATGCAGAGTGAATAAAATATGATTAAAATGTGGCAATGGCAGAAAATGTAAATTTTAATTAACGTTTTACTGTAGCAACAGGGGAATTTTTCCCCGTTGTCTTGCGCGACGAGGAGCCGATGGCCGGGCGCGGGAAGCTCGGAGGAGGTCCCTTGGATCAAGGGCTTCGAATCGGTGGTGGCGGCGAGTCGCGCGGCGGTTGGAGGTGGCCGGACGAGCTCCGGCGGAGGTGCTGCAGCCGGCAGCTTGCGCAGCCTGTTGGCGTAAAGTCCGCCGCTTGCTGCTGCTGCGGGGGTGGCTGCTGCTGCTGCCGTGGGCACTGCTGCGGCTGGCGTGGCAGGCGTTCGTCTGCCGGCGCGGGGAAGAGGGCGCTGCAGGCGGTTCTGCAAGCGCGACGGAGGGTGCTGCAGCGCGGTTGGAGGATGGCGTGCGCTGCGGAGGGTCTGCGGAGGGCGCTGCTGGCGGTTCTGCAGGCGCAGTGGTGAACGGCGTGGACTGCAGGCGCTGTTGGAGGGTGCAGGCGCGTGGGCTGATCTGCAGGCGTGCATAGGTCTGCAGCCGGTGAGCGGTGGAGGGCGCAGGTGTGGTGGAAGCTGCAGGCAGTTGGCGTGTGCGGTGGAAGCTGCAGGCGGCTGTTGGAGGATGCTGCAGGCTGGTCTGCAGGCATTGGAGGAGAGCGCGGGCTGATCTGCAGGCGTGCGCAGGTCTGCAGCCGGTGAGCGGTGGAGTGGCTGTTGGAGAGTTGAGGCGCGTTTGAGCTGAAGGCTGACGGACGTGGGTGCGCTGAAGGTTCTGCAGGTGCGGGAAGGGGTCTACAGGCGACTTCAGGCGTGTGTGGTGAAGTGAGCGGGTAACTTCAGACGTCTGGGAAATTTCCCAGACGTCTTAAGTTACTGAGAGGGTGGCTGATCAGTAGCTCGGTGGTGGTGGTCTGCGACGACGGCGAGGGAGTTGGACGCTAAGGTGCTCACGGTAATGCAGGCGAGCTCCGGATGGCGGTGTGGCCTGTCACACCACACGCCCACGGTGGTGGAGACTCGCCGCCACGGTAGAGGCCGGCAGTGTGGAGTGGAAGAGAGAGGTTCTCTCTGCACAGTGGTGGGTCGGTGGCGGAGGCCTCCTGAGCTCGGCTGCCTCCCTGCTCCTTTTGTAGTGTCTTGAACAAATTTGAAATCAGCGGCCGACCAGATCCACCACATCTGCTCCCCCTTGAATGGCTTCTTCACTGCATCAGCCGGGCGTTGGAGCGGCAGCCAGCAGTTCTGAAAGAAGACGACTAAAGAAAATATTATTAAAATATTAGGATTATTTATGTATAGACCCTCAACTTCTATGTTAATAAAAATAATATACCTAATTGGTTATCTAATTAGATGAATGCTATTCTAAGCTAATTCTAAATGCACTTAAGATATGAATGCAATGTATGGATTATGTAATTAGATTAAAACTATGAATTAATCTATTTACATCCTAATTTATACTAAATAAATGTTAGAATTAACCTAATGTGTAGGCACTTAAATACTTAAATAGCCCACAACTATGGGCTAATCAGCAGCGCCCTTGTGCACGTGCAGCAACTTGCCGCTCCTCTCCACCGGCGTCAAGCGCTCCATCTGATCGCCACCAGCCACCTCTGGCCGTGCCTCCACCGCCATTGTGATCGTGTCTTTCCTACGCACCACCACCAGGCTTCATTAGGCTGGTCGCCATGCCTCCAAGCATGCAAAGAAGAGAGAGGAAGTTTCCTCTATTTTTGATTACATTAAAAATTACATTGCATGCCATTGTCAATTTAATATTGATTATTTTATTCAGGCAAAATTGCATGGGTGCACTTATAATTTCGTGAATTTACTTAACTTGTGTTATGCGCATCATTTAACTTTTAAATTCAATTCAGATTTGCATGCAATTCAAACTTACATGATATGCCACTGAACATGCATCATATACATACTTTTAGGAGCTTGATTCTTGATGTGAAAATTACATAATAGCCTTGAACTTTTAATGAAATTGCAACTTCCATTTAGAGTAGCATATTCATCGAATTGAATTCACGAAGGTGTCTGTGAACATTATAACTCTCTACTCGTTAATTTATTGGATCTATTCCTCCCTGTGGATACAACATCCTTTTTATGGTTTAAATTGATATTTATTTTAATCTTTGATTGAGAAATTTCCACCACATAAATTACAATGGCATATCTTTCTATTGCTATTTTAATTAAGCAAAACTCTCTTTATCAAATGGCACCGTTGCTGGGAAGGCAACAGACGCAATAGATTCACTTATTATTTCTGAGTATTCTAAGTTCCGCAATTATCTGATCATTCTTTATCTTATTGTGTATGGAATCTGATGGGGTGACAGGTGTAACAGAGCAGCGACATCAACCTCGAGCTAAGCCCACATGAGAAGTCGCAGGAGACCTGGATCCCACTTTCACAGGGGATTCTCCTTCGTCACAAATTTTATTTCTGTCTTCTCACCCTTGTAGTAATCGGGGTAGAATTTTTGGGGGTCTATCCCCACATTCTTTAGCTACTAGGGTTTCCATTTTTCTGCATGCGTGATTCCATTTTCTGCTTGCTTGCCTTTAAAACCAACAAAAAAAAAAATTTGAACTACCTGCTAGAAGCTGCATATCTATAGGACGACCATCTAGGACTGAATGAGTAGCATCTAACTTTGCTTTTTACATTGAAAACATCCTGCATTGAAGAAAGCTGGAGTAAGGTACGTCTTTTTCTTAAGCATCAATTACCTGTCATGTATCTGCATTGAACCTAAATCTATGACCACTAAAGTGCTTGAATCAAATTAATTCAGTGGTTACTTTAAAAATTGGGACAGCTAAGAGGTTGGACCTTAAAATCTGTGACTTAAAATTGTGTGCAAAAGGATCTCGTTTATGAGATTTTAAAACTCAAAACACGAACGTATGATTACACACCTGAGACACTGCGCACCTCACACATAAGGTCACTAGATAAATTTCTACCTCTCCTCTTTGCACTACAAGGGAAGTTAGTCGGAAATCAACAAGCCTATCCGCCAAGTTACTTCGGTTCCTCCTGCGTGGGCTTGATTCGAGACTTCCATCCTTTGCGAGTAGGTTATAGGCACCAACGAAGGTTGGCCTAGGAAGCGTAATTCTTGCAAAACTTGTTTGGCCACCAACTGAACATTTAATTCAAAGACAAGCAATTTACTAAAAATAGATCCTACTGGATTTGTGTTTGTTTTGACAGCGATAGAACTCTCTAGGAAGTTTTTGCTTATGGTCTGAATTCTTTTAAATCCTAAGAGAGTTTAACTTATTTAGTTGAAAGAAATGGACTATCCTTACTCCTATCATTTTAACCAGGATCCCATGCCCCGAGCATATTCATCCTTTGATGGGTACATTGACAATTCATGGGATCATTCATATTCTTATCCTGGGAGTACTGGCCCGATAGCTCCCACTTTTGAGCATAACCTAGGAGTGGGATTTTTCAACCCTGGAATCCCTACTACTATGCAAACACCCAACCCTCCCACCCTTCATTATTTTCCGTATCTAGGTTGGACCGATACCCCTAGGTAATTAGACCCTCAGTTGATTATCCTCCCTAATTTGATAGTACTAGCCTCTCCTATTTTATGATAGAAATGCAAAAACAACAAAATGAAATGATGGAATATATGGGAGAGATGTTGAGGAATTGTCAACATTTGAACAATTAAATTAGACAGCTTAGCTACGCTCTTCCCAGTAATTCTGATCCCTACTCAAACGACTGTGATCATGAAAATAATTCTGAGGAAACCAATGATAGTAGGGAACCCATTGCACGTAGCTATCACTTAGACTCTCCCAATGAGACATGGCCACTAAAGGAGAACTATCCTAGTGATTATGCACCCGAGCAATATTGGAGTCAACAGAAAGGGAAGATGGTATCTCTTGAGAACCTTGACCCTAATGACAGTATTTTCCTTACCCCTAATAACCTGGGTGAAGGTTGTATTGTTCCTATCACTTCCTCTACTAATTATCTGGTGGAATCCCATTCTACCCTTAGTGAGCCTAATCTTGACCCTCCAGTTAAGGAATCAACACCTACCATTCAGCATCCTGAGGATTTAAATGCACCCAATGAAGGTGACCCTAAGGGAATGGAGGATGAATTAGATCAATTTTAGTCTCAGGGATATAAAGAGTCTATTTCAGAGGATGAGGATGCCCCAATGGAGGAACCCAAACAGAAAATCTGGAGTGAATCATAGGGGGATTATTTATTATTTGAGGATTTACCCCCAGAGGATATAAATAATATGGTGAAATCTAGATTCCTCCCTTCTTTTGAGAGTCATCCTCCATCAAACCAGGAGTTGATACTAGAGGAGGATAAACACAATAGTGAGAAGCCTAGGGGAGACTCTCGAGGACAAAATACGTCAATTGAGGATTTATGCCCCGAGAAGAACAAAGAATTGCGTGATATAGGCTTACTCCAAAACATTAAGATGGATCCTCCGTCAGAAAAAATTGATGATACTGAAGCAACTCCTTTCTTTACTAATGAATCACATATGCACCTCGACAAAAATTTAAGTAAACCAAAAGAATTCAGAGATGAGATTAATGATAATGATTCTGTTGTTTCGACCCTGCCATCAAACGAATATAATTTGGAGTCCACCATTGATTCACATATATTGGAAGGTGAAAATATGACTCTGATCATTACTGCTAGGCAGGGTGACGTGAATTTTTCTACAATTATTAGGGAGAATAGACAATCTGAATCGTTGTTGGAATTAGACCTGACACCGACTAAGCCGTCATTAGACTTAAACATTACCTTCCAACACTACAAGCAACCCTTGCACTCCCTAACTGATCCTTGGCTCAGATCTTCGTTCATGTACATTCTTTCTGGAGAACATATCAGGCCAGTACATCCTTGGGTAGAATGTCAAGTGTGGATTGATGCTTGTACTTTTAGTCTCTCCATTCAAGGGTTTGAAATAATAATGTTTATATCTTTTAAAACCCATTCTGCTTTGGAGGATCCTTGTTATCATCCACTTATTCCATTTCGGGAGGTCCCTTTTAATATTCCTTTTGTTATTCCTAGACCTCCCAAGGTAGCCAACGAGGTTCTCTGCTTTCATGTCTTCTGGCGAGCATTTAGAATCACGTTGCATCATCAGCTCGCCAACATCCGTGGCTACCTATTTTCTAGGCCAGCGCTATTACATATATTTTTACGGCCTAGCCTTTTCCATCTGCAACCAGACTTACAGGTTCCTTATAAGTTTAGTTGCTGACAGAAAATGCAGCGCTTGTTGGGAGGCAACCTAGCGTTCTGAACAACACTATCATTAGGTGATTTCCTTCCTTTCTCCCCCTATTTTAATTTACAATGAGGAAATTGGAGGATTTAGGCATGGGGGATGCATTTTGCATTTTAGGTAGTATTCATGCATTTAGGTTAGGTGCATTAACTAAAAAAAATTGAGCTGAATTGGTTAGTCCCTAGCAAAACATCTTTGTCATGGAGGTGTCATTAAAGAATTTTCTTCTTAAATTGTTTCTTAAGTTTAGATTCTAGTACATTTACATCACTTTCACGTAGATTAGGTAAAGGATCTTTGAAGAAAATCAATAAGCATTTTTAGTCTACTAAACCCTTGGATAGTTAATAGGGAGTCAGGCATACCATCTTCTAGTAGATCCACCTCATATTTGTGAGAAGAAAGTAGAGAGATTACTGGTGTGTTAAGTCTAGTGCATGGACTCTTAAGCTTTCGACAATTAGATGATGATACCTCAGAGTTAGGCATAGTTTTTGCTCTCTATTCCTATTTACGTACATTGTGTGAATTCATGAGAGTCACTAAATAAGTCAGATACACAGAGATTGAGTCATAATAAAGCTATGACTATGGTGGATGGTTACGACCGTCCTTCATAGAGTCCTCGGCTGAAGGAGGGTAATAGTGTCAAAGGTCAGAAATACGCCTGCCCTATCCATTCCTTCCCAGTGCCGAGAATAGGCACTTCCACCAAATAAGCCACACAATATCCTCTTGACCATCATCATCCCTAATAATGCCTCATAAATAAAAGTCTGTGCCATGTTATGTTGATTTATAAATAAAGAAAAAGAAAGAAAAAAGGAGAAACAATTATATTAAAAAAAAAAAGAAGAAAAGAGAGAAAGAAAAGAAAAAAGAAAAGAGTCCAAGTTTATAATTTTATCTTCGTAACAATGTTTCTGAGGAAACAAAAATAGCTATCGCGATCCACCAAATATGCTTCATACCTACCTTTCAGTGTTTCTGATCGCTCGAATACTAGCTGAGGACTTTAACTTAGTTGTATAGTTATTAGGACTTTAATTGAAGTGTGAATGCCATCGGAGGCCACCAAACAGTGAGTATAATTACTAAATCTGGTAGATTTGTGATCTCAGAAAGAAAAGAAAGAAAAGAGTGAGTGCCAAGGATCAAGAGAGCATAGTTGTTTAGTCTCTCTCTGAGTTGACTTGTTTAATAGTCTAGAGATCTAAAGTCTGTAGTACTAGATTACATGTAGCACTAGATGAGTGTGTGCCACCAAATACGTATCCATTAAACTCAGTTTCTCCTACCTAAGCCAAAAAGTTGGGGTCAGTTTATAGATTATTTTCTACTTTATCCCTGAAGGAAGTGGTTGCCTATCCTGATAGAAATATTTACCGAAGGATAAGTACGAACTGCAAATGTAAGTTGGTTATTTTCACTTGGATCTATTACCTAGGCTATTATCACTTCACATTTGTCTGGATCTCTAAATTTTTGAGATAAGAGAAGAAGAAATCTTCTGATTACTTCTATTATTTCTCATTTTTGCTAAGGACTAGCAAATCTTAGGCATGGGAGTATTTGATGAGCCCATTTTAATGGACTATTGTTACGCCTAAGTTAAATTTATTCTTACACTTTATGTTTGTTAATAACTACATTAGGTCATAAAATGATTGCATGCATCATTACTTAAGTTTACATCTATTCTATTGCATTCTATAACTTATTTTGTAATTATTTTATATTTCATGGAGGTCTCGCACACAACGCACCCTATGCATCTCCACCACTTGATCCACTCCATCAGGCTAATTTAAGAGTTAACAAATAATCGGGAAAGCGAGAGACGAGGAGGAATAATTTTGCAAGAGAGCAGGGTTGTGAAAAGAATTCCCCCACCCCCCAACAGCCGACCGATCTCAACAAATCCATCTCTCAATAGTTGTTGGCCAATTTTAGTAAGGGATTTAAAAATCCCTTGACTTGCACCAGGGAAGAAGAATGGAAGGGGGGAGGAGAGAAAAGGCGTAGGGGTGTGCTCTTGGCGGAAGATTGGGGGAACGCACCACTAGGAACACCCTACACGTACTATGAGGAGAACGTGCACTGTGGCCCCTTTCAACCCTCTCCAAGCAGCAGTGGCACTATCCATCTCCCCTCCAACTAGCGCGCACCTCCACCACAACCTCCTCATAGCAGCCCTTGTGCGCGCACGTAGTAGCCCTTGTGAGCGCAACAGCAGCCTTGTGTGTGCCTCCATCTTCTCCCTTGTGCATGCAATGCACCACAGGGGTGGGATCTGTCCCCACATTGCACGCAACAGTGACGCATCCATCTTCTCCTCTTCCATAGCATGCTCTCATGCCCGTGCGCCATAGCCGTGCAATAGCAGTAGAGCACACCGTGTGCAGCAGTACCCTTGTGCCTCTTCATCTTCTTCTTCCTCTGCTTCTCTCAAACCACCTGCAAGGCAACCAAAAGCACCCACCGCATGTAGTAGCACCACCGCACAAGCTTGCCGGTCATGCTTGTTGCAACCACGCCTGCACGTAGCCACACTCGCATGCAGTAGCACTTGCGTGCAACCACGCCCTTGTGCACGTGCAGCAGACCACACGCAGCAACCTACCGCTCCTCTTCGTCGATGTCAAGCTCTCTGGTTGATCGCCACGGGCCACCTCTAGCCGTGCTTCCACTACCGTCGTGACCGTTTCTTTCCCACGCGCTGCCATCGGGCTTCATCTGGCCGGTTGCCATGCCTCCACGCACGCAAAGAAGAGAGAGGAAGTTTCCTCTGTTTTTGATTACATTAAAAATTACATTGCATGCCATTGTCACTTTAATGTTGATTACTTTATTCAGTCAAAATTGCCTGGGTGCACTTATAATTTCATGAATTTACTTAACTTGTGTTATGTGCATCATTTAACATTTAAATTCAATTCAGATTTGCATGCAATTCAAACTTACATGATATGCCAGTACACATGCATCATATACATACTTTTGGGAGCTTGATTCCTAATGTAAAAATTACATAAATAGCCTTGAACTTTTAGTGAAATTGCAAGTTCCATTTAGAGTAGCATATTCATCAAATTGAATTCGCAAAGGTGTCTGTGAACATTATAACTCTCTATTCGTGAATTTATTGGATCTATTCCTCCCTATGGATACGACATCCTTTTCGTGGTTTAAATTGATATTTATTTAATCTTTAATTGAGATATTTCCACCACATAAATTACAACGACATATCATTCTATTGCTATTTTAATTAAGTGAAACTCTCTCTATCAGTGTGTGGTTGAGGAATGGGGCTATTGATTGAATCTTCCAGTAAATGAGGATTAAAATCCTCTAAGTTAGCCCCAATTGAATCGAAATCTTCAATAAGTGGGCTATCAAATGGTTCGTCAGATTCCTTAAGCCCATTTGTCTCACTAAAATCATCTTCCTTACGCTCAAGTGAGACTTCACTAAGAGATTCTTCACCCTCAAAGTCAAAGAATTCATAATCCTCATTTATATATGTCTCAAAATCGATTGTCATGTCCTAGTTCAAGGAGACATTTTTCCTCGCTCCCTGGCTCAGGGATCTCAGGTGAATCAATTGGTTCATCCTCAATGGGTTGCTCTAGCCCAACCTGGTCATCCCTGATCTCAAAAAATGTATGCCCCACGATAGGCGCCTGAGTGATAAGTCCACTTTTATGGACTATTATTTAGCATAAGTACTATTTAATTATTTGTTCTTAGTTAATTAACTAGGAGTTATACGGTAATTCACCTTGGCCTGCATTTAGTTTTATGTTTCAATTTTACATTTAATAAAATATGTTATGATAATATAATTTATTCGCTGGATGTAGGTTAGGTGCAAGACACTTAAAGGTAGCAGTTAGACATCCAAAATCTCATTTTAAGATGTCTGCAATCTAATCTGGATGTCTGGAACCTCCAATGTGGACTCCTTGCCAACCAAATATTTTAAGACGTCTGATAGTTTTATCGGATGTCCGATGCCTAACGAACAGGACTTATCCTTCTGGTCCAACCACTCGCAATCTCCGTGAGTGGTTGTAGAAGTTGGTCTCAGGTATTTTAAGAAGAGTGTGACAACAAAGAGGGGATAATCTTCTCCACCAGCAGGGACTATCTCTCCACCTTCTCCACCGTGAAGGAGACGTGCATTGTGGAACCAGCGAGCACTGTGGAGATACACATGCACCATGACCTGCAGAGAACCCACACTTCACTCGTCTGCCGTGGCGCATGGTGATAGCATGCACCACCATCAGTCATCCTCACCCGACCACAAAAACCCATAGCTAAACCACATTCCATGCCCTCTCTCACGCCCATGCTTCTTTTTCGTTTCCCTCATCTTCTTCAAACTCCAGAGAACCGACGCTTCACCCCCTCACCATAGCCACCTCGCACAACCCTCATCACCACCCCCACCCCCACTGTTGTCCTCGCCTTCACCTCCTCTCACCGCAAACCAACACCACCAACTCCTCCTCATCATCTTCGTCTTCATCGTCCTTGTCTTTCTTCCCAAATGGCCACCTGCAACTCCAACGGAAGAACCCAAAGTGCAGCCTGCCCCCCTCCCCGGCTACGCCACCTTAAGCCATCTCCCTCTCCGCCAAAACCACCAGAGTGCTCGCCTCTACCCCATGACCTCAACCACACCATCAGCCACACCAACCGCCCACTCAACGGCTGGCCGTCGAACCTCGCCACCGACAGCACCTAAATCTCCGACCGGCCATTGCAGGTGACCTCCGTCGATACCACGACCACCAACGTGAAGCCTGCATCCAGGCTGGTCTTCTCTGAGCACCACGCGTTCAGCTATGCCCTCTCCTTCGCGCGAGCATGAGGGGAAGTAATCCCCTATTTTGCTACAGTGAAGGTTTCAATTAGTAATTATGAATAATGCCATTGTAGAGAGTACTTTTCATTTATTTATCTAATTATATTAAGATGGAATTGCATGCATGTCCCTCAATTCTAATTGAATCGCACGCAGTCAAATTTATCTCATTAATAAGCAAGCATGTATATTTGTTATAGGGAACAAATTCTAATTTAGTTAAATTTGATTATGCTTGTCAGTATTAAGATAGTAATTCGAGTATTTTGTTGGTGGTGATTTTGCATGTGCACCCTTACATTATTGATTAATTCTTTAAATCAAGAAATTATGTTGAAAACACATGCACCAGTTAGTATGCATACACATTGAGATTCCTGAATAAACAAGACATGATTCACTAGTTTAAATAGGCTAATTCCTCCCTGTGGAGATGACCTAACTATTTTCCTGGTTAGATTGTGAGAATTAAAATGTTTTGAAAAGCAATTTTCTACCACGTGATTAAATACGGCACATCATTTCTTGCTAAAGTCTTTATCGAAAACGAAGATCGCTCTTTCAAATGGCACCGTTGCCAAGGAGGAAATATGTCTATTAATTTTTTTGGGAAATTTCAATTATTGTTATCTTATTTCTGAGGCATTTCTGAATTTCTGACCTTGTTTCTGTTTCTATGCAAAAACTCACACAGCGAACGCGATGGGCACGCACGATGGAGGAGATCTTTTTGGTGGACCTTGACGCCACCTAGAGGCCAGCAACGGGTGCTTGTGAGCCTTAATCTCACGCACGTAGGCTTATGGAGGGGCTTTTTTCTGATTTAGTCATTAGATCTTAGTTTAGATTTAAGCTTAGATAAACATTATAACTTAATTTTTGTCTTTTAGACCCTTGTCGGGTATTTTTGGGAATGTGTTCCCAGTGTTTCTTTATTTCTTGTCGCTCTTGAATGCGGGAGTGTATTTTTGGGAGCGTGTTCCCATTTATTAAGATTATAGGATTATTCAAATTATTTGAACTACATATATGTTAGTTAGTTAGTTATAATATGTTTGATTACTTAATATTTATTTTAAAAATAAAAAAATAAATATCCAACTCCCTGCTAGAAGCTACATATCAATAGGGTGATCATCTAGGACTAAATGAGCATCATCTAGTTTATTTTAATTGCATTATAGACATCCCTACATTGAAGAAAGTTGCAGTAAGGTACATCTTTTCCTTGAGCATCAATTACCTATCATGCATCAGTATTGAACCTAAAGCTAAGACCACTAAAGTGCTTGAATCGAATTAATTCAGTGATCACTTTAAAAATTGGGACTGCTAAGAGGTTGGACCTTAAATTCTTTGACTTAAAATTGTGTGCAAAAGGATCTTGGTTGCGAGATTTCAAAACTCAAAACACGAACGTACCATTGCACACCTAAGACACTATGCACCTCACACATAAGGTCACTAGATAACTTTGTACCTCTCCTCTTTACACCACAAGGGAAGTTTGTCAGAAATCAACAAGCCTATCCACCAAGTTACTTCAATTCCTCGTGCTTGGGCACGATTCGAGACTTCCATCCCTTGCGAGGAGGTTGTAGTTACCAGTGAAGGTCAGCCTAGGAAGCACAATTCTTGCAAAACTTGTTTGCCAACAACTGAATAGCTAAGACCTAGAATCTACTAAAAACAGATCCCACTGTATTTGCATTTGTTTTGACAATGGTAGAACTCTCTAGGAAGTTTCTGATTTCTTTTAAATCCTAAGAGAGTTTAACTTGTTTAATTGAAATAAATGGACTATCCTTGCTCCTATCATTTTAAGCAGGATCCCATGTCCCGAGCGTGTCCATCCTTTGATGGGTATATTGATAATCCATGGGATCATTCACATTCTTATCTTGGGAGTACTGGCCCAATAGCTTCCACTTTTGAGCAGAGCCTAGGAGCAGGATTTTCCAACCCTGGAATCCCTACTTCTATGCAAACACCCAACCCTCCCACGATTCATGATTTTTCGTATCGAGGTTGGACCGATACCCCTAGGCAACCAGAGCCTGAGATTGACTATCCTCCCCAATCTGATACTAGTAGCCTCACCTCTTTTATGATAAAAATGAAAAAACAACAAAAGGAAATGATGGAATCTATGGGAGAGATGTTGAGGAATAGTCAACAATTAAACAAATAAATAAGACAGCTTAGATATGCTCTTCCCAGTAATTCTAATCCCTACCCATACGACCGTGATCATGAAAATAATTATGAGGAAACTAATGACAATAGGGATCCTATTTTACGTAGCTATCACTTAGACTCTCCCAATGAGACACAGGCACTAGAGGAGAACGATCCTAGTAATTATCCACCTGACCTATATTAGAGTCAAAACAAAGGGAAGATGGTAGCTCTTAAGGACCTTGACCCCAATGATAGTATTTTCCTTACCCCTGATAACCCAGGTCAAGGTCGTATTGTTCATGTCACTTCCCCTATTAATTATCCGGTGGAATCTCATTCTACCCTTAGTGAGCCTACTCCTGACCCTCCACTTGGGGAATCAACACCTACCATTTAGCATCCTGAGGATTTAAATGCACCCAATGAAGGTGACCCTAAGGAAATGGAGGATGAATTAGATCAATTTTGGTCTCAAGGATATAAAGAGTCTATTTCAGAGGACGAGGATGACCCAATGGAGGAACCTACACTGAAAGTCTAGAGTGAATCACAGGGGGATTATTTGTTATTTGAGGGCTTTCCCCCTGAGGATATAAATAATCTGGTGAAATCTGGATTCCTCCCTTCTTTCGATTTTGAGAGCCATCCTCCCCAAAACCATGAGTTGATATTAGAGGACAAACACAATAGTGAGAAGCCTAGGGGAGATTCTCAAGGATAATATACATCAATTGAGGATTTATACCCCGAGAAGAACGACGAATTCAGTGATATAGGCTTTCTCTATAACATTAAAGATGATAATCCTCCTAAAGATATTAAGGATAATGAAGTGGCACATAAAGTCCTTGGAAAGGATGCAATTGATAAGAAAGAACCCAGGGATGGATTTGATGATAATTCTAATCTCGCTACTTCCCAAGAAACCCAACTATCGTCAAAGCATGTTGATCATGAATCTACTAATGAGATATTATATTCTATTCATGACTCATCTATTGTAGAGGAGTAGTTGGAGGTTCATAAAATAATGAAGCTAGGTAAGGATATGGAATACGAATTCTTAGTGGGAATGGAACCTAAACAACCTAAGCCCTCTTCGAACTAAGTAATTACCACCCAATCACTCAAGCGACCAGTAGAATCCTTACCTAATCCTTGGCTAAAGTGTTTGCTCATTTACATTCTTTCTGGAGAACATATCAGGCCAGTACATCCTTAGGTAGAATAGTGAGTGTGGATTGATGCTTGTACTTTTAGTCTTGGCATTCAAGGGTGTGAAATAATTATGCTTATATCTTTTAAAACCCATCCTGCTTTGGAGGATCCTTGTTATCTTCCACTTATTCTATTTCAGGAGGTCCCTTTTCATATTACTTTTGTTATCCCTAGACCTCCCTAGGTAGCCTATGATGTTCTGTATTTTCATATCTTCTGGCGAGCATTTGGAATCACGCTGTATCATCAGCTTTCCAACATTCCTGGCTACCTGTTTTCTAGGCCCATGCTGTTACGCATATTTTTAAGGCCTAGCTTTTACTGTCTAGAACTAGACTTAATAATTTCCTATAAGTCTTGTTGTTGATAGAAACTGCAGCGCTTGTTGGGAGGCAACCCAGCATCTAGAATAACACCATCATCAGGTGATTTCCTTCCTTTCTCCTCCTATTTTAATTTTACAATGAGGACATTGTAGGATTTAGGCATGGTGAGGTGCATTTTGCATTTTAGGAAGTGTTCATGCATTTAGGTTAGCATATAAAAAAAAATTTCTTTTCTTGAGCTGAATTGGTTAGTCACTAGCAAAACATGTTTGTCATGGAGGTGTCATTAAAGATTTTTTTTCTTAAATTGTTTCTTAAGTTTAGAATCCAGTACATTTACTTCACTTGCATGTAGACTGGGTAATTGATCTTTGAAGAAAACCAATAAGCATTTTTAGTCTACTGAACCCTTGGACAATTAATAGGGAGTCAGTATACTATCTTCTAGTAAATCCACCTCATATTTGTGAGAAGAAAGTAGAAAGATTACTGGTGCGCTAAGTCTAGTGCAAGGACTCTTAAGTTTTGGACAATTAGATGATGATACCTCAGACTTAGGCATAGTTTTCACTCTTTGTTCTTGTTTGCGTACATTGTGTGAATTGCTAAGAGTCACCAAATAAGGTAGATACACAATGATTGAGTCTTAATAAAGCTATGACTATGGTGGATGGTTACGACTGTCCTTCATTGAGTCCTCGGCTGAAGTCGGGTAATAGTGTCAAAGGTCAGAAATACACTTGTTCTACCCATTCCTTCCCGGTGCTGAGAGAAGGCACTTCCACCAAATAAGCCACACAATATCCTCTTGATCATCATCATCCCTAATAATGCCCCATAAATAAAAGTCTACGTCGTGTTATGTTGATTTATAAAGGAAGAAAAAGAAGGAAAAAAAAAGAAACCATTATATTTAAAAAAAAAAAGAAAAAGAGAAAAAGAGAAAAGAGAGAGAAAAGAAAAAGAAAAGAGCCCAAGTTTATAATTTTATCTTCGTGATGTTGTTTCTGAGGCATCAAAAACACCCATCGCGATCCACCAAATATGACCATACCTACCTTTCAGTGTTTCTGATCGCCCAAACACTGGATATGGACTCTAACTTAGTTGTAGAGTTATTAGGACTTTAGTTGAAGTGTGAATGCCAAGTGAGGCCACCAAACAGTGAGTACACTTACTAAATCTGGTGAGATTTGTGATCTAAGAAAGAAAAGAAGGAAAAGAGTGAGCTCCAGGGAACATCAACAGAGCACAGTTGTTTAACCTCTCTCTAGGTTGACTCATTTGATAGTTCAGATATTTAGAGTCTGTAGTACTAGACTACATGTAGCACCAAATAAGTGTGTGCCACCAAATTTGAATTCATTCAACTCAGAATCTCCTACCTAAGCTAAAAAGCTGGGGTCAAATTTCATATTATATTCTGCTTTATCCCTAAGTGAAGTAGTTTTCTATCCCGATAGAAATATTTACGAAAGGATAAGTACGAATTGCAAATGTAAGTTGGTTATTTTCACTTGGATTCATTCCTAGGTTACTATCTCTTCACATTTGTTTGGATTTCTAAATTTTTGGAATAAGGGAAGAAGAAATCTTCTAATTACTTCTATTGTTTTTCATTTTGCTCGGGACTAGCAAAACTTAGGCATGGGAGCATTTGATAAGTCCACTTTTATGGACTATTATTTAGCCTAACTACTATTTAATTATTTGTGCTTAGTTGTTAATTAATTATGAGTTATATGGCAATTAACCTTGGCCTACATTTAATTTTATGCTTCAATTTTACATTTAATAACATATGTTATGATAATATAACAAATTTGGTAGATGCAGGCTAGGTGCAAGACACTTAAAGGCAGCAGTCACACGTCCAAAATCCCATTTTAAGACGTTTGGAATCTAATCAGGACGTCTGGAACCTCCAGCGTGGACTCCTTGCCAACCAAATATTTTAAGACGTCTGATGGTTTTATCGAACGTCTGATGCCTAATGGACAGGACTTATCCTTCTATTCCAACCACTCACAATCTCTGCGAGTGGTTGCAGAAGTCAGCTACAGATATTTTAAAAAGAGTGCACCAACAAAGAGGGGATAATCTTCTCCCCCGACAGGGACTATCTCTCCACCTTCTCCACCATGAAGGAGATGTGCACTGTGGAACAACAGAGCATTGTGGAGATCCACGTGCACTGTGACCTGCAGAGAACCCACACCTCACTCGTCTACCGTGGCGCATAGTGACAACAGGCACCACCATCAGCCGTCCTCACCCGACCACAAAGACCCATAGCCAAACCACATTCCATGCCCTCTCTCACGCCCAAGCTTCTTTTTCATTTCCCTCATCTTCTTCAACCTCCAGAGAACCCACGCTTCACCCCCTCACCGTAGCCACCTCGCACGACCCTCATCACAACTGCCACCCCACCACTGTCCTCGCCCTCACCTCCTCTCACCGCAAACCAACACCACTGACTCCTTCTCCTCATCTTCTTCATCTTCTTCATCATCCTCGTCTTCCTTCCCAATCGGACACCTGCAACTCCAACTGAAGAACCCAAAGTATAGCCAGCACCCCTTGCCGACCACGCCACCTCAGGCCATCTCCCTCTCCACCAAAATCACCGGAGTGCTTGCCTTGACCCCACGACCTCAACCACACCATCGGCTGCACTAACGCCCACTCAATGGCTGGTCATCGAACCTCGCCGCTAATAGCACCCAAAGCTTTGACTGGTCACCATTGGTCACCTCCGTCGATGCCACGACAACCAAGGCGAAGCTCAGATCCTGGCCAATCTCCTCCGAGCACCACGCGTTTAGCCATGCCCTCTCCTTCGCATGAGCATGAGGGCAAGTAATCCCCAGTTTTGCTGCAATGAAGGTTGCAATTAGTAATTACGAATAATGCCATTGTAGAGAATAATATTCATTTATTTATCTCATTATATTAAGATGGAATTGGATGCATGTTCCATAATTTTAATTGAATTGCATGCAGTTAAATTCATCGCATGAATAAGCAAGCATGTATATTTGTTATAGGGAACAAATTCTGATTTAATTAAATTTGATTATGCTTATCAGTATTAAGATAGTAATTCAGGTATTTCTTTGGTGGTGATTTTGCATGTGCACCCTTACATTATTGATTAATTCTTTAAATCAAGAAATTTTGTTGAAAGCACATGCACCAGTTAGTATGCATACACATTGAGATTCCCGAATAAACAAGACATGATTCACTAGTTTAAATAGGCCAATTCCTCCCTGTGGAGACGACCTAACTATTTTCGTGGTTAGATTGTGAGAATTAAAATGTTTTGAAAAGAGATTTTCTACCACGCGATTAAAGACAAC
Organism: Thalassia testudinum; assembly: GCA_037157565.1. Lineage (NCBI taxonomy): Eukaryota > Viridiplantae > Streptophyta > Magnoliopsida > Alismatales > Hydrocharitaceae > Thalassia > Thalassia testudinum. Next base: position 123,584,774 of record JAZHRO010000014.1, on the reverse strand, counting down.
GACATGTCATTTCATGCTAAAGCTTTTATCGAAAATGAAGATTGCTCTTTCACTGAGCGAGTTCAGACATTGGCTCTCCTAAAGAAGGTTCATCTTAAGAATCATTGATAAACGTCAGTTTATCATCATTCTTATGCATTAAAATAAACCTAACTGTTACGATTTTACTCTGCAAACGGGTTTTTGGGCTGCATTTAGGCATTAATTAGGTTAGGCATGCATTGCGCTTTTTATTATCTTTTTAATGTATTTTTGTGAGTGTTAGGGATATACAGAGTGCCAGATCCCTAGAACCTTAGCACTCAGGAAGGAAACTAGTGAAGGAGAAGCTCTCACCAGTTGGAACTCAACTTGATCCAGCTCACCATAGCTAGAATCCAGCTCACCTGAACTACGGTTAGTTCATCCTAGCTCCATTCAGCTCATCTCAGCTAAATGGCAGCTCAAGAGAGCTAATCTTAGCTCACCCTAGCTCAGGTCAACTTAGATCCAGCTCAACTTAGCTGAGTCTAGCTCATCTCAACTCCCATTAGTCCACAGGGAGCTCTAGCTAGCTCAGCTGAGTTGATCGGAGTTCACCTCAGCTCAGGTCCAGCTACATCCAGCTCCATTGAACTCCGGCCAACTAAAGATGACTTCATTTCAGCTCAGTAAGCTCAGGTCCAGCTCTCGGGTACTTAGCTTAGCTCAACTCAATTGAGCAAAGCTACCTTAGCTGCCTCAACCAGCTTGATCCTACCTGGGAACACCAGACCCAGCTCACCTCAGCTTATTATGGTAGAAGCTAGGTCACTTTAGCTTGGCTTAGCAGCTAGCAAAGAACTAGCAAGCTAAGCCAACTAGAGTAGCTCCATGCCACCCTCTTCAGCTGCTGCCAGCTCCAGTTCAAGCTCTAAACTTCTCCTCCCAAGCTCCTCTCTTCAAACCCTAGCCCACATTACCTACTACTCTACTCCATAGCTAACTAAGCTAGCTTATCTTAGCTAGCATGCAGCTCCTTAGCCATCCTCCACCTTCAACTCAACCCTAGCTAGCTCCACCAACTATGCTTACCTAGTCCACCTAAGCTACCTAAACCTCTACTCTATTTTGGCACCAAGATAGATACCTCTTAGCCCGTCAACTACACCCAAAAGGCACCTTGTTTTGGCACCAAAATAACCTTCTAGAAGCCCTCCCTTTTGGTGCCAAAACACCCCCACATCATGGCCCTACATCTAACTCTACAACCTATCCTAGCCATCCACTTAACCCCCCTTCTAGAGGCCTTCATGGCACCAAAACCAAGGCACCTCCCATGGTTGGTGCCACCTTTAGGTCCCTCTCCACTACCATAACTGCCACCTTCACATCCCCCCACTTGGCACCAACCATTCTCCACCATAAGATCACCTAAGCACCTTCTAAAAGCCATCCCAGCCCTACACTTCATCTCCACCATAACCACCTCCTTCCACCTCTATGAAAACCCATCACTTACCACCATTTTCATCATCCTACATTTAGTTAAATCCACCCTATGACCACATCATATCTACAGCCAAGAAGGAGTAGAGAAGAAGATTAAGGGGGCACATCACTTGCCCCTTTGGTGCCTTCTTCTCCCCATTCCTTCACCTTGTGCCATGACAAGGAGGAGCATTCCACATCAAGGAGGACGGCCAGGCATTAGAGGAGAACGGTGGTGCACACCCACCCTTAGATGATATCATTGAAGATGGTAGCTTCCACCTTGGAGGACACCATTTTCAAGGAAGGAGGAGGAGCCCCTTTTAAAGCCTAGGAGCCACTAAACTTGGAGCAAGGAGCTTCCTTTCTTCACCAGATTTTGCAAGTGGATTTGTATTTTTATTGCTTTCATATTTTCCATTTCAAGTAGAAGCATTCCTCTACATGTTTTTGTAAAACACAAATTCTATCAAATCAATTTGCCTTCTTTTCATTTTTTTTTGTTGCAATTGTTTTATCTTTGTTCTAGTACTTTTTCACTCCCTCTACTTAATTACTCTAGGCCTCCACGTGCCTAGAGTGAGCTTAGGGAGAGGCTCTACTTGTCACTTTAGTAGTAGTGTAGTGAGTTAGGTGTTAGTTGTTTTCCATCAACAATTCGTATATTGCGTTCATTATTTCAAAACCATAAAAAAAATGATATAGTTGAAAAGGCCAAAAAGAAAGGTGATTTCTATTTCCAGGCAAGAGACTGAAATTTTGCAAACATATTGCCTCCTTGGATGACCCTAGATACTCTCCTATCTACGTTACAAATTTTAAAAGTGCATGCAATTTCGCATGTTACAGCGACCCTAAAAAATCCCTAATTACAAATCATGCTAAATCTCGCATCAATCATCCCAAGATTTGACTAGGGTAACCACACATTTCATCCTCAACCTTGACAACTTCCCAAGTAGAAACTCACCCTGGCCCCTATCCCTAACATTTTGAGGCAAATCCAATAAAGAGCTATTCAACTCATCAATCATTTTTATCATAGGCTCCAATGCTTCAGTGCATGATGTTTGCTGAGCTTCTAAAGATTGTATAGTGTTCCTTAAATTAGCCAACAACGTATCCAGGATCTAGTTCACCTGAACCGATTGGTTCAGTTCAGGGTTGGGTGGGTTCGAGTTATATCTAGGGGAGTTAAGATATTGAGGTTCTCAGGTCCCTCCCAGATAGTAGGTTTTCTCGGGTTGTTCAGAAAATGGAGGTGACCTATATTCAGTGGAATATTGGGGAGGGTAGATGTTATAATCATCATATCCTTCCTGATTGTAGATCGGGTTGGTCTGATCATCAAAGGATCGAGATCTATAATCATTGTAGCTCTGGGAAGGATAATACTCATAGTCTTGTTGTCTAGGTTTAGCCCCTGGACACTGAGGTCTGGATTCATATCCCCAATCAAAGTTATCCCGGATAGTGGATGGGTAGTCATAAGTCGTGTTGGGATAGTAATCATCTTAAGGATAGGTAGTGGTAGGAGGGTAGGATGGAAAATGAGTGTAGGATGTGGAAGGATATATGGTAGAATAAGAGGGAAATTAGAAGAGAGAAAGGAACCTTGCAATACAAGCAATCAATCCTATCCTTAGGTGGGTTAGCCTAAAGACCTACAGACTCCCAGGACTCATCTTGAGTTTATAAACAATTTGGTCTACTTTTATCTGTCAATCCAATCAGTTAGGAGGGGCTAGGGAGTGATGCGATGGCTTTACTCAACTCAGTAATTAAGTTAATTTTACTTAATTAAGAGTAGAAAAAATCACTTAGGTTAACTCGAAATTGTGTTGGTTGTGTAGTATAGGGTCGAATTAACCTTACATTTTAGAAATTTTTACTGGTTGAGTCCAGGTTGTTCGCTGGGAGGTCTAATTCATTCTAAATTCACCAATTATCTTTTATTTTCTTTATAAGCTTAGGAGGTATATTGAAGTTAATTTTAAGAACATGAATTTTGCCAAAATATTAATTAAAATGAAGTAATATGCAAAATCCCATAAGAGAACATACTTACTCAAAATGATCTACTTTATTGACAAGTAAACATGTTAGACTTTCAATTTTATTTCAAAGAAATTAAGGCAATAAGAATTGTTCTATTAAAATATGCCTTATTACAAAATTTAAGAACAAAAAGAAATGAAAATGATGCAAGAGAAACAAATTCTTTTATTTATTTCTTCGGCCTCTCTTTTCTTCTCTTTACTTAATTCTTCTTTCTCTTCTTTTGCTTCTCGACTCTTTTCTCTCTTTCTCCTATTCTGTTCCTACCTTCTTCTTCTCTTACCTTAGTCTTCTCCTTCTTTTGTTCCTTAGTAGTGCTTGTTCTTCTTCAGCACTTAGCCTTTATGCCTTCAGCTCTTCTTCTCTTTAAGCCAACTGAACTGGGTTTATTTTCCAAAATTTATTTTATTTGCGGCAAGGTCCTTTCGAGGATACACAGCACCCTGAGACCAGGGTGGGACTAGACCCTACTTGGTCCTCGCCTGATTTCAATTAGGTTCGATTATGGCTTACTTTTCCATTCATACTTTCGAGCCAACCTAGCTCAATTGGCCTCCCAAGCCTCGCCCTCCCAGGGCCACACCCGCTCATGCCCACTCGGGTGCACACCCGCAGGCACACATGCCCTCACACACACACAGATATGCTCAATAGGTCAGATGTTTAAATGCTCATATCAGTAACCGGTGCTTGATGACTGGGAAGCCGATGCAACAAATTGCTTTTATTCCAAGGCACCCGCTCAGAAACTGCCGATGTGGGACTATCTTAACCCCTTCTAGACCCAACTTCAACTGATCATAACTCCCTACTCAGAGCTCCAAATCAAGTGATTTAAAGTTTGTTGGAAAGCTCTAAGGTTACTCTATAGGGTTGCAGGGTCAATTTAAAGATAAGAGGATGTTTTCCTCTTCATTTTGAAGAATGAAATAAAGGGGTTCCTACAGGTAAAAATGCATGGAAATTAAGTTTAACTTCATAGAGTCCTCTGATGGGCTTATTACTCTCATTTAAAGGCTCTGAATAGGTTATACAAATTATTCCACAGCTGCTAGAGTAGGTTCTAAGCTCACAAAACCTTCAAAAATAGCAGAGGAGCTTCAAGCTCCCCTAAAAGCTTCAAAGTTCAAATTTTCAAACTTGAAATAGGTAAACAGACACTTAAGAACATTACTGATTGATTTAAACAAGTTCTAAGGGTTGTAATAGATTGATCTGGGCAGGATTTCGAAATCAAAACTCAACAAAATGGCACTATTGTTAGTTTGGGTTCAAAAATAACCCAAATTGACAAAGTTTAAATTTTCACCAAAATACAGGTCTGAGCTCAGTTAAATCTCTCTAATATCATTCATCAAGATCACAGAAACAATTTTATCTCATCAATTCCTCAGCTCAAGCTCAAAACTCTATAATCAAACTCAATTTGACTGTGAAGGCAGAAAAATTTGACTTTCTGTTGAAAGCCTTCTCCCAAGGAATTAAAGCCTAAAATAAGGTTCTTCCAACCCCAGGAAGTTTTTTAGCCTCTAGAATAGGTGTTCTACCAAATTTTCCTAGGGTTTCAGGTTTGCCACCTGAGCTTCTAAATGTGTTTGTTCGTCAGAGGATTTTAAAGATTGTTACAGTGATTTGAAAACATGAATAGCTTCAGTGCACTGCATTAAAGCTTTTAGGTTCCTTAAACGCAACTTAAACCTAACTAATAGACTTCTCCAACTCTGCCGAAGTTGGAGAAGATGAAGACCCAAACTGAGCTCCAAACACTAAATCTTCAAATAAACATCTGCAAATTAATCAGTGATCGTTAAATCATTGATCTAGAGCTTTTCACTAAATTCTGTAGGCTAAAGCATAGATTTGGCTCACCAAAGCTCGTCGGAGCTCCGGTGAGTCCAAAAAAAGTGAAATTTGTGTACAGATTGTGAAATTGTTCCATTTTTTATCTAAAAAGATTCTTGAGGTTGCAAGGAACCTCAAGAACTCAATTAATTCTCCATTTTGTCCATTATAATTAAGGTTTGACAGTAAAATTAATTTTTCAAAAGATCTGTGTAGATTAAGCTCAGGACCTATTTTACCACCCAATTGAGTGGTTAAAACAAGTCAACAAGTATTTATGATCATAAATATATATATAATTAAAGATTTGAATTGCTCCTAAGTCGCTATTACAGCAGCTCAGGAACTTAATTAAAATTGGTAGTTTAAATTATATGAGGTAATTATACATATTATAGTGTCGATTAGGGTCCCTAAGTGATGGATAGATGATGATGGACCTAGTGGAGGTGAATCCAAGCCCACTACTATCGCCATGGACAGTGATAGTAGTCGGTGGAGGTGAAATTGATTTAGGTGATTAGGGGATCAATTAAGCGATTAAGTGGATTAGAAATGATCATGAGGGTTAAAGGAAGGTGGACAACAATTTCAAAAGATGAAATTAAGGCTCTAGCGAGCTCAAGGAGCTTGCCGGAGTGGGAGAAGATGACACTGAAATTCTAAAATTACATCTAATCTAACTAACTATCTAACTAAGCTATTCTACTCTTACTCCTACTCCTAATCTACTGTTACCTGGATGAAGGGGTCAAAAGGGTTTCGCTGAAGGTTCATAGCAGACGACGAAATCAGAGGGTGGAGAGGAAGATCTTCGGCAAGCAGATTTGAGGTGAAGCAGAGGATTCCTTGGGTCGGCGCCTGTGTCAGAGACGCAGCTCACCATGGTGGATCTCCTCGGCTGATCAGAATGGGTGAAGGAAGTTGGAAAGTGGGATGGAAAGTCGCCGGAGTTTTCGATGAATAGCCTATCGTAGTCGGCTACAGTGTTAGAAGAGGGAAGGGAGCCAACTTGAGTTAAATTAGAGGGGTAAGGGGGTATTTATAGTGGTTGGCGATGAAGAGAGTGGCGGGGTCTGGCCCAAGAAGGAGCTTGAGGAGCTTAACCTCCAGCATCGTCTCCGACGACGGTGAGGTTATCTCCCACTGAAAATTAGGATTCCAGGTTAATCTGAACCGGTTGATGAAGATGGGGTGGTGAGCGCAAGCTGCAAGAGCTTGGACAAAGAAGAGTGATGTTGGCAGGGCGGTGATCATGCAGTGGCGTGACTCTCCGTCGCCAGTCGTTCATCCAGCTAAAGAAGAAGAAGAAGATGAAAAGGGACTTAAATGTAATAAAACTTAAGGACCTGTGTGAGAAATAAGGACCCGATTGCAATAAGTTTTAAGGACCAAAATTTAAACTTAGGATTTGAAGGTTTATTTTAACTTAGATCCTTTTAAACTTTTTATATATGCTAGTAATTAAGGTAAACATTATATTTTCTCCTTGAGTATACATTTTTTACCTTTATAGGTTAATTTATTAGATTAAGTAAAATTACTTAAGTTATTATATACTTAGGTATACATTATATTTAAGTTACTTAACTTATTAATTAAGCGAATGATTAATAGAATTTCGAGTCCAATTATTAACTAAATTATTAATAATGTTAATTGAATGATAAAACATCATTTTAAACTTATTTTAAAGTCCTTTACTAAATATCCCTTATTTAATAATTAACCCTTTTATTTTCATAACCTTAGTTAATTAACTAGGAAGACTAGTTAATTAGGGGTAATTAGAGATCATGATAAATCTCTCATCATACCCCCAAGCCAATGTTTTGCTAATCCCTAGCAAAATTAACTAAGACTATGATGATTTAAAGCAGTTCGGTTTAAATTATTATAAATAGTAACTATGTAGAGGAAAGCTTAGGTAAGAAATTTTTAAGCTTAATATAAATTATTAATATATAGAGCACTTGTGAAAATTTCTTACCTAGACTTATACTTATAACATTTTTAAAAAACACAGTTAAAATAATTTGTAAACAAGAATTTTACTCTGAATTAGAATTCTTCAAAAATCTCTTAAATCTTTGTAACTATTCTTAACTCAAATTAGAATACAAAGTGTTTTAAGGAAGCAAAACTTAAGGATTGAGAATTAAATTTTAACTCAAATGTTCAAGTAGATTTAAGTTGATCCTTTGTTTATGATATTTGAATTTTATCAATATAAGTTTAAGCAAATTAACCAGATACTCATTATTAATCAAAATTAGAGTAGTAAAACTCTAATTTACTAGCCTACAATACTAAAGATTAACTTCTAGACCTAGGATTCTGTCAATTGTTCTCCTTTAGGTCTCAACTTAAAATCTTCAAAACCCGATTTCTTAGGTTTCATTGCCCAATACCAAGGTTCAGTAGCTATGATTTTAAAACATCTGTGCTTAGTGAGGAGAATTGTCTTAAAGGCATCCAAAGTTGCAAAAATCCAAATCTCAAGACATCAATTTCCAATCCCAATTATTCCAATTCGAGACTTTGGCTTGGCCTTACTCAGGTTTGGTTGCTTTCTTCTCACCATTTTTCGATCCCGAGGTCAAAACTTTTTGTGTATATCTCTCCGGTGGACCACTGGGTCTCTTATTCCTAATATTTTTTATCTCCATATTTTTTTCACTTTTTCTATAGGTTAGAACACCCATTTGTAGCGAGGTGTTCTTTTCATTTGATGGAAGGAAGGGTAGCATCCATTTGTATTGAGATGCTTTTATTTATTTATGAAAAAACTACATAAGCACTCATTTGTAACAAGGCACTTAACTGCAGGGTGTTTTATTTATTTATTTTTTTCCTTTTTTTTTCTTTTTTCCCCCCTTATCATTTTTCTTACTAACTTTATTCTCCAAATCCTTTTTCTAGGTGAGTGGCACATCTTTCACTTTTTCAAGAATCGCCCCACGAAAATCCTTGGACTAAAGAGGATTCAGAATTGATCTCTTAACCTCTGTGTTTTCACGGTCTCAGATGCCAACAAGACAATTCTATGCGTGTGAATTGAGATGTTTAGGTTACTTAGCTCTCAAACCAGAGCTTGGACAACAAAGCCCTTTACTCTTAGGTTCTTCAAATTCTTTGTTTCCTCCTATTGGATCCGTCAAGACAAAATTTACCAAGTCTAGTTACTTATATCTAGCCTATAAGTTTTATAAACTAAAATTCTACCAACTCTATTTAATCAACTTCGAATATCTAACCTTTTTACTTAACTTTATGATAAAATCAAATTTTCAAAAAGCAAAAGGATTACTTAATCTAATTGATTTTAAAGTTATAATTCAATTCGAAAACTTAAGTTTAAATCTTAACACACTTAGTTTCTAAATTCAAGTAAGAATAGAAAAATAAATCTTTAAAAGATTTAAAAGATTCCCAATTCAAATAAAACCTTATTTTTTTTAAAAAAAATAAAAGTATGTTTTGACAAATGTTTAAGTGAAAATCTAATTAAGAATTGAATGCTCTTAAATACTATATATATATTGTATATACATTTTAATTTCTGACCTAAAAGAAAATTAAGCTCTTAATTATGTATTTATTTATTTATATTTTCCTATTCTTTTTCCTCTTTATGAAAAATGAATATACCCCTCTTATTATTTTGATGGATTTTCTTTTTCAAATTTTTGTATTTATATATTTTTATTTCTTATGTATATAAGATTTTCAATTTTTATAAATTTTTGTTTCAAAAATTTTTGAAATTTTTATGAAATTTTTTATTTTTTAAAATTTTTATCATTTTTTAAATTTTTATTTTTTTAAATTTCTTGGATATTTAATTTTTGTGTTTTCATTTTTTTAACCCACACTTAATGTGAAAATTTCACTTCAACACCCCTCCAAGCTAAAATTTTAAAATGTCCTCATTGTAAGAAGGGTGAAAAGATATTACACTTCATTTAGTATAGGGTGATGGAAGAAGTCGAATAGAGGAGATTAAAAATCTCTTTATGGACGATTTCGTCTCTGACCAAAGGTCAGAGTGGTCACTTGAACTAAATGAAGGTAATCAATTTGATATGAAGTGAAATTTTCAGAGTAAGTGTATAAGAAAATCAAAAAGGGTAAAAACAGTAAACAACTATGTACAAGTGCTGAGTTGTACACCTTCAGCTAGGCGTAAACCCTATTAAAGAACTTCTAAAAAGAATAGGTATATGGTAAAAATGGAGGAGTTGTGAAAGAATTAGATCAAAAATAGAAAAACAGATTAAACCACCCAATCAAAACTCATCCTGAAATTGCCTAAAATAGATCTCATAGAACCCAAAATTAGATTCTTGTGAAAATCTCAGAAAGATTAGAGTGAATCTCATGAAGAATACATCTGATTTAGGTTGAGATGTAGAACGTTAATGTAACGACCTGGTTCTTGAGCCCCTACGAGACACGAGAACCGGACCGACTCAACTAATCTCAAGACCTAGTCATCCAACGAGGAAGTAACCAAAAGAGAAGTAAAATAAACCACATTCAACATGAATATAACTAACAGTAAGAAAATACAGCAGCAAGGAAAGAAACTACTACAGTATATACCACCACAACAGTAGAACAACATTCATAACTAAATATGAACTGCAGGTAAAGAAAAGTACAGTGGAAACGAGAACTACTCACTATATGGAACAAAAGGAGGTACAAGAAACAGTGGTAACTCTATTGGACCCTACTCGGCCCAGCATCCTCTGCAGCTGCTGACCCTGGCTGCTCAACACCTAGTCCTGAAAGGTAACGAGTGTAACATGTCAGCAAAACGCTGAGTAGAGTGGCAACTAAATTAAAGAAACAGTAGAGTGTACAGTAGCTGTTAAGTTATGTTACTTTCTTTATTTAAGTCTTTCAATTATCTCACGATTTATCTATTTCTCAGATCTTTCACTTGATCTCGAATGTTCCTCATGGGAACGATCTTGATTGCAGTCTTTTCCGAACAGTAAAAGTAGCACTTGGTGCTCTCCTGGCTGGGAGAGTCCCCCGTGGTGATCCTACTCTCAGTCAACCACCCCAAGGTCACTGACAAACGTAACGGTGACTACGGCACGCGCTGTAGACGCACGGGTAGCTAACCTGCACTGGCACGCGGTCAGTCGTTTCCCCTAACGGGTGCGCCCAAAGCACAGCACGGAACCAGTACAGGGCAGAGCCCTCTCAGTAACAGGGGTCCAACCCCTCCACAGTAGCCAAACAAGGGCCATGCCCCTCCACAGTCCGCGCACCCTTGCCTGACTACCCTGGTTTGCCCTAGTGGGCCTAACAAGTCGGTGTGGGAGGCTAGCAGAACCCCGGGGACCGTGGGGTAACTAGTACCTCCCTACACTAGTAGCTCACCTCGGTACAACGTACGAGAGGGCCAGCAAGTCGGTACAGAGTGGCCAGTCCTAACCCCGGGTCCCTGGGGTGGCTGGCTCCGCTCTGCACTAAACAGGGGGACAGTCGCTCTCCTTGGTACTCCGTACTCAAGGGCCAGCTCACTTCCCCAATTCTTTTCCATTCCCTTTCCAGGAGTTCTACTCCTAATTCCCCGTAGGGTTCCAGCTCTTTAACTCAGAACATTCCAGTTTCACCATTCCAGTTTCACGTTCATACAACCCATATTCTTAATCATGTTCATTTATTCATAACAGGCAGCTGTTTAAACGAATTTACAGGCAGCTATGTTTCCTTTCCACATTTTCCAAGACTGCAGTATTCATACATTCCACTAGTTTTCCCGTCCTAGGATTCATGCCATATCCTAGGATCTATCATACAATCTAGTTTTCCAGGCCTAGGATTCATGCAACACCCTAGGATCTACCATTCAATCTATTTCTCATTGCTAGGATTCATGCAACACCCTAGGATCTACCATTCAATCTATTTCTCATTCCTAGGATTCATGCAATGTCCTAGGTTCTATTTATGATTCCACCATTTAACAGGTTATACTTAAAAGCTACTCTACCAGGTACGATGGGAGTAATGGGGGCGTGATCGGGAATCCCGCGTGCCTCCGTGACCCTAAAGACTGCAACGAAATGAGGTCCTATCACAAGGATCAAACACAAGGAGTGTCTCAAAACAGTGTATAGCTACTATAGACGGGTAGAGGATTTAATTCCGGAAAGAACACAACTCGAAACGCGAAAAACGAAACCCGAACGGGCCCTCAACGGGTCGAAAATGACGACACTGTGCAAAATCAGATGTCAGGAACTTCTTCCAGACGTCTTAAAAAGTGGATCAGAGAATTACCTTATTCTGCGTGGTTCTCAGACGTCCAGAAGCCTGCGGGGACGTCTGGCCTAGTTCCCAGACGTCCGATGGTCACCACGGACGTCTGGAGGTCGCTCCCGCCGTCTGGTACTATCGCCAGACGTCTGATTCGCATTGGATGGCGAATCACCGAGCCTGCACGCACGCAACTCTCTCTCAGTACGGTCAGTCAACAGGAAGGAAGAAGACGGAAGAACTCACCTTTTAGACATCTGGATGGTCTTCCAGACGTTGCCCCCGCCGTCTGGCTATCAGCCCAGACGTTTGATTCTGGAAATGTTTCCAGAATCAGGCCGCGACTCGCCCTCCGCTCGCGACGCCGCGCCTCGTCGTACCTCGTGCGCCTGCTGCTCGGATCGCAGCAGTCCCCCCCGCGTCGCCCCATGCCCGCCGCGCTCCCCACCGACCGTCCCTGGCAGCCCCGGCAAGCTCGCCCTCACAGCTGAGCGCCGCTCTCGCACGCAGCACCTCCTCCACGCTCACTGCGGCCACCGCTGCCGCTGCAACCTCGTGCTCGCTCTCACGCTCACTCTCGCGCACCTGGAGCTGAAGGAGAAGACGAAGGAGACGGTGGTGACGGAAGCGAGGGGAGGCGTGGCCTTTTAAGGCCGCGCGAGGAGAGAGAAGAAGCGCAGCAGGGGAATCTGTAGCCGCAGAGGGAAGAAAAGCGAATATGCACGTCTGCGTGCTCAGGCGTGTAGACGACCGGCGCGTGTCAAAGATAACCGATTTCCAGACGTCTGGATACGATCCCAGACGTCTTGTCAGACATCTGGAAGTGACCCCAGACGTCTGGTCCGACGTCTAGGCCACCTCCCAGACGTCTTAAAAGACGTCTAGGGCGTGCGTTCGTAACAATATAACAAACTCAAAGGAAGTTTCATCCCCGAAACTTGCGTTAACTAGGGTGAGGAAAAGACGTCCAAATAACCATAACAAACTCAAAGAGTACCGAAGCCAGTCCGAAAAGACGTACCCGCGAAAACCTCCGGGTACCGCTCCCGCATTGCCGCCTCAGGCTCCCAGGTAGCCTCCTCGTATCACTGGCTCCTCCACAAAACCTTTACCAGGGGTACTTGCTTCCGTCTCAAAATGTGGACAGCTCAGTCTAGAATCTGCACTGGCTGCTCGGGGTAGGTCAGGTCGTCGCCCACCTCGACGCTCTTGTGACTCAGTACATGACTGGGATCGGCTACGTACTTCCTGAGGTTGGACACGTGGAACACGCCGTGCACACCAGAAAGCTGCGGGGGGAGGGCAAGCTAGTAAGCAACGGGTCCAACCTGCTCCAGAACCTCAAAGGGCCCCACAAACCTTGACGCGAGCTTCCCTTTCACCCCAAACCGCTGTAAGCCCTTCATGGGTGAAACACGAAGGAAGACGTGGTCTCCAACCTCAAACTGCACCTCTCTGCATCTCCGATCCGCGTAGCTCTTCTGTCTGCTCCTGACAGTGCAGAGTCGTCTGTGGATCTGCTCAACTACCCCCTGACTCTGCCGGATCAACCTGGGGCGAACCTCCCACTTGGTCCCCACCTCAACCCAACTCAAGGGTGCCGTACACCTCCGTCCATACAGAGTCTCGTAGGGAGCCATGCCGATGATCGAGTGATAACTGTTATTGTATGCAAACTCCGCCAGGGGCAGGTGCTCCTCCCAAGAGCCCCTCCAGTCCAGTACACAGGCACGCAAAAGGTCCTCAAGTGTCTGTATCGTGCGCTCAGACTGTCCGTCCGTCTGGGGGTGGTAAGCCGTACTAAACCTCAACCGCGTCCCCAAGGCCTGCTGAAACTCAGCCCAAAACTGAGACGTAAAGCGGGTATCCCGGTCGGATACGTTCTCCCGCGGAACTCCGTGTAGTCATACTACATCCAGGATATACCTCTCTGCCAACTGTGCTGGTCCCAAAGTGACTCGGATCGGCAAGAATCACGCCGTCTTCGTCAGTCTATCCATTATTACCCAGACTGCATCGTGTCCCCGCTGGGTAACAGGTAAGCCCACCACCAAGTCCATGGTGATGCCCTCCCACTTCCACTCTAGCACTGGAAGCGGCTGAAGCGGCCCTATAGGCCTCTGATGCTCGGCTTTCACCTGCTGGCAAACTAAGCACTGCTGCACGAACTCACCCACATCCCGCTTCATCCCTCTCCACCAAATCTCGCATCTCAAGTCGTGGTACATTTTCGTGTTTCCAGGATGTATGGTGAATCTGGAACCGTGTGCCTCAGTCAGGAGCTCTCTCAACAGCTCCTCGTCTCTGGGAACGCACAACCGTCCCCTCAAGCGTAGCACCTGGTCTGTGAAAGAGAAGTCCCCTGGGTTTCCTGACAGCACTATGTCGCGCAAAGACTGCATGTACGGATCGGCCATCTGTCCTGTGATGATGCGATCTATCAGCTCTGGCCTAGTCTGTCATGTCACCGTCACTGCCCCACAGTACCCTCGTAACTCTAGGGGTCGCCAACTGCCCACCTCCTCCAAAAGGCTCCAACTCCGTAACTGTAGTCTGGCCAAGAGTGCGGGTGCCTTACGGCTCAAGGCATCAGCCACCACATTGGCCTTTCCCGGGTGGTAGGAGATGCTGCAGTCGTAGTCCTTCAGGACCCCCAACCAAAGTCTCTGTCTCATGTTGAGCTCCTTCTGATCAAAAAGGTATCTAAGGCTCTTGTGATCTGTGAAAATCTCGAAGGTCCCATCGTACAAGTAGTGCCTGCAAGTCTTCAGCGCGAAGACAACAGCTGCCAACTCTAGGTCGTGGGTAGGGTAGGTATGCTCATGGGGCTTCAGTTGCCGCGAAGTGTAAGAGACAACATGACCCCTCTGCATGAGCACACCTCCTAACCCCTGCAAGGAGGCGTCCATGTACACAACGAACCCTCCACTACTGTCAGGGATGGTGAGCACGGGGGCCGAGGTCAACCTCTCCTTCAGCTCCAGAAAACACGCCTCACAAGCGTCTGTCCAAGCGAAGGGCACGTCCTTCCGGGTCAACTGTGTCATAGGACGCGCAATCTGTGAAAATCCTCTGATGAATCGTCTGTAGTAGCCTGCCAGTCCCAAGAAAATGCGAATCTCAGTAACTGAACGCGGTCTCTCCCACCTGAGCACTGCCTCGACCTTAACTGGGTCCACTGCCAAGCCGTCTCCAGAGATCACATGACCTAGGAAGGTCACCTCCCTCGGCCAGAACTCGCACTTGTTGTATTTGGCGTACAGCCGACGTCGTCTCAGAGTGTCCAGAACCATCCGCAAGTGCTGTCCGTGCTGCGTCCGATCTCTAGAATAGATGAGTACATCATCTATGAAAACCACCGCGAACTGGTTTAAGTACGGTCTAAACACCCGGTTCATCAAGTCCATGAAAGCAGCGGGGGCATTGGTCAGCCCAAATGACATGACCAAAAACTCGTAGTGTCTGTACCGGGTGCGGAAAGCTATCTTGGAGACGTCGGTCTCCCTGATCCTCAATTGGTGGTATCCAGACCTCAAGTCGATCTTGGAAAACACCGTGGCACCCCACAACTGGTCAAACGAGTCGTCGATCCTCGGCAGTGGATATTTGTTCTTGATGGTGACCCTATTCAGCTGTCGATAGTCCACGCAAAGGCGTAAGGTCCCATCCTTCTTCTTCACAAATAGTACTGGGGCTCCCCAGGGAGATGCACTGGGCCTCACGAAACCCTTCTCCAGAAGGTCCTGCAACTGAGACTTGAGCTCTCACAGCTCAAGCGGTGCTATCCTGTATGGCGCGGTGGAGATGGGGCTGGTCCCTGGTACTAGTGAGATCTCAAACTCGATCTCACGCTCGGGTGGTAGTCCTGGTAACTCGTCTGGAAACACGTCAGGGTACTCTCTGACCACCGGGATGCTCTGGAAGTCTGCCACAGGGCTAGGCTCTGCCACCACACAAGCTAGGAAGCCCTCACACCCTTGGCTCAAAAGTCTCGCCGCCCGAAGTGCTGAAATGCACCTGAAACCTCCGTCCAATGGCTGTCTGTGAAACTCGAAAGAAGGCAACTCCGGAATGGAGAAGACGATCTTCCTCTCAAAATAGTCCACCAAGGCGTGGTAAGCGGACAGCCAATCCATCCATAGAATCACTCCAAAGTCCTCCATCTGTATCATAATCAGGTCAGCTGGCAGGCTATGTCCCCCCACGTTGACCTCGCAATCCGTATACACCTCCTCAGCTACAAACAGCTGACCACTCGGACCCCTGATTACGAACGGATTCTCTAACAGTGTATAATCCTGGTCCAAACTAACTGCGAAACTAGCTACGACAAACGAGTGCGTAGCGTCGGAATCGAAAAGCGTGTAAACGAGTCTGCCGGAAACTGAAACCATACCAGCTACCACCGATCCCGAAGCTCTGGCGTCCCTGTGTGTTAGGGCGTTGATACGCCCCGTAGCTCTACGTGCGAACGAAGCAGCCACACTCTGCGTTGGACGGGTAGGTGCTGGCCGGTACCCTCCTCACGACTGCTGTCCTCCTCCTCGCTCCTGGGAACCGCGGCCTCCTGTACGCCCTCCAGTGCTCTGCACGGGGAGTATCTGCTGACCTCCTGCCCTAGACGGCAGTCCCTCCTGATGTGGCCCGGCTGGCCACACTGGTAACAGAGGGGAACCCAACTCCCGCCCTCAGTGGGTCCCTGCTGTCAGCTAGACGGGGGTCCCGTGCTGGCGACTGGCCCTTGTCGAGGGCCCCCAAAGGCCACTGATGGCCCTGCAAAACATGATGGCTCTCCTACGAATGCCACGTGTCTCCGTTCTCGCTGGCCCTATGAGAAGTCTGGCTGAAAGGGCCTCTTCCGCCCGCCGTCGGTGTCTCGTGCGGATGGGTTTGTCTCCTCGTAAGTCATAGCTGCCTCTACCACCCTCGAACACATAGGCAGCTTCAGGGGTTTGACATACCCCCGGATCGCAGGCCGGAGCCCCTCGGTGAACCTCCAAAGGCACTCCTCCTCAGTGGCTACTGCTGTCACTGCAAAGCGGGACAGCTCCAAGAAACGTGTGCGGTACGCGCTCATAGTGATCGTCCCCTAGCAGAGAGTGTGGAACTCCCGCCTCCTCTGGTCCTACCACGTCTGGGGAAAGTACTGCTCGCAGAAGAGGGCGATGAACTGGTTCCACGTCAGCTCATCCCGCTCCTGTCCCCGGACCGCCCTCCACCACCTGTGTGTCGCACTCTCCAGCTGGTACGTGGCAAAGGCCACGCGGCACTCCACCAGGGGGTGAAGGGTATCGAAGATCTTCTCCAGCTGCTCAAGCCAGTCCTCTGCCTCGGTCGGGTCCTCATCCCCCTTGAAGGAGGGGGGCTTCAGCTTCCGGAACTGCCCGAAAAGCTCGAAGTGGCGCTGTAGGGGAGGTGCTGGTGCACCTCCAGGCGAAGGTGCCTCGTGCACGGAAGTATCGGAGGAAGGTGGGGGTTGCGGCGACCCATCCCCTCCCCCGTGTCCAGCGTCACGTCCATCGAGTGGTCCCACAGAGGACTCCCCCTCCGCAACCCCAGGGTGAGGTGCTCAGGGCGGTGGGTGGAGCTCCTCTCGTATCAGCCGGGCGAGGTCCTGGGCCTGGACGCCCGGGAGTAGTGGCTGGTCCACTGGGGTGTCGGCAACGGCACGCCCACCTCACCGACCTCGTCCTCGGCCGCGCCCGCGGCCCGCCTCACCAATCCCGCGACGAGGCATCTCCTGTAAGGAGACGCGAAACAAAACGGAAAAACGTCAAACAAACGGTACCTAATGAAACTTCTAAGAGCTCATGTCAAGAGATATGTTGTGGTGGCTACTCTAGTTATAAACAACTGAATTGGTTATTCTACAGTCAGTTGATTCACTTCTCGGGATGACCTTGCTCTGATACCATCTTGTAACGACCCGATTCCTGAGCCCCTATGAGACATGAGAACCGGACAGACTCAACTAATCCCAAGACCTAGTCATCCAACGAGGAAGTAACCAAAAGAGCAGTAAAATAAACCACATTCAACATGAATATAACTAACAGTAAGAAAATACAGCAGCAAGGAAAGAAACTACTACAGTATATAGCACCACAACAGTAGAACAACATTCATAACTAAATATGAATTGCAGGTAAAGAAAAGTACAGCGGAAACGAGAACTACTCACTATACGGAACAAAAAGAGGTACAAGAAACAGTGGTAACTCTACTGGACCCTACTAGGCCCAGCATCCTCTGCAGCCGCTGACCCTGGCTGCTCAACACCTGATCCTGAAAGGTAACGAGTGTAACACGTCAGCAAAACGCTGAGTAGAGTGGCAACTAAACTAAAGAAACAGTAGAGTGTACAGTAGCTGTTAAGTTCTATTACTTTCTTTATTTAAGTCTTTCAATTATCTCACAATTTATCTATTTCTCAGATCTTTCACTTGATCTCGAATGCTCCTCGTGGGAACGATCTTGATTGCAGTCTTTTCCGAACAGTAGAAGTAGCACGTGGTGCTCTCCTGGCTGGGAGAGTCCCCCGTGGTGATCCTACTCTTAGTCAACCACCCCAAGGTCACTGACAGACGTAACAGTGACTACGGCATGCGCGGTAGACGCACGGGTAGCTAGCCCGCACTGGCACGCAGTCAGTCATTTTCCCTAACGGGTGCGCCCAAAGCACAGCACGGAACCAGTACAGGGCAGAGCCCTCTCAGTAACAGGGGTCCAACCCCTCCACAGTAGCCAAACAGGGGCCTTGCCCCTCCACAGTCCGCGCACCCTCGCCTGACTACCCTGGTTTGCCCTAGTGGGCCTAACAAGTCGGTGTGGGAGGCTAACTGAACCCCGGGGCCCATGGGGTAGCTAGTACCTCCCTACACTAGTAGCTCTCCTCGGTACAACGTACGAGAGGGCCAGCAAGTCGGTATGGAGTGGCCAGTCCTAACCCCGGGTCCCTAGGGCGGCTGGCTCCGCTCTGCACTAAACAGGGGGATAGTCGCTCTCCTTGGTATTCCGTACTGAAGGGCCAGCTCACTTCGCCAATTCTTTTCCATTCTCTTTCCAGGAGTTCTACTCCTAATTCCCCATAGGGTTCCAGCTCTTTAACTCAGAACATTCCAGTTTCACGTTCATACAACCCATATTCTTAATCATGTTCATTTATTCATAACAGGCAGCTATTTAAACGAATTTACAGGCAACTATGTTTCCTTTCCACATTTTCCAAGACTGCAGTATTCATACATTCCACTAGTTTTCCTGTCCTAGGATTCATGCCATATCCTAGGATCTATCATACAATTTTGTTTTCCAGCCCTAGGATTCATGCAACACCCTAGGATCTACCATTCAATCTATTTCTTATTCCTAGGATTCATGCAATGTCCTAGGTTCTATTTATGATTCCACCATTTAACAGGTTATACTTAAAAGCCACTCTACCAGGTACGACGAGAGTTATGGGGGCGTGATCGGGAATCCCGCGTGCCTCCGCGACCCCCAAGACTGCAACGGAATGAGGTCCTATCACAAGGATCAGACACAAGGAGTGTCTCAAAACAGTGTATAGCTACTGTAGACGGGTAGAGGATTTAATTCCGGAAAGAACGCAACTCGAAATGTGGAAAACGGAACCCGAACGGGCCCTCAACGGGTCGAAAACGATGACACTATACAAAATCAGACGTCTGGAACTTCTTCCAGACGTCTTAAAAAATGGATCAGAGAATTACCTTGTTCTGCGTGGTTCTCAGATGTTCAGAAGCCTGCGGGGACGTCTGGCCTAGTTCCCAGACGTCCGATGGTCACCCCGGACGTCTGGAGGTCGCTCCCACCGTTTGGTACTACAGCCAGACGTTTGATTAATGTTGGATGGCGAATCACCGAGCCTGCGCGCACCCAGCTCTCTCTCTCAGTACGGTCAGTCGACAGGAAGGAAGAAGATCGAAGAACTCACCTTTCAGACATCTGGATGGTCTTCCAGACGTCCCCCCCGCGTCGCCTCGCGCCCGTTGCGCTCCCCGCCGGCCGGCCCTGGCAGCCCCGGCTGAGCGCAGCTCTTGCACGCAGCACCTCCTCCGCGCACACTGTGGCCGCCGCTGCCACTGCAACCTCACGCTCGCTCTCGCGCACCTGGAGCTGAATGAGAAGAGGAAGGAGACGGTAGTGACGGAAACGAGGGGAGGCGTGGCCTTTTAAGGCCGTGCGAGGAGGAGAGAGAAGAAGCGTGGTAGGGGAATCTGCAGCCGCAGAGGGAAGAAAAGCGAATATGCGGGTCTGCAAGCTCAGGCACGCAAACGACCCGCACGTGTCAAAGATAACCGATTTCCAGACGTCTGGAAACGATCCCAGACGTCTGGAAGTGACCCCAGACGTCTGGTCCGACGTCTGGGCCACCTCCCAGACGTCTTAAAAGACGTCTGGGGCGTGCGTTCGTAACAGTTAAAGATTAAGGCAATTAGAAGTATTTCCACCAAGTTCAGAAGATCAGCAAAGTCAGTTTTGATTCTCAATAATAGGTGGGTCATTTTGACAAAAAATAAGTTGCTGATGCGGGTTTGGTGGGTCATTTTCAAGTAATACAGAGGATAGGTTATGATTAGAATCGAAGACCTGATTAAGAAAATGGACTTGGTCTTGATTTTGCCTAGGATTTGGTAGATTCCTAGGATTCGGAATTGGCTAAGATGGAAGAGTACCTAGCTGACGAGATTCAGCCAAAAGAGTGATCTGATTTTGTAAATCAGCCAATTCTACCTTACATTGCCTATGGATCTCAGTGAGAGCTTCAGCAATTTGTCGCTGACTCTCTGACACAGCTCTTAAAATATGATCTAGCAATGTATCTCTAATAGGCCTAGAGTAATTCTGCATACTCATTGGGTTAGGCCTTAAATTTGATTACTGAGGAGGCAATGGAGGTAGGTTAAAATGGGACTAATTTGGATAATTTGATCTTTGATTTTGATTTTGATTAGCCCAAGTAAAATTTGGGTGGTTTATCCATCCAAGACTCTACGAATTTGAATAAGGGTTTAGTCTTGGAGTGTTTTCCTAGATGGCATGTAAACCTAAAAGATGTGGCCTATTTTCTGCAATAGGAAAGGATGGGGAAAAGGGTGGGTAAGATTGTAGGATAAAGGTCCCTCCTTGGGTTGGTGAAGGAGTAGATAGAAAATCCAAGGAAGATGGATCTCTAGAATCCAGATTATTCACAAATTCCCTCCCCGCGGGAATTTGCAAAATAGGTGAAAACACGAATTTTGTAGCAAGTAGAGGCGTAAGAGTCTTCATTGTGTTTCTAACCTCATCGAGATGCTTTGCTACGATATCGACTTTATCCAATTTTTCTGCAATAATCTCTAAATTCTTTGAACTGGATAGATTACCGATCTCGTGAATGCCCTTATGCGGATTTTGATGATTCGTATTCACTTCCCCCGTAAATTGCGACATTGATGCATTGTTGATCGAGTTTTCCGCCATCCCTTCAAATAATTCTAAAGCGGATTCTGCATCGCGATTTAGAAAATTCCCTCCACAAGAGGCATCGACTAGATTACGAATTCTCTCTTGTAAACCATAGTAAAAGATATGCATGAGTTGCCAACGAGGGATATCATGATGTGGGCATTTCCCTTGCAATTAATGAAAACGTTCCCAGGCTTCATGAATTAGTTCTCCTTGGTTTTGATTGAAAGTAGAAATGGCTCGCCTTGAAGCATTGGTTCGACCAATAGGAAAGAATTTCTTCAAAAATGTGGATTCGAGTTCAGCCCAAGTTGAGATTGGTCTTGCAATAGTTCTATACCAATAAGCTGCTTTATCTTTAAGGCTAAAGGAGAACATTTTCATTAGTAGGATTTCCCTATTTTGATTTCAAGGACCAAGAGTTTGGGATAGATTTTTTAGATCGTCAATGTGTTGAAATGGATCCTCAGATGCAAATCCGTGAAAGTGGGGGATTAAACTTATAATATTTGGCTTTAATTCAGGATCATTCTCCCCAATAGGAATCTTAACATTAGGCTCGAATTTGTGCATTAGATGGGTTATAATAATCTCTAAGTAGAGGCCTTGGATGACTGATCGGTAAATCAGGGTTTTCAAAACTTGCCTCAGGTCAAGGTGGAGGACGAGTTTGAAGAGTCTGTAAATTGTTTAAGGCTACTGTTAATAAATTGATTTGTCTAGTTTGCTCTAACATCCTAGGATTCTGGTTTAGGAATGCCTCATGAACATCAAAAGGCGGCATCTCCCCCCTAACCAAAAGAAGAAGGGATCTGAGGATTAAGATTCTGCATTTGATCCATAGAAGTAGATGGATCAGACGGGAAAAACATTGGTTGCTTATCTGCAGCCAGCCTAGGATCACCTGTCAACGGTGGTGCAAGAGGCGAATGCAAGGATCGCCTCCAATCCATAAACGAAAAATAATGTGCAAGTGCACACGCACACCACTGATAAAATAGCGACACAAAAACCCACAAAACAACGCAAAAGACACGGGTTTTGCTCTTCTTTCAAAGGAAAGAAGAAATTCCTAAGATACGCAAAGTAATTTGATGCAAACAAATAGAGTAACAGTATCAAAATACCCATCCTAATCCATGTCTACACAAGTGCGTACCATAAAGCTTAATGGTCTAAGGTCTAGGATCGAGACTGCTCACTACTGGCTCCCCGATGCTCTAGTAGTGAGACAGATTATTGATCTTCGACCAAAGCCCTAAGAGGTGCAAAGAGGAGAGATAGAAAACTAGACTCATATGACTCTAGTGATCGAGCTGCGTGCATGATAGCATGCAACAGATGATAGCAATTGAAAAACCCACATGCATTCTGCAATTAGATTTAAGTCACAAATTTCATTTCCTCTGTTTAGTTGGTCTTTTTTTAAAAATATAACAAGTAAACTACAATGGCCACTTTTTATACCTTTTCAAACAAAAATATATGGCCTTTTTAATTCTTAGAGGATAGGGATCTACGTGGGTTTTCTCGTGTTTTTCTGCTGATGCGAGAAAAATAGTTTAAAATTCCTGAGTCAGATCGTAAAAACTACTAGAAGATAATGCACTCCTAAGAGTGTATGCCTATGTATATGCTGTTGCTAATTAGAAAAAATGTATTTTTGTATTTTTTATTATTTTAAATGCAATAATACAAAAGACTAAGACTAGAAATACTCACAAAAATAAAATAGCAAAACGTTTCCCACCTTCTCCTAAGATCACCTGCAAAGGGAAACCTGAAAAGAAGATAGAAAATAAAAACAAAAACAAAACAAACATAGCTAATTAGAACATTAAAAACAAAAAATATAATTACAAAATACCACCTAATTAGACAATTAAACCAACTATTTCTTAGTGAATTAAAATATTACCTCCTCGGCAATAGTGCCATTAAAATGATGCGATGGCTTTACTCTACTCAGTAATTAAGTTAATTTTACTTAATTAAGAGTAGAAAAAGTCACTTAGGTTAACTCAAAATTATGTCGATTGTGTAGTATAGGGTCGAATTAACCTAACATTTTAGAAATTTTTACTGGTTGAGTTTAGGTCATTCGCTGGAGGTATGATTCATTCTAAATTCACCAATTATCTTTTATTTTCTTTATAAGTTTTGGAGGTATATTCAAGTTAATTTTAAGAACATGAATTTTTCCAAAATATTAATTAAAATGAAGTGATATGCAAAATCCCATAAGAGAACATATTTACTCAAAATGATCTACTTTATTAACAAGTAAACATGTTAGATTTCCAATTTTATTTCAAAGAAATTAAGCCAATAACAATTGTTCCATTAAAATATGCCTTATTACAAAGTTTAAGAACAAAAAGAAATGAAAATGATGCAAGAGAAACGAATTCTTTTATTTATTTCTTCAGACTCTCTCTTCATCTCTTTACTTAACTCTTCTTTCTCTTCTTGTGCTTCTCGACTCTTTTCTCTCTTTCTCCTATTCTGTTCCTGCCTTATTACAAAGTTTAAGAACAAAAAGAAATGAAAATGATGCAAGAGAAACGAATTCTTTTATTTATTTCTTCAGACTCTCTCTTCATCTCTTTACTTAACTCTTCTTTCTCTTCTTGTGCTTCTCGACTCTTTTCTCTCTTTCTCCTATTCTGTTCCTGCCTTCTTCTTCTCTTCCCTTAGTCTTCTCCTTCTTTTGTTCCTTAGTAGTGCCTGTTCTTCTTCAACACTTAGTCTTTATGCCTTTAGCTCTTCTTCTCTTTAAGCCGACTGAACCAGGTTTATTTTCCAAAAATTATTTTATTTGCGACGAGGTCCTTTCGAGGTTACACGGCACCCTCAGACCAAGGTGGGACCAGACCCTACTTGGTTCTCGCCTAATTTCAATTAGGTTCGATTATGGCTTACTTTTCGGTTCATACTTTCAAGCCAACCTGGCTCAACCAGCCTCCCCGGCCTCGCCCTCCCAGGGCCATACTCGTTCACGCCCACTCGGGCTCACACTCGCAGGCACACATGCCCGCACATGCACACAGATATGCTCAATAGATCAAATGTTGAAATGCTCAGATTAGTAACTGGTGCTTGACGACTAGGAAGCCCATGCAACAAATTGCTTTTATTCCAAGGCGCCTACTCAAAAACTGCCGATGTGGGACTATCTTAACCCCTTCCAGACCCAACTTCAACCGATCATAACTCCCTACTTAGAGCTCCAAATCAAGTTATTTAAAGTTTGTTGGAAAGCTCTAAGGTTACTCTATAGGATTGCAGGGTCAATTTAAAGATAAGAGGATGTTTTCCTCTTCAATTTGAAGAGTGAAATAAAGGGGTTCCTACGGGTAAAAATGCATGGAAATGAAGTTTAACTTCACAGAGTCCTAGCGTACCCCCTCAGTTGTAGTCGTTTGACGCTACTACCCTCGGTAGACATCAGATGGATCAGCAAAAGTAGATTAATCGAAGAGGAAAATCTCAATCTGGGAACCGAAGAGCGAATCAATCATGAAGGCCAACATCTACTTAGTTTTAATTAGGCTTGGGATGATTGTGCTCTTGGAATGTGATGGGCCCTTTAGAAGGGTTGTGCCCTTAATGATCAATTCAAATGTGTGTGTGTACACAACCAAGGTTTGCAGACAAGGTTATTTGATGATGTATCTTTTAGGGTTTAATCCTTAGGTTGGTTCAATTAGGGTTCAGTAGAACACTCCAGGTTTTACAGCACTGGTGATGATATATTCCTTTAGAAATCAGAAAAAAAATGTGAAGTGCCTACTTCAGCCCTAAAAATCAACCCTAAGTGGCAAGCTATTGATGAATCACTTTTATCTTAAGTGGTACAGCTCAAACAGTTCAATCAATTGACCTGTTACACCACTTAATTAAGGCACACAAAAATATTTGACCTATTCAGATTTCTACTGACTTATTGGTGTGTTGAGTTAGGGCGTACCGGATCCACAGGTCAGATTCCGATTAAGTGGTAGAATCGATGTGGAATGGTGCGCCTTAAGTCGAGAGTTGTGGGTGTTAATGTGTGTTTCTTTTAGGAAATCCCACAATCTGATAACTTTTTTTTTATGTGGATAGTGAGGTGAGTGACAAAGAAGATAAACAATTTCTATCTTAGGGTTTTTGAAAACACCTAAGTAGATTAGGCCTGATAATTAAGGTGTAGAAATGATCTAGAGGGTGGGGAAGTAGGGGAAAACTTACAAATGTCTCTACCCGCACTTTACTCCAATCTACCACCTTCAACTCCTTGATCGGGTTCCTACAAGACAATAATTCGAAGAAGAAAGATAGGTTAGAAAAATATGTAAGTAATGCAAGAAAACGCGAAACAAAAGCCAAAGAGCATTGCCTTCCTAGCAACGACGCCAAAATGATAGAGGCGTGTTTCGCGTGGTAAAAATCAGGGTTTGGAGGACCTGTCGTTGTAGGTCGCAAAATGTGTCGATCAGATAAAATTTATAACCGAAACTTGAAAAGTGAGTCTTAGGTCAAACACGGGGAGGTGAATGTTTGGATTTAAAAAATTCACATTTTGCTTTTATTTGTTTTTGACATTTTTATCTTTTATAATTTTTTTAAAACTTTTTAGAAAGCAAGAGATCATATCACAATTACTTATCTAGCTAATCAACTTGCAAAAATATAAGAGAGAGAGAGAGAACAATCATGGATTGATAATCAAATGTTTTTTTACATCTAAGAAAGTGGGAAAGATTACACTTTGAAAGCGAAAATAATAGAAAGAGGTAAGAGAATCCCCCTCGATGGTTGCTTGGAGGATGACTGACTCTAACGTTGCTTGGAGGAAAGTAGTGAGGAGCAAGATGAAGGAGGATGAAGGATAGGGTAGGATGACATCGTAGTGAGGATCTTCTTCCCGTAGGGTGGTGATAGGACGGCCACGCGATGCTCCACGAATGGGGATGAGAGGTGGGAAAACTATTTTCTTTTTGACTCTAAAGGAGCATCTCGGGCTTGGGACAAGCTCTTTCTAGAGCCTTGGAGGTGGTGAGTGGAAAAAAGGAAGAGATGGTCAGGAATGGAGGGGATAGGTCCTTTTATAGTCGAGGAGAGACAAAATCGTCCATTGGCAATTAGTGATGGTTGTAATCGTTGCTGAAGATTTGCCTAACTATCATTGAAGATCCACACCCTTCAATTCCTTTGCTAGCACGTGCATCGCGCAGAGCATTAGTGACAGCTACAAGTGTCACTAAAGGCCCAGGCAACTGTTGTTGTAGCCTTCAACTCATGCTCGCTTGCAGCTGTGCTCTTGCGCTTACCTTCCCACCGTCAGATGCTCGATCGATGGTCACGATCGTGCGAGGATCATGCGATCAGATGGCATTAGATGGCACGAGCATATCCGCGTTCATCTGTGCGTCCACGTGGACACTCTTACACAGTTCGATGAAAAACGTGTGGCCCAATTTGGCACTCGCGCTCGCACTGTTGATTGCATGCACTCGCGGGGATTTAACCACCCGCCTGCGACTTAAGAGCACCCCTTGCGACCAATGTGCTATGGGCGCTTTTGTGTCTCAAAGATGAATTGAGTGTTGCAGGCGTGGAGGCATCCCAGTTGTTGGATCTTGATCCAATGGCAAGGATTCGAAGGTGCGGAAGATGAATGGTGTGGCCAGTTGGTGCTGGCTGGTGTTGGGTAGCCTAGATGGCGCCACGTGATGCCATGATATAGACACATCCATTTATGTTAAAATGCCTATTAATGCATGTTCCTAGGCTTAGATTTGCATTTCATGTTATAAATATTGCATAGCATGCATCATTCTGCATTTAGAATAGTTGTATATATTTTAGGTTAATTAGGTCCTTTTATCGATAGGAAGGAAGGAGATTTATTTCATTATCTCGGATGGATGATCAGACTGTACAGATCTAATCAGGATGACGATCAGAGTCTAACGCCTCTAAAATCATCCAGATCGGAGTCCCGTAGCATCATATGAAGCCTGAGGAAGATCAACGGCCAGGGGGAAATGCGACATCCTTACGGGTTTCGAATGAAAAATCCAACCGTATGGATGGATTCGAAGCAATGATCACAGTCCGGCAACGCAAAAATCAATTCGATCCGAGCATGGTGGCACCCTCTAAAAAGGAATGAAGATGGACGACCTAGGTCACACCACGTGGCACAACCCAGGCCACCCTCGCACACACACTCACCGCTGAGCATGCACAGTAGGATGGGAGTGCACACGCATGGAGGCACGTGTGTACCCAATCACTGCGGTGCCTGTAGCAGCGTAGTGCGCAATGCATACATGCGCGTAGCAGCAGCAGCGGCAGCATGCGTAGCAGCGGGCACGAGCATAGCTGGCATGGGTGCATAGCGTGTGCACGCATGCAACTTGGCATAGCATGAGCCAGCGGGAGTATTGAATGGCGTAGATCTTCAGTGACAGCTGTAGCAATGTTTATGGTTGTCACTAATGACCCAGATACGAATTTGTTCTTCCTCCTCAACTATAAAATGACCTACCCACCACCATTCGAATCCATCTCTTCCTTTCTTCCTCTCACCACCTCCAAGGCTCAAAAGAGAGCTTGTCCCAAGCCCAGGATGCTCCTCTAGAGTAAAACCAAATAGTTTTCCCACCCCTCATCCCCATTCGTGGGAGCATCATGTGGCTATCTGATTGCGCAGCAATCATAGGTCATAATTGACCTAAATTTGGCTAAGACTTAGCATAAGTTAGGGTAGTTCATGCATGCATAAGCATTATTTGCATATTTACTACTTTCTTTTAGCTATGCATAAAATAATGCTATAATGTACTGATTAGGTGCATTATGTCAATTGCAGGTAATAAGCTGATCAGAAGCTAGATCTGAAGTTAGATCTAAGGCTGGATCCGAAGAATAAAGAGTAACTGGTGTTGTAGCAGAGTTGGAATGGAAGACATAGATTAGATGTAGTAGACAACAATGTAAGGGGTTGAGGTATGCTATTTCATTTAAGTGAGAATAAAGTAGTAAATTATGAAGAACTTAGGTCCATCCTAGCCTTAGGACAGCATAGAAGCTCCCCCAAGTCTTAGCCACCCTTAGATTAGATCACGACACCCTAGGAAACCTTAAAACCCTAAGTCCAACCTCTATTTGGACATCCAAATGAGTTATAGGACGTCCAAAACCCTTAGCCAACTCCCGCACACCTTAAACCCACATCTTCTGCATTATTGGACATCCAACACTTGGTCAGATGTCCAATTTCTGCAGAATACCCAAGACAGAACCTAGAATCCTTCTTGACTCTAACTAGATGTCCAGAATTGATGTCTGGACTTCTGATTTTTTAGTATAAGTCATCTGATACTATTATTGGTCCTCTAGAACTGCTCTTCAGTTCCTATTTTGAGATTCAAGCCTTGATCTTGGATCTCTAGCTCCCTAAACCCAATTCTAACCCTATAGGAACCTAAATTAAGGTGTCTTAACCCTAGTACATCACCTCTAGACCTCCCTAAGGACCTAATTAGGTCTTCACTAAACCTAATTGACTTAGATCATAGCCAATTACCATTGCCTAGTCAATTTGACTCATAGAGTCTAATTGAGCTCAGATCTCAACCCATACAAGTCCAATTGGACTCAGTGAGAGTCTAATTGACCAAAGCCCAACCTAGTTGAGTTATTTCACTCTCAATTAAGTTCACAGTCATTCAATTAAACTTGTGTTAAGTTAATTGCATTTCCTCCTTAGCAATTAGGGTTTGCAACCGTAATTTAAGGCCTACACTAACCCAAACTGCTTAAAACCTAACCTAGACCATGTAGCCACCTAGGTTTCGACCCACACACACACACACCCATCTAGAGTTCTCTAGAACCCTCTTCAAGATGGCACCACTCTTGGTTGCTAAAATTAGCAATCAAGAGCCATTCAATTCTTAGATCCACTTTTGGTGGATCTAAAAACTACCTTGGCCGGCCACTCTTGGAGCCCTCTCTAGAGAGTTCCACACTTCTTCAGAGAGTCTCCCTTAGGTCTATAAATAGACCTAAGGGGTGGCACTTTGCACCCGATTCACTCTTGGCTTCCATTTTATCTTAATTTCATTCCACATCCACTCCACCTCCAAGCCCACAAGTAGCTTCACCATGGCCACCACCACCTCCATGCCAAGATGCTGGATCACCTCTCCAACTACTCTCCAACGGTCGGCCTAAGCACCATTGGCCACCCCTCCTCCTCTAAACCAGCTCAGAGGCCATCGGAGCCACCTCCGAATGCCCTTATTTCTGCTAGATTAGATTATAGTTCTTCTTAGATTTACATGCTTTATTTACTGCTTAATAGTGTAGTTCCTTACTTCTCCCCCAATGATGCATGCAAAATCCCCCCATAGATTCATGTATGCAGCCGTTTTCTGGTAGCAAGTAGTTTTATTTTCCTGTACAAGCATTCCTCTACCTGCCCTCTAATATCATCATCATCTTTGATATATATAAATATATATGTTGAAAATCACCATGTGCCCAATTTTCATCTTTTGATGTGATTGAAATTGCATGTTTTAATTACTATCTTTTGGCAACTAGCATGTCGTACATCAATACGTAAATCACCATAAACTGACATGAGATTTTAAGAAAGTAGAGCGAAAGAGATCGTTTCAAATCTGCATTTCCATAAATGCCTCCCAGAGACGAATGACCAGGACTCCAAGTTCTCATTATCTTTATAAATATTTTTGTTGATCGCATTGCACGCACTATACTACGACACCTTTTCTAATCCAACACGTGCTCTACGATTCCCAACACCATCCTCTCACCACCCTTCGGGAAGAATATCCTCGCTGCGACACCTTCCTACCCCATCCTCTGTCCTCCTTCATCTCGCTCCTTACCACCTTTCTCTGTGTGACGTCAGAGTGAGTCATCCTCCGAGCAACCGTCGAGGGGGATTTCTCGTACCCATTCTATCTTTTTATGCTTTCGTAATGTAGATTTTCCGCTTTCATAATGTAACAAACAATTCTTCATGAATGGATGATTGTTTCTCTCTCTCTCTCTCTCTTTTATATTTGCAAGTAGACTAGCTAGATGAGCATTTGTCGATCTGATCTCTTGCTTCCTAAAAATTCAAAAAAAAATTAGAAAAGATAAAAATGACCAAAAATAAATAAAATCAAAGTGCGGATTTCAAAAAGCCAAACGTTTGCCTCCCTGTGTTCGACCCGGGACTCACTTGGAGTTTCAATATAAATTTTATTTGACCATGCATTTTGCAAATACAACGATGGGTTACTTGTAACCCCGATTACAAACTCGCGAAACATGTGCGATCATTGTGCCATCATTGCCGGGGAGGCAATGGAATTTACTTTATTGTTTATTGCACTTCTTTACATTTACATAACACTAACCCCACTTATGTCAAATCTTTTGTCTTTCAGGTACCCTAGCATGGAGATCCAAGTGCAGTAGACAGGAGTAAAGTGCGGGTAAAGTGTTTTGTAAGTGTGTGATGGGAACACCATCATGAGCCCTAACTAGCTCATTTTGACAGAAAAAAGATAACAAAAGCTCCCACATAACCAACTGGAGGTCTTAGCTCAATGCATAACCATTCTGAGAGAAAAGCAAGAAATAAGGGGTAAAACTACAATTTTACCATTGCAGTACAACGGTATTTCTCATGGGCTAAACAAAGGTCAAATGGTCTTAACAAGATAAAAAGCGGGTTGGTTTAAACAAAAAAGGGTTCATGTGAATTCTAGGAATTAAATGACTTCTTGTAACCCTAAAATAGACCAACTTGTTTTAACAAGGTTCTGGTTAGAATAAAATTCACGTAAACCCTCTAAAAATCATGGAAAAAATATCCTTTAGGGTTTAGACCTTCAATTTAGCCCTTATAACCTATTTTGACCTAAATTGGTCTCTCAGTCAAATGTTTGCCCTAAATTGGGTTTTTGCATGAATTTCCCAGTCAAACGAGGTCAAACCTAAAATCTAACTTCACCATTGGATTCCTTAGTCTAAATTAGGTTTGTACCAAAATTTGGACCTAAGTGGAATTCACCGTGACCTACTTAGTAAATAGGTCCAGCCTAATTACATTTCTACACCTACCTTTTGAAAACTTCTACAGAAACCCCTTATCTTTATCTTCATTCTTTGCAATTAGGTCCCTCTGCCAATGTAGTGGAGAGAATCCTTCTCTGGCAAGAAACTGAAGGCAAGATCTCTCTAATTTATCAGAGAATCCCCTTCAAAATTTGGAGGGAGATTCTCTGAGAAATCTCCTCCAGTTTGAACACAATTAGAGGCTCAATTTGGTACCCAATCTCTCATGCGAATGCATGAGAGGTTTGGGTCTCCTTCAATCTTCCATCTCCGACAAGCTTGCTGTGCTTAGAACTTGGCTTCCATGCATAAATCCTTCCTCCAGGGCCTATATAAGCATACCCAAATCCCTCCGCAACTTTCACGCTTGAAATTGGCTAAAGAATCCCTCACTTTCATCTTTTCCCCCTCCGGCCAGTGACTCAACAAGCTCCGGGGACCTCCCTCTCTTTTCCTCCTCGCCTAGCCACAATACCAGTGGCTGGGTTCTCTTCCTCCTATTCGTCCGTGTCGTGCCGCACCCACCGATGCCCCTACAGCCCCTTCATCGTTGCCGTCCTCCCCACACTGAGTGCTTCGCCTCCGGCAACGGCAATATGAGACGGCCACCATCTCTACCTCCCCCTTCATCTCTTTATATCCAGCTAAGTCGTCTTTCCTTCTAATCATTTTTCTATCTTTTATTCTGGCAAGCGCCCCTCGACACACACTATCACCCTCACTTTCTTCATCTTCGACCAAACCTCAGGCGAGGCATCCCTGCCGTTCCACGGCTCCATCTGCCTCGCCAACGACCCCATAAGCACCGCAACACCTCACTAATCCTAAACCCTCACTCCACTCACCGCGCCATGCCCCCAGAATACCCCTCGAACACACCCACTGTTACGCACACAGGATGCCCTAGGCACATACTCTCTGGCCACCTCACACCACGCCGACCCCTGTACTACGTTCGTCGTGTCTTGGAGAAGCTCCCTGAGCTTTCTGACAAGGCCACGAGGCCATTTTCATGTTGACAGGTATGGAGTCCTTCCGCCATTGACACATGCAAACTGCTAGCTTGCAAGCTTGTTCCAGGACTCCCCGCTCTAGATGCACGGCCCCAGGTTGTGTGGACTAATCACGCGCACAACTTCTACCAAGCAATTGTCCATAAAGACCCCAGTAGTAGCTGCAATCGAGGAAGCCTCCTGCTGTGGATGCGTGCAAAGGGAGGTGGGAGGATAGTCCCACCTCGAAAGCTGCTAGAGTGCTGTAGTGGAAGAAATTGAAAAACTGAAGTAGGCTTTTTGCCTCCTGACCACGGGGTGAGGTCCCACTCAGAGCCTCACCGCCTTGTCTGTGACCCGATCCCTACAGACCTGGGTTGACTCGTATACTCGACTTGCACTCCTTGCCCACCACCACATGTTGGTGGGCCTGGTCCCAGGCACGTACCCGACCCAATTACCCAAGAAAGCAGCTCTGGGAGAGCGAGCCTATGAGAGAAAGAGGAAGAGAGATTGCAGGGGCAGGAAGGGGTAGGTTTTGCTCTTACAAGAAAAGAGAAGAAGAAGAAGTCAAGGAAGAAGAGGGTGGAGGCTAGAGAAGCTAAGGGAGGAGAAGGAAAGGACTGAAGAGGAAGAAGCTGAAGGGTTGAAGAAAGTGAAAGAGACGGAGAAGGTACTGGAGGCAGAAGAAACAAGAGCCACCAAAGAAAGAAGAAGAAGAAGAATGAGAACCAAAGGCAAAGGCCAGAGAAGCTAAAGGTAGAAAGAAGGCTAAGGCACGAAAGTAATAGAGAAGAACAGAAGAAGGAAGAAAGCCAGCCAGAGACAGAGATCAGAGAAGAGAAAAAGAAAAGTGAAGCAGCACTGTAGCAGCCATATTTAAGACGTATGATTTACAAAATCAAACATCCATTTTTTGTGCTTTCTTTATATACATTGGTATTTAGTGTTTACATTTACATTTTTGCACTATAACTTTGATTTTCATTGCATATTATATTCAATTTTATAGTTGTGGCCTTGATTTTTAAACCCCAATTTGCTCCCTGTGTTCGACCTCGGACTTAAAACTTTGAGTAATAAAATCTATTTATTTTCAAGCGATTTCAAATATACTACGACGCATCGATTTTAAAGCATTGATCTCGTTTGACGAACATTTTGGCACCGTTCCGGGCAGCAACAGGCGATTTAGAAATCTTGATCACAATTTCTGATTTGATACTAACTTGATATATCTCTTTTGTTGTGATTGTTTCAGGGGAGAAGATTCAAAAGAAGACGGCCACACACCAAGCACATCCATGCTAGGTGATCTCTGATTATCCCTTTCTCTTAATCCCCTCATTCTGTAAAGGAAAAACAAGATAAAAATCAATTAGGGCTACCTCCTTTCCATTTGTAGCTAAGTCACCAAAGTTGCCTGATTTTGATTTCAACAGTAAATATTGATTTTGCATCCATTTAAGGTAACTAGGGCTACCACCTTCTTGATTGAGGCCTAGATATCATACTTTTGGCAACTAAATTGGACCAAAATTAGAGCCAAATTAAGGATTCCAATTGGGGTTTTTAGAGACACATCTTTCTATGAAAGAATCAACTATCCCAAAAGAGGTGTGCCTAAGCCTTGGTTGAAAAGACTTATTCAAGAGAAACCCTAAAATTCAAGCTCTTAATTTCGCTTGAATCCTAAAAGAAAGGACCTAAAGCTCTCAAAGGACAAATTGGTGAAGTTGACCCCTTGTTTTGTCAATCAACCTTGAAATTAGGTCACTTTTTCACTCAATACATCTAAAGTTCAAGTGGAATCTTAAGCACTTTTGCTCTTAAATAAAAGTGGTAGACATAAGAGGTCAAAGTCCCCATTTTGGTCTACCTGGAATCTCAATGACAAGAGATGTCGGGTGGGGGAAACACTATAACTCGTGGGGATGCTCTACCGTGTAGGGGTCTTTGCGGGACATTCCCTCTCTGGCTGCCTAGGTATTTCTCAGGTGGACGGCTTTCTGACTAAGGCGTATCATCCACCCCAAACCTCTATAGTCATACAAATTTTTGGGTTTCTTGATTGGGTCAAGCACATTCTACTCTCATCCAAACTTTCAGTGCATGTTCAGTAGGAGGTCCTTAAGACCAGCCTTAAGACCTCCTTTAGTGATTCACTCCCGCTGAGGCCAAGCCTTGACGTCCGTGTCTGTGCAATAACCCCACCACAGAGGCATCTCCTCTAATTCATCATAACTAAATTCTCCTTCTTCCATCATCATGGCACAACCAGTAGAAGAAAACAATCTTGAAAACCAACTCCAATGCCTAAATGATCTATTTCAAGCCTTTGTAAACCCACCGAAGCATCCTATGATGCGAGATCAATATAATTGCTATGGTGGTGATCGAACTTTGAGTCCAAATCCTAGTTGGAGGTCCTGATTTTGAGCTTAAGCCCAACATGATTCATGCTATTCCAAAATTTCTTGGGCTTAATCCTGAGGATCCCTTCCAGCACATCAAACAACTCAAACATCTAGCCCAGACCTTCAGGTTAGATGTCCAAAATCGGGATATTCTTCTTATGAAAATGTTTTCCTTCTCTCTCATGGACAAGGCAGCACATTGGTATCCGACTCAAACATGTCCAATCAACAAATGGGTTGAACAGTAGTCCAAATTCTTGAAAAAGTTCTTCCCAGTTGGTCGGACGAATGCCTTAAGACCCTAGATCACACACTTCACTAGTTGGTCGGATGAATGCCTTAAGACACCAGATCCCATGGGTTGAAGCATGGGACCATTTCTTGGATCTCATGCAAAAGTGCCCCCATCACAGAGTTCCTAAATGGGAACAAGTCTAGTCTTTCTTCCAGGGACTCCATGAAGACATCCGCTTATTCATCAATGCAACCTGCGAAGGACATATCATGGGTCAACGTGAAGATACTGTGTGGGAGATTCTCGAGAATATGTGTGAGAACTCCATCAATAAAGACTCCATGGGCTTATTCGAGCAGACGAATGCTTGTGCATCGACGAATCGGAGGGGAGCACATGAGATGCAAGGCTTATTCGCATCCGTTGACTTGGAACTAATGGCCAGTCGGTTGGATAAGTTCTCTATCATGTAGAAGAAGGTGGATGAGCTGAGTCGACATCTACAGCGAGCCACCTCTGCGCAAAACCTGTTTGTGCAGCTACCTCTTGGGAGGGAAGCTGTGTATAACATCTATCACCGATCTTCTCAGGGGATGGACTCGTATCCAGCCCTGTTTGACTCTAGGACCGAAGGAAACTCCGATCCGACCTACTCTAGTTGGCGGAACTCTGAACCCTCATACTCTAACTTTCCTGAGGTTCCTCAGACCAGCAAGGACCTCAACGCCATCCAGAATGACCCATCCTCTAATACCTATAACCCTGGAAGGTGGAATCATCCAACTTCCTATGGGCAGGAAATAATCAGAATCAAAGACCACCATATCTGCCCTATCCACAAGCCCCTCATCCATATCAGTTGCCTCAGCCTCGACCCAACCCCACCTATCAATCTGGACTAACCCAAATAGATCAAATGACTCTTATCCTTCAAACTTTGGCTGACATTTAGAAGATGAATGCGGCTATGCAAAAACAGCATAAGGATGAGATCACAGAGGTTCACAATCAACTCGCCCAGATGGCAAATTCCCACCAACCTGGCACACTCCCTTCGCAACCTCTGCCGAATCCAAATAACATGTCTAACCAGAGGCACGTTATGAACCCAAATCTGGGCCAAGCCCACATGATTTTTCAGGCCCCTTCTATTCCATCACCCGATGGGATGGAAGATTCGACATCGTATGCGGGATTTTAGCAGCAGCCACCTATTTTACCACTCCGAACCAAAACCAAGCAAGGCTAAACTCTGTAGCAACCCGTAGTGGCAAAGCAACACATGACCCACCTTATCCAAGCCACTCTCAGCCTGGTAGTAACCCAAGCCCTAGGATAGTTATCCAGGACACCCCTGTCCCAGATCAAGAACCTGGACCTATTCTAGAGGAACCAACCAAGGTTCCATTTCCCGAGGCCTTAACTAAGGGAAAGAGGACAAACAAACCTGTGGCTCCTGAGGAGGATCTGGTCAAGCTCTTTGAATAGGTCCATATAAGCATCCCCTTAATGGATGCAATCCGCCACATACTGGCTTACGCCCGATTTCTAAAGGACAAGTGTACACCCAACATAAGCCGCGAACCAAAAGTGGGAGTCCGATCGTACTGTCAGAGTAAGCCAACTATGTAATTTTAAGCAAACTCCCACCTAAGGCAAAAGATCTAGGTACTCCCCTAATTTCCTGTACCATTAGTGATGCCCAATTCGACAAAGCTTTATTAAATTTAGGGGCCTCCATAAACCTAATACCTACATCCCTCCTTGACCACCTTGAGGAATCTGAGCTTAAACCGACAAAAGTGACATTGTAGTTGGCTGACCGATCTATTAAGTCACCTAAAGGAGTTCTTGAGGATGTCATCGTGAGGGTACGGGATTTCTATTTCCTGGTGGATTTTGTAGTCATAGATATGGATGCTCCAGAAGACCCAAGGGATACACCAATTACACTAGGGAGACCCTTTCTAGCCACTGCTAGGGCCAATATAAATTGCGAAGAGGGCCAAATTGAATTGAAATTTGAGAACCAAACACTGAAGATTGACATCTTCAAGGCCCAACAAGGGATTAATTGAGGTGTTATAGAACATTTATGTGATATCAAGGCTGTGGTTGATGAACCGTATATTGAGGACAACCTGATTACTTCTTATCAACCACAAGAAGATCAAAATCAGCAATCAGAGGAGTTTGAATTTGACTTAGATACACCCATAACTCCTTCCCTTGCTCCTGACACATACCCTGAACCACCAGCTGCTGCTGATAACCCCATTCTAGAACTCAAGCTTCTTCCAGACCATCTGAAGTATGTCTTTTTGGGTTCCAATCAGACATTTCCTGTGATTATCAACTCTAGACTCGCACCTAACTAAGAATCCTGTCTGATTACTGTTCTCTAGCAACATCGTAGAGCCATTGGATGGACTCTCGATAATTTGACTGGCATCAGCCCCTCTTACTGCACACACTGTATCTACACCGAAGAGGGCACATGACCTTCCCGTGAAATGTAGAGATGTTTGAATCTTAATCTGTAGGAGGTTGTGAAAAGGGAGATCATCAGGTGGTTAGATGTAGGGATCATCTACCCGATCTCCAACAGTCGGTCGGTGAGTCCAATCCAGGTTGTGCCAAAAAAGGCAGGACTCACCGTGATCAGGACTGAAACTGGAGAAGTCATATTGACCCGTGTAGTAAACTCATGGAGAGTCTGCATTGATTATAGAAGACTCAATTCCTCCATGAAGAAGGATCATTTCCCACTACCGTTTATTGATCAGATCCTCGAGAAACTAGCGGGAAATAGGTTCTTCTGCTTTTTGGATGGGTACTCAAGTTATAACTAGGTGGCAATCTATCCTGAGGACCAAGAAAAGACCACTTTCACTTGCCCCTTCGGAATGTACACATTCCGAAGGATGCTGTTCGGTCTCTGCAATGCACCCACTACTTTTCAGCGATGCATGCTTGCCATATTCTCAGATATGGCAGGTGATTATCTGGAAGTCTTTATGGATGACTTTTCAGTATTCGGAGAATCATTTAACGTTTGTCCCCTGCATTTGGTCCAAATCCTCAGGCGGTGCATTGATGTGAATTTGGTTCTTTCCTAGGAAAAGAGCCATTTCATGGTGCCTGAAGGAATTGTCCTAGGACATCTCATTTCAGAAAATGGCATCCAAGTCGATCGAGCCAAGGTGAACTTGATTTCCAAACTCCCTATGCCTAGCTCGATAAAGGACGTCTGATCTTTTCTGGAGCACGTCAATTTTTACCATCGATTCATTCTTGATTTCTCAAAGATCGCACGCCCCCTGACCACTCTGCTTTCCAAGGATGTACCTTTCGAAATCTTAAAGGAATGCACATAAGCATTTGAAATCCTCTGTGATCGAGTTAACCATGCCTCGATCTTATAGTCCCCTTATTGGTCTCAACCCTTTAAGATCATGTACGATGCATTTGATTTCGCTGTAGGAGCGGTGCTTGGGCAGAAAATTGACGGGAAACTCGTGGTCATCTACTATGCAAGCAAGGCACTTGACGAGGCTCAGCGTAACTACATAGTTACTTAGAACGAGCTGCTAGCCATAGTATTTACCTTGGAAAAATTCACATCTTATCTCCTGGTTTCACGTGTTATCATTTACTCGAATCACACAGCTGTGAGGCATCTCCATAAGAAGAAGGACATGAAACCTTGATTAATCCACTGGATCTTGTTGTTGCAAGAGTTTGACCTGCATATTCATGACAAAGTTGGAAAACAGAACGTGGTAGCTGATTACTTGTCCCACCTTCCTTCTGAGATCATCGACCCTTCCAGACCCATCACAGAACATTTTCCTAATGAGCACCTTCTGACTATCAATACAGGGCTTCCATGGTTTGCTGATATAGTAAACTACTTGGCATCACATCAGATCCCGTTCGATTGGCCGAAGGCCAAGAAGGACAAATTGCTCTCTGATGCCAAGTACTACTTCTGGGAAGACCCGTATCTTTTCTACATCAGTGCTGATCAGATCATTTGATGATGTGTCACGGAAGTTGAAATTCAAGACATATTGTCTTTTTGCCATGACCAAGCATGCGGTGGCCATTTTTTAGGTCATAAAACTGCAGCGAAAGTCCACCAGTGCGGCTTCTATTTGCCCACGATTTTCAAAGATGCATACAATCACTATAGGGCATGCACTCGCTGCCAGACCTTAGGCAACAAGAGCCATCGTGATATGATGCCCTTGCAGCCGATTCTTGTATGCAAAATCTTCCACATATGAGGGATTGATTTTATGGGACCTTCCCGGTTTCGGACAGCTTCGAGTACATTTTACTCGTTGTTGACTACGTGTCCAAATGGATCGAAGCCATTCTGACCCGAACCAATGATCATAAAGTGGTTATCAAATTCATTCATTAGAAGATCTTTTCACGGTTTGGGATTCCACGTGCTATAATTTTTGACGGAGGGACCTGTTTCACTAATGTTCAGTTCAGGTCACTGATGACCAAATATGGGATGTCACATTGAATCTCTACTCCATACCACCCCCAAACTAATGGTCTAGCTGGGCTATCAAATCGGGGGATCAAGAAAATCCTCCAGGTTA
Organism: Thalassia testudinum; assembly: GCA_037157565.1. Taxonomy (NCBI): domain Eukaryota; kingdom Viridiplantae; phylum Streptophyta; class Magnoliopsida; order Alismatales; family Hydrocharitaceae; genus Thalassia; species Thalassia testudinum. The sequence goes on along the minus strand of JAZHRO010000014.1, from coordinate 123,545,278 downwards.
CTGTTAGACCTGATAGGAAGGACTGGTCATCCCGACTTCTGAAACCTTTGTGGGCTTATAGGACTGCCCACGAAACCCAATTAGGTATGTCTCCCTTCAGATTTGTGTATGGGAAGGCATGTCACCTCCCCGTAGAATTGGAGCACAAAGCCTATTGGGTAGTATGGAACTGCAACCTAAATCTTTCTAAGGCAGGAACCCATAGAAAGCTTCAAATAAGCGAGATTGATGAATTATGCCACGACACATATGAGAACTCGCGAATTTACAAAGAGTGGGTAAAGGCATTTCACGTCAAGCACATATCCAGAAAGATCTTTCACCCTGGTCAAAAAGTCTTACTCTTTGATGCCAAGCTTAAACTGTTCCTAGGAAAACTACGATCAAAATGGATCGGACCCTACCTCGTTTGACAAATCTTTGGAAATGGAGCCATTGAGATCAATCCACTCAGCCACGATTCAGAACCTTTCATCGTGAATGGTCAGAGACTCAAATCGTTCATTGACTTGACCAATATAAATTTGGCTGAGATATCCTTTACCCTCCATTCTCCCTAAGCTCATTGTGCCCAACCGATGGCATAAAACTCAGCACTTAACGGGAGGTAACCTGTCATTCTTGAAAAGACCCAAAACCTTTCTTGACATTCCTATGCTGAATTCATATTGCACTTTAGGGTTCATCCATTTGAATAGCCGACCCCAACTCAGGTACCCATACCTGAGTTTTGAAATCGTTCACAACAGTCACTTCGACCCGTTCGCCCACCGAAAACCTGTTTTAATGAATGAACTAAGGTAAACTTGAACCTGGCTAATTTACAATGGGGACATTGCAAATCGTAGGCATGGGGTGGTATGAAAGTGCAAAACACCATGAAAACTCAACTCACAAGAAAAGGTTTCAACAAAAAATCACATATCACAAAAACAACAAAGAAAATGAAAAAATCTGGAAAAAGTATAAAAAGAATTCTAAGGGAGAGAAAATTTTGAGGCCATACAAATCATGAGGAATATGTTACCCTCTGGATTGCTATTGTCTTACGATAGCTTTCCTCACTATTTCAAAAAAAAAAAAATCATGAGGAGAAAAAGGGGAAAAGTGAAAAATGTCAAAAAGGGAGCACAAAATGAAAAGAAAGAAGAGATAGTCATTGGTAAGAAATTAAGGGATTAACTAAGTTCTAGACCACATCAAGAAAAAAAATAAAATGAAAGGAAAAAAGTGCTAACGAGGCACAAAAGAGATTAGTAGGAATGCTGATCTTAGGCCTCTTGGGCTAGACTCCTAGGCATAAAATTTAAGTATCCACTAAGATCTGGATAGTCCTTAAGAGGTTGGGGAAAATGCGAAGCTTAAGTATCAGGTCTAAGGCTTAGGGAGTATTCGGCCTTGCTAACTAACCTTTGGTTTGCGAGACTCGGTAACCTAAGCACCCCAATCCACACACAGTCTGGTTCAATGTGCATAATTATCAAAATCATGCAAAAGCATTTAATTGTTCCGAAAAAGTCTCTTAGATTAGGAGTGGCCGATCAACACAAGTTGATTTGGACAAGTTCCCAGTGCGGAGAGGCGAGAAATTCCCCTCGAAGTTGCACAGTAGCATATCATCTCCTCGGTGCTTGTCTCTTAGGATATTTACATATCCTACTGGTAGCACGTAAGCACCCTATGCTGGTTCAGATGCCATGGGTAGCATTATCATGAAATATCGATTGCCAGGGTCTGGATTTAGGTATAGAACGCCATGGGTGGGATTATCTCAAAATATTGAAAGCCAGGGTTCTGGGGGTCGCCATGGGCGATGCTATCACAAAGCATCGATTGCCAGGGACCCTTCGAGGATTGATGATGGGGACAAGGAATCCGATACAGACCGTGTTGAGAAGCCAATCCGAAGCTAGAAATAAAAAGAAAAGAGAGTGAAAACTATCCAAACAAAGAAAATCCTCTATCTCTCTCTTACAAAAAATGCACTGTAAACTGAACCGAGGCTAAAATACATTACAAGCATGGGTGCATTAACTGCAGAGTCCAACAAACCTTAGGATAGTTCTTGTGGGCCTTAAAAACCTTCACGGAGGATCGAGGCTAGAGCTAGTAAAGTCTGGATCATGGTTGGTACTTGAGTACCTCTAGGCCTACTACCGACGTTCGAACCTAATCAAGAAGAAAAAAAGTAGTCATCTTAATTTGTGAACATCAAGGAACTCATGGTCTAGAATAGAAGTTAAAACCTTAAAATACTACGAAGGGACTAGCAAAAGCTAGGCATGGGGGTATGATGGGAACACCCTCATGAGCCCTAACTAGCTCATTTTGACACAAAAAAGAGAACAAAAGCTCCTACATAACCAACTAGAGGTCTTAACTCATTGGATAACCATTCTGAGAGAAAATCAAGAAACAAGGGGTAAAACTAAAATTTTACCATTGTAGTACAACAACGAGATTTCTCATGGGATAAACATAGGTCAAATGGTATTAACAAGATAAAAAGTGGGTTGGTTCAAATAGAAATGGGTTCATGTGAATTCTAGGAATTAAATAACTTCTTGTAACCCTAAAACAGACCCACTTGATTTAACAAGGTTCTGGTTAGGATAAAATTCACCTAAATCCTCTAAAAATCATGGAAAAATATCCTCTATGGTTTAAAGCCTTCATTTTGGCCCTTAGAACCTATTTTAATCTAAATTGGGGTCTCAGTCAATTGTTTGCCATAAATTAGGTTTTTATGTAAATTACCCAGTCAAACGTGGTCAAGCCTAAATCCAACTTCACCATTGGATTCCTTAGGTCCAAATTAGGTTTGTACCATAATTTAGACTTAAGGGAAATTCACCTTGACCTACTTTGCAAACTGGTCCAGCCCAATTACATTTCTACGCTTACCTTTTGATAACTTCTACAGAAACCCCCTATCTTTGTCTTCGTTCTTTGCAATTATGTCCCTCCACCAATATAGCGGAGGGAATCCTACTCCGGCAGGAAACTGAAGGCAAGATCTCTCTGATTTCTCAGAGAATCCCCTTCAAAATTGAAAGGGAGATTTTATGAGAAATCTCCTCCAATTTAAACACAATTAGAGGCTCGATTTGGTACCCGATCTCTCAAGCGAATGCATGAGAGATTTGGGTCTCCTTCAACCTTCTATCTCCGACGAGCTTACCGTGCTTGGAAGCTTGGCTTCCATGCACAAATCCTTCCTCCAAGCCCTATATAAGCATACCCAAATCCCTTTGTAACTTTCATGCTTGAAATTAGCAGAGAATCCATCACTTTCATCTTTTCCCTCTCCGGCAAGTGACTCAGCAAGCTCCGACGACATCCCTCTCTTTTCCTCTTCGCCTAGCCACAATACCAGAGGTAGGGTTCTCTTCCTCCTATTCGTCTGTGTCACGCTACACCTGCCGACGACCCTACAGCCCCCTCATCGTTGCCATCCTCCCCCACTAAGTGCTTTGTCTTCGGTAACAGAAATACGAGCTGGCAGCCATCTTTGCCTCCCCCTTCATCTCTCTATATCCAGCTAAGTCCTTCCTCTTTTCTAATCATTTTTCTCTCTTTTACTTTTGCAAACGCCCCTCGACGTACGCCATCACCCTTACCTTCATCTCCGACCAAACCTCTGGTGAGGCATCCTTGCTGCTCCATGCCTCCATCTGCCTCGCCAACCACCCCATAAGCATCGCAACACCTCATTGGTCCTAAAGCTTCACTCCACTCACCGCGCCACGTCCCCAGAACACCCCCCAAACACACCCACTCTAACGCACACAGGGTGCCCTAGGCTTGCTCTCTCAGGCACCCCACGCCATGCCGACCCCCTCACTACGTTTGTTGTGTCTTGGCAAAGCTCTCTGGGATTTTTGACGAGGCCGCGAGGCCATTTTCGTGTTGACAGGTTTGGAGTCCTCACCGCCATTGACACACGCAAGTTGCTAGCTTGCAAGCTCATTCCTGGTCTCCCCGCTCCAGGCATACTACCCCAGGTTGCGTGGACTCATCTCGCGCAGAGCTCCATCAAAGCAATTGGCACTGAAGACCCCAATAGCAGCTGCAATCAAGAAGCCTCCTACTGCGGATGCGTGCGAAGGGAGGTGGGAGGATATTCCCACCTCGAAAGCTGTTGGCCTGCTGCAGTGAAATAAATTGGAAAATTGAAGTAGGCTCTTCACCTCCATACCACGGGGTGAATTCCCACTCACCCTCTCACCGCCTCGTCCGTGACCCGATCCCTGTGGACCTGGCTTGACCCGTATACCCGACCTACACTCCTCGACCACCACCATACACCGGTGGGCCTAGTCCCGAGTGCATACTCGACCCGATTACTAGAGAAAGTTGCTCTAGGAGAGCGAGCCTAAGAGAGAAAGAGGAAGAGAGATCGCAGGGGCGGGTAGGGGTTGGGGTAGGTTTTGCTCTCACAGGAAAAGAGAGGAAGAAGAAGCCGAGGAAGAAGTGGTCAGAGGCCAAAGAAGCTATGGGAGGAGAAGGCAAGGACTGAAGACGAAGAAGCTGAAGGGCTGAAGAAAGAGAAAGAGAAGGAGAAGGTACTGAAGGTAGAAGAAAGAGGAGCCGCCAGAGAGAGAAGAAGAAGAAGAACGAGAAGCCAAAGGTAAAGGATAGAGAATATAAAGGCAGAAAGATGGCTAAGGCACGAAAAGAACAAAGAAGAAAAGAAGAAGAGAGAAAGCCAGCCAGAGATAGAGATCATAGAAGAGAAAAAGAGAAGTGAAGCAGCATTGTAGCAACCATATTTAAGATGTCTGATTGACAAAATCAGACGTCCATTTTTTGTGCTTTCTTTATATACAATGATATTCAGTGTTTACATTTACATTGTTACATTATAACCCTGATTTTCATTGCATATTATATTCAATTTTAAAGTTGTGCTCCTGATTTTTAAACCCCAATTTGCTCCCTGTTTGACCTCAGAGTTAAAACTTTGAGTAATAAAATCTATTTGTTTTTGAGCGATTTCAACTACACTACGATGCATCGATTTTAAAACATTGATCTTGTTCGATGAATAGTGTCCCTTACAACACCCCTACCATAGTTTTCATTCCATAACGTAATAACTCAAACCCAAATCAACTTAGGTGCTTTCTACAAACCATAGGATAGATTTTGTTGTTTGTTTTCCACCTCCACTCACCTCGCCATCCACATAAATAAATAAAAAATAAAAAAAAGTGTTATCTGATTGTGGGATTTCTGAAAGCTGCACACTTAACTCCCACAACTTCTAATCCTAAGATGCACAATCACTTTGATTCTACCACTTAACCAGATCTAACCTATGGACCTGGTACACTTCAACTAAATATACATAAGTGAGTAGAAATTTGAATAGGTTAATCATTCTTGTGTGCCTTAACTAAGTGGTGCAATAGGCCAATTGATTGAGCTGTTTGGGCCGCACCACTCAATCTAAAACTGATCCATCAAGTAGCTTGCCACTTAGGGTTGATTCTTAGGGTTGAACCAGGCACTCCACATTTTTTTGATTTTTAAAGGAACATATCATCGCCAGTGCTTTCAAAACATGGAGTGTTATACTGAACCTTGATTGAACCAACCTAAGAATTAAACCCCAAAACCTACTAGACAACGTTAAATCCTAAAAGACACATCATCAAATAACATTGTTTGAGAACCCTGGTTGTGCACGCACACACATTTTAACTGATCATTAAGGGCACAACCCATCTAAAGGGCCCATCACATTCCAAGAGCACGATCATCCCTAGCCTAAATAAAACTGAGTAAACGTTGGCCTTAAGGATTGATTCACTCTTCGGGGCTCAGACTGAGATTTTTTTCGATTAATCTACTTTTGCTGGTCCATCTGATGTATAGCTAGGGTAGTAGCAGCAAATGATCGTGGCTGGGGGGTACACTAGGATCCGGAGGTGCACACCAAAGGAAGAACCTTCTCCCCAGTCCTTCTTTCTAACTGGTTGGATTGACCAGATAAAAGTAGACCAAATCATTTAGAATCTCAAGATGGATCTTGGGAGTTTGTAGGTCTTTAGGCTAACCCACCTAAGGATAGAGTTAATTGCTTGTACTGTAGGGCTTCTTCCTCTTCTGATTTCCCTCCTTACTTTACCATGTACCCTTCCACATCTTTTACACATTTCCAATCCTATCCTCCTACCACCACTTATCTCCAAGATGATTATTATTTCAACTTGACTTGCAATTACCCATTCACTAGCCGGAATGACTTTGATTGGGGATACGAATCCGGACCTCAGTGTTGAGGGCCTAAGCCTCGACAACAAGACTATGATTACTATCCTTCCCAGAGCTACAATGATTATAGATCTCGATCCTTTGATGATCAAACCAACCCGATCTACAATTAGGAAGGATATGATGATTATCACACCTACCCTCCCTAGTACTCCACTAAATATAGGTAACCACCATTCTTTGAACAACCTGAGATGACCTACTATAAGGGAGGAACCCAAGAACCTTGACATCTTGACTCCCCTAGATTTAACCCAAACCCACCCAAACGTGAATCAAACCAGTCAGTTCAGGTGAACCAGATCAAGGATAGGGTGTTGGCTAACTTAAGGAACACCATCCAATCTTTAGAAGCTTAGCCAACACCATGCACTAAAGCACTGCAGCCTATGATCAAAATTATTGATGAACTTAATAGTTCTTTATTGAATTTGCTCCAAAGTGTTTGGGATAGGGACCTAGGTGAGTTTCTTCTTGGGAAATTGTTGAGGTTGAGGATGAAATTTATGGTTGCCCTAGTCAAATCCTGGGATGATTGTCAAGATGAACCCCATTTTGGAGAGCCAATGTCCAAACCCGCTCAAGTGCTTGTCGGAGGGGATACATATTCTGAGATTGGAGATGACTAGGTTGGGCTAGAGCAACCCTTTGAGGATGAATTGTGTTTCTCACCCGAGATCCTAGAGTTAGCGAATGATGAAAAATATGTCTCCACGAACCATGAAATGACATATGATTTTGAGACATATATAAATGATGATCATGGATTCTTTAATTCTGAGGGTGAGGAATATCATAGTGAAGTCTCACTTGAGCTTAAGGAAGATGATTTTAGTGAGACAAATGGCCTTGAGGAGCATGACAAACCATTTGATAGCCTAGTCATTGAAGATTTTGATTCGGTTGGGGCTAAATTGGAGGATTCAAATCTTCATTTACTTGATGATTCAATCAGTGACCCCATGCCTCATCAGCTCCCCGAAGAGCTAACTTCTAAGATCATTGTGTCGAAGTCAATCTTGATTCAGCTACGATTTCCAGGCTTGGGGAATTATATGGAGTGAATGATATGGTAGAGGTCTTGGAGCCTGAGTTCTCGATGTTGGAGGATAGAATTGTTGAAATAAAAATTTGGGAGGCTAATTCTGAGGGAACTTTGATTTTGGATCTAAGGGTCCCTATGGACTTGAAACCACCTACTTTCTACTAGGACCCTTATGATATCTTTCACGTGCAACCTAAGCTCGAAATAACTGATTATTTTTTTGAGTTGAATGTTAAGTGGACTTCTAAAACCAGTGAACTAGATCTACCTATTGTTCATCATTGTTGTCTTGGGTTGCACACCCCAAAACCATAGGCCTGGCCCCGCAATCAAAACAACCTTCTGTTCCGGGTGATTTTCATCTAGAACTTGAGAACCACTCAACCTTGGGGCATGGGTATGCACCATAATCTGGTCCACGTCTATGGACATATTCTATTGGTGAGTTTTAGGATCAATATTTTTATTTTGATTCTGACCCAGACTTGTGGAATTCTCAATTTCTTCTTTGCATTTATGTTATGCCTAGCTGAAGTCATTAAACTTAACACGTGTGTATACACTCTTCTCTCTACAGAGTAGACTAGATTTTCATGACACTCAGGCAACATTCTATTTACTCCACCCATTTCATGTCTTTACTTTTACAATGAGGTCATTACATCATTTAGGCATGGGGGGGTGGATAATCAATCCTTGAAATCATTATGTCAACTTCGTAGAATTTCTTTTAGTTTCTTATTAAATTAAAAAAAGAATTTGAAAATTTGAAAAAGATATAAAAATAAAGAAATTAGGAAAAGAGAACTTAGGCATTTGAAAGTTATTAAATTTAGGAAATGATACGAGAGGACCTAAACAATTGGACTCTTCAGGTCTTCAGGCTTAATTAGCCTGGGTGTCAACTTGTATGTGGACTTAGTCTCGAGTCCTCGCCAATTTAAATTCATTTTTAATTTGGCTAATAAATTGGGCTGATAACTATGTGACTTATCAACCTACCCTCTGATTTGGGGGAACATTAAGCCTAAGCATCTACACACATTTTTTTGCACTGACTCACTTTTCGGTGGTTTTTTCAGAAATTGGGTGGCTAATGAACTATCTAGGGTGGTATGGTTGGCAAGTTGTCAATGGTAATAGCTCATCGACCGATTGTCTAGAGCACAGTCGCAAGACCATTTTCATTGTACTACCTTTAGGTAAATCTTAGATCAGGAAAGCCACCTACTTTAAAAAAAAAAGAAAAGAAAAGAAAGAAAAGAAAATAAAATATAGGAAAAAAAATAGAAAAAGGATAAAATATAAAAAATAAATAAAACCACACTTCATCGCACTAGTATAACTGCCAAGTTGTCGGTGGTAATAACTCATCGGCCGGTTGTCCAGAACCTAGCTCACAAAAAAAAAATGCACAATAATTCCCAAAACACTTACGGAAGAAGCGAGGGAATAGAATAAATCAGAGAGATATACACTAGGTTTGCCCTTGTGTTGACCCCATAAATAAAAGAACTAGGGAGAAAGCTACCATTCGAAAAGATAAACTTCAAGGCGAGGTCACCTAGGGTTGTAGAAACCCGAAGTTCATTTTAATGGCTGCCTAGTGAGTCTTTCACTATTTTCACAAGATGCTTAGCACTTAGAATCCTTTTCGAGTCTTGGGCGGGTCAGGTAGCCGTAAAAAGTTATCCCGAAACTCTCAAACTCCAAAAGTATAAAAGAATTAGAAAAGAAGAAAAGTAATAAAAAAATGTATCTTCCCTTTTCAAATAAGGCGAGGACTTGGGCGGTCTGCATTCTGGCAGACAACAATGTACTGTTGAGTCTCCGTGGTTTAGGACCTTAGTTGAAATTTTCTATTGTTAATAAATAACTTAGGCCTAAGTGATCAAGTCCTAACTCTATTTTCATACATAGCATGTAGTTTAATTTTGCTAGGGACTAGCAAAAGTTAGGCATAGGGGTATGATATCGACACATCCATTTATGTTAAAATGCCTATTCATGCATATTCCTAGGATTAGATTTGCATTTCATGTTATAAATATTACATAGCATGCATCATTCTGCATTTAGAATAGTTGTATATATTTTAGGTTAATTAGGTCCTTTTTATGGTTATGATGGAAGGATAATTATTTCAGGGCCTCGGATGGACAATCAGACCGTAAGAATCTGATCAGGATGACGATCAAAGTCTAACACCTATGAAATCGTCCAAATCAGAGTCCTGTAGCATCATATGAACCCGAAGGAAGATCAACGGCCAGGGGGCAATGCGACATCCTTATGGGTATTGGATGAAAAATTTGACTTTACGGAGGGATCCGGAGCAATGATCGCAATCCGAAAACATGAAAATCAATTCGATCCGAGCACGGCAGCACCCTCTGCAAAGGAATGAAGATGAACGACCTAGGTCATGCCACGTGGCACAACCCAGGCCACCCACGCACACGCACGCACCGCTGCGCAAGCACAACAGCGTGGGTGCATGCGCGCATGTGGAGGCACGCACGCACCCAAGCACTGCGGCGCACGTAGCAGCGTAGTGCGCAATGCATACATCAGTGCAATAGCGGTAGTTGCAGTAGGCCCGGAAGTGGGCACGAGCGTAGCTGGCATGGTGATTGCACCGCAAAAATACACCTGCAATGGTGCCTTCTTATGCTTTTTCCTAGCATTACTATGCATATTAGGTCTCCATAGTTGCATTGTAAAAATACATGCATGCATGCATTTAATTGAGAAGGGAGGAGAATGAAATAAGTGGCCTTGCATTTTACATTTTTCCTCAAGTGCATCTTTGCAAAATTCCCATATCTATTTTTATTTCCATTTGATTTTTAAATCTTTCTCCCTGTGGTTGCATGGAGCAATTTCTTCCTCGTGCGCCATTCCCTACAGCTGCTCTTCCCTGCGGCTGCCTCTCCCTGCCAAGCCATTCTAGCCCTTCCCTACAGCTACCATTCCTAGACATGCCTTCTCCCTTTATAAAAAGCCATGGCTTCCACCTTCAAAACAAGCCTGGTCCAACAGCCAAAAAAACCACCTGCAGAACTTCTCCTTCCAGGCCGTCCTCTCCTCCATTCCCCTCCATACGCTGGCCCTCCTCCTCTGAGGAGACACTCGGCGGGCAGGAGCTCTCACTGTGGTGCACACCACCATAGTGAGACCACCACCGCCCAGCTCTTCAAAGAGCCGGTGGGCATGGTAGCTCTTTTCTAGTTTTTTTTTAAAGCTTTCAGCACCTTACACCATGGCCGCATGGTTCAAGGTCTGAAGCTTGAAACAGCAGCAGCAGCAGTAGCGGTAGTAGCAGCAACCGCCCCACTCCTTTCCGAGCAAGCCTGCAGGCCGCCTTCGCTTCTTCGCTCTGTAGCACGCTCTCTCCCACCCGCAGCTGGCCACCGTGCATCACTACAGAGGCTGGCCAACCCTGACCATGCACCCCAGCAATGCTCGCATCGCCCTCGCCCTCCATCGCGCACGCCAGCACGCACTCTGTCGCAACCTTCTGCCTTGAAGCCAGCAGTCGAAGCCACTCCGCCGCGCATGCCGAGCCGTCCGCACTCACACAACCGCCTATACCCAGTTGCACGGCGCAGACGACCACCGTAGCCACTGTTCACGTGAGTTTGCACGACACTGTGGCTAAAATGGGGTGACCGGAAAGCTTCTCACTTTCCCGGTCACCCGGTGCACCGCGACCGCCGTTCGCCCACGCACGCACCTGCCTATGCGTCTCCACCCGTGTCGCCTGCACACGGCCGCGCATTTGCCAGCCCTGTCCCAGCGCTTGCATCGCCAGCCCTCCTCGCCTATGCGTGCCTGCCAGCGACCGCTCCAGCCTTCGTGCAGCACGGTGCGCTACGTGTCTTCTCTCCGTGCCCTCGCCCTCTAGTGCGCGCTTGCCTGCGTGCGTACGCACCTGCACATGGGCTTGAACCTCCAGATGGCACAGTGAATCTGCAGATGACCTGATGAGAGCCTCATCATGAGCCATAACTAGCTCATTTTGACCCAATAAAGAAGATAAAAGCTCCTACATAACCTAGAAGAAGGCTTAACTGAAGGAACAAGTGCTCTGAGAAGAAAACATGAAATGAAGGTTAAGACTGCAATTTTACCACTGCAGTACATAAACGGGATTTCTCAGAAGCAAAACATAGGTCAAATGGTCCAAATAAGATAAAAAGTGGGTTGAGTTAATCAGAAATGGGTTTATGTGCAATCTAAGAACTAAATGACACTTGGTAACCCTAAAACATACCCGCTTAAATTAACAAGGTTCCGGTCAGAATAAAAATCAAGTAAACCCTCTAAAAATTATATAAAAACATCCTCTAGGGTTTAGAACACTTAATTTGGCCTTTGGAACCTAGTTTGACCTAGATTAGGGTCCTAGCTCTTCAATTAACTAATTTGGGTTTTTACGCAAAATGTCTAGTCCAACGAGGTCAAACCTAAAATCCAACTTCACCATTGGATTCCTTAGGTCCAAATTAGGTTTGTACCAAAATTTGGACCTAAGGAGAGGTCATCTTGACCTACTTTGCAATTTAGTACACCCAAATCACAAATTGGTCCCTATTTTTGAATACCTTTGCAGAGAGCCCCCTAGGTTCTTCACCTCCTTTGCAAACCGGTCCTGCCGCCATTGCTAGGGCAGAACCGAGCTCCGGCGAAGTTTCGAGAGAGATTGCTCTCTAATTCCTCAGAGATTCTCTCCCAGAAATGGAAGGGGGATTCTCTGAGGAATTCCCTTCCTTCTAAAGCCAATTACAATCGCTGGTGTGAACCCAATCTCTCGTGCGAACGCAAGAGAGATTTGGGTATCCACCTTCCTTCCATCTCCGGTGAGCCAGCTGCGTTGATTGCGCGGTCTCCACGCACTGGTAGGTGAGGCCAGCACCTATAAAAGACACCCCAGACCCTGCAGCAGCAGGCAAGCTTGATTTTGACGGAGATGCCTTCCAAATTCCTCCCTCTCCCATCTCCGGCCAAACGACCCACAAGCTCAGACGACCTCCTCCCCTCCTTATCGTTGCTCTGCTGCCGTACCAGTAGCAGAGTCCTCTCCGCCGCTTCCTCCCGCGTCGCGCTGTACCCCGCGCGCGCGCTTTTGACATCATCTTCGTCGCCGCTTCCTCCCTCAGGGTCTTTCTTCCCCGACGACGGCAGTTACGAGCCGTCCTCTCCGCTGCATCCCTTCCTTCCAGACAACCCCAGATACGTTCTCCATCCTCTCCCCTCTCTTTTTCCCCAACTATTTTACTTGATTACCCCACGACAGTACCTAACCGCCTCCATCTTCCTCGCCTCCGACCGCACTCCGGCGTGCTGCCCACACCACTCCGCCACTCCACATGGCTCGCCAACCACCTCGAGAGCTCCACCTCACCACCAGGAACTCGCTCCACCCCACAACTGCCACTCCAGACCTCCATAATCACCCCCCGACCAACCCACCATCTCCGGCCACAGGTTGACCTAGGCACGTATGGCTAGGCCGACCGGCAACCTGCAGCATCACCCACCGCCTTCGCCGTGCTACGGCGAAGGTTTCCAGCTATTCTGATTGGGCCAATAGGCCATTCTGTTGGATGTCAGGTGTAAGCCCCAACCGCCATTAACAGTCGAAGCAGCAGGGAGCTTGGAGCAGCAGCAGGCGTCAGGCTTCCCAGGTGGCAGGTGCAGCAGACTCTCGCAAGTGTCGCGAAGCAACCGAGGCCAGCCAGTAGCGCAGAGGAGTCAACAGCTTGGGCAATCGAGCGAGAAAACAATGCGGGCGCGCGTGAAGGCGAGACCAGATAGTCTCACATCGTGGGATTGCAACACTCAGGTACCATATAAGTCTTTTTTGTGTTATCGTCTTAGTGCCTCCGTAAGCACAGGGGTGAGGTCCCTCGCTGCCCTCACACATGCCTCGTCCGCAGCTTGACCTCGCAGATCTGGTGGATCCGACCCGACCTAGACCTACGCACTCCTCGCGCATCAGCACTTGCCGGTGCGCCTGGTCCCGGGTGCGAACCCGACCCGACTACCTGTGTGGCTCTGGGAGAGCATCCGTGAGTGTATTGCTTGAGAGAGAGAGACGCTTGGGTAGAGGGACGGGGGTAGGTTTTTGCTACTGTGTGGTGTGTGTAGGAAGGAAGAACTGACCCAGGCAGCGAACACTTAGCGGCTGCAGAACAGGAAGAGAAGAAAGAAGAGGTTGTGTAGCAGTGAAAGGAGAAGTCTTCGCAGAGAAGAAGAAGAAGGAAGACAAGGCAGAAGAGAGAGAAGAACGAAGAAGAAGACAAGGGAAGACTGCAAAGAGATCAGAAGAAAAAGAAGAAGAAGAAGAAAGAAGAAAGGCAAGGCAGGAGAAGAAGGAAAGATACCAGAAGCAAAGAAAGGAGAAGAGCCACGAAGAAGAAGAGAGAAAGAGAGATCACATTTAAGACGTCTCATACACAAATCAGACGTCCAATTCTACTTTTTTTCCCCAAATTCTTTTTTTTAAAATTCTCTCTTTGAGTGAATTATATTTGCATTTAAACAGTTGTATTCTTTGGTTTTACAAAGTACTGAGATTGCTCCCCGTGTTCGACCTCGGATACTCTAGTTGTTCGAGTAATAAAATTCTTTATATTTGTTTAGACGTTTTGTCGGTTATACTACAACGTAATATACTTTAAACCCGCACAAACGTTGACAACATTTTGGCACCGTTGCCGGGGAGCAACGGGCACTTTTAAAGCTTTTGAGTACAACTTTTCTATCTAATATCTGACTTAACTTCTCTCTTTTGTTGTGTTCAAGCAGGGAAAGCAAAACAAAAAGGAAAGAATAGCAACTGCACAACAGACTCTCCAAGGAACAGGTAATCTCCATAAGCCCTCTCTCTTAACCCTCTCACAATCTAAGAAAGGAAAAAAAAAAAAGAGAGAAATCAACTTAGGGCTACCTGTTTCATATTTAGTAACTCATCAAGTTTCCTGATTTTCATTTTAACATATTTTTATCTGTTCATCCAACTAAGGCAACTAGGGCTAAAACTTTCTTGATTGAGCCCTAGGTGCTAATTTCTAAGGCAACTAAATTGAACCCACTAGAGCCAAGTTAGGGATTGCAAAGCTAGGGTTTTTAGAGACACATCTTCTCTAAAACAAAGAAACAAACTTTCCAAAAAGAGGTGTGCCTAAACCGTGTTTGAAGCGATTTATACAAGAGGAACCCTAAGCAAATCAGGCTGATAATCCATTTGAACCATAAAAGGAAGGACCTAAAAGCTCTCAAAGGAACAAGAGAGGAAGTTGATCCCTTGGGTCAACCAACCTTAATATTAGGTCACTTTTGCACTCAAAATACTTAAAAGTTCAAGTGGAACATTAAGCACCTTGATCTTAAAATAAAAAAAGGTAGACTTAAGAGGTCAAGATCCCCATTCTGGTCTACCTGGAACCACAGTGACAAGAGAGGTCGGGTGGGGGAAACCCTGTAACCCATGGGGACTCTCTACCGTGTAGGGGTCTTTGCGGGACTCTCCCTCTCTGGCTGCCCAGGTATTTCTCAGGTGGACGATCTTCTAATCTAGGGGTCCATTTGCCCCGAACCTCTATAGTTACCCAACAATTCTTGGGTGTCTTGATTGGGTCCAGCACCTTCTAATCTCATCACATCTTTCGGTGCATGTTCGGTAGGAGGTCCTTAAGACCACCTTTAAGACCTCCTTTAGAAATTCATTCTCGTCGAGGCCAAGCCTCGACGCCCTTGTTTGTGCAGCAACCCCACCACATAAATCTTTCATCTGATTCAGACCCTGATTCTCCTTCTTCTCCCATCATGGCACAACCCATTGAAGAGGAGAATAACCTTGAACACCAACTTCAACGCTTGAACGATCTCTTTCAGAACTTTGTAAGACCACCGCAGCGACCTATTATGCGAGATCACTATAATCCCGCTGCAGTGGCAATTGAACCTCGAGTACGAATCCCAATTGGAGGACCCGATTCTGAACTGAAGCCCAATATGATTCATGCCATACCGAAGTTCCATGGGCTTAACTCTGAGGATCCATTCCAACACATTAAACAACTCAAGCATTTGGCCCAGACCTTCAGGTCAGATGTACAAAACCGGGATATCCTACTCATGAAAATGTTTTCGTTCTGCCTCTTGGACAAGGCTGCACCCTGGTATCAGACTCAGACCCGCCCGATCAACACATGGGAGGAATTACAGTCCGAATTTTTGAAAAAATTCTTCCCTGTTGGCCGGACGAATGCCTTGCGCCACCAAATCACTCATTTCACTCAACAACCGGGAGAACCTCTTCACGAAGCTTGGGATCGATTCCTAGATCTCATGCGAAAGTGCCCCCATCACAGAGTTCCTAAGTGGGAACAAGTCCAGTCTTTTTACCAGGGACTCCGTGAGGATATTCGTCTATTCGTCAATGCAACATGTGGAGGAAACATCATGGGCCAACACGAGGACACGGTGTGGGAGATTCTCGAAAACATGTGCGAGAATTCCATAAACAATGACTCCTTGGGCTTATTCGACAGGATGAATGCCTGCGCATCGACGAATCTAAGAGGGACACATGAGATGCAGGACCTGTCCACTTCTGTCGACCTGGAATTGATGGCCAGTCGGTTGGACAAGGTCTCCATCATAGAAAAGATGGTGGTTGAGCTAACTCGACATTTGCAGCAAGCCACCTCTACACAAAACTCTTTTGCACGACCTCCTCTGGCAAGGGAAACAGTGCAAAACATCTATCACCAACCTGCCAAGGGGATGGACCCATATCCAACCCCGTCTACCTCTCGGACCGGAGTGACCTCCGATCCCTTCTACTCGAGTTGGGGGAACTCTGAACCCTCGTATTCTGACTTTCCTGAGGTTCCTCAAAATTGCGAGGAACTCAACGCCATCCAGAATGACCCATACTCCAATACATACAACCCTGGATGGCGAAATCATCCTAACTTTCAGTGGGTGGGAAATTCTCAAAAACCACCATATCAACCCCGTCCACAAGCTCCTCGTCCATATCAGCCGCCTCAGCCTCGACCCAATCCCACCTACCAATCCGGGCAAAATCAGGATCAACTGACTCTTATCCTTCAAACACTGGCTGACATTCAAAAGACGAATGCAGCAATGAAAAAATAGCACAAGGACGAGATCACAGAGGTTCACAACCAACTGGCCCAGATGGCAAATTCCCGCCAACCTGGCACCCTTCCTTCTCAACCTCTGCCCAACCCAAATAACGTACCGACCCAGAGGCGCGTTATGAATCCGAATCCAGGCCACGCACATTTGATTTATCAGGCCCCTGCTACTCCATCACCAGACGGGATGGAGGCTTCAACATCTTATGCAGGATTTCAGCAGCAGCCACCCCTCCTACCTAACCCAAACCAAAGTCAGGCCGGATTAAACTCTGTAACAACACGTAGTGGTAAAACAACACAAGACCCACATTATCCGAACCACTCCAAGCCTGATAATCGCCAAGACCCTAGGGTAGTCATCCAAGATACTACTGTCCCAGATCAAGAACCTGGACCTATCCTAGAGGAACCAGCTAGGATCCCATTTCCTGAGGCCTTGACCAAAGGAAAAAGGACAACCAAACCTATGGCTCATGAGGAGGATCTGGTCAAGCTCTTTGAACAGGTCCAGATAAACATCCCGTTGATGGATGCAATCTGCCACATACCGGCTTACGCAAGGTTCTTGAAAGACATATGTACACCTAAACGTAAGCCGCGAACCAAGGATGGGAACCCAATCGTACTGTCAGAGCAAGCCAGCTCTGTCATCTTGGGCAAACTCCCACCAAAGGCTAAAGACCCAGGAACTCCCTTGATTTCTTGTAAAATTGGTGAAACTCAACTTGATAGAGCCCTACTAGACCTAGATGCCTCCATAAATTTAATACCTACATCCCTCCTTGACCACCTTGAAGAATCTGAACTTAAACCCACTGAGGTGACATTGCAGTTAGCCGATCGATCCATCAAGTCACCCAAAGGAATACTCGAGGATGTCACTATTAGGGTACGAGATTTTTATTTCCCAGTGGACTTCATAGTACTGGACATGGATGCACCTAAGAACCCAAGGGACACACCAATCATATTAGGGAGACCCTTTTTGGCCACTGCTAGGGCCAATATAAACTGCGAAGAGGGCCAGATAGAATTAAAATTTGGGAATCAAAATCTGAAGATTGACATTTTCAAGGGCCATCAAGGGATTAATTGCGGGGTTATAGAGGAAATTTGTGATGTCGAAGCCGTGGTTGATGAACTGCATATAGAGGACAACCTGATTATTCCCGATCAACCACTAGAGAATCAAAAGCCGCTAATAGAGGAGTGCGTACATGATCTAGACACACCTATGACTCCTACCATTGCTCCCGATACAAACCCCGAACCACCCGCTGCTGCTGACAATCCTGTCATGGAACTCAAGCCCCTTCCCGAACATCTAAAATACGTCTTTTTGGATTCAAATCAGACGTTTCCTGTGATTATCAATTCTCGACTCACACCTGACCAGGAACTCCGTTTGATTTCTGTTCTCCAGCAACATCGTAGAGCCATTGGATGGACTCTAGATGATTTGACTGGTATAAGCCCTTCATACTGCACACATCGAATCTACACAGAAGAAGGCTCACGACCTTCAAGAGAAATGCAAAGATGCCTAAACCCTAACCTACAGGAGGTCGTGAAAAAGGAGATCATTAAGTGGTTAGATGCAGGGATCATCTACCCGATCTCCGACAGTCGTTGGGTGAGTCCAATACAAGTGGTGCCTAAGAAGGCAGGACTTACCATCATCACGACTGAAACCGGAGAAGTCATTCCTACCCGAATAGCTAATTCGTGAAGAGTCTGCATTGATTACAGAAGACTAAATTCCTCCACGAAGAAGGATCATTTCCCACTACCGTTTCTGATCAGATCCTCGAGAAACTAGCGGGAAATAGATTCTTCTGCTTTCTTGACGGGTACTCCGGTTACAATCAGGTGGCAATCCATCCAGAGGACCAAGAAAAGACCACATTCACCTGCCCCTTCGGGACGTACGCATTCCGAAGGATGCCGTTCGGTCTCTGCAATGCACCTGCAACTTTTCAGCGGTGCATGCTTGCCATATTCTCAGATATGGTAGGTGATTACCTGGAAGTGTTCATGGATGACTTTTCAGTTTTTGGACAATCATTTGATGATTGCCTCCAACACTTGGTCCATATACTCAGGCGGTGCATCGAGGTGAATTTGGTTCTTTCCTGGGAAGAGAGCCATTTCATGGTGACTGAGGGAATTGTCCTGGGACATTTAATCTCAGAGAAAGGCATCCAAGTGGATCGAGCTAAGGTTAACCTGATTTCCAAGCTCCCTATAACTAGCTCGATTAAGGACATCCGATCTTTTTTGGGGCACGTCGGTTTCTACCGTCGATTCATCCCTGATTTCTCCAAAATCACACGCCCCCTGACCAATCTTCTCTCCAAGGATGTGCCTTTCGAAATTTCCAAGGAATGCACTCAAGCATTTGAGATCCTACGTGACCGAGTCACCCAAGACCCAATCCTACAGTCCCCTGATTGGTCTCAACCCTTTGAGATCATGTGCGATGCATCTGACTTCGCTGTAGGAGCGGTTTTGGGGCAGAAAATTGACGGGAAACCTGTGGTCATTTACTATGCCAGCAAAACACTGGATGAGGCTCAGCGTAACTGTACGGTTACTGAGAAAGAGCTACTGGCCATAGTATTTGCCCTGGAAAAATTCAGATCATACCTTCTGGGTTCCCGTATTATTATATACTCGAATCACACAGCTGTAAGGCATCTCCTTGACAAGAAGGACACGAAACCTCGACTAATCCGCTGGATCTTGCTGTTGCAAGAATTTGACCTCGAGATTCGCGACAAGGTGGGAAAGCACAATGTGGTAGCTGATCACTTGTCCCGCCTTCCTTCTGAAATTATTGATCCTTCCGGACCTATTATAGAACATTTCCCTGATGAGCACCTCCTGACTATCAGTACAAGTCTTCCATGGTTCGTCGATATAGTTAATTACCTGGCATCACATCAGATTCCACCCGATTGGTCGAAGGCCAAAAAGGACAAATTGCGTTCCGATGCCAAGTATTACCTATGGGAAGATCCGTATCTTTTCCGCATTGGTGCTGATCAGATAATCCGACGGTGCGTCACGGAAGTGGAAATCAAAGACATACTCTCATTTTGCCATGACCAGGCATGCGGTGGACATTTTTTTGGACATAAAACCGCATCGAAAGTCCTCCAGTGTGGCTTCTACTGGCCCACAATTTTCAAGGATGCATACGATCACTGTAAGGCATGTTCCCGTTGCCAGACTCTGGGCAACATGAGCCATAGAGACATGATGCCCCTACAGCCGATCTTGGTATGCGAAATTTTTGATATTTGGGGGATTGATTTCATGGGACTCTTTCCGACCTCGGATGGCTTCGAATACATCTTACTCGCAGTTTACTATGTTTCCAAGTGGATAGAAGCCATTCCGACCCGAACCAACAATCATAAAGTCATTATAAAATTCCTCCATCAAAACATTTTCTCAAGGTTCAGGATTCCGCGTGCTATAATTTTCGACGGAGGGACCCATTTTACGAATGCTCAGTTCAGGTCACTGATGACCAAATACGGGGTGTCACATCGAATCTCTACCCCTTACCACCCCCAAACTAATGGTCTAGCTGAGCTATCTAACCGAGAGATCAAGAAGATCCTTCAGGTTACTGTTCGACCTGATAGAAAAGATTGGTCTTCTCGGCTTCCGGAAGCATTGTGGGCCTATAGGACCGCCCACAAGACCCAATTCGGAATGTCTCCCTTCAGACTAGTGTACGGGAAGGCATGTCACCTCCCTGTCGAATTGGAGCATAAAGCCTACTGGGCAGTATGGACCTGTAATCTCGACCTTTCTAAGGCTGGAACCCACAGAAGACTTCAAATGAGCGAGATCGATGAATTACGCCACGACGCGTATGAGAACTCGCAAATTTACAAAGAACGAGTTAAAGCTTTTCACGACAAACACATTTCTAGAAAGGTCTTTCATCCTGGTCAAAAAGTTTTACTCTTTGATGCCCGACTCAAATTATTCCCAGGAAAGCTTAGATCCAAGTGGGTCGGACCCTACCTAGTCCGACAAATCTTCGGAAATGGAGCCATTGAAATCAGCCCACTCAACCATGATTCTGAACCCTTTGTCGTGAACGGTCAGAGACTCAAGCCGTTAATTGACATGACCGATATAGATTTGGCTGAGTCATCCTTTACCCTCCATTCCTCTTGAGCTCATTGCGCCCAGCTGATGGCGTAAAACTCAGCGCTTAACGGGAGGCAACCCGTCATTCTTTGAAAAACCCGAAACCGTTTCTGACATCTCTATGCGGAACTCATATTGCACTTTAGGGTTCATCCATTAGAATAGCCGACTTCACCTCAGGTATACCTACCCGAGATTCGAAATCATTCGCAACAAGTCACTTTGACCCATTCACTCACCACACTCCTGTCCGAATACATGAACTAAGCTGAATTCAAACCCACCTAATTTACATTGGGGACATTGCAAATCTTAGGCATGGGGGGGTATGAACGTGCAAAATGTCAGAAAATTCCTATCAAGAAAGGGTTTCAGATAAAAAAAAAAAAAGAGACTTGATAGAGGGGAGGAACAATTCAGGGTCATACAAATGAGAGGAGGAAAAGAAAGAAAAATGACAAAAAGGAGCACAAAATGAAAAGAAATAGTCATTAGTAAAAGGTTAAGGGGTTAACTGAAGTTCTAGACCAAATTAGAAAAAGGAACAGAAAAGTGCTATGGAGACATAACAAGAGATTAGCGGGAACGCTAGTCTTAGGCCTCTTGGGCAAGATTTGTTAGCTTAAAAATCCATGTATCCGTTAAAATCTGGATAATCCTCAAGAGGTTGAGGAAAATGCGAAGCTTAAGTATTAGGTCTAAGGCTTAGGAAGTATTCGACCTCGTTAACTAACCTTCGATTTGCGGGATTCGGTAACCTAAGCACCCAAATTCATACACAGTCTAGTTAAGTGTGCATAAACATCCAAATCACGTGAAAAGCGTTTAATGTTCTGAAAAAGTCACCTACATTAGGAGCGGCCAATCAGCATAAATTGATTTAGACAAGTTCGCAGCGCAGAGAGGCGGGAAATTCCCCTCGAAGATGCGTAACAACATATCGTCTCCTTTGTGCTTGTCTCTTAGGATATTTAAATATCCTACCGAGGGCATGTAAGCACTCTGCTAGTTCAGATACCATGGGCGGCATTATCACGAAATGTCGATCGCCAGGGTCTGGATTCGGCCACGGAACGCCATGGGCGGGATTATCTCGAAATCTCGAAAGCCAGGGTTCCGGGGGTTGCCATGGGCGGGATTATCTCAAAATCTCGAAAGCCAGGGACCCTTGAGGATTGATGATGGGGACGAGGAATCCGATACAGACCGTGTTGAGAAGCTAATCCGAAGCTAGAAATAAAAAGAAAAGAGAGAGAAAAGCTCTCCAAACAAATAAATCTTCTACCTCTCTCTTACAAAAACGCACTGCAAACTGAACTTAGGCTAAAAATGTCTCAAGCATGGGTGCTTTAACCGCGGAGTCCAACAAACCCTAGGTTAGCTTCTGTGGGCCGTAGAAACCTTTGCGGAAGACTGAGGCTAAAGCGGAACAGGTCCGGATTTTGGTTGGTACTTGAGTACCTCTAGGCCTATTGTCGGCATTCCCACCTAATCACAAAAGAAAAGGAGAAGCACTTATCATGGTTGACAGACATTCAGGGTCTAGAATGGAAGTTAAAACTTTGAAATTTTGCTAAGGGACTAGCAAAAGCTAGGCATGGGGGTATGATGAGAGCCTCATCATGAGCCATCACTAGCTCATTTTGACCCAATAAAGAAGATAAAAGCTCCTACATAACCTAAAAGAAGGCTTAACTGAAGGAACAAGTCTCTGAGAAGAAAACATGAAATAAAGGTTAAAACTGCAATTTTACCATTGCAGTACATAAATGGGATTTCTCAGAAGCAAAACATAGGTCACATGGTCCAAATAAGATAAAAAGTTGGTTGAGTTAATCAGAAATGGGTTTATGTGCAATCTAAGAACTAAGTGACACTTGGTAGCCCTAAAACATACCCGCTTAAATTAACAAGGTTCTGATCAGAATAAAAATCAAGTAAACCCTCTAAAAATCATAGAAAAACATCCTCTAGGGTTTAGAACACTTAATTTGGCCTTTGGAACCTAGTTTGACCTAGATTAGGGTCCTAGTTCTTCAATTAACCTAATTTAGGTTTTTACGCAAAATGTCCAGTCCAACGAGGTCAAACCTAAAATCCAACTTCACCATTGGATTCCTTAGGTCCAAATTAGGTTTGTACCAAAATTTGGACCTAAGGAAAGGTCATCTTGACCTACTTTGCAATTTAGTACACCCAAATCATAAATTGGTCCCTATCTTTCGAATACCTTTGCAGAGAGCCCCCTAAGTTCTTCGCCTCCTTTGCAAACCGGTCCTGCCGCCATTTCTAGGGCAGAATCGAGCTCCGGCAAGGTTTCGAGAGAGATTTCTCTCTAATTCCTCAGAGATTCTCTCCCAGAAATGGAAGGGGGATTCTCTGAGGAATTCCCTTCCTTCTAAAGCCAATTACAATTGCTGGTGTAAACCCAATCTCTCGTGCGAACGCACGAGAGATTTGGGTATCCACCTTCCTTCCATCTCCGGCGAGCCGGCAGCGTTGATTGCGCGGTCTCCACGCGCTGGTAGGTGCGGCCAGCACCTATAAAAGACACCCCAGACCCTGCAGTAGTAGGCAAGCTTGATTTTGACGGAGATCCCTTCCAAATTCCTCCCTCTCCCATCTCCAGCCAAACGACCCACAAGCTCCGGCGACCTCCACCCCTCCTTCTCGTCGCTCTGCTGCCATACCAGCAGCAGAGTCCTCTCCACCGCTTCCTCCCGCGTCACGCTGTACCCCGCGCACGTGCTTCTGACCTCATCTTCGTCGCCGCTTCCTCCCTCAGGGTCTTTCTTCCCCGACGACGGCAGTTACGAGCCGTCCTCTCCGCCGCCTCCCTTCCTTCCAGACAACCCCAGATACGTTCTCCATCCTCTCCTCTCTCTTTTTCCCCAACTATTTTACTTGATTACCCCTCGACAGTACCTAACCGCCTCCATCTTCCTCGCCTCCGACCGCACTCCGGCGAGCTGCCCATACCACTCTGCCACTCCACACGGCTCGCCAACCACCTCGAGGGCTCCACCTCACCACCAGGAACTCACTCCACCCCACAACTGCCACTCCAGACCTCCATAATCACCCCCCGACCAACCCACCATCTCCGGCCACAGGTTCACCTAGGCACGCACGCCTAGGCCGACCGGCAACCTGCAGCATCACCCACCGCCTTCGCCGTGCTACGGCGAAGGTTTCCAGCTATTCTGATTGGGCCAATAGGCCATTCTGTTGGATGTCAGGTGTAAGCCCCAGCCGCCATTAACAGCCAAAGCAATAGGGAGCTTAGAGCAGCAGCAGGCGTCAGGCTTCCCAGGCGGCAGGCGCAGCAGACTCTCGCAAGTGTCGCGAAGCAACCGAGGCCAGCCAGTGGCGCAGAGGAGTCAACAGCTTGGGCAATCGAGCGACAAAACACTGCGGGCGCGCGTGAAGGCGAGACCAGATAGTCCCACATCGTGGGATTGCAACACTCAGGTACCATATACGTCTTTTTTGTGTTATTGTCTTAGTGCCTTCGTAAGCACAGGGGTGAGGTCCCTCACTGCCCTTACACACGCCTCGTCCGCGGCTTGACCTCGCGGATCTGGCGGATCCGACCCGACCTAGACCTATGCACTCCTCGCGCATCACCACTTGCCAGTGCGCCTGGTCCCGGGTGCGAACCCGACCTGACTACCCGTGTGGCTCTGGGAGAGCGTCCGTGAGTGTATTGCTTGAGAGAGAGAGACGCTTGGGTAGAGGGACGGGGGTAGGTTTTTGCTACTGTGTGGCGTGTGCAGGACGGAAGAACTGACCCAGGTAGCGAACACTTTGCGGCTGCGGAACAGGAAGAGAAGAAAGAAGAGGTTGTGTAGCAGTGAAAGGAGAAGTCTTCGCAGAGAAGAAGAAGAAGGAAGACAAGGCAGAAGAGAGAGAAGAATGAAGAAGAAGACAAGGGAAGACTGCAAAGAGATCAGAAGAAAAAGAAGAAGAAGAAGAAAGAAGAAAGGCAAGGCAGGAGAAGAAGGAAAGATACCAGAAGCAAAGAAAGGAGAAGAGCCACGAAGAAGAAGAGAGAAAGAGAGATCACATTTAAGACGTCTGATACACAAATCAGACGTCCAATTCTACTTTTTTTCCCCAAATTCTTTTTTTTTAAATTCTCTCTTTGAATGAATTATATTTGAATTTAAACAGTTGTATTCTTTGGTTTTACAAAGTACTGAGATTGCTCCCCGTGTTCGACCTCGGATACTCTAGTTGTTCGAGTAATAAAATTCTTTATATTTGTTTAGACGTTTTGTCGGTTATACTACAACGTAATATACTTTAAACCCGCACAAAACGTTGACAACATGACCTAACCTGCAACCCTTTCTCTCCCGCTCTCTCTCTCTCATGACACTCTCTCACTCTCTCTTCACTGACGCACACACACACCTACACTAACTGTAACGACCCGATTCCCGAATCCCTACGAGACACGAGAATCGGATCGACACGACTGACCCCGTAACCCAGTCATCCAACGAGAAGTAACCAAAAGAGCAGTAAAATAAGCCACATTCAACATGTATATAACTAGCAGTAACAAAATGCAGCAGTAGAGAAAAGAAATACTACAGTATACACCACCACAACAGTAGAGAAATAAACATACACATAAACATGAAGCTTACAATAGAGACAGTACAGGGGGTAACAGAAACTACTCACAACAACAGCAAAAAAGTACAACAGGTACTACAAGTGACACTACTGGGCTCTACTAGGCCTAGCGTCCTCTGCAGTCGCCGACTCTGGCTGCTCAACACCTGGTCCTGAAAAGTAACAAGGGTGACACGTCAGCGAAATGATGAGTAGAGTGGCAACTAAAAGCTAGAAGAAGCAGTAGAGTGGACAATAGCTGTTATATTTTTGCTTTCTTTATATTTTTCCATTTATTCAGTATTGATTTATTTCTCAGATCCTTCTCTTGATCTTGAATGTTCCTCGTGGGAACGATCTTGATTGCAGTCTTTTCCGAAAAGTAGAAGTAACACGTGGTGCTCTCCTGGTCGAGAGAGTCCCCTATGGTGGTCCTACCCTCAGTCAACCACCCCAAGGTCGCTGATAGATGTAACGGTGACTACGGCACTCACGATAAATGCACGGGTACCTACCCCACACTGGCACGCGGTCAGTCGTTTCTGTTAACTGGTGTGCCCAAAGCACAGCACGGAACCAGTATAGGGTAGAGCCCTCTTAGTAATAGGGGTCCAGCCTCTCCACATTAACCAAATAGGAGTCTTGGCCCTCCATAGTCCACACACCCTCGGCTGACTACCCTGGTTTGCCCAGTGGGCCTAACAAGTCAGTGTAGGAGGGCTAGCAGAACCCCAGGGCCCGTGGGGTAGCTAGTGCACTCCCTACACTAGTAGCTTTCCTCGGTACTGTGTACACGAGGGCCAAAAGTCGGTACAAAGTGGCTAGACCTAACTCCGGGTCCCTGGGGCGGCTAGCTCCACTCTGCACTAAACAGGGGGACAGTTGCTCTCCTTGGTACTCCGTACTCAAGGGCCAGCTCACATCCGCAATTCTATTGCATTCACTTTCCAGGAGTTCTACTCCTAATTCCCCGTAGGGTTCATGCTCTTTTAACTCAACCAATTTAGGTTTCACCGTTCTAGCTTTATATCCTTACAATTCATGTTCTCAACCGTATTTATCCATTCATAACAGGTAGCTGTTAACCAATTTACAGGGAGTTATCATTTCCTTTCAACTTTTCCAAGACTGTAATGTATATATTGAACTAGTTTTCCAATCCTAGGATTCATGCCATATCCTAGGATCTATCATTCAATCTAGTTTTCCAGTACTAGGATTCATGCAATACCCTAGGATCTATCATTCAATCTAATTCTTCAGCGCTAGGGTTCATGCAATGCCCAAGACTCTATTAATTGTTTCATAAATGTATAATTTTGGATAATTAAATTAAAAGGCCACTCTACCCGCAAAATCGGAAATACTGGGGGCATGGTCGGCAACCCCACGTGCCACCGCAACCCCTAGAGCCGCAACAGAATGGGGTCCTAATACAAGGATCAAAGAAAAGGAGTTACTCAGAATAGTATACAATTACTGTAAACAGGTAGAGGAAATAAATCTGGGAAGAACGAAACTTGAAATGCGGAAAATGAACTCCGAACGGACCCTAAATGGGTCAAAAACGATGAGTCTATCCAAAATCAGACGTTTAGAACTTCTTCCAGACATCTTAAAAGGTCGATCATGCCATACCTTGGTCTGCGCAGTCCTTCAGACGTCCAGAAGCCTGCTGGATCGCCTGGACTTAGTTTCAAGACGTTCGATTGTCACCCCGGACGTCTGGAGGTCCTCTCTGTCATCTGGTACTGTGTCCAGACGTCTGATCGGTGTGGGATAGCGATCCCTAATGCCCTCCCGAACGATTCCTGCACACACGCACACTCACGCTCGTCACGAAGGGCTGCAGAAGAATGCGGCGGACGGCTGCATGGCCGTACACGCGTAAAAAGGAGAAAATAAGAAAATATTGTACCTGTCAGATGTCTGGACCTTCCTCCAGACTTCTTATGCGTCGTTTGGACATAAGCCCAGACGTCCAATTCTGGGAAATTTTCCTAGAATCAGAACCCTTCTCGCTCTCCGCCCGCAGCGCACGACCGTGCTGCGCCACGTCCGCCTGCTACCCGAGCTGTAGCAGCTCCTCCGCGATACCCTACGCTCGCTGCTTTCCCACCAGCCTGCTCCAGCTGCCCCGGCAAGCTCGTACCCTTGTGGTCGAGCTTCTACTTCCTCTCGCAACAACCCCTCCTTCCCGCACGCTTGCAGCAACAGCTACTGCTGCTCTCGCTGGCGGGGAGAAGGAGAAGAAGAAGGCGGTGGAATGAGGGTGGGGGAGAGGGGGAGCATTTTTATAAGGAAGCTGATAAACGCCAGTTTATCATCATTTTTATGCTTTAAAACTAACCTAGCTCTTAGGATTTTACTCCGCAAACGGGTTTTTGGGCTGCATTTAGGCATAAATTAGGATAGGCATGCATTGCATTTTTTATTGTTGTTTTAATGTGTTTTTGTGAGTGTTAGGGATGTATAAATTCACAGATCCCTAAAACCCTAGCACTCAAGAAGGCAATTGGTGAAGGAGAAGCCCAGACTAGTTGGAAACCAGCTTGATCCAGCTCACCATAGCTGGAACCTAGCTTACTTGAACTAGGGTTAGCTCATCCCAGCTCCATTCAGCTAATCTCAGCTGGATGGCAGCTCAAGAGAGTTCACCTTAGCTCACCCTAGCTCAAGTCAGCTCAGATCCAGCTCAACTTAGCTGAGTCTAGCTCATCTCAGCTCCCACTAGTTCACAGGGAGCTCTAGTTAGCTCGGCTAAGTTGACAGGAGTTCACCCCAGCTCAGATCCAGCTACATCCAGCTCCACTCAGCTCCAACCAGCTGAAGAAGAATTCATCCCAGCTCAGGAAGCTCAAGTCCAGCTCACAGGGACTCAGCTTAGCTCAACTCAGTTGAGCTAAGCTACCTTAGCTGCCTCAACCAGCTTGATTCTCCCCGGGAGCACCAGACCCAGCTCACCTTAGCTCATTTTGGTAGAAGCTAGCTCACTTTAGCTTGGCTTAGCAACTAGCAAAGAACTAGCAAGCTAAGCCAGCTAGAGTAGCCCCATGCCAGCCTCTTCAGCAGCAGCCAGCTCCAGTCCCAGCTCCAGACTTCTTCTCCTCAGCTCCCTCCTCCAAACCCTAGCTCCAACACCTTCTCCTATACTCCTCCATTAGCTAAGCTAGCTTAGCTTAGCTTAGCTTAGCTATGCTCCAACTTCCTTGGCTTGTACTACCCCAAAAACCCACCTAGCAACTCAACCTTAGCTAGCTCCACCAACTCAAGCCTACCTAAGCTAGCTACTCTACTCAAGTTGGTGCCACCTCCTAGCCATCCCTTCACCCCATTATCTTCACCAAAAGACACTTCAAGTTGGCGCCAAAAACCACCCCTAACCACCTCTATATTGGCGCCACTTTTCCCTCCAAAATCTCCTCTCATCTCCACCACACAATCTCCCTTGAACCCATCTCCACCATCCACCTAACCCCCCTTCTAGAAGACCCCATGTTGACGCCAACATGGTGGTGTCTCTCCACCACCAAAAGACACCAACACCACCATAACCACCCCCTTTAACACCCCTTGGGTTGGCGCCAACTCACCCTAGCCATAGGATCACCAACCACCCTCATCCTTCCATCCTAGCCCTCCATTTCAAGGGGCACCTTAACCCCTCATCCTATTCTATAAAAAGCCACCACCTACCACCATTTTGAGGCATCCTCCCTTAGTATATTTTCTACCTAAACCACCTATACCTACGGCCAAGAAGAAGGAGTAGAGAAGGAGATTAAAGGGGCACATCACCAGCCCTTTTGGTGCCTTCTTCTCCCCACTCTCTTCAACTTGAGCCACGCCAAGGAGGAGGACTCTCCCACTTCAAGGAGGATGGCCAGGAAAAGGAGAAAAGCTTAGGGTGGACGTCCACCCTTGGAGAGAAACTTAGGGCACGCCCCCTTAGGGCTTGCCTTGGAGGTCATCACTTTGGCGGAGTTCTGCAAGGAAGGAGTTGAAGGATTCTTTTCAAGCTTGGGAGCCACCAACCTTGGAGCAAGAAGCCCTCTTCTTCACCATCTATTTAGAGGATTTGTGTTTTCTTTTACTTCAATTATCTAGTAGTAGAAGCATTCCTCTACTAGGCATTTTTGTTAAACACTTTATCAATTATCTAGTTGCCTTCTTCGTATATCTTGTTTGCATTTCTATTTGCTTATTTTCAGCATTCTTCACTTCCTCTCCCTAATTATTCTAGGTTTCCACTTTCCTAGAGTGAGCTTAGGGAGAGGCTCTACTTGCCACTTAGAAGTAGTATTTTAAATTGAAGTGTAAATCACCTTCCCGTCACCATTCCGCATGTTGTCTTAATTTAAAACAAAAAAATGATATATTGAAAAATACCAAAAATAAAGTTGAGATTGTATTCCAAGCAAGAGAATCACTATTGCAAACATTTGGCCTCCTTGGACAACCCTAGATACTCCCCTATCTAGGAATATAAATTTAAGAGTTGATCGGTTTTACGCGTTACAACGACGTATTTTAACAAACCGCGTGAAATCGTCATCACTTTTTGGCGTCGTTGCCGGGGAGGCACGGCTTTGCATTAACTCATTTTCTCTTGCTTGAAGTGGATCTCATCCCCTTCTCTTTATTTTTTTTGTGTGTGCAGGAACTACAGCGGGAAAGCGGGAATCTGGAAGCGAGAGCTTAAAGATCCTTTTCTTCCCGCGAAAATTCAGGTTGGTTCCTCTTTCTAGTCACATAATTAATTAAAACTACCAAAAATATATTAAACTTGGCTTTCAGGACCCTAAACACTTAAATTAAGTGGAGTGGTGCATTTTAAAATCATTGTTTGCTTGTATGCTTCTTTAGCACCATTCCATTGCAAGTATTGGTGTTCTGTTTTTCGGGTCTAGATTTCTGTCCAGACTTGAAAAATCGATTCCTAACACCACAGGCCTCCTAAAATCATAACATTTTATAGAGTGATTCCTAATTAAGTTTGGAACATCTGTTCCAAATTTCAGATCAATTGGATTTGTATTTAATTTTTAACAATTCGTGGATTACAGAGGGGTCACACCCTCTAATCTTCCAGTTTTGCTACTGTCGGCAAATTTTCAGAATTTTTATACTCATCCAATTTTTGTGAAATTTATCTTGTTGGAATCCCTGTGAAATTTTACATATCATATAAAATCATAAAAATTTTCTGAGGTCGGTGGTAATACTGAAAAGTCTATAATACCCACGGGTATTATTTCTGGACTTTGACACCAGTACAATTAAAAATTCAAAACTATTATCAAACAAATTTCTAAAATCTAACAAAAATCTTTTCTGGAATCCTTGTTTGATTTTCTTCAAAGTAGTGGTGTTGTTTGACTTGTTTGGACCACTACTTAATTCTGAAAGCTAAAAATAATTCATTGGTAGTTGAATTTCTGTCTCAGGGATAATTGGTTTAGGGTTTCTTCTTTCTCTTTAGAGACTCAATTAAAAGGAAATATACAATCACACATACAACTTGTCTTTCCTTTGATTGTGAACTTTCAAACTTGTTTGAAAACTTAAAGAGAAAAACCCTAAAATTCATTTAATTAAATCACATCCTAAAAGACAAAAATATAAAAAAAATTGTGTGACAACTTGATTTTCATTGGAGCCACTCTCCAATTCCTGCACACACACAAAAAAATCAAATAACAGGGCAACAACCCAATAAACGCCCTCCACATTCCGTGTGCACTATAGAATCCTAGACCTAATTAAAATTTGTAGCAACTTGACCCCTAAGGCTTTATCAACTTAGGCTTGCTATTTAGGTCTTAAGTTTTCTTTAGCTAGTACCAATTCTGTCATCTGTATCTGGTGTTCAGGCTGAGGGGCCGTGTTAAACGACTAGGCGCGGGTTTGTACAAGCACCTGGGGTTTTCCCTGGGAAACGTTTGGGCCCAAACCTCCCCTTAAGCAACTTGGCTAGATTTGTTGATAGAACGGGTATTCACTATTGACTACTTATTTCCTATATAGACCAAGTCTTAGGTTATTATTAGGGAGTCACAATTAAGTTAGGTCTAGCTTTTGTTTGTTTGAATTGCACACTTTCTCTCATCTCCATCTCTTCTCCTCCCCTCCCGTTTCTTCCATTTTGCACGGGCGGCGGTCCAAAACTCCACACTTGGAGGGACCACTTGATTTTTCCTCCCTAAGAAAAGACTTTTCTGCATTCTTCCTCTTCTTTTAAAATGGAAAATAAAAATTGGTCCTCTAACCCACATGCTAATTTTTCTTTCCCCTATTCTTCCACCCAGGAGCTTCTTAATCAGGCCCCTCCACCTAATTTCTACTCTATCATGGCTCAGCTACAAGTTAAGCAACAACAGTTGCATAAGGATTTAACAAACCTGGCCAACCAAGGGAATCCTGCCACACCTGCCCAAGCTCCACACATTCCACATCTCACCCCTTTTAACACCCGCAAGAGAGAAAATCTGCATAAATCCCATGCTGAGTATAATTGTTATTCTGAGGCTTTCTATGGTTCAACAGGGAATTATGTTTATCCCAATCATCACCCCACCCAAAATGTCCCTACCATCCAGGAGAAATTGAAAAATTCCTCTAATGGGGGGGATTATCCGACCCACTCCTGGACCAATCTGGTTCCACACCAACAACAGAACCCGTTTGGAGGGTATGGTTCAAATCAGACTTATCAATCTGGGCAATCTCAAGAAGACATTAATGCCCAGATGATGAAAACCTTGCAGGAGTTACAAAGAAAAACAAAGGAAACAACCCATCTTATTAACCAAATTGGGGATATTCCGACTCAAAGACCTGCAGGACACTCACCATCCCAACCCACACCAAACTTTATTAATCACAGGAACCAACACCCGGGTGTCTACCAACATCAGAACCACATGATTCGGCCTCCTATTAACCCAATATCACAGCACCTACCCAGTTTCTTTCAACATCAGGCCCCCCTACCCCCTCTCAGTGAACACCAAGCTGCATATGCAGAGACTATGAGGAGTGAGGAAACCACCATGGATTTAAGGCCTTCTCAATCAAATGATGAAACTGATTCTCAACCAATGCAGATTGACCCCCCTAACCTTAATAAGGAAGAAGAAAAAGAAACCCCAAAAACACTTGATTCAAACCCTATTTCCCACTCTCAAAAACTGCAATCCAACAATCCAAAATCAGAGCCCTCTGACCACAATTCTTTGGATTTATTTGAGCAAGTCGAGAGGAATATTCCCTTCCTAGATTCCCCCCATGCCTCTAAAGAATTTACTGCAAAAGGGCATGATCAGAATCTAGAAAGGTTGGTCCTTTCAAAGACAGCCAACTCAGTTTTTCAGAGCAAGCTGCCTTTCACAAAAAAGGACCAGGGCACATCACTTATCTCAATTGTCATAAGTGACACCATTTTTCGTGCCCCTCTCGACTTAGGTACCTCTAGTAATCTCATCCCCCCTGTCTTATTTGAGGAATTTCGATTCAGTGATTTAAAACCTACCAAGGTTCAATTTCAATTAGAAGATCGATCTACCATTCAACCGCGGGGAGTTGTTGAGGATAGTATTATCAAGGTCCGGAATTGTCTATTTCCAGTAAATTTTCTAGTCCTTGACATAGAGGTACCCAAGGCTCTCATTAATGCCATCCTTGGAAGACCTTTTCTGATTATGGCAGCAGCTAATATCAATTCTCATTCTGAGAAAATGAATATAAGTTGCAGTAACCAGACCTTCTCATTAGATTTATTTCAAGCTTCCAAGAGGTCCATTAATCACAAAATTTTTGAGGACACTGATAATAAAATGGAAGCAGTATTTGAAATGTCTATGTTGATCCAATCTCATTCATCTTTGACCACTATTGATCTAGATTTTTTTGATTCTTATTCTAAGGATAGTTATGTGGTCCAAGACTTTCCAGATCAACTAGGGTTTGACTTTCCCCCTTTTCATCTTCCTGAAACATCCACACTAACTTCACACACCCTACATCTCATTGACTCCATTCCCCATCCCTTTCCATTGGACCTATCACTCAACCCACCAGAATCTGGCAATTTACAAGCACTTAAACCATGGCCAGATTTGGGTCACTTTTCCATTTCTCTATTTTATTTTGATCCCTTTATCTTTACCACTCATCTTTTTAGGGATCTTGAGGAAGACACTTTTATTGTGGACATTCAAGTGTCCAATTATTTACATGATTTTCCGTCTTCTGTGCATACCTTCATGCCCGGCTGAATGGCGTAAAAGATAGCACTGGATGGGAGGTAACCCATCATTTTTTTTCTTGCTTTCCTTTTTTCTTCTTTTTCCAGGTTTTATTCATCCTAAACCTGACCGTTCTTCACTAAGGTGATTCCTTTTCCCTCCTAATGCATGAGGACATGGCATATCTTAAGCATGGGGGGGTGTTTTTAAATTTTTACGATCGATTTAGGATGTTTAAAACCTAAAAACATGGAATTTTCTTTAATTTATTTCCTGCTTGCATGCCCAAAAACAAAAAACAAAAAGAAAAAAAAAAAAATATTGAAAACTTTTTGAGGAAAAATTTTGAAATCGGGACTACGGTCGAAAAATTCACTTCTGGTACAATGGGATTTAATCTTTAACAAACTAAGGATGAGGATATGGATCTGATCATTAGAATTCCAGGGTCTATTTTAGACTAGATCAGATATCCTTCTCTAAAATTCCACCTGAACTCATGATAGTTCAGGTGACTTGATCCTATTTTGTAATATGGAAAGTATTTGACTTAGTTTTTGATTCAAAAACCTGCGGTTCTTGAGAAACTTCTTGTGTCAATTTTCACACACAAGCCAACACTTAAAAATAACTAAAAATTTGAAAAAACTCCCTTGTTTGGATTTAGTAAAAGTCTGAAGCAGATCATTGGTTTGAGTTCCCACCGTCGAGAAGAAGGAAAAAACCTTCTTTGAGGACACGATGTCAACATGTTACCACCTCGGCGCTGCTCTATATCTATATTTCATATCTTTAGACGGAGCATTAAAGCTCATTTCAGCAGCTCAAGTGTCTTGGACGGTGCTCTACCTATAGCGTCGGAGCAAGAGCTTGAGTTTGTTTGGAGCGCCCCTTGTCACCGCATCGTGTTTTGGGGTTGTGAGCTCCTGGGTGGTGTCATGGACAGTGCTATCCCGAAGTACTGGCGCCAGAGCCCCCTCGAGGAATGGTAACGGGAATGATGATACCAACACATCTGTTGTAAGACTAAGCTAAAAATAAGCATGGGGGAGAAAAAAAAAATAATAATAATAATAACACGTCCTTATAAAGGTTGGCTTCTCACAAGCACAGACACAAGGTTTTAAAGGAATTTGCAAGTTGCGAATCAGATTCACGAGCCAGAAAAATCCTAAAAATAAACATTTCAAGTCATCTGAATTAACAAGGGGTTAATTTGTGAATTTTCTGAGGATATATTGATCCCGTTCTATCTAATGGTTGGATCCAAAAACAAATCCTGATGTTTATCTTCAACAAATCCCGTATCTCCTGTGTTTTAATCTACCAAGGTCCCTTAATCTCTTTTTCTCCTCAAAAGTCAAAAAAAAATTTATTTTCCCAAAAATTCCATTTTCCAAAAAAATTAATGTTTTGCTAAGAGACTAGCAAAAGATAAGCATGGGGGTGTGATAAACGCCAGTTTATCGTCATTTTTATGCTTTAAAACTAACCTAGCTCTTAGGATTTTACTCCGCAAACGGGTTTTTGGGCTGCATTTAGGCATAAATTAGGATAGGCATGCATTGCATTTTTTATTGTTGTTTTAATGTGTTTTTGTGAGTGTTAGGGATGTATAAATTCACAGATCCCTAAAACCCTAGCACTCAAGAAGGCAATTGGTGAAGGAGAAGCCCAGACTAGTTGGAAACCAGCTTGATCCAGCTCACCATAGCTGGAACCTAGCTTACTTGAACTAGGGTTAGCTCATCCCAGCTCCATTCAGCTAATCTCAGCTGGATGGCAGCTCAAGAGAGTTCACCTTAGCTCACCCTAGCTCAAGTCAGCTCAGATCCAGCTCAACTTAGCTGAGTCTAGCTCATCTCAGCTCCCACTAGTTCACAGGGAGCTCTAGTTAGCTCGGCTAAGTTGACAGGAGTTCACCCCAGCTCAGATCCAGCTACATCCAGCTCCACTCAGCTCCAACCAGCTGAAGAAGAATTCATCCCAGCTCAGGAAGCTCAAGTCCAGCTCACAGGGACTCAGCTTAGCTCAACTCAGTTGAGCTAAGCTACCTTAGCTGCCTCAACCAGCTTGATTCTCCCCGGGAGCACCAGACCCAGCTCACCTTAGCTCATTTTGGTAGAAGCTAGCTCACTTTAGCTTGGCTTAGCAACTAGCAAAGAACTAGCAAGCTAAGCCAGCTAGAGTAGCCCCATGCCAGCCTCTTCAGCAGCAGCCAGCTCCAGTTCCAGCTCCAGACTTCTTCTCCTCAGCTCCCTCCTCCAAACCCTAGCTCCAACACCTTCTCCTCTACTCCTCCATTAGCTAAGCTAGCTTAGCTTAGCTTAGCTTAGCTATGCTCCAACTTCCTTGGCTTGTACTACCCCAAAAACCCACCTAGCAACTCAACCGTAGCTAGCTCCACCAACTCAAGCCTACCTAAGCTAGCTACTCTACTCAAGTTGGCGCCACCTCCTAGCCATCCCTTCACCCCATTATCTTCACCAAAAGACACTTCAAGTTGGCGCCAAAAACCACCCCTAACCACCTCTATATTGGCGCCACTTTTCCCTCCAAAATCTCCTCTCATCTCCACCACACAATCTCCCTTGAACCCATCTCCACCATCCACCTAACCCCCCTTCTAGAAGACCCCATGTTGACGCCAACATGGTGGTGTCTCTCCACCACCAAAAGACACCAACACCACCATAACCACCCCCTTTAACACCCCTTGGGTTGGCGCCAACTCACCCTAGCCATAGGATCACCAACCACCCTCATCCTTCCATCCTAGCCCTCCATTTCAAGGGGCACCTTAACCCCTCATCCTATTCTATAAAAAGCCACCACCTACCACCATTTTGAGGCATCCTCCCTTAGTATATTTTCTACCTAAACCACCTATACCTACGGCCAAGAAGAAGGAGTAGAGAAGGAGATTAAAGGGGCACATCACCAGCCCTTTTGGTGCCTTCTTCTCCCCACTCTCTTCAACTTGAGCCACGCCAAGGAGGAGGACTCTCCCACTTCAAGGAGGACGGCCAGGAAAAGGAGAAAAGCTTAGGGTGGACGTCCACCCTTGGAGAGAAACTTAGGGCACGCCCCCTTAGGGCTTGCCTTGGAGGTCATCACTTTGGCGGAGTTCTGCAAGGAAGGAGTTGAAGGATTCTTTTCAAGCTTGGGAGCCACCAACCTTGGAGCAAGAAGCCCTCTTCTTCACCATCTATTTAGAGGATTTGTGTTTTCTTTTACTTCAATTATCTAGTAGTAGAAGTATTCCTCTACTAGGCATTTTTGTTAAACACTTTATCAATTATCTAGTTGCCTTCTTCGTATATCTTGTTTGCATTTCTATTTGCTTATTTTCAGCATTCTTCACTTCCTCTCCCTAATTATTCTAGGTTTCCACTTTCCTAGAGTGAGCTTAGGGAGAGGCTCTACTTGCCATTTAGAAGTAGTATTTTAAATTGAAGTGTAAATCACCTTCCCGTCACCATTCCGCATGTTGTCTTAATTTAAAACAAAAAAATGATATATTGAAAAATACCAAAAAGAAAGTTGAGATTGTATTCCAAGCAAGAGAATCACTATTGCAAACATTTGGCCTCCTTGGACGACCCTAGATACTCCCCTATCTAGGAATATAAATTTAAGAGTTGATCGGTTTTACGCGTTACAACGACGTATTTTAACAAACCGCGTGAAATCGTCATCAGAAGCCGCGAGGAGAGAGGAGGAAAAATGACGCCTGCAGGGAGAGAAAGAGAAAAACGAAGGCAGTGGGTTCAATCTGCGTGTGCAGGCACGCAGACGCGAACTCGTACGCCAAAAAAATTTAATACCAGACGTCTGGGAAGGGTTCCAGACGTCTGTCCAGACGTCTGGGCCACTTCCCAGATGTCTTAAACTACGTCTGATGCCCGACTCCTAACAATATAACAAACTCAAAGGAAGTTTCGTCCCCGAAATTTGCGATAACTAGGGTGCGAGAAAGAACAATATATACATAACAAACTCAAAGAGGACCAAAGTCGGTCCGAAAAGACGTACCCGCGAAAAGCTCTGGGTACCGGTCTCGCATTGCTGCCTCAGGCTCCCAGGTGGCCTCCTCGTACCGCTGGCTCCTCGACAAGACCTTCACCCGAGGTACTTGCTTTTGTCTCAGACTACGGACAGCTTTGTCCGGAATCTGCATTGGCTGCTCAGGGTAGGTCAGGTCGTCACCCACCTCGACGCTCTCGTGGCTTAGGACGTGACTGGGATCGACGACATACTTCCTGAGGTTGGAAACGTGGAACACATCGTGTACACCAGAAAGCTGAGGAGGGAGGGCAAGCCTGTAAGCAACAGGTCCAACCCGCTCCAGGACCTCAAAGGGCCCCACAAACCTCGGCGTGAGCTTCCCTCTCACCCCAAACAGCTGCAGGCCCTTCATGGGCAAAACATGAAGGAAGACGTGGTCCGATCGGCGTAGCTCTTCTGCCTACTCCTGACAATGCGGAGTCGCCTGTGAATTTTCTCGACTACCTCCTGACTCTGCCGGATCAGCCTGAGGCCAACCTCCCACTTGGTCCCCACCTCAACCCAACTCAAGGGTATTGTACATCTCCATCCGTACAGAACCTTGTAGGGTGCCATGCCGATGCTCGAGTGATAACTGTTATTATATGCAAACTCCGCCAGGGGCAAGTGCTCCTCCAAAGAGCCCCTCCAGTCTAGTACACAGGCACGCAAAAGGTCCTCAAGTGTCTGTATCGTGACCTCAACTGTCCATCCGTCTGGGGGTGGTAAGCTGTACTGAACCTCAACCGCGTCCCCAGGGCCTGCTGAAGCTCAGCCCAAAACTGGGACGTAAAGCAGGTATCCCTGTCGGATACGATCTCTCACAGAACTCCGTGTAGACGTACCACGTCGCGGATATACCTCTCTACCAACTGTGCTGGTCCCAAGGTGACTCGGATCTGCAAGAAACGCGCCGTCTTCGTCAATCTATCAATGATTACCCAGACTGCATTGTGTCCTCACTGGGTAACAGGTAAGCCCACCACCAAGTCCATGGTGATGCTCTCCCACTTCCACTTTGGCACTGGAAGTGGCTGTAGCGACCCTGCAGGCCACTGATGCTCTGCTTTCACCTGCTGGCACACTAAACACTGTTGCACGAATTCACTTACATCCCGCTTCATCCCCCTCCACCAAAACTCGCATCTCAAGTCATGGTACATCTTCGTGTTTCTGGGATGTATGGTGAATCTGGAACTGTGTGCCTCAGTTAGGAGCTCTCTCAACAGCTCCTCGTCTCTGGGAACACACAAACGTCCCCTCAGGCGCAACACCTGGTCTGTGAAAGAAAAGTCCCCCAGGTCTCCTGACAATACTCTGTCACGCAAGGACTGCAAGTACTGGTCAGCCATCTATCCTGTGATGATGCGATCTATTAGCTCTGGTGTTGTCTGTTGTGTCACAGTCACTGCCCCACAGTGCCCCCGTAACTCTAGGGGTCGCCAACTGCCCATCTACTCCAAAAGGCTCCAACTCTGCACCTGTAAACTGGCCAAGTGTGCGGGCGCCTTCCGGCTCAAGGCCTCAGCCACCACGTTGGCCTTTCCCGAGTGGTAGGAAATGCTGTAGTCATAGTCCTTCAGGAGCTCCAACCAACGTCTTTGTCTCATGTTGAGCTCCTTCTGATCAAAAAGGTATCTGAGGCTCTTGTGATCTATGAAAATCTCGAAGGTCTCACCGTACGAGTAGTGCCTCCAGGTCTTAAGTGTGAAGACAACAGCTGCCAGCTCAAGGTCGTGGGTAGGGTAGCTATGCTCATGGGGCTTCAGTTTCCACGAAGCGTAAGCGACAACGAGACCCCTCTGCATGAGCACACCCCCTAACCCCTGCAAGGAGGCGTCCATGTACATAATGAACCCGCCACTACTGTCAGGGATGGTGAGCATGGGAGCCGTAGTCAGCCTCTCCTTCAACTCCTGAAAACATGCCTCACAGGCGTCTGTCCAAGTGAAGGGCACGTCCTTCCGGGTCAACTGCGTCATAGGACATGCAATCTATGAAAAGCCCCTGATAAACCGTCTGTAGCAGCCTGCCAGTCCCAGGAAACTGTGAATGTCAATAACCGTACGCGGTCTCTCCCACCTGAGCACTCCCTCGACCTTGGCTGTGTCCACTGCCAAGCCATCTCTAGATATCACATGGCCTAAGAAGGTCACCTCCCTCAACCAGAATCGCACTTGCTGTATTTGGCATACAGGCTATCCGTGTTGCGTCTGATCTCGAGAATAGATGAGCACATCATCAATGAATACCACCACAAATTGGTCCAAGTACGGTCTAAACACCCAGTTCATCAAGTACATGAAGGCAGCGGGGGCATTGGTCAGCCCAAACGGCATGACTAGAAACTCGTAGTGTCCGTACCGGGTGCGGAAAGCTGTCTTGGAGACGTCTGCCTCCTTAATCCTCAACTGGTGGTATCCAAACCTCAAGTCGATCTTGGAGAATACCATGGCACCTTGCAGCTGGTCAAACAAGTCGTCGATCCTCAGCAGCGGATATCTGTTCTTGATGGTGACCCTATTCAGTTGTCGGTAGTCCACACAAAGGCATAGGGTACCATCCTTCTTCTTTACAAATAGTACTGGGGTTCCCCAGGGAGACGCACTGGGCCTCACAAAGCCTTTCTCCAAAAGATCCTGCAACTGAGACTTGAGCTCTCGCAGCTCAAGTGGTGCATCCTGTATGGTGCGATGGAGATGGGGCTGGTCCCTGGTATTAGTGAGATCTCAAACTCAATCTCACGCTCGGGCGGTAGTCCTGGCAACTCATCTGGGAACATGTCGGGGTACTCTCTGACCACCAGGATACTCTGGAAGTCTGCCACAGGGCTGGGCTCTGCCACCACACAAGCTAGGAAGCCCTCTCCCCTTGGCTCAAAAGTCTCGCCACTCGAAGTGCAGAAATGCACCTGAAGCCTCCGTCCACTGGCTGACCGTGGAACTCGAAAGAAGGCAACTCCGGTAAGGAGAAGACAATCTTCCTCTCAAAACAGTCCACCAAAGCATGGTAAGCGGATAGCCAGTCCATCCCCAGAATTACGCCAAAGTCCTCCATCTGTATCATAATCAGGTCAGCGGGAAGGCTATGTCCCCCAATACTGACGTTGCAACCCGTGTATACCTCCTCAGCTACAAACAGCTGACCACTAGGACCTCTGATCACAAATGGATCCTCTAACAGCATATAATCCTACCCCAAACTAGCTGCGAAACTGCCTATGACAAAAGAGTGCATAGCGCTAGAATCAAAAAGTGTGTAAACGAGTCTGCCGAAAACTGAAACCATACCTGCCACCACTGATCCCGAAGCTCTGGCATCCCTGTGTGTCAGGGAGTTGATACGCCCCTCAGCCCTAGGTGCGGACGAAGTAGCCACACTCTGCATCGGACGGGTAGCTGCTGGCCAGTACCCTACTCGTGACTGCTGTCCTCCTCCTTGTGCCTTGAAACCACGGCCTCCTGCTCGCCCTCCAGTGCTCGACGTGGGAAGCGTCTGCTGACCTCCTGCCCTAGATGGGTAGTACCTCCTGATGTGCCCCGGCTGGCCACACTGGTAACAGAGGGGAACCCGACTCTCGCCCTCAGTGGGTCCCTGCTGTCGGCTGGGCGGGGGTCCAGTGCTAGCAACTGGCCCCTTTCGAGGGCTCTCAAAGGCCACTGATGGCCCTGCAAAATGTGACGACTCTCCTACGGACGCCACGTGTCTCCTCTCTCGTCGGCCCTGTGAAAAATCTGGCTAGTAGGGCCTCTTCCGCCCGCTGTCAGTATCTCGCGCAGACGGGTTGGTCTCCTAGTAGGTCATAGCTACCTCCACCACCATCCAGAATGTAGGAAGCTTCAGGGGTTTGACATAACCCCGAATCGCAGGCCGGAGCCCCTCGGTGAACCTCCAAAGGTGCTCCTCCTCAGTGGCCACTACTGTCGCTGCAAAGTGGGACAGCTCCAGAAAACGCATGCTGTACGCGCTCACGGCCATCGTCCCCTGGTAGAGAGTGTGGAACTCCTGCCTCCTCTGGTCCTGCCACGTCTGGGAAAAGTACTGCTCGCAGAAGAGGGTGACGAACTGGTCCCAGGTCGGCTCGTCTCTCTCCTATCCCCTAACCACCCTCCACCACCTGTGTGCCGCACTCTCCAGCTGGTACGTGGCAAAGGCCACACGGCACTTCATCGGGGGGCGAAGGGTGTCGAAAACCTTCTCGATCTGCTCGAGCCAGTCCTCTGTCTCGGTCGGGTCCTCTCCGCCTTGAAGGAGGGGGGCTTCAGCTTCCGGAACTGCTCGAAAAGCTCGAAGTGGCGTTGCAGTGGGGTTGCTGGTGCACCTCCAGGTAAGGAAGCCTCGTGCACAGAAGCGTCGGAGGAAGGTGGGGGCAGCAGCGGCCCATCCCCTCCTCCGCGTCTAGTGCCACGTCCATCGCGTGGTCCCACAGAGGACTCCCCCTCCGCAGTCCCAGGGAGAGGCGCTCGGGGCGGTGGGTGGAGCTCCTCTCGCACAATGTCCCGTATCAGCTGGGTGAGGTCCTCGGCCTGAATGCCCGAGAGCAGTGGCTGGTCCACTGAGACGTCGACCGCAACACGCCCACCTCGCCGACCACGTCCTCGGCTGTACCCGCGGCCCGCCTCGCCAGTCCTTCGTAGAGGCATCTCTTGCAAGGAGACGCGAAACAGAACGAAAACACGTTAATATGGAATGATATCTAACGAAGAAGTCTAAGAGTTCATGTCAAAAGAAACGTTGTGGTGGCTACTCTAGTAATAGACATGTGAATTGGTTATTTTCCAGTCGTTTCACTTCTCGGGATGACCTTGCTCTGATACCATCTTGTAACGACCCCACTCCCGAATCCCTACGAGACACGAGAATCGGACTGACTCGACTGACCCCAAGACCCAGTCGTCCAACGAGAAGTAACCAAAAGAGCAGTAAAATAAACCACATTCAACACGTATATAACTAGCAGTAACAAAATACAACAGTAGAGAAAAGAAATACTACAGTACACACAACCACAATAGTAGAGAAATAAACATATACATAAACATGAAGCTTACAATAGAGAGAGTACAAGGCGTAATAGAAACTACTCACAACAACAGCAAAAAAGTACAGTGGGTAGTACAAGTGACACTACTGGGCTCTACTAGGCCCAACGTCCTCTGTAGCCGCCGACTTTTGCTGCATAACACCTGGTCCTGAAATGTAACAAGGGTGGCATGTCAGCGAAATGCTGAGTAGAGTGGCAACTAAAATCTAGAAGAAGCAGTAGAGTGGACAGTAGCTGTTATATATTTACTTTCTTTCTTTATATTTTTCCATTTATTCACGATTGATTTATTTCTCAGATCCTTCTCTTGATCTTGAATGTTCCTCATGGGAACGATCTTGATTGTAGTCTTTTCCAAAAAGTAGAAGTAACACGTGGTGCTCTCCTGGCCGGGAGAGTCCCCCGTGGTGGTTCTACCCTCAGTCAACCACCCCAAGGTCGTTGACAGACATAACGGTGACTACGGCATGTGCGATAAACACACGGGTGGCTACCTCGCACTGTCACGCGGTCAGTCATTTTCGTTAACGGGTGAGCCCAAAGAACAGCACGGAACCAGTATAGGGCAGAGCCCTCTTAGTAACAGGGGTCCAGCCCCTCCATAGTAACCAAACAGGGGTCTTGCCCCTCCACAGTCCGTGCACCCTCGCCTGACTACCCTGGTTTGCCAAGTGGGCCTAACAAGTCAGTGTAGGAGGGCTAGCAGAACCTCGGGGCCCGTGGGGTAGGTAGTGCACTCCCTACACTAGTGGCTCTCCTCGGTACTATGTACACGAGGGCCAAAAGTCGGTATAAAGTGGCCAGACCTAACCCCGGGTCCCTGGGGCGGCTAGCTCCGCTCTACAC
Source organism: Thalassia testudinum (assembly GCA_037157565.1). Taxonomy (NCBI): domain Eukaryota; kingdom Viridiplantae; phylum Streptophyta; class Magnoliopsida; order Alismatales; family Hydrocharitaceae; genus Thalassia; species Thalassia testudinum. Next base: position 123,501,799 of record JAZHRO010000014.1, on the reverse strand, counting down.
TAAATAGGGGGACAGTTGCTCTCCTTGGTACTCCGTACTCAAGGGCCAGCTCACTTCCCCAATTCTATTCCATTCACTTTCCAAGAGTTCTACTCCTAATTCCCCATAGGGTCATGCTCTTTTAACTCAGCCAATTTAGGTTTCACCGTTCCAGCTTTATATCATTACAATTCATGTTCTCAACCGTATTTATCCATTCATAATAGGCAGCTATTAACCAATTTACAGGCAGTTATCGTTTCCTTTCCACTTTTCCAAGACTGCAATGTATATATTCAACTAGTTTTCCAGTCCTAGGATTCATGCAATACCCTAGGATGTATCATTCAGTCTAATTCTTCAGCGCTAGGGTTCATGCAATGCCCTAGACTCTATTAATTATTTCATAAATGTATAATTTTGGATAGTTAAATTAAAAGGCCACTCTACCTACAAAATCGGAAGTACTGGGGGCGTGGTCGGCAATCCCACGCGCCTCCGCAACCCGTAGAGCCACAACAGAATGGGGTCCTAATACAAGGATCAAAGACAAGGAGTTACTCAGAATAGTATACAATTACTGTAAACAGGTAGAGGAAATAAATCTAAGAAGAACAAAACTTGAAACGCAGAAAACGGACTCCGAACGGACCCTAAACGTGTCGAAAATGATGAGTCTGTCCAAAATCAGATGTCTGGAACTTCTTCCAGACATCTTAAAAGGACAATCATGCCATAACTTTGCCAACGCAGTCCTTCAGATGTCCAGAAGCCCGCTGGATCATCTGGACTTAGTTTCTAGACGTCCGATTGTCACCTCGGACGTCTGGAGGTCCTCTCCGTCGTCTGGTACTGTGTCCAGATGTCTGATCGGTGTGGGATGGCGAGCCCTACCGCTCTCCTGAATGATTCCTACACACACGCACACTCGCTCTCATTACAAAGGGGTGCAGAAGAACGTGGCGGACGGCTGCATGGCTGTACACGCGTAAAAAGGAGAAAATAAGAAAATATTGTACCTGTCAGACGTCTGGACCTTCCTCCAGACGTCTTATGCATCGTCTGGAGGTAAGTCCAAACGTCTGATTTTGGGAAATTTTCCCACAATCAGAACCCTTCTCGTTCTCCACCCAAAGCGCACGGCTGTGCCGCATTGCGTCTGCCTGCTACCCAAGCTGCAGTAGCTCCTCTGCGACACCCCACGCTCGTTGCTCTCCCGCCGGCCAGCTCAAGCTGCCCCGGCATGCTCGTACCATCGCGGTCGGGCTTCTACTTCCTCTTGCAACAACCCCTCCTTCCCGCATGCTCGCAGCAGCCGCTGCTGCCGTTCTCGCTCGCTCGCGCTCTCGCTGGCAGGGAGAAGGAGAACAAGAAGGCGGTGGAATGTGGGCGAGGGAGAGGGGAGCGTTTTTATAAGGCAGCCGCGAGGAGAGAGAAGGAGGAAAAACGGTGCCTGTAGGGAGAGAAAGAGAAAAATGAAGGCGGCAGGTTTAGTCTGCGCACGTAGGCACGTAGACGCGAACCCGTACGCCGAAAATATTTAATACCAGATGTCTGGGAAGGGTTCCAGACATCTGGGCCACTTCCCAGACATCGTAAACTACGTCTAATGCCTGGCTTGTAACACTAACACTTCCACACACCCACACACACATATACACTATTATAAACATATATATATATATGCATAGACTTATATATATTGATATATATATACATATATATATATACTTATATTTATACATATAGTAGTATCTATATACTTATGTATTAGTATACATACATACATATATATATAAATATATATATATATACTTATATATATATATATACATATATACATATACCTATATAAATATATACATACATATATACATATGTATATCTATATAACTATATATACATATATACATATATATACATATCTAGATACATATACTTATATACATATAGTACTATTATACATATATATATATCTATGACTTTATATACATACATATATAAATTTATACTTAGCTACATATATCTATATATACATATATTACTATATACTTATACATACGTATATATATACCTCTATATAGTTATATATAAATACACACACACAGATATATATATATGTATATACATATACACTTATATATATACATATATATCTACATATATATATACCTATATATTTATAACCATATATATATATATACATATAAGATATATTTACATACATACATATATATATATATTCACATTATCTACCATACACTGTATCGCGGGAATATCTGCACCAGTTGCTGGTATTCCCCGATACATGCATACAAAAAGCGTGGTTACATACATCTTCCACCATCCATCCCATACTCCACGCGGCACCTAGTCCTGTTGGTTGCATCTCTTGAGACGACGACCGACTCGACACTGTGCTACACTCCATCTCCGCATCCACCCCCACCCCTTTATATACATAATATATACATATATATATATATACTGTATTTACTTTATTTCTATTTCGTTTTACTGTTAGAAAAAAAAAAGATAAAAAAATATATCAAAGAGAAAAGATAATCTTTGACTTGCAGGTACCCCATCTTACGAATAGCAAGACTTGTTTTGGAACTCTATTTTGGCTCAAAGCCAAGAACACAATTTTGAGGGTGTGCCTCAAGGACAAAGATTACCAGAAAAAAATCTAGATAAGAAAAACACCAAAAACACATTAAACGAATGGAAGAGACTCGTTGTAGGAAAGGCCTAGAAACCCTACTTGTAACCCCACTTCCCTGAGTTCGACCCTGGGCCTAAAAGTGACCAAGATAAAATCAATTAGGCCAGGTTAAAAATTTTGTAAAGGGATGGTTAGGTCCGATTTAGGTTAACCACTATACACATTTCAACGATAAAATCACCATATTAACAACCTATCTGGGCTCGACACCACATGGGCATATAGCGCTCGCACGCGTGCAACACGGCGTGTGATGCGCGAGCTAGCGGGAGTATTGAATGGTGCAGATCTTCAGTGACAGTTGTAGCGACATTTACGGTTATCACTAATGACCCAGATATGAATTTGTTCTTCCTCCTTCACTATAAAATGACCTACCCACCACCATTCCAATCCATCGTTCCTTTCCTCCTCTCACCACCTCCAAGGCTCTAGAGAGATCGTGTCCCAAGCCTGGGTTGCTCCTCTAGAGTAAAACCAAATAGTTTTCCCTCCCCTCATCCCCATTCGTTGAGCATCCCATGGTCGTCCTCTCACTACCTTCGGGAAGATCCTCTCTACGATGTCGTCCTACCCTATCCTCCGTCCTCCGACTCCATCCTCCATCCTGCTCCTCACCACCTTCTTCGGGCGACGTCAGAGCGAGTCGTCCTCCGAGCAACCATCGATGGGGATTTCCCTCACCTCATTCTATCTTTTTACGCTTTCGTAGTGTAGATTTTCCGCTTTCATAGTGTAACAAACAATTCGTCATGAATGGATGATTGTTTCTCTCTCTCATTCTCTCTCTCTCTTTTATATTTGCAAGTAGATTAGCTAGATAAGTATTTGTCGATCTGATCTCTTGCTTCCTAAAAATACAAAAAAAATTAGAAAAGATAAAAATGACCAAAAACAAATAAAAGTGAAGCACGGATTTCATAAAGCTAAACGTTTTCCTCCATGTGTTCGACCCAGGACTCTCTTGGAGTTTCGGTATAAATTTTATTTGACCACGCGTTTTGCAACTACGATGATGGGTTACTTGTAACCTCGATTTCAAACTCGTGAAACATGTGCGATCACACCATCTGAGCCGTCTATCTTCTTTCTGTCGCAAAGGGTGCCATGGTGCTTGGATCGAGTTGATTTTCACATTGCCGGACTACAATCATCACTCTAAATCAATCCGTAAGGTTGGATTTTTCATCTGAAGCTCATATGGATGTCACATTGCCCCCTGGCCATTGATCTTCCTTGGATTTCATATGATGCTACTGGTCTCTGATCTAGACGATTTTGGAGGAATTAGACTTCGATCATCCATCTGAGGGCCTATAATAATTCTTCTTCTCTCCTGACCATAAAAAGGGACCTAATTAACCTAAAATATATACAACTACACTAAATGCAAAATGATGCATTCTATGTAATATTTATAACATGAAATGCAAATCTAAGCCTAGGAACATGCATGATTAGGAATTTTAACCTAAATAGATGTGTCTATATCAATAGGCAGTTCACCAAACATGATGTGCTTGGAGTATAGGACATGATAGATGGCATCTCTCTGATGATTCATCGCTAAAGAGAGACAAGTTTGGTGATGATATAGGATGACACTCAGGTTTTTGCATACCTAAGCAAGCAAGGTCAGTTTTTGGATTAGCTTGGAGAGCAAATCCACTCACTTTCAGTGATGAGAGAGCCCCCAAAGCTAGACGTACAGTAGTAGTAGCAGCTCCTCCTCAAGTACTTCAATACCCTCCTCTTCCCAACAAACCCAGTTGACTAGTTCACTAGTGTAGCCATCTTGCAGAACTACTGACATGCAGATTTCTCTAGTTTCAGGGCACAGACGTTGATTCTCCTCCACTACTGGACCTAGCACCAGCACCCCTCTATTCTCTCTAGACAACTTTGATATCGATGTTGAGTTTCCATTAGATATCGGGGCCCTTTTGAGTCTCTTCTAGATTTATTTCCTTATTCTGGCTTGTAGAGCATTATATTTATATTTTGTTTTTTGGTTTATGGAACTCTATTTGTATCTTGCTTTGTAGTGCGTTTTAGATTTGATATGTGAACTTTGTAGCACTTTCATCAAGTAATTTGAGATATCTTGCTTATCAGAAAATTGATATTGTTGCTTATCTAGCTTGCTTATAATTCTCTCAACTGTAGAGCAGCATGTCATGAATTACATGAAAATTTCAAAAAGGGGGAGCAACAATTACTTGTCAACATGATTTCCTAAATATTTTTGTTAATAACAAAGGGGAAAAAAATTTAATCATGCATCTTTATACTTATGCATCCTTAATTATAATTTCTTATCCTCAAAAATGGGGAGAATGTTAATACCTTTATTTTGATATAACAAAATTATGTTTTTATTGAGGACTAACCATTGTAGGATAAATTAAATCAAAGTATGATGTGTCCTTATCAATATTATTCAAACGCTTCGTGTGAAGAAGAAGACTTGAAGGTTGATTTTATCTTTATCGAGTCGAGAACTATGTAAGGAACCTCAATAGGATAACGAACGCTAAGTTTTCAGTATTTGCAAAGATCGTTCTCTTTTGAACCTAGGTCATTTCTACTGTTGAAAGGCCAGTACCAATTTTTGATCGACCATACCTTAATCGACCAACTCCTCAATTTAATCAATCAAAGATCTCTAACGGTCATATTGACTATTGATCGATCAACCTCTTTTATTTAATCAATCAAAATATTCCAATGGTCAAATTTCCTTTGAAATTATAAAGTTGATCAATATCTTCTTTTAATTGATCAACATTGAATTGATTAATGCTTTCACTTAATTGACCAAAAGTATTTTTAATCGACCAAATCCATATTTTGATTGATCAAAGCTATATTTTCAGTATTTCAAAATAGGTCAAAAAACACCTATAAATAGGAACTCCGACCCCCTCTTCAAAACTCTCCTAGAATGCTTTCAAAAAGTAAAACACACATTTTCTCTAGTGTTTTCGTGCCTCTACGCCTACAACTATTGAGATTCAAAGCACGTTCCTTTACGATTCAAGAAAGCACGAATTGTTCTAATCTTGCTGAGGTTCTATAGGAATTATTGCCATATTCTTTATATTCTGTTGTTCTTGATCTAGGAATCCAAGTTGTCTTGGAAGTCCTGTTGTTCTTCGTTTGGTTAGGTGTAAGAGAAGACATTTTGTAAGAGGTTGTGCCACAATCATTGAAGTGGTATATTAGTGGATTTGACTAGCATTTACTATTCGAGAAAATCCTAAGCTGAGAGGCTTAGGTAGTGGTTTTTACCTAGAAGGGTTTCCACTCTAAATTAGGTGTTATGTTTCTGGTCTATGCTTACTTTTTTTTTTTATCTGTGGTGAATGATTTTTTAAATTCTCATAGAAATAGATATTGCACTATTCACTCCTCCTCTAGTGTATACTTGATCCCTTAGGCTCCACACACACTTGCATTTCTTTTATATAAGCGGGTGAATAAGGTGACTGGATTGACTAATAAGACAGCCAAGTCTACCCAAGGGTTTATGCAAATACCTAAGTAGATTCGAGTCTTAGTTATTGATGTGATGAAATGAATCTAATGGGTGGGAGGTGGGGGAAGACTTACAGAACCTTCGGCTGCACTTTTCTCCCACCTATACTGCTTTGGCTCGCCATGGGAGGGTATTTGCAATCACAAAAAGAGTAGAGAAAATTGGGCTAAAAGTTAAGTATAGAAAACATGGGTAAAAATGAAAGATCGTTGCCTCTCCAGCAACAAAGCCATAATGATATTCGAGAAATTTGTGTCAAAAAATTAGGGTTTTGGGTTTCAATAGAGGGAAACTCGTGTCATCATATTTCCATAGAAAATTTCAATGTATCAAATAATATTTGTAACCAAGATGGTAAGTTCCAGGTAGAACGTAGGGAGGCAATGCTTGATTTAGGAAAATCTACATTTGCTTTTATTTGTTATTGGTATTTTGTCATTTGTAATTTTTTTTTTGTATTTTAAGGTAGGCAGAATATCAAGTAGAGTTATTTAAACTAATCTACTTAGCAAATAAAGAGAGAAGAGATAGAGAGAGAGGTCATGCCAAATGATTTGGCACGACTAGGACTTAATGACCATGTCGACTACACGCACTACGCACTAGGGTGCGTAAGGGTCTCTCTGTGGTACCTACTTGCGAGCATGGTGTGTGCGTATCGTGTAGCATGCATAGGCACAAGAAAGGGAGAGTGGCAACTATTGAATCCAAGATGAAGGGTTGTGATTGCATGAAGAGTTGGCTTTAGATTACGCCCTTAGCGAGCTAGGGCATGTCAAATTGCATGTTCATCGTGCTTGCCTCCATCCGTCGTGCCATGTGGCAGAATCTTCACCACTTGATCATGATTAGATGGTTTCCATCACGTGAGAGTAGTAGGCTCAAACTGTGAAGCACACACTAGTGTTGATGTTGCCCAGCAAGGGTTGCCCGATCGCTATCGAGTGGTCAAATTTGGATTCCAGGTGAGCTGAGGAAGGGGTGCGGAGGTGTTTTGAACCTACATCCCCTCATGAATGAGGTCCGTGCAGCACTGCACTATTGTTGGTGAGGTGCTATTGTAGCCATTGATGCAAGATCGGACGATGGACATTTCACGTGGCTCACCCTTTAGGAGTGGGAAGCTGAGATGAGTAGGCATCTGAGATTAAATCTCAGTGATTGCTGGTGATCCAACGGTTGAGATCGTGTGATGGAAGCACCTTTGAGGAGGAGAAATGGTGCTGACGTAGTTTGGATGGCTGAGATGGCACCACGTGCTGCCATCTTGGTCGTCCAACTTCATCTCTTGATAGGTGACTCTACGGATGTTGGATTGGGTCAATTTTCACACTATTAGGTTGTGATCGTCAACTCGAACCCATCTGTGCAGTCGGATTTGTCGTCTGAGGTTCAAATTTACATCCCCTTACCACTTGGCTATCGATCTTCTATGGCTTCTAGTGAATGCTACAGATGTTCGATCGAGGTGATTGCAGAGGCATAGGACTTCGGTCATCACCCCAATCACATCCATATGGTCGAATCTTCCATTTATATCCTAGAGATGTGTCACCTTGCCTCCTGGCCATTAAAACACAAAAATTATTATACAATTTATTTAAGTTAAACTGAATGCAAGATGATGGATGATATGCATTATTTACAATGATAAATGCTTCTCGTTTGCCTAGGAACCCACATAATAGGCATTTTATCATGAATAAAAATATATTTATCAAGACTCTCCTTTCCTGATTGTTGATGAGGTGTGGCTCATTGTAGCTAAAATGCTTAAGTTAAGCTATAATCTAGGTTAAACACTATCATATTAACATAATAAATGGGTTACGTGTGACAATTAATGGAAATGACCAAAATACTCAATTTGTGTCAAAAACACATAAATAGGTCACATTTGAGATATTCTATACATGAAACACAATTGGATGATCCAAATGTCAATTGAACACCTATTTGTGATTCAAAGTACAAATTAATGGTTGAATTAAGTTCCAACATGTTCAATTGACATTCTATTAAAACCTCATTGCATTTGGACATCACTAGGACCTTGTATTTAGACTCTTTCACTTTGGTCCTTCATACCATTACATTTATTCTCATTTGAAAGCCTTAGGGGCTTATTTGCAAACCACTAGGGACCTTTTGGTCTTGAAACTAGCCACATATGGGCTTCTCTTGCAATTTCTCAACCGATTCACTTTATTGGCCTCCTTGCGTAATTTCTCCATTACACCTGCAACTCGCCCATTCTACAGTTCATTCATGAAGAAAAGGAGCAACAGCAATCATCCATTTTCGGCTCAGCTAATTAATGGTGGATCTTCCACCAACCCCTTTCCACCGGTGAGAGCACCATCGCATCGGTCCTTAGATCTGATCCAACAGCTAGATTCCTTCATGAAACTTCCTGCACTTCTGTCAAAGTCGTCCCCATCACCCAAACCCTTTATGCCATTCTTTGATATGTAATGCCCAGATCGTCCTTGTGCCTTTTTAAGGAGCTCCCTAGTGACCTTATTTCTTTGATCGAGTCCCTCCCTCCTGAGTCAATCACTTCATCCATATCTCCAACTCTTTCACCCCTTCATCGACCATTAATGACTGTTGTGGTCTTCTTCTTCCTTAATTCATCGCCATAGCCACCAACTGTGGATCCAGGGACCTTAATCTCTCTGTTGGAGACTCTCTCCTCCCCCTTCATCATTGTAGTGACCAGCTATAGCCCAGGAATCCCATTTCATTGTTAGCTAGTCTTTTAATTACTTTCATAGATTACTTTACTGCTTTCTAGTTAAATTTAAATGCTTTCTAGTTAGTTTAGATTGCTTATATTGGAATTTATCACTTAATTGTGTCTAATTAGGATTAAAATAGTTTTAGCACTTGATTTCCTTGATCTAACCCCTCTGATCAATTCGAATCAAAGATGTGATTTCACTGTGTCATTTTGATCTATGTTCGTTCCCTTTCACCTCATAATTGCCTTCACTCGATTCCTCATTGTTCTTAATCCGCAAACTACCCTATCCATCGGAGCTAAATCGGATCTGAAACTTTTTAGCTTTAATATCCAAATCATGCTCAAATCCACCTAGGTGTCTCTCCATTCATTTCTTTTGATCATAAAGACCCCCATCTGGTTTTAATTGTGTCAATTCGCTCAATTGATTTGAATTTGAGTTTTATGCCCAATCGAGAGATGTGGGATTCAATATGGTTTCAATCGAGGATTAATTGAGTGAATTGAGTTTTTATTCATCTAATTGGATGCAATGTGATGATTCTGAGGGATTTTAATTGGATTGTTGGTCTTAAATGAGCATATGCCCAATTTATTCTTCATTTTGGGTAGCTTTGGGCAGGGAATCTCAGATGCATTGAGATGAGGCTTAGCAATGACCCATCTGGTTCTCTAGGATCACGTTGAGATTGTGAATACTGATTGATAGTGTGTAGGAGCCCTAGGTGAACAAAATCACCTGAGCAGATTCAATTTAAATGCCCACCTGGGTGACAATGTCTTCTAAATCAAACTGAGTTCAATCTTTTAATCAAGGCTCAAATGAGGTTTAGAAGACCTAATGAAGATTCGAAATCAAGTTGCAAGTGGAATAAATGTCTAGTTTAATCTAATTATCTTATGTTGTCCATGGCGAAGAGGAAAGGATTAAACTAGGGTTTTAGGGCTTGTAGACTATTAATTGGGTTTTCAGTGATTTTCAGATCTTTAAAGGAGTTTCTACGTAAGGGAAATGTGGATTTTATTGATCTTTTTTAGATCTGAGCAGTAGCAGTAGCTGCTTTGTTCTGCTGATCTGGAGGGTTTTTCTTCTATGAGACATGATTCCATATTTGAGTGATTTATGGATGAACTGATTTTCTTGGTTGAATAGAAATCCTCAGAACTAGTTTTCCAGATCAGATGATGTTTTGTTTTTCCTCAAATTAGACCGTGAAGGTCTGATCCAACCTTCTGATCAGCAGCAGCAACAACAACTGGTTTGAGTGATTCTAAGGGACTTGAGTTGAATTTTAAGTTCTAACTATATTGTTCATGTAGTGTGATGATAGATCATCATGTATAAGAATTCATGTATTGCTCTTGGACTGAAATCTGATTGAAAATAGCATATAAATGATTTCAAAATTTCTGTCAGTAGTTCTTGAGCATGCAATCTGTCCAAATCTGAATTTGAATGGAATCTAATGTTATTAATTATGTTTTAATGTTCAATTATGTTGAATGATGTTGTCTAGATGCGGTTGAATGTTTATCTTCATCTCCAGCAGCTTAGATCTCATTTTGAAGGCTTAGGTTGCATATTTCAACTCCATTTAAGCCTACATTGTGACAAATTGTAAATACTTAAAAAATACAAAAATCATGCAAATAAATAAAATAAATATGTCTTGAATTATATTAGAGTTAGTTTTAGGTGTGTGTCAAATTAGGATATGTTTTGAGTCCTCTAGTTGGTAGAACATACTAGTAGACGCTTAGGTTTATTTTGGTATGAAATAAACTCAATATACAAAACACCAAAAAAAGACTTCTCCAGCTCTTCTCAACTTTTCTCTCTCTTCCCGTATCTCTAAATAACATGAAAAGAACATAAAAATCTAAAAAATCCCAAAATTCCATAAAATACATTGTATATACTATTTGTACTTGTATATATAATTTAATACTAAGTTAAGTGTAAATAGTAAGTATATATCTAAAATGTACATGAATAACTTATATAATTACTATATTCATTTAAATACATATTTATGCTGATTTAAACAGTATATATCATAATTATATAATTATATATATATATATATATATATTTATTTATTTATTTAAATTATATGTACATAAACCTATGTAAATGCAAATAGAGATGTATATATCTATAATCATATTTATAACAGTAAATATATATTAAAGTAATTATAATATATAGAATGTACCTGTATATTTATTTAGTTATGTATTTATTGCATATAAATAAGTTCTTAAGTTAATTAGATAGATTATTACATTAATATAAATTAAATTAGTAAATTAATAAATTACTGAAGTAGATTTTGTTGTATATTTTTATACTATAATTTTAAACTTGCTTAATATATTTATAACTCATTTATACTGAAGAATAATATTTATAATATAATTATGTATATATCTATGTAAAGTGTGCATTTAATTATATAAAAATTAGAATAAACAACTAAAAATAAATCAAAAAATATGTAATAAATAGTTAATAATGTTGGTTAACTAAATTATAAGTCAATTGAGTAATTAAATTATCAATTGGTACATTAATTAATGAATTAAGTATCAAATCAACTTGCATATATACTTCAATAACTTTAACGATTTTTTAAATATAATTAAATAATTAATTATTGTAAATACAATATACCAATAAGAACCCCTATGTATAAGGTTCATGTCTATGTAATTTAACTTGAAAATAAAGATTAATTGATCACCTAAAGTGGTGCCTGATCATGCAACTAATCACATAATGAATCGCTGTGTGAATTGGGGTGCCTTAAGTGCCAGCTCAGTGGGAACTGATTCTGAAACATTGCATATAATGAAACATGCTTGTAATGGGGCACGTTGCAATGAGAATGAAATTAAATGAGCATACAGGTACTTGGACATGTGTGGGTGCATGCATGTTGGCTCATATAGGCAAGTGGGCTGGGAGTCAATGTTGGGACTGATTAAGCCTGAAGCTATACACTAATCCACAATTAAAAAAACTAGGGCCTGCCTAGTAATGGTACTCATCTGATCCCTTGTGGGTTGTAGATCCTATGAATGGTGGACCTGCAAATCAATGAATTTTGGTGTAGAGTCTAACTTGGGTTAAGGTTAAAAATCTTGTTAAGTGTTGAGTATGTGTGTTGTGCAGTTAGTGTGCTTAGTGTTAGTTTGTGCTAGTTGTATGAGTGTATGTGTTGTGTATTAAGTGTCCGTGTGTTATGTGTGTATAAGTATAAATATAAGCATATAGTTAGTATATATCTATATATATTAGTACACTATACATGTATATACGTTTAGAGTAGATAACATATCCTTTTTGCCTTTTTGTGCATATATGCTTTTAAGGTTTTTAGAGACATTTATATACGTCAGTCTACATAGTATTATATGTCTGTATAATATATTACATATGTTAGTATAATGTATATTTAGTATTTTGTGTCTTCATTTAGGCATTACTTAGTGACTAGTGTACATAACTAACCCAGATTGGTTTAGATTATTTTTGATGCCTTTATACTTGTAAATATCCTTAAAGCATTATCATTAACATTGATTCACCCTTCTTACATAATTAACTTAGATTGTTTAATCCTTTAATTAATTCATTCTTTTTTGCATAATCTTAACAGTTTTGGAATAACAGGTCATTTTTTGCATCATAGAGTGATATATAACAATAACTGCCTTTCAGTAAATGACGTGGAATAAAACTACTAAAAATTGAATATAAATAAAATGACATCCATCTGGATTGCAACTATACTACAACACAACGACTAATTAACCGTAATTAACATGCGATCCAGAAGGTTCATAATTTTTTGCCACCGTTGCTAGGGATTTAAAGCAGATAATGGTGCGATTTTATGATGTTATGTATAGATGCAAATAGCTACCCAAGTAATTCTCAGGCAGGTGAGTTTTTCATCTAAAGGTCCATCTACCTTGAACTCACCTTAGTTATCCAATTGAATTTGGTGCCTTGATTGGACCTGATACATATCCAACTCCTCATCTTTTCTATAGTGTATGCATAGGAAGAGGTCCTTAGGACCAGACGTATGGCCTCCATTAGTGGTTCATTCTTGTCGAGGTCAAGCTCCAGCCAACTTATTTAGGCCTTCTTTTGATCCGATCCACATCTCTTCTACATCTAATTCTAATTCTCCACCTTCTGATTCAATAGAGAACCAAGAGGACGAGGGTGATATCCAACACCTTCAAAACCAGCTATCGACTCTAATGAACTTGATTAATTTACTAGCTAGCCCCCAACAATGTCCACAATTGTGGGATCATTATAATCCCATAGTTGTTCCTATTGAGCCTAGTGCACGAATTCCTACTGGGGAGCCTGATACTAAGCTAAAGCCAAATATTGTTGGCTTAATCCCCCATTTCCATGGATTGGGTTCTGATGACCCATTCAAACATATTCAAGAGTTGAAAAATTTGGCCCATACCCTCAAGCCAAATGTCCAGAACCAGACCATCCTGCTCATGAAGATGTTTCCCTAGTCCTCACCGGAAAAGGTTGCCCACTAGTCTCAGTCCTTGACTCTGTTGATGAACACTTGGGATGAATTACAGGCTGAATTTCTCAAGAAATTCTTCCCAACGAGGCGTACTAACACCTTGAGGCACTAAATCATGCATTTCACACAAAATGCTAGGGAACGTCTTCATGAGTAATGGGATCAATTTCAGGATCTCATGCGAAAGTGCCCTCATTACAAAGTACCTAAATGGGAACAAGTCCAATCTTTATACCAGGGACTCCATGAAGATATTCGACTTTTTGTTAATGCGGCCTACGGAGGTAACTTCATGGGTAAAGATGAGGACATCGTTTGGGAGATTCTCGAGAATATGTGAGAGAACTCCATAAACAATGAGTCCATGGATTGTTCGAATGAAGGACTACCCATGCGCGAGGAACACACGAGGAGCACATAAGGCATGAGACCTACCCTCTTCCATCGATCTGGAATTCGTGGCCAGTCGATTGGACAAGGTCTCTATTAGCAAGAAGACATTGGATGAGTTAACTCGCCAACTATAGAAAGCCACTTCTTAGCAAAGCACATTTGCACAACCACCCACAGGGAGGGAGGTCATGCATAACATTCACCACTACTCTAGGATGGATGCCTATCCATCCACTTTTGATTTGGGGTTTCGAGGAAACTTTGACCCTTCTCACTCCAGTTGGGGGATCGTTGAACCTCAAATTTTTTATTTCTCTGGAGTTGCTCAACCCTGTGAGGAACTCTACACCATCCAGAATGACTGTTACTCCAACTTTTACAATTTGGATGGCGTAATCATCCTAACTTCCTCTGGTCAGGGAATTCTAACTCTCAAAATTCTAGACCTCAATATCAACCCCGACCATAAAATTCGCACTCATATCAACCGACTCAACCTAAGCCTAACCCGAATTTTCAATCCAAGGCTAGTAAGGATGATAAAATGAGCATGATTTTACAGACTCTGGCTGATATGCAGAAGACTAACGCTACTATGCAGAGGCAGCATAACGCAAATATGGCAGATGTGCACAACTAAATTGTGCAAATGGTTGGGACTCACCACCTAGGTGCATTACCCTCACAACCTCAGCCAAACCCAGCCAATGTACTGAAAGAAAGGTATGTTGCAAGCCCAAATCAATGCCAAACCCACTATGTTCAACCAGGCCCATCTACACCTATGTAACAGAATGTGTTAGAGGCATCAACTTCAAACCCTAATTTAAGACAACAGTAGCAACAGCCACCAATCCTATCCACTCATCCTTACCCTGCATGATTACATACAATAACAACATGTAGTGGTAAAAGTACTAAGGACCCAGAATATAAGCCATATACAAAACCCAGTCATAATACTTACCAACCTGGGGTGGTTATCAAGGATAACCAGGAATCACCCAAAATCATCCTAGAAGTACCCAGAACTGCAACCTTTCTTGAGGCCTTAACCAAAGGAAATAAGGGTAGGAAACAACCACATATTGATGAGGACTTGGTTAAGCTCGTTGAGCAAGTCCAGATTAGCATTCCCTTGATGGATGTTGTTCATCACGTACTGGCTTACGCCAGATTTTTGAAGAATTTATGTACACCAAAGAGTAAGCCAAGAAATTCTAAAGGAAGTCCTATTGTGTTATCGAAGCAAGTTAGAACCATTATTTTGAGCAATCTTCCTTAAAAATTAAAAGATCTTGGCACCCCTCTAATCTCCAGCAAGATTGGAGACTTAGAATTTGACTGAGCTCTTTTAGATTTAGGTACATCCATTAACCTCACTCCTACCTCCCTCGATTATTTTTTGGAATTTGAATTTAAGCCCATGAAGGTAACTTCGCAGCTAGCAGAGCGATTTATTAAGTCACCCCATGGAGTTTTGGAGCATGTAGTTGTTAGAGTCTGGACTTCTATTTCTCGGTTGACTTTATTGTCTTAGATATGGATACACTAGAGAATCTGAAACATACATCTATTATCTTGGGGAAACCATTCCTAGCAACGGCTAAGGAAAATATTAACTATAAGGAGGGCTAGATGGAAATTAAATTTGGGGATAAGATGATGAAGATTAATATCTTTAAGGCCCATCAAGGAATTAATTATGGTGCTATTGAGGAAGTGCATGTAATTGATACACTTCTTGACGACCCAATTATTGATAAATTCGACTTGACTAGCCTTAAATTAGAGCCTCAACAGACCCAATCCCAATTACACCTTGAGGAAGCATTGTTGATTAGATTCCACCTATAGCTGCTCCTCAGGCCAACCTCGACCTTCCTATTGCTATTGAGAATCAGGTACTTGACTTGAAACCACTTTCTGACAACCTAAAATACATATTTTTGGGCAGGAATAACACATTTCTTTGATTATCAATTCTACCCTTACCATTGATCAGGAAACACATTTGATTTCTGTCCTTTGGGAGCATCGCAAGGATAATGGTGAGAGAGTGGCGCGTGTGTAACTTACCCGCACGGATCTTACCTGGCCACGAACACAAGATCATGCGTGATATCAATTGTAAAAAAATATGGCACAACAAGAATAATCCCACAATATACCCAATGATTTATAGTAGAAACCCCTATGGGTAAAAACCACTACCTCATTCTCTCGGCTTAGGATTTTTCTGACTAGGCAATGCTAGTCAATCCACTATCACGTACCACTCGAAACGAGGGTAGCAAATCCTCTTACATGAATCCCTACTCTTTTCAACCTGAAGAGAAGCACAACAAGAAGGGGTCTTCCCAACAACTTGGGACTCGAAATTAAAGCAGTCGTTAAAGGTAAATATAATAGAATCTATGGAACCTCAAAAGAAATCAAACCGAATTTTTCATAGAGGTATTTGATTAGTGTGCTTTTTAAAGCATAGAAGTAGAAGCATAGAAGTACTTGAGAGAAAGCACAAGAGCACTTTTTCTAGAGAGATTTCTTCTTGGAGTGTGTGTTGAAAAAGGGTTACCTTGGCCCTCTATTTATACTAGAAAATAAACCAGAAAAGGAAGTAATCCAAATCCAATTGGTCGATCAATTAAGTTAGTTTGGTTGACCAAAATGACTTCTAGTCGGTCAAACTAGTTATTTAGTCGATCACCTATTGGTCAATTAATTAAGCTAATTTGTTGATCAAAGGTATGTGAATCAACTTCCTAACTAATTTATGTTGGTTTCATCAATTAATTAATGTCTTGGTTAATCAATTAAGCTAAAAACATGATTTTTAGAGATCTATGTTTAGCACAAAATTCATTCAACATTCCTTACAAAAGATCCTAGACTCAAGGAAAATAAAAAGACTCTACGAGAGATATCGGTGATCTTCTTGCTCCATTCCATGAAACAATGAGAGAGTCCTGAAAGATTAGTCTAGACATATAGCATAATTTTTGTGCATCAAAACAGAGGTACTTACATTCTCCCCCATTTCGATGGCAAGAAAATTATAATTGTGTAGAGAGTTAAAAAATTTACGAGTTATGCATAATATCTCCCCTTTTTGTTTCGACAAAAAGTAAAGTAGGCAATTCCCAATTTTAATCATCTCCCCCTTAAACAGGTAATTGAAGCTAGAATTTTAGCATGTAGCTTAGTTATAGAATTATAAATATGCAGTTGAATTAATAAAAGATAAGTATACATTAGAAATATATCAAGCAGAATAAACTGGTTGATCAAGTAACAAAATTACAATTATGCATGAGAGAAAATAAATAATTACTTTAGAACTACTCCCCCTATCAACATACATCTTTTACTCCCCTTTTTTGTTATCCATGAAAAGAAATATATCAAATGACTTTGTTATCAATCATACTTAAACAAGTGAAATTCTAAGAATGAAATTGACATTTTTCTGTCCCTTTTTCAAGTAATATTCTACCAAGCATGATGTCAAATTAATCATGTTCATCATATGAAAATTATCAACTTCATGATAAGGAGATGATGATAGTCTAACACAATTACTATATCAAAATGAAAGGAAGTGTTAGGTAAGAGTTATACAGTCCAACAAAGATAAAGATGCTAAATGGTATAAAGAAAGTGATCTTGATTCTCCCCCTCAAACAATGATCCCTTATCAAGGTTTGGTTTAGATTATTTTTCTTCCCTTTTTGTCAAACAACAAGAAGCTATAGAATAAGTCTATTTTGATCCCCTCAAATTTTTTTTTTAATCGCATGATAGCTCCCCCTATTTAACTACATAAATGCTCAATTAATTTTATGAAAAGAAAAACTTATTTATAACTAAGTAGGTAAGAAAGATTTAGTTTTAGGAATCATACCTGCTAAGGTATAAGGAGTTATACATAATAGTGGTAGCTAGGTGGAAGAGGTCTCCACCAAAAATCTAGCATCCATTGACCTTGTTGGTTACGCCATCTTTCCTAGTCAAATTAATGATTATTGTCTTGTTGAAGGTTGCTTCGCCAATTGTGATTTCCATGTTGATCTTTCTCAAAACCTGTAATGTAACGACCCGGTTCCCGAGTCCCTACGAGACACGAGAACCGGACCGACTCGACTAATCCCAAGACCTAGTCGTCCAATGAGGAAGTAACCAAAAGAGTAGTAAAATAAACCACATTCAGCATGAATATAACTAACAGTAAGAAAGTACAGCAGTAAGGAAAGAAACTACTATAGTATATACCACCACAACAGTAGAACAACATTTATCATATAACATGAACTGCAGGTAAAGAAAAGTACAGCGGAAACAAGAACTACTCACTATAATGGGAACAAAGAGGTACAAAAGACAGAAGTAACTCTACTGGACCCTACTCGGCCCAGCGTCCTCTGCAGCCGCTGACCCTAGCTGCTCAACACCTGGTCCTGAAAAAGGTAACGAGTGTAACATGTCAGCAAAACGCTGAGTAGAGTGGCAACTAAAACTAAAGACAACAGTAGAGTGTACAGTAGCTGTTATGTTCTATTACTTTCTTTATTTACATCTTTCAATTGTCTCACTATTTCATTTATTTCTCAGATCTTTTACTTGATCTCGAATGTTCCTCGTGGGAACGATCTTGATTGCAGTCTTTTCCAAAAAGTAGAAGTAGCACGTGGTGCTCTCCTGGCCGGGAGAGTCCCCCGTGGTGATCCTACCCTCAGTCAACCACCCCAAGGTCACTGACAGACGTAATGGTGACTACGGCACGCGCGATAAACGCATAGGTAGCTAACCCGTACTGGCACGCGGTCAGTCGTTTCCGTTAACGGGTGCGCCCAAAGCACAGCACGGAACCAGTACAGGGCAGAGCCCTCTCAGTAACAGGGGTCCAACCCCTCCACAGTAACCAAACCGGGGCCTTGCCCCTCCACAGTCCACGCACCATCGCCTGACTACCCTGGTTTGCCCCAGCGGGCCTAACAAGTCGGTGTGGGAGGCTAGTAGAACCCCGAGGCCCGTGGGGTAGCTAGTACCTCCCTACACTAGTAGCTCTCCTCGGTACTACGTACGCGAGGGCCAGCAAGTCGGTACAGAGTGGCCAGTCCTAACCCCGGGTCCCTGGGGTGGCTGGCTCCGCTCTGCACTAAACAGGGGGGACAGTCGCTCTCCTTGGTACTCCATACTCAAGCGCCAGCTCACTTCCCCAAAACTATTCCATTCACTTTCCAGGAGTTCTACTCCTACTTCCCCGTAGGGTTCCATCCTTTTTTACTCAAACATCCAGGTTTCAGTTTCCAGTTTCACATTCTTACAATCCATGTTCTCAACCACGTTATCTATTCACAACAGGCAGCTGTTAATTCAAATTACAGGCAGCTTTATATCTCTTTCCATTTTCCAAGACTGCAGTATTATACATTCCACTAGTTTTCCCATCCTAGGATTCATGCCATATCCTAGGATCTATCATACAATCTAATTTTCCAGTCCTAGGATTCATGCAACACCTAGGAGCTATCATTCCATCTATTTCTCATTCCTAGGATTCATGCAATGTCCTAGGTTCTATTTATGGTTTCATAATTTAACAGATTTTATTAATAACTTAAAGCCACTCTACCAGGTACAATGGGAGTAATGGGGGCGTGATCGGGAATCCCGCGTGCCTCCGCGACTCCCAAGACTGCAACTGAACGTGGTCCTATCACAAGGATCAAACACAAGAAAAGTCTCAAAATAGTGTATAGCTACTGTAGACGGGTAGAGGAATTAATTCTGAAAAGAATGCAACTCGAATCGCGGAAAACGGAGCCCGAACGGGTCCTAAATGGGTTGAAAAAGACGATACTGCGCAAAATCAGACGTCTGGAACTTCTTCCAGACGTCTTAAAAAGTGGATCAGAGAATTACCTGCTCAGCGTGGTTTCCCAGACGTCTAGAAGTCTGCGGGGATGTCTGGCCTAGCTCCCAGACGTCTGGAGGTCGCTTCCGCCGTCTGGTACAATAGCCAGACGTCTGATTCGCATTGGATGGCGAATCACAGAGCCTGCGCACAGCCAACTCCCTCCCTCAGTACGGTCAGTCGACAGGAAGGAAGAAGAAAGCGGAAAACTCACCTTTCAGACGTCTGTAAGATCTTCCAGACGTCTCCCTCTCCGTCTGGCTATCAACCCAGACGTCTGATTCTGGAAATTTTTCCAGAACAGGGCACCACTCGGCCTCCACTCGCGACGCTGCCCGCATCACACCTCGCGCGTCTGCTGCTCAGACCGCAGCAGGTCCCTCTCCGCGTCATTCCGCGCCTCCTGCGCCCTCCGCCGGCCGGCCAAGCCACTTCGGCGAGCTCGCCCTCATGGCAGAGCCCCGCCCTCGCACGTCGCACCTCCTCCGCGCTCACTGCGGCCGCCGCTGCCGTCCTCGCGCTCACTCGCTCTCGCGCACAGGAAGGAGAAGAGGAAGGGGACGGTGGAGACGACAGGAGGGGAGGCGTGGCCTTTTAAGGCCGCGCGAGGAGGAGGGAGAGAGTGCGCGGCAGGTCTGCAGCCGCAGAGAGAGAGGGAAAAAGAGAGAGAGAGAGGAATCATGGGTCTGCGCGCACAGGTGCGTAGACGAATCTCTCGTGCGAAAAATAACTATTTTACAGATGTCTGGAAACTATCCCAGACGTCTGGATATGATCCCAGACGTTTGGTCGGACGTCTGGGCCACCTCCCAGACATCTTAAAAGACATCTGGGGCACGCGTTCATAACATGTAACACAATTTTCCACAAATTTTTTTGATACCCATATTCTTTTAGGTCCATGGTTGTTAGGTTCTTTCAAGTTAGAGTGTCCTTTAGACTCTCTTCTCTTAGCCTTTTGATATAAAAATGCATGCCTAATCTTCTTTTGATTCTTCTTTTTAGTGGCCTCATATTCTTCTACATATGTTCTAGTAGAATATTTGAGGTCATTAAGTGTAATCTCAAAGTGAATATATTGTTCCTTGAGGTCTTCTAGTTTCTCATGGAACTCTACATTCACAACTCTTGCTACATCTAATTCTCTTTTCTTATTTTCTAAATCTAGAGATAAACGAAGTTTTTCAATTTCATAACTAGTGCACTTATCTTTAAGTTTCTTATTTTCTTTCTTTAATCTTTTAGCTAAATTGCATAAATCATGATATGCATCTAATAATTCATCTAAGGTAAGGTCAAAGTTTACCTCTTCTTTGCTTGATTTTATTGGCACCATGAGACATAGAAGAGTAACTCTATTTTTGTGGCTTTCTTCCTCAATATCTAATTCTGAAGTTGGGTTGGAATCATCCCATGTTACTTCTTTGTTAATGGTTTATTTATGAATGATAGAAAGCAGGTTCCATATCTCATATGCACCTTTGCATGCAGCAACTTTTTCAAATTCCTCTTTAGTTAATGCACAAAATAGTGCTTTCATGGCTTTAGCATTATATGTCACTTTCTTCTCTTCTTTCATTAACTCTTTTTCTTTTTTCTTCTTTTTTATATATTTGGACTCGATGACATGCCAAATCTCAAAGTCATTTACTTTAAGAAAGATTTGCATTCTTCTTTTACAGCGACCATAATGTGATTTGTCAAATAGAGGTGGTCAAACAAATCATTGTCCCTCCATAAAACTTATTGCTGCGGCCATGTGAAGGTGAGGTGTAATGTTGCCTTCACGATCTAGCTCTGATGCCAAATGAGAGAGTGGCGCATGTGCAACCTACCTGCAAGAATCTTACTTGGCCACAAACATAAGATCAAGCGTGATACCGATTGTAAAAAAATATGGCATAATAAAAACAATCCCACAACATACACAATGATTTATAGTGGAAACATCTACAGGTAAAAATCACTACCTAAGCCTCACAGCTTAGGATTTTTGAACTAGGCAACACTAGCCAATCCACTATCACATACCACTTGAAACGAGGGTGACACAACCTCTTACAAGAATCCCTTCTCTTTTCAGCCCAAAGAGAACCATAACAATTGTGGGTTTTCCAAACAACTTGGGACCTGAAATCAAAGCAGTAGATAAAGATAAATACAATAGAATCCTATAAGAGAAGCACTTGAGGGAAAGCACGAGTGCTCTTTTTCTAGAGAGATTTCTTCTTGAAATGTGTGTTGAAAAGGCGCTACCTTGCACCTCTATTTATACTAGAAAATCAATCAGAATAGGAACTAATCCTAATCCAATTGGTCAATCAATTAAGGTAGTTTGGTAAATCAAAATGACTTCTGGTAAGTCAAACTAGTTATTTGATCGATCACCTATTTGTTGATTAATCAAGCTAATTGGTTGATCAAAGGTATATTAATCAACTTCCTAATTTGTGCTGGTTTGATAGATTAATTAATGTTGTGGTCGATCAATCAATTTATTTGGTCGATTAATTAACCTAAAAACTTGAATTTTAGAGATTTACATTTAGCATGAAATTAATTTGAGGTTCCTTGCAAAATATTCTAGACTTAAGGAAAATAGAAAGACTCTACGAGAGATATTGGCGAGCTTCTTGCTCCATTCCATCAATCAATGAGAGAGTCCTGAAAGATTAGTCTAGATAGATAACATAATTTTGGTGCATCAAAATCGAGGTACTTACAATTGGCTGGACCTTGGATGATCACACTGGCATAAGTCCTTTTTATTGTACTCACCAAATCTTTACAGAAGAAGGTTCACGACCTACTCGTGAAGGATAGTGCCGACTCAGCCCTAATCTACAAGAGGTCATGAAGAAAGAGATTATCAAATGGCTTGATGAGGATATTATTTTTCCCATCTCTGATAGCCATTGGGTGATCCCAATTCATGTCGTGCCTAAGAAGGTTGGGCTCACCATCAAGAAAACTGAGTCAGGAGAATCCATCTACACATGTATTGCAAATTCATGGAAAGTCTACATAGACTATAGGAATTTGAACACCTCCACTAATCGATGACATTTTGGCAAAGGAAAATAAGGGTTTTAACAACCTGTCGTCATAGCTCGCAAAACGCGTTATCAAATACAATTTATAACCGAAACTCTAAGGGAGTCCTAGGTCGAACACAGGGAGGTAACAATTATTTTCGTTGAAATCTATGCTTCATTTTGTTTCTTTTTGAGATTTCAGGGTTTTGTGATTTTTTTTGGTGTTTTCTAAAGAGAAGGGAAAGCAAGATAACTCATAAAGGAGATGAAAACAAATCTAATATATCATGCAAATGTTTATTACAATGTGCTAAAAAATACAAAAGATATAAGGGTGAGGAGGAATCTTCCAAATCGACTATTTGGTGAGATGATGATGCCTGGCAGTAGCTTGGACAAAGAGGGTAAGCTACTGGACAAGGGAGGTGAGATGCAAGTGGTCGTTGGGTAGAGGAATGCTTCACCAAGGCACAGAATGAGGATAAGGAGGTGGAGGTGATCATCTACTGGAATGGAGTTGAGAGGACGGCTCCAAGGCTTCTTATGAAGGCAGTGGGATGGATGAATATTTAGTGGGGATATAGGAGCATTACACTAATAAAAGGCCTTTGGAGCTTTGCTAGGCTACTAGAGTTGAGTAGGTGGGAGTAGAGTAGGTAGAGATGGTGAAGAATGGAAGTGTAGGGGTCCTTTTATAGTGGAGGGAAGAGCAAGAAATTCGTGTAGAGGGTTGTAGTGACAGTTGCAAGCGTCACTGAAGACCCCTACAGTTGTTGCTGAAGATCACGCTCCCACTGCTCACACCTATAGCTGCCCTCACTCCTACAGGCAATTAGTGATGGTTGCAAGAGTCACTAAAGGCCTTCCCAGGTTGTCGCTGAAGGTCTGCGCCAACTCACGCCTGCTACTGTTGTGCTTGTGTGTCCATCACATGTCGAGTCGTGCGTGCATGCGTAAGTTGTAATTGGGGTGCACCGGCCAGCGCACACGCACAGATGCGGGCGCACCAACCCGTGCCCATCACGCACGAATGCTATGCTTGGGACCCCCCATCACTGCAGTGCGGGTGCACAGGTTGGTGCTCCCACGTCTGTGTGTGTGCGCTGGCCAGTGCACCCGAATTGCTGATTTGGGGGGGTCCACAGGTCTCAAACCCGCGCTCCTTTGCAAGCTAGGAGCTCAACCATTGAGGCAAGGATGTATTTGAGTCACGAGGAGTGCATGGAAGCTGAGAGTGCAGAGGAACCTCAGTCGTTGGATCTTGATCCAATGGTTGTGGTACGAGATCTCTGATGACGAGGGGCACCAGTAGCCGTTGATGATTGATGTTGGGCGGCCTAGATGATGCCACATGGTGCCATCTGGGTCATCCATCTTCTTTCTGTTGCAGAGGGTGCCATGGTGTCGAATCAAGGTAATTTTCATGCGGCTGGATTGTGATCGTCACTCTGGATCCATCCGTACGGTCGGAATTTTCATCCGAAACCTATAAGGATGTCACATTGCCCTCCTAGCTGTTGATCTTCCTCGGATTGCATAAGGTTATATGGGATTCAGATTTGGACAATCTCGGAGGCATTGGACTCCGATCATCATTCTAATTAGATCCGTACATTATGATCGTCAATCCGAGACCCCGAAATAAATCTCCTTCCCTTCTTGCCATAAAAATGATGTAATTAAACTAAAATATACACAACTACTTTAGATGAAGGATGATGCATGCTATGCAATATTTATAACATGAAATGCAAATCTAAGCCTAGGAACATGCATGAATAGGCATTTTATCTTCAATAGTTGTGTCTACATTATCCACGAAGAAGGATCATTTTTTTCTACCCTTTATTGACTAGATTCTTGAGAAGTTAGAGGGAAATCAATACTTCTATTTTCTGGATGGATATTTTACCTATAATCACATGGCTGTTCATCCTAAAGACAAGGAAAACGCCACATCCACCTGCCCCTATGGAACTTTTACGTTTTGTAGGATGCCATTCAAACATTGAAATGCACCTGCCACCATTTAGCTATTCATGTTGGCGATATTCTTTGATATGGTGGGTGAATTTTTGGAAGTCTTCATGGATGATTTTTCTGCCTTTGGAAGGACTTTCAATGAATGCTTAGGTCGCCTAATGAAGATCGTCCAATAATGCATAGAACTAAATATTGTCCTAAGCTGTGAGAAAAGCCATTTTATGGTCCCAGACATCATCATTCTTGGGCACCTTGTGTCTAAGCAAGGTATCCAAGTTGGTAGTATGAAGATTGATTTAATATCAAAACTTCCACCCCCTTCAACTGTTAAGGACATTAGATCTTTTTTGGGGCACATCAGATTTTATCGATGTTTTATTTCTAATTTCACTAAGATCGCGAGGCCCCTGACTAATCTTTTATCAGAGGATTTTTCCTTCGATTTCTTTGACGAGTGTGTTGACGCCTTTAAAATTCTAAAGGACCGAGTCACCAAGGCTCCAATTTTGCAACACCCTAATTGGTCTCTACCCTTTGAGATCATGTGTGATGCTTCGAATTATGTTGTGGGGACAGTCCTTGGTGAAAAGTAGACTGGAAACCCATAGTGATCTATTATGCGAGCATGATGCTAGACGAAGCCCAGCGTAATTATACGCTCACTAAGAAGGAACTTCTGGAAGTTTTCTTTGCCTTGTTGAAATTTTGATAATTTTTTCTCTGGGCCCTCATTATCATAGACTCAAACCATATTGCTATTTGATACCTAGTTGCCAAGAGGGACACAAAACCCTACTTGATTGGATGGATTCTGCTTTTGCAAGAATAAAATTTAGAAATTTGTGATAAGGCTAGGAAATAGAATGTGGTTGCAAATCATCTGTCCCGCCTCCCCTCTTCTGTGATCGACCTGTCGGTTCCTATTATTGAGCACTTTTCAGATGAGAATCTTATGGGCATTGATGTTGGGCTTCCCTGGTATGCCGATATTGTTAGTTACTTAGCGTTGAACCATATTCTGTTGGATTGGCTAAAAGCCAAGAAAGGCAAATTCATTGCAGATTTAAGTATTATTTCTGGGAAGATCCATATCTTTTCTGCATCGTAGCTGTTCAAATCATCCAGAGATGTATTCTAGATGTTGAGGTCAATGATATCATCTCATTTTGCCATGACCAGGCCTACGGTGACCATTTTTCTAGGCACAAAACCGTAGCTAAAATCCTCTAGTGTGGCTTTTATTGACTGACGCTCTTCAAAGATGTGAACAATTACTGTAGGGTATGCACCATTGCCAAACCTTGGGCAAGATGAGCCATCGCGATATGATGCCCTTGAACCCGATTATCTGTGTGTGAAATTTTTTATATGTGAAGGATTGATTTCATGGGTCCATTCCTACATTCAAACAACTTCGAGTATATCCTTCTTGCTATGAACCATGTTTCCAAATGGACGGAAGCCATTCCAACACGAACCAATGATCATAAGGTGGTTGTCAAATTTATTCACAATAACATCTTTTCTCGATTCAATGTCCCAAAAGCTATCATATCGGATGGGTGGACCCATTTTATGAATGTGC
Source organism: Thalassia testudinum (assembly GCA_037157565.1). Lineage (NCBI taxonomy): Eukaryota > Viridiplantae > Streptophyta > Magnoliopsida > Alismatales > Hydrocharitaceae > Thalassia > Thalassia testudinum. Next base: position 123,475,330 of record JAZHRO010000014.1, on the reverse strand, counting down.
ATTTTTAGTCCATACCTAGAAAATATAGGGTATCTCTCTGCATATCTACCCCACATCATCCACAGACAAATGGATCGGCTGAGCTCTCCAACCAGGAGATTAAGAAGATTCTTCAGATTATTATCAGTCCAAACATAAAAGATTGGTCATCCCAGCTTCCAGAAGCATTATGGGTGTTGGTAACACCATCATTTGCCATAACTAGGTTGAATTATTTGGAATCAAGTGATAAGTGCTCCTGAATAATCACCTGAAGATCGTAATTCAACACAAATCCATTCTAAGGAGAGAACAACAAATTAGGGTTAATTTTGTAATTTTAACATCACATCATGAATGAGAGTAACCATGGGGTCACCTAGGGGTTAATTGAAGAAGAAATGAGCATTAAAGTCCAAAGAGTGGGTCCACACAAATAAAAATAGGGTTTCACACATTCTGAGAACCAAAACAGCACACCAAAACCTTAATTTCAATCCTGCTTAAATTAAAGAGGTTCTGGTCAAGATGAAATTCATCTAAACCTCCTAAAATTTATAGAAAGATATTCTAAGAGTTTTGGTACCCTTGGTTCTACCATCTGAATCCATTTTAACCTAGAATAGCATTTAAGATGGGATTCTACCCTAATTTGGGCTTTTGTGCAGATTGCCTAGTCAAATGTGGTCAAAACTCAAATCCAAGATCACCATCAGATTCCTTACATTAAGGCCAAAATTTGGGCCCATTCAGAGTTCATCTTGATAGAGTTTACAATTCAATCCCTAAAGTATTTATTCCTTACATTGAAGCCCATAACTTTTAGATTTATTACGATCAGGTCCCTAACTTTCTCATCTTCTTTGCATTCTAGTTCCTATCGCCATTGAATTTGTGAAAGCACCTTTGATCGAGATTCGAGAGAGGAAATCTCTCTCAAATCATATCCATATCCCTCCAAAATTGGAGGAAATGATCTTGAGGAGATACCCGATCATTTGAGCCATCTCATGAACCCTAAATCAAATCCTAGATCTCAGGCGAGCTTGAGGATTTTAGGGAACTTTTTCCCCTTAAATCGCAAATCAATCAGGCTCTTCCCTTGATTTAGAGCTCAAATTTGAGCTCTGTATAAAGCCTTCATGCTCCGAACGTCCTCCTTAGCTCAGTTTAAGGCCAAAAAGACCTCTTCTCCTACTTCCCTGGCCTGCTACACCACAGCTCCGATGACTTCCTCCTCCATCTTCCTACGGCATCCCAATGGCAAAATTGGGAATGCCTTCGTCTTCCTCTCCCTCTTACACCTCTCACTGGCCAAATGAGAGGCTGCCTACCCCTTCGTCGTCGTCGCTCCTCATCACCAGAGTATTCTCCTTCTCTAGCGCCAGCCAATCAAAATCGATGCCAATTCCTCACCCCCTTCTTCGGTAGCTAGGTCTCTCTTCTTCATCTCCTTCTTTAGGTTGGATACCACCCCTAAGATCCTCAATTTGACTGACAAACCACTGTCTCCCCCTCTGTCTTCTCCACAGTTGGCAACACCTCTGGTGAAGCCACCTAACCACACCACATAACCAAACGCATGCTAGGGGAGTAACGTACAATTCACTATACTACGACGCTACACGTACTTTAGATGATGTCTCTAGATCCAATAAACATTTTGGCGTCGTTGCTAGGGAGCAACTTGCCCTATCTTGCCCTATCTATTTTTTGATTGAGCAATTCACCACTAATCTTATCTTTCTTTGATTGAGCTGATTACTAACTTGCCCTATCTATTTTTTGTCGATTTTGCGAGGTACATCACGAGAAGAACTTCCATGCAATCAACCACTTTATGGTTAGGTAAAATTTCTCTTCTTCCCTAATCACCTCCTAATCTTAGGAAAAAGAAAAAAAGGAAACAAAATAAATTAGGATTCACATGCCTTATTTTCTTAGTAATTAACACTTAAAGGCATTTTGTTTCCTAATTAATTTGCAAAATTGATTTGATATCTAATTGAAGTTAAGATGACTTGATTAGAGATCTCCATCCAAATTTCCTGTACCTACTAGGGATATATACGAAAATTTCTAAACATCTTGGATGACTCACTTTCTTTTTTGAGTTCAAGGTCTAAGATTTGAGATCAAATTGGATTTGAGAATAGAGCCAATTAGGGTTTCCACATTAGGGTTTTGAAGTGTTAGTACACCTTTTCCTGCAAGAAAGGAAACTAATCCACCAGCATTCGTGTGCTACTTAAGCCCTTGTTTGAACTGATCTACCCAAGAGAACCCTAAAATAAAGGCTCTAAATTAACTTAAACCCTAAAATTTGGACCTAATAACTTGAGAGTCAATTCAGGGTAATTTTGGGTCTTGACCAAAATTTCATAATAAACTTTAGGGAAGGTCAGGTGAAGTTGGTCCACTTTGTGGGTCAACCAACCTCCAAATTAGGTCACAATTTGGATCAACTTCTGAATCAAGTGAAATTCAAGCATAAATTAGGGCTGAAATTGGTAGACTTAAGGTTTCAATTCATACATTCCGGTCTACTTGGAACCATGGTGACAAGGAAGGTCAGGTAGGAGAAACCTTGTAAGCTGTGGGGACGCTCTACCATGTAGGGGTCTTTGTGGGACTCTCCCTTCTTGGCTATCCAAGTAACTCTCAGGTGTGTGGATTTCTGATTCAGAGGTATCGTCTACCTCGAAATAGGCTTAGTCATCCAAAATTTTTTGGGTGGCTTCATTGGGTCCAATTCATATCCAATCCCTCATCTATTCTCTAGTGCACATACGTAGGAGAGGTCCCTAGGTTTAACCTAGAGGCCTCCATTAGAGTTAATCTTCTATGAGAAATCTGACCTGATCTGATCAATTCAATCTGGACCTGAATTTGATTCTACATCCTGATTCACCACCTGATTTGAAAATGCAACCTAGCAACATGAGAGATTTTCAGTAAAACTGAATCCCATATGAGCCTAAAAGAGAAAATGATCGAGGCTACCCCTTAGACATAGGGAAGAGTATTACAAAACCTCAGATCCATTTAGCAGAGTTTAGGTTAATATGTCAAAAACAACAAACCTTATTTTGAACCATGTCCATCTAATGTTGACCCAACTAATAAATGATTCAACCTAGGATGCCCTCATATCAGAATTTAGCAAATTATGGGAATTGCATAGCATAGAGGGCATATAATGTATTACAAATCCCCACTTTGGGAAATACACCAAGATCTCATTGAGAAACATGGAAATATGTTGAATATGTTACATGAATCCATTAATAAAAAATATCTCAATTTCCACCTGGAACTTTATAATGAATCTTGAAACAATTTTAAGGATCAATATGATTTCCTAAAGCCCGGGTTCAAAAATCAAGGTTGTTGTGGACCTCCAACCCAAATGGAATCTGATTCAAATTTTGTAGAAAATGACATACCAGATTAAAATGTGGGTAGGGTTGATCCAGTTTATGATCCAGCCATAGAGAGCTATGAAGCTGGTTCATCTTGCCTTGATTTACCAAACACCTGTGATGAGCTTGAGCCAGAACCTCTTGAGGATGTAATTCCCGCACCTTATCCTATTAAGGTAATCCTCGAAAGTGATTCTGACATCCCAATATAACCATTTCCAGATTTTACTGACCTAATTCCTACCCCTGACCTAAAATCTAGATCTGAACCTATTTGGGATAATGATGAGGCCCAATGTGATGAAAATCTGATTTTAGATCTGAATTGTTATTTTGAGCCTATATTTAATGATTACAACTCTTTAAACTCCTCAACAAATTGATTTTCGAAAGTCACATCGATTTATAATATAGAAATAGAGGTGTTGGAAGAGTTGAGATTTGATTGGATCTACCCTAGGAGCCAAGAACTTGAGTCTATGATTAATAACAACACCCCTTTGAGCTCAGAATCTGAGACCAAGTTAGACCAAAGTCAGGTTGTTGACTTCATGCATCATGATTTATTCAATGGTGGAAATTTGATCTTGAATCAGGTTCAAAAGCTGATTACCACAAATTCTCTGATGATTTCGAAGCCTTAGTTTGATTTTGGAGAACCTTTGTTTCCAGATGATTATGGACCAATTTACGACCTCAGTATCCCTGATCCATTCTTTGATTTTGATTCTGAGGCCAATGATTTAGAACTCAAAGGAGCCACATATATAATAGAGCCTTTCGAAGCCCGATCCCAACCTCAACCCACCTTTGGAATCAATTTTTACTCTGACTCACATCTTTCTGTTCTGGTCGCATATGATTCACCTGTATCTTTTGATCAGGAATCGAACACTGATCAGATTGACAATCACATCTTATCTTTCTGTTATCCCACCAGTAGGGTTCCTACATTTCCATAGATCCATTTTCATTTGAGGACCCCTACTATAATTAGGCTGAATCGATTTAGCCAAACCCTAGATTCACATATCTGTATCTTTTTGAGCGACAAAGTATCTGGTAGGTATTAACGCGAAATCATCTATATTTAAGAAATGCATTATAGTATAGTACAAAATTGCATTAAACACTTAAATTTATAACTCAGAAAAGTCTAAGATCATTTGTTGGGAGTAACAACGGCAATTCAATCCACTGATCACAAATATAAGCAAAATATAAGCAACTAAGATCAGAAGAACAATTTAGACTAATATATCAATAGATCCAAATGTCAATGTGCAAAATAATGGGTTAAAGTGGTGATTTGAATCACCAAATCAACCCTAGACAAGTTAATCACAATTATTTGAAATGTTTGAATAGTGAATATCAACAAATTTCCATGTCAATTAGTATTTCAATGAAGCAACAGTAGCCTATAACTAGCAATAGAGGCAAAGGCCTCTCTTCTTCTTCAAGCCTCAGTAAGAGGCACAAGCACAGCACAGAGGCATGAAAGCCTCTTTGAGACTAAGTGTTGAGAGCAGACGTGCAAAGGGAAAAACCCCCTCTCCCTTCTCTCTATTTCTTTCTCTTCTCTCTCAAAAACCCACTTAATCGGGTCACCAATCGGGTAGGAACAATAACTGGATCCAGGCTAGATCCGCTTGCATGAATGGCAGGCGAGGCATGCATTGAGTTGTGCATGGGGGGCCTGACCCTAGTGACTTAGGCGTTAAGCCTTCTTCACAAATTCCTCTTATAGGTGTGCGGGTTCCTCTCTCCCACCAATGTGGGACTAAACCCCATAGGTCTTTTACATAGGAGTGTAGCTAACGAAGGCACGCTCAATTGAAGTAGCAGGAGCATGTATTGCTCTCAATTGGACACTTGGATGAATTCCTGGAAGTAGTCCACACTGCCTGGGGTCGCGCTTGGAACAAATATAGCCAGAGAGCTTGATGTGTGGTCGGAGAACCTAAAGGCGACAGCAGAGCTCCTGTCAGACCTAAAAGATAAGAATATGGCTTCTCGACCATGTCAAATAAGCTTAGAAGATTTGCACAACTGTAGCAAAGGCGGTGGTGGCGACGGCACAATGTGGAAGTGTGTGTGTGATTGAGGAGAAGGCAGGGAAGGTCGGAGGTTGTGGAGGTGTTCGGTGGATGGTTAGGGCAAGCAATCCCCTCAACTTATTGAGGGGCTTTATTTGTATGGATGAGGCGGAGCTTTTTGGACCAGCGGGAGGTGGCTTGGAGGAGTGTTGCGGATGCTCGACCACATCGAAGGTCTACTGGCCGAGGGGAAGATAATGATGGAGTGGTTACGACAGTGGTCGAAGTAGGGTGTTGGTGGTACGGGGTGATAAGTAGATGCTAGGGAATCCAACGATCTAGCTATTGGATGAAGGATGGAGTTGACGCCGGTTGTGGTATGGCTGGCTCCGGAGAAGGTGAAGGCTCCAAGAAATGGAACGGTGATGAAGTGGGGTCGAAGAGCTCCTTGCTGGTATTGCAAGGTGTTGTTTGAAATGAGGAAAAAGAACCGATTGCCTATTGTATGTGGAGGTCAAAAAACTGAACGAAGGAAGGTAGTCACCAGAGATATGTTGGTGCAGGCCGGAGGTGGAAGAAAAGAAGATGTTTATGGCCTAAAAACTCGCTAAGGAGTTGAGGGATGGCATTGGGGGTCTTTTATAGGCTTAGGGGAGCTTGGAGTGTAGGGAAAAAGCTTCAAAGCTTGTTTAGGATTCAAGAAGAATCCCACTGATTTCGTGGGTTTGCACACACGAATTAGTGGGTTTTAGGAATTAGAATAAATCCTAATGGGTTTGCATAGATGTGGACTTCAATCCCACCAAATTTGGTGGGATTTGATTGCCATTTGAGTAGGATTTAGCCTGGTCAAAACTCGCTTGGAGATCAGTTGACCTCCAATGGTGGCAAGGACTAAATTGGAAAGAAGATGAAGAAGTTAAGGGCTATTTTGTAAGGATTTCAAAAGTTGAGGGGCTATTTGAGATAATAAGAGTCACACTTGGACCAAAATGCAAAGTAGGTTGAAATAATCTTGGATTGGGCCAAAATTTTTGTATAAACCTAATTTGGGCCCAAGGAATTTAATGATGAAGTTAAATGGGTAATTTATGCAAAAACCCAAATTAGGGTAGTTTTCTATCTAACTCTATTTTAGGTCAAAATGGGCTCTGATGGTCAAATCAAAGATACCAAACCCTGTAGAATATTTTCTTTGAATTTTAGAGGGTTTAGGTGAATTTTATCCTAACTAGAACCCCAGTTAATTAAGCAAATTTATTTTTAGAGTTTAAGATGTCCATTAATTCTTGAAATGCATGAAAGCTCGTTTCGTTCTGCATGGACCCTGTTATTAGACATTAATGACAGTTAATAAACCCCTGAAATACCGAACGGTTATTCTATAATTGTAGAATGCAGTAAAAATTATAGAAATAACCCTGATTTCTTATCTTCTCAAAATATAACATTTTGCATATATGACCCTCTGATGGTTATGTAGGAGCTTTTATCAACTTTATCAGACCAAATTGAGCTAGTTATGGCTCATGATGGTGTTCCCATCAGATGAGAACACCATCATGAGACATAACTAGCTCAATTTGGTCTGATAAAGCCAATAAAAGCTCCATATCTTCAGAAGGTCTCTTGGGCTGGTTAAGTTGTTTTTGAGAAGAAAAGATGAAAACAGGGTTATTTCTACAATTTTACCATCTTATCACAAATACAAATAACCATAGGGGTTTTCAGGGGTTATTAAAGGTCAAATATGCATTTAAGTCTAATAAGTGGGTCCATAGAGACAAAAATGGGTTTTCAACATTTCAGGAATTAATGGACATTTAAAAACGTAAAAGTAGACCCACTTAATTAACTGAGATTTTGATTAGGATAATATTCATCCAAACCTTCGAAAAATCATAGAAAAATATTCTCTATGTTTTGGTATCTTTGATTTGACCATCTAAACCCATTTTGACCTAAAATAAAGTCTCAGATAGATAATTGCCCAAATTTTGGTTTCTGTGTAATTTATGTAGTAAAACTTGGTCAAAACCTAAATCTAACTTCACCATCAGATTCCTTGGGTCTAAATTAGGTTTGTACCAAAATTCAGGCCTAATCAGAGCTCACCTTGACCTAGTTTTCATTCCAGTTGAGACATACTCTTTTTATCACATAATGGTCCTTAACGTTTTGAATTCTTCACAAACAGGTCCCTAACATTTTTATCATCTTCACATTTAGGTATGTACCACCATTGGTGTGAACACACCAAGCTCCGATGAGATTCGAGAGAGGATTTCTCACTCGATTCTCAATCAAACTCTCCCAAAATTGAAAGGGAGATTTCATAAGGAATTCCCTTCCAATTAAACTCGACCATGAATCCTAATTCATTCCTAGTCTTCCATGCGAATGCATGGAAGATGTGGGTATCAAGTTTGCGCAAACTTGACAAGCTTCACAAGCTTGTTTACAAGCTTGGAGCTTCTCTTTTTTGGCCTACAAAAGGGTCAAGGGCAAGAGCCCTTACTCAGCAAATTTTGGTCAGAGAAAACCCTCTCTTTTCCCACTTCGGCTACCTGCCCAGTTTACTCTAGGGACTTCTCTCCAGCCTGCTCCTCCACACCTACAACCATCAATTTGAGGTGCCAACATCTTCCTTTCTTTATCATGCACCTCTCCAGTTAAAGTGAGGGTGTTCCTTTGCCTTTATCGTCATCGCCATCACCTCCATCTTCTCTGGCTCCAATCAGCAACAACTGGAGCCCTCAGCCTATCTCCTCCTCTCCTAAGACCTCTACACCTTTCTCTTTCCCTCTACTTCTCTTTCTCACACTCACAACACACGTACGACCGCCAACCACTTATCTCTCCCTCCGTCTTCTCTACCTCTGGCAGAACTCCATCGAGTTCACCCATAGTTCATAGACCACCATCAGCCTAGCCACAACTCCCAAAAGCTCAATCATTCCACCATGATCAAAAGTCCTCTCCTATTTTGCCAATCTACCCACTGAATCATTCCACCAAACTCCACCTCCTTCGCACAACTTCTCCGACTCTGTCAGCCCTCCATACGCACACATTCACCGCACAACCACCACCAATGCACTTGCCCTCACACGATGACCCTTCTGAACTCATCTGACAAGGCTGAAAGGCCGTGCTTTCTTTTCAAGTGTTCGTCGGACCTCTGCCACCACGACGACTTCATCGGTCGTGTTCATGGTGTTCTTGCGACGATACCTCCAGGTACTTGCACCAGGTCGTGTGGAAGGATCCCAGGTCACCCTACAATCTTCCAATTGGAAGCCACGAACTCGTCTCTGAGCACAAGTGGAAGAACCTTCATCAGCAGCTTCGACCAGAGAACTATGGAAACATAGTCTCTCATCAGATAGTGCAGATGCCATGACCGCACATAAATTGATTTTCTGCCTCTACCTGGTTGCCTCCAAGAGCATTGGGGTGAGGTCCCGCATGCATGCTCCACACACATGCCCTTGCCCACACTCATGCCACATGGGTCTGGGTTTTGATCTGATTGCTTGGTTAACCATGTCTAGTCTGGTTTGCTCGATCCAAGAGAAAAGTGAAGAACAGAAGGAAAAAGAGAGAGAGTAGGGGGGTTTTGCATCGCTCTCTAACTCTCTACACTTAGTAAATTCTAAAGAGGCCTTCGTCTCTGTTGGTGTAGTGCTGTGCTATGCCTCTCCCTAAGGCTTGAAGAGAGTGGCCTTTACCTCTGTTGCTGGTTCTGAGACACTTAGCACTTAAGTTGATGTGGCATTGATTGATACTATTGCATTATTTAAGTGGAAATGTAATAGGGTAATTTGGTGATTCAAGTTACCATTTTTACCCTAATCTTTTTGCCACATTTACTCTTGAATTTATATTTATATCATTTGTGTTTGAAATTTCTATTACAATGACATATTCTTGCTTAAAATTGTGATCTTGAGATCAATTGCTATATTGCTCCCTTCATTTGACCTCGGAATTTCTTTTGAGCTATAAATTTTAAGTGTTCTAAGCGATTTATCAACTATACTACAACTCATTACTTTTGAAACACCAATTCAGCATGTTAACATTTTGGCACCGTTGCTGGGGAGCAATGCGTAAGTTGATCTCTTGATTGCAATATCTAATTTGATACTAACCCGCTCTATCTACTTTGTTGTGATCTGTGCAGGGAATTCAAATCAAGGAGAGTTACACATGCACCAAACACTCCAGGGGTAGGTAAACTCCATCCACTTTCTCCAAGCCCCTGATTCTGAAAAAGCTAAAAGGAGAAAAATCAATTAAGGCTAACTTGCATTCTATTCTTAGATTAATCATCACAAGTTTCCTGATTTGATGCATTCCTTCTAGAAAACATCCAAAACCTGATTCTTGCACCTACTAGGGATTTAAGACACCTAGGGCTACCACCTTCTTGATTGAGCCCTAGGTGCCAGATTTGGAACTAATTGATTTACCAATTAAGAGCTAATTAGGGTTTCCATTCTAGGGTTTTGGAGACACACTTGCTTAAAACAGGAATCAATCTTCCCAAACTCTGTGTGTCCTTAGCCTTGATTGAACTTACCTAAATAAGCAAACCCTAAGAATCAAGCTCTAAATCTCACATGAATCCTAAAAGCGGGACCTAATAATCAAGGACAAATTAGGTGAAGTTGACCCACCTTGCCGGATCAACCAATCTTCAAATCAGGTTACCACCCACAAAAACATCTTAAAGATCAAGTGAAATCCTTAGCACCCACACTCTAAACGTAAAATTGGCAGACTTAAGAGGTCAATTTATCCATTCTGGTCAACCTAGACTCTCAGTGCAAGGAAGGTCAGGTGGGGGAAACCCTGTAACCCAAGGGGATGCTCTACCGTGTAGGGGTCTTTGTAGGACTCTCCCTTCCTGGTTGCCCAAGTAATTCTTAGGTGGATGACTTTCTGATCTAGGGGTATCATCCGCCTCGAGCCTCTATAGTCATCTAATGATATTTGGTTGTCTTGATTGGGTCCATCACACCTTCTATCCCTCGTCTTCTCCATCGGTGCATGTTTAGGAGAAGGTTCCTAACACCACCCTTGAGGGCTCCATTAGCTATTCACTCTCATCGAGGGCAAGCCTTGACTTCACTATTTGTCCAACCACCCGACCAGATTGACATATCTTCTGATTTCATCTGAGCCTATATCTCCTTCATCCATACTCATGGAATAACCAGCAGAAGAAGAAAACAATCTCCAGAATCAGCTCTAGCACCTCAATGATCTATTCTAGGCCTTTTCGAATCCACCACAGCATCTTATGATGTGAGATCATTACAATCCTGCTATGATGGCAATCGAACATTGAGTCCAAATCCCAGCCGAAGGTCCTGATAATGAACTCAAGCGCAACATGACTCTTGCTATTCCTAAATTTCATGGACTTAATTTCGAAGATCCCTTCTAGCATATCAAGCAACTCAAGCATCTACCCTAGACCTTCAAGTCAGAAGCTCAAAATTGGGATATCTTGCTCGTGAAAATGTTCTTCTCTCTCATGGACAAGGCTGCTCACTGGTATCAAACCCTAACTCGTCCAATCAACACATGGGCTGAACTATAATCTGAGTTTTTGAAAAAGTTCTTGCCTATTGGTCAGACAAATGCTCTGCGGCACCAGATCACACATTTCACGCAACAAGTAGGAGAACCACTTCATGAGGCATGGGATCACTTTCTGGATCTCATGTGAAAGTGCCCCCACCACGGAATTCCTAAATAGGAACAAGTCCAGCCTTTCTACCAGGAACTCCATGAGGATATTCGATTGTTCATCAATGTGACCTGTGAAGGAAATATCATGGGTCAACAGGAAGACACCATGTGGGAGATTCTCGAGAACATGTGCGAGAACTCCATCAATAATGAATCCATGGGCATGTTCGACCGGATGAATTCCCGTGCATTGAAGAATCCACGGGGAGGACATGAGATGTAGGGCCTATCCTCTTCCATCAACTTGGAGCTAATGGCCAGCTGCTTGGATAAGGCCTCAATCATTGAGAAGAAGGTGGATGACCTGACTCGACTTCTGTAGTGAGCCACCTCTGTGCAAAACCCATTTGCACAACCACCCTCTTGGAGGATGGCTATGGACAATATCTACCACAGATCTTCTCAGGGGATGGATCCATACCCACCCCCATCTGATCTAGGGTTCGGAGGAAACTCCAGATCCACCTATTCTAGTCAGGGGAACTTTGGACCCTCATCTTCTGATTTCTCCGACATTCCTCAGACCTTCGAGGATCTCAATGCCATCAAGAATGATCCCTTGTCAAACACCTACAACTTTGGATGGCGTAATCATCCTAATTTCATGTGGTCAGGGAACAATCAAAATCAGAGACCTCAATATCAACCCCGACCACAAGTTTCTTGTCCATATTAGCTGCCTCAGCCTCAGCCCAACCCAACTTACCAAACTGGGCCAACTCGAGAAGAACAAATGACTCTTATCCTTCAAACTCTGGCTGACATTTAGAAGATGAATGCGGCTATGCAAAAATAGCACAAAGATGAGATCACAGAGGTTCACAATTAGCTTGCCCAGATGACAAATCCTCGCCAACCTGGTGCACTCACTTCGCAACCTCTGCCCAATCCAAATAACGTGCCAAACCAGAGGCTCATTATTAACTTGACTCAGGGCCAAGCTCATTATGTCTATCAGGCCCCTTCTGCTCCATCACCTAACGGGATGGATGCTTCGACATCATACATAGGTTATCAGAAGCAACCACCTCTTTTGCCTACCCTAACCCAAAATTAGGCAGGAATGAATTTGGTTACCACCCGCAGTGGCAAAACAACTCATGAACCACTTTACCAGAGCCACTCTCTTCCTGGTAGTTGATTGCGTAGCAACCATAGGTCTTAATTAACCTAAATTAAACTAAGACTTAGCATAAGTTAAGGTAATTCATGCATGCATAAGCATTATTAGCACCTTTACTGCTTTCTTTAAGCTATGCATAAAATAATGCTATAATGTGCAGATTAAGTGCATTATGTCAATTGCAGGTAATAAGCTGATCAAAAACTAGATCTGAAGCTGCATCTAAAGCTGGATCTGAAGAATAAAGAATAACTGGTGTTGTAGCAGAGCTGGAGTTGAATACCTAGATTAGATGTAGTAGATAATAATGTAAGGGAGTTAAGGTATTCTATTCTATTAAGTAGGAATAAAGAAATAAATTCTGAAGAACTTATGTCCATCATAGCACTAGGACAGCCTAGAAGCCTCCCCAAGCCTTAGCCACTCCTAGATTAGGTCACCGCACCCTTGGAAACCCTAAAATCCTAATTCTAGCCTCTATTTGGATGTCCAGATGAGTTATAGGGCATCCAGAACCCTTAGCCAACTCCCGCACACCTTAAACCCACTTCTGCAGTGTTATTAGATGTCCAGACACTTGGTTAGACGTCCAATTTCTACAAAATACCCAAGACAGAACCTAGAAACCCCCATGACTCTGATTGGACATCCAGACAACAGGTATGGACTTCTGATTTTTCACTATAAGATGTCTGATACTGCCTCCAGTTCCTATTTTGGAATTCAAGCCTTGATCTTGGATCTCTAGCCCACTAAACCAAATTCTAACCCCATAGGAACCTAAATTAAGGTGCCCTAACCCTAGTACATCACCTCTAGACCTCCCTGTGGACCTAATTAGGTCCTCACTAAACCTAATTGACTTGGATCTTAGTCAATTCCATCAGCCTATCCAATTGGATTCATTGAGTCCAATTGAGCCCTTATCTCAGCAAACACTGTCCAATTAGACTCAGTGAGAGTCCAATTGACCTAGACCTAACTTAATTAAGTTATTTTACTCTCAATTAGGTTTCCACACACCCAATTAAACTTGTATTAAATTTAATTGCACTTTACCTTAGTGAATTAGGGTTTACAACCCTAATTTGAGACCTACCTTGACCTAAACCCACTAGAACCCAACCTAATCAACCTAGCCACCTATGTTTCGGCCCACACACACCATCCACACGAAATTACCTAGCCTAGAGTTCTCTAGAACTCTCTACCGTGTGTTTTTACCTTGGTTGCTAAAATTAGCAACCAAGGGCCATTAAATTTTTAGATCCACATTTGGTGGATCTAAAAACCACCATCCATCCTCTCTCTCTCACTCTCTCACTAGCTCCCATCATAGGCCTCTCTAGAGAATTCCCTAATTCGCTAGAGATCTTCCCTTAGGTCTATAAAAGGACCTAAGGGGTGGCCATTTGTGCCCATTCACTCTTGGCTCCATTTTAGCTTAGCTACATTCCACCTCCACTCCACCATCATTAGTTGCTTCACCATGGAAACCACCATCTCCACGCCAAGATGTTCAATCACCTCCTCAACCCCTCTCCAAGGGTCGGCCTAAGCACCATTGGCCACCCCTCCTCCTCTCAACCAACTCAAAGGCCATCTAGCCCACCTCCGAACGCCCTTATTTCTACGAGATTAGTAGCTTAGTTCTTCATAGTTTATAGGCTTGATTTACTGCATAGTAGTGTAGCTCTATATTATCCCCCAATGATGCATGCATGATCCCCCTTTAGATTCATGCATGCAATCGCTTTCTATTAGCTAGATTTATGTTTTCAAGCTTTCCACTATAAGCTTTCCACGAGTTCCATGTTGCAAAAACCATGATGAATTAATGAAAGATGTTTTTCTATATATATATATATATATATCTATGTGTTGAGAATCACCATGAGCTTATTGCAATATATTTTGTGTGATTAAAGTTTCCTGCTTTTAATTTCTGATATTCTAGCAACTAAGCTTGTCGTGCATAAATACATAATAACCATAAACCGACATGCGATTTTAAGCAAGTAGAGTGAGCAAGATCGATCTCGAATTTTCATTTCCATAACGCTTCCCAGAGGCGAACGACTGGGACTCAAGTCTCGTTATCTTTATAAATTATTTTTGTTGATCGTATTTCGCAACTATACTACCATGCATTCTGATCAAATACGTGTTATACGATTGCCAACAAAATGGCACCTTTGCCAGGGAGGCAATGCCATTTTTTATTTCGATCTTTTGACCTATCACTGACAGAACTTCCTCTGCTTGTCTTGTGATGTGCAAGAAAATAGGAGAATTGAGAATTTGCACTTGCAAAGAGCGCAGATTAAAAAAAAATCAGGTGCACATCTCATCTTATATTAGGATTTCCCTTTCTGAACCCTAGGTTATTTTTATTTAAAACAAAAAATCCTTCTTATTTTCTTGAAAAAGAAAAGAAATTCAAAGAAAAAAAATCTAGTTAGTTAGATTAGGTTTCTTTTTGAATCCTAGGTTAGTTATGAAAAATCAAAAAAAAAAATGAAAATCCTTTGAAAAAAAAAATCCTTCTTGAAAAAAAAATTTAAAAGTTTTTGAAAGAAAAAATTATTTTGGTGGAAAGTGAGAATTTCAAATTCAAACACCCTTTCAAAAGCTTCTCCACCATCCTCTGATTTTCGACCAGATTTCAAGTTTCGATTTAAAAATTCAATTGTCAAAAAATTAATGAGAAAAAAATTCTAACTTTTGGGTTAGACTTTCATTTTCAAACCATCTTTCAAATGACATTTTTCATTTGAAAAATTCTAAGTAAAAAATTTTCAAAAATTCGCGAAGTGCAAGGGGGTCAGACTTACCCAGATTTGAGATTTTTCAAAATTTAAAAAGCAATTAGCAATCTGCAAATCTGTTTTGACTAAAACTAGTGGAGTTTAAAAGCTGATCTCATTAGCTTTAATTTTCATATTTTTCCTAAATTTTTTAAGATCATTTGATACTATTTCATAATAGAAAATCAACAAGGGGTCAAAATTCCAAATCTGACCCCTTGACATTTAAAAATCACTATAAATTTGGTTAAAAAAGTAAAAATTATATAAAAATATTCTATGAAAAGATAATTGAAAAAGAAATCTACTTGCCAAATTTTAATTTATTTGGATTCCAATTTCGTTTAGAGTGCTATTTTTATTCTTGTGGCCAACTGAAGAAGAAAAAAATAAAAGAAACCCTAGAATTGCATGAACCCTAGGCTACACCATTAGGGTTACATTCTAGAGACTACATTTGGGCTAGACTAGACTTAATCAAATCTAGTGCTTAGCCGATGAGCTTGGTCACTTTGTGAGCCACTCACCATAAACCCCAATTGAAGAAAAAAAAAAGGGTCTAAAATTAATTTTTAAATACAAAATCAACCCGAATTTGTTGTTGTACTATTAGGTGTTTTCAATCTCTCTTATCAAACCTAGTGACTAAGTCTGCGAGATAGTGTCAAATGATCACAGCTAAGGGTAACGGAACTGGAGGTGTAAGCCAAAGGAAGAACCTTCCCCTTAGCCCCCTCGTAACCAGACTGGCTAGGTTAGCTTGAGAGGCGAAAATCGCTTTCAGTTGATTGTACGATGAATTTTTCTTTAGGAATTTGAACTTAAAACGAAAAATCTGGTCAAGCAATCATAAGGACCATCTAATTGATAGGGCCTTAGTCTTGTCTGGTTTGGCTACACCAACCCAGGGGCTTGGTGGTGTATGAAAGGAAGGAGGTCACCAAGACCTCGACTGGTTGGACCTTGGGAGCCGCTCCCAAGGAGGCAAGTCACCTCACCAGGACCATCTTCTCCCTCCACTTCTTCTACTCCCTTAGCTGCAATGGCTAATCCTGGACCTGGACCTAGACCGGGTTAGGATGCTGGTAATCTGGACTAGATGGCTCATCTGGAGGCCTAGGTGGTTGAATTAAAGGAGCGGCATCAGTAGAGCATGGACCGTATCTTGACAATGCATAACAGAATGCAGCATCCACCATGAGGAGAACAACTTCGGGATTTCTGTGATCCAGCTGCATCGATGGTTGCACCTTTAGTCAGGATTCCTGTAGGAGGAGATGCATTTGAGCTCAAGCCTAATGTGATTGGTTTGATCAATAGTCATTTTTATGGAAACTCAAGCGAAGATCTATTCCAGCACTTAGAGGACCTGAGTTGACTCGCAGAAATGATTCATCCTAGGAATATTGATCTTGGGATTGTTTCGATGAAGCTTTTTCCATTTTATCTAAGGGACAAAGCTTCATACTAGTTCAAGACCATTGGGAAGCCAATTGGAACCTGGCCGGAATTATGACATGAATTACCTGCAAAAGTTCTTCCCAATCGGTCGAACGAATGCGATGAGGCATGCGATCACGACTTTCTCCCAAGGAGCTAGGGAGAAGTTGCATGACACCTGGGACCAATTTCACGACCTTCTCTAGAAATGCCCGCACCATGGTATACCTAGATGGCACCTAGCTCAGATCTTTTACCATGGGTTGGATGACACACATCGGTATCTGGCTGATGCATCTAGTGGCGAGAATTTCCTGGCGAAAGATGAGAACAGTGCATTTGAGTTGTTCAAATCTTTGGCAGAGAACTCGATGAATGCCGCATCCATGAACCAGTTCCAGCAGCGGGTTGGTGTCCATGAGGCTCATACCGGGTATATTCGTGTCGACATGGATATCATCGTCAAGCAGCTGGATAGAATAAACCTGATCGAAAAAAAAAGACTAAATTAGTCAGAGTCAATTTGACCTGAACTTTGCTGCTCCAAGACCCTCCTGTGCACCCTGAGACCCTCCTGCTCGAGTTAATCTACTCACTCGGGATGCATCTTCTCCTTATTTACGAGATCCTGCATATCAGGATCCCGTAAACAATCTTGATCGGGCACCATTTGACTAGGGTTACGCACCACCCGCTGACTATAATACGTATCCCCTTGATGGATATACATATCAGATGTCTTCGGCCTACACAGACGTCAGTGCTATTCAAGGATACAGGCGTAATAACTTATATTCAGAGATGTATAGCCCTCATTGGCACCAGCATCCGAACTTCTGGTCTGGTAACTCACAGAGACCACATCAAGATCCACACTTTCAGACCAGGCAACATGGGAATGTACAAAACACATACCCTAGGCTGCAACCATTCCTGTCTCAATAGCAGCAACCCCATTCTATGTACCAGCCACTACACCAAGCTGCCAGTTACCCTTCAAAGCGGGCTGACCCTCTTGAGTCACTGAAAAGGGAGTTGCAAGATTTGATGAGGAAGTCTACGTAGGATAGCTTGCAGATAATGAAGGTGATGGATGACCAGATATAGACTATACAGAACACACAAAACTAGCTGTTGCAGGAGCATAGGACTCAGGGAGCCTTGCCCTCCCAACCTCTCCCGAACCCTCGGTATGTGCAGAACCAAGGTGCCCCACCTAGGTTTCAGGCACCACAGGGACATGCACACGCCTTATTACAGGCACCTCCTACACCACCTGGTTATGCTTAAGGCCAGCCACCTTTGATGCAGAACCCTGCATACTCTGCCCCTTCAGCTCCCTCACCACCTCATGGGCAGCAAGCCGATGCAAATGCTGTCTCATTAAGGAGTGGAAGGAAGACATTCGACCCACCACATAAGTATGCAGGTCCTGATTTTTCTAACCCTTCACCGTAGGCGAGTTCGACTCCATCTTAGGAGCCACCTATGGTAGATAAGGGTAAGAGACCACTTAACCTTGAGATTCCCATCCCTTTTCCTGAGGCTCTGATGTGAAATGTAGTATGGAAGGACATATGGAATTTTGAGGACCTGAAGTCAATGTTCAAGGAAGTACATATTCAGGTCCCTCTCCTCGATGCAATTGATCACATCCCCACTGTCGCTAGGTTCTTCAAGGACTACTGTACCCCAAAGCGATAGCCTAGAATTGGATGACGGGTAGTACTGTCAAAGGAGGCCAGCATCGTGATTCTAGCCGACTTACCACTGAAAAAGAAAGACCCTGGTACCCCACTCATATCCTGCTTCTTGCAGGATTCTCCATTTGATCGAGCCCTTCTAGATCTGGGTTTGTCCATCAACCTGACTCCCACTACCGTATTTGATCGATTTCGATTTGGGGAGTTAAAGCCTACCTCGGTCATGATTCAGTTGGCTGATATATCAGTAAAAACACTGTGGGGGGTGGTTGAGAACGAGATTGTAAAAGTTCGTGGATTCTGCTTTCCTACAGATTTTTTCGTTCTCGATATGGAGGTTCCTCCTAATCTCCGAGATACACCAATCATTTTAGGTCACCCATTTCTAGCGACAGCCCGAGCAAACATTGATTGTGCATCCGGGTGTATGGAGATAGCCCTAGGTAATGAGAAACTTTGACTTGACATATTCAGGGCATCAAGGAATTTTGACTGTGATCGCATAGAGGAGGATGAAGTCGAAGATTCGGCATACTGTGGTAACATTGGGCTCCTTTGTGACGACCCAATGTCTCATTCGTCTACACTATCAGAGTTCTTGGACCTCAATCCACACGAGATTGAGACCACTACACTGCACTTATCTCCCCGAGGATTCGATTGTTTAGGGTGTGTTTTTGACCACAGCACCCTTGAATCTAGCTATCCTAATCCACACACTACTGAATTGCCCCTATTGTTACAAGAAGGCATGACCACAACTAACGGGTTTCCCGTTAACGCAGTTACAACCGATTATCTCATAGGTAGCGAATCAGCTGGAATTCACATGGATCCAGATCATCAGATTTCTACCTTTGAGTCTGCTCCTCTTATTCCCATCTCTGACTCTGACCCAACCGTGATTGAATTGAAGCCCTTACCTGACTCACTTAAGTATGTGTTCTTGGGAGAAAGTGAGACATACCCGGTCATTATTAGTGCCTACTTAACCCAAGAACAGGAGCATCAATTGATTTCTACGCTACAAGACCATAGGGCTGCTATAGGGTGGAGCATTGCTGATCTCCATGGTATTCACCCCTCATTTTGCACTCATCACATTTACACGAATGAGGGGGTGAAACCTTCAAGACAACCTCAAAGAAGGCTAAACCCGAATATGCTACAGGTTGTTAAGACGGAGATCATCAAATGGCTGGATGCAGGTATTGTATACCCAATCTTTGATAGCCAATGGGTGAGTCCAATCCAGATAATGCCCAAGAAAGCAGGACTCATCGTAGTGAAAAATGATAAAGGCAAATCCATCCGGACTCGCACTGCGACACTTGGCAAGTTTGCATCGACTGTAGGAAACTGAACATGGCTACCCAGAAGGATCACTTTCTATTGCCTTTCATTGATCAGATCTTGGAACGGTTAGTCGGACGCAGTTTCTTTTGCTTTCTGGATGGATACTCCGGGTATAATCAAGTAACGATTAGCTTGGAAGATCAAGACATGACCACATTCACATGTCCCATTGGAACATTCACTTTGAAGCGGATGCCCTTTGGCCTTTGCAACGCAGTAGCAACATTTCAACGTTGTATGATGGCCATCTTTTCTGACATGATTGGGGACTATGTGGAGGTGTTCATGGATGACATCTCTGTTTTCGAAGATGATTTTGCATCTTGCCTTGATAACCTCACCAAAATCCTGAAACGGTGTATTGTTGTAAACCTAGTACTATCCTAGGAGAAAAGCCATTTCATGGTGAGGGACGGCATAGTACTAGGGCACAGGATCTCTAAAATGGACTTGAGGTCGATCAAGCCAAATTTGAGATTATTTCCCACTTATCCCCACCTAGCTCGGTCAAGCAGATCAGATCATTCTTGGGTCACGTTGGTTTCTATTGGAGATTTATACGTGATTTCTCAAAAATTGCATGACCTTTGAGGAATCTCCTTGTTGCCGATGCCTCATTCGAATTCGACACCTCATGTCTCAACGCTGTCAAGACTTTACAAAGCACTATCACTGATTCCTTGATTCTCCAACCACCCAACTAGTCACTTGACTTTGACATGATGTGTGACACTTCTGATTTCTCCGTCGGTGCTGTCTTAGGCCAACGTAGGGAGAAACAACCTTTTGTCATATACTATGCTAGCAAGACGTTGAATGAGGCTTAGTGCAATTATACTACCACCGGAAAAGAACTACTAGCAGCAGTATTTGGGTTGGAAAAATTCAGATCTTATTTATTAGGGTCCAAAGTTACCATCTTCACTGACCACTCTGCCCTCCAGCATTTGTAGGCAAAGAAGGATGCCAAACCTCGGCTCATCAGATGGATCCTTCTATTGCAAGAATTTGATACTGAAATCCACGACAAAGCTAGAAAGCAAAATGTTGTGGCGCATCACCTATCCAGACTGGACCCAGCCCACATTCCTTGTTCCCTGCTTATCCAAGACCAATTTCCGGATGAATCCCTTTTGGCAGTTCACTCTGTTAAGTTCCCCTGGTACGCAGATATCATAAACTGTCTTGCCATAGGCAAGATTCCCACGAACCTATCCAAGGACCAGAAACTCAAATTTACTGTGAAAACCAAATTGTACCTCGGGGATGACCCACTACTCTTCAGTATTGGAGTGGATCAGATTATTTGAAGATGCATCCCAGCTTCTGAGATCCCTAATGCGTTATCCTTTTTCCACAATGATTCTTGTGGTGGTCATTTCTTGGGATGGAAAACCGCTACAAAAATTTTGCAGTTGGGATTTTTCTGGCCAACTATTTTCAGAGATACACACGAATACTCCGAACACTGCAAAAGATGCCAGTCGGTTGGTTCTATGACTAGGAGAGACATGATGCCACTCCTGCCCATCATGGTTGTAGAAGTGTTCGACGTCTGGGGCATCGATTTTATGGGCCCTTTTCCAAACTCGCATGGCTTCAAGTACAAATTACTAACCATTGACTTTGTCTCGAAGTGGGTCGAGGCCATATCGGCAAGACAGGCTGATCATAAGACCGTCATTTCTTTCGTACAGGAATACATCTTCACGAGATTCAGAATACCCCACGCTGTGATTAGCAACGAGGGAAGCCACTTCATCCACGCCCACTTCTGGTCACTATTAAAGAAATACGGGGTACATCACCATATAGCCACCGCGTATCACCCGCAGACCAATGGGCAAGCTGAAGTGTCTAACTATCAGATCAAACTGATTCTCCAGAAAATAGTTAGACCAGATAGGAAGGACTGGTCCGATAAAATAGTTGATGCACTCTGGGCATATCGGACAGCATACAAGGCCCCACTCAGAATGTCACCATATCGTATGGTATATGGCAAGGCCTGTCACCTTCCTGTAGAGCTGGAACACCACACCTTTTGGGCAGTGCGAAAATGTAACCTTGACCTAGAAGCAGGAGGTCAAGAACGGAAACTCCAGCTCAGTGAATTAGAAGAGATTCGACGAGAGGCCTATGAGAATGCATTAATATACAAGGACAAGACCAAGGCCTTTCATGACCACCACATCCGAAGGAAAGCATTCATGCCCAACCAGCAAGTCTGGTTATTTGATTCGCGACTGAAACATTTTTCAGGGAAGCTCATGTCTAAGTGGACTGGCCCATATGTTGTGATTCACCCATATCCTAATGGGCGGTCCAAATCAGGGACCCAAAATCTAGGCATGAATCTACGGTAAATGGCTAGCACCTCAAGCCATTCACGACCTAGGAACATCCTCCAGCTGACGAACTCATTCATCTTATTGAGGATATCTGAGTAAGTTCTCACGCAGCTGGAGGCATTAAACTCAGCACGTATAGATAGCATATCCCACATTCTACCATCATATATACATAACCATTTTTATACATAGCATATTTTTCTTTTAAGCATATTTCTCTTGCATATTGCATACTGTTAGGTTGGCCGGTGCTAAACGTTAAAATTTTAGGAAAAATTCCAGGTGATCTCTACCCATTTACTCCCTACTATACTTATTTTCTTTTGTATTCAAGCATGAGGGCATGCAAGAACTTAGGCATGGGGGGGTAGATACAATAAAACTAAAATTTTTTATGCCAACATTTAGAAAAACCTCGGGGCCGCATGTCAAATGTACTTTAGGATCCTAAATAAAGGAACAACCGACTCCACCTCCAATGCTGGCGTTGGAGATAGAAATAGTTCGCAACAGCCATTTTCGACTCACTTGCTCACCCTTCCTGTTCTAAAATTTCGGATCAAGCTGAATGTAACCCGATACAAGAATTTTATGAAGTACAAATTATACGAGGTTACTTGTTTATAGCATATATACATAGTGCATCCATGAATAAGACTATCATATTAAGAGAATGCATTAAGGAGTTTATACTCTAGTTGATTCCTGTAATCTAGATTCCAGTACAATTTTTGACACACATGTAGAATTTGCAATGGATTCACGGTGAATGCTGATAAACATCTTTAATTAAAAGCAGTGCTTCTTCTCCTGAACCCCTGGACAACGTTTTGGGAGTCAGGTAGATTCTCTTCCAAAAATCCACCAAATAGTGTGAGATGAGAGTAGAGTGTACTGGTGCTCTAAGATTAGTGCAAGGAATCTGGAATCCTAGATAATTAGGTGATGATACATAGAGATAAGGCATATTTTTTGCTCTCGGTTCCTACGTATACATTTTTGCATGAAATTTTGAGAGCCACCAAATAAGGCAAACACGCGAGAGCGAGTTTTCAAAAAATCGAGCTAAGGTGGATGGTTACGACCATTCTTTACGGAATCCTCGATTGAAGAAGGGTATTGATATCAAGGTCAGAAATACACCATCCTATCCATCTCTCCCGGTGTCGTGAGTAGGCACTTCCACCAAATAAGCCACCAAATGTCTCTTGAGTACCACCAATCCATAATAATGCCTCCTCAATAAAGTTCATGGATGTGTGCTAGTTGTGTTGTGTTGAAAAAAAAAATTTACATAGAAAAAAAATGATGAAAAGAAAGAAAAATTGAAAAAAATTAGAAAAAGAAGAAAAGCAAAGAAAAGAGTGAATATTTAGTGTTTATTTCATTTGCATTGAGTCAATACCACCAAATAAATTTGAGACTCACCAAATATGGCCTTAACCTATCTTTCTGTGTTTCTAATCTCTCGAATATTGGCTGAGGAATTCCAACTTAGTGTTAAGGTTATGAGAACTTAATTAAAGTGTTAATGCCAAGTGAGACCACCAACTACAGGTCATATGTGTGAATCTGGTGAGATTGTGAGCTCTAAGAAAAAGAAAGAAAAGAAGAGAAAAAGAAAAAGAAAAAGAAAAAGAGAGACTTAATACAAAGGAACCAAAAGATAGCATAGTTTTTCTCGTCTTTCTCTGAGTTGAGTTATGTAAAAATTTGGGAATCTTGATTCTATAGTACTAATCTATGTAGCACCAATCGAGACTGGGCCACCAAATATATAATCTTTTCCCTCTAAGATTCTCTACCTAAGCTTAAAGCTAGGTGGAATTCATAGAATATCTTGAATACATCGAGGGAAGAAAATTGGCCTATCTCGCTAGAATTTTTACTAGGGTTCAAGTACAGGCTTTAGAGGTGAATTAGTTTTTCACTCGAATACATTGCAAAAGCTACATAGCTACACTTTCACGATTGTCTGGATTTCTAGAGCATAGGATGAAAACAAAAAGGAGAAAAATCTCTAGGCATACACTTGATAAAATAATCAATCCCTTAGGGACCCATCTGTGAATAATTTAGTCTCACATTTGCTAGGGACTAGTAAGATTTAGGAATGGGGGTATGATGTGTAGCAATCATAGGTCTTAATTGAGTTAAATTAGGGTAGGACTTAGCATAAGTTATGGTAATTCATTCTTGCATAAGCATTACTAGCACCTTTACTACTTTCTTTTACCTATGCATAAAATAATGCTATAATGTACTGACTAAGTGCATTATATCAATTGTAAGTAATAAGCTGATCAGAAGCTAGATCTGAAGTTGGATCAAAAGCTGGATTTGAGGAATAAAGAATAATTGGTGTTGCAACAGAGTTGGAGTGGAAGACATAGACTAGATGTACTAGATAATAATGTAAGGGAGTTAAGGTAAGCTATTCTATTAAGTAGGAATAAAGCAATAAATTATGAGGAACTTAGGTCCATCCTAGCCCAAGAACAGCCTAGAAGCCTCCCCAAGACTTAGCCACCTTTAGATTAGATCACCGCACCCTAGGAAACCCTAAAGCCCTAATTTTAGCCTCTATCTGGATGGACGTCCAAAACCCTTAGCCAACTTTCGCACACCATAAACCCACTTCTACAGTGTTATTGGACGTCTAGACACTTGGTTAGATGTCCAATTTCTACAGAATACCCAAGATAGAACCTAGAAACCCTCATGACTCTGATTGAACATCCAGACAGCAAGTCTAGACTTCTGATTTTTCACTATAAGACGTCTGACAACTGTATTAGACGCCTGATACTGCCCTCCAGTTCCTATTTTGGAATTTAAGCCTTGATCCTAGATCACTAGCCCCCTAAACCCAATTCTAACCACATAGGAACCTAAATTAAGATGCCCTAACGCTAGTACATCACCTCTAGACCTCCCTATGGACCTAATTAGGTCCTCACTAAACCTAATTGACTTGGATCTTAGTCAATTCCATCAGCGTATCCAATTGGACTCATTGAGTCCAATTAAGCCCTGATATCAGCACAGACTATCCAATTGAACTCAGTGAGAGTCCAATTGACCTAGACCTAACTTAATTGAGTTATTTTACTCTCAATTAGGTTTCCATACACCCAATTAAACTTGTATTAAGTTTAACTGCACTTTACCTTAGTGAATTAGGGTTTACAACCCTAATTTGAGACCTACCTTGACCTAAACCCACTAGAACCTAACCTAATCAACCTAGCCACCTATGTTTCGACCCACACACACCCACACACACCATCCACATGAAAACAGCTAGCCTAGAGTTCTCTAAAACTCTCTACCATTTGTGAAGGTGGCCATTTGCACCCATTCACTATTGGCTCCATTTTAGCTTAGCTACATTCCACCTCCACTCCACCTTCACGAGTTGCTTCACCATGGCCACCACCACCTCCACGCCAAGATGCTGGATCACCTCCTCAACCTCTCTCCGAGGGCTGACCTAAGCACCGTTAGCTGCCCCTCCTCTCAACTAACTCAAAGAACATCGAAGCCCACCTCCGAATGCCCTTATTTCTGCTAAATTAGTAGCTTAGTTCTTCATAGTTTACATAATTTATTTACTGCTTAGTAGTGTAGCTCTATATTCTCCCCCAATGATGCATGTATAATCCCCCTTTAGATTCTTGTATGCGATCATTTTCTGCTAGCTAGATTTATGCTTTCAAGCTTTCCTCTATAGGCTTTCCACAAGTTCCATGTTGCAAACACCATGATGAATTATTGAAAGATCTTTTTCTATATATATGTATCTATGTGTTGAGAATCACCATGAGCATATTGCAATATGTTTTATGTGATTAAAGTTGCCTGCTTTTAATTTCTGATATTCTGGCAACTAAGCATATCATGCATAATTACCTAATAAGTATAAATCGACATGTGATTTTAAGCAAGTTGAGCGAGCGAGATCAATTTGAAATCTTCATTTCCATAATGCCCCCCAGAGACAAATGACCGGGACTTAAGTCTTGTTATCTTTATAAATTATTTTTGTTGATCGTATTTCGCAACTATACTATGATGCATTCTGATCAAATACGAGCTATACAATTCCCAACAATAGTTCAAGCCCAACCCCTAGGTTGGTCATCTAGGATACCCCTGTCCCAGATCAAGAACTTGGACCAATTCTAAAGGAACCTATAGCGGTTTTATTTTCGGAGGCCTTGTCCAAAGGAAAGAGGAAAACCAAACCTATGGCTCTCGAGGAGGATTTGGTCAAGCTCTTTGAGCAGGTCCAAAAAAACATCCCGTTGATGGGTGAAATTGGCCACATACCAGCTTATGCGAGATTTCTGAATGATATATGTACACCTAAGTGTAAGCCGTGAACCAAAGGTGGGAATCCAATCTCACTATCTATGCAAGCTAGCTCCATAATTTTCAGCAGACTCCCACCTAAGGCAAAAGACCCTCGTACCCCTTTGATTTCATGCAAAATCAGTGATTTAGAATTCGACAGAGCCCTTTTGGAATTAGGAGCTTCCATCAATTTGATCCCTTCGTCCCTACTAGATCATTTGAAGGAGACTGAGGTGACTTTACAATTAGCTGACCGATCAATCAAGTCACCTAGAGTTCTCGAGGATGTTTTGGTTCGGATCCGTGATTTCTAGTTTCCTTTGGACTACATTGTGTTGGACATGGAGACTCCTGAGAAGTTGAAGAATACATCGATCATATTAGGAAGACTATTCTTAGCGGCAGCTAAGGTGAATATTAATTGCGAGGAGGGCCAGATTGAATTGAAATTAAGGAACAAGACACTAAAAATTGATATATTTAAGGCCCAAAAAGGAATTAACTATGGGGCAGTGGAACAAGTATGCAACAGCAGTTCTGTGGTTGAGGACACATTTCTTGAGGATGACCCAATTATTTCTGATCCTCAGCCCCAAGCAGATCATACCTAACAGAAAGAGGAGCTAAGCATCGATCTAAACCCACATACAACTCCCACAATTTCTTCTAAAGCCCATCCCGACGTTCTACTGCTGATAACCCCATTATGGAACTGAAGTCTCTTCCAAATCAACTGAAATACATCCTTTTGGTTTCTGATTAGACATTTCCTATGATTAACGATTCCCACCTCACCTCTAATCAGGAAACACGTCTGATTTCTGTCCTCTAGCAGCATCGGAGAGCCATTGGTTGGACTCTCAATGATCTGACTAGCATTAGCCCTTCATATTGCACACATCACATCTACACTGAAGAGGGATCATGACCATCCTGTGAAATGTAGAGACATCTGAATCCTAATTTGCAGGAGGTCGTGAAAAAGGAGATCATCAAGTGGTTAGATGAAGGGATCATTTACCTGATCTTCGATAGTCGGTGGGTGAGTCCAATCCAGGTTGTGCCTAAGAAAGCAAGACCCACCATGATCATGACTAAAATCGGAGAAACCATACCGACCCGTATAGCAAGCTTGTGGAGAGTTTGCATTGATTATAGAAGACTGAATGTCTCCATGAAGAAGGATCATTTCCCACTTTCGTTCATTCATCAGATACTCAAGAAACTAGCGGGAAATCATTTCTTTTGCTTTTTGGACGGGTACTCCGATTATAATCAAGTGGCAATCCATCTTGAGGACCAAGAAAAGACTACCTTCACTTGCCCCAACGGGTCATACACATTCCATAGGATGCCTTTCAGTCTCTGCAATGCACCCACTACCTTCAAGCGATGCATGCTTGCCGTATTTTCAGATATGGTAGGGGAATACCTTGAAGTCTTCATGGATGACTTCTCGGTATTTGGGGAATCTTCTAATGATTGCCTCCTGCACTTGGTCCAAATCCTCAGGCATTGCATCGATGTGAATTTGGTTCTTTCTTGGGAAAAGAGACAATTCATGGTTCCTGAGGGAATTATCCTGTGTCACCTTATTTCTGAAAATGGCATCCAGGTTGATCGAGCCAAGGTTAATTTAATTTCTAAACTACCCATGCCAAGCTTGGTTAAGGACATCCACTCTTTGCTGGGGCATGTCGATTTTTGCCATCGTTTCATTCTTGATTTCTCAAAAATCATGTGCCCCCTAACTAATCTTCTCTCAAAGGATGTCCCTTTCGTGATCACTGATGAATGCACTCATGCATTTGAGAGCCTATGTGATCGAGTTACTCAAGCACCAATCCTGCAATTCCCTGGCTGGTCTCTACCTTTGAGATCATTTGTGATGTGTCTGGCTACATAGTAGGGGCGGTGCTTGGGAAAAAAGTTGATGGGAAACCCGTGGTCATCTACCACACTAGCAAGATGCTGGATGAGGCTTAGCGTAACTACACGGTTATTGAGAAAGAGTTGTTGGTAGTAGTATTTATCCTGGAGAAATTTAGATCTTATCTTCTAGGTTCTTGTGTCATCATTTACTCCAATCACACCACTGTGAGGCACTTAGTCTTGCAGAAGGATGCGAAACCTCAATTAATCCATTGGATCTTGCACTTGCAAGAATTTGATCTTGAGATTCATGACAAGGTGGAAAAATAGAATGTGGTAGCTGACCAATTGTTCTATCTTCCTTCTTCAGTCATCGACCCATCTAGTCCAATCACCGAGCATTTTCCAGATGAACATTTACTAGCCATTCACAGTCTCCCCTGGTTTGCTGATATAGTAAACTACTTGGTTACGAGGAAAGTCCCGCCGGATTAGGTGACTTCCAGGCAGGATAAGTTGATTTTCGAGGCCAAGTACTATATTTGGGAGGAACCATCTCTATTCTACATGGGCAATGATTAGGTGATTCGGAGATGCATTCCTAACGACGAGGTCAATGACATGATCTCATTCTATCATGACCAGGCCTGCAGTGGCCATTTCTCTGGGTGAAAATCCACAGTGAAAATCCTCCAATGTGGGTTCTGCTAGCCCACGTTGTTCAAAGATACACAAACATATTGTAGGGCATGTGCTCATTGTCAGACCCTCGGCAACATGGGCCTGCAAGATATGATGCCCTTGAACTCAATAATTGTGTGCGAAATCTTTGACATTTGGGGAATCAACTTCATGGGACCCTTTCCCAGATCTAACGGCTTTGAATACATTTTGCTTGTTGTTGATTACGTCTCTAAGTGGATCGAAGTTATCCCCACAAGAACTTGTGATCATATAGTTGTTCTCTGATTCATCCAGGAGAACATCTTTTCCAAATTTGGGGTTCCTAAGGCCATCATCAGAGATGGTGGGTCTCATTTTAATAATTTGCACTTCCAGTCCCTGATGAAAAAGTATGAGGTGTCGCATCGTATCTCAACTCCATACCACCCCTAGATTAGTGGACAGGTAGAATTGTCGAATCACGAGATCAAGAAGATCCTTTAGGTCACTGTTCGGCTTGATAGGAAGGACTGGTCTACTCGCCTTCCAAAAGCTTTGTGGGCCTAACGAACCACCCACAAGACCCAATTAGGCATGTCTCCCTTCAGATTAATGTAAGGAAAGGCATGTCACCTTTCCATAGAGATGGGGCATAAGGCCTATTGGGAAGTACGAAAGTGCAATCTGGATCTGATGAAGGCTGGAATACACCACTGGTTACAACTAAGCGAGATCGAGGAACTACGTAATGACACATATGAGAACTTGCGTATCTACAAAGAGTGGGTCAAGACCTTCCATGATAGGCATATTGTGCAAAAATCTTTCCACCTTGGTCAGAAAGTCTTACTTATTGATTCCAAGCTCAAACTCTTTCCAGGAAAACTCAGATATAAGTGGATTGTGCCTTTCTTGGTAAGAAAAATCTTCGGAATGGAACCATTGAAGTCAATCAACTCAACCTTGATTTCGAACATTTTATTGTGAATGGCCAGCCACTCAAGTCGTTCATTCAACTCACTGATACAAACTTGGCTGAGGTATCTTTTGATCTCCATTCTCCCTAAGCTAACTGCACTCGACTGATGGCATTAAACTCAGCGCTTAACGGGAGGCAACCTGCCATCTCTTCAAAAAACCCGAAATCCTTTCGACATATCTCTTCGTTGAAATCATATTGCACATTAAGGTTCGTCCATTAGAACAACCTACTCCACCTCTGGTACATGTAGCAGAGCTTGAAATCATCTGCAATAGTCACCCCGACCCGTCCACCCAATCTTTTGAGCCTTAAGATGAATTCGAACCCACCTAATTTACAATGAGGGCATTGCAAATCGTGGGCATGAGGGGGTATTAATGTGCAAAACATTGTGAAAATCAACTCTCACAAAAGGATTTAACAAAAAAAAGAAAAAAAAGAAAGAAAGGGGAGGATCAAGAAAAGAGAAGGACCATTTAAGAGAAAAAATGAG
This sequence comes from Thalassia testudinum, assembly GCA_037157565.1. Classification (NCBI taxonomy): domain Eukaryota; kingdom Viridiplantae; phylum Streptophyta; class Magnoliopsida; order Alismatales; family Hydrocharitaceae; genus Thalassia; species Thalassia testudinum. The sequence continues at coordinate 123,444,981 of JAZHRO010000014.1, read as the reverse complement.
AAAAAGGAGGGAGGAAAAATTAAAAAGAAAAGAAAGGGGAAAAAGATAAGGAAAAATGAAGTTCGTTAGAAACAATATAGAACTTACCTAAGTTATAAGTTGGATCGAATGATGAATTATGACCTGGAAGGCTGAAACTTAAGGGATTAGTGGAAAATACCAACCTTAGGCCTCTTGGATTTGAGTGGATTTAGACACTCACGTACTTGTCAAGATTTGGATTAGTCGTCGAGTGGTTGGGGAAAATACAAAGCTTGTGATTAGGTCTAAGGCTTAGGTAGTATTCAGCCTCGTTAACTAACCTCTGGTTTGTGGGACTCGGTAACTTAAGCACCCCTAAATCACACACAGTCTGGTTCAGTGCGCTTAAATAATAAAATCATGCCAAAGGACATTTTAATCTGTTCTGAAAATGGTCCTATGATCTAGATTAGGAGAGGCTCGAAAACACAAGTTGATTTAGAGAAGTTTATCATGCGGAGAGGAGGGAAATTCCCCTCGAAGATGCACAATAACATATCATTTCCTCAATGCTTGTCTCCTAAGATATCTAAATATTCTATCAAGGGCACGTAAGCACCTTGCGCTGGTTTAGATGCCAAGTGCAAAATTACCCCGAAATCTCGAAAGCCAGGGTTTTGGGGGTTGCCATGGGTGGTGCTATCTCGAAGCATCGATTAACAGGGACCTTGCAAGGAATGATGGTGGGGAAAAGGAATCTGATACAGATCGTGTTTATGGCCAATCCGAAGATGGATCTAAGGAAAAATATAATGAAAAGAAAAAGAGCGAGAAAGCTCTCCACAAATAAAAGTTTCATTCTGAAAATCAGGGAGAAAATGGGGGAGAGGGAGAGAAGGTGCGTTGCATCGGGTGATAGGAGGCAACGATGAGGAAGTGGCTAGGGTTGGGGATGGGGGCGAGTGGAAGACCTGGAGAGTAAGAAATTGGAGGAGGGAGAGGGGATGGCAGTCACATGAAGGTAGGGTGTTCAGATTCAATCGAAGAGGGGTCTGGAGGAGATCCAAAGGAGAGGTTTTGTGCTTTAGATGCAGACAAAGAGGTCACATGGCAGTGGTGTGTAGAAACCCTCTTGTCTGTCTGGCATGTGGGGCTGAAGGGCACAAGCATGATTCATGGCCTAAGGCGATGCCGCCACACAAAAAGAAGATCCCTCAGCACCCAGTTGAGGAAGTGGTGAAGGAGCCTCGACTACCCCCACCGCTGGCACTTGGTAGTCATACAATAGATGTGGAGATTCCATTATTGGAGGAGATTATCTCTGCAGAGATCATGCTGAGGGCACACTAATCAGAGAGGTCATGACCGACAATCCCTCGATCGAGAGGTTTCAACAACTAGTGAGTTCCTTGACCCTTGTGTCATCGGGCTAGAAGGTGGCAGTGCTACCCCAGACTTGCTTTCTTGTGTTTGGTCTGATGATGATAGATGTGGAAAGGTTGTGCTTTCAATCAAGTTCCTTTGAAAATATCAATGTGCTGTGGAGGATGGCCTCCCCCTTTGATGGGGCACTCCCTGATCGCCCCCCCCAGAGATTGGAAACTAGGAGGGTGATTCTTGAGATCAAAGGGTTGCCTCTACACTTGAGATCTAAGGGGGTTGTCGCCAAGATGGTTTCAGGCTTTGCATCCATTTGTGAAGGCTCTGAAATCATGATTGGGGAGGGTGATGCCCTTTCACTTTGATTTGAGGCTGAAGTCCTTAAAAGTGGGTCAATGCCAGACAGAATTATTCTCAAGTGTGGGGGCTCCTCTTGTTTCATTCGCTTATCAGTGGCTGGGTGATGAGAGTCTCATCATGATCTCTAATTACCCTAATTAACTAGTCTTCCTAGTTAATTAGCTAAGGATATGAGTATATAAGGGTTAATTATAAAATAAGGGATATTAAGTAAAGGACCTTAAAATAAGTTTACAATGATATTTTATCATTCGATTAACATTATTAACAATCTAATTAATAATTGGACTCGAGATCTTATTAACCATTCCCTTAACTAATAAGTTAAGTAACTTAAACATAATGTATACATAAGTATATAATAAGTTTACTTAATTTAATAAATTAACTTAAAAAGTTCAAAAATGTAAATTCAAGGTGTAAATAGAATAATTATCTTATTTATTAACATATATTAAAAGTTGAAAAAGATTTAACTTAAAATAAACCTTTAAAACCTAGGTTTACATTTAGGTCCTTACTAATCATTGCAATCAGGTCCTTAATTTTCATATAGGTCCTTAAGTTTCACTGCACATAGTTCCCTATCATCTTCTTCTTCTTCTTCATCCGATTGAATGGCTAATGACGGAGGGTGACTCCACCGCGCGATTGTTTGCACCTCAAAACACGCCTGTAATAGCGCCTTCTTGTGCTATTTTCTAGCATTAACATTGCATAATAGGATCCTATAATTGCATTTGTAAAAACACTTGCATGCATGCATTTAATCAAGAGAGGAAGAGGAGTGAAACAATCGCCTGCATAGTTACATTTTTCGTCAAGTGCCTCCTTGCAAAATCACCCTCTTTTTATTTTTCCTCTTGATTTCTTCTTTTCTCTCCTTCCCGCGGCTGCACCCTTCCCGCGGCTGCACTCTTCCCGCAGCTACATGCAGCAGCCACGCAGCACTTCTTCCCGTCACTTCTCCCTTCCAACGCCGCTCCCTATAGCTGCAACTCGCACACCCTCTCCCTGCTGCAGCCGGCACGCCACTCTGCCCTCCTCTATAAGTAGCTGCAGCTTCATCCTCGCGACGCAGCTGCTGCAGCTGCTGAAAAAACCCGCAGCCATCTTCTCCACCGCTTTCCCCTCCCATACGTCGGCCCTCCGTCGAGGAGGCACCCGGCGAGTAGGAGAACCCACTGTGGTGCACACCACCACAGTGGGAGCACCACCGCCCAGCTCTTCGACGAGCCGGTGGGCGTGGTGCATTCCCTCTCTTCGTTTTTTCTCTTTAACGCCATTGCCGCCGCTCCAAGCTTCGAAGCTTGAAGCCACGGTAGCAGCAGCCCAGCAGCAGCAGCAGCAGGTCCTCCCGCCCCTCCGCGACCGTCCCCGCAGTCGCTCACCGCCTCCGCGCGCGTCTGCAGGGCGTTCCCCGCCTCCGTCTCCGTTCTGTCCGCCTCGCAGTTGCACCTGTAGCCGTCCGCCGCGCGCACTGCAGCGGCCGACTACGGCCTCGCGCCGCCCCCTGCCCTCCTCCGCGACCCTCCGCGACCACCTGCAGACCTCCTCCACGCTCGCTCCTCCACGCCTTCGCCCGCCCGTCGCCTTCGCGCAGGCCTGCAGAACCCTACGCGAAGGCACGCCCGCACCCGCCGTCTTCAGACGTCCGCCTCCGCCTTCAGACGACGCGGAGTCAGACGTCCGCCGCCGCGAGCAGACGTCTTAACTCGCTGCCATTGTCCGCGCTCTCGATCTCTCCAGCCCGCTCTCTCTCTCTCTGCTGATCTCTCTCTCCCGCTCTCTCTCTCACGTATTCTCTCTCTCTCCCGCTCTCTCTCTCTCTCTGTTTTTTTACTCACAGCAACACACACACACACATTCACCGACGCACACACACCTATACCAACACATACACACACACTCACACACTTATAGTAACATATATATACTTATATACATCTATATATAATATATACATACATATATATATATATATATACTTATATACATAGTAATATCTATAGTTATGTATACATACATATATATATAATATATATACATATATATATAATATATATATATATATCTACTTATATATCTCTATATACTTATACATATACTTATATATATATATATATATACTTATATACATAGTATATCTATATATTTATGTATACACACACATATATATAATATATGTATATATATATATACACGTATATATATATCTATATACTTATACATATACTTATATATATATACATATATACTTATATACATATATATATATACATATCTATATACTTATATATATACACACATATATATATATATCTAGATACATATATACTTATATACATATATATATATATACATCTATATAGTATTATATATATATACTTATATACATATATACATACATATATATATATACATATACACCTATATATATATATATAATACATATATATCTATATATATCTATACATATATACTTATACATTTATATACATATAGATATATTTACTCATATACATACATATGTACATATATTTTCACGTTATTTACTATACGCTGTATCACGGGAATATCTGCACAAGTTGCTGATATTCCCTAATACACGCGTACAAAAAAAAGCGTGGTCCCATACATCATCCATCCTCCATCCACACTCCACGCGGCACCTAGTCGTGTTGGTTGCGTCTCTCTAGACGTCGACTGACTCGACATAGTGCTACACTCCATAGTCACCTCCACCCCCACCCCTTTATATATATACTACATATAAATATATATCTATAGCTACTATATTTACTTTCTATCTGTTATCTTCCTTCTTAGTAAAAAGATAAAAAAAAAGGTATAAAAGTGAAAAGATAATCTTTGATTTGCAGGTACCCCGTCTTGCGAGTAGCAAGACTTGTTTTGGGACTCTGTTTGGCTAAAAGCCAAGGACACAATTTTGAGGGTGTGCCTCAAGAACAAGGATTACCATAAAAAACCTAAATAAGAAAAACACCAAAAACACAATAAACGAACGGAAGAGACGCGTTTTAAGGAAAACGTAGAAACTCGACTTTAACCCCACTTCCCTGAGTTCGACCCTGGGCCTAAAAGTGACAAGATAAAATCAATTAGGCCAGGTTAAAAATTTTGTAAAGAGATGGTTAGGTCTGAATTAGGTTAACCACTATACATATTTCAACGATAAAAACATCATATTAACAACCTATCCAGGCCGACCCATCATGACTTTTCTGGCGCCGTTGCCGGGGAGGTGCGCCTTTGAGTAAGTTTCTATCCAAATCCTTTCAATTTTTCTCTTCCCTCTTCACGGGTATTGTTGTTTTTGGTGTGCAGGTGAACCTGGTGGAAGGAGAAGGCTGACGAAGTCGAGGACGTGAGCAGATCCAAGGCGGGAACGAGAGCGTGAAGACGCCGACATCGCATTGGAGCTTCGCACACATTGCCGAACAAGTAGGTTTTCTTTTCTCATCAAATTAGGGTTAACTTGCCACCACAATAAAAAAAAAAAAAAATTTAAAACTAAAAACTAGAAAAACTTCTTGGGATTTCTTGAGGGCAAGTGGATTAAAATTAGCTTGATTGATTGGTTGTCTTCACTCCCAGTGCCCCGGGATTTCCCGCCTTACTTCGCATAGCGAAAATCCGAGAATCTTGATTCTTAGATTTTTCGCCGTGGGAAGTATTCTTTGAGGCAAAGAAAATGATTGCTTGTATCCCTCTTTTGCCTCACTTATCTTTAATTCAGGATCACATTTTTGGTGGGGAGACTTGGAATTGAGTTGATTCCAACCCCACCACGACTTTTCAAACTTGCCTGTGATTCGGTCCTGAATACTTCAACCCCAACAATTTCATTTTCTTTATCTTTTGGTTGAAGCCTTGTATGTGGAAATCATTTCTGGTGATTGGGAGCACTTGAATTGAAGTGCTTTGGCTCCCTGTCACATTGATATAAAACTGATTCGTGCATCCACACTTAGAAATCTCCATTTAGGGTAGCCCATTGCATTTTAGCATGCATTAACTAACTGATAATTGAAGAAGGGTTTCTTGGGCTTTAGAAAAAAAAAAAAAAAACCTGTATTCTTGCAAAACCCGGAGATTGGTTGAATTGGTAATTCAGCAAAATCCTAAAATTCATACTACTTAAGGTTGAACTCTAAAAACCATTCACCAATTAAACTTCAATTCGGGGAGATTTCCCTGTTGCATGCTTGTTCTTACACACTCTTAAAATCAATCACTTGGGCATTACCCGTAAACAACGCCCTTCACATTCCAAAAGCACTTGACCCTAAGCCTCTAATTAAAACTGGTAGTAACTTGACCCTTACTAAGGATTTGAGGTCTAAATACCTGCGTGTAGCGACTACGTGCTGGTGAGAGTTCCCGCGTGCTATCGGGTGTCTAAGACTGGGGCAAACGGCCTTTCAATCTGGCCCAGTGGTTCCGCGGTGCTCGCAATCGATTCCCTAGTTCGTGATAGTAGGTAACTTAGATCTTTAAGTCTAAGGGAACACTGTCGAGGTTAGGAACTTGATTGTATTGATTTGTAATCAAGTGTACCTTTGCGACGTCATTTCTCTCATCTCTTTTCCCTACTCATCTCCTCAACTCTTCCTCCGGAAGTGCATGTTTGGGAGGAGGTCACAAAACCCTGAATTGCTTGTATTGACTGATAAATCTAGAAAAAGAGCCAAATCATCCTCCTCCTCCACAAACATGGCACACAACCCCTCCTCACCACTTCGTCACAATTCCAATTCTTTCAACACCAGGCTTATCCCGAGAAACCCTGCAAGGCCTTCCTTATCAAGTGTCGCGCCAAGTGACTTGGTAAGTCATGTGGAACTGGCTTCTGCGAGCCAGTATTTCAACACGGAGGACCAAGCCTCCGTGTACTCGGACACATATGCGGACACGTCTTCTGGCATAGAAGATGCCTGCACCCTGGGGAACAACCCATTTTCTGCCACGTATAACCCAGGGTGGCACAATCATCCCAATTTTGCATGGTCCAACAACCCGCAGCGTCGAAACCCCGCTGGTGGACCAATGCGATCATCCGCACCCGTCATCCCAAGGGCCCAGTCTAATCCTATGGCAAATCTGCCATCAGGCCCTTGTGTGCAGAAAACCAAACACGCATCAAAACCTCTTGATAAATTGATGCGAATGATGACGGAAATGTCAAAGCGCCATAAAGAAAACATGACCTCTCTTCAGCATTTGGCGCAGCAGAATGCTGAGATCAGTCAACTAAGCATGGCGACTCGATCTCAGGGCATTTTCTCGCCCAACCTGTTCCAAACCCGCAAAACTTTGTACCCTGTGGTCCGCAACCACAGGTACAAGCTTCTCAGGAACAGGTTCATCAAATTCTGCAAGCTCCGAGTATTCCTCCAGGATTTCAGGTTAATCCCGCTGCAGCACCGCACTCTTATGCTGATAGTGATCACATCAAGGATGACACGTCTGACGAGGATGTGACTGTCAGTACGTGTATCGAACTAATTGGAGCCGATTCAGACTGCTGCGAATTACCTGACGATTGCCTGACCAACACAAACTGTGACGTTCCCCAATCCCTCCCTATTCCTGTACCTTCTCCTGACCAGACTTCTGACGAGGTTTTTTCCACTTCCCATACCTTGTGGTCTGAGTCATCGCCGGGCTGCTCACCGCCGGTCCACACTATGGAAGACCGGATTGCCCTTTCTTTCCCGCTAAATCAGGCGGATTTGCAAATCCACACTGGGACCTTGAGCCCACATCTTACTCACCGGGGCTATTCCCTTTTGGATCCATCTTTCCAAAAAGCCCCCCTTCTTGGCCAATCTAAGGGCCAACTTCCTCTTCCTGATCTGTTTTCTAATCCGCCTGGGACACTCTCGTCCCAGAAAATGCCAAATCTCTCACCATCCACCATTACTTTTCACGCCTCTATCGCGATTACTTCGCTTTTCTCTTCACCACCCACCATCCACCCACCCTTCCACCCTGATTTATACCCTGAACCTCAGCTCCTGTTACCCGATCTGTCGTCCGTTCTCTGCCTTTCCTTGCATGCATATGAGGACATAGCATTGTTTGGCATGGGGGGGTGGATAGGCATCCATAGGATCCGGGTATTTTATGGTATCAGACAATTACCACCTTTTTATAAATATGCAAGAAAAAGAAAAAGAAAAAGAAAAAAAAAATATATATATATATTAATAATAAATGGTGTTTAGTAATGATTTGAAAGCTGAAACAAAAAAATTCAATAAGTGTTTATGGATATTCAACCTCTGTTTTGAAGAATTTCCAGGCCACAGAAGCTTGATTCGCTCAGGCTCGGCTTAATTCACTTAAAGTATTGACGAAATAGATCAAAATCTCTCTTAACTAAGGACGTATTCTTGTACCTGAGACACCAGTACAGGATCCGTTGGTTTGCTTCTTCTTGAGAGCTTAAGTAAATTTGGTTCACACTACACATATCAGGAAAGACCAGGTGAACATAAGATCCAACCCTAGTGTTCATTAGGGAAGGTGGAGTCCTTACCTGTGCATGCAGGTAGACTTTTTATCCCAGCATTTAGTCTTGTGTTTAGGAGTGACTCTTTCCACCAAAAAGAAACTCTCCCACCAAAAAGAAAAATAAGTGTGCTCCTTCAAAATGTGTTGTAAGAGATATACTGACACGTGTTTCAAAAAAAAAAAAAAAAAAAAAAAGTTGTTAAGAAAAAAAAAAAAAAAAAAAACAAGAGAGATGTTTTAAAAGAGTTAGTATATCTCATTTGTTTTTCGGTGAGCCACAAAAAAATATCAGAAAATTGGAGTTGAGTTTTCCGTAATCATCTTAAGGGTCAATCCAAAAACACGAGCTGAAACTGGGACCAACTTGTACTTAAAAATTTGTGAAACCCTGGGAGTGAGTCTTAAGGTTCATCTGGTCAGTCTTGATCCTTCACTATGCACAACCATAACCTCTTGAGCTCTCGAGTACGGCAAAACCTCCTGGGTCTTGGAAATCGTATTTAGGGTTTAAATATCAAGAGTCCTGGTTAGTTGAGAGATGATCTTTGTCATGTAAGACTTAAAGTACTGGTAATCTTCTCTACAATTAGTTCTCACAATATCCGATAATAAACACACCGATATCACCTCAGAAGAAAATCTTTAGCTTAAGATCATTTCTAAATACTATTTTGCTAGGGACTAGCAAAAGATAGGCATGGGGGTATATGTTTGCACCTCAAAACACGCCTGTAATAACGCCTTCTTGTGCTATTTTCTAGCATTAACATTGCATAATAGGATCCTGTAATCGCATTTGTAAAAACACTTGCATGCATGCATTTAATCAAGAGAGGAAGAGGAGTGAAACAATCGCCTGCATAGTTACATTTTTCTTCAAGTGCCTCCTTGCAAAATCACCCTCTTTTTATTTTTCCTCTTGATTTCTTCTTTTCTCTCCTTCCCGCGGCTGCACCCTTCCCGCGGCTGCACTCTTCCCGCAGCTGCATGCAGCAGCCACGCAGCACTTCTTCCCGTCACTTCTCCCTGCCAACGCCGCTCCCTATAGCTGCAACTCGCACACCCTCTCCCTGCTGTAGCCGGCACGCCACTCTCCCCTCCTCTATAAGTAGCTGCAGCTTCATCCTCGCGACGCAGCTGCTGCAGCTGCTGAAAAAACCCGCAGCCATCTTCTCCACCGCTTTCCGCTCCCATACGTCGGCCCTCCGTCGAGGAGGCACCCGGCGAGCAGGAGAACCCACTGTGGTGCACACCACCATAGTGGGAGCACCACCGCCCAGCTCTTCGACGAGCCGGTGGGCGTGGTGCATTCCCTCGCTTAGTTTTTTCTCTTTAACGCCATTGCCGCCGCTCCAAGCTTCGAAGCTTGAAGCCACAGCAGCAGCAGCAGCAGGTCCTCCCGCCCCTCCGCGACCGTCCCCGCAGTCGCTCACCGCCTCCGCGCGCGTCTGCAGGGCATTCCCCGCCTCCGTCTCCGTTCTGTCCGCCTCGCAGTTGCACCTGTAGCCGTCCGCCGAGCGCACTGCAGCGGCCGGCTACAGCCTCGCGCCGCCCCCTGCCCTCCTCCGCGACCCTCCGCGACCACCTGCAGACCTCCTCCACGCTCGCTCCTCCACGCCTTCGCCCGCCCGTCGCCTTCACGCAGGCCTGCAGAACCCTACGCAAAGGCGCGCCCGCACCCGCCGTCTTCAGACGTCCGCCTCCGCCTTCAGACGACGCGGAGTCAGACGTCCGCCGCCGCGAGCAGACGTCTTAACTCGCTGCCATTGTCCGCGCTCTCGATCTCTCCAGCCCGCTCTCTCTCTCTCTGCTGATCTCTCTCTCCCGCTCTCTCTCTCTCACGTATTCTCTCTCTCTCCCGCTCTCTCTCTCTCTCTCTCTCTGTTTTCTTACTCACAGCAACACACACACACACATTCACCGACGCACACACACCTATACCAACACATACACACACACTCACACACTTATAGGAACATATATATACTTATATACATCTATATATAATATATACATACATATATATATATATATATACTTATATACATAGTAATATCTATAGTTATGTATACATACATATATATATAATATATATACATATATATATAATATATATATATATATCTACTTATATATATCTATATACTTATACATATACTTATATATATATATATACTTATATACATAGTATATCTATATATTTATGTATATACACACACATATATAATATATGTATATATATATATATATACACGTATATATATATCTATATACTTATACATATACTTATATATATATACATATATACTTATATACGTATATATATATACATATCTATATACATATAATAAGGAAGAAGAAGAAGGGCAGGAGTAGAAGAGAAAGCATAAGTGAAGAAAGAAAGAGATCTAGAGAAAAAGAGAAGAAGAGAAAAATAGAAAGAGAAAGAGAATAAAGGATTAAGAAATAAAAGAAAAAGAAGATAAAGAGAAGAAGAGAAAGAAGAGAGGATGAAGAATAAGGAAAAAAATTGATTTTTCTTGTTATATTTTAATTTCTTTTGCTCTTAATTGTTGTATTAAGGCATATATTGACTAAAGAAACTCTTCTTTGCCTTAAGTCATTTGAAATAAGTAGAGAATTTACATGTTTTTAATATTGGAAATGAGAATTCATATAGAATTGTGCATGTTATTTCATTTAAATCAATTTTTGGCAAAATTCATGCATCCATTATTAACTTAAATATACCTCCTATACTTATAAAGAAAATAAAAGATAACTAGTGAATTTAGAATGAATTATACCTCACAACGAATGACCTGGACTCAACCAGTAAAAATTTTCTAAAATGTTAGGTTAATTTGACCCTATACTACTAATTGACACAACTTGGAGTTAACTAGGTGACTTTTCTCTACTCATAATTAAGTAAAATTAACTTAATTAACTGAGTTGAGTTAAGAAACGACCATTTTAATGGAGTCGTTGATGGGGAGGTAACCCTTTAATTCACTAGAATTTAGTTGGTTTAATTGTCTAATTAGGAGCTATTTATAAATTTATTTTTGTTTTAAAAAATTTTATTCTAATTAGTTGTGTTTTGTTTTGTTTTGTTTTTGTTTTCTATCTTCTTTTCAGGTTTACCTTTGTGGGTGATCTCAGGAGAAGGCGGGAATCTATTGCTGTTTTTCTTTTGTGAGTATTTCTAGTATTTTGTTTTGTTGCATTAAAAATTAAGAAAAAATACAAAAATATATTCTATCTGACTAGCAGCAGCATACAATAGCCATTCACTCTTAATAGTACATTTCCTACTAAAATATTTTTGCAAATCTGACTCGAGAAATTTTTACTATTTTTCTCGCATCAGCAGGAAAACACAAGAAAATCAACGTAGATCCCTGTCCCTTGAAATTTAAAAAGACCATATATTTTATTTGAAAAAACTTAGAAAGTAGCCATTGTAATTCATTTGATATATTTTTGTAAAAGATTAACTAAAAAGAGGAAGTTAAAAATTGTAACTAAATCTGATTGCAGAATGCATGTGGGTTTTATCACTACCGTCTATTGCATGCTGTCGTGCACACAGCGTGATCACTAGAGTCACACCAGTCTAATTTTCTCTATCACTCCTCTTTGCACCTCTTAGGGCTTTGGTCGATGATCAACAAGTTTGTCTCACTACTAGAGCCCCGGGAAGCTAGTAGTGAGCGGTCTCGATCCTAGACCTTAGACCTTTGAGCCTTAAGGTTACGCACCTACGTAGACACAGCTTAGGATGCTTATTTTGATACTGTTACTCTATTTGTTTGCGTCAAATTACTTTTGCGTATCCTAGGAATCTCTTCTTTCCTATGAAAGAAGAGCAAAACCCACATCTTTGCACTGTTTTGTGGGTTTTTGTGCCACTGTTTTTATCAATGGTGTGCATGTACACTTGCACATTATTTTACATTTTATGGACGGGAGGCGATCCTTGCATCCACCTCTTGCACCATTGTTGACAGGTGATCCCAGGTTGGTTGCAGATAAGCAACCAATGGTTTTCCCATTTGATCCATCTAGTTCAATGGATCAAATGTAGAATCAAAATCCCGAGATCCCTTCCTCTTCTGGTCAGGGGGAGATGCTGCCTTTTGATGTTCATGAGGCGCTCCTGAACCAGAATCTTAGGATGCTTGAGTAGACTAGACAGATCAATCTTTTAATGACAGCCCTAAATAATTTGCGGACTCTTCAAACCCGTCCTCCACCTCAACCTGAGGTGGGTTTTGACATCCTTGATTTACCGATAAATCATCCAAGGCCTCTACTTAGAGATTACTACAACCCATCTAATGCACAAGTAGAGCCTAATGTTAGGATACCTATTGGGGAAAATGATCCTGAATTGAAACCAAACATCATTGGTCTAATTCCTCACTTTCACGGATTTGCATCCGAGGATCCATTTCAACATATAGAAAATCTAAAGAATCTATCTCAAACTCTTGGTCCTCAAAATCAAAATAAGGAAATCCTACTTATGAAAATGTTCTCTTTTAGCCTTAAAGACAAAGCTGCTTATTGGCATAGAACAATTGCAAGACCAATCTCAACTTGGGCTGAACTCGAATATGCTTTTCTAAAGAAATTCTTTCCAATTGGTCGAACTAATACTTTAAGGCAAGCTATTACTACTTTCAATCAAAACCAAGGAGAACCAATTCATGAAGCGTGGGAACATTTTCATGAATTGCAAAGGAAATGCCCACATCATGTCATCCCTCGCTAGCAACTCATGCACATCTTCTACTATGGTTTACAAGAGGGCATTCGCAATCTAGTCGATGCCTCTTATGGAGGGAATTTCCTAAATTGCGACGTAGAATCCGCCTCAGAATTATTTGAAGGGATGGTGGAAAACTCGATCAAGAATGCATCTATGTCGCAATTTACGTGGGGCGTTAACACGAATCATCAGAATCTGCACAAGGGCATTCACGAGATCGGTAACCCGTCCAGTTCAAAGGATCTAAAGATAATTGCAGAAAAATTGGACAAAGTTGAATCGTAGCAAAGCATCTCGACGAGGTCAGAAATACAATGAAGACTCTTACGCCTCTACTTGCTACGAATCTCGTGCATCTACCTGTTTTGCAAATTCCCGCGAGGAGGGAATTTGTGAATAATCTGGATTCTAGAGATCTATCTTCCTTGGATTTTCTATCCACTCCACCAACCCAAGGAGGGACCTTTGTCCCACAATCTTATTGACCTTTGTGAATGGTCAACGTCTAAAACCTTTCTTAGAATCACATCCTTTGGGTCTTGTTGGAGAATGTTACATGCTCCACTAGGGTTTTTGTAACCATCAACCACATTTGTACATAGCTGTTTCCTGCTTTTACCTTTTGATTTTCATCTACACTTACTCTGATCTTTCACTTCATATTTTACTGATTACCTTCATTTAGTCCGACTGACCACTCTGACCTTTGGTCAGACTTGAAATCGTCCACATAGAGATCTTGGATCTCCTCTATTCAACTCCTTCCAACACCTTATACTAAATGAAGTGTAATATCTTTTCACCCTTCTTACAATGAGGACATTGTAAAATCTTGGCTTGGGGGGTGTTGAAGTGAAATTTTCACTTTAAGTGTGGGCTAAAAAATAAAAAACACATAAAAATTAAATATCCACAAAATTTAAAAATAGAAATTCCAAAAATGATAAAAATTTTAAAAAAATCAAAAAAGTTCCATAAAAATTTGAAAAATTTTGAAAAAAATTCATAAAAATTGGAAAACCTTTTCAACATAAAGAACAAAAATATACAAATAGCAAAATTTGAAAATGAAATTTCATAAAAATAATAAGAGGGGTATATTCATTTTTAAAGAAGGAAAAGAAAAAATATATATTTTTACTATAATTAAGAGCTTAATTTTCTTTTAGGTCAGAAACTAAAATGTATATAGTATATAGAATATTTAAGAGCACTCAATTCTTAATTAGATTTTTACTTAAACATTTTGTAAAAACACACTTTTATTTTTAAAATTTTTAAAAAATAAGATTTTATTTCAATTAGAAATCTTTAAATCCTTTAAAGATTTGTTTTTCGATTGTTACCTTGAATTAAGAAACTAAGTGTATTAAGATTTAAGCTTAAGTTTTCGGGTTAAATTATAACTTTCTAATCAATTAGATTAAGCAATCCTTTTGTTTCTTAAAAATTTGATTTTATCAAAACGTTAAGTAAAAAAGGCCAAATATTCAGAGTTAGTTAAATAGAGAGTTAGTGGAACTTTAGTTTACAAGACTTACAGGCTAAAGATAAATAACTAGACTTCGTAAATTTTGTCTTGACTGATCCTATAGGAGGAAACTATAAATTTGAAGAACCTGAGAGTGAAGGGTTTTGTTATCCAAGCTCTGGTTTGAGAGCTAAGTAACCAAAACATCTAAATTCACACACATAGAATTATCTTATTGGCATCTGAGACTGCGAAAACACAGAGGTTAAGAGATCAATTTTGAATCCTCTTTAGTCCAAGGATTTCCATGGGACGTTCTTGAAAGGGTGAAGGATGTGCCACTCACCTAGAAAAAGGATTTGGAGAATAAAGTTGGTAAGAAAAATGAGAAGCAGGGAATAAAAAAATGAAAGAAAAACAAAAATAATAAAACACCTTGCAATTAAGTGCCTCGTTACAAATGGGTGCTTATGTAGTTTTTCCATAATAAATAAAGCATCTCAATACAAATGGATGCTACCCTTCCTTCCATCAAATAAAAAGAACACCTCGCTACAAATGGGTGTTCTAACCTATAGAAAAAGTGAAAAAAAAAATATCTGGAGATAAAAATATTAGGAATAAGAGACCTAGTGGTCCACCGAGGAGATATACACAAAAAGTGTTGACCTCGGGATAGAAAAATGGTGAGGAGAAAGTAACCAAACCTGAGTAAGGCCAAGTCTAAGGCTTGAATTAGAATAATTGGGATTGGAAATTGATGTCTTAAGATTTAGATTTTTGCAACTTTGGATGCCTTTAGGACAAATCTCTTCACTAAGCACAGATGCTTTAAAATCATAGCTATTGAACCTTAGTATTAGGCAGTGAAGCCTAAGAAATCGGGTTTTGAAGATTTCAAGTTGTGACCTAAAGGAGAAGAATTGACAGAATCCTAGGTCTAGAAGTTTTTCTTAGTGCAGTAGGCTAGTAAATTAGAGTTTCACTACTCTAAGTTTGATTAATAATCAATATCTGGTTAATTTGCTTAAACTTATATTGATTAAAGTCAAATATCATAAACGAAGGATTTACTTAAATCTATTGAGTTTTTGAGTTAAAATTTAATTCTCAATTCTTAAGTTTTATTTCCCTAAAATACTTTATATTCTAATTTGAGTTTTGAATAGTTACAAAGATTAAGAGATTTTTAAAGAATTCTAATTCTGAATAAAATTCTTGTTAATAAATTATTTTAAGTGTGTTTTGAAAAATGTTATAAGTATAAGTAAGAAATTTTCACAAGAGCTCTATATATTAATCATTTATATTAAACTTAAAAATTTATGACCTAAGATTTCCTTTGCATAGTTACTATTTATATTAATTTAAATCCAAGTGCTTTAAATCATCATAGTCTGAGTTAATTTTGCTAGGGACTAGCAAAACTTTGGCTTGGGGGTATGATGAGAGACTCATCATGATCTCTAGTTACCGTTAATTAACTAGTCTTCCTGGTTAATTAGCTAAGGATATGAGTATATAAGGGTTAATTAAAAAATAAGGGATATTAAGTAAAGGACCTTAAAATAAGTTAAAAATGATATTCTATCATTCGATTGACATTATTAATAATCTAATTGATAATTGGACTCGAGATCTTATTAACCATTCTCTTAATTAATAAGTTAACTTAAACATAACGTATACATAAGTATATAATAACTTTACTTAATTTAATAAATTAACTTAAAAAGGTAAAAAATGTAAATTCAAGGCGTAAACATAATAATTATTTTATTTATTAACATATATAAAAAGTTGAAAATGATCAAAGTTAAAATAAACCTTTAAAACCTGGGTTTACATTTAGGTCCTTACTAATCATTGGAATCAGGTCCTTAATTTTCATATAGGTCCTTAAGTTTCACTGCACATAGGCCCTGTCGTCTTCTTCTTCTTCCATCGATTGAACGGCTGACGACGGAGGGTGACTCCACCGCGCGATCACCGCCCTACCGACATCATTCTTCCTTCTCCAAGCTCTTGGAGCTTGCGCTCACCATTCCATATTCATCCATCGGTTTGGATTACTCTGAAATCCTAATTTTTGGTGGGTGTTAACCTCACCGTCGTCGGAGAAGATGACGGAGGTTAACCTCCCCAAGCTTCTTCTTCCTCCAGATTCCACCGTCCTCTTTGTCGCCATCCACTATAAATACCCCCTCACCCCCTCGATTTTAGTAAGTTGGCTCCCTTCCTTCTTCTAACACTGAGCCGACCTAATAGGCTATTCGTCTGCAACTCCAGCGATCTTCCACAACATCCTTCGACTTCCTCTGTCCATCCCGATTAGCTGAGGAGTTTCGCCGAGGTCAATAGCATCTCTGGACAAAGGTGACGACCAAGGAGATTCTCTGCTCCATCCAAATTCGCCCACTGGAGATTCTTCTTATTCCCTCTGATTTCATCCTCCATCATGAGCCATCGACGGAGTCCCTTTGACCCCTTCGTCCAGGTGAAAGTAGGTAGGAGTAGGAGTAGGAGTAGTAGTACTTAGTTAGATTAGCTTAATTGCAATTTCTAATGTTCATCTTCTTCAACTTCGGCAAGTTCCTTGAGCTTGCGGTAGATTTGATTTTTCCTTTTTAACTCGCTGATCACCTTCTTCGAACCCTCATGATAATTTTCTAATCCACTGAAACACAAATTTTAGCACTATTTTGCCTAATTCACCTCCACCGTCAGCAGTTACTGTTGCTATCCGGGGTGATAGTAACTGAGCTTAGATCCACCTCTAGAAGGTCCTCCACCACCTATTCACAACCTAAGGACCCTATTTTGTACTTTAATTTGTATAATTACCACCTATAATATCAATGCCCAATTTTTAATTAAGCTCCTGAGCTCGTTGACAATGGCGGCTTAGGAGTAGTTAAAATCTTAAATTAATTAATATATTTAGTATCGCAATTACTCTTTGACTTGTCTCAACCATTCAATTGAATGGGAGACTAAGTCCTATGCTTCAACCCACATAAAATTCATTCGAATTGAATTTACTGTTTAATCATTCATGTAATGGATTGAAGAAGAATTAAATGTGATTTTGAGCTTCCTTGCAACCTCAGAATACTTTTCAGATAAAAAAATGTCATCGATTCACCTTTCTGTACACAATTTGTATATTTCTGGACTCACCGGAGCTCCAGTGAGCTCCGGCAAGTCAAAATTGATCTTCAGCCTTTAGAATTTGTTAAGAAGCTTCAGATCAACGATTTGAGGATCACTGAATGTGCTGAGATATTTTAATTGAGATTATAGTGTCTAGAGTTGTTGTTAGGTCTTCATCTTCTCCAACTCCGACAGAGTTGGAGAAGGTTGTACAGAAGCTTAAAAGCCACATTTAAGAGGTCTAGAAGCTTCAGTGCAATGCATTGAAGCTATTAATGTCTTCAAATTAGTGTAGCAACCTTCCAATTCCATTGCCGAACAAAGCACTTCTAGAGTCCAGGCGACGAGCCTGGAACCTGAGAATTCAAAGTTTAAACATCTATTTAGAGGTCAGAGAGAGTTTCTGAGGTTGTAAGAATCTTAATCTAGGCTTTAATTTTTAGTAAAGAGGCTTAGAATAGAAAGTCAAATCTTGAGCCTTATTGTCAAACCTGAACTTGAGATTTTGATTCTGAGCTTAATTTGATAAATTGAGTTAGAATTGTTTCCGAGATCTTATTGAATGATTTCAGAGAGGTTTAAGTGAGCTCAAACTTATTTAGTTGATGGAATTAACAACCTGTCAATTTTGGTTTTTTTCGAACCCAAACTGACGACAGTAGATTTTGGATGAATTTTGAAGTAGAATCTTGCCTAAACAAGCTTATAATGATCTTTAGAAGCTATTCCAATTAATCAAAAAAGTCCTTAGTTGTCTATTGTGCAATTCAGAGTTAGAAATTTCATTCTCTGAGCTTTCAGTGAAGTGTCGAAGCTTTCATGTGTATTCTGAAGCTCTTGAGAACTTTAAACCTACACAAGTAGCTGTGGAATCACATGTATAACCTATTCAGACCCTTAGATAAGCTAAAACATCTTTCCTGAAGACATAGTAGGTTTAAAACCATTTCCGGGCAATATATTACCTGTAGGAACACCCTGGATTCACTCTTCAAATCGAAGAGGAAATCATCCTCTAAACCTTAAATTGACCCTAAAATCATTTAGAGCCACCTTAGAGCATTCCATCAAGCTTTGAATCGCTTGATTTGGAGCTCTGAGTAGGGAGAAATTGACTCTTGAAGTCGGGTCGGAAGGGGGAATTCTTAGTCCCACATCTGAAAGTTCAGAGTACACACCTTAGTATAAAAGCATTTTGTTAAGTAGCCGATGCAATCGTCACCACTCGGCACGAAAAGAAAACCTCTAACCATTTGAGCATTGCGTGCGTGTGTGTGGGCGAGTGCACCTGCAGGTGTGCGCTCGAGTGGGCGTGTGTGTGCGATTGGCCTTGAGAGGGCAAGGCCTGGGGGGCTTTTAGTCGGTTCGGCTCAAGAGAGGGCCGGTTTAGCTCAAGAGAAAACAAATCGATAATAAACCCTAATGAAATTAGGCGAGGATCGAGTAGGGTCTGGTCCCACCCTGATCTCAGGGTGCTGTGTGTCCTCGAAAGGACCTCGCAACAAATCCTAAACTAATTTTTGGTTGAGAAGGAAATAAACCCAGTTCAATTGAGAGGGCAAAGTGTTAGAGGAAGCTAAGGGTTGAAGGACGCAGGTGCTAACAAAATCGCTATGGAAGAAAAAGATAAAGAGAAAGAAAGAAGAAGAACTCGCAAAGGGAAGAAAGCTAAGGATTAAAGGAGAAGCTAAGAAAGAAGAGAACAGGCAGGAAGCTAAGGAAGAATAAGGAAGAAGAAAGGTAGGAGTAGAAGAGAAAGCATAAGGGAAGAAAGAAAGAGATTGAGAGAAAAAAGAATAAGAGAAAAATAGAAAGAGAAAGAGAATAAAGGATTAAGAAATAAAAGAAAAAGAAGATAAAGAGAAGAAGAGAAAGAAGAGAGGTTGAAGAATAAGGAAAAGAATTGATTTTCTTATTATATTTTAATTTATTTTGCTCTTAATTGTTATATTAAGGCATATATTGACTAAAGAAACTCTCCTTTGCCTTAAGTCTTTTGAAATAAGTAGAGAATTTACATGTTTTTAATATTGGAAATAACAATTCATATAGAATTGTGCATGTTATTTCATTGAAATCAATTTTGGCAAAATTCATGCTTCCTTTATTAACTTAAATATACCTCTTATACTTATAAAGAAAAATAAAAGATAACTAGTGACTTTAGAATGAATTATACCTCACAGCGAACGACCTAGACTCAACCAGTAAAAATTTTCTAAAATGTTAGGTTAATTTGACTCGATACTACTAATCGAAAAAACTTCGAGTTAACCTAAGTGACTTTTCTCTACTCATAATTAAGTAAAATTAACTTAATTAACTAAGTTGAGGTAAGAAACCACCACTGGGCAAGTCTCTGTGTTACCAGAATGGGGCAATGTTAAGACGTCTATGGTTAGATCTGAGGAGGCTCAACAGGCTGAGCTGCTGGGTTGTGAGTCCTCAGATGAGGCCCCTGAATCAAAGAAGAGGAAGGATTGTCACACGGAAACCTCAGAGAGGGACTTAAAGACAATGGATGATGTTACTGTCTTGGGGTGTAGCAACCAAACCCTTGTTGCCAAAGGCAAGGGGTACATGGCTGATGCAATTGTCTTAGAGAGGGACTCAGGCAATTCTATTTGAAATGAGGAGGTAAAATCGAGTATGGAAATAGTAGTCAGCAGTGGTAGAAGTGCCCTTCAGGAGGTGAGTCAAGTGCAGTTCTTTGTCCTTGATGAACTGAATTTTGGGAGAGGGACAAATCAAAAAAGGGGGCTTGGTCACTCCCCTTACATGCTCAGTTGGCGAAGGAAGGAGAACTTGACTCCTATAGTGGAGGAAACTGTTGCAAAGTCTATCTTGGTTGAGTATGTGGATAATTTGGCTCAAGGGGATCAGCCATGCAAGGAATGAGAGTTCTAACATGGAATGTGAGTGGGTTGCACAACAAGGTATGAAGGGCATCCCTAATCAAATATCTTACTGAGTGGGAAATTGACTGTGCTCTCATTCAAGAGACACATTTGGAGGAGGAGAGTGGCCATGTCTGGGACTCTCTTAGACTGTCAAGGAAAGCAAACTGTGTGGGGAAGGGTGCAGCTGGAAGGTCTAGTGGGATGGCCATATGGTGGAGAAAATCTTGTCTCAAAGTAACTAAAGTCTTTCGTGATAGACATGTGCTTACCTGTAGATGTCAAAACCTTCAAGGTGATTTGGAGTGGTTTATCTCTTGCATCTATGGACCTTATGCAGCAGCTGATTGGGTAGAATTGTGGGAAGATCTATCAACACTGCATCCAAGAGTCCAGGAGGTACCATGGCTCATTGGGGGTGATTTCAACTGTCCTCTTTCAAGTGGTGACAAACCTGGGGGCAGAACTGATAGTGCAATGGTTGGATTCCAATTGGCTGTGTAGAGATTGGGAATCACCGAATACCCTGTCAGTCGGGTGGAGTTCACTTGGAGAAATGGCAGTGGACTGACATCAAAGCTGGACAGATTTTGGCAACCCAAGTCTTTTGGAGAGATTCCAACTATCGTCTGCTATGAGCCTTGGCAGGCCATTTTCTGACCACACTCAAATTGTGTGGGACAGTGGGGTGAATGTTGATGTTGGATCATACTTCAAACATAAGAAATCTTGGTTTAGGGAGGAGGGTTTTGCTGAGATGCTATCCAGCTGGTGGCAGAACAAGGTAGTGAATGGCTCAACCACACAGCAGTTGGCTTCCAAGTTGGCAGGTATGTGCTCTATGCTAAAAGAGTATGGGCAGACAGTGGCAACCATCAGAGAGCAGAGGAGGGTGGAGGCATTGGCAGTGATCCAAAGTATGGATCTGAAGGAGTTCAGGCAGCCTTTGAGTTCTTAGTAACAAGAATAAAGACAGCAGATGTAGCAAGTCATTGGGGAGGAGGATTTGAAGAAAGAAATGGACTAGCGCGAGAGATCTAGACAGCTGTGGCTCAAGGAAGGTGATGCCAATACGAAGTTCTTTCATCTTGCTGCCAGTGCTAGGAGGAGGTTTAATCTCATTTCATCTATTAAAATGGGTGAGAGAACCATCACATCTATCAATGAAATCAGATGTGAAGCTGGCAGGTACTTTAAAGAGTTAGCCAAGGCTGCACCAAGAGGTTCATGGAGGATGGCTTTGGTAGATTTCCCAAGTGTCAGCAATGATCAGATGGCCATGCCAATTGCCCCTATTTCTGAACAGGAAATAGTGAAAGCAATTAAAGACTTGAATAATGAGGGATCTCCTGAACCGAATGGGGTTCAGGGTTTTTTTACAGAGAAATGTGGAATGTTCTTAAAAAGGATGTGATGGATGTTTGGTTGGGACCCGAATAGGTGTGTTAATATGGTGATTTTATCGTTATAATGTGTATAGTGGTTAACCTAAATCGAGCCTAACCATCTCTTTACAAATTTTTTTTTTTTACCTGGCCTACTTGATTTTATCTTGGTCACTTTTAGGCCCAGGGTCGAACTCAGGGAGATGGGGTTAGAAGTCAAGTTTCTATGCCTTTCCTACAACGAATCTCCTCCATTTGTTTATTATGTTTTTTGGTGTTTTTTTTTATTTAGATTTTTTTTTGATAATCTTTGTATTTGAGGCACACCCTAAAAATTAGGTTCTTGGCTTTGAGCCAAATTAGGGTTCCAAAACGGGTCTTGCTATTTGCAAGATGGAGTACCTACAAGTCAAGGATTATCTTTTCTCTTTTATATACTGTTTTATCTTTTTATTGACAGGAGAGAGAAGCAGAAGTAAAGTAACTATAGTATATATATATAAGTATATATTATATATGTATAAAGGGGTGGGGGTGGAGGCGGAGATGGAGTGTAGCACGGTATCGAGTCGGTCGTCGTCTAGAAAGATGCAACCAATAGGACGAGGTGCTGCGTGGAGTGTAAGGTGGATTGATGGAAGATGAGTGTGACCACGCTTTTTATACACGTGTATCGGGGAATATCAGCAACTGGTGCAGATATTACCGTGATACCACGTATGGTAAGTAATGTGAAAATATATATATATATGCATATATGTAAATATATCTATATGTATATATATATATGGTTATAAATATACAGGTATATATATGTAGTTATATATGTATAAATATTTTTGTATATGTATATGTATATATATATATATATAAGTATATGCATAGATAGATATATGTATATATATATATATATGTATAAGTATATATAACTATATAGATGTAAATATATATATGTGTATGTATATAGTAATATATGTATGTAAAGATATATGTAGATAGATATGTATATATATATATATATAGATATGTATATATGTATGTATATTTATATATATATATATATATTTATGTATGTATGTATAAGTATATGTGTATATATATACCTATGTGTGTATATAGACTAATACATAGTTATATAAGTACTAGTATATGTATAGATATATATATATATATATATATATGTAAATATATATGTATATATATATTTATGTATACTAATACTTAGTTATATAAATACTACTACATATATAGATATAAGTACATATATATATATGTATATAAATATATATATGTATATATATATAAGTGTATAATAGTGTATAGGTGTGTGTGTGTGTGTATGAGAGTGTGAGTGTGTGTGTGTAAGTGTCGGCAGAGAGATAGGGAGAGAGTGCTGTGAGAGAGAGAGAGAGAGAGCTGGACTTGGCATGAAGGAGTGCGGTTAAGTCGTCTAAGGCAGCCAGGCGTCGTCTGATGGTTCCACACGCGTGCGCAGGTGCATATGCACGTAGAGAGGTGCGCGCTGGAGGGAGATGGGTGCGGAGAGGACCACAGCGCACGGTGCTGTGTGGGGAGCTGGAATGGGCGCACGCAGACGCATGCGGGCGAAGACGTGGCTGGGAGCGGGCGCTGGCAGAGGACCGCACGCAGATGAGAGGGTGGGCGCTGGAGCGGGATGCAGGGCGGGACCTGTGCGCGGGCAAAGGCCGGTTGGGGTACGCTGGGTGAACAGATAAGTGAGAAACTTACCGGTCACCCCACTATAGCCACTGTGTTCCGCAGAAACGCGTGAACAGTGGCCACAGTGGCCGGGCGAGCCGCACAACCACTTTCGTCCGATGCTGTGGGTGCGGACGACTTGCAGCTGGCATGCGCGGGCTGGTGCGTACGTGGAAGGGGTGCACCGGCTACTGGCTTGCGGGTGAGACGTCGCGATAGAGCGCGTGGAGAGGGGACAAGGGTGCCTGCAGGCGCGTGCGGTGGTCTGCGTGTACTGCTGCCACCTTACTGCTGCTGCATGCGATGGTCGCGATAGAGCTCGTGTGGAGCTCCGCTGGCTACTGCAGGGGCGTGCGGTGGCCGGTTGAGCTTCAAAGCTTGAAGCTTTGTGGCAATGGAGGAAGTGCTTCAAATGAAAAAACAAGGAAAGAACCATCACGCCCACCGGCTATTTGATGAGCTGGGTGGTGGTGGACTCACGGTGGTGGTTGTGCGCCACCGTGAGGTGCTCCTGTCTGCAGAGTGTCTCCTCAGAGGAAGAGTGCCTGCTTATGGAGGGAGAGGGAAGGAGATGGTGGCGTGGAGAAGAAGCTGCATTGGATTTTTTTTTTTTGTGTGGAGGACCAGGCTCTCTTGCAAAGGAAGAAGCTGCCCTGCTTCTATAGAAGAAGAAAGCATGCACAGCCATGCCCTGGCTGTGCATGCGGCTGTGCTTGGCTCATGGCAGGGAGAGGCTGGGCATGCGGCTGCAGGGCATGGTGCGAAGAAGGAGAAGTCATTCCTTGCAGCCGCGGGAAGAGTTTCAGAGTCAAATAAAATTAAAATAGAAAGTTGAATTTTGCAAAGCAGTACTTGAGAGAAATTGTTAATTGCAAGACCATTTATTTCACTCTCCTCCCATCTCAATTAAATGCATGCATGCATGTATTTTTACAAATGTGACTATGGAAACCTAATATGCACTGATAATGCTAAGAAATAGCATAAGATGGCACAATTGCAGGTGTATTTTTGCGGTGCAATCATACCCCCATGCCTATCTTTTGCTAGTCCCTAGCAAAACTTTTTGTTTTTTTTTTTTGTATTTAGAAATGATCTTTAAGCTGAAAATTCTCTTTAGGCAACATAGGTGTGTTTATTGTTGGATATTGTGAGAACCAACTCTAGAGAAAACTACCAGTACTTTAAGTCTCACATGACATAGGTCATCTCTCGACTAACCAGGACTCTTGATATTTAAACCTTAAGTACGATTTCCAGGACCAGGAGGTTTTTGCCGTACTCGAGAGTTCAAGAGGTTATGGCTTATGCTTAGTGAAGAATCAAGACTGACCAGATGAACATTAAGACTCAAGCCCAGGGTTTCACAAATTTTTAAGTACAGGTTGGGCCCAGTTTCAGCTCATTTCTTCGGATTGACCCTTAAAAAGATGATGGAAACTCAACTCCCATTTTCTGACATTTGTGGCTCAAAGAAAATAAGGTATTTGTAACCTACCCTGAAGAACTTCTTGTAGGGCGAAGACTTTACAGACATTTGTGAGATATACTGACTTATTTGCATCTTTTCTTTTTTTTTTTGAAACACGTGTCAGTATATCTCTTACAACATTATTTGGAGGAGCACACTTTTTCCTTTTTGGTGGGAGAGTTCCTTTCTGGTGGAAAGAGTCTCTCCTAAACACAAGACTAAAGCCTGGGATAAAAAGTCTACCTGCACGCACAGGTAAGGACTCCACCTTCCCTAATGAACACTAGGGTTGGATCTTATGTTCACCTGGTCTTTCCTATTATGTGTAGTATGAACCAAGATTACTTAGGCTCTCAAGTAGAAGCAAACCAACGGATCCTGTACTGGTGACTCAGGTACAAGAATACCTCCTTAGTTAGGAGAGATTCCGATCTATTTTGTCAATGCTCAAGTGAATTAAGCTGAGCCTAAGCGAATCAAGCTTTTGTGGCCTGGAAAGTCTTCAAAATAGTGGTTGAATATCCATAAACACTTATTGTATTTTTGTTTCAGCCTTCAGATCATTACTAAACACCTTTTAATATATATATATATAGAAACTGCATGATACCCTAAAATACCCAGATCCTAAGGATGCCTATCCACCCCCCCATGCCAAACGATGCTATGTCCTCATATGCATGCAGGTAAGGGTAGAGAAAGGACAAAAGATTGGGTAACGAGAGCTAAAGTGCAAGATATACAGTAGGGTGGTAGGGTGGGTGGATGGTGGGTGGTGAACTGAAAAGTGAAGTGATCGTGATAGTGAAGTGAAAAGTGATGGTGGATGGTGAGTGTTGTTGGGGTGCCTCCCAACGAGCGCTGAATTTAACATCCCCAGCTAGACTGAGAATGAGGCAAAGAATTAGTTACCCTCCAGCAGGCCAGCGATTTCTCCAATGGGGGCAAGTTCATGAGTCAGATAGGATTTCAAATGCTTCCCGTTGACCGTAAATTTATGCCCAGATTTGGGATCTTCAATCTCAACGGCCCCATTGGGAAATGGTCTCGAGACCAGGAAAGGACCAGTCCATTTGGACTTCAATTTCCCAGGAAAGAATTTGAGTCGGGCATTATGGAGCCAAACTTGCTGAGATGGCTCAAATTCGTTCCGCCGAATATGGCTGTCATGAAAAGCCTTAGTGTGTTGTTTGAAAGTTAAAGCAGAATCATAGGCTTCACGACGGAGCTCTTCCAGCTCCTGGAGTTGGAGTTTCCTTTCTCGACTACACATGTCTGGGTTGAGTTACATTGGCGAACCACCCAATAAGTGCAGTGCTCCACTCCACGGGCAAATGACAAGGCTTCCCATAAACGATTCTATATGGAGACATACCAAGGGGAGCCTTGAAGGCGGTCTGATACACCCAAAGTGCGTCAAATAGCTTGTCAAACCAATCCTTACGGTCAGGCCGAACCGTTTTCTGGAGAATTTGCTTGATTTGCCGGTTCGACACCTCTGCTTGGCCATTCATCTAAGGATGATACAGGGATGCGATACGATGTTGGACTCCGTATTTCCTCAAAAGTGCCCAAAAAGAAGCATGGGTAAAGTGGCTTCCTCCATCCAAGATAATGGCTCGAGGGATCCCAAAGCGCACAAAGATGTGGTCTTTGACAAATCGGGTGGATATAACAAGGTCAGCACGGCGCGCGGGAACAGCCTCGATCCATTTTGAAACATAGTCAATGGCTACGACGATGAATTCGAAGCCATTGGAAGGAGGAAAGGGACCCATGAAATCAATTCCCCAAATGTCGAAGATTTCTGCAGCTAGGATGGGTTGCAAGGGCATCATGTCACGACGTGACATTGACCCTAACGACTGGCACCTAGTGCAATGCTTGGCATAATTGTGTGCATCCTGGTGAAGGGAGGGCCAAAAGAAACTGCATTGCAACACCTTGGCTGCAGTTTTCCTCCCAGAGAAATGGCCTTCGCAGGCCTGATCGTGGTAGAAGGATAGCACACTGGGGAATTCGTTGTTAGGAAGACAGTGACGTATGATTTGATCACCACCTATGCGAAAAAGAAGTGGATTATCGCAGAAATAATACTTTGCTTCTGCCATGAGATGCTCACGCTGGTTTTTAGGCCAGCCACGTGGAAGGGATCCAGACGCAAGGTAATTGGCAATGTCGGCATATCATGGTCCATTTGCCACATTAATTGCCAATAGGTGCTCATCAGGAAAAATTTCATTGATCTGCAGAGTAAGTCCAATATGGTCAGGGTCCAGTCTGGAAAGATAATCAGCTACAACATTCTGGTCTCTGGCCTTATCACAGATCCCAATGTCAAATTCTTGGAGCAGAAGGATCCAACAAATAAGTCTAGGCTTGGCATCCTTGTGCATGAGATGGCGAATGGCTGCGTGATCGGTGAAAACAATAACGTGTGAGCCAAGAAGGTAAGAATGAAATTTCTCCAGCCCAAAGACGACCGCCAGTAGTCCTTTCTCAGTGGTAGTATAATTACGCTGGGCCTCGTCCAACATCTTACTGGCGTATGATTGCGCAGCAATCATAGGTCTTAATTGGCCTAAATTAGGCTAGGACTTAGCATAAGTTAGGGTTATTCATGCATGCATACGCATTATCTGCATCTTTACTGCTTTCCTTTAGCTATGCGTAAAATAATGTTATAATGTGCTGATTAAGTGCATTATGTCGATTGCAGGGAATAACCTGATCAGGAGCTGGATCTGAAGCTGGATCAGGAATAACGGGAGTTGTAGCAGAGCTTGAGCAGAAGGCCTAGTTTAGATGTAGGAATAATGATGTAAGGCGGTTAAAGGTTTTTTATTCTATTAAGTAGAAATAAAGCAGTAAAATGTGAAGAGCATAGGTCCATCCTAGCCCTAGGATAGCCTAGAGACTTCCCCAAGCCTTAGCCACCCTTAGATTAGGTCACAACACCTTAGGAAGCCCTAAAACCCTAGTTCTAACCCTTCTCTGGTTGTCCAGATAAGTTTTAAGACATCCAGGACCCTTAGCCAACTCCCGCACACTTCAAACCAACTTCTGCAGTGTTATTGGACGTCCAGACACTTTGTCAGACGTCCAATTTCTGTAGAATACCCAAAACAGAACCCGAAATCCTTCCTGACTGATTGGACGTCCAGACAACAAGTCTGGACTTCTGATTTTTGAGTATAAGATGTCTGATTATATAATTAGACGTCCGATACTGCTCTCCAATTCCTATTTTGAGATTTAAGCCTTGATCTTGGATCTCTAGGTCCCTAAACCCAATTCCAACCCCATAGGAACCTAAATTAAGATGCCCTAACCCTAGTACATCACCTCTAAACCTCCCTAAGGACCTAATTAGGTCCTCACTAAACCTAATTGACTTGGATCTTAGTCAATTCCATCAGCCTATTCAATTGGACTCATTGAGTCCAATTGAGCCCTGATCTGAGCACACACTGTCCAATTGGACTCAGTGAGAGTCCAATTGACCTAGACCTTAATTAATTGAGTTGTTTTACTCTCAATTAAGTTCCCACACACCCAATTAAACTGGTATTAAGTTTAATTGCACTTTCCCTTAGTGAATTAGGGTTCATAACACTAATTTGAGACCTACCTTGACCTAAACCCACTAGAACCCAACCTAATCAACCTAGCCACCTAAGTTTCGACCCACACACACCCACACACATCATCCACACGAAAATATCTAGCCTAGAGTTCTCTAGAACTCTCTACCATGTGTGGCTGCCTTGGTTGCCAAAAATAGCAACCAAGAGCCATTCAATTTTTAGATCCACATTTGGTGGATCTAAAAACCACCATCCACCCTCTCTCTCTCACTCTCCCATGAGCTCCCACCATAGGCCTCTCTAGAGAATTCCATAATTCTCTAGAGAGCTTCCATTGGGTCTATAAAAAGACCCCATGGGTGGCCATTGGCACCCATTCACTTCTTTTGCAATTGCACTCCATTAGTGCCATTCACGCCACCTCCACTTAGCCACTCACTCCACCGCCACCAGCTCACTTCCACCACCATGGAGGACACCATGCCGGGATGCTGGATCAACCCTACTTCTCTCCAAGGGTCGGCCTAAGCTACATTGGCCGCCCCTCATTCTCTTCTCAACCACTCCAAGGCCATCGGGGACCACCCCTAAATGCCCTCTATTCTTCTAGCTCTAGATCATGCTCTTCATAATTTTTATTGCTTTCATTTGCTGCTTAGTAGAGTAGTCTTACTTCTCCCCCAATGATGCATGCGAAATCCCCTCGTTGATTCTTGTATGCAATCATTTTCTGGTAGTTAGATTTAATTTTAAGCATTCATGTATAAGCTTTCCTCTAGATTTCCTGTACAAACAACTCTCCCCCAATGAATGAATGAAAATGCATTTATATATATATATCTCTCTTTATGTGTTCGAAATCACCATGAGCTGAATGATTATTTTATTTGCATGATTTAAGTGCCTGTTCTTTAACCGCCTATATATTGCGCACCAGAATATTAAGTAGAGCGGCTTTAAGATCGATTTCAAAAATAGAAACACGCCTCCCAGAGACGAACGACCGGGACTCAAGCCTTGTTATGTTTAAAAATCAAATCTTTGACGAACATTTTTGCACGACTATACTACGATTTTCGATGACTTTCAAATGCGCGAAAATGGCTTTCTATCAGCGTAGTACTCCACAAAGGGGTGTCTATCGCGTCTTTGTCCCAAGATGGCTCCGACTGTAAGGTCAGAAGCATCACACATCAGTTCAAAGTCAAGTGACCAATCAAGTGGCTGGAGAGCAAGGGCCTTGGTGACAGCATCAGGCAGCTACGTGAATGCTCGTATGCAGTCGGGGCCCATATCGAAGGGTACGTCGGTTGATAGGAGATGAGTTAAAGGTCAGAAATCTTGGAGAAATCTTTGATAAATCTCCTATAGCAACCGACGTGTCCCAGGAAGGAGCAGATTTGTTTGACAGATTCAGGCACAGGTAAATCAGCAATGACATCAAGCCTAGATCTGTCAGCCTCGATACACCTATCGGAGATGATGTGCCCGAGAATAATTCCCTCGTGTACCATAAAATGACTTTTTTCACAAGAAAGCACGAGGTTTACATCAATACATCTCCTAAGGATACCGGTCAGGTTGGCAAGATCTTCATCGAAAGATGGTCCAAAGATCGAGAAGTCATCCATGATGTCCTCGAGAAAGTCACCCACCATGTCATGGAATATCGCCAGCATACATCTCTGGAAAGTTGCTAGCATGTTGCAAAGTCCGAACGGCATCCTTCTAAATGCAAAGGTGCCGAAGGGGCAGGTAAAAGTGATTTTCTCTTGGTCCCAGGGGTCAATTGCCACCTGGTTATATCCTGAGAATCCATCCAGGAAATAGAAAAATTTATTTCCCGCTAACCACTCCAGGATTTGGTCGATGAAAGGTAGCGGAAAGTGATCTTTCTTAGTTGCAGCATTGAGTTTCCTATAATCTACACACACTCTCCAAGATGTAGGAGTGCGTGTAGGGATGAATTCGCCCCTGTCATTGACATGGACGGTGAGTCTTGCCTTCTTGGGCACAACGTGAATCGGACTCACCCAGGGGCTATCGCTGATAGGGTAGATTATACCCGCATCCAGCCACTTAATGATTTCTTCCTTAACGACCTCCCGCATGTTAGGGTTGAGACATCGCTGCATCTCGCGGGAAGGTCGAGCCTCCTCCGTATATATACGGTGAGTGCAGTAGGAGGGGCTAATGCCAGATAAGTCTGATAAAGACCATCCAATGGCTACCTTGTGTTCTTTGAGGACCTTTCTTAGTTTGCACTCTTGTTCCCTGGTCAATTTTGAACTGATGATTACGGGGAGCATTTCATTTGGTGCTAAGAAAACATATTTAAGTGTACAAGGCAGCTCTTTCAGCTCGGGAGTGGATGGTGAAAGATCTGGCATTTCTTGGGATGAGAGTGTCCCAAGCGGGTTGGAGAATAGGTCAGGAGGAAGAAATTGGCCCTCAGATTGGCCAAGAAGAGGGGCTTCCTGGATAGATGGATCCAAAAGGAATAGCCCCAGTGAGAAGTATATGGGCTCAAGGTCCCAGTGTGGATTTGCAAATCTACCTAATTTGGCGGGGAAGAAAGGGCAATCCGGTCTTCAAGAGTGTGGATCGGTGGTGAGTAGCCCGGATATGACTCTGACCATGAGGTATGGGAAGCGAAGAAAACATCGTCAGAAGTTTGGTCAGGAGACGGTATGGGACAAGGGAGGGATGAGGGAATGTCACAATTTGTGCCAGTCAGGCAATTGTCAATGTTTATAGGTAATCCGCAACAGTCAGAATAGGTCCCAATTAGTCCGATACCCGTGCTGACGGCCATGTCGTTGTCAGACGTGTCATCCTCAATGCAATCGCAATCAAAGTTCTTGGCTGCCTTGAAGATGTTAAGCTTGAGCTTTTCAGATCCAACGGCAATCTCAATACAGGCCGACTCGCAGTCGATATGGGCACGGGCTGTGGCCAAGAGAGGTCGAGCAAGGATGATCGGACAATCAGAAAGTGAGCTAACCACCACGTCTTCCACCACACCCTTCAAGATTTTGACAGAACGATCTGCCAACTATAACGTGATAGGGGTGGGTTTCAGATTTCCTAAGGAAAATTTTTCGAGCATGATGGTCGGTATAAGATTTATGGAAGATCCTAGATCAAGCAGGGCATGGTTAAAATTGCAACCTTGGATGCTATAGGAAATCAGTGGTGTGCCCATATCTTTCTACTATGGTGGTAGATTTGACAAAATAGCACAACTCGCATGAGGCGAGAGAACCACCAGATTCTTAGTTTTCTTTGACTGTCACCTGGATGTTGTGTAGTCTTTGAAAAATCGGGCGACAGTAGGTATGTGTTCGATAGCCTCGAGCAGGGGTACCTTGATTTCTACATCCCTGAACAAATTATGCAGGTTATCAAAGGCCTGCATATCTTTTTTTTTGCCTTTTGGCTCCCTCAGTAGAGCCTCAGGGAATGGAACTGATTCTGGCACTAATTTGGGTGTATCATCCTCTCGCGAGTGCGATGCGCATCCTGAATGAGAGGGCGATGAAGAAGACGGGCTAGGATCAGGTCGAGGCGGATCAACGGTCTGCTTACCACTCCTCGTAGTGATAGCATTGGACGATGCAGGTCCAGTGGGATCATATGGCAGAGGAGGGTTCGCAATGGGGACATAAGAGTGCGGTGCTACAGCGAGATTAGCCTGAAATTCGGTGGAATGCTCGGAGCTTGTAGAATCTGATTAACCTGCCCCTGAGAAGGTCGTACCTGTGGTTGAGGACCACGGGGTACGAAATTTCATGGGTTGGGAATAGGTTGGGCGGGAAGAGTGCCCTGAGATCAAGTCGCCATGCGTAGTTGACTGATCTCAGCATTCTGTTGCGCCAATTGGTGCTAAAGAGAGGTCATGTTCTCTTCATGGCACTTTGACATTTCCATCATCATTCGCATCAATTTACCAAGAGGACTTGATGCATGTTCTGTTTGCAGTATGCAAGGGCCTGATGGTGGATTCGCCATAGGATTAGACTGGGCCCTTGGGATGACGGGTGCGAACGGTCGCATTGGTCCACCGACGGGGTTTTGGCACTGTGGGTTGTTGGACCATGTGAAGTTTGGATGATTTCTCCACCCTGGGTTATAAGTGGTAGAGAATAGGTTATTCCCCAGGGTGCAAGCATCTTCTATGCTAGAAGACGTGTCCGCATGTAAATATGCTTCCGAGCACATGGAGGCTTGGTCCTCCGTGTCAAAGTATTGTCTCGTAGAAGCCAGATCGACATGACTTACCGAGTCGCTCGGTGCGATACTCGGTAAGGAAGGTCTTACGGGGTTTCTCGGGATAAGCCTAGTGTTGGAAGAATTGGGATTGTGACGAAGAGGTGAGGTGGAGGTGATTGCAATAGAACGGGCGGGGTTGGCCAGAAGCTCGTCCAGCTTCTTTTGCACGACGGAGACTTCATCCAATTTCAGGTGCGATAAGGCTGAGATCTATCGATGAATGGGAGGGTCCCGTGTCAACTTCGTGGACATTTCGGGGTAGGCTGGTATGATTAAAGGCGACAATGGAAGCATTATTCATTGAGTTTTCGCTCATATTTTCAAATAATTCGAATGCTCCATTCTCATCTTTATTCATAAAGTTCCCTCCGCAGGAAGCGTCTGCAATCTGCTTCAAAGTCTCATTTAGCCCGGAGTAGAAAATCTGGGCTATATGCTACTTAGGCAGACTATGGTGCAGACACTTCCTGAGGAGGTCATTATACCTCTCCCACGCCTCAAGAAATTGTTCACCGTTTCATTGCGTAAAGGAGGTGATAGCACGGTGAAGTGCATTGGTTCGCCCGATTGGGAAGAACTTCTTGAGAAACGCTGTTCGCATCTCTTCCCAAGAGTGGATGGTTCTCCCAAGGGTGCGTAACCACTGCGACGCTTTATCCCACAATGAAAACAGGAACATTTTCATGAGGACTATAGGTAACCCGATATTTCTAGGTTTAACAGTTTCAGCCAATCGGGTTAGGTCTTCCAAGTGGAGAAAAGGATCTTCACTTGCAAGACCATGGAAGTGGAAATTTATTAGGCCAATTATATTAGGTTTTAGCTCAAAGTCATCCCCGCCCATGGGGACCCAAATTCGTCCTATGGTCTCTGTAGCAGCGGGATTCTGATAGGAGCTAAGAGACCTAGGCTCCTCCCATTCGGGAGTGTTTTGTATTTCCTCCAAAGTTTCCCTTATGGCTTCAATTTGTTCATTATACATTTCCATTTGGGCTTGGAGGCGGGTTATGGGATCCAAGGCTCCACCACATGGTGGGTTTTGAGGGTGGTTTCCTCCCTCGGGATTTAGGGGTGGGCGTGCAGCCATGTTTGTGGAGTAGGACGATTCGGCTCCTTTTCTAAAGTTATCAGGCAATTCACACAGTTCAGGGTTTTGTGACCTCCTCCCAAACATGCATTACCGCAGGAAGAATTGGGGAGATACGAAGGGAAAAGAGATGAGAGAAATGATGCCGCAAAGGTACACTTGATGACAAATCAATTCAATCAAATTCCTAACCTCTACAATGTGCCCTTAGACCTAAAGATGTAAGTTACCTACTATCACAAACTACAGAACCGAATGCGAGCATTGCAGAACCACCAGGCCAGATTGAAAGGCCGTTTACCCCAGTCTTAGACACCTGATAGCACGCGGGAACCCTCACCAACACGTAGACGCTACACGCAGGTATTTAGACCTCCAATCCTTAATAAGGGTCAAGTTGCTACCAATTTTAGTTAGAGGCTTAGGACCAAGTGCTTTTTGGAATGTGAAGGACGTTATTTATAGGTAATGCCCAAGTGATTGATTTTTCAAGTGTGTAAAATAAGCATGCAATGGGGAAATCTCCCCGAATTGAAGTTTTTAATTGGTGAATGGTTTTTAGAGTTCAGCCTTAAGTAGTATGGATTTTAGGATTTCACTAAAATACCAATTCAACCAATCTCCGGGTTTTGCAAGAATACAAGTTTTCTTCTAAGCCCAACAAACCCTTCTTCAATGTCAATTGGTTAATGCATGCTAAAATGCAATGGGCTTCCCTAAATGGAGATTTCTATGTGTTAATGCACGAATCAGTTTTAGATTAGTGTGAAAGGGAGCCAAAACACTTCATTTCAAGTGCTCCCAATCACCAGAATGAATTCCACACAAAAGGCTCAACCAAAAGATAAAGAAAATCAAATTGTTGGGGTTTGATTACACAGCAATCATAGGTCTTAATTGGCCTAGATTAAGCTAGGACTTAGCATAAGTTAGGGTTATTCATGCATGCATATGCATTATCTGCATCTTTACCGCTTTCCTTTAGCTATGCATAAAATAATGTTATAATGTGCTGATTAAGTGCATTATGTCGATTGCAGGGAATAAGCTGATCAGGAGCTAGATCAGGAATAACAGGTGTTGTAGTAGAGCTAGAGCAGAAGGCCTAGTTTAGATGTAGGAATAATAATGTAAGCGGGTTAAAAGTTTTCTATTCTATTAAGTAGGAATAAAGTAGTAAAATGTGAAGAGCTTAGGTCCATCCTAGCCCTAAGATAGCCTAGAGACTTTCCCAAGCCTTAGCCACCCTTAGATTAGGTCACAACACCCTAGGAAGCCCTAAAACCCTAGTTCCAACCCTTCTCTGGATGTCCAGATAAGTTTTAAGACATCCGGGACCCTTAGGCAAATCCCGCACACTTCAAACCCACTTCTGCAATGTTATTGGACATCCAAACACTTTGTCAGACGTCTAATTTCTGTAGAAAACCCAAAACAGAACCCGAAATCTTTCCTGACTCTGATTGGACGTCCAGACAACAAGTCTGGACTTCTGATTTTTGAGTATAAGACATCTGATTCCATTACTAGATGTTTGATACTGCTCTCCAATTCCTGTTTTGAGATTTAAGCCTTGATCTTGGATCTCTAGGTCCCTAAACCCAATTCCAACCCATAGGAGCCTAAATTAAGGTGCCCTGACCCTAGTACATCACCTCTAGACCTCCATAAGGACCTAATTAGGTCCTCACTAAACCTAATTGACTTGGATCTTAGTCAATTCCATCAGCCTATTCAATTGGACTCATTGAGTCCAATTGAGCCCTGATCTCAGCACACATGTGCAATTGGACTCAGTGAGAGTCCAATTGACCTAGACCTGACTTAATTGAGTTGTTTTACTCTCAATTAAGTTTCCACACACCCAATTAAACTTGTATTAAGTTTAATTGCACTTTACCTTTGTGAATTAGGGTTTATAACCCTAATTTGAGACCTACCTTGACCTAAACCCACTAGAACCCAACCTAATCAACCTAGCCACCTAAGTTTCAACCCACACACACCCACACACACCATCCACACGAAAATATCTAGCCTAGAGTTCTCTAGAACTCTCTACCATGTGTGGTTTCCTTGCTTGCCAAAAATAGCAACTAAGAGCCATTCAATTTTTAGATCAACATTTGGTGGATCTAAAAACCACCATCCACCCTTTCTCTCTCTCACTCTCCCACGAGCTCCCACCATAGGCCTCTCTAGAGAATTCCATAATTCTCTAGAGAGCTTCCCTTAGGTCTATAAAAAGACCCCTTCGGTGGCCATTTGCAACCATTCACTTCTTTAGCAATTGCACTCCATTGGTGCCATTCACGCCACCTCCATAGTCACTCCACCTCCACGAGCTCACTACCACCACAATGGGGGACACCATGCCGGGATGCTGGATCAACCCTACCTCTCTCCATGGGTCGGCCTAAGTTCCATTGGCCGCCCCTCCTTCTCTCGACCACTCCAAGGCCATCGGGGACCACCCCTGAATGCCCTCTATTCTTCTAGCTTTAAATCATGCTCTTCATAATCTTTATTTCTTTCATTTACTACTTAGTAGTGTAGTCTTACTTCTCCCCTAATGATGCATGCGAAATCCCCTCATTGATTCTTGTATGCAATCGTTTTCTGGTAGTTAGGTTTAATTTTTAAGCATTCATGTATAAGCTTTCCTCTAGATTTCCTTGTGCAACAACTCTCCAATGATGAATGAAATTTCACTTTATATATATATCTCTTATGTGTTCGAAATCACCACGAGCTGAATGATTATCATATTTGCATGATTTAAGTGCCTGTTCTTTAATTGCCTATATATTATGCACCAGCATGTCGTTTAAATAAAGTAGAGCAGCTTTAAGATCAATTTCAAATGCAAAAACAACGCCTCCCAAAGACGAACGATTGGAACTCAAAGTCTCGTTATTTTTACAAAATAATATCTTTGTTGGATCGTATTTTGCAACTATACTACGACGCTTTTATCAAAAATGCAGTTGAAGTATTCGGGATTGAATCTTAGGCAAGTTGAAAAGTCATGGTGGGGTTCAAATCAACTCAATTCCAAGTCTCCCCACCAAAAATGTGATCCCGAATTTGCAGATAAGTGAGGCAAAAGTGGGGTGCAATCAATCCTTTTATGTTTGCCTCAAAGAATACTTCACACAGCGAAAAATTCAAGAATCAGGATTCATGGATTTTCGCTATGCGAAGTAAGGCGGGAAATCCCGGGGCAGTCGGAGTAAAGGCAATCAATCAAACAAGTGAATTTTAATCCACTTGCCCCAAGAGATCCCAAAAAGTTTTTCTATTTTTTAGTTTTTCTTTTTTTTATTAAGGTGACAAGTTAACCTAAGTTTCTAAGAAAAGAAGACCTACTTGTTCGGCAAGGTGTGCGAAGCTCTAATGCGGTGTCAGCATCTTAACGCTCTTGTTCCTGCCTTGGATCTACTCACGTCTTCGACTTCGTCTGCCTGCCTTCTCCTTGCAACAGGTTCACCTGCACAGCAATAAACAAAAACACCCGTGAAGAGAGAAGAGAAAAATGAAAGGAATGGAATAGAAACTTACTTGCAGGTGCACTTCCCCGGCAACGGCGCTAGAAAGATTGTGGTCGGGACCTGGATAGGTGTGTTAATATGGTGATTTTATCGTTATAATGTGTATAGTGGTTAAGCTAAATCGAGCCTAACCATCTCTTTACAAATTTTTTTTTTTTACCTGGCCTACTTGATTTTATCTTGGTCACTTTTAGGCCCAGGGTCGAACTTAGGGAAGTGGGGTTAAAAGTGAAGTTTCTATGCCTTTCCTACAACAAATCTCTTTGGTTCGTTTATTATGTTTTTGGTGTTTTTTTTATTAAGATTTTTTTCCGATAATCTTTGTCCTTGAGTTACACCCTCAAAATTAGGTTCTTGGCTTTGAGCCAAATCATGGTTCCAAAACGGGTCTTGCTATTCTCAAGACGGAATACCTGCAAGTCAAGGATTATCTTTTCTCTTTTATATACTGTTTTATCTTTTTATTGACAGGAGAGAGAAGCAGAAGTAAAGTAACTATAGTATATATATATAAGTATATATTATATATGTATAAAGGGGTGGGGGTGGAGGCGGAGATGGAGTGTAGCACGGTATCGAGTTGGTCGTCGTCTAGAAAGACGCAACTGACAAGATGAGGTGCTGCATGGATTGTAAGGTGGATTGATGGAAGATGAGTGTGACCACACTTCTTGTAAGCATGTATCGTGGAATATCAGCAACTGGTGTAGATATTCCCGCGATACCACGTATGGTAAGTAATGTGAAAATATATATATGTATATATGTAAATATATCTATATGTGGTTATAAATATATAGGTATATATATGTAGTTATATATGCATATATATATATGTGTATATATATATATAAGTATATGTACAGATATATATATATATATATATATGTATTAGTATGTATATATAACTACATAGATGTAAATATATATTTGTGTATGTATATAGTAATATATGTTTGTATAGATATATGTAGACAGATACGTGTATATATATATATATATAGATATGTATATATGTATGTATATTTATATATATATATATATATATGTATGTATGTATAAGTATATGTGTATCTATATATCAATGTATGTATATAGACTAATACATAGTTATATAAGTACTAGTATATATATATATGTATGTATGTATGTGTATAAGTATATGTATATATGCAAATATATATGTATATATATATATAAATATATAGATGTATGTATGTATATATGTTTGTATACTAATACTTAGTTATATAAATACTACTATATATATATATAAGTATATATATATATATGTATATAAATATATATAGATATAAATATATATGTCTATGTACATATATATATATAAGTATATAATAGTGCATAGGTGTGTGTGTGTGTGTATGAGAGTGTGAGTGTGTGTGTGTAAGTGTCGACAGAGAGATAGGGAGAGAGTGCTGTGTGAGAGAGAGAGAGAGAGAGAGTGAGCTGGAGTTGGCGTGAAGGAGTGCGGTTAAGTCATCTGAGGCAGCCAGGCGTTGTCCGATGGTTCCATGCGGGCGCGCAGGTGCGTATGTGCGTAGAGAGGCGCGTGTTGGAGGGAGATGGGCACGGAGAGGACCGCAGTGCACAGCGCTGCGTGGAGAGCTGGAGCGAGCGCACGTTGACGCACGCAGGCAAAGACGCGGGTGGGAGCGGGTGCTGGCAGAGGACTGCATGCACTCACGTGGACGGGCACTGGAGTGGGACGCGGGGCAGGACGCACACGCTGGCGAAGGTTGGTTGCGACGCACCGGGTGACCGGATAAGTAAGAAACTTACCGATCACCCCACTGTAGCCACAGTGTTCCGCAGAAACACGTGAACAGTGGCTACAGTGGCCGGGCGAGCCATGCAACCGCTTGCGTCCAGTACTGTGAGTGCGGATGGCTTGCGACTGGCATGCGTGGGTTGGTGTGCGCATGGAAGGGGTGCGCTGGCTGCTGGCTTATGGGTGGGACGTTGCGACAGAGCACGCGAAGAGGGAGGCAAGGGAGCCTGCTGGCACGCGCGGTGGCTTGCATGCACTGCTACTGCCTTGCTGTTGCTGCTGTGGAGCTCGGCCGGCTGCTGCAGGGGCATGCGGTGGCCGGTTGAGCTTCAAAGCTTGAAGCTTTGTGCCAATGGCGAAAGTGCTTCAAACGGAGAAATAAGGAAAGAACCACCACGCCCACTAGCTCTTTGATGAGCTGGGTGGTGGTGGACTCACGGTGGTGGTTGTGCACCACCGAGAGGTGCTCTTGTCTGCAGAGTGTCTCCTCAGAGGAGGAGGGCCTGCATATGGAGGGAGAGGGAAGGAGATGGTGGCCTGGAGAAGAAGCTGCATTGGGTTTTTTTCTTTTGTGTGGAGGACCAGGCTCTCTTGCAAAGGAAGAAGTCACCCTACTTTTATAGAAGAAGAAAGCATGCATAGCCATGCCTTGGCTATGCATGCGGCTGTGCATGGCTCATGGCAGGGAGAGGCTGGGCATGCGGCTGCAGGGCAAGGTGCGAAGAAGTCATTCCTTGCAGCCGCGGGAAGAGTTTCAAAGTCAAATAAAATTAAAATAAAAAGATGGTGAATTTTGCAAAGCAGTACTTGAGAAAAAATGTTAATTGCAAGGCCATTTATTTCACTCTCCTCCCCTCTCAATTAAATGCATGCATGCGTGTATTTTTACAAATGCGACTATGGAAACCTAATATGCACTGGTAATGCTAGGAAATAGCACAAGTTGGCACAATTGCAGGTGCATTTTTGCGGTGCAATCAATGTTATACATGAATTTGAAATGGGCAACTTTGGTTTTGAAGGACTGAATAAGTCCTACTTGTTTTTGCTACCAAAGAACTTGGGTGTGGAGAATTCTTCAGATTATGGACCCATTGCTTTGTCAAACTCCAACTACCTTATTATAAGCAAGATTTTAGCCAATAGAATTCGTGATGTACTACAAGATTTGATAATGCCTGTCCAATCTACCTTTCTACCGGGGAGGTCTCTACAGGAATCCTTCATCATGGTGCAAGAGATGGTGACGGGGTGGCACAGGCGAATGTCCAAGGCCTTTCTATGGAAAGTTGATTTCAACAAAGCTTATGACTCAATCTCCTGCCTGTACCTCTGGGAAATTCTTAGAAGGAGAAAATTCCCCCCCTCCCCTGTCTGATACAATGAGTGAAGAGATGCATCACGACTACTTCCTACTCCCCTCTAATAAATGGGAAACCATGTCGAGCCTGGATTCAGCCTCAGTGTGGGGTAAGGCAAGGATGCCCACTAGCCCCCTCTGATACATTGGCAAGATATGCATGCAAACTAGCAGCTGATGGGCTGATAAGGGGATACTCTATGTCTAACAACAGGGCATTGGCCACCATTCTCAATATACAGATGACACTGTGTTTTTTATGGAAGGTGGGAAGAGGAAAGCGCAAGTGCTATACTACATGGTTAAAATTTTTGGTGAGATTTCTGGTTTAAAACTTAATGGAAGCAAGTCCTCCTTGGTTTTCTTTGGTAGGAATGGAATAGACCAAAATGACATCTCCACCATCCTGTGTAGGCCTTTGATTTCATTGACTATCAAATACCTGGGTTTACCTCTGAAGTGCACAAAATTGAGGAAAGTAGATTGGTCCTTTCTATATGAAAAGGTGGCTACGAAATTAGAGGGCTGGAGTAGTCGCTACTTATCTAAAGGAGGGAGGTATATTTTACTGAATTCAGTCATCACGTCCATTCCAGTCTTTTTCTTTTCTATTCTTAGAGCCCAAAAATCAAATTGGAAAAAAACTTGATGTGATGTGCAAGAGGTTCTTCTGCAAAGGGGCTTCTCATCAAATTGCTTTCCTCCAACCTGTAAAGTGGGACTCAATTTGTTTGCTAAAGAAGTATGGTGGCATGGGAATCAGGTCCCTCAAAGAACTTAATGATGCCCTGCTTCTGAAGTGGGTTGTTCGGCTACTTCAAGGGGAAAAAAAATGTGGACAGAGATCATCCAGGGTAGCTATGGGGTGGCCAATGATGAGAATAACCACCTAAATCCTCATAAACCATCTCCTTTCTGGTCATCAGTGGTGCATGCCTTGGCAGATAATTCGAGTCATTTCAAGTCTATCTTAGGAGAAGGGAAAAGCTTCAAATTTTGGTTGGAAAATTGGCTGCCAGGTGGGGTGATAAAAGACAGGGACCCTCTTGCATTTTTAGCTACTATTGATAAAAATGTTGTGGTATATGACTACTGGGACACTGCCTCTGTGAATTGGTCTATGAACAATGAGATGGGGAATGGCCATGAAACAAGAACACGAGCAGAAAATGAACATCTTATGCAAGAACTTGCTGCATTCAAACCCACACCTAAGGAGTATGACGTATACAAATGGGAGGGAACGTTCTCCTCAGCGATTGCTTATGATAAGCTTGTCAATTCGTCCAGAATGGCTGAAGTGGATGAGGTTGGGAAAAAGCTATGGAAATTGAAGGTACCATTGAAGGTACAAATTTTTTTGTTGTTATGTAGAAGAGATGGTCTGATAACTGGAGATTTGAGGCATAGGAGAATGGGCAACCCCACTCACTTCTGCCATTTGTGTGGATGCATAATGACTCTAGTATTCATATTTTTTCCACTTGCATGATTACAGATTGTGTTTGGAGGAAGGTGTGTAGGCAATCTATTCCCATGTAGGAGTCTCTGGAGTTCCTTCTTCAGGGTGAATAAGCCATATTTGCCCATAGTGGTAGTTCTATGGTCGATATGGAGAGCTAGAAATGAGAACTTATTTCAGGAGAGTCCAGTGAATGTGGATAATATTGTTAATAATTGTTTGAATCTCATACACCAATGGGGTTCACTCATGTAACTTTTTTGCTATCTTTTTATCAATAAAAGCTCTCCTAGATTGCTATCGGTGATTCGATAGAATTCCTTTTCACTACACAAAAAAAAATGAAAGTCTCACTCTATATCTCTCTCTTATAAAGTGCACTGGAAAACTGAACCTAGACTAACCATGTTTCAAGCACGGGTGCTTTTACCGCTAGGTCTAAAGAACCTTAGGTTAGTTCTTGTGAGCCTTAGAAACCTTCGAGATAGATTGAGGCAAAAGCTAGTCAGGTCTGGATCTAGGCTGGTACTTGAGTACCTCTAGGTCTATTGTTGGTATTAAGATCTGATTCCTAGAGATGCAGCTTAGTAAAGCACCCTAATGATTACATCCGACCTAGATAACTAGTTTGATCCATAAAGTTTTGCTAAAGGACTAGCAATAGCTAGGCATGGGGGCATGATGGGAACACCATCATGAGCCATAACTAGCTCAATTTGGTTTAATAAAGTCAATAAAAGCTCCTACATATCAGTCAGAAGGTCTCTTGGGCAGGTTGTGTTATTTTTGAGAAGAAAAGATGAAAACTGGGTTATTTATGCACTTTTACCATCTTATCACAAATATAGAATAATCAGGGGATTTTTCATGGGTTACTAAAGGTCAAATATCCATTTAAGTATAATAAGTGGGTCTATGCAAATAGAAATGAATTTTCTTGCATTTCGAGAAATAATCGAAATCTGAAATCATAAAAATAGACCTACATAATTAAATGAGGTTCTGGTCAGGATAATATTCATCCAAACCCTCTAGAAATCATATAAAAATATTCTCTAGGATTTGGTATCCTTGATTTGACAATTTCAACCCATTTTGACCTAAAACAGTGTCTCATATAGATAGTTGCCCTAATCTAGATTTTTATGCAATTTACCCAATCAAACTTGGTCAAAACCTAAATACGACTTCACCATCACATTCCTTGGGTTCAAATTAGGTTTATACAAAAATTTGGGCCCAATCAGAGATCACCTTCACTTTGTTTTCATTCCAGCCCAGACTGACTCTTTTTATCACACAATGGCCCTTGACTTTCTGAATTCTTCACAAATAGGTCGCTAACTTTTTCATCGTCTTCACATTTAGGTCCCCTCCTCCATTGGTGTGAGCACACCAAGCTCCGACGAGATTCGAGCGAGGATTTCTCGCTCAATTCTCAATCAAACTCTCCCAAAATTGAAATGGAGATTACTTGAGGAATTCCCTTCCAATTAAACTCGGCCATGAATCCTGATTCATTCCCAATCTTCCATGCAAATGGATGGAAGATGTGGGTATCAAGTTTCCGTAAACATTCCAAGCTTCGCAAGCTTGTTTCCAAGCTTGGAGTTTCTCTTTTTTGACCAATAAAAGGATTAGGGGCAAGAACCCTTGCTCGTTAGGTAATTTCGGTTGAAGAAAATGCTCTCTTTTCCCTCTCTGGCCACCTCCGTAGTTTGCTCCGGTGACTTCTCTCCGACCTGCTCCTCTACACCTCCAACCATCAAACTGGAGGTGCCAACATCTTTATTTCTTCCTCATGAACCTCTCTGATCAAAGTGAGGGCATTCCTCTGCCTCTATCGCCATCACCTCCATCTTCTCCAGCTCCCCCTCCGATCAGCCACAACTGGAGTCCTCTGCCTATCTCCTCCTCTCCTAAGACCCTCTACATCTTTCTCTTTCCATCTACTTCTCCTTCCCATACTCACAACACGTGCACAACCACCAACCACTTATCTCCCCCTTTGTCTTCTCTACCTCCAGCAGAACTCCGACGAGTTCACCCACACTCCACAGACCACAATCCACCTCACCACAACTCCCAAAAGCTCCACTATTCCACCATGATCAAAATCCCTCTCCTATTTTGCCAATCCACCCACTGAGTCGCTCCACCCAACTCCACCTCCTTCGCACACCTTCTCCGACAATATCAGCCCTCCATACACATGCATTCACCATACAACCATCACCAATGCACTTGCCCTTGCACGACGACCCTTCTGAACTCATCTGTCAAGGCTGAGAGGCTGTGCTTTCCTTTTCAGGTGTTTGTTGGACCTCTGCCGCTGCGACGACTTCATTGGCCGTGTTCATGGCGTTCTAGCCACGATACCTCAAGGTAC
This sequence comes from Thalassia testudinum, assembly GCA_037157565.1. NCBI lineage: Eukaryota > Viridiplantae > Streptophyta > Magnoliopsida > Alismatales > Hydrocharitaceae > Thalassia > Thalassia testudinum. The sequence continues at coordinate 123,400,370 of JAZHRO010000014.1, read as the reverse complement.
TTGCTCTAAGTCATGTGGAACGATCCCAGGTCACCCTATAGGCTTTCAATTAGAAGCCACGAACTCATTACCGACCACAATTGGAAGAACCTTCGTCAGCAACTTCGCAGGAAGAACTGTGGGAACATAGTCCCACATCAGATAGTGTAGACGCCGCGCCCACACATAAATTGATTTTCTGCCTATGCCTGGTTGCCCCCGTGAGCACTAGGGTGAGGTCCCGCACGCATGCTCCACACACATGCGCTCTCCTACACTCACGCCATGCGGGTCTGGGTTCTGATCCGATTGCCTGGTTAGCCGGTCTTGTCTAGTTTGCCCAATCCTGCACTCATGCCATGTGGGTCTAGTTTTATTATATTTATCCTTAGATCCAACCTCAGATTAGCCCTAAACATGTTCTGTATCGAATTCCTTGTCCCCACCATCAATCCCAATACGGTCCATGGCAATCAATGCTTTGAGATAGCACCACCCATATCAACCCCCAGAACCCCAGCATTCCACACTTTGAGATAGTGCCGCCCATGGCGTTCTATAGGAAAATCCATACCCTGGCAATCGACATTTCGTGATAATGCCGCCCATGGCATCTGAACAAGCATAAGGTGCTTACGTGCCCCTGGTAGGATATTTAGTTATCCTAGGAGACAAGCACTGAGGAGACGATATGCTATTGCACATCTTCAAGGAGAATTTCTCACCTCTCCATGCCATGAACCCATCCAAATCAACTTGTGTTTTCGAGTCGCTCCTAATCTAGATTTTAGGACCATTTTCGGAACAACATAAATGCTTTTTTGGCATGATTTTGTATTTAAGCGCACTTAACCAAACTATGTGTGATTTAGGGTACTTAAGTTACCGAGTCCAGCAAACCAGAGGTCAGTTAAGGGGGCCGAATACTATCTAAGCTTTAGACTTAATACACAAGCTTTGCATTTTCCTCAACCTCTTGAGGACTATTCTGGATCTTGACAAGTATATGAGTGTTTAAATCTTAGAATAGATCCAAGAGGCCTAAGGTTGTTATTCACCACGAATCCCTTAAGTTTTAGTCGTCCAAGCCTTAATTCATCATTTGATCGAACCTAGAAGTTAGGTAAGTTCCATATTATTTTTAAAGGACTCCATTTTTTTCTTTATCTTTTTTGCTCTTTCTTTTCTTTTCAATTTTCCCTCCTTTTTCTCATTTTTTCTCAAATGGATTTTCTTTTCCCTTAACCTCCTTTTTTTTTATGAAATCCTTTTGTGAGATTTGATTTTCACGGTGTTTTGCACTTTAAGACCCCCCATGCCTACGATTTGCAATGTCCTCATTTAAAATCAGGTGGGTTTGAGTTCAGCTTAGATTGTGCATTGAAATGGGTTTAAAGGGTGGGTGGATGGGTCGAGGTGACTGTTGCGAATGATTTTAATCTCTAGTATGTGTACTAGGGATGAAGTTTGTTGTTCTTAAGGATGACCCTAAAGTTCACTATGAGTTCAACAAAGAGTTATGTCAAAAGGATTTTTGGTTATTTCAAAAAGTTTATGGGTTGCCTCCCGTTAAGTGCTAAGTTTAATGCCATCAGCTGGGTGCAATAGGCTCAGGGAGAATGAAGATTGAAAGATAACTCAGCCAAGTTTGTGTCAATGAGTTCAATGAACGGTTTGAGTCTCTGTCCGTTCACGATAAATGGTTCAGAATCATGGCTGAGTTTACTGATTTCTATAGCCCCATTTCCAAAAACACATCTGACAAGGAATGGTCCAATCCATTTTGATCTGAGTTTGCTTGGGAATAGTTTGAGATTGGCATCAATGAGTAGGACCTTCTGACAAGGATGGAAAGCTTTTCTAAATATGTGTTTGTCATGAAAGGCTTTAACCCAATCTTTGTAAATTTGTGAGTTCTCGTACGCATCATTGCATAGTTCCTCGATCTCACTCATTTGTAATTGTCAGTGGTTTCCAGCCATAAAAAGATCTAGATTGCACTTCCTACTACCCAATAGGCTTTCTGCTACATTTCGATGGGTAGGTGACTGATACGTTGGTATAACCGGGTTTTATTGTTATAGCGTTGTAGTATAGCCAGTTATTACCAACATTTCAAATATATAAATTTTTTACTCGGAAAATAAAAGAGTTCCCGAGGTCGATCTCAGGGAGCAAGTTGTATTCTAGAGATATACATGTTTCTTTTACAAAAATAAAGAAAGAGAGAGAAAGAATTTGTTGTCTTTTCTTCTTTTCTCTTTGCTTCTCCTCGTCTCAGATCTTCTGTTATCTTCTTCTTCTTTATCTGCAGTGGTGATGTTCTTCTTCTTCTTTTAGCTGTTCCTGCTCTACCTTTTTCTTCTGCAGAGCCGTCCTGCTCTTCTTCTTTTCCTTTCTTCAGATCTTCTTCTCTTTTTCTTCTTCTTTTAGTTCTTCCCTTGTTCTTTTGTGTTCTCCTCTGCCTCGCCTTCTTCTGTTGTTCTTCAGATCTCCTTCTTTCTTCTTTTCTTTTTCCAGTCAGGACGTCGTCCCTCCTTCTTTCTTCTTTTCCCTTCAGGACGTCGTCTGATTTTCCAATCAGACGACTTAAACTGCTTGTTGCTACAGTGTCTCCCTCAGCTTCCTTCTTCTTCCGCGGTCCTTCTTCTTCACCTGTGCCTGCACACTTCAGAGTTTACATCAGAGGACAAAACCTACTCTACCCTCTCCCCCCCGCGTCTCTCTCTCTCTGAAACCACTCTTGGGAAAGCTCTCCCAGAGCTGCCGGGTAGTCGGGTACGGGTCGCGCCCGGGTCCAGGCCCACCAGCGTGCGTGGTGGGCGAGGAGTGCAGGTCAGTCTGGGTCGGGTCAGATTCGCGGGGCGTGAGCGCGGACGAGACCGGGTAACCGGGCGGGTGAAGGGGACCTCACCCCGTGTGCTGAGGCAGTAAGGCTTATTCACAAAATCAATTTAAATGGTGAAAGAGTTGTGAGGCTTACCGATGTGGGACTAAACGGAGGCCTCTCCTCGCGTGCGCCTGCTGGAAGACCGCGGCTTTGCTTCTGCAGCTGCAGCTTCGATTTGCGTCGGTTGCTGGCTGGCTGCCTTCGCAGGAGTCTCATTAATCCGCAGCAGCTGGAGACCTGGAGTCCTCAAGCCTGGAGCGCGGGAGAAGCTGCTTCAATGTGGCGTTAATGGCGGTCGAGCCTCAGAACCTGTCGGCCACGAATATGGCCTCTCGGCCTGATCAAACTACTGGGGAACCTTCGCCGTGGCACGGCGAAGGTGTGGAGCTGTGCGGCAAGCCGCAAGGTGGTGTCTGGCGGTGGCCCTAGGTTGGACTGCAACCGGAGAAATGGGTTTGTTTGGGGGAGCGTTACGGAGGTGTGGAGTGGCAGTGGAGGGGTGGGGGGTGCTCAGTGTGATGAGGCGGAGGTTCGGTGAGGGTCGGCGAGGCGTGTGAGGCTGTGGAGCGATGGGGGCATCTCGCCGGAGGGTGGCTGGAGACGAAGGGGGTGACGGTGGACAGGAGCGGTCGAGGGTTTAATCAAATAAAAGATAGTGAGGAAAAGAAAGAGGGGGAGATGGGGAGGAGTTCTGACCTAGCTACGGAGACGAAAGGGGCTGGGGCAGGGCGACAGTCGTATCGACTGTCGCCGAAGAAGAAGATGCCCAGGGGAAGGGGCGGCTACGAGCAGAGGGCCGGAGATGCGCCAGCTGGGTACGGCGTGGCGCGGGAAGAGCAGGGGAAGAAGTCTCTGCTGCTGGTATTGCGGCAGAGCGAAGAGGAGGAGGAGGAGGAACCGCCGGAGCTGGTGGGCGTCTGCCGGAGTGAGAGGAGAGGAAAGTTGGGGGTTTTCTCCGTCAGATCCCAGCTGCCGAGGTCGGTGGAGCGACGGTTGTATTTATAGGAATCAAAACAGGGAGGAAGGCGGAGGGAGACGACGTGTCTCCCTCACCGGAGGACGCCGGAGATGGAAACCCATACCGTCCGTGCGTTCGCACGGCCGGTATGGTTGGTTACAGCGACCAGGGGGTGTCCCTGCGACGGCTGAAGACGCAGGGCACCCCCGGTTTACTTGCCAGTTTCTCCCCCTCACCCTGCGCGGCGCCATGCTCCGCGCAAGGTCGCCGGAGCATGGTGCTGGCAGGTTTTGCAGGGGGGACCTGAACGCAAAGAACGAAGGAGAGTTAGGGGCCAAAATGCGAGGGTTCAAAAGTTGAGGGCCAAAAAGTAAATATATTAGGACCAAAGTGTAAAGTCGGTCAACGAGGTTTCTTCTTAGGCTCAAGTTTTTATACATGATTAATTAGGACCTAAGGAATCTGATGGTGAATTTCATTTCTATATTAAACCTTGTTTGACCGGTCAATTTATGCGAAAACCCAAATTAAGTTATTAATTGGGCATGGTTCTCAATGTAGGTCAAAATGGGTTCTGAAGGCCAAATTGAAGGTTCTAAACCCTAGAGATTATTTTTCTATGAATTTTAGAGGGTTTATTCTATTTTTACTTTGCCTCGAACCTCGTGAATTGAAGTGGGTTATTTTAGGGTTACAGATTATCATTTAGTTCCTTGGAATTGCTGTAGCCTTGCTAGATTATCTCATCCCACTTTTATTCTTATTAAGTTGCTTTGACCTATGTTTGGACCCTGAATTACCCTGTATGTAGATTATACTGGTAAAATTGCATTTTTACCCCTTATGACTTGTTTTCTCCTTAAACTCAGAATTCTCTGAGTTAAGCCTTTCCTTGAGTTATGTAGGAGCTTTTATCCTTTGTATTAGGTCAAAATGAGCTAGTTATGGCTCATGATGAGGTTCTCATCATACCCCCATGCCTAGCTTTTGCTAGTCCCTTAGCAAAAACTTAAGGTTTCAACCCTTGTTCTTGACCATGAAGTTCTTAATAGCTTTAGATAAGTGCTTTTTCATTTGAGCTCAGATTAGGTTAGAATGCTGACCATAGGCCTAAAAGGTACTTTAGTACCAATCAAGATCCAAATCTGTCTAGCCTTAGCCTCAGTCTTTAGCAAAGGTTTTTAAGGTCCACAAGAACTAACCTAAGGTTTATTGGACTTTGTGGTTAAAGCACCCGTGCTTGAAATGATTTTAGCCCTGGCTCAGTTCGCAATGCGTTTTGTAAGAGAGAGATAGAAAGTTTTTCTGTTTGGAGAGTTTTCTCCCTCTTTTTCTTTTTAGTTCTAGCCTAGGATTGGCTTTTCAACACAGTCTGTATCAGATTCCTTGCTCCCATCATCAATCCTTAAGGGTTCCTGGCGATCGATGCTTCGAGATAACACCGCCCATGGCAACCCCCGGAACCCTGGCTATTGAGACTTCGAGATAATCCCATCCATGGTGTTCCGTGGCCGAATCCAGACCCTGGCAATTGACACTTCGAGATAATGCCATCCATGGAATCTGAACCAGCAGAGTGCTTACATGCCCCCAGTAGGATATGTAAATATCCTAAGAGACAAGCACCGAGGAGATGATATTTTGTTACGCATCTTCGAGGGGATTTCCCGCCTCCCGCGCTGGGAACTCGTCCAAATCAACTTGTGTTGATCGGCCGCTCCTATTCTAGGTGTTCTTTTCAGAATTTTGCGACGCTTCTGCGTGATTCTGATTTTTACGCTTACTGAACCAGGCTGTGTGTGAGGTTAGGGTGCTTAGGTTACTGAGTCCCATAAACCAAAAATTAGTTAACGAGGCCGAATACTCCCTAAGCCTTAGACCTAATACTTCAGCTTTTCATTTTCCTCAACCTCTTGAGGAGTGTCCAGATCTTAATGGGTACTAAGAGTCTATTCAAGAATGCCTAAGGTTTGCATTCTTACTAATCTCATTGTGCACTTTTCAGTTATTTTCTTGAATGAGGTCTAGAACTTAGGTTAATTCCTTAGTTCCTTACTAATGACTATCACCTTTTCTCATAATTTTGTGCTCCTTTTTCATTTTGTTTCTTTTCTCCTTCTCCTTCACAAAATTTCCTTCTCCTCTTTTCCTCTTATTCTTTTTCAAAAATTTTTTTAATTTTTATGGTATTTTTGGCATATGTGAATTTTTTGTTTGAAACCTTTTCTTACAAGTTTTTGCACTTTCATACCCCCCCATGCCTAAGATTTGCAATGTCCTCATTGTAACCTAGGGGTTTTTATTCAACTAAGTTCATACATTAGGATAGCTGTTTTGATGAGTGAATGGGTCGGGGTGACTGTTGCGGACGATTTCTAATCTCAGATGCAAGCACCTGAGGTGGAGTCGGCTGTCCTAAAGTGTGAACTTCAAGTGCAAAAAGCTGTCAGAACAAGTTTCAGGTTTTCAAAGAGAATGATGGGCTGCCTCCCGTTGAGCGCTAAATTTGATGCCTTCAGCCAAGCGGGAAATGCGATGGAGAGGGGATGGTCAAATCAGCGGAGTTTTGTAAGACAAGCACCTTGATTAAGAGCCTGGTTGGTCCAACCAGGTGCTTGTTCAGATCAACAGGCTGATGATGCAGCCCAAACCCAATCAATCTGGTGGGTTGATAGATGTGGATAAAAAGGTGTGGAACCCACCATATACTATGAAGCTTAGATAGATGTGGAAGTGTAAACGCAGGGTTTGGCTGAGTCGAATCAGCCTGGTCAAAGTAGGGACTCGTAGAATAATCAGTGGTTGATGCAGGAACCCTACAGGGGTGATCAGAGAATGATAGAGTATGGTATGTAGTCTGATCAATGTTCGAAACCCGATGTGGAAATGCAATCGGCTCGGTGAGAGGTGAATCTGAATAGAAATTGAGTCCGGTTGCGGGTCGGGGTTTGGGAGAGGTTTTGATCCGTTCTGTGTGTGTGGACGAGGTGGCCATTGTGTACGAGGGCTCTTCTAGAAACAGATGATAGGTGGTTTTCTGTAGAGGGTCCTCTGGGTAACTATCAAATGCCGGAAGAGTGTCTGTAGGATGAAAGGAATCGGATTCGAGAAAAAATTTGGATTCTTGGTTGTAATCACTCTTGGCATTTTCTATTTTTGGTTCCTGAGGATCGAAAAGGAATGATTCTGTGTTATCAGTGATCTCGGGAATCAGGACCTCAGAGTCAGAGTCAGAGTCATGTGAACTGAGGTCGTAGATAGGCCTGGCGTGTTCAGGAAGGGGAATCTCTCCGCAATTATAGTCAGATCTGAAATTGTCGGAGAGTTGGCGAAAATGAGATTCATGATCATGAATTCCACCACAGCAAAAATCATCAGATGTGGAATCAGCAGCCTGACTGGGTTCTAGCCTATATGTCAATTCTGGGCTCAAAAAGATGTTCTGTTCAAGCTCTAAGCTGGTAGGATAGACCCCATTAAAACCTTGCTCATCCAACTCCTCAGTTTCTGTATCATAAATTGGCATGTTTTCTGAAAAATCGATCAGATTTCCTGAGGATGTTGGAGAGGGATATTCATCAAATAGAGGCCCGGAATCATATTCTGTAAAAATTTGATCTTTCTCATAAGGGGCCTCATAATCTTCCCAATAAGTTTCAGATCTAGGTTCTAGGCTTAGGATGTGGGTAGAATTATTAGAACCTAAGTCCGAATAACCTTCGAGGGTCACCTTATCAAAATAAGGGGCGGAATTTATACCCTCAGAAGGTTCAATTCTGATCTCATTATTGCAGGAGTTTTGAAATTCTAGGCTTGGCAATTCATGGTCTAAGTTTGGCTCATCATTGTGTTCTCCTGCAATATCCCAACCTAATTCAACATTGTCTTCTATCTGGGTTGGGATTTTACAACCACTTTGTGCCTCAATCCCGAGATCTGGGAAACTGGATTGTTCCTTAATACTATTCCAAGATGGTTCATCCTCTGTTTCTGGTATATACGGGTATTTCTGGTTGATAATTTGTTCTACTGATTTCATCATTTCTACCCGTTTCATAAGGGCATCTTGGTGTTGTTCCCAAAGTACAGGATTTGTCAAGCATTGAAGGTATTCAGATTGGTGTAATTTTTCCATCTCAATGTATCCTGTCATGAGCATATCTCGGGTTGATCCTTTTGAAATTTCAGTCAATAGAATTTGGGCACAGTTTATGATGAAAGCTGTGGTTGTTGGGACATCAACCTGAATGTTTTCTACTGGTGTTGAGGGTTTGATTTCATAGATTTCAAGGGCATCCTCAATCATCTTATCTTTCATGGATCTCAGATATTCAGGTTTTTTGAATGGTAGTCTTGCTAGGTAATTAGGATGCATAATTGGATCAGGTGGTGGAATCAAGATATAGAATCAAAGTTTGAATCAAGATGGAAGAAGGGGATTTTGTTCAGAATCAGAGGAAAGAGGGGCTATGTGAATGATTTCTGCAAAAACAAAGGAGCCGAGGCTTAGCCTCGGGGAGAGTGAATTTCTATAGGAGGTTTCAAGGACCTCTTGAAAAATACTGAAGGGCTGGATGAGATAAGCAGGTGCTGGACCCAATCAAGACACCCAAAAATTGTTGGGTGACTATAGAGGTTCGGGGCAGATGGACCCCTTGATCAGAAAGATCGTCCACCTGAGAATTACCTGGGCAGCCAGAGAGGGAGAGTCCCGCGAAGACCCCTACACGGTAGAGCGTCCCCACGGGTTACAGGGTTTCCCCCACCCGACCTCTCTTGTCACTGAGATTCCAGGTAGACCAGAATGGGGATCTTGACCTCTTAAGTCTACCAATTTTTACTTTAAGATCAGGGTGCTTTAAGGTTTCACTTGAATTCTTAGGTATTTTGAGTGAGAAAGTGACCTAATTTTAAGGTTGGTTGACCCAAGGAGTCAACTTTACCTCTTGTTCCTTTGAGAGCTTTTGGGTCCTTTCTTTTTGGGTTCAAGTGTTTAGAGAGCCAATTGTTTAGGGTTTCTCTGAATAAGTATGTTCAATCAATGGTTTAGGCACACTTCTTTTGGATTTTCTCCACTCTTGATTTAAGTAGTGTGTCTCTAAAACCCTAATGTTGAATCTTAGGTTGGCTCTACTTGGTCCAGTTAGTTCTTTGTTGGGTAATTAGGGCTCAAGCAAGAATGTGTTAGCCCTTAAATACCCTTAATAGTGTGCAGGACTAATGAGTTGAAAACATGCAACTCTTTATGGTTACTAAGTATGGAAGACAGGTTAGCCCTACATTGCTTGTTCTTTTCTTTTCTTCCTCTTTAGAGTTTAGGGGTTAATAGCGAGAGGAAAAAATTTTACCTGTCCTCGGAGTGGTTGTCGTGCGGTTGCTTGTTTTCTTGATTTCCTGTAGCTGCACAAAAGAGAGGAGATTATCAGAAACTAAAAAGAAACAGGAATGTTTACCTCTAGAATAGCCGTTGCTCCCCGGCAACGGCGCCAAAATGATACGTTGGTATAACCGGGTTTTATTGTTATAGCGTTGTAGTATAGCCAGTTATTACCAACATTTCAAATATATAAATTTTTTACTCGGAAAATAAAAGAGTTCCCGAGGTTGATCTCAGGGAGCAAGTTGTATTCTAGAGATATACATGTTTCTTTTACAAAAATAAAGAAAGAGAGAGAAAGAATTTGTTGTCTTTTCTTCTTTTCTCTTTGCTTCTCCTCGTCTCAGATCTTCTGCTATCTTCTTCTTCTTTATCTGCAGTGGTGATGTTCTTCTTCTTCTTTTAGCTGTTCCTGCTCTACCTTTTTCTTCTGCAGAGCGGTCCTGCTCTTCTTCTTTTCCTTTCTTCAGATCTTCTTCTCTTTTTCTTCTTCTTTCAGTTCTTCCCTTGTTCTTTTGTGTTCTCCTCTGCCTCGCCTTCTTCTGTTGTTCTTCAGATCTCCTTCTTTCTTCTTTTCTTTTTCCAGTCAGGACGTCGTCCCTCCTTCTTTCTTCTTTTCCCTTCAGGACGTCGTCTGATTTTCCAATCAGACGACTTAAACTGCTTGTTGCTACAGTGTCTCGCTCAGCTTCCTTCTTCTTCCGCGGTCCTTCTTCTTCACCTGTGCCTGCACACTTCAGAGTTTACATCAGAGGACAAAACCTACTCTACCCTCCCCCCCCCCGCGTCTCTCTCTCTCTGAAACCACTCTTGGGAAAGCTCTCCCAGAGCTGCCGGGTAGTCGGGTACGGGTCGCGCCCAGGTCTAGGCCCACCGGCGTGCGTGGTGGGCGAGGAGTGCAGGTCAGTCTGGGTCGGGTCAGATCCGCGGGGCGTGAGCGCGGACGAGACCGGGTAACCGGGCGGGTCAAGGGGACCTCACCCCGTGTGCTGAGGCAGTAAGGCTTATTCACAAAATCAATTTAAACGGTGAAAGAGTTGTGAGGCTTACTGATGTGGGACTAAACGGAGGCCTCTCCTCGCGTGCGCCTGCTGGAAGACCGCGGCTTTGCTTCTGCAGCTGCAGCTTCGATTTGCGTCGGTTGCTGGCTGGCTGCCTTCGTAGGAGTCTCCGTAATCCGCAGCAGCTGGAGACCTGGAGTCCTCAAGCCTGGAGCGCGGGAGAAGCTACTTCAATGTGGCGTTAATGGCGGTCGAGCCTCAGAACCTGTCGGCCACGAATATGGCCTCTCGGCCTGATCAAACTACTGGGGAACCTTCGCCGTGGCACGGCGAAGGTGTGGAGCTGTGCGGCAAGCCGCAAGGTGGTGTCTGGCGGTGGCCCTAGGTTGGACTGCAACCGGAGAAATGGGTTTGTTTGGGGGAGCGTTACGGAGGTGTGGAGTGGCAGTGGAGGGGTGGGGGGTGCTCAGTGTGATGAGGCGGAGGTTCGGTGAGGGTCGGCGAGGCGTGTGAGGCTGTGGATCGATGGGGGCATCTCGCCGGAGGGTGGCCGGAGACGAAGGGGGTGACGGTGGACAGGAGCGGTCGAGGGTTTAATCAAATAAAAGACAGTGAGGAAAAGAAAGAGGGGGAGATGGGGAGGAGTTCTGACCTAGCTACGGAGACAAAAGGGGCCGGGGCAGGGCGACTGTCGTATCGATTGTCGCCGGAGAAGAAGATGCCCAGGGGAAGGGGCGGCTGCGAGCAGAGGGCCGGAGATGCGCCAGCTGGGTACGGCGTGGCGCGGGAAGAGCAGGGGAAGAAGTCTCTGCTGCTGGTATTGCGGCAGAGCGAAGAGGAGGAGGAGGAGGAACCACCGGAGCTGGTGGGCGTCTGCCGGAGTGAGAGGAGAGGAAAGTTGGGGGTTTTCTCCGTCAGATCCCAGCTGCCGAGGTCGGTGGAGCGACGGGGGTATTTATAGGAATCAAAACAGGGAGGAAGGCGGAGGGAGACGACGTGTCTCCCTCGCCGGAGGACGCCGGAGATGGAAACCCATACCGTCCGTGCGTTCGCACGGCTGGTATGGTGGGTTACAGCGACCAGGGGGGTGTCCCTGCGACGGCTGACGACGCAGGGCACCCCCGGTTTACTTGCCAAGCTCTCCCCCTCACCCTGCGCGGCGCCATGCTCCGCGCAAGGTCGCCGGAGCATGGTGCTGGCAGGTTTTGCAGGGGGGACCTGAACGCAAAGAACGAAGGAGAGTTAGGGGCCAAAATGCGAGGGTTCAAAAGTTGAGGGCCAAAAAGTAAATATATTAGGACCAAAGTGTAAAGTCGGTCAACGAGGTTTCTTCTTAGGCTCAAGTTTTTATACATGATTAATTAGGACCTAGGGAATCTGATGGTGAATTTCATTTCTATATTAAACCTTGTTTGACCGGTCAATTTATGCGAAAACCCAAATTAAGTTATTAATTGGGCATGGTTCTCAATGTAGGTCAAAATGGGTTCTGAAGGCCAAATTGAAGGTTCTAAACCCTAGAGATTATTTTTCTATGAATTTTAGAGGGTTTATTCTATTTTTACTTTGCCTCGAACCTCGTGAATTGAAGTGGGTTGTTTTAGGGTTACAGATTATCATTTAGTTCCTTGGAATTGCTGTAGCCTTGCTGGATCATCTCATCCCACTTTTATTCTTATTAAGTTGCTTTGACCTATGTTTTGACCCTGAATTACCCTGTATGCAGATTATACTGGTAAAATTGCATTTTTACCCCTTATGACTTATTTTCTCCTTAAACTCAGAATTCTCTGAGTTAAGCCTTTCCTTGAGTTATGTAGGAGCTTTTATCCTTTGTATTAGGTCAAAATGAGCTAGTTATGGCTCATGATGAGGTTCTCATCAGTGACATGACTTCCTGTACACGAGCCTGAATGGAGACATAAATAATTGGGTTTTGTGAGTAGTCCTATAAGCCCACAAAGCTTCAAGAAGGCTAGCTAACCAATCCTTCCTACCAGGCCGAATAGTGACTTGAAGGATTTTCTTAATCTCTCAATTAGACAGTTCAGCCAACCTGTTGGTTTGGGGGTGATAAGGAGTCAAGATTTGGTGCAATGCCCCGTACTTTGTCAATAGGGGTCTGAACTGTGCATTTGTGAAATGGGTTCTTCCATTAGAGATAATAACACGTGGGACACCGAACAGTGAGAAGATGTGCTAATGAATGAACTTGATTACCACATTATGATCATTGGTTCGAGTCAGGATGGCTTCAATCCATTTGGACACGTATTCCACAGTGAGGAGAATGTAATCAAAGCCGTCAAATTTAGGGAAGGGACCCATAAAATCAATCAACCATGTATCGAACATTTCGCACATGAGAATCGGCTGTAAGGGCATCATATCGCAGTAGCTCATGTTGCCCAATGTTTGGTAACGAGTGCATGCCTTAGAATAATCGTGTGCATCTTTAAAAATCGTGGGCCAATAAAAGCCACACTGGAGGACTTTAGCTATGGTTTTATGTCTGGAGAAGTGTCCACCATAGGCCTGGTCATGGCAAAAAGATAGGATGTCCTGAGTTTCTACTTTAGGGACACATTGTCTGATGATCTGATCAGCACCAATGCGAAAGTTCCCATATGTAATACTTGGCATCATAAAGCAATTTGTCTTTCTTGGCCTTTAGCTAATCAAACTGGATCTGATGAGATGCCAGGTAATTAACTAAATTAGCAAACTAGGGAAGTTTCGCACCAATAGTCAAGAGGTGCTCATCAGGAAAATGCTCCGTGATCGGGCTAGAAGGGTTGATGATAGCAGAAGGAAGGCAGGACAAGTGATCCGCTACCATGTTCTATTTTCTCGCTTTGTCGCGAATCTCGAGGTCGAATTCCTACAATAGCAAGATCCAACGGATTAGTCAAGGTTTCACATCCTTCCTCGCGAGAAGGTGCCTCACTGTTGTGTGATCCAAGTATATGATAACGTGGGAACCCAAGAGATAAGATCAAAATTTTTCTAAGCCAAATACTACGGCTAGAAACTCTTTCTCAGTAACTATATAGTTATGCTGAGCCTCATCAAGTGTCTTGCTAGCGTACTAGATGACCACAGGTTTCCCATCAATCTTTTGCCCAAGTACGACACCTACTACATAGTCAGATGCATCGCACAAGATCCCAAAGGGTTGAGACCAATCAGGGAATTGCAAGATAGGTGCTTGGGTGACTCAGTCACGTAGACTTTCAAATGCATGAGTGCACTCGGTGATTTTGAAGGGGACATCTTTTGATAAGAGATTAGTTAGGGGGCACACGATTTTTGAGAAATCAGGAATGAATCGACGGTAAAAATCGACGTGCCCTAGAAAAGATTTGACGTCCTTGACCGAGCTAGGGATAGGTAGTTTGGAAATCAAATTAACCTTAGCCCAATCAACCTGGATGCCATTTTAGGATATAAGATGAACCAAGATAATTCCCTCAAGAACCATGAAATGGCACTTTTCCAGGAAAGAACCAAATTCACGTTAGTGCATCGCCTGAGGATTTGGACCAAGTGCAGTAGGAAATCATCAAAAGATTCCCCAAATACCAAGAAGTGGGCAAGTGAAGGTAGTCTTCCCTTGGTCCTCATGATGGATTGCCACCTGATTATATCCAAAGTACCCATCCAAGAAGCAGAAGAATTAGTTTCTTGCCAATTTCTCAAGTATCTGATCAATAAATGGTAGTGGGAAATGATCATTTTTCGTAGAGGCATTCATTCTTCGGTAATTAATGCAGACTCTCCACGTGTTTGCAATACGGGTCGAAATGGTTTCTCCGATTTCAGTCGTAATCACGGTGAGCCCTGCCTTCTTAGCCATAACTGGATTGGAGTCACCCAATGACTGTTGGAGATTGGGTAGATAACCCCAACGTCTGACCACTTAATGATCTCCTTTTTCATGATATCTTATAGGTTTGGATTCAAATGTCTCTGCATTTCACGAGATGGTCGTGAGCCCTCTTCAGTGTAGAGGCAGTGCATCCGATAAGAAGGACTGATACTAGTGAAGTCATCGACAGTCCAACCAATGGCTCTCTGATGCTGCTAGAGGACATAAATCAATCATGTTTCCTGATGAGAGGTTAGTCGAGAATTGATGATCATAGGAAATGTATGATTAGAACTCAAAAAGATGTATTTGAGATGATTAGGGAGGGGCTTAAATTCCATGACTGGATTATTAGCAGCAGTAGGCAGTTCAGGGTGGGTTTCAGGGGCAAAGGTAGGAGCTGTAGATGTGTCTAGGTTTGGTCTAGGCTCCTCTAACTATGTGGCTTAATCCTCTTGTGGTTGAATATCAGGTATAAGTGGGTTTTCCTCAACAAATGGCTCTTGGAGCACCAATTCGATTTCGCAGATCTGTTCGATAACCCCACAATTTATTCTTTTTTGGGCCTTAAAGATATCAATTTTCAATGTTTTGTTCCCAAATTTTAACTCAATCTGGTCCTCTTCACATTTGATGTTGGCCCTAGCTATGGAAAAAAATGATCTCCCTAATATGGTCGGTGTATCTTTCAATTTCTTAGGAGCATCATTGTCTAGTACAATGAAGTCTACGGGAAAATAAAAATCACATATCCGAACTATAACAACCTCGAGAATTCCTTTAGGTGATTTGGTGGATCGATCTGCTAATTGCAAAGTCTTCTTTGTTGGTTTTAGCTCAGATTCTTCAAAGTGGTTTAGTAGGGATGTGATAAATGCCAGTTTATCATAATTCTTATGCATTGAAAGAAACCTAGCTCTTAGGATTTTACTCCGCAAATGGGTTTTTTGGATGCATTTAGGCATAAATTTGGTTAGGCATGCATTGCATTTTTTTATTGTCTTTTTGATATGTTTTTGTGAGTGTTAGGGATGAACAGATATGCAGATCCCTAAAACCCTAGCACTCAAGAAGGCAAATGGTGAAGGAAAAGCTCAGACTAGCTGGAACTCAGCTTGATCCAGCTCACCACAGTTGGAACCTAGCTCACTTTAACTAGGGTTAGCTCATCCTAGCTCCATTCAGCTAATCTCAGCTGAATGGCAGCTCAAGAGAGTTCATCTTGGCTCACCCTAGCTCAAGTCAGCTCAGATCCAGCACAACTTAGCTAAGTCTAGCTCATCTCAGCTCCCACTAGTCCACAGGGAGCTCTAGCTAACTCAGCTGAGTTGGCAGGAGTTCACCCCATCTCAGACCCAGCTACATCCAACTCCACTCAACTCCAGCCAGATGAAGAAGAACTCATCTCAGCTCAGGAAGCTCAAGTCCAGCTCCCAGGGATTCAGCTTAGCTCAACTCAGTTGAGCTAAGCTACCTTAAGTTCCTCAACCAGCTTGATCCTCCCTGGGAGCACCTGACCTAGCTCACCTCAGCTCATTATGGTAGAAGCTAGCTCACTTTAGCTTGGCTTAGCATCTAGCAAAGAACTAGCAAGCTAAGCCAGCTAGAGTAGATCCATGCCAGCCTCTTCAGCAGCAGCCAGCTCCAATTTCAGCTCCAGACTTCTCCACAGCTCCTCCCTCCAAACCCTAGCTCCAACACCTTCTCCTCTACTCCTCCATTAGCTAAGCTAGTTTAGCTTAGCTTAGCTTAGCTATGCTCCAACTTCCTTGGCTTGTACCACCCTAAAAGCCCACCTAACAACTCCACCCAACTCGCTCCACCTAAGCTCCACATAAGCTAACCTACTTGGCACCAACCTAGCCTACCCACAGCCACCAAAAGACACCTAAAAGTGGCGCCCAAACCACCCTAACCACCCCCTTGATGGCACCACTTTTCCCTCCAAGAACCCCCTTCATCTCCACCATACACCTCTCCTTAAATCCATCTCCACCTTCCACCTAACCCCCCTTCTAGAAGACCCTAGGTTGGGGCCAAATTGGTGGTGTCTCTCCACCACCAAAAGCCACCAACACCACCATAACCACCCCCTTTAACGCCTCTTGGGTTGGCGCCAAATACCCTTGGCCATAGGATCACCAACCACCTCCATCCTTCCATCCTAGCCCTCCATTTCAAGGGGCACCTTAACCGCTCATCCTACCCTATAAAAAGACCACTACCCACCACCATTCAAGGCATCCTTGGCTAGCAAATTCACTCTCATATTCCACCTAGAAGCCCACGTCCAAGAGAGAAGAAGATTAAGGGATATTCTATCCCCTTGGTGCCTTCCCCTCTTCCCTTCTCTCTTAGGTCACGCCAGCCAAAGCAGAAGCCAGGCAAGGAAGATCTTTGGAGGAGATTTTGAAGGTGGTCCACACCATCTTGGAGGAGCTCTTGAGGGTGGTGCACACACCCCCCCTTTGGATGAGAGCATTGAAGGTGGTAGCTTCCACCTTGGAGGAGCTCTCAAGGAAGGAGAAGAAGGAGGCCCTCTTGTCAAGCTAAGGAGCAGCTAGGCTTGGAGCAAGAAGACTCCCTTATTCACCATTTTTGAAAGAGGATTTGTGTTTCTTTTCTTGCTTTTATATTTTTTTTATTTAGTAGAAGCATTCGTCTATTTGTCCTTGAAAAGAACACCAATTCTAGTCAATTAAATTGCCTTCTTTTAGCTTTTTATTGCAATTGTTACTTTTCGTTCTAGCACTTGTTTCACCTCTTCTTCCTAATTACTCTAGGCCTCCACTTGCCTAGAGTGATCTTAGGAAGAAGATATTTCTATCTTTTAAGTTTTAGTTAAGCAATTGTAGGTGTTAGTACTTTCTGTTACAATTCGCATTTTGCCCTCGTCTTTTCAAAACAAAAAAAAATTAGATATCTAAAATACCAAAAAGAAAGTTTAGTTCTATTTGTAAGCAAGAGGATTAATTTTACAAACAATTGGCCTCCTTGGACGACCCTATATACTCCCCTATCTAGGATATAAATTTAAAAGCGAAAGCAGATTCGCTTGTTACAACGACGTTAAAAGCCTACTTTTACAAATCACGCGTATTTCGCTATCACCTTTTGGCGCCGTTGCCGTGGAGGCATGGCTTTTCTATTCTTTCTCCTCTCACTTGAAGTAGATCTCATCCTCTTCTCTTTCTTCTCTTTCGTGTGTGCAGGAACTATTGCAGGAAGAAAGCGGGAATCTGGAAGCGAGAGCTCAAAGTTCCTTTTCTTCCCGCAAAATTCAGGTTGGTTCCTCTTTCTGGTCACATAATTAATTAAAACTAGCAAAAACATATTAACTTGGCTTTCAGGATCCCAAACGACTTGATTAAGTGGAATGGTGCATTTTAAAATCCATTGTTTGCTTGAATGCTTCTTTAGCACCACTCCATTGCAAGTGTTGGTGTTCTATTTTTCAGGTCCAGATTTCTGTCCAGACTTGAAAAATTGATTCCTAACACCACAGGCATCCTAAAATCATAAAATTTCATAAAGTGATTTCCAATTAAGTTTGAAACATATGTTCCAAATTTCAGATCAATTGAATTTGTATTTAATTTTTAAAAATTCGTGAATTGCAGAGGGGTCACACCCTCTAATCTTCCTATTTCACTACTGTCCACGAATTTTTACAATTTTTATATTCATCCAATTTTTCTGAAATTTATCTTTCTGGAATCCTTACAAAATTTTACATATCACATAAAATCAGAAAAATTTTCTGAGGTCAGTGGCAATACCAAAAGTCCATAATACCCACGGGTATCATTTCTTGACTTTGACACCAGTACAATTAAAAATTCAAAACAATTACCAAATAAATTCCTAAAATCTCACAAAAATCTTTTCTGGAATCCTTGTTTGATTTCACTCAAGGTAGTGGTGTTGGTTGCATTTTAGTGGGCCACTATCTATTCAGAAAGCTTAAAAATAACTCATTGGTAGTTAAATTTCTGTCTTAGGGACAATTGGCTTAGGGTTTCCTTCTTTCTTTTAAGAGACTCAATTTAAAGGAAATATACAATCACCCATACAACTTGTTTTCCTTTGATTGCGGATTTTCAAACTTGTTTGAAAATTTAACTAGAGAAACCCTAAAACACATTCAATTAAATTGAATCCTAAAAGGGGTAAATACAAAAAAATTGTGTGACAACTTGATTTTCATTGGAGTCACTCTCCAATTCCTGCACACACAAAAAAAAAATCAAAATAATAGGGCAACAACCCAATTAACGCCCTCCATATTTCGTGTGCACTGTAGTATCCTAGACCTAATTAAAACTTGTAGCAACTTGACTCCTAAGGCTTCATCAACTTAGGCTTGCTATCTATGTCTTAAGTTTTCTTTACTTAGTACCAATTCTGTCATCTATATCTGGTGTTCAGGCTGAGGGGCCGTGTCAAACGACCAGGCGCAAGTTTGTACAAGCACCTAGGGTTTTCCCGGGGAAACGTTTGGGCCCAAACCTCCCCTTAAGCAACTTGGCTAGATTTTTTGACAGAATGGGTATTCACTATTGACTACTTATTTCCTACGTAGACCAAGTCTTAGGTTTATTATTAGGGAGTCGCATTTAAGTTAGGTCTAGTTTTGTTTGTTTGAATTGTACACTTTCTCTCATCTCTTTCTCTTCTCCTCCCCTCCAAGTCTTCCAAGTAGTGCTTGCACGGGTGACGGTCCCAAAAACCACACCTCGAGGGACCATCTGATTTTGCCCCCCGCAGCAGGAAATCATTGTTTTCTTCCCCCTCCTCTTCTAACAAAATGGAAAATCCAGGATGCCGTCAAAAAAATTCTGCTTCCACTTCTAACCCGTCAGCCGACTCACAAGCTGACTTCACCCTCACTCACCTTCCTAACTTGGAGCAACCAAAAATACCAGCAGGGCCAGGTGGCCCTCCAATTATAACCCAAAATACAAATCCCTTTGCATTAATGGTCGACCATTTGGCTCGACTACAACAAAATCAAGAAGATCCAGCTAGGACTATCACGAACCTAGCTAATCAAGGACAAAATCCACCACCCCGCCAACAACTTGTCGCTCCTCTTAAGGATTTCTATGATCCTTCCAATTATGAGGAAAGACCAGGGGTGGTCATACCACAAGGGGATTTCGAGATCAAAGCAGCCATTCTAAACCTTATCAAGCATTTTCATGGTCTTCCAAGAGAGGACCCTTTTTGTCATCTCGAGGAATTAACTATCCTCGCTCAAACCACTTGTTCCCGCAATGTGCAGGAAGACATGTGGTTAATGAGACTCTTTCCTCTCTCTCTTAAAGACAAAGCATCACATTGGTTTAGAACGGTTGGGCGCCCTATTACCACCTGGCCCCAAATAAAAAGTGCTTTTCTTAAAAAAAAATTTTCGATCAGTCGAACGAATGCATTAAGAAGATCCATAACGACCTTTCAATAAAAAATTGGTGAACCCTGCCATGAAGCCTGGGAAAGATTTCAGGAACTTCTAAGAAGTTGTCCCCACCATGAAATTCCACAATGGTAGTTAGTGCAGATCTTCTATCATGGATTAGAAGATCAATTGAAACGATTTGTGGATGCCTCATGTGGGGGCAATTTTCTTAACAAAGACGCCGAAAGTGCCTATCTCCTCTTTGAAGAAATGAGTGAAA
Source organism: Thalassia testudinum (assembly GCA_037157565.1). Taxonomy (NCBI): domain Eukaryota; kingdom Viridiplantae; phylum Streptophyta; class Magnoliopsida; order Alismatales; family Hydrocharitaceae; genus Thalassia; species Thalassia testudinum. Next base: position 123,380,619 of record JAZHRO010000014.1, on the reverse strand, counting down.
ACTCATTTAACATGACTTCAATGGACACTTTTGGTAGATCACAAAACCCTAGACACGGAGTCCATGAAATTGACTCCAAATCCACCTCTGTTCCAGTCACGAAAGATGACCTATATATGTTAGCTCAACGACTGGACCAAATGCAAATTCACCAAAAGAAAATGGAAGAAAAGCTCAGAAACAAACAAGCTCCACATGTCCACTCTCTACACACTAACCCACCACGCATTCTCCGAAGAGAAAATCTATACAATATTGATGCCACATCTGCTGACCAGCAATTTCCGGCTAATTTCCCGCAAGATTTGATCGGGAATTTTGATCAAAATATTTTTGATCCCACCTCGAAAAATATTTATGCTCTCCAGGAGCAATTTAGAAGCCCCTCCAACACTTCCAATCAAAACTGGAGGACTAACCCGAATCACTCCTGGAAAAACCCGAATCTGATTCCTTTTCCCAAATAAAACTATTTTGGGAATTATGGGCATCCTATGTATCAACCTGGACCATCCCAGGATGATATTAATAATCATGTCATGAAAACTCTGCAAGGAATGCAGACTCAAATGACAGAAGTAACCCGCATGATTACCAACTTGCAACACCAAGTTAAGGTTACTCTTGATCATCGACCTATTAGGAATTTACCTTCCCAACCCATGCCCAACCCAAATAATCAAAGGAATCAATTCCAAGGTGGATATCCTAGTCAACCCATTCAGCCAGCACCTCAGCATCCATCGGGTTTTAATAATAGCCAGGCCCCCCATCCTCATCCTAGAAACAACCAGACTGCAAATGCAGTTACCTTGAGGAATGGGAAAACCACTCACAATACCCTGCCTGTTAAAGAAACCCGCTCTAATGATGCACAGATTAACTCTTCCCCTCCTATTGTTCAGGAACCAATTGATGCAAAACAGGGCAACCCTGCCCCATTTCCATAAGCCCTCCACTCTTCAAAAAAGAAAAAGACAAAATCCGAGCCCACTGAGAAGGAACTAACGGATTTATTTAGGCAAGTAGAAATTAATATCCCTCTCCTAGATGCCATTAAATATATCCCTGCCTATGCAAAATTCTTAAAAGATTTATGTACTCCGAAAAGGCAGCTCAGAAATTTAGGAAAGGTAATTCTTCTAGAGATAGTCAGCTCAGTTGTGCAGAGCCGACTGCCTCTTAAGAGAAAAGATCCCGGCACCCCCTAATCCAAGTTATCATTAATGATACCTCATTTGATCGTGCTTTGTTGGATCTTGGTGCCTCAATTAAGCTTATCCCCACAGTTGTTTTTGAGGAATTTAAGATCGGTGAATTGAAGCCTGTTGAGGTTACTCTCCAATTAGCCGACCGATCTATGATTAAACCAAGGGGAATTGTTGAAGATGTTCTTGTCCGGGTAAAAAATTGTCTATTCGTAGTAGACTTTTTAGTCCTAGACATAGAGGTACCTGAAGCACTTAAGTTTGCCCCCATTATTCTTGGAAGACCATTCTTAGCCACCGCCCGCGCCAATATTGATTATGATTCTAGAAAGATGAAGATCATGTGTGGCGGTGAATCTATAACCCTAGACATTTTTCAAGATTCTAGGCAGTTCCAAGAACCAGATTTCTTTGATGATTCGGATTCAGAAATAGAAAACATTGTGGAGGAAACTTTGCAGATTTCCCACTTAGGTTCCTACTTTGCTGTCAATATGGTTCATGAATAATCCACTTTTTCTCACCCTTCCACCCCAACCACACGTCCAGCTAACATTCCAGCTAACCCTTTCACTCTCACCTCACCTTTAACCTGCAAAGCAGAAACTCTTTCAAAGCTGGGCCCACAATTGGAATTAAAACCTTTGCCCGACTCCCTTAAATACGTCTTCCTGGGTCTTAATCAGACCCTGCCCCTGATTATAAATTCTGGACTTACCGGGGCACAAGAGCACAAACTCCTTTAGGTTTTGAGTAAATATCGGAAAGCTATTGGCTGGACCCTTTCTGATCTTAAGGGCATTCATCCATCCTATTGTACTCATCGTATATATTTAGAGGACGATTCTCGCCCCTCCCGCCAACCACAAAGGTGCTTGAATCCTATTATGCAGGAGGTGGTAAAAAAGGAGATTATTAAGTGGCTAGATGTTGATATCATCTACCCCATTTCTGACAGCTCCTATGTTAGTCCAACACAAGTTGTCCCCAAAAAGGGTGGACTAACAGTTGTCACTAATGATAATGGGGAAAATGTAGCCACTCGAACCGCTTCTTCTTGAAGCGTGTGTATCGATTACCGAAAATTAAACACCACCACCAAGAAAGACCATTTCCCGCTCCCTTTTATTGATCAAATATTGGAGCGGTTAGCCGGACGGGATTTTTACTATTTTTTGGATGGTTATTCCAGCTATAAACATGTAGCGGTTCATCCTGAGGACCAAGATAAAACAACTTTCACTTGCCCCTTCGGAACCTTTGCTTTCTGAAGAATGTCCTTCGATCTTTGCAATGCACCTGAGACTTTTCAAAGGTGCATGCCTGCAATTTTTTCAGACCTGGTCGGTGAATGTTTAGAAGTCTTTATGGATGACTTCTCTGTTTTTGGAGATTCTTTTGACCATTATCTCAAAAATCTTGAAAGAACTCTCCAAAAGTGCATAGAAGTTAATCTGCTCCTCAGCTGGGAAAAAAGTCATTTCATGGTCCAAGAAGGTATTGTCTTGGGCCATGTTATTTCAAAACAAGGAATTGCGATAGATAAAGCAAAAATAGATGCTATATCTAAGCTCTCACCGCCCACTACTGTCAAACAAATCAGATCCTTTTTGGGTCATGTGGGTTTCTATCGTCGATTCATACAAAATTTTTCCTAAATCTCCAAGCCCTTAAGTCAACTTCTCACTAAAGACTAGCCATTTGATTTTAATAATAAGTGCCTGGAGAGTTTTTTGAGGTTGAAGAAAGAGGTTACTGAGGCACCAATATTGCAGGGACCTGATTGGAATAGTCCCTTTGGATTAATGACAGATGCCTCAGATTTTGCTGTCGGGGCCGTTCTAGGGCAAAGAATTAGCAAGAAGCCTGTTGTGATCTATTATGCTAGCAAAACCCTTGATGATGCACAATGGAATTACACAATTACTGAAAAGGAACTTCTTGCCATTGTATTTGCCTTAGAAAAATTTAGATCTTATCTGTTGGGGTCACATGTCACTATTTATACCGACCACTCAGCAATTACATATTTGCTAACAAAGAAAGATGCGAAACCCCGCCTTATCCGTTGGATTCTGCTACTTCAGGAATTTGACCTGGAAATCAAGGATAAGGTGGGATTGCACAATGTAGTGGCCGACCATCTCCCTCGTCTTATGACGAATGACATAATGACCCTGCCAGATCAGTTCCCCGATGAAAGCATTTTAGCTGCTACAACCCTCCCTTGGTTTGCTCTCATCGCAAACTACTTAGCAACAGAACAAATCCCCACTAATTGGCCAAAAACAAAACGGGATAAGTTCCTTGTTGATATTAAATATTATTTTTGGGAGGAGCCTGACCTTTTTGGCATTTGTGCCGATTAGGTCATTCGACGATGTGTCCCTGATTCTGAAATCCATGATATCTTGACACATTGTCACTCAATGGCCTGTGGTGGACATTTTTCGGGCAAGAAAACTACAGCTAAAATCCTTAATGTGGGATTTTATTGGCCCAGCTTGCACAGAGATGCTCAAGACTTCGTTCGATCCTGTGTGCGTTGCCAGAGCATCGACAACATGACTCGAAAGGATATGATTCCCCTTAATCCTATTTCAGAGGTTGAAATTTTTGATGTTTGGGGCATCGACTTCATGGGATCGTTCATCAACTCTAGTGGGTATTTATATATATTAGTCACAGTCGACTATGTTTTTAAATGGATAGAAGCAATACCCACCAGTACTAGTGATCATCGTGTGGTTGTCGAATTTCTTAAGAAAAATATTTTCTCAAGATTCGGCATACCAAAAGCCATTATCAGTGACGGAGGCTCACATTTCACCTACTCACAATTCCGTCACCTTCATTCTAAATATGGGGTTAATCATAAAATTTCCACACCTTATCACCCCCAAACAAATGGCCAGGCTGAAGTTTCTAACAGGAAAATTAAAAATATTTTACAAAAGACGGTTAGGCCTGACCGTAATGATTGGTCCACAAAATTAGACGACACTTTATGGGCCTACCGTACCACTTTTGAAACTCTGCTTGGCATGTCTCCCTTCCGTGTGATTTTTGGGAAGCATGCCATCTCCCGGTAGAATTAGAACATAGGGCTTTCTGGGCAATAAAATAACTCAATATGGATTTATCTGACACCGGTAACCATAGAAAATTACAATTAACTGAATTGGAAGAATTACGTAATTTTTCCTATGAAAATGCAAGGATTTATAATGACCGAACAAAGAAATTTCATGATAAATATATTGTTTGGAAACACTTTGACGTTAATCAATGCGTTTGGCTTTTCGATGCGAGATTACATCTTTTTCCTAGCAAATTAAAATCTAAATGGACTGGCCCCTTTATTGTCCATAAAACATATCCATACGGCGCTGTTGACCTTTTTGATCCGAAAACTAATTCAACATTTCAAGTCAATGGCCAACGTTTAAAGACCTATTTTGACCATACGCCGAAAATTCCATCTGAATCTTTTAATTTTACTGAGGCAGCCACCCTTGATCACTAATGCACATCACGCCCGGCTGAATGGCGTAAAAGATAGCACTGGATGGGAGGTAACCCATCATTTTTTTTCCTGCTTTCATTTTTTCTTCTTTTTCCAGGTTTTGATCATCCTAAACCCGACCATTTTTCATTAAGGTGATCCCTTTTCCCTCCTAATGCATGAGGACATGGCATATCTTAAGCATGGGGGGGGTGTTTTTAAATTTTGACGATCGATTTAGGATGTTCAAAACCTAAAAACATGCATTTTCTTTAATTTATTTCCTACTTGCATACCCAAAAAAAAATAAAAATGATGAAAAACTTTTGAGGAAAATTTTTTTGAAATTGGGACTAAGGTTGAAAAACTCACTTTTGGTACAATGGGATTTAATCTTTAACAAACTAGGGATGAGGATGCGGATCTGATCATTAGAATTTTCGGGTTTATTTTAGACAAGATCTGATATCCTTCTCTAAAATTCCACCTGAACTCATGATAGTTCAGGTGACTTGATCCTATTTTGTAATATGGAAAGTATTTGACTTAGTTTCTGATTCAAAAACTTGCATGTCTTGAGAAACGTCTTGTGTCACTCTTCACACACAAGCCAACACTTTAAAATAACTAAAAATTTGAAAAACTCCCTTGTTTAGACTTAGTAAAAGTCTGAAGCAGATCATTGGTTTGAGTTCCCACCACCGAGGAGGAAAATGCCTCCTTTGAGGATGCGATGTCAACATGTTACCGCCTCGGCGCTGCTCCATATCTATATTTTATATCTTTAGACAGAGCATTAAAGCGTATTTCAGCAACTCAAGTGTCTTAGAAGGTGCTCTACCTATAGTGTCGGAGCAAGAGCTTGAGTTTGCTTGGAGCGCCCCATTACACCGCATCGTGTTTTGGGGTTGTGAGCTCTTGGGTGGTGTCATGGACAGTTCTATCCCGAAGTACTGGTGCTAGAGCCCCCTCGAGGAATGGTAACAGGAATGATGATCCCGACACATTTGTTGTAAGACTAAGCTAAAAATAAGCATGGGGGAGAAAAAAAAAAGAGGTAATAATAAATAAATTAACGCGCCCTTATAAATGTTGGCGTTTCACAAGCATAGAAATAAGGTTTTAAAGGATCTTGCAAGTTGCGAATCAGATTCATGAGCCAGAAAAATCCTAAAAACAAACATTTCAAGTCATCTGAATTAACAAGGGGTTAATTTGTAAATTTTCTGGAGGATATATTGATCCCGTTCTGTCTAATGGTTGGATCCAAAAATAAATCGGGATGTTTATCTTTAACAAATCCTGTACCTCCTGTGTTTTAATCTACCAAGGTCCCTTAATCTCTTTTTCTCCTCAAAACTAAAAAAAAATTAGATTTCCTAAAAATTCTGTTTTCCAAAAAGTTGAAGTTTTGCTAAGAGACTAGCAAAAGATAAGCATGGGGGTATGATAAACGTCAATTTATCATCATTCTTATGCATTAAAACAAACCTAGCTCTTAGGATTTTACTCTGCAAATGGGTTTTTGGGCTGCATTTAGTCATAAATTAGTTTAGGCTTGCATTGCATTTTTTATTATCTTTTTGATATGTTTTCGTGAGTGTTAGGGATGAACAGATATGCAGATCCCTATAACCCTAGCACTCAAGAAGGCAAATGGTGAAGGAGAAGCTCAGACTAGTTGGAACTCAGCTTGATCCAACTCACCACAGCTGGAACCTAGCTCACTTGAACTAGGGTTAGCTCATCCCAGCTCCATTCAGCCAATCTCAACTGAATGGAAGCTCAAGAGAGTTCATCTTAGCTTACCCTAGCTCAAGTCAGCTCAGATCCAACTCAACTTAGCTGAGTCTAGCTCATCTCAGCTCCCACTAGTCCACAGGGAACTCTAGCTAGCTCAGCTGAGTTGACAGGAGTTCACCCCAGCTCAGACCCAGCTACAACCAACTCCACTCAATTCCAGCCAGATGAAGAAGAACTCATCTTAGCTCAGGAAGCTCAAGTCTAGCTCCCGGGGATTTAGCTTAGCTCAACTCAGTTGAGCTAAGCTACCTTAACTGCCTCAACTAGCTTGATCCTCCCCAGGAGCACCTAACCTTGCTCACCTTAGCTCATTATGGTAGAAGCTATCTCACTTTAGCTTGGCTTAGCAGCTAGAAAAGAACTAGCAAGCTAAGCCAGCTAGAGTAGCTCCATGCCAGCCTCTTCAGCAGCAGCTAGCTCCAGTTTCAGCTCCAGACTTCTCCTCAGCTCCTTTCTCCAGACCCTAGCTCCAACACTCTCTCCTCTATTCCTCCATTAGCTAAGCTAGCTTAGCTTAGCTATGCTCCAACTTCCTTGGCTTGTACCACCCCAAAAACCCACCTAACAACTCCACCCAACTAGCTCCACCTAAGCTCCACATAAGCTAACCTACTTGGCACCAACCTAGCCAACCCACGACATCCAAAAGACACCTAAAAGTGGCGCCAAAGCCACCCTAGCCACCCCCTTGATCGCACCACTTTTCCCTCCAAGAACCCCCTTCATCTCCACCATACACCTCTCCTTAAATCCATCTCCACCATCCACCTAACCCGCCTTCTAGAAGACCCTAGGTTGGCGCCAAATTGGTGGTGTCTCTCCACCACCAAAAGCCACCAACACCACCATAACCACCCCCTTTAACACCTCTTGGGTTGGCACCAAATACCCTTGGCCATAGGATCACCAATCACCTCCATCCTTCCATCCTAGCCCTCCATTTCAAGGGGCACCTTAACCCCCCATCCTACCATATAAAAAGGCCACTACCCACCACGTTTCAAGGCATCCATGGTTAGCAAATTCACTCACATATTCCACCTAGAAGCCCATGTCCAAGAAAGAAGAAGATTAAGGGGATATTCTGTCCCCTTGGTGCCTTCCCCTCTTCCCTTCTCTCTTAGGTCACGCCAGCCAAAGGAGAAGCCAGGCAAGGAAGATCATTGGAGGAGATTTTGAAGGTGGTCCACACCATCTTGGAGGAGCTCTTGAGGGTGGTGCACACGCCCCCCCCCCCCTTTGGAGGAGAGCATTGAAGGTGGTAGCTTCCACCTTGGAGGAGCTCTCAAGGAAGGAGAAGAAGGAGGCCCGCTTTTAAAGCCAAGGAGCTGCTAGGCTTGGAGCAAGAAGACTCCCTTCTTCATCATTTTTGAAAGAGGATTTGTGTTTCTTTTCTTGCTTTTATATTTTTTTTATTTAGTAGAAGCATCCCTCTACTTGTCCTCGAAAAGAACACCAATTCTAGTCAATTAAATTGCCTTCTTTTAGCTTTTTATTGCAATTGTTACTTTTCGTTCTAGCACTTGTTTCACCTCTTCTTCCTAATTACTCTAGGCCTCCACTTGCCTAGAGTGAGCTTAGGAAGAAGATATTTGTATCTTTTAAGTTTTAGTTAAGCAATTGTACGTGTTAGTACTTTCCGTTACAATTCGCATTTTGCCCACGTCTTTTCAAAACAAAAAAAAATTAGATATATAAAATACCAAAAAGAAAGTTGAGATCTATTTGTAAGCAAGAGGATTAATTTTGAAAACAATTGGCCTCCTTGGATGACCCTAGATACTCCCCTATCTAGGATATAAATTTGAAAGCAAAAGCGGATTCGCGTGTTACAACGACGTTAAAAACCTGCTTTTACAAATCACGCGTATTTCTCTATCTGGATGTGGCTATCAAATTTATGGAAGCTCCTAGGCCTAATAAAGCTCCGTCAAACTGTATATCACTGATTACACAGGAGATCAGAGGGGTGCTTGGGTCTTTTGCTGTAGCCGGGAGTTTGCTCAAAATAATCGAGATGGCTTGCTCCGACAATACGATTGGATTGCCTCCTTTGGTTCATGACTTACGGTTAGGTGTACATACATCTTTCAAGAATTGTACATAGGCCAGTACGTGGCATATTGCATCCATCAAGGGGATATTTATTTGAACCTTCTCAAAGAGCTTGACCAAGTCCTCAAGTGCCATGGTTTTGGGTTTCCTTTTTCCCTTGGTCAAGGCCTTAGGAAATGGAACCTCAGTTGGTTCTTCTAGGATTGGCTCAGGCTCTTTATCAAGGTTGGGGGTGTCCTAGATGACCCATCTAGGGTTAGGCTCTACAGTATCAGGCTTGTTGTGGTTAGGAAATGGTGCGTCCTATGTTGCTTTGCCACTACGAGTGATGACAGAGTTTAATCCTGCCTGATTTTGGTGTGGGTTAGGCTAAATAGGTGTATGCTTCTGAAATCCAGAGTATGAAGTTGAAACGTCCATCCCATCAGGTGATGGAGTAGAAGGGGCCTGATAAACATACTGTGCTTGGCATTGATTTGGGTTCATAACGTGCCTTTGGTTTGGCACGTTCTTTGCGATAGCAAGAGGCTAAGAAGGAAGTGCACTAAGCTGGCGAGCACTTGCCAGCTGAGCCAATTGATTGTGTAGTTCAGAGATCTCTTCTTTGTGTTGTTTCTGCATGTCAACCATGGTTTGAAGTATCGGGGAAGTCTGCTCCTCCTTCGGTTGGCCAGATTGGAAGCATTGATTGGGCCTTGGTTGAGTGGGCCAATACGGTCGCAGGTTTTGTGGTTGGGGTTGGAATTGAGGTCTTAGATTTGGGTTATTTCCCGACCACGCAAAGTTGGGATGATTACGCCATCTAGGGTTGTAGGTATTAGAAAAAAGATTATTCTAGAAGGTGTGGAGATCCTCGTAGGTCTGAGAAACTCGAGAAAAATCAGGATACGAGGGTTTAGAGTTCCCCTAACTATGGTAGGCTGGCCTGGGGTTTCCTCCTAAATTGAAATTAGGTGGGGGTGGATAGGCATCCATCCCTTGAGGGTGGTTGATGTTGTGTGTAGCTTCCCTGTTAGAGGGTTGGTGTGTGTATGAGCTTTATGCTATAGTGGTGGTTATGTGTAGATGTCAAGTGATGTCGTCCACCTTTTTCTCAATGAGAGACCTTATCCAATTGACTGGCTACTAACTCCAAGTTGACGGATGTGGAAAGGCTTCGGGTCACGTGTATCCCCGGATTGTTTGTCATTGCATGGGTGGATGTCTGGTTGTACACACCCAGTGACTCATTGTTTAGGGAGTTCTTGCACATATTTTTGAGAATTCCCCAAATCTCGTCTTCATGCTGACCCATGATGCTGCCACCACAAGTTGCATTGACAAATAGGTTGATGTTGTCACGGAGCCCGTGGTAAAGGGATTGGACTTTGGGACTCCGAGATGGGAGCATTTGGGCATGAGATTCAGAAAATAATCCCATGCCTCATGTAGAGATTCTCCCGCTGCTTGTGAGAAGTGCGTGATTTGGTGACGCATTGCATTAGTTCACCCAATGGGATTTATGTAAAAAAGTAGTCTGAAGTTCTTCCCATGTGTTGATCTGGTGAGGGTATGTTTGAAACCAATTGGTGGCCTTGTTAGCTAGAGCGAAGGAGAAGATTTTCAAGAGTAGACTATCTCGATTGTGCAAGTCTGCCCCAAATGTGTAGGCTAGATGCTTCTAATTCTTGATGTGTTGGAAAGGATCCTTGGAGTTCAAGCCATGAAATTTTTGGATCATGTGAAGCATACTAGGTTTGAGCTCTAACTCGGGTCCTTTCACAGGAATGTTGATTTGAGGTTCGATATCCATCGCAGTGGGATTGTTGTAATCTCGCATTTGAGGACGTGGTGGTGGGTTGATGTAGGTATTGATCTAATCTCTAAATTTGAAGAATTGTTGTGGTTCAAAGTTAGGATGTTCTGGATGATTCATGATTGTGGCTGGAGATTCGGGCTTAGAAGTGGAGGAGTTGGAAGAGATGTTGATGTGATCAGGTAGTTGCACAAACAAGGAAGTCGAGGCTTGGCCTCAACGAGAGTGGAAAACTAGTGGGGGCCTCAAGGGTGGCCTTAAGGACCTCCTCCCATAGATACACCGATGCAGAAGATGAGGGATAGAAGGTATGATGGACCCAGTCAAGCACCCAAATATCTTTGGATGACTAGAGAGGTTCGGGGCAGATGATACCCCTAGATAAGAAAGTTGTCCACCTAAGAATTACCTAGGTAGCCAAGAAGGAAGAGTCCTGCAAAGACCCCTACACGGCAGAGTGACCCCATGAGTTATAGGGTTTCCCCCACCCGACCTTCCTTATCACTGAGGGTCCAGGTAGACCAGAATGGATAACTTGACCTCATAAGTCTACCAATTTTAAGTTTAGAGTGTGGGTGCTTAAGATTTCACTTGAACTTTAAGATGTTTTTGTGAGTGGTGACCTAATTTGAAGATTGGTTGACAGATTGCTTAGCAATCATAAACCCTAATTCTCCTGAATTAAGGTAGAACCTAACTTAACATGGCCATTATACATGCATACACATCGTACGTTGCATCTTAGATGAGTTATATGTTTTATACATAATAATGTGCTATTTGAGAAGTATTATTAATTGCAGGTAATCCAAGGCTACGGATGAGCAATCCAACCTTATGGATCTATTTGGAATAACAACGGGAGTCCAACACGTCCAAGAGCGCATCAATCAGATTCCTGTAGCACCCTAGAGAGTTCGTAGAAGGAGAAGGAGTCAAGGGAAAATTGAAGAATATCCGAACCTCAGATGACAAATCCAACCTTGCGGATGGATTCGGATGGACGTTCGTAGTCTAACGGTGCAGAAATCAACTTAATCAGAGGCCTATGTCATCAGATGCAAGAAGAAGAAGATGGACGGCCAGGATGGCACCACGTGGCACCATCGTCGTCTCCCCTCACCATGTTCCAATATGGAAAGATGAATCGCAGACTGTTGGATCATCATCCAACGGTCACGATGAAGCCACGTCGCCACCTCGTCAAGCACAGGAGGAATTTCGACTGTTGGATTCCCATCCAACGATCGAAAGCAGCCACACAGGAATGGAAGGCATGACCATCCCCATGTGTAGCATAGCAGAGACGTCGCCTAACAAACACTGGGTGACGTGGGATCGAAGCACACCCAACCTGGAATTAGGAGAAGCGGTTAGCGCAATGGGAATTCAACCTTCAAATCTCCATCGAGCTGCTCGACAGCAGATGCATGGCAGGAGCGGAAGCGCTGGATCAAAAATGAGCGTGATGACGTTTGTAGAAACGCACGAGAGCACACTTTTGAATTTTCAAGGTGCAATCGAGGGCGCATTTATGCCGTCTGATTGTGACGTTTGGGTGCTTAGAAGAGGCGAGCGGTGAAGGAGAGAAAGCGAAGGGTGAACGAAGGTGAGTGGGAGCCGTGTGATCTTCATCTTAGGGCATACGGGCTGCCACATGGCAGCACCAAATTCAACCAGGGATAAAAGATGGATTTGGAGGGCTTAATCAGGGTCGGTGATCTCCTAATCAACAGATTTGATTAATCCAAGCATTTGCACGGATTTAAGGGGCCAAATGCCTTCTTTGCCCCCCACTAAAGCTATAAAAAGAGGCCAAAGGGCTCCCCTTATAAGGCACTTCTCATATTCCCTTCTTTTTCCTCCTCCAACCTTTCTTTCTTCTTCTTCTTCTTCCCATCTTCTCTACATCTGTCTCTGCACCTCCACTTGAAGCATCCATTGGGCCACCCTGATGGATTATTGATGCTCTTCTCAACCTCTCCGAAAGGCCACCATGAACTACAATGGTGCCCTGGTTCTATTAGATTAGTACTAGTTTACTTTCATGTTTTCATTCTATCAAATTTAATCTCTTTATAATATGAATATTGTCATTGATTGTTTCTATTCTTTAGTAATCATATTGAGAACAAGTGTATGAAATCAAAAGCTTTCTGCCACCCTGTGATCGATCGGGACTCACCAAGTTTCGTTAAATTATTTGCTCAAGATGTATTTTGTGCTATACTACGTGTTAATTCTCTACGCGATCAATGCCACGAACAAATTAGCACTGTTGCTGGGGAGGTAAGGTGACTTTTGATTTTATCTCTAATACAGTATTTTTGTGTGCAGGAACAATGACATGAAGTGGTGAATGAGGAAAAGTCGACGTTGCAAAAATCAAGTGCACACATTCCTATTAGAAATTTGACCAAAAAGTGTCATCTTTAAAATTTAATAGTTGTGCATCTGACGCTGTAAAAATCCTAAAATTTGGAGTTAAACTAGATCTTCAAATTATCTTTCCAATGACTTCTTTCAAAAAAATGAATTCATTTTGTGGAATTTTTAAAAATTCATGGAGTGCATACTGGTTAGATTGCTTAAAAATAGAACTTTTATAAACTTTATAAATCAATTCTAACTAACATCCAAATCATATTTAATCAAAATTTCTGGGATGTGAAAGATAATCAAATCAACTTTCGATGCCATATTTTTACAAAATTTATGGACATATTTAGTATAGTTTCCAATAGAAAAACCAACATGTGGTCTAAATCCTAAATTTGACCTGTGGTTAGCTAAAAATTCATAACAAATTGTTAGAAATAGAAAAAAATTTTGAAAAATACTCTCTCAAAGGCTTATTGAAAAATAAATCTTCTTGCCAAGTTTCAAATTATTTGGATTCCATCTTACCTTAGAGTATACTTTTGAATTGTGGTCATTAATTTGAGAAAGAACTTAGAAGTGCATGAGCCAATAGGACCACATAAACTAACTTGGACTCCTACGAGCCCAAAAGTTAGTAAGTGAGATAGACACTTTGTGGACCGCCTACCATCTACTACATTGAAGAAATAGGTTAAGAATTCACGAAAATACATCGAATAACCTGCATTTGGCTTGAAACTGCTGGGTAGTTCCAACCTCTCTTGCAAAACCTGGTGACTATGCCTACGGGGTAGTGTCAAACGACTGTAGCTACGGGGTAACAGAATCGAAGGCAAAAGCTGACGGAAGAACCTTACTTGTAGCCCCCTCATAACTAGACTAGCCGAGTTAGCCTGAGAGGCGAGAATTCCTTACAGTTGGTCTCTCGCCGAATTTTTAATAACACGAACTTAAATGAAAAATCAAGCCATATGATCTAAAGGACCACTCTAACAAGGTGTTAGCCGTGTTTTGCTTGACTGCACCAACCTTTTGACTTGGTGTATGCAAGGAAGAAGGTCGTTAAGACCTGAACTTGCTAGATCTTGGGAGCCAAGCCCAAGGCGACAAAGGCAATTTTCGCCCGATCTCTCTTTTCAACATTCTTCCACCCAATTAGCTGAGATGGCTAATCCCGATCCTCAAATTCATCAGGACCTTAAGAATCAAGACCTAATAGCTCGTCTGGAAGCCAGAGTTGAGGAAACAAAATAGAAATATGAGTAGAGAATCGACCGGATTGTAAAAACACTTGACAGGATGCAGCATCCACCATGCAGAGAACAACTGTGGGACTTCTATGATCCGACGGCAATAATCATATCACTCAGGTTTGGATTCCCGTAAGCGGAGATGCATTCGAGTTAAAGCCAAATATCATAAGTATAATTCAAACTGATTTCCATGGATGCTCGAATGAGGATCCCTTCCAGCACCTCGAAGACCTGAGTCGAATTGCAGAGTTAGTTCGTTCCAGGAATATAGATATTGGAATTATTATCATGAAGCTTTTTCCTTTTTCTCTCAAGGATAAACCTACTTAATGGTTCAAGACCATTGGGAGGCCAATTGGAACCTAGGAGGAATTATGTCGTGAATTCCTCCAAAAGTTCTTCCCGATCGGTCGAACAAATGCCATGTGGCACGCAATCATGACCTTTGCTCAAGGCCCTGGAGAGAAGCTACATGACTCCTGGGATAGATTCCATGATCTTCTCAGGAAGTGCCTACACCATGGTGTATGCAAATGGCATCTCGCACAAGTATTTTACCATGGGTTGGATGACACACATTAGTACTTGGCCGATGCATCTAGTGGTGGGAATTTTCTTGCGGACTAGAATAAAGCATTTGAACTATTCGAGTCCTTAGCAGAGAACTCAATGAACACTACCTTAATGATCCAGTTCCAGTGACCTGGACCGCAATGAGTTAATGTCAAGGAAGCTCAAGCCGTGTCTGCCTGAGCTGACAAGGACATTATCATGAAAAAGCTAGATGAGGTGGATCTGCTCGATAAGAAGCTCGATAAATTGGTGTGAGCGAGATCTGGATCTTCTAGTAGCACTGCTCCATCTTACTCCTCTCAAGCATCTCAGGCCTCCCCTGCTCGTACATATCAGTTTACTCAGGATGTTTTCTCTCCATCTTTGTGGGATCCTCCATACTAGGAACCTGTGAACAATATGGATCTGGCGCCGTACAATCAAAGTTACGCACCCCATGATGATGCATGTTTGTATTCTTTTGATGAATTCACATCTAAGATGTTTTCCACTTATGAGGATGTCAATGCCATTCAGGGATACAGGTGTAACAACCCATATTTTGAAACATATAACCCTGGTTGGTGCCAGCATCCCAATTGCACCTGGTCTAGTAACCCATAGAGACCGAGTCAAGCTCCACACTACCAGACCAGACAATACGATAATGCGCAGAACACGTATCCTAGGCAGCAACCATTCCTATCTCAGCAGCAACAAACACGCTCTATCTATCAAATACTGCACCAAGCTGCCAACTATCCTCCATAGCGGATTGACCCTTTGGAGTCGCTGAAGGAGGAATTGCAGGCATCAATTAGAAAATCTACTCATGACAGCCTCCAAATAATGAGGGAAATGGCTGACAAAATATAGAACATATAGAACACACAAAACTAGATGATGCAGGAGCACAGATCATAGGGAGCTTTGCCTTCCCAACCTATCCCAAACCTGAGATATGTGCAGAATCAAGGCACCCTGCCTAGATTCCAACCACCATAGCGACAGGCACATGCTGTTATGAAAGCACCTCCCACACCTCTGGGTTATGGGCTCGGTCAGCCACCTCTATTGCCAAACCCTGTGTATCCAGACCAGCCCGCTCTTCTACCCCCGCATGAATAGCATGTCGATGCAAAAGCTATCACCTTAAGGAGTGGAAAGACTACACAGGACCTGCTACCTAGGCAAGTGAGTAACGATTTTTCCTATGCTATACCACAAGATTGCTCACAACCCTCTTCCTCTCACAAGCCATCTTCATTAGTTAAAGGAAAGCAGCCCCTAGACCCTGAAATTCTCGTCCCTTTTCCCACGGCCCTAACATGAGATTCAGCACGAAAAGAAGACGTGGAATTTTGAGGACCTGAAATCTATGTTCAAGGAAGTTCATATTCAGGTCCCTTTCCTCGAAGCAATAGATCACATCCTTATTGTTGCTAGGTTCTTTGAGGACTACTATACACAGAAGTGACAGTAGAAAATCTGACGACCAGCAGTATTATTTGAGGAAGCTGGTGCAATTATTTTAGCTGACTTACTGCCCAAGAAGAAGGACTTGGACATGCCACTGATTTCCTACTTTTTGCAGGATTCCCCTTTTGATAGGGCCCTTCTTAACTTGGGGTCATCCATTAACCTAACTCCCACCACAGTATTTGATTGATTTCGATTTGGGGAGTTAAAGCCCACCTCAGTTACCATACAATTGGCTGACCGAACCGTAGAAACACCAAGGGTGGTGGTTGGAAATGTGATCGTAAAAGTCCAAGGATTCTGCTTTCCAGTGGACTTTTTTGTTCTTGATATGGAGGTTCCTCCTAATCTCTATGATGCACCAGTCATTCTAGGTCACCCGTTCTTGGCAACTGCTCGTGCAAACAACGACTATGCATCAGGGTGCATGGAGATTGCCCTAGGAAACGAAAAGCTTAGACTAGACACTGTCAAGGCATCAAAGAACTTTGATTGTGACTTGATCGAGGAGGATAGTGAAGACGAAGATTTAGCTTTCTGTGGAACATTGGGCTCCTCTGCAACGACCCAATGGTACTTTCATCCTCATTATCAAGGGTCTTTGATCATGATCCACATGGGATGAGACTAATGTTATACACATTTCGTTCCATGGATCTGGTTGTCATAGGTGTTCATCTACTCTTAACACCCCTGATCCTGACTACCCTATCCTATCCAGAATTGATATCTTAAGGCAGGATTACATGGCCACTGTAGGCGGATTCCCCAGTAGTTAGGATTAGCATATTTTCATTGTTGCTTCCTCTCGCCCCCTACATTGACCCCCTCCCCACCCCCTTCTACTAGAGTTACTACCCGTACCTGATTCGCTCAGATACATGTTTCTGGGAGAAAGTGAGACATATCCTGTGATTATCAATGCTCACTTCACTCTGGATCGGGAACTCAAATTGATCTCCACTCTGCAAGCACATAGGGTTGCTATCTATTGGGACATTGCTGATCTCCACGGAATTTGCCCCTCATATTGCACTCACGAAATCTACACTGATGAAGGGGTGAGACCGTCGAGACAACCTCAGAGATGCCTAAATCCAAATATGTTTGAGGTTGTCAAGAAGGAGATAGTGGGTGAGTCACATTTAGATAGTGCCCAGAAAGGAAAGACTCACCGTAATCAGAAATGAATTGGGCGAATCCATCCCGACCCACACCACGACTTCTTGGCTACTCTGCATTGACTACAGGAAGCTAAGCTTCGCTACCAAAAAGGATCATTTTCCTTTGCGCTTTGTTGACCAGATTCTACAATAGCTAGCCGGGAGTAGTTTCTTATGCTTTCTGGATGGATACTCAAGGTACAATCAAGTTGCAATCAACCTAGAAGACCAAGACAAGATAACTTTTACGTGTCCCTTTGGAACATTCACTTTCAAGCGAATGCCTTTTGGCCTTTGCAACGCACCAACTACCTTTTAGCGATGCATGATGGCCATCTTTTCAGACAAGATTGGGGACAGTGTAGAAGTGTTCATGGATGACTTCTCTGTGTTTCGAGATAATTTCTTATCTTGTCTTGATAACCTCAAAAAGATCTTGAGGAGATGTATAAAGGTTAACCTAGTACTTTGATGGGAGAAAAACCATTTTATGGTGAGGGATGGCATCGTACTAGGTCACAGGATCTCCTCTAATGTACTCGAGGTCAATTGAGGTAAGTCTTAAATCATTTTGCGATTACCTCCGCCTAGCTCAGTTAGGCAAATCAGATCATTCTTAGGGCATGTAGGATTTTATTGAAGATTCATTCGAGATTTCTTGCAAATTGCTCATCCATTAATGAATCTTCTAGTAACCGACATGCTGTTTGAGTTCAACTCCTCGTGTCTCAACACTTTCAAGACCTTGCAAAGCACTGTCTTTAGTGCACCTATTCTCCAACCCCCCGACTGGTCGCTAGACTTTGAGAAAATGTGTGATGCCTCCAACTTTGCTGTCGAAGCCGTTCTTGGCCAGCGTCAGGAGTGCCATCCATTTGTAATATACTACGCTAGCAAAATGCTGAACGTGGCTCAGTGTAACTATATAGTCATTGAGAAAGAAATGCTAGCCGTAGTATTCGAGTTGGAGAAATTTAGGTCATACTTACTCGGGTACAAAGTTATTATCTACACTGACCATTCTACCCTCCGACACTTGTTGGCAAAGAGGGATGCCAAACCCTACCTTATCATATGGATCCTTCTTTTGCAGGAGTTTGGTGTCGAAATCCATGACAAAGCCGGAACACATAATGTTGTGGCGGATCACTTGTCTCGGCTAGACCCAGACTACATTCTGTACTCCCCGCCGATATCCGACCGATTTCCGGATGAGTCTCTATTATCTATCAACTCTGTTGAGTTTCCTTGGTATGCTGATATAGCAAACTATCTTGTCGCAGGGAGGCTACCTGTGGGATTATCCAAGGATCAAAAGCCCAAAAGCCTAAATTCATATCAGAGGCTAAATTCTATTTTTGGGATGACCCATTGCTCTTTTACATTGAGGCTGATCAGGTCATCCATAGATGTGTCTCTAATTCGAAAATCTCTAGTGTGCTATCCTTCTGCCACATCGATGCTTGTGGAGGTCATTTCTCAGGCCAAAAAACCACTGCAAAGATTTTGCAGTCGGGATTTTTCTAGCCGACCATTTTCAGAGATACACACGAGCTTGCCAAGTGCTGTAAGCGATGCCAGGCAATCGGTTCTATGACCCAGAGAGATATGTTGCCTCTCCAATCTATTATGGCCGTAGAAGTGTTCGACGCCTAGGGCATCGACTTTATGGGCCCCTTCCCGAACTCGCATGGCTTTGAGTGCATACTCCTCACAGTAGACTATGTCTCAAAGTGGGTAGAAGCATCTCTGCAAGATGAGCTGATCATAAGACTGTTATATCCTTTGCCCGGGAATTTATTTTTGAGAGATTAGGAGTTCCCCGAGCCCTGATAAGCGATGGGGAAGCCACATCATCCATGCCCATTTCAGGTCATTATTGAAGAAATACAGGGTGCAGTACTGCATTGCTACCCTGTATCACCCACAGACCAATAGGCAAGTTGAAGTATCAAACCATCAAATCAAGCCTATCATTCAAAAGATGGTTAGACCTGATAGGAAGGATTGGTCTGATTGGTTGATCAATGCACTATGGGCATATTTCACCGTGCACAAGGCCTTGCTCGGAATGTCGCCATACTACATGGTTTATGGAAAGGCCTATCACCTTCCTGTGGAGCTGGAGCACCATGACTTTTGGGCAGTGTAGAAGTGTAATTTAAACTTAAGGCTGGAGGTTATGAAAGAAAGCTCCAGCTTAGAGAGTTAGAGGAGATTAGGTGGGAAGCATATGAGAATACAAAAATATACAAGGACAAGGCAAAAGCTTTCCTTGGTCGACACATCCGCAGGAAGGAGTTCGTACCTAACCAGCAGGTTTGGTTGTTTGACTCCCGACTCAAATTCTTTACGAGAAAGCTCAAGTCCAAGTGGACTGGGCCATTTCTGGTGGTCCACCCATATCCTAACAGGGCGGTCCAAATTAGAGACCCGAAATCTAGGCACATTTTTATGATTAATGGCCAGCATCTCAAACCATTTTTTACCCAAGAACCTCCTCCTGGCTGAGGAAACGATACATCTTCTTAAGGATGTGTGACTAATAAGTTGCCCAGCTGGAGGCGTTAAACTCAGCACATATACATATATACATACCCTATATACATAGCATATTTCATTTTTTCATAATGTTTTGCATATTGTTTTGCATACTGTGCATGGCATTGCAGTGATGTCATGAGCTGAATGACAACTTAGAAGTAGTTTCAGGTGATTTATATCCACATACACCTTGCCTTATTTCTTTTATTCATGCATGAGAACATGCAAACACTTAGGCATGGGGGGGAGGTAGTCCATAAAAACTGGAAATTTTCTGCCAACAATTAAGGGATTATAGCATTTTATCAAGAGGTTTTATTAGAGAATTATTCTTTAGTAGATTCCTAGACTAAGAATTATTCTTTAGTAGATTCCTAGACTTAGAATCCAGTATAATTTCATACTTGCATGTAGAATTTGCAATGGATCCCCTGTGAAAAATGATAAACATCTCTAGATTGTCGAGAAGAAGCATTGCTTCTTCTCCTAAACCCTTGGACAGCAATCAGGGAGTCAGGTGAACCATCTTCTAGTAAGTCCACTAAAACATATGTGAGAACAGAGTAGAGAGTCTACTGGTGCTCTATGGCTAGTTTAAGGAACCGTTAATCTTTAATAATTGAATAAGGATACTTGGAGATGGGCATAGTTTTTGCTCTCAGTTCTTGCAAGCTAAATCTGTGAGAAATTCCATACGAGAGCCACCAAATAAGGCAAAAACACAGATAGTGGGTTCTGATAAAACTAGGACTGTGGTGGATGGTCATGACTGTCCTCTACAGAATCCTCAGCTGAAGGAGGCTATTGATGTCAAGGTTAGAAATAGATCTTCCTATTCATTCCCTACCCGGTGCCGAAAGTAGGCACTTCCACCAAGTAAACTACCTGAGATCCTCTTGGTCATCCCCAAAAATCCCAAATGATGCCTCATGAATAAAAGTATGTATGTTGTGTTGAATTGTTGCATTATGTTATGTTGGTAATGGCATTGTGCCAGTAGATATATATGTTGAAAAAAGAAAAGACAGAAGAAGAAAAAGCATACCAAAGAGATAGTTGCTTTTCTTCTTTTTAGAAAAGAAGTGTTATGTTAAGAAGTTTGAGTGATGTAAGTTCAAATGTTTTGAGGTAAAAACACCTACCATCCCCAACAAGCCACCAAATACTACCTTAACCTATTTTTCTGTATTTCTGACCGCCTGGATATGGGTTAAGGAGTCTGACTTAGTCGTATGGTTATTAGAACCTAATTAAAGCATAATGCCATGTAGGACCACCAAATGCAGATGCAAATCTGGTAAGATGTGACCTCAGGAAGAAAAAGAAGAAAAGGAGAAAGAGAGAGAAAAGAAAAACTACAAAAGATTAAATAGAGCATAGTTTTCCAACCCTTCTCTAAGTTAAGTTATTCAATAATCTAATAATCTAGATTCTGAAATACTATTCTCTATGTAGCACCAGAAGAGAGTGAGCCACCAAATACAAATCCAGTTAACTTAGACATCTTCTACCTAAGCGAAAATCCAGGGCTAAAATCAGAGAATAGTTTATATCCTCGAGAGAAGAG
The DNA here is from genome assembly GCA_037157565.1 of Thalassia testudinum. NCBI lineage: Eukaryota > Viridiplantae > Streptophyta > Magnoliopsida > Alismatales > Hydrocharitaceae > Thalassia > Thalassia testudinum. The sequence continues at coordinate 123,359,313 of JAZHRO010000014.1, read as the reverse complement.
GTTTGCCTATCCCAATAGAATTTTACTAGAGGTCAGGTACAAACTTTAAATGTGTATCAACTCTTCTCTTGGATTCGTTGCAGAAGCTACAACATTATGTATTCACGGTTATCTGGATTCTGAATGTTTGGATGAAACAAAAAGAAATAAACCTTTAGTAAACTCTTGATATAGTGCATTTAGTCTTCACTTGCTACAGATTAGCAAGATTTAGGCATGGGGGTATGATTGTGGAGAAATCATAAACCCTAATTCTCCTGAATTAAGGTAGAACCTAGCTTAGCATGGGCATTCTGCTTGCATACACATCGTACTTTGCATCTTAGATGAGTTATATGTTTTATACTTAATAATGTACTATTTGAGAGGTATTATTAATTGCAGGTAATCCAGGGTTGCGGATGACCGATCCAACCTTATGGATCTATTCGAAATAATGATGGGAGTCCAGTGCATCCAAAAGCGCATCAATTAGACTCCTGTAGCACCCTAGGAAGTCCATAGAAGAAGCAGGAGCCAAGGAGAAATTGAGGAATATCTGACCTCAGATGACAAATCCAACTACACGGATGGATCCAGATCGACATTCGCAGTCTAACGGTGTAGAAATCAACTTAATCAGAGGCCAATGTCATCAGATACAAGAAGAAGAACATGGATGACCACGATGGCACCACGTGGCACCATCGTAGCCGCCCCTCACCTCGTTGCAATCTAGAAAGAAGAACCATGGACTATTGGATCGTCATCCAACGATCACGATGAAGCCACGTCGCTACCTCCAGCTGCCTCATCACGAACAGGAAGAATTTCGACCGTTGGATTCCCATCCAAAGACCAAAAGCAGCTGCAAAGAAATGGAAGGTGCGACCATCTACACGCTTAGTGCAGCGGTGATGATGCCTAACAAACACCAGGCAGCATGGGATCGAACTGTGCCCAGTGTGGAATTTAGAGAAGCGACGAGTGTAGACGGAATTCAACTGACAGATCTCCATTGAGCAGCTCGGCAACAGACTCATGGTAGGTGCAGAAGTGTTGGATCAAAAATGCGCTCGATGATGCACGCAGAAATGTGCGAGAGCGGCCTTTAAGATTTTCATGGCGTGATCAAGCACATGTTTAAGCCGTCCAATCTTACGATCAGACGACTGGGGTTTCGGTGCTCAGAGGAGGTGAGCGATGAAGGAGAGAAAGTGAAGGGTGAGAGAGAGCCACGCGATCTTCATCCGAGGGCATACAGGCTGCCACGTGGCAGCACCAAATTCAACCAGGAATAAAAAAAGGATTTGGAAGGCTTAATCAGGGCCTTTGATCTTCTGATCAACGGATCTGAATAATCCAAGGCATTTCCACATATTTAAGGGGCCAAATGCCTTCTTTGCTCCCCACTAAAGCTATAAGAAGAGGCCAAAGGGCCCCCCTTTGAAGGCACTTCTCATATTCCCTTCTTCTTCCTCCTTCTCTAACATTTCTTTCTTCTTCTTCTTCCTATCTTCTCTACATCCGTCTCTACACCTCTGTCTGAAGCATCCGTTGGGCCACCCTGATGGATTGTTGCTGCTCCTCTCAACCTCTCCAAAAGGCCACCACGAACTACCCATGGTTCCCTCATTCTCTTATATTAGTAGTAGTTTACTTTCATGTTTTCATTCTATCAAATTTAATCTCTTTGTAATGTGAATATTGCCATTGATTATTAGTATTCTTTAGTAATCATATTGAGAAAAAGCATATGAAATCAAAAGTGCTTCCTACCTCCCTGTGATCGACAAAGGCCTCACTAAGTTCTGTTAAATTATTTGCTTGAGACATATTTCACACTATACTACAACATGTTAATTCTCTATGCGATCTACGCTGCGAGCATTGACCCTGCAAGGTGAGACAACTTCACCTAATTTGTCCTTGATTTTTAGGTCCCACTTTTAGGATTCAAGTGAGATTTAGAGCTTGATTCTTAGGGTTTGCTTGTTTAGGTAAGTTCAACCAAGGCTTAGGACACATACAATTTGGGGAAGTATATATTTTTTTTAAGCAAGTGTGATTCTCAACCCCAAAGTGGAAACCCTAATTTTGCTCTAATTGGCCCAATCAATTTTTGTCCAAATTTGGCACCTAAGGCTCAATCAAGAAGGTGAATAGCCCTAGGTGTCTTAAATCCCTAATAGGTATAGGAAATCAGGTTCAGGATTCTTTTCTAATCAAATCAGGCAACTTGATGATTAATTCTATGCAGAAAATGCATGTTGATCCTAAATGATTTCTTCCTTTTTTAGCTTTTCTCAGAATCAGGGGCCTAATGGAAAAGGAGATGTGATTACCTACCCTTGGAGTGTTTGATGCATGACTGATCTTCCTCCAATGAATCCCTACACAGATCACAACCAAAGAGATAATGCAAGTTAGTACTAAATCAGAATTGCAATCAGAGAGATCAACTTACGTGTTGATCCTTGGCAACGGTGGCAAAATGTCAACTCGAAATCGCCGATGTTTAAGAAATATGTTATAATATAAGACAAAATCATGTTAAACACTTAAATTTATAACTCAGAAAATTTCGAGATCATTCGCAGGGAGCAACAATGGCAATTTAATCCACTGATCATAAATATAAGCAAAATATAAGCAATTAAGATTAGAAGAACAATTCAGAATAATATATCAATAGATCCAAATGTTAATGTGCAAAATAATGTGTTAAAAGGGTGATTTGAATCACCAAATTAATCCTAGAAATTTAATCATAATTATTTGAAATGCCTGAACAGTGAATATCAACAAATTTCCACATCAGTTAGTATTTCAATGAAGCAACAGTAGCCTAGAACCAGCAACAAAGGCAAAGGCCTCTCTTCTTCTTCAAGCTTTAGTAAGAGGCGCAAGCACAGCATAGAGGCATGAAAGCCGCTCAGAGACTAAGTGTTGAGAGCAGAGGTGCAAAGGGCAAAACTCCCCTCCCCTATCTCTATTTCTTTTTCTCTCTCAGAAACTCGCTTAATCAGGTAATCAATTGGGTAGGAATAGTAATCGGATCTAGGCTAGACCCACCTGTGTAAATGGCAGGCGAGGAGTGCATTGAGGTGTTGATGGGAACACCATCATGTGCCCTAACTAGCTCATTTTGATTCAATTGAGTCAATAAATGCTCATATATAACCAACTGAAGGTCATAATTCATTGCATAACCATTCTAAGAGAAACACAAGAAACTAGGGTTAAAACTATAATTTTACCAATGTAGTACAACTGCGGGTTTTCTCAATGGTTGAATAAATGTCAAATGGTCTTATTAAGATAATAAGTAGTTAGATCAGACAGAAAGGGGTTTGTATATGTTCTGGGAATTAAATGACTTTTGAAACCCTAAAAATAGACCCACTTAATTAACCAAGGTTCTGGTCAAGATAAAATTCACTTAAACCCTCTAAAAATAATATAAAAATATTCTCTAAGGTTTAGTACCTTCAAATTGACCATGAGAACCCATCTTGACCAAAATTGGAGTCACAGATAGATATTTGCCCTAATTTAGGTTTTTGCATAAATTACCCCATTGAATGTGGTTAAAACCAAAATCCAACTTCACCATTGGATTCCTTTGGTCCAATTTAGGTTCGTACCAAAATTTGGACCTATGGAGAACTTATCTTGACATAGTTTGCAAAAAGGTCCTGTTTGATTACATTTCTACCCCTAACTTTCGAAAACCCTTGTGAACAGCACCCTAACTTCTTCGTCATCTTCATAAATAGGTCCCTCCATCATTATCGTGGAGGAAACCTACTCCAATGATCTTCAATTGGGATTTTCTCCCTGATTGATTGATGAATCCCTTCCAAAATTGCAAGGGAGATTCATTAATTAATCCTCTACAATATGAACCCATTGATGAGCCCTAATTCTTTCCCAATCTCTCATGTAAACGCATGAGAGATTTGGGTCTCTTGAAAGCTTCCTTCTCCGGCGAGCCTTCCTTGCTTGGAAGCTAGACTTCCAAGGGCAAAACCCTCTCTGAAGACGTATTTAAGAAGCCCCAGATCCAATCGTTCTCCTCACATTGAATTTGGGCCAAAATCCCCCCTAATCCTCTCTCCCCTCCAGCCACAAGACTCTACAAGCTCCGGCCGTCTCACCCTTGCTTCTTCATCCAGCCACAATACCAGTGGTAGATTCACCTTCATCACCATCCACCGCGTCGCGCAATACTAGTCGTCACCATCCTTGCCCCGTCTTCGCTGCTGCCTCTCCTACAGAGGTTCGTCTTCCCCACATCCGGCAACCACACTGACGTGAGATCTCTATCCCTTTCATCCCTTAGAAGTAGGTTCTTGGATTCTCTCTCTCTCACACTTTCTTCCCCTCTCTCTATTTCCCAAATCCAACCACCGACACTACTGAACACCATCATCTCCTCCACTTTCGACGACTCCTCCGATGAGGTGTTCCTGCCACTACGCACTTCCATCCACCTCACCGACCACCCTACAACCTCCACCGCAGCTCCCTGATCATTTCCCCTCACTCCATTTGCTCCATCATCCACCCAAACACCTCTTTGAACACACCACTCCAACGCACACAGTATGCCCTAGGCATGCCACCATAGACACCCTTGCTCCATGCCATGGCCACCGTTACATTCACTGTGCCACAGCGACCCTGCTGAGCATTCTGATGCTGCCATAAGGACCCTGTTCTTGATTTCAGGTAGCAGGTCAACGCTTGCCATTGTTGCCAAGCTTCGAGCAAGCTTGGAGTTGCTCCAAGCCTTGCTACGCCCAGGGGATACCTCCAGGATATCCGTAATCAAAGCCCACATGCATCCAAGTCCTCACACAGAAGGCTTCAGTAGTTGCAACCTCGCTAATTTGGACAAGAACCTTGCTGCTGCATTGCGCGGAAGCAAGGTGGGACATTAAGTCCCACCTCAGAAATGAAGAGGCACTTTCATGCGCATAAATTGAATAAGTGAATGGGGTTGTTTGCCTCCAAACATTGAGAGTGAGGTCCTCCTCCCCGTTCATTGGACTCATTCACGACATTGCCCCTGCGGACCTAGCCGACCCGACTACCCACCTGACCTACACTCCTCACTAACCACCATATGCCGGTAAGCCTGGACCTGGGTATGCGACCGGTCTGATTACCCGATTGGCTATGGCTCTGGGAGAGCGAGACTGAACTGGAAAGAGAGAAAGAGAGAGGAGAGCTGCATAGGGGAAGGGGGTTTTTGCCATGGGAGATTAGCTTCGACACTTAGCTGGATTTAAAGGGCAAAGCAGGGCTGAAGGAAGAAGAGAAGAAGAAGAAGAGAGTAACAGGGCTGAAGGTAGAAGATGAAGAAGAGAACTAAATATGAAAGCAGAACAAAAGAAGAAGGAGCAAAGTAGTTTGATTTGAATCTCCCTTGGGCGGGAAGGTCCGGCGATGCACCATAGGTGGTCCGGCGAGCGCGCCGCTGTCAATGGTGGTTGGTCGGTCTGGAGATCGCGATCTTTGAGGAGAAAAGAGCAAGGTGCCCAGGCGGTTGATGGAGTCAGGGCTGTGGATAGGTAGTGGACTCAAGATAGGTGGTCAAGGAACCGTAGGAAGGTGGTCTGCCTTAGATGTCGACGCCATGGACATTTAGCGGTGGTGTGCCAATGTCTTTTGCTTTGCTTGGCCTGCTAGGGCTGTGGCCACAAGCATGACTCTTGCTTGGTAGTCCATGGCAAACCTGGGGGTAGGATGTGCACTGATCCCTGGGCAAAAAAGGGAGAGGTGTAGCCACCTCTTCCACCTCCCCCACAAGATTTTTGGGGCACACCCTAGATGTGGAGATACCTCTGAGTGAGGACATTAAGGTGGCAGAATTGGTTTTGCGAGTGGACTTGATCGGGGAAGTGATGATGGGCACTCTATCTCTGGAGAAAGCTCATCAACTGGTAAGCTCTCTTTCCCTCTCGATTGATGTTTGGAAGATTGTGGTACTCTCCCCCTCGTAGTTTATGCTCTTCGGTTTGGGGGTGGTAGATGTCGAACGTCTGTGCTTTCGGTCAAGTAATCTGCATGGGTTAACGGTGATGTGGCGTATGGTCTTCTGGTCTCCAATTTTGATGGCTCTTTGTTTGTGAGACCACCTCAAAGAGCTGCCCCTAGATCAGGCAATCTTGAAATCAAAGGTCTACCTTTGCACATGAGGTCTAGGGTGGTGGTGGAAGCTATGATTGCTCGGTTTGCTTCTGTGGCAAAGGATGCTGAGATTGGCCTGACTGAAGGTGATGGTAGTGTTTTGAATGTGTAGGTGGATTCCTTTAGGGCTGCGTCTATTGTAGATAAGCTGATTCTCCGATGTGGGAGGAGCTCATGGTTGCTGCTCTTGAACTTTAATGTGGCTAACAGGGATGTGGAATCATGCCATAACCGTCCCTCTTATGTTGAGGTGCTGCAAGCCAAAGCAGGCTCAATACTAATGGATTGTGAAATTCAGGAGAAGATGGCTGTGCCCAATAAAGATATGGAATTGGAAGATGGGGTGGGGGTTTGATGGTAGAGGAGGGGATGTTTAAAACTCTGGAGGCTGGGAGGGATGCACCTCTGCTTCAAGGTGATTAGGCTGTGGTAGCGAAAGAAGGTGAGGAGATGACATTAATGAATGAGGCTGTGGCTGAGGATTTGAAAGGTGGGACTCCAAGAGCCAATGCACTTGTTGTACCAGATTTGGAAGAGCTCCCTATGAACTCCTTAGATCTGCAATGTAGTCCACCTGTGGTTGAGGGTCTGCAGTTGGATTCCACGACTCCTTCCATCTCTGGTCTAGGGAGACCTCCCTACAAGCTCAGGCTGAGAAGACGTAGTTCAGCACAAAAAGTTGATGAGTGCGCCATTGTAGCTGTGATGAAGGTTAGCAAAGTCTCTGCTGCGAAGAAGGGGGTTCATCATATGGCCAAATGAGGATCCTTACTTGGAATGTGCATGGGTTGTGCGATCGAAGTCGAAGGGCTTCTTTGCTTAGGTATTTGAGAGCATGGGAGATTGATTGTGCCATCATCCAGGAAACGCATATTGACAGTGAGGCTGACAGGGCTTAGGTAGAGATGGAAGCTGGAGGTATCAATGACATTGTGATGATCAACTCAAGTTGTAGATCTAGGGGTGCTGCAATATGGTGGAAGAAGCATGTGTTACAGTTGGAGGAGGCCCCTTTGGCTAGACATTTACTGACTTGCAGGTTCAAAAGATACCAGGGAGGCAATGAATTATTTGTGACAGGTGTGTATGGTCCCTGTGACCCTAGCGGAAGATGTGAGCTATGGGAGGACTGGAATTTGGTTGCGGATTTTGTGAATGGGGCTGCTGTTGTGTGCTTTTCACTCAACTCAGTAATTAAGTTAATTTCACTTAATTAAGAGTAGAAGAAATCACTTAGGTTAACTCGAAGTTGTGTCAGTTGTGTAGTATAGGGTCGAAGTAACTTAACATTTTAGAAATTTTTACTGGTTGAGTATAGGTCATTCACTGGGAGGTATAATAATTTTCTCCAAATTCACCAATTTTCTTTTATTTTCCTTTATAAGTTTAGGAGGTATAACTAGTTTGATTTTCAAAACATGAATTTTGTCAAAATATTTAAACAATAAAGAATATACAAAATTCCATATGCAAACATATTTACTCAAAATGATCTACTTTATTAATAAGTGAACATGCTAGTTTTTTTTTCAATTTTGTTTCATTCCAAAGAAATTAAGGCAATTAAAAAGTTATTCTATTAAAACATGCCGTTTTACATTTAAGAACAAAAAGATAATGATGCATGAAAAATTCATTTATTTTCTTTTATCTCAGCCTCTAATCTTCTTTCTTTCTTTTATTTCGTTCTCTATCTCGAGCTCTCCTTTTATTATTTCTGCCTTCTTCCCTTATTCCTGTCTCTTATCTTTTTCCTTAGTTTTCTCCTGCCTTCCCTTCTTCCCTTAGTTTTTCTCCTTAACACTCCTTAGCACCTATGCCTTCTTCTTTAGCTTTCAGCTTCAACCCTTAGCATCCTTCAGTGGCTTCTCTTTTCCTTGAGCTTTCAGCTGAATTAGGTTTTTTTACTTTTTTAACCAAAAGTTATTTTATTTATGGCAAGGTCCTTTCGAGGATACACAGCACCTTGAGACCAGGGTGGGACCAGATCCTACTCAGTCCTCACCTAATCTCAGTTAGCTTTGTTTCGGTTCATTTGTTAATCGGTTCACAGTCTCGAGCCACATCAGCTCAACCCAGCCTCCTAGGCCACACTCGCCCTCCCAAGGCACAATCACTTTCGCACGCCCCCGAGGGCGCATACCCATAGGCATAAGCCCGCACACTCAGACATACAAAGCTCAGATCAGAACAGGTGGAATTGGAACCGTTGCACGGAGCGCTGACGACTGCATAGCCAAGGGAACAAATTGGTTTTATCCCCAGGCACGCACTAGTGAATAACCAAGGTGGGACTGACCTACCCCTCTCAGACTCGAATTCAAACGTTCATAACTTTCTGCCCAGAGCTCCAAATTGAATGATTTCAAGTTTGTTGGAAAGCTCTAAGGGTAATCTACACAATTACAGGGTCAATGTAATGTTTTAATGATGTTTGGCTCTTCAATTTAAGAGATGAAATCAGAGGTTCCTACATGTTTTAAAAGCCTGGAAAGTGAAATTAAAGTCAGGAGAGTCCTCAGATGGACTTCTCTCTTCTATTAAAAAGTTTGTACATGTTATATAAGCAATTCTGCTTCTATTAGAGCAGGTTTTAAACTCTAAAGACCTTCAGAACATGCAGAGAAGCTTTTCTCTTCTCTGAAAGCTTCAGAGATTGATTTTCAGATTTCAATAAGTGCAATAGACACTTTAAAGTGTTCCTAATCTATTTAGATTAATTCTAAGGGTTATAACAAATCAATTTGGGCAAGTTTTAAGTTTGAATTTCATCAGAATAGTACTCCTATTGGTTTGAGATCCAAAGTAACCCAAATTGGTAGAAACTAAATACTGACACATTCATTCATCTGAGCTTACTTTAATTAATTTCAGATCATCAAATAAGATCCCAGAAATAGTTTCCACACCTCAAAATCTCAATTCAAGCTCAGAACTCCATTATCAGACTCATGTTTGACTGTGGAAGATCGAAAATTAACTTTCTATTTAAAGCTTCCTCCTAAGAAATTAATGCCTAAAAGAGAGTCTTCTCATCATCTAGAATTTATTCAGATCTTTAGATTTGTGTTCTGTCCTTAATTTCTTGGGTTTCAGGCTCACCGCCTGAACTGAAATAGGTGTTTGTTCGACAGAGTCATGGAAAGATTGCTACAATGTTTTGAGGGTTAAAATATCTTCAGTGCATCACACTGAAGCTTCTGAGCTCCTTAAATGTTTCTCAAATCCTTCCTAGCAGACTTCTCCAACTCGCCGGAGTTGGGGAAGAAGAAGTTACATCTAAAGCTCCAGTGGTTAAAACCTCAAACAAATTTCTTTAAAACAATCAGTAATCCTTATTTTACTATTCTGGAGCCACTTAGCAAGTTCTAGAGGCAGTAACAGAACTTTGGCTCGCTGGAGCTCATCGGAGCTTCAGTGAGTCCAGAAAATGTAGAATTGTATGTACAGATTGACAAAATTAACCATTTTTGATCCAAAAATGATCCCGAGGTTACAAGGAACCTTAGTATCACATTTAATTCCTCATTTGTTCATTAAAATTAAGATTTGATAGTAAGTTTGTTTCTTAAAGATTTGAGTGGTTAAAGCTCAGGACTTGATTTAACTACTCGATTGAGAAGTTAAATCAAGTCAACAGATATTATTATTCATAAATATGTATTTAATTTATAGTTTGAACTGTTCCTGAGTCGCCATGGACAGCGAGCCCAGGACCTTAATTAAAATTTGGGCTTTTAATTATAGATGATAATAATAGGAATTATAATGTCGATTAGGGTTCATAAGTGGTGATAGATGATGAAAGAACTCAATGGAGGTGGAATTAGGTCGATTACTGTCACCATAGACAGTGTCAATAGTCGGTGAAGGTGAGATTTGAATTAGGTGTTTAGGTGATTTAATTAAATGATTAAGTGAATTAGAAGTGAACATGGAAGATATAGGAAGGTGTATAATGAGTTAAAAGACAAAATTAAAGCTCTGGCGAGCTCAAGGAACTCGTCGGAGTTAGAGGAGATGAAACTAAAATATGAAATTACTCTAACCTAACTAATTAAGCTAACTAACTAAGCTAGCCTACTCCTACTCCTACTCTTAGTCTACTGTTACTTAGACGAAGGGGTCAATAGGGTTCCGCTGAAGTCTCATGGCGGACAACGAAATCAGAGGGCGGAAGAAAGATCTCCAGCGGGCGGATTTTAGGTGGAGCAGAGGAATCCTTAGGTCGGTGCCTTTGTCAGAGGTGCGAAAGACCACGGCGGATCTCCTCGGCTACCTAAGATGGATGGAGGAAGTTGGAAGATGGAATGGGGAGTCACCGAAGGTTTGGACGAATAGCCTATCGAAGTCGGCTACAGTATTAGAAGAGGGAAGGGAGCCAACTTGCCTAAAATCAGAGGTGTGAGGGGGTATTTATAGCAATTTGCAGCGAAGAGAGTGGCAGGGTCTGGCCGAAGAAGGAGCTCGAGGAGCTTAACCTCTGTCATCATCTCCAACGATGGTGAGATTATCTCCCAATAAAAAATAGGATTCTCGGTTAATCCAGACCGAAGGATGAAGTGGAGGTGGTGAGCGCAAGCTGCAAGAGCATGGGCAAAGAGGAATGATGTCGGTAGGGCGGTGATCACGCGATGGGGTGACTCTCTGCCGCCAGTCGTTCACTCGGCTGGAGAAGAAGAAGAAGACGAAGAGGGACTTAGAAGTAATAAAACTTATGGACCTGTGTGAGAAATAAGGACCCGACTGTAAGGAATATTAAGGATAAAAATGTAAATCCAGGTTTTGAAGGTTTATTTTAATTTAGATCTTTTTCAACTTTTTATATATGTTAGTAGAAAAGGTAAATATTATGTTTACACCTGGAATTTACATTTTTGACCTTTTTAGGTTAATTTATTAGATTAAGTAAAATCACGTAAGTTATTACATACTTAGGTATACATTATATTTAAGTTACTTATCATATTAATTAAGGAAATGATTAGTAGGATTTCGAGTCCAATTATTATCTAAATTATTAATAATGTTAATGGAATGATAAAATGTCATTTTAAACTTATTTTAAGGTCCTTAACTAAATATCCCTTATTCTATAATTAACCCTTATATATTCATAACCCTAGCTAATTAACTAGGAAGACTAGTTAATTAGGGGTAATTAGAGATCATGATGAGTGTCTCATCAATTTCCTGGCTTGTTGGAGGGGATTTCAATTGTGTGTTGGTGGGAAGTGATAGACGAAGTGGTGTGGCTGATAGTGCAACCACTGTCTTCCAATTAGTGGTTCAAGCTTTAGGTTTGAGTGAGTTCCCCTCCTCTGGCTTTGAATTCACTTGGAGGAATGGAAATGGTCTCATGTCAAAAATTGATATGTTCTTTGGCAATGCTGGGCTGCTGGAACTCTTTTAGTTATCTTATGTCTGTGGCCTTGAATGACCCTTCTCTGATCACACCCCCTTGTTCTGGAACAATCGGGAACAGGTGATGGCTAGATCTTATTTCAAATTCAAGAAGTCTTTGTTGAGGGAACCAGGCTTCAGAGAGATGCTTGAAGGTTGGTGGAGGGCTCAGCAGGTTGAGGGCACGGCTGCCATCAAGCTGGCATCCAAACTGTCGGCTGTGAAAATAATGTTAAAGGAATATGGTGATGTTGTTTCTGTCATAAGGCATTAGAGACGTAGAGAAGCCTTGATGAAGGTTCAGGAATTTGACTCTAGAGAAGACAATGACCTGCTGTCTGAGTAGGATCTCCTTGACAGAAAAAGGTGGCAGGGGGTGGTGGCTGAAAAAGATCTGAAGCTGGAGATGGATTGGAGGGAATGCTCAAGACAACTGTGGCTAAAAGAGGGTGATGCAAACACTAAGTTCTTTCATTTGGCTAGTAGCTCTAGGAGAAGACTCAACCTAATTTCCTCAATTGTTAAAGATAGGTACAGAACTACCACCATCTCTAATATCGGAGCTGAGGCTATCAGATACTTCAAGGAATCCTCAAGATCTGCTGGAAGGGGCAGTTGGAAGATGGCAGCAAGTGACCTACTCAAAATCACTGAAGATAAGGGGTCCAGCCTGACTGCTACTATATCTGAGTCTGAAACCTTGAATGCCATCAAGGATCTCAACTATGAATGCTCACCTGATCCTGATGGAACTCAAGTCTTCTTTTACAAAGAGATGTGGGGTGTTGTGGGCAATGAGGTGATGGAGGTGATCAAAGAATTTGAGATTGGCAACTTTGGCTTTGAAAAGATCAGTAGGTCCTTATTCCTTTTGCCAAAGACTTCAGAAGCTGAATCATTTAAGGAATTCAGACCCAAAGCCCTTTTAAACTCTATCTACTTGGCGATTAGCAAGGTCCTGGCCAATAGGTTAAGACCTGTTCTGCAAGAGTTGATCCACCCTGTTCAATCTGCCTTCCTTCCTGATAGATCTCTACAAGAGTCTTTTATCATGGCCGAGGAGATGGTTTGTGGGTGTCACAAGAGGAAGTGTAAAGCTTTTTTGGGGAAAGTTGATTTCCAAAAAGCTTATGATTCCATCTGCTGGCCTTATCTTTGGGAACTGTTTAAAAGAAGAGGTTTTCCCTCTACTTGGATTCAATGGGTAAAAAGGTGTATCATAACTGCATCTTTCACTCCATTGATAAATGGGAAACCCTGTGGTGCATGGATTCAGCCCCAATGTGGGATTAGACAACGTTGTCCTCTGGTGCCTTTGGTTTTCGATTTGGCAGTTGACAACTTGGTTTGGTATGCTTGCAAACTTGCTGAAGCATACCTTATAAGAGGCTATTCCTTATCTTGCAGGAGTGCTTCGGTCCTTATACTTCAATATACAGATGATACATTTTTTTGTGTGGAAGGATCTATTGATGAAGCCCAAGCTCTGTGTCATATGGTCAACATTTTTGGCGATATCTCAAACCTTAGGTTGAACAGAGAGAAGTCAAGTTTTAGTCTATTTTGGCTTACCTAAGGCTGAGCAAGGTGACATTTCAACAGATTTGGGGACCCCTCGCATCAGCCTCCCTATCAAATATTTGGGTTTGCCACTGAGGTGCTCTAGAATGAAGAAAAGAGGTTGGAATTGTCCCTTTGATAAAATTTCAGCAAAGTTGGATGGGTGGCATAGCAGCTTCCTATCCAAGGGTGGCAGACTCATCTTGTTCAATTCAATGATCACCTTAATCCCTGTTTTCTACCTTTCCATCTTTAAAGCTCCTAAATCTATATGGAAGCGGCTGGATGTATTGAGGAAGAGGTTCTTTTGGAGGGGGTCCAAACATGAGGGTAGATTTATGCAGCCACTGAAGTGGGAGCAGATCAGCTAGCCAAAGGATAGGGGAGGGCTTAGGATTAAATCCCTGAAATAGTTCAATGATGCTTTATTGCTTAAGTGGCCAATTAAATCTTACAAGGAGAGATGAAGCCTTGGACTGACTTGATCAGGGACAGCTATGTCTCTTCAAATAGTGTGCTTAATAGATTGCAGCCCAGCAGACCCTCGCCCTTTTGGAATTCAGTGATCAAAGCATTGGCTCTTCAAACATGCATCTACTATAACCGGCTCTTGGTGATGGTAGGACCTTTAGCTTTTGGAATGAAGGATGGTCCCGGTTAGGTGTTTTGAAGGAGATCTATCCAAGGGCTTTTGCAGTAGCCTCTAACAAGAAGGGGACAGTTAGCTGCTTCTTGTCTAGTAGTAGCTGTAGCTGGATACTGAATGAAGAAGACTCCACTAGAAGGGGCACCCAGCTGTGGGAATGAAAGGAGGAATCTGATCTTAGATCTTGAAAGCTTTAGGCCAAGACATGGAGCGGAGGATAACTACATCTAGGATAGGCTTTGCACTGTACATTATGGTTACAACAGAATCATGGAAAATGGTAGTGGGTGGTGCTATGACTTCATTGACAAGAAAATTTGGCTTTTGAAGATCCCGCTTAAAGTACAAATATTTCTTTGGCTGTGTAGGAGAGAGGGCAAGAGCTACTCTTCATGAATGTCACTTATGTGGGATGCACACTGACAACATTAATCAAATTTTCTCCTCTTGCCTGGTCACTAATGCTATTTGGAGGAGGACTTGCCTGGAGCTGTTACCAACTTGGGATTCCATTTGGCATGGGTTTGTCGAGAGAGAGAGGCCACTTGTGCGCATGGCTGTCACTCTCTGGTGTGTGTGGAAGGCAAGAAATGCAAGGCATTTTCAGGAGAGACCGGTATGTTTTGAACAAATTGTAAGAGAGTGCTGGTCCCTCATACATACTTGGGGATCTGGATTGTAATTCCTCTTACTTGATTATATAATATACCTTCCCAGATTGCTATCGTAGGATGATAGCTTTCCTTTTTGTATAAAAAAAAAAAGAAGAAAGCCTAAGGAAGAAGAAGAAAGGAAGAATCAAAGAAATCAGAAGAAGAAAAGGAGTACTATAGCACAAGTCGCAATCAGACCTCTGAATTCATATTCCCTTCTTTAGTACATTTGAGTAGCTATTCTATGTATTAGACTTATAATTGGAGATTCAAATCACCATTATTTTGTCTAAAACTCTTTTACTATTCATATACTCATATGCTCTACATTCCTAATTAGTTTTTGAATAATATTTTGTGTTCAAATTGCATTAGTTGTTGAGATTAGTGTGTGAATTCCATTTGCTCCCTGTGTTCGACCTTGGAATCATTTTGAGGAATAAAATTGTATTTGTTTTCAAAGCAATTTTGAGTATACTGCAATGCGATTATTTTAAACATCGATCTCGCCACGTTAACAGGCATGCGTGTGGACTCGACCCCCAGTGACTTGGGCAATAAGCCCTCTTCACAAATTCATCTTATGGGCGTGTGGGTGCCTCTCTCCCACCGATGTGGGACTAACCCAATAGGTCTTCTGCATAGGCGTGCAGCTAACGAAGGCACACTCAATTGAAGCAGTAGGAGCACATATTTCTCTTAATTGGACACTTGGATGAATTCCTGGAAGTAGTCGACACTGCCTGGGGGTCGCACCTGGAATAGATATGGCTGGAGAGCTTGATGCGTGGATGAACTGAAGAGCGACGGCGGAGCTCCTGTTAGACCAGAAAGAGAAGAATAGAGCCTCTCGGCTACATCAAATAAGCTTAGAAGATTCACAAAACTGCGGCAAAGGCGGTGGTGGTGGCGGCGTGTCGTGGAAGTGTGTGTGTAATTGAGGTGAAGGTGGGGAAGGTTGGAGGTTGTGGAGGTGTTCGGTGGATGATTAGTATAAGAAATCCCCTCAATTTCTTGTGGGTTTTCTTGCGTGGATGAGGAGGAGCTTTTGCGACTGGTGAGAGGTGGTTTGGTGGAGTGTTGCAGATGCGCGACCATGCCAGAGGTATGTCGGCCGGGGGGAAGATGATGGAGCGGTTGCGATGGTGGTCAAAGTGGGGTGCTGGTGGTATGGTGGTGATAAGTAGATGCTGGGGAGTCTAATTATCTAGCCATTCGATGAAGGAAGGAGTTCATGCCGGTTGCTGTATGGCCAACATCGGAGAATGTGAGGGCTCTAGGAGAGGGAACGGCGACAAAGAGGGGGTCAGAGAGCTCCTCACCAGTATTGCGAGGTGCGATTAGAAATGAGGAAGAAGAACCGATAGCCTATTGTACATGGTGGCCAGTGAAGTGAACGAAGGATGGTAGTCGCCAGAGACAAGTTGGAGCAGGCCAGAGGTGGAAGAAAAGAAGATGTTTATGGCCCAAAATCTCACTAAGGAGGTGAGTAATGCCATGAGGGGTCTTTTATAGGGTAAGGGGAGCTTGAAGAGTAGGAAACAAGATTCAAAGCTTGCTTAGGATTCAAGAAGAATCTGACTAATTTCATGGGTTCACACACACGGATCAGTAGGTTTTAGGAATTAGAATTGATCCTAATAGGTTTGCATAGATGTGGACATCAATCCCACCAAATTTGGTGGGATTTGATTGCCATTAGAGTAGGATTTAGCCTAGTCAAAGCTCGCCTAGACATCAGTTGATCTCCAATGGTGGAAAGGATTAAACTGTAAAGAATATGAAGAAGTTAAGGGTTATTTTGTAAGGATTTCAAAAGCTGAGGGGCTATTTGAGATAATAAGAGTCAGACTTGGACCAAAATGTAAACTAGGTCGAAATAATCTTTGAATAGACCCAAATTTTGCTGCAAACCTAATTTGGACCCAAGGAATTTAATGGTAAAGTCAGATTTAGGCTTTAACCAAATTTCACTTGGTAATTTATGCAAAAACCCAAGTTAGGGTAATTTTCTTTCTGTGACTCTATTTTAGATTAAAATGAGCTCTGATGGTCAAATCAAAGATTCCAAACCCTATAAAATATTTTTATATGAATTTTAGAGGGTTTATGTGAATTTTATCCTTACCAAAATCATAGTTAATTAAGCAGATCTGTTTTTAGGGTTTTAGATGCCCATTAGTTCTTGAAATGCGTGAAAACCTATTTCGTTCTGTATGGACTCACTTATTAGACATTAATGACTAATGACCATTAATAAACCCCTGAAATACCCAATGGTTATTCTGTAATTGGGGAATGCTGTAAAAATTGTATAAATAACCCCAGTTTCTTATCTTCTTCTTAAAGTAGAACATTTTGCATAAATGACCCTCTGATGGTTATGTAGGAGCTTTTATCAACTTTATTAGACCAAATTAAGCTAGTTATGGCTCATGATGGTGTTCTCATCAGTAGGCTCCACACTTATTGATTCACAACCATCAACCCTCTAGATTGATTGGGATTGGTCTGCATCATCAACCTTTTGACCTAAATAAGCACCTGGTTGGACTAACCAGGCTACTCATCAAGGTTATTGTTCTACAAAATTCCTCCGATTTGACCCCCTCTTCTCCTTGACCACCTTTTGCATGGCTGAGGGCATTGAATTTAGTACTTAACGGGAGGCAACCCATCATTCAAAAAACCCAAGACCCTTCTGATCATCTTTTTGAGCTACACCTGTTTCACTTTTGATGTACACACATCTAATTGACCCAAAATGTCTATTTATGCATGCTTCTAGTGTCATAGAAGTATTCATGCACTATAAATATTTCATAACATGCATCATCATGCATTTAGGTTAGATTGTATAAATTTTAGGTTAATTTTCTCTTTTTGTGGTCAAGGAATGGGGAAAAATTTATCAGGGACTCAAATTTGAGACCCAACTGTATGGATTTAATCAGGGCAATTATCGAAGTTCAACTACTCCAAGATTGCCCTAATCAGACCTCCGTAGCATCATATGTAGTTCGAGAAACATTAGAGGTCAAGGGCCAAGGTGGTGTTAAATTCACACCTCAGATGACAAATCCAATCACATGGATAGGTTTAGATCGATGATCAAAGCCCAAGGGCACGAAAATTGATCCAATACAACATCCGTGGCACCATCTAGAAGTTAGAGGGGATGGATGGCCAGGATGGCACCACGTGGTGCCATCCCAGCCACCCAACACTGACTTAAACCTCCCGTTCGACCTCTTTAAGCGATGATCAATGCATATCAACCGTCGATTCGATGTCCAACGGCTGAGAACGTGCCACGTCGCTCCTCATCTACTGAAGACTAAGGGCACTCGATCTCGACCATTTGATCGAGATCCAACGATCGTAATTGTTTACGCCTTAAACAATAAATGTGACAAGGTCGTGGGTGTAGCATGTTGGTTGCACGCCCTTTCAAGCAACATATGGTGCCGAGTCGAGATGCCAAGCACCTCAAATCAAGAGTGAGCACGTGCGTAGGTGAAATTCACTTGTTGGATGGTGATTTAGTGGTAGAGAAGTAGGCAAGCACTTCACACGTGATCTAATGCACGAATGCATGCCCAATTTGACGTGGCCACACATTACGCTGAAGATGAAGAGGTGTGCGCGCTTTTAAGCCATCCGATCTCTCAATCAGAAGGCCAAGGATGCGTGCATGCGATGTGGTGTTTCAATGGCTGAAGGTAGAGAGGTGCGGGCAAGCTTCATTAACTGGGTCTTTAGTGATGTTTATATTCAACACTAAAGACCCCAACAATTAATGTGTTAAGCTTGTATAAGGACCTTTTTTCCCTTATGACTACACCTATATAAGGGGACCCCTATCACTCATTTTCATCATCTCTTCCTTTCTTCTCTCACCTCCTCAAAAGCTCTATGAGCTTGTCCCAAACCCGAGATGCTCCATTGGAGTTAAAAATACGATTTTTTCACCCTCTCCACCCGTTCGTGGAGCACCCCATGGTTGTCCTCTCACCGTCATTCGGGAAATGGATCCCACTGTGACGTCGCTCTACTCTGTCCTCCTTCCTCTGTCTTTGTTCTCCCTTGTCCAGCATCTCACCACCTTCGTCTGGGTGCTCTGTCAATGTGGCTCATCCTTCAAGCAACTGTCGAAGTGGATAATTTATCTCCCTCATCTCTTTATCACCTTCCTTAATAGATTTCCTACTGTGTAGTGTAGCGAGTAGTTGTAATGAACATGAATATGTGGCTATGAACTATTTGTTCATTCTCTCTCGATTTTCTCTTTATTTGTATTATTCTTTCTCTGTCTTCTATTATTCATTCATTAAGTAGAATAGCTAGGGTAGATTTAATCCAATCTTCGGATGGTGGATATCATTATCTGAATCATCTTGTTAGCTTCGTAGATTCTTTCTCTCTTGATTTCTAAAAAAAAATTAAATTAGGAAAAGGGAGCTTGGGCTTTAGAATTTTGTGAACCATAGGAAATAATATGATAGAATCTGAACACTTAGATTCTTCAGGTCTTTAGGCTTAATTACTTCCGGTGTCCGCAAAAATGTGGATTTGTTTCTCAAGTCCTCGCCATTTGAAAATTCATTTTTAATTGGTTAAATAAGTTGGGGTGATATGTACATGACTTGTCAACCCACCCTTAGATTTGAGGGGACTGCAAGTCTAAGCATCTACATGCACTTTGTACTGACTCACATTTTGGCGATTTTAACGGAAACTGGGTAGCTAGTGAACCTTCTAGGGTGGTATGGCTGGCAAGTGCTTAGTGTTAACAGCTCATAGGTAGGTTGTCTAGAGCCCAGCCACATGATCAATCTCTTCCTACTACCTCTAGGTAAATCTTAGATCAAGGAAGCCACCTACTTTGAAAAAAAAGAGAAAAGCAGAAAAGTATCCAAAAAGAAAATAAAAAGAAATAAACCACACTTCACGTCACAAGTATGGCTGGCAAGTTGTCGGTGGTAATAGATCATCGGCCAGTTGTCCAGATCCCAGCTCGAAAATGCACATTTAATTCCAGGCACTTAGGAAGAAGCGGAGAAGTAGAATAAGCTAGGGAGATATACATTGGGTTCACCATTGTGTTGACTCCAAAAAGATAAAAAGTAGGAAGAAGGCTACCGGGAGGATAGATACACTTTTATGCAGAATTTCTTTTCAAGGTCACTTTGGGGCATAGCTACCAGAAGTTTGTTCTAATCACCGATCAGTGAGTCTATGACATTCACATAAAAAGATGCTTAATACTTAGAGTTCTCATCGAGTCTTAGGTGGGTTGGGTAACCGTAGAAAGCTGCCACAAAATCTTACACTAAAATATCCAAAAGAATTGGAAAAATAAGAAAAAGAAAATAATGCTTTTGCTTTTGAATAAGGTGAAGGCTTGAGGCGGCCCGCATTTTGGTAGACACCCGGGCATTGTTGTGTCTCTGTATTTCAGTCCTTATTTGAAATTTCCTAATGTTAAAAAAATAACTTTTGCCCAAGAAATCTAGTCCTAGTTCTTTTATAAATAACATATAGTTTTGCTGGGGACTGGCAAAAGAAATGTATGGGGGTGTGATGTACACACATCTAATTGAACAAAAATGTTAATTTATGCTTGTTTTTAGTGTCATAGAAGCATTCATGCTTTATAAATATTGCATAACATGTATCATCATGCATTTAGGTTAGATTGTATAAATTTTAGGTTAATTTTCTCTTTTTGTGGTTAGGGAACAAGGCAACATTTATCGAGGCCGTAGATTTGAGATCCAATCGTATAAATCTGATCAGGGCAACAATTGGAGTTCAACGACTCCAAGATCGCTCTGATCGGACCTCCGTAGTAGCAGATGTAGTCCGAGAAATATTAGAGGTCAAGGGTCGAGGCGGTGTTAAATCTGCACCTCAGAAGACAAATCCAACCACACGGATGGGTTCGGATTGACGATCGCAACCCAATGACATTAAAGTCGATCCAATACGACATCCGTGGCACCATCTACAACTCAGAGGAGATGGACGGCCAGGATGGTTCCTCATGGCACCATCCCAACCACTCAACACCAGCCTAAACCTCCTGCTCCACCTCTTTAAGTGAGAATCAACACATCCCAGCCGTTGGATCATCGATCCAATAGCTGAGAACATGCCACATCACTCCTCACATTGGCTTTCATTTACTGAAGGCTAAGGGCAATTGATCTTGACCGTTGGATTGAGATCCAACAGTCATGAGCATTTGCACCTTAAATCATAAATGTGACAAAGCTGTGGGCATAAGGAGTTGGTTGCATGCTCTTTCAAGCAACGCACAGCACTAGGTTGAGATGCCTATCACTTCAAATCAAGCGTGAGCACGGGAGCGGGTGAAATTCACCCGTTGGATGGTGATCGGGTAGCGTAGAAGAAGGTGAAGATTCCCTACAGGAGGGGGTGAGATATGCAGGATAGGAAATCGATGTAGAAATAAAATAAACAATGTCACACAAAAGGCAATCACACAATTTGCACAAGTAAGTTTTAGGTGGAAATCCAAATCGGGTGAAAATCACCACCTAACCCTCTCGAGTTAGGATCTTCCGATCGACCAAGTCGATCAAAATCCACTAACTGAACTATTTTAACGAGGATAGCTCAACCTTAATACAACCACGCTACAAATATGTGGGTAGTGTTCCTCAAACCCCTCCTCTTCACGAGTAGTATTTTGTCCTTCGATGGAGATGGAAATTCGCAAGGCGAATGCCCAACACAATAACAAAAATAAATTACAAAACAAGACCTATAGAGCACAAAATACGAACCTAGCTACAATAGGTAAGGAAACTTCCCTTTATTGGAAGGCATCGGTTTGATGCCATGGAAGCATGAACCACGCGTAGGCACTGCGTTGCTCTCATAATCCTGAGTAAGAGCAGGTGCACAGTTGGACAAAGCTCTCAGGTGTGGAACAAATGCTTGGAGAGCTAGAGCTTCTTCTCAAGATCAAAGTGACACAAAAGATGTGGAAATGGTATTGCTAAGTGGGTCTTTTCAAGGCAAGGGGCCTCTCCTATTTATAGATGGATTAGGAAGGCCTAAGAAGGCTTTGGAAGCCTTAGGTAGCCGTTGGGGATCATCCTAAGGCAAATCAAGTTGCAATCAGAATCATTAATGATTCTAACAAGGTCATCAGACATCTGGGAAAAAGATTAGACTTCTGGAAGATCCACTTAAGATGTTTGGAAACTAAATCAAACGTCTAATACTAGACGAGTTTCCTTACTGACTTGAGTCAGACCTTAACAGGGTTCTAGTGCAATTCAGTCAGGTGACATATCAGACGTCTAGCACTAGGTCTAGACATGTGGAAACCTAGATAACTGCAGGAATTGATTTCCCGAGGTCCAAACTGCTATATTTGCCTAGGAAAGCAATTTTGGGTCAATCGAGGCAAAACAACTACTTATTAGACATTTGGAGTCCTCTAAGGACATCTGATAGAAGATTAAAGGTCAAAACCTCAATGATCATTTTCTTGGCCAGCATTCCACTAATTGGAAATCAGGCCAAGTCATCAGACGTCTGTTAACATGTCTGGACTAAGGAACGGTCGTCTGATTACAACAGACAGAAGGTTCTATGACCAACCCTAAAAGTTTGGACGTTTGATACAACATTTAGATGTCTTAAAGTCCAAGATCAGACATCTGATTTTAGGATTGGAGATCTAATCAGGTTGTCTGAAGCCAATTTAGGTTTTCCAAGTTCTCTATGGAAAACGTAAGTGTCCTAGGGTCTAGTAAGTGCTCCTAGGACTACAGTGTAGATACTTTCATGCTCTTTACTCTACGAAAATAAAGAGCAAAGAACAAATGAAAACAAATTACAGGCTATAAGACAAAACAACACCTATCCTATTCTTCTATCTTCTTCCTTCTTCAAGCTTTCGCTCCTCGTGATGCTCCTTCTCCAACGAGCTCCTCCAATCCTCCATGGATGCGAGCTCGAACTCCGTCTTTACACTTGTAACATTTGCAATTTCCTAAGATCTAAAACTCAAATACAAATGTTAAAACACAAGTGTTTTTTTATCATCAAAATTGATGATCGTGGTGCCCTTGCACCAATAGAAGGCGCATGCTTCACGCACTGTCTAACGTGCGAACACACACCCAATCTAACGGGGGCATGCGTTGCACTGAAGATGAAGAGGCATGCGCATGTTTAAGCTGTTCGATCTCCCGATCAGATGACTGAGGATGCACGAGTTTGATGAGGCATTTCAGTGGTAGAAGGCAGAGAGGCGGGGGCATGTGTGTACTTCAGCGACGTGGGTATCTAGTGATCTTTATATCCATCACTAAAGACCCCAACAATTAATGTTGTAAGGTTGTAAAAGGACCTTTTTGCCTGTATGACTGCACCTATAAAAGGGGACCCCTACCACTCATTTTCATCATCTCTTTTTCTCTTCTCTCACCCCGTCCAAAGATCTATGAGCTTGTCCCAAACCCGGGATGCTCCATTAGAGTTAAAAATGCAATTTTTCCACCATCTCACCCCATCCGTGGAACATCCCTCCATTGTCATCTCATCACCATTCGAGAAGCGGATCCAGCTGCGACGTCTCCCTACTCCTTCCTCCTTCCTCCTTGCTCCGTCTTCATTCTCCCTCGTCCAGCATCTTACCACCTTGGTCTGGGCGCTCCGTCAACACTACTCATCCACCAAGTAGCTGTCGAGGAGGATAATCTCTTCCTCTTCTCTTTATCACTTTCTAGATTACATTTCCCATTTTCTAGTGTAGCGAGTAGTTGTAATGAACATGAATCTGTGGCTATGAAATATTTGTTCATTCTCTCTCTATTTTCTCTTTATTTGTATTATTCTTTCTCTGTCTTCTATTGTTCATTCTTTAAGTAGAATAGCTAGAGGAGGTTTAATTCGACTAGCAACTCTACTTCATGACAATATTTCTAAACACAATTTTTGATCAAACATACGCCTTCTTGTGTTTGACCCGGTACTCACCAGAGTTCTAGTAAAATTATCTGTTTGACATATTTTTACGCAACTACAATGAAGGGTTTTCAGAACTCAAATTTTTAGCATAGAATTCATGTTCAACATTTTGGCATCGTTGCTGGGGAGGTAGCGCCCTTTGATTTCTTGTGTTTTCTCTCCTTACTTATGTTTTACCTCACTTCTCTCCTTTCTTATTGTGATTACAGGTACTCTTTCGAGGTAGGAAAAAGTGGTAGATTGGAGTAAAGTGCAGTTGAAGGGTCTGTAAGTTTACCCTGCACCTCTCGCCCACTTGTCTCATTCCATCACCTAATAACACAAACCCTAATTAACCTAGGAGCTCTCATAAACCTTAGGCTTAGTTTGGTTGTTTGGTTGTCACCTCAACCAGCCTTACCCTCCACCTATAATGAAAAAGATCTAAAAAAATACCACAGAGTTACACAACCACTTTTGATTCTTCATAGTCAACCGGTAATCCGATCTTTGGAATTGCTACACACAAACAAATACATAATTGAGTAGAAATCAGTTTGGGTAATCACTTGTGTGCCTAATTCAATGGTGCATTAGTGCAATTGTTTGTGTGGTTTGGGCAACACCACTTCATCAAATAACAACTCATTAAGTAGATGCCTCTTAGGGTTAAACTTTTAGGAATTAGCCAGGCACTCCACATTCTTTTATGTTTTAGAGGAAGACATCTTCACCTATTCTTTCAAAACCTGGTGTGCCAACTGAACTTGGTTGAATACACCTATGGTTGACTCCTAAAAACTAGTAAGATTTAAACCCTAAAATTCACTGCATCTAAAAATAATCTTCCTTGAAAACGAATGGTTGTGCACAAACACGCATTGAAACTGATCTTTAAGGGCATAACCCAGATAAAGGGCCCATCACATTCCAAAGCACATTCAATCCTAACCCTAATTAAAATAGAGTAGACATTTTCCTTAGGGTTTGGACTCGCTCTTCGAGGCCTAGATTGAGATTATTTTCGATTAATCTGATTCTACTATTCAATCTGATGTCTAGCTAGGGGAGCAAAGTCAAACGACTACTGTTGGGGGGTATCAGAGGAACATGAGGTGCAAGTAGAGGGAATAACCTTCTCCCCAGCCCCTCCGTCTAATTGGTTGGATTGACCGGAAAGAAGTAGATCAAATTGTTCCTTTCATCTCAAGATGTGTTCTGGGACTCTGTAGATCTTTATGCTACCCTATTTAAGGGCAGGTTTGATAGTTTGTACTACAAGGCAGCCTTCTCCCTCCTACTTTGCAATGGATGCTTCCACATCCTACTCGTATTTTCTCTCTTACCCTCCTACCACTACTTATTCCTAAGATGGTTATTATCCCAACCAGACTTATTCTTGCCCATTTACTAGTTGGGAAAATCCTGATTTGGGATATAGTTCCGAACCTCTGTACTCAGGGTTTAACACCAGACACCATGATCTTGATTGTTATCCTTCTACAAGCTGGATCGATTATAGATCACTGCACTCCAAAGGGCAACGTAATATGATCTATAATCAAGAAGGATACTTACCCTCACCCAGGTTACACACTGCATATGGGTCGTCACCCCTTTATGAATAATCTGAAATGACCGATTATCAGGGTGGGTATGAAGAACCTTAATTTGTTGACTCCCTTAGATTAAAACCAAACCCACCCAACCCTGAACCAAACCATTTGGTTCAGGTGAACCAAGTTCAAGCTAAGGTGTTGGCTAATACCATACAATCTTTAGAAGCTCAGCCAACACATTGTACTCAAGAATGGGGGCCTTTGATTCAATGATTGGTGATCTTAACAAATACTTGTTGGATTGGCTCCAAGATGTTAAGGATAAGGACCTGGGTTAGTTTTTACTTGGGAAGTTGTTGAAATTGAGGATGAGATTTGTGGTTGTTTTAGTTCAATCCTAGGATAATTCCTGGGATGAACCCTCTTCAGGAGAGCCAATGTCAGAATCTGTTTAGGCACCTGTAGGGGGGGACACATTTTACGAAATGGGGGATGACCAAGTTGTTTAGGGCAACAAATTGTGGATGAATTGATTACTTCATCAAAGATCCTTGAGCTAGGGCATGAAGAAAAGCATGTCTCCATGCACCAAGAAATGATCAATGATTTTGAGACATATAGATGTGGATAAAAAATTCTTTGATTCTGAAGGTGAAGAATCACTGTGTGAAGTCTCATCTGAATTTAAGGAAGATAATTTTAGTGAGACAAACTGGCCTGCGGAGTATGATAAATCATTTGATGGCCCAATAACTGAGGAAATTGATCTTGTTAGGGCTAGCATGGTGGATTAAGATCTTGTTTTCATGAAGGATTCAATTCATAGCCCAATTGCTCAATTACACTCCTTCGAGCATAATGACAATTTTGATTCTTAGATTACCAGACCCAAGTCAATTATGATTCAGCCACAAATCTTGGACTTAGAAATTTTAGATGGGGTGATTAACATGCAGGAGGTCCTCGAATTTGAAATCCTGATTGTGGAGGATAGGAATTTGGAGATGAAGATATGGGAAGCCAATTCCGGGGGAGGTAGAAATTTAAGTCTAAGGGTACCTATTGATCTGAAACCACAAACTTTCTATCAGGACCCTAATGACATTTTTTATTCTGAGGATGTGTAACCCAAGCACAAATTTACTTATTATCTCTTTGATTTTCCTATTATTTGACTTTTTGGACTTGAGTTGTATCCTCACAAACTGCTGGTCTGCCCCCCTTGCATACTGATCTTAGCTTATAGGTAATTTTTATTTAAAAACTTAGATACACTCGACCTAGGGCATGGATCTGCACCACAACCTCGTCCACACCTGTGGACATCTTTTCATGGTAGGTCCAAAAATAGATTTTCTTATCATGATTTTGACCTATACCTGTGAATTCTTTTTTTTTTTTCTTTATTTGTATAGTGTGCCGAGTTGGTGGTGCTAAATTCAGCACATATACAGTCTATTTTCATCTCAGATCTAACTGGGTAATCATGAAATTCAGGTGCTTTTTACTGTACTCCACTCTATTTCATGTCTTTTTAATACAATGAGGACATTGCATTAGATAGGCACGGGGGAGTGGATATCATTATCTGAATCATCTTGTTAGGTCCGTAGATTCTTTTTCTCTATATTTTTGAGAAAAAAAAATTGATTTAGGAAAAGAGAACTTGGGCCTTAGAAATTTGTCAACCATAAGAAATAATACAATAGAATTTGAACACTTAGATTCTTCAGGTCATCAGGCTTAATCAGCCTGGGTGTCCACTAAAATGTGAATTTCTTTCTCAAGTCATCTCCATACATAAAATCATTTTTAATTGATTAAATAAGTTGGGGTGATAAGTACACAACCTATCAACCTGCCCTCTGATTTGGGGGGACTGTAGGTCTAAGCATCTACACACTCTTTGCACTGACTCACTTTTTGGCAATTTTAATGGAAATTTGGTAGCTAATGAACCTTCTAGGGTGGTATGGCTAGCAAGTTATTGGTGGTAACAACTCATTGGTCGATTGTCCAGAGCATAGCCATACGATCATTCTCTTCCTATTGCCTTTAGGTAAATCTTAGATCAGGGAAGCCACCTACTAAGAAAAAAAGGAAAAAATAGAAAAGTATCCAAAAGGAAAAGAAAAAAATAGAAGAGAAGAAAAGAAGAAAAAGAAATAAATCACACTTCACCGCAGGAGTATGCTGGCAAGCTGTCGGTGGTAACACCTCATCGGTCGGTTGTCCAGATCCTAGCTCAAAAATGCATGTTTAATTCTAAACACTTAGGAAGAAGCAAAGAAGTTGAATAAGCCGAGGAGATATAGACTGAGTTCACCCTTGTGTTGACCCCAAAAAAATAAAAATTAGGGAGAAAGCTACTAGTCGGATAGATAATCCTTTAGACAGAATTTCTTTTCAAGGTCACTTAAGTGCGTAGAAACCCAATGTCCATTCTAATCCTCGATCAGTGAGTCTATCACATTCACTTAAAAGATGCTTAGTACTTAGAGTTCTCTTTGAGTCATGGGTGGGTTGGGTAGCTGTAGAAAGGTACCTCGAAGCCTTAAACTCAAAAATCCAAAAAAGTTAGAAAAATAAGAAAAAGAAAAGGATGCTTTTTCTTTTGAATAAGGCAAGGGTTTGAGGCGGTCCGCATTTTCGTAGACACCCAGGCTCTGTTGTATCTCTGCAGTTCAGTCCTTAGTATAAATTTACTAATGTTAAAAAAATAACTTTTGCCCAAGAAATGTAATCCTAATTCTTTTATTAATAGCATATAGTTTCGCTAAGGACTACCAAAAGTTAGGAATCGTAGTGTGATGTACACACATCTAATTGACCCAAAATGTCTATTTATTCTTGTTTCTAGTGTCATAGAAGTATTCATGTATTATAAATATTGCATAACAAGCATCATCATGCATTTAGGTTAGATTGTATAAATTTTATGTCAATTTTCTCTTTTTGTGATCAGGGAATAGAGTAACATTTATCGAGACCTCGGATTTGAGATACAATTGTACGGATCTGATTAGGGCAACGATCGGAGTTCAATGACTCTGAGATCGCCCCGATCGAACCTCCGTAGCACCAGATGTACACCGAGAAATATCAGTGGTCAAGGTTGTATGTGATGTTAAATCTACACCTCAGATGACAAATCCAACTGCATGGATGGGTTTGGATTGACATCGCAGCCTAACGGTGCAAAAATTGATCCAATACGACATCCGGGGCACCATCTACAAGTCAAAGGAGATGGAAGCTAGGATGGCAACACATGGCATCATCCGAGTCGCCCAACACTGACCAAGCCTCGCGCTCCACCTCTTCATGTGATGATCAATGCATCTCAGTCGTTGGATCATTGATCCAACGGCTGAGAACACGCCACATCGCTACTCAGGCTGGCTCTCATATATTGAAGGCAAAGGGCGCTCGATCTTGACTGTTGGATCAAGATCCAATAGTCATGAGCGTTTCCACCTTAAGCCATAAACGTGACAATGCCACGACATAGCATGTTGGTTGCATGCCCATTCAAGAAATATGGAGTGCTTGGTCGAGACTCTAAGCACCTTAAATCAAGCATGAGTGCGGGTATGGGTGAAATTCACTTGTTGGATGAAAATCGGGCCATGAAGAAGAAGGCACACAGTTCACGCACGACCTGACGTGCGAACACACGCCTAATCTTATGCAGGTGCGCGTTGCGCTAAAGATGAAGAGGCGTGCTCACGCTTAAGCCATCCGATTGAGATGCGTAAGTGCGATGAGGCGTTTCAATGGCTAAAGGCAGAGAGGCGAGGTCACGTGTGTACTTTAGCGATGTGGGTCTTTAGTGACATTTATATCCATCACTAATGACTCTAGCAATTATTGTGTTAAGCCTGTTAAATGACCTTTTGCCCCTATGACTACACCTATAAAAGGGGATGCCTACCACTCATTTTCATCATCTCTTCCTCTCTTCTCTTACCCCCTCCAAAGCTCTATAAGCTTGTCCCAAACTTGGGAAGCTCCATTAGACTTAAAAATATAATTTTTCTATCTTCTCACCACATTCGTGGAGCATCCTGCGATTGTCCTCTTACTGCCGTTCGGGAAGCAGATCACGCTGTGATGTTGCCCAACTCCTTTCTCCTTCCTCCATCTTTGTTCTCCCTAGTCTAGCATCTCACCACCTTTGTCCGAGCACTTTGTCAATGCCACTCATCCACCAAGCAACCGTTGAGGAGGAAAATTTCTCTTCCTCTTCTCTTTATCGCATTCCAGATTAGATTTCCAACTTTCTAGTGTAGCGAGTAGTTGTAATGAACATGAATCTATGGCTATGAAATATTTTTTCATTCTCTCTGTATTTTGTTTTTATTTGTATTACCCTTTCTCTGTCATCTATTGTTCATTCTTTAAGTAGACTAGCTAGGGAAGATTTAATTCAACTAGCTACTCTACTTCGTGACAATAATTATAAATGCAATTTTTGATTAAACATATGCCTCACCATGTTCAACCCAAGACTCACCATAGTTTCGATGAAATTATCTGTTTAATGGATTTTTACGCAACTACAACGATGGGTTTTCAAAACTCAAATTTTCAACATAGAATTCACGTTCAACATTTTGGCGTCATTGCTGGGGAGGCAATGCCCTTTGATTTCACATATTTTCCAGCCATACTTATCTTTTGCCTCACTTCTCTCCTTTCTTATTATGATTGCAGGTACTCTCTCGAGGTGGGCAAAAGCAGTAGATTAGGGTAAAGTGCAGTTGAAGGGTATGTAAGTTTGCCCTACACCTCCCACCAACTACTCTCATTCCATCACCGAGTAACACAAACCCTAATTAAAATTAGAGCTCTCATAAACCCTAGGCTTAGTTTGGTTGTCACCTCCACCCACCTCATCCTCCGTTTATAAGAAATAATAATAAAAAAAATCCCACAGAGGTAGACAACCTCTTCTAATTCTTCATACTCAACCGGTAATTTGATCTTTGGAATTGGTACACACAAATAAACACATAATTGAGTAGAAATATGACTAGGTAATCACTTGTGTGCCTAATTCAGCGGTGCATCTGGCCAATTATTTGAGTTGTTTAGGATGCACTAGTTCATCTAAAAGTAACTCCTTAAGTAGCTGCCTCTTAGGGTTCAACTTTTAGGAATTAACCAGGCACTCCACATTCTTTTAAGTTTTAAAGGAAGACATCGTCACCAATACTCTCAAAACCTGGTGTGCTAACTAAACTTGATTGAATACACCTAAAGTTGAATCCTAAAAGCTATGAAGCAAGATTCAAACAGTAAAATTCACCGCATCCAAAAAATAATCTTGCTTGAAAATCATTGGTTGTGCATACATACACATTTAAACTGATCTTCAAGGACACAACCCAGATAAAGGGCCTAACACATTCCAAAGCACATTCAAACCTAACCCTAATTAAAATAGAGTAGACATTGACCTTAAGGATTGGACTAGTGATGTAAACACGTTTATATCATATAAACTGTCTATTTTTGCGCATTCTTAGGCATAGAATTGCATCATATATTATAAATATCGCATAACATGCATCATCTTGCATTTAGGTTAGATTGTATAAATTTAGGTTAATTTCCTCTTCTTGTTGTCAGGTAATAGGGCGATATTCAATTGGGGCCTCAGATCGAACATCTAATTGTACAGATCTAATCAGGGCAACGATTGGAGTTCAATGACTCTAAGATCGCCCTGATCGAACTTCTGTAGCATCAGATATAATTCGAGGAATGTTAGAGATCAAGGGCCAAGATGGTGTAAATCCACACTTCAGATGACAAATCTGATTGCATGGATGGGTTCGGATCAGCGATCGCAACCTAACGAAGAAAAAATCGATTCAATCCGACATCTTTGGCACCATCACAGCTGCCTAAACCGGCTGCAGCACCACTTCTCAACCTCTGAAGGCACAGGTGAGGCAAGATCTGGGTCGTTGGATCTTGATCCAACGGCCATGGTCACGTGCACTTAAAGCATAAGCAGGACAAAGGGTCAGCCGCAATGCAGTAGTTGAGTGCCTCTTTGCGAGCAAGAGGCGCGGATTCGATCCTCGTTGCACCTCAAATCAAGGTGCGTGAGCGGAGTGGCTGATTTCAGCCGTTGGATGCGACGCAAGCGGTCAGATGGCATGCAACATGGCTGCATGGATTAGAGAGGATCCCGTGCAGGCAAGTGCTTACATTGAAGAGGCGTGGGCACGATGCGATCTGAGCCATCAGATGTAAGATGGACGGCTCGGAGTTGGCGTGCACATGAGTTATGGCACTGAGGCAACGAGTGAGTGCACGCATCTTAAGCCATCCAATCTCACGATCAGACTATTGAGAATGCACATACGTGCGCATGCATTGAGGCATGGGGAGAGGAGGAGGAGCGGCGCGCATGGCAGCTATGCCCACGATCTGGGCTTTAGTGATGGTTTATCTATCACTAATGACCCTAATTTAATGTTTTTTAAAGTAAAATGACCTATTTTCCCATTCAAACCTCACCTACAAATAGCCCTACGACCCCCACACTTTCTTCATCCCTTCCTTCACCTCTCTCCCTCTCTAAAGCTCTAAAGAAGCTTGTCCCAAACCTGTGATGCTCCTCTAGTACCAAAATCAAAGTTTTCTCCCACCATTTTGGAAGTGGATCTTGCGGCGACGACAACACCCTACCCCACCCTTGGTTCTTCCTGCTCCATTCTCCATCGTTCTTCTTCATCCTCCATCTTCCACGCATCGCCCCATCCAACTCGACCTCCAAGCAACTATTGAGGAGGATAACATCTCTCTCCCTTCTTTATTCCTTTCTAGAATAGAATTTTTCGCATTCTAGCTGTAATCATTTCTTGCTTTCTAGTTGTAAAAATAATATTCAGTTGCAAAGTGATTGTTCTCTCTCTCTCTTAGTGTTAATAACAAATTCATTGTGATTATCTCACTTTAAAACAAAAATACCAAAAAATTATAATTGTAGATTTTAGATTGACGTAGCCTCCCTGTATTCGACCTGGAATCTCTTTACGAATTTCAGTAAATTTATCTATTGACAGATTTCTTTGCAAATCATACTACGATGACGGGTTTTTCCAAAATTCAATCCTTTTTGCGTAGATCTTCCACTTCAACAACTTTCTATTCGGGGCCCGGATCAAGATTATTTTTGATTAATCTGATTCTACCATTCAATCTGATGTCTATCAAGGGGTGTAGAGTCAAATGACCGCGGTTGGGGGAATCAAAGGAACATGAGGTGAAAACCAAGGGATGAACCTTCTCTTTAGCCCATCCATATGACTGGTTGGATTGACTAGAAACAAGAAGATCAAATCATTCCTTTCATCTCAAGATGGGTTCTGGGAGTCTGTACATCTTTAAGCTACCCTACTTAAGGATAGGTTTGATTGTTTGTACTGCAAGGCACCTTTCTTCCACCTGCTTTGCCATGGATGCTTCCACATCCTACTCACATTTCCACTCTTACCCTCCTACCACTACTTATTCCAATGATGATTATTATCGTAACCAGACTTATTCTCACCCATCTACTAGTCGGGATAATCCTGTTGGGGATACAGTTTCAAACCTCCATGTTCATGGTCTAACACTAGACACCACGATTTTGATTTCTATCCCTCAAGCTCCTTTGATTATAGTTCACTACCCTCCTTTGGACAACCTAATATGATCTACAATCAAGAAGGATATGCTTTTCCTCACCCTCCCTTAGATTACACTGCATATGGGTCATCACCCCTTTATGAACAATCTGAGATGACCTATTATTAGGGAGGGTATAAAAAACCACAATTTGTTCATTCTCGCTATATTTTATGTTTATTTGTATTATTCATTCTCTGCCTTCTATTGTTCATTCTTTAAGTTGAATAGCTACGATAGATTTAATTGGACTAGCTACTCTACTTTGTGACAATATTTATAAATGCGATTTTTGATCAAACATACACCTCCCCATGTTCAACCTTGAACTCACCGGAGTTTTGGTTAAATTATCTGTTGGACAAATTTTGACGCAACTACAATGACAGGTTTTCAAAACACAAATTTTCAGCATAGAATTCATGTTCGACATTTTGGCACCGTTGCCTGGAAGGCAACGCCCTTTGATTTCTCGCATTTTCCCCTTCTTGCTTATCTATTACCTATCTTCTCTCCTTTCTTATTGTGATTGCCGAAACTCACTCGAGGTAGGAAAAAGCGGTAGATTGGATTAAAGTACAGTTGAAGGGTCTGTAAGTTTACCCTACTCCACCCACCCACTAGTTTCATTCCATCACATAATAACACAAGCCCTAATTAACCTTGGAGCTCTCATAAACCCTAGGATTAGTTTGGTTGTTTGGTTGTCACCTCCACCCACCTCACCCTCCATTTGTAAAACAAACTAAAAAAGTCATACAGAGGTACACAACCTCTTTTGATACTTCAAGCTCAAATGGTAATCTGATCTTTGGAACTAGCACGAGCAAACAAACACGTAATTGAGTAGAAATCATACTAGGTAATCACCTGTATGCCTAATTCAGTGGTGCATTTGGCCAATTGTTTGAGTTCTTTGGGCCGCACCACTTCATCTAAAAACAACTCATTAAGTAGCTGCCTCTTAGGGTTCAACTTTTAGGAATTAACTAGGCACTACATATTCTTTTAAGTTTTAAAGGAAGACACCTTCACCTATGCTTTCAAAACTTGGCATGCCAACTGAACTTATTTGAATACACCTAATTTTGAATCCTAAAAGCTACATCGAAAAATAATCCTGCTTGACAACTTTTGGTTGTGCACACACACAGATCAAAATTGATCATTAAGTGCACAACCTAGATGTAGGGCCCATCACATTCCAAAGCACATTCGAACCTAACCCAAACTAAAATAGAGTAGACATTAGCCTTAAGGATTCGACTTGCTCTTCGAGGCCCAGATCAAGATTATTTCCGATTAATCTGATTCTACTGTTCAATATGATGTTTAGGTAGGCGAGAAGAGTGAAACGACCATGGTTGGGGGGGTATAAGAGGAACCTGAGGTGAAAGCCAATGGAAGAACCTTCTCCCCAGCCACACCCTCTAACTGATTGGATTGACCTGAAAGAAGCATATCAAATCATTCCTTTCATCAAAAGACAGGTTTTGGGAGTCTGTAGATCTTTAAGCTATCCTACTTAAGGACAAGTTTGATTGTTTGTACTGCAGGGCACCTTTCTTCCTCCCACTTTGCCATGGGTGCTTCCACATCCTCCTCACATTTCCACGCTTACCCTCCTCCAACTACTTATTCCCAAGATGATTATTATCCCAACCAAACTTATTCTCACCCATCTACTAGTTGAGACAATCCTAATTGGGGATACAGTTCCAGACCTCCGTGTTCAGGGTCTAACCCTGGACACCATGATCTTGATTTTTATCCTTCTCCGAGCTACAATGATTATGGATCACCGCCCTCCTATGGACAACCTAATATGATCTACAATCAAGAAGGATATGCTTTTCCTTACCCTCCCTCAGATTACACTTCATAGGGTTCATCACCCCTTTATGAACAATCCGAAATGACGTATTATCAGGGAGGGTATCAAGAACCTCAATTTATTTACTCTCTCTATTTTTTTTTTATTTGTATTATTGTTTCTCTATCTTCTATTGTTTGTTGTTTATGTAGAATAGCTACAGCAGATTTAATCGGACAAGCAACTCTACTTCACGACAATAGTTATAAATGCGATTTTTGATCAACCATAGGTCTCCCCATGTTTGACCAGGGACTCACCAGAGTTTCGGTTAAATTATCTGTTTGATGAATTTTTACACAACTACAATTACGGGTTTTCA
The DNA here is from genome assembly GCA_037157565.1 of Thalassia testudinum. Lineage (NCBI taxonomy): Eukaryota > Viridiplantae > Streptophyta > Magnoliopsida > Alismatales > Hydrocharitaceae > Thalassia > Thalassia testudinum. The sequence continues at coordinate 123,324,440 of JAZHRO010000014.1, read as the reverse complement.
AAACTCAAATATTCAGCCTAGAATTTGCATTCAACATTTTGGCATCATTGTTGGGGAGGCAACACCCTTTGATTTCACAAATTTTCCCGCCTTGCTTATCTTTTACCTCACTACTCTCCTTTCTTATTGTGATTGTTGGTATTCTCTCAAGTCGATTAAACGCAGTAGATTGGAGTAAAGGGCAGTTGATGGGTTTGCAAGTTTACCCTACACTTCCCACCCACTAGTTTCATTCCATCACCAAATAACGCAAACCCTAATTAAAATTGGAGCTCTCATAAACCCTCAGCCTACTTTGGTTGTTTGGTTGTCACCTCCACCCACCTCACCCTCTGTTTATAAGACAAAAAAGTAAAAAATCCTATAGAGGTTCACAACCTCTTTTAATTCTTCATACTAAACCGGTAATCTGATCTTTGGAACTGGTACACACAAACAAGTACATAATTGAGTAGAAATCAGACTAGGTAATCACTTGTGTGCCTAATTCAGTGGAGCATTGTTTGTTGAAAGAGAAATCGGGTTTATAATAATTGCATTGTAGTATAGCCAAAATCGCTTTGGAAACAAATGAAAGTTTATTATTCAAAAAATATGAATCCGAGGTCGAACACAGGGAGCAAATTAGGATTTAAAAACTAAGAACACAACTTTCAACTTTATAAAATGCAATGATCAATCAAAATTTTGAAGCAAGGAAAATGGTTTCAATGTATATAGAAGCTTAAAAATATGACGATGGATGTAAAAATCAGATAATTCATTTTCAATCTCCCTTCTTGTTTTTCTGTCTTGAGCTTTCTTTGTTCTTCTTCTTATTCCTTCTTTCATCTCTGATTCTTCTTATTCTCTGATTCATTTCTTCTTCTATCTCTTTCTTTCCTCTGATTGCTTGCCTTGGCTTCTTCCTTCTTTCTTCTTTTGCCTTTTTTGCTGAGACTTCCTTCTTCCTTCTTCTTCTTCCCTTGCGACTTCACCGTTAGCTGCTGCTGTGGCTTTTTTCTTCCTCCTCTTCCTTGGCTTCGCCCTCTCTTTCCCTGGAGAGCAAAACCTAACCCCTACCCTCCCCACGAACACTCCTCTCTTTATTCTCTCTTAGGCTCGCTCCCCCAGAGCCATTCTTGGGTAAACGGGTTGGGTCAGCGTGCCTAGGACCAGGCCCACTAGTGTGTGTGGTGCGAGAGGAGTGCGCGGGTAGTCAGGTCGAATACCAGGTCTGTGAAGCGTGGGGCATCGACAAGGCATGAAGGATGAGTGAGACCTCACCCCGTGTCAAGAGGTGCTAAGCCCTTGACAGTTTTTCAATTTATGTCGTGCCTCTTGCTCACAGACTTCCGAGGTGGGACTAAATGTCCCACCCGCTTCTCACGTGCACCCGCAGTAGTCTTCACTTGATCACAGGGGCAGCAGATGCTTTGGCCTCCAATTGCTGGGCGCAAGTCACTCGCAAAGGGAAATCGCATATTTGGGACCCTGATTCTTGAAGCCTGGAGCCTGCTGTGAAGCTAGCAAGCTCGTTTAAGCTCGCTTTAATGGCGGGTAGGGCACCTGTACCTTTCGACATGAATGCAGCCTTACGACCTTACCAAATTACTTAGAAAGCTTCGCCATGACATGGCAAAGGTGGTCCGGGTGTTGGTGTGGTGCGGAACGGCCTGGGCATGCTTGCCTAGGTCGTTTTGTGGCCATGGAGTTGGGTGTGTTCGGGGGAGTGAGTGGTGGTTGTGGCGGTTAATGGAGAAGGGGAAAATGATCAGTGGGATGAGGCAATGCTTTCGAGGTGGTTGGCGAGGTTGGTGGGTGCATGGAGTGGTGGATGCACCTCGCCAGTGTTCTGTCGGAGGTGGAGAAGGTGACCATGATATGTGCTTATCGGGGCGCAAAATTAGAAATAGATAAGGGGAAAAGAAAGAGCAGAGGAAAGGGACTTATCTGCAAGGTGATGGGTGAAGGGGGAGTAGAGGGGGCGGACGACGTGTATATGCCATCATCAGAGATGAAGACCTAGAGAGAGAGGCAGCGATGACGAGAGGGAGATAGGTGTGGGCGCAGGTGTGGCGCAACGTGGACGAAGGAGGTAGAGACAACTCTACCACACGTATGGTGGCAGAGTGATGAGAAGAAGGAGGAGGAGTCACCAGAGCTTGTTGGGCTTTTTGGCCGGAGGGGAAGAGAATAAATTTGAGGTAATCTCAGACCAAAAGAAACTTGAAATGACTGGGGGGATCTGGGGTTTCTTTTATAGTTGCAAGAAGAGAGCGTTGTGCTTGGAAGGAAAGCTTCCAAGCACGGCAACCTCACTGGACTTGGAAGGTCGAGAGATACCCAAATCTCTCATGCGTTCGCATGAGAGATTGGGTGGAAATTAGACCTCATGATTGGGTTCATACGAACGGGAATTCCTCAGAGAATCTCCCATTCAAATTTGAGAGGGATTCTCTAAGGAATCAAGGGGATATCCCCCTTGAATCTCTGTCGAAGTAGGATTCCTCCCCTGTAATGGAGCAGGGACCTAATTGTAAAGAACGATGAGAAGCTAGGGGCATGTCTGCAAGTGTTTTCGAAAGCTAGGGCATAAATGTAATTGGGTTGGACTATTTTTCAAAGTAGGTCAAGGTGAAATCCCCTTAGGTCCAAATTTTGGTCTAAACCTAATTTGGACCTAAGGAATCTAATGGTGAAGTTGGATTTTATGTTTGACCACATTTGGCTAGGCATTTTACACAAAAACCCAATTTAGTATAAATATTTGATTAGGACCCCTATTTAGGTCAAAATAGGTTCTAAAGGCAAATTGAAGGTTTTAAACCCTAGAGGATATTTTTAGATGAATTTTAGACGGTTTAGTTGAATTTTATCCAGAACAGAACCTTCTTAAATTAAGTGGGTCTATTTTATGGTTACAAGAAGTCATTTAATACCTAAATTTCACATTAACACTTTTCTGATTGAACCAACCCAGTTGTTGTCATGTTTAGACCATTTGACCTTTGCTTAGCCTTGTAGAAATTCCATTTTTGCACTACAATGGTAAAATTGCAGTTTTACCCTTTGTTTCTTGCTTTTCTCTCAAACTAGTTATTCCTTGAGTTAGGCCCTTCACATAGTTATGTAGGAGCTTTTGTTCTCTTTTCTAGGTCAAAATGAGCTAGTTAGGGCTCATGATGGTGTTCCCATCATACCCCCATTCCGAGCTTTTGCTAATTCCTTAGCAAAATTTTAAGGTTTTAACTTCTTTTCTAGACCATGAGTTCCTTTCACATATTATGACGAGTGCTTTTTCTTTTTCCGTTTGATTAGGTTAGAATGCCAACAGTAGGCCTAGAGGTACTCAAGTACGAACCATGATCCGAAACTGACCAGCTCTAGCTTCGGACCTCCGTGAAGGCTTTTAAGGCCCTCAGGAACTATCCTAAGGTTCGTTGGACTCCACGATTAAAGCACCCATGCTTGAGACATATTTTAGCCTCAGTTCAGTTTGCAGTGCTGATGTGTGCACAGGGTGCATTTGTTTAGAAGAGTCGTTATAGCTTGCGCTCGCAATGTCATTTTTAAAATGAAGAAATGGACGTGAGTCCGAGTGTCGATATTAGGGAGGCGTGAAAATCAGATTTCTCTTGTCACTTAATGTCACAAAAAATAATAATTTTTTGCTTACGAAAAGCTGCAGGTGAAAAGCAAGTGAGAGAGAGAAGAGAGAGAAGAGAGAGATTAGGGTTAGAATTGTTTCATTCGCAACATGCAACTTAAACATAAAATAAAGCAAGCAATTGATTAGAAAACAACTTCATTTGACATGCAACTTTAGTTCATAATTACAACACTAGATGAATGCTTGAACATATGTAAAGTAAAGCCTAAGATAAAGAAGGAAAGTGAGAGAGAGAAGACGGTGAGGTAGCCACAACGGTGGAGGGGTGCTCCGTCAGTGGCTCGTTGTCTCCGACGATTACAGAGAAGGCTAATGGTAGCTAGGAGGGGGGTAGAACACTTCCAACCATGGGTTGTTTGAAGGGGTTTAAGTAGGAAGAAGAACTTTCCAAATGAAGAAGGGGCTTTAGCGACATCCGGGACGCCCCTAATACCCTTCCCAAAACATCGATGAAGGCCCCTGCCACTGGTCGCTCGCGCACGTCTGTGCTTCTTCGCGCCTGATCCGCGTGCATGCGTCATAAGACATCCGATCGAAGATCAGACGGCTGAGCTTCCGCATGGGAACTGGTGTGGATCATGCTGAGGCACGCGTGTCTACCTCGTCATCGCGTGCGTGAGCTTCCGTACGCATCTGTTGCGCCGCGCGGTTCCATCTACGCCATTCGCCACAGATCGTGCGGTCGAATTTACGTGGTGCACGGCTTCACCTTCTAATTTCCGCGAGGCACGATTCGAACCCATGTTGCGTGAGCATGGGTGAGCGCCTCGACTGCTATGCTATGCCTGTTGCTTTGTCGCGGCAAGGGTGGGTGTGCAGGTGACTCTCAGCTGTTCGATCGAAGATCGACGACTGAGATTCATCCTTTGGGTGAAGGTGGAAGCGGGCAGTGGTTTGGATGCAGCGAGCGAGCGCCACATGGCGCGTCGTGGGCTGTTGATCATCAGATCAACCGTCAAAACTTCTTGGGCCTTTTGTAGGAGTTCCGGATGTTGGATTTGGCCGATTTTGAGTCCGTTGGACTCCGTTCGTCGCTCTAAATCCATCCGTGTAGTCTGATTTCTCATCTGAGACCTGCTTTGACAAGTAATTATACAAATGGCATTAATATTGTTTTATAAACAATCTTGATGTATGATGCATGCAATGCTCCCATTTTATTTATGATGTGTTACCTGTGCATTTTGTTCTTAAGATGGACCCCATTTAACAGAATTATCGCCCCAGGATGCAGTGTTATCATACTGACATGCTTACTCCTTGCTAGTCTCTAGCAAGCCTTTATTTCCAGTCAAAATTTAAGAAGTAACTACTTAGACATTTCGTCACTTGTCAATAGGAGGAAATATACTATGATCTTAATTTACAAAGATTGAGCAGTGCCCAAGTGTCTGCCAAAATATGAATCGCCTGAATCCTTGCTTTAATGTATGTAAATATATACTTTTTTTTCTTATTTTTAGATTTTTTTGGAATTAAGAGTGTGTTGGTAACGTTTTACGGCTACCCAACCCACCCAAAACTCGGACAAAACTCTAAGTGCTAAGCATCTTGGTGTGAAGAATGTGATAGACTCACTCAACGGTAATTTAGACAAACTTTGAGTTTCTATGCCCTTAGGTGACTGGAAGAGGAAGTGTTTTGCCTGAAGGTGTATTTGTTCAATCGGTAGCTTTCTCCCTACGCCTGTTTTAATTGGGGTCAGTACAAGAATTTTTCCAGTGTATATCTCCTTGGCTTGTTCTACTTCCCCACTTCTTCCTTAAGTGTTTTGGTTCCTTTTGTGCATTTACTGAGCTGGGCTCTGGACAACCGACCAATGCACTGTTACCCATGATCACTTGCCAGCCATACTTGTGCGGTGAAGTGTGGTTCATTTTGTTCTCTTTTTTCTCCTTTTTTATTTTGGTAGGTGGCTTCCCTGATATTAAATTTACCTAGATGCAATGAAGAAGAGGTGATCCCGTGGCTGGGCTCTAGACAACTTGCCAATGGACTGTTACCCATGAAAACTTGCCAGCCATACCACCCTAGTGAGTTCATTAGCTACCCAATTTCTATCAGAAACTCCGAGGAGTGAACCTGTGCAAAAATGTGTGCAGATGCTTAGACTAAAAGTCCTTCTGGGTTAGAGGGTGAGTTGATAAGTCGTATACTTATCACCTTATTTAGTTAGTGGATTAGAGTAGCTTAAGGTTGCAAGGATTTGAAGCTAAATTCATATTTTAACAGACACCAGGGCTGATTAAGCCTGAAGGCCTGAAAAGTCTAAGTGTTCAAGTTCTTTTTGTATTATTTCCCACTATTGACAAATTTCTAATGCGTAAGTTTTTCTTCCTAAATTCATTCTTTTTTTTTTCTATTCAGACTGATTAAATGAGCTCAGGATCATGTAATTTACCACCCTCCCCTATGCTTAAGTTGGACAATGTCCTCATTGGCAAATACATGGATGCAACAGGGGTTCAAAAAGATATTACCTGAGTGACGTAGAATACCTGATCAGTCTGAATCCTCTGGGTTGCCTCCGAGGAAGCATTGAGTCTAACGCCTCCAGCTATGCGGTGCTTCGTGTCATCCCTCAATGAGGGTGACACTCTCCTTTGGGGGAACCTGGGCTTGCAAGTGTTTCAATCTTTGGCCATTGATTGTAAAAGTGTGCCCAGTGTTCGGATCAGCGATTTCAACCACCCCATTGGAGTGGGGCTTGACCACCTTAAATGGTCCTGTCCACTTGGACCTGAGCTTCCCTGGAAAGAGCTTTAGGCGACCATCGAAAAGCCAGACTTGCTGGTTAGGCTCAAAGGTCTTTCTACGGATGAGTCGGTCGTGGACGACTTCATTTTCTCCTTATACAGTTGACTACTCTCAAAGGCGTCCCAACGCATTTCTTCAAGCTCAGAGAGTTGGAGCGTCCTCTATGCACCAGCTAACTGGGAATCCCTCTTACACTGTTTGACAGCCCAGTAAGCCTAGTGTTCCAATTCGACTGGAATGTGGCAGGCTTTGCCAAAGACCAGGCGAAAAGGTGTCATGCCTATCGGGGTCTTGAAAGCGGTCCTGTATGCCCACAGGGCATCATCCAGTCGTGTCGACCAGTCTTTCCTGTCAGGTCTCACAGTCTTCTGTAAAATGTTCTTGATTTGTCTATATGAGACCTCGGTCTGCCCATTTGTTTGTGGATGATATGGGGTAGTAATGTGGTGGTTAACCCCGTATTTTCTAAGTAGGGCACGGAATTGGGAGTGAATAAAATGAGTTCCACCATCACTAATCATGGCCTTTGGTATTCCAAATCGGGAAAAGATGTTATACTTAACAAAGTCCATGACAGTCTTATGATCGCATCGACGGGTGGCGATGGCTTCAATCCATTTAGAAACATAGCCTATCGAGACTAGGATGTACTCAAAGCTGTTGGATGGTGGAAAGGGGCCCATAAAATCAATACCCCAAACGTCGAAGATCTCGGCAATCAAAATGGGCTGGAGAGGCATCATATCTTTTCTGGTCATGGTCCCCAGTGTTTGGCAGCATGAGCAAGTCTTGGCAAAGTTGTGTGCATCCTTAAATATGGAAGGCCAATAAAATCCGGACTGTAGAACCTTCGCAGCCGTTTTCTTTCATGAGAAGTGGACACCACAAGCTTGGTCATGACGAAAAGATAGCACACTTTGAACTTCATTCTCGGGGATACACCTCCTGATGATCTGGTCGGCATAGAGGCAAAACAGCATGCGATCATCCCAGAAATAGTGCTTGGCCTCGGCCAAGAACCTGTCCCGTTGCTGTCTGGACCAACTGTGCGGGGTCTGTCCTACAACCAGGTAGTTGACGTAGTCAACATACCAAGGCAGTTTCTTGTCTTGCACAGCCAAAATGTGTTCATTGGGGAAGGTGTCAGATAAAGGCAGGGAGGGTCCAATGTGGTCTGGGTGAAGTCTGGACAAGTGGTCAGCGACCACATTCTTTGATCTGGCTTTGTCGCGGATTTCCAGGTCAAATTCCTGCAAGAGTAGGATCCATCTGATGAGCTTGGGCTTTGCATCCTTTTCATCCAATAGGTGCCGGATGGCTAAATGGTCAGTATAGATGGTCACGTGGAATCCCAGCAAGTAATGTCAGAACTTCTCAAGTCCGAAAACTATAGCGAGCAATTATTTCTCTGTGACCGTATAATTTCGTTGGGCCTCGTCCAACGTCTTGCTCGTGTAGTAGTAGATCACCACAGGTTTCTTGTCTTGTCTTTGTCCCAGGACAGTGCCTATGGCAAAATTTGATGCATCACAGAAAATCTCAAAGTCCTAGGACCAATCCGGGGGATGAAATGCAGGTGCTGTGGAAACTAAGTCCTAGAGGGTGTGATAAGCCTGGATGCAATCAGAGGTCATGTGGAATATGGCATCGTTGGCCAGAAGGTCGGTTAAGGTTTAGGAAAGCTTGGAGAAATCTTTGATGAACCTTTGGTAGAAGCCAACATGTCCCAGGAATGAACAGATCTGCCGGACCGAGCTAGACAGAGGAAGTTTGGGAATCAAATCAACCTTAGCCCCATCCACCTCAACGCCCCTATGCAATACGATGTGATCGAGGATGATTCCTTCTTGAACCATGAAATAGTTCTTTTCCCAACTTAACACCAAATTAACCTCGATACATCATTTCAGGATTTTCTCCAAGTTGCTCAAACAATGGTCGAATGAATTCCCAAATACAAAGAAATCATCCATAAAGAGCTCCAAGTATTCACCCACCATTTCGGAAAAATGGCTAGCATGCAACGCTGAAAGGTAGCAGGTGCATTGCATAACCCAAACGACATTCGACAGAATGTAAATGTGCCGTACGGGCAAGTGAATGTGGTCTTCTCTTGATCTTCAGGAGCAATTGTGACTTGGTTATATCCTAAATACACATCCAGGAAGCAAAAATACTTTTGCCTTGCCAATCTTTCAAGGATCTGGTCAATGAATGGCAAGGGGAAATGATCCTTCTTGGTTGCTTCATTGAGCTTCCTGTAATCAATACACACCCTCCATGAGGTGGTGGTGTGGGTGGGGATGGATTCGCCATGCTCATTGGCAACAACGGTGAGCCCGACTTTCTTTGGAACCACTTGAGTGGGGCTCACACAGGGGCTATTAGAGATGGAATGATGATGTCGGCATCAAGCTACTTGATAATTTCTTTCTTAACAACCTCCCGCATATTTGGGTTTAACCGTCTCTGCATCTGGAGGGAAGGTCATGTCCTATCTTCCAGATAAATCTTATGAGTGTAATAGGCGGGGCTAATTCCTCTCAAGTCTGAAATGGTCCATCCAATGGTGGCCCGATGTTCCGAAAGGGTCAAAGTCAACCACAATTTCTGATCCTTGGTTAGATGAGAGTTAATAATCATAGGGAAGGTTTGGTCAGGTCCAAGGAAGACATACTTGAGATTCTCAGGTAGTGGCTTTAGTTCGGGTGCTAGTGGAACAACAGTCGACGGGAAAGGGAAAGGTGGGAGTCGATCAACATCAATCTCCTCAAATGGTGTTGTTTGATGGTAATCAGCCCTACAGAGGTCCATGGGTAGAGATGGTGACGGGTCAGGACAGTTGTTACAGGATTGGTGGTCTGAGATAGAACTAAGGGTGAGGCATTCCTCGACCAAAGGTTCCACAGGATCATGTTCCTCAACACAATCCTAATCGAAAGACTTGGTCACCTGGGAGATATTCAACTGCATTTTCTTGTCTCCAAAGGGATTTCCATACATCCCGTGTCATAATTGATGTTTACCTTAGCCGTAGCTAAGAAAGGTCTGCCTAAGATTATGGGTGCATTCTGTAGTTTTTCAGGGACTTCCATGTCGAGCACCAAGAAGTCGACCGAAAAATAGAAGTCCTTGACCTGCACAATCATGTCCTCGACAACCCCCTTCGGGGTCTTCACAGATCTATCAGTCAACTGGATGGTGACAGGTGTGGGTGTCAACTCTTCGAAACCAAATTGGTGGTGTAGGGTTGTTGGAATTAGATTGATGGAAGCACCTAAGTCCATGAGCGCTCTATCAAATGTCAGGGGTGCTCCTGGGTCAGTTCGCTTGAGCAGAAGGTTTCCTGATATTACGGAACTTGCTTGCTCAGAGAGCACAACCTTCTAGGTGCTTGAGTTCTTGGCTTACGTTTGGGTGTACAGGCATCCTTTAAAAGCTTGGTGTAAGCTGGGATGTGCTTAATGGCTTCGACGAGTGGAATATTAACCTGAACCTACTGAAAGTTCTCCAAAAGCTCCTCAATTTCCACAACACTTTTCTTCTTGATTGTCTCCAAGGCCTCAGGGTAGGGTGTTTGAATATGGATAGGATCTATTTCTAGGTCCTTGGGTTTTTCCAATGCCTCTTCTAAGTCGGGTGTTTTAGCTGGTAAAGTCTCGGGAAGAGTCTACAATTTGGGATCCTAGGTTTTGGTGCCGCTTCTCAAGGTTACCGCATTCAAAGAGGCATTGGGACCATGGGTTGATCCTTGAGAAGACGAGGATGAAGAAGCACAAAACCCAGGGGGTGTTTGTGGGGCTGGCTGGACCATGTGAGCCTACTTGGATTGCCCTGGAACCCTTGCAAATTGGGGCCTCTGTTAATCATGTTTCGTGGGTTCGGTTGTGGCTTGGAAGGTAGGGATCCTTGTTGTTTATAGTCCAAAAGTTGTTTTAAATGTCCCATTACTAAGGCCATTTCCTCCTGATGTTTTTGGTTCATTTCAGCCATCATCTTTATCAGGGTGTCCATTTGGTTCTACTGGGGAGGGGCCACCCTATTTGGATTATATGGGGGTCTAACTGGTGGTCCTTGCTGATAGGGGGCAAGTTTGGCTGCTGGTTTGGCTGGGCTGGTTCTGGAATTGAGGTGGTTTCTGGTTTGTCCAACCAAAGTTGGGGTGATTACGCCAACCAGTGTTGTAAGTGTTGGAGAAAGGGTCAGGTTTAGCATAACCTTGGACAGCCTGTACATCTTTAAGGATAGCAGATGTCGATGGGGAGGGAAGAGAGTAATCAAGGGTTGAGGGAGCAAGGGTCCCTCCCTGGAACGTAGTTAGGGATTGTTCCGGGTTAAGTTGGCTTAAAAGTTGGACCAGGTCAACATTGTGAGATCCCTTTGCTAGGGAGAAGGCCTGTAGTGGGTTCTTGGTCTGGTTCAGTAGCTCATCAATCTTTTTATCCACCAATTCCACTCGATCTAATTTCTTGGCAATGATGTCTACGTTAACCATTCCAGAATTTGCTTGTACCTCATAAATCCAACCACGGGGTTGACTGGATCGGTTAAACTGGTCATGGAGGCATTGTTGAGTGAATTTTCCCTCATAGACTCAAAGAGCTCAAACGTGCTCTCCTCGTCTTTGTTTTGGAAGTTTCCCATGCATGAGGCATCGACGAAGTTCCGTAGGTTGCTGTCTAGACCGTGGTAGAAGATCTGGGCCAATTGCCACCTCGGTACATAGTGGTGTGGGCATTTCCTCAAGAATTCATTAAATCTTTCCCACGCCTCATGGAACTGTTCCCCACCCTGGAGTGTAAAGGTAGTAATGGCTCTTCTGAGGGCATTGGTCTTTCCTATGGGGAACAATTTCTTTAGAAATGCATGCCTCAGTTCTTCCGAGGTGGTGATGGGTCTACCTAGGGTTCTAGGACAGTGAGATGCCTTGTCTCTCAATGAGAAGGGGAACATCTTAATCAAAACAATGTCAAGGATAATGTTCCTAGGTTTCACAGTTTGGGCTATCCGGTCAAGATCCTGCAGGTGCTGGAAGGGGTCGTCTTTTGAGCTTCTATGGAAGTGGCTCTGAATTAGACTCAAGACATTTGGTTTTAACTCAAAATCATCTCCCCCTTCAGGGATCCTAAGGTGCGGCTCAACTCGAATAGCGGAAGGATTGTAGAAGTTGCGAAGGGGCCTAGGTTGGTCCTAGAATGGTGTTAGATCAGGTGGCGGTTGCCCTTGTGGGCCTTGGAAAGGTGGTGGTGATTTCCCTTATGGGTCCTGCAACCGGTGTATGGCTTGCATGATAGTGTGGATCTGTTGTTGCCAAAGCCGGTGGTTTGCATTAATCTAGGCTTGGATGATGGCCATTGTGTCTGGTGGGCATTGGTCCTCGACCTCATCTACCCTAGGTTCAGCCATGCTTTTAGCAGAATCAAGTGGCCTAGATTCCCGTCCCAAAACAAACAACTCAGGATGTAGTGAGCATCTCTCGTGCATACACTAGAGAAGAATAGGAGGGGATGCAGAGAGCAACAGATGCGAGAAGTGTGTGTTCAATCAAGCAAACAAGCCTAGTCCTTGTGGTGTATTCCTTAGGAGACCTAGAAATCTCCAAAGGGGTGATTAAGTCCGTAAGCACTGGACTCCACTTCGCAAAGCTAATCTGGCCAGGTTGATTACGAGAGTATTGCAGGGAAGGTTCTTCCTTTGGCTTGCACCGCTGGTTCCATAGACCCCACAACCGTGGTCGTTTAATGCTACCCTGCAGCCTAGTCACTAGATTCTACTAAGGGAATGAAAGCCAAGTGCCCAGCGAACAAAACCTTGCCTTTTGAGACATAGCCTAGTCCTGCCTAGGGCACATCTACTCTATTTTAAAAGGGCTAGGATAGTGCTTCTGCTAGGGTTATGTGATGAGACGTTGATTGGGGTAGTGCCTCTTAATTTTCCAATTTCAATGTGTGTGCTTTTATCAAAACAGGGTTTTCAAGCAAGGATTTTTTAAGATGTGGTGTCTTTTAATGTTTCATCCTTACTTGTGTGCCTTTTAGGATTGACGTGTCTTAATATTTTCAGACAAGTTTCAGTGCGCACGTCAAGTTTTGCACACAATTCGGTGAAAGTAGATTTCCTTTTATTGTGTAGAGGTTCTAAAACCCTAATGTACTCATCCTAGTGATCATGCAGCTTCTATTAGATGAGTCAATTTTAGGGTTGAGTGGTGCGGCTCAAGTCAATTCAAGATGGCTTCGCAAACACCACTCAAAAAATGAAAGAAGAACACTCCAGGGATTTATTTAGAATGTTAGAGTGCATTTTTTTGTTGGGTGATGTGTTAAGGATGTGGGTCAGGCAATCATGCACCACGCCAATTTTTTTTCATTTTTACAATTTTTTTAGATTTTTTTAAGCAAGCAAACCATGGTTGGAGAAATACGCATGACCGGTCCTTGTTGCGCTTACTCGTTACCGTCATGAGTTGCGCTGCTTCGCCATCCAAGCGTCGAATTCCTACAACCATCAAGTAGAAGGGGACAAGGCGTTAGATGATGTGAGCGTGGATGTAAAATGGGAGTGACAAAATAAATCCGTTGCCTCCCCTGCAATGGCACCAAAAACTAACGTGTGTACGGGGCTCGTTTGTTTAGAAGAGTCGTTATAGCTTGTGCTCGCAACGTCGGTTTCAAAATGAAGAAATGGACGTGAGTCCGAGTGTCGATCTTAGGGAGGCGTGAAAATCGAGTTTCTATTGTCACTTAATGTCACGAAAATAACAGGTTTTTGCTTGCGAAAAGTCATGGGTGAAAAGCGAGTGAGTGAGAGAGAGGGAGAGAGAGAGAAGAGAGAGGGATTAGGGTTAGAATTGTTTCATTCGCAACATGCAACTTGAACATAAAATAGAGCAAGTAATTGAATAGAAAACAACTTCATTTGACATGAAACTTTAGTTCATAATTACAACACTAGATGAATGCTTGAACATAGTAAAGTAAAGCTCAAGATAAAGAAGGAAAGAGAGAGAGAGAAGACGGCGAGGCAGCCACGGTGGTGGAGGGGGGCTCCGTCGACGGCTTGTCGTCTTCGGTGATTACAAAGAGGGATAATGGTAGCTAGGAGGGGGTAGAACACTTGTAAGTGGAGTGAATGGCTCCCATGGGTGGTTGGATGGGGTTTAAGTAGGAAGAAGAGCTTTCCAAATGAAGAAGGGGTTTTAGCGACATCCGAGATGTTGCTAAAACCCTTCCAAAAACGTCAGTGAAGGCCCCTGCCCACTGGTTGCTTGCATGCATCTATGCTTCTTCATGCCTGATCTGTGTGCGTGCATCATAAGCCGTCTGATCGAAGATTGGATGCTGAGCTTCCGTGCAGGGGCCTGGTGTGGATCGTGCTGAGGCACACTCCTCTGCAGCGTCATCGCACACATGATCTTCCGCGCGCATTCGTTGCCCCATGCGGCTCCATTTGCACTGTCCGCTGCTGATCGTGCAGACGAATTTATGTGGTGTGTGCCTTCGCCTTCTGATTTTCGCGAGGCGCGATTCGAACCCACGTCGTGTGAGTGCGAGTGAGTGCTTCGACCTCTATGTTACACCAGCTGCTTTGTCGCGGTGAGGGCATGCACGCGGGTGGCTCTTAGTCGTTCGATCGAAGATCGACGGCTGAGATTCATCCTCCGGGTGTAGGTGGAAGCGGGCGGCAGTCTCGATGTAGAAAGCGGGCACCACGTGGCATGCCATGGGCCATTGATCATCGGATCTTCTTGGGCCCATTGTAGGAGCTCCGGATGTCGGATTTGGCTGATTTTGAGTCCGTTGGACTTTGTTCGTCGCTCGGAATCCATCCGTGCGGTCCGATTGCTCATCTGAGGCCTGCTTTGACAACTACTTATACAAATGGCCATTAATAATGTTTTATAAGCAATCTTGATTATGATGCATGCAATGCTCCCATTCTATTTATGATGTGTTATCTGTGCATTTTGTTCTTAAGATGGACCCCATTTAACAGAATTATCACCCCAAGATGTAGTGTTATCAATTGCATTTTTTGTAAGAGAGAGACAGAGGAATTATTTGTTTGGAGAGTTTTCTCTCTATTCTTTTTATTTCTAGCTTCGAATTGGCTTCTCAACATGGTCTGTATCGGATTCTTCGTCCCCATCATCAATCCCCAAAGGTCCTTGGCAATCGATGCTTCGTGATAGCACTGCCCAAGGCAACCCCCAGAACCTTGGCTTTTGAGATTTCGAGATAATCCAGCCCATGGCATTCTGTAGCTAAATCCAGACCTTTGCAATCGACATTTCGTGATAATGCCGCCCATGGCATCTGAACTAGCAGAGTGCTTACGTGCCCTTGGTAGGATATGTAAATATTCTAGGAGACAAGCACTGAGGAGATGATATGTTGTTATGCATCTTCGATGGGAATTTCCTGCCTTTCCGTGTCGGGAGCTTGTCCAAATCATCTTGTGTTGATCGGCTACTCCTAATCAAGGAAACTTTATTCAGAACATTTAAATGCTTTTGCGTGATTTTGATAGTTATGCGCACTGAACTAGACTGTGTGTGGATTCGGGTGCTTAGGTTACCGAGTCCCGCAAACCAAAGGTCAGTTAAAGAGGCCGAATACTCCCTAAGCCTTAGACTTAAAACTTAAGCTTCGGATTTTCCCAAACCTCTCGAGGATTATCTAGATCTTAACGAATACTTGAATGTTTAAGCCTAAGAGTCTAGCCCAAGAGGCCTAAGATCAGCATTCCTACTAATCTCTTTTTGTGTCTCATTAACACTTTTTCCTATATTTTTCTCTTTTCCTTGATGTGGTCTAGAACTTCGGTTAATCCCTTAATCTCTTACTAATGACTATCTCTTTTTCTTTTTCATTTTATGCGCCTCTTTTGTCATTTTGCTCTTTTCCTCCTCATTTCCTCCATGTGGTTTGTATGGCCTCAAAAAATTTGCCCTCCCCTCAATTTTTTGTTCTTTTTCAAGATTTCTTTCATTTTTTTTTGGTGTTTTTTTGTGATATGTGATTTTTTGTTGAAACTTTTTCTTGTGAGATGAGTTTTCATGAAGTTTTACACTTTCATACCCCTCCATGCCTACGATTTACAATGTCCCCATTGTAAATTAAGTGGGTTTGAATTCAACTTAGTTCATTCATTAGGGCAGGTTTTGGGTGGGCGAACTAGTCGAGGTGACTGTTGTGAATAATTTCTAGACTCGGGTATGGGTAACTGGGGTGGAGTCGGCTGTTCTAATGGATGAACCCTAAAGTGCGATATAAATTCAGCATAGGAATGTCAAGAACGGTTTCGAGTTTTTCAAGAGTGGCAGGTTGCCTCCCATTAAGCGCTGAGTTTTACGCCATCGGCTAGGCGCAATGAGCTCTGGGAGAATGGAGGGTAAAGGATATCTCAGCTAAATTTGTATCGGTCACATCAATGAATGGTTTGAGTCTCTGACCGTCCATGACAAAGGGTTTGGAATCGTGGCTGAGTGGACTAATTTCAATGGCTCCATTTCCAAAGATGCATCAGACTAAGTAGGGTCCGATCCATTTTGATCGCAGTTTCCTGGGAACAGTTTGAGTTTGGCACCAAAGAGTAGGACCTTTTGACCAGGATGAAAGATCTTTCTAGATATGTGCTTGTCGTGAAAGGCTTTGACCCGCTCTTTGTAAATTCACGAGTTCTCATACGCGTTGCGGCGTAATTCATCGATCTCACTCATTTGAAGCTTTCTATGGGTTCCAGCCTTAGAAAGATCTAGGTTGCAGATCTGAATTGCCTAATAGGCTTTATGCTCCAATTCGATGGGGAGGTGACATGCCTTCCCATACACCAATCTCAAGGGAGACATACCTAATTGGGTCTCATGAGTAGTCCTATAAGCCCACAAAGCTTCTGGAAGCTGGGATGACCAGTCCTTCCTGTCAGGTCGAATAGTAACTTGGAGGATTTTCTTGATCTCCCGATTTGATAACTCAGCTAGACCATTAGTTTGGGGTGCCAAGGAGTAGCGATTCGGTGTGACACCCTGTATTTGATCATCAGTGACCTAAACTGAGCATTGGTGAAATGGGTCCCTCCGTCGGAAATTATAGCATGTGGAATCTCGAACTGTGAGAAGATGTTCTGATGAATGAATTTGATAACAACTTTATGGTCATTAGTTTGAATCGGAATGGCTTCGATCCATTTGGACACAGTCAACAGCGAGTAAAATGTACTCGAAGCCATCCGAGATAGGGAAGGGTCCCATAAAATCAATTCCCCAATTGTCAAAAATTTCGCATACCAGAATCGGCTGTAAAGGCATCATATCACGATCTCTCATGTTGCCCAAGGTCTGGCAATGGGTACATGCCTTACAGTGATTGTACACGTCCTTGAAAATTGTAGGCCAGTAGAAGCCGCACTGGAGGACTTTCGCAGCGGTTTTATGTCCTGAGAAATGTCCACCGCATGCTTGGTCATGGCAGAAAGAGAGTATGTCTTGGATTTCTGCTTCCGCGACACATCGTCGAATTATTTGATCAGCACCAATGAGGAAAAGATACGGGTCATCCCAAAAGTAATACTTGGCATTGGAAAGCAATTTGTCCTTCTTGGCTTCGGCCAATAGGATGGGATCTAATGTGATGAAAAGTAGTTTACTATATCAGCAAACCATGAAAGCCCTGTATTGATAGTCAAAAGGTGCTCATCAAGAAAATGTTCCGTGATGGGTCCGGAAGGGTCGATGATCTCAGAAGGAAGGCGGGATAAGTGATCGGCTACCACATTCCATTTTCCTGCTTTGTCACGAATCTCAAGGTCAAATTCTTGCAACAGCAAGATCCTGCGAATTAATCGAGATTTCGCATCCTTCTTTGCAAGGAGATGCGTCACAGCTATGTGATCCGAGTAGATGATAACACGAAAACCCAGGAGATAAGATCTAAATTTTTCCAGGGCAAATACTATGGCTAGAAGCTCTTTTTTAGTAATTGTGTGGTTACGTTGAGCCTCGTCAAGTGTTTTGCCAACGTAGTAAATGACAAAGAGTTTCCTGTCAATTTTCTGCCCTAATACCGCTCTTACAGCGAAATCAAATGCATCGCACATGGTCTCATAGAGTTGAGACCAATCAGGGGACTGTAGGATCGAGGCTTAGGTAACTCAGTCACAGAGAATTTCAAATGCTTGAGTGCATTCCTTGGAGATTTCGAAAGGTACATCCTTGGAGAGAAGAGTGGTCAGGGGGCACGTGATTTTCGAAAAATTTGGGATAAATCGACGGGAAAAACCAACGTGCCCTAGAAAAGATTGAATGTCCTTGATCGAGCTAGGCATAGGGAGTTTGGAAATCAAGTTCACCTTGGCTCGATCAACTTGGATGCCTTTCTCTGAAATCAGATGTCCCAGGACAATTCCTTCAGGAACCATGAAATGGCTCTTTTCCTAGGAAAGAACCAGATTCACGTCAATGCACCGCCTGAGGATTTGGACCAAGTGCAGGAGCAATCGTCAAATGATGCTCCGAATACTGAAAAGTCATCCATGAAGACTTCCAGATAATACCTAGCATATCTGAGAATATGGCAAGCATGCTTCGCTGAAAAGTCGCAGGTGCGTTGTAGAGATCGAACGGCATCCTTTGGAATTTGTATGTCCTGAAGGGGCAAGTGATGGTGGTCCTTGGTCCTCAGGATGGATTGCCACTTGGTTATAACTGGAGTACCCATCCGAAAAATAGAAGAACCTACTTCTTGCCAGTTTCTCGAGGATCTGATCAATAAACGATAGTGGGAAATGATCCTTCTTCGTGGAGGAATTGAGTCTTCTATAATCAATGCGAACTCTCCACGAGTTAGCCATACGGGTCGGTATCACTTCTCCGATTTCAGTCGTAATGACGGTGAGTTCTACATTCTTAGGCACAACCTGGATTGGACTTACCCACTGACTGCCGGAGATTGGGTAGATGATCCCTGCATCTAACCACTTAATGATCTCCTTTTTCACGACCTCTTGCAGATTAGGATTCAAACGCCCCTGCATTTCTCGCGAAGGTCATGTGCCATCTTTAGTGTAGATTCAGTGTGTGCAATAAGAGGGCCTGATGCCAGTCAAATCATCGAGAGTCCATCCAATGGCTCTACGATGTTGCTGGAGAATAGTAATCAGACAGGATTCCTTGTCAGGTGTGAGTTTTGAGTTGATAATCACAGGAAACGTCTGATTGGAACCTAAAAAGACATATTTCAAATGGTCAGGAAGAGGCTTGAGTTCCAGAACAGGGTTATCAGCAGCAGCGGGTGGTCAAGGTGTGTGTCAGGAGCAAGGGAAGGAGTTATGGGTGTATCTAGATCAGGGTCAGACTCCTTTGTTTGTGGGTTTTGATCTTCTGGTGGTTGATCGGGAATAATCAGGTTGTCCTCGATATACAGTTCATCAACCACGACTTTGATATCACATATTTGTTCTATAACACTACAATTAATCCCTCTTTAGGCCTTAGAGATGTCAATCTTCAGTGTTTGGTTCCCGAATTTCAATTCTATTTGGCCCTCCTCACGATTTATATTGGCCCTAGCAGTGGCCAGAAAAGGTCTCCCTAGTATAATCAGTGTGTCCCTTGGGTTTTCAGGTGCATCCATATCCTTGACTATAAAATCCATTGGGAAGTAAAAATCTCATACCCTAACGATGGCATCCTCGACTACTCCTTTAGGTGACTTGATGGATCGATCAGCTAACTGCAACGTCACCTCTGTTGGTTTAGGCTCAGATTCTTCAAGGTGGTTAAGGAGGGATGTAGGTATTAGCTTTATTGAGGCACCTAGATCTAATAAGGCTCTGTCGAATTGGGTATCACTAATAGTACATGAAATCAGGGGAGTACCTGGGTTTTTAGCCTTAGGTGGGAGTTTGCTCAAGATTACAGAGCTGGCATGCTCTGACAGTACGATTGGACTCCCACTTTTGGTTCGTAGCTTACGCTTGGGTGTACACACATTTTTGAGAAATTGTGTGTAACCTGGTATGTGGAGGAGTGCATCCATCAAGGGGATGTTTAT
This sequence comes from Thalassia testudinum, assembly GCA_037157565.1. NCBI lineage: Eukaryota > Viridiplantae > Streptophyta > Magnoliopsida > Alismatales > Hydrocharitaceae > Thalassia > Thalassia testudinum. The sequence continues at coordinate 123,304,979 of JAZHRO010000014.1, read as the reverse complement.
ATGGACCTATTCAAAGAGCTTGACAAAATCCTCCTCAGGAGCCACAGGTTTGGTTATTCTCGTTCCCTTGGTGAAGGCCTCAGGAAATGGAACCTTGGTTGGTTCCTGTAGAACAGGTCCAGGTTCTTAATCTAGGATAGGGGTGTCTTGGATAACTATCCCAGGGCTTAGGTTACTACTAGGTTTGGAGTGGTTTAGACAAGGTGGGTCTTGAGTTACTTTACCACTATGGGTTGTTACGGAGTTTAGTCCTACCTGGTTTTGGTCTGGGATTGGTAAAATAGGTGGCTGCTATTGAAATTTGGCATAAGATGTCGAAGCTTCCAACCCATCGAGTGATTGAACAGAAGGGGCCTGATAAATCATGTGGGCGTGGCATGGATTTCGGTTCATAACATGCCTCTGGGTCGGCATGTTCTTTGGATTCGGCAGAGGTTGCGAAGGGAGTGTGCCAGGTTGTCGGGAATTCGCCATTTGGTCTAGTTGATTGTGAACCTCTGTGATCTCGTGCTTGTGCTATTTTTGTATTGCTGCATTCGTCTTTTGAATGTCAGCAGTAGTTTGAAGGATAAGAGTCATTTGATCTTCTTGGTTTGGCCCAGATTGATAAGTTGGGTTGGGCCTAGGCGAAGGCGATTGATATGGACGAGGAGAATATGGATAGGGTTGATAAGGTGGTCTTTGATTCTGAAAATTTCCTCTCCGCAGGAAGTTGGGATGATTTTGCCATCCAGGGTTATAGTTATTGGAGAATGGGTCATTTTGGGGGTGTTGAGGTCCTCATAGGTCTGGGGAGCCTCAGGAAAATCAGACTATATGGGTTCAAAGTTCCCCCAACTGGAATAGATTGGATCAGAGGTCCCTCCGGTCCTAGAGTCAGATGGGGGTGGATACGGGTCCATCCCCTGGGAAGATTGATGATAGATGTTATGCACAGTTTCCCTTGCAAGTGGTGGCTGTGCAAACGAGTTTTGCATAGAGGTGGCTCACTGTAGATGTCGAGTCAGCTCATCTACCTTCTTCTCTATGATAGAGACCTTGTCCAACAGACTGGCCATCAGTTCCAAGTCGACGGATGCGGACAAGCCCTACGTCTCATGTGCTCCCCTAGGATTCATCGATGCGCAAGCATCCGTCCGGTTGAATAAGCCCATGGAGTCATTATTGATGGATTTCTCACACATATTCTCGAGAATCTCCGACACCGTGTCTTCGTGTTGACCCATGATGTTTCCTCTGCAAGCTGCATTGATGAACAATCGAATGTCTTCATGGAGTCCCTGGTAAAAAGACTGGACTTGTTCCCGTTTAGGAACTCCGTGATGGGGGCACTTGCGCATGAGATTTAAGAATCGGTCCCATGCCTCATGAAGAGGTTCTCCTGATTGTTGAGTGAAGTGAGTGATATGGTGGCGCAACGCATTTGTCCGGCCAACGAGGAAGAACTTTTTCAAAAATTTGGACTGGAGTTCAACCCATGTGTTGATTGGACTTATTTGAGTCTGATATCAATGAGCAGCCTTGTCCATAAGCGAAAAGGAAAACATCTTCATAAGCAGAATGTCCCGATTTTATGCATCTGACCCGAAGGTCTAGGCCAGATGTTTGAGCTCTTTGATGTGTTGGAAGGGATCCTCGGAGTTAAGCCCATGGAATTTTGGAATGGCATGAATCATGTTGGCTTGAGTTCAGAATCAGAACCTCCAACCGGGATTTGGACTTGAGGATCGATCGCCACCGCAGTGGATTATAGTGATCTTACATCATAGGATGCTGTGGCGGGTTTACAAAGTTCTGGAATAGATCATTCAAGCGCTGAAGTTGGTGTTCAAAGTTGTTCTCTTCTTCAATTGGTTGTGCAATGATGGAAGGAGAACTTGGTTCTGATGAATCAGAGTAGAGGTCTATGTGGTGGGGTTGCTGCACAAACATGAGCATCGAGGCTTGGCCTCGACGGGAGTGGATTTCTAAAGGAGGTCTTATGGATGGTGTCAAGGACCTCCTACCAAACATGCACTGAAGGATTAGACGAGATTAGAATGTGCTGGACCCAATCGAGACACCCAAAAAATTTGGATGACTATAGAGGTTCAGGGCAGATGATACCCCTTAGTCAGAAAAAGCCGTCCACCGGTGAAATACCTGGGCAGCCAGAGAGGGAGAGTCCCACAAAGACCCTTACATGGTATAGTGTCCCCACGAGTTACAGGGTTTCCCCAACCCAACCTCTCTTGTCAATGAGATTCTAGGTAGATCAGAATGCTGACCTTGACCTCTTAAGTCTACCACTTTTAATTAAGTTCAAGGTGCTTAGGGTTCCACATAAACTTTAGATATTTTGAGAGCAAAAAGTGATCGAATTTCAAGGTTGGTTGACCTATTGGGTGAGCTTCCCCTCCTTGTTCTTTGAGAGCTTTTTGATCCTTTCTTTTAGGGTTCAAGTGACTTAAGAGCTTGATTTTTTTTAGGGTTTCTCTTAGATAAGTCTTTTGAATCAGGGCTTAGGCACACCTCTTTTTGAAAAAAATTGCTTCTTGCTTAGAAAAGATGTGTCTCTAAAACCCTAGATTGGATTCCCTAAGTTGGCTCTAATTGGTCCAATTCAGTTGCCACAAAGATGGTATCTAGGGCTCAATCAAGAAGGTGCTAGCCCTAGTTATCTTAAATGGATGCACAATTCAAAATGTGTTGAAATTAAAATCAGGCAACATTGGTGGATTAACTAGATATGAAAAGCAGGCAGCCGTAAATTGATTTTCTCTTTGTTTTCCCTTTTCAGAATTGAGGGGATTAAGAGAGAGGGCTAATGAGAAATTACCTGCCCCTGGTGTGGTTGTTGTGCAACTGTCTCCTTTTCCTCCCCTGAAATAATCGTAACAGAAGAAATAGATCAAGTTAGTATTGAATCAGAAGTTGTGATCAAGGTTTCTAAATTGCCCGTTGCTCCTCGACAATGGTTCCAAAATGTTTGTCGAAAGCGAAATTGGGTTTATAATAATTGCATTGTAGTATAGCCAAAATTGCTTCGAAAACAAATAAAAGTTTATTACTCGAAAAATATGAATCTGAGGTAGAACACAGGGAGCAAATTCGGATTTAAAAATTAAGAACACAACTTTCAACTTTACAAAATGTAATGATCAATCAAAGTTATGAAGCAAGAAAAATTGTTTCAATGTATATAGAAGCTCAAAAATGTAATGATGGATGCAAAAATCAGATAATTCTTTTTCAATCCTCTTCTTGTTTTTCTGTCATGAGCTTTCTCTGTTCTTCTTCTTCTTCCTTCTTCCTTCTCTGATTCTTCTTATTCTCACATTCATTTCCTCTTCTGTCTCTTTCTTTCCTCTGATTGCTGGCCTTGGCTTCTTCCTTCTTTCTTCTTTTGGCTTTTCTGTTGAGACTTCCTTCTTCCTTCTTCCTTCTTCTTCTCCCCTTGCGACTTCACCCTTAGCTGCTGCTGTGGCTTCCTTCTTCCTCTTCTTCCTTTCCTTCACCCTCTCTTTTCCTAGAGAGAAAAACCTAACCCCTACCCTCCCCGCGAACTCTCCTCTCTTTCTTCTCTCTTAGGCTCGCTCTCCCAGAGCCTTTCTCGAGTAAACGAGTCTGGTCAGTGTGCCCGGGACCAGGCCCACCGACGTGTGTGGTAGGCGAGGAGTGCGCGAGCAGTCGGGGTGAATACCAGGTCTGCGGAGTGTGGGGCGCAGATGAGGCGTGAAGGACTAGTGGGACCTCACCCCATGTCAGGAGGCGCTAAGCCCCTAACAATTTTTCAATTTATGTCGCGCCTCCTGCTCATAGACTTCTGAGGTGGGACTAAATGTCCCACCCGCTTCTCATGCATGCACGTAGCAGGTCTTCACCTGATCGTAGGGGCTACAGATGCTTTGGCCTCCAATTGCCATTCGCAAAGGGAAACCGCACGTCTGGGACCCTGATTCCTGAAGCCTAAAGCCTGTTGTGAAGCTAGCAAGATCCTTCAAGCTCACTTTAATGGCAGGCAGGGCACCTGTACCTGTCGACACAAATACAAACTTACAGCCTTGTCAAATTACTCAGAAGGCTTCGCCGTGACATGTTGAAGGTGGCCTGGGTGTTGGTGTGGCTCAAGACGGCCTGGGCATGTGTGCCTAGGACATTCTATGGCCGTGGAGTTATTTGTGTTCGGGGAGAGTGAGTCGGGGTTGTGGCGGTTAATGGGGAGGGGGAAAATGATCAGTGGGATGAGGCGATGCTTTCGAGGTGGTTGGCAAGGTGAGTGGGTGTGTGGAGTGGTGGATGCACCTCGCCAGTGGTCTGCCGGAGGTGGAGAAGGTGATCGTGATATGTGGTTGTCGCGGCTCAAAATTAGAAATAGATATGGGGAAAAGAAAGAGTAGAGGAAGGGGACTTATCTGCGAGGTGCTGGTTGAAGGGGGAGCAGAGGGGGCGGACAACACGTATATGCCGTCGATGGAGATGAAGACCCAAAGAGAGAGGTGGCGACGACGAGAGGGAGATAGATGCTAACGCAGGTGTGGCGTGATGCGGGAGAAGGAGGTAGGGACAACTCTACCACTGGTATGGTGACAGAGCGATGAGAAGGAGGAGTTGCCGGAGCTTGTTGGGCTTTTTGGCCAAAGGGGAAGAGATGAAATTTGAGGTAATCTCAGGCCAAAACAAGCTTGAAATAACCGGGGGGTCTGGGGTCTCTTTTATAGTCGCAGGCAGAGGGCCTTGTGCTTGGAAGGCAAGCTTCTAAGGATGACAAGCACGCCGGACTTGGAAGGTCGAGAGATACCCAAATCTCTCATGCATTCGCATGAGAGATTGGGTGGAAATCAGAGCTGATGATTGGGTTCGTACGAACAGGAATTCCTCAGAGAATCTTCCTTTCAAATTTGAGAGGGATTCTCTGAGTAATCAAGGAGATATCCCCTTGAATCCTTGCCGGAGTAGGATTCCTCCACTGTAATGGCAGAGGGATCTAATTGAAAAGAATGACGAGGAAGCTAGGGTCATATTTGCAAGGGTTTTCAAAAGCTAGGGGCATAAATGTAATTACGTTGAACTATTTTGCAAAGTAGGCAAGGTGAACTCCCTTTAAGTAGAAATTTTGGTTTAAACCTAATTTGGACCTAAAACTCCAATGGTGAAGTTGGATTTTAGGTTTGACCACGTTTGACAAGGTATTTTACACAAAAACCCAATTTTTGCCAAATATTTGACTAGGACCCCTATTTAGGTCAAAATAGGTTCTAAAGGCCAAATTGAAGGTTCTAAACCCCAGAGGATATTTTTCCATGAATTTTAGAGGGTTTAGTTGAATTTTATCCTGACCAGAACCTTGTTAAATTAAGTGGGCCTATTTTATGATTACAAGAAGTCATTTAATTCCCAGATTTCACATTAACCCTTTTCTGATTGAACCAACCCACTTTTTATCTTGTTAAAATCATTTGACCTATGTTTAGCCCCTGGGAAATTCCGTTGCTGCACTGCAATGGTAAAATTGCTGTTTTACCCTTTATTTCTTGCTTTTCTCTTAAACTAGTTATTCCTTAAGTCAGGCCCTTCACTTGGTTATGTAGGAGATTTTATTCTCTTTTCTAGGTCAAAATGAGCTAGTTAGGGCTCATGATGGTGTTCCCATCAAGCATCAGGGTAATTGTTGGCATTGTTTGGGCCGCACCACTTCATCTAAAATAAACTCATTAAGTAGCTGCCTCTTAGGGTTCAACTTTTAGGAATTAATCAGGAACTCCACATTCTTTTAACTTTTAAAGGAAAATATCTTCACCTGTGCTTTCAAAACCTAGTGTCACAACTAAACTTGACTGAATAAACCTATAGTTGATTCTTAAAAGATACCAACTAAGATTTAAACCCTAAAATTTACCGCATCCGAAAATAATCTTGCTTGGAAACGATTGGTTGTGCACACACACACATTGAAACTGATCTTTAAGGGCACAACCCAGATAAAGGGCCCATCACATTTCAAAGCACATTCAAACCTAACCCTCATTAAAATAGAGTAGATGTAGGCCTTAAGGATTGGACTTGCTCTTTGGGGCCTTGATCGAGATTATTTTTGATTAATCTGATTCTATCATTCAATCTGATGTCCAGCTAGGGGAGTAGAGTGAAACGACCATGGTTGGGGGGTATCAAAGAAACCTGAGGTGGAAGCCAAGGAAAGAACCGTCACCCTAATCGCACCCTCTAACAGGTTGGATTGATTGAAAATTAGCAGATCAAATCATAACTTTCATCTCAAGACTGGTTCTGGGAGTCTCAAGATCTTTAGGCCACCCTACATAAGGACATGTTTGATTGTTTGTACTACAGAGCACATTTCTTCCTCCCACTTTGCCATTGATGCTTCCACATCCTACTCGCATTTCCACTCTTACCATCCTACCACTACTTATTCCCAAGATGATTATTATCCCTACCAGACTTATTCTCACCCATCTACTTGTTAGGATAATCATGATTGGGGATACAGTTCCGGACCTCGGTGTTCAGGGTTTACCCTACACACCATGATGTTGATTTTAATCATTGTCCGAGCTACATCGATTATAAATCACCACCCTTCTATAGACAACCTAATATGATCTATAATCAAGAAGGATATGTTTTTCCTTATCCTCTCTCAGATTACACTACATATAGGTCGTCACCCCATTATGAACAATTCAAAATGACCAATTATCAGGGAGGGTATCAGGAATCTCAATTTGTTCATTCTCTCTCTATTTTCTATTTATTTGCATTATTATTTCCCTATCTTCTATTGTTCATTCTTTAAGTAGAATTGCTACGGTAGATTTAATTGGACTAGCGACTGTACTTCATGACAATAATTATAAATGCAGTTTTTGATCAAACGTATTACTCCCCATGTTCGACCTAGGACTCACCAGAGTTCAGTTAAATTATCTATTTGATGGATTTTCACATAACTACAACGACGGGTTTTCAAAACTCAAATTTTTAGCGTAGAATTCGCATTCAACAATTTGGCGTTGTTGCCGAGGAAGCAACACCCTTTGATTTCTCGTGTTTTCTCGCCATACTTATCTTTTACCTCACTTCTCCCCTTTCTTACTATTATTGCAGGTACTCTCTCAAGGCAGGAAAAAGCAGTAGATTGGAGTAAGGTCCAGTTGAAGGGTCAGGAAGTTTATCCAACACCTCCCATCCACTAGTTTCATTCCATCACCTAATAACACAAACCCTAACTAACCTTGGAGCTCTCATAAACCCTAGGCCTACTTTGGTTGTTTAGTTGTCACCTCCACCTGCCTCACCCTCCATTTTTAAATAAATAATAAAAAAATCATACAGAGGTACACAACCACTTTTGATTCTTCATACTCAACTAGTAACCCAATCTTTGAAACTGGTACACACAAACAAAGACATAATGGAGTAGAAATCAGACTAGGTAATTAATTGTGTTCCTAATTCAGTGGTGCATCAGGCCAATTGTTTAAGTTGTTTGCGCCGTACCACTTCATCTAAAATCAACTCTTTAAATAGCTGCCTCATAGGGTTCAACTTTTAGGAATTAATGAGGCACTCCACATTCTCTTAAATTTTAAAGGAAGACATCTCCACTTGTGCTTTCAAAACCTAGCGTGCCAACTGAACTTGATTGTATACACCTAAAGTTGAATCCTAAAAGCTACCAATTAACATCTAAACCCTAAAATTCATCGCATCCAAAAATTATCTTGCTTGAAAACCATTGGTTGTACACACACCAACAATGAAACTGATCTTTAAGGGCACAACCCAGACAAAGGGCCCATCACATTCCAAAGTACATTCAAACATAACCCTAACTAAAACAGAGTAGACGTTGGCCTCAAGGATTGAACTCGCTCTTCAAAGCTCAGATCGAGATTATTTTCGATTAATCTGATTCTATCATTCAATCAGATGTCTAGCTAGGGGAGTAGAGTGAAATGACCGCGGTTGGGGGGAATCAAAGGAACTTAAGGTGAAATCCAAGGTAAGAACCTTCTCCCCAGCCACACCCTCAAACTGGTTGGATTGACCGAAAAGAAGCAGATCAAATCATTCATTTCATCTCAAGATGGGTTCTGGGAGTCTGTAGATCATTAGACTACTTGCCTAAGGATAGGTTTGATTGTATGTACTGTAGGGCACCTTTCTTCCTCCCACTTTGCCATGGATGCTTCCACATCATACTCATATTTCCACTCTTACCCTCCTACCACCACTTATTCCAAAGATGATTTTTATCCCAACAAGTCTTATTCTCACCCATCTACTAGTTGGTATAATCTTTATTGGGGATACAATTTTGGACCTCCGTGTTCAGTGTCTAACCCTGGATACCATGATATTGATTTTTATACATCTCCGAGCTACGTCGATAACAGATCACCACCCTTCTATTGACAACTTAATATGATCTACAATCAAGAAGGATATGCTGATCCTTACCCTTCCTCAGATTACTCTACATTTGGGTCATCACCCCTTTATGAACAATCCGAAATGACATATTATCAGGGAGGGTATCAAGAACCTCAATTTTTTCATTCTATCTCTATTTTCTATTTATTTGTATGATTCTTTCTCTGTCTTCTATTTGCAAACTTTAAGTGGAATAGCTAGGGTAGATTTAATTGGACTAGCGACTCTACTTCATGACAATAATTACAAACACGAATTTTTATTAGACATACACCTCCCAATGTTCGACCTGGGACTCACTAGAGTTTTGGTTAAATTATCTGTTTGATGGATTTTTATGCAACTCCAAGGATGGGTTTTCAAAAATCAAATTTTCAGCATAGAATTCGCATTCAACATTTTGGTGCCATTCCCGGGAAGGCAACACCCTTTGATTTCTCGCATTTTCTAGCCTTCCTTATCTTTTACCTAACTTCTCTCCTTTCTTATTGTGATTACAAGCACTCTCTCGTGGTGGGCAAAAGCAATAGATTAGAGTAAAGTGTAGTTGAAAGGTCTGTAAGTTTACCCTACACCTCCCACCCATTAGTTGCATTCCATTACATGATAACACAAACCCTAATTATCCTTTGAGCTATCATAAACCCTAGGCTTATTTTGGTTGTTTAGTCGTCACCTCCACCTGCCTCTCCCTCCATTTATAAAAAAAAAAACTAAGAGAATCCTACTGAGGTACACAACCTCTTTTGATTCTTTATAATCAATCGATAATCCGATCAATGGAACTGGTACACACAAACAAACCCATAATTGAGTAGAAATCAGACTAAGTAATCACCTGTGTGCCTAATTCAGTGTTGCATTAGGCCAATTGTTTGATTCATTTGGGCTGCACCACTTCATCTAAAAACAACTCATTAAGTAGTTGCCTCTTAGGGTTCAACATTTTGGAATTAAGAAGGCACTCCACATTCCTTTAAGTTTTAAAGGTGGAAATCTTCACCTATGCTTTCAAAACTTGGTGTGCCAACTGAATTGATTGAATACACGAAATGTTGAATTCTAAAAGCTACCAATTAAAATTTAAACCCTAAAATTCACCACATCCAAAAATAATCTTTCTTGAAAATCATTGGTTGTGCACACACACACATTGAAATTGATCTTTAATTGGACAACCTAGGTAAAGGCCCATCACATTACAAAGTACATTCAAATCAAACCCTAATTAAAACAGAGTAGACGTTGGCCTTAAGGATTGGACTCGCTAATCAGGGACTAGATCGAGATTATTTTTGATTAATCTGATTCTACCGTTCAATCGGATTTATGGTTAGGGTAGCAGTGTCAAACGACCAAGGTTGGGGGGTATCAAAGGGACCTGAGGTGAAAGCCATGTGAAGAACCTTCTCCCTAGACCCTTCCTCTAACTAGTTGGATTGACCAGAAAGAAGCAGATCAAATCGTTCTTTTCATCTCAAGACGTGTTCTAGGAGTTGGTAGATCTTTAGGCTACCTAACCTATGGATAAGTTTGATTGTTTGTACTGCAGGGCTCATTTCTTCCTCCCACCCTGCCATGGAAACTTCCACATCCTACTTGCATTTCCATTCTTATCCTCCTACCACTTCTTATTCCAAGATGATTATCATCGCAACTAGACTTATTCTCACCCATCTACTGGTTTGGGTAATCCTGATTGGGGATACAGTTTCGGAGCTCCATGTTCAAGGTCTAACCCTAGACACCATGACCTTCACTTTTATCCTTCTCCAAGCTACATTGCTTATAGATCACCACCCTCTTATGGACAACCTAATACAATCTACAATCAAGTAGGATTTGCTAATCCTTACACTCCCTCAGATTATACTGCATATGGGTCGTCAACCCTTTATAAACAATTTGAAATGACCTATTATCAAGGAGGGTATCAAGAACCTTAATTTTTCATTCTCGTTCCATTTTCTATTTATTTGTATTATTTTTTCTCTATCCTCTATTGTTCATTTTTTATGTAGAATAGCTAGGTTAGATTTAATTGTCCTGGCTACTCTACTTCATGATGATAATTATAAACATGATTTTTGATCAAACATATGCCTCACCATGTTCGACCGAGGACTCAACAGAGTTTCGGTTAAATTATCGGTTTGATGGATTTTTATGCAACTACGATGATGGGTTTTCAAAACTCAAATTTTCAGCGTAAAATTCACGTTAAACATTTTGGTGTCATTGCTGGGTAGGAAACGCCCTTTGATTTCTCATGCTTTCCCACCTTACTTATCTTTTACCTCACTTCTCTCCTTTCTTATTGTTATTGTAGGTACTCTCTCGATGCAGGCAAAGTGGTAGATTGAAGCAAAGTGCTATTGAAGGGTCTGTAAGTTTCCCTACGCCTCCCACCTACTAGATTCATTCCATCACCTAATAACACAAACCCTAATTAACCTTGGAGCTCTCATAAACCCTAGGAGTAGTTTGGTTGTTTGGTTGTCACCTCCACTTGCCTCAAGCTCGGTTTATAAAAAAAAAAAACTAAAAAAATCTCACAGAGGTGGAAAACCTCTTTTGATTCTTCATACTCAACCGGTAACTGTTCGACGTGTAATTAGCATTCAAAAAATTATTTCAGTTGTATAGAGTGAAAACACGTCGACAAATAATGGTTATAAAATCGGTGAGTACTAGGTCGTTCGCAGGGAGGCAATCTCAATTTTAATGGATGATTTTCGATAAAATTAATTCTAAATGGAGATATATATGTATATATGTATAGTGGAGATATCTAGAGAGTTAGAATTTTATTGCAATTAGAAAGAGTTTTTCACAATTGAAAATCTAATGGAGACAGATAGATAGCAGATAGATTGAAAGAGAAAGAGATTGTTGAACATCGGGTTGCTACGCTAACATGTTTTGTTTTGAAAGCCTATCATCGTAGTATGAAAGCGAAGAACTCATGTTCAACAAATAAAATTTATACCAGAATGAAAATCCCAGGTTGAACACAGGAAGGTAGATGTTTGATTTAAAAACATGCATTTGTTTTATTTGTCATGAAGTAAATTAATTGGTTAGGACTATCTAACTATTTACAATAAATAGCAGAGAGAGAGAATATTACAAACAAAAATCAAAAAGAGATGTATAATGAACATGGAATTCATTATCAGAAGAATTGTTTATTACACTAAACATTATGACTAGAAAGCAGGAAAATGATTACACTAGAAAGTATTAAATCTACTCTAGAGAGCAGTAAATCTATTCTAGAATGCAGTAAAAAGAATAGGGAGAGAGATATCCACCTCGACGGTCGCTTGGTGGATGAGCTGGACGGGACGACGCCTGGACGAAGGAGGATGGAGCAGGACAAAGGTGGACGAAGCGGAAGAACGGAAATGGGGTAGCATGTCGTCGTTGTCGCGGGATCTGCTTCCGAAAGGGGATGAAAAATTGACTTTATCTCACGAGAAGCATCCCAGGAGTGGGACAAGCTTCTCTTGAGCTTTGGAGAGGGAGAGAAGAAAATGAAGGGATGAGAATTTCATATGGAGGGGGTCTCCTTTTATAGTTGCAAGGAGTGGGGGCAATTTGGTCATTACAATTCTAAAAATATTAAATCAGGCGTCTTTAGTGATGGATAAAACCATCGCTAAAGCCCCATCGTGGGCGTAGTGAGTGTTGCTCGTGCGCGGTTGCTTGCCTCCTCATGCGTAATGCACACACACGTCCAGCTGATCTCAGCTGTCCGATCGCGAGATCGGACGGCTTAAATCGTACTACTGCCCGCCTCCTTTGCGCACCCTCCCGCATGCAATTCCGCATGTGGCGCGGTGAGCAATAGCATGTAGGCGCTATCGAGTGCCCACAGCCGCTTGATCGTGATCGAGCGGTCGTGAAGCCCACTCACCCGCACCTCAAATGTTGCCCACACAGACTCAAACACGCGTCGCATACTCACGATAAAGCATTTGCCCACTGCGCTGCATTGTCGAGATGGTCGTGCGGATGAATGCAGGCGCATGCATCTGGGTGAAGAAGAGAAGGTGCGGTGGGTGCTTCAACTGGTTGGGCAGCTAAGATGGCACCACGTGGTGCCATCTGAGCCATCCATCTTCTGGATGATGTAGATGGTGCCACGGTTGTCGGATTGAGTCGATTTTCGCATCGTTAGGCTGCGATCGTCGATCTGAATTCATCTGTGTGGTCAGATTTGTCATTTGAAGTGTGGATGCACACCATCTTGGCCCTTGATCTTCTAGGGTTAGTCGATCTCTATTTAATGCTACAGATGTCTGATTAGGGCGATCTTGTAGTTGTTGAACTCCAATCATCGCCCTGATCACATCTATGCCGTTGGATCTTTGATTCGAGGCCCCGATAAAAAGTTTGCCTTGTCCATGAACATAAAAGGCGACCATTAACCTCCATTTTATTCAAACTAATCTAAATGCATGATGATGCATGTTATGCAATATTTATAGTCTGTAATGCAATCCTATGCTTAAGAACATGCATAAATAGACATCTTCAGTAGTGTAAACATGTTTACATCATACCCCCATGCCTATCTTTTGCTAGTCCCTAGCAAAAACTATATGCTATTTATAAAAGAATCAGGTTGGATTATTTGGGCTTGAGTTATTTTCAATCACTAGGAAAATGTCTACTTAGGATCTGAACTTTCAAAGACATAACAGTACCCGAGTATCTGCCAAAATGCAAACCACCTCAAGCCCTCGCCTTATTCAAAGAAAATTTTCTTTTTCTCTTTTTTCCACTTTTCTAATTTTTTTGGATTTTCAAGTTTGAGGGTTCAAGAGTGCCTTTCTACGGCCATTCAACTCACCCAAGATTTGATGAGAACCCTAAGTTCTAAGCATCTTATTGTGAATGTGATAGACTCGTTGATCGGCAGTTAAAACGGACTTTTGATTTGTATGCCTCTAGGTGACCTAAAAAAGAATTCTGCCTAAAGGTGTATCTTTACAACCGGTAGCTTTCTCCCTACTTTTATTTTTTTACACGATCAACACAAGAGTGAATCCAGTGTATATCTCCCCGATTTATTCTACTTCTTCACTTCTTCCTAAGTGTTTTGGGAATTTTCAGTGCATTGATTGAGCTGGGTTCTGGACAATCGGTCGATGAGCTGTTGCCACCGACAACTTGCCAGCAATACTCGTGTGGCGAACTGTGGCTTATTTCTTTTTTTCTTTTCTCCTTTTCTTTTTCTTTTCTTTTAAGTAGGTGGCTTCCCTGGTCTAAGATTTACCTAAAAGCAGCAAAACGAGAAAGGTCCGGTGTCTGGGCTCTAGACAACCTACCTATGGGTTGTTACCCCAGATAACTTGCCAGCCATATCACCCTAGAAGGTTCATTAGCTACCCAATTTTCGTTAAAATCACCAAACAATGAGTCAGTGACAAGATAGTGTGTAGATGCTTTAGGCTTAAAGTTCCCTCAAATCAGAGGGTGGATTGATAAGTCATGTACTTATCACCCAAACTTATTTACTCCAATTGAAATAGAATTCAGATGGCGAGGACACGAAAGACAAATCCACATTTTAATGAATACATGTGCAGATTAAGTCCAAAGACTTGAAGGGTCTTTGTGTTCAGATCATAATGTAGTATTTCCTAAGATTGAAAATTTTCTTAAACCCATGTTCTCTTTCCGGGTAGTATAATGGTGAGTCTTCCCGCCTGTCACGCAGGCGACCTGGGTTCGATCCCTGGCAACGGTGCCAAAATGTTGAACGTCGAGTTGCTATGCTAACATGTTTGGTTTTGAAAACCTGTCGTCTAGTATGAAAGCGAAGAACTCGTGTTCAACAAATAAAATTTATACAGGAATGAAAATCCTGGGTCGAACATAGGGAGGCGGACGTTTGATTTAAAAACACACGCTTGTTTTATTTGTCATGAAGTAAATTAATTGATTAGAGCTATCTAGCTATTTATAATAAATAGAAAAGAGAGAGTGAGAGAGAATATTACAAACAAAAATCAAAAAGAGATGTAGAATGAACACGGAATTCATTATCAGAAGAATTATTTATTACACTGAACATTATGACTAGAAAGCAGGAAAATGATTATACTAGAAAGTAATAAATCTACTCTAAAAAGCAGTAAATTACTCTAGTGAGTAGTAAAAAGATTGGGGAGAGAGATATCCTCCTCAACGGTCGCTTGGAGGACGAGCTGGACAGGACGACACCTGGACGAAGGAGGACAGAGCAGGATGAAGGAGGACGAAGCGGAAGAATGGGAACAGGGCAGCACGTCGTCGTCATCGTGGAATCCACTTCCGAAAGGGGGACGAAAAATCGCAAGAAGCATCCCGGGTGTGTGATAAGCTTCTCTTTAGCTTTGGAGAGGGAGAGAAGAGAAGGAAGGGATGAGAATTCCATATGGAGGGGGTCTCCCTTTATAGTTTGAAGGAGTGGGCGCAATCTGGTCATTATAATTCTAAAAACATTAAATCATGGGTCTTTAGTGATGGATAAAACCGTCGCTAAAACCCCATCGTGGGTGTAGTGGGTGCTACTCACCTCCTCGCGCGTAATGCACGCACACGTTCAGCTGATCTCAGCCATACGGCTCAAATCGCACTATCGCCCGCCTCCTTTGCATGCCTGCCCACGTGCGATTCCGCGTGAGGCACGGCGTGCAATAGCACGTGGGTGCTATCGAGTGCTCGCAGCCGCTCAATCGCTCAATCGCGATCGTGGAGCCCGCTCACCCATGCCTCAAATGTCACTCGCACAGACTCGAACGCGCGTCGCCTGCTCGCGATAAGGCATTCGCCCGCTGCACTACGTCATCGAGATGGTGGAGCGGATGAATTCAGGCGTGCGCATCCACAACGGTTGGATGCACATCCAACGGCGGGGAAGCGGTGCCCAGATTAAAGAAGAGAAGGTGCGGTGGGTGCTTCATCCGTTTGGGTAGCTGAGATGGCACCACGTGGTACCATCTAAGTTGTCCATTTTCTGGATGATGTAGATGGTGCCACGATTGTCGGATTGAGTCGATTTTCACGCCGTTATGCTGCGATCGTTGATCCAAATCCATTTGTGCGGTCGGATTTGTCGTTTGAAGTGTGGATTCACACCATCTTGGCCCTTGATCTTCTAGGGTTCCCCGATCTCTATCTGATGCTACAGATGTTTGAATAGGGCGATCCTGGAGTCGTCGAACTCCAATTGTCGACCTGATCACATCTGTACTATTGGATCTTCGATCAAAGGCCCCAATAAAAAGTTTGCCCTGTCCATGAACATAAATGGAGATAATTAACCTCCATTTTATTCAAACTAACCTAAATGCATGATGATGCATGTTATGTAATATTTATAGTATGCAATGCAGTCCTATGCTTAAGAACATGCATAAATAGACATCTTCAGTGGTGTAAACATGTTTACATCATACCCCCATGCCTATCTTTTGCTAGTCCCTAGCAAAAACAACATGCTATTTATAAAAGAATCAGGTTGGATTATTTGGGCTTGAGTTATTTTCAATCACTAAGAAGATGTCTACTTAGGATCAGAACTTTCAAAGACACAATAGTACCCGAGTATTTGCCAAAATACAGACTGCCTCAAGCCCTTGCCTTATTCAAAGAAAATTTTCTTTTTCTCTTTTTTCCTCTTTTCTAATTTTTTTGGATTTTCAAGTTTGAGGGTTTAAGAGTGGCTTTCTATGGCCATTCAACTCACCCAAGATTTGATGAGAACCTTAAGTTCTAAGACTATTTTTGTGAATGTGATAGACTCGTTGATCGGCAGTTGAAACGGACTTCGAATTTCTATGCCTCTAGGTCACCTAAAAAGGAACTCTACCTAAAGGTGTATCTTTACAACCGGTAGCTTTCTCCCTAGTTTTATTTTTTTACAGGGTCAACACAAGGGTGAATCCAGTGTATATCTCCCCGGTTTATTCTACTTCTCCGCTTCTTCCTAAGTGTTTTGGGAATTTTCAGTGCATTTATTGAGCTGGGTTCTGGACAACCTGTCGACGAGCTATTACCATCGACAACTTGCCAGCCATACTCGTGGAGCGAAGTGTGGCTTATCTCTTTTCTTCTTTTCTTTTCTCCTTTTCTTTTTTTTTCAAGTAGGTGGCTTCCCTGGTCTAAGATTTACCTAAAAGTAGCAAAAAGAGGAAGGTCCAATGACTGGGCTTTAGATAACCAACCTATGGGCTGTTACCCACGATAACTTGCTAGCCATATCACCCTAGAAGGTTCATTAGCTACCCAATTTCCATTAAAATCGTCGAACAACGAGTCAGTGACAAGATAGTGTGTAGATGCTTTAGGCTTAAAGTTCCCTCAAATCAGAGGGTGGATTGATAAGTCGTGTACTTCTCACCCAAACTTATTTACTCCAATTAAAATTGAATTTAGATGGTGAGGATGCGAAAGACAAATCCACATTTTAATGAATACACGGGCTGATTAAGTCTATAGACCTGAAGGGTCTTTGTGTTCAGATCATAATGCAGTATTTCCTAAGATTGACAATTTTCCAAGTTCTCTTTCCGAGTAGTATAGTGGTGAGTATTCCCGCTTGTCACGTGGGCGACCCGGGTTCGATCCCCAGCAATGGTGCCAAAATGTTGAATGTCGGGTTGCTACACTAACGTGTTTGGTTTTGAATACCTGTCGTCGCAGTATGAAAGCGAAGAACTCATGTTCAACAAGTAAAATTTATATCGGAATGAAAATCTCGGGTCGAATACAGGGAGGCAGACGTTTGATTTAAAAACACGCATTTGTTTTTTTTTATGAAGAAAATTAATTGATTAGAACTATCGAACTATTTACTATAAATAAAAGAGAGAGAGAGAATATTACAAACAAAAATCAAATAGAGATGTAGAATAAACATGGAATTCATTATCAGAAGAATTATTTATTACACTAAACTGTATGACTAGAAAGCGGGAAAATGATTATATTAGAAAGAAATAAATCTACTCTAGAAAGTAGTTAATCTATTCCAGAAAGTAGTAAAAGGAATGGGGAGAGAGATATCCTCCTCGACGGTCGCTTGGAGGACGAGCTGGACAGGATGATGCCTGGATGAAGGAGGATAGAGCAGGACGAAGGAGGACAAAGCGAAAGAACGGGAACGGGGCAGCACGTCGTCATCGTTGTCGCGGGATTCGCCTCCGAAAGGGGGACGAAAAATTGACTTTATCTCGTGAGAAGCATCCTAGGTGTGGGCCAAGCTTCTCTTGAGCATTGGAGAGGGAGAGAAGAGAAGGGATGAGAAATTCGTATGGAGGGGGTCTCCTTTTATAGTTGCAAGGAGTGGGGACAATTTGGTCATTACAATTCTAAAAACATTAAATCAGGGGTCTTTAGGGATGGATAAAACCGTCGCTAAAGCCCCATTATGGGTGTAGTGGGCACTGGCCGCACGCAGCTGCTTGCCTCCTTGCGTGTAACACACGCACACGTTCAACTGATCTCAGTCGTCTGATCGTGGGATCGGACTGCTTAAATCGCGCTACCGCCCGCCTCCTTTGCACGCCCACCCGCGTGCGATTCTGCGTGAGGTGCGGTGTGCAATAGCGCATGGGCGCTATCGAGCACCCGCAGCCGCATGATTGCGATGGAGATGTCGCGGAGCCCGCTCACCGATGCCTCAAATGTCTCTCGCGCAGGCTCGAACGCGCATCGCCTACTCGCGATATGGCATTCGCCCGCTACGCTACCTCGTCGAGATGGTCGTGCGGATGAATTCAGGAGTGCGCATCCACAGCCATCGGGTGTGCATCCAACGATGGAGAAGTGGTGCTCCGATTGAAGAAGAGAAGGTGCGGCGGGTGCTTTGGCCAGTTGGGCGACTAAGATGGCACCGTGTGGAGCCATTTGAGCCGTCCATCTTCTAGATGATGTAGATGGTGCCACGGTTGTTGGATTGAGTCAATTTTCACACCATTAGGCTGCGATCGTCGATTAGAATCCATCCATGCGGTTGGATTTTTCGTTTGAAGTGTGGATTCACACCATCCTAGCCCTTGATCTTCTAGGGTTCCCCGATCTCTATTTGATGCTACAGATGTCTGATTAAGGCGATCTTGGAGTCGTTGAACTCTAATCGTCACCATGATCACATCTGTACAGTTGGATCTTTGATCTGAGGCCCTGATAAAAAGTTTTCCCTATCCATGAACATAAAAGGAGACAATTAACCTCCATTTTCTTCAAACTAATCTAAATGCACGATGATGCATGTTATGCAATATTTATAGTATGCAATGCAATCCTATGCTTATGAACAAGCATAAATAGGCATCTTAAGTAGTGTAAACATGTTTACATCAGAGATGCTTCAACTGGGGGAGCTTTGGCCTTCTTTTATAGCTTTTATGGAGGGCAAAAAGGGTATTTAACCCCTTTATCTCTTGCAATAACTCTTGTTTGATCAGATCTGTTGATTGGGAGATCAATGGATCAAATCTAGTGTCAAAAACTTTCAAATTAGCCTCCAACGTATGGATTTAATCTCTAGCTGACACGTGGCACCCGCTGCGCCCTTGGATCAAGATTGCACGGCTCCGCTTCCTCCTTGTGCACCTACTGCAATGAATCTCTCTCCTGGCGCACTCCAGCAAGGTTCTTTTCAGGGCCTAATCCTCATGATCGGATGACTTGAGTTCACTCGCCTCACCTTCCTAATCTCTCAAAATGCATATGATCATGCGTCCGACTGTGGTGCACTTTGATCGCGTCACGCGACTGCATCTACGTGCGCCGATCACCAACCGACGACACGATTGTGCCCGCGCAAGCGTTCCTGCAATTTCATGCAAGGCTGCACGAACGCACTTCACATGCTTCCACCCTAGCATGTAAGCCAACACACTATGCGAAAGTTCTGTTATAGTCCCTTGTTTGTTTCTATTTGTTCTTATCCGGCTGGATGGGTGATGTGGCGTGCTCGTGGACGTTGGATGAAGATCCAACGGCCCATAGCGTGTGAGGGTGGCCTTCCTAGATGGGGCATTGGTGAGGGAGCAGCTGTGATGGTGCCACGTGGTGCCATCATGGCATTCCATCTTCTTTTCCTCATATTTGGTGATGTAGGCCTCCGATCGAGTTGATTTTTGTGCTGTTGGACTGCGATCATCGATCCGGATTCATACGTGTGGTTGGATTCTTCACTTGAGGCTCGAATCCTTATCTTTTGTCTTTATGACCTCCATTCTTTTAAGGATTGCACAAGATGCCCTGGTTGTCTGATCGAGATGATTTCGGAAGCATTGGGCTCCCATCATTGTTCTGATCAGATCTTTCCGATCTGAACTGTCATCCATGGCTTTTGAATCATCTGAAATTAAAATCATCTCTCTTTTAGCTCATAAAATTGACAATATTATCTATATTACTAATAAACTAGATATTGTGCAAATTACAATGCATGTGAATGCACTATTCCTAAGTTATGCTAGAATCTAGCTTAATTCAAGTGATTTAGGTTGCATGATTGTTGTGCAATCGCTCGCCCATGCCTAAATCTTGCTAGTCCCTAGTAAATCATGACTAAATGCAAAGTGGTCCTATATGAGTAATTTATCAAGAGTTTGACTAGAGGTGTATGTCTTTTGTTTTCATTCGAAGATTTAGTAATCCAGATAATCATGATTGTGTTTTGTTGTAGCCTATTCAACGGATCCAAGTGAAAGTCAATCCTCATCTAAAGCTCGTACTTGACCCTTAGTAAAAATCTATTGGGATAGGCAAACTCCTTGCCTCAGGGTTATAAAGTAACCTATATCTTGCCCTAGCTTTTGGCTTAGGTAGAAGATTTCTGAGTCAAATAGATTTATATTTGGTGGCATACACTCATCTGGTGCTACATGTAGAGTAGTAATTTAGAACCTAGATTTTCGGATTATGAAATAATTCAACTCAGAGAAAGGTGAGAAACTATCCTCTCTTTAGTTCCTTTGTACTCATTCTCTGTCTTTCTCTTTCTTTTTCTTTCTCTTTTTCTTATCTTATCTTTTCTTTTCTTTCTTTTTAAGCTCACAATCTTACCAGATTTATTAGTATATTTGGTGGTCTGTCCTGACATTAACACTTTGATTAGGTTCGGATAACTCTAAGACTAAGTCAGAATTCCCCAGCTCGTATTCAAGTGGCCAAAAATATAGAAAAGTAGGTAAAGGCTCTATTTGGTGGATCATGTGGGTGATAGGTGTTGCTGCCTCATTACACTTGAAATAAATTCTAACTCATAAACTCATTTTCTTTTTTGCTTTTTTCTCTTTTTCTAAATTTTTTTCTTTGTATATATATATATATTTTTCTTCTTTTTTATTTTTTCTCTTTTTTTTTTTGCATCCGAATATCTACTAACGCAGCACAGCATACGAACTTTTATTTAAGAGGCATTATTTGGGATTATGGGTGTTCAAGAGGATATCGGGTGGCTTATTTGGTGGAAGTGCCTATTCTTAGCACTAGGAAGAGAAAGGATAGGACAATGTATTTTCGACCTTGACATGAAATTCCTCCTTCAGCCGTGGATTCCATAAAAGACGGTCGTGACCATCCACCTCAGTCCTAGTTTTATCAAAACCCACTCACTGCATATTTGCCTTATTTGGTGGCTCTCAAAAGATTCACACTAAGAACTTGTACGTAGAAATTGAGAGCGAAAACTATGCCAAACTACAAGTATCATTATCTAATTATCCAGAATTTAATATTCCTCAAACTATCCTTAGAGCACCAGTAGACTTTTTTCTCTCACCGCAGACTTGTTTGGTGGATCTACTAGAAGATAGTTTGCATGACTCCCTAATTACTGCCCAAGATCTTAGGAGAAGTGATAGGTTTTTTACGTGGTATATAAAATTAGGTTTTTATGAGTTGTTGCAATGCATAAAGCTGTTTCGCTTTTGAATTTATATGACCTAGATAGGGAAGTATCTATGGTTGTCTAAGGAGGCCAAATGCTTGCAAAATATGTCTCTTACTTGAGAATGGAAATCAACTTTCTTTTCAAAATTTTTTCAATATATATTTTTTTAGGGTTTTTGAATAAACATGTTAATGCGAAATGTTGGTAGGAAAAAAGTCTAATTCTAACATAGCAACTAGGTGACAAGAATGACCTCCTCCCAAGCTCACCCCGGGCAAGTGAGGGTTTAGGATAATTGGGAAGAGGGTGTGAAAGTGCCAGAACAAAATCAAAGTAAGAAGAAGATGCAACAAATTAAAAGGACAATCTTATAGGAAATGGATTTTTGTTCTACAATTGTAGAGAAAAGCTTCTATGACAAAAAAATGAATCTAAAAAGCAAATGAAACAAAACTCCTCGATGATGATGGTGAAGATGGTGAAGCTATTGCTCCAACTGCGGCTGCTCCCACAGTTAAAAAGGGCTCCTCCTTCTCCTTCTTCTTGAACCAAGGTGTGGTCTCCTCTTAGCAAGCCCTAAATGGGGGGCATGCCTTGAGTCCTGCAAGGTGGAAGCTACTACCTTCAAGTCTTCTCCAAGGGTGGGTATGCACCACCCTTCCTTTTCCAATTTCCTGGCCGTCCTCCTAGTGGAATGCTCGTCCTCCTTGGCATGGTACAAGGAGAAGAATGGAGAGGAAGATGGCACCAGGGAGGCAAGGGATATCCTCCTAAATCTTCTTCCTTCCTTCTTCTTCTTGGCAGTGGGTTATAAGTAGGTATCAGGTAGAATTAAACTAAGGGAGGATGATGAAACGTGTGTGGTTAATGGTGTATTTATAGGAGGGGAAGGTGGTGGTTGGCGTGGATTATAGATGGAGGGTTAGGATGGAATTTTGGAGGTAGTTAGGTGATCTAAGGGTGGAGCTTGTTGGTGCTAACTGAAGGGGTTTGTAGGGTGGTAGTTATGGTGGTGTTGGTGGCTCTTGGTGGTGGAGAGACACCACCAAATTGGCGCCAACTTGGAGTTTCTATTGGGAGGTCATAGGTGGATGGTGGAGATGATTTTAAGGAGAGGTGTATGGTGGAGATGAAGGGAATTTTGGAGGGAAAAGGTGGCGCCAACTTGGAGGTAGTTATGGTGGCTTTGGCACCACCTTGTTGGTGTCTTTTGGAGGTAGTAGGTAGGCTAGGTTGGCACCAAGGTGAGGTGGAAGTAGGGTTAGCTCATGTGAAGCTTAGGTGGACTTGGGGTGGAAGGTTATGTAACTAGAGTTAGGGTTAGGCTTTTGGTGCCATGGAGGTGGACTTAGCTAATCTTAGCTAGCATAGCTAGCTTAGCTAGTAGTACAATAGAGGAGGAGGTATCTGGGGCTAGGGTTTGAGCAGAGGAGCTGGACAGAAGAAGTTTGGAGTTGAACTGGAGCTGGCAGCTATTGAAGAGGGTGGCATGGAGCTACATTATCTAGCTTAGCTTGCTAGTTCTTTGGTAGCTGGTAAGACAAGCTAAAGCAATCTGGCTTCTGTTGAAAGGAGCTGAGGTGAGCTAGGTCTGATGGTCCCTTGGAGGACCTAGCTGGTTGAGGTAGCTAAGGTAGCTTAGCTCAACTAAGTTGAGCTAAGTTGAGTCTCCGAGAGTTGGACTTGAGCTTCTTGAGCCAAGGTGAAGTCATCCTCAGCTGGCTTGAGTTGAGTGGAGCTGGATGTAACTGGTCCTGGGTTGAGGTGTACTACAGTCAACTCAGCTAAGCTAGCTAGATCTCCCAATGAACTGATAGGAGATGAGATAAGTTAGACTTAGCTAACTTGAGCTAGATCTGAGCTGACTTGAGCTAAGGTAAGCTAAGATGATCTCTCTTGAGCTTCCATTCAGCTGAGATGAGCTAAATGGAGCTAGGATGAGCTAACCCTACTTCAAGTGAGCTGGATTCTAGCTATGTTAAGCTGGTTAAAGCTGAGTTCCATTTGGTTTAGGCTTCGCCTTCACCAGTTGCCTTCCTGAGTGTTAGGGTTCTAGGGATCTGACAATATGTTTATCCCTAACACTCACAAAAACACATCAAAAACACAATAAAAATTGTAATGCATGCCTAACCTAATTAATGCCTAAATGCAACCCAAAAAACCCATTTGTGGAGCAAAATGCTAAGAGCTAGGTTTGTTTTAATGCATAAGAATGATGATAAACAGACGTTTATCACACCCCCATGCTTATCTTTTACTAGTCTTTTAGCAAAACTTTATTTCTTACAATACGAAATTTTGGGGAGATCTAATTTTTTCAACTTTTGAGGAGAAAGTGACTATAGGACATAGGTTTATCCAAACATAGGAGGTACGGGATTTGTTAAGGATAGACGTTGAGATTTGTTTTCAGATCCAAAAATTAGACAAAAATGGGATCAATATATTGTCCAAAAAATTCATAAATTAACCCCTTATTAATTTAGAAAATTTTTAATTTTAGGATTTTCCTAGCTCTTTAATCTGATTTGCAACTTGTAATAACCTTTAAAACCTTGAGTCCATGCTTGTGAAAAGCCAACATTTATAAGTCCATTCTTCTGAAAAGCCAATAATTCGAGATAGCACTATCCATGACACCACCAAGAGCTCACGACCCCAAATCACAATGCGGTGTAAAGGGGCATCCTAAGCAAACTCAAGCTCTTGCTCCGACACTATAGGTAGAGCACTAATCCAAGACACTTGAGCTATAAGAATGCGATATAATGCTCCATCCTAAAGATATGTAATATAGAGATAGAGCAACGTTGAGGTGGTAACATGTTAACATCGCATCCTCAAAGGAGGCATTCTCCTCCTTCTCAACGGTGGAAACTCAAACCAATGATCTGCTTCAGACTTTTACTAAGCCCAAACAATGGGGTTTTTCTAATTTTTTGTTGTTTTTAGGTGTTGGCTTGTGTGTGAAATTTGACACAAGAAATTTTGCAAGAGGTGCATGTTTTTGAATAAGAAACTAAGCCAGATACTTTCCATATTACAAAAGAGGATCAAATCACCTAAACTATCATGAGTTTAGGTGGAACTTTTGAGAACGATATCTGATCTAGTCTAAGATAGACCCTGAAATTCTAATGATCAGATTTGTATCCTTATCCCTAGTTTGTTAAAGATTAAATCTCATTGTACCAAAAGTGAGTTCTCAACCTTAGTCCCGATTTCAAAATTTTTCTCAAAATGTTTTTAGCATTTTTACTTTTTTAGGTATGCAAGTAGGAAAAAATAATGACTAATGAAAAATGCATGTTGTAGGTTTTGAAAATCCTTAATCGATCGTCAAAATTTTAAAAACACCCCCCATGCTTATGATATGAAATGTCCTCATGCATTAGGAGGGAGAAGGGATCACCTTAGTGAAAGGCGATCGGGTTTAGGATGGTAAAAACTTGGAAAAATGAAGGGAAAAAGAAAGAAGGAAAAATGATGGGTTACCTCCCATCCAGTGTTATCTTTAACGCCATTCAGCCTGGTGTGAAGGTATGCACACAAGATGGACAATCATGTAAATTGTTGGACACTTGGATGGCCGCAAAAAATGTTTGTTCTAGATCCCCAGAAAGTTGAGTGGAAGAAAAATAGGGATCAAAATTTTATGGAAAATAATAACTGTGGCCCGAGTCTAGCCAAGGTTTTAATTCAAGAAGAATGCCATACTTAGGCGAGCTATGTAGTAGGTCCATTAGAAAGGGTTTAGGGGAAGAATGGTAAAGGGTGGGTGAAGTTAGTGTGGAAGAGTGGAGTGAAAGAAGAGTGGGTAGGTTAGGGGAATGATCAGGGGGGTCATTAGGAATGAATTGTTGTTGAAGACAAGTCTCTGAATCAAAGATTTCATTGACTACGGATTCTGAGTGAGATTCCTCGAAAAATTTATGGGCGGGAAGGGTATCTACCATCATAGTCTCATCCATCAAATTTGAAATTTCAGTATCTGAGTCCCCAAAAACATTATCAACATGGAATCTCCTGGAGGACTTGAAAATATCAAGAGTGATAGTTTGGCCTGCACAGGTGATATCCATCTTGCTTGGGTTGCAATTTATATTTGCCTTTGTAGTGGCCAAAATGGATCATCCAAGAATTATTGGGACGTTCATTAATGATTTAGGTACCTCATTGTCAAGGACCAGAAAGTCTGCAGGGAAGACACAATTTTGGACCATGACCAAAACATCCTTGACAATCCCATGAGGTTTGACTGTAGATCAGTCAGCTAATTGCAGGGTAACCTCAACAGGTTTTAGTTCATTGATTTGAGACTCTTCAAATAAAATCATGGGAATGATATAAACTGAGACACCAAGATCAAGGAGGGCGCGATCAAAAGTAGTATCATCAATAATCACTGAAATTAATGGCGCCCCTGGATCTTTCATCTTAGGCAGCAGCTTACTCTGTATGAAAGAGCTTACTATTTTCGAAGATGTACCTGTCATAGATTTTTGGCCTGCCTTTTCATAGTACAGATCATTATGTGCATACATCTAAATAGCCAAAAATGTCTATTAATGCATGTTCTTAGTGTCATAGTAGCATCATGCATTGCAAATATTGCATAACATGCATAATTGCGCATTTAGGATAAATTGTATAAATTGCATAGTAATTGTCTCCTTTTATGGTCAGGGATAGGGTAATTTTTAATCGAGCCCCCGGATCAAAGATCCAACTATTTACAGAAGCGACATCGGGTTTTAGAATAATGCGTCGTAGTATAGTTGAATCGCTTTGAAAACAAATAGATTTTATTACTCGAAGTTTAAGTTTGAGGTTGAACACAGGAAGCAAATGGAATTCATGTACTAGTCTCAATTATTAATGTATATTGAACGCATAAAACAACTCAAAATCTAATTCAGAATGTAAAGCATGAGTATATAGAGCATAAAAATATTTGTAGCCACAAATAATAGAGATCTTAAAGAATAATTGGACATCTGATTATAAAATCAAATGTCTTATAAGTGAGGTGCTATAGTGTTTGATTTTTCCTTCTTTCTTCTCTGGCTTCTCCTTCCTTTCTTTTGCTTCTTCCTTCTTCTCTGGTTTCTTCTTTCTCTTCTCTGACCCTTGGTTGCTCTAGCCTTTGCTTCTTGTTTCTTATTCCTTCTGCCTTTGACTTCAACTTTGGCTTCTCTCTTCTTTCTTTCTTTTCTTTCTTCTCTGTTCTTTGCCCTGTGAGCCTCAACTGCTTTCTTCTTCCCTTCTTCTTCCTCTTTAGTTAGCTGTTGTGGCTACCACTCTTTCTTCCTTGGCTTCACCTTAGGCTTCTTCTTTTCCTTTCCCAGCAAGAGCAAAACCTACCCATACTCTCCCCTGCAAACTCTCCTCCTTTCTCTCTTAGGCTCACTCTCCCAAAGCCTTCTTAGGTCACTAGGTCAGGTCAGTGTGCCTAGGACCAGGCCCACTGGCATGCGATGGTGGGCGAGGAGTGCGCGGGTAGTCGGGTCGATAACCAGGTCAAGTGGAGCATGGGTCGCAGACGAGGCGACTGGGATGGGTGAGACCTCACCCTGTGTCAGGAGGTGATAAGCCCCTAACATTTTTCAATTTATATAACACCACCCACTTCAAATCCTCCGAGGTGGGACTAAATTTCCCACCTTCCTCTTACGCACGCTTGCAGCGGGTGTTCACGAATTGCAGAGGCTGCATGGGGGTTTGGACTCCAATTGCTGGCTAGAATCATGCCCGAAGGAAATCTGCATGTCTAGGAACCTGAAGCCGGATGCCTGGGGCCTGGAATGAAGCTTGCAAGCTTCTTCGAGCCTGCTCCAATGGCAGCCAAGGTCCAAACCTGCACTCATTGAAAAAGACCTTCCAACCTCATCAAAACACGTAGGAAGCTTCATCGTGGCACGGTGAAGGTGTCACGGTGGTTGACGTGGCGCTGGGTGGCCTGGGCGTGCGTGCCTAGGTCACCCTATGTGTGCGGATGTGGGTAAGTTTATGGGGCATGTTGGGAGCGTGTGGCGGTGAATGGCAAGAGGGGTGATGATCAGTGAGTCGAGGCCGAACTTGTGAGGTGGCTGGCGAGGTGGGTGGATGCGTGGAGTGGTGGATACACCACGTTGGTGGTTTGTCAAAGGTGGAGAAGATGGTGGTGGTCTATGAGTGTCGAGGGATATTTTAGGAAATAAAGAGGGGGAAACAAGAAGAGGAGAGAGGGGGGAAGTACCTGACTTAATTTAAGGACGAAGGGGAAGGAATGGCGGATGGCTCGTCTCTACCATCGGCAGAGACGAAGGTTCCAGTAGGAGGATGGCGACGGTGAGAGGGAGGCAGGCACGTGTGTAGGTGTGGCACAATGCGAACGAAGGAGCCAAAGACAACTCTGCCACTGGTATTATGGTAGAGTGATGGGACAAGGACATAAAGGTCATCGGAGCTCGCTGGGAATTTGGCCGGAGGGGAAGAGACGAAATTGGGGGCTATCTCCAGCAAATTCGAGCTAGGGATTTGCGGAAGGATTAGGGCACCCTTTTATAACCCCTGGCGAAGGGCCTTGTGCTTGGAAGGCAAGCTTCCAAGCACAGGCAAGTCGTTGGAGTTGGAAGGTTGAAAAGACCCAAATCTCTCATACGTTCTCATGAGAGATTAGGTCAGAATTGGAGCTCCAAATTGGGTTCACTTGAATAGGAATTCCTCAGAGAATCTCCTTTTCAAATTTGAGAGGGATTCCCTGAGGAATTAGGGAGTTGTTTCCCTTGAATCCCCGCCGGAGTAGGATTCCCTCCGCTATAATGGCAGAGGAACCTCATTGCAAAGAATGAGGAGGAAGCTAGGGGGTGTCTGCAAGAGTTTTCAAAAGTTAGGGGTATGAATGTACTTGGGCTGGACTGATTCGCAAAGTAGGTCAAGGTGAACTCCCCTTGGGTCCAAATTTTGGTACAGACCTAACATGGACATAAGGAATCCAATGGTGAAGTTGAATTTTGGGTTTGACCATGTTTGACTGGCAATTTACACAAAAACCTAATTTAGGGCAAACATTTGCTTGGGACCCCTATTTAGGTCAAAATAGGTGCTAAGGGCCAAATTGAATATTCTAAACTTTAGAGGATATCTTTCCATGATTTTTATAGGGTTTCGATGAATTTTATCCTGACCATAACCTTGTTAAATTAAGTGGGCCTGTTTTACGGTAACAAGAAGTCATTTAATTCCTAGATTTCACTTGAACCCTTTTCTGTTTGAACCAACCCCCCTTTTATCTTGTTAAGATCATTTGACCTATGTTTAGTGCCTGAGAAATCCCGTTGTTGCATTGCAATGGTAAAATTATAATTTTACTCCTTGTTTCTTACTTTTCTTTCAGAAGGGTTTTTCCTTCAGTTAGGACCTTCAGTTGGTTATGTAAGAGAATTTATTCTCTATTCTAGGTCAGAATGAGCTAGTTAGGGCTCATGATGGTGTTCCCATCGTACCCCCATGCTAAGCTTTTGTTAGTCCCTTAACAAAATTTTAGTGTTTCTACTTATGTTCTAGACCATGAATTCCGTTCACGAATTATGATGGGTGATCTTTTCTTTTTGATTAGGTTAGAATGCCGATAGTAGGTGATTAGCCCATAGTTGTGGGCTATTTAAGTATTTAAGTGCCTACACATTAGGTTTATTCTAACATTTATTTAGCATAAATTAGGATGTAAATAGATTAATTCATAGTTTTAATTTAATTACATAATCCATACATTGCATTTATATCTTAAGTGCATTTAGAATTAGCTTAGAATAGCATTCATCTAATTAGACAACCAATTAGGTACATTATTTTCATTAACATAGAAGTTGAGGGTCTAGATATAAATGACCTTAATATTTTAACATTATTTTCTTTACTCTTCTCCTTGCAGGAACGGCTGGCTGCCGCTCCAACGTCAAATGGCCGCAGTGAAGACCCATTCAAGGGGGAGAGGATGTGGTGGATCTGGTCAGGCGGCTGATTTCAAACTTGTGCAGGCTACTACAAAAGGACGAGGGAGGCAGCCGAGCTCGGGAGGCCTCCACCACCGACCCACCACTATGCAGAGAGAACTTCTCTCTTCCACTTCATACTGCCGGCCTCTACCGTGGCGGTGAGTCTCCACCACCGTGGGCGTGTGGTGTGGCAGGCCACACCGCCATCTAGAGCTCGCCCGCATTACCGTGAGCACCGTAGCGTGCATCTCCCTCGCCGTCGTCACCAACCACCACCGCCGCAACCATCGTCACTGCAATCACCTTCTCATTCACTTAAGACATCCGGGAAATTTCCCAGACGTCTGAAGTCCACCCGCACCCGCACAACCACATCCGCCCACCTCACCATTCACGCCCGCACCACCACCCCCGCGCTTGCGGCTCCATCCGTGCGCGCCCACGCCTACATCGCCACCCACCAGTCTCCAGTGCAACCGCGCCCACCATCAGCCTTCGCCATCTCCACGCCCTCCAGACCGCGCATGCCCTCCTCAGCCTGCAGCGCCCACCTCCCGCACCTGCAGCAGCAACCGCGCCTGCAGAACTCCAACCGCAACCGCACCGGCGCCTGCCGAACCTCTAGACCGCGCACACCCTCCTCAGCCTGCAGCGCCAACCTCCCGCGCCTGCAGCAGTAACCGCGCCTGCAGAACTCCAACCGCAACAGCACCCGCGCCTTCCGAACTTCCAACCGCACCCACCAGCCTGCAGAGCCCTTCTCCCACGCCTGCAGAACTGCCAGCAGCAGCACCCACACCCGCCTGAAGCCACGCATGCGGCAGCACCGGCTGAAGCCACGCCAGCAGCAACGCGCGGCAGTCCTCATCGCCAACAGGCCACGCATGCTCACCGGCTGCAGCACCTCCGCCGGAGCTCATCCAGCCACCTCCGGCCGCCGCGCGACTCGCCGCCACCACCGATTCGAAGCCCTCAGTCTAAGGGACCTCCTCCGAGCTTCCCGCGCCCAGCCATCCGCTCCTCGTCGCGCAAGACAAAGGGGGAAAATTCCCCTGTTTTGCTACAGTAAACCATCAATTAGAAATTACATTTTCTGCCATTATCACTTTTTAATGATATTTAATTGATTCTGCATTGCGGAAAATATCCTCTAGCTTCTCATAATTGCCATTTCAGCATTGTTTCTTGCTTAAACCTTAATCTAAAGGCAATCTTGGCTTGATTCTTGTCCAAACTAACTACGAACGAACATTTTTAATTGGTACGAATTTTAATACGTCATTGCCTCCCTGTGGATACGACCGGCTCCTCTACGAGTGGTTATTTCTTCTTAAATATTGATCAGTCGATTTTTCCACCACATTAAACTGCAACCGACTTAAAAGCGAAAGGTCGACGAGTCAAATGGTGCCGTTGCCGGGGAGGCAGCAGACGCAATAATTTTGCCTAATTTTATTTTCATTATTTGTCAATTGCACAGAGATTTAACCATCTATTATTTTCGTTTCTATGCGAGAAATTTTGTGCAAGAATCAGCCTGTGTGAGAGGCGACCCTTGACATTGCCAGACGAGAAGTGGATGAGCAATTTCGAATGGAGGAGAAAGACGAGGACACAATGGACACCATTGTATTTAGTCGCTAGTTTAATTAGACTAGAATTAAGACTGTAGACGTAATTTTTCATTGCAGATAGTTTGAAACCCTTGTTCTAGGGCGTATTTTGAGAGGTTTGTTCCCCGATTTTGTTTTTTGCCTGTGTTGGGTAATTTTTGGGAGTCTGTTCCCTTTTCTTTAGATTTAGGTTTATTTCTTTTTATTATTATTACTTTTATTTGCTTGTGCATAAGTAGTTCTAAAAAAAAAAATAGAAAAAAAAATGAGCTGCCTGCTAGAAGCTGCCTGCCCTAGGACGAACCATTTAGGTCTGTATGAGCAGCCTCTAGATTTACTTTTCTGCATTGCGTGCATTCTTACATCGTAGATCGCCGGAGGCAAGGTACGCATTCTCTTACTTTGCATCCTATTTTTGATCACGCATTGCATTTGGGATTTAATGAGAAGGCCACCTAATCTATACTGAATAAATCTAACAAGTGGTCACATTTTTAGAAAAAGGACTAATTAAAGGAAGGACATTTTAAAAACCAAGGATTTGATTTTCAAACTTGGCATGAGATTCAAAGTTCAAAATCTTTGACGGTGTATGCACACTTATTTCACTTGCACCACGGCACGCTTCTAGACACTCCTTAGGTTTGGAAATACTAAGACAAGAGCCCTCCTATCATTGGATTCTGAAGTGTTCAGAACTTGAGATCAAAGGTTTTGCAAGTCCAAAGAGGGGGATACCCTGTTACGGATTTTTGGGGGAAGTTGAGAAGCACCACGAAAGCACAGCTTCAAAGGAAGGCTTAGGCCTACTTGCATCCCTCGATCTTCCGTCTTTAGATTTACTTGACCTTTTGAGATTTAGGGAAGAACACCTAAGCTCCAACTAGGTCTTCTTAGGTGAACCGTAGGTCGACAATAGGCGCGTAAATTGTTTGAACAAATTGTATTGTCACCTGCAATATGACTTAAAATCAAAAGCCTAAATTGGGAAAGACCTAAAAGGTCCTTTTTGAATTGTGTTTTACTTGGGGAATTCTGACTAAAGTGTGAGTTAGAATGGACCACATTGCTTTTCATCCTTTCACATCTTGCCCACACCCTTACCCCCACTCTGCATCGTTCGATCCCAGGCGCCGAGATGGTCCATTCCTTGATGGACATAATGACAATCATTGGGATCCATTTTACTCCTATTATAGGAGTATTGGCCTGGTT
The DNA here is from genome assembly GCA_037157565.1 of Thalassia testudinum. Classification (NCBI taxonomy): domain Eukaryota; kingdom Viridiplantae; phylum Streptophyta; class Magnoliopsida; order Alismatales; family Hydrocharitaceae; genus Thalassia; species Thalassia testudinum. The sequence goes on along the minus strand of JAZHRO010000014.1, from coordinate 123,272,829 downwards.
AAGCCCCAAATCAGTGAGCAGAGCCTAGGAGCGGGATTTGCTTTGCCCAATATCCCACATACCAAAGAAATACCCAACCCACCCTCCCTGAAAAAGTATAATGGTTGGACAAACACTCCTGGGTACTATAAGCCTGAGCTTGACTTCTTTCATGATAGAAATGACCTCTCCTCTTTGAAGATGGAAATACAGAAAATACAAAACGAAATGAGTGAATTGTTAGGAGAATCTTTGAGAGCAGGCCAACAAGAAATAGATGAAATTAGCCACCCAATCTACCCCATTAAGGATGACGTACACCCCTCTACAATAGATGCATCTCCCGTGGGAGAGCTACACTTTAAGTTGGAGGGAAATTCTAGGGAGAATAGCTACTTTTCGAGGATCGATTTTGAAACCTCCCCATTAGATGACACTTCCTTGAGAGATTTACACTTTAGGTGGGAGGAAAATACACATGAAAGTAGCTATGCATTGGATGAAGAAAGGTGGCAACCCGAGGAAGATGATGATAAGGTTGAGTATCCACCTGATTTATATTGGAGTCAAAAGAAGGGAATGATGGTACCATTGGAAGACCTCGACCCAGATGATAGTATTTTCGTGACATTTGCTGAAGTGGGTCAAAGTCAAGTTGTTAATCCTACCCTCCCTTCTAATCACGATATGGAACTCAAACCCACCCTTAGAGAACCTAACCCTAAAGAAATTGACCTATCTGAGGAGTCTGATGTAACCAGTGTAAACCATTTACCTCAGATAGAGCACCCTAGGGGATCTGCTGAGATATTAAATGATTCTAGACCTCGGGTACATGATGAATTGTGTGATGAGGAGGAAGATGAATTATGTGAGGAACCTACATTCAAGATTTGGAGTGACACTAAGGGTGATTATGTCTTATTTGAAGAGTTAGTCCCTGAGGATGTCACAAATTTGACCAAATTAGGTTTCCTTAGCACACCCATTGATGATATTTCTCCTCATGATAAAATGATGGAAAATTTGGAAGCAATTTCTAAGATTTATGTGGATTCACATATAGACTCCGGGGAAGATTTGAGTAAAGAACAAAAACTCGGGGATGGCATTGATAGGATAATCCCTAGATCTGTTGCTTCCAACCTGCCTTCATTCACTTCGAAGTCACCCTCTGATTTGCTTATATCTGAAAGCGAAATTGTGACTCCAGATGAAGAGCAGGAAGATACATGTGATGGTGCAAGGAATGCTAGGGATGAAATTGAGGATTTAGAAAGAGTGTTTGGGATGGACACCGAGCTGATTAAACCCAACCTAGATCTTATGGCCATCCCACAACCTCGTAACTTGGACACCCTAGATGATCCTTGCCTTAGAGAATTGCTCACTTTTGTTCTGATTAGGGGGCTTAGTAGACCAATATTTCCTGTAATGGAGTATCGAGTATGGATTGATGATTTCTTTAGTCAGTCCATTACCCTGGGGGTTTATCTTTGTACCATTCCTTCCCCATACCTTTTAGAGGATCCATATTATCCTCCCCCTACCACTTTGGAGGTTGTTTTACCTATTTATCCTTTAGAACCTCTTCTGGTGACCTGGGAAGATTTCATTCCCATTTTAGTTGGGCGAGCATTTGCTATCGGGATTCATCATCAGCTCACCAACATCCTAGGTTACCTATTTTCTAGGCCAACATTGCTTTGCTCATTTTTAGGGCCTATTTCTGCAATTCTTGAACCTGATTTGCAGGTTCTTTGGCTATTCAGCCTAACTCTAAGCCAGGTAATATCCTTCTATGCAATGAGGACATTGCAAATTTTAGGCATGGGGGGGTGTACTCGGGGATATACATAGAATAATTGCATACATTTGTACATATAAAAAAAAGAAAAAAGGAAAAAAAGGTTTTGACCTTAACTGGCTAGATCTTGCATTCTTAAGAAAATCAGAACTCTAGGGTAGACTAAATTAATTCTTGGGTCAAACTTTAGAAGCTAAATGAGTTGCTAGCATTAGACCTTTAGGGTCCTTTGTGGACTTAAAAACTTATGTAGGAGTTAAGTTGCGGACCATTCCTCAAGAGGTTGAGGAAGGGAAGCTAGGGTTTGAGTTAGAAGGTGGGATAGTACCTGGAGTCTTATTCTACCTTTTGGTTTACGGGTCCTTGTAACCCAAGCATCCAAATTTCACACACTTGGTCTGGTAATCAACTTAATTTCTGTCTTTCTGAAAAGAGATTTGGTTCTCTTAGTTTTGACTTAAGAGAGGCTTGAAAACACATTTTGATTGGAAGAGTTCCCACCGCAGGAGAGGTGGAGTATATACTCACCTTGAGGATGCGATGATAACATATTACCTCCTCGGCGCTTGTCTCTTAGGATATCCATCCTACTGGGGGCATGTAAGTGCATTGGGCAGTTCAGGTACCATGGGCAGCCCTATCTCGAAGTGCCGATTTTCATAGGCCTGAATTCGCTTAAGAAATCGATGGGCGATAGTATCTCGAAGTGTCAATTGCCAGGAGTTCTTGGGGTCGTTATGGGCGGTGCTATCTTGAAGTATCGAAAGCCAGGCACCCTTCGAGGTATGGTAATGGGGACAATGAATCCAACACAGACCGTGTTGATAGCTGATCTGAGGTTAGACTTAGAAGAATCAAACAAAAATAAAAAAAGTATATATATATATATAAAAAAATCCTTTAACTCAAATAACTCAAACCAATACACAAGGACGGATGCCTTAATCTCAGGGATCAATAAACTTTAGGGTAGAGTCAGAAATCAGGGAAACTTGTGCCTGCAACTTATCTTTAGCCGACCTAGTCTGTAACTTAGCAACTACTTAGGAAACTTGGGTCTAGAGCCTAAACTTAATATGCTTCTGAAGTAAGACTAAGTGAGTTGACTAGTCTACTTAGAGTGCTAGGTTTCGCTTAATTTTGCTAGGGACTAGCAAAAACTAGGCATGGGGGTACTTGATTAGCCCATAGTTGTGGGCTATTTAAGTATTTAAGTGCCTACACATTAGGTTAATTCTAACATTTATTTATCATAAATTAGGATGTAAATAGATTAATTCAAAGTTTTAATTTAATTACATAATCCATGCATTGCATTTATATCTTAAGTGCATTTAGAATTAGCTTAGAATAGCATTCATCTAATTAGACAACCAATTAGGTACATTGTTTTCATTAACATAGAAGTTGAGGGTCTATATATAAATGACCCTCACATTTTAACATTATTTTCTTTACTCTTCTCCCTGCAGGAACGGCTGGCTGCCGCTCCAACGTCGAACGGCCGTAGTGAAGACCCATTCAAGGGGGAGCGGATGTGGTGGATCTGGTCGGGCGGCTGATTTCAAACTTGTGCAGGCCACTACAAAAGGAGGAGGGAGGCAGCCGAGCTCGGGAGGCCTCCACCACCGACCGACCACTGTGCAGAGAGAACTTCTCTCTTCCACTCCATACTGTCGGCCTCTACCGTGGCGGCGAGTCTCCACCATCGTGGGCGTGTGGTGTGACAGGCCACACCGCCATCCGGAGCTCGGCCGCATTACCGTGAGCACCTTAGCTTGCATCTCCCTCGCCGTCGTCACCAACCACCACCGCCGCAACCACCGTCACTGCAGTCACCTTCTCATCCACTTAAGACATCCGGGAAATTTCCTGGACGTCTGAAGCTACCTACTCACCTGCGATCACCCGCCTGCGTACCCGTCTGAAGTCCACCCGCACCCGCACAACCACATCCGCCCACCTCACCGTTCACGCCCACACCACCACCCCCGTGCCTGCGCCTTCATCCGTGCGCGCCCACGCCTGCAGCGCCACCCACCAGCCTCCAGCGCAACCGCGCCCACCATCAGCCTTCGCCATCTCCACACCCACCAGACCGCGCACGCCCTCCTCAGTCTGCAGCGCCCACATCCGACGCCTGCAGAACTCCAACCGCAACCGCACCAGCGCCTGCCGAACCTCCAGACCGCGCACTCCCTCCTCAGCCTGTAGCACCCACCTCCCACGCGTGCAGCAGTAACCGCACCTGCAGAACTCCAACCGCAACCGCACCCGCGCCTGTTGAACCTCCAACCGCTCCCACCAGCCTGCAGCGCCCTTCTCCCGCGCCTGCAGAACCGCCAGCAGCGGCACCCGCACCAGCCTGAAGCCACGCGTGTGGCAGCATCGGCTGAAGCCACGCTAGCAGCAACGTGCGGCAGTCCTCACCGCCAACAGGCCGCGCGTGCTCACCGGCTGCAGCACCTCCGCTGGAGCTTGTCCGACCACCTCCGGTAGCCGCGCTACTCACCGCCACCACCGATTCGAAGCCCTCAGTCTAAGGGACCTCCTCCGAGCTTCCCGCACCCGACCATCCGCTCGTCGTCGCGCAAGACAAAGGGGAAAATTCCCCTGTTTTGCTACAGTAAACCATCAATTAGAAATTACATTTTCTACCATTGTCACTTTTTAATGATATTTTATTGATTCTGCATTGCGGAAAATATCCTCTAGTTTCTTATAATTGCCATTTCAGCGTTGTTTCTTTCTTAAACCTTAATCTAAAGGCAATCTTGGCTTGATTCTTGTCCAAACTAACTACGAATGAACGTTTTTAATTGGTGCGAATTTTAATACGTCATTGCCTCCCTGTAGATACGACCCGCTCCTCTATGAGTGGTTATTTCTTCTTAAATATTGACCAGTAGATTTTTCCACCACATTAAACTGCAACCGACTTAAAAGCGAAGGATCGAGAAGTCAATAGGCCCAGAGGTGCTCAAGTACCAACCAAGATCCAGACCTGAACAGCTCTAGCCTCGATCCTCCACGAAGGTTTTTTAAGGCCTGCTGGAACTATCCTAAGGTTCGTTGGACTTTGCAGTTAAAGCACTCATGCTTGAGACATATTTTAGCCTTAGTTTAGTTTTGTAGTGCATTTTTTTGTAAGAGAGAGACAGAGGATTTATTTGTTTGGAGAGTTTTCTCTCTTTTCTTTTTACTTCTAGCTTCAGATTGGCTTCTCAACACTGTCCGTATTGGATTCCTCGTCCCCATCATCAATCCTGAAAAGGTCCCTGGCAATCGATGCTTCGTGATAGCACCACCCATGGCAACCCCCAGAACCCTAGCTTTTGAGATTTCAAGATAATCTTGCCCATGGCATTCTGTAGTTAAATCCAGACCCTAGCAATCGAAATTTCATGGTAATGCCACCCATGGCATCTGAACCAACATGGTGCTTACATGCCCCCATAGGATATGTAAATATCCTAGGAGACAAGCTCTGAGGAGACGATATGTTATTATGCATCTTCGAAGGGAATTTCCTGCCTTTCCGTGCTGGGAACTCATCCAAATAAACTTATGTTGATTAACTGCTCTTAATTTAAGCAACCTTTTTTTCAGAACATTTAAATGTTTTTGCATGATTTTAATAATTATGCGTGCTGAACTAGACTGTGTGTGGATTAGGGTGCTTAGGTTACCGAGTCTCGCAAACCAAAGGTTAGTTAGTGAGGTCGAATACTCCCCAAGCCTTAGACCTAATGCTAAAGCTTCTCATTTTCCCCAACCTCTTGAGGACTATCCAGATCTTAGCGGATACTTGAATTTTTAAGCCTAAGAATCTAGCCCAAGAGGCCTAAGATCATCGTTCCTATTAATTTCTTTTGTGTCTCATTAGCACTTTTTCCTTCATTTTTCTTTTCCTTGATGTGGTCTAGAACTTCAGTTAATCCCTTAATTTCTTACTAATGACTATCTCTTTTTTTTTTCATTTTGTGCTCCTGTTTTGACGTTTTTCACTTTTCCTCATGTTTATATGGCCTCAATGTTTTCTTCCATCCTCCAATTTTTTATTCTTTTTCACAAATTTCTATTGTTTTGGTATTTCTGGCATGTGATTTTTTGAGAGAATCCTTCTAACTTTTCTTGATTTTTCTATGTTTGCACTTTACCACCCCCCCATGCCTAAGTTTTGAAATGTCCTCATTGTAAATGGAGGGTGTGAAACAATGTTTGGTTAAGGGACTTAGAACAAGATTTATCGGGTGGGTGAATGGGTCAGGAATGATTGATATGGACGATTTCAAGCTTTGGCACGTGTACCAGAGGTGGGATCGACTATTCTAAGACAGAAATCATGGTGCAATAGACGTGAAGTTCAGATGGATAATCAGATGGATCTTGGGTTTTTTGGAATGATGGGTTGCCTCCCATTAAGCACTAAATTCAACACCTTTAGCCGAGCGGGAAATGGGATGGAGAGGGAGTGGTCAAATCAGCGGATTTTTGTAGAATAAGCACCTTTATCAAGCACCTAGTTGGTCCAACCAGGTGCTTATTCAGATCAATAGGTTGATGATGCAGCCCAAACCCAATCAATCTGGTGGGTTGATAAATGTAGATCAAAAGATGTGGAACCCACCGTATACTATGGATCTCGGAATGAAGTGGAAGTGTGAATTCGGGGTTTGGTTGAGTCGAATCAACCTGGTCAAGGTAGGGATCTGTAAAATAATCAGTGGATGATGCGGAATCCCTACAGGGGTGATCAAAGGATGATGGAGCATGGTTTGCAGTCTGATCAATGTCCGAAACCCAATATGGATGTGGAGGCGAATCAACTGCAATCGGATCAGTAAGAGGGGAATCAGAATAAAAATTGAGTCCAGTTGCGGGTTGGGGTTGAAAATGGGCTTGGATAGGTTCTGTATATACAGAGGAGGTGGCTTCAATAAGAATTGTGCATGAGGGCTCTTCTAGAAAGGAGTTGTAGGTGGTTTTGTTTAGAGAGTCCTTATAGTAGCTCTCAAATTCAAAAATGAATGCCTGAAGAGTGTCTATAGGATGAAGGAAATCTGAGTTGAGAACAGATTCGAACTCTGGGTTGTAGTCACTCTTGGCATTCTCTAGTTTTGAATCCTGAGGATCGGAAAGAAATGATTCCATCTCATTGGAACCTAAAGCTAAATCAGTGAACTCGGGAACAGGGACCTCAGAGCTAGAGTCAGAGAACGAATCATGTGAGCTGAGGTCGTAGATTAGCTCATCGAAGTTAGGAAACAGAGGTTCTCCGAAATCATGGTAAGATTCAAAATCATCAGAGAACTTGCGAAAATCAAGTTCTGAATGAGATTCATGATCTGGGGTTCCACCACAGAATAAATCACATGATGTAGTCTTAACAACCTGACTTGGGTCTAGCCTATTCTTCGATTTTGAGCTTAAAGAGGTGTCCTTATTTGGTCTAGGCTCAAGTTCTAGGCTTGTAGAAAAGGCCTAATCAAAACCCCACTCTTCCAACTCCTCAGTTTCTGTATCATAGATTGGCGTGACTTCGGAAAAATCGATCTATATCTCTGAGGATGTTGGAGAGGGATATTCATCAAATAAAGGCCCGGAATCATAATGTTCATTGAAACTTTGATCTTCATTATATGAAGCCTCATAATCTTCCCAATAAGTTTCAGATCCAGATTCTAGGCTGAGGATGTGGGCTGAATCACTAGAATCTAGGTCAGAATTACCTTCGAGCATCACCTTATCAGAATAAGGGTCAGGATTTACACCCTCGAGAGGTTCAGTTCTAATCTCATTATTGTAGGAGTCTCAGAATTCTCTGTCTGGTGACCCAGGATCTAGGGCTGACTCAAAATCATGTTCTCCTGCAATTAGAACTTCCCAACCTAATTCAAGATCAGGCATGTTGTATTCCATCTAGGTTAGGAATCCACAACAACCTTGTGCCTCAAACCCGGGATTTGGGAAATCGGATTGATCCCCAATACTATTCCAAGATGGTTCATTATCTGTTTGGGGCATGAACAGGCATTTCTGATCAATAACTTGTTTTAATAATCTCATCATCTCTTCCCATTTTTCATGATCATCTTGGTGTTGTTCCCATAGTACAGGATTTTTCATGCATTGAAGGTATTCAAAGTTATGCAACTTTTCTATCTCAATGTATCCTGTTATGAGATTGTTTCGGGTTGATCCTTTTGTGGCTTCTGTCAATAACACTTGGGCGCAGTTTATGATGAAAGTTGTTGTTGTTGGTACACTAACCTGAATGTCTTCTACTAGTGTTGAGGTTTTGTATTCAATTTCATAAAATTCAAGGGCATCCTCAATCATCCTGTCTCTCATGGATCTTTGTGATTTAGTTTTCTTGAATGGGAATCTTAAGTAACCAGGCTGCATATTTGCATCAGATGGTGGAATCAAGATGTAGAATCAAAATTTAGATCTTAGACTAATGTGATTAGTTCTGAATAGAGAATCGCTTTAAAAGATCTATGTGTGTGCTCTAAAGAGAAGGGATGAGGGACTAGATGTGTTTTTGACCCAATCAAGGCACCCAAAGATGCTTTGGATGACTATGGAGGTTCAGGGCGGATGGTACCCTTAGATCAGAAAGTCGTCCACCTAAGAATTACCTGGCCAGCTAGAGAGGGAGAGTCACACAAAGACCCCTAAATGGTAGAGCATCCCCACGGGTTACAAGGTTTCCCCCACCTGACCTCTCTTGTCACTGAGATTCCCAGTAGACCAGAATGGAGACCTTGACCTTTTAAGTCTACCACTTTTATTTAAGATCAAAGGTGCTTTGGGTTCCACTTGAACTTTAGATGTTTTGGCTTTGTGACCTAATTTGGAGGTTGGTTGGCCTACAATGTTGTCCAACTTCACTTGACCTACCCTAGAGATGGCAGAATGATTCTTGGTCAAGACCTAGAAGTCATCTTGATTTGACTCCCAAGTTATTAGGTCCAAGGTTTTGAAGATTCAAGTGATTTTAGGGCTTGATTTTAGGGTTTGTCTTGATTAGATCCTTTCAATCAAGGGCTTGAGTAGCACACAGATGCAGGTGGGTTTGTTTCCTTTTATGCAAGCACGTGTGTACTAGCACTCCAGAACCCTACTGTAGAAACCCTAATTTGGTTCTATTTCCAATCCTCTTTGATTTTCACAAAAGTTCCCTTTGGACTTCAAACAAGAAGTGTGCAGTCCATGGAGATTTAGAAATTAAGCGTGATCCCTAATAGGCATAGGAATTTTGGGTAGGATCTCATGAAATTTCTTCAACTTCAATGAGATTTGAAAAACTTTTGCAAATTAGGAAACTTTGCCTTTAAAATGATAATTACTAAAGAGAATAAGGCAATTGATTCCTAATTGATTGCTTCCTTTTTGTCTTCCCAGGATTAGGAGATGGATTAGGGAAGAAGAGAGAAGTTACCTACCTTGGAGTGGTTGATTTTCACGGGAGATCTCCTCGTGAAATACCTCGGAAAATCACAATAAGGCAAATAGGACAAGTTAGTGCTCAAATATAATCAAAATAATGCAGAGACTAGTGATGAATTGCGCATTGCTCCCTGGCAATGGCGCCAAAATGTTTACAGAAACAAAATCGGGTTTTAGAATAATGCGTCGTAGTATAGTTGAAATCACTTTGAAAATAAGTAGATTTTATTACTCGAAGTTTAAGTCCAAGGTTGAACACAGGGAGAAAATGGAATTCACATACTAGTCTCAATAATTAATGTAAATTGAACACATAAAACTACTCAAAATCTAATTTAGAATGTAAAGCATGAGTATATATAGCATAAAAAGAATTGTAGCCATAAATAGTAGAGATCTTAAAGAAAAATTGGATGTCTGATTATAAAATTAGACATCTTATAAGTGAGGTGCTACAGTGTCTGATTTTTCCTTATTTTTTCTTCTTTGTCTTCTCCTTCCTTTCTTTGGCTTCTTCCTTCTTCTCTGGTTTCTTCTTTCACTTCTCTGGCCCTTGGTTTCTCTGGCCTTTGCTTCTTGTTTCTTCTTCCTTTTGCCTCTGACTTCAACTTTGGCTTCTCTCTTCTGTCTTTCTTTTCTTTCTTCTCTGTTCTTTGCCCTACGAGCCTCAACTACTTTATTCTTCCCTTCTTCCTCTTTCCTTAGCTACTGTGGCTGCCACTCTTTCTTCCTTGGCTTCACCTTAGGCTTCTTCTTCGTTTCCTTTCCCTGCAAGAGCAAAACCTACCCCTACCCTCCCCCGCAAACTCTCCTCTCCTTTCTCTCTTAGGCTCACCCTCCTAGAGCCTTCTCTGGTTAACGAGTTGGGTCAGTGAGCCCAGGACCATGCCAACCGACGTGCGGTGGTGAGTGAGGAGTGCTCAGGCAGTCGGGTCGGTAACTAGGCCATCGGGAGCATGGGTCGCGGGCGAGGCGAGTGGGATGAGTGGGACCTCACCCCTTTTCAGGAGGCAATAAGCCCCTGACAACTTTTCAACTTATATCACACCGCCTGGTTCAAATCCTCCGAGGCAAGACTAAATGCCCCACCTTCCTCTTGCGCATGCCCATAGCTGGTGGTCACGAATTACAGAGGTGCATGGGGGCTTAGACACCAATTGCTTGCTGGAATAGCACATGAAGGAAATTCGCGTGTCTGGGAACCTGAAGCCTGGTGCTTGGAATGAAGCTTGCAAGCTTCTTCGAGCCTGCTCCAATGGCAACCGAGGTCCAAACCTACACTCATGAAAAATGGACTTGCGGCCTCATCAAAACATGCAAGAAGCATCGCCGTGTCACGGTGAAGGTGGCGTGGTGGTCGGCGTGGCATGGGGTGGCCTGGGCGTGCGTGCTTAGGTCAACCTATGCGTGCGGATGTAGGTGAGTTCAGGGGGCGTGTTGGGAGCATGTGGCGGTGAATGGGAAATGGGGCGACGATCAGTGAGTCGACGCGGAGCTTGTGAGGTGGCTGGCGAGGTGGGTGGATGCGTGGACTGGCGGATACACCTCACCAGTGGTCTACCAGAGGTGGAGAAGATGGTGGTGGTCTATGAGCATCAAGGGCTATTTTAGGAAATAAAGAGGGGAAGAAAGGAAGAGGATAGAGGGGGGAAGTACCTGACCTAATTTAAGGATGAAAAGGAAAGGAATGGCAGACAGCTCGTATCTGCCGTTGCCGGAGATGAAGGTCCTAGTAGGAGGAGGACAGAAACGATCAGAGGGAGGCAGGCACGTGAGCAGGTGTGGCGCAATGCAGACAAAGGAAGCAAAGACAACTCTGCCACTAGTATTGCAGCAGAGTGACGAGAGAAGGAGATAAAGGTCGCCAGAGCTCGTTGGGAATTTCACTGGAGGGGAAGAGAGAAAATTAGGGGTTATCTTCAGCCAATTTATGTTGGGGATCTGCAGAAGGATTAGGGTACGCCTTTATAACCCCTGGTGGAGGGCCTTGTGCTTGAAAGGCAAGCTTCCAAGCATCAGCAAGTCACCGGAGATCGATGGTTGAAAAGACCCAAATCTCTCATCCGTTCGCATCAGAGGTTGGGTAGGAATTAGAGTTCCAAATTGGGTTCACATGAATGGGAATTCCTTAGAGAATCTCCCTTTGAAATTTGAGAGGGTTTCTCTAAGGAATCAAAGAGTTGTTTCCCTTGAATCATAGTTGGAGTAGGATTCTCTCTGCTGTATTGGTGGAGGGACCTAATTGTAAAGAATGATGTGGAAGATAGGGGATTATCTGCAAGTGTTTTCAAAAGTTAGGGGTATGAATGTGATTGGGCTGGATTGATTTGCAAAGTAGGTCAAGGTGAACTCCCCTTAGATCCAAATTTTGGTACAAACCTAACTTGGACTGAAGGAATCTAATGGTGAAGTTGGATTTTGGGTTTGATCACGTTTCTCTAGGCAATTTACACAAAAGCCCAATTTAGGGTAAACATTTGCCTAGGACCCCTATTTAGGTCGAAATAGGTTTTAAGAGCCAAATTGCAGGTTCTAAACTCTAGAGGATATTTTTCCATGATTTTTAGAGGATTTAGACAAATTTTATCCTATTCAGAACCTTGTTAAATTAAGTGGGCTTGCATTAGGGTTACAAGAAGTCATTTAATTCCCAGATTTCACATGAACCCTTTTTTGTTTGAACCAACCCCCTTTTTATCCTATTAAGATCATTTGACCTATGTTTAGCCCCTGAGAAATCTTGTTGTTGCACTACAATGATAAAATTATAGTTTTACCCCTTGTTTCTCGAATTTCTTTCAGAAGGGTTTTTCCTTAAGTTAGGACCTTCAGTTGGTTATGTAGGAGCTTTTATTCTCTTTTCTGGGTCAAAATGAGCTAGTTAGGGCACATAATGGTGTTCGCATCACCAACCGTATGGATCTAATCACGACGACGATTGTAATTCAATGACTCCATGATCGCTCTAATCGGACATCCCTAGCACCAGAAAGAGACCGAGGAGGCCTAAAGATCAAGGGCCAACATTCTGTCAATCCTCACTTTAGACGATAGATCCAGCTGCACGGATGGGTTCAGATTGATGATTGTAGCCTAATGGTGCAAAAATTGACTCAATTCGACATCCGTGGCACCTTCTAAATGTCACAGAAGATGGACGGACACGATGGCACCACGTGGCACCATCATAGCTGCCCAAATCAGCTGTAGCACCACTCCCCAACTTCTGAAGGCATGGTGAGTCATGATTTGGGCCGTTGGATCAAGCGCGCACTTAAATCATAAGAGTGACAAAGAGCAGCCCCAGCATAGTGGTCGAGCGATGTTGCATGAGCGTGCGATGACCGTTCGACTCGCCATCTGCAACGTGCGAGCATTTAATCGTGACCTTGCAATCAGCTACGAGTGGCTCAGATCATCCCATCGCATGCATGCATTATCAAGCACGTTTGCACATGCCTAATAGCACGCGGGCGCGAGGTTAAGTGCAGATGAAGGCGTGCACAAGGAGAAATTTGAGTCATCCAATTTCATGATCGGATGACCAAGATTTGAAGGATGTGAGTGTGCGTTTAGTGTGTGCCAGGCAGGTAGGCGCACATGGAGCAGGCATGTGGAGCGAGCACGTCGGCCACGATCAGGCCTTTAGTGACAGATGAATCTGTCACTAAAAACTTGATTTTAATGCTTTAAGCTTGAAATGACAATTTTGCCCTCAATTCCTACAACTATAAAGGGAGACCCAACCTCCACTCCTTTTTCATCCGTTCCTTTACCTCTCTCCCCCTCGAAAGCTTAAGAAAAGCTTGTCCCACACCTGGGATGCTATTATAGAGCCAAAATCCAATTTTCTCACCCTCATTCCGGAAGTGGATCCTGCGACGACGATGACGTGTTGCCTTGTTCCTGCTTCTTTATGCTTCGTCCTCCTTCTTCCCGCTCCGTCCCCCATCTTCCAGGCGTTGTCCCGTCTGGCTTGTCCTCCAAGCAGTCGTTGAGGAGGATAACCTCTCTCTATCTTCTCTTTTACTGCTTTCTAGAATAGATTTCCCGCTTTCTAGTGTAGATTTCCTGCTTTCTAGCGCAATGGATAGTTGTAATTGTAATGAACATCAACTTGGAATAATGAATTCCATGTTTATTCTATCTCGCTTTTATCTTAATTTGTACTATTCTCTCTGTCTTTTATTCATTATTCTTTAAGTGGATAGTTAGTTTAGATTTAATTCGACTAGCTAACCTGCTTCGTGACAATGAAACAAATGCGATTTTAAATCGAACGTCTACCTCCCTGTGTTCGACCCAAAATTCTTAGAGTTTTGGTATATATTTATCTGTTGATGGATTTCTTCGCAAATCAAACTATAACGACGAGTTTTCGAAACCAACTTCGATTGCGTAGTTTTCCGAACTCAACATTTTGGCATCGTTGTTGGGGAGGCAACGATTTTCGATTTTCTTTCCGCATTTTGTGCATTTGATTATTTTCTAACTTGCTTTATTTCTTATCTATTGTTTTACAGGTACCTTAACAGGGAATCTTCAATCGGTAGATCAGAGAAAAGTGCAGTTGAGGACAACTGTAAGTGCTCCCCATTCTTCCACCTCCATAGATTCCATTTTACCACATTAATTCAAACTCCAATTATCCCAGGTGTTTGCATAAATCCTAGGGTTAGTTTGGTTGCTTGGATTTCCACTCACAATCATCTCAACCACATAGTAAAAAATCACCAAAAAGATATTTCTTGTGGGGTTAATCAGTATACACACTACATAACCCACATTCAAGACACTTAACCTAATTGATTTTCATCTACTCAACCTGATTCTGATCTTTGGAACCGGTACACACACCCAAACACGTAATTGTGTAGAAATCAGATTAGGTAATCATTTGTGTGCCTAACTAAGTGATGCATCAAGCCAATTGTTTGAGTTGTTTGTACCGCACCTCTTCAACTAAAATCAACTCATCAAGTAGGCGCCACATAGATTAAACTTTTACGGATTTACCAGGCACTCCACATTGTTTTAAGCTTTAAAGGAAGACATCTTTGCCTGTGCTTTTAAAACCTGGTGTGCCAACTGAACTTGATTGAATATACCTGAAGTTGAATCCTAAAAGCTACTAAGCAAGATTTGAACCCTAAAATTCACAGCATCCAAAAATAATGTTACTTGAAAACCACTGGTTGTGCACACACACACATATCAATCAATCATTAAGGGCACAACCCAAATAAAGGGCCCATCACATTCGAAAGCACATTCAAACCTAACACTAATTAAAACGGAGTTGATGTTGTCCTTAAAGATTGGACTCATTCTTTGGAGCCCAGACCGAGATTATTTTCAATTGGTTTGTTTCTACCATTCAATCTGATATCTAGCTAGGGGAGCAGAATCAAATGATCATAGTTGGGGGGTACACTAGGAACCTGAGGTGCAAGCCAAAGGAAGAACCTTCTCTCCAGTCCCTCCCTCTAACTGGTTGGATTGACTAGAAAGAAGTAGATTAAATTGATTCTTTTTCTCAAGATGGGTTCTGAAAGTCTGTAGGTCTTTAGGCTAGCCTACTTAAGGACAGGTTTGTTTGTTTGTATTGTAGGGCACCTTTCTTCTTCCCATTCTATCATGGATCCTTCCACATTCTACATGCTTTCCCATTCTTATCCTCCTAATACATCTTATTCCCAAAATGATTATTATTCCAACTAGACTTATTCTGATCCATATTCTAGTTAGGATAATCCTGATTGGGAATACAGTTCTGGACGTCCGTGTTCAGGGTTTACCTTAGACACCACGATCTTGATTCTTATCCTCCTTTAAGCTACACTGATGTTTGATTGTCACCCTCATTTGAATAACCTAATACGATCTACAATCAAGAAGGATACACTGATCCTTACCCATCCCTTGAATACACTACCTTTAGGTCATTACCACATTATGAACAACCTAAAATGACCTATTATTAGGGAGGGTATCAAGATCCTCAATTCATTAACTCCCCTACACTGAACCCAACCCCACCCTACCTTGAACCCAACCATGTGGTTGAGGTTGACCAGGTCGAAGAAAAGGTGTTGGCTAACTTGAGGAACACCATACAATCTTCAAAAGCTCAACCAACACCTTACTCTGAAGAATTGGAGCCCCTGATTGAAATGATTGATGATCTGAACAAGTATCTGTTGGATTGGCTCTAGGATGTTAAGGATAAGGGCCTGGGTGAGTTTTTACTTGGGAAATTATTGAAAATGAGGATGAGATTTGTGCTTGCTTTAGTTCAATCTTGGGATGATTCCCTAGATGAACCCCCTTTAAGAGAGCTAATGTCAGAACCCGCTCAGGCACCTATTGGTGGGGATACGTGTTACATGATCGTGTTTGATCAAGTTGTTCTAGAGAAATCAAATAGGGATGATTTGATTTCTTCACCGGAGATCCCTGAGCCGAGGTACAAGGAAACGTATGTCTTTATGGATCAGAAAGTGATCGATAATTTTGAGAATACATTAATACGGATTCAGATTTCTTTGATTTTGAAGGTGAAGAATCATTATGCGAAGTCTCACATGAGTTTACAGAACATGATTTTAGTGAGACAACTAGGCTAGAGGAATTTGATAAATCATTTGATGGCCCTAAAATTGAGGAATTTGATCCTGTTGGGGCTCGCATGGCAGATTCAGATCCTATTTTGAAGGATTCAATTCATAGCCTTGATCCTCAATCACACCCCATAGAGTTTATTGGCAATTTTGATTTTAAATCATTAAACTCAAGTCCATTCTGGTTTAGTCACATCTTTCAGACTTGGAATATTCAGATGGGGTAATTTATATGCAAGAGGTCCCGGAATTTGAAATCCTGATTGTAGAGGATAGAAAGTGGAAAATGTTGATATGGGAAGTCCACTCCATAGGAAGTGAAAGATCAAGTTTAAGGGTTCCAATTTGTTTAAAACCACCTTTCTACCGAGACCCTTATGACGTCTTCTCAAAGGATGTTCAACCCAAGCAAACATTCATTAATTATCCTTTTGAGCTTGAACTCTCTATTATCCGACTTTTTGGTCTTGGGTTGCATCCTCACAAATAGCAAGTTCAACCCTGTTTGCATATTGATCTCAGGTTCTGGGTAATTTATATCCAGAACCTTAGAAATACTAGACCATGGGGTATGGGTCTGCACCATAATCTAGTCCACATCTATGGGCATCTGTTGGTAGGTCTTGAGGTGAATCTTTTTATTCTGATTCTGACCTGCACCTGTGAATTCTCTGTTTCTTCTTTATTTGAATTGTGTGCCTAGCTGAAGGAATGAACTTTAGCACATATACATGGTCATTTCATCTCGAAGTCGACCTGTTATTCATACAATTCAGGTACTTTCTACTCTATTCCACTCTATTTCATGTCTTTTAATACAATGAGGACATTGCATTAGACAGGCATAGGGGGGTGGATATTCATTTCTTAATCATCTTGTTAGCTCCGTTGATTCTTGTATAGGTAGCTTTGCATCCTCTGCATCCATACTGACCAAGATTAACAAGCATAGTTAGGTGATATCCCCTCTTCTTGCTTATTATATTTTGATTTTCATGCATACATTTCAATGAGGACATTGTAATGAATAGGCATGGGGGTGTGGATATTGCATGTCTTATCTTTATGCCTGAAAAAAATAATAGTAAATAAATAAAAATTGCATTTAGTCTTGAAGAATTTTTATTAATGTTTTATTAGGGATTTATTATTATGCTTATTCCTGAGTTTGGAATTCAGTACAATTTCACACTTACACTTAGAATTTACAATGGATCCACTGTAAAGACCAATAAACATCTTTAGTTTGTCAAGAAGAAGTAGTGCTTCTTGATAAACACTAGCTTATCATCATTCTTATGCATTAAAACAAACCTATCTCTTAGGATTTTGCTCTGCAAATGGGTTTTCTGGGTTGCATATAGGCATTAATTAGGTTAGGCATATATTACATTTTTTACTATGTTTTTGATGTGTTTTTGTGAGTGTTACGGAAAAACCGATTATTAGATCCCTAGAACCGTAGCACTTAGGAAGGAAACTGGTGATGGACAAGCCCAAACCAGCTGGAACTCAGCTTTATCTAGCTCACCATAGTTGGAATCCAGCTCATTTGAACTAGGTTTAGCTCATCCCAGCTCCATGTAGCTCCTCTTAGCTAAATGGCAGCTCAAGAGAGCTCATGTTAGATCACCTTAGCTCTAGTCAGCTCACATCTAGCTCAACTTAGTTGAGTCTAGCTCATCTTAGCTAGTATCAGTTCATTGGGAGCTCTAGCTAACTTAGCTAAGTTGACTGTAGTTTACCTCAGCTCAAGACCAGCTACATTCAGCTCCACTCAACTCCAGTCAGCTGAAAATGACTTCATCTTAGCTTAGGAAGCTCATGTCTAGCTCCTGGAGACTCAGCCTAGCTCAACTTAGTTGAGCTAAGCTAAGGACCTAGCTGGTTGAGGTATTTAAGCTACCTTAGCTACCTAAACCAATTAGGTCCTCCCCAGAAGCATCAGACCCAGCTCACCATAGCTCCTTTTAGTAGAAGCCAGCTTGCTTTAGCTTGGCTTAGCAACTAGCAAAGAACTAGCAAGCTAAGCCAGTTAAAGTAGCTCCATGCCACCCTCTTTGGCAACAACCAGCTCTAGTTCAACTCCAAACTTCTTCTGTCTAGCTCCTCTACTCAAACTCTAGCTCCAGATACCTCCACCTCTACTCTACTACTACCTATGCCAGCTAAGCTTATTGAGCTTAGCTAAGTCCACCTCCATGGCACCAAAAACCTAACCCTAACTCTACCTACATAACCTTCCACTCCAAGTCCACCTAAGCTCCACATAAGATAACCCTACTTTCACCTCACCTTGGCACTAGCCTAGCCTACCCAATACCTCCAAAGGACACCAACAAGGTGGCTCCAAAACCACCATAACTACCTCCAAGTTGGCGCCACCTTTTCCCTCGAAAATTCCCTTTATCTCCACCATACACCTCTCCTTAAAATCATCTCCACCATCCACCTACGACCTCCTTCTAGAAACTCCAAATTGGTGCCCCTTCACCACCAAAAGCCACCAACACCACCATAACTACCACCCTACAAACCCCTTATGTTGGCGCCAACAACCTCCACCCTTAGATCACCTAACTACCTCCGAAATTCCATCCTAACCCTCCATCTATAATCCACACCAACCACCACCTTCCCTTCCCATAAATACACCATTAACCACCCACAATTCATCATCCTCCCTTAGTTTAATTCGACCCTATACCTACTTATAACCCACAACCAAGAAGAAGAAGGAAGGAAGAAGATTAAGGAGGCTACCCCTTGCCTCCTTGGTGCCTTCTTCCTCTCCATTCTTCTCCTTGTACCACATCAAGGAGGAGGAGCATTACACTAGGAGGACAGCCAAGAATTGGAGGAGGAAGGGTGGTGCACACCCACCCTTGGAGAAGACTTGAATGTGGTAGATTCCACCTTGGAGGAGCCAAGGCACACCCCCCTTGTAGGGCTTTCCAGGAGGAGACCACATCTTGGTTTAAGAAGGAGAAGGAGGATCCCTTTTTAACTATGGGAGCAGCCGCAGTTAGAGCAAGAGCTTCACCAAATTCACCATCATCATTCAAGATTTTTGTTTCATTTGCTTTTAGTTTCATTTTTTGTCATAGAAGCTTTTCTCTACAATTGTAGAACAAAAGTCCATTTCCTATAAAATTGACTTTTTAAATTGGTGCATCTTCTTCTTGCTTTGATTTTGTTCTATCACTTTCACACCCTCTTCCCAATTATCCTAAGCCCTCACTTGCCTAGGGTGAGCTTGGGAGGAGGTCATTTTTGTCACGTAGTTGCTAAGTTAGAATTAGACTATTTTCCCACCAACATTTCACATTGCCATGTTTATTCAAAAACCCTAAAAAAATATATATTTAAAAAATATCAAAAAGAAAGTTGATTTCCATTTCCAAGTAAGAGACATATTTTGCAAACATTTAGCCTCCTTAGATGACCCTAGATACTTCCCTATTTAGGTCTTATAAGTTCAAAAGCGAACCGATATTACGCATTGCAATGACTCATAAAAACATAATTTTACAAACTACATAAAATTTGTATCACTTTTTGGCGTCGTTGCAGGGGAGGCATGGCTTTGCATTCATTTATTTCTCTTTCTGGTTAAGTGGATCTCATCCCATTTTCTCTGTTTCTCTTGTGTGTGCAAGAACTATGGGAAGAAGGCAGGATTTTGGAAGAGAGAGCTAAAAGTCCCTTTTCTTCCCTAAGATTTCAGGTTGGTTCCTCTTTTCTGGTCACATAAATCATTAAAACTACCAAAAAAATATTAAACTTGGCTTTCAAGATCCTAAACAACTTAATTAAGTGGAGTGGTGCAAATTAAAAGCTTTTTGTTGCTTGGTTGCACCATTAAACACACTTCACTTCAAGTGTTACTGTTCTGATTTTTGGATCTAGATTTCTATCCGGACTTCAAAATCTATTCCTAACACCGCAGGCCTCCTAAAGTCTTGAAATTTCACTCAATGATTCCAATTCAAGTAAGGAACATCTATTTTAAATTTAAGGATAGTTAGATTTGTATTTAAATTTTAAAAATTCATGGACTGTAGAGTGTTCATCTCCTCTAATCTTCCTATTTTGCTACTGTCTGTGAATTTTAGGAATTTTTATGCTCATCCAACTTTTATGATATTTAGCTTTCTATAATTCTTGTGAAATTATACACATCATATAAAATCATAAAAATTTTCTCAGGTCAATGGTGGTACTGAAAAGTCCAAAATGCCCTTGGGTATCCTTTCTAGACTTTGACACCAGCATAAAGAAAAATTCTGAAAACATAAACAAATTCCAAAAATCACAAAAAAATATATTTTTTGGAATCCTAGTTTGATTTTCCTTACAATAGTAGTGTCGTTTGCATTGTTTGGACCAGTACTAAAACTAAAACCTTAAAAACAAACTCATTAGTAGTAAAATTTCTATATTAGGATTCAAGTGATTAGGGTTTCCTTTTCATTTCTAGAGACCAACAACTTAAAGGAAAATTATCTTCACCAACACAACTTGTTTTACCTTTGTTTGTTGAATTTCAAACTTGTTTGAAACCTTAAAAAGAAAATACTAAAATACACTTAGCTAAATAAAATTCTAAAAGCAGAAAAATAAACAAAAATTGCGTGACAACTTGTTTGCTATTGGAATTACCTTCCAATTCCTACACACACCATAAAAATTGGAATAACAGAGCATTACCCAATTCAACGCCCTCCACATTCCGTGTGCAATTTAGTCTCGTAGGCCTAAATAAAAATTGTAGTAGTTTGACCCCTGAGGTTTCATCAAATTAGGCTTGCTATATTGGTTTTAAGTTTTCTCTAGTTGATACCAATTCTGTTATCTATATCTGGTTTAAGGCTGAGGGGTCGTGTCAAACGACTAAGTGCAGGTTTGCACAAGCCCTTGGGGATTTTCCTGGGAAATGCTTGGGCCTAAACCTCCCCTTATGTAGCTTGGCCAGATTTGTTAATAGAATGGGTATTCACTATTGTTTTCTTATTTCCTAGGTAGATCAAGTCTTTGGTTAAATTTTTAGGGAGTCACATTTAAGTTTGGTCTGGAATTTTGTTTGATTGATTACATACTTTCTCTCATCTCCATCTCTTCTCCTCCCCTCCCGTTCTTCCCTTTTATGCACGGGCAACGGTCTCAAGATCCACACTTGGAGGGAACATTTGATTTTGCCCCCGTGCAAAAAGATCGCTTCTTCCGTTTTATGAAAAAATGAAAAATGAACAAAATAGGTCCACTAATCCTTCCACTTCCACCTCTAATCCCACTTCTAATCCCAATTCTGACCCTTCCACCCAAAACCCCCCCAATTTTGACTTCCCACATTTGGAGCTTCCTAATGCTAGTTTTCCTTAATCACAACATCAAGCTCCCCAGCCTGATCTCTACACCTTGATGGTTGAGAAAATTGCTCAACTTAATGCCAATCAACAAGTGTTGATTAGGAAGAGCGAAAACCTAGCAACCAAAGGCCAAACCCACCACACTGTCAGCAGCTTGTCATTCCTCTAAAATATTTTTATGATCCTTCCTATTCGGTGGAATGACCAGGGTTGGTCATACTTGAGGGGGACTTTGAGATCAAGCCAATGGTTCTGAATTTAATTAAGCATTTCGATGGCATTCCTAGAGAAGACCTATTTAGCCACCTTGATGAACTCACTCTTCTTGCACAAACAACTAAATCCCGAAATGTGCAAGAAGACCTTTGGCTGATGCGGCTATTCCCAATATCTCTTAAGGATAAGGCCACTTATTGGTTCAAAACCATTGGCCAACCTATCAACGCATGGCCTTAGCTCAAGAGCGCCTTCCTCAAGAAATTCTTTTTCATTGGTCATACTAATTCCTTGAGAAGATCTATTAGAACCTTTCAACAAAAATCTAGCGAGTCTTTCCATGATTCTTGGGAAAGATTTTAAGATCTCCTAAGAAGTTGCCCGTACCACGAGATTCCTTTATGGTAGCTCATGCAGATCTTCTATCATGGATTAGAAGAGCAAATAAGACTTTTTGTTAATGCCTCGTGAGGTGGCAATTTCTTGAATAAGGATGCTGAGAGTGCCTACGACCTATTTGAAGAAATGAGTGAAAACTCATTAAATCAAGCTTCCATGAACACATTTTGCAGAACTTTAAACTCGTAGTTCGGTGTTCATGAAGTAGTCACCCAATCTATTCTTGTAACCCAAGATTATCTTCAAATGATTGCACAAAAACTCGACTAGATGCACATTAATAAAAAAAAATTGAGAAAAGACTTGCCCCACAAATCCAAGCTCCACATAGTCCACATCTGACCCAACCTAACATTCCACGAAGAGAAAATTTGCACAATCTTAACACTACCCCTGCTGATTATTACCAATATTCTGAGGCTGTCTATGATTCACTAGGGATTTACAACTATCCAAATCCTAACCCCACTCAAAATATTTCTGCCATCTAGGAACCATTTAGAAATTCTTCCTATTGGAAGGATTACTTGAGTCACTCTTGGAATAACCTGATTCCTCCCCAACCTTCAAATCAATTTAATGGGTTTGGGTCGAATCCGACCTCTCGTCCTGGGCCATCCCAATAAGACATAAATGCCCAGATGATGAGAACCCTACAGGAAGTGCAGACAAAGATGACGAAAGTAACCTACACTATCACAAATCTGAATAGTTAGAATGGGGTTACTCCAACTCAAAGACTTACAGGGCATTTGCCCTCCCAATCAATGCCCAACCCACATCACCAGAGGAACTAATATCCAGGTCGAAATCAAAATTGCACGAATTAGCCTCCTATTAATCCACCACCTTAGTAGCCTCCCAAGTTTCCACAACAATAGGCCCCCTACCTCCAAATAATAATTCGACTACACATGCAGTTACATTGAGGAGTGGGAAAACCACCACTATTCCTGGGCCTTCACAAAATCCTGGTGAAATCCACATTCCAGTGCAAATTGACTCTGCACAACCCCATCAGGAAGAGAAAGAAACACAAAATCTGAGGACACGACTCCTATCCCTTTTCCACAAGCTCTCTAGCCCACCACCAATAGAAAAAAGAAATCTGAGCTCACCATGGAACTCACGGATTTATTTGGGCAAGTTAAAATCAATATCACTCTCCTAGATGCAATCAAGTATATACTTGCTTATGCCAAATTTTTGAAGGAGATTGTTGAGTTTGGAAAACTACACGATTGAAGTTGGCTTCGAAAAACCCGCCACTGCAGTTCGATTTGCGAAGAAATCCATCAACAAATAAATTTATACCGAAACTCTAAGAATTTTAGGTCGAACACAGGGTGGCAGACGTTCAATTTAAAATGACGTTTGTTTAATTGTCACGAAGCAGATTAGCTAGTTGAATTAAATTTAAACTATCTACTTAAAGAATAAAGAATAGAAGACAGAGAGAATATTACAAATTAAGATAAAAGAGAGATAGAATAAACATGGAATTCATTATCACAAGTTGATGTTCATTATGATTACAACTATCCATTATGCTAGAAAGCAAGAAATCTACACTAGAAAATGGGAAATCTATTCTAGAAAGCACTAAAAGAGAAGATAAAGAGAGGTTATCCTCCTCGGTGACTGCTTGGAGGATGAGCCGGATGGGACGATGCTTGGAAGATGGGGGATGGAGTGGGAAAAAGGAGGACAAAGCAGGAAGAATCGGGATCAAGGTAGCACGTCATCATCATCGCGAGATCCACTTCCGGAATGGGGCTAAGAAAATTGGATTTTGTCTCTAGAATAGCATCCTGGGTGTGGGACAAGCTTTTCTTAAGCTTTGGAGAGGGAGAGTGGTGAAGGAAGGGATGAAGAAGAAGTGGAGGTCGGTTCTCCTTTTATAGTTGTAGGAATTGAGTGGAAAATGGTCATTTCAAGCTTAAAGCATTAAAATCAGGTCTTTACTAATGGATTTATCTGTCATTAAAGGTCAGATCATGGTAGACGTGTGCGCGACATGCACGCCTACTCACCAGCAACGCTCAAAACACATGCTCATGTCCTCCAAATCTTAGCCGTCCGATTGCAAGATGGGATGGCTCAAATTTCTCCTCGTGCGCTCCATCTACGCTTAACCACGCGTCCGAGTGCGATCGGGCGTGTGCAAATACATTTGATCGTGCATGTACGTGATTGGATGATTCGAGTCGCCCACAGCTGATCGTGTGGTCATGATTAAATGCTCATGCATTGCGGATGGCGAGTCGAATGCATGTCGCACGCTTGCGCAACACCACTCGACCACTATGCTAGCGGTGACTCTTTGTCGCGCTTACAATTTAAGCGTGCGTGCTTCACGACCATTCGATCAAGATCAAATAGCCCAGATCACACCTCACCGAGCCTTCAGAAGATGGGGAGTGGTGGTACGACTAATTTGGGCAGCTGTGATGGCACCACATGGCGCCATCATGGCCATCCATCTTCTCTGACATGTAGAAGGTGCCACGGATGTCGGATTGAGTCAATTTTTATGACATTAAGTTGTGATCATCGATCCAAACCCATCCGTTTGGTTGGATTTATCATCTGAAGTGTGGATTGGCACCATCTTGACTCTTGATCTTTAGGGTTCCTCAATCTCTATCTGGTGCTACAGATGTCCGATCAGGGCGATCTTGGAGCCGTTGAACTCCAATCGTTGCCCTGATCAGATCCGTATGGTTGGATCTTCGATCTGAGGCCCCAATTAAAAATTGCCCTATCCCTGACCATAAAAGGAGACAATTACTATGCAATTTATCCAATTTGTCATAAATGCGTAATTATGCTTGTTATACAATATTTACAGTGCATGATGGTACTATGACACTAAGAACATGAATTAGCTAGTTAGATGTATGCACAACACACCCCCATGACTATCTTTCGCTAGTCCCTAGCAAAAGCTATATGTTATTTATAAAAAAATTAGGGTTGGATTACTTTGCCAAAAGTCAATTTCAACATTAAGAAATTTTACTTAGGACATGAACTTTCAATGGCTCAACAACGTCCAGTTATCTGCCAAAATGCAGACCGCCTCACGTCCTCGCCTTATTCAAAGAAAGATCTCTTTTTATTCTTTTCTAATTTTTCTTTGGATTTTTGAGTTTAGGGTTATAGAGTGGCTTTCTATGGCCACTCAACCCACCCAAGCTTTGATGGGAACCCTAAGTTCTAAGCATCATTTTGTGAATGTGATAGACTCGTTGATCAGCTATCAGAATGGCCTTCAACTTTCTACGCCCCTAGGTGACCTTAAAAAGAATTCTACCTAAAGGTGTATCTATATGATCGGTAGCTTTCTTCTTACTTTTCTTTTTATGGGGTCAATGATCACGAGGTTTATTTTTTCACTTTGCAAATGATATCAGAAAAATATGTAGTCGCAAAATGTAATGTGGTAGAAAAAACCTCGATCAAAGTTATTAAAAAATTGAAATAATACCACACTTCAGGTCGTATCACAGGGAGACATAGAACCAATAGGATCACCAATAATCATGTTCAAGAAAAATAATTTGCCATTGATATCAATGCATCTGGGCGGAAAGAAAAGAAAACACATTAACTAGTAATTCCAATTCTTCAATATTGTCATAAATAATCAAGAACAGAAGGGCCTCCCACAAAATTCCCGTAATAAAGAATCAATATCAAAATTCCATTATTTGTCAATGGTAATGAATGTAATTTTTAATTTAGCCAAAAATAAGGGATTCGCTACCGTGGAGGAGGAGAGGATGCATGGGGAGGAGGAGAGGATGGTCGGCCTTGCCGTGCTCGGAGGAGGTTGGCGTTGTCGAGAGCTTCGCGTCAGAGGTTGCACTGAGGAAAACGGTGGCTGGTGGTGGCCATCTGATGGGAAGGTTGGGCAGCGGTGGTGCGTGGCCATGGGGATGTTGTCGGGCGCGGTGATGTCGCAGAACTGCTTTCGAGGGAGAGGTTGTTACTCCGGTGACGTTGGCGGAGAAGATGGTGGTCGAGAGGGGTAGCTACGAGTAGGAGGTGACCAGCCGGTTGATGGGTTCTTCTTCCCTATTGGCTGTGAAGAAGGAAGATGGAGGTATTGCAGCCACGCGCATGTATGGTGGCTGGCGGTGATGGCTGGTTGAATGCGTGCGCGTACCTTCACGTGGAAGATGGGTAGCGCTGGTGGGTCATTGACGTTGAGGAGAGGACTGCTATGAGGAGAAGAGGTCAGAGGCACAGTGGGGAGATCAACACGATCGCTGGAGTTGTTGTCGTGAAGGTGCTGTGATACCATTACCGAGCGAGAGAGAGGTTGATGCTGTCAAGGGTGGAGTGTAGAGGAGCTGAGAGAGGTTGTGGTCGTGCCTTGCATCGAGGAGAGACGACATAGAGGATGTCGATGCGAAGAGAGTCCAGCTATGATTCACGGAGGAGATGCGGTGGTGGCACACGCAGAGGCGGACACGGTGGCAAGGCTGGACAGGGTCGACGAGGAAGCTCTCAGTTAGTGCAAGGAGGTTGTGGACACAGCGAGGGGGTGCAGTGGTTTGCTACTGAATGGGCGTGAGAAGGAGGCATGGTGGGGAGATCGGTTGTGTGCTGGTCTTGGGCGTCGACGTCAAGGGGTGGCGGGGTGTTTGTGTAGTCTAGTGAGAGAGAGAGAGAGAGAGACGTGGTCGGGCCTGAGACCATTGGGTCTCTTCTTCACTAGAGAGGGAAAGCATGGAGGAGGGGCCGGTGGACGTGGTCTCTGTGCATGCAGAGAGGTAGAGGGAAGAAGAACGAAGGTGAGGGGGTGAATCGTGATGGTGGTCACGATGCAAGGTGAGGGTGTTGGCGGTGTCGACGGAGGCTCGCGGTCGTGGATGGGCGCGTGGTGAGGGGAAAGAGATGGAGGCCATTTTCCTTTTTTTTTTCCAGGGAAGCTGCTCCCTCTTTGTCATTTTTTTCCTGTTAAATAAGGATAAAATGAGAGAACGAGAGAGAGATAGAGTCAAAGAAGGAAAGAAACCAACAATCAACCGTGATTTAGTGTTGCCATTTGAGGGAGATAGACATAAGGAATCAAAGAGATTTTAGGGAAAATAAGGAAGGGATTAAGAGATGCCAAGGAATGATTCTTTTGCCAAATTTTACCAAGATAAAAAAAATCCCACAATGTAACATCTCAAATCCATATTCGATATGAAGTCCTTGCCTTTAAAGTGAATAATCAATTCTTTCACATAAATATTCAAGTAATTAATGCATGAAATGATACATTCAAGGCTTTCACATTTTGTGACAATCACCATGCCTTAGATTAAATTATGCTCCAAATAATTCCATACTTAAGCACTAAATTAGTCGACTCAAGTGGACCCATCAAATACCCCCATGCCGAAGTTTTGCTAGTCCCGAGCAAAATCATATGAACCAGACTAGGTCTCCACGCCAGATTTTACCATTAGGATGCCTTATCGTACCGTACTCTAGAAATTAGATTGAAATACCAACTATAGGCCTAAAGGTACTCAAGTACCAGCCAAGATACGGACCTGACCAGCCTCAGTCTTGAGTCTGCTGCGATGGTTTCTAATGCCCGCAAAAATTGCCCGAAGGTTCGTTGACCCTAGCGGTTAAAACACCAATGCATATGTGCAGAAAGGTTAGGTTCAGTTTTGGCAGTGCATTTTTAGTAAGAGAGAGGGGGGAAAATATTATTTTGAGAGTTTTCTCTCTTTCTTTTTAAATTCCCCTAGACTTAACATTGGATTGGCCCTACACACAATCTATTTTAGATTACTTGTCCCCACCATCAATCCTCGCAGGGTCCCTGGCAATCGATGCTTCGAGATAGCACCGCCCATGGCAACCCCGAGAACCCTAGCTTTCGACACTTCGGGAAAGTGCCACCCATGGCATTCTGTAGCTAGATCCAGACCCTGGAATCGACATTTCAGGATAGTGCTACCCACAGCATCTGAACCAGCACAAGATGCTTCTGTGCCCCTAGTACGATATTTAGATATCCTAGGAGACAAGCATCGAGGAGATGATATGTTATAACGCATCTTCAAGGGGCTTATTTGACATTCCTTCTCTCCACGTCGGGAACTCATCCAATCAACTTGTGTCTTCAAGCCTCTCCTAAGTCAACTTTTCGGGAAAACATTTTCAGAACAAACACTTTTTGGTATTATTCTTTGTTATACGCACTGAACCAGGCCAGTGTATGATTTTTGGGTGCTCAGGTTACCAAGTTCCGCAAACCAAATGGCAGGCAACTGGCCGAATACTCCCTATGCCTTAGCCTTAATACATCAGCCTTGCAACTCCCTCAACCTTTTGAGGAATAGTCCATATCTTAATAAATACATGAGTGTTTAAGCCCTAAAATTGACCTAGAAGGCCTAAAGTTGGTATCCCTCACTTATCCCCTTTTCTTTAGTACTTTTAGGACTTAATTCATCATCCAATCCAGCCTGAAACTTAGGTGACTCTTTCGTAATCACATGCTGGGACTAAGATGATTTTTCCATGCCTGTCTTTTTCCTTTGGCTCTTTCCTTTTCATTTCTCTTTTTCTTCTCTCTCTCTTTTTTTTTTTTAAAACAAAACTAAAGTCCTAATTATGCATGCAGAATATGTATAAATGTTATAAACAACCTCAGGTTATACCCCTCCATGCCTAGATCAGACAATGTCTGCATTGGAAAGCCAAAACTAGGAAAGACAACCTAAGGTGGCGAGCAGTTGGAGCTAAGGCTCCTCCAATCTGTAGGTGTCCAATACCTGGCCATTAGAAAGTGTAACATAAGGTTTCAAGCACTGGCCATTTACCTTAAATGTCTCACCAGATGAGGGATTCTGAATTTCAACTACACCATGCGGGAACACCTGCGTGATAGTGTATGGCCCATCCCAACGGGACTTCAGTTTCCCAAAGAAAAGCTTGAGTCTAGAATTGGAAAGCCAGACCCGTTTGTGGGGCTCAAAGGTTTTGCGAAGGATGTGTTTATCATGAAATTCCTTAGTGTGCTCCTTATAAGCTTGAGCAGTGTCATAGGCCTCATTCCTCAATTCTTCAAGCTCGATCAGTTCTAAAAAGCAAGCATTACCTTCGTGTTCTAGATCCATGTTGACATTCTTAATAGCCCAATAAGCTCTATGTTCAATCTCAACAGGCAAATGGCAAGCTTTGCCATACACTATACGGAAAAGGGACATACCCAAGGGGGTCTCATAAGCTATTCTGTAAGCCCATAGAGCGTCATCTAATTTCTTCGACCAATCATTCCTGTCGGGTCTTATAGTTTTTTCCAGAATTTGTTTGATCTCCCTATTTGACACTTCAGCCTATTCACTCATCTGCGGATGATACGAGGTGACCATGTTGTGGGTGACACCAAAACTTTTGAGGAGACAGGCGAAGTGTGCATTCCTGAAATGAGGTCCCCCATCACTAATGATCATCCTTGGGTAGCCAAATCAGGAAATGATATTGGCCTTTACGAAAGGTAGGACCACGGAGTGATCGTTGGTCCTTGTCGAAATAGCTTCTATCCACTTTGACACATAATCAACTACCATGAGGATATATTCAAAGCCATGAGATGATGGGAAAGGACCCATGAAATCTATGCCCCAAACGTCGAATATCTCGATAGAAAGAATAGGTTGTTGGGGCATCTCATCTCTCTTGGCAATAGTTCCAGTTTGTTGACAATGAAGACAAGCCTCCACAAAGGTGTGTGTGTCTTTGAAAAGTGAAGGCCACCAGAAACCAGACTGGAGAACCTTATACGCAGTCTTCTTAACACTAAAGTGTCCTCCAGAGTGCAGTGTGTGGCAAAAATTCAAGACACTCTGTTGTTCCTCTTCCAGGACACATCTTCCTAACACTTGATCACGACCTATTCTAAAGAGCTCTGGGTCCTCGCAGTGATAATACTTGATGCTAGCGAGAAATCTATCTCGCTTATGCTTATTCCACGTACTACTGGTTTCACCAGTGACCAAGTATTTGCAAACATCAGCATACCATGATGTCGAAGGTTGTACCGCCATTATCGTTTCGTTAGGAAAGATGTCACAAATGTCTTCTGATGAGGTTGAAGCCTCAACTGGGATCCTAGACAAATGATCTGCAACAACATTTTCGACCCCTTTCTTGTCACGGATATCAAGATCAAACTCTTGTAATAGTAGAATCCACCGAATCAGTTGAGGTTTCATGTCCTTCTTTGTGAGCAAATGTTTTAAGGCTGAGTGATCAGTATAAACCACAACCTTGGATCCCAGAAGATAAGACCTAAACTTCTCCAAAGCAAATACTACCGCAAGAGGTTCTTTTTTTGTCACAATGTAGTTTTGCTGTGGATCCATAATTCTTACTTGCATAGTATAACACATGAGGCTTTTTATCACCCCGTTGACCAAGGACTGCACCCACAGCAAAATCAGAGGCAACACACATTAACTCAAATGGGAGGGTCCAATCAGGTGCTTGTAGGATCGGCACAGTTATGAGGGCCTCCTTCAAAAATTGGAAGGCCTTGGCACACTTTGCATCAAAAATGAAGGGAGTATCCTTCTCCAGTAGGTTGCAAAGTGGCCTAGAAATCTTGCTAAAGTCTTTAATGAAGCACCTATAAAAGCCAGCATGGCCTACGAATGAACGAATTTTCTTGACATTGGTGGGTGGTGGAAGCTTAGAAATGGACTCAACCTTGGCCTTGTCCACTTCTAAACCTCACTTGGACACTACATGCCCAAGAACAATGCCTTGTTGAACCATAAAATGGCTTTTCTCCCAGCTAAGCCCCAATCCTGTCTCCTCACAGCGGGTGAGAACTTTTTCTAAATGTGAGAGATAGTGGTCAAAGGACGAGCTGTATATGGAAAAATCATCCATGAAAACCTCATCGAACTCATCAACCATGTCCGAAAAGATGGACATCATACACCGCTAAAATGTTCCTGGAGCATTACATAGTCCAAATGGCATTCAGTGGAAGGAAAATGTGCCATAAGGACTTGTAAAAGTCATGCGCTCCTGGTCATCTTTAAAGACGACAATCTGATTGTACCCATAATATCCATCGAGAAAGCAGAAGTATTTATTCCTTGCCAATTTTTCCAGTATCTGATCAATAAATGGCAGAGGAAAGTGGTCTTTCTGGGTAGCGGTGTTTAAGCGGTGGTAATCGATGCATACCCTCCAACCTGTTGTGGGTTGGTGGTGACGTGCTCTGCTTTCTCATTAGTCTCCATCATGAATCCTGCCTTTTTGGGTACCACGTGAATAGGACTGACCCATTTACTATCAGAAATGGGGTAGATTATCCCCGCATCCAACCATTTTAAAATTTCCTTTTTCACCACTTCCCGCATGTTGCGATTTAACTGCCTCTGCATATCTCTGAAAGGTTTCACAGAGTCATCCGTTGAAATGTGATGCATGTAGAGAGTTGAGTCAACCCCTTTCATATCAGCTATAGTCCAAGCAATGGCTTCTTTGTGCCGTTTTATGCATTCAATTAGTGCTCCCTCCTGCATCTCAGACAGAGCAGTTGAGATGATGATAGGGAGAGTATCATTGGGCCCAAGGAAGACATATTTGAGGGTTGTAGGAAGTGGTTTAAGCTCCAATTCAGGAGCTTTCTGAATCAAGGGAATTATGTTCGATGTCCCCACCTCTGGTAGCGGATCTACCTTGATTGTCCATGGTGGGGAGAGGGACTCAGCTTTGACACCCAACAGCTCTTCTAATTCAGGCATATCTTCCCCTCCTTCAAAATTCAGAGTACGGTCCTTGGAAATGACGATTTGGAGAGGACCATAACACAAAAGTGCTGGTGTCATCTCCTCGATAATCTCATCGATCACCTTAATTTGGGAACAATCTTCTAATCCTAGTTGTTTATAGGCATGAAACACAATGAGCCGGATCTTTCATTTCCCAAAGCCCATCTTGAGTGCCCCTAATTTGCAATTGATTGATGCATTGGCTGTAACCAAAAAGGGATGACCCAAGATAATTGAGGGTTTCGTGGGCATGTTGGAAGGGTCAGTGTTTAATATCAGAAAGTTGATGGGAAAGAAATCCTCTACTCTCACCAGGACATCTTCTAAGAGCCCACGTGGTGTCTTCAGCGATCTATCAGCTACTTGGAGGATTACAGGACTAGGCTTCAAATCACCTCCTCCTAATAGCTCATAGACAAAGCTTGGCAATATATTAACCCTCGCGCCTAGATCGAGGAGAGCATCATCGATGCGTTGGTCTCTAATGACCACAGAAATATATGAGGCTCCTGGGTCCTTCATCTTGGGGGGTGTACCTTGCTATAGGACCGAGCTGACTCGATCTGGCAAAACGGCCCTAGCTTTGACCTATTTCCTAGATTTCCTCTTTTGGGTGCACAGGTCCTTTAGAAATTTAGCATAGGATGGTATTTGCTTGATAGCATCCAAGAGAGGCAAGTTAATGTGAACTTGCTTGAATGTCTCCATTATTTCATCCATCCTATCCTTGGCTCCAGATGAGCCAGCAACAGGTGCCGCAGGGGCAGATAAGCACTTAGGAAAAGGCACTCTCGGCCTCTGAGTGGAGGGGTTGTCATGGTGAGATAAAGGTGGAATGGGAACAACATCCTCCAGATGGGAGATTTCAAGCAAGGAAGGGTTGAGTGGTTCTTCCTTGGTGGATGTGTAGGTGCTGGTTAGAGTCATAGGAGGGGTGACCGTAGGAGCGAGTTCAGGTTTGGAGAGTTGCTTACCACTCCTCAACACGGTCACAGCCTTACGTGCTACCTTATGAAGGGCCGTTTACTCTTTGGGTTCTCCTCAGATAAGCTGGGCAATTTCCTAGGGTCACGTTGTCTAACAGCCTTAACAAGATGGCCAATTTGAGATTGCATTTCCTAGATAGCCTTATTCTGAGACTGAATGATCATACTTTGATTTTCTTGCATGGCCTTCATCATCGGTTTCAGATCGTCCATCTTAGATTTGTTAAGCTGAGGAGGAGACTGGAATTATTGTGCCTAAAAGGGTTGGGTGGGTTGGGCTCTTATATTCCCAAAATTTGAAGCATCACTTTGCTTCCAAGAGAAATTAGGATGGTTTCTCCATCCAGGATTATAGGTGTTTTCAAAAGGATTGTTCCTGGGCGATGGACGAAACCCTTGGGCAGCATTCAGGTTTGCTTGCACTAAATTGGGGAATTGATTGGCCAAATGGCACTCAATAGTGGCGTGAAGGGTGCTTTGGCAAATGGAGCATTCAAAAAGAGTCTGGACTTGGGAAGCAATTTGTGGGATAGTGTGTGGGTTAGTTGTGAGTCTTTCAAAGTTATGGATCAACAATTGTATCTGAAAAGCCAAATTCTGAGCTGCCCCAGCTTCACTAGCTTCAGCTTTCATTTGGAGGATGGATGGTTTCCTATCTTGATAAGCTAAGGTCAAGTGGATAGAATTGTCGCTCAGTGACTCAAATAATATCCAAGCCTCATCCTCTATTTTGGTGACAAAGGTTCCGGCACAAGCAGCACCTATGGTTTGCCTCTGCCTATCAGATAGTCCAGTATAAAACCTTTCTACCAACTGCCATTTAGGCACTTGATGGTGGGGGCATAGTTGAATCAGATCATTGAATCGCTCCCAAGTCTCATGGAAGTGTTCCCCATCTAACTGAGTAAAACCCATGATTTCCCTCCTGAAGTGGTTGGTTTTGCTCATAGGGAAGTATTTTTTTAAGAATTCTCCCTTAAGGGTGTTCCAATCATTCACCCTTGCATCCAAGGTGTGATACTAGTGTTTTGCCTTGTCCTTAAGGGAGAAGGGGAAGAGGGTTCTCATCAGAGCATCATCAGTAAAGTTATGAAGTTTCACCGTAAAGCTGACCTCGGTAAATTCATCTAAATGTCGGTAGGGGTCCTCCCTAGTAGTACCATAAAAGGAGGGCAACAAAGATATGGTATTGCTCTTGATTTCATATGGATTATCCCCTGCTAGTCATCTCAGTGTTTGAGCGGGTTGGTTGGTTGGAATGAAATAGTCCCTCAGGGTTCTTTATTGATTTGCTCCTTGATTAGCCATGTCTTCTCTTTTCTCTCCTTGGTGGGCTCTCCTAAGAATTCTCTCAGGTTCAGGATCAAACAATAGACTTCCCTCAAGAGAGCATCTACCAAGCATACAATAGCAAACACAATTCAAGTTCTTGTTGAATGAGTAAGTGAAACCTCCACTCCAAAGATAGGTCAAAAGGTCAAGGTGTTATCCCTCCGTTCCCACGTAAGTGGTATAAGGGGGTGATGACTTAAGATCTTGACCTTCTTTGTTGTTGAGGTAGAATTGGTTGATATAGATGTCCAAAAAGGTTATTCACTGCAATTACGTGACCTAATTCGACCTTTGAGTGCCCTAGGACCTATTTTTTGCTTAGATGATACTCCCAGGTGATCAAGTGAAAAGTTACTCCAAGGACGAACAAAGGGATGCAAGTAGGGCAAACCCTTCCTTTGAGGCGATTTGTGCATGGTGCCTTTTAACTACTCTTTTGTTATTTAAGGGGTGTCCCCCTCCGTGAAGTATCAAAACACTTGGTCAAAAGATAGTACCACCACCAAAAAGCACGATAGGAGGGTCTGCATCGATAAAGAGATTAGTGCCTATAGCCTTAAGGGATCTAGCCTTAGTGCAATCCCTAATGTGCGTGCTTACTGCCAGACGTGTGCATCACACCACAAATCATTTTTATTTTGAAAACGCAGACAAGTCCCTTTGAATCAGATCAAGTGTGATTTGGTTTTAAGGTGAAATCTGATTAGCAGTCCCAATTGCAGTTAGGCGACCACTGGATTAAGTAATTTCAGTCAGCTTTGTGGTCTTAAATTTTAACCCTAATGCAAATGCGTGAACAGGAGTTGGATGCAAAAGTTAGAAAGGTATACCTATCTCTAGCAATCTTCGTGCAATTATGCTCGCAATGCAACAATGAACTCTAATGTGCTGCTTAATCACCCCTAAATGCATGCACCTAAGGGCATGCAACTCCTAAATAGGCAGCACGATATTTTATTTTGTTTGTTTTAGAGGCAAGCAAGTAGAAATTTTGTTGCTTTCACAGGAAGAAAAAGTATAGCCCTAGCCTCTAAAGAATGTGGGGATAGACCCCCGAACATAAGCCCCAATTACTTCAAGGGTGAGAAGACAGAAATAAAACTACGACGAAGGAGAATCCCCTGTGAGAGCGGGATCCAGGTCTCCTACGTCTTATCCTCAAGGTTGTTGTCATCGCTTTGCTGCACCTGTCGCCCCGTCATATTCCTCGCAGTGAAAGATAAAGAATGATCAGATAAGTGCGCAGCTCAGAATAATCAGAAATAAAAATTAGGTGAATCTGTTGCATCTATTGCTTCCCCAGCAACAGCACCATTTGATCAAGAGGTTTTTTTTTGCTTTGCAAATGATATTATAAGAACATGTCGTTGCAATATGTAATGTGGTAGAAAAAACCTTGATTAAAGTTACTAAAATACTAAAATAATACCACACTTCTGGTCGTATCACAGGGAGACATAAAACCAATAACATCACCAATAATCATGTTCAAGAAAAATAAATTGCCATTGATATCAATGCATCACAGGAGGAAAGAAAACAAAACACATTAACTAGTAATTCCAATCCTTCAATATTGTCACAAATAACCAAGAACAGAAGGGCCTCCCACAAATTTCCCGTAATAAAATAATCAATATCAAAATCCCATTCTTTGGCGATGGCAATCAATGTAATTTATAATTTAGCCAAAAACAGGGGATTCGCTATCGTGCAGGAGGAGAGGATGGTCGGCCTTGCCATGCTCAGAGGAGGTTGGCATTGTCAAGAGCTTTACATCGGAGGTTGCACTGAGGAAAATGATGGCCGGTGGCAGCCGGCCGGTTAGAAGGTTGGCCAGCTGTGGTGCGTGGTCGCAGGGGTGTTGTCAGGTGCGGTGAGGTCGTAGAGCTGCTGTTGAGGGATAGGTTGTTACTCTGGTGACATTGGTAGAGGAGATGATGGCCGAGAGGGGTAGCTGCAATTAGGAGATGACCAGCCGGTTGATGGGTGATGGGTCGGCACAGATAGGTTGTTAATATGATATTTTTATCGTTGAAATGTGTATAGTGGTTAACCTAATTCAGACCTAACCATCTCTTTACAAAATTTTTAACCTGGCCTAATTGATTTTACCTTGTCACTTTTAGGCCCAGGGTCGAACTCAGGGTAGTGGGGTTCAAGTCGAATTTCTACGTTTTCCTTAAAACGCGTCTCTTCCGTTCGTTTATTCTGTTTTTGGTATTTTTCTTATTTAGGTTTTTTTCTGGTAATCCTTGTTCTTGAGGCACACCCTCAAAATTGTGTCCTTGGCTTTTAGCCAAAACAGAGTTTCAAAACACGTCTTGCTACTTGCAAGACGGGGTACCTGCAAATCAAAGATTATCTTTTCACTTTTATACCCTTTTTTTTTATCTTCTTACTAAGAAGGAAGCTAACAGATAGAAAGTAAATATAGTAGCTATAGATATATATTTATATGTAGTATATATATAAAGGGGTGGGGGTGGAGGTGACGATGGAGTGTAGCACTATGTCGAGTCAGTCGACGTCTAGAGAGACGCAACCAACACGACTATGTGCCGCGTGGAGTGTGGATGGAGGATGGATGATGTATGGGACCACGCTTTTTTGTACGCATGTATCAGGGAATATCAGCAACTGGTGCAGATATCCCCGCGATTCAGCGTATAATAAATAACATGAAAGTATATGTACATATGTATGTATATAAGTAAATATATCTATATATAGATATAAATGTATAGTTATATATGTATAGATATATATATATATAGATATATATGTGTATATATATGTATATAAGTATATATATATATTACTATATATATGTATATATATATATATATGTATATAAGTATATATGTATCTAGATATATATATATATATGTGTGTATATATATATAAGTATATAGATATGTATATATATTTATGTATATAAGTATATATGTATATATATAAGTATATGTATAAGTATATAGATATATATATACGTGTATATATATATATATAGAGATATATTATATATATATGTATGTATACATAACTATAAAGATATACTATGTATATAAGTATATATATATAATAGATATATGTATGTATATATATATATGTATGTATATATATGTTACTATATATAACTATACGTATAGTGTAAGTGTGTGTGTGGGTGTGTGTGTGTGTTGGTGTAGTGTGTGTCTGTGAGTGAGTGAAAAAGAGAGAGAGAGAGAGAGCGCGCCAGAGAGAGAAAGAGCGGGCGGGAGAGATCGCGAGCGCGGACGATGGCAACGAGTTAAGGCGTCTGCTCGCGGCGGCGGACGTCTGACGCCGCGTCGTCTGAAGGCGGAGGCGGACGTCTAAAGACGGCGGGTGCGGGCACGCCTTCGCGTAGGGTTCTGCAGGCCTGCGTGAAGTCGACGAGCGGGCGATGGCGCGGAGGAGCGAGCGTGGAGGTGGTTCTGCGGTGGTCGCGGAGGGTCGCGGGCGTCGGCGCGAGGCCGTAACCGGCCGCTGCAGTGCGCGCGGCGGCCGGTCGCGGGTGCAATGGCAGAGGCGACAGAGCAGAGGACGGAGCGGAGAAGTGCCCTGCAGGAGTGCTCGGAGAGCTGAGCGCCTGCGGGGAAGGTCGCGGAGGAGCGAGGGGAGGTTCTGCAGTGGTCGCGTAGGGTCGCGGAGGAGGGCATGGGGCGATGCGAGGCCGTAGCCGGCCGCTGCAGTGCGCGAGGCGGCTGGCTGCGGGTGCAACTGCGGCGTGGACAGAACGGAGACGGAGGCGGAGAACGCCCTGCAGACGCGCGTGGAGGTGGTGAGCGGCTGCGGGGACGGTCGCGGAGGAGCGGGGGGTGCTGCTGCTGCTGCTGTTGCCGCGGTTTAGCTGCTGCTGCTGCTGCTTCAAGCTTCGGACCTTGAAGCGGCAGCAATGGCGTGGAGATGAAAACGAAGAGAAAAGAAAACACCATGCCCACCTGCTCGTTGAAGAGCTGGGCGGTGGTGTTCCCACTGTGGTGGTGAGCACCACGGTGGGTTCTCCTGCTCGTCGGGTGCCTCCTCGACGGAGGGCCGGCGTATGGGAGGGGAGAACGGGCGAGGAAGGTGGTGGACTGCAGGGTGGCGTTTTTCAGCAACTGCCCCTCCCCTCGTCGCGAGGAAGAGCTGCGGCTTTATAGAGGAGGGGAGCATGGCGGGGAGGCATGGCAGCAGCAGGGAGAGGCGTTGGAGAGTGGCAACCGCAGGGAGAGGCATTGGCAGGGTATGGCATCGCAGCATGGAGTGCATGTGGGCGCGGGAAGAAGGCGGATGCGAGCGGGAATGAGAAAAAAAGAAGAAATCAAGAGGAAAAATAAAAAGGTGGAATTTGCAAGGAGGCACTTGAGATAAAATGTGAATTACGAAGCCATTTATTCATTTCTCCTCCTCTCATGATTAAATGCATGCATGCAACCATTTTTTACAAATGTGGCTATAGGATTATAATATACATAGTTAATGCTAGGAAATAGCATAAGAAGGCATTATTAAAGGCATGTTTTGAGGTGCAAACATATACCCCCATGCCTATCTTTTGCTAGTCCCTAGCAAAACTGTATTTAGAAATAATCTTAAGCTGAAGATTTTCTTCTGAGGTGATATAGGTGTGTTATTTATCGAATATTGTGAGAACCAATTGTAAAGAAGACTACCAGTACTTTAAGTCTCACATGACATAGATCATGTCTCAACTAACCAGGACTCTTGATATTTAAACCTTAAGTACGATTTCCAGGACCCAGGAGGTTTTTGCTGTACTCGAGACCTCAAGAGGTTATGGTTTGTGCATAGTGAAGGATCAAGACTGACCAGATGAGCCTTAAGACTCACTCCCAGGGTTTCACGAATTTTTAAGTATAGGTTGGTCCCAATTTCAGCTCGTGTTTTCGGATTGACCCTTAAGATGATTACGGAAAACTCAACTCCCATTTTCGAAAAACAAATTATACAGACATTTATGATTTTTTTTTTTTTTTGAAACATATGTCAGTATATCTCTTACAACACATTTTGAAAGAGCACACTTTTTTTTTTTTTTTTTTTTCATTTTGGTGGGAGAGTTTCTTTTTGGTGGAAAGAGCCACTCTTAAACACAAGAATAAAGCTTGGGATAAAAAGTCTACCTGCACGCACAGGTAAGGACTCCACCTTTCCTAATGAACACTAGGGTTGGATCTTATGTTCACCTGATCTTTCCTGATATGTGTAGTGTGAACCAAGTTTACTTAAGCTCTCAAGAAAAAGCAAACCAACGAATCCTGTACTGGTGTCTCAGGTACAAGAAACGTTCTTAGTTAGGAGAGATTTTGATCTATTTCGTCAATGCTTTAAGTGAATTAAGCCGAGCCTGAGCGAATCAAGCTTCTGTGGCCTGGAAATTCTTCAAAACAGAGGTTGAATATCCATAAACACTTATTGTATTTTTTGTTTCAGCTTTTAGATCATTACTAAACACCATTTATTACTAATATATATATATATTTATTTTTCTTTTCTTTTCTTTTTTCTTTTTCTTGCATATTTATAAATAGGTGGTAATTGTCTGATACCATAAAATACCCGGATCCTATGGATGCCTATCCACCCCCCCATGCCAAACAATGTTATGTCCTCATATGCATGCAGGGAAAGGCAGAGAACGGACGACAGATCGGGTAACAGGAGCTGAGGTTCACGGTATAAATCAGGGTGGAAGGGTGGGTGGATGGTGGGTGGTGAAGAGAAAAGCGAAGTAATCGCGATAGAGGCGTGAAAAGTAATGGTGGATGGTGAGAGATTTGGCGTTTTCTGGGACGAGAGTGTCCCAGGCGGATCAGAAAATAGATCAGGAAGAGGAAGTTGGCCCTTAGATTGGCCAAGAAGGGGGGCTTTTTGGATAGATGGATCCAAAAGGGAATAGCCCCGGTGAGTAAGATGTGGGCTCAAGGTCCCAGTGTGGATTTGCAAATCCGCCTGATTTAGCGGGAAAGAAAGGGCAATCCGGTCTTCCATAGTGTGGACCGGCGGTGAGCAGCAAGGCAATGACTCAGACCACGAGGTATGGGAAGCGGAGAAAACCTCGTCAGAAGTCTGGTCAGGAGAAGGTACAGGAATAGGGAGGGATTGGGGAACGTCACAGTTTGTGTTGGTCAGGCAGTCATCAGGTAATTCGCAGCAGTCAGAATCGACTCCAATTAGTTCGATACACGTACTGACAGTCACGTCCTCGTCAGACGTGTCATCCTTGATGTGATCACTATCATCATAAGAGTGCGGTGCTGCAGCGGGATTAACCTGAAATCCCGGAGGAATACTCGGAGCTTGCAGAATTTGATGAACCTGTTCCTGAGAAGGTTGTACCTGTGGTTGCGGACCACAGGGTACAAAGTTTTGCGGGTTTGGAACAGGTTGGGCGGGAAAAGTGCCCTGAGATCGAGTCGCCATGCTTAGTTGACTGATCTCAGCATTCTGCTGCGCCAAATGCTGAAGAGAGGTCATGTTTTCTTTATGGCGCTTTAACATTTCCGTCATCATTCGCATCAATTTATCAAGAGGTTTTGATGCGTGTTTGGTTTTCTGTACACAAGGGCCTGATGGCAGAGTTGCCATAGGATTAGACTGGGCCCTTCGGATGATGGGTGCGGACGATCGCATTGGTCCACCAGCGGGGTTTCAACGCTGCGGGTTGTTGGACCATGCAAAATTGGGATGATTGTGCCACCCTGGGTTATACGTGGCAGAAAACGGGTTATTCCCCAGGGTGCAGGCATCTTCTATGCCAGAAGACGTGTCCGCATATGTGTCCGAGTACACGGAGGCTTGGTCCTCCGTGTTGAAATACTGGCTCACAGAAGCCAGTTCCACATGACTTACCGAGTCGCTTGGAGCGACACTCGATAAGGAAGGTCTTCCAGGGTTTCTCGGGATAAGCCTGGTGTTGAAAGAATTGAAATTGTGACGAAGTGGTGAGGCGGGGGTGTGTGCCATGTTTGTGGAGGAGGAGGATGATTCGGCTCTTTTTCTAGATTTATCAGTTAATACAAGCAATTCAGGGTTTTGTGACCTCCTCCCAAACATGCACTACCGCAGGAAGAATTGGGGAGATGAGAAGGGAAAAGGGATGAGAGAAATGACGCCGCAAAGGTACACTTGATTACAAATCAATACAGTCAAGTTCCTAACCTCTACAGTGTGCCCTTAGACCTAAAGATCTAAGTTACCTACTATCACGAACTACGGAACCGAATGCGAGCACCGCGGAACCACCGGGCCAGATTGAAAGGCCGTTTGCCCCAGTCTTAGACACCCGATAGCACGCGGGAACTCTCACCAGCACGTAGTCGCTACACACAGGTAGTTAGACCTCCAATCCTTAGTAAGGGTCAAGTTACTACCAGTTTTAATTAGAGGCTTAGGGTCAAATGCTTTTGGAATGTGAAGGGCGTTGTTTACGGGTAATGCCCAAGTGATTGATTTTAAGAGTGTGTAAGAACAAGCATGCAACGGGGAAATCTCCCCGAATTGAAGTTTTTATTGGCGAATGGTTTTTAGAGTTAAGCCTTAAGTAGTATGAATTTTAGGGTTTTGCTGAATTACCAATTCAACCAATCTCCGGGTTTTGCAAGAATACAGGTTTTCTTTCTAAAGCCCAAGAAACCCTTCTTCAATTATCAGTTAGTTAATGCATGCTAAAATGCAATGGGCTACCCTAAATGGAGATTTCTATGTGTGGATGCGCGAATCAATTTTATACCAATGTAAAAGGGAGCCAAAGCACTTAAATTCAAGTGCTCCCAATCACCAGAAAGATATCCACACACAAGGCTTCAACCAACAGATAAAGAAACTAAAATTGTTGGGGTTGAAGTATTCAGGATCGAATCACAGGCAAGTTTGAAAAGTCGTGGTGGGGTTGGAATCAACTAAATTCCAAGTCTCCCCACCAAAAATGTGATCCTGAATTAAAGATAAGTGAGGCAAAAAGAGGGATACAAGCAATCTTTTTCTTTGCCTCAAAGAATACTTCCCACGGCGAAAAATCTAAGAATCAAGATTCTAGGATTTTCGCTATGCGAAGTAAGGTGGGAAATCCCGGGGCAGTGGGAGTGAAGACAACCAATCAATCAAGTGAATTTTAATCCACTTGCCCTCAAGAAATCCCAAGAAGTTTTTCTAGTTTTTAGTTTTAAATTTTTTTTTTTATTGTTGTGGCAAGTTAACCCTAATTTGATGAGAAAAGAAAACTTACTTGTTCGGCAACGTGTGCGAGCTCCAATGCGATGTCGGCGTCTTCACGCTCTCGTTCGCGCCTTGGATCTGCTCACGTCCTCGACTTCGTCAGCCTTCTTCTCCTTCCACCAGGTTCACCTGCACACCAGAAACAACAATACCCGTGAAGAGAGAAGAGACAAATTTAAAGGAATTGGATAGAAGCTTACTCGAAAGTGCACCTCCCCGTCAACGGCGCCAGAAAAGTTATGATGGGTCGGCACAGATAGGTTGTTAATATGATATTTTTATCGTTGAAATGTGTATAGTGGTTAACCTAATTCAGACCTAACCATCTCTTTACAAAATTTTTAACCTGGCCTAATTGATTTTATCTTGTCACTTTTAGGCCCAGGGTCGAACTCAGGGAAGTGGGGTTCAAGTCGAATTTCTACGTTTTCCTTAAAACGCGTCTCTTCCGTTCGTTTATTCTGTTTTTGGTTTTTTTCTTATTTAGGTTTTTTTCTGGTAATCCTTGTTCTTGAGGCACACCCTCAAAATTGTGTCCTTGGCTTTTAGCCAAAACAGAGTTTCAAAACACGTCTTGCTACTTGCAAGACGGGGTACCTGCAAATCAAAGATTATCTTTTCACTTTTATACCCTTTTTTTTTATCTTCTTACTAAGAAGGAAGCTAACAGATAGAAAGTAAATATAGTAGCTATAGATATATATTTATATGTAGTATATATATAAAGGGGTGGGGGTGGAGGTGACGATGGAGTGTAGCACTATGTCGAGTCAGTCGACGTCTAGAGAGACGCAACCAACATGACTATGTGCCGCGTGGAGTGTGGATGGAGGATGGATGATGTATGGGACCACGCTTTTTTGTACGCGTGTATCAGGGAATATCAGCAACTGGTGCAGATATCCCCGCGATACAGCGTATAATAAATAACATGAAAGTATATGTACATATGTATGTATATAAGTAAATATATCTATATATAGATATAAATGTATAGTTATATATGTATAGATATATATATATATAGATATATATGTGTATATATATGTATATAAGTATATATATATATATTACTATATATATGTATATATATATATATATGTATATAAGTATATATGTATCTAGATATATATATATATGTGTGTATATATATAAGTATATAGATATGTATATATATATATGTATATAAGTATATATGTATATATATATAAGTATATGTATAAGTATATAGATATATATATACGTGTATATATATATATAGAGAGATATATTATATATATATGTATGTATACATAACTATATAGATATACTATGTATATAAGTATATATATATAATAGATATATGTATGTATATATATATATATGTATGTATATATATGTTACTATATATAACTATACATATAGTGTAAGTGTGTGTGTGGGTGTGTGTGTGTGTCGGTGAAGATGTGTGTGTGTTGGTGTAGTGTGTGTCTGTGAGTGAGTGAAAAAGAGAGAGAGAGAGAGAGAGAGAGCGCTAGAGAGAGAAAGAGCGGGCGGGAGAGATCGCGAGCGCGGACGATGGCAGCGAGTTAAGGCGTCTGCTCGCGGCGGCGGACGTCTGACGCCGCGTCGTCTGAAGGCGGAGGCGGACGTCTGAAGACGGCGGGTGCGGGCGCGCCTTCGCGTAGAGTTCTGCAGGCCTGCGCGAAGTCGACGAGCGGGCGATGGCGCGGAGGAGCGAGCGTGGAGGAGGTTCTGCGGTGGTCGCGGAGGGTCGCGGAGGGTCGCGGGGGTCGGCGCGAGGCCGTAACCGGCCGCTGCAGTGCGCGCGGCGGCCGGTCGCGGGTGCAATGGCAGAGGCGACAGAGCAGAGGACGGAGCGGAGAAGTGCCCTGCAGGCGTGCGCGGAGAGCTGAGCGCCTGCGGGGAAGGTCGCGGAGGAGCGAGGGGAGGTTCTGCAGTGGTCGCGTAGGGTCGCGGAGGAGGGCAGGGGGCGATGCGAGGCCATAGCCGGCCGCTGCAGTGCACGAGGCGGCCGGCTGCGGGTGCAACTGCGGCGTGGACAGAATGGAGATGGAGGCGGAGAACGCCCTGCAGACGCGTGTGGAGGCGGTGAGTGGCTGCGGGGACGGTCGCGGAGGAGCGGGGGGTGCTGCTGCTGCTGCTGCTTCAAGCTTCGGACCTTGAAGCGGCAGCAATGGTGTGGAGATGAAAACGAAGAGAAAAGAAAACACCACGCCCACCTGCTCGTTGAAGAGCTGGGCGGTGGTGTTCCCACTGTGGTGGTGAGCACCACAGTGGGTTCTCCTGCTCGTCGGGTGCCTCCTCGACGGAGGGCCGGCGTATGGGAGGGGAGAACGGGCGAGGAAGGTGGTGGACTGCAGGGTGGCGTTTTTCAGCAACTGCCCCTCCCCTCGTCGCGAGGAAGAGCTGCGGCTTTATAGAGGAGGAGAGCATGGCGGGGAGGCATGGCAGCAGCAGGGAGAGGCGTTGGAGAGTGGCAACCGCAGGGAGAGGTGTTGGCAGGGTATGGCATCGCAGCATGGAGTGCATGTGGGCGCGGGAAGAAGGCGGATGCGCGCGGGAATGAGAAAAAAAGAAGAAATCAAGAGGAAAAATAAAAAGGTGGAATTTGCATGGAGGCACTTGAGATAAAATGTGAATTACGAAGCCATTTATTCATTTCTCCTCCTCTCATGATTAAATGCATGCATGCAACCGTTTTTTACAAA
Organism: Thalassia testudinum; assembly: GCA_037157565.1. Classification (NCBI taxonomy): domain Eukaryota; kingdom Viridiplantae; phylum Streptophyta; class Magnoliopsida; order Alismatales; family Hydrocharitaceae; genus Thalassia; species Thalassia testudinum. The sequence continues at coordinate 123,227,908 of JAZHRO010000014.1, read as the reverse complement.
TGTGGCTATAGGATTATAATATACATAGTTAATGCTAGGAAATAGCATAAGAAGGCATTATTAAAGGCGTGTTTTGAGGTGCAAACAATGGGTTCTTCTTCCCTATTGGCGGTGAAGGAGGATGGAGGTACTGCAGCCATGCACGTGCGAGGTGGCTGGCGGCAACGGCTGGTTGAAGGCATGCGCATACCTTCGTGTGGCAGATGGGTGGTGTCGGTGGGTCTTCGACGTCGAGGGGAGGACTACTGCGAGGAGAAGAGGTCAGAGGCATAGTGGGGAGATCAGCACGATCGCTGGTGTTGTTGTTGTGGAGGTGCTCTGCTCCTATTGCTGAGTGGGAGAGAGGTTGGCACTGTCGAGGGTGGAGTGTAGAGGAGCCGAGAGAGGTTGTGGTCGTGCCTTGCGTTAAGGAGAGACGTCGCAGAGGACATCAACGTGAAGAGCATCCTGCTGTGATGCATGGAGGTGATGCAGTGGCTTTGCACGTTTGGTACATGACTGCATCGAGGTACATGTTTGGTAGGAGATCCTTAAGACCATCCTTGAGGCCTCCTTTAGTCATTCACTCCTGCCGAGGCCAGGCCTCGACCCCCGTGTTTGTGCAACAACATGATTGCATTTTTGCACAGTTTGTTTATTTAGGATTTTAAGTCCTTGCAATGCACAAAAATGGATTCACTTTTAAAATATATAACCTAGATAATGGGGTATCTAGGGTCGTCCAAGGAGGCAATATGCTTGCAGATCAAATCTCTTGCTTGGAAAATAAATCTCAACTTTCTATTTGGTCTTTTCAATATATCCTTTTTATGTTTTTGAAAAGAAGGCAATATGCAAAGTTGTTGGCAGGAAAAAATTACTACACCTACTATGTTAATCTAAGTAACAAAAATTATCGTCCTTCTAAGCTCAACCTACACCCATGAAGGTCTAGGTTAATTAGAAAGGAGGAGTGAAACTATAATAAAGATAAAGCAAGGTAATGCAATAAAAAGAGTGCAACAAGAAATCAAGGCAACTTCTTTTTTTATATTAAAGGAAATTGTCTACTAGTAAATGAATGATTCTACAAAAAATTGAAAAACAAAATAAAGGTAAATCCTTTAGATGATGATGGCCATGAAGAGGGTGAAGCTCTTCTTGCACCAAGCCTGGTAGCTCCTGGGCTTGAAAAGAAGGTCTTCAGCTCCTTCATTCTATAGCTCTGCCAAGATGACGTCCTCTAAGGCAAACCCTTAAGGGGCATGCCCTATGCTTCTCTGCATGGGTGGACGTCCACCCTAAGTCCTTTTCCTGGCCATCCTCGAAGTAGAAGATTCCTCCTCCTTGGCATGGCACAAGAAAGGTGTGGGGAGAAGAAGGCACCAAGGGGGCAGGTGATGTTTCCCCTTTATCTCCTTCTCTAATCTCTATTCTTGGCTATAGATGTAGGTAGGTCTAAGGTGGAATAAAACACTAATGGAGGAAGAAGAAAAATGGTGGTAGGTGATAGGTTTATATAGAGTAGGGAGGGGGCATAGGTGGCTCTTTGAATGGATGGCTAAGATAAGATATGGGGGCCAGTTGGGGATACTAGGGGTAAGGGTGATTGGCACCAACCCAAGGGTTACCTAGGTGGTGGTTATGGGTGGTGGCACCACTTGAAGTTGGCGCCAAAATGCATTCTAGAAGGGGGGCTTAGGTTGCGCCAAGTAGGGTTCTAGAAGGAGGGGTAGATGGGTGGCTAGGATGGGTTATATGGGTAGGTGTAGGGTTAGGATGGGGGGATTTTGGAGGGAATTTTTAGGGCCAAAATGGGGGTAGTTATAGGTGGTTTTGGTGCCATTTAGTGGTGTCTTTTTGTGGTAGTGGGTAGGCTAGGAGGTGGCGCCAAAAGGAGTAGAGTGGAGCTAGCTTAGGTGAGCCTAGGTAGGGCTTAGTTGGTAGAGCTAGCTAAGGAGGGTTTTTAGGTTGTGGATTGCCAAGCAAACTGGGGCCTAGCCAAGCTAGGCTAAGCTAGTGGTGTAGTAGAGGAGGAGGTATTGGAGCTAGGGTTTGAAGAGAGGAGGTGAGGAGGAGAAGCCAGGTGATTGAAATAGAGCTAGCAGCTGCAGAAGAGGTTAGCATGTAGCTACTCTAGCTGGCTTAGCTTGCTAGTTCTTTGCTAGTTGCTAAGCCAAGATAAAGTGAGCTAGCTTCTACTAAGGTGAGGTGGGTCTGGTGCTCCCGGGGAGGATTGAGCTGGTTGAAGCAGCTAAGATAGCTTAGCTCAACTAAGTTGAGCTAAGCTGAGGCCCCAGGAGCTGCACTTAAGCTTCCTGAGCAAGAATGAATTCATCTTCAGCTAGCTGGAGTTGAGTCAAGATGGATGTAGGTGGACCTGAGCTGGGGTGAGCTCCAGTCAACTCAGCTAAGCTAGCTAGAGCTCCCTGTAGACAAGTGGGAGCTGAGATGAGCTTGACTCAACTAAGTTGAGTTGGATCAGGGTGAGATGAGATGAGCTCTCTTGATCTACCTTTCAGCTGAGATGAGCTGAGTGGAGTTAGGATGAGCTAACCCTAGTTAAAGTGAACTGAATTCCAACTATGGTGTGCTGGATCAAGTTTAGCTCCAGCTAGTGAGAGCTTCTCCTTCAGTAGTTGCCTTTCTAAGTGCTAGGGTTGTAGGGATTTGGCAATCTATATATCCCTAACACTCATAAAAATACATTAAAAAGACAATAAAAAGTGCAATGCATGCCTAACTTAATTAATCCTAAATGCAGCCCAAAAACCTATTTGCAGAGTAAATTCCTAAGAGCTTGGTTTGTTTTAGTGCATAAGAATAATGATAAACTGCCATTTATCACACCCACATGCTTATCTTTTGCTAGTCTCTTAGAAAAACTTTAACTTTTATAAAATGGAAATTTTGGGAAATCTAATTTTTTCGACTTTTGAGGAGAAAAAGATTAAGGGACCATGGTTGATCTAAACATAGGAGGCATGGGATTTGTTAAAGATAAACATCGGGATTTACTTTCGGATCCAAAAATTCGACAAAAACGGGATCAATATATCCTTCAAAAAATTCATAGATTAACCCTTAGTTAATTCAAATGACTTGAAATTTTCATTTCTAGGATTTTTCTGGCTCTTCAATCTGATTCACAATTTGCAATAATCTTTAAAACCTTGTGTCTGTGCTTGTGAAGAGCCAACATTTATAAGGGCATGTTTTTGGTTTAATTTTTTTTTTATCCCCCATGCTTATTTCTAGCTTAGTCTTACAATAGGTGTGTCGGGATCATCATTCTCATTACCAATCCTCGTGGGGGCTCTGGCACTAGAACTTCGGGGTAGCATTGTCGATGACACCACCTAGAAGCTCACAACCCCAAAACACAATGAGGTGTAAAGGGGCGCTCCAAGCAAACTCAAGCTCTTTCTCCAACACTATAGGTAGAGCACCGTCCAAGACACTTGAGTTGCTAAATTGCGCTTTAATGCTCCATCTAAATATATGAAATATAGATTTTGGAGCAGTGCCAAAGCAGTAACATGTTGACATTGCATCCTCAAAGGAGGCATTTTCCTCCTTCTCGACGGTGGGAACTCAAACCAATGATCTGCTTCAGACTTTTACTATGGCCAAACATGGGGTTTTTCTGACGTTTAGTAGTTTCTATTTGTTGGCTTGTGTGTGAAATTTGACACAGGAAGTTTTGCAAGAAATGCAAGTATTTGAATAAAAAACTAAGCTAGATACTTTCCATATTACAAAAGAGGATTAAGTCACCTAAACTATCACGAGTTCAGGTGGAATTTTGGAGAAGGATATCTGATCTAGTCTAAAAAATAAACCCTGAGATTCTAATGATCAGATCCATAACCTCATCCCTAGTTTGTTAAAGATTAAATCCGATTGTACCAAAAAGTGAGTTTTCAATCTTAGTCCCCATTTGAAATTTTTCCTCAAAAATTTTCAACATTTTTATTTTTTATTTTTGATTTTTTTTGGGTATGTAAGAAGGAAAATAAAATGACTAAAGAAAAGTGCATATTTTTAGGTTTTGAAAATCCTAAATCGATCGTCAAAATTTTAAAAACAACCCACTACGCTTAAGATATGCAATGTCTCATGCATTAGGAAGGAAAAGGGATTACCTTAGTGAAGGGCAGTCAGGTTTTGGATAGTCAAAACCTAGCAAAAGAAAGGAAAAAGGAAAGCTAGACAAATGATGGGTTACCTCCCATCCAGTTTTATCTTTTACGCCATTCAGCTGGGTGTGAAGGTATGCATGGAAGACGGAAAGTCATACAAATAGTTGGATACTTGGATGCTCGCATAAAATGTGTCTTCTTCTGGATCCCTAGAAAATTGATTAAAAGAAATATTGGGATAAAAGTTGGATGGAAAATAATAAGTGTAGCCCGAGTCTGGCCAGGGTTTTAAATTAGGTTGGAGGCCAAGCTCAGGTAAGTTTGGTTGTAGGTCCATGGGAAAGGGGTTGGGGAAGGGATGGGGAGGATTTTGTGAAGTTAGTGTGGAAAGGTGGGGTGATGGAAGAGTGGGTGGGTCAGGGTGATCAAGGGGTTCATCAAGAAGGGTTTTTTGGTCAAGACAAGTTTCCAAATCATAGATTTCGCCGACCACTGATTCTAAATCAGATTCCTGAAAAAGATTATGGTTGGTAAGGGTATCTATCAACGTTGTCTCCTCCACCATATTGGAAATTTTCGTATCTGAGTCTTCAAAAAAAGTATCATCATGGAATCTTTTAGAGGATTGAAAAATATCAAGAGTGATAGTTTGGCCTGTGCAGGTGATATCCATTTTGCCTATGAAGCAATTGATATTTTCCTTTGCAGTGGACAAAATGGGTCGTCCAAGAATTACTAGGGCATTTTGTAATGATTCATGTACCTCAATGTCAAGGATTAGAAAGTCTGTAGGGAAGACACAATTTTGGACCTTGACCAAAGAATCCTCGACAATCCCATGAGGTTTTATTGTAGATCAGTCAGCTAATTGCAGGGTAACCTCGACGGGTTTTAATTCACCGATTTGAAACTCTTCAAATAAAATTGTGGGAATGATATTAACTAAGGCACCAAGATCAAGGAGGGAGCGATCAAAGGTAGTATCATCAATAATCACTGAAATTAATGGCACTACCAGATCTTTCATCTTAGGAGGCAGCTTGCTCTCTACGACAGAGCTTATTGTCTCCGAAAGATGTACCTGTCCTAGATTTTTGACTTGCCTTATAAGAGTACAGATCTCCTTCAAAAATTTGGCCTAGGCAGGTATATATTTGATGGCATCTAGGAGAGGAATTTTGATTTGAACTTGCCCGAATAGATCCATGAATTCTTCTGTGGTGGGCTCAGATTTTTTTTTTCTATTGGTAGTGGGGTGGAGAGCTTGTGGAAAAGGGATAGGAGTCGTGTCTTGATATTTTTGTGTTTCTTTTTCTTCCTGATGGGGAGGTGGAGAGTCAATTTGCAAAGGGATGGGGATTTCACCAACTTTTTGTGAATGCCTAGGATCAGTGGTAGTTCTCCCACTCTTCAACGTAACTGCATGTGCAGTCGAATTAGTATTTGGAGGAGGTGGGGGCGCCTGTGGTTGTGGAAACCTGGGAGGCTGCTGAGGTGGTGGATTAGTAAGAGGCTGATTCGGGTAGTGTGGATTTCTGCCTATATATTGGTTCCCTTGGTGATTAAGTTTGGGCATGGGTTGGGAGGGAAGATCTCCTGCAAGTCTTTGAGTGGGAGTAACCCCAATCTGATTATGCAGATTTGTGATGGTGCGGGTTACTTTCATCATTTTTGTCTGCATGTCTTGCATGGTTCTCATCATCTGGGCGTTGATATCTTGTTGGGATGGCCTAGGATGAAAGGTCGGATTAGATCCATGCCCATTAAATTGATTTGGCTGGGGAGGAACATGATTATTCGAGGAGTAGTTCGGGTAATTCTTCCAATTGGAAGAATTTTTAAATGGCTCCAAGATGGCAGAAATATTTTGAGTGGGGTTAAGATCTGGATAGTTGTAATTCCCTAGTGAAACATGGGAAACCACATAATACTGGCAATAATCAGTAGGAGCAGTGTTGAGATTGCGCAAATTTTCTCTTCATGGAAAGTTAGGTTGGGTTAGATGTGGACTGTGTCGAGCTTGGGTTCATGTGGCAAGTCTTTCCTCAATCTTCTTTTGGTTAATGTGCATCTGGTCGAGTTTTTGGGCGATCATGTGAAGATCATCTTGGGTGATAGGGATAGCTTGGGTGCCTACTTCATGAACACTGAATTGCAGGTTTGGAGTTCTGCAAAATGTGTTCATGGAAGCTTGATTAAATGAGTTTTCACTCATTTCTTCAAAAAGGTCATAGGTAGTCTCAGCATCCTTATTTAAGAAGTTCCCGCCACACGAGGCATCGACGAAATGTAGGATTTGACCTTTTAATCCATGATAGAAGATCTGCATGAGTTGCCATAAAGGAATCTCGTGGTGCAGGCAACTTCTTAAGAGATCTTGAAATCTTTCCCAAGAATCACGAAAAGTCTAACCAAATTTTTGTTGAAAGGTCGTAATAGATCTTCGTAGGGAATTAGTATGGACTATGGGAAAGAACTTTTTGAGGAAGGCGCTCTTGAGTTGTGGCCAAGTTGTGATGGGTTGGCCAATGGTCCTGAACCAATAAGCAGCCTTATCTTTAAGAGATAATGGAAATAGTTGCATCAGACATAGGTCTTCTTGCACATTTTGGGATCAGGTTGTTCATGCAGGAAGAGTCAGCTCTTCAAGGTGGCCAAAAGGGTCTTCCCTAGGAAGGCCATGGAAGTGCTTAATCAGGTTCAAGACTGCTGGCTTGATCTAGAAGTCCCCCTCTGGCATGACCACCCCTGGTCGTTCCTCATAATAGGACAGATCATAAAAATCTTTTAGAGGAATAACAGGTTGCTGACAAGGTGGTGGGTTTGGCCTTTGATTGGCTAGGTTTTGGATGTTCCTAGTCAATGTTTGTTGATTGGCATTTAATTTAGCAATCTGCTCAGCCATCATTGTCAAGATATTAGGTAGGGGGCTTGATGTTGTGATTGAGGCAAATCAATATTAGGGAGCTCTAGTTGCTAGAAGTCAAATGTGGGGGGGTTATGGGTGCAAGGGTCAGAATTAGGGTTAGTAGTAGGGTTAGAGATGGGATTAGAGGTGGAAGTGGAAGGGTTAGTGGACCTTTTCTGTTGACTTTCCATATTTTCAGAAGAAGAAGATAGAAAAAGTGGTCTTTTTGCATGAGGGGCGAAATCAAATGCTCCTTCCAAGTGCTGATTTTGAGACTGTCGCCCGTGCATCAAATGGAAGAATGGGAGGGGAGGAGAAGAGATGGAGATGAGAGAAGTGTGCACACAAGCAATCAAATTCTAGAACTAACTTAGTTTTGACTCCCTAGAAATTAACCTAAGACTTGGTCTACCTAGGAAATAAGTAATCAACAGTGAATACCCGTTCTGTCAACAAATCTTGCCAAGTTGCTTAAGAGGAGGTTTGGGCCAAAGCATTTCCTAGGAAAATCCCCAGGTGCTTGTACAAACCCGCACTTGGTCGTTTCACATGGCCCCTCAGCCTGAACACTAGATATAGATGATAGAATTGGTATTAACTAGACAAAACTTAAGTCCTATAAAGCAAGCTTGAATAGATGAAACCTTAGGGGTCAAGTTGCTATGGATTTTCATTAGGTCTAAGATACTAAAGTGCATACGAAATGTGGATGGCATTGATTAGGTTGTTTCCCAGTTAATTCAATTTTTTTGTGTGTATGCAAGAATTGGAAAGTGGTTCCAATTAAAAACAAGTTGTCACACAATTTTTGTGTTTCTATCCATTAGGATTGAATTTAACTTAGTATATTTTTAGGGTTTTCTTTTTAAGTTTTCAAACAAGTTTGAGATTCCACAAGAAAGAGAAAATCAAGTTGTATAAGTGAGGATATATTCCTTTTGGTTGTTTGTCTCTAAAAATGAAAAAGAAACCTTAATCCAATTGATCCTAGAATAGAAATTTAACTACCAATAGATTATTTTTAGGCTTTTTGTATTAAGTAGTGGTCCAAACAATTCAAATAACACCACCACTTTGAAGAAAACAAAACAATGATTCCAGAAAATATTTTTTTAAGATTTTAGAAATTTGTTTGATAATTACTTTGAATTTTTATTTGTACTGGTGTCAAAGTGCAGAAATGATACCTATGGGTATTCTGGATTTTTTAGTATTACCACCAACCTTAGAAAATTTGGTGATTTTATATGATGTGTAGAATTTCACAAGGATTCCAGAAAGCTAAATTTCATAAAATTTATATGAGTAAAAAAATTCTAAAAATTCACGGATAGCAGCAAAATAGGAAGATTAGCAGGTGTGACTCCTCTACAGTTCACGAATTTTAAAAAATTATATACAAATCTAATTTGTCTAGAATTTGGAATTCCAACTTGATTTCGAATCTCTATGTAAAATTCCAAGATTTTATGAGGCCTGTGGTGATCGTAATTGATTTTTCAAATCCGGAAGATGTCATGATCCAAAAAAGCAGAACACGAATACTTGAAATGGAGTGGTGTTAATGGTGCAAACAAGCAATCTATGAGTTTTAAAATGCACCACTCCACTTAATTAAGTTGTTTAAGGTCCTGAAAGGCATGTTTAGTGTATTTTGGTAGTTTTTTTAGTTTAGGTGTGACAAGGGAAAGGGAACCAACCTAAATCCACAGGAAGACAAGGGATTTCAGTTCTTTCCAGAATTCCTGCTTGCTTCTTGTAGTTCCTGCACACACGAGATAGAAGAAAAGAGAAGGGGATGAGATCCGCTTCAAGCATGACAAAAGTGATAAAAGCAAAGCCGTGCCTCCCCGGCAGCGGTGCCAAAAAGTTATCGCATTTTTGTGTGGTTTGTTAATTTAGGAGTTTAAGTAGTTGCAACGCACAAAAATAGTTTCACTTTTGAAATTTATAACCTAGATAGTGGGGTATCTAGGGTCGTCCAAGGAGGCAATATGCTTGCAAATCAAATCTCTTGCTTGGAAAATAAATCTCAACTTTCTTTTTGGTCTTTTCAATATATCCTTTTTATGTTTTTGAAATCAAGGCAATATGTGAAGTTGTTGGCAGGGAAAAAATTACTATACCTACTATGTTAATCTAAGTAACAAAAATTTTCCTCCTAAGCTCAACCTAGGCATGTGAAGGTCTAAGTTAATTAGAAAGGAGGAGTGAAGCTATACTAAAGATAAGGAAGGTAATGTAGTAAAAAGTGTGCAACAAGAAATCAAGGTAACTTTTTTTTTATATTAAAGGAAATTGTCTACTACTAAATGAATGCTTCTACAAGAAATTGAAAAATAAAATAAAAACAAATCCTTTAGATGATGATGGTGATGAAGAGGGTTAAGCTCTTCTTGCTCCAAGCTTGGTAGCTCTCAGGCTTGAAAAGAAGGTCTTCAGCTCCTTCCCTCTATAGCTCTGGCAAGATGATGTCGCCTAGGCAAACCTTAAGGGGCATGCCCTATGCTTCTCTCCAAGGGTGGACATCCACCCTAAGTCCTTCTCCTTTGCCTGGCCATCCACCTTGAGGTAGAAGATTCCTCCTCCTTGGCATGGCACAAGAAAGAAGGGAGCGGGAGAAGAAGGCACCTAGGGGGCGGGTGATGTGTGCCCTTAATCTCCTTCTCTACTCCCTTTTCTTGGCTGTAGATGTAGGCAGGTCTAAGGTGGAATAAAACACAAATGGAGGATGAAGGAAAATGATGGTAGGTGATGGGTTTATATAGAGTATGAAGGGGGCATAGGTGGCTCTTGGAATGGATGGCTAAGATAGGATATGGGGGTAGTTGGGGATCCTAGGGTTAAGGGTGATTGGCACCTACCGAAGGGTTACCAAGGTGGTGGTTATGGGTGGTGGCACCACTTGAAGTTTGTGACAAAATGCATTCTAGAAGGGGGGCTTAGGTTGCGCCAAGTAGGGTTCTAGAAGGACGGGTAGATGGGTGGCTAGGATGGGTTATATGGGTAGGTGTAGGGTTAGGATGGGGGGATTTTTGGAGGGAATTTTTGGAACCAAAACAAGGGAAGTTATAGGTGGCTTTGGCACCATTTAGTGGTGTCTTTCGGTGGTAGTGGGTAGGCTAGGTGGTGGCGCCAGAAGGAGTAGAGTAGAGCAAGCTTAGGTGAGCTTAGGTAGGGCTTAGTTGGTAGAGCTTGCTAAGGAGGGTTTTTTGGTGGTGGATTGCTGAGGGAGCTGGAGTCTAGCTAAGCTAAGCTAAGCTAGTGGTGGAGTAGAGGAGGTATTGGAGCTAGGGTTTGAAGAGAGGAGCTGAGGAGGAGAAGTCTGTAGCTTGAAATGGAGCTGGCAGCTATTGAAGAGGTTAGCACGGAGCTACTCTAGCTAGCTTAGCTTGCTAGTTCGTTCCTAGCCGCTAAGCCAAGCTAAAGTGAGCTACCTTCTTCAGAGGTGAGCTGGGTCTGGTGCTCCAGGAGAGGATTGAGCTAGTTGAGGTAGCTAAGGTTTCTTAGCTCAACTAAGTTGAGCTAAGCTGAGTCCCCGGGAGCTAGACTTGAGCTTCCTGAGTTGGAATGAATTCATCTTCAGCTGGCTGGAGTTGAGTGGAGCTAGATGTGGCTTTACCTGAGTTGGGGTGAGCTCCATTTAACTCAGCTGAGCTATCTAAAGCTCCCTGTGGACTAATAGGAGCTGAGATGAGCTAGACTCAGCTAAGTTGAGCTGGATCAGAGCTGACCTAGGCTAGGGTGATCTAAGATGAGCTCTCTTCAGCAGCCATTCAGCTAAGATGAGCTGATTGGAGCTAGGATGAGCTAACCCTAGTTCAGGTGAGCTGAATTCTAGCTATGGTGAGTTGGATCAAGCTGAGTTTCAGCTTGTGAGAGCTTCTCCTTCACCAATTGCCTTCATAAGTGCTAGGGTTCTAGGGATGTAGCAATCTGTATATCCCTAACACTCATAAAAACACATTAAAAAGACAATAAAAAGTGCAATGCATGTCTAACCTAATTAATTCCTAAATGCAGCCCAAAAATCTCTTTGCGGAGTTAAATCCTAAGAGCTAGGTTTGTTTCAATGCATATGAATGATGATAAACTGGAGTTTATCACAACCCATCTCATAGACATCTCTTCGCATTCATCTCATCCTAATTGTCCTTCATCATGGCACAATCCGTAGAAGAAGAGAATAACCTCGAGAATCAACTTCAGCGCCTTAATGATTTATTTCAAGCCTTTGTGAATCCACCGTAGCATCCTATGATGCAAGATCATTACAATCCCACTACGATGGCAATCGAACCTCGAGTGCAAATCCCGGCTGGAGGTCCTGATATTGAACTCAAGCCCAACATGATTCATGCTATTTCAAAATTTCATCAGCTCAATTCCAAGGATCCTTTCCAGCAACATAAACAGCTCAAGCATCTAGCCTAGACCTTCAGGTCAGATGTCTAGAATCGAGACATTCTCCTCATGAAAATATTCTCCTTCTCTCTCATGGACAAAGCAGCACACTGGTATCAGACTCAAACACGTCCAATCAACACATGGGTTGAACTACAATCCGTGTTTCTAAAAAAGTTTTTCCCAGTTGATCAGACGAATGCTTTACAACACCAAATCACGCACTTCACACAGTAGCCTGGAGAACCATTTCACGAAGCATGAGATCATTTCTTGGATCTTATGCAAAAGTGCCCCCATTACGGAGTTCCTAAATGGGAACAAGTCCAGTCTTTTTACCAGGGACTCCGTGATGATATCCATTTATTCGTCAATGCAACTTGCGAAGGAAATTTCATGGGTCAACACGAAGACACTATGTGGGAGATTCTCGAGAATATGTGTGAGAACTCCATCAATAATGACTCCATGGGCTTATTTGACAAGACTAATGCCCGCACATCAACGAATCCAAGGGGGCACATGAGATGCAGGGCCTGTCCTCTTTTGTCAACTTGGAATTGATGGCCATTCATTTGGACAAGGTCTCTATTATTCAGAAGAATGTGCATGAGCTAACTCGACATCTGCAGCAAGCCACCTCTATGCAAAACCCGTTTGCACAGCCACCCTCTGTGAGGGAAGCTCTGCATAATATCTACCACCGATCTTTTCAGAGGATGGACCTGTATCCAGCCTCGTCTGACTCTAGGGCCTGAGGAAACTCCGATCTTGCCTATTCTAGTTGGGGGAACTCTGAACCTTTGTACTCTAACTTTTATGAGGTTCCTCAGACCTACGAGGACCTCAACACTATCCAGAATGACCCATTCTGTAATACCTATAACCCTAGATGGTAAAATCATCCTAATTTCATGTGGATGGGAAGAAATCAGAATCAAAGATCGCCATATCAACCCCGTCCACAAGCTCCTTGTCCATATCAGCTACCTCAGCCTCGGCCCAGCCTCACCTATCAATCTGGGCCAACTCAAAAAGATCAAATGACTCTTATCCTTTAAACTCTGGCTAACATTCAAATGATGAATGCGACTATGCAAAAGCAACACAAAGATGAGATCACAAAGGTTCGCAATCAACTCACCCATATGGCAAATTCCCGCCAACCTAGTACACTCCCTTCTCAACCTCTGCTGAATCCGAATAACGTACTGAACCAGAGGTGCGTTATGAACCCAAATCCAGGCCAAGCCCACATGATTTGTCATGCCCCTTCTTCTCCATCACCCGATGAGATGAAAGCTTCAACATCATACCCGGGATTTCAGCAGTAGCCACCTATTTTACCTACACCAAACCAGAACCAGGCAGGACTGAATTTAGTAACAACCCGTAGTGGCAAAACAACACACGACCCACCATACCCAAGCCACTTACAGCGTGGTAGTAACCCAAACCCTAGGATAGTCATCCAGGATACCCCTGTCCCAGTTCAAGAACCTGGACCTATTCTAGAGGAACCATCCAAGATTCCATTTTCTAAGGCCTTGACCAAGGGAAAGAGGACAACCAAAATCGTGGCACCTGAAGAGGACCTAGTCAAGCTCTTTGAACAGGTCCATATAAACATCCCCTTGATGGATGTGATTCACCATGTACCAGCTTACGCATGATTTCTGAAAGACGTGTGTACACCTAAGCGTAAGCCGCCAACCAAAAGTGGGAGGCCAATCATATTGTTGGAGCAAGCCAGCTCTATCATTTTGGGCAAACTCCCACATAAGGCAAAAGACCTAGGTACTCCCCTGATTTCCTATACAATTGGTGATATCCAATTTGGTAGAGCTTTATTAGATCTAAGAGCCTCCATAAACCTAATACCTACATCCCTACTTGACCATCTTGTGGAATCTAAGCTCAAACCAACAAAGGTGACATTACAATTGGTTGATCAATCTATTAAGTCACCTAAAGGTGTTCTTGAGGATGTCCTTGTTAGGGTTTGGGATTTCTATTCCCCAGTGGATTTCGTAGTCTTGGATATGGATGCTCCAGAAAATCTGAAAAGCACACCAATCATACTAGGGAGACCCTTTCTGGCTACTACTAGGGCTAACATTAATTGTTAGGAGGGCCAAATTGAACTAAAATTTGGGAACTAGACATTAAAGATTGACATCTATAAGTCCCAACAAGGGATTAATTGTGATGTTATTGAACAAATATGTGACATTAAGGCTATGGTTGATGACCAGTATATCGAGGAAAACCTGACTACTTCTGATCAACCACAAGAGGATCAAAACCCGCAATCAGAGGAGTCCAAACTTTACCTAGACACACTTATAACTCCTTCCCTTTCTCCTAACACACACCCTGAACCACCCGCTATTGCTGATAACCCTGTTTTGGAACTAAAGCCTCTTCCCGATCATCTAAAGTACATCTTTTTGGGTTCCAATCAGACATTTCCTATGATATCAACTGCAGACTCACACCTAATTAGGAATCCCGTTTGATTCCCGTTCTCCAGCAACATCGAAGAGCCATTCGATGGACTCTCGACAATTTGACTGGTATTAGCCCCTTTTACTGCACACATTGCATCTATACTGAAGACGGCACACGACATTCCCGTGAAATGCGGAGACGTCTAAATCCTAATCTGCAGGAGGTCGTGAAAATGGAGATCATTAAGTGGTTAGATGCTGGGATCATGTACCCGATCTCCAATAGTCAATGGGTGAGTCCAATCTAGGTTTTGCCCAAGAAGGTAGGACTTACCGTGATAATGACTGAGACTGAAGAAATCATGCCGACCCGTGTGGCAAATCATGGAGAGTCTGCATTTATTATAGAAGACTCAATACCTACACAAAGAAGGATCACTTCCCACTATCGTTTATTGATCAGATCCTCAAAATACTGGTGAGAAATAGATTCTTCTACTTTTTGGATGGGTACTCTAGTTACAGCTAGGTGGCAATCCATCTAGAGGACCAAGAGAAGACCACTTTCACCTACCCCTTCGAGATGTATGCATTCCGATGGATGCCTTTCAGTCTCTACAATGCACCTACTACTTTTCAGCAGTGCATGCTTGCCATATTCTTAGATATGGTACGTGATTATCTGGAAGTCTTCATGAATGACTTCTCAGTTTTTGGTGAAACATTTGATGATTGCCTCAAGCACTTTGTCCAGATCCTCAGGTGATGCATTGACGTGAATCTGGTTCTTTCCTAGGAAAAGAGCCACTTCATGGTGTTTGAAGGAATTGTCCTAGGACATCTCATCTTCGAAAAAGGCATCCAAGTTGATCGAGCCAGGGTGAATTTGATTTCCTGGGGCACATCGATTTTTATCGTCGATTCATTCTGGATTTCTCAAAAATCATGTGCCCCCTGACTAATCAACTATCTAAGGATGTCCCTTCTAAAATCTCCAAGGAATGCACTCAAGCATTTGAGATCCTACGTGATCGAGTCACCCAAGCTCCCATCCTACAGTACCCTGATTGGTCTCAGCCCTTTGAGATCATGTGTGATGCATCTGATTTCGATGTAGGAGTGGTACTTGGGCAGAAAATTGATGGGAAACCCGTGGTCATTTAATACGCTAGTAAGACAGTTGGCGAGGCTCAGCGTAACTACATAGTTATTGAGAAAGAGCTGCTAGCCGTAGTATTTTCCCTGGAAAAATTCAGATCGTATTTTTGGGTTCTCGTATTATCATTTACTCAGATAACACTACTGTGAGGCATCTTCTTGTGAAGAAGGATGCGAAACCTCAACTAATCCATTGGATCATGCTATTTCAAGAATTTGATCTTGAGATTTGCGACAAGGTGGGGAAATAGAATGTGGTAGCTAAGCACTTATCCTGCCTTCCTTCTGATATTATCAACCCTTCCAGACCCATTACTGAACATTTTCCCGATGAGCACCTCCTGACTATTAGTACAAGGCTTCTATGGCTTGCTAATCAAGTAAACTACATGGCATCACATTAGATACCGTCCGATTGGCCAAAAGCCAAGAAGGACAAATTACTTTTCGATGCTAAGTACTACTTTTGGGAAGACCCATATCTCTTCTGCATAGGTGCTGATCAAATCATTTGACGATGTGTCCCGAAAGAGGAAATTCAGGGCATCTTGTCCTTCTACCATGACCAGGCATGTGGTGGACACTTCTCTAGTTATAAAATCGTAGCTAAAGTCCTCCGATGCAGCTTCTATTGGCCCACAATTTTCAAAGATGCATATAATCATTTTAAGCATGCACTTGTTAGTAGACCATAGGCAACATGAGCCACTATGATATGATGCCCTTACAACTGATTCTCATATGCGAAATCTTTGACATCTAGGGCATTGATTTTATGGGACCCTTTCTTGTTTCGGACGGCTTTGAATACATTCTACTCGCTGTTGACTACGTGTCCAAAGGGATCGAAGCCATTCCTACCGGAACCAATGATCATTAGGTGGTTATCACATTTATTCATCAGAACATCTTCTCTCAGTTCCAGATTCCACGTGCTATAATCTCTGATGGAGGGACCCATTTCACTAATGCTTAGTTCAGATCACTGATGACCAAGTACAGGGTGTCACACTGAATCTCTATTCCTTATCACCCCCAAACCATTGGTCTAGCTGAGCTATCAAATCAAGATATCAAGAAAATCCTCCAGGTCACTATTCAACCTGATAGGAAAGACTAGTCATCCCGACTTCTGGAAGCTTTGTTGGCATATAGGACCGCCCACAAAACCCAATTAGATATGTCTCACTTTAGATTAGTTTATGAAAGGCATGTCACCTCCTCGTCGAATTGGAGCACAAAGCCTACTGAACAATACGGAACTGCAATCTCAATCTTTCTAAGGTAGGAACCTATAGAAAGTTTCAAACGACTGAGATCAATGAATTACACCATGACATATATGAGAACTCGCGAATTTACAAAGAGCAGGTTAAGGACTTTCACGACAAGCACATATCCAGAAAGATCTCTTTCCCTACTAAAAAAGTCCCACTCCTTGATGCCAAGCTCAAACTGCTTCCAGGAAAACTCATATAAAAATTGATCGGACCTTACCTTGTTTGACGAATCTTTGGAAATGGAGCAGTTGAAAACAGTCCACTCAGCCATGATTCAGAATCTTTTCTCATGAATGGTCAAAGACTCAAACCGTTCATTAAACTTACTGATACAAATTTGGCTGAGACATCCTTTACCCTCCATTCTCCCTGAGCTCATTTCTCCCAGCCGATGGCATAAAACTCAACGCTTAATGGGAGGCAACCCATCATTTTTGAAAATCCCAAAACCTTTCTTGGCACATTTCTATATTGAACTCATATTGCACTTTAGGGTTCATCCATTAAAACAGTAGACTCCACCTCTGGTACATGTACCCGAGCTTGAAATAGTCTGCAACAGTCATCCCGACCCATTCACCCATGAATGATCTAAGCTGAACTCGAACCCACCTAATTTACAAAGAGGACATTGCAAATCATAGGCATGGGGGGGTATTAAAGTGCAAAACACTGTGAAAATCATCCAACAAGAAGGGTTTCATTAAAAAAATCACATATCCCAAAAATGCCAAAAAAAAAAAAATTCTTGGAAAAGAACAAAAAAATGAGAGTAGAGGAAATTTTTGTGGCATATCAAATTTTTGAGGGGAAAAGGTGTAGGTGATAAAAATGTCAAAAAGGAGTGCAAGTTGAAAAGAAAAGAAAAGAGGTAGTCATTAGTAAGAAATTAAGGAATTGACTTAGTTCTAGACCATATCAGGAGAAAGAAAATGAAAGGCAAAAGGTGCTAATGAAACAAAGAACTGATTAGTAGGAACATTGATTTTAGGCCTTTTGGGCTATGGTCATAGGCTTAAAAATTCAAGTACTCGCTAAGATCTAGATGATCCTCAAGAGATTGGGGAAAATGCAAAGCTTAAGTATTAGGCCTAAGGCTTAGGGAGTATTCAGCCTCGCTAACTAACCTCTAGTTTGCGGGACTCAGTAACCTAAGCACCCCAATCCACACACAGTCTGGTTCAGTGTGCATAAGTATCAAAATCATGCAAACGCATTTAAATTATTCTGAAAAAGTCATCTAGATTAGGAGCAGCCAATCAACACAAGTTGATTTAAATGAGTTCCTGACACGGAGAGGTGGGAAATTCCCTTTGAAGATGCGCAATAACAGATCATCTCCCCGATGCTTGTCTCCTAGGATATCTACATATCCTACTGGGGGCATGTAAGCATCTTGTGCTGGTTCAGATGCCATAGGCAACATTATCCCAAAATGTCGATTGCCAGGGTCTGGATTTAGCTACAGAACATCATGGGCGAGATTTTCTCGAAATCTTGAAAGCCAGCCTTCTGGGAGTTGCCATGGGCAGTGCTATCCCAAAGTATCGATTGCCAGGGACCCTTCGAGGATTGATGATGGGGACTAGGAATCAGATACAGACTGTGTTGTAAAGCCAATATGAAACTAGAAATAAAAAAGAAAAGAGAGAGAAAACTATCCAAAAATAAAGAAAAATTCCTCTATCTCTCTCTAACAAAAATGCACTGCAAACTGAACCAAGGCTAAAACACGTTACAAGCATGGGTGCTTTAATTGTGGAGTTCAACGAACCTTAGGATAGTTCTTGTGGGCCTTAGAAACCTCCACAGCAGATTGAGGCTAGAGCTGGTCAGGTTCGGATCTTGGTTGGTACTTAAGTACCTCTAGGCCTACTATCGGCATTCTAATGTAGTCTACAAAAGGAAGCACACATCAAAGTTTTGAGTATCAAAAGATTTCATGGTTCAGAATCAGAAGTTAATACCTTGAAATTTTACTAAGGGACTAGCAAAAGCTAGGCATGGGATTATGATGGGAACACTATAATGAGCCCTAACTAGCTCATTTTGATCCAATGAAGTTAATAAATGCTCCTACATAACCAACTGAAGGTCATAATTCATTGCATAACCATTCTGAGAGAAAAATAAGAAACTAGGCGTAAAACAACAATTTTACCAGCACATCTTGAATGCAGTACAACCATGGATTTTCTTTAGGGCTAAACAAAGGTCAAATGATCTTAATAAGATAACAAGTGGGTTGGATTAGACAAAAAGGGGTTTGTGAGTGTTCTGAGAATTAAATGACTTTCGAAACCTTAAAGATAGGCCCACTTAATTAACCAAGGTTTTGGTCTGGAGAAAATTCACCTAAACCCTCTAAAAATCATATAAAATTATTCTTTAGGGTTTAGTACATTCAATTTGGCCATCATAACCCATCTTCACCTAAAATGTAGTCTCAGACAGATATTTACCCTAATTTGGGATTTTACATAAATTACCCTGTCAAACGTGGTCAAAACCAAAATTCAACTTCACCATTGGATTCCTTATGTCCAAATTATGTTTGTACCAAAATTTGGACCCAAGATGAGTCTGCCTTGACCTAGTTTACAAAGAGGTTCTGTTTGATTACATTTATACTGCTAACTTTCAAAAACCCTTATGAACAGCCCCCTAACTTTGTCGACGTCTTCACAATTAGGTCCCTCCACCATTATCGTGGAGGAAGCCTACTCCGGTGACCTTTTAAAGGAGATTTCTCCATGATTGCTTTGAGAATCTCCTCCAAAATTCGAAGGGAGATTCTCCGAGAAATTCCCTCCATTACAAACCTGTGCATGCGCTTTTATTCTTTCCCAATCTCTCTTGCGAATGCTTGAGAGATTTGGGTATCTTAAAAGCTCCCAAGTTTAGTGACCTTCAAAGCTTGGGAAGCTTGCTTCCCAAGCCCTAACCGCCACTCAGATCCCTATTTAAAGAAGCCCAGATCATCCCGAACTCCATACGTCCGAATTCAGCCGTGAATCCTCTCGAATTCCTCTCTCCCTCATGGCTAAAGGCTCCTCGACATCCAGTAATCCCCTCTACCATTTCTTGTCATCCGATCGCCCTACTTGCAGTGGATTCCTCCTCCTTGTTCTTCTCCGCATCTCACCATACTAGCAGATGCCCATTCCTCTTCATCCACGCCGTTCCCACCTCACCGGAGCTGCCTTCGTCTCCATCGTCAACCACACTAGACCCAATTCCCTTGCTGCCCCCCTTCGTCCATCAACTTCCCAGCTAAGTCCCCTGTCCCTTCTACTCTCTTCTTCGCTCTTTACTTTTCAAATATGACCACTGACGCCCCTTCGCACCTCCGTCCCTTCCATCTCCGGCCACCTCCTCCGCTGAGGCCATCCCACCTCCACAGGCCACCAAAACCCTCGCCGACACTTCCCCTCTCTTCATTCACCCATCCATCTACTCACAAGCACGCCCGAACACACCCACTAACATGCACACAGTTTGACCTAGGTACGCACTCACAGTCACTCTCATGACACGCCACTACCCCCATCACACTACCATGTTCCGACGATGCTCCCTAGGTTCTTTGACATGGCCAAGAGGCCATTCTACTAATTTCAAGTTCCAGACCTTGTCCACCATTGGCGAGCAACCTTCGAGCATGCTTGAGGTTGTCCCAGGTTGACATCCCAGAACGTGCGGAAGTATCTCACACATGCCCCAAGTATTCAATTGAAGTCTCAAGCCTCAATCACTAATGCAATTGCCAAGGATGGTCTCTGCTGTGGGCGCGCGAGAAAAGGGGTGTGTCGATAGTCCAACATCGGGCAGTTCTAAAGCCGCACACCTGCACAAATTGAAAAGCTGGCAGAAGTTGTTCACCTCAATTACCATGGGGTGAGGTCCCTCTCACCATCACCCGGTCTCATCCACGACACCTCACCCGTGGACCTGGCTTGACACAACCTTACCTCCACTCCTTGCTCACCACTGCATGCTAGTGTGCTTGGACTCGGGTATGCACTAAGTTCGATTACCTGACTGACTGTGGCTCTGGGAGAGCGAGACTGAAATAGAATGAGAGAAAAAGAGAGGAGAGTTGTGCAGGGGAGGGGGGTTTTCACTCTGAGAAGATTAGCTCTGACACTTAGCTGGATTCAGAAGGCAAAGTAGGGTTGAATGCAAAAGGAAGACAAAGAAGAAGAAGAGGAGGCAGAAGCTAAAGAAGAGAAGGACACAATTGAAGGAAAGAGGAAGAAGAAGGAAGTAGAAGATAGAGAAAAAGAAGAAGAAGAGAGGAAGAGAAGGACACAACAGAGATAGAGAAAGCAGAGATAGAGAAGAAGAAAAGAAGAAGCAAACAACATTAAGTCATCTAATTTCCAAATCAGGCGATAGAACTTAGCTCTCATTTCATAACATTAACATTGAGTTTCTTGGTGATATTGTAGGAATATTTGGTGATCTAAATCACCATTTTACTCCCATATTTTTGCACATTGCTACTGATATTATTGCAATCTCTTTTAATTCTAAATTGTGATCTTGATTTGTAAATCCCATATAGCTCCCTGTGTTTGACCGCGGAAACCTATTCGAGCAATAAAAATTGTATTTGTTTTGAATGCTATTTCGACTATACTGCAACGCGACATTTTTAAACACCAACTTAGCCCAACACAAACATTAAGGAAAGTGCGAAGTTTATGTGGTAGGTCTAAGGCTTAGGGTTATTCGACCCCATTGCTTGCCCTTTGGTTTACGGGACTTAGTAACCTAAGCACCCAAATTTACTCACTAGTCCAGTTCAGTGTGCTTAATGAAGAAATAATGCCAAAAGTGTTTTATCCTGAAAAGTCATCTCGAAGATCTAGCTTAGGAGTGGCTCGAAGACACACATTGGTTGGATGAGTTCCCGATGTGGACAGGCAGAATGAAAAAGTACTCCCCTTAAAGATGTATATTAACATATCGTCTCCTCGGTGCTTGTTTTCTAAGATATCTAAATATCCTACCGGGGGTAAGCACCTTGTGTTGGTTTAGGTACCATGGGTAGGATTATCCTGAAATGTTGATTGCTAGGGACTGAATTTAGCTATAGGATGCCATGGGCAGCGCTATCTAGAAGTGCTGAAAGCTAGGGTTCTGGGGGTTACCGTGGGCAGTGCTATCCTGAAGCATCAAAAGCAAGGTACCCTTTGAGGATAAATGGTAGGGACAAGGAATCCGACACAGACCATATTTTGGGCCAATCCAAGGCTAGATTTAGGGAAATATAGAGACACAACAGAGAAAATTCTCTAAATGAAAAATCCCTCTCTTATAAAAATACACTGCCAATCTGAACCTGGACACAATACATCTATGCACAGGTGGTTTAATTGCTAGGATCAACGAACCTCTGGGAAGTTTTTGCTGGCCTTAGAAACCTTCACGATAGACCCATGCTAAAGCTGGGCAGGTCTGGATCTTGGCTAGTACTTGAGTACCTCTAGGCCTATTATTGGCATTCTAATCAAATTTCTCGAGAGGCATAAATCAAGCATCTAAACATCAAAAGCATGGTCTAGATATCCAGTTTCCATTTTTGCTAGGGACTAACAAAATTTAGGCATGGGGGTGTGATGGTAACACCATCATTCACTAAAACTAGCTTCAATTAATTGGAATTAAGTGATAAGTGCTCCTGAATGATAGCCTGAAGACTGTAATTCCACGTAAATCCATTCTGAGTAGAGAATAATAAATTAGGGTTAATTATGTAGTTTTAACATCACATCATGAATGCAAAGTTACCACGGGGTCACCCAAGGGTTAATTGATGGTTAAATGAGCATTAAAGTCCAAAAGTGTGTCCACACAGATAGAAATAGGGTTTCACACATTCCAAGAACCAAAACAGCGGCACACGAAAACCCTAATTTCAGACCTTCTAAAATTAAAGAGGTTCTGGTCAGGATAACATTCATCTAAACCTACTAAAATTTATAGAAAAACATTATAAGAGGTTTGGTACCCTTGGTTTGACCATCTAAACCCATTTTGACATAGAAATGTGTTCCAGATGGGATTCTACCCTAATTTGGGTTCTGTGCAAATTACCCAACCAAACATGGTCAAAACTCAAATCTAAGATCACCATCAAATTCCTTAAGGCCAAATTAGGTTAAGGGGAAATTTGGGCCTAATCGGAGCTCATCTTGACCCAGTTTGCAATTCAGTCCCTAAAGTATTTGTTCCTCACATCCAATTCCCTAACTTTCATATTTATTACCATCAGGTCCCTAACTTTCTCAACTTCTTTCTTGCAGTCTAGTCCCTACTGCCATTGAACATGTGAAAGCACCTTTGACTAAGATTTGAGAGAGATTTCTCTAAAATCAGATCCATATCCCTCCAAAATTGGAGGGAATGATCTCGAGGAGATACTCGATCATTTGAGCCATCTCAAGAACATTAAATTAGATCCTATAGCTCAGGCAAGGTCGAGGATTTTAGGGAACTTTTTCTCCTAAAACTGTGAATCATTCAGGCAGTTCCCTTGATTTAGAGCTCCGATTTGAGCTCTATATAAAGCCCCCGTGCTCCTAGAATCCTCCTTAGCTCGGTTTAAGGCCAAAATGACCACTTCTACTTCCCTAGCATGCTCCATCGTATCTCTGGCGACTTCCTCCTTAGTCTTCCTATGGCCTCCCAATGACCAAATTGAGAATGCCTTCATCTTCCTCTCCCTTTTCTACCTCTCGTCGACCAAAGCAGAGGCTTCTTGTTCCTTCGTTGTCACCGCTCATCATCACCGAAGTATTGTCCTTCTCTGGTGCCAGCTAATCAAAGCCAATGTCAATTCCTCACACCCTTCATATGTTGCTGGTCTTTCTTCTTCATCTCCATCATTAGGCTAGATACCAGCCCTTAGATCCTTAATTTGACCGACGAACCATAGTCTCCCCCTCTGTAATCTCCAAAGGAGGCGACACCTTCGGCGAAGCTACCTGACCACACTACATCACCAAGCGCATAGTCACCACCGGCAGAAGCTTCCTCATCACTCACCGACTAATAAACACACATGAATTCATGATAAAATACATATTTATGATAGTTCCTAGGCTTGGTATTGCATATCATGATATAAATATTGCATAAACATCCATTGCATTGCATTTAAGATAACTGTATATTACTTACATTAATTCCTTCGTCTTACATGGCCAGGAGGTAGTGCAACATCTTTACAAGCTTCGGATGAAGAATCCGACCGTACGGATGGATTCAGAGCAACAATCACACTCTGCCAACATGGGATTTTCCTGGGAAACACTTGGGCTCAAATGATTATGCAGCAATCATAGGTCTTAATTGACCTAGATTAAGCTAGGACTTAGCATACGTTAGGGTTATTCATGCATGCATATGCATTACCTTCATCTTAACTGCCCTTCTTTAGCTATGCATGAAATAATGTTATAATGTGCTCATTAAGCATATTATGTCAATTGCAGGGAATAAGCAGATCAGGAGCTCGATCTAGAGCTGGATTAGGAATAATGGGAGTTGCAGCAAAGCTGGAGCAAAAGGCTTAGATTAGATGTAGGAATAATAATGTAAGAGAGTTAAAGGTTTGCTATGCAAATAAGTAGGAATAAAGTAGTAAAATGTGAAGACCTTAGGTCTATCCTAACCCGAGGATAGCCTAGAGACTTCCCCAAGCCTTAGCTACCCTTAGATTAAGTCACAACACCCTAGGAAGCCCTAAAACCCTAGTTCCAACACTTATCTGGACATCCAAATAAGTTATAGGACATCTAGGACCCTTAGCCATCTTTCGAACACCTCAAACACACTTCTGTAGTGTTATTGGATGTCCAGACACTTTGTCAGACATCTAATTTATGCAAAATACCCAAAACAGAACCCAAAATCCCTCCTGACTCTGATTGGACGTCTAGACAACAAGTCTGGACTTCTGATTTTTGAGTATAAGACCTCTGACACTATTATTAGACGTCCGATACTGCTCTCTAATTCTGTTTTGAGATTTAAGGCTTGATCTTGGATCTCTAGCTCGCTAAGCCCAATTCCAACCCCATAGGAACCTAAATTAAGGTGCCCTAACCCTATTACATCACCTCTAGACCTCCCTAAGGACCTAATTAGGTCCTCACTAAACCTAATTGACTTGGCTCTTAGTCAACTCCATCAGCCTATTCAATTGGACTCATTGAGTCCAATTGAGCCTTGATTAATTGAGTCCACTGTCTAATTGGACTTAGTGAGAGTCCAATTGACCTAGACCAAAATTAATTGAGTTGTTTTACACTTAATTAAGTTTCCACACACCCAATTAAACTTGTATTAAGTTTAGTTGCACTTTACCTTAGTGAATTAGGGTTTATAACCCTAATTTGAGACAAACCTTGACCTAAACCCACTAGAACCTAACCTAATCAACCTAGCCACCTAAGTTTCGACCCACACACACCCACACACTCCATCCACACGAAAATACCTACCCTAGAGTTCTCTAGAACTCTCTACCTTGTGTTGTTGCCTTGGTTGCCAAAATTAGCAACCAAGAGCCATTCAATTTTTAGATCCACATTTGGTGGATCTAAAAACCACCATCCACCCTCTCTCTCTCACTCTCCTACGAGCTCCCACCATAGGTCTCTCTAGAGAATTCCATAATTCTCTAGAGAGCTTCCCTTAGGTCTATAAAAAGACCTAAGGGGTGGCCATTTGCACCCATTCACTTCCTTGGCGAAATTCACTCCATTGGTGTCTTTCACGCCACCTCCACTTAGCTAGCCACTCCACCTCCACAAGCTCACCACCATCACCATGGAGGACATCATGCTGGGATGCTGGATCAATCCACCCTCTCTCCAAGGGTCGACCTAAGCTACATTGGCTGCCCCTCATTCTTCTCCCGACCACTCCAAGGCCATCAGGGACCACCCCTGAATGCCTTTTATTCTGCTAGATTTAGTTTATGCTCTCCATGATTTTTACTGCTTTTATTTACTGCTTAATAGTGTAGCCCTTATTCTCCCCCAATGATGCATGCAAAATGCCATCGTAGATTCTTGTATGCGATCGTTTTCTTGTAGCTAGATTTACATTTTCAGTCATTCATGTACAAGCTTTCTTCTACCTTCCATGTTGCAAACACTCTCTTGAATGAATAGAAGATATAGTTTTATATATATGTCTATGTGTTGAGAATCGCCATGAGCTTATTGCAATATCTTTTGAGTGATTAATGTTGCTTGCTTTTAATTCCTGATATACTTGCAACTAAGCATGTCTTACTTCAATACATAATAATCATAAACCGGCGTGTGATTTTAAACGACGTAGAGTGGCAAAAAGATCGATTTCAAAAGTAAATCAAATGGCTCCCAGAGACGAACAACCGGGACTCAAGTCTCGTAATCTTTACAAACTTAATTTTTTATGAACATTTTTGCGCGACTATAATATGATTTCTGACGACTTTCAAAATGCATGAGAACAGATCTTGTCAAATGGCGCCGTTGCCGGGGAGGCAACGTTACTTTCTATGATTTCGATCTTGAAATTATCACTGACAAATATCTCTCTGCTTTGGTTTTGATGTGTAGGAAAAATAGAAAAGAATGGGATCTACGCACACAATGAACGTGACAAAGAAAAAAATCAGGTGCACATCATGTCTCTTTAGATTAGGTTTCTTTTTCTCATCCCTAGGAGTAGATGTACTTTCTGTACTTTCCTTTGACAAATTCTTTATAAAAAAGAAAAAAGAGAAGAGATTTTTCTCTTTTTCGTGAAAAAAAAATCAAAAAAAAAAATTTGAAAAAAATCTAGATTAGGCTTCCTTTAGAATCTAGGTTACTTTTTTTTAAAAAAAAGATATTTTTATGAATACCTTAAAAATTTCTTTTTGAAAAAAAAAACATGCAAAAGTTTTGAAAAAAAAAAGCATTTATGGTGGAAAGTTTAGATTTCAAATTCAAACCTCTTCAAAGAGTTTTTCCACCATCTCCTGATTTTCAACCAGATTTCAAGCTTGACTTAAAAATTCGATTACTGAAAAAATAGTACGCGAAAAATTATGAAATTTGGTCTAAACCTTCTTTCTCAAACCATCTTTCAAACACCACCATTATTTTGAAAAAATTCTAAGTATGGAATTTTTAAAAATTTGCGAAGTGTATGGGGCTCAGACTTACCCAGATTCAAAATTACTCAAATTTCAAAAAGTAATTCCGAGCAATCCACAAATCTGTTTTGACTAAAATGAAGGGGTTTGAAAGCTGATCTCGTTGGCTTTATTTTCTATATTTTTCCTAAATTTTTTAAGGTCATTTGATACTATTTCAAAGCAAAAAACCAACCAGGGGTCAAATTTCCAAATCTAACCCTCTGATATTCAAAATTCCCTAAAAATTCGGTTCAAATAGTAAAAATTCCAAAAAAATATTCTATGATAAACTAATTGAAAAAAGAATCTACGTGCAAAATTTAAAATTAATTGGATTCCAATTTTTATCAGAGAACCAACATTACTTTTGTGGTCTGTTGAAACAGAAAAACCTAGAAGTGAAGGCAACTTAGGTGAGCTTGGTCACCATGTGGGCCACTCACCACAAACCCCACTGAAGAAAATGGGTTAAAAATTAATTTTAAAATGCAAAATCAACTCGAGTTCATTGTCAAACTATTAGGTGTTTTTAATCTCTCTTGCCAAACCCGGTAACTAAGTCTGCAAGGTAGTGTCAAACGACCAAGGCTCAGGGGTCAACGGAACCGGAGGCGTAAGCCAAAGGAAGAACCTTCCCCTTTGTCCCCACATAACCAGACTGGCTGGGTTAGCTTAAGAGGCGGGAATCACTTTCAGTCGGTTGAACGACGAACTTATCTTCAGGAATTCAAATTTCTAACGAAAAATCTGGTCACCAGATCTATATGGACATTTGATTGACAGGGCCTTAGCCTTGTCTTACTTGGCTACACCAACCCAAGGGTTGGGTGGTGTATGCAAGGAAGGAGGTCACTTAGACCTCAGCTGATTGGACCTTGGGAGCCGCTCCCAAGGAGGCGAGTCACTTCTATCTGCTGAGCCACGATGGCTAACCCTGGATCTAGACCTAATCAGGATACAGGATAGCTGGACCCACAAGCCTATCTGAGAGCCCGGGTCACTGAATTAGCTCAACCTTGGGATCAGAACCCAAGGTCGCGAAGATGACTTTTCGCTTTGCCTGATCCTCCTCCTCGGGTTACCGAAATGGTTAACCCATATCCTAACCCTGGATATTATGACCCATACTAGTCTGTCCCTCAAAGGACTGCATCTTATAACCCAGGATATGGATTTCATACTCCTGCTTCTCACCCATGGAACATGGGTAGACCTGATTCAGCCCCTGGAACCCCTGAAGAGCTACCGGTGCATATGTGGCCGCATTATAGAATACAGAGAGCCATAGCGAGCGCTAAGGAAAAGGCTGCATCCTATCTACACGAAATCCAGGCTATCATTGAGCCGAACCAAAGACAAAGCTGGATTCCGCATCAACAAGCTGTGATGGAGCTTTTTCGAGAAACAGCAGAGATAACAAGGCTAATGAGACAAAATCGGGAAACTCAAGAACTACTACTTTTGAGATATCAAGTGGAAAATAGCCTTGAAGACCTTGAGGAATCTGAAATGTTTATGCCAGAAGCACACACAGAAGATTCTCGGGAGCAGATACTGGAAGATCACTCAGGGGAAAAAGAATCTAGCGTGGATATGAGACAGGAGCAGGAAGTATGCCGAATGGGTTCATCTGAAATTGAGGAGGAAAGGACTGATATCTCCAGGATTGAGCCTTAATCAGATTATCCTGAATCCTGGGAGACACCTCTCAGGTTAGATAACCCAATCGAGACAAAGGAAGTAGATCCAATTGAGGATATGGATCTTGAGGCAAGCATTTCATGCGACACTACTGATCAGCCTAAGCCACTTCCCATTGTAGGTGAACCTGTGCTGGAGCCAATATCTTCTGATCTGCACTCTTCTTCTTTCACCTACATCCCTAATTCGGATGCTAGAGATTTTGAGATGACACTTTCTATCCCCGAGCATGACATCCGAAGACCAGAAATAGTTATGGATGCCGAAATTACTGAGGAACCCAATGCATATGAGGGTAAAGCTTTGAGCAGAAAGAGCTGGGGACGCACCTATCATCCTAGTAGATGGCCCAACTTTGAGCCTGAGGAGACAGCCTCTAATGAATCAGAGATGGGTACTGATGAGGACGAAGTAAATTTTGACGAGGATTTCAGTGACCTCCCCATAGATCTTCTACTTTCACGGATACCCCCATATGACCCAGAGCCTGGAGAGGGCATGATCTTTGATGTCAATTATCATTATGAGGATCCCTATGACTCAAATTCTGGTTATGAGATACATTTTGATCTACTCCCTCAACAACTTCCTACTGATTTGTGGGACATGATAAATCAGCTAAATCAACATCATGATCCCCCCTCTGATTATTCTCTATTTTCCACCACCACTCCACACTTTCTTATAGCTAGACTTTTTGGAGTAGGGGTGCACAATCTGCTGGTTCCCATCTCTTGACCACTGATTCTGGGAGCATACGAGCATATCTTTCTCTTAATCTTAGCTGGCACCTATGCTAGAAATGGCACATCTGATTGAGTTTTCGCCCAGCTAGAGGCGTTAAACTCAGCACGTATAAATACCATTCACTCCGCATTCCAGCATCATTTATATATAACCATTTTTATAAATAGCATATTTTTGTTTTAGCATATTTCCTTTGACTATATTGCATGCTAACAGGTTGGCCGGAGCTGAATATAATTTCAAGAGCAATTACAGGTGATTTCAACCCATTCTCTCCATGCAGTATTTATTTTCTTTTACATTCATGCATGAGGACATGCAAGAACTTAGGCATGGGGGGTAGATACAACAAAACTAAAAAAAAATTTCATGCCAACACTTAGGAAAGCCTCAGAGCTGCATGTAAAACGTACTTTAGGACCCTAAATAAAAGAACAACCGACTTCACCTCCAATGCTCGCATTGGAGCTAGAAATCGTTCGCAACAGCCACTTCTGACTCACCCGCTCACCTTTTGTTCTAAATTTAGGGTCAAACTAATTGTAACCCGATACGGGAAATCCACGAAGTACAAATTAAGTGAAGTTACATGTCTATAGCGTATATACATATTGCATTCATGAATAAGATTATTTTATTAAGAGAATGCATTAGGGATTTTATCCTTTAGTTGATTCCTGAAATCTGGAATCCAGTACAACTTTTCACACACACGTAGATTTTGCAATGGATTCACGGTGAAGGCTGATAAACGTCTTCAGTCTGTCGAGGAGAAGCAGTGCTTCTTTTCCTGAACCCTGGACAATGCTTTGGGAGTTAGGCTGATTTTCTTCCAAAAATCCACCAAATAGTGTGAGAGGAGAGTAGAGTGTACTAGTGCTCTAAGATTAGTGCGAGGAATCTGGATTTCTAGATAATTAGGTGATGACTCTCTGAGATTAGACATAGTTTTCACTCTCGGTTCCCGCATATACATTTTTGTGCGAAATTTTGAGAGCCACCGAATAAGGCAAATACACAGAGAGTGAGGTTTCATAAAACTAGGGCTAAGGTGGATGGTTACAACCATTCTCTATGGAAGCCTCAGCTGAAGGAGGGTATTGATTGCAAGGTCAGAAATACACCGTCCTATCCGTTTCTCCCGGTGCCGTGAGTAGGCACTTCCAACAAATAAGCCACCCAGTGTCTCTTGAGTGCCACCAATTCCTAATAATGACTCGTCAATAAAGTTCATGAATGTATGCCAGTTGTGTTATGCTGAAAAAAAATTTAAAAAAAAAGAGAAAAAGAAAAAGAAAAAGAATGATGAAAGAAAGAAAAACTGGAAAAAAAATTAGAAAATGAAGAAAAAACAAAGAAAAGAATGAATATTTAGTGTTTATTTCATCGAGGCAATACCACCAAATAAAATTGAGATCCACCAAATATGGCCCTAACCTATTTTTCTTGTCTTTCTGACCACCCAAATACTGGCTGAGGAATTTCGACATAGTGTTAGGGTTATGAGAACTCAATTAAAGTGTTAATGCCTAGTGAGACCACTAAATACAGGTCATATACGTGAATCTGGTGAAGTTGTGAGCTCTACGAAAAAAGAAAAGGAAAAGAAAAAGAGTAAGAGAGAATGAATACAAAGGAATCAAAGAGAGCATGGTTTTTCTCGTCTTTCTCTAAGTTGAGTTACTTAGTAGTTCGGCAATCTAGATTCTGTAGTACTAGTCTCTCTGTAGCACCAAGTGAGAATGAGCCACCAAATATATAATCCTTTCCCTTGGAGATTCTCTACCTAAGCCTAAAGCCGAGGTGAAATTCATAGAATATCTTGAATACCCTGAGGGAAGAAGTCCACCTATCCTGCTAGAATTTTTACTACGGGTCAACTACAAGCTTTAGAGGTGAATCAATTTTTCACTCGAATCCATTGCAAAAGCTACATTGCTACACTTTCACGATTGTTTGGATTTCTAGAGCATAGGATGAAAACAAAAAGGAGAAAAATCTCTACGCATACACTTGATAAAATAATCAGTCCCTTAAGGACCTTTGCTACAAATAATTTAGTCATGCATTTGCTAGGGACTAGCAAGATTTAGGCAAGCGGGTATGATTGTGCAGCAATCATAGGTCTTAATTGACCTAGATTGAGCTAGGGCTTACCATAAGTTATGGCTATTCATGCATGCATACGCATTATCTGCATCTTTACTGCCATTCTTTAGCTATGCATGAAATAATGTTTTAATGTGCTGATTAAGTATATTATGTCAATTGCAGGGAATAAGCTGATCAGGAGCTTATTCTGTAGCTGGATCAGGAACAACGGGAGTTGTAGCAAAGCTGGAGCAGAAGGCTTAGATTAGATGTAGGAATAACAATGTAAGGGAGTTAAAAGTTTGCTATGCTATTAAGTAGGAGTAAAGCAGTAAAATGTGAAGAGCTTAGGTCCATCCTGGCTCAAGGATAGCCTAGAGACTTCCCCAAGCCTTAGCCACCCTTAGACTAGGTCACAACACCCTAGGAAGCCCTAAAACCCTAGTTCCAACCCATATCTGGACATCCAAATAAGTTATAGGATGTCCAGGACCCTTAGCCATCTTTCGCACACTTCAAACCCACTTCTACAGTGTTATTGGACGTCCAGACACTTTGTCAGACATCCAATTCCTGCAGAATACCCAAAACAGAACCCAAAATCCCTCGACTCTGACTGGACTTCAAGACAACAAGTCTAGACTTCTGATTTTTGAGTATAAAACGTCTGAAGATATTATTAGACGTTTGATACTGCTCTCCAATTCCTATTTTGAGATTTAAGCTTTGATCTTGGATCTCTAGGTCACTAAACCCAATTCCAGCCCCATAGGAACCTAAATTAAGGTGCCCGAACCCTAGTACATCACCTCTAGACCTCCCTAAGGACCTAATTAGGTCCTCACTAAACCTAATTTACTTGGCTCTTAGTCAATTCCATCAGCCTGTTCAATTGGACTCATTGAGTCCAATTGAGCCCTGATCTCAGCACACACTGTCCAATTGGACTCAGTGAGAGTCCAATTGACCTTGACCTAAATTAATTTAGTTGTATTACTCTCAATTAAGTTGCCACATACCCAATTAAACTTGCATTAAGTTTAGTTGCACTTTACCTTAGTGAATTAGGGTTTATAACAGTAATTTGAGACATACCTTGACCTAAACCGACTAGAACCTAACCTAATCAACCTAGCCACCTAAGTTTCGACCCACACACACCCACACACACCCACACACTCCATCCACATGAAAATACCTAGCCTAGAGTTCTCTAGAACTCTCTACCTTGTGTTGTTGCCTTGGTTGCCAAAATTAGCAACCAAGAGCCATTCAATTTTTAGATCCACATTTGGTGGATCTAAAAACCACCATCCACCCTTTCTCTCTCACTCTCCTACGAGCTCACACCATAGGCCTCTTTAGGGAATTCTATAATTCTCTAGAGAGCTTCCCTTAAGTCTATAAAAAGACCTAAGGGGTGGCCATTTGCACCCATTCACTTCCTTGGCAAAATTCACTCCATTGGTGCCATTCATGCCACCTCCACTTAACTAGCCACTCCACCTCCACGAGCTCACTACCACCATCATGGAGGACATCATGCCGGGATGCTGGATCAATCCTCCATCTCTCCAAGGGTCAGCCTAAGCTACATTGGCTGCCCCACATTCTTCTCCCGACCACTCCAAGGCCATCAGGAACCACCCCTGAATGCCCTTTATTCTGCTAGATTTAGTTTATGCCCTCCATGATTTTTACTGCTTTTATTGACTACTTAGTAGTGTAGCCTTCATTCTCCCCCAATGATGCATGCAAAATCCCCCTGTAGATTCTTGTATGTGATCCTTTTCTGGTATCTAGATTTACATTTTTAGGCATCCATGTACAAGCTTTCTTCTACCTTCCATGTTGCAAACACTCAGTTGAATGAATATAAGATATATTTTTATATATACGTCTATGTGTTGATAATCACCATGAGCTTATTGCAATATCTTTTCAGTGATTAATTTTTCCTATTTTTAATTCCTGATATACTTGCAACTAAGCATGTCATACTTCAATACGTAATAATCATAAATCGGCATGTGATTTTAAATGAAGTAGAGCGGCAAAAAGATCGATTTCAAAAGTAAATCGAATGCCTCCCAGAGAAGAATGACCAGGACTCAAGTCTCGTAATCTTTACAAACTTAATTTTTGATGAACGTTTTTGCGTGACTATACTACGATTTCCGACGACTTTCAAAATGCATGAGAATGGCTCCTGTCACCAAACCTCCCCTTAAACAACATGGGTAGATTTGTTGACAGAACGGGTATTCACTAGTGATTACTTATTTCCTAGGCTGAACAAGTCTTAGGTTATTCTTAGGTAGTCACAATTAAGTTAGGTCTAGAATTTGTTGTTTGAATTGCACACTTTCTCTCATCTCTCTCTCTTCTCCTCCCCTGCAATTCTTTCAAAAAAAGTGCTTGCATGAGCGAAGGCCCCAAAAACCACACCTTGAGGGACCATCTGATTTTGCCACCTGCACCAGAAAATCTTTGTTTTTTTCTCCTTCCTCTTCTAAAAATATGGAAAACCTGGGAAGCCAACAAAAAAATTCTACTTCCGCTTCTAACCCATCAGTCGACCCACAAGCTGACTTCCCCATCCCTAGCCTCCCTCATCTGGAGCAACTAGAAATTCCTGCAGGGCCAAGTGGCCCCTAAATCCAAACTCAACATACAAACCCCTTTGCCTTTATGGTCGACCATTTTTATCGGCTACAACAAAATCAATAGAATTTGGCTAGGACTATGACAAACCTAGCCAACCAAAGGCAAAACCCCCCACTCTGCCAGCATCCTGTCGTTCCTCTTAATGATTTCTATGATCCTTCCAACTATGAGGAAAGACCAGAGGTGGTCATACCACAAGAGGTTTTGAGATCAAACCAGCTATTCTGAACCTAATCAAACATTTCCGTGGTCTTCCAAGGGAGGACCCTTTTTGTCATCTCGAGGAATTAACTCTCCTCGCTCAGACCACTTGTTCAGGCAATGTGCAAGAAGAAGTATGGTTGATGAGACTTTTTCCTCTCTCTTTAAAAGATAAAGCTTCACACTGGTTTAGAACGGTTGGGTGCCCGATCACCACCTGGCCCTAATGAAAGAGCACTTTTCTAAAAAATTTGTTTCCGATCGGTCAAGCTAACGCTTTAAGAAGATCCATAATGACCTTTCAACAAAAAATTGCTAAACCCCTCCATGAAGCCTAGGAAAGATTCTAAGAACTTTTAAGAAGTTGTCCCCACCATGAAATTCCGCAATGGCAGTTAGTGCAGATTTCTATCAAGGATTAGAAGATCAATTGAAGCGATTTGTGGATGCCTCATGTAGGGGCAATTTCCTTAATAAAGATGCCAAAAGTGCCTATCTGCTCTTTCAAGAAATAAGTGAAAACTCATTTAATAAGACTTCAATGGACACTTCTGGTAGAACTCAAAATCCCAACCACAGAGTCAATGAAATTGATTCCAAATCCACCTCTATTCCAGTCACTCAGGATGATCTATATATGTTAGCTCAATGACTAGACCAAATGCAAATTCACCAGAACAAAATGGAAGAAAAGCTCAAAAACAAACAACTCACCTTAATGCTCCACACTTTAACTCTCAACACACTAGCACTCCACAACTTCTCCGAAGAGAAAATCTGCATAATATTGTGCCACACCTGATGGTCAGCAATTTTCAGTTAATTTTCCAGAAGAATTGGCTAGGAATTTTGATCATTTGAATCAAAATATTCTTGATCCCACCATGGAAAATATTTATGCTCTCCAAAAGCAATTTAGAAACCCCTTCAACACTTACAATCAGAACTGGAGGACCAACACGAATCACTTTTGGAAAAGCCGAAACCCGATTCCATTTCCCAAACAAAATCATTTTGGAAATTATGGGCAACCTACATATCAACCTGGACCATCCCAAGAAGATATTAATACTCAGGTCATGAAAACTTTGCAAGGTATGCAGAATCAAATGACAGAAGTAACCCTCATGATTACAAACTTGCAACACCAAGTTAAGGTTACTCCTGATCATCGACCTGTTGGGAATTAACCTTCCCAACCCATGCCCAACCCGAATAATCAACGGAATCAATTCAATGGTGGATATCCCAGTCAACCCATTCAACCAGCATCTCAGCATCCCCTGGGTTTCAATAACAGTCAGGCTTCCCATTCGCAACCTAGAAACAACCAAATTGCAATTGCAGTTACTTTAAGGAATGAGAAAACCACTCAAGACCCCCTACCTACTAAAGAAACTCATTTCAATGAACAACAAATCAACTCTTCCACATCTTCCTCTAACACTGTTCAAGAACCTAATAATGCCAAACAAGGAAACCCTGCACCATTTCCACAAGCCCTCCATTCTTCACAAAATAAGAAAAAGAAGAAATCTAAGCCCACTGATAAGGAATTGATGGATTTATTTGGGCAAGTTGAAATTAAAGTTCTTCTCCTAGATGCCATAAAATACATCCTTTCCTATGCAAAATTTCTAAAGGATTTGTGCACCCCAAAAAGGCAGCCCTGAAATTTAGGAATGGTGATCCTTCTTGAGATAGTCAACTCAGCTTTGCAGAGTCAACTGCATCTTAAGAGAAAAGATCCTGGTGCTCCCTTGATTCAAGTAATCATTAATGATACTTCTTTTGATTGCACCTTGTTGGATCTTGGTGACTTAATTAATCTTATCCCCACTGTTGTGTTTGAGGAATTTAAGATCAATGAATTAAAGCAGTTGAGGTTACTCTTCAATTAGCAGACTGATCTACAATTAAACCAAGGGAAATTGTTGAGGATGTCCTTGTCCAGGTCAAAAATTGTCTATTTGCAGTAGACCTTTTAGTCCTGGACATAGAGGTGCCGAAAGCATTAAAGTTTTCCCCTATAATTCTTGGAAGACCATTCTTAGCCACGGCCCAGGCAAATATTGATTGTGATTCTGGTAAAATGAACATCATGTGTGGTGGTGAATCTGTAACCCTTGATATTTTCCAAGTTTCCACGAGGTTCCAAGAACCTGATTTCTTTGATGACTGGGATTAAGAAATCGAAAATATAGAGGAGGAAACTTTGCAGATTTCACATTTAAGTTCTTGTTTTGCCAATAACACAGTTCCTGAACAATCCACTTCATCCCATCCTTCCACCCTAACCATAGATTCAGCTAACACTTCAACTGATCCTTTCACTCTCACTTCACCACTAACACAAAAAGTAGAAATTATTTTAAAGCTGGGTCCACAACTGGAATTAAAACCTTTGCCCAACTCCCTTAAATATGTTTTCCTAGCTCCAAATCAGACCCTACCCGTGAGTATAAATTCTGGACTTACTGGGGCACAAGAACACAAACTTCTCCAGGTTTGGAGTAAATATAGAAAAGCTATTGGCTGGACCTTTCTGAACTTAAGGGTATTCATCCATCCTACTGTGCACATTGTATATATCTAGAGGATTATTCTCGCCCCTCCCGCGAACCACAAAGGTGCTTGAACCCTAATATGCAGGAGGTGGTTAAAAAGGAGATTATTAAGTGGCTTGATGAAAATATCATCTGCCACATTTTTGACAGCTCTTGGGTTAGTCTAACAAAAGTAGTGCCCAAAAAGGCTACACTAATAGTTGCCATCAATGACAATGGGGAGAATATAGGCACTCGAACTACCTCTTCTTGGCACGTGTGTATTGATTACAGAAAATTAAACAACGCCACCAAGGACCATTTTCCACTCCACTTTATTGATCAAATCTTAGAGCGGTTAGTCGGATGGGATTTTTACGATTTTCTGCATGGTTATTATGGCCATAATCAGGTAGCGTTTCATCCTACAGACTAGGACAAAATAACTTTCTCCTGCCCCTTCTAAACCTTTACTTTCCAAAGAATTCCCTTCAGTCTTTGCAACACACCTGCTACTTTTCAAAGGTGTATGCTTGCAATATTTTTGGACTTGGTAGGTGAATGCTTAGAAGTACTCATGGATGACTTCTCTATTTTTGGAGATTCTTTTGACCATTGTCTCAAGAACCTTGAAAGAACTCTCCAAAAATGCATAGAAGTCAATCTAGTCCTCAGTTAGGAAAAAAGTCATTTCATGGTCCAGGAAGGTATTGTCTTGAGCCATGTTATTTCAAAATAAGGAATTACAGTAGATAAAGAAAAAATAGATGCTATATCTAAGCTCCCACTACCCACTACTGTAAAATAGATCAAATCCTTTTTAGGTCATGTGGGTTTCTACAGTAGATTCATACAAAACTTTTCCCAAATCTCCAAGCCCTTAAGTTAGCTTCTTACTAACGGCCAACCATTCAATTTCAATGGTAAATGCCTGGAGAGTTTTTTGAGGTTGAAGAAGGAAGTTGCTGCGGCACCAATTTTGCAGGGTCCTGATTTGAATAGTCCCTTTGAATTAATGACAGATGCCTTAGATTTTGCTGTGGGGACCGTTCTAGGGCATAGAATTGGCAAGAAGCCCATTGTGATCTATTATGCTAGCAAAACTCTTGATGATGCACAACGGAATTACATGATTACTAAAAAAGAACTTCTTGCCGTTGTATTTGCCCTAGAAAAATTTAGATCATATCTTTTGGGGTCACATGTCACTATACATACCAACCACTCAGCACTTAAATATTTGCTGACGAGAAAAGATGCAAAACCCAACCTTATCCATTGGATCCTGCTGCTCCAAGAATTTTACCTGGAAATCAAGGATAAGGTAGGATCACAAAATGTAGTGGCCAACCATCTCTCTCATCTTATGATGAATGACATAATGAACCCCCATGATCAATTCCCTGAAGAAAGCATTTTAGTTGCCACCACCCTCCCTTGGTTTGCACCCACCGCAAAATATTTAGCAATAGAACAAATCCCCTTGATTGGCCAATAGCATACAGGGATAGGTTCTTTGCTAATATTAAGTACTACTTTTGGGAGGAGCCTGACCTTTTCAGCATTTGTGCCGATTAGGTCATTAGATGATGTGTCCCTAATTATGAAATCCATGATATTCTGACACATTGTCATTCAATGGCCTGTGGCAGACATTTTTTGGGCAAGAAAACAATAGCTAAAATCCTTAATGCGGGATTCTTTTGGCCCAACTTGCACAAAGATGCTCATAATTTTGTTTGGTCTCGTGTGCATTGCCAAAGCATCGGCAACATGACTTGGAAGGATATGATGCACCTTAATCATATTTTAGAGGTTGAAATTTTTGATGTATGGGGCATCGACTGCATGAGACCGTTCATTAACTTTGGTGAGTATTTGTTTACGCTAGTCGCAGTCAATTATGTATCTAAGTGGATTGAAGTAATACCCATCCGCACTAATGATACCCATGTGGTTGTCGAATTTCTTAAGAAGAATATTTTCTCAAGATTCGGCATTCCTAAGGCCATAATCAATGACAGAGGCTCACATTTCACTCACTCACAATTCCATCACCTTCTTTCTAAATATGGGGTTAATCATAAAATTTCCACAACTTATCACCCCAAAACAAATGGCCAGGCAGAAGTTTTTAACCGGGAAATCAAAAATATTTTACAAAAGATGGTTAGGCCCGACCGTAAAGACTAGTCCACTAAATTGGATGACGCTTTATGGGCCTACCTTATTGCTTTCAAAACCTCGCTTGGCATGTCTCACTTCCGTCTGATTTTTTGGAAGGCATGCCATCTCCCAGTAGAACTGGAACATAGGGCTTTTTGGGCAATAAAATAATTAAACATGGATTTATTTGACATCGGTATCCATAGGAAACAACAATTAACTAATTGGAAGAATTATGTAATTTTTCATATGAAAATGTGCGGATTTAGAAAGACTGAACAAAGAAATTTCATGATAAATACATTATTCGGAAACACTTTGACGTTAATCAACACATTTGGCTTTTTGATGCAAGATTACATATTTTTCATGGAAAATTAAAAGCAAAATGGACCGAACCCTTTATTGTCCTAAAAACATATGCATACGGCATTGTTGATCTTTTTGACCCTAAAACTAATACAACTTTTCAAGTCAATGGCCAACGGTTAAAGCCCTACTTTGATCATACCCTGAATCTTCGCTCAGAATCTTTCAATTTCACAAAACCAACCATAGTTGATCACTGATGCACACTACATCAGGCTGAATGGCATAAAAGATAGCACTGGATAGGAGGTAACCCATCATTTTCTTTCTGCTTCTTTTTCTTTCTTTTCCCTAGGGTTTGACTATCCTAAATTCTATTGCCTTTTACTAAGGTAATCCCTCTTTCGCTACTAATGCTTGAGGACATTGCATATCCTAAGTATGGGGTGGTGTTTTTAAAATTTTGATGATTGATTTACAATTTTCAAAACCTAAAAACATGCATTTTTCTTTAATCATTTTTATTTTCTTACATGCATACCTAAAAAAAAATAATTATTGAAAACTTTTTGAGGAAAATTTTGAAATCGAGACTAAGGTTGAAAAACTCACTTTTGGTACAATGGGATTTAATCTTTAACAAACTAAGGATGAGGATACAGATCTAATCATTAGATTTTCAGGGTCTATTTTTAGACTAGATCAAATATCCTTCTCCAAAATTCCACCTGAACTCGTGATAGTTCAGGTGACTTGATCCCCTTTTGCAATGTTGAAAGTATCTAGCTTAGTTTCTGATTCAAAAGCTTACATTTCTTGCAAAATTGCCTCTGACAAATTTCACACACAAGCTAATAGATAAAAAAAATTAGAAAAACCCTCTTGTTTGGCCTTAGTAAAAGTTAGAAGCAGATCATTGGTTTGAGTTCCCACCATCGAGAAGGAGGAAAATGCCTCCTTTGAGGATGCGATGTCAACATGTTACCGCCACGGCGCTGCTCCATATCTATATTTCATATCTTTAAACGGAGTATTAAAGTGCATTTTAGCAACTCAAGTATCTTGGACGGTGCTCTATCTATAGTGTTGGAGAAAGAGCTTGAGTTTGCTTGGAGCGTCCCTTTACACCGCATTATGTTTTGGGGTTGTGAGCTCCTGGGTGGTGTCATGGACAGTGTTATCTCGAAGTACTGGTGCCAGAGCCCCCTCGAGGATTGGTAATGAGAATAATGATCTCGACACATCTGTTGTAAGACTAAGCTAGAAATAAGCATGGGGGACACAAAAAAAAAGGTTTTAAAGCAAAAACACACGCTTATAAATGTTAGCTTTTCACCAGCACGGACACAATATTTTAAAGGTTTTTGCATGTTGCGAATCAGATTCAAGAGCTAGAAAAAAATCCTAAAAATAAAAATTTCAAGTCATTTGAATTAACAAGGGGTTAATCTGTGAATTTTCTGGAGGATATATTGATCCCGTTTTGTCAAATTTTTGGATCTGAAAATAAATCCCGTACCTCTTGCGTTTAGACCAACATTTCATAATTCTTT
Organism: Thalassia testudinum; assembly: GCA_037157565.1. Classification (NCBI taxonomy): domain Eukaryota; kingdom Viridiplantae; phylum Streptophyta; class Magnoliopsida; order Alismatales; family Hydrocharitaceae; genus Thalassia; species Thalassia testudinum. The sequence goes on along the minus strand of JAZHRO010000014.1, from coordinate 123,187,420 downwards.
CTCCTCAAAAATCAAAAAAATTAGATTTCCCAAAAATTCCATTTTCTAAAAATTAAAGTTTTGTTGAGAGACTAGCAAAATATAAGCATGGGTGTGTGATAAATGGCAGTTTATCATCATTATTATGCATTGAAACAAACCTAGCTCTTAGGATTTTGATTCACAAATGGGTTTTTGGGCTACATTTAGGCATAAAATAGGTTAAGCATGTATTGCATTTGTTATGTTATTTTTGATGTGTTTCTATGAGTGATAGGGATAGACAGATTGTTAGATCTCCAGAACCCTAGCACTCAGGAAGGCAACAGGTGATGAAGAAGCTTTGACTAGCTGAAACTTAGCTTGTTCCAGCTCACCATAGTTGGAATCCAGTTGACTTGGACTAGGATTAGCTCATCTTAACTCCATTTAGATCATCTTAGCTGAATGACAGCTGATGAGAGCTTATCTTAGCTCACCCTTGCTCAGGTCAGCTCAGATCCAGCTCAACTTAGCTGAATCCAACTCATCTCAGCTCCCTTTAGTTCACAAGGAGCTTTAGCTGGCACAAATAAGTTGACTGGAGTTCACCTCAGCTCAACCTAGCTGAGTCTAGCTCATCTCAGCTCCCATCAGCTCTCTCGGAGCTCCAGCTAGCTCAACTAGGTTCACATGAGTCTACCTCAGCTCAAGCTCAGCTCACCTCAGCTCCAGCCAGCTCACAATAGCTAATCTCTAATCTAGCTGAGCTACTATTTGTCAACTAGTAGCTTAGCTAGCTATAGAGTTATCATCAGAGGTAGTTCCAGCTCAACCTTGCCTTAGCTAGGTTAGGGCCAGCTCAACTAAGCTCAACTACCCAAGCTTGGCTACTTGCATAACAACTAAGTAGCTAAGCTCAGTAGGTGAGCTCCCCTTGAAGATGCCTCAGCAACCCCAGCTCCATAATACCTGATACCAGCTCCAGAATATTCTTCCTCAATTCTCCTCCACGAAACCCTTGCTCCGCCAGCTCCACTCTACTAGCTAAACTAGCTTAGCTAGCTTAGCTAAACTTTACTCCACCAAAAAATCCTCCTTGGCCATCCACTTCACCTTAACCCTAACCAACCCTAACCTAACCCAACCCCTTTTGGTGCCAACCCACCATAACTACCAACCTAAAACACCCATTCAAGTTGGCACTAAAATGCCCTAGCCACCCCTTCATTTTGGCACCAACATCCCCATAATTCCTAGTCATACACCACATCAACCAAGGCCATATAAACTCTACACCTAACCCCTTCTAGAAGCCCTCATTTGCCGCCAAACCTAAACCCCCATAACCACCCTAAGCCCTACCTTAGTTGGTCCAAAAATCACCCCTACATCGCTTCATTTGGCACCAACACCTCCTCCCATCTACACCCAACATATTAACCCCCAACCTATCCTAACCCTCCATCTAGTGAAGCCACCTAACCACCCCTTAACAAACCTAAAGTGGTGGCAACTCCCTTAACTCCACCGCAAATACCACCTCAAGCATCCCTCCTCTTTGGTGCCACCCTATATCTACCCTCCATCACATAACCACCACCCAACAACACCGTCATAACCCTACAAATAACCTATATGCCACCTAACTTTACCAACACCTTACAACCCACCCCCCATTTTGGTGCCAACCATTATCAACCCTAGGATCCCTTAACTACCTCCAACAAGCCATTCTAACCCTCCATCCATTAACTACGCTCAACCCCCTACCATTCCTATATAAATCCCCTACCACCACCATTAAAACTCACCCTTGGCTACAATTTTTCTACCCATATTTGCACCTACATAGAAGGTCAAGAGAAGAAGAAGATGAAGATTAAGGGGATACTCTGTCCCCTTGATGTCTTCCCCTCTTCTATTCTCTCTTGTGCCCACACTAGCCAAGTAAGGAAGCTAGGCATTGGAGGACAACCTAGTGTACACGCCTACCCTAGGAAGTGGAGGATTTGTGGGTGGTACACTACTTCCCTTCGAGGAGGAGTCAAAGGTGGTCCACACCACCTTGGGAGAAGCCTTTGAAGGTGGAATTCCATCCACCTTGGGGGAGTCAAGCATGCCCCCCTTTAGGCTTGCTAGGAGGAGTTCATCAATTGGGTGAAGCTTTGGAAGAAGAAGGAGCTCTTGTTGATTGTGGGAGCAGCCGCAATTGGAGTAAGAGCCTTGCCATCTTCACCATCATTATAGAGGGTAATATTGTTCTTTTTTATTTTGCACTTTTAATTCTAGTAGGTGAAGCATTCTAGTACTAGGTTTTTGTGTAAAACCATTCCTCATTCTTATAAAAGTTGCCTTCAATTTTTGTTGCAATTTTAATTACTCTACTTGCTTTATCTTAGTATAATCTCACTCACTCTTTCTAATTAACCTAGGCCTTGATGCGCCTAGGTTGAGTTTAGAATGAAGATAATTTTGTCACTTAGATTTTAGCATCTTAGTTGTAGTACTTTTCCCTTTAACAACTTCATATTTTCCATTTATATCAAAAAGAATCAAAAGAAAAATGATATATTGAAAACAACAAAAAGAAAGTTGAGTTTTGTTTTCGAACATGAGACCTGAATTTCGCAAAATATTGCCTCCTTGGACAACCCTAGATACTTCCCTATCTAGGTTAGAAATTTTAAAAGCGAATGAATTTACACGTTACAATGACTTAAAACTCTAATCTTGAAAATCACAAAATTTTTCATATCACTGTGCACAACCTTACATCCTTAGCAAGGTTTGGGGCCAAAACCCTCTTCAAATTCCAACTCAAGAAAGTGGGAAAATGATTACACTAAAAAGCAGTAAATCTACTCTAGAACACAGTGAATCTATTTAGAAAGCAGTAAAAAGAATGGGGAGAGAGATATCCTCCTCGACGGTCACTTGGAGGATGAGCCAGACAAGACGACGCCCGGATGAAGGAGGACGGAGCAAGATGAAGGAGAATGAAGCAGGAAGAATGGGAACGGGGTAGCACGTCGTTGTCGCCGTGGGATCCTCTTCCAAAAGGGGGATGAAAAATTGACTTTATCTCATGAGAAGCTTCTCGGGTGTGGGACAAGCTTCTCTTGAGCTTTGGAGAGGGAGAGAAAAGAAGGAAGGGATGAGAATTTCGTGTAGAGGGGGTCTCCTTTTATATTTGCAAGGAGTGGGGGCATTTTGGTCATTCTAATTTTAAAAACATTAATTCAGGAACTTTAGTGACGGATAAAACCATCGCTAAAGGTCTAAACGTGGGTGTAGTGGGCAACGTGTGTGCACCCACTCTATTGCTCGTGTGTGAAATGCACGCGCCCGTCCAGCTGATCTCAGCAGTCCGATCGTGAGATCGGACGGCTTAAGTTGCACCTTCGCCCACTCAGCGCACTCCCGTCCGCGTACGATTCTGCGTGAGGCAGGGCGTGCAATAGTGCCGTGGGTGCTATCGAGCGATCTGGGTCGTCCATAGTCAATCAAGCGGTTGCCTTTAATCTCACGTGCGTCGCAGATCTCAAGTCGAACTTGCGTCCTGTGATCGCGCAATGACTCGTGACCGCTGTGCTGTGTGGTGGAATGTGTCGCTCGGATGTTTTAAGGCGTGCGCAGCCATAGCCGTTAGATCAAGATCCAATGGCCCAGATCACGCATTGGATCTTCTTTTGGAGAGGCAGCAGCGGTCTTGAGATCCAGTTGGAAGGCTGAGATCTCGCCATGTGGCACCATCTTGGCCGTCCATCTTCTGGATGATGTTGATGGTGCCACGAGTGTCGGACTAAGTCGATTTTCACGTCGTTAAGCTGCGATCGTCGATCCGAATCCATCCGTGCGGTCGGATTTGTCGTTTGATGTGTGGATTCACACCATCTTGGCCCTTGATCTTCTAGGGTTCCCCAGTCTCTATCTGATGCTACAGATGTCTGATTAGGGCGATCTTGGAGTAGTTGAACTCCAATCGTCACCCTGATCACATCTGTATGGTTGGATCTTCGATCCGAGGCCCCAATAAAATGTTTGCCCTATCCATGAACATAAATGGAGACAATTAACCTCCATTTTATTCAAACTACTCTAAATGCAAGATGATGCATGTTATGCAATATTTATAGCATGCAATGCAATCCTACACTTAAGAACATGCATAAATAGACATCTTAAGTAGTGTAAACATGTTTACATCATACCCCCATGCTCCGAGATGAAAGCTAAAAAGAATTGTATATGTACTGAATTTAGTGCCTTCAGCTAGGCACACTATATAAAAAAGAGAAATAAAGAATTCACAAGTGCAGGTCAGAATCAGAATAAACAGAAGAAATGTTTGACCTGTCAGTAGAGGTCCACAGATGTGGACCAAATTGTGGTGCAGACCCATACCCCATAATCGAGAATATCTCTGGTTTTGGATAAAAATTACCCAAAACCTAAAATTACTATTCAAGCGGGGTCGGGCCTACGATTTATGAGGATGCAACCCAAGACCAAAAAGTCAGGTTGCAGAGAATTCAAGCTCAAAAGAATAATCATTGAATGTGTGGTTGGGTTGAACTTCCTCAGAACAAATGTCATAAGGGTTTTGGTTTGATGGTTTCAGATGAAATGGAACCCTTAGACACAGTCTTCTACTTCCTCCAGAACTTGCTTCCCAAATGAAAATTTCTCGACTCCTATCCTCCTCATTCAGTATGTCAAATTCCAGGACCTCTTGAATATTAATGACCCCGTCTGAAATCTCCAAGTCTAAATGATGTGGCTGAATTAGAATTGACTTGGGTCTAATTATCTCAGAAACAGAATTGTTGATAAGCTTAGTGGGGTGTAACTAACAATCAGGGCATTTGATTAAATCCTCAAGAAAATGCAATTCTGGATCCATAATGTAAGCCCTAATAAAATCAGTTTCCTCAATTATTGGGCTATCAAATGATCTTTCAGATTCCTTAGGCCCAATCATCTCATAAAAGTTATGTTCTGTAAACTTGCGTAAGACTTCGTAAATCGAATCTTCTTCATCAGAATCAAAGAAATCGAAATTCGTATTAATGTATGTCTCAAAATCATCTGTCACTTTCTGTTCCAAGGAGACATACTGTTCGTATGTTTTTGTGATCGGATTTTAAAAGATAACACATTGTAATATAGCCGACAAAACGTTCAAACAAATATAAAGAATTCTATTACTCGAAAAACTAGAGTCTCCGAGGTCGAACACAGGGAGCAAACTCAGTACTTTTAAAACCAAAGAATACAACTTTTAAATGAAAACAATTGATTCAAAGAGAGAGTTATAAAAGGAATTGCTAAAAGAGAACAGAATTGGATGTTTGATTTCTTTATCAGATGTCTTAAAAGTGAGTATTCTCTCTCTTCTGCCTTCTTCTTCTTCGTTGGCTCTTCTTCTTCTTTTCTTCTGATCCATAGGTCTTTTTGTTCCTTAAACTTCTTTCTCTTCTCTTCTCTTCCTTATGAAGGCTTCTTCTTCCTACCTTTGTTTCTCTTCTGTCTTCTTCTTTCTTTTTGTCTTTTCTGCAGTCCTTCCTTCTCTCAGATCTCTGCCTTGCTCAGCTTCCTTTCTTCAGAGTTCCTTCTTCTTATGCTCCTGCTCTTCTATTTCTTCAGTTCTTTTTGCTTTCCTTCGCGTCTTCCTTCTCTTCTTTTCCCTTGCTGCAGCGGCTAAGTGTTTGCTTCTTCCTCTCTTCCTTCTTCCCCGCGCATACCACAGCCAATGCAAAATCTACCCCCTTCCCTCTACCCAAACGTCTCTCTTTCTCTGCAATGCGCTCAAGGACGCTATCCCAGAGCCACACGGGTAATCGGGTCGGATTTCACACCTGGGACCAGGCGCACCGGTAGGTGGGTGATGCACGAGGAGTGATCTGGTTAGGGTCGGCTTAGATCCCACCAGATCCGCGAGGTGAAGCCGCGGATGAGGCGAGTGGGTCAAGTGAGGGACCTCACCCTTGTGCTTTCGGAGGCGGTAAGACAATATCACAAAAACAATTTATGGCGCACCTGTGTTTCGCGTTTCAACGATGTGGGACTAAAGTCTCTACCCCGCTCTTGAGCGCGCCCGCAGACCTTCGTGCAATCGCCACAGCTGGGAGCTTCGCAGTGCTGCTTGCTGGACCCGAGGGCTTCGCAACGCTCTCGCGAATCTGCTGCGCCTGGAGCCTGGGAGACCTGACGCCTGGAGCTGCTTTGGAGGTTCTTCAACTGTCGTCAATGGCGACAGGAGCGTCGATACTGTCAAACACCAATATGGCCTATTGGCCTAATCAGACCATCCGGGCACCTTCGCCGTAGCACGGCGAAGATGGTGCACGGTGCTGCAGGCCATGGGATGGCCTAGGCGTGTGGGCCTAGGTCAACCTGTGGCCGGAAGTGTGGGGTTGTTCGGGGGACTGTGGTGGAGGTGTAGAAGGATGATGGATGGGCGGAAGTTGTTCCTGGTGGTGAGGCAGAACTTATGAGATGGTTGGCGAGCCGTGTGGAGGGGCGAAATGGTGGCGGCGGCTCACCGGAGGTAGGTCGGAGGCGAGGAAGATGGAGGTGGTCAGGCACTGTCGAGGGGCAATTCAATGAAATAACAGGGGGAAAAGAGAGAGGGGAAGATGGAGAAGGTATCTGGAGTGATCTGGAAGGAAGGAAGGCAGCGGAGTGGATGGCGTGTAACTGCCGTCGTCGGGGAAGAAGAACCCTGAGGGAGGAAGCGGCGACGAGGACGAGGTCAGGGGCATGCGCACTTGGTATGGCGCAACGCTGGAGGAAGAGGCGAAGTGACTCTGCTGCTGGTATGGCAGTAGAGCAACGAGAAGGAGGAGAGGAGGTCGCCGGAGCTTGCGGGTCTCTTGGCCGGAGATGGAAGAGAGGAAAGTTTCGGGGAATCTCCGCCAATTCAAGTCTGAGGATCTGCGGCCGGGTCTGGGGATCTTTGTATAGGTGTTGGCCGAACCTTCTAGCGCGTGGAGATCGCGCAATCACCTCCGCCGGCTCGCCAGAGATGGAAAGAGGGTGGATACCCAAATCTCTCGTGCGTTCGCACGAGAGATTGGGTTCACACCAGAGATTGGGTTCACACCAGAGATTGTGATTGGCTTTAGAAGGAAGGGAATTCCTCAGAGAATCTCCCTTCCATTTCTGGGAGGGAATCTCTGAGGAATCAGAGAGTAATCCCTCTCTAAACCTCGCCGGAGATCGGTTCTGCCCTACAATGGCGGTAGGACCTGATTGCAAAGGTGGCGAGGAACTTAGGGGGCTCTCTGCAATGATTTTCAAAAGATAGGGACCAAGTTGTGATTTGGGTGTACTAAATTGTAAAGTAGGTCAAGATAACCTCCACCTAGGTCCAAATTTTGGTATAAACCTAATTTGGACCTAAGGAATCCAATGGTGAAGTTGGATTTTAGGTTTGACCTCGTTTGACTGGATATTTTGTGTAAAAACCCAACTTAGGTCAATTAATGTGCTAGGACCCTAATCTAGGTCAAACTGGGTTCCAAAGGCCAAATTAAGTGTTCTAAACCCTAGAGGATATTTTTCCATGATTTTTAGAGGGTTTACTTGATTTTTATCCAGATCGGAACCATGTTAATTTAAGCGGGTCTATTTTAGGATTACCAAATGTCATTTAATTCCTAGATTGCACATAAACCCATTTCTGATTGACTCAACCCACTTTTTATCTCATTTAGACCATTTGACCAATGTTTTGCTTCTGAGAAATCCCGTTTATGTACTGCAATGGTAAAATTGCAGTTTTACCCTTTAATTCATGTTTCCTTCTCAGAGCACTTATTCCTTTATTTAGGCCTTCTTCTAGGTTTTGTAGGAGCTTTTATCTTCTTTATTGGGTCAAAATGAGCTAGTTATGGCTCATGATGAGGCTCTCATGACATACGTTCCCTCGTACCCTGGCTCAGGGATCTCAGGTGAAGAATTTAGATCATCCTTAATTGGTTACTCTAATTCAATCTTGTCAGCCTCAAAACATGTGTCCCCCCCAACAGGTGCCTGAACAGGTTCTGAAATTGGCTCTCCTGAAGAGGGTTCATCCTGGGAATCATCCCATGATTGAATCAAAGCGACCACAAATCTCATCCTCAATTTTGCTAACTTCCCAAGTAGAAACTGACCTGGGTTCTTATCCTTAACATCCTAGAGCCAATCCAACAAATACTTATTCAAATCATCAATCATCTGAATCAGGGGCTCCAATCTCTCAATGCAAGGTATTGGCTGAACTTCTAAAGATTGTATGATATTTCTCAAGTTAGCTAGAACCTTTTCTTGAACTTGGTTACCACGAACCAAATGAGTTGTTTCCGGGTTGGGCGGGTTTGGGGTCAATGCAAGGTGATTAGCCCATATTTGTGGGCTATTTAAGTATTTAAGTGCCTAGACATTAGGTTAATTCTAACATTTATTTAGCATAAATTAGGATGTAAATAGATTAATTCATATTTCTAAATTATTTACATATTGCATGCATTGCATTCATATTTTAAATGAATTTAGAATTAACTTAGAATTGCATTAGTTAACTAATTAGGTACATTGCATGCATTAATTTAGGTTAACATAAAAGTTGAGGGTTTGTATATAAATAACCATAATATTTTAACATTATTTTTTATTCTTCTTCAACATGCAACGGCTGCATTTCTTCCTCCAGCTGCCGTAGTAAAGAACCCAATCACGGAGGAGTGGATGTGTTGGATCTGGTCAAGCAGCTGATTTCAAAAGAGAGGAGGAGGCAGCCGAGCTCAAGAGGCCTCCACCCACAACCCACACTGTGCAGGGAGTCCATCTTCCATTCCACACCACCAGCCTCAACCGCGGTGACGACCATCCACCACCGTGGGCGTGTGTTGTGACAGGCCACACCGCCATTCGGAGATCGTCCGCATTACCGTGAGCACCTCGCCTTGCACCTCCCAAGTCGTCATCACCAACAACCACCATCGCAGCTACTGCAATCACCCCTCATCCAGTTAAGATGTCTGGGAGGTTTTCCGGATATCTGAAGCTTCGACCCCCCCACTCCAGCAGCAACCACCCTCGCCCACTTCACCTCCAGCGCCAACCACCTGCCCTCACCACCTATGGCTGCAGCGCCCACCCGCACGCCTGCAGCAGGGCCGCACCTCCTGCAGCATTGCCCCGCATGCCCTCCCGCCACGCGCAAGGCGGGCACGGCCAGCAACATCCAGCAGTAGCTGCAACCTTCCCACGCCTGCAGCCTCCCCGCCGCTACCTGCAGTGCCACACCAGTGTGTGCGTGCACTCACCTGCAGCGCCAAGCCCACGCACACCAGCAGCATGCAGCAGCGTCAAGCCCGTGCGTCCACTCCATTGTACCCTCACCTTTCGCCTGCAACGCCTTCCGCCAACAGCAGCGCACCCCGCTTTCGCTCCAGTGCGGCACTCACCTGCAGTGCCTTCCGCCAACAGCAGCGCACCCCACTTCCACCTACAGCGCCTCGAGCAGAAGGTGCGGAATCAGTGTGCGCAACAACAAGCTGTGCGAACCTGCTACAAGCAGCCTTCGTGTGTGCACGCGTATCACCTCCAACAACTACAGCACCGTTGGCAGCCACCTTCGCCGGAGCTCCGTCCGACTGGCTCCGGCCACCGTTGCGAAGCCCTCAGTCCAAAGAACTTCCTCTGAGCTTCCCGCCTCCGGCCGTTCACTCCTCTTCACGCACGGCCAAGGGGAATAAATCCCCTATTTTGCTACAGTATTCATGCCATTAATAATTACATTTTCTACCATTAATAATTATCATGATTTCTTGATTCAACCTTAATCTGAAGGCAAATTTGGCTTGATTCTCGTCTAAACTAACTACGAACAAACGCTTTTAACTGGTGAGAATTTAAATACGTCATTGCCTCCCTGTGGATATGACCCGCTCTTCTACGAGTGGTTATTTCTTTTTAAATATTGATTAGTCGATTCTTCCACCACATAAAACTACGAACAACTTTAAAGCGAACAATCGACTCGTCACAGGGGAATTAGCAAATTGAGATTCGTTGTACCCTTCCTGATAATAGGTCATTTCAGATTGTTCAAAAGGTGGTGATGACCTAAAGGCAGTGTAATCAGAGGATGGGTAAGAATCAGTGTATCCTTCTTGATTGTAGATCGTATTAGGTTGCTCATGAATGGTTGACGATCTATAATCGATGCGGCTCTGAGAAGGATAGAAATCACAATCATAGTGTTCAGGGTTAGATCCTAAACACGGAGGTCCAGAACTGTATCCCCAATTCGAGTTATCCCAACTAATTGATGATTGATTACAGTACGAGTCGGGATAATCGTCATGTTGAGGATAATTCAAAAAAGGAGGGAAAGAGATGGAATGTGTGTAATATGTGGATAGATTCATGAGAGACGGGAGGAAGAAGGGCACCCTGCAATACAAGCAATCAAACCTGTCCTTAAGTGGGTTAGCCTAAAGACCTACAGACTCCCAAAACCCATCTTGAGATAAAGGAACAATTTGATCTACTTCTATCTGTTCAATCCAACTAGTTAGAAGGAGGGACTGGGGAGAAGGTTCTTCCTTCGACTTGTGCCTCTGGTTCCTAGTGTACCCCCTAGCCACGATTGTTTGATTTTGCTCCCCTAGATAGAAATCAGATTGAACAGTAGAAACAGACTAATAGAAAATAATCTCATTCTGGGCTCTGAAGAGTGAGTCGAATCCTTAAGGCCAACGTCTACTCTATTTTATTTATGGCTAGGTTTGAATGTGCTTTGGAATGTGATGGGCCCGTTATCTGGGTTGTACCCTTAATGATTGATTGATTTGTGTGTGCATGCACAACCAGTGGTTTTCAAGTAAGATTATTTTTGATGTGGTGAATTTTAAGGTTCAAATCTTGCTTAGTAGTTTTTAGGATTCAAGTTTAGGTGTTTTCAAATAAGTTTTGTTGGCACACCAGGTTTTGAAAGCACAAGTGGAGATGTTCTCCTATAAAACTTAAAAGAATGTGGAGTGCCTGATAAATCCCTAAGAGTTGATCCTATGTAGCAGCTAGTTGATGAGTTGATTTTAATTGAAGTGGTGCAGCCCAATCAACTTAAACAATTGGCCTGTTGCACCACTTAATTAGGCACACAAGTGATTACCTAATCTGATTTCTACTCAATTATGTGTTTGGATGTGTGTACCACCTCCAAAGGTTGGTTTACCAGTTGAGCTTGAAAATTAGATGAGGTTGTGTACCTCTATGAGATTTTTTTTTAATTTTTCTTTTTTTTAATGTAGGGGTTGGGGCATGTGTGGGTGTCAAACAACAAACAATCTAACCTTAGACTTTATAAGAACACCTAGGTTGATTGATGTTTGTGTTATTATGTGGTGAAATGAAATCTAATCGGTAGGAGGTGGGGGATAACTTACAAAACCTTCCACAGCACTTTACTCCAATTTGCCGCTTTTGCTCATCTCGAAAGAGTACCTGCAATCACAATAAGAAAGGAGGGAAGTGAGGCAAATGATTTGTAAGTTAGAAAATGCAAAGAAAAAATCAAAGAGCATCACCTCCCCGGCAACGGCGCCAAAATGTTGAACATATAGGTTGCTACGCTAACGTGTTTGGTTTTTGAAAAACCTGTCATCGTAGTAAGAAAGCGAAGAACTCGTGTTCAACAAATAAAATTTATACCAGAAGAGAAAATTTTGGGTCGAACACAGGGAGGCAGACATTTGATTTATTTGCCACGAAGTAAATTAATTGATTAGAACTATCTAACTATTTACAATAAATAGAAGAGAGAGAGAGCAAGAGAGAGAGAATATTACAAACAAAAATTAAAAAGAGATGTAGAATGAACATGGAATTTCATCATCAGAAAGATTTTTCATTACACTAGAAAGCAGGAAAATGATTACACTAGAAAGCATTAAATCTATTCTAGAAAGTAGTAAAAAGAATGGGAAGAGAGATATCCTCCTCGACGGTCGCTTGGAGGACGAGCCGGACAGGACGACGCCTGGATGAAGGAGGACGAACCAGGACGAAGGAGAACGAAGTAGGAAGAACGGAACGAGGCAGCACGTCATCGTCATTGCGAGATCCGCTTCCGAAAGGGGGACGAAAATTTGACTTTGGAGAGGCATCCCGGGTGTGGGACAAGCTTCTCTTGAGCTTTGGAGAGGGAGAGAAGGGAAGGAAGGGATAAGAATTTCATGTGGAGGGGGTCTCTTTTTATAGTTGCAAGGATTCCAATTTTAAAAACATTAATTCAAGACCTTTAGTGATGGACAAAATCGTCGCTAAAGGTCCGAACGTGGGTGTAGTGGGTAGCGTGTGCACACCCGCTCGCTTGCTCGCGCGTTCAACGCACATGCACGTCCAGCCGATCTTAGCCGTCCAATCGTGAGATTGGATGGCTTAAGTCACGCCTTCTCCCGCCCTTGTACGATTCCACGTGAGGCGCGGCGTGCAATAGCACGTGGGTGCTATCGAGCGATCTGGGCCATCCACAGCTGATCAAGCGGTCGCCTTTAATCGCACGCGTGCAGCAAATCGCGAGTTGAGCTCGCGTCCTGTGATCGCGCAATGACGCGCGATCGTTGCATTGCACGATGGAATGTGTCGTGCAGATGTTTTAAGGAGCACGCATCCATAGCCGTTGGATAAAGATCCAACGACCCAGATCGCGCGTTGGATCTTCTTTTGAAGAGGCGGTGACGGTCTTGAGGGTTGGTTGGACTGCTAAGATGGTGCCACGTGGCACTATCTTGGCTGTCCATCTTCTAGATGATGTTGATGGTGCCATGGGTGTCGGATTGAGTCGATTTTCATGTCGATCCGAATCCATCCGTGCAGTCGAATTTGTCGTTTGAAGTGTGGATTCACACCATCTTGGCCCTTGATCTTCTAGGGTTCCCCGATCTCTATCTGATGCTACAGATGTCTGATTAGGGCGATCTTAGAGTCGTTGAACTCCAATCGTTGTCCTGATCACATCTGTTTGGTTGGATCTTCGATCCGAGGCCCCGATAAAAAACTTGCCCTATCCATGAACATAAAAAGAGACAATTAACCTCCATTTTATTCAAACTACTCTAAATGCAAGATGATGCATGTTATGCATCATTTATAGCATGCAATGCAACCCTACGCTTAAGAACATGCATAAATAGACATCTTAAGTAGTGTAAACATGTTTACATCACTCCAGCGCTTCTCTGACCTAGTTGCTGCGACTGCTCTTCCCCATCTTCGTTGGGATGGCCAGCAGCCAAATTTCATCACCTTCCTCCATGCCTCGCCAGTCATAGCGAGGGTCGTCTCCCCCTTTCCTTGCCGCCGTCTCCCACAATGGAGAGTTCCCCTTCTCTAGCGCCAACCAATCAAAGCCGGCACCTCTCCATCACTTTCAACCGTTAGTTTAGGGTTAGTTTGGTTCCCTTAGATTCTTATGTTAATTCCTTCTATTCAGAACCCGAAAACAACCCTCGATGCTGCCGCCAACCACCTTCATCTCCATCTCTGGCCACACCTTCGGCGAGTCTGCTCCACCTTCATAACTGACCAAACAACTTGCCATGAAGTCCACAAGCTCCGCCGTACGCCTCCACACAAAATCCCTCTCTTTATTTCACCATTTATGCTCCCATGATCGCCACCAAACAAACCCACCACCGCACTCCATGTCCACCTCCATCCGATCACTACACTCACTCTAACACCATGAAACCACCACCACCGCATCCGCCATCACTCGACGATCCCACTGAGATATTCTAATGTGGTCTTGAGGCCTTATTCTTGCTTTCAGGTTTTCAGCTAAAGTTCCACCACTATCGCCATCGCTACCACCATGTTCTTTAAGCTCCGGCCACGTAAGCCCTAGGTTCTACATCCAGGTGCTGCGGATTCGCCCCAATTACACGCCCAGGTCTTCAATAGAGAGCCACGCCCTCTGTAGTTGCTACAATTGAATGAAGAATCTCTTTGCAGTTGCATGCAAGAAGCCCAGTGCGGATGTCCCGCATCGTTGAGGGAAAAGGCACGACTGTGGCAAAAAAGGAATTTCTGTTTATGGCTTACTGCCTCAAGACCACTGATGAGTCCACTTTCTTGGACCATTATTTGGCCTAAGTACTCTTCAATTAGTTGTTCTTAGTTGTAATTGATTAGGAGTTAAATTGGAATTCACCTTTGTCTTCATGTAATCTCATGCATCAATTTTATATTTAATAACTTATGATATGAAATGATAATCATTTGGTGGATGCAGGCTAGGTGCAAGACACCTGAAGGCATCAGTCATACATCCAAAGTCACTCTATAAGATGTCTGGAGCCTAGTTTGGATGTCTGAGAACCTTCGTCGTGGACTCACTGCAATCCATATATTTTAAGACATTTGGAGTGTTGATCTGACGTCTGATGAAGAACCGCAAGTGCTTATCTGCTGTTCCAACCACTTGCGTTGTTTGCGAGTGGTTAGAGAAACTGGCAGCCAAAGGAAATAGAGGAAGATTTCAATTAGAAAAGACACAGCTGCCGACTCACAGATTATCTTCTCCACTAGGGGGATCTTCTCCCTCGCCACCACCATGCGACATGCGTGCACCATGAAATCGAGCATACACCGTGGCCATGGCATATGTTGTGGCATAGGCATTCTCCATCATCGTGGTGGTGCACTGTGACAACGTGCACTACCTTACATGTTCCTCCTACCTTTCATCTGCATCTTCTCCTTCATATCCTTCTTCATTTTCCTCGTCTCCCCTGTTCCTCCCTTCCACGAAGGAACCCAAAACCGCCATCACCTCAGCAACCCACATCCAACACCACAACCACCATTACCGCCACTCAACACCTCACCATAGCCACCAACACCACAACCATCACCTAACCTCTTCCACATCCCATCCATGCATACACTCAGCCACAGCTGCTCGTTCTTCTTCTTCCTCCTCCTCTCTAATAACTAAAAGAACCCAAACTACACAAAAATGTAGCCACCACCACGGACCTCTGTTTGCCACACCGTTAACTCCAACTTACTCGCCGCACCCTCATGAGCACGGCCACACCCTTGGAATTGCCCATCATAGCCTACATGCACTGGTGAGCTGCCACCACCACCATCGATTGTCCTCATCGCTTATGGGAGCTTCGACCACCATTCGACGTGCCATCACCACCCCCACGTAGCTCTCGCCTGCCTTGACCTTCCTTGATCTCCTCAGCCACCGTCGTCGCTGCCTCTTCGCGCACGCATAGGAGGAAGGAATTCCCTATTTTGGGTTCAATTTCTATCTACCAAAAATTCCATTGCCAATCACTATTCATTTATTTTTGATGCATTAAATATATTGGGGTAAATTGACACAATGTACTTACGTTTTCTTGAATTAGCGTGACTTATGTTATGTGCATCAATTCATATTGGATTTGGATTTGGATCTGAATAATTCCTTGCTAGCACGTATATAGCTCAAAGTTATGTGAAATACTGATCGCCACTTTACTGAATATTTTATTGGGGAAAAATTATACACACAACCTTACATTCTTAAATTATTATGTGTCTCCTTTTTGTTGCATTTCTCAATTGAATTTGAGCATGAATCTCGCACTCAATTAGACGAATACAACGCAAAATTATTTGTGAATTTATTGATCTCTTCCTTCCTATGGATACGACCTAACTCTTCATGGTTAGTTTTATTGAAATAATTTTGCTCACGATTTTCCACTACTTGATTTTACTGTGACTACATATTTTTCTGATGCATTATTTCTGTAAGAAAAAATCTCTTGATCAAATGGTGTCATTGTCGAGGAGGCAACGATGCAATAGGTTCACCCGATTTATTTCTGGCAATTCTCTATTATTCTATACATTATTGAGGAGGAGGAGCACGTAGTGGTGACGATATGTTTGGTGGACCTTGACACCACCTGGAGGACGTCAGTAGGAGTATGTGGGCCTTGATCCCACGCACCTGAAGATGCATAGAGAAACGTCTAGGAGGATCCTACCTCTTAGATTTCTGATTTAGAATTTTAGAGTAGAGTCTTTAGGATTTAGTCTAGTTATTTATTTTCTCACCGATGTAGTTTGGAGCCAGTTTTTGGGAGTGTGTTCCCATTTTAATTAGAATATAGTTTTATTGGAATTATTTGAACTGCATGTTAGTTAGTTAGCTAGTTAAATTAGATTAGCTTGGTTTGCTTATTATTAAAAAAAAAAGAAGAAAAAAGGAACTACCTGCTAGAAGCTGCATATCTATAGGGTGACCATTTAGGATTGAATGAGCAGCATCTATTTTATATTTCTACATTGCAGACATCTTGCAGGAAGAAGGCTGGAGTAAGGTACGTCTTCTCTTGACCATCAATTACCAGCCATTGATGAGACACTCATCATGATTTCTAATTACCCCTAATTAACTAGTCATAGTTAATTAGCTAAGGTTATGAACATATAAGGGTTAATTATAAAATAAGGGATATTTAGTAAAGGACCTTAAAATAAGTTAAAAATGACATTTTATCATTCAATTAACATTATTAGTAACTTAGATATTAATTGGAATCGAAAATCTATTAATCATTCCCTTAATTAATAAGATAAGTAACTTAAACTTAATGTAAACCCAAGTATATAATAATTTAAGTGATTTTATTTAATCTAATAAATTAATCTAAAAAGGTAAAAAATGTAAATTCAAGGTGAAAACATAATATTTACCTTATTTACTAACATATATAAAAAGTTGAAAAAGATCTAAGTTAAAATAAACCTTGGAAACCTGCGTTTACAGTTTAGTCCTTAATATTCATTACAATCGGGTCCTTATTTCTCACATAGGTCCTTAAGTTTTATTACATTTAAGTCCCTTTCCTCCTCCTTCTTCTTCAGCCGAATGAACGACTGGCAGTAGAGAGTCACGCCACCGCATGATCACCTCCCTGCTGACAACAGCCTTCTTTGTCCAAGCTCTTGCAGCTTGCACTCACCACCTCCATTTCATCCACCAATCTGGATTAATCAGAAATCCTATTTTTCAGTGGGAGATAACCTCACCGTCGTTGGAGACGATGATGGAGATTAAGCTCCTCAAGCTCTTTCTTCGGCTAGACCCCGCCATTCTCTTCGCCGCCAACTACTATAAATACCCCCTCACCCTTCAGATTTCAATCAAGTTGGCTCCCTTCCCTCTTCTAACACTGTAGCCAACTTCGATAGGTTATTCGTCCAAAACTCTGATGATTTTCCATTTCACTTTCCGACTTCCTCCATCCATTCTGATCAATCAAGGAGATCCGCCATGGTCTTCCACGTCTCTGACACAGTCGTCGACCAAAGGAATCCTCTGCTCCACCACAAATCAGCCCACCGGAGATCTTTCTTCCACCCTCTGATTTCGTTATCCGCCATGAGACTTCAGCGGAACCCTATTGACCCCTTCGTCCAGGTAACAGTAGATTAGGAGTAGGAGTAGGAGTAGGCTAGCTTAGTTAGGTAGTTAGTTAGTTAGATTAGAGTAATTTTAGAATTTTAGTGTCATCTTCTCCAACTCTTGCGAGCTCTTTGAGTTTTCCAAAGCATTAATTTTGTCTTTTTAACTCACTGTACACCTTCCTTTAACCCTCACAATCACTTCTAGCACATTTAATCACTTAATTGATCACCTAATCGCCTAATTCACATTTCACCTCCATCGACTACTGTCACTATCCATGGTGACAGTAGTAGACTTAATTTCACCTCCACTGGGTTCTTCATCATCTATTCACCACTTATGAACCCTAATTGACACTATAATACTTATAAATTCAATGCCCAAATATAATTTAGTTCCTGAGCTCACTGTCAATGGCGGCTCAGGAGTAGTTCAAATCTTAAATTAAATATATATTTATGAATATAAACATCTGTTAATTTGTTTTAACCATTCAATCGAGTGGTTAAGCAATTCCTGAGCTTATTTCAAATCAGATTTTTAAAGAAATGAATTCACTGTCAAATCTTAATTCTAATGAATAAAATGGGAATTAAATGTGATACTATGGTCCCTTGCAACCTCAGGATCCTTTTGAGATTTAAAATGGTAAGTTTAATCAATCTATACACAGATTACACATTTTCTGAACTCATCCGAGCACCGGCGATCTCTGACAAGCCAAATTTGTGTTTCAGCCTCTAGAATTTGTTGAGAAGCTCTAGAATGATGTAATATGGATCACTGAATAACTTGAGGATATTTGTTTGAAGATTTAGTGTCTGGAGCCAAATATTGAAGTTCATCTTCTCCAACTCCGACGGAGTTAGAGAAGTCTAATAAAGAGATACAAGAGGAATTTAAGGAACTCAGAAGCTTCAATGCAATGCACTGAAGCTGTTTAAACCCTTGGAATACTCTAACAACCTCTGAATCTCTCTGACGAACAAAGTCATTTTGAAACTCAGGCGGCGAGCCTGAAACCCTAGAAATTAGGGTCAGAACACTTATTTGAAGAGTTGAATAACTTCATAGTGTTAAGAAGATCCTAATTGAGGCTTTGATTTCTTGAGAGAAGGCTTAGAATATAAAGTCAACTTTTGTGCCTTCACAGTCAACATGAGTTTGATATTCTGAATCTGAGCTAAATTTGAGGAATTGAGAGGCTTAAACAGATTCTGAGATTCTGTCAGACTATTTTAGAGAGATTTGACTGAGCTCAAACATGTATTTTGATAGGATTTTAGTTCCTGTCAGTTTGGGTTACTTTCAAACCAAAACTAACAGGAGAAGCATTTTGATGAAATGTGAATTTGAATTCTGCCTAGTTGAGTTAATTACAACCCTTAGAATTAGTTTAAATCAATTAAAAACACTCTTTTGTGTCTGTTGCACATATCAAAGTCTAAAATTCAAACTCTGAAGCTTTCAGAGAAGCTTCAACCTTCTATACACTGTTTGAAGGTCTTGAGAGCTTAAAACTTACTCTAACAGATGTGGAATAATTTGTAGAACCTGTACAGACCTTTAAATGAGAGAGAAAAGTCCATCTGTGGACTTTGTAGAAGTTAAAACCATTTCCAGGAAATAATAACCAATAGGAATGCTTGATTTTATCTTTCAAATTGATGAGGAAAACATCCTCTAATCCTTAAATTGACCCTGCAATTGTGTAGATCAACCTTAGAGCTTTCTAATAAACTTTAAATCACTCGACTTGGAGCTTCGGGTAGGGAGTTATGATCATTTGAAGTTGGCTCTGGAAGGGGTTATGATAGTCCCACATCGTCAGATTCTGAGCGTGTGCTTGGGGATAAAACGATTTTGTTACATTGGCTCTTCAGTCGTCAGCACTTGGTGCACCGGTTATCGATTTGATCTGAGTATTCTGAATATTCTGAGCATGTGCATGTGTGTGTGCGGGCTTGTGTAATTGCGGGTGTGCGCCCGATGGGCATGAGCGAATGTGCCCTGGTAGGGCGAGAGGCCTAGGAGGCTAGGTTGGGTCGGATTGGCTCGAGACTATGAACCGAACTGAAATAAATCGAAATCAAACCTAATTGAGATTAGGCGAGGACTGAGTAGGGTCTGGTCCCACCCTGGTCTCAGGGTGATGTGTATCCTCGAAAGGACCTTGCAGTAAATGAAAATAATTTTTGGTTTGTAAGGGAAATAAACCCAGTTCAGTTGAAGGACTAAAGGAAAAGAAGAGTCGATGCTTAAAATGCTAAGTGTTGAGCTGAAGGCAAAGGAAAGAAAGAAGAATAGGCATGAAAGGAACTAAGAGAATAGGCACTAAGGGAAGAGAAGAAGGCTGGAGAAGACTAAGGGAAAGAGAATAAGAGACAGGAAGGGAAGGCAGGAATAGAAGAAGAGAGGTAAGAAAGAGAGCTTGAGATAGAGAAAGAAAAGGAGAAGAAGTGAGGCTGAAGATTAAAAAGGAATTTGTTTTACTTGCATTACTTTTTGTTCTTAATAATTATAATAAGGCATGTCTTAATAGAACACTGTTGTAGGGGTGGTAATATTTTGCCTCATTTCACTCATCAAAATATTCCCTGGCATTGTTTCGTCTAAACATCTTTTCAATGGTGCCTTTGCCAGGGAAGTAATATTTTGTTTCACTAGAATTTAGTAGGATTAATTGTCTAATTGGGAGGTATTTTGTAATATATTTTTACTAACTTTTGTTTTAATTAGTTGTATTTTGTTTTGTTTTTATTTTATTTTTATTTTCTATCTACTTTTCAGGTTTACCTTCACGAGTGATTTCAGGAGAAGGTAGGAATCAGTTTTGCTATTTTTGCTTTTTGTGAGTATTTCTTATACTTTTTTTTTGTTGCATTTAAAAATTAAAAATATAAAAAAATACATCTTTATCTGACTAGCAGTAGCATATCATAAGCATACACTCTTACGAGTGCATTATCCTGCTACTATTAATACGATCTGACTCGGGAATTTTTAAACTATTTTTCTCGCATCAGCAGGAAAACACGAGAAAACCCGCGTAGATCCCTATCCTCTGAGATATTAAAAAGACCACATATTTTTGTTTAAAAGATATAAAAAGTGGCCATTGTAGTTTAGATTGATATATTTTTGAAAAAAAATCACAAAAAAGAGGAAGTAAAATTTGTGACTTAAATCTGATTGCAGAATGCATGCGGGCTTTTATATCACTATCGTCTATTGCACACAACGCGATCACTAGAGTCACATGAGTCTATTTTTCTATCTCTCCTCTTTGCACCTCTTAGGGCTTTGGCCGAAGATCAACAATTCTGTCTCACTACTAGAGCCCCGGGGAGCCAGTAGTGAGCGGTCTCGATCCTAGACCTTAGACCTTTGTGCTTTAAGGTACGCACCTTTGTAGTCACGAATTATGATGCGTATTTTGATACTGTTACTCTATTTGTTTGCATCAAATTACTTTGCGTATCTTAGGAATTTCTTCTTTCCTTTGAAAGAAGAGCAAAACCCACGTCTTTTGTGCTATTTTCTGAGTTTTTTGTGCCGCTATTTTCTTATTGGTGGTGTGCGTGTGCCTTTGCACATTATTTTCCATTTATGGATGGGAGGCAATCCTTGCATCCGCCTCTTGCACCACTGTTGACAGGTAATCCTAGGACGGTTGCAGATAAGCAACCAATGATTTTCCCGTCTAATCCATCTTCTTCCATGGATCCAATGCAGAATCTTAATCCCGAGATCCCTTCTTCTGGTCAGGGGGAGATGCCGCCTTTTGTTATTCATGAGGCACTCCTAAACCAGAATCTTAGGATGCTAGAGCAAACAAGACAAATTAATCTTTTAACAACAACCTTAGGTAATTTGTAGACTCTTCAAACCTATCCTCCACCTCGACCTGTGGTGGGTTTTGAAAACCTTGATTTACCGATCCATCATCCAAGGCCTCTACTTAGAGATTATCATAACCCATCTAATGCACAAGTAGAGCCTAATGTTAGGATTTCTATTGGGGAAAATGATCCAGAATTAAAGCCAAACATTATAGGTTTAATCCCCCACTTTCACGGATTTGCATCCAAGGATCCATTTCAACATATTGAAGATCTTAAAAATTTATCCCAAACTCTTGGTCCTCGAAATCAAAATAGGGAAATCCTACTAATGAAAATGTTCTCTTTTAGCCTTAAAGATAAAGTACCTTACTGGTATAGAACTATAGCAAGACCAATATCAACTTGGGTTGAACTCGAATCCACATTTTTGAAGAAATTCTTTCCAATTGGTAGAACCAATGCGTTAAGGCGAGCTACTACTACTTTCAATCAAAACCAAGGAGAACCAATTCTTGAAGCGTGGGAACATTTTCATGAATTGCAAAGGAAATGCCCACATCACGACATCCCTCGTTGGCAGCTCATGCATATCTTTTATTATGGTCTATAAGAGGGCATTCGCAATCTAGTAGATGCCTCTTGTGGAGGGGATTTTCTAAATCGTGACACAGAATCCACTTTAGAATTATTTGAAGGGATGGCAGAAAACTCGATCAACAATGCATCAATGTTGCAATTTATGCGGGGCATGAATACGAATCACCAAAATCCACATAAGGGCATTCACGAGATCGGTAATCCATCCAGTTCAAAGGATTTAGAGATTATTGCAGAAAAACTGGACAAAGTCGATATCGTAGCAAAGCATCTCGACGAGGTTAGAAACACAATAATGACTCTTACGCCTCTACTTGCTACGAATCCCACATTTTTACCTGTTTCGCAAATTCCCGCGGGGTGGGAATTTGTGAATAATATGGATTCTAGAGATCCATCTTCTTTGGCTTTTCTATCTACTCCTTCACTAACCCAAGGAGGGACCTTTGTCCCACAATCTTATCCACCCTTTTCCCCACCCTTAACTGTTGCAAAAAACACGCCATATCTTTTAGGATTACACACCATCCAGGAAAATATTCCAAGACCAAACCATTATTCAAATACCTATAATCCTAGATGGAGAAGCCACCCAAATTTTTCTTGTCCTGATCAAGATCAAAATCAAAGACCAAATTATCCGAATCAGACCGATTTTAAACCACCTCCATTGCCTCCTCGGCAATCACATTTAAGGCCTAAACCGATGAGTATGTAGAATTACTCTAGGCCTATTAGTGATACACAGCTAGACCAGATTTTAAGAGCTGTGTCAGAGAGTCAATGACAAAATATTGAAGCTCTCACTGAGATCCATAGGCAATGTAAGGTAGAGTTGGCTGATTTACGAAATCAAATCACGCTTTTGGCTGATTCTCATCAGCAAGGTACTCTTCCATCTCAGCCAATTCCGAATCCAAGGAATTTGCCAAATCCTAGGCAAAATCAAGGCCAAGTCCATTTCCTTAATTAGGCCTTTGATTCTAATCATAACCCTGATTGCACAGCAAAAATACACCAGCAATTGTTCTGTCTTGTGCTATTTCCTAGCATTACCAGTGCATATTAGGTTTCCATAGTTGCATTTGTGAAAATACATGCATGCATGCATTTAATTGAGAGGGGAGGAGAGTGAAATAAATGACCTTGCAATTAACATTTTTCCTCAAGTGCTTCTTTGCAAAATTCACCATCTTTTTATCTTTTATTTTACTTGATTTTGAAATCCCTTCCCGAGGCTGCATGGAACAACCTCTTCTTCTTTGCGCCATGTCCTGCTCCCCCTCTCCCAACCAGCCCTGCAGCCGCATGCACATCATCTCCCTGCCAAGCCATGCATGAGCCACGCACAGCCAGGGCATGGCTATGCATGCTTTCCTCTTCTTTAAAAAGAACACAGCTCCTTCTTTGCAAAGGAGCCTGGTCCTCCACACAAGAAAAACCCACACAACACAGCAGCTCTTCTCCTTCCAGGCCGTTCCCTCCCCTCTCCCTCCATAAGCAGGACCACCTCCTCAGAGGAGACAATCTATGTACAGGAGCACCTCACGGTGGTGCACACCCACCACCGTGAGACCACCACCGCCCAGCTCATCAAAGAGCCGGTGGGCGTGGTGGTCTTCTTTCCCTGTTTCTTCATTTGAAGCCCTTCCACCATTACCACAAAGCATCAAGCTGTGAAGCTCCATCGGCCACTGCACGCCCCCGTAGCAGCCGGCCGAGCTCCACAGTAGCAGTAGCAAGGCGGTAGTAGCCACAAAGGCCCTCCAGCGCACACCTGCAGGCCTCCCTTGCCTCCAGCGTGCACCTGCAGGCACCCTCGCCTCCCGCTTCTTCGCACTGCACTCACCTTTCCGCCCGCAACCTGCCACCGCAAACCCCTGCAGTGGCCGGCCAAGCTTCACCGTGCACACCAGCCAACACCCGCAAGCCACCGCGCGCCCCGTCGCGCTCCTTCACCCGCGACCGAGCCCTCTCCGCGTGCTCTATCACGACATCCCGCCCGCAAGCCAGTAGCCGGAGCCACTCTTCCGTGCGCGCGTCAAGTCGTCCGCACTCACAGCACCTACAGCACCCAGTTGCACACCTCACCCAGCCACTATAGCCACTGTTCACGCGTTTCTGCGGAACACAGTGGCTATAGTGGGGTGACCGGTAAGTTTCTCACTTATCCGATCACCCAACGCGCTGCAACCGTCCTTCGCCTGTGCACGCGTTCCGCCCCGCATCCCGCTCCAACGCCCACTCTCGCCCGCGTCTTCGCCCGCATGCCCCGCGTCTGCCCGCTCCAACTCTCTGCGCAGCACTGTGTGCTGCGGTTCTTCTCCGCGCGCTTACTCACTCCCAGCGTGCTCCTCACTGTGCACATACGCACCTGCGCATGTGTGCGTGGACTCCAGATGGCGCTTGGGAGACTCTGACGCCTTAACCACGCCAACTCCATCTCTTTCTCTCTCTCTCTCTCACAGCACTCTCTCACTCTCTTTACTGACACTTACACACTTACACTCACTCTTTCATACACACACACCTATAAACTATTATATACTTATATATATATACATATTTATTTTTATACCTATATATATTTATATACATATATATATATATATATACATATACTTATATACATATATATATACATATATACACACCTACTTATACATACATACATACATATATATATATATAAATATACATACATATATACATATATATTTATATAACTATATATACATATCTATCTACATATATCTATATATACATATATTACTATATACATATACATACATATATATACATCTATATAGTTATATGTACATACATATATATATATATCTATACATATATCTATCTAATACATATATATATATACATATATATATATACATATATAAGTACATATATACCTATATATTTATAGCCATACATGCATATAAATATATTTACATATATACATATGTAAATATATTTTCACATTTGTTACCATACGTGGTATCACGGGAATATCTACACCAGTTGCTAATATTCCCCGATACACGCGTACAAAAAGCGTGGTCACACACATCTTCCGCCATCCATCCTACACTCCACGCGGCACCTCGTCCTGTTGGTTGCGTTTTGCTAGATGACGACCAACTCGACACTGTGCTACACTCCATCTCCGCCTCCACCCCACACCTTTATACATATATAATATATACATATATATACTATATTTCTCTTTCTTGCCATTAAAAAGATAAACAAAAAATATATATAAAAGAGAAGATGATCCTTGACTTGCAAGTACTCCGTCTTGCGAATAGCAAGACCCGTTTTGGAACCTTGATTTGGCTCAAAGCCAATAACCTAATTTTTAGGGTGTGCCCCAAGGATAAGAATTATCAGAAAAAAAATCTAAATAAAAAAACACCAAAAACACAATAAATGAAAGGAAGAGATTCATTGTAGGAAAAACTTAGAAACTTGACTTCTAACCCCACTTCCTTGAGTTCGACCCTGGGCCTAAAAGTGACCAAGAAAAAATCAAGTAGGCCAGGTAAAAAAAAAATTTGCAAAGAGATGGTTAGGCTCAAATTAGGTTAACCACTATACACACTTCAACGATAAAATCACCATATTAACACACCTATCCGGGTCCCAACCAAAGTCTTTCAAATGGCACCGTTGCTGGGGATGTGTGCCTTCAAGTAAGTTTTTACTCCATTCCTGTAATTTTTCTCTTCTCACACCCTTCTCTTCACGCGTGTCTCTGTTTTTGGTGTGCAGGTAAACTTGTTGCAAGGAGAAGATAGCCAGACGAAGTCGGAGACGTAGGCAGATCCAAGGCGGGAACGTGAGCATGAACACGTCGACACTGCACTGGAGCTCCGCACACGTTGCTGCACAAGTAGGTCTTTCTTTCTTAGCAACATAGGTTAACTTGTACCTAAATAAAAAAAATTAAAAACTAAAAAACTAGAAAAGCTTCTTGGATCTCTTGGGGCAAGTGGATTAAAATTCACTTGTTTGATTGATTGCCTTTACTCCCACCGCCTCTGGATTTCCCGCCTAGCGAAAATCCAAGAATCCTGATTCTTGAATTTTTCGCTGTGTGAAGTATTCTTTGAGGCAAACATAAAAAGATTGATTGCACCCCTCTTTTGCCTCACTTATCTGCAAATTCAGGATCACATTTTTGGTGGAGAGACTCGGAAGTGAGTTGATTCCAACCCCACCATGACTTTTCAACTTGCCTAAGATTTGATCCTGAATACTTCAACCCCAACAATTTGATTTTCTTTATCTTTTAGTTGAGCCTTGTGTGGAAATCATTCGTGGTGATTGGGAGCACTTGAATTGAAGTGCTTTGGCTCCCTTTCACACTAATCTAAAATTGATTCGTGCATCCACACATAGAAGTCTCCATTTAGGGAAGCCCATTGCATTTTTAGCATGCATTAACCAATTGACATTGAAGAAGGGTTTGTTGGGCTTAGAAGAAAACTTGTATTCTCTCAAAACCCAAAGATTGGTTGAATTGGTAATTCAGCGAAATCCTAAAATCCATACTACTTAAGGCTGAACTCTAAAAACCATTCACCAATTAAAACTTCAATTCAAGGAGATTTCCCTGTTGCATTCTTATTTTACACACTTGAGAAAATCAATCACTTGGGCATTACCCGTAAACAACGCCCTTCACTTTCCAAAAGCATTTGATCCTAAGCCTCTAACTAAAATTGGTAGTAACTTGACCCTTATTAAGGATTGGAGGTCTAACTACCTGCGTGTAGTGCCTACGTGCTGGTGAGGGTTCCCGCGTGCTATCGAGTATCTAAGACTGGGGCAAACGGTCTTTCAATCTGGCCCGATGGTTCCACGGTGCTCGCATTCGGTTCCGTAGTTCGTGATAGTAGGTAACTTAGATCTTTATGTCTAAGGGCACACTGTAGAGGTTAGGAATTTGATTGTGTTGATTTGTCATCAAATGTATCTTTGCGATGTCATTTCTCTCATCTCTTTTCGCTTCTTATCGCCCCAATTCTTCCTGCGGTGGTGCATGTTTAGGTGGAGGTCACAAAACCCTGAACTGTGTGAATTGCCTGATAAATCTAGATAAGAAGCCGAATCATCCTCCACCACAAACATGGCTGCACGCCCACCCCCAAATCCGAAGGGAGGAAACTGCCCTCAGAACCCACCAAGTGGTGGAGCCTTAGATCTCATAACCCGCCTCCAAGCCCAAATGGAAATGTATAATGAGCAAATTACAGCCATTCGGGAAACATTGGAGGAAATGCAAAACCCTCTCGAACGGGAGGAGCCTAGGTCTCTTAGCTCCTATCAGAATCCCGCTGCTACAGAGACCATAGGACAAATTTGGGTCCCCATGGGCGGGGACGACTTTGAACTGAAGCCAAACATAATTGGCCTAATTAATTTTCACTTCCATGGTCTTGCAAGTGAAGATCCTTTTCTCCACTTGGAAGACCTAACCTGATTAGTTGAAATAGTTAAACCAAGAAATATCGGGTTACCTATATTCCTCATGAAAATGTTCCCATTTTCATTGCGGGATAAAGCATTGCAGTGGTTACGCACCCTTGGAAGAACCAACCACTCTTGGGAAGAGATGTGAATAGCGTTTCTCAAGAAGTTCTTCCCAATCGGGCGAACCAATGCACTTCGCCATGCTATCACTTCATTTACGCAACAAAATGGCGAACAATTTCATGAGGCATGGGAGAGATATAACGACCTCCTCAGGAAGTGTCCGCACCACGGTCTACCTAAGTGGCATATAGCCCAAATTTTCTACTATGGGATAAATGAGACTTTGAAGTAGATTGCAGATGCTTCCTGCGGAGGGAATTTTATGAATAAAGACTAGAATGGAGCATTCGAATTGTTTGAAAATATGAGTGAAAAATCAATGAACAATGCTTCCATTGTCGCCTTTAATCGTACCAGCTAGCCCTGAAATGTCCATGAAGTTGACACGGGACCCTCCCATTCATCCACTGATCTCAGCCTTATAGCACAGAAATTGGATGAAGTCTCCGTCATGCATAAGAAGCTGGACGAGCTTCTGGCCAACCCTGCCTGTTCTATGGCAAACATCCCCACTTCACCACTTCGTCACAATCCCAATTCTTCCAACACCAGGCTTATCCCGAGAAACCCCGTAAGACCTTCCATACCGAATGTCACGCCGAGCTACTCGGTAAGTCATGTGGATCTGGCTTCTGCGAGCCAGTATTTTGACACGGAGGACCAAGCCTCCGTGTGGTCGGACGCATTTTTACATGCGGACGCGTCTTCTGGCATAGATGACTCTTGTGCCCTAGGGAATAACCCATTCTCTGCCACTTATAACCTAGGGTGGCGAAATCACCCAAATTTCGCATGGTCCAACAACCCGCAGCGCCAAAACCCCAGGGTGGACCAATGCGATCGTCCGCACCTGTCATCTCAAGGGCCCAATCTAATCCTATGGAAAATCAGCCATTAGGCCCTTGCGTACTGCAAACCGAACACGCATCATGTCCTCTTGATAAATTGATGCGAAGGATGTCGGAAATGTCAAAGTGCCATGAAGAGAACACGACCTCTCTTTAGCACCAATTGGCGTAGTAGAATGCTGAGATCAGTCAACTACGCATGGCAACTTGATCTCAGGGCACTCTTCCCGCACAACCTGTTCCAAACCCGCGAAATTTCGTTCCTCGTGGTTGTCAACCATAGGTACGACCTTCTCAAGGGTAGGTTAATCAGATTCTACAGTCTCTGAGCATTCCACCAGGATTTCAGGCTAATCCTGCTGTAGCACCGCACTCTTATGTCCATATTGCGAACCCTCCTCCATTGTATGATCCCACTGGACCTGCATCGTCCAATGCTATTACTACGAGGAGTGGTAAGCAGGATGCGCACTGCATTCGCCCTCTCATTCGGGATGCGCACTGCATTCGCGAGAGGATGATACACCCAAATTGGTTCCAGAATCAGTTCCATTCCCTGAGGCTCTATTGAGGGAGCCAAAAGGCAAAAAGAAAGATACGTAGGCCTTTGATAACCTGTGTAATTTGTTCAGGGATGTAGAAATCAAGGTACCCCTGCTCGATGCTATCGACCACATACCTATTGTCGCCCGATTTTTCAAAGACTACACAACACCCAGGCGACAGTCAAAGAAAACCAAGAATCCAGTGGTTCTCTCGCCTCATGCATGTTGTGCTATACTGTCAAACCTACCACAGAAGCAGAAAGATTTGGGCACACCGCTTATTTCCTGTAGCATCCAAGGCTACAGTTTTAACCGTGCCCTGCTTGATTTAGGATCTTCCATAAATCTTATATCGACCATCATGCTCGAAAAATTTTCCTTGGGAAATCTGAAACCCACCCCTGTCATGTTATAGTTGGCAGATCGTTCTGTCAAAATCCGAAAGGGTGTGGTGGAACACGTGGTGGTTAGGGTCAACGGTCTCTATTTTCCTGCTGACTTTCTTGTTTTAGATATGGAAGTTCCTAGCTCACTTTCTGATTGTCCGATCATCCTTGGTCGACCTTTCTTGGCCACAGCCCACGCCCATATCGACTACGAGTCGGGCTGTATTGAGATTGCCGTTGGATCTGAAAAGCTCAAGCTTAACATCTTCAAGACAGCCAAGAACTTTGATTATGATTGTATCAAGGATGACACGTCTGACGAGGACATGGCCGTCAGCGTGTGTATCAGACTAATTGGGACCTATTCTGACTGCTGCGAATTACCTATAAACACTGATGACTGCCTAACCAACACATATTGTGACATTCCCCCATCCCTTCCTATTCCTGTACCTTCTCTTAACCAGACTTTTGATGAGGTTTTCTCCGCTTCCCATACCTCGTGGTCTAAGTCATATCCGGGCTACTCACTGCCAGTCCATACTCTTCAAGATTGGATTGCCCTTTCTTTCCTACCAAATCAGGCGGATTTGCAAATCCACACTGGGACCTTGAGCCCACATCCTACTCACTGGTGCTATTCCTTTATGGATCCATCTATCCAAGAAGACCCTCTTCTTGGCCAATCTGAGGGCCAATTTCTTCCTCCTAACCTGTTCTCCAACCCTCCTGGGATACTCTCATCCCAAGAAATGCCAGATCTTTCACCATCAACTCCCGAGCTGAAAGAGCTGCCTAATACAGTTAAGTATGTTTTCCTGGGACCAAATGAAATGCTCCCCATAATCATCAGTTCAAAATTGACCAGGGAGCAAGAGTGTAAACTAACAAAGGTCCTCATGGAACGCAAGGCAGCCATTGGATGGTCTCTATCAGACTTATCTGGCATTAGCCCCTCCTACTGCACTCACCGTGTATATACGGAGGAGGAGGCTCGACCATCCCGCGAGATGCAGCGATGTCCCAACCCTAACATGCGGGAGGTCGTTAAGAAAGAAATTATTAAGTGGCTGGATACGGGAATAATCTACCCGATCAGTAATAGCCCCTGGGTGAGTCCGATTCACGTTGTGCCCAAGAAGGTAGGACTCACCATCTGTGCCAATGATAGGGGCGAATCAATCCCTACATGCGCTCCTACATCTTGGAGAGTGTGTGTAGATTATAGGAAACTCAATGCTGCAACTAAGAAAGATCACTTTCTGCTACCTTTCATTGACCAAATCTTGGAGTGGTTAGCAGGAAATAAATTTTTCTATTTCCTAGATGGATTCTCAAGATATAACCAGGTGGCAATTGACCCCCGGGACCAAGAGAAAACCACTTTTACTTGCCCCTTTGGCACTTTTGCATTCAGAAGGATGCCACTCGGACTTTGCAACGTGCCAGCAACTTTCTAGAGATGTATGCTGGCGATATTTCATGACATGGTGGGTGACTTTCTCGAGGTCTTCATGGATGACTTCTCGATCTTTGGACCATCTTTCGATGACTGTCTTGCCAACCTGACTCATATCCTTATGAGATGTATCGATGTAAACCTCGTGCTTTCCTGGGAAAAAAGTCATTTTATGGTGCACGAGGGAATTGTTCTTAGGCATATCATCTCCGATAGGGGTATCGAGGCTGATAGAGCTAAGCTTGACGTAATTGCTGATTTACCTATGCCTAGCTCTGTCAAACAAATCCGCTCCTTCCTGGGACACGTCGGTTTCTATAGGAGATTCATCAAAGATTTCTCCAAAATTTCTCGATCTTTAACTCATCTCCTATTGACCGACGTACCCTTCGATATGGGCCCCAACTGCATACAAGCATTCACTCAGCTGCGTAATGCTGTCGCCAAGGCCCCTATTCTCTAGCCGCCTGATTGGTCCCTCGACTTTGAACTCATGTGTGACACTTCCAACCTTGCAGTCGGAGCCATCCTGGGACAAAGACGCGATAGACACCCCTTTGTGGTGTACTACCACTGAGAAAGAACTACTGGCGGCCGTCTTTGGGCTGGAGAAATTCCGCTCTTACCTTCTGGGCTCACACGTTATTCTTTTCACTGATCACGCGGCCATTCGCCATCTCATGCACAAGAAGGATGCCAAGCCTAGACTGATTCGTTGGATCCTTCTGCTCAAAGAATTTGACATTGAGATCCGCGATAAGGCTGGAGGCCAGAATGTTGTTGTTGATCACCTTTCCAGACTGGACCCTGACCATATTGGACTTACTTTGCTGATCAATGAGATCTTTCCTGATGAGCACCTATTGGCAATTAATATGGCAAGTGGACTGTGGTATGCCGACATTGCCAATTACCTTGCCTCTGGATCCCTTCCACATGGCTGGCCTAAAAACTAGCGCGAGAGTCTCATGGCAGAAGCAAAGTATTATTTCTGGTATAATCCACTTCTTTTTTGGATAGGTGCTGATCAAATCATCAATCGCTGTATTCCTGACAGCGAGTTCCCCAGTGTGCTATCCTTCTGCCACGATCAGGCTTGCGGAGGCCATTTCTCTGGGAGGAAAACTGCAGCCAAGGTGTTGTAGTGTGCTTTCTTTTGGCCCTCCCTTCACCAGGATGCACACAATATGCCAAGCATTGCACTAGGTGCCAGTCGTTAGGGTCAATGACACGTCGTGACTTGATGCCCTTGCAACCCATCCTAGCTGCAGAAATCTTCGACATTTGGGGAATTGATTTCATGGGTCCATTTCCTCCTTCCAACAGCTTCGAATTCATTCTCATGGCCATTGACTATGTTTCGAAATGGATCAAGGCTATTCCCACTTGCCGTGCTGACCATGTTATATCCACCTGATTTGTCAAAGACCACATTTTTGCACGCTTTGGGATCCCTCAAGCCATTATCTCGGATGGAGGAAGCCACTTTACCCATGCTTCTTTTTGGGCACTTCTAAGGAAATACGGTGTCCACCATCGTATCGCATCCCCATATCATCCTCAGATGAACGGCCAGGCAGAAGTGTCGAACCAGCAAATCAAGCAGATTCTCCAGAAAATGGTTCAGCCTGACCGTAAGGATTGGTCCGACAAGCTGACTGATGCACTTTTGGCGTACCAGACTGCCTTCAAGTCTCCCCTTGGTATGTCTCCGTATAGAATCATTTTCGGGAAGCCTTGTCATTTGCTCGTAGAGTTGGAGCACCGCGCTTATTGAGCGGTTCGCCAATGTAACCTCAACCCAGACTTGTGTGGTCGAGAAAGGAAACTCCAACTCCAGGAGCTGGAAGAGCTCCGTCGTGAAGCCTATGATTCTGCTTTAACATTCAAACAATGCACTAAGGCTTTTCACGACAGCCGTATTCGACGGAAAGAATTTGAGCCATCTCAGCAAGTTTGGCTCTATAATGCCCGACTCAAATTCTTTCCTGGGAAACTGAAGTCCAAATGGACTGGTCCTTTCCTAGTCTCAAGACCATTTCCTAATGAGGCCGTCGAGATTGAAGATCCTAAATCTGGGCATAAATTTACAATCAACGGGCAGCATTTGAAACCCTATCTGACTCATGAACCTGCCCCCATTGGAGAAACCGTTGCCCTGCTGGAGGGTAACTAATTCTTTGACTCATTCTGAGTCCAGCTGGGGACGTTAAATTCAGCGCTCGTTGGGAGGCACCCCAACAACACTCACTATCCACCATCACTTTTCACTTCACTGTTATGCTCACCAGCACTTTCCACTTCACCACCCACCATCCACCCACCCTACCACCCTGCTGTATACCTTGCACTTCAGCTCTCGTTACCCGATCTTTCATCCTTTCTCTACCCTTCCCTGCATGCATATACGGACATAGCATCGTTTGGCATGGGGGGGTGGATAGGCATCCTTAGGATCTGGGTATTTTATGGTATCATGTAGTTTCAATCTATATACATATATAAAATAATAATAATAATAATAAATAAATAAATAATGAAAAAGGGTGTTTAGTAATGATGTGAAGGCTGAAACAAAAATACAATAAGTGTATATGGATATTCCACCTCTGTTTTGAAGACTTTGCAGGCCACAGAAGCTTGATTCGGTCAAGCTCGGCTTAATTCACTTGAGCATTGACAAGATAGATCGGAATCTCTCCTAACTAAGGATGTATTCTTGTACCTGAGACACCAGTACAGGATTCGTTGGTTTGCTTCTACTTGAGAGCTTAAGTGAACTTGGTTCACACTACACATATCAAGAAAGACCAGGTGAACATAAGATCCAACCCTAGTGTTCATTAGGGAAGGTGGAGTCCTTACCTATGCACGCAGGTAGACTTTTTATCCCAGGCTTTAGTCTTGTGTTTAGGAAAGACTCTTTCCACCAAGAAGGAACTCTCCCACCAAAAAGAAAAGTGTGCTCCTCTAAATAATGTTGTAAGAGATATACTGACATGTGTTTCTAGAAAAAAAAAAAAAAGGGATGCAAATAAGTCAGTATATCTCACAAATGTTTGTAAAGTCTTCTCCCTACAAAAAGTTCCTCAGGGCAAGTCACAAATACCTTGTCTTCTTTGAGCCACAAATGTCAGAAAAAGGGAGTTGAGTTTTCCATCATCTTTTTAAGGGTCAATCCGAAGACACGAGCTGAAACTGGGACCAACCTTTACTTAAAAATTCGTGAAACCCTGGGCTTGAGTCTTAATGTTCATCTGGTCAGTCTTGATCCTTCACTAAGCACAAGCCATAACCTCTTAAGCTCTCTAGTACGGCAAAAACCTCCTGGGTCCTGGAAATCGTACTTAAGGTTCAAATATCAAGATTCCTTGTTAGTCGAGAGATGATCTATGTCATGTGAGAATTAAAGTACTGGTAGTCTTCTCTACAATTGGTTCTCACAATATCCAACAATAAACACACCTATGTCGCCTCAAGAAGAAAACCTTTAGCTTAAGATCATTTCTACACACATTACAAAAATGTTTTGCCAGGGACTAGCAAAAGACAGGCATGGGGGTATGATTGCACCGCAAAAATACACCTGCAATTGTGCCATCTTGTGCTATTTCCTAGCATTACCAGTGCATATTAGGTTTCCATAGTCACATTTGTGAAAATACATGCATTCATGCATTTAACTGAGAGGGGAGGAGAGTGAAATAAATGGCCTTGCAATTAACATTTTTCCTCAAGTGCATCTTTGCAAACTTCACCATCTTTTTATTTTCTATTTTACTTGATTTTGAAATCCCTTCCCGCGGCTGCATGGAACAACCTCTTCTTCTTCGTGCCATGTCCTGCTCCCCCTCTCCCTGCCAGCCCTGCAACCGCATGCACATGATCTCCCTGCCAAGCCATGCATGAGCCATGCATAGCCAGGTCATGGCTGTGCATGCTTTCCTCTTCATTAAAAAGAACGTGGCTCCTTCTTTGCAAAGGAGCCTGGTCCTCCACACAAAAACAACCCACACAACACAGCAGCCCTTCTTCTTCCAGGCCGTTCCCTCCACTCTCCCTCCATACGTAGGACCTCCTCCTCAGAGGAGACACTCTACAGACAGGAGCACCTCATGGTGGTGCACACCCACCACCGTGAGACAACCACTGCCCATCTCATCAAAGAGCCGGTGGGCGTGGTGGTCTTCTTTCCCTGTTTCTTCATTTGAAGCCCTTCTGCCGTTACCACAAAGCTTCAAGCTGTGAAGCTCCACCGACCACCGCACGCCCTTGCAGTAGCCGGCCGAGCTCCGCTGCAGTAGCAGCAAGGCGGCAGCAGCCGCAAAGTCCTCCAGCGCTTGCCTGCAGGCTACCCTCGCCTCCAGCGCATGCCTGCAGGCACCCTCGCCTCCCGCTTCTTCACACTGCACTCGCCTTTCCGCCTGCAACCGGCCACCGTGTGCCCCTGCAGTGGCCGGCCAAGCTTCGCCATGCACACCAGCCAACACCCGCAGGCCATCGCGTGCCCTGTCGCGTTCCTTCACCCATGACCCAGCTCTCTCTGCACGCTCTATCGCGACGTCCCGCCCACAAGCCTGCAACCAGAGCCACTCTTTCGCGCACACGTTGAGCCGTCCGCACTCACAGCACCTACAGCTCCCGGTTGCGTGGCTCTCCTGGCCACTGTAGCCACTGTTAACACGTTTCTATGGAGCACTGTGGCTACAGTGGGGTGACCGGTAAGTTTCTCACTTTTCCGATCACCCGGCGAGCCACAACCGGCCTTCGCCTAGCCGTGCGGGGCTACAGGAGTGCATCTGCGTACGGTCCTCTACCAGTGCCTGCTCCCACCCACACCTTCGCCCGCGTGCCCCGCGTCTGCCCGCTCCAGCTCTCCACGTAGCGCTGTGCGCTGCGGTTCTCCTCCGCACGTTTACTCACTCCCAACGCACTCCTCTCTGAGCACGCGTGGACTCCAGACGGCACTTGGGAGACTCAGATGCCTTGACCATGCCAACTCCAGCTCTCTCTCTCTCACAGCACTCTCACTCTCTTTACTGACAGTTACTCGCCTACACTCACACTTTCATACACACACACACACCTATACACTGTTATATACTTATATATATATACATATTTATATTTATATCTATATATATTTATATACATAGATATATATACTTATATCTATATATATAGTAGTATTTATATAACTAAGTATTAGTATACATACATATATATATACATATATCTATATACTTATATATATATATATACACATATATATTTACATATATACATATACTTATAAACATATATATATATACATATATACACACCTACTTTTACATACATATATATATATATATATATATATATAAATATACATACATATATACATATATATCTATATAACTATATATACATATATACATATATATACATATCTATCTACATATATCTATATATACATATATTACTATATACATATACATACATATATAAGTACATATATACCTATATATTTATAACCATATATACATATAGATATATTTACATATATACATATATAAATATATTTTCACATTACTTACCATACGTGGTATCGCAGGAATATCTACACCAGTTGTTGATATTCTCTGATACACGGGTACAAAAAGTGTGGTCACACACATCTTTCGCCATCCATCTTACACTCCACGCAACACCTCGTCCTGTTGGTTGCATTTTTCTAGAAGACGACCGACTCGACACCGTGCTACACTCCATCTCCGCCTCCACCCCCATTTCTTTATATATATATAATATATACATATATATATACTATATTTCTCTTTCTTGCCATTAAAAAGATAAACAAAAAGAATATATAAAAGAGAAAAGATAATCCTTGACTTGTAGGTACTCTTTCTTGCGAATAGCAAGACCCATTTTGAAACCCTGATTTGGCTCAAAGCCAAGAACCTAATTTTGACGGTGTGCCTCAAGGACAAGAATTATCAGAAAAAAATCTAAATAGAAAAACACCAAAAACACAATAAACGAATGGAAGAGATTCATTGTAGGAACGGCGTAGAAACTTGACTTCTAACCCTACTTCCCTGAGTTCAACCGTGGGCCTAAAAGTGACCAAGGTAAAATCAAGTAGGCCAGGTAAAAAAAAAAAAATTTGTAAAGAGATGGTTATGCTCGAATTAGGTTAACCACTATACACACTTCAACGATAAAATCACCATATTAACACACCTATCCGGGTCCCGACCATAGTCTTTCAAACCCATCCTCTGCATTACCTGAAAATAATCCATCAAACCCACATCAGCAATCTATTTTGTATCAAAATGACCCACCTATTATTGAGAATCACAATTGACTATGTTGATCTTCTGAACTTGGTGGCATCATCTTTTGAAATGCCTTAATCTTAAACATTCTACATCTCAACCTAAATCGGATCTATTCTTTACAAGATTTACTCTAATCTTTCTGAGATTTTTCATAAGAATCTGATATTTGGTTCTGCGAGATCTATTCTGGGCAATTTTAGGATGAATTTTGATTGGGTGGCTTAATCTATTTTCTAGTTTTGATCTAATTCTTTCATAACTCCTCTATTTTTACCATATACCTCTTCTTTTTAGGAGTTCTTTACTAGGGTTTATGCCTAGTTGAAGGCATAAAATTCAGCACTTGTATATAACTATTTCTTGTTTTCATCTTTTTTATTTTCTTCTACACTTTAAAATTTCACTTCATATCATATTGGTTACCTTCATTTAGTCCGACTGATCACTCTGACCTTTGGTCAGACTTGAAATCATCCGCACTGAGATTTTCAATCTCCTCTATTCGACTCCTTCCATCACCCTATACTAAATGAAGTATAATATTTTTTCACCCATCTTACAATGATGACATTGTAAAATTTTGGCTTGTGGGTGTTGAAGTGAAATTTTCACTTTAACTGTGGTTAAAAAATAAAAACACATAAAAATTAAATATCCACGAAATTTAAAAAAATAGAAATTCCAAAAATGATAAAAATTTTAAAAAATAAAAAATTTCATTAAAATTTGAAATTCTTTTGAAAAAAATTATAAAAATTGGAAAAATCTTATATACATAAAAATAAAAATATATAAATACAAAAATTTGAAAAGAAAATTCATAAAAATAATAAGAGGGGAATATTCATTTTTAATAAAGAGGAAAAGAAGAAAGATATATATATTATAATTAAGAGCTTAATTTTCTTTTAGGTCAGAAATTTAAAATGTATACAGAATATATATACATATTTAAGAGCATTCAATTCTTAATTAGATTTTATTTCAACATTTTGTAAAAACACACTTTTGTGTTTAAAATTTTTTTAAACAAGATTTTATTTGAATTAGGAATCTTTTAAGGATTTATTTTTCTATTCTTACCTTGAATTAAGAAACTAAGTGTGTTAAGATTTAAACATAAGTTTTGGAATTAAATTATAACTTTTTAGTCAATTAGATTAAGTAATCCTTTTGCTTTTTGAAAATTTGATTTTATCGTAAAGTTAAGTAAAAAGGCCAGACATTCAGAGTTAGTTAAATAGAGAGTTAGTAGAATTTTAGTTTACGAAACTTACAAGCTTGAGATAAATAACTAAACTTGGTAAATTTTGTCTTGACGGATCCTATAGGGGGAAACTAAAAATTTGAAGAACCTGAGAGTAAATGGCTTTGTTGTCCAAGCTCTGGTTTGAGAGCTAAGTAACCTAAACATCTAAATTCACACACATAGAATTGTCTTGTTGCCATCTGAGACTGCGAAAACATAGAGGTTAAGAGATCAGTTCTAAATCATCTTTGGTCCAAGGATTTCCGCGGGGCGATTCTTGAAAGGGTGAAGGATGTGGCACTCACCTAGAAAAAGGATTTGGAGAATAAAGTTAGTAAGAAAAATGAGAAGGGGGAAAAGGAAAAAAAAAAAAGAAAATAAATAAAACACCCGACAGTTAAGTGCCTTGTTAAAAATGGGTGCTTATGTAGATTTCCCATAATAAATAAAAACATCTTGTTACAAATGGATGCTACCCTTCCTTCCATCAAATAAAAAGAACACCTCGCTACAAATAGGTGTTATAACCTATAGAAAAAGTGAAGAAAAAATATGGAGAAAAAAATATTAGGAATAAGAGACCCAGTGGTCCACCGGGGTGATATACACAAAAAGTGTTGACCTCGGGATAGAAAACTGGTGAGGAGAAAGCAACCAAACTTGAGTAAGGCCAAGCCGAAGGCTTGAATTGGAATAATTGGGATTGGAAAATGATGTCTTAAGATCTGCATTTTTGCAACTTTGGATGTCTTTAGGATAATTCTCTTCACTAAGCACAGATGTTTTAAAATCATAGCTACTGAACCTTGGTATTGGGTATTGAAGGCTAAGAAATTGGGTTTTGAAGATTTTAAGTTGAGACCTAAAGGAGAAGAATTGACATAATCCTAGTTCTAGAAGTTAATCTTTAGTGTTGTACGAGAGTAAATTAGAGTTTTACTACTCTATGTTTGATTAATAATGAGTATCTGGTTAATTTGCTTAAACTTATATTGATAAAAGTCAAATATCATAAATAAGGGATTAACTTAAATCTATTTGAGTTTTTGAGTTAAAATTTAATTCTCAATTCTTAAGTTTTGTTTTCTTAAAACACTTTGTATTCTAATTTGAGTTAAGAATAGTTACAAAGATTAAAGAGATTTTTGAAGAATTCTAATTCTGAATTAAATTCTTGTTTATAAATTATTTTAGGTGTGTTTTGAAAATGTTATAAGTATAAGTCTAAGTAAGAAAAATTTCACACGTGCCCTTTACATTAATCATTTATATTAAACTTAAAAATTTCTAACCTAAGCTTTCCTCTACATAGTCACTATTTATAATAATTTAAACCCAAGTGCTTTAAATCATCATAGTTTTAGTTAATTTTGCTAGGAACTAGCAAAACTTTGGATTTGGGGTATGATGAAACACTCATGATGATCTCTTATTACCCCTAATTAACTAGTCTTCCTAGCTAATTAGCTAAGGTTATGAACATATAAGGGTTAATTATGAAATAAGAGATATTTATTAAAGGACCTTAAAATAAGTTAAAAATGACATTTTATCATTCATTTAACATTATTAGTAACTTAGATATTAATTGGACTTGAAAATCTATTAGTCAATCCCTTAATTAATAAGATAAGAAACTTGAACTTAATGTAAACCTAAGTATATAATAACCTAAGTGATTTTACTTAATCTAATAAATTAACCAAAAAAGGTCAAAAATGTAAATTCAAGATGAAAACATAATATTTACCTTATTTACTAACATATATAAAAAGTTGAAAAAGATCTAAGTTAAAATAAACCTTTAAAACCTCGGTTTACATTTTAGTCCTTAATATTCATTACAATAGGGTCCTTATTTCTCACATAGGTCCTTAAGTTTTATTTCATTTAAGTCTCTTTCCTCCTTCTTCAGCCGAATGAACGGCTGGCGGTAGAGAGTCACGCCACCGCATGATCACCTCCTAGCCAGCAACAACCTTCTTTGTCCAAGCTCTTGCAGCTTGCGCTCACCACCTCCACTTCATCCACTGGTCTGAATTAACCAGAAATCCTATTTTTTAGTGGGAGATAACCTCACCGTTGTTGGAGATGACGACAGAGATTAAGCTCCTTCTTCAGCCAAACCTCGGCATTCTCTTCGCTGCCAACTGCTATAAATAGCCCCTCACCCTTCAGATTTCACTCATGTTGGCTCCCTTCCCTCTTCTAACACTGTAGCCGACTTCGATAGGCTATTCGTCCAAAAATCCGGCGACTTTGCATTTCACTTTCTGACTTCCTCCATCCATTCTGATCAGTTGAGGAGATCCGCCATGGTCTTCCACGTCTCTGACACAGGCGTCGACCAAAGGAATCCCCTGCTCCACCTCAAAACCACCCGCTGGAGATCTTTCTTCCACCCTCTGATTTCGTGATCAACCATGAGACTTCGGCGGAACCCTATTGACCCCTTCATCCAGGTAACAATAGATTGGGAGTAGGAGTTGGCTAGCTTAGTTATGTAGTTAGTTAGATTAGAGTAATTTTAGAATTTTGGTATCATCTTCTCTGACTCTGGCAAGCTCTTTGAGCCTGCCAGAGCTTTAATCTTATTTTTTTAACTCACTGTACACCTTCCTTTAACCCTCACAATCACTTCTAGCACATTTAATCACTTAATTGATCACCTAATCGCCTAATTCACATTTCACCTCCACCAACTATTGTCACTGTCCATGGTGACAGTAGTAGAGTTAATTTCACCTCCACTGGGTTCTTCATCATCTATTCACCACTTATGAACCCTAATTGACACTGTAATACATATAAATATCACATATAAATTCAACGCCCAAATATAATTTAGTTCCTGAGC
This sequence comes from Thalassia testudinum, assembly GCA_037157565.1. Lineage (NCBI taxonomy): Eukaryota > Viridiplantae > Streptophyta > Magnoliopsida > Alismatales > Hydrocharitaceae > Thalassia > Thalassia testudinum. The sequence continues at coordinate 123,146,267 of JAZHRO010000014.1, read as the reverse complement.
TCACTGTCAATGGTGGCTCAGGAGCAGTTCAAATCTTAAATTAAATATATATTTATGAATATAAACATCTGTTGACTTGTTTTAACCATTCAATCGAGTGGTTAAACAAGTCCTGAGCTTATTTCAAATTAGATTTCTAAAGAAATGAATTCACTGTCAAATCTTAATTCTAATGAACAAAATGGGAATTAAATGTGATACTGAGGTTCCTTGCAACCTCAGGATCTTTTTTAGATTAAAAATGGTAAGTTTAATCAATCTGTACATAGATTACACATTTTCTGGACTCACCGGAGCTCTGGCGAGCTCCAACGAGCCAAATTTGTGTTTCAGCCTCTAGAATTTGTTGAGAAGCTCCAGAATGATGTAATATGGATCACTGAATAACTTGAGGATATTTGTTTGAAGATTTATTGTCTAGAGCCAAATATTGAAGTTCATATTTAAGAGATATAAGAGGAATTTAAGGAACTCAGAAGCTTCAGTGCAATGCACTGAAGCTGTTTAAACCCTTGGAATACTGTAACAACCTCTGAATCTCTCTGACGAACAAAGTCAATTTGAAACACAGAATTTAAGGAACTCAAAAGGTTCAGTGCAATGCACTCAAGCCGTTTAAACCGTTGGAATACTGTAACAACCTCTGAATCTCTCTGACGAACAAAGTCATTTTGAAGCTCAGGCGGCGAGCCTGAAACCCTAGAAATCAGGGTTAGAACACTATCTAAAAAGTTGAATAAGTTCATGGTGTTAAGAAGATCCTAATTGAGGCTTTGATTTCTTGAGAGAAGGATTTGAATATAAAGTCAACTTTTGTGCCTTCACAGTCAACATGAGTTTGATATTCTGAATCTGAGCTCACTCTGTTGAATTGAGAGGCTTAAACAGATTCTGAGATTCTGTTGGACTATTTTAGAGAGATTTGACTGAGCTCAAACATGTATTTTGATAGGATTTTAGTTCCTGTCAGTTTGGGTTACTTTCGAACCCAAACTAACAGGAGAAGCATTTTGATGAAATATGAATTTGAATCCTGCCTAGTTGAGTTAATTACAACCCTTAGAATTAGTTTAAATCAATTAAAAACACTCTTTTGTGTCTGTTGCATATATCAAAGTCTGAAATTCAAACTCTGAAGCTTTCAGAGAAGCTTCAACCTTCTGTACACTGTCTGAAGGTCTTGAGAGCTTAAAACTTACTCTAACAAATGTGGAATAATTTGTAGAACTTGTACAGACCTTTAAATGAGAGAGAAAAGTCCATCTGAGAACTTTGTAGAAGTTAAAACCATTTCCAGGAAATAATAACCTGTAGGAACCCCTGATTTTATCTTTCAAATTGAAGAGGAAAACATCCTCTAATCCTTAAATTGACCTTGCAATTGCGTAGATCAAGCTTAAAGCTTTCTAACAAGCTTTAAATCACTCGATTTGGAGCTCTGGGTAGGGAGTTATGATCATTTGAAGTTGGGTTTGGAAGGGGTTATGATAGTCCCACATCGTCAGATTCTGAGCACGCGCATGGGGATAAAACGATTTTGTTACATTGGCTCTTCAGTCGTCAGCACTCGGCGCATCGGTTACCGATTTGATCTAAGTATTCTGAATATTCTGAGCTTGTGCATGTGTGTGTGCGGGCTTGTGTGCCTGCAGGTGTGCGCCCGATGGGCGTGAGCGAATGTGCCCTAGGAGGGCGAGAGGCTTGGGAGGCCAGGTTGAGTTGGATTGGTTCGAGACTATGAACCGAACAGAAATAAATTGAAATCGAACCTAATTGAGATTAAGTGAGGACCGAGTAGGGTCTGGTCCCACCCTAGTCTCAGGGTGATGTGTATCGTCGAAAGGACCTCGCCGTAAATAAAAATAATTTTTCGTTAGTAAGGAAAATAAACCCGGTTCAGTTGAAGGACTAAAGGAAAAGAAGAGCCGCTGGTTAAAATGCTAAGTGTTGAGGTGAAGGCAAAGGAAAGAAAGAATAGGCACTAAGGAAAGAGAAGAAGCCAGGAGAAGACTAAGGGAAAGAGAATAGGAGACAGGAACAAAAGAAGAGAGGTAAGAAAGAGAGCTTGAAAGAGAGAAGAAAATAAAAGAAAGAGAGAAGAAGAGAGAGGCTGAAGACTAAAAGGAAAATTTACTTTTCTTGCATCATTTGAATTACTTTTTGAATTTGTTTTAATTGTAAAAAGGCATGTTTTAATAGCACAACTTTTATTGCCTTAATTTCTTTTGAAATAAAATTGGAAAACAAACATCATTTGAGTAAATATGTTTTTCATATGGAATTTTGTACATTCATTATAGTTTAAATATTTTGGCAAAATTCATGTTTTAAAATCAACCTAGTTATACCTCCTAAACTTATAAAGAAATAAAAGAAAATTGGTGAATTTGGAAAGAATTATTATACCTCCCAGTGAACGACCTGGACTCAGCCAGTAAAAATTTCTAAAATGTTATGTTAATTTGACCTTATACTACATAAACGACACAATTTTGAGTTAACCTAAGTGACTTCTACTCTTAATTAAGTGAAATTAACTTAATTACTGAGTTGAGTGAACCACCCAATCAGTCATGCATCCACATTGGACTTAAATCTAAGACCACTAAAGTCTTTGAATTTAATTAATTTAGTGGTTACTTTAAGAAATTGGGACTGCTAAAAGGTTGAACCTTAAAATCAGTGACTTAAAATTGTGTGCAAAAAGACTTGTTTGTGAGTTTTCAAGATACAAAATGTGTACATGTGTTGCACACCTAAGACACTGTGCACATCACAGATATGGTCACTAGATAAATTTCTACTTCTCCTCTTTGCACCACAAGGGAAGTTAGTATGAAATCAACAAGCCTATCCACCAAATTACTTCGGTTCCTCATGCGTGGGCTCGATTAGAGACTTCCATCCCTTGCGAGTAGATTGTAGGCACCAACGAAAGTCACCCTAGGAAGCATAATTTTTGCAAAACTTGTTTGGCCACCAACTGAACAATTAATTCTGAGACTTAGAATCTACTAAAAATAGATCCCACTATATTTGCATTTGTTTTAACAGTGGTAGAACACTCTAGGAAGTTTCTGCTTTTATTCTGATTTCTTCTAAGTTCTAAGAGAGTTAAATCTATTTGGTTTAAAGAAATGGATCACCCTTACTCCTATCATTTAGATTATCAGAGTCAATACTTCCCATCTTTTAATTAGGATCCCATACCCTGAGCATATCCATCCTTTGATGGCCATAATGACAATTCATGGGATTAATCATATTCCTATCCTTGGAGTACTAGCTCAATAACTCACACTTTTGAGTAGAACCTTGGAGCTGGATTTTCCACCCCTAGAATCCCCACTACTATGCAAACACCCAACCCTCCCACCCTTCATGATTTTTCTTATCAAGGTTGGAGTAACACTCCTAGGCAACCTGAGCATGAAATTGACTATTCTCCCTAATCTGACAGTAGCCTCTCCCTTTTTATGATAGAAATGCGAAAACAACAAAAGGAAATGATGGAGTCTGTGGGAGAGATGTTGTGAAATAGTCAACAACTGGCTTAGCTACTCCCTTACTATTGATTCCAATCCCAACTCATACAACTATGATCATCAAAATGATTCTGAGGAAACAACGGATAATAGGGATCCCGCTTTGAGTAGCTATCAGTTAGATTCTCCCCATGAGAATAGCCACTAGAGGAGAACTATCTCAATGATTATCCACCTGAGCTATATTGGAGGTAAAAGAAAGGGAAGATGGTACCACTTAAGGACCTTGATCCCCCTGATAGTATTTTTCTTACCCCTGATACCTTAAGTCAAGGTCATATTGTTCATGCCACTTCACCTATTCATCATGTGGTGGAACCCCATTCTACACTTAGTGAGCCTAATCCCGACCCTCCACCTAAGGAACCAACACCTACCACTCATCATTCTGAGGATTTACATGTGCCCAATGAAGGTGACCCTAAGGGAATGGAGGATGAATTGGATAATTTTTGGTCTCAGGGATACAAAGAGTCTCGTTTAGAGGAAAATGATGACCCAAGGGAGTAACCCAAGTTTAGAGTTTGGTGTGAATGTCAAGGGGATTATGTGTTATTCGAGGACTTACCCCTTAAGGATATAAATGATCTAGTGAAATATGGCTTCCTTCCTTCTTTTGATTTTGAAAGTCATCTGCCCTGAAACTGGGAAGATATGGAGTCTAAGTTGGAGGAGGACCAGCACAAGATTGAGAAGCCTAGGAGAAACTCTGAGGGACAATACACATCAATTGGGGATTTATGCCCTGAGGAGAACAAAGAATTGAGTGATATAGGCTTACTCCATAACATTGAGATTGATCCTCCGCCAGAAATAATTGTGGATACTGAAGCAACTCCTCCCTTTACTAGTGAATCACATATACACCCTGACAGAAATTTAAGTGAATCAAAGGAATCTGGGGATGAAATTGATGATAGTGATTCATTTGGTTCAACCCTATCATCAAATAAATGTGATTTAGAGTCCACTGTTGATTCACATTTACTGAAAAGTAAAAATATGACTTTGATTCTTGAGGAAGTCATTAATGATAGGTAGGGTGACGTGAATTTTTCTACAACAACTATTAGGGAGAATAATACAAAATCTAAATTGTTGTTGGAGTTGGACATAACATGGACTAAGCCCTCCTTGGACTTAATCTTTACCTCCCAACACCATAAACAATCGTTACACTCCCTAACCGATCCTTGGCTCAGGTCTCTGCTCACATACATCCTTTCTGGAGAGCATATCAGGCCAGTACATCCTCGAGTGGAATGGCAAGTTTAGATTGGTGCTTGTACTTTTACTCTCACGATTCAAGGGTTTGACGTACTTATGATTATATCATTTAAAACCCTCCCTACTTTAACGGATCCTTGTTATCCTCTACTCCAGTTTCGGGAGGTCCCATTTCAAGTTCCTTTTGTTATTCCTTGATGACCCTAGGTAGCCTACGAGGTACTCTGTTTCAATGTCTTCTAGCGAGCATTTAGAATCACTTTGTATCATCAGCTCGCCAGCATCCGTGGCTACCTATTTTCTAGGCTCGCCCTGTTACACACATTTTTAGGGCCTAGCTCTTTTTGTTTGGAAGCAGTCTTACTAGTTACTTATAAGTCTAGCTGCCGACAGAAAATGCAACACTTGTTGGGAGACATCCCAACGTCCAGAATAACGCCTTCATCAGGTGATTTCCTTCCCTTCTCCCCCTGTTTTAATTTTACAATGAGGACATTATAGGATTTAGGCATGAGGGGGTGCATTTTGCATTTTTAGGTAGTATTCATGCATTTTGGTTAAGTGCATTTGCAAAAAAAAAACAAAATCACTTTTTATTTTTTTTGAGTTGAATTGGTTAGCCCCAGCAAAATATCTTTTTTAAGGAGTTGTCATTGAAGATTTTTTTCTTGAATTATTTCTAAGTTTAGAATCTAGTACATTTACTTTACTTGCACGTAGACTAGGTAATGGATCTTTGTAGAAAACCAAATAGCATTTTTAGTTTGCTGAATCCTTGGATAGTTTGAAGGGAGTTAAGAATACTATCTTCTATTAGATCCACCTAATATTTGTGAGGAGAAACTAGAGAGACTACTGGTGCACTAAGTCTAGTGCAAGGACTCTTAAGTTCTGGATAGTTAGATGATGATACCTTAGAGTTAGGCATAGTGTTTTGCTCTCTGCTCCTACGTGCAAATATTGTGCGAATTCCTGAGGGTCACCAAATAAGCCAGAGATGCACAGAGATTGAGTTCTAATAAAACTATGACTATGATGGATGGTTACGACCATCCTTCATAGAGCCCTCGACCGAAGGAGAGTAATTGTGTCAAAGGTTAGAAATACGCTTGTCCTATCCATGCCTTCCTAGTGCCGAGAGTAAGCACTTCCACCAAATAAGTCACACAATATCCTCTTAACCATCATCATCCCTGATAATGCCTTATAAATAAAAGTCTGCATCATGCTGTTTTGGAGTTATAAAAAAAAGAGAGAAAGAGATAGAGAAAAAGAAGCAAAGAAATATATAGATATACATATAAAAAAAAGAAAAACGAAAAAAAAAGAGAAAAATATATATATGTGTGAACAAAAAAATATAAAGAGAAAAAGAAATTTCAAGTTATGGCTATCTTAGGTGTCTATTTTATCATGTGTCCATAACATTGAGGCAACAAAATCACTCATTGTGATCCACCAAATATGACCCATACCTACCTTTCAATTTTTCTAATCGCCCGAATACTGGTTGAGGACTTCTAACTTAGTTGTAGGGTTATTAAGACTTTAATTGTACTATGAATGCCATGTAAGGCTACCAAACATTGAGTACATTTACAAAATCTGATAAGTTATGTGATCTCAATAAAGAAAGAAGAGAAAAAAAAATGAAAAAAGAAAAGTGAGAGTGAGTGAGGGCAGGGAAGCGCAAAGAGAGCACAATTTTTAGCCTCTCTCTAGGTTGACTCATTTGATAGTCTAGAGATTTAGAGTCCACAGTACTAGACTACATGTAGCACTAGATGAGTCTGAGCCACCAAATATAAATCCATTCAACTCAGCATCCCTTACCTAAGCCAAAAAGCCGAGGTCAAATTATAGATAATTTTTTGCTTTATCCCTGGGGGAAGTAGTAGCCTATCCCGATAGAATTTTATCAAGGGTGAAGTACAAACTTCAAATGTAAGTTGGCTTTTCACTTGGATCCATTACCTAGGCTACTATCACTACACATTTGTCTATATCTCTAAATTTTGGGAATAAGAAAAGAAGAAATCTTTTGGTTACTTCTACCATTTTTCACTTTTGCTTTGGACTAGCAAAACTTAGGAATGAGAGCATTTGATAAGTCCACTTTTGTGCACCATTGTCCTAAGTACTCTTTAATTAGTTCTTAATTGTTAATTGATTAGGAGTTAAATGGGAATTCACCTTTGTCTGCATACAATCTCATGCACCAGTTTTATATTTAATAACATACGATATGATATGATAATCATTTGATGGATGCAGGCTAGGTACAAGACATCTGAAGGAATCAATCAGACCTCCAAAGTCACTCTATAAGACATTTGGAGCCTAGTTTGGATGTTTGAGAACCTCCATTATGGACTCACTACTATCCATACATTTTAAGACGTTTGGAGTGTTGTTCAGACGTTTGATAAAGAACAGCCAGTGCTTGTTTGTCATTCCAACCACTCGTGATCTTTGCGAGTGGTTAGAGAAACTGGCATGCAAAGGAAATGGAGGAAGATTTCATTTAGAAAAGCCACAGCTGTAGCCCTCATGGATTATCTTCTCTGCTGGGAAGATCTTCTCCCTCAGCACCACCATGTGGCAGGCGTGCACCGTGAAATTGAGCATACACCGTGGCCATGCCATGCATTGTTGCATAGGCATTCTCCATCATCGCAGTGGTGCACGGTGATAGCGTGCACAACCTTTTCTCGATCCTCCTACCTTTCATCTTCATCTTCTCCTTTATATCCTTCTTCGCTTTCCTCTTCTCCCCTGTTCCTCCCTTCCACAAAGGAACCCAAAATCACCATCACCTCAACAGCCCACATCCAACACCACAACCACCATCACTTCCACTCAACACCTCACTGTAGCCACCAACACCATAGCCATCACCTAACCTCTTCCACATCCCATCCATTCATACCCACAGGCACAACCGCCTGTTCTTCTTCTTCTTTTTCCTCCTCTCTGCCAACCAAAAGAACCCAAACCACAAAAATGCAGCCACCACCACGGACCTTCATTTTCCACGCCGTCAACTCCAATGGTCTCATCGCACCCTTACTTGCTCGGCCACACCCTTAGAATGACCCACGACAGCCTATGCGCACTAGCAAGCAGCAACCACCGCCACCAGCCCTCCTCTTCACCGGCGAGAGCTCCAGCAACCATTCGACCTGCCGTCACCACCCTAGTGTAGCTCTTGTCTGCCTCGGCCTCTGTTGTCGCTCCCTCGTCGAGCACACACAAGAGGAAGGAATCCCTTGTTTTGGGTTCAATTTCAATTTACCAAAAATGCCATTGCCAATCACTATTCATTTATTTCATGAATTAAATATATTGGGGTAAATTACAACAATGCACTTACATTTTCTTGAATTGGCTTGACTTATGTTATGTGCATCTGTTCATATTGGATTTGGGTTCGGATTTGAATAATTCCTTGCTAGCACGTAAATAGCTACAAATTATGTGAAATTCCGATCACATCTTCATTGAATATTTTATTGGGGAAATATTATGCACATAACCTTACATTCTGAAATTATTGAGTGTCTTCTTTTTGTCACATTTCGCATTGAATATGAGCACGAATCTCGCACTCAATTGGACGAATACAGGGTAAAATTATTTGTGAATTTAGTAATCTGTTCCTTCCTGTGGATATGACCTAACTCTTCATGGTTAGTTTTATTGAAATATTTTTGTTTAGGATTTTCCACCATGTGATTTTACTGCGATGACATATTTTTCTAATGCATTATCTCTACAAGCGAAAGTCTCTCTATCAACCATGGGGGTGAGGTCCCCTTCACATGCACTCACCCAACCCACCTAACCTATTCACTCCTTGACTGACACTACACACGCTGCCTTGGAACCAGTTACTATGCATGCTCGTATAGCCGATTAGCCCAGATTTGAGAGGAGAGAGGAGAGGAAGGAAAGAAAGAGAGAGCAAGGGATGGGAGGGTTTTGCTCTCTAGAGTATATACCCAACGCGATACTTAGTCATTGTAGAGATTGTGTTCCCCTTGTGCATTAGGAGGAAAGGAAGAAAAGAAGGAAAGCTCTTGAGTTTGTGATGGAGCTGAAGAGAAGAAGAGGAAAAGAAGAAGCTCTCTTGAAGGATCTGTAGCAAGCAATGTTTAAGTCGTTTGATCCAAGGAGCCAACATCTGATTGGCTCTAACATTGTGCACTACTAGCATGGAATTTTTGTTTAAGTGGTTTAGGCCACCATGCATTTATTTGATATATTTGAGTAATTGATATAAATGTGCTTCGACTAATAATTGGTGATCTAAATCACTATTATTTTGTCTAAGACCTCTTTTTGTCAAATGTAACTCTTGAAGTGCTCATGCTTGTCATTGAATATCAACTTTCAGTAGTTATCACTCATTGTATCTGACTATTGATTTGATTTCTTGTGCTCATATATATATTCATTTCAATTAGCGCATGAATTACAATAGTTGCTCCCTGTGTTCGACCACGGACTTCATTTTAGATATTTGGGTTATAAATTGTATTTATTGAGAGAGCTATTTAGAAGATTTTACTACAACGAAGCATATTTAAGGTCCTAATAGCCCCCTTCAACATTTTGGCACCATTGCTGGGGAGTTAACCCGTAATTCACCACTATTCTCTATGTTATTTTTTATTGTATTTGAGCACTAAGTTAACCTATCTATTTTCTTGTGATTTTGCTATGTACATCACGAGGCGGTCTTCCACGCAAATTAGCCACTCCCAGGGTAGGTAATCTCTCTTCTTCCCTAATCTCTTAATCCTTGGAAGAGAGAAAAGGAAACGAAACTAATTAAGAATCACCTGCCTTATTTTCATATTAATTTTCAATTAAAGGCAAGTTTTCTGATTTTGAAAAAATTAATATCTGATTGCAGATTGAGACGACTCTGATTAGATATTCCCCATCCCAAATTGTCTGTACCTATTAGGGACTACGCTTAATTTCTAAATCACTTTGGGCTAACACAATTCTTCCTTGGAGCCCAAGGTGAACATTTTAAGATTGAATTGAACTTGGATTAGAGCCACTTAGGGTTTTAGCGTTTAGGGTTTGAAGTGTTAGTACACATTTTCCTACATTAAAGAGAATTAACACACCTGCATTTGTGTGCCACCAAAGCCCTTGTTTGAAAAGATCTAATCAAGAAAAACCCTAAAATGAAGCTCTAATTTCACTTGAACCCTAAAAATCTTGGACTTAATAACTTCAGAGTCAACTCAGGGTGACTTCTGGATCTTGATCCAAATTTCATCCTGCATCTTTTTGGGCAAGTCAAGTGAAGTTGGTCTACTTTGTGGGACAACCAACCTCTAAATTAGGTCACAAGTCAAATCAACTTCTAATCAAGTGAAATTCAAGGCATTAATTAGGCTAAAATTGGTAGACTTAAGGTCTTAAGTTCGTACATTCTGGTCTACTTGGAGTTGCAGTGACAAGGAAGGTCGGGTGGGGGAAACCCTGTAACCCATGGAGACACTTTACCATGTAGTGGTCTTTGCAGGGCTCTCCCTTCGTAGCTACCTAGGTGTTTCTCGGGTGTATGGATTTCTGATTTAGATGTACCAACTACATCGAAATAGCCTCAGTCATCCAAAAGTCTTTGGGTGCCTTCATTGTGTCCAAATAATATCTAGTTCCCCATCCTCTCTCTAGAGCGCACACACAAGAAGGTCCTTAGGTTTTTAACCTAAGAGGCCTCATTAGATCTTCTGGGGAATTTCTTTCAGATCTAATAAGTTCCAATCTGATCATGAGTTTGATTCGACATCTTGATTCCACCATCTGATTTGAAAATGCAACCTGGCAATTTAGGAAAACCAATTGGGAATCCTGAACCCCGAATTAAAGATAAATTGATTGAGGCTGCCCTTAGATATTTTGAAGATTATCCAACCAGCATGATTCAGGTTAATGTCCCAGAAAAAACAAAATTCATTATGAACCTTGTTAAACTACTACTTACTCAACTAAGAAATGGTTTAACCCAGGAGACCTCCTACCAGAATTCAATGAAGTTTACGAATTCCATAGAATAGAGGGTTTACATTACTTTGCCAATCCATCACTCTAGGAGATACACCAAGATATCATTGAGCAATGTGCAGATGTTCTAAATCTATTATGAGAAGCCATTTATGAGACATCTTGGTGTGAGTCTAAAGATTTTCCAGAGCCTAGGTTAGACATTCAGAATTATTGTGGACTACCAACCCAAATGAATTCAAATTCAAACTTCATAACAATTGACTTACCTGATCTTGATGAGGGTTGGGAGGATCCAATTGCAGGTGTTCCAGATTCTGAACCAGCCTTAGAAAGCCTTGAAGTTGGTCCATCAAGCTTAGATTTCCCCAACACCTGTGATAATGAGCTTAAAATAGCACTTCCTGAGAATGTAAATCCTTAGCCTTATCCTGTTAAGGTGATTTTTGAGAATGATTCTAACACCCCAATAGAGCCCAACCTAGATTATAGTGATCCAATCCTTACCCTTAGCCTAGAATCTAGATTCGAGCCTATTTGGGATAATTATAAGGCCCAATGTAATGAGAATCATATTTCGAATTTGAATTACAATTTTGGGCCCGTATTGGATGAATACACCTCTCCAATCTCCTTAGAGAGACAAATTGATTTTTCAAAAGTCATGCCGATCTATAATATAGAAACTAAGGGGTTGGAAGAGCTGGGAATCAATTAGGTCTATCCTAGGAGCCAAGAACCTGAGCCTATGCCAACTAAGGACACCTTTTTAAGCTCGAAATCTAAAATTAGGTTAGATCCAAGTCAGGTTGCTAATTCTACACATCTTGATTCTTTCGATGGTGGAACCTTTGATCTAGAATCAAGTTTAGAACATGATCTTCGCATGTTCTCTAATGATTTCAAATCTTACTTTGATTTCGGAGAACTATTGTTTCCTAATGACTCCAAACTAGTTGACAACCTCAGTGACCACGACCTGTCCTTTGATTCTGACGTTTAGGTCAATGATTTGAATCTCCATGATGCCACCACTTCTACAGCACATATAGATCCTTCTTGAATCCAATTCCAACCCCGAGTAGCTATTGAAATAAACTTCTACTCTATTTCACCTCTCTCCTATCTAGTTGCATATGATTCTACTCCATCTTTTGATCGAGATTCGAACATCGATGAAAATGCAATTCATGTCCTACCCTTCTCTGATCACTCACATAGAGATCTCACATCCACCATAGATCCATTTGCATTTGAGGATCGATCACACGTGCTTCACGTGTTTGAAATTGAGGTTATGAGTAACCCGTCGTCGTAGTTGCAAAACTCGTGATCAAATAAAATTTATGCCAAAACTCCAAGGGAGTCCTTGGTCGAATAAAGGGAGGTGATGTTTACATTAATTGATATCATGCTTTGTTTTGTTTGTTTTTGGTATTTTAGGGTTTTGCTATTTTTTTTGTATTTTTGAAAGAAGAAGACAAGCAGAATAAATCACAAGAGATATGGAACAAATATGATATATATCATTCCAATGTCAATTACAATAAATTATGAATGCATGAAAGAGAGGGAGGTGAGAAGGAATCTCCTGAAGTGGCTGTTTGGTGAGACAACGGCGTCTGGCGGAAGCTCGGACAAAGGAGGTGAGGAGCGGGACGATGGAGGTGAGATATAGGAGGACATCAGGTAGAGGAAAGCTTTGGCGTGGCTCCAGAATGGAGGTGAGAAGGAAGAGATGATCTTCTATCGGAATGGAGGTGGGATGATGACTTCAAGGCAACCTATAAATGGGGATGGGAAGATGGAGGAATATTTGGTGAGGCAGAGATTCACTACACTAATAGGAGCCTTGGGAAACTGAGAGTAAGCTCTAATGGAGCATTCGTAGGCTTGCTAGAGCTTGGAGTAGGTGGGAGTAGAGTAGGTAGTGATGCCTTGGGAGGGAAGGGATGTTGGTCCTTTTATAGTGGATGAAAAGAAGCTAGAATAGGCATGGTACAATTAGTGACCTCCAAGCCGACACTGCAAGTGTCTCTATATGCAGCTCACACCTGCTTATGCCCACAATTGGCTTTGCTGGCGTGCGAAGAATTAGCGAAGACTGTAAGCGAATCTGTATGTCCACCAAACTATCATTGAAGGCTGGTGCCAACCGAGCACACGCTTGCCCCATGCACGCTATTCTGTCCTGCCTCATGCACGCAGATTGCACGATGGCCTGTTGGTGTGTGTGTTGGCATGTGCTGGCGTGCATGCACGTGCGTTGTTGGTGTGTGCTGGCGTTGCGCATACGTCGACTGGATTGAGAATGGGGGGGCTGCGGGGATTCGAACCCGCACCCCTCCCTTGCAAATCGCCGCTCCCACCGTTGTACAAAGCCTGCATGTGCTTCACGAGGAGTTGCGGTCACATGATGAGGGAAAGCTCTCAACAATTGGATTTTCATCCAACGGCTAAGATCACTTGATGCGTGGCCTTTGGAGATGTGGCAGGTGGCTTTGGGTGCTCCAGATGGTGCCACTCCAGATGGTGCCACGTGGCACCATCTAGACTGTCCACCCTTCATTGCTTGCAGAGGATGCCATGGAGCTCGGATCAAGATGATTTCTACATTGTTGGACTGCGATCGTCACTCCGGATCCATCCATACAGTCAGGATTTTCATCCGATGTTTGTCAGGATGTCGCATTACCTCCTAGCCATATAAAATGAAGGAATTAATATACAAAACATACAACTATTCTAAATGCCATACAATGGATGTTATGCAATATTTATAACATGATATGCAATGCTAAGCCTGGGAACTATCATAAATAAGCAATTTATCATGAATTCATGTGTATTTATCAAGGATCGCTACTTTGACCAGGCTGACTGTAATCAGCCAAACCTGCTATTCGCATTGCCACATCTTTTTGAGTCATAGAATACCTAGTGGGAGACACATCTATTGATTCACATCCATCAACCCACCAGATTGATTTGGTTTAGGCTGCAACATCAGCCTGTTGATCTAAACAAGCACTTGGTTAGACCAACCAGGCTATTGATCAAGATGCTTGTTCTACAAAATTTCTCTTATTTGACCACTCCTCCATTATCATCTCTTGCTCAGCTAAAGGCATTGAATTTAGCACTTAACGGGAGGCAACCCATCATTCCAAAAACCCGAGACCCTTTTGATTATCCTTTTGAGCTTCACGTCAACTACACTTTGAGTTTAGTGTTAGAACATTCAACTCTACCTTTGGTATTCATACCAGAGCTTGAAATTGTTCGCAATAGTCATCGCGACCCATTCACCCACCCATCTTGATCCTGTTATAACCCTTGAACCAAGCCTATTTCGTACCCTCTGGTTTACAATGAGGATATTTCAAAACTTAGCCATGGAGGGGTGTTAAAGTGCAAACACATAAAAATTCAAGTTTCTGAGGGGTTCTCACAACAAAATACATGTTCAAAAAATCAAAACAATTGAAAAAGGACAAAAAAATGGAAAGAGGAGGAATTTTTGAGAGATTAATTGCATATTATTCTTGAAGAGTAAAAGAGGTGGTGATTTAAATGTCAAATGGAGCCACAATTTGAAACAAAAATTGTCAGTCTTAGTAAATGATTATGGAAATTACTTTAGTTCTAGACCAAATCAAAATAAAGAAGAAAATAAAGTCCTGAAATAACAGAGAGACATGGAGATTAGTATGAGTGCTAATCTTGGGCCTCTTGGGCTTGTTTTAGGGCTTTAACATTCATGTATCTGTTAAGAATCCGATAATCCTCAAGAGGTTGAGGAAAATGCAAAGCTTATGTATTAGGTCTAAGGCATAGGGATTATTCGTCCTCATTACCTGACCATTGGTTTGTAGGACTCAGTAACCTAAGCACCCTAATACACACAAGTTTGGTTCAGTGTGCTTAATCAATCAAAATCACACAAAAGGCTTGATTTAGACGAGTTCCTGGCCCGGAGAGGTGGGAAATTCCCCTCGAAGATGCACAATAACATACCATCTCCTCAATGCTTGTCTCTTAGGATATTTAAAAATCCTAATGGGGGCATGTAAGCACCTTGTGCTGATTCAGGTGCCATGGGTAGGATTATTCTAAAATGCTGATTGCCAGGGCCTGAATTTAGCTTCAGAACGTCATGGGCGGCACTACCACGAAGCATCGGTTGCCATGGACCCTACGGGGATTGATGGTGGGAGCAAGGAATCCAATACAAAACATGTTTTTGAGCCAATCCGAAGCTAGAAATAATGAAAAGAAAAAGAGAGAAAACTCTCCAAAAATGCGAAGAAATTCTTCTATCCCTCTAAAAAAATGCACTACAAATTGAACCTAGACTAACCATGTTACAAGCATGAGTGCTTTAACCATTGGGTCCAACAAACTTTTGGATAGTTTCTGTGGGGCTTAGAAACCTTTACGGTAGACTAAGGCTAAAGCTGGTCTGGTTTGGATCTTGGTTGGTGCTTGAGTACCTCTAAGCCTATTAATGTCATTCTGATCTAGTCTCTAGAGAAAAAGCACACATCAAAGATCTGAGTATTAAAGGAATGGTCTAAAATTTGAGTTAAATTGCATAAGATTATGATAAGGGGCTAGGAAAAGTTAGGCATGAGGGTATGATGAAAATGTCATCATTAGCCATATTTAGCTTTAATTAGTCATAATCCATTGGTAAATGCTCCTACATAACCGCCAAAGAGCCATAACTCACTACATATTCATTCTGAGAGAAATGCATTAAGATACGGTTAAATATATAATTTTACCATCATATCGTAAATTCAGAGTAACTATAGGATTTCTTAGGAGTTTATTAAAGATCAAATGTTCATAAATGTCTAATAGGAGGGTCCATGTAGACAGAAATAGGTTTTCGCACTTTTTAAGAATTAATAGACATCTGAAACCGTAAATTCAAACCCGCTTAATTAACTGAGGTTTCGGTCAGGATAAAATTCACCTAAGCCTTCTACAAATCATAGAAAAATATTATCTAAGATTTGATACCTTTGATTTGACAATTGGAAGCCATTTTGACCTAAAATAGTCTCTGACATGAAGTTGCCCTAATTTTAGTTTTTGCATAATTTATCCATTCAAACTTAGACAAACTAGAATGCAACTTCACCATCAGATTCCTTGAGTTCAAATTAGGTTTATACCAAAATTTAGGCCCAATCTAAGATCATCTCAATCTACTTTGCATTTTAATTCTAATCTGACTCTTTTCCTTACAAGAAGCTGTTCAACTTTTGAACTTTTTGCAAAGACCCCCTAACATCATTGTCTTCTTCACAAAGGCCCCTACCGCCATTGAGGTCAAACCCGACCTCTATGCAAGAATTGACCGACCTAAATCCTACTCAAATGACAATCAAATCGCACCAAAATTGGTGTGATTGATGTACACACATGGACGATTCATCTGGGATCATTTTGGAATTCCAAGTCCCCATATATTGCTCGTGCGAATGCATGAGAATCATGGGTTTTATTTCTTCAAGCCCAAGCCATTGAAATCCTTCTTTTCTGATATAGAGCTCTCCATGAAGCTCTATAAAGCCAAGCCGTGCACAACCTTACATCCTTAGCAAGGTTGGGGGCCAAAACCTTCTTCAAATCCCTACCTCTGGCCCAACTCCAACCTAACTTTGGCGGCCCTTCTTCTCCATCTTCTTAGGGATGACCAATGGCCAAAATGGCTCGGCTATCATCTTCATCACCTTCCTCCATTCCTTTCCAGTTATAGCGAGGGTCATCTCCCCCTTTCCTCGCTGCCGCTTCCTCAACGCAGACTTCCCCTTCTTGGTCGGTGCCTCTCTGTCCCTTTGAACCATTAGTTTAGGGTTAGTTAGGTTCCCTTAGATCCTTAGGTTAATTCCTTCGATTCAAAACCTAAAAGCAACCCTCGACTCCACCGACAACCACCTTCGTCTCCATCTCTGGCCTCACCTCCGGTGAGTCCTCTCCACCACCACAACCGACCAAACAACTCGCCACCAACTCCGCAAGCTCGACCGTATGCCTCTACACAAAACCCCTCTCTTTATTTCGCCATCCATGCTCCCACAACCACCATCAAACAAACTCACCGCCGCAATCCATCTCCTCCTCCGTCTGGCTACCACACTCACTCTCACACCATGAAACCAAAACCACCACATCAGCCATCACTCGACGATCCCCTGAGATATTCTAATATGGCTTTGAGGCTTTATTCTTTCTTTTAGGCTTTTGGCCGGGGCTCTGCCACTGTCACCATCACTGCCATCTTGTTCTTCAAGCTTCGGCCACATAAGCATTAGGTTCTACCTCCAAGCGTTGTGAACTCACCCTAAGTACGCACCTAGGTCTTCAATAGAGAGCCTCGCCCTCTGCAGCTACTACAATTGAACGAAGAATCTCTCTGCAATTGCATGCAAGAAGCCCAGTGGGGATAGTCCCACATCGTAGAGGGAGGAGGTGTAGCTGTGGCATAAAATAATTTATGTTTGTTGCTTACTTCCTCGAGAACACAGGGGTGAGGTCCCCTTCACCCACACTCACCCGACCTACCTAGCCTATTCACTCCTCAGTTGTGAACCATGCACAGAGCCCTTGTCCCAATTACTATGCATGCCCGTATACTCGATTAGTCCGGATTTGAGAGAAGAGAAAGGAGAGGAAGGAAAGAAAGAGAGAGCGGGGGAGGGGAGGGCTTTTCTCTCTGAAATATATACCCTATGCGATACTTAGTTGCTACAAAGCATTTTGTTCCCCTTGTGCATTAGGAGGAAAGGAAGAAAAGAAGGAAAGCTCTTGTGTTTTGAAGGAGCTAGAGAGAAGAGGAGTAAAAGAAGAAGCCCTCTTGAAGGCACTATAGCAAGCAGTGCTTAAGTCATCTGTTCCAACGAGCCGACGTCTGATTGGCTCTGACATTGTGCACTGCTGGCGTGGAATTCTGGTATAAGTGGTTCAGGTCACTGTGCATTTATTTGATATATTTGAGTAATTGATATATATGTTCTTAAACAAATAATTCGTGATCTAAATCACTAACACTGCTGGCATGGAATTCTGGTTTAAGTGGCTCAGGTCACTATGCATTTATTTGATATATTTGAGTAATTTATATATATGTGCTTAGACTAATAATTGATGATCTAAATCACCGTTATTTTGTCTTAGACCTCTTTTTTTCATATTTAACTTTTGAAGTACTCATGCTTGTCATTGAGTATCAATTTTGAGTAGTTATCATTCATTGCATATAATTATTGATTTGATTTATTATGCTCATATATATATTCATTTCGATTAGCGTGTGAATTATAATACTTTCTCCCTATGTTCGACATCAGACTTCACTTTAGATATTCGAGTTATAAATTATATTTGTTGATGGATCGATTGAGGATTTGAACTACGATGACGATAATATAAACCCTCGATAGATCACCTTCAGCAGATTTTGGACCTCATTGTCCAGGGTCTAGTCCTGGACAAGACTATGATTATTCTCCTTCTCATGCCTATACTGATTATAGATCTTCACCCTTTGATTATCAACCTAACCAGATCTACAATCAAGAAGGATATGATGATTACACCTCTTACCCTCCCGAGGATTATACTGAATATAGGTCACCACCCCTCTTTGAATGATCCAAAATGACCCATTACCAGGTAGGACCTCAATTTCTTGACTCACCCAGATTAAACCCAAACCTACCCAACCCTGAACTGAACCATTCGATCCAGGTGAACCAGGTCCAAGATAGGGTGTTGGCGAATTTGAGGAACACTATAGAATTTTTAGAAACCCAGCCAATACCCTACAATGAAGAATTGGAGCCCTTGTCTCAAATGATTGATGATCAGAATAGTTCTTTATTTGATTGGCTCCAAGAAGTTAAGGATAGGGTCCCGGGTGAGTTTTTACTTAGGAAATTATCAAGATTGAGGATGAAATTCATGGTTGCCATAGTCCAATCTTGGGATGATTCCCAGGATAAACCCCCTTTAGGAGAGCCAATGTCTGAACCTGCTCAGGTGCTTGCCTGGGGGACACATTTTATGAGACCGGGGATGACCAGGTTGGTCTAAGGCAACCCATTGAGGATGAATCAATTTTCTCACTTGAGATCCACGAGCTAGCGAGCAAGGAAAAGTATGTCTCTATAGACCAAGGAATAACATATAATTTTGAGACATATATAAATGAGGATCAAGAATTCTTTAGTTCTGAGGGTGAGGAATCTCTTAGAGATGTCTCACTTGAGCTTAAGAATGATAATTTAGTGAGACAAATGGGCGAAGGGAATCTAACCGATCATTTGATGGCAGTATAATTGAGGAATTTGATTCAACTGGGGTTAACATGGAGGATTCAAATCGTGATTTATTCGATGATTCAATCAGTAACCCATTCCTCAACCACACCCCTAAGAACTGAATGACGACATTTTTGAAATCAATGTACCCAAGTCAATTTTGATTCAGCCACAATTTTTGGACTTGGGTAAATCACATGGGGTGAATAATATGCTAGCGGTCATGGGAACCAAACACTTGATTTCAGAGGAGAGGAGTTTGGAAGTTAAATTAAGGGAGGCCAATTATGAGGGAAATACAATGTTGGATCTAAGGGTTCCTGTTGATTTGAAACCACCTACATTTTATTAGGATCCCTATGGTATATTTGACGTGCAACTCAAGTACAAAATAATTGATTATCTTTTTGAGTTGAACTATAAATGGACAACCAAGCCTATTAAACTAGATCTACCCATTGCCCGACATTTTAGACTTGGGTTGCACACCACAAAACCACATGCCTGGTCTTGTAAGCACAACAATCTCCAGTTCTTGGTGATTTTCATCAAGAGCCATAGAACCACTCGACCCTAGGCCATGGGTCTGCATCATAATTTGGTCCACATCTATGGACACCTGCTGGCGGGTCCTAAGATCAATCTTCTTATTTTGATTATGACCTGCACTTGTCAACTCTTAATTTCTTCTTTGTTTGTATATTATGCCTAGATATTGGCTATAAACTTATTACGAGTGTATACTCCTTTCTCTCTAGAGAGCTGACCGAATTTTCATGAAGTTCAGGAGCTATTTTCTTTATTCTGCCCTTTTCATGTCTTTAGTTTTACAATGAGGACATTGCATCATTTAGGAATGGGGTGGTAGATTATTAATCTTGAAATTATTTTGTTAGCTCCATAGAATTTCTTCTATTTTCTTCAAAAAAATAAAAATTCAAAATAAAAAAATTAGAATTATGAGAAGAGAACTTAGGCATTAGGCGTCGTTAACTTTACGAGATGATACTTTAGGAACAGAACACATGAACTCTTCAGGTCTTCGAGCTTAATTAGCCTAGGTCTTCACTAAATGTGGACCTATTCTCGAGTTCTCACCATGTTAAATTTATTGTAATTTGGCCAATAAATTAGGGTGATAAGTATGCGACTTATCAACCCATCCTCTAATTTGAGTAGACTCTAAGTCTAAAGCATCTACACCCTATTTGCATTGACTCCTTTTTCGGCTGTTTTTACGAAAATTAGGTAGCTAATGAACTTTCTAGGGTAGTATGGCTAGCAAGTTGTCATGAGTAACAACCCATTAGTCGGTTGTCCAAAACCCAGCTACATGACCATTATCTTTCTACTGCCTTTATGTAAATCTTAGATCTAGGAATCCACCTACTTAGAAAATATATATATATATACTCAAAAAGAAAAAAAAAAGAAAAACATATGAAAAGGAGAAAATGAATAAGCCATACTTCATCGCATGAGTATGCCTGGAAAGTTGTCGTGGGTAACAACCCATTGGCCATTTGTCCAGAGCCCAACTCACAAAAATGCACAAATAATTCCCAATACACTTAGGGAAGAAGTAAGGAAGTAGAATAAATTGGGGAGATATACACTAGGTCTACTCTTGTGTTGACCCCATTAAATTTTTAAAAGTAGGGAGAAACCTACCGGTTGAATAGATAATCCTTTAGGTAGAAACTCTTAAGGTCACCTAGGGTCGTAGAAACCTGAAGTTCGTTTTAACGGTCGCCTAGTGAGTTTATCACTTTTTCACATTAAGATGCCTAGAAATTGGAGTTCTTTTCGAGTCTTGGGTGGGTTGGGTAGCTGTAGAAAGTTGCCCCAAAAAAATTAGAAAAGAAGGAAAAAAAATGGAAAGAATGTATCTTTCCCTTTCAAAATAAGGCGTGGACTTAGGAGGTCTGCATTTTGGCAGGCACCTGGGCATTGTTGAGACTTCGTAGTTTAGGACCTTAGTTGAAATTTCTTATTGTTAATAAACAACTTAGGCCTAAGTAATTGAATCCTAATTTTATTCTTATCCATAGCATTTAGTTTGATTTTGCTCCGGATTAGCAAAAGATAGGCATGGGGGTATGATGTAGACAATCCATGTAGGTTAAAATGTCTATTTATGCATGTTCCTAAGCTTATAGATGCATTCCATATTATAAATATTGCATAGCATGCATCATTCTGCATTTAGAATAGTTCGTATGAAGTTTAGGTTAATTCGTGTCCTTTTACAGCCAGGAGAGGAGATCTACTCCAGGGCCACGAATTGACGATCTGACCGTATGGATCTGATCAAGATGATGATTGGAGTCCAACGCCTTCGAAATCATCATGATTGGAGTTTCGTAGCACCATATGTAGTTCAAGGAAGATCAATGGCCAAGGGGCTAGGTGATGCAATTTAGAGATTCAAACGATAAATCCAATCAAGCGGATGGATTTGAATCGACGATCGCAGCCCAACAACACAAAATCAATCCGACATCCATTGCATCAACTACAATGCAAATAAGATGGATGACTAGAATGGCGCCATCCCAGCTGCCCAAATCCACCCTCAGCAGCCACCCCTCCTCAGAAGTGTTTTCCCTCATGAGATTTGGGTTGTTCAATGTCCCTTGTGGTGCCACATCGCCTGCTTCATTTGAGGTGCTCATCAACTTTGATCCACGACCATTGGATCTTCAACCAAGGAAAGAGGTCGAGCGCTACAGCTACCCTCAAGACGTCAAACTAACATCTACGCCACAGTGGTAGTGCACCTGCTTCTTAGATAAGAGGTGTGGGTTCGAGCGACATTTCGCCAAAATCTCTTCAGTGCTAGCAGAAATTGGATTGCTCAATACCGCTTGATCACAATCGAACGGTGAGGATTGATACACGTGGATGAATGCACGATCTTACAAGTAGTATGGTGCGTCATCTAATGTGTGCTAGAGGCTCCATCTGGAGAATCGACCCGGCATGATCCTCAACCCTTGGATGCAAATCCGACGGCTGAATGTGGGTCTAGACATCTCAAATACTTGCCATGCAGATGAGCGATCTCAGCGACTCGTTTCCACCATTGATGAAGCATCGGATGGCTCTCCTTTGACCACGTGATGATAGCCAACATGCACAAGCGTCAGCGGGTGCGTGAGTTGGAACCTTTAGCAACACTTCCAATAGATCTTCAGTGATCTCTTTATTATTGTTATAGCCCATGGATGGATTTTTACCTCTTCTCGTCCACTATAAGAGGACCAAGACCCCTCCATCCATCATCATCTCTTCCTTTCTCTCCCTCACCACTGCCAAGACTTTAGAAAGAGCTTGTCCCAAAACTTGGGATGCTCCTTTAGAGTAGAAAATCAAATATTTTTCCCACTTCTCACCCTCCTTCATGGAGCTTCCTTTGGTCATCCTCTCACCACCTTTCGAAAGTAGATCCTTGTCACGATGTTGTCTTGCCCCATACTCCTTCCTCTAATGCTGTTCTTCTTCGTCCAACCTCTCACCACCATCGTCCGGGGCATTGTCAAAGAGAGTCATCCTCCAAGCAACTGTCGAAGGGGATTCTTCTCACCTTTCTCTTTTATCGCTTTCTAGTATAGTTGCAACTTCCTCCATTGTAGCAAACACTTGTTTGGACATATATATGATTGTTTCTCTCTCTATATCTCTCTTTCCAAGTAGATTAGTTAAATAAATATTTTCTCGATTTGATCTCTTGCTAATACCAAAAAAATTGCAAAAGATAAAAACAACAAAAACAAATAAAATTGAAGCATGGATTTTTCAAAACCAAACGTTCACCTTCCTACGTTCGACCCGAGACTGCCTTTGAGTTTAGGTATAAATTTTATTTGGTAGAGATATTTTGTGACAACAATGATGGGTTCTCCAAAACCATGATTTCCCTTGGGAAATTTACGTTAACTTTTCATTGCGAAAAGATGCTCACGACTCTGCGTGACTTCACCACGCATGCAACACATGGCGAGCTGAGAAGCATCCATCTTCAATCGTGCATTCGAGTTCGCACCTCCCTTACAGGCACATTGCGTGCTTATAGGTTAAGTTAGGCACAATGAGGACTATTCAATTTGATTTGTATGGCCGAGATCACATGATGAGTGTGCTTTGGTTGTACGATGGCCATGTATGCTAGCACATCATCTTGCACATGCAAAATGAACATCATCCGCTGTGCCTTGTCACCACTTCAAGCATTATTTAATCAACATCCGACAATCGAATTTCTCCTCCACAGATTTAATCCGTTGGGCACAACTCGAATGTGTGTCTCACAATCAGCATAGGCCATTCGCCCTCTATGCTATGCCTGCGAATTATTGCGAGCTTGAAATGATGCTTGTGCATTCAAAGCCGTTGGTTGAAGATCTAACGACTCCTTTTAAAATAGTCCTTTGAGAAGAGAGGGATGCAGCAACGTGGTGCTTTTGTGGTCTTTGAATGACGACCCAATGGCCCACAAAGTGCATGGGGAAGCCTTCAATGGGTTTAGAGGTGGCGGTGGGTGGTTTGGATGGTGCCATGGGGTACCATCCTGACCGTCCATCTTGTCTTCACAAATGGTGCCGTAGGTGTCTAATTTGGTCGATCTTCATGCCGGTGGGCTGCGATCTCCGATCTGAACCCATCTGTGTAGTTGGATTTATCATTTAAGGCTTTGTGTCACATCACTTTGTCCCTTTGCCTTTAATCTTTTTTTAACTACACATGATGCTACGGAGATCCGATCAGGGCGATTTCAAAGGCGTTGGACTCTGATTGCTACCCTAATTAGATCTATACAGTTGGATGTTCAATGACCATGAATGTGTCGCCTCCTTGCCTAGACATAAAATTAAGGAAATTAATAGACAAATTATATAATCTAACCTAAATGAAAGATGATGCTATTATGTAGTATTTACAATGCTCTGTACATGTAACTAGCCTAAAAACATGCATAAATAGGCATTTTTCTCTAAATAAATGTGTTCACATCACACCTCCATGACTATCTTTTACTAGTTGCTGGCAAAATCGAAATGCAAAAAGCTTACAGAAAACTTGAAAGGCGAGAGCGTGGGTTTTTGTTTTATTTTCTTGAAAGCAAATTATTTTATGCAATACCTTATTTTTATGAAATCGTTAGAGAATTAACCTAAATTTGGATCAAAGACCTCAATCAGATTTATCACCAATGAAGGGAAATTGTAATACAATCCTTAATGACAAAGACTAAATAGTTCTCAAGGATCAACTCAAATCTAGACCTCCCAAATCAATTGAGAAATCTTATTGGCCTTTAGACTTGTGTTGCCAAACCAACTTTCTCTAACTAGGTTGACCAACCCAAAGTTTGAATCGATTGTGAGAAACCAACATCTTCTATGTGATTATTATGTTACTTGTTAGACGAGCAACTAAGTTGATTCCTAACATTCAATAAAACATAGAATATTTCAATACTCTTTCTAGGATAATCCTGTATTCGGTTATGCCATTCTAATAATTGGCAGCTTTCTCCTCACCACTTTTCTACCCCGAGGTTAACACACTAGGTGTATATCTCCCCGGCTTGACCCATTGGTCTCTTATTCCTATTTTTTTTCTATATATTTTTTTTCTCTTTTCTCTATAGGATAAACACCCATTCGTAGCAAGGTGTTTTTATTTGGAAATGGAAAGGGATAGCTTTCATATGTAGTGAGATGCTTTTATTTGGTAGAATACTTTTTTTTTTTTCTTTTCTATATATATATTTTTTTCCTTTTAACTTTTTTTCGACTGAATATATATATTTTTTCTCCAACTCATTTTTCCTGGTGAGTAGCTCTCCTTCATCCATTCTAAATGCTTTCCCTTATAAACTGGAACAGTCCTAAGAGCTAGAAACACGGCAAGGTCATTTAGATCTGCAAGCCTATGACTAAATCTTATTGACCACTAAGTACTCAACAAAATCACCCAAAATATGAGTGAGTGCAATGTGCAAGTGAAGATGCTTGGAGCTCCAAGACTATCCAAACCATAGGGTGGAGCGATAAGTCATTCACTCATTTCTCCTTTGACGTAATAGTTCTAGCTCTTTCAAACTCCTTTCAAAGTCAAAGGAAAACAAATCCAGATTTAGGTAATTACTCATGAAATTAAGTCTGTAAGGTCCTGAGGAGTTTAGGTGGAAAGACTTTGTTCCACATTTCCTCAATTCAATGAATCCTCAAAATTGAGAATAGTTGATCTTTTCTCAAGAGAACTTTTTTTTCTAAATAAAGAGAAATTTTACAGAGCTGACAAAAAATAATTCAGGAATGAAATGAATCCACCCCCCATGCCTAACTTATGCAATGTCCTCATTGTAAATAGAGGCATAAAAAGGGTAGAATAGAGAAGATAGTATTTGACTTTAGTCAAAATTTGGTCAGCTCGGAATATATATAGACTATACAAGATGCTAAGATGGGCACAAT
Organism: Thalassia testudinum; assembly: GCA_037157565.1. Taxonomy (NCBI): domain Eukaryota; kingdom Viridiplantae; phylum Streptophyta; class Magnoliopsida; order Alismatales; family Hydrocharitaceae; genus Thalassia; species Thalassia testudinum. The sequence continues at coordinate 123,120,653 of JAZHRO010000014.1, read as the reverse complement.
CAGACCAAAGAATTTAGAGCAAGGTAAGTGCACCATGATCTAAGATGGGCTTAGGTATAACGTGGTCAACATAAGGTTTGTGATGTCCATTGACCTTGAAAGAGTAACCCATCTTTTGGTCAAAAATCCCAATGGCTCCAATAGGAAAATTTTGATTAATAACAAATGGGTTGTTCCACTTAGACCTAACCTTTTTGGGAAAGTACTTAAGTCTGGAATCGAAAAGCCAGACATTCTGGTTCAGCTAAAAGCACTTATGGGACATCATTTGGTAATGAAGAGGTTTAGTCCTAGCCTTGTACTTCTTAGCATTTTCATATGTGTCATTTCTAAGCTCATCCAACTCAGATAGTTGGACTTTCCTGGTTTTTGTAAACAAGTCTAGGTTGAAGTTACAGTTTTTAATTGCCCAGAATGCCCTATGTTCAATTTTTATGGGTAAATGGCACACCTTACCAGACACCAGATGAAATAGATACATGCCTATTGGAGTCTTATATGCAGTACTGTAGGCCCAAAGAGCATCATCAAGCTTTTGGTCCCATTCTTTTCTATCGATCCTAACCATTTTCTGAAGAATATTCTTGATCTCCCTAATCGAGACCTCGACTTGTTCGTTCGTCTAGGGATGATAAGGTGTAGAAATCCGATAGTTCACCCCCTATTTAGCTAGTAAATTCCTGAACTAGGCATTAGTGAAGTGGGTCCCACCATCCTTGATGATGGCCTTAGGGATCCCAAATTGACTAAAGATATTCTTCTTTACAAAATCAATGACTACCTTGTGGTCATTGGTTCGGGTGGGAATAGCCTTGATCCATTTGGAGATGTAGTCGACAGTAACTAGAATATATTGGTGTTCAAATGAAGGAAGGGTCCCATAAAGTCAATGCCCCAAACATCAAAGATTGTGACAGGAAGGATTGGGTTTAGGGGCATCATGTCCCTCTTAGCTGTACTCTCAAGTGCCTAGCATGGGACAATGACCTTGAGAATTGCTTGGTATCTTTAAATAAAGACAAACAATTAATCCCAAATTGCAAAATTTTTGTGGCAGTCTTCTTTCTGGAAAAATGTCCACCACATGTAGATGCATCGTAGAACTCAAGTATGCTTTGGACTTCATTTCCAGAACACATCGACGAAATGATTTGGTCAGCGCCAATGCGGCATCACTCAGAATCATCCCAAAAGTAATATTTAGCCTCAGATATAAGCCTATCTCATTGTTCCTCCATCCAATCCTGGGGGACTTGACCGACGGTCAAATAGTTTATGATGTTTGCAAGCTACGGGGCTTGGACACCTGAGATTGCAAGGATAGTCTCATCTGAAAAAGTATCAGAAATTGAAATATCTAGACAAGGAGTCAATTAGGATTCCAGAAGGAAGATCCACCACTACATCCTGTGTGTTGGCTTTGTCTTTAATATTAAGATTGAATTCTTGAAGAAAAAGAATCTAGTGAATCAGTAAAGGCTTGGTGTCCATCTTAGCCATGAGATGTCTTAAAGATGAGTGGTTGGTATAGATTATGACACGAGAACCTAATAGGTAAGCCCTAAACTTTTCAAGAGAAAAAACTACAACTAGTAATTACTTTTTAGATTTGGTATAATTCCTCTAGGCCTTATCCAGGTTTTGCTAGCATAGTAGATAATAGAGGGCATCTTATCTATTTTCTGACCCAAGACTGCCTGATGCGAAATTTAAAGTGATTTCTAATTAGGGTTTTCAGAGTCGTTGTGACACGCGAAATCGCATACGCTTTTAAAATTTGTAGCATAGATAGGGGAGTATATAGGGTCATCCAAGGAGGGCAAATGTTTGCAAAAATACGTCTCTTGCTTGGAAATCGAACTCAACTTTCATTTTGGTGTTTTCCAATATATATTTTTTTGGGGTTTTGAAATAATGGCAACACGAGTTTTGTTGGCAATGGAAAATGACTAACAGGTAACTCACCACACTACTACTAAAGTGACAAGTAGAGCTTCCCCCTAAGCTCACTCTAGGCACATGGAGTCCTAGAGTAATTAGGGAGAGGGAGTGAAAAGTGATAGAAACTAGATTATAAAAATTGCAACAAAATGGAATAGAATTGAAGGCAACTTGATTGATGCAAAAGTGTTTTAGATAAAAGCCTAGAAGAGGAATGCTTCTACTACTAGCAACAAAATAAAATAAATAAAATACTAATCCTGATGATGTTGTTAAAGATGAGATGGAGGCTTCTTGCTCTAGGCCTGGTAGCTCCCAGGCTTGGAAAGATCTCCAAGTCCTTCCTTCTACAGCTCCGCCAGAATGGTGTCCTCCAAGGCAAGCCCAAAGGGGGCATGCCCTAAGCCTCTCTTTAAGGGTGGACATCCACCCTAATTACTTCTCCCTTCCCTAGCCATCCTCCTTGATGAAGAAATGCTCCTTCTTCTTGGCGTGGCACAAGAATAAGAGGGAAGCGAAAGACGGTGCCAAGGGGACAGGCAGGATGCCCTCTTAATCTTAACTTCTCCCTCTTCTTGGCCATGAGTTGTAGGTGGGCCTAAGGTGGAATATACACAAATGGAAGATGATTTTTTTGGTGGAATGTGAAGGGTTTTTATAGAGGTGGAAGGGGGTAGGGTTGGTGTGAATAGGCAAAGGGCTAGGATTGATTCTAGGGGTGGTTATGGGTGGTTAGGTTGATCCTAGGGCTAAGGTTAAATGGTGCCAAATGAGGGGGCACAAAGGGGGGTAGTTATGGCTTTGGTGTCCCTCAGAGTTGGCACCAAAATGGGCCTTCTAGAAGGCTATTAGGTGGCCATCTTAGGGTTCTAGAAGGGGAGTATGTGGATGGCTAGGATGGGTTATATGGGTAGGTGTTGGGTGGATAAAGGGCCTAAAAGTTGGCGCCAAAAGGGAGGTGGTTGGTGTAGAGCCTTCCTCTATAGTTTTATTATTTAGTCGTAGTATAGTATAGAGAGAGGTGATTACCAGTTTAATACAATTTGTTACTCGGAAAATAAAAGAGTTCCCGAGGTCGAACTCAGGGAGCAAGTTGTATTCTAGGGGTACAAGTTTCTTTTACAAAAATAAAGAAAGAGAGAGAGAGAATTTGTTGGCTTTTCTTCTTTTCTCTTTGCTTCTCCTCTTCTTCCCTCTCAGATCTTCTACTCACTTCCTTTGTTCTTCTTTATCTGCTGTGGTGATGTTCTTCTTCTTCTTTCAGTTGTTTCTGCTCTTCCTTTTTCTTTCTTCAGATCTTCTTCTCGTGCTCATCTTTCAGTTCTTCCCTTGGCCTCTCTGTGTTCTCCTCTGCCTCGCTTTCCTTCTGCCGTCTTTGCCTTCAGGACGTCATCTGATTTTCCAATCAGACGACTTAAACCGCCGCTGCTACAGTGCCGCTCGGTGATCCTCCTTCCTTCAGCCTTCATCTTCTTCCACGGTTCTTCTTCACCTGTGCCTGCACACTTACACAGCTTGATCAGAGAGGGGCAAAACCTACCTCTACCCTCCCCCCGCGTCTCTCTCTCACAGAAACCACTCTTAGGAAAGCTCTCCCAGAGCTGCCGGGTTGCCGGGTACGGGTCGCGCCCGGGTCCAGGCCCACCGACGTGCGTGGTGGGCGAGGAGTGCAGGTCAGTCTAAGTCGGGTCGGGCCAGGTCCGCGGGGCGTGAGCGCGGACGAGACCGGGTAACCGGGCGGGTGAAGGGGACCTCACCCCGTGTGCTGAGGCAATAAGCCTCCAGCACTTTTTTGCTTTATACCGCTGCGCTCCTTCAGAGCCTTCCGAGGTGGGACTAAATGTCCCACCCCAATTTCGCGCTGCGCGGAGGAAGCAGCTGGTAATCGCAGCTTTACGCGAGGCCTTCGCGCGAGGGATTCGCCTCAACGGCAGCCTAACGCTTTGCCGAAATGCCCCCGTACAGCCTAGGAGCGTGACCTGGTCGCGGTGCACCTGGGACAACAGGTCGAAGCTGCTTCGCTTCAGCAATGGCGGCGACGAGTGCAGGTACCTGCCCACAGAGAAATGGCCTCTCGGCCCAATCAGAAACGCGGAGGACCTTCGCCGTGGCACGGCGAAGGTGGTCGGGGGGTGTGCAGGCGGCGGGGCGGAGCCCAAGAGCTGCCCTAGGTCGGACTGTGGGTCGGGAGATGGGTTTGTTCGGTGGAGTTGCAAAGGGTGATTTGGGGGAAGTGGAAGGGCGGAGGTTGATCAGGGTGAGGAGGTGGAGGTTCTGCGGTGGTCGGCGAGCCGTGTGGGTTGCTGGAGTGATGGGAGCGGCTCACCGGAGGATGGCCGGAGGCGGAGAAGGTGAGGGTGATTGGTCGGAATCGAGGGCGACAGTAAATGTTTCAAGTGAGGAAAAGGAAGAGGGGAGGAAGAGGAGGAGTTCTACCTACTTAGCAGGACGAGGAGGGGCCGGAGCGGGTGACAGTCGTATCGACTGTGGCCGGAGAAGAAGATGCCCGGGGGAAGGGGCGGCAGCGAGCAGAGGGCCGGAGAGGCACCAGCTGGGTGCGGCGTGGCGCGGGAAGAGCGTGGGAGAGAAGTCTCTGCTGCTGGTATTGCGGCAGAGCGAAGAGGAGGAAGAGGAAGAACCGCCGGAGCTGGTGGGCGTCTGCCGGAGTGAGAGCAGAGGAAAGTTGGGGGTTTTCTCCGTCAGATCCGAGCTACTCAGAACGGCGAAGCGACGGGGGTATTTATAGAGGCCGAATCAGAGAGGAAGGCGGAGGGAGACGACGTGTCTCCCTCGCCGGAGGACGCCGGAGATGGAAACCCATACCGTCCGTGCGTTCGCACGGCCGGTATGGTGGGTTGCAGCGACCAGGGGGGTGTTCCTGCGACGGCTGACGACGCGGGGCACCCCCGGTTGTCTTGCCAGACCCTCCCCCTTACCCTACGCGGCGCCATGCTCCGCGCAAGGTCGCCGGAGCATGGTGCTGGCAGGTTTTGGCAGGAGGGACCTGAATGCAAAGAACGAAGGAGAGTTAGGGGCAGAAATGTGAGGGTTCAAAAGTTGAGGGCCAAAAAGTAAATATATGAGGAGCAAAGTGCAAAGTTGGTCAAGAAGGTTTCTTCTTAGGCTCAAGTTTTTATACATGACTAATTAGGACCTAAGGAATTTGATGGTGAATTTTATTTCTATATTAAACCTTGTTTGACCGATCAATTTATGCAAAAACCCAAATTAAGTTATTAATTGGGCATGGTTCTCAATGTAGGTCAAAATGGGTTCTGAAGGCCAAATTGAAGGTTCTAAACCCTAGAGATTATTTTTATATGAATTTTAGAGGGTTTATTCTATTTTTACTTTGCCTCGAACCTCGTGAATTGAAGTGGGTTTGTTTTAAGGTTACAGATTATCATTTAGTTCCTTGGAATTGCTGTAGCCCTTGTCAGATCATCCCACTTTCCTTCTTATTCGGTTTGCTTGACCTGTGTTTGGACCCTGAATTACCCTGTATGCAGATTATACTGGTAAAATTGCGTTTTTACCCCTTATGACTTGTTTTCTCCTTAAACTCAGAATTCTCTGAGTTAAGCCTTTCCTTGAGTTATGTAGGAGCTTTTATCCTTTGTATTGGGTCAAAATGAGCTAGTTATGGCCCATGATGAGGTTCTCATCATACCCCCATGCCTAGCTTTTGCTAGTCCCTTAGCAAAAACTTAAGGTTTCAACCCTTGTTCAAGACCATGAAGTTCTTAATAACTTCAGATAAGTGCTTTTTCATTTGAGCTTAGATTAGGTTAGAATGCTGACCATAGGCCTAAAAGGTACTCTAGTACCAATCAAGATCCAAATCTGTCTAGCTTTAGCCTCAGTCTTTAGCAAAGGTTTTTAAGGCCCACAAGAACTAACCTAAGGTTTATTGGACTTTGTGATTAAAGCACCCGTGCTTGAAATGATTTTAGCCCTGGCTCAGTTCGCAGTTCGTTTTATAAGAGAGAGATAGAAAGTTTTTCTGTTTGGAGAGTTTTCTCTCTCTTTTTCTTTTTAGTTCTAGCCTAGGATTGGCTTTTCAACACGGTCTGTATCAGATTCCTTGCTCCCATCATCAATCCTCAAGGGTTCCTGGTGATCGATGCTTCGAGATAGCACCGCCCATGGCAACCCCCGGAACCCTGGCTATTGAGATTTCGAGATAATCCCATCCATGGTGTTCCGTGGCCGAATCCAGACCCTGGCAATTGAGATTTCGAGATAATCCCATCCATGGTGTCTGAACCAGCGGAGTGCTTACATGCCCCCAGTAGGATATGTGAATATCCTAAGAGACAAGCACCGAGGAGATGATATTTTGTTACGCATCTTCGAGGGGATTTCCCGCCCCTCCGCGCTGGGAACTCGTCTAAATCAACTTGTGTTGATCGGCCGCTCCTATTCTAGGTGTTCTTTTCAGAATTTTGTGATGCTTCTACGTGATTTTGATTTTTACGCTTACTGAACCAGGCTGTGTGTGAGGTTAGGGTGCTTAGGTTACTGAGTCCCATAAACCAAAAATTAGTTAACGAGGCCAAATACTTCCTAAGCCTTAGACCTAATACTTCAGCTTTTCATTTTCCTCAACCTCTTGAGGAGTGTCCAGATCTTAATGGGTACTAAGAGTCTATTCAAGAATGCCTAAGCTTTGCGTTCTTACTAATCTCATTATGCACTTTTCAGTTATTTTCTTGGATGAGGTTTAGAACTTAGGTTAATTCCTTAGTTCCTTACTAATGACTATCACCTTTTCTCATAATTTTGTGCTCCTTTTTCATTTTGTTTCTTTTCTCCTTCTCCTTCAGAAAATTTCCTTCTCCTCTTTTCCTTTTTTTTTTTTTTTATTCAAAAAATTTTTAATTTTTATGGTGTTTTTGGCATATGTGAATTTTTTGTTTGAAACCTTTTCTTACAAGTTTTGCACTTTCATACCCCCCCCCATGCCTAAGATTTGCAATGTCCTCATTGTAACCTAGGGGGTTTTTATTTAACTTAGTTCATTCCTTAAGACAGAAATTTGGATGAGTGAAGGGGTCGGGTTGAATTTTTGTGGACGATTTCTAATCCCAGATGCAAGCATCTGAGGTGGGGTCGGCTGTCTACAAGGGTGAACCTTAAGTGCAAAAAAGGTGTCAGAAAAAGTTTTGGATTTTTAGGAAAATGACGGGTTGCCTCCCGTTAAGCGCTGAGTTTTACGCCATCGGCTGGGCGCAATAAGCTCAAGGGGAATGGAGGATATAAGATGCTTCAGCCAAATCAGTAGAAGTTACATCAATGAACGGCTTGAGTCTCTGACCGTTCACGATGAAAGGTTCAGAATCGTGGCTGAGTGGACTGATTTCGATTGCTCCATTTCCAAAAACCTGTCAGACCAAATATGGTCCGACCCACTTGGATCTCAGTTTTCCTGGGAAGAGTTTTAGTCGGGCATCAAAGAGTAGGACCTTTTGACCAGGATGAAAGATCTTTCTCGAGATGTGTTTGTCGTGGAAGGCTTTAACCTGCTCCTTGTAGATTTGCGAGTTCTCGTACGCGTCCAGGCGTAATTCATCGATTTCGCTGATTTGGAGTTTTCTGTGGGTCCCAGCCTTGGAAAGATCTAGATTACAGTTCCGTACTGCCCAATAGGCTTTATGCTCCAGTTCTACGGGAAGGTGGCATGCCTTTCCGTACACCAGTCTAAAGGGAGACATGCCCAATTGGGTCTTGTGGGCGGTCCTATAGGCCCACAATGCTTCCGGAAGTCGGGATGACCAGTCCTTCCTGTCAGGTCGAACAGTGACTTGCAGGATTTTCTTGATCTCCCGATTAGACAGCTCAGCTAGACCATTAGTTTGGGGGTGGTAAGGAGTAGAGATTCGGTGAGACACCCCGTATTTGGTCATCAGTGACCTAAACTGAGCATTTGTGAAATGGGTCCCCCCATCAGATATTATTGCACGAGGAATCCCGAACCTTGAGAAAATGTTTTGATGAATGAATTTGAGAACGATTTTGTGATCACAGGTTCAGGTCGGTACGGCTTCGATCCATTTGGACACGTAGTCCACAGCCAACAGAATGTATTCGAAACCGTCCGAAACAGGAAAGGGGCCCATAAAATCAATCCCCCAAACATCAAAGATTTCGCATACTAGAATCGGTTGCATAGGCATCATGTCGCGATGGTTCATGTTGCCTAAAGTCCGACAACGACTGCATGCCTTGCAGTGACTGTATGCGTCTTTGAACAGTGTGGGCCAGTAAAACCCGCACTGGAGGACTTTTGATGCGGTTTTATGCCCGGCGAAATGGCCACCGCATGCCTGGTCATGGCAGAAAGAGAGGATATTGTTGAATTCCTCTTCCGGGACACATCTCCGGATGATCTGATCGGCACCTATGCGGAAGAGGTACGGGTCTTTCCAAATGTAATACTTGGCATCGGAGCGTAATTTGTCCTTCTTGGCCTTCGGCCAATCGGACGGGATCTGATGAGATGCCAAGTAATTTACTACATTAGCAAACCATGGAAGGCTAGTACCAATAGTCAGCAGGTGCTCATCGGGAAAATGCTCAGTGATGGGTCCGGAAGGGTCAATTATTTCATAAGGAAGACGGGACAAGTGATCAGCTACCACATTTTGGTTTCCCGCTTTGTCGCGAATCTCAAGGTCAAATTCTTGCAACAGCAAGATCCATCGGATTAATCGAGGTTTCGCGTCCTTCTTTGCAAGGAGATGCCTCACAGCTGTGTGATCCGAGTATATGATGACACGGGAACCCAGAAGGTACGATCTGAATTTTTCTAGGGCAAATACTACAGCTAGTAGCTCTTTCTCAGTAACCGTATAGTTACGCTGAGCTTCATCGAGTGTTTTGCTGGCGTAGTAAATGACCACAGGTTTCCCGTCAATTTTATGCCCCAAAACCGCTCCTACAGCGAAGTCGGATGCATCGCACATGATCTCAAAGGGTTGAGACCAATCAGGGGACTGTAGGATCGGGGCTTGGGTGACTCGGTCACGCAGGATTTCAATTGCTTGAGTGCATTCCTTGGAAATTTCGAAAGGAACATCCTTAGAGAGAAGAGAGGTCAGGGGGCGCGCGATTTTTGAAAAATCAGGGATAAATCGTCGATAAAAACCGACATGCCCTAAAAAGGAACGGATGTCCCTGATCGAGCTAGGCATAGGAAGGTGAGAAATCAAATTAACCTTAGCTCGATCCACTTGGATACCTTTTTCCGAAATTGAGTGTCCCAGGACAATTCCCTCAGGCACCATGAAATGGCTCTTTTCCCAGGAAAGAACCAAATTCACATCGATGCACCGCCTGAGTATCTGGACCAAGTGCTGGAGGCAATCGTCGAATGATGCTTCGAAAACTGAAAAGTCATCCAAGAAGACTTCCAGATAATCACCTACCATATCTGAGAATATGGCAAGCATGCATCACTGAAAAGTAGCGGGTGCATTGCAAAGACCGAAAGGCATCCTTCGGAAAGCGTATGTTCCGAAGGGGCAGGTGAACGTGGTCTTTTCTTGGTCCTCAGGATGGATTGCCACCTGGTTATAACCGGAGTACCGGTCAAGAAAGCAGAAGAACCTATTTCCTGCAAGTTTTTCGAGAATTTGATCAATGAAGGGTAGTGGGAAATGATCCTTCTTCGTGGAGGAATTGAGTCGGCGGTAATCTATACAGACTCTCCATGAGTTGGCTAATCGGGTAGGAATGATTTCTCCCGTCTCAGTCGTTATAGTGGTGAGTCCTGCCTTCTTGGGCACGACCTGAATTGGGCTCACCCAACGACTATCGGAGATCGAGTAGATGATTCCGGCATCTAACCACTTGATGATCTCCTTTTTCACGACCTCCTGCAGATTGGGGTTTAAGCGTCTCTGCATTTCACGAGAAGGTCGTGTGCCCTCTTCTGAATAGATATGATGAGTACAATAAGAGGGACTTATTCCAGTCAAATCATCGAGAGTCCACCCGATGGCTCTGCGATGTTGCTGGAGGACAACAATCAGACGGGATTCCTGTTCAGGACTGAGGTTGGAATTGATAATCACAGGAAGGGTCTGATTAGAACCCAAAAAGATGTATTTCAAGTGAGCAGGAAGGGGTTTCAGTTCGAGGATGGGGTTATCAGCAGCAGCGGTTGGTTCAGTATAGATGTGAGGTTCAAGGGTGGGAGTTACTGGGTTGTTCATATCTGGATTAGACTCCTCTGTTTGCGGGTCAAGATCCTTCTGTGGTTGATGAGGCATAATCAAGTTATTCTGGACGTGTGATTCATCAACCAAAGTCCTGATGTCACAAATTTGTTCGATGACACCGCAATTAATTCCTTGTTGGGCCTTAAATATATCAACTTTCAGTGTTTGATCTCCAAACTTAAGCTCTATTTGGCCCTCCTCACAGCTGATGTTGGCTCTCGCAGTAGCCAAGAAAGGTCTCCCTAGAATGATTGGTGTATCCCTAGGGTTCTTAGGTGCGTCCATATCTAAGACTATAAAGTCCACTGGGAAATAGAAATCCCGCACTCTTACGATAACATCCTCGAGAATCCCTTTTGGTGACTTTATAGATCTATCTGCTAATTGTAATGTCACCTCGGTTGGTTTTAGCTTAGATTCCTCTAGATGGTCAAGTAAGGATGTGGGTATCAGGTTTATGGATGCACCCAAGTCTAACAATGCTCTATCAAATTGGGTACCACCTATCTTGCAGGAAATCAAGGGAGTACCAGGATCTTTTGCCTTGGGTGGGAGTCTATTGAGGATTACAGAGCTGGCTTGCTCTGACAGAACAATTGGGCTCCCTCCCTTGGTTCGCGGCTTACGCTGGGGTGTACATATATTCTTTAGAAATCGTGCGTAAGCTGGTACGTGGCGGATTGCATCCATCAAGGGGATGTTTATGTGGACCTGCTCGAAGAGCTTGACCAGGTCCTCCTCAGGGGCCACGGGTTTGGTGGTCTTCTTTCCCTTGGTCAAGGCCTCGGGAAACGGGATCTTGGTTGGTTCTTCTAGGATAGGTCCAGGTTGTGGATCCGGGACAGTGGTATCTTGGATAACTATCCTAGGGTCATGGTTATCAGGCTTGGAGTGGTTTGGATAATGCGGGTCTTGAGTTGTCTTACCACTACGTGTTGTTACAGAATTTAATCCGGCCTGATTTTTGTTTGGGTTTGGTAAGAGGGGTGGCTGCTGCTGAAATCCCGCATAAGAAGTTGAAGCTTCCATCTCGTCTGGAGATGGAGCAGTAGGGGCCTGATAAATCCATTGTGCGTGGCCTAAATTTGGATTCATAACGCGCTTCTGGGTTGGCACGTTATTCGGGTTAGGAAGAGGTTGGGAAGGGAGTGTGTCTGGCTGGCGAGAATTTGCCAACTGGGCCAGTTGAGTTTTAACCTCTGTAAGTTCGTCCTTGTGCTGTTTTTGAATAGCCGCATTCGTTCTTTGAATGTCAGCCAGAGTCTGAAGGATTAGGGACATTTGATCCTGATTTGGCCCTGATGGATAAGTATGGTTGGGCCGAGGCTGAGGCGGCTGGTAATGACGAGAGGGCTGTGGGCGGGACTGAAAAGGTGGTCTTTGGGTTTGGGAATTTCCCGCCCACTGAAAATTGGGATGGTTTCGCCATCCAGGGTTGTAAGTGTTGGAGAATGGGTCGTTCTGGATGGCATTGAGGTCCTCGCAGGTCTGAGGAACCTCTTGAGAATCAGGGAAAGGGGGAATGGAGTTCACCGGGCTGGTGTAGAAAGGATCGGATGATCCTCCGATCCGAGAATCAGATGGGGATGGATATGGATCCATCCTAGGGGAAGATCGGTGGAGGATGTTTTGCACAGTCTCCTGTGTGGAAGGAGGTTGTGCAAAGGAGTTACGCGCGGAGGTGGCTCGCTGCAAGTACTGAGTTAGCTCATCCACCTTCTTCTCAATGATTGAGACCTTGTCCAATCGACTGGCCATTAATTCCAGGTCGACTGATGCGGACAGGCCCTGCGTCTCATGTGCTCCCTTAAGATTCGTCGCTGCGCGGGTATTCGTCCTGTCGAATAATCCCATGGAGTCATTGTTGATGGAGTTCTCGCACATGTTTTCGAGAATCTCCCATACGGTGTCTTCATGTTGACCCATGATGTTTCCTCCGCAAGTTGCATTGACGAAAAGGCGGATGTCCTCACGGAGTCCCTGGTAAAAGGATTGGACTTGTTCCCATTTAGGAACTCCATGATGGGGGCACTTTCTCATGAGATCCTGAAAACGATCCCATGCCTCATGGAGAGGTTCTCCTGATTGTTGAGTGAAGTGTGTAATCTGATGGCGCAAGGCGTTGGTCTGACCAACGGGAAAAAACTTTTTCAAAAACTCGGATTGAAGTTCTTCCCAAGTGTTGATCGGTCGGGTCTGAGTTTGATACCAATGGGCGGCCTTGTCCATAAGAGAAAAGGAGAACATCTTCATGAGAAGAATATCCCGATTTTGCGCATCTGATCCAAAAGTGTGGGCCAGATGCTTTAGCTGTTTGATGTGCTGGAAGGGATCTTCAGAATTAAGCCCATGGAATTTAGGTATAGCATGAATCATGTTGGGCTTTAATTCGGAATCAGGTCCTCCAGTCGGGATTCTGACTCGAGGCTCAATGGCCACCGCAGCAGGATTGTAGTGGTCCCGCATCATAGGACGCTGTGGTGGGTGCACGAAGTTTTGGAAGAGGTCATTGAGTCGCTGGAGCTGGTGCTCCAGATTATTTTCTTCCTCAACTGGCTGAGCCATGATGGGGGAAGAAGAAGAACTTGGTTCTGAATCAGAAGAGAGAATAATGTGAGGGTGTTGCTGCACAAACACGGGCATCGAGGCTTGGCCTTGACAAGAGTGAATTTCTAAAGGAGGTCTTAAGGGTGGTCTTAAGGACCTCCTTCCGTACATGCACTGTTGGAAGAGGTAAGTTTAGAAGGTGCTGGACCCAATCAAGACACCCAAAAATGTGTTGGGTGACTATAGAGGTGCGGGGCAGATGGACCCCTTGATCAGAAAGATCGTCCACCTGAGAATTACCTGGGCAGCCAGAGAGGGAGAGTCCCGCGAAGACCCCTACATGGTAGAGCGTCCCCACGGGTTACAGGGTTTCCCCCACCCGACCTCTCTTGTCACTGCGGTTCCAGGTAGACCAGCATGGGGATCTTGACCTCTTAAGTCTACCAATTTTAAGATCAGGGTGCTTAAGGTTTCACTTGAACTTTAGTCTTTTAAGTGCAAAGAGTGACCTAATTTAAGGTTGGTTGACCCAAGGGGTCAACTTTACCTCTTGTTTTCTTTGAGAGCTTTTAGGTCTTGTCTTTTAGGGTTCAAGTGTTTAGAGAGCCAATTGTTTTAGGTTTTCTTTGAATAGGTATTTTCAATCAATGGTTTAGGCACACTTCTTTTGGATTTTCTCCATTCTTGATTTAAGTAGTGTGTCTCTAAAACCCTAATGTTGAATCTTATGTTGGCTCTACTTGGTCCAGTTAGTTCTTTGTTGGGTAACTAGGGCTCAAGCAAGAATGTGTTAGCCCTTAAATACCCTTAATAGTGTGCAGGACTAATGAGTTGAAAACATGCAACTCTTTATGGTTACTAAGTATGGAAGACAGGTTAGCCCTATATTGCTTGTTCTTTTCTTTTCTTCCTCTTTAGAGTTTAGGGGTTAATAGCAAGAGGAAAAAAAATTTTACCTGTCCTCGGAGTGGTTGTCGTGCGGTTGCTTGTCTTCTTGATTTCCTGGAGCTGCACAAAAGAGAGGAGATTATCAGAAACTAAAAAGAAACAGGAATGTTTACCTCTAGAATAGCTGTTGCTCCCCGGCAACGGCGCCAAAAACTGGTGTAGAGCCTTCCTCTATAGTTTTATTATTTCGTCGTAGTATAGTATAGAGAGAGGTGATTACCAGTTTAATACAATTTGTTACTCGGAAAATAAAAGAGTTCCCGAGGTCGAACTCAGGGAGGAAGTTGTATTCTAGGGGTACAAGTTTCTTTTACAAAAATAAAGAGAGAGAGAATTTGTTGGCTTTTCTTCTTTTCTCTTTGCTTCTCCTCTTCTTCCTTCTCAGATCTTCTGCTCTCTTCCTTTGTTCTTCTTCTTTATCTGCTGTGGTGATGTTCTTCTTCTTTCAGCTGTTTCTGCTCTTCCTTTTTCTTTCTTCAGATCTTCTTCTCGTGCTCTTCTTCTTTCAGTTCTTCCCTTGGCCTCTCTGTGTTCTCCTCTGCCTCGCCTTCCTTCTGCCGTCTTTGCCTTCAGGACGTCGTCTGATTTTCCAATCAGACGACTTAAACCGCCGCTGCTACAGTGCCGCTCGGTGATCCTCCTTCCTTCAGCCTTCGTCTTCTTCCACGGTTCTTCTTCACCTGTGCCTGCACACTTACACAGCTTGATCAGAGAGGGGAAAAACCTACCTCTACCCTCCCCCCGCGTCTCTCTCTCACAGAAACCGCTCTTAGGAAAGCTCTCCCAGAGCTGCCGGGTTGCCGGGTACGGGTCGCGCCTGGGTCCAGGCCCACCGGCGTGCGTGGTGGGTGAGGAGTGCAGGTCAGTCTAAGTCGGGTCGGGCCAGGTCCGCGGGGCGTGAGCGCGGACGAGACCGGGTAACCGGGCAGGTGAAGGGGACCTCACCCCATGTGATGAGGCAATAAGCCTCCAACACTTTTTCGCTTTATACCGCTGCGCTCCTTCAGAGCCTTCCGAGGTGGGACTAAATGCCCCACCCCAATTTCGCGCCTGCGCGGAGTAAGCAGCTGGTAATCGCAGCTTTACGCGAGGCCTTCGCGCGAGGGATTCGCCTCAACGGCAGCCTAACGCTTTGCCGAAATGCCCCCGCACAGCCTGGGAGCGTGACCTGGGTGCGGGGCACCTGGGACAGCAGGTCGAAGCTGCTTCGCTTCAACAATGGCGGCGACGAGTGCAGGTACCTGCCCACAAAGAAACAGCCTCTCGGCCCAATCAGAAACGCAGAGGATCTTCGCCGTGGCACGGCGAAGGTGGTCGGGGGGTGTGCAGGCGGCGGGGCAGAGCCCAAGAGCTGCCCTAGGTCGGACTGTGGGTCGGGAGATGGGTTTGTTCGGTGGAGTTGCAGAGGGTGATTTGGGGGAAGTGGAAGGGCGGAGGTTGATCAGGGTGAGGAGGCGGAGGTTCTGCGGTGGTCGGCGAGCCGTGTGGGTTGCTGGAGTGATGGGAGCGGCTCGCCGGAGGATGGCCGGAGGCGGAGAAGGTGAGGGTGATTGGTCGGAATCGAGGGCGACAGTAAATGTTTAAAGTGAGGAAAAGGAAGAGGGGAGGAAGAGGAGGAGTTCTACCTACTTAGTAGGACGAGGAGGGGCCGGAGCGGGCGACAGTCGTATCGACTGTCGCCGCAGAAGAAGATGCCCGGGGGAAGGGGCGGCAGCGAGCAGAGGGCCGGAGAGGCGCCAGCTGGGTGCGGCGTGGCGCGGGAAGAGCGAGGGAGAGAAGTCTCTACTGTTGGTATTGCGGCAGAGCGAAGAGGAGGAGGAGGAAGAACCGCCGGAGCTGGTGGGCGTCTGCCGGAGTGAGAGGAGAGGAAAGTTGGGGGTTTTCTCCGTCAGATCCGAGCTACTCAGAACGGCGGAGTGACGGGGGTATTTATAGAGGCCGAATCAGAGAGGAAGGCGGAGGGAGACGACGTGTCTCCCTCGCCGGAGGACGCCGGAGATGGAAACCCATACCGTCCATTCATTCGCACGGCCGGTATGGTGGGTTGCAGCGACCAGGGGGGTGTTCCTGCGACGGCTGACGACGCAGGGCACCCCCAGTTGTCTTGCCAGACCCTCCCCCTTACCCTGCACGGCGCCATGCTCCGCGCAAGGTCGTCGGAGCATGGTGCTGGCAAGTTTTGGCAGGAGGGACCTGAATGCAAATAACGAAGGAGAGTTAGGGGTAGAAATGTGAGGGTTCAAAAGTTGAGGGCCAAAAAGTAAATATATGAGGACCAAAGTGCAAAGTTGGTCAAGAAGGTTTCTTCTTAGGCTCAAGTTTTTATACATGACTAATTAGGACCTAAGGAATTTGATGGTGAATTTTATTTCTAGATTAAACCTTGTTTGATCGGTCAATTTATGCAAAAACCCAAATTAAGTTATTAATTGGGCATGGTTCTCAATGTAGGTCAAAATGGGTTCTGAAGGCCAAATTGAAGGTTCTAAACCCTAGAGATTATTTTTCTATGAATTTTAGAGGGTTTATTCTATTTTTACTTTGCCTCAAACCTCGTGAATTGAAGTGGGTTTGTTTTAAGGTTACAGATTATCATTTAGTTCCTTGGAATTGCTGTAGCCCTTGTCAGATCATCCCACTTTCCTTCTTATTCGGTTTGCTTGACCTGTGTTTGGACCCTGAATTACCCTGTATGCAGATTATACTGGTAAAATTGCATTTTTACCCCTTACGACTTGTTTTCTCCTTAAACTCAGAATTCTCTGAGTTAAGCCTTTCCTTGAGTTATGTTGGAGCTTTTATCCTTTGTATTGGGTCAAAATGAGCTAGTTATGGCTCATGATGAGGTTCTCATCAGTGGTTATGGTTAGTTTTGGCACCAACTTTTGGTGTCTTTCAGTGGTAGGTTGAGGGGTGAAAGGTGGTGAAGGTGGTGGCGCCAAAGGGAGTATGGTGGAGCTAGCTAAGGTGAGCTAGGTAGGGATTAGTTGGTGGAGCTAATTAGGTAGGGTTTTAGGGTGGTGAATGGCCAAGGGAGCTAGAGTCTAGCTAACCTAAGCTAAGCTAGTAATGGAGTAGAGGAGTAGGAAATGGGAGCTAGGGTTTTAGGAGAGCAGCTAGATAGAAAAAGTATGGAGTTGAACTGGAGCTGGCAACTGTTGAAGAGGGTGGCATGGAGCTACTTTAGTTGGATTAGCTTGCTAGTTCTTTGTTAGCTACTAAGTTGAGCTAAAGTAGACTGGCTTCTACCAAAAGGAGCTTAGGTGAGCTGGGTCTGGTGCTTCTGAGGAGGATCGAGCTAGTTGAGGTACCTAAGGTAGCTTACCTAAACTAAGTTAAGCTAACCTGAGTCCTTGGGAGTTGGACTTGAGTTTCCTGAGTTGAAATGAAGTCATCTTCAGCTGGCTGGAGTTGAGTAGAGCTAGATCAAGCTGGTCCTGAGTTGAAGTGAACTCCAGTAAACTCAATTGAGCTAGCTAGAGCTCCCTGTGAAATAATGGGAGTTGAAATGAGCTAGACTCAGCTAAGTTAAGCTGGATCTGAGCTGACCTGAGCTAGGGTGAGCTAAGATGAGCTCTTTTGAGTTGCCATTCAGAAGAGATGAGCTGAATGGAGCTAGGATGAGCTAACCCAAGTTCATGTGAGCTGGATCAAGATAAGTTCCAACTAGTTTAAGCTTCTTATCTAGTTGCCTTCCTAAGTGCTAGGGTTCTAGGGATCTAGTGATTTGTTATCCCTAACTCTCCCAAAAATACAATAAAAAATGCAATGGATGCCTAACCTAATTAATGCCTAAATGCAACCTAAAAACCTGTTTACAGTGCAAAATCCTAAGAGCTTGGTTTGTTGTAATGCATAAGAATGATGATAAACTGCCGTTTATCACACCCGATGCTTATCTTTTGCTAGTTACAGCAAAACTTTAATACAAAATGGAATTTTGGGGAAATCTAATTTTTTTGACTTTTAAGGAGAAAAAAGATTATGGGACCTTGGTTGGTCTAAACATAGAAGGTATGGGATTTGTTAAAGATAAACACTGAGATTTATTTTTGGATCTAAAAATTAGACAAAAATGGGATCAATATATCCTCCAAAAAACTCACAGATTAACCTCTTGTTAATTCAGCTGACTTGAAATTTTTGCTTTTAGGATTTTTCTGGCTCTTAAATCTGATTCACAACTTGCAATAACATTTAAAACTGTGTCCGTGGTTGCGAAAACCAACATTTATAAGGGCATGTTTTTGGCTTAAAACTTTCTTTTTCTCTCCCTCATGCTTATTTTTAGCTTAGTCTTATAACAGATGTGTCAGGATCATCATTCCCGTTACTAATCCTCGAGGGGCTCTGGCGCCATTACTTTGAGATAGCACTATTTATGACACCACCTAGGAGCTCACAACCCTAAAACACAATGCGGTGTAAGGGGGCGCTCCAAGCAAACTCAAGCTCTTTCTTCGACACTATAGGTAGAGCACTGTCCAAGACACTTAAGCTGTAAAAATGTGCTTTAATGCTTCATCTGAAGATATGAAATATAGATATGGAGCAGCACCGAGGTGGTAACATGTTGACATCACATCCTCAAAGGAGGCATTTTCCTCCTTCTCGGTGGTGGGAACTCAAACCAATGATCTGCTTTAGACTTTTACTAAGTTCAAACGAGGGGGCTTTTCTAATTTTTAGTTCTTTTTAGGTGTTGGCTTGCGTGTGAAATTTGACTCAGGAAGTTTCTCTTGAAATGCAAGTTTTTGAAATAGAAACTAAGCAAAATACTTTCCATATTACAAAAGTGGATCAAGTCACCTGAACTATCATTAGCTCAGGTGCAATTTTGGAGAAGGATATCCGATCTAGTCTAAAGATAGGCCCTAAAATTCTAATGATCAGATTCGTATCCTTATCCCTAGTCTATTAAAGATAAAATCTCATTGTACCAAAAGTGAGTTTTCAACCTTAGTCCCGATTTCAAAATTTACCTAAAAAAGATTTCAACATTTTTAATTTTTTTGTGTATGCATGCAAGAAGTTAAAATGTCAAAAGAAAATGCATGTTTTTAGGTTTTGAAAATCCTAAAACGATCATCCAAATTTTAAAAACACCCCCCCATGCTTATGTTATGCAATGTCCTCATGCGTTAGGAGGGAAAAGGAATCACCTTAGTTAAGGGTGGTTGGGTTTAGGATGGTCAAAACTTGGAAAAAGAAAGTAAAAAGGAAAGCAGGAAAAATGATGGGTTATCTCCCAACCAGTGCTATCTTTTACGCCATTTAGCCAGGCATGAAGGTATGCACGAAAGACGAAAAATCATGTAAATAGTTGGACACTTGGATGCACACATAAAAGGCATCTTCTTCTAGATGCCGAGAAAATTGATTAGAGGAAATATAGGGAGCAACGTTGGATGGAAAATGATAAGTGTAGCTTGAGTCTGGCCATGGTTTTAAATCAGGTTGAATGCCAAACTCGAGTGGGTCTGGTGGCAGGTCCAATGGAAAGGGTTTGGGGCAAGAATGGTGAAGGGTGGGTCGAGAGAAGTGTAGGTGGGTTAGGGAAAGGATCAAGGGGATCAACAGGAATGGATTGTTGTTGAAGACAATCTCCAAATCACATATTTCACCGACCACTAATTCTGAATCTAATTCTTCAAAAATATTGTGGTCGGTAAGGATATCTATCAACATTGTCTTCTCCACCATATTTGAAATTTTAGTATTTGAGTCCACAAAAAAGTTATCATCATAGAATCTCTTGGATAATTTGAAAATATCAAGAGTGTGGTTTGGCCTGTGCAGGTGATATCCATTTTGCCTATGTGGCAATTGATATTTTCCTTTGCAGTGGCCACAAAGGGTCGTCTAAGGATTATTGGGGCATTGAATAAAGATTTGGGTACCTCAATGTCAACGACCAGAAAGTCTGCAGGGAGCACACAATTCTAAACCTTGACCAAAACATCCTCAACAATCCCACAAGGATTGATTGTAGGTTGGTCGGCTAATTGAAGTGTAACCTCGATGGGTTTTAATTCACTGATCTGAAACTCTTCAAATAAAATAGTGGGAATGACATTAAATGAGGCACCAAGATCAAGGAGGGTGCGATCAAAGGTAGTATCATCAATAATCATAGAAATTAATGGCACCCCCAGATCTTTCATCTTAGGATGCAGCTTGCTTTGTATGACAGAGCTTACTGTCTCCAAAAGATGTACCTGTCCTAGATTTTTGGCCTGCCCTTTAGGTGTATAGATCTCGCTCAAAAATTTGGCACAGGTAGGTGTATATTTGATGGCATCTAGGAGAGGAATATTTATTTGAACTTGCCCAAATAGATCCATCAGTTCTTCTGTGGTGGGCTCAGATTTCTTTTTTCTATTTGTGGTGGGGTGGAGAGCTTGTGGAAAATGGATAGGAGTCATGTCTTAAGATTTTTGTGCTTCTTTTTCTTCCTGATGAGGAGGTGGATAGTCAATTTACATAGGGATGGAGATTTCTGCAAGTTTTTGGGAAGGCCCGGGATCAGTGGTGGTTTTCCCACTCCTCAACGTAACTGTATGTGCAGTAGGATTATTATTTGGAGGAGGTGGGGGGGTCTATGGTTGTGGGAACCGGGGAGGCTGTGGGGGTGGTGGATTAGTAAGAGGCTGATTCAGGTAGTGTGGATTTCTTCCCAGATACTGGTTCCTTTGGTGATTAGAGTTGGGCATGGGTTGGGATGGTAGATATCCTGCAGGTTTTTGAGTGGGAGCAACCCCAATCAGATTATTCAGATTTGTGATGGTGCGGGTTACTTCCATCACCTTTGTCTGCATTTCCTGCAGGGTTCTCATCATCTGGGCATTGATGTCTTGTTGAGATTGCCCAAGATGAAAGGTCAAAATAGATCCATACCCATTAAATTCATTTGGTTGGGGAGGAGCCTAATTATTCAAGGAGTAGTTCGGGTAGTTCTTCCAATTGGAAGAATATTTAAATGGTTCCTGGATGGAAGAAATATTTTGAGTGGGGTTAGGATCTGGATAGTTGTAATTCCCTAGTGAATCATGGGTAACATCAGAATATTGGTAATAAACAGCAGGAGTAGTGTTGAGATTGTGCAAATTTTCTCTTCATGGAAAGTTAGGTTGGGTTAGATGTGGACTTTGTGGAGCTTGGGTTGATGTGGCAAGTCTTTCCTCAATCTTATTTTGATGAATGTGCATCTGGTCGAGTTTTTGTGAAAGCATTTGAAGATCATCCTGGGTTGCAGGAATAGACTGAGTGCCTAATTCATGAAAATCGAACTGCGGGTTTGAAGTTCTACAAAATGTGTTCATGGAAGCTTGATCAAATGAGTTTTCACTTGTTTCTTCGAAAAGGTCATAGGCACTCTCAACATCCTTATTCAAGAAGTTGCCGCCAAATTAGGCATTGACGAAATGTCAGATTTGATCTTTTAACCCACAATGGAAGATTTGCATGGGCTACCATAAAGGAATCTTGTGGTGCAGGCCACTTTTTAGGAGATCTTGAAATCTTTCTCAAGAATCATGGAAAGTCTCACCAGATTTTTATTGAAATCTCATAATAATCTATGCGAGAATTAGTATGACCTATAGGAAAAAATTTCTTGAGGAAGGCGCTCTTGAGCTAAGGCCAAGTTGTGATGGGTCGGCCAATGGTTCTGAACTAGTAAGCGGCCTTATCCTTAAGAGATAATGGAAATAGCTACATCAGCCATAGGTCTTCTTGCACATTTCAGGAATAGGTTGTTTGTGCAAGAAGAGTCAGCTCTTCAAGGTGGTTGAATGGGTCTTCCCTGGGAAGGCCATCAAAATGCTTAATCATGTTCAGAACCACCAGCTTGATCTTGAAGTCCCCTTCTTGTATGACCGCCCTTGGTCATTCTTCATAACAAGACGGATCATAAAAATCTTTTAGAGGAATGACAGACTGCTGATGGGGTGTGACAGAAAGGAGTTTTTGGTGATTCTCAACACATAGAATCAGGAATTAAAAGTAGGCAACATTAATCACATAAAAGGTATTGCAATGAGTTCATGGTGATTCTCAACACATAGATATATATATATAGAAAAGTAATTTTCATTCATTCAGTGGGAGAGTTGTTTGCACAGGAAATTTAGAGGAAAGCTTATACATGAATGTTTGAAATGGAAATCTAACTGCCAGAAAATGATTACATACAAGAATCAATGGGGAGATTTCGCATGCATCATTGGGGGAGAATAAGGGCTACACTACTAAGCAGTAAATAAAAGTAGTAAAAATCATGGAGAGCACAAACTAAATCTAGCAGAATAAAGGGCATTCAGGGGTGGTCCCTGATGGCCTTGGAGTGGTTGGGAGAAGAATGAGGGGCGGCCAATGTAGCATAGGCCAACCCTAGGAGAGAGGGATGATTGATCCAGCATCCCAGCATGATGTCGTCCATGGTGGTGGTAGTGAGCTCGTGGAGGTGGAGTGGCTAGCTAAGTGGAGGTGGTGTGAATGGCACCAATGGAGTGAATTTGCCAAGGAAGTGAATGGGTGCAAATGGCCACCCCTTAGGTCTTTTTATAGACCTAAGGGAAGCTCTCTAGAGAATTATGGAATTCTCTAGAGAGGCCTATGGTGGGAGCTCGTGGGAGAGTGAGAGAGAGAGGATGGATGGTGGTTTTTAGATCCACCAAATGTGGATTTAAAAATTGAGTGGCTCTTGGTTGCCAATTTTGGCAACCAAGGCAACCACACGTGGTAAGGAGTTCTAGAGAACTTTAGGCTAGGTATTTTCATGTGGATGGTGTGTGTGGGTGTGTGTGGGTTGAAACATAGGTGGCTTGGTTGATTAGGTTAGGTTCTAGTGGGTTTCGGTCAAGGTATGTCTCAAATTTGGGTTATAAACCTTAATTCTCTAAGGTAAAGTGCAATTAAACTTAATACAAGTTTAATTGGGTGTGTGAAAACTTAATTGAGAGTAAAACAACTCAATTAATTTACGTCTAGGTCAATTGGACTCTCACTGAGTCCAATTGGATAGTGTATGTTGAGATCTAGGCTCAATTGGGCTCAATGAGTCCAATTGAATAGGCTGATGGAATTGACTAAGATCCAAGTCAATTACATTTAGTGAGGACCTAATTAGGTCCTTAGGGAGGTCTAGAGGTGTTGTAATAGGGTTAGGGCACCTTAATTTAGGTTCCTACAGGGTTGGAATTGGGTTTAGGGACCTAGAGATCCAAGATCAAGGCTTAAATCTCAAAATAGGAATTAGAGAGCAGTATCAGATGTCTAATAATAGTGTCAGACATCTTATTCTCAAAAATCAGAAGTCTAGACTTGTTGTCTAGACGTCCAATCAGAGTCAGGAGGGATTTTGGGTTCTATTTTTGGTATTCTGTAGAAATTGGACGTTTGACAAAGTGTCTGGACATCCAATAACATTGCAGAAGTGGGTTTGAGGTGTGCAGGAGATGGCTAAGGGTTTTGGATGTCCTATAACTTATCTGGAAGTCCAGATAAGGGTTGGAACTAGGGTTTTAGGGCTTCCTAGGATGTTGTGACCTAATCTAAGGGTTGCTAAGGCTTGGGGAAGTCTCTATCCTAGGGCTAAGATGGACCTAAGCTCTTCACATTTTACTACTTTATTCCTATGTAATAGAATAGCAAACCTTAACTCCCTTACATCATTATTCCTACATCTAATCTAAGTCTTCTGCTCCAGCTCTGTTGCAACACCCGTTATTCCTGATTTGGCTTCAATCCAGCTCCAAATCCAGCTCCATATCTAGCTCCTGATCAGCTTATTGCCTGCAATCGACATAATGCACTTAATTAGCACCTTATAACATTATTTTATGCATAGCTAAAGTAAAGCAGTAAAGATGCAGATAATGCATATGTATGCGTGAATAACCCTAACTTATGCTAAGTCCTAGCTTAATCTAAGTAAATAATGACCTATGATTGCTGTGCAATCATACTCCCATGCCTAAATCTTGCTTGTCCCTAGCAAATGCAAGAGTAATTTATTTACAACAAAGGTCCTTAAGGGACTGATTATTTTATCAAGTGTATGTGTAGAGATTTTTCTCCTTTTTATTTTCATCCTTTGCTCTAGAAATCCAGATACTCGTGAAAGTGCAGCTATGTAGCTTTTACAATGGATTCGAGTAAAAAACTGTTTCACCTCTAAAGCCTATACTTGACCCATAGTAAAAATTCTAGTGGGATAGGCGGACTTCTTCTCTCGGGGTATTCAAGATATTCTATGAATTCTACCCTGGCTTTAGGCTTAGGTAGAGAATCGCTGGGGGAAAGGATTATATATTTGGTGGCTCATTCTCACTTGGTGCTACATAGAGAATAGTACTGTAGAATCCAGATTCCCGGATTACTAAGTAACTCAACTCAGAGAAAGACGAGAAAAACTATGCTCTCTTTTGATTCCTTTGTATTCATTCTCTCTTACTCCTTTTCCTTCCTTTCTTTTTCTTAGAGCTCACAACCTCACCAAATTCACATATACGATCTGGATTTGGTCGTCGCACTTGGCATTAACACTTTAATTGAGTTCTCATAACCCTAGCACTAAGTCGGAATTCCTCAGCCATTATTCGGGTGGTCAGAAACATAGAAAAATAGGTTAAGGCCATATTTGGTGGATCTCAGATGTTTTTGGTGGTATTGCCTCAATGCAATTGAAATAAAGACTAAATATTCACTCTTTTTTTCTTTGCTTTTTCTTCTTTTTCTATTTTTTCTTCTGTTTTCCTTTCTTTTCATCATTTTTTTCAATTTTTTTTCATCATTTTTTTTTCTTTTTCCTTTTTTTTTTTTCTTTTTTAGCATAACACAACTAGCATACATCCATGAACTTTATTGAGGAGGCATTATTAGGGATTGGTGGTACTCAAGAGACATTAGGTGGTTTATTTGGTGCAAATGCCTACTCACGGCACCAGGAGAGATGGATAAGACGGCGTATTTCTAACCTTGATATCAATACCCTCTTTCTGTTGAGAATTCTGTAAAGAATGGTCGTAGCCATCCACCTTAGCCCAAGTTTTATGAAAACTCGCTCTCCGCGTATTTGCCTTATTTGGTGGCTCTCAAAATTCACTCAAAACGTATACGCAGGAACCAAGAGTGGAAACTATGCCTAATCTCTGAGTATCATCACCTAATTATCTAGGATTCCAGATTCCTTGTACTAATCTTAGAGCACTAGTATACTCTACTCTCATCTCACACTATTTGGTGGATTTTTGGAAGAAAATCTGCCTAACTCCGAAAACACTGTCCAGGGGTTCAAGAAAAGAAGCACTGCTTCTTCTCGACAGACTGAAGATGTTTATCAGCCTTCACCATGAATGCATTGCAAATTCTACGTGTGTGTGAAAAGTTGTACTGGATTCTAGATTACAGGAATCAACTAGAGGATAAAATCCCTAATGCATTCTCTTAATAAAATAGTCTTATTCATGAGTGTAATATGTATATATGCTATGAACAATTAACCTCGTATAATTTGCACTTCATGAAATTCTCGTATCAGGTTACAATCAGCTTGACCCTAAATTTAGAACAAAAGTCGAGCGGGTGAGTCAGAAGTGGCTATTGCGGACGATTTCTAGCTCCAATGAGAGTATTGGAGGTGGAGTTGGTTCTTTTATTTAGGGTCCTAAAGTACATTTTACATGTAGCTCCGAGGTTTTCCTGAATGTTGGCATAAATATTTTTTTCAGCTTTTCTTTATCTACCCCCACATGCCTAAGTTCTTGGATGTCCTCATGCATGAATGTAGAAGAAAGTAAATTCGACAGAGGATGAGTGGGTAGAAGTCACCTAGAATTGCTCTTGAAACTATACATTCAATACCGACCAACCTGTTAGTGTGCAATATACAAAAAGGAAATATGCTACAAGAAAAATATGCTATGTATAAAGCGAGTATGTGTAAGGTGATTGATTAATATGGGGTAAATGCTGAGTTTAATGCCTCCAGCTAGGCGACAACTCAATCAGATGTATTAGTTCTTGCATAGGAGCTGGTTAAAATTAAGAGAAAGATGTGCTCATATGCTCCTATAATCAGTGGTCGAAAGATGCCTTTCCAGCTGATTGTGCACCCCTACTCCAAAAAGTCTACCTATAAGAAAGTTTGGAGTGGGTACGGGTTTCAATTTGATCACGGGTGGGTCTAAGTCAAAAATGGGAGTGGGAGGAGCAAACTCGAAGGTGGGAATCTGCTGATCCATGTGCATGTGAATTCCTACTAATTCGCTCCCTATGAAATAATCGGTTGTGACTACGTTAACGGGAAACTCGTTGGTTGTAGTCACGTCTGTCAACAATAGGGGTGATTCAGTAATGTATGGATCAGGGTAGCTGGATTCAAGGGTGCTGTGGTCAGAAGCACACCCTAAAAGGTCAGATCCTCGAGGGGATATGTGTAGTGCAGTGGTTTCAGTCCCATGTGGATCGAGGTCCAAAATCCCTAATAATGTAGACGAATGAGACATTGGGTTGTCACAAAGGAGCCCAATGTTACCACAGTATGTCAAATCTTCGTCTTCACCATCCTCCTCTATTCGATCACTGTCGAAGTTCTTTGCTGCCCTGAATATGTCTAGTCGGAGTCGCTCATTGCCTAGGGCAATCTCCATACACCAGGATGCACAATCGATGTTCACTCAATCTATCACCAGAAATGGGCGACCCAAAATAATTGATGCATCTCAGAGATTAGGAGGAACTTTCATATTGAGAGCAAAAAAAATCTACGGGAAAACAAAACCCGCGGACTTTCACGATCACATTCTCAACCACCCCACTCGGTGTTTTGACTGATCTGTCAGCCAGCTGAATCGTGACCGAGGTGGATTCAACTCCCCAAATCAAAATAAATCAAATGCAGCAATGGGAGTTAGGTTGATGGACGAACCCAAATCTAGAAGGGCCCGATCAAATGCAGAACCTGCAAAAAGCAGGATATGAGTGGGGTACCAGGGTCTTATTCTCGGCGACAAGTCAGCTAGAATCACGGCACTAGCCTCTTTCGACAGTACCGCCTGTCACCCAATTCTCGGCTGTCACTTCAGGGTACAATAGTCCTTGAAGAACCTAGCGACAACGGGAATGTGATCGATTGCCTCGAGGAGGGGGACCTGAATATGTACTTCCTTAAACATCGATTTCAGGTCCTCAAAATTCCGCGTGTCCTTTTTCCCAGCCGCATTTCATGTCATAGCCTCAGGAAAAGGGATGGGAATCTCAGAGTTAAGTGGCCTCTTACCCTTATCTACTGCTGGTGGCTCCTGGAATGAAGACGGAGTCGAACTTGCCTACAGGGAAGGGTGGGAATAATCAGGACCCACCTACCTAGGTGGTGGGTCAAATGTCTTTCTCCCGCTTCACAAAGAGACAGCATGTGCATCAGCTTGCTGTCCATGAGGTGGTGGGGGAGCGGAAGGGGTAGAATACATGGGATTCTACAAAGGCAGCTGGCCTTGCGCGTAACCGGGTGGTGAAGGAGGTGCCTGTAGTATGGCATGTGCCTATCCTTGAGGTGCCTGAAACCTAGCCGGGGCGCCCTAGTTTTCCACATATCGAGGATTCAGGACAGATTGGGAGGGCAAGGCTCCCTAAATCCTATCCTCCTGCAACAGCTGGTTCTGGGTGTTTTGTATGGTCTATATTTGATCAACCATCACCTTCAAAATCTGCAAGCTATCTTGTTTAGATTTCCTCATCGATTCTTATAGCTCCTCTTTCAGTGCCTCCAAAGGGTCAGCCCGCTTTGGAGGGTGGTTGGCAGCTTGGTGGTTGGTATAACGAGCAGGGTTGCTGCTGCTGAGGCGGGAATGGCTGCTGCCTAGGATACGTGTTTTGCTCATTCCCGTATTGCCTCATTTGGTAGTGTGGATCTTGATGTGGTCTTTGTGAATTACCAGACCAGGAGAAGTTCGAATGCTGGAGACAACGAGGGTTATACATCTTTGAATACAGGTTATTACGCCCATATGCTTGGATAGCGCTGACATCCTCGTAGGCCGAAGATGTTTGAGACGTATATCCGTCAAGGGGATACGCATTATAATCTACAGGTGGTGCGTAACCGTGGTCATAAGGTGCAAGATTTGGATTATTTATGGGATCCTGATATGCGGGATCTCGTAAATATGAAGAAGATGCATCCCGAGTGAGTAGATTAAGTTGAGCAGGTGGGGCTCGGGGTGCATAAGAGGGTCGTGAGGTAGCAGAGCTCAAGTCAGATTGACCCTAGCTAATTTGGTCAATCCTCTTCTCGATTAAGTTTATTCTATCCAGCTGCTTAACTATGATATACATGTCGGCTCAAATATACTCGGTGTAAGCCTTGTGAACACCAACCCGCTGCTGACCAGGCCGTTAGAACTGGTTCATAGATGGGGCATTCATCAAGTTCTACGTTAATGATTCGAACAACTCAAATGCGTTGTTCTCTTCTTTTGCAAGAAAATTCCCACCTCTAGATGCATCAGCCAGATACCGATGTGTGTCATCCAGCCCATGGTAGAAAATCTGAGCTAAGTGCCATTTGGGTATATCATGATGCAGCCATTTTCGGAGAAGACTGTGAAATCTGTCCCATGCTTCATGTAATTTCTCCCCAGCACCCTGGGAGAAAGTCGTGATTGCATGCCGCATTGCATTTCTTCGACCGATTGGGAAGAACTTTTGCAGGAATTCACATCGTAATTCTAGCCAGGTTCCAATTGGCTTCCCAATAGTCTTGAACCAGCATGAAGCTTTGTCCATCAGCGAGAACGGGAAAAGCTTCATCAGAATAATCCCGAGATCAATATTCCTAGGTCGAATCAATTCAGCGAGTTGACTCAGGTCCTCAAGGTGATGGAACGGATCTTCGCTTGAGTTCCCATTGAAATGAATGCTGATCAACCCAATTACATTGGGCTTGAGCTCAAACGCATCTCCGCCTGTGGGAATTCTGACAAGAGGTGCGACGATTTGTGCAGCTGGGTCGTAGAAATCCCGTATTTGTTCTCCTCGCGGCGGGTGCTGCATCCTATCAAGTGCGGTCAGAATGCGATCCATGCTCTGCTGATGCTGCTCTTCAGATTTGGTGACCCGAGCTTTCAAATGAGCCATCGGGTTCAGATTCTAGATATCCTGACTCGATCTAGGTCCAGGTCCAGGACTTCCCATGGTGGCTGTTGGAGTAGAAGAAATGGGGGGAGAAGATGGTCCGGGCTAGGTGACTCGCCTCCTTGGGAGTGGCTCCCAAGGTCCAACCAAGTGAGGTCGAAGTGGCCTCCTTCCTTGCATACACCACCCAACCCCTGGGTTGGTGCAACCAAGCAGGATAAGGCTAAGGCCCTGTCAATCAAATGGTCCTTATAGATCAGGTGACCTGATTTTTCGTTAAAGATTTGAATTCCTGAAGATAAGTTCGTCGTTCAACCGACTGAAAGTGATTCTCGCCTCTCAAGCTAACCCAGCCAGTCTGGCTATGGGGAGACTAAGGGAAAGGTTCTTCCTTTGGCTTACGCCTCCGATTTCGTTGACCCCTGAGCCGCGGTCGTTTGACACTACCCCGTAGACTTAGTCACCAGGTTTGGCAAGAGAGATTAAAAGCACCAAATAGTAAGATAATGAACTCAAGTTGATTTCATGTTTTAAAGTTAATTTTTAACTCGTTTTCTTCAGTGGGGTTTGTGGTGAGTGGCCCACAAGGTGACCAAGCTCACCGGCTAACCAGACCTAATTAATTCTAGGTTAGCCCAAAGTGTGGTCTCTAGTTGTAACCCTAAAGATACAACCTAAGTTGCATGCACTTCTAGGGTTTTTCAGTTTCAGCAGACCACAAAAGTAATGTTTGTTCTCTGATAATAATTGGAATCCAATTAATCTGAAATTTTGCGTATAGATTTACTTTTCAATTACCTTTCCAAAGAATATTCTTTTTGGAATTTTTACTGTTTCAACAAATTTTTAGGGAATTTTGAATATCAGGGGGTCAGATTTGGAATTTTCACCCCTGGTCAGTTTTTTGCATCGAAACAGTACTAAATGACCTTCAAAAATTTGAAAAAAATATGGAAAATAAAGCCAATGAGATTAGCTTTTAAACCCCACCATTTTCAATCAAAATAAATTCGTGGATTGCTTGGAATTTGCTTTTCGAAATTTGAAAATGTTTGAATCTTGGTTAGTCTGACCTCCTTGCGCTTCACTAATTTTCAAATATTTTATGCTTGGAATTTTTTCAAAATAATGGTGGCGTTTGAGAGATGGTTTGAAAATGAAGGTTTAGCTTGAATTTAAGAATTTTTAGCTTACTATTTTTTGGGCAAACAAATTTTTCAATCAAGCTTAAAATCTGGCCGAAAATCAGGAGATGGTGGAAAAGCTTTTTAAAGAGGTTTGAATTTGAAATCTAGGCATTCCACCAAAAATGTTTTTTTTTTCAAAACTTTTGCATGTTTTTTCTTTAAAAGGAATTTTTCAAAAGATTTAAAGAAAATATCTCTTTTTTTTTCTTTTTGAACTAACCTAAGATTCAAAAAGGAAACCTAATATAGATTTTTTTCAAAATTTTTTTTTTTTGAGTTTTTTTTCAAGGAAAAGAGTAAAATCTATTTCTTTTCACAAAGAATTTTTCAAGGGAATTGCAGAAAGTAAATCAAATCAAAAAATGAGATGATGTGCACCAGGATTTGTTTTCCACACTCATTGTGTCTGCAAATCCCATTTTTCTTCCATTTTTCCTACACATCAAAAACAAAGTAGAGAGAAATTTGTCAATGATAGTTTCAAAGATCGAAATCATAGAAAATGACGTTGCCACCCCAGCAACAGTGCTATTTGACAGAAATTGTTTTCACACATTTGAAAGTCATCGAAAATCATAGTATGGTCGCCCAAAAATGTTCGTCAAAAATTAAGTTTATAAAAATAACAAGACTTGAGTTCCAGTCGTTCGTCTCTGGGAGGGGTTTGTTTTACTTTTGAGATCGATATTTTTGCCACTCTACTTTGTTTAAAACTACACGTCGGTTTATGATCATTATGTATTGAAGTACGACATGCTTAGTTGCAAGTATATCAGGAATTAAACGCCGGCAACATTAATCACATAAAACATATTGCAATGACTTCATGGTGATTCTCAACACATAGACATATATATATATAGAAAAGCATTTTTCATTCATTCATTGGGAGAGTTGTTTGCACAGGAAATTTAGAGGAAAGCTTATACATGAATGCTTGAAACAAAAATCTAACTACTAGAAAATGATTGCATACAAGAATCATGTGGGGGATTTCGCATGCATCATTAGGGGAGAATAAGGGCTACACTACTAAGCAGTAAATAAAACCAATAAAAATAATGGAGAGCATAAACTAAATCTAGCAGAATAAAGGGCATTCAAGGGTGGTCCCTGATGGTCTTGGAGTGGTCAGGAGAAGAATGAGGGGCGGCCAATGTAGCTTAGGCCAACCCTTGGAGAGAGGGAGGATTGATCCAGCATCCCAGCATGATGTCCTCCATGGTGGTGGTAGTGAGCTCACGCAGGTGGAGTGGCTAGCTAAGTGGAGGTGGCATGAATGGCACCAATGGAGTGAATTTGCCAGGGAAGTGAATGGGTGCAAATGGCCACCCCTTAGTTCTTTTTATAGACCTAAAGGAAGCTCTCTAGAGAATTATGGAATTCTCTAGAGAGGCCTATGGTGGGAGCTCATGGGAGAGTGAGAGAGACAGGATGGATGGTGGTTTTTAGATCCACCAAATGTTGATCTAAAAATTGAATGGCTTTTGGTTGCTAATTTTGGCAACCAAGGCAACCACACAAGGTAGAGAGTTCTAGAGAACTCTAGGGTAGGTATTTTCGTGTGGACGGTGTGTGTGGGTTTGTGTGGGACGAAACATAGGTGGCTAGGTTGATTAGGTTAGGTTCTAGTGGGTTTAAGTCAAGGTATGTCTCAAATTAGGGTTATAAACCCTAATTCACAAAGGTAAAGTGCAATTAGACTTAATACAAGTTTAATTAGGTGTGTGGAAACTTAATTGGGAGTAGAAAAACTCAATTAATTTAGGTCTAGGTCAATTGGACTCTCGCTGAGTCCAATTGGATAGTGTGTGCTGTGATTAGGGCTCAATTGCACTTAATGAGTAAAATTGAATAGGATAATGGAATTGACTAAGATCCAAGTCAATTACATTTAGTGAGGACCTAATTAGGTCCTTATGGAGGTCTAGAAGTGTTGTACTAGAGTTAGGGCACCTTAATTTAGGTTCCTATGGGGTTGGAATTGTGTTTATGGACCTAGAGATCCAAGATCAAGGCTTAAATCTCAAAACAGGAATTGGAGAGCAGTATCAGATGTCTAATCATAGTGTCAGAAGTCTTATACTCAAAAATCAGAAGTCCAGACTTGTTGTCTGGACGTCCAATCAGAGTCAGGAGGGATTTTGGGTTCTATTTTGGGTATTCCACAGAAATTGGATGTCTGAAAGAGTGTCTGGATGTCCAATAACACTGCAGAAGTGGGTTTGAGGTGTGTGGGAGATGGCTAAGGGTCCTGGGCATCCTATTACTTATCTGGATGCCCAAATAAGGGTTGGAACTAGGGTTTTAGGGCTTCCTAGGGTATTGTGACCTAATCTAAAAATGGCTAAGGCTTGTGGAAGTCTCTTGGCTATCCTAGGGCTAGGATGGACCTAAGCTCCTCACATTTTACTACTTTATTCCAACTTAATAGAATAGAAAACCTTAACTCCATTACATCATTATTCCTACATCTAATCTAGGTCTTCTACTCCAACTCTACTCCAATACCCGTTACTCCTGATCCGACTTCAGATCCTGCTCCAGATCCAGCTCCAGATCTAGCTCCTGATCAGCTTATTGCCTGCAATCGACATAATGCACTTAATCAACACATTATAACATTATTTTATGCATAGCTAAAGTAAAGCAGTAAAGATGCAGATAATGCGTATGTATGCGTGAATTACCCTAACTTATGCTAAGTCCTAGCTTAATCTAGGTCAACTATGACCTATGATTGCTACGCAATCAGGGTGGTGGGTTTGATCTTTGATTGTCTAGGTTTTGGATATTCCTAGTCAATGATTGCTGATTGGCATTCAGTTGTGCAATTTGCTTAGCCATCATTATCAAGAGATCAGGCGTGGTGGCTTGATGTTGTCATTGAGGCAAATCAGCATTAGGGAGCTCCAAGTGCGAGAAGTCAAAGGTGGGGGTTTTTGGGTGGAAGGGTCGAAATTAGGGCTAGTAATAGGGTTAGAGGTGGGATTAGAGGTGGAAGTGGAGGGGTTAGTGGACCTATTTTGTTGATTTTCCATTTTTTGAGAAGAAGATAGAAAAAGTGATCTTTTTGCTCGTGGGGCAAAATAAATGGTCCCTGCAAGTGCAGATTTTGAGACCGTCGCTCATGCATAAAATGGAAGAATAAGAGGGGAGGAGAAGAGATGGGGATGAGAGAAGTGTGCACACAAGCAATCAAAATTCTAGACCTAACTTAAATGTGACTCCCTGAAAATAACCTAAGACTTGGTCTACCTAGGAAATAAGTAATCAATAGTGAATACCCGTTCTGTCAACAATTCTAGAAAACTGCTTAAGGGGAGGTTTGGGCCCAAGCATTTCCTAGGAAAATCCCCAGGTGGTTGTAACAAACTCACGCTTGGTCATTTGGCATGGCCCCTTAGCCTGAACACCAGATATAGATGACAGAATTGATATTAACTATAGAAAACTTAAGACCTAGATAGCAAGCCTAAGTTGATGAAACCTTAGGGGTCAAGTTACTACAGATTTTATTTAGGTCTAGGATACTAAAGTGCACATGGAATGTGGGAGACGATTAGGTTGTTTCCCTGTTATTTCAATTTTTAGTGTGTGTGCAGGAATTGGAAAGTTGTTTCAATTTCAATTAAGTTGTCACACAAAAATGTTTGTATTTCTGATGTTAGGATCGGATTTAATTTAGTGTGTATTTTTAGTATTTTCTTTTGAAGTTTTCAAGCAAGTTTGAGATTCCACAAACAAGAGAAAATCAAGTTGTATGGGTGAAGATTAATTTCCTTTTAATTGTTGATCTCTAGAAATGAAAAAGGAACCCTAATCCAATTGATCCAACGATAAAAATTTAATTACCAATGGATATTCTTTTTGGCTTTCTATATTAAGTAGAGGTCCAAATAGATCAAAGAACACCACTACTTTATGGAAAATCAAACAAAGATTCCAAAAAATATTTTTTTAGGATTTTAATAATTTGTTTGTTATTTTTAAAGAATTTTTCTTTGGACTGGTGTAAAAGTTCTAAATTGATACCCATTAATATTTTGGACTATTCAGTGCTAGAACTAGCCTTAGAAAATTTTTGCTATTTTTTGTGATATGTAGAATTTCACAAGGATTTCAGAAAACTAAATTTCATAAAATTTGAATAAGTATAAAAGTTCTAAAAATTCTCAGATAGTATAAAAGTAGGAAGATTAGAAGCTGTGACCCCCCTGTAGTCCATGAATTTTTAAAAATAAAATGTAAATCCAATTTATGTGAAATTTTAAAAAAATGTTTCTTACTTGATTTGGAATCACTGGGTGAAATTTCGTGATTTTAATAGGCCTGAGATTTTCAGAATTGATTTTTCAAATCTAGATAGAAGTCAAGATCAGAAAAATAGAACACCCGCACTTAAGGTAGAGTGGTGTTTAATGAGGCAATCAATCAAACAGTGGGTTTTAAAGGTACCACTCTACCAAAATTTGATGTTTAAGATCTTGAAAGCCAAGTTTAGTGCATTTTGGTAGTCTTCTAGGCTAAGTGTGACAAGAAAGAAGAAACCAACCTAGAATCGTGAGAAGAAAAGAACTTTGAGCTCTTGCTTCCAAATTCCCACTTTCTCTGGTATTTCCTACATATACAAGAAAGAGGAGATGAAAGGGGATGAGATCCACATCAAGCAAGCGAAAAATCATTTGCAAAGCCATGCTTCCCTGGAAACGGAGCCAAAAATAGATATGAAATTTAGTGTCATAGTATAGTGCACAATATGATCAAACAAAAATATTTTATAAAGGTAACGAGACTTGAATCCCGATCGTTCATCTTTGGGAGGCATTTATGGAAATTCAATTTTGAAATCGATCTCTTTCGCTCTACTTGCCTAAAATTTCATGTCGGTTTATGGTGATTAACATATTGATGTACAACATGCTAGTTGCCAAAAGATAGTAATTAAAAGTAGGCAACTTCAATCACACAAAATATATTGCAATAATCACATGGTGATTTTCACACATAGATATATATATGGAAAAAAAGATTTTCATTCATTCAATTCATGTTGGTGGCTACAGCATTAAGCTCGTGGAAAGCTTATAGAGGAATGCTTGGAAATACAAATCTAGCTAGCAGAAAATGATTGCATATATGAATCTAAGGGAGGATTATGCATGCATCATTGGGGGAGAAGTAAGGAACTACACTATTAAGCAGTAAATAAAGCATGTAAATCTAAGAACTATAATCTAATCTAGCAAAGAAAAGGGCATTCGAAGGTGGGCTCCAATGGCCTTTGAGTGGTTGAGAGGAGAAGGGGGGCGGCCAATGGTGCTTAGGCTGACCGTTGGAGAGAGGTCGGAGAGGTGATCTAGCATCTTGGCATGGAGATGGTGGTGGCCATGGTGAAGCTACTCGTGGACATGGAGGTGGAGTGGATGTGGAATGAAACTAAGCTAAATGGAACCAAGAGTGGATGGGTGCAAATGGCCACCCCTTAGGTCTTTTTATAGACCTAAGGGAAGCTCTCTAGAGAATTATGGAATTCTCTTGAGAGGCCAATGGTGGGAGCTCATGGGAGAGTGAGAGAGAGAGGGTGGATGGTAATTTTTAGACCCACCAAATGTGGATCTGAAAATTAAATCGCTCTTGGTTGCTAATTTTAGCAACCACGGCAACAACACATGGTAGAGAGTTTTAGAGAACTCTAGGCTAGGTATTTTCATGTGGATGGTATGTGTAGGGGTGTGTGGGTCGAAACTTTGGTGGCTAGGTTGATTAGGTTAGGTTCTAGTGGGTTTAGGTTGAGGTAGGTCTCAAATTAGGGTTGTAAACCTTAATTCAATAAGTTAAAGTGTAATTAAACTTAATACAAGTTTAATCGGGTGTGTGAAAACTTATTTGAGAGTAAAATAACTCAATTAAGTCAGGTCTAGGTCAATTGGACTCTCACTGAGTCTAATTGGATAGTGTGTGCTGAGATCAGGACTCAATTGGACTCAATGAGTCCAATTGAATAGGCCGATGGAATTGACTAAGATCCAAGTCAATTAGGTTTAGTGAGGACCTAATTACGTCCTTAAGGAGGTCTAGCGGTGATGTACTAGGGTTAGGGCACCTTAATTTAGGTTCCTATGAGGTTAGAATTGGATTTATGGGGCTAGAGATCTAAGATCAAGGCTTGAATTCCAAAACAAGAACTGGAGGACGGTATTAGATGTCTAGTAAAATTGTTAGATGTGTTATAGTGAAAAATCATAAATCCATACTTGTTGTTTGGACGTCCCATTGGTGTTAGGAGGGATTTTGGGTTTTGTTTTGGGTATTCTGCAGAAATTGGACGTCCGACCAAGTATCTAGGCATCCAATAACACTGCAGAAGTGGGTTTGGGGTGTGTGGGAGTTGGCTAAGGGTTCTGGACATCCTATAACTCATCTGGATGTCAAGATAGAGGCTAGAATTAGGGTTTTAAGGTTTCCTAAGGTGTGGTGACCTAATCTATGGGTGGCTAAGGCTTGGGGAGGCTTCTAGGCTATCCTAGGGCAAGGATGGACCTAAGTTCTTCACAATTTATTACTTTATTCGTACTTAATAGAATAACATACCTTAACTCCCTTAAATTATTATCTACTGCATCTAATCTAGGTCTTCTGCTCCAGCTTTGCTGCAACACCAGTTATTCTTTATTCTTCAGATCCAGCTTTAGATCCGGCTTTAGATCTATCTTCTGATCAACTTATTACCTGCAATTCTCATAATGCACCAAATCAGTGCATTATAGCATTATTTTATGCATGGCCAAAGGAATGCAGTAAAGGTGCCAGTAATGCTTATGCTTGCATGAATTACCCTAACTTATCCTAAGTCCTGGCCTAATTTAGGTCAATTAAGACCTATGATTGCTACGCAATCATACCACCATGCCTAAATCTTGCTAGTCTGGATCAAATGTGAGACTAAATTATTCACAAAATGGTCTCTAAGGGATTGATTATTTTATCAAGTGTATGCCTAGAGATTTTTCTCCTTTTTGTTTTCATCCTATGTTGTAGAAATCCAGACAATTGCGAAAGTGTAGCTATGTAGCTTTTGCAATGGATTCGAGTGAAAAACTAATTCACCTCTAAAGCTTGTACTTGACCCCTAGTAATAATTCTAGTGGGATAGGTGGACTTCTTCCTCAAGGTATTCAAGATATTCTATGAATTCTTCCAGCTTTAAGCTTAGGTAGAGAATCTTAGAGGGAAAAGATTATGTATTTGGTGGCTCACTCTCGACTGGTGCTACATAGAGATTAGTACTTCAGAATCTAGATTCTTGAATTATCAAGTAACTCAACTCAGCAAGAGATGAGAAAAACTATGCTCTCTTTAGGTTCCTTTGTATTCACTCTCTTTTACTTTTTCTTTTTCTTTTCTTTCTTTTTCTTAGAGCTCACAACCTCACCAGATTTACACTTATGACCTGTATTTGGTTGTCTCACTTGGCATTAACACTTTAAGTGAGTTTCCATAACCCTAATACTAAATCGAAATTCCTCAGCCAGTATTTGAGCAGTCAAAAATATAGAAAAATAGGTTAAGGTCATATTTGGTAGATCTCACATTTATTCGGTGGTATTCCTTCAATGCAAATAGAATAAACGCTAAATATTTACAAACTCTTTTTTTTTCTTGCTTTTTCTTCTTTTTCTAATTTTTTTTTCTTTTTCTTCTTTTTTTTTCTATGTAAATTTTTTCAACACAACACACGCTAGCATACATTCATGAACTTTATTGAGGAGGCATTATTATGGATTGGT
Source organism: Thalassia testudinum (assembly GCA_037157565.1). NCBI lineage: Eukaryota > Viridiplantae > Streptophyta > Magnoliopsida > Alismatales > Hydrocharitaceae > Thalassia > Thalassia testudinum. The sequence continues at coordinate 123,082,883 of JAZHRO010000014.1, read as the reverse complement.
GGTACTCAAGAGACATTGGGTGGCTTATTTGATGCAAGTGCCTACTCACGGCACCTGGAGAGATGGATAGGACGATGTATTTCTGACCTTGACATCATTACCCTCCTTGAGCCGAGGATTTCATGAAGAATGGTTGTAACCATCCACCTTAGCCTTAGTTTTATGAAAACTCGCTCTCTGCGTATTTGCCTTATTTGGTGGCTCTCAAAATTCACATAAAATGTATACATAGGAACCGAGAGTGAAAACTATGCCTAATCTTTGAGTATCATCACCTAATTATCTAGGATTCCAGATTCCTTGCACTAATCTTAGAGCACTAGTACACTCTACTCTCATCTCACACTATTTGGTGGATTTTTTGAAGAAAATCTACCTGACTCCTAAAACACTGTCCAGGGGTTCAGGAGAAGAGGCATTGCTTCTTCTTGATAGACTAAAGATGTTTACCAGCCTTCACCATGAATCCATTTCAAATTCTACGTGTGTGTGAAAAATTATACTAGATTCCATATTACTGGAATCAACTAGAGGATAAAATCCATAATGCATTCTCTTAATAAGATAATCTTATTCATGGATGCACTATGTATATATGCTATAAACAAGTAACCTCTTATATTCATACATCATGAAATTTCCCTTTTGGGTTACATTCAGCTTGACCCTAATTTCAGAACACGAGGTGAACGAGTGAGTCAGAAGTGACTGTTGCAAACGATTTCTAACTCCAATGTGAGCATTGGAGGTGGAGTCAGTTGTTCTTATATTTAGGATCCTAAAGTACATGTAACCAAGGTTTTCCTAAGGGTTGGCATAAAAATTTTCAGTTTTGCTGTATCTACCCCCCATGCCTAAGTTCTTGCATGTCCTCATGCATGAATGTAAAAGAAAATAAATACAGCAAGGAGTAAATGGGTAGAAATCACCTAGAATTGCTCCTAAACTTTAATGTTTAGCACTGGCCAACCTGAAAATATGTAATATGCAGAAAGAAAATGTGCTAAAAGAAAAATATGCTATGTATAAAAATGAATATGTATAAATGATGGATGCGGAGTAAATGCTGAGTTTAACGCTTCCAGCTAGGCGAAAACTCAAACAGATGTATTAGTTCTAGCATAGGAGTCGGTCAAGATTAAGAGAAAGATGTGCTCATGTGCTCCAAGAATCAGTGGTCCGAAGATGCAAACTTACTGATTGTGCACCCCTACTCCAAAAAGTCTAGCTATAAGAAAGTGTGGAGTATTGGTGGACAATAGAGGATAATTAGAGGGGGGATCATGATGTTGATTCAGCAGATTTATCATGTCCCACAATTCAGCAGGAAGTTGCTGAGGGAGTAGATCAAAATGTATCTCAAAACCAGAATCTGAGTCATAGGGATCCTCATAACAAAAATTGACATCAAAGATCATGCCCTCTCCAGGCTCTGGATCATATGGGGGTATCCATGAAAGTAAAAGATCAATTGGGAGGTCACTGAAATCCTCATCAGAAATTACTTCGTCCACATCAGTACTCATCTCTGATTCATCGGAGGTTGACTCTTCAGGCTCAGAGTCGAGCCATCCATTAGATTGGATAGAATGGTGGGTACGTCCCCAGCTCATTCTACTCAAAGCTTCACCCTCATATGCATTGGGTTCCTCAGTAATTCCTACCTCAGGTAGCATATCCATTTCTTTGGTCAAAACATCCATAGCTACTTCTAGTCTTTCGATGTTAGGATCAGGGATAGAAAGTATCATCTTAGAATCTATAACATCCGAATTGGGTATGTAGGTGAAACAAGAAGAGTGCAAATCAGAAGATGTTAGCACTAGCACAGGTTCACCTACATTGGGTGGTGGCCCAGACTGATCGGTAGCATCACATCTAATGTTTGCCTCAAGATCCATATCCTCAAATGGATCTACTTCCCTTATCATGGTTGGGTTATCTAAGCCCAGAGGTATCTCCTAGGATTTAGGATAATCCAATTGTGGCTCAATCCTGGAGATATCAGTCCTTTCCTCCTCAATTTCCTGAATGGAGTTCTCAAACGAACCCATTCAAAATATTTCCTACTCCTGTCTCATATCTAAGCTGGATTCTTCTTCCCCTGAATTATCTTCTGGCATCTGCTCCCGATAATCCTCTGTGTGCCCTTCCGGTGTAGTCATTTCAGATTCTTCGAGGTCTTCAAGGCTATTTTCCACATGATATCTCAAAAGTAGTAGTTCTTGAGTTTCCTGATTTTGTCCAATTAGCCTTGTTATCCCTACTGTTCGCTAAAGGAGCTCCATCACAGCTTGTTGATACGGAATCCAGCTTTGTCTTTGGTTTGGCTCAGTGATAGCTTGGATTTCATGTAGGTAGAATGTGGCCTTCTCCTTAGCACTAGCTATAGCTCTTTGTATTCTGTGATGTGGTCGCATATGCACCAGTAGTTCTTCAGGGGCTCCACAGGGTGAATCAGGTCTACGCATATTCCATGGGTGAGAACCAGGAGTATGAAATCCATATCCCAGGACCAGCTGGTATGGGTCACAATATCTAGGGTTAGGATATGGGTTAACCATTTCGATAACTTGAGGAGAAGGATCAGGTGAAGCGAAATGTCATCCTTGCCACCTTGGGTTCTGATCCCAAGGTTGAGCTGATTCAGTGACTCGGGCTCTCAGATAAGCTCGTGGGTCTAGCTCTTCTGGATCCTGATTAGGTCCAGATCTAAGGCTAGCCATGAGGCTAAGTAGATAGAAGAAGAGGGTGGGGAAGAAGATGGCCCAGGCAAAGTGACTCGCCTCCTTGGGAGCGGCTCCCAAGGTCCAACCAGTCGAGGTTTAGGTGACCTCCTTCCTCGCATACACCACCCAACCCCTGGGTTGGTGTAGCCAAGCCAGACAAGGCTAAGGCCTTATCAATCAGATGGTCTTATGATCGGATGACCAGATTTTTTGTTTTAAGTTCGAATTCCTGAAGAAAAATTCATCGTGCAGCCGACTGAAAGTGATTCCCACTACTCAAGCTAACCTAGCCAGTCTGGTTATGAGGGGACTAAGGGGAAGGTTCTTCCTTCGGCTCACGCCTCTGGTTCCGTTACCCCTTAGCCACGGTAGTTTGACAATACCTCGCAGACATAGTCACCAAGTTTGGCAAGAGAGATTGAAAACACTCAGTGGTATGAAAACGAATTCGGTTTGCTTACGTGTTTTAAAATTAAATTTAGCATATTTTTCTTCAGTTGGGGTTTGTGGTGTGTGGCCCACAAGGTGACCAAGCTCACCGGCTAACCACTATACTTGACTAAGTCTACGTTAGCCCAAATGTGGTCTGTAGATTCTAACCCTAAAGATGTAACCTAGGGTTCATGCAATTCTAGGGTTTTTTGTTCTTTCTTCTTCAGTAAACAAATAAATTATGATCAATTCTTTGACAAAAAATGGAATCAGAATAAGTTGAAATTTGGCAAGTAGATTCCTTTTTCAATTATCTTTCTAGAGAATAACTTTTTGTAATTTTTACTATTTCAACAAATTTCTAGAGGTTTTTTAATGTCAGGAGGTCAGATCTGGAATTTTGATCGCTGGTCGATTTTTCAAATAGAAATTGTATGAAATGACTTTCAAAAATTCATAAAAAATATGAAAATTAAAGCCAATGAGATCAGCATTCAAGCCCCACCATTTTTAGTCAAAATAGATTCGCAGATTGCTCGAAATTGCTTTGAAATTTTGAAAATTTTCAAATCTGGGTCGGTTTGACCCCCTTGCACTTCATGAATTTTTACAAATTTTGTTCCTAGAATTTTTCCAAATAAATGGTGTCGTTTGAAAGATGGTTTGGAAATGAAGGTCTAGCCCAAATTTCATAATTTTTCATTCACTAATTTTTTGGCAATTAAATTTTTAAATCGAAATGTGAACTCAAATCGAAAATTAAAGGGTGGTGGAGAAGCTTTTAAAAGGTGTTTGAGTTTAAAATGCAAACTTTGCACCAAATTTTTTTTTTTCAAAGGATTTTCAAATTCTTCTTTTTTGTTTTTTCAAAACTAGCTTACGATTCAAAAAGAAACCTAATCTAACTACCTAGAATATTTTCTTTGATATTTTTTCACGAAGATAAAAGGCCTTTCTTTTTTTTTCAAATAAATCTAACCTAGGGTTCAGAAAGGAAAATCCTAATCTAAGATGAGATGTGCACCTGATTTTTTTAATCTGCACTCGTTGCATACGCAGATTCCCATTTTTCCTATTTTCCTACACATCAGAAGACAAGCAGAGGAAGATTTATAAGTGATAGCTCACAAGATCAAAATAAAAAATGATGTTGCCTCCCTAGCAATGGCGCCATTTGTCGTGACTCTAAAGTGCATGTTTGATAAGAAAAAGCGTCGTAGTATATTGCGCAATACGATCAAACAAAAATATTTTATAATGGTAACGAGACTTGAGTCCCGGTCATTCGTCTCTAGGAGGCATTTATGGAAATTCAAATTTGAAATCAATCTCTTTTGCTCTACTTGCTTAAAATATCATGACGGTTTATGGTGATTTACGTATTGATGTAGGACATGTTAGTTGCTAAATGATAGTAATTAAAAGCAGGCATCTTCAATCACACAAAACATATTGCAATAAGCTCATGGTGATTTTCACACATAGATATATATAGAAAAAAAGATTTTCATTCATTCAATTCATGATGGTGCCTACAACATTAAGCTTGTGGAAAGCTTATAGAGGAATGCTTGGAAATACAATTCTAGCTAGCAAAAAATGATGGCAAACATGAATCTAAGGGGGGATTATGCATGCATCATTGGGAGAGAAGTAAGGAACTACACTATTAGGTAGTAAATAAAGCATGTAAATCGAAGAACTATAATCTAATCTAGCAGAAATAAGGCCATTCAGAGGTGGGCTCCGATGGCCTTTGAGTGGTTGAGAGGAGAAGGAGGGGCGGCCAATGGTGCTTAGGCCAGCCCTTGGAGAGAGGTTGGAGAGGGATCTAACATCTTTGCATGGAGATGGTTGTGGCCATGGTGAAGCTACTCGTTGACATGGAGGTGGAGTGGATGTGGAATGAAACTAAGCTAAATGGAACCAAGAGTGGATGGGTGCAAATGTTCACCCCTTAGGCATTTTTGTGGACCTTTAGGAAGCTCTCTAGAGAATTATGGAATTCTCTAGAGAGTCCTATGGTGGGAGCTCGTGGGAGAGTGGGAGAGTGGCTCTTAGTTGCTAATTTTAGCAACCAAGGTAACAACACATGGTAGAGAGTTCTAAAGAACTCTAGGCCAGGTATTTTCGTGTGGATGGTGTGTGTGGGTCGAAACTTAGGTGGCTAGGTGTAAATTCCCTTACTCGGAGGGGGTGAGATCAACATGACGTAAAAAATTCTTAATTAAAAATATAACAATCTAACAAAATAATAATCACACAATTGGCACAAGTAATTTTAGGTGGAAACCCAACTGAGGTGAAAACCACCACCTAACCCTCTCGAGTTAGGATTTTCTGATTGACCTAGTCAATCAAATCCACTAAATGAATAACTTAAACGAGGGTGATTCAACCTCTTACAACAACACTACTTTGAACATGGGTAGTGTGCCTCAAACCCCTTCTCTTCAAGGGAAGGATTTTGTCCCTCGATGGAGACAGGAATTCGCAACACGAATACTCAACCAAATAATAAAGTAAAAGATACAAGAATAGTCCTATAGGGCCAATAAAGTAATTCTTAAACTAAGCTTCTATAGGAGTTAGGAAACTTCCCATTGGTGGAAGTGCGTCAACAATACGGATGTGTGAACTATGCAATGGCACAACTGCGCTCTCGTGAACTACGGTGGGAGAGCAGGTGCGCAATTGAATTAAAGCTCCCTAAAAGTAGAACTAGGCTTGGAGAGCTAGAGCTTACTTCTTAAGATCAAAAGACACAAAATGATGTGAAATTGTGTTGCTTTGTGTGACTTTGAGTGGCAAAGGTTCTCCTCTTTTTATAGAGGCCCTAGGAAGGCTTTAGAAGGCCTTGGAAGGCTTCGATAGCCATTGGGTGCAAGGCTCAAGAGAATTAGGTCGAAGTAAGAAATAATCATGATTCTAACAGGGTCATCAAACGTCCGGTCTTGGCATCAGACGTCTGGAAAACCTATTTAAGACGTTTGGGAACTAAGTCAAACATCTGATTTTAAGCGAATTTCCTTCTTGACTTGAATCAGATCGAAACAGGGTTATAGTAAAAGTCCATCAGATGACACACAGGGCGTCTAACACAAGATCTGGACATCTGGAAACCTATTTGTTCGGCGGGAATGGATTCCCAAGAAGGGTAACAGCTACATGATCTGCCAAAGGTGATTTTGGGTCAGTGGAGGCAAAACAGTCACATATCAGACGTCTGGGATCACTTACGGACATCTAATAATGTCTGATATAAGCTAACGATCAAATTCCTCAATGTCTGCATGGGTAGCCAATGTTCCACTAATTGGACGTCTAGCAAAGGAATCAAACATCTTCTAAGACGTCTGGACTAAGGTCTGGACATCTGATTTCTTCAGACAAAATAAAGTCCACCGTAAATAATTGGACGTTTGAGTCAACAGTCAGAGGCCTTAAAAGTTTTTATTAGATGTCTGAAATTCAGATTAGACATCTGAAAAGGTTGTCTGAACCCTATTTTGATTTTCTAAGTTCTCTATATAAAACCTATGTATCCTAAGGTAGTGCAGGTGTTCCTAGGACTACTTTAAGGGTTCTTTGAGGCTCTTTAACATAAGATCAAAGACATAAATAAAGAGCAACAAAAGAAACAAAAATACATAGTACAAAGGAAAGGAAATCTATCCTATTCTTCATCTCCTTCCTTCTTCAAGCTATTGCTCCTTGCAAAGCTCCTTTGTTCTCCATCAAGCTCCTCCAATCCATCATGGATGCGAGCTCGAACTCCATCTAACCACGTCTCCATTTGCAATTAATGCTGAAATCTAAGACTTCAAGTGTAAATGTTAAATGACACATGTTTTGTTATCATCAAAATAAACGATCGTGGTGCTTTAGGACCAACAATCTCCCCTTTTTGATGATGACAAACCATAAAGAAATAATGCATAAAATCCTCCCCATTTTTGACATTATCCAAAAGGTTTGATCGATTTTAAATTTCCTATAACTCCCCCTTAAGAAATGCTTTTCTATAATTGGATTGAATTTCTTTTAACAAATGTAATGTCCTCCCCCTTTTTGTAACAACAAGATAGCTATTATTTTACTCCCCCTTTCTAAATGAAATATAGCTTATTTAACAAGATCTCCCCCTTAATGATTGACAAATAGCTCATAATATTAAGTCCCCCATCTATATACTAATGATGAAAGGATAGGGTAAAGGGTTTTACGTCACCTACCATGGCCAATAAAATGGCCCAAATGGAGGTGGTGGATGCCATATTAGATGGGGCTCCCATCCGTAGCTTGGAGGCCCAGGCATTGGTGCTGGTCTCTAGTCCGGCGATCGATGTGCAGCTGGTTGTTCGGTTGTTCATCGTCTCGTCGGTCATCTTGTCCTTCTTCTTGGTCTGCCCTTTGGTCCTCCCAACTCGAGTTAACCGTTCTTGAGCTTGTAGGTCCAATCTCTTGTATTATAGTCACCTTTGAAACCTACAAAATAAGATTCTAACTTTTTCTTCAGTATCCAAGTGAGCTTGGATCCGAATTTGTTAGCAGGTCTCCTTGATGGAGATCCTTTCTTAATCTTAGGGCTATGCAAATTATCTATTTTGTTGATTAATTTGCTGCAATTTTCCCTAAGACATGTGATTTCTTTTTCTATAATATTCATCTTAGTCTTTAAATCAGAAATTTCTAATTTTAGACTGGCATTTTCCCTAATCAATTTAGTATTTTTACTGATTAAATCTTTATTTTAAAATAACAGGTTATTATCTTTAGGACTAGCTTCTAGATCTTTAAGTTGTTTTTCTAACCTTTCATTTTCACTTTCAAGAAAACTAAGGTTCTTTTTAATACTTTTATTTTCTACCTTAGGTGATTTACTAAGTTCAAATAGCTCATCAAAAGCATCTTGTAAATCGGAATGTACGTCATTGCCGGAGTCTCTTTCGCTGTCGCCGTCTATTGCCATGAAGCCCATGCAGGCGATTTCTTCCTTAGGATTCCCTTCTTCCTCCGAGCTTGAGTCATCCCACGTTGCTTGGAATGCCTTCTTCTTAGACTTCTTCTCCTTTTCCTTCTTCTTCTCCTTCTTGAGAAGTGGGCATTCTGGTCATAGATGCCCTTTCTCGTTGCAGTGATAGCAACGTCTCAGGCTTTCCTTCTTCTCCTTTTCTTTGATTCCCTACAAAACTTGGAAAACTTTTTAAGTAAAAACTTAAAGTCTTCATCATCGGAACTTACCTCGCTATCTGGTGCGGCTCTGAATGCGAGGGTCTTCTTCGATTTTAGCTCTAGTGTATCCTTTTTCTTCTACTTCATCTTTGTCCCGTACACCATTAGATTGCCTAGGAGATCTTCCATGTTGAGCTCCTCCACCTCGTTCACCTCCTCGATGGTGGTGACCTTCTGCTCCCATTCCGATCCAAGGGAATGGAGTAGCTTTCCTTGAAGCTCCCCCTTGATAAAGGTCTTACCTAAAGCTTTTAAACTATTTACTATGAGAGTGAACCTAGTGTTCATCTCACCTAAAGATTCATTAGACTTCATAGAAAAAGATTCAAACTCTTGAGAAAGTAATTTTATTTTAGAAGTCTTCACCTTTAAGGTACCTTTGTGAGTTACCTCGAGTGTGTGCCAAATCTCGTATGCAGTGGCGCATTGCGAGATTCTGTTGAAATCCTCTAGGCTAAGTGCACAGTAGAACACATTCATTGTCTTTGCGTTGAGAGAGAGCTCCCGGATTTGTTGTTGTGAGTAGCCTCCTGCGGGTTTGTCTGGGATGTAAAATGACGTCTCGCATCTGGCCCAAATCGTGAAGTTATTGGCTTGTAGCCAAGTCTTCATCCGCAGCATCCAGTATGGGTAGTTGTTCCTGTCAAAGAATGGCGGTCTAGTGGTAGACTACCCCTCCAGAATCCTCATCATGTAACTACTCCCCTCCATCGGATCCTCACCGGTGTGCAACATCGAAAATGCGGAACCTACTCTGATACCAATTGTAAATTCCCTTACTCGGGGGGGTGAGATCAACATGATGTAAAAATTGCAGAATTAAAAATATAACAATCTCACAAAATAACAATCACACAATATGCACAAGTACTTTTAGATGGAAACCCAACCCGAGTGAAAACCACCACCTAACCCTCTCAAGTTACGATTTTCCAATCGGCCAAGTCAATGAAATCCACTAACTGAATCACTTAAATGAGGGTGATTCAACCTCTTACAACAACACTACTTTGAAGGAGGGTAGTGTGCCTCAAACCCCTTCTCTTCATGAGAAGGATTTTGTCCCTCGATGGAGATGAGAATTCGCAACGCGAATCCCAACCAAATAACAAAGTAAAAGATACAAGAATAGTCCTATAGAGCCAACAAAGTAATTCTTAAACTAACTTCTATGGGAGTTAGGAAACTTCCCTTTGGTGGAAGTGCATCGACGACACAGATGTGTGAACTACGCAATGGCACAATCGTGCACTCGTGAACTACGATGGAGAGTGGGTGCACAATTGGATTGAAGCTCCTTAGAAGTAGAACTAGGCTTGGAGAGCTAGAGCTTACTTCTTAAGATCAAAAGACACAAAATGATGTGAAAGTGTATTGCTTGGTGTGACTTTGAGTGGAAAAGGTTCTCTTCTATTTATAGAGGACCTAGGAAGGCTTTGGAAGGCCTTGGAAGGCTTCCATAGCCATTGGGTGCAAGGCTCAAGAGTATCAAGCCAAAGTCAGAAATAATCATGATTCTGAAAGGGTCATCGACATCTGTTCCTAGCTTCAGATGTTTGGAAAACCCGTTTAAGACATTTGGGAACTAAGTCAGATGTTTGATTTTAGGCGGGTTTCCTTCTTGACTTGAATTAGATCGAAACAGGGTTCTAGTGAAAGTCCATCAAATGACACACATGACGTCTGGCACAAGGTCTGGATGTCTGGAAACCTATTTGTTCTGCAGGAATGGATTCCCAAGAAGGGTAACGGCTACAAGATCTGCCAAAGGCAATTTTAGGTCAATCGAGGCAAAACGGTCGCATATCAGACGTCTGGGATCACTTACGGACATCTGATAATGTCTGATATAACCTAATTGTCAGATTCCTCAACATTTGCGTGGGCAGCCAACGTTCCACTAATTGGACGTCTAGCAAAGGCATCAGATGTCTTCCAAGACATCTGATTTCATCAGACAGAACTCAGTCCAGCCTAAACAATCGAACGTCTGAGTCAACAGTCAGATGTCATATAAGTTTTTACCAGACATCTAAAATCTAGATTAGACGTTTGAAAAGGCTATCTAAACCATATTTTTATTTTCTAAGTTCTCTATATAAAACCTAAGTATCCTAGGGTAGTGTAGGTGTTCCTAGGACAACTTTAAGGGTTCTTTGAGGCTCTTTAACATAAGATCTAAGACATAAATAAAGAGCAACAAAAGAAATAAAAATACATAGTACAAAGGAAAGGAAATCTATCCTATTCTTCATCTCCTTCCTTCTTAAAGCTATCACTCCTCGCGAAGCTCCTTTGTTCTCAATCAAGCACCTCCAATCCGTCATGGATGCAAGCTCGAACTCCGTCTAACCACATCTCCATTTGCAATTAATCATAAAATGTAAGACTTCAAGTGCAAATGTTAAATGACACATGTTCTGTTATCATCAAAATAAACTATCGTGGTGCTCTAGCATTAACACTAGGTTGATTAGGTTAGGTTCTAGTGGGTTTAGATCAAGGTAGGTCACAAATTAGGGTTGTAAACCCTAATTCACTGAATTAAAGTGCAATTAAACTTAATACAAGTTTAATTGGGAGTGTGAAAACTTAATTGAGAGTAAAACAACTCAATTAAGTTAGGTCTAGGTCAATTGGACTCTCACTAAGTCCAATTGGATAGTGTGTGCTAGGATCAGGGCTCAATTAGACTCAATGACTCCAATTGAATAGGTTGATTGAATTGACTAAGATCCAAGTCAATTAGGTTTAGTGAGGACCTAATTAGGGCCCTAAGGAGGTCTAGAGATGATGTACTAGGGTTAGGGAACCTTAATTTAGGTTCCTAAGAGGTTAGAATTGGGTTTAGGGGACTAGAGATCCAAGATCAAGCCTTGAATTCCAAAACAGGAATTGGAGGATAATATCAGACATCTAATAAAGTTGTCAGACATCTTATAGTGAAAAATTAGAAGTCCAAACTTGTTGTCTGGATGTCCTATCAGAGTTAGGAGGGATTTTTGGTTCTATTTTGGGTATTTTGCAAAAATTAGACGTCTGGCCAAGTGTCTGGACGTCCAATAACACTGCAGAAGTGGGTTTAAAGTGTGCGGGAGTTGGCTAAGGGTTCTGGACGTCCTATAACTCATCTGGACATCCAGATAGAGGCTAGAATTAGGGTTTTAAGGTTTCCTAGGGTGCAGTGACCTAATCTAAGGGTGGCTAAGGCTTGGGGAGGCTTCTAGGTTGTCCTAGGGCTAGGATGGACCTAAGTTCTTCACAATTTATTGCTTTATTCCTACTTAATAGAATAGCATACCTTAACTCCATTACATTATTATCTACTGTATCTAATCTAGGTCTTCCGCTCCAGCTCTACTGTAACACCAATTATTCTTTATTTTTCAGATCCATCTTTAGATCCAACTTTAGATCCAGCTTTTGATCAGCTTATTACCTGCAATTGACATAATGCACCTAATCAGTACATTACAGCATTATTTTATGCATAGCTAAAAGAAAGTAGTAAAGGTGCTAGTAATGCTTATGCATCATGAATTACCCTAACTTATGCTAAGTCCTAGCCTAACTTAGGTCAATTATGACCTATGATTACTGCATAATCAATAGGGGAGTATCAAAGGTCATCTAAGGAGGCCACATGTTTGCAAAATATGTCTCTTACTTGGAAATCGAGCTCAACTTTCTTTTTGGTGTTTTTCAATATATATATTTTTTGTGGTTTTGAAATAACAACAACACGAGTTTTGTTGCCAACGGAAAATGACTAACACCTAACTCACCACACTACTACTAAAGTGACAAGCAGAGCCTCTCCCTAAGCTCACTCTAGGCACATGGAGGCCTAGAGTAATTAGGGAGAGTGGGTGAAAAGTGCTAGAACCTAGATTATAAAAATCGCAACAAAATTGAATATAATTGAAGGCAACTTGTTTGATGCAAATGTGTTTTACATAAAAGCCTAGAAGAGGAATGCTTCTACTACTAGCAACAAAAATAAAAATAAATAAAATAAAAATCCTAATGTTGTTGGTGAAGACGAGATGGATACTTCTTGCACCAAGCCTGGTAGCTCCCGCACTTGAAAAGATCTCCAACTCCTTCCTTCTACAGCTTTTCAAGAGCGGTTTCCTCTAAGGCAAGCTCACAGGGGGCATGCCCTAAGCCTCTCTTCTAGGGTGGATGTCCACCCTAAGTACTTCTCCCTTGCCTGCCCTTCCTCCTTGATGAAGATGCTCCTCCTTCTTGGCGTGGCACAAGAAGAGGGAAGGGAAAGAAGGCACCAAGGGTGATGGTAGGATGCCCCCTTAATCTCTTTCTCTTCTCCTTCTTGTTGGTCGAGAGTTGTGGGTGGGACAAAGCGGGAATATACACTAATTGAAGATGATTTTTTTGGTGGAATGTGATAGGTTTTTATAGAGGTAGAAGGCGGTAGGGTTGGCATGAATAGGTGGAGGGCTAGGATTGATTCTAGGGGTGGTTATGGGTGGTTAGGTTGATCCAAGGGCTAGGGTTAAATAGAGCTAAATGAGGGGGCACAAAGGGGGGTAGTTATGACTTTGGTGCCCTTAGGATTGGCACCAAAATGGGCCTTCTAGAGGCTATTAGGTGGCTCCATCTTAGGGTTCTATAAGGGGGGTATGTGGATGGCTAGGATGGGTTATATGGGTAGGTGTAGGGTGGATAAAGGGGCTGAAAGTTGGCACCAAAATGGAGGTGGTTAGGGTTAGTTTTGGCACCAAGTTTTGGTGTCTTTTGGTGGTTGGTTGAGGGGAGAAAGGTGGTGAAGGTGGTGGCGCCAATGGGAGTAGGGTCGAGCTAGCTAAGGTGAGCTAGGTAGGGCTTAGTTGGTGGAGCTAGTTAGGTAGGGTTTTTGGGTGGTTAATGGCAAAGGGAGCTAGAGTCCAGCTAAGGTAAGCTAAGCTAAGATAAGCTAGCTTAGCTAGTAATGGTGTAGAGGAGTAGGCAATGGGAGCTTGGGTTTGAGGAGACGAGCTGGACAGAAAAAGTTTGGAGCTGACTAGAGCTGGCAGCTGCTGAAAGGGGTGGCATGGAGCTACTTTAGTTGGCTTAGCTTGCTAGATCTTTGCTAGTTGCTAGGCCAAGCTAAAGTAGACTAGTTTCTACCAAAAGGAGCTTAGGTGAGCTAGGTCTGGTGCTTCCAGGGAGGATCAAGATGGTTGAGGTAGCCAAGTTAGCTTAGCTCAACTAAGTTGAGCTAAGCTAAGCCCCCAAGAGCTGAACTTGAGCTTCGTGAGCTGAAAAGAAGTCACCTTCAACTGGTTGGAGTTGAGTGGAGCTGGATCAAGCTGGTCTTGAGCTGAGGTGAACTCCAATCAAGTTAGCTGAGCTGGCTAGAGCTCCCTGTGAACTAATGGGAGCTGAGATGAGCTAGACTCAGGTAAGTTGAGTTGGATCTGAGCTGACCTGAGACAAGGTGAGCTAAGATGAGGTCTCTTAAGCTGCCATTCAATTGAGATGAGTTGAATGGAGCTAGGATGGGCTAACACTAGTTCAGGTGATCTAGATTCCAGCTATGGTAAGCTAGATCAAGCTGAGTTCTAGCTGTTTTGAGCTTGTCCTTCACCAGTTGCCTTCCTGAGTGCTAGTGTTCTAGGGATCTAGCAATCTGCTTATCCCTAACACTCACAAAAACACAAGGAATGCAATGGATGCCTAACCTAATTAATGCCTAAATGCAACTCAAAAACCCATTTGCGGAGTAAAATCCTAGGAGCTAGGTTTGTTTTAATGCATAAGAATGATGATAAACTGGAGTTTATCATAGCCCTGACTGCATTATTCAAAGCATTGGTCATAATCACAAGTGGGGTTGTCCAAGCCGGTTGTTGCAACACCAAGGCATAGGTGATGGCTATTTTTAATAAATCGAATGGCTTGCAACATTCATCGAACTCAAATGGCTTATCTTTAGCTAAACGATTGCTTAAGGGCTAAGCAACCTCTGAGATGTCCTTAATGAACCTCCGATAAAAACCCACATGAGGAAGAAACAAATGAATTTGTTTAACGGATGTGGGTGGGGAATGTTTAGAGATAGCACCAACCCTAGCTGCATCAACTTAAATGCCCTAGTTAGAGACCACATGACTGAAGATAATGCCTTCTTGTGTCATGAAGTGACTCTTTTCCCAGCTAAGGATCGATCGAGTTTTTATGCATCTCTTATGGATCAAATCTAGGTTAGCCATGTGATGCGTGGGTTTTCACTCAACTCAGTAATCAAGTTAATTTCACTTAATTAAGAGTAGAAGAAATCACTTAGGTTAACTTGAAGTTGTGTCGGTTGTATAATATAGGGTCGAATTAACCTAACATTTTAGAAATTTTTACTGGTTGAGTCCCGGTCATTCACTCGGAGGCATAATAATTTTCTCCAAATTCACCAATTTTCTTTTATCTCTTTAAGTTTAGGAGGTATAACTAGTTTGATTTTCAAAATATGAACTTTGTCAAAATATTTAAACTATAAAGGATGTACAAAATTCCATATGCATAACATATTTACTCAAAATGATCTACTTTATTAACAAGTAAACATGCTAGTTTTTCAATTTTATTTCATTCTAAGAAATTAAGGCAATTAAAAAGTTATCCAATTAAAGCATGCCTTTTTACATTTAAGAACAAAAAGATAATGATGCAAGAAAAATTCATTTATTTTCATCTCTCTTCAGCCGCTAATCCTCTTCTCTCTTATTTTCTTCTTTATCTCTCGAACTCTCTTTCCTTACCTTTCTTGTGTTGTTCCTGCCTTCTTATCCTCCTTCTCTTCTTTTTTCCTTTAATTTTCTCGTACCTTCTCTTCTCCCCTTAGTTTTTCTCCTTTGTTCCTTAGTCTTTTTTTCCTTAACATTCCTTAGCACCTATGCCTTCTTCTTTAGCTTTCAGCTTCAACACTTAGCATCCTTAAGCAGCATCTCTTTTCCTTAAGCTTTCAGTTGAACTGGGTTTTTTTACTTTTTTAACCAAAAGTTTTTTTTATTTATGGTGAGGTCCTTTCGAGGATACACAGCACCCTGAGACCAGGGTGGGACCAGACCCTACTCGGTCCTCGCCTAATCTCAGTTAGGTTCGTTTCGGTTCATTAGTTAATTGGTTCACAGTCTCGAGCCACATCGGCTCAACCCGGCCTCCCAGGGCACACTCTCCCTCCCAGGGCACAATCACTTTCGCACGCCCCCAAGGGTGCACACCCAGAGGCGTAAGCCCGCACACACAAACATGCAATGCTCAGATCAGAACAGATGGAATCAAAATCGGAGCACCGAGTGCTCACGATGGCATAGCCAAGGAAACAAATTGGTTTTATCCCCAGGCACGCGCTCGTGATTAACCGAGGTGGGACTAACTTACCCCTTCCAGACCCGAATTCAAATGTTCATAACTTTCTACCCAGAGCTCCAAATTGAATGATTTCAAGTTTGTTGGAAAGCTCTAAGGGTAATCTACATAATTACAGGGTCAATTTAATGTTTTAATGATGTTTTGATCTTCAATTTAAAAGATGAAATCAGGGGTTCCTACAGGGTTTTTACTAGCCTGGAAATAGTTTTTATTTCAGGAGAGTCCTCAGATGGACTTCTCTCTTCTATTAAAAGGTCTGTACATGTGATATAAATGATTCAGCATCTATTAGGATAGATTTTAAACTCTTAAGACCTTCAGAACCTGCAGAGAAGCTTTTCTCTTCTCTGAAAGCTTCAAAGTTTGATTTTCAGACAACAATATGTGCAACAATCACTTTAAAGTGTTCCTAATCTATTTAGATTAATTCTAAGGGTTATAACAAATCAATTTGGGCAGGTTTTAAGTTTAAATTTCATCAAAACAGTACTCCTGTTGGTTTGGGTTCGAAAGTAACCCAAATTTGCAGAAACTAAATACTCACACATTCATTCATCTGAGCTTACTTTAATTAGTTTCATATCATCAAATAAGATCCCAAAAACAGTTTCCACTCCTCAAAATCTCAATTCAAGCTCATAACTCCATTATCAGACTCATGTTTGACTGTGGAAGCTCAAAAATTGACTTTCTGTTTAAAGCTTCCTCCAAGGAAATTAATGCCTAAAATAGTCTTCTTATCATCTAGAACTTATTCAGATCTTCAGAAAGTTGTTTCAACCTTAATTACTAGGGTTTCAGGCTCGCCGGCTTAACTAAAATTGGTGTGTGTTTGACAGAGTCAAGGGAAGATTACTACAATGTTTTGAGGGTTAAAATAGCTTCAGTGCATTGCACCGAAGCTTCTGAGCTCATTAAATGCTTCTCAAATCCTTCCTTACAGACTTCTCCAACTCGTCGAAGTTGGGGATGAAGAAGTTACATCTATAGCTCCAGTGGTTATATCCTCAAACAAATTTCTTTAGAACAGTTAGTAATCCTTATTAAACTATTCTAGAGCTACTTAGCAAGTTCTAGAGGCTGTAACACAAAAATGGCTCGTCGGAGATCGCCGGAGCTCCGGTGAGTCCAGAAAATGTAGAATTGTATATACAGATTGACAAAACTAACCATTTTTAATCCAAAAATGATCCTGAGATTGCAAGAACCTCAGTATCACATTTAATTCCTCATTTGGTCATTAAAATTAAGATTTGACAGTAAGTTTGTTTTCTTAAAAGATTTGAGTGGTTAAAGCTCAGGACTTGATTTAACTACTCAATTGAGAGGTTAAATCAAGTCAACAGAAGTTAATATTCGTAAATATATATTTAATTTATAGTTTGAACTATTCCTAAGTTGCCATGGATAGCGAGCTCAGGAGCTTAATTAAATTTGGGCATTTAATTATAGATGATAATAATAGGTATTATAATGTTGATTAGGGTTCATTAGTGATGGTAGGTGATGAAAGAACCCAGTGAAGGTGAAATTAAATCAACTACAGTCACCATGGACAGTGTCAATAGTCGGTGAAGGTGAGATTTGAATTAGGCATTTAGGTGATTTAATTAATGATTAAGTGAATTAGAAGTGAACATGGAAGATACAGGAAGGTGAACAATGAGTTAGAAGACAAAATTAAAACTCTAGCGAGCTCAAGGAACTCGTCGGAGTCGGAGGAGATGAAACTAAAATATGAAATTACTCTAACCTAACTAACTAAACTAACTAACTAAGCTAGCCTACTCCTACTCCGACTCCTAGTCTACTGTTACCTGGACGAAGGGGTTAATAGGGTTCCAGCAAAGGTTCATAGTGGATGATGAAATCAGATGGTGGAAGAAAGATCTCCGGCAGGCGGATTTGTGGTGGAGCAGAGGAATCCTTAGGTCGGCGCCTTTGTCAGAGGTGTGGAAGACCTCGGTGGATCTCCTCGGCTACTTAAAATGGACGGAGGAAGTCGGAAGATGGAATGGGGAATCGCTGGAGTTTTGGACGAATAGCCTATCGAAGTCAGCTACAGTGTTAGAATAGGGAAGGGAGACAACTTGCTTGAAATCAGAGGTGTGAGGGGGTATTTATAGCAGTTTACGGCGAAGAGAATGGTGGGGTCTGGCCGAAAAAGGAGCTTGAGGAGCTAAACCTACGTCGTCGTCTCCGACGACGGTGAGGTTATCTCCCACTGAAAAATAGGATTCTCGATTAATCCAGACCGATGGATGAAGTGGAGGTGGTGAGCGCAAGCTGCAAAAGCTTGGGCAAAGTGGAATGATGTCGACAGGGCAGTGATCATGCGGTGGTGTGACTCTCTGCCGCCAGCCGTTCATTCGGCTGGAGAAGAAGAAGAAGACGAAGAGGGACTTAGAAGTAATAAAATTGAAGGACCTGTC
The DNA here is from genome assembly GCA_037157565.1 of Thalassia testudinum. Lineage (NCBI taxonomy): Eukaryota > Viridiplantae > Streptophyta > Magnoliopsida > Alismatales > Hydrocharitaceae > Thalassia > Thalassia testudinum. The sequence continues at coordinate 123,064,684 of JAZHRO010000014.1, read as the reverse complement.
TGCGAAATAAGGACCCGACTGTAATGAATATTAAGGACTAAAATGTAAACCCACGTTTTGACGGTTTATTTTAATTTAGATCATTTTCAACTTTTTATATATGTTAGTAAATAAGGTAAATATTATGTTTACAACTTGAATTTAATTTTTGACCTTTTTAGGTTAATTTATTAGATTAAGTAAAATTACTTAAGTTATTACATACTTAGGTATACATTATATTTAAGTTACTTCTCTTATTAGTTAAGGAAATGATTAATAGGATTTCCAGTCCAATTATTATCTAAATTATTAATAATGTTAATTGAATGATAAAATGTGATTTTTAACTTATTTTAAGGTCCTTAGCTAAATATCCCTTATTCTACAATTAACCCTTGCATATTCATAACCCTAGCTAATTAACTAGGAAGACTAGTTAATTAGGGGTAATTAGAGATCATGATGAGTGTCTCAACATACCCGCAAGCCAAAGTTTTTCTTGTCCCTAGCAAAATTAACTAAGACTATGATGATTTAAAGCACTTGGATTTAAGTTATTATAAATAGTAACAATGTAGAGGAAAGCTTAGGCCGGAAATTTTTAAATTTAATATAAATGATTAATGTATAGAGGATGTGTGAAAATTTTCTTACTTAGACATATACTTATAACATTTTCAAAATACACTTAAAACAATTTGTAAACAAGAAACTTTATTTTGAATTAGAATTCTTCAACAATCTCTTAATCTTTGTAACTATTGTTAACTCAAATTAGAAAACAAAGTGTTTTAAGAAAAACAAAACTTAAGGATTGAGAATTAAAACTCAAAAACTCAAATAGATTTAAGTTAATCCTTTATTTATGATATTTGACTTTTATCAATATAAGTTTAAGCAAATTAACCAGATACTCATTATTAATCAAATTTAGAGTAGCAAAACTCTAATTTACTAATCTACAACACTAAAGATTAACTTCTAGACCTAGGATTTTGTCAATTCTTCTACTTTAGGTCTCAACTTAAAATCTTCAAAACCCAATTTCTTAGGCTTCACTGCCCAGTACCAAGGTTCAGTAGCTATGATTTTAAAACATCTGTGCTTAGTGAAGAGAATTGTCCTAAAGACATCCAAAGTTGAAAAAATCCAGATCTTAAGACATCACTTTCCAATCCCAATTATGCCAATTCAAGCCTTTGGCTTGGCCTTACTCAAGTTTGGTTGCTTTCTCCACATCAGTTTTCTATCTTGAGGTCAACACTTTTTGTGTATATCTCCCCGATGGACCACTGGGTCTCTTATTCCTAATATTTTTTTCTCCACATTTTTTTTCTCTTTTTTTATAGGTTAGAACACCCATTTGTAGTGAGGTGTTCTTTTTATTTTTGATGGAAGGAACGGTAGCATCCATTTGTAACGAGATGCTTTTATTTATTCATGAAAAATTCCATAAGTACCCATTTTTAGTGAGGCACTTAACTGCAGGGTGTTTTATTTATTTATTTCTTTTTCTTTTCCCCCTTCTCATTTTTCTTACTAACATTATTCTCCAAATCCTTTTTCTAGGTGAGTGGCACATCCTTCACCCTTTCAAGAACCACCCTGCGAAAATCCTTGGACTAAAGAGGATTCAGAATTGATCTCTTAACCTCTGTATTTTCGCAGTCTCAGATGTTAACAAGACAATTCTATGTGAGTGAATTTTAGATGTTTAGGTTACTTAGCTCTCAAACCAGAGCTTGGACAACAATACCCTTTACTCTTAGGTTCTTTAAATTTTTAGTTTCCTACTATAGGATCCGTCAAGACAAAATTTACCAAGTCTAGTTATTTATTTCTAGGTTGTAAGTTTTGTAAACTAAAATTCTACCAACTCTCTATCTAATTAACTCTGAATATCTAGCCTTTTACTTAACTTTACGATAAAATCAAAATTTCAAAAATCAAAAGATTACTTAATCTAATTGATTAAAATGTTATAATTCAATTCCAAAACATAAGTTTAAAATCTTAACACACTTAGCTTCTTAATTCAAATAAGAATAGAAAAATAAATCATTAAAAGATTTAAAAGATTCCTAAATTCAAATAAAATCTTGTTTTAAAAATTTTAAACACAAAAGTGTGTTTTTACAAAATGTTTAAAGTAAAATCTAATTAAGAATTGAATGCTCTTAAATATTTATATATATTCTATATACATTTTACACTTCTGACCTAAAAGAAAATAAAAGCTCTTAATTATAATATATATACATTCTTCTTCTTTTCTTCTTTATTAAAAATGAATAAACCCCTCTTATTATTTTTATGAATTTTCTTTTTAATTTTTGTATTTATATATTTTTATTTTTATGTATATAAGATTTTTTTCGAAAATTTTTCAAATTTTTATGAAATTTTTGAATTTTTAAAATTTTTATCAGTTTTAGAATTTTTATTTTTTAAAATTTCTTGGATATTTAATTTTTATGTGTTTTTTATTTTTTAAACCAACACTTAAAGTAAAAATTTCACTTCAACACCCGCCCAAGCCAAAATTTTACAATGTCCTCATTGTAAGAAAGGTGAAAAATATATGAAGTGAAATTTTAAAAGTAAGTGTATATGAAAATCAAAAAGGGTAAAAATAGGAAACAATTATATACAAGTGCTAAGCTTTACGCCTTCAGCTAGGCGTAAACCCTAGTCAAGAACTCCTAAAAAGAATAGTTATACGGTAAAAATAAAGGAGTTACGAAAGAATTAGATCAAAGGAAATAGGAAACAGATTAGAAACCACACAATCAAAACTCATCTTGAAATTGCCTAGAATAGATCTCGTAGATCCTAGAATCAGATTCTCGTGAAAATCTTAGAAAAATTAGAGTGAATTTCATGTGAAGAAAAGATCTGATTTAGGTTGAGATGTAGAACATTTAAGACTAAGGCAATTCAAAAATGTTTCCACAAGTTCAGAAGATCAGCAAAATCAGTTTTGGTTCTTAATAATGGTCAGTCATTTTGGCACAAAATAGGTTGTTGATGCGGGTTTGATGGGTTATTTTCAGGTAATACAGAGGACAGATTATGATTAGAATCAAAGGCCTGATTAATGAAGTGGACTTGGCTTTAGTTTTGCCTAGGATTTGGCAGATTCCTAGGATTCGGAATTGGCTGAGATGGAAGAGTACCTAGCTGACGAGACTCAACCAAATGCTTAATTTGATTTCGTAAATCAGCTAATTCTACCTTACATTGCCTATGGATCTCAGCGAGAGCTTCAACATTTTGTCACTGACTCTCTGACACAGCTCTTAAAATATTATCTAGCTGTGTATCTCTATTAGGCCTAGAGTAATTCTGCATACTCATCGGGCTAGGCCTTAAATTTGATTGTTGAGATGCAAAGTAGGCGGATTAAAATGGGTCTGATTTGGATATGATGGTCTTTGATTTTGATTTAGGTCAGCCCAAGAAAAATTAGGGTGGCTTCTCCATCCAGGATTATAGGTATTTGAATAAAGGTTTGGTCTTGGAATATTTTCCTGGATGGCGTGTAATCCTAAAAGATATGGCATGTTTTCTGCAACAGTAAAGGGTGGGGAAAAGGGTGGGTAACATTGTGGGACAAAGGTCCCTCCTTGGGTTGGTGAAGGAGTAGATAGCAAACCCAAGGAAGATGGATCTCTAGAATCCAGATTATTGACAAATTCCCTCCCCGCGGGAATTTACGAAATAGGTAAATACGTAGGATTCGTGGCAAGTAGAGACGTAAGATTCTTCATTGTGTTTCTAACCTCGTCGAGATGATTTGCTACGATATCTACTTTGTCTAGTTTTTCTGCAATAATCTCTAAATCCTTTGAACTGGACTGATTACCGATCTCGTGAATGCCCTTTTGCGGATTTTGGTGATTCGTATTCGTGCCCCACAAAAATTGTGACATAGATTCATTATTGATCATGTTTTCAACCATCCCTTCAAATAATTCTAAAGTGGATTTGGCGTCGCGATTTAGAAAATTCCCTCCACAAGAGGCATCGACTAGATTGTGAATGCCCTCTTGTAAACCATAATAAAAGATATGCATGAGTTGCCAATGAGGGATGTCATGATTTGGGCATTTCCTTTGCAATTCATGAAAACGTTCCCACGCTTCATGAATTGGTTCTCCTTGATTTTGATTGAAAGTAGTAATAGCTCGCCTTAAAGCATTGGTTCGACCAATTGGAAAGAATTTCTTCAAAAATGCAGATTCGAGTTCAGCCCAAGTTGAGATTGGTCTTGCTATAGTTCTATACCAATAAGCTACTTTAGCTTTAAGTCTAAAAGAGAACATTTTCATTAGTAGGATTTCCCTATTTTAATTTTTAGGACCAAGAGTTTGAGATAAATTTTTAAGATCTTCAATGTGTTGAAATGGATCCTCAGATGCTAATCCGTGAAAGTGGGGGATTAAGAGTATAATGTTTGGCTTTAATTCTGGATCATTTTCCCAAATAGGAATCCTAACATTAGGCTCTACTTGTGCATTAGATGGGTTATAATAATCTCGAAGTAGAGGCCTTGGATGATTGATCGGTAAATCAGGATTTTCAAAACTCGCCTTAGGTCAAGGTGAAGAACGGGTTTGCAAAGTTTGTAGATTATTTAAGGCTACTATTAATAAATTGATTTGTCTTGTTTGCTCTAGCATCCTAAGGTTCTGGTTCAGGAGCACCTCATGAACATCAAAAGGCAGCATCTCCCCCTGACCAGAAGAAGAAGGGATCTCGGGATTAAGATTCTACATTGGATCCATAGAAGTAGATGGATCAGACGAGAAAACCATTGGTTGCTTATCTGCAACTGGCCTAGGATCACCTGTCAACGATGGTGCAAGAGGTAGATGCAAGGATCGCCTCCCATCCATAAATGGAAAATAAATGTGCAAAGGCACACGCACACCACCGATAAGAAAACAACAGCACAAAAAACATGCAAAACAGCGCAAAAGATAGGGGTTTTGCTCTTCTTTCAAAGGAAAGAAGAAATTCCTAAAGTATGCAAAGTAATTTGATGCAAACAAATAGAGTAACAGTATCAAAATACGCATCCTAATTCATGTCTATGCAAGTGCATACCTTAAAGCTCAAAGGTCTAAGGTCTAGGATCGAGACCGCTCACTACTGGCTCCCTAGGGCTCTAGTATTGAGATAGACTTATTGATCTTTGGCCAAAGCCCTAAGAGGTGCAAAGAGGAGAGATAGAAAAATAGACTCGTGTGACTCTAGTGATCGCGTTGTGTGCAAGATAGCGTGCAACAGACGATATCGATATAAAAACCCGCATGCACTCTGCAAATAGATTTAAGTCACCAATTTTGCCTCCTCCTTTTAGTTAATCATTTTCAAAAATATATCAATTAAACTACAGTGGCCGCTTTTTATATCTTTTCAAAGAAAAATATGTGGTCTTTTTAATTCTCAAAAGACAGGGATCTACGTGGGTTTTCTCATGTTTCCTGCTGATGCGAGAAAAATAATTAAAAAAAAAATTTCCCGAGTCAGATCACTATTAATACTAGCAGGAAATGCACTCCTAAGAGTATGCCTATAATATGCTGCTGTTAATCAGAAAAGATGTATTTTTGCATTTTTTTGTTTTTAAATGCAACAAAACAAAAGATTAAGAAATACTTACAAAAATGAAAACAGTAAAACGGATTCCCACCTTCTCCTAAGATTACCTACAGAGGTAAACCTAAAAAGAAGACAGAAAATAAAATAAAAATAAAACAAAACACACTAATTAAACCAAAAGTTAGTAAAAACAAAAATATATTTACAAAATACCTCCTAATTAAATAATTAATCCTTTAAATTTTAGTGAATCAAAATATTGCCTCCCCGGCAACGGCACCAATAAAATGATGCGTGGGTTTTCACTCAACTCAGTAATCAAGTTAATTTCACTTAATTAAGAGTAGAAGAAATCACTTATGTTAACTCGAAGTTGTGTCGGTTGTGTAATATAGGATCGAATTAACCTAACATTTTAGAAATTTTTACTGGTTGAGTCCAGGTCGTTCACTGGGAGGCATAATAATTTTCTCCAAATTCTCCAATTTTCTTTTATCTCTTTAAGTTTAGGAGGTATAACTAGTTTGATTTTCAAAATATAAATTTTGTCAAAATATTTAAACTATAAAGGATATACAAAATTCCATATGCAAAACATATTTACTCAAAATGATCTACTTTATTAAGTAAACCTGCTAGTTTTTCAATTTTATTTTATTCTAAGAAATTAAGGCAATTAAAAAGTTATCCAATTAAAGCATGCCTTTTTACATTTAAGAACAAAAAGATAATGATGCAAGAAAAATTCATTTATTTTCATCTCTCTTGAGCCTCTAATCCTCTTCTCTCTTATTTTCTTCTTTATCTCTCGAACTCTCTTTCCTTACCTTTCTTGTGCTGCTCCTACCTTCTTATCCTCCTTCCCTTCTTTTTTCCTTTAATCTTCTCCTGCCTTCTCTTCTTCCCTTAGTTTTTCTCCTTTGTTCCTTAGTCTTTTTTTCCATAACGTTCCTTAGCGCCTGTGCCTTCTTCTCTAGCTTTCAGCTTCAACACTTAGCATCCTTCAGCGGCTTCTCATTTCATTAAGCTTTCAGCTGAATTGGGTTTTTTTACTTTTTTAACCAAAAGTTTTTTTTATTTGCGGCAAGGTCCTTTCGAGGATACACAGCACCCTGAGACCAAGGTGGGACTAGGCCCTACTTGTTCCTTGCTTAATCTCAGTTAGGTTCATTTCGGTTCATTTGTTAATCGATTCACAGTCTCGAGCCACATCGGCTCAACTCGGCCTCCCAGGCCACACTCGCCCTCCCAGGGCACAATCACTTTCGCACGCCCCCAAAGGTGCACACCTGCAGGCATAAGCCTGCACACACAGACATGCAATGCTCAGATCAGAACAGATGGAATCAACTCGGTGTGCTGAGCGCTGACGACTTCATAGCCAAGGAAACAAATTGGTTTTATCCCTAGGCGCACGCTCGGGAATAACCGAGGCGGGACTAACTTACCCCTTCCAGACCCGAATTGAAATGTTCATAACTTTCTACCCTGAGCTCCAAATTGAATGATTTCAAGTTTGCTGGAAAGCTCTAAGGGTAATCTACACAATTATAGGGTCAATTTAATGTTTTAATGATGTTTTGCTCTTCAATTTAAAAGATGAAATCAGCGGTTTCTACGGGGTTTTAACTAGCCTAGAAGTAGTTTTTATGTCAGGAGAGTCCTCATATGGACTTCTTTCTTCTATTAAAAGGTCTGTAAATGTGATATAAATGATTCCTCATCTGTTAGGATAGATTTTAAACTCTTAAGACCTTCAGAACCTGCAGAGAAGCTTTTCACTTCTTTGAAAGCTTTAGAGTTTGATTTTCAGACATCAATATGTGCAACAAAAACTTTAAAGTGTTCCTAATCTATTTAGATTAATTCTAAGGGTTATAACAAATCAATCTGGGTAGGTTTTAAGTTTAAATTTCATCAGAACAGTACTCCTGCTAGTTTGGGTTCGAAAGTAACCCAAATTCGTAGAAACTAAATACCCACACATTCATTCCTCTGAGCTTACTTTAATTAATTTCAGGTCATCAAATAAGATCCCAGAAACAGTTTGCACTCCTCAAAATCTCAATTCAAGCTCAGAACTCTGTTATCAGTCTCGTGTTTGACTGTGGAAGCTCGAAAATTGACTTTCTATTTAAAGCTTCCTCCTAAGAAATTAATGCCTAAAATAGAGTCTTCTCATCATCTAGAACTTATTCAGACCTTCAGAAAGTTGTTTCAACCTTAATTCCTAGGGTTTCAGGCTCATCAGCTGAACTAAAATAGGTCTATGTTCGATAGAGTCATGGGAAGATTGCTACAATGTTTTGAGGGTTAAAATAGCTTCAGTGCATCGCACTGAAGCTTTTGAGCTCATTAAATGCTTCTCAAATCCTTCCTAACAGACTTCTCCAACTCGTTGGAGTTGGGGAAGAAGAAGTTAGAACTATAGCTCCAGTGGTTAAATCCTCAAACAAATTTCTTTAGAACAGTTAGTAATCCTTATTAAACTAGTCTGGAGCGACTTAGAAAGTTCTAGAGGCTGTAACACAAAAATGGCTCACCGGAGCTCTGGTGAGTCCAGAAAATGTAGAATTGTATGTATAGATTGACAAAACTAACCATTTTTAATCCAAAAATGATCCTGTGGTTGCAAGGAACCTCAGTATCACATTTAATTCCTCATTTGTTCATTAAAATTAAGATTTGACAGTAAGTTTGTTTTCTTAAGAGATTTGAGTGGTTAAAGCTCAGGACTTGATTTAACTACTCAATTGAGAGGTTAAATCAAGTCAATAGAAGTTAATATTCGTAAATATATATTTAATTTATAGTTTGAACTATTCCTGACCCGCCATGGACAGCGAGCTTAGGAGCTTAATTAAATTTGGGCATTTAATTATAGATGATAACAATAGGTATTATAATGCCGATTAGGGTTCATTAGTGGTGATAGGTGATGAAAGAACCCAGTGAAGGTGAAATTAAATCGACTACTATCACCGTGGACAATGTTAGTAGTCAGTGAAGGTGAGATTTGAATTAGGCGTTTAGGTGATTTAATTAATGATTAAGTGAATTAGAAGTGAACATGGAAGATACAGGAAGGTGAATAGTGAGTTAAAAGACAAAATTAAAGCTCTGGCGAGCTCAAGGAACTCGCTGAAGTTAGAGGAGATGAAACTAAAATATGAAATTACTCTAACCTAACTAACTAAACTAACTAACTAAGCTAGCCTACTTCGACTCCTACTCCTAGTCTATTGTTACCTGGACGAAGGGGTCAATAGGGTTCCGCCGAAGGTTCACAGTGGACGATGAAATCAGAGGGTGGAAGAAAGATCTCCAGCAGGCGAATTTGAGGTGTAGCAGAGGAATCCTTAGGTCGGCCCCTTTGTTAGAGGTACGGAAGACCACGGTGGATCTCCTCGGCTGCTTAAGATGGACGGAGGAAGTCGGAAGATGGAATGGGGAATCGATGGAGTTTTGGACGAATAGCATATCGAAGTCAGCTACAGTGCTAGAAGAGGGAAGGGATCCAACTTTCTTAAATTCAGAGGTGCGAGGGGGTATTTATAGCAGTTTGCGGCGAAGAGAATGGCAGGGTCTAGCCGAAGAAGGAGATCGAGGAGCTTAACCTCCGTCATCATCTCCGATGACGATGAGGTTATCTCCCCTAAAAATTAGGATTCTCGGTTAATGCAGACCGATAGATGAAGTGGAGGTGGTGAGCGCAAGCTGCAAGAGCTTGGGCAAAGAGGAATGATGTCGGCAGTGCAGTGATCGTGCGGTGGTGTGACTCTCTGCCGCCAGCTGTTCATTCGGTTGGAGAAGAAGAAGAAGAAGACAAAGAGGGACTTAGAAGTAATAAAACTTAAGGACCTATGTGAGAAATGAGGACCCGACTATAATGAATTTTAAGGACTAAAATGTAAACCTAGGTTTTGAAGGTTTATTTTAATTTAGGTCTTTTTCAACTTTTTATATATGTTAGTAAATAAGCTAAATATTATGTTTACACCTTGAATTTACATTTTTGACCTTTTAGGTTAATTTATTAGATTAAGTAAAATTACTTAAGTTATTACATACTTAGGTATACATTATATTTAGGTTTCTTATCTTACTAATTAATGAAATGATTAATAGGATTTTGAGTCCAATTATTATCTAAATTAGTAATAATGTTAATTAAATGATAAAATGTCATTTTAAACTTATTTTAAGGTCCTTAACTAAATATCCCTTATTCTATAATTAACCCTTATATATTCATAACCCTAGCTAATTAACTAGGAAGACTAGTTAATTAGGGGTAATTAGAGATCCTAATGAGTGTCTCATCACCATGCAGTAGTCAAAAGAATCTACAAAACTGGTGAAATCATCAATGAACACCTAAAGACAATCTCCCACCATGTTAGAGAAAATGGCTAGCATGCACCTTTGAAAAGTTGTGAGTGCATTGCAAAGCCCAAAAGCCATCCTACGGAATGCAAAGGTTTCGAAGGGATAGGTGAAAGTCATCATTTCTTGGTCTTTAAGATAGATAGCAACTTGGTTATATCCTGAATAACCATCGAGGAAATAAAAATAGTTTTGCCCTCCTAACTTTTAAAGAATCTGGTCGATGAAGGGCAGTTGGAAATGATCCTTTTGGTGGCAGTGTTCAGCTTCCTATAATCAATACCAACTCTCCAGGAGGAAGCTGTACTGGTAGTAATGGATTTCCCTTTCTCATTTGTCACCACGGTTATTCCCGGCTTCTTAGGAATAATCTACACAGGGCCAACCCAGATACTATCGAAGATTGGGTAAATTATTCCTACATCGAGCCACTAAATAATTTCATTTTTTACTACTTCTCATATATTAGAGCTTAACTCCTCTACATCTTAGGAGAAGGGCAGGGTCCATCTTCCATATAAATGCAGTGATTATAACAAGATCGTACGATCCTTCTAAGGTCATGGATGGTTTAACCAATTGCCCCTTCATTTGTTTTAAGAACCCTAATCAATTTCAATTCTTGCTCTTTAGTAAATTTAGCACTAATAAACACATGGAACTTCTTTTTGGGTCCCAAAAACTCATACTTCAAAGTTCAGGCAATGGCTTCAGTTCATGCTGGGGCAGGTTCAATATAGAGGGTAGGAAAGATGCTGATGAAGGATCATTAGGATGATCTAGAGGAAGAGGTTGGAAATGAATAAAATCAACAACTTCTCCAGGGTGTGGCGAGTCTACCACGAAGGGTTATGGATTAGGCTCGTCTATGCTAGCAGAATTCTCAAGAACATTAATCGCCATACAAGTATTCAGATTGTAATCTATATGCTTGAGTTACTCAATGAATCCACAATCCTTGAATTTATTAATCGCCTTAAAAATATCAAGTTTAAGCTTCCTTTATCCAAAGGCAATCTCATGCTACCACTTTAACAGTGTATATTGGCTTTAGCGGTAGCTAGGAATGGATGCCCCATAATGATGGGTGTATTCCTTGGGTTTTCAGGTACTTCCATATCAAGGACTAAAAAATCTACAAGGAAATAGAAATCCTTGACCTTGATAATAACATCCTCAATAGTTCCTTTTCGGGTAGGGATCAAACGGTCTGCTAACTATAGTGTTACTGAGGTTGGCATGAGATCACCTAACCCGAACTTTTCGTATAGAAAAGTCGATATTAGGATAATAGATGCACCTAAATCCAATAGTGCCCAATTAGAACTGTAATCCCTGATTACACATGAAATCAAGGGGGCACCAGGATCTCCCCCTTTCTGAGGAAGGTGATGGAGGATAACAGAACTAGCCTTCTTGGAGAGTATTACCTTTCTTAGAGTAGGTTCTTTCAGCTTATGCTTTTGAGTATTTAAATCTTTCAAAACTTTGCATACGCTGGGATATGCTTAATGGCATCGAGGAGCATGATATTAATTTCTACACTTTCAAAAATACTCGAAAGCTCCTCATTCCTGTCTATGGTTTCCTTCTTCCTGGATTTTAGTAAGGCATCAGGAAATGGAATATGGGTAGTGTCATCTGTGTCAGGTTCTTGTGCCTTATTCTTTTCTTCAGTTCTCTCCAATTCTTCCTTAGGCTCATTAGGGTTTTGTTTACTGGAAGAGGGTAGTTTAGGGTCCTGGGTTTGCTTTCCCCTCCTCAAGGTGATAGAATTTGCAGAAGCATACAGCTTCGAGTCTTGGGGAGGGTTGGGAATGATCGAAGGAGCTTGGTTAGCCAGATAACCAGGAGTAAAAGAAGGACCCTGCTCAATGATGAAACGCGAGTATGGTTATTTAGTTAGGTGATATTAGTGTCTAAATGTATATAATGGGAGTGATTATTTACAAGCGAATCTACACCATTTTATCAAAATTTATTATCCTTGACTAAATCAGATTTTAAGATAGTCACTTTTAGGCTAGGGTCGAACTAAGGGAGGCAGGCTTCGCAATTAATCTATTTCTCCACGATTCCTAATGATGGATCAATTCCCTTCGCTTGTTATATTTTTGGTTTTTCTTGATTTTAGATTTTTTTGGATATTGTTGTCCTTGAGGTACACCCTCAAAATTATCCTTGGCTACATGGCAAAAATTAAGTCCAAAACTGTCCTGCCACACACGAGACGATGTACCTGTAGGTCAAGAGTTGTCTTTTCATTTGTATATATATTTTTAGTCTTTTCTTTATCAATAAAATAATAGAGGATATAAAAGAAAAGAAAATGCATAATTGAAATGTGAAAAGGAAATGAATTGAAATACTTAGCTTATTTATGGATATGTGGATATAAGATATAGATATATAATATAGGTATAGATATAACTATATAATATGTAATAAGAGGGGGGAATATTGAATCAAAGATTCAATGGGAATGTATTACCACACTAGGTTAACCATTGTCTAGAGAGACACGATTAACCTAGCTATGTGCTGCTTGCGGCTATGGACCAGATGTGTGCATGTGTAGAATGGCTTGATGTGCATGGATACCCACAAATATGTATGCAACTAGTGCGTACACACATGTAGTAAATTGCGTGGGAAAGGGTTGAGTTTATGGTATTCTAAATGGGAAGATTTGTGTGTATGTCTAAGAGGAATATGTATATAGGTGTATAACTATATATATCGATATATGTATATATCTATATCTATATGTATGATCAATGTACAACCATATATAAATATATATTTATATGTATATATATATCTATGTGTGAATATGTATGTGTGTGCGTGAAATAAATATAAATGTAGGTATGTATATGTGTATGTGTGTGCGGTGTGTAGTATGTGAGGGATTGAGAGATGAGGGGCTCCACTATGGCAGGTGGCAAGGAGGAGAAAAGGTAGTTGGTGACTGGCTAACTGAGGAATGGCTAGTCACCCTACTATGCACGTAGAGAGAGGCATGTGCAAGAGATGTCACCGGGTGCCACGATTTCCACTGACTAAGTTTCTCACTTAGCTGGTGAAAAGGGAGAGAGAAAACACCGATGGCGAGGGTAGGAATCTACTGGGGGCATGTGAAGGGGCATGTGCATAATGAAAGAGGCTGCTTGTGTGGCCAGCTAAAGGTACGATGTGGGGTGTGCGAGTGTGATGGTCACTTGATAACTGGGAAGCCTTCTGGTTGCTCGCGAGGAAAATGAAGTCTGATAGAAAGGCTATAATAGCTATAGTATAAAGTAGAGTGGGAGCTCGCATGTGCTATAATGGCTATGGAAAGTGATAAAAACTATCAAAATAAAAATAAAAAGTGGAGAACCACCATGCTCACCTACTCACGAAGGAGCTGGGCGGTGGTGAGTTCACTGCAGTGGTTGCGATCATGATGAACTAACCCCTGCTTATTGTGTACTCCCTCAACTAGTGAGAGAGAGAAGCATATGGGAAAGAAGAGTGGGAGAGAGGAGAGGTGAAGTGGTCTAGTCGGTTGCTGTGGATGGAGGTGCTTTTGTGAGCGGTCTTTGAGTGAAAAAGGGGGGTTGCTGCTGTTATGTAGTTATGGTGGGAGCCGACCCCACAAATGGAGGGGGTTGGGGAACATTTTATAGGTAAGGGAATGAGGGTGGTGACAAGGCTTAGCTTAGGATATTTTGGGTAAATTATGGGTAGGCAGTTAGGTTGTCATGGAATTAATGTAAGTGGTGGTAGGTGGTATTAGGTGGTAGAAATGTCGTGGAAATGAAGGGGTAAAATGAATGAATGAATAAAATGCATAAATGCAAATATTTACAAAATGCATGTAAAGCTATCTAATCTAAATGTGTAACAGTAGGAAATAGCATAGGAGGGCATATTTACAAGTGTAAATTGCTGCACAATCAATCTACCACCTGAGCATCTGTGTGTGGGTCCCTCTGATTCCTGTACCCTAGGGCCCTATTGCCCTGATTTTATAAATTTTGAGGGTTGGGTATGGGATGACATGGTGGAGATCTAGGCTGTCGGGTATTAGTAATAAGCCCAGATTGCAAGTTGTATAGAGAGGTTTTCATCTATTGCATAAGTTGGAGCATGGATCCTTGCATCTCAATAATTTTCGGTTCAAATTAGTCTTCCCTACGGGTTGTTGGGCACTCCAAGATGGCTGATTGACCTATCTCAGGGGCAACTGGGTGTATACATGATGTGGTAGATTTTCACACATAAAAGGTTTAAGTTTGGAAACCCATTGTGGTAGTTCAATTTGCGAGAAAATCCATCGATCAAATAAAATTTATAACTGAAACTCAAATAGTGAGTCTCGGGTCGAACACGGGGGACGAACATTTGGTTTTGAAAAATACGCATTGTGCTTTATTTCTTTTTTTTCATTTTTTATCTTTTTAATTTTTTGTACTTTTAGTAAGGCAAGAGATCAAGTCGATGAAATTTTATCTAGCTAATCTACTCGCAAAATATAAAATAGAGAGAGAGAAACAGTCATATATTTCGAAACAATTGTTTGTTACAACTAGGAAAGCAGGAAATCTACACTAGAAAGTGGTAAAGATAGATACAGATGAGAAGAATCCCCCTTGATGGTCGCTTAGAGGATGACTTGCTTTGACATCGCCTAGAGGAAGGTGGTAAGGAGCGGGAGGAACAAGGATGAAGTTGGAGGATGGAGGGGGAGGCAGGACGATGTCGTGGTGAGGATCTTCTTCCGAAGGGAGGTTAGAGGATGACCGCGGGATGCTCCACGAAGAAGGATGGGAGGTGGGAACAAATGTTTGTTTTCTACTCTAGAGGAGCATCCCAGGCTTTGGGCAAGCTCTCTCTAGAGCCTCAGAGGTGATGAGAAGAAGAAAGGAAGAGATTGTGAAGATTAGAGGGGGGTAGGTCCTTTTATAGTGGAAGGAAGATGAGGAATTCTTGCATAAGGCATTAGTGATAGCTGCAACTGTCGTTGAAGATCTGCCCAATTGTCGCTGAAAATGAACACCAACCCTTGCCCCCGTTGGTGCATGCATCACATGCTCGTGCCTCACGCTCCTTATCATGTGCGCGTGCTTTGGCATGCGCTGTGCTGCATGGTGTGCAGCTATGCTGTGCATGCTTGTCTGTGCATGCGGCTGTGCTGCGCTGTTGATTTCTCAATTTGGGGGGGACGCGGGGATTCGAACCAGTGCCCCTCCATTGGAAGGCAAAGTCTTCACCATTGTGCCAAGTTCCTTGGGGTATTGAGAACATGGCGTGGGGAAACCTCAGCCATTGGATCTTTATCCAACGACTATGGTGCAAGATCTTGGATGAAGAGGAGTGCCTGTAGCCACTGATGGTGGGCGTCGGGCGACCGAGATGGCGCCACGTGGCACCATTTGGGCCATCCATTTTCTTTCTGTTGAAGAGGGTGCCACAGTGCTCGAATCGAGGTGATTTCCACATTGCCAGATTGTGATTGTCACTCTGGATCCATCTGTACGGTAGGATTTTTCATCCGAAGTCCGTAAGGATGTCGCATTGCCCCCTAGCTGTTGATCTTCCTAAAACTTGATAAGGTGCTACGGGATTCCGATCCTAATGATTTCAAAAGCATTAGACTCCGATCATCGTCCTAATCAGATCTGTATGATTATATTGTCCATTCGAGGCCCTGAAATAAATCTCCTTCCCTCCTGGCCAATAAAAAGATGTAATTAACCTAAAATATACATTGCTCTAAATGCAGGATGATGCATACTATGCAATATTTGTAACATAGGAACATGCATAAATAGTTATTTTAACATAATCAAATGTGTCTACATCATAACCCCATGCCTATCTTTTGCTAGTCCCTAGAAAAATTAAACTATATGCTATGTATAAAAATAGAATTAGGACTTGATCGCTTAGGCTTTGTCATTTATTGACAATAGAAAATTTCAACTAAAGTCCTAAACTACGAAAACTCAACAGTACCCGCGTGTCTACCAGAATGCAAACCGCTCAAGTCCTCGCCTTATTTGAAAGGGGAAGATACACATTCTATTTTTCTTCTATTCATATTTTTTTGAACTTTGGAGTTTGAGAGTGTCGGGACAACCTTTTACGGCTATCCAACCCGCCCAAGACTCGGAAAGGACTCTAAGTGCTAAGCATCTTTAGGAAAGAGTGAAAGACTCACTAGGCAACCATTAAAATGGATTCAAGTTTCTTCGACCCTAGGTGACCTTAAAGATTTCTTCCTAGAGGTTTATCTTTCCAATTGGTAGCTTTCTCCCTACCTTTTAAATTTTTTATGGGGTCAACACAAGGGCGAACCCAGTGTATATCTACCAGGTTTATCCTACTTCCTCGCTTCTTCCCTAAGTGTTTTGGGAATTATTTGTGCATTTTTATGAGCTGGGCTTTTGACAACCAACCAATGGACTGTTACACATGACCACTTGCCAGCCATACTTATGAGGTGAAGTGTGGCTTTATTATTATATTTTTTTATTTTCTCCTTTTTCTATTTTTTTTCTTTTCTTTTTAGGTGCTTCTTTTTCTCTTTTTTTTCTTCTAAGCAGGTGTCTTCCCTAATCTAAGACATACCTAAATGTTGAAGGAAGAGAATGGTCATGTGCCTGTGCTCTGGACAATTGACCGATGAGCTATTACCACAGACAACTTGCCAGCCATACCACCATAGACAGTTCATTAGCTACGCAATTTCCCTAATAACCACCGAAAAGTGAGTCAGTGCAAATAGCGTGTAGATGCTTAGGCTTAAAGTCCCCTCAAATCAGAGGGTGGGTTGATAACTGATATACTTGTCACCCAAATTTATTGACCAAATTAAAATAGAATTACTTGGCGAGGACTCAAGACTAAGTCCACATTTGAGTGGACACCCAGGCTGATTAAGCATGAAGATCTGAAGAGTCTAAGTGTTCAGGTCCTATTGTATAATTTTCTAAACTTAATAACGCCTTATGCCTAAGTTTTTGTTTCGTAATTCTATGTTTTTTCTTGTCTTTTTGAATTTTAATTTTTTTAAAAAAAGAATAAAAGAAATTATACAGAGCTAAAGAAATAATTTTAGGATTAACTATCCCCCACACCATGCCTAAATGATGTAATGTCCTCATTGTAGAAATAAAGACATGAAACGGGTGGAATAACAGAATATCACCTAATTTTTGTGACAATCTGGTCAGCTCCACAAAGAGAAGAGAGTATACACACGTGCTAAGTTTAATGCCTTCAACTAGGCATAATATACATACAAGGAAGAAACGGAGAATTCAAAAGTGTAGGTTAAAATCAAAATGAAGAGATTAATCCTTAGACTCGTCAATAGAAGATGTACAAAAATGTTGACCAAGTTTTGGTGTAAACCCATGCCCCAGGGTTGAGTGATTCTTAGGTTCTGGATGAAAGTCACCCAAAATCGATGATTGTTGAGCTTGCAATGCTGGGCCTGTATTTTTGTAGTATGCAACCCAAGGCCAAAGTGTCAGACAATGGGTAGAGATGGTTCAAGAGGTACAGATGGCCTTTTAGATTTCAAATCAAAAGGATAATCAATGATTTTAAGCTTGGGTTGCATGTGAAAGATATCAAAAGGGTCCTGGTAGAAAGTAGGTGATTTCAAGTCAATAGGAACCCTTAGTTCCAAAATTGTAGTTCCCTCAAAAGTAACTTCCCAGATTTTTATTTCCAATTTCCTATCCTTCAAGATCAAGGTTTTTGGGACCTCTAGATCGTTGTACACCACATCTAAAATACTCAAGTCCAACAATTGTGGCTGAATTAGGGTTAGTTGGGCATAATGATTTCAAAAGTCAGCTCTTCAAGGTGTCGATGAGGAAAGGGGTCACTAATTGAATCATTAGGATTTGAATCTTCAAAGTTAACCCCAACTGAATAAAATTCCTCTATCATCAGGCTGTCAAATGGTTCACCAAATTCCTCAGCCATGTTTGTCTCACTAAAATCATCTTCCTTATGCTCAAGTGAGACTTCACCTAAAGATTCATCAACTTCAGAATTAAAGAATTCTTGATCCTCATTTATATATGTCTCAAAATCATATATCATTTCATGGTCCATGTAGACATATTTTTCATTGTTCCCTGGCTTGGGGACCTCAGGTGAGGTAATCGGTTCATCCGAATTCAGTAGCTCTAGACCAACCTGGTCATCTTTGGTCTCAGAAAATGTATCCCCCCCGATAGGTGCTTGAGCAGGTTCAGACATTTGCTCTCCTAAAGCGGGTTCATCTTGAGAATCATTCCAAAATTGGACTAGGGCAACCACAAATTTCATCATCAATGTCGGCAATTTCCCAAGTAGAAACTCCCCTAGGCCCCTATCCATAACATGTTGGAGCAAATACAATAAAGAGCTATTTAGCTTACTAATCATTTTTATCATAGGCTCCAATGCTTCAGTTCATGGTGTTGGCTAAGCCTCTAAAGATTGGATGGTGTTCCTCACGTTAGCCAACACCCCGTCATAGACCTAGTTCACCTGAACCGTATGGTTCCGTTCAGGGCTGGGTGGGTTTGGGTTCAATCTATGGGGGTTAGGATATTTAGGTTCTTGGGTCCCTCCCTAGTAGTAGGCCATTTCGGGTTGTTCAAAGAATGGTGGTGACCTATATTTAGCATATTCGTCGGAGGGGTAGGTGTTATAGTGAACATATCCTTCTTGAATGTAGATTGGGTTAGGTTGATCATCAAAGGGTGGAGATCTATAATCATTGTAGCTTTTGGAAGGATAGTAATCAAAGTCTTGTTGTCCAGGGTCAGGCCCTGAACACTGAGGTGCAGATTCATATCCCTAATCAAAGTTATCCCAGCTAGGAGATGGGTAATCATAACTCTAGTCAGCATAGTAATCATTTTTAGGATACGTGTTGGTAGGAGAGTAGGATTGGAAATGTGTGAAAGACTGATTGCGTAGCAATCGTAGGTCTTAATTGACATAAATTAGGCTAGGACTTAGCATAAGTTAGGGTAGTTCATGCATGCATATGCATTATTTGCATCTTTACTGCTTTCTTTTAGCTATGCATAAAATAATGCTATAATGTACTGATTAGGTGCATTATGTCAATTACAGGTAACAAGCTGATCAGAAGCTAGATCTGAAGAATAAAGAATAACTGGGGTTACAGCAGAGCTGAAGCAGAAGACCTAGATTAGATGTAGTAGATAATAATGTAAGAAAGTTAAGGTATGCTAATTAGGAATAAAGAAATAAATTGTGAAGAACTTAGGTCCATCCAAACCCTAAGACAGCCAAGAAGCCTCCCCAAGCCTTAGCCACCCTTAGATTAGGTCATCACACCCTAGGAAATCCTAGAACCCTAATTATAGCCTCTATCTAGACGTTCAGATGAGTTATAGGACGTCCAGAACCCTTAGCCAACTCCCGCACACTTTACACCCATTTTTGTAGTATTACTGGACGTCCAGACACTTGGTCAAATGTCCAATTTCTGCAGAATACCAAAGACAGAACCTAGAAACCCTCCTGACTCAAATTGGACATCCAGACAAGAAGTCTGGACTTTTGATTTTCCACTATAAGACGTCTGACAACTTTACTAGATGTCTGATACTATCCTCCAGTCCCTGTTTTGTAATTGAAGCCTTGATCTTGGATCTCTAGCCCCCTAAACCCAATTCTAACCCCATAGGAACCTAAATTAAGGTACCATAACCCTAGTACATCAAGTTTAGACCTCTCTAAGGACCTAATTAGGTCATCAGTAAACCTAATTGACTAGGATCTTAGTCAATTCCATCAGCCTATTCAATTGGACTCATTGAGTCCAATTGAGCCATGTTCTAAGCACACACAGCCCAATTGGACTCAGTGAGAGTCCAATTGACTTAGACCTAACTTAATTGAGTTATTTTACTCTCAATTAGGTTTCCACACACCCAATTAAACTTGTATTAAGTTTAATTGCATTTTACCTTAATGAATTAGGGTTTACAACCCCAATTTGAGACCAACCTTGACCTAAACCCACTAGAACCTAACCTAATCAACCTAGACACCAAAGTTTCGACCCACACACAGCCACACACACCACCCACACGAAAATACCTAGCCTTGAGTTCTCTAGAACTCTCTACCATGTGTTGTTGCCTTGGTTGCTAAAATTAGCAAGCAAGAGCCATTCAATTTTTAGATCCACATTTGGTGGATCTAAAAACCACCATCCATCCTTTCTCTATCACTCTCCCACGAGCTCCTGTTTACACCTCAAAACACGCCTATAAGAACGCCTTATTATGCTATTTTCTAGCATTAACTATGTATATTATAATCCTATAGTCGCATTTGTAAAAACGCTTTCATGCATGCATTTAATTGAGAGGAGAAGAGAATGGAATAAATGGCTTGCATTTTTACATTTTTCTTCAAGTGTCTCTTTGCAAAAGTCCCCTCTCCATATTTTATTTTCATCTTTCTTTCTTCTTCCCACGGTTTTTCTTCTTCCCGCGGCTGAATTTCGTCCACGCCATGCGCCTCTCCCTGCAGCTGCCACTCTCCGCGCCTCTCCCTGCTGTCCTTCCCGCACCTCTCCCTGCAGCTGCCATTCTCCCCCATTCCCCGCATGCTCCACGCCATGCTCTCCTCCTCTATAAAGCCGCAGCTCTTCCTCGCGACGAGAGGAAGGGACGTTGCTGCAATACGCAGCTGCGGCAGCTGCTGAAAAATCGCCACGCTGCAGTCCACCACCTTCCTCGCCCGTTCTCCCCTCCCATACGCCGGCCCTCCGTCGAGGAGGCACCCGACGAGCAGGAGAACCCACTGTGGTGCACACCACCACAGTGGGAGCACCACCGCCCAGCTCTTCAACGAGCCGGTGGGCGTGGTGTGTTCTTTTCTCTTCGTTTGCATCTCCACGCCATTGCTGCCGCTTCAAGGTCCGAAGCTTGAAGCAGCAGCAGCAGCAGCAACCCAGCGGCGACAGCAGCAGCAGCAGCACCCCCGCCTCCTCCGCGACCTTCCCCGCAGGCGCGCAACCCTCCGCGCGCGCCTGCAGGCCCGTTCCCCGCCTCCGTCTCCGTTCTGTCCACGCCGCAGTTGCAGCCGCAGCAGGCCGCTGCGCGCACTGCAGCGGCCGGCTACGGCCTCGCGCCGACCCCCGCGACCCTCCGCGACCACTGCAGAACCTCCCCTCGCACCTCCGCGACCTTCCCCGCAGGCGCTCAGCTCTCCGCGCGCGCCTGCAGGGCACTTCTCCGCTCAGTCCTCTGCTCTGTCGCCTCTGCCATTCCACCCGCGACCGGCCGCTGCGCGCACTGCAGCGGCCGGCCAGGCCTTCTCGCCGCCCCCTGCCAACCTCTGCAACCCTCTGCGACCGACTGCAGACTCCCCGCCGCCTTCTCCGAGCGCGCCATCGCCCGCTCTCCGTCCTCGCACCCGGTCTGCAGGAGACGTCTCACGTCCACTGCGCGAAGGCGCGGTGCACCGCGACGTCAGACGTCCGCCGCCGCGAGCAGACGCCTTAACTCGCTGCCATCGTCCGCGCTCGCGATCTCTCCCGCCCGCTCTTTCTCTCTCTGGCGCTCTCTCTCTCTCCGCCGATCTCTCCCGTCCGCTCCCTCTCTGTCTGCCGCTCTCTCTCTCTCACGTATTCTCTATCTCTCTCTCTCTCTCTCTCTCTTTTTTTTCACTTACAGCAACACACACACACCCATTCACCGACACACACATTCACACACTAATAGTAACTTATATACATACATATATATATATATATATATACATATACATATATCTATATATATATACTTATATATACATAGTATATCTATATAGTTATGTATACATACATATAATATAATATATATATACATATACATATATAATATATATATATATATATATACACATACTCATATACATATATATATATATACATATCTATATACTTATACATATACACATATATATATACATATATATCTAGATACGTATATACTTATATACATATATATATATATATCTATATAGTATTATATATATATACTTATATACATATATACATAGCTATATACATATATACATACATATATATATATATATATATATACACCTATATATATATATATCTATATATATATCTATACATATATACTTATACATTTATATACATACATATGTACATATATTTTCACGTTATTTACTATACGCTGTATCGCGGGAATATTTGCACCAGTTGCTGATATTCTACGATACAGCGTGTACAGAAAGCGTGGACACATCCATCCTCCATCCACACTCCACGCGGCACCTAGTCGTGTTGGTTGCGTCTCTCTAGACGTGGGCTGACTCGACATAGTGCTACACTCCATCGTCACCTCCACCCCCACCCCTTTATATATATACTACATATAAATATATATCTATAGCTACTATATTTACTTTCTATCTGATAGCTTCCTTCTTAGTAAAAAGATAAAAAAAGGTATAAAAGTGAAAAGATAATCTTTGATTTGCAGGTACCCCCCGTCTTGCAAGTAGCAAGACGTGTTTTGAAACTCTGTTTTGGCTAAAAGCCAAGGACACAATTTTGAGGGTGTGCCTCAAGAACAAGGATTACCAGAAAAAAACCTAAATAAGAAAAATACCAAAAACAGAATAAACGAACGGAAGAGACGCGTTTTAAGGAAAACGTAGAAACTCGACTTGAACCCCACTTCCCTGAGTTCGACCCTGGGCTTAAAAGTGACAAGATAAAATCAATTAGGCCAGGTTAAAAATTTTGTAAAGAGATGGTTAGGTCTGAATTAGGTTAACCACTATACACATTTCAACGATAAAAATATCATATTAACAACCTATCCAGGCCGACCATCATAGCTTTTCTGGCGCCGTTGCCGGGGAGGTGCGCTTTCGAGTAAGTTTCTATCCAATTCCTTTAAATTTGTCTCTTCTCTCTTCACGGGTATTATTGTTTTTGGTGTGCAGGTGAACCTGGTTGAAGGAGAAGAAGGCTAACGAAGTCGAGGACGTGAGCAGATCCAAGGCGGGAACGAGAGCGTGAAGACGCCGACATCACATTGGAACTTCGCACACGTTGCCGAACAAGTAGGTTTTCTTTTCTCATCAAATTAGGGTTAACTTGCCACCACACAAAAAAAAAAAAAAAAAAATTTAAACCTAAAAATTAGAAAAACTTCTTGGGATTTCTTGAGGGCAAGTGGATTAAAATTCACTTGATTGATTGGTTGTCTTCACTCCCACTGCCCCGGGATTTCCCGCCTTACTTCGCATAGCGAAAATTCTAGAATCTTGATTCTTAGATTTTTCGCCATGGGAAGTATTCTTTGAGGCAAAGAAAAAGATTGCTTGTATCCCTCTTTTGCCTCAATTATCTTTAATTCAGGATCACATTTTTGGTGGGGAGATTTGGAATTGAGTTGATTCCAACCCCACCACGACTTTTCAAACTTGCCTGTGATTCGATCCTGAATACTTCAACCCCAATAGTTTTAGTTTCTTTATCTGTTGGTTGAAGCCTTGTGTGTGGATATCTTTCTGGTGATTGGGAGCACTTGAATTGAAGTGCTTTGGCTCCCTTTCACATTGGTATAAAATTGATTCGCGCATCCACACATAGAAATCTCCATTTAGGGTAGCCCATTGCATTTTAGCATGCATTAACTAACTGATAATTGAAGAAGGGTTTCTTGGGCTTTAGAAAGAAAACCTGTATTCTTGCAAAACCCGGAGATTGGTTGAATTGGTAATTCAGCAAAACCCTAAAATTCATACTACTTAAGGCTGAACTCTAAAAACCATTCGCCAATAAAAAACTTCAATTCGGGGAGATTTCCCCGTTGCATGCTTGTTCTTACACACTCTTAAAATCAATCACTTGGGCATTACCCGTAAACAACGCCCTTCACATTCCAAAAGCACTTGACCCTAAGCCTCTAATTAAAACTGGTAGTAACTTGACCCTTACTAAGGATTGGAGGTCTAACTACCTGTGTGTAGCGACTACGTGCTGGTGAGAGTTCCCGCGTGCTATCGGGTGTCTAAGACTGGGGCAAACGGCCTTTCAATCTGGCCCGGTGGTTCCGCGGTGCTCGCATTCGGTTCCGTAGTTCGTGATAGTAGGTAACTTAGATCTTTAGGTCTAAGGGCACACTGTAGAGGTTAGGAACTTGACTGTATTGATTTGTAATCAAGTGTACCTTTGCGGCGTCATTTCTCTCATCCCTGTTCCCTTCTCATCTCCCCAATTCTTCCTACGGTAGTGCATGTTTGGGAGGAGGTCACAAAACCCTGAATTGCTTGTATTGACTGATAAATCTAGAAAAAGAGCCGAATCATCCTTCTCCTCCACAAACATGGCACACACCCCCGCCTCACCACTTCGTCACAATTTCAATTCTTTCAACACCAGGCTTATCCCGAGAAACCCTGCAAGACCTTCCTTATCGAGTGTCGCGCCAAGCGACTCGGTAAGTCATGTGGAACTGGCTTCTGTGAGCCAGTATTTCAACACGGAGGACCAAGCCTCCGTGTACTCGGACACATATGCGGACACGTCTTCTGGCATAGAAGATGCCTGCACCCTGGGGAATAACCCGTTTTCTGCCACGTATAACCCAGGGTGGCACAATCATCCCAATTTTGCATGGTCCAACAACCCGCAGCATCGAAACCCCGCTGGTGGACCAATGCGATCATCCGCACCCGTCATCCCAAGGGCCCAGTCTAATCCTATGGCAAATCTGCCATCAGGCCCTTGTGTACAGAAAACCAAACACGCATCAAAACCTCTTGATAAATTGATGCGAATGATGACGGAAATGTCAAAGCGCCATAAAGAAAACATGACCTCTCTTCAGCATTTGGCGCAGCAGAATGCTGAGATCAATCAACTAAGCATGGCGACTCGATCTCAGGGCACTTTTCCCGCCCAACCTGTTCCAAACCCGCAAAACTTTGTACCCTGTGGTCTGCAACCACAGGTACAACCTTCTCAGGAACAGGTTCATCAAATTCTGCAAGCTCCGAGTATTCCTTCGGGATTTCAGGTTAATCCCGCTGCAGCACCGCACTCTTATGATGATAGTGATCACATCAAGGATGACACGTCTGACGAGGACGTGACTGTCAGTACGTGTATCGAACTAATTGGAGCCGATTCAGACTGCTGCAAATTACCTGACGACTGCCTGACCAACACAAACTGTGACGTTCCCCAATCCCTCCCTATTCCTGTACCTTCCCCTGACCAGACTTCTGACGAGGTTTTCTCCGCTTCCCATACCTCGTGGTCTGAGTCATTGCCGGGCTGCTCACCGCCGGTCCACACTATGGAAGACCGGATTGCCCTTTCTTTCCCGCTAAATCAGGCGGATTTGCAAATCCACACTGGGACCTTGAGCCCACAGCTTACTCACCGGGGCTATTCCCTTTTGGATCCATCTATCCAAAAAGCCCCCCTTCTTGGCCAATCTAAGGGCCAACTTCCTCTTCCTGATCTGTTTTCTGATCCGCCTGGGACACTCTCGTCCCAGAAAATGCCAAATCTCTCACCATCCACCATTACTTTTCACGCCTCTATCGCGATTACTTCGCTTTTCTCTTCACCACCCACCATCCACCCACCCTTCCACCCTGATTTATACCCTGAACCTCAGCTCCTGTTACCCGATCTGTCGTCCGTTCTCTGCCTTTCCCTGCATGCATATGAGGACATAGCATTGTTTGGCATGGGGGGGTGGATAGGCATCCATAGGATCCGGGTATTTTATGGTATCAGAAAATTACCACCTATTTATAAATATGCAAGAAAAAGAAAAAAAAAGAAAAAAAAAAAAAATATATATATATATAGTAATAAATGGTGTTTAGTAATGATCTAAAAGCTGAAACAAAAAAATACAATAAGTGTTTATGGATATTCAACCTCTGTTTTGAAGAATTTCCAGGCCACAGAAGCTTGATTCGCTCAGGCTTGGCTTAATTCACTTAAAGCATTGACGAAATAGATCAAAATCTCTCCTAACTAAGAACGTTTCTTGTACCTGAGACACAGTACAGGATTCGTTGGTTTGCTTTTTCTTGAGAGCTTAAGTAAACTTGGTTCACACTACACATATCAGGAAAGATCAGGTGAACATAAGATCCAACCCTAATGTTCATTAGGAAAGGTGGAGTCCTTACCTGTGCGTGCAGGTAGACTTTTTATCCCAAGTTTTAGTCTTGTGTTTAGGAGTGGCTCTTTCCACCAAAAAGAAACTCTCCCACCAAAAAAAAAAAAAAAAAAAAAAAAAAAAAGTGTGCTCTTTCAAAATGTGTTGTAAGAGATATACTGACATTTGTTTCAAAAAAAAAAAAAAAAAAAAAAAAAAAAAAGAAAAACGAAAAAAAAAAGAAGATGTTGCAAAAGAGTCAGTATATCTCATAAATGTCGGTATAATTTGTTTTTCGAAAATGGGAGTTGAGTTTTCCGTAATCATCTTAAGGGTCAATCCGAAAACACGAGCTGAAATTGGGACCAACCTGCACTTAAAAATTCGTGAAACCCTGGGAGTGAGTCTTAAGGTTCATCTGGTCAGTCTTGATCCTTCACTATGCACCAACCATAACCTCTTGAGCTCTCGAGTATGGAAAAACCTCCTGGGTCCTGGAAATCGTACTTAAGGTTTAAATATCAAGAGTCCTGGTTAGTTGAGAGATAATCTTTGTCATGTAAGACTTAAAGTACTGGTAATCTTCTCTACAATTGGTTCTCACAATATCCGATAATAAACACACCGATATCATCTCAGAAGAAAATCTTCAGCTTAAGATCATTTCTAAATACGGTTTTGCTAGGGACTAGCAAAAGATAGGCATGGGGGTATATGTTTACACCTCAAAACACGCCTATAAGAACGCCTTCTTATGCTATTTTCTAGCATTAACTATGTATATTATAATCCTATAGTCGCATTTGTAAAAACGCTTTCATGCATGCATTTAATTGAGAGGAGAAGAGAATGGAATAAATGGCTTGCATTTTTACATTTTTCTTCAAGTGTCTCTTTGCAAAAGTCCCCTCTCCATATTTTATTTTCATCTTTCTTTCTTCTTCCCACGGTTTTTCTTCTTCCCGCGGCTGAATTTCGTCCACGCCATGCGCCTCTCCCTGCAGCTGCCACTCTCCGCGCCTCTCCCTGCTGTCCTTCCCGCACCTCTCCCTGCAGCTGCCATTCTCCCCCATTCCCCGCATGCTCCACGCCATGCTCTCCTCCTCTATAAAGCCGCAGCTCTTCCTCGCGACGAGAGGAAGGGACGTTGCTGCAATACGCAGCTGCGGCAGCTGCTGAAAAATCGCCACGCTGCAGTCCACCACCTTCCTCGCCCGTTCTCCCCTCCCATACGCCGGCCCTCCGTCGAGGAGGCACCCGACGAGCAGGAGAACCCACTGTGGTGCACACCACCACAGTGGGAGCACCACCGCCCAGCTCTTCAACGAGCCGGTGGGCGTGGTGTGTTCTTTTCTCTTCGTTTGCATCTCCACGCCATTGCTGCCGCTTCAAGGTCCGAAGCTTGAAGCAGCAGCAGCAGCCCAGCGGCGACAGCAGCAGCAGCACCCCCGCCTCCTCCGCGACCTTCCCCGCAGGCGCGTAACCCTCCGCGCGCGCCTGCAGGCCCGTTCCCCGCCTCCGTCTCCGTTCTGTCCACGTCGCAGTTGCAGCCGCAGCAGGCCGCTGCGTGCACTGCAGCGGCCGGCTACGGCCTCGCGCCGACCCCCGCGACCCTCCGCGACCACTGCAAAACCTCCCCTCGCACCTCCGCGACCTTCCCCGCAGGCGCTCAGCTCTCCGCGCGCGCCTGCAGGGCACTTCTCCGCTCAGTCCTCTGCTCTGTCGCCTCTGCCATTCCACCCGCGACCAGCCGCTGCGCGCACTGCAGCGGCCGGCCAGGCCTTCTCGCCGCCCCCTGCCAACCTCTGCAACCCTCTGCGACCGACTGCAGACTCCCCGCCGCCTTCTCCGAGCGCGCCATCGCCCGCTCTCCGTCCTCGCACCCGGTCTGCAGGAGACGTCTCACGTCCACTGCGCGAAGGCGCGGTGCACCGCAACGTCAGACGTCCACCGCCGCGAGCAGACGCCTTAACTCGCTGCCATCGTCCGCGCTCGCGATCTCTCCCGCCCGCTCTTTCTCTCTCTGGCGCTCTCTCTCTCTCCGCCGATCTCTCCCGTCCGCTCCCTCTCTGTCTGCCGCTCTCTCTCTCTCACGTATTCTCTATCTCTCTCTCTCTCTCTCTCTCTCTCTTTTTTCACTTACAGCAACACACACACACCCATTCACCGACACACACATTCACACACTAATAGTAACTTATATACATACATATATATATATATATATATATATATATATACATATATCTATATATATATACTTATATATACATAGTATATCTATATAGTTATGTATACATACATATAATATAATATATATATACATATACATATATAA
Source organism: Thalassia testudinum (assembly GCA_037157565.1). Taxonomy (NCBI): domain Eukaryota; kingdom Viridiplantae; phylum Streptophyta; class Magnoliopsida; order Alismatales; family Hydrocharitaceae; genus Thalassia; species Thalassia testudinum. The sequence continues at coordinate 123,036,184 of JAZHRO010000014.1, read as the reverse complement.
TATATATATATATATATATACACACATACTCATATACATATATATATATATACATATCTATATACTTATACATATACACATATATATATACATATATATCTAGATACATATATACTTATATACATATATATATATATATCTATATAGTATTATATATATATACTTATATACATATATACATAGCTATATACATATATACATACATATATATATATATATATATATATATATACACCTATATATATATATATATATATATATGTATATATATCTATACATATATACTTATACATTTATATACATACATATGTACATATATTTTCACGTTATTTTCTATACGCTGTATCGCGGGAATATTTGCACCAGTTGCTGATATTCTACGATACAGCGTGTACAGAAAGCGTGGACACATCCATCCTCCATCCACACTCCACGCGGCACCTAGTCGTGTTGGTTGCGTCTCTCTAGACGTGGGCTGACTCGACATAGTGCTACACTCCATCGTCACCTCCACCCCCACCCCTTTATATATATACTACATATAAATATATATCTATTGCTACTATATTTACTTTCTATCTGATAGCTTCCTTCTTAGTAAAAAGATAAAAAAAGGTATAAAAGTGAAAAGATAATCTTTGATTTGCAGGTACCCCCGTCTTGCAAGTAGCAAGACGTGTTTTGAAACTCTGTTTTGGCTAAAAGCCAAGGACACAATTTTGAGGGTGTGCCTCAAGAACAAGGATTACCAGAAAAAAACCTAAATAAGAAAAATACCAAAAACAGAATAAACGAACGGAAGAGACGCGTTTTAAGGAAAACGTAGAAACTCGACTTGAACCCCACTTCCCTGAGTTCGACCCTGGGCTTAAAAGTGACAAGATAAAATCAATTAGGCCAGGTTAAAAATTTTGTAAAGAGATGGTTAGGTCTGAATTAGGTTAACCACTATACACATTTCAACGATAAAAATATCATATTAACAACCTATCCAGGCCGACCATCAGCTCCCACCATAGGCCTCTCTAGAGAATTCCATAATTCTCTAGAGAGCTTCCCTTCGGTGTATAAAAAGACTTAAGGGGTGGCCATTTGCACCCATCCATCTCTTGGCATTATTCACTTCCATTTAGGTTAGCTACATTCACTTCCACTCCACCTCCAAGAGTTGCTCACCATGGCTAGCACCATCTCCATGCCAGAATGCTGGATCACCTCTCCAACCTCTCTCCATGGGTCGGCCTAAGCACCAATGGCCACCCCTCCTCCTCTCAACCACTAAAAGGCCATCGGGGCCCACCTCCGAATGCCCTTATTTCTACTAGATTAGTAGCTAGTTCTTCATAGTTTACATGATTTTATTACTACTTAGTAGTGTAGCTCTTTACTCTCCCCCAATGATGCATGCAAAATCCCCCTATAGATTCCTGTATGCAATCGTTTTCTGTTAGCTAGGTTGATGTTTTTAAGCTTTCCTCTATAAGCTTTCCGCTAGTTCTATTTTGCAAGCACTCCCTTGAGTGAATGAAATAAATTTTTCTATATATTTATGTCTATGTGTTGAGAATCACCATGACCTTGTTGTAATATATTTTGTGTGATTAAAGTTGCCTGCTTTTACTTTCTGATATTCTTACAACTAAGCATGTCGTGCTTAAATACGTAATAACCATAAACTGCCATGAGATTTTAAGCAAGTAGATCTAGAAAAGATCGATTTCAAATTTGCATAAACTCCTCCCAGTGACGAACGACCGGAACTCAAGTCTCGTTATCTTTACAAAAATCATTTTTGATGAGGGTTTTAGCGCAAATATACTATGATTTCCGACAACTTTAAAATGCCTGAAAATGGCATCTGTCAAATGGTGCCGTTGCTAGGGAGGCAACTTCATTCTTTGATTTCGATCTTTTGAGCTATCACTGACAAATCTTCCTCTGCTTGTCTTTGTATGTGCAAGAAAAGCAGGAAAAAAATAGGATATGTGCATATGAGCGTGGAAAAAAAATCCAAGTGCACATCATATCTGCTTTAGTCTAGGTTTTTTTTGTGAACCCTAGGTTAGATTTGCTTCTAGCAATTTCAGCTAAAAAAAAAAAGCTTATTTGTTTTCGTGAAAAAGAAAAAAAAATCAAAGAAAAAAATTCTAGGCAGTTAGATTAGATTTCTTTTTGAATCCTAGGCTAGTTATGATAAAGTGAAATATATATATTTTTGAAAATCGTTTGAAAAAAGAAATCCTTCTTGAGAAAAAAAATTTTCAAAATTTTTTGTGGAAAAAAAAGAGAAGAAAAATTCCTTTTGGAGTAAAGTTTGAATTTTAAACCCAAACACCTTTTAAAAGGTTTTCCACCATTATCTGATTTTCTGCTAGATTTCAAAATCTGAATTAAAAATTCAATTTTCAAAAAATTACTAAATAAAAAATTCTGAAGTTTGTGTTGGACATTCAATTTCAAATCATCTCTCAAATGGCACCATTCTTTTAAAAAAATTCCAGGCATATAATTTTGAAAATTCGTGAAGTGCAAGGGGGTTAGACTCACCTAGATTTGAGATTTTTCAAAATTCAAAAAGCAATTTCGTGCAATCACAAATCTGTTTTGACTAAAAATGGTGGGTTTGAAAGGTGATTTTATTGTCTTTAATTTCCATATTTTTCTTGGATTTTTGGAAAACATTTGATATCGTTTCAATTTGAAAAATCGACCGGGGGTTAAAATTCCAAATCTAACCCCTTGACGTTTAAAAATCTCCATAAATTCTATTGAAACAGTAAAAACTACAAAAAAATATTCTTCAGAAAGATAATTGAAAAGTAAATCTACTCGCCAAATTTCAATTTAATTGGGTTCCAATTTCATTTAGAGAACTATTTTTATTCTTGTGGTCTGATGAAGAAGAACAAAACAAAAAGAACCCTAGAATTGCATGAAGCCTAGGCCACATCTTTACGGTTACAATTTAGAGACCACATTTGTGCTAGAGTAGACTTAATCAAGTCTAGTGCTTAGCAAGTGAGCTTGTTCACCTTGTGGGCCACTCACCAAAAACCCCAACTGAAGAAAAACGGGCTAAAAATCAATTCTAAAATACGAAATCAACCCGAATTCATTATCATACTACTGGCTGCTTTCAAACTCTTGGGTTGGTTAGCTTAAGAGGTGGGAATCACTTTCAGTTAGTTGTACGATGAATTTTTTTTCAAGAATTCCAGCTTAAAATGAAAAATCTTGTCACAAGATCATATGGACCATCTAATTGACAGGGCCTTACCCTTGTCTAGATTGGCTACACCAACCCAAGGGTTGGGTGGTGTATGCAAGGAAGGACGTCACTTAGACATCAACTGGGTGGACCTTGGGAGCCACTCCCAAGGAGGTGAGTCACCTCGTTGGGACCATCTTCTCCCCCCACTTCTACTCCCTTAGCCGCAATGGCTAATCCTGGACTTGGACCTAGACCAAGTTAGGATGCTGGTAATCTGGACCCGATGGCTCGTCTGGAGGCTCGGGTTGTTGAATCTAAGGAGCGGCATCAGCAGAGCATGGACCGTATCTTGACGACACTTGATAGAATGTGGCATCCACCGCGAGGAGAACAACTTCGGGATTTCTATGATCCAGCTGCACCGATTGTCTCACCCTTACTCAGGATTCCCGCAGGCAGAGATGCATTTGAGCTCAAGCCCAATGTGATCACTTTGATCAGCACTCACTTTTATGGAAACTCAAGCGAAGATACGTTATAGCAATTAGAGGACCTGAGTCGACTCGCAGAAATGATTCGACCCAGGAATATTAATCTTGGGTTTGTTCTGATGAAGCATTTCCCATTTTCTCTGAGGGACAAAGCTTCATACTGGTTCAAAACCATTGGGAAGCCAATTGGAACCTGGCTGGAATTATGACATGAATTCCTGCAAAAGTTCTTCCCGATCGGTCGAACAAACGCGATGAGGCATGTGATCACGACTTTCTCCCAAGGAGCTGAGGAGAAGTTGCATGATGCCTGGGACCGATTTCAAGACCTTCTCCGGAAATGCCCACACCATGGTATTCCCAAATGGCACCTAGCTCAAATCTTTTACCATGGGCTGGATGACACACATCGGTATCTGGCTGACGCATCTAGTGGCGGGAATTTTCTCGCAAAAGACGAGAATAGTGCATTTGAGTTGTTTGAATCTTTGGTAGAGAACTCGATGAATGCTGCGTCCATGAACTAGTTCTAGCGGCCTGGTTAGCAGTGGGTTGGTGTCCATGAGGCTCACATCGAGTCTATTCGAGCCAACTTGGATATCATCGTCAAGTAGCTGGATAGAATAAACCTGATCGAGAAAAGGATTGACCAAATTAGTCAGGGTCAATCTCACCTGAACTCTGCTACCCCAAGACCCTCCTATGCACCCTGAGCCCCCTCGCTCAAGTTAATCTACTCACTTGGGATGCATCTTCTCCTTATTTACGAGATCCTGCATATCAGGATCCTGTAAACAATCTCGATTTGGCACCATAAGACCAGGGTTACGCACCACCTGCAGACTATAATGCGTATCCCCTTGATGGATATATGTCTCAGATGTCTTCAGCCTACGAGTATGTCAGTGCTATTCGCAGATACGGCCGTAATAACCCATATTCAGAGACATATAACCCTGGTTGGCACCAGCATCCGAACTTCTCCTGGTTTGGTAACTCAAAGAGACCACATCAAGATCCACACTACCAGACCAGGAAATCCAGGAATGTGGAAAACACATACCCTCAGCAGTAGCCATTCCCGTCTCTGCAGTAGCAACCCTGTTCGTTATACCAGCTGCTGCACCAAGCTACCAGCCACCCTTCAAAGCAGGCTGACCCTTTGGAGACACTGAAGGAGGAGCTGCAAAAATCGATGAGGAAATCTACACGGGATAGCTTGCAGATAATGAAGGTGATGGCTGACCAAATATAGACTATACAGAACATGCAAACCAGCTATTACAGGAGAATAGGACTCAGGGAGCCTTGCCCTCCCAACTGGTCTCGAAGGTATGTGCAGAACAAAGGCGCCTCGCCTAGGTTTCAGGAACCACAGGGACATACACATGCCATATTACAGGTGCCTCCTGTACCACCAAGTTATGATCAAGGCCAGCCGCCTTTGATGCAGAACCCCACATACTCTACCCCTTCCGCTCCCCCACCAGCTCATGGACAGTAAGCCGATGCAAATGCTGTCTCATTGAGGAGTGGAAGGAAGATATTAAACCGACCACATAGGTAGGCAGGTCCTGATTTTTCTCACCCTTCGCCGTAGGTGGGTTCGACTCCTTCATCTCAAGAGCCACCTATGGTAGATAAGGGTAAGAGGCCACTTGACCCTGAGATTCCTGTCCCTTTTCCTAAGGCTCTTACGTGAAATGTAGTACGGAGAATGGACATGTGGAATTTTGAGGACCTGAAGTCAATGTTTAAGGAAGTACATATTCAGGTCCCGCTCCTCGAGGCAATTGATCACATCCCTGCTGTCGCTAGGTTCTTCAAGGACTATTGTACCCCGAAGCGACAACCTAGAATTAGATGACAGGCGGTACTATCAAAAGAAGCTAGTGATGTGATTCTAGCTGACTTGCCACCGAAAAGGAAAGACCCTGGTACCCCACTAATATCTTGCTTCTTGCAGGATTCTCCATTTTATTGGGCCCTTCTAGATCTAGGTTTATCCATCAACCTAACTCCCAGTACTGTATTTGATCGATTTCGATTTGGGGAGTTAAAGCCTGCCTCAATCACGATTTAGCTGGCTGATAGATCAGTAAAAACACCGAGGGGGTGGTTGAGAACGTAATTGTAAAAGTCCGTGGATTGTACTTTCCCGCAAACTTTTTCGTTCTTGATATGGAAGTTCCTCCTAATCTCTGAGATACACCAATCATTTTGGGTCGCCCATTTCTTGCGATAGCTCAAGCAAACATTAATTGTGCATCTGGGTGTATGGAGATAGCCCTAGGTAATGAGCGACTTCGACTTGACATATTCAGGGCATCAAGGAATTTTGACTATGATCACATAGAGGAGGATGGTGAAGACGAAGATTCAGCATACTGTGGTAACATTGGGCTTCTTTGTGATGATCCAATGTCTCATTCACCTGCACTATCAAGGTTCTTGGACCTCGATCTGCAAGGGACTGAGACCACTGCACTGCACATATCACCCCAAGGATCCGACTGTTTAGGGTGTGTTTCTGACCATAGCACCCCGAAATCTAGCTGTCTTGATTCGTACACTACTGGATTGCCCCTGTTGTTACAAGAAGATGCGACCAAAGCTATTGGGTTTCCTGTTAACGTAGTCACAACAGATTATCTCATAGGAAGCGAATAAGCAAGAATTCATATGCATACAGATCAGCAGATTCCCACCTTCGAGTTTACTCCTCCTATTCCCATTTCTGACAAGGATTCCAGTGACCTCCCCATAGATCTTCTACTTTCACGAATACCCCTGTATGATCCAGAGCCTGGAGAGGGCATGACGTTTGATGTTAATTATCATTATGAGGATCCTTATGACTCAGATTTTGATTTCGAGATACATTTTTATCTACTCCCTCAGCAACTTCCTGCTGAGTTGTGGGACATGATAAATCAGCTGAAGCAACATCATGATCCCTCCTCTAATTATCCTTTATTTTCCACCACCACTCCAAACTTTCTTATAGCTAGACTTTTTGTAGTACGGGTTCATAATCAGTTGGTTCGCATCTTCGGACCTCTAATTCTAGGAGCATACAAGCACATCTTTCTCTTAATCTTAACTAAATCCTATGCTAAAGCTGATATATCTGAGTAAGTTCTCGCCTAGTTGGAGGCATTAAACTCAGCACATATAGATAGCATATCCCACATTCTACTATCATTTATACATAACCATTTTTATACATAGCATATTTTTCTTTTAGCACATTTTCTTTCTGCATATTACATATTGTCAGGTTGGCCGGTGCTGAATGTATAATTTTAGGAGCAATTTCAGGTGATTTCTACCCATTTACTCCCTGCTGTATTTATTTTCATTTATATTCATGCATGAGGACATGCAAGAACTTAGGCATGGGGGGGTAGATATAGCAAAACTAAAAATTTTTACACCAACAATTAGGAAAACCTTGGAGCTACATGTCAAACGTACTTTAGGACACTAAATAAAAGAACAACTGACTCCACCTCCAATACTCGCATTGGAGCGAGAAATCTTTCGCAACAGCCATTTCCGACTCACCTGCTCACTTCTTATTCTAAATTTAGGGTCAAGCTGAGTGTAACCCGATAAGGGAATTTCACGAAGTACAAATTGTATGAGGTTACTTGTTTATAGCATATATACATATTGCATTCATGAATAAGATTATTTTATTAAGAGAATGCATTAGGGATTTTATCCTCTAGTTGATTCCTGTAATATGGAATCCAGTATAACTTTTCACACACACGTAGAATTTGCAATGGATTCATGATGAAGGTTGATAAACATCTTTAGTCTATCAAGAAGAAGCAATGCACCTTCCCCTGAACCCCTGGACAGTGTTTTGGGAGTCAGGCAGATTTTCCTCGAAAAATCCTCCAAATAGTGTGAGATGAGAGTAGAGTGTACTGGTGCTCTAAGATTAGTGCAAGGAATCTGGAATCCTAGATAATTATGTAACGATACTTAGAGATTAGGCACAGTTTTCACTCTCGGTTCCTGCATATACATTTTTGTGTGAATTGTGAGAGCCACCAAATAAGGTAAATATGCGTAGAGCGAGTTTTCATAAAACTAGGACTAAGGTGGATGGTTACGGCCATTCTTTATGGAATCCCCAGCTGAAGGAGGGTATTGATGTCAAGGTCAGAAATACACCATCCTATCCATCTCTCCCGATGTTGTGAGTAGGCACTTCCACCAAATAAGCCACAGAATGTCTCTTGAGTACCACTAATCCCTGATAATGCCTCCTTAATAAAGCTCATGGATATGTGCTAGTTCTGTTATGTTGAAAAAGAAAACAGAAAAGAAATGATGAAGAAAGAAGAATTGAAAAAAAAATTATTAGAAATGGAAGAAAAAGCAAAGAAAAAAAAAGAGTGAATATTTAGTGTTTATTTTAGTTGCAGTGAGGCAATACAACCAAATAAATTTGAGAACCACTAAATATGGCCTTAACCCACCTTTCTTGTGTTTCTGACCGCTCGAATACTGGCTGAGGAATTTTGACTTAGTGTTAGAGTTATGAGAACTCAATTAAAGTGTTAATGCCAAGTGAGACCACCAAATAAAGATCATATATGCAAATTTGGTGAGATTGTGAGCTCTAAGAAAAAGAAAGAAAAGAAAAGAAATAGAAAAAGAGAAAGAGAGAATGAATACAAAGGAACCAGAAGAGAGCATAATTTTTCTCGTCTTTCTCTCAGTTGAGTTATGTAATAATTTGGGAATCTAAATTCTGTAGTACAAATCTCTATGTACCACCAAGTGAGAGTGAGCAACCAAATAAACACCCATATCCCTTAGACATCCTCTACCCAAGCTTAAAGCCGAGGTAGAATTCATAGAATATGTTGAATACCCCGAGGGAAGAAGTCTACCTACCCCACTAGAATTTTTACTATGGGTCAAGTACAGGCTTTAGAGGTGAATTAGTTTTTCACTCGAATCTATTTCAAAGGATACGTAGTGGCACTTTCATGATTGTCCAAATTGCTAGAGCATAGGATGAAAACAAAAAGGAGAAAAATCTCTAGGCATACACTTGATAAAATAATCAATCCCTTAGGGACCCTTATGTGAATAATTTACTCTCGCATTTGCTAGGGACTAGCAAGATTTAGGCATGGGGGTATGATTGCATAGCAATCATAGGTCTTAATTGACCTAAATTAGGCTAGGACTTAGCATAAGTAAGGGTAGTTCATGCATGCATAAGCATTATTTGCATCTTTAGTGCTTTCTTTTAGCTATGCATAAAATAATGCTATAATGTACTAATTAGGTGCATTATGTGAATTACAGGTAACAAGCTGATCTGAAGATAGATTTAAAGCTGGATCTGAAGAATAAAGAATAACTGGTGTAGCAGCAGAGCTGGAGTGGAAGACCTAGATTAGATGTAGTAGATAATAATGTAAGGAAGTTATGGTATGCTATTAAGTAGGAATAAATCAATAAATTGTGAAGAACTTAGGTCCATCCTAGCCCTAAGACAGCCTAGAAGCCTCCCCAAGCCTTAGCCACCCTTAGATTAGGTCACCGCACCCTAGGAAATCCTAAAACACTAATTCTAGCCTCTATCTAGATGTTCAGATGAGTTGTAGGACGTTCGGAAACCTTAGCCAACTCCCTCACACCTTAAACCCATTTCTAAGGTGTTATTGGACGTCCAGACAAATGGTCAGATGTCCAATTTCTGAAGAATACCCAAGACAGAACCTAGAAACCCTCTTGACTCTGATTGGATGTCCAGAGAACAAGTCTGAACTTCTGATTTTTCACTATAAGACATCTGGCAACTTTATTAGACATCAGATACTGTCCTCCAGTCCCTGTTTTGGAATTCAAGACTTGATCTTAGATTTCTAGCCCCCTAAACCCAATTCTAACCCCATAGGAACCTAAATTAAGGTGCCCTAACCTTAGTACATCACCTCTAGATTACCCTAAAGACCTAATTAGGTTCTCCCTAAACCTAATTGACTTGGATCTTAGCCAATTCAATCAGCCTATCCAATTGGACTCATTAAGTCCAATTGCGCCCTGATCTCAGCACACACTATCCAATTGGACTTAGTGAGAGTCCAATTGACCTAGTCCTAACTTAATTGAGTTATTTTACTCTCAATTAGGTTTCCACCACCCAATTAAACTTGTATTAAGTTTAATTGCACTTTACCATAATGAATTAGGGTTTACAACCCTAATTTGCGACCTACCTTGACCTAAACCCACTAGAACCTAACCTAATCGACCTAGCCACCTAAGTTTCGACCCACACACACCCACACACACCCACACAGACCACCCACATGAAAACACCTAGCCTAGAGTTCTCTAGAACTCTCTGCCATGTGTTGTTTCCTTAGTTGCTAAAATTAGCAACCAAGAGCCATTCAATTTTTAGATCCATAATTGGTGGATCTGAAAACCACCATCCATCCACTCTCTTTCACTCTCCCACGAGCTTGCACCATAGGCCTCTCTAGAGAATTCCATAATTCTCTAGAGAGCTTCCCTTAGATCTACAAAAAGACCTAAGGGGTGGCCATTTGCACCCATCCATCTCTTGGAATTATTCAGTTCCATTTAGGTTAGCAACATTCACTTCCACTCCACCTCCATGAGTTGCTCACCATGGCTACCACCATCTCCACGTCGGGATGCTGGATCACCTCTCCAACCTCTCTCCAAGGGCCAGCCTAAGCGCCATTGGCCGCCCCTCCTCCACTCAACCATTCAAATGCCATCGGAGCCCACCTTCGAATGCCCTTATTTCTGCTAGATTAGTAGTTAGTTCTTCATAGTTTACATGCTTTTATTACTACCTAGTAGTGTAGCTCTTTACTCTGCCCCAATGATGCATGCAAAATCCCCCTATGGATTCCTGTATGCGTTCATTTTCTGTTAGCTAGATTGATGTTTTTAAGCTTTCCTTTAGTTCCATGTTGCAAACACTCTCTTGAATGAGTGAAAGAAATTTTTCTATATATATATGTCTACGTGTTGAGAATCACCATGAGCTTGTTGCAATATATTTTGAGTGATTAAAGTTGCCTACTTTTACTTTTTGATATTCTTGCAACTAAGCATGTCTTGCTTAAATACGTAATAACCGTAAACTGCCATGCGATTTTAAGTAAGTAGAGCTAGAAAGGATTGATTTCAGATTTGCATAAACGCTTACCAGAGATAAACAATCGAGACTCAAGTCTCGTTATCTTTACAAAAGTCATTTTTGATGAGCATTTTCACATGACTATACTACGATTTCTGGCGACTTTAAAATGCTCGGAAATGGCTATTGTCAAAGATGTGGAAGTACACATTGTGGAGTAGGAGGGAAATCAGAAGAGAAAAGGTGCCATGCAGTACAATCAACCAAACCTATCCTTATGTGGTTAGCTTAAAGGCCTACATACCCCTAGGACCCATCCTAAGATTATAAATGATTTAGTATACTTTTATCCAATCAATCCAACAAGTTAGAGCGAGAGGTTGGGGAGAATGTTCTTCCTTTGGCTTGCGCCTCCGGTTCCTTTGATACCCCCCAACCACGATCGTTTGATGCCACTCCCCTAGCTAGACATCAGATGGACCGGTAGAAGCTAATTAATTGAAAACAATCTCAATCTAAGCCCCAAAGAGCGAATCAATCCTTAAGGCCAACGTCTACTTAGTTTTAATTAGGCTTAGGATTGTTGTGCTCTTGGAATGTGATGGGCCCTTTAGATGGGTTGTGCCCTTAACAATTAGTTAAAATGTTTGTGTGTACACAACCAGGGTTTGCAGACAAGGTTATTTAATGATGTGTCTTTTAGGGTTTAACCTTATTTAGTACCTTTATGGGTTTAATCATTAGGTTCGTTCAATCAAGTTTAGCAGAATACTCCAAGTTTTGAAAGCACTAGTGATGATATATTCCTTTATAAATAAATGACTAATGTGAGTGTAGGGTTCAGACCTAAAGATCAACCCTAAGTGGCAAGCTACTGATGGATCGCTTTCAATTTGAGTGGCGCAGCCCAAACAGCTTAATCAATTGGCCTATTGCACCACTTAGTTAAGGCATACAAAAATGTTTGACCTATTCAAATTTCTACTGACTTATGTCTGTGTTGAGTTATGTGTACTGGATCCACAGATCAGATTCCAGTTAAGTAATAGAATTGATGTGATTATGCACCTTAAGGTGAGAAGTTGTGGGTGTTAAGTGTGTAGCCTTCAATTAAATCCCACAAGAGAAGAGTCTTTTTTTTTTAATTTTTTAATATATGCTGGTGGGTGAGGTGAGGTGAAGTGACAATCAAACAATCAAATCTGTCTTAGGGTTTATGCAAGCACCTAAGTTGATTTGAGTTTGGGTTATTAGGCTATGCAATGGAAATCTAATGGGTAGGTGGGGGAGATAAACTTGCAATTTCTCTACCAGTGCTTTACTCCAATCGACCGCCTTTGACTCCTTGATCGGGTCCTTGCAAGACAATAAATTGAAGAAGAAAGATAGGTTAGAAAAATATGTAAGTAATGTGGGAAAAGGTGAGAAAAACCGAAGAGCATTGCCTCCCAGCAACGGTGCCAGAATGATGCGGTAGATTTGCACGGGTAAAGGGATCGAGTTTGGAAACTCGTCGTCGTAGTTCAATTCGTGAGAAAATCCATCGATCAAATAAAATTTATAACCAAAACTCAAAAAGTAATTCCTGGCCAAACAAGGGGAGGTGAACGTTTGGTTTTGAAAAATACACATTTCGCTTTAGTCTTTTTTGTCATTTTTTATCTTTTATAAATTTTTTTGTATTTTTAATAGGGCAAGAGATCAGATCAATGAAATTTTATCTAGCTAATCTACTTGCAAAATATAAAAGAAAGAGAGAGAAAGAGATATAGTCATATATTTTGAAACAAATGTTTGTTACAACTAGGAAAGTAGGAAAACTACACTAGAAAGTGGTAAAGATAGATAGAGAGGAGAAGAATCGCCCTCGGCAGTCACTTGGTGGATGACTTGCTATGAGGTCGCCTAGAAGAAGGTGGTGTGGAGTGGGGTGAACGAGGGTGGAGTCAAAGGATGGAGGGCAGGGCAGGATGGCACCACAGCAAGGATCTTCTTCCTGAATGGAGGTGAGAGGACGGTCGTAGGAAGCTCCATAATGGCGGATGAGAGGTGGGAACAAATGTTTGTTTTCTACTCTAGAGGAGCATCCTGGGCTTGGGACAAGCTTTTTCTAGAGCCTTGGAGGTGATGAGGTGAGGAAAGGAAGATTTGGTGAAGAATGGAGGGGGGTAGCTCCTTTTATATTGGAAGGAAGAGGAGGAATTTGTGCATAGGGCATTAGTGACTGCTGCAATCATCACTAAAGATCCGCCCAAATGTCGTTGAAGATCCGCACCAACCTTCACTCCCTGGTGCATGCATCATGCGCGCAGGCCTCGTGCTCCTTGTCGTGCGCGAGTGCGCTAGCATGTACTGCGCTGCATTACGCACGGCTGTACTGCATGTGCTTGTGCATGCGTAGGGCTGTGCGTGCACACTTGATTTCTCAATTGGGGAGGCCATCGGGATTCGAACCTGCGCCCCTCCCTTGGAAGTAAAAGTCTTCACCGTTGTGCCAAATTGCCCGAACTGTTGAGAAGATGGCATGGGAGCTCTAGGTGTAGGGAAGCTTGAGCCATTGGATCTTGATCCGACAACTGTGGTGCGAGATCTTAGATAAAGAGGAGGCACCTGTAGTCATTGATGGCCAGCGTTGGGCTGCATAGATGGCGCCACATGGTGCTATCTAGGCCATCTGTTTTCTTTCTGTTGCAAAGGGTGACACAGTGCTCAGATCGAGGTGATTTCCATGTTGCCAGATTGTGATCATCACTTCAGATCCATCCATATGATTGGGTTTTTCATCTGAAGCCCGTAGGGATGTTGCATTGCCCCCTGGTCGTTGATCTTCCTCAGATTGCATATGGTGCTACAAGATTCCAATCTCAATGATTTTAGAGGCGTTAGACTCTAACCATTGTCCTAATAAGATTCGTACGGTCAGATTGTCCATCTGATGCCCTAAAATAAATCTCCTTCCCTCCTAGCCATAAAAAGGATGTAATTAACCTAAAATATACACAACTACTCTAAATGTAGGATGATGCATGCTATGCAATATTTATAACATGAAATGCAAATCTAAGCCAAGAAACATGCATGAATAGGCATTTTAATCTAGTTAAATCTATCTACATCAATACATGATCCTAACCCATATGTCTCTAAGGTGCATAGTTGTTGGGTCGCATCTGGGTCTGTTGCCTGTGGTTTTTGTAAGAGAAATTAAGGTGGTTCCTCAAACCCAAGTTATACGTGTTCGAATACGGGTTTGGCCTAGGATTCTCCTATACGATATCCACATCCTCATAGGGTGAGGATGGTGGGAAGGAAGGATCACAACCACTGGGATAAAAGGACCCAGTTTGGAACCTGTAAGGTTTTGAGAAATGTTGGCTCATAGGGTTAGCCGACTCGAGCCGATTCACAAACTTCCATCCTATGGGAGCTTGCGAAGAATGGAATCCCAGGCTTTGGGATTGACTGGATCTAGAACTACTAAAGTTTCCAGCCATCCACTCTTCCATTCTCTTTGCAACCAGATCCACCTTATCTAATTTGTTGCAAATCAATTCCATGTCAAACGAATGAGAGTCCTGGACCTCAATAGAATTGAACCTCGAAAGCTAGGATCAGTTAAAGGTCTCTATGGAGGTGTGGTTTATTGAGTTCTCGCTCATTTCCCCAGAGAAGTTGTATGCTCTATCTTCATCCTTGTTGAGGAAATTCCCTCCGCAGGAAGCATTCGCATGATTACGAAGTTGATCCGTCAACCTGTGATAGAATATCTACACAAGTTGCCATTATGGCACCTCATGGTGTGAACACTTCTGCAATAGATCCTGGAGTCCCTCCCGGGCACCATGAAGCAGTTCCCCCTGTTGCTGGACGAAAGTGGTAATCACCCATAGCAGAGCATTGGTACATCTGACAAGGAAGAATTTTCTTAGGAAGGCTAATTTAAGATTAGTCCAACTAACAATCAGCCTTTCAATAGTCAGGTACCAATGTGTGGCCTTATCCCAGATAGAGTAGGGGAAAAGCCTCAAGATCATTTGCTCCTTGTTCACATTCTGTGCTTTAGTGGTCTAAACCAAAGTGATTAAGTCCTCCAAGTGTTGGAATGGGTCCTCAGAGTCAAGCCCATGAGAGTGTTTGATTAGGGTTACTACCTAGGGCTTGATTTCTTCATCTCCTACGAGAATCATAACATTGAGATGAACCCCGTAGTTTGAAGGATCATAGAAATCCATAAAGGGCCAATCGCCCTGACCATTCATATGCTAGAACCATTCTTGCATCTGCTACAATTGGTCCAACTGCCTTTGAACCAGCTCCTGCTAGTTCAGAGATGGCGGAAACGGTGGTTGGCTAGCCATGAGATGTGCTTGGCTAAAACTCAACCTACATCTTTGATAATGGTCTAAAGGTCCTTTCAATCTCCGATTCAATGACCATCCAAGCATGCAGTGGAAGGAAGTTGGAAGGATGGGAAGAAAGGAGCCCTGCAGCACAAAAATACAAGTCTGTCCTTAAGTTGGGTAGCCTAAGGACCTATGCCCCAAGATAAATCCTAACCACAAGACGAATTATGTGTTGTCTTTAATCCAAAAGCTAGCTAAGTTGGATCGGGAAGGTAGGGGGAGCATGTTCCAAAGGTCTCTAATTATGTCAAACCTATACATAAGTTGTTTAACATTTAGGCCGCCAAACTTAGCACCTTCTGGAGAAAGTAGACATTATTAATTTAGGTTGCGGTATGGAGAATACCATCAAATAGACTGGATGAATCCTTAGGGCCCACGTCTACTTATTTTTAACTTAGGCCTAAGATAATTATGTTCTCAAAATGTGATGGGCCCTTAAATGGGTTGTGCCCTTAATGATCAATTCAAGAGTGTGCGTGTGCCCACCCAGGGGTTTGCAAGCAAGATTATTAATGATGAAGTGAATTTTAGGATTCAAATATTTCTTAGTAGCTTTTAGGGTTCAAATTCAGGTTGATTCAATCAAGTCAATGAGGCAAACCGAGTTGCGAAAGTATGGGTGTAGATATATTCCTTTAAAAATCATAAAGAATATGGAATGCTTGGTTTAGTCCCAGAATTTGAATCCTACTGGTCAAGTTACTGAATGAGTATGTTTTAATTAAAGTACTTGGGCCTAGACAAATTAGACAAGTAGCCTAATGCACCACTAATTAAGGCACACAAGAGTGGTTAGCCCAATCTGATTGCTACTCACTTTTTTGTGTAATATGTGAAAATGTTCCGGGTCCACAGGTTAGATCCCTGGTTAAGTGATTCAATCAAATCCAAAGTGATGTGCCTTGAGTGTGTGGGTGTTTATTGTTTAGCTTAATTCCATAAATGAAGAAAGTATATTAATTTTTTTTTATACACGTTTGGGTGGAGTGACAAATAGCACAAAAATCTGACCTATGGTTTATAAAAATACCTAAGTCTATTCATAAATGAGTTATTTGATGGCGAAATGGATATAATGGGTGAGCAATTGAAGATAGACTTACAAATTTTTGCAAACCCGCATTTTACTTTGATCTACTGTGTTTATTCTCCTTGATTGGGCTCCTGCATGACAATAAATCACAAAAAAGAGAGCTCAGAGAAATGCATTAGTAGGGTAGGAAGTGTGGAAGAAGCAAAATCTGTTGTCTCCCCAGCAATGACGCATAAATGATCATCAGAAAACTCATGCAAAAATAGTTAGAGTTTCTTGAATGAGAAACCCAGGCAATCACAGTCGTAGAAAGAAACGAAGATCTAATAATTTTACCGAAACTATGGTGAGCCCCTCGTCAAATACAAAGAGGCGGCATTTGATCACGAGGGAAATCCGCATTGGTTTAATTTCTTTTTGGGTTTTGTGGCTATATAATTTCTTTGGTATTTTTTTTCTAAGGTAGAATAGTAAATGAATAATTCTAGAGTAACTAATCTACTCCTAGAAAATCAATGCAAGAAATCGAAGGAATATAACTAAGTTGGCTAATCTACTAGGCAAGAAAATTTTTCTATTTTGTAGAAAAATAAAGAGATAGAAATTGCTTCTATAAATCTGATCAAATGTTTATTACAAACAATTCTCTATAGAACTACAACAAGAAATTAAAATCAAAACTAGAAAGGAGTAAAGAGAGAAGGGAAGAGAAGTTATCCTCCTCAATGGTTGCTTGGGGGATGAGTTGAGTAGACGACACTTGGAATAAGAACGGATAGAGGTAGGGTGCCATCGCAGCGTGATCTACTTCCTGGAATGGGGATGAGAAGATGACCAGTAAGAGCTCCACGAACGAGGGATGTAAATGTGGAAAAAATTATTTTTAGAACTCTAGTGGAGCATCCCAGGCTTTGGACTCACACAAGAGAATTCTTGAGCTCTGAAGAGGGTGGAGAAGAAGATGAAGGGATGAGGAGGAAGGATGGGGGTTATAGCCCTTATATAATGGTGAAAGAGGGGCAAAATGGGCATTTTAAGCCCTCAATCACGAATCTCAACAAGGAGGAACGAGGGTTGTTGATCTCTAATCGCGCGGCAGAGATTGGGTCTCCATCGTGCACTCAGTGTGCCTTCACTATGCTTGTGACACGTGGCGAGCTGACAGGCATCCATATCTGATCGTGCTGCTGAGCAAACGCCTTCCTCATGCACACATCACGTGCTAAGAGGTTAAGTAGGTGTGAACATGACCGTTCCAATAGATTTGATCGGCCGAGATCATGCAATGAGAGCACTTTGGTTGTGTGATGGCTGGATGTGCTAGCATGTCATCTCGTACATGCAAAATGAATGTCATTCACTGTGCCATGTCACCACTTCAAGCACCGTCTGATCAGCATCCGATAGTCAAATTTCACCTCTGCGGATTTAATCCATCGGGTGTAGCTCAAACATGAGCCTCACGCTCGGCATAGGGCACTTGCCTATTGTGCTATGCCCGTGAATTGTTGCAAGCTTGAAATGATGCTCGTGCATTAACGACTGTGATTAAAGGAGGCATTTGAGGAGAGAGGGATGTGACGACGTGGCACTTTTGTGGCTATTGGATGACTATCCAACCACCCACAAAGTGCATGGAGAAGCCTTTAGTAGCTTAAGAGTTGGCGGTGGGTGGTTGGGATGGCGCCATGTGACACCATTCTGACCTTCCATCTTCTTATCTTCACAGATGGTGCCATAAATGTCTAGTTTGGTCGATCTTCATGTCATTGGGCTGCGATCGTCAATCCGAAGCCATCTGTGTGGTTGGATTTGTCATTTGAGGCTCTGAGTCGCATCACTTTGTCCCTTAGCCTTAAACATCTTCAGACTACATATGATGCTACGGAGATCCGATTAAGGTGATTTCGAAAGCGTTAAACTCTGATTGTAGCCCTAATAAGATTCGTACAGTTGGATCTTCAATCCTAGGTCCATGAATGTGCCAGCTCCTTCCCAAGACATAAAAATAAGGAAATTAATATACAAATTATATAATCTAACCTAAAAGCAAGTTAATACCATTACGCAGTATT
Source organism: Thalassia testudinum (assembly GCA_037157565.1). Lineage (NCBI taxonomy): Eukaryota > Viridiplantae > Streptophyta > Magnoliopsida > Alismatales > Hydrocharitaceae > Thalassia > Thalassia testudinum. The sequence continues at coordinate 123,017,815 of JAZHRO010000014.1, read as the reverse complement.
TACAATGCTTTGTAAATCTAACTAACCTATGACCATGCATAAATAGGCATTTTTCTCTAAATAAATGTGTTCACATCACCTATCCACTATCCCTATTCCTAATCCATACCTTAGAATCCTAAAATTGGGTCAACAACAGCTTAATTGGGTCCAGTTCAACCTAATTAGGCTTACCCTAGGCTAATTAGGCTCATGGTAGCCTTATTAGACTAGACCCAAACCCAATCACTTAACCTACACCTAATTAGGTGCGTCTCTACATGATTGGGTGCACCTGAACTCAATTAGGTTCACCTAGGTCCTAATTGACACTTATCAACCCACACAAGTCTAATGAGGTTTAGTTGAACTTGATTAGACTCGACCTAGACCTATTAGGACCACACACACACTTATTTGGATTACCCAAACCCAATTGCACACCCACACACACAATTAGACTAGGACCTACCCAACCAAAACTCAACCAACTAGATCCTAAGCTAACCCAACTCAAATAAAACCCAATGCAACACAACTTAACTCTACATATTTCAAACAGAACATATCCCTCCACCCTCCCTACCTAGTCCACATACCCAACCCCCTCCCCACTAAATGTGGTGACCACCTATTCTTAGGTGCACCAACTTTTGACCCCCCCTCCACCTTATAAACCCAAGGGCCTTTTGCCTCCCACTCCATCTTCTTTCTCCTTTTCACCATTAACTCACCACCTTCAAGGCTCCTCCGTACCAGCTCATGGCCATCCACCACCTCCCTCAGTGGCTGACCACCTTCCACCTCCAATCCACCTTTCAAAGCCACCATTGAACTCCTTATAAGAGTACCATTGGTGCCCTACTCTCCGATCTCCTATAGATTGTTCTTCTGCTTTATGTTCCTATAGTTTTATTTCATTGCAAGTATGTTTAGTTATATCTTTGGTCATGCCTTGGCTCTTCCCCATAGCCTTGGGGGTGCCATCTTCTCTCTAGTGGCATGTAGGCAGTCACTTCAACCAGGACTAGCCACCACCTCCCTCTATTGCCAAAGGCTCTTAGGAGCACATCCCGGTGGGGTCATTTCCTTGCTAGATTAGTTTTCATTTCTGTCATTTCTTTTAATGTCATTTTGATTTCATCTATAATTGTTCTTCTGAATATTTGTTGCTACTCTCAATTATTCAATGCAATACAAATTCCTTTATATGTCATGATTCTATATTACTTGATCATATTTTGACTAGTTGGCGTAGCTAGGTTGGTCACTTTTAGGCATCAATCTATTTCATAAAATAAAAAAATTTCAAAAGTATAATTTTTATGGCAGCCCCCACTCAAATAAATGACTCAATGTTAAATCGTTATTCTCTCGATGTTACACATGCCATGTGCAAGTTTCACGATAAACATTATGCATACACTTTCTATGTCTACTTGCGCTACATGATGATCTTGCGATTTAAGAGTGATGGGTGACTTCTCCATTCAAGAAATCCACCATCATCTTTAGGTTTTAGTTTTAGGTGTTAGATTCCTTAGATTTCGGTTAGTTTCCGCTTGTAAGAAATAGAAAAATGCAAAATCAGAATTGTTTTTGCATTATCCCCTCCCAGAGTTCGACTAGGACACAGTCTTTAGAGTTTCGTTAGATATTTTTTATTAGTCTTGATTCACGACATACTATGACATAAAACATATTAATCTCAAGATTATCGAACCTAACAAATGCCATCGTTGCTGGCGAGGTAAGGCAATTCTGATTGTTGTTTTTTCTCTAAAAAATTTGTGTTTGCGTGATTTTTGGTGTATAGGAACTTATGTGTGGATCCACACATGCATCGAGTCTGGGTAAGGATGAAATAGTTGCACACTTTCATTTAGTAGCATTTTGATTTCCTTAGATCTTAGGTTTATTTTGAATCCTAGATTAATTGCTTTTGTTGAAAAAAAAATTGAGAAGAAAAAGCAAAAGAAAATTAAATTCATTTTCATATTCAACCTTTTGAAACAAAAAAGTTCTTTTAGTAAAGAGGTCTTCTCATTTCAAAACCCTTTCGAAAACCTCTTTACTATTTCTAGACATTTGGCCAGCACTTTTTATGCGATTTGAAAATTCTTTTTCCGATTATTTACCAAGTCAAAAATTCTGAAATTGGAAATGAACATAGTTTTTCAAATCAAATTTCTAATGCCACCTTTCATTTAAAAAAATTCCAATAATACAAATTTTAAAAATTCTCATAGTGAACAAGGGTTAAACTAGATTCAAATCTAATTAACTTCATCTTGAAAAATTTATTCCAACCAATATATAAATTTGATTGGGTTGAAATTGGTGGGGTTTGAAAGCGAGTGATATCAAATTTATTTAGTTATTTTTCAAGATTTTTTGGATTAGTCCTTCTACTCTTTCAAGTAGAAATACTCACAAGGGGTCTATCTTCCTTATCTGACCCCCATCTAGTATAAAGTCAATATCAAATCACTTGCAAAAGTAAAAATTTTGTAAAAATATTCTCTGGGGAGAAAATCAGTAAAGGAATCTACCCTCCAAATTTCACATTGTTTGGATTTCAAATCTGCCATAGAGGATAATTTGAAGTTAGTGCTTGGCCTATTTATTGTTTTTTAGTAGTTGCATAAACCATTGGTTGGAAACTTTAGGGATTTTATTAAATTAAGAGACCTAGTTGACTTGATTAGGACCAAATTGGATCCATGGCCTAGTAGGTGAGGTTTAATTGTTTGGCTGACCACCTCACATACCTTGATTTAAAGTTAATATATTCACAAACTTAGGCAATACATTAGGTCAACTATAGGCATTAGGGTTAATTGAATCAAAAAAGGAAAAACCCTATATCTTAACCCTGCTTGTATTATTTACCTAAGTGAATAATCCAAATTTCTTTAGTCAAAACTAATGTCTAAGCTTGCGGGGTAGTACCAAATTAGTCGCAGCTAAGGGGTATTAAGTAGCCTCATGTTGAACCTTCCCTTTTGTCCCCTTGTACCCAAGCTATTTAGGTTACCCTAAAAAATGGGGATTTTATTAATCTAGTTTATAACAAGTAAACTCCTAACTCAGAACTTGAATTTGAAAATCTGGTCACTTAATTAAAGTACCATATTTAGATTACAAGCCCTTTGCCTTATGTACCCGTCTACACCAACCCTTGTTGTTGGTGTATGCGATAAAGTCTTTGAGACTTGAGCAGGTTAGCTTTTGGGAACCTACCCCAACGTGACCTAGGCAACACTTTTCATCGCCACCTTCCTCTTCTTCCCACACTTCCACTTCGCTAGCTGAAATGGCTAACCTAAATCCTAACCTTGGGCCTGAGAACCAGAATCCCATGGCTTTACTGGAGGCCCAAGTCGCTGCATTTGATGAGCAACACCAGCAGAGCTTTGATCGAATACTGAATAATCTGGATAGAATGCTGCATCCACCATGAGTGGAACAACTATGGGACTTTTAGGATCCGGGCGCACTGGTCATGCTACCTCAGGTCCAGATTCCAGTAGGAGGAGGTGCATTTGATTTGAAGCTGAACTTAATAAGTTTGATTCAAACTTACTTCTATGGTAACTTGAACGAGGATCCCTTCCAGCACAAAAAGGATCTGAGTCGAATTACTTAGACAATTCGACCTAGAAATGTGGATATCGGAATTGTTCTCATGATGCTTTTCCCATTCTAACTGAGGGATGAACCTACATATTAGTTCAAGACCATCGGGAGGCTAGTTGGTACTTAGGAGGAATTAAGTCGAGAATTCCTCCAAATGTTCTTCCCAATAGGTCGAACAAACATAATGAAGTGGGAATCATGACTTTTTCCAAAGGACCTTGAGAAAAGTTGCATGATGCTTGGGATCGATTTCATGACCTTTTTTGAAAGTGTCCCCACCATGGGGTACCCAGATGTCACATTGCTCAGATCTTTTGCCATGGTTTAGATGATACACATCAGTATCTTGCCAATGCCTCTAGTGATGGGAACTTCCTCACTAAAGACAAAAATAGTGCATTTAAACTATTCGAGTCCTTAGCAGATAACTCCATGAATGTAGCCTCGATTAACCAATTCCAATGACCTAGGCAACAACGAGCTGTTGCCCATGAGGCTTATGCAGAGTCAACACAAGCTGACTTGGACATTATCACAAATAAGTTGGACAAGGTGGATCTAATAGATAAGAGCTAGATGAACTAATTTAATCTCGTCGAGGATATTCAGGTAATGCTGCTTCATCTCTCTCTTCCCCTGCATCTTGAGACCCTTCTACTTGAGTACATATGGTCACTGTTAACGTGGCGAAATCATGTTTTAAAGTAAAGCATTGTAATATAGTCGAAATCTCATTGAAAACAAATAAATTTTATTACTCGAAAAAGTTCCGAGGTCGAACACAAGGAGCAATTTGGGAATTTAAAGTAAAAGAATTTGCAATAATAGCAAGATCAAGGTGCAAATAGATGAGAGTAAAATGGTGATTTACATCACCAAGTACTCCTACAATATCAACTAAGGAAATCAATGTATATGTACGCAATCAAACCAAACCTTCGTCAGATTATGAAATCAGATGACTTAAACTTCTATTTTTCTTCTTCTTTTCTTCTGCTTCTCTTCCTCTTCTTCTCGTGTGGCTCCTCTTCTTCTTCTCTTTTCTACTTTGGCTTCTTAAGCCTTCTCCTTCTTCTTCCTTCTACACACAGGGGAGGGGCTTCTTGAATTGGCTAAGTGTCAGCCAGACTCTCCTGAGAGCAAAACCCTCCCCCTACCCTGCAAGCAAGCTCTCCTTCTCTTTCTCTCTTAGGCTCCACCCTCCCAAGGCCTCTGTAAGGATAGTCAGGTTATCAGATTGTATGCACCCGGGTCCAGGCTCACCGATGTGCGGTAGTGAGAGAGGAGTGCAAGTCAGTCTAGGCAGGTAAATAGGTTTGCCAGATCCGTGGGGGACAGAGTCGCGGATGAGGCACAGGTGTGCGTGGGTGAGAGGGACCTCACACCATTTTATGAGGCGAATAGCCTCTAACACTTTTTCAATTTATGCGATAGCAACCGCTCATGAGTCTTCAATGTGGGACTAAACACGTCCCTCTTCTTCGCATAGCCAGCAGCAGGGTATCAACATTCAATTCATGCAAGGGAAGAAGTCAACGCTCCAATTTCCTAGTTAGGAATGAAGTTGAGTTGATTCCACAGCCGCTAGAGTTGAGTCCTGGAGCTGCAGGTGAAGAACAAGCTTTGAAGCTTACTTCAGAGCTGTGCGTCAATGGCAGAGAGGGGCTGCACCTAAAATCAGGAATATGGCCTTTTGACCTTGTTAGAACATTGAGGGAGTATCATCGGACATTATGGAATGCAACTGAGGTTGGGGCGTCGCGTCGAGTTGTTGTGCAGGTCTGTCGACCTCGCGGATTGTGTGTGAAAGTGCATGAGTCGGGGAGGTGATAGAGAGGCCAATCTCCTCAATTACTTGAGGGGTTTTGGTCGATGAGTCGAGGTGATGATGAGTAGCATGGAAGTGATGCGGTTTGGCAAGCATGGAAGCTACTAGGGCTCACCGAAGGTCTGCCGGTGAGGTGGAAGACAGAGGACGATGGGGCGAGTCAGTGGTCAAAACGAGGCGGTGAGGGTTTGAAAATGAAGAGGGGAAGCCGAAGAGCTATTTAGGAGAGGAGGCAGATGAAGGGGAGCAAAGCTGGCACCGGTTGAGGTGTGGCTAGCACCAGAGACAAAGATGCTCAGAGGGAGGTCATTGGCGAGGATGAAGGGGGGCAGGAGCACCGGCTGGTGCTGCACGACACAGAAGAAGATAAGGATGAAGGATCTGCCACAGGTATGGTGGTCAGAGGATGAGGAAGAGGAGGAAGGTCACCGGAGCTTGAAGAGAAAATCAGATGGAGCGGAGAAGAAGAATTTGAGGGATTCTTTGGCTGAATTCAAGCTTATGGAAGTTCAGGAGGATCTGGGCTAACTTATATAAGGATCTAGAGGCGATTTGAGCTTAGGAAACAAGCTTTCCAAGCTTGGAAAGCCTCACCAGACATGGGAGTTCCTTGATACCCAAATCTCTCATGCGTTCACATGAGAGATTGGGTAGGTTTTAAGGCTTGGGATTGGTTTTGAAAGGAAGGGAATTTCTCGACGAACTTCCCTTTCAATTTTGAAAGGGATTGATCAAGAAATCAGGAAGTTCTTTCCATTTTAAGGCCATCGGAGCAAGTAGGAATAGGATTATTGGTGGTAGGGACCTTTTTGTGAGAACGATGACAAAGTTAGGGGTCTATTTGGAAGAATTTTGAAAGTTAAGTGCAGAAATGAAATTAGATAGAACCAATTTGTAAATAGGTCAAGACAAATTTATCTTTAGTAAAAATTTTGGTACAAACCTAATTTAGACCTAAGGAATCCAATGGTGAAGTTGGATTTTGGTTTTGACCATGTTTGACTAGGTAATTTGTGCAAAAACCCAAATTAGGGAAAATGTCTATCTATGGTTCTATTTTGGGTCAAAATGGGTTCTGATGGTCAAATTGAAAGTTCTAAACCATGGAGAATATTGTTCTTGGAATTTTGAGAGGGTTTAGGTGAATTTTATTCTAATCAGAACCTCAGTTAATTAAGCGGGTCTATTTTTAAGGTTTTAAAAGTCATTTAATTCTCAAAACACGTGCAAATCCTTTTCTGTCTGTCTTATCCAACTTGTTATCTTATTAGGACTAATTAACCTTCATTCAACCCCTAAGGAAACCCTTGGTTGTGCTGCATTCAAGATAAGCTCGTAAAATTGAAGTTTTAGCCCTAGTTTCTTATTTTTCTTTCATATTGATTATGCCATGACTTGTGACCCTCAGGCAGCTATGTAGGAGCATTTATTGACTTAATTGGGTCAAAATGAGATAGTTATGGCTCTTGATGGTGTCCCCATCATATGGCCATGCCTAGCTTTTGCTAGTCCCTTAGCAAAATTTCAAGGTGTTAACTTTAATTCTAGACCATAAAATCTTTTGTTGCTTAAAAACTTTGCTGTGTTCTTCCTTTTCTAGATTAGGTTAGAATGCCGATAGTAGGACTAGAGGTACTCAAGTACCAACCAAGATCCATACCTGACCAGCTCTAGCCTCAGTTTGCCGCAAAGGCTTTTAATTCCCATAAGAACTAACCTAGGATTTGTTGAACTCCATAGTTAAATCACCTGTGCATGTAACATGTTTTAGCCTCAGTTTAGTTTGTAGTGCATTTTTTTCTGAGAGAAATAGAGGAATTTTCTTTACTTTTGGAGAGTTTTCTGTCTCTTTTCTTTTTATTTCTAGCTTCAGATTGACTTTACAATATGGTCTGTATCGGATTCCTAGTCCCCACCATCAATCCTCGTAGGGTCCCTGGCAATCAATGATTCAAGGTAGCACTACCCATAGCATCCCCTAGAACCCTGGCATTTGAGATTTGTAGATAATCATTCCCATGGTGTTCTGTAGCTAAATCCAAACCCTAGCAATTGACATTTTTGGATAATGTTACCCATGGCATCTGAACCAGCATAGGGTACTTACATGCCCCCGGTAGGATTTGTAGATATCCTAGGAGACAAGAATCGAGGAGACGATATGTTATTGTGCATCTTAGAGGGGAATTTCCTATCTCTCCTTGCGAGGAACTCATCCAAATCAACTTGTGTTGATTAGCCTCTCCTAATCTAGGTGACTTTTTCGGAACAATTTAAATGCATTTGCGTGATTTTGATATTTAGTTGCATTGAACTGGACTACGTTTGGATTGTGGTGCTTAGGTTACCGAGTTTCACAAACCAAAGGTCAGTTAATGAGGCTGTATAATCCCTAAGCCTTAGACCTATTACTTAAGCTTCGCATTTTCCCCAACCACTTTAGGACTACCTAGATCGTAATAGGTACTTGAATTTTTAAGCCTAAGATTCCAGCCCAAGAGGCCTAAAATCAGCATTCCTACTAATCTCTCATTTTTTTGTTTTATTAGCACTTTTTTCCTTTCAGTTTCTTTCTTTTGATATGGTCTAGAACTAAGTCAATTCCTTGATCTTTTACTAATGACGACCTCTTTTTATTTTCTTTTCAAATTATGCTCTTTCTTGACATTTTTTTCTCCTCCCCTTTTTCTCCTAAAAATCTCATATGCCATCAAAATTTCATCCTCTCATATTTTTGCTCTTTTTCAAGAATTTCTTTTTCTTTTGGTATTTTTGGAATATGTGATTTTTTTGATAAAACCCTTTCTTGTGAAGTGATTTTCACGATGTTTTGCACTTTACTGCCCCCCCATGCCTACGATTTGCAATGTCCTCATTGTAAATTAGGTGGGTTCGAGTTCAGATTGGACCATTCATTGGAACAGGTGTTTAGCTGGTGAATTGGTCGGGATCACTATTGCGGATGATTTCAAGCTCGGGTATGGGTACTAGAGGTGGAGTCGGCTGTTCTAGTGGATGAACCCTAAAGTGCAATATGAGTTTAGCATAGGATGTGTCAGGAAGGGTTTCAGGTTTTCCGAAATGATGGGCTACCTCCCATTAAGCGCTGAGTTTAACACCATCAGCCGGGTGCAATTAGCTCAAGGAGATGGATGGTAAAAGATATCTCAGCCAAATTTGTATGAGTGGGTTCAATGAATGGTTTGAGTCTCAAATCGTTCACAACAAAAGGTTCTGAATCATGGCTGAGTTGACTGATTTCGATAGCTCCATTTTGAAAGATTCGTCGGACAAGGTATGGTCCAATCCATTGTGATCTGAGTTTTCCTGGGAACAATTTGAGTTTGGCATCAAAGAGTAGGACTTTCTGACCAGGGAAAATGATCTTTTTGGATATGTGCTTGTCGTGAAAGGCCTTAACTTGCTCTTTGTAAATTCGTGAGTTCTCATATGCATTGTAGTGTAATTCATCGATCTCGCTCATTTGAAGCTTTCTGTGGGTTCCTGCCTTAGAAAGATTGAGATTGTAGTTCTGTACTGCCCAATAGGCTTTGTTCTCCAATTTGATGGGGAGGTGACATGTCTTTCCATACATTAATATGAAGGGAGACGTGCCTAATTGATTTTTGTGGGCGGTCTTATAAGCCCACAAAGCTTCCGTAAGTCAGGACGACTAATCTTTCCTGTCAAGGTGAACATTGATCTGGAGGATTTTCTTGACCTCCCGATTTGATAGCTCAGCTAGACTATTGGTTTGGGGGTGACAAGGAGCATAGATTCTGTGGGACACCCCATATTTGGTCATCAGTGATCTGAACTGAGCATTCGTGAAATGGGTCCCTCCATCAGAGATTATGCCACATGGAATCCTGAACCAAGAGAAGATGTTCTAATGAATAAATTTGATGGCCATATTATGATCGCTGGTTTGGGTCGGAATGGCTTCGATCCATTTGGACATGTCGTCAACAGCGAGAAGAATGTATTCTAAGCCGTTCGAAATAGGAAAGGGCCCCATAAATTCAATCCCCCAAACATCAAAGATTTCATATACGAGAATCGGCTGTAAGGGCATCATATCATGGTGGCTCATGTTGCCTAATGTCTAGCAACGAGGGCATGCCTTACAGTGATTGTATGCGTCTTTGAAAACTATGGGCCAATAGAAGCCGCACTGGAGGACTTTTGCCGTGGTTTTATGATTAGAAAAGTGTCCACCTCATGCCTGGTCATGGCAGAAGGACAAAATGTCCTGAATTTCTTCTTCCGGAACACATCGTCGGGTGATTTGATTAGCAACAATGCAGAAGAGATACGGGTCCTCCCAAAAGTAGTACTTGGCATCGGCAAGTAATTTGTCCATTTTGGCTTTTGGCCAATTAGACGGTATTTGATGTGATGCCAAGTTGTTTACTAGATCAGACAACCATGGAAGTCCTATATTGATAGTTAGGAGGTGCTCATCGGGAAAATGTTCAGTAATGGGTCCGGAAGGGTTGATAATATCAGAAGGAAGTTGGGATAAGTGATCAGCTACCACATTCTATTTCCCCACCTTGTCGTGAATCTCGAGATGAAATTCTTACAAAAGCAAGATTCAGCAGATTAGTCGAGGTTTCACATCCTACGCAAGGAGATGCCTCATAGCAGTGTGATCTGAGTAAATGATAATACGACAACCCAAATGGTATGATCTGAATTTTTCCAATGCAAATACTTTGGCTAGCAGCACATTCTCAATAACTATGTAGTTACGCTGAGCCTAGTCAATTGTCTTAGTAGCATAGTAAATGATCACGGGTTTCTCATCTATTTTCTACCCAAGTACTGCACCTACAGCATAATCAGATGCATCGCACATGATCTCAAAGGGTTAAGACCAATCAGGGGCTTGCAAGATAGGTGCGTGGTTAACTTGATCACATAGGATCTCAAATGCTTGAGTGCATTCCTTGGTGATTTCAAAAGGGACATCCTTAGATAGAAGATTAGTCAAAGGGCGCACGATTTTCGAGAAATGGAGAATGAATCGACGGTAAAAATTGACGTGACTAAGGAAGGATCAGATGTCATTGACTGAGCTAGGCATAGGGAGTTTGGAAATCAAATTCACCTTGGCTCGATCAACCTGGATGCCCTTTTTAGAGATAAGATGTCCCAGGACTATTCCCTCAGGTACCATGAAGTGGCTCTTTTCCCAAGAAAGAACCAAGTTCATGTCGATGCACCACCTAAGGATCTGGACCAAGTGCAGGAGGCAATCATCAAATGATTCACCAAATATTGAGAAGTCATCCATGAAGACCTCAAGGTATTCACCTACCATATCTGAGAATATGGCAAATATGCACCGCTGAAAGGTAGCGGGTGCATTGCAGAGGCCGAACGGCATCCTTCGGAATGTGTAAGTTCTGAAGGGGTAGGTGAATGTGGTCTTTTCTTGGTCCTCGAGATGGATTGCGACCTGGTTATAGCTGGAGTACCCATCCAACAAGAAGAAGAATTGATTACCCAGTAGTTTCTCGAGAATCTGATCAATGAATGGTAGTGGGAAATGATCCTTCTTTGTGGAGGAATTGAGGCTTCTGTAATCAATGCAGACTCTCCACAAGTTTGCTATACGGGTTGATATGGCTTCTCCAATTTAAGTTGTGATGACGGTGAGCCCTGCCTTTTTAGGCACAACCTGGATTGGACTCACACACAGACAGTCAGAGATGGGGTAGATGATCGCTACATCTAACCACTTGATAATCTCCCTTTTCATGACATCCTGTAGATTGGGATTCAAGCGTCTCTGCATTTCACAGGATGTCGTGAGCCCTCTTCACTGTAGATGTGGTGTGTGCAATATGAGGAGCTGATACCGGTGAGATCATTGAGAGTCCATCTAATGGCTCTTCGATGCCGTTGGAGAACAGAAATCATGCCTGTTTCCTGATTAGGTGTGAGTCGTGTTTTGATAATCACAGGAAACATCTAATTGGAACCCAAAAAGACGTACTTGACATGATTGGGAAGAGGCTTTAATTCCAAAATCGGGTTTTCAGTAGCAGTGGTTAATTTCAGATGGGTGTTAGGAGAAAAGGAAGGAGCTATGGGTGTGTATAGGTTGAGTTCGGGCTCCTCTAATTGTGGGTTTTGATGCCCTTGTGGTTGATCAGAAATAGTCGGGTTCTCTATGAAGTCGTCAACCACTACTTCAATATCGCAAATTTGTTCTAACTCTGCAATTAATTACTTGTTGGGCCTGAAAGATGTCGAACTTTAATGTCTTTCTCCTAAATTTTACTTCAATTTGGCCCTCCTCACAATTGATATTGGTCGTAGCAGTGGCCAAAAAGGGTCTCCCTAATATGATCAGTGTATTATTCACATTCTCAGGAGCATACATGTCTAAAATGATGAAATCCATTGGGAAATAGAAATCATGCACCCTAACTATGACATCCTCGAAAATTCCTTTTGGTGACTTAATTGATCGATCTGCTAGTTGTAAAGTCATTTCAGTCGGTTTAAGTTTAGATTCCTCGAAGTAGTCTAGTGGGGATGTGGGTATCAAATTTATGGAACCTCCTAAGTCTAATAAAGCACAGTCAAATCATATATCACCGATTTCACAGGAGATCAAAGGGGTGCCTGGGTCTTTTACCTTGGGTGGGAGTTTGCTTAAAATGACAGAGATGGCTTACCCTGACAGTACGATCGGATTCCCATCTTTGGTTCGTGGCTTACACTTTGGAAAACATGCGTCTTTCAAAAATCGTGCGTAAGCTAATACATGGCGTATCGCATCCATCAAGGGGATGTTTAGATGGACTTGCTCAAAGAGCTTAACCAGGTCCTCCTCAGGTGCCACGATTTTTGTTATTCTCTTTCCCTTGGTCAAGGCCTCAGGAAATGGAACCTTAGGTGGTTCCTCTAGAATGGGTCCAGGTTCTTGATCTGGGATAGAGGTGTCCTAGATAACTATCATTGGGTTAGGGTTTTGCTGTCAACGTTTTGTGCGGGTCTAAAGGATGTCACGTTGTAGTATAACCGACAAAACGTCTAAACAAATATAAAGAATTTTATTACTCGAAGATCAGAGTATCCGAGGTCGATCACAGGGAGCAAATGGAATTTACTACTAGTCAAAATGTAATTGAACACTCTAATTTACTCAAAATATCAATTCAACTATGAATGTATGCGATTAAAAGTAGTTAGGACAAAAAGAAATGAAATTGGACGTCTGATCACAAGATCAGATGTCTTAAAAGTAGGTTCCCTTTTCTTCTTGATTATTCTTCTTCCTCAGCAGTCTCGCGGTTTCTTCTTTTTCTGCTGTTGTGTTTGCTTTCCTTTCTTCTCTTTCTTCTTCTCCTGCGAAGGCTTCTTTCTTTCTTCTTCTCTGCCTTGTTTCTTCTCTGTCTTGCTCCTTCTTCTTCTCCTGTGAAGGCTTCTTGGTCTCTCTGTTCTTCCTGCCTTTCCTTCTTCCTTCTTTCTTTTCCTTCTCGCGACCAAGTCTTTCTTCCTCAACGTTCAGCCTGTGCCTACACAGAGCAAAACCTATCCTTTCTCCCTCTACCCACGTGTCTCTCTCTCTCAAGCAATTCACTCAGGGACGCTCTCCCAGAGCCACACGGGTAGTCGGGTCGGGTTCGCACCCGGGACAAGGCGCACCGGCAAGTGATGATGCGCGAGGAGTGCGTAGGTCTAGGTCGGGTCGGATCCGCCAGATCCGTGAGGTCAAGCCGCGGACGAGGCGTGTGAGGGCAGTGAGGGACCTCACCCCTGTGCTTATGGAGGCAATGAGAGTAAAACACAAAAACAACTTATATGGTACCTGAGTGTTGCAATCCCACGATGTGGGACTATCTGGTCTCACCTTCACGCGCGCCCGCAGAGTTTTGTCGCTCGATTGCCGAAGCTGTTGACTCCTCTACGGTACTGGCTGGCCTTGGTTGCTTCGCGACACTTGCGAGAGTCTGCTGCACCTGCCGCCTGGGAAGCCTGGCGCCTGCTGCTGCTCCAAGCTCCCTACTGCTTCGGTTGTTAATGGCGGCTGGGGCGTACACCTAACATCCAGCAGAACGGCCTATTGGCTGAATCAGAATAGCTGGAAACCTTCACCGTGGCACGGCGAAGGCGGTGGACGATGCTGTAGGCCGCAGGTCGGCCTGGGCGTGCGTGCCTAGGTCAACCTGTGGCCGGAGATGGTGGGTTGGTCGGGGGGTGATTATGGAGGTCTGGAGTGGCAGTTGTCGGGTGGAGCGAGTTCCTGGTGGTGAGGCGGAGCTCTCGAGGTGGTTGGCGAGCCGTGTGGGGGGCTGGAATGGTGGAAGCGGCTCGCCGGAGGTCGGTCGGTGATGTGGAAGATGAGCATGGTCAGCGTCGGTCGAGGGGTAATCATATGAGATAACAGGGGGAAAAGAGAGAGGAGAGGATGGAGAGGAGTTCTAACCTAATTGTAAGGACGAAAGGGGACTGAAGCGGACAGCAGTACCAGCTGTCGCCGGAGAAGATGATGCCCAGTGGAGGAGAACGGCGGCGACGACAGGGCTGAGGCGGCGTGCACAGGTACTGCACGACGCGGGGGGAAGTCAGGAAGCTAACTCTGCCACTGGTTTTATGGCAGAGCGCAGAGGGAGGGGAGGGGGGCTCGCCGGAGCTTGCTGGGACTTTTGGCCGGGGGAGGAGACGAATTGGGGGTGGACACTCGGCCAAATCAAGCTCGGGTCCTGCGGTAGGGTCTGGGGGGTGTTTTATAGGTGCTGGCCGCTCCTGTCAGCGCGTGGAGAGTGCGCAATTAGGTCTGCCGGCTTGCCGGAGTCGGAAGAAAGGTGGATACCCAAATCTCTCGTGCGTTCGCACGAGAGATTGGGTTCACACCAGCGATTGTAATTGGCTTTATAAGGAAGGGAATTCCTCAGAGAATCCCCCTTCCATTTCTGGGAGGGTATCTCTGAGGGATTAGAGAGAAATCCCTCTCCGAACCTCGCCGGAGCTCGGTTTTACCCTAGCAATGGTGGCAGGACCGGTTTGCAAAGGAGGCGAAGAACCTAGGGGGCTCTCTGCAAAGGTATTCAAAAGATAGGGACCAATTTGTGATTTGGGTGTACTAAATTGCAAAGTAGGTCAAGATGACCTCTCCTTAGGTCCAAATTTTGGTACAAACCTAATTTGGACCTAAGGAATCTAATGGTGAAGTTGTATTTTAGGTTTGACCTCGTTTGACTAGACATTTTGCGTAAAAACCCAAATTAGGTTAATTGAGGAGCTAGGACCCTAATCTAGGTCAGACTAGGTTCCAAAGGCCAAATTATGTGTTCCAAACCCTAGAGGATGTTTTTCTATGATTTTTAGCGGGTTTACTTGATTTTCATTCTGACCGGAACCTTGTTAATTTAAGCAGGTCTGTTTTAGGGTTACCAAGTGTCATTTAGTTCTTAGATTGCACATAAACCCATTTCTGATTAACTCAACCCACTTTTTATCTTATTTGGACCATTTGACCTATGTTTTGCTTCTGAGAAATCCCGTTTATGTACTGTAATGGTAAAATTGCAGTTTTAACCTTTATTTCATGTTTTCTTCTCAGAGCACTTGTTCCTTCAGTTAGGCCTTCTTCTAGGTTATGTAGGAGCTTTTATCTTCTTTATTGGGTCAAAATGAGCTAGTTATGGCTCATGATGAGGCTCTCATCATACCCCCATGCCTAGCTTTTGCTAGTCCCTTAGCAAAATTTCAAGGTTTTAACTTCCATTCTAGACCCTGAGTGTCTGTCAACAATTATGATAAGTGCTTCTCCTTTTATTTTGTGATTTAGGTAGGAATGCCGACAATAGGCCTGGTGGTATTCAAGTACCAACCAAAATCCGGACCTGTTCCGCTTTAGCCTTAATCTTCTGCAAAGGTTTCTATGGCCCACAGAAACTAACCTAGGGTTTTGTTGGACTCCACGGTTAAAGCACCCGTGCTTGAGACATTTTTAGCTTAAGTTTAGTTTGCAGTGTGTTTTTTGTAAGAGAGAGATAGAAGAATTATTTGTTTGGAGAGCTTTTCTCTCTCTTTTCTTTTTATTTCTAGCTTCGGATTAGCTTCTCAACACGGTCTGTATCGGATTCCTCATCCCTATCATCAAACCTCAAGGGTCCCTGGCTTTCGAGATTTCGAGATAATCTCGCCGATGGCGTTCCGTGGCCGAATCCAGACCCTAGCGATCGACATTTCGTGATAATGCCGCCCATGGTATCTGAACCAGCAGAGTGCTTACATGCCCCCGGTAGGATATTTAAATATCCTAAGAGACAAGCACCGAGGAGACGATATGTTGTTACGCATCTTCGAGGGGAATTTCCCGCCTCTTTGCATTGGGAACTTGTCCAAATCAATTCGTGCTAATTGGCCGCTCCTAATCTAGGTGACTTTTTCGGAACATTAAATACTTTTCGTGTGATTTGGATGTTTATGCGCAATGAACCAGACTATGTGTGAATTTGGGTGCTTAGGTTACCGAATCCCGCAAATCGGAGGTCAGTTAACGAGGTCGAATACTTCCTAAGCCTTAGACCTAATACTTAAGTTTCGCATTTTCCTCAACCTCTTGAGGATTATCCAGCTTTTAACAGATACGCGAATTTTTAAGCTAACGGTACTAGCCCAAAAGGCCTAAGACCAGCGTTCCCGCTAATCTCTTGTTATATCTCCGTAGCACTTTTCTTTTCTTTTTCTTGATTCGGTCTAGAACTTCAGTTAACCCCTTAATCTTTTACTAATGACTATTTCTTTTCATTTTCATTTTGTGCTCCTTTTTGTCATTTTTCTTCTTTTTCTCCTCCTTATGCTTAAGTGGCTCACAAAATTTCCTCCCTCCCCCCATTTTTTGTTCTTTTTCTTAATTTTTTTCAATTTTTTTGCATTTTTGACATATGCAAATTTTTTTGTGTGTGAGACTCCTGATTTTTTTTCTTGGTTCTGTATGTATGCACTTTATCACTCCCCCATGCCTAAGTTTTGCAATGTCCTCATTGTAAACAGAGGGTAGGAATTAGTGTTGAGGTCAGGGGCTTAGAACAGGATACATCGGGTGGGTGAATGGGTCGTAAATGACTGATGCGGATGATTTCAAGCTCTGATACGTGTACCAGAGGTGGAATCATATGTCTAAGGCTGGTCTCAAGGTGCAATAGACGTGGAGTCTAGATGGATAATCAGACAGGTCTCTGTGTTTGGGATGACGGGTTGCCTCCCATTAAGCGCTAAATTTAATGCCTTCAGCCGAGCAGAAAATGGGGTGGAGAGGGAGTGGTCAAATCAATGGAGTTTTGGAAAACAAGCACCTTGATTAAGAGCCTGGTTGGTCCAACCAGGTGCTTGTTGAGATCAGTGGGCTGATGATGCAGCCCGAACCCAATAAGTCTGGTGGGTTGATAGATGTAGATCAGCAGATGTGGAACCCACCATATGCAGTGACGTTCTGATGGATATGGAAGTGAAAACTCGGGTTCAGGCTGAGTCGAATCAGCCTGGTCAAAGTAGGGTTCCGAAAAATTATCCATGTAAGGTGTGGAATCCCTACAGAGGTGATCAAAGGATGGAGGCTCCTGATTTGTGGTCTGATCAGTACCCGATACCTGGTCTAGATATGGAGTTGAATCATCTGCAAATGGCTCAGTGAGAGGTGAATCGGAATAGAAATTGAGTCCAGTTGCGGGTCGGGGTGGGGAACGGGTTTTGATTGGTTCTGTATATGTGGAGTAGGTGGCTTCAAAGAAGATTGACATGTTATAATCAGGAGGCAGATTTTCTCCGATGTTATGGTCAGATTCGAGATCGTCGGAGAGTTTGCGAAAATCAAAGTTTGAATGAGATTGTAGATCATGAGTTCCACCATAGAATAAATCATATGTTGTATATTCAGCAGCCTGACTGTTATCTAGCCTAAATGTTAATTCTGAGCTTAAAAGGGTATCCTTATCTGGTAGAGGCTCAGATTCTAAGCTAGTAGGGCAGACCCAATTGAAACCCTGCTCGTCCAACTCCTCGGTTTCTGTGTCGTAGATTGGCATGACTTCCACAAAATCGATTCGTTCCTCTGAGGAGGTTGACGAGGGATATTCATCAAATCGAGGCCCAAAATCATATTCTTCATTAAGAGATTGATTTTCTTCATCTGGGGCCTTGAAATCTTCAAAATATGTTTCAGATCTAGGTTCTAGGCTTAGGATGTGGGTTGAATTACTAGAATTTAGGTCTGAATAACCTTCGAGGGCCACCTTATCAGAATAAGGGACGGAATTTACACCCTCGAGAGGTTCAGTTCTACTCTCATACTTGCAGGAGTCTTGGGATTCTAAAATGGGCTCATCATGGTCTTTTCCTGCATTTGGAGCTTCCCAACCTTCTTCAATATCAAGTGCATTATATTCCATCTGTGTTGGGAATCCACAACCATTTTGTGCCTCAAACCCGAGGTCAGATTTATCCTCGATGTTGTTCCAAGATAGCTCATCCTCTGTTGGTGGTATGTACGGGTATTTCTGATCAATCACTTGCTTTATTAATCTCATTATCTCTTCCCGTTTTTCAAGACTATCTTGGTGTTGCTTCCAAAGTCGAGGATTTGTCATACATTGAAGGTATTCACTATTGTGCAATCTTTCTATCTCAATGTATGCAGTAATGAGCAAGTCACGGGTTGATCCTTTGTTGGCTTCTGCTAATAGTACTTGGGCACAAGTTATGACAAAGGTTGTGGTTGTTGGGACATCAACCTGAATGTTTCCTACTGTTGTTGAGGTTTCTTCATTTTCATAAAATCTCATGGCATCCTCAATCATTTTATCTCTCATGGATCTCCGGTATTCAGGTTTCTTGAATGGTAGTCCTAGGTGGTTCGGCTGCATATTTCGATCAGGTGGTGGAATCAAGATCAGAGTTTGACTCAAGATGTGTTATGAAGAGATCAGATCTGAATAACGAGTCCCACTGAAAATGAGTGTGTGTGCTCTAAAGAGAAAAGATGTAGGACTGGAGATGTTCTTGACCCAATCATGACACCCAAAAGATGTTTGGATGACTATGGAGGTTCGGGGCGGATGGACCCCTGGATCCGAAGATTGTCCACCTGAGAATTACCTGGGCAGCCAGAGAGGGAGAGTCCCACAAAGACCCGTACACGGTAGAGCGTCCCTACGGGTTACAGGGTTTCCCCCACTTGACCTCTCTTGTCACTAGGATTCCAGGTAGACCAGAATGGGGACCTTGACCTCTTAAGTCTATCACTTTTTATTTCAAAGGTGCTTTTAGGGTTCTCACTTGAACTTTGGATGTTTTTGGTATTGTGACCTAATTTAGAGGTTGGTTGACCCAAGGGGTCAACTTCACCTGACCTGTCCTATAGATCGTAGAGTGATTCTAAGCTCGGAGCCTAGAGATCACCCTGATTTGACTTCCAGGTTATTAGGTCAAAAGAAATTTTAAGATTCAAGTGATTTTAGAGCTCAATTTTAGGGTTTGTCTTATTTAGCTTTCTTCAATCAAGGGCTTGGGTAGCACACTGATGCGGAAGGGTTTATTTCCTTTTACACAGGCATGTGTGACTAGCGCTTCAAGACCCTAATGTGGAAACCCTAATTTGGTTCTATTTCCAATCCTCTTTTTCTTTTTCAAAAGTTCTCTTTGGACTTTTAAACAAGAAGTGTGTGGTCCGCCGAGATTAAGCGTTATTTCAATTAGGCACAAGAATTTGTGGGATGGAAAAAAAAATCACTCCAACTTCAAGAATATTTGCAAAAATTTTCGCAAAATCAGGAAATGTTTTGCCTTAGAGATGGTGATTACTATATAAAGAAGGCAATTGATTCCTAAATTGATTTTCTTCCTTTTGTCTTTCAAAGATTAGGGGATGATTAAGGAAGAAAAGAAATTACCTGCCCTGGAGTGGTTGACTTGCGGGAGAGATTTTCTCATGAAGTACCTGCAAGATCACATCAAAGCAAAGTAGGGCAAGTTAGTGTTCAATATGATAAAAAGAATGTAGAGACTAGTGGTAAATTGCGCATTGCTCCCCGGCAACGGTGCCAAAATGTTGTCAACGTTTTGTGCGGGTTTAAAGGATGTCACGTTGTAGTATAACCGACGAAATGTCTAAACAAATATAAAGAATTTTATTACTCGAAGACCGGAGTATCAGAGGTCGATCACACGGAGCAAATGGAATTTACTACTAGTCAAAATGTAATTGAACACTCTAATTTACTCAAAATATCAATTCAACTATGAATGTATGCGATTAAAAGTAGTTAGGACAAAAAGAAATGAAATTGGATGTCTAATCACAAGATCAGACGTCTTAAAAGTACGTTCCCTTTTCTTCTTGATTATTCTTCTTCCTCAGCAGTCTCTCTGTTTCTTCTTTTTCTGCTGCTGTGTCTGCTTTCCTTTCTTCTCTTTCTTCTTCTCCTGCGAAGGCTTCTTTCTTTCTTCTTCTCTGCCTTGTTTCTTCTTTGTCTTGCTCCTTCTTCTCCTGTGAAGGCTTCTTGGTCTCTCTGTTCTTCCTGCCTTTCCTTCTTCCTTCTTTCTTTTCCTTCTCGCGACCAAGTCTTTCTTCCTCAACGTTCAGCCTGTGCCTACACAGAGCAAAACCTATCCTTTCTCCCTCTACCCACACGTCTCTCTCTCTCAAGCAATTCACTCAGGGACACTCTCCCAGAGCCACACGGGTAGTCGGGTAGGGTTCGCACCTGGGACCAGGCACACCGGCAAGTGATGATGCGTGAGGAGTGCATAGGTCTAGGTCGGGTCGGATCCGCCAGATCCGCGAGGTCAAGCCGCGGACGAGGCGTGTGAGGGCAGTGAGGGACCTCACCCCTGTGCTTACGGAGGCAATGAGAGTAAAACACAAAAACAACTTATATGGTACCTGAGTGTTGCAATCCCACGATGTGGGACTATCTGGTCTCGCCTTCACGCGTGCCCACAGAGTTTTGTCGCTCGATTGCCCAAGCTGTTGACACCTCTGCGCTACTGGCTGGCCTCGGTTGCTTCGCGACACTTGCGAGAGTCTGCTGCACCTGCCGCCTGGGAAGCCTGACGCCTGCTGCTGCTCCAAGCTCCCTGCTGCTTCGGCTGTTAATGGCAGCTGTGGCGTACACCTGACATCCAACAGAATGGCCTATTGGCCCAATCAGAATAGTTGGAAACCTTCGCCATGGCACGGCGAAGGCGGTGGACGATGCTGCAGTTCGCAGGTCGGCCTAGGCCTGCGTGCCTAGGTCAACCTGTGGCCGGAGATGGTGGGTTGGTCTGGGGGTGATTATGGAGGTCTGGAGTGGCAGTTGTGGGGTGAAGCGAGTTCTTGGTGGTGAGGCGGAGCTCTCGAGGTGGTTGGCGAGCCGTGTGGGGGGCTGGAATGGTGGAAGCGGCTCGCCGGAGGTTGGTCGGTGATGTGGAAGATGAGGGTGGTCAGCATCGGTCGAGGGGTAATCAGATGAGATAACAGGGGAAAAGAGAGAGGATAGGATGGAGAGGAGTTCTAACCTAATTGTAAGGACGAAAGGGGACGGAAGGTGGACAGCAGTACCTGCTGTCGCCGGAGAAGATGATGCCCAGTGGGGGAGAACGGCGGCGACGACAGGGCTGAGGCGGCGTGTGCGGGTACTGCGCGACACGGAGGGAAGTCAAGAAGCTAACTCTGCCACTGGTTTTGTGGCAGAGCGAAGAGGGAGGGGAGGGGGGCTCGCCGGAGCTTGCTGGGACTTTTGGCCGGGCAGGAGAAGACGAATTGGGGGTGGACACTTGGCCAAATCAAGCTCGGGTCCTGCGGCAGGGTCTGGGGGGTATTTTATAGGTGCTGGCCGCTCCTGTCAGCGCGTGGAGAGCGCACAATTAGGTCTGCCGGCTTGCCGGAGTTGGAAGGAAGGTGGATACCCAATCTCTCGTGCGTTCGCACAAGAGATTGGGTTCACACCAGCGATTGTAATTGGCTTTATAAGGAAGGGAATTCCTCAGAGAATCCCCCTTCCATTTCTGGGAGGGAATCTCTGAGGGATTAGAGAGAAATCCCTCTCCAAACCTCGCCGGAGCTCGATTCTTCCGTAGCAATGATGGCAGGACCGGTTTGCAAAGGAGGCGAAGAACCTAGGGGGCTCTCTGCAAAGGTATTCAAAAGATAGGGACCAATTTATGATTTGGGTGTACTAAATTGCAAAGTAGGTCAACATGACCTCTCCTTAGGTCCAAATTTTGGTACAAACCTAATTTGGACCTAAGGAATCCAATGGTGAAGTTGGATTTTAGGTTTGACCTCGTTTGACTGGACATTTTGCATAAAAACCCAAATTAGGTTAATTGAGGAGCTAGGACCCTGATCTAGGTCAAACTAGGTTCCAAAGGCCAAATTAAGTGTTCTAAACCCTAGAGGATGTTTTTATATGATTTTTAGAGGGTTTAATTGATTTTTATTCTGACCGGAACCTTGTTAATTTAAGCGGGTCTATTTTAGGGTTACCAAGTGTCATTTAGTTCTTAGATTGCACATAAACCCATTTCTGATTAACTCAACCCACTTTTTATCTTATTTGGACCATTTGACCTATGTTTTGCTTCTGAGAAATCCCGTTTATGTACTGCAATGGTAAAATTGTAGTTTTAACCTTTATTTTATGTTTTCTTCTCAGAGCACTTGTTCCTTCAGTTAGGCCTTCTTCTAGGTTATGTAGGAGCTTTTATCTTCTTTATTAGGTCAAAATGAGCTAGTTATGGCTCATGATGAGGCTCTCATCAGGTTTGTATTGCCAGGCTAGGCTTGGCTTGGATAAGGTTGGTCTTGTGTTGTTTTGCCAGTGTGAGTAGTAATAGAATTTAATCCTGCCTGGTTTTGGTTTGGCATTAGTAGAAGAGGTGCTTGCTGCTGGTAGCACATATATAATGTCAAAGCCTCCATCCTATCGGGTGATGGAGTAGAAGGGGCCTGATAAACAAAGTGAGATTTCGCCAAGATTTGGGTTCATAACGCTCCTTTAGTTCGGCACGTTATTCGGATTAGGCAAAGGTTGTGAAGGAAGTGCACCAGGTTGGCGAGGATTAGCCATCTGGGCAGGTTGATTGCGAACCTCTGCCATCTCATCTCAGTGTAGTTTTTGCATAGCCGCATTCATTTTCTGAATGTCTGCCAGATTCTGAAGGATAAGAGTCATCTGATCTATTTTAGTCGACCCAGATTGATAACTTGGGTTAGGCCATGGCTGAGGCAGTTGATATGGATGAGGAGCTTGTGATCGGGGCGGATATTGAGGTCTCTGATTTTGATTATTGCCTGACCATGTGAAGTTGGGATGATTGCACCATCCAAGGTTGTAGGTGTCTGAGAATGGATCATTCTGAATGGTGTTGAGGTCCTCGCAGGTCTAAGGGACCTCAAGAAAATTAGAATATGAAGGTTCAAAGTTCCCACAACTAGAGGAGGTGGATCCAGAGTTTCCTCCGTAGCCAGAATCAGATGGGGGTGGATATGGGTCCATCCCCAGAGAAGGTCAGTGATAGATGTTGTGCACGGCCTCCCTGCCAGAGGGTGGTTCTGTGTATGAGTTTTGCACAGAGGTGGCTCGTTGCAAATGTTGAGTTAGGTCATCTACCTTCTTCTCAATAATAGAGACCTTGTCCAAATGACTGGCCGTCAGTTCCAAGTCGACGGAAGTGGACAGGCCCTGTGTCCCATGTGCACCCTTTGGATTCTCAACGCACACGCATTCGTCCGATCGAACATGACCATGGATTCAATATTGATGGAGTTCTCACACATATTCCCGAGAATCTCCCACACGGTGTCTTCGTGTTGACCCATGATGTTTACTCCGCAGGTTGCATTGAGGAATAATCTAATATCCTCACGGATTCCATGGTACCCCATTTCAAAACTCCCTAATGGGGTCACTTTCACATGAGATCCAGAAAACAATCCCATGCTTTGTGAAGTGGTTCTTCTGCTTGTTGTGTGAAATGTGTGATATGGTGTCGTAAAGCATTTGTCTGACCAACAGGGATGAACTTTCTCAGAAACTCGGATTGAAGTTCTGCCCAGGTGTTGATTGGACGCATTTGGGTTTGGTACCAGTGACTAGCTTTATCCATAAGAGAGGAGAACATTTTCATGAGTAGAATATCCTGATTTTGATCTTCTGACCTGAAGGTCTGGGAGAGATGCTTGAGTTGTTTGATATGCTGAAAAGGATCTTCAGAATTACGCCCATGGAATTTGGGAATGGCATGAATTGTGTTGGGCTTGAGTTCAGTCTCAGGACCTCCAGGAGGGATTTGTATTCAGGGTTTAATTGCCACCACAGCAGGATTGTAGTGATCTCGCATCATTGGACATTGTGGTGGTTCACAAAGGCTTGGAATAGATCATTGAGGTGCTGGAGTTGATTTTCGAGATTATTTTCCTCTGCGGGCTGTGCCATGATGATGGATGAATGAGAATCAGGTTCAGATGAATCAGAAGAGATATCAATAGGATTGGGTTGTTGCACAAACAAAGAAGTCGAGGCTTATCCTCGACGTGAATGTGTGAGTAAAGGAGGCCTTAAGGATGGTCTTAGAGACCTCCTCCCGAACATGCACTGATGGAGTAGATGAGAGTAGAATGTGATGGACCAAATCAAGACACAAAAATTTTGGATGACAATTGAGGTTCGGGGTGGATGATATCCCTTAGTCAGAAAGCCAACCACCAGAGAATTACCTGGGTAGCCAAAGAGGGAGAGTCCCACAAAGACCCCTACGCGGTAGATGTTTACGAGACAAAATCGATTTTTATAAGATGTTGCGTTGTAGTATAAATGAAATTGCCTTGAAAACAAATCAGAATTTTATTACTCAAAAACCTAAGTATCCGAGGTCGAACACAGGGAGCAAATTGGTATTTGAAAACTAAAATCACAATCTCAAATTAATCAAAATATGATGTTCAACAACAATATGAATGAGATTCAATATATATGAAAGCTAAAGAGAGAATAGAAATGTAAAAAGAAATTGTCTGTTCTTTCTTCTCTCTCTGATGGCTTCTTCTTTCTTTCCTTTTCTTCCTTCTCTGATTTCTACTTTCTTTTTCAGAGGCTACTCTTCTTCTCTCTTTTTCTTCCTTCTTTTTCTTCTTTTGTATCCTTACTCTTTCTATACCTTTGATTTCTCAGCTTCTGCCCTTGCCTTTTGCTTTTTTCTTCTTTCTTCTCTACTTAGCCGCACCTTCTCTTCTTTTCTTATTTGTCTTCTTGAGTTCTATTCTCCTCTTTGATTTCTTTCCTTCAGCTCTTCTTCACCAGTGCCTTCTTCAGTAGCGCCTTCTTTAGCCGCACCTTCTCTTCCTTCCTCATCCTTTTCCTTAGCCGCTACAATGATTCTTCCTCCTTCCTTGTCTCCTACCTTCAAGTCCTTCTTCTTCCTTCCTTAGCCGCTCTTGCCTTCAGCTTCTTCCATAGCTCCTTCTTCCTAGCCTTCACAAGTCCTTCTTCAGTAGCTTCCTCTTCCTTCTCCTTCTTTCCCTGCACAGCGAAGAGCAAAACCTACCCCTACCCTCCCCCGCATATGCTCTCTCTCTATTTCTCTCTTTGCTCTCTCAGAGCCAGCCAATCGGGTCCAGGCGCACCGACATGGGTGGTGCGCGAGGAGTGCGGGGTTAAACAGGTGGGTTAGCCAGGTCTGTGGAGGCGTGGGTCGTGGATGAGGCAGGTGTGCATGGGCGAGGGGACCTCACCCCGTGTTTTGAGGCGACCAGATGAAAACACAAAATCAATAAAATCCACTCACCGCGCTCTTGAGTTTCCAAGGTTGGACTAAAAGTCCCACCCGCTTCGCTCGTGCGCTCGCAGGAGGACTTTGCTCAATTGCTGTAGTTGGGCTCTCCTTCGAGGCTGCTCTCTTGCTAGATGCGTTCGCGAGATTAGCCAATGTCACTTGGGCTTGTTCACCTGGAGCGCAGCAGCTAGGTTGAAGCTTGTGAGCTCCTTCAAGCCGTCACTAATGGCGGTGGAGGCTTAGACCTGAAATGCACAAATACGGCCTTGCGGACCTATCAAAGAATGTGGGTAGCTTCACCATGTCACGACGAAGGTGAAGCAGTGGGTGGCTGGCCGCAGGGCGACCTAGGCATGCGTGCCTAGGTCAGATTGTGACTGTGGAAGTGCGTGTGTTCGATGGGCACTTGGGGTGTGTGTGGTGGTCAGTGAAGTGGTGGATAATGATCAGTGGGTGATGGCGGAGGTTCTAAGGTAGGTGGTGAGGCATGTGGAGGGGTGGAGCGATGGATTCGCCTCGCCGATGGTCTGCCGAAGATGAGGGAGACGGAGGTGGTTGGTGCTTGTCGAGGGGGGTTTTATGAGATTAAGTGGGGAAAAATGAAAGGTAGAGAGAGGGGAACTTACTAAGGGTAGTTGGATAAAGGGGGAAAGGCCAAGGACGAGCGACGCATGTGTGCCGTCGTCAAAGAAGAAGGCCCTGAGGTGAGGATGACAGTGATGATGAAGGGGTCAGAGAAGCGCACGCAGGTTTGGCATGACGTAGAGGAAAAAGGCAGAGAAGACTCTGCCACTGGTATGGTGGCAGAGCGATGAGAAGAGGAAGGAGAGATCGCCGGAGCTTGCGAGCAGTTGGCCGGAGATGAGGGAGGAAGAAATTTGGGGAATCAGTGGCCAAAGCAAGCTTGAGATGGTTGGGAGAATCTGGGGCATCTTTTATAGGCACCGGCAGAGGGCCATGTGCTTAGAATGCAAGCTTCCAAGCATGGCAACCTTGCTGGAGTAGGAAATCCATGAGATACCCATATCTCTCGAGCATTCGCACGAGAGATTGGCTGCAAATCGGATCTTGAGATTGTGTTCAGACGATAGGGAATTCCTCAGAGAATCTCCCTTCCAAATCTGGGAGATCTCTGAGGAATCGGGGAGAAATCCTCCTCAGATCCTCGCTGGAGTAGGACTCCTCTACTGTAATGGGGAAGGGACCTAAATGCAAAGAGTGGCGAGGAAGACAAGGGTGTTTGCAATTCAAAAGCTAGGGGTCAAAATGTAATTGGATGGACTAGTTTGCAAAGTAGGTCAAGGTGACCTTCCCTTTGGTCCAAATTTTGGTACAAACCTAATTTGGACTTAAGGAATCCAATGGTGAATTTGGATTTTAGGCTTAGCCACGTTTGACTAGAAATTTTACATAAAAACCCAATTTATGTCAAATATCTGGCTAAGACCCTAATTTAGGTCAAAAGAGGTTCTAATGGCCAAATTGATGGTTCTAAACCCTAGGGGATATTTTTCCATGAATTTCAGAGGGTTTAGTTGATATTTATCCTGACCAAAATCTTGTAAAATTAAGTGGGTTTGTTTTAGGGTTACAGAATGTCATTTAATTCTTAAATCTCACAATAACCCTTTTCTGATTAAACCATCCTGCTTTTCATCTTGTGAAGACCAATTGACCTATGTTTATCCTTTGAGAAATTCCATTGATGTACTACAATGGTAAAATTACAGTTTTACCATTTATTTCATGTTTTCTTCTCAGAACAGTTATTCCTTGAATTAGGCCTTTCTTTAGGTTATGTAGGAGCTTTTGTTCTCTTTTCTTGGTCAAAAAGAGCTAGTTAGTGCTCATGATGGTGTTTCCATCATGCCCCCATGCCTAGCTTTTGCTAGTCCCTTAGAAAAATTTCAAGATTTTAATTTCTACTCTAGACCATGAGTTTCTTTCACCAGTTATGATAAGTGATTTTTCTTTTTCTTTTGTAATTAGGTCAGAATGCCGACAATAGGCCTAGAGGTACACAAGTACCAACCAAGATTTGGACCAGACCAGCTTTAACCTCAGTCCTCCGCGAAGGTTTTCAAGGCTTGTAGGAACTATCCTAAGGTTCATTGGACTTCGCGGTTAAAGCACCCATGCTTGAGATATATTGTAGCCGTGGTAAAGTTTGTAGTGCATTTTGTAAGAGAGAGACAGAGGATTTATTTATTTGAAGAGTTTTCCTTCACTTTTCTTTTATCTCTAGCTTCGGATTGGCCTCTCAACAGGGTTTGTATCGGATTCCTATTCCCCATCATCAATCCTCAAAGGTCCCTGGTAATTGATGCTTCGTGATAGCATTGCCCATGGAAACCCCAAGAACCCTGGCTTTTGAGATTTCGAGATAATCCTGCCCATGGAATTTCGTGGCCGAATCAATACCCTGGCAATCGACATTTCGTGATAATGCCGCCCATGTTATCTGAACCAGTAGAGTGCTTACATGCCCCCAGTAGGATATGTAAATATCCTAAGAGACAAGCATCGAGGAGATGATATGTTGGTACGCATCTTCGAGGGGAATTTCCTGCCTCTCCACGTTGGGAACTCATCCAAATCAACTTGTGTTGACCGGTCGCTCCTAATCTAGGCACGTTCTTCAGAATACATAAATACTTTTGCATGATTTTGATAGCTATGCGCATTGAACCAGACTGTGTGTGGATTGGGGTGCTTAGGTTACTGAGTCCTATAAATCGAAGGTCAGTTAATGAGGTCGAATACTCCCTAAGCCTTAGACCTAATACTTAAGCTTTGCATTTTCCCTAACCTCTTGAGGATTATCCATATCTTAGTGGGTACTTGAATTTTTTAAGCCTAAGAGTCTAGCCCAAAATGCCTAAGGTCAGCGTTCCTGCTAATCTCTTTTTGTGTCTCCTTAGCACTTTTTCTCATTTTTCTCTTTTTCTTTATGTGGTCTAGAACTTTAGTTAATTCCGTAATTTCTTACTAATGACTATTCTCTTCTTCTTTTTCATTTTGTGCTCCTTTTTGTCATTTTTCCCTTTTTCTCCTCGTATTTTGCATAGCATCAAAAATTCTCTCCCCCCTCAATTTTTTTATTCTTTTTCAAGATTTTTTTCATTTTAGTGTTTTTTGTGATATGTGATTTTTTTGTTGAAACCTTTTCTTGTGATATGATTTTTCATAACATTTTGCACTTTCATACCCTCGATGCCTACAATTTGCAATGTCCCCATTGTAAATTAGGTGCATTCGAATTCAACTTAGTTCATTCATTAGGACAGATGTTGGGTGGCTGAATGGGTCGAGGTAACTGTTGCAAATGATTTCTTGACTCGAGTACGGGTACCTGAGGTGGAGTCAGCTGTTTTAATGGATGAACCCTGAAGTGCAATATGAATTCAGCATAGAAATGTTAAGAAAGGTTTTGGGTTTTTCAAAGAATGGTGGGTTGCCTCCCATTAAGAGTTGAGTTTTATGCCATCGGCTGGACGTAATGTGCTCAGGGAGAATGGAGGGTAAAGGATATCTCAGCTAAATCTATATTGGTCATGTCAATGAACTGTTTGAGTCACTGACCATTCACAACGAAGGGTTTGGAATCGTGGTTGAGTGGACTGATCTGAACGGCTCCATTTCCAATGATTTGTCAGACTAGTTAGGGTTCCATCCAGTTAGATCGTAGTTTTCCTGGGAATAATTTGAGTCTGGCATCAAAGAGTAGGACCTTTTGACCAGGATGAAAGATCTTTCTAGATATGTGTTTGTCATGAAAGGCTTTAACCTGCTCTTTGTAAATTCGTGAGTTCTCATACACTTCTTGGCATAATTCATCGATCTCGCTCATTTGAAGCTTTCTATGGGTTCCAGCCTTAGAAAGATCTAGGTTGCAATTCTGTACTGCCTAATAGGCTTTATGCTCCAATTCGACGGGGAGGTGGCACGCCTTCCTGCACACCAGTCTGAAGAGAGACATACCTAATTGGGTCTTGTGGGCGATCCTATAAGCCCACAAAGCTTCTGGAAGCCAAGATGACCAATCCTTCCTATCAAGTCGAACAGTAACCTGGAGGATTTTCTTGATCTCCCAGTTTGATAGCTCAGCTAGACAATTAGTTTGGGGGTGGTAAGGAGTAGAGATTCAGTGCAACACCCTGTATTTTGTCATCAGTGACCTGAACTGAGAGTTTGTGAAATGGGTCCCTCCATGGGAAATTATTGCACGTGAAATCCCGAACCGTGAGTAGATCTTTTGGTGAATGAACTTGATAACAGCTTTATGATCATTGGTTCGGGTCGAAATGGCTTCGATCCACTTGGACACATAGTCAACAGCGAGTAAAATGCATTCGAAGCCATCTGAGATAGGGAAGGGTCCCATAAAATCAATCCCCCAAATGTTGAAGATTTCACGTACCAGAATCAGCTGTAAAGGCATCATGTCTCGATGGCTCATGCCGCCTAAGGTGTGGCAATGGGTACATGCCTTACAGTGATTGTATGCATCCTTGAAAATTATGGGCAAGTAGAAGACACACTAGAGGACTTTTGATGTGGTTTTGTGTCCTAAAAAATGTCCACCGCATGCCTGGTCATGGCAAAAAGAGAATATGTCTTTGATTTCTGCTTCCACGACACATTGTCGAATTATTTGACCAACACCAATGTTGAATAGATATGGTTCTTCCCAAAGGTAATACTTGGCATCAAAACTCAATTTCTCCATCTTGGCCTTTCGCCAATCAGACGGGATCTGATGTGATTCCAAGTAGTTTACTATGTCAACAAACCATGGAAGCCCTGTATCGATAGTCAGGAGGTGCTCATCAGGAAAATGTTCCGAGATGGGTTCGGAAGGGTCAATGATCTCAGAAGGAAGGCAAGATAAGTGATCAGCTACCACATTTTGCTTTCCCACTTCATCATGAATCTCGAGGTCAGATTCTTGCAACAGTAAGATCTAGCGGATTAATCGAGGTTTTGCATCCTTCTTTGGAAGGAGATGCCTCACAGTTGTGTGATCCGAGTAGATGATAACATGGGAACCCAGGAGGTAAGATCTGAATTTTTCTAGGGCAAATACTATGGGTAGCAGCTCTTTCTCAGTAATTGTGTAGTTACGCTAAGCCTCATCAAGTGTTTTGCTAGCGTAGTAAATGACCATGGGTTTCCCATCAATTTTCTACCCCAAAACCACCCCTACAGCAAAGTCAGATGCATTGCACATGATCTCAAAGGGTTGAGACCAATCAGGGGATTGTAGGATCGGGGCTTGGGTAACTCGTTCAGGAAGGATCTCAAATGCTTGAGTGCATTCCTTGGAGATTTTGAAAGGTACATCCTTGGAGAGAAGAGTAGTCAGGGGACACGCGATTTTTGAAAAATCAAGGATAAATCGACAGTAAAAATCGACGTGCCCCAGAAAAGATCGAACGTCCTTGATCGAGCTAGGCATAGGGATTTTGGAAATCAAGTTAACCTTGGCTCGATTGACTTGGATGCCTTTCTCTAAAATCAGATGTCCCAGGATGATTCCCTCGAGCACCATGAAATGGCTCTTTTCCCAAGAACGAACCAGATTCACGTCAATGCACCGCTTGAGTATATGGACCAAGTGTTGAGGTAATCGTCAAATGATGCTCCAAATATTGAAAAGTCATCCATGAAGACTTCCAGATAATCACCTACCATATCTAAGAATATAGCAAGCATGAATCGCTAAAAATTCGAGGGTGCATTGTAGAGACCGAACGGCATCCTTCGGAATGCATACATCC
The DNA here is from genome assembly GCA_037157565.1 of Thalassia testudinum. Taxonomy (NCBI): domain Eukaryota; kingdom Viridiplantae; phylum Streptophyta; class Magnoliopsida; order Alismatales; family Hydrocharitaceae; genus Thalassia; species Thalassia testudinum. The sequence goes on along the minus strand of JAZHRO010000014.1, from coordinate 122,986,807 downwards.
CGAAGGGGCAGGTGAAAGTGGTATTTTCTTGGTCCTCTGGATGGATTGCCACTTGGTTATAACCGGACTACCCATCAAGAAAGCAGAAGAACCTATTTCCCACTAGTTTCTCGAGGATCTAATCAATAAACTGTAGTGGGAAATGATCCTTCTTCATGGAGGAATTGAGTCTTCTGTAATCAATGCAAACTCTCCATGAGTTAGCTATACAGGTCGGTATGACCTCTTCGATTTTAGTCATAATGATGGTTAGTCCTACCTTCTTAGGCATAATTTGGATTGGACTCACCCATCGACTATCGGAGATCAGGTAGATGATCCTTGCATCCAACCACTTAATGATCTCCTTTTTCATGATCTCCTGCAGATTAGGGTTCAAACATCCCTGCATTTCTCGCGAAGGTCATGCACCCTCTTCGGTGCAGATTCGATGTGCGCAATAAGAGAGGCTTATTCCAGTCAAGTCATAGAGAGTGCATCCAATGGCTCTACGATGTTGCTGGAGAACAGTAATCAGATGGGATTCCTGGTTAGGTGTGAGTCTGGAGTTGATAATCACAGGAAACTTCTAATTGGAACCCAAAAAGACGTACTTCAGATGATCGGGAAGGGGCTTGAGTTCCAGGACAGGATTATCAACTGTAGCGGGCAGTTCAGGGTGTGTATCGGGGACAAGGGTTGGGGTTATGGGTGAATCTAGATCAGGTCTGGACTCCTCTGTTTGCAGGTTTTGATCTTCTGTGGTTGATCGGGGATAATCAAGTTGTCCTCGATACGCGATTCATCAACCATGGGTTTGATGTCACATATTTGTTCTATAACACTGCAATTAATCCCTTGTTGTGCCTTAGAGATGTCAATCTTTAGAGTTTGGTTCCCAAATTTTAATTCTATTTAGCCCTCCTCACTGTTTATATTGGCCCTAGCTATGGCCAGAAATGGTCTCCCTAGTATAATTTGTGTATCCTTTGGGTTCTCAGGTAAATCCATATCTAGAACTATAAAATCCACCGGGAAGTAGAAATCCTGTACCCTAACAATGACATCCTTGAGTATTCCTTTGGGTGACTTGATAGATTGATTGGCAAATTGCAATGTCACCTCTATCGGTTTAAGCTTGGATTCTTCAAGGTGGTCGAGGGAAGTAGGTATTAGTTTTATGGAGGCACCTAGGTCTAACAAGGCTTTGTTGAATTGAGTTTCACCAATTTTACATGAAATTAGGGGAGTACCTGGGTCTTTAGCCTTGGGTGGGAGTTTACTTAAGATTATAGAGCCGACTTGCTCTGATAGTACGATCAGACTCCCACTTTTGGTTCGCAGCTTACGCTTGGGTGTACACACGTCTTTCAGAAATCGTGCGTAAGCTGGTACGTGGCGGATTGCTTCCATCAAGGGGATGTTTATCTGGAACTGTTCAAAGAGCTTGACCAGATCCACCTCAGGGGCCACGGTTTTGGTTATCCTTTTTCCTTTGGTCAAGGCCTCGAGAAATGGAACCTTGGTTGGTTCCTCTAGAATAGGTCTAGGTTATTGATCTAGGATAGGGGTATCCTGGATAACTATCCAAGGGCTTGGGTTACTACCAAGCTTGGAGTGGTTTGGATAAGGTGGGTCTTGAGTTGCTTTACCACTACAGGTTATTACGGAGTTTACTCTTGTCTGGTTTTGGTTTGGGACTGATAAAATGGGTGTCTACTATTGATATCCCATGTAAGATGTCGAAGCTTCCATCCTGTCGAATGATGGAACAGAAGGGGCCTGATAAGTCATATGTGCGTGGCCTGGATTTGGGTTCATAACATGCCTCTGGGTCAACATGTTATTTTGGTTCGGCAGAGGTTGCGAAGGAAGGGTGCCAGGTTGGTGGGAATTTATCATCTGGGTGAGTTGATTGCGAACCTCTGTTAACTTGTCCTTGTGCTGTTTCTGTATTGTCACATTCGTCTTCTGAATGTCAGCCAGTGTTTGAAGGATAAGAGTCATTTGATCTTGGTTTGGCCCAGAATGATAGATGGGGTTGGGCCAAGGATGAGGCGGCTGATATGGATGAAGAGCTTGTGGACAAGGTTGATAAGGTGGTCATCGATTCTGACAATTTCCCGTCCACTGAAAGTTGGGATGATTCCGCCATCAAGGGTTGTAGGTATTAGAGAATGGGTCATTCTGGATGGTGCTGAGGTCCTCTCAAGTCTGATGAGCCTCAGGAAAGTCAGAGTACGAGGGTTTAGAGTTCCCCCAACTAGAATAGAGTGGATTGATGGTTCCTTCGATCCTGGAGTCAAACGGGGTTGGATACGGGTCCATCCCCTGAGAAGATTGGTGATAGATGTTCTGCATAGTTTCCCTCGCAAGAGGTGGCTGTGAAAATGAGTTCTACGCAGAGGTGGCTCGCTGTAGATGCCGAGTCAGCTCGTCCACCTTCCTTTCTATGATAGAGACCTTGTCCAACTGAGTGGCCATCAGCTCCAAGTCGACTGATGTGGACAGGCCCTTCATCTCATGTGCTCCCCTAATATTCGTCAATGCGCGGGCATTCGTCCAGCCGAATAAGCCTATGGAGTCATTATTGATGGAGTTCTCACACATATTTTCGAGAATCTCCCACATAGTGTCGTCACGTTGACCCATGATGTTTCCTCTGCAAGTTGCATTGACGAGCAATCGAATGTCTTCACGGAGTCCCTAGTAAAAAGATTGGACTTGTTCCCATTTAGGAACTCCGTGATGGGGGCACTTTCGCATGAGATCCAAGAATTGATCCTATGCCTCATGAAGTGGTTCTCCCGATTGTTGAGTGAAATGAGTGATCTGGTGGTGCAAGGCATTAGTCCGGCCAACGGGGAAGAACTTCAAAAATTCAGACTGGAGTTCGACCCATGTGTTGATCAGATGAGTCTGAGTTTGATTCCAATGAGCAGCCTTGTCCATGAGGGAGAAGGAAATCACCTTCATGAGCAGAATATTTTGATTTTGTGCATCTGACCCGAAGGTCTGGGCCAGATGTCTAAACTACTTAATCTGCCGGAGTGGATCCTCGGAGTTAAGCCCACGGAATTTTGGTATGGCATGAATCATATTGGGCTTGAGTTCAGAATCAAGACCTCCAGCCGAGATTTGGACTCGAGGCTGGATTGCCATGGCAGTAGGATTATAGTGATCTCGCATCATAGGATGTTGCAGTGGGTTTACAAAGTTTTGGAATAGATCATTTAAGTGCTGAAGTTGGTGCTCAAGGTTGTTCTCTTCTTCAATGGGTTGTGCCATGATGGAAGAAGAAGGAGAACTCGATGCTGAATTAGAGAAGAGATCCATGTGGTGGGGTTGCTACACAAACACAGGAGTCAAGGCTTGGCCTTGGCAGGAGTGGATTTCTAAAGGAGGTCTTAAGGATGGTCTTGAGGACATCCTACCAAACATGCATTGAAAGATTAGACGAGATTAGAATGTGCTGGACCCAATTGAGACACCCAAAAAATGTTCGGTCACTATAGAGGTTTGGGGCGGATGATACCCCTTAGTCAGAAAGGTCGTCCACATAAGAAATACCTAGGAAGCAAGAGAGGGAGAGTCCCGCAAAGACCCCTACATAGTAGAGCATCCCCACGAGTTACAGGGTTTCCCCCACCCGACCTCACTTGTCACTGAGATTCCAGGTAGACCAGAATGGGGACCTTGACCTCTTAAGTCTACCTCTTTTAATTAAGATCAAGGTGCTTAGGGTTCCACTTGAACTTTTGGTCTTTTGAGTGCAAAGTGACCTAATTTTAAGGTTGGTTGACATAAAGGATCAACTTCACCTCTTTGTTTCTTGCAGAGCTTTTGGGTCCTTTCTTTTAGGGTTGAAGTGAATTAAGAGCTTGATTTTCTTAGGGTTTCTCTTGGATAAATATCTTCAAACATGGCTTTGGCACACCTTTTGAAATTTTTGATTCTTTGCTTACGAGAAGATGTCTCTCTAAAACCCTAGATTGAAATCCTTAAGTTGGCTCTACTTGGTCCAATTTAGTTGCCTCAGAAATGGTATCTAGGGTCATTACCCTAGTTACCTTAAATGGATGTGCAATTCAAAAATGTGTTGAAATAAAAATCAGCCAACTTTGGTGTATTACTAAATATGGAGGCAGGTAGCCCTAGATTGATTTCTCTTAGTTTTCCTTTTCAGATTTTAAGGGGATTAAGAGAAAGGGCAATGAAAGTTTACCTGGTCATTGGTGTGGTTGTTGTGCAGCTGTTTCATTCTTTTCTTTTTTTCCCCTGAAATAATCACAGCAAAAGAAAGAGAGAAAGTTAGTACTGAATCAGAGGTTGTGATCAAAGTTTCTAAAATGCCTGTTACTCCATGACAATGGTGCCAAAATGTTTATGGGGCGAGATCAGTTTTTAAAAGATGTTGCGTTGTAGTATAAATGAAATTGCCTTGAAATCAAATGAGAATTTTATTACTCGAAAACCTAAGTATCTGAGGTCGAACACAAGGAGCAAATTGGTATTTAAAAACTAAAATCACAATCTTAAAAAATCAAAATATGATGTTCAACAGTAATATGAATGAGATTCAGTATATATGAAAGCTAAAGAGAGAATAGAAATGTAAAAAGAAATTGTCTGTTCTTTGTTCTCTCTCTCTGATGGCTTCATCTTTCTTCTCTTTTCTTCCTTCTCTAATTTCTTCTTTCTTTTTCTGCAGCTACTCTTCTTCTTCGGTCTTTTTCTTCCTTCTTTTTCTTCTCTTGGTTCCTTACTCTTTCACTGCCATTGATTTCTCAGCTTCTGCCTTTTCCTTTTGCTTTCTTTCTTGTTTCTTCTCTACTTAGCCGCACCTTCTCTTCTTCTTTTCTTCTTTGTCTTCTTGGCTTCTATTCTCTTCGTTTATTTCTTTCCATCAGCTCTTCTTCTTTAGTAGCGCCTTCTTCAACCGCACCTTCTATTCCTTCCTCAGACTTTTCCTCAGCTACTACAGTGCTTCTTCCTCCTTCCTTGTTTTCTACCTTCAAGTCCTTCCTTCCTTAGTTGCTCCTGCCTTCAGCTTCTTCCGTAGCTCCTTGTTTCGAGCCTTCACAAGTCCTTCTTCAGCAGCTGCCACTTCCTTCTCCTTCTTTCCCTGCACAGCGAAGAGCAAAACCTACCCCTACCCTCCCACGCATATGCTCTCTTTATTTCTCTCTTCACTCTCTCAGAGCCAGCCAATCAAGTATAAGGGTTGGGTTACGTGCGCCTGGGTTCTGGCGCACAAATGTGGGTGGTGCGTGAGGAGTGTGAGGTTAAACGGGTCGGTCAGCCATGTCCGTAGAGGCATGGGTCACGGACGAGGTGGGTGTGCGTGGGTGAGGGGACCTCACCCTGTGTCTTAAGGCGACCAGATGAAAACACAAAATTAATAAAAACCACTCACTGCGCTCCTAATTTTCTGAGGTGGGACTAAAAGTCCAACTTGCTTCGCTCGCGTGCCCGCAAGAGGACATCGCTCAATTACTACAGCTGGGCTCTCCTTCAAGGCTACTCACTTGTTGGATGTGTTTGCAAGACTGGCCCACGAACCTGGGCTTATTCACCTGGAGTGCAGCACCTAGGTTGAAGCTTGCGAGCTCCTTCAAGCTGTCGCTAATGGCAGTAGAGGCTCAGACCTGAAACCCATAAATACGGACTTGCTGTCCTGTCAAACGACATGGACAGCTTCATCATGTCACGGCGAAGGTGAAGTAGTGGGTGGTTGGCTGCAGGACAGCCTAGGCATGCCTGCCTAGGTCAGACTGTGACCATGGAAGTGCATGTGTTCGGTGGGCACTTGGGGTATGTGTGGCAGTCAATGAAGGGGTGGATAATGATCATTGGGTGATGGCAGAGGTTCTAAGGTAGGTGGCAAACTGTGTGGAGGGGTGGAGCGAAGGATTCGCCTCGCCAGTGGTCTGCCGAAGATGAGGGAGACGGAGGGGGTTGGTGGCTGTCGAGGGGGGTTTCATGAAATTAAGTGGGGGAAAATGAAAGGTAAAGAGAGAGGAACTTACTGAGGGTAGTTGGACAAAGGGGGAAAGGTGGAGGACCAGCGGTGCGTGTTCACATCGTTGGAGAAGAAGGCCTTGAGGTGAGGATGACGATGATGACGAAGGGGTCAGAGAAGCACGCGTAGGTATGGCGCAACGCGGAGGAGCAAGGCGGCGAAGACTCTACCACTGGTATGGTGGCGGAGCAATGAGACGAGGGAGGAGAGATCATCGAAGATAGCGGATAGATGGTTGGAGATGAGGGAGGAAGAAATTTGGGGGAATCAGCAGCCAAAACAAGCTTGAGATGGCTGGGAGGATCTGGGGCATCTTTTATAGGCACCTCCGGAGGGCCACGGCAACCTCGCCAGAGTAGGAAATCTATGAGATACCCATATCTCTCGAGTGTTCACACGGGTGATTGGGTGCAAATCAGATCTTGGGATTGTGTTCAGACGATAAGGAATTCCTTTGAGAATCTCCCTTCAAAATCTAGGAGGAGATCTCTGAGGAATCGGGGAGAAACCCTCCTTAGATGCTCGTTGGGGTAGGACTCCCCCACTATAATGGCGTAGGGACCTAAATGCAAAGAGTGGCGAGGAACATAGGGGGGTCTGCGCAAGGGTTTTCAAAAGCTAGGGGTCAAAATGTAATTGGGTGGACTAGTTTGCATAGTAGGTCAAGGTGACCTTCCCTTAGGTCCAAATTTTGGTACAAACATAATTTGGACCTAAGGAATCCAATGGTGAAGCTGGATTTTAGGTTTGACCATGTTTGATTGGACATTTGAGACAGAACCTAATTTAGGTCAAATATCTGGCTAGGATCCCAATTTAGGTCAAAAGAGGTTCCAAAGGCCAAATTGAAGGTTCTAAACCTTAGGGGATATTTTTCCATGAATTTTAGAAGGCTTAGTTGATTTTTATTTTGACCAGAACCTTGTAAGATTAAGTGGGTTTGTTTTAGGGTTATAGAATGTTATTTAATTCTTAAATCTCATAATAACACTTTTCTAATTGAATCATCCCACTTTTCATCTTGTTAGGACTAATTGTCCTATGTTTATCCCTTGAGATATCCCGTTGATGTACTGCAATGGTAAAATTGCAATTTTATCCTTTATTTCATGTCTTCTTCTCATAACAGTTATTCCTTGAATTAGGCCTTTGTTTAGGTTATGTAGGAGCTTTTGTTCTTTCTAGGTCAAAATGAGCTAGTTAGGGCTCATAATGGTGTTCCCATCAGTAGAGCACCCCCACAGGTTATAGGGCTTCCCCCACCCGACCTCTCTTGTCACTGATGTTCTCGGTAGACAACAATGGGGACTTGACCTCTTATGTCTACCAGTTTTAATTAAGAGCAAGGGTGCTTAGAATTTCACTTTGAACTTTAAGATGTGTTGAGTGCAAGAGTGACCTAATTTGAAGATTAGTTGACCCAATCAACGTGGGTCAACTTCATCTGTAGTATCAATGAAAATTTAGGTCCCTGTTTTAGTGTTCAAATGATTTTAGGGTTTTTCTTGAATAGATCAGTTCAATCAAGGTCTAGGCACACATTATTTGGAAAAATGATTTCTTGATTAGGCAAGTGTGTCTCTAAAAACATTAAACTGAAATCCTTAAATGGCTCTAATTTGGTCCACTTTAATTTGTCCAAATGTGGTACCTAGGGCTAAAACAAGAATGTGACAACCCTAGATACCTTAAGCTTTAAGTGGGTGCACAAATCAGGATTTATTGTCAAATAAAAATATATCAACTGAGGCAACTTGATGAATTATCTATGGAAAGAATGCAAGAAGCCCTAATTGATCTTTTTCCTTTTATCCTTTTCAGAATGAGGGGCTTAAGAGAGAGTGTTAGAACTTACCTGCCGCTGGTGTGTTTGTTGTGCAGTTGATCTTCCTTGAATGTATCTTCTCCCTAAAACAACCACAATGAAAGAGATATAGCAAGTTAAAATTTGAATCAGGAATTGCAATCAAGAGTTCTAAATTGCCCATTGCTCCCCATCAACGACGTCAAAATGTTAACTTGGTAAAATTGAGTTTTAAGATAAAGCATTGTAATATAGTCGAAATCGCTTTGAAAATAAATAAATTTTATTACTTGAAAAGGTTCCAGGGTCGAACACAGGGAGCAATATGGGATTTTAAAGCTCAAGATCATAATTTAAAGTGAAAGAATTTGCAATAATAAGAAGATCAAGGTGGAAAATGATGGGAGTAAAATGGTGATTTAGATCAGCAAGTACTACAATATCAAGTAAGGAATTCAATGTATATGTATGCAATCAAACTAAACCATCATCTGATTATGAAATCATATGACTTAAACATCTATTTTTCTTCTTCTTTTCTTCTACTTCTCTTCCTCTTCTTCTTGTGTGGCTCGTCTTCTTCTCTTTTCTGCTTTGGCTTCTTAAGCCTTCTCCTTCTTCCTACCTCTGCACATAGGGGAAGGCCTTGTTGAATTGGCTAAGTGTCAGCTAGGCTCCCCTGAGAGTGAAACCCTCCCCTACCCCGCACGTAAGCTCTCCTTCCCTTTCTCTCTTAGGCTCCACCCTCCCAGGGTCTCTGTATGGATAGTCGGGTTATCAGATCGCATGCACCTGGGTCCAGGCTCACTGGCGTGCAGTAGTGAGCGAGGAGTGTCGGTCAGTCTAGGCGGGTAAACGGGTCAGCCAGATCCGTTGCGGACAGAGTGGCGAAAGAGGTGTAGGTGTGCGTGGGTGAGAGGGACTTCACCCCGTGTTATGAGGCAAATAGCCTCTAACACTTTTTCAATTTATGCAATGGCAACCACTCGTGAGTCTTCGAAGTGGGACTAAACATGTCCTTCTTCTCACAGCTAGCAGTAGGGTATCTTCGTTCAATTCATTCAAGGGAAGCAGTCAATGCTCCAATTTCCTAGTCAGGAATGGAGCTGAGTCAATTCCACAGCTGTTGGAGTTGAGTCCTGGAGCTGCAGGTGAAGAACAAGCTCTGAAGCTTACTTTAGTGTTATGCGTCAATGGTGTAGAGGGCTATACCTAAAATCAGGAATATGGCCTTTTGACCTTGTTAGAACATTCAGGGAGTATCACTGGACATCAGGTAATGCAACTAAGGTGGTTGCGTCGTGTGCGAGTGTTGTGGAGGTCAGTTGACCACACAGATTGTGTGTGAAAGTGAGTGAGTCAAGGGGGGTGATAGAGAGGCCAATGCCCTAAATATCTTTAGGGGTTTTGGTCGATGAGTCAAGGCGATGGTGAGGAGCATGGAAGCGGCATGGTTGGGTGAGTGTGGAAGCCGCTACGGCTCGTCGGAGTCAACTGACGAGGTGCAAGACGGAGGGTGACGAGGCGAGTCGATGGTCGAAACGAGGAGGTGAGGGTCTGAAAATGAAGTGGGGAAGTTGAGAAGTTATTTAGGAGAGTAGGCAAATGAAGGGGAGCGAAGTTGACCCCGGTTGAGGTGTGGTCGGCATCGGAGACAAAGATGCTCAGAGGGAGGTGATCGGCGAGGATGAAGGGGGGAAGGAGCATCGGTAGGTGCTGCACGACATGGAAGAAGATAAGGGTGAAGGATCTGCCGATGGTATGGTGGTTAGTTGACGATGGAAGACAAGGAAGGTCGCCGGAGCTTGAAGTGCAAATCGATTGGAGGGAAGAAGAATTTGAGGGATTCTCTAGCCGAATTCAAGCTTAGGGAAATTTGGGAGGATCTGGGCTCTCTTATATAAGGATCTAGAGGTGGTTTGAGCTTAGGAAACAAGCTTTCCAAGCTTGGAAAGCCTTGCTAGACAAGGGAGTTCCTTGATGCCAAAATCTCTCATGTGTTCTCATAAGAGATTGGGTATGTTTTAGGGCTTGGGATTGGTTTCAAAAGGGAATTTCTTGACAAACTTCCCTTTCAATTTTTAAAGGGATTCGTCAAGAAATCAGGAAGTTCTTTCCATTGTAAGGTTGGTGGAGCAAGTAGGAATAGGATTAATGGTGGCAGGGGCCTTTTTGTTAGAACATCAGCAAAGTTAGGGGTTAGTTTGAAAGGATTTTGAAAGTTAAGGTCAGAAATGAAATTAGACAAGACCAATTTGCAAACTAGGTCAAGACAAACTCATCCTCAGTCCAAATTTTGATACAAACCCAATTTGGACCTAACAAATCCAATGTTGAAGTTGTATTTTAGTTTTGACCATGTTTGACTAGGCAATTTATTCAAAAACCCAAATTAGGGCAAATGTCTGTCTGTGGTTCTATTTTGGGTCAAAACGGATTTTGATAGTCAAATTGAAAGTTCTAAACCATGGAGAATATTGTTCTAGGAATTTTAGAGAGCTTAGGTGGATTTTATCCTGATAAGAACCTCAGTTAATTAAGCGGGTCTATTTTTAGGGTTTCAAAAGTCATTTAATTCTCAGAACACTTGCAAACCCTTTTCTATCTGTTTTATCCTACTTGTTATCTTATTAAGACTAGTTGACCTTCATTCAACCCCTAAGAAAACCCTTGGTTGTACTGCATTCAAGATGAGCTGGTAAAATTATAGTTTTAGCCCTAGTTTCTTATTTTTCTTTCATAATGAATATGCCACGACTTGTGACTCTCTTGCTGTTATGTAAGAGCATTTATTGACTTAATTGGGTCAAAATGAGTTAGTTATGGCTCATGTTGGTGTTCCCGTCAGTCACTCCGGATATATCTTCTCCTGCTGTCCCTTCACGAGGTTCAACTTACGAAGAACCAGTGAACAATCTAGAGTTGGCACCTTATGATTATGGTTACACACCTCACGATGATTATGGTGCGTATTCCAATGATGAATGTACGTCTCAAACATCTTTATCCTATGAAGATGTTAGTGCTATCCAAGGGTATGGACATAACAACCCGTATTCCGATACATATATCCCTGGTTGGCATCAGCATCCAAACTTCTCTTAGTCTTGGAACTCAGAGAGACCCAATCATGACGCATATCACTAGACTAGAAAATACTGGAGTGTAGCAAACATGTATACTAGGCAATAGCCATTCCCACAGGAGACACACTCTATTTATCAGTCGTTACACAATACTGCCTCTAATCCCGTACAGTAGGCTGACAAAGTTGAGGAGCTAAGGAGTGAATTGAAACAAATGGAAAAGTGTTGCCGCACTATGGTTGAGACACTTGTGTAGGAGAGAAAGTACCAGGCATAGGAGAATAGATCACAGGGAGACTTGCCTTCCCATCCTATCATAAACTCGGGGCATGTGCAGAACCAAGGTACCCCACCAATGTTCCAAGAAATATAGGGACAGGCACATATAATTCTTCAGGCACCACCTGTTGATAGGGCTTTTCATAATGTTAGGGAAATGCGTTAAAGTACAATTGAGAAATAGCTCTTCAGCAAATAAAATTTATAACTCGAATATCTAAATGAAGTTGGAGGTCGAACACAGGGAGCAAATATGAATTCACATGCTAGTGTTTAATCAAAATATAAATGAGCACAAGAATAAGCCAAGAATAATGATATTCAATGAATAACTACTCAAAATTGATAATCAATGTATAACATGAGTATTTCAAGAGTTAACTATGACAAAAAGATACCTAGAACAAAATAATGGTGATTTAGATCACCAATTATTAGTTTAAGCACATATAAATCAACTACTATGAATATGAAATAAATGAACAGCGATCAAACATCTGATTTATCAACTCAGACGACTTAAATGTCGCCTGCTACAGTGCTCTTCCTCTGATCTTCAAACTTTCTTCTATTCACTCCTTTCTTTCCTTTCTCTTCTCTAGCAAGTCCCCTTCTTTCACAAGCCTTTTCTTCTTTTCTTTCTACAAGTCTTCTCCTTCAGCCTCTTCCTCTTCTTCTCTTCATGAACCTCCTCATCTTTCAAGCTCTCAAGGCTAAGTGTTAGACATGGTTAAGCATTAGAGAGCAAAACCCACCCTTTCCCCACTCTCTCTCTCTCTCTCTTTCCTTTCCTTCCTTCTTCTCTCAGACCTAGGCTTAATTGAGTATTTGGGTTGAATGGTAACCGATTCTAGGGCTACATGCGTGGGGTCACAGCTAAGGAGTGATAGCCAGGTCGGGTTTGTGTGTGGGTGTGAAGAGGACCTCACCCCGTGTTTAGAGGCGATAAAGCACTATCACAAATTCAATTTATGCATGCGCGATCTCTCTTCCATGAACAATGTGGGACTAAATGTCCCCTTGTTCTTTTCGTGTGCCTGCAGCAAGGAAGTCCATCCAATTGCAACGACTGCATGTGATGTGGTCTTCAATTGCCCACCTTGGAGTGGTCCTGGGCTGATTCCGTACTGCCTAGGGGTCGCATCTGGAGCTCGCATGGCTTGGAACATGAAGAACGATGTCAGCAATAATGGTGCTGATTAGCCTATATTTGTGGGCTATTTTGGTATTTAAGTGCCTAGACACTAAGTTAATTTTAACATGTATTTAGCATGCATTAGGATATAAATACATTAATTATATATTTGTTTCATGCATCGCATTTTTATGTCTTAGCTTGCATTAGCTTAGTTTACATTATACATAATACATGCATTACATATAATTAGATATTTTATTTTGCTTTGTCTATAAATAAACCAATTTTAATTATTTTATTTCTCCTCTTCTTCGTAGGAAATGGCTCCGCCTCTCCTCCTCCAGCCATATCTCCTTAATGGCCATGAGAAGCGGATCTGCTCTCGCCTCTCCTGTTTCAAATCCATGCAACCATGGCAACAAGAGAGGGGGCACTGCTGCAGTCTTGGATAGGACACCACCCTCACTCCATCACTGTGCAGAGCTTCAAGCTCCTCTGTCTCACCACCGTAGGCCTCTTCCCCGGCAAAGCCTCGCCATTGTAGGTGTGTGGAGTGACAGTCCACATCGCCAACCGCGAGCCTTGTAACCCCACCACCATGTGCACCATTTCAGCATCTTCGCACTGTGCCCCTACCCTGATAAATGCCAGTTTATCATCATTCTTATGCATTAAAACAAACCTAGCTCCTACGATTTTACTCTGCAAACGGGTTTTTGGGCTACATTTAGGCATTAACTAGGTTAGGCATGCGTTGCATTTTCTTTTGTTGTTTTAATGTGTTTTTGTGAGTGTTAGGGATGAACAGATATAAAGATCCCTAAAACCCTAGCATTGAAGAAGGCAAATGGTGAAGGAGGAGCCTATACTAGCTGGAACTCAGCTTGATCCAGCTCACTATAGCTGGAACCTAGCTCACTTGAACTTGGGTTAGCTCATCCCAGCTCCATTCAGCTAATCTCAGCTGAATGGCAGCTCAAGAGAGTTCATCTTAGCTCACCCTAGCTCAAGTCAGCTCAGATCCAGCTCAACATAGTTGAGTCCAGCTCATTTTAGCTCCCACTAGTCCACAGGGAGCTCTAGCTAGCTCAGCTGAGTTGACTGGAGTTCACCCCAGCTTAGATCCAGCTACATCCAGCTCCACTCAACTCTAGCTAGCTGAAGAAGAACTCATCCCAACTCAAGAAGCTCAAGTCCAGCTCCTGGGGACCCAGCTTAGCCTAAGCTAATTGAGCTAAGCTACCTTAGCTGTGTTAACCAGCTCAATCCTCCCCGGGAGCACCAGACCCAGCTCACCTTAGCTCCATTGAATAGAAGCCAGCTCACTTTAGCTTGGCTTAGTAGCTAGCAAAGAACTAGCAAGCTAAGCCAGCCGGAGTAGCCCCATGTTGACCTCTTCAGCAGCTGCCAACTCCACTTTAGCTCTGGACTCTTCAAAACCAGCTCCTCCCTCCAAACCCTAGCTCCAACACCTCCTCCTCGACTCCACCATTAGCTAAGCTAGCCTAGCTTAGCTTAGCTTAGCTATGCTCCAGCTTCCTTGGCTTGTACCACCCAAAAACCCTACCTAACAACTCCACCAACTAGCTCCACGTAAGCTCTACATAAGCTAAACCTACTTGGCGCCAACCTAGCCTACCCACCACCTCCAAAAAACACCTAAAAGTGGCGCCAAAACCACCCTAACTACCCCCTTATTGGTGCCACTTTTCCCTCCAAAAATCCCCTTCATCTCCACCACACATCTCCCCTTAAACCCATCTCCACCCTCCACATAATACTACCTTCTAGAAACCTCAAAGTTGGTGCCAACCCATGGCACCTCTCCATGGTTGGCGCCACTTTTAGGTGTCTCTTTACCAGCCCTAACTACCCCCCTTACAACCCTTAGGTGGCGCCAACCATCCTTAACCCTAGGATCATCTAACCACCTCCATCCTCCCATCTTAGCCCTCAATTTCAAGAGGCACCTTAACCCCTCATCCTACCCTATAAAAAGACCACTACCCACCACCATTCAAACCTTCCTTGGCCTAGGAAATTCACTCTTATATTCTACCTAGAGCCCACACCCAAGAGAGAAGAAGAAGAAGAAGATTAAGGGGATATTCTATCCCTTTGGTGCCTTCCCCTCTTCCCTTCTCTCTTGAGCTACGACAGCCAAAGGAGAAGCTAGGCAAGGAAGATCTTTGGAGGAGATCTTGAAGGTGGACCACGCCACCTTGGAGGAGCTTTAGAGGGTGGTGCACGCCCACCCCTTGGAAGAGAGCATTGAAGGTGGTAGCATCCACCTTGGAGGAGCTCTCAAGGACGGAGAAGAAGGAGGCCCTCTTTTCAAGCCAAGGAGCAGCTATGCTTGGAGCAAGAAGACTCCCTTCTTCACCAAATTTTCCAAGAGGATTTGTGTTTCTTTTATTGCTTTTAAATTTTTTTTATTTCTAATAGAAGCATTCCTCTACTTGTCTTTGAAAAGAACACAAATTCTTGTTAATCAAATTGCCTTCTTTTTAATTTGCTATTGCAATTGTTACTGTTGTTCTAGCACTTATTTTACTTCCACTCCTTAGTTGCTCTAGTCCTCCACTTGCCTAGAGTGAGCTTAGGTAGTGGACATTTTAATCTCTTAAGTTTCAGCTTAGTATTTTAGGTGTTAGCACTTTTTCGTCACAATTAACACTTTGCCCATATTATTTCAAAACACAAAAAAATATATATGATAAACGCCAGTTTATCATCATTCTTATGCATTAAAACAAACCTAGCTCTTAGGATTTTACTCCGCAAATGGGTTTTTGGGCTGCATTTAGGCATAAAATTGGTTAGGCATGCATTGCATTTTTTTATTGTCTTTTTAATATGTTTTTGTGAGTGTTAGGGATGTACAGATATATAGATCCCTAAAACCCTAGCACTCAAGAAGGCAAATGGTGAAGGAGAAGCCCAGACTAGCTGGAACTAAACCTGATCTAGCTCACCTCAGCTTGATCAAGCTCACCACAGCTGGAACCTAGCTCACTTGAACTAGGGTTAGCTCATCCCAGCTCCATTCAGCTAATCTCAGCTGAATGGCAGCTCAAGAGAGTTCATCTTAGCTCACCCTAGCTCAAGTCAGCTCAGATCCAGCTCAACTTAGCTGAGTCTAGCTCATCTCAGCTCCCACTAGTCCACAGGGAGCTCTAGCTAGCTCAGTTGAGTTGACAGGAGTTCACCCCAGCTCAGATCCAGCTACATCCAGCTCGACTCAACTCTAGCCAACTGAAGAAGAACTCATCCCAGCTCAGGAAGCTCAAGTCCAACTCCCGGGGACTCAGCTTAGCTCAACTCAGTTGAGCTAAGCTACCTTAGCTGCCTCAACCAGCTTGACCCTCCCCGGGAGCACCAGACCCAACTCACCGTAGCACATTGTGGTAGAAGCCAGCTCACTTTTGCTGGCTCAGCAGCTAGCAAAAAAAAACTAGGAAGCTAAGCCAGCTAGAGTAGCTCCATGCCGGCCTCTTCAGCAGCAGCCAACTCCAGTTTCAGCTCTTGACTTCTCCTCCTCAGCTCCTCCCTCAAAACCCTAGCTCCAACACCTTCTCCTCTACTCGTCCATTAGCTAAGCTAGCTTAGCTTAGCTTAGCTTAGCTAGCAAGCAGCTCCTTGGCCATCCACCACCTTCAAAGTCAACCCTAGCTAGCTCCACCAACTTAAGCCTACCTAAGCTAGCTACCTTACTCAAGTTGGCGCCACCTCCTAGCCATCCCTTCACCCCATTATCACCACCAAAAGACACCTTAAGTTGGCGCCAAAAACTACCCCTAACCACCTCTATATTGGCGCCAACTTTC
Organism: Thalassia testudinum; assembly: GCA_037157565.1. NCBI lineage: Eukaryota > Viridiplantae > Streptophyta > Magnoliopsida > Alismatales > Hydrocharitaceae > Thalassia > Thalassia testudinum. Next base: position 122,970,672 of record JAZHRO010000014.1, on the reverse strand, counting down.
AGCCCTTAATCCACCCTACACCTACCCACATAAGCCATCCTAGCCATCCACCTACCCCTCCTTCTAGAATCCCTCTTGGCGCCAACTTAGACCACCTTCTAGAACCATTTTTGGCGCCAACATCAAGGGGTGTCAACACCCATAACTACCCCCTTGGTGTCGCTTAAGGTGGTGCCAACTCACCTTGGCCATAGGATCTTTCACCACATCCATCACTTCATCTTGGCCCTTCATTTCAAGGGACACCTTAGCCCCCTTCCTATTCTATAAAAATCGACCACCTACCACCATTTTAGGGCATCCTCCATTAGTGTATTTTACTACCTATACCTCCTATACCTACGGCCAAGAAGAAGGAGTACAGAAGGAGATTAAAGGGGCACATCACCAGCCCTTTTGGTGCCTTCTTCTCCCCACTCTCTTCAATTTGGGCCACGCAAAGGAGGAAGACTCTTCCACTTCAAGGAGGATGGCCAGGCAAGGGAGAAGGACCTAGGGTGGATGTCCACCCTTGGAGAGAAGCTTAGGGCACGCCCCCTTAGGGCTTGCCTTGGAGGACATCACCTTGGCGGAGCACTGCAAGGAAGGAGTTGAAGGATTCTTTTCAAGCTTGGGAGCCACCAACCTTGGAGCAAGAAGCCCTCTTCTTCACCATCTATCTAGAGGATTTGTGTTTTCTTTTCTTTATTTTAATTTTTCTAGTAGTAGAAGCATTCCTCTACTAGGCTTTTTTGTAAAACACTTTTCAGTAATCTAGTTGCCTTCTTTGCAATTTTCTATTTTTGCATTTCTACTTGCTTTTCTTTTTAGCATTTTTCACTCCCTCTCCCTAATTATTATAGGCCTCCACTTTCCTAGAGTGAGCTTAGGGAGAGGATCTACTTGCCACTTAGAAGTAGTAGTTAAATTTGAAGTGCAAATCATCTTCCCGCCACCATTTCGCATGTTGTCTTAATCCAAAAATAAAATATATATATATATATTGAAAAATACCAAAAAGAAAGTTGAGATCTATTTGTAAGCAAGAGAATCACATTTACAAACATTTTGCCTCCTTGGACGACCCTAGATACTCCCCTATCTAGGTTTATAAATTTAAAAGCGTATGCGAATTCGCGTGTTACAACGACATTGAAAACCCGCTTATATAAATCATGTGTAATCCGCTATCAATATATATATACATATTTAAAATGCCAAAAAGAAAGTTGAGATTTATTTGTAGCAAGAGAATTGAATTGCAATTTTTGCATCCTTGGACGACCCTAGATACTCCCCTATCTAGGATATAAATTTCAAAGCGTATGCGAATGCACGTGTTACAATGACATTAAAAACTCGCATTTACAAATCACGTGACTTTTCGCATCATACCCCTATCCATGTTCACCACTACCACCAACTTCCCCATCTTCTTCTTCTTCCTCTTCTTCCTTTTCCTCTCTTTCTCTTCCACCAACAAACCCAACATCTTCGACCACCAACAGACCCACCAGCTGCTACCTTCTTCACCACCTGCCTGACTAGATTGCACACACAGCCTCCACGCACACCACGTGCACCTCCTCACTACCATCCTTGCCATCTTCACGCATGCCATCGCCACTTCCAGCGTTGGCACCCCCAACTCATAGCACCGCTCTTACTTCCTACCCGACCACCCCCACGTGTGCATGCCTCTGCACACAGCAGCAGCAGTAGCCACCTCCAGCGTGTGCGTGCCTCCTCACTACGCTCCCTCGCCTCTAGCCTACGCTCAACCAGTAGGGCACCCATGCACGTAGCAAAGAGGCACACCATCAACACCGTGCAGCACCTCCCGTATGCTCGCACACATCCCCTCGCGTAGCCAACAACCACCTCATCGCACCTCTCCAGTAGCTACCCGTTGAGCAACTCTAATACCTCAAGTAGACCATCGGGCACCCACTCTGGCCTCCTCTCCGACTGGCCACCTCTGGCCATGCCGTGCCCTGACGCCACAACCAAAAGAAGCAACCCGACAGTAGCTACCTCCGATGAGAAGCTCACCTCTGTCCTTCTTCTCCCTCAAGCGTGAGAACCAACAAAGCAAATCCCCTATTTTTGTCCCTATTAATAATTACATATACATGCCATTGCCACTTTCGATTTTTTGTTTTTATTAATTAACTATTGTGGTGAGTTTATGCAAAGGTCCTCCATCTTTCAAATAAATGTCATTTCAGCATGATCACTTGATTTCTTAATCTGAAGGCAGATTTGGCTCGATTTCTTGACGAAATTAATAGTGAACATCGGTTTTTGATTCTTGCGAGTTTGTAATAGCCATTGCCTCCCTGTGGATATGACCTGCTCTTCTCTAGTGGTTTAATTTTAATTCAATACTTAGATTAGTTGATTTTTTGCGACTTAGTACTACAAACGACAAATCATTGCGAAAAATCAACTCATCAAATGGCACCGTTGCCGGGGAGGCAAAGAATCTAATAAACACGCATTCATTCGATTCTTAATGCTATTTAAATTGAGGCATATTTAACATGTCTTATCTGATTTAGTATGAGGTACGCATATTACATACGAATTGTCGCACCGGCTTGAGCAACGCCATGGTGGACCTTGTTTCCACCAACTATGAGAAGGAAGAGGATGTGATGATCATCATCCCTACAAATTTAGTCTTTGATTTGATTAGTGTATGATTTAGATTGTAGATTTGGTCGTGCGTGTTTCACGTGTTTAGAAATCGAGGTTACAAGTAACCCATCGTCGTAGTTGCAAAACACGTCGATCAGATAAAATTTATACCGAAACTCCAAGGGAGTCCTAGGTCGAACACAAGGAGGCGACGTTTACTTTAGTTGAAAATCGTGCTTTGATTCGTTTCTTTTCTTGTATTTTGGGGTTTTGTTATTTTTTTGTATTTTTGGAATAAAAGAAATCAAGCAAACGTATCACAAGATAGAGATCTGGAACAAATCTGATATATATTACTTCTAATGTCAATTACAAGAAACTATGAAAGCATAAAAAGAGAGGGGGGTGAGAGGAAATCTCCCGAATCGGCTGTTCGGCGAGACGACGGTGCCTGGCGGAAGCTCGAATAAAGGAGGTGAGGAGCGGGTTGACGAAGGTGAGATGCTGGAGGACGTCATGTTGAGGAAAGCTTCGGTCTGGCTCCGGAATGGAGGTGACAAGATGGAGGTGATCTGCTATCGGAATGGAGGTGGGAGGACAGCTCCAAGGTGACCTATGAAGGGAGATGGGAAGTTGGAGGAGTATTTGGTGGGGTAGAGGTTTGCTACACTAATAGACACCTTGGGAGCTTGAGAACATGCTCTAATGGAGCGTTGGTAGGCTTGCTAGAGCTTTGGAGTAGGTGGGAGCAAAGTAGGTAGAGATGACTTGGAATGGAGTGGTATAGGTCCTTTTATAGTGGAGGAGAAGAGACTAAAAATGGATTAAAGGACCTTTCGCGACCTCCCGACTGTCGCTAGAAATGTTGTTATAGACAGCTCATTGCCGTTCGCAGCCACAGCTGGCTCTGCTGGCCTGTGATGAATTACCGATGGCTGTAAGTGCTGCTATAAGTCTAGCTCATGTGTCCCTGTGGTCCACCTCACACTGTGCTGGCGTCGCTTTTGCCTTGCGGCACCCGTGCGCGCCCACGCGCTGGCGCTGCACGCATGCGTGCCTAAGCGCCCGCCCGTGCACCCGCGCTGCTGCATGCGTGCACTGGTAGCCTAGGCAACGCCACGTGGCGTAGTCTAGGCTGTCTATCTTCTTGTTGTAGGGGCTGCTACTGAGGTCGGATTGAGTCGATTTTCCTGCCGTTAGGCTATGATCGTTGACTCGAATCCATCCGTGCAGTCGGATTTATTATTTGAAGCTCCGAATTATGTCTCTTAGTCCCTTGGCTATTGATCTTCCTCAGACTGCAAATGGTGCTACGAAACTCCGATTGAGGTGATTTTGAGAGGTGTTGGACTCCGATCGTCGTCTTGATTAGATCCGTACGGTCAGATCATCAATCCGAGGCTCCGAAGTAAATATCCTTCTCTCCTAACCATGAAAGGGACGTAATTAACCTAAATTATATACAGCTAATCTAAATGTAGAATGATGCATGCTATGTAATATTTATAACGTGAAATGCAAATCTAAGCCTAGGAACATGCATGAATAGGCATTTTACCCTCAATAAATGTGTTTGCATCATACCCCCATGCCTATCTTTTGCTAGTCCCCAGCAAAATTAAACTATATGCTTTATATAAAAGTTGAATTAGGATTAGATCACTTAGGCGAAAGTCATTTTTTAACAATAGAAAATTTCAACTAAGGTCCTAAACTACCAAAACTCAACAGTACCCAAGTGTCTACTAGAATGCAAACCGCCCAAGTTCTCGCCTTATTTGAGAAGGGAAGATATATTTTTTTATTTTTCTTCTTTTCTAATTTTTTTGTACTTTTGGAGTTTGAGAGTTCTGGGATAACTTTTTACGGCTACCTGACCAGCCCAAGACTCGAAAAGGACTCTAAGTACTAAGCATCTTTGTGAAAAAGTAATAGACTCACGAAATGGCCGTTAAGACGGACTTCGGGTTTCTACGACCCTAGGTGACCTTGCCTAAAGGTTTATCTTTACGATCGATAGCTTTCTCCCTACTTCTTTTATTTATGGGGTCACCACAAAAGTGAATCCAGTGTATATCTCCTCGATTTATTCTACTTCCCCGCTTCTTCCCTAAGTGTTTTGGGAATTATTGTGCAATTTTTTTGCGAGCTAGGTTCTGGACAACTGGCAGATGAGCTGTTACCACCGACAACTTGCCAGCCATACTCGTGCGGTGAAGTGTGATTTTATTTTTTTATTTTTTTTTCTCCCTTTTTTTTCTTTGTTTCTTTTTGAGTGTTTCTTTTTTTTTTTTTTAAGTAGGTGGCTTCCCTGATCTAAGATTTACCTAAAGGCAGTACAATGAAAATGGTCTTGTGGCTGGGCTCTGGACAACCCACCGATGAGCTGTTACCACCAACAACTTGCCAGCCATACCACCCAAGTCGGTCCATTAGCTACCCAATTTCCATAAAAACCGTCGGAAAGTAAGTCAGTGCAAAATAGTGTGTGTAGATGCTTAGGCTTAAAGTCCCCCCAAATCAGAGGGCAGGTTGATAAGTTGCATATTTATCATCCCAAATTATTTACCAAATTAAAATAAATTTTAATTAGCGAGGACTTGAGACTAAGTCTACATTCGAGTGGACACCCGAGTTAATTAAGCCCGAGGACTTGAAGAGTCTAAGTGTTTAGGTCCTCTTGTATCATTTCCTAAAGTTAATAACTTCCAAATACCTAAGTTCGCTTTTCCTAATTTCTTTCTTTTTATTTAATTATTTATTTACTTTTTTAAAATTTTAATTTTTTTTAAAAAAATTTATAAGAAACTAAAAGAAATTCTACGGAGTTAATAAAATGATTTCAGGAATTGATTATCCACCTCCCATGCCTAAATGATGCAATGTCCTCATTGCAAAAATAAATACATGAAAAGAGCAGAGTAAACAGAACATCACCTGAGTGTCGTGAAAATCTAGTCAGCTCCATAGAGAGAAGAGTGTATACACACATGCTAAGTTTAATGCCTTCAGCTAGGCACAACATACATACAAAGAATAAATTGAGAATTCACAAGTGCGGGTCAGAATCAAAATCAAGAGATTGATCCCAAAACCCATTTGTAGAAGATTTCCACAGACGTCGACGAGATTATGGTGCAGACCCATGCCCCATGGTCAAGTGGTTCTCAGGTTCTGGATGAAAGTCACCCGGAATCGAAGGTTGTGTTTGCAGGGCCGAGCCTACGGTTTAGTGGTGTGCAACCCATGACCAAAGTGTCGAACAACGGGTAAAGATGGTTCAATAGGTGCGGTTGTCCACTTAACATCTAGCTCAGAAAAATAATTAGTTATTTCAAGCTTGGGTAGCACATGAAAGATATCGTAAGGGTCCTGGTAGAGAGTAGGTGGTTTTTGGCCAATCGGTACCCTTACATCCAAAATCAAACTTCCCTCTGAATTAACCTCCCAAATTTTTATTTCCAACTTCCTATCCTCTGAAATCAAGTGCTCAGGTTCTGGGACCTCTAGCATATTATTCACCCCAAAAGATTCTCCCAAGTCTAGAAATCGTGGCTGACTCATGATTGACTTGGGCACAAAGATCTCAGAAGTCAGCTCTTCAGGGTGCAGATGAGGACTGGGGTCACTAATTGAACCATCAAGATTCGGATCCTCCAAGTTAACCCCAACCGAATCCAAATCTTCAATAATTGGGCTATCAATTGGTTTGTTAGATTCCTCAAGCCCATTTGTCTCACTAAAATTCTCTTCCTTAAGTTCAAGTGAGACTTCACCAAAAGATTCTTCACACTCAGAGTCGAAGAATCCATGATCCTCATTTATATATGTCTCAAAAGCATATGTCATTTCATGGTTCATGGAGACATATTTTCCTCACTCCCTGGCTCAGGGATCTCGGGTGAATCAATCGGTTCAACCAAAAATGGTTGCTCTAGCCCATCCTAGTCATCCGCAGTCTCAGAAAATGTATACCCCCCGACAGGTGCCTGAGCGGGTTCAGACATTGGCTCTCCTGAAGGGGGTTCATCTTGAGAATCATCCCAAGATTCGACTAGTGCAACCACAAATTTCATCCCCAACCTCGATAATTTCCCAAGAAGAAACTCACCCAAGTCCCTATCCCTAACACTTTGGAGCAAATCTAATAGAGAACTATTAAGTTCACCAATCATTTTGATCATAGGCTCTAGTGCTTCAGTGCATGGTGTTGGCTGAGCTTCTAAAGATTGCATAGTGTTCTTCAAATTAGCCAACACCCTATCCTGGATCTGGTTCACCTGAACCGACTGGTTCGGTTCAGGTTTGGGTGGGTTCAGGTTAAATCTAGGGGAGTCAAGATGTCGAGGTTTTCGGGTCCCTCCCTGAAAGTAGGTCATTCTAGGTTGTTTAAAGGATGGTGGCGACCTATAGTCAGTGGAATATTGGGAAGGATAGGTGTTATAATCATGATATCCTTCCTGATTGTAGATCTGGTTGGTTTGGTCATCAAAGGATGGAGATCCATAATCATTATAGCTCTGGGAAGAACAATAATCATAGTCTTGTCGTCTTGGGTTAGGCCCTGGACACTGAGGTCTGGATTCATATCCCCAATCAAAGTCATCCCAGCTAGTGGATGGGTAATTACAAGTCAAGTCGGGATAGTAATCATTTTGGGGATAAGTGGTGGTAGGAGGATAGGATGTGAGATGTGTGTAGGATGTGGAAGGGTACGTGGTGAAGTAAGGAGGGAAATCAGAAGAGAAAGGAGCCCTGCAATACAAAAATACAAGCCTGTCCTTAGTTTGGGTAGCCTAAAGGTCTACAGACTCTCAGAATCCGTCCTAAGATTATAGACAATTTACTCTACTTATGTCTAAGCAATCCAACCAGTTAGGAGGGACTAGGGAGAAGGTTCTTCCTTTGGCTTGCTCCTCCGGTTCCTAGTGTAACCCCCAGCCACGGTCGTTTGGCGCTACTCCCCTAGCTAGACATCAGATTGACTAGTATAAGAAGGTTAATCGTGAACAATCTCAATCTGGATCAGAACGAGCGAACCAGTCCTTAGGGCCAACGTCTAATCAATTTTAGTTAGGCTTGGGACAATGGTGCTTCAGGAATATGATGGACCCTTTAGCTGGGTTGTGTGCCCTTGATGATCAATTAAAATGTGTGTGCGTGCACAACCAGGGTTCTCAAACGATGTGTCTTTTAGGGTTCAACCTTGTTTTGTAGCTTTTAGGGCTTAATTCTTAGGTTGGTTCAATCAAGGTTTAGTAGAGCACTTGAAGTTTTGAAAGCACGGGTGATGATATGTTCCTTTAAAAATAAAAAATAATGTGGAGTGCTTGATTCAGCCCTAAGAATCAACCCTAAGTGGCAAGCTACTTGATGGATTAGTTTTAGATTGAGCGGTGCGACCCAAACAGCTCAATCAATTGGCTTGTTGCACCACTTACTTTAGGCACACAAGAATGCTTAACCTATTTAGATTTCTACTCACTTATGTGTATTTAGTTGAAGTGTACCGGGTCCACAGGTCAGATCCAGGTTAAGTGGTAGAATCAAAGTGATTGTGCACCATAAGATAAGAAGTTGTGGGTGTTAAGTGTGTAGCTTTCAAAAAATCCCACAATCAGATAACACTTTTTTTTTATTTTTAATTTTTATTTATGTGGATGGTAAAGTGGGTGGAGGTGGCAAACAAACAACCAAATCTATCCTAGGGTTTATAAAAAGCACCTATGTTGATTTGGGTTTGAGTTATTCAGTTATGGAATTGAAACTAAGGTGGGGGTGGTGTGGGGGACACTTACAAAACACTCTACCCGCACTTTACTCCAGTCTACCGCACTTGGATCTCCATGCTAGGGTACCTGCAAGATAGTAGATCAAAGACAAGTAGGGTTAGTGCTATGTAAATGCGAAGAAACACGATAAACAATAAAGTAATTTCCATAGCCTCCCCGGCAATGGCGCCAAAATGGTCATGTGTGTTTCGCGTGTTTAGAAATCGGGGTTACAAGTAACCCATCATCGTAGTTGTAAAACATGTTGATCAGATAAAATTTATACTGAAACTCCAAGGGAGTCCCAGGTCGAACACAGGGAGGCGACGTTTACTTTAGTTGAAAATCGCACTTTGATTCGTTTCCTTTTTTGTATTTTGGGGTTTTGTTATTTTTTTGTATTTTTGGAATAAAAGAAATCAAGCAAATGTATCACAAGATAGAGATCTGGAACAAATCTGATATATATTACTTCTAATGTCAATTACAAGAAATTATGAAAGCATAAAAAGAGGGGGTGAAAGGAAATCTCCCGAATCGGCTGTTCAGTGAGACGATGGTGCCTGGCGGAAGCTCAGATGAAGGAGGTGAGGAGCGGGACGACGGAGGTGAGATGCTGGAGGACATCGTGTTGAACAAAGCTTTGGCATGGCTCCGGAATGGAGGTGAGAAGACGGAGGTGATCTGCTACCGGAATGGAGGTGGGAGGGCAGCTTCAAGGTGACCTATGAAGGGAGATGGGAGGTTGGAGGAATATTTGGTGGGGCAGAGGTTCGCTCCACTAATAGGCACCTTGGGAGCTTGAGAACAAGCTCTAATGGAGCGTTGGTAGGCTTGCTAGAGCTTGGGAGTAGGTGGGAGTAGAGTAGGTAGAGATGGCTTGGAAGGGAGGTGGTGTAAGTCCTTTTATAGTGGAGAAGAGGCTAAAAATGGATAAAGGACCTTTAGCAACATCCAGACCATTGCTGGAAACGTTGCTGTAGACAGCTCATGGCCGTTGGCACCCACAGCTAGCTCTGCTGGCATGCGATGAATTACCGACGGTTGCAAGCGTCGCTATAAGTCCAGCTCATGCATCGCTGTAGTCCACTTCACGCTACGCTGGCGCCGCTTCTACTTTGCCGCGCGAGTGCGCGCCCACGTGCTGGCGCTGCGGCATGTGCGCCTACGCGCTCGCATGCGCACTCGCACTGCTGCGCACGTGCGGTGCTATGTGCGTGCGCTAGCGGCCTGGGCTACGCCACGTGGCACAGTTTGGGCAGTCCATCTTCTTCTTGTTGTAGGGGCTGCTACAGAGGTCGGATTGAGTCGATTTTCATGCCATTGGGCTGCGATTGTCGGCTCGAATCCATCCGTGTGGTCGGATTTATCATTTGAAGCTTCGAATTATGTCTACTAGTCCCTTGGCCGTTGATCTTCCTCGAACTGCATATGGTGCTACGGAACTCCGATCGAGGCGATTTCAGAGGCGTTGGACTCCGATCATCGTCTTAATCAAATCCGTACGGTCAGATTATCAATCTGAGGCTCCAAAACAAATATCCTTCTCTCCTAACCACTAAAAGGATGCAATTAACCTAAACTATATACAGCTAATCTAAATGCAGAATGATGCATGCTATGCAATATTTATAACATGAAATGCAAATCTAAGCCTAGGAACATGCATGAATAAGAATTTTACCCTCAATAATTGTGTTTGCATCAAGATTTCATTTTATTTTCTTGCACATTCATTTTGTTTATGACCCTTATTCTGGGATACATTTTAGGGGTTTGTTCCTCGACCTTCTTTTAGGCCCGTGTTGGGTAATTTTTTGAGAGTTTGTTCCCTTTTGTTTAGACATAGGTTTTTATTTTATTTTGTGATTGTTTATCCTTTTCTTTATTTGTGCATAAGTAGATATATATATAAGCAATTGCATGAGCTACTTGCTAGAAGCTGCCTGCCCCTAGGTTGTATCATTTAAGATTGTATGAGTAGCCTCTATCTTTCATTTTCTGCATTGCATGCATATCACTGCTAGTTGTAGGAGGCAAGGTACGTTTACTTAACTTTGCATCCATACTTGTTCACGAATTACATGTAGACCTTAATTTCAAAGACCATCAAGTTTGATTTGAATCGATCTAACAAGTGGTCACTGTAAATCTTCTCAAAAGGACTAACTACAGGAGGAATATAAAAACTTAAGGAGTTGATTTGAGACATTGTGCTACAGTTCAAAATTCAAACTCAAAACTTTTACTACGTATGCACACTTGTTTGATCTTTTTACCAAAGCATGCATTTAGACACTCCTAGGTTTTTGAGCTGCTAAGTAAAGAACCTTCCTATCATTGGATTCTGAAGTGTTCAAAACTCGAGATCAAAGGATTTGTAACTTCAGAGAGGGGGATACCTTGTCAAGGATTTTCGGGGGTAGTTAAGAAGCACCATGAAAACACAGCTTCAAAGGAAGGCTTAGGCCTACTTGCATCCCTCGATCTTCCATCTTTGGAGTTGCTTTACCATTTGAGCTTTAGGGAAGAGCACCTAAGCTCCAACTAAGTCTTTTTAGGCATTTCGTACGTCGACAATAGACGTGTAATTAATTGGGCAACTTGCTTTTTCACCTACAATTTGAATTAAAGCCAATAGCCTAAACATGTAAAGACCTAACAAGTCCTTTTGAATTGTGTTTGTAGTGCATGCTTGGTAAGCGATCTCTTAGGAGACAACTTGTGTTTGATCCTGAACCTAAAAGAATCCTAAGAAGGAACCTCCCAAGGGAAGTAATCGCTGGTCAAAGGAGCCTTAAGGAATATTTCATTCTGACCAATCAAACTAACCCTGCACTACGTAGACCTGGAGGGGACAATCCTTATGAGATCAAAAGTAGTACCATAACCTTGCTACCCTCCTTTTATGGTATTGCTAGGGAAGACCCTTAAAGGCATATAAAGGAATTCACCAAGGTCTGTTCCACGGTGAAGCTATAGGGCGTTGTTGATGACGCCTAAATGTGGACCCTCCTTCCTTTCTCTCTCAAGGACAAGGCCAAGTATTGGCATCATACCTTAGATGGTATTAACACTTGGGATGCCTTGAAGAAGGAGTTTCTGAAGAAGTATTTCCCCATGAAGAAAACAAATCACTTTAGGTGGGAAAGTATGAGTTTTATTCAAAAGGATGGGGAAGCTTTCCATGATGTGTGGGAGTGCATTAATGACATGTTGAGACTTTGCCCACATCACTTGGTGCCCAAGTGGCAACTGGATGAAAGGTTCCACACCGGACTTAATGATTTGCACAGGTAGATTATGCATGGTGCCTGTGCAGGAACCTTTCTTTCTAAGACTGAGGATGAAGCTTGGAACCTTCTCGATACATTGAGTGAGAATTCTATTCACTTGAATTTTGCCTACACGGATAGAAAAACAACTCTTATGCAAAGAAAGTTGGAGGCAAATGAGGCAAGGGACACCTAGAATTTAGCCTATCAGATTCAATTGTTGAATCAAAATATGGAAAGGCTTATGTCGAGCCCAGGCCAATTCACATATAGCACCTCCACATCCCAAGCTTCAGAATGCCCCATTTGCCAAGGCAATATGCACACCGCTGTGGATTGCCACTTGGTCTCCCAATTCTCTGAGCTTATACATGTAGACCTGAATGCCACCCAAGGGTTCCATCCTAGACCTCGAAATGACCCATTTTCCAACACCTATAATAAGGGATGGAGTAATCATCCAAACTTTTCATGGAGACAAGGGAATGTATCAAATTTAGGGAATTATAAACCACAACCCTTTCAAAACCAACAAATGAACCAACCTCAGACCTTTTCCAAACCAATGACCTCTAAGGTGGATGAATTGAAGGCAATGTTGAGAACCATGCAAGAAAGTTAAAGTGCCATCATCCAATCTCATGAAAAGGCTATACATGAAATGAAATCGCAGATAGGACACCTTGTTGAGGCCATTAGATAGAGGGAAACTAGGAAGCTTCCTAGTGCTGCTGTGGAGAATCCTAAAGGAAAAGGGACTATCTTTAGGGAGCATGCATAGGCGGTGACTATTCTGAGGAGTGGGAAAGAAATTTCCAAAGCTGATTCTCCTATAGTCTCACCTTCTGAAAACCCATGCACGTTGACATTTGCCCCCACTGGAGAAGAATTGCCCAACTCTCCTCCGCTTGAAATCACTTCATCGGAAGAGGTTGCCCCCATTCCACCCCTTACCCAGCATGACAACCCTTCCATCTAGAGACCAAGAGTGCCCTTTCCAGAGCACTTATCCACCTCTGGGCAGACTTCTACTGGCTCATTTGGAGCCAAAGATAAGGTGGATGAGATCATGGAAACTTTTAAGCAAGTGCAAATTAACTAGCCTTTTCTTGAGGCTATTAGGCAGATTTCGTCTTATGCCCGCTTTCCAAAGGACCTATGCACGAAAAAGCAGTAATCTAGGAAATAGGTTCAATCAAAAGTTGTCCTGCCTGATTCCATTAGCTCAATAGTTCAACATGGCACACCCCCGAAACTTAAGGACCCAGGAACCCCGTACATCTTGGTGATCATTGGTGACTTACAGATAAATGAGGTTCTACTTGATCTGGGTGCGGGGGTGAATATTCTTTTGTGGGACGTGTATGAACAGCTTGGGGGAGGCAATTTGAAGCCTAGCCCAGTAATCCTCCAAGTTGCTGATCGATCACTCAAGACACCGCGAGAAATTCTAAAAGATGTCCTCGTGAGAGCAGAAGATTTCTTCTTCGCCATTGACTTCTTAGGTTTTGACACTGACCCGACCAACAAGCTAACCAAGCCCTCCAACATTTTCGGCCACCCTTTCCTTGCAACTTCGCATGCTTCAATCAATTCTAAAACTGGGGCATTAAAAATGGACTTTAGGAATAGAAAAATTTGGCTTAATGTGTTTGGCGCTTATAAACAAGCCAGGCTTGAGGATTGTTCCCAAGTTGAGGTGATAGATGACCTAATTGAAGATACAACCCTTGCAATGTTATGTGATGACCCCCTTTAGCATGTCATGCTGAATGAGCATTCCCATCTCTTGGAGGAATGTGAAGGGGATATACTAGAACTCGAGGAGTTGCTAGGTGTTTTTGCTGAGTCTCTTTCCCCATCATCTTTGCCTAAAGTAGATATCCTACTTGAGATGGGGACATCTACCATGAAACCCTCAACAATACAAGCCCCCGACCTTGAGTTGAAACCCCTCCTAGACACTCTCAAGTACGTCTTCTTGGGTGACAATGATACACTTCCAGTTATCATTCCGGCCTCTTTCTTGGTTGGCAAGCATACCAACCTCTAATAAATCAGACCAATGCACATGGACGGATGCTTTAATCTTTGGGACTAATAAACCCTAGGGTAGAGCTAGAAATCAAGGAAAACTATGCCTACAACTCGTCCTTAGTTGACCAAGTCTGTAACTCAATAACTACTTGGGTACGTTATGAATCTAGGGTTAGATGACTCAACCTAATCTCTATGAAAAGGTCAATTGGGTTAGCTTGGATAACTTGGAGTGTTAACTCATTCCTGAATTTGCTAGGGACTAGCAAAAACTAGGCATGGGGGTATTTAATTAACCCATATTTGTGGGCTATTTTTGTATTCAAGTGCCTAGACGTTAAGCTAATTTTAACATGTATTTAGCATGCATTAGGGTATAAATATGTTAATTATAGATTTGTTTCATGCATTGCATTTTTTTCTCTTAGCATGCATTAGCTTAGTTTGCATTATACATAATACATTCATTACATATAATCAGATATTTTATTAGGCTTTGTCTATAAATAAACCAATTTTAATTATTTTATTTCTCCTCTTCTTCGTAGGAAACAACTCTACCTGTCCTCCTCCAGCCATATCTCCTTAGTGGCCGTAAGAAGCAGATCTGCTCTTGCTGCTCCTATTTTAAATCCATGTAACCGAGGCTACAAGAGAGGGGGTGCTGCTACTATCTTCAATAGGCCACCACCCTTACTCCATCACTATGTAGAGCTTCAAGCTCCTATGTATCACCACCGTGGGCCTCTTACCCAGCAAAGTCTCACCACTGTGAGCGTGTGGAGTGACAGTCGACATTGCCAACCTCAAGCCTTGCAACCCCACCATCGTGCACACCATCTCTGCATCTTCGCACCATGCCCCTACCCCGGTCCACGTTCACCACTACCACCAACATCTCCATCTTCTTCTTCTTCTTCTTCTGCATTTTCTGCAGTTTCTCTTCCACCAACAAACCCAACACCCACCAGCTGCTACCTCCTTCACTGCCTACCCAACCAGATTGCACGCACAGCCTCCACACAGCAGTAGCAGCCACCTCCAGCGCATGCGTTCCTCCTCGCTGTGCCCCTCACCTCCAACCCATAGACAGCTAGTAGGGAACGCACACGTGCAATAGACAAGCATGCCACCAACACCACATTGCACCTCCCACACGCCTGCACGCATCCCCTTGCACGGCGAGTAGCCACCTCGTCGCTCCTCTCCAGCGGTCGTGCGTGGAGCAGCTCCAACACCTCCAACAGGCCACTAGGCACCCACTCTGGCCTTCTCTTCGACCAGCCACCTCCAGCCTTGCCATGCCCCATCGCCATCACCAAGAGAAGCAGTCCGACAGTATCTACCTTTGACAAGAAGCTCAACTCTGCCCTCCCTCTTTTTCGTGCGTGAGAACCAACAAAGCAAATCCCCTATTTTTGTCCCTATTAATAATTACATTTACATGCCATTACAACTTTGAATTTTTATTTTTATTAATTGAATATTGTGGTGATTTTATGCAAAGGTCCTCCATCTTTCTCATAAATGAAATTTCAACATGATCTCTTATTTTCATACTCTGAAGGTGGATTTGGCTCAATTTCTTGATGAAATTAATAGTGAACATCGATTTTTGACTCGTACGAGTTTATAATAGCCATTGCCTCCATGTGGACATGATCTACTCTTCTCGAGTGGTTTAATTTTAATTCAATACTTTGATTAGTCGATTTTCCACCACTTAGAACTACAAATGACAAAACATTTTAATTGTCATCTTTGTAAGCGAAAAATTGACTCGTCAGGCGCAGCAACGGAGCAACGACGTATACTTAAAATACCAAGGAACGGCCTCTCGTCCACGTTAAATTACTTATGGGGCTTCACTGTAGGGCTTGGAGTGCATTGCCAGTGGTCTTATGGAGTTTGGTGGAGTGTAGATGTATGACGAAGTCAAAGATGGAGTACGGATGACGGGTTGGTCGATGGAGAGTTTGGGTGGTTGGAATGGAAAAATAGGAGAGGGGTTTTGGTCGTGGTGGAATGATGGAGCTTTTAGGAGTGTTGGCGAGGTATGCGGAGGTAAGTGGTGAGCGAATGACCTTGCCGGAGAGGTGGCTAGAGTGGAGGGAGAAGATGGTGTGCAATTAGGTTGAGGGATTCTTTTTGGTTTTGTGTAGTGGAAATTAAGCTAAAGATCTAACAAATCTAACTACCTACTCTGATTGGACGAAAGGGGTACAGTCCACATCAGTTTTGGCAGGCCGACGATGGAGAAGATGAAGCCTCCGATGATAAAGGATAGATGAGGAAGATGAGGAAGGAATTGCTTGCCGGTATTGCGAGATGTAGAAGAACATGTGGAGAAGGAATCTGCCAGCTATTGTCCGTGATGGTGGACGAAGAAGATGGATGGAGGTGCTCGCTAGAGTTGGTGGACATAGAGGTCAGGGAGAAGGGAAGAGGGGGTGTCCAACCTCCAAACCAAGCTAAGGAGGTAAGGCATGAATCCAGGGTTCTTTTATAGACCCTAAGGAGGAGTTCTATGCTTGGAAACCAAGCTTGTAACTCCATGGTTTTCGCAAGTAGGACATGCAATATCAAGGAGTTTGCAAGGCTCCATGAACGGATTTGGAAGGTAGGAGTAGGTCCAAATTGAAGAGGATCTCATCGTGAATCTTCCAATTTTTGAAGGGTTTGGAAATGAAATCAGGGAGTAATCCCTGATTGAAGGTCGTCGGTGATGGGTTTGGGAGTTTGAAGGTGGTGGGGACCTGTTTGTGAAGAAGATGATGATGTTAGGGGGGTATTTGCAACATATTTTATAAACTAGGGGTTTAAGTGAGAGAAGAAGAATCAGACTAGACCAAAATGCAAATTAGGTCAAGATGACCTCTGATTGCGCCCAAATTTTGGTAGAAACCTAATTTGGATCCAAGGAATATGATGGTGAAGTGGGATTTTAGTTTTGACCAAGTTTGTCTGGGTAATTTGTGTAGAAACCCAAATTAGGGCAACTATCTATTTGAGACTTTATTTTAGGTCAAATTGGGTTTCAATGGTCAAATCAAGGATACCAAACCTTAGAGAATATTTTTCTATTGTTTCTGAAGGTTTAGGTGAATTTTATCCTAAGGAAAACCTTAATTCATTAAGTGGGTCTATTTTAAGGGTTTTAGATGTCCATTAATTCTCGAGGTGCGTGAAAACTTGTTTTTATCTACACGAACCCACTTATTAGACATTTATGACCATTTGACCATTATTTAACCCTTGGGATATCCTGTGGTTGCTCTACATTGGGGATATTATGTTAAAATTGTAGATTTACCTATATTTTAATGTACTTCTCTCAGAATGAATATGCAATGAATTAAGACCTTTGGCGGTTATGTAGGAGCATTTATCAATGGATTATAACTAATTAAAGATAGATATGGCTGATGATGATGTTATCATCACCTCTTATACCCCCTGGATATGCTCTGCCTTAGCTTGCTTTTTTACTAGTTCCAACCTACTCTGTTCCTTCTACTACTACACCTAAGGAATAGTATGCTGTTGCGAAGGCTGTCACTTTAAAGAGTGGAAAGGCTACTCAAGACCCACCATATAGGAAGGCAGGTCATGATTCCTTATGACATCCACCACAAGGTGGCTCTTCTTGCTACTTTTACTCCGATCAGGAGCCTCCTACAGTGGATAAAGGGAAAAGACCTTTCTTTTTCTTTGAAACAATAGGAAAGCTATCATGTAATGATAGCAATCCAGGAAAAGACCTATTGTAAACCCTGAGATTCCCATCCCTTTTGCTAAAGCTCTCACGCAACATATAGTGATAAAAAAGGGATCAAATAATTTTGAGGACCAGAAAGTAATGTTTAAGGAAGTAGATATTCTGGTCCCCCACCTGGAAGCTATAGATCACATTCTTTCTATCGCCAGGGTTTTCATGGATTATTGCACTCTGAGGTGATAGCAAAAGATTGGACGACAAGCACTGTTGTGAAAGGAGGCTAGCGCAATTATCTTTTCTGACTTACCAGAAAAGAAGAAAGACGCCGATACACCATTCATACCCTCTTATTTGTACGATTCTCCATTTGATAGGGCCCTTTTAGATCTGGGTTCATCCATTAAGCTAACTCCCACTATTGTATATGATCAATTTTGATTCGGGGAGTTAAAGCCTACATCGGTAACCATTCAGTTGGTTGACCGATCAATGAAAACATTAAGGGGTGTTGTTGAAAATGTTACAGTAAAAGTTCATGGATTTTGCTTTCCAGTAAACTTTTCTATATTACACATGGATGTTCCTTCTAATTTCCATGATTCACCAATCATTCTGGCCGACAGCCTGAGCGAACATTGATTGTGCATCTGGGTGTATGGAGATTCCTTAGGTAGTGAAAGACTTTGGTTGGACATTTTTCGGACATCTAAGAACTTTGTTTGTGATCTAATCAAAGGGGATGGTGAAGATGAGGATCTGTCTTAATGTGGAAACATTGGGCTTCTCTGTAGTGACCTAATGTCTCATTCGTCTTCACTTTTAGGGTTTCTGAATAGTAATCCACATGTGACGGAACTAACGCATTGCACATTTCATCATTCCCAGAATCTGATTATTTGGGGTGTCCTCTCATCTTGACATCCCAAATCTTAGGGATTTTGATTTTTCTGATACATCATATATTTTTGACCTGCCCCTGCTAGTGCAGGATGGCATGATTACTCCAAATGATTATGGTCTACTTAAGAGACACGTAGATGGGATCCTCAATCCATGTCTACCCTTGATGGCAATTCCAGGCTATAATATAGGGAGTATGAGTTCAGTTTTTGCCGCCTCTACGTAGGCGGAAGACTTGGGATATATACTTGACAAGACACTTGGGCACTAGCCTTTGGTCATGCTCACCCTCATTCAGGTCCCGTGGTCAAAAAGGTGTGGGACATGAATTCTGTTTCCTCATCGATGCAGTCACCATCGACCTTCCTTTAAGTGTAGGATCAACAGACAATAATGTGTGTCGAGTTTATCAGATTTGCACTGCTGATTCTTCTCCCCATTCCCTACAGAAACATTCTCCCGCAGATGACTTTGTATCCCCTCTACCCGTGATCAAAGTCAAGACCTTACCTGATTTATTAAACTACATGTTCTTGGGTGATAATGAGACATGCCCAATATTATCAGTTCTCACTTAACCCAAGAATAGGTGCTACAATTGATTTCCATGCTTCAAGCACATAGGGCTACTATTGGGTGGAGTATCTTTGATCCCCATGGTATTCACCCCTCAAACTGTACTCATCATATAAACACAGATGAGGGACTGAAACCTTCTAGACAACTTCAGAGATGGCTAAATTGAAATATGGTGGAGGTTGTTAAGAAGGAGATCATCAAATGGCTGGATTCTAATACTATATATCCAATATCTGCTAGACAGTGGATGAGACCCATCTAGATCATGCCTAAAAAGGTGAGACTCACCATTATAAATAACAAAAAATGTGAATCCATCCTCACCCATACTGTGACTTTATGGTAGGTCTGCATTGATTATTGTAAGCTAAACATGGCTACAAAGAAGGATCATTTGCCTTTGCCTTTCATTGATCAAATTTTGGAAAGGCTACCTAATCGGGTGTTTTTGCTTGGTAGAAATAATGTTGTATGAGAAATATATGTCATCCCAGTGAAATCACGTGGTGGAAAATGCCGAACAAAAATATTTTAATAAAACTAACCACGAAAAGTTAGGTCGTATCTAAAGGGAGGAACGATTGTAATAAATTCACGAGTGAAGAGCCATCATGTTTGCAGAAGCATTCACGAAATCAATTTAATGAATATGCTACTCTGAGTGTCATATACAATTTAATGAGAAGCTTAGGGTTATTTATGTAAATTTCCCATTAGAAATCAAGATTTCGAAAATATGTTGATGATGCATGTGTAGTGGCATGTCATTTAATTTTGAATTGCATGCAACTCCGAACCTAATTTCAATGAGAAATGATGTGCATAACAGAAGTCAATCAAATATGTAAAAAGATACGTGCATTGTCACAATTTTACCATAACAATTTAATCAAAAATAAATAAATAGTATAGTTGGCAATGGATTGACGGTAATTTTAAATTGGCCCTTTTCCTATAGCAAAACAGGGGAAGATGGCACAGTTGGTGGAGAGAAGCCCAAGGGAGGATGGCTACGACGAGGGTGTTCCGTTGGTGGGGTGGCACGATGAATGGTGGCTGGAGATGGCATCGGCGATGAGGAAGATCGGTGACAGTGGCGGCTTGCTGGTGTGTGCAGGCTGTTGTCGTCCTTCAGAGGGTGTGGCTGCCATTGTGGGGTTGAGGTGAGTCTGATGGAGTTCCCAACACGAAGCTTCGTGGCCAGAGTCGATGGCTATGTTTTGGTGGCTTTGGGTACTTCAGTTGGCAGAGAGGAAGAAGAACAAGATGGAGGAGAAGAAGACCAGCTGTGCAAGCGTGGGTAGGAGTGCAAGTGCTTGCGTGCTCGCACGAGCTAAAGCACAGGTGCACGGTTGCTGCTGGTGCGTCCACACGCACGGGCCGGGACGCGCAGGCAGAGCGTGGAAGGCGCTGTGAATGCGTGCGGTTGTAGGCGAGGTTGGGCATGGCTGCGCTTTAGTTGGCACGCGCAAGGGCGCGTGGCTGCTACTGCATGGCCGTGAGTGCGTGAGGGTGCGCGTGGTTTCTAGCCGTCAGGGACAAGCGAGGTGGATAGTGGTTCTTCATGAGTGCAAGTTGTCACCGTGTGCTTGTCGGTGGTGAAGGAGATTGGGCACGCCCATCTCACGATGCAAGTAGGAGACGCATGGTGCAGATGTTTCTTCATAGTGGAGAGGGAGGAAGAGGAAGATGGAGAGCCCGACCATCTTTTAAATTCCTTGCATCTCCTGTATGTTTCTCCCCCTCCGCGCATCTTGACTCGCAACCCGACAAATAAATCTAAACCATTGGGAATGCGTTGTAGTTGTTGCGAGAAGTCTGGTGCTTTCTCCGCTGCGGGCGCTCAATTAGGGTGGGACATTTAGTCCCACCTCGGAAAACTCTGAAGAGGTGCAGCGGTATAAAACGAAAAAGTGCTGGAGGCTTATTGCCTCAGCACACGGGGTGAGGTCCCCTTCACCCGCCCGGTTACCCGGTCTCGTCCGCGCTCATGCCCCGCGGACCTGACCTCGCCCACCACGCACGCCGGTGGGCCTGGACCCGGGCGCGACCCGCGTACTCGATTACCCTGATGCTCTGGGAGAGCCTTCCTAAGAGCGAATTCAGAGAAAGAGAGACGCGGGGGTGGGGGAGGGTAGAGTAGGTTTTGCCCTCTAACGTAAACTCTGAAGTGTGCAGGCACAGGTGAAGAAGAAGGACTGCGGAAGAAGAGGAAAGCTAAGGGAGACACTGTAGCAACAAGCGGTTTAAGTCGTCTGATTGGAAAATCAGACGACGGCCTGAAGGGAAAAGAAGAAATAAGGAGAGACGACGTCCTGACAGGAAAAAGAAAAGAAGAAAGAAGAAGATCTGAAGAGCAAAAGAACAAGGAAGAACAGCAGAAGAAGAAGAACAAAAGAACAAGGAAGAACAACAGAAGAAGAAGAGGACCACAAGGAGATAAACACAGAAGAAGAACAGGAAGAACAACAGCTAAAGAGAGAGAGAGACAAAGAGAAAGAAAGAAGAAAAGAAGAACTCAAACTTTCATCTCTCTCCCTCACTCTCTCTCTTTAGCTGTTGTTCTTCCTGTTCTTCTTCTGTGTTTATCTCCTTGTGATCCTCTTCTTCTTCTGTTGTTCTTCCTTGTTCTTTTGTTCTTCTTCTTCTGCTGTTCTTCCTTGTTCTTTTGTTCTTCAGATCTTCTTCTTTCTTCTTTTCTTTTTCCTGTCAGGACGTCGTCTCTCCTTCTCTCTTCTTTTCCCTTCAGGCCGTCGTCTGATTTTCTAATCAGACGACTTAAACCGCTTGTTGCTACAGTGTCTCCCTTAGCTTTCCTCTTCTTCCGCAGTCCTTCTTCTTCACCTGTGCCTGCACACTTCAGAGTTTACGTCAGAGGGCAAAACCTACTCTACCCTCCCCCACCCCCGCGTCTCTCTTTCTCTGAATTCGCTCTTAGGAAGGCTCTCCCATAGCATCCGGGTAATCGGGTACGCGGGTCGCGCCCGGGTCCAGGCCCACCGGCGTGCGTGGTGGGCGAGGAGTGTAGGTCAGTCTAAGTCGGGTCGGGTCAGGTCCGCGGGGCGTGAGCGCGGACGAGACCGGGTAACCGGGCGGGTGAAGGGGACCTCACCCCGTGTGCTGAGGCAATAAGCCTCCAGCACTTTTTCGCTTTATACCGCTGCGCCTCTTCAGAGTTTTCCGAGGTGGGACTAAATGTCCCACCCTAATTGAGCGCCCGCAGCGGAGAAAGCAGCGGGCGATCGCGGCTTCACGCGAGGCCTTCGCCCCAGCTGCGAGCCTGACGCTTTGTCGAAATGCCTCGCAAGGCCTGGGAGTCAAATCTGGGTGTGGCGCGCGTGCAGCTGCAGGCGGAAGCAGCTCCTTCTGCACGGCAATGGCGGCGGAGGTCGGGTGACCTGTTCACAACAAAACGGCCTCTCGGCCTAATCAGAAGGTGCCGGGAGCTTCGCCAGAGTGCGGCGAAGCTCGTGTGGGTGGTGGCGAGGCGTGGGGCGGCGTGCAAGGGCTGCCCTAGGTCGGACTGTGGGTCGGAAGATGGGTTTGTTCGGTGGGGTTGCAGAGGGTGATGTGGGGGAAGTGGAAGGGCGGGGGTTGATCAGGGTGAGGAGGCGGAGGTTCTGCGGTGGTCGGCGAGCCGTGTGGGTTGCTGGGGTGATGGGAGCGGCTCGCCGGAGGATGGCCGGAGGCGGAGAAGGTGAGGGTGAGGGGTCGGAATCGAGGGCGACAGTAGATGTTTAAAGTGAGGAAAAGGAAGAGGGGAGGAAGAGGAGGAGTTCTACCTACTTAGTAGGAGGAGGAGGGGCCGGAGCGGGCGACAGTCGTATCGACTGTCGCTAGAGAAGAAGATGCCCGGGGGAAGGGGCGGCGGCGAGCAGAGGGCCGGAGATGCGCCAGCTGGGTGCGACGTGGCGCGGGAAGAGCAGGGGAAGAAGTCTCTGCTGCTGGTATTGCGGCAGAGCGAAGAGGAGGAGGAGGAAGAACCGCCGGAGCTGGTGGGCGTCTGCCGGAGTGAGAAGAGAGGAAAGTTGGGGGTTTTCTCCGTCAGATCCGAGCTGGGAAGAACGGTGGAGCGACGGGGGTATTTATAGGGACCGAATCAGGGAGGAAGGCGGAGGGAGACGACGTGTCTCCCTCGCCGGAGGACGCCGGTGGTGGAAACCCATACCATCCGTGCGTTCGCACGGCCGGTATGGTGGGTTACAGCGACCAGGGGGGTGTCCCTGCGACGGCTGACGACGCAGGGCACCCCCGGTTTACTTGCCAGGCTTTCCCCCTCACCCTGCGCGGCGCCATGCTCCGCGCAAGGTCGCCGGAGCATGGTGCTGGCAGGTTTTGCAGGGGGGACCTGAACGCAAAGAACGAAGGAGAGTTAGGGGCCAAAATGCGAGGGTTCAAAAGTTGAGGGCCAAAAAGTAAATATATGAGGACCAAAGTGTAAAGTTGGTCAAGAAGGTTTCTTCTTAGGCTCAAGTTTTTATACATGACTAATTAGGACCTAAGGAATCTGATGGTGAATTTTATTTCTAGATTAAACCTTGTTTGACTAGTCAATTTACGCAAAAACCCAAATTAAGTTATTAATTGGGTATGGTTCTCAATGTAGGTCAAGATGGGTTCCTAAGGTCAAATTGAAGGTTCTAAACCTTAGAGATTATTTTTCTATGAATTTTAGAGGGTTTATTCCATTTTTGCTTTGCCTTGAACCTCGTGAATTGAAGTGGGTTTGTTTTAGGGTTACATATTATCATTTAGTTCCTTGGAATTGCTGTAGCCCTTGCTAGATCATCTCATCCTACTTTTATTCTTATTAAGTTGCTTTGACCTATGTTTGGACCCTGAATTACCCTGAATGCAGATTATACTGGTAAAATTGCATTTTTACCCCTTATGACTTGTTTTCTCCTTAAACTCAGAATTCTCTGAGTTAAGCCTTTCCTTGAGTTATGTAGGAGCTTTTATCCTTTGTATTGGGTCAAAATGAGCTAGTTATGGCTCATGATGAGGTTCTCATCATACCCCCATGCCTAGCTTTTGCTAGTCCCTTAGCAAAAAAACTTAAGGTTTTAACCCTTGTTCTAGACCATTAAGTTCTTAATAGCTTCAGATAGGTGCTTTTTCATTTGAGCTTAGATTAGGTTAGAATGCTGACCATAGGCCTAAAAGGTACTCTAGTGCCAATCAAGATCCAAATCTGTCTAGCTTTAGCCTCAGTCTTTAGCAAAGGTTTTTAAGGCCCACAAGAACTAACCTAAGGTTTATTGGACTTTGTGGTTAAAGCACCCGTGCTTGAAATGATTTTAGCCCTGGCTCAGTTCGCAGTGCGTTTTGTAAGAGAGATAGAAATTTATTCTGTTTGGAGAGTTTTCTCTCTCTTTTTCTTTTTAGTTCTAGCCTAGGATTGGCTTTTCAACAGGTCTGTATCAGATTCCTTGCTCCCATCATCAATCCTCAAGGGTTCCTGGCAATCGATGCTTTGAGATAGCACCGCCCATGGCAACCCCCGGAACCCTGGCTATTGAGATTTCGAGATAATCCCATCCATGGTGTTCCGTGGCCGAATCCAGACCCTGGCAATTGACACTTCGAGATAATGCCATCCATGGAATCTGAATCAGCAGAGTGCTTACATGCCCCCAGTAGGATATGTAAATATCCTAAGAGACAGGCACCGAGGAGATGATATTTTGTTACGCATCTTCGAGGGGATTTCCTGCCTCTCCGCGCTGGGAACTCGTCCAAATCAACTTGTGTCGATCGGCCGCTCCTATTCTAGGTGTTCTTTTCAGAATTTTGCGACGCTTCTGCGTGATTTTGATTTTTACGCTTACTGAACCAGGCTGTGTGTGAGGTTAGGGTGCTTAGGTTACTGAGTCCCGTAAACCAAAAATTAGTTAACGAGGCCAAATACTCCCTAAGCCTTAGGCCTAATACTTCAGCTTTTCATTTTCCTCAACCTCTTGAGGAGTGTCTAGATCTTAATGGGTACTAAGAGTCTATTCAAGAATGCCTAAGGTTTGCGTTCTTACTAATCTCATTATGCACTTTTCAGTTATTTTCTTGAATGAGGTCTAGAACTTAGGTTAATTCCTTAGTTCCTTACTAATGACTATCACCTTTTCTTATAATTTTGTGCTCCTTTTTTCATTTTGTTTCTCTTCTCCTCCTTCACAAAATTTCCTTCTCCTTTTATTCTTTTTCGAAAAAATTTTTAATTTTTATGGTGTTTTTGGCATATGTGAATTTTTTTTGTTTGAAACCTTTTCTTACAAGTTTTGCACTTTCATACCCCCCCATGCCTAAGATTTGCAATGTCCTCATTGTAACCTAGGGGGTTTTTATTTAACTTAGTTCATTCCTTAAGACAGAAATTTGGATGAGTGGATGGGTCGGGTTGAATTTTTGCGGACGATTTCTAATCCCAGATGCAAGCATCTGAGGTGGGGTCGGCTGTCTACAAGGGTGAACCTCAAGTGCAAAAAGGTGTCAGAACAAGTTTCAGGTTTTCAAAGAGAATGATGGGCTGCCACCCGTTAAGCGCTGAGTTTTACGCCATCGGCTGGGCGCAATAAGCTCAAGGGGAAAGGAGGATATAAGATGTTTCAGCCAAACCCCCGCCCTTCCACTTGGATACCTTTCTCCGAAATTGAGTGTCCCAGGACAATTCCCTCAGGCACCATGAAATGGCTCTTTTCCCAGGAAAGAACCAAATTCACATCGATGCACCGCCTGAGTATCTGGACCAAGTGTTGGAGGCAATCGTCGAATGATGCTCCGAAAACTGAAAAGTCATCCATGAAGACTTCCAGATAATCACCTACCATATCTGAGAATATGGCAAGCATGCATCGCTGAAAAGTAGCGGGTGCATTGCAAAGACCGAAAGGCATCCTTCGGAAAGCGTATGTTCCGAAGGGGCAGGTGAACGTGGTCTTTTCTTGGTCCTCAGGATGGATTGCCACCTGGTTATAACCAGAGTACCCGTCAAGAAAGCAGAAGAACCTATTTCCCGCAAGTTTTTCGAGAATTTGATCAATGAAGGGTAGTGGGAAATGCTCCTTCTTCGTGGAGGAATTGAGTCGGCGGTAATCTATACAGACTCTCCACGAGTTGGCTAATCGGGTAGGAATGATTTCTCCGGTCTCAGTTGTTATAGTGGTGAGTCCTGCCTTCTTGGGCACGACCTGAATTGGGCTCACCCAACGACTATCGGAGATCGGGTAGATGATTCCGGCATCTAACCACTTGATGATCTCCTTTTTCACGACCTCCTGCAGATTGGGGTTTAAGCGTCTCTGCATTTCACGAGAAGGTCGTGTGCCCTCTTCCGAATAGATATGATGAGTACAATAAGAGGGACTTATTCCAGTCAAATCGTCGAGAGTCCACCCGATGGCTCTGCGATGTTGCTGGAGGACAACAATCAGACGGGATTCCTGTTTAGGACTGAGGTTGGAATTGATAATCACAGGAAGGGTCTGATTAGAACCCAAAAAGATGTATTTCAAGTGAGCAGGAAGGGGTTTCAGTTCAAGGATGGGGTTATCAGCAGTAGCGGGTGGTTCAGTATAGATGTGAGGTTCGAGGGTGGGAGTTACTGGGTTATTCATATCTGGATTCGACTCCTCTGTTTGCGGGTCAAGATCCTTCTGTGGTTGATGAGGCATAATCGCGTCATCCTGGAAGTGTGATTCATCAACCAAGGTCCTGATGTCACAAATTTGTTCGATGACGCCGCAATTAATTCCTTGTTGGGCCTTAAATATATCAATTTTCAGTGTTTGATCTCCAAACTTAAGCTCTATTTGGCCCTCCTCACAGCTGATGTTGGCTCTAGCAGTAGCCAAGAAAGGTCTCCCTAGAATGATTGGTGTATCCCTAGGGTTCTCAGGTGCATCCATATCTAAGACTATAAAGTCCACTGGAAAATAGAAATCCCGCACTCTTACGATAACATCCTCGAGAATCCCTTTTGGTGACTTTATAGATCGATCTGCTAATTGTAATGTCACCTCGGTTGGTTTTAGCTCAGATTCTTCTAGATGGTCAAGTAAGGATGTGGGTATCAGGTTTATGGATGCACCCAAGTCTAACAATGCTCTATCAAATTGGGTACCACCTATCTTGCAGGAAATCAGGGGAGTACCAGGATCTTTTGCCTTGGGTGGGAGTCTACTGAGGATTACAGAGCTGGCTTGTTCTGACAGAACAATTGGGCTCCCTCCCTTGGTTCGCGGCTTACGCTGGGGTGTACATATATTCTTTAGAAATCGTGCGTAAGCTTGTACGTGGCGGATTGCATCCATCAAGGGATGTTTATGTGGACCTGCTCAAAGAGCTTGACCAGGTCCTCCTCAGGGGCCACGGGTTTGGTGGTCTTCTTTCCCTTGGTCAAGGCCTCGGGAAACGGGATCTTGGTTGGTTCTTCTAGGATAGGTCCAGGTTGTGGATCTGGGACAGTGGTATCTTGGATAACTATCCTAGGGTCATAGTTATCAGGCTTGGAGTGGTTTGGATAATGCGGGTCTTGAGTTGTTTTACCAATGGGCGGCCTTGTCCATAAGAGAAAAGGAGAACATCTTCATGAGAAGAATATCCCGATTTTGCGCATCTGATCCAAAAGTGTGGGATAGATGCTTTAGCTGTTTGATGTGCTGGAAGGGATCTTCAGAATTAAGCCCATGGAATTTAGGTATAGCATGAATCATGTTGGGCTTTAATTCGGAATCAGGTCCTCCAGTCGGGATTCTGACTCGAGGCTCAATGGCCACCGCAGCAGGATTGTAGTGGTCCCGCATCATAGGACGCTGTGGTGGGTGTACGAAGTTTTGGAAGAGGTCATTGAGTCGCTGGAGCTGGTGTTCCAGATTATTTTCTTCCTCAACTGGCTGAGCCATGATGGGGGAAGAAGAAGAACTTGGTTCTGAATCAGAAGAGAGAATAATGTGAGGGTGTTGCTGCACAAACACGGGCGTCGAGGCTTGGCCTTGACGAGAGCGAATTTCTAAAGGAGGTCTTAAGGGTGGTCTTAAGGACCTCCTTCCGTACATGCACTGTTGGAAGAGGTAAGTTTAGAAGGTGCTGGACCCAATCAAGACACCCAAAAATGTGTTGGGTGACTATAGAGGTGCGGGGCAGATGGACCCCTTGATCAGAAAGATCGTCCACCTGAGAATTACCTGGGCAGCCAGAGAGGTAGAGTCCCGCGAACACCCCTACACGGTAGAGCGTCCCCACGGGTTACAGGGTTTCCCCCACCCGACCTCTCTTGTCACTGCGGTTCCAAGTAGACCAGAATGGGGATCTTGACCTCTTAAGTCTACCAATTTTAAGATCAGGGTGCTTAAGGTTTCACTTGAACTTTAGTCTTTTAAGTGCAAAGAGTGACCTAATTTAAGGTTGGTTGACCCAAGGGGTTAACTTTACCTCTTGTTTTCTTTGAGAGCTTTTAGGTCTTATCTTTTAGGGTTCAAGTGTTTAGAGAGCCAATTGTTTTAGGTTTTCTTTTGAATAGGTATTTTCAATCAATGGTTTAGGCACACTTCTTTTGGATTTTCTCCATTCTTGATTTAAGTAGTGTGTCTTTAAAACCCTAAGGTTGAATCTTATGTTGGCTCTACTTGGTCCAGTTAGTTCTTTGTTGGGTAATTAGGGCTCAAGCAAGAATGTGTTAGCCCTTAAATACCCTAAATAGTGTGCAGGACTGAGTTGAAAACATGCAACTCTTTATGGTTACTAAGTATGGAAGACAGGTTAGCCCTATATTGCTTGTTCTTTTCTTTTCTTCCTCTTTAGAGTTTAGGGGTTAATAGCGAGAGGAAAAATTTACCTGTCCTTGGAGTGGTTGTCGTGCGGTTGCTTGTCTTCTTGATTTCTTGTAGCTGCACAAAAGAGGGGAGATTATCAGAAATTACAAAGAGAAACAGGAATGTTTACTTCTAGAATAGCCGTTGCTCCCCGGCAACGGTGCCAAATGAAATTGGAATTGCTTCGCAAGATAACCAGGTTTTATTGTTATAGCGTTGTAGTATAGCCAGTTATTGCTATCATTTCAAATATATAAATTTTTTACTCGGAAAATAAAAGAGAGTTCCCGAGGTCGAACTCAGGGAGCAAGTTGTATTCTAGAGATATACATGTTCTATTACAAAAAAAAAAATAAAGAGAGAGAGAGACAAAGAGAAAGAAAGAAGAAAAGATTCTTTAGCTGTTGTTCTTCCTGTTCTTCTTCTGTGTTTATCTCGTTGTGGTCCTCTTCTTCTTCTGTTGTTCTTCCTTGTTCTTTTGTTCTTCTTCTTCTGCTGTTCTTTTGTTCTTCAGATCTTCTTCTTTCTTCTTTTCTTTTTCCTGTCAGGACGTTGTCTCTCCTTCTTTCTTCTTTTCCCTTCAGGCTGTCGTCTGATTTTCCAATCAGACGACTTAAACCACTTGTTGCTACAGTGTCTCCCTTATCTTTCCTCTTCTTCCGCAGTCCATCTTCTTCACCTGTGCCTGCACACTTCAGAGTTTACGTCAGAGGGCAAAACCTACTCTACCCTCCCCCACCCCCGCGTCTCTCTTTCTCTGAATTCGCTCTTAGGAAGGCTCTCCCAGAGCATCCGGGTAATCGGGTACGCGGGTCACGCCCGGGTCCAGGCCCATCGGCGTGCGTGGTGGGCAAGGAGTGCAAGTCAGTCTAAGTCGGGTCGGGTCAGGTCCGCGGGGCGTGAGCGCGGACGAGACCGGGTAACCGGGCAGGTGAAGGGGACCTCACCCCGTGTGCTGAGGCAATAAGCCTCCAGCACTTTTTCGCTTTATACCGCTGCGCCTCTTCAGAGTTTTCTGAGGTGGGACTAAATGTCGCACCCTAATTGAGCGCCCGCAGCGGAGAAAGCAGCGGGCGATCGCGGCTTCACGCGAGGCCTTCGCCCCAGCTGCGAGCCTGACGCTTTGTCGAAATGCCTCGCAAGGCCTGTGAGTCGAATCTGGGCGTGGCGCGCCTGCAGCTGCAGGCGGAAGCAGCTCCTTCTGCGCGGCAATGGAGGCGGAGGTCGGGTGACCTGTTCACAGCAAAACGACCTCTCGGCCTAATCAGAAGGTGCCGGGAGCTTCGCCAGAGTGCGGCGAAGCTCGTGTGGGTGGTGGCGAGGCGTGGGGCGGCGTGCAAGGGCTGCCCTAGGTCGGACTGTGGGTCGGAAGATGGGTTTGTTCGGTGGGGTTGCAGAGGGTGATGTGGGGGAAGTGGAAGGGCGGGGGTTGATCAGGGTGAGGAGGCGGAGGTTCTACGGTGGTCGGCGAGCCGTGTGGGTTGCTGGGGTGATGGGAGCGGCTCGCCGGAGGATGGCCGGAGGCGGAGAAGGTGAGGGTGAGGGGTCGGAATCGAGGGCGACAGTAGATGTTTAAAGTGAGGAAAAGGAAGAGGGGAGGAAGAGGAGGAGTTCTACCTACTTAGCAGGAGGAGGAGGGGCCGGAGCGGGCGACAGTCGTATCGACTGTCGCCGAAGAAGAAGATGCCCGGGGGAAGGGGCGGTGGCGAGCAGAGGGCCGGAGATGCGCCAGCTGGGTGCGGCGTGGCGCGGGAAGAGCAGGGGAAGAAGTCTCTGCTGCTGGTATTGCGGCAGAGCGAAGAGGAGGAGGAGGAAGAACCGCCGGAACTGGTGGGCGTCTGCCGGAGTGAGAAGAGTGGAAAGTTGGGGGTTTTCTCCGTCAGATCCGAGCTGGGAAGAACGGTGGAGCGACGGGGGTATTTATAGGGACCGAATCAGGGAGGAAGGCGGAGGGAGACGACGTGTCTCCCTCGCCGGAGGACGCCGGAGATGGAAACCCATACCGTCCGTGCGTTCGCACGGCCGGTATGGTGGGTTACAGTGACCAGGGGTGTGTCCCTGCGACGGCTGACGACGCAGGGCACCCCCGGTTTACTTGCCAGGCTCTCCCCCTCACCCTGCGCGGCGCCATGCTCCGCGCAAGGTCGCCGGAGCATGGTGCTGGCAGGTTTTGCAGGGGGGACCTGAACGCAAAGAACGAAGGAGAGTTAGGGGCCAAAATGCGAGGGTTCAAAAGTTGAGGGCCAAAAAGTAAATATATGAGGACCAAAGTGTAAAGTTGGTCAAGAAGGTTTCTTCTTAGGCTCAAGTTTTTATACATGACTAATTAGGACCTAAGGAATCTGATGGTGAATTTTATTTCTAGATTAAACCTTGTTTGACTGGTCAATTTACGCAAAAACCCAAATTAAGTTATTAATTGGGTATGGTTCTCAATGTAGGTCAAGATGGGTTCCTAAGGTCAAATTGAAGGTTCTAAACCCTAGAGATTATTTTTCTATGAATTTTAGAGGGTTTACTCCATTTTTGCTTTGCCTTGAACCTCGTGAATTGAAGTGGGTTTGTTTTAGGGTTATATATTATCATTTAGTTCCATGGAATTGCTGTAGCCCTTGCTAGATCATCTCATCCCACTTTTATTCTTATTAAGTTGCTTTGACCTATGTTTGGACCCTGAATTACCCTGAATGCAGATTATACTGGTAAAATTGCATTTTTACCCCTTATGACTTATTTTCTCCTTAAACTCAGAATTCTCTGAGTTAAGCCTTTCCTTGAGTTATGTAGGAGCTTTTATCCTTTGTAGTGGGTCAAAATGAGCTAGTTATGGCTCTTGATGAGGTTCTCATCATCTGGCGGCTATGGATGCGGGAAAGGAAAAAAAAAGGGTTATTTACAAAGGTAATCCATAATAATTTATGTAATGCATGCATGTCACCATAATGCACATTACCTTCTAATACTTGTGAATGCAATGTATAAAATATGCATGTTATCATTTTTATAAACTAATCTATTTATAAACTTAAGTATGCTATTTGCATGTAGACATTATTTTAATAACTAGTTATTTATGCATAGGATTAGCCCACAAATGTGATCTCATCAAATGCCCTCATGCCTAGTTTTTGCTAGCCCCTAGTAAAAGTGCAAAGTGAATGAAGTAACCAAATGATTTCTTCTTTCCAAAAATTTAGAGACCCAGACCAATGAGAAGTGATAATAGCCTAGGTAATGGATCCAATTGAAAAGCCAACTTACATTTTAATTTGGTAGTTAGCCCTTGATAAAATTCTATCGGGATAGGCATCTATCTCCCTCGAGGATAAAGTAGCAAATGATCTATAATTTGACCTCGGCTTTTTGGCTTAGTAGGAGAAACTGAGTTGAATGGATTAATATTTGGTGGCTCACACTCATCTGGTCCTACACGTAGTCCAATACTGCTGACCCTAAATCCCTAGACTATTAAGCAAGTCAACCCAGAGATAGGATAAAACTATGCTCTCTTTGTATTCCTTTGTGCTTACTCACTTTCTCTTTTCTTCTTTTTCTTTCTTTTCTGGGATCACATATCTCACCAAATTCTGCAAATGTAATTAATGTTTACTGGCCTCACATGGCATTCACACTTCAATTAAATTCCTAATATCCCTACAACTAAGTTAAAGGACCTCAGCTAGTATTCGGGCGATTAGAAATATTGAAAAGTAGGTATGGGTTATATTTGGTGGATCATAATGGGTGTTTCTGTTGTTACCTCAAAAACATTGACACCTGATATGAGGATAAAACTCCAAACTTGGACCTTTTTTTTCATTTTTTTCTAAATATAAATATTTCTCTTTTCTTCTTCTTTCTATATATATATATATATATATATTTTTTTTTTTTTATAACTCAAACACAACATGATGCAAACTTTTATTTATGAGGCATTATTAAGGATGATGATGGTCAAGAGGATATTGTGTGACTTATTTGGTGGAAGTGCCTACTCTCGGCACCAGGAAGGAATGGATAGGACAAGCATATTTCTGACCCTTGACAATATTATCCTCCTTCAGCCGAGGACTCTATGAAGGACGGTCATAACCATCCGCCATAGTCATAATTTTTTAGGACTCCACCTTTGTGTATCTATGTTATTTGGTGACTCTCAGGAACTCACACAATATACGCACATAGGAATAGAGAGCGAAAACTATGCCTAACCCTAAGGTATCATCATCTAATTATCATAAACTTAAGAGTCCTTCTATTACACTTAGCACACTAGTAGTCTCTCTACTTTCCTCTCACAAATATTAGGTGGATCTAATAGAAGATTGAATGCCTGACTCCCTATTAACTATCCAAGAGTTTAGTGGACTAAAAATGCTTATAGATTTTCTGCAAAGATCCATTACTCAGTCTACATGCAAGTGAAGTAACTATATTGGATTCTAAAATTAGAAATAATCTAGGAAGAAAGTCTTTAATAAAACCATCTTGATAAGAACTTTTGCTTGGGACTAACTGATGGGAACACCATCATGAGCCATAACTAGCTCATTTTGACCCAATTTAGTTCATAAATGCCCTTACATAACTGCTAGAGAGTCACTAGTCATTGCATAATCATTCTGAAAGAGAAATAAGAAACTAGGGTTAAAATGACAATTTTACCAGCTCATCATGAATGTACTACAACCATGGGTTTTCTCGAGGGTTGGATGAAAGACAATTGGTCTTAAAAAGATAATAAGTGGGATAAGACAAACAGAAAAGGGTTTACACGTGTTCTGAGAATTAAATGACTTTTGAAATCCTAAAAATAGACCTGCTTAATTAATAGAGGTTTTGATCAGGATAAAATTCACCTAAACCCACTAAAATTCATAGAAAAATATTCTCCAGGGTTTAAAACTTTCAATTTGACCATCAGAACCCATTTTGACCCAAAACAGGACCACAGAAAGGCATTTGCCTTAATTTGGGTTCTTGCATAAATTACCTAATCAAACATGATCAAAACCAAAATCCAACTTCACCATTGGATTCCTTAAGTCTAAATTAGGTCCGTATCAAAATTTGGACCCAAGATGAATTTGTCTTGACCTAGTTTGCAAATTGGTCCTGTCAAATTTCATTTCTACCCTTAATTTTCGAAATCCTTCCAAATAGGGCCCTAACTTTGTCGTCGTTCTTACAACCACATCCCTGCTGCCATTAAGCCTATTCCTACTTGCTCCGGTGACCTTAAAAAGGAAAGAACTCCCTAATTTCTTGATAAATCCCTTTCAAATTTGAAAGGGAAGTTCGTCAAGAAATTCTCTTCCTTTTGGACCAAATCCTAAGCCCTGAAACTTATCCCAATCTATCCTGTGAACACATGAGAGATTTAAGTATCAAGAAACTTCCAACTCTGACAAGCTTTCCAAGCTTGGGAAGCTTGCTTCCCAAGCTCTAACCGACCTCTAATGACCTATAAATGACTCCCTAGATCACAATGGATTTCCCAAGCTTGAATTCTGCCAGAGATTCCCTCTAATTCCTCTCCCCTCCTCCAGCCGATTTGCTCTTCAAGCTCTAGTGACTTTCCCTACTTTTCCTCGTCGTCTGACCACAATACCAATGGTAGACTTTTCCTCTTTGTCTTCTTTTGCAACGCACAGCACCCGCCGGTGCGCCTGCCCCCTTCATCCTCGCCGATCACCTCTCTCTGAGCAGCTTCATCTCCGATGCCGGCCACACCTCAATAGGTGCCAACTGTGCTCCAATTCATCTGCCTCCCCTCCTAAATAACTTCGTGACTTCCCCTCTTTGTTTTCAGACCCTCACCACCTTTTTTCGACTGCCGACTCATCCCGTCACCCTCCATCTTCCACATCACCGACGTACCTCCGGCGAGCTTGCATGGCCACTACACTCCACTAATCAGGCCACCATTCATCTCCACACCTCTATTATCTTCTAGAGAGCAAAATCCCTCTAGTCTTTGAGGCTATTGCCCTCCCCACTGCTCCACTTAACACCACACTGTCGCACCTCACATTCCGCCATCGTCCGACCACCTCACGCACCCTCACAACTTACGAACACCGTCGTTCAATTCCCCACCTCACGGCAAAGCTTCTAAATTGTTTTAACTGAGGATTTTAGCCCATTTTCATGTTTGCAGGTCCCAGGTCTCCACCGCCATTATCAAAGCTTTAAGTAAAGTTCGAAGCTCACTTCAAGCACCTACAGACCCTAGGCAAGGTTCTAGGTGTTGCAAAACACTTCCAGGAACACTCGCCTGGTCAATCGAAGCTATTGACTGCTCCCTACATGAGAATTAGATGAATGCATCAGCTGCAAGCGCACACGAAGAAGCAGGAGCAGATAGTCCCACATCAGTTGCTGAGGAGCGCTCGCCATTGTATAAATTTTATTTGCGCTTTAGGCTTACTGCCTCAGCATGAACAGGGGGTAAGGTCCCCGCACGTGCCCCTCACATGCCTCTTCCGTGCTATCTATCACTCAGATATGGCACGCTTGATAACCTACCTAATCCCTGCACTCCTCTGCTGCAACCCACGCCCAAAGCCCTGGTCTCGGGTATGCTCTAGGTCAGATTACCTGTTTACTTGGTACTGTTGAAGGCACTAGAAGAGCGTGACCCAGAGAGAAAAAGAGAGATTGTGTGGGGTAGAGGGAGGGTTTTTCTACTGAAGACATTGGCTGACACTTAGCCAATTTGAAAAGTTTGCCTCTGACTTGTCGATTTTTCGCTTTCGAAAATTATGATTTAGAATATTTATCATTGTATTTCTAAGTGGTAGAAAAATGACTAATCAAAACAATTAGAGTTAAAATTAAACAACTCATAGGAGAGCGAGTTGTATCCACAGGGAGGCAATGACCTACTTAAACTCGCACTGGTAAAAAAAATATGTTCACGATTAGTTTCATCAAGAAATCGGATAGAAATCGCTTTTCAATTGAGATAATAAGATAATATTATGCAGATATTGTAGTTATGCAAAACAAGAGGGAGATACTCATAAAATCAATCAAATAGAATATTGTAAATGAGTGCTGGTCCCTCATACACTGTTGGGGATCTATTTTGTAATGTTTTGTTTGATTTGAAATATATTACCCTCCAGATTGCTACCGTCTTACGATAGCTTTCCTCACTATTTCAAAAGAAAAAAAAATCAATCAAATAGAATATTGTTAACTAAAAATACCTTCCACCTCAATGGAAAAAAATCTAAATTTTAATTAGCTTTAAAACAGGGGATTTGTTGCAGTGGCTAGTGCACATAGGAGGAGGACAGATGGGTGTCGAGGTTGCAGCTGAAGGTCACCATGCTAGGGCTGCACCTGACGGTGGTCACGGCACAACAAATGGCAGCATGTGCTGGTTGCAAGAAGGAGATGAAGGTGGGGAGTGGCGGTTCTGCTCGCTACTGTTGAGCACACAAAGGCATGGATTGAGCAGTTGGTGGGCGTGAGCCTGCGCGCCAGCGGGTGCTAGAGGGCGGTCGCACGAGCAAGAGGCGCAGAGGTTGCACTTTGCTGCTGGAGGGCATGTGGCAGGTGCTGCGAGCAAAGGTGCGGCGAGGGAGGTGCAAGCAAAGGTGCGCACACAGAGGGGCGGGCGCGAGAGTGGCACTGGAGGGCGGTCCTACACATGGTGCATGCAGCAGGAGGTGAGGTGTGCTGAGAGGAGGCGTGTGCGGGTTGGAAGTGGATGGCGGCGGGCTGCTGAAGGGCACTGGAGGTGCTCTACCAGCAGGCAAGGGTAGGACCACTTGGAGGATGTGTGACCGCTACTTTTGGGCACTGGAGGTGCAGCTTGCTCTAGGCGCATAGCTGGAGGCCGTGTGGGCTAAGCTACTGGAGGGCACGTGTGCGAAGGTGCGGGTGTGTGGTGAGTGCTACAGGTGATGAGGCATGGGGATGGTGTAGGTGGTTGAGGAGAGGCCGGCTATGGCTGGCCGCTTTGGCGTGAAGGTGGTCTGCGGTGATGGTGGTGGCAGGTTTGGTGAGGCTTTGTGTGGCCGATGAGACACACGCTCACGGTAAGTGGCCAAGCTCGTCAGCTTGGTGCAGCAGCCAGTCACTCTGCCGACCCACAATGTGGTGAGGCTCAGCCATGGAGACCAGAGCGATGGGTGGATGCACGGTGATGGGGTGGGTGGCGTCTCCAGGAGCATGGCAGCCTCCATCTTTTCTTTATCCCTGTCGAGGAGACCAGATCCACTTTTGGCACTCGTCCATGACTGGGATCTTCATTGCAACAGTTGGAGGAAGAAATGCAGTTGTTACTCATAGAAGAAGAAGAATAAAATAAAAGTAAAATATTATGGTTATTTATACACAAACCCTTAACTTTTATGTTAACTTAGAATAATGCATTCAATGCACTTATTCGGTTAACTAATTAAATGAATGCAATTCTAAGTTAATTCTAAATGCATTTAGATATGGATGCCACACATGAATTATGCACTTAAGCTAAAAATATGAATTAATTTAATTACATCCTAATGTATGCTATCTAAATGTTAAAAGTAACTTAATGTCTAGGTGATTAGCCCATATTTGTGGGCTATTTAAGTGTTTAAGTGCCTAGACATTAGGTTAATTCTAACATTTATTTAGCATAAATTAGGATGAAAATAGATTAATTCATATTTCTAATTTAATTACATAATTCATGCATCTTATTCATATTTAAATGCATTTAGAATTAACTTAGAATTGCATTAGTTAACTAATTAGGTACATTACATGCATTAATTTAAGTTAACATAAAAGTTGAGGGTTTGTATATAAATAACCATAATATTTTATCATTATTTTTTATTCTTCTTCTACGTGCAACGGCTGCATTTCTTCCTCCAGTTGCCGCAGTGAAGAACCCAATCAAGGAGGAGCAGATGTGTTGGATCTGGTGGAGCAGCTGATTTCAAAAGAGAGGAGGAGGTAGCCAAGTTCAGTAGGCCTCCACCCTCAACCCACCACTGTGTAGAGAGTGCGTCTCTCTTCCATTCCACACCGCCGGCCTCAACCGTGGCGACGAGTCTCTACCACCGTGGGCGTGTGGTGTGATAGGCCACACCGCCATCCAGAGCTCGTCCGCATTACCGTGAGCACCTCAGCGTGCACCTCCCTCGCCATCGTCGCCAACAACCACAGCTGCAGCCACTGCAATTTCACTCCTTAGTCAGTTAAGATGTCTGGGAAGTTTCCCAGACGTCTGAAGCTTCGAGCTCCCCACTCTAGCAGCAACCACACTAGCCCACTTCACCGTCAACCGCCTGCCCTCGCCTGCTCACATGAAGCACCAGCCCTCATCCGCTCACTCCACGCCCGCATCACACCTCCACCGCCAATCGCCTGCACGTTGCAGTACGCGCTCCTTCTGCCTGTAGGCTTCCCGTGCCTGCAGCCTCCCCACCACTACTTGCAGTGCTGCACCAGTGAGTGCGTGCAACCGTGCCTTCCGCCAACAACAGCGCATTCGTGCCTCCAGCCAACAGTAGCACACCCACGCCTTCCGCCAACAGCAGCTCACCTGTGCCTCCCACCTGCAGCGCCTTCCGCCTGCGCATGCCCCTGCTACGCCTCACCGCCACCTCTAGCGCTAACTGCCATCCCACTCACATGCATCACCTCCAGCTTCTAGCGCGCGCTCGCTAGCAGCTGCAGCCTTCCTGCTCACACCGCTTCCAGCAGCGCTCAACACGCGCGCACAGCCGCCCCTCTTCCAGCAACTGTAGCCACCGTTGACAGCCACCTTCGCCAGAGCTCCGTTCGGCCGACTCCGACAACCACTCGACGTGTGGCTGCCACCACCGCGATGGCCTCGCTTCAGCCAACCACCTGTGCGAACCTCTCCTCGATTGAACCTCTCTCCCGATAGCGAGGAGGAGAGAGGTAAAATGCTCTGTTATGGACTTAATTAGTTATTACATTTCATGCCATTGCCAGGAAAAAGAATTTTGGTTTATGAATATTTTATTGTGGTAAAATTTACAACTTCATACTCAAGTTCTCTTACAATTGCGTTGCTTTTGTAATTAACATTGTTTGACATTGGTTTTGGAATTTAAATGTGCACAAATTTTCTTTATTACATGTCAATGGAAAATTGCATAAAATCATCACATGTTTATTGAATATTCCAGTGATGAAAAATTGCACATCTACCCTTATGTTTTCAAGATATTATGCATCTTCTTTCCGTCGCATTTCATGTTAGATTTAACTACGGATTTCTCACGAGATTGAATGAATACGCAATAATTGAGATTTTATTTCATCATTGCCTCCCTTTGGACATGACCCACTCTTAATTGATTGGTTATATTAATTGTTGATTAGTCAATTTTTCCACCACATAAAACTACAAACGACTTTAAAGTGAACAATCGACTCGTCAAATGGTGCTGTTGCCGGGGAGGCAACAGACGCAATAATTTCACCTGATGTTATTTTGATTATTTCTCAATTGCACAGTGATTTGACCATTTATTATTTTCTTTTCTGTGCAAGAAATTTGTGCAAGAATCAGCCATTGTGAGAGGCAACCCTTGACGTCGCCAGAGGAGAATTGGTCGAGCTACTTTGAGAAGGAGGAGGACGAGGACGCGATGGTCATCATTGTATATTTAGTCGCTAATCTTATTAGAATAGAATTAAGACTTTAGATTTAATTTTTCATTGCATTTTGTTTGAAACCCTTATTTTGGGGTATATTTTGAGGGGTTTGTTCCCCGATTTTGTTTTGGGCCCATGTTGGGTAATTTTTGGGAGCCTATTCCCCTTTCTTTAGATTTAGGTTTTTAGTTTATTGATTACTTTTATTTTCTTGTGCACAAGTAGTTTAAAAAAAAAGACAAAAATAAAAAATGAGCTGCCTGCTAGAAGCTGCCTGCCCTTAGTACAAACCATTTAGGTCTGTATGAGCAGCCTCTAGATTTATTTCTCTGCATTGCGTGCATTCTCGCATCGTTGATTGCTGGAAGCAAGGTACACATTTTTTTACTTTTCATCCTATTCTTGATCACGCATTGCATTTGGACTTAATGCGAAGACCACCTAATCTGTATTGAATAAATTAAACAAGTGGTCACATATTTTCTAGAAAAAGTACTAATTAAGGGAGGGACATTTTAAAAACCAAGGATTTGATTTTCAAACTTGGCGTGCGATTCAAAATTCAAAATCTTTTGCAGTGTATGCACATTTATTTCGCTTGCACCACGGCACGCTTTTAGACACTCCTTAGGTTTGGAAGTTCTAGGACAAGAGCCCTCCTATCGTTGGATTATGAAGTGTTCGGAACCTGAGATCAAAGGTTTTGTAAATTCAAAGAGAGGGATACCCTATCACGGATTTTTGGGGGTAGTTGAGAAGCACCGCAAAAGCACAGCTTCAAAGGAAGGCTTAGGCCTACTTGCATCCCTTGATCTTCCGTCCTTGGAGTTGCTCTACCATTTGAGATTTAGGCAAGAACACCTAAGCTCCAACTAGGTCTTCTTAGGCGAGCCATAGGTCGACAATAGGCGCATAAATTGATTGAACAAATTGTATTGTCACCTGCAATCTAACTTAAAATCAAAAGCCTAAATTGGGAAAGACCTAAAAGGTCCTTTTTGAATTGTGTTTTGCTTGGGGA
This sequence comes from Thalassia testudinum, assembly GCA_037157565.1. NCBI lineage: Eukaryota > Viridiplantae > Streptophyta > Magnoliopsida > Alismatales > Hydrocharitaceae > Thalassia > Thalassia testudinum. The sequence continues at coordinate 122,930,308 of JAZHRO010000014.1, read as the reverse complement.
ATTCTAATTGAGGTGTGAGTTAGAATGGACCACATTGATTTTCATCCTTTCACATCTTGCCCACACCCTCACCCCCACTTTGCATCCTTCGATCCCAGATGTCGAGATGGTCCATCCCTTGATGGACATAATGACAATCATTGGGATCCATTTTACTCCTATTATAGGAGTATTGGCCTGGTTAAGCCCCAAATCAGTGAGCAGAACCTAGGAGCGGGATTTGCTTTGCCAAATATCCCACACACCAAACAAATACCCAACCCACCCTCCCTGAAAAATTATAATGGTTGGACAGACACTCCTGGGTACTATAAGCCTGAGCCTAACTTCGCTCATGATAGAAATGACCTCTCCTCTTTGAAGATGGAAATACAGAAAATGCAAAATGAAATGATTGAATTGTTAGGAGAATCTTCGAGAGCAGGCCAACAAGAAAGAGATGAAATTAGCCACCCAATCTACCCCATTGAGGATGACGTACACCCCTCTACAATAGATGCATCTCCGGTGGGAGAGCTACACTTTAAGTTGGAGGGAAATTCTGGGGAGAATAGCTACTTTTCGAGGATCGATTTTGAAACCTCCCCATTAGATGACACTTCCTTGAGAGATCCACACCTTAGGTGGGAGGAAGATACACATGAAAGTAGCTATGCATTGGATGAAGAAAGGTGGCAACCCGAGGAAGATGATGATAAGGTTGAGTATCCACCTGAATTATATTGGAGTCAAAAGAAGGGAATGATGGTACCATTGGAAGACCTCAACCCAGATGATAGTATTTTCATGACATTCGATGAAGTGGGTCAAAGTAAAGTTGTTAATCCTACCCACCCTTCTCATCACAAGATGGAACTCAAGCCCACCCTTAGGGAACCTAACCCTAAAGAAATTGAACTATCTGAGGAGTCTGATGTTACCAATGTAAACCATTTACCTCAGATAAAGCACCCTAGCGGATCTGCTGAGATATTAGATGATTCTAGGCTTGGGTACATGATGAATTGTGTGATAACGAGAAAGATGAATTATATGAGGAACCTACATTCAAGATTTGGAGTGACACTAAAGGTGATTATGTCTTATTTGAAGAGTTAGCCCCTAAGGATGTCACAAATTTGACCAAATTAGGTTTCCTTAGCACAACCATTGATAATATTTCTCCTCATGATGAAATGATAGAAAATTTCGAAGCAACTTCTAAGATTTATGTGGATTCACATATAGACTCCAGGGAAGATTTGAGTAAAGAACAAAAACCCGGGGATGACATTGATAGGATAATCCCTAGATTTGTTGCTTCCAACCTGCCTTCATTCATTTCGAAGTCATCCTCTGATTCGCTTATATCTAAAAGCGAAATTGTGACTCCTGATTAAGAGCAGGAAGATCCATGTGATGGTACAAGGAATGCTAGGGATGAAATTGAGGATTTAGAAAGACTGTTAGGGATGGACACCGAGCTGATTAAACCCAACCTAGATCTTATGGCCATCCCGCAACCTCGTAACTTGGACACCCTAGACGATGCTTGCCTTGGAGAATTGCTCACTTTTGTTTTGACCAGGGGCTTAACAGACCAATATCTCCCATAATGGAGTATCAGGTATGGATTGATGATTTCTTTAGTCAGTCCATTACCTTGGGAGTTTATCTTTGCACCATTCCTTCCCCCTACCTTTTGGAGGATCCTTGTCATCCTCCCCCTACCCCTTTGGAGGTTGTTATACCTATTTATCCTTTCGAACCTCCTCTGGTGACCTGGGAAGATTTCATTCCCATCTTAGTTGGGCGATCATTTGCTATCGGGATTCAACATCAGCTCGCCAACATCCTAGGTTACCTATTTTCTAGGCCAACATTGCTGTGCTCATTTTTAGGGCCTATTACTGCAATTCTTGAACCTGATTTGTAGGTTCTTTGGATATTCAGCCCAACTCTGACCCAGGTAATATCCTTCTATGCAATGAGGACATTACAGATTTTAAGCATGGGGGGGGTATACTTGGGGATATACATAGCATAGTGAATAAATTTGCATAAAAAAAAAAAGTTTTGAGCTTAACTGGATAGATCTTGCAGTCTTAAGCAAATCAGAACTCTAGAGTAGACTAAGTTAATTCTAGGGTCAAACTTTAGAAGCTAAATGAGCTACTAGCTTTAGACCTTTAGGGTCCTTTGTGGACTTAAAAACTTAAGTAGGAGTTAAGTTGCGGACCATTCCTCAAGAGGTTGAGGAAGGAAAGCTAGGGTTTGAGTTAAAAGGTGGGGTAGTACCTGGAGTCTTGTTCTACCTTTTGGTTTGCGGGTCCATGTAACCCAAGCATCCAAATTTCACACACTTGGTCTGGTAATTAACTTAATTTCTTTCTTTCTGAAAAGAGATTTGGTTCTCTTAGTTTTGACTTAGGAGAGGCTTGAAAACACATTTTGATTGAAAGAGTTCCCGCCGCAGGAGAGGTGGAGTATATACTCACCTTGAGGATGCGATGATAACATATTACCTCCTCGACGCTTATCTCTTAGGATATCCATCCTACTGGGGGCATGCAAGCGCATTGTGCGGTTCAGGTACCATGGGCAGCCCTATCTAGAAGTGTCGATTGCCATAGGCCTGAATTCGCTTACGAAATCCATGGGCGATACCATCTCAAAGTGTTGATTGCCAAGTGTTCTTGGGGTCGTTATGGGTGGTTCTATCTCGAAGCATCGAAAGCCAGACACCCTTCGAGGTATGGTAATGGGGACAATGAATCCGACATAGACCGTGTTGATAGCTGATCTGAGGTTAGACTTCGAAGAATCAAAAAAGAAATATATATATATATAAATTATTCTTAAAAAAAAAAAACTTTTTCCTTTAACTCAAATAACTCAGACCAATGCATAGGCACGGATGCCTTAATCTCAGGGATCAATAAACATTAGGGTAGAGTCAGAAATCAGGGAAACTTGTGCCTGTAACTCGTCTTTAGCCGACCTAGTCTGTAACTTAGCAACTACTTAGGAACCTTGGGTCTAGAGTCTAAACTTAATATGCTTCCAAAGGAAGACCAATTGGGTTGACTAGTCTACTTGGAGTGCTAGGTTTCGCTTAATTTTGCATGGGAGTATTTGATTAGCTCATATTTGTGGGCTATTTAAGTATTTAAGTGCCTATACATTAGGTTAATTCTAACATTTATTTAGCATAAATTAGGATGTAAATAGATTAACTCATATTTATAATTTAATTACATAATTAATGCATCTTATTCATATTTAAATGCATTTAGAATTAACTTAGAATTGCAGTAGTTAACTAATTAGGTACATTACATGCATTAATTTAGGTTAACATAAAAGTTGAGGGTTTGTATATAAATAACCATAATATTTTATCATTATTCTTTATTCTTCTTCTACGTGCAACGGCTGCATTTCTTCCTCCAGCTGCCGCAGTGAAGAACCCAATCTAGGAGGAGCAGATGTGTTGGATCTGGTTGGGCAGCTGATTTCAAAAGAGAGGAGGAGGCAGCTGAGTTCAGTAGGCCTCCACCCTCAACCCACCACTGTGTAGAGAATGCGTCTCTCTTCCATTCCACACCGCCGGCCTCAACCATGGCGACGAGTCTCCACCACCGTGGGCGTGTGGTGTGACAGGCCACACCGCCATCCTGAGCTCGTCCGCATTACCGTGAGCACCTCAGCGTGCACCTCCCTCGCCGTCGTCACCAACAACCACCGCCGCAGCCACTGCAATTTCACTCCTAAGTCAGTTAAGATGTCCGGGAAGTTTCCTGGACGTTTGAAGCTTCGACCTCCCCACTACACCAGCAACCACACTCGCCCACTTCACCGTCAACTACCTGCCCTCGCCCGCTCACCTGAAGTGCCGGCCCTCTTCCGCTCACTCCACGCCCGCATCACACCTCCAGCACCAACCGCCTGCTCATTGCAGTACGTGTGCCTTCCGCCTGCAGCCTCCCCACCGCTACCTGCAGTGCCGCACCAGTGCTTGCATTCACCCGCGCCTTCCGCCAATAGCAGCGCATCCGCGCCTCCCACCTGCAACGCCTTCCGCCTGCAGCCTTCCCACGCTTGCGGCCTCCCCACCGCTACCTGCAGTGCCGCACCAGTGCGTTCGCACACCCGCGCCTTCCACTAACAGCAGCGCATCCGTGCCTCCCGCCAATAGCAGCACACCCACGCCTTTCGCGAACAGCAGCGCACCCGCGCCTCCCTCCTGCAGTGCCTTCCGCTTGTGCATGCCTCTGCTGCGCCTCACCACCACCTCCAGCGCTAACTGCCTGCCCATGCACATGCGTCACCTCCAGCTTCCACCGTGGGCTCGCCAGCAGCTGCAACCTTCCAGCGGACACCCCCTACAGCAGCACTCAACACGCGTGCACAGTCGCCCCTCTTCTAGCAGTTGCATCCACCGTTGACAGCCACCTTCGCTGGAGCTCTGTCTGGCCGACTCCAACCACCGCTCAACGTGCAGCTGCCACCACCGCGACGGCCTCGCTTCAGCCAACCGCCTGTGCGAACCTCTCCTCGATTGAACCTCTCTCCCGATCGCGAGGAGGAGAGAGGTAAAATGCTCTGTTATGGACTTAATTAGTTATTACATTTCATGCCATTGCCAGGAAAAATAATTTTGGTTTATGAATATTGTATTGTGGGAAAATTTATAGCTTCATACTTAAGTTCTCCTACAATTGCGTGGCTTTTGTAATTAACATTGTTTGACATTGGTTTTGGAATTTAAATGTGCATAAATTTTCTTTAATACATGTCAATTGAAAATTGCATAAAATCATCACATGTTTATTGAATATTTCAGTGAGAAAAAACTACACATCTACCATTATGTTTTCAAGATATTGTGCATCTTCTTTCTGTTGCATTTCATGTCAAATTTGACTACGGATTTCTCATGAGATTGAACGAATACGAAATAATTGCGATATTATTTCATCATTGCCTCCCTGTGGACATGACCCACTCCTAGTTGAGTGGTTATATTAATTGTTGATTAGTCAATTTTTCCACCACATAAAACTAAAACAACTTTAAAGCGAACAATCGACTCATCACTAGGCACTTAAATACTTAAATAGCCCACAAATATATGCTAATCAAATACACCCATGCCTTGTTTTTGCTAGTCCCTAGCAAAGCTAAGCAATAACCTTACACTCCAAGTAGACTAGCCAACCCAATCGGTCTTTCTTTAGAAACATGTTAAGTTCAGACTTTAGACCTAAGGTCCCAAGTAGTTGCTAAGTTACAGACTAGGTTGGCTAAAGATGAGTTGTTGGCACAGGTTTCCCTGATTTCTAACTCTACCCTAGGGTTTATTGATCCTCGATATTAAAGCATCCATGCATGTGCATTGGTCTGAGTTATTTCATGTTGGTATGATTGCCAACCTGGAGAGGAAAAAGGATTTTTTTTTTAAATATATATATTTTTGTTTGATTCCTCTAAGTCTAACCTTTGATTAGCTATCAACAAGGTTTGTGTCGGATTCATTATCCCCATTACCGTATCGCTAAGGGTGCTTGGCTTTCGATGCTTCAAGATAGCATCACCCATAGCGACACCAAGAGCTCCTAGCAATCGACACTTCAAGATAGTATCGCCCATGGATTTCTTAATCGAATTCAGGCCTGTGCCAATTGGCACTTCGAGATAGGGCCGCCCATGGTACCTGAACCACACAATGCGCTTACATGCCCCCAGTAGGATGGATATCCTAAGAGACAAGCATCGAGGGGGTAACATGTTATCATTGCATCGTCAAGGTGAGTATATACTCCACCTCTCCTACGGTAGGAGCTCTTCCAATCAAATTGTGTTTTCAAACTTCTCCTAAGTCAAAACTAAGATATCCAACTTTTCTTAAAGAAATGAATTAGTGTAATCACTTACTTACACAAGACCAAGTGTGTGTGAAATTTGGATGCTTAGGTTACAAGGACCCGTAAACCAAAAGGTAGAACAAGACTCCAGGTACTACCCAGCCTTTAACTCAATCCCTAGCTTTCCTTCCTCAACCTCTTGAGGAATGGTCCGCAACTTGACTCCTACTTAAGTTTTTAAGTCCACAAAGGACCCTAAAGGTCTAAAGCTAGTAGCTCACTTAGCTTCTAAAGTTCAACACCTAGAATCAACTTAGTCTAACCTAAAATTCTGGTCTGCTTAAGAATGCAAGGTCCAACCAACTAAGCACAATGCAAAATGCTTTTTTTTTGATGTAAATGTATGCAATGCAAAATGCACTATATATAAATGCTATGTATATACCCAAGTACACCCCTACGTGGCTAAAATCTACAATGTCTCCATTGCAAAGAAGGATATTACCTAGTTTAGAGTTGGGCTGCCGTTATTTTGTTAGTAGTTGAGTAGCCAAAGAACCAGCAAATCAGATTCAAGGATCACAGAAATAGGCCCTAAAAATGAGTAAAGTAAAGCTGGCCTAGAAGACAGGTAACCTAGAATGTTGGCTAGCTGATGATGAATCCCAATAGCAAATGCTCGCCCAACAAGGATGGGAATGAAATCATTCCAAGTCACCAGAGGAGGTTCTGAAGGATAAACTGGCATAACAACCTCCAAAGGAGTAGGGGGAAGATGACAAGGATCCTCCAAAAGGAATGGGGAAGGAATGGTGCAGAGATAATCCCCCAGGATAATGGACTGACCAAAGAAGTCATCAATCCATACCCAATACTCCATTACAGGAAATATTGGTCTGTTAAGCCCCTCAGTCAGAACAAAAGTGAGCATAACTTTAAACCAGGGATTGTCTAGGGTGTCTAAGTTTCTATGTTGCGGAATGGCCATAAGATCTAAATTGGGTTTAATAGACTCGGTGTCCATCCTTAACACTCTTCCAAATTCCTCAATCGCATCCCTAGCATCCCTAATACCATCACAAGTATCTTCCTGCACTTCATCAGGAGTCAAAATTTTGCCTTCAGACAAAGGCAAATCAGAGGGTGACTTCGAATAAGAAGGGAGGGTGGGATTAACAACTTGACTTCAACCCATTTCATCAAATGCAACGAAAATACTATCATCTGGGTTGAGGTCTTCTAATGGTACCATCATTCCCTTCTTTTGACTCCAATATAATTTAGGTGGATACCCAACCTGATCATCATCTTCCTCAGGTTGTCACCTGATGGTCGGCCTGGATAGGTTATTAATATGATATTTTTATCGTTGAAATGTGTATAGTGGTTAACCTAATTCAGACCTAACCATCTCTTTACAAAATTTTTAACCTGGCCTAATTGATTTTATCTTGTCACTTTTAAGCCCAGGGTCGAACTCAGGGAAGTGGGGTTCAAGTCGAGTTTCTACGTTTTCCTTAAAACGCGTCTCTTCCGTTCGTTTATTCTGTTTTTGGTATTTTTCTTATTTAGGTTTTTTTTCTGGTAATCCTTGTTCTTGAGGCACACCCTCAAAATTGTGTCCTTGGCTTTTAGCCAAAACAGAGTTTCAAAACACGTCTTGCTACTTGCAAGATGGGGTACCTGCAAATCAAAGATTATCTTTTCACTTTTATACCTTTTTTTTTTTCTTTTTACTAAGGAAGCTATCAGATAGAAAGTAAATATAGTAGCTATAGATATATATTTATATGTAGTATATATATAAAGGGGTGGGGGTGGAGGTGACGATGGAGTGTAGCACTATGTCGAGTCAGCCGACGTCTAGAGAGACGCAACCAACACGACTAGGTGCCGCGTGGAGTGTGGATGGAGGATGGATGATGTATGGGACCACGCTTTTTGTACACGCTGTATCGCAGAATATCAGCAACTGGTGCAAATATTCCCGCGATACAGCGTATAGTAAATAACGTGAAAATATATGTACATATGTATGTATATAAATGTATAAGTATATATGTATAGATATATATAGATAGATATATATATATATAGGTGTATATATATATATATATATATATATGTATATATGTATATAGCTATGTATATATGTATATAAGTATATATATATAATACTATATAGATATATATATATATATGTATATAGGTATATATGTATCTAGATATATATGTATATATATATATGTGTATATGTATAAGTATATAGATATGTATATATATATATATGTATATGAGTATGTGTATATATATATATATATATATTATATATGTATATGTATATATATATTATATTATATGTATGTATACATAACTATATAGATATACTATGTATATATAAGTATATATATATAGATATATGTATATGTATATATATATATATATATGTATGTATATAAGTTACTATTAGTGTGTGAGTGTGTGTGTCGGTGAATGGGTGTGTGTGTGTTGCTGTAAGTGAAAAAAAGAGAAAGAGAGAGAGAGAGAGAGATCGGCAGAGGGAGAGAATGCAGGAGAGAGCTGGCAGGAGAGGAGAGAACGGAGGCAGCCGCACTGCAGGAGGCGAGGGAGCACGTTTCAAGTCGTCTGCAGTCGAAGGCCGTCGTTTGATGGTCGTGGGCGCGTATTCGCGCAGAGGAGATGAGGAGTCTGCGTCGACCTGCTGCGAGCGCGGAGGCTCGCGACAGCGCGCCCGGAGAAGGAGGCGGGGAGTCTGCAGGCACGCGCGGGCGCTTGCAGAGGCTGGTAGGGAGGCAGGGAGACGCTTGGCCGGCCGCTGCAGTGCGCGCAGCGGCCTGTCGCGGGTGGAATTGCAGAGGCGACAGAGCAGAGGCGGAGACGGGGAAGTGCCCTGCAGGCGCGCGCGGAGAGCTGAGCGCCTGCGGGGAAGGTCGCGGAGGTGCGAGGGGAGGTTCTGCAGTGGTCGCGGAGGGTCGCGGGGGTCGGCGCGAGGCCGTAGCCGGCCGCTGCAGTGCGCGCAGCGGCCTGCTGCGGCTGCAACTGTGGCGTGGACAGAACGGAGACGGAGGCGGGGAACGAGCCTGCAGGCGCGCGCGGAGTGGCTGGGGCGCTTGCAGACGCTCGCGGAAGCTGCGGGGGCCGCTGCCGCTGCTGCTGCTGCTGCTTAGCTGCTGCTGCTGCTTCCGCTTAGCTGCTGCTGCTGCTTCAAGCTTCAGACTTTGAAGCGGCAGCAATGGCTAGAAGTGCGAGAACGGAAAACAAATGAAAACAGAGAGCCACCACGCCCACCGGCTCTTTGAAGAGCTGGGCGGTGATGGTCTCACTGTGGTGGTGTGCACCACAGTGAGCTCCTGCCCGCCGGGTTTCTCCTCGGAGGAGGACCGACGTATGGAGGGGAGAGGGAGGAAAGGAAGGTGGCGGCCTGCTGGTGGTGTTTCTTTCTTGCTGCCGCCAGCCGCAGCTGCGTATTGCAGCAATGTTCCCCCCTCCCTTCGTCGCGAGGAAGAGCTGCGGCTTTATAGAGGAGGAGAGCATGGCGGGGAGGCATGGCAGCAGCAGGGAGAGGCGTTGGAGAGTGGCTGCTGCAGGGAGAGGCGCGGGAAGTTGCAGCAGCGGGAAGGACGGCAGGGAGAGGCAGCGGAGAAGAGGTTGCAGCAGCGGGAGATGGGAGGAATGGCAGCCGCAGGGAATGGCTTGGGCAGGGAGAGGGCGGACGCGCGCGGGAAGTTGCAGCAGCGGGAAGGACCGCAGGACAGCAGGGAGAGGCAGCGGAGAAGTTGCAGCCGTAGGAAAAATAAAAATCAAGTGGAGATAAAAAATAGAAGAGATGGATTTTTGTAAAGAGGCACTTGAGGAAAATGTAAAAATGCAAGCCATTTATTCCATTCTCTTCTCCTCTCAATTAAATGCATGCATGCAAGCGTTTTTACAAATGCAACTACAGGATTATAATATACATAGTTAATGCTAGAAAATAGCATAAGAAGGCGTTCTTATAGGCGTGTTTTGAGGTGCAAACATATACCCCCATGCCTATCTTTTGCTAGTCCCTAGCAAAACCGTATTTAGAAATGATCTTAAGCTGAAGATTTTCTTCTGAGATGATATCGGTGTGTTTATTATCGGATATTGTGAGAACCAATTGTAGAGAAGATTACCAGTACTTTAAGTCTTACATGACAAAGATCATCTCTCAACTAACCAGGACTCTTGATATTTAAACCTTAAGTACGATTTCCAGGACCCAGGAGGTTTTGCCGTACTCGAGAGCTCAAGAGGTTATGGTTTGTGCATAGTGATGGATCAAGACTAACCAGATGAACATTAAGACTCAATCCCAGGGTTTCACGAATTTTTAAGTACAGGTTGGTCCCAGTTTCAGCTCATGTCTTCGAATTGACCCTTAAGATGATGACGGAAAACTCAACTCCCATTTTCTGATTTTTTTTTTTTTTTTTTTCACCGAAAAACAAAGTATACAGACATTTATGAGATATACTGACTCTTTTAAAACATCTCTTTTCTGATTTTTTTTTTTTTTTTTCGAAACACGTGTCAGTATATCTCTTACAACACATTGTGAAGCACACTTTTTTTTTTTTTTTTTTTTTTGGTGGGAGAGTTTCTTTTTGTTGGAAAGAGCCACTCCTAAACACAAGACTAAAGCTTGGGATAAAAAGTCTACCTGCACGCACAGGTAAGGACTCCACCTTCCCTAATGAACACTAGGGTTGGATCTTATGTTCACCTGTTCTTTCCTGATATGTGTAGTGTGAACCAAGTTTACCTAAGCTCTCAAGAAAAAGCAAACCAACGAATCCTGTACTGGTGTCTCAGGTACAAGAAACGTTCTTAGTTAGGAGAGATTTTGATCTATTTCGTCAATGCTTTAAGTGAATTAAGCCGAGCCTGAGCGAATCAAGCTTCTGTGGCCTGGAAATTCTTCAAAACAGAGGTTGAATATCCATAAACACTTATTGTATTTTTTGTTTCAGCTTTTAGATCATTACTAAACACCATTTATTACTAATATACATATATATATATATATTTTTTTTTTCTTTTCTTTTTTCTTTTTCTTGCATATTTATAAATAGGTGGTAATTGTCTGATACCATAAAATACCCGGATCCTATGGATGCCTATCCACCCCCCCATGCCAAACAATGCTATGTCCTCATATGCATGCAAGGAAAGGCAGAGAACGGACGACAGATCGGGTAACAGGAGCTGAGGTTTAGGGTATAAATCAGGGTGGAAGGGTGGGTGGATGGTGGGTGGTGAAGAGAAAAGCGAAGTAATCGCGATAGAGGCGTGAAAAGTAATGGTGGATGGTGAGAGATTTGGCGTTTTCTGGGACGAGAGTGTCCCAGGCGGATCAGAAAACAGATCAGGAAGAGGAAGTTGGCCCTTAGATTGGCCAAGAAGGGGGGCTTTTTGGATAGATGGATCCAAAAGGGAATAGCCCCGGTGAGTAAGATGTGGGCTCAAGGTCCCAGTGTGGATTTGCAAATCCGCCTGATTTAGCGGGAAAGAAAGGGCAATCCGGTCTTCCATAGTGTGGACCGGCGGTGAGCAACCCGGCAATGACTCAGACCACGAGGTATGGGAAGCGGAGAAAACCTCGTCAGAAGTCTGGTCAGGAGAAGGTACAGGAATAGGGAGGGATTGGGGAACGTCACAGTTTGTGTTGGTCAGGCAGTCGTCAGGTAATTTGCAGCAGTCTGAATCGGCTCCAATTAGTTCGATACACGTACTGACAGTCACGTCCTCGTCAGACGTGTCATCCTTGATGTGATCACTATCATCATAAGAGTGCGGTGCTGCAGCGGGATTAACCTGAAATCCCGAAGGAATACTCGGAGCTTGCAGAATTTGATGAACCTGTTCCTGAGAAGGTTGTACCTGTGGTTGCGGACCACAGGGTACAAAGTTTTGCGGGTTTGGAACAGGTTGGGCGGGAAAAGTGCCCTGAGATCGAGTCGCCATGCTTAGTTGATTGATCTCAGCATTCTGCTGCGCCAAATGCTGAAGAGAGGTCATGTTTTCTTTATGGCGCTTTGACATTTCCGTCATCATTCGCATCAATTTATCAAGAGGTTTTGATGCGTGTTTGGTTTTCTGTACACAAGGGCCTGATGGCAGAGTTGCCATAGGATTAGACTGGGCCCTTGGGATGACGGGTGCGGACGATCGCATTGGTCCACCAGCGGGGTTTCGACGCTGCGGGTTGTTGGACCATGCAAAATTGGGATGATTGTGCCACCCTGGGTTATACGTGGCAGAAAACGGGTTATTCCCCAGGGTGCAGGCATCTTCTATGCCAGAAGACGTGTCCGCATATGTGTCCGAGTACACGGAGGCTTGGTCCTCCATGTTGAAATACTGGCTCGCAGAAGCCAGTTCCACATGACTTACCGAGTCGCTTGGCGCGACACTCGATAAGGAAGGTCTTACAGGGTTTCCAGGGATAAGCCTGGTGTTGAAAGAATTGAAATTGTGACGAAGTGGTGAGGCGGAGGTGTGTGCCATGTTTGTGGAGGAGGAGGATGATTCGGCTCTTTTTCTAGATTTATCAGTCAATACAAGCAATTCAGGGTTTTGTGACCTCCTCCCAAACATGCACTACCGCAGGACGAATTGGGGAGATGAGAAGGGAAAAGGGATGAGAGAAATGACGCCGCAAAGGTACACTTGATTACAAATCAATACAGTCAAGTTCCTAACCTCTACAGTGTGCCCTTAGACCTAAAGATCTAAGTTACCTACTATCACGAACTACGGAACCGAATGCAAGCACCGCGGAAACCACCGGGCCAGATTGAAAGGCCGTTTGCCCCAGTCTTAGACACCCGATAGCACGCGGGAACTCTCACCAGCACGTAGTCGCTACACACAGGTAGTTAGACCTCCAATCCTTAGTAAGGGTCAAGTTACTACCAGTTTTAATTAGAGGCTTAGGGTCAAGTGCTTTTGGAATGTGAAGGGCGTTGTTTATGGGTAATGCCCAAGTGATTGATTTTAAGAGTGTGTAAGAACAAGCATGCAACGGGGAAATCTCCCCGAATTGAAGTTTTTATTGGCGAATGGTTTTTAGAGTTCAGCCTTAAGTAGTATGAATTTTAGGGTTTTGCTGAATTACCAATTCAACCAATCTCCGGGTTTTGCAAGAATACAGGTTTTCTTTCTAAAGCCCAAGAAACCCTTCTTCAATTATCAGTTAGTTAATGCATGCTAAAATGCAATGGGCTACCCTAAATGGAGATTTCTATGTGTGGATGCGCGAATCAATTTTATACCAATGTGAAAGGGAGCCAAAGCACTTCAATTCAAGTGCTCCCAATCACCAGAAAGATATCCACACACAAGGCTTCAACCAACAGATAAAGAAAGTAAAATTGTTGGGGTTGAAGTATTCAGGATCGAATCACAAGCAAGTTTGAAAAGTCGTGGTGGGGTTGGAATCAACTCAATTCCAAATCTCCCCACCAAAAATGTGATCCTGAATTAAAGATAATTGAGGCAGAAGAGGGATACAAGCAATCTTTTTCTTTGCCTCAAAGAATACTTCCCATGGCGAAAAATCTAAGAATCAAGATTCTAGAATTTTCGCTATGCGAAGTAAGGCGGGAAATCCCGGGGCAGTGGGAGTGAAGACAACCAATCAATCAAGTGAATTTTAATCCACTTGCCCTCAAGAAATCCCAAGAAGTTTTTCTAATTTTTAGTTTTAAAATTTTTTTTTTTTTTTTTTTTTTTGTGTGGTGGCAAGTTAACCCTAATTTGATGAGAAAAGAAAACCTACTTGTTCGGCAACGTGTGCGAAGTTCCAATGCGATGTCGGCGTCTTCACGCTCTCGTTCCCGCCTTGGATCTGCTCACGTCCTCGACTTCGTCAGCCTTCTTCTCCTTCCACCAGGTTCACCTGCACACCAAAAACAATAATACCCGTGAAGAGAGAAGAGACAAATTTAAAGGAATTGGATAGGAACTTACTCGAAAGCGCACCTCCCCGGCAGCGGCGCCAGAAAAGCTATGATGGTCGGCCTGGATAGGTTATTAATATGATATTTTTATCGTTGAAATGTGTATAGTGGTTAACCTAATTCAGACTTAACCATCTCTTTACAAAATTTTTAAACCTGGCCTAATTGATTTTATCTTGTCACTTTTAAGCCCAGGGTCGAACTCAGGGAAGTGGGGTTCAAGTCGAGTTTCTACGTTTTCCTTAAAACGCGTCTCTTCCGTTCGTTTATTCTGTTTTTGGTATTTTTCTTATTTAGGTTTTTTTTCTGGTAATCCTTGTTCTTGAGGCACACCCTCAAAATTGTGTCCTTGGCTTTTAGCCAAAACAGAGTTTCAAAACACGTCTTGCTACTTGCAAGATGGGGTACCTGCAAATCAAAGATTATCTTTTCACTTTTATACCTTTTTTTTTTTCTTTTTACTAAGGAAGCTATCAGATAGAAAGTAAATATAGTAGCTATAGATATATATTTATATGTAGTATATATATAAAGGGGTGGGGGTGGAGGTGACGATGGAGTGTAGCACTATGTCGAGTCAGCCGACGTCTAGAGAGACGCAACCAACACGACTAGGTGCCGCGTGGAGTGTGGATGGAGGATGGATGATGTATGGGACCACGCTTTTTGTACACGCTGTGTCGCAGAATATCAGCAACTGGTGCAAATATTCCCGCGATACAGCGTATAGTAAATAACGTGAAAATATATGTACATATGTATGTATATAAATGTATAAGTATATATGTATAGATATATATAGATAGATATATATATATATAGGTGTATATATATATATATATATATATATATATATATGTATATATGTATATAGCTATGTATATATGTATATAAGTATATATATATAATACTATATAGATATATATATATATATGTATATAGGTATATATGTATCTAGATATATATGTATATATATATATATGTGTATATGTATAAGTATATAGATATGTATATATATATATATGTATATGAGTATGTGTATATATATATATATATATTATATATGTATATGTATATATATATTATATTATATGTATGTATACATAACTATATAGATATACTATGTATATATAAGTATATATATATAGATATATGTATATGTATATATATATATATATGTATGTATATAAGTTACTATTAGTGTGTGAGTGTGTGTGTCGGTGAATGGGTGTGTGTGTGTTGCTGTAAGTGAAAAAAAGAGAAAGAGAGAGAGAGAGAGAGATCGGCAGAGGGAGAGAATGCAGGAGAGAGCTGGCAGGAGAGGAGAGAACGGAGGCAGCCGCACTGCAGGAGGCGAGGGAGCACGTTTCAAGTCGTCTGCAGTCGAAGGCCGTCGTCTGATGGTCGTGGGCGCGTATTCGCGCAGAGGAGATGAGGAGTCTGCGTCGACCTGCTGCGAGCGCGGAGGCTCGCGACAGCGCGCCCGGAGAAGGAGGCGGGGAGTCTGCAGGCACGCGCGGGCGCTTGCAGAGGCTGGTAGGGAGGCAGGGAGACGCTTGGCCGGCCGCTGCAGTGCGCGCAGCGGCCTGTCGCGGGTGGAATTGCAGAGGCGACAGAGCAGAGGCGGAGACGGGGAAGTGCCCTGCAGGCGCGCGCGGAGAGCTGAGCGCCTGCGGGGAAGGTCGCGGAGGTGCGAGGGGAGGTTCTGCAGTGGTCGCGGAGGGTCGCGGGGGTCGGCGCGAGGCCGTAGCCGGCCGCTGCAGTGCGCGCAGCGGCCTGCTGCGGCTGCAACTGTGGCGTGGACAGAACGGAGACGGAGGCGGGGAACGAGCCTGCAGGCGCGCGCAGAGTGGCTGGGGCGCTTGCAGACGCTCGCGGAAGCTGCGGGGGCCGCTGCCGCTGCTGCTGCTGCTGCTTAGCTGCTGCTGCTGCTTCCGCTTAGCTGCTGCTGCTGCTTCAAGCTTCAGACTTTGAAGCGACAGCAATGGCTAGAAGTGCGAGAACGGAAAACAAATGAAAACAGAGAGCCACCACGCCCACCGGCTCTTTGAAGAGCTGGGCGGTGATGGTCTCACTGTGGTGGTGTGCACCATAGTGAGCTCCTGCCCGCCGGGTTTCTCCTCGGAGGAGGACCGACGTATGGAGGGGAGAGGGAGGAGAGGAAGGTGGCGGCCTGCTGGTGGTGTTTCTTTCTTGCTGCCGCCAGCCGCAGCTGCGTATTGCAGCAATGTTCCCCCCTCCCTTCGTCGCGAGGAAGAGCTGCGGCTTTATAGAGGAGGAGAGCATGGCGGGGAGGCATGGCAGCAGCAGGGAGAGGCGTTGGAGAGTGGCTGCTGCAGGGAGAGGCGCGGGAAGTTGCAGCAGCGGGAAGGATGGCAGGGAGAGGCAGCGGAGAAGAGGTTGCAGTAGCGGGAGATGGGAGGAATGGCAGCCGCAGGGAATGGCTTGGGCAGGGAGAGGGCGGACGCGCGCGGGAAGTTGCAGCAGCGGGAAGGACCGCAGGACAGCAGGGAGAGGCAGCGGAGAAGTTGCAGCCGTAGGAAAAATAAAAATCAAGTGGAGATAAAAAATAGAAGAGATGGATTTTTGTAAAGAGGCACTTGAGGAAAATGTAAAAATGCAAGCCATTTATTCCATTCTCTTCTCCTCTCAATTAAATGCATGCATGCAAGCGTTTTTACAAATGCAACTACAGGATTATAATATACATAGTTAATGCTAGAAAATAGCATAAGAAGGCGTTCTTATAGGCGTGTTTTGAGGTGCAAACATCACCTTTCTTCGTCCAATGTATAGCTACTTTCATACATATCCTCCTCCCACTTAATGCGTGGACCTCTCAAGGAAGTGTCATCTAAGGGGGACGTTTCAAAATTAATCCTCGAAAAGTAGCTATTATTCCTTACATAATCCCCAAAATTTCCCTCCAACTTAGGGTGTGGCTCTCCCATGGGAGATGCATCTCGCGTAGAGGGGTGCATTTCATCCTCAATGGGGCAGGTTGGGTGGTTAATGGCTTCATTTTCTTGTTGACCAGCTCTCGAAGATTCTCCTAATAAATAAATCATTTCATCTTGCATTTTCTAGATTTGCATCTTCAAGGAGGAGAGGTCACCATTTCTATCAGAACAAAAGTTAGGCTTAGGGTTATAGTACCTAGGAGTATCTGTCCAAACATTATAATCATTCAGGGAGGGTGGGTTGGGTATTTGCATGGTGTGCGGGATATTGGGCAAGGCAAATCTCGCTCCTAGGTTCTGCTCACTGATTTAGGGCTTAACCAGGCCAATACTATTATAATAGGAGTAAAAAGGATCTCAATGATTACCATTATGTCCAACAAAGATGGACCACCTCAATGTATGAGATCGAAGATTGCAGAATGGGGGTAAGGGTGTGGGCAAGATGTGAAAGGATGAAAGTCAATGTTGTCCATTCTAACTCACACCTCAATCAGAATTCCCCAAGCAAAACACAATTCAAAAAGGACTTTTTAGGTCTTTCCCAATTTCTGCTTTTAATTTTAACTCAAATTATAGGTGACAATACAATTTGTTCAATCAATTTACGTAGTTATTATCGACCTACGAATCACCTAAGAAGACCTAACTGGGACTTAGGTGATCCTCCCTAAAGCCCAAAAACTTTAGTCACCACCAAACACGGCAAAGAAGGATGCAAGTAGGGTTAAACCCTTCCATTGAAGCATTACTTTTGCAGTGCTTCTTAACTACCCTCAATCCACAAGATTTGGAGGCAACTTCACCTCTGAACTAAAGTTTGGGTCACTTTCAACCTCAGTAATAGGAGGCTCTAGTCCTAGCGGTTCCAAACCTGAGGAGTGTCTAAAAGCGTGCCTTGGTGTAAGAGGTATAAGTGTTAATACATCGCAAAAGTTTTGAGTTTGAATTTTGAACCGCACGCCTAGTTTGAAAATCAATTCCTTGGTTTTTTAAATGTCCCTCCGTTAATTAGTCCTTTTTCAAGAAAAATATGTGACCACTTGTTAGATCTATTCAATACAGATTACGTGGTCTTAAAATTAATCCAAATGCATTTGCATGACTGGTATAAATGCAAAGTTAGAAGTCCATACTTGACTCCAACATTTTTCATGCAATATGCAAGATAGGAAAGGTTAGATCTAGATGCTACTCATTCAATCCTAAATGATACAACCTAGGGGCAGGTAGCTTCTAGTAGGTAGCTCATGTTCTTTTTTTTTAGCTACTTTTGCACAAACAAATTCATGATAAGAAACCCATAAAGAAAACCTAGATCTAAAGAAAAGGGAGCAGACTCCCAAAAATTACCCATGTAGGGGCCTAAAACAATGATGGAGAACAAACCCCTCAAATGTACCCCAGAACAAGGTTCTCAAAACAATTGTGCAATGAAAATTAAGAAAAGTAAAGTTCTAAGACCTAAATCTACTTAAGAAAAAAAGTCGATGGAGATGAAGATGATCACTCCAGATGTCCTCCCAGTTGGTGACAACAAGGTTCACCAATGTTCAACCTCCTCCTCGTAGATGCGAAGCTTGGTCACTCCTCCAAGCGGTGGAAACAAGGTCCACCTCAGTGCCGCTGAGGTTGGTGCATCAACTTGTATGTAATATATGTACCTCGGACCAAATTAGATAAAACATGTTAAATATGCCTCAATTAAAATGTGAACAAATAAATGAATAAAGGCACGTTTAACAGGCATGTTGCCTCCCCGGCAATGGTGCCATTTGATGAGTCGATTTTTCGCTTTTGAAAATTATGATTATGAAGATTTATCTTTGTATTTCTAGGTGATCAAAGAAATAACTAATCGAAATAATTAGAATTAAAATTAAACCACTCACAAGAGAGTGGGTCGTATCCATAGGGAGGCAATGACCTATTTAAACTCACACCGATTAAAAACATATGTTCATGATTAGTTTCGTCATGAAATCAGATCGAAATCGCTTTTCAATTGAGATAATAAGATAATATCATGCTGATATTGAAGCTATGCAAAATAAGAGGGAGATACTCTTAAAATTGATCGAATAGAATATTATCAACAAAAAATACCTTCCCCCTCAATGGAAAAAAATACAAATTTTAATTAGCTTTAAAACAGGGGATTTGTTGCAGTAGCTAGTGCACACAGGAGGAGAGATGGGCATCGAGGCTGCAGCTGAAGGTCACCCTGCTCGGGCCGCACCTGACAGTGGTGATGGTGCAGTACATAGCAACCTGTGGTGGCCGCAAGAAGGAGAGGAAGGCAGCGGGTGGTGGTTCTGCTCGCTACCATTGAGCACACGAAGGTGTGGGCTGAGTAGTTGGAGGGCGCGCATCTATGCACTAGCAAGTGTTGGAGGGCAGTCGCATGGGCTGGAGGCAAAGAGGGCATGCTCTGCTACTGGAGGGCGCGTGGCGGGTGCTGCGGGTAGAGGTGTGGCAAGGGAGGCGCAAGCAGAGGTGCGGACACAGAGGGGTAGGCGAGGGAATGGCGCTGGAGGGTGATGCTGGGCGTGGTGCGTACAACAGGAGGTGAGGCACGCCGAGGGGAGGTGCACGCAAGCTGGAAGTGGACGGTAGTAGGCTACTGAAGTCCGTTGGAGGTGCTCTGCACGTGCGGGCGAGGGCAGGAGCACCTGGAGGACATGCGGCTGCTACTGCTGCAAGCATCAATGGCGCGCTATAGGGAGTGCGGGCAGAGGTGTGGACGCGGGCAGAGGAGCGATTAGTGTGTGCGCCAGGAGGTGAGGCGCACCGAGAGGAGGTGTGCGCAGGCAGGAAGTGGACGGCGGTGAGCTGCTGAAGGGCGATGGAGGCACTCTATGCATGTGGGTGAGGGTAGGAGCACCTGAAGGACGTGCGGCTACTGCTGAAGGGCACTAGAGGTGCAGTGCGCTCTACGCATGCAGTTAGAAGGCGTGCACGCTGAGCTGCTGGAGGGCATGCATGCGGAGTTACGGGCACCTGGGGCTTGCTGTAAGAGATGAGGAGTGGGGATGGCATGGGTGGTTGAGGACAGGTCGGCTATGGCTGGCTGCTTTGGCGCGAAGGTGGTCTACGGTGATAGTGGTGGCAGGTTCGGTGAGGCTTTGCGTGGCCGTTGAGACACACGCTCACGATAAGTTGCCAAGCTCGCCGACTTGGCATGGCGGCTTGCCACTCCGTCAACCCACGGTGTGGCGAGGCTTGGTTGTGGAGACCACAATGATGGGCGGATGCATGGTGATGGGGTGGGCGACGTCTCCAAGAGCATGGTAGCCTCCATCTTTTCTTTATCCCAATCGAGGAGACCAGATCCACTTCTGGTGCTCCTGCTTAACTGGGATCTTTAATGCAGCAGTTGGAGGAAGAAATGTAGTCGTTACTCATAGAAGATGAAGAATAAAACAATAATAAAATATTATGGTTATTTATACACAAACCCTTAACTTTTATGTTAACTTAAAATAATGCATGCAATGCACCTAATTGGTTAACTAATTAAATGAATGCAATTTTAAGTTAATTCTAAATGCATTTAGATATGGATGCCACACATGAATTATGCACTTAAGCTAAAAATATGAATTAATTTAATTACACCCTAATGTATGCTATCTAAATGTTAAAATTAACTTTATGTCTAAGCACTTAAATACTTAAATAGCCCACAAATATGGGCTAATCACCCACCCCAGTGAGAAGGAGTAGGAAGCAGAAGAAGAAGAAGAAGAAGAGAAGAGGGAGCAGCAACAAAGAAAGAAGAGAAAGAAGAGAAAGGAGGCTGTGCACTGTAGCACCAGACATTTAAGGCATCTGATTATATTGCTAAGCTTTATTTGATTGATACTATTCAGAAATTTACTATTATTGTGAGGGGTATTTGGTGATTCAAATAACAAATTTACCTCATTCTTTTTACACTATTGACATCTGTTTTTACTTCTATATCATTATTGTTTAGAGATTTATTACAAATTGCTTATATTGTGTATTAATTGCAATTCTTGAGATTTAAATTCCAAATTGCTCCCTGTGTTTGACCTTCGAAATTTTTCGTGTAATAAAATTTATTTGTTTAAATACTATTTTGGCTATACTGCATCGCGACATTCTTAAAACATCGATCTATCGATCGAGCATTTTGGTGCCGCTGTCGGGGAGCAATGGGTAATTTAGAACTCTTGATTGCAATTCCTGATTCAGATTCCAACTTGCTTTGTCTCTTTTGCTGTGGTTGTTTCAAGAAAAAATACATTCAAGGAAGATCAACTGCACAGTAAACACCAGCAGTAGGTAAGTTCTAACAACTCTCTTAAGCCACTAATTCTGAAAAGGATAAAAGGAAAAAATCAATTAGGGCTACTTGCATTCTTTCGATAGATAATTCATTGAGTTTCCTGAGTTGATACATTTTATTTGGACAACAAATCTTGATTTGTGCACCCACTTAAAAGCTTAAGGTATATAGGGCTATCACATTCTTGTTTGAGCCCTAGGTACCACATTTGGACAAATTAAAGTGGACCAATTTGATCCAATTAAGGAATCCAGTTTAGGGTATCTAGAGACACACTTGCTTCATCAAGAAATCATCTTCCTAAACAATGTGTGCCTAGACCTTGATTGAACTGATCTATTCAAGTAAAACCCTAAAATTGGTCTCTTAAAGTCATTTGAACACTAAAAGAGGGACCTAAACATTCAAGGACAATAAAGGAGAAGTTGACCCACATTGTTGGGTCAACCAATCTTCAAATTAGGTCACTTTTTGCACTCAACACATCTTAAAGTTCAAGTGAAATTCTAAGTGCCCTTTCTCTTAATTAAAACTAGAAGACTTAAAGGTCAAGTCCCCATTCTGGCCTACCTGGAACATCAGTGACAAGAGAAGTCAGGTGGGGGAAACCCTATAACTCGTTGGGGCACTCTACCACGTAGGGGTATTTTTGGGACTCTCCCTCTCTAGCTGCCCAAGTAATTCTTAAATGGATGGCTTTCTAACTAAGGGGTATCATCCACCCTAAACCTCGATAGTCATCCAAAATTTTTGGGTGTCTTGATTGGGTCCATCACATTCCATCTCTCATCCACTCTATCGGTGCATGTTCGGGAGGAGGTCTCTAAGACCATCCTTGCGGCCTCCTTTAGTCTCTCATTCGTGTCGAGGCCAAGCATCGACCTCCTTGTTTGTGCAACAACCCAATCCGATTGATATCTTTTCCGATTCATCTGAACCTAATTCTTCTTCATCCATCTTCATGGCACAACCCACAGAATAAAATAATCTCAAAAATCAACTCCAGCACCTCAATGATCTGTTCCAAACTTTTGTGAACCCACTGCAGCATCCAATGAGTCAAGATCACTACAATCCCAATACGGTAGCAATCGAACCCCGAGTACAAATTCCCGCTGGTGGTCACAACACTAAACTCAAGCCCAACATGATTCATGCCATTCCTAAATTCCATGGGCATAATTCTGAAGATCCCTTGTGGCATGTCACGCAACTCAAGCATCTGTCCCAAACCTTCGGGTTAGAAGCTCAAAATTGAGATATTCTGCTCATAAAAATGTTCTCCTTCTCTCTCATGGATAAAGTTGCTCATTGGTACCAAACTCAAACACGTTCGATCAACACCTGGGCGGAACTTCAATTTGAGTTTCTGAGAAAGTTCTTCCCTGTTGGTCGGACAAATGCTTTACAACACCAGATCACACATTTCACACAACAAGCAGGAGAACCACTTCATGAAGCATGGGAACATTTTCTGGATTTCATGCGAAAGTGCCCCCATCACGAACTTCCTAAATGGGAACAAGTCCATTCTTTTTACGAGGGACTCTGTGAGGATATTAGATTATTTGTCAATGCGACTTGCAGAGGAAACATCATGGGTCAACACGAAGACATCGTGTAGGAGATTCTCGAGAATATGTGCAAGAACTCCATCAATAATGAATCCATGGGCATGTTCGACCGGAGGAATGCCCGTGCATTGACGAATTGAAAGGGAGCACATGAGACGCAGGGCTTATCCTCTTCCGTCAACTTGGAACTAATGGCCAGTCATCTCGACAAAGTCTATATTATTAAGAAGAAGGTGGATGGGCTAACTTGACATTTATAGCGAGCCACTTCTCCGCAAAACCCGTACATACAACCACCCTCTAGCAGGGAGGTCATGCATAACATCTATTACCGACCTTCTCTGGGGATGGGCCCATATCCACCCCCATCAGATTTTGGCTATGGTTGAAACTCTGGATCCACCTACTATAGTTGGGGGAACTCTGAACCCTCGTATTCTAATTTTCCTGAGGTTTCTCAGACATGCAAGGACCTCAACGCCATTCAAAATGATCGATTCTCAAACACCTGAAATTGCACTAGAGGGGGGTGAATAGTGAAATTATAAAATATTGTAATACAAAATAATTCAATCACAATAGGTGGCACCAGACTTTTAGGTGGAAACCCAAGATGGGTGAAAACCACCACCTAAGCCAATCCCTTGACTTAGGATTTTGATCACAAGGTGATCAATCCACTAACCACACTACTTAAACGAGGGTAGTGTACCTCAATTACAAATCCCACCTCCGATCCCTAGACGGAGGGTTCTCCCTTCACAATGAAGAGACAAGGACGTCTAATAGTTATTATGGACGTCTGATATGAGCCTTAGTGCTAGGTTTTTGTTTCTAATATTTCCTAAGTGTAGAGAGCCTAAGTAAGCTATTTATAGGTTATGTTTGGGGCCTCTTTACAACATCTCTAGACTCAAATAAAATGAAAATTACAACCTTTGAAAGTTTACATGAAAAGCCTATGACCTAATACTTATGCTACTTAGTCTTCACGCTTTTAATCTCCCATCTTGGAAAACTCCATGAAACCTGCAATTGTGTTATTACAGAGAGAAACAATATGCTACGCTTATATTTTACTTTTTTTTCTTCATTTTGTAAAATCATCAAAATATTATATATGAGGAGTTGAACTAACAATCTCCCCTTTTTTGATGATTTTCAAAATATACTTGTAGGTTCTTATTTTCTCCCCTTGATAGTTGTACTTAGTAGTCTATGCCTATTTGAGAAGCTTTTTTGTTTTTATGTTATTTCCTAGGTTCCTACCTATGTTCTTCTCCCCCTTTTTGAATATCATCATGAAGGGTACTAAAAGGGGGTTGAAACCTAAACTACAAGAGTAACATCTATAAAGTGGAGAGCATTAATAAAATTGCATGCTGAATGAAAGATGACAAAGCATTAAAGGAAATTAACTAAGAATAAGGAAGATAGACACATTTAAGCATGGACTAGCTATTGTTCCAAAAAAATATTCAAGTATGGGGTCGAGGCCCATTAATACAAACTTGGAAGATAGAGAAAAAGAAGGAAAAAATACAAGAACTAAACTAGTCATCTTGATCATGGAAGTGGTGGCGGTGGGCAGGCCCGTGTCCCATCTGCAAATGTTGAACGTCTGATCGAAGTTCGTCGATGTCACGGTGCATGCTTCCCATATGGTGTACATCTCGCCGATTCGTCGCAGCAAGAGGGAGATGCCGGAGGAGAGGGAATCTGTGGTCGGATCCAATGGTTCGTCAAAGCTCGAGCAGCGAGCTTCTATTTGAAGTGGCCATGCTTCATGGAAATCACGGAAAGGGTGGAAGGGGCTCTTCTTCAATAGGCTCATCTGTTGGCTCAAGATGCTCCCCAAGTATGTGCATCTTGGCAGCTGTTGCAAGGTTGTAGGGCTCAATTTTCTTGTCAACAGCTTGGTCATCTATGGTGATCTGATGGGTTGAAAAGGTTTTGGATAGAATGGACCCAAATGGTAGAGATGCCCCATGGTCCTCATTCATAACGCGAACAATGAGCTGGCAATAATTGAAGGGAATATGACGTACGGTGGCATGGAGCGCCTTGTGTCGGCGTGAGATGTAATCCAAACCTCCTGAATTATTAAGAAGGATCCACCCAAAAATGCGAGATAGTAAGCGGGGAAGGGGTTTGAGGTGTTCGCAAGGTAAGGTGCCGAGATTTTCAACATATTTGTCAGGGACGACTAGTTCTTGATTTATGACTTTTGAGTCGTATTGCCTCAGAATGTCATTGAAGTCATTGCCCTCATTGGGGATGGCAAGAAGGGTGGAAATAGAGTCAGAGGTGATGTGGATTTCACGTCCAAACAAGCGAGTATGTAGTTCAAGTTAATTGTTCCTATAGTCTTCAACGATGTTGGCGTAAAAAAGTCAAACAAGATCGGGGAACACGCCAATAGTTCCAACACCAGAATGGAACTATCGGTCAAAATAATGGAAGAGATGGAGAGTTTCAAAGTGTTCCTGAAGATTTAGATGGGAAAAATCATTCCAAACAATAAAGCGAGGGCACTTAACTTTGGCATTTGCGAAGCGACAAAGTCGTAGCCTAGCGATGTCGCTCCGCAGTTGGTTAGCCAAATACGTGGAGGAGGTGGAAGAGCCCTCGGCTTGCTTCCAATGTGGAGGCATATTTGGTGGAATGGGTGGTTGGGTTTTGGAAGGAAAGGTTGGTATTTTTAGGATAGAACACCTGCAAAGACATTCATGCAAACAACATTCAACCAATAATGCCAACAAGCCACTCAGATTCAACCAACATATATGCAAACATCAGTGATACAAAAATGTGTGGCAGTATGCCTTGAGGCAATACAACCTGCCGTGAAGTTGTGGCAATATACTTTGAATTCAAGCCACTACAGTGTCGGCTTGAATCTCGTAAGGTAATACCCTTGCCAAAAACATAGAACATATATGCGCCAAGAAAAAAGAGGGTTTGATCTAGGGTTTTAGGTTCTAGGGCAAACAAGGGCATGAAATAGCAAGTAGGCCGAGAGGATCATCAAAGAAACCAAGATGAGGTTAGAGCAAGACTAATCATGAGCAAAGGCCGTGGAGATGCCCTAAGGGTTGGGAGAGTATACCCACGGGAGGGGGCCTCCAGATGCACGGACGAGGAGCGAGGGGCATGCACATAGGGGATTAGCAGCGTCGCCAGTCATCGAGGAGGCGAGACAGTCGTCTGGTGGTGAGAGGAATGTCACCAACTGCAGCTGTGGGTCGTCGGGTGGGAGGGAGACCTTTAGGGATTTGAGAGAGGGGAGTGGGACCTTGCGATGGGGATGTTATATCCCAAGGTCTTGGAGCAAGTCTCCCCCTGAAGGTGGGGAGATTTGCATTCCAAACCATCCAGAGAATAGATGCGAACTATAGATTTTTTCTAGATTAGACGTCTGGAGACGTTGTCAGACGTCGGGATTGGAGCTTTGGGATTTTAACCATTTTGATGGCGTCGTCTGTTTTGACCATCAGATGACACATCAGATGACTAATTTTAAAATTAGACATTTGATTTCTGTAGACATACCTCCCTAGAAAATGGTTTTTTCTCTAGGTTGTCGTCCGATCTCTGTATTAGATGACTGACATGACGTCTAAATCTAAAATTAGACATTTGATTTCTGCAGACATACCTCCCTGGAAAATGGTTTATTCTCTAGGTTGTCGTTCGATCTCTATAGTAGACGACTTACCAGATGTCTAAACCTAAAATTAGACATCTGATTTCTGCAGGCAAATCTTCCTGGATTTCGCTCTAAAGCTGCAGGGTCGTCTGATTTCATGATCAGATGACCTATACGACATCTAACTATATAACCAGATGTCTGATGCATAGTACATGTTCGGATTCACAGAGAGACGTTTGTCAACACATCTGGACGGTAGCCCAGATGTCTGTGAATGAAGACGAACATCTAAAATAGATCTTTTATCAGCTCTTTTGAGATATAAAATCGTCGTCTGCCCCAGATCTTCAGACGACGAATTTTTAAGCATAAGACGTTTGATATTTCAATCAGATGTTTGATATTGCACAGAATGTACATTTTCATGTTTGAATCGAGTATTAAGGCTCTTAACTTGGTAAAGTCAAGGCTCCTATGTTCATAACAAAAGAAGTTCCATTAAGTCACTAAATTCTTCAAATATCATTTATCTTACATATGCTTAGTTTCCTGTGTATATAATTAAAACGATCATAATTCAAAGGTTTAGTGAAAATATCAACCAATTGCAATTCAGTACAAATAAATTCAACCTCAATTTCTCCCTTAAGTACATTATGTCTCAAAGAGTGATGTCGAACATCAATATGTTTTGTCCGGGAGTGATGTACGGGATTTTTCGAGAGGTTGATAGCACTATTATTATCACATAATATTTTTATCTTATTAAATATCAAGTTAAAATCCTTCAAAGTATTTTTCATCCAAAGCACTTGGGAACATGCTAGAGCGGCGGCTATGTATTCAGCTTCCATCGTTGATAGGGCTACACTAGATTGTTTCTTTGATAACCAAGAGACTAGCGATTTGCCCAAGAATTGGCACGTCCCACTAGTACTCTTCCTATCGGTGCAGCTACCTACGTAGTCCGCATCGCTATATGTAACTAAGTTGAATTGTGGACTCCTAGGGTAGAATAAGCCATAATCAGATGTGTCAACTAGATATCTAAATATACATTTTATAGCACTTAAGTGTGATTGTTTAGGGTTTGATTGAAACCTAGCGCATGAGCAGGTACTAAACAAAATGTCAGGTCTACTGGAAGTTAAATACAGTAAAGATCCAATCATGCTACAATAGAGCTTTTGATCTATGGGCGTACCTAATTCGTCCAAGTCTAGGGAAGTTGTGACATTCATAGGAGTGTTCTTCCCTTTACTTTTGGACATTTCAAAATTTTTCAACTCCTTTGTGTATTTTGATTGACACACAAAGGTTCCAAATTCGAGTTGAGTGATTTGTAAACCTAGGAAAAACTTGAGTTAACCCATCAAACTCATTCCGAATTCTTCCTACATAATTTCTAGAAACTTTCTGCACATAGATTCATTAGTACCACCAAATATAATATCATCTACATATATTTGAAGTAATAAAATGTCTTTTCCTTTTCTTTGAGCCTTTCATACCAAGCTCTAGGAGCTTGCTTTAGACCATATAGTGCCTTGTTTAATTTATAGACAAAATGAGGCTTGTCATGAGACTCAAAACTAGGAGGTTGTCTTATGAAAGCCTCCTCCTTAATGAATCCATTAAGAAACACACTCTGAACGTCCATTTGAAAGAGTTTAAAGCCAAGAAAGGCAGCATAAGCAAGAAGCATGCAAATTGATTCGAGTCGAGCTACGGGAGCGTAGGCCTCATCAAAATCAATTCCTTCTTCTTGGTTATACCCTTGTGCTACTCGCCGAGCCTTGTTCCGAATGACTATACCAGATTCATTCAACTTGTTCCAGAATACCCATTTGGTACCTATTACCAATTGCCCTTTAGGCTTAGGTACTAGATCCTAGACTTCATTCCTTTAGAATTGGTTGAGTTCCTCCTGCATGGCTATCATCCAAGGTTCTTCGGAGCATGCTTCCTCAATACTATAGTGTTCAACTTGAGATACAAAGGCAGAGAGACCAAAAGAGCAACTAAAATGAGATCGGGTTTTAATGCCATCAAAAACACTTCCAATGACTTGGCTTTCGAGATGATCCCATTGATATATCCAATCTTTTGGAAGATTATGGATATTAGAGTCTGGAATGTTAGACACATCAATAGTAGAATCATCTTCATCATCCATATTGACTTGGTCAATGAAGGAAGAGGAGGAGATTCACTGAAGGAAACATGGAGGGTTTCCTCCACTATTAATGTGGTCTTCTTAAAGGCCCAATATGCCTTACTATGTGAGGAATAACCAATAAAGATGGCTTCTTCACCTTTGGCATCAATTTTATCTAAATTAGAGTGGGTATTTAAAACAAAAAATCCACATCCAAAAACTTTAAAATAACTAATTTTGGATATTTTCCCATAGTATAGTTCAAAACAAGTTTTTCGCAAATTGGATCGAATTAAGGTGAGATCTAACAAGTAACAAGCCGTGTTAACCGCCTCGGCCCAAAAGTACTTCGGTAACCTCGAGTCTATGAGCAATGTTTGAGCACACTCTTGAAGAGTATGGTTCTTTCTCTCAACCACTCCATTTTGTTGAGGTATTCGGGGAAAAGAAAACTCATGAGAAATACCATGCTCTTGACAAAAATCATCAAACAAGGAATTTTCAAACTCACCCCCATGATCACTACAGATACGAGTGATTTGGTAGCCTTTTTCAATTTGAACTTTCCTACAAAAAATAGAAAAGACAGAAAATACTCCTTTATATCTCAAGAGACCCATGAAAACCTCAAAAAGTCATTTACAACCACAAGGCAATATTTACATCCACTAAGCCTCTCATACTTTGTAGGTCCAAATAGGTCTAGGTGAAGTAGTTCTAAAGGTCTTGATGTGGATATAACTTTCTTTCTTTTAAAACTAGATTTCATAATTTTAGCTAATTTACATGAATCAGAAATAGGCTCATTTAAAAATTTTCCTTTAGGAAGACCTCGAACTAGTTCATGTTTAGCTAGTTTTTGAACTAGCTTCATATGAACATGTCCTAGTCTTCTATGCCATATACTTAACTCATCATTTGCTACAAGACATTCATAAGTGCTATCTTTATCGAATTCTACGATATAAATGTCCTTAAATCTAGTTCCCTTAAGAAGAGTTTCATTAGTTAATGCATGCATAATTTCAAACATTTTTGAAGTAAATACTACATTAGACCCTTGTCACAAATTTGACTGACACTTAAAAGATTATGTTTTAGTCCTTTAACTAGAGAAACATTTGAGATGGGAGAGAGAGGGCTACCTATTTTACCAAGGCCAATAATATGGCCCTTGTCGTTGTTGTCAAATGCAACCGTTCCTCCATCCATAGGTTGGACGTCAAAAAATAGGTGCTTGTCTCCCGTCATATGCTTGGAGCATCCGGAGTCCATCACCCATCGGCCTCCTTGATGGCGGTGGTCTCCTTGTCTTCTTTCTTGTAGACCTTCTTCCTCCTACAAAGGATCCTCGTTGGTGGCTTGGTGTTTCTATAGGTCTTTCTAATTGAGTCGTCCATCCTTTATTTTGTATATTCAATTTTTGACATTATGATGTCCTTTCATCCCTACAAAACAAAGTGAGAGTTGTCTTTTCAGTATCCATTATAATGTGGATCCATACTTGTTAGTGGTCTCCTTTAGAGGAGGGTCCTTTTTGGGCTCACTTTGACTAGGTTCATAAAAGCCTAGTCCAAATTTACTTGAGGAAGGTTTTTGATGGGTAATGAGCTTGTCCAAGTTATCTTTCCCCTTTGTAAATTTGGCTAGGTCCTCAAGAAGTTGATTTGATTTTTCTTTGAGGTGATTTATCTCTATTTTCATTATGTCTAGTTTATCTTCTAGTCCCCTAATCTCTACTCCAAGTAAGCTATTTTCATCTTTTTTAAAGGAGTTTGATTTTTCAAGCACATGGATTTTGTCGAGTAATTCTTCTCTGTCTAGAAATTTTTGTTCACTCAATGTCGTATACAGATCATTTGTTAATGACTCCTCATTCGTTAGATTTCTTATTTGCATATTTAAGGCAGTGATTTCTTTTGTAAGAATTAGATTCTTGCCTTCAAGATCATTGATTAATTTCTTATTTTCTAAGCTTTATTCTTTTAAAACTTTGCTTTGGGTTTTTGTTTTCTTAAGATCTACATATAGTGAATCAAAGGCATCTTGTAATTCATCTAAAGAATAGGACTTTACCTCAGGTTCCTCAGATTCAAACTCAGAAGCATCATTTGTTGCCATTAATCCCAAGCATGCCATTTCTTCATTTGTTTTTTCCTCCTCTTCTTCGGAGGTGGAGTCATCCCTAGTTGCTTGAAATACCTTCTTCTTGAATCCCTTCGGCTTGGAGATCTTCTTGTAGTCGGAAGGCTTCTTGGATTTCTTCTCGTCATCCCTTTTGAGTAAGGGACAATCTTTCCTTATGTGACCTCTCATTTTGCAATTATAGCAAATCAGAGGTTCCTCCTCTCTTTTCTTTCCTTGATCTCTTTTCTATTTCTGGGAAACTTTTTAAACTTTATAGCTAATAAAAAGAATTCTTCGTCATCGGTACTTACCTCATCATCGGAAGTAGCTTTGAAGGCTAAAGTCTTCTTCTTTGGCTCCGATGAGATTGATTTTTTCTTTTGATCCATTTTTAATTCATAAGCCATGAGATTCCCAAGTAGATTTTCTATGTTTAGATCCTCTACTTGGTTGGCCTCTTCTATTGCCATTATGTTTTGCTCCCACTCGGGTCCAAGGGAGCGAAGGAGATTCCCTTGAAGCTCCCCCTTTATAAATGTCTTTCCTAGTGACTTGAGGTTATTCACGATTAACGTGAATCAGGTGTACATGTCGCCAAGTCTTTCATTTTCCTTCATAGAAAAGGCTTCGAATTCCTGCGATAGCAAGTTATTCTTTGAGGGTTTAAATCTAGACGTACCTTCGTGAGTTACCTCCAAGGTTCTCCAAATCTCGTGGGTAGTTTTGCATTGGCTAATGCGGTTGAATTCCTCTGAGCTGAGTGCGCAGTAGAGTGAGTTCATTGCCTTGGCATTCAGTCTGAGGTGATGAATTTGCTCAACTGTGTATCCTATTTCTGGTTTATCGGGAATGATGTATGCGAATTCGCATTTCTCCAAAATGAAGAAATCATTGGCTTGAAGGCACATTTTCATTCTCAGCTTCTAGTAAATGTAGTTTGTCCCTTCGAAGAGTGGTGGTCGAGTAGTCGATTGCCCCACCAATTTGCCTATGGAAATGACTTTCCCCTCCATGTGATCTTTCCGCGAATGTTACTCCTGAAGGTGGAAAACCTGCTTTGGTACCAAATGAAATTAGACTAGAGGTGGGTGAATAATGAAATTATATAATATTATAATGCAAAATAATTCAATCACAAAAGGTAGCACTAGATTTTTAGGTGGAAACCCAAGATGGGTGAAAACCATCACCTGAGACAATCCCTTGACTTAGGATTTTCAATCACAAGGTGATCAATCCACAAACTACACTACTGAAACAAGGGTAGTGTACCTTAATTACAAATCCCACCTACGATTCATAAACGGGGGTTTATCCCTTCAAAATGAAGAGACGGGGACCCAACAGGCCGGATACCTAAAGTATAAAAGTAGGAATTAAAAGGGCACCTATAGAGCACCCCAATACTTTGATTACTTTCTTATCTATTAATCATAAAGAGAACTCCCTGAGGATTTCAGAATGGATTGAGTCGGGAGTATGGATTTGCCCTTTGATCAAAGTGTTGGCACAACACAAGGGAAAGATGAAGCTTAGAGTAGTGAGCAAGTGATTTATCTAAGGGAATTGAATCTCAAGAGGTGTGTTTTGCCTAAGAGGGATTGTATTCTATCTATAGGCAAGTTTGGAACCTTCAAGAACACTTGGGAGAGATCTTCTAGCTGTTGGAGACAAATCCCAAGAGATTGGGATGAAATCCATCACAAATCTGGGTAATGATGAGTTTGACAGCAATATTAGACATCTAATTTTAGGGTTAGACGTCTTATAAGACGTATGACCCTAAAATTAGATGTCTGATTATAATTTTGGTCGTCTAATACTATTAGCTAGCCTGTAATGACTTCATTGGATTGAAACAAGGATGTCTAATATTTTCACATAAGACATCTGAAAAAGTTATTGGACATCTAATTATGTATGGATTCATTCCTATTTTTGACCAAATCCAAACAGGGTCCTAGATTTGAAGAATCAGACGTCTGTATGGACATCTAAGGGATTCTCTAGATGTCTGGAAGTATAAAAAGACTTGGTTGTGGTATCTGACAAAAGATCTTTGCTTCGTAATGAGATATGCACAGAAACACATGGGCAACGGTCCAAATGTGGACGTTTGGAAGCATGTCCAAACATCTGAAATTACATTTTACCCATTAAATATATAAGGAAGATACGTGCTTAGTCTAACAGTTATTTTGAGGAAGTCCAAGTAAAGTATCAAATGTCTGGATGAGGCTATGGATGTCTGATAGGAGAATGCTACGATTGATGTTTATGAAGGCAGAAGCTGAAGGTAGAGCTATGAGTAATTAGATGTCTGAGACACTTATCAGACATCTTAACGTTGAAAATCAGACGTCTGACAGTTGTTATGGAAATCTAATATAAGCCTTATTGTTAGGTTTTTGTTTCTAATTTTTCCTAAGTGTAGAGAGCCTAAGTTAACTATTTATAGGTTATGTTTGGGGGCTCTTTACAACATCTCTAGACTCAAATAAAATGAAAATTATAACCTTTGAAAGTTTGCAAGAAAAGCCTATGACCTAATACTTATGCTACTTAGTCTTCATGCTTGTAATCTCCCGTCTTGGAAAACTCCATGAAACCTGCAATTATGTTATTATAGAGAGAAACAATATGCTACGCTTATATTTTATTTCTTTTTCTTCATTTTGTAAAATCATCAAAATATTATATATGAGGAGTTGAACTAACAACACCTACAACACTAGATGGCATAATCATCCCAACTTCACGTGGTCAGGCAATAATCAAAATCAGAGACCTCAATATCTTCCCCGACCACAAGCTCCTCGTCCATATCATCTGCTTTAGGCTTGACCTTACCCAACTTATCAATCTGGGTCGACTCAGACAGATCAAATGACTCTTTCCTTTCAGACTCTCGCTGACATTCAGAAGATGAATGCGGCTATGTAAAAACAACATAGAGACGAGATCACAGAGGTTTGCAATCAACTTGCCCAGATGGCAAATCCTCGCCGACCTGGTGCACTTCCTTTATGACCTCTGCTTAATCCAAATAACATGCCGAACCAAAGGCTAGTTATGAACCCAAATGTGGGCCAAACCCACTTTGTTTATTTGGCCCCTTCTAGTCCATCACCTGATGGGATGGAGGCTTCGACATCATATACGAGTTACTAGTAGCAAGCACCTCTTCTACCCACTCCAAACCAAAACCAGGCAGGTTTAAATTCTGTTACTACCCGCACTAGCAAAATAACACAAGACCCACCTTATCCAAGCCAAACCAAGCCTGGTAATACAAACCCTAACCCAAGGATAGTCATCCAGGACACCTCTATCCTAGATCAAGAACTTGGACCCATTCTAGAGGAACCACCTAAGGTTCCATTTCCTGAGGCCTTGACCAAGGGAAAAAGGATAATCAAAACCGTGACACCTAAGGAGGACCTGGTTAAGCTCTTTGAGTAGGTCCATATAAACATCCCCTTGATGGATGCGATGCGTCACGTACCAGCTTAGGCATGATTTTTGAAAGACGTATGTACACTAAAGCATAAGCTACAAACCAAAGATGGGAATCCACTTATACTTTCAGAACAAGCCAGCTTTGTCATTTTGAGCAAACTCCCGCCTAAGGCAAAAGACCTAGGCACCCCTTTGATCTTCTATGAAATCGGTGATATACGATTTGATTGAGCTTTATTAGACTTAGGAGCCTCCATAAATTTGATACCCACATCCCTACTAGACTAGTTTGAGGAATCTAAGCTTAAACCAATTGAAATGACCTTACAACTAGCAAATCGATCAATTAAGTCACCAAAAGGAATTCTTGAGGATGTCATAGTAAGGGTGCATGATTTCTATTTCCCAATGGATTTCATTATTTTATACAAGGATGCTCTAGAGAATGTGAAGAATACACCGATCATATTAGGGAGACCCTTTCTAGCCACTGCTAGGGCCAATATTAATTATGAGGAGGGCCAAATCGAATTGAAATTTGGGAGCAAGACACTAAAGATTGACATCTTTAAGGCCCAATAACGAATTAATTGTGGAGTCATAAAACAAATTTGAAATATTGAAGCAGTGGTTGATGACTTTATAGAAAACCTGACTATTTCAGATCAACCACAAGAGGATCAAAACTTGCAATTAGAGTAGCTCGAACTCGACCTAGACACACCCATAGCTCCTTCCTTTGCTCCTGACACTCATCTTGAATTACCCACTACTGCTGAAAACCCGATTTTGGAATTAAAGCCTCTTCCCGATCATCTCAAATGCACCTTTTTGGGTTCCAATCAAACATTTCCTGTGATTATCAACTCTCGACTCACACCAGATCAGGAAACATGCCTGATTTCTATTCTCCAAGAACATCGTAGAGCCATTGGATGGACTCTCGACGATATCACCGGTATCAGCCCATCATACTACACACACCACATCTACAGTGGAGAGAGCTCACGACTATCCCATGAAATGCAGAGATGCCTAAATCTCAATCTACTTAATGTCGTGAAAAAGGAGATTATCAAGTGGTTAGATGCAGAGATCATCTACCCAATCTCCGACAGCCGGTGGGTGAGTCCAATCTAGGTTGTGCCTAAAAAGGCAGGGCTCACTGTCATCACGATTGAAATCGATGAAGCCATACCGACCCGTATAGCAAACTTGTGGAGAGTCTGCATTGATTACAGAAGACTCAATTCCTCCATGAGGAATGATCATTTCCCACTACTGTTCATTGATCAGATTCTCAAGAAACTAGCAGGAAATAGATTCTTTTGCTTTCTTGATGGGTACTCTGGTTAAAACCAAGTCACAATCCAACTTGAGGGCCAAGAAAAGATCACCTTCACCTGCCCCTTCAGAACTTACGCATTCCGAAGGATGCCGTTCGGTCTCATCAATGCACCCACTACTTTTCAGCGGTGCATGCTTGCCTTATTCTCAGATACGGTAGGTGAGTTCCTTGAAGTCTTCATGGATGACTTCTCAGTATTTGGTGAATCATTTGACGATTGCCTCCAGCACTTGGTCCGGATCCTCAGGCGATGCATCAGCATGAATTTGGTTCTTTCCTAGGAAAAGAACCACTTCATGGTACCTAAGGGAATAGTCGAGAGACATCTTATCTCTTTAAAGGGCATCCAAGTTGATCGACCCAAGGTGAATTTGATTTCCAAACTCTTTATGCCTAGCTCGATCAAAGACATTCGATCCTTCCTAGGGCACCTCAATTTTTATCGTCGATTCATTCCCAAGTTCTTGAAAATCGTGTACCCCCTGAGTAATCTTCTATCTAAGGATGTCCCTTTTGAAATCACCAAGGAGTGCAATTAGGCATTTGAAGTCCTTCATGATCGAGTTACCCAAGCACCTATCCTGTAGCCCTCTGATTAGTCTCAACCCTTTAAGATCATGTGCGATGCATCTGATTACCCTGTAGGTATGGTACTTGGGCAGAAAATAGATAGGAAACCTGTGGCCATTTACTATACTAGCAAGACACTTGACGAGGCTCAACATAACTACACAGTTACTGAGAAAGAGTTGCTAGCCGTAGTATTTGCCCTGGAAAAATTCAGATCGTATCATTTGGTATTATCATTTACTCCGATCACACTACTGTGAGGCATCTCCTTGTGAAAAAGGACATGAAACCTCGAGTAATCTGCTGGATCTTGCCGTTGCAAGAATTTAATCTCGAGATTCACGACAAGGTAGGGAAACAGAATGTGGTAGCTGATCACTTATCCTGCCTTCCTTCTGATATTATCAACCCTTCCGGACCTATTACTGAACATTTTCCCGATGAGCACCTCCTGACTATCAGTACAGGACTTCCATGGTTTGCTGATCTAGTAAACTACTTGGCATCACATCAGATACTATCCGATTGGACAAAAGCCAAGATGGACAAATTACTTTCCGATGCCAAGTACTACTTTTGGGAAGACCCGTATCTCTTCCGCAATAGTGCTGATCAAATCATCCGATGATGTGTTCCTAAAGCGAAAATTCAGGACATTTTGTCCTACCATGACCATGGTGGCCACTTCTCTAGTCATAAAACTGCAGCAAAACTCATCTAGTGCAGCTTCTATTGGCCTACGATTTTCAAAGATGCATACAATCACTATAAGGCATGCACTCGTTGCCAGACCTTACGCAACATAAGCCACCGTGATATGATGCCCTTACAGTCGATTTTCGTATGGGAAATCTTCGTTGTCTAGGGGATTGATTTTATGGGACCCTTCCCTATTTCAGATGGCTTCAAGTACATTCTTCTCACTGTTGACCACGTGTCCAAATGGATCGAAGCCATTCTGGCCTGAACCAACGATCATAAGGTGGTTAGTAGATTCATTCATCAGATCATCTTTTCTCGATTCGGGATTCCACATGCCATAATCTCTGATGGAGGGATCCACTTCATGAATGCTCAATTCAGATCACTGATGACCAAATACGAGGTGTCACACCGAATCTCTACTCCTTATCACCCCCAAACCAACAGCCTAGCTGAGCTATCGAATTGAAATATCAAGAAAATCCTCCAGGTCACTATTCGACGTGACAGGAAAGACTAGTCATCCCAACTTCTGGAAGCTTTGTGGGCTTATAGGATCACCCACAAAATCCAATTAGGCATGTCACCCTTCAGATTAGTGTACAGGAAGGCATATCACCTCCCTGTCGAATTGGAGCACAAAGCCTATTGGGTAGTATGAAACAGCAATCTTGATCTTTCTAAGGCAGGAACCCACAGAAAGCTTCAAATGAGTGAGATCGATGAATTATGCCATGACACGTATGAGAACTCACGAATTTACAAAGAGTAGGTTAAGGCCTTTCACGACAAGCACATATCTAGAAAGATCTTTTTCTTGGTCAGAAAGTTCTACTCTTTGATGCCAAACTCAAATATTTCATGCACACCAACCTTGGGATTCCATTTTCTCATTTTGTTTGGTTATTAATGCTATTTGGAGGACTTGTCAAGAGCCACTACCAACTTGAGATTCCATCTAGCATGGGTTTGGTATGAGAGAGAAGCCACATGTGCGTATGGCTACCACTCTCTGGTGTTTGTGGAAGGTGAGAAATGCAAGGCTTTTTCAGGAGAGACCGGTGTGCTGTGAAAAAATTGTAAGAGAGTGCTGGTCCCTCATACATACATGGGGATCTATTTTGTAGTTCCTCTTACTTGTTTATATAATATACCACTCCATATTACTATCGTAAGACGATAGCTTTCCTTTTTGTTTCAAGAAAAAACTCAAATTGTTCCTAGGAAAAATCAGATCAAAATGGATTGGACCATACCTTGTTTGACGAATCTTCAGAAATGGGGCTATTAAAATCAGTCAACTTAGCCATGATTTAGAACCTTTTGTCATGAATGATCAAAGACTTAAGCCATTAGTTGAACTCACGGTTACAAATTTGGTTGAGAGATCTTTTACCCTCCATTCTCCCTGAGCTCATTACGCCCGGCTGATGGTGTTAAACTCAACACTTAATGGGAGGTAGCCCATCATTTCAAGAAAACCCGAAACCCTTCCTAACACATCTTATGCTGAACTCATATTGCACTTTAGGGTTCATCCAATAGAACAGCTGACTCCACCTCTGGTAGCCGTACTCGAGCTTGAAATCTTCTACAACAGTCATCCCGACCCATTCACCTGCCCAACACTTGTACTAATGAATGATCTAAGCTGAACTCGAACCCACCTAATTTACAATGAGGACATTGCAAATCATGGGCATAGGGGGTATTAAGGTGCAAAACATTGTGAAAATCATTTCATAAGAAAGGGTTTCATAAAAAAAAAATCACATATTCCAAAAAATACCAAAAAAATAAAAATTCTTGAAAAAGAATAAAAATATGAGAGGAGAGGAAATTTTGATGGCATATTAGATTTTGAGGAGAAAAAGGAATTAAGGAATTGACTTAGTTCTAGACCATATCAAAAGAAAGAAAATGAAAGGAAAAAAAGGGCTAATAAAATAGAGAGGAGATTAGTAGGAACGTTGATTTAGGCCTCGTGGGCTATTATCCTAGGCTTAAAAATTCAAGTACCCGCTAAGATCTGGATAATCCTTAAGAGGTTGAGGAAAATGTGAAGCTTAAGTATTAGGTGTAAGGCTTGGGGATTATTCGGCCTAATAGCTGACCTCTTGTTTGCGGGACTCGATAACTTAAGCACCCCAATCGACACACAGTCTGGTTCAGTGCGCCTAATTTTCAAAATCATGCAAATGCATTTAACTTGTTCTAAAAAGGTCACCTAGATTATGAGTGGCTTATCAATACAAATTGATTTAGACAAGTTGTTGACATGGAGAGGCGAGAAATTCCCCTCGAAGATGCGCAATAACATATCATCTCCTAGGTGCTTATCTCCTAGATATCTACATATCCTACCGGGGGCATGTAAGCACCCTGTGCTGGTTCAGATGCCATGGGCAGCATTATCTCGAAATGTCGATTACCAGGGTGTGGATTTAGCTACAGAACACCATGGGTGGGATTATCTCGAAATCCCGAAAGCCAGGGTTCTGAAGGTTGCCATGGGCGGTGCTATCTCGAAGCATCGATTGCCAGGGACCCTACATGGATTGATGATGGGGACTAGGAATCTGATATAAACTGTGTTGTAAAGCTAATACGAAGTTAGAAATAAAAAGAAAAGAGAGAGAAAACTCTCCAAAAACAAAAAAAAATCCCTCTATCTCTCTCTGACAAAAACGCACTGCAAACTGAACCTAGGCTAAAACATGTTACAAGCATGGGTGCTTTAACCGTGGAGCACAACAAACCTTAGGATAACTCCTGTGCGCCATAGAAACCTTTGTGGCAGACTGAGGCTAGTGTTGGTCAGGTTTGGATCTTGGTTGGTACTTGAGTATTGTTTGCACCCCAAAACACGCCTGTAATAACGCCTTCTTGTGCTATTTTCTAGCACTAACTATGTATATTATGATCCAATAGTCGCATTTATAAAGACACTTGCATTCATGCATTTTATTGAGAAGAGGAAGAGGAGTGAAATAATGGCTTGCATATTAACATTTTTCTTCAAGTGCCTCCTTGCAAAATCCACCTCTTTTTATTTTTCCTCTTGATTTCTTCTTTTCTCTTCTTCCCACGGTTCATTTCTTCCACGCCATGCCGCATGCGATGCCATACCCTGCCAACACCTCTCCCTGCGGTTGCCATTCTCCAACACCTCACCCTGCTACTGCCATGCCTCCCCGCCACACTCTCCTCCTCTATAAAGCCGCAGCTCTTCCTCGCGACGAAGAGGAGGGGGAGCTGCTGCAAAGACCCCACAGCCACCACCTTCCTCTGCACCGTTCTCCCCTCCCATACGCCGGCCCTCCGTCGAGGAGGCACCTGGCGAGCAGGAGAACCCACTGTGGTGCACACCACCATAGTGGGAGCACCACCGCCCAGCTCTTCAACGAGCTGGTGGGCGTGGTGTCTTCTTTTCTTTTCATTTTCATCTCCGCGCCATTGCTGCCGCTTCAAGCTCCGAAGATTGAAGCAGCAGCAGCAGCAGCCAAACCGCGGCGGCGGCAGCAGCAGCAGCTCCCCTCGCTCCTCCGCGACCTTCCCCGCAGGCGCGCAACCCTCCGCGCGTGCCTGCAGGCCCGTTCCCCGCCTCCGTCTCCGTTCTGTCCACCCCGCATTGCACCCGCAGCCGGCTGCCGCGCGCACTGCAGCGGCTGGTTACGGCCTCGCGCCGACCCCTGCCTTCTCCGCAACCCTCCGCGACCGACTGCAGACTCCCCGCCGCCTTCTCCGAGCGCGCCATCGCCCGCTCTCTGTCCTCGCACCCGGTCTGCAGGAGACGCCTCAGGTCTTCTGTGCGAAGGCGCGGTGCACCGTGACGGTCAGACGTCCGCCTTCGCATTCAGACGATGCGGCGTCAGACGTCCGCCGCCTCTTGCAGACGTCTTAACTCGCGCATCCGCGATCTCTCTCTCTCTCTGCCGATCTCTCCCGTGCGCGTCCGCTCGATCTCTCCCACCCGCTCTCTCTCTGTCTGGTGCTCTCTCTCTCTTTTATTTAACTCACAGCAACACACACACACACACATTCACCGATGCACACACACATTCACCGACACACACACACACACTTATAGTAACATATATACATATATATATATATATATATACATACATATATCTATATATATATACTTATATACATAGTATATCTATATAGTTATGTATACATACATATATATATAATATATATACATATATATATAATATATATATATATATCTACTTATATATACATCTATATACTTATACATATACTTACATATATATAGACATATATACTTATATACATATATATATATATAAATATCTATATACATATATATATACATATATATATATATATCTATACACCTATATATATAAACACATATATATCTATATATATATATCTATACATATATAACTATACATTTATATATATATATAGATATATTTACTTATATACATACATATGTACATATATTTTCATGTTATTTACTATACGCTGTATCGCGGGAATATCTGCACCAGTTGCTGATATTCCCTGATACACGCATACAAAAAAAAGCGTGGTCCCATACATCATCCATCCTCCATCCACACTCCACGCGGCACCTAGTCGTGTTCGTTGCATCTCTCTAGACGTCGACTGACTCGACATAGTGCTACACTCCATCGTCACCTCCACCCCCACCCCTTTATATATACACTACATATAAATATATATCTATAGCTACTATATTTACTTTCTATCTGTTAGCTTCCTTCTTAGTAAAAAGATAAAAAAAGGTATAAAAGTGAAAAGATAATCTTTGATTTGCAGGTACCCCGTCTTGCAAGTAGCAAGGCGTGTTTTGAAACTCTGTTTTGGCTAAAAGCCAAGGACACAATTTTGAGGGTGTGCCTCAAGAACAAGGATTACCAGAAAAAAACCTAAATAAGAAAAATACCAAAAACACAATAAATGAACGGAAGAGACGCATTTTAAGGAAAACGTAGAAACTCGACTTGAACCCCACTTCCCTGAGTTCGACCCTGGGCCTAAAAGCGACAAGATAAAATCAATTAAGCCAGGTTAAAAAATTTTGTAAAGAGATGGTTAGGTCTCAATTAGGTTAACCACAATACACATTTCGACGATAAAAATATCATATTAACAACCTATTCGGGTCGACCCATCACACTTTTTCTGGCGCCGTTGCCGGGGAGGTGCGCTTTCGAGTAAGTTTCTGTCAAATTCCTTTAAATTTGTCTCTTCTCTCTTCACGGGTATTGTTGTTTTTGGTGTGCAGGTGAACCTGGTGGAAGGAGAAGAAGGCTGACGAAGTCGAGGACGTGAGCAGATCCAAGGCGGGAATGAGAGCGTGAAGACGTCGACATCGCATTGGAGCTTCGCACACGATGCCGAACAAGTAGGTTTTCTTTTCTCATCAAATTAGGGTTAACTTGCCACCACAATAAAAAAAAAAATTTTAAAACTAAAAACTAGAAAAACTTCTTGGGATTTCCTGAGGGCAAGTGGATTAAAATTCACTTGATTGATTGGTTGTCTTCACTCCCACTGCCCTGGGATTTCCTGCCTTACTTCGCATAGCAAAAATCCGAGAATCTTGATTCTTAGATTTTTCGCCGTGGGAAGTATTCTTTGAGGCAAAGAAAAAGATTGCTTGTATCCCTCTTTTGCCTCACTTATCTTTAATTCAAGATCACATTTTTGGTGGGGAGACTTGGAATTGAGTCGATTCCAACCCCACCACGACTTTTCAAACTTGCCTGTGATTCGATCCTGAATACTTCAACCCCAACAATTTTAGTTTCTTTATCTGTTGGTTGAAGCCTTGTGTGTGGATATCTTTCTGGTGATTGGGAACACTTGAATTGAAGTGCTTTGGCTCCCTTTCACATTGGTATAAAATTGATTCACGCATCCACACATAGAAATCTCCATTTAGGGTAGCCCATTGCATTTTAGCATGCATTAACTAACTGATAATTGAAGAAGGGTTTCTTGGCTTTAGAAAGAAAACCTGTATTCTTGCAAAACCCGGAGATTGGTTGAATTGGTAATTCAGCAAAATCCTAAAATTCATACTACTTAAGGCTGAACTCTAAAAACCATTCGCCAATAAAAACTTCAATTCGGGGAGATTTCCCCGTTGCATGCTTGTTCTTACACACTCTTAAAATCAATCACTTGGGCATTACCCGTAAACAACGCCCTTCACATTCCAAAAGCACTTGACCCTAAGCCTCTAATTAAAATTGGTAGTAACTTGACCCTTTTTAAGGATTGGAGGTCTAACTACCTACGTGTAGCAGCTACGTGCTGGTGAGTTCCCGCGTGCTATCGGGTGTCTAAGACTGGGGCAAACGGCCTTTCAATCTGGCCCGGTGGTTCCGCGGTGCTCGCATTTGGTTCTGTAGTTCGTGATAGTAGGTAACTTAGATCTTTAAGTCTAAGGGAACACTATCGAGGTTAGGAACTTGATTGTATAGATTTGTAATCAAGTGTACCTTTGCGGCGTCATTTCTCTCATCTCTTTTCCCTACTCATCTCCTCAACTCTTCCTCCGGTAGTGCATGTTTAGGAGGAGGTCACAAAACCCTGAATTGCTTGTATTGACTGATAAATCTAGAAAAAGAGCCGAATCATCCTCCTCCTCCACAAACATGGCACACACCCCCACCTCACCACTTCGTCACAATTTCAATTCTTTCAACACCAGGCTTATCCCGAGAAACCCTGCAGGACCTTCCTTATCGAGTGTCGCGCCAAGCGACTCGGTAAGTCATGTGGAACTGGCTTCTGCGAGCTAGTATTTCAACACGGAGGACCAAGCCTCCGTGTACTCGGACACATATGCGGACACGTCTTCTGGCATAGAAGATGCCTGCACCCTGGGGAATAACCCATTTTCAGCCACGTATAACCCAGGGTGGCACAATCATCCCAATTTTGCATGGTCCAACAACCCGCAGCGTCGAAACCCTGCTGGTGGACCAATGCGATCGTCCGCACCCGTCATCCCAAGGGCCCAGTCTAATCCTATGGCAAATCTGCCATCAGGCCCTTGTGTACAGAAAACCAAACACGCATCAAAACCTCTTGATAAATTGATGCGAATGATGACGGAAATGTCAAAGCGCCATAAAGAAAACATGACCTCTCTTCAGCATTTGGCGCAGCAGAATGCTGAGATCAGTCAACTAAGCATGGCGACTCGATCTCAGGGCACTTTTCCCACCCAACCTGTTCCAAACCTGCAAAACTTTGTACCCTGTGGTCCGCAACCACAGGTACAACCTTCTCAGGAACAGGTTCATCAAATTCTGCAAGCTCCGAGTATTCCTCCAGGATTTCAGGTTAATCCCGCTGCAGCACCGCACTCTTATGCTGATAGTGATTACATCAAGGATGACACGTCTGACGAGGACGTGACTGTCAGTACGTGTATCGAACTAATTGGAGCCGATTCAGACTGCTGCGAATTACCTGACGACTGCCTGACCAACACAAACTGTGATGTTCCCCAATCCCTCCCTATTCCTGTACCTTCTCCTGACCAGACTTCTGACGAGGTTTTTTCCGCTTCCCATACCTTGTGGTCTGAGTCATCGCCGGGCTGCTCACAGTCGGTGCACACTATGGAAGATCGGATTGCCCTTTCTTTCCCGCTAAATCAGGCAAATTTGCAAATCCACACTGGGACCTTGAGCCCACATCTTACTCACCGGGGCTATTCCCTTTTGGATCCATCTATCCAAAAAGCCCCCCTTCTTGGCCAATTTAAGGGCCAACTTCCTCTTCCTGATCTGTTTTTTGATCCGCCTGGGACACTCTCGTCCCAGAAAATGCCAAATCTCTCACCATCCACCATTACTTTTCACGCCTCTATCGCGATTACTTCGCTTTTCTCTTCACCACCCACCATCCACCCACCCTTCCACCCTGATTTATACCCTGAACCTCAGCTCCTGTTACCCGATCTGTCATCCGTTCTCTGCCTTTCCCTGCATGCATATGAGGACATAGCATTGTTTGGCATGGGGGGATGGATAGGCATCCATAGGATCCAGGTATTTTATGGTATCAGACAATTACCACCTATTTATAAATATGCAAGAAAAAGAAAAAG
Source organism: Thalassia testudinum (assembly GCA_037157565.1). NCBI lineage: Eukaryota > Viridiplantae > Streptophyta > Magnoliopsida > Alismatales > Hydrocharitaceae > Thalassia > Thalassia testudinum. The sequence continues at coordinate 122,885,460 of JAZHRO010000014.1, read as the reverse complement.
GAAGAAAAAAAAAAAAAAATATATATAATAATAATAAATGGTGTTTAGTAATGATCTAAAAGCTGAAACAAAGAAATACAATAAGTGTTTATGGATATTCAACCTCTGTTTTGAAGAATTTCCAAGCCACAGAAGCTTGATTCGCTCAGGCTCGGCTTAATTCACTTAAAGCATTGACAAAATAGATCAAAATCTCTCCTAACTAAGAACATTTCTTGTACTTGAGACACCAGTATAGGATCCGTTGGTTTGCTTTTTCTTGAGAGCTTAAGTAAATTTGGTTCACACTACACATATCAGGAAAGACCAGGTGAACATAAGATCCAACCCTAGTGTTCATTAGGGAAGGTGGAGTCCTTACCTGTGCGCACAGGTAGACTTTTTATCCCAGGCTTTAGTCTTGTGTTTAGGAGCGACTCTTTCCATCAAAAAGAAACTCTCCCACCAAAAAGATAAAAAGTGTGCTTCAAAATGTGTTGTAAGAGATATACTGACACGTGTTTCAAAAAAAAAAAAAAAAGAGTTGTAAAAAAAAAAAAAAAAAAAAAAAAGAAAAAAAGAAGAAAGAAAAAAAAAAGAAAAGAAAAGAAAAAAAAGAGATGTTTTAAAAGAGTCAGTATATCTCATAAATATCTGTATACTTTGTTTTTCGGTGAGCCACAAAAAAAAAATCAGAAAATGGGAGTTGAGTTTTCCGTAATCATCTTAAGGGTCAATCGAAAAACACGAGCTGAAACTGGGACCAACTTGTACTTAAAAATTCGTGAAACCCTGGGAGTGAGTCTTAAGGTTCATCTGGTCAGTCTTGATCCTTCACTATGCACAACCATAATCTCTTGAGCTCTCAAGTACGGCAAAACCTCCTGGGTCCTGGAAATCGTACTTAAGGTTTAAATATCAAGAGTCCTAGTTAGTTGAGAGATAATCTTTGTCATGTAAGACTTAAAGTACTGGTAATCTTCTCTACAATTGGTTCTCACAATATCCGATAATAAACACACCGATATCATCTCAGAAGAAAATCTTCAGCTTAAGATCATTTCTAAATACGGTTTTGCTAGGGACTAGCAAAAGATAGGCATGGGGGTATATGTTTGCACCCCAAAACACGCCTGTAATAACGCCTTCTTGTGCTATTTTCTAGCATTAACTATGTATATTATGATCCTATAGTCGCATTTATAAAGACACTTGCATTCATGCATTTTATTGAGAAGAGGAAGAGGAGTGAAATAATGGCTTGCATATTAACATTTTTCTTCAAGTGCCTCCTAGCAAAATCCACCTCTTTTTATTTTTCCTCTTGATTTCTTCTTTTCTCTTCTTCCCACGGTTCATTTCTTCCACGCCATGCTGCATGCGATGCCATACCCTGCCAACACCTCTCCCTGCGGTTGCCACTCTCCAACACCTCTCCCTGCTGCTGCCATGCCTCCCCGCCACGCTCTCCTCCTCTATAAAGCCGCAGCTCTTCCTCGCGACGAAGAGGAGGGGGAGTTGCTGTAAAGACCCCACAGCCACCACCTTCCTCTCCACCGTTCTCCCCTCCCATACGCCGGCCCTCCGTCGAGGAGGCACCCAACGAGCAGGAGAAGCCACTGTGGTGCACACCACCACAGTGGGAGCACCACCGCCCAGCTCTTCAACGAGCCGGTGGGCGTGGTGTCTTCTTTTCTTTTCGTTTTCATCTCCGCGCCATTGCTGCCGCGTCAAGCTCCGAAGCTTGAAGCAGCAGCAGCAGCAGCCAAACCATGGCGGCGGCAGCAGCAGCAGCTCCCCTCGCTCCTCCGCGACCTTCCCCGCAGGTGCGCAACCCTCCGCGCGTGCCTGCAGGCCCGTTCCCCGCCTCCGTCTCCGTTCTGTCCACCCCGCATTGCACCCGTAGCCGGCCGCCGCGCGCACTGCAGCGGCCGGTTACGGCCTCGCGCCGACCCCTGCCCTCCTCCGCAACCCTCCGCGACCGACTGCAGACTCCCCGCCGCCTTCTCCGAGCGCGCCATCGCCCGCTCTCTGTCCTCGCACCCAGTCTGCAGGAGACGCCTCACGTCCTCTGCGCGAAGGCGCGGTGCACCGCGACGGTCAGATGTCCGCCTTCGCCTTTAGACGACGCGGCGTCAGACGTCCGCCGCCTCTTGCAGACGTCTTAACTCGCGTGTCCGCGATCTCTCTCTCTCTGCCGATCTCTCCCGCCCGCTCTCTCTCTGTCTGGTGCTCTCTCTCTTTTATTTAACTCACAGCAACACACACACACACACATTCACCGACGCACACACACATTCACCGAAACACACACACACACTTATTGTAACATATATGCATATATATATATATACATACATATATCTATATATATATACTTATATACATGGTATATCTATATAGTTATGTATACATACATATATATATAATATATATACATATATATATAATATATATATATATCTACTTATATATACATCTATATACTTATACATATACTTACATATATATAGACATATATACTTATATACATATATATATATATATAAATATCTATATACATATATATATACATATATATATATATATCTATACACCTATATATATAAACACATATATATAAATAAATATATATATCTATACATATATAACTATACATTTATATATATATATAGATATATTTACTTATATACATACATATGTACATATATTTTCATGTTATTTACTATACGCTGTATCGCGGGAATATCTACACCAGTTGCTGATATTCCCTGATACACGCGTACAAAAAAATGCGTGGTCCCATACATCATCCATCCTCCATCCACACTCCACGCGGCACCTAGTCGTGTTCGTTGCGTCTCTCTAGACGTCGACTGACTCGACATAGTGCTACACTCCATCGTCACCTCCACCCCCACCCCTTTATATATACACTACATATAAATATATATCTATAGCTACTATATTTACTTTCTATCTGTTAGCTTCCTTCTTAGTAAAAAGATAAAAAAAGGTATAAAAGTGAAAAGATAATCTTTGATTTGCACGTACCCCGTCTTGCAAGTAGCAAGGCGTGTTTTGAAACTCTGTTTTGGCTAAAAGCCAAGGACACAATTTTGAGGGTGTGCCTCAAGAACAAGGATTACCAGAAAAAAACCAAAATAAGAAAAATACCAAAAACACAATAAACGAACGGAAGAGACGCGTTTTAAGGAAAACATAGAAACTCGACTTGAACCCCACTTCCCTGAGTTCGACCCTGGGCCTAAAAGCGACAAGATAAAATCAATTAAGCCAGGTTAAAAAATTTTGTAAAGAGATGGTTAGGTCTGAATTAGGTTAACCACAATACACATTTCAATGATAAAAATATCATATTAACAACCTATTCGGGCCGACCCATCAAGTACCTCTATCCCTATTATCAATAATCTAACCTAATATACAAAAGGAAGCACACAAAGTATTTAAGCATCAAAAGGTTTTATGGTCTAGAATCAAAGTTAATACCTTAAAATTTTGCTAAGGGACTAGCAAAAGCTAGGGATGGGGTTATGATGGGAACACCATCATGAGCCATAACTAGCTCATATTGACCTAATTAAGTCAATAAATTCTCCTACATAACCACCAATGAGTCACAAGTCATTGCATAACCATTCTAAAAGAAAAATAAGAAAATAGGGTTAAAATTGTAATCTTACCAGCTCATCACGAATGCAATACAACCACAGATTTTCTCAGGGGTTAAATGAAGGTCAATTGGTCTTAAAAGGATAACAAGTGGGATAAGACATACAGAAAAGTATTTACACATGTTCTGAGAATTAAATGACTTTTGAAACCCTAAAAATAGACCTACCTAATTAATTGAGGTTTTGGTTAGTATAAAATTCACCTAAACCCTCTAAAATTCATAGAAAAATATTCTCTAGGGTTTAGAACTTTCAATTTGACCATCATAACCCGTTTTGATCCAAAATAGAACCATAGACAAACATTTGCCCTAATTTGGGTTTTTACATAGATTATCCTATCAAACATGGTAAAAACCAAAATCCAACTTCACCATTGAATTCCTTAAGTCCAAATTAGGTTTGTATCAAAATTTGGACCAAAGATGATTTTGTCTTGACCTAGTTTGCAAATTAGTCCAGTTAAATTTCATTTCTACCCTTAACTTTCAAAATCCTTTCATATAGGCCCCTAACTTTTTCGTCGTTCTCACAACCACATCCCTGCTGCCATTAAACCTATTCCTACTTTCTCTGACGACCTTAGAAAGGAATGAACTCCCTAAGTTCTTGAAGAATCCCTTCCAAATTTGAAAGGAAAGTTCGTTAAGAAATTCCCTTCATTTTGGACCTAATCTTAAGCCTTGAAACCTACCCAATCTCTCATGCGAATGCTTGAGAGATTTGGGTATGCGGAAAATTTCATCCCCTTTGAGCTTTCTAAGCTTGTGAAGCTTGCTTCCTAAGCTCTAACCAACCTCTGATGACCTATAGAAGACTCCCCAAATCACAACGGATTTCCTAAGCTTGAATTTAGCCAGAGAATCCCTCAAATTCCTCTCCTCGCCTCTGGTCGATTTGCCCTTCAAGCTCTAGTGACTTTCCCTACTTTCCCTTGTCATCTGACCACAATACCAGTGGTAGACTCTTCCTCCTTATCTTCCTCCGCATCGCGGAGCACCCGCCGGCTTGCCTACCCCCTTCATCCATGCCAATCACCTCTCTCTGAGCAGCTTCATCTCCGGCATTGGCTACATCTCAATCGGTGCCAACTCCGCTCCCCTTCATCTGCCTCCCCTCCTAAATAGCTCCCCAACTTCCCCTCTTCGTTTTATACCCTTGCCTCCTCGTTTCGACCGTCGACTCTCCCCGTCACCCTTTGTGTTCTACATCACCAGCGTACCTTTATCGAGCTCGCACGACCACTACACTCCACCAATCTGGCCGCCGTTCATCTCCACACCTTTGCTATGTTCCAAAGGGAAAAAGCCCTTTGGACTTCAAGGCTATTGGCCTCCCCACTACTCCACCGAACACCACACTATCGTACCTCACATTCCATCACCGTCCGGCCACCTCACCGCCGTTCAATTTCCCACCTCATGGCGAAGCTTATGAACTGTTTTAACTGGGGCTTTTAGACCGTTTTCATGTTTGCAGGTCCCAGGTCTCCGCTGCCATTATCGAAGCTTGGAGCGAAGCTCGAAGCTCTCTTCAAGCACCTACAAACCCCAGGCAAGGTTCCAGGCGTTGCGGAACACTTCCAGGAACACTCTCGCCTGGTCAATTGGTGCTGTTGATCGTTCCCTGCATAGGAATTAGGGGAAGGCATCAGTTGCAAGCGCACGTGAAAATGTGGGAGCTGATAGTCACACATCGGTTGCTGAGGAGCGCCTGCCATCATATAAATTGTATCTGTGCCTTAGGCTTATCGCCTCAGCATGCATAGGGGGTGAGGTCCTTGCACGCCCCCCTCACGCGCCTCGTCTGTGACATCTCCCCTGCGAATCTGGTGCACCCGAAAACCTGCCTAATCCCTGCACTCCTCTGCTGAAACCCATGCTCACAGCATTTGTCTCAAGTACGCTTTAGATCCGATTACCTGTATACCCTGTACTGTTGAAGGCTCTGGGAGAGCGTGACCCAGAGAGAGAAAAAGAGATTGCGTAGGGTAGGGGGAGGGTTTTGCTGCTGAAGACAATGGCTGACACTTAGCCAATTTGAGAAGTTCCCCTCCCCTGTGAGAACAAGGAGAATGAAGAAGAACAAGAAGAAGAGAAGAGGGAGCAGTAACAGAGAAAGAAGAGAAAGAAGGCTGTGCACTGTAGCAGCAACCATTTAAGCCATCTGATTAACCATTCAACAATCTGATATTGCTAAGCTTTATTTGATTGATACTATTGAGAAATTTATTGTTATTGTAAGGGGTATTTGGTGATTCAAATCTCTATTTTACATCCTTATTTTTGCACTATTGACATCTGTTTTCACTTCTATGTCATTATTGTTTAGAGTTTTAATAAAAATTGCTTATATTGCATTTTAATTACAATTCTTGAGATTTAAATTCCATATTTCTCCCTGTGTTCGACCTCGAAACCTTTTTGAATAATAAAATTTCTTTGTTTAAATAATATTTTGGCTATACTATAATGTGACATTCTGGAAACACCGATCCAGCGTCCGAACGCTAACCAACTCAGCTCAAGAAACAAAAGAGATTTTTTTTTTCTTTAGAACTAATGCACATATCCTAAATGCATGCAAATATTTATAGATGCTATAAAAATCCTTAGGTTATACCCCCATGCCTAAGACTGATAATGTCCTCGTTGGAAAAATAGAAGAATATCACCTCAGGGGGAGAGTGGGAGGAGCTAAGGCTCGTCGAGCCAAAGTGCATCCAAAACTTGGCCACCTGAAAGAGTAACATAAGGTTTAAGTGGTTGGTCCTTTACCTTAAAGCTCACTCCAGATGTAGGGTTCTGAATCTCAATTGCTTCAAGAGGGAAGGCATTGATAACAATGTATGGCCCATCCCAGTGGGACTTGAGCTTTCTTAGAAATAATTCAAGTCTGGAATTGAAAGCCAGACCCATCGGTAGGGCTCAAATGTCATTCTAATGATGTGCATATCATGGAAGACATTTATACGTTGCTTGTAAGCTTGAGAAGTTTCATAGGCTTCATTACGAAGCTCCTTAAGCTCACTTAACTCCAGCATACATGCCTTTCCCGCTTTATTCAGATTCAACTTAACATTTTTAGTAGCCTAATAGGCTTTGTGTTGGATTTCAACAGGAAGATGGCATGCCTTTCCGTAGACAAATCGGAAAGGAGACATGCCCAAGGGAGTCTTATACGTTGTTCTGTAGGACCAAAGAGCATCATTGAGCTTTTTAGACCAATCCTTACAATTAGGCCTGACGGTTTTTTCTGCAATCATTTAATCTCCCTATTTGACACTTCAAATTGTCAAATCGTTTGGAGATGGTAAGGTGTGGCTATCATGTGGTTGACTCCTAAATTTTGGAGTAGTCTTGTGAATTGCACATTCTTGTAGTGAGGTCCTCCATCACTTATCATTGTCCTTGGGCACCCGTACCAAGAAATGATATTAGCCTTAACAAAATCAAAGACTATGGAATGGTCATCGGTCCACATCAGTATGGCTTCTATCCACTTCGATACATAGTCCACAGCCACAAGGATGTACTCATATCCAAAGGACACAAGAAAGGGACCCATGAAGTCGATGCCCAAGATATCGAAGATCTTAGAGGGGAGAATAGGTTGCTGGGGCATCTCATCCCTTTTTCCAGTGGTTCCCGTCTGCTGGTAGTGTAGACATGCACCCACATATCTATGTGCATCTCAGAATAATGTGGGACACCAAAAGCTAGACAGAAGAACCTTATGAGCAGTCGCTTTTCCACTAAAATGTCCGCCACAGTGGAAGTCATGGCAGAAACTCAGAACACTTCTTTGTTCTTCGTCAGGGACATAACGATGCAAAAGCTAGTCAAGGCCTATTGCCATTAGATACTCATGGCAATATTATCACTCAGGTTCCTCCCAGAGATAATATTTAGCGTCAGCAAGAAACCTGTCTTGCTTTTGCTTGTCCCAAGTACTGGGGTAATGTCTGTGACCAGATAGTTCAATATGTCAGCAAACCAAGGAGTTCTGGCCTCCATTGCCATTAGATACTCATCAGAGATAGTCTCTTGGATACCGCCAACAGGGGTTGATGCCTCAATAGGGATCTTGGACAGATGATCTGCTACCACATTCTCAACTCCTTTCTTATCTTTAATTTCTAGGTCAAACTCCTAGAGTAGTAGAATCTAACGAATTAGGCAAGGTTTGGTGTCCTTTTAAGCAAGAATATGCTTGAAAGCAGAATGATCAGTGAACACCACAATCTTGGATCCTAAAAGATAAGACAAAACTTTTCCAAAGCAAGCACTACAACAAGAAGCTCCTTTTTAGTGACCATGTAGTTTTGCTGAGGATCTGTAAGGGTCTTGCTAGCATAATGCAACACATGAGGTTTGCCGTCAACCCTTTGACCTGAGATCGCTCCCACTGCAAAGTCAGAAGCATCACACATTGGCTGAAACGGTAGGGTCCAATCTGGTGCTTCGAGAATTGGCATGGCAATAAGGGCATTCTTCAAGAATTGGAAAGCCTTGCCACATCTATCATCAAAATCGAAGGAAATATCCTTCTCTAATAGGTTGTAGAGTGGCTTAAAGATTTTACTGAAATTTCTAATGAAGCTCCTATAGAACCTAGCATGGACAAGGAAAATCTAACCTAATGAAAATTGGTGGGTGATGGAAGCTTAGAGAGGGAATCAATTTTTGCGGCATCCACCTCCAATCCTCTCTTGGAAACTACATGCCTTAACATAATGCCCTGCTAGACCATAAAGTGGGTTTTCTCCCGGCTAAGCAGCAGCTCTGCCTCTTCGTAATGGGTTAACACTTTATGATGGTGCGAAAGGCATAGGTCAAACGACGAGCAGTAAATGGAAAATCATCCATGAAAATCTCAACAAACTCATCAATCATATCAAAAAAGATAGCCATTATACAACGTTGGAAAGTGGTAGGAGCAATTCATATTCTGAATGGCATTCAACGAAACGCAAATGTACCATGTATTCTTGTGAAGGTAGTATACTCTTGGTCCTGTGGAGAGATGGCTATCTAATTATACCTAGAGTACCCTTCAAGAAAATAGAAGTACTGCTTCCCTGCTAGTCGTTCTAAAATCTGATCAACAAATGGTAAGGGGAAATGGTCTTTCTAGGTAGCAGTGTTCAAATGGCGATAATCAATGCAGACCCACCAACCAGTTGAGGGTCTAGTGGTTACCAACTCTCCTTGATCGTTTTATTCCATAGTGATTCCCACCTTTTTGGGCACCACATGAATACGAATGGCCCATTTACTATCTAAAATGGGATAAATAATTCCAGCATCCAGCCATTTCAGAATCTCCTTTTTAACAACCTCATGCATATTGGGGTTAAGCCTTCTCTGCTTGTCTTGGAAGGGTTTCACAGACTCTTCCGTGTATATATGATGCATGCAAAGGGAGGGATCAACACCCTTAATATCAATAATTGACCAAGTAATTGCTTCCTTGTGCCTTTGTAAGCAGTCAAGCAGAGCTCCCTCATATGATTCAGATAATGCAGATGAGAAAATAATGGGGAGCGTGTCGTTAGGGCAAAGGAAAGCATACTTCAATGGGCTTAGGAGGGGTTTCAGCTCCAACTCAAGAGCCTTTTAAATTGAGGGTTTAAGTTGAGATGTCCCTGCCTCAGGTAGCAAAACTGCTTTCACGGTCCAGGGAGGGGATAGCGACTCTATGTGTAGCCACAGTAACTCTTCTAATTTGGGTATATCTCCTTCAGTTTCTTTAATATTCAGAGGATGGTCCTTAGATATGACCTTTTGATGGAGATCTCTGTATAAGAGTATTGGGGTAGTCTTCTCAATGATTTAATCAACCACCTCAATCTGAGAACAATCTTCAAATTCGGATTGCTTGTAGGTATCAAAAACATTCAATTGAATTTTTTTGTTCCCAAAGACCATTTTAAGTGCCCCCGATCTACAATTGATAGAGGCATTGGCTGTGGCTAAGAAGGGGCATCCCAGAATAATGGATGGCTTGGTGGGCTTATTCGATGGGTCAGTATCAAGAACAAGAAAGTCAACAGGAAAGAAGTCCTCCACTCTCACCAGGAAATCTTCCAATAATCCCCGCGGTGTCTTAAGCGATCTGTTTGCAACATGGAGGATGACTGGACTTGGCTTTAGCTCACCTCCTACGAAAATGTCATAGATAGAGCTTGGTAAAATGTTCACCCCCACACTCAGATCGAGCAGAGCTTCGTCAATGTGTTGGTTACTTATAACCACTAAAATATACATGGCCCATGGGTCTTTCATTTTCGGGGGTGTTCCATGTTGGAGAACCGAGTTAACATGGTCAGGCAGGATGACCTTAGCATGGACCTATCTCCTAGATCAGCGCTTCCAGGTGCGCAGGTGCTAGGACGGTTTTCGCTTTTGAATAATGTGATTAAGATGATTTGTCATTTTAGTAACAAAGTGGTGGAAAACTACTTAACAAAACAATTACAATAAAAATTAACCACTCACAAAAGAGCAGGTCATGTCAGAAGGAGATAATGATGCAATAAATTCATGAATATTTTTCTCGTATTCGTTCAATCAAGTGCGAAATCATAGTCAAATCTAACATGAAATGCGACGAAAAGAAGACACACAATAACTAAAAAATGTAAGGTTATATGTGCAATTTTTCCTCATTGAAATATTCAATAAATATGTGATGAATCACTATAAATTCCAATTGACAAGCATTAGAGAGAATTTATGCACATCTAAACCCAAAACTAATGTCAAAAGATGTGAAATACAAAAGCCAAGCAATTATGAGAAAAGATGAGCATGAAGTTGCAATTTCACTCAATATTTCAAATATTAAAATAAAATTGAAAGTTTGGCAGTGGCATTCAAATGTAAATATTAACTAACCCAAAAACAGAGGATTTGGTTCCTTTATGTGTGTGCAAAGAGGAGGCGATGGCGGCTCGCGGGAAGCTCGGAGAAGGACAAGCACGACGAGAGCTTTTCGATGGTGGTGGTGGTGCTTCGAACGGTTGCCAGTGGTCACCAGCCAGAGTGGAAGAGGCCACCAGCGGTGAGGCTCTTCGATCAGCTGTCGAGTGGTCGATTAGTGCAGCTGGAAGCGTGGTTGTGCTCGAGGAGTCATGGTGAGCCCGATGGAGTTCTCGACATGAAGTTTTCAGGTCAGATTTGATGGCTATGTTTGTGGTAGCTTTTGGGTACCTTTGTTGGCAAGGAAGAAGAAGAAGGAGGAGGAGGAGGAGGAGCTGGGTGTGTGCACAAGCGACGACACCGGCTGGAGTATAGCACGCTATGTGTGCGCTGCTGGTAGGTGAGGCTGGTTACTGCTACTGGGAGCGCGGCTTGGGCTGCGGAGAGTGTGCGACAGTTGCTATGGGTAGCATGTGCACGCAGCAGTAGCAGGCACGGGAGGTGCTGGAGGGTACGCTGCTGTGCATGCTACGTGTGGTGGGGGGCGTTGAGGAACGTGCGTTGTGCGTGAGTAGTGCTAGTGAGGAATGCGTGCCATGCGCAGATGGCTGGTGAGGGCACTGGTGCTGCTGGTGATGAAGTGAGGGCTTGTGGTGGTGCAGGTGCTGGTGTGTCAGCGGATTAGAGATGAAGGCGCGTAGGGGTAGGCATGTGCGCTGGAGGTGGGATGCACTGGAGGTGGCGTGAGTTGCTGGCTGAGGTGATGAGGAGTTGCAGAGACTCTTGGCGGTGTGGGCTGTCACCCCACAAACCCACGGTGGTGGAGTCATACTGCCGCGGTGGGAGGCTGGTGGTATGGAATGGAAGAGGAGCAAGGTCCTCTAAGCACATTGAGGAACAAAGGGGTGGTGCCCTCTTCCTCAACGGCAGCTCTTCCTTCTCCTTTTGTAGCCACGGCTACACGGATTTGAAATTTAAAACACCGTAGAATGAATGTGATGCGTAGGAGGAGGAGGCGGAGCCGGAGGAGTTACCTGTGCAAAGGAGAAGAAGAATAAAAGAACAAAATAATTAGGGTTATTTATACATAACTCAACTTCTATGTTAATTAAATTAGTGCACCTAATTATTTAACTAATTAAATGCATGCAACCCTAGGTTAATTTTAAATGCATGAATTATGTACTTAAGCAAAAAATATGAATTAATTTATTTACATCCTAATGTATACTATCTAAATGTTAAAAGTAACTTAATGTCTAGACATTTAGATACTTAAATAGCCCACAAATATGGGTTAATCAAATATCCCCATGCCAAGTTTTTGCTAGTCCCTAGCAAATCCAAGCAAAACCTAGCGCTCCAAGTAAACTAGCCAACCCAATCAGTCTTCCTTTAGAAACATATTAAGTTCAGACTTTAGACCTAAGGCTCCAAAGTAGTTGCTAAGTTATAGACTAGGTCCGCTAAGGACGAGTTGCAGGCACAAGTTTCCCAGATTTCTGACTCTACCCTAAGGTTTATTGATCGCTAAGATTAAAGCATCCGTGCATGTGCATTGGTCTGAATTATTTGAGGTTCTTATGACTGCCAACCTAGAAAGGAAAAAGGATATGTATATATATATTATATTATATATATATATATTTTATTTGATTCCTCTAAGTCTAACCTCAGATCTGCTATCAACACGGTCTGTGTCGGATTTATTGTCCCCATCACCGTACCTCGAAGGGTGCCTGGCTTTCGATGCTTCGAGATAGCACCACTCATAGCAACCCCAAGAACTCTTGGCAATCAACACTTCGAGATAGTATCGCCCACGGATTTCATAAGCGAATTCAGGCCTGTGGCAATCGGCACTTCGAGATAGGGCCGCCCATGGTACCTGAACCGCACAATGCGCTTACATGCCCCTAGTAGGATGGATATCCTAAGAGACAAGCACTGAGTTGGTAATATGTTATCATCGCATCCTCAATGTGTGTATATACTCTACCTCTCCTGCGACAGGAACTCTTCCAATCAAATTGTGTTTTCAAGCCTCTCCTAACTAAAAACTAAGAGAACCAAGTTTCTTTTAAGAAATGAATTAAGGTGATTACTTACATACACAAAACCAAGTGTGTGAAATTTGGATGCTTGGGTTACAAGGACCCGTAAACCAAAAGGTATAATAAGACACTAGGTACTACCCCACCTTTTAACTCAATCCCTAGCTTTCCTTCCTCAACCTCTTGAGTAATGGTCCGCAACTTAACTCCTTAAGTTTTTAAGTCCACAAAGGACCCTAGAGGTCTAAAGGTAGTAGCTCACTTAGCTTCTAAAGTTTGACCCTAGAATCAACTTAGTCTAACCTAGAGTTCTGATTTTCTTAAGAAAGCAGGGCCTAGCCAGTTAAGCTCAAAACTTTTATTTTATTTTATTTTATTTTTTATTTTTAAAATGCAATTTCCACGAATGAATGCAAAATGTAAACATGCTACAAACAAAATGCCTCAGGTCCTCTCACCATGCCTGGTTCAAATAATGTCCTCATTTGAAACAAAAATAATTAAAGGAAGATATTACCTGAGGTGGAGAATGGTAGGAGCTAAGGCTCCTCAAGACTAACCTCGTCAACCAGATGGCCATCCAAAGTAATTTATGGTTTTAACGACTGACCGTTGACGAAAAGGGGAGTTGCTGAAGAGGAAGGGCTTTTAATCTCCACAGCTCCATGCAAAAGCACTTTAGTCATTATGTAAGGCCCATCCCAATGAGATTTTAACTTCCCAGGAAAAAATTTAAGTCCAGAATTGAAAACCTAGACTTGTTGGTTGGGCTCAAAGGTCTTTCGAAGTATATACTTATCATGCAAAACCTTAGTTCTTTCTTTATAAGCTTGAGAGGTGTCATAAGCATCATTCCTCAACTCCTCAAGCTCACTTAATTCCGGAAGTCGTGCCTTACCCTCCTTCTCTAAATCCATGTTAACACTTTGAATAGCCCAAAGTGCCCTTTGTTCCAACTCAATAGGTAAATGGCATGCTTTCCCATACACAATCCGAAAGGGAGAAGTACCCGAAGGGGTCTTATAGGCCATTCGATACGCCCACAAAGCATCATCGAGCTTTTAGGACCAGTCTTTCCTATCAGGTCTAGCGGTCTTTTCTAAAATATTTTTTATCTCCCTATTCGACACTTCAACCTGGCTACTCGTCTGAGGATGGTAAGGGCTAGCGACCTTATGAGTCACTCCCAGACTCCTGTTTAGCCGATTGAAGTGGTGGTTTCAGAAATGAGGTCCCCCATCACTTATAATGGTCATGGGGCAACCGAAACGAGATATGATATTGGCCTTCACAAATTTCAAAACCACAGAGTGGTCATTTGTGCACATAGGAATGGCCTCTATCCATTTAGAGACATAATCAACTGTCACCAAGATATATTCATAACCATGGGATGAAGGAAAGGGGCCCATAAAGTCAATTCCCCACACATCAAAAATTTCAACAGATTGAATAGGGTGTTGAGGCATTTCATTCCTCTTCCCAATCGTTCCAGTCCATTGACATCTAATACAGGCCTTAACAAAATTATGAGAATCCTTAGATAAGGAAGGCCACCAAAAATCAGACTGGAGAACCTTAAAAGTAGTTTTCTTAGCACCAAAGTGTCCTCCACAATGAAGTTCATGGCAAAAACTCAGCACACTTTGTTGTTCCTCTTCGGGTACACAACATCTCAATACTTGGTCTTGTCCAATTCTAAATAATTTTGGCTCTTCCTAATGAAAATATCTTGCTTGGGAAATGAATCTCTTTCTTTTCTGCTCATACCAAGAGCCTGGAGTTTTTCTAGTGACCAAGTAATTTATGCTATCTACATACCAAGGTAAAGTTGGTGTTATCGCCATTAGAGTTTCATTGGGAAATGTCTCGCGGATGTCTTCGAAAAGAGTCATTAAGTGGAAGGCAAGACAGGTGGTCAACCACAACATTTTCTACTCCTTTCTTTTCACATATCTCCAAGTCAAATTCTTGAAGGAGTAGGATCCACCTAATTAGACATGGCTTAGAATTTTTCTTAGCAATGAGATGTTTCACTACCGCATGATCAGTGAAAATAACCACCTTAGACCCAAGTAGATAAGACCTAAACTTCTCCAGAGCAAAAACTACAGCAAGTAATTCTTTTTCAGTGATGGTGTAGTTTTGCTGAGGTTCGGTTAAAGTCTTGCTGGCATAATGCAGCACATGAGGTCTTCCTTCAACCCTTTGTCCGAGGACTACTCCCACTGCATAATCCGAAGCATCACACATCAGCTCAAATTGGAGTGTCCAATTAGGAGCTCGGAGAATAGGTGCACAGATCAGGGCCTCCTTCAGAGTTCGAAAGGCCTCGACAAACTTTGAATCAAAATTGAAGGACGATTCCTTCACCAACAAGTCACAAAGTGGCCAAGAAATTTTACTAAAGTTTCTAATAAAGTGCCTATAAAAGTCGGCATGGCCCAAAATGGATCTAATCTGTTTAACATTCATGTGCAATGGGAGTTTGGAGATAGAATCAATGTTGGCTTTATCTACTTCCAACCCTCGCTCAGACACAACATGCCCAGGTACTATTCCTTTCTGTACCATGAAATGGCTTTTCTCCCAACTGAGGACTAAACCAATCTCCTTACATCACTTCAACACATTCTGCAGGTGCTGGAGACACTGGTCAAAAGACAAGCCATAAATGGAGAAGTCATCCATAAACACTTCAACACACTCGTTAATCATGTCCGAAAAAGTAGACATCATACACCACTGGAAGGTTGCAGGGGCATTACATAATCCAAACAGCATATGCTTGAATGCAAAAGTACCGTAAGGACTCGTGAATGTCATCTTCTCCTAGTCATCAGGAAAGACTGCAACCTGGCTGTACCCAGAATATCCATCGAGGAAGCAATAGTACTTATTCCCTGCCAATTTCTTGAGAATTTAATCAATAGAAGGCAAGGGAAAGTGAACTTTCGGGGTAGCGGTGTTCAGCTTGCGGTAATCAATACAGACCCTCCATCCAGTTGAGGGTCTAGTGACAACTTGTTCACCTTGGTCGTTGAATTCCACAGTAAAGCTTGCTTTCTTTGGCACCACATGAATAGGACTTACCCATTTACTATCTTCAATGGGATATATGATCCCAGCATCCAACCACTTTAGGATTTCCTTTTTAACCACCTCCCTCATAGTAGGGTTCAAACGTCTCTACATGTCCCTAAATGGCTTCATGGAATCATCTATATAAATGTGGTGCATGCAGAGTGTAGAATCTATACCCTTAATGTCAGCAATGCTCCATGCAATAGCTTCCTTGTACCTAGACAAGCATTCAATCAGGGCTCCCTCCTATGCCTCAGATAGCACAGCTGAAATGATAACGGGGAGCGTATCAATGGCACCTAGGAAGATGTACTTGAGAGTGTCAAGGAGGGGTTTCAACTCAAGGTCAGGGGCTTCTATGGTTGAGGGTTTCATAATAGATGTCCCCATCTCAGGTAGCAAATCTACCTTAGGCAGAGAGGATGGGGGAAGAGACTCAACAGAAACACCCAGCAATTCCTCAAGTTCTAGTATATCCCCTTCACATTCCGCTAAGAGATAGGAATGCTCATTTAGCATGACATGCTGAAGGGGATCATCACATAACATTGCAAGGGTTGCCTCTTCAATCAGGCCATCTATCACCACAACTTAAGGATAATCCTCAAGTTCAGCTTGTTTGTAAGCATCAAACACATTAAGCAGGATTTTCCTGTTCCCAAAGCCCATTTCCGTTGCCCCATTATTGCAATTGATTGAAGCATGAGAAGTTGCAAGGAAGGGGCAGCCCAAAATGTCAGAGGGTTTGATCGGCTTGTTGGTAGGGTCAGTGTCGAAAACTAAGAAGTCAACGGGAAAGAAGAAATCCTCCACTCTTACGAGGATATCTTCCAAAATTCCCTCTGGTGTCTTAAGTGCTCGATCTGCAACTTGAAGGATTACTGGGCTAGGCTTCAGATTGCCTCCCCCAAGTTGTTCGTACATGTAGCTCGGAAGAATGTTCACCCTCGCACCTAGATCAAGAAGAGCCTCATCAATTTGTAAGTCACCAATAACTACTGAGATGTATGGGGCTCCTGGGTCCTTAACTTTCGGGGGTGTGCCATGTTGAACAATTGAGTTAACAGAATCAGCTAGGACAACTTTTGATTTTACCTGTTTCCTAGATTGCTGCTTTTTCATGCACAGGTCCTTTAAGAAGCGGGCATAAGACAGAATCTGCCTGATAGCTTCAAGCAAAGGCAGGTTAATCTACACTTGCTTGAAAGTTTCCACAATCTCATCCATCTTATCTTTGGCTCCAGATGAGCCAGCAAAAGTCTTCCCAGAGGTGGATAAGTGCTCTAAAAAGGGCACTCTCGATGTTTGGGTGGAAGGGTTGTCATGTCGAGTAAGGAGTGGAACGGGGTCGACTTCTTCTGTTGGGGCGATTTCAAGCGGAGAAGATTTGGGCAAGTCTTTTCTGGTGGGGTTGAAAGTTAGGGTGGATGGTTTTTTAGGGGGTGAGACTATAGGAGCATCGAGTTTGGAAATTTCTTTCCCACTCCTCAGAATAGTCACCGCCTAAGCATGCTCCCTAAAGACAATCCCTTTTCCTTTAGGATTCTCCTCAGCAGCACTGGGGAGGTTCCTAGTTTCCCTCTGTCTAATGGCCTCAATAAGGTGTCCTATTTGTGATTTCATCTCATGTATAGCCTTGTCATGAGATTGGATGATGGCACTTTGACTTTCTTGCATGGTTTTCAACATTGCCTTCAATTAATCCATCTCAGAGGTCTTAGGTTGGGCAAAGGTCTGAGGTTGGTTCATTTGATGATTTTGAAAGGATTGTGGTTTATAATTCCCTGAATTTGAGACATTTCCTTGTCTCCATGAAAAATTTGGGTGGTTCCTCCATCCCGCATTATAAGTGTTGGAAAAAGGGTCATTACGAGGTCTAGGACAAAACCCTTTAGCGGCATTCAGATCTGCTTGTACAAGCTAAGGGAATTGGGAGGCCAAGTAGCAATCCACAGTGGCATGTGTATTGCCTTGGCAAATTGAGCATTCGGAAGCTTGGGTTGTAGAGGTGTTAGATACGAATTGACTCAGGTTCAGCATAAGCGTTTCCATGTTTTGATTCAATAATTGAATCTGATAGGCTAAATTCTGGGTGTCCCTTGCCTCATTCACGTCCAACTTTCTTTGCATGAGAGTGGGTTTCCTATCCATGTAGGTAGAATTCAAGTGAATAAAATTCTCACTCAAAGTATCGAAAAGGTTCCAAGATTCATCCTTAGTCTTAGATAGAAAGGTTCCTACACAGGCACCATCCGTAATTTGCCTATGCGAATGATTAAGTCTAATATAGAACCTTTCAACCAGTTGCCACTTAGGCACCTGGTGATGTGGACAAAGTCTCAGCAAATCATTAAAGCGCTCCCACGCATTATGGAAAGCTTCCCCATCATTTTGAACAAAACTCATAATTTCCCTCCTAAAGTGATTGGTTTTGCTCATGGGGAAGTACTTCAAAAACTCCTTCTTCAGGGCATCCCAAGTGTTAATATCATCAAGGGTGTGATACCAATACTTGGCTTTATCCTTAAGGGAGAACGGAAAGAGGGTCCGCATTTGAGCGTCATCAGTAATGCCCTACAGCTTCACCATGGAACAGTCCTCGGTGAATTTCTCTATATGCCTGTAAGGGTCTTCCCTAGCAGTACCATAAAAGCAGGGTAGCAATGATATGGTACTGCTTTTGATCTTAAGGATTGTCCCCTCCAAGTCTACATAGTGCAGGGCCAGCTTGATTGGTTGGAATGAAATATTCCTTAAGGCTCCTTTGACTGGCCATTTCTACCCTTGGAAGGTTTCTTCTTAAGATTCTTTCAGGTTCAGGATCAAACACAAGTTGTCTCCTAAGAGAACGCCTACCAAGCATGCACTACAAACACAATTCAAAAGGACTTGTTTGGTCTTTACAAAGTTAGGCTTTTGACTTTAGTGCAAATTGTAGGTGACAAAGCAAGTTGCCTAATCAATTACGCACCTATTATCAACCTTTGAAATGCCTAAAAGGACCTACTTGGAGCTTAGGTGTTCTTCCCTAAATCTCAAATGGTAGAGCAAATACAAAGACGGAAGATCGAGGGATGCAAATTGGCCTAAGCCTTCCTTTGAAGATGTGCTTTCATGGTGCTTCTCAACTACCCCAAAAAATCCATGACAGGGTATCCCCCACTTTGGATTTACAAAATTCTTGATCTCAAGTTCCGAGCACTTCGGAATCCAACAGTAGGGGGGCTCTTGTCTTAGTAGTTCTAAGACTTAGGAGTGTCTAAATGCATGCCATGGTGCAAAAGATATAAGTGTGTATACACCGCAAAAAAGATTTTGAATTTTGAATCGCACGCCACATTTGAAAATCAGGTCCTTGATTTTTAAATGTCCCTCTTTTAATTAGTCCTTTGTCAAGAATATATGTGATGACTTGTTAGATCACTTCAAGATAGATTATGTGGTCTAAAAATTAATTCAAATGCATTTGCATGACAGGCAGAAATGTGAAGTTAGAAATGCATACCTGATTCCAGCATTCTTCAAGCAAAATGCAAGATAGGAAATTAGCTCCAGATGCTGCTCATTCTATCCTAAATGATTCGACCTATGGGCAGGCAACTTCTAGCAGGTACCTTGTGTTTTTTTTTTTTAGTTTTTTTTAGCTACTTATGCACAAGCAAATTAAGGGTAAACAACCCACAAAATAAATTAAAAACCTAGATCTAGAGAAATGGGAACAGGTTCCCAAAAATCAACCCCAATTACTACAAGGGCGAGAAAACAGAATTAAAACTTATGACACAGAGAATCTCCTGTGGAGGCAGGATCCAGGCCTCCTTCGTCTTCCCCACGTGTAAGCATCGCTCAAGGTCGACGTCTTCTCCCAAATGTGCCTGTCACCTCCATCAATTTCCTCGCTCAAATTCCTCGCACAGAAAAAATAATAAATGGTCAGATCACTGTGCAATAAGAAATAATCAGAAATAAAATCCGGTGAAATTATTACGTCTGCTGCTTCCCCAGCAACAGTGCCATTTACTAGGATGGTTTTCACTTTCGAATAATATGATTAAAATAATTTGTCATTTTAGTAGCAAAGTGGTGGAAAATCGCTTAACAAAATAATTACAATAAAAATTAACCACTCACAGAAGAGCGGGTCATGTCCACAAGGAGGCAATGATGTAATAAATTTACGAATATTTTTCTTGTATTCGTTTAATCAAGTGAGAAATCCATAGTAAAATCTGACATGAAATGCGACGAAAAGAAGACACAATAACTCAAAAATGTTAGATTATATCTGCAATTTTCCACACTAAAATATTCAATAAATATGTGATGAATCTCTGTAATTATCAATTAACAAGCATTAGAGAGAATTTGTGCACATCTTAACCCAAAACCAATGTCAAAAGATGTAAATAACAAAAGCCAAGCAATTATGGGAAAGGATGGGCATGAAGTTGCAATTTCACTCAATATTTCAAATAATAAAATAAAAATAAAAGTTTGGCAATGGCATTCAAATGTAAATATTAATTAACCATAAAGTAGTGGATTTAGTTCCTTTGTGTGTGCGCGAAGAGGAGGCAATGGTGGCTTGCGAGAAGCTCAGAGAAGGATAAGCATGACGAGAGCTTTCCGATGGTGGTGGTGGCACTCCGAACGGCTGTCGGTGGTCATCAGCCGGAGTGGAAGAGGCCACCAGTGCTGAGGCTCTCCGGCCGACCGTTGATTGGTGCAGCTGGAAGCGTGGTAGTACTCGGGGAGTCGGGGCAAGTCTAATGTAGTTCCCAACGTGAAGTTTCGAGGCTGGATTTGATGGCTGCGTTTGTGGTGGCCATGGGTACCTTCGTCGGCAAAGAAGATGAAGAAGGAGGAGGAGCCGAGGGTGTGCACAGGCGACGACACTGGCTAGAGTAGAGCATGCTATGTGCGTGCTACTGGTGGGCGAGGCCGGTGGCTACTGTTGGGCGCGCGGCTTGGGCTGCGGAGAGTGCACGATAGTTGTTGCAGGCAACGTGCGCACGTAGCAGCAGCAGGCACGGGAGGTGCTGAAGGGCGCACTGCCGCACGTGCTGCCTGTGGTCGGGGGCACTGAGGAACGCGCACTATGTGCAGGTGGCTGGTGAGGGTGCTGGTGTTGCGGGTGATGAGGTGAGGGCGTACGGTGGTGTAGGTGCTGGTGCATGGGCTGATTGGAGAGGAAGGCACAGAGGGGTAGGCGTGTGCACTGGAGGTGGGATGCACTAGAGGTGACGTGAGTTGCTGGCTAAGGTGAGGAGGAGTTGCAGAGAGTCTTGGCGGTGTGGGCTGTCACCCCACACACGCACGGTGGTGGAGTCGTACTGCCACAGTGGGAGGCCGGTGGTATGGAATGGAAGAGTAAGGTCCTCTAAGCACAGTGAGGAACAAAGGGGTGGTGGCCTCCTCCTCAGTGGCAGCTCTTCCTTCTCCTTTTATAGCCACGGCCACACAGATTTGAAATTCAAAATGCCATAGAATGAATGTGATTTGCAGGAGGAGAATTAGGAGTTGGAGGAGTTACCAGTGCAAAGGAGAAGAAGAATAAAAGAATAAAATAATTAGGGTTATTTATACATAACTCCTTAACTTCTATGTTAATTAAAATAGTGCACCTAATTAATTAACTAATTAAATGTATGCAACCCTTGGTTAATTCTAAATGCATGAATTATGTACTTAAGCTAAAAATATGAATTAATTTATTTACATCCTAATGTATGCTATCTAAATGTTAAAATGAACTTAATGTCTAGACATTTAGATACTTAAATAGCCCACAAATATGGGCTAATCAGTAGGTCCTTTACAAACTTGGCATAGGATGGGATCTGTTTGATAGCTTCCAACATAGGCAAGTTGATCTAGACTTGACTAAAAGTGTCCATAATCTCTTTTGTCCTATCCTTGGCTTCAGATGAACCAACAAAGGATTCCCCAAGAGCAGATAGGCGCTCTAGATAGGGCACCCTCAGCTTCAGGGTAGAGGGGTCGTCATGGTGGGAAAGGGGTGGTGGAATGACAACATCCTCAGGGTGGGTGATTTCAAGCGAGGGAGAGCAATGTGGCTTTTCCTCGGTGGAGATGGAAGTCGGGTCTGGTGTAGGAGGGGAATCCTAAGAGGTGACCGTAGGAGTGCTATCAGGCTTTTCAATTTTCTTTCCACTCAGCATGGTCACAGCTTGGCCGTGCTCCCTAAATATGACCCCCTTGCAATTTAGGTTTTACTCAGAAGAGCTAAGAAAATTTCTCGGATCTTGTTACCTAACTGTCTAAGTAAGATGACCAATTTTTGATTGGATATCAGTAATCATCTTATTCTAAGATTGGATGACCACATTCTGATGCTGTTGCATTGCTTTCATCTTGTCTTTAAGTTCATCCATCTCAGAAGGTTTATTCTGAGGAAGGTTTGCATAGGATGGTTGGCATATGGGTTGGGGAGGTAGGGGTCTTGCATTCCCTGAGTTGGAAGCATCACCTTGCTTCCATGAGAAGTTTGGATGGTTCCACAACCCCAGATTATCGGTATTAGAATACGAGTTATTACAAGGAGGTGGGCAGGAACCTTGGGCAGCATTCAGGTTGGCCTAAATCAACTCAGGGAATTGATTTGCCTAGTGGCACTCCGCAATGGCATGCATTGCACTTTGGCAAATGGAGCATTCACTTGAAGCCTAAAAGATAGAGGCTGCTTGCGAGTTCATGCTGGGGTTTGCTAAAAGCCTATCAAAGTTTTTGTTCAACAATTGAATCTGATAAGCCAAATCCTGAGCAGCGCCAACTTCATGGGCCTCTGTCTTCCTCTGCAAGATTGATGGTTTTCTTTCTTGATAGGCAAAGGACATATTTATAGAATTGTCACTTAATGTTTCAAATAATGCCTAGGCTTCATCCTCAGTTTTGGTCATAAAGATTGCTGCACAGGCTACATCGATGGTTTACCTATGCCTTTCAGATAATCCATTACAGAACCTTTCGACCAACATCCATCCTGGCACATGATGGTGGGGGCATAGCATAAGAAGGTCATTAAAGTGCTCCCAAGTCTCGTAAAATTGCTCCCCTTCATGTTGAGTAAAACCCACAATCTCTCTTACATAATGGTTAGTCTTACTCATAGGAAAATACTTTTTCAAAAATTCTCCCTTAAGGGTAGCCTATTCATTTACCCTTGCATCGAGGGTATGATACCAGTGCCTGGCCATATCCTTAAGGGAGAACGGAAAAAGAGTCCTCATCAAGGCTTCATCAATAAAGCCCTGGAGCTTCATCATGGAACAGACCTCAGTGAATTCCTCAAGATGCTTGTAGGGATCCTCCCTAGCAGTACCGTAAAAAGAGGGGAGCAAAGATATGGTACTGCTCTTGATTTCATATGGATTATCCACTCCAGGTCTTCAGATAGGTAGGGCTTGGTGGGTTGTATGGAGGAAGTAGTCTCTCATGGTTCTGTTATTTTCACCAACCCTAATCTCTTCATGTCTTTCTTTAGCCATTTTTCTTCTTTCTTCGTTGGCTTTCGTAATAATTCTCCCAAGCTTAGGGTTGAAAAGAAGACCATTTCTAAGAGAGCACCTACCAACCATACACCAAGCAAACACAAGTCAAGAGGTCTTTTGTTAAGTTAAATCACTTTATGCCCTCTTCCAACCTTTCTAGTTTGGCTAAATGGAGTCAAGGCAGTATTTCTCCATTCCCACGTAAGTGGTATAAGATAAGTGAGGCACTTGAGATTGCTGGCCAAAGGCTATTAAGGAGGTTCAGGTTACTTTTAGTTCTTTTGCGTGACAAAACAAGTTGTCAATCAATTACACACCCAAAATAGACCTTCGAGTGCCCTAGAGATATAGACTTTGCTGTAGTGATATTCTCTAATGCTCAAGTAAAAAGGTACTCCAAGGATGAAACAAAGGGATGCAGGTAGGGCGAACCCTTCCTTTGAGGCGTTGCATTAGAGGTGCCTCTTAACTACCCTTGAATTCATTTAAGTGGTGTCCCCCTCCTTAGAGTATCAAGTCGCTCGGGCAAAAGTTAATACCACCATTTCCAACTGAGATAGGAGGGTTTGCATCGATAAAGAGATTGATGCCTAGAGCCTCAAGGGTCAAACTCCTAGTGTAGTGCCTATAGTGCATGCTCAATGCAAGAAGTTTGCATCACACCGCGAGAAGTGATTTGTTTTTTGAAAATCGTAATCAAGTTGTTCAAACACTTTCAGTATATTTTCTTTTATTTTTAGGAAGCAATATGACCACTTGATTAATCTTTTCAAATCAGTTTAAGTGGTCTTCTTTAATTATGTTCAGATTCAATGTGTGTGCAGATAACTGATGCTATAAGATTAGAAATTCGTACCTTGCTTCAGTAGTCTTCTATGCAAAAATGCTTGCATTGCAATAAGAATATCTAGATGCTCTCAAGCAATCCTAGATGGTCGTCCTAAAGATATGCAGCTTCTAGCAAGCAGTTCAGATTTATTTTATTTTTTTTATTTTTAATAATAAATGTGCAATTAAAAGAACTAACTAAAAATAAACCTAGAGTCTAATGAATCCAAGACACTACCCCAAAAACTGGCCCCAGAGTACAAGGGCGAGAAAACAAATAACTAAACCAAACCTAAAGATTCTACTCTAAAATGTTGAATCAAAAGTCTAAGAGGAAGAATTCACATAGATGGTCCTCCGTGCATCTCCACATGTGTGCGATCAGGGCCCACAGGCTACTGTGATTATCTTAGCGTGAGGACGTCGCTCAAGGTCGATGTTGTCTCTTAGCTACTCCTGTAGCTTCGTCAGATTTCTCACACAGAAAGGATAAATAATGATCAGATAAATGCACAACTCATAATAATCAGAAATAAAGTCAGGTGAATTTATTGCGTCGATTGCCTCCTCGGCAACGATGCCATTTTATTGGGTGTTTTCACCTGGCAGAAATAATGTTGCATCAGAAAAATATGTCATCGCAGTGAAATCACGTGGTGGAAAATCTCAAACAAAATTATTTTAGTAAAAGTAACCATGAAAAGTTAGGTCGAATCCACAGGGAGGAATGACTGCAATAAATTCACATGTGAAGAGCCATCATGATTGCCGAAGTATTTGCGAAATCAATTTAATGAATATGTTCCTCTGAATGTCACTTACAATTTCATGAGAAGCTTAGGGTTATTTATGTAAATTTCACATTAGAAATCAATCATTCACAAATATGTAGATAATGCATGTGTAGTGGCATGTCATGTAATTTTGAATTGCATGCAACTCTGAACCTAATTTCAATGAGAAATGATGTATGTAACAGAAGTCAATCAAATACCCAAAAAGATAAGGGCATTGTCACAATTTTACCATAATAATTTAATCAAAAATAAATAAATAGTATAGCTGGAAATAGCATTGATGGCAATTTTTAATTGGCCCTTTTCTTTTAGCAAAACAAAGGAAGAACTCCCCTTGCTCACACATGGAGGAGAAGGCACAGTTGGAGGAGAGAAGCCCAGGTGAGGATGGCTGCAATGAGGGCATTCTGTTGGCGGTGGTGGCTTGGCGAACAGTGGTCGGAGTTGGTGCCACGATGAGGAAGACCGATGGCAGCGATGACAGCTTACCGTCGTGTGTGGGCTACTGTTGTCCTTCAGAGGTGAAATCACACTAAGGGGTGAGTAGTGAAATTATATTATATTGTAATACAAAAAAAAAATTCAATCAAAAAAGGTGGCACCAGATTTTTTGGTGGAAACCCAAGATGGGTGAAAACCACCACCTAAGCCAATCCCTTGACTTAGGATTTTCGATCATAATGTGATCAATCCACTAACCACACTACGTAAACGAGGGTAGTGTACCTTAATTACAAATCCCACCTCCGATCCCTAAACGGAGGTTTCTCCCTTCAAAATGAAGAGACGGGGACCCGACAGGCCAGATACCCAAAGTACAAAAATAAGAAGTAAAACAACACCTATAGAGCACCCCAATACTTTAATTACTTTCTTATCTACTAAGCATAAAAAGAACTCCCTGAGGATTTGTATAATGGTGTGGGCCGGCAGTATGGATTTGCCCTTTGATCGAAGTGTTGGCACAACACAAGGGCAAGATGAAGTTTTGAGTAGTGAGCAAGTGATTTTTCTAAGGGAATTGAATCTCAAGAGGTGCATTTTGCCTAAGAGGGGCAATAGTCTATTTATAGGCAAGTTTGGAACCTTCAAGAACACTTGGGAGAGTTCTCCTAGCCATTGGAGACATATCCCAAGAGACTGGGACGAAATCCATCACAAATCAGGGTAATGATGAGTCTAACAGAAATATCAGACATCTTATAGGACGTCTGAATATACTTTTGGTCGTCTAAAACTATAAGCCATCCTGAATAGACTTCAGTGGATTGAAAGGTGGATGTCTGATATTTTCACATAAGGTGTCTGATTAAGTTATTGGATGTCTAATAAAGGGTGAATTTGTTCCTATTTTGATCAGATATAAACAGGGTTCTAGATTTAAGGAATCAGACGTCGTTATGGACGTCTGAAGGAATCACCAGACATCTGGAAACCTAAAAAGACTATGCTATGATTTCTGACAAAAGATCCTATGTTCGCACTGAGATACGCATAGAAATAAATGGGCAATGGTCCAAAGGTAGACGTCTGGAAGCATGTCCAGACGTTTGAAAATACATTTTTGCCCATTATCTGTAGAATGAAGATAGGTGCTTTCTCTAACGGTTAGCCTGAGGACGTCCAGGTAAGGCATTAGATGTCTGGATGAGGTTATGGATGTCTGATAGAGGAGTGCTTCGATTGATGTTCATGAATACAGAAGCTGAAGGCAGAACTACTGGAAGTTAGACATCTGAGACACTTGTAAGATGTCATAAAGTTGAAAATTAGAGATCTGATAATTGTTTTGGATGTCTGATAAGAGTCTTAGTGTTAGGTTTTTATTTGTAATTTATCCTAAGTGTAGAGAGCCTAAGTTAGATATTTATAGGTTATGTTTTAGGGGCTCTTTACAACATTTCTAGACTCAAATAAAATGAAAATTACAACCTTTGAAAGTTTACATGAAAATCCTATGACCTAATACTTATGCTACTTAGTCTTCATGCTTTTAATCTCCCATCTTCAAAAACTTTATAAAACCTACAAATATGTCATTACAGAGAGAAACAATATGCTACACTTATTTTTTATTTCATTTTCTTCATTTTGTAAAATCATCAAAATATTATATATGAGTAGTTGAACGAACAATCTCTCCCTTTTTGATGATTTTCAAAATATAGCTGCAGGTTCTTATTTTCTCCCCCTGAAAGATGTACTTAGTGGTCTATATCTATTTGAGAAGTTTTTGTTTTTATATTATTTCCTAGGTTTTTACCTAGGTTCTTCTCTCCCGTTTTGAATATCATCATGAAGGGTACTTAAAGGGAGTTGAAACCTAAACTACAAGACTGACATCTACAAAGTGGAGGGCATTAAGAAAATTGCATGCTTAATAAAAGATGACAAAGCATTAAAGAAAAATTGACAAGGAATATGGAAGATACAAACATTTAAGCATGGACTAGCTATTGTTCCCAAGAAATATTTAAGTATGGGGTCGAGGCTCCGTAATACAAACTTAGAAGAAAGAAAAAAACAAAGAAAAGTAGAAGAACTAAACTATTCTTCTTGATCTTGGCGGCGGCGTCGACGAGCAAGTCCGTGTCCCATCTGCAAATTTTGAACGTTTGATCTAAGTTCGTCGATGTCACGACACATGCTTCCCATGTAGGTGTACATCTCGCCAGTTCATCGCAGCACGAGGGAGATGCCGGAGGAGAGGGAATCTATTGCCGGATCCCATGCTTCTTTAAAGCTTGAGTGGGGAGCTTCTATTTGAAGGGGCCGTGCTTCATGGAAGTCTGGAAAGGGTGGATGGGGCTCTTCTTCAATGGGCTCGTCGGCTGGCTCAGGATGCTCCCAAGGTATATGCATCTTGGAGGCTGTGGCCCGGTTGTAAGGCTCAATTTTCTTGTCAACAGCCTGGTCAGTTATGGAAGTCCGGTGGGTTGAAAAAATTTTGGATAGAATAGACCCAAACAGAAGTGATGCTCCATGGTCCTCATTCATAACGCGAACAATGGGGCGGCAATAATTGAAGGGAATATGATGGACCACAGCAAAATGGAGCACCTTGTGTTGGCACGAGATGTAATCAAAACCTCCCGATTTGTTTAGGAGGTCCCACCCAAAAATGCGAGAGAGTAGAGGTGGAAGGGGTTTGTGGTTTTTGCGTGGTAGGGTGCCAAGATTTTCAACATATTTTTCAGGGAGGACTAATTATTGATTGATGACTTCTGAGTCATATTGCATCAGAATGACATTGAAGTTATTTCTCTCATTGGGGATGGCTAGAAGGTCGGAAATAGATTCAGATGTGATGTGGATTTCACGACCAAATAAGTGGATATGGAGTTCAAGTTCATCGTTGATGTAGTCCTCAATGATGTTAGCATAAAAGAGATGACAAAGATCAGGGAACACGCCAATAGTTACAATGCCAGAGTGGAACTGATGGTCAAAATATTGGAAGAGATGGAGAGTTTCGAAGTGTTCCCTAAGGTTTAAATGAGCAAAATCATTCCAAACAATAAAACAAGGGCATTTAACTTTGGCATTCGCAAAGCGATGAAATCACTGCCGAGCGATGTCGCCCCGCAGTTGATCTACCAAATAGGTGGAGGAGGTGGAAGAGCCCTCAACTTGCTTCCTACGGGAAAGCATATTTGGTGGAATGGGTGGTTCGGTTTCGGAAGAAAGGGTTGGTGTTTTGAGGATAGAATACCTGCAAAAACATTCATACAAAACCATTCAACCAAACAACATTCAACCAATAGACTTCAACTACTCAAATTCAAGCAGTAGATATGCAATCATCATTGATAAAAACATGTGGCAGTATGCCTTGAGGCAATACAACCTACCATGAAGTTGTGGCAATATACATTTGGATTCAAGCCACTAAAATGTCGGCTTGAATCTCGTGAGGTAATACCCTTGCCAAAAACAAAGAACTATTATGCTCCAAGAGGGTTTGACCGAGGGTTTAGGTTCTAGGGCTAATAATGGCATGAAATACGCAAGTAGTCAGAGTGGATCAAGAAGGAAAACAAGATGCTGCTAGGGCAAATCATGGCCAAAAACGTGGAGATGCACTAAAAGTTGAGAGAGTATACCTACAGGATGGGGGAGGCCTCCAGATGTGCGGTTGAGAAGCAAGGAGTGCACGCGCAGGGGAGTAGCAGCTCCGATAGTCATTGAGGAGGCATGATGGTCAACTGGCGGCGAGAGGAAGGTCACCAACTGCAACTGTGGGCCGTCTGGTGGGAGGGAGAGCTATAAGGATTTGAGAGAAGGGAGTGGGACCTTGCGATGGGGATGTTATATCCCAAGGTCTTGGAGCAAGTCTCGCAATGAAGTTGGGGAGATTTGTATTCCAAACCATCTAGAGAACAGACGTGAACTGCAGATTTTTCCCAGATCAGATGTCTGGAGACATTGTCAGACTTCGGGATTAGACTTTTGTGATTTTAACTCTGTTGATGGCGTCGTCTGTTTTAACTATTAGACGATATATCAGATGACTAATTTAAAAATTAGACGTCTAATTTTTGCAGGAATCCCTCCCTGGGAAATGATTTATTCTCCAGGTTGTCATCTGATCATTGTATCAGACAACACACAAGACATCTAAATGTAAAATTAGATGTCTGATTTCTGCAGACAGACCTTCCTGGATTTTACTCAAAACTTACAGGGTCATCTGCTTTCATGTTTAGATGATCTATACGACATCTAACCACATCATCAAATGTCTGACTCATAATACATGTTCTTACTCACAGATAGACATCTATCAACTCATCTGGATGACGACCCAGATGTCTGTGAATGATGACGGATGTCTAAAATAGCTCTATTATCAGCTCTTTTGAGATATAAAATCGTCATCTGTCCTAGATCTTTAGACGATGAATTTTTAAGTATAAGACATCTAATAGTTTAATCAGACGTCTGATATTGCATAGAATGTGCATTTTGATGTTTGAACTGGGAATGAAGGCTCTTAACTTAGTAAAGTCAAGGCTCCATCTATGCTCATGACAAAGGTGTTGGACCCTAGTTCCATCTCTCTTTTGTGTTTTGATGTTAATAAAACTGTTTTAAAATCTAATATGTTTATGAAGTGATTACAGGTCAAAAGAATCTATGGATGTAAGCAAAAAGATTGCACATGAAGGATGAAGTTTTTGAAGACTTTAGTTTTTATTGTATCTTAGAAATTCTGTAAGTCTCCAAACAAGTAAAACATAATCTAGGTATTAAAATCAAAGTAGAGATAACTAGGATTCAGAATATCGTTCATTTACTCGATTCTTAACTCAAAATTGTCTCTTTCAAAACTAAGTCGCCTAGAGTAGATTGCATTTCTCTAATTGATTCACTAATGATCTTTGGTACTTGCTTGGCATAGGTTTGGACCTAAGTTCCAAACTGTGAACATCAAGTACCAGTACTCATCATGAGTATCGGTATCAAGTGGTCACTGTTTGTGAATTGGGTTTTTGCCTGGACCTTAAAAGTACCGGTACTCATCATGAGTACTGGTACATGTAGGTCATAGGAGTCAAGACTATGCGTTACAAGTATCGGTATTCATCATGAGTACCGGTACATGTAGGTCACAAGAGCGAAGACTACGCGTTACAAGTACTGGTACTCATCATGAGTTCCAGTACATATAAGTCACAGGACCCAAGACTGTGCCTCACAAGTACAGATACTCACAATGAGTACCAGTACCTAGTGATTTGGCTGTACAGACTGTATGTAGTCAGTACCGGTACCAAGAGTTTAGTACCGGTACCAACTAACCATTGTGACCAGTCTGGACGACTAATTTGCAATTAATCATAATTCCAATGTTCCTAAAATGCCCCTAACGGCTAGAATTCATGGGAGAGGTGATTAGTAGTCTATATGAGCACTCTTTGAGTGTTGTTTTAGACATATCTCAAAAGAAAAATCATACTCTTTCCTACACCTTCAATTCTCAAATTTCAAGCTGAAAGAGAGTTTGTTTTGTTGCATATCTTTCAAGGCATCTCACCATTTGCAACAAATCATCAGAGGCGATCGTATTTTTCTGTAATCAATCGTTTGTTTTACGCCTTAGTTTTTCTTGTTAGATTTGGTTATAATTGTTATAAGATATACTCTTGTTGGAGACTTAGGAAATTGTTGTAAGCTTCTATTTACATTTTGCTTACACCTATATCTTTATCTTTTTTTCATATCTTCTAATTGGGTTGAGGTAACCTGTTAATTACCTCTGATATTAGTAAATTGATTCCCTTTGAGTTGAGGGAATCGGGTTAAAAATCCTAAGTCAGAAGTCTTAGGTAGTGGAGTACCCAGGTGAGGGGAACCACTATACATATTGTGCCTTTATTTTTGTGGTTTGATTTGTCTTGCAATTTTTTATTTCCCACACTATTCATCCCCCCTTCTAGTGTGCTTGTGATTTACAGATCCTACAAAAGGAAGTTCCGTTAAGTCACTAAATTGCTCAAATATCAGTTTGTTTACATACGCCTTGTTTCCTAACTATATAATTAAAATGATCATAATTCAAAGGTTTAGTGAAAATATCAGCCAATTGCAATTCAGTACAAATAAATTCAACCTCGATTTCTCCCTTAAGTACATTATCTCTCAAAAAGTAATGTCGAACATCAATATGTTTTGTGTGGGAGTGATGTACGTGATTTTTCGAGAGGTTGATAGCACTAGTATTATCGCATAATATTTTTATCTTATTAAATATCAAGTTAAAATCCTTCAAAGTATTTTTCATCCAAAGCACTTGGGAACATGCTAGTGCAGCGGCTATGTATTCAGCTTCTGTAGTTGATAGGGTTACACTAGATTGTTTCTTTGAGAGCCAAGAGACTAGTGATTCGCCCAAGAATTGACACGTCGCACTAGTACTCTTCCTATCGGTGTGGCTACCTACGTAGTCCACATCACTATATGTAACTAAGTTGAATTGTGGACTCCTAGGGTAGAATAAGCCATAATCAGATGTGTCAACTAGATATCTAATTATTCATTTTACAGCATTTAGTTGTGATTGTTTAGGGTTTGATTGAAACCTAGCGCATAAGCAAGTACTAAACAAAATGTCAGGTCTACTAGAAGTTAAATACAGTAAAGATCCAATCATGCTACAATAGAGCTTTTGATCTATGGGCGTACCTAATTCGTCCAAGTCTAGGAAGTTGTGACATTCATAGGAGTGTTCTTCCCTTTACTTTTGGACATTTCAAATTTTTTCAACAACTCCTTTGTGTATTTTGATTGACACACAAAGGTTCCAAATTTGAGTTGAGTGATTTGTAAACCTAGGAAAAACTTGAGTTAACCCATCAAACTCATTCCAAATTCTTCCTACATAATTTCTGGAAACTTTCTGCACATAGATTCACTAGTAGCACCAAATATAACATCATCTACATATATTTGAACTAATAAAATGTCTTTTCCTTTTCTTTTAATGAATAATGTGGAATTAGCTTCTCCTATAAAGAATTTTGCATTTAACAAATAGTCTTTGAGCCTTTCATACCAAGCTTTCGGAGCTTGCTTTAGACCATATAGTGCTTTGTTTAATTTATAGACAAAATGAGGATTATCATTAGACTCAAAACCAGGAGGTTGTTTTATGAAAACTTCCTCCTTAATGAATCTGTTATGAAACGTGCTCTTAACGTCTATTTGAAAGAGTTTAAAGCCAAGAAAGGCGGCATAAGGAAGAAGCATGCGAATTGATTTGAGTCGAGCTACGGGAGTGTAGGTGATGGTGTAAATGTTTGTTGTTAATAATTGTTGATCATGTCGTTGTAGTATAGGGTGTATAATATAACATTAAGGATGTCGTATAGTGGTGAGTATGGGTGAGTACCAGTCATTACAACCATTATTATCATTTGCTTATTTATCTAATTTTTACTGGTTTTGTTCCAGGTCGTTCTCTGGGAGGCAATTTATTGAATTTAATTCGGTCACTCTTTGATTATCTCCAAAATTGTCTTCTTATTCAAAAAGAAACTTTACATTTAAAGAATGAATGAATGTTTTATTTACCTAGTTACTAAGAAGTGCTTGCAAAAAAATACTAACTATGAACAAGCATCAAACAATCTATTATTATACACTAAACTATGTATTTACAAGTTATACTATTAACACTAATATGTTAGTTCATACTACATTAGGATACCATAGTGTAAAAACTTAACTTACTAGTCATTTATTTATAATGACATATATATCAGTTTTAGTGACAGATATAAACGTTGCTAAATCTCAGAAAACACTATTACAACCTAAAGAAGCAAACTGAGGTCTTTAGCGACATTTATAGTATCGTTTTATGCTATTAGTAATTATGTGGGTTTACTTATACGTATGTATATTACTTATTCTGCTGCTGTATGTACAGTAAGTCTTTTCTGTTGTTATCTCGTGTTCTCTCTTTTTTTTTTAAGTCGTCTGTCCTTTCATTTTGTTCTGTGGTATTTCAGAGGCTGTGGTGGAGAGTCCTTAGTGTAAAATGTGCTTAATTAGAGGGAGCGCTTTTCGAGGGATGCACAGCACCCTTCGGGTGGGACCAGACCTCTACTAAGCGCGCCCTAATCTCAGATTAGGTGCCTTAATTACGTTTTCGTATCAGCGCAGGGCCTCAGCCCAACGCCAGACATACTCGCACGCTTGGGCTCCCAGCCCCACACATACATCACATATTCAATATCATCACATATCAGAGTTCAGCACAAATCGGGTTATCGGATAAGGGATCGCGTTTCGGGCGCCCGGCGCCATGACGACTGATTAAGATATAACATAAATTATATTTATATGCTGCGTTTCGTTTGCAGCCCACGATGTGGCGCTATTCCAGCGCCACATCGTGCGCTGGAAACCAGACGCAGCTGCGTCTGTGCGCATTTTTGGCCCTCGATTTGGGGGCCATAAATTATAAAAAAATAAAATAAAATATGGTAAATAAAATATTTACATAATACTACATAATTGATTAATTAATTTTGAATTTTAAATATTTTTACTATGCAAATAAATTCGCTAAACTAGGCTGATTATACAGGTTGATTTAGGTGATTAAATAGTTAATTACTTATAAAATAGTTAGTAAATGGTCTAATTGACCTTAAACAATTTTAACTTACATACTTAAGTATTTAATACATATTTTTATTGTATTTTTGCGAATTTATTTATGTTTTATTTAGGCTAAAATAGCAATTCTGTGTAGTTTATAATTAAAACTAAGTTACAGTAAGTTATACTAGGTATAATTATACTTTGACTAACTTAAATTACTTAATATATATATATATTCCCAAGTTTATAGATTTATTTACTTGATTATTGCTCTAACTTATTAACTTAGCTACTAAATAAGTAAATATAAATCTGTACATACATATATACATAAATCAGTAAATACATACATACTAGATTAGTATATATACATATTTTTACATAGATTACATATGTATATGAATTTCTGTACAGGTTTTATACATATTTACAGTATAACTATGTATCTAACTGATATGCTATAGTTATAATATTATGAATAGGTATATTTACAGTTTTAAAATAAGTCTATGTCATTAGGCTTTTGTATAAAGTTAGGGAATTAGAGTTGATTGAGTTTTTATTTGAGTTTAGACAGCAGCCGCAGCTACTATCAGAGGAGATGGAGAAGAGAAGAATGTGTTGTTTTAGTGTTGGTTTTAGTTGCTGTTCAGGGTGAGTTTTTGTAGCAGCAGCAGTGGCTTAAGCCACTGTCAAATGGCTAACTGCTACTGCAGTTAGTCCACTTGGAGAAAGGGGAACAAAAAATTCACAGATGAAAGGGGAATTTGGAGGAGAAGAGAATTTGGAGATGGAGGGAAATGTAGCTGCAAGTTGCAGCATGTTGCTGTATAACTGGGAACAAGATTAAATTCAAAACAAACTACAATTTACAGAGTTGAAATCCAAATCTGAAATGGGTTTAAATCTCACGAAAATCTCATGTAAATTCAGCTCAAATACTCATTAGGAAAAACCTTATCAGAAGCATCCTTTCAGATCAAAACTCAAATGGCATTGAGTTAGTCTTCCTAATGCCATAGACAGCATGAAGGAAGACTTAGCTCGATCAATTAAAACCAAAGAAACACAATCCCAGTTTCTTGCAACCTTAAGGAGTATGGAAAACTCCTTAGGTTAGAGAATCACCATACAGAAATGATCATCAACACAAATAGTGTATGGCAGTTCTGAAATAGCAAAAAGAGACAAAGAATGCATTAAGGAAATTTAATGGAAGCTGGCGAATGCATTCAAAACAAAGTATAAACAGAATCATGAAAGGCTCTTCTGATTGGTTCTCTGTCACCAGAGAACTTCTCAGAATCCTTGCCTACAATGAAAACCAAAAATCCTTTCAATTTGTCAGATCTGTCAAAACATTTCAGAGAGTAAAAATCCTTTAAAATCCAGATCAAAAGTGCTCTGACAAACTGAGGCAATCCATTTAAAACAGAGGGGCTTTTGTGAAACAAATGGAGTGAGTGAGAAGCCCCAAATGGTGCTTGTGACGCCACTTTCAGATCTGAGGCAGTGTGCCATCAGATCTGAAATTGGGTCAGGATGTGTGGGTGATTGATGAAAAATTCGTCGTTAAAAAGGAAAAACAAGAATCAGAATTCGGATGATGGAAAAACAAAACATGAAGAGGGAGATAAATTGAACAATGAACAGATGATTCTTCCCCTCTGATCTGGACTGATCATAGGAGGTGAGGGAGGGGATCTAATACTAATTCTACTCCTAAGACTAATCTAACTACAGCTAACATTAAACACTAACAATTAAAACTAAATCTATTCTAAACTACTGCAAACTAAATCCAACACTACTTGTGCACAATTAAAAACTAAATAAAAAGGAAGAATGGGACCTATGGGTCCTTAGCCGGCGGCTAAGGAGGAAGAAAGGAGGAGGGTGACTCCAGCGGAGGGAAGAGTCTGCTAGTGAGACTTCAGGGTCGTCCTCAGGTGCTACGAGGTCCTTAGCGACGAGGAGGGTCGAGAGCAGGCGATGATTCCACAGCCGGTGGCTGTGAAATCAGGGTCTAGATGAGGAGGAGAGACTGGAGTGGAAGAATTGATCGCTAAGAGATGTAGGAGGGAGCGATCCTTTGCGCGCGACACCATTGAGGTGCTTAAATAGCAGCTCAGTGACTGAGATCACCGCAATGGTGAGGTTAATCAAAATTAGGCCGGCGGTGAGGATGAGATGGGTAGAGCGCGCGGCGAGTCAAGAGAGAGATCTGACCGTCAGATGAGATCTGGGAAGAGAGGTGAACGCACGCACCGAATCGCGCGAAGGTTCCATTTGATTCCAGCCGCAGATCGAGATCAAAAGTGCGATGGACGGTCGAGAATGGCTGTGTTCTTCGCGTGCTACAGTGCGTGTGAAGAAC
Source organism: Thalassia testudinum (assembly GCA_037157565.1). Lineage (NCBI taxonomy): Eukaryota > Viridiplantae > Streptophyta > Magnoliopsida > Alismatales > Hydrocharitaceae > Thalassia > Thalassia testudinum. The sequence goes on along the minus strand of JAZHRO010000014.1, from coordinate 122,849,098 downwards.
ACAGACTTCTCTCTGAAATGAGGGAAAACTTGCAGGAAGACCCTTAAACGAAGGGGTAGAAGAATAGCGTGCAGGTCCAAAAGTGAGAAGAACTATAACTGGAAGGGCCTTGCAGTCATACAGAAGGGTCCCTGCGGCTTGCAAAAAGGTCCAAGAAGGAGTTTTGAAGGGTAGAAATGTAATGCATGAAGGACCTAATTGTAATCTATTTATTTCTAAGCCTAAATGATGTCCAATTGCTTTCAAATTTTTACATGTGCTTAATTGAACATTTAAGACATTGATTTTACTTCTGATTTATCTTTTCAAACTTGTTTATGTGTTCAATTGATGCATGGATCATCATTTGTTCTTTAGTTTTCAGAATATCTCATTTTTGTGACCTAATTAGGAGGTTTTAACACACATTAAAAGTTTTAGGCCTGTTCTTTAATTCCCACACTTAACCCTTTTTATATGTTAATTTGATATTGTTTTGCTTAGTGTCTAGCTTAATTTCGGCCTTTTAGCTATGATGAGTAGCCACTCATCATACCCCCATGCTTACGTTTTGCTAGTCCCTTAGCAAACAATCTCTTGAAGTGTAAGGCAATTTAAGTATCAGCAAGGTAAGTGTGTAAAGATATCTTTTTCTTCTTTCAAAAATTTTTAAGTGTTTTATGATTATCTTTAAGCTGAAAAATTTTTTTAATAAACCAACTGTGTTTTTGGACATTGTGAGAACCTGGTTACTGAGGATAACCTACCAGAACTCGAGGCTTAAATGACATAGACCATCTCTCAACCAATAAGGATTCTTGATATTTAAACCTTAAGTCGAATTCCAGGACTCAGGGGGTTTTTACAGAGACTCAGAATGCTATGAAGTTATGGCTGTGCTTTGTGATAAGTCAGGACTAACCAGGTGAATTCTAAGGCTCAATCCCGGGGTTTCACTTCTTTTTAACTCCAGGTTGGTCCTAACTTCAGCTCATGCTTTCGGATGACTCAAAAATTGATGGTATTCAATCACAACCCTTATTGTATTTGTGGCTCAGAGAAGATTTTTTTTTTTTTTTGGATAAACAGGGTATTTGTTTTGAACCCTGAAAACATTTTTGGTGGAAGAGATGTTTTTCAGACTTTTTGGAGAACATACTTGACTTTTTTTTTTTTTTTTTTTTTTTTAACAGTATGTCTCCGGAACTTATTTGGTAGAGCGCACTGTATTTGGTGGGTGGATTTCTTTTGTGGAAAGAGCTTCTCCTAGACACAAAACTAAAGATTAGGACAAAGAGTCTACCTGCACGCACAGGTAAGGACTCCACCTTCCCTAATGAACACAAGGGTTGAGGTTTAGGTTCAAGTGGCCTTTCCTGACATTGTGTAGTGAAAGCCAAGGTTACTTAGACTCCTAAGTCAAAGCAAACCAACGAATCCTGTACTGGTGACTCAGGTACAAGAATTATCCTAAAGTTAGGAGAGACTGTGGTCTATCTTGTCAAGGCTCAAAGTGTATTAAGCCTAAGCTTGTTTCAAGCTCCTATGGCCCGGCAGGTCAAACTAGTAACGGTTGAATGTCCATAGATACTTATTCTATTATTATTATTTTTTTTTTTTTTTTTTTTTTCAGCTATAAGATCACTTCTCTTTTCTTTCTTTTTCTTTTTCTTTTTCTCCCTCCCCTCTTGAAATGAATGTCCTCCTTTGATAATGAAGTACATGTCCCTTATTGTATTTTTGGAATTTTTGATTTATTATTATTATTATTTTTTTTTTGTATTTTTAGCTTTGTAATTTTTTCAAAAATTTTTCAAAATTTTTCAATTTTTTTGAAGTATATAATTTTTTGATAATACTATATGTACTATAGTTGTGTCTACAATTGCATTTTGGTTTAAATGGTTTACCATTTACACCCCCCCATGCTTAAATGTTTCAATGTCCTCATTGAATGAAAGGGTGGATGGAAATGCATGCTCTGCTTTTCACTATCCTAGACTGGGTGATGGAAGGAAGTCGGAATGAGGAGATAAAATCTTTGTGCGGACGATTTTAAGTCTGATCTAGGATCAGAGTGAACAGTCGGGCTAGGAAGTGAAATGCATGACATGTGTGTCAATGAATGTATGCTCAGAATGCAAGGGTAGACACTATATGCAAATAAAGGCAAGAGTAAGAAAGGTGTAAAACAACTATATACAAGGGTAGGTGTTTGCTAAGTTTAACGCCTTCAGCTAGGCGAAAACTTAGTTGGTAGCTCAAAATGTAGGAGCGAAATGGTGGAATTGACAAGTCTGAGATCATGCGGCTCAATGAAAGGTTTCAGTCTTTGTCCATTAACAATAAAGGGTTCAGATTTGTCAAGTTCAGTGATCTCAACGGCTCCATTATCAAATAATCTCAAGATTTTGAAAGGTCCAATCCATTTTGATCTTAACTTCCCAGGAAAGAGTTTCAGTCTAGAGTCGAAGAGAAGGACTTTTTTACCGGGGTGAAAAGATTTCCTAAGAATGTGACGGTCATGGAAGGCCTTAAGTTTGTCCTTATACATCCTTGAGCTTTCATAAGATTCATTCCTTAATTCATCGAGCTCAGACATTTGTAATTTCCTAAGATCACCGGCCTTCTCTAAGTCTAAGTTACACTTTCTGATGGCCCAATAGGCTTTGTGCTCTAATTCTACAGGAAGATGACAGTGTTTCCCATACACAAGTCTAAAAGGAGACATGCCTAAAGGGGTTTTGTGGGCTGTCCTATATGCCCACAATGCATCAGAAAGGCGGGAAGACCAATCCTTTCTATCAGGTCGGATGGTAGTCTGTAAAATCTTTTTGATCTCCCGATTAGATAATTCAGCAAGTCCATTGGTTTGAGGGTGATAAGATGTAGCAATCCTATGTGACACCCCATACTTTTGAAGTAGGAACTGAAAATGTGTGTTTCTAAAATGAGACCCTCCATCACTAATGATGGCTTTAGGTACCCCGAATCTAGAGAAGATGAAATCTTGAACAAATTGTGTCACAACTCTATGATCATTAGTCCTTGAGGGGATGGCTTCAATCCATTTTGAAACATACTCAACTGCCAACAATATGTACTCGAAGCCATAAGATTTAGGAAAAGGTCCCATGAAGTCAATGCCCCAAATGTCAAAGATTTCGCACACCATGATCGGATTCAAGGGCATCATGTCTCGGCGGCCAATACTACCGAGAGACTGACAGCGTGAACATGCCCTGCTATATTCGTGTGCATCCTTGAAGATTGTGGGCCAATAGAAACCACTCTGCAAAATCTTTGCAGCGGTCTTTTTGCCAGAGAAGTGACCGCCGCACGCCTGGTCGTGGCAGAATGATAAGACGCTTCTAATCTCCTTATCAGGGACACACTTCCTAAAGATCTGGTCTTTACAATGCTTGAAAAGCCAAGGTTCTTCCCAGTAATAGTGCTTGGCCTCGGATCTAAGTCTGTCTTTTTGATGTCGGACCCAATTAGTGGGGATGAGTCCAGAAGCCAGGTAGTTGACAATGTCAGCATACCAGGGAAGATCAGAATGAATGACCAGCAATTGCTCATCAGGGAAGTGGTCAGAGATGGGTAAAGAAGGAGAAATCGCTTCAGAAGGAAGGCGGGATAAGTGGTCAGCTACCACATTCTGCTTTCCAGCCTTATCACGAATCTCTAAATCAAATTCCTGTAAAAGTAGGATCCATCTAATCAGACGAGATTTCGCTTCCTTCTTGGCGAGAAGATATCGAACTGCCGTGTGGTCAGTGTAGACTATAATGTGGGAACCTAAAAGATAAGGTCTGAATTTTTCCAGTGCATATACTACAGCTAGCAATTCCTTTTCCGTGACGGTGTAATTCCTCTGAGCTTCATCTAAGGTCTTGCAAGCGTAATAGATGACTGTGGGTTTCCCATCCAATTTTTGACCAAGGACAGCTCCTACTACATAATTAGAGGCATCACACATGATCTCAAAAGGGTGAGACCAATTCAGGGGTTGCAGTATGGGTGCCTTGGTAATCAGATCACGAAGTGTCATATAGGCACGAACACAATCGTCAGAGATCTGGAAGTCTACGTCTTTAGAGAGGAGAGTAGTGAGAGGTCGGGCTATTTTCGAGAAATCCGCTATAAAGCGGCGATAAAAACCAACATGCCCGAGGAAAGATTGAATTTGCTTAACCGACGAAGGTAGTGGTAAATCAGAAATCAACTTTACCTTCGCGCGGTCAACCTCAATTCCTCTCTCAGAAATAAGGTGACCTAATACAAGTCCTTCAGTTACCATGAAATGAGATTTCTCCCAGGAAAGTACCAGATTCACATTAATGCATCTTTGCAGGACCTTGGTCAGGTGGTCTAGACATGAATCAAATGTGCTCCCGAAGACCGAGAAGTCATCCATGAAGACTTCTAAACAATCGCCTACTAAGTCAGAAAAGATTTCAAACATACACCGCTGGAATGTAGCAGGTGCGTTGCACAATCCAAAAGCCATCCTACGGAATGCAAAGGTTCCATAGGTACAGGTGAATGTCGTTTTCTCCTGATCATCGGGGTGAATTGCCACCTGATTATATCCTGAATAGCCATCCAAAAAGCAGAAAAATCTATTCCCTGCCACTCTTTCCAGTATTTGATCAATGAAGGGCAAAGGGAAATGATCTTTCTTCGTGGCTTGGTTGAGTTTTCGGTAATCTATACATACTCGCCACGAACTAGCAATGCGTGTAGGGATGACTTCTCCAGAATCAGTGGTGACGATGGTAAGTCCGGCCTTCTTTGGCACAACCTGAACAGGACTTACCCATCTACTGTCAGAAATTGGGTAGATAATTCCATTGTCCAGCCATTTAATCATTTCACTTTTTATCACCTCATGTAATGTAGGGTTTAATCTACGCTGGGGCTGTCTAGTAGGTCTAGATACTTCTTCAGTGAAAATCCTATGTGTGCAATAAGAAGGACTGATGCCAGTAAGGTCAGAAAGGCTCCATCCTATAGCCTGCCTATGTGCTCTTAGGACAGATAAGAGTCGTGACTCTTGATCAGAAGAAAGGGAAGAGTTAACAATCACCGGATAGGTCTGATCAGGTCCTAAGAAAACATATTTGAGAGAGTCAGGAAGAGGTTTGAGTTCAACAGGCACAGGATCAGAAGGAGCAGGTGTGAAAGTTTCAGGAGATCCTAGAGATACTAATGGAATGGGAGGAAGGTCCTCAGTCTCTAAATTTGGTATCTCAGTGGAAGTCAAGTCAGAGTCCAAAGAGTGTTGAGGTTCTAAATTTAATGAATTGATCAAGGTGTCCTCAACCAATTGATCCAATGAATCCAGGGAGAAGATTTCTTCAATTAAACTACAGGTTGGTCCTCTTTGGGCCTGAAAAATATCAATTTTTATTTTCTGATCTCCAAACTTTAATTCTATAAGGCCCTCCTCACAATTGATGTTTGCCTTGGCCGTAGCCAAGAAAGGTCTTCCTAAAATGATAGGTGTATTCTGGATATCTTCAGGTACTTCCATGTCAAGGACTATAAAGTCTACAGGGAAGTAAAAATCCTTGACCCGCACTATGACATCTTCCAACACTCCCTGAGGTGTCTTAACTGATCTGTCAGCTAATTGCAGGGACACCTCGGTTGGCTTCAGATTGCCAACCTCAAAATGTGTCAGTAGAGAGGTTGGGATAAGATTGATGGAAGCACCTAGGTCAAGTAGTGCTCTATTGAATGTGGTGTTACCTATCATGCAGGATAAGAGAGGGGTGCCTGAGTCTTTCATCTTAGTTGGGAGGGTACTAGAGATGATGGAACTAGCTTGTTCCGAGAGAATGATTGGACTACTCCCTTTTTGAATTCTCGCTTTACGCTTAGGTGTACATAGGTCTTTTAAAAACTTAGCGTAAAGAGGGATGCGGCGGATTGCATCCAACAAGGGGATGTTTATGTGGACTTGCTCAAAGAACTTAAGCAAATCCTCCTCAGGTGCCACACAGGTCTTTTTCTTTCCTTTCTCCTTCTTCTTTAAAGCTTCAGGAAAAGGTACTGGAGTTGTGAGAGGTTCAGTCATAGGTAGAGGAGAAGTAGGAAGTGGAGGAGCAGAACTAGAAGTGGTAGGTGTTGGAAGAGGTGGATCTAGTGTGCATTTACCACTCCTAGTGACTATGGCATTTAGTTCAGCTCTAAAGGTAGATGGTAAATCATTGTTAGGTAGCAGAGGTGGTTGTGTTTGTGCAAGAGAAGAATTTGAGTCAGTGAAGAATTCAGTGTTGTGCACTGGTTGTGAAATGTCATGTGTTTGGTCTTGCAGTGCTGGTCTAGGTTGGACATACCTTTGAGCAGGTATGTTCCTAGGGCTGGGTTGTGCTTGGGATGGGAGTGAATGTGGTTGACGGGACTCCTTCAAGTGTGATAGCTGGGCTCTCATCTCAGCTAAGGCCGCATCCTGTCTCTGCTGCATAGCAATATTCTGTTGTTGCATATCAGCAAGAGCTTTCATGATAGACCCCAACTGGTCATCTCGTGTAGGCCCAGATTGAGAGTATTGGGTGGGCCTGGGTTGGGGTTGTTGGTAGGTACGCGGTGCATAACCGTGTAATTGTGGAGGAGGTGCTCGGATCGGGTTGTGCAATGGTGGTGCAGAAGGTTGTTGAAAAGGAGGTCTTTGTGAATTTCCCGACCACGAGAAATTTGGATGATTACGCCATCCAGGGTTATAGGTTTGTGTGAAAGGATCATTGTGAATGGCATGAAGCTCCTCCGAAGCTCCAGAAGGTGCAGGGAAGTCAGTGTAGGGAGGGACAAAGGTTCCTCCAACGGGTGAAGGATATGGAAATGGAAAATCTGGTAATGCAGTTTGTGTCACAGAAAGGTCATTCACAGTTTCCCTCCCTGTGGGAAACTGAGAAGAAGTGTTTTGTGCTGGTGACTGAGAAGAAGAAGATGGGTGTTTTGAGAGAAATTTCCATACTTCATCTACTTTCTTCTCGATTAAGCCCACTTTATCTAGTTGACTAGCCACTATCTTTAAGTCTTTGCTACTGGATTGGGCTTCATGTACCCCCGTGTGTGAGTGGGAATGTGAGGACTTTCTATTAAACACGCTCATTGAAGCATTATTAATAGAGTTTTCGGCCATGCCTTCAAAGAGCTCAAAGGCTGAGTCCTCGTCCCGACACAGGAAATTGCCTCCACAAGCGGCATCTACAAAATTCCGTGTGTCATCATGGAGCCCATGGTAGAAGATCTGGACCTGTTGCCAGCGTGGGACACCATGGTGGGGACATTTTCTCAAAAGCTCATGGAATCTCTCCCAAGCCTCGTGCATAGGTTCTCCTGAATTCTGGGTGAAGGTGGTGATGGCACGCCTTAAGGCATTAGTGCGGCCTACAGGAAAGTACTTCTTTAAGAACTCATGTTCTAAAGAAGCCCAGGAATCTATAGGTGTAGTCCGTGCAAGTGTTCTAAACCAAAAGGCTGCCTTATCTTTTAATGAAAAGGAGAACATTTTCATCAAAAGCGTGTGCTGATCATGTCCTTGCGGACCCAAAGTTTGGGCAAGATTCTTCAGCTCCTCTAAATGCTGAAAAGGGTCCTCAGAAGCAAGTCCAAGGAAGTGAGGAATGTGTGCTATAATGTTCGGCTTTAGTTCAGCAGCACGACCCCCATTGGGATAACGTACCACAGGCATTGGTTGGGCAACTGCGGGATTATAATAATCTCGTAGTTGAGGTCTACGGGGTTGGGGTGGTGCCTGAGGATTTCTAGGTTGAAGTGGTTGTGGTTGGGGGTTAGCTAATAGATTAACAGCTTGAGCAAGCTGTTGCACCTGTTGGGTTAAGGTATTCATTTGTAGTTGTGTATCGAAAAGGTGCTGAAGATGAGGCATAGGTCCTCTCTCCGGGGGTGGATTAGGATGATTAGGATAAGGTGGAGGTTGGAACCTAGGGATAGGTGGTTGCTGTGGTAGAGGATGTGCAACTAAGTCTGGAGGAAGTTCTTCAAAATCCTCAAAGTGTGAAGAATCAAGATCATCCTCTTGGCGAGGGGGATTGTGAAAAGTATTTTGAGACTCAGGAGGTAAGGGATTAGAAGTGGAAGGCAAAGAAGATGATGCAGTAGCTTGGGTAGCAGTACCCAAGGGGAGTACAAGTTCTGGGTTTTGGGATCTCCTACCTTCCATTGAGTTGGTTTTTTTTTTGAAATCCCGTTTACTCTAATTCGATCCAACTCAATGGGAAAAAATTTTTAACGTTCACAATAAAACAGAAGAATCCCAATAAAATCTCAATTCAAGAAGACCAATCAATCAAAATGAATCGGAGAAAATTTTTCCTAGAGGCTGCTACGCAAAGTATGTTATACGCAAACAATTGTTTCAAGCAATTGTACATATCCTAAGATAAACCTAGCGAAGTGCAGACCTCTAAAATCCACTGGGAATCTGGATAAGACTGAGCGTGCGAATCCAGATCCTGTGGTTGCAGAAAGATGAGGTAGAAACCCGTGTATTGTGGCCTTAAGTGATCGTGCTGTGTGCACGATAACATTCAACACAAGGCAATTAAAATCTCAAACATGGTTTCACCCAATTTTGCTATCTCCTTTTTGATTTGATTGAAGTGATTAAAATGTGTTTTCTATGCTGCTCGTTTCACTTTTTAATAAATTCAGAACAAGTAGTGGTCTTCTTAACTTTAAGTCAAATGCAAATATGGCAGGAGTTAGAGTTAGGTAAGAAATGCGTACCTGACTCCAGCAATCTTCTAATGCAGATTTGACTTGAATTAAAATCTAGCAGGAATGAAATGCAATCCTAAAAATGGATGCCTAGGGTTATGCTGCTGCTAGATAAGTATGAGGTCTTTTTGATTTTTTTTTGATTTTTTTTTTGAAAAATATTTTTATATGCAATTCAAAAGTAAGGAAAGAAATTAAGAAGATAAAGAAATAAAGTCCAGACAGTCTAGAATTATTACAAAAATTGTGTGAGAACAAGCTCTCACAACTTATGACTAACAATTGTTCCTAATTAATAAACCTAAAACTATCTATACTAAAACTAATACTAAAATCCTACAGCTACTTCGAGGCAAAACTCCACCAGGAAGACGGATCTGGAGTGCAGCGACTCCACCAGGAAGACGACACTCCTCCTCAAGTGCTGTGGAAAAACAAATGATTAGTAAAAGAATAAAGGAATGTATACACAAATAATTCAATGGAAAATAAAAGAAATTACAATGAATGAATGAATGAAATAAAGAATTTCTATATACAAAAGAATAAAAAGAAAATTTTGGTGCAAAGAGCGTTGCCTCCCCGGCAACGGCGCCAAAATATGATGGTCGTTGTTGTTGACACCGATGCTCCCCGGCAACGGCGCCAAAATAATGATGGTGTAAATGTTTGTTGTTAATAATTGTTGATCATGTCGTTGTAGTATAGGGTGTATAATATAACATTAAGGATGTCGTATAGTGGTGAGTATGGGTGAGTACCAGTCATTACAACCATTATTATCATTTGCTTATTTATCTAATTTTTACTGATTTTGTTCTAGGTCGTTCTCTGGGAGGCAATTTATTGAATTTAATTCGGTCACTCTTTGATTATCTCCAAAATTGTCTTCTTATTCAAAAAGAAACTTTACATTTAAAGAATGAATGAATGTTTTATTTACCTAGTTACTAAGAAGTGCTTGCAAAAAAATACTAACTATGAACAAGCATCAAACAATCTATTATTATACACTAAACTATGTATTTACAAGTTATACTATTAACACTAATATGTTAGTTCATACTACATTAGGATACCATAGTGTAAAAACTTAACTTACTAGTTATTTATTTATAGTGACATATATATTAGTTTTAGTGACAGATATAAACGTCGCTAAATCTCAGAAAACACTATATACAACCTAAAGAAGCAAACTGAGGTCTTTAGCGACATTTATAGTGTCGTTTTATTCTGTTAGTAATTATGTGGGTTTACTTATACGTATGTATATTACTTATTCTACTGCTGTATGTACAGTAAGTCTTTTCTGTTGTTATCTCGTGTTCTCTCTTTTTTTTTTTAAGTCGTCTGTCCTTTCATTTTGTTCTGTGGTATTTCAGAGGCTGCGGTGGAGAGTCCCTAGTGTAAAATGTGCTTAATTAGCGGGCGCGCTTTTCGAGGGATGCACAGCACCCTTCGGGTGGGACCAGACCTCTACTAAGCGCGCCCTAATCTCAGATTAGGTGCCTTAATTACGTTTTCGTATCAGCGCAGGGCCTCAGCCCAACGCCAGACATACTCGCACGCTCGGGCTCCCAGCCCCACACATACATCACATATTCAATATCATCACATATCAGAGTTCAGCACAAATCGGGTTATCGGAGAAGGGATCGCGTTTCGGGTGCCCGGCGCCATGACGACTGATTAAGATATAACATAAATTATATTTATATGCTGCGTTTCGTTTGCAGCCCATGATGTGGCGCTATTCCAGCGCCACATCGTGCGCTGGAAACCAGACGCAGCTGCGTCTGTGTGCGTTTTTGGCCCTCGATTTGGGGGCCATAAATTATAAAAAAAATAAAATAAATATGGTAAATAAAATATTTACATAATACTACATAATTGATTAATTAATTTTGAATTTTAAATATTTTTACTATACAAATAAATTCGCTAAACTAGGCTGATTATACAGGTTGATTTAGGTGATTAAATAGTTAATTACTTATAAAATAGTTAGTAAATGGTCTAATTGACCTTAAACAGTTTTAACTTACATACTTAAGTATTTAATACATATTTTTATTGTATTTTTGCGAATTTATTTATGTTTTCTTTAGGCTAAAATAGCAATTCTGTGTAGTTTATAATTAAAACTAAGTTACAGTAAGTTATACTAGGTATAATTATACTTTGACTAACTTAAATTACTTAATATATATATATATTCCCAAGTTTATAGATTTATTTACTTGATTATTGCTCTAACTTATTAACTTAGCTACTAAATAAGTAAATATAAATCTGTACATACATATATACATAAATCAGTAAATACATACATACTAGATTAGTATATATACATATTTTTACATAGATTACATATGTATATGAATTTCTGTACAGGTTTTATACATATTTACAGTATAACTATGTATCTAACTGATATGCTATAGTTATAATATTATGAATAGGTATATTTACAGTTTTAAAATAAGTCTATGTCATTAGGCTTTTGTATAAAGTTAGGGAATTAGAGTTGATTGAGTTTTTATTTGAGTTTAGACAGCAGCCGCAGCTACTGTCAGAGGAGATGGAGAAGAGAAGAATGTGTTGTTTTAGTGTTGGTTTTAGTTGCTGTTCAGGGTGAGTTTTTGTAGCAGCAGCAGTGGCTTAAGCCACTGTCAAATGGCTAACTGCTGCTGCAGTTAGTCCACTTGGAGAAAGGGGAACAAAAAATTCACAGATGAAAGGGGAATTTGGAGGAGAAGAGAATTTGGAGATGGAGGGAAATGTAGCTGCAAGTTGCAGCATGTTGCTGTATAACTGGGAACAAGATTAAATTCAAAACAAACTACAATTTACAGAGTTGAAATCCAAATCTGAAAGGGGTTTAAATCTCACGAAAATCTCATGTAAATTCAGCTCAAATACTCATTAGGAAAAACCTTATCAGAAGCATCCTTTCAGATCAAAACTCAAATGGCATTGAGTTAGTCTTCCTAATGCCATAGACAGCATGAAGGAAGACTTAGCTCGATCAATTAAAACCAAAGAAACACAATCCCAGTTTCTTGCAACCTTAAGGAGTATGGAAAACTCCTTAGGTTAGAGAATCACCATACAGAAATGATCATCAACACAAATAGTGTATGGCAGTTCTGAAATAGCAAAAAGAGACAAAGAATGCATTAAGGAAATTTAATGGAAGCTGGCGAATGCATTCAAAACAAAGTATAAACAGAATCATGAAAGGCTCTTCTGATTGGTTCTCTGTCACCAGAGAACTTCTCAGAATCCTTGCCTACAATGAAAACCAAAAATCCTTTCAATTTGTCAGATCTGTCAAAACATTTCAGAGAGTAAAAATCCTTTAAAATCCAGATCAAAAGTGCTCTGACAAACTGAGGCAATCCATTTAAAACAGAGGGGCTTTTGTGAAACAAATGGAGTGAGTGAGAAGCCCCAAATGGTGCTTGTGACGCCACTTTCAGATCTGAGGCAGTGTGCCATCAGATCTGAAATTGGGTCAGGATGTGTGGGTGATTGATGAAAAATTCATCGTTAAAAAGGAAAAACAAGAATCAGAATTCGGATGATGGAAAAACAAAACATGAAGAGGGAGATAAATTGAACAATGAACAGATGATTCTTCCCCTCTGATCTGGACTGATCATAGGAGGTGAGGGAGGGGATCTAATACTAATTCTACTCCTAAGACTAATCTAACTACAGCTAACATTAAACACTAACAATTAAAACTAAATCTATTCTAAACTACTGCAAACTAAATCCAACACTACTTGTGCACAATTAAAAACTAAACAAAAAGGAAGAATGGGACCTATGGGTCCTTAGCCGGCGGCTAAGGAGGAAGAAAGGAGGAGGGTGACTCCAGCGGAGGGAAGAGTCTGCTAGTGAGACTTCAGGGTCGTCCTCAGGTGCTACGAGGTCCTTAGCGACGAGGAGGGTCGAGAGCAGGCGATGATTCCACAGCCGGTGGCTGTGAAATCAGGGTCTAGATGAGGAGGAGAGACTGGAGTGGAAGAATTGATCGCTAAGAGATGTAGGAGGGAGCGATCCTTTGCGCGCGACACCATTGAGGTGCTTAAATAGCAGCTCAGTGACTGAGATCACCGCAATGGTGAGGTTAATCAAAATTAGGCCGGCGGTGAGGATGAGATGGGTAGAGCGCGCGGCGAGTCAAGAGAGAGATCTGACCGTCAGATGAGATCTGGGAAGAGAGGTGAACGCACGCACCGAATCGCGCGAAGGTTCCATTTGATTCCAGCCGCAGATCGAGATCAAAAGTGCGATGGACGGTCGAGAATGGCTGTGTTCTTCGCGTGCTACAGTGCGTGTGAAGAACACAGACTTCTCTCTGAAATGAGGGAAAACTTGCAGGAAGACCCTTAAACGAAGGGGTAGAAGAATAGCGTGCAGGTCCAAAAGTGAGAAGAACTATAACTGGAAGGGCCTTGCAGTCATACAGAAGGGTCCCTGCGGCTTGCAAAAAGGTCCAAGAAGGAGTTTTGAAGGGTAGAAATGTAATGCATGAAGGACCTAATTGTAATCTATTTATTTCTAAGCCTAAATGATGTCCAATTGCTTTCAAATTTTTACATGTGCTTAATTGAACATTTAAGACATTGATTTTACTTCTGATTTATCTTTTCAAACTTGTTTATGTGTTCAATTGATGCATGGATCATCATTTGTTCTTTAGTTTTCAGAATATCTCATTTTTGTGACCTAATTGGGAGGTTTTAACACACATTAAAAGTTTTAGGCCTTTTCTTTAATTCCCACACTTAACCCTTTTTATATGTTAATTTGATATTGTTTTGCTTAGTGTCTAGCTTAATTTCGGCCTTTTAGCTATGATGAGTAGCCACTCATCAGTAGGTCTCATCAAAATCAATTCCTTCTTTATAGTTGTACCCTTGTGCTACCACCCGAGCCTTGTTCCGAATGACTATACTGGATTCATTCAACTTTTTCCGGAATACCCATTTGGTTCCTATTACCTTTTGCCATTCGGGCTTAGGTACTAGATCCTAGACTTCATTCCTTTGGAATTGTTGAGTTCCTCTTGCATGGCCATCATCCAAGGTTCTTCGGAGCATGCTTCCTCAACACTCTTGGGTTGAACTTGAGATACAAAGGCGAAGAGACCAAAAAAGCAACTAGAATGAGATCGGATTTTAACGCCATTGGAAACACTTCCAATGACTTGGCTTTCGGATGATCCCTTTGATATATCCAATCTTTTGGAAGATTGTGGATATTAGAGTTTGGAATGTTAGACACATCAATAGTAGAATCATGTTCATCTTCCATATTGACTTGGTCAATTGAGGAAGAGTGAGGAGATTCATCGAAGGAAACATGGAGAGCTTCCTCCACTATTAATGTGGTCTTGTTAATGACTCGATATGCCTTACTACATGAGGAATAACTAATAAAGATGGCTTCTTCACCTTTGGCATCAAATTTTTCCAAATTAGAGAGGGTATTCAAAACAAAACATCGACATCCAAAAACTTTAAAATAACTAAGTTTAGGTATTTTCCCATAGTATAGTTTAAAATAAGTTTTTCACAACCCGGAAAAAATTAAGGTGCGATTTAACACATAACAAGCCGTGATAACCGCCTCAGCGCAAAAGTTCTTCGGTAACCCCAAGTCTATGAGTAATGTTCGAGCACACTCTTGAAGAGTATAGTTCTTTCTCTCAACTGCCCCATTTTGTTAAGGTGTTCGGGGAAAAGAAAACTCATGAGCAATACCATGCTCTTGACAAAACTCATCAAACAAGGAATTTTCAAACTCGCCTCCATGATCACAACGGATACGAGTGATTTGCTAGCCTTTTTCAGTGTGAACTTTCCTACAAAAATAGAAAGGACGGAAAACACTCTTTCTTTGGATCTCAAGAAGGTGACCCTTAAAAACCTTGAAAAATCGTCTACAATTGCAAGGCAATATTTGCATCTACTAAGGCTCTCATATTTTGTAGGTCCAAATAGATCTAGGTGAAGTAGTTCTAATGGTCTTGATGTGGATATAACTTCTTTGCTTTTAAAACTAGATTTCATAATTTTACATAATTTACATGAATCACATATAGGCTCATTTTAAAGTTTTCCTCTAGGAAGACCTCGGACTAGTTCATGTTTAGCTAGTTTTTGAACCAGCTTCATATGAACATGTCCTAGTCTTCTATGCCATATACTTAACTCATTATTTGCTACATGACATTCATAAGTACTATTTTTATCAAATTCTACGACATAAATGTCTTTAAGTCTAGTTCCCTTAAGAAGTGTTTCATTGGCTAATGCATGCATAATTTAAAACATTTTTGAAGTAAGCACTACTTTAAAGACCTTATAACAAATTTGACTAATACTTAAAAGATTATGTTTTAGACCTTTAACTAAAGAAGCATTTGAGATGGGAGAGAGAGGGTTACCTATTTTACCAAGGCCAATAATATGGCCCTTGTGGTTGTTGCCAAATGTAACCGTTCATCCGTAGGTTGGAGGTCCAAAAATAGGTGCTTGTTTCCTGTCATATGTTTGGAGCATCCGGAGTCCATCACCCATCGGCCTCCTTGATGGCGGTGGTTTCCTTGTCTTCTTTTTTGTAGACCTCCTTTCTCCTACAAAAGATCTTCGTTGGTGACTTGGTATTTCTATTGGTCTTTCTAATTTGAGTCGTCCATCCATCATTTTGTAAATCTAATTTTTGACATTATGATGTCCTTTCATCCCTACAAAACAAAGTGAGAGTTGTCTTTTCTATATCCATTGTAATGTGGATCCGTATTTGTTAGTGGTCTCCTTTAGAGGTGGGTCCTTTTTCGACTCACTTTGACTAGGTTCATAAAAGCCTAGTCCAAATTTACTTGAGGAAGTTTTTTGATGGGCAATGAGCTTGTCAAAGTTATCTTTCCCTTTTGTAAATTTGGCTAGGTCCTCAAGAAGTTGATCTGATTTTTCTTGGAGGTGATTTATCCCTATTTTCATTATGTCTAGTTTATCTTCTAGTGTCTTAATCTCTACTCTAAGTAGGCTATTTTCATCCTTTTTAAAGGAATTTGATTTATCAAGCTCATGGATTTTGTCGAGTAATTCTTCTCTATCTAGAAATTTTTGTTCACTCATTGCCGTATACAAATCATTTGTTAATGACTCAATCATTAGATTTCTTATTTGCATATTTAAGGCAGTAGTTTCTTTCGTAAGAATTAGATTCTTATCTTGAAGTTCATTGATTAATTTCTTATTTTCTAAGTTTTCTGCTTTAAAAACCTTTCTTTGGGTTTTTGTTTTCTTAAGATCTACATGTAGTGAATCAAAGCCATCTTGCAATTCATCTAAAGAATAGGAGTTTACCTCAGGTTCCTCAGATTCAAACTCAGAATCATCATTTGTTGCCATTAATCACAAGCATGCCATTTCTTCATTTGTTTCCTCCTCTTCTTCTTCGGAGGTGGAGTCATCCCATGTTGCTTGAAATGCCTTCTTCTTGAATCCCTTCGTCTTGGAGATCTTCTTGTAGTCGGAAGTCTTCTTAGGTTTCTTCTCATCATCCCTTTTGAGTAAGGGACAATCTTTCCTTATGTGACCTCTCGTTTTGCAATTATAGCAAATTAGAGGTTCTTCCTCTCTTTTCCTTCCCTTGATCTCTTTTTTGTTTCTGAGAAACTTTTTAAACTTTTTAGCCAATAAAATGAATTATTTGTCATCGGTACTTACCTCATCATTCGAAGTAGGTTTGAAGGCTAAAGTCCTCTTCTTTGGCTCCGATGAGATTGGTTTCTTCTTTTGCTCCATTTTTGATTCATAAGCCATGAGATTCCCAAGTAGATTTTCCATGTCTAGATCCTCTACTTGGTTGGCTTCTTCTGTTGCCAATACCTTTTGCTCCCACTCGGGTTCAAGGGAGCGAAGGAGCTTCCCTTGAAGCTCCCCCTTTATAAATGTCTTTCCACGTGACTTAAGGCTATTCACGATTAACATGAATCAGGTGTACATGTCCCCAAGTCTTTCATCCTCCTTCATAGAAAAGGCTTAGAATTCCTGAGATAACAAATTTATATTTAAGGATTTAACTCTAGACGTACCTTTGTGAGTTACCTCCAAGGTTCTGCAGATCTCGTGGGCGGTTTTGCACTGGCTGATACGGTTGAATTCCTTCAAGCTGAGTGTGTAGTAGAGTGAGTTCATTGCCTTAGCATTCAGTCCAAGGTGATGAATTTGCTCCATTGTGTATCCTATTTCTAGTTTCTCGGGAATGATGTATGCGGATTTGCATTTCTCCCAAATAGAGAAATCATTGGCTTAAAGCCACATCTTCATTCTCAGATTCCAGTAACTGTAGTTTTTCCCTTCGAGGAGTGGTGGTCGAGTGGTGGATTGCCCCTCCAATCTACCTGTGGAAATGACTTTCCCCTTCTTGTGATCTTCCCACAGATGTTACTCCTACAGGTGGAAAACCTACTCTGATACCAAATGAAATTGCACTAGAGGGGGGGCGAATAGTGAAATTATATTATATAGTAATACAAAAAAAAATTCAATCACAAATGGTGGCACCATGTTTCTTAGGTTGAAACCCAAGATAGGTGAAAACCACCACCTAAGCCAATCCCATTACTTAGGATTTTCGATCACAAGGTGATCAATCCACTAACCACACTACTTAAATGAGGTTAGTGTACCTCAATTACAAATCCCACCTCTGATCCCTAAACGGAGGTTTCTCCCTTCAAAATGAAGAGACGGGGCCCCGACAAGTTGGATACCCAAAGTATAAAAATAAGAAGTAAAACAACACCTATAGATCACCCCAATACTTTAATTACTTTCTTATCTACTAAGCATAAAAGGAACTCCTTGAGAATTTGCAGAATGGAGTGAGCAGGGAGTACGGATTTGCCCTTTGATTAGAGTGTTGGCATGGCACAAGGGCAAGATGAAGCTTAGAGTAGTGAGCAAGTGATTTTTCTAAGGGAATTGAATCTTAAGAGGTGTATTTTGCCTAAGAAGGGTTATAGTCTATTTATAGGCAAGTTTGGAACCTTCAAGAAGACTGAGGAGAGTTCTCCTAGCCGTTGGAGACAAATCCCAAGAGATTGGGACAAAATCCATCACAAATCAGGGTAATGATGAGTCTGACAGTAATATCAGACATCTAATTTTAGGGTCAGATGTCTTATAAGACATCTGAATATACTTTTGGTCATCTAATACTATAGGCCATCCTGAACAGACTCCATTGGATTGAAAGGTGGATGTCTGATATTTTCACATAAGGCGTCTGATTAAGTTATTGGACATCTAATAAAGGGTGAATTTGTTCCTATTTTGATCAGATCTAAACAGGGTTCTAGATTTAAGGAATCAGACGTCGTTATGGACGTCTGAAGGAATCACCAGACGTCTGGAAACCTAAAAAGACTTTGCTATGATTTCTGACAAAAGATCTTATGTTCGCAATGAGATACGCACATAAATAAATGGGCAACAGTCCAAAGGTAGACATCTGGAAGCATGTCCAGACATTTGAAAATACATTTTTGCCCGTTATCTGTAGAACGAAGATAGGTGCTTCATCTAACGGTTAGCCTGAGGACGTCCAGGTAAAGCATCAGACGTCAGGATGAGGTTATGGACGTCTGATAGAGGAGTGCTTCGACTGATGTCCATGAAGACAGAAGCTGAAGGCAGAACTACTGGAAGTTAGACATCTGAGACACTTCTAAGATGTCATAAAGTTGAAAATCAGAGATCTGATAATTGTTTTGGATGTCTGATAAGAGTCTTAGTGTTAGGTTTTTATTTCTAATTTATCCTAAGTGTAGAGAGCCTAAGTTAGATATTTATAGGTTATGTTTTAGGGGCTCTTTACAACATTTCTAGACTCAAATAAAATGAAAATTACAACCTTTGAAAGTTTACATGAAAATCCTATGACCTAATAATTATGCTACTTAGTCTTCATGCTTTTAATCTCCCATCTTGAAAAACTTTATAAAGCCTGCAAATATGTTATTACAAAGAGAAACATATGCTATGATTATTTTTTATTTCATTTTCTTCATTTTGTAAAATCATCAAAATATTATATATGAGTAGTTGAACTAACAAGAGGGTGTGGTTGCCCTCGTGGTGTCTAGGCTAGTCCAATGGAGTTCCTGATGTGAAGCTTCATGGCCGAAGTTGATGGCTACGTTTTGGTGGCTTTGGGTTCCTTCGGTTGGCAGTGAGGAAGAAGAAGAAGAAGACGGAGAAGGAGAAGAAGGTCGGCTGTGTGCACACGGGCTGGATAGCAGGTGTCTACCTATGCGTGCGGGCTGAAGCGTTGGCGCACGGTTGCTGCTGGTGCTCCCACATGCGTGGGGAAGGACGTGCAGCTTGCATGTAGGTAGGGTGTGGAAGGCTCTATGAACACGTGTGGTTCCAAGCGAGGTTGAGCATGGCTATGCTTTGGTTGGCATATGCAAGGGCACGTAGCTACTGCTGAGTGGCTGCAGGTGCATGAGGATGCACGTGGATTCTGGCCGTAAGGGAGAGGTGAGGTGGCTGGTGGTGCTTGATGAGTGCATGCTCTCACCATGCTCTCGTTAGTGGTGGAGACTAGGCACACCCAACTCACGGTGCAAGCAAGAGATGCACGGTGCTGATGTTTTTTCTTACTGGAGAGCAAGGAAGAAGAAGATGGAGAGCCCGACCATCTTTTAAATGCCTTGCCTCTCCCATTTGTTTCTCCCCTGCCACACATCTCGACCCACAACCTGACGAATAAATCTTAACCATCGGGGATGTGTTGTGGCTGTTCCGAGAAATTTGGCAGTGGTGGATGCGGCTCATTGAAGCGATGGCTTCTGCAGGGGAAAAAAAACAAAGGGTTATTTACAAAGGTAATCCACAATAATTTTTGTAATGCATGCATGTCACCATAATGCACATTACCTTCGAGTACTTGTGAATGCAATGTATAAAATATGCATGTAATCATTTTTATAAACTAATCTATTTATAAACTTAAGTATGCAATTTACAAGCAGACATTATTCCAATAACTAGGTATTTATGCATACGATTAGCGCATGTGATCTCATCACTACCCGGGAAAAGCTTCTTTTATTTTCTAGATGGATACTCTTGGTATAATTCATTTGTTATTAACTCAGATGATCAGGACAACACCACTTTTGCCAGTCCCATTGGCACATTTGCTTTCAAGCAGATGCCCTTTGTCCTATGCAACACACCAGTGACTTTTCAGCATTGCATGATGGCTATATTCTCAGATATGATAGGGGACTTTGTGGAAGTATTCATGGATGATTTCACCAATTTTGGAGATGATTTTTAGTCTTGTCCTGATAACCTCAACAAGATCATGAAGAGGTGTATTGAGATTAACCTAGTACTTTTTTGGGCGAAAAGCAGTTCATGGCGTGGGATGGCATAGTACCAGGCGATAGGGTCTCTGCAAATGGACTTGAGGTCGACCAAGCAAAGTCTGAGGACATTTCTCGACTACCACCACCTAGCTCTGTTAAATAGATTAGATCTTTCTTGGGTGAGGTCAAATTTTATAGAAGATTCATTAGAGATTTCTCGAAAATCAATCATTCATTGATGAATCTTCTCGTAGCCGACATCCCATTTGATTTTGACTCATCATGTCTTAGTGCTTTCGAGACTTTATGGAGTGTTGTATTTGATTCTCCTATTCTCCAGCCACCCGATTAGTCTCTCGATTTCGAGATTATGCGTGATGCCTTCGATTTTGCTATCGGAGCTATTTGAGGCCAGTGCTGGGAGCGCTACCCTTCCATCATCTGCTATGCTAGCAAGATGATGAATGAGGCTCAGCGTAATTGTACAGTCACTAAGAAGGAACTGCTAGCTGTAGTATTCAGGTTGGAAAAATTCCGATCTTATCTGCTAAGGTCAAAAGTTATTGTATTTATTGATCATCCATCCTCTGGCATTTGTTGGCAAAGAAGTATGCCAAACACCACTTGATTAAATGAATCCTTCTGTTAGTGGAATTTTATATCGAAATTCACGACAAAGCTGGAGTGCAAAATGTAGTGGCTGATCGCTTATCCCAACTTGGCCCTACCCACATATCGTATTCCCCATAAATATCTAATTGCTTTCCAGATGAATCTCTATTGACTGTAGATTCTTCAGAATTTCCCTAATACATGGATATCGTAAATTATCATGCCACAAGCAAGAAACCTACTATTTGAAGTGGAAGATCTACACAAAAAGGGATTGGATTTTGAAAAGCCCATCATCGTAGTATGATCTGAGAAGAAATCTGTCAATAGATAAATTTATATTGAAACTCTAAGAATTCTGGGTCGAACACTGGGAGGCGGACGTTTGATTAAAAATACGCATTTATTTTCTTTGTCACGAAATTGATTAGCGAGTCAAAAATTAGCTATTTATTTAACAAATGATAAATAGAAGAGAGAGAGAGAATATTACAAATAAAACAAAGGAGAGGTAGATTAAACATGGATTTCATCATCAAATGTTGTTCACTATACTAATTTTTACAACTAGAAACTTGGAAATCTACACTAGAATGCAGAAAATCTACACTAGAAGGCAGTAAATCTACTCTAGAAAGTGGTAAGGAGAATGGAGAGAGAAGTATCCTCCTCGATGATTTCTTGGAGGACAAGCTAGATGGCACGACACCTGGAAGACGGAGGACGAAGCAGGAAGAATCGAGGGCGAGGCAGGACGTCATCGCCGCGGGATCCACTTCCCAAATGGAGTGAGAGGACAACCATAGGATGCTCCACGAAGGAGAGAGAAGGTGGAAAAATTCTAATTTTAAATCTAATGGAGCATTTTGGGTCTGGGACAAGCTCTTAGAGCTTTGGAGGGGGTGAGAGAAGAGAGGAAGGGATGAAGAAAGTGTGGGGGTCGTAGGGCCTTTTATAGGTGAAGATTGGAGGGGTACAAAGGTCATTTCATTTAAAAATTTAGTGTCTGGGTCTTTAGTGACGGATTAAAAGTGTCACTAAAGCCCTAATCGTGGCCTTACGTGTGCACCCGCTCGCATGCCTCTTCCTCTTCGTGCTTAAACACTTTTGTACGTCCTCAGATTCTCAACCGTTTGATCGCAAGATCAGGTAGCCTAAGATCCGCGCACCCGCTCATTACTTCACCGCCTTAACGCATGCGCACACCAACTCTCAGCCATCCATCTCGCATCTGACTACTCAAATTGCATCGTACCCACGCCTCCTCAGTGCAAGTGCCCGCCCACAACACGATCCTCGCTCATCCGTGCAGCCACGTTGCATGCCATCTGATCGCTCGCGCCGCATCGAATAGTTGAAATCAATCGTTCCTTACTGCCCACTCGATTTAAGGCTCAGCAGGGATCAAACCCAAGCCTTTGCCTGCTGCATTATCCCCTCTTCTTTGACTATTTTCTAGCCGCGACATGTGTGCTTGTGGCCGTTGGATCAAGATCCAACAACCCAGATCTAATCTTGCATTTAGGAGAGAGAGAGAGCAGTGGGTCTTCAAACTTTAGCTGGGCCTATTTGAGTGGTCAAGATGGCACCACATGGCACCATCTTGCCCATCCATCTTTTGTTACTTGTAAAAGGTGCCATGGATGTCAGATTGGGTTGATTTTTACACTGTTCGGCTGTGATCGTCGATCCAAACCCATCCGTGCTGTCGGATTTGTCATCTGAAGTGTGGATTTACACCATCTTGGCCCTTAACCTACGATTTTCCTCGAACAATATCGGATACTATGGAAGGCCGATCAGGGCAATCTTGGAGTTGTTGAACTCTGATTGTCGCCCTGATCAGATCCATACTGTTAGATCTTCGATCCGAGGCCCCAATTGAATATCGCCTTGTTATCTGACCTCAAAAAGCGATAATTAACCTAAAATTTACACAACCTAACCTAAATGCAAGATGATGCATGTTATGCAATATTTATAATGCATGATGAAACTCTATGCCTAATAACATGCATAAATAGACAGTTTATGTGATATAAACATGTTTACATCACCTATGAGATTATCCACGGACAAGAAGCTCAAATTGTTATCTGAAGCCAAATTTTATTTCTATGATGTCCCCCTACATTTTTGGGTTGGATCTAATCGGATAATCATGAGCTGCATCCTTGACTCTAAGATTTCAAGTGTGTTATCTTTTTGCCACAATGATGCTTACGATGGTCATTTCTCTGGTTGAAAAGTCACTTATGGCTGACCATTTTTAAAGGTACACATGATTTCGCCAAATACTATAAGTGATGCCAGTTGGTTGGTTCTATGACTAGGAGAGACATGATGCCTCTCCAACCTATCTTGGTTGTAGAAGTGTTCGACGTTTAGGGCATTGATTTTTTGGGCTCTTTCCCAAACTCTTATGGCTTCGGGTACATTCTTCTCGTAGTTGATTATGGCTTGAAGTTTGTTGAGGCTATCCCAGTGAGGTGAGCTGGTCATAAGATCGTCATATCTTTCATTCAGGAATTTATTTTTGCGAGAATGGGTGTCTCCCGTGCTCTGATTAAAGATGGGGGGAGTCATTTCATTCATGGCCATTTTGGTTCACTATTGATAAAGTATGGGGTGCATCATCGTATTGCCACCCCACATAATCCACAGACCAATGGTTAGGCTAAGGTTTCTAACTATTAGATCAAACTCATTCTGCAAAAGTCGGTTTGACCTGATCGGAAGGATTGGTCCAAGCAGTTGATTGGTGCATTATGAGCATATCGGATTGTGTACAAGGACCCACTCGAAATGATGCCATACTACATGGTGCATGGAATGGCCTGTTACCTTTCAGTTGAGCTAGAGCATCACGCCCTTCGGGAGGTGCAGAAGTGGAATTTTAACCTCGATGTAGGAGATTATGAATGGAAGCTCCAACTCAGTGAATTAGAAGAGATCTGGTGGGAGGCCTATGAGAATGCGAAGATATATAAGGATTAAATTAAGGCCTTCCATGACCTCCCTATAGGTAGAAAAATTTCACACCTAACCAGCAAATAGGGTTACTTGATTCTAAACTCGAATTCTTTGCGGGCAAGCTGAGGTCCAAGTAGACTGGCCCTTTTGTTGTATTTGCCCATACTCTATTGTGGCGATTCAGATCTTTGACTTGAAGACTAGGCCTGTTTCTATAATGAATGGCCAGTGCCTCAAGCCATTCTTGGCCCAAGAACCTCATCCTGCTGATGAAGCCATCAACCTTCTTGAGGACATGTGATAGCAAAAAAGCATGATTTGATAAAATAGGGTTTTTGCCCTTGCAACACGCTAATCTGATCGCTTTTAAAAATTTCAAATACCGAGTACTCAGAGTGTATTTGAGTCGTTCCAAGGGGGGCGGAAATGCAAATTCAAAGCCTCTCACTTAACAGAATGAAAATCAACTTTCTTTTTGTAATTTTGAATATAGGATTTTTTTAGATTTTTGAAATAAAATGGGAATGAAAATGCAAGAAGAGATTACGCCTACTAAAATCTAAGTTACATGAAGAGCCTCTCTCCAAGCTCACCCTAGGTACATGAAAACCTAGGGTAATCAGAGAGAGGTTGAGTGCACTATTTAACAAGAAAACAAGTAAACAAGTACAACAAAATAGAAAGGAAACTTTTATAAAGGAAGAAAAATTATTTTACAGGAATGGTAAAGGAATGCTTCTACTACAAAAATTTAGATATGCAAGTAAAACAAAATTTTGCACGAAGATGATGGCTAGGAGGAAATAGTTCTTGCTCCAAGCTCAGCTGCTCCTGGGGTTAGAAAGAACCTTTCAACTCCTTCCTTGAAGTACTCCTCCAATAGGTGATGATTCTCCACATTAGCAAACCTTAGATAGGGTGTACCTTGCTCCTTCAAGAGTTGATGGTGATTGGGTGTTTTCGCTTAGCAAAAATAATGTTGTATTAGAAAAATATGCCATCATAGTGAAATCACATGGTGGAAAATTCTGAACAAAAATTTTTAATAAAACTAACCATGAGAGGTTAGGTAAAATCCATAGGAAGGAACGACTGCAATAAATTCACAAGTGTAGAGCCATCACGTTTGTAGAAGCATTCGCGAAATCAATTTATTGAATATGCCGCTCAGAATGTCACTTATAATTTCATGAGAAGCTTAGGGTTATTTATGTAAATTTCATGTCAGAAATCAAGCTTTCAAAAATATGTATATGATGCATGTGTAGTGGCATGTCATGTAATTTTGAATTGCATGCAACTTTGAACCTACTTTCTGTGAGAAATGATGTGCATAACAGAAGTCAATTAAATATCCAAAAGGATAAGTGCATTGTCACAATTTTACCATAATAATTTAATAAAAAATGAAAAAATATTATATTTGGCAATGGCGTAGATGGTAATTTCCAATTGGAGCTTTCCCTATAGCAAAATAGGAGATGCTTCCACCTTGCTCGCGCGGGCAGAAGAAGCATCGACTGGAGGAGAGAAGCTGGGAGGAGGATGTCTGCGACGAGGGCATTTCGATGGCAGTGGTGGCACGGCGAATGACAGCCGAAGTTGGCACCGATGACAAGGAGGATCAGCGGTAGCAACAGCGGCTTGGTAGTGCGTGCAGGCTGTTGTCGTCCTTCAGAGGGTATGGTTGCCTCACGGGATCAAGGCGAGGTCGTTGGCATTGGTGGCGTGAAGGTTCGAGGCTGGACGAGGAGGTTGCGTGGTGGTGGACTGGCTGTGGCGTTGGGTTCCTTCTGTTGGTGAAGGAGAAGATGGAGAAGAAGAAGAGGGTGCACATGGGGAGGCTCAGTTGGGTTGAGGAGATGCTACATGCATGCACGGTGGTGCTACGCGGGCATGGAGACTGGAGTGAGCATGGATGCGCAAGGAGCTCGGCGATGGTAGTTGTGTAAGGGCATGCGCAAGGATTTGTTGGAACTTCGTGAGGAGGAGTTCATCGCTTGTGAGGAGGATGAAGCACGGTGGTCGCGGATGGAGGTCCCTGCTGCAATCGCGAAGATGGGTGTGGGGAGGCCTGCGTGCACCAAGGAAGGTGATAGATGTTGGGTTGCTCGTGGTGGTGGCATGCACACACATAGTCATTGTGTATGTGTCGATGGCGAGGGCGATGTTGAGGATGTAGGGGCCATGGTGCTCGTTGAAGTTCACGGTGGAGAGGATGAAAGATGGAGAGCCCGGCCAACCTTTTCTCTGTGGATGGCCCGCCTCTTTTAAAAAAAATTCTTGTTTGTTTCTTTTCACCGCAACTTCTTTAACCACTCACGAAGAATGCGAGCAGTTAGAACGGCGGATAAACATTGGCCAATCTTTATTAGACGTCTGACCTCATCTCCAGACTTCTTAAAAATTATAAAATCCAGGAAGTTGTGTTGGCAGTTCCCAAATGTCCATCCTTAGCTCCAAACATCTTATATATGCAGAATGAACATTTGATTCTCATACCTAGCCTACATCCAACCATATAGAATATGTGATTATATCATACATTATTAAATGTAAAATTGAAGTACAAAATTATATGCAGACTAAGATGAATTACCATATAGTTCCTAAGTAATTAGAAACTATTAATAGATAATTAAAGAGTACTTCGGCCAAATAATGATCCACTAATGTGGACTTATCAAATGCCCCCATGCCTATGTTTTGCTAGTCCCAAGCAAAAGTGAAAGATGATAGAAGCAACTCAAAGATTTCTTCTTTCCTTATTCCAAAAATCTAGAGATACAGACTAATGTGATGTGATAGTAGCCTAGGTAACGGATCCAAGTGAAAAGTCAACTTACATTTACAGTTTGTAGTTATCCCTTGGTAAACAATTTATTAGGATCGACAACTTCTTCCCTTGGGGATAAGGCAAAAAATAATCTGTAGTTTGACCCCTGGTCTTTTAGCTTAGGTAGGAGATACTAAGTTGAATCAATTCGTATTTAGTGGCACATACTCATCTGGTGCTACATGTAGTCTTCTACTACAGACTCTAAATCTCTAGACTATCAAATGAGTCACCCTAGAGAGAAACTAAAAACTGCTCTCTTTGCATTCCTATACTCACTCACTCTGGTTCTTCTTTCTTTTCTGAGATCACATATCTTACCAGATTTTCTAAATGTACTCACTGTTTGGTGGCCTCACATGGCATTCACAGTTTAATTAAAATCCTAATAACCCTACAACAAAGTTAGAAGTCCTTAGCTAGTATTTGGACGATCAACAATACTGAAAAGTAGGTATAGGTCAAATTTTGTGGATCGTGATGAGTGTTTTTGTTGCCTCAGAAACATTGTCACATATTGGAAAACGATACAAAGATAAAACTATAAACTTGAACTATTTTCGTTTCCTTTTCTCTCTTTTTTTTCTTTTTTCATATAAATGTTTCTTCCTTTTTTTTCTTTTCTTTTCTGTTTTCTCTTTCTTTTTTTCAACTACTAACATAAAATGACGCATACTTTTATTTCTAAGTCATTATTAGGAATGATCATGGTCAAGAGGATATTGTGTGGCTTATTTAAAGGAAGTTCCTACTCTCGGCGCCGGGAAAGGATGGATGGGACAATCTTATTTCTAACCTTTGACATTACTACCCTCCTTCAGCCGAGGACTCTATGAAGGACTTTCATAACCATCCACCACAGTCATAATTTTATTAGGACTCATTCTCTGTGTATCTGCCTTATTTGGTGACTTTCAGAAATTCTCACAATGTTTGCATACAGGAACAGAGAGTGAAAATTGTGCCTAACTCTGAGGTATCCTCATCTAATTATCCGAAACTTAAGAGTTCTTGCACTAGACTTAGCGCACCAGTAGTCTCTCTACTTTCCTCTCACTAATATTAGGTGGACATAATGGACGATAGTATGCCTGACTCCGTGTTAACTGTCTATGGGTTTAGCAGACTAAAAATGCTTATTGATTTTCTACGAAGATACATTACTCAGTGTACGTGCAAGTGAAGCAACTGTACTAGATTCTAAGCTTAGAAATAATCTAGGAAAATCTTTAATAACACCTCCCTGATAAGAACTTTTCCTCAGGACTAACCAATTCAGCTCAAGAAACAAAAGAGATTTCTTTTTTTGTTTGTAGGAGTAATGCACATACCCTAAATGCATGCAAATATTTATAAATGCTATAAACATCCTCAGGGTATACCCCCCCATGCCTAGGATTGACATTGTCCTCATTGGAAAAACAAAGACAGAAGAATATCACTTGAGGAGGAGAGTGGGAAGAGCTAAGGCTCCTCAAGCTGAAGTGCACCCAAAACATGGCCACTCGAAAGAGTAACATAAGGTTTAAGTTGTTGGCCATTTACCTTAAAGCTCATGCCAGAGTAGGGTTTTAAATCTCCACAGCTCCATGAGGGAAGGCATTCGTAACAACGTATGGCCCATCCCAGCAGGACTTGAGCTTTCCTAGAAATAATTTACGTTTGGAATTGAAAAGCTAGACCCACTGGTTGGGCTTGAAGGACTTTCTAATGATGTGCTTATCATGGAAGACCTTTGTACGTTGCTTGTAAGCTTGAGAAGTTTCATAGGATTCATTACAAAGCTTCTCAAGCTCACTTAACTCTAGCATACATGACTTTCCCACTTTATCCAAATTTAAGTTAATATTTCTAATAGACCAATAGGCTTTGTGTTGGATTTCAATGGGAAGATGGCAGGCCTTTCCGTAGACAAGCTGGAAAGGAGACAAGCCCAAGGGAGTCTTATACGCTGTTCTATAGGCCCGAAGAACATCATTCAGTTTTTTAGACGAATCCTTATGGTCGAACCTGATAGTTTTTTCTAAAATTCATTTAATCTCCCTATTAGACACTTCAACTTGTCTGCTCGTTTGGGGATGGTAAGGTGTGGCTATTGACTCATCGATCTTTCGCTTTTAAGTCGGTTGCAATTTAATGTGGTGGAAAAATCGACTGATCAATATTTAACAAGAAATAACCACTCGCAGAGGAGTGGGTTGTATCCATAGGGAGGCAATGACATATTAAAATTCGCACCAATTAAAAACGTTCGTTCGTAGTTAGTTTGGACAAGAATCAAGCCAAGATTGCCTTTAGATTAAGGTTTAAGCAAGAAACAATGCTGAAATGGCAATTATGAGAAACTAGAGGATATTTTCCGCAATGCAGAATCAATAAAATATCATTAAAATGTGACAATGGCAGAAAATGTAATTTCTAATTGATGGTTTACTGTAGCAAAATAGGGGAATTTTTCCCCTTTGTCTTGCGCGACGAGGAGCGGATGGCCGGGCGCGGGAAGCTCGGAGGAGGTCCCTTGAACCGAGGGCTTTGAATCGGTGGTGGCGGCGAGTCGCGCGGTGGTCGGAGGTGGCCGGACGAGCTCCGGCGGAGCTGCTGCAGCCGGTGGGCGTACGCGGCCTGTTGGCGTGAAGTCTGCCGCACGCTGCTGCTGCGGGGGTGGCTGCTGCTGCTGGCGTGGGCGCTGCTGTGGCTGGCGTGGGCACGGGAGCGCAGGCGCGGGGAAGGGCAGGCGCTGGTCTGCAGGCGCGGGGAAGAGCTGTCGCTGGTCTGCAGGCGTGAGGAAGAGGGTGCAGGTGCAGTTGAGGATGGTTGCGTGGGTCTGCTGGCATTGTTGGATGGCGTGGGCTGGTCTGCAGCTGTGCGCGGGTCTGTAGGAGCGTGGAGAGCGCTGGAGCCGGTGAACGCGTGGAGATGGGCGCAGTTGGAAGGTGGCGAGGGATGGTCTGCAGGCGTTGTTGGAGGATGCTGCGGCGTAGGAGCATGTGCGTTTGGAGGGTGCAGTAGGCTGAGGAAGACGTGGCTGTTGGAGGTGAGTGGGTGGAGGGCGCTGCATGGAGAGCAGGTGTGCGTGGACTGCAGATGGGTACGCAGGCGAGTAGGTGGAGGTGAGCGGGTAGCTTCAGACGTCTGGGAAATTTCCCGGACGTCTTAAGTTACTGAAAGGGTGGCTGAATCAGTAGCTTGGTGGTGGTGGTCGGTGACGACGTCGAGGGAGATGCACGCTAAGGTGCTCACGGTGATGCGGACGTGCTCTGGATGGTGGTGTGGCCTGTCACACCACACGCCCACGGTGATGGAGACTCACCGCCATAGTAAAGGCCGGCAGTATGGAGTGGAAGAGAGAAGTTCTCTCTGCAGAGTGGTGGGTCGGTGGTGGAGGCATCTCGAGCTCGGCTGCCTCCCTCCTCCTTTTGTAGTGGCCTGCACAAGTTTGAAATCAACCGCCCGACCAGATCCACCACATCCGCTCCCCCTTGAATGGGTCTTCACTGCGGCCGTTCGACATTGGAGCAGCAGCCAGCCGTTCTTGCAAGGAGAAGAGTAAAGAAAATAATGTTAAAATATTTGGGTCATTTATATACAGACCCTCAACTTCTATGTTAATGAAAACAATGTACCTAATTGGTTGTCTAATTAGATGAATGCTATTCTAAGCTAATTCTAAATGCACCTAAGATATGAATGCATTGTATGGATTATGTAATTAAATTAAAACTATGAATTAATCTATTTACATCCTAATTTATGCTAAATAAAGGTTAGAATTAACCTAATGTGTAGGCACTTAAATACTTAAATAGCCCACAACTATGGGCTAATCAAATACCCCCATGCCTAGTTTTTGCTAGTCCCTAGCAAAATTAAGCGAAACCTAGCACTTTAAGTAGACTACTCAACTCACTTAGTCTTCCGTCAGAAGCAAATTAAGTTCAAGCTCTAGACCCAAGGTTCCTAAGTAGTTGCTAAGTTACAGACTAGGTCGGTTAAAGACGAGTTGCAGGCACAAGTTTCCCTGATTTCTGACTCTACCCTAAAGTTTATTGATCCCTGAGATTAAAGCATTCGTGCCTGTGCATCGGTCTGAGTTATTTGAGTTAAAGGATTTTTTTTTATATATATACCTTTTTTTTTCTTTTTCTTTTTTTTTTTGTTTGATTCTTCTAAGTCTAACCTCAGATCAGCTATCAACACGGTCTGTGTCGGATTCATTGTCCCCATTACCATACCTCGAAGAGTGCCTGGCTTTCGATGCTTCGAGATAGCACCTCCCATAACAACCCCAAGAACTCCTGGCAATTGATACTTCGAGATAGTATCACCCATGGATTTCTTAAGCGAATTCAGGCCTATGGCAATCGGCACTTCGAGATAGGGCCACCCATGGTACCTGAACAGCTCAATGCGCTTACATGCCCCCAGTAGGATGGATATCCTAAGAGACAAGCGCCGAGGAGGTAATATGTTATCATCTCTTCCTCAAGGTGAGTATATGCTCGACCTCTCCTGCGGCGAGAACTCTTCAAATCAAAATGTGTTTTCAAGCCTCTCTTAAGTCAAAACTAAGAGAACCAAATCTCTTTTCAGAAAGACAGAAATTAAGTTGATTACTAGACCAAGTGTGTGAAATTTGGATGCTTGGGTTACAAGGACCCATAAACCAAAAGGTAGAATAAGACTCCAGGTACTACGCCACCTTTTAACTCAAACCCTAGTTTCCCTTCCTCAACCTCTTGAGGAATGGTCCGCAACTTAACTCCTACTTAAGTTTTTAAGTCCACAAAGGACCCTAAAGGTCTAAAGCTAGTAGCTCATTTAGCTTCTAAAGTTTGACCCTAGAATTAGCTTAGTCTACCCTAGAGTTCTGATTTGCTTAAGACTGCAAGATCTAGCCAGTTAAGCTCAAAAAAAAATTTTTTTTTTCTCTTTTTCTCTCTTCTTTTTTTTTTTTTATATGCTATAAACAAAATGCCTCAGGTCCTCTCCCCCATGCCTGGTTCAAACAATGTCCTCATTGAAAACAAAAAATAGCTAAAGGAAAATATTACCTGAGGTAGAGAAAGGTAGGAGCTAAGGCTCCTCAAGAGTGACTTCGTCAACCAGATGGCCATCCAAAGTTATGTACGGTTTTAACCGTTGACCGTTGACGATAAAGGGAGTTACTGAAGAGGAAGGATTTTTGATCTCCACAGCTCCATGGGGGAATACTTTGGTGATTATGTAAGGCCCATCCCAACAAGATTTTAATTTCCCAGGAAAAAGCTTAAGTATGGAATTGAAAAGCTAGACTTGTTGGTTGGGTTCAAAGGTCTTTCGAAGAATAAACTTGTAATGCAAGACCTTAGTTCTTTCTTTATAAGCTTGAGAGGTGTCATAAGCATCATTCCTCAGCTCCTCAAGCTCACTTAATTCTAGAAATCGTGCCTTACCTGCCTTCTCTAAATCCATGTTAACACTTCGTATAGCCCAAAGTGCTTTATGTTCCAACTCAACAGGTAAATGGCATGCTTTTCCATACACAATCCGAAAGGGAGAAGTACCCAAAGGGGTCTTATAGGCCGTTCGATAAGCCCACAAAGCATCATCGAGCTTTTGGGACCAATCTTTCCTATCAGGTCTAATGGTCTTTTCCAAAATATTTTTTATCTCCTTATTTGATACTTCAACCTGGCCACTTGTCTGAGGGTGGTAAGGGGTAGCAACCTTGTGAGTCACTCCCAAACTCTTAATTAACCGATTGAAGTGGTGGTTTCGGAAATGAGGTCCCCCATCACTTATAATAGTCTTGGGGCAGCCGAAACGGGATACGATATTTGCCTTCACAAATTTCAAAACCACAGAGTGGTCATTTGTGCACGTAGTAGTGGCATCTATCCATTTAGAGACATAATCAACTGCCACCAAGATATATTCAAAACCATGGGATGACGGGAAGGGGCCCATAAAGTCAATTCCCCACAAATCAAAAATTTCAACAGATTGAATGGGATGTTGAGGCATTTCATTTTTCTTCCCAATCGTTCCAGTCCATTGACATCTAATACAGGCCTTAACAAAATTATGAGAATCATTAAATAAGGAAGGCCACCAAAAATCAGACTAGAGAACCTTAAAAGCAGTTTTCTTAGCACCAAAGTGTCCTCCACAATGAAGTTCATGGCAAAAACTCAACACACTTTGTTGTTCCTCCTCAGGCACACAATGTCTCAATACTTGGTCTTATCCAATTCTAAATAATTCTGGCTCTTCCCAATGAAAATATCTTGCTTGAGAAATGAATCTCTTTCTTTTCTGCTCATCCCAAGAGCCAGGAGTTTGTCCAGTGACCAAGTAATTTACAATGTCTGCATACCAAGGTAAAGTTGATGTTACCGCCATCAGAGTTTCATTGGGAAATGTCTCGCGAATGTCTTCAAAAATAGAGTCATTAAGAGGAAGGCGAGACAGGTGGTCAGCCACAACATTTTCTACTCCTTTCTTTTCACGTATTTCCAAGTCAAATTCTTGAAGGAGTAAGATCCACCTAATCAGACGTGGCTTAGAATCTTTCTTAGCAATGAGATGTTTCACTGCTGCATGATTAGTAAAAATAACCACCTTAGACCCAAGTAAATAAGACCTAAACTTCTCCAGAGCAAAAACTACAGCAAGTAATTCTTTTTCAGTGACGGTGTAGTTTTGCTGAGGTTCAGTTAAAGTCTTGCTTGCATAATGCAGCACATGAGGTCTTCCCTCAACCCTTTGTCCAAGGACTGCTCCCACTGCATAATCCGAAGCATCACACATAAGCTCAAATTGGAGTGTCCAATCAGGAGCTTGGAGAACAGGCGCAGAGATCAAGGCTTCCTTTAGAGTTTGAAAGGCCTCGGCACACTTTGAATCAAAACTGAAGGAAGATTCCTTCGCCAATAAGTCACAAAGTGGCCTAGAAATCTTACTAAAATTTTTAATAAAGCGCCTGTAAAAGCCAGCATGGCCCATAAAGGATATAATTTGTTTGACATTCGTAGGCAATGGAAGTTTGGAAATAGAATCAATCTTGGCTTTATCTACTTCCAAACCTTGCTCGGATACAACATGCCCAAGTACAATTCCTTTCTGTACCATGAAGTGACTTTTCTCCTAGCTGAGGACTAAACTAGTCTCCTTACATCGTTTCAACACATTCTCCAGGTGCAGGAGACACTGGTCGAAAGACGAGCTATAAATAAAGAAGTCATCCATAAATACTTCAACACACTCGTCAATCATGTCCAAAAAGATAGACATCATACACCGCTAGAAAGTTGCAGGTGCATTACATAATCCAAACAGCATACGCCTGAATGCAAAAGTACCATAAGGACTCGTGAATGTCGTCTTTTCCTGGTCATCAGGAAAGACTGCCACCTGATTGTACCCAGAATATCCATCGAGAAAGCAATAATACTTATTCCCTGCCAATTTTTCGAGAATTTGATCAATAAAAGGCAAAGGAAAGTGATCCTTCTGGGTAGCGGTGTTCAGCTTGCGGTAATCAATACAGACCCTCCATCCAGTTGAAGGTCTAGTGACAACTTGTTCACCTTGGTCGTTGAGTTCCACAGTAAAGCCTGCCTTCTTTGGCACCACATGAATGGGACTGACCCATTTACTATCAGCAATGGGATATATGATCCCAGCGTCCAACCACTTCAGGATTTCCTTTTTTACAACCTCCCTCATATTAGGGTTCAGACGTCTCTGCATGTCCCTAAAAGGCTTGATGGAATCATCAGTATAAATGTGGTGCATGCAGAGTGTAGAGTCTATACCCTTAATGTCAGCAATGCTCCAAGCAATAGCTTCCTTGTGCCTAGACAGGCATTCAATCAAGGCTCCCTCCTATGCCTCAGACAGCATAGTCGAAATGATAATGGGGAGCGTATCAGTGGCACCTAGGAAAACATACTTAAGAGTGCCAGGGAGGGGTTTCAACTCAAGGTTGGGGGCTTGTATGGTTGAGGGTTTCATAATAGATGTCCCCATCTCAGGTAGCAAATCTGCCTTCGGCAGAAATGTTGGGGGAAGAGACTCAGCAGAAACTCCTAGCAATTCCTCTAGTTCTAGTATATCCCCTTCACATTCCTCCAAGAGATGGGAATGCTCATTTAGCATGACATGCTGAAGGGGGTCATCACATAACATTGCAGGAGTTGCCTCTTCAATCAGGTCATCTATCACCTCAACTTGAGAACAATCCTCAAGTCCAGCTTGTTTGTAAGCATCAAACACATTAAGCCGGATTTTCCTGTTCCCAAAGCCCATTTTCAATGCCCCAGTATTGCAATTAATTGAAGCATGGGAAGTTGCAAGGAAGGGGCAGCCCAAAATGATGGAGGGTTTGGTAGGCTTGTTGGTAGGGTCAGTGTCCAAAACTAAGAAGTCAACGGGAAAGAAGAAATCCTCCACTCTTACGAGGACATCTTCCAAAATTCCCCGTGGTGTCTTAAGTGATCGAGCAGCAACTTGAAGGATTATAGGGCTAGGCTTCAGATTGCCTCCCCCAAGTTGTTCATACACGTAGCTCGGAAGGATGTTCACCCCCGCACCCAGATCAAGTAGAGCCTCATCAATTTGTAAGTCACCAATAACTACAGATAGATATGGGGCTCCTAGGTCCTTAATTTTCGGGGGTGTGCCATGTTGAACAATTGAGCTAACAGAATCAGGCAGGACAACTTTAGATTGGACCAGTTTTCTAGATTGCCACTTTTTCGTGCACAAGTCCTTTAAGAAGCGGGCATAAGACAGAATCTGCCTGATAGCTTCAAGCAAAGGCAGGTAAATCTGCACTTGCTTGAAAGTTTCCATAATCTCATCCACCTTATCTTTGGCTCTAGATGAGCCAGCAGAAGTATGCCCAGAGGTGGATAAGCGCTCTGGAAAAGGCACTCTCGATCTCTGGGTGGAAGGGTTGTCATGTCGAGTAACGGGTGGAACAGGGGCAACTTCTTCCGGTGAGGTGATTTCAAGTGGAGAAGATTTGGGCAAATCTTCTCCAGTGGGGGTGAAAGTCGGGGTGGATGGTTTTTTAGGGGGTGAGACTATAGGAAAATCGAGTTTGGAAATTTCTTTCCCACTCCTCAGAATAGTCACCGCCTAAGCATGCTCCCTAAAGACAATCCCTTTTCCTTTAGGATTTTCCTCAGCAGCACTGGGAAACTTCCCAGTCTCCCTCTGTCTAACGGCCTCAACAAGGTGTCCAATTTGTGATTTCATCTCATGTATAGCCTTGTCATGAGATTGGATGATGGCACTTTGACTTTCTTGCATAGTTTTCAACATCGCCTTCAATTCATCCATCTCAGAGGTTTTAGGTTGGGCAAAGGTCTGAGGTTGGTTCATTTGATGGTTTTGAAAGGATTGTGGTTTGTAATTCCCTGAATTTGAGACATTTCCTTGTATCCACGAAAAATTTGGGTGGTTCCTCCATCCCTCATTATAAGTGTTGGAGAAAGGATCATTACGAGGTCTTGGACGGAACCCTTGAGCAGCATTCAAATCTGCTTGTACAAGCTCAGGGAATTGGGAGGCCAAGTGGCAATCCACAGTGGCGTGTGTATTGCCTTGAAAAATTATGCATTCGGAAGCTTGGGATGTGGAGGTGTTAGGTGTGAATGAACTCGGGTTCGACATAAGCCTTTCCATGTTTTGATTCAGTAATTGAATTTGATAGGCTAAATTCTGGGTGTCCCTTGCTTCATTCACCTCCAACTTTCTTTGCATGAGAGCGGGCTTTCTATCCATGTAGGCAGAATTCAAGTGAATAGAATTCTCACTCAAAGTATCAAATAAGTTCCAAGCTTCATCCTCAGTCTTAGATAGAAAGGTTCCTACACAGGCACCATCCATAGTTTGCCTATGCGAATCATTAAGTCCGATGTAGAACCTTTCAACCAGTTGCCATTTAGGCACCTGGTGATGTGGGCAAAGTCTCAGCAAATCGTTAAAATGCTCCCACGCATCATGAAAAGCTTCCCCATCCTTTTGAGCAAAACTCATAATTTCCCTCCTAAAGTGATTTGTTTTGCTCATGGGGAAGTACTTCTTCAAAAACTCCTTCTTCAGGGCATCCCAAGTATTTATATTATCAAGGGTGTGATACCAATACTTGGCTTTGTCCT
Source organism: Thalassia testudinum (assembly GCA_037157565.1). Lineage (NCBI taxonomy): Eukaryota > Viridiplantae > Streptophyta > Magnoliopsida > Alismatales > Hydrocharitaceae > Thalassia > Thalassia testudinum. Next base: position 122,812,386 of record JAZHRO010000014.1, on the reverse strand, counting down.
TTAGGGAGAAGGGAAAGAGGGTCCGCATTTGAGCGTCATCAGTAACGCCCTGCAGCTTCACCGTGGAACAAGCCTCGGTGAATTCCTCGATATGCCTGTAAGGGTCTTCCCTACTAGTACTATAAAAGGAGGGTAGCAAGGATATGGTACTACTTTTGATCTCATATGGATTGTCCCCTCCAGGTCTACGTAGTGCTGGGCCAGCTTGGTTGGTTGGGATGAAATATTCCTTAAGGCTCCTTTGGCCGGCCATTTCTACCCTTGCAAGGTCTTTTCTTAGGATTCTTTCAGGTTCAGGATCAAATACAAGTTGTCTCCTAAGATAACGCCTACCAAGCATGCACTACAAACACAATTCAAACGGACTTGTTTGGTCTTTACAGATTTAGGCTTTTGACTTTAGTTCAAATTGTAGGTGACGAAACAAGTTGCCTAATCAATTACGCGCCTATTGTCAACCTTCAAAATGCCTAAAAAGACCTAGTTGGAACTTAGGTATTCTTCCCTAAATCTCAAATGGTCAAGTAAATCCAAAGACGGAAGATCGAGGGATGCAAGTAGGCCTAAGCCTTCCTTTGAAGCTGTGCTTTCGTGGTGCTCCTCAACTACCCCCAAAAATCCGTGACAGGGTATCCCCCTCTTTGGATTTACAAAACCTTTGATCTCAAGTTCCGAACACTTCAGAATCCAACGATAGGAGGGCTCTTGTCCTAGTCGTTTCAAGACTTAGGAGTGTCTAAATGAGTGCTATGGTGCAACAGATATAAGTGTGCATTCACCGCAAAATGATTTTGAATTTTGAATCGCACACCACGTTTTACAATCAAGTCCTTGATTTTTAGATATCCCTCCTTTAATTAGTCCTTTTTTCGAATATATGTGACCACTTGTTATATCGCTTCAAGACAAACTTTGTGGTCTTTGCATTAAATCCTAAATGCAATGCGTGATCAAAAATAGGATGCAAAGTAAGAGAATACATACCTTGCCTCCAGCGATCTACGATGCAAAAATGCACGCAATGTAGAAAAGTAAATCTAGAGGCTGCTCATACAGACCTAAATGGTTCGTCCTAGGGCAGGCAGCTCATTTTTTTTTTTCTATTTTTTTTTAGAACTACTTATGCACAAGAAAATAAAAGTAATAATAAAAAAAAGAAAAAATAAACCTAAATCTAAAGAAAAGGGAACAGACTCCCAAAAATTACCCAACACGGGCCCGAAACAAAATCGGGGAACAGACCCCTCAAAATATGCCCCAAAACAAGGGTTTCAAACTATCTACAATGAAAAATTAAGTCTACAGTCTTAATTCTATTCTAAGTAAACTAGCGACTAAATACAATGGTGTTCGTCGTGTCGTCGTCCTTCTCCTCCTTTCAAAATTGCTCATCCACTTCTTGTCTGGCAACGTCAAGGGTCGCCTCTCACACAGGCTGATTCTTGCACAAAATTTCTCTCACAGAAAAGAAAATAATAGATGGTCAAATCTCTGTGCAATTGATAAATAATCAAAATAAAATTAGGCGAAATTATTACGTCTGTTGCCTCCCCGGCAAAGGCGCCATTTCACTGGTCGATCTTTTGCTTTTAAGTCAGTTGCAGTTTAATGTGGTGGAAAAATCGACTGATCAATATTTAAGAAGAAATAACCACTCGTAGAGGAACGGGTCATATCCACAGGGAGGCAATGATGTATTAAAATTCGCTCCAATTAAAAACGTTCGTTCGTAGTTAGTTTGGACAAGAATCAAGCCAAGATTGCCTTTAGATTAAGGTTTAAGCAAGAAACAATGTTGAAATGGCAATTATGAGAAACTAGAGGATATTTTCCGCAATGCAGAATCAATAAAATATCATTAAAAAGTGACAATGGCAGAAAATGTAATTTCTAATTGATGGTTTACTATAGCAAAATAGGGGAATTTTTCCCCTTTGTCTTGCGCGACAAGGAGCGGATGGCCGGGCGCGGGAAGCTCGGAGGAGGTCCCTTGGACCGAGGGCTTCGAATCGGTGGTGGCGGCGAGTCACGCGGCGGCCGGAGGTGGCCGGACGAGCTCCGGTGGAGGTGCTGCCGCCGGTGGCCATACGCGGCCTGTTGGCGTGAAGTCTGCCGCACGCTGCTGCTGCGGGGGTGGCTACTGCTGCTGGCATGGGCATTGCTACGGCTGGCATGGGCACGGGAGCGCAGGCGCAGGGAAGGGCGGGCGCTAGTCTGCAGGCGCGGGGAAGAGCGGTCGCTAGTCTGCAGGTGCGAGGAAGAGGGTGCAGGCGCGGTTGAGGATGGTTGCGCGGGTCTGCAGGCATTCTTTGATGGCGTCGGCTGGTCTGCAGCTGTGCGCGGGTCTGCAGGCGCATGGAGAGCGCTGCAGCCGGTGAGCACATGGAGATGGGCGTGGTTGGAAGGTGGCGTGGGCTGGTCTGCTGGCGTTGTTGGAGGATGCTGCGGGCGTGGGAGCGTGTGCGTTTGGAGGGTGCAGCAGGCTGAGGAAGACGTGGCTATTGGAGGTGAGAGGGTGGAGGGCGCTGCGTGGAGAGCGGGTGCGGGTGGACTGCAGATGGGTACGCAGGCGAGTGGGTGGAGGTGAGCGGGTAGCTTCATACGTCTGGGAAATTTCCCGGACGTCTTAAGTTACTGAAAGGGTGGCTGAATCAGTAACTCGGTGGTGGTGGTCGGCGACGACGGCGAGGGAGATGCATGCTAAGGTGCTCACGGTGATGCGGACGAGCTCCGGATGGCGGTGTGGCCTGTCACACCACACGCCCACGGTGATGGAGACTTGCCGCCACAGTAGAGGCCGGCAGTATGGAGTGGAAGAGAGAAGTTCTCTCTGCATAGTGGTGGGTCGGTGGTGGAGGCCTCCGGAGCTCGGCTGCCTCCCTCCTCCTTTTGTAGTGGCCTGCACAAGTTTGAAATCAGCCGCCCGACCAGATCCACCACATCCGCTCCCCCTTGAATGGGTCCTCACTGCGGTCGTTCGACGTTGGAGCGGTGGCCAGCCGTTCCTGCAAGGAGAAGAGTAAAGAAAATAATGTTAAAATATTAGGGTCGTTTATATACAGACCCTCAACTTCTATGTTAATGAAAACAATGTACCTAATTGGTTGTCTAATTAGATGAATGCTATTCTAAGCTAATTATAAATGCACTTAAGATATGAATGCAATGTATGGATTATGTAATTAAATTAAAACTATGAATTAATCTATTTACATCCTAATTTATGCTAAATAAATGTTAGAATTAACCTAATGTGTAGGCACTTAAATACTTAAATAGCCCACAACTATGGGCTAATCAGCTATCATGTGGTTGACTCCCAAATTTTGGAGTAGTCTTGTGAAGTGTACATTCTTGAAGTGAGGTCCATCACTTATGATCGTCCTTGGGCACCCGTACCGAGAAATGATACTAGCCTTAACAAAATCCAAGGCCATAGAATGGCCATTAGTCCGCATCAGTATGGCTTCTATCCATTTCGATGCATAGTCCGCAACCACAGGGATGTAATCATATCTGAAGGACATAGGAAAGGGACCCATGAAGTTGATGCCCCAAATATCAAAGATCTCAATGGGGAGAATAGGTTGCTGGGGCATCTCATCCTTTTTTCTGAAGGTTCACATCTATTAGCAGTGTAGACATGCGCCCACATATGTATGTGCATCTCGAAATAATGTGGGACATCGAAGTCAGATTGAAGAACCTTATGGACAATTTTTTTTCCACAAAAATGTCCTCCACAGTGGAGGTCATCGCAGAAACTCAGAACAATCCTTTGTTCTTTGTCAGGGACACAACGGTGGAAAAGCTTGTCAAGGCCTGTTCTAAAAAGCTCGGGTTCCACCCAGTGATAAAATTTAGCACTAGCAAGAAACCTGTCTTGCTTCTGCCTGTTCCAAGTATTAGGGGTAATGCTCATGACCAAATAGTTCACTGTGTTAGTGAACCAAGGAGTTTTGGCCTCCACGGCCATCAGAGAATCATCAGGGAAGGTCTCTTGGATATCGCCAGTAGGAGTTGATGCCTCATTAGGGATCCTAGACAGATGATCTGCTACAACATTCTCGACCCCTTTCTTATCTTTAATTTCCAGGTCAAACTCCTAGAGTAGCAGTATCCAACGAATTAGGTGAGGTTTGGTATCCTTTTTAGCAGGAAGATGCTTTAAAGTAGAACGATTAGTGAACACCACAACCTTGGATCCCAAAAGATAAGGTCGAAACTTTTCCAAAGCAAACACTATAGCAAGAAGCTCCTTTCTAGTGACTGTGTAGTTTTACTGAGGATCCGTAAGGGTCTTGCTGGCATAATGCACCACATGAGGTTTGCCATCAACCTTTTGACCTAAGACCACTCCCACTGCGAAATCAGAAGCATCGCACATTGGCTCAAATGAGAGGGTCCAATCTGGTGCTTTGAGAATTGGCATAGTAATAAGGGCTTTCTTCAAGACTTGGAAAGCCTTGGACATCTATGATCAAAATCGAAAGAAACATCCTTTGCTAATAGGTCGCAGAGTGGCTTAAAGATTTTACTAAAATCTCTAATGAAGCACCTATAGAACCCAACATGGCCAATGAAAGATCTAACCTGACGAACATTGGTGGGTGATGGAAGCATAGAGATGGAATCAATTTTTGCGGTATCCACCTCTAATCCTCTCTTAGAAACTACATGCCCTAACAGAATGCCCTGCTGGACTATAAAGTGTCTTTTCTCCTAGCTAAGCACTAGCTTTGCCTCTTTGTAACGGGTTAAGACTTTATTAAGGTGTGAAAGGCGTAGGTCAAATGACAAGCCATAAATGGAGAAATCAGCCATGAAAATATCAACAAACTTGTCGATCATATCAGAAAAGATAGTCATCATACAATGTTGGAAAGTGGCAGGAGCATTACATAACCCGAATGTCATTCCACGGAACGTGAAATTGCCATACGGACTCGTGAAGGTGGTATGCTACTGATCATCAGGAAAGACGACTATCTGATTATACCCAGAGTACCCATCAAGGCAACGGAAGTACTTGCTCCCCGGAAGTCGTTCCAAAATCTAATCAACAAATGGAAAGGGGAAATGGTCTTTCTTGGTAGCCGTGTTCAAACAATAATAATCATTGCAGACCCTCCAACCAGTTGAGGGTCTAGTGGTTACCAACTCTCCTTGGTCATTTTCTTCCACAGTGATTCCTGCCTTTTTGGGCACCACATGAATGCAAATGACCCACTTACTCTCTAAAATGGGATAAATAATTCCTGCATCCATCCATATCAGAATCCACCTATCTCCTATATCGACGCTTCTTGGTGCACAGGTCCTTTAGAAACATGGCATAGTATAGAATCTATTTGATAGATTCCAACAAAGGCAATTTGATATGGACTTGCCTAAATGTGTCCATAATTTTATATCTCCTATCGCTGGCTCCAAACGAGTCAATAGAAAATTCCCCAGGATCAGAAAGGTGCTCTGGATAGGGCACCATCGGCTTCCGAGTAGAGGGGTCGTCGTGGCAAGAAATGGGTGTCGGAATGACAACATCCTCAAGGTGGGTGATTTCTAGCGAGGGAGAGCAGTGTGGATCTTCCTCGTTGGAGATGGAATTCGGGTTTGATGTAGGAGGGGAATCTTGAGAGGTGACTGTAGGAGTGCTATTAGGCTTGTCAATTTTCTTTCTACTCCTCAGCATGATCACAGCTTGGGCGTGCTCCCTGAGTATGACCCCCTTGCCCCTTGGGTTCTCCTCAGAAGAGCTAGGCAACTTCCCCAGATCTCACTGCCTAACTGCCTCAATAAGATGACCAATTTGGGATTTCATATCAGCAATCATATTTTGATGCTCTTGCATCACTTTCATCATGGCTTTAAGTTCATCCATCTCAGAAGGCTTATGCTGAGGAGGTTTTCCTAGGATGTCTGGTATATGGGTTGCGGAGATAGGGGTCATGTATTCCCTGAGTTAGAAGCATCACCTTGCTTCCATGATAAGTTTGGATGGTTCCACCCCGGATTATAGGTTTTGGAAAAAGGGTTATTGCAAGGAGGTGGGTGGAAACCTTAGGCCGTGTTCAGGTCAACCTGTATCAACTCAAGGAATTGATTTTCCTAGTGGCACTCCACAGTGGCGTGCATTGCTTTGGCAAATGGAGCATTCACTTGAAGCCTAAAAGATAGAGGTTTCGTGCTGGTTCATGTCGTGGTTTCCTAAAAGCCTATCAAAGTTTTTATTCAACAATAGAATCTAATAAGCTAAATCCTGAGTAGCCTCGCTTCATGGGCCTCTATCTTCCTTTGCAAGATTGATGGTTTTCTTTCTTGGCAGGCAGAGGACATATCTATGGAATTGTCACTTAATGTCTCAAATAATACCAAGCTTCATCCTTAGTTTTGGTCAAGGAGGTTCCTGCACAGGCTGCATGGATGGTTTGCCTGTGCCGTTCAGATAATCTGTTATAGAACCTTTTTACCAGCTATCATCTTGGCACCTGATGGTAGCGGCATAGCCTAAGAAGGTCATTAAAGTGCTCCCAAGTCTCGTGAAATTGCTCCCCTTCTTGTTGAGTAAAACCCATAATCTCTCTTCTATAATGGTTGGTCTTAGTGATAGGAAAATACTTTTTTATGAATTCTCCCTTAAGGATGGCCCAATAATTTACCCTTGCATCGAGGGTATGATACTAATGCTTGGTCTTATCCTTAAGGGAGAATGGAAATAGAGTCCTCATCAGGGCTTCATCAGTAAAAGGGAGAATGGAAATAGAGTCCTCATCAAGGCTTCATCAGTAAAGACCTGGAGCATTACCATGGAACAGACCTCGATGAATTCCTCAAGATGCCTGTAGGGATCCTCCCTAGTAGTATCATAGAAAGAGGGAAGTAAAGAAATGGTAATCCTCTTGATTTCATATGGATTATCCACTCCAAGCCTTTAGATAGGTAGGGCTTGGTGGATTGTAGGGAGGAAATAGTCTCTCAAGGTTCTCTGATTTTCACCAACCCTAATCTCTTCTTCATGTCTTTCTTCAACCATTTTTCTTCTTTCTTTGTTGGCTATCCGAATAATTCTCTCGGGCGTAGGGTTGAAAAGAAGACTATTTCTAAGATAGTGCCAAGCATACACCAAGCAAACACAAGGCAAGAGCTCCTCTGTTGAGTTAAAGCACTTTAAGCCCTCTTCCAACCTTTCTAGTTTGGCCAAATGGAGTTAAGGCAGTATTTCTCCATTTCCACGTATGTGGTACAAGAGAAGTGAGGCACTTGAGATTCCTGCTCAAAGATATTAAGGAAGTTGAGGTTACTTTTAGTCCTTTTTGGGTGATCAATCAAGTTGTCAAGCAATTACGCACCCTAAATTGACCTTCAAGTGCCCTAAAGACATATACTTTGTTGCAATGATATTCTCTAATGCTCAAGTAAAAAGGTACTCCAAGGATGCAACTAAGGGATGCAAGTAGGGTGAACCCTTCCTTTGAGCTGTTGCATTAGTGTTGCCTCTTAACTACCCTTGAATTCCTTTTTGGGGTTTCCCCCTCCTTAGAGTATCAAGTCACTCGAACAAAAGCTAATACCACTGTTTCAAAGCGAGATAGGAGGGTTTGCACCAATAAAGAGATCGATGACTATAACTTTAAGGGTCCAAGTCCTAGTGTAGTGCCTATAGTGCTTGTTCAGTGCATGAAGTGTGCATCACATCACGAGAAGTGATTTTTCTTTTGAAAACTACAATCAAGTTGTTCAAACACTTCCAGTATATTTTACTTTCTCTTTTCAGAAGAAATGTGACCATTTGATTAATCCTTTTAAATCAACTTAGGTGGTCTCTTTAATTATACCCAAATGCAATGCATGTGCAGATAACTGATGCAGAAAGATAGGAAGTACGTACCTTGCTACTCAAGCAATGTATGCAATGCAATAAAAAAAAATCTAGATGCTACTCAAGCAATCATAGATGGTCGACCTACGGATATGTAGCTTCTAGCAGGCAGTTTGAATTTCTTTTTTGTAAACATAAATGTGCAATCAAAAGATTTAACTACCACAGAATGATCCTAGAATCTAAAGAATCAGGGACACTCCCCAAAAAACTGGCCCCAGAGTACAAGGGTGAGAAAAGAAATAACTATTACTATGTCTATCAGCCTAAATCTAAACCAGTATCAAATAACTAAATCAGGAAAGGCTCCCCTGTATGCCTTCACGTGCGTGGGATCAAGGCCCACAAGGTCCTGTTGTTGCCCCCTAGGTGATGTCAAGGTCCATCAAAAATATCACCTCCGTCGTGCGTGCCCATCGCATTCGTTTCCTCCAAATAGATGTACCGTGCACTGAAAAGATAAAGAATGATCAAACAAATGTGCAACTCAGAATAATTAGAAATAAAGTTTGGTGAATTTATTACATCTGTTGCCTCCCCAACAATGACGTCATTTCATCGGACATTTTTGCTTGGTAGAAATAGTGTTATATCAGAAAAATATGTTGTCGTAGTGAAATCAGGTGGCGAAAAATCCTGAACAAAAATATTTTAATAAAACTAACTATGAAAAGTTATGTCATATCCATAGGGAGGAACGACTACAACAAATTCACTAGTGTAGAGCCATTATGTTTGCAGAAGCATTCGCAAAATCAATTTAATGAATATGCTGCTCTGAATGTCACTTACAATTTCATGAGAAGCTGAGGGTTATTTATGTAAATTTCATGTCAGAAATCATGCTTTCAAAAATATGTGGATGATGCATGTGTAGTGGCATGTCATGTAATTTTGAATTGCATGCAACCCTGAACCCAATTTCAATAAGAAATGATGTGCATAACAGAAGTCAATCAAATATGCAAAAGGATAAGTTCATTGTCACAATTTTACCATAATTTAATCAAAAATAAATAAATAGTATAGTTGGGAATGGCATTGATGGTAATTTCTAATTGGAGCTTTCCCTATAGCAAACAGGGGATGCTTCAACCATGCTCACGCGAGAAGAAGTGTCGGTTGAAGGAGAGAAGCTGGAAGGAGGATGTTCACGACGAGGGCATTCCAATGGCAGTGGTGGCACAGCGAACGGCGGCCGGAGTTGTCGCCAACGACAAGGAGGATCAGCGGTGGCTTGTCGGTGCATGCGGGTTGCAGTCGTCCATTAGAGGGTATGGCTACCCTCGCAGGATCGAGGTGAGGTCATTGGCATCAGTGCCACAACGGTTCGAGGTCAGACGAGACGGCTACATGGAGGTGGACCAACGGCGGCATTGGGTTCCATCTATTGGTGAAGGAGAAGATGATGAAGAAGAAGAGGGTGCATGTGGGGAGGCTCTGTTCAGTGGAGGAGATGCTACACGCATGCACGGTGTTGCCGCGTGCACATGAAGACTGGCGTGAGTGTTGACGCGCGAGGAGATTGATGATGGCAGTTGCGCATAGGCATGAGTAAGGATGTGTTGGCACTACACGAGGAGTTGATCGCTTGTGAAGAGGATGAAGCGCGGTGGTCGTGGATGGAGGTCCCAGTTGCAATTGCGAGGATGATCACGAAGAGGCCTGCGTGCACTGAGGAAGGCAATAGATGTTGGGTTGCTAGTGGTGGTGGCATGCACACACGATATCACCGTGTGTGTGTCGACGGCGAGGGCGATGTTGAGGATGTAGGGGCTATTGTGCTTGCTGAAGTTCACGGTGCAGGCAAAGATCACGGTGGAAAGGTTGAAGGATGGAGAGCCAAGCTGGACTTTTCTCTGGGGATGGCTCACCTCTTTTAGAAAAAAGTCTTGTCTATTTCCTTCCATCGCAACTTCTCTAACCACTCGCAAACATTACGAGTGGTTAGATCGGTGGATGAACATTGGCCGGTGTTTATTAGACATCTAACCTCATCGCTAGATGTCTTAAAAATTGTAAAATCTAGGAACTTGTGCTAGCAATTCCCAGACGTCCATCCTTAGCTCTAGACGTCTTATATATGCAGAAGGAACATTTGATTCTCATACCTAGCCTACATCCAACCAAATAGAATATGTGAATATATCATATGTTATTAAATGTAAAATTGAAGCACAAATTTATGTGCAGTCTAAGAAGAATTACCATATAACTCCTAACCAATTAGAAACTACGAACAGATAATTAAGGAGTACTTAGGCCAAATAATGATCCACTAATGTGGACTTATCAGAAGGATTCCAGTAAAAACTCCTCCTAGGGTTGACATGGACCACCCTAAAAGTCCTCTTCCTTGGCCGTCCTCCTTGCCTCACTCTCCTTAGAAATGGTTCCCTTGGCATGGGCACAAGAGAGAAAGGAAGAGGGGAAGGCACCAAGGAGATAGAATGTCTCGTTAATCTTCTTCTTCTCCTTCTTCTCTTCGTCGAATATGGCTAGTGGAATATAGGTGGAAGAACACTAAAAATGTAGCCAAGGGTGGTTTGAAGTGCATGGTTAAGGGCCTTTTTATAGAGTGGAGGGGGGAGGTAAGTGTTGTTAAGAGAGGACGGCTAGGATTGCTCCTGGATGGTGGTTATGGGATAGTAGGGCAGGGCTTGATGGCACCAAAATGGTGGGGTATGAGCGGTTGGCATGGGTTTATGTGTGGTTGAAGGTGGGGATATGCTGGATGGGGTATGTGTAAGGTGTAGATGGGCTTATAGGTTCGCGCCAAGGTTGGGAGGTGTGTGTCCCTTTCTAGCGCCACCTTAGGTGGTGGTTAGAAGGTTGTTAAGGTGGTGGATGAGGGGTGAAGAGGTGCCATATTTGGTGCCAATGGTGAAGCGATGTGAAGGTGATGGTGGTTGGTTATTTTGGAGCCAAGAAAGGAGGGAGAAGTAGGAGGGGGGTCGGCGATGGAGTGGAGGAGGTGTTGAGCTTAGCTATGCTAGCTTATCTAATAGGGTAGTAGTGGAGGGCGATAGGGTTTAGGAGGTGAGGAGCTGAAAGGAGTTTCCCGGAGGTACACTGGAGCTGATGGTTGTTGAAGAGAATTGCAACGTGCTACCTTGGCTAGCTTAGCTTGCTAGTTCTTTGCTGATAAGGGCTGAGGTGAACCGAGCTTGGTCCTCCCAAAGATTACCTCACTAGTTGGATTTGCTTGCTTATGTGAAGTAGCTCAGCTCAACTATGTTGAGCTGAGTTATGCCTCCAAGGGCTAAACTTGAGCTGGCCTGAGCTGGTTGAGGTCATCTACAGCTGACTAGGTCTAGCAAGTTGATGGCAGTAGCTTGTCTTAGTTAGGATGATTTTCTAATCAACTATTCTGAGCTGGAGGAGTTGGAATGGAGCTGGGGTCAATTGTCTTGAGTTAGTTTGAGCTGCCAACCATCTGAGTTGAGTTGAATAATGTTGAGGTGAACTAGCTTGAGCTACCATTCAACTGAGATGAGCTGAATGGAGCTATAGAGGTGTTGATCCAACTAGAATGAACTGGGATTTAGCTAGGATGAGCTGGATTCAACTGGTATCCAGCTAGAATGAGCTTCCTGTTCACCTGCTGCCTTTCAGAATGCTACGATTTTTGGGATCTAGATATCTGTTCATCCCTAACACACAATTAAACGTGTTAAAAATACCAAACACTATGCAATGCATGCCTAACCTAAGTGATGCCTAAATGCATCCTAGGAACCCATTTGCAGAGTTAAAATCCTAAGAGGTAGATCTATTTTAGAGCATAAGAATGATGATAAATTGGAGTTTATCACACCCTCATGCTTACCTTTTTATAGTCTCTTAGCAAAACTTATTTTCACAAAATGGATTTTTGGGAAAGGCTAATTATTTCGCTACTAGAAAATGGGGTATTCGCGACACTTTTAATATGATGGTTTATGTTAAAATAGTCGTGTAAAATGATACCACGATATACAGCAGGTTTTATAAAAACTATCGTTTTAAAGATGACGATTCTATCTTGTATCTATCATTTAAAATGCGTACTTCAATATATACGATGGTTTAACAAAAGCCTTCATATTTATCGATTCTGAATTTTGGTCGGGAGGCATTTCTTCACGCCCTACCCAACTTTAAATGACGGTTTTGACAAAAATCGTCATGTAAAGTACCTATGCCCTACAACCAGCATCCGACCCACTATGCCTTATTCACTCATCCTCTCCATCAACATCGATCTCCTCCTCTGCCTTGGTCGATTAGCCCATATTTGTGGGCTATTTAAGTATTTAAGTGCCTCGACATTAAGTTAATTTTGACATTTAGATAGCATACATTAGGATGTAATTAAATTAATTCATATTTTTAGTTTAAGTGCATAATTCATGTGTGGGATTCATATTTAAATGCATTTAGAACTAACTTAGAATTGCATTCATTTAATTAGTTAACAAATTAGGTGCATTGCATGCACTATTTAAAGTTAGCATAAAATTTAAGGGTTTGTGCATAAATAACCATAATGTTTTATTATTGTTTTGTTCTTCTTCTATGAGGAATGACTGCATTTCTTCGTCCAGCTGCCACATTGAAGAGCCCAGTCAAGGAGGACCACCAGAAGTGGATCTGGTCTCCTCGACTTGGATAAGGAAAAGATGGAGGCTGCCATGCTCCAAGAGACGTCGCCCGCCCATCATCGTGCATCTGCCCGTCACTGTGGTCTCCACGACCGAGTCTCACCACACTGTGGGCCGGTAGAGTGATAGGCCACCACGCCAAGCCAGCGAGCTCGGCCACTTACCGTGAGCATGTGACTCATTGGCCACGCAAAGAACTCCTTTCTTCTTTCTCTTTATTCTCTCTTTTCTTTTCTTTTGCAAGATACTGTTCATCATCACCATCGTTACTCTGTTTGCAGGCCTCAACGAACCCACCACCACCATCACCGCAGACCACCTTCACGCCAAAGCGGCCAGCAACAACCACCTCCTACTGCCTGAGAACATCTTCCCTTCCATGCGTAGCTCCCAACTGCTTCATGCGCCACAAGCTCCTCACCCACGCACCTCCTGTAGCACGCACCTTGCATGCACCCGTGCTCCACCAACCCGCACGCCCCTACTGCACACCGTCAGCAGCCGCCTGCCCCTCTACGTGCATCTGCATCCCCCTGCATGCCCCAGCCGCTCTGGTTCTAGCCTGCACATGCCTCCCCTCGACGTGACTCACCTCCTGCCGCATGCACCATGCGCAGCACCGTCCATCACCAAGAGCCTCACCTCCTCCCGCTCACATGCACTGCACCTCCACCACAGTAGGCGTGCACCCACCAGCAGTTTAGCGCACATCCTCCCGCACCTTCACCTACGGGCAGAGCCCGCCCCACCTCCAGTCGCGCACGCATGAGTAGCAGCAATAGCCACCGCTGCACTTCTCTCCTCCGCCCAACTGGCGTCACTAGCCCGTGCACATCCCTAGCTTCTTCTTCTTCCCTGCCAACTGAAGGTACCCAAAGCCATAAAAAATGCAACCATCAAATCTGGCCACGAAACTTCACGTCGAGAACTCCATCGGACTCGCCTCGACTCCACAAGCACAACCATGCTTATGGCCACACCAATCGACCACTCGACGGCCAATTGGAGAGGCTCACCGCCGGCGGCATCCCCCACTCCGATCGATGACCACTGACAGTCGTTCAGAGTGCCACCACCACCATCGGAAAGCTCTCATCGCACTTATCCTCGTCTGAGCTTCCCTCGACCCACCATCGCCCCCTCTTCGCGCATGCACAAAGGAAGCAAATCCTCTGCTTTTGGGTTAATTAATATTTACATTTGAGTGCCATTGCCAAACTCTCATTTTGGTTTTATTATTTGATATATTGAGTGAAATTGCAACTTCATGCTCTTGCTTTATCAAAATTACTTGGCCTTCGTTATTCGCATCTTTTGACATTGGTTTTGGATTAAGAAGTACATAATTTCACTCTAATACATGTGAAATTGGAAGTTACATAGATTGATCACATATTTATTGAATATTTCATTGTGGAAAAATTGCACATATAACCTTACATTCTCGAGTTATTGTGTCTTCTTTTCGTTGCATTTCATGTCAGAGTTGACCACGGATTTCGCACTCAATTGAACGAATACAAGGGAAAAATATTCATGAATTTATTGCATCATTACCTTTTTGTGGACATGACCTGCTCTCCTATGAGTGTTTTAATTTTTATTTTAGTTATTTTGTTAAGCGATTTTCACCACTTTGATACTAAAATGACAAATCATCTTAATCATATTATTCGAATGCAAAAACCATCTTCCCATTGGTCAACCTCTCCTCCATCTAGGGCTCTCTTCCTCCTCCTCCGCCTCCTCCTTGAAATCCTTGTCGTGCCATCTCCAAGCTGTGCACAACCCCCTCCTCCTGATCCCCATGTGTGCCCCTCCTTTCACGATGCAACACCGCCCCTCCTCGTCCTCCTCCGATCTTCAGCCCCTTCCTCCTCCCTTATGCTGCCACCCCTCCTCCTCCTCCTATTTGCAGCCCTAGCCCCCCTTCTCCTCCCATCTGCCGCTTCCCCTCCTCCTCATCCCCGCCCGCAGCCCCTCCTACGAGTGCTCCCATTCGCAGCCCCTCCTCCTTTTTGACATCACCCCTCCTCCTCCTCATCCCCATCCCCAGCCCCCATGCCCCCATTAGTCACCCCCTCCTCTTCCTCCTCCTCCCATTGCTATCCCCATAATCCCAAAAGTTTTTGTATTAATTAAATGTCAAATTTGGTTAATCTGATTAATTTATTTTAGTTATTTACTTATAAATATTTGTAATTTGATTTAGGTATCTCACGTCATCGGACACCTCTGTGATTCACACACTTTGCTGAGGTATGAAATTAAGTTATCTTAATTCATTTGTGAATGAATGTTGGGTGTACCTGCTTAGGTTTGGAAATTGTGGTGTGACCAATTAAGTTTAGAATGTGAACATCATTTAAGATTGTGGGGTGTATCCACTTGATTTAGTAAATTAAATGTGTTTAATTGTGAGGTGTACCCACTTTTTTCTAACTATCTATTTGATTTTATTATGTATGTTTGATTAATTTAACAAATTGAATTTGATTCTATTATGTGTTGGTGCTAGAGCACCACGATCATTTATTTTGATGATAACAAAACACGTGTCATTTAATATTTGCACTTTGAGTCCTAGATTTCAGGTCAATCGCAAATGGATACGTGATTAGATGGAGTTCGAGCTCGCATCCAGGACGGATTGGACGAGCTTGATGGAAAACAGAAGAGATTCGCGAGGAGTGATTTATTAAAGATGGAAGGAAATGAAGTATAGGATAGATTTCCTTCTTTTGTACTTGTATTTTTCGTTTCTTTTATTGCTCTTTATTTCCTTAGATATTTCATGTTAAAGAGCCTCAAAGTACCCTAACAGTAGTCCTAGGAACACCTGGACAACCCTAGGATACTTAGGTTTTCTGTAGAACACCTAGAAAACCAATATAGGGTTCAAACAGCACTTCCAGATGTCTAATTCTCAAATCAGACGTCTGATAAAGTTTTTTTTAAGACGTCTGATAACTATTAGGCTGGACATAGCTAGTTCTGTCTGATGAAATCAGACGTCCAGACCTTAGACCAGACGTCTTAGGAGACGTCTGATGGATTTGCCAGACGTCCAATTAGTAGACCGTTGGCTGGCTTAGCAAACACTCAAGATTATGACCGTTAGAGCCTTATCAGACGTCCTTAGGCCTTTCCAGACGTCTGATAATTGACCGTTTTGCCTCGGCTGACCCAAAATCTCTTCTCAGAGATTTTCTTGCCGTTGCAACGTTTGGAAAATCCATCCCCACAGTAAAAGTAGGTTTCCAGACGTCCAGACAGACGTAGTGCCAGACGTCCTGTATGTCGTCTGATGGACTTGCACAAAAACCCTGTTTAGATCTGATTCAAGTCAGGGAGAGACCCACCCAAAATCAGACGTCTGACCTTGAAATCAGACGTCTTAAAGTGAACTTCCAGACGTCTGATGATAGAATTAGACGTCTGATAAGCCTGTCAGAGCAATGATTGTTCCTGATTTTGGGCTGATTCTGTTAGGCTTTGTTCCCAACGGCTATAGAACCTTTCCTAAGACTTCTAAAGCCTTCCTAAGGCCTCTATAAATAGAGGGGAACCTTTGCAACACAAACACACTAAGAAACACTTAGAGAGACCAAGATACACAAGAAACACTTTGTAATACACTTTCCACTCTCTTGTGTCTTAGCTAGCTCTTGCTCTACAAGCTCAAGTTCCATTCATCTTGAGAGCATCAAGCTTCGTGCACCCGCTCTCCCGCCGTAGTTCACGAGAGCAAAGTTGCGCCATCGCGTGGCTCACGCACCGCGTCATCAACTCGACGCACTCCTTGCAAAGGGGAGTTTCCTTATTCCTATAGAAGCTAGGTTCATAATTACTTTGTTGGCTCTATAAGACTTGTTGCTTCTTTTATCTTTGTTATTTGGTTGGGTATTCGCTTTGCGAATTCCCGTCTCCTTCGTGAGACAAAATCCTTCTCGTGGAGAGAAGGGGTTGAGGTACGCTACCCTCGCTTAAGTAGCGTGGTTGTATTGAGGTTGAATCACCCTCGTTTAAAGTGATTCGATTTAGTGGATTTTGATCAACTTGGTTGATCGGAAAATCCTAACTCGAGAGGGTTAGGTGGTGGTTTTCACCCGGTTTGGGTTTCCACCTAAAATTACTTTTGTACTTGTCGGATTGCTTATTTGTGAGATTATTTATATTTCATTTCCGCAATTATTACGTCACCCCCTCTTCGTAGGTTCATAATTACATTTGGTATCAGAGCAGGTTCTTGCAAGATCGGAGTAACACCAGGCAAGAAGATCATGGAGGGAAGCATAGCTGCAATCAGAATCTCCGAAGGGCAGTCCACCGTCCGACCACCCTATTTCGACGGGAGGGCCTTCGGATATTGGAAGTTGAGGATGAAGACGTGGCTCCAAGCCACTGAATTTGAGATATGGGGATGTTGCGAAACCCCATACGAGATCCCGAAGCGACCCCAAGGAGGCTACTCGCAGCTGCAGATTCGAGAGCATTCACTCAACGCAAAGGCAATGAATGCCCTGTATTGCACGTTGAGTCTGAAGGAGTTCGAGAAAATCCAAGAGTGCACTACCGCCCACGAGATATGGAGGAAGTTAGAAGACACTCATGAAGAGATGAGCTCGGAGGAAGAAGAAGAAGATTTCGGGGAGAAGGAAATCGCGTGCCTTGGTTTCATGGCAATCGGCGAAAGTGACAATGACAGCGACGACCGTGACAATGAGGTAAACTCAGATTTACAAGATGCTTTTAATGAGTTGTGTGAGCTTAGTAAGTCACTAAAAATAGAAAACAAAAGCATGAAAAAGAATCTTAGTTTTCTTAAATCTGAAAATGATAGGTTAGAAATAAAACTTAAGGATCTAGAAGCTAGTCCTAAAAATGATAACCTATTATTAGAAAATCATAACCTCATCAATGAAAATAATAAATTGATTGAGGAAAATGTTAGTCTAAAAATAGAAATTTCTGATTTAAAGACTAAGATGAATACTATAGAAAAAGAAATTGCATGTCTTAGGGAAAATTCTAACAAATTAATCCACAAAGTTGATAATTTTTATAGCCCTAAGGTTGAGAAAGGATCTCCATCAAGGAGACCCGCTAACAGATCCGGATCCAAGCCCACTTGGATACCGAAGAAAGAATTAGAATCTTGTTTTGTAGGGTTCAGGGATAATTTCAACACAAAGAGACACCAAAAGACACACCTAGACACACTAAGAGAAACACAAGACACACTTAAGCAACATAGTTCCACTCTCTTGTGTCCTAGATAGCTCTTGCTCTCTAAGCTCAAGCTCCATTCTCTTGAGAGCATCAAGCTTCGCACACCCGCTCTCCCGCCGTTGTTTACGAAAGCGACGTTGCGCCGTCGCGTGGCACACGCACCGCGTCATCAACTCGACGCACTCCTTGCAAAGGGGAGTTTCCTAATTCCTATAGAAGCTAGGTTTATAATTTCTTTGTTGGCTCTATAGGACTTATTGTTTATTTTATCTTTGTTATTTGGTTGGGTATTCGCCTTGCGAATTCCCATCTCCTTCGTGGGACAAAATCCTTCGCGTGGAGAGAAGGGGTTGAGGAACGCTACCCTCGTACTTGTAGCATGGTTGTAATTGAGGTTGAATCACCCTCGTTTTAAAGTGATTCGGTTAGTGGATTTGATCAACTAGGTTGATCGGAAAATCCTAACTCGAGAGGGTTAGGTGGTGGTTTTCACCTGGTTTGGGTTTCCACCTAAAAAATTCTTGTGTACTTGTGTGTTTGTTTATTTTGTGAGATTGTTTATATCTATTTCCGCATTTTTTACGTCACACTGATCTCACCCCCTCCAAGTAGAGAACTTTCAATTGGTATCAGAGTAGGTTCTTGCAAGATCGGAGTAACACCCGGCAAGAAGATCATGGAGGGAAGCATAGCCGCAATCAGAATCTCCGAAGGGTAGTCCACCGTCCGACCACCCTATTTCGACGGGAGGGACTTCGGAAATTGGAAGTTGAGGATGAAGACGTGGCTCCAAGACACTGAATTCGAGATATGGGGATGTTGCGAAACCCCATACGAGATCTCGAAGCGACCCCAAGGAGGCTACTCGCAACTGCAGATTCGAGAGCTTTCACTCAACGCAAAGGCAATGAATGCCTTGTATTGCACGTTGAGTCTGAAGGAGTTCGAGAAAATCAAAGAGTGCACCACCACCCACGAGATATGGAGGAGGTTGGAAGGCACTCATGAGGAGACAAGCTCGGAAGAAGATCACGAGAAGGAGGAAACCGCTTGCTTTGGTTTCATGGCCAGAGGAAGGAACAGCGACAGCGAAAGCGGAAGCGACTCCGACAACGAGGTAAATCTTGATCTACAAGAAGCTTTTAATGAAGTATTTGAAGTTAGTAAAGCACTTAAGATAGAAAATAAAAGCATTAAAAAGAATCTTAGTTTTCTTAGAAATGAAAATGATAGGTTAGAAAAACAACTTAAGGACATAGAAGCTAGTCCTAGAATTGGTAACCTATTATTAGAAAATCAAAATCTCATCAATGAAAGTAATAAATTGATTGAGGAAAATGATAGTCTAAAGTTAGAAATCTCTAATTTAAAGACTAAGATGAGTATTATAGAAAAAGAAATTGCATGTCTTAGGGAAAACTCCAACAAATTGATAAATAGGGTAGATAACCTATATAGCCCTAAGGTTGAGAAAGAATCTCCGTCAAGGAGGCCCGCTAACAAATCCGGATCCAAGCTCACTTGGATACCGAAGGAAAAATTAGAATCTTGTTTTGTAGGGTTCAGGGATAACTACAACACAAAGGACTGGACCTACAAACTCCAGGCTGGTCAACTCAAGTTGGGAGAACCAACGAGTAGACCAAGGAGGAGAACAAGAAGACCGACGAGACGGCGAACAAGCGACGGACCCGCCGCACGTCGACCACCAGATTGGAGACCGGCGCCAATGCCCGGGCCTCCAAGCTACGGATGGGAGCCCCATCCGATGTGGCATCCACCACCACCATTCGGGCCATTTTATTGGCCATGGTAGGTGAGGTAAAAGCCCTTTACCCTATCCTCTTATTAGTAGCATTTAGATAGGGGGAGTTAAAAAATTATGAGCCAATTGTCAATTTTTAAGGGGGAGAGATAAGGTAGCTAAATTTCCTTTAGAAAGGGGGAGAAAAATAACAGCTATCTTGTTGTTATAAAAAAGGGGAGGACATTACCTCTGTTAAAAGAAACTCATAGAAGAGCATGTATTAAGGGGGAGTTATAGGAAATGTAAAATCTATTAAACCTTTTTGATAATGTCAAAAAGGGGGAGGATTTTCTGCATTATTATTTATGATTTTGTCATCATCAAAAAGGGGGAGATTGTTGGTGCTAGAGCATCACGATTATTTCTTTTGATGATAACAAAACACGTGTCATTTAATATTTGCACTTTGAGTCCTAGATTTCAGGTCAATCGCAAATGGATACGTGATTAGATGGAGTTCGAGCTCGCATCCAGGACGGATTGGACGAGCTTGATGGAAAACAGAAGAGATTCGCGAGGAGCAATTTATTAAAGATGGAAGGAAATGAAGAATAGGATAGATTTCCTTCTTTTGTACTTGTTGTATTTTTCATTTCTTTTGTTGCTCTTTATTTCCTTAGATATTTCATGTTAGAGAGCCTCAAAGTACCCTAACAGTAGTCCTAGGAACACCTGGACAACCCTATGATACTTAGGTTTTCTGTAGAAAACTTAGAAAACCAATATAGGGTTCAAACAGCACTTCCAGACGTCTAATTCTCAAATCAGACGTCTGATAAAGTTTTTTTAAGATGTCTGACTGTTGTTTCAGACGTCTGATAACTGTTAGGCTGGACATAGCTAGTTCTGTCTGATGAAATTAGATGTCCAGACCTTTGACCAGATGTCTTAGGAGACGTCTAATAGATTTGCCCGACGTCCAATTAGTGGACCGTTGGCTGGCTTAGCAAACACTCAAGATTATGACCGTTAGAGCCTTATCAGACGTCCTTAGGCCTTTCCAAACGTCTGATAATTGACCGTTTTGCCTCGGCTGACCCAAAATCTCTTCTCAAAGATTTTCTAGCCGTTGCAACATTTGGAAAATCCATTCCCACAGTAAAAGTAGGTTTCCAGACGTCCAGACATAGTGCCAGACGTCCTGTATCTCGTCTGATGGACTTGCACAAAAACCCTGTTTAGATCTAATTCAAGTCAGGGACAGACCCGCCCAAAATCAGACATCTGACCTTAAAATCAGACATCTTAAAGTGAACTTCCAGACGTCTGATGATAGAATTAGACGTCTGATAAGCCTGTCAGAGCAATGATTGTTCCTGATTTCGGGCTGATTCTCTTGGGCTTTGTTCCCAAAGGCTATAGAACCTTTCCTAAGCCTTCCAAAGCCTTCCTGAGGCCTCTATAAATAGAGGGGAACCTTTGCAACACAAACACACTAAGAAACACCTAGAGAGACCAAGATACACAAGAAACACTTTGTAATACACTTTCCACTCTCTTGTGTCTTAGCTAGCTCTTGCTCTCCAAGCTCAAGTTCCATTCATCTTGAGAGCACCAAGCTTCGCGCACCTACTCTCCCGCCGTAGTTCACGAGAGCAAAGTTGCACCGTCGCATGGCTCACGCACCGCGTCATCAACTCGACGCACTCCTTGCAAAGGGGAGTTTCCTTATTCCTATAGAAGCTAGGTTCATAATTACTTTGTTGGCTCTATAAGACTTGTTGTTTCTTTTATATTTGTTATTTGGTGGGTATTCGCTTTGCGAATTCCCGTCTCCTTTGCAAGACAAAATCCTTCTCGTGGAGAGAAGGGGTTGAGGTACGCTACCCTCGTTTAAGTAGCATGGTTGTATTGAGGTTGAATCACCCTCGTTTAAAGTGATTCGGTTTAGTGGATTTTGATCAACTTGGTTGATCGGAAAATCCTAACTCGAGAGGGTTTGGTGGTGGTTTTCACCCGGTTTGGGTTTCCACCTAAAATTACTTGTGTACTTGTGGGATTGCTTATTTGTGAGATTATTTATATTTCATTTCCGCAATTATTACGTCATCCCTCCTGGTAGGGCCCGAACTTTCATTATGTACTCACTTTATGTCTGCCTGACGTTACTATTTTAATGCATTAATTATAGATATACACACTTGCACAAATCTTGATGCGCTTCAGGCCAAACAATAGGTATTCTAAACCCTAGGTTATAGGTTTTGGGAGGGGATAATCCTGTCCAAATATTTGTCCATTGACACTTATGATCATGTTATACAGACAATGGAAAGTGTTTCTATAATTCACTTACATTCACGAAGCTTTGTTTTTATCGCATGCTATAAGAGTCATCGTCCTTTTCTTAGAGAAGTTATGAACAAATGGGGGTCCTTGAAGATTTGATCACAACTTAGGGCTACTTTTTACATGTAACCAATGTTTGGAGGAATTTCGATAGTATCTTTTCGCTCTTCTCCAGTACATCAACTAATCTTATCTACATTCCTATTGCACCCTTAAATGGGAGTTATTGGGAATGTAGTTAAGGTTAATCTTCGAGGGGTATACTGGAGAAGTGCGAGAAGATGCTACTGAAATTTCTCCAGACACCGATTACATGTAAGAAGTAACATTGTGATCAAATCTTCATGGATAGGCTATTAAGTGAAAACCCTAACCAAAATACAAACACTATTATAAAATCATATTATAATTATAGGTGGTTTTATTTCATTTTTTTATATTATCATGGATAAGTCTTAGACTAGTTTGAGAAACTCGAATTACTCTCGATACAAGAATGGAGTGAGAGAGTTCCGTGATTAGGCATTTCATGAAGCAAGGAAGTCATTTAGACGAGGACAGTAGTTCAACAAGATATTTTGCCCATGTAGGAGGTGCTTGAATGGATATTTACATGATAGGAACACTGTATATGAGTACACGATTTGCAATGGTTGGTGGTAGCATTATACTCTGTGGATTGCACTTCAAGAGGATCTTACAGAGGATGTCAGACGATCTCCAATAGATTTTGATGAGATAGCTGTTGATATTGAAGCTGATGACATCAATGAAATGCTTGATGAGATGAGAGCAGGAGTTGAAGATCTAGATAGTGGGGAAATTTGTAATCAATTTTATGATGCTATTAGTGCAGCGGATGAACCAATTTCTCCCGGTATCACATCCATTTCTAAGTTGTCATTTATTTTAAAGTTATTTAGGATGAAGGTTATGAATAGAGCAACCTCTAAATTGATGTCTGAGGTGCTTGAATTCATTGAAAAGCTTTTAATGATCCGAAACGTTATCCAATGACATGGTATGAAGCAAAGAAACAGATTTGTGGACTTGGTTTAAATTGCGAGAAAATTGATGCCTATCCAAATGATTGCATGTTATACAGAAATGAATATGCAGAGTTGACTAGTTTTCCATAGTGTTGTGTTGAGAGATTTAAAGTGGGAAATTCACTAAATACAAGGGCCAAAAAATATCGAGAGAATGTTCTATGTTACTTTCCATTGATTCAAAGGCTTCAATGCTTTTTCATTTCAAGTAGAATAGCAAATTTGATGACAAATTTTATTAATTTGTAAGGAGAAATGATGAACTTAATCAACCCCCTATAGACATCACTTCCGACACTCAGCAGCACCCTCCTATGACACCTAAGGAGGCCTTTAAGAGCATCATGCCTCCGGAGCACGGAGGCTTCACTCCTAGTGGGGGTAGGACTCAGACAATCTCTAACTAGTATGGGCAAAAGGAGTCAGCGACAGCAGCTGTCGTTTAGCAGATGCAGACACAGCTCCATGATGTCACCTCACAGTTCCACCGGCAAACTCATGCTTGGCAAGATGCCAAGAAATTCATGGAGTCTAGGAAGGAGATGAAGCAGCAAAGAGAGGAGATGAGAGAGATGGCATTATTACGGGGCAGCGGTCGGGATCACACTTCTTATTACTACCCGCCTTGCAAAGACAAGGACGACCTCGGAGGTGGTGGAGCAGGACCGAGGGTAGGAGCTGAGGCATAGGTTTAGATTATTTATCTTTTCGTTAGTTAGGTTTTCTATTTTCCTTATATATATTTTGACATTTTGGCATACTCTTTTCATTTGGTTTATATATATATTTGTTGTATGTTTAATGTTTTATGTTGCATATTGTTTTTTGATAAAATTTTTATATTATGTATGTTTTCTATGTTGCATATGTTTATGGTTTATAAGATTTATATTGGTTTATATATAAACCTAAATCCTAAACCTACATTATATAGCGAAAAAAAAGAAACACTTATATACATGATGGTTATTTTTGTAACCGTTGTTTTTATATACATGACGATTATATGAAACCGGTCGTTTATCACATTACATGACGATTTTTGAAACTGTCGTCTATGGTTCAGGTGTATCATAGACGGTCGTCATCAAAACTATTGTTTAATGGTACTTAATGACTACTTGTAGTAGAACTATCTTTTATAAATATAGATGATGATTCCTATAACCGTCGTGTAAATATCGATGGTTTGAATATAGAATCGTTGTGTACACAATAACGTGACACATTTTATGATGACAGAATACAACGGTATTGACTGAATAGGCAATGGTTTTCAGCCATCATGAAAAGTATTTGTCCTAGTAGTGTTTACTTTTTAGGAGGAGTTTATGGGACTTTGGTTGATTAAAACATGAAAGGTATGAGATTTGGTAAAGATAAACATCAAGGTTCATCTCTAGATCCAAAAGTTAGATGAATCGAGATCAATGTATCCTTCAAAAATTCACAAGTTAACTCCTTATTAATTCAAATGACCAAAAGTTATTTTGTAGTTAGGATTTCTTTGGCTCTTGAATTTGACTCACAACTTGCATATTCTTTTAAAATCTTGTGTTAGTGCTTGTGAATGCTAACATTTATAATGTTGTGTTTTTATTTTATTTTTTTGTCTACCACATGCTTATTCCTAGCTTAACCCTACAAGAGATGTGTCAGGATCAACATTCTCATTACCAATCCTCGAGGAGGTTCTGGCGGCAGCATTCGAGATAGTATTATCCAAGGCACCACCTAGGAGCTCACAGTAGTACTGTCCAAGACACCACCCAAGAGCTCACAACCCCAAAACACAATAAGGTGCAAGGGGCACTCCAAGCAAACTCAGGCTCTTGCTCAAATGCTATGGGTAGAGCACCATCCAAGACAATTGAGCTATAGAATTATGGCTTAATGCTTCATCTAAAGATATGAAATATAGATATAGAGCAACGCTAAGATGGTAACACGTTGACATCACATCCTCAAAGGAGGCATTTTCCTTCTTCTCAGTGGCAAAAACTCAAACCAATCATCTGCTTCAGATTCACTAAGTTTAAACAAGGGGCTTTTCTATTTTTCTGAATGTGTTTTAGGTGTTGGCTTTGTGTGTGAAATTTGGCACAAGAAGTTTACAAGAGATTCATGTTTTTGGGTTGGAAGCTAAACCAAATAATTTCCAGGTCACAATAGGAGATCAAGTCACCTGAATCATCATGAGTTCAGGTGGAATTTGAAGGATACTTGATTTAATCTAAAAATAGGCCTAGAGATTCTAATAATCAGATTCACCTCCTGGTTCCTAGTTTGTTAAAGATTAAATCCCATTGTACATCAAAGTGAATTTTTCAACTTTGGTCCCAATTTCAAGATTTCGTCAAAAAGCTTTCAACATTTTTATTTTTTTGGGTATGTATACAAAAATGAAACAAAAATTTGAATGTTTTAGGTTTTCAAAAATCTTGAATTGATAGACAAAATTTAAAAGCACCCCCCATGCTTAAGATAAGCCACGTTCTCATGTAGTTGGAAGGGAAAAGAAATCACCCTGGTGAAGGTGACTTGAATCAGGATAGTCAAAACCTCTCGAAAAGAAAATGAAAAACGAAAAGCAAAAAAGAAGATGAGTTACCTCCCATCCAGTGCTATCTTTTACTCCATTTAGCCAATCGTGAATTGAGTCAATGATCATTAGAAGGTAAGTCATTTAATTCAAGAGTATCGAATGAGAGATTCAGGGAATTGTCTAAGTAGGGCTTTAAACGTTGGCCGTTGACTTGAAAGGTAGTCATTGTTTTTGGATCAAAAAGGTCAACTGTGCCATACGAATATGTTTTCAGGACAATAAACAAGTAGGTCCACTTAGATTTAAGTTTTCTTGGAAAAATGCGTAAATGTGCATTGAAAAGCTAAACATGATAATTGATATCAAAATGTTTCTGAATGATATATTTATCATGAACTATCGTTGTTCGATCATTATAAATCCTCGCATTTTCATAAGAGAAATTACACAGTTCTTCCAATTTAGTTAATTATAATTTCTTTTCTTTGCCAGCTTCAGATAAATCCATGTTTAATTGTTTGGTTGCCCAAAAAGCCCTCTGCACAAGTTTAATTGGGAGATGGCATTCCTTTCCAAAAATCAAACGGAAAAGGGTCATGCTGAGGGGAGTTTTACAAGCTATATGGTTGGCCCGTAAAGCATCATTGAATTTATTTGAACAATCTTTTGCGATTGTCCCTAACCTTTTTTTGCAAAATATTTTTACTCTCCCGATTAGGAACTTCTGCTTGGCCATTTGTTTGGGGGTAGTAAGGAGTGGAGATTTTATGATTAGCCTCATATTTAGATAAAAAGCAACAGAATTGATAGTGGGTGAAATGTGATCCTCCGTCACTGATGATGTCCTTAGGGATGTCGAATCTTGAGAAAATATTTTTCTTGATGAAATCAACAACCTTGTTATCATTGGTGCATGTGGGTATTGCCTCAATCCATTTTGATACATAGTCAACTGTGACTAGTATGTATAAATACCCACAAGAGTTGATGAATGGTCCCACGATGTTGATACACCATACAGCAAAAATTTCAGCCTCTAATAATGGATTCAGGGGCATCATATTCTTTCTAGTCATGTTGCCGATGCTTTGGCAACACACACCGGACTGAACAAAATAGTGAGCATCTTTGTGCAAGCTAGGTCAAAAGAATCTAGAAGTGAGGACTTTAGCTATAGTTTTCAAGCCTGAGAAATGACCACCACAGGCCATTGAATGACAGTGTGTCAGAATATCATTAAATTCAGATTTGGGAACACACTGTCGAATGACCTAATCAAAGCAAATGTGGAAAAGGTTGGGCTCCTCCCAAAAATAATATTTAATGTAAGCAAAGAACTTATTCTGTTTGGCTTTTGGCCAATCAGAATGGATTTGTTTTGTTGCTAGATAGTTGGCAATTGGTGCAAACCAGGGGTGGGTATTGGCAGCTAAAATGTTCTCATCGGGGAAAACATTTGGTGGGTTCAACATGTCATTCGTCATAAGACGAGAGAGTTGGTTAGCCACTGCATTTTGTGACCCAACTTTATCCTTGATTTCTATGTCAAATTCCTGGAGCAGCAGGATCTAGCGGATAAGATTGAGTTTATTATCTTTCTTGTTCAGCAATTATTTAAGTGTTGAGTAGCTTGTTTAAATAGTGACGTGTGACCCCAATAGATATAAGCAGAATTTTCCTAGGGCAAAAAGTATGGCAAGAAGTTCTTTTTTAGTTACTGTGTAATTTCGTTGTGCAACATCAAGGGTTTTACTGGCATAATATACCACAACAGGCTTCTTATGAATACGTTGCCTTATAATGGCCCCACAGCAAAATCAAAGGCATCTGTCATTAATTCAAAGGTACAATTCCAGTCAGGTGCCTATAAAATTGGTGCCTCTGTGACATCATTCTTCAACCTTTTAAAACTCTCTAGGCATTGCTCTGTAAAGTCATAAGCTAGTCTTCGGTGAGTAATTGAGTTAAGGGCTTGGAGATTTGGGAAAAATTCTTGATGAAATGGTGGTAGAAGCCCACATGCTCTAGGAAAGATCAGATCTGATTGGCAGTAGTGGACGGTGGGAGTTTAGAGGTATCATCAATTTTTGTATGATCTACCACAATTCCTTTTTTAGAGATGATATGGCCCAGGATGATGCCTTATTGGACCATGAAATGACCTTCTTCTCAACTGAGGACCAAGTTAACTTCTATGCATTTTTAGAGCATCCTTTCAAGATTTTCAGGACATGAATCAATGGAGTCTCC
Source organism: Thalassia testudinum (assembly GCA_037157565.1). Lineage (NCBI taxonomy): Eukaryota > Viridiplantae > Streptophyta > Magnoliopsida > Alismatales > Hydrocharitaceae > Thalassia > Thalassia testudinum. Next base: position 122,784,692 of record JAZHRO010000014.1, on the reverse strand, counting down.
AAAAATAGATAAGTCATCCATAAAAACTTCCAGACATTCACCTACTATTGAACGTGTTTTGCGAACGCTACGCTAACATGTTCGATTTTGGAAAACCTGTCGTTGTAGTTCGAAAGCGAAGAATTCGTGTTCAACAAATAAAATTTATACCGAAATTAAAATTCCGGGTCGAACACAGGGAGGCGGACGTTTGATTTAAAAACTACGCATTTCTTTTTATTTGTTACAGAATAATTCAATTTAGAACTATCTAATTATTTACAATAAATAGAAGAGAGAGAGAGTAAGAGAGAAAAAGAATATTACACAAAGAAATCAAAATGAGATGTAGAATAAACAAGGAATTTTTGCATTGAAGAGATTGTTCATTACAACTAGAAAGCATAAAACAATTACTCTAGAAAGCGATAAATTGACTCCAGAAAGCATTAAAAGGATGGAGGGAGAAATGTCCTCCTCGATGGTCGCTTGGAGGATGAGTAGATTAATCTAGAAAGCAGTAAATCTATACTAGAAAGCGGTAAAAAGAATAGGGAGAGAGAAATCCTCCTCGACGGTTGCTTGGAGGACGAGCCGGATAGGATGACGCCTGGACGAGGAAGAACGAAGTGGGACGAAGGAGGATGAAGCAAAAGAATGGGAACGAAGCAGTGCGCCGTCGTCGTCGCGGGATCCACTTTCGAAGGGGAACGAAAATTGGACTTTATCTCGCGAGAAGCATCCCGGGTGTTGGACAAGCTTCTCTTGAGCTTTGGAGGGGTAGAGAGGAGAAAGAAGGGATGAGAATTTCGTATGGAGGGGGTCTCCTTTTATAGTTGCAAGGAGTGGGGGCAAAATGGACATTACAACTTCAAAACAATAAATAAGGGGTCTTTAGTGACGGATAAATCCATCACTAAAGCTCCCTTCGTCGGCGACGTGGGCAGCTCGCGCGCGCCCGCGTACGTCCATTGATTTTCAACCGTCCGATCGTGAGATCGGACGGCTTAGATCGCGTCCGCGCCCGCAGCATTACGCTCCCCCCGTGTGTCTGATTGCGCGTTCGATCGCGTGTCCAATCGCACGTCGATGCTATTGGGCGTGCGCAGCCGTTTGATCTCCATCTGACGCTCATCCGCGCCCGCTCGCCCGTGCCTTCCACCCCCTCACCGTGGCTTGAACCCGCGACCTCTACTTCGCCCACGGCTGCATCGCCGCTGCACTACACGGACGAAATGGTCGCGCGGACGCTTTTAAGCGTGAGCGACCACAGCCGTTGGATCTCCATCTGACGGCGGAGAGCGATCGGGTGGGGGCCTTCACAAAATGCAAGCGGGCGTTTGGGCGGCTGAGATGGCGCCACGTGGTGCCATCTTGGCCGTCCATCTTCTGGAAGTTGCAGATGGTGCCACGGATGTCGGATTGACTAGATTTTTGTGTCGTTGGGCTGCGATCGTCGATCCGAATTCATCCGTGCGGTCGGATTTGTCATCTGGAGTGTGAATTTACACCATCCTGGCCCTTGATCTTCTAGGGTTCCCGGGTCACTATATGATGCTACGGATGCCTGATTAGGGCAATCTTGGAGTCGTTGAACTCCAATCATCGCCCTGATCACATCCCTACGGTTGGATCTTTGATCCAAGGCCCCGAAAAATGTTTTCCCTGTACAAGAACATAAAAGGAGACAATTAACCTCCATTTTTTTCAAACTATTCTAAATGCAAGATGATGCATGTAATGCAATATTTATATCATGAAATGCAATCCTATGCTTAAGAACATGCATAAATAGACATCTTAAGTAGTGTAAATGTGTTTACATCACCTACTTTGTCTGACAATATTGCAGGCATACACCATTCAAAAGTTGCACGTGCATTGCACAGACTGAAGGGCATACTCCGGAAAGCAAAGGTTTCGAAGGGGCAAGTGAAAGTAGTTTGTTCCTAATCCTCAAGTTGGACCACAACTTGATTATAACTGGATTAACCATCTAGAAAGCAATAGTAATCATGTTCGGCTAATTGCTCCAAGATTTGATTAATAAATGGGAGCAGAAAATGGTCCTTGTTGGTGGCGATGTTCAATTTGCGATAATCAATGCACACATGCCAGGAAGAAGTGGTCCGAGTGGCTGTATTTTCTTTATGTTCATTTGTGACAATGGTTAGTCGAGCTTTCTTAGGCACTACCTATGTAGGACTAACCCAAGAGTTGTCAGAAATAGGGTAGATGATATCAGCACCATGCCACTTTATTATCTCCTTTTTTACCACCTCCTGCATAAAAGGGTTCAGGCGCCTTTGTGGTTAGCGGGAGGGGTGAGAGTTGTCATCAAGATATATTCTATGAGTGCAATAGGACAGATTGATACACTTAAGGTTAGAAAGGGTCCAGCCAATAGCTTTCCTATTTTTACTATGAACCTGGAGAAGTTTTTCCTCTTGAGCCCTAGTAAGCGCAAAATTGATAATCAGGGGCATCCTTTGATTAGGTCCTAGGAAAACATATTTAAGGGAATTGGGCAAAGGTTTTAACTATAGTTGGGGGCCTAGCTCCAAAATAATAACTACTTTATGATCCATGGATGAAGGGAGAGAGGAGTTAGGTGAAGAGTCAAGTGTTATTGGTGTTGTTAGGGTGGAAGGGTGGGGTTAAATCAGAAGATGGTTCAGGAATCGTGTTAATTGCAAAGTAAGATACTATTTATGAAATTTGCAATGCCTCCTCCACTAAATTGTCAATTTCAAAGAAATCTGGTTCTTGGAATCTCTTAGAAGCTTGAAAAATATCTAGGGTAATAGACTCGCCACCGCACATGATTTTCATCTTTCCAAAATCACAATCATTGTTTGCTTTGGCGGTGGCTAAAATGGTCTTCCAAGAATTATGGGGGCATTTTTCAATGCTTCCAGTACCTCTTTGTCGAAGACCAAAAAATTTATGGCAAATAGACAAATTTGGATTCGAACAATGACAACCTCAACAATCGCCTTTGGTTTAATTGTCGATTGGTTAGTTAATTGAAGTGTAACCCTGATAGGCTTTAATGTACCGATCTTGAATTCTTCAAATACAACAATGGGTATGAGATTAATTGAGGCACCGAGATCCAACAAGCCGCGATCAAAGGAAGTGTCATTAATGACTACTTGAATCAGGGGGGCAACAGGATCTTGTTTTTCAGAGGCAATTTGCACTACACAACTGAGCTCACTATCTATGGGAGAATCACCTATCCGAAGTTTTTTGGCTGCCTTTTGGGGCTACATAAATCATTTAATAATTTTGCATGGGTAAGGATATATTTTATGGCATCAAAGAGAAGGATATTTATTTCTACTTACCCATAAAGATGCATCAATTCCATATCAGTGGGCTCAGATTTCTTTTTCTTATTGTGTGAAGAGTGAAGGGATCATGGGAAAGTTATGGGATTTTCATATTTTGTAGCTGTAGGTTCCTGAATCGGGTTAGAAGGAGGGAAAAGAGTTGATATGTTTTTCTCTTAAGTAGGTTTCTTGAGAAGGTGAGGGATCATGAGTAGTTTTCCTGTTCCTTAAAGTAACTGCATTTCTACTGTGGCTTCTTCAGGAGGAGGACAGGAAGCCTAGTTTTGATTGAAACCCGGTGGGTGCTGGGGTGTTGGGTAAATAGGTTGATTGGGATAACCACCTTGATATTGGTTTTGTTGATTATTTGGGTTGGCCATGGGCTGGGATGGCAGATTGCCAGCAGGTCAATGATTTGGAATAACCTTTGTTTGATTTTGTAAAATGGTTATCGTGTGGGTTACATCTATCATTTAAGTCTGCATTCCCTGCAGAGTTTTCAAGGCCTTGGTGTTGATATCTTCTTGAGATGGCCTAGGTTGATATGTGTTTTTCTCATAAGTCCAATGTTGATTTTGCCTAGGAAACGAAATTGGATTTGGGGCTTTCCAAGAAGGATTCAGGTTGTTCCTTCAATTTTGATTGTAGGAATTTGAGGAATTTTTAAATTGCTCCTAGAGAGCCAAAATATTTTCAGTGGTGGGGTTGAAAAGATTTTGATTCATGAAATCAAAAGATCCAATCAAATCTTCTAAAAATTCAGATGAATATTGCTACCCAGCATGAGTATCACCAATATTGTACTGATTTTCTCTATTGAGAAGTTGAGGGGAGTTCGGGTAAGGAGCTTATTTTTGGGTGAGCTTTTCTTCCATTTTTATCTGGTTGATTTGCATCTGATCCAATCATTGAGCTATCATGTGTAGATCATCCTGTGTGACTGGAACTGATGTGGATTTAGAGTCAATTTAATTTACTCCAAGTCTTGGGTTGGTTGTCCCACCAAAAGTATCCATTGAAGCCAAATTGAATGAGTTTTCATTCATTTCTTTGAAAAGAAGGGAGGCACCTTTAGCATTTTTATTAAGGAAATTCCCCCCACATGAAGCATCCACAAATCATTTCAATTGATCTCCTAATCTATGATAGAAAATCAACACTTGCTGCCATCATGGAATTTAATGGTGGTGGCAACTCCTTAGTGTAAATTCCTACCATGAGAGGGGGTGAGATATGCGAGATATAGATAAAGTATAGAAGTAAATAGTATCAATCTCATATGAAAAGCAATCACAGAAATGCACAGAGGATTTTTAGGTGGACATCCAAACCCGGGTAAAAACCACCACCTAAGCCTCTTGACTTAGGATTTCCCGATCGACCTAGTTAATCAAATTCACTAACCCAGTCACTTAAATGAGGGTGACTGAACCTTTTACAACCATGCTACCATTTACAAGGGTAGCATTCCCTAAACCCCTCCTATTCACGATGAGCACTTTATCTTGCGAGGGAGATGAAAATTTGCAAAGCAAATACCCAACCAAACAATGAAGGAATATTTTTCTTTGTGAAACAAAAAGGAAAGCTATCGTCTTACGATAGCAATCTGGAAGGATATTCTATATATTTAAGAAAGAGGATTTACAACTCACATCCCCATGTATGTCTTAGGGACCAGTACTCACAATTTGCTCACAGCAAATTGGTCTCTCCTGAAAAAGCCTCTCATTTCTTGCCTTCCACACACATCAGAGAGTTACAGCGATGCTCACATGCGGCCTCTCCCTCACAACAAAACCATGCCAAATGGAATCCCACGATGGTAGTGGCTCATGGCAAGTCCACCTCCATACAACATCTGTGATCATGCAAGACAAGAAAATGTGACTAAGATTGTCTGTATGCATCCTGCATAAGTGGCATTCGTGAAGAGTAGCTCCCATTCTTCTGTGTCGCAGATCACCTATTACCAAGCCCTCCCTCCTACATAGGCAAAGGAAAATTTGTACTTTAAGAGGGATGTTCAAGAGCCAAATTTTCTTGTCAATGAAATCATAGCCCCCTCCACAACCATTCTCCATAATCTTGTTATAACCACATTGCACTATGTAAATACCATCCCATACATAATTATCATCCACTCCTTGTCTTTGTTTAAAGCTCTCCAGGTATGAGATCAGATTTCTCCTTTCATCCAATAGCTGGGTGCCCCTCCTGGTGGAGTCCTCTTCATTCAGCAGCCAACAGCTTCTCCTATCAGACCAGAAGCAACTGACCGTACCCTCTTTATCAGAGATTGCTACAAAAGCCCTTAGATAGATCTCTTTCAGAGCACCCAGTAGAGACCATCTTTCATTCCAGAAACTGAAGGATCTGCCATCACCAAGAGTTGGCTGCAGCAGGTGCCAGTTATCAGCCAAGGCTTCGATCACAGAGCACCAAAAGGGTGAAGGTCTGCTGGGCTGCAGTATGTTGAGTACACTGTTTAAAGAACCATAACTGTCCTTGATCATTTCAGTTCATGGTTCACCTCCCCTTGCAAAAATTTGATAGCCCACTTAAGCAGTAAGGCTTCATTGAACTACTTCAGAGACTTGATCCCCAGACTCCCTTGTCCTTTGGCTAGCAGAGCTGCTCCCATTTCAGTGGCTACAGAAATCTGCCCTCAAGCTTGGATCCCCTCCAAAAGAACCTCTTCCTTAGAACATCCAGCCGCTTCCACACAGATTTAGGAGCTTTGAAGATAGAGAGGTAGAAGATAGGAATGGAGGTGATCATTGAATTGAGCAAGATAACTCTGCCACCCTGGGATAAGAAGTTGTTATTCCACCTAGCCAGCTTCATAGAGATCTTGTCAAAGAGACAGTTCCAATCTCCTTTCTTCATTCTAGAACACCTCAGGGGTAGACCCAAATGCCTAATAGGGAGGTGGATGTGAGGAGTCCCCAAACCAGCAGAGATGTCCCCTTGCTCAGTCTCAGCTAAGCCCAAGCAGACCAAATTAGATTTTTCTCTATTCAACCTGAGGCTTGAGATGTCCACAAAAATATTGACCATATGGCCAAGAGCCTGGGCTTCATCAATGGATCCTTCCACAAAAAAAGTCGTATCATCCACATATTGAAGTATAGGGGCCGAAGCACTCCTGCTAGAGAGGGAGTATCCTCTAATATGACCAGCCTCAGCAAGTTTGCATGCATACTGTTCGTCGACGTTTTTCTGCGGGTTTAAAGGATGTCACGTTGTAGTATAACCGACAAAACGTCTAAACAAATATAAAGAATTTTATTACTCGAAAACCGGAGTATCCGAGGTCGAACACAGGGAGCAAATGGAATTTACTACAAGTCAAAATGTAATTGAACACTCTAATTTACTCAAAATATCAATTCAAATGTGAATGTATGCAATTAAAAGTAATTAGGACAAAAATATGAAATTGGACGTCTGATCTTGTGATCAGACGTCTCAAAAGTATTTTCCCTTTTCTTCTTGATTATCCTTCTTCTTTCTGCCTTGCGAAGCCTTTCTTTCCTTCTTCTTTTGATCTCCCGTGTCTTTTGCTTCTGCCTTGCTCTTTCTTTTCTTCTTCTCTACCTTGCTTCTTACTCTTCTCTTCTGTGGTCTTGCCTTGCTTCTCTCTACTCTGTTCTTCCTGCCTTTCCTTCTGCTTTCTTTCTTCTCCTTCTCGCGGCCAAGTCTTTCTTCTCCTGCGTTCAACCTTTGTCTACACAGAACAAAACCTACCTTTCTCCCTCTACCCGCGCGTCTCTCTCTCTCAAGCAATTCACTCACGGACGCTCTCCCAGAGCCACAGCCATAATCGGGTCGGATCGTACCCGGGACCAGGCGCACCTGCAGGTGGTGTGATGCGCGAGGAGTGCGTAGGCTTAGGTCGGGTCAGATCCGCCAGATCCGCGTGGTCAAGCCGCGGACGAGGCGGGTGTGGGGTCAGTGAGGGACCTCACCCCTGTGCTTTCGAGGAAGTAAAACTATATCACAAAAACTCTTTATACCATACCTGTGCCTTGAGATTCCACGATGTGGGACTAAAGGTTCCGCCCTTCCTTTGCGCGCGCCCGGAGACTCTCGTATGCAATTGCCCAAGCTGATGGCTCTGCTGGCGCTACTGGCTGGGCTCTCTCACCTCACGACACTCGCGTGAGTCTCCTAGATCTGCAGCCTGGGAAGCCTGATGCCTGGAGCTTCGTTGGAGCTTCACCGGAGGTCGTCCATGGCGGCAGCGGCTCAAACACTGTCATACACAAAACAAGCCTCTCGGCCCAATCAGATCAGCTAGAGACCTTTGCCGTGGCACGGCGAAGGCGGTGGACGATGATGCAGGCCGCAGGTCGGCCTAGGCGTACGTGCCTAGGTCAACCTGTGGCCGAAGATGGTGGGTTGTTCAGGGGGTGATTATGGAGGTCTGGAGTGGCAGTTGTGGGGTGGAGCAAGTTCCTGGTGGTGAGGCGGAGCTCTCGAGGGGGTTGGCGAGCTGGGTGGGGAGCTGGAATGGTGGAAGCGGCTTGCCGGAGATCGGTCGGTGATGTGGAAGATGAGGGTGGTCAGCGTCGGTCGAGGGGTAATCAGATGAGATAACAGGGGGAAAAGAGAGAGGATAGGATGGAGAGGAGTTCTAACCTAATTGTAAGGACGAAAGGGGACGGAAGGCGGACAGCAGTACCTGCTGTCGCCGGAGAAGATGACGCCCAGTGGGGGGAGAACGGCGGCGACGACGGGGCTGAGGCGGCGTGCGCTGGTACTGCGCGACGCGGAGGGAGGTCAGGAAGCTAACTCTGCCACTGGTTTTGTGGAAGAGCAAAGAGGGAGGGGAGGGGGGCTCGCCGGAGCTTGCTGGGGGTTTTTGGCCGGGCAGGAGGAGAGGAATTGAAGGGGGAAACTCAGCCAAATCAAGCTAAGCCTCTTCGGCCGGAGTTGTGGGTTCTTATATAGGTGCTGGACTGGGTGTGCAGGGCGTGAAGGGCACGTAATTGCCTGAGGTTGGTCACCGGAGATGGAAAGGAGTTAGGATACCCAAATCTCTCATGCGTTCGCACGAGAGATTGGGTTCACACCAGGGATCGAGATTGGTCTTAAATGGAAGGGAATTCCTCGGAGAATCTCCCTTCCATTTCTGGGAGAGAATTTCTGAGGAATTAGAGAGAAATCTCTCTCTGAACCTCGCCGGAGCTCGGTTCTGCCCTAGCAATGGCGGCAGGACCGGTTTGCAAAGGGGGCGAAGAACCTAGGGGGCTCTCTGCAAAGGTATTCAAAAGATAGGGACCAATTTGTGATTTGGGTGTACTAAATTGCAAAGTAGGTCAAGATGACCTCTCCTTAGGTCCAAATTTTGGTACAAACCTAATTTGGACATAAGGAATCCAATGGTGAAGTTGGATTTTAGGTTTGACCTCGTTTGTCTGGACATTTGGCATAAAAACCCAAATTAGGTTAATTGAAGAGCTAGGACCCTAATCTAGGTCAAACTAGGTTCCAAAGGCCAAATTAAGTGTTCTAAACCCTAGAGGATGTTTTTCCATGATTTGTAGAGGGTTTACTTGCTTTTTGTTCTGACCGGAACCTTGTTAATTTAAGCGGGTCTGTTTTAGGGTTACCAAGTGTCATTTAGTTCCTGGATTGCACATGAACCCATTTCTGATTAACTCAACCAACTTTTTATCTTATTTGGACCATTTGACCTCTGCTTTGCTTCTGAGAAATCTCGTTTATGTACTGCAATGGTAAAATTGCAGTTTTAACCTTTATTTCATGTTTTCTTCTCAGGGCACTTGTTCCTTCTGTTAGGCCTTCTACCAGGTTATGTAGGAGCTTTTATCTTCTTTATTGGGTCAAAATGAGCTATTTATGGCTCATGATGAGGCTCTCATCATACCCCCATGCCTAGCTTTTGCTAGTCCCTTACCAAAATTTCAAAGTTTTAACTTCCATTCTAGACCCTGAGTGTCTGTCAACAACTATGAAAAGTGCTTGTATTTTTATTTTGTGATTTAGGTAAGAATGCTGATAATAGGCCTAGAGGTACTCAAGTACCAACCAAAATCCAGACCTGTTCCGCTTTAGCCTCAGTCCACCGCAAAGGTTTCTCCAGCCCACAGAAACTAACCTAGGGTTTGTTGGACTCCGCGGTTAAAGCACCCGTGCTTGAGACATTTTTAGCCTATGTTCAGTTTGCAGTGCGTTTTTTTTGTAAGAGAGAGATAGAAGATTTATTTGTTTGGAGAGCTTTTCTCTCTCTTTTCTTTTTATTTCTAGCTTCGGATTAGCTTCTCAACACGGTCTGTATTGGATTCCTCGTCCCCATCATCAATCCTCAAGGTTCCCTGGCTTTCGAGATTTCGAGATAATCCCGCCCATGGCAACCCCCAGAACCCTGGCTTTCGAGATTTCGAGATAATCCTGCCCATGGCGTTCCGTGGCCGAATCCAGACCCTGGCGATCGAAATTTCATGATAATGCCGCCCATGGTATTTGAACCAGCAGAGTGCTTACATGCCCCCGGTAGGATATTTAAATATCCTAAGAGACAAGCACCGAGGAGACGATATGTTGTTACGCATCTTCGAGGGGAATTTCCCGCCTCTCCGCGCTGGGAACTCGTCCGAATCAATTTGTGTTGATTGACCGCTCCTAATCTAGGTGACTTTTTCAGAACATTAAACGCTTTTCGCGTGATTTGGATGTTTTATGCGCATCGAACCAGACTGTGTGTGAATTTGGGTGCTTAGGTTACCGAATCCCGCAAATCGGAGGTCAGTTAACGAGGTCGAATACTTCCTAAGTCTTGGACCTAATACTCAAGCTTCGCATTTTCCTCAACCTCTTGAGGACTATCCAGATTTTAACGGATACGTGAATTTTTTAAGCTAAAGGTACTAGCCCAAAAGGCCTAAGCCTAGCGTTCCCGCTAATCTCTTGTTATATCTCCGTAGCACTTTTCTTTTCTTTTTCTTGATTCGGTCTAGAACTTCAGTTAACCCCTTAATCTTTTACTAATGACTATTTCTTTTCATTTTCATTTTGTGCTCCTTTTTGTCATTTTTGCACTTTTTCTCCTCCTTATGATTATATGGCTCACAACATTTCCTCCCTCCCCATTTTTTTTTTTTGTTCTTTTTCATAATTTTTCAATTTTTTGTGTTTTCGACATATGTGAATTTTTTGTGAGAATCCTTCTGATTTTTTTCTTGGTTTTGTATGTATGCACTTTATCACCCCCCCATGCCTAAGTTTTGCAATGTCCTCATTGTAAACAGAGGGTGGGAATTAGTGTTGAGGTCAGGGGCTTAGAACAGGATATATCGGGTGGGTGAATGGGTCAGGAATGACTAATGCGAATGATTTTAAGCTCTGATACGTGTACCAGAGGTGGGATCAACTGTGTAAGGCTGAACTTAAGGTGCAATAGACATGGAGTACAGACGGATAATCAGACGGGTCTCTATTTTTGAGATGACGGGTTGCCTCCCGTTAAGCGCTAAATTTAATGCCTTCAGCCGAGCGGAAAATGGGGTGGAGAGGGAGTGGTCAAATCAATGGAGTTTTGGAAAACAAGCACCTTGATTAAGAGCCTCGTTGGTCCAACCAGGTACTTGTTCAGATCAGTGGGCTGATGATGCAGCCCAAACCCAATAAGTATGGTGGGTTGATAGATGTAGATTAGCAGATGTGGGACCCACCAAATGCAGTGATGTTCTGATAGATATGGAAGTGAAAACTCGAGTTTGGGCTGAGTTGAATCAGCCTGGTGGGGGTAGGGTTCCGAAAAATAATCAATGTAAGGTGTGGAATCCCGACAGGGATGGTCAAAGGATGGAGGCTCCTGATTTGTGGTCTGATCAGTGTCCAATACCCGGTATAGATATGGAGTTGAATCATCTGCAATCAGCTCAGTGAGAGGTGAATCAGAATAGAAATTGAGTCCGGTTGCGGGTCGGGGTCGGGAACGGGTTTTGATTGGTTCTGTATCTGTGGAGCAGGTGGCTTCAAAGAAGATTGACATGTTATAATCAGGAGGCAGATTTTCTCCGATGTTATGGTCAGATTCGAGATCGTCGGAGAGTTTGCGAAAATCAAAGTTTGAATGAGATTCTAGATCATGAGTTCCACCATAGAATAAATCATATGTTGTATATTCAGCAGCCTGACTGGGATCTAGCCTAAATGTTAATTCTGAGCTTACAAAGGTGTCCCTATCTGGTAGAGGCTCAGGTTCAAGGTTAGTAGGGCAGAGCCAATCGAAACCCCGCTCGTCCAACTCCTCGGTTTCTATATCGTAGATTGGCATGACTTCCGAAAACTCGATTAGTTCCTCTGAGGAGGTTGACGAGGGATATTCATCAAATCAAGGCCCAAAATCATATTCTTCATTAAGAGATTGATTTTCTTCCTCTGGGGACTTGAAATCTTCAAAATATGTTTCAGATCTAGGTTCTAGGCTTAGAATGTGGGTTGAATTACTAGAATTTAGGTCTGAATAACCTTCGAGGGCCACCTTATCAGAATAAGGGACGGAATTTACTCCCTCGAGAGGTTCAGTTCTACTCTCATACTTGCAGGAGTCTTGGGATTCTAAAATGGGCTCATCATGGTCTTTTCCTGCATTTGGAGCTTCCCAACCTTCTTCAATATCAGGTGCATTATACTCCATCTGGGTTGGGAATCCACAACCATTTTGTGCCTCAAACCCGAGGTCAGATTTATCCTCGATGTTGTTCCAAGATAGCTCATCCTCTGTTGGTGGTATGTACGGGTATTTCTGGTCAATGACTTGTTTTACTAATCTCATTATCTCTTCCAGTTTTTCAAGACTATCTTGGTGTTGCTTCCAAAGTCGAGGATTTGTCATACATTGAAGGTATTCACTATTGTGCAGTTTTTCTATCTCAATGTATGCAGTAATGGGCAAGTCACGGGTTGATCCTTTGTTGGCTTCTGCTAATAGTACTTGGACACAAGTTATGACAAAGGTTGTGGTTGTTGGGACATCAACCAAAATGTTTCCTAATGTTGTTTAGGTTTCTTCATTTTCATAAAATCTCATGGCATCCTCAATCATTTTATCTCTCATGGATCTTCGATATTCAGGTTTCTCGAATGGTAGTCCTAGGTGGTTCGGCTGCATATTTGGATCAGGTGGTGGAATCAAGATCAGAGTTTGACTCAAGATGTGTTATGAAGCGATCAGATCTGAATAACGAGTCCCACTGAAAATGAGTGTGTGTGCTCTAAAGAGAAAAGATGCAGGACTGGAGATGTTCTTGACCCAATCAAGACACCCAAGAGATGTTTGGATGACTATGGAGGTTCGGGGCAGATGGAACCCTGGATCCAAAGATCGTCCACCTGAGAATTACCTGGGCAGCCAGAGAGGGAGAGTCCCGCAAAGACCCCTACACGGTAGAGCGTCCCTACGGGTTACAGGGTTTCCCCCACCCGACCTCTCTTGTCACTGAGATTCCAGGTAAACCAGAATGGGGACCTTGACCTCTTAAGTCTATCACTTTTTATTTCAAAGGTGCTTTTAGGGTTCTCACTTGAACTTTAGATGTTTTTGGTATTGTGACCTAATTTAGAGGTTGGTTGACCCAAGGGGTCAACTTCACCTGACCTGTCCTATAGATGGCAGAATGATTCTAAGCTCGGAGCCTAGAGATCACCCTGATTTGACTCCCAGGTTATTAGGTCAAAAGAAAATTTTAAGATTCAAGTGATTTTAGAGCTTAATTTTAGGGTTTGTCTTATTTAGCTTTCTTCAATCAAGGGCTTGGGTAGCACACTGATGCGGGAGGGTTTATTTCCTTTTACACAGGCATGTGTGACTAGCGCTTCAAGACCCTAACGTGGAAACCCTAATTTGGTTCTATTTCCAATCCTCTTTTTCTTTTTCAAAAGTTCTCTTTGGACTTATAAACAAGAAGTGTGTGGTCCGCCGAGATTAAGCATTATTTCAATTAGGCACAAGAATTTGTGGGATGGGAAAAAAAATCACTCCAACTTCAAGAATATTTGCAGAAATTTTCGCAAAATCAAGAAATGTTTTGCCTTAGAGATGGTGATTACTATATAAAGAAGGCAATTGATTCCTAAATTGATTTTCGTCCTTTTGTCTTTCAAATATTAGGGAATGATTAAGGAAGAAAAGAAATTACCTGCCCTAGAGTGGTTGACTTGCGGGAGAGATTTTCTCATCAAATACCTGCAAGATCACATCAAAGCAAAGTAGGGCAAGTTAGTGTTCAATATGATAAAAAGAATGTAGAGACTAGTGGTAAATTGTGCATTGCTCCCCGGCAACGGCGCCAAAATGTTCGTCGACGTTTTTGTGCGGGTTTAAAGGATGTCACGTTGTAGTATAACCGACAAAACGTCTAAACAAATACAAAGAATTTTATTCCTCGAAAACCGGAGTATCCGAGGTCGAACACAAGGAGCAAATGGAATTTACTACTAGTCAAAATGTAATTGAACACTCTAATTTACTCAAAATATCAATTCAAATGTGAATGTATGCAATTAAAAGTAATTAGGAAAAAAATATGAAATTGGACGTCTGATCTTGTGATCAGATGTCTTAAAAGTATTTTCCCTTTTCTTCTTGATTATCCTTCTTCTTTCTGCCTTGCGAAGCCTTTCTTTCCTTCCTTCTTCTTTTGATCTCCCGTGTCTTTTGCTTCTGCCTTGCTCTTTCTTTTCTTCTTCTCTACCATGCTTCTTACTCTTCTCTTCTGTGGTCATGCCTTGCTTCTCTCTTCTCTGTTCTTCCTACCTTTCCTTCTGCTTTCTTTCTTCTCCTTCTCGCGGCCAAGTCTTTCTTCTCCTGCGTTCAGCCTGTGCCTACACAGAACAAAACCTATCTTTCTCCCTCTACCCGTGCGTCTCTCTCTCTCAAGCAATTCACTCACGGACGCTCTCCCAGAGCCACAGCCATAATCGGGTCGGATCGTACCCGGGACCAGGAGCACCTGCAGGTGGTGTGATGCGCGAGGAGTGCGTAGGCTTAGGTCGGGTCGGATCCGCCAGATCTGCGTGGTCAAGCTGCGGACGAGGCGGGTGTGGGGTCAGTGAGGGACCTCACCCCTGTGCTCTCGAGGCAGTAAAACTATATCACAAAAACTTTTTATACCGTACCTGTGCCTTGAGATTCCACGATGTGGGACTAAAGGTTCCGCCCTTCCTTTGCGCGCGCCCGGAGACTCTCGTATGCAATTGCCCAAGCTGATGGCTCTGCTGGCACTACTGGCTGGGCTCTCTCACCTCGCGACACTCGTGTGAGTCTCCTACATCTACAACCTAGGAAGCCTGATGCCTGGAGCTTCGTTGGAGCTTCACCGGAGGTCGTCCATGGCGGCAGCGGCTCAAACACTGTCATACACAAAACAAGCCTCTCGGCCCAATCAGATTAGCTAGAGACCTTCGCCGTGGCACGGCGAAGGCGGTGGACAATGCTTCAGGCCACAGGTCGGCCTAGGCGTGCGTGCCTAGGTCAACCTGTGGCCGGAGATGGTGGGTTGTTCGGGGGGTAATTATGGAGGTCTGGAGTGGCAGTTGTGGGGTGGAGCGAGTTCCTGGTGGTGAGGCGGAGCTCTCGAGGGGGTTGGCGAGCCGGGTGGGGGGCTGGAATGGTGGAAGGGGCTCGCCAGAGATCGGTCGGTGATGTGGAAGATGAGGGTGGTCAGCGTCGGTCGAGGGGTAATCAGATGAGATAACAGGGGAAAAGAGAGAGGATAGGATGGAGAGGAGTTCTAACCTAATTGTAAGGACGAAAGGGGACGGAAGGAGGACAGCAGTACCTACTATCGCCGGAGAAGATGATGCCCAGTGGGGGGAGAACGGCGGCAACGACGGGGCAGAGGCGGCGTGCGCTGGTACTGCGCGACGCGGAGGGAGGTCAGGAAGCTAACTCTGCCACTGGTTTTGTGGAAGAGCGAAGAGGGAGGGGAGGGGGGCTCGTCGGAGCTTGCTGGGGGTTTTTGGCTGGGCAGGAGGAGAGGAATTGGAGGGGGAAACTCGGCCAAATCAAGCTAAGCCTCTTCGACCGGAGTTGTGGGTTCTTATATAGGCGCTGGACTGGGTGTGCAGGGCGTGAAGGGCACGTAATTGCCTGAGGTTGGTCACCGGAGATGGAAAGGAGTTAGGATACCCAAATCTCTCGTGCGTTCACACGAGAGATTGGGTTCACACCAGGGATCGAGATCGGCCTTAAATGGAAGGGAATTCCTCAGAGAATCTCCCTTCCATTTCTGGGAGAGAATTTCTGAGGAATTAGAGAGCAATCTCTCTCTGAACCTCGCCGGAGCTCGGTTCTGCCCTAGCAATGGCGGCAGGGCCGGTTTGCAAAGGGGGCGAAGAACCTAGGGGGCTCTCTGTAAAGGTATTCAAAAGATAGGGACCAATTTATGATTTGGGTGTACTAAATTGCAAAGTAGGTCAAGATGACCTCTCCTTAGGTCCAAATTTTGGTACAAACCTAATTTGGACCTAAGGAATCCAATGGTGAAGTTGGATTTTAGGTTTGATCTCGTTTGACTGGACATTTTGTGTAAAAACCAAATTAGGTTAATTGAAGAGCTAGGACCCTAATCTTGGTCAAACTAGGTTCCAAAGGCCAAATTAAGTGTTCTAAACCCTAGAGGATGTTTTTCCATGATTTGTAGAGGGTTTACTTGCTTTTTGTTCTTACCGAAACCTTGTTAATTTAAGTGGGTCTGTTTTAGGGTTACCAAGTGTCATTTAGTTCCTAGATTGCACATGGACCCATTTCTGATTAACTCAACCCACTTTTTATCTTATTTGGACCATTTGACCTCTGCTTTGCTTCTGAGAAATCCTGTTTATTTACTGCAATGGTAAAATTGCAGTTTTAACCTTTATTTCATGTTTTCTTCTCAGGGCACTTGTTCCTTCAGTTAGGCCTTCTTCCAGGTTATGTAGGAGCTTTTATCTTCTTCATTGGGTGAAAATGAGCTAGTTATGGCTCATGATGAGGCTCTCATCACATACCAAGCCAAGTTGTCAACTGCAATATTGAAGATCAAAGGCTCCAAAGGACACCCCTGCCTTACCCCACACTGAGGTTGAATCCATGCACCACAGGGCTTTCCATTTATCAAGGGAGTGAAAGAGGCAGTTGTGATACACCTTTTCATCCACTTAACCCAAAGAGAAGGAAAACCTCTTCTTTTAAGTACTTCCCATAGGTATGGCCAGTAGATGGAATCATAAGCCCTGCGAAAATCAACTTTCCACATAAATGCTCTACACTTCCTCTTGTGCAACCCACATACCATCTCCTAGGCCATGATGAAAGATTCTTGTAAAGACCTGTTAGGGAGGAAAGCTGATTGAACAGGGTGAATCATCTCTTGCAAGACAGGTCATAGCCTATTGAACAAGATCTTACTAACCACCATGTAGATAGAATTTGAGAGGGCTATAGGTCTGAACTCCTGAAATTATTTTGCCCCCTGTGTCTTTGGCAAAAGGAATAAGAAAGACCTATTGATTTTTTCAAAGCCAAAGTTACAAACCTCAAACTCTTTGATCACCTCTATGACCTCTATGCCCACAACATCTCACATCTTATAAAAGAGGACTTGAATACCATCAGGACTAGGGGAGCCTTCACTGTTGAGATCCTTGATGGTAGTCAAAGTCTCATCCTCAGAAATAGCTACAATCAGGCTGGAACCCTATTTTTCAGAGAGTTTGGGTAGGTCACTAGCTGCCATTTTCCATTTGCCCCTTCCAACAGACCTTGAGTAGTCTTTAAAATATCTGATGGCCTCAGCTCTGATATCAGAGATAGAAGAAATTTTCTCCCCATCTTTAACTATTGAGAATATCAGGTTGAATCTTCTACGAGAGCTGGCAGCCAAGTGGAAAAACTTGGTGTTCCCTCCAATCCATCTCCAACTTCAGATCTTCTTCAACCACCACCCCCTGCCACCACCTTCTGGTTATGTAGTCTTGCTCAGTCATCAGGATAGTGGCCTCTCTAGAGTCAAGGTTCTGAATTTCCTTCAAGGCTTCTTTGCTTCTCTGATGTCTCATAATAGAAAGAGCATCTCCATACTCCTTTAATATTTCTCTCATAGCTAACAATTTGGAGGCCAGCTTGATGGTAGCAGTGCCCTCAACTTGCTTAGCCCTCCACCAACCATCAAGCATCTCTTTGAAACCCACTTCCCTTAACCAAGACTTCTTAAATTGGAGTAAGATCCAGTAATCACTTGCTCACCACTGTCCCAAACTAAAGGGGTGTGATCAGAAAAGGGACATTCAAGGCTACAAAAAGAAGATAATTGGAATAAATCCAAGAGCCTAGCACTGCCAAAAAAATTGATCAATTTTGGACATGAGCCCACTCCCATTTCTCCAAGTAAACTCAGAGGTAGAAGATGGATACTCACTCAAGCCTAAGGTTTGAACCAACAATTGAAAAGCAGTGGATGCACTATCAACCACACCACCAGGTCTATCACTTCCCATCAACATAGTTGAAATCACCTCCAACAAGCTTGGCAGCCCCATTCACAAAATCAACGGCCAAATTCCAGCCCTCCCATAGTTCGTGCCTTCTGCATGGGTCACCGGGTCCATACACACCTGACACAAACAATTCACGCCCTCCCTGGGTTCTTTTGAAATTGCAGGTCAGTAAGTGCCTAGCCAAGGAGACCTCCTCCACTTGCAGCACATGCTTCTTCCACCAGATAGCAACACCCCCAGATCTGCCAATTGAGTTAATCATCACAGTGTTGTTTGCAGCCCTAGCTTTCATATCAACCCATGCCCTATCAACTTCACTATCAATGTGTGTTTCTTGGATGATGGCGCAGTCAATTTCCCATTCTCTCAAATAACCTAGAAGAGAAGCCCTTCAACTTCAATCGCAAAACCCACGCACATTCCATGTAAGGATCCTAATTTATCAACATGATCATCCCCCTTCTTCGCAGCAGAGACTTTGCTAACCTTCATCATAGCTATAATAGCACACTTACTAAATTTTTGCGTTGAACTATGTTTTCTCGATCTTAGTTTGTAGGGAGGTCTCCCCAAACCTGTCTTGGATGAAGTCCCTGAGTCCAACTGCAAACCCTCAACTACAGGTGGGCTACGTTGCAAGCTTAAGAAGTTCATAGGAATCTCCTGCAGAGCAAGGCCATCAGGAGCATAAGCTCTTGAATCCCCCACTTTCAAATCCTCAGCTACATCCTTATTTATCAGTGCTATCTCCTCTCCTTCTTTCTCATCCTCAGCCATACCACCTTTAAGCATGATACAACCCTCCCAGCCTCCAGAATTTTAGTCATCTTTTTCTCTGCCATCATCACACCCATCCCATCTTCGAGGTCCTTGCTCTTACTAGGCTCAGGTGTCTTTTCCTATCTTCCACAATCCAACAGTATTGAACATGCTTTGGATTGCAGTAACTCAGCATAAGAGGGAGGACTATGATGTGATCTCCCATCCTTGTTAACCACAGAAACATTCAAGAGAAGTAGCCAAGAGCTCCCCCCACATTGGAGGATCAACTTTTTCGGAACAGACCCTGTCCTCAAGACATCCACCAAAACATTGAAAACACTACCATCTCCTTCAATCAGACCAACCTCAGCATCTTCTTCCATAGAAGCAAACCCAGATATCATAGCTGCCACCACTGCTTTAGATCTTAAGTGTAAAGGTAAATTATTGATTTCAGGATTGCCTGATCTAGAGGTCGCTCTTTGGGGTGGTCGCTTAGACAGCGATCCATCAAAATGGGAAACCAGATGCCACATCACCGCCAGCTCACCCAGGTTACTAGATCGAAAATGCAGACGTTCGACATCCATCACCCCCAATCCAAAGAGCACATAATGTGAAGGGGAGAGGACTACAATCTTCCAAACATCTGTCGAGAGAGAGAGAGACCTTACCAGTTGTTGAGCTTTCTCCAGAGATAGAGTGCCCATCATCACTTCCTCGATCAAGGCCCCTCTCAGCACCACTTCTGCCACCCTTATGTCCTCGCTCAAGGGTATCTCCACATCCAGGGTGTGCCCCCATAAGCAGGAAGGGGAAGAGGAAGAGGCGGTTGCACCTCCACCTTCTTAGCCCAAGTACTTATGTGCATGCTACCCATAGATTGTTCGCTGTATTTCATGCAGGAATCGTGTTTATGGCCAAACCCCCAGCTAGCCAAGCAGAGTAGAGGGTAGTGGCACACCGATGCCATATGTCCACGGCATCGACATCGAAAGCAAACAACCTCCCTGTTGCTCCAAGGCTACCTATCAAAAGTCCATCACCTATCCACTACCCTAGCTCCTTCGGCCACTTGGACACCTCGCTCCTTCCTCCTCCAGGATATCGATCTACAGGTCGTCCAACCACCATCGCCGACATTGCTCTCGCCGGACCTCCTAGGGTTCCTGTTCATCGTTGAACCTTTCGAAGATTGAGTTCCTTTTCTTTTTGAGATAGAATACCTTGTTACAACACAACCTATAGAACCACAAATATTGAAACCTAGCTACTATAGGTAAAGGATACTTCCCTTTGCTCGAAGTGCATCAGTTTGGTGACGCAGGTGTGTGAACCATACAACAGCACTATGTCGCTCTTGTAATCAATGGCAGGAGAGTGGGTGTGCAACGAATGTGGTGCTCTTAGGATGAAGAACTAAAGCTTGGTGGGCAAGATCACCTCTAATTATGAATTGGACACAATATGATGTGGAAATGTTGTTCAAGGTGTGTCTTAACAAGGGAGGGCTTCCCTGTATTTATAGATGGCCTATGAAGGCTTTGGAATGCCTTGGAAGGCTTTCATAGCCGTTGGGTGAAAACCCAAGTCAAATTAGGCCACAATCAGAATCATTAATGATTTTGATAGGGTCATCAGACATCTTGAAAAAGTATCAGACATCTGGAAACTACTTTTAAGACCTCTGTAAATTACATAAGATGTCTAATCCAAGATGGGTTTCCTTACTAACTTCAATCAGACCTAAACAGGGTTCTAGTGCAAGTCAGTCAGATGACATATTGGACGTCTAGCACTAAGTCTAGACGTCTGGAAACGTAAATAACTACGGCAATGGATTTCCCAAGGCACAAACTGTTATATCCTCAAGAGAAGTGAGTTTGACTTTGATTGAGGCTAACGTTCACTTATCAGACATCTGAGGTCGTCTATGGATGTCTGATAGAAGAGTAAAGGTCCATCCTCAATGATCATTTTTCTAAGCCAACGTTCCACTAATTAGACGTCTGGCAAGGTCATCAAGCATCTTCTAACACACCTCGACTAAGGGCTGGTCATCTAAATTCAACAGATAGAGGCTACTAACTCCAACCTAAGTGTTTGGATGTCTGATTCAACATTCAGACATCTTAAAGTTCAATATCAGACATCTGATTTTTAGATTGGATGTCTAATAAGGTTGTCTGATGCCTACTTTGCTTTTCTACATTCTCTAAGATTTGTCTAAGTGTCCTATGGTTTAGGAGGTGTTCTTAGGACTATAGTTTAGTTACTTTAAGGCTCTCTAACATATAATCTAGACCAAAAATAAAGAGCAAAAAGAAAGAACAAAAGAAAACATATTACAAGATACAAGAATAGGAAAGACTTCTATCCTAATCTTCATCTCCTTCCTTCTTGAAGCTTTTGCTACAAGCGAAGGCTCTGTCTCTTCTGTCAAGCTCCTCCAATCCACCATGGATGCAAACTTTTCACACTTGTATTCATTTGCAATTGACCTAAAATCTTGAACTCAAAAGCAAATGTTAAATGACAAGTGTTTTGTTATCATCAAAATAAACGATCGTGGTGTCCTTGCACCAACACTTAGTGTTTCTTGAAATCTCTCTCAAGACTCTTGGAGAGGTTCACTAGATTTTTGTTGAAGGGTCCAAACTGATCGTCTTAAAGCATTTGTACGAACTATCAAAAATTTTGTTGGGGTTAGGTGGTGATGGGATGCCCGACCATTTTGAACCAATGAGATGCCTTGTCTTTTAATGAGAAAGGAAAGAGTCTCATAAGCCACAATTCCTCTTGCACATTACGAGAACAGGTAGTTTAAGCAAGGACAATCTTCTCCTTGAGGTGGAAAAAATGGTCCTCTCTCGGAAGACCATGGAAATGTTTAATTAGGTTGAAAATGGTAGGTTTAATTTCAAAATCCCCTTCGGGCATAACCACCCTGGGTCTCTCTTCGTAGTTGAAAGGATCATAAAAATCCTTAAGTGGTACAAAAGGTTCCCTGTGTGGCTGACCTGATCTTTGGTTGGTTAGGTTCGTGATTGTCCTAGCCAGTTGTTTATTTTGTTGTAGTAGAACCAATTAGTCGACCAAATGGGAAAGGGATTAGCATTTTGATTTTGAAATTGCCTTGGCCATTCTGGGTTTTGCAGTAGCTCCAAATGTGAAAAGTTAGGAATGGGAAAGTTAACTTGCAGGTCAGCTGATGGGTTTTGGAAATTAGGGATAGAGTTAGGTTGGGAGGTGGAAGCGAAGGGGCTAGAAGCAGAATTCTTAGACTAGTTTTCCATGTTTTCCATATTCAGGTTAGAGGAATGATGAAAGGGAGAAGAAGAAATCAAAGATCTTTCAGTGCGTGGGACAAATTCAAATGGTCCCTCGAGGTGTGGGTTCTAGGACCTTCATTTGTTCATGCACTTGGAAGACGAGGAGGGGAGAGAGGGGAAGAGTTGAGAAACCTAAGACTTAGGAGCCTGATAAATAAGGGATCAACAAGTGAACCCAATTCCCAAGGATCACCCTGCTAGTCTAAAGAGGTGGATTGGGAAAATCATCAGGAGCTTATTTAAACCTACACCTAACATTTGACTTCCCTTCAAGTCCATCGCCACAGTTTCTCATGGAATTAGGAGTGCTTAATGATTCTTAAATGTTTGATATCAAGCCTTAATTTTATTAAGTCCTTAAGTGGTCACAACTACAAATATTAATTAGGTTTGGGTATTAGAATGTGCATGGGAATGTGAAGGCCATTGGTTGGAGTAATGCCCAGTTATTTCAATTTTTTTGGTGTGCGCGAATTGGACGGAGTGAGTCTAATTCCAAAACAAGTTGTCAGACAATTTTTGTTATTTTTCTGCTTTAGGATTTGATATTAGCAATGTATTTTAGGGTTCTCTTGTTAAGTTTTCAACCAAGTTTGAATTCCACAATAAAAAAGAAATCAAGTTGTGTTGGTGAAGATGAGATTCCCTTATATATTGTGGGGCTAAGAAATAAAAGCAAACCCTAATGAATTGAAACCTTAAGCAAAAATTTTATTATTAGTGAATCTTTCTAACTTTTCCTATTAAGTAGTGGTCCAAATAGAGCAAACGACACCACTACTGGAAGGCAAATCAAACAAGGATTCCAAAAAATATTTTTTTTGTGATTTTTTGAATTCATTTGATATTTGTTTGGAGTTTTTCTTTATACTGATGTCAAAGTCCAGAAATGATACTTATGGGTATTTTGGACTTTTCAGTAATACCACCAACTTGTAAAAATTTTTGTGATTTTATATGTTGTGTATAATATCCAATGGATTGTGTAAAGCTAAATTTCTTAGAAACTGCATAAGAAGAAAAATTTATAAAATTTGCGAATAGTAATAAAATAACGACATCAGAGGAGATGAACCCCCCTATGGTCCACGAATTTTTAAAACTTTTCTACAAATCCAAATGCTCTCAAATTTGGCACAAATGTTCCTGATTTGATTTGGAATCTTTTGGTGAAATTTCAAGATTTTAGGATGCTTGTGGTGTCAAAAATTGATTTTTGAATTCTGGAGAAAACTCTGCACTCGAAAATTAGAACACCAACAATTTGAGTAGAGTGGTGTTAATTAATCAAACAAGCAACCAATGTTTTTAAAAGTCACCACTCTACCTAATTTACTATTTTTGACTCTGAAATCTTATTTAAAATTTCTTTTGATAGTTTTTCAAGAATTATGTGACAACAAGGGATGGCACTAAACTCGAATTGACAAAAAGAAAAGGGGCTTTAAGCTTTCGCTTCCAAAGATCCCACCTTTCTCCTATAGATCCTACACACATGAGAGAAAGAAAGAGAAGGGCATGAGATCTGCTTATCAAGCAAGAGAAACAGGATAAAGCCAAGCAGTGCCTTCCTGGAAATAGTGGCAAAAAGTTAGTGAAAAAGTGTGATTTGTTAAAATAGGGTTTTTGCCATTGTAACACACTAATTCGATCGCTTTTAAAACTTGTAAATACCGAGTACTCGGAGTGTATTCGGGTCATCCCAAGGAAGGCGAAAATGCAAATTCAAAATCTCTCCCTTAACAAAATGAAAATCAACTTTCTTTTTGTAATTTTGAATATAAGATTTTTTTCGATTTTAGATATAAAAGGGCAACGAAAATGGGAAAAGACATTGTGCCTACTAAAATCTAAGTAATAGGAAGAGCCTTTCTCTGAGATCACCCTATGTACATGAAGACCTAGTGTAGTCAGAGAGAAGGTGAGTGTACTAAGTAAGAAGAAAGCAAGTAAACAAGTACAACAAAATAAAAAGGCAACTTTTATAAAGGTAGAAAATTTGTTTTAGAAGATTGGTAGAGGAATGCTTCTACAACAAAAATTTAGATTTGCAAGTAAAACAAAATTTGCCCCGAAGATAATGGCGAAGAGGAAATGGGTTAGAAAGAAGCTTCCAACTCCTTCCTTGATGTATTCCTCCAGTAGATGATGATTCTCCTCCTTGGCAAACCCTTGATAGGGCGTGCCATGCCCCTGCTAAAGTGGAAGGATTCCACTGAAAACTCCTCCTAGGGTGGATGTGGACCACCCTAAAAGTCCTCTTTGGCTGTCCTCATTGTCTGGCTCTCCTTAGAAGTGGTCCCCATGGCATGGGCACAGGAGAGAAGGGAAGAGGGGAAGGCACTAAGGAGACAAAGTGTCTCCTTAATCTTCTTCTCCTTCTTCACTTGGCCGAATATGACTGGTGGAATATAGGTGGACGAACACTAAAAATGTAGCCAAGGGAGGTTTGAAGTGGGTGGTTAGTGGACTTTTTATAGAGTGGAGGGGGGGTGTAAGTGTGGTTAAGAGAAGTCGACTAGGATGGCTCATGGATGGCGGTTATGGGATCCTAGGGCAAGGGTTGGTGGTGCAAAACTGGAGAGGTATGAGTGGTTGGCGTGGGTTCAAGTGTGGTTGTGGGTTTGGTTTCTGGCACCAACAAATGGAAGATGGGGATGGGTTGGATGGGGTTTGTGTATAGTGTAGATGGACTTATAGGTTGGTGCCAAAATGGGGAGGTGTGTGGCCCTTCTCTCATCGGCTTAGGTGGTGGTTACAAGGTGGTTAAGGTGGTGGTTGAAGGGTGAAGGGGTGTGAATGTGGTGGTGGTTGGCCTTTTTGGTGCCAAGAAAGGAGGGAGAAGTTGGAGGGGGGTCGGCCATGGAGTGGAGGAGGTGAATAGAGAAAAAGCCAACCACTGATCAACCTTCAGCATACCTGCCACCACTGATGGTGAGGCCTGCGCATCCCTCAGAGATAGGGCATGCACTCGTCTTGCCGGCAAAGGTGCAGAAGAATTGGACACACTCTAAGTAGGCCTCTATCCCAAGGCTAGGTGTATTCTGAGGCCAAGGTCGGTTCCTGCTCTTGAGGAGCCCGATGTACAGGTGGTAGCACTCTGTGTGGCTAGTACCTCTGGTCCCTCCTCCTCTGGAAATGGCTCTGGAAATTCAACCTCTGCCTTGATCGTCCACTGAAGCTCTTGCTGGTCTCAACGTCGACCTGCTTATACTTCATGGTTGTGTCAACCACTTGGGTGAAAGTGTCCAACGGAAGAGGTTCACATACTTCTGTATCTTCGATCAAAGTTCCAGAACAAACTTTCGATGCATCCCAGTGTTGGAGGCTGAGATTTGGTATGAAAACATCATAGTATAGGGCATGAAATCATTCCTGGCAAAATTAAAATAACGAAACTCCAAGGTGTCCTAGTCGAACTCTGGGAGGTGTGATAATTCGAGATTTCAATCGACACCTAAGTTTTAATCTAAATCTAATTCCTAAAATGTACTAAGCATGGAGGATCTCTTGCATGGTAAATTCTCCTATTGAGTTCTCGTAGCACATGATCATAGTGTAGTGCAAATAGATATAGCAAGAATACATGTATTGCTCGTCGTGAAATTTTCTGAATATGTAAATGCTATTGAGAGACTTCTAATGAATCATCGCAACATTAATCCGATTAGGAGAGGCCATGAAATTTTTTTTGGATTTTCTAATTTTTTTTATGCTGTTTTGATTTTTGGAAAATGCAAGGATAATAGAATAATATCAAGAATGATAAAGGTTGTAGATTAGGCACACATGCATAATAACAAAAATCAAAATAGATAGATCATTTTATTCATCGAGGAGAAATACAGTCAATCACAAGTAGACGAAAGATTAGAACTAGAACTTATATTCTACTAGAAGAACTAGAACAACTAGAACTACTAGAAATAGAAGTAGACAACTATAAGAGAACTACTAGAAATAGAAGTAGACAACTATAAGAGAACTACAACTACAACTACAACTAGAAATAATGCATAAAAACTATGACAAGAATTAGTCTACTAGAAGGGGGGCACTAAGGGTCTTCCAAGGGGAAGTCGTTGGTGGCCTTTGAGGGACCAAGAGGAGAAGGTGGTGGCCAACCTTGAAGAAGGTAGTTCTAAGGAGGAACTGATTACACAACAATCATGCGACCTAAATCACCTGAATTAAGGTAGATTCTAGCATAACTTAGAAACAACGCATGCATAAGTCTCGTAATTCACAAAATAGTTAATTTGTTAGCTGCATAGATAATATTGTCCTTTTATGCACTAAAGGAGAGATGTAACAAATTGTAGATGATTTGAAACCACAGATGACAGATTAGACCGTATAGATTTGATTAGGATGATGACAGGAGTCCAATGCTTTCAAAATCATCTTGATCAGATAACCATAGAATCTTGTGCAGTCCATAGAAGAATAGAGGTCACGGATCCAAAGGATAAAGATCTATGCCTTAGATAAAAATTTGACCACACAGATGCATCCGGATCAACGATCGCAGTCCAATAGCACAAAAATTAACCTGATCGGAGCTCTACATCACCAAATACAAAGAAAAGAAGATGAATGGCCATGATGGTGCCATCACAGTCGCCCTTCACTACCTCCCCATCTCTGAATATCATTCCTCGCCCACTGTAGCCCATTGGATGGCCATCCAACGGTCCATGAATCGCCCCATCCCTGCTCCATCCATGCCTCATCAAAGAAGGAGAACATCTCGACCATTGGATGTCCAACCACCGGCCGAGAGCGGAGTTGCCTAAAACAAAACCACGACTCAAAGGCATTCTGAATTCAATGATTAGCACCTTCACACTTAGGCAAGAGCTGCACATTAGATTCGCACCTTGTGTGAAATTGAAGGGGCATTGGGCATGGGTGCAATTGCACCATCAGATGGCGATCGAATGGAGGAGGCATGACCACGTGGTGTGATCTGAGCGCATCGCGGTAGCACGTAGGATCCCACGTGCTTTCTTCGACGCGATGTAGTGCAGCCAATTTTTAAGCCTTCTGATCATGAGATCGAATGGCTGAGGGTCAGCTGCTCATTTTGAGAGAGCAGGAGGGCAAAGGAAGCGAGCGGGTGCATGCGGGCGAAGTAGAAGCATCCAATCATGGATCAAAGGATCTAGGCATGCCATGTGTCAGCATCTCATGCACCCAAAGTGTAGAAGGCAATTTTGAAGGAGTTTTAAGGCCAAATTAGGTCTGTTGATATCCCAATCGATGGATCTAATTAACCTAACGTTGTTGCATGATTTGGAGGGCCAAAATACCCACTTTTCCCTCCATCAAAACTGTAAAAGAAGACCCAGGGACACCTTGTGGAGATATCTCTCTCTCTTCCACCTTCCTCCATGATCTTCTAGACATCTCTCCCTTTGCAACTCCACTCCGCCCTTCATCCCAGCATTCTGGATCTAAAGTGCTGCCACGCTTTGCATAAGCATCCCACAAGTGGCGTCGTCATCTATCTAACTTCTCTCCCTCTCTCTCTTTCTATCTATCTACTATCTATCTTGGGAATTTATATTTTGAAAAACTCTATTTGAATGCAATAAAATTCTGATCTTCTGCAGGTTTGTTATGTACATGTATATAAATTTTTGTTTACAATAATTTCTTTTGAAAAGCTTCTACATTATTCTAGATTTCCTCCCTACGAATGACCCGATACTCATCTGATTTTATAAATACATTTGTTCCATCGTGATTTGCACTACAACGATATGATCGTATCTTTCTAATGCGTCTAGCGGTAACAAAACAAGTTGGCGCCATTGCCAAGGAGGTAACAGAAAATTTTGAAGCTTTTCGGTACATATTTGAGATTTCTAACTTACTATTTTTTTTCGTTGATTTCATGTATGCAAGAAACGAAGAACTCTGAACTAGACACAACAATGGAGAAAGTGTAGGTTCGAATCTCAAGTAAGTACTCATAGTTTAGATTAGTTAGATTTATAAAAATTAGGATTTGCTTGAACCTTAGGATTAGTTAGAATTTGGTTGCTTATTGAAAAAAAAAATGAAAAAATCTCTTGATTTTCGGGCTGAAAGAAACTAGTAAATTATAAATTCAATTCCCGAAGATCTGTAACATATCCAAATTTCATGCAAATCTGTGTTATAGAAAAATTTAAAAAATTTTTGCACTAATCTGTTGTCAAAACGATTCATGATTTTTCGTAGTTCAAAATATCATAAGAATTTTTATACAACTCCAATTATCTTGAAATTTGTGGCACTAAATTTCTGTTCAAATCTAAAATTTAGGAAAATTCTGAAAAGATATTTCCTACATGTATGATTGCATGAATTATTCAATCATGAATTGAGGGTCAAAATTGACTACAAAACCCATAACGCAGTTTAAATTAGAAGAAAATAGAAAACATGCATTGAAATTCTTCAAAAAATATTTTCTGAGTGCCTAGTTAGTAGTGAAATAGGATGAATTAATTGCATTTCTTAGGTCGTACCACGAATATAATTTTTGGAATTAAAAGAACATCTAGCAACTATCTATGCTTAGGGTTTCACATTAAGGATTGAGCACACCTACATTCCGTACTTAAGGGAAGTCTATCAAATAAATTGGGATTTGCAAAACTCTTGTGTGCCTCATTAGAACCTTGGTTGAAAGTATTAAATGAAGTGAACCCTAAAATTCACAAATACAAACATTTTGACCTTAAAAGGTACTTCATCCCAAAAAAAAATTGCCTGTAAACCCCTTCTGCCTATGCACTTACACATCTGAAATCAATTTTAAGGGCAAACACCCCCTAATGCCCATCATATTCCAAAAGCACATCAAACCCAAGCTTTAAACTAAGTAGACATTCCTTAGGCTGGACTAATAGACTTGGGGACTTGAAATTAGATTGGGCTAATGTTAAGGCCTTGTCTACTTGAACCTGCTGGTGACAAAAAGGATCAGTGTAACAACCGCATTAACCCTTAGCAGTGTCCCACTGTGCGGGGTGTCCTAGGATGCCCCACCCTTCTGGCCAATAAAGTAATTCAAGGGTTGATCTAACCCAGTCATGTTTTTGGGAAGTAGGATCAAGTCAATTTAGGGTTTATACTTTAAGGGCCAGTTTGATTGCCTATATTGAAAGGGTGGGGCATTCTCTTATCTATCTTCTCCATCTCGTCTATAGACACTCTTCTGGTGCATGCAAGGTAAAAG
This sequence comes from Thalassia testudinum, assembly GCA_037157565.1. Taxonomy (NCBI): domain Eukaryota; kingdom Viridiplantae; phylum Streptophyta; class Magnoliopsida; order Alismatales; family Hydrocharitaceae; genus Thalassia; species Thalassia testudinum. Next base: position 122,755,542 of record JAZHRO010000014.1, on the reverse strand, counting down.
ATCTCAAAGTCCTGATTTACTACCACCATTAGAAAGAAATCCTAGGAGAAGACCTTTTCATCTAGAATTTGAATTTGAACCCTCTGCAATGGTTAGTCACCAGGAGGAAGATGAGACCGAAGAGGAAAAACAAAATTAGGATCCAATGACCCTCTTACAAAGGCATATCACTAAGTATGGCTAGCGCTAAGACAGGCAGATGCAAGTCATAGTGCAGGCCATCACTCGACTCTAAACTGGGAGAGCTAACCAGCCTTTCTGTGATTTTTACAACCCTCCCAATGCCCAACCTGAACCCTTTGTCAGGGTACCTCAGGATGGGGAAGATTTTGAGCTCAAACCTCAGATTATCAATTTGATTCCCCACTTCTATGGCCGTGATTCTGATGGCCCCTTCCACCACCTTGAAGAACTTCTACACATAGGAAGAACCTTTAGCCCTTGGAACATGAATGAGGGTACCTTGATGATGAAAATGTCCCCTTTATCCTTAAAAGACAGAGCTGCCCATTGGTTGAGGACTATTAGTACCCCAATCCTAACCTGGGAAGATCTAAGAAGCACATTCCTGAGGAAATTCTTTGCAGTAGGAAAAACCAATGCCCTTAGATGTGCCATAACAACCTTTAAGTAGAACCCTAGGGAACAACTACATGATGCTTGGGAGAGGTTTAACGATTTAACTAGGAAATGACCTAATCATGGGATTCTGAAGTAGCACTTGGCTCATATTCTCTATTATGGGTTGAGTGACAATTTGAAGAATTTTGTTGATGCGGCTTGTGGGGGCAATTTCCTAAGTAGAGACGCTGAGAGAGCCTTTCAATTATTCGAAAATATGAGCGAAAATTCCCTCAACAATGCCTTAATGTCCACCTTTAACAGAGCTAATCAACTAAGAAGTGGAGTTTATGAAGTTAACAATAATTCACACTCGGTTGATTTATAGTTAGTTACACAATGATTAGACAAGGTGGAACTCGTGGAAAAGAATGTGGAAAGTTTGGATAAGAAACTAGATAATCTTCTGAAGGGCGGGAGTTCCTTAGGTACATAATCTAAGGAAAATCCTATGCCTACCCAAGGAGTGCCTATGTTAACCTATAGCCAATTCCCCAACCCCCTGGGTCAGGAACTAGTGCACAACATCAATGACCTAACCATGGCTCCACCTATGAGCCAATTGTACTTGGACCCATCTCTTTTTGTGTACCAAGGAGGGATCCTGATGTCCTCGAATTCTAGGCTAGACATCCCGATGGCTAGTTATCTTGAGGATGTGAATGCACTCCAGGGTTACACTAGAAATGAGCTTTATTCAAACACTCACAACCCTGGATGGTGCAACCATAATAACTTTGCTTGGTTAAGTTAAAAATCTGACCAGGGGCCTAACTTGACTAAGTCAAACACTTACAGGAAACCTAGTAGGTACATACAACCAAACACATATCAGCCACAACCTACTCAGGAAAACTAGCCCTATGATTTGAGCCTAATCCTCAAGGAAATGAGAGAAATGAATCTAAGACATAAAGAAGAAATGAATCAATTGAGGATAGATTTGACGAGATGATTAGACCAACTAGTTGATTCTAGACAACACGAAATGTTGCCATCCCAACCCGTCACAAACCCAAGGAACTTCAATAGGGTTAACTAGCACAACACATAGGTGCAACAAGCACATAAAATTTAGCCTACTCCCCAGTATCCAGCTGGTTTTGTTAACCCTAACCCAACCCAAGCTCAACCCATTTTGCAAAACCCAGCTTACCCTTATAACCCTAATGCACATGCTTGTGCTGTCACTTTGGGAAGTGGGAAACAAATCCAAGATCATTATCCTTTTACATCAAAATCTTACCAAGATCTTGAGGAGCCTAAATTTGACCTGGGAGACCAAGATAATCTAGAAAACAAGACTCAAGATTTGAATACTCATGACTTTTCTCAAGCACCTTTTCCTGAAGCCTTGATCAAACCCAGGGAAAAGAAAACCAACCAATCTAAGGAGTGGCTTGAGATTCTAAAACAAGCCCAGGTGAATATACCACTCGAGGCCCTTGAGATCATCCCGACCTGTGTGAAATTTTTTAAAGAAATATGCACATCGAAATGCCAAGACAAATCATAAAAAAGGGTCATGATTTCTGAACAAGCCAATGCTATCGTCCTAAATAAACTCCCTCCAAAAAAGAAAGATCCAGGGACCCCCTTAATTTCAGGTGAAATAGACGATTTTATCCTGGATCGAGCCTTACTGGACCTTGGTGCCTACATCAAATTAATCCCCACAAAATTATATGAAGAGTTGAATTTAGGCCCCTTGCAACACATTGATGTGACCCTTCAGCTTGCTGATAGGTCAACCAAAATTCCAAAAGGCCTTGTGATGTAAACACATCTTTTTGGGTCAAAATGCCTATTCATGCATATTCTTAGGCATAGATTTGCATATCATGTTATAAATATTGCATAGCATGCATCATTCTGCATTTAGAGTAGTTGTATATAATTTATGTTAACTACATACTTTTTGTGGTTAGGAGAGAAGGATATTTATTTCAGAGCCTCGGATTGACAATCCAACCATATGGATTTGATCAAGACGATGATTGGAGTCCAACGCCTCCGAAATCGCCTCAATAGGAGTCCCGTAGCACCATATGCAGTTCAAGGAAGATTAATGGCCAAGGGACTAGGTGACATAATTCGAAGCTTTAAATGACAAATCCAATCACAAGGATGGATTTGGGTTGACGATTGTAGCCCAATGGGACAAAAATTGACTTAATCTAACCTCTATAGCAGGCCGTACAACAAAAAGCAGATGGACGGCCTAGATTGTGCCATGTGCCACAACCCAGGCCACCCATGTGCACACATGCGCCACTGCACGTGCACAGCACGTGGGTATGCATGCGCGCACGGAGGCACGCATGCACAAAATGCAGCGCCAGTGCGTGAGCGTGCACGTGCGCGACAAAGAGAGCATACAGCGTAGTACCAGCGGAGCATGAGCAGCAAGTGGATCTTCAGCAACAACCTGGCAGACATTTAGTTACTCTTACAGCTATCACTAATTCTTCACTGGAGCAAGACCAGCTACGTGTGCCAACAAGCATGCGTTGCCTGCAGCGACACTTTCAGCGATCGCTTGCAGGTCGCTAATGATCCTATACCTATTTTAGCCTCTTCTCTTCCACTAGAAAAGGACCTACACCCCCTCCCACCCAAGCCATCTCTACCTACTCTACTCCCACCTACTCCCAAGCTCTAGCAAGCCTACCAACGCTCTACTAGAGTTTTCTCTCAAGGTCCCAATGTGCCTATTAGTGTAACAAGACTCTACCCCACCAAATACTCCTCCAGCTTCCCATCCCCATTCATAGGTCCCCTTGGATCCATCCTCCCACCTCCATTCTGGTAACAGATCATCTCCACCTTCTCTCCTCCATTCTGGAGCTGCGCTGAAGCTTTCCTCTACCCAACGACCTCCCGCTTCTCACCTCTGTTGTCCTACATCCCAACTCCTTCATCCGAGCTTCCACCAGGCACCGTCGTCTTACCGAAAAGCCACTTCGAGAGATTTCTTCTCACCTCCCTCTCTTTTTATGGTTTCTATATTATTATAATTGACATTCATGCAATATATCAAATCCAATTCTATCTCTCTCTTATGATTGATTGTCATTTTATTTCAAAAACAATAAGAAAATTAACAAAACCATGAAACACAAAAAATAAACAAATAGGAGTGTGGTTTTCATTCAAAGTAAACGTTGCCTCGCTGTGTTTGACCTGGGACTCCCCTGTAGTTTCGCTATAAATTTTATTTGATCACAAGTTTTGCAGCTATGATGACGGGTTTCTCGTAACCCTGATTTCGAACACGGGAAACCCGTGAGATCATTATTGGTGCCATTACCGGGGAAGTAATGGTCATATATTCTTAGACAACCTTTTAATGGCCAACTCAACCGAAACTCAGGAAGAAGATCACACAGTTGTAGAAATAATTGAGCACAAAGCAAAAATGTGACCAACTGTAGCAACACTGGATGAGGAAGATATACATGAAATCAAAAATTTGTTGGATGATTCATGTGATCAAGATAAAACACAACAACATGCTTATCCTGAATGCTTAGAGTTTGAGGTCCAATTTGTCGGTGGGAATTCTGAGGATTAGGATGGTTGGCTTAAGAACACAGAGTGTGAGGATGAAATTGAACATTGAGGAAGAACTCTTCAAACAGCAGGTATTCTAGGGTACCCACAAATCCCCAACACATCACAAAACCCTCATTGTCCTTTTTCACCCAACCATTGCACAAATTCTATACCCAACCACACTTCCTCTGTAATAAATCAAAAAAACTCCTGTTGGAGACCATTTGGGCTCTCCCTACACCACCAGCTTGCCACTTTCATTGTTCATCTCTCTGGCAAGCCCATTTTCACTCTCCGAGACCCAAACCTGCAGACCCAGAAACTGTGTTGTTGTGGCCTCAATGTTTAGTTATTTTTGATTGAGGACCTCACCTAGCTGAAGGAACTAAACTCTACACATGTAAAGACTATTCCAAGCTGACCAGAGTCTCACGAAAACCATGTGTTATTCTTCCATTTCTACTCTCCTGCATGCTTTCATTTTTCCCAATGAGGACATTGCAATAGCTAAGCATGGGAGGGTGGACATAGTTTATAATCTTTTTGTCAACTGTAATAGTAATTTCCTATTATTTGATTCTTATAAAAAAATTTTGAAAATTCAAAAGGATAAAAAAAAGGAAGAATTAGGAGAAGAAGACTTAGGCATTTGGAAGTTATTAACTTTAGGAAATGATACGAGAGGAGCTAAACACTTAGACTCTTCAGGTCTTCGGATTTAATTAGCCCAGGTGTCCACTCGAGTGTGGACTTAGTCTTGAGTTCTCACTAATTAAAATTCATTTTAATTTGGTAGATAAATTGGGATGATAAGTATGCGACTTATCAACCTACCCTCTAATTTTAGGGGACTTTAAGCCTAAGCATCTACACACTCTTTTTGTACTGAATCACATTTCAACAGTTTCTCCAGAAATTGGGTAGCTAATGAACTATATGGGGTGGTATGGCTGGGAAGTTGTCGGTGCTAATAGCTTATCGGCCGGTTGTCCAGAACCTAGTCATAAGACCATTTTCATTGTACTGCCTTTAGGTAAATCTTAGATCATGGAAGCCACCTGCTTAAAAAAAAAAGAAAAAAAAAGAAATAAAAGAAAAAAGTATGGAGAAAGGAGAAAAATAAAAAATAAAAGTAAACAAAACCACACTTCACACCATGAGTATGGCTGGCAAGTTCCCATATGCAATAGCCCATTGGTCGGGTGTCTAGAGCCCAACTCACAAAAATGCACAATAATTCCCAAAACACTTAGGGATTAAGCGAGGAAGTAGAATAAATTGGGGAGATATACACTGTGTTCGCGCTTGTGTTGACCCCATAAATAAAAGAAGTAGGGAGAAAGCTACCAATCGAAAAGATAAACCTTTATGCAAGGTCACCTAGGGTCGTAGAAACCCGAAGTCCGTTTCAATGGCCACAAAGTCAATCTTTCACTATTTTCACAAGATGCTTAGCACTTAGAGTCCTTTTCGAGTCGTGGGCAAGTCAGGTAGCCATAAAAAGTTTTCCTAGAACTCTCAAACTCCAAAAGTACAAAAGAAATAGGAAAGCAGAAAAGCAAAAAAAAAATGCATCTTCCCTTTTCAAATAAAGTGAGGACTTGGGCGGTCTGCATTCTGGCAAACATCGGGGTATTGTTGAATCTACTTAGTTTATGACCTTAGATGAAATTTTCTATTTTTATTAAACAACTTAGGCCTAAGCGATTTAATCCTAATTTTGCTTTTATACAAAGCATGTAGTTTTTTTTGCTATGGACTAGCAAAAGATAGGCATGGGGGTAAGATGTAAACACATCTATTTGGGCTAAAATGCCTATTCATGCATTTTCCTAGGCTTAGATTTGCATTTCATGTTATAAATATTGATAGCATGCAATATTCTGCATTTAGAGTAGCTGTATATAATTTAAGTTAATTGTGTCTTTTTTGTGGTTAGGAGAGAAGGATATTTATTTTAGAGCCTTGGATTGACGATCCGACCGTACGGATCTGATCAAGACGACGATCAGAGTCCAACACCTTGGAAATTGCCTCGATCGGAGTCCCATAGCACCATATGCAGTCCAAGGAAGGTCAATGGCCAAGGGACTAGGTGACATAATTAGGAGTTTCTAATTGAAAATCCAACCATGCGAATGGATTCGGGTCAACGATCGTAGCCCAACAACATGAAAATTGACTCAATCCGACCTCCATAGCAGCCCCTACAACGAAAAGAAGATGGATGTCCCAGATTGCGCCACGTGGCTCAACCTAGGCCACCCATGCACATGCACGTGCCACCGCATGCGCACAACAGTGTGGGTGCACCCGTGCATGCTTAGGCACGCATGCGCACGGCACAGCTCCAGCGGAGCATGAGCAGCGAGTGGATCTTCAGCGACAACCTGGTGGACATTTAGTGACGCTTATACCATCGCTAATTGTTCGTGGGTGCAAGGCAAGCTGTGCACGCCAGTAGGCATGTGCTGCCTACAGTGACACTTCCAGCGATGACCTAGTGATCGCTAATGGTCCTGAACCTATTTTAACCTCTTCTCCTCCATTATAATTGAACCTACACCCCCTCCCTCCCAAGCCATCTCTACCTACTCTACTCCCACCTACTCCCAAGCTCTTTCAAGCCTACCAGTGCTCCGTTAGAGTTTCCTCTCAAGCTCCCAAGGCACCTATTAGTGTAATGAGACTCCGCCCCACCAAATACTCCTCGAACTTCCCTTCTCGATTCATAGGTCACCCTGCAGCCATCCTCCCACCTCCATTCCAATAGTAGATCATCTCTGCCTTCTCTCCATTTCAGAGCTGCGTTGAAGCTTTCCTCTACCCGATGTCCTCCTTCTCACCTTCGTCGTCCTACTTCCCAACTCCTTCATCGAAGCTTCCATTAGGTGTCGTCATCTGGCCAACAGCCACTTCTAGAGATTTCTTCTCACCTCGCTCGCTTTTTATGTTTTCTATATTATTGTAATTGGCATTCATGCAATTTATTAGATTCAATTCTATCTCTCTCTTGTGATTGATTGTCATTTTATTTCAAAAACAACAAAAAAATAACGAAACCCTAAAACACAAAAAAGAAACAAATCGAAGTGCAGTTTTCATTCAAAGTAAATGTCACCTGCTTGTTTTCGACCCGGGACTCCCATAGAGTTTTGCTACAAATTTTATTTGATCATGAGTTTTGCAACTATGACGACGAGTTACTGGTAACCCTGATTTCAAACACGTGAAGCCCATGTGATCACCTTGTATAGAATGTGATTATAAAAGTAAGGGATTTTGAGTACCATGTGGACTTCCTTGTACTGTGTATGGAGGCATCAGAAACCCTGAACCACACCCCGATAATCTTTGGGAGATCTTTCTTAGCCACGGCCAAGGCTCAATCAATTGTGAGATGGGGATTATGCACATCACCTCTGGAAGGAAAAAATGCCAACTCAATATCTTTAAAGCTTCCCAAAAGAATATGGTGAATTGTGTTTCCATCGAGGTTGTAGGAACAATTGAACAAGTTTTACCAATTCACACTAAAGATGATCTGAATCTTGTCAATCCCCAAGATCAGTACTTGAGGATGATTCTGATCTACCAGCTCCCATAGAAACTCAAATTGAAAAGCACATTAATGAAATTTCGAAACTCTTGGGAGTAACTTATGATGAATAAGATGATAATGTGAAGAACCCTCAATAAACTCACCCCAAAATCAAACTATTGAATTTTGAGGGGGAACAATCTAAGGACACAAACTAGGAAATAACCCCAGAAGAAAAAGTTCAACACATAATGGACTGGGGAAGAATTTATAAGCCAACTGGTGCAAATGGATGGCTTCAATCTTAGGGAGAAATGACTTCGGATGAGGAAGAGGTAATATCTGATGAAGATTTTCATTAATTCAGCACAACACTACCATTGCCCTCATATGACCCAAAGCATGGAGAACTCATGATTTTTTATATCAACTAACATTATGAAGACGCTTACGACTCTGATTCAGAATCATACTTAAATCTCAATCACTATATCAATCCAAACCCTCTACCATCTCTTGATTTGGGGAACTAGATTGACGAACAGGCTCTGCATCGTGAACCTCATCCACCTGACCCTATTCCATATTTCAAATCAAGAAGACTCTTTGGAGTGGGACTATATCATCAGCTGGTCCATATTTGTAGATCATTGATTCTCGGACCAAATGATCATATCTTTTTACTAAGCTTAAATCTCTTTGCAACAATTATTACTCCTCTTGACCCACAATATTGAATTACATATTTTTGGGTTTAGGTTTGGCAAATGACGTTAAACTTAGCACTGGCTGGAAGGCAATCCAGTATTCTTTACAAGTAGATTTGCATCCTTTACATCCATGCTGACCCCGATTAATAAGCATAATCAAGTGATATCCCCTCATCTTGCTTATTATTTTTTGATTTTCCTATAAACATTTCAATGACGATGTTGTAATCAATTAGGCATGGGGGGGTGGACATTGCATGTCCTATTTTTATGCCAAAAAAAAAATTTCTTTTAGTCTTAAAGAATTTTTATTAGGGATTTATTCTTAAGTTGATTCCCGAGTTTAGAATCTTGTACAATTTCACACTTAATCATAGAATTTGCAATGGATCCTCTGTGAAGACAGATAAACATCTTTAGTTTGTCGAGAAGAAGTAATGCTTCTTCTGCTAAACTCTTGGACAATAACTGGGGAGTCAGGCAAACAATCTTCCAGCAAATCCTCTAAACAAGTGTGAGGTGAGAGTAGAAAGTCTACTAGTGCTCTAAGGCTAGTATGAGGAATCTTAACTTCTGGATAATTAGATAATGATACTCGGAGCTAGGCATAGATTTCGCTCTCGATTTCTACGTACAAATTCTTAGTGCAAATATTTTGAGAGCCACCAAATAAGGCAAATACGCAGAGATCAGGTTCTGATAAAACTAGGACTAAGGTGGATGGTCACGACCATCCTTTATGGAATCCTTGGCTAAGGGAGGGTATTAATGTCAAGTTCATAAATATGTTTTCCTATCCATTCCTTTCCCAGTGCCAAGAATAGTCACTTCCACCAAATAGGCCACACGATATCCTCCTGAACACCCCTAATCCTGAAAATTGCCTCGAAAATAAAAGTTCGTATGCTATACTGCATTATGTTAGTAGATATCTAGAAGCAAAAGAAAAATGGAAAAAGAAAAAATGTATATACTTATAGAAAAAAGAGAGGAAAAAGAAAAGAAAAAGAAAAAATATAGAAAAAGGAAAAAGCAGAAAAAAAAATGAGTTCATAGTTTATTTCAAGTAATTTAAGGCAACAACACCTACCACCCTTACGATCCACCAAATATAGCCTTGACCTACTTTTTTGTATTTCTGGCCACCTGAATACGAGTTAAGGAATTCTGACTTAGTCGTAGAATTATCAAAACCTAATCAAAGTGATAATGCTAGGAGAGACCACCAAATATACTGACAAATTTGGTGAGGTTGAGAGCTCTAAAAGAAAGAAAGAAAAGTGAAGAAAGAAGAAAAAGAAAAAGAAAGAAAGAGAAAGAGAGTGAATAAATACAAAGGAACTAAACAGAGCACAATTTCTCCACCTCTCTTTCAGTTGAATTATTTAATTATCTGGAAATCTATGTTCTAAAGTACTAGTCTATATGCAGCATCAGATGAGTGTGAGCCACCAAATACAAATCTACTTGACTTAGTTATCTTCTAACTAAGCCAGAAATCAAGGCTGAATTTACAAATTATCTTATAACCTCGAGGGGAGGAGGTTGCCTATCCAAATAGATTTTTAGTAAGGGTCAAGTATGAGCTTTAGATGTGGATTGACTTTTCATTTGGATCAGTTGCATAGGCTACAACAAAACACTTTCAGGATAATCTGGATTTCTGAAGTTTTGGTTGAAAACAAAAGAAATAAATCACTGGTCATACTCTTAATAAAAATCAGTCATATAGGACCACTTCACATTTAGTCTTCCATTTGCTAGGGACTAGCAAGATTTAGGCATTGCGGTGTGATTACATAGCAATCATATGACCTAAATCACCTAAATTAAGTTAGATTCTAGCATAACTTAGGAATGCATGCATAAGTATCGTAATTTGCATAATAGTTAGTTTGTTAGCTGCATAGATAATATTGTCATTTTACATACTAAAGGAGATGAAATAAATTATAGATGATTTGAAACTACAGATGATAGATTGACTATACAGATCTAATCAGGATGATGATGGGAGTCTAATGCTTTTGGAATCGTCTTGATCAGATAACCATAGCATCTTCTGTAGTCCTTAGAAGAATAGAGGCTAGGGAGCCAAAGGACAAATATCCAAGCCTCAGATGAAAAATCCAACCACACAGATGGATCTGGATCAATGATTGCAGTGCAACGTCGCAAAAATCAACCCAATCTGAGGTCTACATCACCCGATATAAAGAAAAGAAAGATGGCCACGATGATGCCACGTGGTGCCATCATAGTTGCCCTTCACCACCACCACATCTCTAAGGATCATTCCTCACCCACTATGGGGTTTTGGATGGCCATCGAATGGTCCACAAACCTCCACATCCCCGCTCCATCCGTGCCCCATTAAAGAAGGAGAAGATCTCGACTGTTGGATCTCCATCCAATGGTTGAGAGTTGAGTTGCTTAAAACTAAACCATGACTCAAAGGCGCTCTTAGTGAAACAGTTAGCACCTTCACAGTTAAGCATGTAGCGCACGTTCGATCCGCACCTGGCACGAAATTGAAGGGGCGTTGGGTGCGGCCATAATTATGACGTCAGATGGTGATCGAAGGGTAGAGGCACGACCACATGGTGTGATCTGAGTACACCGCAGCAACACGTGGGATCCCACGAGCGATCCCACATGTTTCCTTGGACACGATGATCAGATGGCTAAGGATCGAGCACTCATTTTGAGCAAGCAGAGTGCGAAGGAAGCAACCAGGCATGCACGGGCAAAGTAGAAGCATCCGATAGTGGATCAAAGGCTCTAGGTATGCCACGTGTCAGCATCTCATGTGCCTAAAACATAAAAGGCGATTTTGAAGGAGTTTTAAGGATAAATCAGGTTCGTTGATCTTCCGATCGACAGATCTAATTAGCCTAAGGTTGTTGCATGAGTTTGAGGGCCAAAATACGCACTTTGCCGTCGATCAAAGCTATAAAAGAAGACCCAAGTCCCCCCATGTGGAGATATCTCTTTCGTTTCCACCTTCTTCCATAATCTTCTAGACATCTCTATTGTCGAGAAAAATTGAGGTTTCGAAAACTGCATTATAATATAGTCAAAATTGCTTTGAAAATAAATAATATTTATTACTCAAATTTTAAGTCCAAGGTTGGACACAGGGAGCAATATGAATTCACACACTAATCACAATAATGCAAATGAGTACAAGAATTTAAACCAAATAAACTACTCAAAAAAGGTAATCAATGTAGAACATGAGTATTACAAGAATTCAACATGATAAAAAGAAATCTATAGAAAAATAATGGTGATTTAGATCACCAATTATTATGCATAGTTATATGTAAACTAGAGTAGTCAATAATGCCATAGTAATAAGGACCAAATATCTGCATAGTAGCTTGAATGCTACATGGGTAATTAAATGTCTCCCTTGGAGATCAGATGCTTTAAATGGCCTTCTTTGTTTCTCCTTTCTCTTCTCTCACTTTTTCCTTCTCCTTCACTTCTTCTGCTTCTGCTTTCTTCTTCTTTCTTCAAGCCTTCTTCTTCTCTTCTTTCCTTTTATACCTTCTTTTCACACACGAGCCTCCTTCCTTTCCTCCTCTTCTTTTCCTTCTTCAACTGCTCTCCTCTTTTACGCACAAACCTTCTTCCTTCTCCTCCGCTTCTATCTCAGAGGGTGGCAATCCCTCTAGTAACTAATTGTCATAGAGAGCAAAAACCCCCTAACCCCTTCTCTCTTTCTCTTTCTCTCCTCTTAGGTTTCACCCTCCTAGGGCCACTCAGGGTAGTCGGGTAATTGGGTAGGTGCACACCTAGGTCCAGGCTCACCGGCAGTGGGTGGTGAGCGAGGAGTGAAGGCTTAGGCGGGTCGGGTGCACCAAGTCCACGGGGAATATATTGTGGAATAAGCACATGAGGGCGCGGGGGACCTCACCCCCTGTGACTTGAGGCACTAAGGTGTAGAGAGAAATTCAATTTATGCCCAGTCGATGCCCTTTCACTTGCCGATGTGGGACTAAAACCCACTACTCTTCCCCTTGCATATCTAAGCTGCAGCAGGCAGTCCCTTCGCATATTTGGACTGGCAACTGCAATCCTCTCACTTAATTTAAGACCTGGACGTATACGTAGGATGTTTCCACATCACCTGGAGATGAATTGGGTGAATAATATGGCCAGAGGACTATGCTCGTGGTTGGACGAGGTGACGGTGGTAGAGAACGACAGTAAGTACCTGAAAGTCATTGACATGGCCTTTCGGCCACATTAAAATAGCTCACAAGTTTCGCCAGGTCCCTGCGAGTGTAGTGGCGGTATTTTCATGGCTAATGGCAGTGCATGGTGGTCAAGCGAGGTCAATAATGGTGGATAGATGATGTTTGTTCGGCAGGAAGTTTGGGTGGACGATAAAGCGAATGGAGAGACGGGTTTTGAAGAGTGGATCACAGTGGAGCTTATGGAGGTGATACTAGCATGATTCATGCGGTGGAGCAGTGATTGGGCATTGCCAAAGCTTCGCCAGAGTGGAAGAAGATGGAGGGGGAGACGTGAGATCGGTGGCTGTTCTGAGAGATAAAACTAGGGAAAAGGAAGGAGGAAAGGATAGGGAAAGTTGGAACCTAATCTAAGGATAAAAGAGGGAGATATTGCCATGCCGGCATGATGGCCAAACGTAAGGAAGATGAACCTCCGAAGGGAGAGACGGTGAGGATGAAGCGGTTAGGGCACCTCTGAGTAGTCGTCGAGAGGCGCAGGAAGTCAGGGAGAAGGAAGTTGCTCCCAATTTGGCCATTGGGAGGTCGTAGGACAATGGGCAAGGTTGGAGGAGGCCAGAGGTAGGGTTAGGAAGAGGGTTTTGTGGCCAAATCCAAGCTGAAAGGCACGATCGTGCCTTGGGGATCATTTTATGGGGTTCATGATGGGGTTCTGAGCTTGGAAGCTGACAACGAAAATACGCGGTTTGTTAATTAGGTCGTTGTAACGCGTAAATCCGCTTTCGCTCTTAAATTTATAATCCTAGATAGGGAAGTATCTACGGTCGTCCAAGGAGGCAATATGGTTGCAAAATTGATTCTCTTGCTAGGAATATAAATCTCAACTTTCTTTTTGGTATTTTTTTCAATATATCATTTTTTTGTTTTTAAGCGAAGGCAACATGCGAACTGATGGCGGGAAAAGTGATTTACACTTCAATTTAAATACTACTTCTATGTGGCAAGTAGAGCCTCTCCCTAAGCTCACTCTAAGCAAGTGGAGGCCTACAATAATTAGGGAGAGGGAGTGAAGAATGCTGAAAATAAGCTAATAGAAATGCAAACAAAAAAATGCAAAGAAGGCTACTAGATAATTGAAAAAGTGTTTTACAAAAAGGCCTAGTAGAGGAAAGCTTCTACTACTAGAAAATTGAAATAAAGAAAAGAAAACACAAATCCTCTAGATAGATGGTGAAGAAGAGAGCTTCTTGCTCCAAGGTTGGTGGCTCCCAATCTTGAAAAGAGTCCTTCAACTCCTTCCTTGCAGTGCTCCGCCAAGGTGATGTCCTTCAAGGCAAGCCCTAGGGGGCCGTGCCCTAAGTTTCTCTCCAAGGGTGGACGTCCACCTTAAGTCCTTCTCCCTTACCTGGCTGTCCTCCTTGAAGTGGAAGAGTCCTCCTCCTTAGCATGGCCCAAGTTGAAAAGAGTGGGGAGAAGAAGGAACCAAAAGGGCTGGTGATGTGCCCCTTTAATCTCCTTCTCTACTCCTTCTCCTTGGGCGTAGGTATAGGTGGATGTAGGTAGAAAAATACACTATGGGAGGATGCCCCAAAATGGTGGTAGGTGGTGGCTTTTATAGAATAGGAAGGGGGCTATGGTGACCTTTGAATTGGATGGCCAAGATGAGTTGATGGAGGTGGTTGGAGATCCATGGCCAAGGAGAGTTGGCGCCACCTTAAGGGACACCAAGGGGGTAGTTATGGGTGTTGACACCCCTTAGTGTTGGCACCAAAATGGGCTTTCTAGAAGGCTATTAGGTGGCGCCACCTTAAGGTTCTAGAAGGGGGGTATGTGGATGGCTAGGATGTGTTATATGGGTAGGTGTAGGGTGGATGAAGAGGCTGAAAGTTGGCGCCAAAATGGGGGTGGTTAGGGGTGGTTTTTGGCACCAACTTGAAGTGTCATTTGGTGGAGATAATGGGGTGAAGGGGTGGCTAGGTGGTGGAGCCAACTTAAGTAGGGTAGCTAGCTTAGGTAGGCTTGAGTTAGTGGAGCTAGCTAGGGTTGATTTTTAAGGTAATGGATGGCCAAGGAGCCGGTTGTTAGCTAAGCTAATCTAAGCTAAGATAAGCTAAGCTAGCGTAGCTAAAGGTGGAGTAGAGGAGAAGGTAATGGAGCTAGGGTTTGGAGGAAGGAGCTGAGGAGAAGAAGTCAGGAGCTGGAGCTAGAGCTGGCTGCTACTGAAGAGGCTGGCATGGGGCTACTCTAGCTGGCTTAGCTTGCTAGTTCTTTGCTAGTTGCTAAGCCAAGCTGAAGTGAGCTAGCTTCTACCAAAATGAGCTGAGGTGAGCTAGGTATGGTGCTCCCGGGGAGAATCAAGTTGGTTGAGGCAGCTAAGGTAGCTTAGCTCAACTGAGTTGAGCTAAGCCGAGTCCCCGGGAGCTGGACTTGAGCTTCCTGAGCTGGGATGAGTTCTTCTTCAGCTGAGTGGAGCTGGATGTAGCTGGATCTGAGCTGGGGTGAACTCCTGTCAACTTAGCTGAGCTAGCTAGTGCTCCCTGTGGACTAGTGGGAGCTGAGATGAGCTAGACTCAGCTAAGTTGAGCTGGATCTGAGCTGACTTGAGCTAGGGTGAGCTAAGGTGAACTCTCTTGAGCTGCCATCCAGCTGAGATTAGCTGAATGGAACTGGGATGAGGTAACCCTAGTTCAAGTAAGCTAGGTTCCAGCTGTGGTGAGTTGGATCAAGCTGAGGTGAGTTGGATCAAGCTGAGTTCCAGCTAGTCTGGGCTTCTCCTTCACCATTTTCCTTCTTGAGTGCTAGGGTTTTAGGGATCTATATATCTGTACATCCCTAACACTCACAAAAACATATTAAAAAGACAATAAAAAATACAATGCATGCCAAACCTATTTTATGCCTAAATGCTGCCCAAAAACCCGTTTGTGGAGTAAAATCCTAAGAGCTAGGTTTGTTTTAATGCATAAGAATGATGATAAACTGGCGTTTATCAGAAGCCAAACTTCCAAGCTAGGAATTGTTGCCAGAGTAGGAAACCCAAATGTTCCATGAGTTCGCATTAGGCTTTAGGGGAGAATTGGAGCCCAAGATGCAGCTCAAATTGTAGGGAAATCTATCAAGAATCTCCCTTCCAATTTTGGAAGGGATTCGCCAATCAATATGGGAGAAATCCCTAGTCAAAGGTCATCGGAGTAGGATTCCTCCGCGATAATGGCAGACAGACCTATTGCAATGAGTGACGACAAAGATAGGAGCCTTTTTGTAAGGAATTTGAAAGTTAAGGGTCTTAATGAGATAAAAAGAGTCCGACTGGATCAAAATGCAAACTTGGTCAAGATGATCTCAGATTAGGCCCAAATTTCAGTACAAACCTAATTTGGATCCAAGGAATCCAATGGTAAAGTTAGATTTAAGTTTTGACCAAGTTTGACTGGGTGATTTATGCAAAAATGTAAATTAGGGAAATGTTAATTTGAGACTCTATTTTGATTTAAGATGGGTTCTGATGGTAAAATTGATGGTTCCAAACTCTAGAAAATATTTTCCTTTGAATTTTAGAGGGTTTAGGTGAATTTTATCCTGACAGAACCTCAGTTAATTAAGCGGGTCTATTTTTATTGTTTCAAAATTCATTTAATTCTCAAAACACGTGCAAACCCTTTTCTGCTTGTTCTAACCCACTTGTTAGACTTTTAGGACCATTTGACCCTCAATTACCCCTTGGGAAAACCTGTGATTGTAATGCATTCATGATATGCTGATGAAATTGTAGTTTTAACCCTATTTTCTTATCTTTCCCTCAGAATGGTTATGCAGTGACTTATGGCTCTCTGCCAATTATGTAGGAGCATTTACTAACTTAATTGGATCAAAATGAGCTAGTTATGGCTCATGATGGTGTTCCCATCATAACCCCATTCCTATCTTTTGCTAGTCCCTTAGTGAAATCTCATGGAATTAACTTTAATTCTAGACCATATGCCTTTCTGTGCTCAAAACTCCGATGTGTACTTTCTTTTGTAGATTAGGTCAGAATGCCGATAGTAGGCCTAGAGGTACTCAAGAACCAACCAAGATCCAAACCTGACCAGCTCTAGCCTCAGTCTGCTACGAAGGTTTCTAAGGCCCACAGGAACTAACCTAAGGTTCGTTGAACTCCACGATTAAACCACCCATGCTTGTAACATGTTTTAGCCTAGGTTCAGTTTGCAGTGCATTTTTGTAAGGGAGCGACAGAAGAGTTTTTAGAGATTTTTCTCTATCTTTTCTTTTTCTTTTTATTTCTAGCCTTGGATTAGCTTTACAACACGGTCTGTATCGGATTCCTAGTTCCCACCATCAATCCTCGCAGGGTCCCCGGCAACAGATGCTTTGAGATAGCACCACCCAATGCAACCCCCAGAATCGTAGCTTTCTAGATTTTGAGATAATCCCGCCCATGGCATTCTATAGCTACATCCATACCATGGCAATCGACATTTCGTGATAATGCCTCCCATGTCATCTGAACCAACACAAGGTGCTTACATGCCCCCAATAGGATATTTAGATATCCTAGGAGACAAGCACTGAGGAAACGATATGTTATTGTGCATCTTCGAGGGGAATTTCTCATCTCTCCACACCGGGAACTCATCCAAATCAACTTGTGTTGATTAGCCGCTCCTAGTCCAGGTAACATTTTCAGAACAGATTTAATGCATTCGCATGATTTTGATACTTAGCACACTGAACTAGACTGTGTGTGGATGGGGTGCATTGGTTACCAAGTCCCGTAAACCAGAGGTCAGTTAACGAGGTCGAATAATCCCTAAGCCTTAGACCTAATATTTAAGCTTTGTTCCCCAACCACTTGAGGACTATCCAGATCTTAGAGGATACTTGAATTTTTAAGCCTAGGATCACATGCCAAGAGGCCTAAGATCAGCGTTCCTACCAATCTCTCTTGTCTCTTAGCACTTTTTGTCTTTCATTTTCTTTCTTTTTGATTTGGTCTAGATTTGAGTCAATCCCTTAATCCTTTACTAATGACTATCTCTCCTTTTCTTCTTTTCTTTCAAAATTGTGCTCCTTTTTGTCATTTTTATCTCCTCCCCTTTTCTCTTCAAAAATGATATGCAATCAATTCAAAATTTTCTTCCTTTTCTCACTTTTGTTATTTTTTCAAATTTTTTATTTTCTTATTATTTTTTTTGGTTTTTGGAATAAGTGATTTTTTTGTGAGAACCCTTCCAAACTATGAATTTTTGTATGTTTGCACTTTATCACCCCCCATGCCTAGGTTTTGCAATGTCCTCACTGTAAACGGAGGGTGTGAAATAGTTTTGGGTTTAGGAATTAGAACAGGATTATCGGGTAGGCAAATGGGACAGGAATGACTGTTGCAGATGATTTCAAGCCCTGGTACGAGTACCAGAGGTAGGATCAACTATTCTAAAACTGAACTCAAGGTGTAATAGACATGAAGTACAGAAGGATAATCAGAAGGATCTCATGTTTTTGGAATGGTGGGTTCCCTCTCGTTGAGCACTAAATTCAATGCCTTCAGTCGAGTGGAAAATGGTATAGAGAAATAGTGAATCAGGCGAGTTTTGCAGAACATGCACCTTGATCAATAGTGTGGTTGGTCCAACCAAGTGCTTGATCAAATCAGCAAGCTGACAATGTAGCCCAAACCCAATTAATCATTGGGTTGATAGATGTAGATCAAGAGATGTAGAACCCACCATGTGCTGTGGAGCTCAAATGATGTGGAAGTGTGAATCTAGGGTTTGGCTGAGTTGGATCAGCCTGGTCAGAGTAGGGATCCTCAAAAGAATCAGTGCAGGATATGAGATCCCTACAAGGGTGATCAGAGAAGGATGGGATGTGATTTATAGTCTGATCGAAGTCTGAAACCTGATTTAAATGTGGAGAAGAATCATCTGTAACTGGATTGAGAGGGGAATCAGAGTAGAAATTAAGTCCAGTTGCTGGTCGATGTTGAAAATGGGTTTGGGAATGTTCTGCATGTGTAGAAGAGGTGGTTTCAAGAATAATTGTGTATGAGGCCTCCTCTAGTAAGGATTCAAAGGTAGGTTCATTTAGAGAGTCCTCATAGTAGCCATCAAACTCAAAGGTAAATGCCTGAAGAGTGTTTATAGGATGAAGAAAGTCTGAGTCAAGAAAAGATTCAAACTCTGGATTTTAGTCACTCTCGCCACTTTTTTGTTTCTGATTCCTAAGGGTCAGAAGAAATGATTCCATCTCAAGGGAACCTAACTTGCAATCAGAGAACTCGGGATCAGGGACCTCAGAGTTAGAGTCGAAGAATGGATTATGTATGCTGAGGTCGTAAATTGACTCATAGTCGTCAGGAAACAATGGTTCTCTGAAATCATAGTAAGATTCGAAATCCTCAAAGATTTTGCGAGAATCAAGTTCTGAATTTGATTCAGGATCAGAGGTTCCACCATAAAATAATTCACAAGATCTAGACTTACCAACCTAACTTGTGTCTAGCCTATTCTTAAATTATTAGCTCAAAAAGGTTTCCTTATTGGGTCTGGGTTCGGGTTTTTATCTTGTAGGGAAGACCCAATCAAAACCCAACTCCTCCAACTCCTCGATTTCTGTGTCGTAGGTCGGCGTGACTTTTAAGAAACCAATTTGTATTTTTGAGGATGTTGGAGAGGTACATTCATCAAATAAAGGCCCAGAATCATAATCCAAATGAAAACTCTGATTTTCATCACATGGGGCCTTGTAATCCTCCCAAGAAGGCTCAGATCCTGATTCTAGGCTAAGGGTGTGGGTTGAATCACTAGAATCTAGGTTGAGCTCTACAGGGATGTCAAAAGTGCCTTTGAGGGTAACCTTATCAGAGTAAGGAGTAGAATTTACACCCTCAAGAATGTTTTGATTCAATCTCATTATCACATAGTCTAGGAATTCTATGCTTGGCCAACCAAGGTTTTGTGTCTTTAGGGCTGGCTCGAAATCATGTTCTCCTGCAATTGGATCCTCCCAACTTGTCTCAAGGTCAGGTGTATCAATTTGTATATTAGGTTGATCATATTCCATTTGGCTGGAGGTCCACAACAACCTTGATTCTCGAACCCATGATTTGGAAGATCAGATAAATCCTCAGTATTGTTCGAAGATGTTTTGCTAAATGTTTAGGGAGTGTATGGGTATTTTTGATCGATAATCTGCTATAATAATTTTATCATCTCTTAACATTTTTCAATATCATCTTGGTATCTTTCCTAAAGTACAGGATTTGTGGTGCGTTGGAGATATTTAAAGTTATGTAATTTCTCTAACTTAATGTATCCTGTCATGAGAACATCCCGGGGAGATCCATTTGTTACTTGTGTTATAATTACTTGGGCACAGTTTATGATGAACGTTGTTGTTATTGATATATTAACCTGAATATCTTCAATTGGTTTTGAGGTTTTGTCATCAATCTCATAAAATCTAAGGGCATCCTCAACCATTCTATTTTTCATAGATATTTGAGATTCAGCCTTCTTCAATGGTTTTCCCAAATTGCCAGGCTGCATTTTTGAATCAGATGGTAGAATTAAGATGTAGAATCAAAATTCAAGATTAGATTGAAATTGATCAGATCTGAGAAGAGATTTCCAAAGAAAATCTATGTATGTGCTCTAAATAGAAGGGATGAGGGACTAGATGTGAGATTTACCCAGTCAAGGCAACTAAAGATTTTTGGATGACTAAGGAAATTTCAAGGAGGATGATACCTCTGAATCAAAAATTCACACACCAGTGAAGTACTTGGGTAGCCAAGAATGGAGAGCCCCGCAAAGACCCCTACACGGTAGAGTGCCCCAACGGGTTACGGGGTTTCCCCCACTTGACCTTCGTTGTCACTAAGGATCCAAGGAGACCAGAATGTACAAACTTAGCTCCTTAAGTCTACCAATTTTATGTCCTAATTTGTGCCTTGAGTTTCACTTAATTAGAAATTAATTCAACTTGTGACTTAATTTGAAGGTTAGTTGGCCTACAATGTAGACCAACTTCACCTGACCTACCCTAAAGATGGCAGAACGAGATCTAAATCAAGACATAGAAATCACCAAGATTTGACTCCCATGTTATTAGGTCTAAAGATTTTATGGTTCAAGTGAATTTAGAGCCTGATTTTAGGGTTTTTGTTGATTAGATCTTTTCAATCAAGGGCTTCGGCAGTGCACAAATGTCAGAGGGTAACTTTCCTTTAATTCTTGCAAACATGTGTACTATCACTTCAAAACCCTAATGCAAAAACCCTAATTTGCTCTATTTCCAAGTCTAATTGATCTTTCATATGTTCACCCTGGGCTTTAAGTAAGAAGCGTGTTGGCCCAAAAGTGATTAGAAATTAAATGTAGTCCCTAATAGTCATAGGAAATTTAGGGTAGGATCTCCAAACAGAATCGCTTCAACTCAATGAGATTTGAAAAGAATTTCTCAAATTAGGAATTTTTCCCTTTAAATGATGATTACTATGAAATAAGGTAGCTGATTCCTAATTAATTATTTCCTTTTTCTTCTTTTGTCTTCCCAAGATTAGGAGGTTAAGTAGGGAACAATGGAGAAGTTACCTGCCTTGGTGTGGTTGTTTTTGCATGGAAGATCTCCTCGTGAAGTACATTGCAAAATCACAAGAAAGCAAATAGGACAAGTTAGTGCTCAAATATAATCAAATAATGCCGAGAATAGTGGTGAATTGCGCATTGTTCCCCGGCAACGGCGTCGCAATGTTGTTGAGTGAAATTGAGGTTTAAAAACTACGTTGTAGAACAGTCAAAATTGCTTTGGAAACAAATAATATTTATTACTCAAATTTAATTGTGAGGTCGAACACAAGGAGCAATATGAGCTCGTACACTAATCCCAATAATGCAAATGGGCACAAGAATTTAAACCAAATAACTACTCAAAAATGATAATAAATGTAGAACATGAGTATAACAAGAATTCAACATGATAAAAAGAAATCTATAACAAAATAATGGTGATTTAGACCACCAATTATTAAGTATAGTTATATGTAAACTAGAGTAATCAATAATGCGACTCTAATCAGGACCAAATATCTGCATAGTAGCTTAAATGTTGAAGTAGTAATCAGACGTCTCCCTTGGAGATTAGACACCTTAAATGGCCTTCTTCTTTATTTCTCCTTCTTTCTCTTCTCTCACTTTTTCCTTCTCCTCTTCTTCTACTTCTACTTTCTTCTTCTTTCATCAAGCCTTCTTCTTCTCTTCTTTCATTTTCTACATTCTTTTCACACATGAGCCTCTTTCATTTCCTCCTCTTCTTTTCCTTCTTCAACTTCTCACCTCTTTTACGCAGAAACCTTCTTCCTTCTCCTCCTCTTCTGTCTTAGAGGGTGGCAATCTCTCTAGTGACTAAGTCTCATAGAGAGAAAAACCCCCTAACCCCTGCTCTCTTTCTCTCCTCTTAGGTTTCACCCTCCTAGGGCCACTCAGGGTAGTCGGGTAATCAGGTAGGCACGCACCCAGGTATAGGCTAACTAGCAGTGGGTGGTAAGCAAGGAATGAAGGCTTAGGCGGGTTGGGTGCACTAGGTCCGCGAGGAGTATGTCGCGGATGAGGCATGTGAGGGTGCGGGGGACCTCACCCCCTGTGACTTGAGGCACTAAGGCGTAGAGAGAAATTCAATTTATGCGCAGTTGATGCCCTTTCACTTCCCGATGTGGGACTAAAACCCACTCCTCTTCCACTTGCGTATCCAAGCAGCAGCAGGTGGTCCCTTTGCATAATTGGAGTGGCAGCTGCAGTCGTCTCACTTAATTGAAGGCCTAGACGTATATGTAGGATGTTCCCGCATCACCTGGAGATGAATTGGGTGAAGAATATGGTCGGAGGACTATGCTCATGGTCGGACGAGGTGACGGCGGTGAAGAATGACGGCGAGTACCTGGAAGTCATCAACACGGCCTTTTGGCCACATAAAAATAGCTCATAAGGTTCACTAAGTGCTTGCGAGTGTAGTGGCGGTATTTTCGTGGCGGATGGCGATGTGTGGTGGTCAAGAGAGGTCAATAATGGCGGATAGATGATGTTTGTTCGACAGGGAGTTCGAGTGAACGATAAAAAGAATGGAGAGAAGGGTTTTGAAGAGTGGATCACGGTGGAGCTTATGGAGGTGATAGCGGCTTGATTCATGCAGTGGAGTGGCAGTTGGGCATCACCGAAGCTTCGTCGGAGCGGAAGAAGATGAAGGGGGAGACGTGTGATCAGCAGTTGTTTTGGGAGATAGAAGTAGGTAAAAGGAGGGAAGGATAGGGAATGTTGGAACCTAATCTAAGGATGAAAGAGGGAGATATTCCCATGCCAGTGTGATGGTTGAACGTGGGGAAGATGAACCTCTGAAGGGAGAGATGGCGGCGAAGGAGTTAGGGCACCTCTGAGTGGTTGTCGAGAGGCGGAGGAAGTTGGGGAGAATGAAGACGATCCCAATTTAGCTGTTGGGAGGCCATAGGATGACAGGGGAGGAGCTCATCGGAGCTAGGTCTGAGGTACGATTAGGAAGTGGGTTTTGTGGCCAAATCCTAGCTGAAAAGCACGGCCATGCCCTCGGGATCATTTTATAAGGTCCATGAGGGGGTTCTAAGCTTGGAAGCTTGATTGTTGCTAGAGTAGGAAACCCAAATGTTCCATGAGTTCGCATTAGGATTTTGGGTGAGAATTGGAGCCCAAGATGCAGCTCAAATTGTAGGGAAATCTGTCAAGAATCTTCCTTCCAATTTTGTAAGGGATTCGCTAATCAATCAGGGAGAAATTCCTAGTCGAAGGTCGTCAGAGTAGGATTCCTCTGCGATAATGGTAGAGGGACCTATCTACAATGAGTGACGACAAAGATAGGGGCCTTTTTGTAGGGAATTCGAAGGTTAATGTTTCGAATGAGATAGAAAGAGTCTGACTGGATCAAAATGCAAACTTGGTCAAGATGATTTCAGATTGGGCTCAAATTTTGGTACAAACCTAATTCGTACCCAAGAAATCCACTGGTGAAGCTAGATTTAGGCTTTGACCAAGTTTGAATGGTTAATTTATGCAAAAACCTAAATTTAGGCAACTATTAGTTTGAGATTCTATTTTGGGTTAAGACGGGTTCTAATGGTGAAATTGAATGTTTGAAACCCAAGAGAATATTTTTCTATGAATTTTAGAGGATTTAGGAAAATTTTAACCTGACCAGAACCTCAGTTATTTAAGCGGGTCTATTTTTAGATTTTCAAAAGTCATTTAATTCTCAAAATATGTGCAAACCCTTTTCTACTTGTTCTAACCCACTTGTTACACTTTTAGGACCATTTGACCCTCAATTACCCCTTGGAAAAACCCATGATTGTACTGCATTCATTATATGCTGATAAAATTGCAGTTTTAACCCTATTTTCTTGTCTTTCCCTCATAATTGTTATGTAGTGACTTATGACTCTCTCGCAGTTATGTAGGAGCATTTACTTACTTAATTGGATCAAAATGAGCTAGTTATGGCTCATGATGGTGTTCCCATCAATCTCTCCCTCTGCAACTCCTCTCCACCTTTCATCTCGACACACTCGATCTGAAGTATTACCACGCACTACACATGCATCCCGCAAGCGGTGTCGACATATATCTACATTCTCTCTCTGTCTTTCTTTCTATCTATCAGCTATCTATCTTAGGAATTTCTATTTTGAAAAACTTCATTTGAATGCAATAAAATTTTGATCTTCTACTTGTTTGATCTATACATATATATAAATATCTATTTAGAGAAACTTCCATGGAAAATCTTCTGCATAAATTGCGATTGCCTCCTTGCAAATGACCTGGTATTCATCGGATTTTATAAATACATTTGTTCCATTGTGATTCACACTACAACGATAAGATCGTATCTTTCTAACGCATCTAGCAGTGATGGAACAGGAAGGAGGGAGGGCAAATAAGCAAGTGAGTGATGTTAGTTGGGTGACAAATAAGATAGCCAAGTCTATCCTAGGATTTGTGTGAATACCTAAGTAGATTCGAGTCTTAGTTACTAATGTGATGAAATGAATCTAATGGATGGGAGATGGGGGAAGACTTAGAAAACCTTCAGCCATAGTTTCTTCCTACCTATACTACTTTGGCTCACCTTGGCAGGGTACCTGCAATCACAAAAAGAATAGTGCAAGGTGAGCTAAAAGTTAAGTACAGAAAATGCAGGTAAAAATCAATGACCGTTGCATCCTCGACAATGGCACAAAAATGGTTGTCGAGAAACTCGTGTGAGAAAATTAGGGTTTAGGGTTTCAAGGGAGAGAAACTCACATCATCGTATTTCCATATAAAATGTTGATGTATCAATTAATATTTGTAACCAGGATGGTGAGTCCCGAGTCGAACATAGAGAGACGACATTTGATTTAAAAAATTTGAGTTTGCTTTTATTTATTTTTGGCATTTTTGGCTTCTATATTATTTTTTTTGTATTTTCTGATAGACAAAATATTAGGTAGAGAATTATCTAAGCTAATCTACTCAGCAAATAAAGAGATAAAAGAGAGAGATAAACAAATTTTTATAAACCTAAGTGAATGTTTATTACAGAAAATATTATGGGAATTTAAATCTACACTAGAAAGCAACAAACATATAGGAGAAGAGAAGCTATCTACCACGACAGTTACTTGGAGGATGAGCCACTTGGATAACACTCAGAAGAATGAGAACTAAGGTGGAGGAAGAAGAGTGGAGCTTGGACAACGTGGGGATGAGGAAGGGTGACGTCATAGCAGGATTCGCTTCCCAGAAGGGTGGTGAGAGGATGACTAGTAGGAGCTCCACAAATGCGGGATAATAAGGTGGAAATTTTATTTTTAGAAATCTAGTGGAGCATCCAAGGCTTAGGACTCATTCAAGAGTGTTCTTGAGCTCTAGAAAGGGGTAGAAAAGAGTAGGAAGGGATGAAGAGGAAGGAAGGAGTTTATGGGAATATTTATTGGGTGAAAAGGGGTCATTCCAAATGATTTAGCAAGACCAAGCCTTAATGGTTGCGTTGGGAGCACGCTCTGCACACTAGCGGATGCAAGGGTCGTGCGGTGGTAGTTGGTTACTTGCATGGCATGCATGTATCTCTTAGTGTGCACTGGCACAAGCAAGGGAGAGTGGCAACCATTGAGTCCAAGATGAAGGGTTGTGATCACATGAAGAGTTGGCTTCAGATTGCTCCCTTTGCGAGGCTTGTCCAATCGCACGTTCATCACGCTTGCCTCCATCCATCGTGCCACGTGGCAAGTCTACACCACCTGATCTTGATAAGATGGCTCCAATCACATGAGAGCTGCAGACTCAAATTGTGAAGCACACACTAGTGTTGATGTGGCCCAATGAGGGTTGCTCGATCACTATCAAGTTGTCAAATTTTTATTGCAAGTGCACTGAGGAAGGGGCATGGAGGGGTTTTGAACCTACATCCCATCCTTGTGAATGAGGTGCATGCACCACTTCACTATTGTAGGTGAGGCTAGATTGTGGCCATCGATGCAAGATCAGACGATGGACATTTCATGTGGCTTCACCCTTTAGGACTGGGAATCTAAGATGAGCAGGCATCTGAGATTGAACCTCAGCCATTGGATTGTGATCCAAAGGTTGAGATTGCATGATCGAAGCACCTTTGAGGAGGGGTAGTGGTGCTGACGCAGTTTGGATGGATGAGATGGCACCACATGTTGCCATCTTGTCCATCCAACTTCATATCTTAATAGGTGATAATACGAATGTCAGATTGGGTCTATTTTCATGCCATTGGGTTGCGATTGTCGACTCGAACTCATCCATGTAGTGGTATTTGTTGGTTGATGTTCGGATTTTCATCCCCTAGCCACTTGGCTATCGATCTTCTATGGCTTCTAGTTTATGCTACGGATGTCTGATCGGGGTGATTTCAAAGGCGTTGGACTCCAATCATCACCTTAATCACATCCATATGGTCGGATCTTCCTTTTAAAGCCTGGAGATGTGTTGCCCTACCTCCTACCCATTAAAGCACATAAATTATTATACAATTTATATAAGTTAAACTAATTGCAAGATGATGGATGCTATGCATTACTTATAATGCTAAATGTTTCTCAATAGCTTAGGAACTCACATAATAGGCATTTTATCATGAATAAATATATATTTATCAGGACTCTCCTTTCCTGGCTACTGATGAGGTGTGGCTCATCATAGCTAAAATGTCCAAGTTAAGCTAGAATCTAGGTTAAATACTATCATATTAACATAATAAATGGGTTAAGTGTGACAATTAATGGAAATGACCTAAAACACTCAATTTGTGTTCAAAATGCATAAATGGGTGGCATTTGAGATATTCTATACATAAAACACAATTGGATGATCCAAATGCCAATTGAACACCTATTTGACCTTCAAAGTATAAATTAATTGTTGAATTATGTTCTAATATTTTCAATTAACATTCTACTAAAATCTCATTACATTTAGACATGACTAGGACCTTGTGTTTAGTGTCTTTAACTTAGGTCCTTCATACCATTACATTTATTCACATTTAAAAGTCATAAGTGCATATTTGCAAGCCACTAGGGACCTTTTGGTTCTAAAACTAGCCACTTATGGGCTTCTCCTACAATCTCTCCACTAGGGACATTTTCTTTATCAGTTCACTTTATTGGGCTCCTTGCCTAATCTCTCCATTACACCTGTAGCTTGCCCGTTCTACTGTTCATTCAGGAAGAATAGGAGTAGCAGTGACTATCCATTTTTCGGCTTAGCTAATTAACGATGGATCTTCCACAATCCCTTATTGCCAGTGTGAGCACCTTCACACCGATCCTTAGATCTGATCCAACGACTAGATTCCTTGATGAAACTTCCCGCACTTCTCTCAAACTCGTCACTATCGCCTAAACCCATTTTGTTCTTCTTTCATATGTGGTGCCCAGATCTTTCTTACGCCTATTTAAGGAGCATCCCCAATGACCTTAGTTCTTTGATTGACTCCTTCCCTCCTGAGCCGATCAATTCATCCTTATCTCCAACTCTTTCTCCCCTTCATTGACTGTTAGTGACAGTGCTGACCTTGTTCTTCCTCAATTCGTCACCACAGCCACTAGCTGTGGATCTAGGGACCTCATTCTCTCTGTTGGAGACTCTCACCTCCCCCTTCATCGCTGCACTGACCAGCTACAGCATTGGAATCCCATTCCATTGTTAGCTTGGCTTGTAATTGCTTTCTTAGATTGGTTTATCACTTTCTAGATAGATTTACATGACTTCTAGTGCAGTTTAGATAGTTTAGATTAGAATTTTTCACTTAATTTTGTCTAATTAGGAGTAGAATAGTTTTAGCATTTGATTTCCTCAATCTGACATCGCTGATCAATTCAGATCAGAGAGGCAATTTCACTATGTCATTTCGATCCATGTTCCTTCCTCTTCATCTCATAATTGCTTTCACTTGATTCAACATTGTTTTTAATCTACAAACCACCCCATCCATCAAAGCTAATTCGAATATGAACCTCTTTAGCTTTCATATCCAAATCGTGCTCATATCCACCTAAGGGTGTCTCCATTCAGTTCATTTGATCATAAAGAACCCTATCTTTTTTTAATTGTGCCAATTCACTCAATTGATTTGAATTTGAGTTTTATGCCTAATCGAGAGATGTGGGATTCAATATGGTTTCAATTAGATTTAATTGAGTGAATTGAGCTTTTATTCAACTAATTGGATGCAATGCGATGATTTTGAGGGGTTTTAATTGGATTTTTAGTCTCAGAAGAGCATATGCCCAATTTGTTCTTCACTTTGGGTAGCTTTGGCCAAGGAATCTTAGATGCACTGAGATGAGGCTTAGCAATGACCCATCTAGTCTTTTAGGATCACCTTGAGAATGTAAACACTAATTGATAGCGTAATGTAGGTGATCAAAATCACTTGAATGGATTCAAATTAAAAGCCTTAATGGGAAACATCATCTTCTAAATCAAACTGAGTTCAATCTGTTAATCAAGGCTTAAATGAGGTTTAGAAGACCCTATTAAAGATTCTGTGGAATTCATGTCTAGTTTAATTCAATCCTCTTGTGCTATCCATGGCGAAGAGGAAAGGATTAAACTAGGTTTTTAGGGTTTGTCGACTCTTAATTGGGTTTTTAGTGCTTTTCAGATCTTCAAAGGAGTTTTTGCAACAAGGGAAATGTGGACTTTATTGATCTTTTTCATATCTGAGTAGCAGCAGCTGCTGCTTTATTCTATTAATCTAGATGGTTTTTCTGTGAGATATGATTCTAGATTTAAGTGATTTATGGATGAACTGATTTTCTTGGTTGAATAGCAATCCTCAGAACTAGTTTTCCAGATTTCATGATGCTTTATTTTTCCTCATATTAGACCATGAAGGTCAGTTCCAGCCTTCTAAACTGCAGCAGCTGGTTTGAGTGATTCTAAGCGATTTAAGCTAAATTTTAAGTTCTATTTATATTGTTCATGTAGTGTAATGATAGACCATCATGTATAAACATTCATGTATTGCTCTTGGACTCAAATCTCAAACTATCCAAATCTGAATTTGAATGGAATATGATGTTATTAATTTTGTTTTAATGTTCAATTATGTTGAATGATGTTGTCGAGATGTGCCTGAACATTTATCTTCATTTTCAATAGCTTAGATCCCATTTTCAAGGCTTGGGTTGCATATTTCAACTCAATTTAATCCTACATTATGCCAAATTGTCAATACTTAAAAAATACAAAAGTAGTGTAAATAAATAACATAAGTGTGTCTTGAGTTAGATTAGAGTTAGCTTTAGGTGTGTGTCAAATTAGGATAGGTTTCAAGTCATCTGGTTGGTAGAACATACAAGTAGACGTTTAGGTATATTCTGGTATGAAATAAACCCAAAATACAAAACACCAGAAAGAGACTTCTTCCTCTCTTCTCACCTTTTCTCTCTCTTCCCCTATCTTTAAATAACATAAAAAGAATATAAAAATCTTAAAAAGTGCAAAATTCCACAAAAATACATTGTATATACTATTTATACCTGTATATATAATATAATATTAAGTGTAAATAGTAGGTATATATCTAAAATGTACATAAATAACATATAAGATTATTATATCCATTTAAATACATATTTATGTTGAGTTAAACAGTGCATATCATAATTATATAATTATATATTTATTTATTTAGAATTTATGTACATAAACCTATGTAAATACAAATAAAGATGTATATATGTATAATCATATTTATAACTGTAAATATATATTAAGTAATTATAATATACAATAATGTACCTTTATATTTATTTATTTATGTATTTATTAAATATAAATAGGTTCTTAGGTTAATTAACTAGATTATTACGCTAATATAAATTACATTAGTAAATTAATAAATTACTAAAGAAAGTTATGTTGTATACTTGTATGCTATAATTTTAAGCATTTTTAATATATTTGTAGTGTATTTATATTGAGGAATAGTATTTACAATATAATTATGTATATTTCTATGTAAAACATGTATTTAATTGTATATAAATTAAAATAAATAACTAAAAATAAATTAAAAATGTGTAATAATAGTTAATAATGTAGATTAACTAATTGATAAGTCAATTGCGTAATTAAATTATCAATTGATATGTTAATTAACAAATTAAGTATCAAATCAACCCATATATTTTAGTAAATTTAATGATTTTTAAAATATAACTAAATAATTAAATATTGCAAATACAATATATTAATAAGAATCCCTATGTGTAGGCATCATGTCTATGTAATTTAATTTGAAAATAAAGATTAATTAACCACCTTAAGTGGCACATATTCATCCAACTAATCAGAAAATGTATCGCCGCCTCAATTGGGGTAACTTTACTGCCACCTCGGTGGGAATTGATTTTGGAACATTGCATATAATGAAATTTGCCCATAATGGGGCACGCTGCAATGAGAATGAAATCAAATGAGCATACAGGTACCTGGACATGCCTATGTGCATGCATGTTGGCTCATATAGGGGAGTGGGCTGAGAGCCAATGTTAGGACTAATTAAGCCTAAAACTATACACTAATCCATAATTAAATAAGCTATGAATGGTACCTGCTTAATGGTACTGATCCGATCCCTCGTGGGTCATAAATCCTTTGAATGGTGGGCCCACAAATCAATAAATTTTGGTGTAGTGTCTAACTTGGGTTAACGTTAAAAATCTAGTTAACTATTGAGTATATGTGCTATGTAATCAATGTGCTAAGTGTTAGTCTGTGTTAGTTGTATGAGTGTGAGTGTTGTGTATTAAGTGTTCGTGTTTTGTGTCCGTATATGTATAAATATATGTAGTTAGTATATATGTTTATTAGTACAGTATACATGTATATTTGCATAGAGCAGATAACATATCCATTCTGCCTTTTTTTGCATATATGCTTTTAAGGCTTTTAGTGACATTTATATACGTTAGTGTACATAGTATTATATGTTAGTATAGATAGTCATATATGTCAGTATAATGTATATCTAGTATTTTTATGCCTTCATTTAGGCATTACTTATTGATTAGTGTACATAACTGACCTAGATTAGTTTATATTAGTTTTTGACGCCATTAAACTTGTAGATATCGTTGAGTCTTTATCATTAACATTGATTCATTCTTTGTTGTTGCATCGAAAATTGTCGTAATTTGGGAATCTATTGCATCGTAGTATAGCGACCAAAATTGATCTGGCATTTAAATTTCTAAAGCTTGAAAAATCATGAGTTCCGAGGTCGTTCATAAAGAGCAAGTGTAGAAAATCAATCCACTAATCAGAGCAATCAGGAATAATAATAATATAGTGGAATCTCAAATAGAATAATCAATTAATGCTTCAAGAATGTACCTCAACGTAAAAATAAAAGAGGTAAAAATTGGTGCTCAAAACCACCAAATATCCCTAGGAAATAGCACAATGTCCTAAATTTCCCAATAGTACTCAAACTAATATCAGAGCCATTGTCAAAACGAACTTCCTCCTTGGATCAGACGTCTGAGAACAACCTTAAATGCCTTAACTATCATGGCCTAAATCACCTGAATTTGCCCAAGTGTTGGGCATGGAATTGTTAACCGCTCGAGGTCGAGTTTTAAATCATTGCGTTGCAGTATAGTTGAAATCTCGTGAAAAATAGATAAATTTTATACTCAGAAAAGTCTGAGGTCGTTCACTGGGAGAAAGTAGGAATTTAATTCTCAAGATTGCAAATTAAACAATAGAGATAAGAAATTATGATCAGAAATTGATTCAAAATATTGTAGCAATAATATCAAGTGTTAGACTACAAAAAGAACGGAGTAAAATGTGATTTGAATCACCAATTACTCCCTACAATAATATCTAATGGAACTCAATAGCTATGAATGAAACAAACTCAAGTCAGCCATCTGATTGAATGATTAGACGTCTTAAACGTCTGATGAACAGTGCTCTCCTTCTTCTTTCTCTGATTTCTTCTTCATCAGTTCTGCAGCTCTTCTTCTATTCGTCTTCTTCTCTACTTCTGCTCCTTCTTCCTTCTCTTCTTCTATTCTTCTTCTGCTTCTCTTCGTTCACTGCTCTTTTCTTTCTGTTCTTTTTCTTCTTTCCTTTTTTGCGTCTACTCCTTCCTTCTCATCTTTTTCTCTTCAAGCATAGGGGAAAGGGCTTGAATTTTGGTTAAGTGTTAGTCAACCCACAACAGAGAAAAACCCTCCCTTACCCCGCGCAAACTCTTCTCTCTTTCTCTCCTTGGGTCATGCTCTCCCAAAGCCTTGCACAGTACCGGGTAACTGGATTCGGATCTAGGCACACATGGGACTAGGGCTATGGGCATGGATCACAGCTGAGGTGTGTGTAGATTAGGTAGGTAGTCAGGTGCACCAGGTCCGCGAGGGCAGTGTCGCAGATGAGGCACGTGTGAGGGTGCGGGGGACCTCACCCCCCAAGTGATTTGAGGCGATAAGCCTCTATCACTTTTTTGATTTATCTGGCTCCAAGATTTTGTAAACATCCGAGGTAGGACTAAAGTCCCACCATTCTTCGCACGTCAGCAACTACAACTGTTGAAGGCTCGAATTGGCACACTGCCATGGCTGATGGTCCCAGTCGAGGATATGGGAAAGGTCCTGAGTTCACTCCGCGTGAACTAGGGTAGAGGCATGGAGCAGATGAGGTCAGAGGAGTGAAGGCATGGTTGGTGCAGCCGAGGTGGTGGCAGAGCTCTGGTGGGTGACCTACAAGCACAAAAATGGCCTCACGACCACATAAAATATGCTCAAGAGGATCCCCTGAGGAAGGCGAACATGGCAGTGGCCTTGGTGGTATGCTGGAGTGTGTGGAGAGGTTGGACGACCTCAAGATGTCAGTCTAGTGAGGGTGGAGTTCAGTGGAGTCGTAGGGTGGTGAATAGGGTGAACTAGTAGCGGGATTTTGTTGTGTGGAGCATGGCGAAGCTAATGAGGGTGGAAACTATGTGTTTCGAGTAGTGTGGCCGTGAGTAGGCATCGACAGAGCATCGCTGGGGGCGGAGAAGATGAAGTGCATTGAGGGAGAAGTGGTGATCATGCATGTGTGTAGAGAGTGGGAAATCGAAAGAGAAAGAGAGAGCGAGAGAGTAACAGAGGGGCATAGCGAGGTGGTAGGGAGGCAGAGGGCTCCAGTGTTGATCAACAGGAGACGGAGAAGGAGGAAGAAGTGGCGAGCCGACGTCGATGACTCAGATGGAGGAACACCCTCCCTTTGGCTGGGGAGGGTCGAGATAAAGAGTGGAAGAGCTTAGGCCATCCAATTTGATGGTTGGATAGGTAGAGGAGGGAGATCTAGAGTTGTCGCCAGAGCAGGGATTTTTGGTGGCCGGAGGAGGGGGATTAGGGTGATTTGGCTCCCAAAAACATGTTGAAGAGCTTGGCCGTGCACCATGTGATCTTTTGTAGGCCATAGGAAGTCCTTCCAAGCTTGGAAAGAAGCTTCCAAGCTTGGAAGGTTTTGGCAAAATAGGATAACCGAACCTTTGAAAGGTTTGCATGACCTTTTGGGAAAGAATTGGAGCACAAGGAATGGCTCAAATGGAAGGTAACTTCCTAAGGAACCCAAATATCAATTTTAGGAGAGATTGATTGAGAATCGAGTGAGAAATCCTCACTCGAAACTCGACGGTGAAGGTTTAGCCTTCCAAAAATGGTGCAGGGACCTGCTTGTGAAAAACACAAAGAAGTTGGGGGGTATTTGTAATTAATTCAAATGTTAAGGGTCTAAATGAGATAGAAAGAGTTTGACTAGACCAAAATGCAAACTCGGTCAAGATGATCTAAGATTGGGCCCAAATTTTGTTACAGATTTAATTTGGACCCAAGGAATACAATGGTGAAGTTAGACTTAGGTTTTGACCTCATTTGACTAGCTAATTTATGCAAAAACCCAAATTAGGGCAAATGTCAATCTGAGACTCTATTTTGGGTCAAAACGAGTTCTGATGGTCAAATTGAATGTACCAAACCCTAGAGAATATTTTTCTATGAATTTTAGAAGGTTTAGGTTAATTTTTTCCACACTAGAACCTTAGTAAACTAAGAGGGTCTATTTTTAGGGTTTCAGAAGTCATTTAAATCTCAAAACACGAGAGAACTTTTTTCTGTCTATTCGAACCCACTTGTTAGCCTTTCAGGGTCTTTTGACCCTTAATTAACCCATGAGCAAACCCATGGTTATTTTTCTTTCAAGATATGATGGTAAATTTATAGTTTTAACCCTTATTTGTTATCTTTTCTCTCGGAATGATTATGCAATGAATTATAGTCCTCTAGTTGTTATATAGGAGCATTTACTGACTTAATCAGATAAAAATGAGCTAGTTATGGCTCATGATGGTGCTCCCATCATACCCCCATGCCTAGCTTTTTCTAGTCCCTTAGCAAAATCTCATGGAATTAACTTTAATTCTTGACCATACACTTTTTCATGCTCAGAACTCTGTTGTGTGCTTTCTTTTGTAGAATAAGTCAGAATGCTGATAGTAGGCCTAGAGGTACTCAAGTACCAACCAAGATCCGATCCTGACTAGCTCTAGCCTTAGTTCACCATGAAGGTTTCTAAGGCCCACTGGAACTAACCTAAGGTTCGTTGAACTCTGCGATTAAAGCACCCGTGCTTGTAACATGTTTTAGCCCAGGTTTAGTTTACAGTGTGTTTCTCTAAGAGAGAGATAGAAGAATTTTTTCATTATTTGGAGAGTTTTCTATCTCTTTTCTTTTTATTTCTAGATTCAGATTGGCTTTACAACACAGTCAGTATCGGATTCCAAGTTTCCACCATCAATCCTCGCACAGTCCCTGGCAATCAATGCTTCGAGATAGCACCACCCATGGCGACCCCCAAAATCCTAGCTTTTGAGATTTTGAGATAATCCCACCAATGTGTTTTGTAGCTAAATCCAGACCCTGGCAAGCGACATTTCATGGTAATGCCGCCCATGGCATCTGAACCAACACAAGGTGCCTACATGGCCCCCGTAGGATATTTAGATATCCTAGGAGACAAGCACTGAGGAGATGGTAGGTTATTGCGCATCTTTGAGGGGAATTTCCCACCACTCCGCGTCGAGAACTCTTCCAAATCAAGTTGTGTTGATCAGCCACTCCTAATCTAGGTAGTTTCTTCACAGAACAGATTTAATGCATTTGGGTGATTTTGGTAATTAAGTGCACTAAACTAGACAGTGTGTGGATTGGGGTGCTTAGGTTACCGAGTGATGGGAACACCATCATGAGCCATAACTTGCTCATTTTGATCAAATTAAGTAAATAAATGCTCCTACATTACTACCAGAGAGTCACAAGTTATTGCATATTCATTATGAAAGAAAAATAAGAAATTAGGGCAAAAATTACAATTTTACCAGCTCATCATGAATGCAGTACAACAAACGATTTTTTCATGGGTTGAATGAAGGTCAATTGGTCTTAAAAAGATAACAAGTGGGATAAGACAGACAGAAAAGGGTTTACACGTGTTCTGAGAATTAAATGACTTTTGAAACTCTAAAAATAGACCTGCTTAATTAACTGAGGTTATGATCAGAATAAAATTCACCTAAACCTTCTAAAATTCATAGAAAAATATTCTCTAGGGTTTAGAACTTTGAATTTGACCATAGAACCCATTTTGACCCAAATTATGGCATTTGCCCTAATTTGGGTTTTTGCATAAATTAATCCGTCAAACATGGTCAAAACCAAAATCCAACTTCACCATTAGATTCCTTAGGTCTAAATTAGGTTTGTATCAACATTTGGACCCAAGATGAATTTGTCTTCACCTAGTTTGCAAATTGGTCCTGTCTAATTTCATTTCTGCCCTTAAGTTTCAAAATCCTTTCAAGTAGGCACCTAACTTTGTCATCATTCACACAAAAAGGTCCCTACCACCAATAAACCAATTCCTACTTGCTTTGACGACCTTAAAATGGAAAGACTTCCCTAATTTCTTGACGAATCCCATTCAAAATTGAAAGGGAAGTTCGTCCAAAAATTTCCTTCCTTTTGGACCCAGTCCTAAACCCAAAAACCTATCCAATCATGCAAACGCATGAGAGATTTGGGTATCAAGAAACTTCCAACACCGGTGAGCTTTCCAAGCTTAGAAAGCTTGCTTCCCAAGCTCTAACTGACCTCTGATGACCTGTAAAAGACTCCAGGTCACAACAAACTTCCTAAGCTTGAATTCGACCAGAGATTCCCTCTAATTCTTCTCCCCTCCTTCGGTCGATTTGCTCTTTAAGCTTTAAAAATTCTCCTTGTCCTTCCTCGTCATCTTCCTATAATAACTATGGCAGATTCTTCATCCTTGTCTTCTTCCATGTCGTGCAGCACCCACCGACGCACCTGCCCCCTTCATCCTCGCCAATCACCTCCCTCTAAGCAGCTTCATCTCTGACATCGGCCGCACCTCACCTGGCACCAACTCTACTCCCCTTCGTTTGCCTCCCCTCCTAAACAACTCCTCGACTTCCCCTCTTAGGTTTCACACCCTCGCCACTTCATTTCTACCACCGACATGCCCCCTACGACTCCGTCTTCCCCCTCGTTGGCATACCTCCGGTAAGCCCTAGAGACAGCTACACTCACCCAACCGCACCGTTTCCATGCTTCTCACCATCTCCTCGACTGACCAACCAAAACCCCTCAAGTAATTGAGGGGATTGGCTTCTCTATCACCCCCCGACTCACGCACTCTAACACACAAACCGCGAGGTTGACAGATCTCCACAACCACTTGCACGCAACACCACCACCTCAGTTGCATTCCCTGACATTTGGCGAAGCTCTCGAACTGTTCTAATGTGGCCACGAGGCCTTATTTCTTATTTCAGGTGTGCCAGCCTCCTCTGCCATTGCCGTAATAGCCACGAGCTTGCTTGAAGCTCCCATCACGCCAACAAGTTCCAGGTGTCGATCCCATGCATTGAGTATTACCTCCAGGAGTATCCTTGCATAGTCAATTGAAGCCTTTGACCAAGCCTCTACACCAATTCGACGGAGGAAGCTACTACTACGATTGCGTGAAGGAAGGAGGGTGGGATAGTCCCACCTCGGAAGCGGCAAAGCCCCTATGCCCACATAAATTGTAAAAGTGTTTGTGGCTATTTGCCTCTAAACAAGGGGTAAGGTCCTGGTGTCGGAACCGAATAGGTTGTTAATATGATAATTTTATCGTTGAAGTGTGTATAGTGGTTAACCTAAATCAGACCTAACCATCACTTTACAATTTTTTTTAACCTGGCCTACTTGATTTTATCTTGGTCACTTTTAGGCCCAGGGTCGAACTCAGGGAAGTGGGGTTACAAGTCAAGTTTCTATGCCTTTCCTACAACGAATCTCTTCCATTCGTTTATTGTGTTTTTGGTGTTTTTCTATTTAGATTTTTTTCTAGTAATCTTTGTCCTTGAGTTACACCCTCAAAATTGGGTTCTTGGCTTTAAGCCAAAATAAGGTTCCAAAATGGGTCTTGCTATTCGCAAAACAGAGTACCTGCAAGTCAAGGATTATCTTTTCTCTTTCATGTATTTTTTATCTTTTTATTGGCATGAAAGAGAAGCAGAAAATAAAGTAAATATAGTTTATGTATATATAGGTATTTATTAGATATGTATAAAGGGGTGGGGGTGGAGGGGGAGATGGAGTGCAGCACGGTGTCGAGTCGGTCGTCGTTTAGAAAGATGCAACCGATAGGACGAGGTACCGCGTGGAGTGTAGGATGGATGGCGGAAGATGTGTGCGACCATGCTTTTTGTACACGTGTATCGGGGAATATCAACAACTGGTGCAGATATTCCCGCGATACCACGTATGGTAAATAACATGAAAAAAAAAAAAATATATATATATGTATATATGTAAATATATCCATATATATATATGGTTATAAATGTAGGTATATATATGTAGTTAGATATATATATATGTATATGTATATATATATGTGTATGTATAGATAGATATATGTATAGATATATATATATGTATGTATATGCATGTATGTATATAATACTATATAGATGTATATATATATATGTATATATATATATAGTAATATATGTATATATAGATATATGTAGCTAGATATGTATATAGTTATATAGATATATATGTATATATGTATGTATATTTATATATATATATGTATAAGTAGGTGCATATATATGTATATATATATATGTATATATATATACATCTATACTTATACTTAGTTATATAAGTAATATATATATATAGATATATGTATATAAATATATATTTATATATATGTATACAAATGTATGTATATACGTAAGTATATATGTGTATGTATATATATATAAGTATATAGGTATACGTATATATATGCATATGTATATATATAGACTAATACATAGTTATATAAGTACTAATATATGTGTAGATATATGTATATATTTATATATGTATATGTATATAAGTATATGTATATATGTAGATATATATATTTAGATAAGTATATATATATATATATATATAGATGTATGTATGTATACTAATACTTAAGTGTATATATATATATGTATATAAATATATGTATATACATATATGTATATAAATATATGTATATATATCAATATATATATGTATACGTATATATATATGCATATAATAGTGTATAGGTGTGTGTGTATGGAAGTGTGAGTGTATGTGTGTGTAAGAGTCGGTAAAGAGACTGAGAGTGTTGTGAGAGAGAGAGAGAGCGGGAGAGAGAGGGCTGCCGCACGCTTCCTACTGAGTGAAGAGGCACTTTTTAAGTCGTCTGTAGCAACGGGGCGCCGTCCAGTGATTCAAGCTCGCATGCAGGCGCACATGCTCGCAAGGATGTGTGCGCTGGAGGGCGATGGGCACAGAAAGAAAATGTAGCTCACCGTGCTGCGCGAAGGGCAGGACTGGGTGCTGGCAGGCGCATGCCAGCGAAGACGCGGAAGGGAGCGAGCAGGTGTAGGCGACGCATGCGCATGCAGA
The DNA here is from genome assembly GCA_037157565.1 of Thalassia testudinum. Lineage (NCBI taxonomy): Eukaryota > Viridiplantae > Streptophyta > Magnoliopsida > Alismatales > Hydrocharitaceae > Thalassia > Thalassia testudinum. The sequence goes on along the minus strand of JAZHRO010000014.1, from coordinate 122,716,320 downwards.
CGCATGGATGGGCACTGGAGCAGGCGCCGAGCTGAACGCGTGTGCGGGCAGTGGCCGGTCGCGGCGTGCTGGGTGACTGGTTAAGTGAGAAGCTCACCGATCACCCCATTGTAGCCACAGTGTTCCGCAGACTGGCATGAACAGTGGCTACAGTGTAAGGCCGCACTGCGCGACCTGGGGCTGCAGGTGCTGTGGGTGTGGCCAGCTCGCAGCTGGCACGGGTTGGCTGGAGCACGAGGAGGAGGGTCTGCGCTGGCCGACTGTGGGCACGTAGAGGCTTGGCCGACCGATGTAGTGGTGTGCGGTGGCTGGCTGTGGGTGGGAAGGCGAATGCAGTGCAAACGAGCGGGAGGCAAGTGCTCCTGCAGGCACGCGCGGAATGGCGAGGGCGGCCTGCTGCTACTACTGGAGCTTTGAGCTTCAAGCTTGAAGCCTGCAGCAATGGCCGAAGTGGTGTGGAAGGTGAAAACAGGGAAGAATGCACCACGTCCATCGGCTCTTTGATGAGCTAGGCGGTGGTGGTCTCACGGTGGTGGTTGTGCACCACCGTGAGGTGCTCCTATCCACCAGGTGTCTCCTCAGTGGAGGAGGGCCGGCATGTGGAGGGAGAGGGAGGAGACGGTGGCTTCGAAGGAGAAGAAGCTGCCTTGGCTTTTTTGTGTGGAAGGACCAGGCTACTGCAAGAAGGAGTCGAACCCTCTTTTTTATAGAGGAGGAAGGCATGCACAGCCATGCCCTGGCCATGCATGCGGCTGCATGGGGCTCGGCAGGGAGTGGTGCCTGCGGCTGCAGGGGGAGGTGAAGCAGGACATGGCACGAAGAAAAGAAGTTGTCAAGCAGTCGTGGGAAGAGTTTGAAAGTCAAGTAGAAATAAAAATAAAAAGAAGGTGAATTTTGCAAAGATGCCCTTGAGGAAAAATGTAATCGTGAGGCCATTTTATTTCACTCTCCTCCCCTCTTAGTTAAATGCATGCATGCGTGTATTTTTACAATGCAACTCTGGAGACCTAATATGCATTGGTAATGTTAAGAAATAGTACAAGACAGCACAATTGCAGGCGTATTTTTGTGTTGCAATCATACCCCCATGGCTATCTTTTGCTAGTCCCTAGCAAAACATTTTTTTTGTATTGTATTTAGAAATGATCTTTAAGCTGAAGATTTTTTCCTGAGGCAACATAGGTGTGTTTATTGTTGGATATTGTCAGAACCAATTGTAGAGAAGACTACCAGTACTTTAAGTCTCACATGACAAAGATCATCTCTCGACTAACCAGGACTCTTGATATTTAAACCTTAAGTACGATTTCCAGGACCCAAGATGTTTTTGCTGTACTCGAGAGCTCAAGAGGTTATGGCTTGTGCTTAGTGAAGGATCAAGACTGACCAGATGAACATTAAGACTCAAGCCCAAGGTTTCACGAATCTTTAAGTACAGGTTTGTCCCAGTTTCAGCTCATGTCTTCAGATTGACCCTTAAAAAGATGATGGTCACTCAACTCCCATTTTCTGACATTTGTGGCTCACAGGAAAATAGGGTATTTGTGACTTGCCCTGAAGAACTTTTTTAGGGTAGAGACTTTACAGACATTTGCGAGATATACTGACTTATTTGCATTTTTCTTTTTTTTGAAACACGTGTCAGTATATCTCTTACAACATTATTTGGAGGAGCACACTTTTCTTTTTGTTGGGAGAGTTCTTTCTTCGTGGAAAGAGTCGCTCCTAAACACAAGACTAAAGCCTGGGATAAAAAGTCTACCTGCACGCACAAGTAAGGACTCCACCTTCCCTAATGAACACTAGGGTTGGATCTTACGTTCATTTGGTCTTTCCTGATATGTGTAGTGTGAGCCAAGTTTACTTAAGCTCTTAAGTAAAAGCAAACCAATGGATCCTATACTGGTGTCTCAGGTACAAGAATACGTCCTTAGGTAGGATAGATTCTAATCTATTTTGTCAATGCTCAAGTGAATTAAGCTCGAGCCTGAGCGAATCAAGCTTCTGTGCCCTAGAAAGTCTTCAAAACAGAGGTTGAATATCCATAAACACTTATTGTATTTTTGTTTTAGCCTTTAGATCATTACTAAACACCATTTTCATTTTTCATTTTTTTTTATATATATTTATAGAAACTGCATGATACCCTAAAATACCCAGATCCTAAGGATGCCTATCCACCCCCTCATGCCAAACGATGCTATGTCCTCATATGCATGCAGGGAAGGGTAGAGAAAGGACAAAAGATCAAGTAACGAGAGCTGAAGTGTAGGGCAAACAGCAGGGTGGTAGGGTTGGTAGATGGTGGGTGGTGAAGTGAAAAGTGAAGTGATCAAGACAACGAAGTGAAAAGTGATGGTGGATGGTGAGTGTTGTTGGGGTGCCTCCCAACGAGCGCTGAATTTAATGTCCCCAGCTGGACTCAGAATAAGGCAAAGAATTAGTTACCCTCTAGCAGGGCAACGGTTTCTCCAACGGGGGCAGGTTCATGAGTCAGATAGGGTTTCAAATGCTGCCAGTTGACCATAAATTTATGCCCAGATTTGGGATCTTCGATCTCGACGGCCCCGTTGGGGAATGGTCTTGAGACCAGGAAAAGACCAATCCATTTGGACTTCAATTTCCCAGGAAAGAATTTGAGTCGGGCATTATAGAGCCAAACTTGCTGAGATGGCTCAAATTCTTTCCGCCGAATATGGCTATTGTGAAAAGCCTTAGTGTGTTGTTTGAAAGTTAAAGCAGAATCATAGGCTTCACGACGGAGCTCTTCCAGCTCTTGGAGTTGGAGTTTCCTTTCTCAGTCACACAGGCCTGGGTCGAGGTTACATTGGCTAATCAACCAATAAGCGCGGTGCTCCAACTCCATGGGCAAATGACAAGGCTTCCCGTAAACGATTCTATACGGAGACATACCAAGGGGAGCCTTGAAGGCGGTTTGATATGCCCAAAGTGCGTCAATCAGCTTGTTGGACCAATCCTTTTGGTTAGGCCGAACCATTTTCTGTAGTATCTGCTTGATTTTCCGGTTCGACACCTCTACCTAGACGTTCGTCTGAGGATGATACGGGGATGCGATACAATGGTGGACTCCGTATTTTCTTAGAAGTGCACGAAAGGAAGCATGGGTAAAGTGGCTTCCTCCATCTGAGATAATGGCTCGAGGGATCCCAAAGCATGCATAGTGTGGTCTTTGACAAAGCGAGTGGATATAACATGGTCGGCACGGCGCGTGGAATAGACTCGATCCATTTCGAAACATAGTCAACGGCGACGAGGATGAATTCGAAGCCGTTGGAAGGAGGAAAGGGACCCATGAAATCAATTCCCCAGATGTTGAAGATTTCTGTAGCTAGGATGGGTTGTAAGGGCATCATGTCACGACGTGACATTGACCCTAACGACTGGCACCTAGTGCATTGCTTGGCGTAATTGTGTGCATCCTGGTGAAGGGAGGGCCAAAAGAAACCACACTACAACACCTTGGCTGCAGTTTTCCTCCCAGAGAAATGGCCTCCACAGGCCTGATCATGGCAGAAGGATAGCACACTGGGGAACTCGCTGTCAGGAATACAGCAACGGATGATTTCATCAGCACCTATCCGAAAAAGAAGTGGATTATCCTAGAAATAATACTTTGCTTCTGCCATGAGATGCTCGCGCTGATTTTTAGGCCAGCCACATGGAAGGGATCCAGAAGCAAGGTAATTGGCAATGTCGGCATACCATTGTCCACTTGCGACATTTATTGCCAATAGGTGCTCATCAGGAAAAATTTCATTGATCGGCAGAGTAAGTCCAATATGGTCAGGGTCCAGTCTGGAAAGGTGATCAGCTACAACATTCTGGGCTCCGGCCTTATCGCGAATCTCAATGTCAAATTCCTGGAGCAGAAGGATCCAATGAATCAGTCTAGGCTTGGCATCCTTCTTGTGCATGAGATGGCGAATGGCCGCGTGATTAGTGAAAACAATAATGTGAGAGCCCAGAAGGTAAGAGCGGAATTTCTCCAGCCCAAAGATGACCGCCAGTAGTTCTTTTTCAGTAGTAATATAATTACGCTGGGCCTTGTCCAATGTCTTACTGGCGTAGTACACCACGAAGGGGTGTCTATCGCGTCTTTGTCCCAGGATGGCTCCAACTGCATGGTCGAAAGTGTCACACATGAGTTCAAAGTCGAGGGACCAATCAGGCGGCTGGAGAACAGGGGCCTTGGTGACAGCATTACTCAGCTGCGTGAATGCGTGTATGCAATCGGGGCCTATATCGAAGGGTACGTCGGTCGATAAGAGATGAGTTAAAGGTCGAGAAATTTTGGAGAAGTCTTTGATGAATCTCCTATAGAAACCAACGTGCCCTAGGAAGGAGCTGATTTGTTTGACAGAGCCAGGCACAGGTAAATCAGTAATGACATCGAGCTTAGCTCTGTCAACCTCGATACCCCTATCGGAGATGATATGTCCGAGAACAATTCCCTTGTGCACCATAAAATGACTTTTTTTCCAGGAAAGCACGAGGTTTACATCAATACATCTCCTAAGGATACGAGTCATGTTGGCAAGACATTCATCGAAAGATGGTCCAAAGACTGAAAAGTCATCCATGAAAACCTCAAGAAAGTCACCCACCATGTCATGGAATATCGCCAGCATACATATCTGGAAAGTTGCTGGCACATTGCAAAGTCCGAACGGCATCCTTCTAAATGCAAAGGTGCCGAAGGGGCAGGTAAAGGTGGTTTTCTCCTGGTCTCGAGGGTTAATTGCCACCTGGTTATATCCTGGGAATCCATCCAGGAAATCGAAAAATTTATTTCCCGCTAACCGCTCCAGGATTTGGTCAATGAATGGTAGCGGAAAGTGATCTTTCTTGGTTGCAGCAATAAGTTTACTATAATCCACACACACTCTCCAAGATGTACGAGCACGTGTATGGATGGATTCACCCCTGTCATTGACACGGATGGTGAGTCCTGCCTTCTTGGGCACAATGTGAATCGGACTCACCCAGGGGCTATCGCTGATCGGGTAGATTATACTCGCATCTAGCCACTTAATGATTTCTTTCTTAACGACCTCCCGCATGTTAGGGTTGAGACGTCGCTGCATCTCGTGGGAAGGTCAAGCCTCCTCCTTCGTATATATACGGTGAGTGTAGTAGGATGGGCTAATGCCAGATAAGTCTGATAAAGGCCATCCAATGCTGCCTTGTGTTCTATGAGGACCTTCGTTAGTTTGCACTCTTACTCTCTGGTCAATTTTGAACTGATGATTACAAGGAGCGTTTGATTTGGCCCTAGGAAAACATACTTAAGTGTGCAAGGCAACACTTTCAGCTCGGGAGTGGGTGGTGAAAGATCTGGCATTTCTTGGGATTAGAGTGTCCTAGGCGGGTTGGAGAATAGGTCAGGAGGAAGAAATTGGCCTTCAGATTGGCCAAGAAGAGGGGCTTCTTGGATAGATGGATCCAAAAATGAATAGCCCCATTGAGAAGTATATAGGCTCAAGGTCCCAGTGTGGATTTGCAAATCCGCCTGATTTGTCAGGGAAGAAAGGGCAATCCAGTCTTCAAGAGTGTGGGCCAGTGGTGAGTAGCCCAGATATGACTCAGACCATGAGGTATGGGAAGCAGAGGAAACCTCATCAGAAGTCTGGTTAGGAGAAGGTACGGGACAAGGGAGGGATGGGGGAACATCATAATATGTGCTGATCAGGCAGTCGTCAGTGTTTATAGGTAATCTGCAGCAGTTCGAATAGGTCCTAGGTAATCCAATACACGTGCTTACAGCCATGTCCTCGTTGGACGTGTCATCCTCGATACAATCGCAATCAAAGTTCTTGGCTACCTTGAAGATGTTAAGCTTAATCTTTTCAGATCCAACGGCAATCTCAATACAGCCCGACTCACAATCGATATGGGCGCGGGCTGTGGCCAAGAAAGGTTGACCAAGGATGATCAAACAATCAGAAAGTGAGCTAGGAACTTCCATATCTAAAACAAGAAAGTCAACAGGAAAATAGAGACTGTTGACCTTAACCACCACGTCTTCCACCACACCCTTCGGGATTTTGACAGAACGATCTGCCAACTGTAACGTGACAGGGGTGGGTTTCAGATTTCCCAAGGAAAATTTTTTGAGCATGATGGTCGGTATAAGATTGATGGAAGATCCTACATCAAGCAGGGCACGATTAAAATTGCAGCCTTGGATGCTACAGGAAATAAGTGGTGTGCCTGGATCTCTGCTTCGGTGGTAGGTTTGACAGTATAGCACAACTCACATGAGGTGAGAGAACCACCGGATTCTTGGTTTTCTTTGACTGTCGCCTGGGTTTTGTGCAGTCTTTGAAAAATCGGGCGACAGTAGGTATGTGGTCGATAGCCTCGAGCAGGGGTACCTTGATTTCTACATCCCTGAACAAATTACGCAAGTTATCAAAGGCCTGTGTATCTTTCTTTTTGCCTTTTCGCTCCCTCAGTAGAGCCTCAGGGAATGGAACTAATTCTGGCACCAATTTTGGTGTATCGTCCTCTCGCGAATACGGTGCGCATCCTGAATGAGAGGGCGATGAATAAGATGGGCCCGGATCAGGTAGAGGCGGATCGACGGCTTGCTTACCACTCCTCGTAGTGATAGCATTGGACGATGCAGGTCCAGTGGGATCATACGGCGGAGGAGGGTCTGCAATAGGGACATAAGAGTGCGGTGCTACAATGGGATTAGCCTGAAATCCCGGTGGAATGCTCGGAGCTTGCAGAATTTGATTAACCTTCCCCTAAGAATGTTGTACCTGTGGTTGAGGACCACGGGGTATGAAATTTCGTGGGTTTGGAACAGGTTGGGCAGGAAGAGTGCCCTGAGATCGAGTTGCCATGCATAGTTGACTAATCTCAGCATTCTACTACACCAATTGGTGCTGAAGAGAAGTCATGTTCTCTTCATGGAGCTTTGACATTTCCATCATCATTCACATCAATTTGTCAAGAGGATTTGATGCGTGTTCTGCTTGCTGTACGCAAGGGCCTGATGGCGAATTTGCCGTAGGATTAGACTGGGTCCTTGGGATGACGGGTGCGGACGGTCGCATTGGTCCACCCGTAGGATTTTGGTGCTGCGGATTGTTGGACCATGCGAAGTTCGGATGATTGCGCCACCCTGGGTTATGCATGGCAGAGAATGGGTTATTCCCCAGGGCGCAGGCATCTTCTATGCCAGAAGATGCGTCCGCATGTAAATATGCATAGGAGCACACATTGGCTTCGTCCTCCGTGTCAAAATACTGGCTTGCAGAAGCCACTTCCACATGACTTACCGAGTCGCTCGGTGCGACACTCGGTAAGGAAGGTCTTATGGGGTTTCTCGGGATAAGCCTGGTGTTGGAAGAAGTGGGATTGTGACAAAGTGGTGAAGTGGGGGTGTTTGCCATAGAATGGGCGGGGTTGGCCAGAAGCTCGTCCAGCTTCTTGTGCACGATGGAGACTTCATCCAGTTTTTGTGCAATAAGGCTTAGATCAGTGGATGAATGGGAGGGTCCCGTGTCAACTTCGTGGACATTTCGGGGCTAGCTGGTACGATTAAAGGCGACAATGAAAGCATTGTTCATCAAGTTTTCACTCATATTTTCAAACAATTCGAATGCTCCATTCTCATCTTTATTCATAAAGTTCCCTCCTCAGGAAGCGTCTGCAATCTGCTTCAAAGTCTCATTTAGCCCATAATAGAAAATCTGGGCTATATGCCACTTAGGCAGACCATGGTGCAGACACTTCCCGAGGAGGTCGTTATACCTCTCCCACGCCTCATGAAATTGTTTGCCGTTTTGTTGCAAAAAATAGGTGATTGCACGGCAAAGCGCATTGGTTCGCCTGATTGGGAAGAACTTCCTGAGAAACGCTGTTCGCATCTCTTCCCAAGAGTGAATGGTTCTCCCAAGGGTGCGTAGTCACTGCGACAATTTATCCAGCAATGAAAATGGGAACATTATCATGAGGACTATAGGTAACCCGACATTTCTTGGTTTAACTGTTTTAGCCAGTCGGGTTAGGTCTTCCAAGTGGGGAAAAGGATCTTCACTTGCAAGACCATGGAAGTGAAAATTTATTAGGCCAATAATGTTAGGTTTCAGTTCAAAGTCGTCCCCGCCCATGGGGACCCAAATTTGTCCTATGGTCTCTGTAGCCGCGGGATTCTGATAGGAGCTAAGGGACCTAGGCTCCTCCCGTTCGGGAGGGTTCTGCATTTCCTCCAATGTTTCCCGAATGGCTTCGATTTTCTCATTATACATTTCCATTTGGGCTTGGAGTCGGGTTATGGGATCTACGGCTCCACCACCTGGTGGGTTCTGAGGGCGGTTTCCTCCCTCGGGATTTGGGGGTAGGCGTGCAGCCATGTTTCTGGAGGAGGAGGACGATTCGGCTTCTTTTCTAAATTTATCAAGCAATTCAAATAGTTCAGGGTTTTGTGACCTCCCAAACATGCACTACCGTAGGAAGAATTGGGGGGATAAGAAGGGAAAAGAGATGAGAGAAATGATGCCGCAAAGGTACACTTGATGACAAATCAATACAGTTAAATTCCTCACCTCTATAGTGTGCCCTTAGACCTAAAGATCTAATTTACCTACTATCACGAACTACGGAATCGAATGCGAGCACCGCGGAATTACGGGGCGAGATTGAAAGGCTGTTTGGCCCATCCTTAGACACTCGATAGCACGTGGGAACCCTCACCAGCACGTAGGCGCTACACGCAGGTAGTTAAACATCCAATCCTTAATAAGGGTCAAGTTACTACCAATTTTAGTTAGAGGCTTAGGGTCAAGTGCTTTTGGAATGTGAAGGGTATTATTTACGGGTAATGTCCAAGTGATTGATTTTCAAAGTGTGTAAAACAAGCATGCAACGGGGAAATCTCCCCGAATTGAAGTTTTAATTGGTCAATGGTTTTTAGAGTTCAGCCTTAAGTAGTATGAATTTTAGGATTTCTCTGAATTACCAATTCAACCAATCTCCTAGTTTTTGAGAGAATACAAGTTTTCTTCTAAGCCCAACAAACCCTTCTTCAATGTCAGTTAGTTAATGCATGCTAAAATGCAATGGGCTTCCCTAATTGGTGATTTCTATGTGTGGATGCACAAATCAGTTTTAGAGTTTATGTGAAAGGGAGCCAAAGCACTTTGATTCAAGTGCTCCCAATCACCAGAAATGATTTCCACACACAAGGCTTCAACCAAAAGATAAAGAAAATTAAATTGTTGGAGTTGAAGTGTTTAGGATCGAATCTTAGGCAAGTTGAAAAGTCGTGGTGGGGTTGGAATCAACTCAATTCCAAGTCTCCCCACCAAAAAGGTGATCTCAAATTTGCAGATAAGTGAGGCAAAAGAGGGGTGCAATCAATCTTTTTATGTTTGCCTCAAAGAATTCTTCCCACGGCGGAAAATTCAAGAATCAAGATTCTCGGATTTTCACTATGCGAAGTAGGCCGGGAAATCCTGAGGCGGTGGGAGTAAAAGCAATCAATCAAACAAGTGAATTTTAGTCCACTTGCCCCAAGAGATCCCAAGAAGTTTTTCTAGTTTTTTAGTTTTAATGATTTTTTTTTTATTAAGGTTACTAGTTAACCTAGGTTGCTAAGAAAAGAAAACCTACTTGTTCTACAACGTGTGTGAAGGTCCAATGCAGTGTCAACGTCTTCACGCTCTCGTTCCCGCCTTGGATCTGCCCACGTTCCTGACTTCATCTACCTGTCTTCTCCTTGCAACAGGTTCACTTGCACAGCAAAAAACAAAAACACCCATGAAGAGAGAAGAGAAAAATGAAAGGAATGGAATAGAAACTTACTTGCAGGCACACTTCCCCTGCAACGGTGCCATAAAAGGTGTGGTGTCGGACCCGAATAGGTTGTTAATATGATGATTTTATCGTTGAAGTGTGTATAGTGGTTAACCTAAATCGGACCTAACCATCTCTTTACAAAATTTTCTTAACCTAGCATACTTGATTTTATCTTGGTCACTTTTAGGCCCAAGGTCGAACACAGGGAAGTGGGGTTACAAGTCAAGTTTCTACGCCTTTCCTACAACGAATCTCTTCCATTCGTTTATTGTGTTTTTGGTGTTTTTCTATTTAGATTTTTTTCTAGTAATCTTTGTCCACGAGGCACACCCTCAAAATTGGGTTCTTGGCTTTGAGCCAAAACAGGGTTCCAAAATGGGTCTTACTATTCACAAGATGGAGTACCTACAAGTCAAGGATTATCTTTTCTCTTTTATATATTTTTTTATCTTTTCATTGGCATGAAAGAGAAGCAGAAAATAAAGTAAATATAGTATATATATAGGTATATATTATATATGTATAAAGGGGTGGGGTTGGAGGCGGAGATGGAGTATAGCACAGTGTCGAGTTGGTCGTCGTCTAGAAAGACGCAACAGACAGGACGAGGTGCCGCATGGAGTGTAGGATGGATGGCAGAAGATGTGTGCGAACACGCTTTTTGTACGCAAGTATCGGGGAATATCAGCAACTGGTGCAGATATTCCCGCGATACCACGTATGGTAAGTAACGTGAAAATATATATATATGTATATATGTAAATATATCTCTATATACATATGATTATAAAAATGGGTATATATATGTAGTTAGATATGTATATATGTATATGTATATATATATATATATATAAGTATATGTATAGATAGATATATGTTTAGATATATATATATGCATATGTATGTATGTATATAATACTATATAGATGTATATATATATATATAGTAGTAAATGTATATATAGGTATATGTAGCAAGATAAGTATATATATGTATATGTATACAAATGTATGTATATATGTAAGTATATATTTGTATGTATATATATATATATAAGTATATAGATATATGTATATATATGTATATGCAGACTAATACATAGTTATATAAGTACTAATATATGTGTAGATATATGTACATATATATATATATGTATATGTATATAAGTATATGTATATATGTAGATATATATATTTAGATAAGTATATAGATATATATATATATGTATGAATGTATACTAATACTTAAGTATATAGATACTATTATATGTATAGATATAAGTATATATATATATGTATATATATACGTATATAAATATATGTATATATATCAATATATATGTATACGTATATATATATATATATGTATATAATACTGTATAGGTGTGTGTGTGTGTGTTGAAGTGTGAGTGTATGTGTAAGTGTCGGAAAAGAGAGTGAGAGAGTGTTGTGAGAGAGAGTGTTGTGAGAGAGAGAGAGCGGGAGAGAGAGGGCTGCCGCAGGCTTCCTACTGAGTGAAGAGGTGCTTTTTAAGTCTTCTACAGTAGCGGGGCGCCGTCTGGTGATTCAAGCTCGCATGCAGGTGCGTATGCGTGCAAGGATGTGCACGCTGGAGGGTGATGGGCGCAGAGAGGAAACACAGCGCACTGTGTTGTGCGAAGGGTAGGAGCTGGCGTTGGCAAGCGCATGCGGGAGAAGATGAGGAAGGGAGCAGGTGGGTGTGGGTGACGTAGGAGCACGCAGATGCGCAAATGGGCGCTGGAGTGGGCGCGGGGCTGAACGTATGTGCGGACAGTGGCCGATCGAGGCGCGTTGGGTGACTGGTTAAGTGAGAAGCTCATCGGTCGCCCCACTGTGGCCACAGTGTTCCGCAGACTGGCGTGAATAGTGGCTACAGTGTAAGGCTGCACCGTGCGACCGGGAGCTCCTGGTGCTGTGAGTGCAGCCAGCTCGCAACTGGCATGCGCGGGCTGGCGCATAAGTAAGAAGGTCTGCGCCGGCCGGTTGCGGGTGTGGAGAAGTGCAGTGGCGCGCGGTGGCAGGCTGCCGGTGGGAAAGCGAATGTAGTGCGAACGAGTGGGAGGCAAGCGCGCCTGCAAGCGCGCGTGGAAAGGCGAGGGCATCCTGCTGCAGCATGCTGCTGCTGCCGCCTTGCTGATCTTGCTAGAGCTTTAAGCTTCAAGCTTGAAGCCTGCGGCAATAGCTGAAGTGGCGTGGATGGTGAAAATAGGGAAGAAGGCCACCACGCCCACCGGCTCTTTGATGAGCTAGGCAGTGGTGGTCTCACGGTGCTGGTTGTTGATGAGAACCTCATCATGAAACATAACTAGCTCATTTTGACCCAATACAAAGGATAAAAGCTCCTACATAACTCAAGGAAAGGCTTAACTCAGAGAATTCTGAGTTTAAGGAGAAAATAAGTCATAAGGGGTAAAAATGCAATTTTACCAGTATAATCTGCATACAGGGTAATTCAGGGTCCAAACACAGGTCAAACAAACCGAATAAGAAGGAAAGTGGGATGATCTGACAAGGGCTATAGCAATTCCAAGGAACTAAATGATAATCTGTAACCCTAAAGCAAACCACTTCAATTCACGAGGTTCGAGGCAAAATAAAAATAGAATAAACCCTCTAAAATTCATAGAAAAATAATCTCTAGGGTTTAGAACCTTCAATTTGGCCTTCAGAACCCATTTTGACCTACATTGAGAACCATACCCAATTAATAACTTAATTTGGGTTTTTGCGTAAATTAACCAGTCAAACAAGGTTTAATCTAGAAATAAAATTCACCATCAAATTCCTTAGGTCCTAATTAGTCATGTATAAAAACTTGAGCCTAAGAAGAAACCTTCTTGACCAACTTTACACTTTGCTCCTCATATATTTACTTTTTGGCCCTCAACTTTTGAACCCTCGCATTTCTGGCCCTAACTCTCCTTCGTTCTTTGCATTCAGGTCCCTCCTGCCAAAACCTGACCATCACCATGCTCCGGCGACCTTGCGCGGAGCATGGCGCCGCGCAGGGTAAGGGGGAGGGTCTGGCAAGACAACCGGGGGTGCCCTGCGTCGTCAACCGTCGCAAGAACACCCCCTGGTCGCTGCAACCCACCATACCAGCCATGCGAACGCACGCACGGTATGGGTTTCCATCTCCGACATCCTCTGGCAAGGGAGACACGTCGTCTCCCTCCGCCTTCCTCTCTGATTCGGCCTCTATAAATACCCCCGTCGCTCCGCCGTTCTGAGTAGCTCGGATCTGACGGAGAAAACCCCCAACTTTCCCCTCTTCTCACTCCGGCAGACGCCCACCAGCTCCGGTGGTTCTTCCTCCTCCTCCTCTTCGCTCTGCCGCAATACCAGCAGCAGAGACTTCTTCCCCTGCTCTTCCCGCGTCGCGCAATACCAGCGCGCGCTGCCTCTGCCCCGTCGTCACCGCCGTCCTCCCCCACTGGGCACCTTCTTCTCCGGCAACAGCAGGTACAGCCGTCCGCCTACTCGCCCCCTTCGTCACTGTAGTTAGGTTAGCACTACTTCCCTCTATTCTCTCTCTCTTTTCCCCCTGCTATTTTTATCTAATTACCCCTCGACCGCGCCTAATCACCCTCACCTTCTCCGCCTCCGGCCATCCTCCGGCGAGCCGCTCCCATCACTCCAGCAACCCACACGGCTCGCCGACCACCGCAGAACCTCCGCCTCCTCACCCTGATCAACCTCCGCCCTTCCACTTCCCCCAAATCACCCTCTGTAACTCCACCGAACAAACCCATCTCCCGACCCACAGTCCGACCTAGGGCAGCTCTTAGGCTCCGCCCCGCCGCCTGCACACCCCCCGACCACCTTCGCCGTGCCACGGCGAAGGTCCTCCGCATTTCTGATTGGGCCGAGAGGCCGTTTCTTTGTGGGCAGGTACCTGCGCTCGTCGCCGCCATTGTTGAAGCGAAGCAGCGTCGACCTGCTGTCCCAGGTGCGCCGCGCCCTGGTCACTCTCCCAGGCTGTGCGGGGGCATTTCGGCAAAGCGTTAGGCTGCAGTTGAGGCGAATCCCTCACGCGAAGGCCTCGCGTAAAGCTGCGATTACCAGCTACTTCCTCCGCGCAGGCGCGAAATTGGGGTGGGACATTTAGTCCCACCTCGGAAGGCTCTGAAGGAGCGCAGCGGTATAAAGCGAAAAAGTGCTGGAGGCTTATTGCCTCAGCACACGGGGTGAGGTCCCCTTCACCCGCCCGGTTACCCGGTCTCGTCCGCGCTCACGCCCCGCGGACCTGGCCCGACCCGACTTAGACTGACCTGCACTCCTCGCCCACCACGCACGCCGGTGGGCCTGGACCCGGGCGCGACCCGTACCCGGCAACCCGGTAGCTCTGGGAGAGCTTTCCTAAGAGTGGCTTCTGTGAGAGAGAGACGCGGGGGAGGGTAGAGTTAGGTTTTGCCCCCTCTGATCAAGCTGTGTAAGTGTGCAGGCACAGGTGAAGAAGAACCGTGGAAGAAGACGAAGGCTGAAGGAAGGAGGAGCACCGAGCGGCACTGTAGCAGCGGCGGTTTAAGTCGTCTGATTGGAAAATCAGATGACGTCCTGAAGGCAAAGAAGGAGAAGGAAGGCGAGGTAGAGGAGGAACACAGAGAGGCCAAGTGAAGACTCTGCAAAAGAAGAAGAGCACGAGAAGAAGATCTGAAGAAAGAAAGAAGAAGAACAACAACAAAGGAAGAGAGCAGAAGATCTGAGAAGGAAGAAGAGGAGAAGCAAAGAGAAAAGAAGAAAAGCCAACAAATTCTCTCTCTCTCTTTCTTTATTTTTGTAAAAGAAACTTGTACCCCTAGAATACAACTTGCTCCCTGAGTTCGACCTCGGGAACTCTTTTATTTTCCGAGTAACAAATTGTATTAAACTGGTAATCACCTCTCTCTATACTATACTACGACGAAATAATAAAACTATAGAAGAAGGTCGCCACCAGTTGTGCACCACCGTGAGGTGCTCCTATCTGCCAAGTGTCTCCTCGGAGGAGGCGGGTCAATGTGTGGAGGGAGAGGGAGGAGACAGTGGCCTTGAAGGAGAAGAAGCTACCTTGGCTATCTTGTGCGGAAGGACCAGGCTGCTACAAGAAGGAGCCGAACCCTCTTTTTTATATAGGAGGAAGGTATGCACAGCCATGCCCTGGCTGTGCATGCGACTGCATGGGGCTTGGTAGGGTGTGCTACCTGCGGCTGGAGGGAGAGGTGAAGCAGGACATGGCGTGAAGAGATGAAGCTATCATGCAGCCGCATGAAGAGCTTCAAAGTCAAGTAGAAATAAAAATAAAAAGAAGGTGAATTTTGCAAAGATGCACCTGAGGAAAAATGTAATCGAGAGGCCATTTTATTTCACTCTCCTCCCCTCTTAATTAAATGCATGCATGCGTGTATTTTTACAATGCAACTATGGAGACCTAATATGAATTGGTAATGGTAGGAAATAGCACAAGACGGCACAATTGCAGGTGTATTTTTGCGGTGCAATCAGGTCCCTCTCACCCACACACGCCTTGTTCAAAAACTCTGCCTGCAGACCTGGCCTGAACCGTTTACCTACCTAGCTAAGCACTCCTCCGTTGCTACCCCATTACAGGCAACCCTGGACCTGAGTGTGCATGTACCCGATATCCTAATATCCTAAAAAAATGCCCTGGGAGGGCGGAGCCTAGAGAGAGAAGGAAGGAGAGATTGCATGGGTGTAAGGGAGGATTTTGCTGCAGAAGACATTGGCTAACACTTAGGCAATTTGAGAAGTTCCCCTCTCTTGTGTGAAAAAGGAGATGGAAGCAGAAGAAGAAGAGAAGAGGAGGACTCGAAGAAGAAGAGGCTGAAAAGAAGAGAAAGAGAACAGTCGTAGCAGTGAAAGAAAGAAAGGAGAAAAGCAAAGAAAGAAAAAGGAGGCAGTGCACTGCAGCATCAGACGTTTAAGTCGTCTGATCCCACTTTCAGACATCTGATTTGAGTTCCTAAAGCTATAATTAACTTTGATATTGTGCTTGTACTTGCTATTATTATATAAGGTAATTGGTGATTTAAATCATCATTTTACCCTCTTCATTTTGCACATTGATCATTGATTTTTATGTCATTCTGCATTAAACTTTTATTTATATATTGTGCTCATTTACATTATAAATTGTGATCTTGAGCTTTAAATTCCATATTGCTCCCTGTTTTCGACCTCAGAATCTTTTTCGAGTAATAAAATTTATTTGTTTAAATATTATTTTATCTATAATACAACACGACATTCTTAAAACACCAATCTAGCATTCGAACATTGAGTCCTACAAATCAGAGGTTATTTAACAAGGTCAAATAGTCCCTAAGCCTTAGACCTAATACTTAAACCTTCTCATTTTCCCCAACCACTTGTGGACTATCCAGATCTTAACGGATACTTGAATTTTTAAGCCTAAAATAACAGCCAAAGAGGCCTAAGATCAGCATTCATACTAATCTCTTTCGTCCCTTAGCACTTTTTTGTCTTTCATTTTCTTTCTTGTAGATTTGGTCTATAACTAAGTAGATTCCTTAATCTTTTAGTAATGACTATCTCTTTTTTTCTTTTCAAATTGTGCTCTTTTTTGACATTTATATCACCTCTCCTTTTCCTTTTCAAAAATGATATGCAATTAATATTTCAAAATTTCCTCCATTTTTTGTTCTTTTTCAATTTTTTACTTTTTTGATTTTTTTGAATTTGTAATTTTTTTTACGAAATCCCTTTCTTGTGAAGTGATTCTCATAGCATTTTGCACTTTAATGCGCCCCCATGCCTATGACTTGCAATGTCCTCATTGTAAATTTGGTAGGTTCGAGTTTAGCTTAAATCGTTCATTAGAATAGGGGTGGGTGGACTGGTCGGGCTGACTGTTGCAAACGATTTCAAGGTACCAGTGGTGCAATTGGCTATTCTAATGGGCGAACCCTAAAGTGCAATATGAGCTCAGCATAAGATGTGTCAAGAAGGGTTTCAGGTTTTCAACAAGTTGATGGGCTACCCCCTGTTAAAGACTAAGTTTAACGCCATCGGCCGATTCCAATGAGCTCAGGGAGAATGGATGGCAAAAGATACTGATGAGAACCTCATCATGAGCCATAACTAGCTCATTTTGACCCAATACAAAGGATAAAAGCTCCTACATAACTCAAGGAAAGGCTTAACTCAGAGAATTCTGAGTTTAAGGAGAAAATAAGTCATAAGGGGTACAAATGCAATTTTACCAGTATAATCTGCATACAGGGTAATTCAGGGTCCAAACATAGGTCAAACAAACCAAATAAGAAGGAAAGTGGGATGATCTGATAAGGGCTATAGCAATTCCAAGGAACTAAATGATAATCTGTAACCCTAAAACAAACCCACTTCAATTCACGAGGTTCGAGGCAAATTAAAAATTGAATAAACCCTCTAAAATTCATAGAAAAATAGTCTCTAGGGTTTAGAACCTTCAATTTGGCCTTCAGAACCCATTTTGACCTACATTGAGAACCATACCCAATTAATAACTTAATTTGGGTTTTTGCATAAATTGACTAATCAAACAAGGTTTAATCTAGAAATAAAATTCACCATTAGATTCCTTAGGTCCTAATTAGTCATGTATAAAAACTTGAGCCTAAGAAGAAACCTTCTTGACCAACTTTACACTTTGGTCCTCATATATTTACTTTTTGGCCCACAACTTTTGAACCCTCACATTTCTACCCCTAACTCTCCTTCGTTCTTTGCATTCAGGTCCCTCCTGCCAAAACCTGCCAGCACCATGCTCCGGCGACCTTGCGCGGAGCATGGCGCCGCGCAAGGTGAGGGGGAGGGGCTGGCAAGTCAACCGGGGGTGCCCTGCGTCGTCAGCCGTCGCAGGAACACCCCCTGGTCGCTGCAACACACCATACCGATCGTGCGAACGCACGGACGGTATGGGTTTCCATCTCCGGCGTCCTCCGGCGAGGGAGACACGTCGTCTCCCTCCGCCTTCCTCTCTGATTCGGCCTCTATAAATACCCTCGTCGCTCCGCCGTTCTGAGCAGCTTGGATCTGACGGAGAAAACCCCCAACTTTCCCCTCTTCTCACTCCGGCAGACGCCCACCAGCTCCGGCGGTTCTTCCTCCTCCTCCTCTTCGCTCTGCCGCAATACCAGCAGCAGAGACTTCTTCCCCTGCTCTTCCCGCGTCGCGCAATACCGGCGCACGCTGCCTCTGCCCCGTCGTCACCGCCATCCTCCCCCACTGGGCACCTTCTTCTCCGGCGACAGCAGGTACAGCCGTCCGCCTCCTCGCCCCCTTCGTCACTGTAGTTAGGTTAGAACTACTTCCCTCTATTCTCTCTCTCTTTTCCCCCTTCTATTTTTATCTAATTACCCCTCGACCGCGCCTAATCACCCTCACCTTCTCTGCCTCCAGCCATCCTCCGGCGAGCCGCTCCCATCACTCCAGCAACGCACACGGCTCGCCGACCACCGCAGAACCTCCGCCTCCTCACCCTGATCAACCTCCGCCCTTCCACTTCCCCCAAATCACCCTTTGCAACTCCACCGAACAAACCCATCTCCCGACCCACAGTCCGACCTAGGGCAGCTCTTAGGCTCCGCCCCACCGCCTGCACACCCCCCGACCACCTTCGCCGTGCCACAGCGAAGGTCCTCCGCGTTTATGATTGGGCCGAGAGGCCGTTTCTCTGTGGGCAGGTACCTGCGCTCGTCGCCGCCATTGTTGAAGCGAAGCAGCTTCGACCTGTTGTCCCAGGTGCGCCGCGCCCAGGTCACGCTCCCAGGCTGTGCGGGGGCATTTCGGCAAAGCGTTAGGCTGCAGTTGAGGCGAATCCCTCGCGCGAAGGCCTCGCGTAAACCTGCGATTACCAGCTGCTTCCTCCGCGCAGGCGCGAAATTGGGGTGGGACATTTAGTCCCACCTCGGAGGGCTCTGAATGAGCGTAGCGGTATAAAGCGAAAAAGTGCTGGAGGCTTATTGCCTCAGCACACGGGGTGAGGTCCCCTTCACCCGCCCGGTTACCCGGTCTCGTCCGCGCTCACGCCCCGCGGACCTGGCCCGACCCGACTTAGACTGACCTGCACTCCTCGCCCACCACGCACGCCGGTGGGCCTGGACCCAGGCGGGACCCGTACCCGGCAACCCGGTAGCTCTGGGAGAGCTTTCCTAAGAGTGGCTTCTGTGAGAGAGAGACGCGGGGGAGGGTAGAGTTAGGTTTTGCCCCCTCTGATCAAGCTGTGTAAGTGTGCAGGCACAGGTGAAGAAGAACCGTGGAAGAAGACGAAGGCTGAAGGAAGGAGGAGCACCGAGCGGCACTGTAGCAGCGGCGGTTTAAGTCGTCTGATTGGAAAATCAGACGACGTCCTGAAGGCAAAGAAGGAGAAGGAAGGCGAGGCAGAGGAGGAACACAGAGAGGCCAAGTGAAGACTCTGCAGAAGAAGAAGAGCACGAGAAGAATCTCTGAAGAAAGAAAGAAGAAGAAGAAGAACAAAGGAAGAGAGCAGAAGATCTGAGATGGAAGAAGAGGAGAAGCAAAGAGAAAAGAAGAAAAGCCAACAAATTCTCTCTCTCTCTTTCTTTATTTTTGTAAAAGAAACTTGTACCCCTAGAATACAACTTGCTCCTTGAGTTCGACCTCGGGAACTCTTTTATTTTCCGAGTAACAAATTGTATTAAACTGGCAATCACCTCTCTCTATACTATACTACGACGAAATAATAAAACTATAGAGGAAGGTCGCCACCAGTTTTTGGCGCTGTTGCCGGGGAGCAACGGCTATTCTAGAGGTAAACATTCCTGTTTCTTTTTAGTTTTTGATAATCTCCTCTCTTTTGTGCAGCTACCGGAAATCAAGAAGACAAGCAACCGCACGACAACCACTCCGAGGACAGGTAAAATTTTTTTTCCTCTCGCTATTAACCCCTAAACTCTAAAGAGGAAGAAAAGAAAAGAACAAGCAATATAGGGCTAACCTGTCTTCCATACTTAGTAACCATAAAGAGTTGCATGTTTTCAACTCATTAGTCCTGCACACTATTAAGAGTATTTAAGGGCTAACACATTCTTGCTTGAGCCCTAATTACCCAACAAAGAACTAACTAGACCAAGTAGAGCCAACCTAAGATTCAACATTAGGGTTTTAGAGACACACTACTTAAATCAAGAATGGAGAAAATCCAAAAGAAGTGTGCCTAAACAATTGATTGAACATACTTATTCAGAGAAACCCTAAACAATTGGCTCTCTAAGCACTTGAACCCAAAAAGAAAGGACCCAAAAGCTCTCAAAGGAACAAGAGGTAAAGTTGACTCCTTGGGTCAACCAACCTTAAAATTAGGTCACTTTCTCACTCAAAATACCTAAGAGATCAAGTGTAACTTTAAGCACCCTGATCTTAAGCTAAAATTGGTAGACTTAAGAGGTCAAGATCCCCATCCTGGTCTACCTGGAATCTCAGTGACAAGAGAGGTCGGGTGGGGGAAACCCTGTAACCCGTGGGGACGCTCTACCGTGTAGGGGTCTTCGCGGGACTCTCCCTCTCTGGCTACCCAGGTAATTTTCAGGTGGACGATCTTTCTGATCAAGGGGTCCATCTGCCCCGAACCTCTATAGTCACCCAACATTTTTTGGGTGTCTTGATTGGGTCCAGCACCTGCTTATCTCATCCAGTCCTTCAGTATTTTGCAGGAGGTCCTTGAAACCTCCTATAGAAATTCACTCTCTCCGAGGCTAAGCCTCGGCTCCCTTGTTTTTGCAGAAATCATTCACATAGCCCCTCTTTCCTCTGATTCTAAACAAAGTCCCCTTCTTCCATTAATTCAAACTTCTGATTCTATCTTGATTCCACCACCTGATTCGAAGATGCAGCCTAATTACCTAACAAGACTACCATATAAAAAACCTGAATATCTGAGATCCATGAAAGATAAGATGATTGAGGATGCCCTTGAATTCTATGAAATCAAATATAAACCCTCAACACCAATAGAAAACATTCAGGTTGATGTCCCAACAACCACAGCTTTCATCATAAACTGTGCCCAGATTCTATTGACAGAAGTTACAAAAGGATCAACCCGAGATATGCTCATGACAGGATACATTGAGATGGAAAAATTACACCAATCTGAATACCTTCAATGCTTGACAAATCCTGTACTTTGGGAACAACACCAAGATGCCCTTATGAAACGGGTAGAAATGATGAAATCAGTAGAACAAATTATCAACCAGAAATACCCGTATATACCAGAAATAGAGGATGAACCATCTTGGAACAATATTAAGGAACAATCCAGTTTCCCAGATCTCGGGAATGGGGCACAAAGTGGTTGTGAAATCCCAGGCCAAATAGAAGACAATGTTGAATTAGGTTGGGATATTGCAGGAGAACACAATGATGAGCCAAACTTAGACCATGAATTGCCAAGCCTAGAATTTCAAAACTCCTGCAATAATGAGATCAGAACTGAACCTTCTGAAGGTATAAATTCCGCCCCTTATTTTGATAAGGTGGCCCTCGAAGGTTATTCGGACTTAGGTTCTAATAATTCTTCCCACATCCTAAGCCTAGAACCTAGATCTGAAACTTATTGGGAAGATTACAAGGCCCCTTATGAGAAAGATCAAATTTTTACAGAATATGATGCCGGGCCTCTATTTGATGAATATCCCTCTCCAACATCTTCAGAAAATCTGATCGATTTTCCAGAGAACATGCCAATTTATGATACAGAGACTGAGGAGTTGGACGAGTTGGATTTTAATTGGGTCTATCCTACCAGCTTGGAGCTTGAGCCTAGACAGAATACCTTTTCAAGCCCAGAATTGACATATAGGCTAGACCCCAATCAGGCTGCTGATTCCACATCTGATGATTTTTGCTGTGGTGGAATTCATGATCATGAATCTCATTTTCGCCAACTCTCCGACAATTTCAAATCTGACTATAATTGCGGAGAGATTCCCCTTCCTGAACACGCCAGGCCTATCTACGACCTCAGTTCTCATGACTCTAACTCCGACTCTGAGGTCCTGATTCCCGAGATCACCGATAACACAGAATCATTCCTTTTCGATCCTCAGGAACCAAAAACAGAAAATGCCAAGAGTGATTGCAACCAAGAATCCAAATTTTTTCTCGAATCTGATTCCTTTCATCCTACAAACACTCTTCCGGCATTTGATAGTTACCCAGAGGACTCTCTACAGAAAATCACCTATCGTCTGTTTCTAGAAGAGCCCTCGTACACAATGGCCACCTCATCCGCACACACAGAATGGATCAAAACCTCTTCCAAACCCCAACCCGCAACTGGACTCAATTTCTATTCAGATTCACCTCTCACCGAGCCGATTGCGTTTCCAACTCAGGTTCTGAACACTGATCAGACTATATACCACGCCCCATCATTCTCTGATCACCCCTATAGGGTTTCCGCGTCATTCATTGATTATTCTACGGATCCCTACTCTGACCAGGCTGATTCGACTCAGCCAAACCCTGCGTTTACACTTCCACATCCATCTGAGCTTCATAGTTTATGGTGGGCTCCACACCTTTTTATCCACATCTATCAACCCACCAGATTGATTGGGTTTGGGCTGCATCATCAGCCTGTTGATCTGAACAAGCACCTGGTTGGACCCACCAGGCTCTTAATCAAGGTGCTTGTCTTACAAAACTCTGTTGATTTGACCATCCCCTCTCCATCGCATTTCCCGCTTGGCTGAAGGCATCAAATTTAGCGCTCAACGGGAGGCAGCCCGTCATTCTCTTTGAAAACCTGAAACTTGTTCTGACACCTTTTTGCACTTGAAGTTCACACTTTAGGACAGCCGACTCCACCTCAGGTGCTTGCATCTGAGATTAGAAATCGTCCGCAACAGTCACCCCGACCCATTCACTCATCAAAACATCTGTCCTAATGTATGAACTAAGTTGAATAAAAACCCCTAGGTTACAATGAGGACATTGCAAATCTTAGGCATGGGGGGGTATGAAAGTGCAAAACTTGTAAGAAAAGGTTTCAAACAAAAAAATTCACATATGCCAAAAACACCATAAAAATTAAAAATTTTCGAAAAAGAATAAGAGGAAAAGAGGAGAAGGAAATTTTGTGAAGGAGAAGGAGAAAAGAAACAAAATGAAAACGGAGCGCAAAATTATGAGAAAAAAGTGATAGTCATTAGTAAGGAACTAAGGAATTGACCTAAGTTCTAGACCTCATTCAAGAAAGTAACTGAAAAGTGCATAATGAGATTAATAAGAACACAAACCTTAGGCATTCTTGAATAGACTCTTAGTACCCATTAAGATCTAGACATTCCGCAAGAGGTTGAGGAAAATGAAAAGCTGAAGTATTAGGTCTAAGGCTTAGGAAGTATTTGGCCTCGTTAACTAATTTTTGGTTTACGGGACTCAGTAACCTAAGCACCCTAACCTCACACACAGCCTGGTTCAGTAAGCGTAAAAATCAAAATCACGCAGAAGCGTCGCAAAATTCTGAAAAGAACACCTAGAATAGGAGCGGCCGATCAACACAAGTTGATTTAGACGAGTTCCCAGCGCGGAGAGGCGGGAAATCCCCTCGAAGATGCGTAACAAAATATCATCTCCTCAGTGCTTGTCTCTTAGGATATTCACATATCCTACTGGGGGCATCTAAGCACTCTGCTGGTTCAGATTCCATGGATGGCATTATCTCGAAGTGTCAATTGCCAGGGTCTGGATTCGGCCACGGAACACCATGGATGGGATTATCTCGAAATCTCAATAGCCAGGGTTCCGGGGGTTGCCATGGGCGGTGCTATCTCGAAGCATCGATCGCCAGGAACCCTTGAGGATTGATGATGGGAGCAAGGAATCTGATACAGATCGTGTTGAAAAGCCAATCCTAGGCTAGAACTAAAAAGAAAAAGAGAGAGAAAACTCTCCAAACAGAAAAACTTTCTATCTCTCTCTTATAAAACGCACTGCGAACTAAGCCAGGGCTAAAATCATTTCAAGCACGGGTGCTTTAACCACAAAGTCCAATAAACCTTAGGTTAGTTCTTGTGGGCCTTAAAAAACCTTTGCTAAAGACTGAGGCTAAGGCTAGACAGATTTGGATCTTGATTGGTACTAGAGTACCTTTTTGGCCTATGGTCAGCATTCTAACCTAATCTAAGCTCAAATAAAAAAGCACCTATTTGAAGCTATTAAGAACTTCATGGTCTAGAACAAGGGTTGAAACCTTAAGTTTTTGCTAAGGGACTAGCAAAAGCTAGGCATGGGGGTATGATGAGAACCTCATCATGAGCCATAACTAGCTCATTTCGACCCAATACAAAGGATAAAAGCTCCTACATAACTCAAGGAAAGGCTTAACTCAGAGAATTTTGAGTTTAAGGAGAAAACAAGTCATAAGGGGTAAAAATGCAATTTTACCAGTATAATCTGCATACAGGGTAATTCAGGGTCCAAACATAGGTCAAACAAACCAAATAAGAAGGAAAGTGGGATGATCTGATAAGGGCTACAGCAATTCCAAGGAACTAAATGATAATCTATAACCCTAAAATAAACCCACTTCAATTCACGAGGTTCGAGGCAAAGTAAAAATAGAATAAACCCTCTAAAATTCATAGAAAAATAATCTCTAGGGTTTAGAACCTTCAATTTGGCCTTCAGAACCCATTTTGACCTACATTGAGAACCATACCCAATTAATAACTTAATTTGGGTTTTTGCATAAATTGACCAGTCAAACAAGGTTTAATCTAGAAATAAAATTCACTATCAGATTCCTTAGGTCCTAATTAGTCATGTATAAAAACTTGAGCCTAAGAAGAAACCTTCTTGACCAACTTTACACTTTGGTCCTCATATATTTACTTTTTGGCCCTCAACTTTTGAACCCTCACATTTCTGCCCCTAACTCTCCTTCGTTCTTTGCATTCAGGTCCCTCCTACCAAAAGCTGCCAGCACCATGCTCCGGCGACCTTGCGCGGAGCATGGCGCCGCGCAGGGGGAGGGGGAGGGACTGGCAAGTCAACCGGGGGTGCCCTACGTCGTCAGCCGTCGCAGGAACACCCCCCTGGTCGCTGCAACCCACCATACCGGCCGTGCGAACGCACGGACGGTATGGGTTTCCATCTCCGACGTCCTCCGGCGAGGGAGACACGTCGTCTCCCTCCGCCTTCCTCTCTGATTCGGCCTCTATAAATACCCCCGTCGCTCCGCCGTTCTGAGCAGCTCGGATCTGACGGAGAAAACTCCCAACTTTCCTCTCTTCTCACTCCGGCAGACGCCCACCAGCTCCGGCGGTTCTTCCTCCTCCACCTCAGCAGAGACTTCTTCCCCTGCTCTTCCCGCGTCGCGCAATACCGGCGCGCGCTGCCTCTGCCCCGTCGTCACCGCCTCCTCCCCCACTGGGCACCTTCTTCTCCGGCGACAGCAGGTACAGCCGTCAGCCTCCTCGCCCCCTTCGTCACTGTAGTTAGGTTAGAACTACTTCCCTCTATTCTCTCTCTCTTTTCCCCCTGCTATTTTTATCTAATTACCCCTCGACCGCGCCTAATCACCCTCACCTTCTCCGCCTCCGACCATCCTCCGGCGAGCCGCTCCCATCACTCCAGCAACCCACACGGCTCACCGACCACCGCAGAACCTCTGCCTCCTCACCCTGATCAACCTCCGCCCTTCCACTTCCCCTAAATCACCCTCTGCAACTCCACCGAACAAACCCATCTCCCGACCCACAGTCCGACCTAGGGCAGCTCTTAGGCTCCGCCCTGCCGCCTGCACACCACCCGACCACCTTCGTCG
Organism: Thalassia testudinum; assembly: GCA_037157565.1. Lineage (NCBI taxonomy): Eukaryota > Viridiplantae > Streptophyta > Magnoliopsida > Alismatales > Hydrocharitaceae > Thalassia > Thalassia testudinum. The sequence goes on along the minus strand of JAZHRO010000014.1, from coordinate 122,690,670 downwards.
TGCCACGGCGAAGGTCCTCCGCGTTTCTGATTGGGCCGAGAGGCCGTTTCTCTCTGGGCAGGTACCTGCGCTCGTCACCGCCATTGTTGAAGCGAAGCAGCTTCGACCTGCTGTCCCAGGTGCGCCGCGCCCAGGTCACGCTCCCAGGCTGTGCGGGGGCATTTCGGCAAAGCGTTGGGCTGCAGTTGAGGCGAATCCCTCGCGCTAAGGCCTCGCGTAAAGCTGCGATTACCAGCTGCTTCCTCCGCACAGGCGCGAAATTGGGGTGGGACATTTAGTCCCACCTCGGAAGGCTCTGAAGGAGCGCAGCGGTATAAAGCGAAAAAGTGCTGGAGGCTTATTGCCTCAGCACACGGGGTGAGGTCCCCTTCACCTGCCCGGTTACCCGGTCTCGTCCGCGCTCACGCCCCGCGGACCTGGCCCGACCCGACTTAGACTGACCTGCACTCCTCGCCCACCACGCACGCCGGTGGGCCTGGACCCGGGCGCGACCCGTACCCGGCAACCCGGTAGCTCTGGGAGAGCTTTCCTAAGAGTGGCTTCTGTGAGAGAGAGATGCAGGGGAGGGTAGAGTTAGGTTTTGCCCCCTCTAATCAAGTTGTGTAAGTGTGCAGGCACAGGTGAAGAAGAACCGTGGAAGAAGACGAAGGCTGAAGGAAGGAGGAGCACCGAGCGGCACTGTAGCAGCGGCGGTTTAAGTCGTCTGATTGGAAAATCAGACGACGTCCTGAAGGCAAAGAAGGAGAAGGAAGGCGAGGCAGAGGAGGAACACAGAGAGGCCAAGTGAAGACTCTACAGAAGAAGAAGGGCACGAGAAGAAGATCTGAAGAAAGAAAGAAGAAGAACAACAACAAAGGAACAGAGCAGAAGATCTGAGAAGGAAGAAGAGGAGAAGCAAAGAGAAAAGAAGAAAAGCCAACAAATTCTCTCTCTCTCTTTCTTTATTTTTGTAAAACAAACTTGTACCCCTAGAATACAACTTGCTCCCTGAGTTCGACCTCGGGAACTCTTTTATTTTCCGAGTAACAAATTGTATTAAACTGGTAATCACCTCTCTCTATACTATACTACGACGAAATAATAAAACTATAGAGGAAGGTCACCACCAGATACCTTAGCCAAGTTTGAGTCAGTGAGTTCGACGAATGGTTTGAGTCTTTGACCATTCATGATACAAGGTGTAGAATCAAGGCTGTGTTTGCTAATTTCAATGGCTCCATTTCCAAAGATCTGTCTCACCAAGAATGGTTCAATTCATTTTGATTTGAGTTTTCCTGGGAATAGTTTGAGTTTGGCATCAAAGAGTAGAACTTTCTGACCAGGGTGGAAAGATTTTCGTATAATGTGCCTGTCATGGAAGGCTTTAACCCACTCTTTGTAGATGCACAAGTTCTCATATGCATCATTGCATAGTTCCTCAATCTCACTCAATTGCAACCGGCGGCGCATTCCAGCCTTCACTAGATCCAGATTGCACTTCTGTATTACCCAATAAGCCTTGTGCTCCATCTCGACGGGAAGGTGACATACCTTACCGTACACTAATCTGATGGGAGAGATGCCTAATTGGGTCTTGTGGGCAGTCCTATAGGCCCACAAGGATTCGGGAAGGCAAGTAGACCAATCTTTTCTATCAGGCCGAATAGTGACCTGAAGGATCTTCTTGATCTCTCGATTCGTTAGTTCTACCAGTCCATTATTCTGAGGGTGGTAAGGAGTCGAGATATGATGTGACACCTTGTACTTTTTCATTAGGGACTGGAAGTGCACATTGGTAAAATGTGACTTGCCATCGTTGATGATGGCCTTAGGAACCCCACATTTGGTAAAGATGTTCTCCTGGATAAATCAGAGGACAACTGTATGATCATAATTTCTCATGGGGACGGCTTCGATCCATTTAGAGACAATCAATAGCGAGTAGTATGTATTCGAAACCGTTAGCTCCAGGAATAGGTCCCATGAAATCAATTCCCGATATGTCAAAGATTTTGCGCACAATAATCAAGTTCAAGGGCAACATATCTCACAGGGCCATATTTCCAAGGGTTTGACAATGAGCTCATGCCCTACAATATGTTTGTGAGTCTTTCAACAAATTAGGCCAAAAGAACCCACATTGGAGAATTTTCACTACGATTTTACGCACAGAGTAATGGCCACCACAGGCCTAGTCATGATAGAATGATATTACGTCATTGACCTCATCATCAGGAATGCATCTCCGGATCACCTGATCATTGCTAATGTAGAAAAGGTATGGTTCCTCCCAAATATACTACTTGGCCTTGGCAATCAATTTGTCCTGCCTGGAAGTTGCCCAATATAGCAGAACTTTCCCCGTAACCAAGTAGTTTACAGTATCACCAAACCATGGGAGACTGTGAATGACTAGTAGGTGCTCATCCAGAAAATGCTTGGTTATTGGGCCAGACGGGTCGATGATGGAAGAAGGAAGATGGGACAAATGGTCAGCAACCACATTCTATTTTCCCTCTTTATCCTGAATCTCGAGGTTGAATTCTTGCAATAGCAAGATCCGATAGATTAGTTGAGGTTTCATGTCCTTCTTCGTAAGGTAGTGCCTCACTGTAGAGTGCTCTAAGTATATGATAACACGGGAATCCAAAAGATATGATCTGAATTTTTCAAGGCAAATACTATAGCTAGCTGCTCTTTCTCAGTAACTGTGTAGTTACATTGAGCCGTCAAGTGTCTTGCTAGAGTAGTAGATGACCACGGGTTTCCCGTCTATTTTCTACCTGAGTACCGGAACCTATAGCATAATTAGATGCATCGCACATGATCTAAAAGGATTGAGACCAAACAAGGGACTACAGGATAGGTGCTTGGGTAACTTGATCATGTAGGATATCAAATGCTTAAGTGCACTCCTTGGAGATTTCAAAGGGGACATCCTTAGATAGAAGATTAGTCAGGGGGTGCATAATTTTTGAAAAGTTGGGAATGCATATGTTTCGAAGGGGCAACTGAAGGTGGTCTTCTCTTGGTCCTCATGATGGATTGTGACCTGGTTATAACCGGAGTACCCATCCAAAAAGTAGAAGAATCGATTTCCTACTAGTTTCTTGAGGATTTAATCAATGAACGGTAGTGGGAAATGATCCTTCTTTGTGGAGGAATTGAGTCTTCTATAATCAATATTGACTCTCCATGAGTTCGCTATACATGTCGGTATGGTTTCTCCGATTTTAGTCAAGATGATGGTGAGCCCTACCTTCTTAGACATAACTTGGATTGGACTCACCCAACGGCTATTGTAGATCGGGTAGATGATCCTTGCATCTAACCACTTGATGATCTCCTTCTTCACAACATCCTGCAGATTTGGATTTAGGCATCTCTGCATTTCACGGGATGGTTGTGAGTCTTCTTCAGTGTAGATGTGATGTGTGCAGTATGAAGGGCTGATACCTGTCAGAACATCGAGAGTCCAACCAATGGCTCTCCGATGCTGCTAGAGAATAGAAATCAGGCGTGTTTCTTTATCAAGTGCGAGTCAAGAGTTGATAATCACAGGAAACATCAGATTCGGACCCAAAAAGATGTATTTAAGATGATCGAGAAGAGGCTTTAATTCCATAACTAGGTTGTCAGCAGTAGCAGGTGGTTCAGGGTGGATGTCAGGAGCAAAGGAAGGAGCTATGGGTGTGTCTAGGTTGGGTTCAGACTCCTGTAATTGTGGGTTTTGATCTTCTTCTAGTTGATCAGAAATAGTCAAGTTTTCCTTAATACATAGGTCATCAACCACAACCTCGATATCGCAAATTTGTTCTATAACTCCGCAACTAATTCCTTGTTGGGCCTTAAAGATGTCTATCTTTAGTGTCTTGCTCTCAAATTTTAATTCAATTTGGCCCTCCTTACAATTGATATTGGCCCTAGTAGTGGCCAGAAAGGATCTCCCTAGTATGATCGGTGTATTCTTCGCATTCTCAGGAGCATCCATGTCTAAGACAATGAAATCCACTGGAAAATAGAAATCATGTACCCTAACTATAATATCCTTGAGAATTCCTTTTGGTGACTTAATAGATCGGTCATCTAGCTGCAAAGTCTTATCTGTTTCTGTTGCCTAAGAAATCATGTGTGGAAAGTTTTTCTGATTACAGACCCATTGCGCTATCTAATTCCATCTATCTTATTATTAGTAAGATTATTGCTAACAAATTGCGGGAGGTTTTAAAGGACTTAATAATGCCTGTTCAGTCAGCTTTTCTTCCTGGGAGATCTTTACAGGAGTCATTCATTGTTGCGCAGGAGATTGTTATGGGTTGGTAAAGGAGAAAATCTAAGGCTTTCTTGCGGAAAGTTGATTTTTCCAAAGCCTATGATTCAGTCTCCTGGTCATACTTGTGGGAGATTCTTAGAAGGAGGAAATTTCCACCCTTACTGATTCAATGGGTGAAGCGGTGCATTACGACAGCCTCTTTTTCCCCATTGATAAATGGCAAACCGTGTCGCTCTTGGATCCAGCCTCAATGTGGAGTAAGGCAAGGTTGCCCTATTGCCCCTCTGATTTTTAACCTTGCGGTGGATACCTTGGCTAGATTTTCCTGTAAACTGGCAGCGGATGGTTTTATAAGGGGGTATTCATTGTCTAATCATAGGGCTCTAGCCCCTATACTTCAATATGCTGATGATACTATTTTTCTTGTCGAAGGGGGGAAGAGAGAAGCGCAGGCTCTGTTACATATGGTAAAAATTTTTGGAGAGGTTTCTGGTCTCAGATTGAATTGTAGTAAATCTTCCCTGGTCTGTTTTGGGATGAATAGTGGGTTACAGAATGAGATCTCCACCATTCTTGGTACACCTATGGTTCCACTGCCGATTAAATATCTGGGTCTACCTCTGAAATGTTCTAAGATGAAGAAAGCAGATTGGTCTTTCCTCTTTGAAAAGGTAGCTACGAAATTGGAGGGCTGGAGCAGTAGATACTTATCAAAAGGGGGGAGGTATATACTACTGAATTCTGTTATCACTTCGATTCCTGTCTTGTTTTTCTCTGTTCTTAGAGCTCCGAAGTCTATTTGGAGAAAGCTGGAGGTGTTGTGGAAGAGATTTCTTTGGAAAGGGGCCTCTCATCAAGGGGCCCTTTTTCAACCCGTAAAGTGGGAATCAATTTGCAAACCTAAGCAAATGGGAGGTATGGGTGTTAGATCCCTCAAAGAATTCAATGAAGCGTTACTATTGAAGTGGGTTGTTCGATTGCTACAGGGAGAAACAAAAATATGGACAAAAATTATCCAGGACAGTTATGGGAGTACCAATGATGAGATAAATCGTCTTAACCCATGTAAACCGTCCCCCTTTTGGTCTTCTATGGTGTGTGCCCTGAAAGATAATTAGAATTTTTTCAAATCAGTTTTAGGTGATGGAAAAAGCTTCAAGTTTTGGCTAGAAAATTGGGTACATGGAGGGACGTTTAAAGATAGGTTCCCCCTTACTTATGCTGCGGCTGCAAATAAAAATGCAGTGGTAGCCGATTATTGGGATGTGGATTCAGAGCAGTGGTTGTTAAATAAAGGTAGGTGGAATAATCAAGAAACAAGATCTCGTGTAGAGATTGAACGTCTCATGCAAGGGCTTGCTGCTTTCAAACCCATGCTTCATGAATATGATACATACAAATGGGAAGGTAATTTTTCTACTGCGGCTGCTTATGACAGGTTGATAATGTCCTCCAGGATGGCAGAAGATGAAGAAATGGGGAAAAAGCTATGGAAGTTAAAAATACCACTAAAGTTACAAATTTTCTTATGGCTCTGTAGGAGGGATGGATTGATTACTGGAGATCTGAGGCACAGAAGGATGGGGACCCCCACCCAGTTTTGTTATTTATGCGGGATGCATAATGATTCTAGCGTTCATATCTTTTCTTCATGTGCGATCACTGATTATGTATGGAGGAGAGTATGCAACGAGTCCTTACCCACTTGGGGGAATTTGTGGTGCTACCTTGTGGATGGGAATAAGCCTTATATACATATGGTGGCTGTGTTATGGGCTGTGTGGAGGGTTAGAAATGAGCGTGTTTTTCAGGAGACCCAAGTGTATGTGGAAAATATTGTAAATTTATGCTGGAGTCTCATACAGCATTGGGAGTTGAACTTGTAAATATTTTTTATTATCAATAATAGCTCTCCTGGTTTGCTATCGGTGATTCGATCGCATTCCTTTCTTTCTTAAAAAAAAAAAAGTTTGGATTTCTTCAAGTAGTCTAGTAGGGATGTAGGTATCAAATTTATGGAAAAACCTAGGTCCAATAAAGCTCAATCAAATTGTATATCATCGTTTGCACAGGAGATCAAAGGGGTGCCTAGGTCGTTTGCCTTAGGAGGAAGTTTGCTCATAATGATGGAGCTGGCTTGTTTAGACAGTATGATTGGGTTCCCACCATTGGTTCGCAGCTTACGCTTAGGCATACACACGTCTTTTAGAAATCATGCGTAAGTCAGTACATGGCATATCGCATCAATCAAGGGGATGTTTATATGGACCTACTCAAAGAGCTTAACTAGGTCCTCCTCAGGTGCCACGGGTTTGGCTGTCCTTTTTCCCTTGGTCAAGGCCACGGGAAATGGAACCTTAGATGGTTCTTCTAGAATCGGTCCAGGTTCTTGATCTAGGATAGGGGTATCCTAGATGACTATCCTAGGGTTTGAGTTTGCTTTACCACGCTAGGAGTGGCTTCAATAAGGTGGATCCTATGTTGCTTTGCCACTACGAGTAGTAATAAAATTCAGTCCTACCTGGTTCTGGTTAGGTGTGGGCAAAAGAGGTGATTACTACTGATAACCGACATATGATGTCGAAGCCTCCATCCCGTCAGGTGATGGAGTAGAAGGGGCCAGATAAACAAAGTGAGCTTGGCCCTGATTTGGGTTCATAACGCACCTCTGGTTTGGCACGTTATTTGGATTAGGTAGAGGTTGTGAAGGAAGTGCTCTAGGTTGGCAGGGATTTGCCATCTAGGCGAGTTGATTACGAACCTCGGTGATCTCATCCTTGCGCTACTTTTGCATAGTCGCATTTGTTTTCTAAATGTCAGCTAGAGTCTGGAGGATAAGAGTCATTTGATCTACGTGAGTCAGCCTAGATTGATAAGTCAGGTTAGGCCGAGGCACAGGCAGCTGATATGGACGAGGAGCTTATGGTCGGAGCTGATATTGAGGTCTCTGATTTTGATTGTCCCCTGACCACATGAAATTAGGATGTTTACGCCATCTAGGGTTGTAGGTGTTTGAGAATGGATCATTCTGAATGGCGTTGAGGTCTTCGTAGGTCAGAGGAGCCTTAGAAAAGTCAGAATATGAGGTTTCAAAGTTCCCCCAACTAGAGTAGGTGGGTCCAGAGTTTCCTTCGAAACTTGAATCAGACGGGGGTGGATACAGGTCCATCGCCTGAGAAGATCGATTGTAGATGTTAGGCATAGCCTCCCTACCAGAGGGTGGCTGCGTGAATGGGTTTTTCGCAGAGGTGGCTCACTGTAAGTGTCAAGTTAGCTCATCCACCTTCTTCTCATTAGTAGAGACCTTGTCCAGGTGACTAGCCATAAGTTCCAAGTTGACGGAGGAGGATAGGCCTTATGACTTATGTGCTCCATTGGGATTCGTCAATGCATGGGCATTCATCTTGTCGAACATGCCCATGGATTCATTATTGATGAAGTTTTCACACAAATTCTCAAGAATCTCCCACACGGTGTCTTCGTGTTGACCCATGATGTTTCCTCCACAGTTCGCATTGATGAATAATCGAATATCCTCATGGAGTCCCTGGTAAAAAGATTGAACTTGTTCCCATTTAGGAAGTCTATGGTGGGGGCACATTCGCATGAGATCCAGAAAATGATCCCATGCCTCGTGAAGTGATTCTCCTACTTGCTACATGAAATGCGTGATCTGGTGACGTAAAGCATTTGTCCGACCAACAGGGAAGAACTTTCTCAAAACTCAGATTGAAGTTCTATGAAGGTGTTGATTAGATGCGTTTGGGTTTGGTACCAATGAGCAGCCTTATCCATGAGAGAGAAGGAGAACATTTTCATGAGTAAGACATCCTGATTTTAAGCTTTTGACTCGAAGGTCTGGGCCAGACGCTTGAGTTGCTTGATATACTGGAAAGGATCCTTTGAATTACACCAATGGAATTTGGGAATAGCATGAATCATGTTGGGCTTGAGTTCAGTATCAGGACCTCCAGCGGGGATTTGTACTCGAGGTTCGATTGCCACCACAGTGGGATTGTAGTGATCTCGCATCATAGGATGCTGCAGTGGGTTTACAAAGGCTTGAAATAGATCATTGAGGCACTGAAGCTGATTTCAAGATTGTTTTCTTTTGCTGGTCACTCCATGATGACGGATGAAGGAGAATTAGGTTTAGATGAATCATAAGAGATATTGATCAGATTGGGTTGTTGCACAAACAAGGAGGTCGAGGCTTGGCCTCGACAAGAATTAGTAGCTAATGGAGGCCTCAAGGATGGTCTTAGAGACCTCCTCTCGAGCATGCACCAATGGAATAGATGAAAGGTAGAATGTGATGGACCCAATCAAGACACCCAAAAAAATTTTTTGGATGACTATATAGGTTCGGGGCGGATGATACCCCTTAGTCAGAAAGTCGTCCACCTGAGAATTACCTGGGCAGCAAGAGAGGGAGAGTCCCACAAAGACCCCTACATGGTAGAGTGCCTTCAAGAGTTACAGGGTTTCCCCCACCTGACCTCTCTTGTCACTGATGATCCAGGTAGACCAGAATGGGGACTTGACCTCTTAAGTCAACCAGTTTTAATTAAGAGCAAGAGTGCTTATGATTTCGCTTGAACTTTTAAGATGTTTTTGTGCAAAGTGACCTAATATGAAGATTGGTTAAACCAACAAGGTGGGTCAACTTCACCTATATTGTCCTTTAGAGAAATTTAGGTCCCTCTTTTAGTGTTCAAATGAATTTAAGAGCCTGATTTTAGCATTTTCTTGTACAGATCAATTCAATCAAGTCATAGACACACATTGTTTGGATAGATCAATTCTTGGATAAGCAAATGTGTCTTTAAAACCCTAAGCTAGAATCCTTAATTGGCTCTGATTTGGTTCAATTTAATTTATCCAAATGTGGTTCCTAGGGCTCAAACAATAATGTCATAGCCCTAAATACCTTAAGCCTCAAGTAGGTGCACAAATCAAGATTTGGATATTGTCTAAATAAAATGTATCAAATCAGGGAACTTGACGATTAATCTAAGAATATAATGCAAGTAACCCTAATTGATTTTTTCCTTTTTTTAGCTTTTTTAGACTCAAGGGTTTGAAAAGGGTAGATGGAGTTTACCTACCCCTGGAGTGGTTGACGTGCGATTGATCTTCTCTCAATGAGTCTCCCTGAAACAAATCACAATCAAAAGAGATAGAGCAAGTTAGTAACAAATCTAATATTGCAATCAAGAGATCTAAATTGCGCGGTGCTCCTGGGCAACGGTGCCAAAATGTTAGTCACTCGAGATTGGATTATAAATCATTGCGTTGCAGTATAGTCGAAATCTCGTGACAAACAGATAAAATTTATACTCAAAAAGTCTGGTCATTCGCCGGAAGAAAATAGGAATTCAATTATCAAGATTGCAAATTAAGTAGTAGAGATAAGATATTATGATCATAAATTGATTCAAAATAATGTAGCAATAATATCACGTGTTATACTGCAAAAAGAATGGAGTAAAATGGTGATTTGAATCACCAATTACTCCTTATAATAATATCTAATGGAAGTCAATAGCTATGAATGAAATAAACTCAAGTAAGCCGTCTGATTGAATTATCAGACATCTTAAATGTTTAATGAACAATGCTCTCCCTCTTCTTCTTTCTCTGATTTCTTCTTCTTCAGTTCTGCGACTCTTCTTCTATTCTTCCACTTCTCTACTTCTGCTCCTTCATTCCCTTCTTATATTCTTCTTCTGCTTCTCTTTGTTCATTGCTGTTTTCTTTCTCTTCCTTTTCTTATTTCTTTTTCTGCTTCTACTCCTTCCTACTCTTCTTTTTCTCTTCAAGCATAGGGGAAAGGGCTCAAATTTTGGATAAGTGTTAACCAATCCACAATAGAGCAAACTCTCCTCTCTTTCTCTCCTTGGGTCACACTCTCCCAAAGCCTTGCACAGTATTAGGTGATCGGATTCGGATCTAAGCTCACCTGGGACTAGGGATGCGGGCGTGGGTCACAGCTGAGGTGTGCACGAGTAATCCGGTGCACCAGGTTTGCTGGGGTAGTGTCGTGAACGAGGCACGTGTGAGGGTGCGAGGGACCTCACCCCCCAAGTGATTTGAGGTGATAAGCCTCTATCACCTTTTCAATTTATGCGGCCGAAAGCTTTTGTGAACTTCTGAGGTGAGACTAAAGTCCCACCCTTCTTCACACGTCCGCAGCTGCAGTTGTTGAAATCTTGAATTGGCACACTGCGGAGGCTGATGGTCCCAATCGAGGGCCTGGGAGAGGTCCCAAGTTCACTCCACCCGAACTGGGGTAGAGACCTGGAGCAGACGTGGTCGGAGGACTAAAGGCATGGTCGAGGCAGCTGAGGCTGTGGCAAAGCTCCAGTGGGTGACTTGTAAGCACGAAAATGGCCTCACGGCCACATCAAATATGCTCAGGAGGATCGCCTGAGGAAGGCGAACATGGCAGTGGCCTTCGTGGTGCGTAGGAGTGAGTGGAGAGGTTGGACAACCTCAAGATGTTAGTGCGGTGAGGGTGGAGTTCGGTGGAGTCGTAGGGTGGAAAATAGGGTGAACTGGCTGAGGGCTTTTGTTGAGTGGAGCATTGTGGAGCTAATGAGGGTGGTAGCAGCGTGTTTCAAGTAGTGTGGCGGTGAGTAGGCATCGTTAGAGAGTCTCCGGAGGTAGAGAAGATGAAGTGCGTTGAGGGAGAAGCGGTGGTCATGCATGTATGTAGAGAGTGGGAAAGAGAAATAGAAAGAGAGAGAGTAAGAGAGGGACTTAGAGAGGTGGTAGGGAGGCGGACGGTTCCCATGTTGATCGACCGGAGTTGGAGAAGGTGGAAGAAGTGGCGAGGTGGCAACGAAGACGAAGATGGAGGAGCGCCCTCCCTTTGGCTGGGGAGGGTTGCGACAAAGAGAGGAAGAACTTAGGATGTCCAATTTGATGGTTGGACTGCTCGACGAAGGAGATTCAGAGAGGTCACCAGAGCAGGGATTTTTGGTGGTCGGAGGAGGGGGATTAGAGTGATTTGGCTCCCAAAAACTTGCTGAAGAGCTTGGTCATGCACCATGGGATCTTTTATAGGCTGTAGGATGCCCTGCAAAGCTTGGAAAGAAGCTTCCAAGCTGGGAATGTTTTCATGAAATAGGATACCCGAACCTTTGAAAGGTTCACATGACCTTTTGGGAAAGAATTGGAGGCCAAGGAATGCCTCAAATGGAAGGCAACTTCCCAAGGAATTCTCATAACTATTTTGGGAGAGATTAATTGAGAATCGAGCGACAAATCCTCACTTGAAACTCGACGGTGAAGGTTTAACCTTCCAAAAATGTTGTGGGGACCTGTTTCTAAAGAAGGAAAATAAGTTCGGGGGCTATTTGTAAGAGAATTCAAAAGTTAAGGGTCTAATGAGATGAAAGAGTCTGACTAGACAAAAATGCAAACTTGGTCAAAATGATCTCAAATTAGGCCTAAATTTTGGTACAAAACTAATTTGGACCCAACAAAAATAATGGTGAAGTTAGATTTAGGTTTTGACCTTGTTTGGCTATGTAATTTATGAAAAAACCCAAATTATGGCAAATGTTAGCCTGAGACTTTATTTTGGGTCAAGACGAGTTCTGACGGCCAAATTAAAGGTAGCAAAGCCTAGAAAATATTTTTCTATGAATTTGAGAGGGTTTGGTGAATTTTATCCTGACCAAAACCTCAGTTAATTAAGTGGGTCTATTTTTAGGGTTTCAAAAGTCATTTAATTCTCAAAACAGGCGAAAACCCTTTTTTGTCAGTTCTAACCCACTTGTTAGCCTTGTAGGACCATTTGACCCTTAATTAACCCCTAAAAAAACCCGTGGTTATTCTGCATTCAAGATATGGTGGTAACTTTGTAGTTTTAACCCTATTTTCTTATCTTTCTCACAAAATGATTATGCAATAAGTTACAGTCCTCTGGCGATTATGTAGGAGCATTTATTGACTTAATCAGATCAAAATGAGCTAGTTATGGCTGATGATGGTGTTCCCATCAGGAACCTGTGGTGTTATAGTGCAAAACCCCTTCAATTCCCTTAAAATTTCCCTCTCTTTTTGTCTCTTCTGAGCCAGATTTGGGTTATATGGGTAATCAGATCAGAGGCCCAGGCCAGCAAGGCATGAGTGTGGGCAAGGGCATGCATGGCACGTGTGAGAGGACCTCTCCTCGTGCTTCTGAGGTAGCGAGCTATCAGATGAAATTTGTTATATACGTGTTTCTAGATTAACATTTCACAGTGTGGGACTAAAGATCCCAACTCGTTCACATGATGTTGCTAAAGGCTTCTTTGTCGATCACGGCAGCAACTGTGGTTCAATCCTCGATTATTGTTGTATGTAAGTTGGTGAAGAGTGTTTATGTTGATTAGAAGTGGTAGCAGCACAGTTGGTAGTTGAGAGAGGCGGACGGCGTAAAGGATGATGGTGGTAGTGGTGGATATCTGGCAAGGTACCTACGTTAAGAAAATGGGCTAAAAGCCCCAGTTAAATAGTTCAAAACGATCGTCGTTGTGTGTAGAGTGAAATGGCTGTGGTAGTGAGGTGTTTTATGGTGTGGAGAGAGTGGATGGTGACAGAGATGATGGCAGAAGATGGGTTTGTCCACTGGGTCGTGTGCATGGCCAAAAGTCCCAATAAAGTTGGGGCTTTTGATTAGGGAGGCAGGGCGGAGCTTTTGGTGGTGATGGTGTCATGTTTGGCGATTTTTGGTGCTAGCACAAGCTTATCAGTGCTTGTGCTGGAGTTGAGGAAGATGAGGATTTGATCTAGGTCCTAAGCGGCTTGGAAAGAGTCTAGAGAGGGAGAGGGTGAGAGTAGGGGACTTAGTGAGTTGAGATTGATCGAGATGCAATCAACGTTGGCCAGTTGGATGTGAAGATGAAGGTGAAGTCTAGTGAAGGAGAACAACGACGGTAAAGGCATAGAGGGCTTCTGCTGTGGTTAGCGAGGAGCAGAAGAGAGAGAGGAGGGCCATCCATGTTGGCAGTTGGATGGTTAGAGGAGCGAGGAGGAGGAGGTTGCTAGAGCCAAGCCACAGTACTGCTGGAGGAGGAAGATGTTGCTCGGTCGATTCATCACTAAATTTGATCCTGGAATGTTGGGGTGTTTATATAAAGTTTTTTTTTTTTTGAAACAGAAAGGAGAGCTATCGTCCTGCGATAGTAGTCCGGAGTAGTATATTATGTGCAAGAAAGGGAGATTACAAAAAGGATCCCCAAGACTGTATGTGGGACCAGCACTCTCTTACAATATTCTCACAACATACCGGCCTCTCCTGAAAAAGTCTCTCATTCATTGCCTTCCATACACACCAAATAGAAGTAGCCATGTGGACATGTGGTTTCCCTCTCACCTCAAACCCATGCCACATAGAATCCCACTCTAGTAAAGGTTCCTAACAAATTTTTCTCCAGATAACATTAGTGATAAGGCAAGAAGAGAAGAGGTGATTTACATTATCAGTGCTCATCTCACATAAAAACCACACATGATGATCAGTACCCAATCTTCTGTGGCGTAGATCACTTGTGATTTACCCATCCCTCCTGCACAGCCAAAGGAAGATTTGTATCTTGAGAGGAATTTTTAACAACCATATCTTCTTATCAATGGAATCATGTCTCCATCCCTCTTCAAAATTTAGCATTCTGTTATACCCATATTTGACACTATAGATCCCATCCCACAGATATCTGTCCTCCATTCTAACCCTAGGTCTGAAATTTTCAAGGTCTAATAAAAGCCTTCTCTTCTCATCCCATAACCGAGTAGTTCTTCTACTACTGCTAGATTCCACATCATCCAGAATCCAACTGTTGTTGCTGTAAGACCAGATCTTAATGACCGTAGCATTCTTATCAGCTGTTGCATCAAAAGCTCTAGGATAGAGCTCCTTCAAGATCCCCAATTCAAACCATTCCTCCTTCCAGAATCTGAAAGTCCTGCCATCTCCAAGTGATGGTTGCAGCAGATGGAAGTGATCAGCCAAAGCCTTAGTTACCGATTTCCAGAAAGGTGATGGACAGTTTGGCTGAAGTCTGGAAAATCTGCTTTTGGAAGCTCTGTATCTATCTCTGATCAGATCAAACCACGATTTTAGATCACCTTGCAGCAGTTTAACAACCCATTTGAGCAGCAAGGCATCATTAAAGTGCTGCAAGGACTTGATCCCAAGACCACCCAGCTCCTTAGGATAGTAGATTTGATCCCATTTGAGAGGCTGCAAGAAGCTGCCCTTGTGTCTAGCTCCCTTCCAAAAAAATCTCTTCCTCATCAGATCCAATCTTTTCCAAATGGATCTTGGTGCTTTGAAAATGGAGTAGAAAACAGGGATGGAGGTGATCACCGAATTGAGCAAGATAATCCTACCACCTCTGGATAAGAATCTGCTGTGCCAACCATAAAATTTCATAGAGATCTAGTCAAAAATGCAATTCCAATCACCTCTCTTCAACCTGGAAAACCTCAAAGGCAGCCCATGATATCTAATAGGAGGACTGATGCAGGGAGTCATCAGGATGGTTGCTAAGGCCTCTTGCTCCACCTCAGATAAACCAAAGCAGACCAAACCAGACTTGTCCCTATTTAACCTCAGTCCAGAAAGCTCACCAAAATATCAACCAAGTGATGTAAAGCCATCGCTCCATCCATGGATCCTTAAACAAAAAAGACAGTATCATCTGCTTATTGAAGAATGGGAGCCAGACTGTTCTTGCAAGAGAGTGAATATCCTCTAACAAGGCCCACTTCAAAAAGCTTACAAGCAAACCAGGCTAAACTGTCAACTACCAAATTAAATATCATTGGGGCCAGGGGGCATCCTTGCCTGATGCCACATTGAGGCTAGATCCATGCACCACTGGGTTTCCCATTTATTAGAGGGGTAAAGGAGGCCGTGGTAATACATCTCTTAACCCAAGCTATCCAAGTAGGGGGAAATCCCCTTCTTTTAAGCACATCCCATAAATAAGGCCAGCTGATTGAGTCATAAGCCCTACAAAAGTCAACCTTCCACATGAAGGCCTTACATCTCCTCTTATGCCAGCCACAAACCATCTCTTGGGCCAATATAAAAGATTCTTGTAGGGATCTACCTAGGAGGAAAGCATACTGAGCAGGATGGATCAAATCGTGCAGTACAGGCCTCAATCTATTAGCCTGGACCTTTCCGATCACCAGATATAAGGAGTTAGAAAGTGCAATGGGTCTAAATTCCTGGAAAGATTCAGCACTTGGAGTTTTAGGCAAAAGAAACAAATAAGATCTATTAATTCTTTCAAAGCCAAAATTGCCACTTTGGAATTCTCTAATTACCCCCATAACCTCTGAGCCCACAATGTCACATATTTCTTTGCAGAAGAAAACCCGGATTCCATCAGTACTAGGCGATCCTTCACAATTAAGATCATTAATAGCCTTCAATACTTCAGCCACAGAAATAGATTCAATCAGGTTGGCCCCTTGATACTCATTAATCCTGGTCAAATCATTTGCTGTCATTCTCCAGTTGCCCCTACCTACAGTTCTTGAAGATTCCTTGAAGTATCTGATGGCCTCAGTTCTGATATCAGATAAGGAGGTAATTCTCTGCCCCTCTACAGCCATTGATGAGATCAGATTTGTTCTCCTCCTAGAGCTAGCAGCCAAATGAAAAAATTTGGTGTTTGCATCCCCCTCACTTAGCCATAGCTGTCTAGATCGCTCCCTCCAATCCATCTCCAATTTCAGGTCTTCTTCAATTACCACCCCCTGCTATCTTCTTCTGTCAGCAAGATCAAGTTCAGATAGATGGTCCACAGCTTCCTTGGCATCCAGTTCCTGAATTTTCAACAAGGCCTCATGACGCTTCTGATGTCTAAGAACTGAGACAATATCTCCATACTCCTTCAGCATGGCTTTCAAAGCCTTAAGCTTAGAAGCCAATCTGGAGGTGTGATGAGTGGCTACTCATCATGGCTAAAAAACTAAAATTAAGCTAGACACTAAGTAAAACAATATCAAATTAACGGATAAAAAGGGTTAAGTGTGGGAATTAAAGAAAAAGACCTAAAACCTTTACTCTGCGTTAAAATTTCATAATTAGGTCACAAAATGAGATATTCTGAATGCAAAACACAAATGATGATCCATGCATCAATTGAACACATAAATAAGTTTGAAAGGCCAAATCAGAAGTAAAATCAATGTCTTAAATGTTCAATTAAGCACATATAAAATTTTGAAGGCAATTGGACATCATTTAGGATATGAAATAGGTAGTTTACACTTAGGTCCTTCATGCATTACACTCGCGCCCTTAAAAACTCCTCTTTGGACCTATTTGTAAGCTACAGGGACCCCTCTGAAAGGCTGCAGGGCCCTTCCAATTATAGTTCTTTTCACTTTTGGGCCTGCACGCAATTCTTCTACCCCTTCGATCAAGGGTCTTCCTGCAATTTTTCCCTCATTTCAAAGAGAGGCCTACTGCTCTTCACGTGCACTGTAGCGAGTGAAGAACACGGCCAATCTCAGCCGTCCGTCGCTCTTCAGATCTTGATCTGCGGTTGGATTCGAATGGAACTTTCATGCAATTCGGTGCATGCATTCACCTCTCTCCCTAGATCTCATCTGACGGTCAGATCTTGTGCTCAGCTCACCGCACGCTCTGCCCCTCACATCCTCGCTGACAGTACCATCTTGTTTATTCTCACCTGCGTGGTGATCTCAGACACTGAGCTGCTACTTAAGCACCTCAGTGGTGTCGCGCGCAAGGGATCGCTCCCTCCTACACCTCTTGCGATCAATTCGTCCACTCCAGTCTCTCCTCCCCATCTAGCCTCTGATTTCACAGCCACCAGCTGTGAAATCATCACCTTCTCTCGACACTCCTCGTCGCTAAGGACTTCGTAGCACCTGAGGATGACCCTGGAGCCACACTAGCAAACTCTTCCCTCCGCTGGAGTCATCTTCCTCCTTTCTTCCTCAGCCACCGACTAAGGACCCGTAGGTCCCATTCTTCCTGTTAGATTAGGTTTTCAATTTTGCATAATTAGTTTTAGCTATAGTTAAGTAGTTTAGAGTAGAATTGGCATAATTGTTAATGTTTAATTTTCACTGTAGGTTAAAGTTGCTGTAGTAATAGAATTAGGCTTAAATTCCCTCCCCTCACCTCCTCTGATCAGTCCAGATCAGAGGGGAAGAATTCATCAAACCATGTTTCAAATTATCTCCCTCTCCATTTTTTTTTTCACAATCCAGTTCTGATTTTTTCACGATAGATTTTTCTCATCTTTCACCCACACACTCTGATCCAATTTCAGATCTAGTTGGTTTTCAACCTCAAATATGAAATTAGCGTCACAAGCACCTAAGGGGCTTCTCACTCACCTCATGTTTGATCACAAAAGCCCCTTGATTATGGGTCGAATTTTTCAGTTTGTCAGATTTCTTTTCAACATGGATTTTAAGGATTTATTGCTTTCTGGATTTACTGCCTGATCTGACAGATTGAAGCTGAGTTGAATTCCCTGTTGGCAAGGATTCTGAGAGGATTTCTGGTGACAGAAATCATCTTAGAAGAGCCATCCATTAGTTTGATCTTGCATTCACAAGTTACTGTGAAACCTTTAATGAGTTCTCAATACTATTTTGATATTTCAGAAGAACCATACATTATCTGTTTTGATAATTACTGTAATAATTACTGTGGTAATTTGTATGGTGATTTCCTAACCTAAGGAGTACTCAATACTCCTTCAGGTTGCAAGAAAGTGGGATTTGATCTTATGGTTTTAATTGACTGAATTAATCCTTCCTTCATGCTGTCTATAGCATTAGGAAGAATTAATTCAGTGATATTTGTGCATTTAATCTGAAATGAAGTTTTTGATGAGGGTTTTGGTCATCTGAATTGAGACATTTATTGATTTTTGTGAGAAATTGAACCCTTGTCAGATTTGGGATTTACTTATTTGCTTTTTAGTTGATTTTGATTGACTTTAATCCCAGTAACACAGTAAATTGCTGCATCTTGCAGCTACATATTTCCTTCTTTCCAAACCCTTCCATTCTCACCATTTGGATTCACCTTCCTTCTCAAATGGACTAACTGCAGCAACAGTTAGCCCATTTGACAGTGGCTTAAGCTGCTGTAGAAAAGAGAAAATTAAACACCATTCCCCTTCTCATCTCTTGGACAGTAGCTTCGGCTGCTGTTAGAAAAGAAAATTGAACATAATTAATCCTTCCTTTCTCACCTCCTACTGAAATCTAACTATAAGTATACTGAAATCCGATACTGTATATATACATATACAACTAACTATAACTATAATGTACATAATAACTACGTAATTATACTATATACTGAAATCTGATTTAAAATACTATATATATATATATATGGATATAGGCAGTAAGCATAGAAATAGTATATTACTCTATAAGTATATATGTAGCATATTGTATACTATTTAAAATTGTATATATCTATATATATGTAGATTATAAGTACATTAAATCCTGTACCTTAATTAAATCTTTTATATATAATAAATAATGAATTTATTAAGCCAACAGCTAAATAGTTAAATTTTTTTTTGAGAAAGAAAGGAATGCTATCGAATCACCGATAGCAAACCAGGAGAGCTATTATTGATAATAAAAAAATAATTTACAAGTTTGACTCCCAGTACTGTATGAGCCTCCAACAAAAATTTACAATGTTTTCCACATGAGCTGGGGTCTCCTGAAAAACACACTCATTTCTAGCCCTCGATACCGCCCACAGAACCGCCACCATATGTATATAAGGCTTATTCCCATCTACCAGACAGCTCCACAAATTTCCCCAGGTGGGTAAGGACTCATTGCATACTCTCCTCCAAACATAATCAGTGATAGCACATGAAGAGAAGATATGATCTGTAGAATCATTATGCAACCCACACAAATAACAAAACTGGGTTGGGGTCCCCATCCTTCTGTGCCTCAGATCTCTAGTAATCAAACCATCCCTCCTGCACAGCCATAAGAAAATTTGTAACTTTAATGGTATTTTTAACTTCCAAAGCTTTTTCCCCATTTCTTCATCTTCCACCATCCTGGAGGACATTATCAATTTGTCATAGGCAGCCGCAGTAGAAAAATTACCTTCCCATTTGTATGTATCATATTCATGAGGCATGGGTTTGAAAGCAGCAAGCTCTTGCATGAGACGTTCATTCTCTACGCGTGTTCTTGTTTCATGATTATTCCTCCCACCAATATTTAACAGCCACTGCTCCGAATCCACATCCCAATAATCAGCTACCATTGCATTTTTATTTGCTGCAGCAGCATAAGCAAGGGGGAACCTATCTTTAAGCGTCCCTCCGTGCACCCAATTCTCCAACCAAAACTTAAAGCTTTTTCCATCACCTAAAACAGATTTGAAAAAGTTCCAATTTTCCTTCAAGGCACGCACCACAGAAAGCCAAAACAGGGATGGTTTACGTGGGTTAAGACGATTTATCTCATCATTGGTACTCCCATAACTGTCCTGAATAATTTCTGTCCAAGTTTTTTTTTCCCCCTGCAGTAACCGAACAACCCATTTCAACAGTAAAGCTTCATTGAATTCCTTAAGGGATTTGACACCATGCCTCCCAGCTTCTTTGGTTTGCAAATTAACTCCCATTTTAAGGGTTGAAAGAAAGCCCCTTTATGGGAGGCCCCTTTCCAAAAGAATCTTTTCCGCATCACCTCCAGCTTTTTCCAAATAGAATTTGGAGCTCTCAGGACAGAGAAGAAGAAAACAGGAATCGATGTGACAACAGAATTCAGTAATATATACCTCCCCCCTTTTGATAGGTATCTACTGCTCCAGCCCTCCAATTTTGTAGCTATCTTTTCAAAGAGGAAAGACCAATTTGCTTTCTTCAGCTTAGAACATTTCAAAGGTAGACCCAGATATTTAATCGGTAGTGGCACCATAGGTGTACCAAGAGTGGCAGAGATCTCATTCTGTAAACCATCATTCATCCCAAAATAGACCAGGGAAGATTTACTTCCATTCAATCTGAGCCCAGAAACCTCTCCAAACAATTTAACCATATGTAACAAAGCCTGCGCTTCTCTCTTCCCCCCTTCTACAAGAAAAACAGTATCATCAGCATACTGAAGTATAGGAGCTAGAGCCCTATGATTAGACATTGAATACCCCCTTATAAAACCATCCACAGCCAATTTGCAGGCAAACCTAGCCAAAGTATCCACCGCAAGATTAAAAATTAGAGGGGCAATAGGACAACCTTGCCTTACTCCACATTGGGGCTGAATCCAAGAACGGCCCGGTTTACCATTTATCAATGGGGAAAAAGAGGCTGTCGTAATGCATCTCTTCACCCATTGAATCAATAAGGGTGGAAATTTCCTCCTTTTAAGGATCTCCCACAAGTATGACCAGCAGATAGAATCATAGGCTTTTGAGAAGTCTACTTTCCATAAGAAAGCCTTTGATTTTCTCCTTTGCCACCCCATTACAATTTCCTGCGCCACAATGAATGACTCTTGTAACGATCTCCCAGGAAGAAAAGCTGATTGAACAGGCATAATCAAATCCTTTAAAACCTCCCGCAATCTGTTAGCAATAACCTTACTAATAATAAGGTAGATGGAATTTGATAACGCAATGGGTCTGTAATCAGAAAAACTTTCTGCACTTGATTTCTTGGGCAACAAAAACAGGTAGGATTTGTTCAGCCTCTCAAAACCAGAGTTACCCACTTCAAACTCATGGATGACCTTCATTACATCCACCTTAACAACATTCCATAACTCTCTGTAGAAAAACACCTGAACACCATCTGGACCTGGAGCCCCTTCATTATTTAAATCTTTAATGGCCTTTAGCAGTTCCTGTTCAGAAATAGGGGTCACAAGCATGCCACTCTGTTCATTATTTACACAAGGGAAATCCATTGCTGCCATCCTCCATGAACCTCTTGGAGTTGCCTTGGAAGCTTCTTTAAAAAATTTTGTTGCTTCAGATCTGTTCTCCTTAACCGAAGTAATATTTCTTTCTTCAACTTTAATAGATGAAATAAGGTTGAATCTCCTTCTAGCACTGGCCGCAAGATGGAAAAATTTTGTGTTCGCATCACCCTCTTTAAGCCAAAGCTGTCTGGATTTTTCCCGCCAATCCATTTCACTTTTCAGGTCTTCATCCCCCACAATTGCTTGCATTTGCTGCCTCAATTGCTGCTCCTGTTGGTCCAAATTCAGCCTGCACTCTTTCATATCTAAATCCCTGATGACTATCAAGGCTTCCTTCCTCTTCTGGTCTCTAATCAGGTTCACAGCCTGCCCATATTCTTTCAACATTTCACGCAGACCAACCAATTTTGCAGCCAACTGCTGTGTGGCAGTGCCTTGAACATCCTTGCTCTGCCACCACTGAGAAACCATTTGCACAAAGCCTTCTTCCCTAAACAAAGATCTCTTGAGTTTGAAATATGACCCCGTGTCTGCATTCACCCCACTGTCCCAAACCAAAGGCGTGTGGTCAGAGAACGGCCTATCAAGGCTCAAAACAGCTGATAACTGAAAACTCTCTAACAAACTAGGACTACCAAAGAACCTGTCCAATTTGGAAATCTGTCCACTTCCATTCCTCCAAGTATATTCCACACCACTGATGGGAAATTCAGTCAAGCCCATGTTCTGCACAGCCAATTGGAAGCCTGTTGAAGAGCTGTCCATTCTCCCATATGGATTGTCATCACCAGAAAGATAACAATTGAAATCACCCCCTAACAGCCATGGAGTCTCTTGCACTCTTTGATGCATTGCATAAAGTTCCTCCCACAAGACAACCCTCTCTGCTGCCACACAAGGACCATAAATACATGATATAAACCATTCCATGTCACCTTGGGGAGAATGACACCTGCAGGAAATTAAGAACCTATCACGAAAAATCTCAGTTACTGAAATGGCAGACTTTCTCCACCAAAAAGCCATACCACCAGACCGACCAGCAGCACCCTTAGCCACAATATCACTATGGCCAGACTGTTTGAAACAGTCCCATTCTTGACCATTCTCCCTCTCCAAGTGAGTCTCTTGTAAAAGGGCACAGTCTATCTCCCACTCAGAGAGATATCTACAAAGAGAAGCCCTTCTTTGCTTGTTGCGTAGCCCACTCACATTCCACGACAAAACTCTCATTTCCCACTTGAAAGATCCCCACTGACCTTGCAACCCACATATTCTACCATAATAGATTTAGCAATATCTTGCTCCACAATAGGATGCTCCTTTCTTCTCCTTCGCAGCACATATGGAGATCTGCCCACGCCTCTCTTTTGTTTGGACCCACAGCCATACTGCAAATCAGTTGGAGTAGCAAACTGTAACTGGCTCTGCTCTTTAAGCCTCAACTCCCTTTCTAAACTGCCCAATTCCACACTGCAATTCATCTTAGACTCTGCCAAATCAGTCTCAGTAACCTCTAAACAATCACCCTCTAATCTATTTTCAGCAGGTGTTGCAGCATCTTCCATTAGGTCCTTCTCAGCCATAATACAATGGCAGTCCTTCCTCTTTTTGGGCTCAGGAACCTCAACTGCAGGAGGACTCAGGTGCTGCATCTGGTTTGGTTCTTTAAGCCTCAACTCCCTTTCTGTACTTCCCAACTCCATACTGCAGATCATCTCAGAATTTGCCACTTCATTCTCAGCAACCTCCAGACAGTCACCCTCTTTGCCTATCAACACTGATCTAATTTCAGCAGGTGTTGCAACATCTTCCGTCTGATCCTTCTCAGCCATAGCACAATGGCCCTCCTTCCTCTTTGTGAGATCAGGAGCCATAGCTGCAAGGTTGCATCCTTTAAGCCTCAACTCCCTTTCTAAAGTGCCTAATTCCACACTGCAGTTCATCTCAGATTCTGCCAAAACAGTCTCAGAAACCCCTAAACAATCACCCTCTTTGACTATCAGATCTAATCTATTTTTAGCAGGTGTTGCAACATCTTCCATCTAGTCCTTCTCAGTCATAACACAGTGGCAGTCCTTCCTCTTTTTGGGCTCAGGAACCTCAACTGCAGGAGGACTCAGGTGCTGCATCTGGCTTGGTTCTTTAAGCCTCAACTCCCTTTCTGTACTGCCCAACTCCATACTACAGATCATCTCAGAATTTACCACTTCAGTCTCAGCAACCTCCAGACAGTCACCCTCTTTGCCTGTCAACACTGATCTATTTTCAGCAGGTGTTGCAACATCTTCCATCTGATCCTTCTCAACCATAGCACAGTGGCACTCCTTCCTCTTTGTGAGATCAGAAGCCTCAGCTGCAGGGTTGCATCCACAGCTGTCACATTGTTTGCTCACCTCATTTTTGGTTCCAGACATTGGTTTCTCCTTAGGAGAATTATCTTGACAGCAATCAACCTGCCCAATAATAGCTAACCTAACAAGCCAAGAGGTGCCCCCACATCTGATAATGATCGAATCTGGAAGTGAACCAGCATTAGCAACTTCCACCTCAATTCTTAACGACCTAATGTCTCCTTCTCCAATCAGAACATCAGAACCATCACAGATTGATGCAAAACCTGCTAGCATCTTGGAGACAACACCCTTTACCCGCAGGTGCAGTGGTAGTCCAGAGATCTCAAGGATGACCCTCCTGGAGGACACTCTCTGTGGAGGCCGTTTAGATAGTGCCCCATCAAAAGGAGAGACCATTCTCCAGATCACAATGAAATCTTTAAAGATACTTGAACGAAATCTTAATCACTCAACATCCAGCATGCCCAAACCATACACCAAGAATCGAGAAGGGGATAATAGAGCAACTTTCCAGCCCGTAGACAAAAGATCTAAGGAAAGTACCAGGATATGAAGCATATCGATCGAAGGCCTACCTGACATGATCTCCCCAATCAAAGCACCTCTCAGTGTGATCCATGCAGCCGAGATCTCTTTCATAGATGGGATCTCAACTTCAATTGTATGCCTGCCCAAAATCGGTGGTGGTGGCGGCCGAGGTTTATTTTTGACCCTCCAAATAGGACGTGAGACTGCCCGCCATTGTCGCAAAGGGAACCTCCTAGGGCACAAATCGCTTTTGTGTCCTTCGCCCCTGCACTCCAAGCAGATCTGAGCATTCTTACATATCGCAGCCACATGCCCCCTTTGTCTGCATCTGAAGCAGAGAACATCTCCATTCTTCCGCCTCCAAGGACGTCTTTGAGAACGGTCAGACGACCTAAAAAACCTCTCCTGCCACAACCGCTCTCTTCTCCTCCAGGCCCTTGATCTCCACATCTTCCATTCATCTTCTGTGCCCACCCTGGATGGATTCGCCCCACTACCTCGCTCCGCCCATCGCCGATTGCCCACCACTCGCCCTCTCCATCGCTGATCGCCCATCATTCTCCATCGCCGAAGCTAAATAGTTAAATTAAATTAGATAAATTAGTAATTTAGGGTTATAATTAAGTTAATTGAATCTGTAGACTTAGGTTAATATATCTTAAGTAATTTAAACTACTTAAAGTTTATTTATACCTTTTTTATACTACTTTAACTTAGTTTATAAGTTAAACAGCCAAAAACTACTGCTTAAACACAAAATAAAATAGAAATTAATTCAAAAAAAAATATAATAAAAATATGTATAAAATACTTATGTATGTAATCTAACTCTGTATAAGGTCAATTAGACCATATGCTAACTAATTTATAAGTAATTAACCAAGAAAGCACCTAAATCAGCACGTAAAAATAGCCCACTTTAATGAATTTATTTATGTAGCAAATCTATTTAAATTTCAAAATTAATTGAACAATTATATAGTATTATGTAAATACTTTATATTCCATAATTTATTTTATTTTTTTTAATAAGTTATGGCCCTCGAATTGAGGGCCAAAATAGCTTCCAGCCGCAACTGCGCGCAGGTTTCCAGCGTAGATGTGGCGCTAGAATAGCGCCACATCGTGCGCTGTAAACCGCACGTAGCGGTATAACATGTCGTGTTTCCGTATGGTCAGTTGTCACGGCGCAGGGCGACCGAAACAACATGAACATTGGTTATATCGAGCATACTTATGAGCATGTATCTGACTTGTTCTGAGGGGCCGGGGGCTCGGCAGGCATGTGTGGCGTGGGGCTTAGGCCCTGCACTGAGTTAAGAAAGAAAAACGTAATTAAGCGGCCTAATGAGAATTAGGGTGCACTTAGTAGAGGTTTGGTCCCACCCTCTGGGTGCTGTGTATCCCTCGAAAAGCGTGCCCGCAAATTAAACACATTTTTAATTGATTAAAGAAAGTTAATGACAGTTGTTAAGCGCTTCTCAGCAGCAGCGTATTAAGGTTGTTAAGGCAGAATAAAAACACAAAGGAAGAACGTCTGAAGAAGATGTGTATTTAGTAAGGGAGAGAGACAAAAGATGTACATATGTAAATACAAATACAAGAAAAAGATATAAATATATGTACATGTAGTACAGCCAATTATTTGTATAAATGAACCCATATATTTACTAACAGAATAAAACGTCACCATAAACGTTGCTACAGACCTCAGTTTTCCTCTTTAGGTTTGTATATAGTGTTTTCTGAGATCTAGCGACGCTTATATCTGTCACTAAAACTGTTGCATGTGTTACTGTAGATAACAGACTAGTAAGTTAAGTTAATATACTATGTAATCTTAGTCTATTGTGTACTTTCATCTAAGTATTAATATTATAACCTGTAAAGATATAGTTTAAAGCATAGTGAAATTATTTGGTGCTTGTTTATAGTTAGTTTTTGCAAGCATTACAATTGGTTCTTATTAAGTAGATAAATAATGTCCACATTCATTCATTTTTTGAAAAGATATAAAGCTTCTTTTTTGGAATTAGAGGATAATTTTGAGATCAAAGAGTGGATGTAACTCAATAAATTGCCTCCCAGTGAACGACCTGGAACAAAACTAGTAAAAATTAGATAAGTAAATAGTAATGGTTGTAATGACTGGTACTCTCTATAACTCCCCACAATGACACACTCATGATGTTTCAAATCACAACATACTACAACGCATACATCATCACAATCCATTATCATCATAACCATTTTTGTATTATAGGCTGTGCCCTCACCCTGCTGTGACCTCCACCAGCTGGCAAGCATGTCTCTAAACCCTATTTCCCTCAGCCAAGATCTCCTAAAATTGAAATAGGAACCAGCCACCACTTGCTCACCATTATCTCACATCAAAGCTGTATGGTCAGAAAATGGATGTTCAAGACCACATACAAATGACATCTGGAAGAGATCTAACAGCTCAGCATTCCCAAAAAATCTATCAATCCTGGACATGAGCCCATTGCCATTCCTCCAAGTGAATTCAGCCCCCGATGATGGAAATTTGCACATCCCCAAGGCCTGGACCATCAACTGAAATCCTGTGGAGGAGTTGTCGACCACCCCATTAGGTCTGTCACTCCCCACTAAAGTATAATTAAAGTCACCTCCAACAAGCCAAGCCCCCCCGCCTGCAAATTCTGTAGCTAGATTCCAGTCCTCCCACAGTTTATGCCTCCTGTTAGGATCATTTGGCCCATATACACCAGTCACAAAGAAGACACTATCCCCCTGGCCTCTCGTGAATCTACAGGTCAGAAGGTGCCTAGCCATGGAAACCTCCTGTAAGCACAGCATCTACTTCCTCCACCAAATGGCAATTCCCCCAGATCTGCCAATGGAACCACCACAAGGTCATTTGTAGATCCTGCCCTCAACTCTTCCCATGCCCTATCAAAAGCACAGTCATTGTGTGTCTCCTGAAGAATGGCACAATCGATTTCCCATTCACACAGATATCTAATTAGCGACCCCCTCCTGCTTCTATCGCGTAGCCCATGCACATTCCAGCTCAAGATCTTCATTTGGGAATCAGGTCTGTTCCCTTCATAGCTACTGAAGTCCTGCTAACCTTCATCACAGCAGCAACGACTGATTCATCAACCTTTTGTGTGGGAGTGTGCCTTCTTAATCTCAGCTTATAGGGAGGTTTCCAACTCCTAGCAGAAGGAGTCTTTTACTTCGAAAGCACAACTTCAGCCACAGGAGAGCGAGTCTGCAAATTCACAGGACTCACAGAAGGGTCCACCATATTTGAGGTAGCATGCTCATTAATCACATTCATAATCATCCCTTCATCAGACTCACCCAGATGGGTTTTCAGATCCTCACTCACAACTTCATTTGATAAACTCATTTCCTTTCCATTAGCATCCATCACTGCAGCTGCCTCTTGGACTAAGGGTACATCATCTACAATGTCCTGAACTTCAGACCTCATCTCCATAATTCCCAGGCACCCCTTTTCATCTATCAGTTTCCTCTCTCCTGAACATTCTGTCACCACCTCCTGACAGTCACCATGAGGTTGTAGGGAAGGGGCTTTGGACTTCAGCACCTCAGCACAGGAGGAGGTCTTGGATCAGAGACACATCAGCCACACCTACCAGAGCTTCAGTCTTCGTCTCTACATCCCCCAGGTTCCCTACACCATCCTGCAATTCCTTGCCTTTAGAACATTCTGCAATCATATCCTAATTAGCACAATTTGGATGCAAGGGAGGAGTTTTAGATTTCAGCACCATAGCATAAGAGGTGTTTATATAAAGTTAAGATTCGAGCTCTAATTGGAGAAACTCACTTGATTAGGTCATGGATTTGGAAGCCAAAATCCCTTAGTTTTCTCAAGCTCACTTGAGCTCTAAGATCTATTGGTGATAAAGCACCACAATCATTGATTTTGATGATAACAAAACATGCTATATTTAACATTGTATTTAGTGATGAATATTTTAGGCTTAGGGTTGGATGAAGCTTGATGAAAGTTGAGCATCAAGGAAATGAGGAGATGAAGATAGAAGGAGATGAGCATCAAGGAAACGAGGAGATGAAGATAGAAGGAGATGAGGATCAAGGAGATGAGGAGATAGGAGATGTAGTTAAGTTTGTTTTGTTTAATTTTTAGAATGTAAATGAGCCTTCCATTATCCTTTTTTAGGATACCTTTAGAACCTTCCTATCCTCACACTTCTAATTCAACATACAAAATGTTGTTTCTGATTGGATTTTCGGACATCCTATGATTTCTTCAGGCATCTGAGTCTGCCGGGTTAGACATTTGATCTAATTTAATAGACGTCTAGGTTCCTGTCCAGAACCTAGAATCATGTCCAGAATCCTCAACCACTGTCACCTAAGATTTCAAATGTCTGCGCACATATTCAGACTTCTAGTATAGTCCTTTAGACTCCTCAAGCATTTGATATCTCTTTAACTTCAAAAGAACAACAGTCATAATTTTTGTTGTGTTTCAAACGTGTTGAACGGTACGAATCTACGCTAATGTGTTTGGTTTTGGAAAACCTGTCGTTGTAGTTCGAAAGCGAAGAATTCGTGTTCAACAAATAAAATTTACACCGAAATAAAAATTCCGGGTCGAACACAGGGAGGCAGACGTTTGATTTAAAAACTTCACGTTTCTTTTTATTTGTCACGAAGTAATTCAATTTAAACTATCTAATTATTTACAATTAATAAAAGAGAGAGAGGGGGTAAGAGAGAGAGAGTATTACACATGGAAATCAAAATGAGATGTAGAATAAACAAACAATTTATCATAGAAGAGACTGTTCATTACAATTAGAATGCATAAAGCAATTACACTACAAAGCGATAAATTTACTCCAGAAAGCATTAAAAGAATGGAGGGGAAATGTCCTCCTCGACGGTCGTTTGGAGGACGAGTAGATTAATCTAGAAAGTAGTAAATCTATACTAGAAAGCAGTAAAAAGAATAGGGAGAGAGAAATCTTCCTGGATGGTTGCTTGGAGGATGAGCCGGATGGGACGATGCCTGGACAAAGGAGAATGAAGCAGGACGAAGGAGGAAGAAGCAGAAGAACGGGAACGAAGCAGCACACCGTCGTCGTCGCGGGATCCACTTCCGAAGGGGAACGAAAATTGGACTTTATCTCGCGAGAAGCATCCCGGGTGTGGGACAAGCTTCTCTTCAGCTTTGGAGGGGTAGAGAGGAGAAAGAAGGGATGAGAATTTCGTATGGAGGGGGTCTCCTTTTAAAGTTGCAAGGAGTGGGGGCAAAATGGATATTACAACTTCAAAAAAATAAAAGAGGGGTCTTTAGTGACGGATAAATCCATCACTAAAGCCCGACGTGGGTGTCGTGGCCAACTCGCACGTGCCTCCTCGCTTGCTCGCACGCTCAACGGCTTGCGCACGTCCGCCGCTTTTTAGCCATCCGATCGCGAGATCGGACAGCTTAAGATGCTTCCACGCCCGCGCGCTGCACGCCCGCCCGCGCGTCCGATTGCACGTCCAATCGCGCGTCGACGCTATCGGGCGAGTGCGGCCGTCCGATCTCCATCTGACGCTCCACCCGTGCCCAATCGCCGCGCCTTCCAGCCCCTCTCCATGGCTCGAGCCCGCACCCCGCGCTCGTGATAGCGCGCTCGACCACTGCGCTATGGGGCTCGAATGGTCAAGTGGGCGCTTTTAAATGCGAGCTCCCACAGCCGTTTGATTAAGATCCAACGGCGGAGAGCGATCGGGCGCGGGGCCTTCACTAGATGAAGCAGCCATTTGGGCGGCTGAGATGGCACCATGTGGCACTATCTTGGCCATCCATCTTCTGGAAGTTGTAGATGGTGCCACGGACGTCGGATTGACTCAATTTTTGTGTCGTTGGGCTGCGATCGTTGATCCGAATTCATCCGTGTGGTCGGATTTATCATCTGAAGTGCGGATTTACACCATCCTGGCCCTTGATCTTCTAGGGTTCCCGGGTCACTATCTGATGCTACGGATGCCTGATTAGGGCAATTTTGGAGTCGTTGAACTCCAATCGTCACCCTAGCCACATCCATACGGTTGGATCTTTGATCCGAGGCCCCGATAAAATGTTTGCCCTGTCCAAGCACATAAAAGGAGACAATTAACCTCCATTTTATGTAAGCTACTCTAAATGCAAGATGATGCATGTAATGCAATATTTATATCATGAAATGCAATCCTATGCTTAAGAACATGCATAAATAGACATTTTAAGTAGTGTAAATGTGTTTACATCATACCCCCATGCCTATCTTTTGCTAGTCCCTAGCAAAAACTATATGCTATTTATAAAAGAATTAAGTTGGATTATTTGGACTTGAGTTATTTTTCAATCATTAAGAAATTGTCTACTTAGGAACTGAACTTTTAAAGACGCAACAGTGCCCAGGTATCAGCCAAAATGCAGACCGCCTCAAGCCCTCGCCTTATTAAAAGAAAAATTTCTTTTTCTCTTTTCTAATTTTTTTGATTTTCAAATTTTCGGGTTTAGGAGTGGCTTTCTACGGCCATTCAACTCACCCAAAATTTGATGAGAACCCTAAGCTTTAAGTATCTTATTGTGATTGTGATAGACTCGTTGACCGGCAGTTAGAACAGACTTCGGATTTCTACGCCTCTAGGTGACCAAAAAGGACTTCTGCCTAAAGGTGTATCTTTACAACTGGTAGCTTTCTCCCTACTTTTATTTTTTGTGGTGTCAACACAAGGGTGAATCTAGTGTGTATCTCCCCAGTTTATTCTACTTCTCCGCTTCTTCCTAAGTGTTTTGGGAATTTTTAGTGCATTTTCTGAGCTGGGTTCTGGACAACCGGTCGATGAGCTGTTACCATCGACAACTTGCCAGCCATACTCGTGCGGCGAAGTGTGGCTTATTTCTTTTTGTTCTTTTCTCCTTTTCTTTTTGATTTTTTTTTTTTTTTTAAATAGGTGGCTTCCCTGGTCTAAGATTTACCTAAGGGCAAGAAAAAGAGAAAGGTCCAGTGATTGGACTCTGGACAACCTACCTATGGGTTGTTACCCACGATAACTTGCTAGCCATATCACCCTAGAAGGTTCATTAGCTACCCAATTTCCGTTAGAATCGCGAACAACAAATCAGTCCAAAGAAAGTGTGTAGATGCTTAAGACTCAAAATTCCCTCAAATCAGAGGGCGGGTTGATAAGTCGTGTACTTATCACCCAAACTTATTTACTACAATTAAAATAAAATTCAAGTTGGCGAGAACTCGAAAAACAAATCCACATTTTAGTGGATACACGGGCTGATTAAGTTCAAAGACCTGAAGGGTCTCTGTGTTCAGATCT
Source organism: Thalassia testudinum (assembly GCA_037157565.1). Taxonomy (NCBI): domain Eukaryota; kingdom Viridiplantae; phylum Streptophyta; class Magnoliopsida; order Alismatales; family Hydrocharitaceae; genus Thalassia; species Thalassia testudinum. The sequence continues at coordinate 122,659,212 of JAZHRO010000014.1, read as the reverse complement.
TAATGTAGTTTTTCCTAAGATTGAAAATTTTCTTAAACCCAAATTCTCTTTCCTAATTTCGATTTTTTTTAATCAAAATAAAACAAATCTACGGAGCTGACGAATGAATTTAGAGATAAATATCCACCCCCCATGCCAATCTAATGCAATGTCCTCATTGTATTAAAAAGACATAAAATATAGTGGAAAAGCGAAGAAAGCACCTGAATTGCGTAAATGTCAGGTCCGCTCCGAGATGAAAAATTAAAAAGAAATGTATATGTGCTGAGTTTAGTGCCTTCAGCTAGGCACACTATACAAAGAAAATAAATAAAGAATTCACAAGTGCAAGTCAGAATTAGAATGAACAGAAGAATCCTCTGACCTGTCAGCAGAGGTCCACAGATGTGGACCAGATTGTGGTGCAGACCCACACCCCATAATCGAGAATATCTTAGGTTCTGGATAAAAAATACCCAAAACCTAAAATCAGAATGCAAGCGGGGTTGGGCCTACGATTTATGAGGATGCAACCCAAGACCAAAAAGTTGGGTTACAGAGAATTGAAGCTCAAAAGGATAATTGTTGAATGTGTGCTTGAGTTGAACATCCTCAAAACAAATGTCGTAAGGGTTCTGATTTGATGGTTTCAACTTAAAAGGAACCCTTTGACTCAATCTTCTATTTCCTTCAAAATTAACTTCCCAAATCAGAACTTCCAAGCTCCTATTCTCCTCATTTAGCATATCAAATTCCAGGACCTCTTGTATATTCATCACCCTGTCTGAAATCTCCAAGTCTAAATGATGTGGCAGAATCAAAATTGACTTGGGTCTAATTATCTCAGAATTAGAATCATCAATAAGCTCAACAGGGTGTAACTGATAATCAGGGCATTGAATTGATTCCTCCAGAAAATGTGATTCTAGATCCGTAATGTGTGCCCTAATAAGATCAGTGTCCTCAGTTATTGGGCTATCAAATGATCTATCAGATTCCTCAGGCCTAATCGTCTCACAGAAATCGTGTTCAAAAAACTCGTGTGAGACTTCACAACTTGAATCTTCACCATCAGGATCCATATCAATGTATGTCCCAAAATCATTTGTCACTTTCTATTCCAAGGAGACATACGTTTCCTCGTAACCCGGCTTAGGGATCTCAGGTGAAGAAATTCGATCATCCTTCATTGGTTGTTTTAATTCAATCTGGTCAGCCTCGTAACACGTGTCCCCCCTAATAGGTGCCTGAGCGGGTTCGATCATTGCCTTTCCTGAAGAGGGTTCATCCTGGGAATTATTCCAAGATTGAATCAAAGCAACCATGAATCTCATCCTCAATTTCGCTAATTACCAAGTAAAAACTCACTTGGGTTCTTATCCTTAACATCCTGGAGCCAATCGAACAAAGACTTGTTTAAATCATCAATCATTTCAATCAGGGGCTCCAATCTCTCAATGCAAGGTATTGGCTGAACTTCTAAAGATTGAATGATATTCCTCAAGTTAGCCAGAACCTTATCTTGAACCTGGTTAACCTGAACTAAATGAGTTGGTTCAGGGTTGGGCGGGTTTGGGCTTAATGCAGGGAAATTAACGAATTGAGATTCGTTATACCCTTCCCGATAATAGGTCATTTCAGATTGTTGAAAAGACGGTGATGACCTAAAGGTAGTGAAATCAGAGGATGGGTAAGGATCGGTGTATCCTTCTTGACTGTAGATCATATTTGGTTGTGCATGAAAGGAAGACGATCTATAATCGATGTAGCTCTGAGAAGGATAGAAATCATAATCAAAGTGTTCAGGGTTAGACCCTAAACCTGGGGGTCCGAAATTGTATCCCCAATCTGAATTATCCCAACGAACTGATGGTTGATTACAATAAGAGTTGGGATAATCGTCATGTTGAGGATAATTCACAATAGGAGGGAAAGAGCAGGAATGCGTGAAATATGTGGAAGGATTCAAGAGATATAGGACGAAGCAAGGTACCCTGCAATACAAACAATCAAACCTGTCCTTAAATAGGTTAGCCTACAGACCTACAGACTCCCAAAACCCGTCTTGAGATAAAGGAACGATTTGATCTACTTCTGTCTGTTCAATCCAACCAGTTAGAAGGAGGGACTGGGGAGAAGGCTCTTCCTTCGGCTTGCGCCTCCGGTTCCTAGTGTACCCCCCAGCCGTGATCATTTGACTCTGCTCCCCTAGCTAGACATTAGAGTGAACAGTAGAAACAGACTAATCGAAAATAATCTTGTTCTGAGTTCTAAAGAGTGAATTCAATCCTTAAGGCCAACGTCTACTCTATTTTATTTAGGGTTAGGTTTGAATGTGCTTTAGAATGTGATGGGCCCTTTAAATGGGTTGTGCCCTTAATGATTGATTGATTTGTGTGTGCTTGCGCAACCAGTAGTTTTCAAGCAAGATTATTTTTGATGTGGTGAATTTTAAGGTTCAAATCTTGCTTAGTAGCTTTTAAGATTCAACTTTAGGTATTTTCAAACAGGTTTCATTGGCACACCAGGTTTTGCAAGCACGGGTGAAGATATTTTCCTTTAAAGCTTAAAAAGAATGTGGAGTGCCTGGTAAATCCCTAAGAGTTGAACCTAATTGGCAGCTACTTGATGAGTTGATTTTAATTGAAGTGGTGCAGCCCAAACAACTCAAACAACTGGCCACATATGCACCACTAAGTTAGGCACACAAAGATGGTTAACCTAGAATGATTTCTACTCTTTTATGTGTTGCTTTATGTGTACCGGTTCCACAGATCAGAACCCGGTTGAGTAGAAACAAATCAATTCGATTAAGTGCCTTTAAATGTGGGTGTACATTGTGTGTTTGTTGAAAAATTGCCCCACAAAATTATCTTTTTATTTTTTTTTTATATAAATGAAGGTGGAATGAATGTAAGTGAGAATCCAAACAACCAAACTATTCCTAGGATTTATGCAAACACCTAGGTTAATTAGAATTTAGATTCAATGTGGCGAATGAAATCTATGGAGGGGGAAAAAATGGGGGAGCACTTATAGTTGTCTTCAACTGCACTTTACTCCAGTCTACCGCTTGTTGATTCCTTGGTGGAGGTCTCTGCAAAACAATAGACACAAGAGAAAGCTAGTTAGAAAATAAATAAAGTGCAAGAAATGCGAAGGAAAGATCGGAAATCGTTGCCTCCCCAGCAACGACGCCAAAATGTTGAACGGTATGAATCTACGCTAACATGTTTGGTTTTGGAAAACCTGTCGTTGTAGTTCGAAAGCGAAGAATTTGTGTTCAACAAATAAAATTTATACCGAAATAAAAATTCCTAGTCGAACACAGGGAGGCAAACGTTCGATTTAAAAGCTTCACGTTTCTTTTTATTTGTCACGAAGTAATTCAAATTAAACTATCTAATTATTTACAATTAATAAAAGAGAGAGAGAGGGTAAGAGAGAGAGAGAGTATTACACATGGAAATCAAAATGAGATGTAGAATAAACAAACAATTTATCATAGAAGAGACTGTTCATTACAATTAGAATGTATAAAATAATTACACTAGAAAGCGATAAATTTACTATAGAAAGCATTAAAAGAATGGAGGGAGGAATGTCATCCTCGACGGTCGCTTGGAGGACGAGTAGATTAATCTAGAAAGCAGTAAATCTATACTAGAAAGCAGTAAAAAGAATAGGGAGAGAGAAATCCTCCTCTACGGTTTCTTGGAGGACGAGCCAGACGGGACGATGCTAGGGCGAAGGAGAATGAAGCAGGACGAAGGAGGAAGAAGCAGAAGAATGGGAACGAAGCAGCACGCCGTCGTCGTCGCGGGATCCACATCCGAAGGGGAACGAAAATTGGACTTTATCTCGCGAGAAGCATCCCGGGTGTGGGACAAGCTTCTCTTGAGCTTTGGAGGGGTAGAGAGGAGAAAGAAGGGATGAGAATTTCATATGGAGGGGGTCTCCTTTTATAGTTGCAAGGAGTAGGGGCAAAATGGACATTACAACTTCAAAATAATAAACGAGGGGTCTTTAGTGACGGATAAATCCGTCACTAAAGCCCCGACATGGGTGTCGTGGCCTGCTCGCGCACCTCCTCACCTGCTCGCGTGCTCAACGGCTTGCGCACGTCCGCCGCTTTTCAGCCATCCGATCGCGAGATCGGATGGCTTAAGATGCATCCGCACCCGCGCGCTGCACGCCCGCCCGCGCATCGGATTGCGCATCCGATCGCTCGTCGATGCTATCGGGCATGCGCGGCCGTCCGATCTCCATCTAACGCTCCACCAGCGCCCAATCGCTACGCCTTCCAGCCCCTCTCCACGGCTCGAACCCGCGCCCTGCGCTCGCGATAGCGCACTCGACCACTATGCTATGGGGCGCGGATGGTCGAGTGGGCGCTTTTAAATGCGACCGCCCACAGCCGTTTGATTAAGATCCAACGGCGGAGAGCGATCGAGCACGGGGCCTTCACAAGATGAAGCGGCCATTTGGGCGGTTGAGATGGCACCACATGGCGCTATCTTGGCTGTCCATCTTCTGGAAGTTTGAGATGGTGCCACGGACGTCGGATTGACTCGATTTTTGTGTCGTTGGGCTGCGATCTTCGATCCGAATTCATCCGTGCGGTCAGATTTATCATCTGAAGTGCGGATTTACACCATCCTGGTCCTTGATCTTCTAAGGTTCCTGGGTCACTATCTGATGCTACGGATGCCTGATTAGGGCGATTTTGGAGTCGTTGAACTCCAATCGTCACCCTAACCACATCCATACGGTTGGATCTTTGATCCGATGCCCCGATAAAATGTTTGCCCAGTCCAAGCACATAAAAGGAGACAATTAACCTCCATTTTATTCAAACTACTTTAAATGCAAGATGACGCATGTAATGCAATATTTATATCATGAAATGCAATCCTATGCTTATGAACATGCATAAATAGACATTTTAAGTAGTGTAAATGTGTTTACATCAAAACGTCTATTATCTTGAGACATTTAAAAATGACCAATTTTTCACTTTCTATCCAACGTTAAGATTGACCTCAATTGATTATGTCCATTACTTTTTGATTTTGGAATGTTGTAGGCCATTAGACGTCTTTGCATTTATTCAGACTTTTAATTTCTCTTTTTATGACATCTACACTTTTTACCAAATGTCCAATAAGACATCTAACCATATGTCCTTAGATCCCTATTTGGATTCAGCCTCATTCTAGTATCGATCAGTTTGACCCTCAGGCTTTTTCAGACATCTGATTTTATTGTCAGATGTCTAAAACTATCTATTCAGATGTGTATCCTTTTGTTCAGACATCCCTGTACTAAATCTTGAGAAATCTAGTAATGAATACTTTCTCATTGAAGCTTTTTAGACATCCGACTTTATTCTCAGATCTCTAAAATAACTCCATCGGACAACTATCAAGACTCTTTAGATGTCTGATACAGCTAGACTTTGAGTAATTGCTTTGTAGCCATTCTACTTTAATTTATTCCATTCTAATTCAAATCCCAATGACTACCTAGTCTTAAATCTGACCTCCTACACCTATATATACCCACCAAGGGTTGCTTTAAGCCTGTACATCAAGAAAAGAAATACTCTAGTTCTTAATACTTTCTATTATCCTATTCTAAGCTTTTTAAAGCTATTATTCTCCATTGTGCTTTTTTGTTCTTAGAGATTCTTGAGAGCAACATCACTCCCACTCTGATTTTCTACAACACATAGGTTTGTAGAAGGAGAATCACAGCCTATTTTATATTCTATATCATTCAAGGCTCATAGGGTTGTTTACATTATTTTGTTTTGTTAGTTTATTTAGGTGCCCGAGCTGTGGGTTTCCCGTTTCCTCTTCATAGAGGAGTTAAACTCTCCTTAAGGGTTGTCTAGGAGAGGGGAATTGTTTTTGAGGAACACCACCCTCGGATTAGTGTTGTGGTTTAGTGATTCCCATTGAATTGGGGGCAAAATGCTAGGTTGGGAGATCTAAGTAGAGGTTTTTTCCCAGAAGGGTGTCCTCTTCAAATACCTAGGTTAGTTGTTGTGATTGTTTTTACTGAAAACTATTTCACAATTCAACCCCTTCTTCTTGTGCCACTAATAGGATCAATATCAATCTCTGAAATGAGGTTGGTTTGATTCTTCATTGTTTGAACATCAATTCCTCCGATTTTGGAGGGATTTGGTGCTGATTTGAGAGAGATCTCCTCTCTTGAAGATTGGCCTGGGATGTGTTCATGCAATAATGGCAACATGGACCACTTTTTGAGGATGATGAGAAAGTTAGGGGCCATTTGGTAACAAACTCGAAACCTAGGTTTTGGATGTGAGAAATAGAATTTTTAGGGAGTAAAATGCAAACTATGTAAAGATGGACTCTGATTAGAAACAAATTTTGGTGTTAATCTGATTTAGACCAAAGGAATCTAATGGTGAACTTTGATTTGAGTTTTGAGCATGTTTGACTAGGCAATTTGAATAGAAGCCGAGATCAAGACAAATTCTCACTAAATCTTTATTCTAGGTCGAAATGGGTTCATATGGTGAAAGAGAAGGCACCAAACCTCTTATAATATTTTCTTGTAATTTTTAAGAGGTTTAGACTGATTTTACTCTGACCATAACCTTTTAAATTTAACTGGGTTTCATAAATAGGGTTTTCAATACTATTTTAGTCCTTAAAATGCGTAAAACCCTGATTCAGTCAGCATGACCCACTTCTTGGTCTTTAACGTTCATTTCACCTTTAATTAACCCTTGAGTAACCGCATGGTTAATCGACATTTGTGATGTGTTGTCAAAGCAGAAAAATTAACCCTACTTTCTTGTCTTCTCAAATTATATCAGTGCGGAATTATGACCCTCAGATGATCATTTAGGAGAATTTATCATTTGAATCTGACTAATTGTGGCTAGTTAGGACCCATGATGGTGTTACTAGCATACCCCCATGCCTAGCTTTTTCCAGTCCCAAGAAAAATCCTAAGGACCAAACTAGATCTCTAAGCTGAATTTTAATCGTCAAAATGCCATACTGAGTTGTATCTCTATAAATTAGATCAAAATACCAATGATAGGCATAAACGTACTCAAGTACTAGCCAAGATCCAGACCTGAGTTGACTCAACCTTGGGTCTACTGCAAAATATTCTAAGGCCTGCAAAAACTGCCTAGAGGTTCGTTGACCCCAGCAGTTAAAGCACCCGTGCGTATACGTAGCACATCCAAGTTCAATTTGCCAGTGCACTTTTTGTATGAGAGAGAGAGGGATATTTAATTTGAGAGCTTTCCCTCTTCCCTTTATGTTCCCTTAAATCCAATATCAGAATGTCCCTAAACACAGTCTGTATCGGATTCCTTGTACCCACCGTCAATCCATGAAGGGTCCCCAACTTTCGATGCTTTGGGATTGCACCGCTCATGGAAACCCCTAGAACCTTGGCTTTTAACAGTTCGAGATAGTACCGCCCATGGCATTCTATAGCTAAATTCATGTCTTGGCAATCGACATTTCTGGATAGTCTCGCTCATGGCATTTGAACTAGGGTAAGGTGCTTACATGCCCCGGATAGGGTACTTAGATATCCTAGGAGACAAGCACCGAGGAGGCGATATGTTATTATGCATCTTCGAGGGGAATATTTTTCATTCCACCTCTTTGCACCGAGAACTCATCCAATCAACTTCTATCTTTGAGCTGCTCTTGAGCCAGATCTTCGGGAAAACCTATTCTGAATAAAACACATTTGGCATTATATTTCATTAAGCACAATGAACCAGACTAGTGTGTGAATTTTGGGAGCTTAGGTTACCAAGTCCTACAAACTAAAGGCAGGCAACGGGGGTGGATAATCCTTAAGCCATAGAATTAGTACATCAGCTTCGCACTTTCCTCAACCACTTGAGGAATAATCCAAGTCTTAACAAATATGTGAGAGTTTAAGCTCAAGAGGCCTAAGCTCGGTATCCGTCACTTATCTCCTATGTTTTAGCCTTTCAGGTCTTAATTCATCATTTTATCCAACTTAGAACTTAGGCAAGTTCCATGCTCAATTGCAGGGACTATCACAATTTTTTCATTTGTTTGCTCCTTTTTTTCTATGAAACCCCTCCATGAATCAAATTTCATAGCATTTTGCACTTTAATCCCCTCATGTCTAAGATTTGCAATGTCCTCATTATAAATTAGGTGGGTTCAAGTTTAGCTTAGATCGAACATTATAACAGGTTTGGTGGGTGATGAATGGGTCGAGATGACTGTTGCAAATGATTTCAAGCTTCGATACAAGTATTAAAGGTGGAGTTGTTGTTCTAGTGGATGAACCATAAAGTACAATATGACTTTAGCTTAGAGATAGGTAAGAAGGGTCTCGGGCTTTTCAAAATGACCAGTTGCCTCCCACTAAGCACTAAGTTCAACGCCTTTAGCTAGGTGCAATGTGGCTCAAAGAGACTGGAGATCAAAAGATACTGAAGGGGAGATTTTGCTTTTTATAAAAATATGTTGTCGGTGTAAAATCATGTGGTGGAGGAATCTCATATCAAAAAATATTTATTAGTAAAACAAACCACAAAGAGTCAGGTTGTATCCATAGGGAGGAATGATTACAATAATTCACGAATACTTTCTCTTTATATTCATGCAATTATGTGCGGAATCGTTCCCAAATCTAATGAGAAATTAGGTGAAAGGAATAACTCAAGTATGCAAGGGTTATGTGTGAAATTTTACCTCAATAAAATAACCCACAATGGCATGTAAAGTAATTAAACTTCAAGACATTAGTCTTCTCCTTTAGGTTTGATGACATTTCATGCATTTATATAGGGACCAAAGCCAACATATCAGGGTATGAATGCATGAGAGAAATACTTTGGAACGTTGAGGGCAACATGCAACCTCAGGAGAATAAAATATCAATACGTAAATATAAGAGGCAGCAATGGCATTAAATGTAAATTTAAATTGAAGCAAAAATAGAGCTTTGGTTTCGTTTGCTCGCACGATAAGAGGGGACCATGGCTAGTCGCGAGAACTTCGGTGGTGGTCGGCAGAGCAAAGGGATCCTAATGGTGGTTGATTGGAGAACAGTGACCGACAACAGTCATCGGAGAGGAGGAAGCCGCCGATGGTGGTGGTGGTCATGGCATCGATGGCGATTGCGATGAGCTTGTCTAGTGGCATGGAAATGGTCGTGAAGGTGAGGCGAGCTCGATGGAGTTGACGGACTAGAGAACAGAGGGCGGAGTGGCTAGCTGCGTGTGGAGGAACAACGTGAGGTTTGGGTTCTTTTTCTCCTCTTTCTATGGAGATGAAGAGGAGGAAGAAGAGGAGTCGGTGCTCAGGCCGTGCACGGCTGTTGGGGAAGGGTACTGCGCGAGGGTAGGTTGGCAAGTGGTGAGGTAGATGGTTGAGCGGTAGAGGGACGGTTGCATATGGTGAGGCACACGTGATATGGGTAGCGCTAGTGGGCACCGGCGGTAGTGGACTAGTGCTGGTGGTCATGCAACGCCAGCGTACATGCACGAGAGCGTGAGTGGCCATTGGAAGCATGCACGTACGATGAAGGTGATCAGCCCGAGTGTAGCTACTCTTGATGTCTGGGAACGGTCTTGGATGGTTTAAGTCTTCCCCCACGGTCTTGTAGTTGTGCGCGGGAGGTGGAAATAGAGAGAAATGACCTTGTGGCCTTTGTGGAGGTCTTCCAAAGGAGGAGGAGTCATGGTTGTGATTCGTGGGAGTCGTAGTGGTGGGAAGTCACAGTCTTGGTAATGAGATGTGTGGAGCACGGTGATGAACATCGAGGTGGAGCACGATGGTGGTGTCAGCACAGTCGCTACCGACCATGGTGGTGGTTCGTGGTGATGTAGTTGGGGGCATATGGTTGTGGGAGGTCACGGTTGAGGTCGTGAACCATTCACAGTTGCGGACGATGGTGTGGCGATGTACTTTGTCGCAGGACGAAGCATGGTCAAGGGTGAGACACTGTGTTGGTTAGATGAGGAGAGGATATGGAGAGGGGGCTCTCCTCCTTGTGAGGAGGGAGATGATCCTCCTACCATCTCCATGTGCTTGTATATAATAGAGAAATAAGAGAATGAGAGAGAGAGATTATCGAGGTGAGAGAGAGAGAGATTAGACAAAAAATAGACGGTGCTCTCTTTTTCCTTCTTTCTTTTCTTCTTACTCTTCCCTGTGTGTGTTAGTGTGGGGATTTAAAAATGGAAAGTGGTGGATTTGGTTGATTTTGAGGGAAAGAAATTATGAGGAAAGAATATGCTAGGTGATCACATTTTTGTGTGGTTTGTTAAATTATGGTTTTAAGTCGTTGCAATGCACAAAAATGGATTCGCTTTTAAATTTATATTCCTAGATAGAGGAGTATCTAGGGTCGTCCAAGGAGGTGGGTTGCTTGCAAATCAACTCTCTTCCTTAGAAAATAAATCTCAACTTTCTTTTTGGTATTTTAAATGTATAAATTTTTTTTGTTTTGAAATGATGAGGGCAAAATGCGAATTGTGATGGGAAGTACTAACACCTACAGTGATGTAGCTAAAACTTAAGAGATAGAAAATGTCCACTACCTAAGGTCACTCTAGGCAAGTGGTGGCCTAGAGTAATTAGGGAGTGGAAGTGAAACAAGTGTTAGAACAAAGGTAACAATTGCAATAAGAAATTAAAAAGAAGGCAATTCAATTAATCAGAATTTGTGTTCTCCACAAAGACAAGTAGAGGAATTCTTCTACTAGAAATGGAAAATATAAAAGCAATAAAGGAAACACAAATCCTCTTGCAAAATCTAGTGAAGAAGGGAGTCTTCTTGCTCCAAGCCTAGCTGCTCCTTGGCTTGAAAAGAGGGTCTCCTTCTTCTCCTTCCTTGAAAGCTCCTCCAAGGTGGATGCTACCACCTTCAATGCTCTCCTCCAACGGTGGGCGTGCACCACCCTCAAGCTTTCCTCCAAGGTGGCGTGCACCACCTTCAAGACCTCCTCCAAAGGTCTTCCTTGCCTAGCTCGTCCTTTGGCTGGCGTGGGCATAAGAGAGAAGGGAAGAGGGGAAGGCACCAAAGGGATAGAATACCCCTTTAATCTTCTTCTTCTTCTCTCTTGGGCGTGGGCTCTAGGTAGAGTATGAGAGGAAATTTGCTAGCCAAGGATGGTTTGAATGGTGGTGGGTAGTGGTCCTCTTTAAAGGGTAGGATGAGGGGTTAAGGTGACTCTTGAAATGGAGGGCTAAGATGGGAGGATGGAGGTGGTTAGGTGATCCTAGGATTAAGGATGGTTGGCACCACCTAAGGGGTGTAAGGGAGGTAGTTATGGGTGGCCAAGGGCCACCTAAAAGTGGCGCCAACCATGGAGAAGTGCCATGGGTTGGCGCCAACTTCTAGGCTTCTAGAAGGGGGGATTATGTGGATGGTGGAGATGGGTTTAAGGGAAGATGTGTGGTGGAGATGAAGGGGGTTTTTGGAGGGAAAAAGTGGTGCCAACAAGGAGGTAGTTAGGGTCAGTTTGGCACCACTTTATGGTGTCTTTTGGAGGTAGCTGTAGGCTATGTTGGCGCCAAGTAGGGTTAGCTTATGTGGAGCTTTGGTGGAGCTAGTTGGTGGAGTTGTTAGGTAGGGTTTTTAGGTGGTAAAAGCCAAGGGAGCTAGAGCATAGCTAAGCTAAGCTAAGCTAAGCTAGCTTAGCTAATGGTGGAGTGGTGGAGAAGGTGTTGGAGCTATGGTTTGGAGGGAGGAGCTAGATCTGAAGAATCTGGAGTTGAAGTGGAGCTAGCAGCTACTGAAGAGGTCAACACGGGGCTACTCTAGCTGGATTAGCTTGCTAGTTCTTTGCTAGCTACTATGCCAAGCTAAAGTGAGCTGGCTTCTTTTGAATGGAGTTGAGGCGAGCTGGGTCTAGTGCTCTCGAGGAGGACTGAGCAGGTTGAGACAACTAAGGTAGCTTAGTTCAACCAAGTTGAGCTAAGGTAAGTCCCCAGGAGCTGGACTTGAGCTTCCTGTGCTGGGATGAGTTCTTCTTCAGCTGGCTGGAGTTGAGTGGAGCTAGATGTAGCTGGACCTGAGCTGGGGTGAACTCCAGTCAGCTCAACTAAGCTAGCTAGGGCTCCCTGTAGACTAATGGGAGCTGAGATGTGCTAGACTCAACTAAGATGACCCGGATCTGAGCTGACCTGAGCTAGGGTGAGCTAAGATGAGCTCTCTTGGACTACCATTCAGCTGGGATTAGCTGAATGGAGCTAGGATGAGCTAACCGTAGTCCAAGTGAGCTAGGTTCCAGCTGTGGTGAGCTGGACCAAGCTAAGTTCCAGCTAGTCTGAGCTCCTCCTTCACCAGTTGCCTTCTTGAGTGCTAGGGTACTAGGGATCTGGCAATCTATTTATCCCTAACACTCACAAAAACACATTGAAAACAAAATAAGAAATGCAATGCATGCCTAACCTAATTAATGCCTAAATGCAGCCCAAAAACCTATTTGCAATGAAAAAACCTAAGAGCTAGGTTTGTTTTAATGCATAAGAATGATGATAAACTAGTGTTTATCAGTAGGATTTTTTTCTTTTTCCTTTGATGCATCAGTGATAAATGTCAGTTTATCATAACTCTTGTGAATTAAAACAAACCTAGCACTTAGGATTTTGCTCCACAAACAGGTTCTTGTGTTGCATTTTGGCATTAATTAGGTTAGGCATGCATTGCATTTTTTATTATGTTTTTGATGCGCATTTGTGAGTGTTAGGGATAAATAGATTGTCAGATCCCTAGAACCCCAGCACTCATGAAGGAAACTGACGAAGGAGAGGCTTAAACCAGCTAGAACACAGCCTGATCCAGCTCGCCATAGCTGGAATCCAGCTCACTTGAACTAGGGTTAGCTAATACTAGCTCCATTTAGCTCATCTCAGGTGAATGGTAGCTCAAGAGAGCTAATCTTAGCTCACCTTAGCTCAAGTCAACTCAGATCCAGCTCAACTTAGCTAGGTCTGGGTGATCTCAGTTCCCATCAGTTCACTAGGAGCTCTAGCCAGCTCAGTTGAGTTGGCTGGAGTTCACCACAGCTTAGGAATAGCTACATCTAGCTCCACTCAACTCCACCCAGCTGAAGATGACTTCATTTTAGCTCAGGAAGCTCAAGTTCAGCTCCTGGGGACTCAGCTTAGCTCAACTTAGCTGAGCTAAGCTACCTTAGCTACCTCAACTAGCTAGGTCCTCCCCAGGAGCATCAGACCCAGCTCACCTCAGCTCCTTTCAGTAGAAGCCAGCATGCTTTAGCTTGGCTTAGCAGCTAGCAAAGAACTGGGAAGCTAAGCCAACTATGGTAGCTCCTTGCAGCTTTCCTCGACAGCCACCTGGTCCAGCTCTTCTCCATCAAAACCTTAGCTCTAAATGCCTCCAACCCTACTCCCTACTAGCTAAGCTAGCTTAGCTTAGCTAGTCCACCTCCTTGCCACCAAAACCTATTGTTGGGTAAAAAATCGTAGCTCGCGTTTTTAATACAAGCATTGTAGTATAGTTGCAAAATACTATCCAACAAAGATATTGTTTTGTAAAAGTAATGAGACTTTGAGTCCCGATCATTCGTCTCTAGGAGGTGTTGCTTTTCCTTTTGAAATCGATCTTATCCAACTCTACTTTATTTAGAATCGCATGTCGGTTCGTGATTATTACGTATTTAAGTAAGACATGCTTAGTTGCAGAATGGATAGATAATTAAGACAGGCAACTTGAATCACGCAAATATTTTTTTTTTGAAACATTGAGGAATGCTATCAAGATCCAATAGCAATCCGAAGGGGAGTATATTCCATATCAGAAAAACAATTACAGGTATGAAGCCCAACTAGGTATGAGCGACCAGCACTCCTTTACAACAATCTATATGGAGACAGATTTCATAACATTGAGACAGATATATATAACATTTTTCTTATTCATTCAATGAGAGAGTTGTTTGCAACAAAATTATAGATGTAAGCTTATACATAAATGCTTGAAACGGAAATCTAGCTACCAGAAAATGATTGGATACAAGAATCTGCAGGGGGATTTCGCATGCATCATTGGGGGACAAGTAAGACTACACTACTAAGTAGTAAATAAGAGCAGTAAATATACGAAAAGCTAAGCTACTAATCCAACAGAAGCAAGGGCACTCAGAGGTGGTCTCCGATGGCCTTTGAGTGGTTGAGAGAAGGAGGGGCGGCCAATCGAGCTTAGGCCGGCCCATGGAGAGAGGTTGGGGAGTTGATCCAGCTTCCTGGCATGGAGATGGTGGCCTCCATGGTGGTGCTCTACTCGTGGAGGTGGAGTGGAGATGGGAGTGGCTAGCCTAAGTGGAATGAATGCCAAGGAAGTGAATGGGTGCAAATGGCCATCCATTCGGTCTTTTTATAGACCTAAGGGAAGCTCTCTAGAGAATTATGGAATTCTCTAGAGAGGCCTATGGTGGGATCTCATGGGAGAGTGAGAGAGAGAGGGTGGATGGTGGTTTTTAGATCCACCAAATGTGGATCTAAAATTTGAATGGCTCTTGGTTGCTATTTTTGGCAACCAAGGCAACCGCACATGGTAGAGAGTTCTAGAGAACTCTATGCAAGGTATTTTCGTGTGGATGGTGTGTGTGGGTGTGTGTGGATCGAAACTTAGGTGGCTAGGTTGATTAGGTTAGGTTCTAGTGGGTTTAGGTCAAGGTATGTCTCAAATTAGGGTTATAAAAGCTAATTCACTAAGGTAAAGTGCAATTAAACTTGATACAAGTTTAATTGGGTGTGTGGAAACCTAATTGAGAGTAAAACAACTCAATTAATTTTGGTCTAGGTCAATTGGACTCTCACTGAGTCCAATTGGACAGTGTGTGCTGAGATCAGGGCTCAATTGGACTCAATGAGTCCAATTGAATAGGCTGATGGCATTGACTAAGATCCAAGTTAATTAGGTTTAGTGAGGACCTAATTAGGTCCTCAGGGAGTTCTAGAGGTGATGTACTAGGGTTAGGGCACCTTAATTTAGGTTCCTATGGGGTTGGAATTGGGTTTAGGGACCTAGAGATCCAAGATCAAGGCATAAATCTCAAAATAGGAATTGGAGAGCAGTATCAGTCGTCCAATAATAGAATCAGACATCTTATACTCAAAAATCAAAAGTTCAGACTTGTTGTTTGGATGTCCAATTAGAGTCAGGAAGGATTTCGGGTTCTGTTTTGGCTATTCTGCAGAAATTAGACATCTGACGAAGTGTCTGGATGTCCAATAACACTGTAGAAGTGGGTTTGAAGTGTGCGGGAGTTGGCTAAGGGTCTTGGATGTCCTATAACTTGTCTGGTCATCCAGATAAGGGTTGGAACTAGGGTTTTAGGGCTTCCTAGGGTGTTGTGACCTAATCTAAGGGTGGCTAAGGCTTGGGGAAGTCTCTAGGCTATCCTAGGGCTAGGATGGACCTAAGCTTTTCACATTTTACTGCTTTATTCCTACTTAATAGAATAGCAAACCTTTAACCCCCTTACATTATTATTCCTATATCTAATCTAGGCCTTCTGCTCCAGCTCTGCTGCAACTCTCATTATTCTAGATCCAACTTCAGATCCTGCTCCAGATCTGCTTATTGCCTGCAATCAACATAATGCACTTAATCAGCACATTATAACATTATTTCATGCATAGCTAAAGAAGGGCAATAAGGATGCAGATAATGCGTATGTATGCATGAATAGCCCTAACTTATGCTCGGTCCTATCTTAATCTAGGCCAGTTAAGGCCTATGATTGCTGTGCAATCATACCCCCATGCCTAAATCTTGTTAATCCCTAGCAAATGCAAGACTAAATTATTTACTACAGGGGTCCCTACGGGACTGATTATTTTATTAAGTGTATGTGTAAAGATTTTTCTCCTTTCTGTTTTCATCCTATCCTCTAGAAATCCACACAATCGTGAAAGTGCGGCTATGTAGCTTTTGCAATGGATTTGAGTGAAAACTAATATACCTCTAAAGCCTGTACTTGACTCCTAGTAGAACTTCTAGCAGGATAGGCGGACTTCTTCCCTCTGGGTATTCAAGATATTCTATGAATTTCACCCTTGCTTTGGGCTTAGGTAGAGAATCTTTGTGAGAAAGGATTATATATTTGGTGGGTCATTCTCACTTGGTGCTACATAGAGACTAGTTCTACAGAGTCCAGATTCCTAGATTACTAAGTAACTCAAATTAGAGAAAGACGAGAAAAACTATGCTCCCTTTTGATTCCTTTGTATTCATTCTCTTTTACTCTTTTTCTTTCTTTTTCTTAGAGCTCACAACCTCACTAGATTCACACGTATGTTCTATATTTGGTGGTCTCACTAGGCATTAACACTTTAATTAAGTTCTCATAACCCTAACACTAAGTTGGAATTCCTCAGCCAGTATTAGGGCAGTCAGAAACACAAGGAAAATAGGTTAAGGCCATATTTCGTGGAGCTCAATTTTATTTGGTTGTATTGCCTCGATGAAATAAACACTAAATATTCATTCTTTTCTTTGCTTTTTCTTCCTTTTCTAATTTTTTTATGTTTTCCTTTCCTTTTGTCATTCTTTTTCTCTTTTTTTTTTTTTCAAAATTACACTACTGGCATACATCGATGAACTTTATTGAGGAGGCATTATTAGGGATTGGTGGTACTCAAGAGACAATGGGTGGCTTATTTGGTGGAAGTGCCTACTCAAAACACCGGGAGAGACGGATAGGAGAGTGTATTTCTGACCTTGACATCAATACCCTCCTTCAGCTGAGGTTTCCGCAAAGAATGGTCGTAACCATCAACCATAGCCCTAGTTTTATGAAAACTCGCTCTCCGCGTATTTGCCTTATTTGGTGGCTCTCACAATTTCGCACAAAAATGTATACGCGGGAACCGAGAGTGAAAACTATGTCTAATCTCAGAGTATCATAACCTAATTATCTAGGATTCTAGATTCCTCGTGCTAATCTTAGAGCACCAGTGCACTCTACTCTCATCTCACACTATTTGGTGGATTTTTAGAGGAAAATCTGCCTGACTCCCAAAACACGATCTAGGGATTCAGGAAAAGATGCACTGCTTCTTCTTGATAGACTGAAGTTGTTTATCTGCCCTCACCGTGAATCCATTGCAAATTCTACGTGTGTGTGAAAAGTTGTACTGGATTCCAGATTACAGGAATCAACTAGAGGATAAAATCCCTAATGCATTCTCTTAATAAAATAATCTTATGCATGAATGCAATATGTATATATGCTATAAACATGTAACCTCATATAATTTGTACTTCGTGAATTTCTCGTATCGGGTTACAATCAGCTTGACCCTAAATTTAGAACAAAAGGTGAGCGGGTGAGTTGGAAGTGGCTGTTGCGAATGATTTCTAGCTCCAATGCAAGCCTTGGAGGTGGAGTCGGTTGTTCTTTTATTTAAGGTCCTAAAGTATGTTTTACATGTAGCTCCGAGGTTTTCCTAAGTGTTGGCAAGAAATTTTTTAGTTTTTCTATATCTACCCCCCATGCCTAAGTTCTTGCGTGCCCTCATGCATGAATGTAAAAGAAAATAAATTCGGCAGAGGATGAGTGGGTAGAAGTCACCTGGAATTGCTCCTGAAACTATACATTTATCACCGGCCAACCTGTCAGCATGCACAATGCAAAGGAAATATGCTAAAGGAAAAATATGCTATGTATACAAATGGTTATATATAAATGATGGTGGAATGTGGGGCGAATGGTATCTATATGTGCTGAGTTTAATGCCTCCAACTAGGCGAGCACTCAGTCGCACGTCCTCACTACGATGAACAATCTCGTCAGGTGGAGGAGGTTCCTGGGCCAAAAATGGCTTGACGCGTTGGCCATTTACTGTGAATATATGCCCAGATTTTGGGTCCTTGATCTGGACTGCCCCATTAGGATATGGCTGCATCACAACATACGAGCCAGTCCATTTGTACTTAAGCTTCCCTACAAATAGTTTCAGCTATGAATCAAATAACCAGACTCGCTGGTTGGGCGTGAATACTTTCCTCCGGATGTGGAGTTGTGAAAGGCCTTGGTCTTGTCCTTGTATATTAATGCATTCTCATAGGCCTCCCACCGGATTACTTCTAATTCGCTGAGCTAGAGTTTCCATTCTCGACCTCCTGCATTGAGGTCGAGGTTGCATTTTCACACCGCCCAAAAGGCGCGGTGTTCCAGCTCTACAGTAAGGTGACAGGCCTTGCCATATACCATGCAATATGGTAACATTCCGAGTGGGGCCTTGTATGCAGTCCGGTATGCCCAGAGTGCATCGATTAATTTGTCAGACCAGTCCTTCCTGCCTGGTCTAACTATCTTCTGGAGAATCAGCTTGATTTGACGGTTAGACACCTCATCCTGCTCATTGGTCTGTGGGTGATACGGAGTGGTTATGCGGTGATGCACCCCGTATTTCTTTAATAATGACCTGAAATGGGCGTGGATGAAGTGGCTTCCCCCATCGCTAATCAGAGCGTGGGGTATTCCGAATCTCACGAAAATATTTTGCCGTACGAAAGAAATGACGGTCTTGTGGTCAGCCCGTCTCGCCGGGATGGCCTCGACCCACTTCGAGACATAATCAACGGCTAGCAATATGTACTCGAAGCCATGCGAGTTCGGAAAAGGGCCAATAAAATCGATGCCCTAAACGTCGAAACTTCTACGACCATGATGGGTTGGAGTGGCATCATGTCTCTCCTGGTCATAGAACCGATTGACTGACATCATTTGTAGCATTAGGCGTAATCGTGCGTATCTCTGAAGATGGTTGGCCAGAAAAATCCCAACTGCAAAATTTTTGTCCTGAGAAATGGCCACCACATGCATCATTGTGGCAGAAAGATAACACACTGGGGATCTCAGAGTCTGGGATGCATCTGTGGATAATCTGATCCGCTCAAATGTGGAAGAGCAGTGGGTCATCCCAGAGATAGTATCTAGCCTCTGCAATAAATTTGAGTTTCTAGTATTTGGATAGGTTCGCGAGAATTTTGTCGGCGGCAAGGCAGTTCGTGAAATCCGCATACAAGGGGAACTCAACTGAATGAATTGCCAAAAGTGATTCATCCAAAAATTGTTCATGGATAGGTAGGGAATAAGGAATGTGGTCTAGGTCCAATCTAGATAGGTGATCCGCCACAACATTTTGTTTCCCAGCTTTGTTGTGGATCTCGATATCAAATTCCTGTAATAGAAGGATCCATCCAATGATCGTGGTTTGGCATCCTTCTTTGCCAATAAGTGCCAGAGGGTGGACTGGTCAGTGAAGATGATGACCTTGGACCCTAATAAATATGATCTGAATTTCACCAACCCGAATACTACTGCTAGTAGTTCTTCTTTGGTGACAGTGTAATTACACTAAGCCTCATTCAGCGTCTTGCTAGCATAGTATATGACAAAAGGTTGTTTCTCCCGACGCTGGCCTAAAACAGCACCGACGGAAAAATCAGAGGCATCGCACATCATTTCGAAATCAAGCGACCAGTCAGGTGGTTGGAGAATTGGGGAGTCAGAAACAGCGCTTCGTAAAGTCTCGAAGGCGCTGAGACACGAGGTATCAAATTCAAATGGGACATCGGTAACTAGGAGATTCGTCAAAGGCTGTGCAATTTTTGAAAAATCACGTATAAATCTCCGATAGAAGCCGACGTGGCCCAAGAATGATCTAATCTGCTTGACCGAGCTAGGTGGCGATAAGTGGGAGATAATCTCTGATTTAGCCCAGTCGACCTCGAGTCCATTTTTGGAGATCCTATGCCCTAGTACTATGCCATCCCTCACCATGAAATGGCTTTTCTCCCAGGATAGTACTAAGTTTACCTCAATACATCATTTCAGGATCTTGGTGAGGTTATCAAGACAAGACGCAAAATCATCTCCAAAAATAGAGAAATCATCCATGAATACCTCTACTTAATCCCCAATCATGTTGGAGAAGATAGGCATCATACAATGCTAAAATGTCGGTGGTGCGTTGCAGAGGCCAAAGGGCATCCGCCTGAAGGTGAATGTTCCAAAGGGGCAAGTGAATGTGGTCTTGTCCTGATCTTCCAGGCTAATTGCTACCTGATTATACCTAGAGTATCCATCCAGAAAGCAGAAGAAACTACGTCCGGCTAACCGTTCCAAGATCTGATCGATGAACAGCAAAGGAAAGTGATCCTTCTAGGTAGCCATGTTCAGTTTTATGTAGTCAATGCAGACCTGCCAAGATGTCGCAGTGCAGGTCGGGATGGATTCGCCCTTATCATTTTTTATGACGGTGAGTCCTGCTTTCTTGGGCACTATCTGAATCGGACTCACCTACTGGCTGTCTGAGATTGGATATACAATGCCTGCATTCAGCCATTTCGTGATCTCCTTCTTAACAACCTCTAGCATATTCAAGTTTATTCGTCTTTGAGGTTGTCTCGAAGGTTTCACCCCCTCATCCATGTAAATGTGATGAGTGCAATACGAGGGGCAAATACTGCGGAGATCAGCAACACTCCACCCGATAGCAACCCTATGGTCTTGAAGTGTAGAAATTAATTGATGCTCCTGTTCTTGGGTTAAGTGGGCATTAATAATGACCGGATATGTTTCACTTTCGCCCAAGAACATGTACTTGAGTGAGTCAGGTAAGGGCTTTAATTCAATTACGAGTGGGTCAGAATTAGAACTGAGAGTGGGAGGAGCATAATCGAGGGTGGGAATCTGCTGATCCATGTACATGTGAATTCCCGCTGAGTTGCTCCCTGTGAAATTTGTTGTGACTGCGTTAATGGGAAACCCGTTAGACGTAGTCACATCTTCTTGTAATAACGGGGGCAATTCAGTAATATATGGATCAAGATAGCTGGATTCAGTGGTGCTGTGGTCAGAAGTGCACCCAAAATAGTTAGATCCTCAGGGAGATATGTGTAATGCAGTGGTCTTGGTCTCGTGTGGATCGAGGTCTGAGAACCCAGATAGTGTAGATGAATGAGACATTAGGTCATCACAAAGGAACCCAATGTTACCACAGTAAGTTGAATCTTCTTCTTCACCATCCTCCTCTATTTGATCACAGTCGAAGTTCTTTGCTACCCTGGATATGTCTAGTCGAAGTTGCTCATTGCCTAGGGCAATCTCCATACACCCGAATGCACAATCGATGTTCGCTTGGGCTGTCGCCAGAAATGGGCGACCCAAAATAATTGGTGCATCGCGGAGATTAGGAGGAACTTCCATATCGAGAATGAAAAAATCTGCGGGAAAGCAAAACCCGCGGACTTTCATGATCACGTTCTCAACCACCTCCCTCGGTGTTTTGACTGATCTGCCAACCAGCTAAATCGTAGTCTAGGTGGGTTACAACTCCCCAAATTGAAATCAATCAATTATGGCGGTGGGAGTTAAGTTGATGGATGAACCCAAATCTAGAAGGGCCTGATCGAATGGAGAATCCTGCAAGAAGCAAGATATGAGTGGGGTGCCAAGGTCTTTCTTCTTCGACGATAGGTCAGCTAGAATCACGGTGCTAGCTTCTTTCGACAGTACCGCCTGTCGTCCAATTCTCGACTGTCGCTTTGGGGTACAATAGTCCTTGAAGAACCTAGCGACAGCGGGAATGTGATTGATAGCCTCAAGGAGGGGGACCTGAATATGTACTTCCTTAAACATCTATTTCAGGTCCTCGAAATTCTACGTGTCCTTTTTTCATACTACATTTCATGTCAGAGCCTCAGGAAAAATGACAGGAATCTTAGGGTTAAGTGGCCTCTTACCCTTATCTACCGCAGGTGGTTCCTGAGATGATGAAGGGTTCGAATCTGCCTGTGGCGAAGGGTGGGAAAAATCAGAACCCACCTGCCTATGCGGTGGGTCGAATGTCTTCCTTCCGCTCCGCAATGAGACAGCATGTGCGTCAGCTTGCTGTCCATGAGGTGGTGAAGGGGTGGATGGGGCAGAATATGCAGCATTCTGCAAAGGTGGCTGGCCTTGCGAATAACCAATCGGTGTAGGAGGCGCCTGTAGTATGGAGTGTGCCTATCCCTGCGGTGCTTGAAACCTAGGCAGGGCACCCTGGTTCTACACATATTGAGGATTTAGGACAGGTTGGGAGGGCAAGGCTCCCTAAGTCCTATGCTCCTGCAACAGCTGGTTCTACGTATTTTGTATGGTCTGAATCTGATCAGCCATCACCTTCATTATCTGCAAGCTATCTTGTGTAGACTTCCTCATCGATTCTTGAAGCTCCTCTTTTAGCGCCTCTAAAGGGTCGGCCCGCTTTGGAGGGTGGTTGGCAGCTTGGTGCAGCGGCTAGTATAATGAGCAGGGTTGCTGCTGCTAAGACGGGAATGGTTGTTGCCTAGGATACGTGTTTTGCACATTCCCTCATTGCCTGGTCTGGTAGTGTGGATCTTGACGTGGTCTCTATGAATTACCAGAACAGGAGAAGTTCGGATGCTGACGCCAACCAGTGTTATATGTCTCCGAGTACGGGCTATTACGCCGGTATCCTTGGATAGTGCTGACGTCCTCGTAGGCCGAAGATGTCTGAGACGTATATCCGTCAAGGAGATACGCATTACAATCTATGGGTGGTGCGTAACCCTGGTCGTAGGGTGCCAGATCTAGATTATTCATGGGATCTTGATATGCGAGATCTCGTAAATTCGAAGAAGATGCATTCCGAGTGAGTAGATTAACTCGAGCAGGTGGAGCTCAGGGTGCATAAGAGGATCTTGCGGTGGCAGAGCTCGAGTCGGATTGACCTTGACTGATCTGGTCAATGTTCTTCTCAATTAGGTTTATTCTATCCAGCTGCTTGATGATGATATCCATGTTAGCTCGAATAGAATCGGTGTGAGCCTTGTGGACACCAACTCGCAGCTGACCAGGCCGCTGGAACTGGTTCATAGATGTGGCATTCATTGAGTTCTCCGCTAATGATTCAAACAGCTCAAATGCGTTGTTCTCGTCTTTTGCAAGAAAATTCCTGCCGCTAGATGCATTGGCCAAATACCGATGTGTGTCATCTAGCCCATGGTAAAAAATCTAGGCTAAGTCCCATCTAGGTATACCATGATGCAGGCATTTCTGGAGAAGGTCGTGAAATCTATCCCATGCTTCATGTAATTTCTCCCTAGCTCCCTGGGAGAAAGTCGTGATTACGTGCCACATTGCATTTGTTTGACTGATTGGGAAGAACTTTTGTAGGAATTCACGTCGTAATTCCGACTAGCTTCCAATTGGCTTCCCAAAAGTCTTGAACCAGTATGAAGCTTTGCCCCTCAATGAGAATGAGAAAAGCTTCATCAGAACAATCCGGAGATCAACATTCCTGGGTCAGATCATTTTAGCGAGTCGACTCAGGTCCTCAAATTGCTGGAACAGATCTTCACTTGAGTTCCAGTAGAAATGAGTGCTGATCAACCCAATTACATTGGGCTTGAGCTCAAACGCATCTCCGCCTGTGGGAATTCTGACTAGCAGTGCGATGATAAGTGCGGCTGGGTCGTAAAAATCCCGCAGTTATTCTCCTCGCGGCAGGTGCTGCATCCTGTCAAGCGCCATCAGAATGCGATCCATGCTCTACTGATGCCGCTCCTCAAATTCGGCGACCCGGGCTTCCAGACGAGCTATCGGGTCCAAATTCTCGATGTCCTGACCCAGTCTAGGTCCAGGTCCAGGATTTGCCATGGTGGCTCTTGGAGTAGAAGAAATGGGGGGAGAAGATGGTCTGGGCGAGGTGACTCACCTCCTTGGGAGTGGCTCCCAAGGTCCAACCAAGCGAGGTCGAAGTGATCTCCTTCTGTGCATACACCGCCCAACCCCTGGGTTAGTGTAGCCACGCAGGACAAGGCTAAGGCCCTGTCAATCAAATGGTCCTTATAGATTTGGTTACTAGATTTTTCGTTATGGATTTAAATTCCTAAAGATAAGTTCATCGTACAACTGACTGAAAGTGAATCCCACCTCTCAAGCTAACCCAGCCAGTCTGGTTACGAGGGGACTAAGGGGAAGGTTCTTCCTTTGGCTTACACCTCTGGTTCCGTTCACCCCTGAGCTGTAATCGTTTGACACTACCCCACAGACTTAGTAACTAGGTTTGGCAAGAGAGATTAGAAACACCCAGTAGTACGACAACGAACTTGGGTTGATTTCGTGTTTTAGAATTAATTTCTAACCCATTTTCTTCAGTGGGGTTTGTGGTGAGTGGCCCACAAGGTGACCAAGCTCAGCGCTAACTAGACTTGATTAAGTCTAAGTTAGCCCAATGTGTGGTCTCTAGTTGTAACCGAAAGGGTTTGACCTAGGTTGCATGCACTTCTAGGGTTTTTCTCTGTTTCAGCAGACCACAAAATTAATGTTGATTTTCTGATAACAATTGGAATCAAATTAATTTTAAATTTTGGGATTAGATTCCTTTATTAATTAGTTTTTCAGAGACTACTTTTTTGGAATTCTTACTATTTCAACCGAACTTTTAGGGAATTTTGAATATCAGAAGGTTAGATTTGTAATTTTGACCCCTAGTCAGGTTTTCACTTTCAAACAGAATCAAATGACCTTCAAAAATTTGGGAAAAATATGTAAAACAAACTCAATGATATCTGCTTTCAAACCACACCTTTTTTAGTCAAAACAAATTCATGAATTGCTCGAAATTGCCTTTTGAAATTTGAAAAATTTTGAATCTAGGTCAGTCTGACCCCCGTTCACTTGACAAATTTTTAAAAGTTGTATTCTTGGAATTTTATCAAAATAATGATGGTGTTTGAAAGATGGTTTGAAAATGAAGATTTAACCCAAATTTCATAATTTTTCGCTTACTATTTTTTTCAGCAATTGAATTTTTAAGTCAAGCTTAAAATCTGGCTGAAAATCAGGAGATGGTGAAGAAGCTTTTTAAAGAGGTTTGAATTTGAAATTTAAGCCTTCACCAAAAAGATTTTTTTTTTCTTTTCGAAACTTTTGCACTTTTTTTGTTTTAAAAAGAATTTTTTAAAAGATTCCTTGAAATATCTTTTTTTCTTCATTTTTTTCAAAGTAACCTAGATTCGAAAGGAAACCTAATCCAAATTTTTTTCAAAATTTTCTTTTTGATTTTTTTTTCTTTTTTCGTGAAAATGAGAGAAATCTTTTTCTTTTCACAAAGAATTTTTCAAAGAAAATTGCAGCAAGTAAATCTACTCCTAGGGTTCAGAAAGAGAAGCCTAATCTAAGATAGATGATCTGCACCTGATTTTTCTTCACTACGCTCCGTGTGTGCGCAGATCCCATTTTAGTTCCATGTTGTCCTACACATCAAAAATGAAGTAGAGGTAGATTTGTTAGTGACAAATTAAAAGATCGAAATCAAGAAAAATGACGTTACCTCCTAGGCAATGGCGCCATTTTGTTGGGTAAAAAAATCGTAACTCGCATTTTTGATAAAAGCATTGTAGTATAGTTGTGAAATACAATCCAACAAGGATATTGTTTTGTAAAAATAACGAGACTTTGAGCCCCGGTCATTCATCTCTGGGAGGCGTTGCTTTTCCTTTTGCAATCGATCTTATCCAGCTCTACTTTATTTAGAATCGCATGTCGATTCATGATTCTTACGTATTTAAGTACGACATGCTTAGTTGCAGAATGGATAGACAATTAAGCCTGGCAACTTGAATCGCACAAATATGATAGCAATCAATAAGCTCATTGTGATTTCATAACATGGAGACAGATATATATAACATTTTTCTTATTCATTCAATGAGAGAGTTGTTTGCAATAAAACTATTGATGAAAGCTTATACATAAATGCTTGAAACAGAAATCTAGCCACCAGAAATTGATTGCATAGAAGAATCTACGAGGGGATTTCGCATGCATCATTGGGGGAGAAGTAAGACTACACTACTAAGCAGTAAATAATAGTAGTAAATATACGAAAGCTAAGCTACTAATCTAGCAGAAGGAAGGGCAGTCGGAGGTGGTCTCCGATGGCCTTTGAGTGGCGGAGAGGAGGGGCGGCCAATGGAGCTTAGGTCGGCCCTTGGAGAGAGGTTGGAGAGCTGATCCAGCTTCCTGGCGTGGAGATGGTGGCCTCCATGGTGTTGCTCTACTCGTGGAGGAGGAGTGGAGATGGGACTGGCTAGCCTAAGCGGAATGAATTCCAAGGAAGTAAATGGGTGCAAATGGCCACCCATTGGGTCTTTTTATAGACCTAAGGGAAGCTCTCTAGAGAATTATGGAATTCTCTAGAGAGGCCTATGGTGGGAGCTCGTGGGAGAGTGAGAGAGAGAGAGTGGATGGTGGTTTCTAGATCCACCAAATGTGGATCCAAAAATTGAATGGCTTTTGGTTGTTATTTTTGGCAACCAAGGCAACCACACATGGTAGAGAGTTCTAGAGAACTCTAGGCAAGGTATTTTCATGTTGATGGTGTGTGTGGGTGTGTGTGGGTCAATACTTAGGTGGCTAGGTTGATTAGGTTAGGTTCTAGTGGGTTTAGGTCAAGGTATGTCTCAAATTATGGTTATAAACCCTAATTCACTAAGGTAAAGTGCAATTAAGCTTGATACAAGTTTAATTGGGTGTGTGGAAACTTAATTGAGAGTAAAACAACTCAATTAATTTAGGTCTAGGTCAATTGGACTCTCACTGAGTCCAATTGGACAGTGTATGCTGAGATCAGGGCTCAATTGGACTCAATGAGTCCAATTGAATAGGCTAATGGCATTGACTAAGATCCAAGTCAATTAGGTTTAGTGAGGACCTAATTAGGTTCTCAGGGAGGTCTAGAAGTGATGTACTAGGGTTATGGCACCTTAATTTAGGTTCCTATGGGGTTGGAATTAGGTTTAGGGACCTAGAGATCCAAGATCAAGGCTTAAATTTCAAAACAGGAATTGGAGAGCAGTATCAGACGTCTAATAATATAATCAGACGTCTTATATTCAAAAATCAGAAGTCCAGACTTGTTGTCTGGACGTCCAATCAGAGTCAGGAAGGATTTCGGGTTCTGTTTTGGGTATTCTATGGAAATTGGATGTCTGAGAAAGTGTTTGGACGTCCAATAACATTGCAGAGGTGGGTTTGAAGTGTGCGGGAGTTGGCTAAGGGTCTTGGATGTCTTATAACTTATCTAGACGTCCATATAAGGGTTGGAACTAGGGTTTTAGGACTTCCTAGGGTGTTGTGACCTAATCTAAGGGTGGCTAAGTCTTGGGGAAGTCTCTAGGCTATCTTAGAGCTAGGATGGACCGAAGCTTTTCACATTTTACTGCTTTATTCCTGCTTAGTTGAATAGCAAACTTTTAACCCCCTTACATTATTATTCCTACATCTAATCTAAGCCTTCTGCTCCAGCTCTACTGCAACTCTCGTTATTCTAGATCCAACTTCGGATCCTGCTCCAGATCTACTTATTTCCTTCAATCAACATAATGCACTTAATCAGCACATTATAACATTATTTCATGCATAGCTAAAGAAGGGCAATAAAGATGCAGATAATGCATATGTATGCATCAATAACCCTAACTTATGCTAAGTCCTAGCTTAATCTAGGCCAATTAAGACCTATGATTACTGCGCAATCACCTACTACCCAACTATCTAAGCTCCAGCAGAAAGACCACCTAGTCCTACTTTATTTTGATGCCAACTATCCCTTCCATCACCACCCTGCATCCACCATCAAAACACATCTCCACCCTCCATTTTTTCCCTCCAAAATCAATACCTCCTAGAAGGTATTTTTGGAGAGAAAACCAAGGCAGTTCTTCATTTTTCTCCCATTTCTCCCACCAAAAATTTGCAAGCACCCCTTCATTTCCCTCCAAAATAAAACCATAACACCCTCCTTCCCATCATATAAATACCCTACCCTACCACGACATAATTCTCATCCTCCATTAGTGTGAATTCTACCTTATGCCCACCTAAACCTACGGCCAAGGAAGGAGAAGAAGGGAAGAAGATTAAGGGGGTATCCTTCCTGCCCCCTTGGTGCCTTCTTCCCCTTCTCTCTTATACCTTTAGCCATGCTAAGGGGGAGGACTTCCATCACTTGGAGGATGGCCAGGCATTGAAGGAGGAAGTGTGGTGGATGCCCACCCTTGGAGAGCAAGTGCACGCCCCCTTTGTGGGCCTGCTTTGGAGGACATCATCTTGGAGGAGCCTTTCAAGAAAGGAGAAGAAGGTGTTTCTTTTGAAGTCAAGGGCCTACTAGGCATGGTGCAAGAAGCCCCTCTTCTTCAACATATTTATCTAGAGGATTTGTGTTTTTATTTTCTTTCATTTTCAAGTAGAGTAGAAGCATTCCACTATGAGTTTTGTGTAGAACAAGTTTCTATCAATTCAAGTTGCCTTCATTTCAATTCTTGTCGCATTTGTTTTCTTTTTATCTTGATCTAGCACTTTTTTAGTCCTTCTCCCTAGTCACTCTAGGCCTCCACGTGCCTAGAGTGAGCTTAGGGAGAGGCTTTTCTTATCACCTTAGTAATAGTTTAGTTAATTTGGTGTAGATCACTTTTCTCACCAAAAATTTTGCGAGTGCCCATTGTTTCAAATGCATAAAAACTACATATTTGAAAATACCAAAAAGAAAGGTGATTTCTATTTTGAAGCAAGAGATTTGACTTCGCAAAAAGTTGCCTCCTTGGACGACCCAAGATACCTCCCTATCTAGGTTTTAAAAATTTGAGAGTTGATCGGTTTGACGTGTTACAACGACGTATTTTACAATCCGCGTAAAATCCGTAACACTTTTTGGCATCGTTGCCGGGGAGGCATGGCCTTGCAAATTGTTTTTCTCTTGCTTGAAGTGGATCTCAACCCCTTGCCTCTCTTCTTTTTTGTGTGTGTAGGAACTACAGGAACAAAGCGGGAATTTGGAAGCGAAGGCTCAAAGTTCCTTTTATTCCCAGGATTCTACGTTGGTTTCTTCTTTCTTGTCACACTTAGCCTAAAAGATTACCAAAATACACTAAACTTGGCTTTCAGGATCTTAAACATCAAATTTTGGTAGAGTGGTACCTTTAAAACCCATTGTTTGATTGATTGCCCCATTAAACACCACTCTACCTTAAGTGTGAGTGTACTACTTTTCAGATCCAGACCTCTGTCTGGATTTGAAAAATCAATTCTGAACACCACAGGTCTCTTAAAATCTTGGAATTTCACATAGAGATTCCAAATCATGTTGGGAATATCTATTCCAAATTCTGAACTAATTGGCTTTGTATTTCATTTTTAAAACTTTGTGGACTACAGAGGGGTCACACCCTCTAATCTTCCTATTTTTTTACTATCTGCAAATTTTTAGAATTTTTATACTCATCCAATTTTTGTGAAATTTAGCTTTTTTGAATTCTTGTGAAATTATACACATCACCAAAAATTAGCAAAAGTTTCTGAGGCCGGTGGTGGTACTGAAATGTCCAAAATATCCACAGGTATCATTTCTGGACTTCGACACCAACATAAGGAAAAATTCAAAGCAAATATCAAACAAATTCATAAAATCTTAGAAAAATCTTTTCTGGAATCCTTGTTTGATTTTCTTAAAAGTTGTGGTGTTTGATTTGTTTAGACCACTAATTAATACAGAAAGCCTAAAAGACATCCATCATAGTAATTTACTGTCTTAGGGCTAATTGGATTAGGGTTTCTTTCCTTCTTTTTAGCCCCACAACATAAAGGAAACATATCCTTACCCATACAACTTGATTTCCTCTTTTTTGTGGATCTCAAAACTTATTTGAAGTCTTAAGAAAGGAAATCCTAAAATGCACTAATTTAAAGCAAATCCTGAAAGACAAAAATACAAAAAATTATGTGACAACTTGCTTTCCATTGGAATTAACTTTCAAATTCCTCTACACACTAAAAATTGAAATAACAGGGCATTACCCAAAATCAACGCCCCTCACAGTTCGTGTGCACTATAGTATCCTAGAGCTAACTAAATCCACCACAACAACAAAACCAAGAGAATTTGGCCTGTAACGAACCATAAAGGAAGAAGAAAATACAAGACCAAGGAGTTTGGCTAGGACTGTATTTTCTTCTTCCTCTACAAACCCCTTTTCCTTTATGGTCAACCATTTGGTTTGACTACAACAAAACCAAGAGAATTTGGCTAGGACTGTGACGAACCTAACCAACCAAGGGCATAACCCGCCACCACGCCAGCAGCCTGTCATTCCTCTTAAGGATTTTTATGATCCTTCCAACTACGAGGAAAGACCTGGGGTGGTCATACCATAAGGGGATCTTGAGATCAAACCAGCTATTCTTAACCTGATCAAGCATTTCCATGGTCTTCCGAGAGAGGACCCTTTTTGTCATCTCGAGGGATTAACTGTCCTCGTGCAAACCACTCATTCCCGCAATGTGCAGGAAGACATGTGGTTAATGAGACTTTTCCTTCTCTCTTTAAAAGATAAAGCTTCACACTAGTTTAGAACAGTTGGGTGCCCTATCACCACCTATCCCCATTTAAAGAGTGCTTCTCTAAAAAAAAATTTCTAATTAGTCGAACTAATGCTTTAAGAAGATCCATAATGACCTTTCAACAAAAAATTGGTGAACTAATCCATGAAGCTTGGGAAAGAATCCAAGAACTTTTAAGAAGTTGTCCCCACCATGAAATTCCATAATGGCAAGTAGTGTAGATCTTCTATCATGGATTAGAAGATTAATTGAAGTGATTTGTAGATGCCTCATGTCGGGGTAATTTCCTTAATAAAATGTCGAAAGTGCCTACCTCCTTTTTGAAGAAATGAGTGAAAACTTATTTAATATGACTTCAATGGATACTTTCGGTAGAAGTCAAAGCCCAAGACATGCAATCAATGAAATTCACTCCAAATCCACCTCAGTTCCAGTCACTCAGGATGATCTATTTGCATTAGCTCAATGACTGGACCTGATGCAAATTCACTAGAAAAACATGGAAGAAAAGCTCACTCACAAACATGCTCCACACCTTAATTCTCCGCACTTTAACTCTCCACACAGTAACACTCCACAACTTCTCTGAAGAGAAAATCTGCACAACATTGATGCTACAACTGCTGGTCAGCAGTTTTCTGTTGATTTTACATAAGATTTGACTGGGAATTTTGATTATCTGAATTATAATATTCTTGATCCCACCACGAAAAATATTTCTGCTCTCCAGGAGAAATTTAGAAAGCCCTCCAACACTTACAATCAAAATTGGAGGACCAACCCGAATCACTCCTAGAAAGCCTCGAACCTGATTCTGTTTCCCAAACTAAGTCACCTTGGGAATTATGGGCAACCAGCATATCAACCTAGACCATCCCAGGAAGATATCAATACCTAGGTCATGAAAACTCTACAAGGTATGCAGAACCAAATGAAAAAAATAACCCGCATGATTACCAACTTACAATACCAAGTTAAGGTTACTCTTGATCATCGACCTGCTGGGATTTTACCTTCCCAACCCATGCCTAACTCAAATAATAAACGAAATCAGTTCCAAGGTGGATATCCCAGTCAACCAATTCACCTAGCCCCTCATCATCCCCTAAGTTTCAATAACAGTCAGGCTTCCCGTCCTCATCCTAGAAACAATCCGATTGCAAATGCAGTTACTTTGAGGAACGGGAAAACCACTCAAGACCCCCTGCCTATTAAAGAAACTCATTTTAATAAAAAATAAATCAACTCTTCCCCCTCTTCCTCTAACCCTGTTCAGGAACCTAATAATGCAAAATAAAAAACCCCTGCACCATTTCCATAGGCCCTCCATTCTTCACAAAATAAGAAAAAGAAGAAATCCGAGCCCGCTGATAAGGAATTGATGGATTTATTTGGGAAAGTTGAAATTAACATTCCTCTCCTAGATGCCAACAAATACATTCCTACCTATGAAAAGTTTCTAAAGGAATTGTGTACCCCAAAAAGGTAGCCCAAAAATTTAGGAAAGGTGATCCTTCTCGAGATAGCCAACTTGGTTGTGCAGAGCCGACTACCTCTTAAGAGAAAAGAACCAGGTGATCCCTTGATTCAAGTAATCATTAATGACACTTCTTTTGATCACGACTTATTGGATCTTAGTGCCTCAATTAATCTTATCCCGACAATTATTTTTGAGGAATTTAAGATCGGTGAATTTAACCCTGTTGAGGTCACTCTTTAATTAGCAGACCGATCTACAATTTAACCAAGGGGAATTGTGAGGATGTCCTTGTCTGGGTCAAAAATTGTCTATTTGGAATAGACTTTTTAGTCCTGGACATAGAGGTACCAGAAGCTTTAAAGTTTTCCCCTATAATTCTTGGAAGACCATTCTTAGCCACTACCCGTGCAAATATTGATTGTGATTCTATTAAAATGAAGATCATGTGTGAAGGTGAATTTGTAACCCTAGATTTTTTCCAAGCTTCTAGGAGGTTCCAAGAACCTGATTTCTTTGATGACTCGAACTCAGAAATAGAAAATATAGTGGAGGAAACTTTGCAGATTTCACATTTGGGTTCTTATTTTGCCATTAACATGTTCCAGAACAATCCTCTTCATTCCACCCTCCCACCCTAACCACACATTCAGCTAACACTCCAGCTAACCCTTTCACTCTCACTTCACCACTAACACAAAGAGCATAAATTCTTTCAGAGTCGGGCCCACAACTGGAGTTAAAACCCTTGCTTGACTTCCATAAATATGTTTTCCTAGGTCCAAATCAGATCTTGCCCCTGATTATAAATTCTGGACTTACTGGGGCACAAGAACACTAACTTCTCCAGGTTTTGAGTAAAAATAGGAAAGCTATTGGCTAGACCCTTTCTAATCTTAAGGGTATTCACTTGTACTATTGTACATATCGTATATATCTAGAGGATGATTCTCACCCCTCCTGCCAACCATAAAGGCACTTGAACCCTAATATGTACGAGAGGGTAAAAAAGGAGATTATTAAGTGGCTCGATGTAAATATCATCTACCCCATTTCTGATCGGTTTTGGGTTAGTCCCACAGAAGTAGTGCCCAGAAAGGCTGGACTAACAGTTGTCACCAATGAAAATGGGGAGAATATAGCCACTCAAACTGCCTCTTCTTGGCATGTGTGTATTGATTACAAAAATTAAACACTACCACCAAGAAGGAACATTTTCCACTCCCCTTAATTGATCAAATCTTAAAGCAGTTAGCCGAAAGGGATTTTTATTATTTTCTAGATGATTATTCTGGCAATAATCAAGTAGTAGTTCATCCTGAGGGCCAAGACAAAACAACTTTCACCTGCCCCTTTCGAACTTTTGCTTTCCGAAGAATGCCCTTCAATCTTTGCAACGCACCTGTGACTTTTCAAAGGTGTATGCTTGCAATATTTTCAGATTTGGTAGGTGAATGTTTAGAATTCTTTATGGATGACTTCTCCATTTTTGGAGATTCTTTTGACCATTGTCTTAAGAACCTTGAAAGAACACTCCAAAAGTGCATAGAAGTCATTCTGGTTCTCAACTAGGAAAAAAGTCATTTCATGGTTCAGGAAAGTATTGTCCTGGGCCATGTTATATCAAAATGAGGAATTATGGCAGATAAAGCAAAAATAGATGCTATATCTAAGCTCCCACCACCTACTACTGTAAAACAGATCAGATCTTTTTTGGGTCATGTGGGTTTCTACCATAGATTCAAGCAAAATTTTTCCCAAATCTTCAAACCCTTAAGTCAGCTGCTTACTAAAGACCAGTCATTCAATTTCAACGATAAATGCTTCGAGAGTTTTTTGAGGTTGAAGAAGGATGTTAACAAGGCACCAATTTTGCAGGGACCTGATTGGAATAGTCCCTTTGAGTTAATGACAGATGCCTCAGATTTTGCTGTGGGGGACATTTTAGGGCAAAGAATTGACAAGAAGCCCGTTGTGATCTATTATGCTAGCAAAACTCTTGATGATGCACAACAAAATTACACGATAATTGAAAAAGAACTTCTTGCCATTGTATTTTCCCTAAAAAAATTTAGATCTTATCTTTTGTGGTCACATGTCACTGTATATACCGATCACTCAGCACTTAAATATTTGCTGACAAAAAAGGATGTGAAACCCCACCTCATCCGTTGGATCCTGCTGCTCTAGAAATTTGACCTGAAAATCAAGGATAAGGCAGGATCGCAAAATGTAGTGGCCAACCATATCTCTCGTGTTATGTCGAATGACATAATGACCCCCCTGATCAATTCCCTGATGAAAGCATTTTAGCTGCCAATACCCTCTCTTGGTTTGCACACATTGCAAACCTTTTAGCAACAAAACGAATCCCCGCTGATTGGCCAAAAATCAAATGGGATAAGTTCTTTGCTGATATTAAATACTATTTTTCAGAGGAGCTCGACCTTTTCTGCATTTGTGCCAATCAGGTCATTAGACAATGTCTCCCTGATTCAGAAATCCATGATATTCTGACACATTGTCATTCAATTGCCTGTGGCAAACATTTTTCGAGCAAGAAAACTGTAGCTAAAATCCTTAATGCGGGATTCTTTTGGCCTAGCTTGCACAAAGATGCTCATAATTTTTTTCGGTCCTGTATGTGTTGCCAAAGCATCGGCAACATGACTCAGAAGGATATAATGCCCCTTAATCCAATTTTAGAAGTTGAAATTTTTGATGTATGGGGCATCGACTTCATTGGACCATTCATCAACTCTAGTGGGTATTTGTATATACTAGTCACAGTCAACTATGTTTCTAAATGGATTGAAGCAATACCCACCTATACCAATGATCACCATGTGGTTGTCGAATTTATTAAGAAAAATATTTTCTCAAGATTTAGCATCCCAAAGGCCACTATCATTGACGGAGGCTTACACTTCACTCACTCACAATTCTGTCACCTTCTTTCTAATTATGGGGTTAATCACAAAATTTCCATACCTTATCACCCCCAAATAAATGGACAAGCAGAAGTTTCTAAATGAGAAATCAAAAATATTTTAGAAAAGACGGTTAGGCCCGATCGTAAAGACTGGTCCACTAAGTTGGATGATGCTTTATGGGCCTACTGTACCACTTTCAAAATCCCGCTTGGCATGTCTCCCTTCCATCTGATTTTTGGGAAGGCATGCCATCTCCCAGTAGAACATGAACATAGGGCTTTTTGGGCAATAAAGTAAATAAATATGGACTTATCTGACATCGGTATCCACAAAAAAATTAAAATTGACTTATTTAGAATAATTACCTAATTTTTCATATGAAAATGCGTGGATTTATAAAGATCGAACAAAGACATTTCATGATAAATACATTGTTCGGAAATATTTTGATGTTAATCAACGCGTTTGGCTTTTTGATGTACGATTACGTATTTTTCCTGGAAAGTTAAAATCAAAATGGACCGGCTACTTTATTGTCCTAAAAACATATCTGTTCGGCACTGTTGATCTTTTTGATCCTAAAACTAATATGACTTCTCAAGTCAATGACCAATGTTTAAAGTTGAATTTTGATCATGTCTCGAATCTTCCATTTGAATCTTTCGATTTAACCGAACCCACCACAGCTGATCACTGATGCACACTACGGCCGATTGAATGGCGTAAAAGATAGCACTGGATGGGAGGTAACCCATCATTTGTTTTTCTACTTTCTTTTTCTTTCTTTGATCCATGTTTTGACTATCCTAAACTCGATCGCCTTTCACTAAGGTTATCCCTTCTCCCTCCTAATGCATGACATTGCATATCATAACCATGGGGGTGTTTTTAAAATTTTGACGATCGATTTAGGAATTTCAAAACATAAAGATATGCATTTTTCTTTTGTCATTTTATTCTCCTGCATGCATACCCAAAAAAATAAAAATATTGAAAACTTTTTGAGGAAAGTTTTGAAATCGGGACTAAGGTTGAAAAGTCACTTTTGGTATAATGGGATTTAATCTTTAACAAATTAGGGATGAGGATACAGATCTAATCATTAGAATTTCAGGGTCTATCTTTAGACTAGATAAGATATCCTTCTCCAAAATTTCACCTGAACTCATGATAGTTCAGGTGACTTGATCCTCTTTTGTAATATGGAAAGTATCTGGCTTAGTTTCTAATTCAAAAACTTGCATTTCATGTGAAACTTCCTTTGCCAAATTTCACACACAAGCCAACACCTAAAAACAACTAAAAATTAGAAAAACCCCCTTGTTTGGCCTTAGTAAAAGTTTGAAGCAGATCATTGGTTTGAGTTTCCACCGTCGAGAATGAGGATAATGCCTCCTTTGAGGATGCAATGTCAACATGTTACTGCCTCGGTGTTGCTCCATATCTATATTTCATATCTTTAGACATAGCATTAAAGTGCATTTTTGCAGCTCAAGTGTCTTGGATGGTGCTGTACCAATAGTGTCGAATCAAGAGCTTGAGTTTGCTTGGAGACCCCTTTACACCGCATTGTGTTTGGGTTGTGACCTCCTGGGTGGTGTCATAGACAGTGCTATCTCGAAGTACTGGTGCTAGAGTCCCCTCGAAAATTGGTAACGGGAATGATGATTCTAACACATCTGTTGTAAGACTAAGCTAAAAATAAGCATGGGTGAAGAAAAAAGAAAGTTTTAAACCAAAAGCATGCCCTTATAAATGTTGGCTTTTCACAAACATTGACACAAAGTTTTATAAGTTATTGCAAGTTGCGAATCAGATTCAAGAGCTACAAAAATCCTAAAAATAAAAATTTCAAGTCATCTGAATTAGCAAGGGGTTAATCTGTGAACTTTTTGGAGGATATATTGATCCCATTTTTGTCTAATTTTTGGATCCGAAAATAAATCCTAATGTTTATCCTTAAAAAATCCTATACCTCCTGTGTTTGGATCATCCTATGTCCCATAATCTCCTCAGAAGTCGAAAAAATTACATTTCCCAAAAGATTCCATTTTGTAAAAATTAAAGCTTCACTAAGAGACTAGCAAAGGATAAGCACGGGGTGTGAGCAACTCCAGTTTATCATCATTCTTATGAATTAAAACAAACCTACCCCTAAGGATTTTGCTCCGCAAATGTGTTTTGGTTTGCATTTAGGCATTAATTAGGTTAGCATGCATTGCATTTTTTATTGCATTTTTTATGTGTTTTTGCCAGTGTTAGGGATAAACAGATTGTCTGATCCCTATAACCCTAGCACTCAAGAAGGCAACAGGTGAAGGAGAAGCTTAAACCAGCTAGAACTCAGCCTGATCCAGCTCACCATAGCTGGAATCTAGCTCACTTGATCTAGGGTTAGCTAATCCTAGCTCCATTCAGCGCATCTCAGCTTAATGGTAGCTCAAGAGATCTCATGTTAGCTCACCTTAGCTCAAGTCAGCTCAAATCCAGCTCAACTTAGCTAGGTCTAGCTCATCTCAGCTCCCATCAGTTCACTGGGAGCTCTAGCTCGCTCAGCTGAGTTGACGGGAGTTCACTTTAGCTCAAAACCAGCTACATCCAACTCCACTCAACTCTAGCCAGCTGAAGATGACTTCATCTTAGCTCAGAAGCTCAAGTCCAGCTCCATAGGACTCAACTTAGCTCAACTTAGTCCAGCTAAGCTACCTTAGCTATCTCAACTTGCTAAGTCCTCCTTGGGAGCCTTAGACCCAGCTCACCTCAACTCCTTTCAAAAGAAGCCAGCTTGCTTTAACTTTGCTTAGCGACTAGCAAAGAACTGGCAAGCTAAGCCAGCTATGGTAGCTTCTTGCAGCTCTCTTTAGTAGCCACCAGCTCCAGTGCTGCTCAAGATGACTACCTCCAGCTCTTCTCCCTCAAAACCCTAGCTCCAAATGCCTCCAACCCTACTGCCTACTAGCTAAGCTAGCTAAGCTGGCTTAGCTTAGCTAGTCCACTACTATGTCACCAAAACCTACTACCCTATTACCTAAGCTCCAGTAAAAAGATCACCTAGTCCTACTTTATTTTGGTGCCAACTATCCCTTCCATCACCACCCTACATCCACCATCAAAACCCACCTCCACCCTCCATTTTTCCCTACAAAATCAATTCCTTCTAGAAAGTATTTTTGGAGGGAAAACCAAGGCACTTCTTCATTTCCCTCCCATTTTTCCCTCCAAAAATATCAAAGCAACCCTTCATTTCCCTCCAAAAAAAGGACCATAACCACCCCCCTTCCCATCCTATAATTACCCTACCCTACCACCACATAATTCCCAACCTCCATTAGTGTAAATTCTACCTTATACCTAAACCAATGACCAAGGAAGGAGAGGAAAGGAAGAAGATTAAGGAGGTATCCTACCCACCCCCTTGGTGCCTTCTTCCCCTTCTCTCTTCACCCTTGAGCCACACCAAGGAGGAGGACTTCCATCAGTTGGAGGATGCCCAGGCATTGAAGGAGGGAGGGTGGTGCACTCCCACCCTTGGAGAGCAAGTGCACGGCCCCTTTGTGGGCTTGCCTTGGAGGACATCATCTTAGAGGAGCCTTTCAAGGAAGGGGAAGGAGTTTCTTTTCAAGTCAAGGACCTACTAGGCTTGGAGCAAGAAGCCCTTCTTCTTCACCTTGCATTTTCAAGTAGAGTAGAAGCATTCCTCTATGTGTTTTGTGTAGAACAAGTTTCTATCAATTCAAGTTGCCTTCATTTCAATTCTTGTTGCATTTTCCTTTTTTATCTTGATCTAGCACTTTTTTAGTCCCTCTCCGTAATTACTTTAGGCCTCCATGTGCCTAGAGTGAGCTTAGGGAGAGGCTTTTCTTGTCACCTTGGTAATAGTTTATTGAATTAGGTGTAGATCACTTTTTTCGCCAACAATTTTGCCAATGCCCATTTTTTCAAAACCCTAAAACCTACATATTTGAATATACCAAAAGGAAAGGTGATTTCTATTTAGAAGCAAGAGATTTGATTTCGCAAAAAGTTGCCTCCTTGAATGACCCTAGATACTTCCCTATCTAAGTTTTATAAATTTGAGAGTTGATCGATTTTACGCGTTACAATGACGTATTTTACAAACCATGTAAAATCCAAACCAATCAGCCACCACTTTCCTTTTTAATGACATTTGCCAAAACCAAGAGCCAACAAAGGTAAGCTCGCTTGCTTCCTTAATATGTTTGGAAAAATTAGATGAGATGATGATAATCCTTAATTGGCCCTTCAATCAATACCTTTAAGAAAAAGTAATGTCAATAGTCGAGGTATTCATTAACATATGCTTATAGCGTGGAAAATGCCGGAACATCCAAGATAGAAGCTTA
This sequence comes from Thalassia testudinum, assembly GCA_037157565.1. Lineage (NCBI taxonomy): Eukaryota > Viridiplantae > Streptophyta > Magnoliopsida > Alismatales > Hydrocharitaceae > Thalassia > Thalassia testudinum. Next base: position 122,620,017 of record JAZHRO010000014.1, on the reverse strand, counting down.
ACTGATTTCCTAGTGAAATGCTTGCTTTAAATCAAATTCTTAATGCAACAATAATGTGCTTAAGCACTAAATTAGTCCACTAAAGCAAACCTATCAAATACCCCCATGACTAAGCATTACTAGTTCCAAGCAAAACCATATGGATCAAGCTAGGTCTCTAGGCTATATTTTACATTCGGGATGCCTTATCGTGCTGCACCTCTAGAGACTAGATTGAAATACCAACAATGGGCCTAAAGGTACTCAAGTACCAGCTGATTGCATAGCAATCATGGGTCCTAATCAACCTAAATAATGTTTGAACCTAGCTTAATATGTGGATATTGTACTCATATCTTGCATATCATGCATTGCATCAATCTATTTGGAATAAGATTTGATATCCCACTATTTAATGATTTTTATTACAATCTGCATATAATAAAGTGATCCAGGATGAAGGAGAGAGTGGAATAAAGCAATAAAGGAAGAAGAAGACTGATCCAGATAAGAGGAGTAAGTAGGATAGCCATATCCCTACCCTTAGAAACCCTAGGACAGCCTTCTTAAACCCAAAATGACTTCCATTAGGGCACCTTAGCCTCTAAACCCAAACATGCATAGTGCTATCCATGTTCTTATCCACCCTATCCCACTCCCAAACACTTAGGAATCAAGAAAAACCTTAGAAAACCTAAAACCCACTCCCCAGCACCTTTTAAGACGTGCAGACATCTGGCTGGACGTCTGATTTCTACTGAATAACAATCCGGGAAGCCAAAACTCATATTGCCATAGAATTGGACATCCAATTTATTGTCCTGATGTCCAATTTTGTAGTATAAGATGTCTAACCACTATCCTGGACGTCTGATACTGTTGTTTGGTTCCTAATTTTTGTGCTAGAAGCCTGATCTTGCCTATTTTGACCTAAGAACCCCACCGGACATCATAGGAAACCTAATTACAGGCCTTCTAAGCCTAGTCCACTATCCATTGCCCTACTTATCCTATCCGTAACCCAAATGAACCATCCCATACCTAATTGGGTGCATCTACAGTTGATTGGGTGCACCTGAGCCCAATTAGATCCACCTAGGATCTAATTGACTCATACCTATTAGCGTAACCCTAGCCTAATCACATGCACACATCCAATTAGATTTGACCAAGATGTAATTAGGTTCACTCCTATCCGATTAAACTTTCCTAAGCCTAATTAGGTCCACACCCACTTAATGTAGGTTAACCCAACCTAGATTCACCAAACCCACTACCCTACTCCACGAAAATTACAACTACACATACATACACTTTCCTAAATCCCACTAGCCCATTCTAGCCCTCATTAGTTGGTCACCAACCTAGATCCTACATCGGTGGCACTTGCTATTTTGGGAACCACCAAAAGTGTTGACCCATTTCAAATGGAGAGGCCTTCACATAAAAGCCAAGGAGAGAAGAGAGCCACAAAATTCATTCACTCTCTTCCTCTCTCAAGTTGCGACCACACCTCCTCCTCTCCCTCTCAAGGCCGTCCTCCTCCTCCAAGGCTCCCTCCATGGATGGCTAAAGAAGAGGCTCCTCCAAGGCATCTTCATGTGAGTGGCAAGAATAAGGAGAGCACTAGGGTGCAACACCCTCTTCTCCTCTCTTCACTTTGATGTGTCCTTTCTTCTCCATAGAGAGGACACACCCTCTTTTTCTTCTTCTTTCTGCATGGCCATGAAGGCTCACCCATAGCCTCTTGTGGCTGGCCATCTCTTGTTGGTAGGCATGTAGACTTGTTTGTATACCCAAGGTCTAGCCTACACCCTCACACAAGGCCGATGGCCCTAGTGGCACCTTCTCGGCGTGAGGGATTTCTTCTATTTAAATGATTTCTAGTATAGATATTGTGTTACATTATTTTGAGTATTCTATGCATGAATAACATTGTGTGATCATCGCTTCTGTGATTGTCTTCAAGTCTATTTGCCAATCACTTTTCAAAATAAAATTCAAAGGCAAAAAAAGACAAAAAAAATATTAGGTTATATTAGATTTAGGTTAGATTAATCTTGACTTGTTTTCACGCTTCTCGTAGATGAATGACCTGGACTCAAGTTTTCGAAAGAATAAAATACATCGAGTTTCAATATTATAAATGTTTTTATCAGGGGGATTTTGCGACTAAACTATGACGTTATTTTCCAAAAACTCGCGATTTCCAAACATGTCAAATGGCACCATTGCCAGGGAGGCAGCATGCGAGTTTAGATTTGGATTTGCTTAGCTTCTATTTGTTTTGATTGTTGGTCAAGAAAAGGATCTACGCACACATCAACCCATGGTGAAGACCACAGGTATGTACTTCTGTTTGTTTTGATTGTAGGTCAAGACAAGGATCTGGGCATGCATCAACCCATGGTGAAGACCACAGATATTTTCTTCACTCTCTATTTGTCACTTTCTTAGATTTAAAGAAAAGATCAAAAAAATATATATAGATAAAAATTCAAATTCAAATTTTTGGATTTGAATTTACAAAAGAAAATTTTTCTTTCTTTGGTGTGTGCTTTAACTTGGAAAATATTTAAACACACCAAAGTCAGATTTGGAATTCCGACCACAAATTGTTGCCGATTTTAAAAAATTTATTGCCGTCAAATTAGGCATCAAAAAATGTTTGGATTCTATCTGATTCTATGGGTTCAAACAAGCCTTTTAAATCCACCTTTTATTTTGATAAATTCATACCTTGCAAATTTTAAAAATTCTTACAGCGAAGGGGGTCAGAATAGTTTGTACACTGATTTTATCCAAATTCAAATAGTAATTTCGACATCTACAAGAATCAGATTGATCTGAAATTTATGGGGTTGGAAAGCTACTGAAACGTAGGTTTTCTTACAAATTTTCAAGATTTGTTGGATTTCCTTTGTTACTATTTCAAATGGCATTTCTCACAGTGGGTCCATCTAGTTTGTTTGACCCCCTGAAACATAAAAATTCATGAAAAATTGCATCAAATGGTAAAAATCTTAAAAAAATATTCCATGAAATACTTATTGAAAAAGGAACATCTATGCCAAATTTCGTCTTATTTTAATTTATTTACTGATTTGGGGAGTGATTGACAGTCAAACTAAGATCTGACTGTAGATTTTTAGAAGCACAAACCCTAGGTGTTTCACATTAGGGTTTAAATATAGAGACCCAAAAAAAACCTGTTTCAGCTTGATTTGGGTGTGATTGCCTGAGAGGGGATTTGCTTTGATTGGTTGTCCACCACCTCACCCACTTGATTTGAAATTGATTTACATTGCAACCTAGGAAACCACTTAGGTCTATTTCATTTAGTAGTGGTGCATTAGGACCATTATTTTCCTTGATTGGGTGACACCACTTCTACATTGTTGGACTTAAAAGCATCATATAGACCTATCTGATATTAGGGTTTCCACACTAGGGTAGAGAACATTTGCATGCCATACTTAAAGGAAATTCATATAACAATTGGGACTTGCAAAACTTCTTCTGTGCTCCACTACAACCTTGTTTGAATTGACTTAAACAAGGAAACCCTAAAGGAAATTAATACAACCACTTGAACCGTAAAAGCCACTGCACCAATTAAAGCTTTTATTACAAACCCTTTATCTGTGCACTTCACACTCTAAATCCAATTTTAAGGGCAACACCACCAAAATGCCTAATCACATTCTAAGGGCACTCTAAGCCCAAGCCAAAAACTAAGTAGACGTGCCCTAGGTAGGACTAAATTACTTGGTAACTGAAATTTAATTGGGTAAAAATCAAGGCCTTGTCTATTTGGATCAATTGGTGATAAGAAAGGTGAATGCAGTAACCGCAATAACCTCTAGTGGTGTCTCGCCATGTGCGGTGTCCTAGGGGGTCCCACCATTCTTGCCAGCCAAGTAATTCAAGGGTTGGTTTAACCTATTTCCATCTCTGGATACCAGGTTTATATCTAATTAGGGTATACAATTTAAGGCTAGCTTCTTTGCCTGATTTCGGGCTCTCTCATCTTTCTTCCTAGACCTTTCCCTTAATTGCACCAGCCCCTTGTAGCTGGTTGTGTCTTCCTAAGGAGGACTACCTCTTATCTCTATCCGCACCTTTTCTCAAAAATCCATGAGCCCATATCATTCTTTTGACCCCCAGGGTCCTCCATCTCACAACCCAGCCATGATTTTTACTCCTCTTGTTTGGGAGACTCATCCTAACCAGCTGGGATATGATCATCCTTATCCCCTAGCTTATTTAGAGCCTGAACCTCATGGATTCGACCCGTATCTAGATCAAAACCAATTGAAAGCCATAGTTGCTGAATTCTGGGAATATAACAAGGACTATACAGATCATTGTGCCAAGCTCCAGGAGCAAATTGGATGATCTCAGGCATAATCTCAATCTTATCACTCCTCCCAGTAATAAGAGACTTGGAACAACCAGCCTAGTGGGTCTAGTAACCCATATTTTGGATCCACTGGCTACTCGACTAATTCTTGCTACCATGGGGTGGCATTTTGGACTCAGCCAACCTAAACGGCACCTTTGGACCTAACCCGTGATTTAGGTAGATCTTTTGAGGAATGCACCATTTCTGATACACCTATACCTGATGATATATCACTAAGGAATTGGAATAATGTATCACAAGTACAGGACCACATAACAGGTTCTCAATCAACTCCCACTATAGTCAGCCCCACTCAGGGTGATACACCTATTGAGTCATATCCAGATTCATATAACCTTGAGCGGAGAGACAACCCTAATCTTTCATGGCCACAACAAAGACCGACTCAGACTAAACATCAATCTAGCCCAGCCCAATATTCCACTTAATCTACTTTATGGCAACCATCTAGTCTAGCCCAACCAACAACCACCCTTGAAGATATCATGGACATTTTGTTGGACATTTACAAGAAAAATGAAGAAAGGCTAACTAAGTTGGAAAATCAAGTGAAATCTAAAGGGGATCAAATCAAGAAACTTCAAGAATCACGTTATCCCCCGATGCACACTCCTTTTCACTCCTATTCTCCACCTATTCTTCCAACCCCTCCTCCAATCTATCATACATGCCATTGTGCGGGGGATAAATCTGTGGCCTCTGAAAGGAAGAGAAAAGCTAAGAGCCCACCAAAATGATCTACTTTGGGCTCAACCAAAAATCATAAGACCAAACCCACATCTAGCTCTGACTCAGACTCTAGGGACAAAAAGAAGAAAAAGGCTTCTGAAGTTGATTTGACCTATTTACCCTTTCCTGAGGGCATAAAGAAAGAGTCACAAAAGAAGAAAAAGACTTGCACACCTAAAGGGGTGGTTTTATCAGCTAACATAAGTGCATTTGTTTCTGGCAATCTACCACCCAAAAAGACAGACCCTGGAATACCTTTCATATCTTGTGCCATCAAGGGATTCACCTTCAATAGAGCCCTTGTAGATCTAGGGTCTTCGATTAGCTTGATTCCTGCTGCTCTTTTTGACTGCACTAGACTTGGAGATCTACACCACACACCTGTCACAATTAGAATGTCAGATGGCTCCATCAAAACACCTAAGGTGGTAGTTCATGATGTGATTATTAAAGTGCAATGTCTTAGCTTTCTAGTTGATTTTATTATTTTGGACATGGATATACTGGAGAAGCTAAGTAATTCACCAATCATTCTGGGTCAACCTTTCTTGGCTACGGCTAATGCACAGATTGACTGTTACCTAGGATGTATGGAGATGAGTAGCGGTAATGAGAAGATTCACATTGATATTTATGCTGCTGCTAAGAAAACAAAGTCAGGGTATTTTCTGGATGACATGGAAAGTGATTCGGAGGGCAATTTGGAAGAAACTATCACAATTGACACCTGGGTAGAACCACATGATCTGAATCAACAATCCACTAGATCACATAACTCACCCTCAATACCAGATCAAATCATTAATAGCATGGTTGATTATCTTGATTGACCTAGCCCAATTCAAACCCCTACCCCTTGCAATGAATTCTAGATTACCCAATTGATCAAAATGATTCAAGAAATAAAATAAGCTAGTGTAAGAGAATATGATGATATAAGAAAAGAGATTCATAGAATTCTGGACAAGCAACAAAAATCAGAAACATTTGAATTTGGGTAAGGTGTGTCACAACCGATTTTTAATTCGGTGGTGGTCATGTAGGATTCTATTAATCAAACACCTGAGGTGGATGATATTGATAGTCCTATTGAAGTTGAGAATCAAGATTAATTCAAGAATCTTGATTGTGATTTAGGGCCGGAATACCAATCATTTCATTTTGTGGAACCAAGCATTAAGGGACTTGAATGTGATTTTGTTGTATTTGAGAATACCCATGGAGACATTGATGAATTAATTCAAACGATCACATACACAGAGCAACAAAATCAAGAAGACTTTAATGACTCCTTAGTCAATGATTTAGCCCATTCCACTTTCATGGAGGGACTCACTACTGAATCTAACGACCAATTTCATTGAAGTGAGAAGAAAATATCCCCATATGAAAAGTATATTCAAGAGATTGAAATATTAATGGGGATAACATATGATGGGTTATTGGAGGAAGCTAAAAATTTTGGGGAATCATGTGATAATTGGGAATTAGAATTGAAATTTTTTGAAGAGATAAGAGAAGATGATACCCAAACATCTTTGGTAGAGATAGAGACTAATTAGTGGACCTTGATTTCCAGATCTGACAACACCACTTGGGTCATGGCTTCCATTCATCACCATTATCAAGACCCATATGATTTCACCCCACATGACACTACCCATACCTCTACCACCCACATTCTCCATCACCTCTTTGGGTTGCCTTCACCTTCATTTCTTCTAGGCACCATGTTTATCTGTCTTTCTTTCGTAGATCTGGCTACAGATAATCCTAAGCCCCATCTACATATTTTTTTCGATTATTTGGGATTTGAATTCATGGATAGCTGGTCCGTACTTGCGATCCGCTGTTGGCGAATGAGATTAAAATTCCTATCATTTTACTCGCCATTCTAAATGCTGTATTGATATATCCTTTTTGAGTGTACACCCAGCTAGAGGTGTTAATCTCAACACATATATAGCATATTTTATTTGTCAAATTTTCCCTGCATATTCAATCTTAGGTGTTGGAATAAGAGAAACGTCAAAATTCTGGTGTTATTCCAGGTGATTTCTACCCATTTACCCCTGTCTTAAGTAATTTTTCATTATATTCATTCATTAGGACATGCAAGAAAGTAGGCATGCGGGGGTAGTAATTGTAAACTGAAATTTTTTTTGCCAACACCTAGGAAAAACCTTTCGTACATCATTCTAATTGCACTTTAGGGTCCTTAAATTAAGAACAACCGACTCCACCTCCAATGTTTGCACTGGAGCTAAAAATCATTCACAATAGCCACTTTCGACTCATCCATTCACCTTTTTGTTCTAAATTTATGGTCAAGCTGTATATAACCCGAATTAGGGAAATTTTCACAGTGCAACTTTGAAAGGTTACAAATAACATTTATATATATTGCACTCATGAATAAGATTTTTATCAAAAGAATGTATTAAGGATTTTATCCTGTAGTTGATTCCTGTAATCTAGAATCCAGTGTAAGTTTCAATCACATGTAGATTTTGGAATGGATTCACAGTGAAGACCGATGAACATCTTCAGTTTGTCGAGAAGAAGCAATGCTTCTTTTCCTAAACCCCTGGATAGTGTTTTGGGAGTCAGGCATATTTTCTTCCAAAAATCCACCAAATAGTGTGAGATGAGAGTAGAGTGTATTGGTGCTCTAAGATTAGTACAAGGACTCTGGAATCCTAGATAATTAGGAATTGATACTCAGAGATTAGGCATAGTTTTCAGTCTTCGATCCAACATATACATTTTTGCGTGAAATTTTGAGAGCCACCAAATAAGGCAAATACGTAGAGAGCAAGTTTTCATAAAACTACGGCTAAGGTGAATGGTTACGACCATCCTTTATAGAATTCTCGGCTGAAGGAGGGTATTGATGTTAAGGTCAGAAATACACCGTCTTATTACATTCTCCCAGTGCCAAGAGTAGGCACTTCCACCAAATAAGCCACCCAAAGTCTCTTAAGTACCACCAATCCCTAATAATGCCTCCTCAATAAAGTTTATGAATGTATGCTAGCTTGTGTTGTGTTGAAAAAAAAAATTATAGATAGAAAAAAAAATGAAGAAAAAAATGAATAAAAAGAAAAATTGAAAAAGAAAAAAATTAGAGAAAGTAAAGAAAAAGAGTGTGTGAATATTTAGTGTTTACTTTAGTTGCATTGAGGCAATACCACCAAATAAGGCCTTAACCTATTTTTCTATGTTTCTGACAGCTCGAATACTGGCTAAGGAATCCTGACTTAGTGTTAAAGTTATGAGAACTCAATTAAAGTGTTAATGCCAAGTGAGACCACCAAATATGGATGATTCGTGAGAATCTGGTGAGATTGTGAGCTCTAAAAGAAAAAAAAGAAAAGAAAAAGAAAAAAAAGTAAAAGAGAGTTGAATACAAAGGAACAAAAAGAGAGCATAGTTTTTCTCGTCTTTCGCTGAGTTGAGTTACTTGATAATCTGAGAATCTAAATTCTGAAGTACTAATCTCTATGTAGCACCAACTGAGAGTGAGCCACCAAATAAACACTTGTATCCCTCAGACATTCTCTACCTAAGCTTAAAGTCGGGTGGAATTCGTAGAATATCTTGAATACCCTGAGGGAAGAAGTCCGCCTATCCAGCTAGAATTTTTACTAGGGGTCAAGTACAGGCTTTAGAGGTGAATTTGTTTATCACTCGAATCCATTGCAAAAGCTACAAAGCTACACATTCACGATTGTCTGGATTTCTATAGCATAGGATGAAAATAATGAGAAAAATCTCTAGGCATACACTTGATAAAATAATCAATCCCTTAGGGACCCTTCTGTGAATAATTTAGTCTCGCAATTGCTAAGGACTAGCAAGATTTAGGCATGGGGGTATGATTGCACAACAATCATGAGTCCTAATCAACATAAATAATGTTTGAACCTAGCTTACTTTATGGATATTGCACTCATATCTTGCATATCATGCATCGCATCAGTCTATTTAGAATAAGATGAGATATCTGGCTATTTAATGATTTTTATTACTATTTGAAAGTAATAAAGTAATCCAGGATGGAGATAGTGGAATAAAGCAATAAAGGAAGAACATTGATCCAGATAAGAGGAGTGAGGAGGATAGCCTTATCCCAACCCTTAGAAGCCCTAGGACAACCATCCCAAACCAAAAATGACCTCCATTAGGGCACCTTAGCATCAAAACCCAAACATGGATAGCACTATCCATGTTATTATCCACCCTATCCCTCTCCCAAACACTTAGGAACCAAAAGCCACCATAGAAAACCTAAAACCCATTCTCCAGCATCTTTTAGGATGTCCAAACATCTGGCTGGATGTCTGATTTTTGCGGAATAAAAATCAAGGAAGCCAAAACTCATACTGACAAAGAATTGGATGTCCAATTTATTGTCCAGACGTCTAAATTTTCTAGTATAAGATGTCTAACCACTATCTTGAATATTTGATATTGCTGTCTGGTTCCTGACTTTTGTGTTAGAAGCCTGATCTTGCCTATTTTGGCCTAGGAACTACACCATACACCCTAGGAAACCTAATTAGAACCACTTAAGCCTAGTCCACTATCCATAGCCCTACCTATCCTATCCGTAGCCCAATTGAACCATCCCATACCTAATTGGGTGCATCTACAGTTGATTGGGTGCACTTGAGCCCAATTAGATCCACCTAGGATCTAATTGACTCATACCTATTAGGATAACCCTAGCCTAATCACAAGCACACATCCAACTAGATTTGACCTAGACCTAATTAGGTTCACTCCTATCCGATTAAACTTTCCTAAGCCTAATTAGGTCCACACCCACTTAATGTAGGTTAACCTAACGTAGATTCATCAAACCCACTACCCCACTCCACGAAAATTACACCTACACATACATACACTTTCCTAAATTCCACTTGCCCATTCTAGCCATCATTATTTTGTCACCAACCCAGATCCTACATTGGTGGCACTTGCTATTTCAGGAGCCATCAAAAGTGGTGACCCATTTGAAATGGAGAGGCCCTCCCATAAAAGCCAAGGAGAGAAGAGAGCCACGAAATTCATTCACTCTCTTCCTCTCTCAAGTTGCGACAACACCTCCTCCTCTCCCACTCAAGGCCGTCCTCCTCCTCCAAGGCTCCCTCCATGGATGGCTAAAGAAGAAGCTCCTCCAAGGCATCTTCATGTGAGTGGCAAGAAGAAGGAGAGCACTAGGGTGCAACACCCTCTTCTCCTCTCTTTACTTCGATGTGTCCTTTCTTCTCCATAGAGAGGACAGACCCTCCTTTTCTTCTTCTTTTTGCATGGCCATGAAGGCTCACCCATAGCCTCTTGTGGCTGGCCATCTCTTGTTGGTAGGCATGTAGACTTGTTTGCATACCCAAGGTCTAGCCTACACCCTCACACAAGGCTGATGGCCCTAGTGGCACCTTCCCGGCGTGAGGGATTTCTTCTATTTAAGTGCTTTCTAGTATAGATATTGTGTGACATTATTTTGTGTATTCTATGCATGAGTAATATTATGAGATCATCACTTCTGTGATTTTCTTCAAGTCAGTTTGCCTATCGCTTTCCAAAATAAAACTAAAAAACATAAAATGACAAAAAAAATACTAGGTTAGATTTGATTTAGGTTAAATTAAGCTGATCCAAATCTCGACTTGTTTTCACCCCTCCTAGAGACGAACGACCGGGACTCAAGTTTTCGAAGCAATAAAATCCATTGAGTTTCTATATTATAAATGTTTTTGTCAAGAGGATTTCGCGACTATACTACGACGATGTTTCCTGAAAACTCACGATTTCCATGCTTGTCACCAGCCAAGATACAGACCTGACTAACCTCAGCCTTAGGCTTGTCACGAAGGTTTCTAATGCTCACAAAAACTACCCAGAGGTTTGTTGACACTAGTGCTTAAAGCACCCTTGCATATGTGCTGCAAGCCTAGGTTTAGTTTGCTAGTGCATTTTTGATAAGAGAGATACAAAGATATTATTTCTAGAGTTTTCTCCCTTTTCTTTTTAAATTCCCCTAAACCCAACATCGGATTGGCCCTAAACACGATTTGTATTGGATTCCTTGTCCCCACCATCAATCCTTGCAGAGTCCATGGCATTCGATGCTTCGAGATAGCGCCACCCATAGCAACCCTCAAAACCTTGGCTTTCGACACTTTGGGATAGTGTCCCCCATGGCATTTTGTTCCTAGATTTATACCTTGGAAATCAACATTCTGAGATAATTCCATCCATGGCATCTGAATCAGCACAAGGTGCTTCCCTACCCCTGTAGGATATGTATATATCTTAGGAGACAAGCGCCGAGGAGACGGTATGTTATAATGCATATATGAGGGGAGTATGTTTCATTCCTCCTCTTTGCGTTGGGAACTTGTCTAATAAACTTGTGTCTTCGAGCCACTCCTAAGTCAAATTTTGGTGAAAACATTTTTAGAGCAGAATACATTTTCGGATTATTCTTCATTATGCACACTGAACCAGATCGGTGTGTGATTTTTGGGTGCCTAGGTTACCAAGTCATGCAAACCAAAAGGCAGGAAACTGGGCCAAATACTCCCTAAACCTTAGACTTAATACATCTGCCTCGCAACTCCCTCAACCTCTTGATGAATAGTCTAGATCTTAACAAATACGTGAGTGTTTAAGCCCTAAAATAGCCCCAGGAGGCCTAAAGTCAGTATCCCTTACTTATCTCCTTTTCTCTAGCACTTTAGAACTTAACTAATCATTTATTCTAGCCCAGAACTTAGGTAACTCTTCTATAACCAAATGCTGGGACTAGCACAATTTTGCACATTTTCCTCTCTGTGTCTCTTACTTCTCTTCCTTTTTCTCGTCAATATATTTGCAATTCAACTCACAAAGATTTCATCCCCTTCTTTCTCTCTCTTCTCCCTCTTTTTCTTTCCTTTTTTTTATAAAAGATGGATGCCCTAACTGCATGCAAATTATGTATAAATGCTATGAACAACCTCAGGTTATACCCCCCTTGCCTAAATCTGATAATGTCCCCATTGGAAAGCGAAAGCAAGGAAAGATATTACCTTCTTCCCAATCCAAAGGAAGAACCTTCTCCCCAATCCCTCCCTCTAACTGGTTGGATTGACCAGATCAAAGTAGACTAAATAGTTTATAATCTTTAGATGACTTCTGAGAGTCTGTAGATCTTTAGGCTAACCCACCTAAGGACAAGTTTGATTGATTGTACTATGGGGCACCTTTCTCTCCTCTATTTTCTGTCCTACTTCAGCATGTATTCTTCCACACCATACTCGCATTTCCAATCCTACCCTCCTACCATCACTTATCTTTAAGATGAATACTATCTTGACTCAACTTATGATTACCCACTAGCTGAGATAACTTTGGTTGGGGATATGATTCCGGACCTCAATATCTAGGACCTAACCCTGGACATCACGTTTCTGATTATTATCCTTCCCAGAGTTACATTGATTATAGATCACCACCCTCTTATGAACAAGCCAACCTAATCTACAATCAGGAAGGATATGATGATTACAACACCTACCCTCCCTAGGATTATACTGAATATAGGTCACCACCAATTTTTGAATAACCTAAAATGACCTACTATTAGGGAGGACCCCAAGAACCTCAATTCCTTGACTCCCTTGAATTTAACCCAAACCCAACCAACCCTGAAATGAACCATTTGGTTCAGGTGAACCAGGTCTAGATAAGGTGTTGGCCAATTTGAGGAACACCATATGATCTTTAGAAACCCAACCAACAGCCTACAATGAAGAATTGGAGCCCCTGATTCAAATGATTGACAAACTGAATGGTTCATTATTGGATTGGCTTCAAGATATCGAGGATAAGGGCCGAGTGACTTTTTACTTTAGAAATTATCAAGATTGAGGATGAAATTTGTGGTTTCCATAGTCCAATCTTTGGATGATTCTTAGGATTAACCCCTTTTAGTAGAGCCAATGTCAAAAACAACTCCGGAAACTATCGGGGGGGACATTTTTTATGAAACCAGGGATGATCAGGTTGGTTTAGAGCAATCGATCGAGGATGATGTGATTTTCTCACTCGAGATCCTCGAACCAGTGAGCAAGGAAAAATGTCCATAGACTAAAGAACAACATACGATTTTGAGACATATATAAAAGAGGATCAGGAATTCTTTGATTCTGAAGGTGAACAATCTCCAGGTGAAGTCTCACTTGAGCTCAAAGAAACTGATTTTAGTGATACAAATGGGCCTGAGGAATCTGATGAACCATTTGGTAGCTTGATAATTGAGTATATTGATCCAATTGGGGCAGACAAGGAGGATTCTGATCTTGATTTATTGGATGATTCAATTAGTAGCCTCATTCCTCAACCACACCCCAAAGAACTGAATGGTGATATTCTTAAGATCACTAGACCCAAGTCAATTTTGATTTAGCCACAATTGTTTGACATGGATATTTTAGACGAGGTGTACAATAGTCTGGAGGTCCCAGAAATCCAAATTTTGGAGGGTAGAAAGTTGGAAATGAAAATCTGGGAGGCTACTTCTGAGGGAAATACAACTTTGGATTTAAGGGTTCCTATTGACCTGAAACCACCTACCTTCTCTCAGGATGCTTATGATATATTTGATGCGTAACCCTAGTACAAAATAATTTACTATCTTTCTGAGCTGAACTCTAAGTGGACACCATATTCTCGTGAATTAGATCTACTTATTGTCCACCACTTTAGACTTGGGTTGCACACCACAAAACCATAGGCTCGCCCCTGTAAACACAACAATCTATGATTTTGGATGATTTTCATCTAGAAGCTTAGACCTACTCGACCCTGAGGCATGGGTTTGCACCACAACTTAGTCAACATCTGTGGACATCTTCTACAAACGGGTTTAATGATCAATCTTATAATTCTGATCCTGACCCATACTTGTGAATTCTTAATTTTTTTCTTATTTGTATATTATGCCTAGCTGAAGGCAATAAACTTAACACATTAGTAAACTCCTTTCTCTCTATAGAGCTAACCAGATCTTTCACAAAATTCAGGTGATATTCTATTTATTCTGCCCTTTTCATGTCTTTATTTTTACAACGAGGACATTACTTCAGTTAGGCAAGGGGGTGGATACTTAATTCTAATGTTATTTTCCTAGCTCAATAGAATTTCTTTTTCTTAAAAAAAAATAAAAAAGATAAAAGAAAAAAGAATTAGGAGAAGAGAACTTAGGCATTAGGAATTGTTAGCTTTAGGACCTAAACACTTAGACTCTTCAGGTCTTCAGGCTTAATGAGCCCATGTATCCACTAAAATGTGGATCTGTTTCTCAAGTCCTCGCCATGTTAATTTTACTTTAATTTGGCTAATAAATTGGGGTGAAAAATACAAGACTTATCAACCCACCCTATGATTTGCGGTAACTTTAAGTGTAAAGCATCTACACATTATTTGCACTGACTAACTTTTCAGTGATTTTACGAAAATTATGTAGCTAATGAACTTTCTAGAGTAGTATGGTTGCCAAGTTGTCATGGGTAATAGCCTATTGGCCAGTTGTCCAGAGCCCATCTACATGACCATTCTCTTTCTACTGCCTTTAGATAAATCTTAGATCAGGGAAGCTGCCTACTAAGAGAAAGAAAAAATATATATATATATACTCAATAAAAAAATATGAAAAGGAGAAAAATAAATCAACCACACTTCACCACATGAGTATAGCTGGCAAGTTGCCATTGGTAACAGCCCATTGGGCATTTGTCCAGAGCTCAGCTCACAAAAATATACAAATAATTCCCAAAACACTTAGGGAAGAAGCAGGTAAGTAGAATAAACTAGGGAGATATACACTGGATTCACCCGTGTGTTGACCCCATAAAAAAATAAAAAAGGTAGGGAGAAAGCTACCGGTTGAACAGATAAACCTTTAGGGAGAAACTCTTAAGGTCACCTAGGGTCGTATAAACCTAAAGTCCATTTTAACTACAGCCTAGTGAGTCTACCACTTTTTCATGTTAAGATGCTTATAACTTGAAGTTCATTTCGAGTCTTAGGTTGGTTGGGTAGCCATAGAAAGCTATCCTAAAACTCTAAACTCAAAAATCCTTAAAAAATTAGAAAAGAAAAAAATAGAAAAATGTATCTTCCCTTTTCAAAATAAGGAGAGATTGGTTGTTTGCATTTTGGTAGGCACCCGGGAACTGTTGAGTCTTTATAGTTTAGGACCTTAGTTGAAATTTTCTGTTGTTAATAAACAACTTAGGCTAAGAATTGAATGCTATTTGCTTGTATACATAGCATTTAGTTTGATTTTGCTACAGGCTAGTAAAACATAGGCATGGGGGTATGATGTATACACATTCATTTAGGTTAAAATGCCTATTTATGCATGTTCCTAACCTTATAGATGCATTTCATATTATTAATATTGCATAACATGCATCATTCTGTATTTAGAATAGTTTGTATAAACTATAGGTTAATTCGCGTCCTTTTGTGACTAGGAGAGGAGATTTACTTTGGGGCCTCAGATTGATGATCCGACCATACGGATCTGATTAAGATGACGATAGGAGTCCAACGCTACCAAAATTGTTTTGATCGGAGTACTATAGCACATTGTGAAATCGAGGAAGATCAATGGCTAAGGGGCTAAGTGACGTAATTCGGAGCTTCAAATGATAATCCAACCACACGGATGAATCCAAATCAATGATCGTAGCCCAACGGCTTGAAAATTGACCCAATCCAATGTTCGTGGTGGTACTTATAGGCATCTAAAGATGAACGGTCCTGATGGTGCCACATGACACCATCTAAATCACCCAAAGCTGGCCAAGGACCTCTGTTCAAGCTCTAAACTGCCCCTGGCACATGTTATGGGCTATTGGATCATCATCCAATGGCCATGAGGACTCCATGTCCCTGGCCCCTCACCTGTGTTGAGATGAAGATTGATTGTTGGATGAAGATCCAATGGTCGTGAGTGCTTCAACTTTAAAAACAAACCGAGACACAAGCTCGACGTAAGCATAGTGGTGGAGGAAGATGTTCTCATCGAGAGGGCACTGGATCAAAACCTTGCACCCCCCTTAATTTCTCCACGTGGATGTATGCATTCCATTGTCTAGTTGATGAGAGATCCGACAGTGTGGAAGTAGTTACGTGGCAGCACGGATGGCCAGCAGCGTAGGACCGCAATCACACATAGATAAATGTTCGATCGTATGTGCTGACGTGGCATGATATGATGGAGTGATCTATGATCTCTCGTCATCCATGAGATTCGAATCGAATGAATCTCCTTCGACAAAGTGTGACAGCTATGGGTGCGTAAGTGCCAACGTGACCAAGTGTGTAAGTGGGCATGGGAGGACGCTAGTGGGCGTGAGGGCTGGCTGATAAGTCCACTTTAGTGGATCATTATTTGGTATAAGTACTCTTTAATTAGTTATTCCTAGCTGTTAAATGATTTGAAGTTATATGGTTATTCACTTTAGTCTAGATATAATGCTATGTGCTAATTTTACATCTAATAACATATGATATAATAACAAAATCTGTATGGTTGGATGCAGGCTATGTGCAAGAATCAGACTTCCATTCTACTTCTATAAGACATTTGGAGTTCATATCGAATGTCTAGGAATCGCCATCGTAGACTCCCTAATATCTACCCTTTTTACGACATCTGGAGAATCATATCAAACATCTAATGTGTTGCCTCCATAACTCATCATGGCATTCCAACCACTTGCGTTCTTCGCAAGTGGTTGGAGAACTTTTCAATCGATGAAAACAAACAGAGGAGTTGTTTTTACAAGAGGATCGACCATCATCCTCTTCATCTTCTCCCCTTCGAGGCCTTCACTTACTCTCCTACCTCTTCCACGACTGGCACTATGGCCAGAGCATGCACTGTGGAACCAACATACACTGTTATTGAAGCGTGTACCATGAGTCTCTGCTTTCTCCACCGTGAAGGTCGTGTGGTGACAACACCGGCCTAACCACCGTATCCCCCTCGCCACAACACACCAACACCTCCTTTAACCTCCTTTCATCACCCCTCCCACCACGCCAACACCACCACCTGCATCTCAAACCCACAGCCTTCACCTTCTCCATGCACCCATGTTGACCCCATGTCCTCAAACACCATCAACACTCGTAGCTAAAAACCTTTCCCCCTTGTTACTTCTTCTTCGTCCTCTTCTTCCATCCCAACCGCCCACCTGAAAATTCATGCAAGGAACCCAAAGTGCACGCTATCCCCCTCATAGGCTATGCCACCTCGGGCCTCCTCCTTTCCGCCAAAATGACCAAAGTGCGCGCATTGACCTCTTTCGATGGCCCTCGCCACCAGAGCCGTTGATGATAGCCCATGCATGTGCATGGGAGACCCACCACTGGCGACCTCCATCACTCGGACCGATGAGCTCTGGCCCTCTTCGTCGATGCCACAACCACCAATGCGAAGACCGCATCCCGGCCGATCTCCTCCAAGCACCACGACTCCAGCCATGCTCCTCTCTCTTCGTGAGAGCAAGGGGTGTTTTTCCCTTGTTTCTCTAAAGAAAATCTTGAATTAAAATTTACGCTAAAGGCTATTGTGGAAACACTATTGTGATATTTATCTAGTTATTATATTACTATAGATTTGCATGAATATCCCTCTAGTCTATTTGAATTACGGACAGTTGAATTTGTCTCATGAATAATAGAGTATGAGGTATTGGTTATAGGGAGCAGGTTCTATTTTGATTATTATTAACGGTGCTTGTCAGTACCAAGATCATGATTCACGTATTTCCATGGTGGTGATTTTGCATGTGAACACTTATGTTCTTGATTAATTATCTAGATTGAGAATTTATGAGGGCAAAGAGTGCACTAGTTAATACGCACACTTGTTGAGATTCCCGAACAAGCTAGGCACCACTCACTAGTTTAGTAGGCTAATTCCTCCCTGTGGAGACGACCTAACTATTTTCGTGGTTAGATTTTGATTATTAAATGTTTTGTCGATTGTCCGCCACAAAATCTTTACAACGACACGTCATTTTATGTTTAAAATTTCATCAAAACAGAAAAATGACTCGTCAATTGGCATCGTTGCCGGGGAGGAAATACGCCTATTAATTTTTTTAGGAAATTTATATTCTTTTTATGCTATCTTTGAAGCTTTTATGAATTGCTGACCTTATTTCTATTTGAGTGCAAAAATGAACAAATGCGACGGGAGTGCACGATGGAGACAATATTTTTGGTGGACCTTGATGCCACCTAAAGGGCTATAATAGGAGCACGTGGGCCTTGATCCCATGCGTATGGATGGAGGATTGGTGACTAAAGGCCTATTTGCTTCCTTTAGACTTAGATTAGGCTAGATAGACATTAGATATTTAAATTTCTATCTTGAGGATCGGTGTTGGGCATTTTTGGGAACGTGTTCCAAGCGCTTTTTATTGTTTATCTCTCTTGTATGCGGGAGCATCTTGTTCGGAGCGTAATCCCATTTTATTTAGATTATAGGTGTATTTGAATTGCTTTAACTGCATGTGAGTTAGTTAGGTAGTTAAATTAGACTATGTTTATTTGCTTATTAAGAAAAAACAAAGAAAGAAAGAAATTCCAAACTTCCTGCTAGAAGCTGCATATCTATAAGGTGACCATCTAGGATTGAATGACAAACATCTAGCTTATCTTAATTGCATCACATACATCCCTGCATTGAAGAGAGCTAGAGTAAGGTACGTCTTTTCTTGAGCATCAATTACCTGTCATGCATTCACATTGGACTTGAATCTAAGACCACTAAAGTGTGTGAATCCAAGTAATTCAGTGGTCACATTAAGAAATTGGGACTGCTAAGAGGTTTGACCTTAAAATCAGGACTTAAAATTGTGTGCAAAAGGACTTATTTGTGAGTTTTCAAGATACAAAACATGTACATGTGTTGCAAACTTGAGACACTGTGCACATTACACATAAGGTCACTAGATTAATTTCTACCAGTCCACTTTTCACCACAAGGGAAGTTACTCAGAAATCAACAAGCCTATCCACCAAGTTGCTCGATTCGAGACTTGCATCTTTTGCTAGTTGGTTGTAGGCACCAACGAAGGTTGGCCTAAGAAGCATAACTCTTGCAAAACATGTTTGGCCACCAACTAAACACTTAATTCTAAGACCTAAAATCTACTAAAGATAGATCCCACTGTATTTGTGTTTGTTTTGACAATGGTAGAACACCCTAGGAAGTTTCTACTTTTATTCTATTTTTTTCTAAGTTCGAAGGGAGTTAAATCTGTTTGGCTTAAAGAAATGGATCACTTTTACTCCTATCATTTAGATTATCAGACTCATTACTTCCCATCTTTTAATCAGGATCCCTTGCCCCAAGCATATCCATCCTTTGATGGGTATAATGACAATTCATGGGATCAATCATATTCCTTTGCTTGGAGTATTGGCCTGATAACTCCCACTTTTGAGCAGAGCCTAGGAGTAGAATTTTTCAGGTTGCAGACACCCAACCCTGCCACCCTTCATGATTTTTCTCATCAAGGTTGGACTGATACCCCTAGGCAACCTGAGGTTGAGACTGACTATCCCCCCAAATCTGATAGTAGCCTCTCCTCTTTTATGATAGAAATGCAAAAATAAGAAAAGGAAATGATGGAGTCTATGAGAGAGATGTTGAGGAATAGTCAACAACTGGATAAGAAAATTTGTTAGCTTAGCTACTCTCTTACTATTGATTCTGATCCCTACCCGTATAACCGTGATCATCAAAAAGATTCTGAGGAAACAATGGATAATAGGTATCCTGTTTTGAGTAGCTATCACTTAGACTCTCCCCATGAGATAGAGCCACTAAGGGAGAATTATCTTAACGATTATCAACCTGAGTTATATTGAGTCAAAAGAAAGGGAAGATGGTACCACTTGACCTTGACCCCACTGACAGTATTTTTCATACCCCAGATACCTTGGGTCAAGGTCGTATTGTTCATGCCACTTCCCCTATTAATCTTGTGGTCGAACCCCATTCTACCCTTAGTGAGCCTAATCCTGACCCTCCACTTAAGGAACCAACACCTACCATTCAGCATTCTGAGGATTTACATCTATCCAATGAAGGTGACCCTAAGGGAATGGAGGATGAATTGCAATAATTTTGGTCTTAGGGATACAAAGAGTTTATTTTACAAGACAAGGATGACTCAGTGGAGGAACCTGGACTAAGAGTTTGGAGTGAATCTTGAGGGGATTGTGTGTTATTTTTGGACTTACACATTGGGGATATTAATGATTTACTGAAATCAGGATTCCTCCCTACTTTTGATTTTGAAAATCATCCTCTGCAAAATCAGGAAGATAGGGAGTTGATGTTAGAGGAGGATGAACACAATAGTGAGAATCCTAGAAGAGACTCTCGGGGACAATACACATCAATTGAGGATTTATGCCCTAAGGAGAACAAACAAGTGAATGATATAGGCTTACTCCAAAACATTAAAGCTGATCCTCCTTTAGAAATAACTGAGGATACTAAAGCAACTCCTCTCTTTACTGATGAATCACATATCTACCCCGACAAAAATGTAAATGAACCAAAAGAATACGGGGATGAAATTAGCAATAATGATTCAGTTGCTTCGACCCTGACATCAAATAAATGTGATTTAGAGTCCACCATTGATACACACATACTGAATGGTGAAAATATGACTCTGATTCTTGAGGAATTCATTAATGATAGGCAGGGTGACGTGAATTTTTCTGCAACAATTATTAAGGAGAATAATATAGAATCTGAATTATTGTGGGAATTGGACTTAACACTGACTAAGTTGTCCTTGGACTTAATTATTACCTCCCAACACTACAAACAACCCTTACACTCCTTAACCGATCCTTGGCTCAGGTTTCTGCTCACTTACATTCTCTCTGGGGAACATATCTGGCCAGTACATCTCCAAGTCGAATGGTGAGTGTGGATTGATGCTTGTACTTTTAGTCTCGTAATTCAAGGGTTTAAAATAATTATGATTATATCTTTCAAAACCCTTCCTACTTTTGAGGAGCCTTGTTATCGTCCACTCCTATTTCAAGAGGTTCCTTCCTCTATTACTCTTTTTCCTAGACCTCTTCTGGTAGCCTGCGAGGTTGTCTGTTATCATGTTTGCTGGCGAGCATTTGGAATCAGGCGCATCATCAGCTCGCCATCATCCATGGCTACCTATTTTCTAGGTCCACGCTTTTACGTATATTTTTAGGGCCTAGCTTTTTCTATTCGAAACTAGACTTACAGGTTCCTTATAAGTTTGGCTGCTGACAGAAAATGCAGTGCTTATTGGGAGGCAACCCAAAGCCTAGAATAACACCATTAGGTGATTTCCTTCATTTCTCCCCCTGCTTTAATTTTACAATGAGGACATTGTAGGATTTAGGCATTGGGGGTGCATTTTGCATATTTTGCCAGTATTCATGCATTTAGGCTAGGTGCTTTAGCGAAAAAAAATCAAAGAAAAAAAAAATCGATTTTGTTTTCTTGAGCTAAATTGGTTAGCCCTAGCAAAACATCCTTATCAAGGAGGTGTCATTGAAGATTTTCTTCTTAAATTGCTCCAGAGTTTAGAATCCAATACATTCACTTGCATGTAGATTGGGTAATGTATCTTTGTAGAAAACTAATAAGTATTTTTAGTCGACTAAATCCTTAGACAATTCAATGGGAGTCAGACATACTATCTTCTATTAGATCCACCTAATATTTGTGAAAAGAAAGTAGAGAGACTACTGGTGTGCTAATTCTAGTACAAGGACTCTTAAGTTTTGGATAATTAGATGATGATACCTCAGAGTTAAGCATAGATTTTCACTCTCTGTTCATGTGTGCGAACATTATGTGAATTCCTGAGAGTCACCAAATAAGGTAGATACACAGAGATTGAGTCCTAATAAAACTATGACTATGGTGGATGGTTACAACCATCCTTCATAGAGTCCTCGGCTAAAGGAGGGTAGCAGTGTCAAAGGTCAGAAATATGCTTGTCCTATCCATTCCTTCCCAGTGCCAAGAGTAGGCACTTCCAAAAAATAAGCCACACAATATCCTCTTGACCATCATCATCCCTAATAATGCCTCATGAATAAAAGTATGCGTCGTGTTGTGTGAGTGTTATATAAAATAAATAAATAAAAAGAGGGAAAAGAAGAGAGTGAAAGAAAGAAGAAAAGAAATGTACGTATATATAAAAAAAAATAGAAGAGTTCAAGTTTGTAGTTTTATCTTTGAGCCATTTTTCATCATGTGTCGATTTTTTTGAGGCAACAAAAGCACCCATTACGATACACCAAATATGACCCATACCTACTTTTCAATATTTTTGATCGCTCAAATACTGGCTGACTTCTAACTTAGTGTAGGGTTATTGGGACTATAGTTGAAGTGTGAATGCCATGTGAGGCCACCAAACATTGAGTACATTTACAATATTTGCTAAGATATGTAATCTCAAAAAAGAAAAAAAGAAAAGAGAGAGTGAGTGAGCACAACGGAATGCAAAGAGAGCACAATTTTTAGCCTCTCTCTAGGTTGACTCATTTAATAGTGTAGAGATTTAGAGTCTACAGAACTAAACTACATGTAGCACCAAATATAAATCAATTCAACTCAGTATCTCCTACCTAGGCCAAAAAGCCGAGGTCAAATTATGGAGCATTTTTTGCTTTATCCCCAAGGGAAGTAGTTGCCTATTCGGGTAGAATTTTATCAAGGGTGAAGTATGAACTTCAAATGTAGGTTGGCTTTTTACTTGGATCTGTTACCCAGACTACTTTCACTTCACATTTTTCTGGATCTCTAAATTTTTGCAATAAGAAAAGAAGAAATCTTTTTGCTACTTCCGTTGGCTTTCACTTTTTGTTAGGGACTAGCAAAACTTAGGTATGGGGGAATTCAATAAGTCCACTTTAGTGGATCATTATTTGGTCTAAGTACTCTCAAATTAGTAATTCTTTGTTGTTAATTAATTAAAAGTTATGTGGTTATTCACTTTAGCCTCCATATAATGTTGTGTTAATTTTACATTTAACATATGATATAATAACATAATCTGTATGTTTGGACGAAGGCTATGTGCAAGAATCAGACAACCATTCTGCTTCTATAAGACGTCTGGAGTTCGTATCTGACGTCTGGGAATTGTCATCGTAGACTCCTTGATATCTACACTTTTTATGATGTTTGGAGCTCAGATCAGACTGCTGATGTGTTACCGCCATAACACATGAATCACGAGTGGTTGGAGAAATTTTCGACTGAAGAAAATAAATAGAGGAGCTTTTTTTAAGAGAGGACCGACCGTCATCCTCTTCATCATCTCCCCTTCGAGGCCATCACCTGCTCACCCAACTCTTCCATGACTAGCACTGTGGAACCTACATACACTGAGATTGAAGTGTGCACCATGAGTCTCCACCTTCTCCACTACGAAGGTCATGTGGTGACAGCACCAGCCTAACCATTGCATCCCGCTCGCCATAGCACACCAACACCACCTTCAACCTCCTTTCATTGCCCCTCCCACCATGCCAACATCATCACCTGCATCTCAAACCCACAGCCATCACCACCTTTTCCTTCTCTACTCACCCACGTCCACCCTTCGCTAGCAAATAGCATCAACACCCACAGCCAAACACCTTTCCCCCTTTGTTCCTTCTTCTTCATCTTCTACTTCTTTTCGAACTATTTGTCGAGCGAAATCGATGCTATAAATGTTGCGTCGTAGTATAGGTCAAAATCGCTTGAAAACAAATAAAATTTATAACTCGAATTCAAAAGAGTATATGAGCTCGAACGTAGGGAGCAAATAGGAATTCAAGCACTAATCTAAATCAAAATATATATGAGCAAAATAACTAAGCCAATAATGATTTGCAGTCAGCACTAATTACTCGAAATTGACCATCAATATAGAATATGAATATATGAAGAGTTGGTCATGGCAAAAAGAATGCAAATATCTCTAAAAGTGGTGATTTGAATCACCTTTTAGATCCACATTTAAGCATGCAACTTAACCATAGTACCTAAATTATTGAATTGCAACATAGATAATGCTCAATCAGACCAGAGCTACAGTGCAAAGGCATTGTTCCTCTTCTTCAATTCTTCTCTACTTTCTTTGGCTTCTTCTTCTGCTTACCTTCAGCTTCAGCCTCTCTTCTTCTATAGCCCTACCCTTCCTTCAGTTCTTCTTCTTTCTACTATCCTCTTCAAGCCTTCTCCGCTTCTTCTTTTCTTCACACACAAAGGGGGAGATCACAGATTTGGCTAAGAGTCATAGGGAAACTTCTTCAGAGAGCAAAACCCCCTGACCCAATGCTCTCTTTCCTTTCTCTCTCTAGGTTTTCCTCCTCCTTTCCTGCCATCCCAAGCCAAATATCTAGGTTATCGGGTAAACGAGTATACGTGCACTCGGGACCAGGGCTGCTGGCCATGAATGGAAGATGAGGTGTGCTTAGCTTAGGCAGGTATACGAGTCGGACCATGCCTGCATGTAGGTGTCACGGGCGAGGTGCCCGTGAGGGTGCAAGGACCTCACCCCCTATTTGTTAGCTGAAGTCAATAGCTGGAAGCAGAAAAAACATTTATGTGATACCGCATGCATCCCCACGCCTAATGTCGAACTATCCCCATGCCTTCCTTCTCGCGTGAAGCTACAGCTACTACTTCGTTCAATGGGTAGCTACAAAGGTTGGTGGCCCTCATCAAAGACTTGGGAAAGGTCTTGAGCCTGGTTTGCAGCACCTGAAGGGTGCACTTGGGGTGTTCGTCGCCTGGAACTTGGTGAATGAGGTTGGAGAAGAGCAATGGCGGTGGAGCTTCGGTGATAACCTGAAAAGAGTAACACGGGCTCAAAGGCCCCAATCAAATAGTTCATGAGTATTGCCAGACCACATGGATTGCGGTGGTGGTATTCTAGTGGCGTGAGAGTGCATAAGGTGGTCCGTCGGAGTCGTAGGAGGAGCATGATGGTGGGTGAGTTTGGTGGAGCGTTGGAGAGGGCGAATGCCCTAATTGGTAGAGGGCTTTAGTTGAGGAGGTTGTGGCGTTGCTATTGGGGGAGATAGCGGTGAGGTTCATGTGCTGGAGTGGCGATTTGGCATCGCCGGAGCTTCACCAGAGCAGAAGAAGATGGAGGAGGAGACATGTGGTCGGCAATCATTTTGAGAGATAAAGAGAGGGTAAAAAAAGTAGGGAGAGAGATAAGTCTACTAGACAAAATTTAGTGATGAAAAGGGGATGGGATGCGATACCGTTGTGATTGCTGTTAACGTGGAAGATGAAACCTCCTTAGATGGATGGTGGCGAACAACAGGGAAGATGGCCCTGGCTTTGGCACACCAGGTGCGGACGAAAGTAAGGAAGGTCGTGCCCAGGACAATTTGGCCATTGGCTGGTTGTAGGACGATGGGAAAGAGGTCCGCCAGAGCTAAGTCGGAGGAGGGCTGGAGGTGGAGTTTCGAAGATGTTTGTGGCCCTAAAACTAGTTGAGAAAATGCACAATGCTAGGAAGGTCCTTTTATAGGGCTCTAGATGGAGTTCCAAGCTTGGAAACAAGCTTGGAAACTCTGAGCTCCTTGCCAACGTAGGATACCTATTCAATCAAATTGTTCACACGAGGATTCCAGAGATATTTAGGATCCTTCGATGGGCTCATTTGGAAGGAAATTTCATAAGGAATCTTCGTTTCAAATCTGGGATTGATTGATTGAGAATCGAGCGAGAAAACCTTGCTCGAAACTCAACGGTGGAGGTTGGACTTTCCAAACATGGTGCAGGAACCTATTTGTGAAGAAGATGGCAAAGCTAGAGGGCTATTTGTAAGAAATTCAAAACTAGGGGTATTAGTGTGAGATAAAAGAATAAGACAAGATGAAAAAGCAAACTAGGTCAAGACAATCTTAGATTAGGCCCAAATTTTGGTACAAACCTAATTTAGACACAAGGAATCTAATGGTGAAGTTATATTTTTTTTTTGACTTAGTTTGATTGGTTAATTTATGTAAAAACCCAAATTAAGGCAACAGTATATTTATGGCTCTATTTTGGGTCAAGACGGGTTCTGATGGTAAAATTGAAGGTACCTAACTATTGAGAATATTTTTCTATGAATTTTAGAGGGTTTAGGTGAATTTTATCCTAATCATAACATCAGTAGATTATGCTGGTCTATTTTTATGATTTTGGAAGTCATTTAATACTCAAAACACGTGAAAACCCTTTTCTATCTCTATGAACTCACTTGTTATACATTTAAGATCATTTGACCCTTACTTAACCCTTGGAGAAACCCGTAGTTATTCTGCACCCATGATATAATGGTAAAATTATAGTTTTAACCCTTGTTTCTTGTATTTCTCTCAGAAAGGATTTGCAATGAATTACAGTCCTCTGGCGGTTATGTAGGAGCATTTATTCCTTAATAATGACAAATTAAAGCAAGAAATGGCCGATGATGACGTTATCATCATACCCTTATGCTTAACTTTTGCTAGTCCCTTAGCAAAATCTTATGGAAATAACTCAAATTCTAGTCCATATGTTCAGATCTCTGATGTGTGCTATTTTGTGTAGATTAGGTTAGAATGTCAACAGTAGGCCTAGAGGTACTCAAGTACCAACCAGGATCCCAACCTGACCATCTTTAGCCTCAGTCTGTCGCAAAGGTTTCTAAGGCCCACAGGAACTAACCTATGGTTCGTTGAACTCCGTGGTTAAAGCACCCATGCTTAAAACATTTTTAGTCTCAGTTCAGTTTGGAGAGTGTTTTTGTAAGAGAGAGACAAAAGATTTTTTTAATTTTTTTGGAGAGTTTTCTCTCTCTTTTCTTTTCTTTATTTCTATCTTAAGATTAGCTTTACAACATGGTCTGTATCGGATTCCTAGCTCCTACCATCAATCCTCGCAGGGTCCCTAACAATCGATGCTTCGAGATAGCACCACCATGGCAATTGACATTTCGGGATAATCTCGCCCATGGCACCTAAACTACCACAAGGTGCTTACATGCCCCGGTAGGATATTTAGATATCCTAGGAGACAAGCACCAAGGAGATGGTATGTTATTACACATCTTCGAGGGAAATTTCCCACCTCTCCACGTCGGGAACTCTTCCAAATCAACTTGTGTTGATTAGCCACTCCTAATCTAAGTAGCCTTTTCAGAACAGAATTAATGCTTTTGCATGATTTTGATAATTGAGTGCACTGAACTAGATTGTGTATGGATTTGGGTGCTTAGGTTGCCGAGTCCTGCAAAGTAGAGGTCAGTTAACGAGGCTAAATAATCCAAAAGCCTTAGACCTAAAACTTAAGCTTCGCATTTTCCTTAACCTCTTGAGGACTATCCAGATCTTAACGGATACGTGAATTTTTAAGTCTAAAACACAAGCCCAAGAGCCCTAAGATCAACGTTCATGCCAAACTTTGTGTCTCTTAGCACTTTCTTTGTCTTTTATTTCTTTCTTTTGATTTTCTCTAGACTTTAGAAAGATTCCATAATCTTTTACTAATGACTAACTCTTTTTTTTGTTTCAAATTGTTGCTCCTTTTTGACATTTCAAAATCTCCTCCTCTCTTTTCTTTCTAAAAAAATGATATGTAATTAATTCACTCAAAATTTCTTCCCTTCATTTTTTGTTTGTTTTCAATTTTCTATTTTTTCCATATTTTTTTGTAATATGTAATTTTTTGTGAGAGTCCTTTAGAACTTATGTTTGCACTTTACCACATCCCTATTCCTAAGTTTTGCAATGTCCTCATTGTAAATGGAGGATATAAAATAGTTAAGGTTAATGAGTTAGAACAGGATTATTGGGTAGGCAAATGGGTCGGGATGACTATTACGGATGATTTCAAGCTCTGATATAAGTACAACAGGTTGGATCGATTGTTCTAAAAACTAAACTCAGAGTGCAATAGATGTAAAGTACAAAAAAGGAAAATTAGAAGGATCTTGGGTTTTTTCGATTGATAGGTTGCCTCCCGTTAACCACTAAATTTAATGCCTTTAGCCAGCAGAAAATGGTATGGAGGAGTGGTCAAATCAGACGAATTTTGTAAAACAAGCACCTTCATCAATAGCCTGTTGGTCCAACTAGGTGCTTGTTCAGATCAGTATGCTGATGATGCAGCCCAAACCCAATTAATCTAGCGAGTTGACAGATGTGGATCAAAAGATGTGGTACCCACCGGATGCTGTGGAGCTCAAAAGGATGTGGAAGTGTAAAGCTAATGTTTAGCTGAATCAGATCAGTCTGATCAAAGTAGGGATCCTGAAATGAAAAAGAGTCAATGAATGATGTAGGAACCTATTAGAGTGATCAGAGAAGGATGGGGCATGATTTGTAGTCTAATCGATGTCCGAAACCCGATTGGCATGTTGAGGAGAATCATGTGCAACCAGATCATTGATAGGAGAATCAAAGTAGAAATTGAGTCCAGTAGTGGGTTGGGATTGAAAATAGGTTTCGGAAGGTTCTGCATGTGTTGAAGAGATGGCATTAAGAATAACTGTATGTGAGGGCTCCTCTAGAAAATGTTCAAAGGTAGGTGTATCTAGAGAGTCCTCATAGACCCATCAAAATCAAATGTAAATGACTAAAGGGTGTTTATAGGATCAAGGAAATCTGAGTCAAGAAAAGATTTGAACTCTGGATTGTAGGCACTCTCGGTAATTACTATTTCTGATTCTTGAGGGTAAAAAAGAAATGATTCTATCTCAATGGAACCTAATTTTTAATTAATGATCTTCTGATCAGGGACCTCAGAGTCAGAGTCAAAAATTGGATTAGGTATGCTGAGGTCATAGATTGGCTCATAGTCGTTAGGAAACAACAGTTCCTTGAAATCAGAGTAAGATTTGAAATCATCAGAGAACTTAAGAGAATCATATTCTGAATTTGATTTAGGCTCAGAGGTTTCGTACAGAATAAATCAAAAGATGTAGAATCAACAACCTGACTTAGATCTAAGCTAGTTTCAGATTTCGTGTTCAAAAAGGTGACCCTATTAGGTTTGGGCTTGGGTTCTTGTCTTATAGAGAAGACCCAATCGAAGACTAACTCTTCTAACTCCTCGATTTCTATATCATAGATAGGCGTGACTTTCGAAAAATCAATATGTATCTCTGACGAGTTTGGAGAGGTGCACTCATCAAATACAAACCTAGAATCATAGTCTAAATTCAAAATCTAATTTTCATCACACGAGGCCTTGTAATCATCCCAAGAAGGTTCAAATCCAGATTCTAGCTTAAGGGTGTGGGTTGGATCGCTAGAATCTTGGTTAGGCTTTACAAGGATGTCAGAATTGCTCTCGAGAGTCGCCTTATCAGCATAAGGAGCAGAATTGACGCCCTGGAGAGGTTTTGACTTAATCTTTGTATCACAGGTGTCTGGAAAATCTAAACATGGTGAATCAGGATTTTGTATCTCTAGGGCTAGCTCGAAATTGTGATCACCTGCATTCAAATTCTCCCAACCCATCTTAAGATCAGGAATGTCAATTGCTATGAAACCTGAATTGGAATTCCTTTGGGTTGGGGGTCCATAACAAGCTTGATTATCAAACTTGGGATTTGGGAGACTGTGTTGGTTAATCCAAGATGTTGCAAGGGTGTACTGATGCCTATGATCAATAACATGTTTCAACATCTACATTATCTCGTCTCTTCTTTGGAGGTCATCTTGGTGTACTTTCCATAGTGATGGCTCAAATCAACACAAGATATACTCACCATTATGCCATCTCTCAATTTCCTGGTATTTTGGCATGAGAACATCCCAAGTTGCCCCGTTTTCTAGTTGTGTCAAAATCAGTTGTGCTTATTCTGAAATGAATGTTGTGTTTGACACATTAACCTGTATGTCCTCAAACTGGTCTGCTAACATGTCAAGTTGCATTTTTGAATCAGATGGTGGAATCAAGATGTAGAATCAAAAGTCAAGTTCAAATTGAAGTTGATCAGATCTAAAAGAAATCCCTAAGATGATTTGTGTATGTGCTCTAAATAGAAGGGATGAGGGACTGGATGTGAATTTTTGACCCAATCAAGGCACCCAAAGATTTTTGTATGACTAAAGCAATTTTGAAGTGGATGATACCTCTGAATCAGAAATTCGCCCACCCAAGAATTACCTAGCAGCTAGGAAGGGAGAGCCCTACGAAGAGCCCTACATGGTAGAGCTTCCCCACGGGTTATAGGGTCTCCCTCACCCGACATTCCTTGTCACTGAGGGTCCTGGTAGACCGAAATGTTCAAACTTAAGTCCTTAAGTCTACCAATTTTTTGTCCTAATTTGTGCCTTGATTTTCACTTGGTTAGAAGTTAATTCAACTTGTGACCTAATTCGGAGGTTGGTTGGCTTACAATGTAGACCGACTTCACCTGACCAGCCCTAAAGATGGCAGAATGAGATCTAGGTCAAGACCTAGAAATCACCCTGATTGACTCTCAGGTTATTAGGTCCAGGAATTTTAGGGTTCAAGTGAATTTAGAGCCTGATTTTAGTGTTTTTGTTGATTATATCTTTTCAACCAAGGGCTTAGGTAGCATGCAAATGTGGGTAGGTTTGTTTCCTTTTATGCAGGAAAGTGTGAATTGGCCTCCAAAACCCTAGAATTGAAACCCTAATTGGCTCTATTCTACATCCAATTTGATCTTAAAATGTTCTCCTTGAACTTCAAACAAGAGGTGCGTAGTCCAAGACGATTTGAAGCTAAGTGTAGTCCCTAATAGGCACAGGAAATTTGGGGTAGGGAATTCTTAAACAAAATCGTCTCAATCTTCAATCAGAAAGAAAAAATTTCGCAAATCAGGAAACTTGCCTTTTAAATGATGTTTACTATGTAAAATAAGGCAGGTGATTCCTAATTGGTTGTTTCCATTTTTGTTTTCCCAAGATTAGGAGGTAGATTAGGGAAGAATAAAGTGGTTACCTACTTGGGACTAATTGATTTGCATAAAAGATCTCCTCGTGAAGTACCTCGCAAAGTCACAAGAAAGCAAATAGGGCAAGTTAGTGCTCAAATATTATCAAATAATGCAGAGAATAGCGATGAATTGCGTGTTGCTCCTTGGCAACGGTGCCAAAATGTCTGTCGAGCGAAATAGTTGTTATAAATGCTGCATTGTAGTATAGGTCAAAAGCACGTGAAAACAAATAAAATTTATAACTCAAATTCAAAAGAGTATCCGAGGTCAAGCACAAGGAGCGAATAGGAATTCAAGCGCTAATCTCAATCAAAATATAGATGAGCACAATAATTAAGCCAATAATGATTTGCAATGAGCACTAATTACTCAAAATTGACCACCAATATAGAATATGAATGTATGAAGAATTTGTCATGGCAAAGAGAACGGAAATATCTCAAAAAGTGGTGATCTGAATCATCTTTTAGATCCACATTTAATCATGCATGACAACCATAGTACTTAAATTATTGAATAGTAACATAGATAATGCTTAGTCAGACCAGGGCTATAATGCAAAGGCACTATTCCTCTTCTTCATTTCTTCTCTGCCTTCTTTGACTTCTTATTCCTATCTTTAGCTTCAGCCTCTCTTCTTCTATAGCCCTACCCTTCCTTCAGTTCTTCTTTCTACTATCCTCTTTAGGCCTTCTCCTCTTCTTCTTCTTTTCTTCACACACAAAGGGGGAGATCTCAAATTTGGCTAAGTGTCACAGGGAAACTTCTTCAGAGAGCCAAACCCCCTGACCCCGTGCTCCCTTTCCTTTCTCTCTCTGGGTTTTCCTCCTCCTTTCCCACCTTCCTAAGGCCAATGTCCGGGTTATCGGGTAAATGGGTATACGCACACCCAGGACCAAGGCTGCCGACCGTGAATCACAACCGAGGTGTACTTAGCTTAGGTGGGTATACGTGTCAGACCAAGCCCGCGTGTAGGTGTCACGGGTGAGATGCATTTGAGGGTGCAGGGACCTCACACCCTGTGTGCTAGTTGAGGTGAGTAGTTGGGAGCAGAGAAAACATTTATGTGATACCATGTGCCTCTCCACGCCCGATGTGGGACTATCCCCACACCTTCCTTCTCACGTGAAGCTGTAGTTGCTGCTTCATTCAATTGCATAGCTGTAGAGGTCGGTGCCCCCAAAGACCTTGGAAAGGTCTTGAGCCTGGTCTGCAACACCTGAATGGTGCACTTGGGGTGTTCGTCGCATGGAGCTTGAAGAACGAGGTCGGAGATGAGCAACAGTGGTGGAGCTCCGGTGATAACCTGAAAAGAGTAAAAGGGGCTTAGAGGCCCCAATCAAATAGTCCAGGAGTATCTCCGAAACACATGGATTGCGGTGGTGGTAGTCTGGTGGCGTGAGAGTGCATGAGGTGGTGCGTTAGAGTCAGAGGAGGAGCATGAAGGTGGGTGAGTTTCGTGGAGCAATGGAGAGGGTGAATGTCCTAATTGGTAGAGGGCTTTAGTTGAGGAAATCAAAGCTGATGGGGGCGATACTGGCGAGGTTCGTAAGGTGGAGCGGTGGTTTGGCATCACTAGAGCTTTGCTAGAGTGGAAGAAGACGGAAGGGGAGACGTGTGGTTAGCAGTTGTTTTGAGAGATAGAGAGAAGAAAAAAAAAGTAGGGAGAGAGATGTCTACCTGACCTAATTTAGGGATGAAAAGGGGAAGAGATGCGATGTTGGTGTGATTGCCTACGTCGTGGAAGATGAAACCTCGTTAGATGGATGGTGGCGAAGAATGGGGAAGATGGCCCAGACTTTGGCACACCAAGAGTGGACGAAGGTGAGGAAGGTCATGGCCTGGCCAATTTGGCCATTGGCTGGCCGTAGGATGATGGGGAAGAGGTCCACTAAAGCTAAGTCGGAGGAGGGCCAAAGGTGGAGTTTCGAAGAGGTTTGTGGCCGTAATACTAGCTAAGAAAATGAGCAATGCCACGAGAATCCTTTTATAAGGCTTTAGATGGAGTTCCAAGCATGGAAACAAGCTTGGAAACTCCGAGGTCCTCACGGGTGTAGGGTTCCTATTCAATCAAACTATTCGTACGAGGACTCTAGAGAGATTTACGATACCTAGATGGGCTCATTTGGAAGGAAATTTCCTAAGGAATCCTCGTTTCAAATCTCGGATTGATGGAATGAGAATCGAGTGAGAAAACCTCACTCGAAACTCAACAGTGGAGGTTGGACTTTCCAAACATGGTGCAGGGACCTATTTGTGAAGAAGATGACAAAGTTGGGGGTTATTTGTAGGAATTTCAAAAGTTAGGGGCATGAGTGTGAGATAAAAGAATCAGATAGGACTAAATTGCAAACTAGGTCAAGACAATCTAAGTTTGGGCCTAAATTTTGTAAAAACCTAATTTGGACCCAAGGAATCCAATGGTGAAGTTAGATTTTGGTTTTAACTTAGTTTGACTAGGTAATTTATGCAAAAATCAAAATTAGGGTAAGAGTCTGTCTATGGCTCTATTTTGGGTCAAGACAGGCTCTGATGGTTAAATTGAAGGTACCAAACCCTAGAGAATATTTTTCTGTGAATTTTGGATGATTTAGGTGAATTTTATCTTGACCATAACCTTAGTAGAATAAGTGGGTCTATTTTTAGTGTTTTCGAAGCCATTTAATTCTTAAAACATGCAAAAACCCTTTTCTGTCTGTACGGACTCACTTGTTAGACATTTAAGACCATTTAACCCTTACATAAACCCTGGAGAAACCCGTAGTTATTCTGCAATCATGATATGATGGTAAAATTACAAATCTAACCTTGGTTTCTTGTATTTCTCTCATAAAGGATTTACAATGAATTACAGTCTCCTGGCAGTTATGTAGGAGCATTTATTCCTTGATAATGACTAATTAAAGTTAGATACGCTGATGATGAAGTTATCATCATACCCCCATGCCTAACTTTTGCTAGTTCCTTAGCAAAATCTTATGGAATTAACTCAAATTCTAGTCCATATGTTTAGATCTCTGATGTGTGCTTTTTTGTGTAGATTAGGCTAGAATGGCAATAGTAGGCCTAGAGGTACTCAAGTACGAACCAAGATCTGGACCTAACTAGCTTTATCCTCAGTTTGCCATGAAGGTTTCTAAGGCCCATAGGAACTAACCTATGGTTCATTGAACTCTGTGGTTAAAGCACCTGTGCTTGAAACATTTTTAGTATCGGTTCAATTTGCACTACGTTTTTGTAAGAGAGATAGAAGTTTTTCTTATATTTTTGGAGAGTTTTTTCTCTCTTTTCTTTTCTTTATTTAAAGCTTTGGATTGGCTTTACAACACGGCCTGCATCGGTTTCCTATCTTATGAAAAGAAAATTATTTTCAACCATCCCACTAGCATTCGTGGAGCTCTCATCGGTCATCTTCTCAACCCCATTCCAGGAAGCGGATCATGCTGCGACGCTGCTGTAGACACATCCATTTAGGTTAGAAAGCCTATTTATGTATGTTCCTAGGCTTAGATATGCATTCCATGTTGTAAATATTGCATAGCATGCATCATTCAGCATTTAGAGTAGTTTGTGTATATGTTAGGATAATTGAGTCCTTTTATGGCTAAGAGAGGAGTAGATTTAATTCAAGACCTCAGATTGATGATCTGATCATACGAATCTGATTAGGATAGCGATCGAAGTTCAACGCCTCTGAAATTGTTTAGATCGAAATCCCGTAGCACTGTATGCAGTAAGAAGAAGATCAATGGCCAGGGGGCAATGCAACATCCTTACGGGCTTTGAATGAAAAATCTGACCGTACAGATGGATCTGGAGCAACAATCGGAGTGTAGTAATGAAAAAATCTTCTCGATCCGAGCACTGTGGCATCCTCTACAAGCAAAAGAATATGAATGGCCCAGGTGGCACCACATGGTTCCATCTCAGCATCCCAACACCGGGCAATAGTCTACGCAACACTTCCCCTTCATCCGCATCATCCATTCCCAACCGTTGGATCTTAACCCAACGGCTGAGAAGTCGTCTCCACAGCACGCCCTTGGCTCCTTCTCAGGACAAAATCATTGGCTTGGCACATTGGTCTTGAGGCGCATTCCCAAAGTAGGGGCGCAGGTTCGAAACTCGCAAAGCCCCCCCCACCAATTAAACACACATAGAAAGGGCACACCAGCCAACACACGTGCACAAACGCACACACATCTACCCGTGCAACCGCATTGCAGCGCACATGTAGTGCAAGCTCCAGAGCACGCACGCGACACAGTCGCGTGATGGGCATGCGAGCACAGCTGCAAGCGAGCGTGCGTTTGTGCAGATCTTTAGCTATAGATGGGCAGATCTTTAGCGACGTTTATAAACGTCACTAATTACCTATGTAAAATTGAGCCCTTCATCCTACAATATAAAAGGATCCATACCCCTCCATGCACCATCATCTCTTCCTTTCTCTAGAACTCTCTCCAAGGCTCTAGAGAGAGCATGTCTCAAGCCTAGGATGCTCCTCTAGAGTATAAATCAAATATTTTCCTTCCTCTCACCCCCATTTGGGGAGCATCCCATGGCCATCCTCTCACCACCTTCCGGAAGATGATCCTTGCCACGACGCCGTCTCGTTACGTCCTCCTTCTACTGCCATTCTCCTTCTTCTGACTCCTCCCCACCTTCATTTGGGATGCCGTCAGAGTGAGTCATTCTCTAAGTGACCATCGAGGGTGATTTCCTCATCTTAATTCTTTTTATCATTTTTGTAGTGTAGTTTTATTCCCGGCAATTAGTTGTAATAAATAGTTTGGATTACTCATATAATATTTGTTTCTCTCTCTCTCTCTCTTTGCAAGTAGATTAGATAGAAATTATTTCAACCTGATCTCTTGCCTTATAAAAATACCACAAAAAGCTCGAAAGATAAAAAGAACAAAAATAAATAAAATCGAAAGCGCGATTTTTAGGCCAAACGTTCGCTTCCACGTGTTCGACCTGGGACTCCCTTGAGTTTCAGTTATAAATTTTATCTGGT
Source organism: Thalassia testudinum (assembly GCA_037157565.1). Classification (NCBI taxonomy): domain Eukaryota; kingdom Viridiplantae; phylum Streptophyta; class Magnoliopsida; order Alismatales; family Hydrocharitaceae; genus Thalassia; species Thalassia testudinum. The sequence continues at coordinate 122,583,824 of JAZHRO010000014.1, read as the reverse complement.
AGCAAATTTCTACGCACTACGATGATAGGTTTTCTGACTCAAATCTTTTTGCGTACAAAAACTCGTTCACCATTTTGGCATTGTTGCTGGGAAGGCAATGCCCTTTGTTTTTTTTTCTAAGTTTTTCCGCCTTAACTTTTTAGCTGACTTTGCTCCTTTCTTTCTGTGATTGTAGGTACCCTTCCAAGGCAAGCCGAAGCGGATAGATCAGAGTAAAGTGCAGTTAGAAGGTTTTGTAAACATACAGTACCACCCACACCCTAGATTTCATTTTGCCACACTAATAAGTCAAACCAAAATAAACTTAGGTGCTTACATAAACCCTAGGTTAAATCTTGGTTGTTTGATTGTCACTCCACTCACCTCACCCACCCACATAAAATGAAAAAAATACTCTTCTTCTGTGCGATTTAATTGAAAGCTACACACTTAACACCCACAAATTCTCATCCTAAGGTACATAATCACCTTGATTCTACCACTTAACTGGAATCTAACCTGTGGATCTGGTACAACTTAACACAACACACAAAGAAGTGAGTAGAAAATTTGAATAGGTTAAAAATTTGTGTGCCTTAACTAAGTGGTGCAACAGGCTAATTGATTGAGTTATTTGGGCCACGCCACTGAAGATAAAAGTGATTCATCAGTAGCTTGCCACATAGGGTTGATTTTTAGGGTTGAACCAAACACTCGACATTTTTTTCTAATTTTGAAAGGAATATATCATCACCAGTGCTTGCAAAACTTGGAGTGTTCTACTAAACCTAAATGAACTAACCTAAAGATTAAACCATAAGAAGATACTAAACAATGTTAAACCCTAAAAGACAACATCAAATAACCTCATTTGCAAACCATTAGTTGTGCACGCACACACATATTAACTAATTTTTAAGGACACAACCCATCTAAAGGGCCCATCACATTCCAAGCGCACAATCATCCCAAGCCTTAATTAAAATTGAGCAAACGTTGGCCGTAAGATTCATTGAGTCCATTTTAGGGTGTTCTCTTGAATGCATTTCGAATTAGTGACATCTGCTTACTTCAAAAGGTGCTAAGTTGGGGGGCCCAATTGTCAAATGAGTTAAGTAAGAGACACGCTCCCCTTGCTTCGCCGGCCCAACTTTATGACCTCTGGGAGAAAGGACAACACCAAATTCGTTGTGTGGTCAAAGTTCATTTCTGAAGTATAGGTCCTTAAGCTACCCAATTTAAGGATACGTTTGGCTGATTATATTGCAGGGCACCTTTCCCTATTCTGTTTTCCCTCCTACTTTACCATGTATGCTTCCACATCCTACACACATTTCCAATCCAACCGTCCTACCACTATTTATCCTCAAGATGATTACTATACCGACTCGACTTATGATTACCCAACAACTAGTCGGGATAACCTTGATTGGGGATATGAATCCAAACCTCAGTGTCCAGGGCTTAACCCTAGACAACAAGACTATGATTATTATTCTTCTCACGGCTACAATGATTATAAATCTCCACCCTTTGATGATCAACCTAACCCGATCTACAATCAAGAAGGATATGATGATTATAACTCTTACCCCCTCCAGGATTATGCTGAGCATAGGTCACCACTATTCTTTGAACAACCAGAAATGACCTATTATCAGGGAGGACCTCAATTTCTTAACTCTCCTACTTTTAACCCAAACCCACCCAACCTTGAACTGAACATTTGGTTTAGGTGAACTTGGTCCAAGATAGGTTGTTGGCTAATGTTGAGAATATGAGTTGCTATGCTAACGTGTTTGGTTTTGAAAGCCAGTCATTGTAGTTTGAAAGTGAAGAACTCATGTTCAACAAATAAAATTTATATCGGAATAGAAATCCCATGTCGAACTCAGGGAGGCGGATGTTTGATTTAAAAATGCACATTTGTTTTATTTGTCACGAAGCAAAATAATTGATTAGAAACTATCTAACTATTTACAATAAATAGAAGAAAGAGCGAGAATATTACAAACAAAAACCAAAACGAGATGTAGAATGAACATGGAATTCATTAACAACAAGATTGTTCATTACACCATTCATTACAACTAGAAAGCAGGAAAACGATTATACAAGAAAGTAGTAAATCTACTCTAGAAAATAGTAAATCTACTCTAGAAAGAGGTAAAAAGAATGGGGAGAGAGATATCCTCCTCGATGGTCGCTTGGAGGACGGGTCAGACGGGATGATGCCTATGTTGATGCGCGAAACTCGATCATGTTTTAACAATTAATTACGTCGTAGTATAGGTGATCAAGCATCGTCAACAAATAAAAGTTTTATTACTCGAAAATCAGAGTATCCGAGGTCGAACACAGGGAGCAATTGGAATTTACTACTAATCTCAAGAATGTAATTGAACACTTTAATTCAAATATAAATGCATGAATTTGAAAAGTAATTAAGGTAAAAAGAAAGAATTGGACGTCTGATCATGGGATCAGACATCTTAAAAGTGTGTTTTTGCTTCTTTTATTCTTCTTCTTTGTGCTTGTTCTTTCGCTTCTGTAGTGCTTCTTTTCTTCTGTCTTCTACTGTCGTCTTTTCTTTCCTCTCCTGTAGTATCTCTTCTTCTTCTTCCTTGGCTCTACTTCCTTCCTTGGTTCTGTTTGCCTTCAGTTCCCTCTTCTTCTTCAGTTCTTCTACATTTTTTCCTTCGCCTCTTCCTTCTTTCTTTTTTATCCGCAATGGCTTCCTTACTTCTTCATTTTTGCCTCTTCTTGCCTTCTGCTTCCTTTTTATTCTTCCCTTGCTAGCAGTGGCTAAGGGTTGGCTTCACTCCTTCCTTCCCTGCACAACCACAGCAAAGCAAAACCTAACCCTCTACCCATACCTGCGCGTCACTCTCTCTCTCTGTAAACCACTCTCAGCACGCTCTCCCAAAGTCGGGTAAACGGGTCAGATCGCGTGCCCGTGACCAGGCGCACCGGCTTGAGGGTGATGCGCGAGGTGTGCTCAGATCATGGTCGGGTCAGATCGTGCCAGATCCACGTGGTTAACTCGTGGACTAGGCAGCATGAGACAGGTGAGGGACCTAACCCCAAGTGCGTTCGGAGGTGCTCAACCAATATCACAAAAACAATATAAGCCATGGCAGTGCTTTGTAAGTTACCGATGTGGGACTAAAACTCCCGGCCTTCTCTCGCGTGCTCCAGAAGAAGTCTATCATTCCATTTCCACAGCTGCAGACTTCGCAGCGTCTCTTGCTGGGTCAGATATCTTCGCAATGCCTCCCCGAGGGTGCTGCACCTGGAGCCTTGCGATCCTGAAGCCTGGAGAGAGCGTGGAGCTTCCTCGAGTTGCCGTCAATGGCGGCCGGGGCATGGAACCTGTCAGACACGAAAAGAGCCTCGTGGCCTAATCAGATCACTGGGGAACCTTCGCCGTGTCATGGCAAAGGTGAAGAGCTAGGTGGTAGGGCACGGGGCTACCTAGGCATGCATGCCTAGGTCGCCCTGTGGCCGGATGGATGGGTGTATTCGGGGGCTATTGTGGAGGCGTATAGGGATGGTGGATGGGCGGATGTTACTCAGTGAGGTGAGGCGGAGGTTATATGCTGGTCAGCGAGGCATGTGGTGCTGCAGAGTGATGGGAGCGACTCACCGGAGGGTGGCCTGAGATGAGGAAGGTGATGGTGAACAGGGACGGTCGAGGGTCGATTGTGTGAAATAGAGTGAGGGAGATGAAAGAGGGGATAGAGGAGAATAGTTTCGACCTAACTGAAAGGGATGAAGGGGACGAGGAGGTGGACGACAGTACCTGCTGTCGCTGGAGAAGAAGTTGCCCAGTGGAGGAAGACGGCGGTGATGACGGGGCTAAGGCAGCGCGCGCAGGTGTTGCGCGACGCGGAGGAGGATGAAGAAGACGGCTCTGCCTCTGGTTTTGTGGCAGAGGGAAGAGGAAGGGGAGGGGGGCTCACCGGAGCTCGCTGGACACCTTGGCCAGAGAAGAAGGAGATGAATTTGAGGTGGATTCCCGGCCAAGTCAAGTTGAGGAGATGTGGCCGAAGTTAGGGTTTAATTTATAGGTGTTTTGCCAAGCATCTGGTGTGTGGAGGGCAAGCTTCTAGCCACCGACATCTCGACGGAGATGGAAGGTGGTTAGATACCCAAATCTCTTGTGCGTTTACATGAGAGATTGGAAAGGAATCAGAGATCAAGATCAGGCTCAGATGGAAGGGGATTCCTTAGAGAATCTCCCTTCCAATTCTAGGAGGAGATCTCTGAGGGATCTGAGCGTATTCCCTCTCTAATCCTCGCCGGAGAAGGATTCTACCCCAATAATGGCGGAAGGACTTGATTGTAAGATTGGCGAGAAAGATACGGTGGTTGTTGTGATGGTTTTCAAAAGATAGGGACCAAAATGTGATTGGGTGTACTAAACTGCAAAGTAGGTCAAGATGACCTCCCCTTAGGTCCAAATTTTGGTACAAACCTAATTTTGACCTAAGGAATCCAATGGTGAAGTTGGATTTTAGATTTGACCACATTTGACTGGGCATTTTGCATAGAAGCCCAAATTAGGTCAATTGATGAGCTTGGACCCTAATCTAGGTCAAACTAGGTTCCAAAGGCCAATTTGAATGTTATAAACCCTAGGGAATATCTTTACAAGATTTTTAGAGGGTTTAATTTATTTTTATATTGACCAGAACCTTGTTGAATTAAGTAGGTCTGTTTTAGGGTGACAAGATGTCATTTAATTCCTGGATTGCACATGAACCCATTTCTTATTGCCTCAACCCACTTTTTATCTCATTTAGACCATTTGACCTATGCTCTGTCTCTGAGAAATTCCATTTGTGTACTGCAATGGTAAAATTACAGTTTTAACCTTTATTTCATGTTTTCTTCTCAGAACACTTATTCCCTCAATTAAGCCCTCTTCTAGGTTATGTAGGAGCTTTTATTCTCTTTATTAGGTCAAAATGAGCTAGTTATGGCTCATGATGAGGCTCTCATCAGCCTGGAAGATGGGGAACGGAGCAGGACGAAGGAGGATGAAGTGGGAAGAATGGGAATGGGGCAGCACATCATCGTCATCACAGGATCCACTTCCGAAAGGGGGACGAAAAATTGACTTTAACTCGCGAGAAGCATGCTGGGTGTGGGACAAGCTTCTCTTGAGCTTTGGAGAGGGAGAGAAGAGAAGGAAGGGATAAGAATTTCTTGTGGAGGGGGTCGCCTTTTATAGTTGCAAGGAGTGAGGGCAATTTGGTCATTTAAATCTCAAAACATTAAATAAGGGGTCTTTAGTGACAGATAAAATCATCGCTAAAGCCCCATCGTGGGTGATGTGTAGCAGAGCACGCCTGCCCACTTGCCACCTCTACGTGCAATGCCTTCTCACGTTCTACCGATTCACGATCGGATGATTTAACTCGCCCCTCCGCCCACCTCCTCTACACGTAACACCCTCGTGCGATCTCACGCGAGTCGCGTGTGTGCAATAGCACGTGGGCACTATCGAGCACCTACAACCACTCGATCATGATCGAGCGGTCGTGGAGCCCACTCACCCACGCCCAAGCAGCCGCTCGTGCAGGCTCGAACGCGTGCCTCGTCTTCTCGCGAGCGTGTTCACCCGCTGCGCTGCAGCGGCACTTGTGTCGTGAAGATGAATTTAGGTGCGCAGATCAACAACTGTTGGATGGGCATCGAATAGTTGTGGGTGCCATCTTGGCCGTCCACCTTCTAGATGATGTAGATGGTGCCACGATTGTCGAATTGAGTCGATTTTCATGCCGTTAGGCTACGATTGTCGATCTGAATCCATCTGTGCGGTCAGATTTGTCGTTTGAAGTGCGGATTCACACCATCTTGGCCCTTGATCTTGGAGTTGTTGAACTCCAATCGTCACCCTAATCACATCTGTATGGTTGGATCTTCGATCCGAGGCCTCGATAAAAAGTTTACTCTGTCCTTGAATATAAAAGGAGACAATTAACCTCCATTTTATTCAAACTAATCTAAATGCAAGATGATGCTTGTTTTGCAATATTTATATTATGCAAAGCAATTCTATGCTTAAGAACATACATAAATAGACATCTTAAGTAGTGTAAACATGTTTACATCATGCCCCCATGCCTATCTTTTGTTAGTCCTTAGCAAAAACTATATGCTATTTATAAAAGAATTAGGTTGGATTATTTGGGCATGGGTTATTTTCAATCGTTAAGAAATATTTACTTAGGATCTGAACTTGCAAAGACACAACAATGCCTGAGTATCTGCCAAAATGCAGACTGCCTCAAGCTCTCGCCTTATTCAAAGAAAAATTTCTTTTTCTCTTTTTCTTCTTTTCTTTTTTTTTTTTTGGATTTTCTAGTTTTAGGGTTTACGAGTGGATTTCTACAGCCATTCAACTCACCCAAGATTTGATGAGAATCCTAAGTTCTAAGCATCTTATTGTGAATGTGATAGACTCGTTGATCAATAGTAAAAACAGACTTCGGATTTCTACTCTTCTAGGTGACATTAAAAAGAGAATTCTGTCCAAAGGCATATCTTTACAACCGATAGCTTTCTCCTTACTTTTATTTTACCAGGGTCAACACAAGGGTGAATCTAGTGTATATCTCCTCGATTTATTCTACTTCTCCGCTTCTTCCTAAGTGTTTTAGGAATTTTCAGTGCATTTAATGAGTTAGGTTCCGGATAACCGGTCGATGGGCTTTTACCACTGACAACTTGCCAGCCATACTTGTGAGCCGAAGTGTGGCTTATTCCTTTTTTTTCTTCTTTTATCTTTTTCTTTCTTTTTTTTAAGTAGGTGGCTTCCTTGGTCTAAGATTTAGTAAAGGGAGCAAAAAGGGAAAGGTCCAGTGACTGGGCTCTAGACAACCTACCTTTGGGCCATTACCCATGATAACTTACCAGCCATATCACCCTAGAAGTTTCATTAGCTACCAAATTTCCATTAGAACCGCCGATTAATGAGTCAGTGACAAGATAGTGTGTAGATGCTTTAGGCTTAAAGTTCCCTCAAATCAAAGCGTGGATTGATAAGTCTTGTACTTATCACGCAAAATTATTTACTCCAATTACAATAGAATTAAGATGGCAAGGACTCGAAAAACAAATCCACATTTTAGTGGATACACGGGCTGATTAAGTCCAAAGACCTGAAGGGGCTTTGTGTTCAGATCATAATATAGTATTTCCTAAGATTGAAAATTTTCTTAAACCCAAGCTCTCTTTCCTAATTCCATTTTTTTTAATAAAAGAAAATAAAACAAATCTACGGAGCTAACGAATTAATCCAGAGATGAATATCCACCCCCTCATACCTATCTAATGCACAATGTCCTCATTGTACTGAAAGGACATAAAATAGAGTGGAATAGAGTAGAAAGCACTTGAGTTGCGTGAATGTTAGGTCTGGTCCGAGATAAAAACTAAAAAGAACTATATACGTGCTGAATTTAGTGCCTTCAGCTAGGCACACTATACAAAGAAGAGAAATAAAGAATTTACAAGTGTAGGTCAAAATCAGAATAAAAAGATTAAACCTCGGTCCTGCTAGTAGATGTCCATTGATGTGGACCAGATTGTGGTGCAGCTCATACCCCATAATCGAGAATATCTAAGGTTCTGGATAAAAATTACCGAAAACCTAAAATAAGTATGGACGCGGGGTCGGGCCTGCGATTTGAGAGGATGCAACCCAAGACCAAAGAGTCGGGTTACAGAGAATTTGAAAAAATAATCAATGAATGTGTACTTAGGTTGGACATCCTTAGAACAAATGTTGTAAGGGTCTTGGCTTAATGGTTTCAGCTTAATTGGAACCCTTCGACTCAGTCTTCTATTTCCTCCGGAATTTGCTTCCTAAATCAAAATTTCCCATCTCTTATCCTAATTCAGAATGTCAAATTCCAGGACCTCCTTCATATTAATCACCCCGTCTGAAATTTCCAAGTCAAAAAGATGTGGCTAAATCAGAATTGACTTGGGTCTAATTAACTCAGAAACAGAATCATCGATAAGCTCAATAGGGTGTAACTGACAATCAGAGCATTGAATTGAATCCCCCAGAAAATACGATCCTGGATCCGTAATGTGAGCCCCAATAAGATCAGTTTCCTCAATTATTGGGCTATCAAATGATCTATCAGATTCCTCAGGCCCAATCGTCTCACAGAAATTGTGTTCTGTAAACTCGCGTTGGACTTCGCAACTTGAATCTTCACCATCAGAATCAAAGTAATCAAGATTCGTATTAATGTATGTCCCAAAATCATTCGTCAGTTTTTGTTCCAAGTAGACATACGTTTCCTCGTACCCTGGCTTAGGGATCTTAGGTGAAGAAATTAGATCATCCTTAATTGGTTACTCTGATTCAATCTGGTCAGCCTCGTAGAACGTGTCCCCCCCAATAGTTGCCTAAGTAGGTTCTGACATTGGCTCTCCTGAAGGGAGTTCATCCTGGGAATCACCCCACGATTAAATTAAAGCAACCACAAATCTCATCCTCAATTTCGTGAACTTCCCAAGTAGAAACTCACCCGGGTTCTTATCCTTAACATCCTGGAGCCAATCCAACAAATACTTGTTCAAATCATCAATCATTTCAATCAGAGGCTCCAATCTCTCAATGCAAGGTATTGGCTGAACTTCTAAAGATTGTATGATATTCCTCAAGTTAGCCAGAACCATCTCTTGAACCTGGTTACCCTGAACCAAATGAGTTGGTTCAGGGTTGGGCAGGTTTGGGATCAATGCAGGGGAATTAACGAATTGAGATTCGTTTTACCCTTCCTGATAATAGGTCATTTCAGATTTTTCAAAAGGTGGTGATGACCTAAAGGCAGTGTAATCAGAGTATGGGTAAGAATCAGTGTATCCTTCTTGATTGTAGATCGTATTAGGTTGTTCATGAAAGGGTGGCAATCTATAATCAATGTGGCTCTAAGAAGGATAGAAATCACAATCATGGTGTTCAGGGTTAGACCCTAAACATGGAGGTCCGGAACTATATCCCCAATCCGAGTTATCCCAACTAACTGATGGTTGATTACAGTACGAATCAGGATAATCGTCATGCTGAGGATAACTCAAAACAGGAGGGAAAGAGCGGGAATGCATATAAAATGTGGAAGGATTCATGATAAACGGGAGAAAGAAAGGCACCCTGCAATACAAACAATCAAACCTATCCTTAAGTGGGCTAGCCTAAAGATCTGCAGACTCTCAAAACCCGTCTTGAGATAAAGGAACGATTTGATATGCTTCTGTTTGTTTAATCCAACCAATTAGAAGGAGGGACTGGGGAGAAGGTTCTTCCTTCAGCTTGTGCCTCTGATTCCTAGTGTACCCCCAGCAGCGATCATTTGATTCTACTCCCCTAGCTAGACATCAGATTGAACAGTAGAAATAGACTAATCGAAAATAATCTCATTCTAGGCTCTGAAGAGCAAGTCGAATCCTTAAGGCCAATGTCTACACTATTTTATTTAGGGCTAGGTTTGAATGTGCTTTGGAATGTGATGGGCTCTTTATCTAGGTTGTTCCCTTAATGATTGATTGATGTGTGTGTGAGTGCACAACCAGTGGTTTTCAAGCAAAATTACTTTTGATGCAGTGAATTTTAGGGTTCAAATCTTGCTTAGTAGCTTTTAGGATTCAACTTTAGGTGTTTTCAAACAAGTTTTGTTGGCACACCAGATTTTGAAAGCATAGGTGAGGATGTTTTCCTTTGAAATTTGAAAGAATGTGGAGTGCCTGGTAAATCCCTAAGAGTTGAACCTAAGTAGCAGCTACTTGATGAGTTGATTTTAATTGAAGTGCTGTAGCCCAATCTATTCAAATAATTGGCCTATTGCACCAATTAATTAGGCACACAAGTGGCTACCTAATATGATTTTTAGTCAATTATGTGTTTGGATGTGTGTACCTGCTCCAAAAATTGGTTTACCGGTTAGTTCGAAAATCAGATGAGGTTGTGTACCTCTATGAGATTTTTTTTTATTTTTCTTTCTAAATGTGGATGTTGAGGCAGGTGTGGGTGTCAAATAAACAAACAAAACTAACCTTAGAGTTTATAACACCTAGGTTGATTGATGTTTGTGCAATTATGTGGTGGAATGAAAACTAATGGGTGGGAGGTGGGGGGTAACTTACAGAACCTTCAACCACACTTTACTCCAATCTACCGCTTTTGCTCGTCTCAAAAGAATACCTGCAATCACAATAAGAAAGGAGAGAAGTGAGGTAAATGATTTGTAAGTTGGAAAACGCGAGAAAAATCAAAAAGCATCGCCTCTCCGGCAACGGCACCAAAATGTTGAGACTACGAGTTGCGTGTTTGGTTTTGAAAACCTATCAATGTAGTTTGAAAGCGAAGAACATGTGTTCAACAAATAAAATTTATACCGCAATAGAAATCCCAGGTTGAACTCAGGGAGGCGGATGTTTGATTTAAGATTACGCATTTGTTTTATTTGTCACAAAGCAGAATAATTGATTAGAAACTATCTAACAATTTACAATAAATAGAAGAGAGAGAGAATATTACAAACAAAAACCAAAACGAGATGTAGAATGAACATGGAATTCATTAACAACAAGATTGTTCATCAAACTAGAAAGTGGGAAAATGATTATTCTAGAAAGCAGTAAATCTACTCAAGAAAATAGTAAATCTACTCTAGAAAGCAGTAAAAAGAATGGAGAGAGAGATATCATCCTCAAGTGATGCTTAGAAGATGGGGAATGGAGTAGGACAAAAGAGGATGAAGCGGGAAGAATGGGAATAGGGCAGCACGTCGTCGTCGTCGTGGGATTCGCTTCTCAAAGGGGGATGAAAAATTGACTTTATCTTGTGAGAAGCATCCTGGGTGTGGGACAAGCTCCTTTTGGGCTTTGGAGAGGGAGAGAAGAAAAGGAAGGGATGAGAATTTCATGTGGAGGGGGTCTCCTTTTCTAGTTGCAAGGAGTGAGGGAAATTTGGTCATTTAAATCTCAAAACATTAAATAAGGGGTCTTTAGTGATGGATAAAATCGCCGCTAAAGCCCCATCATGGGCGATGTGTGGTGGAGAGCACGCGCCCGCTCACCTCCTCTATGCGTAACGCCTTCTCACGTTCTGCTGATCTCAGCCGTCCGATCGTGAGATCGAACGGCTTAACTCGCCCCTCCGCCCACCTCCCCTACGCGCAACACCCGCGTGCGATCTCGCACGACGCGCGTGCATGCAATAGCACGTGGGTGCTACCGAGTTCCCGCAGTCGCTCAATCGCGATCGAGCAGTCGCAGAGCCCGCTCACCTGCGCCTAAGAAGTCGCTCACGCAGGCTCGAATGCGTTCCTCACCTTCTCGCGAGTGTGTTCACCTGCTATGCTACAGCGGCGCTTGTTTCATGGAGATGAATTCATGCACATGCATCGACAGCCATTGGATGCGGATCCAACGGTGGAGAAGCGATGAAGAAGAGAGGTGCGGCAAGTGCAGCGGCCAGTTGGGCGGCTGAGATGGTGCCACGTGGTGCCATCTTGGCCTTCTATCTTCTGGATGATGTAGATGGTGCCACGATTGTCGGATTGAGTCGATTTTCGCACTGTTAGGCTGCGATCTTCGATCCGAATCCATTCGTACGATTGGATTTGTCGTTTGAAGTGTGGATTCACACCATCTTGGCCCTTGATCTTCTAGGGTTCCCTGGCCTCTATCTGTTGCTACAAATCTCTTATTAGGGCGATCTTGGAGTCGTTAAACTCCAATCGTCACCCTGATCACATCTGTACGGTTGGATCTTCGATTCGAGGCCCCAATAAAAAGTTTGCGCTGTCCCTAAACATAAAAGGAGACAGTTAACCTCCATTTTATTCAATATAATCTAAATGCAAGATGATGCATGCTATGCAATATTTATAGTATGCAATGCAATTCTATGCTTAAGAACATACATAATTAGACATCTTAAGTAGTGTAAACATGTTTCCATCAGCTAACTTGAGAAACACTATACAATCTTTAGAAGCTCAGGCAACACCTTGCATTGAAGCATTGGCACCCATGATCAAAATGATTAATGAGCTTAATAGTTCGTTATTGGATTGGCTCCAAGATGATAATGATAGGGGATCAGGTGAGTTTCTACTTGAGAAATTATCGTGATTGAGGATGAAATTTGTGGTTTCCTTAGTCCAATCTTGGGATGATTCTGAAGATGAACCCCCTTCAGGAGAGTTAATCTCTGAACTCGCTCAGGTGACCATCGAGGCAGATACATTTTATGAGATCGAAGATGACCAGGTTAGCCTAGAGTAACCGATTGAGGATGAACTGATTGCCTCGCCCAAGATCCTTGAGACAGGAAATGAAAAAAAATGTCTCCTTGGGGTAAGAAATGATAGATAACTTTGAGACATATATAAATAGGATCATGAATTCTTTGATTCTGACAGAGAGGAATCTCTTGATGATGTCTCACTTGAGTTTAAGGAGAATGATTTTAGTTAGACTAACAGGCTCAAGGAGCATGATGAACCATTTAATAGCCCAAAAGCTGAGGATTATGATCTGATTGAGGTTGACATGGAGGATTCTAATCGTAATATAATAGATGATCCAATCAGTAGCCCTAATTATCAAACACACCCCAAAGAGATGATTGAATCCATGTCAATTCTGATTCAGCCACAATTGTTTGACTTAGATATCTTTGATGGAGTGTACAACGATCATGAGGCCTCAGAAATCGAATAGTTGAGCATGGAGGATAGGAATTTGGAAATGAAAATCTGGGAGGCTAATTTCGAGGGAAGTACAATATTGGATCTAAGGGTTCTTATTGATCTAAAACCACAAACCTTCTATCAGGACCCTTATGATATCTTTGATGTGCAACCCAAGCACAAAATAATTGATTATCTTTCTGACTTGAACTCTAAGTGGACACATGAATCTACTGAACCAGATCTACCCATTGTCCGCCACTATAGTATTGGGTTGCACATGACCAAACCACAGGTGCAGCCCAACAAGCACAACAATCTCCAGTTCTGGGTGATTTTCATCCAGAATCTTAGAACCACTTAACCCTAGGGCATGGGTTTGCAACATAATCTGGTCCACATCTGTGGACAACTGTTGGCAGGTCTTGAAATCAATATTTTTATTTTTATTTTGACTTACACTAATGAATTCTTAACCCCTTCATTATTTGTATAATATGCCTACCTGAAGGCAATAAACTTAGCACGTGTGGAATTCCATTTTCCTTATGGAGCCAACTGGATTTTCATGAAATTCAGGTGATATTCTATTTATTCCATCCGTTTCATGTCTTTATTTCTACAATGAGGACATTGCATCATTTGGGCATGGGGGGGTGGATACTTGGACCAGAAAATATTTTGTTACCTCCATGGAATTTCTTTTATTTTCTTTATAAAAAAATTGGAATTAGGAGAAGAGAACTTAGGCATTAGGAGTTGTTAACTTTAGGAAACGATACTTTAGGACCTGATCACTTAGACTCTTCAGGACTTCAGGTATAATCAGCCTGGGTGTCCACTCAAACATCGACTTGGTCTCGAGTCCTCACAAAGTAATTTTATTCAAATTTTGGAAATAAATTAGGGTGATAAGTACACGACTTATCAACCCACCCTTTGATTTGAGGGGACTTTAAATCTAAGAATCATGCACTATTTGCACTGGCTTACTTTTCGATGGTTTTTACAAAAATTAGGTAGCTAATGAACTTTCTAAGGCAGTATGCCTGGAAAGTTGTCGTGGGCAACAACCCATTAGCCGGTTGCCAAAGCCCAGCTACATGACTATATGAATTCTACTACTTTTAGGTAAATCTTAGATTAGGGAAGCCACCTACTTAGAAAAAGAAAAAAATGACACTAAAAAATAACAAGAAAAAAATAGAAAAATATAAAAAGGAGAAAAATAAAAATAGAAAAATAAAACACACTTCACCACACGAATATGGTTGGCAAGTTGTTGTGGGTAATAGGCCATTGGCCAGTTGTCCAGAGTCCAACTCACAAAAATGCACAAATAATTCCCAAAATAGTTAGGGAAGAAGCATGGAAGTAGAATAAACTAGGGAAATATACACTGGGTTCGCCCTTGTGTTGACCCCATAAATAAAAAAAAAAAAATAGGGACAAACCTATCGATCAGAAAGATAAACCTTTAGGCAGAAACTCCTAGGGTCACCTTGGGTCATAGAAACCTGAACTCCATTTTAATGGTTGCCTAGTCAGTTTATCACCCTTTCACAAGATGCTCAGTACTTAGAGTCCTTTTTGAGGCTTGAGCGGGTCGGGTAGTCGTAAAAAGTTATATCGAAACTCTCAAACTCTAAAAGTCTAAAAAATTAGAAAAGAAAAAGTAAAAAGATGTATCTTCCCTTTTCAAATAAGGTGAGGACTTGGGCGGTCTGCATTTTTGCAAGCACCCAGGCACTGCCGAGTCTTTGTAGTTTAGGTCCTCAATTGAAATTTCCTTTTATTAATAAACAATTAATGCCTTAAGTGATTGAGCAGTAATTGTATTTTTATACATAGCATAGAGTTTAATTTTGCTAGGGACTAACAAAAGATAGGCACCGGGGTATGTTGTAGATTCATCCATTTAGGTTAAAATGCTTCTTTATGTATGTTCCTAGGCTTAGATATGCATTCCATGTTATAAATACTGCATAGAATGCATCATTATACATTTAGAGTAGTTTATGTATATGTTAGGGTAATTGAGTCCTTGTATGGCCAGGCGAGGAGATTTAATTCAGAGCCTTGGATTGACGATCTGATCATATGGATCTGATTAGGATGACAATTGGAGTCCAATGCCTCTGAAATCATCTAGATCGGAATCCCATAGCACTGTATGCAGTCCAAAGAAGATCAATGGCCAGGGGCAATGTGACATCCTTACGGGCTTTGGATGAAAAATCCGACCATACGGATGAATCTGGAGTAACGATCACAATCTGATAATGCAGAAATCATCTCGATCCGAACACATGGCATCCTTTAGAAGTGAAAGAGGATGGATGATCCAGATGGTGCCATCTAGGCCGCCTAACACTGGCCAGCAGTCTCCCCAACGCTTCGCCTTGGTCCACATCATACATTCCCAACCGTTGGATCTTGATCCAACGGTTGAGAAGCCGTCTCCACCGCATGCCCTTGGCTCCTCCTCGGGACATACTCATGGGCTTGGCACATTGGTCTTGAGGCACATTGCCAAAGGAGAGGCACGAGTTCAAAACTCACAAAGCCCCCTAATCCTCCAATTGGATGCATGCAGCAATGGTGCAGCAGCCAACGCACGTGTGTAGATGCACGCGCACTAGCCTACTCACCTGCACAGTAGTGCATGCGTGGTGCAAGCGCCAGCGTGAGCACACGTGCACCACGGCCGCGTGATGGGCGCACGAGTAAAGCTGCAAATGAGTGTGAGTTGGCACGAATCTTCAGCAACAGATTGGTGAATCTTTAGCGATGTTTACGAACGTCACTATTTACCTATGTGTGACTAAGCCCTTCATCCTCCACTATAAAAGGATCCACACCGCTCCATCCAACATCATCTCTTCCTTTCTCTCCCTCACCATCTCCAAGGCTCTAGAGAGAGCTTGTCCCAAGCCTGGGATGCTCCTCTAGAGTAGAAATCAAATACTTTCCTGCCTCTAATCCCTATTCGTGGAGCATCCTGTGGCTGTCCTATCACCACCTTCCAGAAGAAGATCCTCGCTACGACGTCGTCTCACCCCGTGCTCCACCTTCTGTAGTTGTTCTCCTTCCTCTAACTCCTTCCCACCGTTATCTGGGGCATTGTCAGAGTGATTCATCCTCCAAGCAACCGTTGAGGGGGATTTCCTTATCTTAATTCTTTTTATCATTTTTGTAGTGTAGCTTTATTTCCCGCAATTAGTTGTACTAAATAGTTTGTATTACTCATATAATATTTGTTTCTCTCTCTCTTGCTTTGCTAGTAGAATAGATATAAATTATTTCCACCTAATCTCTTGCCTTATAAAAATACCAAAAAAATCTCAAAAGATAAAAACAACAAAACTAAATAAAATCGAAAGCATGGTTTTTAAAGCAAACATTTCCCTCCCCATGTTCGACCCGGGACTCCCTTAGAGATTTGATTATAAATTTTATCTGGTAGTGGATTTCTATGCACTACGATGACTGTTTTCTAACTCAAATCTTTTCGCATATGAAAACTATTCACTAGACACCGCCTGTCCTCCCCACATCTTCTGACATCGTTCATCTTCTTCCAACTCCTCAACATCTTTGTCTAGGCCCCGTCAATGCAACTTCATCCTCCGAGCAGTCAACAAAGAGGATTTTTCTTACCCCCTTCCCTTCTAATGTTTTCATAGTGTAGAATCTATTGTAATAAACATTTTTGAAGCATATATCTGGAAGTAGATTTTGATTCTCTCTCCCTTTATTGTTAGCAAGTCGAATAGCTCTTTCCTACTTTGTAGAATAGTTTACTGTAGATAATATTCTTGCTTGTTTCTATGTTATCATAAAATGCCAAAAAAAATAGAAAATACAAAATACCAAAAATAAATAAAGTAAAATGTGGTTTCAAAGAATCAAACGTTACCTCCCTGTGTTCGACTGAGGGCTCACCTCGAGCCTTGGTAAATTTATTTGATAGCGATATTTTGTCACTACGATGATGGGTTTTCCAAAACCCTAGTTTCTCTCGCCAAATTTACACTCATCATCTAGCAAATTGGGCTTTGGAAGGGAGGCAGAAGAAGACCCAAAGAAGATATGTGACAAAACTAACCTAGTAGCTAAGTAACACAAGATGTTGGCATGCTGGTGTTGGAGAGTGATGCCAAATGCTTGCCAGATGCAGGTGAAAATAGGCTACTCCTAAGCTATTATTGGAGGTTTAACATAATACACATGAGCAGTGACCTCCGAGAGTGTGCGGCAAGGTGGCAAAGGCTCCTCAAGCGGATATGTGTGGAAAAAAGAGTGTACGACGAAGGACACCCTAAGGCTGATGCTCTAACAAGCGTCGATCCATACCTACCACTCTACCACAGAATGTAATGGTCAGGTTATCCCCCCATAAAGCAGGAATTAGAGTAGAGACTTTCAGAAGTTGTTTCTGAAGGAGTGTAAGACGGTCAGTTGCACGGTATGGAAGAAGGTTAAAGAGGGCTTGAGAGGTATAGCATTCTTTCTCGACAACCATTCAAGTTCCTGAATGTCATTAAAAGTAGCCTTAGTTACAATTATCTTTCATGTTGCATATCATTGGTGTGTGCATCTTGAAATGGGCCCAAATGTTTATCTTTAAAATTGAACTGATCAAGGGTGTCGCTAATTTCACTATCATGTAAATGTGGATTGGAAGCAATAGGAGTGTGAATGTCCTCAACAACAGCATCCCTAGGTTCTTGTTCGATTCTAAGATCCTGCCCCTAGGGTGTATAGATTTCTTCATCAAGAGTATTAATTGCTTCCTTTTCTTCCCAATGTTTGAGAGGATGATCTTTGTAGTGAAAGGTATGTAGGAATCAGGATTTGGCTAAATCAGTAAGATCCTTAGGGGGTAAGTCCTCTAACAAAACATATTCTACCCTAAAGTCACTCCACACTCTAAGTCCGAGCCCCTCAATGTCATCGTCATCCTTTAATGTTTCATCCCACTTGCTCCTGAGACTCAGGAAAATCTTCCATGCTAGGATCAAGTGTTTCCTTGTCTTTGTTAAAAATCAACTCTTCATGTCCCTGGGACCAATATTGATCCAAGTCTTCCAATTCAATATCAATTTCCTCATGGTCACCAATGCTGGGTACCTGTGAATCCTCAGAATATTCAATGATAGGTGCTGGTCCTTTAAATAGAGGATCACTTCCTTCCAATATGATTTCGTCTGACATCCAAGACTCCTAGAATTTGTTAACTTTAGAATCACAATCCTCAAGGAGATCTAAATGAGGTGCAAAGTCCTTAGTGGTGTAAAGTATAGGTTCTCCATCCCTAGAATGCGATGCAGATTCCACCTAAAAATCCAGAATGGGAGTTGGATTGACTGTTTGACTGCAACCTATTTCATCAAATGTAGCAAAGATACTGTCATTCGGGTCGAGTTAATCTAATGGGACCATTTTCCCCTTCTTTTGACTCCAATTAAGACCATGTAGATGATCACCAGGGTTGCCTTCTGGGGGGTCTATCTCATGGGGAACGTCCAAGTGATAGCTACTCCTCAACATGGGGAACGTCCAAATAAGATCCCTGTTGTCATTGTTTTCCTCAAAATTATCTTGGTAATCGTGGGTATAGACGTAGGGGTTAGAATAGACTATAGGAGGATTACTAAGCTAGCTAATCTCTTCAGTTAATGTTTGACTACTCAAAATCTTTTCCATAGAATCCATCATTTCCTTTTGTTATTTTTGCATCTCTATCGTAAAAGATGAGAGGCTACTGTCAAATTGGGGAGGATAGTCAATCTCAGGTTCAGGTTGGCTAGGAGTATTAGTCCAACCACGATAAATCGTTAAGGGTGGGTGGGTTGGGTATAGTCTTGGGAGAGCTAGGGCTGGGATACCCTTCTTCTAGGTTCTGCTCATCATCACTGGGTTGGGGATTAATTTGACGAATGCTCCTATAGTAGGAGTAGAAAGGATTCCAATGTTCACTAGATGATGGAAAATTGCAGGTCATGGGATTGGGGTTCAATTTTCTGGGGTGAAAGTAAGAGGTGCAATAGCTATTGTAATCCAAGACTTGAAAAACACACCATAATCAAATGCAAGGCATTGGGACTCTCCTTTTTGTTATAGCAGATTTGAGCCAACCTCCAACCTACCTCTTAAAGTTGTCAAATAGGGTCAAGTTTGCACCCATCTGTTACCACTTTAGTGGTATAAGAGGGGCTATGACTTAACAACCTTGAGAAACTCTTTGGAGAAGAATAATGGTCAGTTACGTTATTTCTTGGTGGCCAAAGAAGTTGCACAATCAATTATGGGCCCTAAGTTGACCCTCACGTGCCCTGGGACGTATGCCTTGCTTCAATGATACTCTCAAGTGACATAGTGAGAAGTTTCTCCAAGGACGAAACTATGCGATGCAAGTAGGGTGAACCCTTCCTTTAAGGCGATGCAAATGTAGTGCCTCTTAGCTACCCTTTTGTTCCTTTAAGGGGGGCCCCCTCCTTGAAGAATTAAAACACTTGGACAAAAGATATTATCACCACCACAAAGACAAATAGGAGGGTTTGCACCGATGAAGAGATTGGTGCCAATAGCCTTAAGGGACCAAAACCAAGTAAGGTGCCTAGTGTATGTGCTCGGTGGCAGAAGTGTGCATCACACAACAAATCAGTTTGTTTTTTAGAATAATCGCACACAAGTTCTTTTTGATCAGATGAAATGTAATTTTGATTTTAAGATCGAATATTATTAGAAGTCCCAATTTTCAATTAAGCGACTGCTGAATTAGGTCAATTCAATCAATTTGGTGGTCTTGAGATTTAATCCACATGCAATGCGTGAATAGGAAATAGAAGCAAAGATAGAACGATATACCTGAATCCAACAAACTCCCTGCAGATATGTACACAATGCAAAAATGACATCTAACGTGCTGCTCAATCATCGATAAGTGAGTGCACCTAAGTGCATGCAACTCCTAATAGGCAACTCGATACTTTTCCTCTTTTTGTTATAGAGGCAAGCAAATAGATCACTGGTTGGGCTACCCCTCAACTAAGTTAATTAACTTAATTTTACTTAGTTAAGAGAAGAGAAAAGTCACTTAGGTTAACTCGAAATTGTGTCAGTTTAGTAGTATAGGGTCAAGTTAACCTAACATTTTAGATTTTTACTGTTAACTGGTTGAGTCCAAGTCGTTCGCTGGGAGGTATAATTCATTCTAAATACACTAATTAACTTTTATTTTTCTTTTTAGTATAGGAGGTATAATTAAGTTAATTATAGAAACATGAATTTTTCCAAATGATTTAAACTTAAGAAATATACAAAATTCCATATTAAAACACATTTATTCAAGTGATCTACTTTAATAACAAGTAAACATGTTAGTTTCCAATTTATTTCAAAGGAAATTAAGGCAGATAAGAGTTCTTCTAATTACAACATGCCTTATTACAATAGTTCAAAGCAACAAGAAATTTAAAAATAGAGCAAGAAAAATAATTTCTTTTCCTTATTTCTTCAGCCTCTCTCTCTCTCTCTTCTTCTCTTCTCTCTCTTTCTTTTTCTTCTTTATTTCCTTTTATTCTATTCTTTTATCTTTTTCTGATACTTTCTCGAGCTCTTTTCTTTCTTTCCTCTCTTCTACTCCTACCTTCATCTTCTTTCCTTAGTCTCTTTCTTCTTAATTTCTTCTTCTTTGCTCCTTAGTGCTTGTTCTTCTCCTTTCTTTCTCTTTACTGCGAGCTCTCCTCTTCTGTTTCCTCTCTTCCTTTAGCCTTCAGCTTCCTTCAACACTTAGCTTCCTCCAGCACTCAACTTCTTCCGCTTCATTTGAACCATGGCATTTTAGCTGAATCGACCCAGGTTTTCATTCCTCAACAAAAAATTGGTTTTTGATTTGCGGCTCAGACATTGCAGGGATACGCAGCACCATTTACAGGGTAGGACCAGACCCTACTAGGCCCTCGCCTGGTTCATTATAGGTCAGTTTATTTCCAATTCAAGTTTCTCGAGCCAAGCTAGCTCAACGCCTCCCAGGCCTCGCCCTACCAGGGCCAATCGTACACATGCCCAATCGGGCACACACCCATAGGTGCACACGCCCACACACACACACAATATGCACAAATGGTCAGAGGTTTCTTTTCGCGCCGAGCGATGATGACTAGTGAGCGTATACAAAAAATTAGTTGTATTCCCATGCACGCTCTCAACAGTTTCCTATGTGGGACATTGTTTTCCCACTCCAGACCCAACTTCAAGCATCAATTTCTCCCTACTCAGAGCTCCAAATCAAGTGATCTAAAGCTTGATGGAGAGCTCTAAGGTGGCTCTACAGGATTGAGGGGTGAATTTAATGTTAAGGGGAAGATTTCCTCTTCGATTTTAAGGGCGAAATTATGGATTTTCTATGGCATTATATAGCCTACAAATGAAATTAAAGTTGCAAAGTTTATAGAATGGACTTTCTAGCTTATCTAAGGGTTTGAATAGGTTCTACAAATAATTCCACAGCTGCTTGTGTGGGTTTTAAGCTCTTGAGAGCTTCAGGAGCTGCAAATAAGGTTGAAGCTTCTCTGAAAGCTTCATAGACAGGATTTCAAACTCTGAAATGTGCAACAGATAGCTAAGGACATTTCTAATCTATTTCAACAAGTTCTAAGGATTAAAACAAACTAAACTGGGTAGGGTTCGAGATCAAATTTCATCCAAATGACACTACCAACAGTTTGGGTTGAAAAACAACACAGACTAGGAGATTGTGAATTCCTACAAAATTACAAGTCTGAGCTCAATAAAGTCATTCTAAAATCATTCAACAGATTCTCAGAAATAATTCTAACTCCTCAAATCCACAGATCGAGCTCAGAATCAGAATTTCCTTAGGTTTGACTGTTACGTTTGAAAGTTGACTTTCTGATTTAAGCCTTTTTACAAGGAATTAAAGCCTAGAAGAGAATCCTAACAACCTCAGGAACTTGTCCAATCCCTTAAACAGGCATTCTAACCTAAGAACCTAGGGTTCCAGGCTTGTCGCCTGAACTCTAAAAGTGCCTTGTTCGACAGAGAAAATGGGAAGTTGCTACACTAATTTAAGGATATGAATAGCTTTAGTGCATGGTACTGAAGCTTCTAGACACCTTATGTATGGTTTTTAATCTTCTGTACAAGCTTCTCCAACTCTGCTAGAGTTGAAGAAGAAGAAGACCTATCTCAAGCTCCAGTCATAAAAATCTCAATTTAAATGTCTCAACATGATCAGTAAACCTTAAATCATCGATCTGGAGCTTCACACTCTATTCTACAGGCTAAAGATCAGTTTAGACTCGTCGGAGCTCATCAGAGCTCAGACGAGTCTAGAAAAAGGCAAAAGTGTGTTCAGAATGGTAAATTGCATCATTTTCGATTTAAAAATGTTCCTGAGGTTGCAAGGAACTTCAGGATCACATTTAATTCCTCATTATTTCATTAGATGTAAGATTTAACAGTAAATTCAGTTTGAATGAAAATTGAGTTGGTTGAGGCACGGGACTTGGTACCCCACTCAATTGAGTTGTTGAGACAAGTCATCAGATCTCTGTGATACTAAATATGTATATAACTAATGATTTGAACTACTCCTGAGCTGCCATTGACAGCGAGCTCAGGAGCTTAAATAGAATTAGGCGTTCAAATTATATGTGATATTTATTCAAATTAAAGTGTACAATGGGGTCCTTAGAAGAAGAATAGGTGGTGGAGGACCCTATGGAGGTGGATCATAACTCAACTACTGCTGCCATAGACAGCAGAAGCAATAGGTGGAGGTGGAAATGGTTTTGGTGGTTTAAGTGATCAATTTAGTAATTAATGGTGATAGAAGTGATCATGGGAGATGTAAGAAGGTGGACAGTGAGTTAAAAATATGAAACTAGGGCTCTAGCGAGCTCAATGAACTCACCTGAGTCGAGGAATATGAACATTGAAATCTAACATTACAACTAACTACCTACCTAACTATCTATTTAAACTACTACTCTTGCTCCTACTCCTATCCTACTGTTACCTAGACGAAAGAGTCAAAGGGACTCTGTCGATGACTCAAGATGGAGGATGAAATTAGAGGGTATGAGGAAGATCTCCGACGGGCAAATTTGGATGGAGCAGAGGATCTCCTTGGTCGTTGCCTTTATCCAGAGATGCGGCAGACCTCGACGAAGTTCCTCAGCTAATCAAGATGGATGGAGGAAGTCAAAGATTGATGTGGAAGATCGCTGGAGTTGCAGACAAATAGCCTATTAGGTCAGCTCAGTGATAGAAGAGGGAAGGGAGCTAACTTACAGAAATCGAGTTGTGGGTGTCTATTTATAGTTGACGATGATGAAGAGGGCGGCGGAGTCTGGATGTGAGAGGAGCTAGAGGAGGTTAACTACCAGCGTCGTCTTCGACATCGGTGAGGTTAAGTCCTACCTAAAATTAGGATATCTGGATCATCCAGACTGATGGATGAAGATGGGATGGTGAGCACAAGCTCCAGGAGCTTGGAGAAGGAAGAATGATTTTGGCAGGGCGGTGATCGAGTGGTGGAATCACTCTCCGTCATTAGCTGTTCAATCGGCTGAAGGAAAAAGAAGAAGAAGATAGGGACCTTTGTTAAATGAAACTTAAGGACCTATATGAAAATTAAGGACCCGATTGAAATGAGTTTTAAGGACCAAAATGTAAACTCAGGTTTTCAAGGTTTCTTTTAATTTAGATCATTTTCAACTTTTTATATATGTTAGTAAATAATGTAATTATTATGTTTAGACCTTGAATTTACATTTTTGACCGTTTTAGGTTTATTTATTAAATTAGGTAAAGTTACCTAAGTTATTATATACTTAGGTATATATTATACTTAAGTTAATTTACTTATTAATTAAAGGAATGATTATTAAGATCTCGAGTCCAATTATTAATTAAATTACTAATAATATTATTTGAATGATAAATAACTTTTTTAACTTATTTTAAGGTCCTTTACTATATATCCCTTATTTTAAGACTAGTTAATTAGGGGTAATTAGAGATCATGATGAGCCTCTCATCAATCACCATAGATAAATAGCCCTAGTCACCAAAGAATGTGGGGACAACCCTTCGAAAATTAGCCCAAATTGCTACAAGGGTGGGAAGATTGAAATAAACTCAACGACGAAGGAGAATCGCCTCTGAAAGTGGGATCCAGGTCTCCTCTTCGCATCTTCTCCACGTATGTGGGTGTCACTCAAGGTCGATGTTGCCACTCTACTGTGCCTATTGTCCCGTCAGATTCCTGGCATAGAAAGATTAAGAATTGTCAGTAAATGCACAACTCAGAATAATCAGAAATAATCAAGTGAATGTATTTCATCTATTGCCTCCTCGACAGTGGTGCCATTTGATCGGGAGATTTTGCTTTTCATAAAAATACGTTGCCGCAGAAAAATCACGTGGTGGAAAAATCCCAGATCAGAAAATATTTATTAATAAAACTAACCACAAAGAGTGAGGTCGAATCCATAGGTAGGAATGACTACAATAATTTCACAAATGCCTTCCTTCTACATTCACCCAATTATGAGTGGAATCCGTGCCCAAATTCAATGCGAAATGAGGTGAAAGGAATAACTCAAGTATGCAAGGGTTATGTGTGCAATTTTACCTCAATAAAATAATCCATAATGGCTTGTAATGTAATTAAACTTCAAGACGCTGGGCTTTCTCCTGTAGGTTCGATGACATTTCAAGCATTTATATAGAGACCTAAGCCAACATATGATGACATGAATGCATGGGAGAAATACTTTAGAACTTGAGGGAAAGGATGCAATTTCAACTGAATGAAATATCAATACGTAAATATAAGAGGCATCAATGGCATTAAATGTAAATTTTAATTGAAGCTAAAATCGGGCATTAGTTTCCTTTGCATGCGCAAGAAGAGGGGATCGCGACCGACCATGAGAACTTTGATGGTGGTTGGCCAGAGCGACGAGATCTTGATGGTGGGGGCAGATCAGAGAATGGTGAATGCCGGCGGTCACCAGAGAGGAGGAAGTCATTGACATGGCATCGCCGACGATTCTAGTAGGTTTGTTTGGTGGTGTTGAAATGCACGTGAAGGCAAGGTGAGCTCGATGGGGTTGATGGACCAGAGAACGAAGGGCGAAGGGGCTAGCTGTGTGTGGAGGACCAGCGTGAGGTTTGGGTTCTTTTTCTCCTCTAAAAGTGGAGAATAAGAGGAAGAAGAAGAGAAGCCGGTGGTCGAGTTGTGCACGGCTACTAGGGAAGGGCTCGGCGTAAGGGCAAGTTGGCGTTCGGTGAAGCAGATGGTTGAGCGGTAGAGGGCTGGCTACGTGCAGTGAGGCACACATGAGAAGTGCAGTGCCGGTGGACGTAGGAGGCGGTGGAGAAACGCTAGTGAGAGAGGGCGTGGGTGGAGCAACAGAGGTGATTGGCATGAGAGTGGCTGCTCTGGACGTCTGGGAATGTTCCTAGACGGCTTAAGTCTTCACCTTCGGTCTTGTAGTAGTGTATGAGATGTAAAAATAGAGAGGAAAGAGCATGTGGCCTTGTTGGAGGTCTTCCAAAGATGGAGGAGTCATGGTTGTGCTTCGTAGGAGTTGCAGAGGCAGGGAGTTGCTATTGTGGAAATGAGACATGTGGAGCGTGGTGATGAATGTCGAGGTGGATCATGATGGAGGTGTCAGCACTGTCACCACTGACCACAGTGGTGGTTCGCGGTGATGTAGTCAGGGGCACGAGATGGTGAGAGGTTGCGATCACGGTTGTGAACAGTTCACAGTGGTGGACGATGGTGTGGTGATGTACTTTGTTACAAGACGAAGCTTGGCCGAGGGCGAGATGCAATGTTGGTCTGGTGAGGAGAGTATGTGGAGAGGGGTAGTCTACTCCTTGAGAAGAGGAACATGATCCTCCTGTCATCTCCATGTGCCTGTATATAAGAGAGAGACAAGAGAATGAGGGAGAGAGATTTTCGGGGTGAGAGAGAGAGATTGGAAGAAAAGTAGATGGTGATCTCCTTTTCTTTCTTTCTTTTCTTCTTACTCTTCCCTATGTGTGTTAGCATGAGGATTTAAAAATGGCAAGTGGTGGATTTTGGTTGATTTTGGGGCAAAGAAATTCTGGGGAAAGAATATGCTAGGATTTCTTTGTCTCTTTCCTTTGATGCATCAGCCACCACTTCTCTTTTTAATGACATTTGCCAAAACGAAGATCCTACAAAGGTAAGCCCACTTGCTTCCTTTTGTTAATATGTTTCTAAAAATCAGATGACATGATGACAATCCTCAATTGGCCCTACAATCATTCCCTTTGAGAAAAAATAATATGTCAATAGACGAGGTATTCATTAACATATGGCTAGAGTGTGGCAAATGCTGGAACATCCAAGACACAAGCGTAGCTGATTTCTCAGTGAAATGCATGCTTTAAATCTAATTCTTAATCCAACAGTAATGCACTTAGGCATTAAATTAGTCCACTAAAGTGCACCTATGGATACCATAGCCAGATTCGAATTGGTGAGTTCTAGGAATAGTTTTAGTCACTAACCACTCACAACAAATGCTTCTAAATCTTGGCTAAGGTCACTACTTTTGATTGCTCCATTTTTGAAGATTTTGTGAAGTAGAAATGGTTTGATCCATTTTGATCTTAGCTTTCCTAGGAAGAGTTTCAGCTTGGCATCAAAGAGGAGCACTTTCTGAAAAGGATGGAATGATTTTCATGATATGTGTCTATCATGGATGGCATTGACCCACTCTCTGTAGATATGCGAGTTCTCATATGCATCATTGCGTAACTTCTCAATCTCACTCATTTGCAATCGGCGGTGGTTTCTAGCCATCATGAAATCTAGATTGCACTTCTGTACTACCCAGTAGGCCTTATGTTCCATCTTTATAGGGAGGTGACATGCCTTCCCATACACAGGCCTGAATGGAGACATCCCTAACAGGGTCATATGGGCGGTCCTATAGGCCAACAAAGCTTCCGAAAGTCGGGTAGACCAATCTTTCGTTTCAAGCCAAATAGTGACACGAAGGATTTTCTTGATCTCCCGATTGGATAGATCAGCCAATCCATTAGTCTGGGGGTGATACAGTGTCAAGATACAATGCGACACTCGATACTTTTTCATTAGGGACTGGAAGTTCACATTTGCGAAATGAGACCCACCATCATTGATGATGGCCATAAGAACCCCAAATATGGAATAAATGTTCTTTTGAATGAACTGAAGAACAACTTTATGATCATTCGTTCTTGTGGGTATGGCTTCGATCCATTTTGAGATGTAGTTAATAGTAAGTAAGATGTACTCGAAGTCGTTAGATCCTAAAAAGGGTCCAATAAAATCAATTCCCCATATGTCGAAGATCTCGCACAAGATAATCCAATTCAAGGGCATCATAGTGCGCGAGCCCATGTTATTGAGGGTCTAACAACAGGCACATGCCCTACAGTAGGATTGTGCATCAATGAACATTGTGGGCCAAAGGAACCTACACTGGAGGATCTTCGCTATGGTTTTACGCCCAGAGTAATTACCACCACAGGCCTGGTCGTGACATAACGAGATGACGTCATTGACCTCATCGTCGGGAATGCATCTTTGGATTACTTAGTCTCTACTGATGTGAAATAAATATGAATCTTCCCATGCATAGTACTTGGCATCGAAAATTAGCTTGTCCTACTAGGTCGCCCAATTAGTTGGAACTTTCCTCGTAACCAAGAAATTCACGATAACAGCGAACCAAGGAAGTCTGTCAATGGCCAATCTTCGAAAAATGCTCAGTGGTAGATCCAGACGGTTAAATAGTCGAAGAAGGAAGGCGAGACAAATGCTCAGCTACCACATTTTTCTTTCCCACCTTGTCACGAATTTTGCGATTGAATTCTTGCAATAGCAATATCTAATGAATTAATCTAGGTTTCACGTCATTCTTCGTAAGCAAGTTCCTCATTACAGTGTGACCGAGTAAATGATGACATGGGATCCTAGGAAGTGTGATATGAATTTCTGCAAACTAAATACTATAGCCAATAGCTCTTTCTCCAAAATCATGTAGTTACGTTGAGCTCGTCCGGTGTCTTGCTAGTGATACCTCGATTTTCGTTTTAATTAAGTTTCGCACATAAAATGACACGTCATTTTAGTATCAAAGTGGTGGAAAGCCGCTTAACAAAAAAATTAAAATAAACCACTCATATGAGAGCAGGTCATATCCACAGGGAGGTAGAGGCCTATTAAAATCCTTACTTGGTAGAAATCGAGTTCGCTGAAATACTCGTCAAATCAAACAATGCATATGTCGCTCTAAATGTAAACCTTAAACTTATGGAGAAGTCAAGGGTTGTTGACGTAATTTTCACGTAAGGAAATTGTTCATGTGTAGGGGTATATCATGTACTTTTCACTTGCATGCATACTAAAATGTAATTCAAAATTAAATGTAATGCATATTGAGTTGAATCATAAAGGGTTAATAATTATATAGAAGAATAAGCATAAAGCTATAATTTCACCTAAATTTAGTTAATCTAAGAAATCAAAAAAGTGACCTTTGAAAATGGAAATTCCGGTAAATTAAAATGCAAACCAAAATAGGGGATTCAACCTCTCTCCTCCTTGAGCACGGGAGAGAGGTTCGTTTGAGGAGTTGCTCTGGGAACAAGTCAGCTGAAGTGAGGCCTTTGCGATGTCGTAGGTGTGGCCAGAGGTGGCCAGTGTTGGGTGATTACGCAATAATCACAGGTCTTAATTGACCTAAATTAGGCTATAACTTAGCATATATTAGGGTAATTCATGCATGCATAAGCACTATCTGCATCTTTACTACTTTACTTTAGCTATGCATAAAATAATGTTATAATGTGCTAATTAAGTGCATTATGTCAATTGCAGGCAATAAGCTGATCAGAAGCTGGATCTGAAGCTGGATCAGGAATAATGGGTGTTGCAGCAGAGCTGGAGCAAAAGACTTAGATTAGATGTAGCAATAATGATGTAAGGGAGTTAAGGTTTGCTACTCTATTAAGTAGGAATAAAGTAGTAGAATGTGAAGAGCTTAGGTCCATCCTAGCCCTAGGATAGCCTAGAGACTTCCCTAAGCCTTAACCACCCTTAGAATAGGTCACAGTACCCTAGGAAACCCTAAAACCCTAGTTCCAACCCTTATCTGGATGTCTAGATAAGTAATAGGATGTCTAGAACCCTTGGACAACTCCCGCTTCTACAATGTTATTGGACGTCCAGACATTTTGTCAGACGTCCAATTTCTGTAGAATACACAAAACAGAACCTTGAATCCCCCTGACTCAGATTGTGTCTAGAATTGAAGTTTGGACTTTCGATTTCTGAGTATAGGACGTCAGACCCTATTTTTGGACGTCTGGAACTACCCTCCAGTTCCTATTTTGAGATTCAAGTCTTGATCTTAGATCTCTAGCTCCCTAGACCCAAATCCAACCCCATAGGAACCTAAACTAAGGTATCCTAACCCCAATACACCACCTCTAGACCTTCCCAAGGACCTAATTAGGTCCTTACCAAACCCAATTGACTTAGATCAAGTCAATTACCATCACCTAAGCCAATTGGACTCATTGAGTCCAATTGAGCTCAGATCTCAACCCACATAAGTCCAAGTGGACTTAGTTTGAGTCCAATTGACCTAAACCCAACCTAATTGAGTTATTTCACTATCAATAAGGTTCACACTCATTAAATTACACTTGGGTTAAGTTTAATTGCCAATTTCCTCTTACCAATTAGGGTTTGCAACCCTAATTCAAGGCATACACCTAACCAAACCCTTTAGGACCTAACCTAGACCTCTTAGCCACCTAGGGAACGACCACACACACACACACACACACCCATTCATGCACTCCCACACACCTACAGTTCTCTAGAACTCTCTTGAAGTGGTGCCAACTCTTGGTTGCCAAATTTAGCAACCAAGAGTCATTCAATTCTTAGATCCACAAATGGTGGATCTAAGAAGCCACCTCTCACTCTCTTGGCCAGCCACTCATGGGACTCTTTCTAGAGAGTTCGACACTTCTCTAGAGAGACTCCCTTAGGTCCATAAAAAGACTTAAGGGGTGGCCATTTGCACCCATTCACTTCCTTGGCATTCATCCATTTTCTTGGCATTCATTCACATCCACCTTCACTTAGGCTAGCCACACTCATCTCCACTCCACCTCCATGTGGAGCACCACCATGGAGGCCACCATCTCCATGTCAGGATGCTGGATCATTCCCCCAACCTCTCTCCAAGGGCCGGCCTAAGCACCATTGGCCGCCCCTCCTCATCTCAACCATTCCAAGGCCATCGGAGCCCACCTCCGAATGCCCTCACTTTCTGATAGATTAGTAGCTAGCTCTTTACATTACTGCTTTTATTTACAGCTTAGTAGTGTAGTCCTTATTCTCACCCAATGATGCATGCAAAATCCCCTCGTAGATTCCTGTATGTGATCATTTTCTGATAGCTAGGTTTATGCTTTTTAGGCTTTCATGTATAAGCTTTGCTCTACATTCCCTGCTGCAAACATCCTCTGAATGAATGAATGAAAGATATATTCTTTATATGCATATCTCTATGTTGGAAATCACCATGAGCTTATTGATTGTAGAATATTTCGTGTGATTAAAGTTGCCTGCTTTTCATTATCATCTATTGCAACTAAGCATGTCGTGTTTAAATACGTAATAACCATAAACCACCATGTGATTCTAATTTAGTAGAGCGATAAAAGATCGATTTCAAATTTGAACAAATGCCTCCCAGAGACGAACAACCAGGACTGAAAGTCTTGTTATCTTTAGAAATCATTTTTTTGATGAACGTTTCTGCGTGTGTTAGCTGGCGCTCATAGGTGGGGAGGCCAGCGGTTATGCGTCAGCCTGCTATGTGGCTGACAGGTGGCTGCGCAACAAGGAGTCGTGTGCCACTGGAGGTGCTAGAGGATGCATGCTCTGTGCATGGGCGGAGCTACTGGATAGTACGCGCTTTGTGCACGTGGGCTGGAGGTGAGGGCCGATGGGGGAGTGCTCTATTGCTGCTGGAGCAGCAACTTGGAGTGGTTGCGAGCGGCACTGGGCGTGCGGCAACGGCGTGCTGCAGGGGGTGTGGGCATACATGGAGATGTGCTCGAAGGGGTGCGCGCACATAGTTAAAGCGAGGAGGCTTGGAGAGTTGTGCACCCATGCTTCTACTGTGCACGCAGCAGGCATGCGTGCATGCACGTGGCTGCACAGTGAGTTGGTAAGGGGGACACCGGCCCTAGTTGGGTGCAGATGCAAGGGTGGCTCCATCACGCGGTGGCTCTACAGGTGCACGTGGAGAGGAGGGTTATGCGCACGATGAGGTGGTGGAGATAGTGATGACAGTTTGGGTTCATTTTGGTGAAAACAAATAGAAGAAGTAGAAGAAGGAAGAAGAAGAAGAAGATGGTGTTGGAGGTGCATGGATAGGGAAGGTGATCTGTTGGTTGCACGGTGATGGTTGCGTGGCCATTGGAGACGCACATGCTTGGTTATGGCCCAGCTCGCCGGATTGGCGTAGCAGTCTGTCACCTCACCAGCCCACGATGTGGTGTTGTTCGACCTTGGATACAAACGGTGGTGGTGATGGAGGTGAGCTCAAACCTCTTCACGGTGGTAGAGTCGGGGTGGAGTCTCCCCGAGCACATCTTCCTCCTCCTCTCCCTTGTAGTCGCAGCGACCCTGACGAGATCCATCTCTCCCAGTCCTCCATGGATGGGGGTCTTGAGTGTAGGCAGCTAGTGAAGAGTGAATGCGTAGGCAAAGGAAGTGGAGCGGTTGCCTACGGGAGGAGAAAATCAATAAAATAAAATATTAGGATTATTTATACACAAATCCTTAAGTTCTATGTCAATTAAAATAATGCATGTAATGCACCTAATTACTTGCCATTCTAAGTCAATTCCAAATGCCTTTAACTATGAATGCAATGCATGAATTATGTAATTAAATCAGAAACATAAATTAATCTATTTACATCCTAATGCATGCTAAATAAATGGATGTGTACCTTAATGTTTAAGCATTTAGACGTTTAATTAGCTCACAGATATGAGCTTATCAAATGCCCCTATGCCTAGTTTTTGCTAGTCCCTAGCAAATTCAAGCAATAACTTAGCTCTCTAAGTGAACTAGCCAACTCAATCGGTCATCTTTAGAAACATGTTAAGTTAGGACTTTAGACCTATGGTTCCCAAATAGTTGCTAAGTTACAGACTTGGTCGGTTAAAGAAGAGTTGCAGGTAGGCACAGGTTTCCCTGATTTCTATATCTACCCTAGGGTCTATTGATCCCAGAGATTAAAGCATCCGCACATGTGCATTGGTCTGAGTTATTTGAGGTTGGTATGATTGCCAACCTAGAAACAGAGTAAGAAGGATTTTTTTTTTGTAATATATGTGCTTTTATTTGATTCCTCTACATCTAACCTTGGATCAACTATCAACACGATCTTTGTCGGATTCATTGTCCCCAACACCAAACTTCGAAGGGTGTCCGACTTTCGATGCTTCGAGATAGCACCGTCCATAGCGACTCCAAGAACTCCTGGCAAATGACACTTCGAGATAGTATCGCCCATGGATTTCTTAAGAGAATTCAGTCCTGTGGCAATTGGCACATTAAGATAGGGCCACCCATGGTACCTGAATCACACAATGCGCTTACATGCCCCCAAGTAGGATGGACATCTGATGTAAACATGTTTCCACTACTTAAGATGTCTATTTATGCATGTGCTTAAGCATAGGATTGCATTGCATACTATAAATATTGCATAGCATGCATCATCTTGCATTTAGATTAGTTTGAATAAAATGGACATTAATTGTCTCCTTTTATGTTCAAGGACAAGGAAAACTTTTTATTGGGGCCTCGGATCAAAGATCCAACCATACAGACGTGATCAGGGCGATGATTGGAGTTCAACGACTCCATGATCGCCCTAATCAGACATCTGTAGCATCAGATAGAGACTAGGGAACCATAGATGAGCAAGGGCCAAGAGGGTGTGAATCCACACTCGAAATGACAAATCCTACTGCACGGATTGATTCGGATCGACGATGGCAGCCTAACGACGTGAAAATCAACTCAATCTGACAACTGTGGCACCATCTACATCATCCAGAAGATGGATGGCCAAGATGGCATCACGTGGCTCCATCTCGGCCACCCAATCATCCGCATGCACCCGCTGAAGGCATCTGCATCAATGTTTCCTCGCTGTTGGATCAAGATCCAACGGTTGGGATGCACCTGCGCTTAAGTTAAGTGCCCGCCCATCCGCGCACATAGTGTAGTGGGCTAGAGCGCTTAACTGAGGCGCTGGCATGGGTTTGAAATGTAGAGGCGAGCGAGTGGGCGCGGTGAGCGGGCACGATTGACTGCTCGATTAAGATCGAGCGGTCGTGCGTGCGCAATTGTGCTCACGCCGTATCGCACGCCCACGTGTGACACGCCATCACACACGTGAGCGTGCGCTGAGGAGTTGGCAGAGAGGTGAGTTAAGCCGTCCGATCTCACGATCGGATGGCTAAGATTCGCAGATCTTGAATGCACGTTTCACACGTGGCAGGTGAGCAGGTGCACGCACTCCACCCGACGTCGCCCACGATGGGGCTTTAGCAACGGTTTTATCCATCACTAAAGACCCCTTATTTATTATTTTGAGATATAATGGCCAAATTGCCCTCACTCCTTGCAACTATAAAAGGAGACCCCCTCCACATGAAATTCTCATCCCTTCCTTCTCTTCTTTTCCTCTCCAAAGCTCAAGAGAAGCCTGCCCCACACCCAGGATGCTTCTCGCGAGATAAAGTCAAATTTTCATCCCCCTTTCAGAAACGGATCCCACGACGACGACGACGTGCTGCCCTATTCCCGTTCTTCTTGCTTCGTCCTCCTTCATCCTGCTCCATTCCCCATCTTCCAGGCATCGTCCCATCCAGCTCGTCCTTCAAGCAACCGTCAAGGAGGATATCTCTCTCCCCATTCTTTTGCTGCTTTTTAGAGTAGTTTTACTGCTTTCTAGAGTAGATTTTCTACTTTCTAGTTTAATCATTTTCTCGCTTTCTAGTCATAATCTTTAGTGTAACAAACAATCTTTTTAATGATGAATTCCATGTTCATTCTACAACTCTTTTTGGCTTTTGCTTGTAATATTCTCTCTCTCTCTTATTCTCTCTCTCTTCTATTTATTGTAAATTGTTAGATAGGTCTAATCAATTAATTTACTTCATGACAAATGAAACAAACGTGTGCTTTTTTAAATCAAACGTTTGCCTCCCTGAGCTCGACCCAGGATTTCTATTCCGATATAAATTTTATTTGTTGAACACGAGTACTTTGCTTTCAAACTACAATGATAGGTTTTTAAAATCAAATACGTCAGCATAGCAACTCGTAGCATTCAACATTTTGGTGTTGTTGCAAAAGAGGCGACACTATTTGATTTTTTTTGCATTTTCCAACTTACAAATCATTTACATCACTTCTCTCCTTTCTTAATATGATTGTAGGTACTCTTTTGAGATGAGCAAAAGTGGTAGATTGGAGTAAAGTGCTGTTGAATGTTCTGTAAGTTATCGCCCACCTCCCACCCATTAGTATTCATTTCACCACATAATAACACAAACATTAATCAACCTTGGTGTTCTTATAAACTCTAAGTTTAGTTTTGTTTGTTTGTTTGACACCTACACCTACCCCAACCTCCACATTTAAAAAGAAAAATTAAAAAAAAAGTTTCACAGAGGTACACAACCTCATCTGATTTCCAAGCTCAACCGGTAAACCGATCTTTGGAGCCGGTACATACATCCAAACACATAATTGAGTAGAAATCAAATTAGGTAATCACTTGTGTGCCTAATTAAGTGGTGCAATAGGCTAATTGTTTGAGTTGATTGGGCCACACCACTTCAATTAAAATCAACTCATCAAGTAGCTGCCTATTAGGTTCAACTCTTAGGGATTTACTAGGCACTCCACATTCTTTTAAGCTTTAAAGGAAAACATCTTCACCTATGCTTTCAAAACCTAGTTTGCCAACAAAACTTGTTTGAAAACACCTAAAGCTGAATCCTAAAAGCTACTAAGCAAGACTTGAACCTTAAAATTCACCGCATCAAAAGTAATCTTGCTTGAAAATCACTGGTTGTGCATGCACGCACAAATCAATCAGTCATTATGGGCACAACCCAAATAAAGGGCCCATCACATTCTAAAGCACATTCTAACATAGCCCTAAATAAAACAGAGTAGATGTTGGCCTTAAGGATTCGACTCGCTCTTCAAAGCCCAGAACAAGATTATTTTCGATTAGTCTATTTCTACTGTTCAATCTGATGTCTAGCTAGGGGAGTAGAATCAATCAATCGTGGCTGGGGGGTACACTAGGAACCGGAGGTGCAAGCCGAGGGAAGAACCTTCTCCCGAGTCCCTCCTTCTAACTGGTTGGATTGAACAGACATAAGTAGATCAAATCGTTCCTTTATCTCAAACGGGTTGTGGGAGTCTGTAGGTCTTTAGGCTAGGCCACTTAAGGACAAGTTTGATTGCTTATTTTGCATGGCGCTTTTCTTCCTCCCGTTTATCATGGATGCTTCCACATATTATATGCATTCCTGCTCTTTCCCTTCTGTTTTGAATTATTCTCAACATGACGATTATCCCAACTCGTACTGTAATCAACCATCAGTTAGTTGGGATAACTTGGATTGGGGATACTGTTTCGGACCTCCATGTTTAGGGTCTAACCCTGAACACTATGATTGTGATTTCTATCCTTCGCAGAGCCACATCGATTATAGATTGCCACCCTTTCATGAACAACCTAATACGATCTACAATCAAGAAGGATACACTGATTCTTACCCATCCTCTGATTACACTGCCATTAGGTCATCACCACCTTCTGAACAATATGAAATGACCTATTATCAGGAAGGGTATAACGAATCTCAATTCGTTAATTCCCCAGCATTAATCCCAAACCCGCCGAACCTTGAACTAACTCATTTGGATCAGGGTAACTAGGTTCAAGATATGGTTCTGGTTAACTTGAGGAATATCATACAATCTTTAGAAGTTTAGCCAATACCTTGCATTGAGAGATTGGAGCATTTGATTGAAATGATTGAAGATTTGAACAAGTATTTGTTGGATTGGCTCCAGGATGTTAAGGATAAGAACCTGGGTGAGTTTCTACTTGGGAAGTTAGAGAAATTGAGGATGAGATTTGTGGTTGCTTTAGTTCAGTCGTGGGATGATTCCTAGGATGAACTCCCTTCGAGAGAGCCAATGTTAGAACCCGCTCATGCACCTGTTGGGGGGATACGTGTTACGAGGCTGACCAGATTGAATTAGAGCAACCAATTAATGATGATCTGATTTCTTCACCGGAGATCCCTGAGCCAGGGTATGAGGAAACATATGTCTCCTTGGATTAGAAAGTGTCAGATGATTTTGGGACATACATTAATACGGATCTTGATTTCTTTGATTCTGATGGTGAAGATTCAATTTGCGAAGTCTCACACGAGTTTACAGAATATGACTTTTTTGAGATGATTAGGCCTGAGGAATCTGAAAGATCATTTGATAACCCAATAACTGAGGAAACTGATCTTATTAGGGCTCACATTACGGATCCAGAATCACATTTTCTGGAGGATTCAATCAAATGCCCTGATTATCAGTTACACCGCATTGAGCTTATCGATGATTCTATTTTTGAGATAACTAGACCCAAGTCAATTATGATTCAGCCACATCTTTTAGACTTGGAAATTTTAGACGGGGTGATTAATATGCAAGAGGTCCCGAAATTTAACATTCTGATTGAGAAGGATAGGAGTTGGGAAGTTTTGATTTAGGAAGTTAACTCCAGAAGCAGTAGAAGACTGCGTCTAAGGGTTCCATTTCATCTGAAACCATCAAACCAAAACCCTTATGACATTTGTTCTGAGGATGTTCAACCCAAGCACACATTCATTGATTATCCTTTTGATATCTCTGTATCCTGACATTTTGATGTTGGGTTTCATCCTCATAAATCGCAGGCCTGACCTCGCTTGCATACTGATTTAAGGTTTTGGGTAATTTTTATCTAGAACCTGAGATGTTCTTGATTATGTATGAGTCTGCACTACAATCTGGTCCACATCAGTGGACATTTACTGGTAGGTCAGAGGTTTCTTATTTTTATTCTGATTCTGATCTGCACCTGTGAATTCTTTATTTCTCTTCTTTGTAGAGTGTGCCTAGCTGAAGGCACTAAATTCAGCATGCATACAGTTTTTTTTTTTTATCTCAGAGCAGACCCGACGTTCATGCAATTCAGGTGCTTTCTACGCTATTCCACTCTATTTTATGTCTTTTTAATACAATGAGGACATTGCATTAGATAGGCATGGGGGGGTGGATATTCATCTCTGAATTTATTCATCAACTCTGTAGATTTGTTTTATTTTCTTTTATTAAAAAAAATTATGGAATTATGAAAGAGAACTTGGGTTTAAGAAGATTTTCAATCTTAGGAAATATTACATTATGATCCGAACACAAAGACCCTTCAGGTCTTCAGACTTAATCAGCCTGTGTATCCATTAAAATGTGGATTTGTTTTTCGAGTCCTCACCAACCTGAATTCTATTTTAAATGGAGTAAATAAGTTTGGGTGATAAGTGCACAACTTATCAATCCACCCTCTAATTTGGGGGAACTTTAAGCCTAAAACATCTACACACTATCCTGTCATTGACTCGTTAATCGGCGATTCTAACAGAAATTTGGTAGCTAATGAACCTTTTAGGGTGATATGGCTGGCAAGTTATCATGGGTAACAGCCCATAGGTAGGTTGTCCAAAGCCCAATAACAGGACCTTTCTCTTTTTGCTGCCTTTAGGCAAATCTTAGACTAGGGAAGCCACCTACTTAAAAAGAAAAAAAAGAAATAAACCACACTTCGCCGCACGAGTATGGCTAGCAAGTTGTCGATGGTAACAACTCACCGACTGGTTGTCCAGAACCCAGGTTAATAAATGCACTAAAAATTCCCAAAACACTTAGGAAGAAGCAAGAAGTAGAATAAACCAGGGAGATATACACTGGATTCACCCTTGTGTTGACCCCGTAAAAATAAAAGTAGGGAGAAAGCTACCGGTTGTAAAAGATACACCTTTAGGTAGAATTCTCTTTTTAAGGTCACCTAGAGGCGTAGAAATTCGAAGTCCATTTTTACTATCGATCAATGAGTCTATCACATTCACAATAAGATGCTTAGAACTTAGGGTTCTCATCAAATCTTGGGTGAGTTGAATGGTCATAGAAAGCCACTCTTAAACCCTAAAACTCAAAAATCCAAAAAAATTAGAAAAGAAGAAAAAGATAGAAAGAAAATTTTCTTTGAATAAGGTGTGGGCTTGAGGCGGTCTGCATTTTGGTAGATATCTGGGCACTGTTGTGTCTTTGAAAGTTCAGATCCAAAATAGACATTTCCTAATGGTTGAAAATAACTCATGCCCAAATAATCCAACCTGATTCTTTTATAAATAGCATGTTGTTTTTGCTAGGGACTAGCAAAGGATAGGCATGGGGGTATGATGTAAATATGTTTACACTACTTAAGATGTCTATTTATGCATGTGCTTAAGCATAGGATTGCATTGCATATATAAATATTGCATAGCATGCATCATCTTGCATTTAGATTAGTTTGAATAAAATGTAGGTTAATTGTCTTCTTTTATGTTCAGGGATAGGGTAAATTTTTATCGGGGCCTCGGATCAAAGATCCAACCATATAGATGTGATCAGGGTGACGATTGGAGTTCAACGACTCCAAGATTACCCTAATCAGACATCTGTAGCATCAGATAGAGATCAAGGAACCCTAGAAGAGTAAGGGCCAAGATGGTGTGAATCCACACTTCAAACGACAAATCCAGCCACACGGATGGATTCGGATCGACGATCGCAGCCTAACAGCGTGAAAAAGGACTCAATCCGACAACTGTGGCACCATCTACATCATCCAAAAGATGGACGGCCAAGATGGCATCACGTGGCGCCATCTCGACCGCCCAATCATCTGCACGCACCCGCTGAAGGCATTCGCATCAACGTTTCCCCGCCGTTGGATCAAGATCCAATGGCTGGGATGCATCCGCGCTTAAGTTAAGCACCCGTCCATCCGTGCGTGTAGAGCAGTGGGCAAGAGCACTAAACTGTGGCACTGGCGCGGGTTCGAAAAGCAGAGGCGAGCGAGCGGGCGCGGTGAGTGGGCACGATTGATTGCTCGATCGCTGTTCAGTGGTCGCACATGTGCAATTGTACTCACTCCGTATCGCACGCCTGCGCGTGATGCACCATCACACGGGCAAGTGTGCGTTGAGGAGCAGGCTCAGCGGTGAGTTAAGCCATCTGATCTCATGATCGGATAGCTAAGATTCACAGATCGTGAACGCATGTTTCATGCGCTACAGGCGAGCAGGCGCACGTGCTCCGCCCCACGTCGCCCATGATAGGGCT
Source organism: Thalassia testudinum (assembly GCA_037157565.1). Lineage (NCBI taxonomy): Eukaryota > Viridiplantae > Streptophyta > Magnoliopsida > Alismatales > Hydrocharitaceae > Thalassia > Thalassia testudinum. The sequence continues at coordinate 122,544,500 of JAZHRO010000014.1, read as the reverse complement.
TTAGCAATGGTTTCATCCGTCACTAAAGACCCCTTATTTAATGGTTTGAGATTTAAATGACCAAATTGCCCTCACTCCTTCCAACTATAAAAGGAGACCCCCTCCACACGAAATTCTCATACCTTCCTTCTCTTCTCTCCCTCTCCAAAGCTCAAGAGAAGCTTGTCCCACACCCGGGATGCTTCTCACGATATAAAGTCAAATTTTCATTCCCCTTTCGGAAGCGGATCCCACGACGATAATGACGTGCTACCCTGTTCCCATTCTTCTTGCTTCGTCCTCCTTCGTCCTGCTCCGTTCCCTATCCTCCAGGCATCGTCCCGTCCGGCTCGTACTCCAAGCGACCGTCGAGGAGGATATCTCTCTCCCCATTCTTTTATTGCTTTCTAGAGTAGTTTTACTACTTTCTAGAGTAGATTTAGTGCTTTCTAGTTTAATCGTTTTCTCGCTTTCTAGTCATAATGTTTAGTGTAACAAACAATCCTTTTAATGGTGAATTCCATGTTTAAGGAGACCCCCACAGCAGCAACGCACGAGCAGATCTCACGCCAACAGCCGAGCAAGGTCACTGGCTGCAGCATCTCCGCCGGAGCTCGTTCGGACACCTCCGGCCGCCGCGCGACTCGCCGCCACCACCGATTCGAAGCTCTTGGTCCAAGGGACCTCCTCCGAGCTTCCCGCGCCCGGTCATCGGCTCCTCGTCGCGCAAGACAACGGGGAAAAATTCCCTTGTTTTGCTATAGGAAACCTTTAATTAAAATTTACATTTTCTGCCATTGCCAGATTTTAATCATATTTTATTGACTCTACATTGCGGAAAATATCCTATAGTTTCTCATAATTGCCATTTCAGCATTGTTTCTTGCTTAAACCTTAATCTAAAGGCAATCTTGGCTTGGTTCTTGTCCAAATTGATTACGAACAAACATTTTTAAGTGGCGCGAATTTTAATATGTTATTGCCTCCCTGTGGATACGACCTGCTCCTATGCGAGTGGTTATTTCTTGTTAAAAATTGATTAGTCGATTTTTCCACCACATTAAACTACAAACGACTTAAAAGCGAAAGATCGAACAGTCAAATGACGCCGTTGCCGGGGAGACAACAGACGCAATAATTTCGCCTAATTTTATTTTGATTATTTCTCAATTGCATAGAGATTTGACCATTCATTATTTTCTTTTTTTTGCAAGAATCAACCAGTGTGAGAGGCGACCCATGACGTCGCCAGACGAGAATTGGGCGAGCCATTTTTAAATGGAGGAGAAGGACGAGGACGCGACGGACACCATTTAGTCATTAGTTTAATTAGAATAGAATTAAGATTGTAGACTTAATTTTTCATTACAGTTAGTTTGAAACCCTTGTTCTGGGGCAAATTTTGAGGGGTTTGTTCCCCGATTTTGTTTTGGACCTGTGTTGGGTAATTTTTGGGAGCCTGTTCCCTTTTCTTTAGATTTAGGTTTATTTTTTATTATTTCTTTTATTTGCTTGTGCATAAGTAGTTCTAAAAAAAAATAGAAAAAGAAAAAGAAAAAAAATGAGCTGCCTGCCCTAGGACGAACCATTTAGGTCTGTATGAGCAGCCTCTAAATTTGCTTTTCTGCATTGCGTGCATTTTTGCATCGAAGATTGCTAGAGGCAAGGTACGCATTCTCTTACTTTGCATCCTATTTTTGATCACGCATTGCATTTGGGATTTAATGCGAAGACCACCTAATCTATACTGAATAAATCTAACAAGTGGTCACATTTTTTTAGAAAAAGGACTAATTCAAGGAAGGATATTTTAAAAACCAAGGATTTGATTTTCAAACTTGGCGTGCGATTCAAAGTTCAAAATCTTTTACGGTGTATGCACACTTATTTCACTTGCACCACAGCACGCTTCTAGACACTCCTTAGGTTTGGAAATACTAGGATAAGAGCCCTCCTTTCGTTGGATTCTGAAGTGTTCGGAACTGGAAATCAAAGGTTTTGTAAATCCAAAGAGGGGGATACCCTGTCACGGATTTTTGGGGGCAGTTGAGGAGCACTGCGAAAGCACAGCTTCAAAGGAAGGCTTAGGCCTACTTGCGTCCCTCGATCTTCCGTCTTTGGATTTACTTGACCATTTGAAATTTAGGGAAGAACACCTAAGCTCCAACTAGGTCTTCTTAGGCGAACCGTAGGTTGGCAATAGGCGCATAAATTGACTGAACAAATTGTATTGTCACTTGCAATCTGACTTAAAATCAAAATCCTAAATTGGGAAAGACCTAAAAGGTCCTTTTTGAATTGTGTCTTGCTTGGGGAATTCTGATTGAAGTGTGAGTTAGAATGGACCACATTGATTTTCATCCTTTCACATCTTGCCCACACCTCACCCCCACTTTGCATCCTTCGATCCCAGACGCCGAGATGGTCCATTCCTTGATGGACATAATGACAATCATTGGGATCCGTTTTACTCCTATTATAGGAGTATTGGCCTAGTTAAGCCCCAAATTAGTGAGCAGAACTCAGGAGCGGGATTTGCTTTGCCCAATATCCCACATACCAAAGAAACACCCAACCCACCCTCCCTGAAAACTTATAATGGTTGGACAAACACTCCTGGGTACTATAAGCCTGAGCCTGACTTCTCTTATGATAGAAATGACCTCTCCTCTTTGAAGATGGAAATACAGAAAATGCAAAATGAAATGAGTGAATTGTTAGGAGAATCTTTGAGAGCAGGCCAACAAGAAAGAGATGAAATTAGCCACCCAATTTACCTCATTGACGATGACATACACCCCTCTACAATAGATGCATCTCCCGTGGGAAAGCTACACTTTAAGTTGGAGGGAAATTCTGGGGAGAATAGCTACTTTTCGAGGATCGATTTTGAAACCTCCCCATTAGATGACACTTCCTTGAGAGATCTACACTTTAGGTGGGAGGAAAATACACATGACAGTAACTATGCATTGGATGAAGAAAGGTGGCAACCTGAGGAAGATGATGATAAGGTTGAGTACCCACCTGAATTATATTGGAGTCAAAAGAAGGGAATGATGGTACCATTGCAAGACCTTGACCCAGATGATAGTATTTTCGTGACATTTGATGAAGTGGGTCAAAGTCAAGTTGTTAATCCTACCCTCCCTTCTGATCACGATATGGAACTCAAACCCAACTTTAAGTAACCTAACCCTAAAGAAATTGACCTATCTGAGGAGTCTGATGTTACCAGTGTAAACCATTTACCTCAGATAGAGCACCCTAGGGGATTTGCTGAGATATTAAATGATTCTAGACCTCGGGTACATGATGAATTGTGTGATGAGGAGGAAGACGAATTATATGAGGAACCTACATTCAAGATTTGGAGTGACACTAAGGGTGATTATGTCTTATTTGAAGAGTTAGCCCCTGAGGATGTCACAAATTTGACCAAATTAGGTTTCCTTAACACACCCATTGATGATATTTCTCCTCATGATAAAATGATGGAAAATTTGTAAGCAATTTCAAAGATTTATGTGGATTCACATATAGACTCCGGGGAAGATTTGAGTAAAGAACAAAAACCCGGGGATGACATTGATAGGATAATCCCTAGATCTGTTGCTTCCAACGTGCCTTCATTCACTTCGAAGTCACCCTTTGATTCGCTTATATCTGAAAGCGAAATTGTGACTCCTGATGAAGAGCAGGAAGATCCATGTGATGGTACAAGGAATGCTAGGGATGAAATTGAGGATTTAGAAAGAGTGTTTGGGATGGACACCAAGCTGATTAAACCCAACCTAGATCTTATGGCCATCCCACAACCTCGTAACTTGGACACCCTAGATGATCCATGCCTTAGACAATTGCTCATTTTTGTTCTGACTAGGGGGCTTAACAGACCAATATTTTCTGTAATGGAGTATCGTGTATGGATTGATGATTTCTTTAGTCAGTCCATGACCCTGGGGGTTTATCTCTATACCATTCCTTCCCCATTCTTTTTGGAGGATCCTTGTCATCCTCCCACTACCCCTTTGGAGGTTATTTTACCTGTTTATCCTTTAGAACCTCTCCTGGTGACCTGGGAAGATTTCATTCCCATTTTAGTTGGGCGAGCATTTGCTATCGGGATTCATCATCAGCTTGCCAACATCCTAGGTTACCTATTTTCTAGACCAACTTTGCTTTGCTCATTTTTAGGGCCTATTTCTGCAATTCTTGAACTTGATTTGCAGGTTCTTTGGCTTTTCAGCTCAGCTCTAACCCAGGTAATATCCTTCTATGCAATGAGGACATTGCAGATTTTAGGCATGGGGGGTGTACTTGGGGATATACATAGCATAATTGCATACATTTGTACATAAAAAAAAAAAAGGTTTTGAGCTTAACTGGCTAGATCTTGCAGTCTTAAGCAAATCAGAACTCTAGGGTAGGCTAAGTTAATTCTAGGGTCAAACTTTAGAAGCTAAATGAGCTACTAGCTTTAGACCTTTAGGGTCCTTTGTGGACTTAAAAACTTAAGTAGGAGTTAAGTTGCGGACCATTCCTCAGGAGGTAGAGGAAGGGAAGGTAGGGTTTGAGTTAGAAGGTGGGGTAGTACCTGGAGTCTTATTCTACCTTTTGGTTTATGGGTCCTTGTTACCCAGGCATCCAAATTTCACACACTTGGTCTGGTAATCAACTTAATTTTCGTCTTTCTGAAAAGAGATTTGGTTCTCTTAATTTTGACTTAAGAGAGGCTTGAAAACACATTTTGATTGGAAGAGTTCCCGCCGCAGGAGAGGTCGAGCATATACTCACCTTGAGGATGCGATGATAACATATTACCTCCTCGGCGCTTGTCTCTTAGGATATCCATCCTACTGGGGGCATGTAAGCGCATTGCACGGTTCAGGTACCAAGGGCGGCCCTATCTCAAAGTGCCGATTGCCATAGGCCTGAATTCACTTAAGAAATCCATGGGCGATACTATCTCGAAGTGTCGATTGCCAGGAGTTCTTGGGGTCGTTATGGGCCGTGCTATCTCGAAGCATCGAAAGCCAGGCACCCTTCGAGGTATGGTAATGGGGACAATGAATCCGACATAGACCGTGTTGATAGCTGATCTGAGGTTAGACTTAGAAGAATCAAAAAAAAAAAAAAAAAGGGTATATATTTTTTTTTTTCTGAAAGAAAGGAATGCTATCGAATCACCGATAGCAAACCAGGAGAGCTATTATTGATAATAAAAAAATAATTTACAAGTTCGACTCCCAGTACTGTATGAGCCTCCAGCAAAAATTTACAATGTTTTCCACATGAGCTGGGGTCTCCTGAAAAACACACTCATTTCTAGCCCTCCATACCGCCCACAGAACCGCCACCATATGTATATAAGGCTTATTCCCATCTACCAGACAGCTCCACAAATTTCCCCAGGTGGGTAAGGACTCATTGCATACTCTACTCCAAACATAATCAGTGATAGCACATGAAGAGAAGATATGATCTGTAGAATCATTATGCAACCCACACAAATAACAAAACTGGGTTGGGGTCCCCATCCTTCTGTGCCTCAGATCTCCAGTAATCAAACCATCCCTCCTTCACAGCCATAAGAAAATTTGTAACTTTAATGGTATTTTTAACTTCCAAAGCTTTTTCCCCATTTCTTCATCTTCCGCCATCCTGGAGGACATTATCAATTTGTCATAGGCAGCTGCAGTAGAAAAATTACCTTCCCATTTGTATGTATCGTATTCATGAGGCATGGGTTTGAAAGCAGCAAGCTCTTGCATGAGACGTTCATTCTCTACGCGTGTTCTTGTTTCATGATTATTCCTCCCACCAATATTTTACAGCCACTGCTCCGAATCCACATCCCAATAATCAGCTACCACTGCATTTTTATTTGCTGCAGCAGCATAAGCAAGGGGGAACCTATCTTTAAGCGTCCCTCCGTGCCCCCAATTCTCCAGCCAAAACTTAAAGCTTTTTCCATCACCTAAAACAGATTTGAAAAAGTTCCAATTTTCCTTCAAGGCACGCACCACAGAAAGCCAAAACGGGGATGGTAAAAAAGGGTATATATAAAAAAAAAAATTTCCCTTTAACTCAAATAACTCGGACCAATGCACAAGCACGGATGCTTTAATCTCAGGGATCAATAAACTTTAGGGTAGAGTCAGAAATCAGGGAAACTTGTGCCTGCAACTCGTCTTTAGCCGACCTAGTCTGTAACTTAGCAGCTACTTAGGAACCTTGGGTTTAGAACCTGAACTTAATATGCTTCTGAAGGAAGACTAAGTGAGTTGACTAGTCTACTTAGAGTGCTAGGTTTCGCTTAATTTTGCTAGGGACTAGCAAAAACTAGGCATGGGGGTATTTGATTAGCCCATAGTTGTGGGCTATTTAAGTATTTAAGTGCCTATACATTAGATTAATTCTAACATTTATTTAGTATAAATTAGGATGTAAATAGATTAATTCATAGTTTTAATCTAATTACATAATCCATACATTGCATTCATATCTTAAGTGCATTTAGAATTAGCTTAGAATAGCATTCATCTAATTAGATAACCAATTAGGTACATTGTTTTTATTAACATAGAAGTTGAGGGTCTGTACATAAATAACCCTAATATTTTAACAATATTTTCTTTATTCTTTCAGAATGGCTGGCTGCCGCTCCAACGCCCGGCTGATGCAGTGAAGAAGCCATTCAAGGGGGAGCGGATGTGGTGGATCTGGTCGGGCGGCTGATTTCAAACTTGTGCAGGCCACTACAAAAGGAGGAGGGAGGCAACCGAGCTCGGGAGGCCTCCGCCACCGACCCACCACTGTGCAGAGAGAACCTCTCTCTTCCACTCCACACTACCGGCCTCTATCGTGGCGGCGAGTCTCCACCACCGTGGGCGTGTGGTGTGACAGGCCACACCGCCATCCGGAGCTCGCCCGCATTACCGTGAGCACCTTAGCGTGCAACTCCCTCGCCGTCGTCACCAACCACCACCGCCGCAACCACCGTCACTGCAATCACCTTCTCATTTACTTAAGACGTCCGGAAAATTTCCCGGACGTCTGAAGCTACCCGCTCACCTGCGATCACCCGCCTGCGTACCCGTCTGAACTCCACTCGCACCCGCACAGCCACATCCACCCATCTCACCGTTCACACCTGCACCACCACCCCCGTGCCTGCGCCTTCATCCGTGCGCACCCACGCCTGCAGCGTCACCCACCAGCCTCCAACGCAACCGCGCCCACCATCAGCCTTCGCCATCTCCACGCCCTCTAGACCGCGCACGCACTCCACCGGCTGCAGGACCCTCCTCCCGCGCCTGCAGAACCACCACCAGCAGCGCCCACCTCCCGCGCCTGCAGCAGCAATCGTGCCTGCAGAACTCAAACCGCAACCGCACCCGCGCCTGCCGAACCTCCAGACCATGCTCACCAGCCTGCAGCACCCTTCTTTCGCGCCTGCAGAACCACCACCAGCAGCACCCTCTTCCCCGTGCCTGCAATCCAGCACTCACCACGCCAGCGCTCCCACGCCCACGCCAGCCGCAGCAGTGCCCACGTCAGCAGCAGCAGCCACCCCCACAGCAGCAACGCACGAGCAGATCTCACGCCAATAGCCGCACAAGGTCACCGGCTGCAGCACCTCCGCCGGAGCTCATCCGGCCACCTCTGGCCGCCGCGCGACTCGCCGCCACCACCGATTCGAAGCTCTTGGTCCAAGGGACCTCCTCCGAGCTTCCCAAGCCCGGTCATCGGCTCCTCGTCATGCAAGACAACGAGGAAAAATTCCCCTGTTTTGCTATAGGAAACCTTTAATTAAAATTTACATTTTCTGCCATTGCCAGATTTTAATCATATTTTATTGACTCTGCATTGCGGAAAATATCCTATAGTTTCTCATAATTGCCATTTCAGCATTGTTTCTTGCTTAAACCTTAATCTAAAGGCAATCTTGGCTTGGTTCTTGTCCAAATTGACTACGGACAAACATTTTTAAGTGGCGCGAATTTTAATACGTTATTGCCTCCCTGTGGATACGACCCGCTCCTCTGCGAGTGGTTATTTCTTGTTAAAAATTGATTTGTCGATTTTTCCACCACATTAAACTACAAACGACTTAAAAGCGAAAGATCGAACAGTCAGTGACCTTGTGAGTCACTCCCAGATTTCTAAGTAGCCGATTGAAGTGATGGTTTTGGAAATGTGGTCCCCCATCACTTATAATGGTCTTGGGCTAGCAAAAACGAGAAATGATATTGGCCTTCACAAATTTCAAGACCACAAAGTTGTCATTTGTGAGTGTAGGAATGGTCTCTATGCATTTAGAGACATAATCAACTGCCACCAAGATATATTCATAACCATGGGATGAAGGGAAGGGGCCCATAAAGTCAATTCCCCAAACATCAAAAATTTCAACATATTGAATAGGGTGTTGAGGCATCTCATTCCTCTTGCCAATCATTCCAGTCCATTGACATCTAATACAGGCCTTAACAAAATTATGAGAATCCTTAAATAGCGATGGCCACTAAAAATTGGACTGGAGAATCTTAAAAGCAGTTTTCCTAGCACCAAAGTGTCCTCCACAATAATGTTCGTGGCAAAAACTCAGCACACTATGTTGCTCCTCTTCAGGCATGCATCATCTCAATACTTGGTATTGTCCAATTCTAAATAATTCAAGCTCTTCCCAATGAAAGCATCTAGCTTGGGAATGAATCTCTTTCTTTTTTGCTCATCCCAAGAGCCAGGAGTTTCTCCAGTGACCATGTAATTGACGATTTCAACATACCAAGGTGAAGTTCGTGTTACCGCCATAAGGGTTTCATTAGGAAATGTCTCGCGAATGTCTCCAGATGGGGAGTCATAAAGTGGAAGGCAAGACAGGTGGTCAGCGACAACATTTTCTACTTTCTTTTCACATATCTCCAAATCAAATTCTTGAAGGAGTAGGATCCACCTAATCAGACATGGCTTAGAATCCTTCTTAGCAATGAGATGCTTCACTGCCGCATGATCAGTGAAAATAACCACCTTAGACCCAAGAAGATAAGACCTAAACTTCCCCAGTGCAAAAACTACAGCAAGTAATTCTTTGTCAGTGACGGTGTAGTTTTGGTGCGGTTCTGTTAAAGTCTTGCTGGCATAGTGCAACACATGAGGTCTTCCCTCAACCCTTTTTCCAAGGACTGCTCCCACAGTGTAATCCAAAGCATCACGCATCATCTCAAATGGGAGTGTCCAATCAAGAGCTTAGAGAATAGGCATAGAGATCAAGGCCTCCTTTAGAGTTTAAAAGGCCTTGGCACACTTTGAATCAAAATTGAAGGAGGACTCCTTCGCCAACAGGTCACAAAGTGGCCTAGAAATTTTACTAAAATTTTTAATAAAGCGCCTATAAAAGCCGGCATGGCCTAGAAAGGATGTATTCTGTTTGACATTAGTAGGCAATGGAAGTTTGGAAATAGAATCAATCTTGGCTTTATATACTTCGAAGCCTCGCTCAGACACAACATGCCCAAGTACAATTCCTTTCTATACCATGAAGTGTCCTTTCTCCCAGCTAAGGACTAAACCAATCTCCTTACATCACTTCAACACATTCTCTAGGTGCAGGAGACACTAGTCGGAAGACTAGCTGTAAATGGAGAAGTCATCCATAAAAAGTTCAACACACTTGTCAATCATGTCTGAGAAAATGGACATCATACACCGCTAGAAGGTTGCAGCTGCATTACATAATCCAAACGGCATGCACCTGAATGCAAAGGTACAATAAGGACTTGTGAACGTCATCTTCACCTGGTCATTAGGGAAGATTGCAACCTTGTTGTACCTAGAATATCCATCGAGAAAGCAGTAGTACTTATTCGCCACCAATTTTTCAAGAATTTCATTAATAAAAGGCAAGGGAAAGTGATCCTTATGAGTAGCTGTGTTCAGCTTGTGGTAATCAATACAGACCCTCCATCAAGTTGTGGGTCTATTTACAACCTGTTCACCTTGGTCATTAAATTACATAGTAATGCCTGCCTTCTTTGGCACCACATGAATTGGACTTACCCATTTACTATCTATAATGGGATATATGATCCCAACGTCCAACCACTTCAGGTTTTCCTTTTTAACCACCTCCTTCATATTAGAGTTCAGACATCTCTACATGTCCGTAAATGGCTTGATGGAATCATTAGTATAAATGTGGTGCATGCAGATTGTAGTGTCTATACCCATAATGTCAGCAATGCTCCAAACAATAGCTTCCTTGTGCCTAAAAAAGCATTCAATCAGGGCTCCCTCCTGTGACTTAGTTAGCACAGCCAAAATGATAACGAGGAGCATATCATTGGCACCCAGTAAGACATACTTAAGAGTGTCTAGGAGGGGTTTCAACTAATGGTCCAGGGCTTATATTGTTGAGGGTTTCATAATAGATGTCCTCATCTTAGGTAGCAAATCTACCTTGGGCAGAGAGGATGGGGAAAAAGACTCAGTAGAAACACACAGCAACTCCTCAAGTTCTAGTATATCCCCTACGCATTACTATAAGAGATTGGAATGATCATTTAGCATGACATGCTGAAGAGGATCATCACAAAACGTTGCAGGGGTTGTCTCTTCAATCAGGTCATCTATCACCTCAACTTGAGAACAATCCTCAAGCCTGGCTTGTTTATAGGCATCAAACACATTAAGCTTGATTTTCCTATTCCCAAATCCCATTTTCAATGCCCCAATATTGCAATTGATTCAAGCATGCGAATTTTCAAGGAAGGGGTGGCCCAAAATGATGGAGGGCTTGGTTGGCTTGTTGGTAGGGTCAGTGTCCAAAACTAAGAATTCAACGGGGAAGAAGAAATCTTCTACTCTCACAAGGACATCTTCCAAACTTCCCCGCGATGTCTTGAGTGGTCGATCAACAACTTGGAGGATTACTAGGCTAGGCTTGAGATTGCCTCCCCCAAGTTGTTCATACACATAGCTTGGAAGGATGTTCACCCTCGCACCCGGAACAAGTAGAGCCTCATTAATCTGTAAGTCACCAATAACCACCGAGATGTACAGGGCTCCTGGGTCCTTAAGTTTTGGGGGTGTGCCGTGTTGAGCTATTGAGCTAATGGAATCAGGCAAGACAACTTTTGATTGGACTTGTTTCCTAGATTGCTACTTTTTCGTGCATAGGTCCTTTAAGAAGTGGGCATAAGATGGAATCTGCCTGATAGCTTCAAGCAAAGGGAGGCTAATCTGCACTTGCTTGAAAGTTTCCATGATCTCATCCGTCTTATCTTTGGCTCCATATGAGCCAGCATAAGTCTGCCTAGAGGTGGATAAGCACTCTGGAAAGGGCACTCTTAGTTTCTGGGTGGAAGGGTTGTCATGTCGAGTAAGGGTGGAACGGAGGCAACTTCTTCAGGTGATGTGATTTCAAGTGGAGGAGATTTGGGCAAGTCTTCTCCATTGGGGGTGAAAGTTGAGGTGGATGATTTTCCAGAGGGTGAGACTATAGGAGCATTGAGTTTGGAAATTTCTTTCCCACTCCTCAGAAGAGTCACTACCTGGGCATGCTCACTAAAGACAATCCCTTTTCCCTTATGATTCTCATCAGCAACACTGGGAAGCTTCCTAGTTTCCCTCTGTCTAACAACCTTAACAAGGTGTCCTATCTGCGATTTCATTTCATGTATAGCCTTAAAATGAGATTGTTTGATGGCACTTTGACTTTCTTGCATTGTTCTCAACATTGCCTTCAATTCATCCATCTCAAAGGTCTTTGGTTGGGCAAAGGTCTGAGGTTGGTTCATTTGTTGATTTTGAAAGGGTTATGGTTTAAAATACCCTGAACTTGAAACATTCCCTTGTCTCCAGAAAAGGTTTGGGTGGTTCCTACATCCCTCATTATAAGTGTTAGAAAAAGGGTCATTACGAGGTCTAGGACGAAACCCTTGAGTAGCATTCAGATCCACTTGTACAAGCTCAGGGAATTAGGAGGCCAAGTGGCAATCCACAGTGGCGTGTGAGTTGCCTTGGCAAATGAGGCATTCGGAAGCTTGGGATGTGGAGGTGCTAGATACGAATTGGCCCGAACTCGACATAAGCCTTTCCATGTTTTGATTCAACAATTGAATCTGATAGGCTAAATTCTAGGTGTCCCTTACCTCATTCGCCTCCAACTTTCTTTGCGTAAGAGTGGGTTTTCTATCCTTGTAGACAGAAATCAAGTGAATAGAATTCTCACTCAAAGTATCAAAAAGGTTCCAAGCTTCATCCTTAGCCTTAGATAGAAAAGTTCCTGCACAGGCACCATCCACAGTCTGCCTGTGTGAATCATTAAGGCCGGTGTAGAACCTTTCAACCAATTGCCACTTAGGCACCTGGTGATGTGGGCAAAGTCTCAATAGGTCATTAAAGTGCTCCCACGCATCATGGAAAGCTTCCCCATCCTTTTGAACAAAACTCAAAATTTCCCTCCTAAAGTGATTTGTTTTGCTCATGAGGGAGTACTTCTTTAGAAACTCCTTCACGGTATCCCAAGTGTTAATATCATCAAGGGTATGATACCAATATTTGACCTTGTTCTTGAGGGAGAGAGGAAAGAGGGTCCGCATTTGAGCATCATCAGTAATGCCCTGCAGCTTCACTGTGGAACAGACCTCGATGAATTTCTCTATATGCCTACAAGGGTCTTCCCTAGCAGTACCATAAAGGAGGGCAGCAAGGATATGGTACTGCTTTTGATCTCATAAGGATTTTCCCCTCCAGGTCTACGTAGTGCAGGGCCTTTTTGATTAGTCGGAATGAAATATTTCTTAAGGCTCCTTTGAGCAACCATTTCTTCCCTTGGGAGGTTCCTTTTAAGATTCTTTCAGGTTCAGGATCAAACACAAGTCTCCTAAGAGATCGCCTACCAAGCATGCACTGCAAACACAATTCAAAAGGACTTGTAAGGTCATTACAAATTTAGGCTTTTGACTTTAATTCATAATTGTAGGTGACAAAGCAAGTTGCCTAATCAATTACGCGCCTATTGTCAACTAATAAAATGCCTAGAAAGACTTAGTTGGAGCTTAGGTGTTCTTCCCTAAATCTCAAATGGTAGAGCAACACCAAAGACAGAAGATCGAGGGATGCAAGTAGGCTTAAGCCTTCCTCTGAAGCTGTGCTTTCGCGGTGCTTCTTAACTACTCTCAAAAATCCGTGACAAGGTATGCCCCTCTTTGGAGTTACAAAACCTTTGATCTTGAGTTCTGAACAGTTTAGAATCCAATGGTCGAAGGGTTCTTACCTAGCATTTCAAAAACCTAGCAATGTCTAAATGCATGCCTTGGTGCAAGAGATACAAGTTTTCATACACGGTAAAAATTTTGAATTTTGAATTTTGAATCACAACACAATGTCTCAATTCAAGTCCTTGGCTTTTAGTGTTCCTCCTTAACTTAAAGTCCTTTTTCAATAAAATATGTGACCACTTGTTAGATCTTTCCAATTCGATTAGGTGGTCTTGCAATTAAATCCAAATGCACATGCATGAACAATATAGAATGCAAAGGAAGAGGACGTACCTTTCCTCCAGCAATCAGCAATGCAAGATGCACGTAAATGCAAGCAAAATAAATCTAGAGGCTACTCATTGACACCTAAGTGGTCCTCCTAAGGTAGACAACTTCTAGCAGGCAGCTCGTGTTTATATTTTTCTTTTTTTTTACTTATGCACAATCAGGACAAATAAAATCAATCCACAAAAGAAAACCTAGAACTAAAGAAATGGAAACAAGCTCCCGAAAAGTTATCCAACAAGGGCCTAAAAGAAAGTCGGGAAACAAACCCCTCAACTATACCCCAGAAGAACGGTCTCGAACAAAAATGTGCAAGGAAAATTAAGTCTAATGTCTTAATCCTACTATAATCAAATCAAAGACTAAATGTGCAAAGATGATTGCCCCATCCTCATCCTTCCTCTACAGGCAATCTGGTTCCCTGCAAGGTGGCTCAAACAATTTCTCCTCTGGTGATGTCAAGAGACACCTCTCACGAAGGCTGGTGTGATGGCCAGTCGTAGAATGTGTGCCGCAAAACGTTGCACTCGCACAAGAATAAATAGATCCAGAGTTAAATATGATTCAAAATTTAAATTAATGTGAATGAATGAATGAATGTGATTTTATTAAGCTTGTTGCCTCCCCGGCAACGGTGCCATTTGATACATCGACTTTCACTTTAAATTAAGTTTCGCACATAAAATGACACGTCATTTTAGTATCAAAATGGTGGAAAATCGCTTAACAAAATAACTAAAATAAACCACTCACAAGAGAGCAGGTCATATCCACAGGGAGGCAGAGGCCTATTAAAATCACAATTGGGTAGAAATCGAGTTTGCAGGAATATTTGTCAAATCAAACAATGCATATGTCACTCTGAATGTAAACCTTAAATTTATGGAGAAGTTAAGGGTTGTTGATGTAATTTTCACGTAATAAAATATTTCATGTGCAGGGGTTATCACGTACTTTTCACTTGCATGCATACTAAAATCTAATTCAAAATTAAAAGTAATGCATATTGAGATGAATCATAAAGGCTTAACAATTTTATGGAAGAATAAGCAAAAAGTTGTAATTTCACCCCAACTTAATTAATCTATGAACTCAAAAAACGGACCACCAACAATGGCAATTCCTGTAAATTAAAATGCAAACAAAAATAGGGTATTCTACCTCTCTCCTCCTTGCACACGGGAGAGAGGTTCGTTCGAGGAGCTGCTCTTGGAAAAGGTTGGCCGGAGCGAGGACTTCATGATGGGGTAGGAGGTGTGGCCAGAGGTGGTCGGTGGTGCGTGCTCACAGGTGGGGAGGCCGGTGGTCGTGCGTCGGCCTGCCGCGTGGTGCACAGGTGGCTACGCAACGAGGAGGCTTGAACCGCTGGAGGTGCCGGAGGACATGCGCTCTACGCACGGGCAAAGCTGCTGGAATAGCGCGCGCTCCGCATGCGTGGGCTGGTGCAAGGGCCGATGGGCGGGCTCTGTTGCTGCTAGATCAGCAACTTGGAGTGGCTGTAGGCAGCGCTAGGTATGCAGCGATGGCATGTTGCAGGGGGTACAGGCACCTGTGGAGATGTACTTGAATGGGTGCGCATGCACAGATATGGCGAGAAGGCGTGGAGAGTTAGTGCACCCATGCTTCTGCTGTGCATGCAGCAGGCACGCATGCATGCGTGTAGCTACACAGTGAGTAGGCAAGGGGGACACTGGCCCTACTTGGTCACGGATGCGAGGCTGGCTCCGTCACGCGATGGCTCTGCAAATGCACATGGAGAGGAGGGTTATGCACACGGTGAGGTGGTGGAGATAGTGATGACAGTTTGGGTTATTTTTGGCGAAAACAAATAGAGGAACATGAAGAAAGAAGAAGAAGAAGAAGATGGTGTTGGTGGTGCATGGACAGGGAAGGTGATTTGGTGGTTGCACGGTGATGGTTGCATGGCCGTCGGAGACGCATGGGCATGGTGATGGCCGAGCTCACCGAATTGGCACAGTGGTCCATGACCCTGCCGGCCCATGGTGTGGCGATGCTTGACCTTGGAGACGCACGGTGGTGTTGATGGAGGTGAGCTCGAAGCTCTTCACGGTGGTAGAGTCGGGGTGGAGTCTCCCCAAGCACAGCTGCCTCCTCCTCTCCCTTGTAGTCACAACTACCCCGACCAGATCCATCTCTCCCACTCCTCCATGAATGGGGGTCTTGAGTGTAGGTAGCTGGCGAAGAGTGAATGCACAAGCAAAGGAGGTGGAGCGGTTGCCTACAGAAGGAGAAAATTAATAAAATAAAATATTAGGATTATTTATACACAAATCCTTAAGTTCTATGCTAATTAAAACAATGCATGTAATGCACCAAATTACATGCCATTCTAAGTTAATTCCAAATGCCTTTAATTATGAATACAATGCTTGAATTATGTAATTAAACGAGAAATATAAATTAATCAATTTACATCATAATTCATGCTAAATAAATGGATGCATTACCTTAATGTTTAAGCATTTAGACATTTAATTAGCTCACAAATATGAGCTTATCATCTAGCATAGTATACAACAACCAATTTCCTGTCGATTTTGTAGCCCAACACCTCTCCTACTGTGTAGTTAGATGCATTGCACATAATCTCGAAAGGTTAGGATTAGTTAGGGGATTGTAGGATTGGTGCTTGGGTAACTCAATCATGTAGGATTTCAATTACTTGAGTGCACACACTTGTCATCTCCAAAGGCTTGTCCTATGAGAGAAGGTTCATCAAGCAGCATGCAATTTTGGAAAAATTAGATATGAATTGATATAGACACATCTATTTAGGTTAAAATACCTTTCATGCATGTTCCTAGGCCTAGATTTGCATTTCATTTTATAAATATTGCATAGCATGCATCATTCTGCATTTAAAGTAATTCTGTATATTTTAGGTTAATTAGGTCCTTTTCTTGGTCAGAAGAGAAGAAGACTTATATTACTACCTCGGATGGATGATCGGACCATACGAATCTGATTAGGACGATAGTCAGAGCCTAACGCCTCAGAAATCATCTAGATCTAAGAACTGTAGCATCATACAAAGTCTGAGGAAGATCAATGGCAAGGGGGAAATGCGACATCCATATTGGTTTCAGATGGAAAATAGGACCATACAGAAGGATCCGGAGTGACGATTGCAGTCTAGTAGCATGAGAATCATCTCAATCTATGCACCATTGCACCCTCTACAAAAGAAAGAAGAATGGATGGCCCAGATGGCACCACGTGGTGCCATCCAAGCCACCCAATGCTGGCAAGCAGTAGCGCACCACGCACAGCCGTAGCTACGCACAGCAGTAGTGCATCGCACACAGCGACAGCCCCGCACGTGCGACACGGCGTGGGGAGCACGGACACGTCAAGCGCGCAGCGTGCGATGAGCACGCCAGTGGGGTGGGTGCCAGCAGAGGATAGGTGCAGATCTTCAGTGATGCGGGCCTTTAGTGATGCTTGGAGCTACCACTAATGGTCTGCGTGTGCCAGAAAGGGGAATTGAAGGGTAGATCTTCAGCGATAGCTGCAACAATGCTTATGGACGTCAATAATGACCCAGATGCGAAATTGTTCTTCCTCCACCACTATAAATGGACCCACCCACCACCATTCCAAAGCATCTCTTCCTTTCTTCCTCTCACCACCTCCAAGGCTCTAGAGAGAGCTTGTCCCAAGCCTGGGATGCTCCTCTAGAGTAGAAAATCAAATTGTTTTCCCTCCCCTCATCCCCATTCGTGGTGCATCCTATAGTCGTCCTCTCACCACCCTTCGGGAAGAAGATCCTCGCCACAACGCCATCCTACCCCATCCTCCATCCTTCGACTCCATCCTCCATCCCGCTCATCACCACCTTCCTCCAGGCGATGTCAGAGCAAGTCATCCTCCGAGCAGCCGTCGAGGGGGATTTCTCTCACCTCTTTCTATCTTTTTATCCTTTCGTAGTATAGTTTTCTTGCTTTTGTAGTTGTAATAAACAATTGTTCATGAATAGATGATTATTTCTCTCTCTCTCTTTCTCCCTCTCACTCTTACATTTGTGCAAGTAGAGAAAGTTTTCTTCGACCTAATCTCTTACACTATTAAAAATACCAAAACAATTAGAAAAGTCAAAAATGAAATAAACAAACAAAAAGAGAAATGAGGATTTTTATAAAACCAAACATTCTCCTCCCTGTGTTTGACTCGACACTCACTTTTCAAGTTTCAGTATAAATTTTATTTGACCATTCATTTTACAACTAAGACGATAGGTTACTCGTAACCCTAATTTCAAACTTGTGAAATGTTTGCCATCATTTTGGCATCGTTGCCAAGGAGGCAATGCTCTTTGGTTTTTTTTTCCATGTTTTTTCCGCCTTACCTAACTTTTATCTCACCTTTCCTCTGATCTTGCTATGATTGCAGGTAGTCTTCTGAGGTAGGCCAAAGTGGCTAGATCGGTGAAGAGTGCAGATGAAGGTTTTGTAAGTTTATCCCCACCACCACCACCCACTAGTTCATTTCACCACACTAATTACTCAAACCCAAATCAACTTAGTTGCTTTCTATTAACCGTAGGATAGATTTGGTTGTTTGTTTTCTACCTCCACTCATCTCACCCCTGCATACATAAGAAAAAAGACATAAATACTCCTCTTGTGAAATTTTCTGAAAGCGACACACTTAACACCCACAACTTCCCACCCTGAGGTGCACAATCACATCGATTCTACCACTTAATCGGGATCTAACCTATGGACCCGGTACAACTTATTTAACACAAATTAGTGAGTAGAAATTTGAATAGGTCTAACATTTCCGTGTGCCTCAACTAAGTGGTGTAGTAGGCAAATTCATTGAACTGTTTGGGCCACACCACTTAAGATAAAAGTGATTCATCAAGTAGCTTGCCACTTAGGGTTGATTCTTCGGGGCTGAACTAGGAAGTCCACATTATTTTTTATTTTTAAGGGAACATATCTACACCCGTGCTATCAAAACTTGGAGTGTTCTCCTAAACTTGATTGAATATACCGAACATTAAACCCTAAAAGCTGCTAAACAAGGTTAAACCCTAAAAGACACATCATCAAATAACCTTGTTTGCAAACCCTGGTTGTGCAGGCACACACATTTTAACTAATCATTAAGAGCACAACCTATCTAAAGGGCCCATCACATTCCAAGAGCACAATCATCCCAAGCCTAATTAAAACTGAGTAGACATCAGTCTTAGGGATCGATTTGCTCTTCGGGGCTCAGACTGAGATTTTTTTTGACTAATCTGCCTCTACTGGTCCTTCTGATGTCTAGCTAGGGGAGTAGCATCAAACGACCATGGCTGGGGTGTACACTAGGAATCAGAGGTGTAAGCCAAAGGAAGAACCTTCTCCTCAGTCCCTACTTTTAACTAGTTGGATTGACCGGATAAAAATAGACCAAATCATTTATAATCTCAATATGGGACCTGGGAGTCTGTAGGTCTTTAGTATAACCCACCTAAGGATAAGGTTTATTGATTGTACTGTAGGGCACCTTTCTCTATTCTATTTTCCCTCCTACTCCACAATGTATCCTTCCACATCTTTCACACATTTTCAATCCTACCCTCCTACCAACACGTATCCTCAAGATGATTACTATCCCAACTCGGCTTATGATTACCCATCCACTAGCTAGGATAACTTTGATTGGGGATATGAATCTGGACCTCAGTGTCCAGGGCCTAACCTTGGACAACAAGACTATGATTACTATCCTTCCTAGAGCTACAATGATTATAGATCTCCATCCTTTGATGATCAACCTAACCAAATCTACAACCATGAAGGATATGTAGATTGTAACACTTACCCACCCCAGAATTATGCTGAATATAGGTCACCACCATTCTTTCGACAACCTAGAATGACTTACTTTCAGGAAGGGACCTGAGAACCTCGACATCTTGACTCCCCCAGATTTAACCCCAATCCAACCAAACCTTAATTGAACCAGTCGATTTAGGTGAACCAGATCCAAGATAGGGTGTTGGCTAATTTGACGAACACTAAACAATCTTTAGAAGCTCATCCAACACCACGCACTAAAGCACTGGAGCCTATGATCAAAATGATTGATGAGCTTAATAGTTCATTATTAGATTTGCTCCAAAGTGTTAGGGATAGAGACCTGGGTGAGTTTCTTCTTGGTAAATTGTTGAGGTTGAGGATGAAGTTTGTGGTTGCCCTAGCCAAATCTTGGGATGATTCGCAAGATGAACCCACTTCAGGAGAGCCAATGTCTGAACCAGCTCAGGCACCTGTCGGAGGGATACATATTCTGAGACTGGAGATGACCAAGTTAGGCTAGAGCAACCCATTGAGCATGAACCAATTGATTCACTTGAGATCCCTGAGCCAGGGAGTGAGGAAAAATATGTCTCTTTGAACCAGGGAATGACAATCGATTTTGAGACATATATAATGAGGATCTTAGATTCTTTGATTCTAAGGGTGAAGAATCTCTCTGTGAAGTCTCACTTGAGAGTAACGAAAATGATTTTAGTGAGACAAACAGGCTTGAGGAATCTGACGAACCATTTGATAGTCCAATTATTGAAGATTTGGATTTGGTTGGGGCTAACTTGGAGGATTCAAATCCTTATTTACTAGAAGATTCAATCAATAGCCCCATTCCTCAACCACATCCCAAAGGGATTGATTTTGATTTGGAAATCATTGTACCCAAGTCAATTATGAGTAAGCCATGATTTCTGGACTTGGGTAAATCTTATGGGGTGAACACTATGCTAGAGGTCCCGAAACCTGAGCACTTAATGTTGGAGGATGGAATGTTGAAATAAAAATTTGGGAGGCTAATTCTAAGGGAACTTTAAATTTGGATCTAAGGGTACCTATTGACCTGAAACCACCAAATTTCTACCAGGACCCTTACGATATCTTTCACATTCAACCCAAGCTTGAAATAACTAATTATTTTTCTAAGCTAGATGTTAAGTGGACAACCGCACCTATCAAGCCATCTTTACCCATTGTCTAACACTTTGGTCTTGGGTTGCACACCACTAAATTGCAGGCTAGGCCTTGCAAACACAACAACCTTCGGCTCTGGGTGATTTTCATCCAGAACTTGAGAACCACTCGACCCTTGGGTATAGGTTTGCACCATAATCTGGTCCATATCTGTGGACATCTTCTGT
Source organism: Thalassia testudinum (assembly GCA_037157565.1). Classification (NCBI taxonomy): domain Eukaryota; kingdom Viridiplantae; phylum Streptophyta; class Magnoliopsida; order Alismatales; family Hydrocharitaceae; genus Thalassia; species Thalassia testudinum. Next base: position 122,523,779 of record JAZHRO010000014.1, on the reverse strand, counting down.
AGATGAATTTCAGGATCAACCTTTTGATTTTGATTCTAACCCTCACTTGTGAATTCCCAACTTCTTCTTTGTATTTATATTATGCCTAGCTAAAGGCATTAAACTTAGCGCATGTGTATAATCCCTTCTCTCAGCAGAGTTGACTGGGTTGTCACGAAATTTAGGTGATATTGTATTTACTCTGCCATTTTCATGTCTTTGTTTTTACAATGAGGACATTGCATCACTTAGGCATGGGGGGTGGATAATCAATTCCTGAAATCATTATGTTAACTCTGTAGAATTTCTTTTAGTTATAAAATTAAAAAAAATTGAAAATTTGAAAAAGATATAAAAAGAAAGAAATTAGGAAAAGAGAACTTAGGCATTTAGAAGTTATTAACTTTAGGAAATGAAACGGGAGGACTTAAACACTTAGACTCTTTAGGTTTTCGGGCTTAATTAGCTTGGGTGTCCACTTGAATGTGGAATTAGTCTCCAGTCCTCACCAATTAAAATTTATTTTAAGTTGGTAAATAAATTAGGTTGATAAGTATGTGACTTATTAACCTACCCTCTGATTTGGGGGGACTTTAAGCCTAAGCATCTACACACTTTTTTCTTTTTTTGCACTGACTCACTTTTCGACGGTTTCTTCAGAAATTGGGTAGCTAATGAACTATCTAGGGTGGTATGGTTGGCATCTTGTTGGAGGTAATAGCTCGTCGGCCGGTTGTCTAGAGCCCAATAAAAAGATCATTTTCATTATATTGCCTTTAGGTAAATCTTAGATCAGGGAAGCCACCTACTTAAAAAAAATAAAAAAATAAGAAAACCTAGAAAAAAAATAAAAAGAAAAAAAATAAAAAATAAACAAAACCACACTTCACCACATGAGTTTGGCTAGCAGGTTGCCGTAGGTAACAGCCCATTGATAGGTTATCCAGAACCTAGCTCACAATAAAATGCACAATAATTCCCAAAACACTTAGGGAAGAAGTAGGGAAATAGAATAAACTAGGGAGATATACACTGGGTTCGCACTTGTGTTGACCCCATAAATAAAAGTAGGGCGAAAGCTACTAGTTGAAAGGATAAACCTTTAGGCAAGGTCACCTAGGGTCGTAGAAACCCAAAGTCCATTTTAACGGCTACCTAGTGAGTCCTTCACTATTCTCACAAGATGCTTAGCACTTAAAATCCTTTTCAAGTCTTGAGCGAGTCGGGTTGCTGTAACAAGTTATCCCAGAACTCTCAAACTCCAAAAGTATAAAAAAATTAAAAAATAAGAAAAATAATAATAAATAAAATGTATATTCCTTTTCAAATAAGAGAAGAACTTGGGCGATCTGCATTCTGGCAGGCACCTAGGTACTGTTGAGTTTTCACTGTTTAGGACCTTAGTTGAAATTTTCTATTGTTAATAAATGACTTAGACCTAAGCGATGTAACCCTAATTCTAATTTTATACATAGCATGCAATTTAATTTTGCTAGGGACTAGAAAAAGATAGGCATGGGGGTATGATAAAGACACATCTATTTAGGTTAAAATGCCTATTCATGCAAGTTCCTATGCTTAGAATTGCATTTCATGTTATAAGTATTGCATAGCATGCATCATTCTGCATTTAGAGTAGTTGTATACATTTTAGGTTAATTAGATCCTTTTTATGGCCAGGAGAAAAGAAGACTTATTTCAGGGCCTCGGATGAATGATCGAACCATATGAATCTAATTAGGATGCGATTGGATTCCAACACCTCTAAAATCGTCTAGATCCGAGAACTGTAGCATCATACAAAGTCCAAGGAAGATCAATGGCCAAGGGGTAGTGTGACATCCATACACATTTCGGATGGCAAATATGACTGTATGAATGGATCCGGAGCAACGATCGTAATCCAGCAGCGTGAGAATCATCTCGATCTTAGCACCATGGCACCGTCTACAAAAGAAAGAAGAATGGATAGCCCAGATGGCACCACGTGGCACCATCCAGGGCACCCAACGACGGCCAACAGTAGCGCACCGCACACAACTGCAGCTGCGTGCAGCAACAGCGTAGTGCATGCCAGCATGCACACGTGACATGGTGTAGGGAGCACGGGCACGTGAAGCGTGCAACGGGCGATGCACGAGCCAGCAAGGCAGGTGCCAACGGAGGATAGGCGTGTGGATCTTCAGCAACGTTGGCCTTTAGTTACGCTTGCAGCTGGCATTAATGGTCTATGTGCGCTCGAAAGAGGAATTGAAGGGCGAATCTTCAGTGACAGCTGTAGCGACGTTTATGGACGTCAGTAATGACCCAGATGCGAATTTGTTTTTCCTCCACTGTAAAAGCACCTACACACCACCATTCCAAACCATCTCTTCCTTTCTTCCTCTCACCACCTCCAAGGCTCTAGAGTGAGCTTGTCCCAATCCTGGGATGCTCCTCTAGAGTACAAAATCAAATAGCTTTCGCTTCCTCCCCAATCGTGGAGCATCCTATGGCCGTCTTCTCACCGACCTTCGGGAAGAAGATCCTCGCCACGTTGCTGTCCTGCCCCATCCTCCGTCTTCCGGCTCCATCCCACTCCTCACCACCTTCCTCCAGGCGACGTCAGAGTGAGTCACCCTCCGAGCAACCATCTAGGGGGATTTCTCTCACCTCTTTCTATCTTTTTACGCTTTCGTAGTGTAGTTTTTCTTCTTTCATTATTGTTACAAACAATTGTTGATGAATAGGTGATTGTATCTCTTTCTCTCTCTCTTTCTCCTTCTTTCTCTTACTTTTTTGCAGGTAGATAAAGTTTTCATCGACCTAATCTCTTGCCCTATTAAAAATACAAAAAAAATTAGAAAAGAGAAAAATAAAATAAACAAATAAAAGAGAAACACATTTTTATAAAACCAAACATTCGCCGCCACGTGTTCCTAGGACTCACTTTAGAGTTTCGATGTAAATTTTTTTTGACCACGTAGTTTACAACTACGACGATGGGTTACTTGTAACCATGATTTCCAACTCATGAAACACGAGCGATCATGAATCGGCTATAGAAATCAACGTGCCCCAAAAATGATCTGATGTCTTTGATCAAGGAAGGTATAGGTAATTTGGAAATTAAATTCACCTTAGCTTGATCAACTTGGATACCTCTCTCAGAGACAAGGTGTCCAAGCATAATGCCCTCAGGAACCATAAAGTGGCTCTTTTACCAGGAGAGAACCAGGTTTACTTCGATGCACCATTGGAGGATCTGGACCAAATGCAGGAGGCAATCATCAGAAGATTCACGGAAAATCAAGAAGTCATCCATGAAGACTTCAAGGTATTTACCTACCATATTGGAAAATATGGCTAGCAAGCACCATTGAAAGGTGGCAGGTTCGTTGCAAAGCCTAAATGGCATCCTACAGAATGCGTACATACCATAAGAGTTGGTAATGGTGGTCTTTTCGTAATCTTCATGATGGATTACTGATAGCGATTTCACGTGGTTTGTTAAATACGTCGTTGTAACGCGCAAAACCGATCAACTCTTAAATTTATATTCCTAGATAGGGGAGTATCTAGGGTCGTCCAAGGAGGCCAAATGTTTGCAATAGTGATTCTCTTGCTTGGAATACAATCTCAACTTTCTTTTTGGTATTTTTTTCAATATATCTTTTCTTTTGTTTTTAAGATAAGGCAACATGCGAACTGGTGGTGGAAAAGGTGATTTACACTTCAATTTAAATACTACTTCTATGTGGCAAGTAGAGCCTCTCCCTAAGCTCACTCTAGGCAAGTGGAGGCCTAGAATAATTAGGGAGAGGGAGTGGAAAATGCTAAAAACAACAAAGCAAGTACAAATGCAAAATAGAAAATTGCAAAGAAGGCAACTTAGATTGATGAAAAGTGTTTTACAAAAAAGCCTAGTAGAGGAATGCTTCTACTACTAGAAAAATTAAAATAAAGAAAAGCAAACACAAATCCTCAAGATAGATGGTGAAGAAGAGGGCTTCTTACTCCAAGGTTGGTGGCTCCCAAGCTTGAAAAGAATCCTTCAACTCCTTCCTTGCAGTGCTCTGCCAAGGTAATGTCCTCCAAGGCAAGCACTAAGGGGGTGTGCCCTAAGCTTCTCTCCAAGGGTGGATGTCCACCATAGGTCCTTCTCCCTTTCCTGGCCATCCTCCTTGAAGTGGAAGAGTCCTCCTCCTTGGCGTGGCTCAAGTTGAAGAGAGTGGGGAGAAGAAGGCACCAAAAGGGCTGGTGATGTGCCCCTTTAATCTCCTTCTCTACTCCTTCTTCTTGGCCGTAGGTATAGGTGGTTTTGGTAGCAAATTACACTAATGGAGGATGATCTAAAATGGTTATAGGTGGTGGGTTTATATAGAGTAGGAAGGGGGGCTAAGGTGACTCTTGGAATGGAGGGCTAAGATGGAGAGATGGAGGTGGTTGGGGATCGTAAGGCTAAGGGCAATTGGCGCCAACTCAAGGGATGTTAAGGGGGTGGTTATGGTGGTGTAGGTGGCTTTTGGTGGTGGAGAGACACCACCATTTTGGCACCATCCTAGGGTCTTCTAGAAGAGGGGTTAGGTGGATGGTGGAGATGGATTTAAGGAGAGGTGTATGGTGGAGATGAATGGAATTTTGGAGGGAAAGTTGGCGCCAAAAGGGAAGGTTCTAGAAGGTCATTTTGGAGGGAAAATAGGTGGCTTTTGGTAGTGGTGACGGGTTGAAGGGGTGTGACGGTGGTGGCGCCAACTTGGAGTAGGATAGCTAGCTTAGGTGAGCTTAGTTGATGGAGCTAGCTAGGGTTGACTTTGAAGGTGGTGGATGGCCAAGGAGCTGGTTGCTAGCTAAGATAAGCTAAGCTAAGCTATCTTAGCTAAAGGTGGAGTAGAGGAGAAGGTGTTCGAGCTAGGGTTTGGAGGGAGGAGCTGAGGAGGAGAAGTCTGGAGATGAAATTGGAGCTGGCTACTGCTGAAGAGGCTGGCATGGAGCTACTCTAGCTGGCTTAGCTTGCTAGTTCTTTGCTAGTTGCTAAGCTAAGCTATAGTAAGCTAGCTTCTACCATGATGAGCTGAGGTGAGCTAGGTCTGGTGCTCCCAGGGAGACTCAAGCTGGTTGAGGCAGCTAAGGTAGCTTAGCTCAACTGAGTTGAGCTAAGCTAAGTCCCTGGGAGCTGGACTTGAGCTTCCTGAGCTGGGATGAGTTCTTCTTCGGCTGGCTGGAGTTGAGTGGAGCTGGATGTAGCTAGATCTGAGCTGGGCTGAACTCCTGCCAACTCAGCTGAGCTAGCTAGAGCTCCCTGTGGACTAGTGGGAGATGAGATGAGCTAGACTCAGCTAAGTTGAGCTAGATCTGAGCTGACTTGAGCTAGGGTGAGCTAAGTTGAACTCTCTTGAGCTGCCATTCAGCTGAGATTAGATGAATGGAGCTGGAATGAGCTAACCCTAGTTCAAGTGAGCTAGGTTCCAGCTGCGGTGAGCTGGATCAAGCTGAGGTGAGCTGGATCAGGCTGAGTTCCAGCTAGTCTGGGCTTCTCCTTCACCATTTGCCTTCTTGAGTGCTAGGGTTTTAGGGATCTATATATCTGTACATCCCTAACACTCAGAAAAACATATTAAAAAGACAATAAAAAATGCAATGCATGCCTAACCTATTTTATCCCTAAATGCAGCCCATAAACCCGTTTGCGGAGTAAAATCCTAAGAGCTAGGTTTGTTTTAATGGATAAGAATGATGATAAACTAGCGTTTATCACACCCCCATGCTTATCTTTTGCTAGTCTCTTAGCAAAACTTAAAACGGAATTTTTGGGAAATCTAATTTTTTCGACTTTTGAGGAGAAAAAGAGATTAATGGACCTTGGTAGATTAAAGCACTGGAGGTACGGGATTTGTTAAAGATAAACATCGGGATTTGTTTTTGGATTCAACCATTGGATAGAACGGGATCAATATGTCCTCCAGAAAATTCTCAAATTATCCCCTTGTTAATTCAGATGACGTGAAATGTTTGTTTTTAGGATTATTTTAGCTCATGAATCTGATTCTCAACTTGCAAAATTCTTTAAAACCTTGTTGTTGTGCTTGTGAAAAGCAAACAATTATAAGGGCGTGTTAATTTATTTATTATTACTTTTTTTTTTCTCCCCCATGCTTATTTTTAGCTTAGTCTTACAACAGATGTGTCGGGATCATCATTCCCATTACCATTCCTCGAGGGGGCTCTGGCGCCAGTACTTCGGGATAGCACTATCCATGACACCACCCAGGAGCTCACAACCCCAAAACACGATGCGGTGAAAAGGGGCGCTCCAAGCAAACTCAAGCTCTTGCTCCGACACTATAGGTAGAGCACCGTCCAAGACACTTGAGCTACTAAAATGCGCTTTAATGCTCCGTCTAAAGATATGAAAGATAGATATGGAGCAACGTCGAGGAGGTAACATGTTGACATCGCGTCCTCAAAGGAGGCATTTTCCTCCTTCTCGGCGGTGGGAACTCAAACCAATGATCTGTTTCAGACTTTTACTAAGTCCAAACAAGGGAGTTTTTCAAATTTTTAGTTATTTTTAAGTGTTGGCTTGTGTGAAAATTGACACAAGAAGTTTCTTGGGACCTGCAAGTTTTTGAATCAGAAACTAAGTCAAATACTTTCCATATTACAAAATAGGACCAAGTCACCTGAACTATCAAGAGTTCAGGTGGGATTTTAGAGAAGGCTATCTGATCTAGTCTAAAATAGACCCTGAAATTATAATGATCAGATCCATATCCTCATCCTTAGTTTGTTAAAGATTAAATCCCATTGTACCAGAGGTGAATTTTTCGACCTTAGTCCCGATTTCAAAAATTTTTTCCTCAAAAAGTTTTCAACATTTTTTTTCGGTATGCAAGCAGGAAATAAATTAAAGAAAATTGCATGTTTTTAGGTTTTGAATGCCCTAAATAGATCGTAAAAATTGAAAAACACCCCCCCATGCTTAAGATATGCCATGTCCTCATGCATTAGGAGGGAAAAGGGATCACCTTAGTGAAGAATGGTCAGGTTTAGGATGAACAAAATCTGGAAAAAGAAGAAAAAAGGAAAGCAAGAAAAAATGATGTGTTACCTCCCATCCAGTGCTATCTTTTACGCCATTCAGCCGGGTGTGAAGGTATGCACAGAAGACGGAAAATCATGTAAATAATTGGACACTTGGATGCCCGCAAAAAAGGTGTCTTCGTCTAGATCCCTAGAAAATTGATTAGAAATAATATTGGGATCAAAGTGAGATAGAAATTGATAAGTGTGGCCCAATTCTGGCCATGGTTTTAATTCAGGTTGGCTGCCAAACTTAGGCGGGGTTGGTGGCAGGTCCGTAAGAAAGAGGTCGGGGAAGGAATGGTGAGTTAGTGTGGAAAAATTAGGTGCATGAATAGTGGGTGGGTTAGGGGGGTTATCAGGAATAAATTTGGAGTCAAGACAAGTTTTCAGATCACAGATTTCGCCGACCACTGAGTCTGAATCAGAGTCCTCAAAAAAATTGTGGTCGGTAAGGGTATCTATTAACATTGTCTCCTCCACCATATTGGAAATTTCAGTATCTGAGTCCTTAAAGAAGTTATCATCATGGAATCACCTGGAGGATTTAAAAATATCTAAAGTGATAGTTTGGCCTGCATAGTTAATATCCATTTTGCCTGTGTGGCAATTGATATTTACCTTTGCGGTGGCCAAAAAGGGGCATCCAAGGATTATTTAGGAGTCCAGTAATGATTCAGGTGCCTCAATGTCAAGAACCAGAAAGTCTACAGGGAAGACACAATTCTGGACCTTGACTAAAACATCCTCGACAATCCCACGAGGTTTGATTTTAGATCGGTTGGCTAATTGCAGGGTAACCTCGACGGGTTTTAATTCACCGATCTGAAATTCTTCGAATAAACTTGTGGGAATAATATTAACTGAGGCACCAAGATCAAGGAAGGCGCAATTAAATGTATTGTCATCAATAATTGCAGAAATTAAAGGCGCCCCCAGATCTTTCATCTTAGGAGGCAGCTTACTCTGTATGACAGAGCTTACTATCTCCGAAAGATGCACCTATCCTAGATTTTTGGCCTGCCTTTTAGGAGTACAAATCTCCTTTTGAAATTTAGCATAGGCAGGTATATATTTAATGGCATCTAGGAGAGGAATATTGATATGAACTTGCCCAAATAGCTCCATGAGTTCTTCTGCAGTGGGCTCAGATTTCTTTTTTTTGTTGGTGGTGGGGTAGAGAGCTTGTGGGAAAGGGACAGGAATCTTCTCTTGAGATTTTTGTTTTTCTTTTTCTTCCTGATGGGGAGGTGGGGAGTCAATTTGCACTAGTATTTCACCAGGTTTGTGTGAAGGCCCTGGGTCAGTGGTGGTTTTCCCACTCCTCAAAGTAACTGCATGTGCAGTCGGATTATTAATTGGAGGAGGTGGGGGGGCCTGACATTGCTGAAACCTGGGAGGCTGCTGAGGTGGTGGATTAGGAGGAGGCTGATTCAGATATTGTGGGGTTCTGCCTATATAATGGTTTCCTTGGTGATTAGGGTTGGGCATGGGTTGGGACGGAAGATGTCCTGCTGGTCTTTGCGTGGGAGTAACCCCAATCTGATTGTTCAGATTTGTGATGGTGCAGGTTACTTTTGTCATTTTTGTTTGCATATTGACCGAGTCGATCTTTCGCTTTTAAGTCGTTTGTAGTTTAATGTGGTGGAAAAATCGACTAATCAATTTTTAATAAGAAATAACCACTCGCAGAGGAGCGGGTCGTATCCACAGGGAGACAATAACGTATTAAAATTCGCGCCACGTAAAAATGTTTGTTCGGAGTCAATTTGGACAAGAACCAAGCCAAGATTGCCTTTAGATTAAGGTTTAAGCAAGAAATAATGTTGAAATGGCAATTATGAGAAACTACAGGATATTTTCCACAATGCAGAGTGAATAGAATATGAATAAAATCTGGCAATGGCAGAAAATGTAAATTTTAATCAACGTTTTACTGTAGCAAAATAGGGGAATTTTTCCCCGTTGTCTTGCGCGACGAGGAGCCGATGGCTGGGCGCGGGAAGCTCGGAGGAGGTCCCTTGGATCAAGGGCTTCGAATCGGTGGTGGCGGCGAGTCGCGCGGCGGTCGGAGGTGGCCGGACGAGCTCCGGCGGAGGTGCTGCAGCCGGCAGCTTGCGCAGCTGGTTGGCGTGAAGTCCGCCGCCTGCTGCTGCTGCAGGGGTGGCTGCTGCGGCTGGCGTGTGCGGTGAAGTGAGCGGTGGTCGGTTGGGCGGTCTGTAGATGGCTGTGCGTGGGTGCGCGGAGGGTCTGCTGAGGGCGCTGGCGCGCGGAGGCGTGGCTGCGGTGGTCTGCAGGCGCGGGGAAGAGGGCGTGTCTAGTGAGGCGTGCGCGGGACTGCTGGCGAGAGGGCGTAGGGGGGTGGTTCTGCAGGTGCTGTTGCAGATGGTGGGGCGCGCACTGCAGTCGGTGCGGGAAGGTGCTGCGGGTGGACTTCAGACGGGTGCGCCGGTGGTTGCGCGTGGAGATGGCGAAGGCTGCAGGAGCAGGGAAGGTGGCGTGAGCGGGCGTGAGGGCTGGAGGTTGTGCACGCCTTGCATGCGGTTGGAGATGAGCGGGCTGCTGCGGCGTGGGTGGTGGAAGTGAAGTGAGAGGACGGAGATTGCTGCTGGAGTGGGGGTGGACTTCAGACGTCCGGGAAATTTCCCGGACGTCTTAAGTGACTGAAAGGGTGATTGCACAGTGGCTCGGCGGTGGTGGTTGGTGACGACGGCGAGGGAGATGCACGCTGATGTGCTCACGGTAATGCGGGCGAGCTCCGGATGGCGGTGTGGCCTGTCACACCACACGCCCACGGTGGTGGAGACTCGCCGCCACGGTAGAGGCCGGCAGTGTGGAGTGGAAGAGAGAGGTTCTCTCTTCACAGTGGTGGGTCGGTGGCGGAGGCCTCTTGAGCTCGGCTGCCTCCGTGCTCCTTTTGTTGTGTCTTGAACAATTTTGAAATCAGCCGCCGACCAGATCCACTGTATCCGCTCCCCCTTGAATGGCTTTCACTGCATCACGCGGGCGTTGGAGCGGCAGCCAGCCGTTCTGAAAGAAGACGAATAAAGCAAATATTATTAAAATATTAGGGTTATTTATGTATAGACCCTCAACTTCTATGTTAATAAAAACAATATACCTAATTGGTTATCTAATAAGATGAATGCTATTCTAAGCTAATTCTAAATGCACTTAAGATATGAATGCAATGTATGGATTATGTAATTAGATTAAAACTATGAATTAATCTATTTACATCCTAATTTATACTAAATAAATGTTAGAATTAACCTAATGTGTAGGCACTTAAATACTTAAATAGCCCACAACTATGGGCTAATCAAATACCCCCATGCCTAGTTTTTGCTAGTCCCTAGCAAAATTAAGCGAAACCTAGCACTCTAAGTAGACTAGTCAACTCACTTAGTCTTCCTTCAGAAGCATATTAAGTTCAGGTTCTAAACCCAAGGTTCCTAAGTAGTTGCTAAGTTACAGACTAGGTCGGCTAAAGACAAGTTGCAGGCACAAGTTTCCCTGATTTCTGACTCTACCCTAAAGTTTATTAATCCCTAAGATTAAAGCATCCGTGCTTTTGCATTGGTCCGAGTTATTTGAGTTAAAGGAATTTTTTTTTTTTTTTTAATATATATACTTTTTTTTTTTTGTTTGATTCTTCTAAGTCTAACCTCAGATCAGCTATCAACACGGTCTGTGTCGGATTCATTGTCCCCATTACCATACCTCGAAGGGTGCCTGGCTTTCGATACTTCGAGATAGCACCGCCCATAACGACCCCAAGAACTCCTGGCAATCGACTCTTCGAGATAGTATCGCCCATGGATTTCTTAAGCGAATTCAGGCCTATGGCAATCGGCACTTCGAGATAGGGCCGCCCATGGTACCTGAACCGCGCAATGCGCTTACATGCCCCCAGTAGGATGGATATCCTAAGAGACAAGCGCCGAGGAGGTAATATGTTACCATCGCATCCTCAAGGTGAGTATAATCTCCACCTCTCCTGCGGCGGGAACTCTTCCAATCAAAATGTGTTTTCAAGCCTCTCTTAAGCCAAAACTAAGAGAACCAAATCTCTTTTCAGAAATTAAGTTAATTACCAGACCAAGTGTGAAAAATTTGGATGCTTGGGTTACAAGGACCCGTAAACCAAAAGGTAGAATAAGACTCCAGGTACTACCCCACCTTTTAACTCAAACCCTAGCTTCCCTTCCTCAACCTCTTGAAGAATGGTCCGCAACTTAACTCCTACTTAAGTTTTTAAGTCCACAAAGGACCCTAAAGGTCTAAAGCTAGTAGCTTATTTAGCTTCTAAAGTTTGACCCTAGAATTAATTTAGTCTACGCTAGAGTTCTGATTTGCTTAAGAATGCAGGACTTAGCCAGTTAAGCTCAAAACTTTTTTTTTTTTTTATGTACAAATGTATGCAATTATGCTATGTATATCCCCAAGTACACCCCCCCATGCCTAAAATCTGCAATGTCCACATTGCATAGAAGGATATTACCTGGGTCAAAGCTGGGCTGAATAGCCGAAGAACCTGCAAATCAGGTTCAAGAATTGCAGAAATAGGCCCTAAAAATGAGCAAAGCAAAGTTGGCCTAGAAAATAGGTAACCTAGGATGTTGGCGAGCTGATGATGAATCCCGATAGCAAATGCTCGCCCAACTAAAATGGGAATGAAATCTTCCCAGGTCACTAGAAGAGGTTCTAAAGGATAAACAGTTAAAATAACCTCCAAAGGGGTAGGGGTAGGATGACAAGGATCCTCCAAAAAGAATGGGGAAGGAATGGTATAGAGATAAACCCCCAGGGTAATGGACTGACTAAAGAAATCATCAATCCATACCCGATACTCCATTACAGAAAATATTGGTCTGTTAAGCCCCCTAGTCAGAACAAAAATGAGCAATTCTCTAAGGCAAGGATCGTCTAGGGTGTCCAAGTTACGAGGTTGTGGGATGGCCATAAGATCTAGGTTGGGTTTAATCAGCTTGGTGTCCATCCTAAACACTCTTTCTAAATCCTCAATTTCATCCCTAGCATTCCTTGCACCATCACGTGGATCTTCCTGCTCTTCATCAGGAGTCACAATTTCGCTTTCAGATATAAGCGAATCAGAGGGTGACTTCGAAGTGAATGAAGGCAGGTTGGAAGCAACAGATCTAGGGATTATCCTATCAATGTCATCCCCGGGTTTTTGTTCTTTACTCAAATCTTCCCCGAAGTCTATATGTGAATCCACATAAATCTTAGAAATTGCTTCCAAATTTTCCATCATTTTATCATGAGGAGAAATATCATCAATGGGTGTGCCAAGGAAACCTAATTTGGTCAAATTTGTGACATCCTCAGGGGCTAACTCTTCAAATAAGACATAATCGCCCTTAGTGTCACTCCAAATCTTGAATGTAGGTTCCTCATATAATTCGTCTTCCTCCTCATCACACAATTCATCATGTACCCGAGGTCTAGAATCATTTAATATCTCAGCAGATCCCCTAGGGTGCTCTATCTAAGGTAAATTATTTACATTGGTTACATCAGACTCCTCAGATAGGTCAATTTCTTTAGGGTTAGGTTCCCTAAGGGTGGGTTTGAGTTCCATATCGTGATCAGAAGGGAGGGTAGGATTAACAACTTGACTTTGACCCACTTCATCAAATGTCACGAAAATACTATCATCTGGGTCGAGGTCTTCCAATGGTACCATCATTCCCTTCTTTTGACTCCAATATAATTCAGGTGGATACTCAACCTTATCATCATCTTCCTCGGGTTGCCACCTTTCTTCATCCAATGCATAGCTACTTTCATGTGTATTTTCCTCCCACCTAAAGTGTAGATCTCTCAAGGAAGTGTCATCTAATGGGGAGGTTTCAAAATCGATCCTCGAAAAGTAGCTATTCTCCCCATAATTTCCCTTCAACTTAAAGTGTAGCTTTCCCACGGGAGATGAATCTATTGTAGAGGGGTGTACGTCATCGTCAATGGGGCAGATTGGGTGGCTAAATTCATCTCTTTCTTGTTGGCCTGCTCTCAAAGATTCTCCTAACAATTCACTCATTTCATTTTGCATTTTCTGTATTTCCATCTTCAAAGAGGAGAGGTCATTTCTATCATAAGAGAAGTCAGGCTCAGGCTTATTGTACCCAGGAGTGTTTTTCCAACCATTATAAGTTTTCAGGGAGGGTGGGTTGGGTATTTCTTTGGTATGTGGGATATTGGGCAAAGCAAATCCCTCTCCTGAGTTCTGCTCACTAATTTGGGGCTTAACTAGGCCAATACTCCTATAATAGGAGTAAAATGGATCCCAATGATTGTCATTATGTCCATCAAGGAATGGACCATCTCGGCGTCTGGGATCAAAGGATGCAAAGTGGGGGTGAGGGTGTGGGCAAGATGTGAAAGGATGAAAATCAATGTGGTCCATTCTAACTCACACTTCAATCAGAATTCCCCAAGCAAGACACAATTCAAAAAGGACCTTTTAGGTCTTTCCCAATTTAGGCTTTTGATTTTAAGTCAGATTGCAGGTGACAATACAATTTGTTCAATCAATTTACGCGCCTATTGTCGACCTACGGCTCGCCTAAAAAGACCTAGTTGGAGCTTAGGTGTTCTTCCCTAAATCTCAAATGGTCAAGTAAATCCAAAGACGGAAGATCGAGGGATGCAAGTAGGCCTAAGCCTTCCTTTGAAGCTGTGCTTTCGCAGTGCTCCTCAACTACCCCCAAAAATCCGTGACAGGGTATCCCCCTCTTTGGATTTACAAAACCTTTGATCTCAAGTTCCGAACACTTCAAAATCCAACGAAAGGAGGGCTCTTGTCCTAGTATTTCCAAACCTAAGGAGTGTCTAGAAACGTGCCGTGGTGCAAGTGAAATAAGTGTGCATAGACCGTCAAAGATTTTGAACTTTGAATCGCACGCCAAGTTTGAAAATCAAATCCTTGGTTTTTAAAATGTCCTTCCTTTAATTAGTCCTTTTTCTAAAGAAAATATGTGACCACTTGTTAGATTTTTTCAGTACAGATTAGGTGGTCTTCGCATTAAATCCCAAATGCAATGCGTGATCAAAAATAGGATGCAAAGTAAGAGAATGCGTACCTTGCCTCCAGCAATCTTCGATGCAAAAATGCACGCAATGCAGAAAAGCAAATCTAGAGGCTACTCATATAGACCTAAATGGTTCGTCCTAGGGCAGGCAGCTTCTAGCAGGCAGCTCATTTTTTTTCTTTTTCTATTTTTTTTAGAACTACTTATGCACAAGCAAATAAAAGAAATAATAATAATAAAAAAAAATAAACCTAAATCTAAAGAAAAGGGAACAGGCTCCCAAAAATTACCCAACACGGGTCCAAAACAAAATCAGGGAACAAACCCCTCAAAATTTGCCCCAGAACAAGGGTTTCAAACTAACTGTAATGAAAAATTAAGTCTTCAGTCTTAATTCTATTCTAATTAAATTAGCGATTAAATACAGTGGTGTCCGTCGCGTCCTCGTCCTTCTCCTCCTTTCAAAATTGCCTGTCCACTTCTCGTCTGGCGACGTCAAGGGTCGCCTCTCACAGTGGCTGATTCTTGCATAAATTTTCTCGCACAGAAAAGAAAATAATGAATGGTCAAATCTCTGTGCAATTGACAAATAATCAAAATAAAATTAGGCGAAATTATTACGTCTGTTGCCTCCCCGGCAGCGGCGCCATTTGACCGAGTCGATCTTTCGCTTTTAAGTCGTTTGCAGTTTAATGTGGTGGAAAAATCGACTAATCAATTTTTAACAAGAAATAACCACTCGCAGAGGAGCGGGTCGTATCCACAGGGAGACAATAACGTATTAAAATTCGCGCCACTTAAAAATGTTTGTTCGGAGTCAATTTGGACAAGAACCAAGCCAAGATTGCCTTTAGATTAAGGTTTAAGCAAGAAATAATGCTGAAATGGCAATTATGAGAAACTACAGGATATTTTCCGCAATGCAGAGTGAATAGAATATGAATAAAATCTGGCAATGGCAGAAAATGTAAATTTTAATCAACGTTTTACTGTAGCAAAATAGGGGAATTTTTCCCCGTTGTCTTGCGCGACGAGGAGCCGATGGCTGGGCGCGGGAAGCTCGGAGGAGGTCCCTTGGATCAAGGGCTTCGAATCGGTGGTGGCGGCGAGTCGCGCGGCGGTCGGAGGTGGCCGGACGAGCTCCGGCAGAGGTGCTGCAGCCGGCAGCTTGCGCAGCCGGTTGGCATTAAGTCCGCCGCCTGCTGCTGCTGCAGGGGTGGCTGCTGCGGCTGGCGTGTGCGGTGAAGTGAGCGGTGGTCGGTTGGGCGGTCTGCAGATGGCTGTGAATGGGCGCGCGGAGGGTCTGCTGAGGGCGCTGGCGCGCGGAGGCGTGGCTGCGGTGGTCTGCAGGCGCGGGGAAGAGGGCGTGTGTAGTGAGGCGTGCGCGGGACTGCTGGCGAGAGGGCGTAGGGGGGTGGTTCTGCAGGTGCTGTTGCAGATGGTGGGGCGCGCACTGCAGTCGGTGCGGGAAGGTGCAGCGGGTGGACTTCAGACGGGTGCGCCGGTGGTTGCGCGTGGAGATGGCGAAGGCTGCAGGCGCAGGGAAGGTGGCGTGAGCGGGCGTGAGGGCTGGAGGTTGTGCACGCCTTGCATGCGGTTGGAGATGAGCGGGCTGCTGCGGCGTGGGTGGTGGAAGTGAAGTGAGAGGACGGAGATTGCTGCTGGAGTGGGGGTGGACTTCAGACGTCCGAGAAATTTCCCGGACGTCTTAAGTGACTGAAAGGGTGATTGCACAGTGGCTCGGCGGTGGTGGTTGGTGACGACGGCGAGGGAGATGCACGCTGATGTGCTCACGGTAATGCGGGCGAGCTCCGGATGGCGGTGTGGCCTGTCACACCACACGCCCACGGTGGTGGAGACTCGCCGCCACGGTAGAGGCCGGCAGTGTGGAGTGGAAGAGAGAGGTTCTCTCTGCACAGTGGTGGGTCGGTGGCGGAGGCCTCTTGAGCTCGGCTGCCTCCGTGCTCCTTTTGTAGTGTCTTGAACAATTTTGAAATCAGCCGCCGACCAGATCCACCGTATCCGCTCCCCCTTGAATGGCTTTCACTGCATCACGCGGGCGTTGGAGCGGCAGCCAGCCGTTCTGAAAGAAGACGAATAAAGCAAATATTATTAAAATATTAGGGTTATTTATGTATAGACCCTCAACTTCTATGTTAATAAAAACAATATACCTAATTGGTTATCTAATTAGATGAATGCTATTCTAAGCTAATTCTAAATGCACTTAAGATATGAATGCAATGTATGGATTATGTAATTAGATTAAAACTATGAATTAATCTATTTACATCCTAATTTATACTAAATAAATGTTAGAATTAACCTAATGTGTAGGCACTTAAATACTTAAATAGCCCACAACTATGGGCTAATCACATATCCTGTAGGGTCCGCATCATCTGGGCATTGATGTCTTGTTGGCATGGCCCAGGATGGAAGTTTGGATTCAACCCATACCCGTTAAAATGATATGGTTGGGAGGAAACTTGATTATTCCAGGAGTAGTTCGGGTAATTTTTCCAATTGGAAGAATTTTTAAAGGGCTCCTGGATGGCAGAAATATTTTCAGTGGGGTTAAGATCTGGATAGTTGTAATTCCCCAGTGAATCATGGGCAACCTCAGAATAATCAGCAGGAGTAGTGTTGAGATTGTGAAAATTTTCTCTTCGTGGAAAGTTAGGTTGGGTTAGGTGTGGAGCTTGGGTTGATGTGGCCAGTCTTTCCTCAATTTTCTTTTGATTAACATGCATCTGGTCGAGTTTTTGACCGATCATTTGAAGATCGTCTTGGGTGACTGGGATAGCTTGAGTGCCTATTTCATGAACACCAAACTGTGGGTTTTGGGTTCTGCAAAATGTGTTCATGGAAGCTTGATTAAATGAGTTTTCACTCATTTCTTCAAATAAGTCGTAGGCACTTTCAACATCTTTATTTAAGAAGTTGCCACCACACGAGGCGTCGACAAAATGTCGGATTTGATCTTCTAATCCATGATAGAATATTTGCACGAGCTGCCATAAAGGAATCTCGTGGTGCGGACAACTTCTTAAAAGATCTTGAAATCTTTCCCAAGAATCATGGAAAGTCTCACCAGATCTTTGATGAAAGGTCATAATAGATTAATGGAACAGTGGCAACGAGAGATAACCGGGTTTTAGCGTTGTAATATAGCCAGTTATTGCCAACATTTCAAATATAATAATTTTTTTTTACTCGGAAAATAAAAGAGTTCCCGAGGTCGAACTCAGGGAGCAAGTTGTATTCTATAGATATACATGTTTCTTTTACAAAAAATAAAGAAAGAAAGAGAGAGGGAAAGAGTTTGTTGTCTTCTTTTCTCTTTGTTTTCTCCTCGTCTCAGCTCTTCTTCTTCTTTGTTCTGCAGAGGTGATGCTCTTCTTTCTTTCTTCAGATCTCCTTCTTTCTTCTTTGTTCTGCAGAGGTGATCTTCTTCTTGTTTGTTCTGCAGAGGTGATGCTCTTCTTCTTGTTCCAGCTGTTCCTGCTCTTCCTTTTTCTTCTGTCTTTCTTCAGATCTTCTTCTTTCTTCTTTGTTTTTCTTCTTTCAGATCTTCCCTTGTTCTTTTGTGTTCTCCTCTGCCTCGCCTTCTTCTGATGTTCTTCAGTCAGGGACGTCGCCCCTCCTACTTTCTTCTTTTCCCTTCAGGCCGTCGTCTGATTTCCAAATCAGACGACTTAAACTGCCTGTTGCTACAGTGTCTCCCTCAGCTTCCTTCTTCTTCCGCGGTTCTTCTTCTTCACCTGTGCCTGCACACTTCAGAGCTTACGTCAGAGAACAAAACCTACTCTACCCTCTCCCCCCGACGTCTCTCTCTCTCTGAAACCACTCTTGGGAAAGCTCTCCCAGAGCTGCCGGGTAATCGGGTTCGGGTCACGCCTGGGTCCAGGCCCACCGGCGTGCGTGGTGGGCGAGGAGTGCAGGTCAGTCTAAGTCGGGTCGGGTCGGGTCAGGTCCGCGGGGCGTGAGCGCGGACGAGACCGGGTAACCGGGCGGGTGAAGGGGACCTCACCCCGTGTGCGGAGGCAGTAAGCCTCCAGCACTTTTGCGTCTTATATCGCTGCGCCTCTTCAGACTTTTCCGAGGTGGGACTAAATGTCCCACCTCAATTGCGCGCCCGCAGCGGGGAAAGCAGCGGGAGATCGTGGCGTCACGCGAAGCCTTCTGCCTTAGCTGCGAGCCTGGTGTTTTGTCGAAACGCCTCGCAAGGCCTGGGAGTCGAATCTGGGCGTGGCGCTGAGCGTGGCGCGCCAGTAGCTGCAGGCGGAAGCAGCTCCTTCTGCACGGCAATGGCGGCGGAGGTCGGGTGGCCTGTTCATAAGAAAACGGCCTCTCGGCCTAATCAGAAAGTGCCGGGAGCTTCGCCAGTGTGCGGCGAAGCTCGTGTGGGTGGTGGCGAGGCGTGGGGCGGCGTGCAAGGGCTGCCCTAGGTCGGACTGTGGGTCGGAGGATGGGTTTGTTGGGGGAAGCGTTACGGAGGTGTGGAGTGGCAGTGAAGGGGTGGGGGGTGCTCAGTGTGATGAGGCAGAGGTTCGGTGAAGGTCGGCGAGGTGTGTGAGGCTGTGGAGCGATGGGAGCATCTCGCCGGAGGGTGGCCGGAGACGAAGGGGGTGACGATGGTCAGGGTCGGTCGAGGGCTTAATTGAATAAATTGAAAGCGGGGAAAGAAAGAGGAGAAGAAGGGAAGTAGTTCTAACTTACTTGCAGGGACGAAGGGGGAGGAACAGGGCGACAGTCGTATCGACTGTCGCCGGAGAAGACGATGCTCAGGGAAAGGGGCGGCGGCGAGCAGAGAGCCGGAGAGGCGCCAGCTGGGTACGGCGTGGCGCGGGAAGAGCAGGGGAGGAAGTCTCTGCTGCTGGTATTGCGGCAGAGCGAAGAGGAGGAGGGGGAGGAACCGCCGGAGCTGGTGAGCGTCTGCCGGAGAGAGAAGAGTGGAAAGTTGGGGATTTTCTCCGTCAGATCCGAGCTGCTCCGGTCGGTGGAGCAACCGGGGGTATTTATAGGGATCAAAACAAGGAGGAAGGCGGAGGGAGACGACGTGTCTCCCTCGCCGGAGGATGGCCGGAAACAAAAACCCATACCGTCCGTGCGTTCGCACGGCCGGTATGGTGGGCTACAGCGACCAGGGGGGTGTCCCTGCGACGGCTGAAGATGCAGGGCACCCCCGGTTTACTTGCCAGGTTCCCCCCCTCACCCTGCGCGGCGCCATGCTCCGCGCAAGGTCGCCGGAGCATGGTGCTGGCAGGTTTTGCAGGGGGACCTGATCGCAAAGAACGAAGGAGAGTTAGGGGCCAAAATGCGAGGGTTCAAAAGTTGAGGGCCAAAAAGTAAATATATGAGGACCAAAGTGTAAAGTTGATCAAGGAGGTTTCTTCTTAGGCTCAAGTTTTTATACATGACTGATTAGGACCTAAGGAATCTGGTGGTGAATTTCATTTCTATATTAAACCTTGTTTGACCGGTCAATTTATGCGAAAACCCAAATTAAGTTATTAATTGGGCATGGTTCTCAATGTAGGTCAAAATGGGTTCTGAAGGCCGAATTGAAGGTTCTATACCCTAGAGATTATTTTTCTATGAATTTTAGAGGGTTTATTCTATTTTTACTTTGCCTCGAACCTCGTGAATTGAAGTGGGTTGTTTTAGGGTTACAGATTATCATTTAGTTTCTTGGAATTGCTGTAGCCCTTGCTAGATCATCTCATCCCACTTTTATTCTTATTAAGCTGCTTTGACCTATGTTTGGGCCCTGAATTACCCTGTATGCAGATTATACTGGTAAAATTGCATTTTTACCCCTTATGACTTGTTTTCTTCTCAAACTCAGAATTCTCTGAGTTAAGCCTTTCCTTGAGATATGTAGGAGCTTTTATCCTTTGTATTAGGTCAAAATGAGCTAGTTATGGCTCATGATGAGGTTCTCATCATACCCCCATGCCTAGCTTTTGCTAGTCCCTTAGCAAAAACTTAAGGTTTCAACCCTTGTTCTGGACCATGAAGTTTTTAATAGTTTTAGATAAGTGCCCTTTTTTATTGGAGCATAGATTAGGTTAGAATGCTGACCATAGGCCTAAAAGGTACTCTAGTACCAATCAAGATTCAAATCTGTCTAGCCTTAGCCTCAGTCTTTTAGCAAAGGTTTTTAAGGTCCACAAGAACTTACCTAAGGTTTATTGGACTTCGTGGTTAAAGCACCCGTGCTTGAAATGATTTTAGCCCTGGCTCAGTTCGCAGTGCGTTTTGTAAGAGGGAGATAGAAAGTTTTTCTGTTTGGAGAGTTTTCTCTCTCTTTTTCTTTTTAGTTCTAGCCTAGGATTGGCTTTTCAACACGGTCTGTATCAGATTCCTTGCTCCCATCATCAATCCTCAAGGGTTCCTGGTGATCGATGTTTCGAGATAGCACCGCCCATGGCAACCCCCGGAACCCTGGCTATTGAGATTTCGAGATAATCCCATCCATGGTGTTCCGTGGCCGAATCCAGACCCTGGCAATTGACACTTCGAGATAATGCCATCCATGGAATCTGAACCAGCAGAGTGCTTACATGCCCCCAGTAGGATATGTAAATATCCTAGGAGACAAGCACCGAGGAGATGATATTTTTCTACGCATCTTCGAGGGGATTTCCCGCCTCTCCGCGCTGGGAACTCGTCCAAATCAACTTGTGTTGATCGGCCGCTCCTATTCTAGGTGTTCTTTTCAGAATTTTGCGACGCTTCTGCGTGATTCTGATTTTTACGCTTACTGAACCAGGCTTTGTGTGAGGTTAGGGTGCTTAGGTTACTGAGTCCCGTAAACCAAAAATTAGTTAACGAGGCCGAATACTCCCTAAGCCTTAGACCTAATACTTCAGCTTTTCATTTTCCTCAACCTCTTGAGGAGTGTCCAGATCTTAATGGGTACTAAGAGTCTATTCAAGAATGCCTAAGGTTTGCATTCTTTACTAATCTCTTTGTGCACTTTTCTTGAATGAGGTCTAGAACTTAGGTTAATTCCTTAGTTCCTTACTAATGACTATCACTTTTTCTCATAATTTTGTGCTCCTTTTTCATTTTGTTTTTCTCCTTCACAAAATTTCCTTCTCCTCTTTTCCTCTTATTCTTTTTCGAAAAATTTTTTTTTAATTTTTATGGTGTTTTTGGCATATGTGAATTTTTTTTTTTTGTTTGAAACCTTTTCTTACAAGTTTTGCACTTTCATACCCCCCCATGCCTAAGATTTGCAATGTCCTCATTGTAACCTAGGGGGTCTTAGTTCATTCCTTAAGACAGAAATTTGAATGAGTGGATAGGTTGGGTTGAATTTTTTTTTTTTGCGGACGATTTCAAATCCCAGATGCAAGCATCTGAGGTGGGGTCGGCTGTCTACAAGGGTGAACTTTGAGTGCAAAAAGGTGTCGGAACAAGTTTCAGGTTTTCAAAGAGAATGACGGGCTGCCTCCCGTTAAGCGCTGAGTTTTACGCCATCGGCTGGGCGCAATAAGCTCAAGGGGAAAGGAGGATATAAGATGCCTCAGCCAAATCAGTGGAAGTTACATCAATGAACGGCTTGAGTCTCTGACCGTTCACGATGAAAGGTTCAGAATCGTGGCTGAGTGGACTGATTTCGATTGCTCCATTTCCAAAAACCTGTCGGACCAAAAATGGTCCGACCCACTTGGATCTCAGTTTTCCTGGGAAGAGTTTTAGTCGGGCATCAAAGAGTAGGACCTTTTGACCAGGATGAAAGATCTTTCTCGAGATGTGTTTGTCGTGGAAGGCTTTAACCCGCTCCTTGTAGATTTGCGAGTTCTCGTACGCGTCTAGGCGTAATTCATCGATCTCGCTGATTTGGAGTTTTCTGTGGGTCCCAGCCTTGGAAAGATCGAGATTACAGTTCCGTACTGCCCAATAGGCTTTATGCTCCAGTTCTACGGGAAGGTGGCATGCCTTTCCGTACACCAGTCTAAAGGGAGACATGCCCAATTGGGTCTTGTGGGCGGTCCTATAGGCCCGCAATGCTTCCGGAAGTCGGGACGACCAGTCCTTCCTGTCAGGTCGAACAGTGACTTGCAGGATTTTCTTGATCTCCCGATTAGACAGCTCAGCTAGACCATTAGTTTGGGGGTGGTAAGGAGTAGAGATTCGGTGAGACACCCCGTATTTGGTCATCAGTGACCTAAACTGAGCATTTGTGAAATGGGTCCCTCCATCAGAGATTATTGCACGAGGAATCCCGAACCTTGAGAAAATGTGTTGATGAATGAATTTGAGAACGATTTTGTGATCACAGGTTCGGGTCGGTATGGCTTCGATCCATTTGGACACGTAGTCCACAGCCAACAGAATGTATTCGAAACCACCCGAAACAGGAAAGGGGCCCATAAAATCAATCCCCCAAACATCAAAGATTTCGCATACTAGAATCGGTTGCATAGGCATCATGTCGCGATGGCTCATGTTGCCCAAAGTCTGGCAACGACTGCATGCCTTGCAGTGATTGTATGCGTCTTTGAACAGTGTGGGCCAGTAAAAGCCGCACTGGAGGACTTTTGATGCGGTTTTATGCCCGGCAAAATGGCCACCGCATGCCTGGTCATGGCAGAAAGAGAGGATATTGTTGAATTCCCCTTCCGGGACACATCTCCGGATGATCTGATCGGCACCGATGCGGAAGAGGTACGGGTCTTCCCAAATGTAATACTTGGTATCGGAGCGTAATTTGTCTTTCTTGGCCTTCGGCCAATCGGACGGGGTCTGATGAGATGCCAAGTAATTTACTATATTAGCAAACCATGGAAGGCTAGTACCAATAGTCAGCAGGTGCTCATCGGGAAAATGCTCAGTGATGGGTCCGGAAGGGTCAATTATTTCAGAAGGAAGACGGGACAAGTGATCAGCTACCACGTTTTGCTTTCCCGCTTTGTCGCGAATCTCAAGGTCAAATTCTTGCAACAGCAAGATCCATCGGATTAATCGAGGTTTCGCGTCCTTCTTTGCAAGGAGATGCCTTACAGCTGTGTGATCCGAGTATATGATGACACGGGAACCCAGAAGGTATGATCTGAACTTTTCTAGGGCAAATACTACAGCTAGCAGCTCTTTCTTAGTAACCGTATAGTTACGCTGAGCCTCATCGACTGTTTTGCTGGCGTAGTAAATGACCACAGGTTTCTTGTCATTTTTCTGTCCCAAAACCGCTCCTACAGCAAAGTCGGATGCATCACACATGATCTCAAAGGGTTGAGACCAATCAGGGGACTGTAGGATCGGGGCTTGGGTGACTCGGTCACGCAGGATTTCAAATGATTGAGTGCATTCCTTGGAAATTTTGAAGGGAACATCCTTGGAGAGAAGAGTGGTCAGGGGGCGTGCGATTTTTGAAAAATCAGGGATAAAACGTCGATAAAAACCGACATGCCCTAAAAAGGATCGGATGTCCCTGATCGAGCTAGGCATAGGAAGGTGAGAAATCAGATTAACCTTAGCTCGATCCACTTGGATACCTTTCTCCGAAATTGAGTGTCCCAGGACAATTCCCTCAGGCACCATGAAATGGCTCTTTTCCCAGGAAAGAACCAAATTCACATCGATGCACCGCCTGAGTATCTGGACCAAGTGTTGGAGGCAATCGTCGAATGATGCTCCGAAAACTGAAAAGTCATCCATGAAGACTTCCAGATAATCACCTACCATATCTGAGAATATGGCAAGCATGCATCGCTGAAAAGTAGCGGGTGCATTGCAAAGATCGAAAGGCATCCTTCGGAAAGCGTATGTTCCGAAGGGGCAGGTGAACGTGGTCTTTTCTTGGTCCTCAGGATGGATTGCCACCTGGTTATAACCGGAGTACCCGTCGAGAAAGCAGAAGAACCTATTTCCCGCTAGTTTTTCGAGAATTTGATCAATGAAGGGTAGTGGGAAATGATCCTTCTTCGTGGAGGAATTGAGTCGACGGTAATCTATACAGACTCCCCACGAGTTGGCTAATCGGGTAGGAATGATTTCTCCGGTCTCTGTCGTTATAGTGGTGAGTCCTGCCTTCTTGGGCACGACCTGAATTGGGCTCACCCAACGACTATCGGAGATCGGGTAGATGATCCCGGCATCTAACCACTTGATGATCTCCTTTTTCACGACCTCCTGCAGATTGGGGTTTAAGCGTCTCTGCATTTCACGAGAAGGTCGTGTGCCCTCTTCTGAATAGATATGATGAGTACAATAACAGGGACTTATTCCAGTCAAATCATCGAGAGTCCATCCGATGGCTCTGCGATGTTGCTGGGGGACAACAATCAGACGGGATTCCTGTTCCGGACTGAGGTTGGAATTGATAATCACAGGAAGGGTCTGATTATAACCCAAAAAGACGTATTTCAAGTGAGCAGGAAGGGGTTTCAGTTCGAGGATGGGGTTTTCAGCAGCAGCGGGTGGTTCAGTATAGATGTGAGGTTCAAGGGTGGGAGTTACTGGGTTGTTCACATCTGGATTCGACTCCTCTGTTTGCGGGTCAAGATCCTTCTGTGGTTGATGAGGCATAATCGAGTCATTCTGGAGGTGTGATTCATCAACCAAACTCTTGATGTCACAAATTTGTTCGATGACGTCGCAATTAATTCCTTGTTGGGCCTTAAATATATCAATTTTTAGTGTTTGATCTCCAAACTTGAGCTCTATTTGGCCCTCCTCACAGCTGATGTTGGCTCTAGCAGTAGCCAAGAAAGGTCTCCCTAGAATGATTGGTGTATCCCTAGGGTTCTCAGGTGCATCCATATCTAAGACTATAAAGTCCACTGGAAAATAGAAATCCCGTACTCTCACAATAACATCCTCGAGAATCCCTTTTGGTGACTTTGTAGATCGATCTGCTAATTGTAATGTCACCTCGGTTGGTTTTAGCTCAGATTCTTCTAGATGGTCAAGTAAGGATGTGGGTATCAGGTTTATGGATGCACCCAAGTCTAACAATGCTCTATCAAATTGGGTACCACCTATCTTACAGGAAATCAGGGGAGTCCCAGGATCTTTTGCCTTGGGTGGGAGTCTACTAAGGATTACAGAGCTGGCTTGCTCTGACAGAACAATTGGGCTCCCTCCCTTGGTTCGCGGCTTACGCTGGGGTGTACATATATTCTTTAGAAATCGTGCGTAAGCTGGCACGTGGCGGATTGCATCCATCAAGGGGATGTTTATGTGGACCTGCTCAAAGAGCTTGACCAGGTCCTCCTCAGGGGCCACGGGTTTGGTGGTCTTCTTTCCCTTGGTCAAGGCTTCGGGAAATGGGATCTTGGTTGGTTCTTCTAGGATAGGTCCAGGTTGTGGATCCGGAACAGGGGTATCTTGGATAACTATCCTAGGGTCATGGTTATCAGGCTTGGAGTGGTTTGGATAATGCTGGTCTTGAGTTGTTTTACCACTACGTGTTGTTACAGAATTTAATCCGGCCTGATTCTGGTTTGGGTTTGGTAAGAGGGGTGGCTGCTGCTGAAATCCCGCATAAGAAGTTGAGGCTTCCATCTCGTCTGGAGATGGAGCAGTAGGAGCCTGATAAATCCATTGGGCGTGGCCTAAATTTGGATTCATAACGCGCTTCTGGGTTGGCACGTTATTTGGGTTAGGAAGAGGTTGGGAAGGGAGTGTGCCTGGTTGGCGAGAATTTGCCAACTGGGCCAGTTGAGTTTTAACTTCAGTAAGCTCGTCCTTGTGTTGTTTTTGAATAGCCGCATTCGTTTTTTGAATGTCAGCCAGAGTCTGAAGGATTAAGGACATTTGATCTTGTTTTGGCCCTGATGGATAAGTAGGGTTGGGCCGAGGCTGAGGCGGCTGGTAATGACGAGGGGGCTGTGGGCGGGACTGAAAAGGTGGTCTTTGGGTTTGGGAATTTCCCGCCCACTGAAAATTGGGATGGTTTCGCCATCCAGGGTTGTAAGTGTTGGAGAATGGGTCGTTCTGGATGGTGTTGAGGTCCTCGCAGGTCCGAGGAACCTCCTGAGAATCAGGGAAAGGGGGAATGGAGTTCCCCCGGCTGGTGTAGAAAGGATCGGATGATCCTCCAGTCCAAGAATCAGATGGGGATGGATATGGATCCATCCCAGGGGAAGATCGGTGGAGGATGTTTTGCACAGTCTCCTGTGTGGAAGGAGGTTGTGCAAAGGAGTTACGCGCGGAGGTGGCTCGCTGCAAGTGCTGGGTCAGCTCATCCACCTTCTTTTCAATGATTGAGACCTTGTCCAATCGACTGGCCATTAATTCCAGGTCGACTGATGCGGACAGGCCCTGCGTCTCATGTGCTCCCTTAAGATTCGTCGCTGCACGGGTATTCGTCCTGTCGAATAGTCCCATGGAGTCATTGTTGATGGAGTTTTCGCACATGTTTTCGAGAATCTCCCATACGGTGTCTTCATGTTGACCCATGATGTTTCCTCCGCAAGTTGCATTGACGAAAAGGCGGATGTCCTCACGGAGTCCCTGGTAAAAAGATTGGACTTGTTCCCATTTAGGAACTCCGTGATGGGGGCACTTCCTCATGAGATCCTGAAAACGATCCCATGCCTCATGAAGAGGTTCTCCTGATTGTTGAGTGAAGTGTGTAATCTGATGGCGCAAGGCGTTGGTCCGACCAACGGGGAAAAACTTTTTCAAAAACTCGGATTGAAGTTCTTCCCAAGTGTTGATTGGCCGGGTCTGAGTTTGATACCAATGGGCGGCCTTGTCCATAAGAGAAAAGGAGAACATCTTCATGAGAAGAATATCCCGATTTTGCGCATCTGATCCAAAAGTGTGGGCCAGATGCTTTAGCTGTTTGATGTGCTGGAAGGGATCTTCAGAATTAAGCCCATGGAATTTAGGTATAGCATGAATCATGTTGGGCTTTAATTCGGAATCAGGTCCTCCAGTCGGGATTCTGACTCGAGGCTCAATGGCCACCGCAGCAGGATTGTAGTGGTCCCGCATCATAGGACGCTGTGGTGGGTGCACGAAGTTTTGGAAGAGGTCATTGAGTCGCTGGAGCTGGTGTTCCAGATTATTTTCTTCCTCAACTGGCTGAGCCATGATGGGGGAAGAAGAAGAACTTGGTTCTGAATCAGAGGAGAGAATAATGTGAGGGTGTTGCTGCACAAACACGGGCGTCGAGGCTTGGCCTTGACGAGGGCGAATTTCTAAAGGAGGTCTTAAGGGTGGTCTTAGGGACCTCCTTCCGTACATGCACTGTTGGAAGAGGTAAGTTTAGAAGGTGCTGGACCCAATCAAGACACCCAAAAATGTGTTGGGTGACTATAGAGGTGCGGGGCAGATGGACCCCTTGATCAGAAAGATCGTCCACCTGAGAATTACCTGGGCAGCCAGAGAGGGAGAGTCCCGCGAAGACCCCTACACGGTAGAGCGTCCCCACGGGTCACAGGGTTTCCCCCACCCGACCTCTCTTGTCACTGCGGTTCCAGGTAGACCAGAATGGGGATCTTGACCTCTTAAGTCTACTAATTTTAAGATCAGGGTGCTTAAGATTTCACTTGAACTTTAGGTGTTTTTGTGAACAAAGTGGCCTAGTTTGAAGGTTGGTTGACCCCAGGGGTTAACTTCACCTAGTGGTTTCCTTGAGAAGTTAGGCCTTGTTTTAGGGTTCAAGTGTTTAGAGAGAGCCAATTGTTTAGGATTTTTCTTGTTAATTATTTTCAATCAATGGCTTGGGCACACCTCTTTTGGATTTCCTCAATTCTTGATTAAGGGGTGTGTCTCTACTGAAATCCTAATGTTTGACCTTATGTTGGCTCTACTTGGTCCATTTAACTCTTTGTTGGGCAATTAGGGCTCAAGCAAGAATGTGTTAGCCCTTAAATACCCTTAATAGTGTGCAGGAGTGATGAGTTGAAAACATGCAACTCTTTATGGTTACTAAGTATGGAAGACAGGTTAGCCCTATATTGCTTGTTCTTTTCTTTTCTTCCTCTTTAGAGTTTAGGGGTTAATAGCGAGAGGAAAAATTTACCTATTTTCGGAGTGGTTGTCGTGTGGTTGCTTGTCTTCTTGAGTTCCTGTAGCTGCACAAAAGAGAGGAGATTATCAGAAATAAAAAAAAGAAACAGGAATGTTTACCTCTAGAATAGCCGTTGCTCCCCGGCAGCGGCGCCAAATAATGGAACGGTGGCAACGAGAGATAACCGGGTTTTAGCGTTGTAGTATAGCCAGTTATTGCCAACATTTCAAATATAATAATTTTTTTTTACTCGGAAAATAAAAGAGTTCCCGAGGTCGAACTCAGGGAGCAAGTTGTATTCTAGAGATATACATGTTTCTTTTACAAAAAATAAAGAAAGAAAGAGAGAGGGAAAGAGTTTGTTGTCTTCTTTTCTCTTTGTTTTCTCCTCGTCTCAGCTCTTCTTCTTTGTTCTGCAGAGGTGATGCTCTTCTTTCTTTCGTCAGATCTCCTTCTTTCTTCTTTGTTCTGCAGAGGTGATCTTCTTCTTGTTTGTTCTGCAGAGGTGATGCTCTTCTTCTTGTTCCAGCTGTTCCTGCTCTTCCTTTTTCTTCTGTCTTTCTTCAGATCTTCTTCTTTCTTCTTTGTTTTTCTTCTTTCAGATCTTCCCTTGTTCTTTTGTGTTCTCCTCTGCCTCGCCTTCTTCTGATGTTCTTCAGTCAGGGACGTCGCCCCTCCTACTTTCTTCTTTTCCCTTCAGGCCGTCGTCTGATTTCCAAATCAGACGACTTAAACTGCCTGTTGCTACAGTGTCTCCCTCAGCTTCCTTCTTCTTCCGCGGTTCTTCTTCTTCACCTATGCCTGCACACTTCAGAGCTTACGTCAG
This sequence comes from Thalassia testudinum, assembly GCA_037157565.1. NCBI lineage: Eukaryota > Viridiplantae > Streptophyta > Magnoliopsida > Alismatales > Hydrocharitaceae > Thalassia > Thalassia testudinum. Next base: position 122,494,879 of record JAZHRO010000014.1, on the reverse strand, counting down.
AGAACAAAACCAACTCTACCCTCTCCCCCCCGCGTCTCTCTCTCTCTGAAACCACTCTTGGGAAAGCTCTCCCAGAGCTGCCGGGTAATCGGGTTCGGGTCACGCCCGGGTCCAGGCCCACCGGCGTGCGTGGTGGGCGAGGAGTGCAGGTCAGTCTAAGTCGGGTCGGGTCGGGTCAGGTCCGCGGGGCGTGAGCGCGGACGAGACCGGGTAACCGGGCGGGTGAAGGGGACCTCACCCCGTGTGCGGAGGCAGTAAGCCTCCAGCACTTTTGCGTCTTATATCGCTGCGCCTCTTCAGACTTTTCCGAGGTGGGACTAAATGTCCCACCTCAATTGCGCGCCCGCAGCGGGGAAAGCAGCGGGAGATCGTGGCGTCACGCGAAGCCTTCTGCCTTAGCTGCGAGCCTGGTGTTTTGTCGAAACGCCTCGCAAGGCCTGGGAGTCGAATCTGGGCGTGGCGCTGAGCGTGGCGCGCCAGTAGCTGCAGGCGGAAGCAGCTCCTTCTGCACGGCAATGGCGGCGGAGGTCGGGTGGCCTGTTCACAAGAAAACGGCCTCTCGGCCTAATCAGAAAGTGCCGGGAGCTTCGCCAGGGTGCGGCGAAGCTCGTGTGGGTGGTGGCGAGGCGTGGGGCGGCGTGCAAGGGCTGCCCTAGGTCGGACTGTGGGTCGGAGGATGGGTTTGTTGGGGGAAGCGTTACGGAGGTGTGGAGTGGCAGTGAAGGGGTGGGGGGTGCTCAGTGTGATGAGGCAGAGGTTCGGTGAAGGTCGGCGAGGTGTGTGAGGCTGTGGAGCGATGGGAGCATCTCGCCGGAGGGTGGCCGGAGACGAAGGGGGTGACGATGGTCAGGGTCGGTCGAGGGCTTAATTGAATAAATTGAAAGCGGGGAAAGAAAGAGGAGAAGAAGGGAAGTAGTTCTAACTTACTTGCAGGGACGAAGGGGGAGGAACAGGGCGACAGTCGTATCAACTGTCGCCGGAGAAGACGATGCTCAGGGAAAGGGGCGGCGGCGAGCAGAGAGCCGGAGAGGCGCCAGCTGGGTACGGCGTGGCGCGGGAAGAGCAGGGGAGGAAGTCTCTGCTGCTGGTATTGCGGCAGAGCGAAGAGGAGGAGGGGGAGGAACCGCCGGAGCTGGTGAGCGTCTGCCGGAGAGAGAAGAGAGGAAAGTTGGGGATTTTCTCCGTCAGATCCGAGCTGCTCCGGTCGGTGGAGCAACGGGGGCTATTTATAGGGATCAAAACAGGGAGGAAGGCGGAGGGAGACGACGTGTCTCCCTCGCCGGAGGATGGCCGAAAACAAAAACCCATACCGTCCGTGCGTTCGCACGGCCGGTATGGTGGGCTACAGCGACCAGGGGGGTGTCCCTGCGACGGCTGACGACGCAGGGCACCCCTGGTTTACTTGCCAGGTTCCCCCCCTCACCCTGCGCGGCGCCATGCTCCGCGCAAGGTCGCCGGAGCATGGTGCTGGCAGGTTTTGCAGGGGGGACCTGATCGCAAAGAACGAAGGAGAGTTAGGGGCCAAAATGCGAGGGTTCAAAAGTTGAGGGCCAAAAAGTAAATATATGAGGACCAAAGTGTAAAGTTGGTCAAGGAGGTTTCTTCTTAGGCTCAAGTTTTTATACATGACTGATTAGGACCTAAGGAATCTGATGGTGAATTTCATTTCTATATTAAACCTTATTTGACAGGTCAATTTATGCGAAAACCCAAATTAAGTTATTAATTGGGCATGGTTCTCAATGTAGGTCAAAATGGGTTCTGAAGGCCGAATTGAAGGTTCTATACCCTAGAGATTATTTTTCTATGAATTTTAGAGGGTTTATTCTATTTTTACTTTGCCTCGAACCTCGTGAATTGAAGTGGGTTGTTTTAGGGTTACAGATTATCATTTAGTTTCTTGGAATTGCTGTAGACCTTGCTAGATCATCTCATCCCACTTTTATTCTTATTAAGCTGCTTTGACCTATGTTTGGGCCCTGAATTACCCTGTATGCAGATTATACTGGTAAAATTGTATTTTTACCCCTTATGACTTATTTTCTTCTCAAACTCAGAATTCTCTGAGTTAAGCCTTTCCTTGAGATATGTAGGAGCTTTTATCCTTTGTATTAGGTCAAAATGAGCTAGTTATGGCTCATGATAGGTTCTCATCATAGATCTTCGCAAGGATTGGTACGACCTATGGGAAAGAATTTCTTGAGGAAGGCGCTCTTGAGCTGAGGCCAAGTTGTGATGGGTCGGCCAATGGTCCTAAACCAATAAGCGGCCTTATCTTTAAGAGATAATGGAAAAAGCGGCATTAGCCATATGTCTTCTTGCACATTTCGGGAACGGGTTGTCTGTGCAAGAAGAGTTAGCTCTTCAAGGTGGCTGAAAGGGTCATCCCTAGGAAGGCCATGAAAGTGTTTAATTAGGTTCAGGACCACAGGCTTGATCTCAAAGTCGCCCACCGGTATGACCACCCCTGGTTGTTCCTCATAATAAGATGGATCATAGAAATCGTTTAGAGGAACAACAGGCTGTTGGCGGGGTGGTGGGTTTGGCCTTGGATTGGCTAGGTTTTGGATGTTCCAAGTCAATGTTTGTTGATTGGAATTTAATTTGTTAATCTGATCAGCCATCAATTTTAAAAGATCAGGTAGGGGGTCTTGATGTTGTGTGTGGGGCAACTCAAGATTAGGGAGCTCCAAGTGTGGGAAGTTAATGGTGGGTGGGTTTTGGGTGGAAGGGTTAGAATTAGGGTTAGTGGTGGGGTTAGAGGTGGAAGTGGAAGGGTCAGTGGACCTATTTTGTTGTGTTTCCATTTTTTCAGGAGAAGAAGATAGAAAAAGTGGTCTTTTTGCGTGGGGGGCGAAATCAAATGGTCCTTCCAAGTGCGGATTTTGAGACCGTCACCCGTGCATAAAATGGAAGAACGGGAGGGGAGGAGAAGAGAAAGAGATGAGAGAAACTGTGCAATTCAAACAAATAAAACTAGACCTAACTTAAGTGTGACTCCCTAATAATAACCTAAGACTTGGTCTATATAGGAAATATGTAGTCAATATTGAATACCAATTCTATCAATAAATCTAGCCAAGTTACTTAAGGGGAGGTTTCGGCCCGAACGTTTCCTAGGGAAAACCCCAGGTGCTTGTACAAACCCGCGCCTGGTCGTTTGACACGGCCCCTCATCCTGAACACCAGATATAGATGACAGAATTGGTACTAACTAAGGAAAACTTAAGACCTAAATAGCAAGCCTAAGTTGATAAAGCCTTAGGGGTCAAGTTGCTACAAGTTTTAGTTAGGTCTAGGATGATATAGTGCACACGGAATGTGGAGGTCATTTATTGGGATGTTGCCCTATTATTTTGATTTTCTTGTGTGTGTGCAAGGATTGGAGAGTGGCTCCAATGAAAATCAAGTTGTCACACAAATTTTTTTTTTTTGTATTTTTGTCTTTTAGGATTTGATTTAATTAAATGTATTTTTGGGTTTCTCTAGTTAAATTTTCAAACAAGTTTGAAAATCCACAATCAAAGGAAAACAAGTTGTATGGGTGATTGTATATTTCCTTTAAATTGAGTCTCTAGAGAGAAAGAAAGAAACCCTAAGCCAATTGTCCCTAAGATAGAAATTTAACTACCGATGAGTTATTTTTAGGCTTTCTGAATAGATAGTGGTCCAATCAATGCAACCAACACCACTACCTTGAGTGAAATCAAACAAGGATTCCAGAAAATATTTTTGTAATATTTTAGGAATTTGTTTGATAATTGTTTTGAATTTTTAATTGTACTAGTGTCAAAGTTCAGAAATGGTACCTATGGGTATTTTGGACTTTTCAGTATTACCACCGACCTCAGAAAATTTTTGTAATTTTATATGATTTGGAAAATTTCACAAGGATTCCAGAAAGCTAAATTTCACAAAAATTGGATGAGCATAAAAATTTTAAAAATTCATGGACAGTAGCAAAATAGGAAGATTAGAAGGTGTGCCCCTCTGCAGTCCACGAACTTTTAAAAATTAAATACAAATCTAATTGATCTAAAATTTGGAACAGATGTTCCTAACTTAATTCGGAATCACTGTATGAAATGTTATGATTTTAGGAGGCCTGTGGTGTTAGGAATCAATTTTTCAAGTTCGAACAGAAAACTGGACTGGAAAAATAGAACACCAATACTTGCAATGGAGTGGTTTTAAAGAAGCATTCAAGCAAACAATGGATTTTATATGGACACCACTCCACTTAATTAATTTGGTTATGGTCCTGAAAGCCAAGTTTAATATTTTTTGGTAGTCTTTTAGCCTAAATGTGACAAGCAAGGGAAACCAACCTGAAAACCACGGGAAGAAAAGGAACTTTTAGGCTTTCGCTTCCGAATTCTCGCTTTCCCGCTGTAATTCCTGCACAAAAAAAAAAAAGAAAGAAAGAGAAGGCGATGAGATCCACTTCAAGCAAGAGAAACTTAACTAATGCAAAGCCATGCCTCCCCGGCAACGGCGCCAGAAAGTGATAACGATTTCACGCGGTTTGTTAAATACGTCGTTTTAACGCGCAAAACCGATCAACTCTTAAATTTATATTCCTAGATAGTGGAGTATCTAGGGTCGTCCAAGGAGGCCAAATGCTTGCAATAGTGATTCTCTTGCTTGGAATACAATCTCAACTTTCTTTTTGGTATTTTTTTCAATATATCTTTTTTTTTGTTTTTAAGCTAAGGCAACATGCGAACTGGTGGCGAAAAAGGTGGTTTACACTTCAATTTAAATACTACTTCTATGTGGAAAGTAGATCCTCTCCCAAAGCTCACTCTAGGCAAGTGGAGGCCTAGAATAATTAGGGAGAGGGAGTGAAAAATGCTAAAAAAAACAAAGCAAGTACAAATGCAAAATAGAAAATTGCAAAGAAGGCAACTTAGATTGATGAAAAGTGTTTTACAAAAAAGCCTAGTAGAGGAATGCTTCTACTACTAGAAAAATTAAAATGAAGAAAAGCAAACACAAATCCTCTAGATAGATGGTGAAGAAGAGGGCTTCTTGCTCCAAGGTTGGCGGCTCCCAAGCTTGAAAAGAATCCTTCAACCCCTTCCTTGCAGTGCTCCGCCAAGGTAATGTCCTCTAAGGCAAGCTATAAGGGGGCGTGCCCTAAGCTTCTCTCCAAGGGTGGACTTCCACCCTAGGTCCTTCTCCCTTTCCTGGCCATCCTCCTTGAAGTGGAATAGTCCTCCTCCTTGGCGTGGCTCAAGTTGAAGAGAGTGGGGAGAAGGGCACCAAAAGGGCTGGTGATGTGCCCCTTTAATCTCCTTCTCTACTCCTTCTTCTTGTCCGTAGGTATAGGTGGTTTTGGTAGCAAATTACACTAATGGAGGATGATCTAAAATGGTTGTAGGTGGTGGGTTTATATAGAGTAGGAAGGGGGGCTAAGGTGACTCTTGGAATGGAGGGCTAAGATGGAGAGATGGAGGTGGTTGGGGATCGTAAGGCTAAGGGCAATTGGCGCCAACTCAAGGGGTGTTAAGGGGGTGGTTATGGTGGTGTTGGTGACTTTTGGTGGTGGACAGACACCACCATTTTGGCGCCATCCTAGGGTCTTCCAGAAGGGGGTTAGGTGGATGGTGGAGATGGATTTAAGGAGAGGTGTATGGTGGAGATGAAGGGAATTTTGGAGGGAAAGTTGGCACCAAAAGGGAAGGGTTCTAGAAGGTCATTTTGGAGGGAAAATAGGTGTCTTTTGGTAGTGGTGATGGGTTGAAGGGGTGTGATGGTGGTGGCGCCAACTTTGAGTAGGATAGCTAGCTTAGGTGAGCTTAGTTGATGGAGCTAGCTAGGGTTGACTTTGAAGGTGGTGGATGGCCAAGGAGCTGGTTGCTATCTAAGCTAAGCTAGTTAGCTAAAGGTGGAGTAGAGGAGAAGGTGTTGGAGCTAGGGTTTGGAGGGAGGAGCTGAGGAGGAGAAGTTTGGAGCTAAAATTGGAGCTGGCTGCTGCTGAAGAGGCTGGCATGGAGCTACTCTAGCTGGCTTAGCTTGCTAGTTCTTTGCTAGTTGCTAAGCAAAGCTAAAGTAAGGTAGCTTCTACCATGATGAGCTAATGTGAGCTAGGTCTGGTGCTCCCGGAGAGACTCAAGCTGGTTGAGGCAGCTAAGGTAGCTTAGCTCAAATGAGTTGAGCTAAACTAAGTCCCCAGGAGCTGGACTTGAGCTTCCTGAGCTGGGATGAGCTCTTCTTCAGCTGGCTGGAGTTTAGTGGAGGTGGATGTTGCTGGATCTGAGCTGGGGTGAACTCCTGCCAACTCAGCTGAGCTAGCTAGAGCTCCCTGTGGACTAGTGGGAGCTGAGATGAGCTAGACTCAGCTAAGTTGAGCTGGATCTGAGCTGACTTGAGCTATGGTGAGCTAAGATGAACTCTCTTGAGCTGCCATTCTGCTGAGATTAGATGAATGGAGCTGGGATGAGCTAACCCTAGTTCAAGTGAGCTAGGTTCCAGCTGCGGTGAGCTGGATCAAGCTGAGGTGAGCTGGATCAGGTTGAGTTCGAGCTAGTCTGGGCAGCTCCTTCACCATTTGCCTTCTTGAGTGCTAGGGTTTTAGGGATCTATATATCTGTACATCCCTAACACTCACAAAAACATATTAAAAAGGCAATAAAAAATGTAATGCATGCCTAACCTATTTTATGGCTAAATGCAGCCCAAAAACCCATTTGCGGAGTAAAATCCTAACAGCTAGGTTTGTTTTAATGCATAAGAATGATGATAAACTAGCGTTTATCAATTACCACTTGGTTGTATCTAGAGTGCCCATTCAAAAAGTAGAAAAACTAATTTCCTGCTTATTTCTTGAGAATCTGGTCCATGAATGAGAGAGGGAAATGGTCTTTCTCTGTATAAGCATTCAATTTCCGATAGTCTATGTAGACTTTCTACGAGATCACAATTCGAGTTGGGATGGATTCTCCAGATTCAATTGTAATCACAATGAGCCCTGCCTTTTTAGGACCAACTTGGTTGGGGCTCACCCAGCTAATATTAGAGATCGGGTAGATGATTCCTGTGTCAAGCCACTTGATGTCCTTTTTCTCAACCTCTTGTAGATTTGGGTTTAGTCTTCTTTGCATTTCTTGAGATGGTAGTGAGCCCTCTTCGGTATAAACACGATGTGTGCAATATGAGGGACTTATTGCAGTCAGGTCATCTAGAGTTCATCAAATGGTTCGTCAATGCTGTTGGAGGATAGAAATCAACTTTGTTTCCTGATCATGAGTTACTCAGGAATTGATAATCACAGGGAATGTTTGATTTGAACCCAAAAAGACATACTTCAGATGATTTGGGAGGGCTTTAATTCAAGTACTGGGTTATCAGCAACGGGCGGGGGCTCGAGATTGGCCTTAGAAGATAGGGTGGAAGCTAAGGATCAATTTGGATCTACTCTAGGCTTCTCGATCTATCGGTCAAGATCTTCTTGCTGTCCAGGTTCTCAAAGAATCGGGTTTTCCTCTGTAATCGGGTCCTTAACCAAGGAACTGATGTCGCAAACTTTTTCGATTACCCCATAGTTTATTCCTTTCTAGGCCTTCAAGATATCACTCCTCAATTTTTTATTCTCGAATTTCAACTCGATCTGGCCCTCTTCATAATTGATGTTTACCCTAGCTATGGCTAGGAATGATCTCCCTAAGATACATTAGTAGAAAAAGCACTATTCGTGAGGGAAATTCTCAACTGTTCACATAACGGTTGGCAATAATATTATTCTCGATTGTTTTAATAGGAATGATTGCCAAAAGTGCAGTCATTAACTGTCATTTGTAAAACAGTCGATGAGGTTGAGACCATTGTCGACCGTTATAAATGGTCGACAATAAAAATTTACTCGACCATTGTTATATCAATGGTCGGAGATAATTGAAACATTGATCATTAAATATATAATGGTCACGAAAAGTCAGGCATATTAGGGCTCTAGTTGACACCATTGTCTGCCGTTAATGATCGATAATAACTAAATAATCGATCATTAAATATATAACAGTCGCAAAAGTCAGGCAAAATTAGTGAATCTGTTTGACACCATTGTCGACCATTTATAACGGTCAAGAATATTATTATCGTCGACCGTTAAAAATATAACAGTGACAAAAGGTTAGTTATAATTAAGGCGTCTGGTTGACACCATTGTCGGCAATTTACAACGATCGTCAATATTTGTATCTACGAGGGTTCATAAATGAATGGTCGAGGATATTCTCAAAAAAAATCGTGGCAGTAAAAAGATATCTTTCGAATGCATTCCCTGACCTTTCAATCTATAACAGTCGAGAAAACATTGGGAAAAATCCCAGTATGACCCCAACTCCTTCCTCTTCCTTTCTCAGCACCGACCTTAGCAAAACCCACAGAGTCTCTAACGGATTTCCTTCCGCCTCTCCTTTTGCAGCCCCTTTTCTTCGTCGTCGTTGACCCCAAACATAGGCACGATCCTCTCTTCCTCATGTAGCCCCTCCTTGTAAGCTCCTCCTCCTTCACTCGTCTCCCTCACTAGCGACCAACACCTCGACCACCACCACCAAGGCCAACCGACCACCATCACTAAGGCCAATCAACCGCTAGCATAGCCTCTGCCCCTCCCCTCCTCACAGTCCCTCCTCGTAAGCCCCACCTCCTTTGCTCACCTCCCCTGCCGGCAACCATCATCTCGACCACTGATGGGAACACCATCATGAGCCATAAGTAGATCATTTTGACCCAATGCAGAGAATAAATGCTCCTACATAACTTACTGAAGGTCATAATTCCCTACATAACATTTCTAAGAGAAAAATAAGAAACAAGGGGTAAAACTATAATTTTACCACTGCAGTACAACCATGGGTTTTCTCAAGGGCTAAATAAAGGTAAAATGGTCTTAATAAGTTAACAAGTGGGTTGGATTTGATAGAAAAGGGTTTATGTATGTTCTGTGAATTAAATGACTTCTTGAAACCATAAAAATAGACCCACTTGATTAACCAAGGTTTTGGGTAGGATAAAATTCACCTAAACCCTCTAAAAATCATATAAAAATATTCTCTAGGGTTTAGTACCTTCAATTTGGCCATTGGAACCCATCTTGACTGAGAATGGGGTTTCTGATAGATATTTGCCATAATTTGGGTTTTTGCATAAATTTCCCAGTCAAACGTGGTCAAGCCCAAAATCCAACTTTACCATTAGATTCCTTAGGATCAAATTAGGTTGGTACCAAAATTTGGACCTAAGGGAAAATCATCTTGACCTACATTGCAAGAAGGTCCTATCTGATTGCATTTATACCCGTAACTTTCAAAAAACATTATAAATTACCCACTAGCTTTCTTGTCATCTTCACAAATAGGTCCCTCCACCATTATAGCAGAGGAATCCTACTTCGGTGAGCTTTGAAAGGGGAGTTCTCCCTAATTTCTCAGAGAATCTCCTCCAAAATTGGAAAGAAGATTCTCTAAGAAATTCCCTCCAATATGAACCCGTTGATGAGCCCTGATTATTTCCCAATCTCTCATGCAAACGCATGAGAGATTTGGGTCTCTTGAGAACTACCATCTCTGGCAAGTTTGCATTGCTTCAATGCTTGTCTTCCAAGTACAAATCCCTCCCCAATGACCTATTTAAGAAGCCCAGATCAAAATCGAACTCCTCAGCTTGAAATTGGGCTGGATTCCCCCTCCATTCTTCTTTCCCTTCCGACAACGACAACTCCGCGAGCTCTGGAGGCTTTTCCCTAACTCTCTCGTTGCCCAACCACAATACCAATGGTCGAGTTATCTCCCTCTTTGTCTTCTGCATTGTGCAATATCGGCTGACGTCGCCCCTACCCCGTCTTTGTCACCGCCACACCTACATAGGTATTTGTCCTACCCAAGTCCGGCAACCATAACTACGCGGGATTCCCTTCCCTTTCATCTCTTAGATTAGGTTTCTTAAGTTCCCTATCCTCCACACTTTGTCCCCCTCTCTCTATTTCCCAAAATCAACCACCAATGCTACTGACCACTATCACCTCCACCATCTCCAGCGACTCTTCCAGCGAGGTGCCCTTGTCACTACACACCGCCATCCACCTCACCAACAACCCTACAAGCTCCACCGTAACTCCCTGATCATTTCACCTCACTCCAATCACTCCATCGACTGCCCGAACACTCCCTTGAACGCACCCACTCACACACACATAGTGTACCCTAGGCATGCAACCACGATCACCCACACACCACACAACCGCTCCCATCACATCCGCCATGCTCCGGTGATGCTCCCTAAGGAATTTGACATGGCCATGAGGCTGTTCTTGTGTTTTCAGGTTCGTCTCCCATTCGTCATTAGCGAGTGAGCTTGAAGCTCGCTTGCTGCAGCTCCAAGTTCCGCCAAGTGCAGGCTACTGCCCCAGGATGCACGAAATTCCCTCGCTCATGCATCTAAGCCTTTAGTTGTAGTCATATGGCTCTGCAGCCTCACCAATTGAGTAAGCCACTCTCTGCTATGATGCGTGGAAGACAGGTGGGACATTTAGTCCCACCTCGAAAGTTCAAAGATGCCTGCACCAACATAAAGGGGAAAAGTGCCTGAGGCTCTTCACCTCCAACACTGAGGGTGAGGTCCTCCTCCCCACCACTGGACTCATCCGTGACACCTAATATGTAGACCTGGCCGACCTAAATACCTTACCTGACCTTACACTCCTCGCTCACCACACATGTTTGTAAGCCTGGACCCGAGTATGCGTTAGGTCCGATTACCCGACCGGTTAAACGCTATGGGATAGTGAAGCTGAAATAGAAAAATAGAGAGAGAGGAGAGCTGCGCGGTGGTAGGGGGCTTTCCTCTGAGGAGTGCGGCTCCACACTTAGTCGGATTCTGAGAGAAGAAGATCCAGAGAAGGATGAAAAGAAGGAGAAGGGGACCGCAGAAGAAGAAACAAAGGCAAAGGAAGAAGCTGAAGAGAAAGAGAAGGCCAAAGGTAGAAGGTAGAGAAGAAGAAGAAGAAGAAAAGAGATATCAAAGAAAGAAATCAGAAGAAGGAAGAAAGGAAGGATACTGTAGCAAAATCATTTAAGGCATCTGATTGTAAAATCAGACGTCAGAATTTTATATTTCCTTCTTTAGTTAAATTGAGTAACTATTATTTTTGTCCACTCTTCATATACTCATGCTTTACACTCCTAATTAGTTTTTGAGTAGTATTATGTGTTCAATTTGCATTTATTGTTGAGACTAGCGTGTGAATTCTATTTGCTTCCTGTGTTCAACCTCGGAATATATTCGAGTCACAAAATTGTATTTGTTTTGAATGCTATTTCGGCTGTACTACAGCGCAACACTTCTAAACAACAATTGAGCGACTTAAACATGATCGGCCAACAACGTCACCGTGGCCACCCGACCACCACCATAGCCTCTCCCCCTCCTTTCCCCGACTCCCACCACCACGGTCACCACTAACAGCTTGCCATCACCACCACAGCCTCTCCCTCTCCCCTCCTCGCGAGCCCCTCCTTGCCGCCACCACCCATCTCCTCCTCCCACCTCCTTCCTACCGCCAGCACCACCTCAATCCCCTCCCTTCCCTCCCCCTAGCACTACCACCAACTCATGCTCCTCCTCCTTACCACCACCATCACAACCATCTCACTATATTTTTTGAAAATTAGTATGTTTTTCAATTCGTATGTTTCAATTAGTATTCTTGTGCAATTGTGCCCACATGTATATTTAGTTTGACTACATTATTTTGTGTAAGTGAATGTGTGTTAATGAATGTTTTCAAATTATATGTTTTAATTAGTTTGTTTTGAATGTGTTAATGAATGTGAATGTGAGGAGGAGGACGAGGAGTAGGGGTTGTGGGTGGTGCTTGAGGAAGGGAGGGAAGATCTAGGAGGACGGTACTAGAGGTTGGCAATGGTTGTCAGGAGGGAGGTGGGAACAAGCAGGTGGCAAAAAGGAGGTAGGGGGTGTGAGGAGGAAGGAGGAGGTGGGAGGAGGATGTTGAGGAGGAGGAACTAGAGGAGTGAATTGAAGGAGGAGGGAGGAGGCAAGGGGAGGTGGTAGGAGGAGGGCTCGAGGGAGAGGGAAGAGGAGGAGAGAAATGAGTGAAAGGGAGTGGAAAGACGTTTATTGTCATGGGTTACATGATGGGTTTATTTATGGGTTAGAGTTTAGTGCTTAGGATTCATGTCCTTTGGTTTAGGGTTACGAAGTGAATGTGTGAGGTCGTGAGCTTCAATTTAAGGTTTACTTTTAGGGTTTGGGTTTTAAGATTCGACTATTAGGGTTATGCGTTTAGGGATTCGATTAACAAACTTAATGTTTAGGGTTTTATAAAGGAGGGAAAGGTGAGAATGGAGAGAGAGTTAGTGGAATATGAAGAAGATAAGGGTTTAGAAAGTGACGAGGAGGAGGCGGAGGAGAGGGTTGGGGTGGAGGCAGTTACTATTAGAAAAGTATAATTCATAAATGAACGATTGATATTTATGTTTGATTATGAAAATTTTATTAGAACTTTGTAGATATACACACTTGCACAAATTTAAATGCACTTATGATCATGTTATACGGACAATGCAGAGTGTGTGTATACCTAACTTACATGCATGATGCGTTGTCTTTATAACATGCCATAAGTGTCGTTGTCTTTTGTTCAGAGAAGTTCTGAACAAAAGGGGGTCCTTGAAATTTTGATTACAGAAAGGGGGTTACTTCTTGCATGTAGCTAGCATTTGGAGAAATTTCGACCACATTTTCTTGCTCTTCTCTAGCATACCAACTAATCTTAACTCCATTCTCGAAGCGACGTTTAGTGGGGGCTATTGGGGTTGTAGTTAAGTTTAGTCTTGGGGGTTATACTAGAGAAGTGAGGGGAAATGCTGTCGAAATTTCTCCAAACACTGGTTGCATGTAAGAAGTAATGTTGTGATTAAATCTTCAAGGATGGGCTATCAAATGAAAATCTTCTTAAAATACACATTTCTTCCATATTCAAGTCTAACTTATGAGTGATCATAAAATACACATTTTTATCTTATTCGAGTCCAACTTATGAGTGGTTGTCTTTTACATTTAGGTTAATTATCATGGATAAGTCATGGATCAGTATGAGAGCTTCGAATTACAATGAATGCAAAAGTGGAGTGATTTCATTTTTGGAGTGGCATTTCATGATGATCGGAAGACAATTAGATGAGGTGAATTCCTCCAACTGATTTTATGTCCATGTAGACATTGTTTGAATGGGTTTTTCTATGATCGAGACACAGTTTTGGAACATGTGATATGTGACAGTTGGTGGCAACATTACGTACATTAGACAGCTCATGGTGAACAAATGAGAGAAGTTAGAAATGAGAGAATTGAAGCCTTTGAAGGAAGTGATGATATTCAAGGAGATGAATTGGATGAAATGTTACATGATATGAAAGTAGCAGAGCATGAGGATGAAGATGACGATGAGACATTATGAGATTGTAATGAGTTGTTCGATGCAGTCAATGTAGTAGAGGATCCTATTGCTCATAGAATAACATCAATGTCAAAGTTGTCATTCCTTCTAAAATTATTTCAGATGAAAATGATGAATAGCACCACAATGAAATTAATGTCGAAGGTTCTGGAATTCAATGGAGATTTGCTGAATAATGCTGCTGGATCCTAAGTCATGGTATGATGCAAAGGAGATATGTGGGCTCGGACTGAAATGCTAGAATATTGATGCCAGTAGTAATGACTGTGTCCTGTACAGAAATGAGTACTTAGGGTTGATTGACTGTCCTGCATGTGGTGAGGAGAGATATAATGTGGGTAAGTCAACAATCATCAGTGGTAGGAAACAACCGGAGAGTGTTATCCATTATTTTCCACTGATCCTTAGGTTACAATGCCTATTCATTTCAAGTAAGACAACAAAACTGATGATGTGGCATCAGGATAATAAATTGAAAGATGGATGCACTCGTCATCCAACAGATTTTGATGAGTTGAATAGATTTAACGAGAATCACGCATCATTCACAGAGCAGGCACGAAATGTGAGACTAGGTCTTGTAAGCGATGGATCCAGCCCATTCAAGAGCATGTATCCATTTTATTCCATATGGTTGGTGGTCATGGTAACTTACAACTTACCCCCATGGCTATGCATGTGATCTACATTCATGATGTTGACACTCCTTATCCTAGGACCCAAGCAACCAGGAAATACAAGAGATGTTTATCTCCAGCCATTGATTGATGAACTGAAAGTCTTGTGGCATAGTAGCGTTCAAACATATGATGCACAGAAGAAACAATTATTCTAGTTGCACACAGCATTGTTGTGGACAATCAATGACCTTTCAGCATATGTGAATTTGTTAGGATGGAGTACAAAAGTGGAGTTCTCCTGTCCAATCTATATGGATGGTACTCATCACCTGAGATTGCCTAGAAGGAAGAAGTTCTGTTACTTAGGGCATTGCAGGTTTTTTCCCATTGAACACAGATGGCGAACGTCATAATTCAAGGATAGATTTGATGGTAAAGCATGTCGATATTCATCGAGGAATCCGAAGAATAAACTCAGTACTTGTTCTATTACGCTATCAGGGATGAAAATCGTGGAAACATTACAACTGCTCGGAGAAATATGTTTGGGTTGTCTTTTAAAGAATATCTTGGCTTCCTTCCGACATTTAGGATTTAGGAAGAGAAACATATTTTTTATGGAGCTTCCATATTGGAAGGATTTGATAGTGCAACACAATTTAGATGTTATGCGTATCGAGAAGAATGTAATGAACATTGTTGATGAATTAAACCTAACAGATAGCCTGAAAGATACAGTAAAAATAAGGAATGATATGAAAATTTTAGAGTTGCACATTGAAGGAGGGTCTCACTTTCTAGAAGCTAAATATAGTTTTACTGGAGAGTAGAGGTGAAGGATTTTGTTATTCCTAAAAGACATTCGGGTTCCAAATGGGTATTCATCACCGCTTTCATGTTGTGTAAATGAAGCATAAAAGATGATTATTAGATTAAAAATTCATGATTCTCATATGTACATGCAAATCATATTCCAACTAGTGATACGTGGAGTGATGCCTGATCCGGTAGTTGATTCTTTCACGGAGATGAGCAAATATTTTAAAGTCATCTGTCAAAGACATTAGATCACAAATTGCTAGACTATTAGGATAAACAAATTGTGATCACAATTTGTAAAATGGAGCAGATTTTCCTACCTGCATTCTTCGACATGATGGTTCATGTCAGCTTCATCTTTCGAATGAAGCGAGAATTGTTGGACCCGTGCAGTACAGATGGATGTATCCAATTGAATGATATTTGAAGAAACTGAAAGATTATGTCTTTAATAAGGGTAGGCTAGAAGGGTCAATCATTGAAGGCTATCTTGTAGAAGAATATATTAACTTCTACGCCATGTACATGAATGAAACAGACAATCGATTTAATCATCTTGAATGGAACTATGAATGAGAATTTAATGGTAATGATGAAGACTGTCTGTCCATATTTAACATCAGAGCAAGGTCGATTCTCTGGACAGAGGTTAAGCTCATCTTGAAAATGGACTGAAAATTGTCACACTTGTATATTTGAAGCAAATTCTAGAAGTGGATGAATTTTACAATGAATTCAAAGCATCCTTTGTGTCATCTACACACGACTTTTAGTTCCATGATTGGTTTAAGGATCATGTAAATAAACTGAAAGAAGATGGGGATCAATGGTGGATATAGGATTTTGATGTAATTACTAATACACCTTTGACATACGGATGTCACTGTTCCAGATATATAATTAATGGTTTTAGATTCAGAGTATGATCCATTGACGATGCGAAGGCCATGCAATAGGTGGAAGTTGTCGTCAGTTGTGACCTAAGCACTGGTTGTGATGGGTATTACGGTCAAATTGAAGAGATTATAGAGATGAGTTTTGGGTTTGACCGTAAGGTGATTTTATTCAAGTGTGATTGGTTTGATGCTTTTAAATAAGGCATTGGATTCAAAGTAGATAAGAAACATAGTTTCTTGAGCTTAAGTAAGAACCATCACATCCTCCAATCATTAGAACCATTCACACTAGCTTGTCAGCTAGCACAAGTATTCTATGTGCTTGATAATAGTAGAAATGGGTAGATTATACCAGTTACAACTCAACCGCGTGAACAATACGATGCAGGAAATGATCGGCACCCAGATTTCGAATTTGAAGCATATCAACAAAACCACATAGTGAATGATGTAGACACATTTAATTAGGCTAAAATGCCTATTCATGTACGTTCCTAGGCTTAGATTTGCATTCCATTTTATAAATATTGCATAGCATGCATCATCTTGCATTTAGAGTAGTGTATATTTTACATTAATTACATCCTTTTATGGCTAGGAGGAAAGGAGATTTATTTCAAGGACTCAGATGGATGATTTGACCACATGGATCTGATCAAGACGATGATCGGAGTCTAACGCCTCAGAAATCATCTAGATCGGAATCCCGTAGCAATTTATCTAGTACAAGGAAGATCAACGGCCATGGGGGCAATGCGACATCTTTACGGGCTTCGGATGAGAAATCTGACAATATGGATGGCTCCGGAGTGATGATCGTTGTCCGACGACATAGAAATCACCTCGATCTGAGCACCGTGGCACCCTCTGTAATAGAAAGAAGATGGATGACCCAAATGGCACCACGTGGCACCATCGAGACCACCCAACATCGACCGCACCCCATGAGCTGAGGGAGAGTCATGCTAAATCACAACCATTGGATCTTGATCCAACAGTTGAGGGCTCGAGCCATCTGATCACTCCCCTCGACAATCCAACATGTTAGCACAGCAGGTGGAGCTTCCTCTCCCATCCAATGAGCGTGCGTTCGAAGCCCAGCTACTATGCCCAACTTCGCGAGCGTGGTGCAATTCGATTAGGTCTGTTGGATGACATCAAGAGACGGAAGCCTCACCACGCGGTGTTGCTCGTTGTGCGCAGCTCGTGCACATAAGATTTGACCTGTCGACGAACACGCGATTGCACGAGCAGGTGGGTGCGACTCAAGTGTGCGATCTGGAGTGTCCATCAAAGATCCAATGGTCATGCTTCATCCACTCCTCACAAGCTGCTGTGAAGCATGGGTGTGTGCATGAGTTGGCGCGAACCTTCAGCAACAGCTTGGGTAGGCCTTTAGTGTCATTTATAGCCGTCACTAATTGCCTATAGGTGCAAGGACAACTGCAGGCGTGAGAGATGGGGGTGCGATCTTCAAGGATAGCTGTAGGGCTCCTTAGTGATGCTTGCAATTGTCACTACAGCCCTCTACATGAATTTCTTCGACTTCCATCCACTATAAAAGCACCCCTACACCCCCCCATTCCTCTTCATCTCTACCTACTATACTCCCACCTACTCCTTAGCTCTAGTAGCCTACGAAAGCTCCATTAGAGCTTACTCTCAAGCTCCAAAGGCCTCTTATTAGTGTAATATTGCTATTTCGCACCAAATACTCATCCTTCATAGGTTGTCTTGGAGCCGTCCTCCTACCTCCATTCTTGTAGAAGATCGCCTTCGTCACCTCACCTCCATTCCAGAGCCTCGGTAAAGCATTCCTTTACTTGGTGTCCCCCTGCATCTCACCTCCTTCATCCAAGCTTCTGCTAGGCACCGTCGTCTCGTCAAATAGTCAATTTGGGAGATTTCCTCTCACCCCTATCTCTTTTATGCTTTCATAGATTATTGTAATAAACATTGGAGTGCTATATCATATTTGTTCCATCTAGTTTTGTGAACTTATCTTTCTTATCATTTTATTTCAAAAACACAAAAATAACAAAACCTCAAAACACCAAAAAGAAACAAATCAAAGCACGATTTTTAAACAAAGTAAATGTCACCTCCCTATGTTCGACCTGGGACTCCCTTGGTGTTTCGGTTATAAATTGTATTTTATAGATGCATTTTGCGAGCTACAACTACGAGCTCTCCAAACGCTGATGTTGAATGGAAGTCGGTTTGTTTGATGACCGGGTTTTGGTTTTGTTATAACGTTGTAGTAAAGCCGGTTATTACCAACATTCCAAATATAAATTTTTTACTCGGAAAATAAAAGAGTTCCCGAGGTCGAACTCAGGGAGCAAGTCGTATTCTAGAGATATACATGTTTCTTTTACAAAATAAAGAAAGAGAGAGGGAAAGAATTTGTTGTTCTTTTCGTTTTCTCCTCGTGATGTTCATCTTTCTTTCTTTTCTTCAGATCTCCTTCTTCTTCTTTGTTCTGCAGAGGTGATGCTCCTCCTTCTTTCTTCAGATCTCCTTCTTCTTCGTCCTTGGTTTCTGTCTTGGTCTCTCTTCTTCTTTTTCTGCAATTGTGGTGACCCTTTCTCTTTTCCCTTTTCTTCTTTTCTTCCTTATGGCTGCAGAGCTTCTACCTTCAGCTACTAAGTCTTCCTTTCTTCTTCTTCTGCTCTGGCCGTTGCTATTCTTTTCTTTCTTTCTTCAGCCTGCCTTCTTTCCTGCTCTGGCTGCTGACCTTCCGTCGTCTGACCCGGTGCTTCGACGACTTAACTATGCATTTGCTACAGTGCAGCTCCTTCTTCTTCCGCGGGTCTTCTTCTTCGCCTGCGCCTGCACACTTCAGAGTTTTTCGTCAGAAGCAAAACCTACGCTACCCTCCCCCCCCCGCGTCTCTCTTTCTCTCTGAAACCACTCTTGGGAAAGCTCTCCCAGAGCTACCGGGTAACCGGGTTCGGATCAGGCCCGGGTCCAGGCCCACCGGCGTGCGTGGTGGGCGAGGAGTGCAGGTCAGTCGAGTCGGGTCGGGTCGGTTCGGGTCAGGTCCGCGGGGCGTGAGCGCGGACGAGACCGAGTAACCGGGCGGGTGAAGGGGACCTCACCCCGTGTGCTGAGGCAGTAAGCCTTCAGCACTTTTGCATCTTATGTTGCTGCGGCTCTTCAGGCGTTTCCGAGGTGGGACTAAACGGCCCACCTCAATTGCGCGCCCGCAGCGGGGAATTCAGCAGGAGATGGCGGCGTCACGCGGAGCTTTCTTCCTCAGCTGCGAACCTGGTGTTTTGCCAAAACTCCTCGCAAGACCTGGGAGTGAATCTGGGCTTGGCGCTGAGCGTGGCGCGCCTGTAGCTGCAGGCGGAAGCAGTTCCTCCTGCACGGCAATGGCGGCGGAGGTCGGGTGGCCTGTCCACAAGAAAACGGCCTCTCGGCCAAATCAGAGAGTGCCAGGAGCTTCGCCAGGGTGCGGCGAAGATCGTGTGGGTGGTGGCGAGGCGCGGGGCGGCGTGCGAGGGCTGCCCTAGGTCGGACTGTGGGTCAGAGGATGGGTCTGTTCGGTGGGGTTGCAGAGGGTGATGTGGGGGAAGTGGCAGGGCGGAGGTTGATCAGGGTGAGGAGGCGGAGGTCCTGCGGTGGTCGGCGAGCCGTGTGGGTCGCTGAGGTGATGAGAGCGGCTCGCCGGAGGGTGGTCGGAGACGAAGGGGGTGAAGGTGGTCAGGGTCGGTCGAGGGCTTAAGTGAATAAATTGAAAGCGGGGAAAGAAAGAGGAGAAGAAGGGGAGTAGCTCTAGCTTACTTGCAGGGATGAAAGGGGAGGAACAGGGCGACAGTCGTATCGACTGTCGCCGGAGAAGACGATGCTCAGGGAAAGGAGCGGCGGCGAGCAGAGAGCCGGAGAGGCGCCAGCTTGGTGCGGCGTGGCGCGGGAAGAGCGGGGGAGGAAGTCTCTGCTGCTGGTATTGCGGCAGAGCGAAGAGGTGGAGGGGGAGGAAACCGCCGGAGCTGGTGAGCGTCTGCCGGAGGAAGAAGAGAAGAAAGTTGGGGATTTTCTCCGTCAGATCCAGGCTGCCCTGGTCGGTGGAGCAGCGGGGGGTATTTATAGGGATCAAACAGGGAGGAAGGCGGAGGGAGACGACGTGTCTCCCTCGCCGGAGGATGGTCGGAAACAAGAACCCATACCGTCCGTGCATTCGCACGGCCGGTATGGTGGGCTACAACGACCAGGGGGGTGTCCCTGCGACGGTCGACGACGCAGGGCACCCCCGGTTTACTTGCCAGGTCCCCCACCTCACCCTGCGCGGCGCCATGCTCCGCGCAAGGTCGCCGGAGCATGGTGCTGGCAGGTTTTGCAGGAGGGACCTGATTGCAAAGAACGAAGGAGAGTTAGGGGCCAAAATGCGAGGGTTCAAAAGTTGAGGGCCAAAGAGTAAATATATGAGGACCAAAGTGTAAAGTCGGTCAAGGAGGTTTCTTCTTAGGCTCAAGTTTTTATACATGACTAATTAGGACCCAAGGAATCTGATGGTGAATTTCATTTTCATATTAAACCTTGTTTGACCGGTCAATTTGCGCAAAAACCCAAATTAAGTTATTAATTGGGCATGGTTCTCAATGTAGGTCAAAATGGGTTCTAAAGGCCAAATTGAAGGTTTTAAACCCTAGAGATTATTTTTCTGTGAATTTTAGAGGGTTTATTCTATTTTTACTTTGCCTCGAACCTTGTGAATTGAAGTGGGTTGTTTTAGGGTTACAGATTTATCATTTAGTTTCTTGGAATTGCTGTAGCCCTTGCTAGATCATTTCATCCCACTTTTATTCTTATTAAGCTGCTTTGACCTATGTTTGGGCCCTGAATTACCCTGTATGCAGATTATACTGGTGAAATTGCATTTTTACCCCTTATGACTTGTTTTCTCCTTAAACTCAGAATTCTCTGAGTTAAGCCTTTCCTTGAGTTATGTAGGAGCTTTTATCCTTTGTATTGGGTCAAAATGAGCTAGTTATGGCTCATGATGAGGTTCTCATCATACCCCCATGCCTAGCTTTTGCTAGTCCCTTAGCAAAAACTTAAGGTTTCAACCCTTGTTCTAGACCATGAAGTTTTTAATGGTTTTAGATAAGTGCCTTTTTTATTTGAGCATAGATTAGGTTAGAATGCTGACCATAGGCCTAAAAGGTACTCTAGTACCAATCAAGATCCAAATCTGTCTAGCCTTAGCCTCAGTCTTTTAGCAAAGGTTTTTAAGGCCCACAAGAACTACCCTAAGGTTTATTGGACTTCGTGGTTAAAGCACCCGTGCTTAAAATGATTTTAGCCCTGGCTCAGTTCGCAGTGCGTTTTGTAAGAGAGAGATAGAAAGTTTTTCTGTTTGGAGAGTTTTCTCTCTCTTTTTCTTTTTAGTTCTAGCCTAGGATTGGCTTTTCAACACGGTCTGTATCAGATTCCTTGCTCCCATCATCAATCCTCAAGGGTTCCTGGCGATCGATGCTTCGAGATAGCACCGCCCATGGCAACCCCCGGAACCCTGGCTATTGAGATTTCGAGATGATCCCATCCATGGTATTCCGTGGCCGAATCCAGACCCTGGCAATTGACACTTCGAGATAATGCCATCCATGGAATCTGAACCAGCAGAGTGCTTACATGCCCCCAGTAGGATATGTAAATGTCCTAAGAGACAAGCACCGAGGAGATGATATTTTGTTACGCATCTTCGAGGGGATTTCCCGCCTCTCTGCGCTGGGAACTCGTCCAAATCAACTTGTGTTGATCGGCCGCTCCTATTCTAGGTGTTCTTTTCAGATTTTTGCAACGCTTCTGCGTGATTCTGATTTTTACGCTTACTGAACCAGGCTGTGTGTGAGATTAGGGTGCTTAAGTTACTGAGTCCCGTAAACCAAAAATTAGTTAACGAGGCCGAATGCTCCCTAAGCCTTAGACCTAATACTTCAGCTTTTCATTTTCCTCAACCTCTTGAGGAGTGTCCAGATCTTAATGGGTACTAAGAGTCTATTCAAGAATGCCTAAGGTTTGCATTCTTATTGTGCACTTTTCTTGAATGAGGTCTAGAACTTAGGTTAATTCCTTAGTTCCTTACTAATGACTATCACTTTTTCTCATAATTTTGTGCTCCTTTTTCATTTTGTTTCTTTTCTCCACAAAATTTTCTTCTCCTCTTTTCCTCTTATTCTTTTTCGAAAAAATTTTTTTAATTTTTATGGTGTTTTTGGCATATGTGAATTTTTTTGTTTGAAACCTCTTCTTACAAGTTTTTGTACTTTCATACCCCCCCATGCCTAAGATTTGCAATGTCCTCATTGTAACCTAGGGGGTCTTAGCTTATTCCTTAAGACAGAAATTTGGGTGAGTGGATGGGTCGGGTTGAATTTTTGCGGACGATTTCAAATCCCAGATGCAAATATCTGAGTTGGGGTCGGCTGTCTACAAGGGTGAACTTCGAGTGCTGAAAGGTGTCAGAACAAGTTTCAGGTTTACAAAGAGAATGACGGGCTGCCTCCCGTTAAGCGCTGAGTTTTACGCCATCGGCTGGGCGCAATAAGCTTAAGGGGAACGGAGGATATAAGATGCCTCAGCCAAATCAGTAGAAGTTACATCAATGAATGGCTTGAGTCTCTGACCGTTCACGATGAAAGGTTCAGAATCGTGGCTGAGTGGACTGATTTCGATTGCTCCATTTCCAAAAACCTGTCGGACCAAATATGGTCCAACCCACTTAGATCTCAGTTTTCCTGGGAAGAGTTTGAGTCGGGCATCAAAGAGTAGGACCTTTTGACCAGGATGAAAGATCTTTCTCGAGATGTGTTTGTCGTGGAAGGCTTTAACCCGCTCCTTGTAGATTTGCGAGTTCTCGTACGCGTCTATGCGTAATTCATCGATCTCGCTGATTTGGAGTTTTCTGTGGGTCCCAGCCTTAGAAAGATCCAGATTACAGTTCCGTACTGCCCAATAGGCTTTATGCTCCAGTTCGACGGGAAGGTGGCATGCCTTTCCGTACACCAATCTAAAGGGAGACATGCCCAATTGGGTCTTGTGGGTGGTCCTATAGGCCCACAATGGTTCCGGAAGTCGGGACGACCAGTCCTTCCTGTCAGGTCGAACAGTGACTTGCAGGATTTTCTTGATCTCCCGATTAGATAGCTCAGCTAGACCATTAGTTTGGGGGTGGTAAGGAGTAGAGATTCGGTGAGACACCCCGTATTTGGTCATCAGTGACCTAAACTGAGCATTTGTGAAATGGGTCCCCCCATCAGAGATTATTGCATGAGGAATCCCGAACCTTGAGAAAATGTGTTGATGAATGAATTTGAGAACGATTTTGTGATCACAGGTTCGGGTCGGTATGGCTTCGATCCATTTGGACACGTAGTCCACAGCCAACAGAATGTATTCGATACCATCCGAAACAGGAAAGGGGCCCATAAAATCAATCCCCCAAACATCAAAGATTTCGCATACTAGAATCGGTTGCATAGGCATCATGTCGCGATGGCTCATGTTGCCCAAAGTCTGGCAACGACTGCATGCCTTGCAATGACTGTATGCGTCTTTGAATAGTGTGGGCCAGTAAAAGCCGCACTGGAGGACTTTTGATGCGGTTTTATGCCCGGCAAAATGGCCACCGCATGCCTGGTCATGGCAGAAAGAGAGGATATTGTTGACTTCCCCTTCCGGGACACATATTCGGATGATCTGATTGGCACCTATGCGAAAGAGGTACGGGTCTTCCCAAATGTAATACTTGGCATCGGAGCGTAATTTGTCTTTCTTGGCCTTCGGCCAATCGGACGGGGTCTGATGTGATGCCAAGTAATTTACAATATTAGCAAACCATGGAAGGCTAGTACCAATAGTCAGCAGGTGCTCATCGGGAAAATGCTCAGTGATGGGTCCGGAAGGGTCAATTATTTCAGAAGGAAGATGGGACAAGTGATCAGCTACCACGTTTTGTTTTCCCGTTTTATCGCGAATCTCGAGGTCAAATTCTTGCAACAGCAAGATCCATCGGATCAATCGAGGTTTCGCGTCCTTCTTTGCAAGCAGATGCCTCACAGCCGTGTGATCCGAGTATATGATGACATGGGAACCCAGAAGGTATGATCTGAACTTCTCTAGGGCAAATACTACAGCTAGCAGCTCTTTCTCAGTAACCGTATAGTTACGTTGAGCCACATCGAGTGTTTTGCTGGCGTAGTAAATGACCACAGGTTTCTTGTCATTTTTCTGCCCCAAAACCGCTCCTACAGCGAAGTCAGATGCATCACACATGATCTCAAAGGGTTGAGACCAATCAGGGGACTGTAGGATCGGGGCTTGGGTGACTCGGTCACGCAGGATTTCAAATGCTTGAGTGCATTCCTTAGAGATTTCGAAGGGAACATCCTTGGAGAGAAGAGTGGTCAGGGGGCGTGCGATTTTTGAAAAATCAGGGATAAATCGTCGATAAAAACTGACATGCCCTAAAAAGGATCGGATGTCCCTGATCGAGCTAGGCATAGGAAGGTGAGAAATTAGATTAACCTTAGCTCGATCCACTTGGATACCTTTCTCCGAAATTGAGTGTCCCAGGACAATTCCCTCAGGCACCATGAAATGGCTCTTTTCCCAGGAAAGAACCAAATTCACGTCGATGCACCGCCTGAGTATCTGGACCAAGTGTTGGAGGCAATCGTCGAATGATGCTCCGAAAACTGAAAAGTCATCCATGAAGACTTCCAGATAATCACCTACCATATCTGAGAATATGGCAAGCATGCATCGCTGAAAAGTAGCGGGTGCATTGCAAAGACCGAAAGGCATCCTTCGGAAAGCGTATGTTCCGAAGGGGCAGGTGAACGTGGTCTTTTCTTGGTCCTCAGGATGGATTGCCACCTGGTTATAACCGGAGTACCCGTCAAGAAAGCAGAAGAACCTATTTCCCGCTAGTTTTTCGAGAATTTGATCAATGAAGGGTAGTGGGAAATGATCCTTCTTCGTGGAGGAATTGAGTCGACGGTAATCTATACAGATTCTCCACGAGTTGGCTAATCGGGTAGGAATGATTTCTCCGGTCTCAGTCGTTATAGTGGTGAGTCCTGCCTTCTTGGGCACGACCTGAATTGGGCTCACCCAACGACTATCGGAGATCGGGTAGATGATCCCGGCATCTAACCACTTGATGATCTCCTTTTTCACGACCTCCTGCAGATTGGGGTTTAAGCGTCTCTGCATTTCACGAGAAGGTCGTGTGCCCTCTTCTGAATAGATATGATGAGTACAATAAGAGGGACTTATTCCAGTCAAATCATCGAGAGTCCATCCGATGGCTCTTCGATGTTGCTGGAGGACAACAATCAGACTGGCTTCCTGTTCAGGACTGAGGTTGGAATTGATGATCACAGGAAGGGTCTGATTAGAACCCAAAAAGATGTATTTTAAGTGAGCAGGAAGGGGTTTCAGTTCGAGGATGGGGTTTTCAGCAGCAGCGGGTGGTTCAGTATAGATGTGAGGTTCAAGGGTGGGAGTTACTGGATTGTTCACATCTGGATTTGACTCCTCTGTTTGCGGGTCAAGATCCTTCTGTGGTTGATGAGGCATACTCAAGTCATTCTGGAGGTGTGATTCATCAACCAGAGTCTTGATGTCACAAATTTGCTCGATGACGCCGCAATTAATTCCTTGTTGGGCCTTAAATATATCAATTTTCAGTGTTTGATCTCCAAACTTAAGCTCTATTTGGCCCTCCTCACAGCTGATGTTGGCTCTAGCAGTAGCCAAGAAAGGTCTCCCTAGAATGATTGGTGTATCCCTAGGGTTCTCAGGTGCATCCATGTCTAAGACTATAAAGTCCACTGGAAAATAGAAATCCCGCACTCTCACGATAACATCCTCGAGAATCCCTTTTGGTGACTTTATAGATCGATCTGCTAATTGTAATGTCACCTCGGTTGGTTTCAGCTCAGATTCTTCTAGATGGTCAAGTAAGGATGTGGGTATCAGATTTATAGATGCACCCAAGTCTAACAATGCTCTATCAAATTGGGTACCACCTATCTTACAGGAGATCAGGGGAGTTCCAGGATCTTTTGCCTTGGGTGGGAGTCTACTAAGGATTACAGAGCTGGCTTGCTCTGACAGAACAATTGGGCTCCCTCCCTTGGTTCGCGGCTTACGCTGCGGTGTACATAAATTCTTTAGAAATCGTGCGTAAGCTGGTACGTGGCGGATTGCATCCATCAAGGGGATGTTTATGTGGACCTGCTCAAAGAGCTTGACCAGGTCCTCCTCAGGGGCCACGGGTTTGGTGGTCTTCTTTCCCTTGGTCAGGGCCTCGGGAAACGGGATCTTGGTTGGTTCCTCTAGGATAGGTCCAGGTTGTGGATCTGGAACAGTGGTACCTTGGATAACTATCCTAGGGTCATGGTTATCAGGCTGGGAGTGGTTTGGATAATGCGGGTCTTGAGTTGTCTTACCACTACGTGTTGTTACAGAATTTAATCCGGCCTGATTTTGGTTTGGGTTTGGTAGGAGGGGTGGCTGCTGCTGAAATCCCGCACGAGAAGTTGAGGCATCCATCTCGTCTGGAGATGGAGCAGTGGGGGCCTGATAAATCCATTGAGCGTGGCCTAAATTTGGATTCATAACGCGCTTCTGGGTTGGCACGTTATTTGGGTTAGGAAGGGGTTGGGAAGGGAGTGTGCCTGGCTGGCGAGAATTTGCCAACTGGGCCAGTTGAGTTTTAACTTCAGTAAGCTCGTCCTTGTGCTGTTTTTGAATGGCCGCATTCGATTTTTGAATGTCAGCCAGAGTCTGAAGGATTAAGGACATTTGATCTTGATTTGGCCCTGATGGATAGGTAGGGTTGGGCCGAGGCTGAGGCGGCTGGTAGTGATGAGAGGGCTGTGGGCGGGACTGAAAAGGTGGTCTTTGGGTCTGGGAATTTCCCGCCCACTGAAAATTGGGATGGTTTCGCCATCCAGGGTTGTAAGTGTTGGAGAATGGGTCGTTCTGGATGGCGTTGAGGTCCTCGCAGGTCTGAGGAACCTCCTGAGAATCAGGGAAAGGAGGAATGGAGTTCCCCCGGCTGGTGAAGAAAGGATCGGATGATCTTCCAGTCCAAGAATCAGATGGGGATGGATATGGATCCATCCCAGGGGAGGATCGGTGGAGGATGTTTTGCACAGTCTCCTGTGTGGAAGGAGGTTGTGCAAAGGAGTTACGCGCAGAGGTGGCTCGCTGCAAGTGCTGAGTCAGCTCATCCACCTTCTTTTCAATGATTGAGACCTTGTCCAATCGACTGGCCATTAATTCCATGTCGACTGATGCGGACAGGCCCTGCGTCTCATGTGCTCCCTTAAGATTCGTCGCTGCGCGGGTATTCGTCCTGTCGAATAATCCCATGGAGTCATTGTTGATGGAGTTCTCGGACATGTTTTCGAGAATCTCCCATACGGTGTCTTCATGTTGACCCATGATGTTTCCTCCGCAAGTTGCATTGACGAAAAGGCGGATGTCCTCACAGAGTCCCTGGTAAAAAGATTGGACTTGTTCCCATTTAGGAACTCCGTGATGGGGGCACTTTCTCATGAGATCCTGAAAACGATCCCATGCCTCATGGAGAGGTTCTCCTGATTGTTGAGTGAAGTGTGTAATCCGATGGCGCAAGGCGTTGGTCCGACCAACGGGAAAAAACTTTTTCAAAAATTCGGATTGAAGTTCTTCCCAAGTGTTGATCGCCCGGGTCTGAGTTTGATACCAATGGGCGGCCTTGTCCATAAGAGAAAAGGAGAACATCTTCATGAGAAGAATATCCCGATTTTGCGCATCTGATCCAAAAGTGTGGGCCAGATGCTTTAGCTGTTTGATGTGCTGGAAGGGATCTTCAGAATTAAGCCCATGGAATTTAGGTATAGCATGAATCATGTTGGGCTTTAGTTCGGAATCAGGTCCTCCAGTCGGGATTCTGACTCGAGGCTCAATGGCCACCGCAGCAGGATTGTAGTGGTCCCGCATCATAGGACGCTGTGGTGGGTGCACGAAATTTTGGAAGAGGTCATTGAGTCGCTGGAGTTGGTGTTCCAGATTATTTTCTTCCTCAACTGGCTGAGCCATGATGGGGGAAGAAGAAGAACTTGGTTCTGAATCAGAAGAGAGAATAATGTGAGGGTGTTGCTGCAAAAACACGGGCGTCGAGGCTTGGCCTTGACGAGAGCGAATTTCTAAAGGAGGTCTTAAGGGTGGTCTTAGGGACCTCCTTCCGTACATGCACTGTTTGGAAGAGGTAAGTTTAGAAGGTGCTGGACCCAATCAAGACACCCAAAAATGTGTTGGGTGACTATAGAGGTGCGGGGCAGATGGACCCTTTGATCAGAAAGATCGTCCACCTGAGAATTACCTGGGCAGCCAGAGAGGGAGAGTCCCGCGAAGACCCCTACACGGTAGAGCGTCCCCACGGGTTACAGGGTTTCCCCCACCCGACCTCTCTTGTCACTGCGGTTCCAGGTAGACCAGAATGGGGATCTTGACCTCTTAAGTCTACCAATTTTAAGATCAGGGTGCTTAAGGTTTTCACTTGAACTTTAGTCTTTTAAGTGCAAAGAGTGACCTAATTTAAGGTTGGTTGACCCAAGGGGTCAACTTTACCTATTGTTTTCTTTAAGAGCTTTTAGGTCCTGTCTTTTAGGGTTCAAGTGTTTAGAGAGAGCCAATTGTTTAGGATTTTTCTTGTTAATTATTTTCAATCAATGGCTTGGGCACACCTCTTTTGGATTTCCTCAATTCTTGATTAAGGGGTGTGTCTCTACTGAAATCCTAATGTTTGACCTTATGTTGGCTCTACTTGGTCCATTTAACTCTTTGTTGGGCAATTAGGGCTCAAGCAAGAATGTGTTAGCCCTTAAATACCCTTAATAGTGTGCAGGAGTGATGAGTTGAAAACATGCAACTCTTTATGGTTACTAAGTATGGAAGGCAGGTTAGCCCTATATTGCTTGTTCTTTTCTTTTCTTCCTCTTTAGAGTTTAGGGGTTAATAGTGAGAGGAAAAATTTACCTGTCTTCGGAGTGGTTGTCGTGTGGTTGCTTGTCTTCTTGAGTTCCTGTAGCTGCACAAAAGAGAGGAGATTATCAGAAATTAAAAGAAACAGGAATGTTTACCTCTAGAATAGCCGTTGCTCCCCGGCAGCGGCGCCAAAATGGAAGTCGGTTTGTTTGATGACCGGGTTTTGGTTTTGTTATAACGTTGTAGTAAAGCCGGTTATTACCAACATTCCAAATATAAATTTTTTACTCGGAAAATAAAAGAGTTCCCGAGGTCGAACTCAGGGAGCAAGTCGTATTCTAGAGATATACATGTTTCTTTTACAAAATAAAGAAAGAGAGAGGGAAAGAATTTGTTGTTCTTTTCGTTTTCTCCTCGTGATGTTCTTCTTTCTTTCTTTTCTTCAGATCTCCTTCTTCTTCTTTTTCTGCAGAGGTGATGCTCCTCCTTCTTTCTTCAGATCTCCTTCTTCTTCGTCCTTGGTTTCTGTCTTGGTCTCTCTTCTTCTTTTTCTGCAATTGTGGTGACCCTTTCTCTTTTCCCTTTTCTTCTTTTCTTCCTTATGGCTGCAGAGCTTCTACCTTCAGCTACTAAGTCTTCCTTTCTTCTTCTTCTGCTCTGGCCGTTGCTCTTCTTTTCTTTCTTTCTTCAGCCTGCCTTCTTTCCTGCTCTGGCTGCTGACCTTCCGTCGTCTGACCCGGTGCTTCGACGACTTAACTATGCATTTGCTACAGTGCAGCTCCTTCTTCTTCCGCGGGTCTTCTTCTTCGCCTGCGCCTGCACACTTCAGAGTTTTTCGTCAGAAGCAAAACCTACTCTACCCTCCCCCCCCCGCGTCTCTCTTTCTCTCTGAAACCACTCTTGGGAAAGCTCTCCCAGAGCTACCGGGTAACCGGGTTCGGATCAGGCCCGGGTCCAGGCCCACCGGCGTGCGTGGTGGGCGAGGAGTGCAGGTCAGTCGAGTCGGGTCGGGTCGGTTCGGGTCAGGTCCGCGGGGCGTGAGCGCGGACGAGACCGGGTAACCGGGCGGGTGAAGGGGACCTCACCCCGTGTGCTGAGGCAGTAAGCCTTCAGCACTTTTGCATCTTATGTCGCTGCGGCTCTTCAGGCGTTTCCGAGGTGGGACTAAACGGCCCACCTCAATTGCGCGCCCGCAGCGGGGAATTCAGCAGGAGATGGCGGCGTCACGCGGAGCTTTCTTCCTCAGCTGCGAACCTGGTGTTTTGCCAAAACTCCTCGCAAGGCCTGGGAGTGAATCTGGGCTTGGCGCTGAGCGTGGCGCGCCTGTAGCTGCAGGCGGAAGCAGTTCCTCCTGCACGGCAATGGCGGCGGAGGTCGGGTGGCCTGTCCACAAGAAAACGGCCTCTCGGCCTAATCAGAGAGTGCCAGGAGCTTCGCCAGGGTGCGGCGAAGCTCGTGTGGGTGGTGGCGAGGCGCGGGGCGGCGTGCGAGGGCTGCCCTAGGTCGGACTGTGGGTCGGAGGATGGGTCTGTTCGGTGGGGTTGCAGAGGGTGATGTGGGGGAAGTGGCAGGGCGGAGGTTGATCAGGGTGAGGAGGCGGAGGTCCTGCGGTGGTCGGCGAGCCGAGTGGGTCGCTGAGGTGATGAGAGCGGCTCGCCGGAGGGTGGTCGGAGACGAAGGGGGTGAAGGTGGTCAGGGTCGGTCGAGGGCTTAAGTGAATAAATTGAAAGCGGGGAAAGAAAGAGGAGAAGAAGGGGAGTAGCTCTAGCTTACTTGCAGGGACGAAAGGGGAGGAACAGGGCGACAGTCGTATCGACTGTCGCCGGAGAAGACGATGCTCAGGGAAAGGGGCGGCGGCGAGCAGAGAGCCGGAGAGGCGCCAGCTGGGTGCAGCGTGGCGCGGGAAGAGCGGGCGAGGAAGTCTCTGCTGCTGGTATTGCGGCAGAGCGAAGAGGTGGAGGGGGAGGAAACCGCCGGAGCTGGTGAGCGTCTGCTGGAGGAAGAAGAGAAGAAAGTTGGGGATTTTCTCCATCAGATCCAGGCTGCCCTGGTCGGTGGAGCAGCGGGGGGTATTTATAGGGATCAAACAGGGAGGAAGGCCGAGGGAGACGACGTGTCTCCCTCGCCGGAGGATGGTCGGAAACAAGAACCCATACCGTCCGTGCGTTCGCACGGCCGGTATGGTGGGCTACAACGACCAGGGGGTGTCCCTGCGACGGTCGACGACGCAGGGCACCCCCGGTTTACTTGCCAGGTCCCCCACCTCACCCTGCGCGGCGCCATGCTCCGCGCAAGGTCGCCGGAGCATGGTGCTGGCAGGTTTTGCAGGAGGGACCTGATTGCAAAGAACGAAGGAGAGTTAGGGGCCAAAACGCGAGGGTTCAAAAGTTGAGGGCCAAAGAGTAAATATATGAGGACCAAAGTGTAAAGTCGGTCAAGGAGGTTTCTTCTTAGGCTCAAGTTTTTATACATGACTAATTAGGACCCAAGGAATCTGATGGTGAATTTCATTTTCATATTAAACCTTGTTTGACCGGTCAATTTGCGCAAAAACCCAAATTAAGTTATTAATTGGGCATGGTTCTCAATGTAGGTCAAAATGGGTTCTAAAGGCCAAATTGAAGGTTCTAAACCCTAGAGATTATTTTTCTATGAATTTTAGAGGGTTTATTCTATTTTTACTTTGCCTCGAACCTTGTGAATTGAAGTGGGTTGTTTTAGGGTTACAGATTTATCATTTAGTTTCTTGGAATTGCTGTAGCCCTTGCTAGATCATTTCATCCCACTTTTATTCTTATTAAGCTGCTTTGACCTATGTTTGGGCCCTGAATTACCCTGTATGCAGATTATACTGGTGAAATTGCATTTTTACCCCTTATGACTTGTTTTCTCCTTAAACTCAGAATTCTCTGAGTTAAGCCTTTCCTTGAGTTATGTAGGAGCTTTTATCCTTTGTATTGGGTCAAAATGAGCTAGTTATGGCTCATGATGAGGTTCTCATCATTGAACGCTTGAACTGCTACGCTAACGTGTTTGGTTTTAAAACCTTGTCGTTGTAGCTTGAAAGCAAAGAATTCGTGTTCAACAAATAAAATTTATACTGAAATTTGAATTCCAGGTCGAACACAGGGAGGCTACGTCGATCTATATTCGCAATTATATTTTTTTTTAGAATTTTTGAAAAGTGAGGCGATATAATTACAATGAAGCTATCAGACTAAAAGGAAGAGAGAGAGAGAACGAGAGAAAGAGAACATGCATTCAATATTTGAAAATGTTTATACAATCAAACCAAATAAAAGTTACACTAGAAAGCGAGAAATCAGCTACACTATAAAGTAGGAAAATTCTACACTAGAAAAGCTGTAAAGAAGAATGGGAGAGAGAAGTTATCCTCCTCAACGATTGCTTGGAGGACGAGCTGGATAGGACGATGCCTGGATGAAAATTTGGACTTTATCTCGCGAGGAGCATCCCGGGTGTGGGACAAGCTTCTCTTGAGCTTTGGAGAGGTAGAGAAGAGAAGGAAGGGATGAGAATTTCGTATGGAGGGTGTCTCCTTTTATAGTTGCAAGGAGTGGGGGCAAATTAGTCATTACATCTTTAAAACATTAAATAAGGGGTCTTTAGTGACGGATAAAATCGTCGCTAAAGCCCAAACGTGGGCATAGTGGGCGCTCCCCACGCGCGCCTCCTCAGCAGCCCACTCTCAACGCCCGCTGCACGTTCATCCATCCATAGCCGTCCGATGACGAGATCAGATGGCTGTGAATGCACCTTCCTTGCTCGCTGCGCACCCGCCCAGCGAGTATGATGCCGCGTGACTGCCTTGCGTGAAATAGCTCGTGGCCGCTATTGGAAGATCTGAGCCGCCCGACCACGATCCAACGCACATCCATGCTCGCTCGCCCGTGCCCTTCTCCCCTTCGCTGCGGCTCGAACCCGTGGCTGCAGCTCGCGATAGCACCTTCGACTGCTACGCTACGGGGCACGAATGGTCGAGCGGATGCTTTTAGGCACGACTATCCACAGCCGTTGGATCGAGATCCAATGGCGGAGAGAGAGCAGATGTGGAGACTTCAGTGACTGCATGTGCCCGTTTGGGTGGTCGAGATGGTTCCACGTGGCACCATCTTGGCCGTCCATCTTCTAGGTGTTGTAGATGGTGCCACGGATGTTGGATTAACTCGATTTTTGCGTCGTTAGGCTGCGATCGTCGATCCGAATTCATCCGTGTGGTCAGATTTGTCATTTGAAGTGCATATTTATGACATCTTGGCCCTTGATCTTTTAGGGTTCCCAAGTCACTATCTGATGCTACGGATGCCTGATTAGGGCGATCTTGGAGTCGTTGAACTCCAATCGTCACCCTGATCACATCCATACGATTGGATCTTCGATCCGAGGGCCCAATAAAATGTTTGCCCTGTCCAAGCACATAAAAGGAGATAATTAACCTCTATTTTATTCAAACTACTCTAAATGCAAGATGATGCATGTTATGCAATATTTATAGCATGTAATGCAATCCTATGCTTAAGAACATGCATAAATAGACATCTTAAGTAGTGTAAATGTGTTTACATCATACCCCCATGCCTATCTTTTGCTAGTCCCTAGCAAAAACTATATGCTATTTACAAAAGAATTAGGTTGGATTATTTGGGCTTGAGCTATTTTCAATCATTAAGAAATTGTGTACTTAGGATCTGAACTTTCAAAGACATAACAGTGCCCGAGTATCTGCCAAAATGCAGACCGCCTCAAACCCTCGCCTTATTCAAAGAAAACTTTCTTTTTCTCTTTTTACTCTTTTCTAATTTTTTTTGGATTTTCAAATTTTAGGGTTTAAGAGTGGCTTTCTACGACCATTCAACTCACCCAAGATTTGATGTGAACCCTAAGTTTTAAGCATGTTATTGTGATTATGATAGACTCGTTGACCAGCAATTAAAATGTACTTCGGATTTCTATGCCTCTATGTGACCTAAAATGAATTCTGCCTAAAGGTGTATCTTTACAACTGGTAGCTTTCTCCTTACTTTTATTTTTTTACGGTGTCAACACAACGGTGAATCCAGTGCATATCTCCCCGATTTATTCTACTTCTCCGCTTCTTCCTAAGTGTTTTGGGAAATTTTTTAGTGCATTTACTGAGCTGGGTTCTGGATAACCGGTCGATGAGCTATTACCACCGATGACTTGCTAGCCATACTCGTGCGACGAAGTGTGGCTTATTTCTTTTTTTTTCTTTTCTCCTTTTCTTTTTGAGTTTTTTTTTTTAAGTAGGTGGCTTCCCTGGTCTAAGATTTACCTAAGGGTAGGAAAAAAAGAAAGGTCCAGTGACTAGGCTCTGGACAACCTACCTATGGGCTGTTACCTACGATAACTTGCCAGCCATATCACCCTAGAAGGTTCATTAGCTATCCAATTTCCGTTAGAATCGTCGAACAAGTCAGTGCAAAGAAAGTGTGTAGATGCTTAAAACTCAGAAATTCCCTCAAATCAGAGGGTGGGTTGATAAGTCGTGTACTTATCACCCAAACTTATTTATTCCAATTACGACAAAATTAAGATGGCAAGGACTCGAAAGACAAATCCACATTTTAGTGGATACATGGGTTAATTAAGTCCAAAGACCTGAAGGGTCTTTGTGTTTAGATCCTAATGTAAAATTTCCTAGGGTTGAAAAGTCCTAATTTCCAACTAATCCTTCCTAATTTTGAATTTTTTTTTTATAAATAAGAAGAGAAAAATAATTTACATGAATTTCACAAAGCTGACCAAATAATTCAAAAATGAATCCACCCCCCCATGCCTAGCTGATGCAATGTCCTCATTGAAAAAAGACATGAAAGAAAGGGTAGAATATGAAAGATGTCACCTGAATATGAAGCTCGTATCAGCCTTGTGTCATATGTACAACAGCTGAGTTTAATGCCATCAGCTAGGCGAAGTCCAGCCAAATAAGTCACAGAATGGCTAGAGCAACAGAGTCTGAGATGGGTTCTGGAAGAATACGATCAACAACAGGCTTCGGACGTTGACCGTTGACTTTAAAGGTGTTACCCGTCTTTGGGCTAGAAATCTGAATGGCACCATTTGGAAAAATTTGATCAATTATGAATGGGCCATTCCATTTAGATCTAAGTTTGCCAGGAAAGAGCTTAAGTTTAGAATCGAATAACCTGACCTTCTAGTTTGGCTCAAAGCTCTTGCAGGAAATCAATTGATCATGTAGATCTTAGCATTCTCATAAGCATCATTTCTAAGCTCCTCCAACTCAGATAGTTGGATTTTCCTGGTCTTCCTAGCTAGATTAAGATCTAAATTGTATTGTTTGATTGCCCAAAATGCCCTGTGTTCAATCTCTACGGGTAGATGGCATGCCTTTCCATACACCAAATGGAATGGAGACATGCCGATGGGCGTTTTATATGCCGTACGGTAGGCCTAAAGTGCATCCTCAAGCTTTTGAGTCCAATCCTTGCGACCAGGCCTAACCATTTTTTGCAGAATGTTCTTGATCTCTTGATTGGAGATCTCAGCTTGTCCATTCGTCTGGGGATGGTAAGGTGTAGAAATTTGATGATTAACCACGTATTTGGCCAATAAATTCTGGAATTGGGCATTAGGAAAATGAGTGCCACCATCACTGATGATAGCCCTCGGAATCCCGAACCTACTGAAGATATTTCTCTTGACAAAATTGATGACCACCTTGTGGTCATTGGTTCGGGTGGGAATTGCCTCAATCCATTTGAACACATAATCAACAGCAACAAGAATGTACTGATGTCCAAATGAAGGGATAAAGGGTCCCATGAAATCGATGCCCCAAACATCGAAAATTTCAACAGGAAGAATGGCGTTTAGGGACATCATGTCTCTCTTACTTATGCTCCCGAGTGCCTGACATCGAGAACATGACCTTGAGAAATCATAGGCATCCTTGAATAAAGATGGCCAATAGAAGCCAAATTGCAAGATTTTTGCAGTCATCTTTTTCCCGGAGAAAAGTCCACCACACCCAGATCCATGGCAGAACTCGAGTATACTGTTGAATTCATTCTCTGGTATGCATCGGAGAATAATTTGATCATAGCCGATGCGATACAGTTCAGGGTCCTCCCAGAAGTAGTATTTGGCCTCAGATAAACACATTTACACTACTTAAGATGTCTATTTATGCATGTTCTTAAGCATAAGATTGCATTACATGCATCATCTTGCAGTTAGAATACATTGAATAAAATGGAGGTTAATTATCTCCTTTTATGTGCTTGGACAGGGCAAATATTTTATCAGGGCCTCGAATCAAAGATCCAACCGTATGGATGTGATCAGGGCGACGATTGGAGTTCAACGACTCCAAGATCGCCCTAATCAGGCATCCGTAGCATCAGATAGAGATCGGGGAAACCTGGAAAATCAAGGTCCAGGATGGTGAAAATCCGCACTTCAAACAACAAATCCGACCGCACGGATGAATTCGGATCGGCGATCGCAGCCCAACGACATAGAAATCGAGTCAATCCGGCATCCATGGCACCATCTACAACTTCCAGAAGATGGACGGCCAAGATGGCACCATGTGGTGCCATCTTAGCCGCCCAAATGGCCGCTTGCATTTTGTGAAGGCCCCCCCCGATCGCTCTCCGCTGTCAGATGGAGATCCAACGGCTGTGGTCACTCGTGCTTAAAAGCATCCTTGCGACCATTTCATCCGTGTAGCGCAGCGGTGACGCAGCTGCGGGTGAGGCAGAGGTCGCGGGTTCGAGCCGCGGCGAGGGGCTGGAAGGTGCGGGCAAGCGGGCGCAGACGAGCGTCAGATGGAGATCCAACGGCTGCGTGCAGCCAATAGCGCCGACGCGTTATTGGACGCCCGCGCGTAACGTGCGATCGCATGTGCCAGGCGGGTGGGCTGCAGCAGATTTATCCATCACTAAAGACCCCTCATTTACTATTTTCAAGTTGTAATGTCCATTTTGCCCCCACTCCTTGCAACTATAAAAGGAGACCCCTTCCATACGAAATTCTCATCCCTTCTTTCTCCTCTCTACCCCTCCAAAGCTCAAAAGAAGCTTGTCCCACACCCGGGATGCTTCTTACGAGATAAAGTCCAATTTTCGTTCGCCTTTGGAAGCGGATCCCGCGACGACGACGGCATGCTGCTCCATTCCCGTTCTTCTACTTCGCCCTCCTTCGTCCTGCTTCGTTCTCCTTCGTCCAGGCGTCATCCCGTCCGGCTCGTCTTGCAAGCAATCGTCGAGGAGGATAACTTCTCTCTCCCAATCTTATTTAAAGCTTTTCTAGTGTAGAATTTTCCTGCTTTATAGTGTAATTGATTTTCCGCTTTCTAGTGTAACCTTTATAAACAGTTGAAATATTGAATGAATGTTCTCTCTCTCTCTCTTTCTCTCTCTCTCTCTGTTTGATAGCGCCATTGTAATTATATCACCTTACTTATAAAAAAATTCTAAGAAAATATATAATTGCGAATATAGATCAACGTAGCCTCCCTATGTTCGACCCTGAATTATTTTCGGTATAAATTTTATTTGTTGAACATGAATTCTTCACTTTTTGAACTACAACGACAGGTTTTCCAAAACCAATCTCGTAAGCATAGCGATTCGTGAAAAATTCCGTTCAACATTTTGGCGCCGTTGCCGGGAGGGCAACGATCTTTGATTTCTCTTCGCATTTTGTAACTTACAAATCATTTACCTCACTTTTCTCCTTTCTTATTGTAATTGCAGGTACTCTTTTGAGGCAAACAAAAGCGGTATATTGGATTAAAGTGCTGTGGAAGGTTTTGTAAGTTATCCCCCATTCTTTCCCCGTCCATAGATTTCATTCGTCACATTGAATTCAAATTCCAATTAACCTAGGTGTTTGCATAAATCCTAGGAATAGTTTGGTTGTTTGGATTTCCACTCACATTCATTCCACCTTCATTTATATAAAAAAATAAAAAGATAATTTTGTGGGGCAATTTTCAACAAATACACAATGTACACCCACATTTGAAGGCACTTAGCCGAATTAATTTGTTTCTACTCAACCGGGTTCTGATATGTGGGACCGGTACACATAAAGCAACACATAAAAGAGTAGAAATCATTCTAGGTTAACCATCTTTGTGTGCCTAACTTAGTGGTGCATTTGTAGCCAGTTGTTTGAGTTGTTTGGGCCGCACCACTTCAAATAAAATCAACTCATCACGTAGCTGCCAATTAGGTTCAACTCTTAGGAATTTACCAGGCACTCCACATTCTTTTTAAACCTTAAAGGAAAACATCTTCACCTGTGCTTGTAAAACCTGGTGTGCCAATGAAACTTGATTGAAAGTACCTAAAGTTGAATCTTAAAAGCTACTAAGCAAGATTTGAATCTTAAAATTCATCACATCAAAAACAATCTTGCTTGAAAACCACTGGTTGTGCACTCACACACAAATCAATCAATCATTAAGGGCACAACCCATTTAAAGGGCCCATCACATTCCAAAGCACATTCAAACCTAGACCTAAATAAAATAGAGTAGACGTTGGCCTTAAGGATTGGACTCGCTCTTTAGAACTCAGAACGAGATTATTTTCGATTAGTCTGTTTCTACTGTTCAATCTGATGTCTAACTAGGGGAGCAGAGTCAAACGATCGCGGCTGGGGGGTACACTAGGAACTGGAGGCACAAGCCGAAGGAAGAACCTTCTCCCCAGTTCCTCCTTCTAACTGGTTGGAGCGAACAGACGGAAGTAGATCAAATCGTTCCTTTATCCTAAGACGGGTTTTGAGAGTCTGTAGGTCTATAGGCTAACCCATTTAAGAATAGGTTTGATTGTTTGTATTGCAGGGCACCTTTCTTCCTCCCGTGTATCATGAATCCTTCCACATATTTCACGCATTCCCGCTCTTTCCCTCCTGTTGTAAATTATCCTCAACATGATGATTATCCCAACTCGTATTGTAATCAACCATCAGTTAGTTGGGATAATTCGGATTGGGGATACAATTCTGGACCCCCGTGTTTTGGGTCTAACCCTGAACACTTTTATTCTGATTTCTATCCTTCT
This sequence comes from Thalassia testudinum, assembly GCA_037157565.1. NCBI lineage: Eukaryota > Viridiplantae > Streptophyta > Magnoliopsida > Alismatales > Hydrocharitaceae > Thalassia > Thalassia testudinum. The sequence goes on along the minus strand of JAZHRO010000014.1, from coordinate 122,455,992 downwards.
CAGAGCTACATCGATTATAGATCGCCTTCCTTTCATGCATAACCTAATACGATCTACAATCAAGAAGGATACACTGATCCTTACCCATCCTCTGATTTCACTGCCTTTAGGTCATCACCATCTTTTCAACAATCTGAAATGACCTATCATTAGGAAGGGTATAACGAATCTCAATTCGTTAATTCCTCTGCATTGATGTCAAACCCGCCCAACCCTGAACCAACTCATTTGGTTCAGGTTAATAAGGTTCAAGATAAGGTTCTGGCTAACTTGAGGAATATCATTCAGTCTTTAGAAGTTCAGCCAATACCTTGCATTGAGAGATTGGAGCCCCTGATTGAAATGATTGATGATTTAAACAAGTCTTTGTTGGATTGGCTCCAGGATTTTAAGGATAAGAACCCGGGTGAGTTTCTACTTGGGAAATTAGAGAAATTGAGGATGAGATCGTGGTTGCTTTGATTCAATCTTGGAATAATTCCCAGGATGAACTCTCTTCAGGAAAGCCAATGACTGAACCTGCTCAGGCACCTGTTGGGGGGGACACGTGTTGCGAGGCTGACCAGATTGAATTAAAACAACCAATTAAGGATGATCTGATTTCTTCGCCTGAGATCCCTAAGCCGGGTTACGAGGAAACGCATGTCTCCTTGGAACACAAAGTGACAAATGATTTTGGGACATACATTGATACGGATCCTGATGGTGAAGATTCAAGTTGCGAAGTCTCACGCGAGTTTTCTGAACATGATTTCTGTGAGACGATTGAACTCGAGGAATCTGATAGATCAATTGATAGCCCAATAACTGAGGACACTGATCTTATTAGGGCACACATTACGGATCCAGAATCACATTTTCTGGAGGAATCAATTCAATGCCCTGATTATCAGTTACACCCTGTTGAGCTCATTGATGATTCTAATTCTGAGATAATTAGACCCAAGTCAATTTTGATTCTGCCACATCATTTAGACTTGGAGATTTCAGATGGGGTGATGAATATACAAGAGGTCCTGGAATTTGATACGCTAAATGAGGAGGATAGGAGCTGGGAAGTTTTGATTTGGGAAGTTAATTCTGGAGGAAATGGAAGATTGAGTGGAAGGGTTCCTTTTAAGTTGAAACCATCAAATCAGAACCCTTACAACATTTGTTTCAAGGATGTTCAACCCAAGTACACATCCAATGATTATCCTTCTGAGCTTCAATTCTCTGTAACCCGACTTTTTGGTCTTGGGTTGCATCCTCAGAAATCGCAGGCCCGATCCCACTTACATTCTGATTTTATGTTTTGGGTAACTTTTATCCAGAACCTAAGATATTCTCGATTATGGGGTGTGGGTCAGCACCACAATCTGGTCCACATCTGTGGACCCCTGCTGACAGGTCAGAGGATTCTTCTGTTCATTCTAATTCTGACCTGCACATGTGAATTCTTCATTTCTTTTCTTTGTATAGTGCGCCTAGCTGAAGGCACTAAACTCAGTACTTATACAGTTCTTTTTCATTTTCATCTTGGAGCGGACCTGATATTCACGCAATTCAGGTGCTTTCTACGCTTTTCCACTCTGTTTTATATCTTTTTAATACAATGAGGACATTGCATTAGATAGGCATGGGGGGGTGGATATTCATCTCTGAATTCATTCGTCACCTCCGTAGATTTGTTTATTTTCTTTTATAAAAAAAAAATTCAGAATTAGGAAAGAGAATTTAGGTTGAAGAAAATTTTCAATCTTAGGAAATACTATATTTTGATTTGAACACAAAGATCCTTCAGGTCTTTGGACTTAATCAGCCTGTGTATCCACTAAAATGTGGATTTGTCTTTCGAGTCATCGCCATCTTAATTCTTTCGTAATTGGAATAAATAAGTTTGGGTGATAAGTACACGACTTATCAACCCACCCTCTAATTTGAGGGAATTTCGAGTCTTAAGCATCTACACACTTTCTTTGCACTAACTCATTGTTCGGCGATTTTTACAGAAATTGGATAGCTAATGAACCTTCTAGGGTGATATGGCTGGCAAGTTATCGTGGGTAACAGCCCATAGGTAGGTTGTCCAGAGCCCAGTCACTGGACCTTTCTCTTTTTCTTGCCCTTAGGTAAATCTTAGACCAGGGAAGCCACCTATTTAAAAAAAAAAAAAAATCAAAAAGAAAAGGAGAAAAGAATAAAAAGAAATAAGCCACACTTCGCCGCACGAGTATGGCTGGCAAGTTGTCGGTGGTAACAGCTCATCGACCGGTTGTCCAGAACCTAGCTCAGAAAATGCACTAAAAATTCCCAAAACACTTAGGAAGAAGCCAAGAAGTAGAATAAACCGGGGAGATATACACTGGATTCACCCTTGTGTTGACCCCGTAAAAAAATAAAAGTAGGGTGAAAGCTACCGGTTGTAAAGATACACCTTTAGGCAGAATTCTTTTTGAGGTCACCTAGATGTGTAGAAATCCGAAGTCCGTCATAATTGTCAGTCAACGAGTCTATCACAAATCACAATAAGATGCTTAAAGCTTAGGGTTATCATCAAATCTTGGGTGAGTTGAATGGCCATAGAAAGCCACTCTTAAACCCTAAAATTCAAAAATCCAAAAAAATTAGAAAAGAGTAAAAAGAAAAAGAAATTTTTCTTTGAATAAGGCGAGGGCTTGAGGCGGTCTGCATTTTGGTTGATACCCAGGTACTGTTGTGTCTTTGAAAGTTCAGTTCCTAAGTAGACAATTTCTTAATGATTGAAAAATAACTCAAGTCCAAATAATCTAACCTAATTCTTTTATAAATAGCATATAGTTTTTGCTAGGGACTAGCAAATCATAGGCATGGGGGTATGATGTAAACACATTTGCACTACTTAAGATGTCTATTTATGCATGTTCTTAAGCATAGGATTGCATTTCATGATATAAATATTGCATTACATGCATCATCTTGCATTTAGAATACTTTGAATAAAATGGAGGTTAATTGTCTCTTTTATGTGCTTGGACGGGGCAAATATTTTATCAGGGCCTCGGATCAAAGATCCAACCATATGGATGTGAGCAGGGCGACGATTGGAGTTCAACGACTCCAAGATCGCCTTAATCAGGCATCCGTAGCATCAGATAGAGACTGGGGAACCCTAGAAAATCAAGGGCAGGATGGTGAAAATCCACACTTCAGACGACAAATCCGACCGCACGGATGAATTCGAATCGACGATCGCAGCCCAATGACACAAAAATCGAGTCAATTCGACATCCGTGGCACCATCTCCAACTTCCAGAAGATGGACGGCCAAGATGGAGCCACGTGGCGCCATCTCAGCTGCCCAAACGGCCGCTTGCATTTTGTGAAGGCCCCCACCCGATCGCTCTCCGCCGTCAGATGGAGATCCAACGGCTGTGGTCGCTCGCGCTTAAAAGCGTCTGCGCGACCATTTCGTCCGTGTAGCACAGTGGTGACGCAGCCGCGGGCGAAGCAGAGGTCGCGGGTTCGAGCCACGGCGAGGGGCTGGAAGGAGTGGGCGAGCAGGCGTGGACGAGCGTCAGATGGAGATCCAACGGCTGCTCGCGCCCAATAGTGCTGACGCGCAATTGGACGCCCGCGCGTAACGTGCGATCGCACGCGCCAGGCGGGCGGGCTGCAGCGGATGAAGGCGCGATTTTAAGCCATCCGATCTCATGATCGGACGGCTGAAAATCAATGGACGTGCGTGGGCGTTGCGTGCGCGAGCAGCTGAGCGGGCGCGCGCGAGCCACCCATGTCGCCCACGAAGGGAGCTTTAGTGATTGATTTATCCTTCACTAAAGACCCCTCATTTACTATTTTGAAGTTGTAATGTCCATTTTTCCCCCACTCCTTGCAACTATAAAAGGAGACCCCCTCCATATGAAATTCTCATCCCTTCTTTCTCCTCTCTACACCTCCAAAGCTCAGAAGAAGCTTGTCCCACTCCTGGGATGCTTCTTGCGAGATAAAGTCCAATTTTCGTTCCCCTTCGGAAGTGGATCCCGTGACGACGACGGCGTGCTGCTCTGTTCCCGTTCTTCTGCTTCGTCCTCCTTCGTCCTACTTCGTTCTCCTTCGTCCAGGCATCGTCCCGTCCGACTCGTCCTCCAAGCAATCCTCGAGGAGGATAACTTCTCTCTCCCATTCATATTTACAGCTTTTCTAGTGTAGAATTTTCCTACTTTATAGTGTAATTGATTTTCTGCTTTCTAGTGTAACTTTTATAAACAGTTGAAATATTGAATGAATGTTCTCTCTCTCTCTCTCTCTTAGTTTGATAACGCCATTGTAATTATATCGCCTTACTTATAAAAAATTCTAAACAAATATATAATTGCGAATATAGATCAACGTAGCCTCCCTGTGTTCGACCCAGAATTATTTTCGGCATAAATTTTATTTTTTGAACACGAATTCTTCGCTTTTTGAACTACAACGACAGGTTTTCCAAAACCAATCTCGTAAGCGTAGCGATTCACGAAAAATTCCATTCAACAGCAGAACTCGAGTATACTGTTGAATTCATTCTTTGGTATGCATCAGAGAATAATTTGATCATTGCGATGCGATACAGTTCAGGGTCCTCCCAGAAGTAGTATTTGGCCTCAGATTTGAGTCTATCCCGTTGTTGCTTGGTCAAATCCTGGGGGATTTGACCAACGGCCAAATAGTTAACAATGTCAGCAAACCCGCGTCGTTGCTGATTTTAATTCGTGAAACACACGTCAACATTTTGGCATCGTTGCTCGGGAGGCAATGCTCTTTGGTTTTTTCTCACGCTTTCCCATATTACTTACATATTTTTCTAATGTATCTTTCTTCTTCGATTTATTGTCTTGCAGGAACTCGATCTACGAGCCGAAGGTGGTAGGTTGGAGTAAAGTGCGTGTAAAGACATTTGTAAGTTATTCCCCCCACCCACCCACTGGATTTCCATTCCTTAACCTAATAGCTCAAACTCAAATCAACTTAGGTGCTTGCATAAACCATAGGATAGATTTGATTGTTTGATTGTCACTTCGCCTCACCTCACCCACCCACATATAATAAAAAATAAAAAAAATACTCTTCACTAGTGGGATTTAATCAAAAGAGACACTTAAAACGCACAAATTCTCATCCGAAAGAGCATAATCACTTTGATTCTACTACTTAACCAGGATCTGACCTATGAACCCAAAACACTTCAACTCAATACACATAAGTGAGCAGAAATCTTAATAGGTTAAACATCTGTGTGCCTTAACTAAGTGGTGCAACAGGACAATTGATTGAACTATTTGGGCCACACCACTTAAGATAAAAGTGACTTATCAGTAGCTTGCCACCTAGGGTTGATTTTTAGGGCTGAACCAGGCACTCCACATTCTTTTTCTAATTTCTAAAGGAATGCATCATCACCAGTGCTTGTAAAACCTGGAGTGCTCTACTGAACCCTTATTGAACCAACCTAAGGATTAAACCCTAAAAGCTACTAAACAAGGTTAAACCCTAAACGACACATCATCAAATAACCTTGTTTGCAAACCCTGGTTGTGCACGCACACACAGTTGAATTGATCATTAAGGGCACAACCCATCTAAAGGGCCCATCACATTCCAAGAGCATAATCATCCAAGCCTAGTTAAACGGAGTAGACGTTGGCCTTAAGGATTGATTCGCTCTTCAGGGCTTAGATTGAGAGTTTTTTTTTATTAATCTCCTACTGGTCCATCTGATACCTAGCTAGGGGAGTAGTGTCAAATGACCACTACTCGGGGTACACTATGAGCTGAAGGCACATGACAAAGGAAGAACCTTCTTTGCAGCCCCTCCCTCTAACTAGTTGGATTGACTGGATAGACGTACACCAAATCGTTTATAATCTGAAGATGGGTCCTGAGAGTCTACAGGTCATTAGGGTAACCCACCTAAGGACAGGGTTGATTGCTTGTATTACAAGGCTCCTTTCTCTCTTCTGATTTCCCACCTATTCTATCATGTATCCTTCCACATCTTACATGCATTTCCCATCCAACCCTCCTACCACCACTTATACCCAAGATGATTACTATCTCGACTCAACTTATAATTACCCATCCATTAACCGAGATAACTTTCACTGGAGATATGATACCGAACCTCAGTGTCAAGGGCCTAACCCGAGACAATAAAACTAACTATTATCCTCCCCACACCTACAATGATTATAAATCTCTATCCTTTGATGACCAAACCAACATGATCTATAATCGGGAAGGATATGATAATTATAACACCTACCCTCCCTAGTATTCCACTGAATATAGGTCACCACCATTCTTTGAAGAACTTAGAATGACCTACTATTAGGGAGGGACTCGAGAACCTTAATATCTTGACCCCTATGGAATGAACCCAAACCCACCCAACCATGAACCGAACCATTTGGTTCAGGGAAACAAGGTCCATGATAGGGTGTTGGCTAACTTGAGGAATACGATCCTATCTTTAGAAGCTCATCCAACACCGTGCACTAAAGCATTGGAGCCTATGATGAAAATGATTGATGAACTTAATAGTTCTATATTGGATTGGCTCCAAGATATTAAGGAAAATGGCCCAGGTGAGTTTCTACTTCGGTAGTTGTCAATGTTGAGGATGAGATTTGTGGTTTCCCTAGTCAAATCTTGAGATGATTCTCAATATGAACCCCCTTCAGGATAGCCAATGTCTGAACCTACTCAGGTGCCTATCGTGGGGATACATTTTTCGAGACTGGGGATGACCAGGTTCGGCTATAGCAACCCATTGAGGATGAATTGATTGATTCACCTAAGATCCCTGAGCTAGGAGCAAGGAAAAATATGTCTCTTTGATCTAGGAAATGATAATTGATTTAGAGACATATATAAATGAGGATCATGAATTCTTTGATTCTGAGGGTGAAGAATCTCTTATTGAAGTCTCACTTGAGCATAAGGAAGATGATTTTAGTGAGACAAACGAGCTTGAGGAGTCTGATGAATCATTTGATAGCCCAATCATTGAAGAGTATGACCATTTTGGGGCTAACTTGGACAATTCAAATCCTGATAATTCAAACAATAGCCCCATTCCCCAACCACACTCTAAAAAATGTAATGATGATATTTTTGAGATCATCAGAGCCAAGTTAATCTTGATTCAGTCACAATTGTTGGACTTCGGTACTTTAGATGGGGTGTACAGCGATTTGGAGGTCCCCAGAACATTGATTTTAGAGGGTAGAAATGTGGAAATGAAAATCTAGGAAGCTACTTCTAAGGGAAATATGATTTTGGATATTAGGGTTCCTGTTGACCTGAAACCACCTACCTTCTATCAGGACCCTTACAATATCTTTTACGTGTGACCCAAGCTTGGAATAATTGACTATCTTCCTGAGCTGAACTATAAGTGGACACCTGATTTTAGTGAATCGAATTAATCCGTTGTCCGACAATTTAGTCTTGTGTTGCACACCACCAAATCGCAAGCTCTGCCACGCATGCACAATAATCTTAGGTTCTAAGTGATTTTCATCCAGAACCTTAGAACCACTCGACCCTGGGGCATGGGTCTGCATCATAATCTAGTCCACATCTATTGACATCTTTTGCTGGCAGGTCTGAGGGTTAATCTTTTCATTTTGATTCTGATCCGCGCTTGTGAATTCTCCATTTCTTTCTTGTATGTACTTTATGCCTAGCTAAAGGCATCAAATTTAGTGTGTGTGTATACTCTCTTCTCTCTGTGGAGCTGATCGAATTTTCACGAAATTCAGGTGATATTCTATTTACTTTGCCCTTTTCATGTCTTTATTTTTACACTGAGGACATTGCATCATTTAGTCATGGGGGGATAGATAATTAATTCCTGAAATCATTTTGTTAACTTTGTAGAATTTCTTTTAGTATCTTAAAACAAAATGAAAATTCGAAAAGAAAACAAAAAGAAATTGGAGAAGAGAACTTAGGCAATTCGAAGTTATTAACTTTAGGAAATGATATGATAGGACCTGAACACTTAGACTCTTCAGGTCTTCGAACTTAATTAGCTTAGGTGTCTACTCAAATGTGGACTTAGTCTCGAGTTCTCACCAAGTAATTTTACGTTAATTTGGTGAATAAATTGGGATGATAAGTACATGACTTATCAACTCGCCCACCAATTTGAGGGGATTTTATGTCTAAGCTGAAAGTTTTCCGGGGCCCTAACAGGAGGGGGTGACGTAACAATTGTTGAAATAAATAATAAACAATCTTCATAAAATAACAATCACACAAAAGGCACGAAGTATTTTTAGGTGGAAACCCAAACCAGGTGAAAACCACCACCTAACCCTCTCGAGTTAGGATTTTCCGATCAACCAAGTTGATCAAAATCCACTAAACCAAATCACTTTAAAACGAGAGTGATTCAACCTCAATTACAACCACGCTACTTAGACGAGGGTAGCGTACCTCAGCCCCTTCTCTCCACGAGAAGGATTTTGTCTCGCGAAGGAGACGAGAATTCACAAAGCGAATACCCAACCAAATAGCAAAGATAAAATAAACAAGTCCTATAGAGCCAACAAAGTAATTATGAACCTAGCTTCTATAGGAATTAGGAAACTCCCCTTTGCCAGGAGTGCGTCGAGTTGATGACGCGGTGCGTGAGCCACGCGACGGTGCAACTTCGCTCTCGTGAACAACGGCAGGAGGCGGGTGCGCAACAGCTTGATGCTCCCAAGAGAATGGAGTTTGAGCATGGAGAGCAAGAGCTAGCTAGGACACAAGAGAGTGGAAAGTGTAATACAAATTGTTTCTTGTGTATCTTGGTGTCTCTAGGTGTGTATTAGTGTATCTACGTGTGTAAAGGCTCCCCTCTATTTATAGAGGCCTTAGGAAGGCTTTGGAAGGCTTGGAAAAGCTTCCATAGCCTTTGGGTACAAAGCTCAAGTGAATCAGCCCGAAATCAGGAACAATCATTGCTCTGACAGGTTATCAGACGTCTAATTATGGCATCAGACGTCTGGAACTTCACTTTAAGACGTCTGATTCCAAGGTCAGACGTCTGATTTTGGGCGGGTCTCTCCCTGACTTGAATCAGATCTAAACAGGGTTCTTGCACAAGTCCATTAGATGACATATAGGACGTCTGGCACTATGTCTGGACATCTGGAAACCTACTTTTATTATGGGAATGGATTTTCCAAACGTTGCAACGGCTAGAAAATCTTTGAGAAGAGATTTTGGGTCAGCCGAGGCAAAACGGTCAATTATCAGACGTCTGCAAAGTCCTATGGACGTCTGATAAGGCTCTAACGGTCATAATCTTGAGTGCTTGCTAAGCCAGCCAACGGTCCACTAATTGGACATCTGGCAAAGTCATCAGATGTCTCCTAAGACGTCTAGTCTAAGGTCTGGACGTCTGATTTCATCAGACAGAACTAACTATGTCTAGCCTAACAGTTATCAGACGTCTGAAATAACAGTCAGACTTCTTAAAATACTTTATCAGACGTCTGATTTGGGAATTAGACGTCTGGAAACTCTGTTTGAACCCTATATTGGTTTTCTAAGTATTCTACAGAAAACCTAAGTATCCTTGGGTTGTGCAAGTGTTCCTAGGACTACTGTCAGGGAACTTTGAGGCTCTTTAACATGAATTATCTAAGGAAATAAAGAGCAACAAAAGAAACGAAAAATACAACAAGTACAAGAGAAGGAAATCTATCCTATTCTTCATTACCTTCCATCTTTAATATATCGCTCCTCGCGAATTTCTTCTGTTCTCCATCAAGCTCCTCCAATCCGTCCTGGATGCGAGCTCGAACTCCATTTAATCACGTATCCATTTGCGATTGACCTGAAATCTAGGACTCAAAGCGCAAATATTAAATGACACGTGTTTTGTTTTCATCTAAACAAATAATCGTGGTGCTCTAGCACCAACATAAGCATCTACATACTATTTACACTAACCTAGTTTCCGGTGGTTTTTACGGAAATTGGGTAGCTAATGAATTGTTTAGGATGGTATGGCTAGCAAGTTGTCAATGGTAACAGCTCATTAGCTTGTTGTCTAGAGCCCAGTGCAAGACCACTCTCTTCATACTGCCTTTAGGTTTATCTAAGACCAGGGATGCCACCAACTTAGGAAAATGAAAAAAAATGTACCCACAAAGAAAAAAAGTAGAAAAGGGAGAAAATAAAAAAATAAAAAAATAAAATCACACTTCACTCCACAAGTATTGCTGCCAAGTTGCCATGAGTAACAGCCCATTGGTTAGTTGTCCAGAGCCTAGCTCACAAAACTGCACAAATAATTCCGAAAACACTTAGGGAAGAAGCAGGGAAGTAGAATAAATTAGGGATATATACACTGGGTTTGCCCTTGTGTTAATCCCATTAAAAACTAAAACAATGTAGGGAGATGGCTATCGATTGGAAAGATAATCCTCTAGGAAGAAATCTTTAAGGTCACCTAGGGTCGTAGAAACCTTAAGTCCGTTTTAACGGCTACCTAGTGAGTCTATTACCCTTTCACAAGATGCTTAGCACTTATAGTCCTTTTCTAGTCTTGGGTGGGTCCAGTAGCTGTAAAAAGTTATCCTAAAACTCTCAAACTCCAAAAGTCCAAAAAAACTAGAAAAGGAGAAAAATAAAAAAATGTATCTTCCCTTTTCAAATAAGGCGAGGACTTAGGTGATCTGCATTCTAGCAGACACCCAAGTACTATTGACTTTTTGTAGTTTAGGACCTTAGTTGAAATTTTCTATTGTTAATAAATGAGTTAGGCCTAAGCGATTGAGTCCTAATTCTATTTTTATGCATAGCATGTAGTTCAATTTTGCTAAGGACTAGCAACAGATAGGCATGGGGATATGATGTAGACTAATTTAATTAGGTTAAAATGCCTATTCATGCATGTTCCTAGGCTTAGATTTACATAGCATGCATCATCCAGCATTTAGAGTAGTTGCGTATATTTTAGGTTAATTACGTCCTTTTTCTGGCTAGGAGGGAAGGAGGTCTATTTCAAGGCCTCAGATGGATGATCTGACCATATGGATCTGATCAGGATGATGATTGGAATCTAACACCTCCGAAATCATCTAGATCGGAATCCTATAGCACCTTATGCAGTCCGAGGAACATCAACAGCCAGGGGGCAATGTGACATCTTTGTGGGATTTGGATGAGAAATCTGACAGTATGGATGGATCCAGAGTGACGATTGCAATCCAGCCATGCAAAAATCACCTTGATCCGAGCACTGTGGCACCCTACATAATAGAAAGAAGGTGAACGACCCAGATAACGCCACGTGGCACCATCTAGACTGCCCAATATCGACCATGCCCCATGAGTTGAAGGAGAGCCAAGCCAAATTGCAACCGTTGGATCGAGATCCAATGGTCGAGGGCTCGTGCCATCTGATCACTCCACTTGACAATCCAATGCCTCAACACAGCAGGTAGAGCTTCCTTTCCCATCCAATGAGCGTGCGTTTGAAGCCTGGACGTTGTGCCCAATTTCGTGAGCATGGGCGTACTTCAATTGCATCGATTGGATGCTGTCAACTGGCGAAAGCTTCTCCATGTGGTGCTACTCGATGTGCACGATTCGTGCATGCAAGATTTGATGCGTCGGCGGGTGTGCGACCACACGTGCAAGTAGGCGCGAACTCAAGCATGCAATCTGGAGCGCCCATCAAAGATCCAACGGTCGTGCTTCATCTAGGCCTCGCCAACTGCTGTGAAGTGTGGCTGTGTTTGTGAGTTGGCACGAACCTTCAACAACAGCCTGGGCGGGAGTTTAGTGACACTTGTAGCCATCACTAATTGCTTATAGGCATGAGGACAAGTACAGGCGTGAGTGGTGGGGCCACGATCTTCAGTGACAGCTGTAGGGGTCTTTAGTGATGCTTGAAGCTATCACTACAGCCCTCTACATGAATTTCTTCCTCTTTTCTCCACTATAGAAGGACCCCTACACCCCCCATTCCTCTTCATCTCTACATACTTTACTCCCATCTACTCCTAAGCTCTATTAGCCAACCAAAGCTCCATTAGAGCTTACTCTCAAGCTCCAAAGGCCTCCTATTAGTGTAATATTCCTATTTCCTACCAAATATTCATCCTTCATCCCACCACCTTCATAGGTTGCCTTAGAGTTGTCTTCCCACCTCCATTCCGATCGAAGATCGACTTTGTCTCCTCACCTTCATTCCAGAGCCTCGGTGAAGCATTCCTCTACCTGGCATCTTGCTGCACATGATCTGCATCATCCTGCATCTCACTTCCTTCATCCAAGCTTTCGCCAGGCACCATCGTCTCTCCAAATAGCCGATTCAGGAGATTTCCTCTCACCCCTATCTCTTTTTTGCCTTTGTAGATTATTGTAATAAACATCGGAGTCATATCTCATATTTGTTCCATCTCATTTTATGAACTTATCTTGCCTGTCTTTTTATTTGAAAAACACAAAAACAACAAAACCTCAAAATGCCAAAAAGAAACAAAATGAAGCACAGTTTTCAAACAAAGTAAATGATGCCTCCCTGTGTTCGACCCGGGACTCCTTGGAGTTTCTATTATAAATTGTATTTGATAGATGCGTTTTGTGAGCTACAACAATGGGTTCTCCAAACCTTGATTTTAGTTTGCGAAACATGCATCATCAGTGAAGAACTTGCCCCTAGTGCAACTAACATTGACATATAAGGTAATTTGTCTAAAGTATTAATCCATAACCATAAATATAAATAATTAAAGAAACTCTTAGTTGTCTATTTTGTATAAATTTCCTTTAAATTATTTTATCTTTTTATCAAAGCTGAAATTCGTTTATATTGCAAAATTGAAATTTATTTTATTGCCTTCTCATATAGTTTCTTTGCTTTATCATACTGTTTATGCACAGTTTGTGGACCATTTCGTCGCTATGGTAAGTTTCTTACTACTTTTTTCTTTAAAATGTTGTTATCATGTTAAATGTAGGGTGTGCCCACTTAGGTTTACTTTTTGTGTGGGGTATGCCCACTTAGATTTATTTTTTGTATATTGAATGTTTTCTATTGAATGTGGAGAAGAATAACGAGAAAGGGAAATGGAGGAAAGAATGGAGGAGAAGGATAAAGGAGAAGGGAGAAGCAGAAGTAGAGGAAAGAGGAAGGGAGAACAGGAGGGAAATGAAGGGGAGGATAAGGGAAATGGAGGGATGGGAAGGGGAAAGGGGAAGGGAGAATGGGAATGAGAAGAAAGAGGAAGGGAGAAATGGAGGGAAATGAAGGGGAGGATAATGGAAACAGAGAGATGGGAAGGAGAAGTGAGAAAGAGAAGGAGATGGAGGAAGGGAGAAGTGGAGGTAAATGAAGGGGAAGGGGGAAGAGAAAAAGAGAAGAAGAAAGAAGGGAGAAGGGGAGGGAAATGGAGGGGATGGGAAGGGGAAAGGGGAAGGGAGATATCAATTCATTTTCAACTTCATTTATATATGCTTATTTCATTGTCATTTATTTGTATGCTTACTTTATATAGGATTCTTGAAATATCACAATATATAGGGGAAATGTTGTCAATTTTCTTTTTTTAAAAAATTGATTATTTGTGATGTTTTTACGTAGTTTATTTTAAAGAAGGCTAATAGGAGTCGCTGGGAGGAGGCTCAGGCCTCCTAGCAGCCTAAGGCCCCTCCAACAGCCTGAGGCCCCTCACCAGCAACTTTAGCCTCAGCCTCAAGCTCACCACCGGTAGCAGCCCACTCTAAGCTACGCACCTCGTTGGCAGTTTTTGTGGCCTGGAGATGTGGCTCGATATTTCCAAAGTCAAAGGAGGGGAGGTAGGGGAAGGGGAAGAGTCCTATGCCTCCTAAGACAGATCTTCTAGCAGAGGATTTTTACTATGAGGAGGATGCTACCGCTGATGAGGAGGAGATGAATAGCACTTCAATTGATGATGAGGACGTTGGCTTCGATGATTAGCTAGAGCAGACGGCCGACCCAGATCCTTCTTCAGCTAGGATGTTCTGCATGACTACCACCCTTTCGCAGTTTAGATATGAATTTAAGGTTTTGTAAATGTTATGATTTATTTCTTTCTTTGTTATTTAATTTTATGTTATAATTCTGTCTTATTGGTTCATGTAGGGGGAGAGGTCCCACGTAGAATAGGGACTTAGAGAGAATTCTACATGGGGTCCGCATTTTAGTGTGGATCACACCAGCAAAGGAAGTAGTGGACTATCCTCCATTAGTCAGTAGACTAGGTACGCTAACAAAGGCGATCATCCCACTATCCTACTTCGATTGGAAGAAGGTGCCAAAGGACCTGAAAATGCAGCTCATTCGAGAGTTAGAGGTAATTGGTAAAAATTAATAACTTATGTACATTGCTTTATTTAAATTTAAATTATGTAACAATTTATGTTCTCTTACTAATGCAGGCCACCTTCAATTGGGAAAATGATCCGAACATCGCCAAATATATAACCTTAAGCTTGCAGCGAGGATTCATAAACATTGGAGATTGGAGATGGAGAATAAGGTAAAAGATAAATTTTAACTGTATTTGTTTATTTCCTTTACCATAATTCAAATATTATTTCTAACATTACAATTATATTTTTTAGTATTATAAGAATAGAAATCATGATGAGGCATTGCATAATGCGCCTCCTTTGATACAACCGCACACTTGGAAGGAAACATGCGAGCATTGGCATGATCCAGCGATGCAGGTAAAAGTATTTCATATGTTATCATTTATTGAATTAATTTCTAAGTTAATAAATTGTACAATTATTTCAGAAGCAGGGCAAGAATAATAAAGAAAATAGGGCTAAGGCTCCACTGAAGACCTATGTCTTGGGTAGGTGGAGCATAGAATCAATGAAATCCATATATGTAAGTACCTTTAATTATTACTTTATTTTAAATCATACAAAAATTTCTAATTTTTTTAAAATTAACTGTTTCAAATTATTGTAGTTCGCCAAGCATCAAGGTGCCCAGCTTGATCAAGTGGGAGTATATGAAACCACTTAGAGCAAGATGTGTGATGATGGAAATAGAGAGTGGCTTCACCACACATACCAACAGACACATGCATGTTAGAAAAGATAATACTTTTATTTGATTTTGTAATTATATAATTAAATGAAATTACTTAACGTAATTCAGTAACTTTCAGGATAATATGATAAACTTAATGTTTCCTCATGAAGATGCCAACTCTACCATAGTTTAGCAACCACTGACAGCAAAGGAGGCCTACCAGACCATCATGCCACCTGAGCATGGTCGATACATCCGTAGCGTAAGAAGTAAGACCATCTCAGGGTGGTGTGGGAGAAGGGGATCATAATCCTCTTCAGCTAAGGTGCATGAGATGAGGAAGGAGATTGCGGCATTACGCAGCGAAGATGAGGAGAATGCCCAGAGAATGAGCTGACGATGCTAGTCAGGGACAACGCGATGCAAACCAAGGAATCCGACACAACCATCAAGGACCTACTGGCATTAGTTCAGAAGGAAGATATTGATCACGCATCCCTTCATCAGTATAGAGATCATTGTGAAAAGGATGATTTAGGTGGTAGCGGTGCTGGAGGCATTGGTGCCATAGCATGATTATTTTTTTATATACATTACCATTTGTAATCAACTCTATATATGTTATTTCATATATGAAATTTTTATTTTGATTTCATGTATTTTAATTAGATGGAAAAAATGTTTTAAGTTGTGTGATTGACTATATTTTTACTAGATTTGTAGTTCTTTAGAGGCCTTCCGCATAAATTAAACAAATTTTTTAAAAAAATGCTTTCTCGACCATGTTTAACGAACGATAATGTTAGCTTTGTCAACTGTTACGTAAGAAACATCGACAATATTAGTATTCTCGATCGTTTGAAATCGGACCATAATATTGGAATTTCCAACCGTTATATACGAAGGGTCGAGAATATTAATATTCTCAACCGACCACAAGCGGACGACAATACAAACATTCTCGACCATTATTCATAAACGGTCAAGAATATGATCTTAGTCGATTGACAAAATACTGGTCGAGGTAAATATTTTCGTCGACCATTTATTTGTAACGGTCGAGAAAAAGCTTTTTGAACCATGGAAGGCAGACAAGAGAAATAACCAAACGTCGAGTGGTGGTCCTCCTTTTTCTCGACAATTTTGTTAGAAAATGGTCAAGAAAAGCCAATGGCGACAGTACATTCCTCGACCCTTTTTTTCAACGGTCATTTGAACATTGCTGACCATTTTTAATGGTCGGCAATACTCAATATTCTTGTAATGATAATCGGTGTCCTACTCAGATTTTCAAGAGTATCCATGTCTAATACAATGAAGTCCACTGGGAAGTAGACATCTTGTATCCTATCTAGGACATCCTCGAGAACTCCTCTTGGAGACTTAATTGATCTGTCAACCAACTGAAGGGTCACCTTAGTCGATTTGAGCTCGACTTCATCGAAATGATCCAGTACGAATGTGGGGATTAGATTTGTGGAGGCTATTAAATCCAATAAAGCTCGATCAAACTCCAGGTTGCCTATCTTATAGGAGATCAGAGCGGTCCCAGGATCTTTCATCTTCTATGGGAGCTTGCTCAACATGATAGAGCTGGTTTGGTCAAACAACACAATCGGACTCCTGCCTTTGTCTTGCAGCTTACGGTTTGGGGTATGTAAGTCTTTCAGAAATCATGCATAAACTGGTACATAGCGGATCACATCCATCAAGGAGATGTTTATGTGGATGATAAACACACATGAATTCATGATAAAATGCTTATTTATGATAGTTCCTAGGCTAAGCATTACATATCATGTTATAAATACTACATAACATTCATCGCATGGCATTTAGGATAGTTGTATATTATGTACATTAATTATATCATTTGACGTGGCTAGGAGGTAGTACGACATCCATACAAGTTTCGGATGGAAAATCTGACCATACTGATGGATCCGGAGTGATGATCACATTCCGGCAATGCAGGAATCTTCTCAATCTAAGCACCCTGGCACCCTATCCAAAATAAAGAAGAATGGATGGCCCAGATGGCACCACATGGTGCCATCTCGGCCTCCCAACATCGGCCGGCAATGCCAGTTCCCACCTCTCCATCATTCGTGATGTTCGTTTTCAGCCGTTGGATCTTGATCCAATGGTTGAGAGGCCTCTGCACCGCACTCCACTTTGCGACTCAAGGGAGAGCCTAGCGTAGTGGCTAATCATCTTCTGTTGATCAAGCAGTGCGGGTTTGAGACCCACGGATGCCTCAAATCAGAAATTGGAGGCATGCACATGCTTGGCCAGTCGCAATGCTGTGCAAGCACGCATGCGTGCATAGCTAGCATAGCGCCAGAGCAGCTCTAGCGTGCAAGCGTGCATGTGTGACCAGGGGCATGTGATGTGAGGACCAGCTACAGGCGTGAGTGGGCATGTGCTTAGTTGTTCGCACGCCAACAAGGCCAATTGTGTGCGTGAGCGGGCATGAGCTGCCTACAGAGACACCTACAGTGACGACCTAGAGGTCACTAATAGTTCCATGCCTGTTCAAGCTTCTTCACCTCCACAATAAAAGGACCTACACCCCCTCCATTCCAAGGCATCTCTATCTACTCTACTCCCTCCTACTCCCAAGCTCTAGCAAGCCTACCAATGCTCTATCAGAGCTTCCTCTCAAGCTCCCAAGGCACCTATTAGTGTAACGAAACTCTGCCCCACCAAATACTCCTCCGTCTTCTCATCCCCAATCATAGGTTGACTTGGAGCCATCCTCCCACATCCATTCTGGTAGCTGATCATCTCTGCCTTCTCACCTCCATTTCGGAGTTGCGCTGAAGCTTTCCTCTACCCAACTTCCTCCCGCATCTTGCCTCCGTCGTCCAGCTTCCCAACTCCTTTGTCCAAGATTTCGCCTGGCACCGTCGTCTCATCGAACAGTCGCTTCAGGAGATTTCTTCTCACGTTCCCCTCTTTTTATGTTTTCTAGATTATTGTAATTGTCATTCATGCAGTATATCATATTCGATTCTATCTCTCTCTTGTGATTGCTTGTCATTTTATTTCAAAAATAATAAAAAAAGACAACCTCAAAACACCAAAAAGAAATAAATTAAAGCATGGTTTTCATACAAAGTAAACGTCGCATCCCTGTGTTCGACCCGGGAATCCCTTGGAGTTTTGGTATAAATTATATTTGATCATGAGTGTGGCAACTATGATGACGGGTTACTTGTAACATCGATTTCAAACACGCGAAACCCGTGCGATCAGTGGACTTGTTCAAAGAGCTTCACAAAGTCTTCCTCAAGTGCCTCGGGTTTGGGTTTCCTATTTCCTTTGGTCAAGGTCTTAGGAAATGGAACCTCTGTTAGTTCTCATGGTTGGTTCAGGCTTTGGATCTAGGATAGGTGTATCCTGGATGACCATCCTAAGGGTAGGCTCTGAACTACCAGGGTTGGAGTGGCTAGGATAAGGTGGATTCAAAGTCATTTTGCCACTACTTGTAGCAACAACATTTAGTATAGCTTGGATTGGGTTCGAAGTCGACAAGAGTGGTGGTTGCTGCCAATATCTTGCATACAATGTGGAAGCCTCCATCCTGTCAAGTGTTGGAGCAGAAAGGGGTTGAGAGAAGTAATAAGCTTGGCCCTGATTTGGGTTCATAACACTCCTCTATTTTGACACATTATTCAGATTCGGCAGAGGATGGGAAGGGAGTGCACGAAGTTGGCGAGTCCCAGTCAATTGTGCAAGTTGATTTCAAACCTCTGTGATCTCTTCATTGTGCTATTTCTGCATAGTCTCATTAGTTTTCTGGGTGTCAGTCAAAGACTGCAAAATCAAGCTCATTTGATCTTCCTTGGTAGGCATGGTGATAAACACACACGAATTCATGATAAAATGCTTATTTAAGATAGTTCCTAGGCTTAGCATTGCATATCCTGCTATAAATACTGCATAACATCATTGCATGGCATTTAGGATAGTTGTACGTTTTGTATATTAATTCCTTCATTTTACATGGTTAGGAGGCATGAGACATCCTTATGGACTTCGGATGAAAAATCTGACCATACGGACGGATTTGGAGCGACGATCGCAATCCGACATCATAGAAATCACCTCGATTAGAGCACCGTGGCATCCTCTGCATGCAATGAAGGTTGGACGATCCATATGGTGCCACGTGGCACCATATGGAGTGCCCAAAGCCACCAACCATGTCTCCAAGGGCTGCACATCAAGTGATCTCAACCGTTGGATGAAAATCCAACGGCTGATAACCCGCCCCTACCACATGGCCACAACTCCTCTTCGCAACACACCTGCAGACATGCCGCAACGGTGGCTGCGTTGGATCGCAAGGGAGGGCCATAGGTTTGAATCCCCATAGATCCCCCACCCTCAATAAAGCTGGCGTGCAATGCAGCCAACGAATGCGTGTGTATGCAGTAGCAGTGGCAACATAGCGCCAGCACGCACCAGCAGCGCACGCGTGCGCACACGCTAGGCAAGACCTCTACGCAATCTACGTGCATGGGGTGGGCACATGCTCTATTCGTGCCAGCCTTCAATGACAGCTTGGCAGACATACAGCGACGCTTATAGCCATCGCTAATTATTCGCATGCCAGCAGGGCCAGCTATAGGCGTGAACTGCCTATAGCGACACTTCCAGCAACGACTTGAAGGTCACTAAAGGTCCCATGCCTATTCAAGCCTCTTTTCATCCACTATAAAAGGACCAACACCCACTCCCTTCTAAGCCATCTCTACCTACTCTACTCCCACCTACTCCCAGGCTTTAGCAAGCCTACCAACACTTTGCTAGAGCATGCTCTCAAGCTCCCAAGGTGCTTATTAGTGTAACGAAACTCTACCCCACCAAATACTCCTCTAGCTCCCAACCTCATTCATAGGTCACCTTGAAGCCGTCTTCCCACCTCCATTCCGGTAGCAAATCACCCTTGCCTTCTCACCTCCATTCTGGAGCTGCGCTAAAGCTTTCCTCTACCTGACGTCCTCCCACATCTCACCTCTGTCATCCTGCTTCCCAACTCCATCATCCAAGCTTCTGCAAGGCATCATCGTCTCCCCGAATAGTCACTTCGGGAGATTTCTTCTCACCTCCCTAGCTTTTTATGTTTCCTATATTATTGTAATTGACATTCATGAAATATAACAGATTCAATTCCATCTCTCTTGTGATTGATTGTCATTTTATTTCAAAAACAAAAAAAAATAAAACCCTAAAGCACCAAGAAGAAACAAATCAAAGTGTAGTTTTCATACAAAGTAAATGTCACCTCGCTATGTTCGACTCTGGACTCCCTTGGAGTTTTGGTATAAATTTTATTTGATAGACGAGTTTTCCATCTACAACGATGGGTTACTCGTAACCTTGATGTCAAACACGCTAAACTTGTGTGATCATTTTGGCATCATTGCCGGGGAGGCAATGAAATTTAGTTTATTATTTTCTGCACTTCTTTGCATTTACATAGCACTAACCCCTCTTGTTTTTGATCTACTATCTTGTAGGGACCCTAGCATGGAGATCAAAGTGCGATAGACTGGAGTAAGGTGCGGGTAGAGTGTTTCATAAGTGTTCCCCACATTCCCCCTTCACTAGTTTCATTTCACCACACCCATAACCAAGACTTAATCTACTTAGGTGTTTGCATAAATCCTAGGATAGAATTGTTTGTCTTGTTTGCCACCTTCACCCATCTCACCCACATCTTATAAAAAAATAAAACAAAAAGAAACTTTCTCTGGGACGGATCAATTTGCACACTTTATACACCCACATTAGAGGCACATGACCTGACTTGATTTTCATCTACTAAACTAGGATTCCGACCTGTGGACCCGGTACACGAATTCAACACATAAAAGAGTAGAAATCATATTAGGTTAATCACCTTTTTGTGCCTTAATCGTGGTGCATTTGAGCCGATTGATTGAATTATTTGGGTTGCACTACCTAATCTAAAAGAGGTTCATTTTGTAGCTGCCGCATAGGATTCAATAACTAGGTCAAGCTAGGCACTCCATATTTTTCTTCATTTCTAAAGGAAAATACTTGAACACATGCATTAAAAATAAACTTGGTTTGTCTCACAAAACTTGGTTGAAAACACCTAATATTTGAATTGTAAAAGCTATTAGGCTAGATTCGAACTCTAAAACTCACCTCATCATTAATAATCCTGTTTGAAAACCTCTTGGTTGTACACATTTGCACATTCTCAAACAAACCATTAAGGGCCCATCACATTCCAGAAGCACCATTGTCCTAAGCCTAACTAAAATTGAGTAGATGTTTGACTTGAGGACTGGTTCGCTCTACGGGATCCAAATTGAGATTATTCATGATTAACCTACTTATACAAGTCAATCAGATGTCTAGCTAGGGGAGTAGTGTCAAACGATCGCGGCTGGGGGGTACACTAGGAACTGGATGCACAAGCCAAAGGAAGAACCTTCTCCCCAGTTCCTCCTTCTAATTGATCGGATTGCCTGGACATAAGTAGAGTAAATCATCCATAATCTTAGGATGGATTCTGAGAGTCTGTAGACCTTTAGGCTTCCCCATCTAAGGGTAGGCTTGTATTCTTGTGTTGCAGGGTTCCCCCTCTTCCCTGTCCTTCCAACTTCCTTCCAGTGTATGCTTGGAAGGAGGTCATTGAATCCTAGATTGGAAGGACCTTTAGACCATTGCCGGAGGCGGAGGTTGAGCCTTAGCCAAGCAGATCCCATGGCTGATCAACAACCACCTCCCCCACCCCCGAACCAGGAAGAGCTGATTCAAAGGCAGTTGGAAGAAATGCAGCAGATGCAGCAATGGTTCCAACGTATGAATGGTTAGGGCACTCAGCCCTTGAAGGATTTTTATGATCCTTAAAACTATGGGGAATGTCCCGGCATCATGATTCCCGCCAGGGACATAGAAATCAAGCCCCAAGTCATAAAATTGATTAAGCATTTTCATAGGCTTGTCTTGGAGGACCCATTCCAGCACTTGGAGGATTTGACCACTTTGGTTTAGACCACCAAAGCATAGAAAGTGAATGAAGAGCAAATGATCATGAGGCTCTTCCCCACTCTCACAGGGATAAAGCCGCACATTTGTACTAGACCATAGCAAGGCCGATAGAAACTTGGGCTGCTCTTAAGTCAGCTTTCCTGAAGAAATTCTGCCCTATCGGAAGGACCAATGCCTTGTGATGGGCGATTACCACTTTCGCCTAGTGGCCTGGGGAACCATTTCATGGTGCCTAGGAGCAATTCCAGGAACTTTTGAGGAAGTGTCAACACCATGAGGTGCCGAAATGGCAGCTCGTGCAGATTTACTATCATGGGTTGGTTAAGTAACTACGTAATCACGTGGACACTTCCTGCGGAGGCAATTTCCTCAACAAGGATGCAGATAGTGCATACGACTTGTTTGAGAAAATGAGCGAGAACTTAATTAATCACGCCTCCAAGGAGGCATTCAACCGGTCCCAACAACCCAGGTCAAGTGCTAATGAGATTCAGGATTCTCATTCATTTGATATGGAATGGATTTGTAATAAATTGGATAAAATGGACTGGTTGCTAGAGAATGGAGGAATGGATGTCTGGGAATTCAGGAAACATTTCTATACCTACTCAATCCCAGAATTCGGGATTCCATTCCTCACGAGCTACCACGAGGTGGGATTTGTGAACCAACTTGATTCGGCTCATCCTATGAGCCAGGATTTCTCGGAACCTTATGGGTTCCAAACTAGGGCCTTTGATCCAAGTTTTTCCGATCCTTCCTTCTCTCCATCCTCATCCTGTGAGGATGCATATGCAAAGCAGGAGAATGTTAGGTCCAACCTGTATTCCAACACTTATAACTCGGGTTGGAGGAACCACCCTAACTTCTCCTAGAAAAATTAGGGGCAACAGACCCAAACTCGACCTAGCAACTATGCATCTCAATGACCTATGGGTCAGGGTCAAGTATACACCTAGTTGCCCTCGAGACTGGTTACTCAACCATCTTGGAATGCCCAACATTCTGTAGGGCAGGCTAAGTTAAACTGGCAAATGGTAGAAATGCAAGGGTCCATGCTTCAGCTTATGCGATAAATGAAGACATCGTTGGATAGCTTGCAATCCAGGTTAATTGCTAACACCTGACAACTTGGATCTCTACCATCTCAACCTGTACCCAACCCATGCAATGTGCAAAATCAAGGCAATAGAGCCCAAGGGTACGGGAATCAAAGGGACTCACATACACATGCTCAGGTGGTTGAGTACGGTCCCTCTTCTTCTTCTTCTTCTGGTTATATGACCAATCGAGGCCCTTCAATCTTCACTACCCCACCTCAAGACCTAAACCCATTTGCCTTTGCAAACTTCATCACCTTGAGAAGTTGAAAGTAGACCCAGAACCCTGAATTACCTTCTAGAAGTCAAAACCCTGGGGAGCTTGAGAGAGAGAAGGAGGAGGTTGAAGAATACAATAAGGCCTAGGAAACGAAAATTAAAAATACCACTCATATCCTATTCCCTGAGGCCCTATTGAAAATCAGGAAGAAGAAAACCATAGACAGCAACGAGGAGCTCCTGAATTCATTCAAGAGAGTAGAGATAAATATTCTGCTTCTCGACGCTATTAACCATATCCCGGCTTATGCTAAATTATTGAAAGAACTGTGTACCTTAAAGCGTAAGCCAAGAGAACCCACTCCAAAGAAGGTGATTGTCTTTGAGTAGGCAAGTTATGTTATCCTACATCACCTTCCTCAAAAGAAGAAAGATCCAGGTGCCCCCTTGATCTCATGCTTTATTGGGGAACACACTTTTGATATGGCACTATTGGACCTAGGTGCATCCATCAACTGAATCTCGACTTCTCTTTATGAGAGGTTTGGGTTAGGTGAACTCAGGCCAACTTGAGTAACGCTACAATTAGCCGATCATTCGGTCACCACACCAAGAGGCATTATTGAGGATGTAATTGTCAAGGTCAAGGATTTCTATTTTCCCGTAGATTTCCTCATCCTTGACAAGGATATACCTAATGATTTGTGCAATACACCATTCATTCTCGGATATATGTTCCTAGCTACAGCCAAGGCCAACATAAATTGCGAAAGCAGTAGCATGGAGATCGCCTTTGGGGATAAGAAGCTAACTCTGGATATTTTTAAGGAGATAAGAGGATTTGAGGATTGTGGATTCATTGAGGAGCTCGAGGATCAGGATTTTGAGGCTTGTATGACGATCGGTGCACTCGAGGACTCCACCAGCTTTAATAAACCCAACCCACAGCCCTCCGTGGTAGACCTGCCACATCCTGAAGAGGTTGTTGATTTTGTTCATTCACAACTCCTTCCACTAGATCATCCTGATGAATCTTCATCAGCATCCTCCCTACCATCTATTCTAAACCCACCTCAGCTGGAATTAAAACCATTGTCCAAAAATTTGAAATATGAGTTCTTAGGACCTGAAAACATGCTCCTTGTGATTATTAGTGCTGATTTGACTAAGGAGGAAGAATCAAGGTTAATTAAGGTCCTTAAGATCAAGGAGGAAATTGGTTGGACCATCCATGACCTTAGGGGGATCGAGCCATCATATTGCAATCATAGTATTTTTATGGAAGATGGATCCTGCCCTTCTCGTGAGATGCAAAGGAGACTAAACCCGAATATGCGAGAAGTGGTTGAGAAGGTGATAATCAAGCAGCTCAATGCTATGATTATTTACCCAATCTAGGATAGTTCGTGGGTTAGCCCTATTGAGATTGTACCCAAGAAAGTAGGAATAACTGTTACGACTAACAAGAAAGGGGAAACCTTCACCACTCATTCAGATTCTACTTGGAGAGTCTATATTGACTATTGGAAGCTGAACACAGCTACTGAAAAGGATCACCTTCCCTTTCCATTCATCGATCAAATCCCTGAAAGGTTAGCTGGGCAACAATACTTTTACTTCCCGACTGTTATTCAAGATATAACCAAGTCCCTATCCATCTCGAAGACCAGGAAAAGACAACCTTCACATGTTCCTACGGAACTTTTGCATTCCGTGGAATTCCTTTCGGGCTTTGTAATGCACCTGCGACTTTTCAAAGGTGCATGCTAGCCATCTTTTCTAACATGGTGGGAGATTGTCTTGAGGTATTCATGGATGATTTCTCCATTTTCGGAGATTCTTTTCAGTCTTGCCTAGCTAACTTGGAATTGATACTCCAGAGATGCATCAAAACATGGCTGGTCCTTAGCTGGGAAAAGAGCCACTTTATAACTCAGGAAGGCATTGTCCTTGGTCATGTGGCCTCTAGTTGAGGCATTGAGGTTGATAAAGCTAAGGTGGATGCTATCTCTAGACTTCCTACACCCACATCCCTAAAACAGATCTGCTCTTTCCTTAGGCATGTTGGTTTTTACAGAAGATTCATTAAGGACTTCTCGAAGGTTGCTCGGTGCTTGAGTAACCTTCTAACCAAAGACACGTTGTTCAAGTTTGATGAATCATGCTGTAAGGCATTTGATTTATTAAAAACAGCAGTCACCTATGCCCCAGTGTTGCAACCATCGGTCTGGACAACCCTATTTGGGATTATGGCTGACGCATGTGATTACGCTGTTGGGGCTGCCTTGGGTCAGAAGATTGGGAAAAGGCCCTCTATGATTTACTACGCTAGTAAGACTCTGGATGAAGCCTAGAGGAACTACACTGTTACTAAAAAAGAATTGCTAGATGTAGTTTTCGCTTTAGAAAAATTCATGGCTTATCTTTTAGGTTCTCATGTCATCATCTATACCGACCACTCAGCCTTGAGACATCTCTTGGACAAAAACAAAACCAAACCCTAGGTTATTTACTAGATTCTGCTGCTTCAAGAATTCGATCTTGAAATTAGGGATAAAGCTTGGGCACAAAATGACCCTGCGGATCACCTCTCGAGAATCCCAATTGATTCACCTCATCCAGATGTCCCGATCTCTGATACTTTTTTGGATGAGAGTATCCTTACAGTATCGAGTATCTGAGCCCCCTAGTTTGTGGATATTGTCAAATATTTGGCTATTGGTCAAATCACCCAGGATTGGGCCAAACAACAGTCGGTTAGAATTGTGTCTGAGGCCAAATATTATTTTAGGGACGATCCTGAGCTGTACCACATCGGCGCAGACCAAATTATTCATCGATGCATCCCAGAAATCGAGTTCCATGGCATACTTGAGTTCTACCACACATCTATGTGTAGTGGACACTTTTCTGGAAAAAGACAGCAGCAAAAATCTTGCAATCTAGCAAAAATCTTGCACCTGATGCTAGATACTCAGGAACATGGCTAAGAGAGATATGATGCCACTGAACCCAATTCTTTCCGTCAAAATTTTTGACATTTGGGGCATCGACTTTATCAGACCCTTCCCTCCTTCAATTGGATACCAGTATATTCTTGTCGCTATTTATTACGTGTCCGAAAGGATTGGGCCAATTCCCACCCGAACCAATGACCACAAGGTGGTCATCGATTTTGCGAAGAAAAGTATCTTCAATCAGTTCGAGGTTCTCGGGCAATTATCAATGATGGTGGCACACATTTCACTCATGCCCAGTTTCAAAATTTATTGGAGAAATACGAGGTCAATCATCGGATTTCCACACCTTACCACCCTCAGATGAACGGACAGGCTGAGGTCTCCAATTGGGAGATCAAAACATTTTACAGAAAATAGTTAGTCCTGATAGGAAGGATTGGACCCAAAAGCTAGATGATGCCCTTTGGGCCTATCGTACGGCGTACAAAATGCCTATCGGTATGTCTCTGTTCCATATGGTGTTTGGTAAGGCATGTCACTTACCCGTAGAACTTGAACACCAGGCATTTTGGGCCATCAGGAAATGTAATTTTGACCATGAGTTGGCCGGAAAAACTAGGAAACTCCTACTATCTGAGTTCGAGAAGCTTCATAATTATGCTTATGAAAATGCCAGAATCTATAAGGCAAGGTTCTCTAGGACCAGATGATTTCACTTAAGAGCTTTGAGCCGAACTAGAAGGTCTGGCTTTCGATTCTAGATTGAAGCTTTTCCCTAGAAAACTCAGGTCTAAGTGGGACGGCCTGCTTGTTATTGAGTGGATTTTCCATAACAGGGCCGTCGAAATCTCTGACCCAAAGACGGGTAATATCTTCAAGGTCAACGGATAGTGCCTTAAACCCTTTATTGACCATTTGCTCCCTGAACCCATCTTTGACAGGGTTGCTCTTACCTTGCCTTAACCACCGCGAGTAGATCATCGCCCAGCTGAAGGCACTAAACTCAGTACATGTAAAGACTGTTCCAAGCTGACCAGAGTCTCATGGAAACCAGGTGCTATTCTTCCACTTCTACTCTCCTGCATACTTTCATTTTTCATAATGAGGACATTGCAATAGCTAAGCATGGGGGTTGGATATATCTTATAATCTTTTTGTCAGCTGTAATATTAATTTCCTGTTATTTCATTCTATAAAAAAAAATTAGAATTAGAGATGAGAACTTAGTCATTAGGAGTTGCAAACTTTAGGATTGATACTTTGAGACCTGAATACTTAGACTCTTCAGGTCTTCAGGCTTAATTAGCGTAGGTGTCCACTCGAATGTAGACCTAGTCTCAAGCCTTGCCAGTTAAAATTCATTTTAATTGGGTAAATAAATTAGGATGATAAGTATGCAACTTATCAACCCACCCTCTAATTTGGGGGGACTTTAAGCCTAAGCATATACACACTTTTTTTGCATTGACTGACTTTTCGGTGGTTTCTTTAGAAATTGGGTAGCTAATGAACTATCTAGGGTGGTATGACTAGCAAGTTGTCGGTGGTAACAAGTCATCGGCCGATTGTCCAGAGCCTAGTGACAATACCATTTTCATTGTACTGCCTTTAGGTAAATCTTATATAAAAAACGCCACTTAGAAAAAAAAGAAAAGAAAAAAATAGATAGAGAAAAAAATAATAATAATAATAAACCACACTTCACCACACGAGTATGGCTGGCAAGTTGTCGTGGGTAATAGCCCATTGGCCTATTGTCTATAACCTAGCTCACAAAAAAAAAATGCATAATAATTCCCAAAACACTTTGGGAAGAAGCGGGGAAGTATAATAAGCTGGGAAGATATACACTGTTTTTGTCTTTGTGTTGACCACATAAATAAAAGTAGGGAGAAAGCTACCATTCGAAAAGATAAACCTCTAGGCAAGGTCACCTATGGTCATAGAAACCCGAAGTCCATTTTAATGGCTACCTAGTGAGTCTTTCATTCTTTTCACTAGATGCCTAGCACTTAGAGTCCTTTTCGAGTCTTGGGCAGGTCGAGTATTCGTAAAAAGTTATCCCGGAACTCTCAAAGTCCAAATGTACAAAAAAAATTAGAAAAGAAAAAAACAATTTGTATCTTCTCTTCTCAAATAAGGCAAGGGATTAGACGACCTGCATTCTGGCAGACACCCAGGCACTGTCGAGTATTCGTAACCAGGTCTTGGCTGAAAGTTCCTAAAACAACCAACAAATTATGACTAAGAGATTGAGTCCTAATTCTACTTTTATAAATGGCATTTAGGCTAAATTTACTAGGGAATAGCAAAAAGTAAGCATCGAGGTATGATAAACACACATGAATTCATGATAAAATGCTGATTTATGATAGTTCTTAGGCTTAGCATTGCATATCATGTTATAAACACTGCATAACATCCATTGCATGAAATTTAGGATAGTTGTATGTTTTGTATATTAATTCCTTCACTTTACATGGTCAGGAGGCAATGCGACGTCCTTACAGACTTCATATGAAAAATCCAGTCGTACGGATGGATCCAGAGCAACGATCGTAGTCCGATAACAATGAAATCACCTCGATTCGAGCACCGTGGCATCCTCTGCAGCCAACAAAGTGTGGACAGTCTAGATGGTGCCATGTCGCACCATCTAGAGCACCCAAAGCCACCCACCACATCTCCAAGGGTCCCCCATCAAGTGATCTCAACGATTGGACGAAAATCCAATGGCTGAGAGCCTGCCCTTACCACGCCGCCGCAACTGCTCTTCGCAAGACACCTAGAGATGTGGTGCAACGGCAGATGCGTTGGATCGCAAGGGAGGGGCACGGGTTCGAATCCCCATAGCCCCCCATCCACAATCATGCTGACGTGCAATGCTGTCAACTCATGTGTGCACATGCAGCAGCTGTGGCAGTGCAGCACCAGCACACACCAGCAACACACGTGTGCGTGTACGCTAGCTCATGCCAGCGCGCACGGCAGGTAGGTCCTCCACGCAATCCGCGCACATGGGGCAGGTGCATGATAAGTTGGCGCCAGCCTTGAACGACAGCTTTGTAGACATACAGCGATGCTTACAGCTATCGCTAATTATCCGCATGCCAGCAGGCTAGCTATGGGCATAAACTAGCTACAGCGACACCTCCAGCGACAACTTGGAGGCCACTAATGGTCCCATGCCTATTCTAGCCTCTTTTTATCCACTACAAAAGGACCAATACCCCTTCCCTTCCATGCCATCTCTACCTACTCTACTCCTGCCTAGTCCCAAGCTCTAACAATCCTACCAATGCTCTGTTAGAGCTTGCCCTTAAGCTCCCAAGGTGTCTATTAGTGTAACAGAACTCTGCCCCACCAAATACTCCTCCAGCTTCCCATCCCCATTCATAGGTAACCTTAGAGCCATCCTCCCACCTCCATTCCTGTAGCAGATCACCTCTTTCTTCTCACTTCCATTCCAGACCTGCACTAAAGCTTTCCACTACCAGACGTCCTCCCTCTTCTCACCTCCGTCGTCATGCTTCCCAACTCCATCATCCGAGCTACGGCCACGTGCCATCGTCTCATCGAACAACCACTTCAGGAGATTTCTTCTCACCTTCCTCTCTTTTTATGTTTTCTATATTATTGTAATTGACATTCATGCAATATATCATATTCAATCCTATCTCTCTCTTGTGATTGATTGTCATTTTATTTCAAAAATAAAAAAAAAACATAATTATAGAACACCAAAAAGAAACAAATCAAAGCATTGTTTTCATACAAAGTAAACATCGCCTCCCTATGTTCAACCTGGGACTCCCTTAGAGTTTCGATTCAAATTGTATATGATAGACAAGTTTGCAACTACGACAACAGGTTACTCATAACTTTGAAGTCAAACATGTGAAACTCGTGTGATCACATGGATTGGTAATTCAAGAGGGGCCCAAGTTGAGTAAGCTGATATGGTCACGAAGCCTATGGTCGGGGTTGGAAGTGAGGTCCTGAGCTTTAATTATTTCCCGACCAAGCGAAGTTGAGATGATTGTACCATCCAGGGTTATATGAGTTGGAGAATGGATCATTCTGGTTGCGTGGAGATGCTCATAGGTCTGAGGAACTCCAGAGTAGTAAGAGTATGAGGGTTCAAAGTTCCCACAACTAGAGTATGATGGTCTAGAGTATCCTCCAAAACTAGGATCAGAAGGGTTTGGATATGTGTCCATCCCTTGATATGAAAGGTAGTGAATGTTATGAACAGGCTCTCTACCTGAGGGTAGTTGTGCATACGTATTTTGCTGCGTAGAGGTGGCTCTTTGTAGATCTCGAGTTAATTTGTCCACCTTCTTCTCGATGATGGAGACTTTATCTAGGCGACTGGCCACCAACTCCACATCGACTGATGCGGATAGGTCGCATGTCTCATGTGCCCCACATGTGTTTGTCAATGCGCAGGTGGTTGTCTGGTAGAACACACCCGTAGATTCATTGTTTATCGAGTTCTCGCACATGTTATCGAGAATATCCCAAATGGTGTCTTCATGTTGACCCATGATGTTGTCACCACAAGTTTCGTTCATAAATGACCTGATGCCCTCACGGAGTCCCTAGTAAAAAGATTGGACATGTTCCCATTTAGAATCTCCAAGATGGGGCATTTCCACATGAGATCCAAAAAGCCATCCCATGCCTAATGAAGTGGTTCTCTCGCATTCTGTGTGAAATGAGTGATTTGGTGCCTCAAGGCATTGGTGCGACCAACTAGGAAAAATTTCTTTAGGAATTTAGAATAGAGTTCCTACCATGTGTTAATCATTCGAGTCAGGGTTTGATACCAATGGGTAGCCTTATCCATAGGAGAGAACGAGAACATCCTCATGAGTAGGATGTCCTGGTTCTAAATAGGTTGTCCAAAGGTCTGGGCCAGATGTTTTAGCTGTTTGACATGCTGAAAAGGATCTTTGGCATTTGTTCCATGGAATTTGGGGATTGCACTGATAAGATTCAGCTTTAATTCTATATTAAGTCCTCCAGCAAGGATTTGCACCCTAAGTTGGATAGCTACTGCTGCTGCATCGTAGTGATCTTGCATTTGCAGATGCGACAAGGGATACATGAATGCATGGAATAAATCTACGAGATTCTGCACTTGCTTCTACATGTTAGGCACTTCTCCTTCTTGATTCTCCATTGATGTAGATGATGGAGAGCCAAGCTCGAATGTGGAATTATCTGAAGTGATCTTGATCTGATCAAATGAGAACACAAACAATTGGGTTAGGGGTTGACCTCGAGGAGAGTGAACTGCTAATGGAGGCCTCAAGATTGGTCTTTAGGACCTTGCATACATGCACTATGGAATCTGTTGAGGGACAGAATGTGTATTGGACTTAATCGAGGGACCTAACAAAACTAAGTGACTATGGAGGTTCAAGGCGGTTGTTACCTCTAGATCAAAATCTCACCCATCTGAAAATTACTTGGGCAGTGAGGAAGGGCGAGTCCTATAATGACCCCTAACTAGTAGAGTGTTCCCAAGATTTACAGGGTTTCCTTCACCAGAACTTCCTTGTCACTAAGACTCCAAGTAGATCGAAATGTGTAAGCTTTGTAAGCACCTTTGTTTTGATGTACCAAAATTATGTTTACTGCTACACTAATATTTTAGGACTATCTCAGATCAGAGCTTCTCTCTTGGATCAAGTTCAGATAGTTGCTGATTTGTGTCTTTTACTTTTTTTGAGTCTAGGATACTATTATACGGAACCTCAAAGTAAACCTCAAATGGATTTTCGCACTTTCAAAAATCAATTTTTAGGGTTATTGTTGGCTAATTTTTCTACTTGATTGACTAAATTTGATAGATCGATCAACCAACATGGTTAATCTATCAAACCATCCCATTTAAGGAAGCTGATTAAAACCCTTTTGATCGACCAACCAAACTAATTAATTGACCAATTAGTGATCGATCAAATAACTATATTGATCGACCAAACACATTTTGATCGACCAATTTGACTTCTTTTTCAAGCCAACTTTTCAGTATAAATAGAGGTCATACGTAACTCTGTTTCATATTAACTTTCAATAGAAATATCCTAAAAAGTTTAGAGTTTCTCATGCTTCTTTCAAGTGTTTCTACGCTTTGCTATTCACGTCATTCAAAGAATGTCGTTTCAAGTCTCTGCTGAAATTCTTGTTTGATTTTTGTTGAGGTTCCATAGATATATTTATTCTTCCTTTACATTGTTGTTTTGATTAATGGATCCCAAGTTGTTGGGAAGATCCGTGTTGTTATTGTTATTGTGCTTCTCTTCAGGGTAAAAAGAGAAGTGTTTGCAAAGAGGTTGTGTCACCCTCGTTCAAGTGGTATGATAGTGGATTGACTAGCCTTGACTAGTCGGAAAAATTCTAAGTTGAGAGGCTTAGGTAGTGCTTTTCATCCAATTTGGGTTTCCACACTAAATATAGGTGTAACTTGCGCTTGATTCTATTGTGAATTCATTTTTCTTTTTACTATTTCAAAAAGGCATTCACCCCTCCCCTCAAGTACACATTATGATCCACAGGCAAACCCTCATTTGGTATCAGAGCTTGGTCATCTAAAAGATGTCAAAATCATTTGTTAACACAAATAATGAGGGGCAATAAGCAATTCGATCTCCACTCTTCGATGGATTTCGAGGTGTCAGATGTCATTGCCTCCAAGTACACACACATGGAGATTAAGGATGAAGTGGTAGCAACTATAGATCAGAAAAGGATGGCAAATCATAATGCAAAAGCCATGGACACAATCTTTTGCAGGCATTCTAGAGCAGATTTCAATCACATCTTTGCTTGCAAGATAGCCTACGAGATCTGGAGCATCCTCAAAGTCACCCACGAGGGGATGCCTAATGTAAAAGAAACTAGAGTTAATCTACTGACGCAAAATTATGAGCTTTTTAGTAAGAAAAAGGGAGAATCAATCAAAGAGATGTTCACGAGATTCATGGACATCATAAAATCCCTAAGGAATCTAGACCAGGAGATCAAGAACAAAGCTTTGGTAAGGAAGATCCTCCGATCGCTCACCACTAATTGGGAGACTAAGACTACAACCATATAAGAGTCAAAAGATCTGTCTACTTTAAAACTAGATGATCTTATTGGAAGCTTAATGGCCTACGAGGTTCAGCTCCAACACGTGAAGGGGCATGAAGATAAAGGAGTCAAGAAGATAATGGGAACACCATCATGAGTCATAACTAGCTCATTTCGATCCATTTAAGTCAGTAAATGCTCCTACATAACTGTCAGATAGCCATAAGTCACTACAAATCCATTCTAAGAGAAAGACAAGGAAACAGGGTTAAAACTATAGTTTTACCATCATAAGTTGAACATTGTACACCCATGGGTTTTCTCAGGGGTTGAATGAGGGTCAAATGGTTTTAAAAGGATAACAAGTTGGTCAGAACAAGCAGAAAAGGGTTTGCACATGTTTTAAGAATTAAATGATTTTAGAAACCCTAAAAATAGACCAACTTAATTAACTGAGGTTTTGGTCAGGATAAAATTCACATAAACCCTCTAAAATTCATATAAAAATATTCTCTTGAG
The DNA here is from genome assembly GCA_037157565.1 of Thalassia testudinum. Lineage (NCBI taxonomy): Eukaryota > Viridiplantae > Streptophyta > Magnoliopsida > Alismatales > Hydrocharitaceae > Thalassia > Thalassia testudinum. The sequence goes on along the minus strand of JAZHRO010000014.1, from coordinate 122,422,057 downwards.
TTTGAAACCTTCAAATTGACAATCAGAACCCGTTTTGGCCCAAAATAGAGTCTCAGACAGACATCTACCCAAATTTGGGTTTTTGCTTATATTACGCGATCAAACATGATCAAAACCAGAATCTAACTTTACCATTCGATTCCTTAGGTCCAAATTAGGTTTGTACCAAAATTTGGACCCAAGCTGAAATTGTCTTGACCTAGTTTGCAAATTGGTCCTGTCTGATTACATTTATGCACTTAACTTTCAAAATCTTTACAAGTAGACCACCGACTTTCTTATCATCTTCACAACTAGGTCCCTTCCGCCATTACTCCTATTCCTACAAGCATCAGAAACCTAAAAGTGGCAAGAACCCCCTGATTCCTTGAGGAATCCATCTCAAAATTGAAAGGGAAGTTCGTCAAGGAATTCCCTTCCTTTCGAATCTCATCTTGGGCCACAATTCTCGCCCAAATCCTAATGGGAACTCATGGAACAAGTGGGTTTCCTGCTTCGGTGACATTTCCAAGCTTGGAAGCTTGGCTTCCAAACTTAAGATCCTTCCTAAGTCCTATAAAAGAAACTCTAGGGCACAACCATGCTCTTGAGCTAGCTTTTGGCATGTGAAACCAGCTTCTTCTCCATCTCCAACCACCTTTAGAAATAGCTTCGGCGACCCTCTCCGCCCTCCTCCTCTGGCTGTCCAACCATCAAATTGGATAGCCGACACTCCTCCCCTCATCTTCGCGAACCTTTCCTGCCAACGAGTGGTCGTGCCTCTCCCTCAGTCGACGTCGCCACCTCGCCACACCATCCTCCTTCTCTAGCTCCGATCAACCAACACTGGCATCCTCTGTCTCTTTACCACTTCCCTAAGTTCCTCTATCTCTCTCTATCTCGCTATACTTTCCTTTCCAATCTCATAACACACGCACACCCACAAATTCGCCCTCAACACCATCACTTCTTCCACTCCAATGAAGCTCCGACGATGCCTATCCACCATGCCACTGCACGAATCGCACCGCTACCACACCCAAAAGCTCTTCCATCACTCCACGCACAAAGCCCTAACCTAATTCTACCTATTGCACATCCAAACTCACCCTTGAACACACCCACTTTCATGCACACAGTCTGATTCCGCCATGCACGCACAAACCTTGCCACGCCTCACAACCACCCCGTCTCACTTGCCGTGGTCCGGTGATTCTTCCTGAGCCATTTGACACGATCGAAAGGCCATATTGTTGATTTTAGGTACTCCCCCCTATGCCAGTGATGCAGTAAGCCTCCAGCTTGCTTGAAGCTCTATCTAGACCTCCAGCTCCAGGTCCTTAACTCCTGATAGAGTGGAGTTGGTCCAGGAACATACTCGCGCGGTCAATTGGAGCCATTGACTACTCCTCATGCTTGAATTGGGTGAAGGAAGCAGCATCAGCGTGCATGAGCAAAGTGGGGACAGATAGTCCCACATTGGAGGTTTACGAGCAATAACTGTGACATAAATTGAATTTGTGTCTCGGGCTTATCGCCTCAGACATAAAGGGTGAGGTCCCTCACACCCCTCATGTGCCTCATCTGCGACCTCTCCTCCCCAGACCTGGTACACCCGTCCTGCCTAAAACCCACACCTCGGCTACCACCCACGTCGGTAGCCTTGGTCCAGGGTGCGCTTTAGGTCCGAAACCCGATTACCCGATGCTGTGGAAGGCTCTGGGAGAGTGTGACCCAGAGAGAGAAGGAGAGATAGTGTGCGGGGCCAGGGGGCTTTTCTATAGGGAGAAGTGACTGACATGTGGCTATTTGAAGGACCTTCCCCCTCTATGTGAAGAAGGAGAATGGAGAAAGAAAGAAGAAAAGAGGTAGGCCTGAGTAGAAGAAGAGAAGAGAAAGCACCGCATAGGAAAAGGAACAGAGAAAGAAAGGAGAAACAGAAGAGAGACCTTTGAGTCTCTAGCACTTGTTGAGCGCGAGGATCTACGCTAACGTGTTTGGTTTTTGGAAAAACCCGTCGTTGTAGTTCGAAAGCGAAGGATTCGTGTTCAACAAATAAAATTTATACCGAAATAAGAATTCCGGGTCGAACACAGGGAGGCGAACGTTTGATTTAAAAACTCCGCGTTTCTTTTTATTTTGTCACGAAGAAATTTAATTTAAACTATCTAAGTATCTACAGCGAATAAAAGAGAGAGAGGGAGTAAGAGAGAGAGCGAAGGAATACTATACATGGAAATCAAAATGAGATGTAGAATAGACAAGGAATTTATCATAAAAGAGTTCTTTCATTACAACTAGAAAACATAAAACAATTACTCTAGAAAGCATTAAAAGAATGGAGGGAGAAATGTCCTCCTCGACGATCGCTCGGAGGACGAATAGACTACTCTAGAAAGCAGTAAATCTATACTAGAAAGCAGTAAAAAGAATAGGGAGAGAGAAATCCTCCTCGACGGTCGCTTGGAGGACGAGCCGGACGGGACGACGCCTGGACGAAGGAGAACGAAGCGGGACGAAGGAGGACGAAGCAGAAGAACGGGAACGAAGCAGCACGCCGTCGTCGTCGCGGGATCCACTTCCGAAGGGGGACGAAAATTTGGACTTTATCTCGCGAGAAGCATCCCGGGTGTGGGACAAGCTTCTCTTGAGCTTTGGAGAGGTAGAGAGGAGAAGGAAGGGATGAAAATTTCGTATGGAGGGGGTCTCCTTTTATAGTTGCAAGGAGTGGGGGCAAAATGGACATTACATCTTCAAAATAATAAATAAGGGGTCTTTAGTGACGGATAAAACCGTCGCTAAAGCCCCGCCGTCGCCGTCGCCGCCGCGCCACGCGCGCCCGCTCGGCTGGCCTGCGCGCGTAACGCAGACGCACGTCCGCGTCGTCTCAGCCATCCGATCGCGAGATCGGACGGCTTAGATCGCGCCCGCGCCCGCTGCGTAGCGCGGCGCCCGCGTGCGATCGCGCGCCCACCAGGGCGTCCAATTGCGCGTCGGCGCTATCGGGCGCGCGCGGCCGTTGGATCTTCATCCGACGCTCGTGCGCGCCCGCTCGCCCGCGCCTTCGCCCCCCTCTCCGCGGCTCGAACCCGCGACCTCCGCTTCGCCCGCGGCTGCGTAGCCGCTGCGCTACGCGGCGAAATGGTCGCGCGGACGTTTTTAAACGCGCGCGACCGCAGCCGTTGGATCGAGATCCAACGGCGGAGAGGAGACGTTGCGCGATCTTCACAGGACTCCTGCGGCCGATTGGGCGGCTGGGATGGCGCCACGTGGCGCCATCTTGGCCGTCCATCTTCTGGAAGTTGTAGATGGTGCCACGGATGTCGGATTGACTTGATTTTTGTGTCGTTCGGCTGCGATCGTCGATCCGAATTCATCCGTGTGGTCGGATTTTCCATCTGAAGTGCGGATTTACACCATCCTGGCCCTTGATCTTCTAGGGTTCCCCGGTCTCTATCTGATGCTACGGATGCCTGATTAGGGCGATCTTGGAGTCGTTGAACTCCAATCGTCGCCCTGATCATATCCATACGGTTGGATCTTTGATCCGAGGCCCCGATAAAATATTTGCCCTGTCCAAGCACATAAAAGGAGACAATTAACCTCCATTTTATTCAAACTACTCTAAATGCAAGATGATGCATGTAATGCAATATTTATATCATGAAATGCAATCTTATGCTTAAGAACATGCATAAATAGACATTTTAAGTAGTGTAAATGTGTTTACATCATACCCCCATGCCTATCTTTTGCTAGTCCCTAGCAAAAACTATATGCTATTTATAAAAGAATTAGGTTAGATTATTTGGACCTGAGTTATTTTCAATCATTAAGAAATTGTCTACTTAAGAACTGAACTTTCAAAGACACAACAGTGCCCGGGTATCAGCCAAAATGCAGACCGCCTCAAGCCTCGCCTTATTCAAAGAAAAATTTCTTTTTCTGTTTTTACTCTTTTTTTTTTTTTTTTTTCAAATTTTAGGGTTTAAGAGTGGCTTTCTACGGCCATTCAACTCACCCAAGATTTGATGAGAACCCTAAGTTTTAAGCATCTTATTGTGATTGTGATAGACTCGTTGACCGGCAATTAAAACGGACTTCGGATTTCTACGCCTCTAGGTGACCTCAAAAAGAATTCTGCCTAAAGGTGTATCTTTACAACCGGTAGCTTTCTCCCTACTTTTATTTTTTTAACGGGGTCAACACAAGGGTGAATCCAGTGTATATCTCCCCGGTTTATTCTACTTCTCCGCTTCTTCCTAAGTGTTTTGGGAATTTTTAGTGCATTCTCTGAGCTGGGTTCTGGACAACCGGTCGATGAGCTGTTACCACCGACAACTTGCCAGCCATACTCGTGCGGCGAAGTGTGGCTTATTTCTTTTTGTTCTTTTCTCCTTTTTTTTTTTTTTTTTTTTTTTTTTTTTAAGTAGGTGGCTTCCCTGGTCTAAGATTTACCTAAAGGCAGCAAAAAGAGAAAGGTCCAGTGACTGGGCTCTGGACAACCTACCTATGGGCTGTTACCCACGATAACTTGCCAGCCATATCACCCTAGAAGGTTCATTAGCTACCCAATTTCCGTTAAAATCGCCAAACAACGAGTCAGTGCAAAGAAAGTGTGTAGATGCTTAAGACTCAAAATTCCCTCACATCAGAGGGCGGGTTGATAAGTCGTGTACTTATCACCCAAACTTATTTACTCCAATTATAATAAAATTCAGGTTGGCGAGGACTCGAAAAACAAATCCACATTTTAGTGGATACATAGGCTGATTAAGTCCAAAGACCTGAAGGGTCTTTGTGTTCAAACCATAATATAGTATTTCTTAAGATCGAAAATTTTCTTAAACCCAAATTCTCTTTCCTAATTTCGATTTTTTTTTTTTTTTTTTTTTTTTTTTTTTAATAATAAAACAAATCTACGGAGCTGACGTATGAATTCAAAGATAAATATCCACCCCCCCATGCCTATCTAATGCAATGTCCTCATTGTATTAAAAAGACATAAAACAGAGTGGAAAAGCGTAGAAAGCACCTGAATTACGTGGATATCGGGTCCGCTCCGAGATGAAAATGAAAAAGAACTGTATATGTGCTGAGTTTAGTGCCTTCAGCTAGGCACACTATACAAAGAAAAGAAATGAAGAATTCACATGAGCAGGTCAGAATTAGAATAAACAGAAGAATCCTCTGACCTGTCAGCAGAGGTCCACAGATGTGGACCAGATTGTGGTGCAGACCCACACCCCATAATCGAGAATACCTTAGGTTCTGGATAAAAATTACCCAAAACCTAAAATCAGAATGCAAGCGGGGTCGGGCCTGCGATTTGTGAGGATGCAACCCAAGGCCAAAATGTCGGGTTACAGAGAATTGAAGCTCAAAAGGATAATCGTTAAATGTGTGCTTGAGTTTGACATCCTCGAAACAAATGTCGTAAGGGTTCTGATTTGATGGTTTCAGTTTAAAAGGAACCCTTCGACTCAATCTTCCATTTCCTCCAAAATTGACTTCCCAAATCAGAATTTCCCAGCTCCTATCCTCCTCATTCGGCATATCAAATTCCATGACCTCTTGTATATTCATCACCCTGTCTGAAATCTCCAAGTCTAGATGATGTGGGAAAATCAAAATTGACTTGGGTCTAATTATCTCAGAATTAGAATCATCAATAAGCTCAACAGGGTGTAACTGATAATCAGGGCATTGAATTAATTCCTCCAGAAAATGCGATTCTGGATTCGTATCGTGTGCCCTAATAAGATCAGTTTCCTCAGTTATTGGGCTATCAAATGATCTATCAGATTCCTCAGGCCCAATCGTCTCACAAAAATCGTGATCTGAAAACTCGTGTGAGACTTCGCAACTTGAATCTTCACCATTAGGATCCGTATCAATGTATGTCCCAAAATCATTTGTCACTTTGCGTTCCAAGGAGACATACGTTTTCTCGTAACCCGGCTCAGGGATCTCAGGTGAAGAAATCAGATCATCCTTAATTGGTTGCTTTAATTCAATCTGGTCAGCTTCGTAACACGTGTCCCCCCCAACAGGTGCCTGAGCGGGTTCTGTCATTGGCTTTCCTGAAGAGAGTTCATCCTGGGAATTATTCCAAGATTGAATCAAAGCAACCACGAATCTCATCCTCAATTTCGCTAATTTCCCAAGTAGAAACTCACCCGGGTTCTTATCCTTAACATCCTGGAGCCAATCCAACAAAGACTTGTTTAAATCATCAATCATTTCAATCAGGGGCTCCAATCTCTCAATGCAAGGTATTGGCTGAACTTCTAAAGATTGAATGATATTCCTCAAGTTAGCCAGAACCTTATCTTGAACCTGATTAACCTGAACCAAATGAGTTGGTTCAGGGTTGGGCGGGTTTGACATCAATGTAGAGGAATTAACGAATTGAGATTCGTTATACCCATCCTGATAGTAGGTCATTTCAGATTGTTCAAAAGATGGAGATGACCTAAAGGCAGTGAAATCAGAGGATGGGTAAGGATCAGTGTATCCTTCTTGATTGTAGATCGCATTAGGTTGTTCATGAAAGGAGGACGATCTATAATCGATGCAACTCTGAGAAGGATATAATTGAGAATCAAAGTGTTCAGGGTTAGACCCTAAACACGGGGGTCCGGAATTGTATCCCCAATCCGAATTATCCCAACTAACTGATGGTCGATTACAATACGAGTTGGGATAATCGTCATGTTGAGGATAATTTATAACAGGAGGGAAAGAGTGGGAATGCGTGAAATATGTGGAAGGATTCATGAGACACGGGAGGAAGAAAGGTGCCCTGCAATACAAACAATCAAACCTTTCCTTAAATGGGTTAGCCTACAGACCTACAGACTCTCAAAACCCGTCTTGAGATAAAGGAACGATTTGATCTACTTCTGTCTGTTCAATCCAACCAGTTAGAAGGAGGGACTGGGGAGAAGGTTCTTCCTTCGGCTTGCGCCTCCGGTTCCTAGTGTACCCCCCAGCCGCGATCGTTTGACTCTGCTCCCCTAGCTAGACATCAGATTGAACAGTAGAAACAGACTAATCGAAAATAATCTCGTTCTGAGTTCTGAAGAGCGAGTCCAATCCTTAAGGCCAACGTCTACTCTGTTTTATTTAGGGCTAGGTTTGAATGTGCTTTGGAATGTGATGGGCCCTTTAAATGGGTTGTGCCCTTAATGATTGATTGCTTTGTGTGTGCGTGCACAACCAGTGGTTTTCAAGCAAGATTATTTTTGATGTGGTGAATTTTAAGGTTCAAATCTTGCTTAGTAGCTTTTAGGATTCAACTTTAGGTGTTTTCAATCAAGTTTCATTGGCACACCAGGTTTTGCAAGCACAGGTGAAGATATTTTCCTTTAAAGTTTAAAAAGAATGTGGAGTGCCTGGTAGATCCCTAAGAGTTGAACCTAATTGGCAGCTACTAGATGAGTTGATTTTATTTGAAGTGGTGCGGCCCAAACAACTCAAACAACTGGCCTGATGCACCACCTAATTAGGCACACAAATGATTACCTAATCTGATTTCTTACTCAATTATGTGTTTGGATGTGTGTACCGGCTCCTAAGATTGGTTTACCGGTTGAGTTAGAAAATCAGATGAGGTTGTGTACCTCTGTGTGATTTTTTTTTATTTTTTTCTTTTTTTAATGTGGGGGTTGGAGTGAGTATGGATGTCAAACAACAAACAATCTAACCTTAGAGTTTATAAGAACACCTAGGTTGATTGATGTTTGAATTATTATGTGATGAAATGAAATCTAATGGGTGGGAGGTGGGGGGTAACTTACAAAACCTTCCACAGCACTTTACTCCGATCTACCGCTTTTGCCTGTCTCAAAAGAGTACCTGCAATTACAATAAGAAAGGAGAAAAGTGAGGTAAATGATTTGTAAGTTACTAAACGCGAAGAGAAATCAAAGAGCGTTGCCTCCCCGGCAACGGCGCCAAAATGTTGAGCGCGAGGATCTACGCTAACGTGTTTGGTTTTTGGAAAAACCCGTCGTTGTAGTTCGAAAGCGAAGGATTCGTGTTCAACAAATAAAATTTATACCGAAATAAGAATTCCGGGTCGAACACAGGGAGGCGAACGTTTGATTTAAAAACTCCGCGTTTCTTTTTATTTTGTCACGAAGAAATTTAATTTAAACTATCTAAGTATCTACAGCGAATAAAAGAGAGAGAGGGAGTAAGAGAGAGAGCGAAGGAATACTATACATGGAAATCAAAATGAGATGTAGAATAGACAAGGAATTTATCATAAAAGAGTTCTTTCATTACAACTAGAAAACATAAAACAATTACTCTAGAAAGCATTAAAAGAATGGAGGGAGAAATGTCCTCCTCGACGATCGCTCGGAGGACGAATAGACTACTCTAGAAAGCAGTAAATCTATACTAGAAAGCAGTAAAAAGAATAGGGAGAGAGAAATCCTCCTCGACGGTCGCTTGGAGGACGAGCCGGACGGGACGACGCCTGGACGAAGGAGAACGAAGCGGGACGAAGGAGGACGAAGCAGAAGAACGGGAACGAAGCAGCACGCCGTCGTCGTCGCGGGATCCACTTCCGAAGGGGGACGAAAATTTGGACTTTATCTCGCGAGAAGCATCCCGGGTGCGGGACAAGCTTCTCTTGAGCTTTGGAGAGGTAGAGAGGAGAAGGAAGGGATGAAAATTTCGTATGGAGGGGGTCTCCTTTTATAGTTGCAAGGAGTGGGGGCAAAATGGACATTACATCTTCAAAATAATAAATAAGGGGTCTTTAGTGACGGATAAAACCGTCGCTAAAGCCCCGCCGTCGCCGTCGCCGCCGCGCCACGCGCGCCCGCTCGGCTGGCCTGCGCGCGTAACGCAGACGCACGTCCGCGTCGTCTCAGCCGTCCGATCGCGAGATCGGACGGCTTAGATCGCGCCCACGCCCGCTGCGTAGCGCGGCGCCCGCGTGCGATCGCGCGCCCACCAGGGCGTCCAATTGCGCGTCGGCGCTATCGGGCGCGCGCGGCCGTTGGATCTTCATCCGACGCTCGTGCGCGCCCGCTCGCCCGCGCCTTCGCCCCCCTCTCCGCGGCTCGAACCCGCGACCTCCGCTTCGCCCGCGGCTGCGTAGCCGCTGCGCTACGCGGCGAAATGGTCGCGCGGACGTTTTTAAACGCGCGCGACCGCAGCCGTTGGATCGAGATCCAACGGCGGAGAGGAGACGTTGCGCGATCTTCACAGGACTCCTGCGGCCGATTGGGCGGCTGGGATGGCGCCACGTGGCGCCATCTTGGCCGTCCATCTTCTGGAAGTTGTAGATGGTGCCACGGATGTCGGATTGACTTGATTTTTGTGTCGTTCGGCTGCGATCGTCGATCCGAATTCATCCGTGTGGTCGGATTTTCCATCTGAAGTGCGGATTTACACCATCCTGGCCCTTGATCTTCTAGGGTTCCCCGGTCTCTATCTGATGCTACGGATGCCTGATTAGGGCGATCTTGGAGTCGTTGAACTCCAATCGTCGCCCTGATCATATCCATACGGTTGGATCTTTGATCCGAGGCCCCGATAAAATATTTGCCCTGTCCAAGCACATAAAAGGAGACAATTAACCTCCATTTTATTCAAACTACTCTAAATGCAAGATGATGCATGTAATGCAATATTTATATCATGAAATGCAATCTTATGCTTAAGAACATGCATAAATAGACATTTTAAGTAGTGTAAATGTGTTTACATCAGCACTGTAGCACAAACTATTTATGATGTCTGATTCATTTGATTAACATCTACTTGAGACTTTGGTTTAAGTGTTATTTACGAGAAGTAATTGGTGATTTAAATCACCATTTTACTCCATTTTTTTTGCATATTGATCCTAACATTATTCTTATTGCATTCTATATTCTTGAGTTAAATTGTGATCTTGAGTTTTGAATTCCATATTGCTCCCTATGTTCGTCCTCGAACTAAAAATTTGAGTAACAAATTTATTTGTTTGAGTGCTATCTTGTCTATATTACAACGAAGATATTTTAAAATGCCAATTTATTGCTTGAACTAAAGAAGATTGTAGCTCTTGAAGCCAATCAACATTATGAAGATTCCTCAAGCGAAGATGAAGAGGAAGACATAGCCCTCCTCTCAAGAAAGTTTAGAAAGTTCCTCAAAAACAAGAGCTAGATAAAGAAGAAAGAAGAGGATAAAGCAGACACCATTATCTGCTACAACTGTAAGAGAAAAGGACACAACAAGAAGGATTGCCTATTTCTCAAAAAAAAGTTAGAAAAGAAGTTTCCCAGAAAGGAAGGAAAGAAGAAGACCTTCACAGCAACTTGGGATGAATTAGACTCGAGTTCAGAAAAAGAAACCTTCGGAGAGGAAGCTCTTCTAGGACTAATGGCTCTAGAAGATGAGGTAAACTCTTTTTCACAAGATGAGTTATTCGAAGCTCTTTTTGAGATGCATGACATAGCTAAGTCAGTGAAATTATAAAATAAAAACCTAGCAAAAGCATTAGGGGCGGAAAGAGTACAAAAAGGTATGTTTACTCAACAAAATAAAGAGTTATTTGATGAAATCACCTCATTAAAATCACATATATATAATTTAAAGGTAGATATAGATAAATTAAAAGAAAATTCCGCTATTCTGTTAAATGATCTGGCTAAATTCACTAAGGGAAGTAGAAACTTGCATAAGCTATTAGGAACACAAACTTAGAGCACCAAAAAATTTACCTTAGGCTACATACCAGAAACGATCATGAAGCAGATAGTTGTAGCCATAACAAAAAGACAGGTAGCTCACCTAAACAGGCAGCACAAACAAACCGCCATGGACTAATCGGATAAATATGCAGTTTGTTAATTATACGAAATAGTGTCGTTGAGATGCGTAAATCCACAATCAACTCTTAAATTTATAATACCTAGATAGTGGAGTATCTAGGGTTGTCCAGGGAGGCCAATTTGTTAATCACATTAGTGGTTCACTCTCTTGCCTCCCAAATCCACACTTTCATTTTGTGACTTTTGGTTTTGTTATTTTTATATTTTTCAGAAACAATTGGGTTTGAGGAAATGGAATGCGAAGACTTAATTATACTACAACTAGCCCTAAGTGACAAGAATGGAGTCCTATGTTCTAAGGTCACCCTAGGCAAGTGCGGCTAGGGTAATTAGAAGAGGAGAGTGCGTGCACTACAACTATAGAAAACACAATAACTACAACATGAAAATTGGAAGGTGAATAACTTCTGTATTACTAGTAAAGTCAAATACAGGTAGAGTAATACTTCTACAAGAACATTAAACTACTAGCTAATATAAAAAGTAGAGTTGAAGGTAAAGAAGAAGAAAGGGGGTTCCTGTAGTTGAAGTTGGGATGGCCCTTGCTCCAAGTGTAGTTGCCCCGCACTTAAAAAGGGTCTTCCTTCTTCCTTGATGTTGTACTCCTCAAAGCTATCCTACGTGGTAGGCATTAACCACTTTGCTCCTCATCTTGCCTGGCCGTCCCCTTGATGTTGAAGATGATCTCCTCCTTGGCGTGGCTAAGGGAGAAGAATAGAGAGGAAGAATGCACCAATGGGGTAGGTAGATTGCCCCCTTAATCTTCTTCCCTCCTTCCTTGGAGTGGAGATGGGGTGGAAGAATGGTGAACCTAACTAATGGAGAAGGTGGGTTTTTGGTGGTGATTATGGTGGGTATTTATAGAAGTAGATGAGGGGTGGTTGGCATGTGCTTAGGTGCTGGGCTAGGATTAGGTTTGGTGGGTAGTTAGTGGTGGTTATGGGGATCCTAGGGCATAGGTTAGTTGGTGCCAATAGAAGGGTGAGAAAGGGGGTAGTTACGGTGGTGGAGAGGCACCTAAAGGTGGCGCCAACCATGGAGTGATGCCTTCATTTAGGCATCACCATGAGGGATTCTAGAGGGGGGTTAGGTGGTTGGTGGAGATGGTTTTAAGGGGAGATGTATGGTAGAGATGGATGGAATTTTGGAGGGAAAAGTGACACCAATTAGGAGGTACTTATAGGTGGTTTTGGCACCACTTTGTGGTGTCTTTTGGAGGTGGTGGCTAGGTTAGGTTGGTGCCAAGGTGAGGTGGAAGTAGAGTTAGCTTATGTGGAGCTTAGGTCGGAATTAGGGCTAGGTTGGGTTGCCAAGGTGGTGCGTAGCTAAGCTAGCTTAGCTAGCTTAGCTAGTAAGGGGTTGGGTTGGAGGTATTTGGAGCTAGGCTTTGGGGGAGAAGAGCCGAAGGTAGTGATCATGAGCTACACTGGAGCTGGTGGCTACTGAAGAGAGCTACAAGGAGCTACCTTAGTTGGCTTAGCTTGCTAGTTCATTGCTAGCTACTAAGCCAAGCTAAGATGAAATAGCTTTTGCTGACGTGAGCTGAGGTAAGCTGGGTCTACTCTTCCCGGAGATTACTTAGCTAGCTGGAGTAGCTAGCATAGGTCAAGTAGCATAACTCAACTAAGTTGAGCTGAGTTAGGTCTCCGAGAGCTGGACTTGCACTGGCTTGAGCTAGTTAAAGTCATCTTTAGCTCACCAGGTCTAGCTAGTTGATAGTCGTAGGTAGTCCTAGTCAGGTTGAACTTCCAGTGAACTCTTCTGTGCTAGAAGAGCTAACATGGAGCTGGGATCAACTCTCTTTAGCTAGTTTGAGCTGCCATCCAGCTAAGGTGAGCTGAATGGAGCTAAGGTGAACTAGCTAGATCTACCTTTTAGCTGAGATGAGCTAAATGGAGCTAAGGGTGAGTTGATCAGGCTACAAGGAGCTGGGATCTAGACCTAGTTGGGATTCAACTGAAATGAGCTGGATCAAGCTGGGATCTAGCTGATAGGAGCTTCTTCTTCATCTTCTACCTTTATGATTGCCAAGATGCCTAGGATCTGACATTCTGCCTAATCCTAACGCTTAGATAAATGCATAAAAAATACATTATAATGTAATGCATGCTTATCCTAGGTAAATGCTTAAATGCAGCACGAAAACTCACTTGTAGAGTTAAAACCCTAAGAGCTAGGTTAGTTTTAGGGAATAAAAATGATGATAAACTACCATTTATCATGGACCCAAATAGAAATGAGTACGAAAAGCACTATGCAATCCTATTTTGTAGGTCAAGTAGACTATAAGAGGTGGACATATCAACAAATCAATGGGACATTGAAGCCACTCTATAGATCATCCAAACCAAGACCTCACAAATGCAAACCAATTACAGGAACGAGAAGAAAGGAGATGGATCATGGATAGTGGATGCTCAAAGCACATGACTGGAGAGGAAGACCTGTTCTTGCAACTTCACTGCCAGGAAGGTGGTACGGTCACATTTGAGAACAACCATAAGTGTTGTATTATTGGTACTGGCCAAATTGGTAATTCTTTCACCTCTTTTGATAATGTACATTTAGGTAGTGGATTAAAACATAATCTTCTTTGTGTAAGCCAAATATGTGACAAAGGATATAAAATCGCATTCACATGAAATGGATTTAAAATACAAGATAAAGAAACAAAATAAACTCTTCTCAAAGGAAACAGCCATAAAGATATCTATACTATCAACTTCAACAAATGCGATAGTCTCGAATGTCTTGTTGTATTTGATGAAGAGGCAACACTTTGGCACTGATGACTAGGTCATGTTAACATGGAAAACATTAGTAGACTTATGAAGCATGAGCTTGTCAAAGGTCTGCCAAAAATCAACTTCAAGAAAAGCAAGTCAGCGATTCTTATCAACTTGGTAAACAAACTAAAAATCCTGTTAAACCAAAAAGGATGGTTAGCAACACAACCTCTAGAGCTACTTCACTTAGACTTATTCGGACCAACCAAATCCAAAAGCGTAAGTAGGTGTCGATATTGTCTAGTCATAATTGATGACTTCTCTAGATTTACTTGGGTATCCTTCTTAAAAAGTAAGGACTCAACCATTGATGCCTTTAGCAAACTAGTTAGAAGACTACAAAATGAAAAAGGATTTGAAGTGATTAGGATTAGAATTGATCACGATGGAGAATTTGAGAATGAATAATTTTCTAATTTTTGTGATCAATATAGGATAAAAGATGAATTTGCTTTCCCTAGAGCCGCACCTTAGAACGGTGTAGTTGAGATGAAAAATAAGACCTTGCAAGTGTGTGCTTGCACAATGCTGTGTGAGTCAAAGCTGCCTCAATACTTTTAGGCAAAGGATGGGAACACTGCTTGCTATATCCAAAATAGATTGCTGATTTGACCAATCCTAAACAAGACATCTTTTGAACTCTATCATGGAAGGACACCTAGAATTTCCTACTTCAAGATGTTTCATTGTCGATGTCTTATACTTAACACCAAGGACAATCTTGATAAGTTTGATGTTAGAAGATCAAGAGGAATATTCTTAGGTTATTCAACTAGAAGTAAAACCTGTAGATTTTTTAACAAGAAGAATTTAGTTGTTGAGGAAACTATGCATGTTTCATTCGATGAAACACTAGCTCAACATAAATCTTCTGCAAACAATGATGATGATGATAAAATTGATGACCTATCAAACAATTCAGAAGAAAATGTTTTTTGTGAACTACCCAAAGATATTTCCGACGTAAAAGATCATCCAAAAGAATTGGTGATAGTAGAATTGTCTAAAGAAGTTCAAACCAGATCTTCCTTAAATACTTTAGCTTTCACTGCATTTGTTTCTCAATTAGAACCCAAAAATGTTAAGGAAGCTTTTCCTGACAATTGCTGGAATATAGTATTGGAACATGAGTTGAATCAATTCAGAAGAAATCATGTATGGGAACTTGTTCCAAAGTCTAACTCTCATAGCATTATAAGAACCAAGTGGGTCATTAGGAATAAACTTAATGAATCAAGAGAAGTAGTTAGAAATAAAGATAGACTTGTGGCACAAGGATATAATTAATATGAAGGAATAGATTTTGATGAAACATATGCGCCTGTAGCTTGCCTAGAATCCATTAGAATGCTACTAGCCCTTGCCACCCATATGAAATTCCAACTTTTTCAAATGGATGTCAAAAATGTCTTTCAAAATAGTTTCATCAAGGAGGAAGTCTATGTTAAACAACCTCCATGTTTTGAAGATACTAAATATCCAGACTATGTATGCAAACTAAACAGAGCATTATATGGCCTAAAGCAAGCTCCACAAGCTTGGTATGGTAGATTAAAATCTTATATAATTAAAAATGAGTTTAAAATCAGTAAACTAGATCCAACTTTATTTACAAAAGGAAAAGAACATGATCTCTTAATAATACAAATATTTGTCGATGATATCATTTTTGGTGCTACTAATGTTCTGTTATGCCAAGAATTTGCAACGGTAACGTAGGATCAGCTTGGAATGAGCATGATGGGAGAACTTCGGTTCTTTCTCGGACTTCAAATTGACCAGCTGTCCTCTGAAACCTTCATATCTCAAACCAAATACACCATGGAGATATTGAAGAAATTCTCTATGGATAAAGTGAATGGTAAAGACACACCTATGGTAGCCTCTACACAATTAAAATTTGACGACAGGTAAATCTGTACGTAAAAAATTATATAGAAGAATGATAGGATCTTTACTATACTTGGCTGCTAGTAGAGCTGATATTCTCTTTTGCACGTGTTCATGTGCTCTCTTTCAAGTAAACCCTAAAGAAACACATTTAAATGTTGTTAAAAGAATACTTAGATACTTAAACAACAAACAAGACCTAGGACTTTTCTATCTGAAGTCAGACATATTGGAATTATATTCCTTTTGTGATGCTGATTATGTGGGTAACTCTACAGACAGAAAGAGTACTAGTGGAACATGTCAATTTCTTGGAATTCCCTAGTCTCTTGGTTCTTTAGAAAACAAAACACTATTTCACTTTCAACAACCGAAGCAGAATATGTAGCTGCATCTTTAGCATTTTCACAACTATTATGGATGAAACAAACCTTATAAGATTTTGGCCTATCCTACAAGGATAACAAATTACTGTGTGACAGCACTAATGCCAATAACTTGTCTAAGAATCCTATACAACAATCTAGGACTAAGCATACTGATGTTAGACACCACCTTTTAAGAGACTCTATCTTAAAAGAAGAAATTAACCTAGAGTTTCTTAAAATATAAAATCAATTAGCTAATATCTTCACAAAACCATTGCCAAGAGAAAGGTTCAAACTAATTTTCCATTCACTAGGTTTATCAAGACTAAAAGAACTTAACTGATACGTTTGAATGATCTATTTTACAATGTTGATTGATCATTTTTTAAAATTGATCGACCAAAATGTTTTGACCAATCAAAGTCCTTGTTTACGCGGCTAGATCTTGTTTTAATAGATATCTCATTATAATATGGATGAACTCTCCGCGAAAACAAATAAGAATTTATAACTCGAAAATCAAAGTATCCAAGGTTGAACATAGGGAGCAATTGGGTATTCCAAAACTTGAGAACACAACTTTCAATAAAAAGCAATAACTAATTTAACAAAAATAGTAGAGTAATGTTATGGAGAAAGTGCTAAAAAAGAATTGGACGTCTGATATTGCATCAGACATCTTAAAAATTCTGACTACAGTTTGAATTGTTGGCCTTCTATCTCTTCTTTTGCTTTGCACAATGGCTATGCTTTTTTGGTTTCTTCTTTTTCTTTTCTTCCTTAGCCACTTCTACTTCTCTTCTTTTTCTTCCCTTGCTTTCTCCCTTCTTGTTTCTCTTCCTGCAGCTAAGTCCTAGCCTTTTCTTCTTTTCTTCCTTAGTTTCCTTCTTCTTTTTCTTCCCTTGGTCTGCCGCTCCTCTACTACAGTGCATCTCTTTTCTTCTTCTTCTTTTTCCTTCCTTGTTGCGGCTACCTCCTTCCTTGCTAAGTCCTTCCTTTCCTTCTCTTGCTGTGCCTCTTCCTTAGCTTCTTCTTCCTACACAATCACCACACAGCAAAACCTACCCCCAACCCTCCCCAAGTCTCTCTCTCTATTTCTTTCTTCGGTATGCTCTGCCAAAGTTGGGCAATCGGGTCGGTGCACACCCGGGTCCAACCGCACCAGCGTGGGTGTGGCGTGCGAGGAGTGCTAGGTTAGGTAATCGGGTCAAGTGCCAGGTCCACGGGGGAGTGTTGCAGATGAGGCGTGGTGAATGAGGGCGAGGGACCTCACCCTTGTGTGACTTGAGGCAAATAGAATAGATCATAAAATCAATTTAAACTACGTACCTCACTCCTACTAATCCGAGATGGGACTAAAAGTCCCACTCGCTTCTGCTGGCACCTGTAGGAGGATGTCTTCACACAATTGATGCAGCTGAAAGGCCCACAGCAACTGCTCTCAGGCTGGATTCGCTCACACATGCAACCCGCCCAGCCTATGATCCTGAAACCTGGAACTCGTGTCTTGGAGCTGGAAAGCAAGCAAGCTTGTATGCTTATTAATGGCAGACGAGGGCTCGACCGTGCATGACATAAAATTAGCCTTGCGGCTCTATCAAACAACAGGAGAACCTTCGTCGTATCATGGCGAAGGTGTGGCAAGGGTTGGCATGGCTCAGACCGGCCTAGGCGTGCATGCCTAGGTCGGACTGTGACCGTGTGAGTGGGCTTGTCCGGTGGAAGCGTGGAGCGCATGTGGTGGTCTATGAGTGGGTGGAAAGTGTTCAGTGGTTGATGGCGGAGGTTAAGAGGTTGGTGGCGGGACGTGTGGAGGAGTGGAGTGATGGATGCATCTCGCTGAAGTTCGGCCAGAGATGGGGAAGATGAGGGTGGACAGTGGCAGTCTAGAGGTAATTTGTGAAATAGATTGAGGGAAAATAGAGTGTAGGAGAGGAGGAGCTTATCTGGGGTACTTGGAGCAAAGGGGAGGCAGAGGAGAAGAATGGTGCATTTGTGCCTTTGTCAAAGAAGACGGCCCTGAGGGGAGATAACAGTGACGAGGAGGAGATCAGGAAGGCATGCGGTGCGGCACAATGCGGATGAACAAGGCGAAGCAAACCCTACCACCGATATGGTGGCAGAGCGACGAGAGGAGGGAGTGGAAGTCGCCGGAGCTTGTGGGCTACTTGGTTGGAGAGAGGAAAGAAGAATTCTGGGGGAGTCTTCACCCAAATCAAGCTTGAGGGATTTGCAGAGGACTGGCGATCATTTTATAGTCGCTGGCCGAGCTTCTGGTGCTTGGAGGGAAAGCCTTCTATCGCCAACTCCTCACCAGAGGAGGAAGGTAGTTGGAGACCCAAATCTCTCGTGCGTTCGCACGAGAGATTGGGTGCAAATCAAAGATTGCAATTGAGCTCAGATGGAAGGGAATTCCTTAGAGAATCTCCCTTCCAAATCTGGGAGGAGATCACTGAGGAATCAGGGAGTACTCCCCCTCCATTCCTCGCCGGAGAAGGATTTCTCCCCATTAATGGTGGAGCGACCTGATTATAAGAGTGGTGCGGAAGATAGGGGCCAAAATGTAATTGTGTGTACTATTTTGCAAAGTCGGTCAAGATGACCTCCCCTTAGGTCCAAATTTGGTACAAACCTAATTTGGACCTAAGGAATCCAATTGCAAATTTAGATTTTAGGTTTGACCACGTTTGGAGTGGATATTTTGCAACAAAACCCAAATTAGGTCAATTAATGAGTTAGGACCCCAATCTAGGTCAAAACAAGCTCCAAAGGCCAATTTGAAGGTTCTAAACCCTAAGGGATATTTTTCCTTAAATTTTAGAGGGTTTATTTGATTTTTATCTCTACCAGATCCTTGTTGAATTAAGCAGGTCTATTTTAGGGTTACAGAATGTCATTTAATTCTTGGATTGCACAAGAACACATTTCTGACTAAACCAACCCACTCTTTATCTTATTCATACCATTTGACCTATGTTTTGCCTCTGAGAAATCCCGTTTATGTACTGCAGTGGTGAAATTACAGTTTTTACCCTTTAGTTCATGTTTCCTTCTCAAAACAGTAAACCCTTGACTTATGTCTTCCTTGAGGTTATGCAGGAGCTTTTGTTTTCTTTCTCAGGTCAAACTGAGCTAATTAGGGCTTATAATGAGGCTCTCATCATACCCCCATTACTAGCTTTTGCTAGTCTCCTAGCAAAATTTTAAAATTTTAACCTCTATTCTAGACCATGAGTTTCTTCTACTAGTTGTGACAAGTGCTTTTTCTTTTTCTTTTACGATTAGTTCAGAATGCTAACAATAGGCCTAGAGGTACTCAGGTACAAACCGAAATCCAGACCTGACCCGCTTTGGCCTCAGTCTTCCACAAAGGTTTTTAAGGCCCACAGAAACTATCCTTGGGTTTGTTGGACTCCATGGTTAAAGCACCCGTGCTTGAGATATTTTTAGCCAATGTTCAGTTTGCAGTGCGATTTTGTAAGAGAGAGACAGAGGATTTATTTGTTTGGAGAGCTTTCTCTCTTTTCTTTTTATTTCTAGCTTCGGATTGGCTTCTTAACACAGTCTGTATTGGATTCCTTGTCCCTATCATCAATCCTTAAGGGTCCTTGGCAATCGATGCTTCATGATAGCATCGCCCATGGCGACCCCCAGAACCCTGGCTTTTGAGATTTCGAGATAATCCTGCCCATGGCGTTCCGTGGCTAAATTCAGTCCCTGGCGATCGTCATTTCATGATAATGCCACCCATGGTATCTGAACCAGCAGAGTACTTACTTGCCCCCGGTAGGATATTTAAATATCCTAAGAGACAAGCACCGAGGAGACGATATGTTATTACACGCCTTCAAGGAGAATTTCCTGCCTCTCTACGTCGGGGACTCATCCAAATCAACTTGTGTTGATCAGCCGCTCTTAATCTAGGAGACTTTTTCACAACATTGAAACACTTTTTGCATGATTTTGATATTTATGCGCACTAAACCAGACTGTGTGTGAATTGGGGTGCTTAGGTTACCGTATCCCGCAAATCGAAGGTCAGTTAACGAGGCCGAATACTCCCTAAACCTTAGACCTAATACTTAAGCTTCTCATTTTCCGCATCCTCTTGAGGAGTATCCAGATTTTAGCAGGTACTTGAATTTTTTAAGCCTAAGAGTCTAGCACAAAAGGCCTAAGATCGACGTTCCTGCTACTCTCTTCTTATGTCTCCTTAGCACTTTTCTTTCACTTTTCTCTTTTCTTGATGTGGTCTAGAAATTCAATTAATCCCTTAATCTTTTACTAATGGCCACTTTTTTCTTTTTCATTTTGTGCTCCTTTTTGGCATTTTTCTCTTTTCCTCCTCTCATTTTGTATAGCCCAAAAAATTTGCTCTCCCGCCTCAATTTTTTTTTTCTTCTTCAAGATTTCTTTTTTTTGTGATTTGTTTTTTTGTTGAAACCTTTACTTGATATGAGTTTTCCGAACATTTTGCACATTCATACCCCCCCATGCCTACTATTTGCAATGTCCCCATTGTAAATTAGGTGGGTTCGAATTCTACTTAGTTCATTCATTAGGACAGGTGTTGGGTGAGCGAATGAGTTGAAGTGACTATTGCAAACGATTTCTACTCTTGGGTAAGGGTACCTTAGGTGGAGTCGGTTGTTCTAATGGATGAACCCTAAAGTGTAGTATGAATTCTGTGTAGAAATGTCAGAAAAGGTTTCGGATTTTTCAAAGAATGACGGGTTGCCTCCCGTTAAGCACTGAGTTTTACGCCATTGGCTGGGTGTAATGAGCTCAAGGAGAATGGAGGGTAAAGGATGACTCAGCCAAATTTGTATTGGTCATGTCAATGAACAGTTTGAGTCTCTGACCGTTCACAACAAAGGGTTTAGAATCGTGGCTGAGTGGGCTGATCTCAATGGCTCCATTTCCAAAGATTTGTCGGACTAGGTAGGGTCCAACCCACTTAGATCGTAGCTTTCCTGGGAATAATTTGAGTCAGGCATCAAAGAGTAGAACCTTTTGACCAGGATGAAAGATCTTTCTAGAAATGTGTTTGTCATGAAAAGCTTTAACCCGTTCTTTGTAAATTCGCAAGTTCTCATACACGTCGTGGCGTAATTCATCGATCTCGCTTATTTGAAGCCTTCTATGGGTTCCAGCCTTAGAAAGATCTAAGTTGAAATTCCGTACTGCCCAATTGGCTTTATGCTCCAATTCGATGGAGAGTTGACATGCCTTCCCGTACACCAGTCTGAAGTGAGACATACCTAATTGGGTCTTGTGGGCGGTCCTATAGGCCCGCAATGCTTCTGGAAGTCAAGAAGACCAATCCTTCCTATCAGGTTGAATAGTAACCTGGAGGATTTTCTTGATCTCTCGGTTTGATAGCTTAGGTAGACCATTAGTTTTGGGGTGGTTAGGAGTAGAGATTCGATGCGACACCCCATACTTGGTCATCAGTGACCTGAACTAAGCGTTTGTGAAATGGGCCCCTCCGTCAGAAATTATTGCTTGTGGAATCCCAAACATTGAGAAGATGTTTTGATAAATGAATCAGATAACAACCTTATGATTATTGGTTCGGGTTGGAAAGGCTTCTATCCACTTGGACACGTGGTCAACGACGAGTAAGATGTATTCGAAGCCATCCAAGATAGGGAAGGGTCCTATAAAATCAATCCCCCAAATGTCAAAAATCTCGCATACTAGGATCGACTGTAAAGGCATCATGTCTCGATGGCTCATGTTGCCCAAGGTCTGGCAACGGGTACATGCCTTATAGTGATCGTATGCATCCTTGAAAATTGTGGGCCAGTAAAAGCCACACTGGAGGACTTTTGATGCGGTTTTATGTCCTGAGAAATGTCCACCGCATGCCTGGTCATGGTAGAAGGAGAGTATGTCTTTGATTTCGGCTTCTATGACACATCGTCGAATTATTTGATTAGCACCAATGCAGAATAGATACGGGTCTTCCCACAAGTATTACTTGTGGGAAGACCCGTATCTATTCTGTTGGCATCGGAACGGAACTTGTCCATCTTGGCTTTCGGCCAATCGGATGGGATCTGGTGTGATGCCAAGTAGTTCACTATGTCTGCGAACCATGAAAGCCCTGTATTGGTAATTAGGAGGTGCTCATCAGGAAAGTGTTCTATGATAGGTCCGGAAGGGTCAATTATTTTAGAAGGAAGGTGGGACAAGTGATCAGCTACCATGTTTTCTTTTCCCACCTTGTCGCGAATCTCGAGGTCAAATTCTTGCAACAGCAAGATCCATCAGATTAATCGAGGTTTCACGTCCTTCATTGCAAGGAGATGCCTCACAGCTATGTGATCCGAGTAGATGATAACACGGGAACCCAGGAGGTATGATCTGAATTTTTCTAGGGCAAATACTACAGCCAGCAGCTCTTTCTCAGTAACCGTGTAGTTACGCTGAGCCTCATCTAGTGTTTTGCTAGCATAGTAAATGACCACGGGTTTCCCGTCAATTTTCTGCCCCAAAATCGCTCCTACAGAGTCAAATGCATCTCACATGATCTCAAAGGGTTGAGACCAATCAGGGGACTCTAGGATCGGGGCTTGGGTGACTCGGTCACAAAGGATCTCAAATGCTTGAGTGCATTCCTTGGAGATTTCAAAAGGCACATCCATGGAGAGAAGAGTAGTCAGGGGACACGTGATTTTTGAAAAATCAAGGATAAATCGATGGTAAAAATCGACATGCCCTAGAAAAGATCAGATTCCTTGATCGAGCTAGGCATAGGGAGTTTAGAAAGAAAGTTAACCTTGGCTCAATCGACTTGGATGCCTTTCTCCGAGATTAGATGTCCCAGGATGATTCCCTCAGGCACCATGAAATGACTCTTTTCCTAGGAAAGAACCAAATTCACATCGATGCACCACTTGAGTATTTGGACCAAGTGCTTGAGGTAATCATCAAATGATGCTCCAAAAACTGAAAAGTCATCCATGAAGACTTCCAGATAATCACCTACCATATTTGAGTATATGGCAATCATGCACCGCTGAAAGGTCGTGGGTGCATTGCAGAGACCAAAAGGCATCCTTCGAAATGCATATGTCCTGAAGGGGCATATGAACGTGGTCTTTTCTTGGTCCTCTGGATGGATTGCCACCTAGTTATAACCGGAGTACCCGTCAAGAAAGCAGAAGAATCTATTTCCCGCTAGTTTCTCGAGAATCTGATCAATAAATGGTAGTGGGAAATGGTCCTTCTTCGTGGAGGAATTGAGTCTTCTGTAATCAATGCAAACTCTCCAGGAGTTAGCTATTTAGGTAGGTATGACTTCTCTGGTTTCAGTCGTGATGATGGCGAGTCTGGCCTATTTAGGCACAACCTGGATTGGACCCACGCAATGACTGTCGAAGATCGGGTGATGATCCCTGCATCTAACCACTTGATCATCTCCTTTTTCACGACCTCCTGCAGGTTAGGGTTTAAACGTCTCTGCATCACTCGTGAAGGTCGTGCGCCCTCTTCTGTGTAGATTCGATGTGTACAGTACGAGGGGATTATGCCAGTCAAGTCATCGAGAGTTCATCCAATGGCTCTACAATGTTGCTAGAGAATAGTAATCAGACGGGATTCCTGGTCAGGTGTGAATCGGGAGCTGATAATCATAGGAAACATCTAATTGGAACACAAAAAGACGTACTTCAGATGCTCGGGAAGGGGCTTGAGTTCCATGACAGGATTATCAAGAGCAACGGGTGGTTTGGGGTTTGTATCAGGAATAAGGGTCAGAGTTATAGGTGTGTCTAGATCAGGTTCATACTCCTCTGTTTGCGGGTTTTGATTTTCTAGTGGTTGATTAGGGATAATTAGGTTGTCCTCAATATGCAATTCATCAACCACGGCTCTGATATCTCATATTTGCTCTATAACCCCACAATTAATCCCTTGTTGGGCCTTAAAGATGTCAATCTTTAGAATTTGATTCCCAAATTTTAATTCTGTTTGGCCCTCTTCATAGTTTTTGTTGGCCCTAGCAGTGGCCAAAAAAGGTCTCACTAATATAATTGCTGTATCCCTTAGGTTCTCAAGTGCGTCCATATCCAAAACTATGAAATCCACCGGGAAGTAGAAATCCCGTACCCTAACAATGACATCCTCGAGTATTCCTTTAGGTGACTTAATGGATCGATCGGCTAACTGCAACGTCACCTTAGTCGGTTTAAGTTCAGACTCTTCAAGGTGGTCAAGGAGGGATGTAGGTATTAGATTTATGGAGGCACCTAGGTCTAGCAAGGCTCTATCAAATTGGGTTTCACCAATTTTACTTGAAATCAGGGGAGTTCCTGGATCTTTAGCCTTGGGTGGGAGTTTACTCAAGATTACAGAGCTGGCTTGCTCTAACAGTACAATCGGATTCCCACTTTTGTTTCGCGTCTTACGCTTGGGTGTACACACGTCTTTCAAGAATCTTGCGTAAGCCAGTACATGGCGAATTGCATCCATCAAGGGGATGTTTATTTGGACCTGTCCAAAGAGCTTGACCAGATCCTCCTCGGGAGCCATGGGTTTGGTTATTCCTTTTCCTTTGATCAAGGCCTCAGGAAATGGAACCCTACTTGGTTCTTCTGGAATAGGTCTAGGATGTTGATCTAGGATAGGGGTATCCTGGATAACTATCCTAGGGTTTTGGCTACTACTAGGCTTGGAGTGGTTTGGATAATGTGGGTCTTGGGTTGCTTTACCACTACGCATTGTTATGGAGTTTAATCCTGCCTGGTTTTGGGTTGGGTTTGGTAAGAAGGGTGGCTGCTACTAAAATCCCGCATAAGATGTCAAAGCTTCCATCCCGTGTGGTGATGGAGCAGCAGGGGACTGATAAATCATATGTGTGTGGCCTAAATTTGGGTTCATAACACACCTCTAGGTCGGCATGTTATTTGGGTTTGGCAAAGGTTGTGAAGGAAGGATGCCAGGCTGGAGAGAATTTGCCATCTGGGCTAGTTGATTGTGAACCTCTGTGATCTCGTCCTTGTGATATTTTTGCATTGCTGCATTCGTCTTTTGAATGTCAGCTAGTGCTTGAATGATAAGAGTCATTTGATCCTAGTTTGGCTAAGATTGATAGGTAGGATTGGGCCAAGGCTGAGGCGGCTGATATGGATGAGGAGCTTGTAGACGGGGCTGGTAAGGTGGTCCTTGAGTCTGAGAATTTCCCATCCACTTAAAGTTGGGATGATTTTGCCATCCAGGGTTGTAGGTATTGGAGAATGGGTCATTCTGGATGCCATTGAGGTCCTCCCAGGTCTGAGGAACCTCAGGAAAGTCAGAATACGAGGGTTCAGAGTTCCCTCAACTCGACTAGAGTGGATCGAAGGTCACTTCGGTCTGAGAGTCAGATGGGGGTGGATACGGAGTCCATCCCAAGTGAAGATTGGTGACAGATGTTCTACATAGTTTCCCTTGCCAGAGGTAGTCGTGAAAAAGAGTTCTACGCAAAGGTGGCTCATTGCAAATGCCGATTCAGCTCGTCCACCTTCTTCTCTATGATAGAAACCTTGTCCAACCGACTGGTGAGTAGTTCCATGTCGACTGATATGGACAGGTCCTGCATCTCATGTGCTCCCCTCAGATTCGTCGATGCTCGGGCATTCGTCCGGTAGAATAAGCCCATGGAGTCATTATCGATAGAGTTCTCACACATGTTTTCGAGAATCTCCCATACTGTATCATCATGTTCACACATGATGTTTCCTCTGCAAGTTGCATTGATGAATAATCGAATGTCTTCACGAAGTCCCTGGTAAAAGGACTGGACTTGTTCCCATTTAGGAAGTCCGTGATGGGGGCACTTTCGCATGAGATCTAAGAATCGGTCCCATGCTTCGTGAAGAGGTTCTCCCATTTGTTGTGTGAAAAGGGTGATCTATTGGCGCAAGGCATTTGTCCAGCCAACGGGAAAGAACTTTTTCAAAAATTTGGACTGAAGTTCATCCCATGTGTTGATTGGACGAGTCTGAGTTTGATACCTATGAGCAACCTTCTCCAGGAGGGAGAAAGAAAACATTTTCATGAGTAGAATATCCTGATTTTGTGCATCTGACCCGAAGGTCTAGGCCAGATGCTTGATCTATTTAATGTGCTGGAATGGGTCCTCGGAGTTAAGCCCATGAAATTTTGGTGTGGCATGAATCATATTGGGCATGAGTTCAGAATTAGACCTCCAGCCAAGATTCGGACTCGAGGCTCGATTGCCACTGTAGTAGGATTATAGTGATCTCTCATCATTGGTCGCTGCAGTGGGTTTACAAAGTTTTGGAAGAGATCAGTCAGGCACTGAAGCTAGTGCTCAAGGTTGTTCTCTTCTTCAATAAGAAGGAGAACTTGGTTCTGAATCAGAGGAAAGGTCTATGTGGTGAGGTTGCTGCACAAACAAGGGCGTCGAGGCTTGCCCTCGGATAGAGTGAATTTCTAAAGGAGGTCTTAAGGATGGTCTTAAGGACCTCCTACCAAACGTGCACCGAAGGATGTGATGAGATTAGAAGGTGCTGGACGTAATCGAGACACCCAGAAATTATTGGGTGACTATAGAGATTTGGGGCGGATGATACTCCTTAGTCAGAAAGGTCGTCCACTTGAGAAGTAACTAGGCAGCCAGAGAGGGAGAGTCCCGCAAAGACCCCTACACGGTAGAGCGTCCACACGAGTTACAGGATTTCCCCTACCTGACCTCTCTTGTCACTAAGATTCCAAGTAGACCAAAATGGAGACCTTGACCTCTTCAGTCTACCTTTTTTAATTAAGATCAAGGTTGTTAGGATTCCACTTGAACTTTAGGCCTTTTCAGTGTAAAAAAAAAAGTGACCTAATTTTAAGGTTGGTTGACCCAAAGGATCAACTTCACCTCTTATTCCTTTGAGAGCTCTTAGGTCCTTTCTTTTAGGGTTCAAATGGATTGAGAGCCTGATTTTCTTAGGGTTTCTCTTGTATAGATCTCTTCAAACAAGTCTTAGGCACACCTCTTTTTGACATTTTTGCTTCTTTGTTTAAGAGAAGAAGTGTCTCTAAAAACCCTAGCTTTACAATCCTTAGGTTGGCTCTAGTTGGTCCAATTTAGTCGCCTCGAAAATTAGTATCTAGGGCTCAATCAAGAAGGTTTTAGCCCTAGTTACCTTAATTAATTGGATGTGCAATTCAAAATGTGTTGAAATGAAAATCAAGCAACTTTTATGAGTTACTATGTAGGGAAACAGGTAGCCCTAGATTGATTTTTCTTTTTTAGACTTTTAAAGGATTAAGAGAGAGGGCTAATGAAAGTTACCTATTCCTTGGTGTGGTTGTTGTGCAGCTGCTCTTCTTTTCTCTGCTTTCCCTGAGACAAGCACAACAAAGGAGAGAAATTAAGTAAGTATTGAATCAGAAGTTGTGATCAAAGGCTTCAGAAGTGCCCTTTGCTCCCCGGCAACGGCACCAAAATGTTTACGTGGCTAGATCATTCTTTAACAGATATCTCGTTGTAATATAGATGAACTCTACGCGAAAATAAACAAGAATTTATAACTTGAAAATCAAAGTATCCGAGGTCGAACACAGGGAGCAATTGGGCATTCCAAAGCTTGAGAACACAACTTTTAGTAAAAAGCAATAACTAATTCAACAAAAATAGCAGAGTAATGTTATGGAGAAAGTGCTCAAAAAGAATTGGATGTCTGATATTGCATCAGACGTCTTAAAAATTCTGACCACAGTTTCAATTGTTGACCTTCTGTCTCTTCTTCTACTTTGCCCAATGGCTATGCTTCTTTTGGTTTCTTCTTTTTCTTTTCTTCCTTAGTCGCTTCTACATCTCTTCTTCTTCTTCCCTTGCTTTTTCTCTTCTTGATTCTCTTCCTGCAGCTAAGTCCTGGCCTTTTCTTCTTTTCTTCCTTAGTTTCCTTCTTCTTCTTTTTCTTCCCTTGGTCTGCTGCCCCTCTGCTACAGTGTATCTCTTTTCTTCTTCTCCTTTTTCCTTCCTTGATGCAGCTACCTCCTTCCTTGCTATGTCCTTCCTTTCCTTCTCTTGTTGTGCCTTTTCCTTCCTTAGCCTCTTCTTCCAGCACAATCACCCCATAGCAAAACCTACCCCCTACCCTCCCCACATCTCTCTCTCTATTTCTCACTTTGGTATGCTCTCCCAGAGCTGGGTAATCGGGTCGGGTGCGCACCTGGGTCCAAGCGCACCGACGTGGGTGTGGTGCGCGAGGAGTGCTAGGTTAGGTAATCGGGTCAGGTGTCAGGTCTGCGGGGGAGTGTCGCGAACAAGGCGTGGTGGGTGAGGGCAAGGGACCTCACCCCTGTATGACTTGAAGCAAACAGAACAGATCACAAAATCAATTTAAACTACGTACCTCACTCCTGCGTTTCTGAGGTGGGACTAAAAGTCCCACCCACTTCTGCTAGCACCTGTAGGAGGTGTCTTCACGCAATTGACACAGCTGAAGAGCCCGTAGCAACTGCTCTCGGGCTGGATTCGCTCACACACTCAACCTGTACAGCCTGGGATCCTGAAACCTGCAACGCATGGCCTGGAGCTGGAAAGCAAGCAAGCTTGTATGCTTAATAATAGCGCATGAGGGCTTGACCCTACACGACACAAAATTAGCCTTGCAGCTCTATCAAATAATAGGAGAACCTTCACCGTATTACAGCAAAGGTGAGGCGGGGGTTGGCTTGGCTCAGACCGTCCTAGGCGTGCATGCCTAGGTCAGACTGTGATCGTGTGAGTGGGCTTGCTCGGTGGAAGCGTGGAGCACGTGTGGCGGTCTGCGAGTGGGTGGAAAGTGTTCAGTGGTCGATGGCAGAGGTTAATAGGCTGGGGGTGAGACGTGTGGAGGTGAGTGATGGATGCATCTCGCCGGAAGTCGGTCGGAGATGGGGAAGATGATGGTGGACAGTAGCAGTCGAGAGGTAATTTGTGAAATAGATTGAGGGAAAATAGAGAGTAGGAGAGGAGGAGCTTAGCTGGGGTACTTGGAGTGAAGGGGAGGTAGAGGAGATGAATGGCGCATTTGTGCCGTTGTCGGAGAAGACAGCCTTGAGGGGGAGATAACAATGATGAGGAGGAGATCAGGAAGGCGTGCACTGGTGTAGCGCAACGAGGAAGAACGAGGCGAAGCAAACCCTGCCACTAGTATGGTGGTAGAGAGACGAGAGGAGGGAGTGGGAGTCTCCGGAGCTTGTAGGATACTTGGTTGGAGAGAGAAAGAGGAATTCTGGGGGAGTCTTTGACCAAATCAAGCTTGAGGGATTCGTAGAGGACCGAGGATCCTTTTATAGTCTCTGGCCGAGCTTCTGGTGCTTGGAGGGCAAGCCTTCTATCACCAACTCCTCGCCAGAGAAGGAAGGTAGTTGGAAACCCAAATCTCTCGTGTGTTCGCACGAGAGATTGGGTGCAAATCAGAGATTGCAATTGAGCTTAGATGGAAGGGAATTCCTCAAAGAATCTCCCTTCCAAATCAAGGAGGAGATCTCTGAGGAATCAGGGAGTACTCCCCCTCCATTCCTCGCCAGAGAAGGAGTTCTCCCCATTTATGGAAGAGGGACCTTTTTGTAAGAGTGGCGAAGAAGTTAGGGTGTTCTATGCAATGATTTTCAAAAGATAAGGGCTAAAATGTAATTGGATGTACTATTTTGCAAAGTAGGTCAAGATGACCTCCCCTTAGGTCCAAATTTTGGTACAAACCTAATTTGGACCTAAGGGATCTAATGGCGAATTTGTATTTTAGGTTTGACCACGTTTGGAGTGGATATTTTGCACAAAAACCCAAATTAGGTCAATTAATGAGTTAGGACACCAATCTAGGTCAAAATAAGTTCCAAAGGCCAATTTGAAGGTTCTAAACCCAAAGGGATATTTTTCCATGAATTTTAGAGCATTTAGTTGATTTTTATCCTAACCTGAGCCTGAATTAAGTGGGTCTGTTTTAGGGTTATAGAATGTCATTTAATTCTTGGATTGCATAAGAACCCATTTCTGACTAAACCAACCCACTCTTTATCTTATTCATACCATTTGACCAATGTTTTGCCTCTAAGAAATCCTATTTATGTACTATAGTGGTGAAATTACAGTTTTTACCCTTTAGTTCATGTTTCCTTCTCAGAATAGTAAACCCTTGACTTAAGTCTTCCTTGAGGTTATGTAGGAGCTTTTGTTATCTTTCACAGGTCAAACTGAGCTAGTTAGGCCTCATGATGAGGCTCTCATCTGTCCTCATTTGATCGATCAAATTCTTTAGCGGAAAATTTCCCTCCAAAAATTTGAGTTTTGATCGATCAATCCAGTTAGGTGGGAATTTTCCCTCTAATTGTTCAAACTCTAATCGACCAATTAACTTAAGTCATCAATCAATTCTTATTTTGATTGACAAAAATTAGGCATTTTCACATTTCTAGATTGTAATCTTTTTTCCTTGAATCTCGCTCCTAATCTACCTAACTGACCTTGGTAACCATGATTAGCTTCCTAAAATGTTTTTACCTATTTTTCTAATCATCTTTTCTATAAAAAACACATGTTTTTACAATCAAACCTATTCTTTTTACCACCTATACCACACTGTTTGGTCCCCACATTCCTTCCACCACCAAACAAAAGTCCCCATCCGACCCTACCTCTCCTCCTTCACTGATGGTGATCGACCAACCTTCACGCAACCTTCGGCCATTGCCGTCTCTCACATAAAGAAGCCCTACCGCCTCCATTCATCCTCTATGCATTGCAACACCTTGCTCAAAGCCTCCTCTACGCCACTTCCGCACGACCTCAACCTCCGACCGTGCACACCTCTCACTGGCCATCCTCCACATCCTCGCTGACCTCCCTTTGATCGACCAATCTTTGATCAGTCATGGTACACTCTAAACTTAGTTGAAATCTGACTCTTTCGGATTCTTTTTTTAAGTATTAGATGTGCTTTGATATGGTCTAATGATTTTCTTGCTTCATCATGTGATTACTTGTAAAATATTGTAGTATAAGTGAGCAAACCTTCTGTTTACATCTCATTTTGTCACGTCTGACAACTTTTGGCCTACCAAATTTCTTGGTTGATTGACTAAAAGTTGATTTTTCCAGAACTCTGTCCAGGTTATTTTTTATCAACCAATCTGTGTTTTTGATCGACCAAGGTGTTTTCAGATTTTCTGAAATGGCTCCAAAATGCGTACATGCCTCCTCTTCTGCTCATCATGGTGATACATTTGATTGTTTTTTCATCACTGAGGCCTCTCGTGACCATTTTTCTTTATTCTCCAAAATTTCACCATATGTTGGTAGACCTGTTGATTTTGCCTACTTTGAGTCTATATTTCTTGGAATTCCCGAAAAATTTGCATACCACCAGATTTTATGTCCATTTTAATAGGATTTTTATGTAGGTTCTAAGAATAGCAGCATACCTGATCTTGACCCAATGGCTTGTCACCTATTTTATGACAATTTGTAGAACATAGTTGAGGGCTTCAACATCAAGTTGACCTCGAACGTCTATGGCATAGAGGTTTTGGTCAATGCAGATGCTCTTTCAAAGATTCTTGGTTATCTGTATATTGGCCCTACCTTTCTTGAGCTCCACAAGCAGACACGGATGAATACCATTAGGGTGACCCTACTCACTCCCTCTCATTTTGACTTGGGTCATCCAGCCAAGTCCCCCTACTTTCGTCATCTACACAGATTTCTTAATTGTGTCATTTTATGGAATTTCATCTCCAAATCTATGTCTTTTGAGAACTGCTCTCGCATTATGATCATTACCCTTTATGTCTTTCTTAAGAACAAGTGGTTCAACTGGAACCACTTGATTCTGCATTTAATGAGCACGAAACCCACTATCTCCTTCTAGTTTGGGACACTTCTTTCCCACATCTTCCTACATTTCAATGTTCCCATGGATATTAATCATAAACAGTTTATCACTAGAGTCTCCATATTTGATAAGCTCACTTATATAGAGATGGAGCAAGCTCAAGGAGCCCATGGTGAGATGCAACCCAGTAGTAGCAGTAGTAGCAGGAACCATCTCTTGCCTTATGAGCACTTTACAGTGACCTATCCTCCTCCAGTGCTACCCTCTCCGTCCTTCAACGAGTAGGAGTGGAGCCTTTTGTACTAGCCTCTCTCAGGCAAGGATTTTGTCAGTATCTAGGATGTGACAAATGGTATTTCTTTGATGATGCATCAATAGAGTGAGATAGACTTGGTGATGATGAGACAAAGGCATCAAGTATCAGACTACCTGAATGCTCAAAGTTAGCTCTTGGATAGACTTGGAGAGTCTATTAATGACATTCACCAGCAGCTTCACCAGCCTCCTCAAACTCGCCGATCTACTACCATGCCTCCATCATCAACAACACCTCCTCCTCCTACCACTGCAGCAACACCAGCAGACCGGCAAGTTACACCACCTCGCAAGACATCTAGGAAGTCGACAGCAAGATTGTTAGCTCAATGCTACCGATGTCTTAGTCTGCTTGCCTCCTCAGAGAGATCAGATTCACAAGATCTTGAGTTGGATACAGACCTCTAGGGCATGATGGATGTTTCATGGCATCACTAGACGACTAGCTTTAGTTTTGCTTAGCTTTTATTGGATTGTAAAACTTAATATTCTCTGAACTATTTTATTCACTGCTTATCTAGACTCTTTTATATCATTGTTATATGCATGGATATTATCTCTCTCAGATATATTTTTCTCTCTTTGTCATTGCATGTTTAAATTATTGTTGCTTTATTTGCATGCTTAACGGGGAATTAAATGAAAAACATAGTAGCATGTTTCACTTTCTGCTAAAACAAAAATGGGGAGATATTACGCATAACTATTTCAATTTCATAATTATAATTTTGTTGTCATCAAAAAGGGGGAGAATGTAAGCACCTCTATTTTGATGCACCAAAATTATGTTTACTACTACATTAATATTTCTGGACTATCTTGTAAGCACCTCTATTTTGATGCACCAAAATTATGTTTATTGCTAAGATTGACATTTCATGACTATCTTGGATTGAAGCCTCTATTCAAGACAAAAGTTTAGATAGTTGCTGATGTGCGTCATTTTCATTTATTTGAGTCTAGGACTTTATTGTAAGGAACCTCAAATAAAACTCAAAAATGATTTTTTCCATGTATCTTTTCAAATCAAATTTTAGGGTTATTGGTTGAACAAACTTATTAATTGATCGACAAAAACAATTTGATCGACCAACCTACTTATTTGACCGATTAAATCAGTTCATTTTAGGAAGTTGAGAAAAATCCTCCTGATCAACCAACCACCCTAATTGATCGACCAACATTCTTAATTGATCGACCAAAATACTTTTTAATGAACCAATTAACCTTAATTGATCGACCAATTTTATTTCTTATTCATGCAAAACTTTTTCTGTAAATAGAGGTCGCACGTAGCTCATTCCTTTACAACTTTTAAATAGAAACACCATTCGAAAGCAAAGCTTCTCGTGCCTATTGCAAAAAGCTTTCATGCACCGTTCTTCATGCTCTTCGAAAGCACGACACCTCAAACCTCTGCGAAAAGTTGGTTTGATCATTTATTAAGGTTGCATAGAATTCATTTTCTTGTTATACTATTTTGTTGTTTTGATTTGTGGATTCCAAATCTATTTGGAAGATCCATAGTTGTTGTTTTTGCTTCTCTTCAGGATAAAAGAGAAGGGTCTGTAAGAGATTGTGCCACCCTTGTTCAAGTGTTGCGAATAGTGGATTGACTAGCTTATACTAGTCGGAAAAATCATAAGTTGGGAGGCTTTGGTGGTGGTTTTTACCTAGATTGGGTTTCCACTATAAATCAGTTGTACTCTGTGCATGAATCTCTGTTGTATTATTTTTTAATCTAATTTATATTTTCAAAGCAATACTATTCACCCCTCCCCTCTAGTATTTAGTTGCAATCCACAGGATATTCTCCAACCCTCATATCTCGGATTAGAGCTTCTCTCTTGGATTAAGTTTAGATGGTTGCTGATCTGTGTCTTTTACTTTTATTTGAGTCTAGGATATTATTGTACGAAACCTCCAAATAAAACTCAAACAGATTTTCACACTTCTTTGTAAATCAGTTTTTAGGGTTATTGGTTGACCAATTTTTCTACTTAATCGACCAAATTTGATTAATCAACCTACCAACTTATTTAATCGATCAAATAGGCCCATTTTGGGAAGGTGATTAAAACCTTTTCGATCAACCAACCAGGCTAATTAATCAACCAATTAGTTATCGATCAAGTAACCATATTGATCGACCAAACATCATTTTGATTAACCAATATACCTTAATTGATCGACCAATTTGACTTCCTTTTCAGGCCAACTTTTTAAAGTAAATAGAGGTCGTGCACAGCTCCTTTTCATATTAACTTTCAATAGAAATATCCCCAAAAATTTACAGCTTCTCATACTTCTTTCAAGTGTTTCTATGCTTTGCTACTCATGTCACTCAAAGCACGTCATTTCAAACCTCTGCTGAAATTCTCGTTTGATTTTTATTCAAGTTCCATAGATATATTTATTGTTCTTTTACACTGTTGTTTTGATTAACAAATCCAAAGTTGTTTGGAAGATTTGCGTTGTTCTTGTTATTGTGCTTCTCTTCAGGGTAAAAACAGAAGTGTTTGCAAAGAGGTTGTGCCACCCTTGTTCAAGTAGTACGATAGTGGATTGACTAGCTTTGACTAGCTAGGAAAATCCAATGCTGAGAGTTTTTGGCAGTGGTTTTCACCTTGTTTGGGTTCTACTGTAAATCTAGGTGTAGCTTGTGCTTAATTCTGTTGTGAATTCATTTTTCTTTTTACTATTTCAAAAAGGTGATACTATCACCCCTCCCCTCTAGTGTACGTTACGATCCACAGGCAAACCCTCAAGCTTGACTCCTAAGTCTACCAAGTTTAATCCTACTTGTGCCTTGAATTTCATTCCAATGTTGAAGTTGATTTCATTTGTGACCTAATATGGAGGTTGGTTGATTCAAAAAGTAAACCAACTTCACCTGACCTATCCTAAAATTAAGGTGAGTTTGGGTAAAGTGCCTAAATCACCCTTAGTTTGTTTGAAAATAGGTTGTTAAGTCCTAA
Source organism: Thalassia testudinum (assembly GCA_037157565.1). Taxonomy (NCBI): domain Eukaryota; kingdom Viridiplantae; phylum Streptophyta; class Magnoliopsida; order Alismatales; family Hydrocharitaceae; genus Thalassia; species Thalassia testudinum. The sequence continues at coordinate 122,387,079 of JAZHRO010000014.1, read as the reverse complement.
ATTTTAATGATTCAAGTGATTGTTAGAAGCTTGATTTTAGGGTCCACTTCCTTAGATCAATTCAACCATGGCCTGGGTAACACATGATGTGGGAAAATACTTTTTTTTTTTAAAGCATACAAGTATTCACTCCTGGAAACCCTAATGTGAAACCTTAGATTGGCTTTATTTCCAAGTCCAATTTTTCCAAAAGATGGTACCTTGGGCCCAATAGAGAAGGTGAATAGCCCAAGGAACCTTATGTCCCTGATAGAAGCAAGTATTAGAATGGGGATCTCTTGTCAAATTGAATCAAATAAGGAAACTTGAATGGCATTTACTATGTAAGTAATGCAAGCTAATCCTAATTGATTTCTATTTCAATCTTTCCAAGAGATGATGGGCTTAAAGAAAAGGGAAATGTGATTACCTACCCCTATTGAGGTTTCTTGTGTAATATACCACCTCGCATTCATTATATACGAGTTTCTAGATTAATGTTTCATGATGTGGGACTAAATGTCCCAACTCCTTCGTGTGATGTTACTGAAGGCTTCTTCATCGATTATGGCTGCAACTGAGGTTCAATCCTCATTTGTTATTGCGAGTGAGTTGGTGAAGTGTGTCTACATTGATTGGGAGGGATAGCAGCATATTTGGTAGCTGGGGAGAGGTGGACGGCATTGAGGAAGACATTGGCAGTGGCAGAAGTTTGGCAAAGTACCTACATTAAGAAAATGAGCTAAAAGCCCTTCCTAAAATGTTTTTACCTATTTTTCTAATCATCTTTTCTATAAAAAACACATGTTTTTACAATCAAACCTATTCTTTTTACCACCTATACCACACTGTTTGGTCCCCACATTCCTTCCACCACCAAACAAAAGTCCCCATCCGACCCTACCTCTCCTCCTTCACTGATGGTGATCGACCAACCTTCACGCAACCTTCGGCCATTGCCGTCTCTCACATAAAGAAGCCCTACCGCCTCCATTCATCCTCTGTGCATTGCAACACCTTGCTCAAAGCCTCCTCTACGCCACTTCCGCACGACCTCAACCTCCGACCGTGCACACCTCTCACTGGCCATCCTCCACATCCTCGCTGACCTCCCTTTGATCGACCAATCTTTGATCAGTCATGGTACACTCTAAACTTAGTTGAAATCTGACTCTTTCGGATTCTTTTTTTAAGTATTAGATGTGCTTTGATATGGTCTAATGATTTTCTTGCTTCATCATGTGATTACTTGTAAAATATTGTAGTATAAGTGAGCAAACCTTCTGTTTACATCTCATTTTGTCACGTCTGACAACTTTTGCCTACCAAATTTCTTGGTTGATTGACTAAAAGTTGATTTTTCCAGAACTCTGTCCAGGTTATTTTTTATCAACCAATCTGTGTTTTTGATCGACCAAGGTGTTTTCAGATTTTCTGAAATGGCTCCAAAATGCGTACATGCCTCCTCTTCTGCTCATCATGGTGATACATTTGATTGTTTTTTCATCACTGAGGCCTCTCGTGACCATTTTTCTTTATTCTCCAAAATTTCACCATACGTTGGTAGACCTGTTGATTTTGCCTACTTTGAGTCTATATTTCTTGGAATTCCCGAAAAATTTGCATACCACCAGATTTTATGTCCATTTTAATAGGATTTTTATGTAGGTTCTAAGAATAGCAGCATACCTGATCTTGACCCAATGGCTTGTCACCTATTTTATGACAATTTGTAGAACATAGTTGAGGGCTTCAACATCAAGTTGACCTCGAACGTCTATGGCATAGAGGTTTTGGTCAATGCAGATGCTCTTTCAAAGATTCTTGGTTATCTGTATATTGGCCCTACCTTTCTTGAGCTCCACAAGCAGACACGGATGAATACCATTAGGGTGACCCTACTCACTCCCTCTCATTTTGACTTGGGTCATCCAGCCAAGTCCCCCTACTTTCGTCATCTACACAGATTTCTTAATTGTGTCTTTTTATGGAATTTCATCTCCAAATCTATGTCTTTTGAGAACTGCTCTCGCATTATGATCATTACCCTTTATGTCTTTCTTAAGAACAAGTGGTTCAACTGGAACCACTTGATTCTGCATTTAATGAGCACGAAACCCACTATCTCCTTCTAGTTTGGGACACTTCTTTCCCACATCTTCCTACATTTCAATGTTCCCATGGATATTAATCATAAACAGTTTATCACTAGAGTCTCCATATTTGATAAGCTCACTTATATAGAGATGGAGCAAGCTCAAGGAGCCCATGGTGAGATGCAACCCAGTAGTAGCAGTAGTAGCAGGAACCATCTCTTGCCTTATGAGCACTTTACAGTGACCTATCCTCCTCCAGTGCTACCCTCTCCGTCCTTCAACGAGTAGGAGTGGAGCCTTTTGTACTAGCCTCTCTCAGGCAAGGATTTTGTCAGTATCTAGGATGTGACAAATGGTATTTCTTTGATGATGCATCAATAGAGTGAGATAGACTTGGTGATGATGAGACAAAGGCATCAAGTATCAGACTACCTGAATGCTCAAAGTTAGCTCTTGGATAGACTTGGAGAGTCTATTAATGACATTCACCAGCAGCTTCACCAGCCTCCTCAAACTCGCCGATCTACTACCATGCCTCCATCATCAACAACACCTCCTCCTCCTACCACTGCAGCAACACCAGCAGACCGGCAAGTTACACCACCTCGCAAGACATCTAGGAAGTCGACAGCAAGATTGTTAGCTCAATGCTACCGATGTCTTAGTCTGCTTGCCTCCTCAGAGAGATCAGATTCACAAGATCTTGAGTTGGATACAGACCTCTAGGGCATGATGGATGTTTCATGGCATCACTAGACGACTAGCTTTAGTTTTGCTTAGCTTTTATTGGATTGTAAAACTTAATATTCTCTGAACTATTTTATTCACTGCTTATCTAGACTCTTTTATATCATTGTTATATGCATGGATATTATCTCTCTCAGATATATTTTTCTCTCTTTGTCATTGCATGTTTAAATTATTGTTGCTTTATTTGCATGCTTAACGGGGAATTAAATGAAAAACATAGTAGCATGTTTCACTTTCTGCTAAAACAAAAATGGGGAGATATTACGCATAACTATTTCAATTTCATAATTATAATTTTGTTGTCATCAAAAAGGGGGAGAATGTAAGCACCTCTATTTTGATGCACCAAAATTATGTTTACTACTACATTAATATTTCTGGACTATCTTGTAAGCACCTCTATTTTGATGCACCAAAATTATGTTTATTGCTAAGATTGACATTTCATGACTATCTTGGATTGAAGCCTCTATTCAAGACAAAAGTTTAGATAGTTGCTGATGTGCGTCATTTTCATTTATTTGAGTCTAGGACTTTATTGTAAGGAACCTCAAATAAAACTCAAAAATGATTTTTTCCATGTATCTTTTCAAATCAAATTTTAGGGTTATTGGTTGAACAAACTTATTAATTGATCGACAAAAACAATTTGATCGACCAACCTACTTATTTGACCGATTAAATCAGTTCATTTTAGGAAGTTGAGAAAAATCCTCCTGATCAACCAACCACCCTAATTGATCGACCAACATTCTTAATTGATCGACCAAAATACTTTTTAATGAACCAATTAACCTTAATTGATCGACCAATTTTATTTCTTATTCATGCAAAACTTTTTCTGTAAATAGAGGTCGCACGTAGCTCATTCCTTTACAACTTTTAAATAGAAACACCATTCGAAAGCAAAGCTTCTCGTGCCTATTGCAAAAAGCTTTCATGCACCGTTCTTCATGCTCTTCGAAAGCACGACACCTCAAACCTCTGCGAAAAGTTGGTTTGATCATTTATTAAGGTTGCATAGAATTCATTTTCTTGTTATACTATTTTGTTGTTTTGATTTGTGGATTCCAAATCTATTTGGAAGATCCATAGTTGTTGTTTTTGCTTCTCTTCAGGATAAAAGAGAAGGGTCTGTAAGAGATTGTGCCACCCTTGTTCAAGTGTTGCGAATAGTGGATTGACTAGCTTATACTAGTCGGAAAAATCATAAGTTGGGAGGCTTTGGTGGTGGTTTTTACCTAGATTGGGTTTCCACTATAAATCAGTTGTACTCTGTGCATGAATCTCTGTTGTATTATTTTTTAATCTAATTTATATTTTCAAAGCAATACTATTCACCCCTCCCCTCTAGTATTTAGTTGCAATCCACAGGATATTCTCCAACCCTCATATCTCGGATTAGAGCTTCTCTCTTGGATTAAGTTTAGATGGTTGCTGATCTGTGTCTTTTACTTTTATTTGAGTCTAGGATATTATTGTACGAAACCTCCAAATAAAACTCAAACAGATTTTCACACTTCTTTGTAAATCAGTTTTTAGGGTTATTGGTTGACCAATTTTTCTACTTAATCGACCAAATTTGATTAATCAACCTACCAACTTATTTAATCGATCAAATAGGCCCATTTTGGGAAGGTGATTAAAACCTTTTCGATCAACCAACCAGGCTAATTAATCAACCAATTAGTTATCGATCAAGTAACCATATTGATCGACCAAACATCATTTTGATTAACCAATATACCTTAATTGATCGACCAATTTGACTTCCTTTTCAGGCCAACTTTTTAAAGTAAATAGAGGTCGTGCACAGCTCCTTTTCATATTAACTTTCAATAGAAATATCCCCAAAAATTTACAGCTTCTCATACTTCTTTCAAGTGTTTCTATGCTTTGCTACTCATGTCACTCAAAGCACGTCATTTCAAACCTCTGCTGAAATTCTCATTTGATTTTTATTCAAGTTCCATAGATATATTTATTGTTCTTTTACACTGTTGTTTTGATTAACAAATCCAAAGTTGTTTGGAAGATTTGCGTTGTTCTTGTTATTGTGCTTCTCTTCAGGGTAAAAACAGAAGTGTTTGCAAAGAGGTTGTGCCACCCTTGTTCAAGTAGTACGATAGTGGATTGACTAGCTTTGACTAGCTAGGAAAATCCAATGCTGAGAGTTTTTGGCAGTGGTTTTCACCTTGTTTGGGTTCTACTGTAAATCTAGGTGTAGCTTGTGCTTAATTCTGTTGTGAATTCATTTTTCTTTTTACTATTTCAAAAAGGTGATACTATCACCCCTCCCCTCTAGTGTACGTTACGATCCACAGGCAAACCCTCAAGCTTGACTCCTAAGTCTACCAAGTTTAATCCTACTTGTGCCTTGAATTTCATTCCAATGTTGAAGTTGATTTCATTTGTGACCTAATATGGAGGTTGGTTGATTCAAAAAGTAAACCAACTTCACCTGACCTATCCTAAAATTAAGGTGAGTTTGGGTAAAGTGCCTAAATCACCCTTAGTTTGTTTGAAAATAGGTTGTTAAGTCCCAAATTTTAATGATTCAAGTGATTGTTAGAAGCTTGATTTTAGGGTCCACTTCCTTAGATCAATTCAACCATGGCCTGGGTAACACATGATGTGGGAAAATACTTTTTTTTTTTAAAGCATACAAGTATTCACTCCTGGAAACCCTAATGTGAAACCTTAGATTGGCTTTATTTCCAAGTCCAATTTTTCCAAAAGATGGTACCTTGGGCCCAATAGAGAAGGTGAATAGCCCAAGGAACCTTATGTCCCTGATAGAAGCAAGTATTAGAATGGGGATCTCTTGTCAAATTGAATCAAATAAGGAAACTTGAATGGCATTTACTATGTAAGTAATGCAAGCTAATCCTAATTGATTTCTATTTCAATCTTTCCAAGAGATGATGGGCTTAAAGAAAAGGGAAATGTGATTACCTACCCCTATTGAGGTTGCTTGTGTAATATACCACCTCGCATTCATTATATACGAGTTTCTAGATTAATGTTTCATGATGTGGGACTAAATGTCCCAACTCCTTCGTGTGATGTTACTGAAGGCTTCTTCATCGATTATGGCTGCAACTGAGGTTCAATCCTCATTTGTTATTGCGAGTGAGTTGGTGAAGTGTGTCTACATTGATTGGGAGGGATAGCAGCATATTTGGTAGCTGGGGAGAGGTGGACGGCATTGAGGAAGACATTGGCAGTGGCAGAAGTTTGGCAAAGTACCTACATTAAGAAAATGAGCTAAAAGCCCTTCCTAAAATGTTTTTACCTATTTTTCTAATCATCTTTTCTATAAAAAACACATGTTTTTACAATCAAACCTATTCTTTTTACCACCTATACCACACTGTTTGGTCCCCACATTCCTTCCACCGCCAAACAAAAGTCCCCATCCGACCCTACCTCTCCTCCTTCAATGATGGTGATCGACCAACCTTCACGCAACCTTCGACCATTGCCGTCTCTCACATAAAGAAGCCCTACCGCCTCCATTCATCCTCTGTGCATTGCAACACCTTGCTCAAAGCCTCCTCTATGCCACTTCCGCACGACCTCAACCTCCGACCGTGCACACCTCTCACTGGCCATCCTCCACATCCTCGCTGACCTCCCTTTGATCGACCAATCTTTGATCAGTCATGGTACACTCTAAACTTAGTTGAAATCTGACTCTTTCGGATTCTTTTTTTAAGTATTAGATGTGCTTTGATATGGTCTAATGATTTTCTTGCTTCATCATGTGATTACTTGTAAAATATTGTAGTATAAGTGAGCAAACCTTCTGTTAACATCTCATTTTGTCACGTCTGACAACTTTTGGCCTACCAAATTTCTTGGTTGATTGACTAAAAGTTGATTTTTCTAGAACTATGTCCAGGTTATTTTTTATCAACCAATCTGTGTTTTTGATCGACCAAGGTGTTTTCAGATTTTCTGAAATGGCTCCAAAATGCGTACATGCCTCCTCTTCTGCTCATCATGGTGATACATTTGATTGTTTTTTCATCACTGAGGCCTCTCGTGACCATTTTTCTTTATTCTCCAAAATTTCACCATACGTTGGTAGACCTGTTGATTTTGCCTACTTTGAGTCTATATTTCTTGGAATTCACGAAAAATTTGCATACCACCAGATTTTATGTCCATTTTAATAGGATTTTTATGTAGGTTCTAAGAATAGCAGCATACCTGATCTTGACCCAATGGCTTGTCACCTATTTTGTGACAATTTGTAGAACATAGTTGAGGGCTTCAACATCAAGTTGACCTCGAACGTCTATGGCATAGAGGTTTTGGTCAATGCAGATGCTCTTTCAAAGATTCTTGGTTATCTGTATATTGGCCCTACCTTTCTTGAGCTCCACAAGCAGACACGGATGAATACCATTAGGGTGACCCTACTCACTCCCTCTCATTTTGACTTGGGTCATCCAGCCAAGTCCCCCTACTTTCGTCATCTACACAGATTTCTTAATTGTGTCTTTTTATGGAATTTCATCTCCAAATCTATGTCTTTTGAGAACTGCTCTCGCATTATGATCATTACCCTTTATGTCTTTCTTAAGAACAAGTGGTTCAACTGGAACCACTTGATTCTGCATTTAATGAGCACGAAACCCACTATCTCCTTCTAGTTTGGGACACTTCTTTCCCACATCTTCCTACATTTCAATGTTCCCATGGATATTAATCATAAACAGTTTATCACTAGAGTCTCCATATTTGATAAGCTCACTTATATAGAGATGGAGCAAGCTCAAGGAGCCCATGGTGAGATGCAACCCAGTAGTAGCAGTAGTAGCAGGAACCATCTCTTGCCTTATGAGCACTTTACAGTGACCTATCCTCCTCCAGTGCTACCCTCTCCGTCCTTCAACGAGTAGGAGTGGAGCCTTTTGTACTAGCCTCTCTCAGGCAAGGATTTTGTCAGTATCTAGGATGTGACAAATGGTATTTCTTTGATGATGCATCAATAGAGTGAGATAGAGTTGGTGATGATGAGACAAAGGCATCAAGTATCAGACTACCTGAATGCTCAAAGTTAGCTCTTGGATAGACTTGGAGAGTCTATTAATGACATTCACCAGCAGCTTCACCAGCCTCCTCAAACTCGCCGATCTACTACCATGCCTCCATCATCAACAACACCTCCTCCTCCTACCACTGCAGCAACACCAGCAGACCGGCAAGTTACACCACCTCGCAAGACATCTAGGAAGTCGACAGCAAGATTGTTAGCTCAATGCTACCGATGTCTTAGTCTTCTTGCCTCCTCAGAGAGATCAGATTCACAAGATCTTGAGTTGGATACAGACCTCTAGGGCATGATGGATGTTTCATGGCATCACTAGACGACTAGCTTTAGTTTTGCTTAGCTTTTATTGGATTGTAAAACTTAATATTCTCTGAACTATTTTATTCACTGCTTATCTAGACTCTTTTATATCATTGTTATATGCATGGATATTATCTCTCTCAGATATATTTTTCTCTCTTTGTCATTGCATGTTTAAATTATTGTTGCTTTATTTGCATGCTTAACGGGGAATTAAATGAAAAACATAGTAGCATGTTTCACTTTCTGCTAAAACAAAAATGGGGAGATATTACGCATAACTATTTCAATTTCATAATTATAATTTTGTTGTCATCAAAAAGGGGGAGAATGTAAGCACCTCTATTTTGATGCACCAAAATTATGTTTACTACTACATTAATATTTCTGGACTATCTTGTAAGCACCTCTATTTTGATGCACCAAAATTATGTTTATTGCTAAGATTGACATTTCATGACTATCTTGGATTGAAGCCTCTATTCAAGACAAAAGTTTAGATAGTTGCTGATGTGCGTCATTTTCATTTATTTGAGTCTAGGACTTTATTGTAAGGAACCTCAAATAAAACTCAAAAATGATTTTTTCCATGTATCTTTTCAAATCAAATTTTAGGGTTATTGGTTGAACAAACTTATTAATTGATCGACAAAAACAATTTGATCGACCAACCTACTTATTTGACCGATTAAATCAGTTCATTTTAGGAAGTTGAGAAAAATCCTCCTGATCAACCAACCACCCTAATTGATCGACCAACATTCTTAATTGATCGACCAAAATACTTTTTAATGAACCAATTAACCTTAATTGATCGACCAATTTTATTTCTTATTCATGCAAAACTTTTTCTGTAAATAGAGGTCGCACGTAGCTCATTCCTTTACAACTTTTAAATAGAAACACCATTCGAAAGCAAAGCTTCTCGTGCCTATTGCAAAAAGCTTTCATGCACCGTTCTTCATGCTCTTCGAAAGCACGACACCTCAAACCTCTGCGAAAAGTTGGTTTGATCATTTATTAAGGTTGCATAGAATTCATTTTCTTGTTATACTATTTTGTTGTTTTGATTTGTGGATTCCAAATCTATTTGGAAGATCCATAGTTGTTGTTTTTGCTTCTCTTCAGGATAAAAGAGAAGGGTCTGTAAGAGATTGTGCCACCCTTGTTCAAGTGTTGCGAATAGTGGATTGACTAGCTTATACTAGTCGGAAAAATCATAAGTTGGGAGGCTTTGGTGGTGGTTTTTACCTAGATTGGGTTTCCACTATAAATCAGTTGTACTCTGTGCATGAATCTCTGTTGTATTATTTTTTAATCTAATTTATATTTTCAAAGCAATACTATTCACCCCTCCCCTCTAGTATTTAGTTGCAATCCACAGGATATTCTCCAACCCTCATATCTCGGATTAGAGCTTCTCTCTTGGATTAAGTTTAGATGGTTGCTGATCTGTGTCTTTTACTTTTATTTGAGTCTAGGATATTATTGTACGAAACCTCCAAATAAAACTCAAACAGATTTTCACACTTCTTTGTAAATCAGTTTTTAGGGTTATTGGTTGACCAATTTTTCTACTTAATCGACCAAATTTGATTAATCAACCTACCAACTTATTTAATCGATCAAATAGGCCCATTTTGGGAAGGTGATTAAAACCTTTTCGATCAACCAACCAGGCTAATTAATCAACCAATTAGTTATCGATCAAGTAACCATATTGATCGACCAAACATCATTTTGATTAACCAATATACCTTAATTGATCGACCAATTTGACTTCCTTTTCAGGCCAACTTTTTAAAGTAAATAGAGGTCGTGCACAGCTCCTTTTCATATTAACTTTCAATAGAAATATCCCCAAAAATTTACAGCTTCTCATACTTCTTTCAAGTGTTTCTATGCTTTGCTACTCATGTCACTCAAAGCACGTCATTTCAAACCTCTGCTGAAATTCTCGTTTGATTTTTATTCAAGTTCCATAGATATATTTATTGTTCTTTTACACTGTTGTTTTGATTAACAAATCCGAAGTTGTTTGGAAGATTTGCGTTGTTCTTGTTATTGTGCTTCTCTTCAGGGTAAAAACAGAAGTGTTTGCAAAGAGGTTGTGCCACCCTTGTTCAAGTAGTACGATAGTGGATTGACTAGCTTTGACTAGCTAGGAAAATCCAATGCTGAGAGTTTTTGGCAGTGGTTTTCACCTTGTTTGGGTTCTACTGTAAATCTAGGTGTAGCTTGTGCTTAATTCTGTTGTGAATTCATTTTTCTTTTTACTATTTCAAAAAGGTGATACTATCACCCCTCCCCTCTAGTGTACGTTACGATCCACAGGCAAACCCTCAAGCTTGACTCCTAAGTCTACCAAGTTTAATCCTACTTGTGCCTTGAATTTCATTCCAATGTTGAAGTTGATTTCATTTGTGACCTAATATGGAGGTTGGTTGATTCAAAAAGTAAACCAACTTCACCTGACCTATCCTAAAATTAAGGTGAGTTTGGGTAAAGTGCCTAAATCACCCTTAGTTTGTTTGAAAATAGGTTGTTAAGTCCCAAATTTTAATGATTCAAGTGATTGTTAGAAGCTTGATTTTAGGGTCCACTTCCTTAGATCAATTCAACCATGGCCTGGGTAACACATGATGTGGGAAAATACTTTTTTTTTTTTAAAGCATACAAGTATTCACTCCTGGAAACCCTAATGTGAAACCTTAGATTGGCTTTATTTCCAAGTCCAATTTTTCCAAAAGATGGTACCTTGGGCCCAATAGAGAAGGTGAATAGCCCAAGGAACCTTATGTCCCTGATAGAAGCAAGTATTAGAATGGGGATCTCTTGTCAAATTGAATCAAATAAGGAAACTTGAATGGCATTTACTATGTAAGTAATGCAAGCTAATCCTAATTGATTTCTATTTCAATCTTTCCAAGAGATGATGGGCTTAAAGAAAAGGGAAATGTGATTACCTACCCCTATTGAGGTTGCTTGTGTAATATACCACCTCGCATTCATTATATACGAGTTTCTAGATTAATGTTTCATGATGTGGGACTAAATGTCCCAACTCCTTCGTGTGATGTTACTGAAGGCTTCTTCATCGATTATGGCTGCAACTGAGGTTCAATCCTCATTTGTTATTGCGAGTGAGTTGGTGAAGTGTGTCTACATTGATTGGGAGGGATAGCAGCATATTTGGTAGCTGGGGAGAGGTGGACGGCATTGAGGAAGGCATTGGCAGTGGCAGAAGTTTGGCAAAGTACCTACATTAAGAAAATGAGCTAAAAGCCCCAGTTAAACATTTTAGAATGATTTTCATCATGTGTAGAGTGCAACGGCAGTGGTGGCGAGGTGTATTGTGGTGTGGGGAGGGTGGACGGTGAAGGAGATAATGGCAGAGGATGGGTTTGTTTGGTTGGTCGTGTGCATGCTCATAAGTCCTAATAAAGTTGGGGCTTTTGATCAGGGAGGTAGGAAAGAGCTTTTGGTGGCGATGGCATCGTGTTTGGTGGCCTATGGTGCCGGTGCGAGCTCGTCGGATCTCGTGCCAGGGGTAAGGAAGACGAAGGGGAAGAGCAGTGAGAGAGGGTTTGAACTAGGTCCTAAGAGGCTTAGAAAGAGTCTTGAGAGGGAGAGGGAGATATTAGGGGACTTAGCAAGGTGAAATAGTTTGAGATGCAGCTGGCATTGGCCAGCTGGATGCGAAGACGTAGGTGAAGTCCGACGATGGAGGATGGCGATGATGAAGGCAGAAAGGGCTCCTGCTATGGCCGGCAAGGAGCGGAAGAGAGAGAGGAGGAAGGAAGGCACTCCCAATTGGCCATTGGATGATCGGAGGAGGGAGCCAAGCGGGAGTGCAGCCGAAGAAGGAGGAGGAAGGTGTTTCTAGGTTGATTCTTTGTTGAATTTGACCATGGAATGTTGGGGAGTTTATATAAAGCTTAGATTAGAGCTCTAAATAGAGAAACTCTCTCGATTAGGTCCTGGATTTGGAGGCCAAAATCCCCCAATTTTCTCGAGCTCACCTGAGTTCTAGGATCAATACGAATCTTTGAAATGTGGTTGATTTAATTCATCATCATCTGAACATCAATCCTTCCAATTTTGGAGGGATTTGTTGCTGATTTGAGAGAGATCACCTCTCTTCAAGATCGGCTTGGGGTGTGTTCACAAAAAAATGGTGGCAAAGACCATTTTCTGAAGAAGAGAAAGTTAGGGGCCATCTGGTTATAAGCTTGAAACCTAAGGGTCTGGATATAAGAAATAGAGTTTTTAGGGACTAAAATGCAAACTAGGTCAAAATAGACTTTGATTGGGCCAAAATTTTGGTGTTAACTTAATTTGGACCCAAGGAATCTAATGGTGAACTTGGATTTCAGTTTGAACTATGTTGAGAGGCCCATCATAGCTTCTAATTACCCCTAATTAACTAGTTTCCCTGGTTAATTAGCTAGGATTATGCATATATAAGGGTTAATTATTAAATAAGGGACAAATCATTAAAGGACCTTGTAATAAATGAAAAATGGTAAATTATCAGCCAATTAATATTATTAATAACTTAATTAATAAATGGACATGAAATATCATTAATTAGTTACCAAATTAATATCTAATTTAACTTAAGCATAAATTATAGTTAAGTATGTAATAACTTAACCACCTTAATCAATTAAATAAATTAAACTAAAAAGGTCAAAAATGTAAATTCAAGGTATATATATAATATTTACCTAATTTAAAATCATATATAAAAATTTGAAAAAGAATTAAATTAAAATAAGCCTTGAAAACCTCACTTTACGTTTTAGTCCTTTGGTTTCATTGCATTTGAGTTCTTTTCTTGCAAATAGGTCCTTAAGCTTTCCTCCAAATAGGTTCGTATGAACGTAGTGTTTCTTCTTCCTCTTCTTCCTCACATTGAATGGCTAATGAGCGACGATGAAGACACCACCTGATCACCTCACATCCAGCGTCATTCCTTCCTCGCCAAGCTCCTAGATCTTACGCTCACCCTTTTAATTCCATCATATGGACTGGATGATGTTGAAATCCCAATTAGGGCTTGAGGTTAAGCCCACCGACGTCGAAGACGATGCTGGTGGTTACCTTGAACCTAAACCTTCTAGCATCTAGATACAGCTTCCTTCACAGCCGTCGCAACCTACAAATACCCCTCGACCCCTCCAATTTGAAAGGTGAGCTCCCTTTCCTTCTTGACCAATAGCGGCCGATGATAGGATATTCTTCCGCTACCTCTAGCGACCTCTCAATCCCCTATCGGAGCTCCTCCGCACGAGGGACTCGTCTCTCTCACCCCCTCTTCCTCTTCAGACGACTATGACAGAGGTTTGGAGCATCATCTTCTCTTTCTCACAGCTTTCAACTTCTCACCGAAGCTCTATCCCTTGCCTTCGGATTTCATCCTTCGTTAAGAGCTTTCGACAGACCTTCTCACCTTTTCTTGTCCAGGTAAGTAGCCCTAACTCATAGGAGTATATTAGCTGCAGTTAGAAGTAGGATTAGCTTAGTCTTAATGCAGATTAGCTTCATCTCCCTCAGCTCCAGCGAGGCGAAGCCCGGCCTCGTTGCACCTTCGTTCACACTTCCAACTGTTGTCTCACTTTTCTTATCTCTCCATGATCCATTTCCACACTCTTGCACTCACTATTATCACGTCTACTGCCTAGACCAGTTCACTATCATCGGCAACCTCCACCATCTATGGCGAGGTCATCGAGCCTTCTTCACCTCCAATAGGGTCTCTCAACACTTGTACATCACCTTAGGAACCTTCCCAACCTCAGAATTACTGCAATTATTCATCTAACCACCTAAACCACTTCATATGCACCTGGACACTTCACTGTCCATGGTGAACTATCCAGATCTAGTCTCACACCCAATTAAGGTCCTACATCACCCCCTAACACATAAGGACCTCTATGAAGCTCTTAATTGGTCCTATAGAGCATCGTAATAGAAACACCTATTTTTACCACATCGCTGAGCTCACTACCAATGGCGGCTCAAAGATGAGTAATTCACTTAATTAATTAATCCACTAGCATTGCCTCACCCCTTAGAATACTTTCCCTCACTCAATTGAGTGAGAGGAACCATTTTGAGTTCTATCGAACTCACAATGCTCAATCTTTGAATTCCTCAAACAATCTTATGTTCTGATCATTCTTTGAGCCAATTGAAGATTTCTTAAGATCTATCTAGCTCTTAGGAATCTCCTCAGGTTAGTAATGAACTCATTGGATGAGATTTTCATAACTGTTTACCAAAACTAGACTCATTGGAGCTCCGATGAGCTTCGGTGAGCTAAAACCATGCTTCAGCCCATAGAATTCCATGTAGAGATCCAAACTTACTGTTTATGACTCGAGGATTGTGTATCTACTATCGATTTTATGTTTTGATGTCTGGAGTGTGATATTGACCTCTGTCTTCTCCAACTCCGGCGAAGCTGGAGAGTTGTCTCTGTCAGGGTTTAGGTCACTGTAAGAGGTCCAGAAGTAAGAACAAAGTCTGCAGAGTTCATCTTAGCTGGTTGATTGATCAAAGAAGCTGTAGTTTGTCTAGCCAAACAAATTCGTTTAGGATCTCAGGCGACACCTCTAGAAAGCCTAAGAAAAGAGTTCAAAATGCAATTTTGATGTGCTGAATACATTTCTGATGTTGTTTAGAGCTAACACAATGGTCTAATTTGACCAAAGACTGGTTAATCAAGAAATTTCAGTTTGAGCATGATTTGGTCAACTCTAGATCCAATTTGAGGATTAACTGACTAATTCTGCTAAATTAATGTTTCAATTGAATTCTAGGATGATCGAAAATGTTTTAGAGTTGATTGGAATCAGTTGGATTGAGGATTTTAGGTGTTTTGATTTAGTGGTCAGTATGGGTTCATTTGAACCCATTTCTGTGTTCTTCAAGTTTTTAGCGAGATTTAAATGCTAAATCTACCTAGATCAAATCATAACAAACTGTTGACGTTGTTTAATTCTATTACAGAGGTCTTTCTCTCCCTATTGAGCCTTTCTGAATTTAAAATGGAGCTCTGAAGCTCCTGAATGAAGCCCAAGAGCTTCTTCATTTTCCTGAAGCTATATAGGACCTCCTCCCCTCTCCTTTAGATCCAAAATTAGAGTCTGGACCTCATCTGGAGGTCAAACACTCTCCTGCACATGAAAAAGACCTGAACTTACCATATGCAGGCCATGAATGTCTGTGAGAACCCATCTTCTTCGTCCATCAAATCGAAGGACTAATCACGACCCGAACACCAAATTGGTGTTCCAATCATGTAGAGCAGATCAATGGCTTTTGATCGATCCTTTGCTTGGTCGAAACCATCAACGAAGTCGGCTGAAATCAAGTCATGAAAATTGACCTAGAGCTGGGCAATAAAGTCCCACATCGGGAGTTCTCGAGCACTGGTTCTGGTATAATACCAAAAAGTGAAGACGACGCTTCAATCGTCAGCGCAGGGCACAAAATGAAACTGATATGGCGTGTGGGTGTGTGCGATGCACGTGCCTGCACATGGGTGTGTGGTCGTGTGCGTATGGGCCTGTGAGTGGGCATGGGCCTAGGAGGCTGGATACTATGCATGGACTTGAATGGACTAAAATTCACCAGTTAGGAACTAAGCCCAAGCTCAAGTAGGGTTTGGTCCCACCCAATTGGGTGTTGTGTATCCCCAAACGAGCTTGGGCCGCCCATTAAAAATTAATTTTTATAATTGAAGATTAAATGTGTTAAGTGTAGACATAAGTCACAGTAAAGAAGATAAAGAAGCAAGGAAGAGAACAAAGATGTGCTAAGGCGGAAAAGATACAGGAAACAAAGAATGCCTAGGGAGAGTCAAAGAATAACAAAAGAATAACACAGAGAGAGAGAGCAATGGTAAAAAGGAAATAAAGAGAAGTGCTAAGGGCTAAAGAAAGAGGAAGAATCAGACGTCCGTGCCTTCTATCAGACTTCTAATCTTCATTTTTTTTAAGACGTCTATTCTTAATTTTAGACATCTGATTTGTAATTCATTGATATATCTTGTTCTCTATTATTGCTTTAAGTGATGAAACAAGGACATTGTATTCATTTGTTTAGCAATTTCTTGCCTTTATCTTTTGTAAATGGCTACATTTGAAGTAATGAACACATTACCTAGTTTTAGTGCTAATTCATTTGCATAAATGTGTTCCTTTTGATTTGGAATGATGGCATATGCTAATTTCATCTATCTCTTGTGCAATTATTCATGTACTTAAAGTATTTTAATTATAATCTGATTGATTAAGTAGTTAGTAATTTATGATTAGGAATTAATGGTGAATTAAGCTTATTATTATGCCACCCAGTGAACGACCTGGACTCAACCAATTAAAAAGAACTTAAAATCTAAAATGTTAGGTTAACTTGACCCTATACTACACTCACGATAACAATTCAAGTTAACCTCAGTTACATTCTTATGCAATTAATTAAGCCTAAATAACTTAATTAACTGTGTTGAGGATTTGACACACCATTTTAATGGTGTCATTACTGGGGAGTGCAATATTTTGCTTAATTTTATTCACCAAAACATTCCCTTACATAATTTTGTTAAGGAACCATTTTAATGGTGTCGTTGCCCGGGAGGTAACTATAATTATATTCTCCATTATCATATTTTCTTTAGTTTGTAAATAATTTTTTTTAATAATTTGTTTTGTTTGGTTTTGTTTTCTGTCTTCTTTTCAGGGTTACCTTTGTGGGTATTCTCAAGAAAGGAGGCGGGTTTTTTTGTGTCTGTTTTTCATGATCCATTATACATATCCATTGTGAGTTTTATTTCCTTAGTCTTTAGTATAGTTTGCTTGTTGCATTTAGGTTAGAGAAAATTTAAAAAAATACAAAAAAATGCATACCTTTCTGACTAGCAGTAGCATATACTTAGGCATACACTCTTAGGAGTGCATTATCTGCTAGTACTCGAAATTTGACTCGAGATTTTTCTACTATTTTTCTGGCATCAGCTGGAAAACATGCACAAAAGTTGCTTAGATCCCTATCGTTGGAGAATAAACAAGACCATATAATTGTTTGAAAATACCTAAAAGGCGGTCACCTTACTTCTTTCTATCATTTTTGTGAAAAGATTAAGTAGAAAGAGGACAATTAAAATTCGTGACTCAACCTGTTTGCAGAATGCATGTGGGTTTTTATGCTCTCGTCTATTGCATGCTATCGTGCACACAGCACAATCATTAGAGTCACACGACTCAGATTTTTCTACCTCTCCTCTTTGCACCTCTTAGGGCTTTCGTCAAAGATCAACAAGTCTGTCTCACTACTAAATCCCCGAGGAGCTTGTAGTCAGTGGTCTCAATCCTAGACCTTCAACCTTTGAGCCTTAAGGATACGCACTTGCGTAGACACAATCTCGGACGTGTATTATGATATTTATATTATATTGTTTGCATCCAAATTATTTTTGCATACTCTAGGACTCTCTTCTTTCTTTTGAAAGAACAGAAAAACCAACTTTTTGTGTTGTTTTTTGGTCTCGTTTGCCACTGTTTTCAGTGGGGTGAGTGTGCCTTTGCACATTCTTTTGGTTTATGCATGGGAAGCGATCGCTAAAACTGCCTCTCGTATCTCCGTTGATAGGTATTTTTAAGCCAGTTGCACTGAAGAAATCAGTTTTCCCATCTGATTCATTTATTTTTTTGGCATTTGATCCTATGGACCAAATGTAGAACTAGAATCCCGAGATCCCTTCCTCTTCTGGTCAAGGGGAGATGCCGCCTTTTGATATCCATGAGGCACCCCTGAACTAGAATCTTCAAATGCTCGAGCAGAACCATCAAAGCAATCTGTTGACGGCTGCTTTCCAATAATTACAGAACTTGCAAACCCATCCTCCACCTCGTCCTGAGGTGGGTTTTGAAATCCCTGATTTACTGATCCCTCGTCCTTGGCCTCTACTCTGCAACTATTATAATCCATCCAATGCATAAGTAGAGCCTGCTGTTAGGATTCCCATTGGGGAAAATGACCTAGAATTAAAGCCAAACATTATAGGTCTAATCCCACACTTTCATGGATTTGTATTCGAGGATCCATTCCAACATATTGAAGATCTAAAAAATCTATCTCAAACACTTGCTCCTCGAAATCAAACTCGGAAAATCCTATTGATGTAAATGTTCTCCTTCAGCCTTAAGGACAAGGCTGCCTACTGGTATAAAATGATAACACGTCCAATCTCAACATGGGCTAAACTTAAACCCTCATTTATGAAGAAATTCTTCCCTATTGGTCGCACTAATGCATTAAGACGAGCCATCACTACCTTCTCTCAAAATCAAGGAGAACTAATTCATGAAGCGTGGAAATGCTTTCATGAATTGCAAAGGAAATGCCCACATCACGACATCCCTCGCTGGCAACTAAGGCACATCTTTTATTATGGATTGCAAGAGGGCATTTGCAATCTGGTCGATGCCTCTTGTGGAGGGAATTTCTTGAATCACGACACAGAATTCACCTCAGAACTATTTGAAGGGATGGCAAAAAACTCAATCAATAATGCATCCATGTTGCAATTCATGCGAGGAGCCAATACAGCACATCAAAACCTACAGAAGGGCATTCACGAGATCGCGAATCTGTCCAGTTCCAAGGATTTGGAGATTATAGTAGAGAAACTGGACAAGGTCAATATCGTGGTGAAGCATCTCGATGAGGTCAGAAACATGATGAAATCTCTTATGCCTCTGATCGCTACACAGAATCCCATGCGTTTACCTATTTTGCAAATTCCCATGGTGAGGGAATTTATGAATAATCTGTATTCGAGGGATCCATCTTCCTTGGGCTTTCTATCTACTCCTGTACCAACCCAAGGAGGGACCTTTGTTCCTGCATCTTTCGCACCCTTTTCCCTACCCTTTACTATTGTAGAACACATGATGTATCCTCTTGATGTACACACCATTCAGGAAAACACTCCAAGATCATATCCTTATTCTAATACCTATAGTCCTGGATGGAGAAGCCACCCAAACTTCTCTTGGGCTGATATCAGAATCAAACACACCAAAACCTGCCTTCATTGCCTTCTCAACAATTGAATGTGAGGCCCAATTCCGTGGGTATGCAGAAGTACTCTTGGCCAAATAGAGATACATAGCTTAATCAGATTTTGTGAGCTATTACAGAGAGTTAGTGACAAAATTCTAAAGCTCTCACTAAGATTCAAAGGCGATGTAAGGTAGAATTGGCTAATTCATGAAATTAAATCACGCTTTTGGCTAAGTCTCAGCATCCAGGTACTCCTCCATCTCAGCTAATTCCGAATCCTAGGAATCTATAAAACCTTATTCAACATCAAGGCCAAGTACATTTCATTAATCAGGCCTTTGATTCAAATCAAAACCCATCCTTTGTACTTCTTAAAAATGATCCACCAAACCCAAATCAACAGCCTTTGTTATATCAAAATGACCCACCTATTATTGAGAATTAGAACTGACTCTACTAATCTTCTAAACTTGGTTGGAATCACTTCTCAGATTGCCTCAACCTTTAATATTTTACATCTCAACCCAAATCAGATCTAGTCTTCACGAGATCCACTCTAATCTTTCTCAGAATTTACATGGGAATCTGATTTTGGTGCTGCAAGATCTATTTTAGGCAATCTCAGGGTGAGTTTTACCAGAGTGGCTTTATTTGCTTTCTTATTTTCTTGAACAAATTCTTCAAAAACTCCTTTGATTTTACAATACATATTCTTTATAGGAGTTCTTTACTAGGGTTTACATCTAGCTGAAGGTGTAAAACTTAGCACCATATATATAGCTGTTTCCTATTTTTCACATGTTTCCCTACACATACACACAAATCTGTACCTAAATTGCCACTTATTTTACACTGATTACCTTCATTTAGTCCGACTGACCACTTTGACCTTTGGTCAGAATAGAAATCATCTGCACAGAGATCTTTGATCTCCTCTTTTCAACTCCTTCAATCACCCTACACTAAGTGAAGTGTAATGTCTTCTCCATCCTTCTTAGAATGAGGACATTGTAATATTTTGGCTTGTAGGATGTGAAGTGACATTTTCACTTCAAGTGTATTGGTAGATAAAACTAAAAATATAAAAACACAAAAAAATGAAATACCAAAGAAATTAAAAAAACAAAAATACCCAAAAATTAAAAAATTTTTGAAAAGCCAAAAATACCCTAAAAATTTTAAAGATTTTGAAAAATTCATAAAAATTTAAAAATTTTATAAAGCATAAAAACAAAAATACACAAATATAAAAATTAAAAAATTACAAAATCATAAAAAAATAAAGGGGTTTTACATTTATAATAAAGAAGAAGAAGACAACAAAAACATAATTATACTTAATTATATTAGTAATCAAGAGCTTAATTTTTCTTTTAGGTCACAAACCAAAAAAAGAAAAAAAAGACATTTTGTAAAGAGTATTTTATAAGAGCATTAAATCCTTATTTATATTTTTACTTAAATAATCTTTTTAAAACATGCATCTATTTGCAAAATTTTGAACGGGATTTTGATTGAGTTAGAATCTAAAACCCTAAGTATCTATTTTTATGCTCTTTACCCTAAAATAAAGTAACTAAGGTGTATTAAGTTTAAAACTTTAGTTTTGGAATTAAATTGTAACTTTCTTGGTCAATTAGACTAAGTCCTTTTGCTTTTCGAACATCTATTTTTACTACCAAGTTAAGTGAAATGGCCAGATATTCAGAGTTAATTAAGTAAAGAGTTGGTAGAATCTTAGTCTTAAGGTCTATCAGGCTATAGTTAGCTTACTCAACTAAGGACATTCGTCTAGACTTGGCAAGTTGCATCTTGACAGATCCTGCAGGAGGAAAATAAAAGTTTAAAGGACCTGAGAATGAATGGCTTTGCTATCCAAGCTCTGGTTTGAGAGCTAAGTAACCTAGGTGTCTAAAATTCACACACATAGAGTTGTCTTGTTGGCATCTGAGACCACGAAAACATAGAGGTTAAGAGATTGATTCTAAATCCTCTTTAGTCCAATGATTTCTGTAGGGCAGCTCTTGAAAGGGTGAAGGTTGTGCCACTCACCTAGAAAAAGGAATTGGAGTATTAAATTAGTAAGAAAAATGAGGAGGAGAAAAAATAAGAATAAAACACCCTACAGTTAAGCACCTCACTACAAATGGGTGCTTATGTAGTTTATCCACCAAATAAAGCATCTTGGTACAAATGGATGCTACACCTCCTTCCAGCAAATAAAAGAACACCTCTCTACATATGAGTGTTCTATCCTACAGAAAAGAGTTGAAAAAATGATGGAGATAAAAATTAGGAATAAGAGACCTAGTGGTCCACTAGGGAGATATACACAAAAAGTGTTGACCTCGGGATAAAAATCTGGTGAGGAGAAAGCAACCAAATATGAGTAAGGCCAAGCCAAACGCTTGTATTGGAATAACCTGGATTGGAAATTGATGTCTTAAGATCAAGATTTTTGCAACTTTGGATGCCTTTAGGACAATTCTCTTCACAAACACGGATGCTTTAAAATCATAGCTACTAAACCTTTGTATTGGGTAATGAAGCCTAAGAAATCGAGTTTTGAGAACTTACTGTTGAGGCCTAAAGGAGAAAGATTGACAAAACCCTAGGTCTAGAAGTTTGTCCTTGCTACTATGGGCTAGCTGATTAGGATTTTACCACTCTAAGTTTGGTTAATAATGAGTGTCTGGCTAATTTGCTAAAACTCAGGTTGATAAAAGTCAGATTTCATAAACTTGAGGATTAACTTAAGTCTATTGAGTTTTTGAGTTAAAATTCAATTTGCAACTCTTGAGTTTTGTTTTCTTAAAACACTTTGAATTCTGATTTTCTAGGGTTTAGAGTGATTACAGAAAATAAATGGGTTTTGGGTATTCTGATTTTTGATAAAATTCCCATAAAAAAAACTCTATTTTTAATAGAGTGTGTTTTGAGAAGTTTATTGAGTTTTTATGTCTAAAGTAAAGAGATTCCCGCATAATGCTCTACATATTTATGGATACTTATTTATATATATATAAAATCTAAAAATAATGGATATCCAAAATTTTGACCTAAGCATTCCTCTGCATAGATTTTATTTATAATAATTTAAACCCTGATGTCAAATCATCATATCTCTAGTTAATTTTGCTAGGGACTAGCAAAACTTTGGCTTGGGGGTATGATGAGAGGCTCATCATGCCTTCTAATTACCCGTAATTAGCTAGTTTCCCTAGTTAATTAGCTAAGACTATGCATATATATAAGGGTTAATTATAGAATAAGGGATAAATCATTAAAGGACCTTAAAATAAGCTAAAAATGCTAAATTATTAGCCAATTAATATTATTAATAACTTAATTAATAAATGGACTTGAAATATCATTAATTACTTACGTAATTAATATCTAATTTAACTTAAGCATAATTTATACTTAAGTATGCAATAACTTAAGTAATTTAATCAATTAAATAAAATAACCTAAAAAGGTCAAAAACATAAATTCAAGGTATATATATAATATTTGTCTAATTTATAATCATATATAAAAAGTTGAAAAATAATTAAATTAAAATAAGCATTGAAAACCTCAGTTTACGTTTTAATCCTTAGGTTTCATTACATTTGAGTCCTTTTAATGCACATAGGTCCTTAGGTTTTCTTGCAAATTGGACCTTGTTAATGTAGTGTTTCTTCTTCCTCTTCTTCTTCTTCTTCCTCACATTGAACAGCTGACAAGCAGCTGTGAAGACACCACCTGATCACCTCACATCCGATGTCATTCCTTCCTCGCCAAGCTCCTGAAGCTTGCACTCACCCTTTTCATTCCATCCTATGATATGGATGATCTTGAAATCCTAATTAGGGCTTGAGGTTAATCTCACCGACATCGGAGATGACACCGGTGGTTACCTTGAACCTAGACCTTCTAGCATCTAGATACAACCTCCTTCACAGTTGTCGCAACCTATAAATACCCCTCGACCCCTCCGATTTCAAAGGTTGGCTCCCTTTCCTTCTTCCCCAATTGCGGCTGATGATATGCTATTCTTTCGCTACCTCTGGAGACCTCTTACCCCCTATTGGAGCTCCTCCGCGTGAGGGACTCGTCTCCCTCACCCTCTCTTCCTCTCCGGATGGCTATGACAAAGCCTTAGAGCATCATCTTCTCTTTCTCACCACTTTCAACTTCTCACCGGATCTCTATCCCTTGCCTGCATATTTCATCCTCTGTTAAGAGCCTTCGACGAAGCTTCTCACCTCCTTTCATCCAGGTAAGTAGCCCTAACTCATAGGAGTATGTTAGATGTTGTTTGGAGTAGGATTAGCTTAGTTTTAATGTAGATTAGTTTCATCTCCCTGAGCTCTGGCTAGGCCAAGTTTGGCCATGTTGGGCCTTCGTTTGCACTTTGAAGAATTATCTCACTTTTCTTATCTCTCTGCGATCCATTTCCACTTTCTTCCAATCACTATTATCACCAATACTGCCTAGACCAGTTCACTGTCACCAGCAACCTCCGCTATCTACGGAGGAGGTCACCGAGCCTTCTCCACCTCCAATAGGGTCTCCCAACACCTGTACATCACCTCAGGACCCTTCCCGGCCTTAGCATTACCCCAATTTTTCTTCTAAACACCTAAACAACTCCACATGCAGCTGGAAACTTAACTATCCATGGTGAAGTGTCCATAGCTAGTCTCACACCTAATTAAGGTCCTACATCACCCCCTAACACATAAGGACCTCTATGAAGCTTTTAATTCCTCCTATAGAACATCGTAATAGAAATGCCTAATTTTCAACTTATCTCTGAGCTCACTGTCAATGGCGACTCAGAGATGAGTAATTCACTTAATTAATTAATCCACTACCATCACCTCACCCCTTAGAATAGTTTCCCTCACTCAATTCAGTGAGAGGAAGCATTTTGAGTTGTGTTGAACTCAGAATTCCCAATCTTTGAATTCCTTGAACAATCTTATGTTTTGATCATTCTTTGAGCCAATTGAATTTTTATTAAGACCTGTCTAGGTCTTAGGAATCTCCCCAGGTCAGTAATGAACTCATTGGATGAGATTTTCATGACTATTTATCAAAACTAGACTCACCAGAGCTCCGACGAGCTTCGGTGAGCCAAAACCAAATTCAGCACATAGAATTCCATGCGGAGCTCTAGACTAACTGTTTATGACTCGAGGATTATGTATCTACTATCGATTTTATGTTTTGATGTCTGGAGTATGATATTTATCTCTATCTTCTCCAACTCTAGTCAAGTTGGAGAGTCATCCCAGTTAGGGTTTAGGTCGCTGTAAGAGGTCTGGAAGCAAGAATGATGTTTGCTGATTTCATCTTAGCTAGTTATTCGATCAAAGAAGCTATAGTTTGTTTTGCCGAACGAACTCCTTTAGGATGTCAGGTGACACCACCAGAAACCCTAGGAAAAGAGTTCAAAATGCAATTTTGAAGTGCTGAATACATTTATGATGTTGTTTAGAGCTGATCCAATGGTCCAATTTGATCAAAGACTGTTTAATCGAGAAAGTCAACTCTGAGCTTGATTTGGTCAACTTTGGATCCAATTTTAGGATTAATTAACTAATTCGATGAAATCAATGTTTCAATTGAATTCTAGGACTACCTGTAATGCTTTAGAGTTGATTAGAAAGAGTTGGATTAAGGATTTTAGGTATTTTCATTCACTGGTCAGTATGGGCTCATTTGAACCCATTACTGTGTTCTTTGAGTTTTTGGAGAGATTTAAACACTAAATCTACCTAGATCGAATCATAACAACCTCTTGAGGTTGTTTAATTCTGTTGCAGAGGTCTTTCTCTCCCTATCGAGCCTTTCAGAGTTCAAAATGGAGCTCTGAAGCTCCTGAACGAAGCTCATGAGCTTCTTCATCTTCCTAAAGCTATATAAGACCTCCTTTCGAAGTGGAATTCCTTCCTGAATAGAGTCTGAACCTCATCTGGAGGTTAGACACTCTCCTATAGGACAAAAGACCTAAACTTACCTTCTGCAAGCCACGAATAGCTATGAGAATCCATCTTCTTCGTCCTTCAAATTGAAGGACTAGTCACAACCCGAACACCAAATTGGTGTTCCAATCATGTAGAGCAGATCAAGGGCTTTTGATCGAGACTTTGCTTGGTTGAAACCATCAGTGGAGTTTGTCGGAATCAAATCTTGAAGATTAGCCTGGAGCTGGGAAACAAAGTCCCACATCAAGAGTTCTCAAGCGCTGGCACTAGTATAATACCAAAAAGTAAAGACGACACTTCAGTCGTCAGCGCAGGGTGAGAAAAGAAACTGATATGGCTTGTGGGTGCTTGCAATCCACGTGCCTGCGCATGGGTGTGTAGGCATGTGTGTTTCGGCCCGTGAGTGGGCATGGACCTGGGAGGCCGGATACGGTGCATGGAATTGAATTGAATAAAATTCACCAATTAAGAACTAGGCCCAAGATCAAGTAGGGTCTGGTCTCGCCCAATTGGGTGCTGTGTATCCCCGAACGAGCTTGGGCCGCCCATTAAAAATTAATTTTTATAATTGAAGATTAAATGGTTTAAGTGTGGACATAAGGGACAGTAAAGAAGATAAAGAAGTAAGGAAGAGAACAAAGGTGTGCTAAGAAGGAAAAGATAAAGGAAACAAAAAATGCTTGGGAAGTGTTAAAGAAGAACAAAAGAATAACAAAGAGAGAGAGAGCAATGGAAGAAAGGAAATAAAGGGAAGTGCTAAAAGCTGAAGAAAGAGGAAGAATCAGACGTCTGTGCCTTCTACCAGACTTCTAATCTTCATTTTTATGTCATCTGTTGTTAAATTTAGATGTTTGATTTGTAATCCATTGATATAACTTGTTCTCTCTTATTTCTTTAAGTGATGAAATAAAGGCATTGTATTCATTTATTTAGCAATTTCTTGCCTTTATCATTTGTAAATAACTACATTTGAAGTAATAAACACATTACTTCATTTTTAATGCTAAATCATTTGCATAAATGTGTTCCTTCTAATTTGGAACGATGTCATGTGCTAATTTGATCTATCTCTTGTGCAATTATTCGATACTTAAAGTATTTTAATTATAATATGATTGATTAAGTAGTTAATAATTTATGCTTAGGAATTAATGGTGAATTAAGCTTACTATTATGCCTCCCAATGAACAACCTGGACTCAACCAGTTAAAAAGAACTTAAAATATAAAATGTTAGGTTAACCTGACCCTATACTACACTCACGATAACAATTCAAGTTAACCTAAGTTACTTTCTCATGCAATTAATTAAGCCTAAATAACTTAATTAACTTTGTTGAGGATTTGACATATCAAATTACATGTGACTTGGCAATTTACACAGAAGCCCAAATCAAGGCAAATTCCTATTGAATCTCTATTTTAAGTCAAAATGGATTCAAATGGTCAAAGTGAAGGTGCCAAACTTCTTAGAATATTTTTCAATGATTTTAGGTGGTTTAGATTGATTTTCTCCAAACCAGAACCTTTTAAATTTTAGTAGGGTTGATAATTAGTGTTTTTAGTCCTATTTTAATCCTTGAAATGCATGAAACCTTGATTCAATTAGTGTGAGCCCACTTCTTGGTCTTTAATGTTCATTTGACCTTTAGTTAACCCCTGAGTAGCCTTGTGGTTAATCTACATTTATGATGTGCTGTTAAAACAACAGAATTTACCCTACTTTCCTATTTTCTTAAATTATATTAGTGTGGAATTGTGACTTGCCAATGATAATTTAAGAGCATTTATCATTTGAATCTAAATATTTGTGTCTAGTTAGAACATACATTAGTGTTTCCATCATACCCCCATGCCTAGCTTTTGCTAGTCCCTAGCAAAATCCTAAGGACCAAACTAGATCTTTAAGCCATATTTTAACCGTCAAGATGTCTTACTCTGCTGCATCTCTAGAAATTAGATCAATATACCAACAATAAGCCTAGTGGTACTCAAGTACAAGCCAAGATCTAGACCTGAGAAGCCTCAACCTTGGGTCTGCCGCAAAGGTTTCTAAGGCCCACAAAAACTACCTAGAGGTTTGTTGACTCCAACGGCTAAAGTACCTATGCGTATACATAGCATGTATAGGTTTAGCTTGCCAGTGCATTTTGATAGGAGAGATAGTGAGGGATATTTATTTTGGGAGTTTTCTCTCTTTTCTTTATATTCCCTAAAATCCCACAATGAATTGGCCCTAACAAAATCTGAATTGGATTCCTTGTCCCCACCATCAATCCTTGAAGGGTCCCTGGCTTTCAATGCTTTGAGATAACACCACCCATGGCAAACCCCATGATTGACTAGCAATCATAGGACCTAATCTACCTTAATTAAGTTAGATTCTAGCTTATCTTAGGAATAAGGCATGCATAAGCAACATATTTTGCATCATAGTTGATTTATTAGCTTTGTAAATAATAATGCTATTTTATGTTCTAATTGAGAGTCAATAGTAATTGCAGGTAATTTGGGGTTGCGGATGATAAATCTGACATAATGGATCTATTTAGGACAACAACTGGAGTCCAATGCATCCAAGATTGTCTTGATCAGACTTTCATAACATCTTATGAAGTTCGCGGAAGAGCAAAGGCCAAGAAATAGTGTGGTGCAAATTCGAACCTCAGATGCCAAATTCAACTGCATGGATGGATTTGGATCAACAAACGCAGTGCAACAATGTAAGAAGTGTCTTGATCGGAGCCCTGCATCACCACTTACAAAAGCAAGAAAACAAATGGTCAGGATAGTGGCATGTGGCACCATCTCAAAGCCTCTCACCCTACCACACATCCTCTAAGGTGCTTTGTGGGCCATTGGATCATCATCCAATGGCCAAAAATGAACCACATTGACCGATGCCCGAGCCCTTCTTTAAGAAGGAGATCACCTCTGCCATTGGATCATCATCCAACAGATAAGGGCGGTCGCATGTAAGATCAAATGCATGACCATCCATGCTCCTAAAGCTGCGGTCAGTGCCTTCAACCAGAAGTACGAAACTTGCTTGAACCGCACAGAGTGTGAAATTGAAGAGGCGGTGCGTGAAGGCAAAATTGTAGTGTAAGATTAGCAATGAAGGGTGCGGAAGAATCCGTGTGGCATGCGACAATGCATTAGATCAGCTGGTGCGACGAATACGTGTGTCAACGCATATCTGCATGCATGATCCAAAGGAGGTGCGGCACATGTTTTAAGCCGTCCGATCGTAAGATCAAACGGTTGAGGTTAAATGTGCATGCATGAGCTCGAGGGACACGTAGGCAGTGGAGAGATTAGCTGAGCGTGTGCTATGTGGCACAATCCCATGTATCGCGTCTGATGAAGGCAAAAAGGAGGATCCTTGGAGCGCGATCTGGTCCGATTATCTCCTGATCGATGGATTTGGTTACTCTAAGGCTATTACACTATTTGGGGGCTCAAAATATCTATTTTACCCCACACTTTAGCTATAAAAAGGACCCCAGACCCACCATTTGAGGGCATCTCTAGCTCCAAACATCTCCAGCTCCCTTCTGCCCTCTTCCTTTGAGAAGTCCACCAAGGCCACCATTGGTGCACCACTTCTACTACCCCACGCCTCTCGAAAGGCCACCAAGGACCACCGTTGGTGCCCTTGTTCTAGTAGACTAGATACTTATTTTTATTTATTCTAGTAGTTCTTGTTCTAGTAATGCATGTTCTAGTTATTTAGTTCTAGTTAGTTCTATTTAATATGCCATTCAAGCATTCAACTAATGGAACAAGTGCCTGATTATTATCTAAGTAAAGTTAAGTTGCTTTATATCTACCTTGCTTAGTTTTTAGTTATACTTAGATTAAATCAACATTAAATCATGTCATTTTTCTACCTTGTTGAATTCGATCGGGACTTACCATCTTGTTACATTTTATTTGCTTCGATGTATTTTTGCGCTATACTACAATGAAAATATTTGAAATCATGATCTTACGCTCGAGCA
Source organism: Thalassia testudinum (assembly GCA_037157565.1). Lineage (NCBI taxonomy): Eukaryota > Viridiplantae > Streptophyta > Magnoliopsida > Alismatales > Hydrocharitaceae > Thalassia > Thalassia testudinum. The sequence continues at coordinate 122,357,832 of JAZHRO010000014.1, read as the reverse complement.
AAATGGCACTGCTGCTAGGGTGGCATGATGATTTTTCATTTAATAAATGATTTAGCGTATTGATTTTGGTGTGTTGGTATAAAATGTGGATTAATCTAAGATACTCAAGTTAGCTTTCATTCACATATTTTTCTCAAATTTTTGGATCACATATGATACTATTTCAGAAAGAAAAACTAAAACGATCAAAATATCAATTCTGACCCACTATTAGTTAAAAATTCAAATTTATTTCTTTGAAATAGAAAAATTCTAAAAATTATCCTTGGAATGCTTACTGAGAAAGGAATCACCCTGCCAATTTTGACATCATTTGGATTCCAATTAAAATATCTTAGAGAGTATTTTGAATCTAACTGTAGTTTACCTAGTCAAATTGCATGAACTCTAGGTTTAACCTTTAGGGTCACATTTAGGGACTGCATTGGATTAGCTTGGACTCAATCGAGTCCAGCGACTAGTTAGTCAGTCAAGTCACCTTATGGACCACTCACCAAATACCAAATTAAAGAAAAGGTTTAAAAAATCGTAAACAATATCTTATAAACCTGCATTCATCATGTAACTACTAGATGGTCTCAAACTCTTTAGCCAAACCTAGTGTTTAAGCATACGAGTAGTATCAAATGACCGTGTCTAAGGGGTATTAAGGAACTAGAGGCAAAAGATGAAGGAGCAGCCATCCCCTTAGTCCCCTCGTAAACAGACAAGTCGTGTTAGTGGTCGGGGGCATTTCGGGTGTCAAAAATCGAGGATACAAGTAACCCATCATTGTAGTTGCAAAACACGTCGATTATATAAAATTTATACCGAAACTCAAGGGAGTCACGGGTCGAACACTGGGAGGCGACGTTTACTTTATTGAAAACTGCACTTCATTTTATTTCTTTTTGGTATTTTTGGCTTTTATTATTTTTTTGTATTTTTGAAATAAAAGACAAGTGGAATGAATCACAAGATAGAAATGAAACAAATATGATATATATATTAAGCTAATGTCAATTACAATGAATTATAAAAGCATAAAAATAGAGCGGCGTGAGAGGAAATCTCTCGAATCGGCTGTTCGGTGAGACGACGGCACCTGGTGGAAGCTCGGACGAAGGAGGTGAGGAGCAGGACGACGGAGGTGAGATGCGGGAGGACGTCATGTTGAGGAAAGCTTCGGCATGGCTCCGGAATGGAGGTGAGATGACAGAGGTGATCTGCTACCGGAATGGAGGTAGGAGGATGGCTCCAAGGTGACCTATAAAGGGAGATGGGAAGTTGGAGGAGTAATTGGTGGGGCAGAGGTTTGCTACACTAATAGGCACCTTGGAAGCTTGAGAACAAGCTCTAATGGAGCATTAGTAGGCTTGCTAGAGCTTGGGAGTAGGTAGGAGTAGAGTAGGTAGAGATCGCTTGGAGGGAAGGGTGTGCAGGTCCTTTTATAGTGGAGGAAAAGAGGCTAAAAATGGATAAAGGACCTCTAGTGACCTCTAGACCATCGTTGGAAACGTTGCTGTAGACAGCTTACCTCCACTCACGCCCTTAGCTGGCTCTACTAGCTTGTAATGAAATAGTGACAGCTGTAAGCGTCGCTGTAGGTTAACCCAGCGGTAGCTAAAAGCCGGCACCAACCACCCTTGCGCCCGCACCGCGCTGCCCCACTCGTCACGTGAGTTGACCGCATGTGCCCTACTGTGTGCGTGCTTACTATGTGTTGGCATGTGCACTTGCCATGCGTTGTCATGCGCATGCGCTGCCTTGCGCTGGTACTGCCGCTCCATGCGCCTGCCCAATTGTGAATTGGAGGGGTTGCGGGGATTCGAACTCGCGCCCCTCGTTTGCAAACCAGTGCTCCAACCATTGCGGCAAGCCTTCCATTGTGTCATGTGGAGCTGCTTGGTGCAACCGCTTCCCAGCCATTAGATCTTGATCCAATAGCTAAGATTGAAGGGCCTGGATGAGGAAGGAGTTGAGCGGTACTACTGGCTGGTGTTGGGCGGCCTGGATGGCTCCATGTGGCGCCATCTAGTTCATCCATCCTCTTCTTGTAAAGGGTGATACGATGCTCAGATCGATATGATTCTCGCGATGCCAAACTACGATCGTCGGACTGGATCCATCTGTACGGTTAGATTTTCCATTCAAAACCCGTATGGATGTCGCATTGTCCCCTGGCCATATAAAATGAAGGAATTAATATACAAAATATACAACTATCCTAAATGACATGCAATGGATGTTATGCAATGTTTAAAACATGATATGCATTGCTAAGCCTTGGAACTATCAAAAATAAGCAATTTATCATGAATTTATGTGTGTTCATCATACCCCTATGCTTACTTTTTTGCTAGACCCTAGCAAAATTAACCTAAATGCTATGTATAAAAGTAGAATCAAGGTTCAAGTAATTAGGCAAAATTCATTGATTGCTTTAGAAAATCTCAACCCCAAGACCTAATTAGAAAAACTCAATAGTTCACTGGTGCCTACCAAAATGCAGACCGTCCAAGCCCTCGCCTTTTCTGAGAAGATAATTTTTTTTTCTTCTTTTCTATTTTTTTTGTACTTTTGGAGTTTGAGAGTTACGGGATAACTTTTTATGGCTACCCGACCGACCCAAGACTTGAAAAGGACTCTAAGTGCTAAGCATCTTGTGAAAAATAGTGAAAGACTCACTAGACGGCCGTTAAAATTGACTTCGGATTTCTACGACCCTAGGTGACCTTGCCTAAAGGTTTATCTTTACGATCGGTAGCTTTCTCCCTACTTTCTTTTATATGGGGTCAACACAAGGGTGAACCCAGTGTATATCTCCCCAGTTTATTCTACTTCCCCGATTCTTCCTTAGGTGTTTTGGGAATTACTGTGCTTTTTTTTTTGTTGTGAGCTGTGTTCTGGACAACCGGCCGATGAGCTATTACCACCGATAACTTGCCAGCTGTACTCGTGCGGTGAAGTGTGGTTTTATTTGTTTTTTTCTTTAATTTTATTTTCTCCTTTCTTTTTGTTTTCTTTTTTCTTTTATTAAGTAGGTGACTTTCCTGATCTAAGATTTACCTAAAGGCAGTAGAATGAAAACAGTCGTGTGGCTGGGCTCTAGACAACCTGCCGATGAGTTGTTACCACCAACAACTTGCCAGCCATACTGCCCAAGTCGGTCCATTAGCTACCCAATTTCTGTAAAAACCGTCAGAAAGTGACTCAGTGCAAAAAAAATGTGTGTAGATGTTTAGGATTAAAGTCCCCCCAAATCAGAAGGTGGGTTGAAAAGTCACATACTTATCATCAAAAATTATTTGCCAAATTAAAATAAATTTTAATTGGTGAGGACTGGAGACTAAATCCACATTCAAGTGGACACACGGGCTAATTAAGCTTAAAGACTTGAAGAGTCTAAGTATTCAGGTTTTAAAGAATCAACTCCTAATGATTAAGTTCTCGTCTCCTAATTCTAATTTTTATATATATCTTTCTATTTTATTTTATTTTATTTTATTTATTTTGTTTTTTTTGACAAGAATCATATAATAGGAAATCACTGTTACAGTTGACAAAATGGTTATAAAATATGTCCACCCCTCGATGCTTAGCTATTGCAATGTCCTCATTGTGAAAAAAATGAAAGCATGCAGGAGACTAGAAGTGGAAGAATAGCACCTAGTTTCCGTGAGACTTAGGTCAGCTTGGAACAATCTTTACACGTGCTGAGTTTAGTGCCTTTAGCTGGGCGATGATCAGCCCGCAGTGGTTATGGCAAGGTAAGAGCAACCTTGTCTGAGACAGGTTTAGGGAGCACATGGTCAACAAAGGGTTTGAGACGCTGTCCATTGACTTTGAAAATATTACCCATCTTTGGATCAGAGATTTCGACAGCACCATTAGGGAAAATTCACTCAATAACAAATGGGCTGCCCCACTTAAACTTGAGTTTACTAGGGAAAAGCTTCAATCGAGATTCGAAAAGCCAGACATTCTACTTCAGCTCAAAGTTGTTACGTGAAATCATCTGGTCATGAAGAGCTTTGGTCCTTGCCTTATAGATTCTGGTGTTTTCATAAGCATCATTTCGAAGCTCCTCCAACTCAGATAGTTGGAGTTTCCTGATTTTCCCAGCCAACTCAAGGTCCACATTACATTTCTTGATGGCCCAAAATGCCGGGTGTTCAAGTTCTACGGGTAAGGACACTCCTTCCCAAACACTATATGGAACGGAGACATATCGATAGGCATTTTGTACGTCGTACGGTAAGCCCAAAGTGCATCATCTAGCTTTTGGGTCCAGTCCTTCCTATCTGGCCAACGGTTTTCTACAAAATGTTCTTGATCTCTCGATTGGAGACCTCGGCCTGTCCGTTCGTCTGAGGATGGTAAGGTGTGGAAATCTGATGGCTCACCCCATATCCCCCTAGTAAATTTTGAAAATGGGCATGAGTGAAATGTGAGCCACCATCACTGATAATTGCCCTAGGAACCCCAAACCAACTGAAGATATTTCTCTTCACAAAATTGATGACCACATTGTGGTCATTGGTTCAGGTGGGAATTGCCTCAATCCACTTAGACACGTAATCAACAGTGACCAGAATATACTGGTGTCCAAATGAAGGAGGGAAGGGTTCCATAAAGTCGATGCCCCAAATGTCAAAAATTTTGATGGAAAGAATTGGGTTCAGGGGCATCATATCTCTCTTAGCCATGTTCTCGAGTGTCTGGCATCAGGTGCATGACTTAGAGAATTTCTGGGCATCCATAAATAATGATGGCCAACAGAATCCGGATTGCAAAATTTTTGTAGTTGTCTTTTTCCTGGAAAAGTGTCCACACGCGGATGTGTGATAGAACTCAAGTATGCTATGGAACTCGACTTCTGGGATTTATCGGCGAATAATCTGATCTGCGCCAATGCGGTATAGCTCGAGATCATCCCAAAAATAATATTTGGCCTCAGATACAAGTCTATCGCATTGTTGTTTGGTCCAATCTTGAGGGATTTAACCAATGGTGAAATAATTGACAATATCCGCAAACCAGTGGGTTCAGATTCCCGAGACTGAGGGTAGTTTCATCCGAAAAAGTATCAGAGATTGGAGCATTCGGATGAGGAGAATCAATTAGGATTCTCTGGAGGTGATCCGCCAATACATTTTATTCCCCGGCTTTATCCCTGATTTCAAGATCGAACTCTTGAAGTAGCAAAATCCAGAGAATAAGCTGGGGTTTGGCATCCTTTTTGGCCAAGAGATGTTTCAAGGCTGAGTGGCGGTATAGATGATGACACAAGAACCTAATAGATAAGCCCTGAATTTTTCTAAAGCGCAAACTATGGCTAACAATTCTTTTTTAATAACGATGTAATTCCTCTAGGCCTCATCCATAGTTTTTCTAGCTTAGTAAATCACAGAGGGCTTTTTCTCAATCTTTTGACCCAAGACAGCCCTGATGGCATAATCAAATGCATCAGCCATAATCTCAAATGGGGCTGTCCAGACCGGTGGTTGCAATATCAGGGCAATGGTGACTGCCACTTTCAATAAATCAAATGCCTTACGACATGATTCATCAAACTCGAACGGCATGTCTTTCGCCAAAAGGTTACTCAAGGGCTGAGCAACCTTTGAGAAATCCTTAATGAATCTTCTATAAAAACCCACATGCCCAAGGAAAGAGCGAATCTATTTTACGGATGTGGGTGGAGGAAGTCTAGCGAAAGCATCCACCTTAGCTCTATAAACTTCAATTCCCCGATTAGAGACCACGTGACCCAGGATGATGCCCTCCTGAGTCATAAAGTGGCTATTTTTCCAACTAAGGACCAGCCATGTTTTGATGCATCTCTGAAGGATCAATTCCAAGCTTACCAGGCAAGACTCAAAAGAATCTCCGAAATTTGAGAAATCATCCATGAACACCACAAGGCAATCTCCCACCATGTTAGAAAAGATGGCCATCATGCACCTTTGAAAAGTCACAAGCGCATTGCAAAGCCCAAATGGCATTCTACGGAATGCAAAGGTTCCGTAGGGACATGTGAAAGTTGTCTTTTTCTGGTCTTCGGGATGGATAGGGACTTGGTTATATCCCGAATAATAGTCCAGGAAGCAAAAATATTTTTGCCCAACTAACCTTTCGAGGATTTGATCAATGAATGGCAAGGGAAAGTGATCCTTTTTAATGGTAGTGTTTAGCTTCCTGTAGTCAATATAGACTCTACAAGTAGAAGCTGAACGAGTGGTGAAGGTTTCCCCTTTCTCATTAGTTGTAATGGTTATTCCCACCTTCTTGGGTACAATCCGAATAGGGCTAACCCACGGATTATCTGAGATTGGGTAAATAATCCTAGCATCGAGCCACTTAATTATCTCCTTCTTGACCACTTCTCGCATATTTGGGTTTATTCTCCTTTTCATTTTGCAAGGAGGGTGGGATCCATCTTCCATGAAAGTACGATGATTACAATAGGATGGCTCGATCCCCCTAAGGCCGTGGATGGTCCAACCAATTACCTCGTTGTTCTTAAGGACCTTAATCAACATCAATTCTTGCTCCTTAGTCAAATCAGCACTAATAATCATAGGGAGCGTGTTTTCAGGTCCTAAGAACTCATATTTCAAATTTTTGGGCAATGGTTTTAATTCCATCTAGGGCGGGTTTAGAATAGAAGGGAGGATGCTGATGAAGATTCATCAGGATGATCCAGTGGAAGAGGCTGGGAATGAACAAAATCAACAGCCTCTTCAGGATGTGGCAGGTCTACCATGGAGGAGGGTTGTGGGTTGGGTTTGCTAAAGCTAATGGAGTCCTCAAGTGCATTGATTGTCATACACATCTCAAGATCCTGATCCTCGAGTTCCTCAATGAATCCACAATCCTCAAATCCTCTTATCGCCTTAAAAATATCCAAAGTTAATTTCTTATCCCCAAAGGCGATCTCCGTACTACCGCTTTCACAATTTATGTTGGCCTTGGCGGTAGCTAGGAACATACACCCCAGAATGATGGGTGTGTTCCTCAAATCGTTAGGTACATCCATGTCGAGGATGAGGAAATCTATAGGAAAATAGAAATCCTTGACCTTGACAATTACATCCTCAATAACGCCTCTCGGTGTGGTGACCGATCGGTCCACTAATTGTAGCATTTCTGAGGTTGGCCTGAGTTCACCTAACCCAAAATTCTCATAAATAGAAGTTGGGAGTAGGTTGATGGATGAACCTAGGTCCAATAGTGCCCTATCAAAAGTGTATTCCCCAGTAATGCATGAGATCAAGGGGCACCTAGATCTTTCTTCTTTTGAGGAAGGTGATGCAGGATTATAGAACATGCCTGCTCAGAGAGAATCACCTTCCTCAGAGTGGGTTCTCTCGGCTTATGCTTTTGGGTACACAGTTCTTTCAAGAATTTAGCGTAAGCTGGGATGTGCTTAATAGCATCGAGGAGCGGAATATTGATCTCTATGATCTTGAATAAATTCAAAAGCTCCTCATTGCTGTCTAGGGTTTTCTTCTTCTTCATTTTCAATAGGGCCTCAGGGAATGGGATATGGGTGGAATTTTTAATTTCCGGTCCCTAGCCCTTATTGTCTTCTTTAGCCTCCTCCTCTTCTTTCTCAAGCTCCCTAGGATTTTGACTTCTAGAAGGTAATTCTTGGTCCTAGGTCTGCTTCCCACTTCTTAAGCTGACAGAGCTTGCAGAGGCATAAGGGTTTGGGTCTTGAGGTGGATTAGTGAAGATTGGAGGGCCTTGGTTGGTCATGTAACCAGAAGAGGAGGAAGAGGGACCCTGCTCAACCACCTGAGCATGTGCATGTGGGTCCCTTTGATTCCTGTACCCTTGGGATCTATTGCCCTGATTTTGCACATTATGCGGGTTTGGTATGGGTTGAGATGGTAGGGATCCGGGTTGTCGGGTATTTGCAATTAACTCGGATTGCAAGTTATCCAAGGATGTCTTCATTTGTTGCATAAGCTGAAGCATGGACCCTTGCATTTCCATTGTCTGTCGGTTCAAATCAGCCTGCCTCGCGAATTGTTGGGCATTCCAAGATGGCGGATTAACTGGTCTCAGGGGCAACTGGGTGTACACTTGACCCTAACCCATGGGTTTTTGAGATGCATAGTTGCTGGGTCGAGATTGGATCTGTTGCCCCGGATTTTTCCAAGAAAAGTTAAGGTGGTTCCTCCATCATGAGTTAAAAGTGTTGGAATACAGGTTGGACCTAACATTCTCCTGCATTGCATATGCATCCTCATAAAATGAGGATGACGAGAAGGATGGATCAGAGAAACTGGGATCAAAGGCCCCAGTTTGGAACCCATATAATTCCGAGAAATCCTAGCTCACAGGTTGAACCAAATCGAGTTGGTTCACGAATTCTCGCCCCGTGGGAGCTCGTGAGGAATGGAATCCCGAATTTTGGGATTGAGAGGGTAATGAAGTGTTTCCTGAATTCCCAAACATCCATTCTTCCATTTTCTTAGCAACCAAGTCCATTTTATCTAGTTTATTACAAATTAATTCCATGTCAAATGAATGAGAATCCTTGAATCTCATTAGCAGTTGACCAAGGTTGTTGGGACCGGTTGAATGCATCCATGGAGGCATGATTAATTGAGTTCTCGCTCATTTCCTCAAATAGGTCATATGCGCTATCTGCATCCTTGTTGAGAAAATTGCCTCCACAGGAGGCGTCCACATGATTACGGAGTTGCTCAACTAACCCGTGATAGAAAATCTGCATGAGTTGCCATTTTGGCACCTCATGGTATGGACACTTCCTCAAAAGTTCCTAGAATCGCTCCTAGACACCATGAAACAGTTCCCCTGGCCACTGAGCGAAAGTGGTAATCGCCCATCGCAAGGCATTGGTCCTTTCGAGAGGGAAGAATTTCTTTAAGAAAGCCAACTTAAGAGCACCCGAAGTTTCAATCGGCCTTCCTATAGTCTAGTACCAATGTGCAGCCTTATCCCTGAGAGAGTGGGGGAAAGGCCTCATGATCATTTGCTCTTCGTTCACATTCCTTGCTCTGGTGGTCTGAACCAAAGTGGTTTGATCTTCCTGCTGCTGGAATGGGTCCTCCAAGCCAAGCCCATGTAAATGCTTAATCAAACTTAAGACTTGGGACTTGATTTCAATGTCTCCGGTGGGAATCATGACGTCGGGACATTCCCCATAGTTTGAAGGATCGTAAAAATCCTTGAAGGGCCGAGCACGCTGACCATGCATGCATTGGAACCATTGCTACATCTGCTGCAATTCATCTAACTGCCTCTGAATCAGCTCCTGCTGGTTCGGAGACGGGGGACGTAGTTGTTGATCAGCTATGGGATCTGCTTGGCTATAACTCAACCTCTGCCCCCTAGAATGGTCTAAAGGTCCTTCCAATCTAGGGTTCAATGACCTCCTTCCAAGCATACACTAGAAGGAAGTCGGAAGGATGGGGAAAAGAGGGAACCCTGCAGCACAAGAATACAAGCCTGTCCTTAGATGGGGTAGCCTAAGGTCTACTGACTCTTAGAATCCATCTTAAGGTTATGGATGATTTACTATACTTATGTCCAGGCAATCCAACCAGTTAGAAGGAGGGACTGAAGAGAAGGTTCTTTCTTTGGCTTGTGCCTCCAGTTCCTAGTGTACCCCCCAGCCACGGTCATTTGATGCTACTCCCCTGGCTAGACATCAGATTAACTAGTATAAGCAGGTTAATCATGAATAATCTTAATCTGGATCCCGACGAGCAAATGAATCCTTAGGGCCAATGTCTAATTGATTTTAGTTAGGCTTGGGAAATTGGTGCTCTGGAATGTGATGGGCCCTTAATGGGTTGTGCCCTTAATGATTTATTTGAGAACGTGTGAATGTGCACAACCAAGAGGTTTTCAAGCAAGATTATTAATGATGAGGTGAGTTTTATGATTCGAATCTTGCTTAATAGCTTTTAGGATTCAAACATTAGGTGTTTTCAACCAAGTTTTCTGAGGCAAACAAAGTTTGTTGAAAGCACATGTTCAAGTATTTTCCATTAGAACTCAAGTAAAATATGGAGTGCCTAGCTTGACCTAATTATTGAATCCTATGGGGCAGCTAGAAAATGAACCTCTTTTAGATTAGGTGGTGTGGCTTAAACAATTCACTTAATTGGCTCAAATGCTCCACCGATTAAGCCACACAAAAAGGTGGTTAACCTAATATGATTTCTACACTTTTATGTGTTGAATTCGTGTACTGGGTCCACAGGTCGGAAGCTCAGTTGAGTAGATGAAAATCAAGTCCGATTATGTGCCTCAAATGTGGGTGTATAAAGTGTGTAAATTGATTCATCCCACAGAAAATATCTTTTTATTTTTTTTTTATATAAGATGAGGGTGAGATGGATGAAGGTGGCAAACAAGACAAATAAAGTCTATCCTAGGGCTTTTGCAAACACCTAAGTAGATTAGGTCTTGGTTATGATTGTGGCGAAATGAACTAGTGGAGGGAAAAATGGGGGACACTTACAGAGTACTCTACCGACACTTTACTCTAATCTACCGCACTTGGATCTCCTTGCTAGGTTACCTAGAAGATAGTAGATCAAAGACAAGTAGGGTTAGTGCTATGTAAATGCAAATAAATGCAATAAACAATAAAGTAAATTCCATTGCCTCCACGGCAACGGTGCCAAAATTGTGGAGCATGTTTCGCGTGTTAGAAATCGAGGTTACAAGTAACCCATCGTCGTAGTTGCAAAACACGTCGAACAGATAAAATTTATACTGAAACTCAAGGGAGTCCCAGGTCGAACATAGGGAGGCAACGTTTACTTTATTGAAAGTCACGCTTCGTTTTGTTTCTTTTTGGTATTTTGGGGTTTTGTTATTTCTTTTGTATTTTTGACATAAAAGACAAGTAGAATGAATCACAAGATAGAAATGGAACAAATATGATATTTATATCAAGCCAATGTCAATTACAATGAACGATAAAGGCATAGAAAGAGAGGGGGTGAAAGGAAATCTCTCGAATCGTCTATTTGGTGAGATGACAGCACCTGGCAAAAGCTTGGATGAAGGAGGTGAGGAGCAAGATGACGGAGATGAGATGCAGAAGGACATTGTGTTGAGGAAAGCTTTGGCGTGGCTCTGGAATGGAGGTGAGAAGACGAAGGTGATCTGCTACAGGAATGGAGGTGGGAGGATGGCTCTAAGGTGACCTATGAAGGGAGAAGGGAAGTTGGAGGAGTATTTGGTGGGGTAGAGGCTGGCTACACTAATAGGCACCTTGGGAGCTTGAGAACATGCTCTAATGGAGTGTTGGTAGGCTTGCTAGAGCTTGGGAGTAGGTGGGTGTAGAGTAGGTAGAGATCGCTTCGAAGGGATAGGGTGTAGGTCCTTTTATAGTGGAGGAGAAGAGGCTAAAAATGGATTAAAGGACCTTTAGCGACATCCAGACTGTCATTGGAAACGTTGTTGTAGGTATCTCACCTACACTCATGCCCTTAGCTGGCTCTGCTAGCTTGCAATGAAGTAGCGACAACTGTAAGCGTCGTTATAGGTTAGCCCAGCTGTCACTCAAAGCTTGTGCCAACCGCCCTTGCACCTGCGCTGCCCTGCTTGTCACGCACACTGACCGCGCGTGCCCTGTTGTGTGCGTGCTTGCTATGTGCTGGCATGTGCACTTGCCATGAGCTGTCGTGCACGTGCGCTGCCTTGTGCTGGCGCTGCTGCTCCATGCACTTGCCCAATTACGAATTGGAGGGGCTGCGGGGATTCGAACCTGTGGCCCCCATTTGCAAACCAGCACTCCAACCATTGCGGCAAACCTTCCCTTATGTTATGTGGAGAGGCTTGGTGCAATAGCTTCCCAGCCGTTGGATCTTGATCCAACGGCTACGATTGAAGGGCGCAGATGAAGGAGTTGAGCGGTGCTGCTGGCCGGTGATTAGCCCATAGTTGGCTATTTAAGTATTTAAGTGCCTAGACATTAGGTTAATTCTAACATTTATTTACCATAAATTAGGATGTAAATAGATTAATACATATTTTTAATTTAATTACATAATCCATGCATTGCATTCATATTTTAAGTGCATTTAGAATTAGCTTAGAATTGCATTCATCTAATTAGTTAACCAATTAGGTACATTGTTTTCGTTAACATAAAAGTTGAGGGTCTGTATATAAATAACCATAATATTTTAACATTATTTTCTTTATTCTTCTTCTCGCAGGAATGGCTGCATTTCCTTCGACTGCCGCTCCAACCCACCAGCTGCTGCAATGAAGCCTGCATTCAAGGACAAGCGGAGAATGTGGATCTGCTCCCGCCTTTCCATTCAAAACTATGCAAGCGGCTACAAAAGGACGGAGGCAGCCGAGCTCGAGAGGCCTCCACCACTGACCCACCACTGTGTAGAGAGATCTTCTCTCTTCCATTTCGCATTACCGAGGGCACCTCGCCGAGCACCACCCTCGCCGACGTCATCAACAACCACCGCCGCATCCACTGTGCAATCACCTTCTCAGTCAGTTAAGATGTTCGGGAAATTTCCCCGATGTCTGAAGCCACCCCCCACTCCAACCGCAACCTCACCTGCTCACTCCCGCATCCACTCCAGGCCACGCACTCCCTCCAACCACATGCAAGGCGTGCACTGCTTCTAGCCCTCACCCGCTCACCTTCCGCCTGCAACCTCATCGCGACGACCCGCCTGCACACCCCCGTCTGTAGCCGCACCTACACAACCACACTCGCCCGCTCACTCCACGCTGCCTGCAGGCCTCCAGCTACACGCAAGGCATGCACAGCCTGCAGCATCTCACCGCTCACGCCCGCTCACCTTTCGCCTGCAGTCGCACCTGCGCTCACCGCCAACAGGCCACGAGCGCGCCCACACCTCCAGCTAGCACGTAGCAGCAGAGCCGGTAGAGCTGCCCTTCTCCCGCACCTGCAGCGCCCCCCCGGCAGCAGTCCCGCACACACCTCATCGCCAACAGACTGCGCGCGCGCCCACGCCTCCAGCCAGCCCGTAGCAGCCCTTACCGCCAATAGCAGTTGCAGGCACCTCTGCCGGAGCTCCGTCCGACTGGCTCCGGCCGCCGCGCGACACGCCGCCACCACCGCTTCGAAGCCCTCGGTCCAAGGAACTTCCTCCGAGCTTCCCGCATCTAGCCATCCACTCCTCGTCGCGCATGGAAATGGGGAAAAATCCCCTATTTTGCTACAGTAACATGGCCATTAAAAATTACACTTTCTACCATTGTCAACTTTTAATAATATTTTATTGATTCTGCATTGCGACAAATATCCTCTAGTTACTCAGAATTGCTATTTCAGCATGATTTCTTGATTCAACCATAATCTGAAGGCAATTTTGGCTTGATTCTTGTCCAAGCTAACTACGAACAAACGTTTTTAACTGGTACGAATTCAAATACGTCATTTCCTCCCAGTGGATACAGCCCACTCTTCAGCGAGTGGTTATTTATTTTTAAATATTGTTAGTCAATTTTTCCACCACGTAAAACTGCAAACGACTTCAAAGAGAAAAATTGACTCGTCAAATGGCGCCGTTGCCGGGGAGGCAACAGACACAATAATTTCACCAGATTTTATTTTGATTATTTGTCAATTGCATAGTGATTTGACCATTTATTATTTTCTTTTCTGTGCGAGAAAATTTGTGCAAGAATCAGCCAGTGTGAGAGGCGACCCTTGACGTCGCCAGAGGAGAATTGGGCGAGCTATTTTGGGAAGGAGGAGAAGGATGAGGATGCGACGGACATCATTGTATATTTAGTTGCTAGTTTGATAGAATTAAGACTTTAGATTTAATTTTTCATTGCATTTTGTTTGAAACCCTTCTTCTGGGGTATATTTTGAGGGGTTTGTTCCCAGATTTTATTTTGGGCCCGTGTTGGGCAATTTTTGGGAGCCTATTCCATTTTCTTTAGATTTAGGTTTTTAGTTTATTGATTACTTTTATTTGTTTGTGCATAAGTAGTTTTAAAAAGAAAATAAAAAAAATGAGTTGCCTGCTAGAAGCTGCCTGCCCTTTGGACGAACCACTTAGGTCTGTATGAGCAGCTTGTAGATTTATTTCTCTGCATTGCGTGCATTCTTGCATTGTTGATTGCTGAAAGCAAGGTATGCATTTTCTTACTTTGCATCCTATTCTTGATCATGCATTGCATTTGGACTTAATGCGAAGACCACCTAATCTGTATTGAATAAATTAAACAAGTGGTCACATATTTTCTAGAAAAAGGACTAACTAAAGGAGGGACATTTTAAAAACCAAGGATTTGATTTTCAAACTTGGCGTGCGATTCAAAATTCAAATCTTTTGTGGTGTATGCACACTTATTTCCCTTGCACCACGGCACGCTTTTAGACACTCCTTAGGTTTGGAAATACTAGGATAAGAGCCCTCCTATTGTTGGATTCTGAAGTGTTCGGAACTTGAGATCAAAGGTTTTGTAAATCCAAAGAGGGGGATACCCTGTCAAGGATTTTTGGGGGTAGTTGAGAAGCACAACGAAAGCACAACTTGCATCCCTCGATCTTCCGTCTTTGGATTTACTTGACCATTTGAGATTTAGGGAAGAACACCTAAGCTCCAACTAGGTCTTCTTGGGTGAGCCGTAAGTCGACAATAGGTGCGTAAATTGATTGAACAAATTGTATTGTCACCTGCAATCTGACTTCAAAACAAAAGCCTAAATTGGGAAAGACCTAAAATGTCCTTTTTGAATTGTGTTTTGCTTGGGGAATTCTGATTGAGGTGTGAGTTAGAATGGACCATGTTGATTTTCATCCTTTCACATCTTGTCCACACCCTCACCCCTACTCTACATCCTTCAATCCCAGACGCTGAGATGGTCCATTCCTTGATGGACATAATGACAATCATTGGGATCCATTTCACTCCTATTATAGGAGTATTGGCCTGGTTAAGCCTCAAATCAGTGAGCAGAACCTAGGAGCAGGATTTGCTTTGCCCAATATCCCACATACCATAGAAATACCCAACCGACCCTCCCTGAAAAATTATAATGGTTGGACAAACACTCCTGGGTACTATAAGCCTGAGCCTAACTTCTCTCTTGATAGAAATGACCTCTCCTCTTTGAAGATGGACATACAGAAAATGCAAAATGAAATGATTGAATTGTTAGGAGAATCTTCGAGAGCAGGCCAATAAGAAAGAGATGAAATTAGCCACCCAATCTACCCTATTGAGGATGTCGTACACCCCTCTGCAATAGATGCATCTCCTGTGGGAGAGCTGCACTTTAAGTTGGAGGGAAATTCTAGGGAGAATAGCTACTTTTCGGGGATCAATTTTGAAACCCACCCATTAGATGACACTTCCTTGAGAGATCCACACCTTAGGTGGGAGGAAGATACACATGAAAGTAGCTATGCATTGGATGAAGAGAGGTGGCAACCCAAGGAAGATGATGATAAGGTTGAGTATCCACCTGAATTATATTGGAGTCAAAAGAAGGGAATGATGGTACCATTGGAAGACCTCGACCCAGATGATAGTATTTTCGTGACATTTAATGAAGTGGGTCAAAGTCATGTTGTTAATCCTACCCTCCCTTCTGATCATGATATGGAACTCAAACCCACCCTTAGGGAACCTAACCCTAAAGAAATTGACCTATCGAAGGAGTCTGATGTTACCAGTGTAAACCATTTACCTCAGATAGAGCACCTGAGGGGATCTGCTGAGATATTAAATGATTCTAGACCTTGGGTATATGGTGAATTGTGTGATGAGGAGGAAGACGAATTATATGAGGAACCTACATTCAAGATTTGGAGTGACACTACGGGTGATTATGTCTTATTTGAAGAGTTAGCCCCTAAGGATGTCACAAATTTAACCAAATTAGGTTTCCTTAGCACACCCATTGATGATATTTCTCCTCATGATGAAATGATGGAAATTTGGAAGCAATTTCTAAGATTTATGTGGATTCACATATAGACTCCGGGGAAGATTTGAGTAAAGAACAAAAACCCGGGGATGACATTGATAGGATAATCCCTAGATCTGTTGCTTCCAACTTACCTTCATTCATTTCGAAGTCACCCTCTGATTCGCTTATATCTGAAAGTGAAATTGTGACTCCTGATGAAGAGCAGGAAGATACATGTGATGGTGCAAGGAATGCTAGGGATGAAATTGAGGATTTAGAAATAGTGTTACGGATGGACACCGAGCTGATTAAACCCAACCTAGATCTTATGGCCATCCCGCAACCTCGTAACTTGGACACCCTAGACAATCCTTGCCTTAGAGAATTACTCACTTTTGTTCTAACCAGGGGCCTTAACAGACCAATATTTCCCGTAATGGAGTATCGGGTATGGATTGATGATTTCTTTAGTCATCCATTACCCTGGGGGTTTATATTTGCACCATTCCTTCCCCATACCTTTTGGAGGATCCTTGCAATCCTCCCCCTACCCCTTTGTAGGTTGTTATACATGTTTATACTTTAGAACCTCTTCTGGTGACCGGGGAAGATTTCATTCCCATTTTAGTTGGGCGAGCATTTGCTATCGGGATTCATCATCAGCTCGCCAACATCCTAGGTTACCTATTTTCTAGGCCAACATTGCTTTGCTCATTTTTACGGCCTATTTCTGCAATTCTTGAACCTGATTTGTAGGTTCTTTGGCTATTCAGCCCAGCTCTGACCCAGGTAAAATCCTTCTATGCAATGAGGACATTGCAGAATTTTGACATGGGGGGGTGTACTTGGGGATATACATAGCATAGTGCATTCATTGCATACATTTGCATTAAAAAATAAATAAAAAAGAAAGAGTTTTGAGCTTTACTGGCTAAGTCCTGCATTCTTAAGCAAATCAGAACTCTAATGTAGACTAAATTAATTCTAGGGTCAAACTTTAGAAGCTAAATGAGCTGCTAGCTTTAGACCTTTAGGGTCCTTTGTGGACTTAAACACTTAAGTAGGAGTTAAGTTGCAGACCATTCCTCAAGAGGTTGAGGAAGGGAAGCTAGGGTTTGAGTTAAAAGGTGGGGTAGTACCTGGAGTCCTATTCTACCTTTTGGTTTACAGGTCCTTGTAACCCAAGCTTCCAAATTTCACACACATGGTCTGGTAATTAACTTAATTTCTATCTTTCTGACAAGAGATTTGGTTCTCTTAGTTTTGGCTTAGGAGAGTCTTGAAAACACATTTTGATTCGAAGAGTTCCCGCCGCAGGAGAGGTGGAGTATATACTCACCTTGAGGATGTGATGATAACATATTACCTCCTCGGTGCTTGTCTCTTAGGATATCCATCCTACTGGGGGCATGTAAGTGCATTGTACGGTTCAGGTACCATGGTGGCCCTATCTCGAAGTGCCGATTGCCATAGGCCTGAATTTGCTTAAGAAATCCATGGGCGATACTATCTCGAAGTGTCGATCGCCAGGAGTTCTTGGGGTCATTATGGGTGGTGCTATCTCGAAGCATCGAAAGCCAGGCACCCTTCGAGGTATGGTAATGGGGATAATGAATCCGACATAGACTGTGTTGATAGCTGATCTGAGGTAAGACTTAGAAGAATCAAACAAACACAAATATATATATATATATATATATAAATTCCTTTAACTCAAATAACTCAGACCAATGCACAGGCACGGATGCTTTAATCTCAGGGATCAATAAACTTTGGGGTAGAGTCTGAAATCAGGGAAACTTGTGCCTGCAACTCGTCTTTAGCTGGCCTAGTCTGTAACTTAGCAACTACTTAGGAGCCTTGGGTCTAGAGTCTGAACTTAATATGCTTCTGAAGGAAGACTAAGTGAGTTGACTAGTCTACTTGGAGTGCTAGGTTTCGCTTAATTTTGCTAGGGACTAGCAAAAAACTAGGCATGGGGATATTTGATTAGCCCATAGTTGTGGGCTATTTAAGTATTTAAGTGCCTAGACATTAGGCTAATTCCAACATTTATTTAGCATAAATTAGGATGTAAATATATTAATTCATATTTTTAATTTAATTACATAATCCATGCATTGCATTCATATTTTAAGTGCATTTAGAATTAGCTTAGAATGGCATTCATCTAATTAGTTAACCAATTAGGTACATTGTTTTCGTTAACATAAAAGTTGAGGGTCTGTACATAAATAATTGATAAACGCCAGTTTATCATCATTCTTATACATTAAAACAAACCTAGCTCTTAGGATTTTACTCCGCAAATGGGTTTTGGGCTGCATTTAGGCATAAAATAGGTTAGGCATGCATTGGAACTTTTATTATCTTTTTAATATGTTTTTGTGAGTGTTAGGGATGTACAAATATACAGATCCCTAAAACCCTAGCACTCAAGAAGGCAAATGGTGAAGGAGAAGCCCAGACTAGCTGGAACTCAGCTTAATCCATCTCACCACAGTTGGAACCTAGCTCACTTGAACTAGGGTTAGCTCATCCCAGCTCCATTAAGATAATCTTAGCTAAATGGCAGCTCAAGAGAGTTCATCTTAGCTCACCATAGCTCAAGTCAACTCAGATCCAGCTCAACTTAGCTGAGTCTAGCTCATCTCAGCTCCCACTAGTCCACAGGGAGCTTTAGCTAGCTCAGCTGAGTTGACAGGAGTTCACCCCAGCTCAGCTCCACTCAGCTCCAGCCAGCTGAAGAAGAACTCATCTCAGCTCAGGAAGCTCAAGTCCAGCTCCCGGGGACTTAGCTTTGCTCAACTCAGTTGGGCTAAGCTACCTTAGCTGCCTCAACCAGCTTGATTCTCCCCAGGAGCACCAGACCTAGCTCACCTCAGCTCATTATGGTAGAAGCTAGCTTACTTTATCTTGGCTTAGCAGCTAGCAAAGAACTAGCAAGCTAAGCCAGCTAGAGTAGCCCCATGCCAGCCTCTTCAGCAGCAGCTAGCTCCAGCTCCAGCTCCGGACTTCTCCTCCTTAGCTCCTCTCTTCAAACCCTAGCTCCAATACCTCCCCCTCTGCAATATAGCCAGCTAAGCTATCTTATCATAGCTTAGCTTAGCTAGCACCCAGCTCCTTGGCCATCCACCACCTTCAACTCAACCCTAGCTAGTTCCATCAACTAAGCTCACCTAAGCTAGCTATCCTACTCCAAGATGGCGCCACCACCATCACACCCCTTCACCCCATCACCACTACCAAAAGCCACATATTTTCCCTCCAAAATAACCTTCTAGAACCCTTCCCTTTTGGCGCCAACTTTCCCTCCAAAATTCCCTTCATCTCCACCATACACCTCTCCTTAAATCCATCTTCACCATCCACCTAACCCCCCTTCTAGAAGACCCTAGGATGGCGCCAAAATGGTGGTGTCTCTCCACCACCAAAAGCCACCAACACCATCATAACCACCCCCTTAACATCCCTTGAGTTGGCGCCAATTTCCCTTAGCCTTAGGATCCCCAACCACCTCCATCTCCCCATCTTAGCCCTCCATTCAAAGAGTCACCTTAGCCCCCTTCCTACTCTATATAAACCTACCACCTACCACCATTTTAGAGCATCCTCCATTAGTGTAATTTTCTACCTATACCACATATACCTACGGCCAAGAAGAAGGAGTACAGAAGGAGATTAAAGGGGCACATCACCATCCCTTTTGGTGCCTTCTCCCCACTCTCTTCAACTTGGGGCACGCCAAGGAGGAGGACTCTTACACTTCAAGGAGGATGGCCAGGCAAGGGAGAAGGACATAGGGTGGACGTCCACCCTTAGAGAGAAGCTTAGGGCACGCCCCCTTAGGGCTTGCCTTGGAGGACATCACCTTGGCGGAGCACAGCAAGGAAGGAGTTGGAGGATTCTTTTCAAGCTTGGGAGCTACCAAACTTGGAGCAAGAAGCCCTCTTCTTCACCATCTATCTGGAGGATTTGTGTTTGCTTTTCTTTATTTTAATTTTTCCAGTAGTAGAAGCATTCCTCTACTAGGCATTTTTGTAAAACGCTTTTCATTAACCTAGTTGCCTTCTTTGAAATTTCTTATTTGCATTTCTACTTGCTTTGTTTTTAGAATTCTTCACTCCCTCTCCCTAATTATTCTAGGCCTCCACTTGCCTAGAGTGAGCTTAGGGAGAGGTTCTACTTGCCACTTAGAAGTAGTATTTTAAATTTGAAGTGTAAATCACCTTCCCGCCACCATTTCGCATGTTGTCTTAATTCAAAAACAAAAAAAATGATATATTGAAAAATACCGAAAAAGGAAGTTGAGATTTTTATTCCAAGCAAGAGAATCAATTTTGCAAACATTTGGCCTCCTTGGACTACCCTAGATACTCCCCTATCTAGGAATATAAATTTCAGAGTTGATTGGTTTTACGCGTTACAACAACCTAATTAACAAACCGTGTGAAATCGCTATCACTTTTTTGTGCCGTTGCCGAGGAGTCACGGCTTTGCATTAATTTATTTTCTCTTGCTTGAAGTGGATCTCATCCCCTTCTCTTTCATTCTTTTGTGTGTGCAGGAATTACAGTGGGAACGCAGGAATCTGGAAGTGAGAGCTCAAAGATCCTTTTCTTCCCATGACATTCAGGTTGGTTCCCTTTTCTTGTCACATTTTGGCTAAAAGACTACCAAAAAAATATTAAATTTGGCTTTCAGGACCCTAAACACTTTAATTAAGTGGGGTGGTGCCCATATAAAATCCATTGTTTGCTTGAATGCTTCTTTAACACCACTCCATTGCAAGTATTGGTGTTCTATTTTTCGGGTCCAGATTTCTGTCTGGACTTGAAAAATCGATTCCTAACACCACAGGCCTCCTAAAATCATAAAATTTCACATAGTGATTCCCAATTAAGTTAGGAACATATTTGCAAATTTCAGATCAATTGGATTTGTATTTGACTTTTAAAAATTCATAGACTGCAGAGGGGTCACACCCTCTAATCTTCCTATTTTGCTACTGTCTGTGAATTGTTAGAATTTTTATGCTCATCCAATTTTTATGAAATTTAGCTTGTTGGAATCCTTGTGAAATTTGACACATCATCTAAAATCACAAAAATTTTCTGAGTTGGTGGTAATACCGAAAAGTCCAAAATACCCACAGGTATCATTTCTGGACTTTAACACCAGTATAATTAAAAATTCAAAATAATTATCAAACAAATTCCTAAAATCTTACAAAAATCTTTTTTGGAATCCTTGTTTGATTTTATTCAAAGTAGTGGTGTTGTTTGACTTGTTTGGACCACTACTTAATTCAGAAAGCCTAAAATTAATTCATTGGTAGTAATTTCCTATCTTAGGGATAATTGGCTTAGGGTTTCTTTCTTTCTTTTTAGAGACTCACATTAAAGGAAATTAACCATCACTAATACAACTTGTCTTTCCTTTGATTGTGAAGTTTCAAACTTGTTCGAAAATTTAAAGAGAAAAACCCTAAAACACATTTAATTAAATCTAATCCTAAAAGACAAAAATACAAAAAAATTGTGTGACAACTTGATTTTCATTGGAGCCACTCTCCAATTCTTGCACACACACCAAAAAAATCAAAATAACAGGGCAACAACCGTATCAATGCCCTCCACATTCCGTGTGTACTATAGCATCCTAGACCTAATTAAAATTTGTAGCAACTTGACCCCTAAGGCTTTATCAACTTAGGCTTGCTATTTAGGTCTTAAGTTTTCTTTAGTTAGTACTAATTCTGTCATCTATATTTGGTGTTCAGGCTGAGAGGCCGTGTCAAACGACCAGGCGCGGGTTTGTACAAGCACCTGGGGTTTTCCCTGGGAAACATTTGGGCCGAAACCTCCCCTTAAGCAACTTGGCAAGATTTGTTAATAGAACGGGTATTGACTATTAACTACTTATTTCCTATTAGACCAAGTCTTAGGTTATTATTAGGGAGTCACATTTAAGTTAGGTCTAGTTTTATTTGTTTGAATTGCACACTTTCTCCCATCTCTTTCTCTTCTCCTCCCCTCCCATTCTTCCATTTTATGCACAGGCGATGGTCTCAAAATCCGCACTTGGAAGGACCATTTGATTTTGCCCCACGCACAAAAAGACCACTTTTTCTGCCTTCTTCTCCTGAAAAAATGGAAACACAACAAAATAGGTCCACTGACCCTTCCACCTCTAACCCAACCACTAACCCTAATTCTAACCCTTCCACCCAAAACCCACCCACCATTAACTTTCCACACTTGGAGCTCCCTAATCCTGAGTTGCCCCAAACACAACATCAAGACCCCCTACATGATCTTTTAAAATTGATGGCCAAGCAGATTAATAAATTAAATTCCAATCAACAAACATTGACTAGGAACATCCAAAACCTAGCCAACCCAAGCCCAAACCCACCACCCCGTCAGCAGCCTGTTGTTCCTCTAAAAGATTTCTATGATCCGTCTTATTATGAGGAACAACCAGGGGTGGTCATACCAGAGGGGGACTTTGAGATCAAGCCTGTTGTCTTGAACCTAATTAAACACTTTCATGGCCTTCCTAGGGAAGACCCTTTCAGCTACCTTGAAGAGCTAACTCTTCTTGCACAGACAACCCATTCTCGAAATGTGCAAGAAGACATATGGCTGATGCGGCTTTTTCCATTATCTCTTAAAGATAAGGCCGCTTATTGGTTCAGGACCATTGGCCGACCCATCACAACTTGGCCTCAACTCAAGAGCACCTTCCTCAAGAAATTCTTTCCCACAGGTCGTACCAATTCCTTGCGAAGCTCTATTATGACCTTTCACCAAAAATCTGGTGAGACTTTCCATGATTCTTGGGAAAGATTTCAAGATCTTTTAAGAAGTTTCCCGCACTACGAGATTCCTTTATGGTAGCTCGTGCAAATCTTCTATCATGGATTAGAAGATCAAATCTGACATTTTGTCGACGCCTCGTGTGGCGGCAACTTCTTAAATAAAGATGCTAAAAGTGCCTATGACCTATTTGAAGAAATGAGCGAAAACTCATTTAATCAAGCTTCCATGAACACATTTTGCAGAACCCAAAACCCGCAGTTCGGTGTTCATGAAATAGGCACTCAGGCTATCCCAGTCACCCAAGACGATCTTCAAATGATCGCTCGAAAACTCGACCAAAATTGAGGAAAGACTGGCCACATCAACTCAAGCTCCACACCCACATCTAACCCAACCTAACTTTCCACGAAGAGAAAATTTGCACAATCTCAACACTACTCATGCTGATTATTCTGAGGTTGCCCATGATTCACAGGGGAATTACAACTATCCAGATCTTAACCCCACTCAAAATATTTCTGCCATCCTGGAGCCCTTTAAAAATTCTTCCAATTGGAAAAATTACTCGAACTAATGGAATAATCAAGTTTCCTCCCAACCATATCATTTTAATGTGTATGGGTCGAATCCAAACTTCCATCCTGGGCCATCCCAACAAGACATCAATGCCCAGATGCTGCGAACCCTGCAGGATATGCAAACAAAAATGACGGAAGTAACCCACAACATCACAAATCTGAACAATAAGATTGCGGTTACTCCCACGGAAAGACCTATAGGACATCTTCCGTCCCAACCCATGCCCAACCCTAATCACCAAGGAAACCATTATATGGGCAGAACTCCACACTCTCCAAATCAGCCTACTTTTAATTCACCACCTCAGCAGCCTCCCAGGTTTCCACAATCACAGGCCCCCCCACCTCCTCCAAATAATAATCCGACTACACATGCAGTTACTTTGAGGAGTGGGAAAACCACCACTGACCCCAGGCCTTCACACAAACCTGGGGAAATACCTGTGCAAATTGACTCCCCACCTCCCCATCAGGAAGAAAAAGAAATACAAAAATCTCTAGACAAGATTCTTGTCCCTTTCCCACAAGCTCTCTACCCCACCACCACCAAAAAAAAGAAATCTGAGCCCACTACAGAAGAACTCATGGATCTATTTGGGCAAGTTCATATCAATATTCCTCTCCTAGATGCCATCAAATATATACCTACCTATGGTAAATTTTTGATGGAGATTTGTACTCCTAAAAGGCAGGCCAAAAATCTAGGACAGGTGCATCTTTCGGAGATAGTAAGCTCTGTCATACAGAGTAAGCTGACTCCTAAGATGAAAGATCCGGGGGTGCCTTTAATTTCTGTAATTATTGATGACACTACATATAATCGCACCCTCCTTGATCTTGGTGCCTCAGTTAATATTATTCCCACGAGTTTATTCGAAGAATTTCAGATCGGTGAATTAAAACCCATCGAGGTTACCCTGCAATTAGCCGACCGATCTAAAATCAAACCTCATGGGATTGTCGAGGATGTTTTAGTCAAGGACCAGAATTGTGTCTTCCCTGCAGACTTTCTAGTTCTTGATATTGAGGCACCTGAATCATTACTGGACTCCCCAATAATCCTTGGATGCCCTTTTTGGCCACTACAAAGGCAAATATCAATTGCCACACAGGCAAAATGGATATCAACTATGCCGGCCAAACTATCACTTGAGATATTTTTAAATCCTCTAGGAGATTCCATGATGATAACTTCTTTGAAGACTCAGATACTGAAATTTCCAATATGGTGGAGGAGACAATGTTAATAGATACCCTTATCGACCATAATTTTTTTGAGGACTCTGATTCAGAATCAGTGGTGGCGAAATCTGTGATCTGGAAACTTGCCTTGACCCCAAATTTATTCCTGATACCCCCCTAAGCACCTTAACCTACCCACTTTCCAAGCACATAATTTTTCCACACTAACTTCACCCAATCCTCACCATTCCTTCCCCAACTCCTTCCGTACAGACCTGCCACCAACCCCACCCGAGTTTGGCATCCAACCTGATTTAAAACCATGGCTAGACTCAGGCTACACTTATCATTTTCCATCCAACTTTGATCCCAATACTACTTCTAATCAATTTTCTAGGGATCTAGAAGAAGACACCTTTTTTGCGGGCATCCAAGTGTCCAATTATTTACATGATTTTACGTCTTCCGTGGATACCTTCACGCTTGAGATAGCACTGTATGGGAGGTAACCCATCACTTTTTCTTGCTTTCCTTTTTTCTTCTTTTTCGAGGTTTTGTTCATCCTAAACCCAACCGTTCTTCACTAAGGTGATCCCTTTTCCCTCCTAATGCATGAGGACATGGCATATCTTAGGCATGGGGGGGTGTTTTTAAATTTGACGATCGATTTAGGATTTTCAAAACCTAAAAACATGCAATTTCCTTTCATTTATTTCCTGCTTGCATACCCAAAATATATACATATATATATATACATATTTATATATATGTATATATATATAAATGTTGAAAACTATTTGAGGAAAAATTTTGAAATCGGGACTAAGGTCGAAAAATTCACTTTTGGTACAATGGGATTTAATCTTTAACAAACTAAGGATGAGGACATGGATCTGATCATTAGAATTCCAGGGTCTATTTTAGACTAGATCAAATATCCTTCTCTAAAATTCCACCTGAACTCATGATAGTTCAGGTGACTTGATCCTATTTTGTAATACGGAAAGTATTTGACTTAGCTTCTGATTCAAAAACTTGCATGTTTTGAGAAACTTCTTGTGTCACTCTTCACACACAATCCAACACTTAAAAATAACTAGAAAATTGAAAAACTCCCTTGTTTAGACTTAGTAAAAGTCTGAAGCAGATCATTGGTTTGAGTTCCCACCGTCGAGAAGGAGGAAAATGCTTCCTTTAAGGATGCAATGTCAACATGTTACTGCCTCGACACTGCTCCATATCTATTTTTCATATCTTTAGATGGAGCATCAAAGAGCATTTTAGTGGCTCAAGTGTCTTGGACGGAGCTCTACCTATAGTGTCGGAGCAAGAGCTTGAGTTTACTTGGAGCGCCCCTTTTCACCGCAACGTGTTTTGGGGTTGTGAGCTCCTGGGTGGTGTCATGGACAATGCTATCCCGAAGTACTGGTGCCAGAGCCCCCTTGAGGAATGGTAACGGGAATGATGATCCCGACACATCTGTTGTAAGACTAAGCTAAAAATAAGCATGGGGGAAAAAAATAACAATACTAAATAAATTAACGTGCCCTTATAAATGTTGGCTTTTCACAAGCACAGACACAAGGTTTTAAAGGATTTTGCAAGTTGCGGATCAGATTCATGAGCCAGAAAAAACCTAAAACAAACATTTCAAGTCATCTGAATTAACAAGGGGTTAATTTGTGAATTTTCTGGAGGATATATTGATCCCGTTCTGTCTAATGGTCGAATCCAAAACCAAATCCCGATGTTTATCTTTAACAAATCCCGTACCTCCTGTGTTTTAATCTACCAAGGTCCCTTAATCTCTTTGTCTCCTCAAAAGTCGACAAAAGTTAGATTTCCCAGAAATTCTGTTTTCCAAAAAAAAATTAAAGTTTTGCTAAGAGACTAGAAAAAGATAAGCATGGGGGTGTGATAAACGCTAGTTTATCATTATTCTTATGCATTAAAACAAACCTATCTCTTAGGATTTTACTCCGCAAACAGGTTTTTGGGTTGCATTTAAGCATAAAATAGGTTAGGCATGCATTGGAATTTTTATTGTCTTTTTAATATGTTTTTGTAAGTGTTAGGGATGTACAAATATACAGATCCCTAAAACCCTAGTGTTTGCACCTCAAAACATGCCTGTAATAATGCCTTCTTATGCTATTTTCTAGCATTAACATTGCATAATAGGATCCTGTATTCGCATTTGTAAAAACGCTTGCATGCATGCATTTAATCAAGAGAAGAAGAGTGAAACAATGGCTTACATAGTTACATTTTATCTCAAGTGCCTCCTTGCAAATTCCACCTCTTTTTATTTTTTTCTCTCTTGATTTCTTCTTTTCTTCTTCCCGCGGCTGCACTTCTTCCTGCAGCAGCTGCATGCATTTACTCCATGTCACTTCTCCCTGCCAACGCCGCTCCCAACAGCTGCAACTCCCGCACCCTCTCCCTACTGCAGCCGACACGCCACTCTCTCCTCCTCTATAAGAAGCTGCAGCTTCTTCCTCGCGAGAGACGCGGCTGCACGAAGCCACCCCGCAGCTCCACCACCTTCCTCTCACCCGTTCTCCCCTCCCATATGCCGGCCCTCCTTCAAGGAGACACCCGGCGAGCAGGAGAACCCACTGTGGTGCACAACACCACAGTGGGAACACCACCGCCCAGCTCTTCAACGAGCCGGTGGGCGTGGCGTCTTCCTTCGCTTCATTTTTTTCGTCTTACGCCATTGCTGCCGCTTCAAGCTTCGAAGCTTGAAGCCGCGGCAGCAGCAGCCACGCAGCAACAGCCACGCAGCAGCAGCAGGTCCCCCCGCCTCCTCCGCGACCATCCCCGCAGCTGCTCGTCGACTTCGCGCGTGCCCGTAGGGTCATTCCCCGCTCAACCTCCATCCTGTAGGCCCCGCAGTTGCACCCGTAGCCCGCCGCCGCGCGATCCTGTCGGCCGGCTATGGCCTCGCGCCGTCCCCTTCTCTCCTCCGTGACCTTCCGCGACCGCCACAGACCCTCCTCCACGCTTGCTCCTCCGTGCCATCGCCTGCTCGTCGTCTTCGCGTGGGCCTGCAAAACCCTACGCGAAGGCGCGTGCCCGCACCGGCCATTTTCAGATGTCCGCCTCTGCCTTCAGACGACGCGGTGCCTGATGTCCGCCGCCTCCGATAGACGTCTTAACTCGAGCGTTCGCCAGCTCTCCCGCCCGCTCTCTCTCTCTCTCCCGCTCTCTCCCTCTCTCTCTCTCTCTCTTTTTCACTCACTCTTAGTAAACTACACCAACGCACACACACATCTTCACCGACACTTCCACACACCCACACACACATAAACACTAGTATAAACATATATATATCTATACGTATACATATATATATATATATACTTATATATATATACTTACACATATACTTATATATATATATACACATACTTATATACATATATATATATACATATATATCTAGATACATATAATTATATACATATATATACACATCTATATAGTATTATATATATATATATACATATATTTATATACATATATACATATATAGCTATATACGTACATATATACATATATACATATACACCTATATATATATATACACATATATACCTATACATTTATATATATATATATTTACTTATATACATACACATATATATATTTTCACGTTATTTGCCAAACGCGGTATTGCGGGAATATCTGCACCAGTTGCTGATATTCCCCGATACACGTGTACAAAAAGCGTGGACCCATTCATCATCCATCCTCCATCCACACTCCACGCGGCACCTAGTCGTGCTGGTTGCGTCTCTCTAGACGTCGACTGACTCGATATAGTGCCACACTCCGTCGTCACCTCCACCCCCACCCCTTTATATATATAATACGTATATATACATATATATCTATAGATACTATATTTACTTTCTGTCTGTTAGCTTCCTTCTTAGTAAAAAGATAAAAAAAAATACATAAAAGAGAAAAGATAATCTTTGACTTGTAGGTACTTTGTCTTGCGAGTAGCAAGACCCGTTTTTGACCCTGTTTTGGCTCAAAGCCAAGAACCCATTTTTGAGGGTGTGCCTCAAGGACCAAGATTATCAGAAAAAAATCTAAATAGAAAAAATACCAAATACACAATAAACGAATGGAAGAGACTCGTTATAGGAAAGGCGTAGAAACTCAACTTGAACCCCACTTCCCTGAGTTCGACCCTGGGCCAAAAAGTGACAAGATAAAATCAATTAGGCCAGGTTAAAAATTTTTGTAAAGAGATGGTTAGGTCCGAGTTAGGTTAACCACTATATACATTTCAACGATAAAATTATCATATTAACAACCTGTCCGGGCCGGCCCATCACCTAGCACTCAAGAAGGCAAATGGTGAAGGAGAAGCCCAGACTAGCTGTGCCTCAGCTTGATCCAGCTCACCACAGCTGGAACCTAGCTCACTTGAACTATGGTTAGCTCATCCTAGCTCCATTAAGCTAATCTCAGCCGAATGGCAGCTCAAGAGAGTTCATCTTAGCTCACCCTAGCTCAAGTCAGCTCAGATCCAGCTCAACCTAGTTGAGTCTAGCTCATCTCAGCTCCCACTAGTCCACAGGGAGCACTAGCTAGCTTAGCTGAGTTGATAGTAGCTCACCCTAGCTCAGACCAAGCTACATCCAGCTCCACTCAGCTCCAGCCAGCTAAAGAAGAACTCATCTCAGCTCAGGAAGCTCAAGTCCAGCTCCCGGGGACTTAGCTTAGCTCAACTTAGTTGAGCTAAGCTACCTTAGTAGCCTCAACGAGCTTGATTCTCCCCGGAAGCACCAAACCTAGCTCACCTCAGCTTATTATGGTAGAAGCTAGCTTACTTTAGTTTGGCTTAGCAGCTAGCAAAGAACTAGCAAGCTAAGCCAGCTAGAGTAGCCCCATGCCAGCCTCTTCAGTAGCAGCCAGCTCCAGCTCTAGCACCAGACTTCTCCTCCTTAGTTCCTCTCTTCAAACCCTAGCTCCAATACCTCCTCCTCTACTCTATAGCTAGCTAAGCTAGCTTAGCTTATCTTAGCTTAGCTAGCACCCAGCTCCTTGTCCATCTACCACCTTCAACTCAACCCTAGCTAGCTCCATCAACTAAGCTCACCTAAGCTAGCTATCCTACTCCAAGTTGGCGCCACCACCATCACACCCCTTCACCCCATCACCACTACCAAAAGCCACCTATTTTCCCTCCAAAATAACCTTCTAGAACCCTTCCATTTTGGTGCCAACTTTCCCTCCGAAATTCCCTTCATCTCCACCATACACCTCTCCTTAAATCCATCTCCACCATCCACCTAACCCCCCTTCTAGAAGACCCTAGGATGGTGCCGAAATGGTGGTGTCTCTCCACCACCAAAAGCCACCAACACCACCATAACCACCCCCTTAACACCCGTTGAGTTGGCGGCAATTGCCCTTAGCCTTAGGATCCCCAACCACCTCCATCTCTCCATCTTAGCCCTCCATTCCAAGAGTCACCTTAGCCCCCTTCCTACTCTTTATAAACCCACCACCTACCACCATTTTAGAGCATCCTCCATTAGTGTAATTTGCTACCTATACCACATATACCTAAGGCCAAGAAGAAGGAGTAAAATGTTGAATGCATGAATTGCTACGCTAACGTGTTCAGTTTTGGAGAACCTGTCATTGTAGTTTGAAAGCGAAGAATTCATGTTCAACAAATAAAATTTATACCGAAATGAAAAATTTCGGGTCGAACACAGGGAGGGGGACGTTTGATTTAAAAACTATGCATTTCTTTTTATTTGTCACGAAGTAATTCAATTTAAAACTATCTAATTATTTACAATAAATAGAAGAGAGGGAGAATATTACACATAGAAATCAAAATGAGCTGTAGAATAAACAAAGAATTTATCATTAAGAAGATTGTTCATTACAACTAGAAAGCATAAATCAATTGCACTAGAAAGCGATTAATTTACTCTAGAAAGCATTAAAAGAATGGAGGGAGAAGTGTCCTCTTCGACAGTCGCTTGGAGGATGAGCAGAACTACACTAGAAAGTAGTAAAAAGTATAGGGAGAGAGAAACCCTCCTCGACGGTCGCTTCGAGGATGAGCTGGACGGGACGACTCCTGGACGAAGGAGAACGAAGCAGGATGAAGGAGGACGAAGCAGAAGAACGGGAACGGAGCAGCACGCCGTCATCGTTGCGGGATCCACTTCCGAAGGGGGATGAAAATTTGGACTTTATCTCGCGAGAAGCATCCCAAGTGTGGGACAAGCTTCTCTTGAGCTTTGGAGGGGTAGAGAGGAGAAGGAAGGGATGAGAATTTCGTATGGAGGGGGTCTCCTTTCATAGTTGCAAGGAGTGGGGGCAAAATGGACATTACAACTTCAAAATAATAAATGAGGGGTCTTTAGTGATGGATAAATCCGTCACTAAAGCCTCCTTTGTGTGCGTTGTGGGCGGCTCGCATGCGCATGCTAGCCTGCTTGTGCGCGCAACGCCTACGCACGTCCGCTGAGCCTTAGCCGTTCGATCGTGAGATCGGACGGCTTAAGTCACACCTTCACCCGTGCGCTGCGTGCCCGCCCGTGCGTACGATGCTACGTGACGCCACGCATGCAATAGCGCGTGAATGCTATTGGGCGCATGCGACCATTGGATTGCGATCTGACTGTTGATAAAAACACGCCCGCTCGCCTCAGAAACTGCTTGGCGAGGATCGAACACGCGCCAGCGCCTCACGATATGGAGCTGGACCGCTGCGCTACCTCGCCCAAAAGGTCGCGTGGATGGTTTTAACGAGCTGCGTCCATAGTCGTTGGATCGAGATCCAATGGCGAAGAGGGGGTAGGTGCGCGGTCTTCATAGAATGTAAGTGGTTGTTTGGGCAGCCGAGATGGCGCCACGTGGCACCATCTTGGTCGTCCATCTTCTGGAAGTTGTAGATGGTGCCACGAATGTCGGATTGACTCAATTTTTGCATCGTTGAGCTATGGTCATCGATCTGAATTCATCCATGCGGTCGGATTTTTCATCTGAAGTGTGGATTTACACCATCCTGGCCCTTAACCTTCTAGGGTTCCCTGATCACTATCTGATGCTACGGATGCCTGATTAGGGCAATCTTGGAGTCGTTGAACTCCAATCGTTGCCCTGATCACATCCATACGGTTGGATCTCTGATCCGAGGCCCCGATAAAATGTTTGCCCTGTCCAAGCACATAAAAGGAGACAATTAACCTCCATTTTATTCAAACTACTCTAAATGCAAGATGATGCTTGTTATGCAATATTTATATCATGAAATGCAATCCTATGCCTAAGAACATGCATAAATAGACATTTTAAGTAGTGTAAATGTGTTTACATCAGGCACATCACCATCCCTTTTAGTGCCTTCTTCTCCCCACTCTCTTCAACTTGGGCCACCCCAAGGAGGAGGACTCTTCCACTTCAAGGAGGACGACCAGGCAAGGGAGAAGGACCTAGGGTGGACGTCCACCCTTGGAGAGAAGCTTAGGGCACGCCCCCTTAGGGCTTGCCTTGGAGGACATCACCTTGGCAGAGCACAGCAAGGAAGGAGTTGGAGGATTCTTTTCAAGCTTGGGAGCTACCAAACTTGGAGCAAGAAGCCCTCTTCTTCACCATCTATCTAGAGGATTTGGGATTGCTTTTCTTTATTTTAATTTTTCCAGTATTAGAAGCATTCCTCTACTAGGCATTTTTGTAAAACGCTTTTCATTAATCTAGTTGCCTTCTTTGAAATTTCTTATTTGCATTTCTACTTGCTTTGTTTTTAGAATTCTTCACTCCCTCTCCCTAATTATTCTAGGCCTCCACTTGCCTAGAGTGAGCTTAGGGAGAGGTTCTACTTGCCACTTAGAAGTAGTATTTTAAATTTGAAGTGTAAATCACCTTCCCGCCACCATTTCGCATGTTGTCTTAATTCAAAAACAAAAAAATGATATATTGAAAAATACCGAAAAAGGAAGTTGAGATTTTTATTCCAAGCAAGATAATCAATTTTGTAAACATTTGGCCTCCTTGGATGACCCTAGATACACCCCTATCTGGGAATATAAATTTAAGAGTTGATTGGTTTTACGCGTTACAATGACCTAATTGACAAACCTCGTGAAATCGCTATCAATAACCATAATATCTTAACATTATTTTCATTATTCTTCTTCTTGCAGGAACGGTTGCATTTCTTCGGCTGCCGCTCCAACGCCACCAGCTGCTGCAATGAATCCTGCAATCAAGGACGAGCGGACAATGTGGATCTCCTCCCTCCTTTTCGTTCAAATCTATGCAAGCGGCTACAAAAGGAGGAGGGAGGCAGCCGAGCTCGAGAGGCCTCCACCACTGACCCACCACTGTGCAGAGAGATCTTCTCTCTTCCATTCCACACCGCCAGCCTCAACCGTGGCGACGAGTCTCCACCACCGTGGGCATGTGGTGTGACAGGCCACACTGCCATCCGGAGCTCGTCCGCATTACCGTGAGCACCTCGCCTTGCACCGCCCTCCCCGTCGTCATCAACCACCACCGCCGCAGCCACTGTGCAATCACCTTCCCAGTCGATTAAGACGTCCGAGAAATTTCTCGGACGTCTGAAGCCACCCCCCACTCCAACCGCAACCTCACTCGCTCACTCCCGCATCCACTCCAGGCCGCGCACACCCTCCAGCCACACGCAAGGCGTGCACAACCTCCAGGCCTCACCCGCTCACCTTCCGCCTGCAACCTCATCGCGACCACCTGCCTACACACCCCCGCCTACAGCCGCACCCGCACAACCACACTCGCCCGCTCACTCCACGTCGCCCACATGCCTCCAGCTGCACGCAAGGAGTGCACAGCCTGCAGTGCCTCACCGCTCACGCCCGCTCACCTTCCACCTACAGCAGCACCATCGCTCACCGCCAACAGGCCGCACGCACACCCACGCCTCCAACCAGCATGCAACAGTAGAGCCGGCAGAGCCGCCCTTCTCCCGTACTTACAGTGCCTCCCGCGCCTGCAGCGCCCCCCCACCAGCAATCCCGCACACACCTCACCTCCAACAGGCCGTGAGCACGCCCATGCCTCCAGCCAGCACGCAGTAGTCCTCACCGCCAACAGTAGCTGCAGCACTAGCTGCAGCCACCTCCACCGGAGCTCCGTCCAGCCGGCTCTAGCTACCGCGCGACACGCCGCCACCACCTCTTCGAAGCCCTTGGTCCAAGGAACTTCCTCCGAGCTTCCCACGTCCAGCCATCCACTCCTCGTCGCGCACGGCAAAGGGGAAAAAATCCCCTGTTTTGCTACAGTAACATGGCCATTAAAAATTACATTTTCTACCATTGTCAACTTTTAATAATATTTTATTGATTCTGCATTGCAACAAATATCCTCTAGTTACTCAGAATTGATATTTCAGCATGATTTCTTGATTCAACCTTAATCTGAAGGCAATTTTGGCTTGATTCTTGTCCAAACAAACTACGAACAAACGTTTTTAACTAGTGCAGATTTAAATATGTCATTGCCTCCCTGTGGATACGACCCGCTCCTCTGTGAGTGGTTATTTCTTTTTAAACATTGATTAGTTGATTTTTCCACCACATAAAACTGCAAAAGACTTCAAGACGAAAAATCGATTCGTCAGCTAGTGTTGGGCGACCAGGATGGTGCCACATGGCACCATCTAGGTCATCCATCTTCTTCTTGTAGCGGGTGCTACGGTGCTTTGATTGAGATGATTCCCGTGATGCCGAACTATGATCGTCGCTACGAATCCATTTGTATGGTCAGATTTTTCATCTGAACCATATGGATGTCGCATTGCCCCCTGGCCATATAAAATGAAGGAATTAATATACAAAATATGCAACTATCCTAAATGCCATGAAATGGATGTTATGCAATATTTATAACATGATATGCAACGCTAAGCCTAGGAACTATCAAAAATAAGCAATTTATCATGAATTTATGTGTGTTCATCAGTTAGCTTAAGAAGCGGGTATCATTTTCAGTCGAGTTCTTGACGAATTTTCTTCAACAATATAAACCTGAATGAAATATCTAGTCATTTGACTCTAAAGGACCAATTTGATTAACAAGGCCTTAGCCTTATTTGGCTTGGCTACACTAGCCCTTGTTGTTGATGTATGCAAGGAAGGAGGTCTTTAAGACCTACGCTAGTTAAACCTTGGGAACCAAATGCAAAGTGGTGAAGATGACTTTTCATTTCGCTTGACTCTTCTTCTCAACCCTCATCTTCTCAATTAGCTGAGATGGCTAATTCTAGTCCTGGATCTGGTCAAGGCCCCAAAAATCGAGATCCAATGACTCATCTAGAAGCTCGGTTCGAGCAATCAAAATAGAAATATCAGTAGCATATTAACAGGATTCTCACCACATTGGACAAGATGCAGCACCCACCATGCGAAGAACAACTGCAGGACTTCTATGATCCAACAACTATGATTTTGGCACCTCAAGTCCAGATTCCCATAGGCGGAGATGCATTCGAGCTAAAGCCAAACATAATAAGTCTAATTTAGACTCATTTTCATGGAAACTCCAATGAGGATCCCTTCCGACTCATCAAGGATCTGAGTCAAAATGTAGAATGGGATCGACCTAGAAGTGCTAACTTAGGGATTATTCTCATGAAGCCTTTTCCATTCTCTCTTAAGGATAAAGCTTCGTATTGGTTCAAGACCATCGGGAGGCTGATTGGAACATTGGCAGAATTACGTTGTAAATTCCTCGAAAAGTTCTTCCAGAATGGCCGAACAAAGGTGATGAGTCGTACAATTATCACTTTCTCCTAAGCACCTAGGGAGAAATTGCATGATGCCTGGGATAGATTTCATGATCTTCTCAAGAAATGGTCGCACCATGGTGTGCCTAGATGGCACCTAGCTCAAATCTTTTGCCATGGGTTTGATGACACACATCTGTACGTTGTCAATGCATCTAGCTGTGGGAATTTCCTCATGAAGGACAAAAACATCGCATTCTAACTATTTTAGTCCTTGGTAGAGAACTCAGTGAATGTCGCGTCTATGAACTAATTCCTGCGACCTAGACAGCAACAAGTTAGTTTCAATGAAGCTCACACCGAATCTGCCTAAGCTAATATGGATTTATCACCAGGAAGGTGGATAAGGTGGATCTGCTTGATAAGAAGATCAACGAATTGATTTGAGCTCATCCTAGATTTCCTGGCAATTCAGATGCATCCCACCCTTCTTTCTCATCTCGAGTCCCTCTAGCTCGAGTACATTTACTCACTAGGGATGTATCTTCTTGGTCCAGAGTGTTTTGCGTGTTAGAAATTGAGGTTACAAGTAACCTGTCGTCATAGTTGCAAAACACGTCGATCAAATAAAATTTATACCGAAACTCCAAGGGAGTCTCGGGTCGAACACAGGGAGGCGACGTTTACTTTACTTGAAAACCATGCTTCATTTTTTTTATTTTTGGTATTTTAGGGTTTTGTTATTTTTTTGTGCTTTTGAAATAAAAGACAAGCAAATGATTTACAAGATAGAGATGTGGAACAAATTTGATATATATATCAATTCAATGTCGATTACAATGAACTACAAAAGCATAAAAGGAGAGGGAGGTGAGAGGAAATCTCCTGAATCGGCTATTTGGCGAGACGACGGCGCCTGGCGAAAGCTTGGAGAAAGGAGGTGAGGAGCGGGACGACGGAGGTGAGATGCTGAAGAATGTCGGGTTGAGGAAGCTTCGGCATAGCTCTAGAATGGTGGCGAGAAGACGGAGTTGATCTACTACCAGAATGGAGGTGAGAAGGAGTTGATCTACTACCGAAATGGAGGTGAGAGGACAGCTCCAAGGTGAGCTATGAAGGGAGATGGGAAGTTGGAGGAGTATTTGGTGGGGCAGAGGTTCGCTACACTAATAGGCACCTTGGGAGCTTGGGAACAAGCTCTAATGGAGAGTTGGTAGGCTTGCTAGAGCTTTGGAGTAGGTGGGACTAGAGTAGGTAGAGATGGCTTGGAAGGGAGGGGGTGTAGGTCCTTTTATAGTGGAGGAGAGGCAAAAATCGTATCTGGGTCTTTACTGACATCCACAAACGTCACTGCAACTGTCGCTGAAGATCCGCCCTTCAATTGTTCTTGCTGGCACGCACAGGCCTTTAGTGACATCCACAAACGTCGCTGTAGCTGTCGCTGAAAATCTGCCCTTCAATTCCTCTCGCTGACATGTGCGGGCCTTTAGTGACAGCTGCAAGTGTCGCTAAAGGCCCTAATAAATGTTGCTGAAGATCCGCGCGCCTCCCTACTAGCGTGCGCGCCGCTGGCGCTGCACGCTTCGTGCACTCGTGTTGTGAGTGCGTTGGCGTGCGCTGGCATGCGCGTGCACGTACGCTACGTTGCTGCTGCTGCACACTACGAGGCTGCGTGGCTACTACTGAGCAGCCGGCCAAATTTGAAATTGGGGGGGCTGCGGGGATTTGAACCCACGCCCCTCCTTTGCAGACCAGCGCTCCCACCATTGCGGCAACCCTTACCTTGTGTCGTGCAGAGAGCCTTGGTGCGTCCGCTTCCTAGCTATTGGATCTTGATCCAACGGCTAGGATTGAAGGGCGCGGATGAAGAAGGAGTTGGGCAGTGCTGCTACCCAGTGTTGGGCGGTCTGGATGGCACCACGTGGCACCATTTGGGCTGTCCATCTTCTTCTTCTTGTAGAGGGTGCTATGGTGCTCAGATCAAGATGATTCCCACGATGCTGAACTGCGATCGTCTCTCCGGATCCATCCATATGGTCGGATTTTCCATCCGAAAATCGTATGGATGTCGCATTGCCCCCTGGCCGTTGATCTTCCTCGAGCTTAATGTGATGCTACAGGACTCCGATCTCGATGATTTCAAAGGCGTAAGTCACCGATCGTCATCCCAATCAGATCTGTATGGTCTGATCATCCATCCGAGGCCCTGAAATAAATCCTCTTTTCTCTTGACCATAAAAAGAACCTAATTAACCTAAAATATAAATAACTACTCTAAATGTAGAATGATGCATGCTATGCAATATTTATATCACGATATGAAGTGCTAAGCCTAGGAACTATCACAAATAAGCATTTTACAATGAATTTATACATGTTTATCACTTCTCCATCTTCACGGGTTCCTGTATATAAGGAAGTTGTTAATAATCTACATTGGTCACCATACGACTAGGGTTACGCACCCCATGATGATTCTAGTGTGTTTGTATTCCATTGATGAATATGCATCTTAAACATCTTTGACCTACGAAGATGTCAATGCTATCCAAGTTATGGTCGTAATAACTCGCATTCAAAGACGTGTAATCCAAGCTGGCACCAGCATCCTAACATTTCCTATTCTGGTAACTCACAAAGACCCAATCATGATCCACACTACCAGATCAGACAATACAGGAATACTCAAAACACATACCCAAGGTAGCAGCCATTTCCATCTTAGCAGCAATCTCATTCTACTTATCAGTCACTACACCAAGCAGCCAATCACTCTCCAAGGCAAGCTCTCTCTTGAGGCGTTAGGAGAAGAATTGAAGGAATCTATGCGTCAATCGAATTGTGACAATTTGAAATTCATGAAAATGATGGCAGATCAGATTTAGAACATTCAGAGTATGTAGAACGAGCTGCTATAGGAGCATAGATCGTAGGGAGCCTTGCCCTCCCAACTTGTCCCTAACCCAAGATATGTATAGATCCAAGGCACCCTACCTTGGTTCTAGGCACCACATGGATTGGCGCATGTAATATTACAAGCACCACCTATACCTCCTGGTTATGTTTCAGGTCAGCAGACCTTACCGTCGAATCCAGCTAATTGCACAGTAATCATAGGCCCTAACTCACCTCAATTAAGCTAGAACTTAGCTTAACATTACCATTCTACATGCATACGCATCGTATTCTGCATCGTAGTTGATAGATGTGTTTTATGTATTAAACTATGTCATTTGAGAGGTATTAATGATGGTAGGTAATCGAGGGCTGCAAATGACCGATCCATCCTTATGGATTTGTTTGGAATAACGACGGGAGTCCAACCTATCCAAGATCACATCAATCAGACTTCCATAGCACCCTAGGGAGTCCATAGAAGAACAAGACCCAAGGGGCGAATTGAAGAAGATCCAGACCTCAAATGACAAATCCAACTATACAGATGGATCCAGATCGACGTTTGCAGTCCAATAGTGTAGAAATCAACTTAATAGGAGGCCTACATCATCAGACATAAAGAGAAGAAGAAGACGACCACGATGGTGCCACATGGCATCATCGCAACTGCCCCTCGCTGCTACCCCAACCCCTGGAGGCATCTCACCTCACAACGTGGGCCATTGGATGCTCATCCAACGGCCATGAACGCGCCACACCTTCACCTAGAATAGATTAATATAATTATAATTAAGTATATATTACAAAGGCTCTATGCAGCATATTGGCTCGCGTGCGTGCCTACGCATGCACGAGGTGCAGGTTCGAGCCCTGCATTATGAAAAAATTGGTGCGGGTTGTGGGCGTACGCGATTGGAGGGCCCAGAGGTGTGCACAAGGCACGATCATGCGGGTTGCAAGATCTGGAAGATGTGAGAACTGCGTGTAGGATTTGAATGGCTCGATGAGCACGCGTTTAAGCTGTTCGATTGCAAGATCGGACTGCTAAGATAATGAGGCAGGATTTGAAGATGAAAACACAAAGAAGTGGTGTGGGTGCCTGGGAGCCGTGGATTGCGGATCTGAGGGCGCAGAGAGCGCCACGTCGCAGCACCAGAATAAATCGACTAAGAAGAAGAATTTTGGGATGGATTTGTATGAGAAAAAAAAGTTATAAAAGCACCAAAGCCCCCCCCCCTTTAGAAGACAACTCTCCCATTCTCTTCTTCCTTCTTCTACCTCTCTCTTCTTCTTCCCGTCATCTTTGCATTTTCATATGAAAAATCTATTGGGCCACCCTATCAGATTGCCGCTGCTCCTCTCAACCTCTTCAAAAGGTCACCACGGACCACCCGTGGTGCCTTTGTTCTGTTACAGCAGTAGTTTATTTACTTTATGTTTTATTCAAATACATGTATGATATTCAATTAATTTTCAAACTTTCTGCATGATATATATTGCAATTCCTTGTCTCTACTAAGTAATTAAATTTAGAATAAGTGCTTGAAATCAAAAACGTTTTTCTGCCTCCCTGTGATTGACCGGACTCCCAATTCCGTTAATTTTATTTGTCATGATGTATTTCGAGCTATACTACGACGTACTTATCTTTTACACGATCTACGCCCCGAATAAATTGGCGTCGTTGCTAGGAAGGCAGGCAAGGCGACTTTTTGATTTCATCTCTAACATACTATTTTTGTGTGTAGATTAAATCAGAGAAGCGATGAACGAATCGAAGCAGGTGCTGCGGAAATTAGGTGCACAACAATCTTATTTGGAAATTCAGCCATAAAGTAAGTGTCATCTTTAAAATTCAATAGTTGTGTTTGTAATGCTTCAAAAGTCCTGAAATTTGAAACAGAACTAGATTTTCAAGTTATCTTTCCAGCGCCACCATTCCCAAAAGGAAATTCCATTTGTGAAATTTTTAAAAATTCAAGGAGTACATATGTGTTAGATTGCTTAAAAACAAAACTTTTATGAACTTTGAAAATCAATTCTAGAAAACATTCAAATCAGATTGATTCGAAATTTGTGGGGTGTGAAAGATAATCAAATTAGATTTCAATATCATAATTTTACAAAATTTTTGGAGTATATTTGATACTGTTTCCAATGGAAAAACCAACACCAGATCTAAATCCCATATTTGACCCCTTGCAAGTAAAAAATTCATAACTAATTGTTGGGAATAGTAAAAATTCTGAGGAAAAAAATCTTTGAAATGCTTATTGTATGTGGAATCTTCTTGCCAAGTTTCAAATCATTTGAACATCTTTACCTGAGAGTTTATATTTGATTTAAGGTCTTTAAATTGAAACAACTTAGAAGCGCATGAGCCAATAGGACCACATTGGACTAAGACTCTGACGAGACCAAAAGTTAGTCAA
This sequence comes from Thalassia testudinum, assembly GCA_037157565.1. Taxonomy (NCBI): domain Eukaryota; kingdom Viridiplantae; phylum Streptophyta; class Magnoliopsida; order Alismatales; family Hydrocharitaceae; genus Thalassia; species Thalassia testudinum. The sequence continues at coordinate 122,317,274 of JAZHRO010000014.1, read as the reverse complement.
GGAGGGGAGTCACCTTGTGGATCGCTCACCATCTACTACATTGAAGAGACAGGTTAAGAATTGACGTAAACACATCAAATAACCTACATTTGGCATGAAACTACTGGGGAGTTTCAACTTCTCTTGCAAAACGTGGTGTCTAAGGCTGTGGGGTAGCATCAAACAACTGTGGCTTCGGGGTAATGGAACCAGAGGCGAAAGACGAAGGAAGAACCTTCCTTGTAGTCCCCTCATAACAGCCTAGTCGGGTTAGCCTGAGAGGTAGGAATTCCATGCAATCGGTCTCTCGTTGAATTTTCTTAAACTTGAACTTGAATGAAAAATATGGTCAACTAATTTTAAGGACCACTCTGATTAACAACACCTTAGCCTTATTCTGCTTGACTACATGATTGCACTGCAAAAATACACCAGCAATTGTGCCGTCTTGTGCTATTTCCTAGGATTACCAGTGCATATTAGGTTTCCTTAGTCGCATTTGTGTAAATACATGCATGCATGCATTTAATTGAGGGGAGGAAAGTGAATAAAATGGCCTCACAATTCACATTTTCTTCAAGTGCTACTTTGCAAAATTTCCATCTTTATTTTTATTTCTACTTGGCTTTGAATTCTTCCTGCAGCTGCATGGCATGGCTGGACCTTCCTCCTCATGCCATGCTCCGCAACACCTCTCCCTGCCAGCCGCATGCAGCCTCTTCCTGCCAAGCCATGCACAAGCCATGCACAGCCAAGGCATGGCTGTGCATGCTTTCTTCTTCTTTAAAAAGAGCATGGCTCCTCCTTTGCAACAGATCCTGGTCCTCCACACAAAAAAAAAAAATCCAACAGCAGCTTCTCCTTCCAGGCCACCTCCTCCCCCCTCCCTCCATACGCAGGCCCTCCTCCTCTGAGGAGCCACTCTGTGGGTAGGAGTCCATCACTGTGGTGCACATCCACCATCGTGCGATCATCACCGCCCAGCTCATCAAAGAGCCGGTGGGCGTGGTGGTCTTCTTTCCCTGTTTCTTCATTTGAAGCCCTTCCGCCATTACCACAAAGATTAAAGCTGTGAAGCTCAACTGGGCACCGTACGCCCCTGCAGCAGCCGGCCAAGCCCCACAGCAGCAGCAGCAAGGCAGCAGCAGCGCACGCAGGCCTCCCACGCGCGCTTGTAGGCTGTCTTCGCCTCCCGCTTCTTCGCGTATGCTCGCCTCTCCACGCCTGCAACCAGCCGGCGCATCACTTCCCCGCGTGCGCCAGCCCGCGTGCCAGCCGCAAGCCGCCCGCACTCACAGCACCTATAGCACCCAGTCGTGCGGCTCGCTCGGCCACTGTAGCCACTGTTCACGCGTTTCAGCGAAACACTGTGGCTACAGTGGGGTGACTGGTAAGTTTCTCACTTATCCGGTCACTTGACGAACTGCTATCAGCCACTGCCTGTACCCACGTCCAGCCCCACACCCGCTCCAGTGCCCGCCCACGTGTCTGCGTGTGCCCGCGTCGCCCGCACCCGCTCGCATCTTCACCTGCTCCCTTCGCTCGCATACGTCTACGTGCGCTCTCTCCAGCTCTCAGCACAGCGCTGTACGCTGTGGTCCTCTCTGCACCCACTTCCCTCCAGCGTGTGCCTCTCTGCGTGCATACGTGCCTGCACATGCGCATGATACCACCAGACGTCGGCCCTGAGCGTGCGGACGTCTTAAACACCCCCTTCACTCCAGCAGGAAGCTCTCTCTCTCTCTCTCTCTCTCTCTCTCACAGCACTCTCTCCCTCTCTCTCTGTAGACACTCATACACACACACTCACACTCTCGCACACACACTCTCACTTATATATTATTATATACTTATATATATATATATATACTTATACATATATATATTGATATATATACATATATTTATATACATATATATATATACTTATATTTGTACATATAGTAGTACCTATATACTTAAGTATTAGTATACATACATAAATATATATATATATCTACATACTTATATATACATATCTATTTACATATATACATATACTTATATACATATCTATATATAAATATATACATATATCTATACATTTATTAGTACTTATATAACTATGTATTAGTTTATATACATACATATATATATATATACATACACTTATACACATAAATATGTATATGTGTATAAGTGTATGTGTGTATATATATATATATGTAAGTATATGGATGTATATATATATATATATATATATATGTATATAAGTATATGTATATATGAAATTATATATGTATATATGAGTATGTAGATATATATATATGTATGTGTACTAATACTTAAGTATATAGGTAGTACTATATGTATAAATATTAGTATATATATATATGTATATAAATATATGTATATATATCAATATATATATATGTATATGTATATATATATAAGTATATAATAATATATAAGTGAGAGTGTGTGTGTGCGAGAGTGTGTGTGTGTGTGTATGAGTGTCTGCAGAGAGAGTGGGAGAGAGTGCTGTGAGAGAGAGAGACAGAGTTTCCTGCTGGAGTGAAGGGGGTGTTTAAGCCGTCCGTGCGCTCAGGGTCGACATCTGGTGGTTTCACGCACACGTGCAGCCGCGTATGCACGCAGAGAGGTGCGTGTAGGAGGGAAGTGGGCGCGGAGAGGACCGCAGTGCACAGCGCTGCATAGAGACTGGAGCGGGCGCACGCAAACGTACGTGAGCGAATGGAGAGGGCAAAGACGCGGGCGGGTGCAGGCAACACGGGCGCACGAAAATGCACCGGTGGGTGCTGGAGTGGGTGCAGGGATGGATGCGGGTGCGGGCAGTGGCCGGTAGCGGCCCGCCAGGTGACCGGATAAGTGAGAAACTTACCGGTCACCCTACTGTAGCCACAGTGTTCCGCTGAAACATGTGAACAGTGGCTACAGCAGTTGGGCGAGCTGCGCAACCGAGTGCTGTAGGTGATATGAGTGCGGGCGGGTTGCGGCTGGCGCAGCAAGTGAAAGGGATGCGCCGGATGGTTGCAAGCGTGGAGAGGCAGGCGTATGCTAAGAAGCGGGAGGTGAAGGTAGCCTGCAGGCACGTGCGGGAGGCCTGCATGCACTACTGCCGCCTTGCTGCTGCTGCTGTGGGGCTTGGCTGGCTGCTGTAGGGGCGTGCGGTGGCTGGTTGAGCTTCACAGCTTGAATCTTTGTGGTCATGGCGGAAGGGCTTCAAACAAAGAAACAGGGAAAGAAGACCACCACGCCCACCGGCTCTTTGATGAGCTGAGTGGTGGTGATCACATGGTGATGGGTGTGCACCACAGTGATGGACTCCTGCCTGCAGAGTGGCTCCTAAGAGGAGGAGGGCCTACGTATGGAGGGAGGGGGGAGGAGGAGGCCTGGAAGGAGAAGCTGCTGTTGGATTTTTTTTTTTTGTGTGCAGGACCAGTCTCCCTTGCAATGGAGGAGCCATGCTCCTTTTAAAGAAGAAGAAAGCATGCATAGCCATGCCCTAGCTATGCATGGCTTGTGCATGGCTTGGCAAGGAGAGGCTGCATGCGGCTGGTAGGGAGAGGTGTTGCAGAGCATGGCACGAGGAGGAAGGTCCAGCCATGCCATGCAGCCGTGGGAAGAATTCAAAGCCAAGTAGAAATAAAAATAAAGATGGAAATTTTGTGAAGCAGCACTTGAAGAAAATGTGAATTGCGAGGCCATTTTATTCACTCTCCTCCCCTCTCAATTAAATGCATGCGTGCATGTATTTTCACAAATGCGACTATGGAAACCTAATATGCACTGGTAATGCTAGGAAATAGCATAAGACGACACAATTGCTGGTGTATTTTTGCAGTGCAATCATACCCCCATTTCTATCTTTTACTTGTTCCAAGAAAAACATTTTTTTTTCTTTTGTATTGTATTTAGAAATGAACTTTAAGCTGAAGATTTTCTTCTAAGGTGACATAGGTGTGTTTATTGTTGGATATTGTGAGAACCTATTGATAAACGCCAATTTATCATCATTCTTATGCATTAAAACAAACCAAGCTCTTAGGATTTTACTCCGCAAATGGGTTTTTGGGCTACATTTTGGCATAAAATAGGTTATGCATGCATTGCATTTTTTATTGTCTTTTTAATATGTTTTTGTGAGTGTTAGGGATGTACAAATATATAGATCCCTAAAACCCTAGCACTCAAGAAGGCAAATGGTGAAGGAGAAGCCCAGACTAGCTGGAACTCAGCCTAAACCAGCTCACCTCAGCTTGATCCAGCTCACCTCAGCTTGATCCAGCTCACCGCAGCTGGAACCAAGCTTACTTGAACTAGGGTTAGCTCATCCCAGCTCCGTTCAGCTAATCTCAGCTAGATGGCAGCTTAAGAGAGTTCACCTTAGCTCACCCTAGCTCAAGTCAGCTCAGATCCAGCTCAACTTAGCTGAGTCTAGCTCATCTCAGCTCCCACTAGTCCACAGGGAGCTCTAGCTAGCTCAGGTAAGTTGATAGGAGTTCACCCCAGCTCAGATCCAGCTACGTCTAGCTCTAGCCATCTGAAGAAGAATTCATCCCAGCTCAGGAAGCTCAAGTCCAGCTCCCGGGGACTCAGCTTAGCTCAACTCAGTTGAGCTAAGCTAACTTAGCTACCTCAACCAGCTTGATTCTCCCCAGGAGCACCAAACCTAGCTCACCTCAGCTTATTTTGGTAGAAGCTAACTCACTTTAGCTTGGCTTAGCAACTAGCGAAGAACTAGCAAGCTAAGCTAGCTAGAGTAACCCCATGCCAACCTCTTCAGCAGCAGCCAGCTCCAGCTCCAGCTCCTGACTTCTCCTCCTCAGCTCCTCCCTCCAAACCCTAGCTCCAACACCTTCTCCTCTACTCCTCCATTAGCTAAGCTAGCTTAGCTTAGCTTAGCTTAGCCTAGCTTAGGTAACAACCAGCTCCTTGGCCATCCACCACCTTCAAAGTCAACCCTAGCTAGCTTCACCAACTTAAACCTACACAAGCTAGCTACTCTACTCAAGTTGGCGCCACCTCCTAGCTATCCCTTCACCCCATTATATCCACCAAAAGACACCTTAAGTTGATGCCAAAAACTACCCCTAACCACCTCTATATTGGCGCCGAGTTTCAGCCCTTAATCCACCCTACACCTACCCACATAAGCCATCCTAGCCATCCACCTAACCCCCCTTCTAGAATCCTTCTTGGTGCCAACTTAAACCCTCTTCTAGAAGCCATTTTGGCACCAATATCAAGGGGTGTCAACCCCCATAACTACCCCCTTGGTGCCTCTTAAGGTGGCGCCAAACACCCTTGGCCATTGGATCCTTAACCACCTCCATCATTCCATCTTGGCCCTCCATTTCAAGGGACACCTTAGCCCCCTTCCTATTCTTTAAAAACCCACCACCTACCACCATTTGGGGGCATCCTCCATTAGTGTATTTTTCTACCTACATCCACCTATACCTACGCCCAAGGAGAAGGAGTAGAGAAGGAGATTAAAGGGGCACACCACCAGCCCTTTTGGTGCTTTCTTCTCCCCACTCTCTTCAACTTGGGCCACGCCAAGGAGGAGGACTCTTCCACTTCAAGGAGGACGGCTAGGCAAGGGAGAAGGACCTAGGGTGGACATCCACCCTTGGAGAGAAGCTTATGGCACGCCCCCTTAGGGCTTGCCTTGGAGGACATCACCTTGGTGGTGCACTGCAAGGAAGGAGTTGAAGGACTCTTTTCAAGATTGGGAGCCACCAACCTTGGAGCAAGAAGCCCTCTTCTTCACCATGTATCTAGAGGATTTGTGTTTTCTTTTCTTATTTGCATTTTTCTAGAAGTACAAGCTTTCCTCTACTAGGCCTTTTGTAAAACACTTTATCAATTATGTAGTTGCCTTCTTTGCATTTCTTGTTTGCATTTCTATTAGCTTATTTTCAGCATTCTTCACTCCCTCTCCCTAATTATTCTAGGCCTCCACTTGCCTAGAGTGAGCTTAGGGAGAGGCTCTACTTGCCACACAGAAGTAGTATTTAAATTGAAGTGTAAATCACTTTTTCCGCCATCAGTTCGCATGTTGCCTTAGCTTAAAAACAAAAAAAAAATGATATATTGAAAAAAATACCAAAAAGAAAGTTGAGATTTATTCCGAGCAAGAGAATCAATTTTGCAACCATATTGCCTCCTTGGATGACCCTAGATACTCCCCTATCTAGGAATATAAATTTAAGAGCGAAAGCGGATTTACGCGTTACAACGACATATTTTAACAAACAACGTTTTTCATTGTCACTTTTTGGCGCCGTTGCCGGGGAGGCATGGCTTTGCATTAATTAATTTTCTCTTGCTTGAAGTTGATCTCATCCCCTTCTCTTTCTTTCTTTTGTGTGTGCAGGAACTACAGTGGGAAGGCAGGAATCTGGAAGCGAGAGCTCAAAGATCCTTTTATTCCCGTGAAATTCAGGTTGGTTCCCCATTCTTGTCACATTTAGGCTAAAAAAACTACCAAAATACACTAAACCTGACTTTCAGGACCCTAAACACTTTAATTAAGTGGAGTGGTGCATTATAAAATCCATTATTTGCTTGTATGCTTCTTTAGCACCATTCCATTACAAGTATTGGTGTTCTATTTTTCAGGTCCAGATTTCTGTCTGGACTTGAAAAATTGATTCCTGAAACCCCAAGCATCCTAAAATCATAAAATTTCATAGAGTGATTCCTAATTAAGTTAGGTACATCTGCTCCAAATTTCAAAACAATTGGATTTGTATTTAATTTTTAAAAATTCATGGATTGCAGAGGGGTTACACCCTTTAATCTTCCTATTTTGCTACAGTCCGCAAATTTTTAGAATTTTTATACTCATCCAATTTTTGTGAAATTTAGCTTGATAGAATCCTTGTAGTATTTTGAACATCATATAAAATCACAAAAATTTTCTGAGGTCGGTGGTAGTACTGAAAGGTCCACAATACCCACAGGTATCATTTCTGGACTTTGACACCAGTACAATTAAAAATTCAAAACAATTATCAAAAAAATTCCTAAAATCGTACAAAAATCTTTTCTGGAATCTTTGTTTGATTTTATTCAAAGTAGTGGTTTTTTTGACTTGTTTGGACCACTACTTAATTCAGAAAGCCAAAAATCAATTCACTGGTAGTAATTTTCTGTCTTAGGGATAATTGGCTTAGGGTTTCTTTCTTTCTCTTTAGAGACTCAATTAAAAGGAAATATACAATCACACATACAACTTGTCTTTCCTTTGATTGTGAACTTTCAAACTTGTTTGAAAACTTAAAGAAAAAAAACCCTAAAACTCATTTAATTAAATCAAATCCTAAAAGACAAAAATACAAAAAAAAATTGTGTGACAACTTGATTTACATTGGATCCACTCTGCAATTCCTGCACGCACAAAAAAAAATCAAATAACAGGGCAACAACCCAATAAACGCCCTCCACATTCTGTGTGCACTATAGCATCCTAGACCTAATTAAAATTTGTAGCAACTTGACCCCTAAGGCTTTACCAACTTAGGCTTGCTATTTAGGTCTTAAGTTCTTTTTAGTTAATACCAATTCTGTCATCTATATCTGGTGTTCAGGCTAAGGGGCTGTGTCAAACGACCAGGCGCGGGTTTGTACAAGCACCTGGGGCTTTCCCTAGGAAACGTTTGGGCTCAAACCTCCCCTTAAGCAACTTGGCTAGATTTGTTGATAGAACGGGTATTCACTATTGACTACTTATTTCCTATATAGACCAAGTCTTAGGTTATTATTAGGGAGTCACATTTAAGTTAGGTCTAGTTTTATTTGTTTGAATTGCACACTTTCTCTCATCTCTTTCTCTTCTCCTCCCCTCCCGTTCTTCCATTTTATGCACAGGCGACGGTCTCAAAATCCGCACTTGGAAGGACCATTTGATTTCGCCCCCCACGCAAAAAGACCACTTTTTCTGTCTTCTTCTCCTGAAGAAATGGAAACACAACAAAATAGGTCCACTGACCCTTCCACGTCCACCTCTAACCACACCACTAACCCTGATTCTAACCCTTCCAACCAAAACCCAACCACCAGTAACTTCCCACACTTGGAGCTCCCTAATCTTGAGTTTCCCCACACACAACATCACGACCCCCTACCTGATCTTTTAAAATTGATGGCCGATCAGATTAATAAATTAAATTCCAATCAACAAACATTGACTAGGAACATCCAAAACCTAGCCAATCCAAGGCTAAACCCACCACCCCGTCAGCAGCCTGTTGTTCCTCTAAAAGATTTCTATGATTCGTCTTATAATGAGGAACGACCAGGGGTGGTCATACCGGAGGGGGACTTTGAGATCAAGCCTGCAGTCCTAAACCTAATTAAACACTTTCATGGCCTTCCTAGGGAAGACCCTTTCAGCCACCTTGAAGAGCAAACTCTTCTTGCACAGACAACCCACTCTCGAAATGTGTAAGAAGACATATGGCTGATGCAGCTTTTTCCATTATCTCTTAAAGATAAGGCTGCTTATTGGTTCAGGACCATTGGCTGACCCATCACAACATGGCCTCAACTCAAGAGCGCCTTCCTCAAGAAATTCTTTCCCATAGGTCGTACCAATTCCTTACGAAGATCTATTATGACCTTTCACCAAAAATCTGGTGCAACTTTCCTTGATTCTTGGGAAAGATTTCAAGACCTTTGAAGAAGTTGCCCGCACCACGAGATTCCTTTATGGCAGCTCGTGCAAATCTTCTATCATGGATTAGAAGATCAAATCCGATATTTTGTCGACGCCTCGTGTGGCGGCAACTTTTTAAATAAATATGCAGAAAGTGCCTATGACCTGTTCGAAGAAATGAGTGAAAACTCATTTAATCAAGCTTCCATGAACACATTTTGCAGAACCCAAAACCCCCAGTTTGGTGTTCATGAAATAGGCACTCAATCTATCCCTGTCACCTAAGACGATCTTCAATTGATTGCTCAAAAACTCGACTAGATGCATATTAATCAAAAGAAAATTGAGGAAAGACTGGCCACATCAACTCAAGCTCCACACCCACATCTAACCCAACCTAACTTTCCACGAAGAGAAAATTTGCAAAATCTCAACACTACCCCTGCTGATTATTCTGAGGTTGCCCACGATTCACTGGGGAATTATAATTATCCAAATCTTAACCCCACCCAAAATATTCCTACCATCCAGGAGCCCTTTAAAAATTCTTCCAATTGGAAAAATTACCCGAACTACTCCTGGAATAATCAAGTTTCCTCCCAACCACATCATTTTAATGGGTATGGATCGAATCCAAACTTCCATCCTGGGCCATCCCAACAAGATATCAATGCCCAGATGCTGCGAACCCTACAGGATATGCAAACAAAAATGACGGAAGTAACCCGCAACATCACAAATCTGAACAATCAGATTGGGGTTGCTCCCACGCAAAGACCTGTAGGACATCTTTCGTCCCAACCCATACCCAATCCCAATCACCAAGGGAACCATTATATGGGCGGAAATCCACACTATCCAAATCAGACTCCTCCTAATCCACCACCTCAGCAGCCGCCCAGGTTTCTGCAATCACAGGCCCCCCACCTCCTCCAAATAATAATCCGACTGCACATGCAGTTACTTTGAGGAGTGGGAAAACCACCACTGACCCCTGGCCTTCACACGAACCTGGTAAGATACATGTGCAAATTGGCTCCCCACCTCCCCATCAGGAAGAAAAGGAAAAACCAAAATCTCAAGACAAGATCCCTTTCCCACAAGCTCTCTACCCCACCACCAACAAAAAAAAGAAATCTGAGCCCACTACAGAAGAACTCACGGAGCTATTTGGGCAAGTTCATATTAATATCCCTCTCCTAGATGCCATTAAATATATACCAGCCTATGCTAAATTTTTAAAGGAGATTTGTACTCCTAAAAGGCAGGCCAAAAATCTAGGACAGGTGCATCTTTCAGAACAGTAAGCTATGTCATACAGAGTAAGCTGCCTCCTAAGATGAAAGATCCAGGGGCGCCCTTTAATTTCTGTAATTATTGATGACACTACATTTAATCGTGCCCTCCTTGATCTTGGTGCCTCAGTAAATATTATTCCCACGAGTTTATTCGAGGAATTTCATATCGGTGAATTAAAACCCGTCGAGGTTACCCTGCAATTAGCCGACCGATCTACAATCAAACCTCGTGGGATTGTCGAGGATGTATTAGTCAAGGTCAAGAATTGTGTCTTCCCTGCAGACTTTCTGGTTCTTGACATTGAGGCACCCGAATCATTACTGGACTCCCTGATAATCCTTGGATGCCCCTTTTTGGCCACTGCAAAGGCAAATATCAATTGCCACATAGGCAAAATGAATATCACCTGTGCAGGACAAACTATCACTTTAGATATTTTTAAATCCTCCAGGAGATTCCATGATGATAACGTCTTTGAGGACTCAGATACTGAAATTTCCAATATGGTGGAGGAGACAATGTTAATAGATACCCTTACTGACCATAATTTTTTTGAGGACTCTGATTCAGACTCAGTGGTTGGCGAAATCTGTGATCCGGAAACTTGTCTTGACTCCAAATTTATTCCTGATAACCCCCCTAACCCACCCACTATTCGCGGACCTAATTTTTCCGCACTAACTCACCATTCCTTCCCCAACCTCTTTCTTACAGACCTGCCACCAACCCCGTCGGAGTTTGGCACCCAACCTGAATTAAAACCATGGAAAGACTCGGGCCACACTTATCAATTTCCATCTCACTTTGATCCCAATATTATTTCTAATCAATTTTCTAGGGATCTAGACGAAGACACCTTTTTTGCGGGCATCCAAGTGTCCAATTATTTACATGATTTTTCATCTTCTGTGCATACCTTCACATCTGGCTGAATGGCGTAAAAGATAGCACTGGATGGGAGGTAACCCATCATTTGTTCTTGCTTTCCCTTTTTTCTTCGTTTTCCAGGTTTTGTTCCTCCTAAACCCGACCGTTCTTCACTAAGGTGATCCCTTTTCCCTCCTAATGCATGAGGACATGGCATATCTTAAGCATGGGGGGGTGTTTTCAAATTTTACGATCGATTTAGGATTTTCAAAACCTAAAAACATGCATTTTTGTTTAATTTATTTCCAGCTTGCATACCCAAAAAAATAAAAATGTTCAAAACTTCTTGAGGAAAATTTTTGAAATCGGGACTAAGGTCGAAAAATTTACTTTTGGTACAATGGGATTTAATCTTTAACAAACTAAGGATGAGGATATGGATCTGATCATTAGAATTCCAGGGTCTATTTTAGACAAGATCAGATATCCTTCTATAAAATTCCACCTAAACTCATGATAGTTCAGGTGACTTGATCCTATTTTGCAATATGGAAATTATTTGACTTAGCTTCTGATTCAAAAACTTGCATGTTTTGAGAAACTTCTTGTGTCACTCTTCACAGACAAGCCAACACTTAAAAATAACTAAAAATTTGAAAAACTCCCTTGTTTGGACTTTGTGAAATTCTGAAGCAGATCATTGGTTTGAGTTCCTACCGCCGAGAAGAAGGAAAATGCCTCCTTTAAGGACGCGATGTCAACATGTTACTGCCTCGGCGTTGCTCCATATCTATATTTCATATCTTTAGATGGAGCATTAAAGCGCATTTTAGCAGCTCAAGTGTCTTGGACGGTGCTCTACCTATAGTGTCAAAGCAAGAGCTTGAGTTTGTTTGGAGCGCCCCTTTTCACCGCATCGTGTTCTGGGGTTGTGAGCTCCTGGGTGGTGTCATGGACAGTGCTATCTCGAAGTACTGGCGCCAGAACCCCCTCGAGGAATGGTAACAGGAATGATGATCCCGACACATCTGTTGTAAGACTAAGCTAAAAATAAGCATGGGGGAAAAAATATATATATATATAAATAAATAAATTAACATGCCCTTATAAATGTTGGCTTTTCACAAGCACAGCCACAAGGTTTTAAAGGATTTTGCAAGTTGAGAATCAAATTCATGAGCCAAAAAATTCCTAAAAACATTTCAAGTCATCTGAATTAACAAGGGGTTAATTTGAGAATTTTTTGGAAGATATATTGATCCCGTTCTATCTAATGGTTGAATCCAAAAACAACTCCTGATGTTAATCTTTAACAAATCCCGTACCTCCAGTGTTTTTAATCTACCAAGGTCCATTGATCTCTTTTTCTCCTCCAAAGTCGAAAAAATTAGATTTCCCAAAAATTTAGTTTTATGTTTTGTAAGAGACTAGCAAAAGATAAGCTTGGGGGTGTGATAAACGCCAGTTTATCATCATTCTTATGCATTAAAACAAACCTAGCTCTTAGGATTTTACTCTGCAAACGGGCTTTTGGGCTGCATTTAGGCATAAAATAGGTTAGGCATGCATTGCATTTTTTATTGTCTTTTTAATATGTTTTTGTGAGTGTTAGGGATGTACAGATATATAGATCCCTAAAACCCTAGCACTCAAGAAGGCAAATGGTGAAGGAGAAGCCCAGACTAGCTGGAACTCAGCCTAATCCAACTCACCTCAGCTTGATCCAGCTCACCTCAGCTTGATCCAGCTCACCGCAGCTGGAACCTAGCTTACTTGAACTAGGGTTAGCTCATCCCAGCTCCATTCAGCTAATCTCAGCTGGATGGCAGCTCAAGAGAGTTCACCTTAGCTCACCCTAGCTCAAGTCAGCTCAGATCCAGCTCAACTTAGCTGAGTCTAGCTCATCTCAGCTCCCACTAGTCCACAGGGAGCTCTAGCTAGCTCAGGTAAGTTGACAGGAGTTCACCCCAGCTCAGATCCAGCTACATCCAGCTCCAGCCATCTGAAGAAGAATTCATCCCAGCTCAGGAAGCTCAAGTCCAGCTCCCGGGGACTTAGCTTAGCTCAACTCAGTTGAGCTAAGCTACCTTAGCTGCCTCAACCAGCTTGATTCTCCCCGGGAGCACCAAACCTAGCTCACCTCAGCTTATTTTGGTAGAAGCTAACTCACTTTAGCTTGGCTTAGCAACTAGAAAAGAACTAGCAAGCTAAGCCAGCTAGAGTAGCCCCATGCTAGCCTCTTCAGCAGCAGCCAGCTCCAGACTTCTCCTCCTCAGCTCCTCCCTCCAAACCCTAGCTCCAACACCTTCTCCTCTACTCCTCCATTAGCTAAGTTAGCTTAGCTTAGCTTAGCTAACAACCAGCTCCTTGGCCATCCACCACCTTCAAAGTCAACCCTTGCTAGCTTCACCAACTTAAGCCTACTTGAGCTAGCTACTCTACTCAAGTTGACGCCACCTCCTAGACATCCCTTCACCCCATTATCTCCACCAAAAGACACCTTAAGTTGGTGCCAAAAACTACCCCTAACCACCTCTATATTGGCGCCAACTTTCAGCCCTTAATCCACCCTACACCTACCCACATAAGCCATCCTAGCCATCCACCTAACCCCCCTTCTAGAATCCTTCTTGGCGCCAACTTAGACCCTCTTCTAGAAGCCATTTTGGCGCCAATATCAAGGGGTGTCAACCCCCATAACTACCCCCTTGGTGCCTCTTAAGGTGGCGCCAAACACCCTTGGCCATTGGATCCTTAACCACCTCCATCATTCCATCTTGGCCCTCCATTTCAAGGGACACCTTAGCCCCCTTCCTATTCTATAAAAACCCACCACCTACCACCATTTGGGGGCATCCTCCATTAGTGTATTTTTCTACCTACATCCACCTATGCCTACGCCCAAGGAGAAGGAGTAGAGAAGGAGATTAAAGGGGCACACCACCAGCCCTTTTGGTGCCTTCTTCTCCCCACTCTCTTCAACTTGGGCCACGCCAAGGAGGAGGACTCTTCCACTTCAAGGAGGACGGCTAGGCAAGGGAAAGGACCTAAGGTGGACGTCCACCCTTGGAGAGAAGCTTAGGGCACGCCCCCTTAGGGCTTGCCTTGGAGGACATCACCTTGGCCGAGCACTGCAAGGAAGGAGTTGAAGGAATCTTTTCAAGATTGAGAGCCACCAACCTTGGAGCAAGAAGCCCTCTTCTTCACCATCTATCTAGAGGATTTGTGTTTTCTTCTCTTATTTGCATTTTTCTAGTAGTACAAGCTTTCCTCTACTAGGCCTTTTGTAAAACGCTTTATCAATTATCTAGTTGCCTTCTTTGCATTTCTTGTTTGCATTTCTATTAGCTTATTTTCAGCATTCTTCACTCCCTCTCCCTAATTATTCTAGGCCTCCACTTGCCTAGAGTGAGCTTAGGGAGAGGCTCTACTTGCCACATAGAAGTAGTATTTAAATTGAAGTGTAAATCACTTTTTCCGCCATCAGTTCGCATGTTGCCTTAGCTTAAAAACAAAAAAAAAATTATATATTGAAAAAAATACCAAAAAGAAAGTTGAGATTTATTCCGAGCAAGAGAATCAATTTTGCAACCATATTGCCTCCTTGGACGACCCTAGATACTCCCCTATCTAGGAATATAAATTTAAGAGCGAAAGCGGATTTACGCATTACAACGACGTATTTTAACAAACCGCGTATTTTCGTTATCACCTATTGCAGAGAAGACTACCAGTACTTTAAGTCTCACATGACATAGATCATCTCTCGACTAGCCAAGACTCTTTATATTTAAACCTTAAGTACGATTTCTAGGACCTAGGAGGTTTTTGCCGTACTCGAGAGCTCAAGTGGTTATGGCTTGTGCTTAGTGAAGGATCAAGACTGACCAAATGAACATTGAAACTCAAGCCCAAGGTTTCCCAAATTTTTAAGTAAAGGTTGGTCCTAGTTTCAGCTTGTGTTGTCAGATTGACTCTTAAAAAGATGACGGAAAACTCAACTCCCATTTTCTGACATTTGTGGCTCAAAGAAAATAGGGTATTTGTGACTTGTCCTGAAAAACTTTTTGTAGGAAGAAGACTTTACAGATGTTTGTGAGATATACTGACTTATTTCCTTTTTTTTTTTTTTTTGAAACACATGTTAGTATATCTCTTACAATATTATTTGGAGGAGCACACTTTTCCTCTTGGTGGGAGGGTTCCTTTTTGGTGGAAAGAGTCTCTCCTAAACAAAAGACTAAAGCCTGGGATAAAAAGTCTTTAAAACAAAGGTTTAATATCCATAAACACTTATTGTATTTTTGTTTCAGCCTTCAGATCATTACTAAACACCATTTATATATATATATAGAAACTGCATGATACCCGAAAATACCCAGATCCTAAGGATGCCTATCCACCCCCCCAAGCCAAACGATGCTATGTCCTCATATGCATGCAGGGAAGGGTAGAGAAAGGATGAAAGATCGGGTAACGAGAGCTGAAGCGCAGGGTATATAGCAGGGTGATAGGGTGGGTGTATGGTGCGTGGTGAAGAAAAAGTGAAGTGAGCGTGATAGTGAAGTGAAAAGTGATGGTCGATGGTGAGTGTTGTTGGGGTGCCTCCAAACGAGTGCAGAATTTAACGTCCCCAGCTGGACTCAGAATGAGGCAAAAGATTAGTTACCCTCCAGCAGGGCAACAGTTTCGCCAACAAGGGCAGGTTCATGAGTAAGATAGGGTTTCAAATGTTGCCCATTGATCGTAAATTTATGCCCAGATTTGGGATCTTCAATTTCAAGGGCCCCGTTGGGAAATGGTCTCGAGACCAGGAAAGGACCAGTCCATTTGGACTTCAGTTTCCTAGGAAAAAATTTGAGCAGGGCATTATAAAGCCAAACTTGCTGAGATGACTCAAATTCTTTCTGCCGAATATGGCTGTAGTGAAAAGCCTTAGTGCATTATTTGAAAGTTAAAGCAGAATCATAGGCTTCATGATGGAGCTCTTCCAGCTCCTGGAGTTGGAGTTTCCTTTCTCGACCACATAGGTCTGGGTCAAGGTTACATTGGCGAACCGCCCAATAAGCACGGTGCTCCAACTCCACGTGCAAATGACAAGGCTTCTCGTAAATGATTCTATACGGAGACATACCCAAGGGAGCCTTGAAGGCGGTCTGATACACCCAAAGTGCGTCAATCAGCTTGTCGGACCAATCCTTACGGTCAGGCTGAACCATTTTCTGGAGAATCTGCTTGATTTGCCGATTCGACACTTCTGCGTGACTGTTCGTCTGAGGATGATATGGGGATGCGATACGATGGTGGACTCCATATTTCCTCAGAAGTGCCCAAAAAGAAGCATGGGTAAAGTGGCTTCCTCCATCCGAGATAATGGCTCGAGGGATCCCAAAGCACGCAAAGATATGGTCTTTGACAAATTGGGTGGATATAACATGGTCAGCACGGTGCGTGGGAATAGCCTCGATCCATTTCGAAACATAGTCAATGGCCACGAGGATGAATTCGAAGCTATTGGAAGGAGGAAAGGGACCCATGAAATCAATTCCCCAAATGTCAAAGATTTATGTAGCTATGATGGGTTGCAAGGGCATCATGTCACGACGTGACATTGACCCTAACGACTGGCACCTAGTGCAATGCTTGGCATAAGTGTGTGCATCTTGGTGAAGGGAGGGCCAAAAGAAATCGCACTGCAACACCTTGGCTGCAGTTTTCCTCCCAGAGAAATGGCCTCCGCAGGCCTGATCGTGGCAGAAGGATAGCACACTGCGGAATTCGCTGTCAGGAACACAGCGATGGATGATTCGATCAGCACCTATGTGAAAAACAAGTGGATTATCCCAAAAATAATACTTTGCTTCTACCATGAGACACTCGCACTGGTTTTTAGGTTATCCACGTGGAAGGGATCCAGAAGCAAGGTAATTGGCAATGTCGACATACCATGGTCCACTTGCCACATTAATTGCCAATAGGTGCTCATCAGGAAAAATTTCATTGATCGGTAGAGTAAGTCCAATATGGTCAGGGTCCAATCTCGAAAGATGATCAACTACAACATTCTGGGCTCCGGCCTTATCGCGAATCTCAATGTCAAATTCTTGGAGCAGAAGGATCTAACGAATCAGTCTAGGATTGGCATCCTTCTTGTGCATGAGATGGCGAATGGCCGCATGATCAGTGAAAACAATAACGTGTAAGCCAAGAAGATAAGAGCGGAATTTATCCAACCCAAAGACGACCACCAGTAGTTCTTTTTCAGTGGTAGTATAATTACGCTGGGCCTCGTCCAACATCTTACTGGTGTAGTACACCACGAAGGGGTGTCTATCATGTCTTTGTCCCAGGATGGCTCCGACTGCAAGGTCATAAGCGTCACACATGAGTTCAAAGTCGAGGGACCAATCAGGTGGCTGGAGAACAGGGGCCTTGGAGACAGCATTACGCAGCTGCGTGAATGCTCGTATGCAGTCGGGGCCCATATCAAAGGGTACGTCGATTGATAGAAGATGAGTTAAAGGTTGAGAAATCTTGGAGAAATCTTTGATAAATCTCCTATAGAAACCGATGTGTCACAGGAAGGAGCGGATTTGCTTGATAGAGCTAGGCACAGGTAAATTAGCAATCACATCATGCTTAGATCTGTCAACCTCGATACCCCTATCGGAGATGATATGCCCGAGAACAATTCCCTCGTGTACCGTAAAATGACTTTCTTCCCAAGAAAGCATAAGGTTTACATCAATATATCTCCTAAGGATACGAGTCAGGTTGGCAAGACAGTCATCGAAAGATGGTCCAAAGATCGAGAAGTCATCCATGAAGACCTCGAGAAAGTCACCCACCATGTCATTGAATATCGCCAGCATACATCTCTGGAAAGCTGCTGGTGCATTGCAAAGTCCGAACGGCATCCTTCTAAATGCAAAGGTGCCGAAGGGGCAGGTAAAAGTGGTTTTCTCTTGGTCCCAGGGGTCAATTGCCACCTGGTTATATCCTGAGAATCCATCCAGGAAACAAAAAAATTTATTTCCCGCTAACCGCTCCAGGATTTAGTCAATGAAAGGTAGTGGAAAATGATCTTTCTTAGTTGCAGCATTGAGTTTCCTATAATCAACACACACTCTCCAAGATGTAGGAGTGCGTGTAGGGATGGATTCGCCCCTGTCATTGACATGGATGGTGAGTCCTACCTTTTTGGGCACAACGTGAACCGGACTCACCCAGGGGCTATCGTTGATCGGGTAGATTATACCCGCATCCAGCCACTTAATAATTTCTTTCTTAATGACCTCCTGCATGTTAGGGTTGAGATGTCGTTGTATCTCGCGGGTAGGTCAAGCCTCCTCCTTCGTATATATATGGTGAGTGCAGTAGGAGGGGCTAATGCCAGATAAGTCTGATAGAGACCATCCAATGGCTGCCTTGTGTTCCATGAGGACCTTAGTTAGTTTGCACTCTTGCTCCCTGGTCAATTTTGAACTGATGATTACAGGGAGAGTTTCATTTACCCCTAAGAAAACATACTTAAGTGTACTAGGTAGCTCTTTCAGCTCGGGAGTGGATGGTGAAAGATCTGGCATTTCTTGGGACGAGAGTGTCCCAGGTGGATCAGAGAACAGGTCAGGAGGAAGAAATTGGCCCTCAGATTGGCCAAGAAGAGGGGCTTCTTGGATAGATGGATCCAAAAGGGAATATCTCTAGTGAGTAGGATGTGGGCTCAAGGTCCCAGTGCGGAGTTGCAAATCCGCCTGATTTGCTGGAAAGAAAGGTCAAGCCGGTCTTCAAGAGTGAGGACCAGCGGTGAGTAGCCCAGATATGACTCAGACCACGAGGTATGGGAAGCGGAGAAGACCTCGTCAGAAGTCTGGTCAGCAGAAGGTACAGGAATAGGGAGGGATGGGGGAACATCACAATATGTGTCGGTCAGGCAATCGTCAATGTTTATAGGTAATCCGCTGCTATCAGAATAGGTTTCAATTAGTCCGATACACACGCTGACGGCCATGTCCTTGTCAGACGTGTCATCCTCGATACAATCGCAATCAAAGTTCTTGGCTGCCTTGAAGATGTTAAGCTTGAGCTTTTCAGATCCAACGACAATCTCAATACAGCCCGACTCGTAGCCGATATGGGCGCGGCCTGTGGCCATGAAAGGTCGACCAAGGATGATCGGACAATCAGAAAGTGAGCTAGGAACTTCCATATCTAAAACAAGGAAGTCAACAGGAAAACAGAGACTGTTGACCCTAACCACCACGTCTTCCACCCACCCTTTGGGATCTTGACAGAACGATCTGCCAACTGTAACGTGACAGGGGTGGGTTTCAGATTTCCCAAAAAAAAATTTTTGTGAATGATGATTTCTACAAGATTTATGGAAGATCCTAGATCAAGCAGGGCACGGTTAAAATTGCAGCCTTGGATGCTACAGGAAATAAGTGGTGTGCCAGGATCTTTCTTCTTTGGTAGTAGATTTGACAGTATAGCACAACTCGCATGAGGCAAGAGAGCCATCGGATTCTTAGTTTTCTTTGACTGTCGCCTAGGTGTTGTGTAGTCTTTGAAAAATCAGGCGACAGTAAGTATGTGGTCAATAGCCTAAAGCAGGGGTACCTTAATTTCAACATCCCTGAACAAATTACACAGGTTATCAATGACCTGCGTATCTTTCTTTTTGCCTTTTGGCTTCCTCAGTAGAGCCACAGGGAATGGAACTGATTCTGGCACCAATTTGGGTGTATCGCCCTCTCGCGAATGCGGTGCTCATCCCGAATGAGAGGGAGATGAAGAAGACGGGATAGGATTAGGTCGAGGCAGATCAACGGTCGGCTTACCGCTCCTCGTAGTGATCGCATTGGACGATGCGGGTCCAGTGGGATCATACAGTGGAGGAGGGTTTGCAATAGGGACATAAGAGTGCAGTGCTGCAGCGGGATTAGCCTGAAATCCCGGTGGAATGCTCGGAGCCTGCAAAATATGATTAACCTGCCCCTGAGAAGGTCATACGTACGGTTGAGGACCACGGGGTATGAAGTTTCGCGGGTTTGGAACATGTTGGGTGGGAAGAGTGCCCTGAGATCGAGTCTCCAAGTGTAGTTGACTGATCTCAGCATTCTGCTGCGCCAATTGGTGCTGAAGAGAGGTCATGTTCTCTTCATGGCGCTTTGACATTTCCATCATCATTCGCATCAATTTATCAAGAGGACTTGATGCGTGTTCTGTTTGCGGTATGCAAGGGCCTGATGGCGGATTTGCCAAAGGATTAGACTGGGCCCTTGGGTTGACGGGTGCAGACGGTCGTATTGGTCCACCCGCGGGGTTTTGGTGCTGTGGGTTGTTGGACCATGCGAAATTTGGATGATTTCGCCACCCTGGGTTATAAGCGGCAGAGAACGGGTTGTTCCCCAGGGCGTAAGCATCTTCTATGCCAGAAGACACGTCCGCATGTAAATATGCGTCTGAGCACACGGAGGCTTGGTCCTCCATGTCGAAATACTGGCTCGTAGAAGCCAGATCCACATGACTTGTCGAGTTGCTCGACGCGACACTCGGTAAGGAAGGTCTTACGGGGTTTCTCGGGATAAGCCTGGTGTTGGAAGAATTGGGATTGTGACAAAGTGGTGAAGTGGGGGTGTTTGCCATAGAATTGGCAGGGTTGGCTAGAAGCTCGTCCAGCTTCTTGTGCACGACGGAGACTTCATCCAATTTTTGTGCGATAAGGCTAAGATCAGTGGATGAATGGGAGGGTCCCATGTCAACTTCGTGGACATTTCGGGGATGGCTGGTACGATTAAAGGCGACAATGGAGGCATTGTTCATTGAGTTTTCACTCATATTTTAAAATAATTTGAATGCTCCATTCTCGTCTTTATTCATAAAATTCCCTCCTCAAGAAGCATCTGCAATTTGCTTCAAAGTCTCATTTAGCCCGTAGTAGAAAATCTGGGCTATATGCCACATAGGCAGACCGTGGTGCGGACACTTCCTAAGGAGGTCATTATACCTATCCCATGACTCATGAAATTGTTCGCCGTTTTGTTTCGTAAATGAAGTGATAGCATGGTGAAGCGCATTGGTTCCCCCGATTGGGAAGAACTTCTTGAGAATCATTTTTCGCATCTCTTCCAAAGAGTGGATGGTTCTCCCAAGGGTGCGTAACCACTGCGACACTTTATCCCGCAATGGAAACGGGAACATTTTCATGAGGCCTATAGGTAACTCGATATTTCTTGGTTTAACAGTTTCAGCTAATCGGGTTAGGTCTTCCAAGTTGAGAAAAGGATCTTCACTTGCAAGACCATGGAAGTGAAAATTAATTAGGCCAATTATATTAGGCTTTAATTCAAATTCGTCCCTGCCCATGGGGACCTGAATTTGTCCAATGTCTCTGTAGCAGCGGGATTCTGATAGGAGCTAAGTGACCTAGGCTCCTCCCGTTCGGGAGGGTTCTGCATCTCCTCCAATGTTTCTCGAATGGCTTCAATTTTCTCATTATACATTTCCATTTGGGCTTGGAGGCGGGTTATGGGGTCTAAGGCTCCACCACCAAGTGGGTTTTGAGGGCGGTTTCCTCCCTCAGGATTTGGGGGTGGGCGTGCAGCCATGTTTGAGGAGGAGGAGGACGATTCGGCTCCTTTTCTAAAATTATCAGGCAATTCAAATAGTTTAGGGTTTTGTGACCTCCTCCCAAACATGCACTACCGCAGGAAGAATTGGGGAGATAAGAAGGGGAAAGAGATGAGAGAAATGACATCGCAAAGGTACACTTGATGAAAAATCAATTCAATCAAATTCCTAACCTCTACAATGTGCCCTTGGACCTAAAGATCTGAGTTACCTACTATCACAAACTACGGAACCGAATGCGAGCACTGTAGAACCACCGAGCCAGATTGAAAGGCCGTTTGCCCCAGTCTTGGACACCCGATAACACGCGGGAACCCTCACCAGCACGTAGACGCTACACGCAGGTAGTTAGACCTCCAATCCTTAATAAGGGTCAAATTACTACCAATTTATTTACAGGCTTAGGATCAAGTGCTTTTAGAATGTGAAGGGCGTTGTTTACGGGTAATGCCCAAGTGATTGATTTTTTCAAGTGTGTAAAAACAAGCATGCAACGGGGAAATCTCCCCAAATTGAAGTTTTAATTGGTGAATGGTTTGTTAGAGTTCAGTCTTAAGTAGTATGGATTTTAGGATTTCACTGAAATGCCAATTCAACCAATCTCCGGGTTTTGCAAGAATACAAGTTTTCTTCTAAGCCCAACAAACCCTTTAATGTCATTTGGTTAATGCATGTTATAATGCAATGGTCTTCCCTTGATGGAGATTTCTATGTGTGCATGCACGAATCAGTTTTAGATTAGTGTGAAAGGGAGCCAAGGTACTTCAATTCAAGTGCTCCCAATCGCCAAAAAGATGTCCACACAAGGCTCAACCAAAAGATAAAGAAAATCAAATTGTTGGGGTTGAAATATTTGAGATCGAATCTTAGGCAAGTGAAAAGTCGCGGAGGGGTTGGAATCAACTCAATTCCAAGTCTCCCCACCAAAAAGGTGATCCCAAATTGTAGTTAATGAGGCAAAGAGGGGTGGCAATCAATCTTCTTATGTTTGCCTCAAAGAATACTTCACACAGCGAAAAATTCAAGAATCAAGATTCTTGGATTTTTGTTATGCGAAGTTTTGCAGGAAATCCCGGGGCGGTGGGAGTTAGGGAAATCAATCAAACAAGTGAATTTTAATCCACTTGCCCCAAGAGATCCCAAGAAGTTTTTCTAGTTTTTTAGTTTTTTTTTTATTAAGGTTACAAGTTAACGTAGGTTGCTAAGAAGAAAGACCTACTTGTTCTGCAATGTGTACGGAGCTCCAGTACGGTGTCGACGTCTTCACGCTTTCATTCCTGCCTTGGATCTGGCCATGTTTCCGACTTCGTTTGCCTGCAGTCTCCTTGCAACAGGTTCACCTACACAGCAATAAACAAAAACGCCCGTCAAGAGAGACAAAAGAAATGAAAGGAATGGAGTAAAAACTTACTTGAAGGCGCACTTCCCCTGCAACGGCGCCAGAAAGATTGTGGTAGGGACCCGGATAGGTGTGTTAATATGGTGATTTTATCGTTGAAATGTGTATAGTGGTTAACCTAAATCGAGCCTAACCATCTCTTTACAAAAAATTTTTTACCTGGCCTACTTAATTTTATCTTGGCCACTTTTAGGCCCAGGGTCGAACTCAGGGAAGTGGGGTTACAAGTCAAGTTTGTACACCTTTCCTACAACGAATCTCTTCCGTTCGTTTATTGTGTTTTTGCTGTTTTTCTATTTAGATATTTTTTCTGATAATTCTTGTCCTTGAGGCACACCCTCAAAATTAGGTTCTTGGCTTTGAGCCAAATCAAGGTTCCAAAATGAGTCTTGCTATTCGCAAGACGGAGTACCTGCAAGTCAAGGATTATCTTTTCTCTTTTATATATTTTTTTTATCTTTTTATTGGCAGGAAAGAGAAACAGAAATAAAGTATGTATAGTATATATTTATGTATATATTATATATGTATAAAGGGATGGGGGGGGAGGCGGAGATGGAGTGTAGCATGGTGTCAAGTCGGTTGTCGTCTAGAAAGACGCAACCAACAGGACAAAGTGCTGCGTGGAGTGTAAGGTGGATTGATGGAAGATGAGTGTGACCACGCCTTTTGTTTGCGTGTATCGGGGAATATCAGCAACTGGTGCAGATATTCCCGTGATACAATGTATGGTAAGTAATGTGAAAATATATATATATGTATATATGTAAATATATCTATATGTATATTTCGTTATAAATATATAGGTATATATGTAGTTATATGTATATATATATATATAAATATACATACATATATACATATATATCTATATAACTATATATATATATATATATATATATTTACACATATCTATCTACATATATCTATATACAAATATTACTATATATATATATATATACATACATTTATATACATCTATATAGTTATATATACATACATATACACACACACACACATATATATATATATATATCTATACATATATCTATCTATACGTATAGCTACATAGATATATATATATATACTTATATATATTCACATATATACATATATATATATACATATAACTACATATATACCTATATATTTATAACCATATATACATATAGATATATTTACATATATATATATATATTTTTTCACATTACTTAACATACGTTGTATCGCGGGAATATCTGTACCAGTTGTTGATATTCCCCGATACATGCGTACAAAAAGTGTGGTCACACTCATCTTCCATCAATCCACCTTACACTCCACACAGCACCTCGTCCTGTTGGTTGCGTCTTTCTAGATGACGACCGACTTGATACCGTTCTACACTCCATCTCCACCTCCACCCCCCATCCCTTTATACATATATAATATATACATATATATACTATATTTACTTTATTTCTGTTTCTCTTTCCTACTAATAAAAGGATAAAAAAATTATATAAAAGAGAAAAGATAATCCTTGACTTGCAGGTACTCCGTCTTGCGAATAGCAAGACTCATTTTGGAACCCTGATTTGGCTCAAAGCCAAGAACCTAATTTTGAGGGTGTGCCTCAAGGACAAGAATTATTAGAAAAAAATCTAAATAGAAAAACACTAAAAACACAATAAACGAATGGAAGAGATTCGTTGTTGGAAAGGCGTAGAAACTTGACTTGTAACCCCACATCCCTGAGTTCGACCCTAGGCCTAAAAGTGACCAAGATAAAACCAAGTAGGTCAGGTAAAAAAATTTTTGTAAAGAGATGGTTAGGCTCGATTTAGGTTAACCACTATACACATTTCAATGATAAAATCACCATATTAACACACCTATCCGGGTCCCGACCACTACACCAACCCTTTGACTTGGTGTATGCAAGGAAAAAGATCATTAATACCTAACCTCGCAGGACCTTGAGAGCCAAACCCAAGGTGGCAGAGGAGATTTTTGCCCAACCTCTCATCTCAACCTTCTTCCACCCGATTAGCTGAGATGGCTAATCTTGGTCCTTGAATTCGTCAGGACCCTGAAAATTAGGACCCAATGGCTCATCTGGAAGCCAAGTTTGAGGAAATGCAACAGAAATATGATCATAGCATCGCCTGGATTCTCACAACACTCGATAGGATGCAACACCTACCACGTGGGGAACAACTGTGGGACTTCTACGATCCGGCAGCAACAATCATAGCAGTTCAGGTTCAGATTCCTCCTGGCAAAGATGCATTCGAGTTACAACCAAATATCGTAAGTTTAATTCAGACTCATTTCCTTGGAAACTTTAATGAGGATCCCTTCCAACACCTCGAAGACCTAAGGTGGATTGCAGAGTCAGTTCGACCCAAGAATATTGATATTGGAATTGTTCTCATAAAGCCTTTTCCTTTTTCTCTCAAAGATAAAGCTGCTTATTAGTTCAAGATCATCGGGAGGCCAGTTGGAACATGGGAGGAATTACATCGTGAATTCCTCCAAAATTTCTTCTCGATCAGTCGAACAAATGCCATTAGGCATGCAATCACGACTTTTGCTTAGGGCCCTGTAGAGAAGCTACATGATGCCTAGGACAGATTTCACAATCTTCTCGAGAAGTGCCCACATCATGGTGTACCCAAATGGCACCTTGCGCAAGTATTTTACCATGGGCTGGATGACACACATTTGTACCTGGCCGATGCATCTAGTGGTGGGAATTTTCTCATGAAGGACGAGAACAACACATTTGAACTGTTTGAGTCCTTAGTAGAGAACTCGATGAACGCCGCCTCAATGAACCAGTTCCAGCGACCTAGACAGCAACGAGTTAATGTCCATGAAGCTCAAGCTGAATCTGCCCGAGCTGACATGGACATTATCACCAAAAAGCTGGATAAGGTGGATCTGCTCAATAAGAAGCTTGGTCAATTGATGCGAGCAAGATCCAAATCTTCTGGCAGCATTGCTCCATCTTACTCCTCTCAAGCATCCCAAGCCCCCTCTGCTCATACATATCCAATTACTCGGGATGTTTTCACTCCATCTTCGCGGGATCCTACATACTAGGAAGCTGTGAACAATATGGATCTGGCACCGTACAAACAGGGTTTCGCACCACATGATGGTGCATGTGCGTATTCTTTTGATGAATTCGCATCTGAGACATCTTTGGCTTACGAAGATGTCAACGCCATTCAGGGATACGGGTGTAACAACCCATATTCTGAAACATATAACCCTGGTTGGTGCCAACATCCCAATTTTGCCTGGTTTAGTAATCCACAGAGATCGAATCAAGTTCCACACTACCAAACAAGACAATACGGGAATGTGCAGAACACATATCCTAGGAAGCAGCCATTCCCGTCTCAGCAGCAACAGACATGCTCTATCTATCAGCCGCTGCACCAAGCTGCCAACTACCCTCCAAAGAGGGCCGACCCTTTGGAGTTGCTGAGGGAGGAACTGCAACCATCTATTTATAAATCTACTCATGACAACCTCCAAATAATGAAGGCAATGGCTGACCAAATGCAGAGCATACAGAACACGCAGAACCAGATGATGCAGGAGCATAGATCACAGGGAGCTTTAACCTCCCAACCTATCCTAAACCCAAGATTTGTGCAGAATCAGGATGCCCTGCCTAGATCCAAGCACCACAGGGGTAGGCACATGCGATTATGCAAGCACCTCCTGGTTATGGGCTCGGTCAGCCACCTCTGTTGCCAAACCCAATGTATCCAGACTAACCCGCTCCTCGGCCCCTTCATGGATGGCACGCCGATGCAAAAGTTGTTACCTTAAGGAGTAGAAAGACTACACAGGACTCGCTACCAAGGAAAGAGGGTAATGATTTTTCCTGCGCCATACCGCAAGAAGGGTCACAACCCTCTTCCTCTCACGAGCCATCTTTATTAGATAATGGAAAGAAGCCTTTAGGCCCTAAAATTCCCGTTCCTTTTCCTTTGGGCCTAACTGGAGATTCTGCACGGAAAAAGGACACTCGGAATTTCAAGGACCTGAAATCTATGTTCAAGGAAGTTCACATTCAGGCACTTTCCTTGAAGTGATAGATCACATCCCAGCTGTGGCAAGGTTCTTTAAGGACTACTGTATTCCGAAGCTGCAGCAAAGGATCGGACAACAAGCGGTATTATCTGAGGAAGCCAGTGCAGTTATTTTAGCTAACTTATCGCCCAAGAAGAAGGACCCAAGCACACCATTGATTTCCTGCTTGTTGTAGGATTCCCCTTTTGATAGGGCCCTTCCTAACTTGGGGTCATCCATCAACCTAACTCCCACCGTAGTATTTGATTGATTTCAATTTGGGGAGTTAAAGCCCACCTCAGTTACCATATAGTTGGCTAACCGATCTATAAAAACTCTGAGGGGGTGGTTGAAAATGTGATCGTAAAAGTCCAAGGATTGTGCTCTGCAGAGGACTTTTTTGTTCTTGATAAGGAGGTTCCTCCTAATCTCCGTGATACACCAATTATCCTAGGTTGCCTGCTTCTGGCAACCACCTACGCAAACATCGACCGTGCATCAGGGTGCATGGAGATTGCCCTGGGAAATGAAAAGCTTAGACTGGACATTTTTAGGGCATCAAAGAACTTTGATTGTTACTTGATCGAGGTGGATAGTGACGATGAAGATTCAGCTTTCTATGGGAACATTGGGCTCCACTACAGCAACCCAATGGCACATTCATCCTCACTATCAAGGGCCTTTGATCACAATCCACACAGGACTGAGACTAATGATATACACATTTCATCCCATGGATCTGGTTGTCATGGGTGTTCATCTGCTCCTACCACCCCTGATCCTGACTATCCTGACCTATCCAACACTGATATCTTAAGATAGGATTACATGACCACTGAAGGCGTATTCTTCATAAATCAGGATCAGCAAATTTCCACTATTGTTTCCTCTCCTCCCCTGCATAACCCTCCTCCCCACCCTTCGCTACTAGAGCTACAACCCTTACCTGATTTGCTCAAATACGTGCTTCTAGGAGAAAGTGAGACATATCCAGTGATATCAATGCTCACTTGACTCCAGATTAGGAACACCGGTTGATCTCTATTTTGCGAGCACATAGGGTTGCTATTGGGTGGGGCATTACTGATCTCCATGGAATTTTCCCCCTCATATTGCACTCACCATATCTACACTAATGAAGGGGTGAGACCATCGAGACAACCCCAGAGACGCCTAAATCCAAATAAGTTGGAGGTTGTCAAGAAGGAGATCATTAAATGGCTGGACGCAGACATTATCTATCCAATTTTCGACGACCAGTGGGTAAGTCCCATTTAGATAGTGCCCAAAAAAGGTGGGAGTCACCGTAATCAGAAATGAATTGGGTGAATCCATCCTGACCCACACCATGACTTCTTGGCGGGTCTGCATTGACTACAGGAAGCTAAACTCGGTTACCAAAAAGGATCATTTTCCTTTGCCCTTTATTGATCAAATTCTAGAACGGCTAGCTGAGCGTAGTTTCTTCTGCTTTCTGGATGGATACTCCAGGTACAATCAAGTCATAATCAACCTGGAAGACCAACACAAGATGACTTTTATGTGTCCCTTTGGAACAATCGCTTTTAAGCAGATGCCTTTTGACCTCTGCAATGCACCAGCTACTTTTCAGCGATGCATGATGGCCATCTTTTCGGACATGATCGGGGATTGCGTAGAAGTGTTCATGGATGACTTCTCCGTCTTTGGAGATGATTTCTCCTCTTGTCTCAATAACCTCGCAAAGATTCTTCTGAGGAGATGCATAGAAGTTAACCTAGTACTTTCATGGGAAAAAAGCCATTTTATGGTGAGGGATGGCATCATACTAGGTCACAGGATCTCCTCTATTGGACTTGAGGTTGACCTAGCTAAGTCTGAAATCATTTCGCGATTCCTTCTCCTAGCTCTATCAGGTAAATTAGATCATTCTTAGGGCAAGTCGTATTTTATCCAAGATTCATTCAAGATTTCTCGAAAATTGCTCATCCATTAATGAATCTTCTGGTAACTGACACGCCTTTTGAATTTGACTCCTTGTGTCTCAATGCTTTCTATACCTTGCGAAACACTGTCTCCAATGCACCTATTCTCCAACCCCCTGACTGGTCTCTCGACTTCGAGATGATGTGTGACACCTCCGAGTTCGCTGTCGGAGCTATTCTTGGCCAGTGTCGGGAGTGCCATCCATTTGTCATATACTACGCTAGCAAAACGTTGAACGAGGCCCAGAATAACTATACAGACACTGAGAAAGAATTGCCGGCCATAGTATGCGGGTTTGAGAAATTTAGGTCATACTTACTCAAGTCCAAAGTTATCATCTACACTCACCATTCCTCCCTCCGTCATTTATTGGCAAAGAAGGATGCCAAACCCCACCTTATCAAATGGATCCTTCTGTTGTAGGAGTTTAATATTGAAATCCACGACAAAGTCGGAGCACATAATGTTATGGCGGATCACTTGTCTCAGCTAGACCCAGACTACATTCCGTACTCCCCGCCGATATCAGACTGATTTCCAGATGAGTCTCTAATATCTATCAACTCTATGGAGTTTCCTTGGCATGCTAATATAGCAAACTATCTTGTCACAGGCAGGCTACCAATAAGCTTATCCAAGGATCAAAAGCTCAAATTTATATCCAAGGCTAAGTTCTATTTTTGGGGTGACCATTGCTCCTTCACATTGGGCTTGATCAGACCACCCATAGATGCATCCCTTATTCAGAAATCTCTAGTGTGCTATCCTTCTACCACAGCGATGCTTGTGGGAGTCATTTCTCAGGCCGAAAAACCACTGCAAAGATTTTACAGTCGGGATTTTCTGGTTGACCATTTTCAGTGATACACACGAGTTTGCCAAGTGTTGTAAGAGATGCTAGGCAGTCGTTTCTATGACCTGAAGATACATGATGCCTCTCCAATCCATTCTAGTTGTAGAAGCGTTTGATGTCTGGAGCATCAACTTTATGGGCCCCTTCCTGAACTCACATGGCTTTGAGTACATACTCCTCGCAATATACTGTCTCAAAGTGGGTAGAAGCCACCCCGGCAAGACGAGCTGATCATAAGACTGCTATATCCTTTGTCTGGGAATTTATTTTTGTGAGATTCGGAGTTCCCCACGCCCTGATAAGTGATGCGGGAAGCCACTTCATCCATGCCCATTTCAGATCATTATTGAAGAAATACAGGGTGCAACACCGCATTGCTAACCCGTATCACCCACAGGCCAATGGGCAGGCTGAAGTATCAAATCGTCAAATCAAGCTTATCCTTCAAAAGATGGTTAGACCTGACAGGAAGGATTAGTCCGATCGGTTGATCAATTCACTATGGGCATATCGGACCGCAAACAAGACCCTGCTCACAATGTCACTGATTAGCCCAAAGTTGTGGGCTATTTAAGTATTTAAGTGCCTACACATTAGATTAATTCTAACATTTATTTAGAATAAATTAGGATGTAAATAGATTAATTCATAGTTTTAATTTAATTACATAATCCACGCATTGCATTCATATCTTAAGTGCATTTAGAATTAGCTTAGAATGGCATTCATCTAATTAGATAACCAATTAGGTACATTATTTTCATTAACATAGAAGTTGAGGGTCTGTATATAAATGACCCTAATATTTTAACATTATTTTCTTTATTCTTCTTCTTGCAGGAATGGCTGTCTGTTGCTCCAACGCCACCAGCTGCCACAGTGAAGAACCCATTCAAGGAGGAGCGGATGTATTGGATCTGGTCGGGCAGCTAATTTCAAATTGGTGCAGGACACTAGAAAAGGAGGAGGGAGGTAGCTGAGCTTGGGAGGCCTCCACCATCGACCCACCACTGTGCAGAGAGACCTTCTCTCTTCCATTCCATACTACCGGCCTCTACCGTGGCGGCGAGTCTCCACCACCGTGGGCGTGTGGTGTGACAGGCCACACTACCATCCGGAGCTCGCCCGCATTACCGCGAGCACCTTAGCGTGCATCTCCCTTGCCGTCGTCACCAACCACCACCGCCGCAGCTACCATTCAACCACCCTTTTAGTCACTTAAGACGTCCATAAAATTTCCAGGACATCTGAAGCTACCCGTTCACCTGCGACCACCCGCCTGCATACCCGTCTTAAGTCTACCTGTAGCCGCACAACCACATCCGCCCACTCCACCTTCCACGCACGCCCCCTCCAACCACACCCGCACCCGCTTAGAAACTCCAGCCACACACTTCCCGTGCCTGCAGAGCCACCCGCTCACCTCCAGCCGCTCTCGCGCCCTCTGCCAAGAGGCTGCCCACCTGCTCATCTCCAACCACTCACGCCCTCCTCAACCTGCAGCGCCCTCTTCCCGCGCCTTCAGACCTGCACAACCGCACACACCTTCTCCGCGCCTGTAACCTCAACCACACCTTCCGAACCTCCTCCCGCGCCTGCAGAACTGCCAACAGCACCTGCTCTCCACGCGCACCAGCTTGCGCACCTGCCTAAAGCCACACGTGCGGCAGCACCGACTGAAGCCACGCCAGCAGCAGCGCGCGGCTATCCTCACCACCAATAGGCCGCGTGCGCTCACCGGCTGCAGCACCTCCGCTGGAGGTCGTCTGGCTGCCTCCGGCCACCGCACGACACGCCGCCACCACTGCTTTGAAGCCCTCGGTCCAAGGGACTTCCTCCGAGCTTCCCGCGCCCGGCCATCCACTCCTCGTCGTGCAAGACAAAGGGGAAAAAATCCCCTTTTTTGCTACAGTAACCTTCCAACTAAAAATTACATTTTCTGCCATTGTCACTTTTTAATCATATTTTATTGATTCTGCATTGCAGAAAATATCCTCTAGTTTCTCAGAATTGCTATTTCAGCATTGTTTCTTGCTTAAACCTTAATTTGAAGGCAATTTTGGCTTGATTCTTGTCCAAACTGACTGCGAACAAACGTTTTTATTTGGTGCAAATTTTAATATGTCATTGCCTCCCTGTGGATAGGATCCGCTCCTCTGCAAGTGGTTATTTCTTCTTAAATATTGATTAGTCGATTTTTCCACCACATTAAACTGCAAACAACTTTAAAGCGAACAATCGACCAGTCAAATGGCGCCATTGCCGGGGAGGCAACAGATGCAATAATTTCGCTTGATTTTATTTTGATTATTTGTCAATTGCACAGTGATTTGACCATTTATTATTTTCTTTTCTGTGCTACAAAAACTTGTGCAATAATCAGCCACTGTGAGAGGCGATCTTGGACGTTGCCAGAGGAGAATTGGAGGAGCAATTTTGAAAAGAGGAGAAGGACGAGGACGCGACGAACACCATTTTATTTAGTCGCTAGTTTAATTAGACTAGAATTAAGACTTTAGATTTAATTTTACATTGCAGTTTGTTTGAAACCCTTGTTCTGGAGTATATTTTGAGGGGTTTGTTCCCCGATTTTGTTTTGGGCCCATGTTGGGTAATTTTTGGGAGCCTGTTCCCTTCTCTTTAGATTTAGGTTTTTTTTTTTATTACTTTTATTTGCTTGTGCATAAGTAGTTCTAAAAAATAGAAAAAAAATGAGCTGCCTGCTAGAAGCTGCCTGCCTTAGGACGAACCATTTAGGTCTGTATGAGCAGCCTTTAGATTTACTTCTCAGCATTGCGTGCATTCTTGCATCGATCGTTGGATGCAAGGTACACATTCTCTTACTTTGCATCCTATTCTTGATCACGCATTGCATTTGGGATTTAATTCAAAGACCACAAAGTTTGTCTTGAAGCGATCTAACAAGTGGTCACATATATTCAAAAAAAGGACTAATTAAAGGAGGGACATCTAAAAATCAAGGACTTGATTGTAAAACGTGGTGTGCGATTCAAAATTCAAAATCATTTTGCGATGAATGCACACTTATATCTATTGCACCACAGCACTCATTTTGACACTCCTAAGTCTTGAAACGACTAGGACAAGAACCCTCGTATCGTTGGATTCTGAAGTGTTCGGAACTTGAGATCAAAGGTTTTGTAAATCCAAAGAGGGGGATACCCTGTCACCGATTTTTGGGGGTAGTTGAGAAGCACCGCGAAAGCACAGCTTCAAAGGAAGGCTTAGGCCTACTTGCATCCCTCGATCTTTCGTCTTTGGATTTACTTGACCATTTGAGATTTAGGGAAGAATACTTAAGTTCCAACTAGGTGTTTTTAGGCATTTCGAAGGTTGACAATAGGCGCGTAATTGATTGGGCAACTTGTTTTGTCACCTACAATTTGAACTAAAGTCAAAAGCCTAAATCTATAAAGACCAAACAAGTCCTTTTGAATTGTGTTTGTAGTGCATGCTTGGTAGGCGTTCTCTTAGGAGACAACTTGTTTTTGATCCTGAACCTGAAAGAATCTTAAGAAGAGACCTTCCAAGGGTAGAAATGGCCGGTCAAACGAGCCTTAAGGAATATTTCATCCCAACCAATCAAGCTGGCCCAGCACTACGTAGACCTGGAGGGGACAATCCGTATGAGATCAAAAGTAGTACCATATCCTTGCTACCCTCCTTTTATGGTACTACTAGGGAAGACCCTTACAGGCATATTGAGGAATTCACCGAGGTCTGTTCCATGGTGAAGCTGCAGGGCATTACTGATGACGCTCAAATGCGGACCCTCTTTCCTTTCTCCCTAAAGGAAAAAGACAAGTATTGGTATCACACCCTTGATAATATAAATACTTGGGATGCCCTGAAGAAGGAGTTTTTGAAGAAGTACTTCCCCATGAGCAAAACAAATCACTTTAGGAGAGAAATTATGAGTTTTGTTCAAAAGGATGGGGAAGCATTCCATGATGCGTGGGAGCGCTTTAACGATTTGCTGAGACTTTGCCCACATAACCAGGTGCCTAAATGGCAACTGGTTGAAAGGTTCTACACCGGACTTAATGATTTGCATAGGCAAACTGTGGATGGTGCCTGTGCAGGAACCTTTCTATCTAAGACTGAGGATGAAGCTTGGAACTTATTTGATACTTTGAGTGAGAATTCTATTCACTTGAATTTTGCCTACATGGATAGAAAGCCCACTCTCATTCAAAGAAAGTTGGAGGCAAATGAAGCAAGGGACACCCAGAATTTAGCCTATCAAATTCAATTATTGAATCAAAACATGGAAAGGCTTATGTCAAACTCGAGTTCATTCGTACCTAACACCACATCCCAAGCTTCCGAATGTGTAATTTGTCAAGGCAATACACATGCCACTGTGGATTGCCACTTGGCCTCCCAATTCCCTGAGCTTGTACAAGCGGATTTGAATGCCGCTCAAGGGTTCCGTCCAAGACCTCGTAATGATCCTTTCTCCAACACTTATAATGAGGGATGGAGGAACCACCCAAACTTTTCATGGAGACAAGGAAATGTCTCAAATTCAGGGAATTACAAACCACAATCCTTTCAAAACCATCAAATGAACCAACCTCAGACCTTTGCCCAACCTAAAACCTCTGAGATGGATGAATTGAAGGCGATGTTGAAAACTATGCAAGAAAGTCAAAGTGCCATCATCCAATCTCATGACAAGGCTATACATGAGATGAAATCACAAATTGGACACCTTGTTGAGGCCGTTAGACAGAGGGAGACTGGGAAGTTTCCCAGTGCTGCTGAGGAAAATCCTAAAGGAAAAGGGATTGTCTTTAGGGAGCATGCTCAGGTGGTGACTATTCTGGGGAGTGGGAAAGAAATTTCCAAACCCGATTCTCCTATAGTCTCAACCCTTAAAAAACCATCCACCCTGACTTTCACCCCCACCGGAGAAGATTTGCCCAAATCTTCTCCGCTTGAAATCACCTCACCGGAAGAAGTTGCCCCCATTCCACCCCTTACTCGACATGACAACCCTTCCACCCAGAGATCGAGAGTGCCTTTTCCAGAGCGCTTATCCACCTCTACACAGACTTCTGCTGGCTCATCTGGAGCCAAAGATAAGATGGATGAGATTATGGAAACTTTCAAGCAAGTATAGATTAACCTGCCTTTGCTTGAAGCTATCAGGCAGATTCCATCATATGCTCGCTTCTTAAAGGTCCTTTGCAGGAAAAAGCGGCAATCTAGAAAACAGGTCCAATCAAAAGTTATCCTGCCTGATTCTGTTAGCTCAATTGTTCAACATGGCACACCCCCAAAACATAAGGACCCAGGAGCCTCATACATCTCTGTAGTTATCAGTGACTTACAAATTGATGAGGCTCTACTTGATCTGGGTGCGGGGGTGAATATCCTTCCGAGCTACGTGTATGAACAACTTGGGGGAGGCAATCTGAAGCCTAGCCCTATAATCCTTCAAGTTGCTGATCGATCACTTAAGACACCATGGGGAATTTTGGAAGATGTCCTCATAAGAGTGGAGGATTTCTTCTTTCCCATTGACTTCTTAGTTTTGGACACTGACCCTACCAGCAAGCCAACCAAACCCTCCATCATTTTGGGCCGCCCCTTCCTTGCAACTTCTCATGCTTCAATTAATTGCAATACTGGGGCATTGAAAATGGGCTTTGGAAACAGGAAAATCTGGCTTAATGTGTTTGATGCTTACAAACAAGCCAGACTTGAGGATTGTTCTCAAGTTGAGGTGATAGATGACCTGATTGAAGAGGCAACTCCTACAATGTTATGTGATGACCCCCTTCAGCATGTCATGCTAAATGAGCATTCCCATCTCTTGGAGGAATGTGAAGGGGATATACTAGAACTAGAGGAATTGCTAGGAGTTTCTACTGAGTCTCTTCCCCCATCATTTTCGCCGAAGGTAGATTTGCTACCTGAGATGGGGACATCTATTATGAAACCCTCAACCATACAAGCCCCAAACCTTGAGTTGAAACCCCTCCCTGACACTCTCAAGTATGTTTTCCTAGGTGCCAATGATACGCTCCCCATTATCATTTCGGCTGTGCTGTCTGAGGCACAGGAGGGAGCCTTGATTGAATGCCTGTCTAGGCACAAGGAAGCTATTGCTTGGAGCATTACTGACATTAAGGGTATAGACTCTACACTCTGCATGCACCACATTTATACTGATGATTCCATCAAGCCTTTTAGGGACATGCAGAGACGTCTAAACCCTAATATGAGGGAGGTTGTAAAAAAGGAGATCCTGAAGTGGTTGGATGCTGGGATCATATATCCCATTGCTGATAGTAAATGGGTCAGTCCCATTCATGTGGTGCCAAAGAAGGCAGGCTTTACTATGGAACTCAACGACCAAGGTGAACAAGTTGTCACTAGACCCTCAACTGGATGGAGGGTCTGTATTGATTACCGCAAGCTGAACACCACTACCCAGAAGGATCACTTTCCTTTGCCTTTTATTGATCAAATTCCCAAAAAATTGGCAGGGAATAAGTATTATTGCTTTCTTGATGGATATTCTGGGTACAATCAGGTGGCATCTTTCCTGATGACCAGGAAAAGACGACAATCACGAGTCCTTACGGTACTTTTGCATTCACGCGTATGCCGTTTGGATTATGTAATGCCCCTGCAACTTTCCAGCGGTGTATGATGTCTATCTTTTCGGACATGATTGACGAGTGTGTCGAAGTATTTATGGATGACTTCTCTATTTATGGCTCGTCTTTCGACCAGTGTCTCCTGCACCTGGAGAATTTGTTGAAACGATGTAAGGAGACTCGTTTAGTCCTCAGCTGGGAAAAAAGTCACTTCATGGTACAGAAGGGAATTGTACTTGGGCATGTTGTATCCGAGTAAGGTTTGGAAGTAGATAAAGCCAAGATTGATTCTATTTCCAAACTTCCATTGCCTACGAATGTCAAATAGATTAGATCCCTTTTGGGCCATGCTGGCTTTTACAGGCGTTTTATTAAAAATTTTAGTAGGATTTCTAGGCCACTTTGTGACTTGTTGGCGAAGGAATCTTCCTTCAGTTTTGATTCAAAGTGTGCTGAGGCCTTCCAAACTCTAAAGGCGGCCTTGATCTCTCTGCCTGTTCTCCAAGCTCCAGATTGGACACTCCCATTTGAGATTATGTGTGATGCTTCGGATTATGCAGTGGGAGCAGTCCTTGGACAAAGGGTTGAGGGAAGACCTCATGTGCTGCATTATGCAAGCAAGACTTTAACTGAACCTCAGCAAAACTACACCGTCACTAAAAAAGAATTACTTGCTGTAGTTTTTGCTCTGGAGAAGTTTAGGTCTTATTTACTTCGGTCTAAGGTGTTTATTTTTACTGATCATGCAGCAGTGAAACATCTCATTGCTAAGAAAGATTCTAAGCCACGTCTGATTAGGTGGATCTTACTCCTTCAAGAATTTGACTTGGAAATACGTGAAAAGAAAGGAGTAGAAAATGTTGTGGCTAACCACCTGTCTCACCTTCCTCTTAATGACTCTATTTCTGAAGACATTCGCAAGACATTTCTCGATGAAACTCTGATGGCACTAACACCAACTTTACCTTGGTATGCAGACATTGTAAATTACTTGGTCACTGGACAAACTCCTGGCTCTTGGGATGAGCAGAAAAGAAAGAGATTCATTTCTCAAGCAAGATATTTTCATTGGGAAGAGCCAGAATTATTTAGAATTGGACAAGACCAAGTATTGAGACGTTGTGTGCTTGAAGAGGAACAACAAACTGTGCTGAGTTTTTGCCATGAACTTCATTGTGGAGGACACTTTGGTGCTAAGAAAACTGCTTTTAAGGTTTTCCAGTCTGATTTTTGGTGGCCTTCCTTATTTAAGGATTCTCAAAATTTTGTTAAGCCTGTATTAGATGTCAATGGACTGGAACGATTGGGAAGAAAAATGAAATGCCTCAAAATCCTATTCAATCTGTTGAAATTTTTGATGTGTGGGGAATTGACTTTATGGGCCCCTTCCCGTCATCCCATGGTTTTGAATATATCTTGGTGGCAGTTGATTATGTCTCTAAATGGATAGAGGCCATTCCTACCCGCAAAAATGACCACTCTGTGGTTTTGAAATTTGTGAAGGCCAATATCATATCTCGTTTCGGCTGCCCCAAGACTATTATAAGTGATCGGGGACCTCATTTCCGAAACCACCACTTCAATCGGTTAATCAAGAGTTTGGGAGTGACTCACAAGGTTGCTACCCCTTACCACCCTCAAACAAGTGGCCAGGTTGAAGTATCAAATAGGGAGATAAAAAATATTTTGGAAAAGACCGTTAGACCTGATAGGAAAGACTGGTCCCAAAAGCTCGATGATTCTTTGTGGGCTTATCGAACGGCCTATAAGACCCCTTTGGGTACTTCTCCCTTTCGGATTGTGTATGGAAAAGCGTGTCATTTATCTGTTGAGTTGGAACATAAAGCACTTTGGGCTATTCGAAGTGTTAACATGGATTTAGAGAAGGCAGGTAAGGCACGACTTCTAGAACTAAGTGAGCTTGAGGAGCTGACGAATGATGCTTATGACACCTCTCAAGCTTATAAAGAAAGAACTAAGGTCTTGCATGATAAGTTTATTCTTCGAAAGACCTTTGAGCCCAACCAACAAGTATGGCTTTTCAATTCCAGACTTAAGCTTTTTCCTGGGAAGTTAAAATCTCGTTGGGATGGGCCTTACAGAATCACCAAAGTATTTCCACATGGAGCTGTGGAGATCAAAAATCCTTCCTCTTCAGCAACTCCCTTTATCGTCAACGGTTAAAACCCTACTTAACTTTAAACGGCCATCTGGTTGACGAAGTCACTCTTGAGGAGCCTTAGCTCCTACCATTATCCGCCTCAGGTAATATCTTCCTTTAGCTATTTTTGTTTTCAATGAGGACATTGTTTGAACCAGGCATAGCGGAGTGGACCGGAGGCATTTTGTTTATAGCATGCATATATATATAGAAAAAGAGAGAGAGAGAGAGAGAAAAAAAAAGAGAGAAAAAAAAAGAGGGGTTTTGAGCTTAACTGGCTAGATCTTGCAGTCTTAAGCAAATCATAACTCAAGGGTAGACTAAGTTAATTCTAGGGTCAAACTTTAGAAGCTAAATGAGCTACTAGCTTTAGACCTTTAGGGTCCTTTGTGGACTTAAAAACTTAAGTAGGAGTTAAGTTGCGGACCATTCCTCGAGAGGTTGAGGAAGGGAAGCTAGGGTTTGAGTTAAAAGGTGGGGTAGTACCTGAAGTCTTATTCTACTTTTTGGTTTACGGATCCTTGTAACCCAAGCATCCAAATTTCACACACATGGTCTGGTAATTAACTTAATTTCTGTCTGTCTGAAAAGAGATTTGGTTCTCCTAGTTTTGACTTATGAGAGGCTTGAAAGCACATTTTGATTGGAAGAGTTCCTACCGCAGGAGAGGTGGAGTATATACTCACCTTGAGGATGCGATGATAACATATTACCTCCTCGGCGCTTGTCTCTTAGGATATCCATCCTACTAGGGGCATGTAAGCGCATTGCGCGGTTCAGGTACCATGGGCGGCCTTATCTCGAAGTGCCGATTGCCATAGGTCTGAATTCGCTTAAGAAATCCACGGGTGATACTATCTCGAAGTGTCGATTGCCAGGAGTTCTTGGGGTCGTTATGGGCGGTGCTATCTCGAAGCATTGAAAGCCAGGCACCCTTCGAGGTATGGTAATGGGGACAATGAATCCGACACAGACCGTGTTGATAGCTGATCTGAGGTTAGACTTAGAAGAATCAAACAAAAAAAAATCCTTTAACTCAAATAACTCAGACCAATGCATAGGCACGGATGCTTTAATCTCAGGGATTAATAAACTTTAGGGTAGAGTCAGAAATCAGGGAAACTTGTGCCTGCAACTCGTCTTTAGCCGACCTAGTCTCTAACTTAGCAACTAGTTAGGAACCTTGGGTATAGAGTCTGAACTTAATATGCTTCTAGAGGAAGACCAAGTGGGTTGACTAGTCTACTTGGAGTGCTAGGTTTCACTTAATTTTGCTAGGGACTAGCAAAAACTAGGCATGGGGGTACTTGATTAGCCCATAGTTGTGGGCTACTTAAGTATTTAAGTGCCTACACATTAGGTTAATTCTAACATTTATTTAGCATAAATTAGGATGTAAATAGATTAATTCACAGTTTTAATTTAATTAC
Source organism: Thalassia testudinum (assembly GCA_037157565.1). Lineage (NCBI taxonomy): Eukaryota > Viridiplantae > Streptophyta > Magnoliopsida > Alismatales > Hydrocharitaceae > Thalassia > Thalassia testudinum. Next base: position 122,277,321 of record JAZHRO010000014.1, on the reverse strand, counting down.
ATAATCCATGCATTGCATTCATATCTTAAGTGCATTTAAAATTACCTTAGAATGGCATTCATCTAATTAAATAACAAATTAGGTACATTGTTTTCATTAACATAGAAGTTGAGGGTCTGTATATAAATGACCCTAATATTTTAACATTATTTTCTTTATTCTTCTTCTTGCAGGAATGGCTGTCTGCCTCTCCAACGCCACCAGCTGCCGCAGTGAAGAACCCATTCAAGGAGGAGCGGATGTATTGGATCTGGTTGGGCAGCTAATTTCAAATTGGTGCAGGACACTAGAAAAGGAGGAGGGAGGCAGCCGAGCTCAGGAGGCCTCCACCGTCGACCCACCACTGTGCAGAGAGACCTTCTCTCTTCCATTCCATACTGCCGGCCTCTACCGTGGCGGCAAGTCTCCACCACCGTGGGCGTGTGGTGTGACAGGCCACACTGCCATCCGGAGCTCGCCCGCATTACCGCGAGCACCTTAGCGTGCATCTCCCTCGCCCTCGTCACAAACCACCACTGCCGCTGCTACTGTTCAACCACCCTTTCAGTCACTTAAGACATCCAGAAAATTTCCCGGACGTCTGAAGCTACCCGCTCACCTGCGACCACCCGTCTGCATACCCGTCTTAATTCTACCCGCACCCGCACAACCACATCTGCCCACTCCACCTTCCGCGCACGCCCCCTCCAACCACGCCCGCACCCGCTCAGAACCTCCAGCTGCACTCTTCCCGCACCTGTAGAGCCACCTGCTGACCTCCAACCGCACCCGCACCCGCTCAGCCTGTAGCCGCACTCTTCCAGCGCCTGCAGAGCCACCCGCTTACCTCCAGCCGCTCCCGTGCCCTCTGCCAAGAGGCTGCCCACCCGCTCATCTCCAACCACGCACGCCCTCCTCAGCCTGCAGTGCCCTCTTCCCGCGCCTGCAGACCCGTACAACCGCGAACACCTTCCCCACACTTGCAACCTCAACCGCACCTGCCGAACCTCCTCCCGCGCCTGCAGAACTGCCAGCAGCACTTGCTCTCCATGTGCCCAAGCTTGTGCACCTGCCTGAAGCCACACGTGCGGCAGCACCGGCTGAAGCCTCGCCAGCAGCAGTGCACGACAGTCCTCATCGCCAACAAGCCGCGCGCGCTCACCGGCTGCAGCACCTCCGCCGGAGCTCTTCCGGCCGCCTTTGGCCGCCGCATGACATGCCGCCACCACCGCTTCGAAGCCCTCGGTCCAAGGGACTTCCTCCGAGCTTCCCGCGCCCGGCCATCCACTCCTCGTCGCGCAAGACAAAGGGGAAAAAATCCCCTGTTTTGCTACAGTAACCTGCCAATTAAAAATTACATTTTCTGCCATTGTCACTTTTTAATCATATTTTATTGATTCTGCAATGCGGAAAATATCCTCTAGTTTCTCAGAATTGCTATTTTAGCAATGTTTCTTGCTTAAACCTTAATTTGAAGGCAATTTTCGCTTGATTCTTGTCCAAACTGACTGCGAACAAATGTTTTTATCTGGTGCGAATTTTAATACGTCATTGCCTCCCTGTGGATACGACCTACTCCTCTGCGAGTGGTTATTTCTTCTTAAATATTGATTAGTCGATTTTTCCACCACATTCAACTGCAAATGACTTTAAAGCAAACAATCGACCAGTCTGTCACCGTACCACATGGTGTATGGAAAGGCCTGTCACCATCCTGTGGAGCTGGAGCATCGTGCCTTTTGGGCTGTGTAGAAGTGTAATTTTAACCTCGAGATCGGAGGCTACGAAAGGAAGCTCCAGCTCAGTGAGTTAGAGGAGATTAGGTGAGAAGCATATGAGAATGCAAAAATATACAAGGGTAGGACAAAAGCTTTCCATGATCAAAACATCTGGAGGAAGGAGTTCGCCCTTAACTGGCAGGATTGGATGTTTGACTCCTGACTCAAATTCTTTGCGGGAAAGCTCAAGTCCAAGTGGACTAGGCCATTTCTGGTGATCCATCTGTATCGTAATGGGGTGGTCCAAATTAGAGACCTAAAATCTGGGCACGTTTTTATGGCTAATGGTCAATTCCTCAAACCATTCTTTGCCCAGGAACCTCCTCCTGCTGACGAAATGATACATCTTCTTGAGGACGTATGACTGATGAGTTGCCCACTGGAGGTGTTAAACTCAACACGTATGCATATATGCATACCATATATACATAGCATATTTCATTTTCGCATAATGTTTTGCGTATTGTTCTGCATATTGTGTATGGCATTGCAGCAATGGAGTGAGCTGAATGATAACTCAGAACCAGTTCCAGGTCATTTCTATCCACATATGAATGGTCATTGAGCATGCATGCATATGTGTGCGGCCGTGTGTGCCTACGAGGATGCACCTGTGTGGGCGTGCGGATGTGTGGCCCTGGGAGGGCGAGGCCTGGGAGGCATTGAGCTGGTTTGGCTCGAGAAACTTTAATCAGAAATAAACTGAACTAAAATGAACTAGGCGAGGACCTAGTAGGGTCTGGTCCTACCCTGCAAAGGGTGCTGCATATCCCGAAAAAGTTTGAGCCGCAAATAATAAACCAATTTTTGGTTGAAGAGAAAAACCCGGTTCGGTTCAGCTGAAGGTTAAGGAAGAAAGGATTGGTTCAGCTAAAGAAAGAAGTGCAAAGGCTCAGAAGGTTAGGGAAATATGTTAAGGGAATAAGGTTTAGCAGCTAAGGAAGAGAAGGAAACGAAAGAAAGATGGTTAAGGAAGAAGAAGAAGAAAGAGCTAAGGAAGGAAAGGAAGAAGAAGAAATCGTAAAGGCAAAAGAGGAAGACTAAACAACAACTACGGAAAGAAGAGAGGCAAAACAGAAGAGAATAAAGGAAAGAAGAGAAGAGCTCAAGTGAATAAGAGAAAAAATAAAGAGAAGATAAAGAGAAGTAAAAGAAAGAGAGAAAGAAAGAAAGGTAAGAGAAGAAAATAGAGAGACTAAAGAACTAGGGAAAAGAAATCATTTTTCTTGCATTATTTTCAATTTCCTTTTATTATTAAATGATGTAATAAGGCATGTTTTCATTAGAACTCTTTATTGCATTCATTTCTTGGAATAAAATAGAAAATTAACATATTTACTTGTTAATAAAGTAGACCAATTGAGTAAATATGTTTTCATATGGAATTTTGCAAATTTCTTAAATTTAAATCACTTTGCGAAATTCATGTTATTAAAATTAACTTAATTATACCTCCTATGAATTGTTTTGAATTAATTGGTGAATTTAAAATAATATATACCTCTCAGCGAATGACCTGGATTCAACCAGATAAAAGTAATAAAATCTAAAACGTTAGGTTAACTTCACCCTATACTACTAAACTGACATAAATTCGAGTTAACATAAATTACTTTCATCTACACTTAATTAAGCAAAATTAGCTTAATTAATTGTGTTGAGAGAGAACGTATCATTTTAATGGCATTATTGCTGGGGAGGCAACCTTTTAATTCACTAAAACATTACTTGGTTTAATTGTGTAAAAATCATTTTGGTGCCATAGGAGTCATTTGTAATTATAACTTTTACTATTTTTGGTATTTTGTTTTAATTAGTTTTGTTTTTGTTTTGTTTTCTGTCTTCTTTTCAGGTTTACCTTTGCAGGTCTTCTCAGGAAGAAGGTGGGTTTTTGTTTTCACTGTTGCCATTATAAATACCACTGTAAGGATTTCTTTTCTTAGTCTCTACTATAGTTTGAATTGTTCCATTTAAAAATTAAAAAATACAAAAATACATCCTTTCTGACTAGCAACAGCATATTATAGGCACTCTTAAGAGTGCATTCTATCTGCTAGTATATTTTTCGATCTGACTTGGGAATTTTTATTGTTTTCCTCGCATCAGCGGGAAAACGCGCGAAAAAAATCGCATAAATCCCTGTCTTGAGAATAATAAACAAGACCACATATTTTTGAAAAGACTTAAAAAGCGGTCACTATAATTCTTTCGATATATTTTTGAAAAGATTTACTAAAAGGAGGAAAATAAAAATTATGACTTAATCTGATTGTAGAATGCATGCGGGTTTTTCTATTGCTATCTTCTATTGTATGCTATCGCACACATAGAGCAATCACTAGAGTCACACGAGTTTGAATTTTCTATCTCTCCTTTTTGCACTTCTTAGGACTTTGGTCGAAGATCAACAAGTCTATCACACTACTAGAGCCCTATGGAGCCAATAGTGAGCGGTCTCGATCCTAGACCTTAGACCTTTGAGCCTTAAGGATGCGCACTTGCATAGACACAGGATTAGGACGTGTATTCTGATACTGTTACTATACTTGTTTGTGTCCAAATTATTTTTGCGTATCTTGGGAATCTCTTCTTCCCTTTGAAAGAAGAGAAAAACCCATGTCTTTTGCGTTGTTTTGCAGGTTTTCGTGCTGCTATTTTTTCTATGGTGTGAGTGTGCCTTTGCACATTTTTTTCATTTTATGGATGGGAGGTGATCCTTGCATCCACCTCTTGTAACTTCTTTGACAGGTGATCCTAGACCGGTTGCAGATAGGCAACCACTTATTTTCCCGTTTGATCCATCTAATTCTTTGGAACAAATGCAGAACCAAAATTCCGAGATCCCTTCTTCTGGTCAGGGGGAGATGCCACCTTTTGTTGTTCATGAGGTGCTCCTAAACTAGAATCTTAGGATGCTTGAGCAAACTAGACAAATAAACCTATTAACAGCAGCCCTAAACAATTTATAGAATCTTCAAACCTGTCCTCCACCTCAACCTGAGGTGGGTTTTGACCTTCCTGATTTACCGATTAATCGTCCAAGGCCTCTACTCAGAGACTACTATAATCCATCTAATGCACAAGTAGAGCCTAATGTTAAGATTCCTATTGGGGAGAATGATCCTGAATTGAAGCCGAATATTATAGGTCTAATCCCTCATTTTCACAGATTTGCATCCGAAGATCCATTTCAACATATTGAAGATCAAAAGCATCTATCTCAAACTCTTGGACCTCGAAAGCAAAATAGAGAAATCCTACTTATGAAGATGTTTTCTTTTTGCCTTAAAGACAAAGCAGCTTATTGGTATAGAACGATTGCAAGACCAATCTCAACTTAGGCTGAACTCGAATCTGCATTCTTGAAGAAATTCTTTCCTATTGGTTGGACAAACGCTTTAAGGCAAGCAATCACTACTTTCAATCAAAACCAAGGAGAACCAATTCATGAGGCATGGGAACGCTTTCATAAATTACAAAGGAAATGGCCACATCATGACATCCCTCGTTGCCAACTAATGAATATCTTCTACTATGGTTTACAAGAGGGCATTCGCAATCTAGTCATGTCTCCTATGGAGGGAATTTTCTAAATTGCAATGCAGAATTCGCTTCAGAATTATTTGAAGGGATGGTGGAAAACTCGATCAGTAACGCATCTCTATAGCAATTCACGCGGGGCACAAACACAACTCATCAGAATCCACAAAAGGGCATTCACGAGATCGGTAATCCATCTAGTTCAAAGGATTTGGAAATTATTGCAGAGAAACTGGACAAAGTAGATATCGTAGCAAAGCAACTCGACGAGGTCAGAAATACGATGAATACTCTTATGCCTCTACTTGCTACGAATCCCACGTATTCACCTATTTTGCAAATTCCCACAGGAAAGGAATTTGTGAATAATCTGGATTCTAGAGATCAATCTTCATTAGGTTTTCTATCTACTCGTAGACTAACCCAAGGAGGAACCTTTGTCCCACAATCTTACCCACCGTTTTCCCTGCCCTTACCTTTTGTAGAAAACATGCCTTATCCTCTAGATTTAAATGCCATTCAGGGATACACACCAAGATCAAACCCATATTCAAATTCCTATAATCCTAGATGGCGTAATCACCCCAATTTCTCTTGGTCTGACCATTCACAAAGACCATCATATCCGACTCTGACCTGGCAAAACCTGCCTACATTGTCATTTTAGCTACATAATGCAAGGCCATTTTATGCGGGTTTGCAAAACCCCGTAGGGTCAAATAGAGATTCACAGTTAGACCAAATTTTGAGAGTTGTGACTGAGAGCCAACAACAAAATGCTAAGGCTGTTGCTGAAGTCCAATGACAATGTTCGGCAGAATTGGCCGATCTTAGGGGCCAAATCACGCAGTTAGCTGAATCTCGTTAGCTTGGGGCCCTTCCATCCTAGCCAATTCCAAACCCTAGTAATATCCAACAGAGACAACACACGGGAGTACAAAATCCGAATCAGGGACATGTCCATCTCCTTAATCAATTACCCTTGAATCCAAATCTGAATCAAAATCCAAATCCACCCTCTTCTAATCATGATTTTGAGTATCTTAATCAATAGCAATCACTTTCAAATCAACCTTTAATCAATAATTCATCTTTCCAAATCAATAAGCATCTTCTTCTTCATCAGCTTCTCATGCAGGCATTAACTCTGTTACAACCCGCCGTGAAAGTTCCACTAGGGATCTAGTTTATCCAAGGAACCTATCCCAAGACCCTAGTACATCTAGAACGACCCCTATTTCTACATCTGGAAGAGGTGCAGAACCCGATCCTGCAATTCCCGCTAATTCGTGAGATCTGGGAAATACCTCAGTAGAATAGGAAATCCACACCCCATTCCCAAAAGCTTTGAAGAAGACTAAGAAACAAAAACAACCTGTTACATTAGATGAAGATTTGATTAGGATTTTTGAATAGGTACACATTAATATCCCACTCCTAGATGCTATCAAACACATTCCGACTTACGCAAGATTTCTTAAGGAATTGTGTACTCCAAAGCGTAAGTCAAAGAAAGGAAGCACTGTGGTACTTTTAGATCATGTGACCTCTATAATTTCAGGTATGCTTCCATTGAGAAAGAAAGACCCAGGATCTCCATTTATTTCCTATATAATTGGGGGTCCATGTTTTGATAGAGTCCTCCTAAACTTAGGAGCATCTATTAACCTCATTCCTTTATCTTTGGTAAAACATTTCAAAATAGAAAACCTTAAGTCTACCAATGCGACTTTACAATTAGCCGATAGATCTATTAAGTCACCTAAAGGAATGTTGGAGGATTTAATTGTAAGAGTTCGGGATTTTTACTTCCCTGTAGATTTTATTGTCCTTGATATGGAAGTACCCGAACACATTAAAGACACCCCAACTATCTTAGGGAGACCTTTTTTGGCTGTTGCAAAGGCCAATATTGATTGTGAATTTGGAAAGATTGAATTGAAATTTGGGGAGAAGACAAGTAAGTTGGATATATTTAGAGCTCCTAGTGGATTGGATTGTGAATGGATTAAGGAAACAAAATCTATTGCAGCTTTTGAGGATAACATTAGTTCCTTAAAACTAGAGAGCACACCTTTTGATATCCCTACCCTCAAAGCAATGAAATCCTTTTGCTAGAATCTTTACTCAATCATGAATTTGAATCTTATGAATCAAGTAACTCACTTCTCGCAATTGAAAATCCCGCCCAAAATCCTGCTGTTGATTCTACTCTTGTATTAGAATTAAAACCATTGCCTAACAATCTTAAATATGTCTATCTTGAATCTGATCAAACATATCCTGTAATTATCAACTCTCATCTATCTGAATCACAAGAATCCAAATTGATCAAGGTTCTTCAAGATCACAACAAGGCAATTGGGTGGACTATACATGATCTCACCGGGATTTGCCCCAATTTTTCTACTCATCGCATCTATATTGAAGATGGGGCACGACCTTCAATAGAACCTCAAAGACATCTAAATCTGAATTTAAAGGAGGTTGTTAAGAAAGAGATAATCAAGTGGCTTGATGCTAACATTATCTATCCCATATCTAATAGCCCTTGGGTGAGTCCAATTCAAGTGGTACCTAAAAAGGCAGGACTCACCGTAATTATGACTGAATATGGGGAAACCATTCCCACACGAATTGCGAATTCGTGGCGAGTTTGTATTGATTATTGTAAGCTGAATACTATTACAAAGAAGGACCATTTTCCTTTGCCATTCATTGATCAAATCCTTGAGAGATTAGCTGGTAATAGGTTCTTCTGCTTTCTAGATAGTTACTCCGGATATATTCAAGTAGCAATCTATCCAGAACATCAAGAGAAAATGACTTTCACCTGCCCCTTCAGAACCTTTACTTTCCGAAGAATGCCATTTGGGCTTTGCAACACACCTGCGACTTTTCAGCGTTGCATGTTAGCCATTTTTACTGAAATGGTGGGTGAATATGTGGAAGCTTTTTTAGATGATTTTTCAGTCTTCAGGGAGACATTTGATATTTGCTTGGATAATTTTTCGAAGGTTCTTAAGAGATGTATTGAAGTAAACCTTATCCTTAGTTGGGAGAAGAGCCATTTTATGATTCCAAAGGGGAACGCACTTAGCCACCTTGTGTCTAAGCGAGGTATCCAAGTAGATCGAGATAAGATCAATTAAATTGCAAATCTTCCAATTCTTGACTTGATCATAGGCATTAGATCATTTCTCGGGCATGTGGGATTTTATAGGAGATTTATACTTGATTTTTCAAAAATTGCCCGACCACTCAAAAACCTCCTCACAAAGGATGCTACTTTTGATATGTGTGAGGAGTGTATCTCAGCATTTGAAACTTTGAGAGACAAAGTTACACAGGCTCCCATCTTGCAACCACCTAATTGGGATTTGCCATTCGAAATCATATGCGATGCATCAGATTTTGCAATAGGAGCTGTTTTGGGATAGAAAATTGAGAAGAATCTGGTAGTAATTTACTATGCTAGTAAAACTTTGAATGAGACACAAAGGAATTACATAGTTACAGAGGAGTTACTAGCAATAGTATTTGGATGAGAAAAGTTTAGATCTTATATACTCGGATCTCAAATCATTGTGTACTCTGATCACTCAGCTATCCGACACCTTCTATCCAAGAAGGACACGAAACCTAGGTTGATAAGATGGATCTTGCTTTTGCAAGAATTTGACCTAGAAATTTGTGACAAGGCAGGTCGACAGAATGTTGTTGCAAACCATCTTTCCTGCCTTCTTTCTGATAGAATTGAACCATCTCCTCCAATTACTGAACACTTCCCTGATGAACATCTTTTGACTATATCCTCAGATCTTCCTTGGTATGTAGATATTGTTAATTATTTGGTTACACATCAATTCCTGCTACACTGGGATGGGAATCACAAATCACGACTCAAAGTAGAAGCCAAATACTATTTTGGGAAGATCCGTATCTTTTTTGACTTTGTAATGATCAAATCATCAGGTGTTGTGTCACTTCTTCTGAGATTGATTCTATCCTATCTTTTTGTCATTGATCAGTCCATTTTAATGGATTATTGTTACGCCTAAGTTAACTCTATTCTTACTAATTAGGTTTGTTAATAACTACAGTTATAGAATGTTTGCATGCATCATTATTTAAGTTTACATCTATTCTATTACATTCTATAACTTGGTATGTAATTATTTTATGTTTTATTGCTGTAAGAATAATGTTGGGAAAAGAACAGGGGGGTGAAATGAATTTCCCCCAACAAACCGTCGCCTCAACTGAGCCTTCCTTAACCTCCAGCCGGCCTAAACACCTCCCCAACAAGCTGCCGACCAAATTTAGTAAGGGATTTAAAAATCCCTTGACTTACAAATGGGGGAGGAGATAAAAGGCTCCTGGCGAGAGGAGGGGGTCTTCGCCTTCTTTCCCCCTGAGGGGATATCTCTTCTTCTCCACCTTCCCCACTATGGAGAGGGCAGGCACTGTGGAACGAGCAAGCACCGCATGCCACCACCAGCTTCCACCGCAAGCGTGCACTGCCTTCACATTCCACCGCATGCTTGCAGGCAGCCAAGTGTCCTTGCAAGCCTGCAGCCGTGCCCCATCACTCGCACTACTACCCTCACCATGCCAAGTAGCCTCCAATTCCACCTCACTGCCACAGCTGCGCCTTCACCTCCCACCGCGTGCCTACAACTGCGTGCACTGCCACTGCACGCACTGCACTGGTCTCTTCCATGGTGCTGCCTTGCCGCAGTGCTCCTAGCCAAATGCCCACAGGCTCCGCACCAAACACCCACAGGCGCCCACGCCAGCACCCACCTGTAGCTGTGCCCGCACCCTTGCACGCCCTGCAACCACGCCAGCTTGCCTCCACACGCGCAATCGCCTCCAAGCGGGCACCCTCAGACAGCGCAACATCCTCAGAGCACGCAAGGATGTGCATTGCAGATCGTGCCTCTCGCCTTCTTCGTCTTCCTCGTTCTTCCACTGCTGCAACGAAGAGACGAACCCACTACCGCAACTGCGCCCGTGCCCTTGCACGCAGCACACCTTGCACCTTACGTACCCTCAGACCACGTAGCACCCTCAATGCACCCACGCGCAAGCGCGCAACCACAGGCCACGCCACAGGCAGTGCACACAACCATGCGACAGAACACAACACAGGCGACGCACCTCCACCGTCTAGCTGCCACCATCCACCTCTGGCCACCGCGCCACCTCCGTTACGATGCCTGGCCTCCGACGCACCTCCACCCAACTCCAGCCGGTCGATGATCGCCGCTCCACGTGCATGCAAAAGCGAGAAGGAGATTCCCCTATTCCCCCCCCCCCATTTTTTTTTGAAACAGTGAGGAAAGCTATTGTGAGACGATAGCAATCCAGAGGGTAATATATTTCAAATTAAACAAAACATTACAAAACAGATCCCCAACTATGTATGAGAGACTAGCACTCATTTACAATTATCTCACACTGAATTGGTCTCTCCAGAAATAGCTTTTCATTTCTCACCCTCCATGCACACCACAAGGTGGCGGCCATACACCTGTATGGTCATCCAGGTGTATTAAACCTCTGCCAAAGGGACTCCCAGGTAGGCAGAGGTCCCAGGAAAATTTTCCTCCATAGCCTGTCTGTGACCAAGAATGAAGAAAAGATATGAGATGCATTGTGAGTGTGTAATCCATAGAGATGACAGGCATTCAACATTGTCCCCATTCTTCTATGTCTAAGGTCACTCGTGATCAGGCCTTCCCTCATGCAAAGCCATAAGAAGATTTGCACTTTCATTGGAATCTTCAATAGCCAAATTTTCTTATCAATCAGGTCACTCTCCTCATTTGTGTTTGACCTGATAATCCTTTCATAAGCCTGCTACACTGAAAATTTCACATTCCAGCCATATGTATCAGCTGCACCTTGTTTGGGATGAATCTGCTGCAACGCAGATACGAAGTCTGCCTGCCCTCCCATTACCATGTACCTATTCTACATAAATTAGACCCTTCCAACCTCCAGCAGTTCCTTACAGTAGACCATAGGTTGCTAATAGTAGCTTCTTTGTCTGTAGATGAGGCATATGCTCTTGGATAGGCATCTCTTAGCATCCCGATAGTTGACCACTGCTCAATCCACAAGCTGAAGTCACAGCCATCTCCAAGCCTAGGCTGCATCAAGTGCCAGTTGCTTTTGATTGCAAGGATAACTGATCTCCAAAAAGGGGATGGTTTGGCTGCATGTAGCCTCTTCAATGCACTATTGGAGTCACCATAACAGTCTCTGATTAGGTCTGTCCAGATTTCATCCTTGCCCTCAAAGATCGTGATTACCCATTTGATCAGAATAGCTTCATTGAATTCCTTAAGTGCCATAATCCCCAATCCACCTATTTCCTTTGGCCTGTAGATCTTATCCCATTTCACAGGCTACATGAAACTCCCCACATGACCTGCCCCTTTCCAAAAGAATTCCTTCTGCATTACGTCCAACCATTTCAAAATAGATTTATGGAACACTAGGATGGAAGTTATGACTGAGTTTAGGATAATTAGTCTCCCACCCTTTGACAAAAATTTGCTACTCCACCCTTTCAGTTTGACAGATACCTTATCAAATAGAACATTCCAATCATTCTTCTTCATTTTTGTAGCTCTTAATGGTAGTCCCAGATATTTAATTGTGAGCTTAGACCAAGGTGTACCCAATGTAGTCTCAAGAGTCTTTTGTTCCTACTCATTCATGCAAAAGCATATCAGAGTAGACTTTTCTCTATTCAATTTCAAACCTGATATATCTCCAAAATTCTTCACCATATGCCCTAAAGCAAGGGTAGTAGAATTGGACCCTTCCACAAAAAAAATTGTGTCACCTGCATACTGTAAAATAGGAGCCAAGGACCTCCTGTTGGAAAGTGAATACCCTCCGATGACCCCCACCTCCATCATTTTGCATGCATATCTTGCGAGCCCATCAACTGCAAGGTTAAAGATCAAGGGGGCTAGAGGACATCCTTGTCTAACCCCACATTGAGGTTGAATCCAAGCACCACATGGTTTCCCATTGATCAGCAGGGAGAAGAAAGTAGTTGTGATACATCGCTTCATCCACTGGATCCATAGAGGGGGGAAACCTCTCCTTTTGAATACCTCCCAAATGTATGGCCATAAAATCGAATCATATGCCTTTTGGAAGTCAACTTTCCACATAAATGCCTTACATTTCCTTCTGTGCCATCCACTCACCATTTCTTGGGCCATAATGAAAGATTCTTGGAGGGATCTATTGGGTAAAAAGGTAGACTGCACAGGGTGAATCAAGCTTTGTAGAGCAGTTCTTAGTCGGTTTGCCAATATCTTACTCACCACAAGGTCGATGGAGTTCGATAGAGAAATACGTCTGATGTCTGAAAACTTCTCAGCTCCCATAGTCTTCGGCAGTAAGAAAAGATATGACTTATTGATCTTATTGAAACCTGCATTGCCCTTCTCAAATTCTCTTATGACTTCCATCACCTCCTTGCCAATCACGCTCCACAATTCTTTATAGAAGAACACTTGTATCCCATCAGGTCCTGTGGAACCTTCCATATTAAGCTCTTTAATAGCATTCAAGGTTTCCTGTTCAGTGATGGTTGCTGTCAATTGAGAGGAATGATCACTTGTAACTATTGGTGCATCATTCACAGCCATCCTCCACTCCCCTCTCTTTGTTGCCCGAGAAGCCCCCCTGTAGTACCTGATAGCTTTAGTCCTTATGTCGTGCATAGAGGATAGTCTGTGTCCATCTTTGAGAATGGAAGAGATATAATTTACATGCCTCCTAGAGCTGGCTGCAAGGTGAAAGAATTTGGTGTTGGCATCTCTGTCCTTGAGCCATAATTGTCTTGATCTCTCCCTCCAATCAATCTCCTATTTGAAATCTTCTTCCACTACCACCCCCTGCCACATTTTTCTATCTGCAATCTCCTCATCAGATAGAGGACCTGCTACTTCCTTAGAATCCAGCTTCTGGATTTTGTTTAGAGCCTCTACCCACCTTTGTTGCCTCAATGTGTTCACAGTATCACCATACTCTTTCAGAACTATACGTAGGGATGCCAACCTGATAGTAGCTGAGCCCTCCACCTATTTAGCCTGCCACCATGAGTTGATCATCTGACGGAATCAAGGTTCTCTCGGCCAAGATTTTCTAAGTTTGAAGTATGAGCCTACTTGGATCTCTTCACCACTATCCCAAACCAAACGAGTTTGGTCAGAGAAAGGGCGGTCTAGGCCAACAACACTTGACATTTGAAATCTATCAAGGATAGTCACATTTCCAAAAAATCTACCAATTTTTGATAGTAAGCCATTACCATTACACCAAGTGAACTAAACTCCTGATGATGGATATTCATTCAGGTTAAGGGATTGAACTACCAACTAAAAACCAACAGCTGAACCGTCTGTGGCACCATATGGCCTGTCTGTCCCTGTCAGCACACAATTGAAGTCTCCTATCAGCCAAGCTTCCCCTTACACCAATTCGGCCACAGCAGCCCAATCCTCCCAGAGTTCCTGTCTCATAGATGCAGCACAAGGACCATACACACCTGTAACCCAAATAATGTCATGCCCTAGTGAGTTTGGAACTTGCAATTCATTAGATGTCTAGCCTTGTGTACTTCCAAAATGTGTGCCCAAGCCCTTCTCCACCAAATAACAATGCCCCCCGACCTACCATGTGCATTAAGCATCACACATTCATTCGCCCTTGCAACCACCAAGTCATTCCATACTCTATCAGACTCATTCTCAATGTGAGTCTCTTGAATGATCGCACAATCTATCTCCCACTCTCTCAAGTATCTCATCAAAGAAGCACTCCGGCTTTTGTCACACAACTCGCACACATTCCATGTGAGGATTCTCATCTTCCTTCACGAGATCCCTCCTCCATTTGATTCTGACATTTACATACCTACATAATCACTGCAACTTTGTTTTCATCCAGAAGTAGATCAGCCTTTGATTTCCTCTACCTAAGGCTATAGGGTGACCTACCCTTACCAGATTTGGTACTAGATCCAGTACGAAATTTTAGACCCTCCGCCTCTTGCAACCTCTATTGGACCATCAAAGAGTTAGGCAAAATCTCTCGCAACACCTGCACCTCATTGTCAAAAGCATATGGTTGTACACTCCCTACATCTTCAATCACAGGCCTTGTTGTTTCCATCCTTATTAATTCCTCCTTCTCCTCAGCCATCATCTCCCCCTTTTCCCCCAGGTGATGGTCCTTGCACTTTTTGATAGATGAGGACTCTTCTGGAGAAGGCCTACGCAAGACCTGCAGGTTCACCTCTTCAATAGCTTCTAAATCAGATGGCTTGTCCTGCATCTTCTTCGTAAGAATGTCACCCACTGTGAAACTCAGCAGCAACAGCCAAGAATTACCCCCACATCTCAGAATCAGTTTGTTAGGGATTGAACCTGATTTGAAAACATCAACCATCACATTCAGAGTCCGTCCATCACCCTCCATCAGCCCTACTTCCGCACCTTCTACCATTAAGGCAAATCCAGATATCATGATCGCCACCACCTCCCTAGACCTCAGGAGTAGCGGTAGACCCTTGATCTCAAGTCTCCCCGACCGAGATCCTAACCTCTGAGGTGGTCTCTCCAGCAAGGCTCCATCAAAAGGAGAGACCGACCTCCAAATCACTGTTAGGCCATCATGAAAGCTTGATTGAAAATGCAATCTTTCGACATCCACCATCCCCAATCCAAAAAGCACAAAACGTGTAGGTGACAGGAAAGTGATCTGCCATGAGTTAGTCGAGGGGGAGAGAGAGCTTACCAGATTGGTCAGGTTTTCTGAGGTCAAGCTATCGGTCATTACCTCTCCGGTCAGTGCCCCTCTGAGGATCAACTCTGCTGCTCTAATGTTCTCGGTCATAGGGACCTTAACATTGACCGTATGACCCCCATAGGTACGAGGGGGGGTGGTGGTGGTGGTGGCGGCTGTGCCCTAACATTCAAAACTCCAAAGCGTAAATTTGGCCGGCCCTTCATCTGCCCCCCAGATATCTTACATGATTCTCGCCTGTGGCCATAACTACTGCACGCCAAGAACACAATGGGAGAATGACAAATAGCCGCCATATGGCCCCACCACCGGCACCAGAAGCACATGATCCTTCTGTTATCCCTTGCACTCCCTCTATTTGTCCTCCTCGAATCCACCGCCCTTCTGCCAAATTCAACAGATTCTCACCTCTCCTTCCACCTCCATGCCCTAGACCTCCATGTAGTCCAGCCCTCATCTTCCCTGACTCTACCACCGGCCGCCACAAGGTCACCTACTACCAGCATTGTTTGCGATGACGACTAGTGAAAATGTATCGATTGCTAATTCATTCAAAATTACTATTCACTTATTACTATTTTCTGCTATTAAAATTTGCTAGGTATGCCATTTTTAAAATTACTATTCACTTATTTATCTTATTATTATATTGTGATAGAATTGCATGAATGATCCTTAATTGTAATAGAATTGCATGCAGTCACATTACATTCATCTCATGACTAAGCTATCATGTATCTTTGTTATGGGGAACAAATTCTGATTTAGTTAAATTTGATGAAGCTTGTTAGTATTAAGATAGCAATTCTGGTATTTCCATGGTGGTGATTTTGCATGTGCACCCTCAGAGTCTTGGTTAATTATCTATATTGAGAATTTATGCTAGAAATGAGAACACAAATTAGCATGAGCATCCGTTGATATTCCCGATTACTTGATGCATCATTACTCATTTTTGATTGGTTAATTCCTCCCTGTGGTGATGACCTAACTATTCGTGGTTAGATTCTGAAAATTAAAATGTTTTGAAAAGCAATTTTCTACTACAGGATTAAATATAATGAGACATCATTTCATGTTAAAGTTTTCAACGAAAACGAAGAT
This sequence comes from Thalassia testudinum, assembly GCA_037157565.1. Taxonomy (NCBI): domain Eukaryota; kingdom Viridiplantae; phylum Streptophyta; class Magnoliopsida; order Alismatales; family Hydrocharitaceae; genus Thalassia; species Thalassia testudinum. Next base: position 122,261,080 of record JAZHRO010000014.1, on the reverse strand, counting down.
CACTCTTTCAGTCATGACCAGGCTTGTGGTGGTCACTTTTCTGGTAGAAAGACCATTGCAAAAATTCTGCAATGCGGGTTTTGTTGGCCCACGTTATTTGTCGATTCACAGACTTATTGTAATGCATGTAGTCGCTGCCAAACTCTTGGTGGCATGTCACAAAAACACATGATGCCTCTAAACCCAATTATAGTCTATGAAATCTTTGATATATGGGGCATAGACTTTATGGGTCTGTTTCTATCCTCTTTTGGCTTCCACTACATTTTACTTGCTATTGATTATGTTTCCCATTGGATTGAAGCCATACCCACACGCACAAACGATCATCGAGTTGTCATTCCTTTTATACAGAGTCATATTATCGCTCGTTTTGGGGTACCTCATGCCATTATTTCTGACGGTGGTTCCCATTTTATTAATGCCCAATTTAGAACTCTACTTAGAAAATATGGGGTTACACATCGTATTTCTACACCTTATCATCCCCAGACTAATGGGCAAACTGAGGTCTCTAATCGAGAGATCAAAAAGATCCTTCAAATGACAATCCGACTCGATAGGAAGGATTGATCTTCCCATTTAGATGAGGCTTTGTGGGCTTATTGGACTGCCCACAAAACACCAATAGGCATGTCACCATACAGACTTGTTTACGGGAAACCCTGTCATCTTCCCATAGAAATTGAACACAAGGCTTATTAGGCAATTAAAGCCTATAATTTAGACCTCATGAAGGCTGGTGAACATCGTAGGTTGCAGCTTAGTGAACTTGAGGAATTACATCATGATTCCTATGAGAGTTCAAAGCTATATAAGGAAAACTTAAAGCCTTCCACGATATATATATTTCCCACAAATCCTTTACACCTGGTCAGAATGTGTTGCTGTTTGATGCCCGTTTGAAACTCTTCCCTAGTAAACTTAGATCTAAATGGAAAGGGCCATTTATTGTTGTAAGAGTCTTCGACAACGGATCTGTCAAAATCACTGAACCCAATAAGGATCAACCCTTCAAAGTCAATGGTCAACGTTTAAAACCTTTCTTGGAATCACATCCTCTGGGTCTTGTTGGAGAATGTTACACACTCCACTAGGGTTTGCCACCATCATCCACCCATATTGTACATAGCTGTTTCCTACTTTATACTTTTTGTTTCCTATGCACTTTCTCTGATTTTTCACTTCAACATATACTAATTACCTTCATTTAGTTCGACTGACCACTATGACCTTTGGTCAAACTTGAAATCATCCACACAGAGATCAGTGATCTCTATTGGACTCCTTCCATCACCCTATACTAAATGAAGTGTAATATCTTTTCACCCTTCTTACAATGAAGACAATGTAAAATCTTGGCTTGGGGGGTGCAAAGTGAAGTTTTCACTTAAAGTGTATGTGTAGATAAAAGATATAAGAAAATACATAAAAATTAAATATCCAAGAAATTTAAAAAAAAGAATAGAAATGCCAAAAATTATAAAAACTTCAAAATAAAAAAGTTCATAAAAATTTGAAAAATTTTGTAAAATTCATAAAAATTGGAAAATTTGTAGACATAAAAATGAAAATACATAAATACAAAAATTTGAAAAATGAAAATTTATAAAAATAATAAAAGGGGCATTTTCATTTAGAATAAAGAAAAGATGAAAAAAATATATTAATGTTTAAGAGCTTAGTTTTCCTTTTAGGTCAGAAACTAAAAACTATATAAAATACATATAGAGTATTTAAGAGCATTAAATTCTTATTTAGTTTCTTATTTAAAACATTTTGTAAAAACACACTTTTGTTTCAAAAATTTTAATAAGATTTTATTTCAATTAAAATCTTTAAATCTTTAAGCTTTACTTTTCTTTTCTTACCCTGAAATTAAGAAACTAAGGTGTATTAAGTTTTAAACTTAAGTTTTGGGATTAAATTGTAACTTTCTAATCAAATAGATTAAGTAATTTTTTAGCTTTTTGAAAATTTTATTTTATCTTAAAGTTAAGTAAAAGGCCAGATATTCAGAGTTAATTAAATAGAGAGCTAGTAGAATTTTAGTTTACAAGTCTTTCAGGCTAAAGACATATAGCTGGACTTGGTAAATTTTGTCTTGACAGATCCTATAGGAGGAAACTAAGAATTTAAAGAACCTGAGAGTGAAGGGCTTTGTTGTCCAAGCTCTGGTTTGAGAGCTAAGAAACCTAAACATCTAAATTCACACACATAGAATTATCTTGTTGGCATCTGAGACCACGAAAACACAGAGGTTAAGTGATCGATTCTGAATCCTCCTTAGTCTAAGGATTTCTGTGGGGCGATTCTTGAAAGGGTGAAGGATGTGACACTCACCTAGAGAAAGGATTTGGAGAATAATACTAGTAAGAAAATTGAGAAGCGGGAGAAAAAAGAAAAAAATAAAATAAAACACCCCGCAGTTAAGTGCCTTGTTACAAATGGGTACTTATGCAGTTTTTCTACATAAGAAATAAACCATCTCAGTACAAAAGGATGCTACCCTCCCTTCCATTAAATAAAAGAACACCTTGCTACATATGGGCGTTCTAGCCTATAGAAAAGTTGAAAAAAAATATGGAGAAAAAAATAACTAGGAATAAGAGACCCAGTGGTCCACCGAGGAGATATACACAAAAAGTGTTGACCTCGAGATAGAAAACTGGTAAGGAGAAAGTAAGCAAACCTGAGTAAGGCCAAGCCAAAGGCTTGAATTAGAATAATCTGGATTGGGAATTGATATCTTAAGATCTGGATTTTTGAACCTTTGGATGCCTTTAGGACAACTCTCCTCACAAAGCACAGATGCTTTAAAATCATAGCTACTGAACCTTGGTATTGGGCAATGAAGCCTAAGAAATCGGGTTTTGATGATTTGTAGTTGAAACCTAAAGGAGAAGAATTGACAAAATCCTAGGTCTAGAAGTTGTTCTTAGTGCTGTAGGCTAGTAGGTTAGAGTTTTACTACTCTAAGTTTGATTAATAATGAGTATCTAGTTAATTTGCTTAAACTTATATTAATAGAAGTCAAATATCATAGACAAAGGATTAACTTAAGTCTTTTGAGTTTTTGAGTTAAATTTAATTCCCAACTCTTAGGTTTTGTTTTCTTGAAACACTTTGTATTCTAAGTTTGGGTTAAAATTAGTGATAAAGAATAAGAGATTTTTAAGAATTCTAATTGCTAATAAAATTCTTGTTAACAACATTGCTTTTAAGTGTGTTTTGAAAATGTTTTGAGTATAAGTCTAAGTAAGAAAATTTTCACGAAATACTCTGTATATTAATTATTTATATTAAATCTAAACAAATTCCCTAACATAAGCTTTCCTCTACATGGTTCTTATTTATATTACTTTAAATCATCATATTCTTAGTTAATTTTGCTAAGGTCTAGCAAAACTTTGGCTTGGGGGTATGATGAGAAGCTCATCATGATCTCTAATTACCCCTAATTAACTAGTCTTCCTAGTTAATTAGCTAAGAAAATGTGAATATATGGGTTAATTATTAAATAAGGGATATATAGTAAAGGACCTTAAAATAAGTTTAAAATGCTATTTTATCATCCAACTAATGTTATTATAATCTAATTAACAATTGGACTCGAAATATTGCTAATCATTCATTTAATTAATACATTAACTAACGTAAGCATAATATATATACCTAAGTATGTAAGAACTTAAGTAAAGTTACCTAATTAAATAAATTAATCTAAGAAAGCCAATAATGTAAATTCAAGGTCTAAATATAATAATTACCTTATTTATATTCATATATAAAAAGTTGAAAAAGATCTAAATTAAAATAAACCTTGAAAACCTGAGTTTACATTTTGGTCCTTACATTTCATTCCAATCGGGTCCTTATTTTCCATTTAGGTCCTTAGGATTCACTGCAAATAGGTCCTTGACTTCTTCTCTTCAACCGATTAAACGGCTAACGACCAAAGGTGTAGCCACCGCACGATCACCACCCATTCGATGTCATTTCTTCTTCTCCAAGCTCCCAAAGCTTGCGCTCACCATCCCATCTTCATCCATCAATTTGGATAACACTTTTATACTAATTTAGGGTTGGAGATAACTTCACCGTCGTCGGAGAAGACGTCAGTGGTTATCCTCCTCCTAGCCTCAATCACATCCAAATTCCACCTCCTTCTTTGTCGCCGTCGACTATAAATACCCCCTAACCCCCCTGATTTCTTCCAAGTTGGTTCCCTTCCCTCTTCTTCACTGCAGCCAACTCGATAGGCTATTCCGTCTACAACTCCGGGAAATCTTCCACCACATAATCCGACTTCCTCCATCCATCTTTTTTGGCTCTGGAACTCTGGAAAGGTCAGCTGTGTCTCTGGACATAGGCGCTGACTAAGGAGATCCTCTGCTTCACCTCACAGCTGCCGCTGGAGATCTTCCAACTACCCTCTGATTTCACTCCTCCGTCATCAGCCGTCGATGGAGTTCTTATGACCCGTTCGTCCAGGTAGCAGTAGGACAGGAGTAGGAGTAGGAGTAAGATAGTTTAGATAGTTAGTTAGGTAGGTGGTTAGCTATGATGTCAAATTTCAGATTTCATCTTCCTCAACTGTGACAAGCTCCTTGAGCTTGCCAGAGCCTTAATTTTGTCTTTTGAAACCACTGATCATCTTCTATCTTCCACGATCATTTCTATCATGTTTAATTCCTAATTTGATCACTAATTTGCCTAATTCACATCCACCTTCATCAACTACTTCTGCTATCCATGGCAGTAGTAGTTAACCTAATTCCACCTCCATTGGATCCTCCATCATCTATTCATCACTAAAGGATCCTAATTATCACTATAATTTGAGTAAATATCATATATAATTTAAATGCCTATTTCTATTTAAGCTCCTGAGCTTACTGTCAATGGTGGCTCAGGAGTAGTTAAAACCTTAAATTGACTATATATTTATGATCGCAATTACTCTTTGACTTGTCTTGACCACTCAATTGAGTGGGAGATTAAGTCCTAAGCTTCAACAAACTCAAATATTACAAAATGAATTTACTGTTAAATATTAATGCTAATGAGTAAATGAAGAAATTAATGTGATCCTGAGGTTCCTTGTAACCTCAAGAATCTTTTCAAGTCGAAAGTGGCATGATTTTTCATTCTGTGCATAATTTTCATCTTTTTCTGGACTCACCGGAGCTCGTGTTCTTCAGCCTATTAAATTTGATGAGAAACTCCAGATTGATGTAATATGGATCACTAATCATTATGCGGTCATTTATTTGGGATTTTAATGATTGGAGTTGCACATAAGGATTCATCTTCTTCAACTCCGGTGGAGTTGGAGAAGTCTGTCAGAAAGCTTAAAGTCACATTTAATGGATCTAGAAGCTTCAGTGCAATGCACTGAAGTCATTCATGCCCTTAGAGCACTGTAACAACCTCCTGATTGCTCTGACGAACAAACTCCATTTAGAGTTTAGGCGACGAGTCTGAAACCCTAAAATCCTAAGTTCAATCATCTATTCAGAGGTCTGAGCAAGTTCCTGAGGATGAAAGGATGTTATTCTAGGATTTAATTACTTGAGGAAAGACTTAAAATAGAAAGTCAAATATGAAGGCTTTCCAGTCAAACCTGAGCTTGATACCTTAATTCTGAGTTCAATCTATTGAATTGAGGAGCTTGAATTGACTCTGAGATTCATTTGAATGATTTTAAAGTGAATTGGATGAGCTCTGTTGGGTAATACATTTGGATTTCAATAACTGTCAGTTTGGGTTGTTCTTGAACCCAAACTGTTGGCAGTAGATTTAGGATGAGTTTTGAATGTGATTTTTGCCCAGATAAGTTTGTAACAACCTATAGAATTTGTTTCAATCGATTAAACATGACTGCAGCTGTCTATTAGGCCTTTTTCATGTTTGATTTCACTCTCTGAAGCTTTTAGAGAAGCTTCGACTTTCTTTGCATTTCCTGAAGTCTTTAAGAGCTTGAAGACCACACTTGAAGCTGCAGAATTATCTATAGAACCTATTTAGACCCTTAGCTAAGAGCTTAAGTCCAACTTGTGGACTCTGCAGCATTGAAATCATTTCCAGGCTAAAAATACCTATAGAAAACCTATAACTTTGCTCTTCAAATCAAAGAAGAAATCCTCCCCTTAACATTAAATTGACAGTGTAATCATATAGAGCAACTCAAGAGCTTTCCAACAAGCTTTTGTTTGCTTGAATTGGAGCTCTGAGCTAGGAGTTATCCCCATTTGAAGTTCCCTCCGGAAGGGGGAAACATAGTCCCACATCAGCAAGTGACGAGCAGCCGCCTTGGTACAAAAGGAATTCTTTGCATGGGCTTCTCGGTCATGAGCACTTGGTGCATTGATACGAATGGTCACTGAGCATGCGTGTGTGTGTGCAGGTGTGTGTGCCTATGAGGGTGCACCTATGTGGGCGTGCGGATGTGTGGCCCTAGGAGGGTGAGGCCTGGGTGGCGTTGAGCTGGTTTGGCTCGAGAAACTTGAACTAGAAATAAACTGAACTAACATGAACCAGGAGAGAACCTAGTAGGGTTTGGTCCCACCCTACAAAGGGTGCTGTGTATCCTCGAAAATCTGAGCTGCAAACAATAAACCAATTTTTGGTTGAATAGAAAAACTGTGTTCGGTTCAGCTGAAGGTTAAGGAAGCAAGGTTCGGTTAAGCTGAAGAAAGAAGTGCTAAGGCTCAGAAGGTTAAGGAAATATGTTAAGGAAATAAGGTTCAGCAGCTAAGGAAGAGAAGGAAAGGAAAGAAAGAAGGTTAAGGAAGAAGAAATTGTAAAGGAAAAATAGGAAGACTGAACAACAACTAAGGAAAGAAGAGAGGGAAAATAGAAGAGAATAAAGGAAAGAAGAGAAGACCTCGAGAATAAGAGAAAAAATAAAGAGAAGATAAAGAGAAGTAAAAGAAAGAGAGAAAGAAAGAAAGGTAAGAGAAGAAAAGAGAGAGAGAGGCTGAAGAAATAGGGAAAAGAAATCATTATTTATGCATTATTTTCAATTTCTTTTTACTATTAAATGATGTAATAAGGCATGTTTTCATTAGAAGAACTCTTTATTGCCTTCATTTCTTTGAATAAAATAGAAAATTAACATGTTTACTTGCTAATAAAGTAGATCAATTGAGTAAATATGTTTTCATATGGAATTTGCATATTTCTTAAATTTAAATGATTTTGCAAAATTCATGTTATTAAAATTAACTTAATTATACCTCCTATGAATTGTTTTGAATTAATTGGTGAATTTAAAATAATATATACCTCCGAGCGAACCACCTGAACTTAACCAGTTAAAAGTAATAAAATCTAAAATGTTAGGTTAACTTGACCCTATACTACTAAACTGACACAAATTCGAGTTAACCTAAGTTACTTTCTTGTAAACTTAATTAAGCAAAATTAACTTAATTAACTATGTCGAGAGAGAACGTATCAGAAATATAGGTTTTATAGTACTAGTATACATGGAGCATTAGAGGAGTGTAAGCCACCAAATACAAACCCACTTGACTCAGAGATCTTTTACCTAAGCCAAAATACAAGGATAAATTAGAGATTATTTTATACCCCTGAGGGAAGAAGCTTGCCTGTCCCAATAGAGTTTTACAAAGTGTTAAGTATGAACTTAGATGTGAATTGACTTTTCACTTGGATCTCTTGCTTAGGCTACAACACTATAATTTCACGATTATTTGGATTTCTAAATTTTTGGATGAGAATAGAAGAAATAGATCTCTAGTCAAACTCTTGATGAAATGCATTAGTCTTTCATTTGCTAGGGAATAGCAAGATTTAGGCATGAGGGTATGATTGCCCAGCAATCATAGTACCTAATCTACTTGAAATAAGTTAGATCCTAGCATAACCTAGGAATAATGCATGCAAGAGTTGCATATTTTGCATTGAAGTTGATTTGTTAGCTTTGTAAATAATAATGCTATTTTATTTTCTAATTGAAAGGCAATAATAATTGCAAGTAATTCAGGGCCGCAGATGAAAAATCCAACCGTACAGATCCATTCAAGATGACGAATGGAGTCAATTGCTTCCGAGATCGTCTTAATCAGACTTCCTTAGCATCTTATCAAGTCCATGGAAGAGCAAAGGCCAAGAAGTAAGGTGGCATAAATATGAAACTTAGATGCCAAATTCGACCACATGGATGGATCCAGATCATTGATCATAGTCTAATAATGCGTGAAGTGCCTCGATCGAAGCCCTGTAGCACCATTGCAAAAGTGAGAAAATGAATGGGCAGGATGGCACCACGTGGCGCCATCCCAGGTGCCATCCCAATGCCTCTCACCTGACCACACAACCACTGAGGCATTTCGTGGGCCATTGGATCGTCATCCAACAGCCATAAGTGAGCCACATCGACTGGTCCCTGCACCCTTCATCAAGGAGGAGATCACCTCAGTCGTTGGATCTTTATCCAATGGCTAAGGGAGGCCACACACAAGATTAAAAGGGCAACCATCCACGCTCGTAGCGCGATGGTCAGCACATTCAACCATAAGCGCGAGACGTGCGCTCAAACAGTGCAGAGCGTGAAATCAAAGAGGCGGTGTGCAAAAGCAAAATTGGAGCATCTGATCGGTAATCAAGGCCACAGAGGCAGCTGCGTGGTGCACGGGGACACATCTGATTAGGTGGTGCAACGAATGTGCGGATGAATGTGCATTTGGACTCGCCATCCAAAGGCGGTTAGGTGCACATTTTACGATCGAATGACTATGGTTAAATGTACATGCATGCACATGGGATGCAAAGGTGGTGGTGCGAGCGGCTAAGCATGTGCCACATGGTGCAATCCCATGTAGCATGTGTGATGAAGGCGTGATGGAGGATCTTCTGAGGCATGATTTCATTCGTTGATCCCCTAATCGACGGATCTCATTACTCCAAGGCTATTGCATGGTTTGGAGGCTCAAAACACCAATTTTGCCCCACATTTTAGCTATAGAAACGACCCTAAACCCCACATCTGAGAGGCATCTTTAGCTCCAGACATCTCTAGCTCCCTTCTGCCCTCTTCCTCCATGAAGTCCACCAAGGCTACCCTTGGTGCTTCGTTGCTCCTACTCCACGCCTCTCGGAAGGTCACCAAGGACCACCCTTGGTGCCCTTGTTCTAGTAGACTAGATAGTTATTTTTGTTTATTCTAGTAGTTCTAGTTCTAGTCATGCATGTTCTAGTTATTTAGTTCTAGTTAATATGCCTGTCAAGCATTCAACTAATGGAACAATTACTTGATTGTTACCTAAATAAAGTTGAGTTACTTTTTATCTATCTTGGTTAGATTTTAGTTCTAGTTAGATTAAATCAGTAAAAAATCAAGTCCTTTTTCTGCCTCCCTAAGTTCGATAAGGACATACCATCTCATTAAATTTTATTTGCTTCATTGAATTTTCGCACTATACTACGACAAAAATATCTTAAAACGTAATCTTACGCTCGAGCACCCCAGAACTCTGGCTTTCAGCACTTCAGGATAGTGTTACCCATGGCATTTTGTAGCTAAATTCATGCCCAAGCAATTGACATTTCGGGATAATCCCACCCATGGCGCCTGAACTAGCACAAGGTGCTTACATGCCCCAGTAGGATACTTAGATATCCTAGGAGACAAGTGATGTAGACACATCCATTTAGGTTAAAAAGCCTTTTTTTGCATGTTCCTGGGCTTAGGTTTGCATTCCATATTATAAATATTGCATAGCATACATCATTCTGCATTTATAGATGTGTGTATTTTAGGTTAATTACATCCTTTTTGTGATCACGAGAGAAGATCTATTTCAGAGCCTCGGATTGACAATCCGACCGTACAGATCTAATCAGGGCAATGATCGGAGTCCAATGCCTCCAAAATCACCTTGATTGGAGTACCGTAGCACCATATGCAGTCCAACGAAGATCAACGGCCAAGGGATTGGTGCAAAAATCGACTCAATCCAACCTTTGTAGTAGCCCCTACAATGAAAAGAAGATGGATGGTGCAACCCAGGGTGCCCATGCACATGCACGTGCCACCGCACGTGCACAGCAACACGAGCGCGCGCACATGTTCATGGAGGCACTCACGTGCTGTGGCTGTTGAATGTGTTTTTGCGAATCGCTACTCTTACGTATTTGGTTTTGGAAAACCTGTCGTTGTAGTTCGAAAGCGAAGAATTCGTGTTCAACAAATAAAATTTATACCGAAAAGAATTTCGGGTCGAACACAGGGAGGCGAACGTTTGATTTAAAAACTGCGCGTTTCTTTTTATTTGTCACAGAATAATTCAATTTAAAACTATCTAATTATTTACAATAAATAGAAGAGAGAGTGAGTAAGAGAGAAAGAGAATATTACATAGAGAAATCAAAATGAGATGTAGAATAAACAAGGAATTTCTTCATTGAAGAGATTGTTCATTACAAATAGAAAGCATAAAACAATTACTCTAGAAAGCGATAAATTTACTCTAGAAAGCATTAAAAGAATGGAGGGAGAAATGTCCTCCTCGATGGTCGCTTGGAGGACGAGTAGATTAATCTAGAAAGCAGTAAATCTATACTAGAAAGCAGTAAAAAGAATAGGGAGAGAGAAATCCTCCTTGATGGTTGCTTGGAGGACGAGTCGAATGAGACGACGCCTGGACGAAGGAGAACGAAGCAGGACAAAGGAGGACGAAGCAGAAGAACGGTAACGGAGCAGCACGCCATCGTCATCGCGGGATCCACTTCCGAAGGAGAATGAAAATTGGACTTTATCTTGTGAGAAGCATCCCGGGTGTGGGACAAGCTTCTCTTGAGCTTTGGAGGGGTAGAGAGGAGAAAGAAGGGATGAGAATTTCGTATGGAGGGGGTGTCCTTTTATAGTTGCAAGGAGTGGGGGCAAAATGGACATTACAACTTCAAAATAATAAAAGAGGGGTCTTTTGTGACAAATAAATTCGTCACTAAAGCCCTCAACGTTTGCGTCGTGGCCGGCTCGCGCGCACCTCCTTGCCTGCTCGCGCGCTCAATGGCTTGCGCACGTTCGCCGCTTTTCAGCCATCAGATCGCGAGATCGGATGGCTTAAGATGCGTCTGCGCCTGCTGCGTTGCGCGCCCGCCCGCGCGTCTGATTGCGCGTCCGATTGCACGTCCAATCACGCGTCGACGCTATCGGGCGCACGCGACCGTCCGATCACCATCTACTTTTATTTTTTACGGGGTCAATACAAGGGTGAATCCAGTGTATATCTCCCTGGTTTATTCTACTTCTCCGCTTCTTCCTAAGTGTTTTGGAAATTTTTAGTGCATTTTCTGAGCTGGGTTCTGGACTACCGGTCGATGAGCTGTTACCACCGACAACTTGCCAGCCATACTCGTGTGGAGAAGTGTGGCTTATTTCTTTTTGTTCTTTTCTCCTTTTCTTTTTGATTTTTTTTTTTTTAAAATAGGTGGCTTCCCTGGTCTAAGATTTACCTAAGGGCAGGAAAAAGAGAAAGGTCCAATGACTGGGCTCTGGACAACCCACCTATAGGTTTGTTACCCACGATAACTTGCCAACCATATCACCCTAGAAGGTTCATTAGCTACCCAATTTCCGTTAGAATCGCCGAATAACGAGTTAGTGCAAAAAGAAAAAAGTGTGTAGATGCTTAAGACTCAAAATTCCCTCAAATCAGAAGGTGGGTTGATAAGTCGTGTACTTATCACCCAAACTTATTTACTCCAATTAAAATAAAATTCAAGTTGGCGAGAACTCAAAAAAAAAATCCACATTTTAGTTGATACACGGGCTGATTAAGTTCAAAAACCTGAAGGGTCTTTGTGTTCAGATCTTAATGTAGTTTTTCCTAAGATTGAAAATTTTCTTAAACCCAAATTCTCTTTCCTAATTTTGATTTTTTTTTTTTAATCAAAATAAAACAAATCTATGGAGCTGGCGAATAAATTCAGAGATAAATATCCACCCCCCCATGCCTATCTAATGCAATGTCCTCATTGTATTAAAAAGACATAAAACAGAGTGGAAAAGCGAAGAAAGCACCTGAATTGTGTGAATGTCAGATCCGCTACGAGATGAAAAATTAAAAAGAACTGTATATGTGTTGAGTTTAGTGCCTTCAGCTAGGCACACTATACAAAGAAAAGAAATGAAGAATTCACAAGTGCAGGTCAGAATTAGAAAAAATAGAAGAATTCTCTGACCTGTCAGCAGAGGTCCAGAGATGTGGACCAGATTGTGGTGCAGACCCACACCCCATAATCGAGAATATCTTAGGTTCTGGATAAAAATTAGCCAAAACCTAAAATCAGAACACAAGCGGGGTCGAGCCTGCGATTTATGAGGATGCAACCCAAGGCCAAAAAGTCAGGTTTTCAGAGAATTGAAGCTCAAAAGGATAATCGTTGAATGTGTGCTTGGGTTGAACATCCTCGAAACAAATGTCGTAAGGGTTATTATTTGATGGTTTCAGCTTAAAAGGAACCCTTCGAGTCAATCTTCCATTTCCTCCAAAATTAACTTCCCAAATCAAAACTTCCCAGCTCCTATCCTCCTCATTCAGCATATCAAATTCCAGGACCTCTTGTATATTCATCACCCCGTCTGAAATCTCCAAGTCTAAATGATGTGGCAGAATCAAAATTGACTTGGGTCTAATTATCTCCGAATTAGAATCATCAATAAGCTCAACAGGGTGTAACTGATAATCAGGGCATTGAATTGATTCCTCCAGAAAATGCGATTCTGGATCCGTAATGTGTGCCCTAATAAGATCAGTTTCCTCAGTTATTGGGCTATCAAATGATCTATCAAATTCCTCAAGCCCAATCGTCTCACAGAAATCGTGTTCAGAAAACTCGCATGAGACTTCGCAACTTGAATCTTCACCATCAGGATCCGTATCAATGTATGTCCCAAAATCATTTGTCACTTTCTGTTCCAAGGAGACATATGCTTCCTCATAACCCGGCTTAGGGATCTCTGGTGAAGAAATCAGATCATCCTTAATTGGTTGTTTTAATTCAATCTGGTCAACCTCGTAACACGTGTCCTCCCCAACAAGTGCCTGAGTAGGTTCTGTCATTGGCTTTCCTGAAGAGGGTTCATCCTGGGAATTATTCCAAGATTGAATCAAAGCAACCACGAATCTCAACCTCAATTTCGCTAATTTCCCAAGTAGAAACTCACCCGGGTTCTTATCCTTAACATCCTGGAGCCAATCCAACATAGACTTGTGTAAATCATCAATCATTTCAATCAGGGGCTCCAATCTCTCAATGCAAGGTATTGGCTGAACTTCTTAAGATTGTATGATATTCCTCAAGTTAGCCAGAACCTTATCTTGAACCTGGTTAACCTGAACCAAATGAGTTAGTTCAGGGTTGGGCGGGTTTGGGCTTAATGCAGGGGAATTAACGAATTGAGATTCGTTACACCCTTCCTGATAATAGGTCATTTCAGATTGTTGAAAAGATAGTGATGACCTAAAGGCAGCGAAATCAGAGGATGGGTAAGGATCGGTGTATCCTTCTTGATTGTAGATCGTATTAGGTTGTGCATGAAAGGAAGACGATCTATAATCGATGTAGCTTTGAGAAGGATAGAAATCAGAATCAAAGTGTTCAGGGTTAGACCCTAAACACGGGGGTCCAAAATTGTATCCCCAATCCGAATTATCCCAACTAACTGATGGCTAATTACAATACGAGTTGGGATAATCGTCATGTTGAGGATAATTCACAACAGGAGGGAAAGAGCGGGAATGTGTGAAATATGTGGAAGGATTCGTCAGACTCGGGAGGAAGAAAGGCGCCCTGCAACACAAACAATCAAACATTTCCTTAAATGGGTTAGCCTATAGACCTACAGACTCTCAAAACCCATCTTGAGATAAAGGAACGATTTGATCTACTTCCGTCTGTTCAATCCAACCAGTTAGAAGGAGGGACTGGGGAGAAGGTTCCTCCTTCGGTTTGCGCCTCCGGTTCCTAGTGTACCCCCCAGCCGCGATCGTTTGACTCTGCTCCCCTAGCTTGACATCAGATTGAATAGTAGAAACAGACTAATCGAAAATAATCTCGTTCTGGGTTCTGAAGAGCGAGTCCAATCCTTAAGGCCAATGTCTACTCTATTTTACTTAGGGCTAGGTTTGAATGTGCATTGGAATGTGATGGGCCCTTTAAATGGGTTGTGCCATTAATGATTGATTGATTTGTGTGTGCGTGCACAACCATTGGTTTTCAAGCAAGATTATTTTTGATGTGGTGAATTTTAAGGTTCAAATCTTGCTTAGTAGCTTTTAGGGTCTAACTTTAGGTATTTTCAAACAAGTTTCATTGGCACACCAAGTTTTACAAGCACGGGTGAAAATGTTTTCCTTTAAAGCTTAAAAAGAATGTGGAGTGCCTGGTAAATCCCTAAGAGTTGAACCTAATTGGCAACTACTTGATGAGTTTATTTTATTTGAAATGGTACGGCCCAAACAACTCAAACAATTGGCCTGATGCACCACTTAATTTGGCACACAAATATGGTTAACGTAGAATGATTTCTACTCTTTTATGTGTTTCTTTGTGTGTACCGGTCCCACAGATCAGTACTCGATTGAGTAGAAACAAATCAATTTGGTTAAGTGCCTTTGAATGTGGGTGTACGTTGTGTGTTAGTTGAAAATTGCCCCGCAAAATTATCTTTTTATTTTTTTTTATTTATTTTTTATATAAATGAAGGTGGAATGAATGTGAGTGAGAATCCAAACAACCAAACTATTCCTAGGATTTATGCAAACACCTAGGTTAATTGGAATTTGGATTCAATGTGGCGAATGAAATCTATGGAGGGGGAAAGAATGGGGGATAACTTACAAAACCTTCCACAGCATTTTACTCCAATCTACCACTTTTGCTTGTCTCAAAAGAGTACCTGCAATAAGAATAAGAAAGGAGAAAAGTGAGGCAAATGATTTGTAAGTTCCAAAACGCGAAGAGAAATCAAAGAGCGTCGCCTCCAACGTATCTAATTATTTGGAGGCGGACGTTTGATTTAAAAGCTATGCGTTTCTTTTTATTTGCCACAGAATAATTCAATTTAAAATTATCTAATTATTTACAATAAATAGAAGAGAGAGAGAGAGTAAGAGAGAAAGAGAATATTACACAGAGAAATCAAAATGAGATGTAGAATAAACAAGGAATTTTTTCATTGAAGAGATTGTTCATTACAACTAGAATGCATAAAACAATTACTCTAGAAAGAGATAAATTTACTCTAGAAAGCATTAAAAGAATGGAGGGATGTTGAATGTGTACGAACCTACACTAACGAGATTGATTTGGAAAACCTGTCGTTGTAGTTCGAAAGTGAAGAATTCATGTTCAACAAATAAAATTTATACCGAAATTAAAATTCCGGGTCGAACACAGGGAGGCGAACGTTTGATTTAAAAACTACGCGTTTCTTTTTATTTGTTACAGAATAATTCAATTTAGTACTATCTAATTATTTACAATAAATAGAAGAGAGAGAGAGAGTAAGAGAGAAAAAGAATATTACACAGAGAAATCAAAATGAGATGTAGAATAAACAAGAAATTTTTGTATTGAAGAGATTGTTCATTACAACTGGAAAGCATAAAACAATTACTCTAGAAAGCGATAAATTTACTCTAGAAAGCATTAAAAGAATGGAGAGAGAAATGTCCTCCTCAACGATTACTTGGAGGACGAGTAGATTAATCTAGAAAGCAGTAAATCTATACTAGAAAGCGGTAAAAAGAATAGGGAGAGAGAAATCCTCCTCGACGGTTGCTTGGAGGACGAGCCGGATGGGACGACGCCTGGACGAAGGAGAACGAAGCGGGACGAAGGAGGACGAAGCAGAAGAACGGGAATGAAGCAGCACGCCGTCGTCGTCGCGGGATCGACTTCCGAAGGGGAACGAAAATTGGACTTTATCTCGCGAGAAGCATCCCGGGTGTGGGACAAGCTTCTCTTCAGCTTTGGAGGGGTAGAGAGGAGAAAGAAAGGATGAAAATTTCGTATGGAGGTGGTATCCTTTTATAGTTGCAAGGAGTGGGGGCAAAATGGACATTACATCTTCAAAATAATAAATAAGGGGTCTTTAGTGACGGATAAATCCGTCACTAAAGCCCCGACGTGGCCGTCGCCGCCGCGCCCACGCACGCCCGCTCGGCTGCCCGCGTGCGTAATGCCTACGCACGTCCGCGAAGTCTCAGCTGTCCGATCGCGAGATCGGACGGCTTAAATCGCGTCCGCGCCCGCTGCAACCCGCCCGCTTGCGCGTGCGATCACGCGTTACGTGGCGCGTCCAATCGCGCATCGGCGCTATCGGGCGCCTGCGACCGCACGATCTCCATCCAACACTCCACGCGCCTCAATAACCCGCGCCTCCAATCCACTCGCCGCGGCTCGAACCTGCGCCCCACGCTCGCGTAAGCGCGCTCGACCGCTGCGGAGTGCGGATGGTCGAGCGCACGTTTTAAGCGCCAGGCGGCCACAGCCCTTGGATCTCCATCTGACGGTGGAGAGCGATCGGGCGGGGGCCTTCACAAAATGCCAGCGGCCGTTTGGGCGGCTGAGATGGTGCCATGTGGCACCATCTTGGCCGTCCATCTTCTAGAAGTTGTAGATGGTGCCACGGATGTCGGATTGACTCGATTTTTGTGTCGTTTGGCTGCGATCGTCGATCCGAATTCATCCGTGTGGTCGGATTTGTCATCTGAAGTGCGGATTTACACCATCCTGGCCCTTGATCTTCTAGGGTTCCCCAGTCTCTATCTGATGCTACGGATGCCTGATTAGGGCGATCTTGGAGTCGTTGAACTCCAATCATCGCCCTGATCATATCCATATGGTTGGATCTTTGATCCGAGGCCCCGATAAAATATTTGCCCTGTCAAAGCACATAAAAGGAGACAATTAACCTCCATTTTATTCAAACTACTCTAAATGCAAGATGATGCATGTAATGCAATATTTATATCATGAAATGCAATCCTATGCTTAAGAACATGCATAAATGGACATTTTAAGTAGTGTAAATGTGTTTACATCATAACCCCATGCCTATCTTTTGCTAGTCCCTAGCAAAAACTATATGCTATTTATAAAAGAATTAGGTTTGATTATTTGGACTTGAGTTATTTTCAATCATTAAGAAATTGTCTACTTAGAAACTAAACTTTCAAAGACACAACAGTGCCCGGGTATCAGCCAAAATTTAGACCGCCTCAAGCCCTCGCCTTATTCAAAGAAAATTTTTTTTTCTCTTTTTACTCTTTTCTAATTTTTTTTTGGATTTTCAAATTTTAGGGTTCAAGAGTGGCTTTCTACGACCATTCAACTCACCCAAGATTTGATGAGAACCCTAAGTTTTAAGCATCTTATTGTGATTGTGATAGACTCGTTGACCGGCAATTAGAACCGACTTCGGATTTCTTATGCCTCTAGGTGACCTCAAAAAGAATTCTGCCTAAAGATGTATCTTTACAACCGGTAGCTTTCTCCCTACTTTTATTTTTAAACGGGGTCAACACAAGGGTGAATCCAGTGTATATCACCCCGGTTTATTCTACTTCTCTGCTTCTTCCTAAGTGTTTTGGGAATTTTTAGTGCATTTTCTGAGCTGGGTTCTGGACAACCGGTCGATGAGCTGTTACCACCGACAACTTGCCAGCCATACTCGTGCGGCGAAGTGTGGCTTATTTCTTTTTGTTCTTTTCTCCTTTTTGATTTTTTTTTTTAAGTAGGTGGCTTCCCTGGTCTAAGATTTACCTAAAGGCAGCAAAAAGAGAAAGGTCCAGTGACTGGGCTCTGGACAACCTACCTATGGGTTGTTACCCACGATAACTTGCCAGCCATATCACCCTAGAAGGTTCATTAGCTATCCAATTTCCGTAAAAATCGCTGAACAACGAGTCAGTGCAAAGAAAGTGTGTAGATGCTTAAGACTCGAAATTCCCTCAAATCAGAGGGCGGGTTGATAACTTGTGTACTTATCACCCAAACTTATTTATTCCAATTATAATAGAATTAAGATGGCGAGGACTCAAAGACAAATCCACATTTTAGTGGATACATAGGCTAATTAAGTCCAAAGACCTGAGGGGTCTTTGTGTTCAGATCCTAATGTAGTATTTCCTAAGATTGAAAATTTTCTTAAACCCAAATTCTCTTTCCTAATTCTGAAATTTTTATTTATTTATTTTTTTTATAAAAGAAAATAAATAAATCTACGGAGCTGACGAATGAATTCAGAGATGAATATCTACCCCCCCATGCCTATCTAATGCAATGTCCTCATTGTATTAAAAAGACATAAAACAGAGTGGAAAAGTGTAGAAAGCACCTGAATTGTGTGAATATTAGGTCCTCTCCAAGATGAAAACGAAAAAGAACTGTATAAGTGCTGAGTTTAGTGCCTTCAGCTAGGCACACTATACAAAGAAAAGAAATGAAGAATTCACATGTGCAGGTCAGAAATAGAATGAACAGAAGAATGCTCTGACCTGTCAGCAGAGGTCCACAGATGTGGACCAGATTGTGGTGCAGACCCACACCCCATAATCGAGAATATCTTAGGTTCTGGATAAAAATTACCCAAAACCTAAAATTAGAATGTAAGCGGGATCGGGCCTGCGATTTCTGAGGATGCAACCCATGACCAAAAAGTCGGGTTACAGAAAATTGAAGCTCAAAAGGATAATCGTTGAATGTGTGCTTGAGTTGAACATCCTTGAAACAAATGTCGTAAGGGTTCTGATTTGATGGCTTCAGCTTAAAAGGAACCCTTCGACTCAATCTTCCATTTCCTCCAAAATTAACTTCCCAAATCAGAACTTCCCCGCTCCTATCCTCCTCAATAAGTGTATCAAATTCCAGGACCTCTTGTATATTCATCACCCTATCTGAAATCTCCAAGTCTAAATGATGTGGCAGAATCAAAATTGACTTGGGTCTAATTATCTCAGAATTAGAATCATCAATAAGCTCAACAGGGTGTAACTGATAATCAGGGCATTGAATTGATTCTTCCAGAAAATGCGATTCTGGATCCGTAATGTGTGCCCTAATAAGATCAGTTTCCTCAGTTATTGGGCTATTAAATGATCTATCAGATTCCTCAGGCCCAATTGTCTCATAGAAATAGTGTTCAGAAAACTCGCGTGAGACTTCGCAACTTGAATCTTCACCATCAGGATTCGTATCAATGTATGTCCCAAAATCATTTGTCACTTTGTGTTCCAAGGAGACACACGTTTCCTTGTAACCCGGCTCAGGGATCTCAGGTGAAGAAATCAGATCATCTTTAATTGGTTGCTTTAATTCAATCTGGTCAGCCTCGTAACACGTGTCCCCCCCAATAGGTGCCTGAGCGGGTTCTATCATTAGCTTTCCTGAAGAGGATTCATCCTGGGAATTATTCCAAGATTGAATCAAAGCAACCACGAATCTCATCCTCAATTTTGCTAATTTCCCAAGTAAAAACTCACCCGGGTTCTTATCCTAACATCCTGGAGCCAATCCAACAAAGACTTGTTTAAATCATTAATCATTTCAATCAGGGGCTCCAATCTCTCAATGCAAGGTATTGGCTAAACTTCTAAAGATTGAATGATATTCCTCAAGTTAGCCAGAACCTTATCTTGAACCTGATTAACCTGAACCAAATGAGTTGGTTCAGGGTTGGGCGGGTTTGACATCAATGTTGAGGAATTAACGAATTGAGATTCGTTATACCCTTCCTAATGATAGGTCAGTTCAGATTGTTGAAAAGATGGTGATGACCTAAAGGCAGTGAAATCAGAGGATGGGTAAGGATCAGTGTATCCTTCTTGATTGTAGATCGTATTAGGTTGTTCATGAAAGGAGGACGATCTATAATCGATGTAGCTCTGAGAAGGATAGAAATCAGAATCAAAGTGTTTAGGGTTGGACCCTAAACACGGGGGTCCGAAATTATATCCCCAATACGAATTATCCCAACTAATTGATGGTCGATTACAATACGAGTTGGGATAATCGTTATGTTGAGGATAATTTACAACAGGAGGGAAAGAGCGGGAATGCGTGAAATATGTGGAAGGATTCATGATACACGGGAGGAAGAAAGGTGCCCCGCAATACAAACAATCAAACCTGTCCTTAAATAGGTTAGCCTAAAGACCTACAGACTCTCAAAACCCATCTTGAGATAAAGGAACGATTTGATCTACTTCCGTCTGTTCAATCCAGCCAGTTAGAAGGAGGGACTGGGGAGAAGGTTCTTCCTTCGGCTTGCGCCTCTGGTTCCTAGTGTACCCCCCAGCCGCGATCGTTTGACTCTGCTCCCCTAGCTAGACATCAGATTGAATAGTAGAAACAGACTAATCGAAAATAATCTCGTTCTGGGTTCTGAAGAGCGAGTCCAATCCTTAAGGCCAACGTCTACTTTGTTTTATTTAGGGCTAGGTTTGAATGTGCTTTGGAATGTGATGGTTCCTTTAAATGGGTTGTGCCCTTAATGATTGATTGATTCGTGTGTGAGTGCACAACCAGTGGTTTTCAAGCAAGATTGTTTTTGATCTGGTGAATTTTAAGATTCAAATCTTGCTTAGTAGCTTTTAGGATTCAACTTTTGGTGTTTTCAATCAAGTCTCATTGGCACACCAAGTTTTGCAAACACAGGTGAAGATGTTTTCCTTTAAAGTTTAAAAAGAATGTGGAGTGCCTGGTAAATCCCTAAGAGTTGAACCTAATTGGTAGCTACTTGCTGAGTTGATTTTATTTGAAGTGGTGCGGCCCAATCAACTCAAACAATTGGCCTGTTGCACCACTTAATTAGGCACACAAATGATTACCTAATCTGATTTCTACTCAATTATGTGTTTGGATGTGTGTACCGGCTCCTAAGATTGGATTACCGATGGAGTTTGAAAATCAGATGAGGTTGTGTACCTCTGTGAGATTTTTTTTTCTTTTTAGTGTGGGGGTTGGGGTGAGTATGGGTGTCAAACAACAAACAATCTAACCTTAGAGTTTATAAAAACACCTAGGTTGATTGATGTTTGAGTTATTATGTGATGAAATGAAATCTAATGGGTGGGAGGTGGGGGATAACTTACAAAACCTTCCACAGCACTTTACTCCGATCTATCGCTTTTGCTTGTCTCGAAAGAGTACCTGCAATTACAATAAGAAAGGAGAAAAGTGAGGTAAATGATTTATAAGTTACAAAACGCGAAGAGAAATCAAAGAGCATTGCTTCCCCGGCAACGGCGCCAAAATGTTGAACGTGTACGAACCTACGCTAACGAGATTGGTTTTGGAAAACCTGTCGTTGTAGTTTGAAAGCGAAGAATTCGTGTTCAACAAATAAAATTTATACCGAAATTAAAATTCCGGGTCGAACACAGGGAGGTGAACGTTTGATTTAAAAATTACGTGTTTCTTTTTATTTGTTACAGGATAATTCAATTTAGTACTATCTAATTATTTACAATAAATAGAAGAGAGAGAGAGAGTAAGAGAGAAAAAGAATATTACACAGAGAAATCAAAATGAGATGTAGAATAAACAAGAAATTTTTGTATTGAAGAGATTGCTCATTACAACTAGAAAGCATAAAACAATTACTCTAGAAAGCGATAAATTTACTCTAGAAAGCATTAAAAGAATGGAGAGAGAAATGTCCTCCTCGACGATTGCTTGGAGGACGAGTAGATTAATCTAGAAAGCAGTAAATCTATACTAGAAAGCGGTAAAAAGAATAGGGAGAGAGAAATCCTCCTCGACGGTTGCTTGGAGGACGAGCCGAACGGGACGACGCCTGGACGAAGGAGAATGAAGCGGGACGAAGGAGGACGAAGCAGAAGAACGGGAATGAAGCAGCACGCCGTCGTCGTCGCGGGATCGACTTCCGAAGGGGAACGAAAATTGGACTTTATCTCGCGAGAAGCATCCCGGGTGTGGGACAAGCTTCTCTTGAGCTTTGGAGGGGTAGAGAGGAGAAAGAAGGGATGAAAATTTCGTATGGAGGCGGTCTCCTTTTATAGTTGCAAGGAGTGGGGGCAAAATGGACATTACATCTTCAAAATCATAAATAAGGGGTCTTTAGTGACGGATAAATCCGTCACTAAAGCCCTGACGTGGCCGTCGCCGCCGCACCCACGCGCGCCCGCTCGGCTGCCCGCGTCCATAACGCCTACGCACGTCCGCGAAGTCTCCGCCGTCCGATCGCGAGATCGGACGGCTTAAATCGCGTCCGCGCCCGCTGCAACCCGCCCGCCTGCGCGTGCGATCGCGCGTTACGCGGGGCGCCAATCGCGCGTCGGCGCTATCGGGTGCCCGCGATCGCACGATCTCCATCCGACGCTCCACGCGCCTCAATAACCCGCGCCTCCAATCCACTCGCCGCAGCTCGAACCCGCGCCCCGCACTCGGGTAAGCACGCTCGACCGCTACGCAGCGGGGCGCGGATGGTCGAGCACACGTTTTAAGCGCCGGGCGGCCACAGCCGTTGGATCTCCATCTGACGGTGGAGAGCGATTGGGCAGGGGCATTCACAAAATGCCTGCTGCCGTTTGTTCGGCTGAGATGGTGCCACGTGGCGCCATCTTGGCCGTCCATCTTCTGGAAGTTGTAGATGGTGCCACGGATGTCGGATTGACTCGATTTTTGTGTCGTTTGGCTTCAATCGTCGATCCGAATTCATCCGTGTGGTTGGATTTGTCATCTGAAGTGCAGATTTACACCATCCTGGCCCTTCATCTTCTAGTGTTCCCCGGGCTCTATCTGATGCTACAGATGCCTGATTAGGGCGATCTTGGAGTCGTTGAACTCCAATCGTCGCCCTGATCATATCCATACGGTTGGATCTTTGATCTGAGGCCCCGATAAAATATTTGCCCTGTCCAAGCACATAAAAGGAGACAATTAACCTCCATTTTATTCAAACTACTCTAAATGCAAGATGATGCATGTAATGCAATATTTATATCATGAAATGCAATCCTATGCTTAAGAACATGCATAAATAGACATTTTAAGTAGTGTAAATGTGTTTACATCAAGGGAGAAATGTCCTCCTCGACGGTCGCTTGGAGGACGAGTAGATTAATCTAGAAAGTAGTAAATCTATACTAGAAAGCAGTAAAAAGAATAGGGAGGGAGAAATCCTCCTCGACAGTTGCTTGGAGGACGAGCCGAACGGGACGACGCCTGGACGAAGGAGAACGAAGCAGGACGAAGGAGGACGAAGCAGAGGACGAGAACGGAGCAGCACTCCATCGTCGTCGCGGGATCCACTTCCGAAGGGGAACGAAAATTGGACTTTATCTCGCGAGAAGCATCCTAGGTGTGGGACAAGCTTCTCTTGAGCTTTGGAGGGGTAGAGAGGAGAAAGAAGGGATGAGAATTTCGTATGGAGGGGGTCTCCTTTTATAGTTGCAAGGAGTGGGGGCAAAATGGACATTACAACTTAAAAATAATAAAAGAGGGGTCTTTAGTGACGGATAAATCCGTCACTAAAGCCCTCAACGTGGGCGTCGTGGCCGGCTCGCGCACGCCTCCTCGCTTGCTCGTGCACTCAACGGCTTTCACACGTTCGCCGCTTTTCAGCCGTCCGATCGTGAGATCGGATGGCTTAAGATGCGTCCGTGCCCGCTGCGTTGCGCACCCGCCCGTGCGTCTGATTGCGCGTCCGATTGCGCGTCCAATCGCACGACGACACTATCGGTCGCACGCGGCCATCCGATCTCCATCTGACGCTCCACCCACGCCCAATCGCCGCACCTTCTAGCCCCTCTCCACATCTCGAACTCGCGCCCCGCGCTCGCGATAGCTCACTCGACCACTGCACTATGGGGCGCGGATGGTCGAGCGAACGCTTTTAAATGCGAGCGCCCACAGCCGTTGGATTAAGATCCAACAGTAGAGAGCAATTGGGCGCGGGGCCTTCACAAGATGAAGCAGCCGTTTGGGTGGCTGAGATGGCACCACGTGGCTCTATCTTGGCCGTCCATCTTCTGGAAGTTGTAGATAGTACCACGGATGTCGGATTGACTCTATTTTTGTGTCATTGGGCTACGATCGTCGATCTGAATTCATCCGTGTGGTCGGATTTGTCATCTGAGGTGCGAATTTTCACCATCCTGGCCCTTGATCTTCTAGTGTTCCCTGTCACTATCAGATGCTACGGATGCCTGATTAGGGCGATCTTGGAGTCGTTGAACTCCAATCATCGCCCCGATCACATCCATATGGTTGGATCTTTGATCCGAGGTCCCGACAAAATTTTTGCCCTGTCCAAGCACATAAAAGGAGACAATGAACCTCCATTTTATTCAAACTACTCTAAATGCAAGATGATGCATGTTATGCAATATTTATATCATGAAATGCAGTCCTATGCTTAAGAACATGCATAAATAGACATTTTAAGTAGTGCAAATGTGTTTACATCAGTGGTGTAGCAGGCCCGCATGGGTGCACACGAGGCAGTCCAACAACGTAGCACGAGTGTGCGCACAACACGAGCGTGTGGAGCAAATGCCAGCTCAAAAATTGGTGGGCGCGAGGGTTATCTTCAGAGATGCTTGCGGTGGACCTTCAGCGACATTTATGACCATCACTAAATGTCTTGCATACAAATTGGATTCTTTCCTCCACAATAAAAGGACCCCTACACCTCCCATTTTTCTTTACCTCTTCCTTTCTTCCTTTGACCACATCTATGGCACTAGAGAGAGCTTGTCCCAAGCCTAGGATGCACTTCTAGATTAGAAAACCAAATATTTTTCCCTCCCCTCATTCCCATTCGTGGAGCATCCCGTGGCAGTCCTCTCACCTACTTCAGGAAGTAGATCCTCGCCGCGATGCTGTCCTACCCCACCCTCCGTTCTCTAGCTCCGTCCTCTTTCATCCCGCACCTCGCCACGTTCCTCCAGTCGACGTCAGAGTGAGTCGTCCTCCGAGCAACCGTCAAGTGTCATTCTCTCAACTTTATCTTTCTTTTTGCTTTTATAGTGTAATCTTTCCCGCTTTCTTAGTTGTAGAAAACATTTGCTTTAGAAATATGTGATTGTTTCTCTCTCTCTTTCTTATATTTTGCAAGTAGATTAGTTATATAAAAATTCATCGACCTAATCTCTTTTTTGCTAAAAATAGAAACAAAAATAAAAAAAGATAAAAATGACAAAAAAAGAAATAAAGTGAAACGCGTATCTTGCAAAACCAAACGTTCACCTCCCCGTGTTAGACCTAGGACTCACTTTTCGAGTTTCGATTATAACTTTTATCTGATCAACGGATTTTCGTGAGAATCAAACTATGACAATGGGTTTTCCAAACTCAAAACCTTTCCGCGTGTGAATCCTCTACCATCATTTTGGCACCGTTGCTGGGGAAGCAATGCTCTTTGGTTTTTTCTAGCGCTTTACATATTTTTCAAACCTATCTTTCTTCTTCGATTTATTGTCTTGTAGGAACCCGATCGAGGATCTGAAGGTGGTAGATTGGAGTATAGTGAGGGTAGAGACATTTGTATGTTTCGCCCCACCACCCCCTCCATAAATTTCTTTTCACGACACTAATAACTCAAAACCAAATCAACTTAGGTGCTTTTTATAAACCCTAGGATAGAATTGGTTGTTTGTTTGCCACCTCCACCCATCTCATCCCTGCATATAGAAAAAAAATGAAGACTCTTCTCTTCTGAGATTTGCTGAAAGTGACACACATTAATCACATATAACTTTCAACTTAAGGTGCTCCATTCCACTTTGATTCTACCACTTAACCAGGATCTGACCTATGGACATGGTACACTTCAACTCAATACACATAAGTGAGTAGAAATCCAATTGGGTTAAACATTTGTGTGCCTTAACTAAGTGGTTCAACAAGCCAATTGATTGAGTTGTTTGGGCCACACCACTGAAGATAAAAGTCATTCATCAGTAGCTTGCCACCTAGGGTTAATCTTTAGGGCTGAACTAGGCACTCCACATTATGTTTTGATTTCTAAAGGAATATATCACCACCAGTGCTTTCAAATTTGGAGTGTTCTCTTGAACTTGATTGAGTACACCTATGATTAAACCCTAAAAGCTACTAAACAAAGTTAACCCTAAAATTCGCATCATCAAATAACCTTGTTTGTAAACCTTGGTAGTGCACGCACACACATTTGAATCAATCATTAAGGGCACAACCCATCTAAAGGGCCATCACATTCCTTGAGCACAATCATCCCAAGCATAATTAAAACTGAGTAGACGTTGGCCTTAAGGATTGATTCGCTCTTCGGGGCTCAGATTGAGATTTTTTTTTATTAATCTACATCTGCTGGTCCATCTAATCTCTATCTAGGGGTGTAGCATCAAATGACCACAGTTGAGGGGTACACTAAGAACTGGAGGTGCAAGCCAAAGTGAGAACCTTCTCCCTAGCCCCTCCTTCTAACTAGTTGGATTGACAGGATAAAAGTAGACCAAATTGGTTATAATCTCATGATGGGTCTTGGGAGTCTATAGGTTTTTAGGATAACCCAAGGACAAGGTTGATTGCTTGTATGCAGGGCTCCTTTCTTTCTTCTAATTTCCCCTCCTATTCAACCATGTATCCTTCCACATCTCACACTCATTTCCCATCCTACCCTGCTGCGACCACTTATACCCAAGATGATTACTATGTCGACTCAACTTATAATTACCCATCCACTAGCCAGGACAACTTTGATTGGGGATTTGAATTCGGACCTCAGTGTCCAGGGTCTAACCCTGGACAACAAGACTATGATTACTATCCTTCGCAGAGCTACAATGATTATAGATCTCCACCCTTTGATGATCAACCTAACCAAATCTACAACCATGAAGGATATACTGATTATAACAGTTACCCTCCCTAGAATTATGCTGAACATAGGTCGCTACTCACTTGTCGATCTTTCACTTTTAAGTGGTTTGTAGTTTAATGTGGTGGAAAAATCGACTAATCAATTTTTAACAAGAAATAACTACTTGCAGAGGAGCGAGTCGTATCCACAGGGAGGCAATAACATATTAAAATTCGCGCCACTTAAAAATGTTTGTTCGTAGTCAATTTGGACAAGAACCAAGCCAAGATTGCCTTTAGATTAAAGCTTAAGCAAAAAACAATGCTGAAATGGCAATTATGAGAAACTATAGGATATTTTCCGCAATGCAGAGTTAATAAAATATGATTAAAATTTGGCAATGGCAGAAAATGTAAATTTTAATTGAAGGTTTCCTGTAGCAAAACAGGGGAATTTTTCCCCGTTGTCTCGCGGTGGCGGCGAGTCGCGCGGCGGCCGGAGGTGGCCGGACGAGCTCCGGCGGAGGTGTTGCAGCCGGTGAGCTCGCGCGGCTATTGGCGTGAGATCTGCTCGCGCGCTGCTGCTGACAGCTCTGCAGGCACGGAAGGATGGGTCTGCCGGCTGTTGAGCAGGTGCGGCTGCAGCTGGCGGGGGTGCGGAACCTGCAGCAAGCGCAGGCGGGGGGGCGCTGCTGGCGGTTCTGCAGGCGCGGGGGTGAACGACGTGGATTGCAGGCGCTGTTGGAGTTCTGCAGGCGCGGTTGATGCTGTAAGCGCGGGAGGTGGGTGCTGCAGGCTGAGGAGTGCGTGCGCGGTCTAGAGGGCGTGGAGATGGCGAAGGCTGATGGTGGGCGCGGTTGCGCTGGAGGCTGGTGGGTGACGCTGCAGGCGTGGGCGTGCACGGATGAAGGCGCAGCCGCGGGGGTGGTGGTGCGGGAGAGAACGGTGAGATGGGCGGATGTGGCTGTGCGGGTGCGGGTGGAGTTCAGACGGCTTCAGACGTCTGGGAAATTCCCCAGACGTCTTAAGTTACTGAGAGGGTGGCTGAATCAGTAGCTCGGTGATGGTAGTCGGCGATGACGGCGAGGAGGATGCATGCTAAGGTGCTCACGGTGATGCGGCGAGCTCCGGATGATGGAGACTCGTCGCCACAGTAGAGGCCGGCAGTGTGTAGTGGAAGAGAGAGGTTCTCTCTGCACAGTGGTGGGTCGGTGGCGGAGGCCTCCCGAGCTCGGCTGCCTCCCTCCTTTTGTAGTGGCCTGCACAAGTTTGAAATCAGCCACCCGACCAGATCCACCACATCCGCTCCCCCTTGAATGGCTTCTTCACTGCATCAGCCGGGCGTTAAAGCGGCAGCCAGCCGTTCTGAAAGAAGAAGAATAAAGAAAATATTGTTAAAATATTAGGGTTATTTATGTACAGACCCTCAACTTCTATGTTAGTAAAAATAATGTACCTAATTGGTTATCTAATTAGATGAATGCTATTCTAAGCTAATTCTTAATGCACTTAAGATATGAATGCAATGTATGGATTATGTAATTAGATTAAAACTATGAATTAATCTATTTACATCCTAATTTATACTAAATAAATGTTAGAATTAATCTAATGTATAGGCACTTAAATACTTAAATAGCCCACAACTATGGGTTAATCAAATACCCCCATGCCTAGTTTTTGCTAGTCGCTAGCAAAATTAAGCGAAACCTAGCACTCTAAGTAGACTAGTCAGCTCACTTAGTCTTCCTTCAGAAGCATATTAAGTTCAGGTTCTAAACCCAAGGTTCCTAAGTAGTTGCTAAGTTACAGACTAGGTCGGCTAAAGACGAGTTGCAGGCACAAGTTTCCCTGATTTCTGACTCTACCCAAAAGTTTATTGATCCCTGAGTTTAAAGCATCTGTGCTTGTGCATTGGTCCGAGTTATTTGAGTTAAAGGGAAAATTTTTTATATATATAGACCATTTTTTTTTTTTTTTGATTCTTCTAAGTCTAACCTCAGATCAGCTATCAACACGGTCTGTGTCGGATTCATTGTCCCCATTACCATACCTC
Source organism: Thalassia testudinum (assembly GCA_037157565.1). Classification (NCBI taxonomy): domain Eukaryota; kingdom Viridiplantae; phylum Streptophyta; class Magnoliopsida; order Alismatales; family Hydrocharitaceae; genus Thalassia; species Thalassia testudinum. The sequence continues at coordinate 122,232,177 of JAZHRO010000014.1, read as the reverse complement.
GAAGGGTGCCTGGCTTTCGATGCTTCGAGATAGCACCGCCCATAACGAACCCAAGAACTCCTGGCAATCGACACTTTGAGATAGTATCGCCCATGGATTTCTTAAGAGAATTCAGGCCTATGGCAATCGGCACTTCGAGATAGGGCCGCCCATGGTACCTGAACCGCGCAATGCACTTACATGCCGCCAGTAGGATGGATATCCTAAGAGACAAGCGCCGAGGAGGTAATATGTTATCATCGCATCCTCAAGATGAGTATATGCTCGACCTCTCCTGTGGCGGGAACTCTTCCAATCAAAATGTGTTTTCAAGCCTCTCTTAAGTCAAAATTAAGAGAACCAAATCTCTTTTCAGAAAGACGAAAATTAAGTTGATTACCAGACCAAGTGTGTGAAATTTGGATGCTTGGGTTACAAGGACCCGTAAACCAAAAGGTAGAATAAGACTCCAGGTACTACCCCACCTTTGAACTCAAACCCTAGCTTCCCTTCCTCAACCTCTTGAGGAATGGTCCGCAACTTAACTCCTACTTAATTTTTTAAGTCCATAAAGGACCCTAAAGGTCTAAAGCTAGTATCTCATTTAGCTTCTAAAGTTTGACCCTAGAATTAACTTAGTCTACCCTAGAGTTCTGATTTGCTTAAGATTGGAAGATCTAGCCAGTTAAGCTCAAAACATTTTTTTTTTTTATGTGTACAAATGTATGCAATTATGCTATGTATATCCCCAAGTACACCCCCCCATGCCTAAAATATGCAATGTCCTCATTGCATAGAAGGATATTACCTGGGTTAGAGTTGAGCTGAAAAGCCAAAGAACCTGCAAATCAAGTTCAAGAATTGCAGAAATAGGCCCTAAAAATGGGCAAAGCAAAGTTGGCCTAGAAAATAGGTAACCTAGGATGTTGGTGAGCTGATGATGAATCCCGATAGCAAATGCTCGCCCAACTAAAATGGGAATGAAATCTTCCCAGGTCACCAGAAGAGGTTCTAAAGGATAAACAGGTAAAATAACCTCCAAAGGGGTAGGGGGAGGATGACAAGGATCCTCCAAAAAGAATGGGGAAGGAATGGTATAGAGATAAACCCCCAGGGTAATGGACTGACTAAAGAAATCATCAATCCGTACCCGATACTCCATTATAGAAAATATTGGTTTGTTAAGCCCCCTAGTCAGAACAAAAATGAGCAATTCTCTAAGGCAAGGATCGTCTATGGTGTCCAAGTTACGAGGTTGTGGGATGGCCATAAGATCTAGGTTGGGTTTAATCAGCTTGGTGTCCATCCCAAACACTCTTTCTAAATCCTCAATTTCATCCCTAGCATTCCTTGTACCATCACATGGATCTTCCTGCTCTTCATCAGGAGTCACAATTTCGGTTTCAGATATAAGTGAATCAGAGGGTGACTTCGAAGTGAATGAAGGCAGGTTGGAAGCAACAGATCTAGGGATTATCCTATCAATGTCATCCCCGGGTTTTTGTTCATTACTCAAATCTTCCCCGGAGTCTATATGTGAATGCACATAAATCTTAGAAATTTCTTCCAAATTTTCCATCATTTTATCATGAGGAGAAATATCATCAATGGGTGTGCTAAGGAAACCTAATTTGGTCAAATTTGTGACATCCTCAGGGGCTAACTTTTCAAATAAGACATAATCACCCTTAGTGTCACTCCAAATCTTGAATGTAGGTTCCTCATATAATTCGTCCTCCTCCTCATCACACAATTCATCATGTACCCGAGGTCTAGAATCATTTAATATCTCAGCAGATCCCCTAGGGTGCTCTATCTGAGGTAAATGGTTTACACTGGTCACATCAGACTCCTCAGATAGGTCAATTTCTTTAGGGTTAGGTTCCCTAAGGGTGGGTTTAAGTTCCATATCGTGATCAGAAGGGAGGGTAGGATTAACAACTTGACTTTGACCCACTTCATCAAATGTCACGAAAATACTATCATCTGGGTCGAGGTCTTCCAATGGTACCATCATTCCCTTCTTTTGACTCCAATATAATTTGGGTGGATACTCAACCTTATCATCATCTTCCTCGGGTTGCCACCTTTCTTCATCCAATGCATAGCTACTGTCATGTGTATTTTCCTCCCACCTAAAGTGTAGATTGCTCAAAGAATTGTTATCTAATGGGGAGGTTTCAAAATCGATCCTTGAAAAGTAGCTATTCTCCCTAGAATTTCCCTCCAACTTAAAGTGTAGCTCTTCCACGGGAGATGCATCTATTGTAGAGGGGTGTACGTCATCCTCAATGGGGTAGATTGGGTGGCTAGTTTCATCTCTTTCTTGTTTGCCTGCTCTCAAAGATTCTCCTAACAATTCACTCATTTCGTTTTGTATTTTCTGTATTTCCATCTTCAAAGAGGAGAGGTCATTTCTATCTTGAGAGAAGTCAGGCTCAGGCTCATAGTACCCATGAGTGTTTGTCCAACCATAATACTTTTTCAGGGAGGGTGGGTTGGGTATTTCTTTGGTATGTGGGATATTGGGTAATGTAAATCCCGCTCCTGAGTTCTGCTCACTAATTTGGGGCTTAAGTAGGCCAATACTCCTATAATAGGAGTAAAATGAATCCCAATGATTGTCATTATGTCCATCAAGGAATGGACCATCTCGACATCTGGGATCGAAGGATGCAGAGTGGGGGTGAGGGTGTGGGCAAGATGTGAAAGGATGAAAATCAATGTGGTCCATTCTAACTCACACTTCAATCAGAATTCCCCAAGCAAGACACAATTCAAAAAGGACCTTTTAGGTCTTTCCCAATTTAGGCTTTTGATTTTAAGTCAGATTGCAAGTGACAATACAATTTGTTCAGTCAATTTACGCGCCTATTGCCAACCTACGGTTCGCCTAAGAAGACCTAGTTGGAGCTTAGGTGTTCTTCCCTAAATTTCAAATGGTCAAGTAAATCCAAAGATGGAAGATCAAGGGATGCAAGTAGGCCTAAGCCTTCCTTTGAAGCTTTGCTTTCACGGTGCTCCTCAACTACCCCCAAAAATCCATGACAAGGTATCCCCCTCTTTGGATTTACAAAACCTTTGATCTCAAGTTCCGAACACTTCAGAATCCAACGAAAGGAGGGCTCTTGTCCTAGTATTTCCAAACCTAAAGAGTGCTTAGAAGCGTGCCGTGGTGCAAGTGAAATAAGTGTGCATACACCGTCAAAGATTTTGAACTTTGAATCGCACGCCAAGTTTGAAAATCAAATCCTTGGTTTTTAAAATGTCCTTCCTTTGATTAGTCCTTTTTCTAAGAAAATGTGACCACTTATTAGATTTATTCAGTACAGATTAGGTGGTCTTCGCATTAAATCCCAAATGCAATGCGTGATCAAAAATAGGATACAAAGTAAGAGAATACGTACCTTGCCTCCAGCGATCTACGATGCAAGAATGCACGCAATGCAGAAAAGTAAATCTAGAGGCTACTCATACAAACCTAAATGGTTCATCCTAGGGCAGGTAGCTTCTAGCAGGCAGCTCATTTTTTTGTTTTTCTGTCTATTTTTTTTTTTTAGAACTACTTATGCACAAGCAAATAAAAGAAATAATAAAAAATAAATAAACCTAAATCTAAAGAAAAGGGAATAGGCTCCCAAAAATTACCCAACACGGGTCCAAAACAAAATCGGGGAACAAACCCCTCAAAATATGCCCCAGAACAAGGGTTTCAAACTAATTGTAATGAAAAATTAAGTCTACAATCTTAATTCTATTCTAATTAAACTAATGACTAAATGGTGTCCGTCGCGTCCTCGTCCTTCTCCTCCGTTTGAAAATGGCTCGCCCAATTCTCGTCTGGCGACGTCAAGGGTCGCCTCTCACACTGGCTGATTCTTGCACAAAAAAGAAAATAAAGAATGGTCAAATCTCTATGCAATTGACAAATAATCAAAATAAAATTAGGCAAAATTATTGCGTCTGTTGCCTCCCCGGCAATGGCACCATTTGACTTGTCGATCTTTCGCTTTTAAGTCGTTTGTAGTTTAATGTGGTGGAAAAATCGACTAATCAATTTTTAACAAGAAATAACCACTCGCAGAGGAGCGGGTCGTATCCACAGGGAGGCAATAACGTATTAAAATTCGCGCCACTTAAAAATGTTTGTTCGTAGTCAATTTGGACAACCAAGCCAAGATTGCCATTAGATTAAGGTTTAAGCAAGAAACAATGCTGAAATGGCAATTATGAGAAACTATAGGATATTTTCCGCAATGCAGAGTTAATAAAATATGATTAAAATTTGGCAATGGCAGAAAATGTAAATTTTAATTGAAGGTTTCCTGAAGCAAAATAGGGGAATTTTTCCCCGTTGTCTTGCGCGACGAGGTGCCGATGACTGGGCGCGGGAAGCTCGGAGGAGGTCCCTTGGACCAAGAGCTTCGAATCGGTGGTGGCGGCGAGTCGCGCGGTGGCCGGAGGTGGCCGGACGATCTCCGGCGGAGGTGCTACAGTCGATGAGCTCGCGCGGCTGTTGGCGTGAGATCTGCTGGCGCGCTGCTGCTGACAGCTCTGCAGGCGCGGGAGGACGGGTCTGCAGGTGGTTGAGCAGGTGCGGCTGCAGCTGGCGGGGGTGCGCAAGCTGCAGCAAGCGCGGGCGGGGGGGCGCTGCTGGCGGTTCTGCAGGTGCGGGGGTGAACGGCGTGGATTGCAGGCGCTGTTGGAGTTCTGCAGGCGCGGTTGCTGCTGCAGGCGCGGGAGGTGGCTGCTGCAGGCTGAGGAGTGTGTGCGCGGTCTAGAGGGCATGGAGATGGCGAAGGCTGATGGTGGGCGCGGTTGCGCTGGAGGCTGGTGGGTGACGCATGACGCTACAGGCATGGGCGCGCACGGATGAAGGCGTAGGCGCGGGGGTGGTGGTGCGGGCGTGAACGGTGAGATGGGCGGATGTGGCTGTGCGGGTGTGGGTGGAGTTCAGACGGGTATGCAAGCGGGTGATCGCAAGTGAGCGGGTAGCTTCAGACATCTGGGAAACTCCCCAGACGCCTTAAGTTACTGAGAGGGTGGCTGAATCAGTAGCTCGGTGATGGTGGTCGGCGATGACGGCGAGGAGGATGCACGCTAAGGTGCTCACGGTGATGCGGCGAGCTCCGGATGGCGGTGTGGCCTGTCACACCACACGCCCACGGTGATGGAGACTCGTCGCCACAGTAGAGGCCAGCAGTGTGGAGTGGAAGAGAGACGTTCTCTCTGCACAGTGGTGGGTCGGTGGCGGAGGCCTCCCGAGCTCGACTGCCTCCCTCCTCATTTTGTAGTGGCCTGCACAAGTTTGAAATCAGCCACCCGACCAGATCCACCACATCCGCTCCCCCTTGAATAGCTTCTTCACTACATCAGCCGAGCGTTGGAGCGGCAGCCAGTCGTTCTGAAAGAAGAAGAATAAAGAAAATATTGTTAAAATATTAGGGTTATTTATGTACAGACCCTCAACTTCTATGTTAATAAAAATAATGTACCTAATTGGTTATCTAATTAGATGAATGCTATTCTAAGCTAATTCTAAATGCACTTAAGATATGAATGCAATGTATGGATTATGTAATTAGATTAAAACTATGAATTAATCTATTTACATCCTAATTTATACTAAATAAATGTTAGAATTAATCTAATGTATAGGGACTTAAATACTTAAATAGCCCACAACTATGGGCTAATCAGCTACTATTCTTTAAACAACCTGAAATGACCTAGTATCAAGGGGGGATCCGAGAACCTCGATATCTTGACTCCCCTAGATTTAACCCAAACCCACCAAACCTAAACCGAACCATTCATTTCAGGTGAACCAGATCCAAGACAAGGTGTTTGCTAACTTGAGGAACACCATACAATCTTTAGAAGCCCAACCAACATCATTCACTAAAGCATTGGAGCCTATGATAAAAATGATTGATGAGCTGAATAGTTCTTTATTGGATTTGCTCCAAAATGTTAAGAATAGGGGCTTGGGTAAGTTTCTACTTGGGAAATTGTCGAGGTTGAGGATGAAATTTGTGGTTGTCCTAGTTCAAGCTTGGAATGATTCTCAAGATGAACCCCCTTTAGGAGAGCCAATGTCTGAACCTGCTTAGGCGCCTGTCGGGGGGGATACATGTTCTGAGACCAGGGATGACCAGGTTGGGCTAGAGCAACCGATTATGGAAGAATCGATTACTTCACCTGAGTTCCCCAAGCCAGGGAACGATGAGAAATATGTCTCCATGGACCATGAAATGACATATGATTTTGAGACATATGTAAATGAGGATCAGGAATTCTTTAACTTTCAGGGTGAAGAATCTTTAGATGAAGTCTCACTTGAGCTTAAGGAAGAGGATTTTAGTGAGACGAACAAGCTTGTGGAGCATGATTAACCTTTTGATAGCTTGATTATTGAAGATTATGATCATGTTGGGGCAAGCTTGGACGATCTGAATCCTGTTATTCAATCAGTAGCCCCACTGCTCAACCACACCCTGAAGAGCTGAATTATGATATTTTCGAGATCAACATACCCAAGTCAATCCTTATTCAGCCACAATTGTTGGACTTGGGTATTTTGGATGGGGTGTACAACGATCTGGAGGTCTAAGAAAGCTTCATCTTGGAGGATACGAAGTTGGAAATAAAAATATGGGAAGCTGCTTCTGAGGGAACTATGATTTTGGATCTAAGGGTACCTATTTACCTGAAACCACCTACTTTTTACCAGGACCCTTACGATACCTTTGATGTGCGACCCAAGCTTGGAATAACTGATTATTTTTCTAAGCTGAACATTAAATGGACATCAGAACCTAGCAAACCAAATCTACCTTTTGTCCAACACTTTAGTCTTCGGTTGCACACCGCCAAACCGTAGGCCTAGCCTCGTAAATACAACAATCTTTGATTTTGGGTTATTTTCATCCAGAACATTAGAACCACTTGACCTTACGGCATGGGTCTACACCACAACTTGGTCCACATTTGTGGACATCTTCTGTTGGCGAATCTGAGGATTAATCTTTTTATTTTGATTCTGACCCGCACTTGTGAATTCTCAAATTCTTCTTTGTATGTATATTATGCCTAGCTAAAGGCATTAAAATTTAGCACTTGTGTATATTCCATGTTCTCTGCGGAGCTGATCGAAATGTCACGAAATTGAGGTGATATTCTGTTATTCTGCCCTTTTCATGTCTTTGTTTTTATAATGAGGAGATTGCATCATTTAGGCATGGGGGGTGGATACTTAATCCTGAAATTATTTCATTACCTTTGTAGAATTTATTTTATTTTCTTAAAGAAAATGAAAATTCATAAGAGAAAAAATAAGAAAAAAATAGAATTAGGAGAAGAGAACTTAATCTTTACAAAGTTATTAACTTTAGGAATGATATGATAGGACCTGAACACTTAGACTCTTCAGGTCTTCGGACTTAATTAGCTTGGGTGTCCACTCGAATGTGGACTTAGTCTCGAGTCCTCATCAAATCATTTTTCTTTAATTTGGTGAATAAATTGGGATGATAAGTACATGAATTATCAACTCACCCTCTGATTTGAGTGGATTTTAAGTCTAAGGATTTACACAATTTGCACTGACTCACTTTTTGGCGGTTTCTTTGGAAATTGGATAGCTAATTAACTTTCTAGGGTGGTATGGCTGACAAGTTGTCATGGGCAACAGCCCATTAGCCGGTTGTCCAAAGACCAGCTACTTGAACATAATTATTCTACTGCTTTTAGGTAAATTTTAGATCAGGTAAGCCACCTAGTTAGAAAAAGAAAAAAATGGTACTCAAAAAAAAAAAAATAAAGAAAAGAAAAAGGAGAAAAAAATAGAAAAATAAACCATACTTCACTGCACGAGTATGGCTGGTAAGTTGCCGTGAGTAACAGGCCATTAGTCGGTCGTCCAGAGAAAAAATGCACAAATAATTCCCAAAACACTTAGCAAAGAAGTGGGAAAGTAGAATAAATAGGGGAGATATACACTGGGTTTGCCCTTGTGTTAACCCATTAAAAAATTTAAAAGTAGGGAGAAAGCTACCATTCAGAAAGATAAACCTCCAAGCAGAAATCCTTAAGGTCACCTAGGGTCGTAGAAACTTGAAGTCTGTTTTAACGGTCGCCTAGTCAGTCTATCACCCTTTCACAAGATGCTTAGCACTTAGAGTCCTTTTCGAGTCTTGGGTTGGTCGGGTAGCCGTAAAAAGTTAGCCCGAAACTCTCAAACTAAAAAACTCCTAAAAAATTAGAAAAGAAGAAAAATAAAAAATGTACCTTCCCTTTTCAAATAAGGCGAGGGCTTGGGTGGTCTGCATTCTGGAAGACACCTAGGTACTGTTGGGTTTTCGTAGTTTAGGTCCTTAGTTGAAATTTTCTATTGTTAGTAAATGACTTAGGCCTAAGCAATCAAGTCCTAATTCTATTTTTATACATAGCATGTAGTTTAATTTTAGTAGGGACTATCAAAAGATAAGCATAGGGGTATGATGTAGGCACATTCATTTAGGCTAAAATGCCTATTTAAGCATGTTCCTAGGCTTAGATTTGCAATCCATATTATAAATATTGCATAGCATGCATCATTCTGCATTTAGAGTACTTGAGTACATTTTAGGTTAATTGCATCCTTTTTGTGGTTAGGAGAGGAGATTTACTTCAGAGCTTTGGATTAATGATCTGACTATACGGATCTGATCAGGACAACGATCAGAGTCCAACACCTCCATGATGGGAACACCATCATGAGCCCTAACTAGCTCATTTTGAACTAGAAAAGAGAATAAAAGCTCCTACATAACCTAGAGAAGGGCATAATTAAAGGAATAATTATTATGAGAGGAAAATAAGAAACAAAGGGTAAAACTGTAATTTGACCATTGAAGTACATCAACGGGATTTCTTAGGCGCTAAACATAGGTCAATTGATCTTAACAAGATAAAAAGTGAGTTGGTTCAATCAGAAATGCATTCATGTGCAATCTAAGAATTAAATGACTTCTTGTAACCCTAAAATAGACTCACTTAATTCAACAAGGTTCTGGTGAGGATAAACATCAACTAAATCCTCTAAAATTTATAGGAAAATATCCTCTAGGGTTTAAAACCTTCAAATTGGTCTTTGAAACCTACTTTGACCTAAGTAGGGGTCCTAGCTAATTATTTGCCTTAATTTTGATTTTTATGTAAAATGCCCAGTCAAACGTGGTCAAACCTAAAATCCAACTTCACCATTGGATTCCTTAGGTCTAAATTAGGTTTGTACCAAAACTTAGACCTAAGGGGAGGTCTTGACCTACTTTGCAAAATAGTCCACCCAATTACATTTTGACCCCTAGCTTTTGAAAACCATTGCGAAGACCGCCTATCTTCCTCGCCATTCTTTTCAATTAGGTCCATCCACCATTACAGCGGAAGAGTCCTACTCCGACGAGGATTCGAGGAGGATTTCTATCAAATCCCTCAGAGACTCCCTCTCAGATTTGAACGGGAGATTCTCTGAGGAATTCCCGATCTTATGAGTGCAATTCCAAGCCCAAATTGTCACCCAATCTCTCATGCAAACGCTCAAGAGATTTGGGTCTCTCGCACATTCCTACTCCAGAGAGGATACTTGTTCTTGGAAGCTTTCCTTCTAAGCACAGGGACCTCTGCCTGAGCCTATAAAAGAGGCCTAGATCCGGCTGCTCAATTTCAGTTTGGTTTGGCCGAAGAACAACCTCTAATTGCTTCTTTCTCCACCAGCCAAGCATCCAGCTAGCTTCGGTGACATCTCCTACCTCTTCTTGTCTCTTTGCTACAATACCAGTGGCAGATACATCTCCTCCTCCTTCATCCGCGTCGTGCTGTTCTTGCGCACGTGCCAAACACCCCTTCGTCGTCGTCGTTACCCCTCTACTGGACCCTTCGTCTCCGGTGGGGGCAGGTACACGCCAACCACCATCCTATCTCCCTTCATCCCTTAATTAGGTTAAATCTCTTCCCCTCTCTCCTCTCTGTATTTCCCCCTTCTTTATTTCTACTTTCGAGCCACAACAACCGCAGACCACCACCATCTTCTCCACCTCCGGTAGACCACCGGCGAGGTGTCTCCGTCACCTCGACACACCCATCCTCCTCTCCAGACCCCTCATAAGCACTGCCACCATCCACTAGTCACTTCACCCATCCCCAACAACCGCCATACCCTCCACAAGTTCCCCCCGACCACACCCATCACAAACAGCCATAGAGCGACCTAGGCACGCACGCCTAGGCTACCCTGTGCCACGCCACCCACCTAAATAGCTTCGCTGTGCCATGGCGAAGCTGCCTGTGTGATCTAATGAGACCGCACGACATATTGTTTGAGAGCAGGTTCTGACCACCATCGCCATTGGCGTAGACATGATGCTTGATCGCAAGCTCCAACCTAGGCATCAGGCTTCGAGTCCCAGGTCCAGATGATGCGGATTGACATCACGCGCGCATCTAGCCAAGCAATTGGCTTTGTAAGGCACTGCAGTTGCCGCAATCAAGGAAGACCCCCTACGGGCGTGCGCGCAGAAGCAGGTGGGACGTTTAGTCCCACCTCAGCCGTTTTCAAGCAGGTATCATGACATAAATTGAATTTGTGTTTCCTCCTTATTGCCTCCGAACATGGGGTGAGGTCCGCTTGCCCACTCACTCCCCTCGTCTGCGTTCACTCCACCGTGGACCTAGCTTGCCTGACCTATTTACCCTACACTCCTCGCCCACCACCCACGCCGGTGCGCCTGGACCCAGGTGTTCTTGACCCGACCTGAATACCTGATTGGCTCTGCGAGAGCGAACCTAAGAGAGAAAAGAGAGAGACGTACGCGGGGGAGGCTAGGGTTAGGTTTTTCACTTGTGTGCAGGGAGAGGAAGAAGGAAGGGGAAGCTGCAGCTGCAAAGAAGAAGGAAAAGCAAAGGGCTGAAGGAAGAAGCTGAGGAAGCTAAAAGAAAGAAGAAGGAAGGAGAAGGCAGGAATGATCAGACGCTAAGGAAGGAGGGAGAAGGCACTGTGGCTGAGAAGAAGGAAGAAGAAGGAAGGAGAAATTAAGGAAGAAGAAGGAAGCACAAGAAGCTAAGGGCAAAGGAAAATAAGAAGGAAGGAAAAGGCAGAAAGAAAAGCAAAGCCACAGAAAGAAAGAAAGCCAAGAAGGAGAAGAGAAAGGAGGAACAGAAGATAATGAAGAAGGAAGCCATTGACTAAAGCCAAGGAAAGGGAGAAAGAAACAAAAGCAAAGAAGAAGGGAAGCTAAAGAGAAAACTGAAGAAAGAGCTAAGAGAAGAGTCAAACACTTTTTATCCAATTCTTCTCAATTTCTCTTTTATTGCTATATTTTAGTATTTATAAACTCTTGCTTTATATTTTGAATTAGATTTTGAATAGATTTAAGTGTTCAAATTACATTTATTGAGATTAGTGCATAAATTCCATTTGCTCCCTATGTTCGACCTTAGATTCAACATTCGAGTAATAAAATTTATTTATTTTTAATGCTTTTTTGACTATACTGCAACGCCACCTTTTTAAAACTCGATCAAACGTATAAAACATTTTGGCACCGTTGTCGGGGTGCAACGTGCAATTTATCACTAGTCTCTGCATTATTTTTTATTATATTTGAACACTAACTTGCCTTATTTGTTTTACTGTGATTTTGCAAGGTATTTCACGAGGAGATCTCCTGTGCAAATCAACCACTCCAGGGTATGTAAACTCTCTCTTCTTCACTAAATCCATCTCCTAATCCTGGGAAGACAAAAGGAAGCAATTGAATTATGAATCAACTTTCTACAGTAATTACCATCTTTAAGGCGAAAGTTTCCTAATTTTCCGAAATTTTTCAAACCTTACTGGAGTTGAAGGGATTTTTAGAGATCCTACCCATAAATTCCTGTGCTTATTAGAGATCATGCTTAATTTCTAAATCTCCACGGACTACACACTTCTTGTTTAAGTCCAAAGAGAACTTTTGTGAAAAGCAAAGAGGATTGGAAATGGAACCAAATTAGGGTTTCTTCAATAGGGTTTTGGAGTGCTAGTTCACACATGCTTGCATAAAAGGAAACAAACCTACCTGCATCAATGTGCTACCCAACCCCTTGTCTAAAAAAATCTAAGTATGACAAACCCTAAAATTGAGCTCTAAAATCACTTGAATCTTAAAAACCTTGGACCTAATAACCTGGGAGTCAAACCAGGGTGATTTCTAGGTCTTGACCTAGAATCATTCTGCCATCTTTAGAGCACGTCAGGTGAAGTTGACCCCTTGGGTCAACCAAACTCCAAACTAGGTCACAACACCAAAACATATAAAGTTCAAGTGAAAACCCTATGCACTTTTGATTTTTTTTTTGAATCAGTGAGGATTGCTATAATAAACCGATAGCGATCCGGAGGGTATTGTATTGCATATCAAAAGAGTATTAAAAAAAGGTTGCCCAACTATGTATGAGAGACCAACATTCCTTTACAACATTCTCACATCTCACTAGTCTCCCCTGAAACAGCTTATCATTCCGTGCCCTCCACACACACCATAGAACGGCTGCCATAGCCCCCAATGGTCGAGTAGGGTTGATGAACCTCTGCCACATAGCATCCCAAGGAGGGTGGGGTTCTAAGCACACAAACCTCCAGATTTTATCCGTGGGCAAGCAAGAGGAGAAGATGTGTGTTGCACTATCAGAGTGTAATCCACATAGAGGGCAGGCATTCAGATCAATCGCCATCCTTCTGTGCCTAAGATCGCCAGTGATCAACCCTTCCTGTTTACAAAGCCACAAGAAAATCTGAACCTTCAGAGGAATTCTCAAAAGCCAAATCTTTCTGTCAATAAGATCCCATTCCACATCATTGTTAGATCTAATAATTTTTTCATATGCCTGCTTCACTGAGAAAATACCCTGGCAGTAGTATGTGTCCTTCACATCTGTCATAAGATACAGCTGCTGCAGTTTCTCCATCGGTTTTTGCCTCTCCTCCCATAGTCAAGTGCCCGATCTACACTGTTGTAGCCCTTCCAGCCCCCAGCAACCTTCAGCCTGGGACCACAGATTGCTAATTATGGCATCTTTGTCAGCAGCAACACCCTACACCCTCGGGAAGGTCTCTTTCAGCAGGCCCAATTCAGACCATCTCTCATTCCATAAGCTAAAACATCTGCCATCTCCAAGTTTAGGTTGTAGTAGATGCCAGTGACAGGTGATTGTAGAAATCACTGATCGCCAAAAGGGGGAGGGCCTCTTCGGCTAAAGCATTTGCAGACAGCTATTGGATCCCCCATAGCTGTCCCTGATCAGATCATCCATCAGCCCCTCCTTGCAATCCAAAATTATGATGGTCCATTTCAGTAGTAGGGCCTCATTGAACTCTTTTAATGCTTTATTTCCCAACCCCCCAGCCTCCTTTGGTCTGCAGATAGTGTTCCATCTGATGGGCTACATGAACCTGCCCTCGTGTCCTACTCCTTTCTAGAAGAACCACTTCCTCATAATATCCAATCTCTTTCAGATGCATTTAGGGGCCTTAAATATGCTGAAGTAAAAGACTGGTATGGCAGTGATAACCGAGTTGAGCAAAATCAGTCTCCCACCCTTAGATAGGAATTTAGAACTATACCCTTTTAGCTTTCCAGCCACCTTCTCAAACAGAACATTCCAGTCTGATTTTTTCAGTTTTGTAGCCCTGAAAGGTAATCCAAGGTATCTCAGAGGCAATTTAGTATGGGGTGAGTCCAGTGTACCCTCCAATTCAATCTGCTCCTGTTCATTCATACCAAAATAGATCAAAACAGACTTGTATTTGTTTAAACATAAACCTGAAATGTCACTGAAGATCTTCACCAATAATCCCAAAGCATGTGCCTCAGACTTGGACCCTTCCACAAAGAACACAGTGTCATCTGCATGTTGTAAAATGGGGGCCAAATATCTCCTGTTTGATAGCGAGTACCCTTTAATTATACCCAACTCTGCCAATTTGCAAGCGTACCTTGCATGCCCATCTACCGCAAGGTTAAAAACCAGTGGGGCCAGGGGACACCCTTGTCTAACCCCACGCTGAGGCTGGATCCAGGCTCCACATGGCTTCCCATTGATCAAAGGAGAGAATGAAGCAGTGGTGATACAGCATTTCATCCACTGAAAACAAAGGGAGGGGAAGTCTCTTCTTCTAAACACCTCCCAAAGATACGGCCAGGAAATCGAGTCATAAGCTTTCTGGAAATCTACTTTCCACAAGAAGTCCTTGCATTTCCTCTGATGCAAACCATTAACCATTTCCTGAGCCAAAATAAAGGACTCCTGAAGTGATCTGTTGGGCAAGAAAGCAGCCTGTATAGGATGAATCAGGTCTTGTAGAATAATTCTTAGCCTGTTAGCCATGACCTTGCTGATGATAAGATAGATGGAGTTTGAAAGGGCAATCAGCCTAAAATCTGAAAATTGTTCAGCTCCCGTTGATTTAGGCAAGAGGAAAAGATATGACTTGTTAATCCACTCGAAACCTGCATTACCCACCTCAAATTCTCTGATAACATCCACCACCTCCTTACACACCACACTCCACATCTCTTTGTAAAAGAAAAATTGTATTCCATCTAGGCCTGAGGAGCCTTCCGCATTTAATTCTCTGATTGCTTGTAAAGTTTCCTATTCTGTAATTAGTGCAGTCAATAGCTCGGCTTGTTCGCTTGTCACCCTGGGACCAATGTCTCCTGCAATTCTCCATTTCCCCCTCCTAGTTGCCCGAGAAACTTCCCTGAAAAATTTGATAGCTTCAGATTTAATCTCCTGATTAGAGGAGACCTTATGTCCATCACAAAGAATAGAGGAAATGAAGCTAAACCGCCTCCGAGAGCTAGCTGCAAGGTGGAAAAATTTCGTATTGGCATCCCCCTCCTTAAGCCATAACTACCTGGATCTCTCCCTCCAATCGATTTCCTATTTAAGGTCTTCATCCAGTACCACACCTTGCCACATTTTCCTGTCAGCCTGTTCATCTTCAGACAGAGTGCCAGCAACTTCCTTGGAGTCCAGCTCCTGGATTCTACTCAGAGCTTCCCTTCTCCTTTGTTCACTCACCAAGGTAACAACAGATCCATATTCTTTTAAGATTGCACGCAATCCAGCCAGTTTAGTTGATAATTAGACAATAGCAGACCCCTGTACCTTTCTAGCTCTCCACAAAGAACAAATCATCTGGTAGAAACCTGGTTCTGTCAGCCATGATCATTTCAGTTTGAAATAGGTGCCAGCCAGAGTTTCTTCCCTACTGTCCCATACTAGGGGGTATGATCAGAGAAAGGTCGGCTCAACCCATTCATAATCGACAATTGGAATCTGACATGGATGTCCACATTCCAAAAAAATCTATCAAGCCTGGAAGCCAGCCCGTTTCCACTACGCCAAGTAAATTCCACACCAGAGGATGGATATTCACTCAACTGCAGCGACTGAATCGTCATCTAAAATCCAATGGCTGATCTGTCTGTGCTGCCAATAGGCCTATCAACCCCTGTTAAAACACAATTAAAATCTCCTCCCGTCAGCCACATTTCCCCCTGCACCAACTTAGCTACTGTGGACCATTTTGCCCAGAGCTCCTGCCTGGCAGAAGCAGTACAAGGTCCATAAACCCTAGTAATACAAATACACTCCTGACCCTGTTGAGTCTGAAACTTGCATGTTAACATATGTCTGGCTTTGTGAACTTCCAAGCACTGAGCCTGCCTCTTCCTCCACCAGATAGCAATGCCCCCCGACCTCCCATGCACATCAATCTGTACACATTCATTCATCCCTGCAGCTAACAAGTCAGACCAAAGTCTATCAGAATTACTTTCAATGTGTGTCTCTTGAATGAGCGCACCTTTGATTTTAAAAGTGGTAGACTTAAGAGGTCAAGGTCTCCATTCTGGTCTACCTGAAATCTCAGTGACAAGAGAGGTCGAGTGGGGGAAACCCTATAACTCGTGGGGATGCTCTACCATGTAGGGGTCATTGCAGGACTCTCCCTCTCTGGCTGCCCAGGTAATTCTCAGGTGGAAGACTTTCTGATCCAGGGGTATCATCCGCCCCGAACCTCCATAGTCATCCAAACATCTTTGGGTGCCTTGATTGGGTCAAAAACACATCCAGTCCCTCATCCCTTCTCTTTAGAGCACACACATAAAATTTCAGTGGGACTCTCCATTCAGATCTAATCACTTCACAATTTGATTCTACAGCTTGATCAAAATTTTGATTCTACTTGATTCCACCACCTGATCCGAATATGCAGCCAAACTAGTTAGGACTACCTTTCAAAATACCTGAATCACAGAGATCCATGAGAGATTAAATGATTGAGGATGCCCTTGAGTTCTATGAAATTGAATACAAAACCTCAACACCAGTAGAAGACATTCAGGATAATGTACCAACAATCGCAACCTTCATCATAAACTGTGCCCAAATTTTTTTGTCAGAAGCCACAAACGTATCAAATCGAGACATTCTCATCACAGGATGCATTGAGATAGAAAAACTACACAACTTTGAATACCTTCAATGTATAATAAATCCTGTACTTTGGGGACAACACAAAGATGATCTCGAAAGAAGGGAAGAGATGCTGAGATTATTGAAAGAAATTATCGATTAGAAATACCCGTACATGCCTTAAACAGATGGTGAACCATGTTGGAGTAGTATTGAGGATCAATCCAATTTCCTAGATCTCGGGTTTGAGGCACAGAGTCATTATGGATTCCCATCCCAAATGGAGTATAATGTGCCTGATCTTGAAATAGGTTGGCAAGTTCCAATTGCAGTAGAACACAATGTTGAGCCAACCCTAGAAACTGGATCACCAAGCATAGAATTCAAAGACCCCTACAATAATGAGATTAGAACTGAACCTCTCGAGGGTGTAAATACCGCCCCTTATTCTGATAAGGTTACCCTCGTAGGTTATTCGGACCAAGATTCTAGTGATTCAACCCACATCCTAAGCCTAGAATCTGGATCTGACATGTATTGGGAAAATTACAATCCCCCGTATGAAGAAGATCAAATTTTCAATGAATAGTAAGATTCTGGGCCTCTATTTGATGAATATCCCTCTCCAACATCCTCAGAGAATCAGATCGATTTTTCGGAAGTCATGCCAATTTACGATACAGAAACTAAGGAGTTGGACGAGTGGGGTGTTGATTGGGTCTCTCCTACAAGCATAGAACTTGAGCCTAGACCAAATAAGAATACCTTTTTAAGCTCAGAATTGACATATAGGCTAGACCCCAGTCAGGCTACTGAATCTACAACATGTGATTTATTCTGTGGTGGAACTCATGATCTCAAATCTCATTCAGAATTTGACTTTTGCAATATCTCCGACGATTTCAAATCTTACCATGATTTCAGAGAGACTCTACTTCCTGAATACTATGAGCCAATCTACGACCTCAGCTCACATGATTCATTCTCCGACTTTTACTTTGAGGTCCCGGTTGCCAAGATCACTGATTTAAGTTCAGGTTCCAATGACATGGAATCATTTTTTTCGATCCTCGGAATCAAAACAAAAAATTGTCGAGAGTGACTTTAACCCAAAATTCAAATCTTTTCTCAACTCAGATTTCCATCATCCGATAGACACTCTTCAGGCATTCACTTTTGATTTTGAAAGCTACTATGAGGACTCTCTACATGAAACCACCTGTCACTCCTTTCTAGAAGAGCCCTCATACACAATCCTCATTGAAGCCACCACTTTCACTCATACAGAACCCATCAAAACCCATTTTCAACCCCGACCCACAATCGAACTCAATTTCTATTCTGATTCCCCTCTTACTGAACTGATTGCAGATGATTTAACTCCACACATATACCGAGTATCAAACATTGATCAGACTGAAAAACATGCTCCATCATTCTTTGATCACCCCTGTAGATTTTCTGCATCCTTCACTGATTACTTCATGGATCCCTACTCTAACCAGGCTGATTCGACTAAGCCAAAACATGAATTCACACTTCTACATCCAGAAGAACTCCATAGCGTATGGTGGGTTCCACATCATTTGATCTACATTTATCAACCCACCAGATTGGTTTGGGCTGCATCATTAGCCTGTTAATCTCAACAAGCACTTGGTTGGACCAACCAGGTTCTTAATCAAGGTGCCTGTTCTACAAAACTCTACTGATTTGACCACTCCCTCTCCATACCATTTCCTGCTCGACTGAAGGTGTTAAATTTAGCGCGTAACGGGAGGCAACCCATTACTCCAAAAACCTGAGATCCGTCTGATTATCCATCTATCTTCCATGTCTACTACACCTTGAGTTCAGCCTTAGACCAGTCGATCCCACCCCTAGTACATGTACCAGAGCTCGAAATCATTTGCAACAGTCATTCCTAACCCATTCACCCACTTGATAAAATCCTGTTCTAAGTCCCTAGACCCAATACTGTTTCACACCCTCCGTTTACAATGAGGACATTGCAAAACTTAGGCATGGGGTGGTGGTAAAGTGTAAACATACAGAAATCAAGAAAAGTCAGAAGGATTCTCACAAAAAATTCACATATGTCAAAAATACCAAAAAAATAAAAAATTATGAAAAAGAACAAAAAATGGAGGGAAGAGAATTTTGAAGTCACATAAGCATGAGTAGGAAAAGAGCAAAACTGACAAAAAGGAGCACAAAATAGAAAGAAGGAATAGTCATTAGTAAGAAATTAAGGAATTAATTGAAGTTCTAGACCACATCAAGGAAAAGAATAAAGGAAAAAGTGTTAATGAGACACAAAGAGAGATTAGTAGGAATGCTGATCTTAGGCCTTTTGGGCTAGACTCTTAGGCTTAAAAATTCAAGTATCCGCTAAGATCCGAATAATCCTCAAGAGGTTGGGGAAAATGCGAAGCTTAAGTATTAGGTCTAAGGCTTAAGGAGTATTCGACCTCATTAACTGACCTTCGGTTTGCGAGACTCGGTAACCTAAGCACCCCAATCCACACACAGTCTAGTTCAACAAGCATAACTATGAAAATCACGCAGAAGAGTTTAAATGTTCCAGAAAAAGTTGCCTAGATTAGGAGTGGCCGATCAACACAAGTTGATTTGGATGAGTTCCTGGCACGGAGAGGTGTGAAATTCCCCTCGAAGATGCATAACAACATATCGTCTCCTCGGTGCTTGTCTCCTAGGATATTCACATATCCTATTGGGGGCACGTAAGCACCCAGCTGGTTCAGATGCCATGGGTGGCATTATCACGAAATGTCGATTGCTAGGGTCTAGATTTGGCTACAGAACACCAATTGGCAAAATTATCTCCAAATCTTGAAAGCTAGGGTTCTGGGGGTTGCCATGGGTGTGCTATCACGAAGCATCGATTGCCAGGGACCTCTGAGTATTGATGATGGGGATAGGGAATCCGATACAGACTGTATTGAGAAGCCAATCCTAAGCTAGAAATAAAAAGAAAAGAGAGAGAAAACTCTCAAAAGAAATAAATCTTCTGTCTCTCTCTTACAAAAATGCATTGCAAACTAAACCAGGGCTAAAATAGTCTCAAGCACGAGTGCCTTAACCGCAGAATCCAATGAACCTTAGGATAGTTCTTGTGGGCCTTAAAAACCTTCTCAGAGGACTGAGGCTAGAGTTGGTCAGGTCTGGATCTTAGTTGGTATTAGTGTACCTCTAGGCCTACTGTTGTTATTCTAACCAAATCACAGAAAGAGAGAAAGCACTTATCATAAGTTGTGAAAGAAACTCATGGTCTAGAACAAAAGTTAAAATCTCAAAATTTTGCTAAGGGACTACCAAAAGCTAGGCATGGGGGTACGATGGGAACACCATCATGAGCCCTAACTAGCTCATTTTGACCTAGAAAAGAGAACAAAAGCTCCTACATAACCTATAGAAGGGCCTAATTCAAAGAATAACTATTCTGAGAGGAAAAAAAGAAACAAAGGGTAAAACTGCAATTTTACCATTGCATCTCATCAACAGGATTTCTTAGGGGCTAAATGATGAGAACCTCATCATGAGCCATAACTAGCTCATTTTGACCCAATACAAAGGATAAAAGCTCCTACATAACTCAAGGAAAGGCTTAACTCAGAGAATTCTGAGTTTAAGGAGAAAACAAGTCATAAGGGGTAAAAATGCAATTTTACCAGTATAATCTGCATACAGGGTAATTCAGGGCCCAAACACAGGTCAAAGCAACTTAATAAGAATAAAAGTGGGATGAAATGATCTAGCAAGGGCTACAGCAATTCCAAGAAACTAAATGATAATCTGTAACCCTAAAACAACCCACTTCAATTCACGAGGTACGAGGCAAAGTAAAAATAGAATAAACCCTCTAAAATTCATAAGAAAAATAATCTCTAGGGTTTAGAACCTTCAATTTGGCCTTCAGAACCCATTTTGACCTACATTGAGAACCATGCCCAATTAATAACTTAATTTGGGTTTTCGCATAAATTGACCGGTCAAACAAGGTTTAATATAGAAATGAAATTCACCATCAGATTCCTTAGGTCCTAATCAGTCATGTATAAAAACTTGAGCCTAAGAAGAGACCTCCTTGACCAACTTTACACTTTGGTCCTCATATATTTACTTTTTGGCCCTCAACTTTTGAACCCTCGCATTTTGGCCCCTAACTCTCCTTCGTTCTTTGCGATCAGGTCCCCCCTGCAAAACCTGCCAGCACCATGCTCCGGCGACCTTGCGCGGAGCATGGCGCCGCGCAGGGTGAGGGGGAGAACCTGGCAAGTAAACCGGGGGTGCCCTGCGTCGTCAGCCGTCGTAGGGACACCCCCCTGGTCGTTGTAACCCACCATACCGGCCGTGCGAACGCACGGACGGTATGGGTCTCCATCTCCGGCGTCCGCCGGCGAGGGAGACACGTCGTCTCCCTCCGCCTTCCTCCCTGTTTTGATCCCTATAAATACCCCCGTCGCTCCATCGACCTGGGCAGCTCGGGTCTGACGGAGAAAACCCCCAACTTTCCTCTCTTCTCTCTCCGGCAGACGCTCACCAGCTCCGGCGGTTCCTCCCCCTTCTCCTCTTCGCCCTGCCGCAATACCAGCAGCAGAGACTTCCTCCCCGGCTCTTCCCGCGCCACGCCGCACCCAGCTGGCGCCTCTCCGGCTCTCTGCTCGCCGCCGCCCCTTTCCCTGAGCATCGTCTTCTCCGGCGACAGTCGATACGACTGTCGCCCTGCTACTCCCCCTTCGTCCCTGCAAGTAAGCTAGAACTACTCCCCTTCTTCTCCTCTTTCTTTCCCCGCTTTCAATTTATTCAATTAAGCCCTCGACCGACCTTGACCATCGTCACCCCCTTCGTCTCCGGCCACCCTCCGGCGAGATGCTCCCATCGCTCCACAGCCTCACACACCTCGCCGACCCTCACCGAACCTCCGCCTCGTCACACTGAGCACCCCCCACCCCTTCACTGCCACTCCACACCTCCGTAACGCTTCCCCCAACAAACCCATCCTCCGACCCACAGTCCGACCTAGGGCAGCCCTTGCACGCCGCCCCACGCCTCGCCACCACCCACACGAGCTTCGCCGCACCCTAGCGAAACTCCCGGCACCTTCTGATTAGGTCGAGAGGCCGTTTTCTGTGAACAGGCCACCCGCCCTCCGCCGCCGTTGCCGTGCAGAAGGAGCTGCTTCCGCCTGCAGCTACAGGGGCGCCACGCTCAGCGCCACGTCCAGATTCGACTCCCAGGCCTTGCGAGGCGTTTCAACAAAACACCAGGCTCGCAGCTAAGGCAGAAGGCTTCGCGTGACGCCGCGATCGCCCGTGTCTTTCCCCGCTGCGGGCGCGCAATTGAGGTGGGACATTTAGTCCCACCTCGGAAAAGTCTGAAGAGGCGCAGCGATATAAGACGCAAAAGTGCTGGAGGCTTACTGCCTCAGCACACGGGGTGAGGTCCCCTTCACCCGCCCGGTTACCCGGTCTCGTCCGCGCTCTCGCCCCGCGGACCTGACCCGACCCGACCCGACTTAGACTGACCTGCACTCCTCGCCCACCACGCACTCCGGTGGGCCTGGACCCGGGCGTGACCCGTACCCGACTACCCGGCAGCTCTGGGAGAGCTTTCCCAAGATTGGTTTCAGAGAGAGAGAGACGCGGGGGGAGAGGGTAGAGTAGGTTTTGCCTCTGACGTAAAACTCTGAAGTGTGCAGGCACAGGTGAAGAAGAAGGACCGCGGAAGAAGAAGGAAGCTGAGGGAGACACTGTAGCAACAGGCAGTTTAAGTCGTCTGATTTGGAAATTAGACGACGTCCTGAAGAAAAAAAAGAGAAAGAAGGAGGGGCGACGTCCTGACTGGAAAAAGAAAATCTGAAGAACATCAGAAGAAGGCGAGGCAGAGGAGAACACAAAAGAACAAGGGAAGATCTGAAAGAAGAAAAACAAAGAAGAAAGAAGAAGATCTGAAGAAAGACAGAAGAAAAAGGAAGAACAGCTGGAACAAGAAGAAGAGCATCACCACTGCAGAAGAAGAACATCACCTCTGCAGACAAAGAAGATCTGAGACGAGGAGAAACAAAGAAAAAAAAAGAGACACCAAATTCTTTCTCTCTCTTTGTTTATTTTTGTAAAAGAAACATGTATATCTCTAGAATACAACTTGCTCCCTGAGTTCGACCTCGGGAACTCTTTTCCGAGTAAAAAAATTTTATATTTGAAATGATGGCAACAACTGGCTATATTACAACGACATAACAATAAAACCTGGTTATCTCTCGAAGCCATCGTTATCAATTGGCGCCGCTGCCGGGGAGCAACGGCTATTCTAGAGATAAACATTCCTGTTTCTTTTTCTGATAATCTCCTCTCTTTTGTGCAGAAAACTACAGGAAATCAAGAAGACAAGCAACCGCACGACAACCACTCCGAGGACAGGTAAAATTTTTTTTTTTTTTTTTTCTTTCTTTTTCCTCTCGCTATTAACCCCTAAACTCTAAAGAGGAAGAAAAGAAAAGAACAAGCAATATAGGGCTAACCTGTCTTCCATACCTAGTAACCATAAAGAGTTGCATGTTTTCAACTCATTACTCCTCCACACTATTAAGGGTATTTAAGGGCTAACACATTCTTGCTTGAGCCCTAATTACCCAACAATGAATTAATTGGACCAAGTAGAGCCAACCTAGGATCCAACACTAGGGATTTAGAGACACACTCCTTAAGCAAGAATTGAGAAAACCAAATGAAGTGTGCCCAAGCCCTTGTCTGAAAATACCTATTCAAAGAAAACCTAAAACAATTGGCTCTCTAAACACTTGAACCCTAAAAGAAAGGACCCAAAAAGCTCTCGAAGGAACAAGAGGTAAAGTTGACTCCTTGGGTCAACCAACCTTAAAATTAGGTCACTTTCTCACTCAAAATACCTAAGAGTTCAAGTGTAACTTTAAGCACCCTGATCTTAAGCTAAAATTGGTAGACTCAAGAGGTCAAGATCCCCATTCTGGTCTACCTGGAACCGCAGTGACAAGAGAGGTCGGGTGGGGGAAACCCCGTAACCCGTGGGGACGCTCTACCGTGTAGGGGTCTTCGCGGGACTCTCCCTCTCTGGCTGCCCAGGTAATTCTCAGGTGGACGATCTTTCTGATCAAGGGGTCCATCTGCCCCGAACCTCTATAGTCACCCAACAATTTTTGGGTGTCTTGATTGGGTCCAGCACCTGCTTATCTCATCCAGCCCTTCAGTATTTTTCAGGAGGTCCTTGAAACCTCCTATAGAAATTCACTCTCCCCGAGGCTAAGCCTCGGCTCCTTTGTTTTTGCAGAAATCATTCACATAGCCCCTCTTTCCTCTGATTCTGAACAAAATCCCCTTCTTCCATCTTGATTCAAACTTTGATTCTATCTCTTGATTCCACCACCTGATCCAATTATGCAGCCTAATTACCTAGCAAGACTACCATTCAAAAAACCTGAATATCTGAGATCCATGAAAGATAAGATGATTGAGGATGCCCTTGAAATCTATGAAATCAAACCCTCAACACCAGTAGAAAACATTCAGGTTGATGTCCCAACAACCACAGCTTTCATCATAAACTGTGCCCAAATTCTATTGACTGAAATTTCAAAAGGATCAACCCGAGATATGCTCATGACAGGATACATTGAGATGGAAAAATTACACCAATCTGAATACCTTCAATGCTTGACAAATCCTGTACTTTGGGAACAACACCAAGATGCCCTTATAAAACGGGTAGAAATGATGAAATCAGTAGAACAAATTATCAACCAGAAATACCCGTATATACCAGAAACAGAGGATGAACCATCTTGGAACAGTATTAAGGAACAATCCAGTTTCCCAGATCTCGGGATTGAGGCACAAAGTGGTTGTAAAATCCGAACCCAGATAGAAGACAATGTTGAGTTAGGTTGGGATATTGCAGGAGAACACAATGATGAGCCAAACTTAGACCATGAATTGCCAAGCCTAGAATTTCAAAACTCCTGCAATAATGAGATCAGAACTGAACCTTCTGAGGGTATAAATTCCGCCCCTTATTTTGATATGGTGGCCCTCGAAGATTATTCGGACTTAGGTTCTAATAATTCTACCCACATCCTAAGCCTAGAACCTAGATCTGAAACTTATTGGGAAGATTATGAGGCCCCTTATGAGAAAGATCAAATTTTTACAGAATATGATTCCGGGCCTTTATTTGATGAATATCCCTCTCCAACATCTTCAGAAAATCTGATCGATTTTCCAGAGAACATGCCAATTTATGATACAGAGACTGAGGAGTTGGACGAGTTGGATTTTAATTGGGTCTATCCTACCAGCTTGGAGCTTGAGCCTAGACAGAATACCTTTTCGAGCCCAGAATTGACATATAGGCTAGACCCCAATCAGGCTGCTGATTCCACATTTGATGATTTTTACTGTGGTGGAATTCATGATCATGAATCTCATTTTCGCCAACTCTCCGACAATTTCAAATCTGACTATAATTGCGGAGAGATTCCCCTTCCTGAACACGCCAGGCCTATCTACGACCTCAGTTATCATGACTCTAACTCCGACTCTGAGGTCCTGATTCCCGAGATCACCGATAACACAGAATCATTCCTTTTCGATCCTCAGGAACCAAAAACAGAAAATGCCAAGAGTGATTGCAACCAAGAATCCAAATTTTTTCTCGAATTCGATTCCTTTCATCCTACAAACACTCTTCCGGCATTTGATAGTTACCCAGAGGACTCTCTACAGAAAACCACCTATCATCTGTTTCTAGAAGAGCCCTCGTACACAATGGCCACCTCGTCCGCACACACAGAACGGATCAAAACCTCTCCCAAACCCCGACCCGCAACCGGACTCAATTTCTATTCATATTCACCTCTCACCGAGCCGATTGCATTTCCACATCGGGTTTCGAACATTGATCAGACTACATACCATGCTCTATCATTCTCTGATCACCCCTGTAGGGTTTCCGTGTCATTCATTGATTATTCTACGGGTCCCTACTCTGACCAGGCTGATTCGACTCAGCCAAACCCTGCGTTTACACTTCCACATCCATCTGAGCTTCATAGTTTATGGTGGGCTCCACACCTTTTTATCCACATCTATCAACCCACCAGATTGATTGGGTTTAGGCTGCATCATTAGCCTGTTGATCTGAACAAGCACCTGGTTGGACCAACCAGGCTCTTAATCAAGGTGTTTGTCTTACAAAACTCTGCTGATTTGACCATCCCCTCTCCATCGCATTTCCCGCTTGGCTGAAGGCATCAAATTTAGCGCTCAACGGGAGGCAGCCCGTCATTCTCTTTGAAAACCTGAAACTTGTTCTGACAGCTTTTTGCACTTGAAGTTCACACTTTAGGACAGCCGACTCCACCTCAGGTGCTTGCATCTGAGATTAGAAATCGTCCGCAACAGTCACCCCGACCCATTCACTCATCAAAACAGCTATCCTAATGTATGAACTTAGTTGAATAAAAACCCCTAGGTTACAATGAGGACATTGCAAATCTTAGGCATGGGGGGGTATGAAAGTGCAAAAACTTGTAAGAAAAGGTTTTCAAACAAAAAAATTCACATATGCCAAAAATACCATAAAAATTAAAAAATTTTTCGAAAAATAATAAGAGGAAAAGAGGAGAAGGAAATTTGGTGAAGGAGAAGGAGAAAAGAAACAAAATGAAAAAGGAGCACAAAATTATGAGAAAAAGTGATAGTCATTAGTAAGGAACTAAGGAATTAACCTAAGTTCTAGACCTCATTCAAGAAAAGTGCACAAAGAGATTAGTAAAGAATGCAAACCTTAGGCATTCTTGAATAGACTCTTAGTACCCATTAAGATCTGGACACTCCTCAAGAGGTTGAGGAAAATGAAAAGCTGAAGTATTAGGTCTAAGGCTTAGGGAGTATTCGGCCTCGTTAACTAATTTTTGGTTTACGGGACTCAGTAACCTAAGCACCCTAACCTCACACACAGCCTGGTTCAGTAAGCGTAAAAATCAGAATCACGCAGAAGCGTCGCAAAAATTCTGAAAAAAACACCTAGAATAGGAGCGGCCGATCAACACAAGTTGATTTGGACGAGTTCCCAGCGCGGAGAGGCGGGAAATCCCCTCGAAGATGCGTAACAAAATATCATCTCCTCGGTGCTTGTCTCTTAGGATATTTACATATCCTACTGGGGGCATGTAAGCACTCTGCTGGTTCAGATTCCATGGATGGCATTATCTCGAAGTGTCAATTGCCAGGGTCTGGATTCGGCCATGGAACACCATGGATGGGATTATCTCGAAATCTCAATAGCCAGGGTTCTGGGGGTTGCCATGGGCGGTGCTATCTCGAAGCATCGATCGCCAGGAACCCTTGAGGATTGATGATGGGAGCAAGGAATCTGATACAGACCGTGTTGAAAAGCCAATCCTAGGCTAGAACTAAAAAGAAAAAGAGAGAGAAAACTCTCCAAACAGAAAAACTTTCTATCTCTCTCTTACAAAACGCACTGCGAACTGAGCCAGGGCTAAAATCATTTCAAGCACGGGTGCTTTAACCACGAAGTCCAATAAACCTTAGGTTAGTTCTTGTGGACCTTAAAAACCTTTGCTAAAAGACTGAGGCTAAGGCTAGACAGATTTGGATCTTGATTGGTACTAGAGTACCTTTTAGGCCTATGGTCAGCATTCTAACCTAATCTATGCTCAAATAAAAAAGGGCACTTATCTAAAACTATTAAAAACCTCATGGTCTAGAACAGGGGTTGAAACCTTAAGTTTTTGCTAAGGGACTAGCAAAAGCTAGGCATGGGGGTATGATGAGAACCTCATCATGAGCCATAACTAGCTCATTTTGACCCAATACAAAGGATAAAAGCTCCTACATAACTCAAGGAAAGGCTTAACTCAGAGAATTCTGAGTTTAAGGAGAAAACAAGTCATAAGGGGTAAAAATGCAATTTTACCAGTATAATCTGCATACAGGGTAATTCATGGCCCAAACACAGGTCAAAGCAACTTAATAAGAATAAAAGTGGGATGAAATGATCTAGCAAGGGCTACAGCAATTCCAAGAAACTAAATGATAATCTGTAACCCTAAAACAACCCACTTCAATTCACGAGGTTCGAGGCAAAGTAAAAATAGAATAAACCCTCTAAAATTCATAAGAAAAATAATCTCTAGGGTTTAGAACCTTCAATTTGGCCTTCAGAACCCATTTTGACCTACATTGAGAACCATGCCCAATTAATAACTTAATTTGGGTTTTCGCATAAATTGACCAGTCAAACAAGGTTTAATATAGAAATGAAATTCACCATCAGATTCCTTAGATCCTAATCAGTCATGTATAAAAACTTGAGCCTAAGAAGAGACCTCCTTGACCAACTTTACACTTTGGTCCTCATATATTTACTTTTTGGCCCTCAACTTTTGAACCCTCGCATTTTGGCCCCTAACTCTCCTTCGTTCTTTGCGATCAGGTCCCCCCTGCAAAACCTGCCAGCACCATGCTCCGGCGACCTTGCGCGGAGCATGGCGCCGCGCAGGGTGAGGGGGAGAACCTGGCAAGTAAACCGAGGGTGCCCTGCGTCGTCAGCCGTCGCAGGGACACCCCTTGGTCGTTGTAACCCACCATACCGGCCGTGCGAACGCACGGACGGTATGGGTCTCCATCTCCGGCGTCCGCCGGCGAGGGAGACACGTCGTCTCCCTCCGCCTTCCTCCCTGTTTTGATCCCTATAAATAACCCCGTCGCTCCACCAACCTGGGCAGCTCGGGTCTGACGGAGAAAACCCCCAACTTTCCTCTCTTCTCTCTCCGGCAGATGCTCACCAGCTCCGGCGGTTCCTCCCCCTTCTCCTCTTCGCCCTGCCGCAATACCAGCAGCAGAGACTTCCTCCCCTGCTCTTCCCGTGCCACGCTGCACCCAGCTGGCGCCTCTCCGGCTCTCTGCTCGCCGCCGCCCCTTTCCCTGAGCATCGTCTTCTCCGGCGACAGTCGATACGACTGTCGCCCTGCTACTCCCCCTTCGTCCCTGCAAGTAAGCTAGAACTACTCCCCTTCTTCTCCTCTTTCTTTCCCCGCTTTCAATTTATTCAATTAAGCCCTCGACCGACCCTGACCATTGTCACCCCCTTCGTCTCCGGCCACCCTCTGGCGAGATGCTCCCATCGCTCCACAGCCTCACACACCTCGCCGACCCTCACCGAACCTCCGCCTCGTCACACTGAGCACCCCCCACCCCTTCACTGCCACTCCACACCTCCGTAACGCTTCCCCCAACAAACCCATCCTCCGACCCACAGTCCGACCTA
This sequence comes from Thalassia testudinum, assembly GCA_037157565.1. Taxonomy (NCBI): domain Eukaryota; kingdom Viridiplantae; phylum Streptophyta; class Magnoliopsida; order Alismatales; family Hydrocharitaceae; genus Thalassia; species Thalassia testudinum. The sequence goes on along the minus strand of JAZHRO010000014.1, from coordinate 122,203,347 downwards.
GGGCAGCCCTTGCACGTCGCCCCACGCCTCGCCACCACCCACACGAGCTTCGCCGCACCCTGGCGAAACTCCCGGCACCTTCTGATTAGGCCGAGAGGCCGTTTTCTGTGAACAGGCCACCCGCCCTCCGCCGCCATTGCCGTGCAGAAGGAGTTGCTTCCGCCTGCAGCTACAGGCGCGCCACGCTCAGCGCCACGTCCAGATTCGACTCCCAGGCCTTGCGAGGCGTTTCAACAAAACACCAGGCTCGCAGCTAAGGCAGAAGGCTTCGCGTGACGCCGCGATCGCCCGCGTCTTTCCCCGCTGCGGGCGCGCAATTGAGGTGGGACATTTAGTCCCACCTCAGAAAAGTCTGAAGAGGCGCAGCGATATAAGACGCAAAAGTGCTGGAGGCTTACTGCCTCAGCACACGGGGTGAGGTCCCCTTCACCCGCCCGGTTACCCGGTCTCGTCCGCGCTCACGCCCCGCGGACCTGACCCGACCCGACCCGACTTAGACTGACCTGCACTCCTCGCCCACCACGCACGCTGGTGGGCCTGGACCCGGGCGCGACCCGTACCCGACTACCCGGCAGCTCTGGGGGAGCTTTCCCAAGAGTGGTTTCAGAGAGAGAGAGACGCGGGGGGAGAGGGTAGAGTAGGTTTTGCCTCTGACGTAAAACTCTGAAGTGTGCAGGCACAGGTGAAGAAGAAGGACCGCGGAAGAAGAAGGAAGCTGAGGGAGACACTGTAGCAACAGGCAGTTTAAGTCGTCTGATTTGGAAATTAGACGACGTCCTGAAGAAAAAAAAGAGAAAGAAGGAGGGGCGACGTCCTGACTGGAAAAAGAAAATCTGAAGAACATCAGAAGAAGGCGAGGCAGAGGAGAACACAAAAGAACAAGGGAAGATCTGAAAGAAGAAAAACAAAGAAGAAAGAAGAAGATCTGAAGAAAGACAGAAGAAAAAGGAAGAACAGCTGGAACAAGAAGAAGAGCATCACCACTGCAGAAGAAGAACATCACCTCTGCAGACAAAGAAGATCTGAGGCGAGGAGAAACAAAGAAAAAAAAGGAGACACCAAATTCTTTCTCTCTCTTTGTTTATTTTTGTAAAAGAAACATGTATATCTCTTGAGTACAACTTGCTCCCTGAGTTCGACCTCGGGAACTCTTTTCCGAGTAAAAAAATTTTATATTTGAAATGATGGCAACAACTGGCTATATTACAACGACATAACAATAAAACCCGGTTATCTCTCGAAGCCATCGTTATCACTAAACATAGGTTAATTGATCTTAACAAGATAAAAAGTGAGTTGGTTAAATCAGAAATGGCTTCATGTGCAATCTAAGAATTAGATGACTTCTTGTAACCCTAAAACAGACTCACTTAATTCAATAAGGTTTTGGTTAGGATAAAAATCATCTAAACCCTCTAAAATTCAAGTAAAAATATCCTCTAGGGTTTAGAACCTTCGAATTGGCCTTTGGAACCTATTTTGACCTAAGTAAGGGTCCTAGCTAATTATTTGCACTAATTTGGGTTTTTGTGTAAAATTCCCAGTCAAATGCAATCAAACCTAAAATCCAAATTCACCATTGTATTCCTTATGTAAAATTTAGGTTTGTACCAAAATTTGGACCTAAGGGGAGGTCACCTTGACGTACTTTACAAAATAGTCCACTAAATTACATTTAGACCCCTAGCTTTTGAAAATAATTGCTAAGACCCCCTATCTTCCTCACCATTCTTTGTAATTAGGTCCCTCCACCATTATAGCAGAGGAGTCCTACTCCGACAAGGATTCGAGGAGGATTTCTCTCAAATCCATCAGAGACTCCCTCTTAGATTTGAAAGGGAGATTCTCTAAGGAATTTCCGATCATATGAGCACCAATCTAAGCCCTAATTGTCACCCAATCTCTCGTGCGAATGCTCGAGAGATTTGGGTCACTCACAAATTCCTACTCCAGAGAGGATACTTGTTCTTGGAAGCTTTCCTTCCAAGCACAAGGACCTCTGCCTGTGCCTATAAAAGAAGCCCTAGATCCAGCCACTCAATTTCATCTTGGTTTGGTCGGAGAACAACCTCCAATTGCTTCTCTTCTCCTCCGGCCAAGCATCTAGCGAGCTCCGACGACATCTCCTCCCTCTTCTCGTCCCTCTGCCACAATACCAGTGGCAGGGACATCTCCGCCTCCTTCCTCTACGTCGCGCCGTACCTACGCACGCGCCAAACACCCTTTCGTCATCGCCATTACCCCTCTACTGGACCCTTCATCACCGGCGGCGGTAGATACACAGCAGCTGCCCTCCTGCCTCCCTTCATCCCTTAATTAGTTTAAATCTCCTTCGCACTCTCCTCTCTATATTTCCCCCTTCTTTATTTCTACTTTCAACCCGCAACCACCGCTGACCACCACCATCTTCTCCACCTCTGGTAGACCACCGGCAAGGTGTCTCCGTCGCCTCCACACACCCATCCACCTCGCCAGACCCCTCAGAAGCACCACCACCATCCACTGATCAGTTTCCCCATCTCCATCGACCTCCATACCACCCCACGCCATGCCACACACCTAAACACCTTCGTCGTGCCACAGCGAAGCTGCCTATGTGATCTAATGAGGCCGCAAGGCCGTATTATTTGAGTGTAGGTTCTGACAACCACCGCCATTGGCACAAACATGAAGCTTGCTCGCAAGCTCCACCCAGGCATCAGGCTTTAGGTCCCAAGTCCAGGTGACATGGATTCACATCACACGTGCATCCATCCAAGCAATTGGCTTTGCAAGGCACTAGAGTCGCCGCAATCAAGGAAGACCCCCTGCGGGCGTGCACGTAGAAGCGGGTGGGACTTTTAGTCCCACCTCGGGTGTTTTCAAGCAGGTAGCATGACATAAATTGAATTTTTGTTTCCTCCTCGTTGCCTCCGAACATGGGGTGAGGTCCCATCACGCACTCACCCACCTCATCCGCGCTCACTCTTCCGTGGACCCAGCTTGCCTGACCTGTTTACCCTGCACTTCTTGCGCACCACCCACGTCGGTGGACCTGGACCAGGGTGCGCTTGACCCAACCCGAATACACGATTGGCTCTGGGAGAGCGAACCTACGAGAGAAAAGAGAGGGAGAGTATGCGGGGTAGGGTAGTGCTAGGTTTTGCACTTGTGTGCAGGGAAAAGAAGGAAGAGGAAGCTGCAGCCGCAGAGAAGAAGGAAAAGCAAAGGGTTGAAGGAAGAAGTTGAGGAACCTAAATGAAAGAAGAAGGAAGGACAAGGCAGGAATGATCATATGCTAAGGAAGGAGGGAGAAGGCACTATAGTAGAGAAGGAAGAAGAAGGAGGGAGAAACCAAGGAAAAGGAAGGAAGCACAAGAAGCTAAGTGTAGAGGAAAATAGGAAGGAAGGAAAAAATAGGAAGAAAAGCAAAGCCAGAGAAAGAAAGAATGCCAAGAAAGAGAAGAGAAAGAAGGAACATAAGACAAAGAAGGAAGCTAGAGAAGCTAAAGGGAAAACTGAAGAAAGAGCCAAGAGAAGAAGAATCAAACACTTTTTATCTAATTCTTCTCAATTTCTCTTTTATTGCTACATTTTAGTATTCATAAACTCCTGCTTTATATTTTGAATTAGATTTTGAGTATATTTAAATGTTCAAATTACATTTATTGAGATTAGTGCATAAATTCTATTTGCTCCCTATGTTCAACCACGGACTCAACATTCGAGTAATAAAATTTATTTATTTTTAATGCTTTTTCAACTATACTGCAACGCCACCTTTTCAAAACCCGATCAAGTGTATACAACACTCCGAAATCACCTTGATCGGAGTACCGTAGCACCATATGCAGTCCTAGGAAGATTAACGGCCAAGGGACTAAGTGACATAATTTAGAGCTCCAGACGACAAATTCAGCCGTGTGGATGGATTCGAGTCAACGATCGCAGCCCAACGGCGTGAAAATCAACTCAATCCGACCTCTATAGCAGCTCCTACGATGAAAAGAAGATGGATGGCCTGGATTGCGCCATGTGGCACAACCCAGGCTGACCATGCACTGGCACGCGACACCGCATGCTACACAACAATGCAGGCGCGCGCACACGCAGTGGCATGCACGCGCAATAGCGCTGCGGGCTCATGGGCATGCGTGGAGGCAGTGGCAGCAGCGTAGCATACGTGCACACATGACACGGGCACTGAAGCGCATGCTAGCGCAGTGATTGTTGGGCGTGTGGGCTATCTTCAGTGACATTTGTGGCAGACCTTCAGCGGTGTTTATGACCATCACTAAATGTCTTGTATACAAATTTGATTCTTTCCTCCATTATTATGGGACCCCTTCCTCTCCCATTTTTCTTTATCTCTTTCTTTATTTCTCTCACCACCTCCAAGGTTCTAGAGAGTGCTTGCCTTAAGCCCGGGATGCTCCTATAGAGTAGAAAATCAAACATTTTTCCCTCCCATCATCCCCATTCATGGAGCATCCTGTGGTCAGCCTCTCACCTACTTCGAGAAGTAGATCATCGTCGTGACACCATCTTACCCCGCCATCGGTCCTCTAGCTCCGTCCTCGTTCGTCTCACTCCTCACCACCTTCCTCCGGGCGAAGTCAAAGTCAGTCATCCTCTGAACAACCGTCGAGGGGGATTCTCTCACCTATATCTTTCTTTCTGCTTTTGTAGTGTAATCCTTTTTGCTTTCTTAGTTGTAGAAAACATTTGCTTTAGAAATATATGTGATTGTTTCTCTCTCTCTCTTATATTGTGCAAATAGATTAGTTGGATAATAATTCATCGACATAATATCTTTCTTGCTAAAAATACGAAAAAATAACAAAATATAAAAACAACAAAAAAAGAAATAAAGTAAAAATGTGTATCTTTCAAAACCAAACGTTTACGCCCACGTGTTCGACCGAGACTCACTTTTTGAGTTTCGATTACAAATTTTATCTGATCATCGGATTTTCTTGTGAATTAGGCTACGACAATGGGTTTTCCAAACCTGAACCTTTCCATGTGCAAATCCGTCACCATCAACAAGCATCGAGGAGACAATATTTTTTTACACATCTTTGAGGGGAGTATTTTTCATTCTACCTCTTTACGCCGGGAACTAGTCTAATCAACTTGTGTCATTGAGTCGCTCCTAAGCCTGATCTTCAAGAAAACCTTTTCAAGATAGAACACTTTTGGCATTATATTTCATTAAGCGCACTGAACTAGACTAGTGTGTGATTTTTAAGTGCTTAGGTTACCAAGTCTTGTATACCAAAGGATAGGCAATGGGGCCGAATAATCTCTAAGCCTTAGACTTAATACACTAGCTTCGTACTTTCCTCAACCTCTTGAAAATTAATCCAGATCTTAACAAATATGTAAGTGTTTAAGTCCTAGAATAGGCCCAAGAGGCCTAAGGTCGATATCTGTCACTTATCTCCTATGTTTTAGCCTTTCAGGTTTTAATCCATCATCCAATCAAGCTTGGAACTTTGGTAAGTTCCATACTCAATTACAAGGATTATCACAATTTTTTTGTTTGTTTGCTCCTTTTTTTTCTTTGATGAAACCCCTCCATGAATCGAATTTCCCAGCGTTTTGCACTTTAATACCCCCCATGACTAAGATTTGGAATTTCTTCATTATAAATTAGGTGTGTTCGAGTTCAGCTTAGACCATACATTAGAACAGGTTTGGTGGGTGGTGAACGGGTCGAGATGACTGTTGCGGATGATTTCAAGCTCTAATACAAGTACCAAAGGTGGAGTCCACTGTTCTAATGGACGAACTATAAAGTGCAATATGACTTCAGCTCAGAGATAGGTCAGAAGGGTCTCAGGTTTTTCAAAATGATGGGTTCCCTCCCATTAAGCACTAACTTTAACACCATCAGTTGAGCGCAATGTGGCTCAAGGAGAATGGAGATCAAAAGATACCGCAACCAGATTTGAATCAATGAGTTGGAGGAACGGTTTCAGTTTCTGACCGTTCAAAACAAATGTTTCTGAGTCCTGGTTGAGTTCATTGATCTCAATAGCTCCATTTCTAAAGATTCTTAGAACTAGAAAGGGTCCAATCCATTTTGATTTTATCATTCCTGGGAAAAGTTTGAGCTTAGCATCAAAGAGGAGCACTTTCTAACCAGATTGGAATGATTTTCGCGATATGTGTCTATCATGGAAGGCTTTGACCTACCTTTGTAGATATGTAAGCTCTCGCATGCATCATTGTGTAACTCCTCGATCTCGTTGATTTCCAATCACCAGTGGCTTCCAGCCTTCATGAGATCTAGAATGTACTTCCGTATTGCCTAGTAGGCCTTATGCTCCATCTTTACAGGGAGGTGGCATGCCTTCCCATACACAAGCATGAATGGAGACATCCCTAACTGGGTCTTGTAGGTAGTCCTATAGGCCCATAAGGCTTTTGGAAGTTGGGTAGACTAACCATTCTTGTCAGGCCGAACAGTAACATGAAGGATTTTCTTGATCTCTCAATTGGATAACTCAGCCAATCCACTGGTCTGGGGCTGGTAAGAAGTCGAGATATGATGCGACACCCCATACCTCATCATCAGGGACTGGAAGTGTACATTCGTGAAATGAGACGTGCCATCACTGATGATGTCCTTAGAAACCCCAAATTTAGAAAAGATGCTCTCCTGAATGAACCAGAGAACAACTTTGTGATCATTCGTTCTTGTAGGTCTGGCTTCGATCCATTTCGAGGCATAGTCAACAGCAAGTAAGATGTACTCAAAGCCGTTAGATCCTAGAAACGGTCTCATAAAATGATTCCCTATATGTTAAAGATCTTGCACATGATAATCAGATTCAAGGGTATCATATCTCGTGTGCCCATGTTGCCGAGGATTTGGCAACGGGAACATGCTCTACAGTAGGATTGTCCATCTTTGAACATTGTGGGTGAAAATAATCCACATTGGAGGATTTTCGTTGTAGTTTTACACCTAGAGTAATGGCCATCGCAGGCCTTGTCACGACAAAATTAGAAGGCATCACTGACCTCGACATCAGGAATGCATCTTCGAATTACTTGGTCATTACTGATGTGCAATTGATACGGATCTTCCCATACACAATACTTTCCACCGGAAATTAGCTTGTCTCGCTAGGAGGTTACCTAATCAGGCGAAACTTTCCCCATAACCAAGTTATTCATGATATTAGTGAGCCATGGAAGTGCATTAATGGCCAAGAGATGTTCATCCGAAAAATGCTTAGATATAGGTTCGGATGGGTCAATAGTTGAAGAAGGTGAGACAAATGGTCAGCTGCCACAGTATGCCTTCCTGCCTTGTCGAGAATTTCGAGATCAAATTCTTTTAATAGCTAGATCCAACGAATTAATCTAGGTTTTGCATCCTACGTAAGCAAGTGCCTCACAACAATGTGATCGAGTAAATGATGACATCGGATCCCAGGAGGTATGATCTGAATTTCTCTGAACCAAATGCTATAGCCAGCAAGTCTTTCCCCATAATTGTGTAATTATGCTGAGTCTCGTCTAGTGTCTTGCTGGCCTAATATATAACTGCCAATTTTCCACCAATTTTCTACCCTAGCACCATTGCTACTACTCTGTTAGACACATCGCACATGATCTCGAAGGGTTGAGACCAGTTAGGGGATTGCAGGATTGGTTCTTGAGTAACTTGATCACGCAAGATTTTGAATGTGTGAATGCACTCGTCATCTTGAAAGGCATGTCCTTTGAGAGAAGGTTCATCAAGGGGCTCGCGATTTTGGAAAAATCAAATATGAATCGGTGATAGAAACCGATGTTCCCCAAAAATGATCTGATGTCTCTGATCAAGGAAGGTACAAGTAATTTGGAAATCAAATTCACTTTAGCTCTGTCAACTTGGATACCTCTCTCATAGACAAGGTTTGCAAGCATAATGCCCTCAAGAACCATAACATGTCTCCTTTCCCAGTGGAGAACCAAGTTTACTTCGATGCACCTTTGGAGGATCTGGACCAAGTGCAGGAGGCAATCATCAAAAGATTCATTGAAAATTGAAAAGTTGTCCATGAAGACTTCAAGGTATTTACCTACCATATCGGAAAATATGGCTAGCATGCATCGCTGAAAGGTGGCAAGGGCTTTGCAAAGCCTGAATGGCATCCTACAGAACACGTGCATATCGTAGGGGCAGGTAAAGGTGGTCATTTCCTAATCTTTACGATGGATTGCCAATTGATTGTTTCCAGAGTACCCATGCAGGAAGCAGAAAAACTGATTTCCTGCTAGTTTCTCGAGAATCTGATCAATGAATTAGAGCGGGTGATTGCACAGTAATCATAGGCCCTAAATCGCCTGAATTAAGGTAGAAGTTAGCTTAACATGGGTATTCTGCATGCATACACATCATACTTTACATCTTAGATAATTTATATGTTTTATACATGATAATGTGCTATTTGAGAGGTATTAATAATTGCAGGTAATCTAGGGCTACGAATGATTGATCCAACCTTATCAATCTATTCGGAATAGTGATGGGAGTCCAACGCTTCCAAGTGCGCATCAATCAAACTCCCGTAGCTCCGTAAGGAGTCTACAGAAGAAGCAGGAGTCAAGGAGCAAATTGAAGAATATCCAGAGCTCAGATGACAAATCCAACTGCACGGATGGATCCAGATTGATGTTCCCAATCCAACGGCGCAAAAATCAACTTAATCGGTGGCCTACATCATCAGATACAAGGACATGGATAGCCACGATGGCACCATGTGGCACCATCGTAGCTGCCCCTCACCGTACCCCAATCTGGAAAGGAGAACCGTGGGGCATTGGATCGTCATCCAACGACCGCGATGCAGCCACGTCGCCACCTCCAGCTACCTCATCACGCACAGGAGAGATCTTGACTGTTGGATTCCCATCCAATGGCCGAGGGAAACTTCATAGGAAATGGAAGGTGTGACAATCCGCGTGTGTAGTGCAGTGGAGGGGGTGCTTAACAAACAACGGGTGATGCAGGATCGAAGCGCACCCTATGTGAAATCAGGAGAAGCGACGAGCGCAGGCACAACTGACCGTCGGGTCTTCATCGGGTGGCTCGGCAGCAAACGCATGGCGAGAGTGGAGGCGATGGATCAAGAACGTGTGCGACAACGTGTGTAGAGATGCGTGTGTGAGCACTTTAGGATTCAGAGGCACGTTGGTTGCATGTGTTTAAGCCGTCCGATCGTAAGATCGGACGACTAATGATTGGGCACTCAAAAGAGGCAAGTGGCGAGGGAGATGAAATGAAGGCGCACGCAAGGAGATTAGTAGCCGTGCAATGGAGGATCGACGCTCAGCAGGGTGCCACGTGGTAGCACCAGATTAAACCGAGGATAAAAGATGGATTTGGAAGGCTTAATCAGGGTCATTACTCTCCCGATCAACGAATCTGATTAATCTGAAGCCTTTGCACATATTTAAGCAGCGAAATACCTTAATTACCCTTCACTCAAGCTATAAAAAGAGGCCTAAGGGCCCCCTTTGAATGGCATTCTTTACTTTTCTTCTTCTTCCTCCTTCAACACCTTCTTTCTTTTCTTCTTCTTCTCGTCTTCTCTGCTTCCGCCTCTACACCTCCATCTGAAGTGTCTGTTGGGCCACCTTGATGGATTGTTGCTACTCTTCCTAAATTCTCCAAAAGGCCACCGTGGACCACCCATGGTGCCCCCATTCTGCTACAATAAGTGGTTGTTTACATTCATGTTTTTAGTCTATTGCATATATCAAATACGATTTCTTTGTGATGTGAATATTGTGATTGATTGTTTCTATTATTTAGTAATCATATTGAGAACAAACATATGAAATCGAAAGTGCTTTCTACCTTCCTGTGATCGACCGGTACTCACCAAGTTTCGTTAATTTATTTTCTTGAGATGTATTTCATACTATACTACAATGTGCTAATTTTCTACACGTTCTATGCCACAAACAAATTGGTGCCATTGCCGGGGAGGCAAGCGACTTTTGATTTTATCTCTAATATAGTATTTTTCTGTGCAGGTATAATGACAAAAAGTGGAAAACGAGGAAAAGCGGTAACTGAGGAAATCAGGTGCACACATTCTTTTTAAAAGCTCAGCTAGAAAGTAAGTCTCACATATAAAATTCAATAACTGTGTTTCTAATGCTCCAAAAATATTGAAATTTGGACTAGTAGTAGATCGTCAAATTATCTTTCCAACACCACCTTTCCCAGAAAGAAATTTCTTCTGCAGAATTTTTAAAAATTCGTTGCGTACATAATAGTCAGATTGGTTGAAAATAGAACTTTTATGAACTTTAGAAATCAATTATGGATAACATACAAATTGGCTTTATTCAAAATTTGTGGGGTGTGAAATATAATCAAATCAGATTTCAATATCATACCTTTACAAAATTTTTGGAGCATATTTGATATTGTTTCCAATTGAAAAACCAAAACAGCATCTAAATTCTTTATTTGACCCATAGTTAGTTAAAATTTCATAACTAATTGTTGGAAATATAAAAAAATTTTGAAAAATACTCTCTCAAAAGAATATTAAAAAAGGAATTTTCTTGCAAAGTTTCAAATCATTTGAATTCCATCTTACTTTAGAGTACACTTTTAAATTGTGGTCTCCAATTTGAAAAAAACCTAGAAGTGCATGAGCCAATAGGACCAAATAGACTAACTTGGACTCCGACGAGCCCAAGAATTAGTCGGTGATGTGAGTCACCTTGTGAACCACCCACCATCTACTAAATTGAAAAGAAACAGGTTAAAAATTCATGGAAACACATCAAATAAGTTGCATTTGGCATGAAACTACTGGGTAGTTCCAATCTCTATTGCAAAACCTGGTGACTAAGCCTACGCGGTAGCGTCAAACGACCGTGGCTGCGGGGTAATGGAGCTAGAGGCAAAAGCCAAAGGAAGAACCTTCCTTATAGTCCCCTCATAACTAGACTGGCCGGGTTAGCATGAGAGGTGGGAATTCCTTGCAGTCGGTCTCTCGTCGAATTTTCTTTAATAACACAAACTTAAATGAAAAATTTAGTCATCTGATCTAAAGGACCACTCTGGTTAACAAGGCCTTAGCCTTGTTCTGCTTGACTACACTAACCCTTTGAGTTGGTGTATATAAGGACGAAGGTCATTAGGACCTAAACTTGTGGGACCTTGGGAACCGAACCCAAGGCAACAAAGGTGATTTTTGCCCAACATCTCTTCTCAAGCTTCTTCCACTCGATTAGCTAAGATGGCTAATCCCGGTCCTCGAGTTAGTCAGGACCCTGAGAATCAAGACCCAATGGCTTGTCCGGAAGCTAGGGTCGAGGAAATGGAACAAAAATATGAGTAGAGCATCCACCGGATTCTCACAACACTTGACAGAATGCAGCATCCACCATGTGGAGAACAACTACAGGACTTCTACTATCCGACGGCAATAATCATAGAACCTCAAGTCTGGATTCCAGCAAAAGGAGACGCATTTAAGTTGAAGCCAAATATCATAAGTCAGATTCAGGCTCATTTTCATTGAAACTCGAATGAGGATCCCTTCCAGCACATCGAAGACCTGAGTCAGATTGCAGAGTTAGTTCGACCCAGGAATGTATATATTGGAATTGTTCTCAAGAAGCTTTTTCCTTTTTCTCTCAAGGATAAAGCTAGTTATTGGTTCAAGACCATTGGGAGGCCAATTGGAGACTGGGAGGAATTGCGTCACGAATTCCTCCAAAAGTTCTTCCCAATCAGTCGAACAAATGCCACGAGGCACGCGATCACGACCTTTGCCCAAGGCCCTAGAGAGAAGCTGCATGACGCCTAGAATAGATTCCACAATCTTCTCAGGAAGTGCCCACACCATGGTGTACCTAAATGGCACCTCGCTCAAGTATTTTACCATGGGATGGAAGACACACCTTGATACCTGGCTAATGCATCTAGCAGTGGGAATTTTCTCGCGAATTACGAGTGATTAGCCCATATTTGTGGGTGATTTAAGTATTTAAGTGTCTATACATTAAGTTAATTTTAACATTTAGATAGCATACAATAGGATGTAAATAAATTAATTCATATTTTTATCTTAAGTGCATAATTCATGCATTTAGAATTAACCTAGGATTGCATACATTTGATTAGTTAATTAATTAGGTGCATTACATACACTATTTTAATTAACATAGAAGTTATGGAGTTATGTATAAATAATCTTAATTATTTTATTATTCTTTTTTCTTCTCCTTTGCAGGTAACCGCTCCATCTTCGCTTCCTCCTCCTACGCATTCACTCGTCCAGCATTGACTCTATGGTGGCCTTTTGAATTTCAAATCTTTGTAGCTTTGGCTACAAAGGAGGGGGAAGGGTTGCCGTTCAGGAGGAGGCCACCACCCCTTTTCGTCCCTGCATAGAGAACTTTGTTCCTCATCCACTCCTCACCACTATCCTCAACCGTAGCATTGCGACTCCACCACCATGGGTGTGTGGTGTGACCACCCACACTACTAAGAGTCCCTGCATCACCGTGCTACATTTACCCTTCACTCGTAGATCCCAGCTTCTACACACCCAACGCACCGTCGCCACGCCTGCTACAGCACACAGAGTTGCAACCTCTCCTCCCCGTGCCTCAACTTTGCCGAGCGAGCCACCGCACGTTCCTCCCCTCGACGCACTATATCTTTTGCAGCAGACCAACAGCACGCACTACACCTCCACCGCAACAGGCGTGCGCACCCCCCTCAACTACTGCCTGCACCTCCAGCCAGTGCACCACCTGCATGCACGCTGCATCCAACCCCTGTGCCTCCTTCTGCTCACGCACCCCACTGAGCGCACAACATCTAGCACGTGCCTTCACCTCCACGTGCCCTCACCTCAGTTCCTGTATGCCCTGTGCTAGTGCCTCCAGTGCCCCACCAGCACCTGCAGCACCTGCAGCCATGCGACCTCCAAAGGTTGCGCACGTGCGTGCAGCCTACAGCGCCCGTTGCCTCAGCGCTCGTCGCCTTTAGCTCCTACAACGCCCACGCTCGTCTCCACACTCTCTTCAGCAAGCGCAGCTAGCAGCAAGAGCAGCCGAAAACCACCCTTCGCAAAAGCTCCGTCCGGCCAACTCTGGCCATCTCGCAACCTATCGTCGCCACCGTTGCGAAGCCCTCACTCCAGCCAACCTATTCCATAAGAGTTCCTCGAGTAAACCTCTCCCGTGCAGGAGGAGGAGAGAGGTAGAATCCTCTGGTTTTACATTCATTAATATTTACATTTGAATGCCATTGCCAAGCTTTCATTTTTATTTTAATATTTGAAATATTGAGTGAAATTGCAACTTCATGCTCATCTTTTCTCATAATTGCTTGGCTTTTGTTATTCACATCTTTTGACATTGGTTTTGGGTTAAGATGTGCACAAATTCTCTTTAATGCATGTCAATTGGACATTATAGAGATTCATCACATATTTATTGAATATTTCAGTGAGGAAAAATTGCTCATATAACCTTACATTTTTGAGATTTTGTGTGTCTTCTTTTCGTTGCATTTCTTGTCAGATTTGACTATGGATTTCACACTTGATTGAACGAATACGAGAAAAATATTCATGAATTTATTGCATCATTGTCTCCTTGTGGACACAACCCGCTCTTCTATAAGTGGTTAATTTTTATTGTAATTATTTTGTTAACAGATTTTCCACCACTTTGTTACTAAAATGACATATCATCTTATTCACATTATTCAAAAGCGAAAATCGACTTATCAAATGGCGTCGTTACCGGGGAGGCAACAGACGCAATAATTTCACCTGATTTTAGTTTTAGTTTTTTCTCGTTACATAGTGATCTGACCATTTATTATCTTTTCTGTGTAAGGAATTTGTGGAGGTGACAGGCACATCTAGGAGCCGACATCGACCTTGAGCGAGGCATACATGCAGGGAAGACGCAGGAGACTTGGATCCCACTTCCATAGGGGATTCTCCATTGTCACAAGTTTTATTTCTATTTTCTCACCCTTGTACTAATTAAGGTTGATTTTCAGGAGCTTGTTCCCTTTTCTTTAGATCTAGGTTTTTAATTTATTTTGTGGATTGTTTATCATTTATTTGTTTATGCATAAGTCGCTAAAAAATAAAAAAATAAAAAAGCATGAGCTACCTGCCCTTAGGTCGAATCATTTAGGACTGAATGAGTAGCATCTAGATCTAATTCTTGTCTTGCATATTGCATAAAGAATGCTGGAATCAGGTATGCACTTCTAACTTTACATTTCTACCTATCATGCAAATGCATTTGGATTAATTTTTAGACCACATAATCTATCTTGAAGCGATCTAATAAAGTGGTCACATTTAATTTTTAAAAAAGGACTAATTAAATGAGAGACATTTAAAAATCAAAGACTTGATTTTCAAATGTGGCGTGCAATTCAAAATTCAAAATCTTTTGTGGTGTATGCACATTTATATCTCTTGCACCACGACACTCAATTAGACACTCCTAAGTCTTGGAACTAGTAGGACAAGAGGCCTCCTACCATTGGATTCTGAAGTGTTTGGAACTTGAGATAAAGGTTTTGTAAATCCAAAGTGGGGGATACCCTATCATGGATTTTTGGGGGTTGTTGGGAAGCACCGCGAAAGAACAGCTTCAAAGGAAGGCTTAGGACTACTTGCATCCCTCGATCTTCCATCTTTGGAGTTGCTCTACCATTTGAGATTTAGGGAAGAACACCTAAGCTCCAAGTAGGTCTTTTTAGGCATTTCAAAGGTTGATAATAGGTGCGTAATTGATTGGGCAACTTGCTTTGTCACCTACAATTTGTACCAAAGTCAAAAGCCTAAATTTGTAAAGATCGAACAAGTCCTTTTGAATTGTGTTTGTAGTGCATGCTTGGTAGGCAATCTCTTAGGAGATAGCTTGTGTTTGATCCTAAAATTGAAAGAATCTTAAGAGGAAACCTCCTAAGGGAAGAAATGGCCAGTCAAAGGAGCCTTAAGGAATATTTCATTCCAACTAATCAAGCTGGCCCTACAATATGTAGACCTAGAGGGGACAATCCTTATGAGATCAAAAGCAGTACCATATCTTTGCTGCCCTCCTTTTATGGTACTGCTAGGGAAGACCCTTACAGGCATATAGAGGAATTCACCAAGGTCTGTTACACGGTGAAGCTGCAGGGCGTTACTAATGACCCTTACAGGCATATCACACCCTTGATGATATTAACACTTGGGATGCCCTAAAGAAGGAGTTTTTGAAGAAGTACTTCCCCATAAGCAAAACAAATCACTTTAGGAGGGAAATTATGAGTTTTGTTCAAAAGGATGGGGAAGCTTTCCATGATGCGTGGGAATGCTTTAATGACTTGATGAGACTTTGCCCACATCACCAGGTGCCTATGTGGCAACTAGTTGAAAGGTTCTACACTTGACTTAATGATTCGCATAGGCAAACTATGGATGGTGCCTGTGCAGGAACCTTTCTATCTAAGACTAAGGATGAAGCTTGGAACCTTTTTGATACTTTGAGTGAGAATTCTATTCACTTGAAATCATCCTACATGGATAGAAAACCCACTCTCATGCAAAGAAAGTTGGAGGTAAATGAGGCAAGGGACACCTAGAATTTAGCCTATCAGATTCAATTATTGAATCAAAACATGGAAAGGCTCATGTCAAGCCCAAGCCAATTCGTATCTGACACCTCCACATCCCAAGCTTTTAAATGCTCCATTTGCCAAGGCAATACACACGCCATTGTGGACTGCCACTTGGCCTCCCACTTCCCTAAGATTGTACAAGCAGATCTAAATGCTGCTCAATGATTCCGTCCTAGACACTATAATGGCCCTTTTTCCAACACTTATAATGAGCGATGGAGGAACCACCCAAACATTTCATGGAGATAAGGAAATGTCTCAAATTCAGGGAATTACAAACCACAATCCTTGCAAAACCATCAAATGAATCAACCTCAAACCTTTGCCCAACCTAAGACTTCTGAGATGGATGAATTGAAGGCAATGTTGAGAACTATGCAAGAAAGTCAAAGTTCCATCATCCAATCTCATGACAAGGCTATACATGAGATGAAATCACAGATAGGACACCATGTTGACGCTGTTAGACAGAGGGAAACTGGGAAGCTCCCCAATGCTACTGAGGAGAATCCTAAAGGAAAAGGGATTGTCTTTAGGGAGCATGCTCAGGCAGTGACTATTCTGAGGAGTGGGAAAGAAATCTCCAAGCCCGATGCTCCTATAGTCTCACCCCCTGAAAAACCAACCACCCCGACTTTCACCCCCTTCGAAGAAGAACTGCCCAAATCTTCTCTGCTGAAAATCACCTCACCAGAAGAAGTTGTCTGCATTCCACCCCTTACTCGATTATGACAATCCTTCCACCCAGAGATCGAGAGTGCCCTTTCCAGAGTGCTTATCCACTTCTGGGCAGACTTCTGCTGGCTTATCTGGAGCCAAAGATAAGAGGGATGAGATCATGGAAACTTTCAAGCAAGTGCAGATTAACCTGCCTTTGCTTGAAGCTATCAGGCAGATTCTGTCTTATGCCTGCTTCTTAAAGGACTTATGCACAAAAAAGCGGCAATCTAGGAAACAGGCCCAATCAAAAGTTGTCCTGCCTGATTCTGTTAGCTCAATTGTTCAACATGGCACAACCCCAATACTTAAGGACCCAGGAGGCCCGTACATCTCAGTGCTATTAGTGGCTTACAGATTGATGAGGCTCTACTTGATCTAGGTGCAGGGGTGAATATCCTTCCGAGCTACGTGTATGAACGACTTGGGGGTGGCGATCTGAAGCCTAGCCCTGTAGTCCTTCAAGTTGTTGATTGATCAGTTAAGACACTGTGGGGAATTTTGGAAGATGTCCTTGTAAGAGTAGAGGATTTCTTCTTTCTCGTTGACTTCTTAGTTTTGGACACTAAGCCTACCAATGAGCCAACCAAACCCTCCATCATTTTGAGCTGCCCCTTCCTTGCAACTTTGTATGCTTCAATCAATTGCAATACTGGGGCATTGAAAATGGGCTTTGGAAACAGGAAAATCCAGCTTAATGTGTTTGATGCTTACAAACAAGTCAGATTTGAGGATTATTCTCAAGTTGAGGTGATAGATGACCTAATTAAAGAGGCAACCCCTGCAATGTTATGTGATGGCCCCCTTCAGCATGTCATGCTAAATGAGCATTCCCATCTCTTCGAGGAATGTGAAGGGGATATACTAGAACTTGAGGAGTTGCTGGGTGTTTCTGCTGAGTCTCTTCCCCCATCATCTCTGCCTAAGGTAGATCTGCTACCTTAGATGGGGACATCTATTATGAAACCCTCAACCATACAAGCCCTCGACCTTGAGTTGAAACCCCTCCCTGACACTCTCAAGTACATCTTCTTAGGTGCCAATGATATGCTCCCCATTATCATTTTGGTTGTGCTATCTGAGGCACAGGAGGGAGCCCTGATTGAATGCTTGTCTAGGCACAAGGAAGCTATTGCGTGGAGCATTGTTGATATTAAGGGTATAGACTCTACACTCTGCATGCACTACATTTATAGAAATGATTCCATCAAGCCATTTAGTGACATGCAGAGATGTCTGAACCCTAATATGAGGGAGGTGGTTAAAAAGGAAATCCTGAAGTGGTTGGACGTTGGGATCATATATCCCATTGCAGATAGTAAATGGGTAAGTCCTATTGATGTGGTGCCAAAGAAGGTAGGCTTTACTGTGGAATTTAATGACCAAGGTGAACAAGTTGTCACTTGACCCTCAACTTGATGCAGGGTCCGTATTGATTAGCAAAAGTTGAACATCGCTACGCAGAAGGATCACTTTCCCTTCCCTTTTATTGATCAAATTCTTGAGAAATTGGAAGGGAATAAGTACTATTACTTTCTCGATGAATATTCTGGGAACAGCTAGGTTGCAATCATCCCTAATGACCAGGAGAAGATGACATTCATGAGTCCTTATGGTACTTTTGCATTCAAGCATATGACGTTTGGATTATGTAATGCCCCTGCAACCTTCCAGTGGTGTATGATGTCCATTTTTTTCGAGATGATTAACGAGTGTGTTGAAGTGTTTATGGATGACTTCTCCATTTATGGATCATCTTTCGACCAGTGTCTCCTGCACCTGGAGAATGTGTTGAAGGGATGTAAGGAGATTGGTTTAGTCCTCAGCAGGGAGAAAAGTCATTTCATGGTACAAAAAGGAATTGTACTTGGGCATGTTGTGTCTGAGCAAGGTTTGGAAGTAGTTAAAGCCAAGATTGATTCTATTTCCAAACTCCCATTGCCCACGAATGTCAAACATATTAGATCCTTTATGGGCCATGACGGCTTTTATAAGACTTTATTAAAAATTTCAGTAAAATTTGTAGGCCACTTTGTGACTTGTTGGTGAAGGAATCTTCCTTCAATTTTGACTCAAAGTGTGCTGAGGCCTTTTAAACTCTGAAGGAGGCCTTGATCTCTGCACCTATTCTCTAAATTCCTGATTGGACACTCCCATTTGAGCTTATGTGTGATGCCTTGGATTATGCAGTGGGAGAAGTCCTTGGACAAAGGGTTGAGGGAAGACCTCATGTGCTGCATTATGCCAGCAAGACTTTAACCGAACCACAGCAAAACTACACCGTCACTAAAAAAGAATTACTTGCTGTAGTTTTTGCTCTGGAGAAGTTTAGGTCTTATCTTCTTGGGTCTAAGGTGGTTACTTTTTACTGATCATGCGACAGTGAAAAATCTCATTTCTAAGAAAGATTCTAAGCCATGTCTAATTAGGTGGATCCTACTCCTTCAAGAATTTGACTTGGAGATACGTAAAAAGAAAGGAGTAGAAAATGTTGTGGCTGACCACTTGTCTGGCCTTCCGCTTAATGACTCTCTATCCAGAGATATCCGCGAGACATTTCCCGATGAAGCCCTTATGGCAGTAACACCAACTTCACCTTGGTATGCTGATACCGTAAATTACTTGGCCATTGTCGAAACTCCTGGCTCTTGGAATGAGAAGAAAAGAAAGAGATTCATTTCCCAAGCGAGATACTTTCATTGGGAGGAGCCTAAATTATTTAGAATTGGACAAGACCAAGTATTGAGACAATGTGTACCTGAAGAGGAACAACAAAGTGTGTTGAGTTTTTGCCATGAACTTCATTATGGAGGACACTTTAGCACTAAGAAAATTGCTTTTAAGGTTCTGCAGTTTGATTTTTGGTGGCCTTCGTTATTTAAGGATTCTCATAATTTTGTTAAGGCTTGTCTTAGATGTCAACGGACTGGAACGATTGGGAAGAGGAATGAAATGCCTCAACACCCTATTCAATCTATTGAAATTTTTGATGTGTGGGGAATTGACTTTATGGGCCCCTTCCCTTCGTCCCATGGTTATGAATATATCTTGGTGGTAGTTTATTATATCACTAAATGGATAGAGGCCATTCCTACGTGCACAAATGACCACTCTGTGGTTTTGAAATTTGTGAAAGCCAATATCATATCTCGTTTCGACTTTCCCAAGACCATTATAAGTGATGGGGACCTCATTTCCGAAACCACCATTTTAATCGGCTAATGAGAGTCTAGGAGTGACTCACAAGGTCGCTACCCCTTACCATCCTCAGACGAGTGGCCAGGTTGAAGTGTCGAATAGGGAGATAAAAAATATTTTAGAAAAGACCATTAGACCTAATAGGAAAGACTGGTCCCAAAAGCTCGATGATGCTTTGTGGGCGTATCAAATGGCCTATAAAGAAAGCATGCCATTTACCCGTTGAGCTGGAACATAGGGCACTTTGGGCTATTCGAAGTGTTAACATGGATTTAGAAAAGGTGGGTAAGGCACGACTTCTGGAATTAAGTGAGCTTGAGGAGCTGAGGAAGGATACTTATGACACCTCTCAAGCTTATAAAGAGAGAACTAAGGTCTTGCATGATAAGTATATACTTCGAAAGGCCTTTTAACCCAACCAACAAGTTTGGCTTTTCAATTCCAGACTTAAGCTTTTTCCAGGGAAATTAAAATCTCGTTGGGATGGGCCTTACATAATCACTAAAGTGTTTCCACATGGAGCTGTGGAGATTAAAAGCCCTTCCTCTTCAACAACTCCCTTTATTGTCAATGGTCAATGGTTAAAACCATACATTACTTTGGATGGCCATCTGGTTAACGAGGTCACTCTTGAGGAGCCTTAGCTCCTACCATTCTCCACCTTAGGTAATATCTTCCTTTAACTATTTTTGTTTCTAATGAGGACATTGCTTGAACAAGGCATGGGAGAGAGGACCTGAGGCATCTGTTTGTAGCATGTCAACATTTTGCATTTATTCATGCATATTGCATTAAAAAAATAATAATAATAAATAATAAAAAAATTTTTTGAGCTTAACTGGCTAGGCCTTGCATTCTTGAGCAAATCAGAACTCTAGGTTAGACTAAGTTGATTATAGGGTCAAACTTTAGAAGCTAAGTGAGCCACTAGCCTTAGACCTTTAGGGTCCTTTGTGGACTTAAAAACTTAAGTAGGAGTTAAGTTGTTGACCATTCCTCAAGAGGTTCAGGAAGGAAAACTAGGGATTGAGATAAAAGTTGGGGTAGTACCTGGAGTCATGTTCTACCTTTTGGTTTACGGGTCCTTGTAACCCAAGCATCCACATTTCACACAAACTTGGTCCTGTGTAAATAGTGATCACCTTAATTCTGTTCTTAAAGAAAATTTGGTTCTCATAGTTTTGACGTAGGAGAAGCTTGAAAGCATAATTTGATTGGAAGAGTTGCTGCTGCAGGAGAGGTGGAGTGCGTACTCACCTTGATGATGCGATGAAAACATGTCACCTCCTCGGCACTTGTCTCTTAGGATATCCATCCTACTGGGGGCATGTAAGCACATTGTGCGGTTCAGGTACCGTGGGCAGTCCTATCTCAAAGTGCCGATTGCCACAAGCCTGAATTCGCTTAAGAAATCCATGGGCGATACTATCTCGAAGTGTCGATTGCCAGGAGTTCTTGGGGTCGCTATGGGCGATGCTATCTTGAAGCATCGAAAGCTTGGCACCCTTCGAGGTACGGTGATGGGGACAATGAATCTGACACAGACCGTGTTGATAGCTGATCCAAGGTTAGACTTAGAGGAATCAAACAAAAAAACATATATTAAAAAAGATCATTTTTCCTCTCTAGGTTGGCAATCATACCAACCACAAATAACTCAGACCAATGCACATGCACAGATGCTTTAATCTCAGGGATCAATAAGCCTTAGGGTAGAGTCAGAAATCAGGGAAACTTGTGCCGGCAACTCATCTTTAGCCGACCTAGTTTGTAACTTAGCAACTACTTGGGAACCTTAGGTCTAAAGTCTGAACTTAACATGTTTCTAAAGGAAGACCTATTGGGTTGGTAAGTCTACTTGGAGTGCTAGGTTTTTGCTTGGATTTGCTAGGGACTAGAAAAAACTAGGCATGGGGGTATTTTATTAGCCCATATTTGTAGGCTATTTAAGCATTTAAGTGTCTAGAAATTAAGTTAATTTTAACATTTAGATAGCATACATTAGGACGTAAATAAATTAATTCATATTTTTAGCTTAAGTGCATAATTCATGCATTTAGAATTAACCTAGGATTGCATACATTTGATTAGTTAATTAATTAGGTGCATTACATACACTATTTTAGTTAACATAGAAGTTAAGGAGTTATGTATAAATAATCCTAATTATTTTATTATTCTTTTTTCTTCTCCTTTGCATGTGACCGCTACGTCTCCGCCTCCTCCTGCACATTCACTCATCCAGCATTGACTCAATGGTGGCCTTTTGAATTTCAAATCTTTGTAGCTGTGCCTACAAAGGAGGAGGAAGGGTTGCCGTTCAGGTGGAGGCCACCACCCCTTTTCCTCACTGCATAGAGAACTTTGTTTCTCAACCACTCCTCACCACTGGCCTCAACCGTAGCAGTGCGACTCCACCACCGTCAGCGTCTTGTGTGATAGCCTACACCACCAAGAGTCCCTGCATCACCGCGCTACATTTTCCCTTCATGCGCAGATCCCAGCTTTTGCACACCCCACACACCCTCGCCACGCTCGCTGCAGCACACAGAGCTACAACCTCTCCTCCCTACGCCTCAACCCTGCCGAGCGCACCACCGCACGTGCCTCCCCTCGGCACAATTCATCTTCTGCAGTAGACCACCCGCACGTGTTGCACCTCCACTGTAGCAGGCGCACGAGCCCATCTCAACTGCCGCCCGCACCTCCATCCAGTGCACCACTCGTGCGCACGCTACATCCAACTCCCGTGCCTCCTTCTGCTCGCGCATCCACCGCGCGCATAGTAGCTAGCACGTGCCTTCACCTCCATGCGCCCTCACATCAGCGCTTGTACACCCCCGTGCCAGCACCTCCAGTGCCCTGCCAGCACTTATAGCACCTGCAGCCGCGCGACCTCCAGAGCTTGCGTGCGCGCGTGTGGCCTACGGTGCTTGCCTTCTCAGCGTGCGTCACCTTCAGTGCCTATAGAGCCCGCACTCACCTCCACACTCCCTCCTGCAAGCGTAGCCAGAAGCAAGAGCCACCAGAGACCACCCTTCTCCAGAGCTCCGTCTGGCCTACTTCGGCCATGTCGCAACCTACTGCCACCACCGTTGCGAAGCCCTCGCTCTGGCCAACCTATTCCCAAAAAAGTTCTTCGAACAAATTTCTCTCCCGTGTGCGAGGAGAGAGGTAGAATCCTCTCTTTTTACTTTCATTAATATTTACATTTGAATGCCATTGCTAAACTTTCATTTTTATTTTAATGTTTGAAATATTGAGTGAAATTGCAACTTCATGCTCATCTTTTCTCATAATTGCTTGGCTTTTGTTATTCACATCTTTTAACATTGGTTTTGGGTTAAGATGTGCACAAATTCTCTCTAATGAATGTCAATTGGAAATTACAGAGATTCATCACATATTTATTGAATATTTCAGTGAGGAAAAATTGCACATGTAACCTTACATTTTTGAGTTATTGTGTGTCTTCATTTCGTCGCATTTCATGTTAGATTTGACTATGGATTTTCCACTTGATTCAACATATATGAGAAAAATATTCGTGAATTTATTGCATCATTTTCTCCTTGTGGACACGACTCGCTCTTCCGTGAGTGGTTAATTTTTGTTGTAATTATTTTGTTAAGCGTCTTTCCACCACTTCCTAAAGCGACAAATCATCTTATTCACATTATTCGAAAGCGAAAGCCGACTTATCAACAAGAACAGCGCATTTGAACTATTTGAGTCCTTACCAGAGAACCTGATGAATGTCGCCTCAATGAACCAGTTCTAGTGACCTGGACAGCAACGAGTTAGCATCCACGAAGCTCAAGCCGAGTCTGCCTAAGTTGACATGGACATTATCACCAAAAAGCTGGACAAGGTGGATCTGCTTGATAAGATGATCGATGAATTAATGCGAGCAAGATCTAGATCTTCTGACAGCACTGCTCCATCTTACTCCTCTCAACCATCCTGAGCCCCTCTACTCGTACAAATTTCTTCACTCGGGATATTTTCTCTCCATCTCTGCGTGATCCTACATGCCAGGAACCCATGAACAATGTGGATCTGGCACAGTACAATCAGGGTTACGCACAACATGACGTTGCAAGTGCATATTCTTTCGATGAATTTGCATCTGAGAAGTCTTCAGCCTACGAAGATGTTAATGCTATTCAGGGTTACGAGCGTAACAACCCATATTCTGAAACGTGTAATCCTAGTTGGTGCCGGAATCCCAATTTGTCTTGGTCTAGTAACCCACAGAGATTGAGCAAAGCTTTACACCACCAGACCAGACAATACGGGAATGCGCAAGACACGTATCATAGGCAACAGTCATTCTTGTCCCAACAGCAGCAAACATGCTCTATCTATCAGCTACTGCACCAAGCTGCCAACTATCCTCCAAAGTGAGTTGACCGTTTGGAGTCTCTGAAGGAGGAATTGCAGGTATCAATTCAAAAATCTACTCATGACAACCTGCAAATAATGAAGGTAATGGCTGACCAAATATAGAGCATACAGAACACGCAAAACCAGATGATGTAGGAGCATAGATCAGAGGGAGCTTTGCCCTCCCAACCTATCCTAAACCCGAGATATGTGCAAAATTAGTGTGCCCCGCCTAAATTCCAAGCACCATAGGGGTAGGCACATGCTGTTCTGCAAGGATCTCCTGCACCACCTGGTTATGGGCTTGGTCAACGACCTATATTGCCTAACCTTGTGTATCCAAACCAACCCACTCCTCTACCCCTTCATGGACAGCATGCCGATTTAAAAGCTGTAACCTTAAGGAGCAGAATTACTACACAGGACCTGCTACCTAGGCAAGCGGGTAATGATTTTTCCGCACTCTACAGCAAGATGGCTCACAACCCTCTTCCTCTCGCAAGCCATCTTCATTAGATAAAGGAAAGAAGCCCTTAGATCCTGAAATTCCTGTTCCTTTTCTTGTAGCTCTAACGTGAGATTCTGCATGGAAAAAGGACATGCAAAATTTTGAGGACCTGAAATCTATGTTCAAGGAAGTTCACATTCAGGTTTCTCTCCTTGAAGCAATTGATTTACATCCCTGCTATTGCTACGTTCTTTAAGGGCTACTATACTCCAAAGCAACAATAGAGAATCGGACGACAGGAGGTATTATCTGAAGAAGCCAGCATGGTTATTTAGCTGACTTACTACCCAAAAAGAATGATCCAGACACACCACTGATTTCCTAGTTTTTATAGGATTCCCCTCTCGATAGGGCCCTTCTTGACTTGGGGTCATCCATCAACCTAACTCCAATCGTAGTATTTGATCAATTTCGATTCGGGGAGTTAAAGATCACCTCGGTTACCATATAGTTGGCTGACCAATCGGTGAAAACACTGAGTGGGGTGGTTGAAAATGTGATCATAAAAGTCCAAGGAATTTGCTTTCCAGCAGACTTTTCCGTTCTTGATATGGAGGTTCCTCCTAATCTTCGTGATGCATCGATTATTCTAGGTCACCCGTTCTTGGCAATCACCCGCACAAACATCGACTGTGCATCAGGATGCATGGTGATTGCCTTGGGGAACACAGAGCTTAGACTAGACATTTTCAGGGCATCAAAGAACTTCGATTGCGATTTAATCGAGGAGGATAGTGAAGATGAAGATTCAACTTTTTGTGGGAACATTAGGCTCCTCTGCAGCGACCCAATGGCACATTCATCTTCACTATCAAGGTTCTTAGATCGTGATTCACACAGGACTAAGACTAATGACATACACATTTCGTCCCATGGATCTAGTTGCCATGGGTGTTCATCTGCTCCTAACACCCCTGATCCTGACTATCCTGTCCTATCCAGCACTGATATCTTAAGGCAGGATTACATGACCACTGCAGGCGGATTCTCCATTAGTCTGGGTCAGCAGATTTCCGCTATTGCTTCCTTTCCTCCCCTTCATAAACACCCTCCCCACCCTCTGCTACTAGAGTTATAGCCCTTACTTAATTTGCTCAAGTATGTGTTTCTAGGAGAAAGTGAGACATATCCCGTGATTATCAATGCTCACTTTACTTCGGATCAGAAACAACAGTTGATCTTTGTTCTATAGGCACATAGGGTTGCTATCAGGTGGGGCATTGCTAATCTCCATGGAATTTGCCCCTCATACTGCACTCACCATATCTACACTGATGTAGGGGTGAGACCATCGAGATAACCTCAGAGATGCCTAAATCCAAATATGTTGGAGGTTGTCAAGAAGGAGATCATTAAATGGCTAGATGTGGGCATTATTTATCCTATTTCCGACAGCCAGTGGGTGAGTCGCATTCAGATAGTGCCCAAAAAGGCGAGACTCATCGTAATAAAAAATGAATTGGGCGAATCCATCCCAACCCACACCATGACTTCTTGGAGGGTCTACATTGATTATAGAAAGCTAAACTCGACTACCAAAAAGGATCATTTTCCTTTACCCTTTATTGATCAGATTCTAGAATGGCTAGCCGAGAGTAGTTTCTTCTACTTTAGTGATGGATACTCCTGGTACAATCATGTTGAAATCAACCCAGAAGATCAAGACAAGATGACTTTTACATGTCCCTTTGGAACATTTGCTTTTAATTGAATTCCTTTTGGCCTTTGCAACGCACCAGCTACTTTTCAGCGATGCATGATGGCCATCTTTTTAGACATGATTGGGGACTACATAGAAGTGTTCATGGACAACTTCTCCAGGTTTGGAGATGATTTTTTGTCTTGTCTTGATAACCTCACAAAGATCCTGAGGAGATGTATAGAGGTTAACCTAGTACTTTCATGGGAAAAAAGGCATTTTATGGTGAGGGATAGCATTATACTAGGTCACAAGATCTCCTTTAACGGATATGAGGTCGACCGAGCTAAGTCTGAAATCATTCCGCGATTACCTTCATCTAGCTCGGTTAGGCAAATCAGATCATTCTTAGGGCATGTCAGATTTTATCAAAGATTCATTCGAGATTTCTCGAAAATAGCTCATCCATTAACGAATCTTCTGGTAACCAGCCGTCCTTTAATTTTGACTCCTCGTGTCTTAGTGCTTTTGAGGCCTGGAGAAGCACTGTCTCAAGTGCACCTATTCTCCAACCTCCCGACTTGTCTCTCGACTATGAGATGATGTGTGATGCCTTCGACTTCACTGTCGGAGTAGTTCTTGTCCAGCGATGGGAGTGCCATCCATTCATAATATACTACACTAGCAAAACACTGAATGAGGCTCAACGTAACTATACAGTCACTGAGAAAGAATTGCTAGTTGTGGTATTTAGGTTGGAGAAATTTAGGTCGTACTTAGCTCCAAAGTTATCATCTACACTGACCATTCCACCCTCCAGCATTTGTTGGCAAAGAAGGATGCCAAACCCTGCCTTATCAGATGGATCCTTCTTTTACAAGAATTTGATGTCGAGATTCGTGACAAAGTTGGAGCCCGTTATGTTGTGGCAGATCACTTGTCTCAACTAGACCCAAATTATATTCTGCACTCCCTGCTGATATCGAACCAATTTCCAGATGAGTCTCTACTATCTATCAACTCTGTTGATTTTCCTTGGTACGCAGATATAGCAATCTATCTTATTGCAGGCAGGCTACTTGCGGGATTATCCAAGGATCAAAAATTCAAATTTATATCAGAGGCTAAATTCTCTTTTTGCGATGATCCACTACTCTTTGACACTAGGGCTGATTAGATTATCTGTAGATGCATCCGTGATTCAGAAATATCTAGTGTGCTACCCTTCTACCTTAGCAATGCTTGTGGGGTCATTTCTTGGGCCAAAAGACCGCTGCAAAGATTTTGCAGTTAGGATTTTTTTGGCCAACCATTTTCAGAGATACATATGAGCTTGCCAAATGCTGTAAGCGATGCCAGAAAGTTGGTTCTATGACCCGAGAGACATGTTGCCTCTCCAATGCATTCTCATCGCAAAAGAGTTCGACATCTGTGGCATTGAATTTATGGGCTCCTTCTCGAACTCGCATGGCTTTGAGTACATACTCCTCACAGTAGATTATGTCTCAGTGGGTAGAAGCTATCTTGGCAAGACGAGCCAATCATAAGACTATTATATCCTTCATCTGAGAATTCATTTTTTGTGAGATTCGAAGTTCCCCGCACCTTGATAAGCGATGGGGGAAGCCACTTCATCCATGCCCATTTCAGGTCATTATTGAAGAAATATGGGGTGCAGCACTGCATTGCTACCCCGTATCACCCATAGACCAATGGGTAGGCTGAAGTATCAAACCGTCAAATCAAGCTTATCCTTCAAAAGATGGTTAGACCTGATAGGAAGGATTGGTCCGATTAGTTGATTGATGCACTATGGGCATATTAGACCACGTACAAGGCCCCACTTGGAATGTCGCCATACCGCATGGTGTATGGAAAGGCCTGCCACCTTCCTGTGGAGTTGGAGCACCGTGCTTTTTGGGTGGCGTAGAAGTGTAATTTTAACCTCGAGGTGGGAGGTTATGGAAGGAAGCTCTAGCTTAGTGAGTTAGACGAGATTAGGCGGGAAGCTTACGAGAATGCAAAAATATACAAAGACAAGATAAAGACTTTCCATGATTAACACATCCGGAGGAAGGAGTTTCCACCTAACCAGCAGGTCAGGTTGTTTGACTCATGACTCAAATTCTTTCTGGGAAAGCTCAACTCCAAGTACACTAGGCTATTTCTGGTTGTCCACCCGTATCCTAATAGGCCAGTCCAAATTAGAGGCTCGAAATCTACGTATGTTTTTACGGTTAATGGCCAGCGCCTCAAACCATTCTTTGACTAGGAACCTCCTCCTGCTATGATACATCTTCTTGAGAATGTGTGACTGATGAGTGGCCCAGCTGGAGGTGTTAAACTCAGCACGTATACATATATATATACCAAATATACATAGCATATTTCATTTTCACATATTGTTTTGCATATTGTGTATGGCATTGTAGTGATGGCATGAGCTAAACAACAACTCTGAAGCAATTTCAGGTGATTTCTATCCATATACACCTAGCCTTATTTCTTTTATTAATGCATGAGGACATGTAAACACTTAGGCATTGGGGGGTAGTCGATAAAAAGCTAAAAATTTTTCTGCCAACAAGTGGGGGATGAGATAGTTTTATCAAGAGGTTTTATTAAAGATTTATTCATTAGCAGATTCCTAAGCTTAGAATCCAGTATAACCTCACATCTACATGTAGAATTTGCAATGGATCCACTGTGAAAATCAATAGACATCTCTAGTTTATCGAGGAGAAGCATTGCTTCTTCTCCTGAACCCTTGGACAACATCAAGGAGTCAGGTGAACCATCTTCTAGTAGATCCACCAAAACGTATGTAGGATGAGAGTAGAGAGTCTACTAGTGCTCTAAGGCTAGTGTAAGGAATCTTTAATCTTTAATAACTGAACAATGACACTTGGAGATGGGCATAGTTTTCGCTCTCAGTTCTTGCGTACTAATTTTGTGAGAAATTCCATATGAGAGCCACCAAATAAGGCAAAAACACAAAGAGCGGGTTCTGATAAAACTACGACTGAGGTAGATGGTCACAACCATCCTCTATCGAATCCTCGGCTGAAGGAGGGTACTAATTTAAAGGTCAGAAATATGTAGTCCTATCCATTCCCTACCTGATGCCAAGAGTAGGCACTTCCACCAAATAAGCCACCCGAGATCCTCTTGGTCATCCCCAAAAATCCCAAATAATGCCTCATGAATAAAAGTATGTATGTTGTGTTGAATTGTTGTGTTATGTTATGTTGGTATTGGCATTATGCCAGTAGATATATATATTGATAAAAAATATATATATACAAGAAGAAGAAAATGCATACAAAAGAGATATTTGCTTGTGCAAAAAAAAAAAAGTGTTATGTTAAGAAGTTTGAGTTATGTAAGTCAAAATGTTTTCAGGAAAAAACACCTACCATCCCCACAAACCACCAAATACAACCATAGCCTATTTTCCTGTATTTCTAACCGCCTGAATACAGCCTAAGGAGTCTGACTTAGTCGTTGGGTTATTAGAACCTAATTAAAGTGTAATGCCATGTAAGACCACCAAATACAGTTGCAAATCTGGTAGGATGTGAGTTGAAGAAAAAAAAAAGAAAAAGCGACAGAAAGAGAGAAAAGAAAAAGTACAAAAGATTAAAGAGAGCATAGTTTTCTAGCCCTTCTTTAAGTTAATTTATTCAATAATCTAATAATCTAGATTCTGAAATACTAGTCTCCATGTAGCACCAGAAGAGAGTGAGCCACCAAATACAAATCTAGTAAACTCAGACATCTGCTACCTAAGCCAAAAGCCAGGGCTAAAATCAGAGAATAGTTTATATCCTCGAGAGAAGAGGTTTTCTTATCCCAATAGAATTTTACTAGGGGTCAAGTATAAACTTTAAATGTGTATCGACTCTTCGCTTGGATCCGTTGCAGAAGCTACAACATTATATATTGATAGTTATCTGGATTCTAAATTTTTGGATGAAATAAGAAGAAATAAACCTAAAGTAAACTCTTGATAAAATACATTTAATCTTGCACTTGCTAGGGACTAGAAAGATTTAGGCATGGGTGTATGATTGCGCAGCAATCATAGGCCCTAAATCGCTTGAATTACTGTAGAACCTAGCTTAACATGGGCGTTCTGCATGCTTACACATCATACCTTGCATCTTAGATAATTTATATGTTTTATACATAATAATGTGCTATTTGAGAGGTATTAATAATTGCAGGTAATCCAAGGCACGGATGATCGATCCAATCTTATGGATATGTTCAAAATAACACTGGGAGTCCAACACTTCCAGGAGCGCATCAATCTGACTCTTGTAGCACCCAAGGGAGTCCGTAGAAGAAGCAGGAGCCAAGGGGCAAATTGAAGAATATCCGAACCTCAGTTGACAAATCCAACCACATGGATGGATCCGAATTGATGTTCGCAGTCCAACAATGTAGAAATCAACTTAATCAGAGGCCTACATCATTAGATACAGGGAGAAGAAGATGGACGGCCATGATGGTGCCACATGGCACCATCGTAGCCACCCCTCACCACACCCCAACCTGGAAAGGAGAACTGCGGGTTGTTGGATCATCATCCAATGGTCACGATGCCGCCATGTCACCATCTCTAGCCGCCACATCACACACAGGAGAGATCTCAACCGTTGGATTCCCATCCAACGACCGAGGGCAGCCACATAGGAAATGGAAGGTGTGACAATCCGTACGCATAGCACAGTGGAGAGGGCACTTAAAAGTTAGCGGGTGACACGGGATCGAAGCTCACCTGGTGTGAAATCAGGAAAAGCGGTGAGCACGAGTGCAATTGACCGTCAGATCTTCATCAGGCGGCTCGACAGCAGGCACGTGGTGAGCATGAAGGCGTTGGATCTAGAATGCACGTGACGACGCGTGTAAAGGCATGCGTGCGAGCACTTTAGGATTCAAAGGCTCATTGGTTGTGTGCATTTAAGCCATCTTACGATCTGGTGACTAACGATTGGGCGCTCAAAAGAGGCTAGTGGCGAGGGAGATGAAATGAAGGTTTGCGCGAGGAGATCTGCAGCTGTGCGATGGAGGATCGATGCTCGACAGGCTGCAACATGGAGCACCAAATTAAAACAAGGATAAAAGAAGGATTTGGAAGGCTTAATCTAGGCCATTGATCTCCTGATCAATGGATCTGATTAATCAGAAGCCTTTGCACAGATTTAAGGGGCCAAATACCTTAATTGCCCTTCACTAAAGCTGTAAAAAGAGGCCTAAGGGCCCCCTTTGGAAGGCATTCTTTACTTTTCTTCTTCCTCCTTCCACACCTTCACTCTCTTCTTCTTCTTCCCATCTTCTCTACTTCTGTCTCTGCACCTCTGTCTGAAGAGTTCATTGGGCCACCCCGATGGATTGTTGCTGCTCTTCGAAACCTCTCCAAAAGGCCACCACAGACCACCCGTGGTGCCCTCTTTTTGTTACAATAAGTAGTTGTTTACATTCACGTTTTTAGTCTATTGCATATATCAAATGCAATTTCTTTGTGATGTGGATATTGAGATTGTTTGTTTCTATTATTTAGTAATCATATTGAGAAGAAGCATATGAAATCAAAAATGCTTTCTGCCTCCCTGTTGATGAGTGGCTACTCATCATGGCTAAAAGGCCAAAATTAAGCTAGACACTAAGCAAAACAATATCAAATTAACATATAAAAAGGGTTAAGTGTGGGAATTAAAGAAAAGACCTAAAACTTTTAATGTGTGTTAAAACCTCCTAATTAGGTCACAAAAATGAGATATTTTGAAAACTAAAGAACAAATGATGATCCATGCATCAATTGAACACATAAACAAGTTTTAAAAGACAAATCAGAAGTAAAATCAATGTCTTAAATGTTCAATTAAGCACATGTAAAAATTTGAAAGCAATTGGACATCATTTAGGCTTAGAAATAAATAGATTACAATTAAGTCCTTCATGCATTACATTTCTACCCATCAAAACTCCTTCTTGGACCTTTTTGCAAGCAGCAGGGACCCTTCTATATTTCTGCAAGGCCCTTCCAGTTATAGTTCTTTTCACTTTTGGACCTGCACGCTATTCTTCTACCCCTTCGTTCAAGGGTCTTCCTGCAAGTTTTCCCTCATTTCAAAGAGAAGCTGGTGTTCTTCACGCGCACTGTAGCACGCGAAGAACACAGCCATTCTCGACCGTCCATCGCACTTTTGATCTCGATCTGCGGCTGGAATAAAATGGAACCTTCAAGCGATTCGGTGCGTGCGTTCACCTCTCTTCCCAGATCTCATCTGACGGTCAGATCTGTCTCATGACTCGCCGTACACTCTACCCATCTCATCCTCACCACCGGCTTAATTTTGATTAACCTCACCCTTGCGGTGATTCCAATCACTGAGCTGCTACTTAAGCACCTCAGTGGTGTCGTGCGCAAGGGATCGCTCCCTCCTACATCTCTTAGCGATCAGTTCGTCCACTCCAGTCTCTCCTCCTCATCTAGCCCCTGATTTCACAGCCACCGGCTGTGGAATCATCGCCTGCTCTCGACCCTCCTATTCGCTAAGGACCTCGTAGCACCTGAGGACAACCCTGGAGTCTCACTAGCAGACTCTTCCCTCCGCTGGAGTCACCCTCCTCCTTTCTTCCTCCTTAGCCGCCGGCTAAGGACCCATAGGTCCCATTCTTCCTTTTAGTTTAGGTTTTTAATTCTGCACAAGTAGTGTTAGATTTAGTTTTAATTGTTAGTGTTTAATGTTAGCTGTAGTTAGATTACTCTTAGGAGTAGAATTAGTATTAGATCCCCTCCCTCACCTCCTCTGATCAGTCCAGATAAGAGGGGAAGAATCATCTGTTCATTGTTCAATTTATCTCCCTCTTCAGGTTTTGTTTTTCCATCATCCAAATTCTGATTCTTGTTTTTCCTTTTAACGACGAATTTTTCATCAATCACCCACACATCCTGACCCAATTTCAGATCTGATGGTGCATTGCCTCAGATCTGAAAGTGGCGTCACAAGCACCATTTGGGGCTTCTCACTCACGCCATTTGTTTCACAAAAGCCCCTCTATTTTAAATGGATTGCCTCAGTTTGTCAGAGCACTTTTGATTTGGATTTTAAAGGATTTTTACTCTCTAAAATGTTTTGACAGATCTGACAAATTGAAGGGATTTTTGGTTTTCATTGTGGGCAAGGACTCCGAGAAGTTCTCTGGTGACAGAGAACCAATCAGAAGAGCCTTCATGATTCTATTTATACTTTGTTTTGAATGCATTCGCCAGCTTCCATTAAATTTCCTTAATGCATTCTTAGTCTCTTTTTGCTATTTCAGAATTGCCATACACTATTTGTGTTGATGATCATTTCTGTATGGTGATTCTCTAACCTAAGGAGTTTTCCATACTCCTTAAGGATGCAAGAAACTGGGATTGTATGTTGTTGGTTTTAATTGATTGAGCTAAGTCTTCCTTCACGCTGTCTATAGCATTAGGAAAAGACTAACTCAACGCCATTTGCTGTTTTGATCTAAAATGATGCTTCTGATAAGGTATTTCCTTGTGGGTATTTGAACTGAATTCTTATGAGATTTTCATGGGATTTAAACCCCTATCAGATTTGGATTTCAACTCTTTAATGTTTAGTTTGTTTTGAATTTTATCTTACTCCCAGTTACACAGCAACATGCTGCATCTGCCAGCTACATTCCCCTCTTCTCTAAACTCCCTTCTTCTCTAAATTTTCCTCTCATCTGTTGAATACATCCCTCTCTTCAAGTGGACTAATTGCAGCAGCAGTCAGCCCATTTGACAATGGCTTAAGCCACTGCTAATGCTAAACAAAACACCCTGAACAGCACACCTTCTCATCCCTCTCCATCTTCTCTGACAGTAGCTTAGCTGCTGTTTAAATTGAAATGAAAACTTAATTAACCCTTCTTCCCTCATTTCCTAACTTCCTACTAAAACCTAATTATACATACTTATTTTAAAAACTGTAAATATACCTATCCATAGTATTATAACTATAACATATAGCCTAATTATGTAAGTAAGATACATAGTTATA
Source organism: Thalassia testudinum (assembly GCA_037157565.1). Classification (NCBI taxonomy): domain Eukaryota; kingdom Viridiplantae; phylum Streptophyta; class Magnoliopsida; order Alismatales; family Hydrocharitaceae; genus Thalassia; species Thalassia testudinum. The sequence goes on along the minus strand of JAZHRO010000014.1, from coordinate 122,169,181 downwards.
CTGTAAATATGTATAAAACCTGTACATAAATCCATATACATATGTAATCTCAGTAAATATATGTATATATACTAAACTATTATGTATGTATCTACTTAATAATGTATATATATATAAACAGATCCCTATTTACATATTTAATAGCTAAATTATAGAGTAACTTAGATAAATTAATAATTTAGAGCTATAATTAAATTAAATAAATCTATAAACTTAGGATAATATTTATAGTAAGTAATTTAAGCTAATTAAAGTGTATTTATACCTAGTATAGCTTACTGATTAGCTTAGTTTTAATTTAACAACCCAGAATAGCTATTTTAACCTAAATAAAACATAAATAAATTTGTAAAAATACAATAAAAATATGTATTAAATACTTAAGTTTGTACATTAAAACTGTTTAAGGTCAATTAGACCATATAATAATTATTTTATAAGTAATTAACTATTTAATCACCTAAATCAACCTGTATAATCAGCCTAGTTTAGCGAATTTATTTGTATAGTAAAAATATTTAAAATTCAAAATTAATTAATCAATTATGTAGTATTATGTAAATATTTTATTTACCATATTTTATTTTATTTTTTTTAATAATTTATGGCCCCCAAATCAAGGGCCAAAAACGTGCCCAGATGCAGCTGCGCCTGATTTCCAGTGCACGATGTGGCGCTGGAATAGCACCACATCGTGTGCTGCAAGTCAAGCGCAGCCACATATAAGTTAATTATGCTATAGGTTCACCAGTCGTCACGGCGCCGGGCGCCCAAAACAGCATCCTATTCCATTCGATCTGATTATCCGTTAACCATGTACTGTCTGATTTTTGATGAATGTGTGATGTGTGTGGGGGCCGGGGGCCCGAGCGTGCGAGCTTGAAGGCGTTTGGCTGAGGCCTGATGCTGAGCTAAAAACGTAACTAAGCCACCTAATCTGAGATTAGGGCGCGCTTAGTAGAGGTCTGGTCCCACCCTTAGGGTGCTGTGTATCCCCTCAAAAGCGTGCCCGCTAATTGAACACATTTTACACCAATGACATTAACTTAACCCCCTCCCCACCGCAGCCTCTAAAATTTGCTAAGACAGAAGGGTTAACAAAGAAAATGAATGGAGGACAGACGACTTAAAACAGAAAGAACACAAGAGTAAAAGTGTAAGAACAAAAATAAAAGAAGAAAAACACGAAGAATAGAGAACTAAAGAGAATAAGAAAGAAGAAGAAACAAGAGCACCAAGACTCAAAGAACATACTGACCAGTAAGAAAAGAAAGAGAAATAGGTATTATACATACGTATAAGTATGTTTATAGAATTACTAACAGAATAAAGTGACACTATAAACGTCGCTAAAGACCGCAATTTTGGCTCTCTAGGTTGTATATAGTGTTCCCTGAGATTTAGCGACATTTATATCTGTCACTAAAAATGATATATATGTCACTATAAATAAAAGACTAGTAAGTTAGGTTTTTACACTATGGTATCCTAATGTAGTATGAACTAACATATTAGTATTAATAGTATAACTTGTAAATACATAGTTTAGAGTATAATAATAGATTGTTTGATGCTTGTTCATAGTTAGTATTTTTGCAAGCACTTCTTAGTAACTAGATAAATAAAACATTCATTCATTCTTTAAGTTAAAGTTTCTTTTCGAATAAGAAGACAATTTTGGAGATAATCAAAGAGTGACCGAATTAAATTCAATAAATTGCCTCCCAGTGAACGACCTGGAACAAAACAAGTAAAAATTAGATAAATAAGCAAATGATAATAATGGTTGTAATGACTGGTACTCACCCATACTCACCACTATACGACATTCTTAATGTTATATTATACACCCTATACTACAACGACATGATCATAACAATAATCATTCATCATCATACAACCATTGTGTTATCTACACATTACACAATCATCAATATCATTTTTTGGCGCCATTGCCGGGGAGGCAACGCTCTTTGCACCAAAATTTTCTTTTTATTCTTTTGTATATAGAAATTCTTTATTTCATTCATTCATTCATTATAATTGCTTTTATTTTCGATTGAATTATTTGTGTGTGCATTCTTTGAGTCATTTACTAATCATTTGTTTTTCCACAGCACTTGAGGAGGAGTGTCGTCTTCCTGGTGGAGTCGCTGCGCTCCAGATCCGTCTTCCTGGTGGAGTTTTGCCTCGTAGTAGCTGTAGGAGTAGTGGTAGTATTAGTTTTAGGTTTATTAATTAGGAACAATTGTTAGTCATAAGTTGTGAGAGCTTGTTCTCACACAATTTCTGTAATAATTTTGGACTGTCTGGACTTTATTTCTTTATCTTCTTAATTTCTTTCCTTACTTTTGAATTGCATATAAAAATATTTTTCAAAAAAATCAAAAAAATCAAAAGATCAAAAAGACCTCATACTTATCTAGTAGCAGCAAAACTTTAGGCATCCATTTTAGGATTGCATTTCATTCCTGCTAGGTTTTTATTCAAGTCAAATCTGCATTCGAAGATTGCTGGAGTCAGGTACGCATTTCTTTCCTAACTCTAACTCCTGCCATATTTGCATTTGACTTATAGTTAAGAAGACCACTACTTGTTCTGAATTTATTAAAAAGTGAAACGAGCAGCATAGAAAAGACATTTTAATCACTTCAATCAAATCAAAAGGAGATATTAAAAATTGGGTGAAACCATGTTTGAGATTTTAATTACCTTGTGTTGAATGTTATCGTGCACACAGCACGATCACTTAAGGCCACAATACACGGGTTTCTACCTCATCTTTCTGCAACCACAAGATCTGGATTCGCACACTCAATCTTATCCAGATTCCCAGTGGATTTTAGAGGTCTGCACATCGCTAGGTTTATCTTAGGATGCGTACAATTGTTTGAAACAATTGCTTGCGTACAACATAATTTTGCGTAGCAGCCTCTAGGAAAAATTTCTCCGATTTGTTTCGATTGATTGGTCTTCTTGAATTGAGATTTTATTGGGATTCTTCTATTTTTATTGTGAACATTATTAAAATTTTCCCATTGAGTTGGATCGAATTAGAGTAAACGTGATTTCAAAAACTAACTTAGTGGAAGGTAGGAGATCCCAAAACCCAGAACTTGTACTCCCCTTGGGTACTGCTACCCAAGCTACTACATCTTTCTCTTTGCCCTCCACTTCTAATCCTTTACCTCCCGAGTCTCAAAATCCTATTCACAATCCCATTCACCAAGAGGATGATCTTGAGTCGTCACAATTTGAGGATTTTGAAGAACTTCCTCCAGACTTAGTTGCACATCCTCTACCACAGCAACCACCTATCCCTAGGTTCCAACCTCCACCTTATCCTAATCATCCTAATCCACCCCTGGAGAGAGGACCTATGCCTCATCTTCAGCACCTTTTCGATACACTACAAATGAATACCTTAACCCAACAGGTGCAACAGCTTGCTCAAGCTGTAAATCTTTTAGCTAACCCCCAACCACAACCACTTCAACCTAGAAATCCTCAGGCACCACCCCAACCCCGTAGACCTCAACTACGGGATTATTATAATCCCGCAGTTGCCCAACCAATGCCTGTGGTACGTTATCCCAATGGGGGTCGTGCTGCTGAACTGAAGCCGAACATTATAGCACTCATTCCTCACTTCCATGGACTTGCTTCTGAGGACCCTTTTCAGCATTTTGAGGAGCTGAAGAATCTTGCCCAAACTTTGGGTCCGCAAGGACATGATCAGCACACGCTTTTGATGAAAATGTTCTCCTTTTCATTAAAAGATAAGGCAGCCTTTTGGTTTAGAATACTTGCACGGACTACACCTATAGATTCCTGGGCTTCTTTAGAACATGAGTTCTTAAAGAAGTACTTTCCTGTAGGCCGCACTAATGCCTTAAGGCGTGCCATCACCACCTTCACCCAGAATTCAGGAGAACCTATGCACGAGGCTTGGGAGAGATTCCACGAGCTTCTGAGAAAATGTCCCCACCATGGTGTCCCACGCTGGCAACAGGTCCAGATCTTCTACCATGGGCTCCATGATGACACACGGAATTTTGTAGATGCCGCTTGTGGAGGCAATTTCCTGTGTCGGGACGAGGACTCAGCCTTTGAGCTCTTTGAAGGCATGGCCGAAAACTCTATTAATAATGCTTCAATGAGCGTGTTTAATAGAAAGTCTTCACATTCCCACTCACACACGGGGGTACATGAAGCCCAATCCAGTAGCAAAGACTTAGAGATAGTGGCTAGTCAATTGGATAAAGTGGGCTTAATCGAGAAGAAAGTAGATGAAGTATGGAAATTTCTCTCAAAACACCCATCTTCTTCTTCTCAGTCACTAGCACAAAACACTTCTTCTCAGTTTCCCACAGGGAGGGAAACTGTGAATAACCTTTCTGTGACACAAACTGCATTACCGGATTTTCCATTTCGATATCCTTCACCGGTTGGAGGAACCTTTGTTCCTCCCTTCACTGACTTCCCTGCACCTTCTGGAGCTTCGGAGGAGCTCCATGCCATTCACAATGATCCTTTCACACAAACCTATAACCCTGGATGGCGTAATCATCCAAATTTCTCATGGTCGGGAAATTCACAGAGACCTCCTTTTCAACAACCTTCTGCACCACCACTGCACAACCCGATCCGAGCACCACCTCCACAATCACACAGTTATCCACTACGTGCCTACCAGCAACCCCAACCCAAGCCCACCCAATACTCTCAATCTGGGCCTACACGAGATGACTAGTTGGGGTCTATCATGAAAGCTCTTGCTGATATGCAACAACAGAATATTGCTATGCAGCAGAGACAGGACGCGGCCTTAGCTGAGATGAGAGCCCAGCTATCACACTTGACGAAGTCCCCTCAACCACATTCACTCCCATCCCAAGCACAACCCAACCCTAGGAACATACCTGCTCAAAGGTATGTCCAACCTAGACCAGCACTGCAAGACCAAACACCTGACGATTCACAAACTCTGAACAACACTGATTCACCATCATCATGATCTTGAGATTATTTGATAATGGAGCCATTGAGATCACTGAACTTGATAAATCTGAACCCTTTACCGTAAATGGACAAAGACTGAAACCTTTCATTGAGCCGCATGATCTCAGACTTGTCAATTCCACCATTTCGCTCCTACATTTTGAGCTACCAACTAAGTTTTCACCTAGCTGAAGGCGTTAAACTTAGCAAACACCTACCCTTGTATATAGTTGTTTTACACCTTTCTTACTCTTTCCTTTATTTGCATATAGTGTCTACCCTTGCATTCTGAGCATACATTCATTGACACACATGTCATGCATTTCACTTCTTAGCCCGACTGTTCACTCTGATCCTAGATCAGACTTAAAATTGTCCGCATAGAGATTTTATCTCCTCATTCCAACTTCCTTCCATCACCCAGTCTAGGATAGTGAAAAGCAGAGCATGCATTTGCATCCACCCTTTCATTCAATGAGGACATTGAAACATTTAAGCATGGGGGGGTGTAAATGGTAAACCATTTAAACCAAAATGCAGTTGTAGACACAACTATAGTATATATAGTATTATCAAAAAATTATATACTTCAAAAAAATTGAAAAATTTTGAAAAATTTTTTAAAAAAATTACAAAGCTAAAAATACAAAAAAATAACAAATCAGAAAAATTCCAAAAACACAATAAGGGACATGTACTTTATTTGAAGGAGGACATTCATTTCAAGAAGGGAGGGAGAAAAAGAAAAGATAAGTGTTTAAATATGATCTTATAGCTGAAAAAAAAAAAAAAAAAGTCAAGTATGTTCTCCAAAAACCTCAGAAAAACAACTCTTCCACCAAAAATGTTTTCAGGGTTCAAAATAATACCCTGTTTGCCCACCAAAAAAATTCTTCTCTGAGCCACAAATACAATAAGGGTTGGGTATGAATACCATCAATTTTTGAGAGTCATTCGAAAACATGAGCTGAAGTTAGGACCAACCTGGACTTAAAAAGAAGTGAAACCCTGGGATTGAGCCTTAGAATTCACCTGGTTAGTCCTGACTTATCACAATGCATAGCCATAACTTCATAGCATTATGAGTCTCTGTGAAGCCCTCTGAGTCCTGGAATTCGACTTAAGGTTTAAATATCAAGAGTCCTTGTTGGTTGAGAGATGGTCTATGTCATTTAAGCCTCGAGTTCTAGTAGGTTATCCTCAGTAACCAGGTTCTCACAATGTCCAAAAACACAGTTGGTATTAGAAAATTTTTCAGCTTGAAGATCATCATCATAAACACTTAAAAATTTTTGAAAGAAGAAAAAGGTATCTTTACACACTTACCTTGCTAATACTTAAATTGCCTTACACTTCAACAGATTATTTGCTAAGGGACTAGCAAAACGTAAGCATGGGGGTATGATGAGTGGCTACTCATCATGGCTAAAAGGCCGAAATTAAGCTAGACACTAAGCAAAACAATATCAAATTAACATATAAAAAGGGTTAAGTGTGGGAATTAAAGAAAAGACCTAAAACTTTTAATGTGTGTTAAAACCTCCTAATTAGGTCACAAAAATGAGATATTCTGAAAACTAAAGAACAAATGATGATCCATGCATCAATTGAACACATAAATAAGTTTAAAAGAAAAATCAGAAGTAAAATCAATGTCTTAAATGTTCAATTAAGCACATGTAAAAATTTGAAAGCAATTGGACATCATTTAGGCCTAGAAAAAAATAGATTACAATTAGGTCCTTCATGCATTACATTTCTACCCTTCAAAACTCCTTCTTGGACCTTTTTGCAAGCCGCAGGGACCCTTCTGTATGACTGCAAGGCCCTTCCAGTTATAGTTCTTTTCACTTTTGGACCTGCACGCTATTCTTCTACCCCTTCGTTCAAGGGTCTTCCTGCAAGTTTTCCCTCATTTCAGAGAGAAGCCAGTGTTCTTCACGCGCACTGTAGCACGCGAAGAACACAGCCATTCTCAACCATCCATCGCACTTTCGATCTCGATCTGCGGCTGGAATCAAATGGAACCTTCGCGCGATTTTGCGCGTGCGTTCACCTCTCTTCCCAGATCTCATCTGACGGTCAGATCTGTCTCTTGACTGGCCGCGCGCTCTACCCATCTCATCCTCACCGCCGGCTTAATTTTGATTAACCTCACCCTTGCGGTGATTCCAATCACTGAGCTGCTACTTAAGCACCTCAGTGGTGTCGTGCGCAAGGGATCGCTCCCTCCTACATCTCTTAGCGATCAGTTCGTCCACTCCAGTCTCTCCTCCTCATCTAGCCCCTGATTTCACAGCCACCGGCTGTGGAATCATCGCCTGCTCTCGACCCTCCTATTCGCTAAGGACCTCGTAGCACCTGAGGACAACCCTGGAGTCTCACTAGCAGACTCTTCCCTCCGCTGGAGTCACCCTCCTCCTTTCTTCCTCCTTAGCCGCCGGCTAAGGACCCATAGGTCCCATTCTTCCTTTTAGTTTAGGTTTTTAATTCTGCACAAGTAGTGTTAGATTTAGTTTGCAGCAGTTTAGAATAGATTTAGTTTTAATTGTTAGTGTTTAATGTTAGCTGTAGTTAGATTAGTCTTAGGAGTAGAATTAGTATTGGATCCCCTCCCTCACCGCCTCTGATCAGTCCAGATTAGAGGGGAAGAATCATCTGTTCATTGTTCAATTTATCTCCCACTTCATGTTTTGTTTTTCCATCATCCAAATTCTGATTCTTGTTTTTCCTTTTAACGACGAATTTTTCATCAATCACCCACACATCCTGACCCAATTTCAGATCTGATGGTGCACTGCCTCAAATCTGAAAGTGGCGTCACAAGCACCATTTGGGGCTTCTCACTCACGCCATTTGTTTCACAAAAGCCCCTCTGTTTTAAATGGATTGCCTAAGTTTGTCAGAGCACTTTTGATTTGGATTTTAAACGACTTTTACTCTCTGAAATGTTTTGACAGATCTGACAAATTGGAGGGATTTTTGGATTTCATTGTGGGCAAGGACTCTGAGAAGTTCTCTGGTGATAGAGAACCAATCAGAAGAGCCTTTCATGATTCTGTTTATAGTTTGTTTTGAATGCATTCGCCAGCTTCCATTAAATTTCGTTAATGCATTCTTAGTCTCTTTTTGCTATTTCAGAACTGCCATAGACTATTTGTGTTGATGATCATTTCTGTATGGTGATTCTCTAACCTAAGGAGTTTTCCATACTCCTTAAGGTTTCAAGAAACTGGGATTGTATGTTGTTGGTTTTAATTGATTGAGCTAAGTCTTCCTTCATGCTATCTATAGCATTAGGAAAAGACTAACTCAATGCCATTTGCTGTTTTGATCTAAAATGATGCTTCTGATAAGGTTTTTCGTTATGGGTATTTGAACTGAATTCTTATGAGATTTTCGTGGGATTTAAACCCCTATCCGATTTGGATTTCAACTTTTTAATGTTTAGTTTGTTTTGAATTTTATCTTACTCCCAGTTACACAGCAACATGCTGCATCTGGCAGCTACATTCCCCTCTTCTCTAAACTCCCTTCGTCTCTAAATTTTCCTCTCATCTGTTGAATACATCCCTCTCTACAAGTGGACTAACTGCAGCAGCAGTCAGCCCATTTGACAGTGGCTTAAGCCACTGCTGATGCTAAACAAAATACCCTGAACAGCATACCTTCTCATCCCTCTCCATCTTCTCTAACAGTAGCTTAGCTGCTGTTTAAATTGAAATAAAAACTTAATTAACCCTTCTTCCCTCATTTCCTAACTTCCTACTAAAACCTAATTATACATACTTATTTTAAAAACTGTAAATATACCTATCCATAGTATTATAACTATAACATATAGCCTAATTATGTAAGTAAGATACATAGTTATACTGTAAATATGTATAAAACCTGTACATAAATCCATATACATATGTAATCTATGTAAATATATGTATATATACTAAACTATTATGTATGTATCTACTTAATAAAGTATATATATATATAAACAGATCCCTATTTACATATTTAATAGCTAAATTATTGAGTAACTTAGCTAAATTAATAATTTAGAGCTATAATTCAATTAAATAAATCTATAAACGTAGGATAATATTTATAGTAAGTAATTTAAGCTAATTAAAGTGTATTTATACCTAGTATAGCTTACTGATTAGCTTAGTTTTAATTTAACAACCCAGAATAGCTATTTTAACCTAAATAAAACATAAATAAATTTGTAAAAATATAATAAAAATATGTATTAAATACTTAAGTATGTACATTAAAACTGTTTAAGGTCAATTAGACAATTTACTAATTATTTTATAAGTAATTAACTATTTAATCACCTAAATCAACCTGTATAATCAGCCTAGTTTAGCGAATTTATTTGTATAGTAAAAATATTTAAAATTCAAAATTAATTAATCAATTATGTAGTATTATGTAAATATTTTATTTACCATATTTTATTTTATTTTTTTTAATAATTTATTTCCCCCAAATCGAGGGCCAAAAACGTGCCCAGACGCAGCTGCGCCTGATTTCCAGCGCACGATGTGGCGCTAGAATACCACCACATCGTGTGTTGCAAGTCAAGCGCAGCCACATATAAGTTAATTATGCTATAGGTTCACCAGTCGTCACGGTGCCGGGCGCCCGAAACGGCATCCTATTCCATTCGATCCGATTACCCGTTAACCATGTACTGTCTGATTTGCGATGAATGTGTGATGTGTGTGGGGGCCGGGGGCCCGAGCGTGCGAGCTTGAAGGCGTTTGGCTGAGGCCTAACGCTGAGCTAAAAACGTAACTAAGCCACCTAATCTGAGATTAGGGCGCGCTTAGTAGAGGTCTGGTCCCACCCTTAGGGTGCTGTGTATCCCTCGAAAAGTGCGCCCGCTAATTGAGCACATTTTACACCAATGACATTAACTTAACCCCCTCCCCACCGCAACCTCTAAAATTTGCTAAGACAGAAGGGTTAACAAAGAAAATGAAAGGACAGATGACTTAACACAGAGAGAACACAAGAGTAAAAGAGTAAGAACAAAAATAAAAGAAGAAAAACTCGAAGAATAGAGAACTAAAGAGAATAAGAAAGAAGAGATAAGAGCACCAAGACTCAAAGAAGAACATACTGACCAGTAAGAAAAGAAAGAGAAATAGGTATTATACATACGTATAAGTTTATAGAATTACTAACAGAATAAAGTGACACTATAAACGTCGCTAAAGACCTCAATTTTGGCTTTTTAGGTTGTATATAGTGTTCCCTTAGATTTAGCGACGTTTATATCTGTCACTAAAACTGATATATATGTCACTATAAATAAAAGACTAGTAAGTTAAGTTTTTACACTATGGTATCCTAATGTAATATGAACTAACATATTAGTATTAATAGTATAACTTGTAAATACATAGTTTAGAGTATAATAATAGATTGTTTGATGCTTGTTCATAGTTAGTATTTTTGCAAGCACTTCTTAGTAAGTAGGTAAATAAAACATTCATTCATTCTTTAAGTGTAAAGTTTCTTTTTGAATAAGAAGATAATTTTGGAGATAATCAAAGAGTGACCGAATTAAATTCAATAAATTGCCTCCCAGTGAACGACCTGGAACAAAACCAGTAAAAATTAGATAAATAAGCAAATGATAATAATGGTTGTAATGACTGGTACTCACCCATACTCACCACTATACGACACTCTTAATGTTATATTATACACCCTATACTACAACGACATGATCATAACAATAATCATTCATCATCATACAACCATTGTGTTATATACACATTACACAATCATCAACATCACCTGTGACCGACCAGGACTCACCAAGTTCCGCTAATTTATTTGCTCGAGACGTATTTCGTGCTATACTACAATGTGATAATTTCTTTGCGATCTATTACATGAACAGCGGGAAATGATCATTCTTCGTGGAGGCACTCAATTTTCGATTGTCTATGCAGACTCTCCACGGGTTCGCAACTCGAGTCGGAAAAGTTTCTCCTAATTTGGTCGTAACCACTGTAAGCCCTGCCTTTTTAGGAATGACTTGGATAAGGCTCACCCACCAGCTATTAGAGATCGGGTAGATGATTCCTAGGTCGAGCCACTTGATGATCTCCTTTTTCATGACCTCTTATAGATTCTTGTTTACTCTTCTTTGCATTTCTCAAGATGGTCGTCAGCCCTCTTCAATATAGATACGATGTGTGCAATACGAGGGACTTATTCCAGTCATGTCACCTAGAGTCCATCCAATGGCTTTTCGGTGCTGCTGGAGGACAATAATTTGCTTTGTTTCCTAATTAGGAGTAAATTGGGAATTGATAATCACAGGAAACATTTGATTTGAGCCCAAAAAGGCATACTTCAGATGATTCGAGAGGGGCTTTAATTCAAGTACCAGGTTATCAATAATGGGTGTTGGTTCAGGATTGGCCTCAGAAGATAGGGTGGAAGGAATCTAAGGATCGATTTGGATCAACTCGGGGCTTCTCGATCTGTGGGTCAAGATCTTTTTGTGGTTGAGGTTCTGGGAGAATCGAGTTTTCCTCTGTAATCAATCCTCAACCAAGGAACTGATGTCGCAAACTTCTTTGATTGCCCCATAGTTTATTCCTTTATGGGCCTTAAAGATATTGATCCTTAATGTTTTATTCCAGAATTTCAACTCGATCTAGCCTTCTTCGTAATTGATGTTTGCCTTAGCTATGGTTATGAATGATCTCCCTAAGACAATTAGTGTATCAGATTTTTAGGAGTATACATGTCTAATACAATAAAGTCCACCAGGAAGTAAAAATCTCGTATCCTAACTAGAACATCCTTGAGAACTCCTCTTGGTCACTTAATTAATCTGTCAGCCAACTGTAGGTTCACCTCAGTCGATTTGAGCTCAGTTTCCTCAAAATGATCTAGTAGGGATGTGGGCATTAGATTTATTGAGGCTCCTAAATCAAATAAAGCTCGATCAACCTCAAGGTTGCCTATCTTACAAGAGATCAGAGGGGTCCCAGGATCTTTCACTTTCCATGGGAGCTAGCTCACAATGATAAAGCTGGCTTGCTCAGACAACACAATCAGACTCTCATCTTTGTTTCACGGCTTGCGCTTTGGTGTAATAAGTCCTTTAGAAATTGCGCATAAGCCGATACATGGCGGATCGCATCCATCAAGGGGATGTTTATTTGGACTTGTTCAAAGAGCATGACCAAGTCTTCCTCAAGTGAAATGGGTTTGGGTTTCCTGTTTCCTTTAGTCAAGGCCTTGGGAAATGGAACCTCTGTTGGTTCCTCTAGGATTGGTTCAGGCTCTAGATCTGGTGTAGGTGTATCTGGGTGACCATCTCCGGGGTAGGCGCTGAACTACCAGGGCTGGAGTGGCTAGGATAAGGTGGACCCTGAGTTGTTTTGCCACTATGTGTAGTAACAACATTTAGGCTAGCCTTGTTTGGGTTTGGAGTTAGCAAGAGTGGTGGTTGTTGTTGATATCCCACATACTATGTGGAAGTGTTTGATCACTAAGTCGATGTTTAAAATGTGTCACGTTGTAATATAGTCAAAATAGAGTTCAAACAAATACAATTTTATTACCCGAAAAGATTCTAAGGTCGAACACAGGGAGAAAATTGGTATTTAGAAATCAAGATCACAATTTAGAATAAAAAGGATTTGCAATAATAGCAGTAGCAATGTCCAAAAATATGGGAGTAAAATGGTGATGTAGAACACCAAATACTCCTACAATATCCAAAGAACTCAATGTATTTGCAATGTAATGAAAGTAATGAGTTGTCGTCTGATATGTAAATCAGACAATCTAAAGTGTCAGATTCTTCCCCTTTTCTTCTTTTCTTCTTCTTTGTCTCTACCTTTGCCTTCTCTATCTTCTCCTTGGCTTTCTCTATTTTTGCTTCTTTCTTCTTACTCTACGATCCTTCTCTTTCTCTTCAACTTCTTATGTCCTTAGCTTTCTCTACCTTCTACCTTTGCTTCTTCTTCTTCTTCTTCCTTCTACCTTCAACCCTGGCCTCCTCTTCTTCTTCAGAATCTGCTAAGTGTTGGCCAAAGATCCCTATAGCAAAACCCTCCCCCTACCTGCGTGACACTCCTCTCTTTCTCTCTTAGGATCCGCTATCCCAGAGCCACATAGGTATTAGGGTTATTGGGTCTGGTGTGTACCTTGGTCCAGGCTCACCGGCGTGCTTGGTGAGCGAGGAGTGCAGGTCGGGTCGGGTCAGCCAGGTTTGTGGAGGCAGTGTCACAGACGAGACCGGGTATGGGTGAGTGGGACCTCACCCCATGGTATTGAGGCGAACAGCTTACAATGCTTTTGCAATTTATTCAGGTGCAGGCACCTCTTCGTTTCTGAGGTGGGACTATTCACGGTACCTCATCTCACATGCCTACTGCAGAGATTGCTCTTTCAATTCTAGCTACCGCGAAGGCTCTCGACTCCAATTGAAGGCCTGGGTGCATGCACGAGAGTCTTCTATGTGTCCTGGGGCAACAACCTGGGCTTGGTAGCAGCTAAAGTAGCTTCAAGCAAGCTTCAAGCTTGCTTGCCAATGGTGGCCAAGGCCTATTCCTGAAATCAGTAGAACGGCCTTGTAGCCACGTCAAATCACTTAGGGAGGATCACCGAAGCACGGTGGATGTGCTGGGGATGGTGGCGTGGCATGTGGGTGTCTGTGAATGTGTACCTAAGTCACACTATGTGCGTGTGAGTGGGTGTGTTCGGGGGCTGATTTGGGTGAGTGGCGAGATTCATAAAGTGAAACGAAGTGATCAGTGAAGTGTGGCGGAGGTTGTGGGCTTGTCGGCAAGGGTTTTGGTGGCCTGTGGAGGTGTGATGGCCTCGCCGGAGGTGGTGGTCAAAAATGGAGGTAATGGAGGTGCGAAGGGTGGAGAAGAAAGTAGAGAGAGTAGGGAACTTAGCTAGGAAGTCAATGGACGAAGGGGGCAGCGAGAGCGTTGGGTTTAGTGTGGCCGATGCTGGAGACGAACACGACTCCGGTGAGGTGGGAATGGCGAGGATGAAGAGGGAGTGGTGTCTACTGGTACGGCAAGACACAGACGAAGGCAGAGCGGAGGAATCTACCGTAGGTGTGGTGGTCATACGATGAGAAGTAGCAAGGATCGACATCGGATGTCGAGAAGCCTTCGACCGTGAGGGGAAGAGAGGAATTGAGGGCATTCACGGCCGAATTCGAGCATGAAGAAGTTGAGGAGATTTGGGCTTCCTTAAATAGAGCTCTGAAGGGTGGTTAGGGCTTGGGAAGTAAGCTTCCCAAGCCTCGAAGGTCTCTTGAGATGGGAGCTTGTTAGGATACCCAAATCTCTCATGCGTTCGCATGAGAGATTGGGAAGGAATCGAAGCTCATCAATGGGTTCAAACGACAGAGAATTTCTCAAAGGATCTCCCTTCTAATTTTGGAGGAGATTCTTTGAGCAATCAAGGAGATCTTCTCTGTCAAAGGTCATTGGAGTAGGTTTCCTCTGCGATAATGGTGGAGGGACCTACTTGTGAAGATGACGAGAAAGCTAGGGAGCTGCTAGCAAGGGTTTTTGAAAGTTAGGGGTAGAAATGTAATCAGATAGAACATTTTTGCAAACTAGGTCAAGGTAAACTCATCCTGGGTCTAAATTTTGGCACAAACCTAATTTGGACCTAAAGAATTCAATGGTGAAGTTGGATTTTGGTTTTGACAACGTTTGATTAGGTAATTTATGTAAAACCCCAATTTAGGGAAAATATCTATCTATGACCCCATTCTAGGTCAAGATGTGTTCTAATGGCCAAATTAAAGGTACTAAACACTAGAGAATATTTTTAAATGATTTTTAGAGGGTTTAAGTGAATTTTATCTTGACCAGAACCTTTGTTAATTGAGTATTTTTAGGGTTTCAAGAAGTCATTTAATTCACTGAACGTGCACAAACCCTTTTATGTCAAATCCAACCCACTTGTTCTCATATTAAGATAATTTGACCTTTGTTTGGCCTTTGAGAAAACCTGTGGTTGTACTGCATTGGTAAAATTACAGTTTTACCCAATGTTTCTTGTGTTTCTCTCAGAAAGGTTATGCAATGAATTGTGATCTTCATTTGGTTATGTAGGAGCATTTATTCTCTTCATTGGGTCAAAATGAGCTAGTTAGGGCTCATGATGGTGTTCCCATCAGGAAGCCTCCATCCTATTGGGTGATGGACCAAAAGGGCCCTGGTAGATGTAATGAGCTTAGTCCTGATTCAGGTTCATAATGCACCTTTGGTTCGACATGTTATTTGGATTCCGCATAGGTTGGGAGGGGAGTGCACCAAGTTGGGGAGTCCCAGCCATTTCTGTAGGTTGATTTTGAACCTCTATGATCACTTCTTTGTGCAGTTTCTACATAGCTGCATTAGTCTTCTAGATGTCAGCCAAGGCCTGCAAAATCATGCTCATTTGATCTTCCTTGGTAGACCTAGTTTGGTAATTTGGGTTGGGCCTAGGTTAAGCAGGCTGATACGGTCACGAAGCTTGTGGTTGGGGTTGGAATCGAGGTCTCGAGTTCTGATTATTTCCCAACCACGCAAAGTTCAAATGATTGCATCAACCAAGGTTATATGAGTTCGAGAATGGATCATTCTGGATGGCGTGGAGACCCTTGCAGGTTTGAGGAACTCTAGAGTATTCAGAGTACAAGGGTTCAAAGTTCCCCCAACTAGAGTAGGTTGGTCCAGAGTTTCCTCCGAAACCAGGATCAGACGGGTTTGGATACGTGTCCATCCCTTAATATTCACGGTGGTGAATGTTATGAATGACCACTCTACCTAAGGGAAGTTGTGCATATGCATTTTGTCACGCAGAGGTGGCTCTTTGTAGATGTTGAGTCAACTTGTCCACCTTCTCAATGATGGAGACCTTATCCAGACGACTAGCCACCAAGTCCAGGACGACGGATTCGGATAGGTCACGTGTCTCGTGTGCCCCTTGTGAGTTTGTCAATGCGCGGCTAGTCGCTCGGTTGGACACATGCATAGATTCATTGTTTATGGAGTTCTCGCATATATTCTTAAGACTCTCTCAAACAGTGTCTTCATGTTGACCCATGATGTTGCCACCATAGGTTGCATTGACAAATAATCTGATGTCCTCACAGAGTCCCTAGTAAAAAGACTAGAATTGTTCCCGTTTAGGATCTCCGTGATGGGGGCATTTCCACATGAGATCCAAAAAGCAGTCCCATGCCTAATGAAGTAGTCCTCCCGCATTTTATGTGAAATGAGTGATCTGGTGCCTCAAGGCTTTGGTGCAACCAACTGGGAATAATTTCTTCAAGAATTCAGATTGAAGTTCCTCCCTTGTGTTGATAGGTCGAGTCAGGGTTTGATACTAATGGGTAGCCTTATCCATAAGAGAGAAGGAGAACATCTTCATGAGCAGGATGTCTCGGTTTTGAATAGGTGGTTTAAAGGTCTAGGCCAGATGTTTCAGTTGTTTGTTATGCTGGAAAGGACCATTGGCATTTGTTCCATGGAATTTGGGGATTGCACTAATAAGATTGGGCTTTAATTCTATATCAAGTTCTCCAGCCAGGATTTGCACCCTAGGTTTGATAGCTACTGCTACTGGATCATAGTGATCTCGCATTTGCAAACATGGTGGGGGATTCATGAATGCATGGAATAAATTGTGAGATTCTGCATTTGATTCTAAAAGTTAGGCACTTCTCCTTCTTGATTCTCCATTGATGCAAATGATGGAGAGCCCAGCTCGGATGTGGAAGTATCTGAAGAGATCTCATCTGATTGGATGGGAACACAAACAATTGTGCTGGGACTTGACCCTGACGAGAGTGAACTACTAATGTAGGCCTTAAGATTGGTCTTAAGGACCTCCTCCCATACATGCACTATGGAATCGAATGAGGGACAAAATGTGTATTGGACCCAATCAAGGCACCTAACAAAGTTGAGTGACTATGGAGGTTCGAGGCAGATGTTACCTCTAGATCAGAAACTCACCCACCCAAGAATTACTTGGGCAGCCAGGGAGCGAGAGTCCTGCAAAGAGCCCTACACTGCTTAACGTCCCCACGGGCTACAGGGTTCCCCCACCCAACTATTCTTGTCACTGAGATTCCAAGTAAACTGGAATGTGTGAGCTTGACTCCTATGTCTACCAATTTTAATCCTTCTTGTGCCTTGAATTTCACTTGAACTTTGAAGTTGATTTCAGTTGTGACCTAATTTGGAGGCTGGTTGATTCATAAAGTGAACCAACTTCACTTGACCTGTCCTAATGTTGAGGATGAGTTTGGGTCAAGAACCCAAATCACCCTGAGTTGGTTTTGTTAGGTCCCAAATTTTAATGATTCAAGTGGTTGTTAGAACCTTGATTTTATGTTCCAATTGATTAGATCAAGTCAACCAAGGCTTAGGTAACACATGATGCAGGAAATATATTTTCCTTTAAAGTATGCAAGTGTGTACTTCTGGAAACCCTAATGTGGAAACCATAGATTGGCTTTATTTCCATGTCAAATTTTTCCAAATGATGGTACCTTAGGTTCAACCAAGAAAGTCAATAGCTTAAGGAACCTTATGTCCCTAATAGGTGCAAGTATGAGTATTGGGAACTCTAGTCAAATTGAATCAAATCAAGAAACTTGAGTGATGATTTCTATGTAATTAAAGTAACTTGATCCTAATTGATTTCCTTTTCAATCTTTCCAAGAGATGAGGGCCTTAAAGAAAATGGAAATGTGATTACCTGCCCCTGCTGTGGTTGCTTATGAGGTCAGTGTTCAGATTCACCTGCAACAACACAACAAAGCAGATATAGCAAGTCAGAATCAGATAGGAAAGTATGATTAGTGAATGAAATGCATGTTGCTCCCCAACAATGATGCCAAAATGTTGAATGGTCAAACATTGTCGTTGTATAGTCAGTAAATGCATCGTAGTATAGCAACAAAAATCAATACGACATTTAATTTTATAAAGCTCAAAAAATCATTAGTTCTGGGGTCGTTAGCAGGGAGCAAGTGTAGCAATTCAATCCACTAGTCACAGCAATCAAGAATAATAATGCATTGGAATCTCAAATGGAATAATCAATTAATGCTTCAAGAGTGCATCTCAGCGCAAAATTAAAGTGGTAAAAATTGGTGGTTGGAACCACCAAATATCCCCAGATTAAGTACAATATTCTAAATTTCTCAATAGTACTTAAACCAATATCAGAGCCAATGTCAGAACCAACTTCCTTCTCAGATCAGATGGCAAAGAACAACCTCAGATGCCTTAACTATCATGCCCCAGATCACCTGAATTTGCCTAAGTGTTTGGCACAGAACCCGAGGTGCTATAGTGTAAAACCTGTTGATTTCCTCATAATTTCCCTATCTCTTTCTCTTTCTTCATAATCGGATCAGGGGTAAAGGGTAATTGAATCAGAGGTCTAGACCTGCGAGGCATGATCGTAGGTGAGGGAGTATGTGGCACATGCGAGGGGACCTCACCCAGTGCTTCTAAGGAAATGAGCTATCAGAAAAAATTCATTATATATGAGTTTTTAGATTAACATTTCACGATGTGGGAATAGAAGTCCCAGCTCCTCATGATGTTGCCGAAGGCTTCTTCTTCGATTGCAGCTACAACTGAGGTTCAATCCTAGATTGCTGTTGTGAGTGAGTTGGTGAAATGTGCCCGTGTTGAATAGGAGTGGTAGGAGCAGTCCCTCTGAATTGTTATCGTAGCACGATAGATTTCCTATCAATTTCAAAAAAAAGAAAGAGTTGTAGGAGAGTAGTTGATAGCCAAAGAGAGGTGGGCAATGTTGAGTAATACAGTGGTAGCGGTGGAAGTCCGGTGAAGCACCTTCATCAAGAAAAGGGTCTAAAAGCCCTAGTTAAATAGTTCAGAATGACCGCCGTCATATGTAGAGTGAAATGGTGGTGGTGGTGAGGTGTACTATGGTGTTGGGAGGGTGGACGGTGATGGAGATGATAGCGGTGGATGGGTTGTTTCCAGTGGGTCTTGTGCATGGTCAAAAGTCCCAATAATGTTGGGGCTGTTGGTGAAGGAGGTACGGTGAAGCTTTTGGTGGTGATCGTGTCATGTTTGGTGGGCTGTGGTGCCAATGTGAGCTCGCTGGAGCTCGTGCTGGAGGTAAGGAAGATGAAGAGGAACAGTGGTGAGCAAGGGTTTGAACTAGTATAGAGAGGGAGAGGGAGAGAGCAGGGGGCATAGCAGGGTGAGAGAGATCGAGATGCATCTAGCATTGGGCGATCAGATGCGAAGACGAAGATGAAGTCTAGTGAGTGAGAATGGCGACGATGAAGGTGAAGAGGGCTCTCGCTGTGGTCAGCAAGGAGTGGAAGAGAGAGATGAGGAAGGAGGACCATCAAAGTTGGTAGTTGGGTGGTTGAAAAAGCAAGGTAGAGGAGGTCACTAGAGCCAAGCCAGAGTGTGCCAAGATGAGGTGTTTCTCAGTTGATTCTTGGCTGAATTTGACCGTGGAATGTTGGGCAGTGTATATAGAGCTCAGATTCGAGCTCTAATTGGAGAAAATCACTCGATTAGGTCACGGATTTAGAAGCAAAAATCCCCCAATTTTCTTGAGCTCGCAATATCAATCTTTGGAATGAGGTTGTTTTGATTCCTTATTATCTGAACATCAATCCCTCCAATTTTAGAGGGATTTGGTGCTAATTTGAGAGAGATCTCCTATTTTGAAGATTGTCTTGGAGATTGTTCACACAACAATGGTGGCAAGGACCATTTTGTGAAGACAACAAGAATGTTTGGAGCCATCTGGTAATAAACTTGAAACCTAGATGTCTTAATGTGAGAAATAGAGTTTTTATGGACTAAAATGCAAATTAGGTCAAGATGGACTCTGATTGGGCCTAAAATTTGATGTTAACCTAATTTAGACCCAAGAAATGTAATGGTGAACGTGGATTTTAGTTTTGAGCACACTTGTCTAGGAAATTTGCATAGGAGCCCAAATCAAGTCAAATTCTCATCTGAATCTCTATTCTAGGTCAAAATGCCTCAGATGGTCAAAGAGAAGGTACCAAACCTCTTAGAATATTTTTAAATAATTTTTAGGAGGTTTAGATTGATTTTATTCTGACTAAAAGCTTTTAAATTTTTGTAGGGTTGATAATTAGGGTTTTCAATCCTATTTTAGTCCTTGAAATGCGTGAAATCTAGATTCAGTCTGTGTGAGCTTGCTTCTTGGTTTTTAATGTTTATATGACCTTTAATTAACCCCTAGGTAATCCTATGGTTAATTGTGCATTTGTGATTTGCTGTTAAAACAACTAAATTAACCCTACATTCTTGTCTTCTCAAATCAGATCAGTGCGGAATTATGACACTTAGATGTCATTTAGGAGCATTTATCGTTTGAATTTGACTAATTGTGGCTAGTTAGGACCTGTGATGGTGTTACCATTATTTATACAAAATTAACTTATATTGTTTAATCCTTTAATTCATTCATTCTTTTGTAAATAAACTTAACATTTCTGGAATAAAAGATCATTTTTTGGATCATAAAAAGAGATGTATATCAATAATTGCCTCCTAGTAAATGACCTAGAATAAAAGCAGTAAAAATTGTATATAAATAAAATGACATCCACCTAGATTACGATTATATGACAACACAATGACTAATTAACCTTAATTTCTTTTTTTGAAAGGATGAGGAATGCTATCGAAAATGATAGCAGATCGAAAATCCTTTATTCATAAGCAAAAAGAGCCATTACATACATTCATTTCACTCATTCACATGTACCCAACAATCCCTCACAATAGCTCCCACATTACAAGAAACCCCCCTAATGAGACACTTATTACGAGCATGCTAAGTACACCATATAGCAACCACCATCTTTGTCTGCAGGTTCCCTATCGTCAACACTTTCCTTCAAAGGTCGTCCCACGTGGGTAAAGGTTCCCTACACACTCCCCTCCATAGTTGATCCATCACCAAACAAGAGGTGAAAAGATGCATCCTATTATCCGTATCAAATTCACACAATGGACAATTCTGTGGTGGAGCGCCCAGCCTCCTACTTCTTAATTCACCAGTTACAAGCCCATCCTGCCAACACAACCAAAGGAAAATTTTAACCTTGAGAGGAATTCTCAGTTTCCACACCTTGGCGCAATCAGAATCTACAGATGTGGGAGCACTAGCCATGCTAGCCACCAGCCTCTTGTATGCTTTGGTAGATGTGAACTGACCATGTATCCAGTGGTAGCCATCCTTGCCTTCTACCGACTGGAATACAGCCAGATCAGCAAGCAACCGCTCCTACTCTGTCCGAGTCCATCCCCCCTTGTGCCCAGTAGCTGTATTCAGAACCCATCTACCAGTCGCCTTGTCCTAGCACTCCCTAACCGACGCCCTATTATCCTCTGTAGTAGCAAATATCCTTGGGTATTTCTCACTTATCTTGCCCAGATCTGACCACACATCTGCCCAGAATGCAAAGTTTCTTCCATCCCCCACTGCAGGTGCAAACTCTGACCAATGATCATGGATTGCCCTCCTCAATGATTGCTAGAACGGTGAAGGTCTGCAAGGGGTCATATTGCACAGCTCCACTTGTGTAGGGCCATACGACTCTTTAATTAACTGGGACCATAGCTTGTCGTCTTCCACAGTTAACTTGATTGCCCATTTGAGAAGCAAAGTGTCATTGAACTCTTTCAAGGATCGAATGGCCAATCTCCCTTTGACCGAGGACTACAGAGGTGCTGCCATTTCACCGGAGGTAGGAACCTACCTTCCATCTTCACACCATTCAAGATGAAGCATTTTCGCATCACATCCAACCTCTTCCAAACAGACTTCGGAGACCTAAATGTCGAGAAGAAAAAAATTGGAATCGAAGTGACAACAGAATTTAGCAAGATCAGCCATCTACCCTTCGATAGAAACCTACTGCTCCATGACTCCAATCTTTTATTTTCCTTCACAAAGAGTGAGGCCCAATCATTCTTCTTCAACTTCTTGTCTGTCAAGGGTAAGCCCAAGTATCTCACTGGTAGTGTGGATGAAGAAGGTTCATCATTCTTTGGAGCTGTTGCTGGGGATTTAAACCTGATAATGGTGTGATTTTATGATCTGACGTATGGATGCGAATAGCTACCCAAGTAATTCTCAGGCAGGTGGGTTTTTGTTCTAGAGGTCCATCTACCTTGTACCCACGTTAGTTATCCAATTGAATTGGGTGCTTTGATTGGGCCTGATACACATCCAGCACCTCATCCTTTCTATAGTGTATGCATGGGAAGAGGTCCTTAAGACCAGACTTATGGATGCCATTAGTACACTCTCGTCGAGGTCAAGCTCCAGCTAACTTGTTTGGGCTTCCTCTAATCTGATCCACATCACTTCTACATCAGATTCGAGTTCTCTATCTTTTGATTCAATGGAGAACCAAGAGGATGAGGGTGATATCCAACACCTTCAAAACCAGCTACAGACTCTAACAAACTTGATTAATGTGCTAGCTAACCACCAACAATGTCCACATTTGCAAGATCATTATAATCCCATAGTTGTTCCTATTGAGCCTAGGGTGCGAATTCCTACCAGGGAGATGGATACTGAACTAAAGCCAAATATTATTGGCTTAGTCCTCTATTTCCATGGATTGGGTTCTGAAGACCCATTCCAACATATTTAAGAGTTGAAGCATTTGGCCTAGACCATCAGGCCAAATGTCTAGAATCAGACCACCCTGCTCATGAAGATGTTTCCCTTTTCCATGAAAGATAAGGTTGCCCACTAGTATAGGTCGTTGACTTGGCTGATCATCACGTGGGATGAATTAACGGATGAATTTCTCAAGAAATTATTTCCAGTGTGGTGTACTAATGCCCTGAGTCAGCAAATCATGCATTTCATGCAAAATACTGGGGAACCTCTTCATGAGGCATGGGATCAATTTCAGGATCTCTTCCAGAAATGCCCTCATCACATAGTACCTAAATGGGAACAAGTCAAATCCTTTTACCAAGGACTCCATGAAGATATCCGACTTTTTTCAATGAGGCCTGTGGAGGTAACTTCATGGGTATAGGCAAGGACATCGTTTGGGAGATTGTCGAGAATATGTGTGATAACTCTATAAACAATGAGTCCATGGGTATGCCCGACCAGACGACTACCCACACAATGATGAACACATGAGGAGCACACAAGGCATGAGACTTATCCTCTTTTGTCAATCTGGAATTGGTGACTAGTCAATTGGATAAGGTCTCTATTAAGGAGAAGAAGTTAGACAAATTAACTCACCAACTACAGAAAGCCACTTCCTTTTAGCAAAGCACATATGAACAACTGCCCACAGGGAGAGAGGTCATGCATAACATTCAGCACTACTCTGAGATAGATGCTTATCCATCCACATCTGATTTGGGGTTTCGAGGAAACTCTGACCCTTGTAACTCCAATTGGGGGATCTCTAACCCCAATTTTCTGATTTCTCTGGAGTTGCTCAACCCTGTGAGGAGATCCACACCATCCAAAATAATAGTTACTCCAACTTTTCCAACCTTGGATGGAGTAATCATCCTAACTTCTCATGGTTGGGGAATTCTAACTCTCAAAATTCTAGACCTCAATGTCAACCCTGACCATAAAATCCACACTCATATCAGCTGACTTGATCTAAGCCCAACCTGAATTGTCAATCTGGGGCAAGCAATGCTGATAAAATGAGCATGATTTTATTGACTTTGGCTGATGATGTAAACACATTTACACTACTTAAAATGTCTATTTATGCATGTTCTTAAGCATAGGATTGCATTTCATGACATAAATATTGCATTACATGCATCATCTTGCATTTAGAGTAGTTTGAATAAAATGGAGGTTAATTGTCTCCTTTTATGTGCTTGGACAGGGCAAACATTTTATCGGGGCCTTGGATCAAAGATCCAACCGTATGGATGTGATCAGGGCAACAATTGGAGTTCAACGACTCCAAGGTCGCCCTAATCAGGCATCTGTAGAATCAGATAGTGACCCGGGAACCCTAGAAGATCAAGGGCCAGGATGGTGTAAATCTGCACTTCAAATGATAAATCTGACCGCACAGATGAATTCGGATCGACGATCGCAGCCCAACGACACAAAAATCGAGTCAATCCGACATCCGTGGCACCATCTACAACTTCCAGAAGATGGACGGCCAAGATAGCGCCACGTGGCACCATCTCAGTCGCCCAAATGGCCGCTTGCGTCTTGTGAAAGCCCCACGCCCGATGACTCTCCGCCATTGGATCTTAATCCAACGGCTGTGGGCGCTCGCTTTTAAAAGCGTCCGCTTGACCATCCGCGCCCCATAGCGCAGTGGTCGAGCGCGCTATCACGAGCGCCGGGCGCAGGTTCGAGCCGTGGCGAGGAGCAGCAGGCGCGGGCGATTGGGCACGGGTGGAGCGTCAGATGGAGATCGGACGGCTGCGTGCGCCCGATAGCGTCGACACGCGATTGGATGCGCAATCAGACGTGCAATCAAACGCGCGGGCAGGCGCGCGATGCAGCGGGAGAAGGCACGACTTAAAACGTCCGATCTCGCGATCGGACGGCTAAGGGTCGCTGGACGTGCGTGGATGTTGATGAGCGGGCAGCCGAGGAGGCGCGCGTGGGCGCGGAAGCTACGCCCACATTGGGGCTTTAGTGACGAATTTATCCGTCACTAAAATCCGTCACTAAAGACCCCTTATTTATTGTTTTGAAGTTGTAATGTCCATTTTGCCCCCACTCCTTGCAACTATAAAAAAAGACCCCCTCCATACAAAATTCTCACCCCATCTTTCTCCTCTCTACCCCTCCAAAGCTCAAGAGAAGCTTGTCCCACACCTGGGATGCTTCTCACGAGATAAAGTCCAATTTTCGTTCCCCTTCGGAAGTGGATCCCGCGACGACGACGGCGTGCTGCTCCGTTCCCGTTCTTCTGATTCGTCCTCCTTTGTCCTGCTTCGTTCTCCTGGGTCCATGCGTCGTCCCGTCCGGCTCGTCCTCCAAGCAACCGTCATGGAGGATTTCTCTCTCCCTATTCTTTTTACTGCTTTCTAGTATAGATTTACTGCTTTCTAGATTAATCTACTCGTCCTCCAAGCGACCGTCGAGGAGGACATTTCTCCCTCCATTCTTTTAATGCTTTTTAGAGTAAATTTATCGCTTTCTAATGTAATTGTTTTATGCATTCTAATTGTAATGAACAGTCTCTTCTATGATAAATTCTTTGTTTATTCTACATCTCATTTTGATTTCCATGTGTAATACTCTCTCTCTCTCTTACCCTCTCTCTCTCTCATTTATTAATTGTAAATAATTAGATAGTTTAAATTGAATTACTTCGTGACAAATAAAAAGAAACGCGAAGTTTTTAAATCAAACGTTCGCCTCCCTGTGTTCGACGCGGAATTTTCATTTCGGTATAAATTTTATTTGTTAAACACGAATTATTCGCTTTCGAACTACAGCGACAGGTTTTCCAAAACCTAACATGTAAGCGTAGCGATTTGCAAAAAACACGTTCAACAGCTAATATGCAAAAGACCAATGCTGCAATGCGGAGCCAGCATAACGCGAAAATGGCAAATGTACGCAACCAAATTACGCAAATGGCTGGGTCTCGCCACCTTGGCACATTACCCTCTCAACCTCTGCCAAATCCAAACAACGTACCGAAACAAAGGTACATTCCGAACCCAAATCCACTATGTTCAACGATGTGTTGGAACCTTATTCCACATCTTGTTTTGGTGTTAACAAAATTATTATGAATTAATGTTTGCATTAAGTATTTTTCAGATTTAGGTCAAGGACCAAGGCAAACAAGAAATGATGGAAGCATGATGATGAGAAAGAGAAAATGATGACAAGGAGGAGGCAAGATGAGAAGGATGGATCGAGAAGAAGATCATCTTCGACCCTTTGTTTTTTTAGTTTAGGTTTTCATAGATTGTATGCCTCTTAGCAAGAGAATTTAACTTAGATCGTAAAATCAAGTAGAGATAAATTAGGATTTATATTGTGGTCATTTTCAAAGTACGTAATGGATTAAAATGCTTAAAATAGGTACTTGTATGCAAGTACTAGTACTATTCATTAGTACTGGTATTTGCAAGGCATAGGTTTGAGAATTCATCTCAAACTGTGAACAACAAGTACCAATAATAACCATGAGTACCGGTGCATGTTGGCTATAGGTTGAAGGCTTAATTCTAGCCTGAACCTTACAAGTACCGGTACCCATGATGAGTACCGGTATAGGTAGGTTACTGTGCCCAAGGAATTCCAAACCTGGGAGTCACAAGTACCGGTACCCATGATGAGTACCAGTACCAGGACTCATGTACTTGTGGCAATGAGCTGCTAGTACCGATATAGGTACTTTAGTACCGGTACCAACTAGCCGTTGACCTAAAATAGAATGATAGAAATATTAATTCCAACAATATGAACATTGGGAATTAAATCCCAACGTCAAGTAGATGAGTATCCTAGGTCCTAAACTCTATAAAATGACCCTAGGACTCTTTGTTTGCACACAAGAGAGAAAAAAGAAATAGAGAAGAAAAATTCTAGAGCTATAATTCAAATTTCCACCATATTTTCAAGAGAGAAAGAAGAAGCTTGCCATTCACTTTCTCTACACTGTTGCAAGCTCAACGACGTGCTTTTCTCACGCATCTATGAAGCGATTCATGTCCATCCTAGGCTCTCAAATTGGTATTCATTTTAATTATTGTTGGGAGGCATAGGAATTCTTGTTGTAACAGTTCTCTTTCTTACACCAGTTCTTATTTGTATTTTGAGCTTGTTACTTGTTGGGTTGTAACAAACCCGTTATTGTACTTGGGTTGAGGTAACCTATTAATTACCTAGATTTAGTAAATTGATTCTCTCGGGGTTGAGAAAATCAGGTTAAAAGCCCTAAGCTAGGAGGCTTAGGTAGTGGAGTACCCAAGGGAGGGGAACCACTATACATTTTGTGTCCTTTGTGGTTTGAATTGATCGTGCAAATCTTTTTGTTATTACTAACATTGTCCTTAAGTATTTGTGTGCGTAGATAGCCATATACATATCATATCTTTAGATCCTACAATTGGTATCAGACCAAGGTTATGAGAAGACATAACAAATCAACTCGCAATGGCATCTACTTCAAGGGGCACTGAAGGACAATCGTTGACCCGTCCTCCATATTTTGATGGGACGGATTATGGGTATTGGAAGAGGAGGATGCAAGTCTTTCTCAGAGCAATGGATGAGGAGGTTTGGACCCTCATTCGGGAGAAGTACTCAGATTCGGAGCCACAGGAAGTAGTAGCATGGTCAACGAATCAGAAGAAAAGGTTCGTGGGCAACGCAAAGGCGATGAACGGATTTTATTGTGCGTTGTCAAGGAAAGAGTTCAACAGAATTTTGGCATATGAATCTGCATATAAAATTTGGAACACTCTTGAGGTCACCTATGAAGGTACAAACAAGGTAAAGGAAACTCATCTCAATTCTAACTGAAAACTGTGAGTGTTTCAGGATGACCAAAGGAGAAACAATCAAAGACATGTACACAAGGTTTGGGAAAATAGTTAACCCCCTAAAGAACCTTGGAGTGAAGTTCATGGAAGAGCAGTTTGTAAGGAAGATCTTAAGATCTCTTACAAGTGATTGGTCTCCAAAGACCATAGCCATCGAAGGGGCAAAGGACCTCTCCACTCTCCCTTTGGATGGTATAGTTGGTAGACTTATGGCTTACGAAGTCCAACTAGAAAACATGAAGAGGAACGAGGAGGAGAAGATGTCTAACAAAAGGAAGAACATTGCTTTTAGATCAATTAAGGAGGACTCGAACTCAACAACCTCAAAATCTGAAGATGAAGAGATGGAGACACTTATAAGGAAGTTTCAGAGATTTCTTCAAACGAAAGGTAAGCAAATCAATAAAGTTTCAACTAATGTTATTTGTTATGAGTGCAAGAGAAAGAGGCACTTGAGGAAGGATTGCCCTATGAACAAGAAGAAAGAAGACAAAAGGAAAGACACAAAAGAAGTCAAGAAGAAGAGGAGAGCTTTAAAAGCAACTTGGGATGATAGCGACTCCGACATGGACACAGACTCTAGCGAATCGGATGATGATGAGATCGCTCATCTATGTTTGGCAGCAACTACGGAAGATACAGATAATGAGGTAAACCCTGATTTTTCTTTTGAAGAATTATTAGAAGCTTATGAAGAACTATATCATAAAGCTAGGTTATTTAAAAAGGAAAATAAGGTTTTAAAGAATAATTATCAAACATTAGAAGTAGATAAATCATTTTTAGAAATGGAATTAGAAATGTCAAAAGAGACTAATGATGGGTCGGCCCGGATAGGTTGTTAATATGGGGATTTTATCGTTGAAATGTGTGTAGTGATTAACCTAATTCGGACCTAACCATCTCTTTACAAAATTTTTAACCTGGTCTAATTGATTTTATCTTGTCACTTTTAGGCCCAGGGTCGAACTCAGGGAAGTGGGGTTTAAGTCGAGTTTCTACGTTTTCCTTAAAACGCGTCTCTTCCGTTCGTTTATTCTGTTTTTCTGTTTCTTTTCTTATTTAGGTTTGGAATTCCTTGGGCACAGTTACTTACCTATACCAGTACTCATCATGGGTACCAGTACATGTAAGGTTCAAGCCAGAATTAAGCCTTCAACCTGTAGCCAACATGTACCGGTACTCATGATTAGTACCGGTACTTGTTTTTCACAGTTTGAGATGAATTCTCAAACCTGTGCCTTGCAAATACTAGTACTGATGAACAGTACCGGTACTTGCTTACAAGTACCGGTTTTGAGCGTTTTAATCCATACATACTTTGAAAATGATCGCAGTATAAATCCTAATTTATCTCTACTTGATTTTACGATCTAGGTTAAATTCTCTTGTTAAGAGGCATACAATCTATGAAAACCTAAACTAAAAAAATAAAGGGTCGAAGATGATCTTCTTCTTCTCGATCCATCCTTGTCATCTTGCCTCCTCCTTGTCATCATTTTCACTTTCTCAAGATCATGCTTCCATCATTTCTTGTTTGCCTTGCTCCACCTAAATCTGAAAAATACTTAATGCAAACATTAATTCAAATAATTTTGTTGACACAAAAACAAGATGTGGAATAAGGTTCCAACAATCTCCCCCTTTTTGGTGTTGACAAAACTATCTTGCAAATAGATAATTATAAGAAAAAAATAATTTTTAACAATGTCATATGAAGGAAAAAAAACTTTTAATTAAATCCTCCCCCTCAATATATGCTCCCCCTAAAAATATTACTATTTGCCTTTTATCTATCTCCCCCTTTTTGTCAATCACAAAAAAATGAAAGGGTAAAGAATATCATACCATAAAATTTACCAATAGTAAAATGACGAATGTGGGTACCAAGCTCCATTAGGCCATCTTTGGTCTTCATTCAACCTATAGAAATGTTGAAATGTTCCGTTGTGTGCCTTGAACACCCACTGATCTTTTTGATCTATTCCTGCAAGACAATGTAAAATATCTTTCCTAGGTACCCATTTTCTTGTGGGTCCTTTCAAGTTAGTACCTTTCAAACCTTGAGATTTATAGATCACTTTTTTGTTAGATCTATAACTCTTAGGATTTTTGGCCTTTTGGTACATCCATGCATGCCTATGTGCATGTTATTTAGTCTGTTTATTCTTTTTATTCTTAAATTTTGATTTTATAGCTTCACAAAATTTAGTATCCAACCTAGTTGGTGTATTGAGATTATTTAAAGTACCTTCAAAGTGTTCATAAATATCTTCTAATTCTACTAACTTTGCATGCAACTGATTGTTAGTTGTTTGCACCTCAAAACACGCCTGTAATAATGCCTTCTTGTGCTATTTTCTAGCATTAACATTGCATAATAGGATCCTGTAATCGCATTTGTAAAAACGCTTGCATGCATGCATTTAATCAAGAGAAGAAGAGGAGTGAAACAATGGCTTGCATAGTTACAATTTATCCCAAGTGCCTCCTTACAAATTCCACCTCTTTTTATTTTTTTTCTCTCTTGATTTCTTCTTTTCTTCCCGCGGCTGCACTTCTTCCCGCAGCAGCCGCATGCATTTACTCCACGTCACTTCTCCCTGCCAACGCTGCTCCCTACAGCTGCAACTCCCGCACCCTCTCCCTGCTACAGCCGGCATACCACTCTCTCCTCCTCTATAAGAAGCTGCAGCTTCTTCCTCACGAGGGAGGCTGCTGCACAAAACAAAAAAAACCCACAGCCACCTCTTCCATCGTCTTCCCCTACCATACGTCGGCCCTCCGTCGAGGAGGCACCCGGCGAGCAGGAGAACCCACTGTGGTGCTCACCACCATAGTGGGAACACCACCGCCCAGCTCTTCAACGAGCCGGTGGGCGTGGCGTCTTCTTTTCTTTTCGTTTTCGTCTCCACGCCATTGCTGCCACTTCAAGCTCCGAAGCTTGAAGCAGCAGCCAAACCGCGGCGGCAGCAGCAGCAGCAGACCTCCTCGCCTCCTCCGCGACCTTCCCGCAGGCGCTCAGCCCTCTGCGCACGCCTGCAGGGCACTCTCCGCTCAGTTCTCCGCTCTGACGCCTCCGCCGTTGCACCAACAACCGGCCGCTGCGTGCACTGCAGCGGCTGGCCAACCGTCGTCCCGCTCCCCTGCCAACCTCTGCAACCCTCCGCGACCGACTGCAGACTCCCCGCTAGCCTCTCCAAGCACGCCATCGCCCGCTTTCCTTCCTCGCACCCGGCCTGCAGACGCCTCATCTTCTCCACACGAAGACGCGCCTGCATCCGCGACCATCAGACGTCGGCAGCCATCTGCAGACGACTCGACCTCCAGACGTCGGGCGCCTTCTGCAGACGACTTAACTGGCGGCTCTCTCCTGCGTCCGTCCGCTTCCGCCCACTCTCTCTCTCTCTCCCGCTCTCTCCCTCTCTCTTTCTCTCTCTCTTTTTTTTTTCACTTACTCACAGCAACACACACACACACCTTCACCAATGCACACACACATCTCCACTGACACTTACACACACCCACACACACATAAACACTAGTATATAGTAACATATATATATACACACATATATATATAGACATATCTATATACATATATATAGACATATATATCTATATACATATATATATACATATATATATACATCTATATAGTAATATATATATATATATACTTATATACATATATATATATATATCTATATACATATATATATAGAAAAGTGTGATGGGTCGGCCCGGTGCGCGGGAATAGCCTCGATCCATTTCGAAACATAGTCAACGGCCACGAGGATGAATTCGAAGCCATTGGATGGAGGAAAGGGACCCATGAAGTCAATTCCCCAGATGTCGAAGATTTCCGCAGCTAGGATGTGTTGCAAGGGCATCATGTCACGACGTGCCATTGACCCTAACGACTGGCACCTAGTGCAATGCTTGGCATAAGTGTGTGCGTCCTTGTGAAGGGAGGGCCAAAAGAAACCGCACTGCAACACCTTGGCTGCAGTTTTCCTCCCAGAGAAATGGCCTCCACAAGCCTGATCGTGGCAGAAGGATAGCACACTGGGGAACTCACTGTCAGGAATACAGCGACGGATGATTTGATCAGCACCTATCTGAAAAAGAAGTGGATTATCCCAGAAATAATACTTTGCTTCTGCCATGAGACACTCGCGCTGGTTTTTAGGCCAGCCACGTGGAAGAGATCCAGAAGCAAGGTAATTGGCAATGTCGGCATACCATGGTCCACTTGCCACATTTATTACCAATAGGTGCTCATCAGGAAAAATTTCATTAATTGGCAGAGTAAGTCCAATATGGTCATGGTCCAGTCTGGAAAGGTGATCAGCCACAACATTCTGGGCTCCGGCCTTATCGCGAATCTCAATGTCAAATTCCTGGAGCAGAAGGATCCAACGAATCATTCTAGGCTTGGCATCCTTCTTGTGCATGAGATGGCGAATGGCCGCGTGATCAGTGAAAAAATAACGTGAGAGCCCAGAAGGTAAGAACGGAATTTTTCCAGCCCAAAGACGACTGCCAGTAGTTCCTTTTCAGTGGTAGTATAATTACGCTGGGCCTCGTCCAACATCTTACTGGTGTAGTATACCACGAAGGGGTGTCTATCGCGTCTTTGTCCCAGGATGGCTTCGACTGCAAGGTCTGAAGCGTCACACATAAGTTCAAAGTTTAGGGACCAATTAGGCGGCTGGAGAACAGGGGCCTTGGTGACAGCATTACGCAGCTGCGTGAATGCTTGTATACAGTCGGGGCCCATGTCGAAGGGCACGTCGGTTGATAGGAGATGAGTTAAGGGTCGAGAAATTTTGGAGAAGTCTTTGATGAATCTCCTATAGAAACCGACGTGTCCCAAGAAGGAGCGGATTTGTTTGACAGAACCAGGCACAGGTAAATCAGCAATGACGTCGAGCTTAGCTCTGTCAACCTCTATACCTCTATCGGAGATGATATGTCCGAGAACAATTCCCTCGTGCACCATAAAATGACTTTTTTCCCAGGAAAGCACAAGGTTTACATCAATACATCTCCTAAGGATGCGAGTCAGGTTGGCAAGACAATCGTCGAAAGATGGTCCAAAGACTGAAAAGTCATCCATGAAGACCTCGAGAAAGTCACCCACCATGTCATGAAATATCGCCAGCATGCATCTCTGGAAAGTTGTTGGCGCATTACAAAGTCCGAACGGCATCCTTCTAAAGGTGAAGGTGCCGAAAGGACAGGTAAAAGTGGTTTTCTCTTGGTCTCGGGGGTCTATTGCCACCTGGTTATATCCTAAGAATCCGTCCAGGAAGCAGAAAAATTTATTTCCCGCTAACCGCTCCAGGATTTGGTCAATAAATGGTAGTGGGAAATGATCTTTCTTGGTTGGAGCATTGAGTTTCCTATAATCTACACACTCTCCAAGATGTAGGAGTGCGTGTAGGGATGGATTCGCCCCTGTCATTGACAAGGATGGTGAGTCCTGCCTTTTTGGGCACAACGTGAATCGGACTCACCCAGGGGCTCTCACTGATCGGGTAGATTATACCCACATCTAGCCACTTAATGATTTCCTTCTTAACGACCTCCGCATGTTAGGGTTGAGACGTCGCTGCATCTCGCGAGAAGGTCGAGCCTCCTCCTCCGTATATATACGATGAGTGCAGTAGGAGGGGCTAATACCAGATAAGTCTGATAAAGACCATCCAATAGCTGCCTTGTGTTCTAGGAGGACCTTAGTTAGTTTGCACTCCTGCTCCATGGTTAATTTTGAACTGACGATTACAGGGAGCGTTTCATTTGGTCCCAGGAAAACATACTTGAGTGTATTAGGCAGCACTTTTAGCTCGGGAGTGGATGGGGAAGGATCTGGCATTTCTTGGGACGAGAGTGTCCCAGACGGGTAGGAGAACAAGTTAGGAGGAAGAAACTGGCCTTCAGATTGGCCAAGAAGAGGGGCTTCTTGGATAGATGGATCCAAAAATGAATAGCCCCAGTGAGAAGTATATGGGCTCAAGGTCCCAGTGTGGATTTGTAAATCCACCTGATTTGGTGGGGAAGAAAGGGCAATTCGGTCTTCATGAGTGTGGACCGACGGTGAGTAGCCCGGATATGACTCAGACCACGAGGTATGGGAAGCGGAGAAAACCTTATCAGAAGTCTGGCCAGGAGAAGGTACTGGACAAGGGAGGGATTGGGGAACGTCACAGTATGTGTTGGTCAGGCAGTCATCAGTGTTTATAGGTAATCCGCAGCAGTCCGAATAGGTCCCAATTAGTCTGATACACACGCTGACGGCCATGTCCTCGTTAGACGTGTCATCCTCGATGCAATCGCAATCAAAGTTCTTGGCTGCCTTGAATATGTTAAGCTTGAGCTTCTCAGATCCAACGGCAATCTCAATACACCCCGACTCGCAGTAGATGTGGGCGCGGGCTGTGGCCAAGAAAGGTCGACCGAGGATGTTCGGACAATCAGAAAGTGAACTAGGAACTTCCATATCTAAAACAAGAAAGTCAACAGGAAAACAGAGACTGTTGACCCTAACCACCACGTCTTCCACCACACCCTTCGGGATTTTGATAGAACGATCTGCCAATTGTAACGTGACAGAGGTGGGTTTCAGATTTCCCAAGGAAAATTTTTCGAGCATGATGGTTGGTATGAGATTGATGGAAGATCCTAGATCAAGCAGGGCACGATTAAAACTGCAGCCTTGGATGCTACAGGAAATCAGTGGCGTGCCCGGATCTTTCTGCTTCGGTGGTAAGTTTGACAGTATAGCACAACTCGCATGAGGCGAGAGAACCACCGGATTCTTTGTCTTCTTTGACTGTCACCTGGGTGTTGTGTAGTCTTTGAAAAATCGAGCGACAGTAGGTATGTGGTCGATTGCCTCGAGCAGGGGTACCTTGATTTGTACATCCTTGAACAAATTACGTAGGTTGTCAAAGGCCTGCGTATTTTTCTTTTTGCCTTTTGGCTCCCTTAGTAGAGCCTCAGGGAATGGGATTGATTCTGGCACAAGTTTTGGTGCATCATCCTATCGCGAATGCGGTATGCATCCCGAATGAGAGGGCGAAGAAGACGGGCCAGGATCAGGTTGAGGTGGATCGACGGTCTGCTTACCGCTCCTCGTAGTGATAGCATTGGACGATGCGGGTCCAGTGGGATCATACGGTGGAGGAGGGTTTGCAATGGGGACATAAGAGTGTGGTGCTGCAGCGGGATTAGCCTGAAATCCCGGTGGAATGCTCGGAGCTTGCAGAACTAGATTGACCTGTCCCTGAGAAGGTCGTACCTGTGGTTGAGAACCACGGTGTACGAAATTTCGCAGGTTTGGAACAGGTTGGGCAGGAGGAGTGCCCTGAGATCGAGTCGCCATGCGTAGTTGACTGATCTCGGCGTTCTGCTGCGCCAATTGGTGCTGAAGAGAGGTCATGTTCTCTTCATGGCGCATTGACATTTCCGTCATCATTCGCATCAATTTGTTAAGAGGGCTTGATGCGTGTTCAGTTTGTGGTACGCAAGGGCCTGATGGCGGATTTGCCATAGGATTAAACTGGACCCTTGGGATGACGGGTGCAGACGGTCGCATTGGTCCACCCGCGGGGTTTTGGCACTGCGGGTTGTTGGACCATGTGAAGTTTGGATGATTACGCCACCCTGGGTTATAAGTGGTAGAGAACGGGTTGTTCCCCAGGGCGCAAGCATCTTCTATGCAATAAGATGCGTCCGCATGTAGATATGCGTCCGAGCACACGGAGGCTTGGTCCTCCGTGTCGAAATACTGGCTCGCAGAAGCCAGTTCCACATGACTTACCGAGTCGCTTGGCGCGACACTCGGTAAGGAAGGTCTAATGGGGTTTCTCGGGATAAGCCTGGTATTAGAAGAACTTGGATTGTGATGAAGTGGTGAAGAGGTGGTGTTTGCCATAAATCGGGCAGGGTTGGCCAGAAGCTCATCCAGCTTCTTGTGCACGACGGAGACTTCATCCAGTTTTTGTACAATAAGGCTTAGATCAGTGGATGAATGGGAGGGTCCCGTGTCAACTTCGTGGACATTTCGGGGCTGGCTGGTACGATTAAAGGCGAAAATGGAAGCATTGTTCATCAAGTTTTCACTCATATTTTCAAACTGCTCGAATGCTCCATTCTCGTCTTTATTCATAATGTTCCCTCCGCAGGAAGCGTCTGCAATCTGCTTCACAGCCTCATTTAGCTCGTAGTAGAAAATCTGGGCTATATGCCACTTAGGCAGACCGTGGTGCGGACACTTCCTGAGGAGGTCGCTATACCTCCACCATGCCTCATGAAATTGTTCGCCGTTATGTTGCGTAAATGAAGTGATAGCACGGCGAAGCGCATTGGTCCGCCCGATTGGGAAGAACTTCTTGAGAAACGCTGTTCGCATCTCTTCCCAAGAGTGGATGGTTCTCCCAAGGGTGCGTAACCATTGCGACGCTTTATCCAGCAATGAAAACAGGAACATCTTCATGAGAACTATAGATAACCCGACATTTCTTGGTTTAACGGTTTCAGCAAGTCGGGTTAGGTCTTCCAAGTGGAGAAATGGGTCTTCACTTGCAAGACCATGAAAGTGAAAACTGATTAGGACAATTATGTTTCGTTTTAATTCAAAGTCGTCCCCGCCCATGGGGACCTGAATTTGTCCTATGGTCTCTGTAGCAGCGGGATTCTGATAAGAGCTAAGAGACCTAGGCTCCTCCCGTTCGGGAGGTTTCTGCATTTCCTCTAATGTTTCCCAAATGGCTTCGATTTGCTCATTATACATTTCCATTTAGGCTTGGAGGCGGGTTATGGGATCTAAGGCTCCACCACCTGGTGGGTTCTGAGGGCAGTTTCCTCCCTCGGGATTTGGGGGTGGGCGTGCAGCCATGTTTGTGGAGGAGGAGGACGATTCGACTTGTTTTCTAGATTTATCAGTCAATTCAAATAGTTCAGGGTTTTGTGACCTCCTCCCAAACATGCACTACCGCAGGAAGAATTGGGGAGATGAGAAGGGAAAAGGGATGAGAGAAATGACGCCGCAAAGGTACACTTGATTACAAATCAATACAGTCAAGTTCCTAACCTCTACAGTGTGCCCTTAGACCTAAAGATCTAAGTTACCTACTATCACGAACTACGGAACCGAATGCGAGCAACGCGGAACCACCGGGCCAGATTCAAAGGCCGTTTGCCCCAGTCTTAGACACCCGATAGCACGCGGGAACTCTCACTAGCACGTAGCCGCTACACGCAGGTAGTTAGACCTCCAATCCTTAAAAATGGTCAAGTTACTACCAGTTTTAATTAGAGGCTTAGGGTCAAGTGCTTTTGGAATGTGAAGGGCGTTGTTTACGGGTAATGCCCAAGTGATTGATTTTCAGAGTGTGTAAAACAAGCATGCAATGGGGAAATCTCCCCGAATTGAAGTTTTTATTGGTGAATGATTTTTTTAGAGTTCAGCCTTAAGTAGTATGGATTTTACGGTTTTGCTGAATTACTAATTCAACCAATCTTCGGGTTTTTGCAAAAATACAGGTTTTCCTTCTAAAACCCAAGAAACCCTTCTTCAATTATCAGTTAGTTAATGCGTGCTAAAATGCAATGGGCTACCCTAAATGGAGATTTCTAAGTGTGGATGCACGAATCAGTTTTATATCAATGTGAAAGGAAGCCAAGGCACTTAAATTCAAGTGCTCCCAATCACCAAGAAGAATGTCCACACAAGGCTCAACCAACAGATAAAGAAAATAAAGTTGTTGGTGTTGAAGTATTCAGGATCGAATCACAGGCAAGTTGAAAAGTTGTGGTGAGGTTGGAATTAACTCAATTCCAAGTCTCCCCACCGAAAAAGTGATCCTGAATTAAAGATAAGCAAGGCAAAAGAGGGATGCAAGCAATCTTTTTCTTTGCCTCAAAGAATACTTCCCACGGCGAAAAATCCAAGAATCAAGATTCTCGGATTTTCACTATGCGAAGTGTGGCGGGAAATCCCGGGGCAGTGGGAGTGTAGACAACCAATCAAACAAGTGCATTTTAATCCACTTGCCCCAAGAAATCCCAAGAAATTTTTCTAGTTTTTTTTCTATTTATTTTTTTTTATTTTTTTATTGAGGTGGCAAGTTAATCCAAGTTTGGTAAGAAAGGAAAACCTACTTGTTCGGTAATGTGTGCGAAGCTCCAATGCGGTGTCGGCGTCTTCACGCTCTCATTCCGGCCTTGGATCTTCCCTCGCTTTCGACTTCGTCTGCTTTCCTTCTCTTTCCACCAAGTTCACCTGCACACCAAAAACAACAATACCCGTGAAGAGGGAAGAGAAAAATTGAAAGAATTTGCAAAAACTCGGAGATTGGTTGAATTGGTAATTCAGCAAAACCGTAAAATCCATACTACTTAAGGCTGAACTCTAAAAAAATCATTCACCAATAAAAACTTCAATTCGGGGAGATTTCCCCGTTGCATGCTTGTTTTACACACTCTGAAAATCAATCACTTGGGCATTACCCGTAAACAACGCCCTTCACATTCCAAAAGCACTTGACCCTAAGCCTCTAATTAAAACTGGTAGTAACTTGACCCTTTTTAAGGATTAGAGGTCTAACTACCTGCGTGTAGCGGCTACGTGCTAGTGAGAGTTCCCGCGTGCTATCGGGTGTCTAAGACTGGGGCAAACGGCCTTTCAATCTGGCCCAGTGGTTCTGCGGTGCTCGCATTCGGTTCCGTAGTTCGTGATAGTAGGTAACTTAGATCTTTAGGTCTAAGGGCACACTGTAGAGGTTAGGAACTTGACTGTATTGATTTGTAATCAAGTGTACCTTTGCGGCGTCATTTCTCTCATCCCTTTTCCCTTCTCATCTCCCCAATTCTTCCTGCGGTAGTGCATGTTTGGGAGGAGGTCACAAAACCCTGAACTATTTGAATTGACTGATAAATCTAGAAAACAAGTCGAATCGTCCTCCTCCTCCAAAAACATGGCTGCACGCCCACCCCCAAATCCCGAGGGAGAAAACCGCCCTCAGAACCCACCAGGTGGTGGAGCCTTAGATCCCATAACCCGCCTCCAAGCCCAAATGGAAATGTATAATGAGCAAATCGAAGCCATTCGGGAAACATTGGAGGGAATGCAGAACCCTCCCAAACGGGAGGAGCCTAGGTCTCTTAGCTCTTATTAGAATCCCGCTGCTACAGAGACCATAGGACAAATTCGGGTCCCCATGGGCGGGGACGACTTTGAATTAAACCAAACATAATTGGCCTAATCAGTTTTCACTTTCATGGTCTTGCAAGTGAAGACCCATTTCTCCACTTGGAAGACCTAACCCGACTTGCTGAAACCGTTAAACCAAGAAATGTCGGGTTATCTATAGTCCTCATGAAGATTTTCCCGTTTTCATTATGGGATAAAGCGTCGCAATGGTTACGCACCCTTGGGAGAACCATCCACTCTTGGGAAGAGATGCGAACAGCGTTTCTCAAGAAGTTCTTCCCAATCGGGTGGACCAATGCGCTTCGCCGTGCTATCACTTCATTTACGCAACAAAACGGCGAACAATTTCATGAGGCATGGGAGAGGTATAACGACCTCCTCAGGAAGTGTCCGCACCACGGTCTGCCTAAGTGGCATATAGCCCAGATTTTCTACTACAGGCTAAATGAGACTGTGAAGCAGATTGCAGACGCTTCCTGCGGAGGGAACTTTATGAATAAAGACGAGAATGGAGCATTCGTGCTATTTGAAAATATGAGTGAAAACTCGATGAACAATGCTTCCATTGTCGCCTTTAATCGTACCAGCCAGCCCCGAAATGTCCACGAAGTTGACACGGGACCCTCCCATTCATCCACTGATCTAAGCCTTATTGCACAAAAACTGGATGAAGTCTCTGTCGTGCACAAGAAGCTGGACGAGCTTCTGGCCAACCCCGCCCGATCTTTGGCAAACACCACTTCTTCACCACTTCATCACAATCCAAGCTCTTCTAATACCAGCCTTATCCCGAGAAACCCCGTTAGGCCTTCCTTACCGAGTGTCGCGCCAAGCGACTCGGTAAGTCATGTGGGACTGGCTTCTGCGAGCCAGTATTTCACCACGGAGGACCAAGCCTCCGTGTGCTCGGACGCATATCTACATGCGGACACGTCTTCTGGCATAGAAGATGCTTGTGCCCTGGGGAACAACCCGTTCTCTGCCACTTATAACCCAGGGTGGCGTAATCATCCAAACTTCGCATGGTCCAACAACCCGCAGCACCAAAACCCCGCGGGTGGACCAATGCGACCGTCCACACCCGTCATCCCAAGGGTCCAGTTTAATCCTTTGGCAAATCCGCCATCAAGCCCTTGCGTACCACAAACTGAACACGCATCAAACCCTCTTGACAAATTGATGCGAATGATGACGGAAATGTCAAAGCGCCATGAAGAGAACATGACCTCTCTTCAGCACCAATTGGCGCAGTAGAACGCCGAGATCAGTCAACTATGCATGGCGACTCGATCTCAGGGCACTCTTCCCGCCCAACCTGTTCCAAACCCGCGAAATTTCGTACACTGTGGTTCTCAACCACAGGTACGACCTTCTCAGGGACAGGTTAATCAAATTCTGCAAGCTCCAAGCATTCCACCGGGATTTCAGGCTAATCCCGCTGCAGCACCACACTCTTATGTCCCCATTGCAAACCCTCCTCCACCGTATGATCCCACTGGACCCGCATCGTCCAATGCTATCACTACGAGGAGCGGTAAGCAGACCGTCGATCCACCTCAACCTGATCCTGGCCCGTCTTCTTCTTCGCCCTCTCATTCGGGATGGATACCGCATTCGCGAGAGGATGATGCACCAAAACTTGTGCCCGAATCAATCCCATTCCCTGAGGCTCTACTAAGGGAGCCAAAAGGCAAAAAGAAAAATACGCAGGCCTTTGACAACCTACGTAATTTGTTCAAGGATGTAGAAATCAAGGTACCCCTGCTCGAGGCAATCGACCACATACCTACTGTCGCTTGATTTTTCAAAGACTACACAACACCCAGGCGACAGTCAAAGAAGACAAAGAATCCGGTGCTTCTCTCGCCTCATGAGAGTTGTGCTATACTGTCAAACTTACCACCGAAGCAGAAAGATCCGAGCACACCACTGATTTCCTGTAGCATCCAAGGCTGCAGTTTTAACCATGCCCTGCTTGATCTAGGATCCTCCATCAATCTCATACCGACCATCATGCTCGAAAAATTTTCCTTGGGAAATCTGAAACCCACCTCTGTCACGTTACAGTTGGCAGATCGTTCTGTCAAAATCACGAAGGGTGTGGTGGAAGACGTGGTGGTTAGGGTCAACAGTCTCTGTTTTCCTGTTGACTTTCTTGTTTTAGATATGGAAGTTCCTAGTTCACTTTCTGATTGTCCGATCATCCTCCATCGACCTTTCTTGGCCACAGCCCACGCCCACATCGACTGCGAGTTGGGGTGTATTGAGATTGCCGTTGGATCTGAGAAGCTCAAGCTTAACATATTCAAGGCAGCCAAGAACTTTGATTGCGATTGCATCGAGGATGACACGTCTAACGAGGACATGGCCATCAGCACGTGTATCAGACTAATTGGGACGTATTCGGACTGCTGCGGATTACCTATAAACACTGATGACTGCCTGACCAACACATACTGTGACGTTCCCCAATCCCTCCCTTGTCCAGTACCTTCTCCTGGCCAGACTTCTGATAAGGTTTTCTCCGCTTACCATACCTCGTGGTCTGAGTCATATCCGGGCTACTCACCGTCGGTCCACACTCATGAAGACCGAATTGCCCTTTCTTCCCCGCCAGATCAGGTGGATTTACAAATCCACACTGGGACCTTGAGCCCATATACTTCTCACTGGGGCAATTCATTTTTGGATCCATCTATCCAAGAAGCCCCTCTTCTTGGCGAATCTGAAGGCCAGTTTCTTCCTCCTAACTTATTCTCCTACCCGTCTGGGACACTCTCGTCCCAAGAAATGCCAGATCCTTCCCCATCCACTCCCGAGCTAAAAGTGCTGCCTAATACACTCAAGTATGTTTTCCTGGGACCAAATGAAACGCTCCCTGTAATCGTCAGTTCAAAATTAACCATGGAGCAGGAGTGCAAACTAACTAAGGTCCTCCTAGAACACAAGGCAGCTATTGGATGGTCTTTATCAGACTTATCTGGTATTAGCTCCTCCTACTGCACTCATCGTATATATACGGAGGAGGAGGCTCGACCTTCTCGCGAGATGCAGCGACGTCTCAACCCTAACATGCGGGAGGTCGTTAAGAAGGAAATCATTAAGTGGCTAGATGTGGGTATAATCTACCCGATCAGTGAGAGCCCCTGGGTGAGTCCGATTCACGTTGTGCCCAAAAAGGTAGGACTCACCATCCGTGTCAATGACAGGGGCGAATCCATCCCTACATGCACTCCTACATCTTGGAGAGTGTGTAGATTATAGGAAACTCAATGCTGCAACCAAGAAAGATCACTTCCCGCTACCATTTATTGACCAAATCCTGGAGCGGTTAGCGGGAAATAAATTTTTCTGCTTCCTGGATGGATTCTTAGGATATAACCAGGTGGCAATAGACCCCCGAGACCAAGAGAAAACCACTTTTACCTGCCCTTTCGGCACCTTCACCTTTAGAAGGATGCCGTTCAGACTTTGTAATGTGCCAACAACTTTCCAGAGATGCATGCTGGCGATATTTCATGACATGGTGGGTGACTTTCTCGAGGTCTTCATGGATGACTTTTTAGTCTTTGGACCATCTTTCGACGAATGTCTTGCCAACCTGACTCGCATCCTTAGGAGATGTATTGATGTAAACCTTGTGCTTTCCTGGGAAAAAAGTCATTTTATGGTGCACGAGGGAATTGTTCTCGGACATATCATCTCCGATAGAGGTATCGAGGTTGACAGAGCTAAGCTCGACGTCATTGCTGATTTACCTGTGCCTGGTTCTGTCAAACAAATCCACTCCTTCTTGGGACACGTCGGTTTCTATAGGAGATTCATCAAAGACTTCTCCAAAATTTCTCGACCCTTAACTCATCTCCTATCAACCGACGTGCCCTTCGACATGGGCCCCGACTGTATACAAGCATTCACGTAGCTGCGTAATGCTGTCACCAAGGCCCCTGTTCTCCAGCCGCCTAATTGGTCCCTCAACTTTGAACTTATGTGTGACGCTTCAGACCTTGCAGTCGAAGCCATCCTGGGACAAAGACGCGATAGACACCCCTTTGTGGTATACTACACCAGTAAGATGTTGGACGAGGCCCAGCGTAATTACACTACCACTGAAAAGGAACTACTGGCAGTCGTCTTTGGGCTGGAAAAATTCCGTTCTTACCTTCTGGGCTCTCACGTTATTGTTTTCACTGATCACGCGGCCATTCGCCATCTCATGCACAAGAAGGATGCCAAGCCTAGACTGATTCGTTGGATCCTTCTGCTCCAGGAATTTGACATTGTGATTCACGATAAGGCCGGAGCCCAGAATGTTGTGGCTGATCACCTTTCCAGACTGGACCCTGACCATATTGGACTTACTCTACCAATTAATGAAATTTTTCCTGATGAGCACCTATTGGTAATAAATGTGGCAAGTGGACCGCGGTATGCCGACATTGCTAATTACCTTACTTCTGGATCTCTTCCACGTGGCTGGCCTAAAAACCAGCGCGAGTGCCTCATGGCAGAAGCAAAGTATTATTTCTGGGATAATCCACTTCTTTTTCGGATAGGTGCTGATCAAATCATCCGTCGCTGTATTCCTGACAGTGAGTTCCCCAGTGTGCTATCCTTCTGCCACGATCAGGCTTGTGGAGGCCATTTCTCTTGGAGGAAAACTGCAACCAAGGTGTTGCAGTGCGGTTTCTTTTGGCCCTCCCTTCACAAGGACGCACACACTTATGCCAAGCATTGCACTAGGTGCCAGTCGTTAGGGTGAATGGCACGTCGTGACATGATGCCCTTGCAACACATCCTAGCTGCGGAAATCTTCGACATCTGGGGAATTGACTTCATGGGTCCCTTTCCTCCATCCAACGGCTTCGAATTCATCCTCGTGGCCATTGACTATGTTTCGAAATGGATCGAGGCTATTCCTACGCGCCGGGCCGACCCATCACACTTTTCTATATATATGTGTATATAGATATATATATATATATATATGTATATAAGTATATATATATTACTATATAGATGTATATATATATGTATATATATATATGTATATAGATATATATGTCTATATATATGTATATAGATATGTCTATATATATATGTGTGCATATATATATATATATGTTACTATATACTAGTGTTTATGTGTGTGTGGGTGTGTGTAAGTGTCAGTGGAGATGTGTGTGTGCGTTGGTGAAGGTGTGTGTGTGTGTTGCTGTGAGTAAGTGAAAAAAAAAGAGAGAGAGAGAAAGAGAGAGGGAGAGAGCGGGAGAGAGTCAGAGAGCGGGCGGGAGCGGACGGACGCAGGAGAGAGCCGCCAGTTAAGTCGTCTGCAGAAGGCGCCCGACGTCTGGAGGTCGAGTCGTCTACAGATGGCTACCGACGTCTGATGGTTGCGGATGCAGGCACGTCTTCACGCGGAGAAGATGAGGCATCTGCAGGCCGGGTGCGAGGAAGGAGAGCGGGCGATGGCGTGCTTGGAGAGGGCAGCGGGGAGTCTGCAGTCGGTCGCGGAGGGTTGCAGAGGTTGGCAGGGGAGCGGGACGACGGTTGGCCAGCCGCTGCAGTGCGCGCAACGGCCGGTTGTTGGTGCAACGGCGGAGGCGTCAGAGCGGAGAACTGAGCGGAGAGTGCCCTGCAGGCGCGCGTGGAGGGCTGAGCGCCTGCGGGGAAGGTCGCGGAGGAGGCGAGCAGGTCTGCTGCTGCTGCTGCTGCCGCGGTTTGGCTGCTGCTTCAAGCTTCGGAGCTTGAAGTGGCAGCAATGGCGTGGAGACGAAAACGAAAAGAAAAGCAGACACCACGCCCACCGGATCGTTGAAGAGCTGGGCGGTGGTGTTCCCACTATGGTGGTGAGCACCACAGTAGGTTCTCCTGCTCGCCGGGTGCCTCCTCGACGGAGGGCCGACGTATGGTAGGGGAAGACGGTGGAAGAGGTGGCTGCGGGTTTTTTTTTGTTTTGTGCAGCAGCC
This sequence comes from Thalassia testudinum, assembly GCA_037157565.1. Lineage (NCBI taxonomy): Eukaryota > Viridiplantae > Streptophyta > Magnoliopsida > Alismatales > Hydrocharitaceae > Thalassia > Thalassia testudinum. The sequence continues at coordinate 122,124,407 of JAZHRO010000014.1, read as the reverse complement.
TCCCTCGTGAGGAAGAAGCTGCAGCTTCTTATAGAGGAGGAGAGAGTGGTATGCCAGCTGTAGCAGGGAGAGGGTGCGGGAGTTGCAGCTGTAGGGAGCGGCGTTGGCAGGGAGAAGTGACGTGGAGTAAATGCATGCGACTGCTGTGGGAAGAAGTGCAGCCGCGGGAAGAAGAAAAGAAGAAATCAAGAGAGAAAAAAAATAAAAAGAGGTGGAATTTGTAAGGAGGCACTTCGGATAAAATGTAACTATGCAAGCCATTGTTTCACTCCTCTTCTTCTCTTGATTAAATGCATGCATGCAAGCGTTTTTACAAATGCGATTACAGGATCCTATTATGCAATGTTAATGCTAGAAAATAGCACAAGAAGGCATTATTACAGGTGTGTTTTGAGGTGCAAACAACTAACAATCAGTTGCATGCAAATTTAGTAGAATTAGAAGATATTTATGAACACTTTGAAGGTACTTTAAATAATCTCAATACAGCAACTAGGTTGGATACTAAATTTTGTGAAGCTATAAAATCAAAATTTAAGAATAAAAAGAATAAACAGACTAAATAACATGCACATAGGCATGCATGGATGTACCAAAAGGCCAAAAATCCTAAGAGTTATAGATCTGACAAAAAAGTGATCTATAAATCTCAAGGTTTGAAAGGTACTAACTTGAAAGGACCCACAAGAAAATGGGTACCTAGGAAAGATATTTTACATTGTTTTGCAGAAATAGATCAAAAGGATCAGTGGGTGTTCAAGGCACACAACGGAACATTTCAACCTTTCTATAGGTTGAATGGAGACCAAGAACGATGGCCTAATGGAGCTTGGTACCCACATTCGTCATTTTACTATTGGTAAATTTTATGGTATGATATTCTTTACCCTTTCATTTTTTTGTGATTGAGAAAAAGGGGGAGATAGATAAAAGGCAAATAGTAATATTTTTAGGGGGAGCATATATTGAGGGGGAGGATTTAATTAAAAGTTTTTTTTCCTTCATATGACATTGTTAAAAATTATTTTTTTCTTATAATTATCTATTTGCAAGATAGTTTTGTCAACACCAAAAAGGGGGAGATTGTTGGAACCTTATTCCACATCTTGTTTTTGTGTCAGCAAAATTATTTGAATTAATGTTTGCATTAAGTATTTTTCAAATTTAGGTGGAGCAAGGCAAACAAGAAATGATGGAAGCATGATCTTGAGAAAGAGAAAATGATGACAAGGAGGAGGCAAGATGACAAGGATGGATCGAGAAGAAGAAGATCATCTTCGACCCTTTATTTTTTTAGTCTAGGTTTTCATAGATTGTATGCCTCTGAACAAGAGAATTTAACTTAGATCGTAAAATCAAGTAGAGATAAATTAGGATTTATACTGCGATCATTTTCAAAGTATGTATGGATTAAAATGCTCAAAACAGGTACTTGTAAGCAAGTACCGGTACTGTTCATCAGTACTAGTATTTGCAAGGCACAGGTTTGAGAATTCATCTCAAACTGTGAAAAACAAGTACCGGTACTAATCATGAGTACCGGTACATGTTGGCTACAGGGTGAAGGCTTAATTCTGGCCTGAACCTTACAAGTACCGGTACCCATGATGAGTACTGGTATAGGTAAGTAACTGTGCCCAAGGAATTCCAAACCTAGGAGTCACAAGTACCCGTACCCATGATGAGTACCGGTACTAGAACTCATGTACTGGTGGCAGTGAGTTGCTATTTCCAGTACAGATACTTTTGTACCGGTACTAGCTTGCCGTTGGCCCAAAACAGAATGGTAGAAATATTAATTCCAATAATATGAACATTGGGAATTAAATCTCAATGTCTAGTAGAGGAGTATCCTAGGTCCTAAACTCTATGAAATGACCCTAGGACTCTTTGTTTGCACACATGAGAGAAAAAATAAAATAGAGAAGAAAAATTCTAGGGCTATAATTCAAATTTCCACAATATTTTCAAGAGAGAAAGAAGAAGCTTGCCATTCACTTTCTCTACACTCTTACAAGATCAACGATGTGTTTTTCTGAGGCATCTACGAAGCGATTCACATCCATCCTAGGCTATCAAATTGGTATTCATTTTAATTATTGTTGGGAGGCATATGAATTCTTGTTGTAAGAGTTTTCTTTCTTGCACTAGTTCTTATTTGTATTTTGAGCTTGTTGCTTGTTGGGTTGTAACAAACCCGTTATTGTACTTAGGTTGAGGTAACCCGTTAATTACCTCGATTTAGTAAATTGATTCTCTCGAGGTTGAGAGAATCAGGTTAAAAACCCTAAGCTGGGAGGCTTAGGTAGTGGAGTACCCAAGGGAGGGGACCCCCTATACATTTTGTGTCCTTTGTGGTTTGAATTGATCGTGCAAATTCTTTTGTTATTACTAACATTGTGCTTAAGTATTTGTGTGCGTAGATAGCTATATACATATCATATCTTTAGATCCTACAATTGGTTTCAGAGCTCCTACACCATGCTCGTCTACACCTATATACTAGAATGTGTCAGAGGCATCAACTTCAAACCCTGACTTAACACAACAGTAGCAGCAGCCACCAATCCTACCCATATGCTCCTATACCATATGAGCTTGTAGCTCGCCTAGAATCCATTGGAATGCTGTTATCCTTTGCCACCCATTTGGAATTCAAACATTTTTTGATGGATGTCAAAAGCACCTTTCTAAATGGATTTATCAAGGAGGAAGTCTATGTTAAACAACCTCCAAGTTTTAAAGGCGCTAAATATCCAGAATACATATAAAAATTAAACAAAGCACTATATGGTCTAAAACAAGCTCCACGAGCTTGGTACTATAGACTGAAAACTTATCTAATTGAAAATAATTTTGAAATTGGTAAAATACATCCAACTTTATTCACAAAAAGAAAAAAAATGATCTCTTAAAAATAAAACTTTATGTAGATGATATCATTTTCTGTGCTACTAATGATCTGTTTTGCCAAGAATTTGCAAAGGTAATGTAGGATCAGTTTGAAATGAGAATTATGGGAGAACTTTGGTTCTTTCTCATACTTCAAATTGACCAACTATCCTTTGAAATCTTCATGTCACAAAACAAATACACCATAGAGATCTGGAAGAAATTCTCCATGGACAAAGTAAAGGGAAAGGAAACACCTATGGCAGCTTCTACACAACTAAAATCTGATGACATAGGTAAGTCAGTAGATCATAAAATGTATAGGAGCATCATAGGGTCTTTATTATACTTTACTGCTAGTAGACTTGATATTCTCTTTTGCACTTGTTTGTGTGCTCTCTTTCAAGTAAACCCAAAGAAAATACATCTAAATGCTATTAAAAGAATAGTTAGGTACCTAAACAACACATAAGACTTAGGACTTTTCTATCCGAAGTCAGATACATTGGAACTATATTTCTTTTGTGATGTTGATTATGCAGTTATCCTTACAGACCGAAAGAGTACTAGTGGAATGTGTCAATTTCTCGAAGATTTCCTAGTTTCTTGGTTCTCTAGAAAACAACACATTGTTTGACTTTCAACAGCTGAAGTAGAATATGTAGCTACTTCTGTAGCTTCTTCACAACTACTATGGATGAAACAAACCTTGTAAGATTTTGGCCTATCCTACAAGAATAATAAAATATTGTGTGACAACACAAGTGCCATAAACTTATCTAAGAATCCAATTCAACACTCTAAGACTAAACATATTAATGTTAGACACCACCTTCTAAGAGACTATGTCTTAAAAGGAGAAATCAACTTAGAATTTGTTAAAACAGAAAATCAATTAGCTCATATCTTCACAAAACCATTGCCAAAGGAAAGGCTTAACCTAATTTTCCATTCACTAGGCTTATCAAGAATAAAAGAGCTTAATTAATTTGTTTGATTGATATGTTGTTATTGTTGATCGATGAATTTTTCAAATTGATCGACCAAACCTCTTTGATCGATTAAAATACTTGATTGATAGACCAAATTCTCTGACTGAAATTTCCCTCCAAAAATTTGAGTTTTGGTCGATCGAATTAGTTGTTTGATTGACTAATCCAGTTGGGTAGGAATTTTCTCTCCAATTGTTTGAACTTTGATCGACCAATTAACTTAATTGATTAATCATTTCTATTTTTTATCGACAAAAATTAGGTGGATTCACTTTTCGAGGTTGCAATCTTTTTACCTTGAATCTCACTCTTAATCATCCCAACCAACCTTAATCACCTTGATTAGCTACCTAAAATGTTTTTACCTATTTTGCTAATCATCTTTTCTGTAAAACACAATTGTTTTACCACCAAATCATATTTTTTACTAACCTATACCCCACATTTGGTCCCCACACCTCCACTGCCAAACAAACTCCACCACCCGATCCCACCTCTCCTCCTCCGGCGATGGTGATCGGCCAACCTTCACATCACCTCTGACCATCTCCATTTCTCACGTAAGCAAGTCATGCCACCTTCGTGTGTCCTCCGTGCGAGCAACAACACGCTCGATGCCTCCTCCACGCTAAACCTCTCCGGGAGACCTTGAGCTTCTTGCATGCCAACCTGCCTCTCTCGCTCGTTGGCTGCCCTTGTCCACATCTCCATCCTCGTCGTCCTCCCTTTGATTGACCAAAATAGGATCTATCATGGTACACTCTAAATTAAATCAACTCAATTTCTTTTAGGGTTTTCTTTGAGAATGGGATGTGCTATGAGTAGATCTATTAATATTGTTGATTATTTGTGTGATTGCTTGTGAAATCTTGTAGTATCTGTGTGCTTATCACTCAGAAATAGCCATTTTTTTCACATCTGAACACTTTTGGTAAACCAAAATTCTTGGTTAATGGACCAAAAGTTGGTTTTTCCAGAAGTCTATTCAGTTCATTTATGATCGACCAAAGATCCTTATTTGATCGACCAACGTGCAATTTCAGTTCTATTATGGCTCCAAAATGCACACATGCCTCCTCTTCTTCTCATTGTGATGATACACTTGATCAATTTTCATCACTGAGGTAGCTTGTGACCATTTTTCTCTCTTAGCCAAACTTTCAATGCATGTTGGTAGACCAGTCGATTTTGTTTACTTCGTGTCAATCATTCCTGGAATTTGCGAAAATTTTGCATATCACCAGATTTTGTCTTTTTGAGTGGAACTTTTATGCGAGTTCCAAAAATAGCTGCATTCCCGATGTTGACCATATGTCTTGTCACCTATTTTATGCCAACTTGAAGAATATAGGTGGGGCCTTCAACATCAAGTTGACCTCGAACATCTATGGCAAAGAGGCTTTGGTCAATGCAGATGTTATTTCAGAGATTTTTGATTGTCTGTCTGCTGGTTCTACCTTTATTAAGCTTCACCAGCAAACACAAATAGATTCCATTAGGGTGACCCTACTCACTGCTTCCCATTTTGACTTGAGACGTCCTGCCAAGTCCCCTTATTTTCGCCTTCTTCCATGATTTCTTAATCATGTATTTTTATGGAATTTTATGTCCAAATTCACTTCCTTAGAAAGTTGCCTAAGCATTATGTTCATTACTCTTTGTGCCTTTCTTAAGAACAAGTAGTTCAACTAGAACCAACTGATTCTGTATTTAATAAGGAAGCAGCCCACCAACTCCTTCCTATTTGGGACACTTTCCCACATCTTCCTACATTTTAGTGTTCCCATGGATATTAATGATAAATAGTTTATCACTAGAGTCTCCATATTTGATATGCTCACTTGTACAATGATGGAGGAAGCTCAGGGAACCCGTGGTGAGGATGCAGCCCAGGAGCAACAGCAGCAGCAGGAACCATCAGTAGTCCCTCCTCCTTTCCAGCCTTACGAGCACTTTACCGGTACCTGTCCTCCTCTAGTGTGAACCTCTCCGTCCTTCTATGATCAGGAGTGGGGCCTTTTTGACAGACCACTTACAGGCAGGGATTTTGTTAGTATACAGGATGTGACAGATGGTATTTCTTTGATGATGCATTAACAAAGAGAGATAGACATAGTGATGATGAGACATGTCCATCAGGTATCAGAATACCAGAATGCTCAAAGCCAGTTCTTGGATAGACTTGGGGAGTCTATCCATGGGATTTAGCAATAGCTTCACCAACCTCCTCATCCTCGTCGATCTACTACCATGCCTCCATCATTAGTAGCACCTCCTCCTCCTCCCACCACTACAGCAGCACTAGCAGACCAACAGGTTACACCTCCTCGCAAGACATCTAGGCAGTTGACACTAAGATCATCAGCTCAGCGTTGTCTATGTCTTGGGCAACCTACCTCCTCAGAGAGATCTAACTCGATGGACCTGGAGGTAGATATAGACGTCTAGAGCACAGTGGATCCTTCATGGCATCGTTAGACATGTAGCTTTTGCATTAGTTTTTAGTTTGCTTAGCTTCATTGGATTATAAAACTTTATATTCTGTGGACTATTTTAGCTCTACTTATCTAGACTCTTTTATACTGTTGTTATATGCGTGGATATTATCTCAGATAGATTTTACTCTCTTGAAATTGCATGTTAAGATTATTGTTGCTTCATTTACATGTTAAGGGGGTGTAAATTGAAATTGAGAGCAACATGGATTACCTTTTGCTGAAACAAAAAGGGGGAGATATTATGCATAACATTCTAATTCATAATTATAACTTTGTTGTCATCAAAAAGGGGGAGAATGTAAGCACCTCTGTTTTAATGCACCAAAATTATGTTTATTGCAAGAATAATATTTGAAGACTTTCATAGATTAGAGCTTCTCTCTTGGATCAAGATCAGATGGATGTAGATCTACGTCCATTACTTTAATTGAGTCTAGGATATTATTGTAAGTAACCTTAAAATAAAACTCAAATGGATTTTCACACTTTTCTCTAAAAATCCATTTCTAAGGTTTTTGATTGACCAATAAGACTAATTGATCGACCAAATTGCTCAATCAACCAATGAACATAGTTAGTCGATCAAACCAGCCCATTTTAGGAAGTTGATTAAAATCCTTTTGATCGACCAATTAAGCTAATTAATCGACCAATCAGTAATCGATCAAATAACTAGATTGATCAACCAATCTACCTTAATTGATTAGCCAATTTAATTTCATTTTCAGGTCAAATTTTTAGTATAAATAGAGGTCGTACGCAACCCTTTTTCGTAGAACTTTGAATAGAAAATCCACTTAAAAGAATAGAGCTTCTCGTGCTTCCATAAGTGCTTCTGCACTTCGATTTTCATACCTTTCAAAGCATGCCATCTCAAACCTCTGCTGAAATACTGGCCTGATTTTTTTGAGGTTCCATAGTTTTACATTGTTCTTTTACATTGTTGTTTTGATTAACGGATCCTAAGTTGTTGGGGAAGATCCGTTGTAGTAGTTGTTGTGCTTCTCTTTAGGCTATAAAGAGAAGTGTTGGTAAAGAGGTTGTGCTACCCTCATTTAAGTGGTACGATGGTGGATTGACTAGCCTCAACTAGTCGGGAAAATCCTAAGCTGAGAGGCTTAGGTAGTGGCTTTTACCTGGAGGGGTTTCTAGTATAAATCTTTGTGTATATTGTGGGATTTTTTTTTTGTGCCATATTTTTTATTACAATCGATATCACACTTGATCTTGTGTTTGTGGCCGAGTAAGATTCACAGGCAACCCTCACTCCTTACCCTATAGGATTAGATTCAATAACAACCCACAATGGTAAAAGTACCAACGACCCAGAACATAAGCCAAATACTAAACCTAGTCATAGTACTTCCCAACCTGGGGTGGTTGTCAAGATAACTAGGAATCACCCAAAATCATCCTGGAAGCACCTAGAACTACACCATTTCCTAAGGCCTTGACAAAAGGAAATAACCACAGATTGATGAGAACTTGGTTAAGCTCTTTGAGCAAGTCCAGATTGGCATTCCCTTGATGGATGTTATTTATCACGTACCGACTTACACTAGATTTTTGGAGAATTTACGTACACCAAAGCGTATGCCGAGAAATTCTAAGGTAAGTCCTATTGCACTAATGAAGTAGGTTAGCTCCATTATTTTGAGCAATCTTCCTCATAAATTAATTGATCCTGGCACCCCTCTAATCTCCTGCAAGATCAGAGACTTAGAATTTGACCGAGCACTTCTAGAGTTAGGTACATCCATTAACCTCATTCCTACCTCCCACCTTGATTATTTTTAGTATTATGAACTTAAGCCCACAAAGGTAACTTCGCAGCTAGTAGAGCAATCTATTAAGTCACCCCATGGAGTTTTGGACGATGTAGTTGTTAGAGTCTAGATTTCTATTTCCCGGTTTACTTTATTGTCTTAGATATGGATACAGTAGAGAATCTGAAAGAGACACCTATTATCTTGGGAAACTGTTCCAAAAGATGGCTAGGGCAAATATTAACTATGAGGAGGGATAGATGGAAATTAAATTTGGGGATCAGACGATGAAGATTAATATCATTAAGGCTCATCGAGGAATTAATTGTGTTGTTATTGAGGAAGTTTTATACACTTGTTGAGGGCCCAATTCATGATAAATTGGACTTGATTAGCCTTGAATTAGAGCCTCAAAAGACCCAATCCTAGTTACACCCTGAGGAACCAATGTTGGATCAGATTCCACCTATAGTTCCCCCTCAAGCCAACCTCAAGCATCCTGTTGCTATTGAGAATAAGGTACTTTAGTTGAAACCAATTCCTGACAACCTCAAGTACGTATTTTTGGGTATAAATAACATGTTTCCTGTGATTATCAATTATACTTTTACCACTGATCAAGAAACGCATCTGATTTCTGTCCTCTAGGAGCATTGCAAGGCCAATGGTGAGAGAGTGCCACATGTAACCAACCTACATGGATCTTACTTTGCCACAAACACAAGATGAAGTGTTATATTGATTGTAAACAAGTATGGCACAATAAAAACAATGCCACAATAAACATACTGATTTATAATAGAAACCCATATGGGTAAAAATCGATACCTACGCCTCTTAGCTTAAGATTTTTCCGACTAGGCAACACTAGTCAATCCACTATCACATACAATTTGAAATAAGTGTGGCACAACCTCTTACAAGAATCTCTTCTCTTTCCAACCTGAAGAGAAGCACGACAACAACGGGTCTTCCCAACAACTTGGGACCCAAAATCAAAGCAATCGATGAAGATAAATACAATAGAATCCTATTGAACCTAAAAGGAAATCAAATAGAAATTTTCACAGAGGTATTTGATCTACGTGCTTTTGAAAGCATAGTAGAAGTGTAGAAGCACTTGAGAGAAAGCAAGAGAGCACTTTTTCTAGGGAGATTTCTTCTTAGAACGTGTTGAAAAAGGGCTACCTTCGACCTCTATTTATACTTGAAAGTCAACCAAAATAGGAAGTAATCCGAATCCAATTAGTCCATTAATTAAGGTAGTTTGGTTGAACAAAATGGCTTCTGGTCAGTCAAACTAGTGATTTCATCGATCACCTATTGGTCAATTAATTAAGCTAATTGGTTCATTAAAGGTATATTAATCAACTTCCTGATTAATTTGTGATACTTTGATAGATTAATTAATGTTTCAGTTGATCAATCAATTTATTTGGTCAATCAATTAACCTAAAAACTTGATTTTTAGAGATTTTCATTTAGCGTGAAATTCATTTGAGATTTCCTACAAAATATTCTAGACTCAAGCAATATAAAAAGACTCTATGAGTGATATCAGCAAGCTTCTTGCTCCATTCTATGAATCAACGAGAGACTCCTAAAAGATTAGTCTAGACAGATAACATAATTTTGGCGCACCAAAACATACATACTTACATTCTCTCCCTTTTTGATGACAACAAAATTATAATTACGTGTAGAGGGATAAAAAATTTTAGAGTTATGCATAATATCTTCCCTTTTTATTTCAGCAAGAAGTAAAGTAGGCAATTCCCAATTTTAATCTTGTCCCCATTAAATAGGTAATTGAAGTAGGAATTTTAACATGCAACTCAGCTATAGAATTGTAAATATGAAGCTAAATTAATAAAAGATAAGTATACATCTGAAATATATAAAGTAATGAACTGGTCGATTAAGTAACAAAATTACAATTATGCATGGGAGAAAATAAATAATTACTTTAGATCTACTCCCCCTATCATCATACATATTTTACTCCTCTTTTTGTTATCAACGAAAAGATATATGTCAAATGACTTTGTTATCAATCACTCTTAAACATGTGAAATTCTAAGAATGAAATTGACATTCCTCTCTTCTTTTATAAAGTAATTTTCTACCAAGCATGATGTCAAATTAATCATGTTCATCATATGAAAATTATCATGTTCATGATAAGGAGATGATGATTGTTGAACACAATGACATATCAAAATAAAAGGAAGTGTTGAGTAAGAGTTATACAGTCCAGCATAGATAAAGATGCTATCTAAATGTAACAAAGAGAGTGATCTTGATTCTCCCCCTCAAATAATGATCCATTATCAAGGTTTGGTTTATATTATTTTTCTCCCATTTTTGTCAAACAACAAGAAGCTATCGAATAAATCTATTTTGATCTCCACAAATTTTTCTTTTTAATGACATGATAGCTTCGCCTATTTATCTAATTAAATGCTCAATTAATTTAATGAGAAAAAGAACTTATTTATAACTAAGCAGGTAATAAAGATTTAGTTTTATGAATCATACTTGCTAAGGTAAAAGGAGTTATACCTAAGGAATCCATTGACCTTGTTGGTTCCACCATCTTTCATAGCCAAATTGATGATTATTGGATTGTTGAAGGTTGACTCACCAATTGTGAATTTCATGTTCATCTTTCCTAAAACCTGCAATACAATTTTCCATAAATTGTTTTGGTACCCATATTCTTTTCGGTCCATGGTTGTTAGTGATGAGCCCATATTTGTGGGTTAATTATCTATTTTAATGCCTAGACATTAAGTTAACATGTGCATTTATATAGCATAAATTAATATGTAAATAGGATAATATAAAATTACCTATTTCATGCATTACATGCATTGATAATATCATTTAGAATTCATTTAGAATATCATGCATTGAAATAGGTTGCATTACATATAGTGTTTTGGATTTAACGTAGAAGTTAAGGTCTTACATATAAATAACCCAATAATCATTTTATTTTTATTTTCTTCTTCTCTGCAGCAATTGCCTCCCAATACTGAATGCGCACCTTAATGGCTAAGGAGAGTGGATCCTGCATGTCGTCGTCGCTTCCACTTCTCCTGTCGCTCCTTCTCCATGTTCCTGCAACCATAAAAGAAGACTCCAGTTGCACCATCACTGGTAGGCCATCACCCCCGATCCACTACAGCGCAGAGAGTCAAGTTTTCCTCCACACCACCACTGCTGGCCTCAACCGTGCGCACATGTCCACACCACTGCCAGCAGGCAGGGTGACAAACAGTCGTGCCATTAGTGGCTGTGCAGATTATCATGAGCACGTTAGCATGCACTAACAACATCACCAACACTAGCAACCACCGACATAACATGCACCAGCAGCCATCGACGTTCATTTAAGACATCTTGGAATGTTCCCAGGTGTCTGACCTCCCAATAGCCACCTGATCTTCTTCTTCTTTCTTATTCATCCTCTATTTCTTTTTTTTTCTTCACCAAAAGAAGAACCCACCACCACCTTAATGCGCCACAGCAGCGCCCCTACCACATGTGCCCCCTCGTCGCTCCACGGCGTAGCATCATCCTCTCCTATCCTCATCGCGTGCGCCCTCACACCCGTGTGCAGTAGCCAGTAGTGTGCCATTGCCACACCTACGCACGCTGAGAGCATGCCTCCGTCGCACCCAGGCGTGCATCACCTCCAACAGCAGTCCGCGTGCGCGACTACACATGCCCTCCTCTCCTACGCCTACTTCTCGCCAACGTGTGACCACAGCTAGCATGCCGGTCCTCGCCATGCGTGCAGCTGCGCACGACTAGCTGTGCGCGTGTACACGTAGCGAGCAGGCTGTTGGAACCTACCATCGGCCTCCTATCCGACTGGCCACCGTTGGGCATTAGATCGCCACCATTGGAAGTAGCTCAGTCCACTCGAACTCCGGCTGCAGTCTCACAGTTCAGCTCTCCCTCCTCCGTGCATGAGAGTCTTCAAGCGAAATCCTCTATTATAGTTTTAATTAGTAATTACATTTGTGTGCCATTGAGGGGGAGAGGATTCTTGAGTTATTAATAATTTATTGTGGCACATTTATGAGCACATACCTCTTATTTCTCATAATGTTATTTTAGCATGATCTCTTATTGGTTCTTACTCCAAAGGTGGATTTGGGTTTAGTTTCTTTGGATGAAAACTTGTGAGCATCAAATTCTTGATTTTGCGGGTTTTAATAGGTCACTGCCTCCCTGGGGATATGACCCGCTCTCTTGTGATTGGTTAATTTCATTTCTATACTTTGATTAGTCAATTTTCCACCACTTATAAATACAATGACAAATCATCTTAAATATCATCTTTGAAAGTGAAAATTGACCTTTTAGTTTGGTCTTTTCAAGTTAAAAGGTCCATTAGACTCTCTTCTCTTGGCCTTTTGATATAAAATTGCATGCCTAATCATCTTTGGATTCTTCTTTTTAATGCCCTCATATTTTTCTACATATGTTATGGTTGAATATTTAAGGTCATTAAGTGTGTCCTCAAACTGAATATATTGTTCCTTGAGATCTTCTACTTTCTCATGGAACTCTATATTCACAGCTCTTGTTACATCTAATTTTCTTTTCTGATTTTTTAAATCTTGAGATAAACTAAGTTTTTCATTTTCAAAACTAGTGCACTTATCTTTAAGTTCCTTATTTTCTTTCTTTAATATTTTAGCTAAATTGTATAAGTCATGATATGCACCTAATAATTCATCTAAGGTAAGGTCAAAGTTTACCACTTATTCACTTGATTCTATTGGCACCATGAGACATAGATGAGTAACTCTATTTTCAAGGCTTTCTTCCATGATATCTAATTCTGAACTTGGTTTGGAATCATCCCATGTTACTTGTTCGTTAATGGTTTCTTTGGGCATGATAGAAAAAAGATTCGATATCTCGTATGCACTTTTGCATGTAGCAACTTTTTCAAGTTCCTCTCTTGTTAATGCACAAAGTAGTGCAATCATGGCTTTAGCATTATTTGTCACTTTCTTCTTCTCTTCCTTCATTAACTCTCTTTCTTCTTTCTTCTTTGGAAAATATTTGGACTCGATGAGATGCCAAATCTCAAAGTCTATTGCTTCAAGAAAGATTTTCATTCTTCTTTTCCAATAGGCATAATTTGATCCATCAAATAAAGGTGGTCGAACAAATTATTGTCCCTCCATGGAACTTGTTGCTGCTGCCATGTGAAGGTGAGGTGTAATGTTGCCTACACAATCTGGTTCTGATGCAAAATGAGAGAGTGGCGCATGTGCAACTTACCTGCACAGATCTTACTCAGACACAAACACAAGATGAAGCATGATATCGATTATAGAAAGATATCACAAAATAAAAACAATCTCGCAACATACACAATCATTTATAGTGGAAAACCCTAAGGGTAGAAACCATTACCTAAGCCGCCCAGCTTAGGATTTTTCCGACTAGGCAACGCTAGTCAATCTACTATCATGTACCACTTGAAACGATGGCGGCACAACCACTTACAAGAATCCCTTCTCTTTTCAACCTAAAGAGAAGTGAAACAACAATGGGTTTTCCCAACAACTTGGGACCTGAAATCAAAGCAGTAGATAAAGATAAATACAATAGAATCCTATGGAACCTCAAAATAAATCAAATCGAATTTTTCATAGAGGTATTTGATCAGTGTGCATTTGAAAGTGTAGAAGTACAAGTGCAAAAGCACTTAAGAGAAAGAACGAGACCTACTTTTCTAGAGAGATTTCTTCTTGGAATGTGTGTTGAAGAAAGGGCTACCTTGGACCTCTACTTATACTAGAAAATCGACTAAAATAAGAAGTAATCCGAATCCAGTTGGTCAATCAATTAAAGTAGTTTGATCAATCAAAAGGACTTTTAGTCGGTCAAACTAGTTATTTGATCGATCTCCTATTGGTCGATTAGTTAAGCTAATTAGTCAATCAAAGGTATATTAATCAACTTCCAAATATGTGCCGGTTTGAATGATTAATTAACATTTTGGTCGATCAATCAATTTATTTGGTTGATCAATTTACTTAAGAACTTGATTATTAGAGATTTACGTTTAGCGCAAAATTCATTTGAGGTTTCCTACAAAATATTCTAGACTCAAGGAAAATAAATAGACTCTATGAGAGATATCGGTGAGCTTCCTTCTCCATTCCATGAATCAACGAGAGAGTTCTGAAACATTAGTCTAGAAAGATAACATAGTTTTGGTGCATCAAAACAAAGGTAGTTACAATTGGCTGGACCTTAGATGATCTCACCAGCCTAATTCCATATTGTAGTCACCGAATCTTTATAGAAGAAGGCTAAGGACCTACTCGCGAAGGATAGCATCGACTCAACCCTAATCTACAAGAGGTCATGAAGTAACAGATTATCAAATGGCTTTATGCGAATATTATTTATCCCATCTCTGATAGCCATTGGGTGATAACACCACGCAAGGGGGTAGTAATTAGGTTGAATATGGCCCATCTTTAGAATAAAAGGCACAACATAAAGTAGAATAGGAGCATTGCATGCATTAAGTACCAAGATTGCTTATAAACTGCATTAATGGCCATTTGTGTAAAGCATGTGTCAAAGCAAGCCCCAGATGAGCAATCGGACCGCACGGATGGATTCAGAACGACGAACGGAGTCCAACGGACTCAAGATCAGCCAAATCCGACATTCGGAGCTCCCATAATGGGCCCAAGAAATTCTGACCGTTGATATGGAGATCAACGACCCAGAAAGTGCCACGTCGCCCCGCCCCCACCGCTCGCATGCCCTCAAGCCAGCCAAGGATGAATCTCGGCCATTGATCTTCAATCGAACGGCCGAGATCCGCGCGCTCGTCCGCAGTCGCCGCGACAAAGCGCGGGCGTGGCGCAACAGCTAGCACGCACGCCCGCATTGCAGTGACGCGCGTTCGAATCGCGCGGAGCAGAAATCGAGCGCGAGTGAAGGGTGCGGCAAAATTTGGCAGCCCGATCAGCAGTAGGCGGCTAGGATCGCGCCACGTGGTGCGATGACATCTCCCGAGAGCCCACACGCGCAAGCACGCCAGGCAGAAACGCATGCGCGCACGCGCGCCCAAGGTACGATCTCAGTGCGGGCGCGGGAGGATCTCCGCCGTCCGATCTTCGATCGGACGGCTCTCGTTCAACGTCCACGGATCGCGCATGGAGAGAGAGCAGGGCGGGCAGCTGACCGGCTGCAGGAGGGCTTCACCGACGTATCTGGAAGTGGTTTTGGCGACGTTCTGGATGTCGCTAAAGCACATTCTTCTTTTAGGAAGCCCTTAACACTATTTAAACCCCCTTCTACCACCATTCAAGGCATCCTCTCCCACTTGCAACTACTCCACTCCTCTCCTAGCTAGCTTTAGGCACTTTTGGAATCACCGGAGATGACGAGCCACCGACGGAGCCTCCTCCACCGCCGTGCCTGCCGCGTCGCTCTCCACACTCTCTATCTACCTCTCTCTCTCTCTTTTAAGCTTTCATTTACTTTTGTTGAAGCATGTATTTAATGTTGTAAACCATGAACTATGAATGCATGTTTAATGAAATTATTTTCCATTTAGTCGCCATTTTAATTTCTGTTTAAAGTGCATGATCAAAACCAAGAGCTTTCTAACCCTAAACTCTCTCTCTATCTCTCGCTTTTCAAAACCGTCTCTTTCGCAAGCAAAACTCCACCTTTTTCGTGACAACAAGTGGTAAACAAAATCCAATTTCCACGCCTCCCTGAGACCAACACTCGGACTCACCTCCGTTTACTTCTTTTAAAACCGACGTATCAAGTGCAAGTATAACGACACCTCTTAACACACACGCACGAGACCACGTCAGTTTTTGGTGCCATTGCCGGGGAGGCAACGGATTTGTTTTATCACCTCCATTCCACATTCATTCTCATATCGTCTAATGCCCTATTTTCCTTTTTACTTGACGGTTGCAGGAATTCAGTGCATGAACAGCGAAGTGACGCATTCCATGACGGTAGCAAGGGAGTAGGTGCCTCGAGGACCGATAGTGAGTACTCTCTCTCTCATTGTTTGCTTGCGTGAAAAAGATAAAAAAATTGTAAAAACTGAAAAAATTGGCGTGGTGTATGATTGCTTGACCCACATCCATAACACATCACCCCACAAAAAAATGTACACTCTAACATTCTGAACGAATTCTTGGAGTGTTCTTTTCTTTCTTGAGTGGTGTTTGCGAAGCCACCATGAGTTGACCTGGGCCGCACCACTCAACCCTAAAACTGACTCATCTAATAGAAGCTGCATGATCACTAGGATGAGTACACTAGGGTTTTAGAGCCTCTACAGAATAAAAAGGAAATCTACTTTCATCAGATTGTGTGCAGAACTTGACGTGCCCACTGAAACTTGTTTCAAAACATTAAGACACGTCAACCCTAAAAAATACTAAAGTAAGGACGAAACACTAAAAGACACCACATCCTAACAAATCCTTGCTTGAAAACCATGTTTTGCTAGAAGCACACACTTTGAAAGTGGAAAATTAAGAGGCACCACCCTAATCAATGCCTCATCACATCACCCTAAGCACAAGCACTATCCTAGCCCTTTAAAAATGAGTAGACGTGCCCTAGGCAGGACTGAGTTAAGTCTCAAAAGGCGAGGTTTATTTTGCTAGGCACTTGGCTTTCATTCCCTTGGTGGAATCTGGTGACTAGGCTGCGGGGCAGTGTCAAACGACCGCAGTTGTGGGGTCTATGGAACCAGAGGCGCAAGCCAAAGGAAGAACCTTCCCTGCAATCCCCTCGTAATCAACCTGGCCAGATTAACCTCGGGAAGGGGAGTCCAGTGCTTACGGACTTAATCAACCTTTGTGAGATTTCTAGGTCTTCTAAGGAATACACCATAAGGACTAGGCTTGTTTGCTTGGTTGAGGACACAACTCTCTCGCATATGTTCTTACCACATCCCTCAATTTCTTCCAAACCATGGATTTCAATGCCTATCCATCTTACCCAAACTACCCCCAACAGGATTTGTATGCTAACCCAAGTGGACCATACCCACAGCCTACTTGGGCTAACCAACCACCAAGTTGGGGGTACAACCTTGAATATCCCTCTTGGCCCAACTATGACCAAACCGCACCAACCTCTTATTGGAATACAACCAACATAGCCACCCAAGGGTATGATTCAAATCATGGGGCTCCATATCTCGATTGTCCTCACGATGCCTCCTCATTTAGGTCCGACCCGCTCTACTGTGATAGGACCTACACTTTAGGAGAACACCAAGAACCCTACCCATCTCAGGAGAATAACCAAGAAAGGTCATCTGAATTCAACAACCTTGCCTACTTGACCTTTGGATTAGGAGTTCTAGACAAATGGAAATCAGAAAATGATCAGAAATCTAGGCAAGCCCAGGATCATCAACCTTTGATTTGGTCCCCTGATGAAGAATCTGACTGGGAGGAGGACTTAGAACCTCAACTATTCTAGAGTAGGACCAAACAGAGAATGGTTCCTCTTGAAGAACTGGACCCTGAACATGATAGAATAGAGGACCCACCCAAGAACCTAAACACCAATATGGATTCTGATCCACAACCTCAACCATACCCTCTTAACCTAGATTTCAAGGAGGAAATCCAAAGGACACCAAATGACACCATGTCAATTCTTGATAACCTCCAGTTAGAACTACATAGACAGAATCAAGAATTTGTTAAAGGGCAACATGCCATGTTGGAGTTGTTCCAACAATTGGGGGAAGAAGGCCAAAGAAAGCTGTTGCACACAACGCCATTCATGGAATTCATAAAGCAAGGACCTACCACGATCAATTGGACTACACCCAGTCATCCTGATTTGGTTCAGTCCACCATTGATACCCCTTAGGAGTTGGACAGCTTAGCGGATAAGGACAATAAGGATTCCTTGGAACACAATTTGGGGAGCATTGAGAACAAACATCAGGAGGAAACTGAGAAGGTGAGGGGAGAGGCCTTGGAATCTGAATCTAATCGGCCCAAGATAAGTAATCCGATGGGAGTAGCAGCCAACGTCGGAGATGGAGAATGGAGTTACAATTTCAAAGAAATTGATTATGAATCGGTTAGAATCCCCATCACAAATTTGGAGGAGGGCTGAGAGAAAGAATATGATCTACAGGATGAAATTGACCCTACCTCTAATGTAATCCAAAACAGTGAATCTGATACAGAGGAGGTTGAAGAAAATATTCTTGAGATCAAGGGCTTGGAGGAAATGAGCAATGAAACCATAGTTGCGGGAGAGATGGATTCGTCTTTGGAGAGAGGCCACATGCTTGGTTGTATGGCTCAGTATGAAACTCTGGACTTTGTTACCTGCCCTACTAGAATAAGAATCCCGCAACCCGAATGCACTGGAATTGACACATTTTCGATGGATTACAATTTTATGGGGACACAAGCTGAATATAAAACCTACATCTTTAGTGCCTGGCGTGTCATAATTGGGGTGCGTTCATCCACAACAACTTGTTTTCATGCCCACAAACTAAGAGAGGTTCTGACACGGGCATGCATGATACAGAATTACCGCCCCTTAGGAACAGGACTCCACCACAACCTTATTTGCATCTGTGGACTTCTGATTTTGGGTCTGATTAATTTTGAACATATCTCCTTGACCCAAACCATTCCTATTTGTGCACTGCCCAGCTGGAGGAGTTAAACTCAGTGCTTCCTGGGAGGCAACCCAGCGGATTCAGACTGATCTGGTAGTTTACGTCACTCAGGTACTATCTTTTTGAACCCTTCTGCATCCATGCATCTGCCAATGAGGACATTGTCCAACTTAAGCATGGGGGGGATGGTAAATTGTATAATCCTGAACTTAATTAATCAGTCTGAATGAATAAATTAATTGATTAAAAAAAAAATTTTAATTTAGGAAGAAAAACTTAGGCATTAGAAACTTGTCAATAGTGGGAAATAATTTAAAAAGAACTTAAACACTTAGACTTTTTAGGCTTTCAGGCTTAATCAGCCCTGGTGTCCGTTAAAATATGGATTTAGCGGCAAATCCTTGCAACTTTAAGCGATTCTAATCCACCTAATAAATAAGGTAATAAGTATATGACTTATCAACTCACCCCCTAACTCAGGAAAACTTTGAGTCTAAGCATCTACACACATTTTTGCACAGACTCACTTATCAGAGATTTTGACAGAAATTGGGTAGCTAATGAACTCTCCACGGTGGTATGGCTGGCAAGTTGTCATGGGTAACAGCCCATTGGCAGGTTGTCCAGAACCCAGCCACAGGCCATTTCTTTTTCGCTGCCTCTAGGTACATTTGAGATTAGGGAAGCCACCTATGAAAAAAAAAAAAAAGAGAAGAAAAGAAAATAAACCACACTTCACCGCACAAGTATGGCTGGCAAGTGATCGTGGGTAACAGCCCATTGGTCGGTTGTCCAGAGCCCAGCTCAATAATTGAACAAAAAAAGACTAAAACACCTAAGGATGAAGCGGGGAAGTAGTACAAGCCGGGGAGATATACACTGGAAAATCCTTGTGTTGACCCCAAGTAAAATGAACGTAGGGAGAAAGCTACCAATCGAACAAATACAGCTTCAGGCAAAAATTTATTTTCTTTTCCGGTCACCTAGAGGCGTAGAAACTCGACGTCTGTCTCAATTACCGTTAAGTGAGTCTATCACAACATTGACACCAAGATGCTTAGCACTTAGGGTTTTGACCGAGTTTTGGGTGGGTTGGGTAGCCGTAAAAAGTTACCAACCCACACTAAATTCCGAAAATTCTAAAAAGACATATATAGATATATACGTATACATATGTATAGTTATATATACAAAGCAAGGATTCGGGCGATTCGTATTTTGGCAGACACCCGGGCGTTGCTTAGTCTTTGTAGATTAAGATCTTCGTATATTTCCTCTTATTGACAAGTAACAAAGTGCCTAAGCAATTACTTCTTGAATTCTCCAAAGAAATAAAGGCTAGAATAAACCTTGCTAGGGACTATCAAGGAGTAAGCATGGGGGTATGATAACACCATGCAAGGGGGTAGTAACTAGGTTGAATATGGCACATCTTTAGAATAAAAGGCACAACATAAAGTAGAATAGGAGCATTGCATGCATCAAGTACCAAGATTGCTTATAAACTGCATTAACGGCCATTTGTGTAAAGCATGTGTCAAATCAGGCCCCAGATGAGCAATCAGACCACACGGATGGATTCAGAATAACGAACAGAGTCCAACGGACTCAAGATCGGCCAAATCCGACATCCGGAGCTCCCACAATGGGCCCAACAAATTCTGACCGTTGATCTGGAGATCAATGGCCCAGAAAGTGCCACGTTGCCCAGCCCCCACCGCTCGCACGCCCTCAAGCCAGCCAAGGACGAATCTCGGCCGTTGATCTTCGATCGAACGGCCGAGATCCACGCGCTCGTCTGCGGTCGCCGCGACAAAGCTCGGGCGTGGTGCAACGGCTAGCGCGCATGCCCGCATCGCAGCGACGCGTGTTCGAATCACGCGGAGCAGAAATCAAGTGCGAGCGAAGGGCGCGGCAAAATTGGGTCGCCCGATCAGCAACAGGCGGCCAGGATCGCGCCACGCGGCACGATGACAGCTCCTGAGCGCCCACGCACGCCCGAGGCACGATCTCAACGCGGGCGCGGGAGGATCTCAGCCGTCCGATCTTCGGTCGGACGGCTCTCGTTCAATGTCCACGGATCGCACATGAAGAGAGAGCGGGGCGGGCAGCTGACCGGCGGCAGGAGGGCTTCACCGACGTATCTGGAAGCGATTTTAGCGATGTTCTGGATGTCGCTAAAGCACATTCTTCTTTTAGGAAGCCCTTAACTCTATTTAAACCCCCTTCTACCACCATTCAAGGCATCCTCTCCCACTTGCAACTACTCCACTCCTCTCCTAGCTAGCTTTAGGCACTTTTGTAATCACCGGAGACGATGAGACACCGACGGAGCCTCCTCCACCGCCGTGGCTGCCTCGTCGCTCTCCACACTCTCTCCCTTCCTCTCTCTCTCTCTTTTAAGCTTTCATTTACTTTTGTTGAAGCATGTATTTAATGTTGTAAACCATGAACTATGAATGCATGTTTAATGAAATTATTTTCCATTTAGTCACCATTTTAATTTCTGTTTAAAGTGCATGATCAAAACCATGAGCTTTCTAACCCTAAACTCTCTCTCTATCTCTCGCTTTTCAAAACGACACTCGGACTCACCTCCGTTTACTTCTTTTAAAACTGACGTATCAAGTGCAACTATAACGACACCTCTTAGCACACGCGCATGAGACCACGTCACTTCTCCATTCCATGAATCAACGAGAGAGTTCTGAAACATTAGTCTAGAAAGATAACATAGTTTTGGTGCATCAAAACAAAGGTAGTTACAATTGGCTGGACCTTAGATGATCTCACCAGCCTAATTCCATATTGTAGTCACCGAATCTTTATAGAAGAAGGCTAAGGACCTACTTGCGAAGGATAGCATCGACTCAACCGTAATCTACAAGAGTTCATGAAGTAAGAGATTATCAAATGGCTTTATGTGAATATTATTTATCCCATCTCTGATAGCCATTGGGTGAGCCCAATTCATGTGGTGCCTAAGAAGGTCGGGCTCACCTTCATGAAAACTGAGTCAGGAGAATCCATCCATACACATATTCAAAATTTATGGAAAGTCTGCATAGACTATAGGAAATTGAACACCTCCACAAAGGACCATTTTCCGCTAACCTTTATTGATCAGATTCTTGAGAAGTTAGAGGGAAATGAGTACTTCTATTTTTTGGATTGAAATTTTTGCTATAATTATGTGGTCATTCATCCTAAAGACCAGGAAAAGACCACATTGACCTACCCGTATAGAACATTTGCGTTTCGTGGGATGCCATTCAGACTTTACAATGCACCTACCACCTTCCAATGGTGCATGTTGGCAATATTCTCTGATATGATGAGCGAATTTTTGGAAGTCTTCATGAATGATTTTTCTGCCGTTGGAAGGACTTTCAATGAATGCTTAGACTGCTTAATTAAGATCGTCCAATGATGCTTAAAAGTAAATCCTGTCCTGAGCTATGAGAAAAGTCATTTTATGGTCTTAAATAGCATTATTCTTGGGCACCTTGTGTCTAAGCCAGGTATCAAAGTTGATAGTGCAAAGATTGATTTAATATCAAAACTTCTACCCCCTTCGACTATCAAGGACATTAGATCTTTTCTGGGGCATGTCAAATTTTATCGACGTTTTATTTCTAATTTCACTAATATTACCAGGCTACTGACTAATCTTTTATTGAAGGATTTCCCTTCGATTTCTCCGATGAGTGTATCGACGCATTTAAAATTCTAAAGAACTGTGTCACCAATGCTCTAGTTTTGCACGCCCCCAATTGGTCTCTACCCTTTGAGATCATGTGTGACACTTTGAATTATGCTTTGGGGGTAGTCCTTCATTAGAAAGTAGATGGGAAACCCACAGTGATCTATTATGCAAGCATGATGCTGGACGAAGCCAAGCGTAATTATACAATCACTGAGAAGGCACTTCTGGAGGTTGTCTTCACCTTGCAGAAATTCTGGTCATTTCTTCTTAGGTCCCACATTATCATATACTCAGACCATACTGCTATTTGACACCTACTCATCAAGAGGGACATGAAACCACACTTGATTCGATGGAGTTAGCTTTTGCAACAATTAAATTTAGAACTTCGTGATAAGGCTAGGAAATAGAATGTGGTTGCAAATCTTCTATCCCACCTCCCCTCTTCTATGATAGACTTGTTGGCTCCTATTACTAAACACTTTTCGGATGAGCATCTTATTAGCATTGATGTTGGGCTTCCCTAGTATGCTGATATTGTTAATTACTTGGCATCGAACTAGATTCTGCCTAATTGGCCAAAAGCCAAGAAAGACATTGATTGTTGATGCTAAGTATTATTTTTGGGAAGATCCATATCTTTTCCGCATCGGAGCTAATGAAATCATCTGGAGATGAATTCTAGGTGCTGAGGTCAATGATATCAACTCATTCTACCATGACCAGGCCTGTGGTGGCCATTTTTCTGGGAATAAAAACACAGCTAAAATCGTCCAATGTGGCTTTTATTGGCCAACACTCTTCAAAGATGTGAATAATTATTGTATGGCATGCACTCATTGCCAGACCTTTGGCAACATGAGCCATTGCGATATGATGCCCTTGAACCCAATCGTTGTGTGTGAAATTTTTGATATATGGGGGATTGATTTTATGGGTCCATTCCCACACTTGAATAGCTTCGAGCATATCCTTCATGCTGTGAACCATGTGTCAAAATGGATAGAATCCATTCCAACATGAACCAATGATCATAAGGTGATTATCAAATTCATTCACAATAACATATTTTCTCGGTTCGATGTCCCAAAAGCTATCATATCTGATGGGGGGACCCATTTTATTAATGTGCATTTTGAGTCCATTCTTAGAAAATATGGAGTATCTCACAGCATATCTACCCCATATCATCCCTAAACAAACAGACTGGTTGAGCTCTCCAACTGGGAGATAAAGAGGATTCTTCAAGTCACTATCAATCCTGACAGAAAAGATTCATCATCCCAACTTCCAGAAGCATTATGGGCCTATATGATCACCCATAAAACTCAGCTAGAGATGTCCCCATTCAGATTGGTTTATGGGAAGGCTTGTCACCTCCTTATAGAAATGGTGCATAAAGCCTATTGGGTTGTTCGGGAAAGTAATTTAGATCTTGGCAAGGCTGTCATCGTCTGGAAGTTGCAACTTAGTGAAATAGATGAGCTACATCATGATGCTTATGAAAATATGCTTATTACGTAGCAATCGTAGGACTTAATCAAGTTGCATTAAGTTAGATCCTAACTTAACTCATGAATAATACATTAATAAGCTGCATATTTTATATTGTAAATATTTTACTTAGCTGTTTGTAAAATAATTCCATTCTACCTTACTAATTAGTGAACAATTGTATTTTCAGATAATAAGGAGCTCAGGACATGTTCTGAGACTAAATAAAAGCTGGATAGAAGTTGAAGTTGCAGCAAATTTAGAGTAGAAGCTTGGAATAAAGGAGAAATGAAGAAAGAGACTAAGAGGGAGATAGACTAGGTTACTTGTTGGAAAAATTGTAGAAAAAGAAGTAAAGAGGAACTTAGGATAAGCCTAACCTGATCCATAGTTTTCTTGGATTGCCTTATCCCTACTCCTTTCCATAAGCCACCCTCCTATTAGTCTAAATTATCCTAAAACCCATAACATGGATAGTACTATACATGTTCTTATCCACACTATCCCTACCCTTATCCTACACATAGGATATCTATATTCCTAATCCAAAATTTCCCCACTTTGGCAAAAACCTGGATAATGTTATCTAGATTCCACTATCCATTATCCATAAACTCTATTGGTTGTCGGAAAATTCGTGCAAAAATAGTTAGGGTTTCTGAAAAGAGAAACCCAAGTCAGCAGAGTCACAAAAAGTAACTGAGACAAAATAATTTTTTTGAAACTCAGTGAGTTCTAGGTCGAACATAGGGAGGCGACTCAGTGAGTTAGGGTTTTATTTCTTTTGGGGTTTTGTGGCTATATAATTTTTTTGGTATTTTCTACTTTATAAAAATAGATGAACAATTCTAGACTAACTAATCTACTCATAGAAAATTAAAGTGGGAGAGCGAAGGAATATTAGGTAAGCTGGCTAATCTACTAAGCAAGAAAACTATTTTATTTTGTAGAAAAATAAAGAGAGAAATATTACTTCTATAAATTTGATTAAATGTTTATTACAAACTATTTGGTATAGAACTACTATGGAAAATTGAAATATAAACTAGAAAGCAGTAAAGAGAGAGGGAAAGAGAAGTTATCCTCCTTGACGGTTGGTTTGAGGACAAGCTACGTAGACAGTGCCTAAAAGAAGAACGAAGAGAGGCAGGGCATTGTTGCGGCATGATTTGCTAACTGAAATGGGGATGAGAGGGTGGCCAATAGGAACTCCATGAACGGGGGATGAGAAGGTAGAAAAAATTATTTTTAGGACTCTGGTAGAGCATCCTAGGCTTGGGACTCACTCAAGAGGATTATTAAGCTCTAGAGAGGGGGAGAGAAGAATAGGAAGGAGTGGAGGTTATAGCCCTTATATAGTGGTGAAAGAGGGGTAAATGGACATTTTAATCCCTCAACCACGAATCTTAGCAAGGAGGAATAAGGGCTGTTGATCTCTGATCACACAATGAAGATTGGGTCTTCATCACATGCTCTGCATGACTTCATCGTGCTTGCAAGACGTGGTGAGCTGAGAGTCATCCATCTTTGATTCCACAGCCGAGTGAGTGCCTGCCTCCTAGGCACATTGCATCCTGAGAGGGTACGTTAGGCGCGATGAGTATTATTCGATTTGATTTGAATGGCTGAGATCACGCGATGAGTGCACTTTGGTTGCAGGATGGCCGCATGGGCTAGCGCATCATCTTGCGCATCCAAAATGACCGTCATCTGTTGTGCCATGTCGCCACTTCAAGCGCCGTCTAATCAACATTCGACGATTGAATTTCACCTCTGTAAATTTAATCTGTTGGGTGTGGTTCAAATGCATGCCTCACGCATAGCATAGGGCATTCGCCGACTATGTTACACCTATGAATTGTTGCAGGCTTGAAATGATGCTCGTACGTTCACAGTCATTGCATGAAGATCCAACCACTATGATTTGAGAAGAGAGGGTTGTGACAATGTGGTGCTTTTGTGGTCATTGGATGACGATCCAATAGTCCACAAAGTGCTTGGAGAAGCCTTCAATTGTTGAGAGGTGGTAGTGTGTGGTTGTGGCACCATCCTGATTGTCCATGTTCTTGTCCTCACTGTTGGTGCCACAGATGTCTAATTTGGTCGATCTTCACATCGTTGGGCTATGATCATCGATCTGAACACATCTGTATTGTTTCATTTGTCGTTTGAGGCTTCGAGTTGCATCACTTTGCCCCTTAGCCTTTAATCTTCTTTAGACTGTTCGCTGCGAAATGCATTAAAATATTATTTCTTTCTTTGTAATGCGAATCATGTCAAAACGAATAAATTTATAAGTCAGAATTAGTGAGACCTAAGTTGTTAGCAGGGAGCCAAAACATGATTTTCAAAGCTTTTCGTACAAACTAATCCATCCTAATGCAACATAGAAACAAAGACTATATATTTGCAAAATCAGATTTTTATGGCTAATGGCAAACAGGTCTAAAACTAGGAATTAAAACAACTATACTTAATATTAGAGAAAGAGAAAATAGATGAAGGACGACACTGCTAGTGGGATGCTTGTGTGTAGCGTAGCAACACTTCACATCCAGAGTGCCAGAAGGAAGATTGAAGAGAAGAGAGAGCTGGAGATGTGTCTGGTGAAAGTTGCCTCTCAATTGGGGGCCCTAGGCTCTTTTTATAGCCAAAATGAGGGACAAAGCAGGTATTTTGGCCCCCTAACTCATGCAACACCGTTGGAGCCATCAGATTCGTCAATCAGGAGATCAATTGATCAAGTCGCACCTCAGAATAACCCTCCACGTGCCTTAAATGTGCAGAACGCACCAAATACTAACACATGTCATGCTCACGCTTGTCTGATCCATCGACTCTGCATTCCTCACACATGCATTCGCGTGTTTCAATTTCAGCCATCCAATTTTACGATTAGATGGCTTCAAATGTGCACCGCACCGCCTCTCTGATCAACATTCAACAGCACTCCCACATGTGAGTGCATCCGGGTGTCTGCCGCACAACCTCATCCAGCACACATCCGCGTGCCATATGACCGTCTCTGTGCCGCTCATTCTCCATCACATGGCCCAATTTCTCCTTCGCTCCCATCTCTTTGATTTTCCATTTAGCGCGATTTGAATGCACGTCGATTGATCTCATGAGAGGGCAGTTTCCAATGTGGTACAAACGTGTTTGTGTCACCATCTTGTATTCTTGCACAGTCACTTTTAGTTGTTGGATGATGATCCAATGGCTGAGATGGATTCCTCCTCTGATAAAGGGTGCGGTGAGGGTTGACATGGCACAACAGTGGCTGTTGGATGATGATCCAACATCCCTACTTCACTCTTCGGTGTTTGGGGCGCGAAGGTGGGCCGTTGGGATGGTACCACATGGTGCCATCCTAACCGTCCATCTTCCTACCCTTGTAGTTGGTGCTACAGGGCTCCAACTGAGCTGATTTTTAGGCCATTGAATTGCAATCATTGATCTGGATCCACCCATGTGGTTGGATCTAACATCTGAGGTTTGGATCTTTACTATCTTGCTCCTTGGCCTCTGATCTTTTATATAATGAATGTGGTGCTACAAAAGCCATATTAAGATGATTCTAGAAGTGTTGGACTCCTGTCATCATCCTGATCAGATCAGTATGCTCGGATCTATCATCTACGGCCCCGAAGCATCTGCAATCAATATAGCCTCTCTCTTACAGAATAAAATAGCATTATTATCTATAAAGCTACCAAATTAACTACTATGCAAATTATGATGCTAATGCTTGCATTGTCGTTAAGTTAAGCTCAAATCTCTCTTAATTCAGGTAGATTAGGTCCTATGATTTCTATGTAATCAAACTGCATATGATTCTACGGAGATCTAATTAGGGTGATTTTAGAAGTGTTGGACTCATTGCCTTGATCAGATCCGTACGGTTGGATCTTCAATCCAAGGTCCATGAATGTGTCTCCTCCTTCCCAAAATAAAAAAAAAGAAAATTAATATGCAAATTATATAATCTAGCCCAAAATGCAAGATGATGCTATTATGCAGTATTTACAATGCTCTGTACATCTAACTAACTTTGGAACATACATAAATTGGCATTCTTCTCTAAATAAATGTTTTCAAATCACTTATGCACTATCCCTATTCCTAATCCATTCCTTAGAGTCCTATTTAGGTCTATAGAACCCTCAATTAACTCAATTGGAGTCAATTAGGTAAACCACAGTTTAATTAGGTCCAGTTGGACCTTATTAGGCTAACCCTAGGCTAATTAGGCTCATGGTAGCCTTATTAGACTCGAACAAAACCCAGTCACTTAACCCACACCCAATTGGTTGCGTCCCTCCTTGATTGGGTGTACCTGAACTCAATTAGGTTCACCTAGGATCTAATTGACACTTATCAACCCACACAAGTTTAATGAGGTTCACTTGAAGTTGATTAGACTCAACCTAGACCAATTAGGACCACACACACACTTATATGGATAATGCAAAGCCAATTGTACACCCCCACACGTAACTAGACTAGAACCTACACAACCAAGACTCAACCCACTAGATCCTAGGCTAACCCAACCCAAATAAAACACAAACCAACACTACAAAACTTTACATATTTCAAACACAGCACATCATTCCACCCTCCCTACGTAGTCCATGAAAACAATCCCCCTCCCCATTAAAAGTGGCGACCACCTATTCTTAGGTGAGCAAACATTAGACACCCTCTCCACCTTACAAACCTAAGGGCCTTTTGCCTCCCACTCCATCTTCTTCCTCCCTTCCTTACACCGTTAACTCACCACCTTCAAGCCTCCTCTCTACCACCTCAAGTCTGTCCACCACCTCCCTAGGTGGCTGACCACCTTCCACCTCCAATCCATCTTCCAAGGACACCATTTAAATCCTTATAGAAGTACAATTGGTGCCCTCCTCTCCGATCTCTTAAAGATTGTTCTTCTATTTTATTTTCTTCTAGTTTTATTTCATTGCAAGTAACTTTAGTTATATCTTTGGTCATGCCTAAGCTCTTCCCTGTAGCCTTAGGGGCGCCATCTTCTCTCCAGTGGCATGTAGGCGGTCATTGCAACCAAGCCTAGCCACCACCACCCTCCATTGTCGAAGGCTCTTAGGAGCACATCCCAGCGGGGTGGTTTCCTTGCTAGATTAGTTTTCATTTCTGTCATTTCTATTAATGTCATTTTGATTCTTGTCTTAAGCATTCGTCTATAGTTATTCTTTTGAATATTTGTTGATACTCCTAATTATTCAATGAAATACAAATTCCTTTATATGCCATGGTTCCATACTACTTGATTTGTTTCTATTTTGACTGATTGGCGTAGCTGGGTTAGTCACTTTTAGGCATCGATCTTTTCATAAAATAAAAAATATATAAAAAATAGAATTTTTATGGCGGTTCCACTAGAATAAATGACTCAATGTTAGATAATTATTCTCTCGATGTTACACATGCCATGTGTGAGTTTCATTCATGATAAACGTTATTCATACACGTTCTACATCTACTTGCACTACACGATGATCTTGCAATCTGAGAGCAAGGGGTGAATTCTCCGTTCAATAAATCTACCATCATCATTAGATTTTAGTCTTAGGTGCTAGATTCCTTAGTTAGATTTAGGTTAGTTTTCGCAAGCAAGAAGCAGAAAAATGCAAAATCAAAATCATTTTCGCATTGTTGCCTCCCAAAGTTTGAATGGGACTCACTCTTTAGAGCTTTGTTATATATTTTTGTTTAGTCTCAATTCGCAACATACTATGACATAAAACCTATTAATCTCATGATTATCGAACCTAACAAATGGCGTCATTGCCAAGGAGGTAAGGCAAATTTGATTGTTGATTTTTTTTTCTAACATATTTGTGTTTGCTTGATTTGCAGTGTATAGGAGCTTAAGTGTGGATCCATGCACGCATCGAGTGCTCGT
Organism: Thalassia testudinum; assembly: GCA_037157565.1. Classification (NCBI taxonomy): domain Eukaryota; kingdom Viridiplantae; phylum Streptophyta; class Magnoliopsida; order Alismatales; family Hydrocharitaceae; genus Thalassia; species Thalassia testudinum. Next base: position 122,094,440 of record JAZHRO010000014.1, on the reverse strand, counting down.
GAAGAAGAAGTAGGTGCATAGTTTCATTTAGTAGCATTTAGATTTCCCTAGTTCTTAGGTTTATTTTGAATCCTCGATTAGTTGCTTTTGTTAAAAAGAAATTGAAAAAAAGAGAAAAAAAATTAAATTCATTTTTCAAATTTTATTTTTTGAAACAAAAAAATTCTTTCAGTAAAGAGGTCATTCCATTTCAAAATCCTTTCAGAAACCTCTTTACTATACCTAGACATTTGGCCAGTACTTTTTATGCGATTTAAAAATTATTTTGTCGATTATTTACTGACCCAAAAATTTTGAAATTCGACTTGAATGTAGTTTTCCAAATCAAATTAATAATGCCACCTTTCATTTTAAACAATTCACATTGCATGAATTTTAAAATTTCACATAGTGAACAATGGTCAAACCAGATTCAAATCTGATTGTGTTCATCATGAAAAATTTATTCTGGGCAATATATAAATCTAATTGAATTGAAATAGGTGGGGTTTGAAAGCTAGTGAAATCAGATTTTTTCAGTTATTTGTCATGATATTTTTTATCAGTCCTTCTACAGTCTCAAGTTGAAATAGTCATATGGGGTTTGTCTTCCTTATCTAGCCCTTAGTCAGTATAAAGTCAATATGAAATCACTTGAAATAGTAAAAATTTCGTAAAAATACTCTCTATAGAGAAAATCAGTAAACAAATCTACCCTCCAAATTTGCCATTGTTTAGATTCCAATTCTGCCATAGAGGATAATTTGAAGTCAATGCTTGGTCTATTTGCTGATTTTTAGAAGTTGCATAAATCCTATGTTGGAAACTTTAAGGATTTTATTAACTTAAGAGACCCACTTTACTTGATTGGGACCTAATTGGGTCCATTGCCTAGTAGGTGAGGTTTGACTATTTGGTTGACCACCTCACCTACCTTGATTGAAAGTTAATATATTCACAAACTTTGGCAATACATTAGGTCAACTGTAGGAGTGAGGATTAATTGAATCAAAAAAGGAAAAAATCTATATCTTAACCCTACTTGTTATTATTTACCTAAGTGAATAATATAAATTTCTTTAGTCAAAACCAATGTCTAAGCCTACAAAGTAGTACCAAACGACCACTGCTAAGGGGTATTAAGGAGACTCATGTCGAACCTTCCCTTTAGTACCCTCGCACTCAAGCTGGCTAGTGTAAGCACCTCTATTTCGATGCACCAAAATTATACATATTGGTAGACTAACATTTCAGGACTATCTCGGATTAAAGCATTAAAGCATCATTCAAGCCAAGTGTAGATAGTCGCTGATGTGTGTCATTTTATCTTTATGTGAGTCTAGGGCATTATTGTAAGGAACCTCAAATAAAACTCAAAAATGGATTTTCGTGTATCTTTTCAAAACCAAGTTTTTAGGGTTATTGATCAACCAGATTAGTTAATTGATTGACCAAAATACCTTGGTCGACCAACCAACTTCATTAATCGATCAAATCAACTAATTTTAGAAGTTGATAAATATCCTTTCGATCGACCAACCAAGTAAATTGACTATCAATTAGTGATCGATCAACCACCTTAATTGATCTACCAAATTGCCTTTTAATTGACCAATTAACCTTAATTGATCGGCCAAGTTAATTTGCTATTCATGCAAAACTTTTAGTATAAATAGAGGTCATACGCAGCCCATCTTTACACAACTTTCAAAAAGTAGAGCTTCTCGTTCTTATTTTGAAAGCCTTCACACCCGTTCTTCATGTTCTTCAAAGGCACGATGCCTCGATCCTTTGCAAAAAATTCATCTTGATCTTTCATTGAGTTTCCATAGAAGTTATTCCTGTTATTCGATCTTATTGCTCTAATTTACGGATCCCAAGATTGTTGGGAAGATTCATGGTTGTTGTTTTTGCTTCTCTTCAGGATAAAAAGAGAAGTGTTTGTAAGAGGTTGTGCCACCCTCGTTCAAGTGGTTTGGTTGTGGATTGACTAGCTTGGACTAGTTGGAAAAGTCCTAAGTTGGGAGGCTTAGGTAGTAGTTTTTACCCGATTTGGGTTTCAACTCTAAATTAGGTGTACTCTATGCTTGAATCTTTTGTAATTTATTTTTTATCTGTGCATATAATTTTAAGGCAAATTTTTTAAGGAGATACTATTCATCCCTCCCCTCTAGTATACGTTGCGATCTGCGGGATATCCTCCTACTTTCATTTGGCATCAAAGCTTGCAATGTTTAGAAGATGTCAAAGTCAAATGTTGACACATATGCTGAAGGCCAGTTGGCGATTTGACCTCCTCTATTGGATGGAACAAACTTTGGCTATTGGAAGATCAAGATGAAGATCTTCCTGAAGTCAATGGACTATGTGGTATGGGATGTCAATGCCTCGAAGTACACACGCCCAGAAATCAAAGACGACAATGCAATCACACCAGACCAAAAGAAGATGGCTACACACAACGCAAAAGCCATGAACGTAATATTCTATGGTCTCTCCAAAGCAGAATTTAATAGGGTATCTGCATGCAAAATCGCACACGAGATATGGAGGATTCTCGAAGTTACCCACGAGGGAACTTCAAAGGTAAAAGAAACAAGGGTAGATCTACTAACCCAGAACTACGAGTTTTTTAGGATGAAAAAAGGGGAGTCAATAAAGGAGATGTTCACAAGATTCATGGACATCATAAACTCCTTGCGGAATCTTGATCAAGACATGAAGAACGAAGCCCTTGTCAGAAAAATCCTTTGATCACTCCCCAGCGACCGCGAAACTAAGACTACTGCCATTCAAAAGTAAAAAGATCTATCCACCATGAAACTGGATGATCATATTGGAAGTCTAATGGCATATGAGGTTCAACTCCAACACATGAGGGATTAAGAAGGAGAAGGATCCAAGAAGAAGAATATAGCTCTTGAAGCTATTCAGTAATCCATAGAAACTTCAAGCGGAGAAGAAGAGGAAGACATATCCCTCCTCTCTAGAAAATTCATGAAGTTCCTCAAAGATAAGAAGAACTGGAGGAAGAAGAAAGAAGAAATCAAGAATGGTACAATCACCTATTACAACTCCAAGAGAAGGGGACACATCAAGAAGGACTGTCCACTTCTCAAAAAGGAGTCAGACAAGAAGAAGCCCTTTAGAAAAGATGGAAAGAAGAAAGCTTTCATGGCAACTTGGGTTGAGTTGGACTCAAGTTCAGAGGAAGAAGAAACCTCAAGAGAAGAAGCTCTTCTCGGTCTTATGGCTCTAGAAGATGAGGTAACCTACTTTACTCAAGATGAATTATTAGATGCATTCTTTGAGTTGCATGAGGTAGTAAAATCATTAAAACTAGAAAATAAAAACCTAGCAAAAGAATTAAGTGAAGAAAAAGCACATAAAGATGTACTTGATAATCAAAATGAAGAGTTAACTATTGAGATCACTATATTAAAATCACAGATAAACAACATAAAGTTAGATATAGACAAACTAAAAGAAAACTCTGCCATTCTTTTAAATGATCTGGCTAGGTTCACAAATGGAAGTAGAAACCTACATAAATTGCTAGGAACACAAACCCAAACCACCACAAAATTTAGGTTAGGTTATATACCAAAAAATGATCAAGAAGCATCTAGTTCTAGCAAAGGGAAAGGTAGCCTGCCGAAACAGGCAACAGAAACTAACCACCATGGACCCAAACAAAAAATGGGTACCAAAAAGTATATTTCAATCTTGTTTTGTAGGTTCTGTAGATTATAAGAAGTGGACTTTCTAGCAAACAATTGGAACACTGAAGCCACTCTATCAAATAAAGCCTCACAAACAGAAACCAATGACAAGAAAGAGAAGAAAGAAGATGGATAATGGACAACAACTATTCCAAGCACATGACCGGCGAGGGAAACCTATTCCTGCAGCTCAACCATCAGGAAGGTGGTACAGTCACATTTGGGAACAACCACAAGGGTCGTATTATTGGTACTGGACAAGTTGGTAACTCTTCTACCTATTTTAATAATGTACACTTAGCGGCTTAAAACATATTATGCTAAGTGTAAGTCAACTATGTGATAAAAGTTATAAAATTACTTTCACATCAAAAGGTTTTAAAATTCATGATAAAGAAACAAAGTAAATTATTCTAAAGGGAAATAGACATAAAGACATTTATACTGTAAACTTCGACAAATGCGACAGTCTTGAATGTCTAGTTGTATCTGACGAAAAAGAAACACTTTGGCATAAATGACTAGGTCTTGTTCGCATGGGGAACATTAGTAGACTCATGAAAGGTGAACTCATCAAAGGTCTCCCAAATATCAACTTCAAGAAAAGCAAAGTCTATAATTCTTATTAAGTTGGTAGGCAAACTAAAAATCCCTTCAAAGAAACAAGGATGGTTAGCACTACACAACCTTTGGAGATACTTCACTTAGACTTGTTTGGACCAACCAAATCCGAAAGCCTAAGCAAATGCAGATATTGTATCGTCATAGTTGACAACCTTTCTAGATTTACTTGGGTATCTTTCTTAAAAAGTAAAGACTTAACCTTTGATGTATTTAGCAAATTAGTTAGAAGACTACAAAATGAAAAAGGATTTGAAGTAATTAGGATTAGGAGTGATCACGATGGAGAATTTGAGAATGAATCATTTATCGATTTCTATGATCAATATGGGATAAAACATGAATTTGTCTTCTATAGAGTTGCACCTCAGAATGGTGTAATTAAGAGGAAAAATAGGACTTTGCAAGAGTGTGCCCGCACAATGCTGTGTGAGTCAGAGCTGCCTCGATATTTTTGGGTTGAGGCTGTAAACACTACTTGTTGTATTCTGAATAGAACCCTGATCAGACCAATCTTAAGGAATCCACCTTTTGAAATCAATCATGGAAGAACACCTAGAATTTCCTACTTCAAGATATTCGAATGTAGACGTTTTATACTTAATACTATGGAAAATCTTGATAAGTTTGATGGAAAAAGTTCAGAAGGAATTTTCTTAGGTTATTCAACCAAAAGTAAAGCCTATAGGATTTTTAACAAGAAGAATCCTGTTATTGATGAAACCATGCATGTATATTTTGATGAAGCTTTAGTTCAACCAAAATCGTCTGCAATTATGATAATGACCAAATGTTGACCCATCAAACATTCTAGAAAAGAATATTTCTAATGAACTACCTAGAGATATTTCATTTGTAAAAGATCATCCAAAAGAATTGGTGATAAGTGAATTGTCTTAAGGAGTTCAAAATAGATCTTCCTTTAATAGTTTAGCTTTCATTACATTTGTATCACAATTAGAACCTAAAAATGTCAAGGAAGCCTCTTCTGGTAATCACTGGATCATTGCAATGGAAGATGAGTTAAATCAATTCAAGAGAAATCATGTATGAAAACTTATTTCAAAGCATGAATCAGAAACCATTATAGGAACAAAGTGGGTCTTTAGGAACAAACTTAAAGAATCAAGAGAAGTAGTTAGAAATAAAGCTAGACTTGTGGCCCAAGGGTATAATAAGAAGGAATTGATTTTGATGAATCATATGCTCTGGTAGCTTGCCTAGAATCCATTAGGATGCTACTAGCCTTTGCCGCCCATATGAAATTCAAACTTCTTCAAATGGCTGTCAGGAGTGCCTTCCTAAACGGATTCATCAAGGGGGAAGTCTATGTTAAATAACCTCTAGGGTTTGAAGATAAAAATCTTGACCATGTCTATAAACTAAACAAAGCCTTATATGGACTTAAACAAGCTCCACGAGCTCGGTACGATAGATTAAAATCCTACCCAATTGAAAATAAATTTAAAATTGGTAATATAGATCCAATCTTATTCATTAAAAGGAAAGAAAATGATCCCTTAATAATACAAATATATGTTGATGATATTGCTTTCGGTGCTACTAATGATCTGTTATGCCAAGACTTTGCAAAGGTTATGCAGGATCAGTTTGAGATGAGCATGATGGGAGAACATCGGTTCTTTCTCAGACTTCAAATTGATCAGTTGTCCTCTGGAATCTTTATATGTTAAATGAAATACACAGTAGAGATACAGAAGAAATTCTCGATGGACAAAGTCGAAGGGAAAGAAACACTGATGGCAGCTTCTACCCAATTGAAAGCTGATGACACAAGTAAAGCAGTAGATCAAAAACTATATAGAAGCATGATAGGATCCTTGTTATATTTAACTGCAAGTAGACCTGATATATTATTTTTCACTTGTTTGTGTGCTCGCTTTCAAGTAAACCCTAAAGAAACACATCTAAATGATTTTAAAAGAACACTTATGCATCTAAACAACACACAAGACTTAGGACTCTTCTATCCAAAGTTAGATACACTGGAATTATATTCCTTTCATGATGCTGACTATGCAGGTAGTTTCACAGACTGTAAGAATACTAGTGGAACTTATCAATTTCTTAGGAATTCCCAAGTCTCTTGGATCTCTAGAAAACAAAATACTGTATCTCTATCCACAACTGAAGCCTAATACATAGGTGCATCTTTAGCTTGTGCACAACTATTGTGGATGAAATAGTCATTACATGATTTTGGCCTATCTTTTACGAATAACAAAATTTTGTGTGACAACACAAGCGCCATTAATCTATCCAAGAATCCATTACAACACTCTAGGACTAAACATATAGATGTTAGACATCATTTTCTTAGAGATTATTGATGGGAACACCATCATGAGCCCTAACTAGCTCATTTTGACCTAGAAAAGAGAACAAAACCTCCTACATAACCAAATAAAGGGCCTAATTCAAGGAATAACTATTATAAGAAGAAAATAAGAAACAAAGGATAAAACTACAATTTTACCATTGCAGTGCAACATCAGGATTTCTCAGGGGCTAAACATAGGTTAAATGGTCTTAACAAGATAAAAAGTAGGTTGGTTCAATCAGAAAAGGGTTAATGTGAAATCTGGGAATTAAATGACTTCTTGTAACCCTAAAATAAATCCACTTAATTTAACAAGGTTCTGGTCCAGGTACAATTCAACTAAACCATCTATAAATCATAGAAAAATATTCCCTAAGGTTTAGAACCTTCAATTTGGCCTTTGGAACCTATTTTGACCTAAATAGGGGTCCTAGCTAATTATTTGCCCTGAATTGGGTTTTTGCATAAAATGCCTAGACAAACGTGGTCAAACAAAAAATCCAACTTCACAATTGGATTCCTTAGATTTAATTTAGGTTTATGCCAAAATTTGGACCTAAGAGGAGTTCACCTTGACCTACTTTGCAAAACAGTCCAACCTAATTACATTTAGAACCCTAGCTTTTGAAAACCTTGCAGAGACCCTCCTAGCTTCCTTGACATTCTATGCAATTAGGTCCCTCGAACATTACAGCGGAGGAGTCCTACTCTGGCAAGGATTCTAGAGGGGATTTCTCCCTGATTCCTCAGAGACTCCCTCTCAAATTTGAAAGAGAGATTCTTTGAGGAATTCCAGATCCTATGTATGCAACTCCAAGCCCTAATTGCCACCCAATCTCTCATGCGAATGCATGAGAGATTTGGGTATTACTAGCTTTCCTACTCCGGCGAGGACACCTAAGCTTGGAAGCTTGCCTTCCAAGCACAAGGCCCTCTGCCAGAGCCTATAAAGGAGGCCCCAGCCCTAGCCGTCCATTCTAAACTTGGTTTGGCCAGGAACCACTGTCCAATTCGCCTCTTCTCCTCCGGCCAAGTATCCAGTGAGCTCCAGCGACATCTCCTCCCTCTTCTCGTTGCTCTACCACAATACCAGTGGCAGAGACATCTCTGCCTCCTTCTTCCGCGTCGCGCCATACATGCACACGTGCCAACTACCCCCTCGTCGTTGCCGTCCCCATCCACTGGAACCTTCGTCTCCGACGACAGCAGGAACACGCCAACCGCCATCTCACCCCCCTTCATCCATAAACTAGGTTAAATCTCTTTCTCTCTCTCCTCTCTGTATTTCCCCCTTCTTTATTTCTATTTTCGACCCTCGACCACTGTAGACCACCACCATCTTCTCCGCCTCCGACAGACCACCGGTGAGGTGTCTCCGTCACCTCGACACACCCATCCACCTCGTCGAACCCCTCAGAAGCACTGCCACCATCCACTTATCAATTCCCCCTCTTCATTAGCCACCACAACCTCCGTTCACTTCCCCCAACCAAACCCATCACCACGACCACAGACCGACCTGGGCATGCACACCTAGGCCACCCCAAGCCCAGCCACCTACCGCAACACCTTTGCCATACCACGGCAAAGCCTCCTGCGTATTCTAATCAGGCCGCAAGGCTATGTTGTGTGAGAACAGGTTCTGACCTCAATCGCCATTAACGTAGATGTGAAGGAGCTTGCAACCATCTCTCCAGGCTGCCTCGCTCCAGGAATTCAGATCCAGGTGACGCGGAGTTATCACGCGCACACATTCAGCTAGGGATTGGGTTTGAGAGGGTATTGTAGCCACAGCAATTAGTTGAGGCATCCTCCTGTGGGTGCACGAGAAGCGGGTAGGACTTTTAGTCCCACCTTGGTTGTTTTGGAGTAAGGTGAGTGGCAAAAATTGAATTTGTGTTTTAGCTTCGTTGCCTCCGAACACGGGGTGAGGTCCCCTCGCCCACAAACCTGCCTCGTCTGTAATCCACGATCTGCGAACCTGGTTGACCTGACACATTTACCCTGCACTCCATGTGCATCACCCATGCCAGTATGCTTGGACCCGTGTAGACTTGCCCAACCCGAATACTCGACTGGCTCTGGGAGAGCGAGCCTAAGAGTGAAAAGAGAGAGAGAGTTCACGAAGGAGGGTAGGGGTAGGTTTTGCACTTGTGTGTAGGGAAAGGAAGAAGGAAGAGGAAGCCAAAGCCAGAGAAGGAAAGAAGAAGGAAGCCTTGGGTGCAGTCGTAGAGAAGAAGGAAAAGCAAAAGAAGCTAAATAGGAGGAAGCAGAAGAAGCTAAGGAGAAAAGAGTCGCAGAAGAAAGCAAAGGAAACGAAGAAAGAGAAGGAAGGAGAAGGCTCTATAGCGGAGAAGGCAGAAAGAAAGAAAGAAGAAGAAGAGCTGAAGGCCAAAATAGAAAGAAGAGAAGACTAAGAAGAAGAAGAAAGAAGGTATGGCTGAGGAAAAGGAAAAGGCAAAGTCAAAGAAGAAAAGAAAGAAGAGACAAAGGTAAGGCCAAAGGAAGAGAAGAAGAGTCAGAGAAGGAAAGAAGCCAAAGAAGAAGACTTCAGAGAAAGAACGAAAAGAAGAAGAAGGAGAAGGTAGAGAAGGAAAGAAGAACCAAAGAAGAAAAGAAGAGAAAGAGAAGAAGCATGCAAAGAAGAGTCAAACCTTTTTAAGATGTCTGATTTTATAATCAGACATCCAATTTCTCGTTTGCTACATTTTATCATTCATAACTTCATGCTTTACATTTTGAATTAGATTTTGAGTAATTTTAAGTGTTCAAATTGCATCTATTATTGAGATTAGTGTATAAATTCCATTTGATCCCTATGTTAGACCTCAGACTTAACATTCAAGTAATAAAATTCTTATTTGTTTTCAAGGCAATATCAACTATACTACGATGCATCATTTATCTTTTAAACACCGATCTCGCCCCTATTAACATTTTGGCACTGTTGTCGGGGAGCAAGGCGTAATTCTTCACTAGTCTCTACATTATTTCTTATTTTATTTGAGCACTAACTTGCCCTATTTGCTTTATTATGATTTTTGTGAGGTATTTCACGAGGAGATCTCCCACGCAAATCAACCACTCGAGGGCGGGTAAACTCTCTCTTCTTCCCTAATCCATCTCCTTATCTTGGGAAGACAAAAAAAAGCAATCAAAATAGGAATCACCTACCTTCCTTTTATAGTAATTACCATTTTAAAGGCAAAGCTTCCTGATTTCGTGAAATTTTTTTCAAAACTTACTGAAGTTGAAGCGATTTTTAGAGATCCAACCCCGCAAATTCCTGTGCCTAGTAGAAATCATGCTTAATTTCTAAGTCTCCACAGACTACACACTTCTTGTTTGAAGTCCAAAGAGAACTTATGTGATAAACAAAAGAGGATTGGAAATAGAACCACATTAGGGTTTCTATAGTAGGGTTTTGGAGTGCTAGTTCACACATAAAAGGAAACAAACCCACCCGCATCTGTGTGCTACCCAAGCCCTTGATTGAAAGGATCTACGTAAGACAAACCCTAAAATCAAGCTCTAAAATCACTTGAACCTTAAAAACCTTGGACCTAATAACGTGGGAGTCAAATCAGGGTGATTTCTAGGTCTTGACCTAGAATCATTCTGCCATCTTTAGGACAGGTCAGGTGAAGTTGACCCCTTGTTGGGTCAACCAACCATGAGATTAGGTCACAAAATCCAAAACATCTAAAGTTCAAGTGAAAACCCTAAGCACCTTTGATCTTAAAAGTGGTAGACTTAAGAGGTCAAAGTCCCCATTCTGGTCTACCTGGAATCTTAGTGACAAGAGAGGTCAGGTGGGGGAAATCCTGTAACCCGTGAGGATGCTCTACCGTGTAGGAGTCTTTGCAGGACTCTCCCTCTCTGGCTACCCAGGTAATTCTCAGGTGGACTACTTTCCGATCCAGGGGCATCATCCACCCTGAACCTCCATAGTCATCCAAACATCTTTGGGTGCCCCGATTGGGTCAAAAACACATCCAGTCCCTCATCCCTTCTCTTTAGAGCACACACATAGATTTTCAGTAGGATTCTTTATTCAGATCTAATCACTTTAGAACTTGATCCAAATTCTGATTCTACATCTTGATTCCACCATCTAATCCAAACATGTAGCCTAGTTATTTAGGACTGCCATTTAAGAAACCTGAATCACAGAGATCCACGAGAGATAGGATGATTGAGGATGCCCTTGAATTCTATGAAATTGAATACAAAACCTCAACACCAGTAGAGGACATTCAGTTTAGTGTACCAACAACAACAGCTTTCATCATAACCTATGCCCAAGTGTTATTGACAGAAGCCACAAAAGGATCAACTCGAGACATGCTCATAATAGGATACATTGAGATAGAAAAATTGCACAACTTTCAATACCTTTAATGCATGACAAATCCTGTACTATGGGAAAAACACCAAGATGATCTTAAAAAATGGAAAGAGATGATGAGATTATTGAAACAAGTTATTGATCAGAAATACCCGTACATGCCCCAAACAAATGATGAACCATCTTGGAATAGTATTGAGGATCAATTCGATTTCCCAAACTCCAGGTTTGAGGCATAGAGTTGTTATAGATTCCCAACCTAGATAGAATACAACATGCCTAATCTTGAAATAGGTTGGGAAGTTCCAAATGTAGGAGAACACAATGTTGAGCCAACCCTACATCCTAAATCACTGAGCATAGAATTTTGAGACTCCTGCAATGATGAGATTAGAACTGAACCTCTCAAGGGTATAAATCCCACCCCTTATTCTGATAAGGTGACCCTCGAAGGTCATTCAGACCTAGATTCTAGTAATTCAACCCACATCCTCAGCCTAGAATCTAGATCTGAAACTTATTGGGAAGATTACGAGGCCTCGTATGATGAAGATCAAATTTTCAGTGAAGAATATTATTCTGGGCCTCTATTTGATGAATATCCCTCGCCAACATCCTCAGAGGGACAAATCAATTTCTCAGAGGCCATGCCAATTTACGATATAGAAATCGAGCAGTTGGACTAGTGGGGTTTTGATTGGGTCTTTCCGACAAACCTAGAACTTAAGCCTAGACCAAATAAGGACACATTTTTGAGCTCAGTAGTGGAACCCATGATCTCGAATTGCATACAGAACTTGATTTTCGTAAACTCTCCGACAATTTCAAATCTTAACATGAGTTCGGAGAACCTATGCTTCCTGAATACAACGAACCAATCTACGACCTCAACTAACATGATTCATTTTCCGACTCCGACTCTGAGGTCCCGGTTCCAAAGATCACTGATTTCAGTTTAGGTTCCAGTGACATGGAGTCATTTCTTTTTGATCCTTAGGAATCAAAACCAGAAAATGTCAAAAGTGACTGTAGCCTAGAGTTTGAATCATTTCTTGACTCAGATTTCCCTCATCCTATAGACACTCTTCAGGCATTCACTTTTGATTTTGAGAGCTACTATGAGGACTCCCTACATGAAACCACCTGTAACTCCTTTCTAGAAGAGCCCTTGTACATAATTCTCATTGAAGCCACCTCTTCCACACATACAAAATCCATCCAAACCCATTTTCAACCCCCACCCACAACCAGACTCAATTTCTACTCTGATTCCCCTCTTACTAAGCCGATTGCAGATGATTCAAATCCACATCTATACCTGGTTTCGGACATTGATCAGTCTAAATACCATGCTCCATCATTCTCTGATCACCCCTGTAGGGTTTCCGCACCATTCTCTGATTATTTGGTGGATCCCTACTCTGACCGGCCAGATTTGGCTCAGCTAAACTCCGAATTTACACTTCCACATCCAACCGAGCTCCATAGCATATGGTGGGTTCCACATCTCTTGATCTACATTTATCAACCCACCAGATTGATTGGGTTTGGGCTGCATCATCAGCCTGTGGATCTCAGCGGGCACCTGGTTGTACAACTATACTTTGTTGGACCAATGTTTTTGATAAAAGCATCATAGTATAGTTGCGAAATACGATCCAACAAAGATATTATTTTGAAAATAACGAGGCTTTGAGTCTCGATCGTTCGTCTCTGGGAGGCATTGTTTTTGTTTTTGAAATCAATCTTAAAGCCGCTCTTCTTTATTTAAACAACATGCTGGTGCGTAATATTTAGGAGGTTAAAGAATAGGCACTTAAATCATGCAAATATCATAATCATTTAGCTCAAGGTGATTTCAAACACATAAGAGATATATATATATATAATGAAATTTCATTCATCGTGGGAGAGTTGTTCCACAAGGAAATCTAGAGGAAAGCTTATACATGAATGCTTAAAATTAAATCTAACTAACAGAAAATGATTGCATACAAGAATCAATGGGGGGATTTCGCATGCATCATTGGGGGTGAAGTAAGACTACTCTACTAAGCAGTAAATTAAAGCAATAAAAATTATGAAGAGCATGATCTAAAGCTAGAAGAATAGAGGGCATTCAGGGGTGGTCCCCGATGGCCTTGGAGTGGTCGAGAAGAGAATGAGGGGCGGCCAATGTAGCTTAGGCCGACCCTTGGAGAGAAGTAGGGTTGATCCAGCATCCCGGCATGGTGTCCTCCATGGTGGTGGTACTGAGCTCGTGGAGGTGGCGTGAAAATCACCAATGGAGAGCAATTGCCAAGGGAGTGAATGGGTGCTAATGGCCACCCAAGGGGTCTTTTTATAGACCTAAGGGAAGCTCTCTAGAGAATTATGGAATTCTCTAGAAGGCCTATGGTGGGAGTTCGTGGGAGAGTGAGAGAGAGAGGGTGGATGGTGGTTTTTAGATCCAGCAAATGTGGATCTAAAAATTGAATGGCTCTTGGTTGCTATTTTTGGCAACCAAGGCAACCACACATGGTAGAGAGTTCTAGAGAACTCTAGGCTAGATATTTTCGTGTGGATGGTGTGTGTGGGTGTGTGTGGGTCGAAACTTAGGTGGCTAGGTTGATTAGGTTGGGTTCTAGTGGATTTAGGTCAAGGTAGGTCTCAAATTAGGGTTATAAACCCTAATTCACTGAGGTAAAGTGCAATTAAACTTAATACAAGTTTAATTGGGTGTGTGGAAACTTAATTGAGAGTAAAACAACTCAATTAAGTCAGGTCTAGGTCAATTGGACTCTCACTGAGTCTAATTGGACAGTGTGTGCTGAGATCAGGGCTCAATTGGACTCAATGAGTCCCATTGAATAGGCTGATGGAATTGACTAAGATCCAAGTCAATTAGCTTTAGTGAGGACCTAATTAGGTCCTTGGGGAGGTCTAGAGGTGATGTACTAGGGTTAGGGCACCTTAATTTATGTTCCTATGGGGTTGGAATTGGGTTTTGGGACCTAGAGATCCAAGATCAAGGCTTAAATCTCAAAACAGGAATTGGAGAGCAGTATCAGACGTCATATTATATAATCAGACATCTTATACTCAAAAATCAGAAGTCCAGACTTGTTGTCTGGACGTCCAATCAGAGTCAGGAAGGATTTCGGGTTTTGTTTTGGGTATTCTGCAGAAATTAGACATCTGACAAAGTGTCTGGACGTCCAATAACACTGCAGAAGTGGGTTTGAAGTGTGCGGGAGTTGGCTAAGGGTCACTGAAAGTAGAAAATCTGTGGGGAGGTCACTGAAATCCTCATCAGAAATTACTTCGTCCTCATCAGTACCCATCTCTGATTCATCAGCGACTGTCTCCTCAAGCTCAAACTCGAGCCATCTACTAGGATGATAGATGTGTCCCCAGCTCCTTCTGCTCATAGCTTCACCCTCATATGCATTGGGTTCCTCAGTAATTCCTGCCTCAGGTAGCATATTTATTTCTTCAGTTAAGTCATCCATAGCTACTTCTGGTTTTCGGATGTTAGGATCAGGGATAGAAAGTGTCATCTTGGAATCTCTAATATCCGAATTAGGGGTGTAGGTGAAAGAAGAAGAGTGCAGATCAGAAGATGTTGGCTCTAGCACAGGTTCACCTACAATGGGAAGTGGTCTAGATTGATCAGTAGTGTCGCATGTAATGTCTGCCTTAGGATCCATAACCTCAATTGGATCCGCTTCCCTTATCTCGATTGAGTTATCTAACCCAAGAGGTGTCTCCTAGGATTCAGGATAATCAGATTGCGGCTCAGTCCTGGAGATATCAGTCCTTTCCTCAATTTTCTGAATGGAGTTCTCAGATGAACCCATTCGGCATACTTCCTACTCCTGTCTCATATCCATGCTAGATTCTTTTTCCCCTGAGTGATCTTCGGGTATCTGCTCCCGAGAATCTTCTGTGTGTTCTTCCGGCGTAGTTGTTTCAGATTCTTCGAGGTCTTCAATGCTATTTTCGACTTGATATCTCAAAAGCAATAGTTCTTGAGTTTCCCGATTTTGTCCCATTCGCCTTGTTATCTCTGCTGTTTCCTGAAGGAGCTCCATCATAGCTTGTTGATGCGGAATCCAGCTTTGTCTTTGGTTCGGCTCAATGATAGCCTGGATTTTGCGTAGATAGGATGCAGCCTTTTCCTTAGCACTCGCTATAGCTCTCTATATTCTATAATGTGGCCGCATATGCACCGATAGCTCTTCAGGGGTTCCAGGGGGTGAATCAGGTCTGCCCATGTTCCAATGGTGAGAAGCAGGAGTATGAAATCCATATCCTGGATTATAAGATACGATCCTTTGAGGGACCGACTGGTATGGGTCATAATATCCAGGGTTAGGTTATGGGTTAACCATTTCAGTGACCCGAGGAGAAGGATCAGGCAAAGCGAAAAGTCATCTTCGCCACCTTGGGCTCTGATCCCAAGGTTGAGCTGATTCAGTGACCCGAGCTCTCAGATAAGCTCATGGGTCCAGCTCTTCTGGATCCTGATTAGGTCCAGATCCAATGTTAGCCATCGCGGCTTAGCAGATAGAAGTGACGTGCCTCCTTGGGAGCGGCTCCCAAGGTCCAATCAGTCGAGGTCTGAGTGGCCTCCTTCCGTGCATACACTGCCCAACCCCTGGGTTGGTGTAGCCACGCAGGACAAGGCTAAGGCCCTGTCAATCAAATGATCCTTATAGATCAGGTGACTAGATTTTTCGTTAAGGATTTGAATTCCTGAAGATAAGTTCGTTGTCCAACCGATTGAAAATTGAATCCCGCCTCTCAAGCTAACCCAGCCAGTCTGGTTACGAGGGGACTAAGGGGAAGGTTCTTCCTTTGGCTTATGCCTCCGGTTCCGTTGACCCCCGAGTCGCGATCATTTGACACTACCCCGCAGACTTAGTCACCAGGTTTGGTAAGGGAGATTAAATTCATTCAGTAGTACAATAATGAACTTGGGTTGATTTTGTGTTTTAAAATCAGTTTTTAAGACGTTTTCTTCAGTGGGGTTTGTGGTGAGTGGCCCACAAGGTGACCAAGCTCACCGGCTAACCAGACTTGATTAAGTCTAGGTTAGCCAAAAGTGTGGTGTTTGTATGCTTTTGTGGGGTTTTAAAAGATAACACGTTGTAATATAGCCGACAAAACGTTCAGACAAATATAGAGAATTATATTACTCGAAAAACTAGAGTATCCGAGGTCGAACACAGGGAGCAATCTCAGTACTTTTAAAACCAAAGAATACAACTTTTAAATGAAAACAATTGATTCAAAGAGAGAGAGTTATAAAAAGAATTGCTAAAAGAAAACAGAATTGGATGTCTGATCTCTTTATCAGACGTCTTAAAAGTAAGTCGTCTTTCTCTCTTCTGCCTTCTTCTTCGTTGGTTCTTCTTCTTCTTTTCTTCTGATCCACAGGTCTTTTTCTTCCTTGAACTTCTTTCTCTTCTCTTCTCTTTCGTGTGAAGGCTTCTTCCTCCTGCCTTTGTTTCTCTTCTGTCTTCTTCCTTTTTGTCTGCTGTCCTTCTTTCTTCCTTGTCTTCTCTTCTTCTGCTTCTTCTTCCTTCTTCTCCTTGCGGCTAAGTCTCCTCTCTTCACCGCCCGGCCTGCCTGCACACAGGGAAGGAAAACCTAACCCTTCCCCTCTACCCGAACGTCTCTCTCTCTCTCTACAATTTGCTCAAGGACGCTCTCCCAGAGCCACGGGTATTCGAGTCGGATCTCGCACCCGGGACCAGGCGCACCGGCAGGTGGGTGATGTGAGAGGAGTGCTCAGGTAAGGGTCTGGTCGGATCCCGCCAGATCTGCGAGGTGAAACTACAGACGAGGTAGGTGTGGGTCTGGTGAGGAACCTCACCCCTGTTCATTCGGAGGCGATAAGCAGATAACACAAAAACACTTCAAACCATACCTGCGCGTTGCGTGTCACCGATGTGGGACTATCTGGCCTGCCCAAATTTCGCATGCCCGTAGAGCTTTCTTCGTGCAATTGCCAAAGCTACGGACTTCGTAGCTCTACCAACTGGACCAGAGGGCTTCGCACTGCTCACGCGAGTCTGCTGCGCCTGAAGCCTGGAAGACCTGATGCCTGGAGTTGCTGCGAAGCTGCTTGCTGCTTCAACCGTCAATGGTGGTAGGGCTGAAAACCTATCCAACATAGGCACGGCCTATTGGCCTAATTAGACCAGTTGGGCACCTTCGCCGTGACACGGCGAAGGTGGTGAATGGTGTTGCAGGCTGTGGGATGGCCTAGGCGTGCGTGCCTAGGTCATCCTATGGCCGGAAGTGTGGGTGAGTTCGGGGGGCTATTGTGGAGGTGTGGAGTGGCAGTGGAGGGGCGAAGATTGTTCCTTGTGGTAGGGAGGAGCTTCTGAGATGGTTGGCGAGCCGTGTGGAGGGGTGGAATGGTGGATGTGGCTCGCCGGAGGTCGGTTGGAGGCGAGGAAGATGGAGGTGGTCCGGCACTGTCAGGGGGCAATTAACAAGAATAACAGGGGGAAAAGAGAGAGGGAAAGATAGAGAAGGTATCTGGAGTGTTCTGGAAGGGAGGGAGGCACCGGAGCGGACGGGGCGTAGCTGCCGTTGTCGGAGAAGAAGAACCCTGAGGGAGGGAGCGGTGACGAGGATGAGGTCAGGCGCACGTGCGCTTGGTACGGCGCTGCGCGGTAGGAAGAGGCGAAGTTGACTCTGCTGTTGGTATGGCAGCAGAGCAACGAGGAGGGGAGGAGGTCACCGGAGCTTGCGGGTCTCTTGGCCAGAGATGGAAGAGAGGAAAGTTTGGGGGAATCTCCGCCAATTCAAGTTTGAAGATCTGCGGCCGGGTCTGAGGATCCTTTTATAGGTGTTGGCCGAATCTTCTAGTGCGTGGAGATCGCGCAATCACCTCCCCTGACTCGCCGGAGAAGGAAAGAAGGTGGATACCCAAATCCCTCGTGCGTTCGCATGAGAGATTGGGTTCACACCAGAGATCGTGATCGGCTTTAGATGGAAGGGAATTCCTCAGAGAATCTCCCTTCCATTTCTGGGAGGGAATCTCTGAGGAATCAGAGAGTAATCCTTCTCTAAACCTCGCCGGAGATCGGTTCTGCCCTAACAATGGCAGCAGGACCTGATTGCAAAGGTGGCGAGGAACTTAGGGGGCTCCCTGCAATGATTTTCAAAAGATAGGGACCAAGTTGTGGTTTGGGTGTACTAAATTGTAAAGTAGGTCAAGATGACCTCCACTTAAGTTCAAATTTTGGTATAAACCTAATTTTGGCCTAAGGAATCCAATGATGAAGTTGGATTTTATGTTTGACCTCGTTTGGTTGGACATTTGCGTAAAAACCCAAATTAGGTTAATTGAATGGCTAGGACCCTAATCTATGTCAAACTAGGTTCCAAAGGCCACATTAAGT
The DNA here is from genome assembly GCA_037157565.1 of Thalassia testudinum. Taxonomy (NCBI): domain Eukaryota; kingdom Viridiplantae; phylum Streptophyta; class Magnoliopsida; order Alismatales; family Hydrocharitaceae; genus Thalassia; species Thalassia testudinum. The sequence goes on along the minus strand of JAZHRO010000014.1, from coordinate 122,076,029 downwards.
GTTATAAACCCTAAGGAGTATTTTTCCATGATTTTTAGAGGGTTTACTTGATTTTTATCCTAACCGAAACCTTGTTAATTTAAGCGGATTTATTTTAGGGTTACCAAATATCATTTAATTCCTAAATTGCACATGAACCCATTTCTGATTGACTCAACCTACTTTCTATCTTCTTTAGACCATTTGACCTATGTTTTGCTTCTGAGAAATCCTGTTTATGTACTGCAATGGTAAAATTACAGTTTTACCCTTTAATTCATGTTTTCTTCTCAGAGCACTTATTCCTTTATTTAGGCCTTCTTCTAGGTTATGTAGGAGCTTTTATCTTCTTTATTAGGTCAAAATGAGCTAGTTATGGCTCATGATGAGGCCCTCATCATACCCCCATGCCTAGCTTTTGCTAGTCCCTTAGCAAAATTTCAAGGTTTTAACTTCCATTTTAGACCCGGAGTGTCTGTCAACAATCATGATAAGAGCTTCTCCTTTTCTTTTGTGATTAGGTTGGAATGCCGACAATAGTCCTAGAGGTACTCAAGTACCAACCAAATTCCAGACCTGACCCGCTTTAGCCTCAGTCCTCCGCAAAGGTTTCTACGGCCCACAAAAACTAACCTAGGGTTTGTTAGACTCTGCGGTTAAAGCACCTGTGCTTAAGACATTTTTAGCCTAAGTTCAGTTTGTAGTGCATTTTTGTAAGAGAGAGATAGAAGATTTATTTGTCTAGCTTCGGATTAGCTTCTCAACACGGTATGTATCGGATTCCTTGTACCCATCATCAATCCTCAAGGGTCCCTAGCTTTCGAGATTTTGAGAAAATCCCACCCGTGGAAACACCCAGAACCCTGGCTTTCGAGATTTCGAGATAATCCCGCCCATGGCGTTCCGTGGCCGAATTCAGACCCTGGCGATCGAAATTTCGTTATAATGCCACCCATGGTATCTGAACCAGTAGAGTGCTTACATGCCCCCAGTAGGATATTTAAATATCCTAAGAGAGAAGCACTGAGGAGACGATATGTTGTTACGCATCTTTGAGGGGAATTTCCCGCCTCTCCGCGCTGGGAAATCGTCCAAATCAATTTGTGTTGATTGGCCGCTCCTAATCTAGGTGACTTTTTCAGAACATTAAACGCTTTTTGCGTGATTTGGATGTTTATGCGCACTGAACCAGACTGTGTGTGAATTTGGGGAGCTTAGGTTACCGAATCCCGCAAACCAGAGGTCAGTTAACGAGGCTGAATACTTCCTAAGCCTTAGACCTAATACTTAAGCTTCGCATTTTCCCCAATCTCTTGAGGATTGTCCATATTTTAACGGATACGTGAATTTTTAAGCTAAAGAATCTAGCCCAAGAGGCCTAAGACCAACGTTCCCGCTAATCTCTTGTTATGTCTCCTTAGCACTTTTTCTTTTTCTTGATTTGGTCTAGAACTTCAGTTAACCCCTTAATCTTTTACTAATGACTATTTCTCTTCATTTTCATTTTATGCACCTTTTTGTCATTTAACTCTTTTTTCCTCTTCTCATTTGTATGACCCTGAATTGTTCCTCCCATCCATCAAGTTTCTTTTCTTTTTTTTTGAAACCCTTTCTTGATATGAATTTTCCTAACATTTTGCACTTTCATACCCCCCCATGCCTAAGATTTGCAATGCCCCATTGTAAATTAGGTGGGTTTGATTTCAGCTTAGTTCATGCATTAGGACAGGTGTGTGGTGCGTGAATGGGTCGAAGTGACTTGTTGCGAATGATTTCTAGTCTCGGGTAGGGATACCTGAAGTGAAGTCAGCTATTCTAAAGGATGAATCCTAAAGTGCAATATGAATTCTGCATAGAGATTTCAGAAAAGGTTTCAGGTTTTTCAAAGAATGATAGGTTGCCTGCCGTTAAGTGCTGAGTTTTACGCCATCGGCTGGGTGCAATGAGCTCAAGAGGAATGGAGGGTAAAGGATGACTCAGCCAAATCTATATCGGTCATGTCAATGACCGACTTGAGTCTCTGACCGTTCACGACAAAGGGTTCAGAATCGTGGCAGAGTGGGCTGATTTCAATGGCTCCATTTCCGAAGATTTGTCGGACTAGGTAGGGTCCGACCCACCTGGATCTTAGCTTCCTTGGGAATAATTTGAGTCGGGCATCAAAGAGTAAAACTTTTTGACCAGGATGAAAGACCTTTCTAGAAATGTGTTTCTCGTGAAAAGCTTTAACCCGTTCTTTGTAAATTCGTGAGTTCTCATACGCATCGTGGCGTAATTCATCGATCTCACTCATTTGAAGTCTTTTGTGGGTTCTAGCCTTAGAAAGATCCATATTACAGGTCCGTACTGGCCAGTAGGCTTTATGCTCCAACTTGACGAGGAGGTGGCATGCCTTCCCGTACACTAGTCTGAAGGGAGACATTCCTAATTGGGTCTTGTGGGCGGTCCTATAGGCCCACAATGCTTCCGGAAGCCGAGAAGACCAATCTTTTCTATCAGGTCAAACAGTAACCTGAAGGATCTTCTTGATCTCTCGGTTAGATAGCTCAACTAGACCATTAGTTTGGGGGTGGTAAGGAGTAGAGATTCGGTGTGACACCCCGTATTTGGTCATTAGTGACCTGAACTGAGCGTTAGTGAAATGGGTCCCTCCGTCGGAAATTATAGCACGTGGAATCCTGAACCTTGAGAAAATGTTTTGATGAAGGGATTTTATAACGACTTTATGATTGTTGGTTTGGGTCGGAATGGCTTCTATCCACTTGGAAACATAGTCAACTGCGAGTAAGATGTATTCGAAGCTATCCGAGATCGGGAAGGGTCCCATGAAATCAATCCCCCTAATATCAAAAATTTCGCATACCAAGATCGGCTGTAGAGGCATCATGTCTCGATGGCTAATGTTGCCCAGAGTCTGGCAACGGGAACATGCCTTACAGTGATCGTATGCATCCTTGAAAATTGTGGGCCAGTAAAAGCCACACTGAAGGACTTTTGATGCGGTTTTATGTCCTGAAAAATGTCCACTGCATGCCTGGTCATGGCAAAATGAGAGTATGTCTTTGATTTCCACTTCCGCTACGCACTGTCGAATTATCTGATCAGCACCAATGCGGAATAGATACGGGTCCTCCCATAAGTAATACTTGGCATCGGAATGCAATTTGTCCTTTTTGGCCTTCAGCCAATCGGGCGAAATCTGATGAGATGCCAGGTAATTAACTATATCAACGAACCATGGAAAACTTGTACTGATAGTCAGGAGGTGCTCATCAGGAAAGTGTTCTCTGATAGGTCCGGAAGGGTCGATTATTTCAGAAGGAAGGCAGGACAAGTGATTAGCTACCACATTTTGCTTTCCCGCCTTGTCGCAAATCTCAAGGTCAAATTCTTGCAACAGTAAGATCCATCGGATTAATCGAGGTTTCGCATCCTTCTTTGCAAGGAGATGCCTCACAGCTGTGTGATCCGAGTATATGATAACACGAGAACCCAGAAGGTATGATCTGAATTTTTCCAGGGCAAATACTATGGCCAGTAGCTCTTTCTCAGTAACCGTATAGTTACACTGAGCCTCATCCAGTGTTTTGCTGGCATAGTAAATGACCACAGGTTTCCTGTCAATTTTCTGCCCCAAAACTGCTCCTACAGCGAAGTCAGATGCATCGCACATGATCTCAAAGGGTTGAGACCAATCAGGGGACTGTAGGATTGGGGCTTGGGTGACTCGGTCACGTAGGATCTCAAATGCTTGAGTGCATTCCTTGGAAATTTCGAAAGGCACATCCATGGAGAGAAGATTGGTCAGGGGGCGCACGATTTTGGAGAAATCAGGGATAAATCGACGGTAAAAACCGACGTGCCCCAAAAAAGATCGGATGTCCTTAATTGAGCTAGGCATAGGGAGCTTGGAAATCAGGTTAACCTTAGCTCGATCCACTTGGATGCCTTTCTCCGAGATTAAATGTCCCAGGACAATTCCCTCAGGCACCATGAAATGGCTCTTTTCCCAGGAAAGAACCAAATTCACATCAATGCACCACCTGAGTATTTGGACCTAGTGTTGGAGGCAATCGTCAAATGATTCTCCAAAAACTGAAAAGTCATCCATGAAGACTTCTAGATAATCACGTACCATATCTGAGAATATGGCAAGCATGCACCACTGAAAAGTTGCAGGTGCATTGCAGAGACCGAATGGCATCCTTCGAAATGCGTACGTCCCGAAGGGCAGGTGAATGTGGTCTTTTCTTGGTCCTCTGGATGGATTGCCACCTGATTGTAACCGAAGTACCCATCAAGAAAGTAGAAGAACCTATTTCCCGCTAGTTTTTCGAGGATCTGATCAATAAACGGTAGTGGGAAATGATCCTTCTTCGTGGAGGAATTGAGTCTTCTGTAATCAATGCAGACTCTCCACGAGTTAGCTATTCGGGTAGGAATGACTTCTCTGGCTTCAGTCGTGATAATGGTAAGTCCTACCTTTTTAGGCACCACTTGTATTGGACTCACCCAACAACTGTCGGAGATTGGGTAGATGATCCCTGCATCTAACCACTTTATGATCTCCTTTTTCAGGACCTCATGAAGGTTAGGGTTTAGGCATCTTTGCATTTCTCTTCAAGGTCGTGCGCCTTCTTCTGTGTAGATTCGATGTGTGTAGTATGAAGGGCTTATGGCAGTCAAATCATCGAGAGTCCATCCAATGGCTCTACGATGCTTCTGGAGAACAGAAATCAAACAGAGTTCCTGGTCAGGTGTGAGTCGAGAGTTGATAATCACAGGAAACGTCTGATTTGAATCCAAAAACACGTACTTCAGATGTTCGGGAAGGGGCTTGAGTTCCATGACAGGATTTTCAGCAGCAGCAGGTGGTTCGGGGTTTGTATCAGGAGCAATGGTAGGAGTCATAGGTGTGTCTAGATCATGTTCACACTCCTCTATTAGCGGGTTTTGATTCCTTAGTGGTTGATCAGGGATAATCAGGTTGTCTTCTATATGCAATTCATCAACCATGGCTCTGACATCACATATTTCCTCTATAACCCCACAATTAATCCCTTGTTGGGCCTTAAAAATGTCAATCTTCAGGTTTTGGTTCCCAAATTTTAATTCTATCTAGCCCTCTTCGCAGTTTATGTTGGCCCTAGAAGTAGCCAAAAAGGGTCTCCCTAATATGATTGGTGTGTCCTGTGGGTTCTTAGGTGCATCCATGTCTAGTACTATGAAGTCCACCGGGAAATAGAAATCTCGTACCCTAACAATGACATCCTCGAGTATTCCTCCAGGTGACTTGATGGATCGATCGGCTAACTGCAATGTCACCTCAGTGGGTTTAAGTTCAGATTCTTCAAGGTGGTCAAGGAGGGATGTAGGTATTAAATTTATGGAGGCACCTAGGTCTAGTAAGGCTCTATCAAATTGTGTTTCACCAATTTTGCAGGAAATCAAAGGAGTTCCTGGGTCTTTAACCTTGGGTGGGAGTTTGCTCAAGATGACAGAGTTGTCTTGCTCTGACAATACGATTGGATTCCCATCCTTGGTTCGCGGCTTACGTTTAGGGGTACATATGTCTTTCAAGAATCTTGCGTAAGCCGATATGTGGCGAATTGCATCCATCAATGGGATGTTTATCTGGACCTGTTCAAAGAGCTTGATCAGATCCTCCTCGGGAGCCACGGGTTTAGTTATCCTTTTTCCTTTGGTCAAGGCCTCAGGAAATGGGATCCTAGTTGGTTCCTCTAGGATAGGTCCAGGTTCTTCATCTGGGATAGTGGTATCTTGGATAACTATCCTAGGGTCTTGGCTATTATCAGGCTTGGAGTGGGTCGGATAATGTGGGTCTTGTGTTGTTCTACCACTACGTGTTGTTACAGAGTTCAATCCGGCCAGATTTTGGTTTGGGTTAGGTAGGAGGGGTGGCTGCTGCTGAAATCCCGCATAAGATGTTGAAGCTTCCATCCCGTCTGGCGATGGAGCAGTAGGGGCCTGATAAATCACATGTGTTTGCCTGAATTTGGATTCATAACGGCTTCTGGGTTAGCACGTTATTTGGGTTGGGCAGAGGTTGCGAGGGAAGGGTACCAGGTTGGCGGGAATTTGCCATCTGGGCCAGTTGGTTGCGAACCTCTGTTATCTCGTCCTTGTGCTGTTTTTGCATTGCCGCATTCATCTTTTGAATGTCAGCCAGTGCTTGAAGGATAAGAGTCATTTGATCCTGGTTTTGCCCAGATTGGTAGGTGGGATTGGGCCGAGGCTGAGGCGGCTGATATGGACGAGAGGCTTGTGGACGGGGTTGATAAGGTGGTCTTTGAGAATTTCCTGCCCACTGAAAGTTAGGATGATTTCGCCATCCAGGGTTGTAGGTATTGGAGAATGGGTCATTCTAGATGGCGTTGAGGTCCTCGCAGTTCTGAGGAACCTCAGGAAAGTCAGAATACGAGGGTTCAGAGTTCCCCCAACTCGAGTAGAATGGATCGGAGGTCACTTCGATCTGAGAGGTAGATGGGGGTGGATATGGGTCCATCCCCTTGGTAGATTGGTCATAGATATTTTACACAGTTTCCCTTGCCAGAGGTGGTCGTGCAAAAGAGTTTTGTGTAGAGGTGGCTTGCTGCAAATGTCGAGTTAGCTCGTCCACCTTCTTTTCTATGATAGAAACCTTGTCCAACCGACTGGCCATCAGTTCTAAGTCGACAGAATTGGACAGGTCCTGCATCTCATGTGTCCCTCTCAGATTCGTCGATGCGCGGGCATTCGTCCTGTCGAATAAGCCCATGAAGTCATTATTTATGGAGTTCTCATACATGTTTTTGAGAATCTCCCACACCGTGTCCTCATGTTGACCCATGATGTTTCCTCCGCACGTTGCATTGACGAATAAACGAATGTCTTCACGGAGTCCCTGGTAAAAAGATTGGACTTGTTCCCACTTAGGAACTCCGTGATGGGGACACTTTCGCATGAGATCTAAGAATCAATCCCATGCTTTGTGAAGAGGTTCTCCCAGTTGTTGAGTGAAATGAGTGATCTGGTGGCGCAAGGCATTCGTCTGGCCAATGGGGAAGAATTTTTTCAAAAATTCAGACTGCAGTTCCTCTCATGTGTTGATCGGACGGGTCTGAGTTTGATACCAGTGTGCAGCCTTGTCCATGAAGGAGAACGAAAACATTTTCATGAGTAGGATATCCCGGTTTTGTACATCTAACCCGAAGGTCTGGGCCAGATGCTTGAGTTATTTAATGTGTTGGAATGGATCCTCAGAGTTAAGCCCGTGAAACTTTGGTATGGCATGAATCATATTGGGCTTCAGTTAAGAATCAGGTCCTCCAATCGGGATTCATACTCGAGGTTCGATCCCCACCGCAGTGGGATTATAGTGATCTCGCATCATAGGTCGCTGTGGTGGGTTTACAAAGTTCTGAAAGAGATCATTAAGGCGTTGAAGTTGGTGTTCAAGGTTATTCTCCTCTTCAATGGGTTGTGCCATGATGGGAGAAGAAGGAGAATCAGGATCTGAATCAGATGAGAGATTTATGTAGTGGGGTTGCTGCACAAACAAGGGCGTCAAGGCTTGGCCTCGATGAGAGTGAATTTCTAAAGGAGGTCTTAAGGGTGGCCTTAAGGACCTCCTACCGAACATGCACCTAAGGATGTGATGAGATTAGAAGGTGCTGGACCCAATCAAGACACCCAAAAAATTGTTGGGTGACTATAGAGGTCGGGGCAGATGGACCCCTTAGTCAGAAAGGTCGTTCACTTGAGAAATACCTGGGCAGCCAGAGAGGGAGAGTCCCACATAGACCCTACATGGTAGAGCGTCCCCACGAGTTACAGGGTTTCCCCCACCCGACCTCTCTTGTCACTGCGGTTCCAGGTAGACAAAAATGGGGACCTTGACCTCTTAAGTCTACCTTTTTACTTTATGATGAAGGTTCTTAATGTTCCACTTGAACTATTAGGTATTTTCAGTGAAAAAGTGACCTAATTTTAAGGTTGGTTGACCCAAGGGATCAACTTCACCTTTTGTTCCTTTAAGAGCTTTTAGGTCCTTTTCTTTTAAGGTTCAAATGGATTAAAAGCCTGATTTGCTTCGGGTTCTTCTTGTGTAGATCTTTTCAAACAAGGTTTAGGCACACCTCTTTTGGGAAAATTTGTTTCTTTGTTTAAGATAAGGTGTGTCTCTAAAAACCCTAGCTTTGTAATCCTTAAATTGGCTCTAGTGGGTCCAATTTAGTTGCCTCAGAATTTAGTACCTAGGGCTCAATCAAGAAAGTTTTAGCCCTAGTTACCTTAGTTGGATGAGCAGATAAAAATGTATTGAAATGAAAATTAGGCAACTTGATGAGTTACTAACTATGAAACAGGTAGCCCTAAGTTGATTGTTCTTTCTTTTTTTTTCCTTTCAGATTTTCAGAGAGTTAAGAGGGAGGGCTTATGGAAATTACCTGTTCCTTGGAGTGTCTGTTGTACAGCTGCTCTTCTTTCCTTTTTGCTTTCCCTATTTTGAGCACAACAGAAGAGAGGAGTTAGGTCAAATATTGGATAGAAAAGTTGTAATCAAAAGCTTTAAAAGTGCCCGTTGCTCCCCGGCAACGGCGCCAAAATGTTTGTACGCTTTTGTGGGGTTTTAAAAAATAACACATTGTAATATAGCCGACAAAACTTTCAAACAAATATAGAGAATTTTATTACTCGAAAAACTAGAGTATCCGAGGTCGAACACAGGGAGCAATCTCAAGAATACAACATTTAAATGAAAACAATTGATTCAAAGAGAGAGAGTTACAAAAAGAATTGCTAAAAGAAAACAGAATTGGACGTCTGATCTCTTCATCAGACGTCTTAAAAGTAAGTCTTCTTTCTCTCTTCTGCCTTCTTCTTCTTCGTTGGCTCTTCTTCTTCTTTTCTTCTGATCCACAGCTCTTTTTCTTCCTTGAACTTCTTTCTCTTCTCTTCTCTTTCCTGCGAAGGCTTCTTCTTCCTTTTTGTCTACAGTCCTTCTTTCTTCCTTGTCTTCTCTTCTTCTGCTTCTTCTTCCTTCTTCTCCTTGCAGCTAAGTCTCCTCTCTTCACCGCCCGGCCTGCCTGCACACAGGGAAGCAAAACCTAACCCTTCCCCTCTACCCGAACGTCTCTCTCTCTCTGCAATTTGCTCAAGGACGCTCTCCAAGAGCCATGGGTATTCGGGTCGGATCTCGCACCTGGGACCAGGCGCACCGGCAGGTGGGTGATGCGCGAGGTGTGCTCAGGTAAGGGTCGGGTCGGATCCCGGCTGGTCCGCGAGGTGAAACCACAGATGAGGCAGGCGTGGGTAAGGTGAGGGACCTCACCCTTGTGCGTTCGGAGGCGATAAGCAGATAACACAAAAACACTTTAAACCATACCTGCGCGTTGCATGTCACCGATGTGGGACTATCTGGCCAACCCCAATTTCGCGTGCCCGCAGAACTCTCTTCGTGCAATTGCCAAAGCTGCGGGCTTCGCAGCTCTACCAGCTGGACCAGAGGGCTTCGCACTGCTCGTGCGAGTCTGCTGCGCCTGAAGCCTGGAAGACCTAACACCTGGAGTTGCTGCGAAGCTGCTTGCTGCTTCAACCGTCAATGGCGGCAGGGTTGAAGACCTGTCCAACACAGGCACGACCTATTGGCCTAATCAGACCAACTGGGCACCTTCGCCGTGACACGGCGAAGGTGGTGAACGGTGCTGCAGGCCGTGGGATGGCCTAGGCGTGCGTGCCTAGGTCAACCTGTGGCCGGAAGTGTGGGTGAGTTCGGGGGGCTATTATGGAGGTGTGGAGTGGCAGTGGAGGGGCGGAGATTGTTCCTTGTGGTGGGGCGGAGCTTCTGAGATGGTTGGTGAGCCGTGTGGAGGGGCGGAATGGTGGATGCAGCTCGCCGGAGGTCAGTCGGAGGCGAGGAAGATGGAGGTGGTCAGGCACTGTCGGGGGGCAATTAACTAAAGTAACAGGGGGAAAAGAGAGAGGGAAAGATAGAGAAGGTATCTGGAGTGTTCTGGAAGGGAGGGAGGCAGAGGAGAGAACGACACGTAGCTGTCGTCGTCGAAGAAGAAGAACCCTGAGGGAGGGAGCGACGACGAGGATGAGGTCAGGGGCACGCGCGCTTGGTACGGCGCGATGCATTAGGAAGAGGCGAAGTTGACTCTGCTGCTGGTATGGCAGCAGAGCGACGAGGAGGGGAGGAGGTCGCCGGAGCTTGCGGTCTCTTGGCCGGAGATGGAAGAGAGGAAAGTTTGGGGGAATCTCTGCCAATTGAAGTCCGAAGATCTGCGGCCGGGTCTGAGGATCCTTTTATAGGTGTTGGCTGAATCTTCTAGTGCATGGAGATCGTGCAATCACCTCCGCTGGCTCACTGGAGAAGGAAAGAAGGTGGATGCCCAAATCCCTCGTGCGTTCGCACGAGAGATTGGGTTCACACCAGAGATCGTGATCGGCTTTAGATGGAAGGGAATTCCTCAGAGAATCTCCCTTCCATTTCTGGGAGGGAATCTCTGAGGAATCAGAGAGTAATCCTTCTCTAAACCTCGCCGGAGATCGGTTCTGCCCTAATGTTTGCACCTCAAAACACGCCTGTAATAACGCCTTCTTGTGCTATTTTCTAGCATTAACATTGCATAATAGGATCCTGTAATCGCATTTGTAAAAACACTTGCATGCATGCATTTAATCAAGAGAGGAAGAGGAGTGAAACAATCGCCTACATAGTTACATTTTTCTTCAAGTGCCTCCTTGCAAAATCACCCTCTTTTTATTTTTCCTCTTGATTTCTTCTTTTCTCTCCTTCCCGCGGCTGCATCCTTCCCACGGATGCACTCTTCCCGCAGCTGCATGCAGCAGCACGCAGCACTTCTTCCCGTCACGTCTCCCTGCCAACGCCGCTCCCTATAGCTGCAACTCGCACACCCTCTCCCTGCTGCAACCGGCACGCCACTCTCCCCTCCTCTATAAGTAGCTGCAGCTTCATCCTCGCGACGCAGCTGCTGCAGCTGCTGAAAAAACCCGCAGCCATCTTCTCCACCGCTTTCCCCTCCCATACGTCGGCCCTCCGTCGAGGAGGCACCCGGCGAGCAGGAGAACCCACTGTGGTGCACACCACCACAGTGGGAGCACCACCGCCCAGCTCTTCAACGAGCCGGTGGGCGTGGTGTTTTCTTTTCTCTTCGTATTCATCTCCACGCCATTGCTGCCGCTTCAAGCTCCGAAGCTTGAAGCAGCAGCAGCAGCAGCTAAACCGCGGCGACAGCAGCAGCAGCACCCCCCGCCTCCTCCGCGACCTTCCCCGCAGGCGCGCAACCCTCCGCGCGCGCCTGCAGGCCCGTTCCCCACCTCCGTCTCCGTTCTGTCCGCCTCGCAGTTGCACCTGTAGCCGTCCGCCGCGCGCACTGCAGCGGCCGGCTACGGCCTCGCACCGCCCCCTGTCCTCCGCGACCACCTGCAGACCTCCTCCACGCTCGCTCCTCCACGCCTTCGCCCACCCGTCGCCTTCGCGCATGCCTGCAGGAACCCTACACGAAGGCGCGCCCGCACCCGCCGTCTTCAGACGTCCACCTCCGCCTTCAGACGACGCGGCGTCAGACGTCCGCCGCCGCGAGCAGACATCTTAACTCGCTGCCATCGTCCGCGCTCTCGATGTCTCCAGCCCGCTCTCTCTCTCTCTGTTTTTTTACTCACAACAACACACACACACACATTCACCGACGCACACACACCTATACCAACACATACACACACACTCACACACTTATAGTAACATATATATACTTATATACATCTATATATAATATATACATACATATATATATATATATACTTATATACATAGTATATCTATATATTTATGTATACACACACATATATATAATATATCTATATATATATATATATACACGTATATATATATCTATATACTTATACATATACTTATATATATATACATATATACTTATATACATAAATATAAATACATATTTATATACTTATATATATATACACATATATATATATATATCTAGATACATATATACTTATATACATATATATATATACATCTATATAGTATTATATATATATACTTATATACATATATACATAGCTATATACATATATACATACATATATATATATACATATACACCTATATATATATATATAATACATATATATCTATATATATCTATACATATATACTTATACATTTATATACATATAGATATATTTACTCTTATACATACATATGTACATATATTTTCACGTTATTTACTACACGCTGTATCGCGGGAATATCTGCACCAGTTGCTGATATTCCCTAATACACGCGTGCAAAAAAAGCGTGGTCCCATACATCATCCATCCTCCATCCACACTCCACGCGGCACATAGTCGTGTTGGTTGCGTCTCTCTAGACGTCGACTTACTCGACATAGTGCTACACTCCATCGCTACCTCCACCCCCACCCCTTTATATATATACTACATATAAATATATATCTATAGCTACTATATTTACTTTCTATCTGTTATCTTCCTTCTTAGTAAAAAGATAAAAAAAGGTATAAAAGTGAAAAGATAATCTTTGATTTGCAGGTACCCCGTCTTGCGAGTAGCAAGGCGTGTTTTGGAACTCTGTTTTGGCTAAAAGCCAAGGACACAATTTTGAGGGTGTGCCTCAAGAACAAGGATTACCAGAAAAAAACCTAAATAAGAAAAATACCAAAAACACAATAAACGAACGGAAGAGACGCGTTTTAAGGACAACGTAGGAACTCGACTTGAACCCCACTTCCCTGAGTTCGACCCTGGGCCTAAAAGCGACAAGATAAAATCAATTAGGCCAGGTTAAAAATTTTGTAAAGAGATGGTTAGGTCTGAATTAGGTTAACCACTATACACATTTCAACGATAAAAATATCATATTAACAACCTATCCGGGCCGACCATCATGACTTTTCTGGTGCCGTTGCCGGGGAGGTGCGCATTCGAGTAAGTTTCTATCTAATTCCTTTAATTTGTCTCTTCTCTCTTCACGGGTATTGTTGCTTTTTGGTGTGCAGGTGAACTTGGTGGAAGGAGAAGGAAAGCAGACGAAGTCGGGAACGAGGGCAAATCTAAGGCGGGAACGAGAGCGTGAAGACGACGACACCGCATTGGAGCTTCGCACACGTTACCAAACAAGTAGGTTTTCTTTTCTCAGCAAATTAGGATTAACTTGCCACCACAGAAAAAAAAAAAAAAAAAAATTTAAAAACTAAAAACTAGAAAAACTTCTTGGGATTTCTTGAGGGCAAGTGGATTAAAATTCACTTGATTGATTGGTTGTCTTCACTCCCACTGTCCTGGGATTTCCCGCCTTACTTCGCATAGCGAAAATCCGAGAATCTTGATTCTTAGATTTTTCACCGTGGGAAGTATTCTTTGAGGCAAAGAAAAAGATTGCTTGTATCCCTCTTTTGCCTCACTTATCTTTAATTCAGGATCACATTTTTGGTGGGGAGACTTGGAATTGAGTTGATTCCAACCCCACCACGACTTTTCAAACTTGCCTGTGATTCGATCCTGAATACTTCAACCCCAACAATTTTATTTTCTTTATCTTTTGGTTGAAGCCTTGTGTGTGGAAATCATTTCTGGTGATTGGGAGCACTTGAATTGAAGTGCTTTGGCTCCCTGTCACATTGATATAAAACTGATTCGTGCATCCACACTTAGAAATCTCCATTTAGGGTAGCCCATTGCATTTTAAGTATGCATTAACTAACTGATAATTGAAGAAGGGTTTCTTGGGTTTTAGAAGGAAAACCTGTATTTTTGCAAAAACCCGGAGATTGGTTGAATTGGTAATTCAGCAAAACCCTAAAATTCATACTACTTAAGGCTGAACTCTAAAAACCATTCGCCAATAAAAACTTCAATTCGGGGAGATTTCCCCGTTGCATGCTTGTTCTTACACACTCTTAAAATCAATCACTTGGGCATTACCCGTAAACAACGCCCTTCACATTCCAAAAGCACTTGACCCTAAGCCTCTAATTAAAACTGGTAGTAACTTGACCCTTACTAAGGATTGGAGGTCTAACAACCTGTGTGTAGCGACTACGTGCTGGTGAGAGTTCCCGCGTGCTATCGGGTGTCTAAGACTGGGGCAAACGGCCTTTCAATCTGGCCCGGTGGTTCCGCGGTGCTCTCATTCGGTTCCGTAGTTCGTGATAGTAGGTAACTTAGATCTTTAGGTCTAAGGGCACACTGTAGAGGTTAGGAACTTGACTGTATTGATTGTAATCAAGTGTACCTTTGCGGCGTCATTTCTCTCATCCCTTTTCCCTTCTCATCTCCCCAATTCTTCCTGCGGTAGTGCATGTTTGGGAGGAGGTCACAAAACCCTGAACTATTTGAATTGACTGATAAATCTAGAAAACAAGTCGAATCGTCCTCCTCCTCCACAAACATGGCTGCACGCCCACCCCCAAATCCCGAGGGAGGAAACCGCCCTCAGAACCCACCAGGTGGTGGAGCCTTAGATCCCATAACCCGCCTCCAAGCCCAAATGGAAATGTATAATGAGCAAATCGAAGCCATTCGGGAAACATTGGAGGAAATGTAGAACCCTCCCGAACGGGAGGAGCCTAGGTCTCTTAGCTCTTATCAGAATCCCGCTGCTACAGAGACCATAGGACAAATTCGGGTCCCCATGGGTGGGGACGACTTTGAATTAAAACCAAACATAATTGGCCTAATCAATTTTCACTTTCATGGTCTTGCAAGTGAAGACCCATTTCTCCACTTTGAAGACCTAACCCGACTTGCTGAAACCGTTAAACCAAGAAATGTCGGGTTATCTATAGTCCTCATGAAGATGTTCCCGTTTTCATTATGGGATAAAGCGTCGCAATGGTTACGCACCCTTGGGAGAACCATCCACTCTTGGGAAGAAATGCGAACAGCGTTTCTCAAGAAGTTCTTCCCAATCGGGCGAACCAATGCGCTTCGCCGTGCTATCACTTCATTTACGCAACAAAATGGCGAACAATTTCATGAGGCATGGGAGAGGTATAACGACCTCCTCAGGAAGTGTCCGCACCACGGTCTGCCTAAGTGGCATATAGCCCAGATTTTCTACATGGGCTAAATGAGACTTTGAAGCAGATTGCAGACGCTTCCTGCGGAGGGAACTTTATGAATAAAGACGAGAATGGAGCATTCGAGCTGTTTGAAAATATGAGTGAAAACTCGATGAACAATGCTTCCATTGTCGCCTTTAATCGTACCAGCCAGCCCCGAAATTTCCACGAAGTTGACACGGGACCCTCCCATTCATCCACTGATCTAAGCCTTATTGCACAAAAACTGGATGAAGTCTCCGTCGTGCACAAGAAGCTGGACGAGCTTCTGGCCAACCCCGCCCGATCTATGGCAAACACCACCTCTTCACCACTTCGTCACAATCCAAGTTCTTCTAATACCAGGCTTATCCCGAGAAACCCCGTTAGACCTTCCTTACCGAGTGTCGCGCCAAGCGACTCGGTAAGTCATGTGGAACTGGTTTCTGCGAGCCAGTATTTCAACACGGAGGACCAAGCCTCCGTGTGCTCAGACGCATATCTACATGCGGACGCGTCTTCTGGCATAGAAGATGCTTGCGCCCTGGGGAACAACCAGTTCTCTGCCACTTATAACCCAGGGTGGCGTAATCATCCGAACTTCGCATGGTCCAACAACCCGCAGCGCCAAAACCCCGTGGGTGGACCAATGCGACCGTCCGCACCCGTCATCCCAAGGGTCCAGTTTAATCCTATGGCAAATCCGCCATCAGGCCCTTGCGTACCACAAACTGAACACGCATCAAGCCCTCTTGACAAATTGATGCGAATGATGACGGAAACGTCAAAGCGCCATGAAGAGAACATGACCTCTCTTCAGCACCAATTGGCGCAGCAGAACGCCGAGATCAGTCAACTACGCATGGCGACTCGATCTCAGGGCACTCTTCCCGCCCAACCTGTTCCAAACCCGCGAAGTTTCGTGCCCCGTGGTTCTCAACCACAGGTACGACCTTCTCAGGGACAGGTTAATCAAGTTCTGCAAGCTCCGAGCATTCCACCAGGATTTCAGGCTAATCCTGCTGCAGCACCACACTCTTATATCCCCATTGCAAACCCTCCTCCACCGTATGATCCCACTGGACCCGCATCGTCCAATGCTATCTCTACGAGGAGCGGTAAGCAGACCGTCGATCCGCCTCGACCTGATCCTGGCCCATCTTCTTCTTCGCCCTCTCATTCGGGAGGCATACCGCATTCGCGAGAGGATGATGCACCAAAACTTGTGCCAGAATTAGTCCCATTCCCTGAGGCTCTACTAAGGGAGCCAAAAGGCAAAAAGAAAAATACGCAGGCCTTTGACAACCTACGTAATTTGTTCAGGGATGTAGAAATCAAGGTACCCTTGCTCGAGGCAATCGACCACATACCTACTGTCGCTCGATTTTTCAAAGACTACACAACACCCAGGCGACAGTCAAAGAAGACTAAGAATCCGGTGGTTCTCTCGCCTCATGCGAGTTGTGCTATACTGTCAAACTTACCACCGAAGCAGAAAGATCCGGGCACACCACTGATTTCCTGTAGCATCCAAGGCTGCAGTTTTAACCGTGCCTTGCTTGATCTAGGATCTTCCATCAATCTCATACGGACCATCATGCTCAAAAAATTTTCGTTAGGAAATCTGAAACCCACCCCTGTCACGTTACAGTTGGCAGATCGTTCTGTCAAAATCCGAAGGGTGTGGTGGAAGACGTGGTGGTTAGGGTCAACAGTCTCTGTTTTCCTGTTGACTTTCTTGCTTTAGATATGGAAGTTCCTAGTTCACTTTCTGATTGTCCGATCATCCTCGGTCGACCTTTCTTGGCCACAGCCCGAGCCCACATCGACTGCGAGTCGGGCTGTATTGAGATTGCCGTTGGATCTGAGAAGCTCAAGCTTAACATATTCAAGGCAGCCAAGAACTTTGATTGCGATTGCATTGAGGATGACACGTCTGACGAGGACATGGCCGTCAGCGCGTGTATCAGACTAATTGGGACCTATTCGGACTGCTGCGGATTACCTATAAACACTGATAACTTCCTGACCAACGCATACTGTGACGTTCCCCAATCCCTCCCTTGTCCAGTACCTTCTCCTGGCCAGACTTCTGACGAGGTTTTCTCCGCTTCCCATACCTCGTGGCCTGAGTCATATCCGGGCTACTCACTGTCGGTCCATACTCATGAAGACCGAATTGCCCTTTCTTCCCCTCCAAATCAGGCGGATTTACAAATCCACACTGGGACCTTGAGCCCATATACTTCTCACTGGGGCTATTCATTTTTGGATCCATCTATCCAAGAAGCCCCTCTTCTTGGCCAATCTGAAGGCCAGTTTCTTCCTCCTAACTTGTTCTCCTACCCGTCTGGGACACTCTCGTCCCAAGAAATGCCAGATCCTTCCCCATCCACTCCCGAGCTAAAAGTGCTGCCTAATACACTCAAGTATGTTTTCCTGGGACCAAATGAAACGCTCCCTGTAATCATCAGTTCAAAATTAACCATGGAGCAGGAGTGCAAACTAACTAAGGTCCTCCTAGAACACAAGGCAGCTATTGGATGGTCTTTATCAGACTTATCTGGTATTAGTCCCTCCTACTGCACTCATCGTATATATACGGAGGAGGAGGCTCGACCTTCTCGCGAGATGCAGCGACGTCTCAACCCTAACATGCGGGAGGTCGTTAAGAATGAAATCATTAAGTGGCTGGATGCGGGTATAATCTACCCGATCAGCGATAGCCCCTGTGTGAGTCCGATTCACGTTGTGCCCAAAAAGGCAGGACTCACCATCCGTGTAAATGACAGGGGCGAATCCATCCCTACACGCACTCCTACATCTTGGAGAGTGTGTGTAGATTATAGGAAACTCAATGCTGCAACCAAGAAAGATCACTTCCCGCTACCATTTATTGACCAAATCCTGGAGCAGTTAGCGGGAAATAAATTTTTCTGCTTCCTGGATGGATTCTCAGGATATAACCAGGTGGCAATAGACCCCCGAGACCAAGAGAAAACCACTTTTACCTGCCCTTTCGGCACCTTCACCTTTAGAAGGATGCCGTTCGGACTTTGTAACGCGCCAGCAACTTTCCAGAGATGCATGCTGGCGATATTTCATGACATGGTGGGTGACTTTCTCGAGGTCTTCATGGATGACTTTTCAGTCTTTGGACCATCTTTCGACGAATGTCTTGCCAACCTGACTTGCATCCTTAGGAGATGTATTGATGTAAACCTCGTGCTTTCCTTGGAAAAAAGTCATTTTATGGTGCACGAGGGAATTGTTCTTGGACATATCATCTCCGATAGGGGTATCGAGGTTGACAGAGCTAAGCTCGATATCATTGCTGATTTACCTGTGCCTGGTTCTGTCAAACAAATCCGCTCCTTCTTGGGACACGTCGGTTTCTATAGGAGATTCATCAAAGACTTCTCCAAAATTTCTCGACCCTTAACTCATCTCCTATCAACCGACGTGCCCTTCGACATGGGCCCTGACTGTATACAAGCATTCACGCAGCTGCGTAATGCTGTCACCAAGGCCCCTGTTCTCCAGCCGCCTGATTGGTCCCTCGACTTTGAACTTATGTGTGACGCTTCAGACCTTGCAGTCGGAGCCATCCTGGGACAAAGATGCGATAGACACCCCTTCGTGGTATACTACGCCAGTAAGACGTTGGACGAGGCCCAGCGTAATTATACTACCACTGAAAAGGAACTACTGGCAGTCGTCTTTGGGCTGGAAAAATTCCGTTCTTACCTTCTAGGCTCTCACGTTATTGTTTTCACTGATCACGCGGCCATTCGCCATCTCATGCACAAGAAGGATGCCAAGCCTAGACTGATTCGTTGGATCCTTCTGCTCCAGGAATTTGACATTGAGATTCGTGATAAGGTTGGAGCCCAGAATGTTGTGGCTAATCACCTTTCCAGACTGGACCCTAACCATATTGGACTCACTCTGCCAATTAATGAAGTTTTTCCTGATGAGCACCAATTGGCAATAAATGTGGCAAGTGGACCGTGGTATGCCGACATTGCCAATTACCTCGCTTCTGGATCTCTTCCACGTGGCTGGCCTAAAAACCAGCGCGAGCGTCTCATGGCAGAAGCAAAGTATTATTTCTGGAATAATCCACTTCTTTTTCGGATAGGTGCTGATCAAATCATCCGTCGCTGTATTCCTGACAGTGAGTTCCCCAGTGTGCTATCCTTCTGCCACGATCAGGCCTGTGGAGGCCATTTCTCTGGGAGGAAAACTGCAGCCAAGGTGTTGCAGTGCGGTTTCCTTTGGCCCTCCCTTCACCAGGACACGCACAGTTATGCCAAACATTGCACTAGGTGCCAGTCATTAGGGTCAATGGCACGTCGTGACATGATGCCCTTGCAACACATCCTAGCTGCGGAAATCTTCGACATCTGGGGAATTGACTTCATGGGTCCCTTTCCTCCATCCAACGGCTTCGAATTCATCCTCGTGGCCGTCGACTATGTTTCAAAATGGATCGAGGCTATTCCCGCGTGCCGTGCTGACCATGTTATCTCCACCCGATTCGTCAAAGACCATATCTTTGTGCATTTTGGGATCCCTCGGGCCATTATCTCGGATGGAGGAAGCCACTTTACCCATGCTTCTTTTCGGGCACTTCTGAGGAGGTACGGAGTCCACCATCGTATCGCATCCCCGTATCATCCTCAGACGAACGGCCAGGCGGAAGTGTCGAACCGGCAAATCAAGCAGATTCTCCAGAAAACGGTTCGGCCTGACCGTAAGGATTGGTCCGACAAGCTGACTGACTCACTTTGGCCGTATCGGACTGCCTTCAAGGCTCCCCTTGGTATGTCTCCATATAGAATCGTTTACGGGAAGCCTTGTCATTTGCCTGTGGAGTTGGAGCACCGCGCTTATTGGGCGGTTCGCCAATGTAACCTCGACCCAGACTTGTGTGAACATGAAAGGAAACTCCAACTCCAAGAGCTGGAAGAGCTCCGTCGTGAAGCCTATGATTCTGCTCTAACCTTTAAACAGCGCACTAAGGCTTTTCACGACAGCCATGTTCTATAATGCCCGACTCAAATTCTTTCCTGGGAAATTAAAGTCCAAATGGACTGGTCCTTTTCTGGTCTCAAGACCATTCCCCAATGGGGCCGTCGAAATCGAAGATCCTAAATCTGGGCGTAAATTTACGGTCAACGGGCAGCGTTTGAAACCCTATCTGACTCATGAACCTGCCCCCGTTGGAGAAACCGTTGCCCTGCTGGAGGGTAACCAATTCTTTGCCTCATTCTGAGTCCAGCTGGGGACATTAAATTCAGCGCTTGTTGGGAGGCACCCTAACAGCACTCACCATCCACCATCACTTTTCACACCTCTATCGCAATCACTTCACTTTTCTCTTCACCACCCACCATCCACCCACCCTTCCACCCTGATCTATACCCTGAACCTCAGCTCTTGTTACCCGATCTTCCATCCTTCCTCTGCCTTTCCCTGCATGCATATGAGGACATAGCATTATTTGGCATGGGGGGTGGATAGGCATCCATAGGATCCGGGTATGTTATGGTATTATACAGTTCCCACCTATTTATAAATATGCAAAAAAAAAAAAAAAAAAGAAAAAAAAAAATATATATATATTATAATAAATGGTGTTTAATAATGATCTTGAAGCTGAAACAAAAAGGCAATAAGTGTTTATGGATATTCAACCTCTGTTTTGAAGACTTTCCAGGCCACAAAAGCTTGATTCGCTCAGGCTCGGCTTAATTCACTTAAAGCATTGACAAAATAGATCAAGATCTCTCCTAACTAAGGATGTATTCTTGTACCTGAGACACCAGTACAGGATCCATTGGTTAGCTTTTTCTTGAGAGCTTAAGTAAACTTGGTTCACACTACACATATCAGGAAAGACCAGGTGAACATAAGATCCAACCCTAGTGTTCATTAGGGAAGGTGGAGTCCTTACCTGTGTGCGCAGGTAGACTTTTTATCCCAGGCTTTAGTCTTGTGTTTAGGAGCGACACTTTCCACCAAAAAGAAACTCTCCCACGAAAAAAAAAAAAAAAAAGTGTGCTTCAAAATGTGTTGTAAGAGATATACTGACACGTGTTTCAAAAAAAGAAAAAAAAAAAAATCAGAAAAGAGATGTTTTAAAAGAGTCAGTATATCTCATAAATGTCTGTATACTTTGTTTTTCGGTGAGTCAAAAAAAAAAAAAAAAAATCAGAAAATGGGAGTTGAGTTTTCCGTCATCATCTTAAGGGTCAATTCGAAGACATGAGCTGAAACTGGGACCAACCTGTACTTAAAAATTCGTGAATCCCTGGGATTGAGTCTTAATGTTCATCTGGTCAGTCTTGATCCTTCACTATGCACAAACCATAACCTCTTGAGCTCTCGAGTACGGCAAAAACCTCCTGGGTCCTGGAAATCGTACTTAAGGTTTAAATATCAAGAGTCCTGGTTAGTTGAGAGATGATCTATGTCATGTGAGACTTAAGGTACTGGTAGTCTTCTTTACAATTGGTTCTCACAATATTCCATAGTAAACACACCTGTATCACCTCAGAAGAAAATCTTCAGCTTAAGATCATTTCTAAATACTATTTTGCTAGGGACTAGCAAAAGATAGGCATGGGGGTATATGTTTGCACCTCAAAACACGCCTGTAATAACGCCTTCTTGTGCTATTTTCTAGCATTAACATTGCATAATAGGATCCTGTAATCGCATTTGTAAAAACACTTGCATGCATGCATTTAATCAAGAGAGGAAGAGGAGTGAAACAATCGCCTACATAGTTACATTTTTCTTCAAGTGCCTCCTTGCAAAATCACCCTCTTTTTATTTTTCCTCTTGATTTCTTCTTTTCTCTCCTTCCTGCGACTGCATCCTTCCCGCGGCTGCACTCTTCCCGCAGCTGCATGCAGCAGCCACGCAGCACTTCTTCCCGTCACGTCTCCCTGCCAACGCCGCTCCCTATAGCTGCAACTCGCACACCCTCTCCCTGCTACAGCCGGCACGCCACTCTCCCCTCCTCTATAAGTAGCTGCAGCTTCATCCTCGCGACGCAGCTGCTGCAGCTGCTGAAAAAACCCGCAGCCATCTTCTCCACCGCTTTCCCCTCCCATACGTCGGCCCTCCGTCGAGGAGGCACCCGGCGAGCAGGAGAACCCACTGTGGTGCACACCACCACAGTGGGAGCACCACCGCCCAGCTCTTCAACGAGCCGGTGGGCGTGGTGTTTTCTTTTCTCTTCGTATTCGTCTCCACGCCATTGCCGCCGCTTCAAGCTCCGAAGCTTGAAGCAGCAGCAGCAGCAGCTAAACCGCGGCGACAGCAGCAGCAGCAGCACCCCCCGCCTCCTCCGCGACCTTCCCCGCAGGTGCGTAACCCTCCGCGCGTGCCTGCAGACCCGTTCCCTGCCTCCGTCTCCGTTCTGTCCGCCTCGCAGTTGCACCTGTAGCCGTCCACCGCGCGCACTGCAGCGGCCGGCTACGGCCTCGCGCCGCCCCCTGTCCTCCTCCGCGACCCTCCGCGACCACCTGCAGACCTCCTCCACGCTCGCTCCTCCACGCCTTCGCCCGCCCGTCGCCTTCGCGCACGCCTGCAGGAACCCTACGCGAAGGCACGCCCGCACCCGCCGTCTTCAGACGTCCGCCTCCGCCTTCAGATGACGCGGCGTCAGACGTCCGCCGCCGCAAGCAGACATCTTAACTCGCTGCCATCGTCCGCGCTCTCGATCTCTCCAGCCCGCTCTCTCTCTCTGCTGATCTCTCTCTCCCGCTCTCTCTCTCTCACGTATTCTCTCTCTCTCCCGCTCTCTCTCTCTCTGTTTTTTTACTCACAGCAACACACACACACACATTCACCGACGCACACACACCTATACCAACACATACACACACACTCACACACTTATAGTAACATATATATACTTATATACATCTATATATAATATATACATACATATATATATATGTATATATATATATACTTATATACATAGTATATCTATATATTTATGTATACACACACATATATATAATATATCTATATATATATATATATACACGTATATATATATCTATATACTTATACATATACTTATATATATATACATATATACTTATATACATATATATATATACA
Organism: Thalassia testudinum; assembly: GCA_037157565.1. Taxonomy (NCBI): domain Eukaryota; kingdom Viridiplantae; phylum Streptophyta; class Magnoliopsida; order Alismatales; family Hydrocharitaceae; genus Thalassia; species Thalassia testudinum. Next base: position 122,052,795 of record JAZHRO010000014.1, on the reverse strand, counting down.
TATCTATATACTTATATATATATACACATATATATATATATATCTAGATACATATATACTTATATACATATATATATATATACATCTATATAGTATTATATATATATACTTATATACATATATACATAGCTATATACATATATACATACATATATATATATACATATACACCTATATATATATATATAATACATATATATCTATATATATCTATACATATATACTTATACATTTATATACATATAGATATATTTACTCATATACATACATATGTACATATATTTTCACGTTATTTACTATATGCTGTATCGCGGGAATATCTGCACCAGTTGCTGATATTCCCTAATACACGCGTGCAAAAAAAGCGTGGTCCCATACATCATCCATCCTCCATCCACACTCCACGCGGCACATAGTCGTGTTGGTTGCGTCTCTCTAGACGTCGACTTACTCGACATAGTGCTACACTCCATCGCTACCTCCACCCCCACCCCTTTATATATATACTACATATAAATATATATCTATAGCTACTATATTTACTTTCTATCTGTTATCTTCCTTCTTAGTAAAAAGATAAAAAATGGTATAAAAGTGAAAAGATAATCTTTGATTTGCAGGTACCCCGTCTTGCGAGTAGCAAGGCGTGTTTTGGAACTCTGTTTTGGCTAAAAGCCAAGGACACAATTTTGAGGGTGTGCCTCAAGAACAAGGATTACCAGAAAAAAACCTAAATAAGAAAAATACCAAAAACACAATAAACGAATGGAAGAGACGCGTTTTAAGGACAACGTAGGAACTCGACTTGAACCCCACTTCCCTGAGTTCGACCCTGGGCCTAAAAGCGACAAGATAAAATCAATTAGGCCAGGTTAAAAATTTTGTAAAGAGATGGTTAGGTCTGAATTAGGTTAACCACTATACACATTTCAACGATAAAAATATCATATTAACAACCTATCCAGGCCGACCATCACCTAACAATGGTGGAAGGACCTGATTGCAAAGGTGGCGAGGAACTTAGGGGGCTCTCTGCAATGATTTTCAAAAGAAGGGACCAAGTTGTGATTTGGGTGTACTAAATTGCAAAGTAGATCAAGATGACCTCCACTTAGGTCCAAATTTTGGTATAAACCTAATTTTTACCTAAGGAATCCAATGGTGAAGTTGTATTTTAGGTTTGACCTCGTTTGACTGAACATTTTGTGTAAAAACCCAAATTAGGTTAATTGAATGGCTAGGACCCTAATCTTGGTCAAACTAGCTTCCAAAGGCCACATTAAGTGTCCTAAACACTAAGGAGAATTTTTCCATGATTTTTAGAGTGTTTAATTTATTTTTATCCTGACTGGAACCATGTTAATTTAAGTGGGTCTGTTTTAGGGCTACCAAATGTCATTTAATTCCTAAATTGCACATGAACTCATTTTTGATTGACTCAATCCACTTTTTATCTTATTTAGACCATTTGACCTTTGTTTTGCTTCTGATAAATCCCATTTATGTACTGCAATGGTAAAATTGCAGGTTTACCCTTTAATTCATGTTTTCTTCTCAGAGCGCTTATTCCTTTATTTAGGCCTTCTTCTAAGTTATGTAGGAGCTTTTATCTTCTTTATTGGGTCAAAATGAGCTAGTTATGGCTCATGATGAGGCTCTCATCATGTGGTCTCTATTTGTGACCCTAAAAGTTCAACCTAAGTTGCATGTACTTCTAGGGTTTTTTTTTTATTTCATCAGACCACAAGAATAATGTTGATTCTCTGATAGTAATTGGAATCTAACTAATTTGAAATTTTGCAAGTAGATTCATTTTTCAATTAGTTTTTCATAGAATAATTTTTTTGAATTTTTACTATTTCAACCGAATTTTTAGGAAATTTTAAATATCAGGGGTCAGATTTGGGACTTTGACCCCTCGACGGTCTTTCGCTTTGAAACAGTATCAACTGATCTTCAAAAATTAGGGAAAAATATGGAAAATAAATCCAATTAGATCAGCTTTCAAAGCCCATCATTTTTAGTCAAAACATATTCGCAGATTGCTCAAAAATGCTTTTGGAACTTTGAAAATTTTTTAATCTTGGTCTATCTGCCCCCGTGCACTTCGCAAATTTTTAAAAATTTTATACTTGGAGTTTTCTCAAAGTAATGGTGGCATTTGAAATATGATTTGAAAATGAAGGTTTTGCCCGAATTTCAGAATTTTTCGCTAGCGGATTTTTCGGCAATCAAATTTTTTTAAGTGAGATTTAAAATCTGTCCGAAAATCAGAAGGTGGTGGAAAAGCTTCTAAAGAGGTTTGAATTTGAAATTCAAGCCTTCCACCAAAAATGTTTTTTTTTCTTTTTAATCTTTTGCACTTTTTTTTTCAAAAAGAATTTTTTAAAAGATTCAACAAAAATCTCTTCTTTTTTCCCTTTTTTTTTCAAAACAACCTAGATTCGAATGAAAACCTAATCTATATTTTTTTCAATTTTTTTTTTCTTTTTTATTTTTTTTATTTTCCACGAAAATAAGAAAAATATCTTCTTTTTTTTTTTAAAAGAAAAAGAAATTGCAGGAAGTAGATCTAGTCCTAGGGTTCAGAAAATAAACCTAATCTAAGAGAATGTGATGTGCACCTGATTTCTTTTCCGCACTCGTTGTGTGTGCAGATCCCTTTTTTTCTTCCGTGTTTCCTGCACATAAAAAAAATGAAGTAGAGGCAGATTTGCCAATGATAAGTAAAAGATCGAAATCAAGAAAAATGATGTTGCCTCCCTGGTAATGGCGCCATTTTGTTTTTGAGTCATAGATCGCATTTTTGATAAAAGCGTCGTAGTATAGTTGCGAAATACGATCCAACAAAGATATTGTTTTGAAAATAACGAGACTTTGAGTCCCGATCGTTCGTCTCTGGGTGGCATTGCTTTTGTTTTTGAAATCAATCTTAAAGCTGCTCTACTTTATTTAAACGACATGCTGGTGCGTAATATATAGGCGGTTAAAGAACAAGCACTTAAATCATGCAAATATGATAATCATTTAGCTCAAGGTGATTTCAAACACATAAGAGATATATATATTTAAAATGAAATTTCATTCATCGTGGGAGAGTTGTTCCATAAGGAAATCTAGAGGAAAACTTATACATGAATGCTTAAAATTAAATCTAACTACCAGAAAACGATTGCATACAAGAATCAACGGGGGGATTTCGCATGCATCATTTGGGGTGAAGTAAGACTACTCTACTAAGCAGTAAATGAAAGCAATAAAAATTATGAAGAGCATGATCTAGAGCTAGAAGAATAGAGGGCATTCAGGGGTGGTCCCCGATGGCCTTGGAGTGGTCAAGAAGAGAATGAGGGGCGGCCAATGTAGCTTAGGCTGACCCTTGGAGAGAAGTACGGTTGATCCAGCATCCCGGCATGGTGTCCTCCATGGTGGTGGTAGTGAGCTCGTGGAGGTGGAGTGAGTGGCTAAGTGGGGGTGGCGTGAATTGCACCATTGGAGAGCAATTGCCAAGAGAGTGATTGGCTGGCAATGGCCACCCAAGGGGTCTTTTTATAGACCTAAGGGAAGCTCTCTAGAGAATTATGGAATTCTCTAGAAGGTCTATGGTGAAAGCTCGTGAGAGAGAGAGAGAGAGAGGGTGGATGGTGGTTTTTAGATCCACCAAATGTGGATCTAAAAATTGAATGGCTCTTAGTTGCTATTTTTGGCAACCAAGGCAAGCACACATGGTAGAGAGTTCTAGAGAACTCTAGGATAGATGTTTTCGTGTGGATGGTGTGTGTGGGTGTGTGTGGGTCGAAACTTAGGTGGCTAGGTTGATTAGGTTGGGTTCTAGTGGGTTTAGGTCAAAGTAGGTCTCAAATTAGGGTTATAAACCCTAATTCACTAATGTAAAGTGCAATTAAACTTAATACAAGTTTAATTTGGTGTGTGAAAACTTAATTGAGAGTAAAACAACTCAATTAATTCAGGTCTAGGTCAATTGGACTCTCACTGAGTCTAATTGGACAGTGTGTGCTGAGATCAGGGCTCAATTGGACTCAATGAGTCTAATTGAATAGGCTGATGGAATTGACTAAGATCCAAGTCAATTAGGTTTAGTGATGACCTAATTAGGTCCTTAGGGAGGTCTAGAGGTGATGTACTAGGGTTAGGGCACCTTAATTTATGTTCCTATTGGTTTGGAATTGGGTTTTGGGACCTAGAGATCCAAGATCAAGGCTTAAATCTCAAAACAGGAATTGGAGAGTAGTATCAGACGTTTAATTATATAATCAGACATCTTATACTCAAAAATTAGAAGTCCATACTTGTTGTCTGGACATCTAATCAGAGTCAGGAAGGATTTCGGGTTCTGTTTTGGGTATTCTGCAGAAATTAGACGTCTGACAAAGTGTCTGGACATCCAATAACAGTGCAGAAGTGGGTTTAAAGTGTGTAGGAGTTGGGTAAGGGTCCTGGACGTCTTAAAACTTATCTGGACATCTAGAGAAGGGTTGGAACAAGGGTTTTAGGGCTTCCTAGGGTGTTGTGACCTAATCTAAGGGTGGCTAAGGCTTGGGGAAGTCTCTTGGCTATCCTAGGCCTAGGATGGACCTAAGCTCTTCACATTTTACTGCTTTATTTCTACTTAATAGAATAGAAAACCTTTAAAACCCTTACATTATTATTCCAACATCTAAACTAGGCCTTCTACTCCAGCTCTGCTACAACTCCCGTTATTCCTGATCTAGCTTCAGATCCAGCTCCTGATCAGCTTATTCCCTGCAATCGACATAATGTACTTAATCAGCGCATTATGACATTATTTTATGCATAGCTAAAGGAAAGCAGTAAAGATGCAGATAATGCGTATGCATGCATGAAGAACCCTAACTTATGCTAAGTCCTAGCTTAATCTAGGCCAATTAAGACCTATGGTTGCTGCGCAATCAACCAACTAGGCTCTTAATCAAGGTGCTTGTTCTACAAAACTCTATTGATTTGACCACTCCCTCTCCATCCCATTTCCCGCTCAGTTGAAGGCATTGAATTTAGCGCTTAACGGGAGGCAACCCATCATTCCAAAAACCCGAGAGCCATCTGATTATCCATCTGTACTTCACGTCTATTGCACCCTGAGTTCTATCTAAAGAACAGTCAATCCCACCTCTAGTACACGTGGCAGAGCTTGAAATCATCCACATCAGTCATTCCGAACCCATCCGCTCACCTAATAAAATCCTGTTCTAAGTCTCTAAACCTGACACTATTTCACATCCTTTGTTTACAATGAGGACATTGCAAAACTTAGGCATGCGGGGGTGGTAAAGTGCATACATACAAAAATCAAGAAAAGTTAGAAGGATTCTCACAAAAAATTACATATGTCAAAAATACCAAAAAAAAATAAAAAATCATGAAAAAGAACAAAAAATTGGAGGAGGGAGAAAAATTTTGAGGCCATATAAACATGAGGAAAAGAGCAAAATGTAAAAGGAGCACAAAATGAAAAGGAAAAAGAGATAGTCATCAGTAAGAGAGTAAGGAATTAACCGAAGTTCTAGACCACATCAAGGAGAAAAAAAAAAGAATGAAGGAAAAAGTGGTAATGAGACATAAAAGAGATTAGTAGGAATGCTAATCTTAGGCCTTTTGGACTAGACTCTTAGGCTTAAAAATTCAAGTATTCACTAAGATCTAGATAATCCTCAAGAGGTTAGGGAAAATGCAAAGATTAATGATTAGGTCTAAGGCCTAGGGAGTATTCAACCTCGTTAACTGACCTTTGGTTTGAAGAACTCGGTAACCTAAGCACCCCAATCCACACACAATTTGGTTCAGTGCGCAAACTATCAAAATCACAAAAAAGCGTTTAAATGTTCTGAAAAAAGTTGCCTAGATTAGGAGAGGTTGATCAACACAAGTTGATTTGGATGAGTTCCCGGCGTGGAGAAGCGAGAAATTCCCCTCAAAGATGTGTACAACATATCATCTCCTCGGTGCTTATCTCCTAGGTTATTTACATATCCTACTGGGGCCACGTAAGCACCCTGCTGGTTCAAATGCCATAGGCGGCATTATCACAAAATGTCGATTGCTAGGGTCTGGATTTGGCTATGGAATTCCATGGGAGAGATTATCTCGAAATCTTGAAAGCCAAGGTTCTGGGGGTTGCCATGGGCGGTGCTATCACGAAGCATCGATTTCCAAGGACCTTTGAGGATTGATGATGGGGACAAGGAATCCGATACAGGCCGTATCGAGAAGCCAATCTGAAGCTAGAAATAAAAAGAAAAGAGAGAGAAAAATCTCCAAACAAATAAATCCTCTGTCTCTCTCTTACAAAAAATGTACTGCAAATTGAACCAAGGCTAAAATATGCCTCAAGCACGGGTGCTTTAACCGTGGAGTCCAACGAACCTTAGGATAGTTCCTGCGAGCCTTAAAAACCTTCGCGGAAGACCGAGGCTAGAGCTGGTCAGGTCTGGATCTTGGCTGGTACATGAGTACCTCTAGGCCTACTATCGACATTCTAACCTAATCAAAAAGAAAAAGAAAAGTGCACACATCATAATATGTGAAAGCAACTCATGGTCTAGAATAGAAGTTAAAACCTTGAAATTTTGCTAAAGGAATAGCAAAAGCTAAGCATGGGGGTATGATGGGAACACCATCATGAGTCCTAACTAGCTCATTTTGACCTAGAAAAGAGAACAAAAGCTCCTACATAACCAAATGAAGGGCTTAATTCAAGGAATAACTGTTCTAACAAGAAAATAAGAAACAAAGGATAAAACTGTAATTTTACCATTGCAGTGAAACATCAGGATTTATCAGGGGCTAAACATAGGTCAAATGGTTTTAACAATATAAAAAGTGGGTTGGTTTAATTAGAAAAGGGTTAATGTGAAATCTGGGAATTAAATTTCTTGTAACCCTAAAATGTACCCACTCAATTTAACAAGGTTCTAGTCAGGATAAAATTCAAATAAATCCTCTAAAAATCATGGAAATGTACCCCCTAGGGTTTAGAACCTTCAATTTAGCCTTTGGAACCTTTTTTGACCAACTTAGCTAATTATTTGCCTTAAATTGGGTTTTTATGTAAAATGCCAAGTAAAACATGGTAAAACCTAAAATCCAACTTCACCATTGGATTTCTTAGGTTCAAATTAGGTTTATACCAAAATTTGGACCTAGGGGGACTTCACCTTGACCTACTTTGCAAAACAGTCCAACCTAATTACTTTTATACCCCTAGCTTTTGCAAACCTTTCAGGGACCCCCCTGGCTTCCTCACCATTCTTTGCAATTAGATCCCTCTTCCATTACAGCAGAGGAGTCCTACTCCAGCGAGGATTCCAGAGGGGATTTCTCCCTGATTCCTCAAAGACCCAATCAAATTTGAAAGGGAGATTCTCTAAGGAATTCCCGATCTTATGAATGCAATTCCAAGCCCTAACTATCACCCAATCTCTCATGCGAATGCATGAGAGATTTGAGTATTTCTAGCTTTCCTACTCCGGTGAGGACACCTGCGCTTGGAAGGTTGCCTTCCATGCACAAGGCCCTCCACCAGAGCCTATAAAAGAAGCCCTAGCCCCAGCCGTCCATTCTCAGCTTGGTTTGGCTGGGAACCACCGTCCAATTCGTCTCTTCTCCCCCAGCCAAGCATCCAACGAGCTCCGGCGACATCTCCTCCCTCCTCTCGTCGCTCTACCACAATACCAGTGGTAGAGACATCTCTGCCTCCTTCCTCCGTGTCGCACCATACCTACGCATACGCCAACTACCCCCTCGTCGTCGCCATCCCCCTTCACTGGAACCTTCGTCTCCGGTGGTGGCAGGTACACGCCAGCCACCATCTCTCCCCCCTTCATCCTTAAACTAGGTTAAACTCTTTCTCTCTCTCCTCTCTGTATTTCTCCCTTCTTTATTTCTATTTTCGACCCTCAACCACCGCAGACCACCACCATCTTCTCTACCTCCAGCAGACCACCGGTGAGGTGTCTCTGTCACCTCGACACACCCATCCACCGCGCTAGCCCCTCAAAAGCACCACCACCATCCACTTATCAATTCCCCCTTCTTCATTATCCACCACGACCTCCGTTCACTTCCCCTGACCAAACCCATCACCAAGGCCACAGACCGACCTAGGCATGCATGCCTAGGCCACCGCACCCAGCCATGTACCGGAACACCTTCGCCATGCCACAGGGAAGCCTCCTACGTATTCTAATGAGGCTGCAAGGCTGTGTTGTGTGAGAACAGGTTCTGACCTTGACCGCCATTGATGCAGATGTCAAGGAGATTGCAACCTTTGCTCCAGGCTACCTTGCTCCAGGAATTCTGGTCCAGGTGATGCGGAGTTATCACGTGCACACATTCAGCTGGTGATTGGCTTTGAGAGAGCACTGCAGCCATGGCAATTAGGCAAGGCATCCTCCTGTAGGTGCACGAGAAGCAAGTGGGACTTTTAGTCCCACCTCGGTTGCTTTGGAGTGAGGTGAGTGGCATAAATTGAATTTGTGTTTTAGCTTCATTGCTTCTGAACATGGGGTGTGGTCCCCTCACCTACATACCTGCCTCGTCCGCGATCCATGCTCTGCGGACCTGGCTGACCTAACCCATTTACTCTACACTCCTCGCGCATTACCCATGCCGATTTGCCTAGACCCAGGTGCGCTTGCTTGACCTGAATACCTGATTGCCTCTGGGAGAGCAAGCCTAAGAGAGAAAAGAGAGAGAGAGTTCGCAGGGGTGGGTAGGGGTAGGTTTTGCACTTGTGTGTAGGGAAACGAAGAAAGAAGAGGAAGCCGAAGCCAGGGAAGGTAAAAGGAAGGAAGCCTTGGGTGCAGCCGCAGAGAAGAAGGAAAAGCAAAAGAAGCTAAGGAGGAGGAAGTAGAAGAACCTAAGGAGAAAAGAGCTGCAGAAGAAAGCTAAGGAAAAGAAGAAAGAAAAGGAAGGAGAAGGCACTGTAGTAGAGAAGGTAGAAAGAAAGAAGAAGAGCTGAAGGTCAAAACAAAAAGAAGAGAAGACTAAGAAGAAGAAGAAAGAAGGCATGGCTGAGGAAAAGGCAAAGGAAAAGTCAAAGAAGAAAAGAAAGAAGAGACAAAGGTAAGGCCAAAGGAAGAGAAGAAGAGTTAGAGAAGGAAAGAAGCCAAAGAAGAAGGCATCAGAGAAAGAAGGAAAACAACAAGAAGAAGAAGGAGAAGGCAAAGAAGGAAAGAAGAACCAAAGAAGAAAATAAGAGAAAGAAAAGAAGCATAAGAAGAAGAGTCAAACCTTTTTAAGATGTCTGATTTTATAATATGATGTCCAATTTCTCTTTTTCTACATTTTATTATTCATACCTTCATGTTTTACATTTTGAATTAGATTTTGAGTAATTATAAGTGTTCAAATTGCATTTATTATTGAAATTAGTGTATAAATTCCATTTGCTCCCTGTGTTCAACCTTTGACTTAACATTCGGGTAATAAAATTCTTATTTGTTTCCAAAGCGATTTCAACTATACTACAACGCATCATTTATCTTTTAAACACCAATCTCGCCCCCTGTTAACAATTATGTTCTAAAAGGAGATATGAATCTAGAATTTCTTAACACAAAAAATCAACTAACTTATATATTCACAAAACCATAACCAAAGGAAAGGTTTAATCAAATTTGTCAGTGACTAGATTTATCAAGATTAAAAGAGCTTAGTTAATTTTCCTAATGAATATTTTTTTATTGTTTGATTGATCAAATTTGCAAATTGATCGACCAAAACCTTTGATCAATCAAATAGTCCACTTTGATCGACCAAAACTTCTGGTGGGAAGTCTCGCTACAAAATTTTGACTTTTAATCGATCAATCAAGATGTTTGATTGACCAATCCAATTGGTTGGGAATTTTTCCTCCAAATGTTCAAACCCTGATCGGCCAATAAACTTTTTTGATTGATCACTTTTCATTTTGATCGATCGAAAATCCTTTTTGATCGACCAAAACTGGTGGATTCACTTTTCTAGATTGTGATCTTTTTTCTCCATTTGCATTTGCAATCACCATTTATCATTTCTAAGCTACTTGATTAATTGCCTAAACTGCACGTACATATTTTGCTAATCATGTTCTCTATAAAACACTTCGTTTTCTACTCCAACACCCATTTTTTTACTACCCTACCCCACATATTTGGTCCCCACTCCACCAAAACTCAAACACACCCCACCCCACTCCTCTCCACCAGCCATGTGATCGACCAATGACCAGCCATCTCACATGTAAGCCTCCTTCGTAGATGCGTCCTCTGAGAGTGGTCTTTCTATGACGGCATCGTACATCCTCCGTTTGCATCCTCCCTTGATCGACCATTTTTGGTTTGATCTTGGTACATCCTAAACCTTGAATACATCCATTTCCTTAGATTTTTCTTGTGTTATAATGTGGTTTGTCTTACTACTTTCATGTTGTTACTTGTTTTTGTGTTTGATTGCGAAATCTAGAAGTATATGTGAGCTTATCATCCGGTCAAACACCTCTTTTTCAGTCTGTTACATTTTTGGTCTACCAAACACCCTCGCCGATCGACCAAATTACCATTTTTTAGTATATCTATCTGAGTCATTTTTGATTGACCAATCTGATATTTTTTATCGACAAATGGTGAGGGTTCCAACATCAAGTTGACCTTGAACATCTATTGATTGCATAGCAATCATGCAACCTGAATCACTTGAATTAAGCTAGATTCTAGCATAACTTAGGAATAATGCATTCATAAGCATCGTAATTTGCACAATAGCTAATTTATTAGTCATATAGATAATATCGTCATTTTATGACCTAAAATCTTCTTGATTCTAATCGTAGATGATTCGAACCTACGGATGTCATATGAGACTGGGCAGATCAGATCAGAATGACGATAGGAGTTCAACACTTACAAAATTGTCTCGATCGGACAACTAAGGCATGCAATCCATAAAATAATGGAGATAAGAAAGCTAAATGATAAAGATCCGAGCCTTAGATGAAAAATCTAACTGCACGGATGAATCCGAATCAACAATCGCAGTACAATGGCACAAAAATCTACTCTATCAGAGGTCTACATCACCAGATACAAGGAAAAGAAGATAGAAGGCCACGATGGCGCCATGTGGCGCCATCATAGCCACTCCCTCACCATCGCCCTATCTGGGAAGGCCATCTCGCACGTTGTGGGCTATTGGATCTTCATCCAACATCCATGAGCTACGCCACGTCGCCCGTCCAACTGGAGAGAAATTCATCACAACAGAGAGAAATTTGTTGCAGTAGGTGGGTGCAGAGGAGTGAGAGCCATTCGATGGTGATCTAAAGGCTGAGAAGCTGCCACGTGTCAGCCAGAGGTGTGATCCACGCGATGGAGGCACGTTGGATGTTATTTTGGGGCCAGATCTGATTGGTTGATCTCCTGATCGATGAATCTGATTGGCCAAGAGTTGTTACACGAGATTGAGGGCTAAAAAAGCCTTTTTGTCCTCCATAAAATTTATAAAAGAATGCTCAGGGCACCCGAGTTGAAGCATCTCTCTTCCATCAACACCAAACATCTTCCACCTTCTCTATGACTCTCCGTCCCTCTGCAACTTTGCTCCAACCTTCATCCTGATGCTCTGGATCTGAGGTGCTACTGCACCTCACACAAGTATCCTACAAGAGACGTCGTCTCTCTGCCAATTTCCATCTCTCTCTATCTATCTATCTATCTATCTATTTGTTTCTAGTAGCATTCTTTATTGTGAAAACTCTCTTTAATTGAAATAAGATTCTGATCTTCTGAATGCATATATCTTATTCTTATATAAATATACATACATAAATATCTATTTAGAGCAAGTTCTATTGAAAAGCTTTTACAAAAATCTAGATTGCCTCACTGCGAACAACCTGGTACTCACCGATTTTATAACTTTATTTGTCGACGTGTTTTCGCACCATACAACAACTAGTTAACTTTTAAAACATGAGTTACGCATCGAAAAAGTTGGCACCATTGCTAGGGAGCTAACGGATATTTTTGAAGCATTTCTTCATAGTGCTTATTTAAGATTTCTAGCCTATTTTATTTGCATGTGTAGGAAGCGTAGAAATCCAAGGGAAAGTTGCAACAAACGGAGACATCGCAGGTTCAAATCTCAGGTAAGTAGTTGTAGCTCAGATTAGTTGGATTTAAAAAAAAACCAAAAAAAAAAAATATTAGGTGTTTAATTGAACCTTAGGATTAGTTAGAATTTGCTTAATTATTATTTTTAAAAATTTCTTTCTTAAATTTCTAGTTGAAATAAAATTTTATCTTAAAAATTCAATTCCTAGAGATTCGTACATCTAAAATTTTTAAATTTCTACTAGATGTAGATTTCAAAGTCAGAAATAACATATCCAAATTTCATACAAATCTTAGTTACAGATAAATTTTTAAAATTCGTGCACTAATCTGTTATCAATATGATTATTGTTCCTGATTTTTCAAAGATCAAAATATTATAGGAATTTTTACATAGCTTCAGTTGACTTTAAATTGTGGCACTGATTCTCTAAGATAATAAAAATTTAGGAAAATCTAAAAAAATTATTTCTTGTGCGTTTGATTGCATGGATTATCCAATCACCAATTAAGGGTCAAAACAGACTACAAAACACACAGTACACTTTAAATCAGAAAAAATAGAAAACGTGTGTTAAAAATTCTTTAAAAATATTTTCTGAGTGCCTAGTTAGTTGTGAATGAAGGCCAATTGATTGTGTTGCTTGGGTCACACCACTCATGTGATTTTGAACTTAAAAGAATCATCTAGAATTATCAGTGCTTAGGGTTCCACATTAAGGATAGAGCACACCTTTATTTTCATATTGCAAAGAAATCTATCAAATAAATTGGGATTTGCAAAACTCTTGTGTGCCACATCAAAACCTTGATTGAAAATATTAACTCAATCGAACACTAGAACTCATTAACACAAGCATTCGAATCTTAAAATTCACTTCATCATAAGAAATTACTTGTGAACCCTATTTGCATAAGCACTTCACACATTTCAAAATCAATTTTTAAGGGCAAATACCCCCTAACACCCATCATATTCCAAAAGCACATCAAACCCATGCCTAAAATTGAGTTGACGTGCCCTAGGCAGGACTAATAGACTTGGAGACTTGAAGCTAGATTGGGCTAAGGTTAAGGCCTTGTCTACTTGGACCCACTGGTGACAAGAAAGGTAAATGCGGTAACTGCGTTAACCTTTAGCGGTGTCCCATCGTGCGGGGTGTCCTAAGGGGTCCCACCCTTCTGGCCAGCCAAGTAATTCAAGGGTTGATCTAACCAAGTCATTTTTTGGGTAGCCAGGATCAGGTCTAATTAGGGTTGACACTCTAAGGACCAGTTTGATTTCTTACATTGAGTGGGCGAGGGTTTCTCTCATCGTCTTCTCTCTCATCTACAGACATTCTTCTGGTGCATGCAAGGTAGAAGATCTTAGAATCCTAATTTGCTACCACCATTAGAAAGAAATTCTAGGAGAAGACCTATTTATCCAAGATCTGAATCTACACCCTCTACAATGGCTAGTCATCACGAGGAAGAAGAGATTGATGAAAAAAATCTGGATCCTAGGACTCTCTTACAAAGATAGATCACTAATCAGGGCCAGCGTCATGACTGACAGATGGAAATCATAGTGCAGGCCATCACTCGAGTCCAAAACGGAAGGGCAGATTGGCCCCTCCGTGACTTTTATAACCCTCCTAATGTCTAGCTTGTACCCTTTGTTAGGGTACCTCAAGATGGGAAAGATTTTGAACTCAAACCTCAGATCATTAACTTGATTCCCCACTTTCATGGTTGAGTCAGATGACCCCTTCCACCACCTTGAAGAGCTCCTACACAAAGGAAGAACCTTTGGCCCTAGGAACATGAATGAAGGTACCCTAATGATGAAAATGTTCCCATTCTCCTTGAAAGATAGAGCTGCACATTGGCTGAGGACAATTGGTAAACCAATCCTAAGTTAGGAAGACCTGAGAAGCACATTCCTAAAGAAATTCTTCCCCATAGGAAAAACTAATGCCCTTAGATGTGCCATAACAACCTTTAAGTAGAACTCCGGGGAATAACTACATGAGGCTTGGGAGAGGTTCAATGATTTAGCTAGGAAATGCCCTCATCATGTGATTCCAAAGTGGCACTTGGCCCATACTTTCTATTATGGGTTGAATGATAATCTGAAGAAGTTTGTTGGTGTGACTTGTGGAGACAATTTCTTGAGTTGAGATGCTGAGAGAGCCTTTCAATTGTTTGAGAATATGAGTGAAAATTCCCTCAACAATGCCTCAATATCTACCTTTAACTAAGCTAATCAACCAAGGAGTAGAGTTTATGAAGTTAACGATAATTCAAACTTGATTTATTTAGAGCTAATTACATGACGACTAGATAAGGTGGAACTCCTGTGAAAGAATGTGGAGAATTTGGATAAGAAACTGGATAACCATCTAAAAGGCAGGAATTCCTTAGGTACACAATCCATATTAAATCCTATGCCTACCCAAGGAGTGCCTATATTAACCCACAACCAATTCCCCAACGCACTAGGTAAAGAATTAGTGCACAACATTAATGACCTAACCATGGCTCCACCTATGAGCCAATCGTACTTGGATCCTTCTCTTTCTGGGTACCGAGGGACCTTGATGCCCTCGAATTTTGGACTAGGTAGCCTTGATGTCGAGTTATCCTGAGGATGTGAATGCACTACAGGGTTACACTAAAAATGAGCCTTATTCAAACACTTACAACCCTAGAAGGCACAACCATCCTAACTTTGCTTGGTCAAGTCAGAAACCCGCCCAGGGTCCTAACTTGACTAAACCAAGCACTTATGGGCAACCTAATAGGTACACACAACCATGCACGTACCAGCCACAACCTACACAGGAAAACCAGCCCACTGATCTGAGCCTGGTCCTCAAAGAAATGAGAGAGATGAATCGAGACATAAGGAAGAAATGAATCAAATGAGGACATAATTGATGGGACGACTGGACCAGCTAGTAGATGCTAGACAACACAAGATGCTGCCATTCCAACCCATCCCAAACCTAGGAAATTTCAATAGGGTTAACTAGCACAACACAAGAGAGCAACAGGCGCATTTAGTTAAACTTGCTCCTCAGCACCCACCTAGTTTTGCTAACACTAATCAGGCTCCACCTATTTTATAGAACCCACCTCAACTTTCTAACTCTAATGCTTTTGCTAGTGTGGTAACCTTGAGAAGTGGGAGACAGATCCAAGATCCTTACCCTTCTAAATCTAAATCTAAACAAGATCTTGAGGAGCCCAAATTTGACCTAGGAGATCAAGATGACAAGGATTAGGACCAAAACACTAATGATTTTTCTCATGCTCCCTTTCCTAAAGCCTTGAGCAAACCTAGGAAAAGGAAAACCAAGCCATCTGAGGAGTGGCTTGATATTTTTAAACAAGTCCAGGTGAACATACCACTCCTTGAAGCTATTGAGAATATCTTAGCCTATGCGAAATGTTTAAAGGAAATGTGCACACCTAAATGCCAGGCCAAATCAATTAAAAGGGTAGTGTTATCTGAACAAGCTAGTACAATTATCCTTAGAAACCTACCCAAAAACAGAAAGATCCAGGAGCCCCTCTGATCTCATTTGTTATTGTAGATACTACTTTTTATAGGGCTCTATTAGATTTAGGTGCCTCCATAAATTAAGTCCCCACTATGTTATACGAAAAATTTAACTTTGGAGAGTTGAAACCTACTAAGGTCACATTACAACTGGTTGATTGATCTATGACCACACTCGAGCGATTGTTGAGGATATAATTGTCAAGGTCTAGGATTTTTATTCTCCTGTGGATTTCTTGGTCCTTGACATGGAGGCACTAGAGAACTTGAAGAACACCCCAATAATTCTAGGAAGACCATTTTAGCTACTGCCAAGGAAAATAATGACTGTAGATCTGGCAGTATGGAAATCAAATTCAGGCATAAGAAGACAAAAATTAACATCTTTAAGGCCATCAAAAAATTTGAGGACTGTGGAATGATAGAAGATTCTGAGGATAATAACGTCGAATATTGTACGGAATTAGGAATAACACAATCAAATCCTATAGGCCTTGATACCCAAACCAATCAAGAGGTTACCCCATTAATCACTGACTTGATTCCAAGACATCTTGAGGGTAACTATGATCCACCATTGGATCCTTGATAACGATGGCTTCGAGAGATAACCGGGTTTTATTGTTATGTCGTTGTAATATAGCCAGTTATTGCCATCATTTCAAATATATAAATTTTTTACTCGGAAAATAAAAGAGTTCCCGAGGTCGAACTCAGGGAGCAAGTTGTATTCTAGAGATATACATGTTTCTTTTACAAAAAATAAAGAAAGAGAGAGGGAAAGAATTTGTTGTTCTCTTTGTTTTCTCCTCGTGATGTTCTTCTTTCTTTCTTTCTTCAGATCTCCTTCTTCTTCTTTGTTCTGCAGAGGTGATGATCTTCTTTCTTTCTTCAGATCTCCTTCTTCTTCTTTGTTTTTCTTCTTTCAGTTCTTCCCTTGTTCTTTTGTGTTCTCCTCTGCCTCGCCTTCTTCTGTTGTTCTTCAGATCTTCTTCCGTCTTTCTTCTTTTCCCTTTGGGACGTCGTCTGATTTCCAAATCAGACGACTTAAACTACCTGTTGCTACAGTCAGCTTCCTTCTTCTTCCGCGGTTCTTCTTCTTCACCTGTGCCTGCACACTTCAGAGCTTACGTCAGAGAACAAAACCTACTCTACCCTCCCCCCCCGCGTCTCTCTCTCTCTCTGAAACCACTCTTGGGAAAGCTCTCCCAAAGCTGCCGGGTAACCGGGTTCGGGTCAGGCCCGGGTCCAGGCCCACCGGCGTGCGTGGTGGGCGAGGAGTGCAGGTCAGTCTTAAGTCGGATCGGGTCGGGTCAGGTCCGCGGGGCGTGAGCGCGGACGAGACCGGGTAACCGGGCGGGTGAAGGGGACCTCACCCCGTGTGCTGAGGCAGTAAGCCTCCAGCACTTTTGCATCTTATATCGCTGCGACTCTTCAGGCTTTTCCGAGGTGGGACTAAATGTCCCACCTCAATTGCGCACCCGCAGCGGGGAAATCAGCGGGAGATTGCGGCGTCACGCGAAGCCTTCTGCCTTAGCTGCGAGCCTGGTGTTTTGTCGAAACGCCTCGCAAGGCCTGGGAGTTGAATCTGGGCGTGGCGCTGAGCGTGGCGCGCCTGTAGCTGCAGGCGGAAGCAGTTCCTCCTGCGCGGCAATGGCGGCGGAGGTCGGGTGGCCTGTTCACAAGAAAACGGCCTCTCGGCCTAATCAGAAAGTGCCAGGAGCTTCGCCAGGGTGCGGCGAAGCTCGTGTGGGTGGTGGCGAGGCGAGGGGCGGCGTGCAAGGGCTGCCCTAGGTCGGACTGTGGGTCGGAGGATGGGTTTGTTCGGTGGGGTTGCAGAGGGTGATGTGGGGGAAGTGGCAGGGCGGGGGTTGATCAGGGTGAGGAGGCGGAGGTCCTGCGGTGGTCGGCGAGCCGTGTGGGTTGCTGAGGTGATGGGAGCGGCTCGCCGGAGGATGGCCGGAGGCGGAGAAGGTGAGGGTGAATAGGAGCGGTCGAGGGTTTAATCAAATAAAAGACAGTGAGGAAAAGGAAGAGGGGGAGATGGGGAGGAGTTCTGACCTAGCTACGGGGACGAAAGGGGCCGGGGCAGGGCGACAGTCGTATCGACTGTCGCCGGAGAAGAAGATGCCCAGGGGAAGGGGCGGCGGCGAGCAGAGGGCTGGAGAGGCGCCAGCTGGGTACGGCGTGGCGCAGGAAGAGCAGGGGAGGAGGTCTCTGCTGCTGGTATTGCGGCAGAGCGAAGAGGAGGAGGAGGAGGAACCGCCGGAGCTGGTGGGCGTCTGCCGGAGGGAGAGGAGAAGAAAGTTGGGGGTTTTCTCCGTCAGACCCGAGCTGCCCCGGTCGGTGGAGCAACGGGGGGTATTTATAGGGATCAAACAGGGAGGAAGGCGGAGGGAGACGACGTGTCTCCCTCGCCGGAGGATGGCCGGAAACAAGAACCCATACCGTCCGTGCGTTCGTACGGCCGGTATGGTGGGTTACAACGACCAGGGGGGTGTCCCTGCGACGGCTGACGACGCAGGGCACCCCCGGTTTACTTGCCAGGTCCCCCACCTCACCCTGCGCGGCGCCATGCTCCGCGCAAGGTCGCCGGAGCATGGTGCTGGCAGGTTTTGCAGGGGGGACCTGATCGCAAAGAACGAAGGAGAGTTAGGGGCCAAAATGCGAGGGTTCAAAAGTTGAGGGCCAAAGAGTAAATATATGAGGACCAAAGTGTAAAGTCGGTCAAGGAGGTTTCTTCTTAGGCTCAAGTTTTTATACATGACTAATTAGGACCTAAGGAATCTGATGGTGAATTTCATTTCTATATTAAACCTTGTTTGACCGGTCAATTTACGCAAAAACCCAAATTAAGTTATTAATTGGGCATGGTTCTCAATGTAGGTCAAAATGGGTTCTGAAGGCCAAATTAAAGTTTCTAAACCCTAGAGATTATTTTTCTATGAATTTTAGAGGGTTTATTCTATTTTTACTTTGCCTCGAACCTTGTGAATTGAAGTGGGTTGTTTTAGGGTTACAGATTATCATTTAGTTTCTTGGAATTGCTGTAGCCCTTGCTAGATCATTTCATCCCACTTTTATTCTTATTAAGCTGCTTTGACCTATGTTTGGGCCCTGAATTACCCTGTATGCAGATTATACTGGTAAAATTGCATTTTTACCCCTTATGACTTGTTTTCTTCTTAAACTCAGAATTCTCTGAGTTAAGCCTTTCCTTGAGATATGTAGGAGCTTTTATCCTTTGTATTGGGTCAAAATGAGCTAGTTATGGCTCATGATGAGGTTCTCATCAATCCTTTATCCCAAGGACCCAAACCTGAACTTAAACCTCTTCCAGATCATCTAAAATATGTTTTCCTGGGATCTGATCAGACTTACCCTTTAATCATTAGCTCTCATCTAACCAAAACTCAAGAAAAGCAATTGATTCAAGTGTTGGGAAGAAATAGTAAAGTAATTGGTTGGACATTAGATGATCTAAAGGGAATCAGTCCTACTTACTACACCCACAGAATCTATACTGAGGATGGATCGAGACCCTACCAAGAAATGCAGAGATGGTTGAATCCTAACATGTGGGAGGTAGTGAAAAAGGAAATAATAAAGTGGTTAGACACAGGAATAATCTACCCAATCTCTGACAGCCCATGGATCAGTCCTATACAAGTGGTTCCTAAAAAAGCTGGCCTGACTTTGATTACTAATGATGATGAGGAATTGATTCCAACCCACATAGCTTCCTCTTGGAGACTCTATATTGACTATAGGAAGCTGAATAGTGCAACCAAGGAAGACCACTTTCCACTTCCCTTCATTGATCAAATCCTGGAAAGACTAGCTGGCCAACAATTCTTCTGTTTCTTGGATGGCTATTCTGGCTACAATCAAGTAGTTATCCACCCCGACGATCAAGAGAAAACCGCCTTCACATGTCCCTACAAAACATTTGCCTTCCGTAGAATGCCTTTTGGATATGCAATGCACCAGCAACCTTTCAAAGGTGCATGCATGCAATCTATTCAGACATGCTGGGTGATTGCATAGCAAGCTACGCCTATAAATATGTCATCTTATCTTATTTCCTAGCATTACCCATCCATTTTAGGTAGCCATACTTGCATTTGTAAATATTCATTTGCATGCATTTTTAAAGAGGGGAAGATAGTGAGAGCAAATGACCATTCAATCCACTTCAATTTCATAACAATCCATCCCATCTCAAACACGCATAATAATCAACATCTTCATTATGTGCTTGCATTGCAAATTCACCACCTTTATTTTATTTCATTCTTCCACCAACCGGCTGCATTTGTAGGGAGAGGCGCATGCTCCCTCATACCATTTGCATGGGGAGAAGTGCACTCTCTCTCCATAAAAGAGCATGCACCCCTCCCCTGCAGGGGGAGTTGGTGATCACCCTCACTTCCACCTCCAGCCATCCCTTCCACACCATCAGACACAGTACAGCCTCTCACTCTCTCCAGCCGGTTTGTGCACTCCCTCTCTTCCTTTCTCAGACATAGCTTCTCTTCTCACAAGTTGAGAAGAGGCACACTATGTGCAGGAGAAGCTCACCAAGGTCTCAGACCCTACGGTAAGCTCCATCACCGCCTAGCTCCTTTGTGATAGGTGGGGTGTGGTGGATTCCCTATTTCGACTTTTATTTGTGTTGCTGTGTTTGGTTCTTTGTTTCCTTTTTTTTCCATCTATTTCATCACCTTTGCCATTACTATAGGGCTTCAAGCTCTGAAGCTCAGCCGGAGCTACCGTGCTCTCTAGCCACCTTTCCTATGCATCTCTACAAGCCTCAGGCTCCCCTTTAAAGCTTCTCTGCACCTCCTACGCACTGCACCACCTCAACCAGTCACTTTCCAGCGTGCACACTATAGCACACTATTCACTTGTCACTACGTGACATTGTAGCCACTGGTAAGCTTCTCACTAGGCCAACGGCACCACACTCTCTCTCGTCAACACTACCGCCTCGACCCAGTCATCCCTAGTGCCCACTCTTCACCCTGCATTGCGAGCCTCACACACCCCCTGTTGACGAGGCAAAATCATGTTTTAAAATATGTTACGTTGTAATATAGATGAAATCACCATGAAAACAAATAAAAATTTATAGCTTGAAGATCAAAGTATCCAAGATCAAACACAGGGAGCAATTGGGTATTTAAAAACTTAAGAACACAAATCTCAATAAAAAGCAATAACTAATTCAACCAAAATTTAAGAGTAATGTTATGTAGAAATAATGCTCAAAAGAATTGGTCGTCTGATATTTTATCAGACGTCTTAAAAAAAATCTTGCTACAGTGCTTTGAATTGTAATTTTGGCCTTCTGTGTCTTCTCTTTCTCTTTCTCTTTGCTCTGCAATTGTTCTTCTTCTTCTTTTCTTCTTTGTCATTCCTTGTCTTCTTTCTTCTTCTGCTTGGTCGCACCCACTTCTCGCTTTCCTCTTTCCTTGCGTTCTTTCTTCTTCTGTGGCTAAGTCCCTACTCTTCTTCAGCAGCTACTTTCTTCTTCTCCTTCTTGGCTGCTCCTCTACTATAGTGCCTCTCTTTTCTTCTTCTCCTTTTTTCTTCCTTGCTGAGGCTACCTTCTTCCTTGCTAAATCCTTCAGCCACCACCTTCTTCTTCTCTTCTGTGCCTCTTCCTTGGCTCCTTCTTTCCTGCACAACACCATGTAGCAAAACCTACCCCCTACCCTCCCGCATCTCTCTCTATTTCTCTCTTCAGTACGCTCTCCCAGAGCTGGGTAATCGGGTCGAGTATCGTGCGCTTGGGTCCAGATGCACTGGCGTGGTGTAGTGCGTAAGGAGTGCTAGGTCTAGGTAATTCAGTCGGGTGCCAGGTCCGCAGGGGTAGGTCACAGACGAGGCATGTGGGCGTGGGACCTCACCCCTATGTGCTGGAGGTGATTAGCTGAAGGCACAAAAACAACTAATATCACACAGGTAGCTCGAAACTTATCGAGGTGGGACTAAAAGTCCCACTCGCTTCTTTGTGCGCTTCCACAAGGGATGTCTCCTAATTACTGTAGCTGCGGAGTGCTTTGGCCCTCGATATATGGTTGATGCGGTTCACGAAGGAAAGCCACACACCTAGGACTTGGTCTCCTGGAGTGGGGCCACCTGATGCAAGCTAACAAGCAAGCTTCACTTCTCTAATGGCGGCAAGGCTCAACCCTGGACGACACATGAACAGCCTTGCAGCTCTATCAAACAACAGGAAAACGTTCGTCGTATCACAGTAAAGGTGAGGTAGGGGTTGGCGTGGCTCAGAACGGCCTAGGCATGTGTGCCTAGGTCATATTGTGGCCGTGTGTGTGGGCTTGTTCAGTGGAAGTGTGGGGTGTGTGTGGCGGTTAGTGGAGGGGCAGAAAGTGAGCAGTGGGTGATGGTGGAGGTGAAGAGGTTGGTGGCGAGACATGTGAAGGTGTGCAGTGATGGATGCATCTCGGTGGAGGTCAGCGGGAGATGACGATGATGAGGGTGGACAGTGGTAGTGGTTTACGGAATAAAAGGAGGGAAAAGAAAGAGTAGGAGAGGAGAAACTTATCTGTGGTGATTGGAGCGAAGGGGAGGTGGAGGAGATGAACGACACACATGTGCCATTGTGGAGAAGACGGCCCTGAGGTGGAGATGACAGCGATGAGGAGAGGGATGTAGGTGCGAGCGTAGGTATGGTGCGATGCGGAAGAATGAGGCGGAGAAGACTCTACCACTGGTTTGTGGCAGAGCAACGAGAAGAGGGAGGAAAAGTTGCCGGAGCTTGCGGGCTACTTGGCAGGAGAGGGGAAAGAGGAATTTTGGGGGATTCTTCGGCCAAATCAAGCTTGGGGGATGCGTAGAGGACTGGGGGTCCATTTATAGTCGCTGGCAGAGCTTCTTGTGCTTGGAGGGCAAGCCTTCCAGTGCAAACTCCTCGTCAGAGATGGAAGGTGTTTAGGGTACCGAAATCTCTCGAGCATTCGCACGAGAGATTGGGCATAGATTTGATCTAGAGATCGCGTTCAAACGATAGAGAAATCCTCAGAGAATCTCCCTTCCAAATCTAGGAGGAGATCTCTGAGGATTTTCGGAGATATCAGCCTTGAATCCTCACCGGAGATATGTGCCATTGTGGAGTAAAGTGCAGTTGAAGACAACTGTAAGTGTTTCCCCATTCTTTCCCCCTCCATAGATTTCATTTGCCACATTAAATCCAAATTCCAATTAACCTACGTGTTTGCATAAATCTTAGGAATAATTTGGTTGTTTGGATTTCCACTCACATTCATTCCACCTTCATTCATAAAAAAAATAATAACAAAAAGATAATCTTGTGGGGTAATTTCCAACAAACACACAATACACACCCACATTCAAGGCACTTGATCAACTTGATTTGTTTTCTACTCAACCAGGTTCTGATCTGTGGAACCGGTACACATAAAGCAACACATAACAGAGTAGAAATCATTCAAGGTTAACCATCTTTGAGTGCCTAACTTAGTGGTGCAATTGTGGCCAATTGTTTGAGTTGTTTGGGCCGCACCATTTTATTTAAAACCAACTCATCAAGTAGTTCCTCTTTAGGGTTTTCAATCTAGGTATACTCCAGGCACTCCACTTTCTTTCTGATTTTAAAGGAAAACTATCTTCACCCGTGTTTTACAACTTGGTTTGCCTAGAAACTTCATTGCAATTCACCTAATTTGAAACCCTAAAAGCTACTTAAGCAAGATTTGAACATTAAAATTCACGCATAATAAATAATCTTGCTTGAAAACCCTGGTTGTGCACGCACTTACACAAATCTCAATCAATCATTAAGGGCACAACCCATTGTAAGGGCCCATCACATTCCATAAGCACCACAATCCCAGGCCTTAATAAAATTGAGTAGACGTTAGCCTTAAGGTTTGATTCGCTCTTCAGGGCCTAGTCTGAGATTATTTTTGATTAACCTACTTGTACTGATTAATCTGATGTCTAGCTAGGGGAGCAGAGTCAAACGATCGCGGCTGGGGGGTACACTAGGAACCGGAGGCGAAAGCCAAAGGAAGAACCTTCTCCCCAGTCCCTCCTTCTAACTGCTTGGATTAAACAGACGCAAGTAAAGTAAATCACTTACAGTCTTAAGGCTGGTTTTGGGAGTCAGTAGATCCTTAGGCTACCCGAATTAAGGACAGCCTTGTTTTGTTGTGTTGCAGGGTCCATATCCCCTGTCCTTCCGACCTTCTCCTAGTTTATGCTGGGAAGACGGTCATTGAATCCCCGATTGGAAGGACCATTAGAACATTCTAGGAGGCGCACGTTAGATTTTGGTCAATTCGATCCCATGGCCGAACAACAGCCACCTCTGCTTGAAAATCCACAGGAAGAATTTAGAAGGCAGCTGGAACAAATGCAGAGAATGCAAGAATGGTTCCAGAGAATGCAGGGCGCTCAGCCCTTGAAGGATTTTTATGATCCTTCGAATTACGGGGAACGTCCCGGCGTCCAGATTCCAGTCGGTGACGTAGAAATCAAGCCCCAGGTGTTAAGCCTGATTAAACATTATCATGGGCTTGGCTCCGAAGATCCGTTTCAGCACTTGGAGGATTTGACCACTTTGGTCCAGACCACCAAGGCTCGAAACGTTAACGAGGAGCAAATGATCATGAGGCTCTTCCCCCACTCTCTTAGGGATAAAGCCGCGCATTGGTATAGGACAATAGGAAGACCAATTACAACTTGGAATGAGTTGAAATCAGCCTTTCTGAAGAAATTCTTCCCAGTCGGTCGTACCAATGCTTTGAGATGGGCAATCACTACTTTTACCCAACGGCCGGGGGAGCAGTTTCATGTGGCCTGGGAGCGATTCCAGGACTTATTGCGGAGGTGTCCAAACCACGAGGTGACGAAATGCCAACTTGGGCAGGTCTTCTATCATGGGTTGAATGAGCAACTCAGAAACCATGTGGATGCTTCTTGCGGAGGCAATTTCCTCAATAAAGATGCAGATAGCGCACATGATTTATTTGAGGAAATAAGTGAGAATTCAATTAAGCATGCCTCATGGATACTTTTAACCGGTCCCAGCAACCCAGATCAAATGTCAATGAAGTCCAGGACTCTCATTCACTTGATATGGAATTGATTTGTAATAAACTTGATAAGGTGGACTTGGTTGCTAAAAGAATGGAAGAGTGGATGGCTGGCAATTCTATGAACAACTCTCAATCCACTCAATCCCAAAATTCGGGATTCCATTCCCCACGAGCTCCTTCTGGATGGGAGTTCGTGAATCAACTCGATGTGACTCAATCTATGAGTCAGCATTTCTCGGAACCCCACGGGTTCCCAACTGGGGCCTTTGATCCCAGTTTTTCTGATCCTTCCCTTTCTTTCTCTCCATCCTCACCCTATGAGGATGTCTGTGCTGTACAAGAGAATGTTAGATCCAACCCCTACTCGAATGCCTATAATCCAGGTTGGAGAAACCACCCTAACTACTTTTGGAAAAATCCAGGACAACAAACCCAATTCCGACCCAGCAACTATGCTCCGCAACGTCCAATGGGTCAGGGTCAAGTATATACTCAGTTGCCTCCAAATCAGGTCAATCAGCCAACTTGGAATGCCCGCAACCCGCAGGGCAGGCTGATTTGAACAGTCAAATGGTAGAGATGCAAGGATCTATGCTCCAGCTTATGCAGCAAATGAAAAACTCGCTGGACAACTTGCAATCCGGGCTCATTGCTAACTCTCGTCAACCCGGATCTCTACCATCCCAACCCGTACCCAACCCGCGAAACATTATAAATTCGGGCAATCAAGCCCAAGGGTACGGAAATCAGAGGGACCCGCACGCACATGCTCAGGTGGTTGAGCAGGGTTCCTCGTCTTCTTCTTCTGCTAATCAACAATTCATGATCAATCAAGCCCCTCCAATCTTTCCTAACCCTCCCAAGACCCAAATTCTTATGCTTCTGCAAATTCTGTCACTTTGAGGAGTGGTAAGAAGACTCAGGATCCACAACCACACTATTCTGATCTTTTGAATCCTGAAGAATCTGAGGAGAGAGAGGAGAATTCTAGAGAAGAAATCAAGGCTCAGGAACCTGATTCCAAAGATCTAACTAATGTTCCTTTTCCTGAAGCCTTAGCCAAAGCAAAGAAGAAGAAGTCTGCTGATAGCAATGAGGAGCTTCTGAATTTATTTAAGAATGTTGAGATCAATATTCCGCTCCTTGATGCTATCAAGCACATACCTGCTTACGCAAAATTTTTAAAGGAATTATGTACA
Source organism: Thalassia testudinum (assembly GCA_037157565.1). Lineage (NCBI taxonomy): Eukaryota > Viridiplantae > Streptophyta > Magnoliopsida > Alismatales > Hydrocharitaceae > Thalassia > Thalassia testudinum. The sequence continues at coordinate 122,026,835 of JAZHRO010000014.1, read as the reverse complement.
CAAAAGCGTAAGTCGAGAGAATCTGTTCCAAGGAAGGTGGTACTCTCTGAGCAGGCTAGCTCTGTTATCCTGCACTACCTCCCTCAGAAAAAGCGAGATCCTAGTGCTCCTTTGATTTCTTGCATTATCGGAGATTGCACATTTGATAGAGCACTTTTGGATCTCGGTGCATCCATCAACCTAATCCCAACTTCTCTTTATGAGAAGTTTGGGTTAGGTGAACTTCGGCCAACTTCAGTAACGCTACAGTTAGCGGACCGTTCGGTCACAAACCCGCGAGGTGTTATTGAAGATGTTATAGTTAAGGTCAAGGATTTCTATTTTCCTATAGATTTCCTTGTCCATGACATGGATGTACCAGATAATCTGAGGAACACGCCCATCATTCTGGGGCGTCCGTTCCTGGCTACCGCAAAGGCCAACATTAATTGTGAAAGCGGTAGCATGGAAATCGCCTTTGGGGACCAACGAATGAAATTGGATATTTTTAAGGAGATAAACAAATTTGAGGATTGTGGATTTATTGAGGAACTTGATGAGGATAATGTTAATATTGAAACTTGTTTGACAGTTTCTTCAATTGAAAGTTCCTCTTTGGTTAATGAATTTGACCTGCAACCCTCTGAACTAACATCTTCGGAAGAGGTTACTGATTTTGTTCACTCAAAACCTCTTCCTCTTATTGAATCTTCAGCATCTACCCTACCATCAATCATTACCCCACCCCAGCTTGAATTGAAACCATTGCCCGAGAATTTAAAATATCAATTTCTAGGACCACAGAATACGCTCCCTGTGATTATTAGTGCTAAATTGACAAAGGAGCAAGAGATTAAATTGATTAAGGTCCTAAAGGAACATAAGGAGGCAATTGGTTGGACCATTCATGACCTCTGGGGGATCGAGCCATCTTACTGTAATCATAGAATATTTTTGGAAGATGGATCCCACCCTTCTCGCCAGATGCAGAGGAGATTAAATCCAAATATGCGAGAAGTGGTCAAAAAGGAAATCATCAAGTGGCTCAATGCAGGAATTATTTATCCAATCTCTGACAGTCCCTGGGTAAGTCCCGTTCAGATTGTTCCAAAGAAAGCCGGGATTACTGTTGTGACTAATGAGAGAGGTGAATCTGTCACAACTCGTTCAGCTTCCTCTTGGAGAGTTTGTATTGATTACAGGAAGTTGAACACAGCCACTAAAAAGGATCATTTTCCCCTACCCTTCATTGATCAAATCTTGGAAAAATTAGCTGGGCAGAAGTACTTCTGTTTTCTTGATGGCTACTCGAGATATAATCAAGTTCCTATCCATCCCGGGCATCAGGAAAAAACTACTTTCACCTGTCCCTACGGAACCTTTGCTTTTCGTAGGATGCCTTTTGGGTTATGCAATGCACCTGCGACTTTTCAAAGGTGTATGCTAGCCATATTTTCCGACATGGTGGGAGAGTTTATGGAAGTCTTCATGGATGATTTCTCTATTTTCGGAGAATCATTTGACTCTTGTTTGGCTAATTTAGAAATGATTCTTAAGCGATGTATCAAGACACGACTGGTCCTTAGCTGGGAAAAGAGTCATTTCATGACCCAAGAAGGCATCATTTTGGGTCATGTAATCTCTGAACGGGGAATTGAAGTGGACAAAGCTAAGGTTGATGTTATCGCTAAACTTCCTCATCCCACATCTGTTAAACAAATCAGATCATTTCTTGGCCATGTGGGATTTTATCGAAGATTCATCAAGAATTTTTCGAAGGTTGCTCGACCTTTGAGCAATCTTCTTGCCAAAGAAACGCCGTTTGTTTTTGACGAATCATGTCGAAAGGCATTTGATTTTCTGAAAACGGCAGTCACCTGTGCTCCAATTTTGCAACCACCAATTTGGATAGCCCCATTTGAGATCATGACCGACGCTTCTGATTACGCAGTCGGGGCTGTCCTGGGTCAGAAAATTGACCGAAAGCCCTCTGTCATTTACTACGCTAGTAAAACTCTGGATGAAGTCCAGAGGAATTATACTGTTACTGAAAAGGAATTACTAGCTGTAGTATTTGCTTTGAAAAAATTCAGGGCTTATCTCTTGGGGTCTCATGTTATTGCTTATACCGACCACTCGGCCTTGAGACATCTCTTGGCTAAAAAGGATGCTAAACCCCGGCCTATTCATTGGATTCTTCTTCTTCAAGAATTTGATCTTGAAATCAAGGATAAAGTCGGGGTACAAAATGTGGTAGCGGATCATTTGTCGAGACTCCTAGGTGATTCCTCTTGTCCGGATATTCCGAATGCTGACACTTTTCCAGATGAAACCATTCTTACAGTTTTAGGTGTCCACTCCCCATGGTTTGCTGACATTTTTACTATTTGGCCGTTGGTCAAATCCCCCAGCATTGGACCAAGCAACAACGAGATTGACTCAAATCTGAGGCCAAATACTACTTTTGGGAGGACCCTGAACTGTATCGCATCGGCTCTGATCAGATTATTTGCCGGTGCATACCGGAGAATGAATTCAACAGTATACTCGAGTTTTGCCATGCATCTGGGTGTGGTGGACATTTCTCCGGAAGAAAGACGGATGCAAAAATCTTGCAATCTGGCTTCTATTGGCCGTCTTTATTCAAGGATGTCCAGGATTTCTCAAGGTCATGTTCTCGATGTCAGGCACTCGGGAGCATAACTAAGAGAGACATGATGCCCCTAAACCCTATTCTTCCTGTCGGAATTTTCGATGTTTGGGGCATCGATTTCATGGGACCCTTTATCCCTTCATTTGGACATCAGTACATTCTTGTTGCTGTTGATTATGTGTCCAAATGGATTGAGGCAATTCCCACCCGAACCAATGACCACAAGGTGGTCATCAATTTTGTCAAGAAAAATATCTTCAGTAGGTTCAGGATTCCGAGGGCTATCATCAGTGATGGTGGCACTCATTTTACTAATGCCCAATTCCGAAATTTATTGGCCAAATACGGGGTTAATCATCGAATTTCCACACCTTACCATCCCCAAACGAATGGACAAGCCGAGATCTCCAATCGAGAGATCAAGAACATTATGCAAAAAACGGTTAGGCCTGATCGCAAGGATTGGACTCAAAAGCTTGAGGACGCTCTTTGGGCCTACCGTACGGTGTATAAAACGCCCATCGGCATGTCTCCATTCCGTTTGGTGTATGGAAAGGCGTGTCATCTACTCATAGAGATTGAACACAGGGCATTCTGGGCAATCAAACAATGCAATCTAGATCTACATCTAGCTGGGAAGACCAGGAAACTCCAACTATCTGAGTTGGAGGAGCTTAGAAATGATTCTTATGAGAACGCTAAGATCTACAAGGCTCGGACCAAAGCTCTACATGATCAAATGATTTCCCGCAAGAGCTTTGAGCCAAACCAGAAGGTCTGGTTATTCGATTCTAAACTTAAGCTCTTTCCTGGTAAACTTAGATCTAAATGGAATGGCCCATTCATAATTGATCAGATTTTTCTAAATGGTGCCGTTCAGATTTCTGACCCAAAGACGGGTAACACCATTAAAGTCAACGGTCAACGTCTGAAGCCTGTTGTTGACTGTAATCTTCCAGAACCCGTTTCAGACTCTGTTGCTCTAGCCATTCTGTGACTTCTTTGGCTGGACTTCGCCTAGCTGGCGGCATTAAACTCAGCAATTGTAAATATGACACAAAGCTGATATGAGCTTCATATCCAGGTGACATCTTTCATATTCTACCCTCTCTTTCATGTCTCTTTTTCAATGAGGACATTGCATCAGCTAGGCATGGGGGGGTGGATTCATTCTTGAATTATTTGGTCAGCCTTGTGAAATCCATGTAAATTGTTTCTCTTCTTATAAAAAAGAAAAAAAAAAAAGGAAGGATTAGTTGGACATTAGGACTTTTCAATCCTAAGAAATTTTACATTAGAATCTGAATACAAAGACCTCTCAGGTCTTTGGACTTAATTAGCCTGTGTATCCACTAAAATGTGGATTTATCTTTGAGTCCTCGCCATTTTAATTCTATTATAATTGGAATAAATAAGTTTGGGTGATAAGTACACGACTTATTAACCCGCCCTCTGATTTGAGGGAATTTTGAGTTTTAAGCATCTACACACTTTCTTTGCACTGATTCGTTATTCGACGATTCTAACGGAAATTGGGTAGCTAATGAACCTTCTAGGGTGATATGGCTGGCAAGTTATTGTGGGTAACAGCCCATAGGTAGGTTGTCCAGAGCCCAGTCATTGGACCTTTCTCTTTTTGCTGCGTTTAGGTAAATCTCAGATCAGGGAAAACACCTACTTAAAAAAAAAAAAAAAAATCAAAAAGGAGAAAAGAACAAAAAGAAATAAGCCACACTTCGCCGCACGAGTATGGCTGGCAAGTTGTCGGTGGTAACAGCTCATCGACCGGTTGTCCAGAACACAGCTCAGAAAATGCACTAAAAATTCCCAAAACACTTAGGAAGAAGCGGAGAAGTAGAATAAATCGGGGAGATATACACTGGATTCACCCTTGTGTTGACCCCGTTAAAAAATAAAAGTAGGGAGAAAGCTACCGGTTGTAAAGATACACCTTTAGGCAGAATTCTTTTTGAGGTCACCTAGAGGCGTAGAAATCCGAAGTCCGTTCTAATTGTCGGTTAACGAGTCTATCACAATCACAGTAAGATGCTTAAAACTTAGGGTTCTCATCAAATCTTGGGTGAGTTGAATGGCCGTAGAAAGCCACTCTTAAACCCTAAAATTTGAAAATCCAAAAAAAAAAAAAATTAGAAAAGAGTAAAATGAAAAAGAAATTTTTCTTTGAATAAGGCGAGGGCTTGAGGCGGTCTGCATTTTGGTCGATACCCAGGCACTGTTGTGTCTTTGAAAGTTCAGTTCCTAAGTATACAATTTCTTAATGATTGAAAATAACTCAGGTCCAAATAATCTAACCTAATTCTTTTATAAATAGCATATAGTTTTTGCTAGGGACTAGCAAAAGATAGGCAAGGGGGTATGATGTAAACACATTTACACTACTTAAAATGTCTATTTATGCATGTTCTTAAGCATAGGATTGCATTTCATGATATAAATATTGCATAACATGCATCATCTCGCATTTAGAGTAGTTTGAATAAAATGGAGGTTAATTGTCGCCTTTTATGTGCTTGGACAGGGAAAAAATTTTATCGGGGCCTCGGATCAAGGATCCAACCGTATGGATGTGATCAGGGCGACGATTGGAGTTCAACGACTCCAAGATCGCCCTAATCAGGCATCCGTAGCATCAGATAGAGACCGGGGAACCCTAGAAGATCAAGGGCCAGGATGGTGTAAATCCGCACTTCAGATGACAAATCTGATCGCACGGATGAATTCGGATCGACGATCGCAGCCCAACGACACAAAAATCGAGTCAATCCGACATCCGTGGCACCATCTACAACTTCCATAAGATGGACGGCCAAGATGGCGCCACGTGGCGCCATCTCAGCCTCCAAAATGGCCGCTGGCATTTTGTGAAGGCCCCCGCCCGATCGCTGTCCACCGTCAGATGGAGATCCAACGGCTGTGGCCGCCCGGCGCTTAAAACGTGCGCTCGACCATCCGCGCCCCGCAGCGTAACGGTCGAGCGCGGGGCGCGGGTTCGAGCCACGGCGAGTGGATTGGAGGCGCGGGTTATTGAGGCGCGTGGAGCGTCGGATGGAGATCGTGCGGGCGCCCGATAGCGCCGACGCGCGATTGGATGCCTCGCGTAACGCGCGATCGCACGGGCAGGAGGGCGGGTTGCAGCGGGTGCGGACGCGATTTAAGCCGTCCGATCTCGCGATCGGACGACTGAGACTTCGCGGACGTGCGTTGGGGTTACGCACGCGGGCTGCCAAGCGGGCGCGCGTGGGCGCGGCGGCGACGGCCACGTCGGGGCTTTAGTGACGGATTTATCCGTCAGTAAAGACCCCTTATTTATTATTTTGAAGATGTAATGTCCATTTTGCCCCCACTCCTTGCAACTATAAAAGGAGACCCCCTCCATACGAAATTTTCATCCCTTCTTTCTCCTCTCTACCCCTCCAAAGCTCAAGAGAAGCTTGTCCCACACCCGGGATGCTTCTCGCGAGATAAAGTCCAATTTTCGTTCCCCTTCGGAAGTGGATCCCGCGACGACGACGGCGTGCTGCTTCGTTCCCGTTCTTCTGCTTCGTCCTCCTTCGTCCCTCTTCGTTCTCCTTCGTCCAGGCGTCGTCCCGTCCGGCTCGTCCTCCAAGCAACCATCGAGGAGGATTTCTCTCTCCCTATTATTTTTACCTTCTTCTAGTATAGATTTACTGCTTTCTAGATTAATCTACTCGTCCTCCAAGCAATCGTCGAGGAGGACATTTCTCTCTCCATTCTTTTAATGCTTTCTAGAGTAAATTTATAGCTTTCTAGAGTAATTGTTTTATGCTTTCTAGTTGTAATGAACAATCTCTTCAATACAAAAATATCTTGTTTATTCTACATCTCATTTTGATTTCTCTGTGTAATATTCTCTTTCTCTCTTACTCTTTCTCTCTCTTCTATTTATTGTAAATAATTAGATGGTTCTAAATTGAATTATTCTGTAACAAATAAAAAGAAACGCGTAGTTTTTAAATCAAACGTTCACCTCCCTGTGTTCGACCCGGAATTTTAATTTCGGTATAAATTTTATTTGTTGAACACGAATTCTTCGCTTTCGAACTACAACGACAGGTTTTCCAAAACCAATCTCATTAGCGTAGGTTCGTAATCGTTCAACAGTCCTTCTTGGCCTTCGGCCAATCGAATGGGATCTGATGTGATGCCAAGTAGTTCACTATGTCTGCGAACCATGGAAGCCCTGTATTGATAGTTAGGAGGTGCTCATCAGGAAAGTGTTCTATGATGGGTCCAGAAGGGTCAATGATCTAGGAAGGAAGGTGGGACAAGTGATCAGCTACCATGTTCTATTTTCCCACTTTGTCATGAATCTCGAGGTAAAATTCTTATAATAACAAGATCCGTCGGATTAATCGAGGTTTCGCATCCTTCTTGGCAAGGAGATGCCTCACAGCCATGTGATCCGAGTAGATGATAACATGGGAACCCAGGAGGTATGATCTGAATCTTTCTAGGGCAAATACTATAGCTAGCAGCTCTTTCTCAGTAACCGTGTAGTTACACTAAGCTTCATCTAGTGTTTTGCTGGTGTAGTAAATGACCACAGGTTTCCCATCAATTTTCTGCCCCAAAATCGCTCCTACAGCGAAGTCAGATACATCGCACATGATCTCAAAGGGTTGAGACCAATCAAGGGACTGTAGGATCAAGGCTTGGGTAACTCGGTCACGAAGGATCTCAAATGCTTGAGTTCATTCCTTGGAGATTTCGAAAGCCACATCCTTGGAGGGAAGAGTAGTCAGGGGGTGCATGATTTTTGAAAAATTAGGGATAAATCGACTATAAAAATTGACTTGCCCCAGAAAAGATCGGATGTCATTAATCGAGCTATGCATAGGGAGTTTGGAAATCAAGTTAACCTTGGCTCGATCAACTTGGATGCCTTTCTCCGAAATTAGATGTCCCAGGACAATTCCCTCAGGCACCTTGAAATGGCTATTTTCCCAGGAAAGAGCCAAATCCACATCGATGCACCACCTGAGTATTTGGACCAAGTGCTGGAGGCAATCGTCAAATGATGCTTCGAAAACTGAAAACTCATCCATGAAGACTTCCAGATAATCACCTACCATATCTGAGAATATGGCAAGCATCCACCGCTGAAAGGATGCAGGTGCATTGCAGAGACTGAAAGGCATCCTTCAGAATGCGTACGTCTCGAAGGGGTAGGTGAACATGGTCTTTTCTTGGTCCTTTGGATGGATTGCCACCTGGTTGTAACCGGAGTACCTGTCAAGAAAGCAGAAGAACCTATTTCCCACTAGTTTCTCGAGGATCTGATCAATAAACTGTAGTAGGAAATGGTCCTTGTATGTGGAGGAATTGAGTATTCTATAATCATTGCAGACTCTCCATGAGTTAGCTATTCAGGTAGGTATGACCTCTCCGATTTTAGTCATGACGATGGTGAGTCTGGTATTCTTAGGCACAACCTGGATTGGACTCACCCAGCGACTGTCGAAGATCGGGTAGATGATCTCCATTTTCACGACCTCTTGCAGGTTAGGGTTTAAACGTCTCTGCATCTCTCGTGAAGTTTGTGCGCCCTCTTCTGTGTAGATTTGATGTGTGCAATACGAGGGGCTTATGCCAGTCAAGTCATCTAGAGTCCATCCAATGGCTCTACGATGTTGCTAGAGAGCAGTAATCAGACAGGATTCCTAGTTAGGTGTGAGGTAGGAGCTGATAATCACAGGAAATGTCTGATTGGAACCCAAAAAGACGTACTTCAGATGCTCGGGAAGGGGCTTGAGTTCCATAACAGGATTATTAGCAGCAGCAGGCGGTTCGGGGTCTGTATCGGGAACAAGGGTTAGAGTTATGGGTATGTCTAGATCAGGTTCATACTCCTCAAATTGCGAGTTTTGATCTCCTAGTGGTTGATCAGGGATAATCAGGTTGTCCTCAACATGCGATTCATCAACCACGGCTTTGATATCACATATTTGCTCTATAACCCTGCAATTAATCCCTTGTTGGGCCTTAAAGATGTCAATCTTCAGAGTGTGATTCCCAAATTTTAATTCTATTTAGCCATCCTCACATTTTATGTTGGCCCTAGCAGTGGCCAAAAAAGGTCTCCCTAATATAATTTGTGTATCCCTTGGGTTCTCAGGTGCATCCATATCCAGAACTATGAAATCCACCAGGAAGTAGAAATCTCGCACCTTAACAATGACATCCTCGAGTATTCCTTTAGGTGACTTGATGGATCGATCGGCTAACTGCAACGTCACCTTAGTTGGTTTAAGTTCGAACTCTTCAAGGTGGTCAAGGAGGGATGTTGGTATTAGATTTATGGAGGCACCTAGGTCTAGCAAGGGTCTATCAAATTAGGTTTCACCAATTTTACATGAAATTAGAGGAGTTCCTGGGTCTTTAGCCTTGGGTAGGAGTTTACTCAAGATTACAGAGCTGGCTTGCTCTGACAGTACGATCGAATTCCTACATTCGATTCACGGCATATGCTTGGGTGTACATACGTCTTTTAGGAATCTTGTGTAACCTAGTATGTGGCAGATTGCATCCATCAAGGGGATGTTTATCTGGACCTATTCAAAGAGCTTGACCAGATCCTCCTCAGGAGCCACGGGTTTCGTTATCCTTTTTCCTTTGGCCAAGGCCTCAGGAAATGGAACCCTAGTTGGTTCCTCTAGAATAGGTCCAGGTTCTTGATCTAGGATAGGGGTATCCTAGATAACCATCCTAGGGTTTTGGCTACTACTAGGCTTAGAGTGGTTTGGATAGTGTGGGTCTTGGGTTGTTTCACCAGTACGAGTTATTACGGAGTTTAATCCTACCTGGTTTTGGTTTGGGTTTGGTAAGAAGGGTGGTTGCTACTGAAATCCCGCATAAGATGTCAAGGCTTCCATCCCGTCCGGTGATGGAACTGAAGGGGCCTGATAAATCATATGTGTGTGGCCTGAATTTGGGTCCATAATGTACCTCTGGGTCAGCACGTTATTTGGGTTTGGTAGAGGTTACGAAGGAAGGGTGCCAGGTTGGCGGGATTTGCCATTTGGGCTAGTTGATTGCGAACCTCTGTGATCTCGTTCTTGTGCTATTTTTGCATTGCCACATTCATCTTTTGAATATCAGCTAGTGCTTGAAGGATAAGAGTCATTTGATCCTAGTTTGCCCCAGATTGATAGGTGGGATTGGGCCATGGCTGAGGCGGCTGATATGGATGAGGAGCTTGTGGACGGGGTTGATAAGGTGGTCATTGAGTCCGAGAATTTCTCGTCCACTGGAAGTTGGGATGATTTCACCATCCAGGGTTGTAGGTATTGGAGAATGGATCATTCCGGATGGCATTGAGGTCCTCACAGGTTTGAGGAGCCTTGGGAAAGTTAGAATACGAGAGTTCAGAGTTCCCCCAACTAGAATAGAGTGGATCGGAGGTCCCTCTAGTCCGAGAGTCAGACGGGGGTGGATACGGGTCCATCCCCTAAGAAGATTGGTGATAAATGTTCTGCACAGTTTCCCTCGCAAGAGGTGGCCGTGCAAAAGAGTTTTGCATAGAGGTGGATCGCTGCAGATGCCAAGTCAGCTCGTCCACCTTTTTCTCTATGATAGAAACCTTGTCCAACCGACTGGCCATCAGTTCCAGGTCGACAGATGTGGACAAGTCCTGGGACTGATGTGTTCCCCTAAGATTAGTCGATGCGTGGGCATTCGTCTGGTCGAATAAGCCCATGGAGTCATTATTGATGGAGTTCTCGCACATGTTTTTGAGAATCTCCCACACCATGTCCTCATGTTGATCCATGATGTTTCCTCCGCAAGTTGCATTGACAAATAATCGAATGTCTTCACGAAGTCCTTGGTAAAAAGATTGGACTTGTTCCCATTTATGAACTTCGTGATGGGGGCAATTTCACATGAGATCTAAGAATCGGTCCCATGATTCATGAAGAGGTTCTCCCATTTGTTGGGTGAAATGAGTGACTTGGTGGCGCAAGGCATTTGTCCAGCCAATGCGAAAGAACTTCTTCAAAAATTCGGACTGAAGTTCATCCCATGTGTTGATTGGACGAGTCGGAGTTTGATACCAATGAGTAGCCTTGTCCATGAGGGAGAAAGAAAGCATTTTCATGAGCAGAATATCCTGGTTTTGTGCATTTGACCCAAAGGTCTGGGCCAGATGCTTGAGCTGTTTAATGTGCTGGAATGGATCCTCAGAGTTAAGCCCATGGAATTTTGGTATGGCATGAATCATATTGTGCTTGAGTTCCGAATTAGGACCTCCAACCGGGATTTCGACTCAAGGCTCAATTGCCACTACAGTGGGATTATAGTGATCTCGCATCATTGGACGCTGTGGTGGGTTTACAAAGTTTTGGAAGAGATCATTTTGGTGCTGAAGCTGGTGCTCAAGGTTGTTCTTTTCTTCAATGGGTTGTGCCATGATGGAAGAAGGAGAACTTGGTTCTGAATCATAGGAAAGGTCTATGTGGTGGGGTTGCAGCACAAACAAGGGCGTCGAGGCTTGGCCTTAGTGAGAATGAATTTCTAAAGGAGGTCTTAAGGATAGTCTTAAGGACCTCCTACCAAACATGCACCGAAGGATGTGATGAGATCAGAAGGTACTGGACCCAATCGAGGCACCCAAAAATTTTTAGGTGACTATAGAGGTTCAGGGCGAATGATACCCCTTAGTCAGAAAGGTCGTCCACTTGAGAAGTACCTAGACAGCCAGAGAGGGAGAGTCCCACAACGACCCCTACACGGTAGAGAGTCCCCACGAGGTACAAGGTTTCCCCTACCCGACCTCTCTTGTCACTTAGATTCCAGGTAGACCAGAATGGGGACCTTGACCTCTTAGGTCTACCTTTTTTAATTAAGATCAAGGTGCTTAGGGTTCCACTTGAACTTTAGGCATTTCTGAGTGTAAAAGGTAACCTAATTTTAAGGTTGGTTGACCCAAGGGATCAACTTCACCTCTTTGTTCCTTTGAGAGCTTTTGAGTCCTTTTTTTTAGGGTTCAAATGGATTAAGGGCCTGATTTTCTTAGGATTTCTCTTGTATAGATCTTTTCAAACAGGGCTTAAGCACACCTCTTTTTGAATTTTTTGCTTCTTTGTTTAAGAGAAGATGTGTCTCTAAAAACCATAGCTTTGCAATCCTTAGGTTGGCTCTAATTGCACCAATTTAGTTGCCTCAAAAATTGGTATCTAGGGCTCAATTAAGAACGTTTTAGCCCTACTTCCCTTAATTGGATGTGCAGTTCAAGATGTGTTGAAATGAAAATCAAGCAACTTTGGTGAATTACTAAATATTGAAATAGGTAGTAGCCCTAGATTGATTTTTCTTTTTTTTTTTTCTTTTCATACTTTGAGGGGATTAAGAGAGATGGCTAACGAAAGTTACCTGTTCCTTAGTGGGGTTGTTGTGCGGCTACTCTTCTTTTCTCAGCTTTCCCTAAGACAAACACAACAAAAGAGAGAAATTAAGTCAGTATTGAATCAGAAGTTGTGATCAAATGCTTCTAAAATGCCCGTTGCTCCTCGGCAACAGTGCCAAAATGTTGCCGAGGAGAAATAGTGTTTTAAAAGATGTCACGTTGTAATATAGATGGAATCGTCACGAAAACAAATAAAAATTTATAACTCGAAAATCAAAGTATTCGAGGTCGAACACAAGGAGCAATTGGGTATTTCAAAACTTAAGAACACAACTCTCAATAAAAACAATAACTAATTCAACCAAAATTTAAGAGTAATGTTATGTAGAAATACTGCTCAAAAGAATTAGATGCCTGATATTTTATCATATGTCTTAAAGAAAATCTTGCTACAGTGCTTTGAATTATGATTTTGGCCTTCTATGTCTTCTCTTTCTCTTTCTCTTTATTCTGCGGTTGTGCTTCTTCTTTGTCTTTCCTTGTCTTCTGTCTTCTTCTGCTTGGTCACTCTCGCTTCTCTCTTTCTTCTTTCCTTGCCTTCTTTGTTCTTCTGTGGCTAAGTCCCTGCTTCTCTTCTTCACCAGCTACTTTCTTCTTCTGCTTGGTCGCTCCTCTGCTATAGTGCCTCTCTTTTCTTCTTCTCCTTATTCCTTCCTTGCTGAGGCTACCTTCTTCCTTGCTAAGTCCCTCAGCCACCACCTTCTTCTTCTTTGCTGCACCTCTTCCTTGGCTCCTTCTTCTTTCATGCACAACAACACGCAGCAAAACCTACCCCCTACCCCTCCCACGTCTCTCTCTCTATTTCTCTCTTTCGTACGCTCTCCCAGAGCTAGGTAATCGGGACGAGTATCGCGCTCCCGGGCCCATACGCACCGGCGTGGTGTGGTGCGTGAGGAATGCTAGGTCTAGGTAATCGGGTCAGGTGCCAGGTCCGCGGGGGCAGGTTGTGGACGAGCCGTGAGGGCGAGGGACCTCACCCCTGTGTGGTGGAAGCAATTAGCTGAAGGCACAAAAACAAGTTATATCACACAGGCCGCTCGAAACTTATCGAGGTGGGACTAAAAGTCCCACCCGCTTCCTCACACGCTTCTGCAGGGGATGTCTCCTAATTGCTGCAACTGCGGAGTGCTTTGGCCCTCAATAGATGGCTGATGCAGTTCGCGGAGGAAAGCCATGCACCTGGGACTTGGTTCCCTGAAGCGGAGCCACCTGATGCACGCCCGCGAACAAGCTTCACTTCTTCAATGGCAGCGAGGCTTAGCCCTGCATGACACAAGAACAGCCTTGTGGCTCTGTCAAACAGCATGAGAACCTTCACCGTATCATGGAGAAGGTGAGACGGCGGTCAGTGTGGCTCAGAACGGCCTAAGCGTGCGTGCCTAGGTCATACTGTGACCGTGTGTGTGGGTTTGTTCGGTGGAAGTGTGGGGCGTGTGTGGTGGTCAGTGGTGGGGTGGAAAGTGAGCAGTGGGTGATGGCGAAGGTGAAGAGGTTGGTGGAGAGATGTGTGGAGGTGGGGAGTGATGGATGCATCTCGCCGGAGGTCAACCGAAGATGAGGAAGATAAGGGTGGAGAATGGTAGTCGAGGGGTGGTTTATGGAATAGAAGGGGGGAAAAGAAAGAGTAGGAGAGGAGGAACTTATCTATGGTGATTGGAGCGAAGGGGAGGCAGAGGAGATGAATGGCGCGTATGTGCCGTTGTCGGAGAAGACGACCCTGAGGTGGAGATGACAGCGACGAGGAGAGGGATGTAGATGCGAGCGCAGGTATGGCGTGATGTGGAAGAATGAGCTAGAGAAGACTCTGCCACTGGTATGGTGATAGACTGACAAGAAGAGGGAGGAAGAGTCGCCAAAGCTTGCGGGCTACTTGGCTAGAGAGGCGAAAGAGGAATTCTGGGGGATTGTTCGGCCAAATCAAGCTTGGGGGATGCGCAGAGGAACGAGGGTCCTTTTATAGTCGCTGGCCAAGCTTCTTGTGCTTGGAGGGCAAGCCTTCCAGCACAAACTCCTCACCGGAGATGGAAGGTGTTTAGGGTACCGAAATCTCTCGAGCGTTCGCATGAGAGATTGGGCATAGATTTGATCTGGAGATCGCGTTCAGACGATGGAGAAATCCTCAGAGAATCTCCCTTCCAAATCTGGGAGATCTCTGAAGATTCGAGGAGATATCAACCTTGAATCCTCGTCAGAGTGGGATTCCTCTGTTGTAATGGTGGAGGGACTTGAATGCAAGGGTGACGAGGAAGCTAGGGGGCTCTGTACAAGGGCTTTTTCAAAAGTTAGGGGCCAGAATGTAATTGGGTGGATCATTTTGCAAAGTAGGTTAAGATGATCTTCCATTAGGCCCAAATTTTGGTAGAAGCCTAGTTTAGACCTAAGGAATCCAATGGTGAAGTTGGATTTTTGGTTTGACCACATTTGACTGGACATATTGCATAAAAACCCAAATTAGGTTAAATACTGAGCTAGGACCCCAATCTAGGTCAAAATAGGTTCCAAAGGCAAAATTGAAGGTTCTAAACCCTAGAGGATATTTTTCCATGAATTGTAGAGGGTTCATTTGATTTTTATCCAGACCGGAACCTTGTTGCATTAAGCAGGTTTGTTTTAGGGTTACAGAATGTCATTTAATTCTTAAATCTCGCAATAACCCTTTTCTGACTCAACCATCCCACTTTTCCTCTTATTAAGTCCAATTGACCAATGTTTAACCCTTGAGAAATCCCGTTGATGCAATGCAATAGTAAAATTATAGTTTTGCCCTTTAGTTCATGTTTCCTTCTCAAAATAGTAAACCCTTGACTTAGGTCTTCCTTTAGGTTATGTAGGAGCTTTTGTTTACTTTCTCAACTCAAAATAGGCTAGTTAGGGCTTATGATGAGGCTCTCATCACCCCTCAGCGCCAAACGACGCACCACTTCTCCGGACACCTTAACTCTCTTACCCTCTCACACACACAAACACTCACTCTTACACATGCACACGTATACATATATATATACTCACATACTCACACCTACCCCCTTATATATATAGATATATAT
This sequence comes from Thalassia testudinum, assembly GCA_037157565.1. Taxonomy (NCBI): domain Eukaryota; kingdom Viridiplantae; phylum Streptophyta; class Magnoliopsida; order Alismatales; family Hydrocharitaceae; genus Thalassia; species Thalassia testudinum. The sequence goes on along the minus strand of JAZHRO010000014.1, from coordinate 122,011,711 downwards.
ATCTAAATACATACAAATATATATATACATATACCTATATAGTTATATATATACTTATATGTATATACTTATTGATACACACATAACCACATCTCTCATACACACAAACACCTCACATCTACCCATACACCCGTGCACCTACCCTTCACTGCACATCATATCGCGGGAAGATGTGCACCAGTTGAGAATATTTTTCGATATTCATGCAAAGCAAGCTTTCCACCCACACCCACACACATCCGCTCCACACTCCACGCGACACTTAGTCTTGTTGGTGGCATCTTGCTAGACGTTGACCAACTTGACACCATTCTACATCCCATCCCCATTTCCATCTCCACCCCTATTTATATAGTATCTATATATCTATATATATTCTACATCCACTTACATATCTACAATATATATATACATATACTAAGCTAAGTATCCCTTTTCATTTCTTTCCTTGCATTTTATTTTGTGTCCATTTGTCTTTTTTCCTTCCTATTAAAAAGAATAAAAAAGTATAAAAGAGAAGATAATTCTTGTCTTGCAAGTACTCGATCTTGTGAGTGACAAGATCAATTTTGGAACCCTAAATTGGCTTCAAACCAAGGACCAATTGGCTTAAGGCCAAGGACTTCATTTTTTAGGGTGTGCCTCAAGGACAACATTATCACAAAAATCTTAAAAGTACAGAAAAACCAAAAACTTTTAATCTCCTAATTCTCACCACCCTGAGAACAACCCTGGGCCTAAAAGTGACCAAGATAAAATCAAGTAGGCCAGGTTAAAATTTTTGTGAAACTGGTGTAGACTCGATTTAGGTTAACTCACTATACTAATTTCGACGATAATATCATCATATTAAATAAGCCTATTAGAGTCCTCAATAGTGGTGATTCCATGGAAATCTTCATGGATGATTTTTCTATGTTCGAGAACTCTTTTGAATCATGTCTGATCAATCTTGAAAAGACGTTACAAAAATACATTGAGGTTAATCTTGTTCTATCTTGGGAAAAGAGTCACTTCATTGTAAAGGAGGGCATAGTCCTTGGTCTGTTGTGTCTGAGAAAGGAATTGAAGTAGATAAAGCCACGGTGGACAATATAATCAAACTTCCGCCACATTCGACGGTTAAGCAAGTTAGATCGTTTCTCGAACATGTGGGATTTTACCGTCGATTTATTAAGGACTATTCTAAGGTGGAGAGGGCCTTAAGCAACTTGTTGGTAAAAGATCAATCCTTTGATTTTGATTCAAATTGCTTAAGGACTTTTAATCAGCAAAAGGAGGCTATTACATAATCACCCATCTTACCTCCTAATTGGGATCATCCCTTCGAAATCATGACCAACGCCTCTGATTATGCCATCGGGGCAGTCTTGGGATAGAAGGTAGATAAGAAACCAGCTGTGATTTACTTTGCTGGCAAAACTCTGGATGAGGTTAAAAGAAACTACACCACTATAGAAAAAGAGTTTCTAGCCATAGTATTTGCTCTGGAAAAGTTTAGACCATACCTACTGGGATTTCATGTCACAATCTTCCATATCACACTTCATTAAGGCACCTGATGTCTAAAAAGGATGCAAAACCCAGATTAATCAGATGGATCCTTCTACTGCAAGAATTTGATTTAGAAATCAAAGACAAATCTGGTGCCCAAAATGTAGTAGCAGATCATCTCTCCAGAATCCTTTTAGACTCTACAACTCCTCAACTTTGTGATTCTTTCCCTGATGAGTCTCTCTTGACTATTTGCAAACTACCTTGGTTTGCAGATATTGTTAACTATTTGGCCATCGGAAAACTACCCATGGATTGGCCTAAGCATAAGCGGGATAAGTTGATTTCCGATGCCAAATACTACTTTTGGGAAGACCCAGAGCTATTCAAAGTTTGCACTGATCAGGTTATCTGTTGTTGTATTCCAGATTTGGAGATCACAAGTGTACGAGAATTCTGTCACACTTTTGCTTGTGGTCACTTCTCAGGAAAAAAGATGGCTGCCAAGGTACTGCAGAGTGGATTGTATTGGCTATCTTTATTCTATGACTTGTACAACTTCTGTAAATCATGTATCAAATGCTAAACTTTAGGAAACATGACTAGGAAGGACATGATGCCCCAAAACCCTGTCCTTAAAGTCGAAATCTTTGATGTTTGGGGCATTGATTTTATGGGACCTTTTACAAATTCATTTAGGTACCTGTATATTCTGGTGGTAGTTGATTATGTATCCAAATGGATTGAGGCCATCCCAACCCAAACCAATGATCATAAAGTGGTCATGGATTTTGTAAAGAAGAACATCTTTAGTCTGTTCAGTGTGCCTAAAGCTCTGATTAGTGATGGTAGGTCCCATTTCACTCACAACCAATTTAAGACCTTACTACCCCAAGTATGGAGTCACTCACAGAATCTCTATTCCATACCATCTGTAGACCAACGGACAAGCCAAAATCTCCAATCGAGAAATTAAAAAGATCCTTCAAAAGACGGTCAGCCCGGGTCGAAAGGATTGGTCTACCAAATTGGATGATGCTCTCTAGGCCTACTAGACTGCATGTAAAACTCTGATTGGAATGTCTCCTTTCTGTTTGGTCTACGAAAAATCTTGCCATCCACTCGTTGAGCTTGAACATAAAGCTTATTGGGCAAGCAGAACATTTAACTTGGATCTCGATCGATCTAGATGATAAAGAAAACTCCAATTGGCTGAATTGGATGAAATCTTGAATGATGCTTATGAGAGCACAAGAATCTATAAGAATAGGAAAAAGGTTTTACATGATAAGTACATCTCTAGAAAAAGACTTGTCCCTAATCAAAACGTTTGGTTATTTGATGCACTCTTGAAGATCTTTTAGGGAAAATTACGATCAAAGTTGACAGGTCCCTTCATTATAAGAAAAGTCTACCCTCATGGAGTAGTGCTTATCCTGGATCCCAAAACCAGCAATGAGACAAAGGTGACTAGTTAGAGATCGAAGCCTTTTATCACACAGAACTGTGATCCCATTCGTGATGGTCACATCAACCTTCTGGAATCTTCTTAAATGCTGAACTGAGTCTGGCAAATGATGTTAAACTTAGCACTGGCTGGGAGGCAACCTAGTACGCTATACAGGTAACTCTGTATCCTCTGCATCCATACTTACCTGGATTAACAAGCATAGTCAGGTGATATCCCCTCCTCTTACTTATTATATTTTGTTTTTCATGGACACATTTCAATGAGGACATTGTAATGAATAGGCATGGGGAGGTGGACGTTGCATGTCTAATTTTTTATGTCAAAAAGAAGTAAAAAATAAAATGCATTTAGCCATAAAGAATTTTTATTAATGTTTTATTAGGGATTTATTCTTAACTTGATTCCTGAGTTTAGAATCCAGTATAATTTCACACTTACAAGTAGAATTTGTAATGGATCCTCTGTGAAGACCAATAAACATCTTTAGTTTGTCAAGAAGACGCAATGCTTCTTCTCCTAAGCCCTTGGACAGTAATTTGGGAGTTAGGCAACCTATCTTCTAACTGATCCACCAAACAAGTGTGAGGTGAGAGTAGAAAGTCTACTGGTTCTCTAAGACTAGTATGAGGAATCTTAAACTCTGGATAATAAGATAATAATACTCGCAGTTAGGCATAGTTTTCGCTCTCAGTTTCTGTGTACAATTTCTTAGTGTGAATCTCCTGAGAGCCACCAAATAAGGCAATATGCAGAGAGTGGGTTGTGATAAAACTAGGACTGAGGTGAATGGTCACAACCATCTTTTACAGAATGCTCAGCTGAAGGAGGGTATTAATGTCAAGGTCAGAAATACATTGTCCTACACATTCCCCTCACAATGCCAAGCATAGGCACTTCCACCAAATAAGCCACCCGATATCCTCTTGAACACCCATAATCCCGCATGATGCCTCGTAAATAAAAGTTTGTATGCTGTGTTGTGTTAATAGATATTTGAAAAAAAGAGAGAGAGAAACGAAGAGAACAAATATATATATATATAGACATAGAAAAAATTTTAGAAAAATAGAAAAAGCAGAAAAGAAAAAAAGAGTTTATAAGTGTTTTTAGAATGTATTTCAAATGTAATGAGGCAACAACACCTACCACCCTCACGATCCACCAAATACAGCTTTGAGCTACTTTCTGTATTTCTAACCGCTTGAATACAGGTTGAGGAGACTTAGTCTTAGAGTTATCAAAACCTAATCAAAGTGTTAATGCCAGGAGAGACCACCAAATATATTGATAAATCTGGTGAGATTATGAGCTCAAAAAGAAAGAAGAGAAAAGAAATGATAAGAAAAAGAAAAAGTAAGAGAAAGAGAAAGAAAGAGAGAGAATGAGTACAAAGGAACTAAAGAGAGCATAGTTTCCCGCCTCTCTCTGAGTTGAATTATTTCATAATCTAGAAATATAGGTTCTAAAGTACTAGCCTATATGTAGCAACAAATGAGTGTGAGCCACCAAATACAAATCTACTTGACTTAGAAATCTTCTACCTAAGCCAAAAGCCAAGGCTGAATATACTGGTTACTTTATAACCCGAGGGAAGTAGTTTACCTATCCCAATAGATTTTTACTAAGGGCAAGTACTAGATTTAGATGAGGATTGGCTTTCACTTGGATCTGTTGCATAGGCTACAAAAAAACACAATCACGATTATCTGGATTACAAAAGCTTTGGATGAAAACAAAAGAGATAAACCTCTAGTCAAACTCTTGATAAAAATTACTCTTGTAGGATAACTTTGCATTTAGTCATGCATTTGCTAGGAACTAGCAAGATTTGGGCATGGCGGTGTGATTGCATAGCAATCATGCAACCTAAATCACCTGAATTAAGCTAGATTCTACCATAACTTAGGAATAATGCATTCATAGGCATCGTAATTTGCACAATAGCTAGTTTATTAGTCATATAGATAATATCATCATTTTATAACCTAAAATTGTCTTGATTCTAGTCGCATATGATTCAAAGCTGCGAATGTCAGATCAGACCAAACAGATCTGATCAGAGTGATGACGGGAGTCCAACGCTTCCAAAATCGTCTCGATCACACAACCAGGGCACCTTGTGCAGTCCACAAAAGAAAGGAGATCATAAAGCCAAAGGACAAAGATCTAAGCGTCAGATGAATAATCTAACTGCACGAATGAATCTGGATCGTCGATCGCAGTCCAATGGCGTGAAAATCAACTCGATTGGTGGTCGACATCACCAGATACAAGGAAAGGAAGATGGACGGCCATGATGGCACCACGTGGTGCCATCACAGTTGCTACCTCACCACCGCCCCAGCTAAGAAGGCCACCTCACATGCTGTGGGCCCTTGGATCTTCATCCAATGGCCTTGGGCATGCCATGTCGCCCATCCAACCAGATAAGCACAAATAGAAACAAACAAGTATAAGAAACTTTCGCGTAGAGTGTTGGCTCATGCGCTCTCAGGGAAGCGTGTGACGCGTGTTCAAGCACCACTACGCAAAATTGAAGGAGTGACGAGTGCAGGTGCTATTGGATGTTGGATGGCGATCGGCGCACGCAGACGCAGCTGTGTGGCGTGATCAGAGCACGCGATGGGTGAACACGTGAACCGACGTGATTCTTGAAATAGGAAGGAGAGGCATGCATGCATGAACTGTCTGAGGATCAGGTGCTGAAAAGAGCCTTGCAGGTGCAAGCGTGGAGAGAAATTTATCATAGAGGATGCGCAGAAAGGAGCGGGGACCGTCTATTAGCATTCTGAAGGCCAAGAAGCTACCACATGTCAGCCAGAGGTGCGATCCATGCGATGGAGGCACTTTGGAGGCTATTTTGAAGCTAGATCTGATCTGTCGATCTCCTAATCGATGGATCTGATTGGCTAGGAGTTGTTACATGAGATTAAGGGCTAAAATACCTTTTTGCCCTCCATAAAAGCTACAAAAGATGGCCTAGGGCCCCCTAGTTGAAGCATCTCTCTTCGATCAAGTCCATACTTCTTCCACCTTCTCTGCAACTCTCCGTCCCTCTTCAACTCTGCTCCGACCTTCATCCCGACACTCTGGATTTGAGGCGCTGTCGGACCTTGCACAAGCATCCTACAAGCAGCATCGTCTCTCTGCCACTTTCTATCTCTCTCTCCCTATCTCTCTCTCTCTATCTATCTATCTATCTATTTGTTTCTAGTAGCATTCGTTATTGTGAAAATTCTATTTCATTGCAATAAGATTCTGATCTTTTGAATGCATATATCTGATTCTTATACATATATGCATATATAAATATCTATTTAGAGCAAGTTCTATTGAAAAGCTTCTACAAAAATTGATATTACCTCCTTGCTAACGACCCGATACTCACCAATTTTATAAATTTATTTGTTGATGTGTTTTCGTACTATGCTACAACTAATTAACTTTTAAAACATGAATTACACACTGAACATCTATTGCAAAGAGGTTCTAATCAACGTGGATGCTCTTTTTGAGATTCTCGGTTGTTCGTCTATTGGTCCCACGTTTCTTGAGCTCCACGAGCAGACACAGACGGGTACCATTAGGGACACTCTACTCACTCCCTCTCACTTTAACTTGGGTCGTCCAGCCAAGTCACCTTATTTTCGTCGTCTTCCATGTTTCCTTAATCGAGTTTTTCTATGGCATTTTATGTCTAAATCTACATCTTTTGAAAACTGCACTGGTATTATGCTCATCACTCTTTATGCATTCCTTAAGAAAAATCGATTCAACTGGAGCCACTTGATTCTGTATCTCATGTGCAAGCCTCCCACCAACTCCTTCCTATTTAGGACACTTCTCTCCCATATCTTCCAGCACTATAGTGTTCCCATGCATATAAACCATAAACAATTCATCACTAGAGTCTCCACTTTTGGTAAGCTCACTTATACAAAGATGGAGCAAGACAGGAAGCCCATGGTGACGAAGCAGCCCAGGAGCAGCAGCAGCAGGAGCCATGAGTAGTACCTCCTCCTTTTCCGCCTCCAGTGAGATCATCTCCATCTTTATACAACCAAGATTGGAGCCTCTTGGACTGACAGCTCTTAAGTAGGGATTTTGTGAGTATTCAGGATGTAACAAGTGGTATCTCATTGATGATGCGGGGTCAACACTAGGTAAGCGGCTATTTGATGAACTGGCATAAATGTTCCGCTCGAAAAGGCATAGAATCTAGTGGTAACCAAATTTTTCACAGGTGCCAAGGAATACAGACTCAAAATAAGTAAAGTCAACAAGTCTACCAGCATGCAATGAAAATTTTATGAATAAGGAAAAATAATCACGTGCAGCCTCTGTGATGAAGAAACGATCAAAGGTGTCATCACGATGAGATGAGAAGGAGGTACGTGCATGTTTTGGAGCCATTTAGAAATCAAAAAAACATTGGGGTGATGGAAACTATTTAGAGCAAACCCACTAGTCTTAGGGTCAGCTTAGCCCAATTAGGAACCTATTATCACAACCTTTGTCTATCCCTAACCATACCTACATAAGACCCACGAAATTCTAGTCTAAACCACTTAAGTTGGTGCCAACTTAAGAAGATTTTATCCCTTAGTGGTTGGCCAGGAGATAAGATTTTATCTCATGGAAAGATTTTATCCCTTGGTAGCCACCCACCTAGGTTGCCTACTTTTAGAAAACCTCATCCTATCCTAGCCCTACAACTTAGATCTTAAGGTCCTTATTCAACAAATCCTAGGCATCACTTTTGATTAAATCTAAATCATCCAAATTAGTGATCATAGGTAGCCTAGATCAACCAATAGGAAAAGACCTACTTTTCTATAAGAGGACCTAACCTCTACCCTTTGGAACATAACTTAGATACCTAGAGATAGAAAAAAATATACCACTATAGTGCACACCTCCATTCTCTCTTTGCAGCCTCTCTCCCCAATCTTCTTCCAAGTGACCTAGATCTAAAGTGCTGTCGCACTTCGCACAGGCATCCCACAAGGGGCTCCATCGTTTCCACCACTTTTTATTTTTCTATTCCTCCTCCATAGTTTATTCCTTTGTTTCATGCTATTACATTAGATTTGTGAGACATTCTCTTAATAAATAAAATGTTTACTTGATCACATGAATTCTTGTCTATATATACATATAGACATATATATAAATATTTGTTTAGAATGTCTTTCTAGAAAGATTTCACATATGAATCTCGTTTTTCCTCCATGCAAACGACTCGAACTTATCGATTTATAAATTTATTTCATTTCGACGTGATTTGCAACAACAATGATAAAACCTTTTTACTCATTTCGCAATGAACATGCATTCAGGTGTATGGAGATTCCCTAGGTAGTGAAAGACTTAGGTTGGACATTTTTAGGCCATCTAAGATCTTTGATTGTCATCTAATCGAGGATGATGGTGAAGATGAGAATCCAGCTTATTGTGGAAACATTGGGCTTCTCCGTAGTTACCTAATGTCTCATTCATCTTCACTTTTATGGTTTCTGGATAGTAATCCACATAGGATGGAGACTAATGAACTGCACATTTCACTAGTACTGAAATCTTATTATTTGGGGTGCCTGTCTAATCCTAACATCCCAAATCATAGGGACTTTGACTTTTCTGATACATCATATATTTCTTACCCGCCCTTGCTAGTACAGGATGGCATGATTGCTCTAGACGATTTTTGGTCCACCTGAGAGACACAGAGATGGGATCCTCTATCAATGTCTACCCTTGATGGCAATTCCAGACCATAGTGTAGGGAGCATGAGTTTAGTTTTTGCCGCCTTCGCTTAGGGGGAATGGTGCAAGGCCTGAATTCTGCTTCCTTACCGATGCAGTCACTACCGACCTTCCTTCAGGTGTAGGATTAGCATACAGTAATGCATATCAGGATTATCAGATATACACTGTCGATTCTTCTCACCCTTCCCTACGGAAACCTTCTCCCGTACATAACTCCGTATCCCCTCCATCAGTGATTGAACTCAAGCGTTTACCTGATTCATTAAAATATGTGTTCTTGGGAGATTGTGAGACATACCTGATTTTTATTAGTTCTCACTTAACCCAAGAATAGGAGATGTAATTGATTTCCATGCTTTAAGCACAAAAGGCTGCTACTGGGTGGAGTGATGAGAACCTCATCATGAGCTATAACTAGCTCATTTTGACCTAATACAAAGGATAAAAGCTCATACATAACTCAAGGAAAGGCTTAACTCAGAGAATTCTGAGTTTAAGAAGAAAATAGAAACTAAGGGGTAAAAATGCAATTTCACCAATTCAATCTGAAAATAGGGTAACTCAGGGTCCAAACATTGGTCAAAATAACCTAATAAGAAGAAAAGTGGGATGAGATGACTCAAGGAGGGCTACAGCAACTCCAATGAATTAAATGACATCCTATAACCCTAAAAATAAACCCACCTCAATTCACGAGGTTCGAGGCAAATAAAAAATCAAATAAACCCTCTAAAATTCGTACAAAAATAATCTCTATGGTTTATAACCTCTAATTTGGCCTTAGGAACCCATTTTGACCTACATTGAGAACCATGCCCAATTAATAACTTAATTTGGGTTTTTACGTAAATTGACCTAACAAACAAGGTTTAATCTAGAAATAAAATTTACCATCAGAATCCTTAGGCCCTAATTAGTCATGTATAAAAACTTGAGCCTAAGAAGAAACCTTCTTGACCAACTTTACTTTTTGGCCCTCAACTTTTGAAACCCTCGCATTTTGGCCCCTAACTCTCCATCGTTCTTTGCATTTGGGTCCTCCCTGGAAAACCCTGAGCAGCACCATGCTCCGGCGACCTTGCACGAGGCATGGCGCCGCGTATGGTGAGGGGGACCCCCTGCCAAGTCAACCAGGGGTTCCCTGTGACGTCAGCCGTCGTAGGAACACCCCCCTGATCGCTGCAATCGCCCAAACTGCCCGTACGAATGCACGAACGGTATGGGTCTCGATCTCCGGCGTCCTCCGGCGAGGGAGGCATGTCGTCTCCCTCTGCCCTCCTCTCTGTTTCTGTCTCTATAAAAGCCCCCGACGCTCTGCCGCTCTCTAGAGCTCGGTTCTGACGGAGAATTCCCCGCCCTTTCCTCTCTTCCCACTCCGACAGAGGCCCCCTTGCTCCGACGGTTTTTCCTCCTCCTCCTCGTCGCTCTGCCGCACTACCAGCAGCAGAGCTGCCTTCACCTGCTCTTCCCGTGTCTCGCCGTACCCAGCGCGCGCTCTCCCGCTCTCTCCTCGCCGCCGCCCTCTCTCTCTGGGCACCTTCTTCTCCGGTGATAGTCGATATGACTGTCGCCCTGCTCCGGCCCCCCCCCTCGTCCCTCCGAGTAGGTACAATCTTTCCTCTTCCTCCCCTCTTTCTTTTCCTTATTGTAATTTGCATAACCACCCCTCGACCGCGCCTAATCGCCCTCACCTTCCCCATCTCCGGCCAAACTTCAGTGACTCGCTCCCATCATTCCACCACCCCACATGACTCGCCGACCCTCACAGAACCTCCGCCTCCTCACCATGATCAACTTTCTCCCTTCCATTTCCCGCCACTCGCCACCTGCAGAGCCCCCGAACAAACCCATTTCCAGCGCTACAAGTTGACCTAGGGCAGCCCCTACGCTCCGCCCCACAGCTTGCCAGACCCCACACCTCCTTCGCCGTGCCACGGCAAAGGTTCTCTGCTTGTCTGATTAGGCCAAGAGGCCGTTCTTCTGTGGACAAGTTGCTCGCCCTCCGCCGCCATTGCTGAGCCGGTGAAGCTCCTTCAACCTGCAGCTGCAGGCGCGCTTCGCCCAGGTTCGACTCGCCAGGACGCGCAGTTCGCAGCCACGCAGTCGCCCAAGCCTGCAGTTGGGGAGAAAGCCCCGCAGCTGCTGCATCTGCTTGCAGCTCCCTCAGCTGTGGGTGCCCAATTGGGGTGGGACATTTAGTCCCACCTCGGAAGTTTTGAGAGGCCCACTCCCGCATAAAGGCAAAAAGTGCCTTAGGCTCTTTGCCTCCTGAGCACGGGGTGAGGTCCCTCTCACCCACTCGAGCCGGCCTCGTCCGCGACCACACCCCGCGGACCTGGCCCGACCCGTTTACCCATCCTACACTCCTCGCCCACCACCACACGCCGGTGGGCCTGAACCCAGGCGCGACCCACGTACCCGACTACCCGGTAGCTCTGGGAGAGCTATCCTATGAGTGAATTCTGAGAGAGAGACGCGGGGGAGGGTAGAGTAGGTTTTGCCCTCTGATCGAACTTTGAGTGTGCAGGCACAGGTGAAGAAGAAGAGAAGGCAGGAAGAAGAAGAAGGACTGCGAGAAGAAGAAGAAGAAGAAGAAAGCCACAGAGGAAAGAAGAAGAAAAGACGCACTGTAGCAGCCACTACTTAAGTCGTTTGATTGAAAAATCAGACGACGCTCTAAAGGCAAAGAAGAAGGAGAAGAAAAGAAGAACAGGACCGCAAGGGAGAAGAAAAAGAAAGATACGGACAGAAAGAAGAACAAGAAGAAAAAGAAAGAGAAGAAAGAAGAAGAACAGAAGAGAAGGCAAGAAGAAAACAAGAAAAGAAGAACAGAGCAAGAATAAGAAGGAAGAAAGCTGAAGACTCAAAGAGAAGAGAAAAGAAGACAAAGATGAGAAAGAAGAGAAGAAGAAGAAGCCAACAAGACAAATCTCTCTCTCTCTCTCTTTATTTTTTTGTAATAGAAACTTCGTACCTCTAGAATACAACTTGCTCCCTGAGTTCAACCTCGGGAGAACTTTCATTTCCGAGTAAAAATTGTAATAATGGCAATGACTATCGGTACTACAACGTAATTTCTATAACAAAACAGCAAAACCTAGTCACAACGCCGTTATCACTTGGCGCCGTTGCCGGGGAGCAACGGCTATTCTAGAAGCTTTAAATTTCTTTCAAGAGATTGTTAATCTTTTTCTCTCTCTTATGTGCAGGTAAAATTTGGAAGAGCAACCGCACAACAAACACTCCAACAAAATAGGTAATCTTCATCGGCTCTTTCTTAACTCCCTTAAAATCTAAAAAGAACAAAAAGAAAAATCAACTTAGGGCTACCTGCATCATACATAGTAATTCCTCAAAGTTGCCTAAATTTTTCATTTCAACACATTGTAACTGTTCATCCAAATAAGGTAACTAGGGCTAAAACCTTCTTGATTGAGCCCTGGATACTACATTTTTGAGGCAACTAAAATGAACCAATTAGAGCCAACTCAACGATTGAAAATCTAGGGTTTTTAGAGACACACCTTCTATTAACAAAGAAAAGATCTTCCCAAAAAGAGGTGTACTTAAACCTTGTTTGAAAAGATCTATACAAGAGAAACCCTGAGCAATTGGCTCTCTAAACACTTGAACCCTAAAAGAATGGACCCAAAAGCTCTCAAAAGAACAAGAGGTGAAGTTGACCCCTTGGGTCAACCAACCTTAAAATTAGGTCACTTCTTCACTCAAAAATACCTAAAAGTTCAAGTGAAACCTTAAGCACCCCGATCTTAAACTAAAATTGGTAGACTTAAGAGGTCAAGATCCCCATTCTGGTCTACTTGGAACCGCAGTGACAAGAGAGGTCGGGTGGGGGAAACCCTGTAACCTGTGGGGACGTTCTACCGTGTAGGGGTCTTCACGGGACTCTCCCTCTCTGGCTACCCAGGAAATTCTTAGGTGGACGATCTTTCTGATCAAGGGGTCCATCTGCCCTGCACCTCTATAGTCACCCAACAATTTTTGGGTGCCTCGATTGGGTCCAGCACCTGCTTATCTCATCCAGTCCTTCAGTTTTTGGCAGGAGGTCCTTGAAACCTCCTTCAGAAATTCACTTCCCCCCCCCCCCCGAGGCCGAGCCTCGCTGCCCTTGTTTGTGCAACCAATCATTCACATAGCCCCTTTTCCTCTGATTCCGAACAAAGTCCCCTTCTTCCATCTTGATTCAAACTTCGATTCTATATCTTGATTCCACCACCTGATTCAAAGATGCAGCCACACCAATTAAGACTACCATTCAAAAAACCTGAATATCAGAGATCCATGAAAGATAAGATATTGAGGATGCCCTTGAATTCTATGAAATCAAATGTAAACCCTCAACACCAATAGAAAACATTCAGGTTGATGTCCCAACAACCACAGCTTTCATCATAAACTGTGCCCAAATTCTGTTGACAGAAATTACAAAAGGATCAACCCGAGATATGCTCATGACAGGATACATTGAGATAGAAAAATTACACCAATCTGAATACCTTCAATGCTTGACAAATCCTGTACTTTGGGAACAACACCAAGATGCCCTTATAAAACGGGTAGAAATGATGAGATCACTAGAACAAATTATCGACCAGAAATACCCGTATATACCAAAAACAGAGGATGAACCATCTTCGAACAGTATTAAGGAACAATCCAGTTTCTCAGATCCTGGGACTAAGGCACAAAGTGGTTGTGGAATCCCAACCCAGATAGAAGACAACATCGAATTAGGTTGGGATATTGCAGGAGAACACACTGATGAACCCACCCTAGACCATGAATTGCCAAGCTTAGAATTCCAAAACTCCTGCAATAATGAGGTCAGAACTGAACCTTTTGAGGGTATAAATTCCGCCCCTTATTTTGATAAGGTGGCCCTCGAAGGTTATTCGGACTTAGGTTCTAGCAATTCTACCCACATCCTAAACCTAGAACCTAGATCTGAAACTTATTGGGAAGATTATGAGGCCTCATATGAGAAAGATCAAATTTTTACAGAATATGATTCCGGGCCTCTATTTGATGAATATCCCTCTCCAACATCCTCAGGAAATCTGATCAATTTTTTAGAAAACACGCTAATTTATGATACAGAAACTGAGGAGTTGAATGAGCAGGGTTTTAATGGGGTCTATCCTACCAGCTTCGAGCTTGGACAGAACACCTTTTTGAGCCTAGAATTGACATATAGGCTAGAACCCAGTCAGGCTGCTGATTCCACATCTGATGATTTACGCTACGGTGGAATTCATGATCAAGAATCTCATTTAGAACTCAATTTTCACAAACTCTCGGACAACTTCAGATCTGACTATAATTGTGGAGAGACTCTTCTTCCTGAACACACCAGGCCCATCTATGACCTCAATCCACATAACTCTGACTTCGACTCTGAGGTCCTGATTCCCGAGATCACTGGTAACACAGAATCATTCCTTTTTGATCCTCAGGAACCAAAAATAGAAAATACCAAGAGTGATTGCAACACAGAATTCAAATCTTTTCTCAGTTCAGATTTCCTTCATCCTACAAACACTCTTCAGGCATTTGATAGCTACCCAGAGGACTCTCTATAGAAAACCACCTGTCATTCCTTTCTAGAAGAGCCCTCATACACGATTGCCACCTCGTCCACACACACAGAACGGATCAAAACCTCTTCCCAACCCCGACCTGCAACTGGACTCAATTTCTATTCAGATTCACCTCTCACCGAGTCGATTGCATTTCCACATCGGGTTTGGAACACTTATCAGACTACATATCATGCTCCATCACTCTCTGATCACCCCTGTAGGGTTCCTACGTCAATCACTGATTATTCTACGGGTCCCTACTCTGACCAGGCTGATTCAACTCAGCCAAACACTGCATTCACACTTCCACATCCATCTGAGCTTCATAGTATATGGTGGGTTCCACACCTTTTGATCTTCATCTATCAACCCACCAGATTGATTGGGTTTGGGCTGCATCATCAGCCTGTCGATCTGAACAAGCACCTGGTTGGACCAATGGTGGCGACCTTCCTCTATAGTTTTATTATTTCGTCGTAGTATAGTATAGAGAGGTGATTACCAGTTTAATACAATTTGTTACTCGGAAATAAAGAGTTCCCGAGATCGATCTCAGGGAGCAAGTTGTATTCTAGGGGTACAAGTTTCTTTTACAAAAATAAAGAAAGAGAGAGAGAGAATTTGTTGGCTTTTCTTCTTTTCTCTTTGCTTCTCCTCTTCTTCCTTCCCAGATCTTCTGCTCTCTTCCTTTGTTCTTCTTCTTTATCTACAGTGGTGATGTTCTTCTTCTTCTTCTTTCTTTCTTCTTTTCCTTTCTTCAGATCTTCTTCTCGTGCCCTTCTTCTTCTGCAGAGTCTTCACTTGGCCTCTCTGTGTTCCTCCTCTGCCTCGCCTTCCTTCTCCTTCTTTGCCTTCAGGACGTCGTCTGATTTTCCAATCAGACGACTTAAACCGCCGCTGCTACAGTGCCGCTCGGTGCTCCTTCCTTCAGCTTTCGTCGTCCTTCTTCTCTGCCTCGCTCGTCTTCTTCTTCGCCTTTTCCTCTTTGCTTCGAGCAGTCCTGGCTGCTCTTCTTCCGTCAATCTTCTTCTCCGGTTCTTCTTCTTCACCTGTGCCTGCAAACTTGCACCGCTTGATCAGAGAGGGGCAAAACCTATCTCTACCCTCCCCCGTGTCTCTCTCTCACAGAATCTGCTCTTAGGAAAGCTCTCCCAGAGCTGCCGGGTTACCGGGTACGGGTCGCGCCCGGGTCCAGGCCCACCGGCGTGCGTAGTGGGCGAGGAGTGCAGGTCAGTCTAAGTCGGGTCGGGCCAGGTCCGCGGGGCATGAGCGCGAACGAGACCGGGTAACCGGGCGGGTGAAGGGGACCTCACCCCGTGTGCTGAGGCAACAAGCCTCCAGCACTTTTTCTCTTTATACCGCTATGCCGCTTCAGAGTCTTCCGAGGTGGGACTAAATGTCCCACCCCAATTTCGCGCCTGCGCGGAGGAAGCAGCTGGTAATCGCAGCTTTACGCGAGGCCTTCGCGCGAGGGATTCGCCTCAACTGTCGCCAAACGCTTTGCCGAAATGCCCCCGCACAGCCTGGGAGCGTGACCTGGGCGCGGCGCATCTGGAACAGCAGGTTGAAGCTGCTTCGCTTCAACAATGGCGGCGACGAGCGCAGGTACCTGCCCACAGAGAAACGGCCTCTCGGCCCAATCAGATACGCGGAGGACCTTCGCCGTGGCACGGCGAAGGTGGTCGGGGGGTGTGCAGGCGGCGGGGCGGAGCCTAAGAGCTGCCCTAGGTCGGACTGTGGGTCTGGAGATGGGTTTGTTCGGTGGAGTTGCAGAGGGTGATTTGGGGGAAGTGGAAGGGCGGAGGTTGATCAGGGTGAGGAGGCGGAGGTTCTGCGCTGGTCGGCGAGCCGTGTGGGTTGCTGGAGTGATGGGAGCGGGTCGCCGGAGCAGGGGCCGGAGATGGAGAAGGTGAGGGCGATTGGTCGGATCGGGGTAACAGTAAAGATGTAAAATGAGGAAAAGGAAGAGGGGAGAAAGAGGAGGAGTTCTACCTATTTAGCAGGACGAGGAGGGGCCGGAGCGGGCGACAGTCGTATCGACTGTCGCCGGAGAAGAAGATGCTCGGGGGAAGGGGCGGCGGCGAGGAGAGGGCCGGAGAGGCGCCAGCTGGGTGCGGCGTGACGCGGGAAGAGCGAGGGAGGGCAACCCTGCAACTGGTAGTGCGGCAGAGCGACGAGGAGGAAGAGAGGAGGTCGCCGGAGCTGGAGAGCTTCCTGTCGGAGTGGGAAGAGAGGAAGTGGGGGTCTTTCTCCGTCAGGACCGAGCTCCCCAGAACGGCGGAGCGACGGGGGTATTTATAGAGGCAGAATCAGAGAGGAGGGTGGAGGGAGACGACGTGTCTCCCTCAACGGAGGACGCTGGAGATGGAAACCCATACCGTCCGTGCGTTCGCACGGCCGGTATGGTGGGTTGCAGCGACCAGGGGGGTGTTCCAGCGACGGCTGACGGCGCAGGGCACCCCCGGTTGTCTTGCCAGACCCTCCCCCTTACCCTGCGCGGCGCCATGCTCCGCGCAAGGTCGTCGGAGCATGGTGCTGGTCAGGTTTTGGCAGGAGGGACCTGAATGCAAAGAACGAAGGAGAGTTAGGGGCAGAAATGCGAGGGTTCAAAAGTTGAGGGCCAAAAAGTAAATATATGAGGACCAAAGTGTAAAGTTGGTCAAGAAGGTTTCTTCTTAGGATCATGTTTTTAAACATGACTAATTAGGACCTAAGGAATCTGATGGTGAATTTTATTTCTAGATTAAACCTTGTTTGACTGGTCAATTTATGCAAAAACCCAAATTAAGTTATTAATTGGGTATGGTTCTCAATGTAGGTCAAAATGGGTTCTGAAGGCCAAATTGAAGGTTCTAAACCCTAGAGATTATTTTTCTATGAATTTTAGAGGGTTTATTCTATTTTTACTTTGCCTCAAACCTCGTGAATTGAAGTGGGTTTGTTTTAGGGTTACAGATTATCATTTAGTTCCTTGGAATTGCTGTAGCCGTTATCAGATCATCCCACTTTCCATCTTATTTGGTTTGTTTGACCTATGTTTGGACCCTGAATTACCCTGTATGCAGATTATACTGGTAAAATTGCATTTTTACCCCTTATGACTTATTTTCTCCTTAAACTCAGAATTCTCTGAGTTAAGCCTTTCCTTGAGTTATGTAGGAGCTTTTATACTTTGTATTAGGTCAAAATGAGCTAGTTATGGCTCATGATGAGGTTCTCATCAACCAACCAGGCTCTTAGTCAAGGTGCTTGTCATACAAAATTCTGCTGATTTGACCATCCCCTCTCCATCGCATTTCCCGCTTGGCTGAAGGCATCAAATTTAGCGCTCAACGGGAGGCAGCCCGTCATTCTCTTTGAAAACCTGAAATCTTTTCTGACACCTTTGTGCACTTAAAGTTCACACTTTAGGACAGCTGACTCCACCTCAGATGCTTGCATCTGAGATTAGAAATCGTCCGAAACAGTCACCCCGTCCCATTCACTCATCAAAACATCTATCCTAATGTATGCACTAAGTTGAATAAAAACCCCTTAGGTTACAATGAGGACATTGCAAATCTTAGGCATGGCGGGGTATGATAGTGCAAAACTTGTAAGAAAAGGTTTCAAACAAAAAAATTACATATGCCAAAAACACCATAAAAATTAAAAAAAAAAAATTCGAAAGAGAATAAAAGGAGAAGAAAATTTTGTGGGAGGAGAAAAAGAAACAAAATGAAAAAGGAGCACAAAATTATGAGAAAAAAGTAGTCATTTGTAAGAAACTAAGGAATTAACCTATATTCTTGACCTCATTCAAGAAAAGAACTGAAAAGTGCACAAAGGGATTAGTAAGAACGCAAACCTTAGGCATTCCTGGATAGACTCTTAGTACCCATTAAGATCTGGACACTCCTCAAGAGGTTGAGGAAAATGAAAAGCTAAAATATTAGGTCTAAGGCTTAGTAAGTATTTGGCCTCGTTAGCTAACTTTTGGTTTACGGGACTTAGTAACCTAAGCACCCTAACCTCACACACAGCTTGGTTCAGTAAGCGTAAAAATCAAAATCACGCAGAAGCGTCGCAAAAAATTCTGAAAAGTACACCTAGAGTAGGAGTGGCCGATCAACACAAGTTGATTTAGATGAGTTCCCAACGCGGAGAGGCGGGAAATCCCCTCGAAGATGCGTAACAAAATATCATCTCCTCGGTGCTTGTCTCTTAGGATATTTACATATCCTACTGGGGGCATGTAAGCACTCTGCTGGTTCAGATTCCATGGATGGCATTATCACGAAGGGTCAATTGCCAGGGTCTGGATTTGGCCACGGAACACCATGGATGGGATTATCTTGAAATCTCAATAGCTAGGGTTTCGGGGGTTGCCATGGGTGGTGCTATCTCGAAGCATCGATTGCCAGGAATCGTTGAGGATTGATGATGGGGCCAAGGAATCTGATATAGACCGTGTTGAAAAGCCAATCCTAAGCTAGAATTAAAAAGAAAAAGAGAGAGAAAACTCTCCAAAATAGAAAAATTTTCAATCTCTCTCTCTTACAAAATGCACTACGAACTGAGCCAGGGCTAAAATCATTCCAAGCACAGGTGCTTTAACCACAAAGTCCAATAGACCTTAAGTTAGTTCCTGTAGGCCTTAAAAACCTTTGCTAAGGACTGAGGCTGAGGCTAGATAGATCTAGATCTTGATTGGTACTAGAGTACCTTTTAGGCCTATGGTCAGCATTCTAACCTAATCTAAGTTCAAAGGAAAAAGCACTTATCTAAAGCTATTAAGAACTCCATGGTCTAGAATAAAGGTTGAAACCTTAAGTTTTTTGCTAAGGGACTAGCAAAAGCTAGGCATGGGGGTATGATGAGAACCTCATCATGAGTCATAACTAGCTCATTTTGACCTAATACAAAGGATAAAAGCTCCTACATAACTCAAGGAAAGGCTTAACTCAAAGAATTCTGAGTTTAAGAAGAAAACAGAAACTAAGGGGTAAAAATGCAATTTCAACAATTCAATCTGAAAATAGGGTAACTCAGGGTCCAAACATAGGTCAAAATAACCTACTAAGAAGAAAAGTGGGATGAGATGACTCAAAGAGGGCTACAGCAACTCGAAGGAATTAAATGACATCCTGTAACCCTAAAAACAAACCCACCTCAATTCACGAGGTTCGAGGCAAAGAAAAAATCAAATAAATCCTCTAAAATTCATATAAAAATAATCTCTAGGGTTTAGAACCTCCAATTTGGCCTTAGGAATCCATTTTGACCTACAATGAGAACCATGCCCAATTAATAACTTAATTTGGGTTTCTGCGTAAATTGACTGGTCAAACAAGGTTTAATCTAGAAATAAAATTCACCATCAGAATCCTTAGGCCCTAATTAGTCATGTATAAAAACTTGAGCCTAAGAACAAACCTTCTTGACCAACTTTACTTTTTAGCCCTCAACTTTTGAAACCCTCGCATTTTGGCCCCTAACTCTTCATCGTTCTTTGCATTTGGGTCCTCCCTGCAAAACCCTGAGCAGCACCATGCTCCGGCGACCTTGCGCGAGGCATGGCGCCGCGCTGGGTGAGGGGGACCCCCTGCCAAGTCAACCAGGGGTTCCCTACGACGTCAGCCGTCGCAGGAACACCCCCTGATCGCTGCAATCGCCCATACAGCCCGTACGAATGCACGGACAGTATGGGTCTCCATCTCCGGCGTCCTCCGGCGAGGGAGGCACGTCGTCTCCCTCTGCCCTCCTCTCTGTTTCTGCCTCTATAAAAACCCCCGACGCTCTGCCGCTCTCTGGAGCTCGGTTCTAACGGAGAAATCCCCCCCCCTTTCCTCTCTTCCCACTCCGACAGAGGCCCCCTTGCTCCGATGGTTTTTCCCCCTCCTCCTCCTCCCTCTGCCCGCTCTGCCGCACTACCAGCAGCAGAGCTGCCTTCACCTGCTCTTCCCGCGTCGTGCCGTACCCAGCGCGCGCTCTCCCGCTCTCTCCTCGCCACCGCCCTCCCTCTCTGGGCACCTTCTTCACCAGCGACAGTCGATACGACTGTCGCCCTGCTCCGGCCGCCCCTCGTCCCTCCGAGTAGGTACAATCTTTCCTCTTCCTCCCCTCTTTCTTTTCCTTATTGTAATTTGCATAACCACCCCTCGACCGCGCCTAATCGCCCTCACCTTCCCCATCTCCGGCCAAACTTCAGTGACTCGCTCCCGTCATTCCACCACCCCACATGACTCGCCGACCCTCACAGAACCTCCGCCTCCTCACCCTGATCAACTTCCGCCCTTCCATTTCCCGCCACTCGCCACCTGTAGACCCCCCGAACAAACCCATTTCCAGCGCTACAGTTTGACCTAGGGCAGCCCCTACGCTCCGCCCCACGGCTTGCCAGACCCCACACCGCCTTCGCCGTGCCACGGCGAAGGTTCTCCGCTTGTCTGATTAGGCCGAGAGGCCGTTCTTCTGTGGACAGGTTGCTCGCCCTCCGTCGCCATTGCTGAGCCGATGAAGCTCCTTCAACCTGCAGCTGTAGGCATGCTTCGCCCAGGTTCGACTCGCCAGGACGCGCGGTTCGCAGCCACGCAGTCGCCCAGGCCTGCAGTTGAGGAGAAAGCCCCGCAGCTACTGCATCTGCCTGCATCTCCCTCAGCTGCGGGTGCCCAATTTGGGTGGGACATTTAGTCCCACCTCGGAACTTTTGAGAGGCCCACGCCCACATAAAGGCAAAAAGTGCCTTCGGCTCTTTGCCTCCTGAGCACGGGGTGAGGTCCCTCTCACCCGCTCGAGCCGGCCTCGTTCGCGACCACGCCCCGCGAACCTGGCCCAACTCGTTTACCCGTCCTACACTCCTTGCCCACCACCACACGCCGGTATGCCTGGACCCAGGCGCGACCCGTGTACCTGACTACCCGACAGCTTTGGGAGAGCTATCCTATGAGTGAATTCTGAGAGAGAGAAATGCGGGGGAGGGTAGAGTAGGTTTTGCCCTCTGATCGAACTTTGAGTGTGCAGGCACAGGTGAAGAAGAAGAGAAGGCAGGAAGAAGAAGAAGGACTGCGAGAAGAAGAAGAAAAGACACATTGTAGCAGCAGCTACTTAAGTCATCTGATTGAAAAATCATATGACGCTCTGAAGGCAAAGAAGAAGGAGAAGAAAAGAAGAACAGGACCGCAAGGGAGAAGAAAAAGAAAGAGACGTACAGAAAGAAGAACAAGAAGAAAAAGAAAGAGAAGAAAGAAGAAGAACAGAAGAGAAGGCAAGAAGAAAACAAGAAAAGAAGAACAGAGCAAGAATAAGAAGAAGAAAGAAAACTGAAGACTCAAAGAGAAGAGAAAGACGAGAAAGAAGAGAAGAAGAAGAAGCCAACAAGACAAATCTCTCTCTCTCTCTCTTTATTTTTTTGTAAGAGAAACTTCGTACCTCTAGAATACAACTTGCTCCCTGAGTTCGACCTTGGGAGAACTTTCATTTTCGAGTAAAAATTGTAATAATGGCAATGACTATCTGTACTACAACGTAATTTATATAACAAAACAACAAAACCTAGTCACAACGCCGTTATCATGGAGTATCTCTAATCTCCATGGTATTCGCCCCTCTTACTATACTCATCATATATACACAAATGAGTGAGAGAAACCTTCTAGACAACCATAGAGATGGCTAAATCAAAATATGCTAGAGGTTGTCAGGAAGGAGATCATAAAATGGCTGGATGTTGATACTATATATCCAATATCTAACAGCCAGTGGGTGAGTGCCATCCAGATTGTGCCTAAAAAGGCAGGACTCATTGTTATAAAAAGTGAAAAAGGTGAATCCATCCTGACCCATATTGCGACTTCATGGTGGGTCGGTATTGATTATTGTAAGCTGAACATGTCTACAAAGAAGGATAATTTTCCTTTGCCTTTCATTGATCAAATTTTTGAAAGGCTACCCAAGTCAAGCTACTTTTGTTTTCTAGATGGATTCTCCAGGTATAATTCGATTGTTATTAACTAAGATGATCAGGACAAGACCACTCTCACCTATTCCTTTGGCACATTCGCTTTCAAGCGAATGCCCTTTGGCCTATGCAATGCACCCATGACATTTCGACGTTGCATGATGGCCATATTCTCAGACATGATAGTGGACTTCGTGGAAGTATCCATGGATGATTTCTCTATTTTTTGAGATGATTTTCAATCTTGTCTTGATGACCTCACCAAGATCCTGAAGAGGTGCATTGAGATTAACCTAGTACTTTCATGGGAGAAAAAATAGTTCATGGTGAGGGATGGCACACTACTAGGCCTTAGGATCTCTACAAATGGACTTAAGGTCGACCGAGCGAAATCTGATGTCATATCTCGACTACCACTGCGTAGCCCGGTTAAACACTTTAGATACTTCTTGTGTCACGTCAAATTTTATAGAAGATTCATTAGAGATTCTCAAAAATCGCTTGTCCATTGATGAATCTTTTCATAGCCGATATCCCATTTGATTTTGACTCCTCGTGTCTCAGCGTTTTGAGACTTTATGGAGCATTGAATCTGATTCTCCTATTTTCCAACAACACGATTGGTCTCTCGATTTCAAGATTTTGTGTGAAGCATCCAATTTCACTGTCGGAACTATTCTATGCCAGCATCGAGGGCGCCACCCTTTCGTCATCTACTATGCAAGCAAGACGTTGAATGAGGTTCAACATAATTACACAGTCACTATGAAGGAACTGCCAGCCGTAGCATTTAGGCTGGAGATATTCCGATCTTATCTATCAGAGTCAAAAGTCATTGTATTTGCTGTTCAATCTGCCCTCGAGCATTTATTGGCAAAGAAGGATGCCAAACCCCACTTAATCAAATGGATCCTTCTGTTAGAGGAATTCGATATTTGGTTGAGTCATGTTTCGTGTGTTTAGAAATCAAGGTTACAAGTAACCTATCATCGTAGTTGCAAAACACGTCGATCAGATAAAATTTATATCGAAACTCTAAGGAAGTCCCGAGTCGAACACAGGGAGATGACGTTTACTTTACTTGAAAACCACACTTCGTTTCATTTCTTTTTGGTATTTTGGGGTTTTGTTATTTTTTTATATTTTTGAATTAAAAAAAATCAAGCAAACGTATCACAAGATAGAGATCTGGAACAAATCTGATATATATTACTTCTAATGTCAATTACAAGAAACTATGAAAGCATATAAAGAGAGGGAGGTGAGAGGAAATCTCCCGAATCGACTGTTCGGCGAGACGACGGCACCTGGTAGAAGCTTGGACGAAGGAGGTGAGGAGCGGGACAATGGAGGTAAGATGCTGGAGGACGTCGGGTTGAGGAAAGCTTCGGTGTAGCTCCAGAATGGAGGTGAGAAGACGGAGTTGATCTGCTACCGGAATGGAGGTGAGAGGATGGCTCCAATGTGACCTATGAAGGGAGATGGGAAGTTGAAGGAGTATTTGGTGGGGCAGAGGTTCGCTACACTAATAGGCACCTTGGGAGCTTGAGAATAAGCTCTAATGTAGAGTTGGTAGGCTTGCTAGAGCTTGGGAGTAGGTGGGAGTAGACTAGGTAGAGATGGCTTGGAAGGGAGGGAGTGTATGCCCTTTCATAGTGGTGGAGAAGAGGCAAAAATCGTATCTAGGTCTTTACTGACGTCCACAAACGTCGCTATAGCTGTCGCTGAAGATCCGCCTTTCAATTGCTCTTGCTGGCGCGTGCAGGCCATTAGTGACGTCCACAAACGTCGTTGTAGTTGTCGCAGAAGATCCAACCTTTAAACTCTCTCGCTGGCATGCGTCGACCATTAGTGATAGCTGCAAGTGTCACTAATGGTGCGTCGCTGAAGATTCGCTCAGTTCCTTGCTGGCGCTGCCGACCATTAGTGCACCCGTGTCGCGCGCATGCTGGCATGCGCTGGAATGTGCGGGCGCGTCACGCTGCGCTGTACGCTACGCGGTGCGGTGCATGTGCGGCTAAATTGGAAATTATGGGGGCTATAGGGATTCGAACCCGCACCCCTTCGATGCAAATTGCTTCGTCAACTAGTGCACCACGTCACCCTTTGTGTCGCGAAGAAGAAATCGGTGCAAACGATTCCCAGTCGTTGGATCTTGATCCTAAGGCTAGGATTAACGGCGTAGATGATGAGGGAGAGTGGGCGGTGGCAGCTGGATCGGTTTGGGTGGCCTGGATGGTGCCATGTGGCACCATCTAGGCTGTCCGTCTTCTTCTTGTAGAGTGTGCCACGGTGCTCAGATCGAGATGATTCCTACGATGCCGGACTGCGATCATCGCTCCGGATCCATCCGTACGGTCGGATTTTCCATCCAAAACTCATATGGATGTCGCATTGCCCCCTGGCCGTTGATCCTCCTCGGGCTTAATGTGATGCTACGGGACTCCAATCTGGACAATTTCAGAGGTGTTAATCTACGATGGTTGTCCCGATCAGATCCGTGTGGTCTGATCGTCCATCTGAGGCCATGAAATAAATCCTCTTTTCTCTTGACCTTAAAAAGGACCTAATTAACTTAAAATATAAACAACTGCTCTAAATGTAGAATGATACATACTATGTGATATTTATATCATGATATGCAGTGCTAAGCCTAGGAACTATCACAAATAAGAATTTTACGATGAATTTATACGTGTTTATCAATATTGAAATTTGCGACAAAGCTAGAGTGCAAAATGTAGTGGCCGATCACCTATCAGGACTTGACCTAGCACACATTCTGTAACCCTCACCTTTATCTGATAGTTTTCCAGATGAATCTCTATTGACTATGGATTCTTCGGAGTTTCCCTGATACGTCGATATCGCAAATTATCTTGTCACAAGTAAGAAACCTACAGGATTATCCAAGGACCAAAAGCTCAAATTCTTGTTTGAAGCCAAATTTTATTTCTGGGATGACCCCCTGCTTTTCTACGTTGGATCTAATCGGATAATCAGGAGGTGCATTCCTGACTCTGAGATTTCAAGTGTGTTATCTTTTTGCCACAACGATGCTTGTGGTGGTCATTTCTCTAGTAGAAAAATCACTATAAATATTTTATAGGTAGGTTTCTTCTGGCTGATCATTTTTAAAGATACATATGATTTCACCAAATACTGTAAGCGATGCCAGTTGGCCGGTTCTATGACCAGGAAAGACATGATGCCATTCCAACCCATGTTGGTTGTAGAAGTGTTTGACATTTGAGGCATTGATTTTATGGGCCCTTTCCCATACTCTTATGGCTTCGAGTACATTCTTCTCACATTTGATTATGGCTTGAAGTGGGTTGAGGCTATCCCAGCGAGGCAAGCTGGTCATAAGATCATCATATCTTTCTTTCAAGAATTTATTTTTGTGAGATTTGGTGTCTCCCATGCTCTGATTAGCTACGTCGGAAATCATTTCATTCACGCCCGTTTCCGTTCACTATTGAAAAAGTTTAGGGTGCATCACCATATTGCCACCCCATATAATCCACAAACTAATGGGAAAGCTAAGGTTCCTAATCATCAGATCAAACTCATTCTGCAAATGACAGTTTGACCTAATTGGAAGGATTGGTCCAATCGATTGATCGATGCATTATGGGCATATCAGACTACGTACAAGGTCCCACAGAATATCGCCATACCACATGGTGTATAGAAAGGCCTGTCACCTTCTGGTTGAGCTGGAGCACCATGCCCTTTAGGTTGTGCAGAAATGTAATTTTAACCTCAATGTTGGAGGTTATGAATGGAAGCTCTAGTTTAGTGAATTAGAGGAGATTTGATGGGAGGCCTATGAGAATGTTAAGATATATAAGGGTAAAACTAAGGCCCTTCATGACCACCATATCCAGAGGAAAATTTTCATGCCAAACCAGTAAGTATGGTTATTTGATTCTAAACTCGAATTCTTTGCTGGCAAGCTGAAGTACAAGTGGGTTGGCCCTTTTGCTGGGATTCACCCATACACTAATGTGGCGATTTAGATCTTGGACCTAAAGACTAGGCATGTTTCTACAGTGAATGGTGATTTTCAGTTTTCGCTTTCAAATAATGTATTAAGATGATTTGTCATTGTAGGATCAAAGTGGTGGAAAACTGCTTAACAAAATAATTAAAATTAAAATTAAACCACTCACAGAAAAGCGGGTCATGTCCACAGGGAGGCAATGACTTAGTTAAACTTGCAATTAGGTCAAAATCAAGTTCGCTAAACTATTCGCCTGATCAAACAATGCCTGTGTAGCTCTCAAAGTAAACCTTCAATTTATGGAGAAGTCAAGGGGTGTGAATGTAATTTTTACATCAGAAAATTATACATGTGCAAGAGTATGCCATGTACCATTCACTTGCATGCATATGAAGATGTCATTCAAAATTAAATTCAATGCACATAGAGATGAATAATAAGGTTTAATAATTATCTAAAAGCATGAACATTAAGGCATAAATTCACCAAAATAAAATAATCATAAATCCAAATTCATTTTCGTGGCAATGGCATGAAATGTAATTATTAATTGAGGTTGAAACAGGGGATTAGCATTTGGGTGAACTTGTGCACGGATGAAGGAGAGATGGATGGCGAGTTGGCAGCCTGAGGTAGCCCTCTCCGATCCACACCAGATGGTGGTGACGGCTTGATGGATGGTTGTTGAATGATACGAGTTGCTATGTTAGCGTGTTTGGTTTTGAAAAACCCGTCGTTGTAGTTTGAAAGCGAAGAACTCGTGTTCAACAAATAAAATTTATACCGGAATAGAAATCCTAGGTCGAACTCAGGGAGGCTACGTCGATCTATATTCGCAAATATATCTTTTTAGAATTTTTCTTTAAAAGTGAAGCGATGTAATTACAATGAAGCCATAATAACAATCAGACTAAACTAGAGAGAGAGAGAGAAAAAAAAAACATGCATTCAATAATTCAAAGTGTTTATACCATAAAACCAAAGAAGAATTACACTAGAAAGCGGGAAATCAGCTACACTAGAAAGCAAGAAAATTCTACACCAGAAAGCTGTAAAGAAGAATCGGAGAGAGAAGTTATCCTCCTCGATGATCGCTTGGAGGATGAGCTGGACGAGACGTCGCCTGGACGAAGGAGGACAGAGCGAGAAGAAGGAGGTCGAGGCAGGAGGAATGAGAACGAAGCAACACGTTGTCGTCATCGCGGGATCCGCTTCCGAAATGAGAGCGAAAATTTGACTTTATCTCCCGAGGAGCATCCCGGGTGTGGGACAAGCTTCTCTTGAGCTTTGGAGAGGGAGAGAAGAGAATGAAGGGATAAGAATTTCATGTGGAGGGGGTCTCCTTTTATAGTTGCAAGGAGCGAGGGCAATTTGTCATTTTAATTTGAAAAGCATTAAATTAGGGGTCTTTAGTGATGGATAAAACCGTCGCTAAAGCCCCATCATCGGCAACGAGTGGTAGAGCACGCGTGCCCGCTCGCTTGCTCGCGCATGTAACATGTGTTCATGTATTGCCGATCTCAGTGATCTGATCGTGAGATCGGATGGCTTATCTCGCGCCTCCGCCCGCCTGCATCTGTTCTTGTGTGAGGCGCAGGCGTGCAATAGAGCATGGAACGGATTGAGCACCCGCAGTCGCTCGATCGTGATCGAGTGGTCATGGAGCTCGCTCACGAGCGCCTCAAATGCTGCTCGTGCAGCTCGAACATGCGCCTTACCTTCTCGCGAGCATGTTCACCCACTACGCTACTGCGGCTCTTGTGTAGAGGAGACAAATTCAGGCGCACGCATCAACAGTAGAGAAGAGATGAAGAAGAGAGGTTGTGGTGAGTGCAGCGGTTGGTTGGGCGATGGAGATGGCGCCACGTTGTGCCATCTTGGCCGCCCATCTTCTGGATGATGTAGATGGTGCCACGGTTGTCGGATTGAGTCAATTTTCACACCATTGGGCTGCGATCGTCGATTTGAATCCATCCGTGTGGTCGGATTTGTCATTTGAAGTGCGGATTAACACCATCTTAGCCCTTAATCTTCTAGGGTTACCCTGTCTCTATTTGATGCTACAGATATCTGATTAGGGAGATCTTTGAGTCGTTGAACTCCAATCATCGCCCTGATCACATCTGTACGGTTAGATCTTAGATCCAAGGCCCCGATGAAAAGTTTGCTCTGTCCATGAACATAAAAGGAGATAATTAACCTCCATTTTATTCGAACTAATCTAAATGCAAGATGATGCATGTTATGCAATATTTATAAGATGCAATGCAATCCTATGCTTAAGAACATGCATAAATAGACATCTTAAGTAGTGTAAACATGTTTACATCATACCCCCACGCCTATCTTTTGCTACTCCCTAGCAAAAACTGTATACTATTTATAAAATAATCAGGTTGGATTATTTGGGCTGGAGTTATTTTCAATCATTAAGAAAATGTTTACCTAGGATCTAAACTTTCAAAGACACAACAGTGCTCGAGTATCTACCAAAATGCAGACCTCCTCAAGCCCTCGCCTTATTCAAAGAAAATTTCTTTTTCTCTTTTTCCTCTTTTCTAAGTTTTTTTAGATTTTCAAGTTTTAGGGTTTAAGAGTGGCTTTCTACGGCCATTCAACTCACCCAAGATTTGATGAGAACCCTGAGTTCTAAGCATCTTATTGTGAATATGAGACTCGTTGATTGGCAGTTAAAACAGAGTTCAGGTTTCTACGCCTCTAGGTGACCTTAACGAGAATTCTTCCTAAAAATGTATCTTTACAATCGGTAGCTTTCTCCCTACTTTTATTTTTATGGGGTCAACACAAGGCTGAATCCAATGTATATCTCCCCGGTTTATTCTACTTCTCCGCTTCTTCCTAAGTGTTTTGGGAATTTTCAGTGCATTTATTAAGTTGGGTTCTGGACAACCGATCAATGAGCTGTTACCACCGACAACTTGCGAGCCATACTAGTGCGGTGAAGTGTGGCTTATTTTTTTCTTTTCTTTCCTCCTTTACTTTTTGACTTTTTTTTTATGTAGGTGGCTTCCCTGGTGTAAGATTTACCTAAAGGCAGCAAAAAGAGAATGGTCTAGTGATTAGGCTCTGGACAACCTACCTATGGGTTGTTACCCACGATAACTTGCCAGTCATATCACCCTAGAAGGTTCATTAGCTACCCAATTTCCGTTAAAATCACCGAACAATGAGTCAGTGCAAAGAAAGTGTGTAGATGCTTAAAACTCAAAATTCCCTCAAATTAGAGGGCGGGTTGATAAGTTGTGTACTTATCACCCAAACTTATTTACTCGAATTAAAATATAATTCAGGTTGGTGATGACTCAAAAAAATAAATCCATATTTTAATAGATACATAGGCTGATTAAGTCCAAAGACCTGAAGGGTCTTTATGTTCAGATCATAATGTAATATTTCCTAGGATTGAAAATTTTCTTAAACCTAAGTTCTCTTTCCTAATTCCATAAATTTTTTTTATAATATAAATAAAATAAAATAAAATAAATCTACGAAGTTGACGAATAAATTCAGAGATGTATATCCACCCCCCCATGCCTATGTAATGCAATGTCCTCATTGTATTGAAAAGACATAGAACAGAGTGGAGTAGAGTAGAAAGCACTTGAATTGCATGAATGTCAGGTCCGCTCCAAGATAGAAACTAAAAGAAACTATATACATGCTGAATTTAATGCCTTCAGCTAGGCACACTTTAGATAGAAGAGAAATAAAGAATTCACAAGTACAGATCAGAATCAGAATAAACAGAAGAAACCTCTGACCTGTCAGTAGATGTTCACAAATGTGGACCAGATTGTGGTGCAGACCTATACCCCATAATCGAGAATGTTTAAGGCTTTGGATAAAAATTACCCAAAACCTAAAATCAGTATGCAAGCGGAGTCGGGCCTGCGATTTATGAGGATGCAACCAAAGACCAAAGAGTCGAGTTATAGAGAATTCTAAAGGATAATCAATGAATGTATGGTTGGGTTGGACATCCTTAGAGCAGATGTCGTAAGGATCTTGGTTTGATGGTTTTAGATGAAATGGAACCCTTAGACTCTGTCTTCTATTTCCTACGGAATTTGCTTCCCAAATCAAAATTTCCCAGCTCCTATTCTCCACATTCAGAATGTCAAATTTCGGGACCTCCTGCATATTAATCACCCCATCTGAAATTTCCCAGTCTAAAAGATGTGGCTGAATCAGAATTGACTTGGGTTTAGTTATCTCAAAAATAAAATCATCGTTAAGCTCAATGGGGTAGAACTGACAATCAGGGCATTTGATTGAATCCTCCAGAAAATGTGATTCTGGATCCGTAATGTGAGCCCCAATAAGATTAGTTTCCTCAGTTATTGGGCTATCAAATGATTTATCAGATTCCTCATGCCCAATTGTCTCACAGAAATCATATTTTGTAAATTCGCGTGAGACTTCGCAACTTGAATCTTCACCATCAGAATCAAAGAAATAGAAATCCGTATTAATGTATGTCCCAAAATCATCTATCACTTTCTGATCCATGGAGACATACGTTTCCTCATACCCCAGCTCAAGGATCTCAGGTGAAGAAATCAGATCATCCTTAATTGGTTCTCTAATTCAATCTGGTCAGCCTCGTAACACGTGTCCCCCCAACAGGTGCTTGAGCGGGTTCTGACATTGGCTCACCTAAAGGGGGTTCATCCTGGGAGTCATCCCACGATTGAACTAAAGCAACCACAAATCTCATCCTCAATTTCGCTAACTTCCCAAGTAGAAACTCACCTGGGTTCTTATCCTTAACATCCTGGAGCCAATCCAACAAATACTTGTTCAAATCATCAATCATTTCAATCAAGGGCTCCAATCTTTCAATTGAAGGTGTTGGCTAAACTTCTAAAGTTTGTATGATATTCCTCAAGTTAGCCAGAACCTTATCTTAAACCTAGTTACCCTGAACCAAATGACTTGGTTCAGGGTTGGGTAGGTTGGGATCAATGCAGAGATTCATTATACCCTTCTTGATAATAGGTCATTTCGGATTGTTCAAAAGGTTGTGATGACCTAAAGGCAATGTAATCAGAGGATAGGTAAGAATCAATGTATCCTTCTTGATTGTAGATCGAATTAGGTTGTCCGTGAAAGGTTGACGATCTATAATCGATGTGGCTCTGAGAAGGATAAAAATCACAATCGTAGTGTTCAGGGTTAGACCCTAAACACGGATATCCGGAACTGTATCCCCAATCAGAGTTATCCCAACTAACTGATGGTTGATTACAGCACAAGTCGGGATAATCATCATGTTGAGGATAATTCAACATAGGAGGGAAAGAGCGGGAATGCATATAATATGTGGAAGGATTCATGATAAACGGGAAGAAGAAAGGCACCATACAATACAAGCAATCAAACCTATCCTTAAGTGGGCTAGCCTAAAGACCTACAGACTCCCACAACCCGTCTTGAGATGAAGGAAAGATTTGATCTACTTCTGTCTATTCAATCCAACCAGTTAGAAGGAGGGACTGGGGAGAAGGTTCTTCCTTTGGCTTGCGCCTCTGATTCCTAGTGTACCCCCTAGCCGCGATCGTTTGATTCTACTCCCCTAGCTAGACATCAGATTGAACAGTAGAAATAGACTAATCGAAAATAATCTCACTCTAGGCTCTGAAGAGCGAGTCGAATCCTTAAGGCCAACGTCTACTTTGTTTTATTTAGGGCTAGGTTTGAATGTGCTTTGGAATGTGATGGGCCCTTTATCTGGGTTGTGCCCTTAATGATTGATTGATTTGTGTGTGCATGTGCAACCAGTGATTTTCAAGGAAGATTATTTTTGAAGCAATGAATTTTAAGGTTTAAATCTTGCTTAGTAGCTTTTAGGATTCAACTTTAGGTGTTTTCAAACAAGTTTTGTTGGCACACCAAGTTTTGAAAGCACAGGTGAAGATGTTTTCCTTTAAAGCTTAAAAGAATGTGGAGTGCCTGGCAAATCCCTAAGAGTTGAACCTAATCAGCAGCTACTTGATGAGTTGATTTTAATTGAAGTGGTGCGGCCCAATCAACTCAAACAATTGGCTTGTTACACCACTTTAGTAGGCACATAAGTGATTATCTAATCTAATTTCTACTCAATTATGTGTTTAGATGTGTGTACCGATTCCAAACATCGGTTTACTGGTTGAGTTTGAAAATCGGATGAGGTTGTGTACCTCTATGAGATTTTTTTTATTTTCCTTTTTAAATGTGGAGGTTGGGGCGGGTGTAGGTGTCAAACAACAAATAATCTAACCTTAGAGTTTATAAGAACACCTAGGTTGATGAAAACTAATGGGTGGGAGGTCGGGGATAACTTACAAAACCTTCAACAGCACTTTACTCCAATCTACTGCTTTTTCTTGTCTGGAAAGAGTACTTGCAATCACAATAAGAAAGGAGAGAAGTGAGGTAAATGATTTGTAAGTTATAAAATGTGAAGAAAAATCAAAGAGCTTCGCCTCCCCAATAACGATGCCAAAATGTCGAACGTACGTGTTGCTATACTAACGTGTTTGGTTTTGAAAAACCCGTCATTGTAGTTTGAAAGTGAAGAACTCACGTTCAATAAATAAAATTTATACTGGAATAGAAATCCCAGGTCAAACTCAGGGAGGCTACGTCGATCTATATTCGTAATTATATTTTTTTTGAATTTTTCTTGAAAAGTGAAGCGATGTAATTACAATGAAGCCATGATAACAATCAGACTAAACTAGAGAGAGAGAAAAAACATGCATTCAATAATTCAAAGTGTTTATACATTAAAACTAAAGAAGAATTGCACTAGAAAGCTGGAAATCAACTACACTAGAAAATTGTAAAGAAGAATGGGAGAGAGAAGTTATCCTCCTTGATAATCGCTTAGAGGATGAGCCGGAAGAGACGCCACCTGGACGAAGGAGGATGGAGCGGGAAGAAGGAGGTCGAGGTAGGAGGAATGAGAATGGAGTAGCACGTCATCGTTGTCGTGGGATCCGCTTCTGAAATGAGAGCAAAAATTTGACTTTATCTCGCAAGGAGCATCCCAGGTGTGGGACAAGCTTCTCTTGAGCTTTGGAGAGGGTGAGAAGAGAAGGAAGAGATGAGAATTTCGTGTGGAGGGGGTCTCCTTTTATAGTTGCAAGGAGTGAGGGCATTTGGTCATTTTAATTTGAAAAACATTAAATCAGGGGTCTTTAGTGATGGATAAAACCGTCGCTAAAGCCCCATTGTGGGCAACGTGTGGCGGAGCATGCGCGCCCGCTCGCCTACTCGCGTGTGTAACGTGCGTTCACGTACTGCCGATCTCAGCCATCCGATCGTGAGATCGGATGGCTTATCTCACGTTTCCGCTCGCTCCTCAGCGTGCGCCCGCCTGCGTCAGATCTCGTGTGAGGCGCGGGCGTGTAATAGAGTGTGGAATGGATTGAGTGCCCACAGTCGCTTGATCATGATAGAGTGGTTGCGGAGCTTGCTCACCCACGCCTCAAATGCCGCTCGTGCAATCTCGAACGCGCGCCTTACATTCTCGCGAGTGCATTCACCCGCTACGCTATTGCGGCTCTTGTGTTGCGGAGATGAATTCAGGCGCGCGCATCCACAATCGTTGGATACGCATCCAACAGCGGAGAAGAGACGAAGAAGAGAGGTTGCGGTGAGTGCAGCAGCTGGTTGGGCAGCTGAGATGGTGCCACATGGTACCATCTTGGCCATCCATCTTCTGGATGATGTAGATGGCGCCACGGTTGTCGGATTGAGTCGATTTTTTTGCCGTTATGCTGCGATCGTCGATCCGAATTCATCCATGCGGTTGGATTTGTCATTTGATGTGTGGATTCACACCATCTCAACCCTTAATCTTCTAGGATTCCCCAATCGTTATCTGATGCTACAGATGTCTGACTAGGGCGATCTTATAGTCGTTGAACTCCAATCGTCGCCCTGATCACATCTCTACGGTTGGATCTTAGATCCGAGGCCTCGACAAAAAGTTTGCCCTATCCATGAACATAGAAGGAGACAATTAACCTCCATTTTATTCAAACTAATCTAAATGTAAGATGACGCATGTTATGCAATATTTATAGTATGCAATCTAATCCTATGCTTAAGAACATGCATAAATAGACATCTTAAGTAGTGTAAACATGTTTACATCAATGGTGGTCGGAGCCGGCCTACCGAAGGAAAGAAGTGGCAGTGGTGGAAGTTGCTGCTGGAGGCTGCACGTATTGCAGGTGCAAGGAGGCACGGCGCGTGGGCGCTGGGGGTGCTGCAGATGCTCGCGGGGCGTGGGTCCATGGAGGCATGGGCTCTGCAAGGCGCACAGGCGTGCACGAGGGTTCTGTTGGCACCGGTTGGTGGTTGGAAGGGACATGCTGGAGTGTGGACTGCTAGAGCGCTGGCGTGGGAGTGCTGGAGGTGAAGGCGCAGTCTGATGGCATGAGGCAAGGGTGTTGGAGGTTCTGGTGAAGGTGAGGAGGCGCGGGCGTGCTGGCTAGGGTGAAGGCACACGATGGGGTCTAATGGAGTAGGAGGCTGCTGCCGCACGGGCGAGGGTGTGCAGGTGCTGGCGTGTGCACTGGCTTAGGTGAGGGTGCACGGTGGCTGGGGCGCCTGGTAGGAGATGTTGTAGAGACTCTTGGCAGTGTGGCTGTCACCCAACACGCCCACGGTGGTGGAGTCGTAATGCCGCAGTGGGAGGTCAGTGCTATGGATGGATGAGAAGCAATATTCTCTGAGCACAGTGAGGAACAAAGGGGTGGAGACCTCCCTTTGAATGGCAGCCCCTCCTCTTTTCTAGCCACTGCTACAAAAATTTGAAATTCAAAACACCGTAGAATCAATGTGATGTGCTGGAGGAGGAAGTGGAGATGGAGGAGTTACCCACAAAGGAGAAGAAGAATAAAGGAATAAAATAATTAGGGTGTTTTATACGTAACTCCTTAACTTCTATGTTAATTAAAATAGTGCACCTAATTAATTAACTAATTAAATGTATGCAACCCTAGGTTAATTCTAAATGCATGAATTATGCACTTAAGCAAAAGATATGAATTAATTTATTTACATCCTAATGTACGCCATCTAAATGTTAAAATTAACTTAATGTCTAGACACTTAAATACTTAAATAGCCTACAAATATGGTCTAATTAAATACCCCCATGCGTAGTTTTTGCTAGTCCTTAGCAAATATGAGCAAAACCTAGCACTCGAAGTAGACTAGCCAACCCAATTGGTCTTCCTTTAGAAACATGTTAAGTTCAGACTTTAGACCTAAGGCTCCCAAGTAGTTGCTAAGTTACAGACTAGGTTGGCTAAAGACGAGTTGTAGGCACAAGTTTCCCTGATTTCGGACTCTGCCCTAAGGTTTATTGATCCTTGAGATTAAAGCATCCGTGCATGTGCATTGGTCTGACTTATTTGAGGTTGGTATGACTGCCAACCAACAAAGGAAAAGGGATTTCTTTTT
The DNA here is from genome assembly GCA_037157565.1 of Thalassia testudinum. Lineage (NCBI taxonomy): Eukaryota > Viridiplantae > Streptophyta > Magnoliopsida > Alismatales > Hydrocharitaceae > Thalassia > Thalassia testudinum. The sequence goes on along the minus strand of JAZHRO010000014.1, from coordinate 121,975,955 downwards.
AATAATATATATATATTTTTTTTTTTCTTTTTTTTTGATTCCTCTAAGTCTAACCTCGGATCAGCTATCAACACGGTCTGTGTCGGATTCATTGTTCCCATCACCGTACCTCGAAGGGTGCCTGGCTTTCGATGCTTCATGATAGCACCACCCGTAGCAACCCCAAGAACTGCTGCCAATCGACACTTTGAGATAGTATCGCCCATGGATTTCTTACATGAATTCAGGCCTATGGCAATCGGCACTTCGAGATAGGGCTACCCATGGTGCCTGAACCGTACAATGCGCTTACATGCCCCCAGTAGGATGGATATCCTAAGAGACAAGCGCCGAGGAGGTAATATGTTATCATCGCATCCTCAAGGTGAGTATATACTCCACCTCTCCTGCAGCAGGAACTCTTCCAATCAAATTGTGTTTTCAAGCCTCTCCTAAGTCAAAACTAAGAGAACCAAATTTCTTTTAAGAAAGGAATTAAGGTGATCACTTACTTACACAAGACCAAGTGTGTGAAATTTGGATGCTTGGGTTACAAGGACCTGTAAACCAAAAGGTAGAACAAGACTCCAAGTACTACCCCACCTTTTAACTCAATCCCTAGCTTTCCTTCCTCAACCTATTGAGGAATGGTCCGCAACTTAACTCCTACTTAAGTTTTTAAGTCCACAAAGGACCCTAAAGGTCTAAGGCTAGTAGCTCACTTAATTTCTAAAGTTCGACCCTATAATCAACTTAGTCTAACATAGAGTTTTGATTTGCTTAAGAATGCAAGGCCCAGCCAGTTAAGCTCAAAATTTTTATTATTTATTTATTTATTTATTTTTAATGCAATATGCATGAATGAATGCAAAATGTAGACGTGATATAAACAGATGCCTCAGGTCCTCTCCCCCATTCCTTATTCAAACAATGTCCTCATTGGAAACAAAAATAGTTAAAGGAATATATTACCTGAGGCGGAGAATGGTAGGAGCTAAGGCTCTTCAAGAGTGCCTCATCAACCAGATGGCCATCCAAAGTAATGTATGGCTTCAACCGTTGACCGTTGACGATAAAGGGAGTTGCTGAAGAGGAATGGCTTTTAATCTCCACAGCTCCATGTGGAAACACTTAAGTGATTAGGTAAGGCCCATCCCAACGAGATTTTAACTTCCCAGGAAAAAGCTTAAGTCTAGAATTGTAAAGCTAGACTTGTTGGTTGGGCTCAAAGGTCTTTCGAAGTATATACTTATCATGCAAGACCTTAGTTCTTTCTTTATAAGCTTGAGAGGTGTCATAAGCATCATTCCTCAGCTCCTCAAGCTCACTTAATTCCAGAAGTCTTGCCTTACCTGCCTTTTCTAAATCCATGTTAACACTTCGAATAGCCCAAAGTGCCCTATGTTCCAACCCAACGGGTAAATGGCACGCTTTTCCATACACAATCCGAAAGGGAGAAGTACCCAAAGGGGTCTTCTAGGCTATTCGATATGCCCACAAAGCATCATCAAGCTTTTGGGACCAGTCTTTCCTATCAGGTCTAACGGTCTTTCCTAAAATATTTTTTATCTCCCTATTCGACATTTCAACCTAGCCACTCGTCTGAGGATGGTAAGGGGTAGTGACCTTGTGAGTCACTCCCAGACTCTTGATTAGCTGATTGAAGTAGTGGTTTCTGAAATGAGGTCCCCCATCACTTATAATGGTCTTAGGGCAACCAAAATGAGATATGATGTTAGCCTTCACAAATTTCAAAACCACAGAGTGGTCATTTGTGCACGTAGGAATGGCCTCTATCAATTTATAGACATAATCAACAGCCACCAAGATATATTCATAACCATGGGATGAAGGGAAGGGGCCCATAAAGTCAATTCCCTACACGTCAAAAATTTCAACAGATTGAATAGGGTGTTGAGGCATTTCATTCCTCTTCCCAATCGTTCCAGTCCGTTGACATCTAATATAGGCCTTAACAAAATTATGAGAATCCTTAAATAACGAAGGCCACCAAAAATCGGACTGGAGAACCTTAAAAGCAGTTTTCTTAGTAGCAAAGTGTCCTCCGCATTGAATTTCATGGCAAAATCTCAGCACACTTTGTTGTTCCTCTTCAGGTACACAATGTCTTAATACTTGGTCTTGTCCAATTCTAAATAATTCAGGCTCTTCCCAATGAAAATATCTTGATTGGGAAATGAATCACTTTCTTTTTTGCTCATCCCAAGAGCCAAGAGTTTCTCCAGTGACCAAGTAATTTACGGTATCAGCATACCAAGGTAAAGTTGGTGTTATCGCCATCAAGGTTTCATCAGGAAATGTCTCGCAGATGTCTCTGGAAAGAGGGTCATTAAGTGGAAGGTGAGATAGGTGGTCAGCCACAACATTTGCTACTCCTTTCTTTTCACATATCTCCAAGTCAAATTCTTGGACTAGGATCCACCTAATCAGAAGTGGCTTACAATCTTTCTTAGCAATGAGATGCTTCACTGCTGCATGATTAGTGAAAATAACCACCTTAGACCCAAGAAGATAAGACCTAAACTTCCCCAGAGCAAAAACTGCAGCAAGTAATTCCTTTTTAGTGACAGTGTAGTTTTGCTGATGTTCGGTTAAAGTCTTGCTGGCATAATGCGGCACATGAGGTCTTCCCTCAACCCTTTATCCAAGGACTACTGCCACTGCATAATCCGAAGCATCACACATCAACTCAAATGGGAGTGTCCAATTAGGTGCTCGAAGAATAGGCGTAGAGATCAAGGCCTCCTTCAGAGTTTAAAAGGCCTCAGCACACTTTGAATCAAAATTGAAGGAAGATTCGTTCGCCAACAAGTCACAAAGTGGCCTAGAAATTTTACTAAAATTTTTAATAAAGCGCCTATAAAAGCCGGCATGGCCCAGAAAGGATCTAATCTGTTTGACATTCGTGGACAATGAGAGTTTGGAAATAGAATCAATCTTGGCTTTATCTACTTCCAATCCTCGCTCGGATACAACATGCCCAAGTACAATTCCTTTCTGTACCATGAAATGACTTTTCTCCCAGCTGAGGAATAAACCAGTCTCCCTATATCACTTCAACACATTCTCCAGGTGCAGGAGACACTGGTTGAAAGATGAGCCATAAATGGAGAAGTCATCCATAAACACTTCAACACACTCATCAATCATGTCCGAAGAAATAGGCATCATACACTGCTGGAAGGTTGCAGGGGCATTACATAATCCAAACGGCATACGCCTGAATGCAAAAGTACCGTAAGGACTCGTGAATGTCATCTTCTCCTGGTCATCAGGGAAAACTGCAACCTAGTTGTACCCAAAATATCCATTGAGAAAGCAATAGTACTTATTCCCTAACAATTTCTCGAGAATTTGATCAATAAAAGGCAAGGGAAAGTGATCCTTCTGGGTAGCGGTGTTCAGCTTGCGGTAATCAATGCAGACCCTCCATCTAGTTGAGGGTCTAGTGACAAGTTGTTCACCTTGGTGTTGAATTCCACAGTAAAGCTTGCCTTCTTTGGCACCACATGAATAGGACTTACCCATTTACTATCTACAATGGGATATATGACACCAGCATCCAACCACTTCAGGATTTCCTTTTTAACCACCTCCCTCATATTAGGGTTTAGACGTCTCTGCATGTCCCAAAATGGCTTGATGGAATCAGCAGTATAAATATGGTGCATGCAGAGTGTAGAGTCTATACCCTTGATGTCAGCAATGCTCCAAGCAATAGCTTCCTTGTGCCTAGACAAGCATTCAATCAGGGCTCCCTCCTGTGCTTCAGATAGCACAGCCGAAATGATAATGGGGAGCGTATCATTAGCACCTAGGAAGACATACTTGAGAGTGTCAGGGAGGGGTTTCAACTCAAGGTCAGGGGCTTGTATGGTTGAGGGTTTCATAATATATGTCCCCATCTCAGGTAGTAGATCTACCTTGGGCAAAGATGATGGGGGAAGAGACTCAGCAAAAACACCTAGCAACTCCTCAAGTTCAAGTATATCCCCTTCACATTCCTCCAAGAGATCGGAATGCTCATTTAGCATGACATGCTGAAGGGGGTCATCACATAACATTGCAGGGGTTGCCTCTTCAATCAAGTCATCTATCACCTCAACTTGAGAACAATCCTCAAGTCTGGCTTGTTTGTAAGCATCAAACAAATTAAGCCGAATTTTCCTATTCCCAAAGCCCATTTTCAATGCCCTAGTATTGCAATTGATTGAAGCATGCGAAGTTGTAATGAAGGGGCAACCCAAAATGATGGAGGGTTTGGTTGGCTTGTTGGTAGGGTCAGTGTCCAAAACTAAGAAGTCAACAGGAAGGAAGAAATCCTCCACTCTTACGAGGACATCTTCCAAAATTCCCCGTGGTGTCTTAAGTGATCAATTTGTAACTTGAAGGATTACAGAGCTAAGCTTCAGATTGCCTCCCCCAAGTTGTTCATACACATAGCTCAGAAGGATGTTCACCCCCGCACCCACATCAAGTAGAACCCCATCAATCTGTAAGTCACCAATAACCACTGAGATGTATGGGGCTCCTGGGTCCTTATGTTTCAGCGGTGTGCTATGTTGAACAATTGAGCTAACAGAATTAGGCAGGACAACTTTTGATTGGACTTGTTTCCTAGATTGCCGCTTTTTCATGCACAAGTCCTTTAAGAAGCGGGCATAAGATGAAATCTACCTGATAGCTTCAAGCAAAGCCAGGTTAATCTACACTTGCTTGAAAGTTTCCATGATCTCATCCATCTTATATTTGGCTCCAGATGAGCCAGCAGAAGTCTGCCCGGAGGTGGATAAGCACTCTGGAAAGGGCACTCTCGATCTCTAGGTGGAAGGGTTGTCATGTCGAGTAAGGGGTGGAACGGGGGTAACTTCTTCTGGTGAGGTGATTTCAAGTGGGGAAGATTTGGGTAAGTCTTCTCCGATGGGGGTGAAAGTCATGGTTGATGGTTTTTTAGGGGGTGAGACTATAGGAGCATCGGGTTTGGAAATTTATTTCCCACTCCTCAGAATAGTCACCACTTGAGCATGCTCCGTAAAGACAATCCCTTTTCCTTTAGGATTCTCCTCAGCAGCACTGGGGAGCTTCCTAGTTTCCCTTTCTCTAATGGCCTCAACAAGGTGTCCTATTTGTGATTTCATCTCATGTATATCCTTGTCATGAGATTTGATGATGGCACTTTGACTTTCTTGCATAGTTTTCAACATTGCCTTCAATTCATCCAACTCATAGGTCTTAGGTTGGGCAAAGGTCTGAGGTTGGTTCATTTGATGGTTTTGAAAGGATTGTGGTTTATAATTCCCTGAATTTGATACATTTTCTTGTCTCCATGAAAAGTTTGGGTGGTTCCTCCATCCCTCATTATAAGTGTTGGAGAAAGGGTCATTACGATGTCTAGGATGGAGCCCTTGAGCGGCATTCAGATCTGCTTGTACAAGCTCAGGGAATTGGGAGGCCAAGTGGCAATCCACAGTGGCGTGTGTATTGTCCTAGCAAATTGAACATTCAGAAGCTTGGGATGGAGAGCTGTTAGATACGAATTGACTCAGGCTCGACATAAGCCTTTCCATGTTGTAATTCAATTATTGAATCTGATAGGCTAAATTCTGGGTGTCCCTTGCCTCATTCCCCTCCAACTTTCTTTGCATGAGAGTGGGTTTTCTATCCATGTACGTAGAATTCAAGTGAATAGAATTCTCACTCAAAGTATCAAAAAGGTTCCAAGCTTCATGCTCAGTCTTAGATAGAAAGGTTCCTGCACAGGCACCATCCACAATTTACCTATGCAAATCATTAAGTCCGGTGTAGAACCTTTCAACCAGTTGCCACTTAGGCGCCTAGTGATGTGGGAAAAGTCTTAGCAAGTCATTCCCCATCCTTTTGAACAAAACTCATAATTTCCCTCCTAAACTGATTGATTTTGCTCATGGGGAAGTACTTCTTCAGAAACTCCTTCTTCAGGGCATCCCAAGTGTTAATATCATCAAGGGTGTGATGCCAATACTTGGCTTTGTCCTTAAGGGAGAAGGGAAAGAGGGTTTGCATTTGAGCATCGTCAGTAACACCCTATAGCTTCACCGTGGAACAAACCTTGGTGAATTCCTGTATATGCCTGTAAGGGTCTTCCCTAGCAGTACCATAAAAGGAAGGTAGCAAGGATATGGTATTGCTTTTGATCTCACAAGGACTGTCCCCTCCAGGTCTACATAGTATAGGGCCAGATTGATTAGTTGGAATGAAATATTCCTTAAGGCTCCTTTGAACAGCCATTTCTACCCTTGGAAGGTTTCTTAAGATTCTTTCAGGTTCAGGATCATACACAAGTTGTCTACTAAGAGAACACCTACCAAGCACGCACTACAAACACAGTTAAAATGAACTTGTTTGGTCTTTATAAATTTAGGCTCTTGACTTTAGTTTAAATTGTAGGTGACAAAGCAAGTTGCCCAATCAATTATGCACCTATTGTCAACCTTCGAAATGCCTAAAAAGACCTAATTGGAGCTTAGGCATTCTTCCCTAAATCTCAAATGGTAGAGCAATTCTAAAGATGGAAGATCGAGGGATGCAAGTAGGCCTAGGCCTTCCTTTGAAGCTGTGCTTTCACGGTGCTTCTCAACTACCCCCAAAAATCCGTGACAGGGTATCCCACTCTTTGAAATTACGAAACCTTTGATCTCAAGTTCTGAACACTTTAGAATCCAACAGTAGGAGGGCTCTTGTCCTAGTAGTTCCAAGACATAGGAGTGTCTAAATGCATGCTGTGGTGCAAGAGATATAAGTGTGCATACACCGCAAAATGATTTTGAATTTTGAATCGCACGCCACGTTTGAAAATCAAGTCCTTGATTTTTATATGTCCGTCCTTTAATTAGTCCTTTGTCAAGAATATATGTGACCACTTGTTAGATCGCTTCAAGACAGATTATGTGGTCTAAAAATTAATTCAAATGCTTTTGCATGATAGGTAGAAATGCGAAGATAGAAATGCATACCTCATTCCAGCAGTCTTCATGCAATATGCAAGACAAGAATTAGATCTAGATAATGCTCATTTAGTCCTAAATGATTCGACCTAAGGGCAGGCAGCTTCTAGTAGGTATCTCGTGTTTTTTTTTTAATTCTTTTTTAGCTACTTATGCACAAGCAAATTAAGAGTAAACAATCCACAAAATAAATTAAAAACCTAAATCTAAATAAAAGGGAACAAGCTCCCAAAAATCAGCTCCAATTACTACAAGGGCGAGAAAATAGAAATAAAACTTATGAAACGGAGAATCTCCTATGGAGGCGGAATCCAGGTCTCCTCCATCTTCCCCGCGTGTAGGTGTCACTAAAGTTGACGTCTTCTCCTAGATGTGCCTGTCACCTCTCTCAAATTCCTCTCTCAAATTCCTAGCACAGAAAAAAATAATAAACGGTTAGATCACTGTGCAATGAGAAATAATTAGAAATAAAAATCAGTTGAAATTATTACGTTTGTTGCCTCCCCGGCAACGGTGCCATTTGATAAGTTGATTTTCGCTTTCAAATAATGCATTAGGATGATTTGTCGTTGTAGGATCAAAATGGTGGAAAATCGCTTAAAAAATAATTAAAATTAAATTTAAACCATTCACAGAAGAGCGGGTCGTGTCCACAGGGAGGCAATGACTTAGTTAAACTCGCAATTAGGTCAAAATCAAGTTTGCTAAACTATTCGCCAGATCAAACATTGCCTGTATAGCTCTAAAAGTAAACCTTAAATTTATGGAGAAGTCAAGGGGTGTGAATATAATTTTTACGTCAGAAAATTATACATGTGCAAGAGTATGCCATGTACTATTCACTTGCATGCATATGAAGATGTCATTCAAAATTAAATTCAATGCACATGGAGATGAATAATAAGGTTTAACAATTATCTAGAGGCATGAACATTAAGGCATAAACTCACCATAATAAAATAATCATAAATCAAAATTCATTTTCGTGGCAATGGCATGAAATGTAATTACTAATTGTGGTTGAAACATGGGATTAGCATTTGGGTGAACTTGTGCACGGATGAAGGAGAGATGGATGGTGAGTTGGTGGCCAGAGGTAGCCCACTCCGATCCGCACCTGATGGTGGTGGCGACTCAACGGATGGTGGTCGGAGCCAGCTTGCCGGAGGAAAGAAGTGGCAGCGGTGGAAGTTGCTGCTGGAGGCTGCACGTGCTGCAGGTGCAAGGAGGCATGGCGTATAGGCACTAGGGTTGCTACAAATGCACGTGGGGCATGGGCGCGTGGAGGCGAGTGATATAGACACATCTATTTAGGTTAAAATGCCTATTCATGCATGTTCCTAGGTTTAGATTTGCATTTCATGTTATAAATATTGCATAACATGCATCACTGTGCATTTAGAGTAGTTGTATATATTTTGGATTAATTAGGCTCTTTTTATTGTCAGGAGAGGAGTGGATTTATTTTAAGGCCTCGGATGGATGATCGGACTGTACGGATCTGATTAATACAACGATCGGAGTCTAACGCCTCTGAAATTATCCAGATTGGAGTCCCGTAACATCACATGAAGCCCGAGGAAGATCAATGGCCAGGGGGCAATGCGACATCCATTCGGGTTTCGGATGGAAAATCCGACCGTACGGATGGATCCGGAGCAACGATCGCAGTCCGGCATTGCGGGAATCATCCCGATCTGAGCACCGTGGCACCCTCTACAAAAGAAAGAAAAATGGATGGCCCAGGTGCCGCCACGTGGTGCCATCCACGCCGCCCAACGCCAGCCAGCATTAGCAGCACATGCACACAACCGCAGCCACGCACAGCGCACGTGCACAGCCGCGGCTGCACGCAGCGCACCGCGAGCAAGGTGCGGGGAGCAAGGGCATGTGAAGCGCACACCGCGATCTTCAGCGACGCACCTTTAGTGACGCTTGCAGCTGTCACTAATGGTCTGCGCACGCTAGCAAGAGGATTTGATAGGCGGATCTTCGGCGACAGCTGCAGCGACATTTATGGACATCACTAAAGGCCGTGTGCGCCAGTAAGAACAATTGAAGGTCGGATCTTCAGCGACAGTTGCAGTGACGTTTGTGGACGTCAGTAAAGACCCAGATACGATTTTTGCCTCTTCTCCACCACTATAAAAGGACCTACACCCCCTCCCTTTCAAGCCATCTCTACCTACTCTACTCCCACCTACTCCCAAGCCCTAGTAAGCCTACCAACGCTCCATTAGAGTTTGTTCTCAAGCTCCCAAGGTGCCTATTAGTGCAGCGAACCTTTGCCCCACCAAATACTCCTCCACCTTCCCACCTCTCTTCATAGGTCGCCTTGGAGCCATCCTCTCACCTCCATTCCGGTAGCAGATCAACTCCGTCTTCTCAACTCCATTCCGAAGCTACGCCGAAGCTTTCCTCAACCCGACGTCCTCCAGCATCTCACCTCCATCGTATTGCTCCTCACCTCCTTCCTCCGAGCTTCCGCCAGGCGCCATCGTCTCACCGAACAGCCGATTCGGGAGATTTCCTCTCACCTCCCTCGCTTTATGCTTTCATAGTTTCTTGTAATTGACATTAAAAGTAATATATATCAGATTTGTTCCAGATCTCTATCTTGTGATACGTTTGCTTGATTTCTTTTATTTCAAAAATACAAAAAAATATCAAAACCCAAAAATACCAAAAAGAAACAAAACGAAGCGTGGTTTTCAAGTAAAGTAAACGTCACCTCCCTGTGTTCGACCTGGGACTCCCTTGGAGTTTCGTTATAAATTTTATTTGATCAACGTGTTTTGCAACTACGATGACAGGTTACTTGTAACCTTGATTTCTAACACGCGAAACATGTGTGACCATTTTGGCACTATTGCCGGGGAGGCAACGGAATTTACTTTATTGTTTATTGCTTTTCTTTGCATTAACATAGCACTAACCCTACTTGTCTTTGATCTACTGTCTTGTAGGTACCCTAGCATGGAGATCCAAGTGCGGTAGATCGGAGTGAAGTACGGGTAGAGTGTTTTGTAAGTGTCCCCCACACCACCCCCACCTTAGTTTTCATTCCATAATCGAATAACTCAAACCCAAATCAACTTAGGTGCTTTTTATGAACCCTAGGATAGATTTGGCTGTTTGTTTGCCACCTCCACTCACCTCGCCATCCACATAAATAAAAATAAAAAAATAGAAAAAAAGTGTTATCTGATTGTGGGATTTTCTGTAAGCTACACACTTAACACCCACAACTTCTCACCCTAAGGCGCACAATCACATCGATTCTACCACTTAACCGGGATCTGACCCGTGGACCTGGTACACTTAATTTAACACACAAATAAGTGAGTAGAAATTTGAATAGGTTAAAAATTTCTGTGTGCCTTAACTAAGTGGTGCAATAGGCCAATTGATTGAACTGTTTAGGCCGCACCACTTAAGATAAAAGTGATTCATCAAGTAGCTTGCCACTTAGGGTTGATTCTTAGGGCTAAACTAGGCACTCCACATTTTTTTCTTTGATTTCTAAAGGAATATATCATCACCAGTGCTTGCAAAACTTGGAGTGTTCTACTAAACCTTGATTGAACCAACCTAAGAATTAAACCCTAAAGGCTACTAAACAAGGTTGAACCCTAAAAGACACATCATCAAATAACCTTGTTTGAGAACCCTAGTTGTCCATGCACACACATTTTAACTGATCATTCAGGGCACAACCCATCTAAAGGGCCCATCACATTCCTGAAGCACCATTATCCCAAGCCTAACTAAAATTGATTAGACGTTGGCCCTAAGGACCAGTTTGCTCGTTGGGATCCAGATTGAGAATGTTCACGATTAACCTACTTATACTATTTAATCTGATGCCTAGCTAGGGGAGTAGCGTCAAATGACCGCGGCTAGGGGGTACACTAGGAACCAAAGGCTCAAGCCAAAGGAATAACCTTCTCCCCAATCCCTCTTTCTAACTGGTTGGATTGCCTGGACATAAGTAGAGTAAATCGTCTATAATATTAGGACGAATTCTGAGAGTTTGTAGACCTTTAGGCTACCCAAACTAAGGACAGGCTTGTATTTTTGTATTGTAGGGCTCCTTTCTCTTATGATTTCCCTCCTTACTTCACCATGTACCCTTCCACATCCTACACACATTTCACATCCTATCCTCCTACCACCACTTTTCCCTAAGATGATTACTATCCCGACTTGACTTGTAATTACCCATCCACTAGCCAGGATGACTTTGATTGGGGATATGAATTTGGACCTCAAGGTCCAGGGACAAACCCTGGACGACAAGACTATGATTATTATCCTTCCCAGAGCTATAATGATTATGGATCTCCATTTTTTGATGACCAAAGCAACCCGATCTACAATCAAGAAGGATATCATGATTATAACACCTACCCTCCCCAGTATTGCACTCAATATAGGTCGCCACCATCCTTTGAATAGCCTAGAATGACCTACTTTCAGGGAGGGACCCGAGAACCTCGACATTTTGACTCCCCTAGATTTAACCTGAACCCACCCAAACCTAAACTGAACTAGTCGATTCAAGTGAACCAGATCCAGGATTGGGTGTTGGCTAATTTGAGGAACACTATACAATCTTTAAAAGCTCAGCCAACACCATGCACTGAAGTGCTAGAGCCTATGATCAAAATGATTGATGAACTTAATAGTTCTCTATTGGATTTGCTCCAATGTGTTAGGGATAAGGACTTGGGTGAGTTTCTTCTTGGGAAATTATCGAGGTTGAGGATGAAATTTGTGGTTGCATTAGTCAAATCTTGGGATGAGTCTCAAGATGAACCCCCTTCAGGAGAGCCAATGTCTGAACCCGCTCAAGTGCCTGCCGCGGGGGATACATTTTTTGAGACTGGGGATGACTAGGATGGGCTAGAGCAACCATTTGAGGATGAACCGATTGATTCACTCGAGATCCCCGAGCCAGGGAGCAAGGAAAAATAAGTCTCCACGGACCATGAAATGACATATGATTTTGAGACATATATAAATGAGGATCATGGATTCTTTGACTCTGAGGGTGAAGAATCTTTTGGTGAAGTCTCACTTGAACTTAAGGAAGAGGATTTTAGTGAGACAAATGGGCTTGAGGAATCTGACAAACCAGTTGATAGCGCAATTATTGAAGATTTGGATTCTGTTGGGGTTAACTTGGAGGATCTGAATCTTCATGATTCAATCAATGACCCCAATCCTCATCTACACCCTGAAGAGTTGACTTATGAGATCTTTGTGCCCAAGTCAATCTTTATTCAGCCACGATTTCTGGACTTGGGAGAATCATATGGGGTGAATAATATGCTAGAGGTCCCAAAGCCTAAGCCCTTGATGTTGGAGGATAGAATTGTTGAAATAAAGATTTTGGAGGCTAATTCTAAGGGTAGTTTGATTTTGGATCTAAGGGTTGACCTAAAACCACCTACTTTCTACCAAGACCCTTACGATATCTTTCACGTGCAACCCAAGCTCGAAATAACTGATTATTTTTCTGAGCTAGATGTTAAGTGGACAATCACACCTATTGAAGCATTTTTACCCATTGTCCGACACTTTGGTCTTGTGTTGCACACCACTAAACCACAGGCCCAGCCCCGTAAACACAACAACCTTTGGTTCTGGGTGATTTTCATCCAGAACCAGAGAACCACTCGACCCTGTGGCATGGGTCCGCACCATAATCTCATCCACATCTGTGGACATCTTCTACAGATGGGTTTCAGGATCAACCTTTTTATTTTGATTCTGACCCGCACTTGTGAATTCTCAATTTCTTCTTTGTATGTATGTTATGCCTAGCTGAAGGCATTAAACTTAGCATGTGTGTATACACTCTACTCTCTGCAGAGCTGACTAGATTTTCATGACACTCAGTTGATGTTCTATTTACTCTGCCCTTTTCATTTCTTTATTTTTACAATGAGGACATTGCATCATTTAGGCATGGGGGTGGATAATCAATTCCTGAAATCATTATGTTAACTCCGTAGAATTTATTTTAGTTTCTTATAAAATTAAAAAAAAAATTGAAAATTTGGAAAAAGATAAAAAAAGAAATTAGGAAAAGAGAACTTAGGCATTTGGAAGTTATTAACTTTAGGAAATGATATGAGAGGACTTAAACACCTAGACTCTTCAGGTCTTCGGGCTTAATTAGCCCAGGTGTCCACTTGAATGTGGACTTAGTCTCGAGTCCTCGACAATTAAAGTTTATTTTAATTCGATAAATAATTTGGGATGATAAGTATGCGACTTATCAACCCACCCTCTGATTTGGGGGGACTTTAAGCCTAAGCATCTACACACATTTTTTTGCACTGACTCACTTTCCGACAATTTTTACGAAAATTGGATAGCTAATGGACTGACTTGGGTGGTATGGCTAGCAAGTTGTTGGTGGTAATAGCTCATCAGCCGGTTATCCAGAGCCCAGCCACAAGACCATTTTCATTGTACTACCTTTAGGTAAATCTGAGATTAGGGAAGCCACCTACTTAAAAAAAAAAAAAGAAACACTCTAAAAGAAAAGAAAAAAAAAGAAAAAGAGAAAATAAAAAAAAAAAATAAAACCACTCTTCACTTCACAAGTATGGCTGGCAAGTTGTCGGTGGTAACAGCTCATCAGCCGGTTGTCCAGAACCCAGCTCACAAGAAAAATGCATAATAATTCCCAAAACACTTAAGGAAGAGGCAGGAAAGTAGAATAAATCGGGGAGATATACACTGGGTTTGCCCTTGTGTTGATCCCATAAATAAAAGTAGGGAGAAAGCTATCGATTGTAAAGATAAACCTTTAGGCAAGGTCACCTAGGGTCATAGAGACCCGAAGTCCATCTTAACAGCTGTTTTGTGAGTCTATCACTTTTTCACAAAGATGCTTAGTGCTTAGAGTCCTTTTCAAGTCTTGGGAGGGTCAGGTAGTCGTAAAAGTTATCCCGTAACTCTCAAACTTCAAAAGTACAAAAAAATTAGAAAAGAAGAAAAATAAAAATATATATATATCTTCGCTTCTCAAATAAGGTGAGGACTTGCACGATCTGCATTCTGGCAGACACTTGGGTACTGTTGAGTCTCCGTTGTTTAGAACCTTAGTTGAAATTTTCTATTGTTAATAAACGACTAAGAACTAGGAGATCTAATCCTAATTTTGATTTTATACATAGCATGTAGTTTAATTTTGCTAGGGACTAGCAAAAGATAGGCATGGGGGTATGATAGACACATCTATTTAGGTTAAAATGCCTATTCATGCATGTTCCTAGGTTTAGATTTGCATTTCATATTATAAATATTGCAAAACAAGCATCATTTTGCATTTAGAGTAGTTGTATATATTTTGGATTAATTAGGTTCTTTTTATGGTTAGGGGAGGAGAGGATTTATTTCAGGGCCTCGGATGGACGATTGGACCGTATGGATCTAATTAATACGACGATCGGAGTCTAACACCTCTGAAATCGTCCAGATCAGGGTCCCGTAACATCACATGAAGCCTGAGGAAGATCAATGGCCAAGGGGCAATGCGACATCCATATGGGTTTCGAATGGAAAATCCAACCGTACGGATGGATCCAGAGTGACGATCACGAGAATATCCTGATCTAAGCACCGTGGCACCCTCTACAAAACAAAGAAGAATGCGTAGCCCAGGTGCCGCCATGTGGCGCCATCCAGGCTGCCCAATGCCATCCAGCAGTAGCAGCACACGCGCACAGCTGTAGCCACGCACAGTGCACGAACACAATCATGGCCGCACGCAGCGCACCACGTGCAAGGTGCGATGAGCAAGGGCACGTGAAGGGAGCAGTGCCAGCGGAGCGTGCCAACGGGCCAGGTGCGAGCGAGGCAGGCGTGGATCTTCAGCGACGCACCTTTAGTGATGCTTGCAATTGTCACTAATGGTTTACGCACGCCAGCAAGAGGATTTGATAGGCGGATCTTCAGCGAAAGCTGCAGCGATGTTTATGGATGTCACTAAAGGCTCATGCGTGCCAGCAAGAACAATTGAAGGGCGGATCTTCAGCGACAACTGCAGCGACGTTTGGGGATGTCAGTAAAGACCCAAATACGAATTTTGCCTCTTCTCCACCACTATAAAATGACCTACACCCCCTCCCTTCCAAGCCATCTCTACCTACTCTACTCCTACCTACTCCCAAGCTCTAGCAAGCCTACCAACGCTCCATTAGAGCTTGTTCTGAAGCTCCCAAGGTGCCTATTACTGTAGCGAACCTCTGCGTCACCAAATACTCCTCCATCTTCCCACCTCCCTTCATAGGTCTCCTTGGAGCTATCCTCTCACCTCCATTTCGGTAGCAGATCAACTCCGTCTTCTCACCTCCATTCCAGAGCTACACCGAAGCTTTCCTCAACCTGACATCCTCCAGCATCTCACCTCCGTCGTCCCGCTCCTCACCTCCATCGTCTGAGATTCCGCCAGTGATGAGAGCCTCATCATGAGCCATAACTAGCTCATTTTGACCCAATAGAGAAGATAAAAGCTCCTACATAACCTAGTAGAAGGCCTAAATGAAGGAATAAATGCTCTGAGAAGAAAACATGAAATAAAGGTTAAAACTGCAATTTTACCATTGCAGTGCAAAAATGGGATTTCTCAGAGGCAAAACGTAGGTCAAAAGGTCTAAATGAAATAAAAAGTGGGTTGAATCAATCAGAAATGGGTTCATGTGCAATCTAGGAATTAAATAACATTTGGTAACCCTAAAATAGACCCGCTTAAATTTACAAGGTTTCGATCAAGATAAAAATCAAGTAAACCCTTTAAAAATCATGGATAAATATCCTCTAGGGTTTATAATACTTAATTTGGCCTTTGGAACCCAGCTTGAACTAGATTAGGATCCTAGTTCATCAATTAACCTAATTTGGGTTTTTACACAAAATGTCTAGTCAAACGAGGTCAAACCTAAAATCCAACTTCATCATTGGATTCCTTAGGTCAAAATTAGGTTTGTACCAAAATTTGGACCTAAGGGGAGGTCATCTTGACCTACTTTGCAATTTAGTACACCCAAATCACGACTTGGTCCCTATCTTTTGAAATCATCGCAGAGAGCCCCCTAACATCATCGCCAACCTTACAATCAGGTCCTGCCGCCATTATTAGGGCAGAGTTGACCTCCGACGAGGTTTAGAGAGGGAATACTCTCTGATTCCTCAGAGATCCCGCCCCAGAAATGGAAGGGAGATTCTCTGAGGAATTCCCTTCCATCTAAGGCCAATCACGATCCCTGGTGTGAACCCAATCTCTCGTGCGAACGCACAAGGGATTTGGGTATCTACCCATTTTCCTTCTCTGGCAATCCATCGGAGATGATGGCGTGCCCTCCACACTCTGAAAGCACGGCCCAGTGCCAATAAAAGAACCTCCAAACCCGGCCGCCCAATTTCAGCTTGATTTGGCCGAGCTTCCACCTCCAATTCGTCTCTTCCCTCCCGGCCAAAGTACCCAGCGAGCTCCGGCGAGCCCCCCTCCCCTCCTTCTTCACTCTGCCATAAAACCAGTGGCAGAGTCATCTTCCTGACTCTCCTCTGCGTCGCGCAACACCCGCGCACGCCGCCTCAACCCCGTCATCGCCGTCGTCCTCCTCCACTGGGCAGCTTCTTCTACGGCAATAGCAGGTACAACTGTCTGCCTCTCCGTCCCCTTCGTCCCTGTAAGTAGGTTAGAATTGTTCTCCATCTTCCCCTCTCTCTTTTCCCCCTTTTGTTTCATTTATTTGACCCTCGACCATCGCTGACCACCTCCATCTTCCTCACCTCTGACCGACCTCCGGCGAGCCGCTCCCACCATTCCGCCCCTCCACACAGCTCGCCAACCGTCTGATAAGCTCCGCCTCACCACAAGGAACACTCTCCACCCATCCACCATCCCTATACGCCTCCACCACAGTCCCCCGAACTCACCCACACCTTCGGCCACAGGTTGACCTAGGCATGCATGCATAGTCTATCCCACGGCCTGCCCCATGGCTCACCACCTTCGCCGTGCCACAGCGAAGGTCCCCAGCTGGTCTGATTGAGCCGAGAGGCTTGTTTTGTAAGTGACAGTATCGAAGCCCCTGTCGCCATTGACGACGGTTGAAGAAGCTTCAAAGCAGCTCCAGGCATCAGGTTCTCCAATCTTCAGGTGCAGTGGACGCGGGCGAGTGGTGCGAAGTGATCTGGTCCAGAAAAGAGTGCTGCGAAGCCCACAGCCTTGGCAATTGCACGAAGAGTCTTCTACGGGCGCATGCGAGAGCGGGGCAGGACGAATAGTCCCACATCGTCGAAATACGAAGCGCAGGTGCGGTATAAAGTGTTTTTGTGTTGTACACTCTTCTCCTCCGAACGCACAGGGGTGAGGTCCCTCACCTTATCCCACGCTCGCCTCGTCCGCGGTTTCATCTAGCAGATCTGGCGAGATTCGACCCGACCCATCCTGAGCACTCCTCGCGCATCACCCACCTGCCGGTGTGCCTGGTCCCTGGTGCGAAGTCCGACCCGATTACCCGTGGCTCTGGGAGAGCGTCCTACGAGTGCTTTGTAGAGAGAGAGAGACGTGCAGGTAGAGGGAAAAGGGTAGGTTTTGCTCTGTGCAGGCAGGCTGAACGTCGAGGAAGAAAGACTTAGCCGCGAGGAAGAAGAGAAGAAGTAGAAGAAGAGGCTGAGCAAGGTAGAGAAGAGAAGGAAGAAAGAAGGACTGCAAGTAAAGAAGCAGAGGTAGAGATCTGAAGGAAGAAGGAGAGACTACTGACAAGAAGAAGACAGAAGAGAAAGAAGCCCTTTGCAGAAAAGAGAAGAGACCAAGGAAGAAGAAGAAGTCTTCGCAGAAGAGAGAAAGAAGAAGAAAGGAAGAGAGACTGCAGAGAAAGAAGAAAGCAAAAGGAAAAGGGAAAACACTTTTAAGACATCTGATCACAAGATCAGACGTCCAATTTCACTCTTTTGTCAATTATTTTTCAAATCGCATACATTCATATTTGAATTCAAGTTTTGAGTAAATTAGAGTGTTCAATTACATTTGAGATTAGTAGTAAATTCCAATTGCTCCCTGTGTTCGACCTCGGATACTCCAGTTTTCGAGTAATAAAATCTTTATTTGTTTTGAATGCTTTGTCAGCTATACTACAACGTGACATTCTTTAAACCCGATCGAGAGCATCTGAATAGCCAGGCACCGTCATCTCACCGAATAGCCGATTTAGGAGATTTCCTCTCACCTCCCTCTCTTTATGCTTTCATAGTTTCTTGTAATTGACATTAAAAGTAATATATATCATATTTATTCTAGATCTCTATCTTTTGATACATTTGCTTGATTTCTTTTATTTCAAAAATACAAAAAATATCAAAACCCAAAAATACCAAAAAGAAACATAACGAAGCGTAGTTTTCAAGTAAAGTAAACGTCACCTCCCTGTGTTTGACTCGGAACTCCCTTGGAGTTTCAGTATAAATTTTATTTGATTGATGTGTTTTGCAACTACGATGACAGGTTACTTGTAACCTCGATTTCTAACTCGCGAAACACACGCGACCAGCGAGTGCTCTGGAGGGTGCACAGGCACGCGCGAGGGTTCTGTTGGCGCTGGCTGGAGGTTGGCAGGGAGGTGCTAGAGTGTGGACTGCTGGTGCGTGGGCGTGGGTGCACTGGAGGTGAAGGTGCGGGCTTGGTCTAATGGTGTGAGGCGAGGGAGCTGGGGTGAGCGCATGCTGTGGGTAGGTGACTAGGCGACGGCGCTGGAGGTTCTAGTGAAGGCGAGGAGGCACGGGCATGCTGGCTGGGGTGAAGGCGCGCAGTGGGGTCTGATGGAGTGGGGGGCTACTGGCATGCAGGCGAGGGTGTGCAAGTGCTGGCATGTGCGCTGGCTGAGGTGGGGGTGCGCGGTGGCTGGGGGGCTTGGCAGGAGATGTTGCAGAGACTTTTGGCGGTGTAGGCTGTCACCCCACATGCCCACGGTGGTGGAGTCGCACTACCGCGGTGGGAGGCCAGTGGTGTGGATGATGAGAAGCTATGTTCTCTGAGCACAGTGAGGAACAAAGGGGTGGAGACCTCCCTTTGAACGGCAGCCCCTCCTTGTCTTTTGTAGCCATGGCTACAAAGATTTGAAATTCAAAACATCGTAGAATCAATGTGATGCGCAGGAGGAGTAGGCGGAGACGGAGGAGTTACCTGCAATGGAGAAGAAGAATAAAAGAATAAATTAATTAGGATTATTTATACATAACTCGTTAACTTCTATGTTAATTAAATTAGTGCACCTAATTAATTAACTAATTAAATGTATGCAACCCTAGGTAAATTTAAATGCATGAATTATGCACTTAAGCTAAAAATATGAGTTAATTTATTTACATCCTAATGTATTCTATCTAAACGTTAAAATTAACTTAATGTCTAGATAGTTAAATACTTAAATAGCCCACAAATATGGGCTAATCAAATGGCCAGTGCCACAGGCCATTCTTGGCCCAAGAAACTCCTACTAATGGCCATCAACCTTCTTGAGGACGTGTGATTGAGTTTTCACCTAGCTGGAGGCGTTAAACTTAAAATTTATACATATGTAAATGTCCTTTTATATATAGCATATTTGTCTTTCTTTATATGTGTTGGAATAAGCTGAACAAAAAATTCAGGAGTTATTCTAGGTGATTTTTATCTTTTATACCTCCTATCCTTCAATGCTTTTCATGTTGTTTATATTCATGCATAAGGACATGCAAGAATTTAAGCATGGGGGGGTAATACACATACACTGAATACTTTTTACCAAAACCTATGATTTTTCTTCCACTACTGCATTCATAGTTTGCATATTTTCTCACAGTATTCCTTTTGAATAAGTTTTAAAAGGAAAGAAAAACATGTTATATACATATAGTATTTCTCTACAAAAAAAGTGTGATTCAGTGTTGCTTTTGGAAACTAAGTTAGGAGGAGTAAAGAATTCTTGATTTTGAGGATTTATTAATGTTAGGAAATGTGTAATAAAGTCTTTCCACCTAGACTCTTCAAGTCTTGATAGGCTGATTTTTTCTAGTCTTTACCTAAATTTGGACTTATTTGCCCTAGTTTTTGAAGGGATCTGAAAAAGCTTGAAGTATTATGTCAAAAAGGGTGATAAGTGAAAGACTTATCTTTTCGCCCTTTGATTTAGATAGTCTTTGAGTCCCAAGCATCTTCAATTGCACTATGCACTGACTCATCTCTTAGATGACCTTTTTTTTAATTAATTTTTTTTTCACCTCTTGGATGACATTATTGAGTACTTAGTAGTCAATAAAATTTAGTCTTAGGGCAAATGATCTAAAGAACTTTTACTGTGTTTCTATTTCTTAGGATTATTCCTGTTTGTAGGGTATGCATTTAGAATGAATGAAGGAGAGCCACTAACCTAGAAAAAAGAGTTGGAGAAAATAGAAAAATTTAGAAAATGGAAAATGAGAAGGAAAAAAATACCTTTTAGCCTTATCCCATGAACTCTAGCAAATAAAATGCACCTTGATACAAATGGGTGCAAATTCTTCTAACAAATAAACAAAGAATCCACTACATATGGATGCTACCCTTTTCCACCATATATTACAATAAAAACACCTCTCCACAAATAGGTGTTTACCTATAGAAATTTTAAAAATACGGAGATATTAGGAAACCAGTCGTCGAGATATACACCTAGAGTGTTGACCTTAGGGTAGAAAAGTGGTGAGGAGAAAGCTGCGAAATCTTAGTATAGCTTAACCAAAGATAGGATTATCCCTCTGAGAGTTTAGCAATATTTAAATTTTATTGAGTAATAAGAGTCAATTTAGTTGTCCTTTATGACGAGTCAAACTATTTCACACACAAGATGCTTGTTTCTCGCATTTGCTTCAAATCTCGGGTAGGTCA
Organism: Thalassia testudinum; assembly: GCA_037157565.1. Taxonomy (NCBI): domain Eukaryota; kingdom Viridiplantae; phylum Streptophyta; class Magnoliopsida; order Alismatales; family Hydrocharitaceae; genus Thalassia; species Thalassia testudinum. Next base: position 121,955,045 of record JAZHRO010000014.1, on the reverse strand, counting down.
ACTGAGCCAGGGAAAGTTTCCTTCGTGACCCAAGTTTAATGGCTAATAGGGTTCTTGATTTGATTTAGGCGGTCTGAATTTGAATTGGTACTCGACACCTGTTGAAGTCTTTGCCGTTAAGGATTTATCCGTAATTTCTTTTTGTTGGTGAAAAATCATATTGAAAATTTTGAGCCAAACTCATTTGATTCCTTAACAACTTATTTTACAATAAAAGTATATATAGATATATATATATGCACATAAAAAAGGGAGTTTGTTTTCACTTTTCTTTCAAAAATAAATGAAAAATCTACGTATTTAAGTTTCGCATATCTTTTCCATGAGATTTTCGTATGTTGGTTCTGCTAGGGACTAGCAATATTTAAGCATAGGGTATCATTGCGCAACAATCATAGGACTTAATCAACCTAAATTAAGTTAGATCCTAGCTTAACTCATGAATAATACATGCTTAAGCTACATATTTTATATTAGAACTAGTTTACTTAGCAGTTTATAGAATAATGCCATTTTGCCCTACTAATTATTGAATAGTTGTATTTTAAAATAATAAGAAGCTTAGGAGATGTCCTGAGACTCAATAAAAGCTGGAGCTACAGCAAAACTAGAGCGGAAGCATGAAATAAAGATTGGAATAAAGAAGAAATGAAGATAGAGAGTAAGAGAAAGACAGAGGTCACTTGTAGGAATAATTGCAGAAAAAGAAGTAAAGAACTTAGGATAACCCTATTCCTATCCATAGTTTGCTAAGATAGCCTTATTCTTGCTCCTATCCCAAACCCACCTTCCTATTAGGCTAAATTAGCCTAAAACCCAAAACATGGATAGTTCTATCCATGTTCTTATCCATACTATCCGTACCATTATCCTCCACCTAGGATATCTATATCCCTAATCTTGAATTTCCACTATTACAGCTAAAACTTGGATAATGTTATCTAGATTCCACTATCCATTATCCACAAACCCTATCCACTCTCCCTATTCCTAATCCATACCTTAGAGTCCTATTTAGATCCATAGGGCCTTCAATTGACTCAATTGGAGCCCATTGGGCCAACCACAATTTAATTAGGTCCAGTTGGACTTGATTAGCCTAACCCTAGGCTAATTAGAGTCATGGTAGCCTAATTAGACTAGACCCAAACCCAATCAATTATCACACACTGAATTGGGTGCATCCGTACATGATTGGGTGCACCTGAACTCAATTAGATTCACCCAGGACCTAATTGACAGTTATCAACCCACATAAGTCTAATGAGAACCTGATTAGACTCAACCTAGACCTATTAGGACCACACACACACTTATTTGGATTATCCAAACCCAATTGCACACCAACACACACAATTAGACTAGGACCTACCCAGGCAAGACTCAACCCACTAGATCCTAAGCTAACCCAACCCAAATAAAACCCAAACCAACACAACTTTATATATTTCAAAAACAACACATACCTCCACCCTCCCTACCTAGTCCACGTGCACAACCCCCCTCCCAACTAAAAGTGGCGACAACCTATTCATAAGTGCGCCAACTTTAGACCCCCGCCTCCACCTTATAAACCCAAGGGCCTTTGGCTGCCCACTCCATCTTCTTCCTCCCTTCCTTCCATCATGAACTCACCACCTTCAAGCCTCCTCCCTTCCACCTAGAGGCCGTCCACCACCTCCCTAGGTGGCCGACCACTTTCCACCTCCAATCCACTTTCAAAGGACACCATTGAACTACTTATCGGAGTACCATTGGTACCTTTCTCTTCGATCTCTTATAGATTATTCTTCTACTTTATTTTCATATAGTTTTATTTCATTGCAAGTAACTTTAGTTATATCTTTGGTCATGCCTAGGCTCTTCTTCCCCATAGCCATGGGAATGCCATCTTCTCTCTAGTGGTGTATAGGCGATCACTACGACCAGGTCTAGCCACCACCACCCTCCATTGCCGAAGGCTCTTAGGAGCACATCCGGGCATGGTGGTTTTCTTGCTAGATTAGTTTTCATTTCTGTCATTTCTTTAATGACATTTTGATTCCTATCTTAAGCATTCATCTATAAATGTTCTTCTTAATATTTTTGCTACTCTTAATTATTCAATGCAATACAAGTTCCTTTATGTGTCATGATTCCAAAGTACTTGGTTTGTTTCTATTTTAATTGATTGGCGTAGCTGGGTTAGTCACTTTTCGGCGTCGATCTATTTCATGAAAAAATATAAAAAAAACAAATTTTTATCGCAGCTTCCACTTGAATAAATGACTCGATGTTAGATCGTTATTCTCTCGATGTTACACATCTCATATGTGAGTTTCACGATGAATGTTATTCATACACTTTCTACATCTACTTGCACTACATGGTGATCTTGCGATTTGAGATAGCAATAGGTGAATTCTCCATTAAAGAAATTCACCATCATCTTTAGGTTTTAGTTCTAGGTGCTAGATTCCTTAGTTAGATTTAGGGTAGTTTTCTCAAGCAAGAAATAGAAAAATGCAAAATTAGAATCATTTTTACATTATCGCCTCCCAGAGTTCGACCGGGACTCACTCTTTAGAGTTTCGTTATATATTTTTGTTTAGTCTCGATTTGTGACTATACTATGACATAAAACCTATTAATCTCGATATTATCAAACCTATCATATGCTCATTTATAAGCAATGGATAGAAACCTTTAATGACAAGCACATTTCATGAAATTCTTTCAATCCTAGTCAGAAAGTACTCCTATTTGATGCTTGTCTCAAACACTTTCCACAAACTCTAATCGAAATTGATAGGGCCTTTTCTTGTAAGGAGCATCTTTAGTAATGGATCCATGGAAATTTTTGCTCCTCATCAAGACTCTACACCCTTTGTTGAAAATGGTCAACGTCTCAAACCTTTTCAAGAACTTACGAATTTGAGTCTGATTGGCGAATCTTTTGAACTCCATTCCACCAGAGCTGTATTGCACCCAGTTGATGGCAGTAAACTTAGTGTTTAACGGGGTGTAACCCATCATTTTCTAAAAAAACCTAAGACCTTTCAAATTCTTCTTGAACAACACTCCTATTTTACCTTAAGCTTCACAATTTAGAATAGCCGACTCCACCTCCAATATTCCTATTGGAGCTTGAAATCATCTGCAACAATCATTTCCAACTTGCTTGCCCACCCTTTATAAACCTTTTCTTAAAGTATGAACTAAGCTGAATTCGAACCCATCCTTCTGCAATGAGGGCGTTGCAGAACATAGGCATGGGGGGTATTAAAGTGCAATTGATTAAAAATTCAATTTCTTTGAAGGATTCTCATAAGAAAGAGCTTTCTTCTATGTTGTTTGTGAGGGAATTTAAGTTAGAATGAGTAAAAAATTCTTGATTTTGAGGATTTTAGGTCTTTATAGACTTTATTTCTCAAGTATTTACCTAAATCCAAATTTATTTTCCTAAGACTTTGAAAGGAAATTGAAAAAGTTTAAAGTATAAAGTCAGAAAGGGTGATAAGTAAATGACTTATCTTCCCACCTTTTGATTTGAATAGTCTTTAAGTTTCAAGCATCTTCATTTACACTATGCATTGACTTGTCCCTTGGACAACCATATTGAGTCCTTAAGTGGTCAATAAAATTTAGTCTTAGAGCAAAAGATCTCAAGGGCTTTTGTCGTGTTTCTTATTCTTAAGACTATTTTTGTTTTTAGGGGATGCATTTAGAACGAATGAAGAAGTGCCACTCACCTAGAAAAAATATGTGGAGAAAATAAAAAATTGAGAAAATGGAAAATGAGTAGAAGGAAAAGGTATTTGCCTTATCCAATGAATCCCACCAAATAAAATGCACCTCGTTACAAATGAATAAAAAATTTTTTCCACCAAATAAATAAAAGCATCTTGCTACATATAGATGCTACCCTTTTCCACCACATATTATAATAAATACACCTCACTACAAATGGGTGTTATACATATAGCTTTTGAAAACTACAGAGAAATTAGGAAACCTGCTTGGGAGATATACACTTAGAGTGTTGACCTCGAGATAGAAAAGCGGTGAGGAGAGAGCTAGCAAAATCCTAGTATGGGTTAACTGAAGATAGGATTGTCCCAGAGAGAGTAGAAATATTCTAAGTTTTATTGAATTCTAGGAGTCAATCTAGTTGTCCATTTTAGCAAGTCAAACTATTTCACACACAAGATGCTTGCTTCGCACATTCACTTTAAATCTTGGTTGGGTTGATAGAGTCAAAGAAAGTTGCCCTTTCGACCTAAGTCTATTGGCTAATAAGATTTTTTATTTGACTTGGGAGGTCTGGATTTGAGTAAGTACATGAGAACTGTTGAGTCTTTATTGTTAAGGACTTGTTCGCAATTTCTTTTCATTGGTGAAAAATCATATTGAGATTTTTTATTCAAACTGGCTTGTTTCCTTCACAACAAATCATCTTAAAAAAACAAGAAGAGCTAACGAAAGAGTATGGAGGAATCTTTTTGAACTAAAGTGCAAAATCAATTAAGAATGGCAAGAAGGAAGAAGTATGTGTTGAATTCTGAGAATTTTCTAAGGGACTAGAAAATGTTTGGCATGATGTTGTGATGGTAACACCATCATCTCTATATCTAATTCAATTTGTCTAAGTTCTAAGGTTAAATTCACTTAATTAATGCATTGAAGGGTACAATTCAATCTGGTATAAATTAAGAGAAATTAATGTAAATTGAGTTAATTCTGCTATTTTAGCAGGTGTAGATTAACTCAAGGGTAAAGCTATACTCAATTTAAGGTCAACTAAGCTCAAATTCTCAATAAGCGGGCTTGCACTAATTGATTTAGGGTTTCTCTTAAATAAAGGACAATTTACAGTTAATGAAACCCTAAGTTTAGCCTAACTTTAATTCAAAGTGTTCTGATGGAAATAAATGTAATCTAAACTTTCTAAAAATCGTTAAAAAATATTTTATAAGGTTTAGAACAATCAATTTGCCAAAATGAAGCCAATTTGACCTAAATCAAAGATCAATGTTAACAAGTAATATATTTTGGGTAATTGCAAATTGACCAAGCGAACTTCATCAAAACCCAAAATTGAAGTTGTCATTAGATTCCTTGGGTCTAAATGAGGTTACCCTAAAAGGTTGAGGCCATTTGGACTTCATCTTCATCTACTTTTCATAATAGACCATAACTTGTGAATTCCTTTAAAATTGGTCCAAAATTCTTCCATTATGGTCTTTGGTTGACGTCATGCTGACGTCAGCCATCTTCCTCCTCCAGTTGGTTGCTACAGCAATCAAGCACCTTCTCTGGTGCGAGTCTTGGGAAGGAATTTCCCTCCATCCTCTCAATGGACCTCCATAAATTTTGGTGGACTAATTCTTGAGTTAAGCCCGCATCCCTTAGCACAACTTTGACTCTTGACTCCTTTTATCGAGCTTGAAAATTACCATCAAAGATCGCATGGTTCCTTGCTATCAAACAAGCTAAGTCATCCAAATCTTTAACTCTTTTCACGTGACTTATGCTCTATAAACTTTTTCCACACTCCAATGTTTGAGGTGTGCAAAAGTTTGGCATGTTACCCATCTTCCTCCTTAACCAGCCATTGATGTGCACCATTGGAGCTTCGCCACCTCCGTCATCCACGGCTTTATCATCAGAATTGATATTGGGCTTTTCTTTGTCATTATCTAGCGAAGCTCCACGCGAAGCTTTGGCCTCCCTTCACTCTCCGTCAGCTCTGAATTCTCCTCCTTCACTACCTCCTCAAGTTCGTTAGGAATCTCCTCCACTCTTCTCTTTCAATAAACATAGGTCTTCTCATCCCTATTCTTCCAATTAGGTATCTGGAGCATCTTGCACCCATTCTTAGCTTCTAGCTCTCTCTCTAACCTCTGCCATTGCTGACACCTACACCTTCACCACCATCATGTACCATGCATCCACCTTTCAAATTGGATTACGGGTTTCACTCCACTTACTTTCGTAAACACTTACCCTAACCTAATTTTTTCCTCTACTACCCTAAACTCTGCTCGCCATTGCTCCCCATTGAAGCTCCTTCAAGCTTCATCGACGCATCTCCACACTAAACCTTACCCTAAGTAGGCCTAAGGCTTAACTCTAGTGCACCTTGCTGGAGCCTCTCGTGTATTTAATTGGGGTCGAAAGACCCATTTTTATCAATGTAGGAACTCATTGGAATCAACTCCTCTGATAAAGGACACGGACACCTGCTGATCTGATTGAGATCTTCTAAGAACCAACACCAGTGAACTACCATTAGGAGCTCATCCAGCCACTCATTGAGGAGATCCAATGGTGGATGGAGCTTCTTCACCATGAACACACCCACTGAAGCACTGAGGAAGAAGAAATTGGGGACTTTAGTCCCACATCAGCTACACGTAAGCCTCTTAGGTGCATTGTGGAAGAGACAAAAGTGTTTCGGAATGTTCTAAGTACCTTATAGTTCGAATAGAAACAAATTTTTTTATCAACAATTGCTCTTATTTTTTTTTGGCACTTAGTCTAATATCTTAAGTTTGATAGCTTATCCTCCTAGCATATTTCATTAATATCAAACTCTTGAGCTTCACCTATTGTACATATTTGAATAGTGGTTTTGTGCATTCATTTGTTCCCTGAGATGACCTTAGATTTTAAAGCAATATCTTCAACTAAAAGGCTTCAAATGTTAACATTCACTCTAGTTGCCTATAGTACACCACAAGTTTTAAAAATCGCTCCCCTGCATAGCTCCACCACCGCCACCACCTTCCTTAACCAAAACCACCACCACAACTCTTACTTCTTTGATGCCAAGAATGGAATCCCTTCTCCGCATAACCTCCACCAAAAGTTACCTATATGTGATACCAAATCACCCTTCTAGAAACACTTCTTTTGGCACCAACATACCCCTTAATCACCACCTTAGATCTATCGTACAAAGCCATCGACACCCTACATCTTTTCCCTCAAAAAAATCCCATCTAGAAGCCTCCCCCTTTTGTGCCAAAACCATGCCATCTCTCCACCATGGACGTTCACCAAGGGGTGGTCTTCACCCTTAACTACGACTCCATACATCCTTTTGAGGATGCTAGGAGTATCCTGTGGATCGTGACTAAATACTAGAGGGGAGGGGTGAATAGTATTGCTTAAAAAAATGTATGCACAGATCAAAAATAAAGCACCAAGAATACAAGCACAGAGTACACCTGATTTATAGTGGAAACCCAATCTAGGTGAAAACCACTACCTAAGCCTCCCAGCTTAGGAATTTTCAGACTAGGCAGTGCTAGTCAATCAACTAAACTGTACCACTTGAATGAGGGTGGCACAACCGCTTACAATACACTTCCCTTTTATGCTGAAGAGAAGCAAAAACAACAACACAGATCTTCCAAATAGACTTGGAATCCGCAAATCAAAACAACAAAATAGTATAACAAGAAAATGAATTCTATGGAACCTCAATAAATGATTAAACCAATTTTTTGCAAAGGTTCGAGGTGTCATGCTTTCGAAGAACGTCAAGAAAAGGGCATGAAAGCCTTTGGAAATAAGCATGAGATGCTCTATTTTTGAATGGTGTTTCTATTCAAAAGTTGTAAAAGGATGGGCTACGTACGACCTCTATTTATACTAAAAGTTTTATCTAAATATGAAATTAAATTGGTCGATTAATTATGGTTAATTGGTCAATCAAAAAGCAATTTGGTCGATCAGTTAACAATGTTTGTAGATCACTGACTGATTGATTAATTAGCTTGGTTGGTCGATCAAGAGGAATTTTCTCACCTTCCTAAAATAGGCCAATTTGATTGGTCAATTAATTTGGTTGGTTGATCAAGGTGATTTGGTCAATCAATTATCTAGTTTGGTTAATCAATAACCCTAAAAGTTTGGTTTTGAAAAAGATGTGCAAGAAATTCGTATTTGAGTTTTATTTGGGGTTCCTTACAATAATGTCCTGGACTCAAATAAATGGAAAAGATGCACATCAGTAACTATCTTCTCTTGTTTTGAAAGATGCTTTAATACTTTGATCTGAGATAGTCCTGAAATGTTATTCTAGCAACAAACATAATTTTGGTGTATCAAAACTGAGGTGCTTACATTCTCCCCCTTTTTGATGACAACAAAATTATAATTATGAAATTTGAAAGTAGTTTTGCATAAAATCTCCACCTTTTTGTTTCAACAAAAAGTAAAACATGTTTTTGATTTTACATTTAACCCCCCCTTAAACAAATAATTCAAGCAAAATTTCATGCAATATAAGAGAGCTAAAGAAAAATACAAAACTAAGAGAGATATATTATGCATAAATAACCAGTCTATATAACCATTGCATAGAATATAAATGTTCTGAGAAAAATAAAGTTATACTTGTTAAACAACATGAACTAGAAAACACAATCTAATCGTCTAATGATGCCATGAAGACATCCATAGTGCTTTAATGATCAATGCCAACTCAAGATCCAGTGAATCTGATCTCTCAAATGATGCAGGTTAACAAAGAAAAGCCGTCACTGAGCTGATGAACGTGGTGTCGAATGCTTGGATGTCCTACAAGGAGTAATGTGCTGGTCAGCTCATCCTGCGGATCTTGATGATGCTGTTGGTGATGCTAATGTAGGAGGGCGAGGTGCTAAAGGCTTGGTAGTTGAACGATGAGGTCGAGGAGGCTAGTGAAGCTGCTGCTGAATGTTATGAACTGACTTTCTAAATCTGTCCAAAAACTGACTCTGAGCACTCAAGTACTCAGATAGTTGATGCCCATGCCTCATCATAACCATTTCAGTCCCCCGCTACCTATGCATCAACAAAGAAATACCACTGGTCACATCGTGAATAGTGAGAAAGTCCCTGCCTAAAATCTATCTGTCCAAGAGGCTCTAGTCCTAGTTGTACAAGGAGGGTGATGGTTGCACTGGAGGTGGACATGTCGCAATGAAGTGCTCATAAGGTGGGAATGGAGGAGGTACGGTAGTCTACTCCTACTGCAACTCTTGTTGTGCTTCCTCACCACGGGGTCCTAGTGTTTGCTCTATCTTCTCATATGTGAGTTTATCAGATATGGAGACACGAGTGATACACTATTTATGATTGATGTCTAACGAGTCGATTTTCTCCTTCAAAATTGATGATTAAGATGATTTGTCTTATTTCTAAGTGGTGGAAAATCGCCTAATCAAAGTAATTAAAATAACCACTCAATGAGGAGGTGGTCATATCCATAGGGAGGCAATGGCCTATTAAAACTTGTAAGGATTGAAAATAGATGTTCACGATAAATTTCATCAAGAAACCAAGTCAAAATCATTTTCAGATTAAGTAAACAACAAAGCTAATGCTGAAATAGCAATTATGCACATCTTAAGGATATATTTTGCAATGTGGCACAATATAATAATAATAAAAATCTCACAATGGTAGCTAATGTAATTATTAATTGAGAGTAGAATAGAGGATTCCCTTCGTGCTTGGCATGCGTGCACAGCAGGCCGTGGCTAGAGGCGAGATTCACGGTGAAGGATAAGACCTCCGAGGCACTTCCGATGGTGGTGGTGGTTTGAAGAATGGCAGCGCCGAGGAGGAATGGATGGTGGGTGGCCGAACTTGTTTGCTACCTACGGAGAGGAGGGAACGGAGATGGTGGCATGTGACAGCTACAGAGACGGTGGCGCACCTGATGGAGGATCGCAAGGAGGTGCATGCATGTACAGCTGGGGATGGTTGCTACGCATGGCATGGCTGTGCGTGTGGGCGGCTACAAGGGCAGAGGCACAGCGAGCGGACATGCACGGGCGGAGCTGCTAGAGGAGCAGCTTAGAGCTCTTGCTACTGCTGCTTGAGACAAGGAGAGGAGGCGCACGTGATCCGTGAGGAGGCTGCATGGGCAATGACACTGTATGCACGGCCTAGAAGTGAGTGGGTGCATCGGAGGGGTGCTGGTGGGCGTGTACTAGGGGCTGGGGTGTAGCATGCAGTGAGGAGCTGGAGCATGGAGGTCGGTGCACACAGCAACCCCACTGGTCTGCGTGCCCACAGATAGCCCAGCAGGCAATGAAGGAGGTAGCGAAGCATGTGGAGATGTGCTCAAAGGGGTGCGCATGTGCAGTTGAGGCGAGGAGGTACGGAGAGTCGTGCACCCATGCTTCTGCTATGCGCGCAGTAGGTACGCGTGCATACGCAAAGCTGCACAGTGAGTTGGCGAGGGGGACACCGGCCCTGCATGGGCGCGGATGCGATGGTGCCTCCGTCGCACGGTGGCTCTGCAGGTGTGTGCGGAGAGGAGGCTTATGCGCATGGTGAGGTGGTGGAGATGGTGATGATAGTTTGGGTTCTTTTTGGTGAAAAGAAACAGAGGAAAAAGAAGAAAGAATAAGAAGTGTTGGTGGTTCTTGGACAGGGAAGGAGATCTTGTGGTTGCACGGTGATGGTTGCGTGGCCGTTGGAGACGCACGTACACAGTGATGGACGAGCTCGCCGAATTGGAGTGGCGAGCTGTCACCTCACCGGCCCACGGTGTGGTGGAGCTCGACCTTGGAGACTACGATGGTGGAGTGGAGTACACGGTGGTGGAGTGGGGTGTTGTCTCACTAAGCACGGTAGCAGCTGCCCCTCTCTTGTAGCCATGTGCATGGATTTGAAATGGAGAGGCAGGAGCATATCCGCTTCTCACAGCCATTAAGGAGGTATAGTTGGAGGAGAGGCGAAGGCATTCCTGTGAAAAAGAAGATGAGAAATATAATAAACATTGGATTATTTATAAAGAAATCCTTATAAAATATCTAATTGCATGTATTATGTATAATTCCCACTAAATGTGAACTAAATTAAAAACCATGCTTGCTAAGACCTAATTTACATAAAAATGTGATGCATGCAACAAATCTATAGTTAATGTATTTATATCCTAATGCATGCTAAAAACATGTTAAATTTAACTTAATGTCTAGGCATTTAAATGATAAATATAATAAACATTGGATTATTTATAAAGAAATCCTTATAAAATATATAATTCCATGTATTATGTATAATTCCCACTAAATGCAAACTAAATTAAAAACCATGCTTGCTAAGACCTAATTTACATAAAAATGTGATGCATGCAACAAATCTATAGTTAATGTATTTATATCCTGATGCATGCTAAAAGCATGTTAAAGTTAACTTAATGTCTAGGCATTTAAATATCTAAATAGCCCACAAATATGGGCTAATCAATGCCCCCATGCCTAGTTTTTGGTAGTTCCTATCAAATTCAAGCAATAACTCAGCTCTCCAAGTGAACTAGCCAACCCAATCGGTCTTCCTTTAGAAACATGTTAAGTTCAAACTTTAGACCAAAGGTTCCCAAGTAGTTGCTAGGTTACAGACTAGGTTAGCTAAAGACGAGCTACAGGCACAGGTTTCCCTGAATTCTAATTCTACCCTAGGGTTTATTGATCCCAGAGATTAAAGCATCCATGCATGTGCATTGGCCTGACTTATTTGAGGTTGGTATGATTGCCAACCTAGAGAGGAGAAAGGATAATTTTTTTTGTAATATATATATTATTGTTTGATTTCTATAAGTCTGACCTTGGATCAACAAATAACACGGTCTGTGTCAGATTCATTATCCCCATCACCAAACCTCGAAGGGTGCCTGGCTTTCGATGCTTCGAGATAGCACCGCCCATAGCGACCCCAAGAACTCCTAGCAACCGACAATTCGAGATAGTATCACCCATGGATTTCTTAAGAAAATTCCGGCCTGTGGCAATCGACACTTCAAGATAGGGTCACCCATGGTACCTGAATCGCACAATGCGCTTACATGCCCCCAGTAGGATGGATATCCTAAGAGACAAGCACCAAGGAGCTGACATGTTATCATCGCATACTCAAGGTGATTATGCACTCCACCTCTCTTGCAGCAGGAACTCTTCCAATCAAATTGTGCTTTCAAGCTTCTCCCAAGTCAAAACTAAGAGAACTTGATTTTCTACAAGAAATGGATTAGGGTGATCACTATTTACACAAGACCAAGCGTGTGTGAAATGTGGATACTAAGGTTACGAGGACCCATAAACCAAAAGGTAGAACAAGACATGAGGTACTATCCACCCTTTAACTCAATCCTACCTTTCTTTCCTCAACCTCTTGAGGAATGGTCCATAACTTAACTCCTACTTAAGTTTTTAAGTCCATAAAGGACCCTAATGGTTTAAAACTAGTAACTCAACTTAGCTTCTAAATTCATACACCTTGAGTCAACTTAGTCTAACCTTAAGCCTTGGTTTGCCTAAGAATGCAGGGCCCAGCCGATTATGCTAAATGCAAATTTTCTTTTCTTTTCAATGCAAATGTATGCAATGCAGAATGGTCTAACTAAATGCATGAATGCACTATGCATAAATGCTATGTATATCCCCAAGTACACCCCCCCATGCCTAAAATCTGCAATGTCCTCATTCCATAGAAGAGTATTACCTGGGTCAGAGTTGGGTTGTCGTTATTTTGCTAGCAGCCAAGTAGCCAAAGAATCTGCAAATCAGGTTCAAGGATCGCAAAAATAGGCCCTAAAAATGGGCAAAGTAATGCTGTCCTAGAAAATAGGTAACCTAGAATGTTGACGAGCTGATGATGAATCCCAATATCAAATGCTCGCCCAACCAGGTTGGGAATGAAATCGTCCCAGCTCACCAGAGGTAGTTCTAAAGGATATACTGGAATAGCGACCTCGAAAGGTGTAAGTAGAGGATGACAAGGATCCTCCAAAAGAAATGGGGAAGGAATGGTGCAGAGATAAACCCCCAGGGTGATGGGTTGACAATAGAAAGTAACAATCCATACCCAATACTCCATTACATGAGATATTGGTCTGTTAAGTCCCCCGATCAAAATAGTAGTGAGCATGTCTTTAAGCCAAGGATCGTCTAGGGTATCCAAGTTTCAAGGTTGTGGGATGGTCAAAAGATCTAATTTGGGTTTAGTTGGCTCCGTGTCCATCCCTAACAATCTTTCTGATTCCTCAATTGCATCCCTGGCATTCCTTGTACTATCAGAAATATCTGCCTACACTTCATCAATGATCATTTCAACGTATGGAGTCAACATTTCATCTTCAGACATAGGCAAATCAGAGGATGACTCAGAATCAAATGAAGGCAGGTTGGAAACAATAGATCTAGTGATTATCCTATCAATGACATCCTTGGGTTCTTGTTCTTTACTCAAATCATCCCTGGAGTGTATTGATTGCACAGGTTTCGCGAGATTGAAATCCAGGTAACAAGTAACCCATCGTCATAGTTCCAAAACTCGTTGTCAAATAAAATTTATATCGAAACTCCAAGGGAGTCCCGGGTCGAACACAGGGAGGCGACATTTACTTTAAGTGAAAACTGTGCTTTGATTTGTTTCTTTTTGGTATTTTAGGGTTTTGTTATTTTTTTTGTATTTTTCTAAGAAGAAGACAGGCAACTGAATCACAAATAGAGATGAAACAAATATGGTATAGAAATCACTTCAATGTTTATTACAATCAACTATGAAAGCATAAAAAGAGAGGGGGGTGAGAGGAAATCTCCTGAATCGGTTGTTCGGTGAGACAACGGTGCCTGGCAGAAGCTCAGACGAAGGAGGTGAGGAGCGAGATGATGGAGGTGAGATGCAGGAGGATGTTGAGTAGAGGAAAGCTTCGACGTGGCTCTGGAATGGAGGTGTGAAGATGGAGATGATCTACTACCAGAATGGAGGTGGGAGGATGGCTCCAAGGCGACCTATGAATGGGGTTGGGAAGATGGATGAATATTTGGTGAGGTAGAGGTTTGCTACACTAATAGGAGCCTTGGGAGCTTGAGAACAAGCTCCAATGGAGCATTGGTAGGCTTGCTAGGTGGGAGTAGAGTAGGTAGAGATCAAGAGGAATGGGGGGTGTTTATATAGTGGAGGGAAGGAGAGAGTCCTGTGTACAAGCATTCAGTGATAGCTATGAGCATCACTAAAGGCCGCTTGAGCTGTCGCTGAAGATCCATGCCTCTTCATTGCTTGGGCTGGCGCACGCACTGCACAGGCCATTTAGTGACAACTATAAGCATCACTAAAGGCCTGCCCTTCTGCCAAAGTAAATCCTGCGCTCACCGCCCACCCCCGCAACTGTCATTGTGCATGCAGGCGCAGATGCATCCTAACTGTTAGATGAAGGATCGTACGACTGAGAGAGGATCGTGCCCCTTCGCCAAATTTGAATCGCATGCCTCACTATCAGCCATCGGATGCAGCACGTCAGATGGTGCATTCTTGATGTGCATTGATTCTCATGTTCCACATCCACGCTCAACTGTGCATCCACGTAGTCGCTTCCTTCGCAACCCGATCTTCCATTGATGGTTCCATTTCCTCTCGCATGTGCTTCAGAGGATAAAATTCGCGTACGGGGCTTCGAATGCACGGTCACACATTGAGAGTGGAGGTGCAAACCACTGTGCTGAGGGTCGTCATGAGTCTTGTTTTTGAATTAAGCTTCCGTACCCACGACCGTTGGATGGAGATCTAATGGTCGAGATGACTCCTCGCTTGGTGAGGCACTTCTTCAGCTGTGGAGCACACATCTCAGCCTTTGGATTAAGATCCAACAAGTGGGATCTGATCTTGTAGTAGGCTTGGAGGATCCTTGGCTCAGGTGGGGCAACCTGGATGGCGCCATGTGGTGCCATCTGGGCCGTCCATCTTCTTCTTCTTGCGAAGGGTGCTATAGAGCTCAGATATGGATGATTCCCACATTGACGGACTGTGATCGTTGCTCTGAATTCATCCATATGGTCGGATTCTTCATCCAAGGCCCGTAAAGACGTCGTACTTCCTCCTGGCCATGTAAAATGATGGAATTAATGTACATAATATACAACTATACTAGATGCAATTCAATGGATGTTTATGCAATATTTATATCATGATATGCAACGCTATGCCAAGGAACTATTATAAATAAGAATTTTATGATGAATTTATATGTGCTTATCATACCCCCATGTTTACTTTTTGCTAGTCCCTAGCAAAAATGAACATAAATGCTTTGTATAAAGGTAGGATCAGGATTTGATTATTTAGGCAAAATTTGTTGATTGCTTTAGAAAATCTCAACCCCAAGACCAAATTTCAAAAACTCAACAGTGCTCAGGTGCCTGTCAGAATGCAGACTGTCCAAGCCCTCGCCTTATTTGAAAAGGGAAGATACATTTTTTTTTATTTTTTCTCTTTTCTAATTTATTTTGTACTTTTGGAATTTGAGAGTTCCGAGATAACTTTTTATGGCTTCCCAACTCGCCCAAGACTCGAAAAAGACTTTAAGTGCTAAGCATCTTGTGAAAATAGTGAAAGACTCACTAGGTGGCTATTAAAATGGACTTCAGGTTTCTACGACCCTAAGTGAAGTTGCCTAGAGGTTTATCTCTTCAATCGGTAGCTTTCTCCCTACTTTTATTTATGGGGTCAACACAAGGGCGAACTCAGTGTATATCTCCCTGATTTATTCTACTTCCTTGCTTTTTCCCTAAGTGTTTTGGGAATTATTATGCTTTTTTTTTTGTGAGCTGGGTTCTGGATAACTGGCTAATGAGTTGTTACCATCGACAACTTGCTAGCCATACTCGTGCAGTGAAGTTTGATTTTATTTTTTTATTTTTTCTCCTTTTTCTATTTTTTTTTTTTAAGTAGGTAGCTTCCTTGATCTAAGATTTACCTAATGGCAGTATAATGAAAATGGTCTTGTTACTAGGCTCTGGACAACTGGCCGATGGGTTGTTACCACCAACAACTTGCCAACCATACCACCCTAGATAGTTCATTAGCTACCCAATTTTCAAAGAAACCGTCGAAAAGTGAGTTAGTGCAAAAAAAATGTTTGTAGATGCTTAGGCTTAATGTCCCCCCAAATCAGAGGGCGGATTGATAAGTCACATACATATCACCCCAATTTATTATCCAAATTAAAAATGAATTTGAATTGGGGAGGACTCGAGACTAAGTCCACATTCGAGTGGACACCTGGGCTAATTAAGCCTGAAGACCTGAAAAGTAAGTCTTCAAGTCTTAAAGTATCAATTCCTAAAGTTTGCAACTCCTAATGCCTAAGTTCTCGTCTCCTAATTCTAAATTTTTATTTTATTTTATTATTATTTTTAAATGGAATACAAGAAAGCAAGAAATTACTGCTACAGCTAAGAAAATGATTATAGGATATTTCCATCCCCCATGCTTATCTATTTCATTATCCTCATTGTTCAAAATGAAAGCATGCTGAGAGTAGAAGTGGAAGAATAGCACCTGGTTTCCATCAGACTCCGGTCAGCTTGGAAAAGTCTTTACTTATGCTGAGTTTAGTGCCTTCAGCTGGGCGACGATCAGCCTGTGGTGGTTAAGGCAAGGTAAGAGCAACCTTGTCTGAGACGGGTTTAGGGAGTACATGGTCAACAGAGGGTTTAAGATGCTATCCGTTGACCTTGAAAATATTACTCGTCTTTGGGTTAGAGATTTCGACAACCCCATTAGGGAAAATCTACTCAATAACAAATGGGTCATCCCACTTAGGCCTGAATTTTCCGAGGAGAAGCTTCAATCGAGAATCGAAAAGCCAGATCTTCTGGTTCGACTGAAAGCTCTTATGTGAAATCATCTGGTCATGGAGAGCTTTCATCCTTGCCTTATATATTCTGGCGTTTTCATAAGCATCATTTTGAAGCTCCTCCAACTCAGATAGTTGGAGTTTCCTGGTTTTCCTGGCCAACTCAAGTTCCACATTCCATTTCTTGATGGCCCAAAATGCCCGGTGTTCAAGTTCTACAGGTAAGGGACATGCCTTACCAAACACCAGATGGAACGGAGACATACCGATAGGAATTTTGTATGCCATATGGTAAGCCCAAAGAGCATCATCTAGCTTTTGGGTCTAATCCTTCCTATCAGGCCTAACGATTTTCTGCAAAATGTTCTTGATCTTGCGATTGAAGACCTCGGCCTGTCCGTTCATCTGAGGGTGGTAAGGTGTGGAAATACGATGATTCACCCCATATTTTCCCAGTAAATTCCAAAACTGGGCATGAGTGAAATGTGTGCCACCATCACTGATAATTGCCCTAGGAACCCCGAACTGGCTGAAGATATTTCTCTTCATAAAATCGATGACCACCTTGTGGTCATTGGTTCGGGTGGGAATTTCCTCAATCCACTTGGACATGTAATCAACAACGACTAGAATATACTGGCATCCAAATGAATGGGGGAAGTGCCCCATAAATTCGATGCCCCAAATGTCAAAAATTTTGACGGAAAGAATTGGGTTCGGGGGCATCATATCTCTCTTAGCCATGTTCCTAAGTGTCCAGCATCGGGAGCATGACTTAGAGAATTCTTGGGCATCCTTAAATAATGATGGCAAATAGAATTTGGATTGCAAAATTTTTGCTGTCGTCTTTTTCTCGAAAAAGTGTCCACCACATGCAAATGTGTGGTAGAACTCAAGTATGCTATGGAACTCAATTTCTGAGATGCATCGACGAATAATCTGGACTGCATCGATGCAGTACAGCTCAGGATCGTCCCAAAAATAATATTTGGCCATAGACACAAGTTTATCCCATTGTTGTTTGGTCCAATCCTGGGGGATTTGACCAATGGCCAAATAATTGACAATATCTGCAAACCAGGGTGTTCGGATACCCGACACTATGAGGATAGTCTCATCCAGAAAAGTATCTGAGATCGGGACATCCGGATGAGGAGAATCAATCTCGGGATCATCCCAAAAATAATATTTGGCCATAGACACAAGTTTATCCCATTGTTGTTTGGTCCAATCCTGGGGGATTTGACCAATGGCCAACTAATTGACAATATCCGCAAACCAGGGTGTTCGGATACCCGACACTATGAGGATAGTCTCATCCAGAAAGGTATCAGAGATCGGGACATCTGGATGAGGAGAATCAATTAGGATTCTCAAGAGGATACCCGCCACTACATTTTGTGCCCCGGCTTTATCCATGATTTCAAGATCGAATTCTTGAAGCAGCAGAATCCAACGAACAAGCCAGGGTTTGGCATCCTTTTTGGCCAAGAGATGTTTCAAGACCGAGTGATCGGTATAGATGATGACACGAGAACCTAACAGATAAGCCTTGAATTTTTTTAAAGCAAAAACTATGACTAGCAATTATTTTTCAGTAACTGTGTAATTCCTCTAGGCCTCGTCCAGAGTCTTGCTAGTGTAGTAAATCACAGAGAGCTTTTTCTCAATCTTTTGACCCAAGACAACCTCGACGGCTGGTACGTTCTCTCTCAACACAGTTAATTAAGTTAATTTTGCTTAATTAAATGTACAAGAAAGTAGCTTAGGTTAACTCAAATTTTATGTCGGTTAAGTAGTATAGGGTCACATTAACCTAACATTTTAGATTTTATTACTTTAACTGGTTGAGTCCAGGTCGTTCGCTGGGAGGTATATATTACTTAGAATTCATAAAACTATTTAAAACAATTCATAGGAGGTATAATTAAGTTAATTTTAATAACATGAATTTTGCAAAATGATTTAAATTTAAGAAATATGCAAAATTTCATATGAAAACATATTTACTCAAATGATCTACTTTATTAGCAAGTAAACATGTTGATTTTCAATTTATTTCAAAAGAAGTAAGGCAATAAAGAGTTGTTCTAATTACAACATGCCTTATTGCAACATTTAAAAGCAAAAAGAAATTTAAAATATAGCAAGAAAAATGATTTCTTTTCCCTTTATTCTTCAGCGTCTCTCTCTCTTTTCTTCTTCTTTTACTTCTCTTTCTCTCTTTCTTTTATTTATATTTTATCTTTACTTTTTCTCTTTTATTTTCTCTTATTTTCTCTCTTCGAGCTCTTCTCTTCTTCCTCTCTTCTTTTCTGTTCTGCCTTTCTTCTTTCCTTAGTGCCTGTTCAGCCTTCCTCTTTGCTTTTGCTTTCTTCTTCTTCCTTAACCTTCTTTCTTTCCTTCAATGCTTCCCTTAGCCTTCTGAGCTTTAGCCTTTCTCTCTTTATCACTTCTGAACCTTAGCACTTCTTCCTTAGCTTCTCTGAACCTTAGCCTCTGCTGATCCGGGTTTTTTCTTCTTCAACCAAAAATTAGTTTATTGTTTGCGGCTTAGACTTTTCGAGGATACATAATACCCTTTACTGGGTGGGACAGACCCTACTAAGCCCTCGCCTGGTTTGATTATGGTTTGGTTTATTTCCAGTTCAAGTTTCTCAAGCCAAACCAGCTGATCACCTCCCAGGCCTTGCCTTCCCAGGGCCACACATCCACACGCCCACACAAGTGCACACTCGTAGGCACACACGCCCACACAAGTGCACACTCGTAGGCACACATGCCCACACACACTCACACACGCATGCTCAAGTTCCATTAATATTCGTGCGTCGAGCACTGACGACTGAGAAGCCCACTGCACAAAAACAATTTATGCCAAGCTAGCTGCTCGTGGTTTCTCAATGTGGGACTATGTTTCCGCCTTCTAGTGCGAACTTCAAATGGGGATAACTCCTAGCTCAGAGCTCCAATTCAAGCAAACAAAAGCTTGTTGGAAAGCTCTTGAGTTGCTCTATAGGATTACAATGTCAATTAAATGTTAAGGGGAAGATTTCCTCTTCGATTTGAAGGGCGAGTTATAGATTTCCTACAGGTATTTTTGCCTCAAAATGGAATTCCATTTGTAAAGTCCTTAGATTGGACTTTAGCTCGTAGTTAAGGTCTAAATAGGTTCTGCAGATAATTCTACAGCTTCAGGTGTGGGTTTTGAACTCTTAAAAGTTTCAGGAAATGTAGAGAATGTTGAATCTTCTCTGAAAGCTTCAGAGATTGTGATTAAACATAGGAATGACCTAATAGACAGCTAAGGTCATTTTCAATCGATTGAACAACTTTTGGAGGTTGTTATAGACTCATTTATGCAGAATTTGCACTTGAATCTCATCCAAAAATCACTGCCAACAATTTGGGTTCGAAAACAACGCAAAATGGCAGTAATTGAAATCCAAACAAATTACCCAACAGAGCTCATCCAATTCACTTAAGAATCATTCAAATAAATCTCAGAGACAATTCAAGCTCATCAATTCATCAGATTGATCTCGGAATCAAGATATCAAGCTTGGGTTTAACTATAAGGCATCAAGATTTGACTTTCTATTCTAAGCCTTTTCTTTAGAAATTAACACCAAAATTAGCATCCTTTCATCCTCAGGAACTTGCTCAGACCCTTAAACAGATGTTTGGACTTAGGAATCTAGGGTTTCAGGCTCGTCGCCTGAACTACAAAAGTGGTCTATTCATCAGAGTAACTAGGAAGTTGTTACAGAGATTTAAGGGCATGAATGACTTCAGTGCATTGGAAAGAAGCTTCTAGATCCATTAATTGTGACTTTAAGCTTTCTAACAGACTTCTCCAAGTCCACAAGAGTTGGAGAAGATGAACTCCTAACTACAGCTCCAGATATTAAAACTTCAAATAAATGACCTCAAAATGATCAGTGAACCATATTTCATCATTATGGAGTTTCTCATCAAATTCCATAGGCTGAAGAACACATTTGACTCGCTGGAGCTCTGGTGAGTCCAAAAAAAATGCAAATTGTGCACAGAAAGAGAAAGTGTGCCATTTTTTACTTGAAAAGGTTCCTGAGGTCACAAGGAACCTCAGGATCGCATTAAATTCTCCATTTACTCATTAGAATTAAGATTTAATAGTGAATTCACTTTGTATGAAATCTGAGTTGGTTGAGGCTTAGGACTAGATCTCCCACTCATTTGAGTGGTCAAGACAAGTCAAAGAGTGATTGCGATCATAAATATATATTTAATTTAAGGTTTTAACTACTCCTGAGCCGCCATTGACAGAGAGCTTAGGAGCTTAAATAGAATTAGGCATTTAAATTATATGTGGTATTTACTCAAATTGTAGTGGTAGTTAGGATCCTTTACTGATGAATAGATGATGGAGGATCCAATGGATGTGGAATTAGGTCAACTACTACTGCCATGGATAGCAGAAGTAGTCGATGAAGGTGGATGTGGATTAGGCGAATTAATGATCAAATAAGGAATTAATTGTAGTAGAAGTGATCGTGGAAGATAGAGGAAGATGATCAATGGTTTCAAAAGATGAAATTAATGTTCTGTCAAGCTCAAGGAGCTTGCCGGAGTCGAGGAAGATGAAATCTGAAATTTGACATTACAGCTAACTACCTTCCTAACTAACTATCTAAACTATCCTACTCCTACTCCTAATCTACTCATATCTACTATTACCTGGATGAAGAGGACAGAGGAACTCCATTGACGACTCATGACGGAGGAATGAAATCAGAGGGTAGTTGGAAGATCTCCAGCGACGATTGTGAGGTGAAGCAGAGGAGCTCCTTAGTCGGCGCCCATGTTCAGAGATGTGGCTGACCTCGGCGAAGTTTCAGAGCTGATTAAGGTGGACGGAGGAAGTCGGATTATGTGGTGGAAAATTGCCGAAGTTGTGGAGGGAATAGCCTATCGGGTTGGCTACAGTGAAGAAGAGGGAAGGGAGCCAACTTGGAAGAAATCAGGGGGTCAGGGGGTATTTATAGTCGACGGCGACGAAGAAAGAGGTGGAATCTGGACACGATTGATTCTCTGAGGAGGATAACCACCGGCATCTTCTCCAACGATGGTGAAGTTATCTCCAACCCTAAATTAGATAAAAGTGTCATCCAGGTCGATAGATGAAGATGGGATGGTGAGCGCAAGCTCCAGGAGTTTGGAGGAGAGATGACGTTGGAAGGGCGGTGATCATGCGGTAGCTGCACCTTCGGTCGTCAACCGTTCAATCAGTTGAAGGGAAGAGGAAGAAGAAGTCAGGGACCTATTCGTAATGAAATGTAAGGACCTAAATAGAAAATAAGGACCCAATTGAAATGAAATATAAGGACCAAAATGTAAACTCAGGTTTTCAAGGTTTATTTTAATTTAGATCTTTTTCAACATTTTATATATGATTGTAAAAAAGGTAATTATTATATCTAGACCTTGAATTTATATTTTTGACCTTTTTAGATTAATTTATTTAATTAAGTAATGTTACTAAAGTTATTACATACATAGGTATACAATTTGCCTAAGTTAATGTATTAATTAGATGAATGATTAGCAATATTTCAAGTCCAATTTTTAATTAGATTATTAATAATATTAATTGGATGATAAAATAGCATTTTTAGCTTATTTTAAGGTCCTTTACTAGATATCCCCTATTTAATAATTAACCCATATATTCACATATTCTTCGCTAATTAACTAGGAAGTTTAGTTAATTAGGGGTTATTAGAGATCATGATGAGCTTCTCATCAATGGCATAATCAGATGCGTCAGCCATAATCTCAAATGGGGCTGTCCAAACCGGTAGTTGCAATACCAAGGCAAAGGTGACTATCATTTTCAGCAAATCAAATGCTTTACGGCATGGTTCACCAAACTCGAACGACGTGTCTTTGGCCAAAAGCTTACTCAAGGGCCGAGCAACCTTCGAGAAATCCTTAATGAATCTTCTGTAGAAACCCACATGCCCAAAGAAAGAGCGGATCTGTTTTACGGATGTGGGTGGAGGAAGTCTAGAGATAGTGTCCACCTTAGCTCTATCAAATTCAATACCCCAACTAGAGACCACATGACCCAAGACAATGCCTTCCTGAGTCATAAAGTGGCTCTTTTCCTAGCTAAGGACCAGCTATGTTTTGATGCATCTCTGGAGGATTAATTCCAGGTTAGACAGGTAAGACTCAAAAGAATCTCTAAAAATGGGGAAATCATCAATGAACACCTCAAGACAATCTCGTACCATGTCAGAAAAGATAGCCAGCATGCACCTTTGAAACATCACCGGCACATTGCAAAGCCCAAATGACATTCTACAGGATGCAAAGGTTCCATAGGGACATGTGAAAGTTGTCTTTTCCTGGTCTTCGAGATGGATAGGGAATTGGTTATATCCCGAATAATCGTCCAGGAAGCAAAAGTATTTTTGCCAGGCTAACCTTTCGATGATTTGATCGTTGAATGGAAAGGGAAAGTGATCCTTTTTAGAGGCTGTGTTCAGCTTCCTAAAGTCAATACAGACTCTCCAAGTAGAAATTGAACAAGTGGTGAAGGTTTCCCATTCTCATTAGTCGTAACAGTTATTCCCACCTTCTTGGGTACAATTTGAATAGGGCTAACCCACGGACTATTTGATATTGGGTAAATAATACTAGCATTGAGACACTTGATTATCTCCTTCTTGATAAGTTCTCAAATATTTTGGATTAGTCTCCTTTGCATTTAACGAGAAGGGTGGGATCCATATTCCATGAAAATACAATGATTACAATAAGATGGCTCGATCACCCTAAGGTTGTGGATGGTCCACCCAATTGCCTCCTTGTTGTTCTTAAGGACCTTAATTAACCTTGATTCTTGCTCCTTAGTCAAATCAGCACTAATAATCATAGGGAGCATGTTTTCAGGTCCTAAGAACTCATATTTCAAATTTTTGGGCAATGGTTTTAATTCCAGCTGGGGTGGGTTTAGAATAGAAGGCAGGGAGGATGCTGATGAAGATTCATCAGGATGATCCAGTGGAAGAGGCTGGGAATGAACAAAATCAATAGCCTCTTCAGGATGTGGCAGGTCTACCACGGAGGGTTGTGGGTTGGGTTCGCTAAAGTTGGTGGAGTCCTCGACTACGCTGATTGTCGTACAAGTCTCAAGATCCTAATCCTCAAGCTCCTCAATGAATCCACAATCCTCAAATCCTCTTATCAACATAAAAATATCTAGAGTTAATTTCTTATCCCCAAAGGTGATCTCCATACTACCACTTTCATAGTTTATGTTGGCCTTGGCGGTAGCTAGGAACTGATGCCCTAGAATGATGGGTGTGTTCCTCAAATCATTAGGTACATCCATGTCAAGGATGAGGAAATCTACAGGAAAATAGAAATCCTTGACCTTGACAATTACATCCTCAATAATGCCTCTCTGTGTAGTGACCAATTGGTCCGCTAATTATAGCGTTATTGAGGTTGGCCTAAGTTCACCTAACCCAAACCTCTCATAAAGAGAAGTTGGGATTAGGTTGATGGATGCACCTAGATCCAATACTGCCTTATCAAAAGTGTATTCCCCAATAATGCATGAGATCAAGGGGGTGCCTGGATCTTTCTTCTTTTGAGGAAGGTGATGCAGGATCACAGAAGTTGCCTGCTCAGAGAGAATCACCTTCCTTGGAGTGGGTTCTCCCAATTTACTCTTTTGGGTACATAGTTCTTTCAAAAATTTAGTGTAAGACGAGATGTGCTTAATAACATCGAGGAACGGAATATTGATCTCTACACTCTTGAATAAATCTAGGAGCTCCTCATTGCTATCTAGGGTTTTCTTCTTCTTGGTTTTCAATAGGGCTTCAGGGAACAGAATATGGGTGGAATTTTCTATTTTTGAGCCCTAGGCCTTATTGTCTTCTTCAATCTCCTCCTCTTCTCTCTCAAGCTCCCAGGGTTTTGGCATCTAGAAGGTAATTTAGGGTCCAAAGTTTGCTTTCCACTTCTTAAGGTGATAGAGTTTGCAGAGGCATACGGGTTTGGGTCTTGAGGTAAGTTAGTGAAGATTGGAGGGCCTTGGTTAGTCATGTAACCAGAAGAAGAAGAAGATGATGAGGGACCCTACTCAACCACCTGAGCATGTGTGTGTGGATCTCTTTGATTCTCGTACCCTTGGGCTCTATTACCCTAATTTTGTACATTGCGTAGGTTGGGTATGGGTTGGGATGGTAGAGATCTAGGTTGTCGAGTGTTAGCAATTAACCTGAATTGCAAGTTATCCAATGATGTCTTCATTTGCTGCATAAGCTAAAGCATGGACCCTTGCTTTAATACCATCTACTAGTTTAACTCAGCCTGCCCTGCATATTGTTGGGCATTCCAACATGGCTGAGTAACTGGTATCGAGGGCAACTGGGTGTATACTTGACCCTGACCCATAGGTCTTTCAGATGAATAGTTTCTTGGTCGAGTTTGGGTCTGTTGCCCCTGACTTTTCCAAAAGAAGTTAGGGTGGTTCCTCGAACCTGAGTTATAAGTGTTGGAATATAGGTTGGACATAACACTCTGCTGCATTGCATACTGATGAGACACACATCATGATCTCTAATTACTGCTAATTAACTAGTCTTCCTTGTTAATTAGCTAAGGTTATGAACATATAAGGGTTAATTATAGAATAAGGGATATTTAGTAAAGGATCTTAAAATAAGCTAAAAATGACATTTTATCATTCAGTTAACATTATTAATAATTTAATTCATAATTGGACTCGAAATCCTATTAATCATTCCCTTAATTAATAAGATAAGTAACTTAAACTTATTATAAACCTAAGTATATAATAACTTAAGTAATTTTACTTAATCTAATAAATTAATCTAAAAAGGTTAAAAATGTAAATACAAGGTGAAAACATAATATTTACCTTATTTACTAACATATATAAAAAGTTGAAAAAGATATAAGTTAAAATAAACCTTCAAAACCTGGGTTTACATTTTGGTCCTTAATATTTATTACAATCAGGTCGTTATTTCTCACACAGGTCCTTAAGATTTATTACATTTAAGTCCCTTTTCCTCCTTCTTCTTCAGTCGAGTGAACACCAGGCGGTAGAGAGTCACGCCATCGCATGATCACCTCCCTACCAACATCAACCTTCTTTGTCCAAGCTCTTGCAGCTTGCGCTCACCACCTCCTCTTAATCCACCAATTTGGATTAATCGAAAATCTTATTTTTCAGTGGGAGATAACCTCACCGTCGTTGGAGAGGACGTCGAAGGTTAAGCTCCTCAAGCTCCTTCTTTGGCCAGACTCCACCGTTCTCTCTGCCGCCAACTACTATAAATACCCCCTCACCCCTCAGATTTTAGTGAAGTTGGCTCCTGATGAGAACCTCATCATGAGGCATAACTAGCTCATTTTGACCTAATACAAAGGATAAAAGCTCCTACATAACTCAAGGAAAGGCTTAACTCAGAGAATTCTGAGTTTAAGGAGAAAATAAGTCATAAGGGGTAAAAATGCAATTTTACCAGTATAATCTGCATACAGGGTAATTCAGGGTCCAAACATAGGTCAAAAAAGCCAAATAAGAAGGAAAGTGGGATGATCTGATAAGGGCTACAGCAATTCCAAGGAACGAAATGATAATCTGTAACTTTAAAACAAACCCACTTCAATTCATGAGGTTCGAGGCAAAGTAAAAATAGAATAAACCCTCTAAAATTCATAGAAAAATAATCTCTAGGGTTTAGAACCTTCAATTTGGCCTTTCGAACCCATTCTGACCTACATTGAAAACCATGCCCAATTAATAACTTAATTTGGGTTTTTACGTAAATTGACCGGTCAAACAAGGTTTTATCTAGGAATAAAATTCACCATCAGAATCCTTAGGTCCTAATTAGTCACGTATAAAAACTTGAGCCTAAGAAGAAACCTTCTTGACCAACTTTACATTTTGGTCCTCATCTATTTACTTCGTAGCCCTCAACTTTTGAACGCTCACATTTTGGCCCCTAACTCTTCTTCGTTCTTTACATTCAGGTCCTCCCTGCAAAACCTGCCAGCACCACACTCCGGCGACCTTGCGCGGAGCATGGCGCCGCGCAGGGTAAGGGGGAGGGCCTGCCAGGTCAAATGGGGGTGCCCTGCATCGTCAGCTGTCGCAGGAACACCCCCTGGTCGCTGCAACCCACCATACCGGCCGTGCGAACGCACGGACGGTATGGGTCGCCTGTTCTGGCATCCTCCGGCGAGGGAGACACGTCGTCTCCCTCCGCCCTCCTCTCTGATTCCGCCCCTATAAATACCCCCATCGCTCCGCCGTTCTTGTGAGCTCGGTCCTGACGGAGAAACACCCTCTTTTCACTCTCTTCCCACTCCGACAGGAAGCCCTCTAGCTCCGGCGGTTTTTCCCTCCTCCTCCTCGTCGTTCTGCTGCACTACCAGCAGCAGAGTTGCCCTACCCTGCTTTTCCCACGCCGCGCCACACCCAGCGCGCGCCTCTCCAGCCCTCTCCTCGCCGTCGCTCCTTCCTCTGGGCAGCTTCTTCTCCGACGACAGTCGATACGACTGTCGCCTGTTCGGGCCCCTCCTCGGCCTGCTAAGTAGGTAGAACTCCTCCTCTTCCTCCCCTCTTCCTTTTCCTCACTTTACATCTTTACTGTTGCCCCGATCCGACCAATCGCCCTCACCTTCTCCACCTCCGACCCCTGCTCCGGCGACCCGCTCCCATCACTCCAGCAACCCACACGGCTCGCCGACCACCGCAGAACCTCCTCCTCCTCACCCTGATCAACCTCCGCCCTTCCACTTCCCCCAAATCACCCTCAGCAACTCCACCGAACAAACCCATCTCCCAACCTGCAGTTTGACCTAGGGTGGCCCTTAGACTCCGCCCCGCCACCTGCACACCCCCCAACCACCTTCGCCGTGGCACGGCGAAGGTCCTCCGCGTTTCTGATTGGGCCGAGAGGCCGTTTCTCTGTGGGCAGGTACCTGCGCTCGCCGCCGCCATTATTAAAGCGAAGCAGCTTCTTCACCTGCTGCCCCAGGTGCGCCACGCCCAGGTCACGATCCCAGGCAGTGCGAGGCGTCTTCGAGAAGTGTCAGGCTACAGTTGAGGTGAAGCTCTCGCGCGAAGCCCCCGCGCTTCGCCTCGACTGCCGCTGCTTCCTCCGCGCAGGCATCCAAATTGGGGTGGGACATTTAGTCCAACCTCGGAAAGCCATTGAGGCGAACGGGCGCTTAAAGGCAAAAAGTGCCTTAAGCTGTTCGCCTCAGTTCATTGGGTGAGGTCCCCTTCACCCACCCGACTACTCGGCCTCGTCCGCACGCACGCCTCGCGGACCTGGCCCGACCCAACTAAGCCCGACCTGCACTCCTCGCCCACCACCGCACGCCGGTGGGCCTGGACCCGGGCGTGACCCGTACCCGACTACCTGGCAGGTCTGGGAGAGCTTTCCTAAGAGCGGCGTCTGTGAGAGAGAAATGCGGGGGGGAAAGGGTAGAGTAGGTTTTGCCGTGTCTCTGATTGGAACTTTGAGTGTGCAGGCACAGGTGAAGGGACTGCGGAAGGGCTGAAGAGAAGAAGAAGAAGACTGAAGGAAGAAGAGCAGCCAAGTCAAAGCAAAGAGGAAGGAGAAAGCAAAGAAGAAGAAGAAAAGCAAGGCAGAGAAGAAGGCTGACGAAGACTGAAGGAAGGAGCACCGAGCGGCACTGTAGCAGCGGCGACTTAAGTCATCTGAGTGGAAAATCAGACGACGCTCTGAAGGCAGAAAAGAAAGAAGAAGAACATCACCACTGCTGCAGATAAAGAAGACAGAAAGAAAAAGAAGAAAGAAGGAGAGACGACGTCCTGACAGCAAAAGCAGAAGAAAAGCACGAGAAGAAGATCAGAAGAAAGAAGTAAAAAGAAGATCTGAAGAATAGAAGGCATAAGAAGAAGACCACAAGGAGATAAACAAAGAAGAAGAAACCAAAAGCCAAAGAGGAAGAAAGAAGAGAAGAAGAAGCCAAATTCTCATCTCTCTCTCTCTCTCTTTATTTTTGTAATAAGAATTTGTATCCTTAGAATACAACTTGCTCCCTGAGTTCGACCTCGGGAACTCTTTTATTTTCCGAGTAAAAAATTATATATTTGAAATTATGGCAATAACTACTATACTACAACGCTATAACAAAACCTAGTTATCTCTATTGACACCATTTCTTCATTGGCGCCGTTGCCGGGGAGCAACGGCTATTCTAGAGGTAAACATTCCTATTTCTTTTTAGTTTCTGATAATCTCCTCTCTTTTGTGCAGCTACAGGAAATCAAGAAGACAAGCAACCGCACGACAACCACTCCGAGGACAGGTAATTTCTTCCTCTCACTATTAACCCCTAAACTCTAAAGAGGAAGAAAAGAAAAGAACAAGCAATATAGGGCTAACCTGTCTTCCATACTTAGTAACCATAAAAAGTTGCATGTTTTCAACCCATTATTCCTTCACACTATTAAGGGTATTTAAGGGCTAACACATTCTTGCTTGAGCCCTAATTACCCAACAAAGAGCTAACTGGACCAAGTAGAGCCAACCTAGGATCCAACACTAGGGATTTAGAGACACACTCCTTAAGCAAGAATTGAGAAAACCAAATGAAGTGTGCCCAAGCCCTTGTCTGAAAATACCTATTCAAAGAAAACCTAAAACAATTGGCTCTCTAAACACTTGAACCCTAAAAGAAAGGACCCAAAAGCTCTTAAAGGAACAAGAGGTAAAGTTGACCCCTTGGGTCAACCAACCTTAAAATTAGGTCACTTTCTCACTCAAAATACCTAAGAGTTCAAGTGTAACTTTAAGCACCCTGATCTTAAACTAAAATTGGTAGACTTAAGAGGTCAAGATCCCCATTCTGGTCTACCTGGAACCGCAGTGACAAGAGAGGTTGGGTGGGGGAAACCCTGTAACCCGTGGGGACGCTCTACCGTGTAGGGGTCTTTGCGGGACTCTCCCTCTCTGGCTGCCCAGGTAATTCTCAGGTGGACGATCTTTCTGATCAAGGGGTCCATCTGTCCCGCACCTCTATAGTCACCCAACACATTTTTGGGTGACTTGATTGGGTCCAGCACCTTCTAAACTCATCTCTCCCAACAGTGCATGTACGGTAGGAGGTCCTTAAGACCACCCTTAAGACCTCCTTTAGAAATTCACTCTCGTCAAGGACAAGCCTCGACGCCCGTGTTTGTGCAGCAACCCTCTTACATTATTCTCTCTTCTGATTCAGGACCAAGTTCTTCTTCCCCCATCATGGCTCAGCCAGTTGAGGAAGAAAACAATCTGGAGCACCAGCTCCAGCGACTCAATGACCTCTTCCAAAACTTCATGCACCCACCACAGCGTCCTATGATGCGGGACCACTACAATCCTGCTGCGGTGGCCATTGAGCCTCGAGTCAGAATCCCGATTGGAGGACCTGATTCTGAATTGAAGCCCAATATGATTCATGCTATACCTAAATTCCATGGGCTTAACTCTGAAGATCCCTTCCAGCACATCAAACAGCTAAAGCACCTGGCCCAAACTTTTGGGTCAGATGCGCAAAATCGGGATATTCTTCTCATGAAGATGTTCTCCTTTTCTCTTATGGACAAGGCCGCCCATTGGTATCAAACTCAGACCCGGCCGATCAACACTTGGGAAGAACTTCAATCCGAGTTTCTGAAAAAGTTTTTTCCCGTTGGTCGAACCAACGCCTTGCGCCATCAGATTACACACTTCACTCAACAATCAGGAGAACCTCTCCATGAGGCATGGGATCGTTTTCAGGATCTCATGAGAAAGTGCCCCCATCACAGAGTTCCTAAATGGGAATAGGTCCAATCTTTTTACCAGGGACTCCGTGAGGACATCCGCCTTTTCGTCAATGCAACTTGCGGAGAA
Source organism: Thalassia testudinum (assembly GCA_037157565.1). Taxonomy (NCBI): domain Eukaryota; kingdom Viridiplantae; phylum Streptophyta; class Magnoliopsida; order Alismatales; family Hydrocharitaceae; genus Thalassia; species Thalassia testudinum. The sequence goes on along the minus strand of JAZHRO010000014.1, from coordinate 121,924,478 downwards.
AATATCATGGGTCAACATGAAGACACCGTGTGGGAGATTCTCGAAAACATGTGTGAGAACTCCATCAACAATGACTCCATGGGATTATTCGACAGGACGAATACCCGCGCAGTGACGAATCTTAGGGGAGCACATGAGACGCAGGGCCTATCTGCATCAGTCGATCTGGAATTAATGGCCAGTCGATTAGACAAGGTTTCAATCATTGAGAAGAAGGTGGATGAGCAGACTCAGCACTTGCAGCGAGCCACCTCTACGCGTAACTCCTTTGCACAACCTCCTTCCACACAGGAAACTGTGCAAAACATTCTCCACCGATCTTCCCCTAGGATGGATCCATATCCATCCCCATCTGATTCTCGGATCGGAGGATCATCCGATCCTATCTACACCAGCCCGGGGAATTCCATTCCCCCTTTCCCGATTCTCTAGAGGTTCCTCAGACCTACGAGGACCTCAACGCCATCCAGAACGACCCATTCTCCAACACCTACAACCCTGGATGGTGAAACCATCCCAATTTTCAGTGGGCAGGAAATTCCCAAACCCAAAGACTACCTTTTCAGTCCCGCCCACAGCCCTCTCGTCATTACCAGCCGCCTCAGCCTCGACCCAACCCTACTTATCCATCAGGGCCAAATCTGGATCAAATGTCCCTAATCCTTCAGACTCTGGCTGACATTCAAAGAACGAATGCGGCTATTCAAAAACAACACAAGGACGAACTTACAGAGGTTAGAACTCAATTGGCCCAGTTGGCAAATTCTCGCCAGCCAGGCACACTCCCTTCCCAACCTCTTCCTAACCCGAATAATGTGCCGACCCAGAAGCGCGTTATGAATCCAAATGTAGGCCATGCACAATGGATTTATCAGGCCCCTACTACTCCATCTCCAGATGAGATGGAAGCTTCAACTTCTTATGTGGGATTTCAGCAGCAGCCACCTCTCTTACCAAACCCAAACCAAAATCAGGCCGGATTAAATTCTGTAACAACACGTAGTGGTAAAACAACTCAAGACCTGCACTATCCGAACCACTCCAAGCCTGATAACCATGACCCTAGGATAGTTATCCAAGATAGCACTGTCCCAGATCAAGAACCCGGACCTATCCTAGAAGAACCAACCAAGGTCCCATTCCCTGAAGCCTTAACCAAAGGGAAGAGACGAACCAAGCCCGTGGCACCTGAGGAGGACCTGGTCAAGCTCTTTGAGCAGGTCCACATAAACATCCCCTTGATGGATGCAATCCACCACTTACCGGCTTATGCACGATTTTTAAAGAATGTGTGTACACCCCAGCGTAAGCCGCGAACCAAGAGTGGGAGTCCAATTGTTCTGTCAGAGCAAGCCAGCTCTGTAATCCTAAGCAAACTCCCACCCAAGGCTAAAGATCCTGGTACTCCCCTGATTTCCTACAAGATAGGTGATACACAATTTGATAGAGCATTGCTAGACTTGGGTGCTTCCATAAATCTGATACCCACATCCTTACTTAACCATCTAGAAGAATCTGAGCTGAAACCAACTGAGGTGACATTACAATTAGCAGATCGATCTATAAAGTCACCAAAAGGGATTCTCGAGGATGTTATTGTGAGAGTGCGGGATTTCTATTTTCCTGTAGACTTCATAGTCTTAGATATGGACGCACCTGAGAACCCTAGGGATACACCAATCATCTTAGGGAGACCTTTCTTGGCTACTGCTAGAGCCAACATTAGCTGTGAGGAGGGCCAAATAGAGCTCAAATTTGGGAATCAAACACTGAAAATTAATATATTTAAGGCCCAACAAGGAATCAATTGCGGTGTCATCGAATAGATTTGTGACATTAGGACTTTGGTTGATGAAACACACTTCCAGAATGATCTAATTATACCTCATCAACCGCAGAAAGATCTTGATCCGCAAACTGAGGAGTCGAATCCAGATATGAACAACCCAGTAACTCCCACCCTTGAACCTCACATCTATACTGAACCACCCACTGCTGCTGATAACCCCATCCTCGAACTGAAGCCCCTTCCTGCTCACTTGAAATACATCTTTTTGGGTTCTAATCAGACCCTTCCTATGATTATCAATTCCAACCTCAGTCCTGAACAGGAATCCCGTCTGATTGTTGTCCTCCAGCAACATCGCAGAGCCATCGGGTGGACTCTCGATGATTTGACTGGAATAAGTCCCTCTTATTGTACTCATCATATCTATTCAGAAGAGGGCACACGACCTTCTCATGAAATGCAGAGACGCTTAAACCCAAATCTGCAGGAGGTCATGAAAAAGGAGATCATCAAGTGGTTAGATGCCGGAATCATCTACCCGATCTCCGATAGTCGTTGGGTGAGCCCAATTCAGGTCGTACCCAAGAAGGCAGGACTCACCACTATAACGACTGAGACCGGAGAAATCATTCCTACCCGATTAGCCAACTCGTGGAGAGTCTGTATAGATTACCGCCGACTCAATTCCTCCACGAAGAAGGATCATTTCCCACTACCCTTCATTGATCAAATTCTCGAAAAACTTGCGGGAAATAGGTTCTTCTGCTTTCTTGACGGGTACTCCGGTTATAACCAGGTGGCAATCCATCCTGAGGACCAAGAAAAGACCACGTTCACCTGCCCCTTCGGAACATACGCTTTCCGAAGGATGCCTTTCGATCTTTGCAATGCACCCGCTACTTTTCAGCGATGCATGCTTGCCATATTCTCAGATATGGTAGGTGATTATCTGGAAGTCTTCATGGATGACTTCAGTTTTCGAAGCATCATTCGACGATTGCCTCCAACACTTGGTCCAGATACTCAGGCGGTGCATCAATGTGAATTTGGTTCTTTCCTGGGAAAAGAGCCATTTCATGGTGCTTGAGGGAATTGTCCTGAGGCACTCAATTTCGGAAAAAGGCATCCGAGTGGACCGAGCTAAGGTTGATCTGATTTCTCACCTTCCTATGCCTAGGTCGATCAAGGACATCCGATCTTTTTTGGGGCATGTCGATTTTTATCAACTATTTATCCCTGATTTTTCAAAAATCGCGCGCCCCCTGACCACTCTTCTCTCCAAGGATGTACCTTTCAAAATTTCCCAGGAATGCACTCAAGCATTTGAGATCCTGCGTGACCAAGTAACCCAAGCCCCGATCCTACAGTCCCCTGATTGGTCTCAACCCTTTGAGATCATGTGCGATGCATCCGACTTCGCTGTAGGCGCGGTGTTGGGCCAGAAAATTGACGGGAAACCTGTGGTCATTTACTACGCCAGCAAAACACTCGATGAGGCTCAGCGTAACTATACGGTTACTGAGAAAGAGCTACTAGCTGTAGTATTTGCCCTAGAAAAATTCAGATCATATCTTCTGGGTTCCCATGTCATCATCTACTCGGATCACACAACCGTGAGGCATCTCCTTGCAAAGAAGGACGTGAAGCCTCGATTAATTTGATGGATCTTGCTGTTGCAAGAATTCGATCTTGAGATTCGCGACAAGGCGAGAAGGCAGAATGTGGTAGCCGACCATCTGTCCCGTCTTCCTTCTGAAATCATTAACCCTTCCGGACCCATCACTGAGCATTTTCCCGATGAGCAGCTGCTGACTATCGGTACTAGCCTTCCATGGTTTGCTAATGTAGTAAATTACTTGGCATCTCATCAGATCCCGTCCGATTGGCCGAAGGCCAAGAAGGACAAATTACGCTCTGATGCCAAGTATTACATTTGGGAAGACCCGTACCTCTTCCACATAGGTGCTGATCAGATCATCCGGAGATGTGTCCCGGAAGAGGAAATCAGCAATATCCTATCTTTCTGCCATGACCAGGCATGCGGTGGCCATTTCGCCGGGCATAAAATCGCATCAAAAGTCCTCCAGTGCGGCTTTTACTGGCCTACACTGTTCAAAGACGCGTACAGTCACTGCAAGGCATGCAGTCGTTGCCAGACTTTGGGCAACATGAGCCATCGCGACATGATGCCTATGCAACCGATTTTAGTATGCGAAATCTTTGATGTTTGGGGGATTGATTTTATGGGCCCCTTTCCTGTTTCGGATGGTTTCGAATACATTCTGTTGGCTGTGGACTACGTGTCCAAATGGATCGAAGCCATACCAACCCGAACCTGTGATCACAAAATCGTTCTCAAATTCATTCATCAAAACATTTTCTCAAGGTTCGGGATTCCTCGTGCAATAATCTCTAATGGGGGGACCCATTTCACAAATGCTCAGTTTAGGTCACTGATGACCAAATACGGGGTGTCTCACCGAATCTCTACTCCTTATCACCCCCAAACTAATGGTCTAGCTGAGCTGTCTAATCGGGAGATCAAGAAAATCCTGCAAGTCACTGTTCGGCCTGACAGGAAGGACTGGTCGTCCCGACTTCCGAAAGCATTGTGGGCCTATAGGACCGCCCACAAAACCCAATTAGGCATGTCTCCCTTTAGACTGGTGTACGGAAAGGCATGTCACCTTCCCGTAGAACTGGAGCATAAAGCCTATTGGGCAGTACGGAACTGTAATCTAGATTTTTCGAAGGCTGGAACCCACAGAAAACTTCAAATCAGCGAGATCGATGAATTACGCCTAGACGCGTATGAGAGCTCGCGAATCTACAAGGAGCGGGTTAAAGCCTTCCACGACAAGCATATCTCGAGAAAAATCTTTCATCCTGGTCAGAAGGTCCTACTCTTTGATGCCCGACTCAAACTTTTCCCGGGAAAGCTGCGATCCAAGTGGGTCGGACCATATTTAGTCCGACAAGTTTTTAGAAATGGAGCTATCGAAATCAGTCCACTCAGCCACAATTCCGAACCTTTCATCGTGAACGGTCAGAGACTCAAGCCGTTCATTGATGTGGCTTCTACTGATTTGGCTGAAGCATCTTATATCCTCCATTCCCCTTGAGCTTATTGCGCCCAGCCGATGGCGTAAAACTCAACGCTTAACGGGAGGCAACCCGTCATTTTCCAAAAAAATCCAAAACTTTTTCTAACACCTTTTTGCACTTAAGGTTCACCCTTGTAGACAGCCGACCCCACCTCAGATGCTTGCATCTGGGATTAGAAATCGTCCGCAAAATTCAACCCGACCCATTCACTCATCCAAATTTCTGTCTTAAGGAATGAACTAAGTTGAATAAAAACCCCCTAGGTTACAATGAGGACATTGCAAATCTTAGGCATGGGGGGGTATGAAAGTGCAAAACTTGTAAGAAAAGGTTTCAAGCAAAAAATTCACATATGCCAAAAACACCATAAAAATTAAGAAAATTTTTCGAAAAAGAATAAGAGGAAAAGAGGAGAAGGAAATTTTGTGAAGGAGAAGAGAAAAGAAACAAAAGAAAAAAAAAAAAGGAGCACAAAATATGAGAAAAAAGTAATAGTCATTAGTAAGGAACTAAGGAATTAACCTAAGTTCTAGACCGCAAAATTCTGAAACATACACCTAGAGTAGGAGCGGCCGATCAACACAAGTTGATTTAGACGAGTTCCCAACGCGGAGAGGCGGGAAATCCCCTCGAAGATGCGTAACAAAATATCATCTCCTCGGTGCTTGTCTCTTAGGATATTTACATATCCTACTGGGGGCATGTAAGCACTCTGTTGGTTCAGATTCCATGGATGGCATTATCTCGAAGTGTCAATTGCCAGGGTCTGGATTCGGCCACGGAACACCATGGATGGGATTATCTCGAAATCTCAATAGCCAGGGTTCCGGGGGTTGCCATGGGCGATGCTATCTCGAAGCATCGATTGCCAGGAACCCTTGAGGATTGATGATGGGAGCAAGGAATCTGATACAGACCATGTTGAAAAGCCAATCCTAGGCTAGAACTAAAAAGAAAAAGAGAGAGAAAACTCTCCAAACAGAAAAACTTTCTATCTCTCTCTTATAAAACGCACTGCGAACTGAGCCAGGGCTAAAATCATTTCAAGCACGGGTGCTTTAACCACAAAGTCCAATAAACCTTAGGTTAGTTCTTGTGGGCCTTAAAAACCTTTGCTAAAGACTGAGGCTAAGGCTAGACAGATTTGGATCTTGATTGGTACTAGAGTACCTTTTAGGCCTATGGTCAGCATTCTAACCTAATCTAAGTTTAAATGAAAAAGCACTTATCTGAAGCTATTAAGAACTTCATGGTCTAGAACAAGGGTTGAAACCTTAAGTTTTTGCTAAGGGACTAGCAAAAGCTAGGCATGGGGGTATGATGAGAACCTCATCATGAGCCATAACTAGCTCATTTTGACCTAATACAAAGGATAAAAGCTCCTACATAACTCAAGGAAAGGCTTAACTCAGAGAATTCTGAGTTTAAGGAGAAAATAAGTCATAAGGGGTAAAAATGCAATTTTACCAGTATAATCTGCATACAGGGTAATTCAGGGTCCAAACATAGGTCAAACAAACCAAATAAGAAGGAAAGTGGGATGATCTGATAAGGGCTACAGCAATTCCAAGGAACGAAATGATAATCTGTAACCTTAAAACAAACCCACTTCAATTCATGATGTTCGAGGCAAAGTAAAAATAGAATAAACCCTCTAAAATTCATAGAAAAATAATCACTAGGGTTTAGAACCTTCAATTTGGCCTTTCGAACCCATTCTGACCTACATTGAAAACCATGCCTAATTAATAACTTAATTTGGGTTTTTGCGTAAATTGACCGGTCAAACAAGGTTTTATCTAGAAATAAAGTTCACCATCAGAATCCTTAGGACCTAATTAGTCACGTATAAAAACTTGAGCCTAAGAAGAAACCTTCTTGACCAACTTTACATTTTGGTCCTCATCTATTTACTTCTTGGCCCTCAACTTTTGAACCCTCGCATTTTGGCCCCTAACTCTTCTTCGTTCTTTACATTCAGGTCCTCCCTGCAAAACCTGCCAGCACCACAGTCCGGCGACCTTGCGCGGAGCATGGCGCCGCGCAGGGTAAGGGGGAGGGCCTGCCAGGTCAAATGGGGGTGCCCTGCGTCGTCAGCCGTCGCAGGAACACCCCCTGGTCGCTGCAACCCACCATACTGGCCGTGCGAACGCAAGGACGGTATGGGTCGCCTGTTCTGACGTCCTCCGGCAAGGGAGACACGTCGTATCCCTCCGCCCTCCTCTCTGATTCCGCCCCTATAAATACCCCCGTCGCTCCGCCATTCTTGTGAGCTCGGTCCTGACGGAGAAACACCCTCTTTTCACTCTCTTCCCACTCCGACAGGAAGCCCTCCAACTCCGGCGGTTCTTCCCTCCTCCTCCTCGTCGTTCTGCCGCACTACCAGCAGCAGAGCTGCCCTCCCCTGCTCTTCCCGCGCCGCGCCACACCCAGTGCGCGCCTCTCCAGCCCTCTCCTCGCTGTCGCTCCTTCCTCTGGGCAGCTTCTTCTCCGGCGACAGTCGATACGACTGTCGCCTGTTCCGGTCCCTCCTCATCCTGCTAAGTAGGTAGAACTCCTCCTCTTCCTCCCTTCTTCCTTTTCCTCACTTTACATCTTTACTGTTGCCCCGATCCGACCAATCGCCCTCACCTTCTCCACCTCCGGCCCCTGCTCTGGCGACCCGCTCCCATCACTCCAGCAACCCACACGGCTCGCCGACCACCGCAGAACCTCCGCCTCCTCACCCTGATCAACCTCCGCCCTTCCACTTCCCCCAAATCACCCTCTGCAACTCCACCGAACAAACCCATCTCCCAACCTGCAGTTTGACCTAAGGCGGCCCTTAGGCTCCTCCCCGCCGCCAGCACACCCCCCGACCACCTTCGCCGTGCCACGGCGTAGGTCCTCCGCATTTCTGATTGGGCCGAGAGGCCGTTTCTCTGTGGGCAGGTACCTGCGCTCGCCGCCGCCACTGTTGAAGCGAAGCAGCTTCTTCACCTGCTGCCCCAGGTGCGCCACGCCCAGGTCACGATCCCAGGCAGTGCGAGGCGTCTTCGCGAAGTGTCAGGCTGCAGTTGAGGCGAAGCTCTCGCGCGAAGCCCCCGCGCTTCGCCTCGACTGCCGCTGCTTCCTCCGTGCAGGCATCCAAATTGGGGTGGGACATTTAGTCCCACCTCAGAAAGCCACTGAGGCGAACGGGCGCTTAAAGGCAAAAAGTGCCTTAAGCTATTCGCCTCAGTTCACGGGGTGAGGTCCCCTTCACCAGCCCGACTACCCGGCCTCGTCCGCACGCACGCCTCGTGGACCTGGCCCGACCCGACTAAGCCCGACCTGCACTCCTCGCCCACCACTGCACGCCGGTGGGCCTGGACCCGGGCGCGACCCGTACCCGACTACCCGGCAGCTCTGGGAGAGCTTTCCTAAGAGCGGCATCTGTGAGAGAGAAACGCGGGGGGGGGAAAGGGTAGAGTAGGTTTTGCTGTGTCTCTGATTGGAACTTTGAGTGTGCAGGCACAGGTGAAGGGACTGCGGAAGGGCTGAAGAGAAGAAGAAGAAGACTGAAGGAAGAAGAGCAGCCAAGTCAAAGCAAATAGGAAGGAGAAAGCAAAGAAGAAGAAGACAAGCAAGGCAGAGAAGAAGGCTGACGAAGACTGAAGGAAGGAGCACCGAGCGGCACTATAGCAGCGGCGACTTAAGTCTTCTGAGCGAAAAATCAGACAATGCTCTGAAGGCAGAAAAGAAAGAAGAAGAACATCACCACTGCTACAGATAAAGAAGACAGAAAGAAAAAGAAGAAAGAAGGAGAGACGACGTCCTGACAGCAAAAGCAGAAGAAAAGCACGAGCAGAAGATCAGAAGAAAGAAGTAAAAAGAAGATCTGAAGAACAGAAGGCAGAAGAAGAAGACCACAAGGAGATAAACAAAGAAGAAGAAACCAAAAGCCAAAGAGGAAGAAAGAAGAGAAGAAGCCAAATTCTCATCTCTCTCTCTCTCTTTATTTTTGTAATAAGAATTTGTACCCTTAGAATACAACTTGCTCCCTAAGTTCAACCTCGGAGACTCTTTTATTTTTCGAGTAAAAAATTATATATTTGAAATGATGGCAATAACTAACTATACTACAACGCTATAACAAAACCTAGTTATCTCTATTGACACCATTTCTTCAGCTCCCTTCCCTCTTCTAACACTGCAGCAGACCCAATAGGCTATTCGTCCAAAACTCCGATGGCTTTCCATTTCATTTTCCGACTTCCTCCATCCATTCTAATCAGCCGAGGAGATCTGCCATGGTCTGCCGCATCTCTAACACAGGCACCGACCAGAGGAATCCTCTGCTCCACCTCAAATTCGCCCGCCAAAGATCTTTCTTTCCCCTAATTTCATCGTCTACTATGAACCTTTGGCGGAACCCTATTGACCCCTTCATCCAGGTAACAGTAGATTAGGAGTAGGAGTAGGAGTAGGTTAGCTTAGTTAGGTAGGTAGGTAGTTTAGGTAGGTAGATTACATGTAATTTTAGAATTTTGATGTTCATGTTCTCCAACTCTGGCAAAATCCTTGAGCTCGCCAGATCCTTAATATCATCTCTTGAAATCACTGTCCACCTTCTTTTAACTTCCATGATCATTTCTAAATCGCTTAATCGCTTAATTGATCACTTAATCGCCTAGTTCACATTCCACCTCCACCGACTACTGTCACTGTCCATGGTGACAGTAGTGGGCTTAGATCACCTCCATTAGGTTCTTCATCATCTATCCATCACTTATGGACCGTAATCGACCCTATAATACATATAATTATCACATATAAATTAAACGCCCAATCTTAATTAAGTTCTTGAGCTCACTGTCCATGGCAGCTCAGGAGCAGTTCAAACTATTATTTAACTATATAATTATGACTGCTATTATCTGTTGACTTGTTTTAACAGCTCAATTGAGTGGTTAAACAAGTCCTAAGCATAATTCAAATCAGATTTTTAAAGAAACGAATTCACTGTCAAATCTTAACTCTAATGAAATAATGAGGAATTAAATGTGCTACTGAGGTTCCTTGCAAGCTCAGGATCCTTTTTAGATTAAAAATGGCAACTTTTAACAATCTGAACATAATTTTTCCTTTTTCTGGACTCACCGGAGCTCCGGCGAGCCATTCTTGAGTTTTAGCCTCTAGAATTTGTTGAAAACCTCCAGAATGATTCAAATATGATGAATGATTAACTTGAGGATATTTGTTTGAAGATTTAGTGTCTGGATCCAAAGATTGAACTTCATCTTCTCCAACTCCGACGGAGTTGGAGAAGTTTGATAAAGAGATATAAGAAGAATTTAAAGAACTCAGAAGCTTCAGTGCAATGCATTGAAGCTGTTTAAACACTTAGAATACTGTAACAACCTCTGATTTCTCTGACGAACAAAGGCATTTTGAACCTCAGGTGGCAAGCCTGAAACCCTAAGAATATGAGTTGGAACACCTACCTGAAGATCTGAATAAGTTCCTGAGGTTGAGAAGACTTTATTCGAGGCTTTGATTTCCTGGAGAAGCTTTTAACAGAAGGTCAAATTTTTGTACCTTCACAGTCAAACTGAGTTCTATTATGTAGTTCTGAGCTCAATCTAAGGAATTGCTGAGATTAATTGGATTCTGAGATCTTTTTGAATAATCTAACAGAGAATACAGTGAGCACAGATGATTTATTCTGTGAGAATTTGAACTCTGTCAATTTGGGTTCTTTTAAAGCCAAACTAACAGCAGTGCAATTTTATTGAAATATGAACTTGAATCCTGCCAGGTTGGGTTGATTACAACCCTTAGAATTAGTTGAAATCAATCAGAAACATTCTTAAGTGTCTGTTGCACAAATTTCAGTAAGAAAATTTTGAACGCTGAAGCTTTCAGAGAAGTGAAAAGCTTCTCTGCTGTCCTGAAGGTCTTGTGAACTTAGAGACTACTCCAACAGATGTGGAATAATTTGTAGAACCTGTATAGACCTTTAAATGAGAGAGAAAAGTCCATCTGAGGACTCTGTGAAGTTAGAACCATTTCCAAGCATTAAATAACCTGTAGGAACCCCTGATTTTATCTCTTCAAATTGAAGAGGAAACCATCCTATAAACCGTAAATTGACCCTGCAATTATGTAGATCTATCTTAGAGCTTTCTAACAAACTTTAAGTCACTTGAAACGGAGCTCTGAGCTGAGAGTTATGATCATTTGAAGTTGGCTCTGGGAGGGGTTACGATAGTCCCACATAGTCAGTTTCTGCGTGCTCACCTGGGATTAAAATGATTTTGTTACCCCAACTCTTCAGTCGTCAGCGCTTGGCGCACCAGTTACCGATCTGAGCATTCTGAACCTATCTGAGCATGTGCATGTGTGTGTGCGGGCTTGTGTGCCTGCGGGTGTGCGCTCGAGTGGGCATGAGTGAGTGAGGCCTTGGAGGCCGGGTTGAGCCATAGTGGCTCGAAACTATGAACCAATATGAAATTAATCAAAATCGAACCTAATTGAGATTAGGTGAGGACAGAGTTGGGTCTGGTCCCACCTTGGTCTCGGGGTGCTGTGTATCCTCGAAAGGACCTCGTCGCAAATAAATTAATTTTTGGTTAAAAAGCAAAAAAAATCTGGTTCAACTGATGGTTCAAAAGAAAGCTTAAGGAAAGAGGAGCTGCTGAAGGATAAGGTTAAGCTAAGTGTTGAAAGTTCAAGATTAAGTGTAAGCTGAAGCAAAGGAAAGAAAAAATAGGCATGGAAGGAACTAAGAGAATAGACACTAAGGGAATAGGAGAAAAAGGCAGGAATAGAAGAAGTGAGGTAAGAAAAAGAGCTCGAGATACAGAATAAAAGGAAAAGAAGAGAAAGAAAGGAGAAGAAGAGAGATGCTGAAGGCTAAAAAGGAATTTGTTTTACTTGCATTTCTTTTTGTTCTTAATAATTGTAATAAGGCATGTTTTAATAGAACAACTTTTATTGCCTTAATTTCTTTTGAAATAAAATTGGAAAACTGACATGTTTACATGTAAAATAAAGTACATCATTTAAGTAAATATGTTTTTCATATGGAATTTTGTATATTCTTTATAGTTTAAATGTTTTGGTAAATTCATGCTTTTATAATCAACCTAATTATACCTCCTAACTTAAAAAGAAAATAAAGAAAATTGGTGAATGTAGAAAAAATTATTTTACCTCCCAGCGAATGACCTAGACTCAACCACTAAAAATTTCTAAAATGTTAGGTTAATTCAACCCTATACTACACAACCGACACAATTTCGAGTTAACCTAAGTGACTTTTTCTACTCTTTATTAAGAGAAATTAACTTAATTACTGAGTTGAGTAAGTCGCATGATCATTTTAATGGCACCATTGCCGGGGAGGTAATATTTTGCCTCATTCACTCATCAAAATATTCCTTGGCATTGTTTCGTCTAAAGATCATTTTAATGGCACTGTTGCCGGGAGGTAATATTTTAATTCATTAAAATTTAGTTGGAATTAATTGTCTAATTAGGAGGTATTTGTAATATATTTTTGTTTTTACTAACTTTTGTTCTAATTAGTGTGTTTTGTTTTGCTTTTGTTTTATTTCTTATTTTTATTTTCTGTCTTCTTTTCAGGTTTACCTTTGCAGGTAATCTCAGGAGAAGGCGGGAATCAGTTTTAACTGCTTTGCTATTTTTGTTTTGTGAGTATTTCTTATACTTTTGTTTTGTTGCATTTAAAAATAAAAAAATATAAAAATACATCTTTATCTGACTACCAGTAGCATATCATAGGCATACACTCTTAGGAGTGCATTATCCTGCTAGTATTAAAACGATCAGACTCAGGAATATTTTTAAACTATTTTTCTCGCATCAGCGGGAAAACACGAGAAAATTCGTGTAGATCCCTGTCCTTTGAGATTTAAAAAGACCACATATTTTTGTTTAAAAATATATAAAAAGCTGCCATTGTAGTTTAGACTGATATATTTTTGAAAAAGATTAACTAAAAAGAGGAAGTAAAAATTTGTGACTTAAATCTGATTGCAGAATGCATGCGGGTTTTTAAATCACTATCGTCTGTTGCATGCTATCGTGCACACAACGCTATCACTAGAGTCACACGAGTCTAGTTTTCTATCTCTCCTCTTTGCACCTCTTAGGGCTTTGGCCGAAGATCAACAAGTCTATCTCACTACTAGAGCCTCAGGGAGCTAGTAGTGAGTGGTCTCAATCCAAGACCTTAGACTTTGAGCTTTAAGGTATGCACTTGCGTAGACAGGGATTAGGATGCATATTTTGATACTATTACTTTATTTGTTTGCGTTAAATTACTTTGCGTATCTTAGGAATTTCTTCTTTCCTTTGAAAGAAGAGCAAAACTCGCATTTTTTGCGCTGTTTTGCAGTTTTTTGTGCTGTTGTTTTCTTATCGATGGTGTGTGTGTGCATTTGCACATTATTTTCTGTTTATGGATGGGAGGCGATCCTTGCATCCGCCTCTTGCACCACTGTTGACAGGTGATCCTAGGCTGGTTGCAAATAAGCAACCAATGGTTTTCCCATCTGATCCATTTACTTCTTTGGATCAAATGCAAAATCTTAATCCTGAGATCCCTTCTTCTTCTGGTTAGGGGGAGATGCCACCTTTTGATGTTCATGAGACGCTCCTGAACCAGAACCTTAGGATGCTAGAGTAAACAAAACAAATTAATCTTTTAATAGCAGTCTTGAATAATTTACAGACCCTTCAAACCCGTCCTCCACCTCGACCTGAGGCGGGTTTTGAAAACCTTGATTTAGCAATCAATCATCCAAGGCCTCTACTTAGAGATTATTATAACCCATCTAATGCACAAGTAAAGACTAATGTTAGGATTCCTATTGGGGAGAATGATCCTGAATTAAAGCCAAATATCATAGGTTTATTTCCCCACTTTCAGAGAATTGCATCTGAGGATCCATTTCAACATATTGAAGATTTTAAAAATTTATCCCAAACTCTTGGTCCTCGAAATCAAAATAGGGAAATCCTACTAATGAAAATGTTCGCTTTTAGCCTTAAAGATAAAGCAGCTTATTGGTATGAAACTATAGCAACACCAATCTCAACTTGGGCTGAACTCAAATCCTCATTTTTGAAGAAATTCTTTCCAATTGGTCGAACCAATGCTTTAAGGCGAGCTATTACTACTTTCAATCAAAATCAAGGAGAACCAATTCATGAAGCGTGGGAACGTTTTCATGAATTGCAAAGGAACTGCCCACATCATGATATCCCTCATTGGCAACTCATGCACATCTTTTATTAAGGTTTATAAGAGGGCATTCGCAATCTAGTCGATGCCTCTTGTGGAGGGAATTTTCTAAATCGCGATGCAGAATCCGCTTCATAATTATTTGAAGGGATGGCGGAAAACTTGATCAATAATGCATCAATGTCGCAATCTACGCGGGGTGCGAACACGAATCATCAAAATCTGCATTAGGGCATTCACAGGATCGGTAATCCATCCAGTTCAAAGGATTTAGAGATTATTGCAGAAAAACTGGACAAAGTCGATATCGTAGCAAAGCATCTCGACGAGGTTAGAAACATAATGAAAACTCTTATGCCTCTACTTGCTACGAATCCTTCCCATTCACCTGTTTCGTAAATTCTCGCAGGGAGGGAATTTGTGAATTATCTGGATTCAGAGATCCATCTTCCTTGGGTTTTCTATCTACTTCTTCACTAACCCAAGGAGGGACCTTTGTCCCATAATCTTACCCACCCTTTTCCCCACTCTTTCCTGTTGCAGAAAACATGCCGTATCTTTTAGGTTTACATGCCATCTAGGAAAATACTCCAAGACGAAACCCTTATTTAAATTTCTATAATTCTGGATGGAGAAGCCACCCAAATTTTTCTTGGGCTGACCAAAATCAAAATCAAAGAACAAATTATTCGAATCAAACCCATTTTAACCCACCTCCATTTCCTCCTCAGCAATCAGATTTAAGGCCTAACCCAATGAGTATGCAGAATTACTCTAGGCCTATTAGAGATACCCAACTAGATCAAATTTTAAGAGTTGTGTCAGAGAGTCAGCGACAAAATGTTGAAGCTCTCACTGAGATCCATAGGCAATGTAAGGTAGAGTTGGCTAATTTACGAAATCAGATCACGCTTTTGGCTGAGTCTCGTCAGCAAGGTACTTGTCCATCTCAGCCAATTCCAAATCCTAGGAATTTGCCAAATCCTAGGCAAAACCAAGGCCAAGTCCATTTCCTTAATCAGGCCTTTGATTTTAATCACAATCCGTCCTCTGTATTACCTGAAAATAATCCATCAAACCCACATCAGCAACCTATTTTATGTCAAAATGACCCACCTATTATTGAGAATCAAACTTGACTATGCTGATCTTCTGAACTTGGTGGAATCATTTTTTTTAATTGCCTTAATCTTTAACATTTTATATCTCAACCTAAATCAGATCTGATTTTCACAAGATTGACTCTGATCTTTCTGAGATTTTTATGAGAATCTGATTTTTGGTTTTGTGAGATTTATTCTAGGCAATTTTAGGATGAGTTTTGACTAGGTGGTTTAATATATTTTTCTATTTTTGATCTAATTCTTTCATAACTCCTCTGTTTTTATCATATACCGATTCTTTTTAGGAGTTCTTCACTAGGGTTTACGCCTAGCTAAAGGTGTAAAACTTAGCACTTGTATATAGCTGTTTCCTATTTTTACCTTTTATATTTTCTTATACACTTACTTTAAAATTTCACTTCATATTTCATACTGATTACCTTCATTTAACCCGACTGACCACTCTAGCCTTTGGTCAGACTTGAAATCGTCCGCATAGAGATTTTTAATCTCCTCTTTTTGACTCCTTCCATCACGCTATACTAAATGAAGTATAATATCTTTTCACCCTTCTTACTATGAGGACATTATAAAATTTTGGTATGGGGGGGTTTTGAAGTGAAATTTTCACTTTAAGTGTGGGTTAAAAGATAAAAACACATAAAAATTAAATATCCACAAAATTTTAAAAAATAAAAATCTCAAAATGATAAAAATTTAAAAAAATCAAAAATTTCATAAAAATTTAAGAAATTTTTGAAAAAAATCATAAAACTTGAAAAATCTTATAGACATAAAAATAAAAATATATAAATACAAAAATTTGAAAAAGAAAATTCATAAAAATAATAAGAGGTGTTTATTCATTTTTAATAAAGAAGAAAAAAAGAAGAATATATATATTATAATTAAGAGCTTAATTTTCTTTTAGGTCAAAATTTAAAATGTATATAGTATATATATAGAGTATTTAAGAGCATTCAATTTTTAATTAGATTTTATTTAAATATTTTTGTAAAAACACTTTTGTGTTTAAAATTTTTAAAACAAGATTTTATTTGAATTAGGAATCTTTTAAAGATTTATTTTTCTATTCTTACTTGAATTAAAAAACTAAGTGTGTTAAGATTTAAACTTAAGTTTTGAAATTGAATTGTAACTTTCCAATCAATTAGATTAAGTAATCCTTTTGCTTTTTGAAAATTTGATTTTATCGTAAAGTTAAGTAAAAAGGCCAGATATTCAGAGTTAATTAAATAGAGAGTTGGTAGAATTTTAGCTTACAAAACTTACAAGCAAAAGATAATAACTAGACTTGGTAAATTTTGTCTTGACGGATCCATAGGAGGAAACTAAAAATTTGAAGAACCCGAGAGTAAAGGGCTTTGTTGTCCAAGTTCCGGTTTGAGAGCTAAGTATCCAAAACATCTAAATTCACACACATAGAATTGTCTTGTTGGCATCTGAGACCGTGAAAACACAGAGGTTAAGAGATTAGTTCTGAATCCTCTTTAGTCCAAGGATTTCTGCAGGGTGGTTCTTGAAAGGGTGAAGGATGTGCCACTCACCTAGAAAAAGGATTTGGAGAATAAAGTTAGTAAGAAAAATGAGAAGGGGGGAAAAGAAAAAAAGAAAAATAAATAAAACACCCTGCAGTTAAGTGCCTTGTTAAAAATGGGTGCTTATGCAGTTTTTCCAAAAAAAATTATGCATCTCATTACAAATGGATGCTACCCTTCCTTCCATAAGAAAAAAGGACCTCGCTACAAATGGGTGTTCTAACCAATAGAAAAGTGAAGAAAAAAATATGGAGAAAAAATATTAGGAATAAGAGACCCAGTAGTCCATCGGGGAGATATACACAAAAAGTGTTGACCTCGGGATAGAAAAATGGTGAGGAGAAAGCAACCAAACATGGTAAGGCCAAGCCAAAGGCTTGAATTGGAATAATTGGGATTGGAAAATGATGTCTTAAGATCTGGATTTTTGCAACTTTGGATGCCTTAAGGACAATTCTCTTCACTAAGCACAAATGTTTTAAAATCATAGCTACTGAACCTTAGCATTGGGCAGTGAAGCCTAAGAAATTGGGTTTTGAAGATTTTAAGTTGAGACCTAAAGGATAATATACTGCTCCGGACTGCTATCACAGGACGATAGCTCTCCTTTCTGTTTCAAAAAAAAAGTTGAGGCTTAAAGGAGAAGAATTGACAGAATCCTAGGTCTAGAAGTTAATCTTTATTGTTGTAGGCTAGTAAATTAGAGTTTTACTACTCTAAGTTTGATTAATAATGAGTATCTGGTTAATTTGCTTAAACTTATATTGATAAAAGTCAAATATCATAAACAAGGGATTAACTTAAATCTATTTGAGTTTTTGACTTAAAATTTAATTCTCAATCCTTAAGTTTTGCTTTCTTAAAACACTTTGTATTCTAATTTGAGTTAAGAATAGTTACAAGGATTAAGAGATTTTTAAAGAATTCTAATTCTGAATTAAATTCTTGTTTACAAATTGTTTTAAGTGTGTTTTGAAAATGTTATAGGTATAAGTATAAGCAAGAAAATTTTCACATATGCTCTATACATTAATCATTTATATTAAACTTTAAAAAAATTTCTGACTTAAGCTTTCCTCTACATAGTTACTATTTACAATAATTTAAACCCGAGTGCTTTAAATCATCACAGTCTTAGTTAATTTTGCTAGGAACTAGCAAATCTTTGGCTTGGGGGTATGATGAGACACTCATCATGATCTCTAATTACCCCTAATTAATTAATCTTCCTAGTTAATTAGCTAAGGTTATGAACATATAAGGGTTAATTATAAAATAAGGGAAATTTAGTAATGGACCCTAAAATAAGTTTAAAATGACATTTTATCATTCAATTAACATTATTAACAATTTAAATTATAATTGGACTCGAAATCCTATTAATCATTCCCTTAATTAATAAGATAAGTAACTTAAACTTAATATAAACTTAAGTATATAATAACTTAAGTAATTTTACTTAATCTAATAAATTAATCTAAAAAGGTCAAAAATGTAAATTCAAGGTGAAAACATAATATTTACCTTATTTACTAACATATATAAAATGTTGAAAAAGATATAAATTAAAATAAACCTTCAAAACCTAGGTTTACATTTTGGTCCTTAATATTCATTACAGTTGGGTCCTTATTTCTCACACAGGTCCTTAAGATTTATTACATTTAAGTCCCCTTTCCTGCCTTCTTCTTCTTCTTCAGCCAAATGAACGGCTAGCGGTAGAGAGTCACGCCACCGCATGATCACCTCCCTGCCGACATCAACCTTCTTTATCCAAGCTCTTGCAGCTTGCCCTCACCACCTCCTCTTGATCCACCGGTCTTGATTAATCGGAACTCATATTTTTTAATGGGAGATAACCTCACCGTCGTCGAAGACAACGCCAGAGGTTAAGCTCCTCAAGCTCCTTCTTTGGCCAGACCCCACCATTCTCTTTGCCGCCAACTACTATAAATACCCCCTCACCCGTCAGATTTTACTCAAGTTGGCTCCCTTCCCTCTTCTAACACTGCAGCCAACCTAATAGGCTATTCGTCCAAAACTCTGATAGCTTTCCATTTCATTTTCCTGCTTCCTCCATCGATTCTGATCAGCCGAGGAGATCCGCCATGGTTTGCCGTGTCTCTAACACAAGCGCCGACCAAAGGAATCCTCTGCTCCACCTCAAATCTTCCCGCCGGAGACCTTTCTTCCACCCTCTGATTTCGTCATCTGCTATGAACCTTTGGCAGAACCCTATTAACCCCTTCGTCCATGTAACAGTAGATAAGGAGTAGGAGTAGGAGTAGGTTAGCTTAGTTAGTTAGGTAGTTTAGGTAGGTAAATTAGATGTAATTTTAGAATTTCAGTGCTCATCTTTTATGACTCCGGCGAACTCCTTGAGCTCACCAGAGCCTTAATTTCACTTTTGAAATCACTGTCCACCTTCCTTTAACTTCCATGATCATTTCTAAATCACTTAATCGCTTAATTGATCACCAAATCGCCAAATACACATTCCACCTCCACCGACTTCTGTCACTGTCCATGGTGATAGTAGTGAGCATAGATCACTTCCACTGGGTTCTTCATCATCTATCCATCACTTATGGACCCTAATCGACACTATAATACATATAATTATCACATATAAATTAAACGCCCAATCTTAATTAAGTTCCTGAGCTCGCTGTCCATGGCAGCTCAGGAGCAGTTCAAACTATTAAGTAACTATATAATTATGACTGCTATTATCTGTTGACTTGTTTTAACCACTCAATTGAGTGGTTAAACAAGTCCTGAGCTTAATTCAAATCAGATTTTTAAAGAAACGAATTCACTGTCAAATCTTGACTCTAATGAAATAATGAGGAATTAAATGTGCTACTGAGGTGCCTTGCAACCTCAGGATCCTTTTTAGACTAAAAATGGCAACTTTTAACAATCTGAACACAATTTTGCCTTTTTCTGGACTCACCGGAGCTCCGACGAGCTCCGGCGAGCCATTCTTGAGTTTCAGCATCTAGAATTTGTTGAAAACCTCCAGAATGATTCAAATATGATGAATGATTAACTTGAGGATATTTGTTTGAAGATTTAGTGTCTGGATCCAAAGATTGAACTTCATCTTCTCTAACTCCGGCGGAGTTGGAGAAGTCTGATAAAGAGATATAAGAAGAATTTAAAGAACTCAGAAGCTTCAGTGCAATGCATTGAAGCTGTTTAAACACTTAGAATACTATAACAACCTCTGATTTCCTCTGACGAACAAAGGCATTTTGAACCTCAGGTGGCAAGCTTGAAACCCTAAGAATATGAGTTGGAACACCTACCTGAAGATCTGAATAAGTTCCTGAGGTTGAGAAGACTTTATTCGAGGCTTTGATTTCCTGGAGAAGCTTTTAATAGAAAGTCAAATTTTTGTGCCTTCACAGTCAAACTGAGTTCCATTATGTAGTTCTGAGCTCAATCTAAGGAATTGCTGAGATTAAATGGATTCTGAGATCTTTTTGAATGATCTGAGAGAGAATAAAGTGAGCTCAGATGATTTATTGTGTGAGAATTTGAACTCTATCAATTTGGGTTACTTTTAAACCCAAACTAACAACAGTGCTATTTTTTTGAAATATGAGCTTGAATCATACCTAGTTGAGTTGATTACAACCCTTAGAATTAGTTTAAATCATTTAGAAACATTCTTAAGTGTCTGTTGCACATATTTCAGTCTGAAAATTTTGAACTCTGAAGCTTTCAGAGAAGTGAAAAGCTTCTCTGCTGGTCCTGAAGGTCTTGTGAACTTAGAGACTACTCCAACAGATGCGGAATAATTTGTAGAACTTGTACATACCTTTAAATGAGAGAGAAAAGTCCATCTGAGGACTCTGTGAAGTTAGAACCATTTCCAAGCATTAAATAACTCGTAGGAACCCCTGATTTTGTCTCGTCAAATTGAAGAAGAAAACATCCTCTAAACCTTAAATTGACCCTGCAATTGTGTAGATCTATCTTAGAGCTTTCTAACAAACTTTAAATCACTCGAAACGGAGCTCTGAGATGAGAGTTATGACCATTTGAAGTTGGGTCTGGGAGGGGTTACGATAGTACCACATCGTCAGTTTCTGAGTGCACGCTTGGGAATAAAACGATTTGTACCCTGGTTCTTTAGTCGTCAGTGCTCGGTGCACCGGTTTCCGATCTGAGCATTCTGAACCTATCTGAGCATGTGCATGTGTGTGTGCAAGCTTGTGTGCCTGCAGGTGTGCACCCAATTGGGCATGAGCGGATGAGGCCTAGGAGGCCGGGTTGAGCCAGAGTGGCTTGAAACTATGAACCGATATGAAATAAATCGAAATCAAACCCAATTGGGATTAGGCGAGGACCGAGTAGGGTCTAGTCCTACCCTAGTCTCAGGGTGCTGTGTATCCTCGAAAGGACGTCATCGTAAATAAAATAATTTTTGGTTAAGAAGTAAAAAAAATCTTGTTCAACTGATGGTTCAAAAGAAAGCTTAAGGAAAGAGGAGCTGCTGAAGGGTAAGGTTAAGCTAAGTGTTGAAAGTTCAAGATTAAGTGTAAGCTGAAGCAAAGGAAAGAAAGAACAGGCACGGAAGGAACTAAGAGAACAGGCACTAAGGGAAGAGAAGAAAAAGGTAGGAACATAAGAAGAGAGGTAAGAAAAGAGCTTGAGATACAGAATAAAATGAAAAGAAGAGAAAGAAAGGAGAAGAGAGAGGCTGAAGACTAAAAAGGAATTTGTTTTACTTGCATTTCTTTTTGTTCTTAATAATTGTAATAAGGCATGTTTTAATAGGACTACTTTTATTGCGTTAATTTCTTTTGAAATAAAATTGGAAAACTAACATGTTTACTTGTTAATAAAGTACATCATTTAAGTAAATATGTTTTTCATATGAAATTTTGTATATAATTTATAGTTTAAATATTTTGGCAAAATTCATGCTTTTATAATCAACCTAATTATACCTCCTAAACTTAAAAAGAAAATAAAGAAAATTGGTGAATGTAAAAAAAATTATTATACCTCCCAGTGAACGACCTGCAATCAACTAGTAAAAATTTCTAAAATGTTAGGTTATTTCGACCCTATACTACACGACTGACACAATTTCAAGTTAACCTAAGTGACTTTTTCTACTCTTTATTAAGTGAAATTAACTAAATTACTGAGTTGAGTAAGCCGCATGATCACATACGCATCCTCATAGGACAAGGATGGACAGAAGGAAGGATCAGAAAAACTGGGATCAAAGGCCCCAGTTTAAAACTCGTAAGGTTCCGAGAAATCCTGCCTCACAGGTTGAGCCGAATCAAGTTGGTTCACGAATTCCCACCTCGTGGGAGCTCGTGAGGAATGGAATCCCGAATTCTAGAATTGAGTAGGTATAGAAGTGTTTCCTAAATTCCCAGACATCCATTCTTCCATTCTCTTAGCAACCAAATCCATTTTTTCCAGTTTATTACAAATCAATCCATGTCAAATGAATGAGAATCCTGGATCTCATTAGCACTTGACCTAGGTTGTTGGGATCAGTTGGATTCATCCATGGAGGCGTGATTAATTAAGTTCTTGCTCATTTCCTCAAACAGGTCGTATGCGCTATCTGCATCCCAGTTGGGGAAATTGCCTATGCAGGAGGCATCCACGTGATTATGGAGTTGCTCAACCAACCCGTGATAGAAAATTTGCATGAGTTGCCATTTTGTCACCTCATGGTGTGGAAACTTCCTCAAAAGTTCCCGGAATCACTCCTAGGCACCAAGAAACAGTTCCCCTAATCGATGGGCGAAAGTGGTAATCACCCGTCACAAGCCATTGGTCCTTCCAATAGGGAAGAATTTCTTCAAGAAAGTCAAGTTAAGAGCAGCCCAAGTTTCAATCGGCCTTCCTATGGTCTGGTACCAATGTGCGGCCTTATCCCTGAGAGAGTGGGGAAAAAGCATCATGATCATTTGCTCTTCGTTCACATTCCTTGCTCTAGTGGTCTGAACCAAAGTGCTCAGATCCTCCAAGTGCTGGAATGGGTCCTCTGAGCCAAGCCCATGGAAATGCTCAACTAAACTTAAGACTTGGGCCTTGATTTCTATGTCTCCCGTGGGAATCATGATGTTAGGAAGTTCCCCATAGTTTGAAGGATCATAAAAATCCTTCAAGGGTCGAGCGCCCTGACCATGCATACATTGGAACCATTGCTGCATCTGCTGCAATTCTTCCAACTGCCTCTGAATAAGCTCCTACTAGTTTGGGGGCAGGGGAGGTGGTTGTTGATCAACCATGGGATCTGCTTGGCTATAGCTCAACCTCCACCTCCTAGAATGCTCTAAAGGTCCTTCCAATCTAGGATTCAATGACCACCTTCCAAGCATACACTGGAAGGAAGTCAGAAGGATGGGGAAAAGAGGGAACCCTACAACACAAGAATGCAAGCCTATCCTTAGATGGGGTAGCCTGAAGGTCTACAGACTCTACTAACATTATGGATGATTTACTCTACTTATGTCCAAGAAATCAGGATGTGGCAGGTCTACCACGGAGGGTTGTGGGTTGGGTTCGCTAAAGCTGGTAGAGTCCTCGAGTGCACTGATTGCCATACAAGTCATAAGATCTTGATCCTTGAGCTCCTTAATGAATCCACAATCTTCAAATCCTCTTATTACCTTAAAAATATCCAGAGTTAATTTCTTATCCCCAAAGGCGATCTCCATACTACCGCTTTCACAGTTTATGTTTGCCTTGGTGGTAGCTAGGAACGAACTCCCCAGAATGATGGGCATGTTCATAAAATCATTACGTACATACATGTCAAGGATGAGGAAATCTACAGGAAAATAGAGATCCTTGACCTTGACAATTACATCCTCAATAACGCCTCTCAGTGTGGTGATAGATTGGTCTGCTAATTGTAGTGTTACTGAGGTTGGCCTAAGTTCACCTAACCCAAACCTCTCATAAGGAGAAGTCAGGATTAGGTTGATGGATGCACCTAGATCCAATAGTGCCCTATCAAAAGTGTATTCCTCAATAATGCATGAGATCAAGGGGGCACTTGGATCTTTATTCTTTTAAGGAAGGTGATGAAGGATCACAGAACTTGCCTGCTCAAAGAGAATCACATTCCTCGGAGTGGGTTCTCTTAGTTTATGCTTTTGGGTACATAGTTCTTTAAAAAATTTAGCGTAAGTCGAGATGTGCATAATAGCATCGAGGAGCAGAATATTGATCACTACGCTCTTGAATAAATCCAGAAGCTCCTCGTTGCTATCTAGGGTTTTCTTCTTCATGATTTTCAATAGGGCTTCAGCGAATGAGATATGGGTGGAATTTTCAATTTCCGGTCCATGGGCCTTATTGTCTTTTTCAATCTCCCCCTCTTCACTCTAAAGCACCCCAGGGTTTTGGCATCTAAAGGGCAATTTAGGGTCCCAGGTTTGCCTCCCACTTCTCAAGGTGATAGAGTTTGCAGAGGCATACGGGTTTGGCTCTTGAGGTAGGCTAGTGAATATTGGAGGTCCTTAGTCATGTAACCAGAGGAAGAAGAAGATGAGGGACCTTGCTCAACCACCTGAGCATGTGCGTGTGAGTCCCTTTGATCCTCGTACTCTTGGGCACTATTGCCCTGATTTTGCCCATTGCGCTGGGTGGGTACAAGTTGAGATGGTAGAGATCCGAGTTGTCAGGTGTTAGCAATTAACCCGGATTGCAGGTTATCCAATGATGTCTTCATTTGTTGCTTTAGCTGAAGCATGGATCCTTGCATTTCCATCATCTGCCGGTTTAAATCAGCCTGCCCTGTGGATTATTAGGCATTCCAAGATGGCTAATTAACCAGTCTCGAGGGCAACTTGGTGCATACCTGACCCTAACCCAAAGGTTTTTGAGATGCATAGTTGCTGGGTCATGATTGGGTCTGTTACCTTTGATTTTTCCAGGAGAAGTTAGGGTGGCTCCTCCATCCCGAGTTATAAGTATTGGAATATGAGTTGGACCTAACATTCTCCAGCATTGCATATGCATCCTCATAAAATAAGAATGGAGAGAAGGAAGGACCAGAGAAACTAGGATCAAAGGCCCCAGTTTGGAACCCATTTGGTTCCAACAAAACCTAGCACACAGGTTGAACTGAATCGAGTTGGTTCATGAATTCCCACCCTGTAGGAGCTCGTAAGGAATGGAATTCCGAATCCTGGGACTGAGTTGGTATAGAAGTGTTTGCTGAATTCCCAGACATCCATTCTTCCATTTTCTTAGCAACCAAGTCCATTTTATCCAGTTTATTACAAATTAATCTCATGTCAAATGAATGAGAATCTTGGATCTCATTAGCACTTGACATAGGTTGTTGGGACCGATTGAATGCATCCATGGAGGATTGATTAATTGAGTTCTTGCTCATTTCCTCAAACAGGTTGTATGCGCTATCTGCAGCCCTGTTGAGGAAATTGCCTCCGCAGGAGGCATCCATGTGATTACGGAGTTGCTCAACCAACCCATGATAGAAAATTTGCACGAGTTGCCAATTTGGCACCTCGTGGTGTGGAAACTTCCTCAAAAGCTCCTGGGATCGCTCCCACGCACCATGAAATGGTTCCCCCGGCTGCTAGGTGAAAGTGGTAATCGCTCGTCGCATGGCATTGGTCCTTTTCGATAGGGAAGAATTTCTTCAAGAAAGCTGACTTAAGAGCAACCCAAGTTTCAATCGGCTTTCCTATAGTCTAGTACCAATATGCGGCCTTATCCCTGAGAGAGTGGGGGAAAAGCCTCATGATCATTTGCTCTTCGTTCACATTCCTTACTCTGGTGGTCTGAACCAAAGTGGTCAGATCCTCTAGGTGCTGGAATGAGTCCTCCGAGCCAAGCCCATGGAAATGCTTAATCAAACTTAAGACTTGGGGCTTGATTTCTATGTCTCCGGTGGGAATCATGATGCCAAGATGTTCCCCATAGTTTTAAAGGATCGTAGAAATCCTTCAAGGGCTGAGCATGCTGACCATGCATATGTTGGAACCATTGCTGCATCTGCTACAATTCTTCCAACTGCCTCTAAATCAGCTCCTGCTGGTTCGGGGGTGGGGAAGGTGGTTGTTGATCAGCCATGGGATCTGCTTGGCTATAGCTCAACCTCCGCCTCCTAGAATGGTCTAAAGGTCCTTCCAATCTAGGGTTCAATGACCTCCTCCCAAGCATACACTGGAAGGAAGTCGGAAGGACGGGGAAAAGAGGGAACCCTGCAGCACAAGAATACAAGCCTGTCCTTAGATGGGGTAGCCTAAAGTCTACTAACTCTCAGAATCCATCATAAGATTATGGACAATTTACTCAACTTATGTCCAGGCAATATGACTAGTTAGAATAGGGAGAAGGTTCTTCCTTTAGCTTGCACCTCCAGTTCCTAGTGTACCCCATAGCCACGGTCGTTTGATGCTACTCCCTAGCTAGACATCAGATTGACTAGTACAAGCAGGTTAATCATGAATAATCTCAATCTGGATCCCAACAAGCTAATGATTCCTTAGGGCCAACATCTAATTGATTTTAGTTAGACTTAGGAAATTGGTGCTCTGGAATGTGATGGGCCCCTAGTGCATTGTGCCCTTAATGATTTGTTTGAGAATGTGTGAATGTGCACAACCAAGAGGTTTTCAAGAAAAATTATTAATGATGAGGTGAGTTTTAGGATTCGAATCTTGCTTAATAGCTTTTAGGATTCAAATATTAGGTGCTTTCAACCAACTTTTGTGAGGCAAAGCAAGTTTGTTTTTGAAAGCACGTGTTCAAGTATTTTCCTTTAGAAATCAAGAAAAATATGGAGTATCTGGCTTGACCTAGTTATTGAATACTATGGGGCAGCTACAAAATGAACCTCTTTTAGATTAGGTGGTGCAGGCCAAATAATTCAATCAATTGGCTCAAATGTACCACAGATTAAGGCACACAAAATGGTGATTAACCTAATATGATTTCTACTCTTTTATGTGTTGAATTCGTGTACCAGGTCCACAGGTCGGAAGCCCGGTTGAGTAGATGAAAATCAAGTCCGATTATGTGTCGCAAATGTGGGTGTATGAAGTGTGCATATTGATTCATCCCACATAAAGTATCTTTTTTTTTTTTTGTTTTTTTGTTTATCCGGGGTGAGGTGGATGAAGGTGGCAAGCAAGACAAACAATTCTATCCTAGAGTTTATGCAAACACCTAAGTATATTAGGTCTTGGTTATGAGTGTGGCGAAATAAACTAATGGGGAGGAATGTGGGTGACACTTACAATGTACTCTACCTGCACTCTACTCTGGCTTACCGCACTTGGATCTCCATGCTAGGGTACCTGCAAGACAGTAGATCAAAGACAAACAGGTTAGTGCCATAAATGCAAAGAAGTACAATAAACAATAAAGTAAATTCCGTTGCCTCCTCAGCAACGGCGCCAAAATGATCGCACGAGTTTCGAGATTTTGAAATGCGAGTTACAAGTAACCCGTCATTGTAGTTGCAAAACTCGTGGTCAAATAAAATTCATACAAAAACTCCAATGGAGTCCCAGGTCTAACATAGGGAGGCAACATTTACTTTAAGTGAAAACTGTCCTTCGATTTGTTTCTTTTTGGCATTTTATGGTTTTGTTATTTTTTTTGTATTTTTGTAAGAAGAGAAGCAAATGAATCACAAAATAGAGATGAAACAAATATGTAGTATAGATATCACTTCAATGTCTATTACAATCAACTATAAAAGCATAACAAGAGACGGGGGTGAGAGGAAATCTCTCAAATTGGCTATTTAGCTAGACAATGGTGCCTAGCAGAAGCTTAGACGAAGGAGGTGAGGAGAGGGACGACGGAGGTGAGATGCCAGAGGACGTTGGGTAGAGGAAAGCTTCGGCGTGGCTCTGGAATGAAGGTGCGAAGACGGAGATGATCTGCTACAGGAATAGAGGTGGGAGGATGGCTCCAAGGCAACCTATGAATGGGGATGGGAAGATGGATGAATATTAGGTGAGGTAGAGGTTTGCTACACTAATAAGAGCCTTGGGAGCTTGAGAACAAGCTCTAATGGAGCATTGGTAGACTTGCTAGAGGTTGGAAGTAGGTGGGAGTAGAGTAGGTAGAGATCAAGAGGAATGGGGGTTGTAGGGTTGTTTATATAGTGGAGGGAAGGAGAGAGTCCCACGCACAGGCATTCAGTGAGTGCTATAAGCGTCACTAAAGGACTCTTGAGCTGTCGCTGAAGATCTGCGCCTCTTCATTGATTAGGCTGGTGCACGCACTGCGCAGGCCATTTAGTGATAGCTATAAGCAACACTAAAAGCCCACCCTTCTATCATAGTAAATCTCGCGCTTACCGCCCAAGCCCACGTTGGCATCACACACTCAAGCACGGATGCATCCTGACCGTCGGATGAAGGATCACACGACTGAGAGAAGATCGCGCCCCTTTGCCAAATTTGAATTGCGTGCCTCACCATTAGCCATCAGATGCTGCATGCGTTAGATGGTGCGTTCTTGATGTGTGTCAACGCCCACGTGCCGCATTCGCACTCAACTGTGCGCCCACATGGCTGCTTCCTTCGCCGCTCGATCTTCCATCGATGGTTTTGTTTCCTCCCGCATGCGCTTCAGCGAATAAAATCCATGCGCAGGCCTTCAAACAAGTGGCCACACGTTCAGAGTGGAGGTGCAGACCACTGTGCTGAGGGATTTCATGAGTCATGTTTCTGAATTTAGCCTCTGCGCCCACGACCATTGGATGGAGATCCAACGATCGAGATGACTCCGCACTTGATGAGGCGCTTCCTCAGCTATGAAGCACACATCTCAGCCATTGGATTAAGATCCAACGGCTGGGATTTGATCTTGGAATGGGCTTGGAGGCTCCTTGGCTCAGGTGGGGCGGCCTAGATGGCACCACGTGGTGCCATCTAGGCTGTCCATCTTCTTCTAGCAGAGGGTGCTATAAAGCTCAGATCTAGATGATTCCCGCATTGACAGATTGCGATCGTTGCTCTAAATTCATCTGTACGATCAAATTCTTCATCCGAGGTCCGTAAAGACATCACACTACCTCCTAGCCATGTAAAATGATGGAATTAATGTACATAATAGTCAACTATCCTAGATGCAATACAATGGATGTTTATGCAATATTTATATCATGATATGCAATGCTATGCCTAGGAACTATTATAAATAAGCATTTCATGATGAATTTATATGTGCTTATCATCTATATGTGAATCCTCATAAATCTCAGAAGTTGCTTCTATGTTTTCCATTATTTCATGATGAGGAGAGATATCATTAGTAGGTATGCTCAGGAAACCTAATTTGTTCAACTTTGTAACATCCTCGGGGGCTAATTATTCAAATAAGACATAATCACCCTTAGTGTCACTCCAAATCCTGAATGTAGGCTCCTCATATAATTCATCCTTCTCCTCATCATACAATTCATCATGTACCCGAGGTCTAGAATCATCTAAAATCTCAGCAGTTACCCTAGGGCACTCTATCGGGGGTAAATGGTTTACACTAGTAACATCGGACTCCTCAAATAGGTGGATTTCTTCAGGGTTAGGTTCTGTAAGGGTGGGCTTGAGTTCCATTTGGTGATTAGAAGGGAGGGTGGGATTAGCAACTTGACTTCGGCCCACTTCATCAAATGTGACGAAAATACTATCATCTACGTCGAGGTTTTCCAGTGGTACCATCATTCCCTTCTTTTGACTCCAATATAATTCAGGTGGATACTCAACCTGATCATCATCTTCCTCAGGTTGCCACCTTTCTTCATCCTATGTATAGCTACTTTCATACATATCCTCCTCCCACTTAAGGCATGGACCCCTCAAGGAAGTGTCATCTAGCGGGGAGGGTTCAAAATCAATCCTCGAAAAGTAGCTATTCTCCCTTACATAATCCCCAAAATTCCCTTCCAACTTAAGGTGTAGCTCTCCCATGGGAGATGCATCTAGCATAGAGGAGTGCATTCCATCCTTAATGGGTAGATTGGGTGGCTAATTTCTTCTTTTCTTCGTTGGTCTACTCTCGAAGATTATCCTAATAATTCAATCATTTCGTCTTGCATTTTCTGTATTTGCATCTTCAAGTAGGAGAGGTCATCATTTCTATCAGGAGAGAAGTCAGGCTCAGGCTTATAGTACCTAGGAGTTTCTGTCCAACAATTATAATCATTCAGGGAGGGTGGGTTGGGTATTTCTATGTTGTGTAGGATATTGGGCAAAGCAAATCCTGCTCCTAGGTTTTGCTCACTGATTTGGGGCTTAACCAGGCCAATACTTCTATAATAGGAGTAAAAAGGATCCCATTGGTTGTCATTTTATCCATCAAAAGATGGACCATCACAGCGTATGGGATCAAAGATCACAAAGTGGAGGTAAGGGTGTGGGCAAGATGTGAAAGGATGAAAGTCAACATGGTCCATTCTAACTCACACCACAATCAAATTCCCCAAGCAAACACAAATTAGAGAACTTTTTACTTCTTTAATCACTTAGGCTTTTGAGATTTTAAGTCCACTTGTACGTGACAAATCAAGTTATCAAAACAATTACGCGCCTACTTGTCAACCTATGATATGCCCAAAAATACCTAGTTGGAGCTTAGGTGCTCTTCTTTAAAGCTCAAATGGTAGAGCAACTCCAAAGATGGAAGATCGAGTGATGCAAGTAGAACTAAGCCTTCCTTTGAAGCTATGATTTCACAGTGCTTCTCAACTACCCTCAAAAATCCGTGACAAGGTATCCCCCACTTTGCAGTTACAAAACCTTTGATCTCGAGTTCTAAACACTTCAGAATCCAACATTAGGATGGCTCTTGTCGTAGTAGTTCCAAGACCTAAAAGTATTTATATGCGTGTTGTGGTGCAAGAGATATAAGTGTGCATACACCATAAAAATTTGGAGTTTTGAATTTTGAACTGCAGTACAATGTCTCAATTCAAGTCATTGGTTTTTAGTGTTCCTCCTTAACTTAAAGTGCTTTTTCAAGAAAATATGTGACCACTCGTTAGATCTTTTCAATTCAATTAGGTGGTCCTACAATTAAATCCAAATGCACATGCATGAACAATATAGAATGCAAAGAAATAGGACGTACCTTTCCTCCAGCAATCAGCAATGTAAGATGCATGCAAATGCAAACAAAATAACTATAGAGGTTGCTTATTCACACCTAAATGGCCATCCTAAGGTAGGCAGCTTCTAGCAGGCAGCTCGTGTTTTTTTTTTTTTGTTCTTTTTTAGCTACATATGCACAAGTAAGAAAAATAAAATCAATCAACAAAAGAAGGTAAAAATCTAAAGAAAAGGGAACAGGCTCCCAAAAAGTTACCCAACATGGGCCTAAAAGAAAGTCGGGGAACAAACCCCTCAACTATACCCTAGAATAAGGGTCCGAAACCAAAATGTGCAAGGAAAATTAAGTCTAAAGACTTAATCCTACTCTAATCAAATCAACGACTAAATGTGTGGAGATGATCGTCACGTCCTTGTCCTTCCCCTTCTGTCAATCTAGTTCCTTGCAAGGTGGCTCGAACAATTTCTCCATTGGTGACGTCAAGGGTCGCCTCTCACGATGGTTGGTGTGATGGTGAGGCATAGAATGTGTGTTGTAGATCGTTGCACTCACACCAGAATAAAAATATCTAGAGTTAAATATGATTCAAAATTTAAATCAATGTGAATGAATGAATGAATGCGATTTAGTTAAGCATGTTGCCTCCCTGTCAACAGTGCCATTTGACGAGTCAATTTTTGCTTTCAAAACTGATGATTAAGATGATTTCTCGTATTTTTAAGTGGTGGAAAATCGACTAATCAATGTAATCAAAATAACTACTCAATGAGGAGCGGGTCGTATCCATAGGGAGGCAATGGCCTATTAAAACTTGTAAGGATTAAAAATAGATGTTCACGATAAATTTCATCAAGAAAACAAGTCAATATCGCTTTCATATTATGTAAACAACAAAGATAATGCTGAAATAGCAATTATGCACATCTTAAGGATATATTTTGCAATGTGGAACAATATAATACTAATAAAATTCTCACAATGGCAGCTAATGTGATTATTAATTGAGAGTGGAGCACAGGATTCCCTTCGTGATTGGCATGCGTGCATGGCAGGCCACGGCTGGAGGCGAGATTCACGGTGAAGGATAAGACCTTCGAACCGCTTCCAATGGTGGTGGTGGTTTGAAGAATGGCGGTTGGAGATGGCGGCGGTGAGGAGGAATGGATGGTGGATTGCCAGCCCTATTTGCTGCCTGCGAAGAGGAGGGAATGGAGATGGTGGTGCGTGACAACTGCAGAGATGGTGGCGCACGCTGATGGAGGATCGCAATGAGGTGCACGCGCATGTAGCTAGGGATGGATGCTACACACGGCGCGGCTGTGCATGTTGGACGACTGCGTAGGTGGAGGCATAGCAAGCAGAAATGCGTGGGCGAAGCTGCTGGACGAGCTTGGAGCTCTTATTGCTACTGCTGGACACAAGGCGAGGAGGCGCACCCGGTCAATATGGAGGCTGCACGCACAAAGGCACTGTGTGCACGGGCTGGAAGCTAGTGGGTGCACCGGAGGGGTGCTGGTGGGTGTGCGCTATGGGCTAGGGTGCAGCGTGTAGCAAGGAGCTGGAGCATGGAGGTCAGTGCACGCAACAACCCCACTGGTGCATGTATGCAGGATGGCCGAGCAGGCAGTGAAGGAGGTAGCGGCATGTGTGGTGATGTGCTCGAAGGGGTGCGCATGCATAGTTGAGGCAAGGAGGCATGGAGAATCGTGCACCCACACTTCTGCTATGCGTGCAGCAGGCTCATGTGCGTGCACATGGCTGCATAGTGAGTTGGTGAGGGGGACAATGGCCTTGCTTGGAAGCAGATGCGAGGGTGGCTCCATTGCACGGTGCCTCTGCAAGTTTACGCAGAGAGGAGGGTTATGCGCACGGTGAGGTGGTGGAGATGGTGATGACAGTTTGGGTTCTTTTTGGTGAAAAGAAATAGAAGAAGAAGAAGAAAGAGGAAGAAGGAGAAGATGGTGCTGGTGGTGCATGGATAGGGAAGGTGACCTGGTGTTTGCACGGTGATGGTTGCGTGGCCATCGAAGATGCACGCACACGGTGATGGTCGAGCTCACCGGATTGGCATGGTGAGCTGTCACCTCACCAACCCACGGTGTGGTGGAGCTCGACCTTGGAGACCACGGTGGTGGAGTGGAGTACATGGTGGTGGAGTAGGGTGGTGTCTCACCGAGCATGGTAGCAACTGCCGCTCTCTTGTAGCCGTGTGCATGGATTTGAAATGGAGAGGAAAGAGCAGATCTGCTTCTTGCGGCCATTAAGGAGGTATAGCTAGAGGAGGAGAGGCAAAGCCGTTCCTACGAAAATGAAGATGAGAAATATAATAAACATTGGATTATTTTTAAAGAAATCCTTATAAAATATCTAATTGCATGTATTATGTATAATTCCCACTAAATGCAAACTAAATTAAAAACCTTGCATCCTAAGACCTAATTTACATGAAAATGCGATGCATGCAACAAATCTATAATTAATGTATTTATATCCTAATGCATGCTAAAAACATGTTAAAGTTAACTTAATGTCTAGGCATTTAAATACCTAAATAGCCCACAAATATGGGCTAATCAATGTCCATGGGCACACCGAAGTGAAGAAAGATATGGGAGAGAAGTGTCCCAAACTGGAAAGAGCTGCTGGGTGGACTTCTACAAGCATAGACATGAGGTAAAGAATCAAATGGTTCCAGTTGAACCGCTTGTTCTTCATACAAGCATAGAGGGTGATCAGCATAATGCCAGGGCAGTGCTCAAATGTTGTGGACTTAGACATGAAATTCCACAAAAATACACGATTCAGAAAATGAGGCAAACGTCGAAAATAGGGTGACTTAGCAGGACGACCCAAGTCAAAATGAGAGGGAGTGAGCAGGGTCTCCCAGATGGTGTCAGACAGTGTTTGTTGATGTAAGTCAAGAAAAGTAGGTCCAAGAAAAGGACAACCAAGAATCTCAATCAAAACATCTGCATTGACAAGAACTTCTATCCTGTAGACATTCAAGGTCAACTCGATGTTGGCACCTTCACCTATATCTTTGAGATTGGCATAAAATAAGTGACAGGCCATGTGATCAACAGCAAGAATGTGGCTATGTTTGGAACCCGCATAAAAGTTCCGCTCAAACAAATGCAAAATCTGTTGGTATGCAAATTTCTCGCAGATTCCAGGGAAAATAGACTCGAAATAAGTGAGGTCAACTGGTCTACCAACATGCTAAGAGAATTTTGCAAATAGTGAGAAGTGATCATGAGCCACCTTGGTAATGAAAAAGCAATCGAAAGTATCATCACAATGACTAGAAGAGTCATGGGCACATTTGGGCACCATGGTGAAGAGTTGGAAAACACGATTGGTCAATCAAAAAAGAACTGAACGTTTGGTCGATCAACCAAGGGGTATGGTCGACCGGAAGACCTTAGACCAAGAAAAAGAGTGTTTCATCAGATGATAAACTCGCGTATGCTACACAAATTCGCAAGAAAAATACACAATCAAGATCAAACAAGTGAGAGTAAGTCGAAGCAAATTATAAACACAAGAAAAATCTAAAGGAATGGATGTATTCAAGGTTTAGAATGTAACAAGATCGGACCAAAGTTGGTCAATCAAAATGGAGGCTGGATGGAGGGCGTGCGAGGAGGTGGAAGTCACACGAGCATAGAGGTGCAAGGAGGCGACAAGCGAGCATGCACTCGTGAGGACCGATGCTCGGTTGACCTACGCACGGAGGTGGCTTGTGCAAGGAGGTCGATGGCAACATTTGTTGGTCGATCAGATGGTTAGAGTAGAGGAGTGGGGATGTGTCTTTTTGTGGAGTAAAAAATAGGTGTTTAGGGTAAAAAATGAGGTGTTTTCTAGATAATGTGATTAGTAAAATAGGTAAATGCGCTTAAGGAAACTAATCACATAGGTTAGAAATGGCAAGAGAGATTGCGAACATGAAACGAGGAATCGAGATCGCAATCTTCGAAAAGAGAAACCCCCAATTTTTGTCAATCCAAAATGGTTTTTGGTCGATCAAAACGAGAAGTGATCGATCAAAAAAAGTAATTGGTCAATCAGAGTTTGAATGTTTGGAGGGAAAATTCCCCCTAAACAGATTGGTCGATCAAAAAATTTTATTGATCGATCAAGAGGATAGAGTTGTGGAGGGAAAATTCCTGCCAGGCAAATTCAAGTTTTTGTCGATCGAGCAATAGTTTTGATTGATCAAAGGTTGGTCAATCATTTTTTGATCGATCAAAATAGTTAAAGAGTTATTTATTAGGCCAATTAGTTAAGGTCTTTTAATCTAGATAAACATAGTGAATGACCAATCTAATTAAACCTACCTTTTTCTAATGGTTTTGTGAATATATCAGCTAGTTGATTTTCTGTGTTAACAAATTCTAAGTTGATATCCCCTTTCAAGACAAAATGTCAAAGAAAGTGATGTCTAATACCTATATGTTTTGTCCTAGAATGTTGTACTAGATTCTTTGAAAGATTAATAGCACTTGTGTTGTCTCATAAAATTTTGTTATTCTTATAAGATAAACCAAAGTCTTATAATGTTAGTTTCATCCACAATAATTGTGAACAAGCTAAAGATGCTGCTACATATTCTGCTTCAATTGTGGATAGTGATACAGTATTTTGTTTTCTAGAGAACCAAGAGACTAGGGAATTTTTGAGAAATTGACAAGGTCCACTAGTGCTCTTACGGTCTGTGAAGCTACCCGCATAGTCAGATCACAAAAGGAATATAATTCCAATGTTTCTGACTTTGGATAAAAAAGTCCTAAGTCCTGTGTTTTGTTTAGATATCTAAGTATTCTTTTAACAGCTTGTAGATGTGATTCTTTAGGGTTTACTTCAAAGCAAGCACACAAACAAGTACATAATAGAATGTCAGGTCTACTTGTAGTTAAATATAATAGAGATACTATCATGCTTCTGTATAGTTTTTGATCTACTGATTTACCTTTGTCATCAATTTTTAATTGGGTAGAAGCTACCATTGGTGTTTCCTTACCTTTGACTTTATCCATCGAGAATTTCTTTAGTATCTGTACTATGTATTTTATTTGAGATATGAAGATTTTGGAGGATATTTATCAATCTGAAGACCTAGGATGAACTTGAGTTCTCCTATCATGTTGATCTCAAATTGATCCTGCATTACCTTCGCAAAGTCTTGTCAAAGTATATCATAAGTAGCATCGAAAATGACTTCTGATGCGAAATTTAGCGTGATTTGTAAAAGCTGGTTTTTAATGTCGTTGTAACACGTGAATTTGCATATGCTTTTAAATTTATATTGCTAAATAGGGGAGTATCTAGGGTCATCCAAGGAGGCAGGTTGCTTGCAAATCAACTCTCTTGTTTAGAAAATAAATCTCAACTTTCTTTTTGATATTTTAAATATATAATTTTTTTTAGTTTTGAAATAATAAGGGCAAAGTGCGAATTGTGACGGAAAAGTGCTAACACCTAAAATGGCTAAGCTAAAACTTAAGAGATGAAAATGTCCACTACCTAAGCTCACTCTAGGCAAGTGGAGGCCTAGAGTAATTAGGAAGTGGAAGTGAAATAAGTGTCAGAACAATGACAACAATTGCAATAAGAATTAAAAAGAAGGCAATTTAATTAAGCAGAATTTGTGTTCTCCTACGATGACAAGTAGAGGAATGCTTCTACTAGAAATGTAAAATACAAAAGCAATAGAAGAAACACAAATCCTCTTGCAAAGTATGGTGAAGAAGGGAATCTTCTTGCTCCATGCCTAGCTGCTCCTTGGCTTGAAAAGAGGGTCTCCTTCTTCTCCTTCCCTAAAAGCTTTTCCAAGGTGGATGCTACCACCTTCAATGCTCTCCTCCAAGGGTGGTAGAATATGAGCACACCATATTCTCTTGTCCACTACCTCCAAAGTCCACTTTCCTTGTAATATTGTCCTAGACTCAAATAAATAAAAAAGATGCACACAAGCAACTATCTTCTCTTGTCTTGGAAGACACTTTAATACTTTGATCGGAGATAGTCCTGAAATGTTAGTCTAGCAATAAACATAATTTTGGTGTATCAAAATAGAGGTGCTTACACCTTCCACATGGCACCAACACATCTCTACCATTAATAACTCTGGATTCGATGATGATAATTTTGTCAACATGGGATAATCTTGAGGATATATGTACACTAATAACATAACATAATGGGCATGGAAGCACTGCATGCATTACAAATTAAGATTGCTTGTAAATCAATGTTTAATGGCTATGTGTACAAGTGCATGTTGAAATAGGCCACAGATGAGCAATCAGACCACAAATGGATTCAGATCGACAAATGGAGTCTAACGAACTTGAAATCACTTAAATCCGACATTCGGAGCTTCCCTAACAAGCCCAAGAAATTCTGGCTGAGAAATTCTGGCCGTTGATCTGATGATCAACAGCCCACAACCGGCCACATGGAACCATCTGCCATGCACACGAATTGCAGCAACCCCACTTCAGCACAAGGAGACGAGATAAGCCGTCCGATCCAAGGATCAGACAACTCAGCCTCGCCAATGCACACATGCACCCTGCTCTTCTTCATCGTGCACGGAAGGAGCACTCTCAGCCATCAGATCTCCCATCGGATGACTGAGCACCCATGCAAAGCCTCGATAAAGCATAGAGGCATCGTAGCGATCAGTGCCTCTCCTCGTGCTCCTTCGATGCATGATCGAACCTCACCAACTAAATCCACACGCGTAATCAAAATTTAGCCATTGATGCATGTGCGGACGACAAAGATGGATGCTACATGGCGTGATCCAGCATGCCCAAGCATAGACCCGCACGATCCTGTAGGGCACGATCCAAGCATCCAATCATGCGCAATCTCGGTCATTGAGGCACAATTGAATGGTCGACACTTTTCCATTGAGTGAATTGTTCAAAGGCAGCACCTACGGGTGTGGGGGGGGCGACGTCGCATGCCCTCAGCAATCTGATGGCGATCCGTGCCTCGGATCCTACTACTGAGGATGCGCTGACACGGATTGAAGGAGGAAACCATGAGCCTCTAAGGAGCAACTGGCGAGGGGCTTCACCAACACTTTTGGAATGGGTTTAGCAACGTCCTGGACATCGCTAAAACCCTGCCTGATTTAAAAATCCCTTCTCTATAAAAAGCCCCATACCCCTCCATTCATCTCCATCTCTTAGCATTCAATTCTCATTCACTCTCCATGAAATACTAGCCCTCTCTTAGCTCCACCAAACACTCCATTTCCACCCCTAGAGTTGTCGAGCTGCCAACAAAGCCCCCCTCCACTGCCGTGGCCACCTCGTCTCCTCCTCGCACTCTCTTTTACTCTAGTTTTATGTTGCACCATTTTAATCTTTCATCTATTGTTGTATTTGTAAATGATCACTAATTGCATGCTATATGTTGATGTTGCTTCTTATATCATAGTTCACATCTCCTTAGGTGATTGTCTTATTTTAAATGCAAGCTCTAACCCTACTCTCTCTCTCTCTCTCTCTCTTTAGCTCTCATTTTCACAAGCAAACCATGCTACCATTTTGTAACAGTTAAAGCTACTAAAACTAATCAAATTTCACGCCTCCCTGAGATCGAAACTTGGACTCACAAATCCAATCTTTAATTTAAAATCGACGATGCGAGCGCATGCTACAATGACATAATTAATGCATTCCATGCACATCAGTTTTTGGCACAATTGCCGAGGAGGCAACAGATTTCTTTTGTTGCTTCACATCTTTTGACTCATTTTTGCTCTCTCTACTTGATTGGTTGCAGGAACTCAACACCTTGGTGATGGAGGAGCACGATCCAAGACAGTAGACAAGGAGTAAAGTGCTGTGAAGAATGTTGTGAGTATCACTCCACCCATTGAATGTTTGCTTGCTTAAAATAAAATACAAAAAAAATATAAATCTAAAATTGGCGTGGTGAATGGATACTTAACCCATACTCCAAACTCATCACCCAACCCAAAAAAAATACACTCTAACGTTCTTGAAGAGAATCCTTTTGGAGTGTTCTTCTTTCTTTTGAGTGGTGTTTGTGACGCCATCATGACTTGACTTGGGCCGCACCACTCACCATAATTAAAATCAACTCACCTGGTAGAATTGCATGAACACTAGGGTGAATACACTAGGGTTGTTTTTCTAGGGCCACATCATTCTAAAGGAAATTGACTTTCTCCTGTTGTGTACAAAACTTTGTGTGCCCACTTGAACCTTGTTTGAAAACATTAAGGAACTTCAACCCTAAAAAGCATTAAAGCAAGGATAAATCATTAAAAGACACCACATCCTAAAATCCTTGCTTGAGAACGATGTTTTGTTAAGTGCACACACACGCTCAATTAGACTAAGAGGACACCCCATTGCATATCTTGAGCACAAGCACTGACCTAGCCATCATTAAAATCCATTGGACATGCCCTAGGTAGGACCAATCTACGTCCTGGAGGAGTAATTGGGTTTGTCAAGTGCTTAGCCTTAATTCCTATCATTGAATCTGGTGTCTAGGCTGTGGGGAAGTGTCAAACGACCATGGTTGTGGGGTCTACGAAATCGGCGGTGCAAGCCAAAGGAAGAACCTACCCCTCAATCCCCTCATAATTGACCTGGTAGATTAACTTTGGGAAGGGAGGTTAAGTACTTGCAAGTTTAATTATTCCATCCAAGGCTTTTTAGGTCACCTAGGTCTACACCATAAGGACTAGACTTGCTTGATTGTTTGTGCACACACACTTCTCTCACCTGTCCTTCTCTCACCCGTATACGTCTTCCCAACCATGGATTTCATTGCCATCCATCTTACCCAAACTATCCCCAACATGATTTGTATTCTAACCCAGGTAGACCATATGCACAGCTTACTTGGGATAACCAGCCACCTAGTTGGGGATATAACCTAGAATACCACCCTTGCCTCAACTATCCCAACTGTAACCAACCAGCACCAACCTCTTATTGGGATACATCGAACCCACCCAGCTAGGGGTACGATCCAAACCTTAGGGATCCTTATCTCGATTTGCCTCATGACGACTCTCTAGTTAGGTCCCACCCACTCACTAACCACTTTGATGGGACCTACTGTTTGCACCTCAAAATACGTCTGCAATAAAGCCTTCTCATGCTATTTCCTAGCATTAACGTTGCATATTAGGATTCTATAGTTGCATTTGTAAAAACACTTGCATTCATGCATTTAATTAAGAGGAGAGAAGATTGAAAATAATGGCTTGCATATTTACATTTTTCCTCAAGTG
Organism: Thalassia testudinum; assembly: GCA_037157565.1. Classification (NCBI taxonomy): domain Eukaryota; kingdom Viridiplantae; phylum Streptophyta; class Magnoliopsida; order Alismatales; family Hydrocharitaceae; genus Thalassia; species Thalassia testudinum. The sequence continues at coordinate 121,884,316 of JAZHRO010000014.1, read as the reverse complement.
CCTCATTGCAAAATCCACATCTTTTTTATTTTCGCCTCTTGATTTTCTTTTTTCTCTTCCTACGGTTGCACCTCTCGTCCCGCAGCAGCTGCATGCATTTACTCCATGTCATTTCTCCTTCCAACGCCGCTCCCTACAGCTGCCACTCTCGAGCCCTCTCCCTGCTGCAGCCGGCACGCCACTCTCTCCTCCTCTATAAGAAGCTGCAGCTTCTTCCTCGTGAGACACATGCGGCTGCACGAAACAAAAACCCGCAGCCACATCTTCCACCGTCTTCCCCTCCCATACGTCGGCCCTCCGTCGAGGAGGCACTCGGCGAGTACAAGTACCCACTATGGTGCACACCACCACAGTGGGAACACCACCACCCAGCTCTTCGACGAGCCGGTGGGCGTGGTACCTTCCCTCGTTTCATTTTTTTCCTTTCACGCCATTACCACCGCTTCAAGCTCTGAAGCTTGAAGCCACGGCAGCAGTAGGACCCCCCGCCTCCTCCGCGACCTTCCCCGAAAGTGCTCAGCCCTCCACACGCACCTGCAGGGCCTCCTCCGCTCCGTTCTGTCGCCTCCGCCCTTGCACTCGCGACCGGCTACTGCGCGTATTGCAGTGGCCGACCAGGCCCTCTCGTCGTCTCCTGCCAGCCCCCGTGCCCCTCCGCGACCACCTGCAACCTCCTCCACGTTCGCTTCCCCGTGCCATCACCCGCTCGTCGTCTTCGCACCGGCCTGCAGAATCCTCACTTTAAGGCGCGCCTGCACCCGCGACGTCCAGACGTCCGTCGCCATCTCCAGACAATGAGACGTCCGGACATCCATCGCCTCTAGCAGACGTCTTTACTCGCGCCATCGCCCGCTCTCTCTCCAACTCCCGCCAGCTCTCTCTCTGGCGCGAGTACTCCCGCCCGCTCTCTCTCTCTCTCCCGCTCTCTCCCTCTCGCTCTCTCTCTCTTTTTCACTCACACTCAGTACACTACACCAACGCACACACACATCTTCACCGACACTTCCACACACCCACACACACATAAACACTAGTATAAACATATATATATATATATCTATACGTATACATATATATAGTAACATATATATATATATATAATTATATACATAGTATATCTATATAGTTATGTATACATACATGTATATATAATATATATATATATATCTATATACTTACACATATACTTATATATATGTATACACATACTTATATACATATATATATATACATATCCATCTACTTATATATATACATATATATCTAGTTACGTATACTTATATACATATATATATAAATCTATATAGTGTTATATATATATATATACAGATATATATATATATGCATATATTTATATACATATATACATATATACCTATATACATACATATATACATATATACATATACACCTATATATATATATATATCTATACATATATACCTATACATTTATATATATATAGATATATTTACTTATATACATACACATATATATATTTTCACGTTATTTGCCATACGCGATATTGCGGGAATATCTGCACCAGTTGCTGATATTCTCCGATACACGCGTACAAAAAGCGCGGACCCATTCATCATCCATCCTCCATCCACACTCCACGCGGCACCTAATCATGCTGGTTGCATCTCTCTAGACGTCGACTGATTCGACATAGTGCTACACTCCATCGTCACCTCCACCCCCACCCCTTTATATATATAATACATATATATACATATATATCTCTAGATAATATATTTACTTTCTGTCTGTTAGCTTCCTTGTTAGTAAAAAGGAAAAAAATATATAAAAGAGAAAAGATAATCTTTGATTTGCAAGTACCCTGTCTTGCGAGTAGCAAGACTTGTTTTGGAACTTTGTTTTGGCTAAAAGCTAAGGACACAATTTTGAGGGTGTGCCTCAAGGAAAAAGATTACCAGAAAAAAATCTAAATAATGAAAAACACCAAAAACATAATAAACGAACGGAAGAGACACGTTTTAAGGAAAACGTAGAAACTCGACTTGAACCCACTTCCCTGAGTTTGACCCTGGGCCTAAAAGTGACAAGATAAAATCAATTAGGCCAGGTTAAAGATTTTGTAAAGAGATGGTTAGGTCCAAATTAGGTTAACCACTATAGACATTTCAACGATAAAAACATCATTTTAACAACCTATCCGGGCCGACCCATCATCTTTTCTGTCGCCGTTGCCGGGGATGTGCGCCTTCAAGTAAGTTTTTATTAAATTCCTTTCAATTTTTCTCTTCTCTCTTCACGGGTATTGTTGTTTTTGGTGTGCAGGTGAACCTGGTGGAAGGAGAAGAAAAGCAGACGAAGCCGAAGATGTGAGCAAATCTAAGGCGGGAACGAGAGCGTGAAGACGCCGAGACCGCATTGGAGCGTCGCACACATTGCCGAATAAGTAGGTTCTCTTTTTCTTAGCAAACTAGGGTTAACTTGCCACCTCAATAAAAAAAAAACTAAAAAAAAACTTCTTGGGATCTCTTGAGGCAAGTGGATTAAAATTCACTTGTTTGATTGGTTGTCTTCACTCTCACTGCCCCAGGATTTCCCGCCACACTTCGCATAGCGAAAATCCGAGAATCTTGATTCTTGGATTTTTCGCCGTGGGAAGTATTCTTTGAGGCAAAGAAAAAGATTGCTTGCATCCCTCTTTTGCCTCGCTTATCTTTAATTCAGGATCACATTTTTGGTGGGGAGACTTGGAATTGAGTTAATTCCAACCTCACCACGACTTTTCAACTTGCCTGTGATTCGATCCTGAATACTTCAACACCAACAACTTTATTTTCTTTATCTGTTGGTTGAGCCTTGTGTGGACATTCTTCTTGGTGATTGGGAGCACTTGAATTGAAGTGCCTTGGCTCCCTTTCACATTGATATAAAACTGATTCGTGCATCCACACTTAGAAATCTCCATTTAGGGTAGCCCATTGCATTTTAGCATGCATTAACTAACTGATAATTGAAGAGGGGTTTCTTGGGTTTTAGAAGGAAAACTCGTATTTTTGCAAAAACCCAGAGATTGGTTGAATTGGTAATTCAGCAAAATCGTAAAATCCATACTACTTAAGGATGAACTCTAAAAAACCATTCACCAATAAAAACTTCAATTCGGGGAGATTTCCCCGTTACATGCTTGTTTTTACACACTCTGAAAATCAATCACTTGGGCATTACCCGTAAACAACGCCCTTCACATTCCAAAAGCACTTGACCCTAAGCCTCTAATTAAAACTGGTAGTAACTTGACCTTTTTTATGGATTGGAGGTCTAACTACGTGTGTGTAGCGACTACATGCTGGTGAGAGTTCCCGCGTGCTATCGGGTGTCTAAGACTAGGGCAAACGGCCTTTCAATCTGGCCCGATGGTTCCGCGGTGCTCGCATTCGGTTCCGTAGTTCGTGATAGTAGGCAACATAGATCTTTAGGACTAAGGGCACACTGTAGAGGTTAGGAACTTGACTGTATTGATTTGTAATCAAGTGTACCTTTGCGGCGTCATTTCTCTCATCCCTTTTCCCTTCTCATCTCCCCAACTCTTCCGACGGTAGTGCATGTTTGGGAGGAGGTCACAAAACCCTGAATTGTTTGAATTGATTGATAAATCTAGAAAAGAAGCTGAATTGTCCTCCTCCTCCACAAACATGGCTCCACGCCTACCCCCAAATCCCGAGGGAGGAAACCGCCCTCAGAATCCACCAGGTGGTGGAGCCGTAGATCCCATAACCCGCCTCCAAGCCCAAATGGAAATGTATAATGAGCAAATCGAAGCCATTTGGGAAACATTGGAGGAAATGCAGAACCCTCCCGAACGGGAGGAGCCTAGGTCTCTTAGCTCTTATTAGAATCCCGTTGCTACAGAGACCATAGGACAAATTCGGGTCCCCATGGGTGGGACGACTTTGAATTAAAACCAAACATAATTGGCCTAATCAATTTTCACTTTCATGGTCTTGCAAGTGAAGACCCATTTCTACACTTGGAAGACCTAACCTGACTTGCTGAAATTGTTAAACCAAGAAATGTCGAGTTATCTATAGTCCTCATGAAGATGTTCCCATTTTCATTGCGGGATAAAGCGTCGTAATGGTTACGCACCCTTGGGAGAACCATCCACTCTTGGGAAGAGATGCGAACAGCGTTTCTCAAGAAGTTCTTCCCAATCGGGCAGACCAATGCGCTTCGCCGTGCTATCACTTCATTTACGCAACAAAACGGCGAACAATTTCATGAGGCATGGGAGAGGTATAACGAGCTCCTCAGGAAGTGTCCGCACCACAATCTGCCTAAGTGGCATATAGCCCAGATTTTCTACTATGGGCTAAATGAGACTTTGAAGCAGATTGTAGATGCTTCTTGCGGAGGGAACTTTATGAATAAAGACGAGAATGGAGCATTCAAATTGTTTGAAAATATGAGTGAAAACTCGATGAACAATGCTTCCATTGTCGCCTTTAATTGTACCAGCCAGCCCCGAAATGTCCACGAAGTTGACACGGGGCCCTCCCTTTCATCCACTGATCTAAGCCTTATTGCACAAAAACTGGATGAAGTCTCCGTCATGCACAAGAAGCTGGACGAGCTTCTGGCCAACCCCGCCCGATCTATGGCAAACACCACCTCTTCACCACTTCGTCACAATCCAAGTTCTTCTAATACCAGGCTTATCCCGAGAAACCCCGTTAGACCTTCCTTACCGAATGTCGCGCCAAGTGACTCGGTAAGTCATGTGGAACTGGCTTTTGCGAGCTAGTATTTCGACACGGAGGACCAAGCCTCCGTGTGCTCGGACGCATATCTACATGTGGACGCGTCTTCTGGCATAGAAGATGCTTGCGCCCTGGGGAGCAACCCGTTCTCTGCCACATATAACCCAGGGTGGCATAATCATCCGAACTTCGATGGTCCGACAACCTGCAACGCCAAAACCCCATGGGTGGAGCAATGCGACCGTCCGCACCCGTCATCCCAAGGGTCCAGTTTAATCCTATGGCAAATCCGCCATCAGGCCCTTGCGTACCACAAACTGAACACGCATCAAGCCCTCTTGACAAATTGATGCAAATGATGATGGAAATGTCAAAGCGCCATGAAGAGAACATGACCTCTCTTCAGCACCAATTGGAGCAGCAGAATGCCAAGATCAGTCAACTACGCATGGCGACTCGATCTCAGGGCACTCTTCCTGCCCAACCTATTCCAAACCCGTGAAATTTCATACCCCGTGGTTCTCAACCACAGGTACGACCTTCTCAGGGACAGGTTAATCAAGTTCTGCAAGCTCCGAGCATTCCACCGAGATTTCAGGCTAATCCCGCTGCAGCACCACACTCTTATGTCCCCATTGCAAACCCTCCTCCGTCGTATGATCCCACTGGACCCGCATCGTCCAATGCTATCACTACGAGGAGCGGTAAGCAGACCGTCGATTCGCCTCGACCTGATCCTGGCCCATCTTCTTCTTCGCCCTCTCATTTGGGATGCATACCGCATTTGCGAGAGGACGATGCACCAAAACTTGTGCCAAAATCAGTCCCATTCCCTAAGGCTCTACTAAGGGAGCCAAAAGGCAAAAAGAAAAATACACAGGCCTTTGACAACCTGCATAATTTGTTCAGGGATGTAGAAATCAAGGTACCCCTGCTCGAGGCAATCGACCACATACCTACTGTCGCTCGATTTTTCAAAGACTACACAACACCCAGGCGACAATCAAAGAAGACTAAGAATCCGGTGGTTCTCTCGCCTCATGCGAGTTGTGCTATACTGTCAAACTTACCACCGAAGCAAAAAGATCCGGGCACACCATTGATTTCCTATAGCATCCAAGGCTGCAGTTTTAACCGTGCCCTGCTTGATCTAGGATCTTCCATCAATCTCATACCGACCATCATGCTCGAAAAATTTTCCTTGGGAAATCTGAAACCCACCCATGTCACGTTACAGTTGGCAGATCGTTCTGTCAAAATCCCGAAGGGTGTGGTGGAAGACGTGGTGGTTAGGGTCAACAGTCTCTGTTTTCCTGTTGACTTTCTTGTTTTAGATATGGAAGTTCCTAGTTCACTTTCTGATTGTCCGATCATCCTCGATTGACCTTTCTTGGCCACAGCCCACGCCCATATCGACTGCGAGTCAGGCTGTATTGAGATTGCCGTTGGATCTGAGAAGCTCAAGCTTAACATATTCAAGGCAGCCAAGAACTTTGATTGCGATTGCATCGAGGATGACACGTCTGACAGGGACATGGCCGTCAGCGTGTGTATCGAACTAATTGGGACCTATTCAAACTACTGTGGATTACCTATAAACACCAATGACTGCCTGACCAACACATACTGTGATGTTCCCCAATCCCTCCCTTGTCCAGTACCTTCTCCTGGCAAGACTTCTGATGAGGTTTTCTCCACTTCCCATACCTCATGGTCTGAGTCATATCCGGGCTACTCACCATCGGTCCACACTCATGAAGACTGAATTACCCTTTCTTCCCTGCCAAATCAGGCAGATTTGCAAATCCACACTGGGACCTTGAGCCCATATACTTCTCACTGGGGCTATTCATTTTTGGATCCATCTATCCAAAAAGCCCCTCTTCTTGGCCAATCTGAAGGCCAGTTTCTTCCTCCTAACTTGTTCTCCTACCCGTCTGGGACACTCTCGTCCCAAGAAATGCGAGATCCTTCCCCATCCACTCCCGAGCTAAAAGGGTTGCCTAATACACTCAAGTATGTTTTCCTGGGACCAAATGAAACGCTCCCTATGATCATCATTTCAAAATTAACCAGGGAGCAGGAGTGCAAACTAACTAAGGTCCTCCTAGAACACAAGGCAGCTATTGGATGGTCCTTATCAGACTTATCTGGCATTATCCCCTCCTACTGCACTCACCATATATATACGGAGGAGGAGGCTCGACCTTCCCGCGAGATGCAGCGACGTCTCAACCCTAACATGCGGGAGGTCGTTAAGAAGGAAATCATTAAGTGGCTGGATGCGGGTATAATCTACCCGATCAGTGATAGCCCTGGGTGAGTCTGATTCACGTTGTGCCCAAAAAGGCAGGACTCACCATCCGTGTCAATGACAGGGGCGAATCCATCCTTGCATGCACTCCTACATCTTGGAGAGTGTGTGTAGATTATAGGAAACTCAATGCTGCAACCAAGAAAGATCACTTCCCGCTACCATTTGTTGACCAAATCCTGGAGCGGTTAGTGGGAAATAAATTTTTCTGCTTCCTGGATGGATTCTCAGGATATAACCAGGTAGCAATAGACCCTCGAGACCAAGAGAAAACCACTTTTACCTACCCTTTCGGCACCTTCACCTTTAGAAGGATGCCGTTCTGACTTTGTAACGCGCCAGCAACTTTCCAGAGATGCATGCTGGCGATATTTCATGACATGGTGGGTGACTTTCTTGAGGTCTTCATGGATGACTTTTCAGTCTTTGGACCATCTTTCGACGAATGATGCCAACCTGACTCGCATCCTTAGGAGATGTATTGATGTAAACCTCATGCTTTCCTGGGAAAAAAGTCATTTTATGGTGCACGAGGGAATTATTCTCGGACATATCATCTCCGATAGGGGTATCGAGGTTGATAGAGCTAAGCTCGACGTCATTGCTGATTTACCTGTGCCTGGTTCTGTCAAACAAATCCACTCCTTCTTCGGACACGTCGGTTTCTATAGGAGATTCAACAAAGACTTCTCCAAAATTTCTCGACCCTTAACTCATCTCTTATCAACCGACATGCCCTTCGACATGGGCCTCGACTGTATACAAGCATTTACTTAGCTGCGTAATGCTGTCACCAAGGCCCCTGTTCTCCAGCCGCCTGATTGGGCCCTCGACTTTGAAGTTATGTGTGACACTTCAGACCTTGCAGTCGGAGCCATCCTGGGACAAAGACGTGATAGACACCCCTTCGTGGTATACTACGCCAGTAAGACGTTGGACGAGGCCCAACGTAATTATACTACCAATGAAAAGGAACTACTGGCGGTCGTCTTTGGGCTGGAGAAATTCCTCTCTTACCTTCTGGGCTCTCACGTTATTGTTTTCACTGATCACGCGGCCATTCGCCATCTCATGCACAAGAAGGATGCCAAGCCTAGACTGATTCGTTGGATCCTTCTACTCCAGGAATTTGACATTTAAATTCGTGATAAGGTCAGAGCTCAGAATGTTGTGGCTGATCACCTTTCCAGACTAGACCCTGACCATATTGGACTTACTCTGCCAATTAATGAAATTTTTCCTGATGAGCACCTATTGGCAATAAATGTGGCAAGTGGACCGTGGTATGCCGACATTGCCAATTACCTTGCTTCTGGATCTCTTCCACGTGGCTGGCCTAAAAACCAGCGCGAGCGTCTCATGGCAGAAGCAAAGTATTATTTCTGGGATAATCCACTTCTTTTTCGGATAGGTGCTGATCAAATCATCTGTCGCTGTATTCCTGACAGTGAGTTCCCCAGTGTGCTATCCTTCTGCCACGATCAGGCCTGTGGAGGCCATTTCTCTGGGAGGAAAACTGCAGCCAAGGTGTTGCAGTGCGATTTCTTTTGGCCCTCCCTTCACCAGGACGCACACACTTATGCCAAGCATTACACTAGGTGCCAGTCGTTAGGGTCAATGGCACGTCGTGACATGATGCCCTTGCAACACATCCTAGCTGCGAAAATCTTCGACATCTGGGGAATTGACTTCATGGGTCCCTTTCCTCCATCCAACGACTTCGAATTCATCCTCGTGGCCGTCGACTATGTTTCGAAATGGATCGAGGCTATTCCCGCGCGCCGTGCTGACCATGCTATCTCCACCCGATTCGTCAAGGATCACATCTTTGCACGTTTTGGGATCCCTCGGGCCATTATCTCGGATGGAGGAAGCCACTTTACCCATGTTTCTTTTCGGGCACTTCCGAGGAGGTATGGAGTCCACCATCGTATCGCATCCCCGTATCATCCTCAGACTAACAGCCAGGTGGAAGTGTCTAACCGGAAAATCAAGCAGATTCTCCAGAAAACAGTTCGGCCTGACCGCAAGGATTGGTCCGACAAGCTAACTGACGCACTTTGGGAGTATCGGACCGCCTTCAAGGCTCCCCTTGGTATGTCTCCATATAGAATCATTTACGGGAAGCCTTGTCATTTGCCTGTGGAGTTGGAGCACCGTGCTTATTGGGCGGTTCGCCAATGTAACCTCCACCCAGACTTGTGTGGTCGAGAAAGGAAACTCCAACTCCAAGAGCTGGAAGAGCTCCGTCGTCAAGCCTATGATTCTGCTCTAACCTTTAAAATAGCGCACTAAGGCTTTTCACGACAGCCATATTCGACGGAAGGAATTTGAGCCATCTCAGCAAGTTTGGCTCTATAATGCCCGACTCAAATTCTTTCCTGGGAAATTGAAGTCCAAATGGACTGGTCCTTTCCTGGTCTCAAGACCATTCCCCAATGGGGCTGTCGAGATCGAAGATCCCAAATCTGGGTGTAAATTTACGGTCAACGGGCAGCGTTTGAAACCCTATCTGACTCGTGAACCTAACCCATTGGAGAAACCGTTGCCCTGCTGGAGGGTAACTAATTCTTTGCCTCATTCTGAGTCCAGCTGGGGACGTTAAATTCAGCGCTTGTTGGGAGGCACCCTAACAGCACTCACCATCCACCATCACTTTTCACGCCTCTATCGCGACCACTTCACCACCCACCATCCACCCACCCTACCACCCTGATCTATACCCTGCACTTCAGCTCTCGCTACCCGATCTTTCGTCCTTTCTCTACCCTTGCCTGCATGCATATGAGGACATAGCATTGTTTAGCATGGGGGGGTGGATAGGCATCCTTAGGATCTGGGTATTTTAGGGTATCATGCAGTTTCTATATATACATAAAAAAATAATAATAATAATAAATAAATAAATAAATAAAAACAGAGAGGGAAAATGGTGTTTAGTAATGATCTAAAAGCTGAAACAAAAATACAATAAGTGTTTATGGATATTCAACCTCTATTTTGAAGAATTTCCAGGCCACAAAAGCTTGATTCGCTCAGGCTCGGCTTAATTCACTTAAAGCATTGACAAAATAGATCAAGATCTCTCCTAACTAAGGATGTATTCTTGTACCTGAGACACAAGTACAAGATCCGTTGGTTTACTTTTACTTGAGAACTTAAGTAAACGTGGTTCACACTACACATATCAGGAAAGGCCAGGTGAACATAAGATCCAACCCTAGTGTTCATTAAGGAAGGTGGAGTCCTTACCTGTGCGTGCAAGTAGACTTTTTATCCCAGGCTTTAGTCTTGTGTTTAGGAGTGACTCTTTCCACCAAAAAGAAACTCTCCCACCAAAAAGAAAAAAGTGTGCTCCTTCTGAATGTGTTGTAAGAGATATATTGACACGTGTTTCAAAAAAAAAAAAAATGCAAAAGAGTCAGTATATCTCATAAATGTCTATAAAGTCTTTGCCCTACAAGAAGTTCGTCAGGGCAGGTTACAAATCCGTTGTTTTCTTGTGAGCCAAAAAAAAAATCAGAAAATTGGAGTTGAGTTTTCCATCATCATCTTAAGGGTCAATCCGAAGACATGAGCTGAAACTGCGACCAACCTGTACTTAAAAATTCGTGAAACCCTGGGATTGAGTCTTAATGTTCATCTGGTCAGTCTTGATCCTTCACTATGCACAAACCATAACTTCTTGAGCTCTCGAGTACGGCAAAAACCTCCTGGGTCCTGGAAATTGTACTTAAGGTTTAAATATCAAGAGTCCTGGTTAGTTGAGAGATGATCTATGTCATGTGAGACTTAAAGTACTGGTAGTCTTCTTTACAATTGGTTCTCACAATATTCTATAATAAACACACCTATATCACCTCAGAAGAAAATCTTCAGCTTAAGATCATTTCTAAATACTGTTTTGCTAGGGACTAGCAAAAGATAGGTATGGGGATATATGTTTGCACCTCAAAATACGCCTGCAATAAAGCCTTCTCATGCTATTTCCTAGCATTAACGTCACATATTAGGATTCTATAGTTGCATTTGTAAAAACACTTGCATTCATGCATTTAATTAAGAGAGAAGATTGAAAATAATGGCTTGCATATTTACATTTTTCCTCAAGTGCCTCATTGCAAAATCCACATCTTTTTTATTTTCTCCTCTAGATTTTCTTTTTTCTCTTCCCGCGGTTGCACCTCTCTTCCCACAGCAGCTGCATGCATTTACTCCACGTCGTTTCTCCCTGCCAACACCGCTCCCTACAGCTGCCACTCCCGCGCCCTCTCCCTGCTACAGCTGGCACGCCACTCTCTCCTCCTCTATAAGAAGCTGCAGCTTCTTCCTCACGAGACACACGCGGCTGCACGAAACAAAAACCCCCAGCCACCTCTTCCACCGTCTTCCCCTCCCATACGTCGGCCCTCCATCGAGGAGGCACCCGGCGAGCAGGAGTACCCACTGTGGTGCACACAACCACAGTGGGAACACCACCACCCAGCTCTTCGACAAGCCAGTGGGCGTGGTGCCTTCCCTCGTTTCATTTTTTTCCTTTCACACCATTGCCACCACTTCAAGCTCCGAAGCTTGAAGCCGCGGCAGTAGCAGCTGCAGTAGGACCCCCTGCCTCCTCCGCGACCTTCCCCGCAGGCGCTCAGCCCTCCACGTGCGCCTGCAGGGCCTCCTCCGCTCCGTTCTCCATTCTGTCGCCTCCGCCCTTGCACCCGCGACCGGCTGCTGCACGCACTGCAGCGGCCGGCCAGGCCCTCTCGCCGTCCCCTGCCAGCCCCGCGCCCCTCCGCGACCACCTGCAGACCTCCCCTACGTTCGCTTCCCCGCGCCATCACCTGCTCGTCGTCTTCGCACCGGCCTGTAGGATCCTCTCGTGAAGGCGCGCCTGCACCCGCGACGTCCAGACGTCTGTCGCCATCTCCAGACGACGCGACATCCGGACGTCCGCCGCCTCCAGCAGACGTCTTAACTCGCGCCATCGCCCGCTCTCTCTCCAACTCCCGCCAGCTCTCTCTGGCGCGAGTACTCCCTCCTGCTCTCTCTCTCTCCCTCTCTCTCTCTCTCTTTTTCACTCACTCTCAGTACACTACAGCAATGCACACACATATCTTCACCGACACTTCCACACACCCACACCCACATAAACACTAGTGTAAACATATATATATCTATACGTATACATATATATAGTAACATATATATATACTTATATACATAGTATATCTATATAGTTATGTATACGTACATATATATATAATATATATATATATCTATTTACTTACACATATACTTATATATATATATACACATACTTATATACATATATATATATACATATCCATCTACTTATATATATACATATATATCTAGATACATATACTTATATACATATATATATACATCTATATAGTATTATATATATATATATCGATATATATATATATATATATACATATATACATATATGGCTATATACATAGATATATACATATATACAAATACACCTATATATATATACACATATATATATATCTATATATATCTATAAATATATACCTATACATTTATATATATATATATATATATAGATATATTTACTTATATACATACACATATATATATTTTCACGTTATTTTCCATACGCAGTATTGCAGGAATATCTGCACCAGTTGCTGATATTCCCCGATACACGCGTACAAAAAGCATGAACCCATTCATCATCCATCCTCCATCCACACTCCACGCAGCACCTAGTCATGCTGGTTGCGTCTCTCTAGACGTCATCTGACTCGACATAGTGCTACACTCCATCGTCACCTCCACCCCCACCCCTTTATATATATAATACATATATATACGTATATATCTATGGATACTATATTTACTTTCTGTCTATTAGCTTCCTTCTTAGTAAAAAGAAAAAGAATATATAAAAGAGAAAGGATAATCTTTGATTTGCAGGTACCCCATCTTGCGAGTAGCAAGACTTGTTTTGGAACTCTGTTTTGGCTAAAAGCTAAGAACACAATTTTGAGGGTGTGCCTCAAGGACAAGGATTACCAGAAAAAAATATAAATAAGGAAAAACACCAAAAACATAATAAATAAACGGAAGAGACACGTTTTAAGGAAAATGTAGAAGCTCGACTTGAACCCACTTCCCTGAGTTCGACCCTGGGCCTAAAAGTGACAAGATAAAATCAATTAGGCCAGGTTAAAGATTTTGTAAAGAGATGGCTAGGTCCGAATTAGGTTAACCACTATAGACATTTCAACGATAAAAACATCATTTTAACAACCTATCCGGGCCGACCCAACACCTACACTCTAGGAGAACCCCAAGATCCCTACCCTTCCCAAGACTATAACCAAGAAAGTTCATTTGCATTCAAGGATCTCTCCTACTTGACCTTTGGATTGGAAGGGCTTCTAGACAAATGGAAATTAAAGGATGATCTGAAACCTAGGCAAATCAAGAATGATCAACCATTGATTTGGTCTCCTGATGAAGAATCCGACTAAGCGGAGGACTTAGAACCTCAATTATTCTGGAGTAGGACTAAACAGAGAATGGTTCCTTTTGAAGAATTGGACCCTGAAAATGATAGAATAGAAGACCCACCCAAGAACTTAAACCCCAGTGCAGATTCTAGTACACATCCTCAACCACACCTTCCTAGCCCTGATTTGAAGGAAGAAATCCATGGGAAATCAAATGACACCCTATCAATTCTTGATAACCTCCAGTTAGAGTTACACAGATAGAATCAAGAATTGATTAAAGGGCAATAGGCCATGATGGATATGTTCCAACAACTGGTGGAAGAGGGCCAAAGAAAATTGTTGAAAACTCCGTTCACAAAATTTGTGAAGCAAGGCCCTGCCGTGATCAATTGGACTACACCTATTTACCCAAAATTGTTTCATTCCACCATTGACACTCCCTAGGAGTTGGACAACTCCATAGAAGATGTCATTGAGGACTCCTCAGAACAAGACTTGAGGAAAGTTGAGGACACACATCAGAAGGAAACTAAGAATTTCAGGGGTGATGTCATGGAAGCTAAATCTAATCTTCATGAGGAAAGTGATTCGGTGGAAAGTACATCCAACATTTGAGATGGGGAATGGGATTGTAATTTCAAAATAGTCGATTTTGAATTAGTTGAAACCCCCATCGCAAATTTAGAGGAGGGCCAAGAGAAGGAATCTAAGCTAGAGGATGAAATCAGCCCTACCTCTAAAGCAACCTCGAACATTGAGTCTGATATGAAAGAGGTTCAAGAGAATATTCTTAGGGTCAAGGACTTAGAGGGAATAGGTAATGAAAGCCTAGTTGAACAAGGGATGGATCTTTCTCTGGAGAGAGACCTCATGCTTGATTTTAGGGCTCATTATGAAACTCTTGATTTTATTACATGCCCAACCATAATAGAAATCCACAACCTAAATGCACTAGAATTGACACATCTTTGAGGGTTTACAATTTTATATGGACAAAAGCTGAGTATAAAACTTACAACTTCAGTGTCTGGCATTTTAGATTCGGGGTGTGCTCATCCACATCAACTTCTCACATGCCCACAGACTAAGAGAGGAACAAACACGGGCATGCATGTTACATCTATTGTAGAGTTCCCATCCCTTCGAAACGGGAATCCACCACAACCTAGTTCACATTTGTGGACTTCTAATCTTGGGTCTTGCTGATTTTGTCTACACCTTCTTGACCCAAACAATTTGTCTTTGTGCATTATGCCCAGCTGAAGGCACTAAACTCAGAGCTTCCTGGGAGGCAACCCAGAAGATTCAAGCTAATTAGGTACATAGCTGCATTTAGGTGATTTCTTTCTGTACCCCCTTGCATACATTTATTTGCCAATGAGGACATTGTCCAAATTAAGGATGGGGGGGTGGTAATTCACATTCTTTGAGTTCATATTATCAGCTTGAATTATATATATAAAAAAGACAAAAAAAAAAGAATTAGGAAGAAAACTTAGGCATGAAGAGCTTGTCAATTGTAGGAAATAATACTATAAGAGCCTGAACACTTAGTCCTCTCAGGCCTTCAGGCTTAATCAGCCCAGATGTCCACTAAAATGTGGATTTAGCCTCGAATCCTCACGACCTTACTTTACGTTAATCTGATCAATAAAGTAGGGTGATAAGTATACGATTTATCAACCCACCCTCTGACTCAGAGGGACTTTTTGTCTAAGCATTTGCATACATTTTTGCACTGACTCACTCCTCAAATATTCCAACAGAAATTAGGTTGCTAAGGAACCTTCTAGGGTGGTATGGTTGGCAAGTTGTTGTGGGTAACAGCCCATTCGTCGGTTGTCCAGAGCCCAGCCACCATTCTCCTTTATTATTGCCCCGAGGTAAATCTTACATCAGGGAAGCCACCTACTAAACAACAAAAGAAAAAGGAAAGAAAAAAGGAGAAAGAGAAAAATAGAAAAAGAAGAAAATGAAAAGAAAAAGATAATAAATAAATAAGACACACTTCACCGCACGAGTCTGGCTGGCAAGTGGTCGGTGGTAACAGCTCATTGACAGGTTGTCAAGAACCCAGCTGTTTTGTGCGCTGAATCGAGTTTTAAGAATATCACGTTGTAATAGCCGAAAAAGTGTTCAAAACAAATATGATTTTATTACTTGAATTTAAAGTTCGAGGTCAAACATAGGGAGTAAATTGGGTTTTAGAAATCAAGATCACAATTCAGAATATGCAATAATATCAATGTCACAGTGCAAAAATATAGGAGTAAATGTAGAGCACAAAATGCTAGAGGACTCAATGTATATGAATTAAACTCAAAATTAGATGTCTAATTTGTAAATCAGACGCCTTAAAATGATGATGCTACAGTGCTTTTCCTCTTTCTCTTTCGCTGCCGATTTCTTCTGCTCCTTTTCTTCCTTCTCTTTCTCTTTTGTTTGCATTTGGCTTTAGTCTTCTTCCTTGGCTTTTATTCTCTTTATTTCTCTGCTGGCTACTTGCTTTCTTCCTTTGCCTTTCTACCTTGATCCTTAGCTTCTTCTTCTTCTCTTTTCTTCTGCCTTTCTGCCTTCTTCTTCAGCTTCTTCTACCTTTAGTTCCTTCCTTCTCTTTCTTTCTCTACCTTCTCCTTTCTTCTTCTTTAGCTTCAAGTCTCCTCCTCTTTAGCCTGCAGCAAAACCTACCCCCTACCCGCGTGACCTCCTCTTTCTTTTCTTTCTTAGGTTTCGCTCTCCCAGAGCCACACACTATCAGGTAATCGGGTCGGGTACGTACCCGGAACCAGGCCCACCAGCGTGCGGTGGTGGGCGGGAGTGCAAGTTAGGTCGGGTCAACTAGGTCCACGGGGAGAGGTCATGGACGAGGCTGTGAGAGGGGGATAGAGGGACCTCACACCGTGAGTTGGAGGCAATAAGCCACTGGCAAGAAATCAATTTATGCGGGTGTTGTGCCATATCTTCCCACCTTCACGGGCGCCTGCGGCAAAAATGTTCCTTCTATTGCAGCCGCTACTACTACCCTTGACTCTAATTGATAGCCTGGAGTTTTACACGAAGACGTTCCGTGCAGCCTGGGCAAAGACCTGGAGCTAGCAAAACCTGGAGCTCTCTTCAAGCTTGCTTCAAGCTCTGCAACAATGGTGGAGCACACCTGTACCTGAAATCACCACAACATCCTCGCAGCCACGTCAAAACATTCAGGAAGCTTCGCTGAGGCACGATGAGTGTGCTACAGTGGTCAATGTGGCATGGGGACGCCTGTGTGAGCATGCCTAGGGCACACTGTGTGCGTATGTGTGGGTGTGTTCAGGGGTGCTTTTGGGTGAGTGGCGGAGTGAATGAAGTGAGGGGTTATGATCAGGGAGTCAAGGCAGAGGTCGTACGGTGGTTGGCAAGGTGGATGGAGGTGCGGAACAACGGCAGCACCTCGCCGGAGGGATTGCCGGAGGTGGAGAAGGTGATGGTGGTGGAGTGCGACAATAGTCATTTTAGGGAAACAAAGAGGGGGAAAGGGAGTAGAAGGTAAGAGGAACATATCTAGGGTGATATTGGATGAAGGGAAGGTGAGGATGGTGTCGAGCGCGTATTGCTGATGCCAGAGACGAAGATGCTCAGGAAGGGACGGTCGGTGAGGAGGAAGGGGAGACGGGGGCGTCGACGGGTGCTGCATGACGCGGACGAATGTGAGGAAGAAGAACCTACCACCGGTATTTTGGTCAGACGATGAGGAAGATCAGGGAAGGTTGCAGGAGCTTGAAGAGCAAACTGGCCAGAGGAGGAGAGACAAATTTGAGGGGGTTTCCCGGTCAATTTCAAGCTGAGGGAATGCGGTTGGATCAGGGGCTTCTTAAATAGGACTCTGGAGAAGGATTTATGCCTGGAAGCCATGCTTCCATGCAAGGTAGGGTCGCCGAAGTTGGAATCTTCAAAAGACCCAAATCTCTTATAAATTTGCATGAGAGATTGGGTACAAATCATGAATCACTGATTGGTTCAGGCTGGTGGAGATTACTTAAAGAATCTCCCTTCCAATTTTGGGAGGAATTCTTTGAGCAATCAAGGGGATATCACCTTCTAAAGCTCGTCGGAGTAGGATTCCTCGGTATAATGGCAGAGGGACCTATCTGTGAAGATGATAAGAAAGATAGGGGGCTGATTGTAAGGGTTTTCGAAAGATAGGGGTAGAAATGTAATCAGGTTGGACCTATTTGCAAAGTGGGTCAAGATGAGTTCTCCTTAGGTTTAAATTTTGGTACAAACCTAATTTGGACCTAAGGAATCCAACGGTGAAGTTGGATTTTGAGTTTTACTATGTTTGATTGGGAAATTTATGAAAAAATCCAATTTAGGGCAAATATCTGTCTGAGACCCCATTCTAGGTCAAATGTGTTCCAATGGCCAAATTGAAAGTTTTAAATCCTAGAGAATATTTTTATATGATTTTTATAGGGTTTAGGTGAATTTTATCCTACCTAGAACCTTGGTTAATCAAGTGGGTCTATTTTAGGGTTTCAAGAAGTCATTTAATTCACAAGGTACACACAAACAGTTTTCTATCGAATCCAACCCTCTTTTTATCTTGTTAAGACCTTTTGACCTGTATTTAGCCCTTGAGAAAACCTATTGATGTACTGCAATGGTAAAATTGCAATTTTACCCCTTGTTTCTTTCTTTTCTCTCAGAAAGGTTATTCAGTGACTTAGGACATCCAGTGGGTTATGTAGGAGCTTTTATTTTCTTCATTGGGTCAAAATAAGCTAGTTAGGGATCGTGATGGTGTTGCCATCACTAGCTCACTAAATGCATGAAAAAGCCTAAAACACTTATGGAAGAAGCGGGGAAGTAGAGCAATCTAGGGGATATACACTGGAAGCACCCTTGTGTTGACCCCACACAAAATAAAAGTAGGGAGAAAGCTACATATCGAATAGATAGACCTTTAGGCAGGCATTTTCCTTTCCGGTCACCTAGGGGCGTAGAAACCCAAATTTATTTTTAGTTACCATTGAGTAAGTCTATCACAATCTTCACACCAAGATGCTTACCACTTAGAGTCTTTTTCGAGTTATGGGTGGGTTAGGTAGCCGTAAAAAGTTACCTACACACTCTCAACTCCAAAAATTAGAAAATATGAAAAAGGAAAAAATATATGTGCTTAAATTTAAAGCGAGGACTTGGGCGGTTTGCATTTTTGTAG
Organism: Thalassia testudinum; assembly: GCA_037157565.1. Lineage (NCBI taxonomy): Eukaryota > Viridiplantae > Streptophyta > Magnoliopsida > Alismatales > Hydrocharitaceae > Thalassia > Thalassia testudinum. Next base: position 121,865,566 of record JAZHRO010000014.1, on the reverse strand, counting down.
ATACACGGGCGTTGTTTAGTCTCTGTGGATTAGGCTCTTAGTATATGTTTCCTCCTGTTGGCAAACAACATATTTCTAAGTAATCAATTCCTAATTTCGATTGAAAATAATGGCTAGGATAAACCATGCAAGGGACTAGCAAGGGATGAGCATGGGGGTATAATAACTATGGATTCAATGGTGATAATTCCGTCAACAAGGGATCATCTTGAGGATATATGTGCACTAATAACATACCATAATAGGCATGGGAGCACTACATGCATTGCAAATTAAGATTACTTGTAAATTAATGTTTAAAGGCTATGTGTACAAGTGCATGTTGAAATAGGCCTCAGATGAGCAATCGGACAGCACAGAATGATTAAGATCGATCAATGGAGTCCAACGGACTTGAAATCACTTAAATCTGACATCCGGAGCTTCCCCAACAAGCCCAAGAAGTTTTGGCCGTTGATCGTCGATCAACGGCCCACAATCGGCCACATGGTGCCATCTGCCACATGCATGCACCGTAGCAACCCCGCTTTAGCACAAGGAGATGAGATAAGTCATCCGATCCAAGGACCAAATGGCTCAGCCTCGCCAACGCACGCACGCACCCTGCTCTTCTTCATCGGGCACACAAGTGGCATTCTCGGCCGTTCGATCTCCCATCGGACAGTTGAGCACCCACAAAAAGCCTCAACAAAGAGCGGAGGCATCGTAGCTATCAGGGCCTCTTTTCACGTGGCTTCGATGCACGAATGAACCTCACCAGCTACATCCACAGATGCAATCAAAATTCAGTTGTTGATGCACGTGCGAACAACAAAGATGGAAGCTACAAAGCATGATCTAGCATGCCCAAGCACAGATGCACACAATCCCACAGGGTGTGATCCAAGCATTTGGTCATGCACCTCGGTCATTGAGGCACGATCGAATGATCAATGCTTTCCCATCACGTGAAGGGCATAAAGGTAGCACCCGTAGACATGGGGGGCGACGTGGGGCACCCTCAGCTATCCGATGGCAATCCGTGCCTCAGATCAGACGGTTGAGGATGTGTGGGCACAGATTGAAGTAGGAAACACACGTGCCTTTAAGGACTGGTGGGCGAGGGGTTTCACCAACACTTCTGGAATGGGTTTAGCCACATCCTAGACGTCGTTAAAACCCCTGCCTGATTTTGAAACCCCTTCTTCTCTATAAAAAGCCCCATACCCATCCATTCATCTCCATCTCTTAGCATTCAATTCTCATTCACTCTCCATACAATGCTAGCCCTCTCCTAGCTCCACCAAACACTCCATATCTGCCCCTAGAGTTGTCGAGCCTTTGATGCAGCCCCCCTCCACTGTAGTGGCCGCCTCGCCTTCTCGTCTCACTCTCTTCTACTCTAGTTTTATGTTGCACCATTTTAAGCTTTCATCTATTGTTGTATTTGTAAATGATCTCTACTTGCATGCTATACGTTGATGTTGCTTCTATATCATAGTTCACATCTCCTTAAGTGATTGTCATGTTTAAATGCAACCTCTAACCCTACTCTATCTCTCTCTCTTTCCCCTCATTTTTGCAAGCAAACCATGCTACCATTTTATGATACCTAAAGCAACTAAAACTAATCTGATTTCATGCCTCCTTGAGATCGAAACTTGGACTCACAAATCCATACCTTAATTTAAAATCGACGATGCGAGAGCATGCTATAATGACATAATTAAACCAACACATTCTGCACGCGTCAACCATCCATCCACTAACCTTCACCTTAAGACCTAATCCTAGCCACCCATCATCTCCATGCCAGCCCTTCCCTTCTTAACTCTATATATACCCCCATCCTTCCACCAAATAAGATCACCCTTGGCTACACATAATTCATACCTACATATTGTACTGTCTTGCAAAGAAGAAGAGGAGAGAAGAAGAGTATGAAGGCAAACCCTTGCCTCCTTGGTGCATTCTTCTTCTTCCTTCTTCCTTAGAGCATGCCAAAGGGCAGGCATCATTGGGTGGACAGCCATGCAAGGAGAAGCATAGGGGTGGAGGATGTCCACCCTAAGGAGGAGAAGAAGAAAATCATCTCAAGGAGGAGGACCTCAAGAAGGAGCCCTTTTTAAGTCTAGGAGCTTCTGGACTTTGAATAAGGAATCTTCGTCTTCAGATTTGATGGGAGAATTCTAGTCTTTTGTTTTCTTTTATATCTCTTTTGTACTAGTTTAATTGTAGAAGCATTCCTCTACAATTGCTATAAAATGATTTCTCCCGTTAATGCAGTTACCTTTCTTTGATTTTATGTGTTAGTTATAGTGCTTGCCTTTTCTTTGTTTATCTTAGTGCACTCACTCTTCTATTCTAATTTCCTTAAGCACACTTACCTACGGTGAGTTTAGAAGAGAGGATATTCTTGTTACTTAGGCATAGTTCTTTTATTGCATATTTAGTATCATTGACCTAATTATCCTTTTAAAATACTAAAAATTACAAAACCAAAAATACAAATAAAAAGAATGGAGATTTGAGAGAGAAGAGAGATAATCGATTTATTTTCTAAAGTTGCCTCCTTGGATGACCCTAGATACTCCACTATCTAGGTTTTACAAATTTGAAAGCGATTGCAAAATTACATGTTACAATGACTAAAAATCAACTTTAACAAATCACGTGATTTTTTGTATCAAGGCGCACCCCCAACTCCGGCTTCTCTCCTAGGGCTGCAAATACGTAGGCGAGGTATCCACTCCAACCCCCTCAGTAATCTGGCTGGTTGCAAGGCTGAGAGACATCTAACTGGTTTGCTCCCAGATCTATCGTGAAACTAAAACTGTGGTACTCTTGGAATGGAGAAGGTAGCCCTCTTCTCGAAATAATCAATTCATGCATGGTGCCTTAACAGCCAGTCCATACCGAGGATGGCATAGAAATCCTCCATCTCAATTTCCATCAGGTTGGCTAGTAGAGTGTAGCCCCCAATGTCTACCTCACAGTCTCTAAACACTGTCTCAGCTACCTACAATTGCCTTGCTAGACCCTTGATGACCAACAGTTCATCTACTATCACTGGTTGTTTCTTTAATTTTGCAGAAAAGTCAGGGGATATAAATGAATGGAGTAAAAGCCAACTGCTGGTCAATTGTCACCATACGTGCCACCACTGATGGTGAGGCCTATGCATTCCTCAGAGATATGGCATACACTTGTCTTGCTAGCAAAGTTGTAGAAGAATCGGCAACACTCAAAGTAGGCCTCCATCCCAGGGCTAAGTGTATCCTGAGGCCAAGGTCGGTGCCTACTCTTGAGGGACCCAAGGTATAGGTGGTAGTACTCTACATGGCTAGTACCTCTGGTCCCTTCTCTTCTTGAAATAGTTATGGAAATTTGACCTCTGCCTTGATCCTCCATCGAAGCTCCTCTAGATCTAACCGTCACCCTACTCATAATTCATCGATGTGTCAGCCACTTGGGCCAAAGTGTCCAATGGAAGTGGGATCACATACTTCCATATCTCTAATAGAAGTTCCTGAACAAACTTTCAGTGCTTGTCAGTGTTGGGGGCTAAGATTGGGTATGAAAGCATCATAGTATAGTGCACGATATCAATCCCAACAAAATTAAAATAACAAAACTAAAAGGAGTCCCAGTCGAACTATGGGAGACATGATAATGTGAGATTTCAATTGACACCTAACTTCTAATCTAAATTTAATTCCTAAAATCTACTAAGCATGGCGGATCTCCTACACGGTAAATTCTCCTATTGCGTTCTTGCAACACATGATCATAGTGTAGTGCAAATAGATATAGCAAGAATGTGCGTAGAGCTCGTCGTGAAATTTTCTGAATACGTAAATGCTATCGAGAGACTTATGATGAATCATCGCATCGTTAATCGATTAGGAGCGACCATGCAATTTTGTTTTGGATTTTCTATTTTTATTCTTTTTGTGCTTTTTTGATTTTTGGAAAATGGAAAGATAACAAAATAATATCAAGCACGATAAAGGATGTAGATTAGGCACACATGCATACTAATAGAAATCAAAATAGATAGATCATTTTACTCATCAAGGGGAAATATAGTCAATCACAAGTAGCGGAAAGATTAGAACTAGAACTTATATTCTGCTAGAAGAACTAGAATAACTAGAACTGCTAGATATAGAAGTAGACAACTAGAACAGAACCCAAACTACAACTAGAAATAATGTAGAAAAACTTTGAGAAGAATTAATCTACTAGAAGGGAGGCACTAAGGGGCGTCCAAGGGGAAGTTCTTGGTGGACTTGGAGGGACCAAGTGGGGAAGGTGGTGGTTGGCCTTGAAGGCGATGATTCTAAGGAGGATGGAAGGAGGACTAAGGGGGTCTAAGAGAAGAGGGTTGGAAGGCCACCATTGGTGGCTTTTTATAGACCAAACAGGGGCTAGAAAGGTATAGAACAAAATTCTGAGTATAGTGGCAAAAGATTTTATTGATCACGAAAATATGCGGTTTGTCAAAATTGTGTTTTACTCATTGTAATGTGTAAATCCACTTTAGCTTTTAAAATTTCTAACCTAGATAGTGGGGTATCTAGCGTGGTCCAAGGAGGCCAAATTGTTTGCAAAACAAATCCCTTGCATGGAAATTGGAAATCAACTTTCTTTTTGGTCTTTTAAATATATATATATTTTTATTTTGAAATAATGGGAACACTTGAATTTTGTTGGTGGAAAAGACTAACACCTATAATTACTAAGCTAACACCTAGGAGACAATTAATTCCTCTCCCTATGCTCACTCTAGGCACGTGGAGGCCTAGAGTAATTAGGGAGAGGGAGTGAAAAGTTCTATAAAACAAAGCAATTAAATGCGACAAAGATTGCAAAGAAGGCAACTCTAAATTAGGACTAAAAAAATGTTTTATAGAAAGCCATAATAGAGGAAAGCTTTTGCTACAACTATCAAGGTACAAAAGTAAAGAAAACTAATGGTCCTGATGAGGATGATGGTGAGGAAGAGGTGGAGGCTTCTTGTTCCAAGGCTGGTAGCTCCCGAACTTGAAAAGATCTCCAACTCCTTCCTTCTATAGCTCTACTAGAATAGTGTCCTCCAAGGCAAGCCCTAAGGGGGGCATGCCTGAAACCTCTCCTTAAGGGTGGAAGTCCACCCTAACTGCTTCTCCATTGCTTGGCCATCCTCCTTGATGAAGAATTTCTCCTCCTTCTTGGCATGGCACAAGGTGAAGGAATGAGAAGGAGGCACCAAGGGGGTGGGTGATGTGCCCCCTTAATCTTCTTCTTTCTTCCTCCTCCTTGGCCATGGGCAATGGTGGATGTAAGGTTGACTTAGACTAAATGGAGGATGGGAATTATGTGGTGGTAGGGTAGGGTATTTATAGGGTTTAGGAGGGAAGGGGTTGGCGTGGACATATTTAGGGTTAGGATGGACTTATAAGGTGGTTAGGGGTGGTTATCATGATATAATGGAGGGGCCTATTTGGCACCACCTAAAGGACATGATGGGTGGTCGACATGATGGCCAAAGGGAGCCTAAAGGTGGTGCCAACCATGGAAGGGTGCCATGGGTTGGCACCAACTTGAAGGCTTCTAGAAGGAAGGTGAGGTGTAGGGTGGGTAGGGCTTGTAAGGGGTAGGTGTAGGGATGAGATCAAAGGAGAGTTGGTGCCCATTTTATGGGTGGTTAAGTGTGGTTTTGGAGCCAACTTTGGAGGTGCCTTTTGGTGGTTGTTGAGGGGTGAAGAGATGGCTAATGTTGGCACCAACTTAGGGTGGACTAGGTGGAGCTTAGGTGTAGCTTAGGTGGGCTTGAGGTAGACGTAGTCAGGTTGGACATTAGGATGATGGATGGCGCAAGGAGCTGGAGCTTAGCTAAGCTAAGCTAGGTTAGCTAGTAATGGAGTAGAGGAGGAGGCAATGAGAGCTAGGGTTTGAGGAGAGGAGTTGGACAGACAAAGTCTAGAGTTGAACCGGAGCTAGCAGCTGCTAAAGAGGGTGGCATGGATCTACTTTAACTGGCTTAGCCTATTAGTTCTTTGCTAGCTACTAAGCCAAGCTAAAGTAAGCTGGCTTCTACCAAAAGGAGCTAAGGTGAGCTGGGTCTGGTGCTCCTAGGGAGGATCAAGTTGGTTGAGGCAGCTGTGGTAGCTTAGCTCAACTGAGTTAAGCTAAGCTAAGTCCCCGAGAGCTGGACTTGAGTTTCCTGAGCTAAGATGAAGTCATCTTCAGCTAGTCGGAGTTGAGTGGAGCTGGATGTAGCTTGTCCTGAGCTAAGGTGAACTCCAGTCAACTCAACTGAGCTAGCTAGAGCTCCCAGTGTACTGATGGGAGCTAAGATGAGCTATACTCTGCTAAGTTGACCTGTATTTGAGCTTACTAGAGCTAAGGTGAGCTAAGATGAGCTCTCTTGACCAACCATTTAGTTGAGATGAGCTGAATGGAGCTAGGATGAGCTAACACTGTCAGCATCCAGCTATAGTAAACTGGATCAAGCTGAGTCACAGTTGGTTTGAGCTTCTCCTTCACCAATTACCTTCCCGATTGCTAGGGTTCTGGGGATTTGACTCTCTATCTATCCCTAACACTCACAAAAGCATATCAAAAAGGCAATAAAAAGTAAAATGCATGCCTATCCTAATTTATTCCTAAATGCAACCCAAAAACTCATTTGCGGAGCAAAATCCTGAGAGCTAGGTTTGTTTTAATGCATAAGAATGATAATAAACTACCGTTTATCACACCCCCATGCTTATCTTTTTCTAGTCTCTTAGCAAAACCTTAATTTTTACAAAATGAAATTTTAGGGAAATCTAATCTTTTCAACTTTTGAGGACAAAGAGATTACGAGACCTTGGTTGGTCCAAACACAGGAGGTATGGGATTTATTAAAGATAAACATCAGAATTTATTTCCGGATCAAAAAATTAGACAGAAACAGGATCAATATATCCCCAAAAAAATTCACAAATTAACCCCTTGTTAATTCAAATGACTTGAAATTTTTCTTTTTTGGATTTTTCTGTCTCTTGAATCTGATTCGCAACTTGCAATAACATTTAATACCTTGTGTCTATGCTTGTGAAAAAGTAACATTTATAAGGGCATGTTTTTGCTTCAAAGCTTTTTTTTTTCCTTTCTCTCGCCCATGCTTTTTTTTAGCTTAGTCTTACAACAGATCTCTCGGGAACATCATTCCCGTTACCAATCCTCAAGTGGACTCCAGTGCTAGTACTTCGAGATAGCACTATCCATGACACCACCCAAGAGCTCACAACCCCAAAACATGATGTAGTGTAAAGGGGCGCTGCAAGCAAACTCAATTTCTTGCTCCGACACTATAAGTAGAGCACCATCCAAGACACTTGAGCTGCAAAAATGCACTTTAATGCTCCATCTAAAGATATGAAATATAGATATGGAGCAGCACCAAGGCTGTAACATGTTGACATCGCATCCTCAAAGGAGGCATTTTCCTCCTTCTCGACGGTGGGAACTCAAACCAATGATCTGCTTCAGACTTTTACTAAGTCCAAACAATGGGTTTTTTCTAATTTTTAGTAGTTTTTAGGTGTTGGCTTGTGTGTGAAATTTGACAGAAGAAGTTTTGCGTGAAATGCAAGTTTTTGAATCAGAAACTAAGCCAGATACTTTCCATGTTACAAACGAGGATCAAGTCACCAGAACTATCATGAGTTCTGGTGGAATTTTGGAGAAGGATATCTGATCTAGTCTAAAGAAAGACCCTGAAATTCTAATGATCAGATCCGTATCCTTATCCCTGGTTGTTGAAGATTAAATCCCATTATACCAAAAGTGAGTTTTCAATCTTAGTCTCAATTTTGAAATTTTCCTCAAAAAGTTTTCAACATTTTTGTGTTTTTGGAAATGCCAGCAGAAAAACAAAATGACAAAAAAATGCATGTTTTTAGGTTTTGAAAATCCAAAATCGAACATCGAAATTTTAAAAATACCCCACAATGCTTATGATATGCAATGTCCTCATGCATTAGGAGGGAGAAGGGATCACCTTCGTGAAAGGCGGTCAGGTTTAGGATGGTCAAAAATTTGAAAAAGAAAGGGAAAAAGAATGCAGGAAAAATGATGTGTTACCTCCCATCCAGTGCTATCTTTAACTCCATTCAACTGGGCGTGAAGGTATGCACTGAAGATGGATGATCATGTAAACAATTAGACACCTGGATGCCCACAAAAAAAGCATCTTCTTCCGAATCCCTGAAAAATTGATTGGTAGAAAGATAGGGATCAAAGTTAGAAGGATAATGATAAGTGTGGCTCGAGTCTAACCATGGTTTTAAATTGGGTTGAATGCCAAACTCGGGAAGGTCTGGTGGCAGGTCCTTAGGAAAGGGGTCGAAAAAGGAATGGTGAGGATTGGGTGAAGTTAGTGTGGAAAGGTGGGGTGAGGGAAGAGTGGGTGGGTCAAGGTGATCAAGGATTTCATCGGGAATGGATTTTTGGTCAAGATTTCACCGACCACTGATTCTGAGTCAGATTCCTCGAAAAATTTATGGTTGGGAACGGTATCTACCAACATTGTCTCATCCACCAAATTTGAAATTTAAGTATTTGAGTCCTCAAAAAAATCATCATCATGGAATCTCTTGAAGGATTTAAAAATATCAAGAGTAATAGTTTGGCCTGCGTAGGTGATATCCATTTTGCCTATGTAGCAATTGATATTTGCCTTTGTAGTTGCCAAAAGGGTCGTGCAAGGATTATAGGGGCATTTAGTAAAGATTTGGGTACCTCAATGTCAAGGACTAGAAAGACTGTGGGGAAGACACAATTCTGGACCTTGACTAAAACATCCTCAACAACCCACGAGGTTTGATTGTAGATCGGTCGGCTAATTGAAGGTTAAAATCAACAAGTTTTAGTTCACCGATATGAAATTATTCAAATAAAATTGTGGGAATGATATTAATTGAGGCACCAAGATCAAGAAGGGCACGATCAAACATAGTATAATCAGTAATCACTGAAATTCATGGCACCCCCAGATCTTTCATCTTAGGAGGCAGCTTGCTTTATATGATAGAGCTTATTGTCTCCGTAAGATGTACCTGTCCTAGATTTTTGGCTTGCCTTTTAGGAGTATAGATCTCCTTCAAAAATTTACCGTAGGTAGTTATATACTTGATTCCATCTAGGAGAGGGATATTGATTTGAACTTGCTCGAATAAATCCATGAGTTGTTCTGTAGTGGGCTCAGATTTATTTTTTCGATTTGTGGTGGGGTGGAGAACTTGTGGAAAGGGGATAGGAGTTGTGTCCTGAGATTTTTGTGTTTCTTTTTCTTCCTGATATGGGAGTGGAGAGTCAATTTGCACAGGGATGGGGATTTCACCAGGTTTTTGTGAAGGCTCGAGATCAGCGGTGGTTTTCCCACTCCTCAACATAACTACATGTGTAGTTGGATTATTATTTGGAGGAGGTGGGGGGGCCTGTTGTTGTGGAAACCTGGGAGGCTGCTGAGGTGGTGGATTAGTAGGAGGCTGATTCGTGTAGTTTTGATTTCTACCCGGATACTGGTTCCTCTGGTGATTAGGGTTGGGCATGGGTTGCAAGGGCAAATGTCCTGTAGGTCTTTAAATGGGAGTAACCCCAATTTGATTATTTAGATTTGTGATGGTACGGGTTACTTCTGTCATCTTTGTTTGCATTTCCTATGAGGTTCTCATCATCTGGGCATTGATGTCTTGCAGGGATGGCCCAGGATGAAAGGTCAGATTAAACCCATACCCATTAAATTAGTTTGGTTGGGGACAAACCTGGTTATTCCAGGAGTATTTCGGGCAATTCTTCTAATTGAAGGAATTTCTAAATTTCTCCTGGACGACAGAAATATTTTGAGTGGGGTTAAGATAAAGATAGTTGTAATTCCCTAGCAAATCATGGGCAACCTCAGAATACTGGTAATAACTAGCAGAAGTAGTGTTGAGATTGTGCAGATTTTCTCTTTCTGGAATGTTAGGGTGGGTTAGATGTGGAATGTGTGGAGCTGGGGTTGATGTGTTGATTCTTTCCTTAATTTTCTTTTGATTTATGTGCATCTAGTCAGGTTTTTGTGCAATCATTTGAAGATCATCTTGGGTTACAGGAATAGATGAAGTGCCTACTTCATGAACACCGAACTACGGGTTTGACATTCTGCAAAATGTGTTCATAGAAGCTTGATTAAATGAGTTTTCACTCATTTCTTCAAAAAGGTCGTAGGCACTTTCAGCATCTTTATTCAAGAAGTTTCCATAACACGAGGCATTGACAAAACGTCAAATTTGATCTTCTAAACCATGATGAAAGATCTGCACGAGCTACCATAAAGGAATCTCATGGTGCGAGCAACTTCTTAGGCGATCTTGAAAACTTTCCCAAGAATCATGGAAAGTCTAGACAGATTTTTGTTGAAAGGTCGTAATAGATCTTTGTAGGGAAATGGTATGACCAATGGGAAAAAATTTCTTGAGGAAGGTGCTCTTGAGTTGAGGCCATGTGGTGATGTGTTGACTAATGGTTCTGAACCAGTAAGTGGCCATATCTTTAAGAGATAATGGAAATAAATGCATTAGCCAAATGTCTTCTTGCAGATTTTCAGAACGAGTTGTTTGTGCAAGAAGAGTGAGTTCTTCAAGGTTGCTAAACGGATCGTCCCTAGGAAGGCCATGGAAATGTTTAATCAGGTTCAGAACCGCTGGCTTGATCTCTAAGTCCCCTTCTGGTATGACCACCCTTGGTCACTCCTCATAGTAAGACAAATCATCAAAATCTTTTAGAGGAACAACAGGAAGCTGACGGGGTGATGGGTTTGGCCTTTGGTTAGCTATGTTTTGGATATTCCTAGTCAACACTTGTTGGTTGGCATTAAGTAGAGCAATTTACTCTTCCATCAAGGTGAAAAGATCAGGTGGGGGGGCTTGGTGTTATGATTGAGGCAAATCAGCATTAGGGAGCTCCAAGAGCTGGAAGTCAAAGGTGGGGGGCTTTCAGGTGGAAGGGTCAGAATTAGGGTTAGTAGTGGAGTTAGAGGTGGATGTGGAAGGGTTAGTGGACCTATTTTGTTGATTTTCCATTTTAGAAGAAGGAGAAGAAGGAGAAAGCGATCTCTTTGCACTTGCAGCAAAATCAAAGGGTTCCTCCAAGTGTTGATTTTGAGACTGTTGCTCGTGCATAAAATGGAAGAACGTGAGGGGAGGAGAAGGGATGGAGATGAAAGTGTGCAATTCAAATAATAAAATTCTAGACCAAACTTAAATATGACTCCATAAAAAAAATAACCTAAGCCTTGATCTACGTAGAAAATAAGAATTCAGTAGTGAATACTCGTTCTACCAACAAATCTGGCCAAGTTCGATAAGGGGAGGTTTGGGCCCAAGCATTTCCCAGGAAAATCCCTAAGGGCTTGTGCAAACCCATACTTGGTAGTTTGACACGACCTCTTAGCCTGACACCAAATATAGATGATAGAATTGGTATTAACTAGAGAAACCTTAAGACTTATATAGCAAGCCTAAGTTGATGAAACCTTAGAGGTCAAATTGCTACAATTTTAGTTAGGTCTAGGATACTATAGTGCACACAGAATGTGGAGGGCATTGACTGGGGTAATGCCCTATTATTTCAATTTTTAGTGTGTGTGCAGGAATTGGAAAGTGGTCCAATTTCAAACAAGTTATCACACAAATTGATGTATTGCTGTCTTTTAAGAATTGGATTTAAGTTAGTGTATTTTAGGGTTTTCCTCTTTAAGTTTTCAAATAAGTTTCAAGCTCCACAATCAAAGGAAAATAAGTTGTATTGGTGAAGATTAATTTCCTTAAAGTGGGTCTCTAAAAAGAAGGAAAGAAACCCTAATTCAATTGGCCATAAGATAGAAAATTACTACCAATGAATTTATTTTAGGCCTTTTATATTAAGTAGTAGTCCAAAAAAATAAAAAAACACCACTATTTAAAGAAAAATCAAACAAGGATTCTAGAAAAAAAATTTTTAGGATTTTAGGATTTTTTTAATATTTGTTTTAGATATTTATTTATGCTGGCGTCAAATTCTAGAAATGATACCTGTAGGTATTTTGGACTTTTTAGTATCATCACCGACATTAGAAAATTTTGGTGATTTTATATGATGTGGAGAATTACACAAGGATTTCAAAAAATTAAATTTTGCAAAAATCAGATGAGTATAAAAATTGTAAAAATTTGCGGACAATAGCAAAATAGGAAGATTAGAGGGTGTGATGCCTATCCAGTCCACAAATTTTTAAAAATTAATTACAAATCCAATTTCTCTTAAATTTGGAACAGATGTTCCTTACTTGATTTGGATTCACTGGGTGAAATTTTATGATTTTAGGATCCTATGGTGCTGCGAATTGATTTTCGAAATCCAGACAGAAGCCTGGACCCAAAAATCAGACTACCAACACTTGAGGTAGAGTGGTGTTTAATGATGCAAACTAGCAAACAATGGATTTTAATTTGCACCACTCCACTTAGTTAAGATATTTTGGATCTTGTAAGCCATGTTTAGTATTTTTTTGGTAGGTTTTTTGGCTAGGTGTGACAAGAAAAGAGATGCTAACCTAGAACTCCAAGGGAAGATAGGATACTTCAAACTTCTCAAAATTTTCGGCTTTCTTTCCACAACTGATTCCTACACACACAAGAAAAAAGAGAGACAAGGGGATGATATCCACTTCAAGCAAGAGAATTCATCAAGCAAAGCTGTGCCACCCCAGCAACAGCGCCAAAAAGTTATCATGAAAATACACTATTTGTTAAAATTGTGTTTTAGTAGTTGTAGCACGTAAATCCGCTTTCGCTTTTAAAATTTCTAACCCAGATAGTGGGGTATCTAGGGTGGTCCAAGGAGGCCAAAATATTTGCAAAACAAATCCCTTGCTTGAAAAATGGAAATCAACTTTCCTTTTGGTCTTTTAAATATATAATTTTTTTTATTTTGAAATAACGGGAACACTTGAATTTTGTTGGCGGAAAAGACTAACACCTTTAATTACTAAGCTAACAACTAGGTGAAAATTAATTCCTCTCCCTAAGCTCACTCTAGGCATGTGGAGGCCTAAAGTAATTAGGGAGAGGGAGTGGAAAGTGCTATAAAACAATGCAATTAAATGCAACAAATATTGCAAAGAAGGCAACTCTAAATTAGGACTCAAAAAAAATGTTTTACAAAAATCCTAATAGAGGAAAGCTTTTCCTACAACTATCAAGGTACAAAAGTAAAAGAAAACTAATGATCCTGATGATGATGGTGAAGAAGAGGTGGAGGGTTCTTGCTCCAAGCCTGGTAGCTCCCAGACTTGAAAAGAAGATCACCAACTCCTTCCTTCTATAGCTCTGCTAGAGTGGTGTCCTCCAAGGCAAGCCCTAGGGGGGGCATGCCTTAAACCTCACCTCAAGGGTGGAAGTCCACCCTAACTACTTCTCCCTTGCCTAGCCATCCTCCTTGATGAAGAATTTCTCCTTCTTGGCATGGCACAAGGTGAAGGAATGAGAAGAAGGCACCAAGGGGATGGGTGATGTGCCCCCTTAATCTTCTTCTTTCTTCCTTCTCTCTAGTCGTGGGCTATGGTGGATGTAAAGTGGACTTAGACTAAATGGAGGATGGGAATTATGCGGTGGTAGGGTAGGGTATTTATAGGGTTTAAGAGTGAAGGGCTTGGCGTGGACACATGTAGGATTTTGATAAACACACATGAATTTATGATAAAATGCTTATTTATGATAGTTCCTGGGCTTAGCGTTGCATATCATGTTATAAATACTGCATAACAACCATAGCATGGCATTTAGGATAGTTGCATGTTTTGTATATTAATTCCTTCATTTTATATGGCCAGGAGGCAATGCAACATCCTTATGGATTTCGGATGAAAAACCCGATCGTACGGATGGATCCAGAGCGACGATCGCAATCTGACAATGTAGAAATCACCTCGATCCGAGCACCGTGGCAACCTCTACAAGCAATGAAGGGTGGACAGTCCAGATGTTGCCATGAGGCACCATTTGGACCACCCAAAGCCACCCGCCACATCTCCAAAGGCCACCCATCGAGTGATCTTAGCCGTTGGATGAAAATCAAACTGCTGAGAGCCCACCCTCACCACACGGTCGTAACTCCTCTTCACGACACACTCGCAGACATGTCACAATGGTGAGGAAGAGAGCTCCCAAAGTGCGAGTGTGAGATCGAAGCGCGATTCGCCGCACCCGCTATAGTGCCAGCTACAATAGGGCCGCTCGATCTCGATCGAGCGGTCGAGATTCCCCACGCGCAATCTAATGTCACCCATCGATGCGAAGGTGCATGCTAGATCACACACATGCCATCTAGGGCATGCATTTAAGTCGACCGCGAGCATCCCCCATCGTCCGATCCTCAAAATCTCGTGAGGCACGCAATTCAAATTTGAGCACACGCGATCTACGGGCACGCCTCGACCATGCGATGCCTCATCCGACGGCTGCCAGCACACGCACCAGCGATGTGAATTTCAAATGTTGGCAAGCGCACGCTCTCCTCTCACAATCACAGCTGTCCACACCTGATCGAACGGATGACGATTGCCACACCTACGACAGATGCAATCGAGCATTCACGTGCCAGCCAAGGCACGTGAATGCTTTTGTGACGTCTCTGGCGGGTCTTTAGCAACGTCTTAAAAGTAACTAAAGGCCCATGCATGCAAAATGTAATTTCCTACTTGGAGGGGGTGAGATCATCGTGACGTAAAAAATGCGGAAATGAAATACAAACAATCACACAAAGTACACAAAGATTTTTAGGTGTAAACCCAAACCGGGTGAAAACCACCACCTAACCCTCTCGAGTTAGGATTTTCCGATCAACGAAGTTGATCAAAATCCACTAAACAAATCACTTTAAACGAGGGTGATTCAACCTCAATTACAACCACGCTACTTAGACGAGGGTAGCGTACCTCAACCCCTTCTCTTCAGAGAAGGATTTTGTCTCGCGAAAGAGACGGGAATTCGCAAAGCGAATACCCAACCAAATAACAAAGATAAAACAAGTAATCCTATAGAGCCAACAAAGTAATATTTAACCTAAGCTTCTGTACGAAATAGGATGCTTCCCTTTGAAAGGAGTGCGTCGACGACGCGGATGCGTGTGCCACGCGACGGCGCAACGTCGCTCTCGTGAATGACGGCGGGAGAGCGGGTGCGCAACAACTTGATGCTCTCAAGATGTAGAACTTGAGCTTAGAGAGCAAGAGAGATACAAAATGGTTTGAAAGTGTATTACAAAGTGTTTCTTGTGTATCTTGGTGTGCTTTTGTGTTGCAAAGGTTCCCCTCTATTTATAGAGGCCTTAGGAAGGCTTTGGAAGGCTTAGGAAAGGTTCTATAGCCGTTGGGTGCAAAGCCCAAGAGAATCAGCCCAAAATCAGGAACAATCATTGCACTGACAGGCTTATCAGACGTCTAATTCTGGCATCAAACGTCTAGAAGTTCACTTTAGCACGTCTGATTTCAAGGTCAAACGTCTGATTTTGGGTGGGTTCCTTCCTGACTTGAATAAGATCTAAATAGGGTTCTTGTGCAAGTCCATCAGACGACATATAGGATGTCTGGCACTATGTATGGACATCTAGAAACCTACTTTTTCTGTGGGAATGGATTTCCAAATGTTGCAACGGCTAGAAAATCTCTGAGAAGAGATTTTGGGTCAGTCGAGGCAAAAAGGTCAATTATCAGACATCTGGAAAGTCCTATGGACATCTGATAAGGCTCTAACGGTCACATTCCTGACTGTTCGCTAAGCCAGCCAACGGTCCACTAATTGGACATCTGGCAAAGTCATCAGACGTCTGGTCTAAGGTCTGGACGTCTGTTTTCATCAGACAGAACTAACTATGTCCAGCCTAATAGTTATCAGACGTCTGAATCAATAGTCAGACGTCTTAAAACACTTTATCAGACATCTGATTTGGGAATTAGACGTCTGGAAACTCCGTTTGAACCCTACATTGGTTTTCTAAGTATTCTACAGAAAACCTAAATATCCTAGGGTTGTGCAGGTGTTCCTAGGACTACTGTTAGGGTACTTTAAGGCTCTTTAACATAATGTTCTAAGGAAATAAAAAGAGCAAGCAAAATAAAGATAAAAGTACATGAAAGGATTAAACAAAATTCTATCCTATTCTTCTTGTCCTTCCATCTTCAATCTAGCGCTCCTCGCGAATCTCCTCTGTTCTCCATCAAGCTCCTCCAATCCGTCCTGGAGGCGAGCTCGAATTCTGTCTAAACACGTCTACATTTGCAATTGACCTGAAATCTAAGACTCCAAGTGCAAATGTTAAATGACACCTGTTTTGTTATCATCAAAACAAATGATCGTGGTGCTCTAGCACCAACAATCTCCCCCTTTTTGGTGATGAAAAAACCATAAATAATAGTGCAGAAAATCCTCCCCCTTTTTGACATTATCAAGAAGGTTTAATTGATTTTAAATTTCCTATAACTCCCCCTTAAAACATGCACTTCTATAAATTTCTTTTGACAAAGGTAATGTCCTCCCCCTTTTTTATAACAACAAGATAGGTATTATTTTTCTCCCCCTTTCTAAAGGAAATTTAGCTAACTTGCATCTCCCCCTTAAAAATTAGCTCATAAATTTTAACTCCCCCTATCTAAATGCTACTGATAAACAAAGATAGGGTCAAGAATTTTTACCTCACCTACCATGGCCAATAAAATGGCCCGAATGGTGGTGGATGCCACAACGGATGGGGCTCCCATCCGTAGCTTGGAGTCCTGGGCATTGGCGCCGGTCTCCAATCTGGTGGTCGACGTGCGGCGGGTCCGTCGCTTGTTCGCCGTCTCGTTGGTCTTCTTGTTCTCCTCCTTGGTCTCCTCCTTGGTTCTCCCAACTTGAGTTGACCAGCTTTGAGTTTGTAGGTCCAGTCCTTTGTATTGTAATTATCCCTGAACCCTACAAAACAAGATTCTAATTCTTTTTTCGATATCCAAGTGGGCTTGGATCCAGATCTGTTAGCGGGGCTCCTTGATGGAGATCCTTTCTCAATCTTAGGGCTATAAAAATTATCTACTTTGTTGATTAATTTGTTAGAGTTTTCCCTAAGACATGCAATTTCTTTTTCTATAGTATCCATCTTAGTCTGTAAGTCAGAAATTTCTAACTTTAAACTATCATTTTCTTCAATCAATTTATTATTTTCATTGATGAGTTTATGATTGTCTAATAATAGGTTATCATTTTTAGGACAAGCTTCTAGATCCTTAAGTTTTATTTCTAACCTATCATTTTCAGATTTAAGAAAGCTAAGATTCTTTTTCATGCTTTTGTTTTCTATTTTTAGTGATTTACTAAGCTCAAATAGTTCATTAAAAGCTTCTTGTAAATCGTAACTTACCTCGTTGTCTGAGTCGCTTCCGCTTTCGCTGTCGCTTCCTCTAGCCATGAAATCGAAGCAAGCGGTTTCTTCTTTTTCTTCTTCTTCCTCCGAGCTTGAATCATCCCAAGTGGCTTGGAATGCCTTCTTCTTAGATTTCTTCTCCTTTTCCTTCTTCTTCTACTTTTTGAGAAGAGGGCACTCTGGTCGTAGGTGCCCTTTCTCGTTGCAGTGGTAGCAACGTCTCGGGCTCTCCTTCTTCTCCTTCTTCTCTTTCTTTAATTCCCTACAAAACTTGGAAAATTTTTTAAGTAAAATTCTAAAGTCTTCATCATCGGAACTTACCTCGCTATCCGACACGGCTCTGAAGGCGAGAGTCTTCTTCGGTTTAGGCTCCGGTGTATCCTTCTTCTTCTGCTTCAACTTTGTCTCGTAGGCCATTAGATTGCCTAGGAGATCTTCCATGTTTAGCTCCTCCATTTCGTTCGCCTCCTCGATGGCGGTGACTTTCTGTTCCCACTCCAGTCCGAGGGAACGAAGAAGCTTCCCTTGAATCTCCCCCTTGATGAAAGTTTTCCCTAAAGCTTTCAAGTTAATTACAATGAGAGTGAACCTAGTGTTCATCTCACTTAAAGACTCGTTATGTTTCATAGAAAAAGATTCAAATTCTTGAGAAAGTAAATTTATTTTAGAAGTTTTTACCTTAGAGGTACCTTAATGAGTTACCTCGAGTGTGTGCCAAATCTCGTCTGCGGTGGAGCATTGCGAGATTCTGTTGAACTCCTCCGAGCTGAGCGCACAATACAACGTGTTCATTGTTTTCGCGTTGAGTGAGAGTTCCCAAATCTGCTGCTGCGAGTATCCTCCAGCAGGTTTCTCTGGGATGTCGAAGGGGGTCTCGCACCTGGCCCAGACCGTGAAATCGGTGGCTTGAAGCCACGTCTTCATCCGCAGCTTCCAGTAAGGGTAGTTGCTCCCGTCGAAGAACGGCGGACGAGTCGTAGACTGCCCTCGGAAATCCTACCCGCGGAACTGCTCCCCTCCATAGATCTTCTTGCTTGGTTGTTAGGCCGAAACAGCAAGACCTACTCTGATACCAACTGAAGTTTCCTACTTGGAAGGGGTGAGATCAACATGACGTAAAAAATGCGGAAATGAAATATAAACAATCTCACAAGATGCAATCACACAAAGTACACAAAGTATTTTTAGGTGGAAACCCAAACCGGGTGAAAACCACCACCTAACCCTCTCGAGTTAGGATTTTCCGATCAACCAAGTTGATCAAAATCCACTAAATGAATCACTTTAAACGAGGGTGATTCAACCTCAATTACAACCACGCTACTTAGACGAGGGTAGCGTACCTCAACCCCTTCTCTTCACGAGAAGGATTTTGTCTCGCGAAGGAGACGGGAATTCGCAAAGCGAATACCCAACCAAATAACAAAGATAAAACAAGTAATCCTATAGAGCCAACAAAGTAATATTTAACCTAAGCTTCTGTACAAAATAGGATGCTTCCCTTTGAAAGGAGTGCGTCGACGACGCGGATGCGTGTGCCACGCGACGGCGCAACGTCACTCTCGTGAATGACGGCGGGAGAGCGGGTGCGCAACAACTTGATGCTCTCAAGATGTAGAACTTGAGCTTAGAGAGCAAGAGAGATAAAAAATGGTTTGAAAGTGTATTACAAAGTGTTTCTTGTGTATCTTGGTGTGCTTTTGTGTTGCAAAGGTTCCCCTCTATTTATAGAGGCCTTAGGAAGGCTTTGGAAGGCTTAGGAAAGGTTCTATAGCCGTTGGGTGCAAAGCCCAAGAGAATCAGCCCAAAATCAGGAACAATCATTGCACTGACAGGCTTATCAGACGTCTAATTCTGGCATCAAACGTCTAGAAGTTCACTTTAGCACGTCTGATTTCAAGGTCAAACGTCTGATTTTGGGCGGGTTCCTTCCTGACTTGAATAAGATCTAAATAGGGTTCTTGTGCAAGTCCATCAGACGACATATAGGATGTCTGGCACTATGTATGGACATCTAGAAACCTACTTTTTCTGTGGGAATGGGTTTCCAAATGTTGCAACGGCTAGAAAATCTCTGAGAAGAGATTTTGGGTCAGTCAAGGCAAAACGGTCAATTATCAGACATCTGGAAAGTCCTATGGACGTCTGATAAGGCTCTAACGGTCACATTCTTGACTGTTCGCTAAGCCAGCCAACGGTCCACTAATTGGACATCTGGCAAAGTCATCAGACGTCTGGTCTAAGGTCTGGACGTCTGTTTTCATCAGACAGAACTAACTATGTCCAGCCTAATAGTTATCAGACGTCTGAATCAACAGTCAGACGTCTTAAAACACTTTATCAGACGTCTGATTTGGGAATTAGACGTCTGGAAACTCCGTTTGAACCCTATATTGGTTTTCTAAGTATTCTATAGAAAACCTAAATATCCTAGGGTTGTGCAGGTGTTCCTAGGACTACTGTTAGGGTACTTTAAGGCTCTTTAACATAATGTTCTAAGGAAATAAAAAGAGCAAGCAAAATAAAGATAAAAGTACATGAAAGGATTAAACAAAATTCTATCCTATTCTTCTTGTCCTTCCATCTTCAATCTAGCGCTCCTCGCGAATCTCCTCTGTTCTCCATCAAGCTCCTCCAATCCGTCCTGGAGGCGAGCTCGAATTCTGTCTAAACACGTCTACATTTGCAATTGACCTGAAATCTAAGACTCCAAGTGCAAATGTTAAATGACACCTGTTTTGTTATCATCAAAACAAATGATCGTGGTGCTCTAGCACCAACAATCTCCCCCTTTTTGGTGATGAAAAAACCATAAATAATAGTGCAGAAAATCCTCCCCCTTTTTGACATTATCAAGAAGGTTTAATTGATTTTAAATTTCCTATAACTCCCCCTTAAAACATGCACTTCTATAAATTTCTTTTGACAAAGGTAATGTCCTCCCCCTTTTTTATAACAACAAGATAGCTATTATTTTTCTCCCCCTTTCTAAAGGAAATTTTGCTAACTTGCATCTCCCCCTTAAAAATTAGCTCATAAATTTTAACTCCCCCTATCTAAATGCTACTGATAAACAAAGATAGGGTCAAGAATTTTTACCTCACCTACCATGGCCAATAAAATGGCCCGAATGGTGGTGGATGCCACAACGGATGGGGCTCCCATCCGTAGCTTGGAGGCCTGGGCATTGGCGCCGGTCTCCAATCTGGTGGTCGACGTGCGGCGGGTCCGTCGCTTGTTCGCCGTCTCGTTGGTCTTCTTGTTCTCCTCCTTGGTCTCCTCCTTGGTTCTCCCAACTTGAGTTGACCAGCTTTGAGTTTGTAGGTCCAGTCCTTTGTATTGTAATTATCCCTGAACCCTACAAAACAAGATTCTAATTCTTTTTTCGGTATCCAAGTGGGCTTGGATCCAGATCTGTTAGCGGGGCTCCTTGATGGAGATCCTTTCTCAATCTTAGGGCTATAAAAATTATCTACTTTGTTGATTAATTTGTTAGAGTTTTCCCTAAGACATGCAATTTCTTTTTCTATAGTATCCATCTTAGTCTGTAAGTCAGAAATTTCTAACTTTAAACTATCATTTTCTTCAATCAATTTATTATTTTCATTGATGAGTTTATGATTGTCTAATAATAGGTTATCATTTTTAGGACAAGCTTCTAGATCCTTAAGTTTTATTTCTAACCTATCATTTTCAGATTTAAGAAAGCTAAGATTCTTTTTCATGCTTTTGTTTTCTATTTTTAGTGATTTACTAAGCTCAAATAGTTCATTAAAAGCTTCTTGTAAATCGTAACTTACCTCGTTGTCTGAGTCGCTTCCGCTTTCGCTGTCGCTTCCTCTAGCCATGAAATCGAAGCAAGCGGTTTCTTCTTTTTCTTCTTCTTCTTCCTCCGAGCTTGAATCATCCCAAGTGGCTTGGAATGCCTTCTTCTTAGATTTCTTCTCCTTTTCCTTCTTCTTCTCCTTTTTGAGAAGAGGGCACTCTGGTCGTAGGTGCCCTTTCTCGTTGCAGTGGTAGCAACGTCTCGGGCTCTCCTTCTTCTCCTTCTTCTCTTTCTTTAATTCCCTACAAAACTTGGAAAATTTTTTAAGTAAAATTCTAAAGTCTTCATCGTCGGAACTTACCTCGCTATCCGACACGGCTCTGAAGGCGAGAGTCTTCTTCGGTTTAGGCTCCGGTGTATCCTTCTTCTTCTACTTCAACTTTGTCTCGTAGGCCATTAGATTGCCTAGGAGATCTTCCATGTTTAGCTCCTCCACTTCGTTCGCCTCCTCGATGGCGGTGACTTTCTATTCCCACTCCAGTCCGAGGGAACGAAGAAGCTTCCCTTGAATCTCCCCCTTGATGAAAGTTTTCCCTAAAGCTTTCAAGTTAATTACAATGAGAGTGAACCTAGTGTTCATCTCACTTAAAGACTCGTTATGTTTCATAGAAAAAGATTCAAATTCTTGAGAAAGTAAATTTATTTTAGAAGTTTTTACCTTAGAGGTACCTTAATGAGTTACCTCGAGTGTGTGCCAAATCTCGTCTGCGGTGGAGCATTGCGAGATTCTGTTGAACTCCTCCGAGCTGAGCGCACAATACAACGTGTTCACTGTTTTCGCGTTGAGTGAGAGTTCCCAAATCTGCTGCTGCGAGTATCCTCCAGCAGGTTTCTCTGGGATGTCGAAGGGGGTCTCGCACCTAGCCCAGACCGTGAAATCGGTGGCTTGAAGCCACGTCTTCATCCGCAGCTTCCAGTAAGGGTAGTTGCTCCCGTCGAAGAACGGCGGACGAGTCGTAGACTGCCCTCGGAAATCCTACCCGCGGAACTGCTCCCCTCCATAGATCTTCTTGCTTGGTTGTTAGGCCGAAACAGCAAGACCTGCTCTGATACCAACTGAAGTTTCCTACTTGGAAGGGGTGAGATCAACATGACGTAAAAAATGTGGAAATAAAATATAAACAATCTCACAAGATGCAATCACACAAAGTACACAAAGTATTTTTAGGTGGAAACCCAAACCGGGTGAAAACCACCACCTAACCCTCTCGAGTTAGGATTTTCCGATCAACCAAGTTGATCAAAATCCACTAAATGAATCACTTTAAACGAGGGTGATTCAACCTCAAATACAACCACTCTACTTAGACGACGGTAGCGTACCTCAACCCCTTGTCTTCACGAGAAGGATTTTGTCTCGCGAAGGAGACGGAATAACAAAGATAAAACAAGTAATCCTATAGAGCCAACAAAGTAATATTTAACCTAAGCTTCTATAGGAAATAGGATGCTTCCCTTTGAAAGGAGTGCGTCGACGACGTGGATGCGTGTGCCACGCGATGGTGCAACGTCGTTCTCGTGAATGACGGCGGGAGAGCGGGTGCGCAACAGCTTGATGCTCTCAAGATGTAGAACTTGAGCTTAGAGAGCAAGAGAGACACAAAATGGTTTGAAAGTGTATTACAAAGTGTTTCTTGTGTATCTTGGTGTGTTTTTGTGTTGCAAAGGTTCCCCTCTATTTATAGAGGCTTTAGGAAGGCTTTGGAAGTCTTAGGAAAGGTTCTATAGCTGTTGGGTGCAAAGCCCAAGAGAATTAGCCCAAAATCAGGAACAATCATTGCACTGACAGGCTTATCAGACGTCTAATTCTGGCATCAGACGTCTGGAAGTTCACTTTAAGACGTTTGATTTCAAGGTCAGACGTATGATTTTGGGCGGGTTCCTTCCTGACTTGAATCAGATCTAAACAGGGTTCTTGTGCAAGTCCATCAGACGACATATAGGACATCTAGCACTATGTCTGGACGTTTGGAAACGAACTTTTTCTGTGGGAATGGATTTCCAAATGTTGCAACGGCTAGAAAATCTCTGAGAAGAGATTTTGGGTCAGCCGAGGCAAAACGTTCAATTATCAGACCTCTGGAAAGTCTTATGGACATCTGATAAGGCTCTAACGGTCACATTCTTGACTGTTCGCTAATCCAGCCTACGATCCACTAATTGGACGTCTGGCAAAGTCATTAGATGTCTCCTAAGACGTCTGGTCTAAGGTCTGG
The DNA here is from genome assembly GCA_037157565.1 of Thalassia testudinum. Lineage (NCBI taxonomy): Eukaryota > Viridiplantae > Streptophyta > Magnoliopsida > Alismatales > Hydrocharitaceae > Thalassia > Thalassia testudinum. The sequence goes on along the minus strand of JAZHRO010000014.1, from coordinate 121,842,097 downwards.
ACGCCTGATTTCATCAGACAGAACTAACTATGTCCAGCCTAATAGTTATCAAACGTTTGAATCAATAGTCAGACGTCTTAAAACACTTTATTAGACGTCTGATTTGGGAATTAGACGTCTGGAAACTCTGTTTGAACCCTATATTGGTTTTCTAAGTATTTTACAGAAAACCTAAGTATCCTAGGGTTGTACAGGTGTTCCTAGGACTACTGTTAGGGTACTTTGAGGCTCTTTGACATAATGTTCTAAGGAAATAAAAAGAGCAAGCAAAATAAAGATAAAAGTACCTGAAAGGATTAAAGAAACTTCTATCCTATTCCTCTTGTCCTTCCATCTTCAATCTAGCGCTCCTCGCGAATCTCTCTGTTCTCCATCAAGCTCCTCCAATCCGTCCTGGATGAAAGCTCGAATTCCATCTAAACACGTCTACATTTGCAATTGACCTGAAATCTAAGACTCCAAGTGCAAATGTTAAATGACACGTGTTTTGTTATCATCAAAACAAATGATCGTGGTGCTCTAGCACCAACACAAACCACCTCCATTCCACCACTATATAAACACCCCTACACCCCCCTTTCCAAACCATCTCTGCCTACTCTACTCCCACCTACTCCTACGCTCTAGCAAGCCTACGTACGCTCCATTAGAGCTTACTTTCAAGCTCCCAAGGCTCCTATTAGTGTAGCGAACCTCTACCTCACCAAATATTCCTCCATCTTCCCATCCCCATTCATAGGTCACCTTGGTGTCGTTCTCCCACCTCCATTCCGGTAGCAGATCATCTCTGCCTTCTCACTCAATTCTGGAGCCATGCTGAAGCTTCCTCTATCCGATGTCCTCTTGCATGTCACCTCCGTCGTTTCGCTCCTCACCTCCTTCGTCCGAGATTCTGCCAGGTGCTGTCGTCTAGCCAAACAGCCAATTCAGGAGATTTCTTCTCACCTCCCTCTCTTTTTATGCTTTCGTAGATTATTGTAATAGGCATTCATGCAATACATCACATTTGATTCTGTCTCTCTCTTGTGATTGATTGTCATTTTATTTCAGAAACAAAAATACAAAACCCTAAAACACTAAAAAATAAATAAATCGAAGCACGATTTTCATACAAAGTAAACGTCGCCTCCCTGTGTTCAACTCGAGACTCCCTTGGAGTTTCGGTATAAGTTATATTTGATCATGAGTTTTGCAACTACAATGACGGGTTACTCGTAACCCTAATTTCAAACACGCGAAACCCGTGCAATCATTTTGGCACCATTACTGGGGTGGCAACGAAATTTACTTTATTATTTTCTGCTCTTCTTTGCATTTACATAGCACTAACCCCGCTTGTCTTTGATCTACTGTCTTGCAGGTACCCTAGCAAGGAGATCCAAGTGTGGTACACTTGAGTAAAGTGCAGGTAGAGTGTTTTGTAGCTGTCCCCCACATTTCCTCCCACTAGTTCATTTCGCCACAGTCATAACCATGACCTAATCTACTTAGGTGTTTGCATAAACCCTAGGATATACTTTGTTTGTCTTGTTTGCCACCTTCACCCATCTCACCCACATCTTATAAAAGAAAAACAAAAGGATACTTTCTGTGGGATGAATCAATTTACACATTTTATACACCTACATCAGAGGCACATAACCTAACTTGATTTTTATCTACTCAACCGAGATTCTGTTCGACGCGTAATTCACATTTTAAAAGGTAGCTACTTGTAATATAGCATGAAAGCACATCGACAAATAAATTTATAAAACTCTGGTGAGTACCGGGTCATTCGCAAGGAGGCAATATCGAGTTTTAATGGAATCTTTTTAGAAAACTAGTTCTAACAGGTATTTTTATATATGCATATATATAAAGAGCAGATATCAAGCATTCAGAATGTCTGAATTTTATTGCATTCATAAACAGTTTTCAAAGTAGAAAGTACTATGCTAAAGAGAGAGAGAGCAGATAGATAGGAGAGGGAGGTAGAGAGAGAAAAAGAGAGGGAAGAAAGTGGCAGAGAAACGATGTCACTTGTGGGATTCTTGTGCAAGATGCAGTAGAACCTCAGATCCAAAGCACCGAGACGGAGAATTGCAGAGAAGATGGTAGAAGAGATTTGGAGTTGATGGGAGAGAGATTCTAAGTTGATGCCTTCAACTAGGAGGCCCTAGGCCTTCTTTTATAGTTTTGATGGAGGGTAAAAAGGGTATTTGAGGCCTTAATCTCATGTAACAACTCCTAGGTGATCTGATCCATTGATCAAGAGATCAACGGCTCTGATTTGGCCTCAAAATACCTTTATTTGCACCTAAAATGCTAAGATTCAACCTGGTAGAGAAACGTGGCAGCCGCTGCATCGTCGATCTTCAATCGCCCGACTCTGATTCCTCCTCACGTGCGCACTTATCTTCTTCGCCCGCCACTCACCATCAAAACCCCCCTCAACGTCAGCCGTCTAATCGTAACGAGTGCTGCTACCTTAGCATCGAAGCAACCGCATTAGATCACGCGTACCCGCTGCATGCTTTGCTCGTGCAATTACGCCTGCGTGCACCCGCATCAATTTCACACAGCACAGGGCTCGAACCCGCATCCCGCACTTGTATGTGTGTGCATGAGCCAATGCATTATGCAAACCTTTTGTTATATATACTTGTTTGTTTGTATTTATGTTTATCCAGTCTGGGCGGGCGACGTGTTCTGCTCGAGGCCATTGGATGAAGATCCAATGACCCATAGCATGCAGTGCAGGCTTCCTAGATGGGGTGGTGGTGAGGGAGCGACTGTGTTGGCACCACATGGCGCCATCATGGTTGTCCAACTTCTTTTCTTTATATCTGTTATGTAGACCTCCGATCGGGTTGATTTTTGCACCGTTGGACTACTATCCTCCATCCAAATTCATCTGTGTGATTGGATCTTCATCTGAGGCTCGGATCTTTGTCCTTTGACTCCATCATCTTTGTTCTTCTATGGACTGCACACGATGCTCTGGTTGTCTAATCGGGATGATTTCGGAAGTGTTAGACTCCCATCCTCATTCTGATCAGATCTGTCCGATCGGATCTGACATCCACAGCTTTGAATCATCTGCGATTAAAATCATCTCTCTTTTAGGTCATAAAATGACGATATTATCCATATGACTAATAAACTACCTATTGTTGAAATTACGATGCCTATGAATGCATTATTCCTACGTTATGCTAGAATCAAGCTTAACTCAGGTGATTTAGGTTGCATGATTGCTATGCAATCACAGCCCCATGCCTAAATCTTGCTAGTCCCTAGCAAATGCATGACTAAATGCAAAGTGGTCCTGCATGCATAATTTTTATCAAGAGTTTGAATAGAGGTTTATGTCTTTTGTTTTTATCTGAAGTTTTAGTAATTCAGATAATTGTGATTGTGTTTTGTTGTAGCCTATGCAACGGATCCAAGTGAAAAGTCAATCCACATATAAATCTCATACTTGACCATTAGTAAAAATCTATTGGGATAGGCAATCTTCTCCCCTTGGGGTTATAAGGTAACCTGTATATTCAGCCCTGGTTTTTAGGTTAGGTAGAAGATTTTTGAGTCAAGTGGATTTATTTTTGGTGGCTCACACTCATCTGGCGTTACATATAGACTAATACTTTAGAACCTAGATTTCCAGATTATTAGATAATTCAACTCAGAGAGAGGCAGAGAAACTATGCTCTCTATAATTCCTTCATACGTGTTCTCTCTCTTTCATTCTCTCTCATTTTCTTTCCTTTCTTTCTGAGCTCACAATCTCACCAGTTTTATTAGTTTATTTGGTGGTCTCTCCAAGCACTAACACTTTAATTAGGTTCTGATAACTCTACGATTAGGTCAGCATTCCTCAGCCTGTATTCAGGCAACTAGAAATATAGAGAAGTACGTCAAGGCTGTATTTGGTGGATCGTGAGGGTGATGGGTGTTGTTGCCTCAATACACTTGAAATAAACTCTAAAAATGCTTGTAAAGTCTTTTTGTTTTTCCTTTCTTTTCTTTTCTTGCTTTTTCTTTCTCTCTTTTCTACTCTTCTTTTTTTGTGTATATGTATATTATAATTTTTTTTTCTATATGCATAGACATATATACCTCTTCTTTTTTTTTCCTTTTCTTTTGCATCCATACATCTACTAATGCAACAAAGTAACACATACGACTTTTATTCACGAGGCATTATTTGGGATTATGGGTGTTCAATAGGATATTGGGTGGCTTATTTGGTGGACGTGCATATTCTCGGCACCGGGAAAGGAATGGATAGGACAACGTATTTCTGACCTTGACATTATTACCCTCCTTCAGTCGAGGTCGTGACCATCCACTTTAGTCCTAGTTTTATTAGAACCCGCTCTCTGCATATTTGCCTTATTTGGTGGCTCTCAAGAGAATCGCACTAGGAACTTGTACACAGAAATTGAAAACGAAAACTATGCCTAATTCTGAGTATCATTATCTCATTATCCATAGTTTAAGATTCCTCATACTTGCCTTAGAGCACCAATAGACTTTCTACTCTCACCTCACACTTGTTTGGTGGATCTGTTAAAAGATAGTTTGCCTAACTCCCTAATTACTATCTAAGGGCTTAAGAGAAGAAGCATTGCTTCTTCTTGACAAACTAATGATGTTTATCGGTCTTCTCAGAGGATCCATTGCAAATTCTACATGTAAGTGTGAAATTGTTCTGGATTCTAAACTCAGGAATGAACTTAAGAATAAATCCCTAATAAAACCTTAATAAAAATTGTTTATGCCTAAATGCAAATATTTTTTTTCCAGACATAAAGATAAGACATGTAGTGTCCACCCCCCCATGCCTATTCATTTCAATGTCCTCACTGAAATGTATGCATGAAAATCAAAATATAATAAGCAAGATGAGGGGATATTACCTGACTATGCTTGTTAATCTAGGTCAGTATGGATGCAGAGGATGTAGAGCTACCTGTACAGAGTATTGGGTTGCCTCCCAGCCAACGCTAAGTTTAGCATCATTTTCCGGACTTAAACCCAAAACTATGTAGTTCAAATAAATGGGTTGAGTCAAGATTAAAATGAAGATGTGATCATGTAATGCAAGGATCAGTGATCCACAAATGTGGATCAATTGATGGTGCATACCAAGCCCAAAGGGTCGAAAAAATAAAGTGAACGAGCTTGCAACAATTTGCAGCCAGATGCTACAAAAGAGAGGAATATTAGTGCAGGTGCTAGAGTTGAAAGTAAATCGTGGCAACTTTAGGATGTGATGCATGAGGAAGGCAGATGAGGTGGATACAGGGTGGTTTGTGGGGAATAAATCATATGGGTCTTGAAAGCGATGGGAAATGAAAGGAGGAACCAGAGTGGTGTAGTCTGAAATGGTATAGGAAACCACTTTGCAAGTCAAGTTAGGTATGGATGGATGTCGAGTAGGTGAATCAAATAAGATCCAGTGGTCCATCTCTTCCCTGGGGTAATCAAAAGTCTCATTCGAGTCTGCCAAATCTTGTTCAATTCATTTTTCCTTAGAACCATTTCCCCGGGAGGAGTAAGATCAGGGTATAGAATAATCAACACCTCAAATTCTTTTTGGACTATATCTTCTGAGGGAATGTCTTCATATTTTTCATCAATCAAATCAAACTCCTCAAGATTCCATGATTTAACTAAATTCTTTGCTTCCTCAGATAGATCCTCATAAGTCATCCCTAGTAATTCTGAAATTTCTTGATCTTTTTCATAAGGGGATTGTCTATCTTGTTCAATCTCAAGATGTTGGGGATAAAGGTTAGGTTTTTCCTTTGGACTCTGGTGGATGGGATCGTTTAAGCACATCTGATCATGGTAATCCTCAGATGAGATGACATCAGAGCAATCCAACCATGCTTGGCTTGGAGTGTCATTGTCCCCAATCTTTCTCTCTCCTTGATCTTGCTTTGATTCTCCCAAATCATCCATGTTGTCCAATTGTGTGTCTTTAAACATAAAAGACTCATACTCCAACTCGCTATGAATTGGCTCCTCAAAATAGAATGGTTCGAATTCAGGGACTAAATCAAGATGTATTTCTTCAAGTGAGTCTTCCTCCTTAAAGTCAATTTTTGGGATATCAAAAAGGATATGTTTTGTATAATCAAAAGGCTGGTGGGTGGGTTTAGTGTATGTAGAGGTTGGGATTTGATAGGATGTCATGCTTAAGGTTGGATCCTCAACCTTGAGTAGCTTACCACCAACTTGTGGCATACTCGGACCAGGTTTGTCTCCTCGTGCTTTCCGGATTCTATTGAGCTATTCTGTTAGATTATCTGTATTTCTTTTATTTCCTTCTCTCATCCCCTAGACTACTTGGAGTAATTGGGTGATCTCAGGATCACCGCCATGGTCAAGGATTTGATCAGGATGAGGATAATAATTTTTAGAGTTTCTGACCTCAGTCAAATCAGAATATCTGTCATTTGAATACCTAGGGTAAGAATCATATGCTTGGTTGGTTGGTGTAGGGTTGTCCCAATGAGAAGGTGAAGTTGTTTGGGTGGGATTGGGATAATTTGAACAATAATTTCAGGGATAAGATTGGTATTCTAGGTATTGGGATTCTGTAGCATATCCACGATCTTGGGAGAGATGAGTTTGGTTGAACCGATCAAGATAACTGGTCATGGCAACTAGGTGCTGGTCTTGTATGGAGAGTGTCTCTTTAGACTGTATTGATCCTTGATATCCAGAGATTCGTGTGGGGTTCGAGGTAGGCCTAGCTATAACTGGGGAATATGAGGTATAGGCAAAGGAACCAAGTCCTGGGTGTTGAGGAGAGTTCTCCCATCCTGAAGAAGCTGAAGTAATGGAAGGGTTAGGATAGGGAGAATAGTGGGAGGCAAAAAAGTATGGGTCCATGGTTTCCACCTCAATCAATTCTTCCTCATGGCAATTGCCTGTTGGAATGTATTTAGAAAAATTGGGTCTTCTCTTTAGTTTACTCTCTAAAGGTGGTACCAAATAAGGGTTTAGAGACCTTTTAGCATCCATGTATTAGAAGAAAGTTAATAGATGAGGGAGAGAAGACAGATGAGAGAATACCCCACCCTTTCAATGCAAGCAGTCAAACTGGTCCTTAGAATATCAACCCTAATTAGACCTGATCCTGGCTCCCCAAAACACGACTGGGTTAGATCAACCCTTGAATTACTTGGTTGGCCAAAAGGGTGGGACTCCTTACGACACCAGCGGGACACCACTAAAGGTTAACGTGGTTACCGCAATGACCTTTCTTGTCACCAGTGGGTCCAAGTAGATAAGGCCTTGACCTTAGCCCAATCTAGTTTCAAGTCCCCAAGTCTATTAGTCCTACCTAGGGCACATGTACTCAATTTTAGCCTTGGGTTTAATGTGCTTTTCGAATATGATGGGCATTACGGGGTGTTCGCTTTTAAAATTGATTTTGAAATGTGTGAAGTGCTCAAGCAAACAAGGCTCAGAAGTAATTTCTTATGATGAAGTATCTTTTAAGATTCAAATGCTTGTGTTAATGAATTTTAAGGTTCACCTAATTAGATAATTTCAATCAAGGTTCTGATAAGGCACACAAAGAGTTTTGCAAATCTCAATTTGTTTGATAGATTTCATTTAAGTATGAAAATACAAGTGTGCTCTATCCTTGGCATGAAACCCTAAGTATAGATAGTTCTAAATGATTCTTTTAGGTCCAAAATGATTAGTGGTGTGACCCAAGCAATAAAATTAATTGGTCCTTATTTCACCACTAACTAGGCACTCACAAAATATTTTTTCAAGAATTTTAATGTACATTTTTTATTTTTTTCTGATTTAAGGTGTACTTGGGGTTTTGTTATCTATTTTGACTCTCAATTCGTGATCAGATAATTTGTGAGAAAAAATGAGCAAAAAGTATTTTTCTCAGATTTTTTGAAATTATTGACTTCCTCAGAAATTTAGTGCCACAAATCTCACTTCACTTGGAGTTATATAAAAATTCTTATTATATTTTGAACTCCAAAAAATAGGAACAATAATCGAATTGATAATTGATTAGTACGTAAATTTCCAAAAATTTTCTGTAACATCGATTTGAGCAAATTTTGGATATATTATTCCTAACTTTGAAATCCACGTCCAGTCAAAATTTAAGAATTTTTGGACATGCAGACTTCGAAAATTGAATTTTTAAAGTAAAACTTTATTTTAGACCCAAAATCAAGAGAATTTTTTTTTCAAACAAGTAAATTCTAAGTAATCTCGAGGTTCAAGCAAATCCTAAACTTTCTAAATCTAACTAATCTAACCTATGGGTACTTACTTGAGATTCGAATCCGCACTTTCTCTATTGCCGCATTTGGTTTAGATTTCTTCGTTTCCTGTGCACACAAAATCAATAAAAAATGTAGCGAGTTAGAAATCTCAAATACGCATCAAAGAAAGCTTCAAAAATTTTCGTTGCCTCCCCAACAACAGTGCCAACTTGTTTAGCACGTAATTGATGTTTTAAAAGTTAACTAGTTGTACTATAGCGTGAAAACACGTTGACAAATAAATTTATAAAACTTTGTTGAGTACCGGGTCATTCGCAGGGAGACAATCTAGATTTTTAATGGAAGCTCTTTAGAAAAGTAGTTCTAATAGGTATTTATATATGTACATATATATAAAAAGCAGATATCAGGCATTCAGAATATTAGAATTTTATTGCATTCATAAATAGTTTTCAAAGTAGAAAGTACTACGCTAAAGAGAGAGAGAGTAGATAGATAGAAGGAGAGGAAGATAGAGAGAGAAAAAGAGAGAGAGAGAAGAAAGTGGTAGAGAAATGACGTCGCTTGTGGGATGCTTGTGTGAGATGTGGCAACACCTCAGATCCAGAGTGCCGTGATGGAGAATTATAGAGAAGATGATAGAAGAGATCTGGAGTTGATGGGAGAGAGAGATTCTAAGTTGATGCCTTCAACTGGGGGGCCCTGGGCCTTCTTTTATAGTTTTGATGGAGGGAAAAAAGGGTATTTGAGGCCTTAATCTCTTGTAACAACTTCTGGGTGATATGATTCATTGATTGAGAGATCAACGGATCTAATTTGGCCTTAAGATACCTTCGTTTGCACCTAAAATGCTCAGATTCAACCTGTTGGCGACACGTGGCAACCGCTACATTGTCAATCTTCGATCACCCAACTCTGATTCCTCCTCACACGCATGCTTATCTTCTTCACCCATCACTCGCCTTCAAAACCTACCTCAACATCAGTCGTCCGATCATAATGAGTGCCGCTGCCTTAGCATCGAAGCAACTACGTGAGATCACACGTACCCGCTATGTGCTCTGCTCGTGCAATTGCACCCGCATGCGCCTGCTTCAATTTCACGCAGCATGGGGCTCAAACCCGCATCTTGCACTTGTATGCATGCGTGCAAGCCAATGCGCTATGCAAACCTTTTGTTATGTGTACTTGTTTGTTTGTATTTATGTTTATCCAGCCTAGGCGGGCGACATGGTGCACTCGTGGCCTTTGAAAGAAGATCCAACAGCCTACAGTGTACGATACGGACTTCCTAGATGGGGCGGCGGTGATGGAGCGGCTGTGATGGCCACACGTGGTGCCATCATGGTCGTCCATCTTCTTTTCTTTATATCTAGTGATGTAGACCTCCGATCGGGTAGATTTTTGCGCCGTTGGGCTGTGATCGTCGATCCGGGCTCATCTGTGCTGTTGGATTCTTCATTTGAGGTTCGGATCTTTGTCCTTTGGCTCCATCATCTCCGTTCTTCTATGGGCTGCACATGATGCTCTGCTTGTCTAATTGGGATGATTTTGGAAGCGTTGGACTCCTATCCTCGTTCCGATCAGATCTATCCAATCTGATCTGACATCTGTGGCTTCGAATCATCCATGATTAAAATCATCTCCCTTTTAGGTCATAAAATGACAATATTATCCATATGACTAATAAACTAGTTATTGTGCAAATTATGATGCCTATGAATGCAATATTCCTAAGTTATGCTAGAATCTATCTTAATTCAGGTGATTTAGGTTTCATGATTACTGTGCAACCAGATTCCGACCTATGCACCCGATACACGAATTCAACACGTAAAAGAGTAGAACTCATATTAGGTTAATCACCTTTGTGTGCCTTAATCGGTGGTGCATTTGAGATGATTGATTGAATTGTTTGGGTTGCACCGGCTAATCTAAAAGAGGTTCATTTTGTAGCTACCCCATAGGATTCAATAACTAAGTCAAGCCAGGCACTTCATATTTTTCTTGATTTCTAAAGGAAAATACTTGAACATGTGCTTTTGAAAACAAACTTGGTTTGCCTCACAAAACTTGGTTGAAAGCACCTAATATTTGAATCCTAAAAGCTATTAAGCAAGATTCGAACGCTAAAACTCACTTCATAGTTAATAATCTTACTTGAGAACCTCTTGGTTGTGCACATTCACACATTCTCAAACAAATCATTAATGGCACAACCCATTAAGGGCCCATCACATTCCAGAAGCACCATTGTCCCAAGCCTAATTAAAATTGAGTAGACATTGGCCTTAAGGACTGGTTCACTCTACAGGATCCAGATTTATATTATTCATGATTAACCTACTTATACTAGTCAATCTGATGTCTAGATAGGGGAGTAGCATCAAACGACCATAATTGGGGGGCACACTAGGAACCAGAGGCGCAAGACAAGGGAAGAACCTTCTCCCCAGTCCCTCCATCTAGCTGGTTGGATTTCCTAGACATAAGTAGAGTAAATCATCCATAATCTTTGGATGAATTATGAGAGTCTATAGACCTTTAGGCTACCCCTTGTATTCATGTGCTGCAAGGTTCCCTCTCTTCCCCGTCCTTCCAACTTCCTTCCAATGTATGCTAGGAAGGAGGTCATTGAATCCTAGATTGGAAGGACCTTTAGACCATTCTAGGAGGCGGTGGTTGAGCTATAGCTAACCAAATCCCATGGTTGATCAACAACCACCTCCCTTGCCCTCGAACTAGCAGGAACTGATTCAAAGGTAGTTGGAAGAATTATAGCAGATGCAGCAATGGTTCCAATGTATGAATGGTTAGGGCGCTCAACCTTTGAAGGATTTTTAAGATCCTTCAAACTATGGGGAATGTCCCAACGTCGTTATTCCTGTCGGAGACATAGAAATCAAGCCCCAAGTCTTTAGTTTGATTAAGCATTTCCATGGGCTTGGCTCAGAGGACACATTCCAACACCTGGAGGATGTGACCACCTTGGTTCAGACCACCAGAGCAAGGAATGTGAACGAAGAGCAAAAGATCATGAGGCCTTTCCCCCACTCTGTCAGGGATAAAGCAGCACATTGGTACCAGACTGTAGGAAGGTTGATAGAAACTTGGGCTGCTCTTAAGTCAGCTTCCTTGAAGAAATTCTTCCCTATCAGAAGGACCAATGCCTTGCGACGGGCGATTACCATATTTGCCTAGCGGCTGGGGGAACCGTTTCATGGTGGTTGGGAGTGATTCCAAGAACTTTTGAGGAAGTGTCCACACCACGAGGTGCCAAAATAGCAACTTGTGAAATTTTTCTATCGTGGGTTGGTTGAGCAACTTCGTAATCACGTGGACACTTCCTATGGAGGCAATTTCCTAAATAGTGATGCAAATAGTGCATACGACCTATTTGAGGAAATGAGCGAGAACTCAACTAATCATGCCTCCATGATGCATTCAATCGGTCCCAACAACCCAGGTCAAGTGCTAATGAGATCCAGGATTCTCATTCATTTGACATGGAATTGATTTGTGATAAACTGGATAAAATGGACTTGGTTGCTAAGAGAATGGAAGAATGGATGTCTGGGAATTCAAGAAACACTTCTATACCTACTCAATCCCAGAATTCGGGATTCCATTCCTCATGAGCTCCCACGGGGCGGGAATTCGTGAACCAACTTGATTTGGCTCAACCAGTGAGCCAGGATTTCTCGGAACCTTATGGGTTTCAAACTGATGCCTTTGATCCCAGGTTTTTTGATCCTTTCTTCTCTTTATCCTCATCCTATGAGGATGTGTTTGCAATGCAGGAGAATGTTAGGTCCAACCCATATTCCAACACTTATAACTAGGGTTGGAGGAGCCACCCTAATTTCTCCTGGAAAAGTCAGGGACAATAGACCCAAACTCAACCCAGCAACTTTGCATCTCAAAGACCTATGGGTCAGGATCAAGTATACACCCACTTGCCCCCGAGTCCAGTTACTCAACCATCTTGGAATGCCCAACAATCTGCAGGGCAAGCTGACTTAAACCGGCAGATGGTAGAAATGCAAGGGCCCATGCTTCAGCTTATGCAGCGAATGAAGACATCATTGGATAACTTGCAATCCGGGTTAATACTAACACTTGACAACCCAGATCTCTACCATCCCAACCCGTACCCAACCTGCTTAATGTGCAAAATTAGGGCAATAGAACCCAAGGGTATGAGAATCAAAGGGACCCACACGGACATGCTCAGGGGGTTGAGCAGGGTTCCTTATCTTCTTCTTCTAGTTACATGACATATCAAGGCCCTCCAATCTTCACTAACCCACCTTAAGACCCAAATTCATATGCCTCTGCAAACTCTGTCACCTTGAGAAGTGGAAAGCAAACCTGGGACCATAAATTACCTTCTAGATGCCAAAACCTTGGGGAGCTTGAGAGAGAAGAGGAGGAGATTGAAGAAGACAATAAGGCCCAAGGATCGAAAATTGAAAATCCCACCCATATCCTATTCCCTGAAGCCCTATTGAAAGCCAAGAAGAAGAAAACCCTAGATAGCAACGAGGAGCTCCTGGATTTACTCAAGAGCGTAGAGATCAATATTCTGCTCCTCGATGATATTAAGCACATCCAGGCTTATGCTAAATTTTTTAAAGAACTATGTACCCAAAAGCATAAACTGAGAGAACCCACTCTGAGGAAGGTGATTCTCGATGAGCAGGTAAATTCTGTGATCCTGCATCACCTTCCTGAAAAGGAAAAAGATCCAGGTACCCCTTTGATCTCATGCATTATTGGGGAATACACTTTTGATAGGGCACTGTTGGATCTAGGTGCATTCATCAACCTAATCTTGACTTCTCTTCATGAAAGGTTTGGGTTAGGTGAACTCAGGCCAACCTCAGTAATGCTACAATTAGCAGACCGATCGGTTACCACACCGAGAGGTGTTATTGAGGATGTAATTGTCAAGGTCAAGGATTTCTATTTTCCTGTAGATTTCCTCATCCTTGACATGGATGTACCTAATGATTTGAGGAACACGCCCATCATTCTGGGGTGTCCGTTCCTAGCTACCACCAAGGCCAACATAAACTATCAAAGCGGTAGTATGGAGATCGCTTTTGGGGATAAGAAGTTAACTCTGGATATTTTTGAGGTGATAAGAGGATTTGAGATTGTGGATTCATTGAGGAGCTCAAGGATCAGGATCTTGAGACTTGTATGACAATCAGTGCACTCGAGGACTCCACCAGCTTTAACGAGCCCAACCCACAACCCTCCATGTTAGATGATGTGTTCCCTCCTCAATATAGTTAATTAAGTTAATTGTGCTTAATTATGTGTAGAAGAAAGTAACTTAGGTTAACTCAAATTTGTGTCGGTTGAGTAGTATAGGGTCAAGTTAACCTAACATTTTAGATTTTATTTCTTTTAACTGGTTGAGTCCAAGTCATTCTCTAGGAGGTATAATTTATTTAGAATTCACCAATCAGTTTAAGTTACGCATGGAAGGCATAATTAAGTTAATTTTAACAACATGAATTTTGCCTAATGATTTAAAATTTAAGAAATATACAAAATTACATAAGAAAACATATTTACACAAATGATCTTCTTTAATAACAAGTAAACATGTTTATTTTTATTTATTTCAAAGATATTAAGGAAATAGAAAGTCTTTCTAATTGAAATATGCCTTATTACAACATTAAAATCAAAAAGGAATTAAAAATATTACAAATAATTAAACCATTTCTTTTCCCTTTATCTTCAGCCTCTCTCTCTTTCTTCTTCTTCTTTTACCTTTTCTTTTTCTACTCTCTCTTTTCTTTTACTTATATTTTAATCTTCTCTTAATTCTTTCCTTTTCTCTTTATTCTTTCTCTTATTTTTCCTCTTATATTTCTCGAGCTCTTCTCTTCTTCCTCTTTTCTTTCTTTCTTCTCTGCCTTGTCTCTTCATTGCCTGTTTAGCCTTCTTTCCTTTTACGAATTTTCCCTATCTTCCCTTTTCCTTTCTTCTCTTCCTTTCCTTTGCTCCTTCTTCTGCTTTTACCTTAGTATTTTCCTTAGCAACTTTCCTTGACTTCAGCACTTAGCCTTAGCAACTTTCCTTAACCTTTCTTCCCTTTTAGCCGAGCTGGGTTTTTCTCTTCAACCAAAAATTAGGTTTACTTATTGGCGGCTTGGACCATTCAAGGATACACAGCACCCTTTTCAGGGTGGGACCAGACCCTACTAGGTCCAAGCCTGATTCATTTACTTCGATTTATTTCCAGTTTAGAGTTTCGAGCCAAATCGGTTCACAGCCTCCCAGGCCTCGTACACACCCTCCCAGGGCCCAACTCGCATGCCATAGGTGCACACACTCGCAGGCACATATGCGCCCACACACACAATGCTCATTCAATGCTCAATCGGTAACCATGCGCTGTGCGCTTGACGACTAAAGTGGCTATACAATAAAATCGTTTTATACTCAAGTAGCCGTTTAGATCTAATCGAGGTGGGACTATCTTATCCCCTCCCAGAGCAGACTTCAAGTGATGATTCCTAAGAGCTTAGAGCTCCATTTCAAGCGAATAAAAGCTTGTTGGAGAGCTCTTGAGTTGCTCTACAAGATTGAAGTGTTAATTTAATGTGAAGGGGAAGTTATGCTCTTCGATTTGAAGGGTGAAGATATTGTTCTACCTATGGCTGAAATGGCTTGGAAAATGGATTTATCATTATAAAGTCCATAGACTGGACTTTAACTTCCAGCTGAAGTTCAAAATAGGTTAAGAAGTGAATTCCGCAGCTGCTGGTGAGGACATTAAGCTCTCAGGAGGTTTAGGAAGTGTGCAGGAGCTCAAAGCTTCTCTGGAAGCTTCAGAACTGTGAAATCAGACATGAGAAAGTCCTAACAGACAACTAGAGGCCTATTTAATCGATTGAAACAACTTCTAAAGGTTGTTACCAATTCATCTGTGTAGAATTTGCATTCAAAACTCATCAAAAAATCCACTGTCATCAGTTTGGGTTCAAAAATATCCCAAACTGGCATAAGTCAAATCCAATCTAATTATCCATCAGAGCTCACTCAAACCTCTTTCAAATCATTCATAAACATCTCAGAATCAACGTAAACTCATCAATGCATCAGATTGAATCCAGAATCAAAGAATCAAACTCAGGTTTGATTAATTAGCCTCAAGTTTTGACTTTCTGATTTAAACCTTTTCTTAGGGACTTAAAGCCTTCAATAACATCCCTTTAGTCACAGGATCATGCTCAGACCCTTAAATAGGTGTTTTAACTGAAGTTCCTAGGGTTTTAAGATCGTCGCCTGAGAGTGAAAAAGTGTTTGTTCGTCAAAACAAACCAGAGGTTATTACAGTGATTTAAGTATAGAAATGAATTCAGTGCACAACACTGAAGCTTCTAGACCTATTAATTGCATCTTAAAACTAACTGTCAGACTTCAACTCTGCCAGAGTTGGAGAATATGAAGACCTAACTCAAGCTCCAGACATTCAAATCTCAAATAAAATACTCAAAATAATCAATAATCCTCATTTCGTTGATCTAGAGTTTCTCACCAAGTTCCAAAGGCTGAAGAGTAGTTTTGACTCGCTGGATCTCGCCTGAGCTTCGGTGAGTCTAGAAAAAGGCAAATTTGTGATACAGATTGAGAAATTATGCCATTGGTGATTTGCAAAGGTTCCTGAGGTCACAAGGAACCTCAGGAATAAATTAATTCCTTCAATTAATCATTAAAATAAAGATCTACAGTGAATTCAATTTTTATAAAGTTTGATTTGGATTAAGCTCAGGACTTGTTTTCCCACTCAATTGAGTGGATAAAACAAGTCTATAGATGATTGCGATCATAAATATATATAATTAAGGATTTCAACTACTCTTGAGCCGCCATTGACAGCGAGCTCAGGAGCTTAATTAGATTTGGGCGTTTAAGTTATATGTGGTATTTATTTGAATTAAAGTGATGATTAGGATCATTAGGAGATGAATATTTGGTGGAGGATCCCATGAAGGTGGAAATTAGGTCAACTACTGCTACCATGGACAACAGAAGTAGTTGGTGGAGGTGGAAGTGGTTTAGTCAATTTAGTGATCAAATTAGTAATTAAAGGTGATAGAAATGATCGTGGAAGATAGAAGAAGATGGACAGTGACCTAAAAATACAAAATTAATGCTCCTGACAAGCCCAAGGAGCTTGCCAGAGTTGAGGAAGACAAGTTCTAAATCTAACATTTCGGCTGCCTAACCAACCTAACTAACTAACTAAACTAACCTACTCCTACCTACCTAGTCTACTGTTACCTGGATGAAGGGGATAGAGGATCTCTGTCGACAACTCAGAATGGAGGAGGAAATCAAAGGGTTGTCGAAAGATCTCTGGCTACGTTTGCGAGGTGAAGTAGAGGAGAGCTCCTAGTCAGCGCTTGTTAGAAGATGTGGCTAACTTCAGCGGAGCTCCAGGGCTATTGAAGATGGATGGAGGAAGTTGGATGAGGTGAGGGAATTTCACCAGAGTTGTGGAGAGAATAGCCTATCAAAGTCAGCTTCATTGAAGAAGAGGGAAGGGAGCCAACTTGGTGAAAATCGAGGGTGTCAAGGGGTATTTATAGTTGACGGCGACTGAGAAGGAGGTGGAATCTAGACAGATTTGTGGCTAGTTGGAGAATAACCACTGGCATCTTCTCCCACGCCGGTGAGGTTATCTCCAACCCTAAATTAGGGTTTAGGTGTCATCCAGACCAGTGGATGACAAGGGGATGGTGAGAGCAAGCTCAAGGAGCTTGGAGAAGAAGAGATGACGTCGGATTGGCGATGATCAGGCGGTGGCTACACTTTCAGTCGTCAGCCATCCAATTGGGTGAAGAAGAGAAGAAGAAGATGTCTAGGGACTTATTTGTAGTGAAACCTGAGGACCTAAGTGGAAAATAAGGACCCGATTGAAGTAAAATGTAAAGACTAAAAATGTAAACTCAGGTTTTCAAGGTTTATTTTAGATTAAATCTTTTTCAAATTTTTAAATATGATTATAAATAAGATAATTATTATATTTAGGCCTTGAATTTACATTTTTGACCTTTTTAGATTAATTTATTTAATGTTACTTAAGTTATTACATAGTTATATATTATGCTTAAGTTAGTTAACACATTAATTAAGTGAATTATTGATAATATTTCAAGTCCAATTA
This sequence comes from Thalassia testudinum, assembly GCA_037157565.1. NCBI lineage: Eukaryota > Viridiplantae > Streptophyta > Magnoliopsida > Alismatales > Hydrocharitaceae > Thalassia > Thalassia testudinum. The sequence continues at coordinate 121,824,643 of JAZHRO010000014.1, read as the reverse complement.
TTAATGAGATTATTAATAATATTAATTGGATGATAATATAGCATTTTTAACTTATTTTAAGGTCCTTTACTATTTATCCCTTATTTAATAATTAACCCATATATTCACATATTTCTAACTAATTAACTGGGAAGACTAGTTAATTAGGGGTAATTAGAGACCATGATGAACTTCTCATCATACCCCAAGACAAAGTTTTGCTAGTGCCTAGCAAAATTAACTAAGAATATGATTATTTAAAGTACTTGGGTTTAAATTAATATAAATAAGAACCAAGTAGAGGAAAGCTTAGGTCAGAATTTTTCTTTTAGATTTAATATAAATAACTAATATACAAAGCATTCTGTGAAAATTTTCTTACTTAGATTTAAACTCAAAACATTTTCAAAACACACTTAAAAATAGTGTTGTTAATAAGAATTTGATCAAAAATTAGAATCTCAAAAAAAAATCACTTATTCCTTCTAACCATTCTTAACCCTTAAAATTTTGAATTCAAAGTGTTTTAAGAAAACAAAACCTAAGAGTTGGAAATTAAATTTTAAGTCAAAACTCAATAGACTTATGTTAATCCTTTGTTTATGATATTTGACTTTTCTCAATCTTAAGTTTAAGCAAATTAACCAGACATTCATCGTTAATCAAACTTAGAGTAGTAAAACTCTAATCTACTAGCCTACAGCACTATGGACAGCTTCTAGACTTAGGATTTTGTCAATTCTTCTCCTTTAGGTCTCAATTGTAAATACTCAAAACTTGATTTCTTAGGCTTCATTTCCCAATACCAAGGTTCGGTAGCTATGATTTTAAAACATCTGTTCTTTGTGAAGAGAGTTGTCCTAAAGACATCCAAATTTGCAAAAATCCAGATATTAAGACATCAATTTCCAATCCAAATTATTACAATTCAAGCCTTTGGCTTGGCCTTACTCAGGTTTGGTTGCTTTCTCCTCACCATTTTTCTATCTGAAGGTCAACACTTTTTGTGTATATCTCCCTGGTGGACCACTAGGTCTCTTATTCCTAATTTTTTTATCTCCATATTTTTTTTCAACTTTTTCTATAGGTTAGAACACCCATATGTTGTGAGGTGTTCTTTTATTTGATGTAAGGAAGGATAACATCTATTTTTACCGAGATGCTTTATTTTTAGGGAAAAACTACATAAGTACCCATTTGTAACGAGGCACTTAATTGTAGGGTGTTTTATTTTATTTTTTATTTTTCCCCCCTTTCTCATTTTTCTTACTAACTTTATTCTCCAAATCATTTTTCTAGGTGAGTGGCACATCCTTCACCCTTTCAAGAACCGCCCCGTGGAAATCCTTGGACTAAAGAGGATTCAGAATCGATCTCTTAACCTCTATGTTTTCATGGTCTCAAATGCCAACAAGACAATTCTATGTGTGTGAATTTAGATGTTTAGGTTACTTAGCTCTCAAACTAGAGCTTGGACAACAAAGCCCTTCACTCTCAGGTTCTTAAAATTTTTAGTTTCCTCCTATAGGATCTATCAAGAAAAAAATTCCTAGTCTAGTCAAATGTCCTTTAGTCTGAAAGACTTGTAAACTAAAATTCTACTAACTCTCTATTTAATTAACTTTGAATATCTGGCCTTTTTACTTAACTTTATGATAAAATCAAATATTCAAAAAGCAAAAGGATTACTTAATCTAATTGATTAAAAGGTTACAATTTAATTCCAAAACTTAAGTTTAAAACTTAATACACCTTAGTTTCTTAATTTTAGGGTAAAAATGGAAAAAAAAAGCTTACAGATTTAAAGATTCTAATTCAAATAAAATCTTGTATAAAAAAATTTTCAAAATGAAAGTGAGCTTTTAAAAAATGTTATAAGTAAAAATCTAAATAAGAATTTAATGCTCCTAAATACTCTTTATGTTATTAACATATATTTTTTAGTTTCTGACCTAAAAGAAAAACTAAGCTCTTAATTACATATATATATATCTTTTTCTTCTTTGTTTTAGTTGAAAATACCCCTTTTATTATTTTTATAACTTTCAATTTCCAAATTTTTGTATTTATATATTTTTGTTTTTATGTTTATAAAATTTTCCAAATTTTATGAATTTTTTCAAAATTTTTCAAATTTCTATGATATTATTTATTTTGAAATTTTTATAATTTTTTGGTATTTCTATTTGTTAAAAAAATTTCGTGGGTATTTAATTTTTATGTGTTTTTTTTATCTTTTCTCTACATATACACTTGAAATGAAAATTTCATTTCACACCCCCCTTAAGCAATGACTTTACAATGTCCTCATTGTAAGAAGGGTGGAAAGATATTACACTTCATTTAGTATAGGGTGATGAAAGGAGTCGGATAGACGAGATCACAGATCTTTGTGCGGACGATTTAAAGTCTGACCAAAGGTCAGAGTGGTCAGTCGGACTAAATGAAGGTAATCAGTATAACATGAAGTGAACAATAAAAAAAAGTGTATGGGAAAATAAAAGTGTAGAAAGTAGGAAACAACTACGTACAAAATGGATGGATAATGGCAAACCCTAATGGAGCGTATAACATTCTACAACAAGACCCAAAGGATGTGATTCTAAGAAAGGTTTTAAACGTTGACCATTAACTTTAAAGGGTTGATCCTTGTTGGGTTAAGTGATTTCGACAGCTCCGTTGTCAAGGACTCTAGCAACAATAAATGGTGCTTGCCATTTAGACCTAAGTTTCCCAGGGAAGAGCTTCAAACGGGCATCAAAAAGCAACACCTTCTGACCAGGTGTAAAAGATTTGCGGGTAATATATCTATCATGGAAGGCTTTAAGTTTTTCTTTATATAGCTTTGAACTCTCATAGGAATCATGACGCAATTTGTCAAGTTCGCTAAGCTACAACCTACGATGTTCACCAGCCTTCACGAGGTCTAAATTATAGGCTTTAATTGGCCAGTAGGCCTTGTGTTCAATTTCTACGGGAAGATGACAGGGTTTCTCGTAAACAAGTCTGTAGGGTTACATGCCTATTGGTGCTTTGTGGGCAGTCCTATAAGCCCACAAAGCCTCATATAAATGGGAAAACCCTTCCTATCGGGTTGGATTGTCATTTGAAGGATCTTTTTGATCTCCCGATTAGAGACCTCAGTTTGCTCATTAGTCTAGGGATGATAAGGTGTAGAAATACAATGTGTAACCCCATATTTTTTAAGTAGATGTTTAAACTGGGCATTAATAAAATATGAACTGCCGTCAGAAATAATGGCATGAGGTACCCCAAAATGAGCAATAATATGACTCTGTATAAAAGGAATGACAACTCGATGATCGTTTGTGCGTGTGGGTATGGCTTCAATCCAATGGGAAACATAATCAACAGCAAGTAAAATGTATTCGAAGCCAAAAGGGGATGGAAATGGACCCATGAAGTCTATGCCCCAAATATCAAGGATTTCACAGACCATAATCTGATTTAGAGGCATCATGTCTTTTCATGACATGCCACCAAGAGTTTGGCAGCAACTGCATGCCTTACAATAAGTCTGTGAATTAGCAAATAATGTGGGACAATAAAACCCACAATGCAGAATTTTTGTAGTAGTCTTTTGACCAGGAAAATGGCCACTGCAGGCCTGGTCATGACAAAAAGAGAGGATAGAGTCAATCTCAGAAGAACTAACACAACGCCTGATGATTTGATCATTACAGAGTCAAAAAGGATACAGATCTTCCCAAAAATAGTATTTAGCTTCTGCTTTGAGTCATGATTTACGATTCCCATCCCTGTCTGGCAGGAATTGATGTGTAACCAAATAATTAACACTATCTGCATACCAAGGAAGATCTGAGGATAAAGTCAAAAGATGTTCATCAGGAAAGTGTTCAGTAATTGGAGGAGATGATCCAATAGTATCTGAAGGAAGGCAGGAAAGATGGTCTGCAACAACATTCTGTCGACTCGCCTTGTCATGAATTTCTAGGTCAAATTCTTGCAAAAGCAAGATCCATCTGATCAACCTAGGTTTCGTGTCCTTTTTGGATAGAAGGTGTCGGATAGCTAAGTGATCAGAGTACACAATGATTCGAGATCCAAGTATATAAGATCTAAACTTTTCTAATCCAAATACTATTACTAGTAATTCCTTCTCTATAACTATGTAATTCCTTTGTGTCTCATTCAAAGTTTTACTAGCAAAGTAAATTACTACCGGATTCTTCTCAATTTTCTATTCCAAAATAGCTCCTATTGCATAATCTGATGCATCGCACATGATCTCAAATGGTAAATCCCAATTAGGTGGTTGCAAGATCGGAGCATATGTAACTCTATCTCTCAATGTTTCAAATGCCGAGGTGCACTCCTCACTCATCTCAAAAGCAGCATCCTTTGTGAGGAGGTTTGTGAGTGGCAGGGCAATTTTTGAAAAATCAAGTATAAATCTCCTATAAAATCCCACATGCCTGAGAAATGATCTAATGCCTTTGATCAAGTCAGGAATTGAAAGATTTGCAATTTGATTGATTGTAGCTTGATCTACTTGGATACCTCACTCAGACACGAGGTGGCGAAGTACGATGCCCTTTGGAATCATAAAATGGTTCTTCTCCCAACTGAGGACAAGGTTTATTTCAATACATCTCTTAAGAACCTTTGACAATTTATCTAGATAAATATCAAATGTTTCCCCGAAGATTGAAAAATCATCCATAAAAACCTCCATAAATTCACCCACCATTTCGGTAAAAATGGCTAACATGCAACGCTGAAAAGTCGTGGGTGCGTTGCAAAGCCTAAATGGCATTCTTCGGAAAGCAAAAGTTCCGAAGGGGCAGGTGAAAGTCATTTTCTCTTAATCTTCGGGATGAATTACTACTTGATTATATCCAGAGTAACCATCTAAAAAGTAGAAGAACCTATTACCAGCTAATCTCTCAAGAATTTGATCAATGAATGGCAAAGGAAAATGGTCCTTCTTTGTAACAGTATTCAGCTTACGATAATCAATACAAACCTGCCATGAATTCACAATTCATGTGGGAATTGTTTCTACAGATTCAGTCTTGATTATAGTGAGTCCTGCGTTTTTAGGTACCACTTGAATTGGACTAATCCAAGGGCTATCAGATATGGGATAGATAATGTCATCATCAAGCCACTTGATTATTTCTTTCTTAATGACCTCCTTTAAATTCAGATTTAGACATCTTTGAGCTTCTCTTGAAGGTCATGCACCATCTTCAATATAGATATGATGAGTACAAAAATTGGGGTTAATCCCAGTGAGATCATGGAGAGTCCACCCAATTGCCTTCTTGTGATCTCAAAGAACCTTGATTAATTTGGATTTTTGTGATTCAGAAAGATGATAGTTGATAATTACAGGATATGTTTGATCAGATTCAAGATAAACATATTTAAGATTATCAGGCAATGGTTTCAATTCTAGTATAGGAGTAGAATAAAAAGCAGGATTTGGGGCAGGATTTTCGATTGTGAGAAGTGAGTTAGATGATTCATAAGATTCAGATTTAGGATTTAGTAAGGATTGTAGCAAAAGGATTTCGTTGCTTTGAGGGTATAGGATATCAAAAGGTGTGCTCTCTAGTTCTAAGGAACTAATGTCATCCCCAAAAACTATAATAGATCTGATTTCCTCAATCCAATCACAATCCAATCCACAAGAAGCTCTAAATATATCTAACATAATTGTCTTCTCCCCAAATTTCAATTCAATATTTCTAGATTCACAATCAATGTTGGCCTTTGCAGTAGCCAAAAAAGGTCTCCCTAAGATAATTGGGGTATCTTTAATGTGTTCGGGTACTTTCATATCAAGGACAATAAAATCTACTGGGAAATAAAAATCCTGAACTCTTACAATTACATCCTCCAACATTCCTTTAGGTGACTTAATAGATCTATCGGCTAATTGTAAAGTCACATTGGTAGACTTAAGGTTTTCTATTTTGAAATGTTTTACCAAAGATAAAGGAATGAGGTTAATAGATGCTCCTAAATCTAGGAGGACTCTATCAAAAGACTAACCCCCAATTATACAGTAAATAAATGGAGATCTTGGGTCTTTCTTTTTCAAAGGAAGCGTACTTGAAATTATAGATCTCACATGCTTTGAAAGTACCACAGTGCTTCCTTTCTTTGGCTTACGCTTAGGAGTACACAACTCCTTAAGAAATCTCGCGTAAGTCGGAATGTGTTTGATAGCATCTAGGAGTGGGATGTTAATGTGTACCTGTTCAAAAATTTTAATTAAATCTTCATCTAATGTAACAGGTTGTTTTTGTTTACTAGTCTTCTTCAAAGATTCAGGGAATGGGGCATGGATTTCCTATTCTACAGAGGTATTTCCCAGATCTCGTGAATTAGCAAGAATTGCAGGATCATGTTCTGCACCTCTTTCAGGTGTAGAAATAGGGGTCATTCTAGATGTACTAGGGTCTTTGGATAGGTTTCTTAGATAAACTAGATCCCTAGCGGAAGTTCCATGGTGGGTTGTAACAGAGTTAATACCCGCATGAGAAGAGGAAGCTGGTGAAGAAGAAGATGCTTGTTGATTTTGGAAAGATGAATTAGAGATTAAAGGTTGATTTGAAAATGATTGTTGTTGATTAGGATACTGAAAATCATGATTAACAGAGGGTGGATTCGGATTTTGATTCAGATTTGGATTCAAGGGTAATTGATTAAGGAGATGGACTCCTGGGTGTTGTCTCTACTGGATATTCCTAGGGTTTGGAATTGGTTGAGATGGAAGGGCCCCTAGCTGATGAGATTCAGCTAATTGTGTGATTTGGCCCCTAAGGTTAGCCAACTCTGCCGAACATTGCTGTTGGTCTTTAGCAAGAGCCTCAGCATTTTGTCGCTGGCTCTCAGTCACAGCTCTCAAAATCTGGTCAAGCTATGAATCTCTATTTGGCCCTACAGGGTTTTGCAAACCCACATAAAATGGCCTCTTATTATGTTGCCGAAACGACAATGTAAGTGGGTTTTACCTGGTCTGAGTCAGATATGATGGTCTTTGTGAATGGTCAGACCAAGAGAAATTGGGGTGATTAGGCCATCTAAGATTATAGGAATTTGAATATGGGTTTGATCTTGGTGCATATCCTTGAATGGCATTTAAATCTAAAGGATAAGGCATGTTTTCCACAAAAATAGGAGATAGGGAAAAAGGTGGGTAAGATTGTGGGACAAAGGTCCCTCCTTGGGTTGGTACAGGAGTAGATAGAAAACGCAAGGAAGATGGATCTCTAGAATCCAGATTATTCACAAATTCCCTCCCGGTGGGAATTTGCAAAATAGGTGAATGCATGGGAGTAGCAAGTAGAGGTGTAAGAGTCTTCATCGTATTTCGGACCTCGTCGAGATGCTTTGCTACAATGTTGACTTTGTCCAGTTTCTCTGCAATAATTTCCAAATCCTTTGAACTGGACTAATTACCGATCTCGTGAATGCCCTTATGCGGATTTTGATGTGCTGTATTCGTGCCCCGCATAAATTGTGACATAAATGCATTGTTGATCGAGTTTTTTGCCATCCCTTCAAATAATTCTAAAGCAGATTCTACGTCACAATTTAGAAAATTCCCTCCACAAGAGGCATTGACTAGATTGCGAATGCCCTCTTGCAATCCATAGTAGAAGATATGCATTAGTTGCCAACGAGGGATGTCATGATGTGGGCATTGCCTTTGAAATTCATGAAAGAGTTCCCATGCCTTATGAATTGGTTCTCCTTGATTTTGATTAACGTTGTGATTGCTCGCGTTAAAGCATTTGTTCAACCAATAGGAAAGAACTTCTACAAAAATGCAGATTCGAGTTCAACCCAAGTTGAAATTGGTCTTGCTATAGTTCTATACCAATAAGTTGCTTTATCTTTAAGGCTAGAAGAGAACATTTTCATAAGTAGGATTTCCCTATTTTGATTTCGAGGTCCAAGAGTTTGAGATAGATTCTTAAGATCTTCAATATGTCGAAATGGATCCTCGGATGCAAATCCATGAAAATGTGGGATTAGACCTATAATATTTGGCTTTAATTCTGGATCATTTTCCCCAATAGGAATCCTAACATTAGGCTCTACTTGTGCATTAGATGGATTATAGTAGTCTCTGAGTAGAGGCCTTGGACGAGGGATCGGTAAATCAGGAAGATCAAAACCTGCCTCAGGTTGAGGTGGAGGACGGGTTCGAAGATTCTGCAAATTGTTTAAGGCTGCTGTTAAAAGATTAATTTGTCTATTTTGTTCAAGCATCCTAAGATTCTGGTTCAGGAGCGCCTCATGAATGTCAAAAGGCAACATCTCCCCCTGACCAGAAGAAGAAGGGATCTCGGGATTCTGATTTTGCAATTGTTCCATAGAAATAGATGAATCAGTCGGGAATTTAAGTGGTTGCTTATCTACAACCAGTCTAGGATCACCTGTCAAAGGAGTTACAAGAGGCGGATGCAAGGATCGCCTCCCGTCCATAAAATGAAAAGAATGTGCAAAGGCACACTCACACCACCAGAAAATAGCAGCAACAAAAACCCACAAAACAGCATGAAAAACGTGGGTTTTTTCTCTTCTTTCAAAGGAAAGAAGAGATTCCTAGAATATGCAAAAATACTTTGGATGCAAACAAGTATAATAACAGTATCAAAATATGCGTCCTAAACCCGTGTCTACGCAAGTGTGTATCCTTAAGGCTCAAAGGTCTAAGGTCTAGGATCGAGATCGCTCACTACTAGCTCCCCGAGGCTCTAGTAGTGAGAGAGACTTGTTGATCTTCAACCAAAGTCCTAAGAGGTGCAAAGAGGAGAGATAGAAAATTAAGACTCGTGTGACTCTAGTGATCACGTTGTGTGTGTGATAGCATGCAACAAACGATTGCGATAAAACCTGCATGCATTCTGCAAACAAATTAAGTCACAATTTTTATTTTCCTCTTTTTTTACTTAATCTTTTCAAAAATATGATCGATAGAATAAAGGTGACTAATTTTTAAGTATTTTCAAAAAATATATGTGGTCTTGTTATTATTTCCAGGACAGGGATCTATGCGGCTTTTTTCGCATGTTTTCCCGCTGATGCAAGAAAAATAGTAGAAATTTCCTGAGTCAGATCGAAAATAAACTAGCAGATAAAATGCACTCCTAAGAGTATATGCCTATATCATGCTGTTGCTAGTCAGAAAGGTACGTATTTTTGTATTTTTGAATTTTTTATCTAACTAAATGCAACAATTCAAACTAACTAAAGACTAAGAAAAGAATACTTACAATGGTATTTATAATGGAAAATAGAACAAAGAAAACCCACCTTTTTCTTGAGATTACCCGCAGAGGTAAACCTGAAAAGAAGACAGAAAACAAAACAAAAACACAACTAATTAAAACAAAATAGTAAAAGTGGTGAATATAATTACAGTTACCTCCTATGGCACCCAAATGAATATTAAACAAAATTTATGCAGGGGAATATTTTGATGAATTAAAATATTACCTCCGCAATAATAGCGCCATTAAAATGATGTGTTCCCTCCTCAACACAGTTAATTAAGTTAATTGCACTTAATTATGTGTAGAAGAAAGTAACTTAGGTTAACTCGAATTTGTGTCGGGTGAGTAGTATAGGGTCAAGTTAACCTAACATTTTAGATTTTATTTCTTTTAACTGGTTGAGTCCAAGTCATTCGCTGGGAGGTATAATTTATTTAGAATTCACCAATCAGTTTAAGTTACGCATGGAAGGCATAATTAAGTTAATTTTAACAACATGAATTTTGCCTAATGATTTAAAATTTAAGAAATATGCAAAATTACATAAGAAAACATATTTACACAAATGATCTTCTTTAATAACAAGTAAACATGTTTATTTTTATTTATTTCAAAGATATTAAGGCAATAGAAAGTCTTTCTAAATGAAATATGCCTTATTACAACATTAAAATAAAAAAGGAATTAAAAATATTGCAAGAAATTAAACCAATTCCTTTCTCTTTATCTTCAGCCTCTCTCTCTTTCTTCTTCTTTTACATTTTCCTTTTTTGCTCTCTCTTTCCTTTTACTTATCTTTTAATCTTCTCTTAATCCCTTCCTTTTCTCTTTATTCTTTCTCTTATTTTTCCTCTTATATATCCCAAGCTCTTCTCTTCTTCCTCTTTTCTTTCTTTCTTCTCTGCCTTGTCTCTTCATTGCCTGTTTAGCCTTCTTTCCTTTTACGAATTTTCCCTATCTTCCCTTTTCCTTTCTTCTCTTCCTTTCCTTTGCTCCTTCTTCTCCTTTTACCATAGCATTTTCCTTAGCAACTTTCCTTGCCTTCAGCACTTATCCTCAGCAACTTTCCTTAACCTTTCCTCCTTCTGAGCCGAACCGGGTTTTTCTCCTCAACCAAAAGTTAGGTTTATCTATTGGCAACTTGGACCATTTGGGGATGCACAACACCCATTTCACGGTGGGACCAGACCCTACTAGGTCCAAGCCTAATTCATTTAGTTCAGTTTATTTCCGATTCAGAGTTTTGAGCCAAAATGGTTCACAGCTTCCCAAGCCTCGCACACGCCCTCCCAGGGCCCACACTCGCACGCCACAGGTGCACACACTCGCAGGCACATATGCACCCACACAAACAATGCTCATTAAATGCTCAATCGGTAACCATGTGCTGTGAGCTTGATGACTGAAGTGGCTATACAATAAAATCATTTTATAATCAAGTGGCCGTTCAGATCTAATCGAGGTGGGACTATCTTATCCCCTGCCAGAGCAGACTTCAATTGATGATTCCTAATAGCTCAGAGCTCCATTCCAAGCGAATAAAAGCTTGTTGGAGAGCTCTTGAGTTGCTATACAAGATTGAAGTGTCAATTTAATGTGAAGGGGAATTTATGCTCTTCAATTTGAAGGGTGAAGATACTATTCTATCTACGGCTAAATGGCCTAGAAAATGGATTTATGGTTATAAAGTCCACAGACTTGACTTTAACTTCCAGTTGAAGTTCAAAATAGGTTAAGAAGTGAATTCCGCAGTTGCTGGTGTGGATATTATGCTCTCAGGAGCTTCAAGTGTGTAGGAGCTCAAAGCTTCTCTGGAAGCTTCAGAACTGTGAAATTAGACTTGAAAATGTCCTAACAGACAACTAAAGACCTGTTTAATCGATTAAAACAACTTCTAAAGGTTGTTACCAATTCATCTGGGCAGAATTTGCATTCAAAACTCTTCAAAAATCTACTATCATCAGTTTGTGTTCAAAAACAACCCAAATTGGCATAAATCAAATCCAATTGAATTATCCATCAAAGCTCACTCAAACCTCTTTTAAATCATTCACAAACATTTCAGAATCAACTTATACTCATCAATACATCAGATTGAATCGAGAATCAAAGAATCAAACTCAGCTTTGACTAATTAGCCTCAAGTTTTGACTTTCTGATTTAAACCTTTTCTTAGGGATTTAAAGCATTAAACAACATCCCTTCAGTCTCAGGAACATGCTCAGACCCTTAAATAGGTGTTTTAACTAAAGTTCCTAGGGTTTTAAGATCGTCTCCTGAGAGTGAAAAAGTGTTTATTCATCAGAAAAAACCAGAGGGTATTACAATGATTCAAGTATAGAAATGAATTCAGTGCATAGCACTGAAGCTTCTAGACCTATTAATTGCATCATAAAACTAACTGTCAGACTTCTCCAACTCTTCCAGAGTTAGAGAAGATCAAGACCTAACTCAAGCTCTAGACAATCAAATCTCAAATAAAATACTCAAAATAATCAGTAATCCTCATTTCGTTGATCTGGAGTTTCTCATCAAGTTCTACAGGTTGAAGACTAGTTTTGACTCGCCAAAACTCGCCTGAGCTCCGGTGAGTCCAGAAAAAGGTGAATTTGTGATAGAGATTGAGAAATTATGCCATTAGTGATTTGAAAAGATTCTTAAGGTCACAGGAAACCTCAGGAACAAATTAGTTCCTTCAATTGATCATTAAAATAAAGATTTTACAGTGAATTCAATTTTTATAAAGTCTAATTTGGATTAAGCTCAGGACTTATTTTCCCACTCAATTGAGTGGTCTATAGATGATTGCGATCATAAATATATATATAATTCAGGATTTCAACTACTCCTAAACAACCATTGACAGCGAGATTAAGAGCTTAATTAGATTTGAGCATTTAAGTTATATGTGGTATTTACTTGAATTAAAGTGATGCTTAGGATCCTTACGAGATGAATAGGTGATGTAGGATCCCATGAAGGTGGAAATTAGGTCAATTATTGCTGCCATGGGTAGCAGAAGTAGTCGATGGAGGTGGAAGTGGTTTAGGCGATTTTGTGATCAAATTAGTAATTAAAGGTGATAGAAATGATCGTGGAAGATAGAAGATGGACGGTGACTTAAAAAGACAAAATTACTACTCCTGCCAAGCTCAAGGAGCTTGCTGGAGTTGAGGAAGACGAGTTCTAAATCTAACATTACGGCTACCTAACCTACCTAACTAACTAACGAAACTAACCTACTCCTACCAACCTAGTCTACTATTACCTGGATGAAGGGGATAGAGGATCTCCGTCGACGGCTCATAACGGAGGAGGAAATCAGAGTGTTGTCAAAAGATCTCCGACGGCAGTTGTGAGGTGAAGCAGAGGAGAGCTCCTAGTCAGCGCTTATCAGAGAACGTGGCTGACTTCGGTGGAGTTCTAGAGCTATTGAAGATGGATGGAGGAAGTCGGATGAGGTGATAGAAGTTTGCCGGAGTTGCGGAGAGAATAGCCTATCTAAGTCAGCTTCAGTAAAGAAGAGGGAAGGGATCCAACTTGGTGAAAATCGAGGGTGTCAAGGGGTATTTATAGTTGACGACGACTGAGAAGGAGGTGGAATCTGGATGGATTTATGGCTAGGAGAAGAATAACCACCAGCATCTTCTCTGATGCCGATGAGGTTATCTGCAACCCTAAATTAGGATTTAGGTGTCATCCAGACCAATGGATGAAAAGGGGATGGTGAGCACAAGCTCCAGGAGCTTGAGAAGAAGAGATGGCATCAGATTGGCGGTGATCAGGCAGTGCCTGTACCTTCAGTCGTTAGCCGTCCAAACGAGTGAAGAAGAGAAGAAGAAGTCTAGGGACTTATTCATAGTGAAACCTAAGGACCTAAGTGGAAAATAAGGACCTGATTGAAATAAAATGTAAGGACTAAAATGTAAACTCAGGTTTTCACGGTTTATTTTAATTTAAATCTTTTTCAACTTTTATATATGATTATAAATAAAACAATTGTTATATTTAGACCTTGAATTTATATTTTTGACCTTTTTAGATTAATTTATTTAATGTTACTTAAGTTATTACATACTTAGTTATATATTATGCTTAAGTTAGTTAACACATTAATTAGGTGAATTATTGATAATATTTTGAGTCCTATTATTAATTAGATTATTAATAATAATAATTGGATGATAATATAGCATTTTTATCTTATTTTAAGGTCCTTTACTATTTATCCCTTATTTAATAATTAACCCATATATTACATATTTCCAGTTAATTAATTACGAAGACTAATTAATTAGGGGTAATTAGAGACCATGATGAGCTTTTCATTGGTAGACCTGCCACACCCTGAAGAGGCTGTTGATTTTGTTCATTCCCAGCCTCTTCTACTGGATCGTCCTGATGAATCTTCATTAGCATCCTCCCTACATTCTATTCTAAACCCACCCCAGCTGGAATTAAAACCATTGCCCAAAAATTTGAAATATGAGTTCTTAGGACAAGAAAACATGAGCCTTGTGATTATTAGTGCCGATTTGACTAAGAAGCAAGAATCGAGGTTAATTAAGGTCCTTAAGAAAAATAAGGAGGTAATTGGTTGGACCATCCATGACCTTAAGGGGATCGAATCATCTTATTGTAATCATCGTATTTTCATGGAAGATGGATCCTGCCCTTCTCGTGAAATGCAAAGGAGACTAAACTCGAATATGCGAGAAATGGTCAAGAAGGAGATATTCAAGTGGCTCGATGCTAGGATTATTTACCCAATCTCAGATAGTCAGTAGGTTAGCCCCATTCAGATTGTACCCAAGAAGGCGGGAATAACCATTACAACTAACGAGAAAGGGGAAACCTTCACCACTCGTTCAGCTTCTGCTTGGAGAGTCTGTATTGACTACAGGAAGCTGAACATAGCCACTAAAAAGGATCACTTTCCCTTGCCATTCATCAATCAAATCCTTGAAAGGTTAGCTGGGCAAAAATACTTTTGCTTCTTGGATGGTTATTCGGGATAAAACCAAGTCCCTATCCATCCGAAGACCAAGAAAAGACAACCTTCACACGTCCCTACAAAACCTTTGTGTTGAACGATTACGAACCTACGCGAACGAGATTGGTTTTGGAAAACCTGTGGTTGTAGTTCGAAAGCGAAGAATTCGTGTTCAACAAATAAAATTTATACTGAAATTAAAATTCTGGGTCGAACACAGGGAGGCAGACGTTTGATTTAAAAACTATGCGTTTCTTTTTATTTGTTACAAAATAATTCAATTTAGAATCATCTAATTATTTACAATAAATAGAAGAGAGAGAGAGTAAGAGAGAAAGAGAATATTACACAGAGAAATCAAAATGAGATGTAGAATAAACAAGGAATTTTTGTATTGAAGAGATTGTTCATTACAACTAGAAAGCATAAAACAATTACTCTAGAAAGCGATAAATTTACTCTAGAAAGCATTAAAAGAATGGAGAGAGAAATGTCCTCCTCGGTGATTGCTTGGAGGACGAGTAGATTAATCTAGAAAGCAGTAAATCTATACTAGAAAGCGGTAAAAAGAATAGGGAGAGAGAAATCCTCCTCGACGGTTGCTCGGAGGACAAGCCGAACGGGACGACGCCTGGACGAAGGAGAATGAAGCAGGACGAAGGAGGACGAAGCAGAAGAACAGGAACGAAGCAGCACGTCGTCGTCGTCGCGGGATCCACTTCCGAAGGGGAACGAAAATTGGACTTTATCTAGCAAGGAGCATCCCGGGTGTGGGACAAGCTTCTCTTGAGCTTTGGAGAGGTAGAGAGGAGAAGGAAGGGATGAGAATTTCGTATGGAGGGGGTCTCCTTTTATAGTTGCAAGGAGTGGGGGCAAAATGGACATTACAACTTCAAAATAATAAATGAGGGGTCTTTAGTGACGGATGAAACCGTCGCTGAAGCCCCCAGCGCGCGGGTCGCTTCCGCGCCCACGCGCCCCCGCTCAGCCGCCCGTGCATGTAACGCCTACGCGCTTCTACTGATTTTCAGCCATCCGATCGCAAGATCAGACGGCTTAAAATCGCGCCTTCACCGTTGCCGCCCGCCCGCCTGCACGTACGATCGCACGTCCACGCGGGCGTCCAATCGTGCGTCGTCCTGATTGAGCATGCGCGGCCGTTGGATCTCCATCTGATGATCATCCGCGCCCGCTCAATCGCGCCTTCCGCTCCCTCACCGCGGCTCGAACTCGCGCCTCGCGCTAGCGTAAGCGCGCTCGACCGCTGCGCTGTGGGGCGCGGATGGTCGAGCGCATGTTTTAAGCGCCGGGCGGCCACAGCCGTTGGATCGAGATCCAACAGTGGAGAGGAGACGGGTGCGCGGTCTTCACAAGATGCATGTGGCCGTTTGGGCGGCTGAGATGGCACGATGTGGCGCCATCTTGGCCGTCCATTTTCTGGAAGTTGTAGATGGTGCCACGGATGTCGGATTGACTCGATTTTTGTGTCGTTGGGCTGCGATCGTCGATCCGAATTCATCCGTGCGGTCGGATTTGTCATCTGAAGTGTGGATTTACACCATCCTGGCCCTTGATCTTCTAGGGTTCCCCGATCTCTATCTGATGCTACGGATGCCTGATTAGGGCGATCTTGGAGTTGTTGAAATCCAATCGTCGCCCTGATCACATCCATACGGTTGGATCTTTGATCTGAGGCCCCGATAAAATGTTTGCCCTGTCCAAGCACATAAAAGGAGACAATTAACCTCCATTTTATTCAAACTACTCTAAATGCAAGATGATGCATGTTATGCAATATTTATATTGTGAAATGCAATCCTATGCTTAAGAACATGCATATATAGACATTTTAAGTAGTGTAAATGTGTTTACATCATACCCCCATGCCTACCTTTTGCTAGTCCCTAGCAAAACTATATGCTATTTATAAAAGAATTAAGTTAGATTATTTGGACCTGAGTTATTTTCAATCATTAAGAAATTGTCTACTTAGGAACTGAACTTTCAAAGACACAACAGTGCCCGGGTATCAACCAAAATGCAGACCGCCTCAAGCCTCGCCTTATTCAAAGAAACATTTCTTTTTCTCTTTTTACTCTTTTCTAATTTTTTTTTTTTTGGATTTTCAAATTTTAGGGTTTAAGAGTGGCTTTCTACGGCAATTCAACTCACCCAAGATTTGATGAGAACCCTAAGTTTTAAGCATCTTATTGTGATTGTGATAGACTCGTTGACCGGCAATTAGAACGGACTTCGGATTTCTACGCCTCTAGGTGACCTCAAAAAGAATTCTGCCTAAAGGTGTATCTTTACAACCGGTAGCTTTCTCCCTACTTTTATTTTTTAACGAGGTCAACACAAGGGTGAATCCAGTGTATATCTCCCCGGTTTATTCTACTTCTCCGCTTCTTCCTAAGTGTTTTGGGAATTTTTAGTGCATTTTCTGAGCTGGGTTCTGGACAACCGGTCGATGAGCTGTTACCACCGACAACTTGCCAGCCATACTCGTGCGGCGAAGTGTGGCTTATTTCTTTTTGTTCTTTTCTCCTTTTTGATTTTTGATTTTTTCTTTTTTTTTTTTTTTTTTTTTAAGTAGGTGGCTTCCCTGGTCTAAGATTTACCTAAAGGTAGCAAAAAGAGAAAGGTCCAGTGACTGGGCTCTGGACAACCTACCTATGGGCTGTTACCCACGATAACTTGCCAGCCATATCACCCTAGAAGGTTCATTAGCTATCCAATTTCCGTAAAAATCGCCGAACAACGAGTCAGTGCGAAGAAAGTGTGTAGATGCTTAGGACTCGAAATTCCCTCAAATCAGAGGGCGGGTTGATAAGTCGTGTACTTATCACCCAAACTTATTTATTCCAATTATAATAGAATTAAGATGGCGAGGACTCAAAGACAAATCCACATTTTAGTGGATGCACAGGCTAATTAAGTCCAAAGACCTGAGGGGTCTTTGTGTTCAGATCCTAATGTAGTATTTCCTAAGATTGAAAATTTTCTTAAACCCAAATTCTCTTTCCTAATTCTGAAATTTTTATTTATTTTTTTTTATAAAAGAAAATAAACAAATCTACGGAGCTGACGAATGAATTCAGAGATGAATATCCACCCCCCCATGCCTATCTAATGCAATGTCCTCATTGTATTAAAAAGACATAAAACAGAGTGGAAAATTGTAGAAAGCACCTGAATTGCGTGAATATCAGGTCCGCTCCAAGATGAAAACGAAAAAGAACTGTATAAGTGCTGAGTTTAGTGCCTTCAGCTAGGCACACTATACAAAGAAAAGAAATGAAGAATTCACATGTGCAGGTCAGAATTAGAATGAACAGAAGAATCCTCTGACCTGTCAGCAGAGGTCCACAGATGTGGACCAGATTGTGGTGTAGACCCACACCCCATAATCGAGAATATCTTAGGTTCTGGATAAAAATTACCCAAAACCTAAAATCAGAATGTAAGCGGGATCGGGCCTGCGATTTCTGAGGATGCAACCCAAGACCAAAAAGTTGGGTTACAGAAAATTGAACCTCAAAAGGATAATCGTTGAATGTGTGCTTGAGTTGAATATCCCTGAAATAAATGTCGTAAGGGTTCTGATTTGATGGTTTCAACTTAAAAGGAACCCTTCGACTCAATCTTCCATTTCCTCCAAAATTAACTTCCCAAATCAGAACTTCCCCGCTCCTATCCTCCTCATTAAGTGTATCAAATTCCAAGACCTCTTGTATATTCATCACCCCGTCTGGAATCTCCAAGTCTAAATGATGTGGTAGAATCAAAATTGACTTGGGTCTAATTATCTTAGAATTAGAATCATCAATAAGCTCAACAGGGTGTAACTGACAATCAGGGCATTGAATTGATTCCTCCAAAAAATGTGATTCTGGATCCGTAATGTGTGCCCTAATAAGATCAGTTTCCTCAGTTATTGGGCTATTAAATGATCTATCAGATTCCTCAGGCCCAATTGTCTCACAGAAATCATGTTCAGAAAACTCGCGTGAGACTTCACAACTTGAATCTTCACCATCAGGATCCGTATCAATGTATGTCCCAAAATCAGTTGTCACTTTTTGTTCCAAGGAGACATATGTTTCCTCGTAACCCGGCTTAGGGATCTCTGGTGAAGAAATCAAATCATCCTTAATTGGTTGTTTTAATTCAATCTGGTCAGCCTCGTAACACGTGTCCCCCCCAACAGGTGCTTGAGCGGGTTCTGTCATTGGCTTTCCTGAAGAGAGTTCATCCTGGGAATTATTCCAAGATTGAATCAAAGCAACCATGAATCTCATCCTCAATTTCACTAATTTCCCAAGTAGAAACTCACCCAGGTTCTTATCCTTAACATCCTGGAGCCAATCCAACAAAGACTTGTTTAAATCATCAATAATTTCAATCAGGGGCTCCAATCTCTCAATGCAAGGTATTGGCTGAACTTCTAAAGATTGAATGATATTCCTCAAGTTAGCCAGAACCTTATCTTGAACCTGATTAACCTGAACCAAATGAGTTGGTTCAGGGTTGGGCGGGTTTGACATCAATGTAGAGGAATTAACGAATTGAGATTCGTTATACCCATCCTGATAATAGGTCATTTCAGATTGTTCAAAAGATGGTGATGACCTAAAGGCAGTGAAATCAGAGGATGGGTAAGGATCAGTGTATCCTTCTTAATTGTAGATCGTATTAGGTTGTTCATGAAAGGAGGACGATCTATAATCGATGTAACTCTGAGAAGGATAGAAATCAGAATCAAAGTGTTCAGGGTTATACCCTAAACACGGGGGTTCGGAATTGTATCCCCAATCTGAATTATCCCAACTAACTGATGGTCGATTACAATACGAGTTGGGATAATCGTCATGTTGAGGATAATTTACAACAGGAGGGAAAGAGCGGGAATGCATGAAATATGTGGAAGGATTCATGATACACGGGAGGAAGAAAGGTGCCCTGCAATACAAACAATCAAACCTGTCCTTAAATATGTTAGCCTAAAGACCTACAGACTCTCAAAACCCGTCTTGAGATAAAGGAACGATTTGATCTACTTCTGTCTGTTCAATCCAACCAGTTAGAAGGAGGGACTGGGGAGAAGGTTCTTCCTTCGGCTTGCGCCTCCGGTTCCTAGTGTACCCCCCAGCCGCGATCGTTTGACTCTACTCCCCTAGCTAGACATCATATTGAACAGTAGAAACAGACTAATCGAAAATAATCTCGTTCTGGGTTCTGAAGAGCGAGTCCAATCCTTATGGCCAACATCTACTTTATTTTATTTAGGGCTAGGTTTGAATGTGCTTTGGAATGTGATGGGCCCTTTAAATGGGTTGTGCCCTTAATGATTAATTGATTTGTGTGTGAGTGCACAACCAATGGTTTTCAAGCAAGATTGTTTTTGATGTGGTGAATTTTAAGATTCAAATCTTGCTTAGTAGCTTTTAGGATTCAACTTTAGGTGTTTTCAATCAAGTTTCATTGGCACACCAAGTTTTACAAGCACAGGTGAAGATGTTTTCCTTTAAAGTTTAAAAAGAATGTGGAGTGCCTAGTAAATCCCTAAGAGTTGAACCTAATTGGCAGCTACTTGATGAGTTGATTTTATTTGAAGTGGTGCGGCCCAATCAACTCAAACAATTGGCCTGTTGCACCACTTAATTAGGCACACAAATGATTACCTAATCTGATTTCTACTCAATTATGTGTTTGGATGTGTGTACCGGCTCCTAAGATTGGATTACCTGTTGAGTTTGAAAATCAGATGAGGTTGTGTACCTCTGTGAGATTTTTTTTTTTTTCTTTTTAATGTTGGGGTTGGGGTGAGTATGGGTGTCAAACGACAAACAATCTAACCTTAGAGTTTATAAAAACACCTAGGTTGATTGATGTTTGAGTTATTATGTGATGAAATGAAATCTAATGGGTGGGAGGTGGGGAATAACTCACAAAACCTTCTACAGCACTTTACTCCAATCTACTGCTTTTGCCTGCCTCGAAAGAGTACCTGCAATTACAATAAGAAAGGAGAAAAGTGAGGTAAATGATTTGTAAGTTACAAAATGCAAAGAGAAATCAAAGATCGTTGCCTCCCCGGCAACGGTGCCAAAATGTTGAACGATTACGAACCTACGCTAACGAGATTGGTTTTGGAAAACCTGTCGTTGTAGTTCGAAAGCGAAGAATTCGTGTTCAACAAATAAAATTTATACCGAAATTAAAATTCTGGGTCGAACACAGGGAGGCAGACGTTTGATTTAAAAACTACGCATTTCTTTTTATTTGTTACAAAATAATTCAATTTAGAATCATCTAATTATTTACAATAAATAGAAGAGAGAGAGAGAGTAAGAGAGAAAGAGAATATTATACAGAGAAATCAAAATGAGATGTAGAATAAACAAGGAATTTTTGTATTGAAGAGATTGTTCATTACAACTAGAAAGCATAAAATAATTACTCTAGAAAGCGATAAATTTACTCTAGAAAGCATTAAAAGAATGGAGAGAGAAATGTCCTCCTCGACGATTGCTTGGAGGACGAGTAGATTAATCTAGAAAGCAGTAAATCTATACTAGAAAGCGGTAAAAAGAATAGGGAGAGAGAAATCCTCCTCGACGGTTGCTCGGAGGACGAGCCGGATGGGACGACGCCTGGACGAAGGAGAACGAAGCAGGACGAAGGAGGACGAAGCAGAAGAACGGGAACGAAGCAGCATGCCGTCGTCGTCGCGGGATCCACTTCCGAAGGGGAACGAAAATTGGACTTTATCTCGCGAGGAGCATCCCAGGTGTGGGACAAGCTTCTCTTGAGCTTTGGAGAGGTAGAGTGGAGAAGGAAGGGATGAGAATTTTGTATGGAGGGGGTCTCCTTTTATAGTTGCAAGGAGTGGGGGCAAAATGGACATTGCAACTTCAAAACAATAAATGAGGGGTCTTTGTGACGGATGAAACCGTCGCTAAAGCCCCCAGCACGCGCATCGCTTCCGCGCCCACGCGCGCCCGCTCAGCCGCCCGCGCGTGTAACGCCTACGCGCTTCTATTGATTTTCAGCCGTCCGATCATGAGATCAGACGGCATAAAATCGCGCCTTCACCGCTGCCGCCCGCCCGCCTGCACGTGCGATCGCGCGTCCACGCGGGCGTCCAATCGCGCATCGTCCTGATTGAGCGCGCGCGGCCGTTGGATCTCCATCTGACGCTCATCCGCGCCCGCTCAATCGCGCCTTCCGCTCCCTCTCCGCGGCTCGAACTCGTGCCTCGCGCTCGCGTAAGCGCGCTCGACCGCTGCGTTGCGGGGCGCGGATGGTCGAGCACATGTTTTAAGCGTCGGGCGGCCACAGCCGTTGGATCGAGATCCAACAGCGGAGAGGAGATGGGTGCGCGGTCTTCACAAGATGCATGCGGCCGTTTGGGCGGCTGAGATGGCACCATGTGGCGCCATCTTGGCCGTCCATCTTCTGGAAGTTGTAGATGGTGCCACGGATGTCGGATTGACTCGATTTTTGTGTCGTTGGGCTGCGATCGTCGATCTGAATTCATCCGTGCGGTCGGATTTGTCATCTGAAGTGTGGATTTACACCATCCTGGCCCTTGATCTTCTAGGGTTCCCCGATCTCTATCTGATGCTACGGATGCCTGATTAGGGCGATCTTGGAGTCGTTGAAATCCAATCGTCGCCCTGATCACATCCATACGGTTGGATCTTTGATCTGAGGCCCCGATAAAATGTTTGCCCTCTCCAAGCACATAAAAGGAGACAATTAACCTCCATTTTATTCAAACTACTATAAATGCAAGATGATGCATGTTATGCAATATTTATAGTATGAAATGCAATCCTATGCTTAAGAACATGCATATATAGACATTTTAAGTAGTGTAAATGTGTTTACATCACTTTGCATTCTGTAGAATGCCATGCGGGCTTTGTAATGCACCTGCTGCCTTTCAAAGGTGCATGCTAGCCATCTTTTCTGACATGGTGGGAGATTGTCTTGAGGTATTCATGGATGATTTCTCTATTTTCAGAGATTCTTTTGAGTCTTGCCTAGCAAACTTGGAATTGATCCTCCAGAGATGTATCAAAACACGGCTGGTCCTTAGCTAGGAAACGAGCCACTTTATGACTCTGGAAGGCATTGTCCTGGGTCATGTGGTCTCTAGTCGGGGTATTGAAGTTGATAAAGCTAAGGTAGATGCTATCTCTAGACTTCCTCCACCCACATCCGTAAAACAGATCCACTCTTTCCTTGGGCATGTGGGTTTCTACAAAAGATTCACTAAGGATTTCTCAAAGGTTGCTCGGCCCTTGAGTAACCATCTAGCCAAAGACACGTCATTCGAGTTTGATGAATCATGCCATAAGGCATTTGATTTATTAAAAATGCTAGTCACCTATGCCCAGGAAAAAGAATTATTGTCGGTCTGGACAATCCCATTTGAGATTATGGTTAATGCATCTAATTATTTCATCAGGGCTATCTTGCGTTAAAAGATTGAGAAACAGCCCTTTGTGATTTACCACGCTAGTAAGACTCTGGACGAGGCCAAGAGGAACTACACCGTTACTTAAAAAGAATTGCTAGTTGTATCCTTCACTTTAGAAAAATTCAGGGCTTATCTTTTGGTTCTCGTGTCATCATCAATACCGACCACTCGGCCTTGAAACATCTCTTGGCCAAAAAGGATGCCAAACCTCAGCTTATTCACTGGATTTTGCTGCTTCAAGAATTCGATCTTGAAATCAGGTATAAAGCTGGGGTGCAAAATGTAGTGGCAGACCACCTTTCGAGAATCCTAATTGATTCTCCTCATCCGGATGTCCTGATCTCTGATACTTTTTCGTATGAAACTATCCTTATAGTCTCAGGTATCCGAACCCCCTGGTTTGCGGATATTGTCAATTATTTGGCCATTGGTCAAATCCCCAGGATTGGACCAAACAACAATGGGATAGACATGTATCTGAGGCTAAATATTATTTTTGGGACAATCCTGAGATGTACCGCATCATTGCAGACCAGATTATTCGTCGATGCATCCTAGAAATTGAGTTCCATAGCATACTTGAGTTCTGCCACACATCTGCGTGTGGTGGACACATTTCCAAGAAAAAGACAGCAGCAAAAATCTTGCAATTTGGATTCTATTGGCCATCATTATTTAAGGATGCCCAAGAATTCTCAAAGTCATGCACCTGATGACAGACACTCGAGAACATGGCTAAGAGAGATATGATGCCCCTGAACCCAATTCTTTTCATCGAAATGTTTGACATTTGGGGCATCAACTTTATGGGACCCTTCCATCCTTCATTTGGACACCAGTATATTCTAGTCACTGTTGATTACATGTCCAAATGGATTGAGGCAATTCCCACCTGGACCAATGACCACAAGGTGGTCATCAATTTTGTGAAGAAAAATATCTTCAGCCGGTTTGGAGTTCCTCGGGCAATTATCAGTGATGGTGGCATACATTTCACTCATGCCCAATTTCAGAATTTATTGGGGAAATACGAGGTGAATCATCGGATTTCCACACCTTACCAACCTTAGACAAACGGACAGGCCGAGGTCTTCAATCGGGAGATCAAAAATAGTTTGCAGAAAATCGTTAGGCCTGATAGGAAGGATTGGACCCAAAAGCTAGACGATGCCCTTTGGGCCTACCATACGACATACAAAACACCTATTGGTATGTCTCCATTCCGTCTGGTGTTTTGTAAGGCATGTCACTTAACCATAGAACTTGAACATCGGGCATTTTGGGCCATCAGGAAGTGTAATTTCGACCTAGAGTTGGCCAGGAAAACCAGGAAACTCCAACTATCTGAGTTGGAAATGATGCTAAAAATGCCAGAATCTATAAGGAGAGGACCAAAGCTCACCTTGACCAGATGATTTCACGTAAGAGCTTTGAGCCAAACTAGAAGGTCTAGCTTTTTGATTCTTGATTAAAGCTTTTCCCTGGAAAACTCAGGTATAAGTGGGATGGCCCATTCATTATTGAGCAGATTTTCCCTAACAGGGCGATTGAAATCTCTAATCCAAAGATGGGTAATATCTTCAAGGTCAACGGACAGCATCTTAAACCCTTTATTGACCATGTGCTACCTGAACCCACCTCGGATAAGGTTTCTCTTACCTTGACTTAACCACCGTGGGCCAATCATCGCCTAGTTGAAGGCACTAAACTTAGCACATGTAAAGACTATTCCAAGCTGACCAGAGTCTCACGAAAACCAGGTGTTATTCTTCCACTTCTACTCTCTTGCATGCTTTGATTTTTAACAATAAGGATATTGCAATAGATAAGCATGGGGGGTGGAAATATCTTATAATCCTTTTGTCAGCTGTAATAGTAATTTCCTTTTTTTTTTATTCTATTAAAAGAAAAAAAAATTAGAAATAGGAGATGAGAACTTAGGCATTAGGAGTTGCAAGCTTTAGGAATTGATACCTTGAGACCTGAATACTTAAACTCTTCAAATCTTTGGGCTTAATTAGCCCGGGTGTCCACTCGAATGTGGACATAGTCTCAAGTCCTCGCCAACTAAATTTCATTTTAATTTGGAAAATAAATTGGGATGATAAGTATGCGACTTATCAACCCGCCCTTTGATTCGGGGGAACTTTAAGCCTAAGCATCTGCACACTTTGTTTTGCACTCACTCACTTTTTGGCAGTTTCTTTGGAAATTAGGTAGCTAATGAACTATCTATGGTGGTATGGCTGCCAAGTTGTTAGTGGTAACAACTCATTGGCCAGTTGTCCAGACCCTAGTCACAAGTCCATTTTTATTGTACTGCCTTTAGGTAAATCCTAGATCAAGAAAGTCACCTACTTAAAAAAGAGAGAGAGAGAGAAAGAAAAAAAAAAGAAAAGGAGAAAAAAATAAAATCACACTTCACCGCACGAGTATGGCCAGCAAGTTGCCATGGGTAACAGCCCATTGGCCAGTTGCCCAGAACTCAGCTTACAAAAAAAAATGCACAATAATTCCCAAAACACTTAGGGAAGAAGCGGGAAAGTAGAATAAATCGGGGAGATATACACTGGGTTCGCCCTTGTGTTGACCCCATAAATAAAAGTAGAGAGAAAGCTACCGTTCGACAAGGTAAACCTCTAGGCAAGGTCACCTAGGGTCGTAGAAACCCGAAGTTCATTTGAATAGTCTCCTAGTGAGTCTTTCGCTATTTTCACAAGATGCTTAGTACTTAGAGTCCTTTTCGAGTCTTGGGCAAGTCAGGTAGCCATAAAAGTTATCTCGGAACTCTCAAACTCCAAAAGTATAAAAAAAATCGAAATGAAGAAAATTAAAAAAAATTATCCTCTTCTCAAATAAGGCGAGGGCTTAGACGACTAGCATTCTAGAAAACACCAAAGCACTGTCGAGTCTTCGTAACAAGGTCTTGGGTTGAAAGTTCCTAAAACAACCAACAAATTATTCCTAAGAGATCAAATCCTAATTCTACTGTTATAAATAGCATTTAGGCTAATTTTACTAGGGACTAGAAAAAAGTAAGCATGGGGCTATGATAAACACACATGAATTCATGATAAAATGCTTATTTATGATAGTTCATAGGCTTAGCATTGCATATCATGTTATAAATACCGCATAACATCCATTGCATGGCATTTAGGATAGTTGTATGTTTTGTATATTAATTCCTTCATTTTATATGGCCAAGAGGCAATGCGACATCCTAACAGACTTCAGATGGAAAATCCGACCGTACGAATGGATCCGGAGCGACAATCACAGTTCGACAACGTAGAAATCACCTCGATCTGAGCACCATGGCATCCTTTATAGGTAATGAAGGATGGACGGTCCAGATGTTACCATGTGCACCATCTAGAGCACCCAAAGCCACCCGCCACATCTCCAAAGGTCGCCCATCAAGTGATCTCAACCGTTTGATGAAAATCCAACAGCTGAGAGCCCACCTTCACCAGGTAGCTGCAACTCCTCTTCGCGACACACCCTCGGATGTGGTGTAATGGTAAGGACGAGCGCTCTCAAAGAGCGATCACGACATCGAGCCGCGATTCACCACGCCCGCTATAGTGCCAGCTGCAATAGGGCCGCTCGATCTCGATAAGTGGTCGAGATTTCCCACGCGCAATCCAATGTCACCCACCAATGAGAAGGCACATGCCAGATCACACACATTCCATCTAGGGTATGCATTTAAGTCAATCGCGGGTAGTGCTCGCCGTCCGATCCTCACAGTCGCGCGATTCAAATCTGAGTGCGCATGATCTACGAGCACACCTCGACCGTGCGATGCCTCATCCGACAGCTGCCAATGCACATGCCAATGATGCGAATTTCAAATGCTGGTAGGCGCAGACTCTCCTCTCTCAATCAGAGCCGTCCACATCTGATCCAACGGCCGACGATCAGCGTGCCTACGACAGCTGCAGTGAGCGTTCAAGTGCCAGCCAAGGCACGTGAATGCTTTAGCGATGTCTTTGGTGGGTCTTTAGCAACGTCTTAAATATCACTAAAGGCCTGTGCACGCAAACCACCTCCATTCCACCACTATATAAACACCCCTACACACCCCATTCCAAACCATCTCTACCTACTCTACTATCACCAACTCATAAGCACTAGCAAGCCTACCAACGCTCCATTAGAGCTTACTCTTAAGCTCCCAAGGCTCCTATTAGTGTAGCGAACCTTTGCCTCACCAAATATTCCTTCATCTTCCCATCCCCACTCATAGGTCGCCTTGAAGCCATCCTCCCACCTCCATTTCGATAGCAGATCATCTCTGCATTCTCACCTCCATTCCGATGCCACACTGAAGCTTTCTTCTACCCGACATCCACTTGCATCTCACCTCCATCATCCTGCTCCTCACCTCCTTCGTCCGAGCTTCCACTAGGTTCCATCGCCTCGCCGAATAGTCGATTCGGGAGATTTCTTCTCACCTCCCTCTCCTTTTATGCTTTCATAGATTATTGTAATAGACATTCATGCAATACATCACATTTAGTCTCTCTCTTGTGATTGATTGTCATTTATTTCACAAACAAAAAATAATAACAAAACCCTAAAACACCAAAAAAGAAATAAATTGAAGTGAGGTTTTCATACAAAGTAAACGTCACCTCCCTCTATTCGACCCAGGACTCCCTTGGAGTTTCAGTATAAATTTTATTTGATCATGAGTTTTGCAACTACGACAATGAGTTACTCGTAACCCTAATTTCAAACATGCAAAATCCGTGCGATCAGGTTAGGATGGACTTATAAGATGGTTAGGGGTGGTTATCATGATCCAATGGAGGGGGCTATTTGGAGCCAACTAAAGGGCATGATGGGTGGTGGTTATGGTGGCCAAAGGGCACCTAAAAGTGGCACCAACCATGGAAGGCTGCCATGGGTTGGCACCAACTTGAAGGCTTCTAGAAGGGAGGTGAGGTGTAGGGTGATAGGGCTTGGAAGGGGTAGGTGGAGGGATGAGATCAAAAAAGAGTTGGCGCCAAATTCATGTGTGGTTAAGGGTGGTTTTGGTGCCAACTTGGAGGTGCCTTTTGGTGGTTGTTGAGGGGTGAAGAGATGGCTAAGGTTGGCGCCAACTTAGGGTGGACTAGGTGGAGCTTAGGTGGGCTTGAGGTAGAGGTAGTTTGGTTGGACTTTAGAATGATGGATGGCCCAAGGAGCTGGAGGTTAGCTAAGCTAAGCTACCTTAGCTAGTAATGGAGTAGAGGAGGAGGCAATGGGAGCTAGTGTTTGTGGAAAGGAGTTAGACAGACGAAGTCTGGAGCAGAATCGGAGTTGGCAGCTACTGAAGAGGGTGGCATGGAGCTACTTTAGCTAGGTTAGCTTGGTAGTTCTTTGCTAGCTACTAAGCCAAGCTAAAGTAAGCTGGCTTCTACCAAAAGGAGCTGAGGTGAGCTGGGTCTACTGCTCTTGGGGTGGATCAAGCTGGTTAGCGTAGCTAAGGTGAGTTGAGGTAAGCCGAGTCCCCAGGAGCTGGCCTTGAGCTTCCTGAGCTAAGATGAAGTCATCTTCAGCTGGTTGGAGTTGAGTGGAGCTGGATGTAGCTAGTCTTGAGTTGAGGTGAACTCTAGTCAACTCAGCTGAGCTTGCTAGAGCTCCCAATGAATTGATGGGAGCTGAGGTGAGATATACTTAGCTAAGTTAAGCTGGATCTGAGATGACTTGAGCTAAGGTGAGCTAAGATGAGCTCTCTTATGCTATCATTCAGCTGAGATGAGCTGAATGGAGCTAGGATGAGCTAACCCTAGTCCAAGTGAGCTGGAATCCGGCTATGGTAAGTTGGATCAAGCTGAGTCCCAGTTGGTTTGAGCTTCTCCTTCACCAGTTGCCTTCTCGAGTGCTAGGGTTCTAGGGATCTGACTGTCTGCCTATCTCTAACACTCACAAAAACATATCACAAAGGCAGTAAAAAGTAAAATGCATGCCTATCCTAATTTATGCCTAAATGCAGCACAAAAATCCATTTGCGGAGCAAAATCCTGAGAGATAGGTTTGTTTTAATGCATAAGAATGATGATAAACTAGCATTTATCACTTATCCCCTTGATCCATAAGAAAAATCAAGGGATAGGATCTTTTAGATTTAGGTGTAGAAATAGGTGTAAAGGATAGGTTCGAAATAGATTGGGTTAGCCTAGTAGGTAATGGGTTGAGTATAATTAATCAGGCTCAAGTCTAATTAGGTGTATGTGAGTCTAATTAGGATGGGGGTATCCTAAATAGTTTAAGGGGATTCTAATTAGGTTCTAGGTAAGTTTAATTGGATTCCAACTGAGTCCAATTGAACATGTGTGGGTTGAATTAGACTCAATCAAGTTCTGGGTGAACTTGATTGACATTAGGTGCATCAATCAAGTCGATGTGCACCCAAATAAGTTGGGGATAGATTCACTTAGACTTACTGAGTCAAATTAGGTAAGGCATGGTTGAGTTTGACCCAATTAGCTTCCAACTGAACCTAATTAAATTTTAGTGCACCCAATCAGGTTGTACTACACCTGATTCGATATGGCAAAGTCTATTGCATTTGGTAGGGTCTAACTAGACTCAATTGAGTCTAATCACATAGGATTAGTCCAATTAGGTCCCATGAACCCAACTGACACATGGTTGACCCAATTGACTCAGATTGAGTCAATTAGGTATGATATGGACCTAAATAGGTTTCTAGGCTACGGATTGGGTAGTGGATAAGTGGATAAGGCTAGGGATAGGGTGGATAAGTACATGGATAAGGTTATCCATGTTTTTGACTTTTGAGATCAAATATCCTAATGTTGAGTTAATTCAAGGATAGGTATTGGGATAGGGTTGTCCTAGGGTTTTAGGGATAGGATAGGGACATGCTAATTCTTCTTCTTCATTTTCTGCATTAATTCTGAACAAGTAGTCAACATTTTTATTCTTTCTCTCTTCTTGTGTTCTTAAGGTTCTTTTTTCCAAAGATCCTGCTTGAGCTCTACTGCAATTCTAGCTCCTATCTAGCTTTATTATGCCCAAGACAGCTTCTAATCTTCTTATTCCATATATAGAAGAATAAATCCCGATAAGGAGGTTCTTTATAGCGAGGTGCTTTAATTTCAATCAGATTCTTTGATAATTCAAATTTAACCCGATGGATATATGGAATTTCATGAAAATTTATGTCCTCAATGTATCTATTGTTTAAACTTGTCATGGAGTTTCCAAGCAATTCCACTCCAGATTTTTCAGAATCATAATCATGTGCCTCATCGATTACCTTCTGCAAATTAGTGTTCATCGAGGTATCAGGCTCAAAATATATTAGATCTGTGGTGTCAGGACTGGAAGAACACCCTAGATGATTAGAGTCTGGAATAGTATCAATAGTAGTCATCCCATCTAGATTTTCAACTACCTTTTCTTGAATGACCAAATCACTAAGCCCTATAGAGGATGTGTAAGCAATTGAGTTACAACGATAAAGCTTGATGTTCGCACAATGTTTAGAGTCTTCATCATCTGAGTCTTCCTTGATAAGATCACAATGTGGGTTCTTGTTCACCCTAAAAATATCCAATTTGAGCTTCTCATTCCTAAGGGTGATCTCCATACACCCGGATGCATAATTGATGTTGGCCTGGGCGGTAGCCAGAAAAGGATGATCCAAAATGATAGGTGCATCTCAGAGACTTGGAGGAACATCCATATCCAAGATGAAAAAGTCTATTGGGAAATAGAACCTATGGACTTTAACAATGATGTTCTTTATTACACCTTGGGGCACTTTGACTGATCTGTCAGCCAACTGGATTGTGATCAAGGTGCACTTTAGCTCCCTAAATCACAAATGGTCAAAAATAGTAGTGGGTGCTAAATTAATGGATGAACCTAAATCAGGCAAGGCCGGTCAAAAGGAGCATCCTGCAGCAAATAGGGAATGCGTTGGGCTCCCAGGTTTTTCTTCTTTGGAGGTAGGTGAGACAAAATGAGCACACTGGCTTCTTTGGATAGCGCCACCTAATTGCCTTCCTAAATTGTCTCTTAGGTGTACAATAGTCTTCAAAGAACTTGGAAACTGTAAAAATGTGATCAATAGCATTGAGGAGTGGAACCTTAATGTGAATATCATTGAGTATTTCCTTTAAATTCTCATTGCTTTTGATTCCCTTTGTCTTTCCTTTAGGTTAACGACTTAAGGCTCCAAGGAAGGGTAAAAGGATGTCAGCCATCTCAGTGATTGGTTCTTTTCCTTTGGATCTCATCTCCTTAGGCTACTCCTTATCAGAATAAGAATGGGAAAAGGAGCTAGCCTGAGGGAATTGAGAAGTGTCCTAGCTTGCCTGTCTATGTGGTGGGTCCTTAATAGTCCTTCCACTTCTCATTGTTATAGCATTTGCATCGGCATACTGCTTGTGATGTAGGGAAGGAGCAGAATCGGTCGATGTGGGCAACAGAGAAATGACCTGAGGCTAAGCATATCCAGGAGGTGCCTAGTATATAGTGTGTACCTGTCTTGGTGGTAAATGGAACCTAGGTGGGTCACCCTGGTTCTACATATGTCTTGGGATCGGGACAAGCTTGGGGCAAAGCTCCCTGCAATCTATTCTCCTATAAGCTCAGCACTTGGTTGGAAAGTGCATGTATGAGGCCCAAATGTTGTTCCAACATCTGTTGCATATTTTGTTTCAACTCCTCCACCCGGTCGGGCCATGGTGGAGGGTTACTGCTTGGGCTATGTGGGCATTTCATTCTCATATTGCCTGGGTTGTTGCTGTGGAGTAGGAGCAGATCTCTGTGTGTTTCCAGCCCAGGAGAAATTTGGATGCTGGTGCTAACTAGGGTTACATATCTTTGATGAAGGGTTGTTAAGCCCACATCCTTGAAGAGGATTGACATCCTCATAGATCGAAGATGCTTAAGACATATAATCATCATATTAGTCAAGGCTGACATCCTCTCTGTAGGTGTAACCTTGGTCAATAAGAGCCAACTCCAAGTTGTTCACAGGTTCACTATATGAGGGAGACCATGAAAGAGCAAAAGAAGGAGGAGGAATGGAAGCATCCTAAGTGAGTAGATGAGGTCTAGAAGGAGGAGCACGAGGTGAAGACAAAGAATAGACAGATGCAGCACCTGATCTTGTTAGACAAGAGCGACTGAACTCATCAAAGTTCTTGTGCAACAGATCCACACTATCCAGTTTCTTCATGATAATTTCCATGTCAGCTTGGGCTAAATTAGCCTGGGCTTCGTGGACTGATACCTTTTGCTAGGCAGGGTGCATAAATTGGTTCATGGAGGTTGTGTTCAATGAATTCTCTGCCAAGGATTCAAACAACTCAAAGGCACCTACCTCATCCTTGGCAAGGAAGTTCCCACACTAGATGCATCGGCTAAACACTGATGTGTCTCATCTAGTCAATGATAGAAGATCTGGGCAAGGTGCTAATGAGGCACCCCACTGTGAGGACACTTCCAGAGAAGGTCATGGAAATGCTCCCAGGCCTTATGCAACTATTCACCTTGCCATTGGGTGAAAGTTGTGACCACTTCATCACATTTGTTCAACCAATCAGAAAGAACTTTTGAAGTAATTCTCTACATAGTTCTATTTGGAGTGTAGGATCAGTGTTTAAAAAGTATTGTGTTGTAATATAGCTGAAAATGCATTCAAAATAGATATAATTTTATTACTCGAATTTGAAGTCCGAGGTCAAACACAGGGAGCAAATTGGTATTTAGAAATCAAGATCATAATTCAGAATTTAAAAGAATATGCAATAATATCAGTATCAAAGTGCAAAAATAAGGGAGTAAATGGTGATGTAGATCACCAAATACTCCTACATTGTCAACTAAGGAACTCAATGTATATGAATATGAATTAAACTCAATTTGGATGTCTAATTTGTAAATCAGATGACTTAAATGTCTGATGCTATGCTACTCTTCCTTTCTGATTTCTTCTTTCTTTGCTTCCCTTCTATGGCTCCTCTTCTTTATTTCTTTAACTCTGCCTTTCTCTTCTTTCTCTGCTGCCTCCTCTTCTCTTCTTCTTTTTCCTTCAGCTTCTTTTTTCTCTGTCATCTGCCTTCTCTCTTCCTTTTCCTTTCTTCTGCCATGACCCTTACCTTCTTTTCATCCTCTTCAGGCCTTCACTTCTTTTTCTTCAGTTTCTGACTTAGCTTCTCCTTCTCTTCAGCCTACAGCAAAACCTACCCCTACCCGCGTGCGGCTCTCCTCTCTTTCTCTCTTAGGTTTCGCTCTCCCAGAGCCACACAGAAAATCGGGTTATCGGGTCAGGTGCGTACCCGGGACCAAGCCCATCAGTGTTCGGTGTGGGCGAGGAGTGTAGGTTGGGTCGAGTCAACCACGTTCGTGTGGGCAGTGTCGCAAACGAGATTATGTTGGGTGAGAGGGACCTCACCCCGTGGATCTGAGGTGAACAAATACAGGAACAAAATCAACTTATGCGGGTGTGCGGCCTTAGGACTTTCCGAGGTGGGAGTATCCATGCACCCTTCTTCTCGCGTGCCTGTAGCAGAGGTGGCCTTCCAATTGCAGCAGCTGCTATGGCCTTTGACTGGAAATGAGAGCTTGGATTGTGTGCGAGAGTCTTCCACCCAGCCTTAGACAGGAGCCTGGAACTGAAAAGACCTGGAGTGACCTCAAGTAAGCTTGAAGCTCGCTCGCCAATGACGGATGATGACTGAAACTGAAATCACAAAGATGGCCTCATGGCCACAGCAAATCGCTCAGGGAGCGTCGATGAGGCATGGCGAATGTGCTGGGGTGGGGTGGTTGGTGTGGCATGGGGACGCTTGTGCAAGTGTGCCTAGGGCACACTGAGTGCGAAGGTGTGGGTACGTTTGGTGAGGTGCGTGACTGAGTGGAGTGGTGTGTGAAGTAGGGGGAAGTGTTTAGTGGCATGAAGGGAAGCTTATGGGCTTATCGACCAAGGGTGGGATGGCCTTTGGAGGTGGAGTGGTCTCGTCGGAGTTGGTGGCCGGAGATGAAGGAGATGAGGGTGATGGTGGTTGGCAGTGGTCGATTTTGGGAAATAGAGAGTGGAGAAGAAAGTAGAGGGGCAAGGGAACTTATGTGGGGTGATAGTTGATGAAGGGGAGACGAGGATGGCGTCGGACGCGTACTGCTGACGCCGGAGACGAAGGTGCTCAGAGAGAGACGGTCAGCGAGGATGAAGAGGGGCAAGAGCATTGGTGGGTGCTATGCGACGCGAACGAATGCAAGGAGGAAGAGTCTGCCACTGGTATTGTGGTCAGACGATGAGGGAGAGTAGGGAAGGTCGCCGTAGCTTGAAGAAGAAATTGGCCGGAGGAGAGAAGAATTTGTGAGGGTCTCCGATCGAATTCAAGCTTGGAGGAGTCGGGGCAAACTGGGCTTCTTTAAACAGAGCCTTGGAGGTCGGTTAAGGCTCTCCAGATTTGTAATCCGTTAGGACACCCATGTCTCTCATGCGTTCGCAAGAGAGATTGGGAAAGAATCTAGGATCAAAGATGGGTTCAGATTGGATGGATTTTCTCATAGAATCTCCCTTCCAATTTTGGAAGGGATTCTCTGAGCAATCAAGGAGAAACCTCCTTCCAAAGCTCGCCCGAGTAGGATTCCTCCACTATAATGGCTGGGGGACCTAATTGCAAAGATGATGAAGAAGCTAGGGGGCCATTTCTAAGGGTTTTTGAAAGATAGGGGTATAAATGTAATCAGGCTGGACCTTTTTGCAAACTAGGTCAAGGCAAACACAACTTGGGTTGAAATTTCGGTACAAACCTACTTTTGATCTAAGGAATGCAATGGTAAAGTTAGATTTTATTTTTGACAATGTTTGGCTAGGAAATTTATGCAAAAATCTAATTTAGGGCAAATATCTATCTGAGACCCCATTTTAGGTCAAGATGGGTTCCTGGGCAAATTAAAGGTTCTAAACCCTAGAGAATATTTTTCTATGATTTTTAGAGTGTTTAGGTGAATTTTATCCTAACCAGAACCTTGGTTAATCAAGTGGGTCTATTTTAGGGTTTCAAGTCATTTAACTCACAGGACTTACACAAACCCTTTTCTGTATGATCCAACTCACTTATTATCTTATTAAGACCCTTTGACCTTTGTTTACCCTTGAGAAAACCCGTTGTTGTACTGCATTGGTAAAATTGCAATTTTAGCCCTAGTTTTTTTTTTACTCTCAGAAAGGTTATGTAGTGAATTAGGACCTTCAGTAGGTTATGTAGGACCATTTATTCTCTTAATTGGGTCAAAATGAGCTAGTTAGGGCTCATGATGGTGCTCCTATCATACCCTATGCCTAGCTTTTGCTAGTCCCTTAGCAAAATTTTAAGGTTTTAGCTTTGATTTCAGACCATGTAATCTTTTTGATGCTCAAAACTGTGATGTGTGCTTTCTTTTGTAGATTAGGTTAGAATGCTAATAGTAGGCCTAGAGGTACTCAAGTACCAATCAAGATCTGGACCTGACCAGCTCTAGCCTCAATCTAGTGCGAAGGTTTTTATGGCCTACAGGAACTATCCTAAGGTTTGTTGAACTCCATGGTTAAAGCACCCGTGCCTGTAACATATTGTAGCCTTGGTTCAGTTTGCAGTGTGTTTTTCTAAGAGGGAGATAGAGGAATTTTCCTTATTTGGAGAGTTTTCTCTCTCTTTTCTTTTTATTTCTAGCTTTGGATTGGCTTTACAACATGGTCTGTATCGGATTCCTAGTCCCCATCATCAATTCTCAAAGGGTCCCTGGCAATCGATGCTTCATGATAGCACCACCCATGGCAACCCCCAGAACCCTAGCTTTCGAGATTTCGAGATAATCCCGCCCATGGTGTTCTGTAGCTAAATCTAGACCCTAGCAATCGACATTTCATGATAATGCCGCCCATGGCATCCGAACGAGCACAGGGTGCTTACATGTCCCCGGTAGGATATGTAGATATCCTAGGAGACAAGTACTGAGGAGACGATATGTTATTGCGCATCTTTGAGGGGAATTTCCCACCTCTCTATGCCGAGAACTTGTCCAAATCAACTTGTGTTGATCGGTCGCTCCTAATCTGGGTGACTTTTTCAAAATAATTTAAACACATTTGCATGATTTTGATACTTATGTGCACTGAACCAGACTATGTGTGGATTAGGGTGCTTAGGTTACCGAGTCTCGCAAACCAAAGGCCAATTAGTGAGGTTGAGTACTCCTTAAGCCTTAGACCTATTACTTAAGCATCTCATTTTCCCCACCCTCTTGAGGACTATCCAGATCTTAGCGAATACATGAACTTTTAAGCCTGGGAGTATAGCCCAAGAGGCCTAAAATCAGCATTCCTACTAATCTCTTCTATGTTTCATTAGCACTTTTTTCCTTTTTTTTCTTGATATGGTCTAAAACTTTGTTAATTCCTTAATTTCTTACTATTGACTATCTCTTTTCTTTTCAACTTGTGCTCCTTTTTGACATTTTTAACTTCTCCCCTTTTTCTCCTCAAGATTTGTATGGCCTCAAAATTTTCTCTCCTCTCAGAATTTTTTTTGTTCTTTTTCAAGAATTTTTCATTTTTTTGGTATTTTTGGAATATGTGATTATTTTAATAAGAAATTTTCTTGTGAGATGATTTTCATGGCATTTTGCACTTTCATACCCCTCCATGCCTATGATTTGCAATGTCCCCATTGTAAATTAGGTGGGTTTGAGTTCAGCTTATATCATTCATTAGAATAGGTTCAGGGTGGGTGAATAGGTCGAGGTGACTGTTGCGGATGATTTCAAGCTCGGGTATGGGTACCTGAGGTGGAGTCGGCTGTTCTAATGGATGAATCCTAAAGTGCAATATGATTTCATCATAGGAATGTCAAGAAAGGTTTTGGGTTTTTCAAAAATGATGGGTTGCCTCTCGTTAAGCATTGAGTTTTACGCCATCAGCTTGGCGTAATGAGCTCAGGGAGAATGGAGGGTAAAGGATGTCTCAGCTAAATTTGTATCGGTAAGGTCAATGAATGGTTTGAGTCTCTGACCATTCACGACGAAAGGTTCTGAATCGTGGCTGAGTGGACTGATCTCGGTGGCTCCATTTCTAAAGATTCGTCAGACGAGGTAAGGTCTGATCCATTTTTATCTTAGTTTCCTTCGGAACAGTTTCAGCTTGGCATCAAAGAGTAGGACTTTTTGACCAAGGTAAAAGATCTTTCTGGATATGTGCTTGTCGTGAGAGGCCTTAACTCACTCTTTGTAAATTCGCGAGTTCTCATATGCATCATGACGTAATTCATCAATCTCTCTCATTTGAAGCTTTCTGTGGGTTCCTACCTTAGAATGATCTAGGTTGCAAGTCCACACTGCCCAATAGGCTTTGTGCTCCAATTCGATGAGGAGGTGACATGCCTTCCCATACACTAATATGAAGGGAGACATACCTAATTGGGTTTTGTGGCCGGTCCTATAAGCCCACAAAGCTTCCGGATGTCAGGATGACCAGTCTTTCCTGTAAGGTCGAACAGTAACTTGGAGGATTTTCTTGATCTCCCAATTTGATGGCTCAGCTAGACCATTAGTTTAGGGGTGGTAAGTGATTAGCCCATATTTGT
Organism: Thalassia testudinum; assembly: GCA_037157565.1. Lineage (NCBI taxonomy): Eukaryota > Viridiplantae > Streptophyta > Magnoliopsida > Alismatales > Hydrocharitaceae > Thalassia > Thalassia testudinum. Next base: position 121,787,302 of record JAZHRO010000014.1, on the reverse strand, counting down.
GGGCTATTTAAGTATTTAAGTGTCTAGACATTAAGTTAATTTTAACATTTAGATAGCATACATTAGGATGTAAATAAATTAATTCACATTTTTAGCTTAAGTGCATAATTCATGCATTTAGAATTAACCTAGGATTGCATACATTTGATTAGTTAATTAATTTGGTGCGTTACATATACTATTTTAATTAACATAGAAGTTAAGGAGTTATGTATAAATAATCCTAATTATTTTTTATTATTTTCTTCTTCTCCTTTGCAAGTAACTGCTCCATCTCCGCCTCCTCCTGCATATCAGCATTGACTCAACGGGCCTTTTGAATTTGAAATCTTTGTAGCTGTGGCTACAAAAGAGGAGGAAGGGTTGCCGTTCAGAGGAGGCCACCACCCCCTTGTTCCTCACAGCGTAGAGAACTTTGCTTCTCATCCATTCCATACCACCGGCCTCCCACCGCGGTAATGCGACTCCACCACCGTAGGAGTGTGGGGTGACAACCCATACCGCCAAGAGTCCTTGCAACTTCTCCTCCCCGCACCTCAACCCTTCCAAGTGCGCCACCATGCATGCCTCTAGTCAGCACACTTCATCTTCTGCAGTAGACCAAGCACACGCGCTGCACCTCCACCGCAGCAGGCGTGCACGCGCCTACCTCAACCGCTGCCTTCACCACAGTCAGCATCCCACCTCGTGCCATTAGACCCCACGCACCTTCACCTCTAGCACACCCATGCCCCAGCACCCATGCTCCTCCTGCCATCAAACCCCACATGCCTTCACCTCCAGCACCCTCCCTTAGCACGCCTGCCCACCGCACGCCTTCACCTCCAGCTAGCATGCCTGCGCGCTCTCGCCTAGCGCATGCACACCCCCGCTTCAACGTCTCCAGCGACTCCCTGCAGCACCTACATCAGTAAAATGCTTATTTGTGATAGTTCCTAGGCTTAGCACTACATATCATGTTATAAATATTGCATAACATGCATCATTGTGCATTTAGAGTAGTTGTATATATTTTGTGTTAATTAGGTTCTTTTTATGGTCAGGAGAGGAGATGATTTATTTCAGGGCATTGGATGGACAATCAGCCCATACAGATCTGATTAATACGACGATCGAAGTCTAACGCCTCTAAAATCGTCCAGATCGGAGTCCCGTAGCATCACATGAAGCCCGAGGAAGATCAATGGCCAGGGGGCAATGCGACATCCATACAGGTTTCGGATGGAAAATCCGACCGTACAGATGGATCCGGAGCGACGATCGCAGTCCGACATCGAAAAGTCATCCCGATCTGAGAACTGTGGCACCCTCTACAAGAAGAAGAAGACGGACGGTCCAGATGGCATCACGTGGCGCCATCCAGGCCGCCCAAACCTAGACAGCAGCCACCGCCCACTCTCCCTCATCATCTACACCGTTAATCCTAGCTGTTGGATTAAGATCCAACGGTTGGGAAGCGTCTGCATCGATTTCCTCCTCGCGATACAAAAGGTGACGTGGCGCATTGGTTGTCGCAGCGGCTTGCAAAGGAGAGGCGCGGGTATGATTCCCCGCAGCCCCTCCAATTTGCAATTGGGCGGGCGAGCTCCGCACAGCGGCAGCGCGCGCGCGCACACGCGGGCCAGCGCATTGCAAGCGCGCACGCCAGCGCACAGCACACGCGCACACAGCTGGGCGCGCGGTCAGCACGTGTGAAGAGCGGGGCAGGTGGCACGGGCGCAAGGGGTAGTTGGCGCCAGCTTTCAGTGACAAATGGACTGACCTACAGCGACGCTTATAGCCGTCGCTGTTTCAATGCAAGCCAGTAGAGCCAGCTATGGGCGTGGGTGGAGGTGAGTTGTCTACAGCAACGTTTCCAGCGACGGTCTGGAGGTCGCTAGAGGTCCATTATCCATTTTTAGCCTCCTCTCCACCACTATAAAAGGGCCTTCACCCCCTCCCTTCCAAGCCATCTCTACCTACTCTACTCCCACCTACTCCCAAGCTCTAGCAAGCCTACCAACACTCCATTAGAGCTTGTTCTCAAGCTCCCAAGGTGCCTATTAGTGCAGCGAACCTCTGCCCCACCAAATATTCCTCCAACCTCCCATCTCCCTTCATAGGTCACCTCGGAGCTGTCCTCCCACCTCCATTCCGGTATCAGATCACCTTCGTCTTCTCACCTCCATTCTGGAGCCACGCCGAAGCTTTCCTCAACATGACATCCTCCAGCATCTCACCTCTGTCATCCTGCTCCTCACCTTCCTTCGAGCTTCCGCCAGGCGCCGTCGTCTCACCGAATAGCCGATTCAGGAGATTTCCTCTCACCTCCCTCTCTTTTTTTTATGCTTTCATAGTAGATTGTAATAAACATTGGATTGACATATAAATCATTTTCGTTCCTCATCTCTATCTTGTGCTTCATTTGCTTGTCTTTTATTTCAAAAACAAAAAAAAATAACAAAACCTGAAAATACCAAACAGAAATAAAACGAAACGCGATTTTGGAGTAAAGTAAACGTCGCCTCCCTGTGTTCGACCCGAGACTCCCTTGGAGTTTCGGTATAAATTTTATCTGATCGACGTGTTTTGCAACTACGACGATGGGTTACTTGTAACCACGATTTCTAACACGCGAAGCACGCCCGACCAAGGCCGTTAGGCGGAGGGAAACTGGGAAGCTCCCCAGTGCTGCTGAGGAGAATCCTAATGGAAAAGGGATTGTCTTTAGGGAGCATGCTCAGGCGGTGACTATTCTGAGAAATGGGAAAGAAATTTCCAAACTCGATGCTCCTATAGTCTCACTCCTGACTTTCACCCCCACCGGAGAAGACTTGCCCAAATCTTCTCCGCTTGAAATCACCTCACCAGAAGAAGTTGCCGTCATTCCACCCCTTACTCGAAATGACAACCCTTCCACCCAGAGATTGAGAGTGCCCTTTCCAGAGTGCTTATCCACCTCACGGTAGACTTCTGCTGGCTCATCTGGAGCCAAAGATATGACGGATGAGATCATGGAAACTTTCAAGCAAGTGCAGAATAACCTGCCTTCACTTGAAGCTATCAGGTAGATTCCGTCTTATGCTTGCTTCTTAAAGGACCTATGCACAAAAAAGCGAAAATCTAAGAAACAGGTCCAATCAAAAGTTGTCCTGCTTGATTCTGTTAGCTCAATTGTTCAACAGGGCACACCCCTAAAACTTAAGGACCCAGGAGCCCCGTACATCTCAGTGGTTATTGGTGACTTACAGATTAATGAGGCTCTACTTAATCTGGGAGCGGGGGTGAATATCCTTCCGAGCTACATGTATGAACAACTTGGGGGTGGCAATCTGAAGCCTAGCCCTGTAATCCTTCAAGTTGTTGATCGATCACTTAAGACACTATGGGGAATTTTGGAAGATGTCCTCGTAAGAGTAGAGGATTTCTTCTTTCCCGTTGACTTCTTAGTTTTGGACACTAACCCTACAAACAAGCCAACCAAACCCTCCATCATTTTTGGCTGCCCCTTCCTTGCAACTTCTCATGCTTCAATCAATTGCAATACTAGGGCATTGAAAATGGGCTTTGGGAACAGGAAAATATCGCTTAATGTGTTTGATTCTTACAAACAAGCTAGATTTGACGATTGTTCTCAAGTTGAGGTGATAGATGACCTGATTAAACTGGCAACCCCTGCAATGTTATGTGATGACCCCGTTTAGCTTGTCATGCTAAATGAGCATTCCCATCTCTTGGAGGAATGTGAAGCGGATATACTAGAACTTGAGGAGTTGCTGAGTGTTTCTGTTGAGTCTCTTCCCCCATCATCTCCGCCTAAGGTAGATCTGCTACCTGAGATGGGGACATTTATTATGAAACCCTCAACCATACAAGCCCCTGACCTTGAGTTGAAACCCTTCCCTGACACTCTCAAGTACTTCTTCCTAGGTGCCAATGATACGCTCCCCGTTATCATTTCGACTGTGCTATCTGAGGCACAGGAGGGAGCCCTGATTGAATGCTTGTCTAGGCACAAGAAATCTATTGCTTCGAGCATTGCTGACATTAAGGGTATAGACTCTACCCTCTGCATGCACCACATTTATACTGATGATTCCATCAAGCCATTTAGGGACATGCAGAGACGTTTGAACCCTAATATGAGGGAGGTGGTTAAAAAGGAAATCCTAAGGTGGTTGGATGCTGGGATCATATATCCCATTGCAGATAGTAAATGGGTAAGTCCTATTCATGTGGTGCCAAGGAAGGCAGGGTTTAATATGGAATTTAATGACCAAGGTGAATAAGTTGTCACTAGACCCTCAACTGGATGGAGGGTCTGTATTGATTACCGCAAGCTAAACACCGCTACCCAGAAGGATCACTTTCCCTTGCCTTTTATTGATCAAATTCTCAAGAAATTGGCAGGGAATAAGTACTATTGCTTTCTCGATGGATATTCTGGTTACAACCAGGTTGCAGTCTTCCCTGATGACCAGGAGAAGACGACATTCACGAGTCCTTACGGTACTTTTGCATTCAGGCGTATGCCGTTTGGATTATGTAATGCTTTGCAACCTTCCAACGGTGTATGATGTCCATATTTCTGACATGATTGACGAGTGTGTTGAAGTGTTTATCGATGACTTCTCCATTTATGGCTCATCTTTCGACTAGTGTCTCCTACACTTGGAGAATGTGTTGAAGCGATGTAAGGAGACTGGTTTAGTCCTCAGATGGAAGAAAAGTCATTTCATGGTACAGAAACGAATTGTACTTGGGCATGTTGTGTCTGAGCGAGGTTTGGAAGTAGATAAGGCCAAGATTGATTCTATTTCCAAACTCCCATTTCCCATGAATGTCAAACAGATTAGATCCTTTCTGGGCCATGCTGGCTTTTATAGGTGCTTTATTAAAAATTTCGGTAAAATTTCTAGGCCACTTTGTGACTTATTGGTGAAGGAATCTTCCTTCAATTTTGATTCAAAGTGTGTCGAGGCTTTTCAAACTCTGAAGGGGGCCTTGATCTCTGTGCTTATTCTCCGAGCTCCTGATTGGACACTCCCATTTAAGCTGATGTGTGATGCTTCAAATTGTGCAGTGGTAGCAGTCCTTGGACAAAGGGTTGAGGGAAGACCTCATGTGCTGCATTATGCCAGCAAGACTTTAACCAAACCACAGTAAAACTGCACCATCATTGAAAAAGAATTACTTGCTGTAGTTTTTGCTTTGGAGAAGTTTAGGTCATATCTTCTTGGGTCTAAGGTGGTTATTTTCACTGATCATGCGGCAGTGAAACATCTCATTGCTATGAAAGATTCTAAGCCACGTCTGATTAGGTGGATCCTACTCCTTCAAGAATTTGACTTGGAGATACGTGAAAAGAAAGGAGTAGAAAATGGTGTGGCTGACCACTTGTCTCGCCTTCCACTTAATGACTCTCTTTTTGAAGACATCCATGAGACATTTCCTGATGAAACCCTGATGGCGGTAACACCAATTTTACCTTGTTATGCTGATACCGTAAATTACTTGGTCACTAGAGAAACTCCTGGCTCTTGGGATGAGCAGAAAAGAAAGAGATTCATTTCCCAACTGAGATATTTTCATTGGGAAGAGCCTGAATTATTTAGAATTGGACAAGACCAAGTATTGAGACATTGTGTACCTGAAGAGGAACAACAAATTGTGCTAAGTTTTTGCCATGAACTTCATTGTGAAGGACACTTTGGCACTAAGAAAACTGCTTTTAAGGTTCTCCAGTCTGATTTTTGGTGGCCTTCGTTATTTAAGGATTCTCATAATTTTGTTAAGGCCTGTATTAGATGTCAACGGACTGGAACGATTGGGAAGAGGAATGAAATGCCTCAACACCATATTCAATCTGTTGAAATTTTTGATGTGTGGGGAATTGACTTTAGAGGCCCCTTCCCTTCATCCCATGGTTGTGAATATATCTTGCTGCCAGTTGATTATGTCTCCAAATGGATAGAGGCCATTCCTACGTGCACAAATGACCACTCTATGGTTGTGAAATTTGTGAATGCCAATATCATATCTCGTTTCGGCTACCCCAAGACCATTATAAGTGATGGGGGACCTCATTTCTGAAACCACCACTTCAATTGGCTAATCAGGAGTCTGGGAGTGACTCACAAGGTCACTACCCCTTACCATCCTCAGACGAGTGGCAAGGTTGAAGTGTCGAATAGGGAGATAAAAAATATTTTAGAAAAGACCATTAGACCTGATAGGAAAGACTAGTCCCAAAAGCTTGATGATGCTTTGTAGGCATATCGAATGGCCTATAAGACCCCTTTGGGTACTTCTCCCTTTCGGATTATGTATGGGAAAGCGTGCCATTTACCCATTAAGTTGGAACATAGGGCACTTTGGGCTATTCGAAGTGTTAACATGGATTTACAGAAGGCAAGTAAGGCACGACTTCTGGAATTAAATGAGCTTGAGGAGTTGAGGAATGATGCTTATGACAGCTCTCAAGCTTATAAAGAAAGAACTAATGTCTTGCATGATAAGTATATACTTTGAAAGACCTTTGACCCCAACCAACAAGTCTGGCTTTTCAACTCCAGACTTAAGCTTTATCCTGGGAAGTTAAAATCTCGTTGGGATGGGCCTTAAATAATCACTAAAGTGTTTCCGCATGGAGCTGTGGAGATTAAAAGCCCTTCCTCTTCAGCAACTCCCTTTATCGTAAACGGTTAATGGTTAAAACCATACATTACTTTGGATGGCCATTTGGTTGACGAGGTCACTCTTGAGGAGCCCTAGCTCCTACCATTCTCCTCCTCAGGTAATATCTTCCTTTAATTATTTTTGTTTCCACTGAGGACATTGTTTGAACTAAGCATGGGGGAGAGGACCTGAGGCATTTGTTTATAGCATGTCTACATTTTGCATTCATTCATCCATATTGCATTAAAAAAAAAAAATTAAGCTTAACTGGCTAGGCCCTGCATTCTTAAGCAAATCAGAACTCGTGGTTAGACTAAGTTGATTCTAGGGTCGAACTTTAGAGGCTAATGAGCTACTAGCTTTATACCTTTAAGGTCCTTTATGGAATTAAAAACTTAAGTAGGAGTTAAGTTGCAGACTAATCCTCAAAAGGTTGAGGAAGGAAAGCTAGGGATTGAGTTAAAAGGTGGGGTAGTTCCTGGAGTCTTGTTCTACCTTTTGGCTTACGGGTCCCTATAACCCAAGCATCCAAATTTCACGCAGTTGGTCTTGTGTAAGTAAGTGATCACCTTAATTCCTTTCTTAAAAGAAATTTGGTTCTCTTAATTTTGACTTAGGAGAGGCTTGAAAACATAATTTGACTGGAAGAGTTCCTGCCGCAGGAGAGGTGGAGTATATACTCACCTTGAGGATGCGATGATAACATATTACCTCCTCGGCGCTTGTCTCTTAGGATATCCATCCTACTGAGGGCATGTAAGCGCATTGTGCGATTCAGGTACCATGGGCGGCCCTATCTCGAAGTGCCGATTGCCACAGGCTTGAATTCGCTTAAGAAATCCATGGGCGATACTATCTCGAAGTGTTGATTGCCAGGAGTTCTTGGGGTTGCTATGGGCGGTGCTATCTCGAAGCATCGAAAGCCAGCACCCTTCGAAGTACGGTGATGGGGACAATGAATCTGACACAGACCATGTTGATAGCTGATCCGAGGTTAGACTTAGAGGAATCAAGCAAAAGATATATATATAAAAAACCTTTTTCCTTTCTAGGTTGGCAGTCATACCAACCTCAAATAACTCAGACCAATGCACATGCATGGATGCTTTAATCTCAGGGATCAATAAACCTTAGGATAGAGTCTAAAATCAAGGGAACTTGTGCCTGCAACTTGTCTTTAGCTGACCTAGTCTGTAACATAGCAACTACTTGGGAACCTTAGGTCTAAAGTTTGAACTTATCATGTTTCTAATGGAAGAAAGTTTGGGTTGGTTAGTCTACTTGGAGTGCTAGGTTTTTGCTTGGATTTGCTAGGGACTAGCAAAAAAGCTAGGCATGGGGGTATTTGATTAGCCCATATTTGTGCGCTATTTAAGTATTTAAGTGTCTAGACATTAAGTTAATTTTAACATTTAGATAGCATACATTAGGATGTAAATAAATTAATTCATATTTTTAGCTTAAGTACATAATTCATGCATTTAGAACTAACCTACGATTGCATACATTTGATTAGTTAATTAATTAGGTGCATTACATATACTATTTTAATTAACATAGAAGTTAAGGAGTTATGTATAAGTAATCCTAATTATTTTTATTTATTTTTTTCTTCTTCTTCTCCTTTGTAGGTAACTGCTCCGTCTCTGCCTCCTCCTCCTGCCCATCAGCATTAACTCAACGGGCCTTTTGAATTTGAAATCTTTGTAGCTGTGGCTACAAAAGAGGAGGAAGGGCTGCCATTCAGAGGAGACCACCACCCCTTTGTTCCTCACTGCATAGAGAACTTTGCTTCTCATCCATAACATACCACTGGCCTCCCACCGCGGCAATGTGACTTCACCACCGTGGGCTTGTGGGGTGATAGCCCACATCGCCAAGAGTCCCTGCAACTTCTCCCCATGCCTCAACCCTGCCAAGCGTGCCACCTCGCGTGCCTTCAGCCAACGCACTTCATCTTCTGCAACAGACCACGTACACGCATTGCACCTCCACCGTAGCATGCGTGCACGTGCCTACCTTAATCGCTACCCTCACCTCATCCAACATCCCACCTCACACCATCAGACCCCACGTGCCTTCACGTCCAGTGCACCCACGCCCCAGCACCCACGATTCCTCATGCCATCAGACCCCATGAGCCTTCACCTCCAGCGCCCTCGCCTAGCTTGCCTACCCACCGCGTGCCTTCACCTCCAGCCAGCATGCCCACGTGCTCTCGCCTAGCACACGCACACCACCGCTTCAACGCCTCTAGCACCTCCCTGTAGCACCAGTAGCCGGCACCATCAGACCCCGCGTGCACCCATGCTGCCTACAGAGCGCCTGCCCCTCCACGCGCCAATGCCTCCTCGCGCTTGCAGTGCCTACAGCGCCCGTGCGCCACCCCTCTTCACACCTGTAGCAAGAGTGGCTAGCAGTAGCAACTTCCATCGCCATCACTTCTCACCTCCATCCGGCCGACTCCAGCTGTCTCGCAACTTGCCACCGCCACCGTTGCGGAGCCCTCACTCTGGCCAACCAACGCCTAGAAGAGTTCCTCAAACGAACCTCTCTCCCATGCACGAGGAGAGAGGTAGAATCCTCTGTTTATGGTGGAATTAATATTTACATTTCATGCCATTGCAACAAAAATGAATTTTGATTTGTCATTATTTTATTGTGGTTAATTTATGCCTTCATTCTCATGCTTCTAGAGAATTGTTAAGCCTTATTGTTCATCTATATGTGCATTGAATTTAATTTTGAATTACATTTTAGTATGCATGCAAGTGAATAGTGCATGGCATACCCTTACACATGGATAATTTTCTAACATAAAAATTACATTAACACCCCTTGACTTCTCCATAAATTTAAGGTTTACTTTCATAACTACACAGGCATTGTTTGATTTGATGAATAGTTCAGCGAACTTGATTTCAACCTAATTGCAAGTTTAAATAAGTCATTGTCTCCCTGTGGACACGACCCATCTCCTGTGAGTGGTTTAATTTTAATTTTAATTATTTTGTTAAGTAGTTTTCCACCACTTTGATCCTACAATGACAAATCATCTTAATAACATTATTCGAAAGCGAAAACTGACTTATCAATAAGGAGTAGAGATTTGGTGTGACACCCCATATTTGGTCATCAGTGACCTGAACTAAGCAGTAGTGAAATGGGTCCCTCCATCAGAGATTATAGCACATGGAATCCCGAACTGCGAAAAGATGCTCTGATGAATGAATTTGATAACCACCTTATGATCATTGGTTTGAGTCGGAATGGCTTCGATCCATTTGGACACATAGTCAACAACGAGCATAATGTACTTGAAGCCATCCAAAATAGGAAAGGGTCCCATAAAATCAATCCCCCAGACGTTGAAGATTTCGCATATAAGAATTGGCTGTAAGGGCTTCATATCACGGTGACTCATTTTGCCTAAGGTCTGGCAACGAGTGCATGCCCTACAGTGATTGTATGCATCTTTGAAAATCGTGAGCTAGTAGAAGCTGCACTGGAAAACTTTTTCTGTAATTTTTTGACCTGAAAAGTGTCGACCGCATGCCTGGTCATGGTAGAAGGACAAGATGTCTAGAATTTTCGCTCTCGTGACACATCGTCAAATGATTTGATCAGCACCAATGCAGAAAAGATACTTGGCATAGGAAAGAAATTTGTCTTTCATGGCCTTCGGCCAATCGGATGGGATTTGATGTAATGCCAGGTAGTTTACTAGATCAGCAAACCACGGAAGCCCTGTACTGATGGTCAGTTGGTGCTCATCAGGAAAATGTTCTGTGATGGGTCTGGAAGGGTCGATAATATCAAAAGGAAGGCAAGACAAGTAATCATCTACCACATTCTATTTTCCCGCTTTGTCTCGAATCTCAAGGTCAAATTCTTGCAACAGCAAGATCCAACGGATTGATCAAGGTTTCGCATCCATCTTCGCAAGGAGATGCCTCATAGCTCTGTGATCAGGGTAAATGATAACACAGGAACCCAAAAGATATGATCTGAATTTTTCCAGGGCAAATACTATGGCTAGCAGCTACTTCTCAGTAATTGTGTATTTAAGTCGAGCTTCGTCAAGTTTCATGCTAGAGTAGTAGATGACCACGGGTTTCCCGTCAATTCTTTGCCCAAGTACCGCTCCTACAACGAAAGCAGACGCATTGCACATGATCTCAAAGGGTTGAGACCAATCAGGGGACTGTAGGAGCGAAGCTTGGGTAACTCGATCACATAGGGTTTCAAATGCTTGAGTGCATTCCTTGGAGATTTTGAAAGGAACATCCTTAGATAGTAGAGTGGTTAGGGGGCACGTGATCTTTGAGAAATCAGGAATGAATCGACGGTAAAAACTGACGTGCCCTAGAAAAGATCAGATGTCCTTGATCAAGCTAGGCATAGGGAGTTTGGGAATTAGATTCACCTTGCTCAATTGACTTGGATGCCTTTTTCTGATATGAGATGTCCTAGGACAATTCCTTCAGGCATAATGAAATGGCTCTTTTCCTAGGAAAGAACCAGATTCATGTCAATGCACCACCTGAGGATCTAGACTAAGTGTAACAGGCAATCGTCAAATGATTCGCCAAATACTGGAAAGTCATCCATGAAGAATTCTAGATAATCACCTACCATATCTAAGAATATGGCAAGCATGCACTGCTGAAAAGTAGCGAGTGCATTGCAGAGACCAAACAGCATCCTTCGAAATGCATACGTCCCAAAGGGGCAGGTGAAAGTGGTCTTTTCTTAGTCCTCAGGATGGATTGCCACCTGGTTATAACCGGAGTACCCGTCCAAAAAGCAAAATAACCTATTTCCCGCTCATTTCTCGAGGATCTGATCAATAAACAGTAGGGGAAATGATCCTTCCTTGTGGAGGTATTGAGTCTTCTGTAATCAATGCAGATTCTCCACGAATTCGCCACATGGGTCGGTATGATTTCTCCTGCTTCAGTCATGATCACGGTGAGTCCTGCCTTCTTAGGCACAACCTAGATTGGACTCACCCACCAACTGTCGGAGATCAGGTAGATGATCCCAGCATCTAACCACTTGATGATCTCCTTTTTCATGACCTCTTGCGGATTAGGATTCAGACATCTCTACATTTCACGGGAAGGTCGTGTGCCCTCTTCAGTATAGATGTGGTGTGTGCAGTAAGAGGGGTTGATGCCAGGCAAATCATCGAGAGTCCATCCAATGACTTTATGATGTTGCTGGCGAACAGCAATCAGACAGGATTCCTGATCAGGTGAGTCTGGAGTTGATAATCACAGGAAATGTCTGATTGGAACCCAAAAAGGCATATTTTAGATGATCAGGAAGAGGCTTAAGTTCAAAAATGGGGTTATCAATAGCATCCGGTGGTTTAGGGTGTGTGTCAGGAGCAATGGAAGGAGTTATGGATGTGTCTATGTCAAGTTCAAATTCCTCTGATTGCAGGTTTTGATCCTCTTGTGGTTGATCAAAAGTAGTCAAGTTTTCCTCAATATACGGATCATCAACCACAACCTTGATATCACATATCTGTTCTATAACTCCACAATTAATCCCCAGTTGGGCCTTAAAGATGTCAATCTTTACTGTTTGGTTCCCAAATTTTTGTTCAATTTGGCCCTCTTCACAATTAATGTTGGCCCTAGCAGTGGTCAGAAAGGGTCTCCCTAGTATGATTAGTGTATTCTTCAGGTTTTCTGGAGTATCCATATCCAAGACTACGAAGTCTATCGGGAAATAGAAATCCCGAACCCTAACAATGACACCCTCAAGAACTCCTCTAGGTGACTTAATAGATCGATCAGCCAACTGTAATGTCACCTCTGTTGGTTTGAGCTCAGATTCCTCAAGATTGTCAAGTGGGGATGTAGGTATTAGGTTTATGGAGGCTCCTAGATCCAATAAATCTCTATCAAATTGGATATCACCAATTGTACAGGAAATCAGGGGAGTACCTGGGTCCTTTGCCTTAGGTAGGAGTTTGTTTAAAATTACAGAGCTGACTTGCTCTGACAATATGATTGGGCTCCCACTTTTGGTTCACGGCTTACGCTTAGGTGTATACGTCTTTCAGAAATCATGTGTAAGCCGGTACGTGGTGAATTGCATCCACCAAGGGGATGTTTACATGGACTTGTTCAAAGAGCTTGACCAGATCCTCCTTAGGTGCCACGGGTTTGGTTGTTCTCCTTCCCTTAGTTAAGGACTCAGGAAATGGAACCCTTGATGGTTCCTCTAGAATAGGTATAGGTTCTTGACCTGGGACAGGGGTATCTTGGATAACTATCCTAGGGCTTTGGTTACCACTACCACGCTGCAAGTGGCTTCGGTAAGGTTGGTCTTGTGTTACTTTGCCACTATGAGTTGTAACTAAATTTTTTCCTGCCTGGTTCTAGCTTGGTGTTAGTAAAATAGGTGGCTGCTACTGAAATCCCGAATATGATGTTGAAGCTTCCATCCCATCAGGCAATGGAGTAGAAGGGGCCTAATAAATCATGTGGGCTTGGCCCAGATTTGGGTTCATAACATGCCTCTAATTCAGCATGTTTTTCAGATTCAGTACAGGTTGCAAAGGGAGTGTACCAGGTTGGCGGGAATTTGCCATCTGGGCGAGTTGATTGCGAACCTATGTGATCTCGTCTTTGTGCTATTTCCGCAAAGCCGCATTCGTCTTTTGAATGTCAGCTAGAGTCTAAAGGATGAGAGTCATTTGATCTATCTGAGTTAGCACAGATTGACGGTAGGATTGGGCAGAGGCTAAGGTGGCTGATATGGACGAGGAGATTGTGGACGAGGTTGATATGGTGGTCTCTAATTCTGATTATTTCCCGCCCATAGGAAATTGGGATGATTCCTCCATCCAGGGTTATAGGTGTTAGAGAATGGGTCATTCTGGATGGCATGAAGGTCCTCGCAGTTCTGAGGAACCTCAAAAAAATCAGAGTACGAGGGTTCAGAGTTCCCCCAACTAGAGTAAGCAGGATTAGAGTTTCCTCTGGTTCTAGAGTTAGATGGGGTCGATACGGGTCCATCCCCTGAGAATATCAGTGATAGATGTTATGCATAGCTTCCCTCCTAGAGGGCGGCTGCACAAACGGGTTTTGCGCAGAGGTGACTCGCTGCAGATGTTGAGTTAGCTCATCCACCTTCTTCTCAATGATAAAGACCTTGTCCAAATGACTGGCCATCAATTCCAAGTCGATAGATGCGGACAAGCCTTGCATCTCGTGTGCTCCCCTTGGATTCATCGATGCACGGGTGTTCTCAACGATTTTGTGTGGATTTAAAGCGTATTACGTTGTAGTATAACCGACAAAACGTTTAAACAAATATAAAGAATTTTATTACTCGAACAACTAGAGTATCCGAGGTCGAACACGGGGAGCAATCTCAGTACTTTGTAAAACCAAAGAATACAACTATTAAATGCAAATATAATTGATTCAAAGAGAGAATTTTAAAAAGGATTTGTGAAAAAAAAGTAGAATTGGACGTCTGATTTCTGTATCAGACGTCTTAAATGTGATTTCTCTTTCTCTCTTCTTCTCCTTTTCTACTTCTGTATCTTCCTTCTTCTCCTGCCTTTCCTTTCTTCTTTCTTCTTCTTTTTCTTCTGATCTCTTTGCAGTCTTCACTTGGCCTCTTCTTTGTTCTTCTCTCTCTTCTGCCTTGTCTTCCTTCTTCTTCTTCTTCTTCTCGGTGAAGACTTCTCCTTTCACTGCTACACAGCCTCTTCTTTCTTCTCTTCCTGTTCTTCAGCTGCTAAGTGTTCGCTGCCACGGTCACTTCTTCCTTCCAGCACACACCACACAGTAGCAAAAACCTACCCCCGTCCCTCTACCCAATCGTCTCTCTTTTTCTCAAGCAGTTCACTCAAGCACGCTCTCCCAGAGCCACACGGGTAGTCGGGTCGGATTCGCACCTGGGACCAGGCGCACCAGCAAGTGGTGATGCTCGAGGAGTGCGTAGGTTTAGGTCGGGTCGGATCCGCCAGATCCGTGACGTCAAGTTGCGGACGAGGCGTGTGGGGGCAGTGAGGGACCTCACCCCTGTGCTTACGGAGGCAGTAAGAAAAAAACACAAAAACAATTTATATGATACCTGAGTTTTGCAATCCCACGATGTGGGACTATCTGGTCGGTCTTGCCTTCACGCGCGCCCGCAGAGCTTTCGTCACTCGATTGCCCAAGCTGATGGCTCTTCTGTGTGACTGGCTGGCCTCGTTCGCTTCGCAACCTTCGCGAGAGTCTGCTGCACCTGCAGCCTGGGAAGCCTGATGCCCGAAGCTGCTCCAAGCTCCCTGCTGCTTCGGCTGTTAATGGCGGCCGGAGCGTACACCTGACATCCAACAGAACAGCCTATTGGCCCAATCAGAATAGCTGGAAACCTTCGCCGTAGCACGGCGAAGGCGGTGGGCGATGCTGCAGGTTGCAGGTCAGCCTAGGCGGGCGTGCCTAGGTCAACCTGTGGCCGGAGATGGTGGGTTGGTTGGGGGGTGCTTGTGGAGGTCTGGAGTGGCAGTGATGGGGTGGAATGGGGTCTTGGTGGTGAGGCGAAGCTCACGAGGGGGTTGGCGAGCCGTGTGGAGGGGCGGAGTGGTGTGGGCAGCTCGCCGGAGGGCGGTCGGAGGCGAGAACGATGGAGGTGGTTAGGTACTGTCGAGGGGTAATCAAGTAAAATAGTAGGGGGAAAAGAGAGAAGAGAGGATGGAGAATGTATCTGGGGTTGTCTGGAAGGAAGGGAGGCGGTGGAGAGGACGGCTCGTAACTACCGTCGTCGGGGAAGAAAGACCCTAAGGGAGGAAGCGGCGACGAAGATGAGGTCAGGAGCACGCGCGCGGGGTACAGCGCGATGCGGGAGGAAGAGGCGGAGAGGACTCTGCTGCTGGTATGGCAACAGAGCGACGAGGAGGGGAGGAGGTCGCCAGAGCTTGTGGGTCGTTTGGCCGAAGATGGGTGAGAGGGAATTTGGAGGGGATCTTCGTCAAAATCAAGCTTGGGTCCTGCGGCAGGGTCTGGGGGGTGTTTTATAGGTGCTGGCCGCTCCTATCAGCGCGTGGAGAGCGCGCAATTAGGTCTGCCGGCTCACCAGAGTTGGAAGGAAGGTGGATACCCAAATCTCTCGTGCGTTCGCACGAGAGATTGGGTTCACACCAGCGATTGTAATTGGCTTTAGAAGGAAGGGAATTCCTCAGAGAATCCCCCTTCCATTTCTGGGAGGGAATCTTTGAGGGATTAGAGAGCAATCCCTCTCTGAACCTCGCCGGAGCTCGGTTCTGCCCTAACAATGGCGGCAGGACCGGATTGCAAAGGGGGCGAAGAACTTGGGGGACTCTTTGCAACGATATTCAGAAGATAGGGACCTATTTGTGATTTGGGTGTACTAAATTGCAAAGTAGGTCAAGATGACCTCCCCTTAGGTCAAAATTTTGGTATGAACCTAATTTGGACCTAAGGAATCCAATGGAGAAGTTGGATTTCAGGTTTGACCTCGTTTGACTAGACATTTTGCGTAAAAACCCAAATTTGGTTAATTGAGGAGCTAGGACCCTAATATAGGTCAGACTAGGTTCCAAACGCCAAATTAAGTGTTCTAAACCTTAGAGGATGTTTTTCCATGATTTTTAGAGGGTTTACTCGATTTTTATCCTGATCAAAACCTTGTTAATTTAAGCAGGTCTGTTTTAGGGTTACCAAGTGTCATTTAATTCTTAGATTGCACATAAACCCATTTCTGATTGACTCAACCCTCTTTTTATCTTATTTAGACCATTTGACCTATGTTTTGCTTCTGAGAAATCCCATTTATGTAATGCAATGGTAAAATTGCAGTTTTAACCTTTATTTCATGTTTTCTTCTCAGAGCACTTGTTCCTTCAGTTAAGCCTTCTTCTAGGTTATGTAGGAGCTTTTATCTTCTTTATTGGGTCAAAATGAGCTAGTTATGGCTCATGATGAGGCTCTCATCAACGGGCGTTCGTCCGGTCGAATAAGTCCATGGAGTCATTATTGATGGAATTCTCGTACATATTCTCAAGAATCTCCCACACAGTGTCTTCGTGTTGACCCATGATATTTCCTCTGCAAGTTGCATTGACGAATAAGCGGATATCTTTACGTAGTCCCTGGTAAAAGGACTGGACTTGTTTCCATTTAGGAACTCCATGATGGGGGCACTTTCACATGAGATCCAGGAAACAGTCCCATGCTTCATGAAGTGGCTCTCCAGGCTGCTGTGTGAAGTATGTGATCTAGTGTCGTAAATCATTCATCCGACCAACTGGGAAGAACTTTTTCAGAAACTCGGATTGTAGTTCAACCCATGTGTTGATTAGATGCGTTTGAGTCTGATACCAGTGAGCTGCTTTTTCCATGAGAGAGGAGAACATCTTCAAGAGAAGAATATCTTGATTTTGGACATCTGACTAGAAGGTCTGGGACAGATACTTGAGTTGTTTGATGTGTTGGAAAGGATCCTCGAAATTGAGCCCATGAAATTTTGGAATAACATGAATCATGTTGGGCTTGAGTTCAGAATCAAGACCTCCAGATGGGATTTGGACTCGAGGTTCGATTGCCACCACATCGGGATTGTAATAAATCATTATGGCACTGAAGTTGGCTCTCAAGGTTATTCTCTTCTTCTACGGGTTGTGCCTTGATGATGGAACAAGGAGAATTGGGTTCAGATGAATCAAAGGAGATGACTATGTGATGGGGTTGCTGCACAAACATGGAAGTCGAGGCCTGGCCTCGACGAGAGTGAATGACTAAAGAAGGCCTCAAGGATGGTCTTAAGGATCTCCTACCGAACATGCACCGATGGTCTGGATGAGAGTAGAATGTGATGGACCCAAACAAGACACCCAAAAAAATTTGATGACTATAGAGGTTTGGGGTGGATGATACCCCTTAGTTAGAAAGTCGTCCACCTAAAAAATACTTGGGCAGCCAGAGAGGGAGAGTCCTGCAAAGACCCCTACACGGTAGAGCACCCCCACGAGTTACAGGGTTTCCTCCACCTGACCTCTCTTGTCACTGATGTTCCAGGTAGACCAGAATGGGGACTTGACCTCCTAAGTCTACTAGTTTTAATTAAGAGAAAGGGCACGTAAGATTTCACTTGAACTTTATGTATTGAGTGTGCAAAGTGACTTAATTTCAAGCTTGGTTGACCTAACAAGGTGGGTCATCTTCACCTATTTGTCCTTTGAGAAGTTTTAGGTCCCTTCTTTTAGGATTCAAGTGAGATTTAAGAGCCTAAATTTTATGGTTTGCTTGAATAAATCACTTCAACCAAGGCTTAGGGAGACATCTTTTTGTAGATTTGATTCTTGCTTACGAAGGTGTGTCTCTAAAACCCTAAATTGAAATCCTTAATTTGGCTCTAATCTTGGTCCAATTTAGTTTGCCAAATATGATATCTAGGGCTTGAAAGAAGAATGTGGTAGCCCTAGTTACCTTAAAAGGTTGCACAAATTCTATTTGTTTGTTGAAATCAAATCAGGCAACTTGATGAAATAGCTAAGAATGTAAAGCAAGTAGCCCTAATTGATTTTGCTTTTTTTTCTTTTTTTTTTTTAATGAGGGGCTTAAGAGAGAGAGTAATTAGGAGTTACCTGCCCCGGCGTGTTTGATGTGCAGCTCTCTTTCTTTGAATCCTGTCCCTAAAACAACCACAAAAGGGAGATATAGTAAGTTAGTACCAAATTAGAAATTGTAATCAAGAATTCTAAATTGCTCGTTGCTCCCTTGCAACAGCACTAAAATGTTTGGAGCACTGGATCGATGGTTAAAAAGTATTACGTTGTAATATAGCCGAAAAAGCGTACAAAATGGATATAATTTTATTACTCGAATTTTGACGTCTGAGGCCGAGCACAGGGAACAAATTGGTATTTAGAAATCAAGATCACAATTCAGAATTTAAAAGAATATGCAGTAATATCAGCATCAAATTGTAAAAATATGGGAGTAAATGGTGATGTAGATCACCAAATACTCCTACATTATCAACTAAGGAACTCAATGCATATGAATATGAATTAAACTCAATTTGGATGTTTGATTTGTAAATGAAATGACTTAAACGTCTGATGCTACAGTGCTCTTCCCTTCTGATTTCTTCTTTCTCTGCTTCTCTTCTGCGGGTCCTCTTCTTTCTTTCTCTAACTCTGCCTTTCTCTTCTTTCTCTGCTGCTTCCTCTTCTCTTCTTCTTTTTCCTTCAGCTTCTTCCTTTTCTGTCTTTTGCCTTCTCTCTTCCTTTGCCTTTCTTCTTCCTTGACCCTTAGATTCTTTTCGTCCTCTTCATGTCTTCACTTCTTCAGTTCTGACTTAGCTTCTCTTTCTCTTCAGCCTGCAGCAAAACCTACCCCTACCAGCAGACGACCCTCCTCTCTTTCTCTCCTAGGTTCTACTCTCCCAGAGCCACACAGACAATCGGGTTATTGGGTTAGGTGCGTACCCAAGACCAAGCCCACCGACGTGCGATGGTGGGCGAGTGTAGGTCAGGTCGAATCAGCCAGGTCCACATGTGTAGTGCTACGGATGAGACCTGATCGGGTGAGAGGGACCACATCCCATGGATATGAGGCGAACAGATACACGCACAAAATCAACTTATGCCGGTGTGCGACCTCAGGACTTTCCCAGGTGGGACTATCCGTGCACCCTTCTTCTCGCACGCCTGCAGCAAAGGTGGTCTTCCAATTGCAGCAGTTGCTACGGCCTTCGACTGGAATTGAGAGCCTGGATTTGTGTGAGAGATTCTTCCGCGCAGCATGGGATAAGAGCTTGGAACTGGAAAGACCTGGAGCGACCTCAAGCAAGCATCAAGCTCACTCAACAATGGTGGATGATGCTTGAACCTGAAATCACAAAGATGGCCTCGTGGCCATGTCAAATCACTTAGGGAGTGTCGTCGAGGCATGACGAATGTGCTATGGTGGCCGACATGGCATGGGGATTCCTGTGCGAGCGTCCCTAGGGTACACTAAGTGCGATGGTGTGGGTGTGTTTGGTGAGGTGCGTGAGTAAGTGGAGTGGTGTGTGATGTGAGGGGAAGTGTTCAGTGTCATGAGGGGAAGCTTATGGGCTTGTCGACGAGGGGTGGGATGGTCTATGGAGGTGGAGCGGTCTCGTCAGAGTTGGTGGCCTAAGATGGAGATGAGGGTGATGGAGATCAGCAATGATCGATTTTGAGAAATAAAGAGTGGAGAAGAAAGTAGAAGGGGAAGGGAGCTTATATGGGGTGATAGTGGATGAAGGGGAGACGAAGATGGCGTCAGATGCGTACTGCTGACGTCGGAGATGAAGGTGCTCAGAGAGAGACGGTCGGCAAGGTTGAAGGAGGGCAGGAGCGTCGACGATTGCTGTGAGACGCGAATGGAAGAAAGGAGGAAGAGTCTGCCCCTAGTGTTATAGTCAGACGACAAGGGAGAGTAGGGAAGGTCGTCGGAGCTTGAAGAGTGAATCGGCCGGTGGAGGAGAGAAGAATTTGAGAGGGTCTCCAGTCGAATTCAACCTTGGAGGAGTCGGGGCGAACTGGGCTTCTTTAAATAGAGCCCTGGAGGTCGGTTAGGGCTTGGGAAGCAAGCTTCCCAAGCAAGGAAAGCTAGCTAGAGTTGGAATCCGTTAGGACACCCATGTCTCTCATGTATTCGCAAGAAAGATTGGGAAAGAATCTGGGATCAAAGATGGGTTCAGATTGGAGGGATTTTTTCAGGGAATCTCCCTTCCAATTTAGAAAGGGATTCTCTGAGCAATCAAGGAGAAACCTCCTTCCAAAGCTCACCTGAGTAGGATTCCTACGCTATAATGGTGGAGGAACCTAATTACGAAGACGATGAAGAAGTTAGGGGGCCATTTGTAACTATTTTCGAAAGATAGGGATACAAATGTAATTAGGTTGGACCTTTTTGCAAACTAGGTCAAGGAAAATTCAACTTGGGTTCAAATTTTGCTAAAAACCTAATTTGGACCTAAGGAATGTAATGGTGAAATTGGATTTTTTGCTTGACCACTTTTGATTGGGAAATTTATGCAAAAACCTAATTTAGGGCAAATATCTATCTAAGACCCCGTTTATGGTCAAGATGGGTTCCAATGGCCAAATTAAAGGTTCTAAACCCTAGAGAATATTTTTATATGATTTTTAGAGGGTTTAGGTGAATTTTATCCTGACCATAACCTTGGTTAATCAAGTAGGTCTATTTTAGGGTTTCAAGAAGTCATTTAATTCATAGGACTTACACAAACCCTTTTCTGTCAGATCCAACCCACTTATTATCTTATTAAGACTTTTTGACCTTTGTTTATCCATTGATAAAACCCGTTGTTGTACTGATGAGAGCCTCATCATGGGCCATAACTAGCTCATTTTGAGCCAATAAAGAAGATAAAAGCTCCTACATAACCTAGAAGAAGGCTTAACTGAAGGAACAAGTGCTCTGAGAAGAAAACATGAAATAAAGGTTAAAACTGCAATTTTACCATTGCAGTACGTAAACAGGATTTCTCAGAGGAAAAACATAGGTCAAATGGTATAAATGAGGTAAAAAGAGGGTTGAGTCAATCAGAAATGGATTCATGTGCAATCTAAGAACTAAATGACACTTGGTAACCCTAAAACAGACCCGCTTAAATTAACAAGGTTCCGGTCAGAACAAAAAGCAAGTAAACCCTCTAAAAATCATGGAAAAACATCCTCTAGGGTTTAGAACACTTAATTTGGCCTTTGGAACCTAGTTTGACCTAGATTAGGGTACTAGCTCTTCAATTAACCTAATTTGGGTTTTTACGCAAAATATCCAGTCAAACGAGGTCAAACCTGGAATCCAACTTCACCATTGGATTCCTTAGGTCCAAATTAGATTTGTACCAAAATTTGGACCTAAGGAGAGGTCATCTTGACCTACTTTGCAATTTAGTACACCCAAATCACAAATTGGTCCCTATCTTTTGAATACCTTTACGGAGAGCCCCCTAGGTTCTTTGCCTCCTTTGCAAACCGGTCCTGCCGCCATTGCTAGGGTAGAACCGAGCTCCGGCGAGGTTCGGAGAGGGATTGCTCTCTAATCCCTCAGAGATTCCCTCCCAGAAATGGAAGGAGGATTCTTTGAGGAATTCCCTTCTTTATAAAGTCAATTACAATCGCTGGTGTGAACCCAATCTCTCGTGCGAACGCACGAGAGATTTGGGTATCCAGCTTCCTTCCAACTCTGGCAAGTCGGCAGACCTAATGGCGCGTTCTCCACGCATTGACAGGAGCGGCCAGCACCTATATAAGACACCCCAGACCCTGCTGCAGAAGGCGAGCTTGATTTGGCCGAGTGTCCACCCCCAATTCGTCTCCTCCTGCCCGGCCAAAAGTCCCAGCAAGTTCCGGTGAGCCCCCCTCCCCTCCCTCTTCGCTCTGCCACAAAACCAGTGGCAGAGTTAGCTTCCTGACTTCCCTCCGCGTCGCGCAGTACCCGCGCACGTCGCCTCAGCCACGTCGTCGCCGCCGTTCTCCCCCACTGGGCGTCATCTTCTCCGACGACAGCAGGTACTGTTGTCCACCTTCCGTCCCCTTTCGTCCTTACAATTAGGTTAGAAATCCTCTCCATCCTCTCCTCTCTCTTTTCCCCCTGTTATCTCATCTGATTACCCCTCGACCGACGCTGACCACCCTCATCTTCCACATCACCGACCGACCTCCGGCGAGCCGCTTCCACCATTCCAGCCCCCCACACGGCTCGCCAACCACCTCGAGAGCTCCGCCTCACCACCAGGAAGCCATTCCACCCCATCACTGCCACTCCAGACCTCCACAAGCACCCCCCGACCAACCCACCATCTCCGGCCA
This sequence comes from Thalassia testudinum, assembly GCA_037157565.1. Taxonomy (NCBI): domain Eukaryota; kingdom Viridiplantae; phylum Streptophyta; class Magnoliopsida; order Alismatales; family Hydrocharitaceae; genus Thalassia; species Thalassia testudinum. The sequence continues at coordinate 121,764,798 of JAZHRO010000014.1, read as the reverse complement.
CAGGTTGACCTTGGCACGCACGCCTAGGCCGACCGGCAACCTGCAGCATCACCCACCTCCTTCGCCGTGCTGCGGCGAAGGTTTCCAGCTATTCTGATTGGGCCAATAGGCCGTTCTGTTGGATGTCAGGTGTAAGCCGCTGCCGCCATGGACGACCTCTAATGAAGCTCCAACGAAGCTCCAGGCATCAGGCTTCCCAGGCTGCAGATGCAGGAGACTCACGCGAGTGTCGCGAGGTGAATGAGCCCAGCACAGAGCACCAGCAGAGCCATTCGCTTGGGCAATTGCATACGAGAGTCTGCGAGCGCACGTGAAATCAGGGCAGAACGTTTAGTCCCACATCGTGGGATTGCAATACTCAGGCACGCTATAAATTGTATTTGTGCTTTAAGCTGGTTGCCTCCGTAAGCACAGGGGTGAGGTCCCTCACTGCCCACACCCGCCTCGTCTGCGGCTTGACCACGCGAACCTGGTGGATCCGACCCGACCTGAGCCCACGCACTCCTCGCGCATCACACCACCTGCAGGTGCGCCTGGTCCCGGGTACGATCCGACCCGATTATGGCTGTGGCTCTGGGAAAGCATCCATGAGCGAACTGCTTAAGAGAGAGACGCGCGGGTAGAGGGAGAAGGGTTAGGTTTTGCTCCTGTGCAGGCAGGCTGAACGCAGGAGAAGGACTTGGCCGCTACAGAAGAAGAAGAAAAGGAAGAAAGAGCAAGACAGAGAAGAAGAAGAAAGAAAGAAGCCTTTGCAGGTGAATAAGGAAAGAAGAAGAAGAAAGAGCAAGACACAGAGAAGAAGAGAGGCAAAGAAAGATTAGAAGATCAAAAGAAGAAGAAGAAGGCTTTGCAAGACAAGAAAGAAAGCAGAGAAAGAAGCAAACGAAGAAGAAAACGAGAGACTGCAGAAGAAGAAGAAAAGGAAGAAAGAGCAAGACAGAGAAGAAGAAGAAAGAAAGAAGCCTTCACAGGTGAATAAGGAAATAAGAAGAAGAAAGAGCAAGACACAGAGAAGAAGAGAGCCAAAGAAAGATTAGAAGATCAAAAGAAGAAGAAGAAGGCTTCGCAAGACAAGAAAGAAAGCAGAGAAAGAAGCAAACGAAGAATAAAACGAGAGACTGCAGAAGAAGAAGAAAAGGAGAAATACTTTTAAGACGTCTGATCTTGTAATCAGACGTCCAATTTCATATTTTTGTCCTAATTATTTTTAATTGCATACATTCACAATTGAATTGATATTTTGAGTAAATTAGAGTGTTCAATTATATTTTGACTAGTAGTTAATTCCATTTGCTCCCTGTGATTGACCTCGGATACTCCGGTCTTCGAGTAATAAAATTCTTTATATTTGTTTAGACGTTTTGTCGGTTATACTACAACGTGACATCCTTTAAACCCGCACAAAAACCTCGACAACAATTTTGGAGCCGTTGCTGGGGAGCAATGCGCGATTTACCACTAGTCTCTACATTCTTTTTATCATATTGAACACTAACTTGCCCTACTTTGCTTTGATGTGATCTTGCAGGTACTTCATGAGAAAACCTCTCCCACAAGTCAACCACTCCAGGGCTGGTAATTTCTTTTCTTCCTTAATCATCCCCTAATCTTTGAAAGACAAAAGGAAGAAAATCAATTTAGGAATCAATTGCCTTCTTTATATAGAAATCACCATCTCTAAGGCAAAACATTTCCTGATTTAGCGAAAATTTCTGCAAATTTTTTTGAAGTTGGGGTGATTTTTTTTCCCATCCCACAAATTCTTGTGCCTAATTGAAATAATGCTTAATCTCGGCGGACCACACACTTCTTGTTTATAAGTCCAAAGAGAACTTTTGAAAAAGAAAAAGAGGATTGGAAATAGAACCAAATTAGGGTTTCCACATTAGGGTCTTGAAGTGCTAGTCACACATGCCTGTGTAAAAGGAAATAAACCCTCCCACATCAGTGTGCTACCCAAGGCCTTGATTTAAGAAAGCTAAATAAGACAAATCCTAAAATTGAGCTCTAAAATCACTTGAATCTTAAAATTTTCTTTTGACCTAATAACCTGGGAGTCAAATCAGGGTGATCTCTAGGCTCTGAGCTTAGAATCATTCTACCATCTATAGGACAGGTCAGGTGAAGTTGACCCCTTGGGTCAACCAACCTCTAAATTAGGTCACAATACCAAAAACATCTAAAGTTCAAGTGAGAACCCTAAAAGCACCTTTGAAATAAAAAGTGATAGACTTAAAAGGTCAAGGTCCCCATTCTGCTTTACCTGGAATCTCAGTGACAAGAGAGGTCGGGTGGGGGAAACCCTGTAACCCGTAGGGATGCTCTACCGTGTAGGGGTCTTTGCGGGACTCTCCCTCTCTGGCTGCACAAGTAATTCTCAGGTGGACGATCTTCAGATCCAGGGGTCCATCTGCCCCGAACCTCCATAGTCATCCAAACATCTTTTGGGTGTCTTGATTGGGTCAAGAACATCTCCAGTCCTGCATCTTTTCTCTTTAGAGCGCACACACTCATTTTCAGTGGGACTCATTATTCAGATATGCTCGCTTCATAACACATCTTGAGTCAAATTCTGATCTTGATTCCACCACCTGATCCAAATATGCAGCTGAACCACCTAGGACTACCATTCAAGAAACCTGAATACCAGAGATCCATGAGAGATAAAATGATTGAGGATGCCATGAGATTTTATGAAAATGAAGAAACCTCAACAACAGTAGGAAACATTCAGGTTGATGTCCCAACAACCACAACCTTTGTCGTAACGTGTGCCCAAGTACTATTAGCAAAAGCCAACAAAGGATCAACCCGTGACTTGCTCATTACTGCATACATTGAGATAGAAAAATTGCACAATAGTGAATACCTTCAATGTATGACAACTCCTCGACTTTGGAAGCAACACCAAGATAGTCTTGAAAAACGGGAAGAGATAATGAGATTAATAAAACAAGTTATTGATCAGAAATACCCGTGTATACCAACAGAAGAGGATGAGCTATCTTGGAACAACATCGAGGATACATCTGACCTCGGGTTTGAGGCACAAAATGGTTGTGGATTCCCAACCCAGATGGAGTATAATGCACCTGATATTGAAGAAGGTTGGGAAGCTCCAAATGCAGGAAAAGACCATGATAAGCCCATTTTAGAATCCCAAGACTCCTGCAAGTATGAGAGTAGAACTGAACCTCTCGAGGGTGTAAATTCCGTCCCTTATTCTGATAAGGTGGCCCTTGAAGGTTATTCAGACCTAAAATCTAGTAATTCAACCCACATCCTAAGCCTAGAACCTAGATCTGAAACATATTTTGAAGATTTCAAGGCCCCAGATGAAGAAAATCAATCTCTTAATGAAGAATATGATTTTGGGCGTCGATTTGATGAATATCCCTCGTCAACCTCCTCAGAGGAATGAATCGATTTTGCGGAAGTCATGCCAATCTACGACACAGAAATTGAGGAGTTGGACGAGCAGGGTTTCAATTGGGTCTGCCCTACTAGCTTAGAATCTGAGCCTCTACCAGATAAGGATACCCTTTTAAGCTCAGAATTAACATTTAGGCTAGATCCCAGTCAGGCTGCTGAATATACAACATATGATTTATTCTATGGTGGAACTCATGATCTAGAATCTCATTCAAACTTTGATTTTCGCAAACTCTCCGACGATCTCGAATCTGACCATAACATCGGAGAAAATCTGTCTCCTGATTATAACATGTCAATCTTCTTTGAAGCCACCTGCTCCACATATACAGAACCAATCAAAACCCGTTCCCCACCCCAACCCGCAACCGGACTCAATTTCTATTCCGATTCACCTCTCACTGAGCCGTTTGTAGATGATTCAACTCCATATCTAGACCAGGTATCGGGTACTGATCAGACCACAAATCAGGAGCCTCCATCCTTTGATCACCTCTATAGGGATTCCACACCATACATGGATAATTTTTCGGAACCCTACTTTGACCAGGCTGATTCAACTCAGCCTGAACCCGAGTTTTCACTTCCATATCCATCAGAACGTCACTACATATGGTGGGTCCCACATCTGCTGATCTACATCCATCAACCCACCAGACTTATTGGGTTTGGGCTGCATCATCAGCCCACTGATCTGAACAAGTACCTGGTTGGACCAACCAGGCTCTTAATCAAGGTGCTTGTTTTCCAAAACTCCATTGATTTGACCACCCCCTCTCCACCCCATTTTCTGCTCGGCTGAAGGCATTAAATTTAGCGCTTAACAGGAGGCAACCCGTCATCCCAAACACAGAGACCCGTCTGATTATCCATCTGGACTCCACGTCTATTGCACCTTGAGACCAACTTTAGATAGAGGATCCCACCTCTGGTACACGTATCAGAGCTTGAAATCATCCGCATCAGTCATTTACGACCCATTCACCCACCCGATGTATCCTGTTCTAAGGCCCTGACCTCAAACTAATTCACACCCTCTGTTTACAATGAGGACATTGCAAAACTTAGGCATGGGGGGGTGATAAAGTGCATACATACAGAACCAAGAAAAAATCAGGAGTCTCACACACAAAAAAAATTTGCATATGTCAAAAACGAAAAAAAAATTGAAAAAAATTAAGAAAAAGAACAAAAAAATGGGGGGAGGGAGGAAATTTTGTGAGCCACTTAAGCATAAGGAGGAGAAAAAGAAGAAAAATGACAAAAAGGAGCACAAAATGAAAATGAAAAGAAATAGTCATTAGTAAAAGATTAAGGGGTTAACTGAAGTTCTAGACCGAATCAAGAAAAAGAAAAGAAAAGTGCTACGGAGATATAACAAGAGATTAGCGGGAACGCTGGTCTTAGGCCTTTTGGGCTAGTACCTTTAGCTTAAAAATTCACGTATCCGTTAAAATCTGGATAATCCTCAGGAGGTTGAGGAAAATGCGAAGCTTGAGTATTAGGTCTAAGGCTTAGGAAGTATTCGGCCTCGTTAGCTGACCTCTGATTTGCGGGATTCGGTAACCTAAGCACCAAAATTCACACACAGTCTGGTTCAGTGCGCATAAAACATCCAAATCACGCGAAAAGCGTTTAATGTTCTGAAAAAGTCACGTAGATTAGGAGCGGTCAATCAACACAAATTGATTTGGATGAGTTCCCAGCGTGGAGAGGCGGGGTCCTCGGTGCTTGTCTCTTAGGATATTTAAATATCCTACCGGGGGCATTTAAGCACTCTGCTGGTTCAGATACCATGGGCGGCATTATCACGAAATGTCGATCGCCAGGGTCTGGATTCGGCCACGGAACGCCATGGGCGGGATTATCTCGAAATCTCGAAAGCCAGGGACCCTTGAGGATTGATGATGGGGACGAGGAATCCGATACAGACCGTGTTGAGAAGCTAATCTGAAGCTAGAAATAAAAAGAAAAGAGAGAGAAAAGCTCTCCAAATAAATAAATTTTCTATCTCTCTCTTACAAAAAAATGCACTGCAAACTGAACTTAGGCTAAAAATGTCTCAAGCACGGGTGCTTTAACCGCGGAGTCCAACAAACCCTAGGTTAGTTTCTGTGGGCCGTAGAAACCTTTGCAGAAGACTGAGGCTAAAGCGGAACAGGTCCGGATTTTGGTTGGTACTTGAGTACCTCTAGGCCTATTGTCGGCATTCCCACCTAATCACAAAAGAAAAGGAGAACTTATCATTGTTGACAGACACTCAGGGTCTAGAATGGAAGTTAAAACTTTGAATTTTTGCTAAGGGACTAGCAAAGGCTAGGCATGGGGGTATGATGAGAGCCTCATCATGAGCCATAACTAGCTCATTTTGACCCAATAAAGAAGATAAAAGCTCCTACATAACCTAGAAGAAGGCTTAACTGAAGGAACAAGTGCTCTGAGAAGAAAACATGAAATAAAGGTTAAAACTTCAATTTTACCATTGCAGTACGTAAACAGGATTTCTCAGAGGCAAAACATAGGTCAAATGGTATAAATGAGATAAAAAGAGGGTTGAGTCAATCAGAAATGGGTTCATGTGCAATCTAAGAACTAAATGACACTTGGTAACCCTAAAATAGACCCACTTAAATTAACAATGTTCCGATCAGAACAAAAAGCAAGTAATCCCTCTACAAATCATGGAAAAACATCCTCTAGGGTTTATAACACTTAATTTGGCCTTTGGAACCTAGTTTGACCTAGATTAGGGTCCTAGCTCTTCAATTAACCTAATTTGGGTTTTTACGCAAAATGTCCAGTCAAACGAGGCCAAACCTGAAATCCAACTTCACCATTGGATTCCTTAGGTCTAAATTAGGTTTTTACCAAAATTTGGACCTAAGGAGAGGTCATCTTGACCTACTTTGCAATTTAGTACACCCAAATTACAAATTGGTCCCTATCTTTTGAATACCTTTATGGAGAGCCCCCTAGGTTCTTTGCCTCCTTTGCAAACCGATCCTGCCGCCATTGCTAGGGCAGAACCGAGCTCCGGCGAGGTTCGGAGAGGGATTGCTCTCTAATCCCTCAGAGATTCCCTCCCAGAAATGGAAGGAGGATTCTTTGAGGAATTCCCTTCTTTATAAAGTCAATTACAATCGCTGGTGTGAACCCAATCTCTCGTGCGAACGCACGAGAGATTTGGGTATCCAGCTTCCTTCCAACTCTGGCAAGTCGGCAGACCTAATGGCGCGTTCTCCACGCATTGACAGGAGCGGCCAGCACCTATATAAGACACCCCAGACCCTGCTGCAAAAGGCGAGCTTGATTTGGCCGAGTGTCCACCCCCAATTCGTCTCCTCCTGCCCGGCCAAAAGTCCCAGCAAGTTCCGGTGAGCCCCCCTCCCCTCCCTCTTCGCTCTGCCACAAAACCAGTGGCAGAGTTAGCTTCCTGACTTCCCTCCGCGTCGCGCAGTACCCGCGCACGCTGCCTCAGCCGCGTCGTCGCCACCGTTCTCCCCCACTGGGTGTCATCTTCTCCGGCGATAGCAGGTACTGCTGTCCGCCTTCCGTTCCCTTTCGTCCTTACAATTAGGTTAGAACTCCTCTCCATCCTCTCCTCTCTCTTTTCCCCCTGTTATCTCATTTGATTACCCCTCGACCGACGCTGACCACCCTCATCTTCCACATCACCGACCGACCTCCGGCGAGCCGCTTCCACCATTCCAGCCCCCCACACGGCTCGCCAACCACCTCGAGAGCTCCGCCTCACCACCAGGAACCCATTCCACCCCATCACTGCCACTCCAGACCTCCACAAGCACCCCCCGACAAACCCACCATCTCCGGCCACAGGTTGACCTTGGCACGCACGCCTAGGCCGACCAGCAACCTGCAGCATCACCCACCGCCTTCGCCGTGCTGCGGCGAAGGTTTCCAGCTATTCTGATTGGGCCAATAGGCCGTTCTGTTGGATGTCAGGTGTAAGCCGCTGCCGCCATGGACGACCTCTGATGAAGCTCCAACGAAGCTCCAGGCATCAGGCTTCCCAGGCTGCAGATGCAGGAGACTCATGCGAGTGTCGCGAGGTGAATGAGCCCAGCACGGAGCACCAGCAGAGCCATTCGCTTGGGCAATTGCATACGAGAGTCTGCGGGCGCACGTGAAATCAGGGCAGAACGTTTAGTCCCACATCGTGGGATTGCAATACTCAGGCACGCTATAAATTGTATTTGTGCTTTAAGCTGGTTGCCTCCGTAAGCACAGGGGTGAGGTCCCTCACTGCCCACACCCGCCTCGTCTGCGGCTTGACCACGCGGACCTGGTGGATCCGACCCGACCTGAGCCCACGCACTCCTCGCGCATCACACCACCTGCAGGTCGCCTGGTCCCGGGTACGATCCGACCCGATTATGGCTGTGGCTCTGGGAGAGCGTCCATGAGCGAACTGCTTAAGAGAGAGACGCGCGGGTAGAGGGAGAAGGGTTAGGTTTTGCTCCTATGCAGGCAGGCTGAACGCAGGAGAAGAAGGACTTGGCCACTACAGAAGAAGAAGAAAAGGAAGAAAGAGCAAGACAGAGAAGAAGAAGAAAGAAAGAAGCCTTCACAGGTGAATGATGAGAACCTCATCATGAGCCATAACTAGCTCATTTTGACCCAATACAAAGGATAAAAGCTCCTACATATCTCAAGGAAAAGCTTAACTCAGAGAATTCTGAGTTTGAGAAGAAAACAAGTCATAAGGGGTAAAAGTGCAATTTTACCAGTATAGTCTGCATACAGGGTAATTCAGGGCCCAAACATAGGTCAAAACAGCTTAATAAGAATAAAAGTGGGATGAGATGATCTAGCAAGGGCTACAGCACTTCCAAGGAACCAAATGATAATCTGTAACCCTAAAACAACCCACTTCAATTCACAAGGTTCGAGGCAAAGTAAAAATAGAATAAACCCTCTAAAATTCATAGAAAAATAATCTCTGGGGTTTAGAACCATCAATTTGGCCTTTAGAACCCATTTTGACCTACATTGAGAACCATGCCCAATTAATAACTTAATTTGGGTTTTTGCGCAAATTGACCGGTCAAACAAGGTTTAATATGAAAATAAAATTCACCATCAGATTCCTTAGGTCCTAATTAGTCATGTATAAAAACTTGAGCCTAAGAAGAAACCTCCTTGACCGACTTCACACTTTGGTCCTCATATATTTACTCTTTGGCCCTCAACTTTTGAACCCTCGCATTTTGGCCCCTAACTCTCCTTCGTTCTTTGCAAACAGGTCCCTCCTGCAAAACCCTGCCAGCACCATGCTCCGGCGACCTTGCGCGGAGCATGGCGCCGCGCAGGGTGAGGTGGAGGACCTGGCAAGTGTACCGGGGGTGCCCTGCGTCGTCAGCCGTCGCAGGAGCACCCCCATGGTCATTGTAGCCCCCCATACCGGCCGTGCGAACGCACGGACGGTATGGGTTCGTATTCCGACCATTCTCCGGCGAGGGAGACACGTCGTCTCCCTCCGCCTTCCTCCCTGCTTCAACCCTATAAATACCCCCCGCCGCTCCACCGACGAAGGCAGCCTGGATCTGACGGAGAAAACCCCCAGCTTTCTTCTCTTCTTTCTCCGGCAAACGCTCACCAGCTCCGGCGACTTCCTCCCCCTCCACCTCTTCGCTCTGCCGCAATACCAGCAGCAGAGACCTCCTCCCCTGCTCTTCCCGCGCCACGCCGCACCCAGCTGGCGCCTCTCCAGCCCTCTGCTCGCCGCCGCCCCTCTCTCTGAGCATCATCTTCTCCGGCGACAGTCGATACGACTGTCGCCCTGTTCCTCCCCCTTCGTCCCTGCAGTTAAGTTAGACTTACTCCCCTTCTCCTCCTCTTTCTTTCCCCGCTTTCGATTTAGTCAATTAAGCCCTCTACCGACCCTGTTCACCCTCATCCTCTCCGCCTCCGACCACCCTCCGGCGAGCCGCTCCCATCACCTCAGCGACCCACACGGCTCGCCGACCACCGCAGAACCTCCGCCTCCTCACCCTGATCCTCTTCCGCCCCTCCACTTCCCACCAAACACCCTCTGCAGATCCACCGAACACACCCACTCCCTCGCTCACAGTTTGACCTAGGACGACCAGTTAGCTCCATCTCGCCCCCTGCAGACCCCCTGACCACCTTCGCCGTGCCACGGCGAAGGTCCCCCGCCTGTCTGATTTGGCCGAGAGGCTGTTCTTCTGTGACCAGGTGACTCGCCCGCCGTCGCCATTACTGCGCAGGCAGAGCTGCTTCACCTGCAGGTGCAGGCACGCCTTCGCCCAGGGTTGACTCCCAGGTTGCGCAGGGACTCTCCGCGAAACGTCCCTGGTTCACAGACGGGGCGAAGGCCGCGCGGGAAGCCACGATCGCCCACTGCTCCATCCGCGACGCGCGCTCAATTGGGGTGGGACATTTAGTCCCACCTCGGAACCTCTCGAAGGCGCGCGGACGCATAAAGGCAAAAACTGCCTTATGCTGTTTGCCTCAGTTACCACGGGGTGAGGTCCCTCTCACCCGACCCGACCCGACTCGGCCTCGTCCGTGACCACGCTCCGCGGACCTGGCCCGACCCGAGTAGACTGACCTGCACTCCTCGCCCACCACGCACGCCGGTGGGCCTGGACCCGGGCCTGACCCGAACCCGATTACCCGGTAGCGCTCTGGGAGAGCTTCCGAAGAGTGATTTCAGAGAGAGAGATACGCGGGGGAGGGGGGTAGAGTAGGTTTTTTCCTCTTGACGAATAAACTCTGAAGTGTGCAGGCCAAAGAAGAAGAAGCAGACCCGCTGAAGAAGAAGGAGCTGCTGCACTGTAGCGAAGGCATTGTTAAGTCGTCTCAGCACCGGGGCAGACGACGGAAGGTCAGCAGCCAAAGAAGAAGAAGACCCGCTGAAGAAGAAGGAAGAGCAACGGCCATCGCGAAAGAAGAAAAAGAGAGGTCAAGGCAGGTGAAGACAAAGAAGAAGAAGGAATGAAGAGAAGCAAGAAGCAAGAAAAGAAGAAGACGATCTGACGAAAAAGAAAGAAAGGAAACAAGGAAGAACAGAAGAAGAAGAGCACGAGGGGAAAATCTGAAGAAAGCAGAAGAAAAAGAAGAAGAAGAAGAACAGGAAGAACCAAAGACAAAGAGGAAGAAAGAAGAAAAGAAGAAAAAGCCGAATTTTCATCTCTCTCTCTCTCTCTTTATTTTTGTAATAGAACTTGTATATCTCTAGAATACAACTTGCTCCCTGAGTTCGACCTCGGGAACTCTTTTATTTTTCCGAGTAAAAAATTTTATATGAAACGTTGGTAACAACCGGCTTTACTACAACGATATAACACAACCCGGTCAAACCCACGCTATCAGTGAATAAGGAAAGAAGAAGAAGAAAGAGCAAGACACAGAGAAGAAGAGAGGCAAAGAAAGATTAGAAGATCAAAAGAAGAAGAAGAAGGCTTCTCAAGACAAGAAAGAAAGCAGAGAAAGAAGCAAACGAAGAAGAAAATGAGAGACTGCAGAAGAAGAAGAAAAGGAAGAAAGAGCAAGACAGAGAAGAAGAAGAAAGAAAGAAGCCTTCGCAGGTGAATAAGGAAAGAAGAAGAAGAAAGAGCAAGACACAGAGAAGAAGAGAGGCAAAGAAATATTAGAAGATCAAAAGAAGAAGAAGAAGGCTTCGCAAGACAAGAAAGAAAGCAGAGAAAGAAGCAAACGAAGAAGGAAACGAGAGACTGCAGAAGAAGAAGAAAAGGAAAAATACTTTTAAGACGTCTGATCTTGTGATCAGACGTCCAATTTCATATTCTTGTCCTAATTATTTTTAATTGCATACATTCACATTTGAATTGATATTTTGAGTAAATTAGAGTGTTCAATTATATTTTGACTAGTAGTAAATTCCATTTGCTCCCTGTGATCGACCTCGGATACTCCGATCTTCGAGTAATAAAATTCTTTATATTTGTTTAGACGTTTTGTCGGTTATACTACAATGTGACATCCTTTAAACCTGCACAAAAACCTCGACAACATGTACTACATTGGTAAAATTGTAGTTTTAACCCTAGTTTCTTATTTTACTCTCAGAAAGCTTATGCAGTGAATTAGGACCTTCAGTAGGTTATGTAGGAGCATTTATTCTCTCAATTGGGTCAAAATAAGCTAGTTAGGGCTCTTGATGGTGTTCCCATCAAGTTCCTCCCAGGTTGCTATAGGCCTTCCAATGGTCTTGAACCGACAAGAAGCTTTATCCCTCAATGAGAACAGGAAAACCTTCATGAGAATAATCCCAATATCCACATTCCTAGGTCTAACTGTTTTTGCAATACGACCTAAGTCTTCCAAGTGCTGGAATGGATCTTCATTCGAGTTCCCATGAAAGTAAGTGTAAATCTGACTTATCACATTTGGTTTTAGCTTGAATGCATCTCCACCTACAAGCATCCGGACTTGCTGTTGCACATTAGGTGCAGCCAGATCATAAAAATCACATAGTTCTTTGCACGGGGCATGTTGCATTCTATCCAAGGTGTTGAGGATGGCCTCAAAGCATACATAATTCTGCCGATCTGAAGTAGCCATTCTAGCTCAACCCTTGACATAATTTTGTCATCATTCTCCTTAATGGGAGGAAGAGGAGGATCTTGCCTAGCCATTTGGGCTGAGGAAGAAGGAAGAGAAGAAGTATGGGAGGAGGGTGTAGGCAGAAAGAGTCGCCTACGGCTGATAGATAGTTTTTTTGGGGTAGGTTCCCAAGGGCCAACTAACTCTGGTCTAAGAAACCTTCTATCGTGGATATACTAGCTACAAGGGTTGGTGACTCAACCTAAAGGCTGAACCTAAGATAGTTGCCAAGGTTATTAATAATTCAATCATTTGAATAGGTAGGTGAGGAGTCAAGTGAGCTAACAATCCCACCTACTAGGAAACTTCTAATTGAGTTCACTTAGGTTTGATGTATGGCTCTATGAAAGATATAAACCCTAAAGTGTAAACCTAGGGTTTATGCTTGCTACTAAATTTAGGCCACTGGACCTTGATCTTGGTTTAAAATACTCACCAAAATCGAAGTAGTATCAGATCAGAATGAAAATTGACAGGAAACTTCATTCTTAAAATATCTTTTCAAATAATATTTTTCCAAGATGTTTACTAATCTAGAAAATTTTCTGAGTTTCTAAGTGATACAGGGTCAATCAATCCAAACACACCCCCTACGAATATATCAGAATGAAATAGTATCAAAGATATTACAAAAATTCTTAGAAAATTACTAGATAATATCAATTTCAGTGGATTTCAAACCCAATAAACTTTAGTTAATTTGTATATTTCTAGTGGTTAGAATAAATCTTCAAAGTCAAACGTGATTCTATTTTATGTAGTCCTAGCCCCTTCACATTATCTGAATTTTTAAAAATAACTCTGTGCCAATTTTTTCAAATAAAGGACATATTTGAAAGCTAACTTGATTATCTAAGTCCAGACCAAGTTCTAAAATTTTTGGATGTTCGAATTAACGACCATGAATTTTTAAAAATCGAAAATTATTTCTGGACGAATTTGGAGTGACGTAGGTGTGTTTAAGATAAGGTTCAAGTCAAAACAACACACCTTGAAAAGATATTTCAAAAATAACTTCCCAACAAAGCCAAATTTGAAATTTTGGATTTATTGTAGTATTTTTGAAATCTTTTTTTCTCAAAATAAAATTTCAAAGTAAACCTAACTACCTAGAGGATAAGATCCTAGCTAACATTTTTTCCTTTCTGAATTTTTTTTTCTTCTTTTTTTAGTAATAATAACTCAAATCCTAACTTAACATAGAATGTGTCCACCTAATTTTATCTCCATCGACAGGTCATCATGTGCGTAGATCTGTTGCACCCGACGAATTTCCTCCACACAAAGACAGATAGAAATATGTCAAATATCAATTTAGAAATAGCGTTGCCTCCCCAGCAACAATGCTAATTCATTGGATGCTGAGATTGAATTTAAAAGCATCGAGTATAGTGCACAAAATCAATCCCAAAAAAATTTAAAAAAGAAACTCAAAGGAGTATGCGAGATTTGAAATCTCAATACCTGACTTACTTCCAATCTAAATCAAATTCCTAAAAGCTACTAAGCATGGTGGATCTCTTACATGGTAAATACTCCTATTGTGTTCTCGTAGTGCATGATGATAGTGCAGTGCAACTAGATGTAGCAAGAATACATGTAGTGCTCATTATGAAATTTTCTGAATACGTAAGCGCTATCGAGAGTTCTGATGAATCATCGCATCATTAATTCGATTAGGAGCAATAATGCAATTTTTTTTTTGATTCTCTATCTTTGATTTTTTTGGTGCCTTTCTTATTTGTGGAAAATGGAAAGATAGTAGAATAATATCAAGTATGACAAAGGATGTAGATTAGGCACAAATGCATAATAATAGAATTCAAAATAAATAGATCATTTTATTCACCAAGGAGAAATATAGTGAATAACAAGTAGAGGAAAGATTAGAACTAGAACTTATATTCTACTAGAAGAACTATAACAACTATAACAACTAGAACAACTAGACAACTAGAAGAGAACTAGAACTACAATTAGAAATAATGTAGAAAAACTATAAGAAGAATTACTCTACTAGTAGGAGGGCACTAAGGAGCTTCTAAGGGGAAGTCATTGGTGGCCTTGGAGGGACCAACGGGAGAAGGTGGTGGTTCTAAGGAGGAAGGAAGGAGGACTAAGGGGGTCTATGAGAGGAGGGTTGGAATGGCTTTTTATAGGAGAAAGGGGGGTCTAGGAAGGGATAGAATAAAATCCCAAGTGGTGGCAAAACATCTTATCCCCTTGATCTTTCCATAAGAAAAATCAAGGGATAGGATTTTCTAGATTTAGGTGTTGGAATAGGTGTGTAGGGATAGGTTCTAAATAGGTTGAGTTGGACTAGTAGGCCATGGGTTGAGTCTAATTAATTAGGCTTTAGTCTAATTTGGTGTATGTGAGTCTAATTAGGATGGAAGGATTCTAAATAGGTTAAGGGGATCCAAATTAGGTTATGAGTAAGTTTAATTGGATTCCAACTAAGTCTAATTGAACATGTGCTCGACCGCGAAATGCGTTAAAAGATTTTGTATCATTGCAGTGCGAATCATGATAAAACAAATAACATTTATAAAGTTTTAGTGAGTACCGAGTCATTCGCAGGGAGGCAAAAACATGATTTTTATGTGAAAGCTTTCAAAAAAGTCGTTCTAAGCAAATATTTATATATTTATATATATATAGACAAGCATTCATGAGATCAAATAAAAATTTTATTGATTAAGAGGATTTCTCATAAATCTAATGTGACTATGCTAAGGAGTAGAGAGAGAGAAAGAGAGAGAGCAAGTGAAGGACAATGCTGCTTCTGGGATTCTTGTGAGAAGTACGGCAGCACTTCAAATCCAAGGCATTAGGAAGAACACTAGAGAGAAGTTGCAGAGAGAAAGAGGCTAGAGGTTTGTTCGGTGGGAGTTGCCTCCTAGTTGGGAGGCCCTAAGGCTCTTTTTATAGCTTTAATGACGGGCAAAGTGAGTATTTAGGCCCCCAAAACCATACAACAACCTTGGAGTCATCAGATTCGTCGATTGAAAGACCAATGGATTAGATCGTGCCTCAAAATAACCCTCTATGTTCCTTAAACATGTGGATTTCACCTCATGCTGACATGTGGCAGCTGTTGGGCCCTTCAATCACGATCCACGTGCCACTCGCTCTCCTCACACGTGTGATTGCATTCAATCCGAGCATTCAATCTCAGTCATCCAATCAAGAGATCGGATAGCATAAATTGCATGCTACACTACCTTAGGAACCCACATGTAGCAGGGCGATAGTTCGGGCATCGATTTGGGTGTCATCTGTACCACCGCATCCAATGCACCTCTACATGCCATGCAGTAGCATCCGCACCGTTCGCTCTGATCCAATGGCTCAATCGCATTCGTGCTCCACCGGCTGTTCGAATTTTCGCTGAGCACGAGTCGAATTCACATCAGCTGCTTGCGTGTGAGCACGCTTTCCACTGCACTACATGCACGGATTATCGCATTTCCTTATCGTTGCTCAGCTACTCTCAGTTGTTCGATGGAGATCCAACAGCTGAGTGTGACCCTCCTTTGATGAGGCGTAGCTGTGCTAGGCACATGGTCGCATTGTGGTTGTTGGACCACAACGTACGAGGAAACTTCTTCAGAGGATGGGCGGCAACCTTAGGTGCTGTGATGGCACCACACGGTGCCATCGTGGCCATCCATCTTCTTTCTCTGGAGATCATGCTGTAGGTCTCCAATTGAGATGGTTTTTGCGTCGTTGGATTGCGATCATTGATCTGAATCCATCTATGTAGTCGGATTTGGCATCTATGGTCTAGATTTCTACCATCTTGCTCCTCGGCCTCCATTCTTCTATGGGTTGTATGTGCCACTATGATTGTTTGATCAAGACGATTTCAGAAGTGTTGGGCTCCCGTCGTGGTCCTGATCAGATCTGTATGGTCTGATTTGTCATCTATGGCCTCGAATCATCTACAATCAATGTTGTTTCACTTTTAGAGCATAAAATGGCAATGTTATCTATAAAGCTACTAAACTAACTACCATGCAAATTATGATGCTCATGCATGCATTGTCCCTAAGTTATGTTAGAATCTAACTTAATTCAGGCAGATTTGGTCATATAATTGCTATGTAATCACATCCCCATGCCCAATCCTTGCCAGTCCCTAGTAAATGCAAGACTAAATGCAATGTGGTCCTAAATGACTGACTTCTATCAAGAGCTCGATTAGAGATTTATTTCTTTTATTTTCATCCAAAACATTAAAAATCCAGACAGTTGTGAAAATGTAGTGTTGTAGCTTATGTAACGGATCCAAATGAAAATCCAATCCACATCTAAAGCTTGTACTTAACCCTTAGTAAAATTCTCTTGAGATAGGCAAACTTCTTCCCTCGGGGTTTATAAAGTAATCTATTATTTCAACCCCGGTTGTTTGGCTTAGGTAGAAGATATTTTGAGTCAAGTGGATTTGTATTTCGTGACTCCCAGTTATCTAATACTACACATAGACTAGTGCTACAGAACCTAGATTTCCAGACTATTCAATAAATCAACTCAAAGAGAGGTGGAGAGACTATGCTCTCTTTAGTTCCTTTGTACTCATTATCTCTCTTTCTTCTTTTTGTCTTTCTTTTCTATTTCTTTGTTTCTCTCTCTTTATTTTTTTTCTTTTTTTTCTTTTTGAGCTCACAATCTCACTAGATTTCTCAATATATTTGGTGGCCTCTCATGGCATTAACACTTTGATTAAGTTCTGATAACCCTCTGACTAAGTCAGTGTTCCTCAGCTAGTATTTGGGTGGTCAGAAATATAGAAAAGTAGGTCAAGGCTGTATTTGGTGGATTATAAAGAGAATGAGTGTTGTTGCCTCAATGTGCTTGACATGAAGTAAACACAACATAATTAACACTTTTTCATCTCTTTTTTTTTTCTTTTTTTCTATATATATTTTTTTACTTTTCTCTTTCTTTTTTTCTCATATTTATTTTATTTCTATCAACATAACATACTGTAGCAACCATGCACATTTTTATTCATGAGGCATTATTCGGGATTGGGATGTTCAATAGGATATCAGGTGGCTTATTTGGTGGAAGTGCCTACCCTCGGCATTGGGAAACGAATGGATGGGACAGTCTATTTCTGACCTTGATATTAATACCCTCCTACAGCCAAGGATTCCATAAAGGATGGTCGCAACCTTCCACCTTAGCCCTAATTTTATTAGAATCCACTCTCTGCATATTTGCCTTATTTGTGGCTCTCTAAAAATTCACACAAAGAATTTGTAAGTAGGAATCGAGAGCAAAAACTATGCCTAACTCCGAGTATCATTATCCAATTATCCAAAAACTAAGATTTCTTATACTAGCATTAGAGCACTAGTAGACTCTCTACTCTCACCTCACAATTGCTTGGTGGATCTACTAGAGGATGTTTTCCTGACTCCCTAATTACTATCCAAGGGTTCAGGAGGAGAAGCATTGCTTCTACTCGACAAACTAAAGATGTTTATTAGTCTTTAAAGAGGATCTATTGTAAATTCTACATGTAAGTGTTAAAATATACTAGATTCTAAATTCAGGAATCAACTTAAGAATAAATCCCTAATAAAACCTTCTTGATAAAAATCCTTTATGCATGACTGCAATATATTTTTTTTGACATAAAAATAAGACATGCAATGTCCACCCCCCCATGCCTATTCATTACAATGTCCTCATTGAAATGTATGTAGAAAATTCAATATGTAATAAGAAAGAGGAGGGGATATCATCTGACTGAGCTTCTTAATCCAGGTCAGCTTGATCAATAAAAAAAATACATGTATAGAATACTAGGCTGCCTCCCAGTCAGCACTAAGTTTAGCGTCATTTCCTGGACTCAGTTCAGCTCTAAAGCGATTCTAGATGGTTGATGTGATTATTAGGAATGGGATCAAAGTTCTGAGAGATGTAAAGCTTCAACCTTTGACCATTTACCTTTGTCTCATGGCCAGTCTTGGGATCCAGAATAAGAATAGCTCCATAAGGGAAAACTTTTCTTACAATAAAAGGGCTTGTCCATTTTGATCTTAATTTTCCCAGAAAGAGCTTCAAGCACGCATCAAATAACCAAACCTTTTGATTAGGGACAAAGCTTTTTCGTGAGATATACTTATCATGTAAAACTTTTGTCCTATTCTTATAGATTCTCATGCCATCATAAGCATCATTCCAGATTTCCTCCAATTCAGTTAATTGGAGTTTTCTTTGTCATTTAGATTGATCAAGATTTAGGTAAAAAGTTCTAATTGCCTAATAAGCTTTATGCTCAAGTTCAATAGGCAGATGGCAAGCTTTTTCATAGAGCAAATGGAATGGGGATGTTCCAATCAAAGTTTTATATGTAGTCTAGTAGTCCTAGAGAGCATTATCTAATTTAGTTGACCAATCCTTCCATTTTGGGTGAACCATCTTTTGAAGGATTTTCTTAATTTCCCAATTAGAAATTTCAGCTTGCCCATTCGTCTGTGGATGGTATGGAGTAGAGATTCTGTGTGTGACTTCATACTTAGTCAGTAAGGTTGTGAGTGAAATGGGACCCGCCATCACTAATCAAAGACTTTGGTTCACCAAACCGGCTGAAGATGTTTTTCTTAACAAAGTCCATGACCACTTTATGGTCAATGGTTTGGGTTGGGATGGCCTCAATCTATTTAGATACATAGTCAACTGCAACCAAAATGTATAGGTATCCAAATGAATTGGTAAAAGGTCGTATAAAATCAATACCCCAAACATTAAAGATTTCGACATCAAGGATTGGACTAAGGGGCACCATGTCCTTCCTGGTCATGTTTCCTAGAGTTTGGCAATTAATACATGACCTACATAAATTGTAAGAGTTGCGGAATAAAGACAGCCAAAATAATCCTCTTTGTAGCACCTTGGCTACCGTCTTTTTTCTTGAGAAGTGACCTCCACAAGCAAAATTATGGCAAAATTCTAGCACACTTGTGATCACCTCGTCTAGAACACAATGGTGGATGACCTGATTCCTGCATATTTTGAATAGTTCTGGGTCTTTCCAAAAGTAGTATTTAGCATCGGAAATCAACTTATCCTACCTATGCTTAGGAGAATCCATGGGTAATCATCCGATTACCAAAATATTTAATGATGTCTGCAAACCTAGGTGGTTTGCAAATAGTCAAGTGAGTCTCATCAGGGAATGAGTTAGAGATTTGAGGAGTTGCAGATTCTACAAAGATTCTGGAGAGATGATCTTCTACTACATTTTGGGCATCATATTTGTCTTTGATTTCTAAATCAAATTCTTGTAGTAGAAGGATCTACCTGATTAATCTGGATTTTGCAACCTTCTTAAACATTAGTTGCCTTAATGTTGTGTGATCTGTGAAAATTGTGACATGAGATCGAAGTAGGTATGGTCTGAACTTCTCTAGAGCAAAAACTACTGCTAGCAACTCTTTTTCTATAGTGGTGTAATTCCTTTGAGCCTCATCAAAAGTTTTACTAGCATAGTAAATCACATAAAGTTTCTTATCAATCTTTCATCCCAAGATCACACAAATAGCAAAATCAGAGGCATTGGTCATGATTTCTAGTGGATGATCCGAATTAGGAGGTTGTAGGATGGGTGATTGTGTAATGGCCTCATTCAGTAGATTGAATGCCCTTAATCATCTTGAATCAAAATCAAAGGTTTGATCTTTCACCAGTAGATTACTTAAGGGCACTGCCACCTTAAAAAAATCCTTAATGAATCAGCAATAAAATCGCACATGTCCAACGAATGATCTTACTTGTTTAATCATTGAAGGTGGCAGAAGTTTAATGATAGTGTCTACCTTGCTTTATCAACTTCGATTCCTCTTTTAGACACAACATGGCCATGGACTATGCCTTCCCTAACCATGATGTGGCTCTTTTCCCAAGATAGGACAAAGTTTACCTCTATGCATTTTTGTAATGTTTTCTCCAGATTGATCAGACAAGATTCAAAAGAGTCCCTGAACATAGAAAAATCATCCATAAAGACTTCCATAAAATCACCTACCATATCTGAAAAGATTACAAGCAAGCACCTTTGAAAAGTTGCTGGTGCATTGCATAATCCAAAAGGCATTCTATGGAAGGTGAATGTTCCATAGGGACATGTGAAGGTGGTTTTCTCTTGATCATCACGGTGGATAGCTACGTGATTGTAGCTAGAGTAGCCATCCAAGAAATAGAACTTTTAGCCAACTAGTCTTTCAAGAATTTGATCAATGAAGGGAAGTGGAAAGTGGTCTTTCTTAGTTACATTATTCAGCTTCCTATAATTCATACAAACTCTCCAAGAGGAAACTGTGTGGGTTGGAATCAATTCCCCATTATCATTAGTAATAACAGTGAACCCAGCTTTCTTAGGAATCACTTGTACAGGATTGATCCATGGGCTATCAAAGATTAGGTAGATTATTCCTGCATCTAACCACCTAATCATCTCTTTCTTCACAACCTCCCGTATATTAGGATTCAATTGTCTCTACATTTCTTGGGAGGGTTTGGATTAGTCCTCAACATAAATTCTGTGGGTGTAGTAAGTAGGACTGATTCCCTTCTGATCATCTAATGTCCAACCAATCGCTCTACTATTTCTTCCCAAAGCTTGAATTAATTGATTTTCCCGAGTTTGGGTTAGATAGGAGCTAATGATCACTAGGTAAGTCTAATCAGATCCCAAGAAAACATATTCTAGATAATTAGGAAGAGGTTTTAGCTCAAGTTTGGGTCCTTGGGATGAAGAGTCCAAAGGCGGATCACAGTTATCCTCAAGAGGTCTTGGAATCAAGTCAGTGATTGGGTGATTGACCTGTTGATTGGTTTCGAGATGAGGGCATATAGGATCGGATTGGGATACTCCTAACTTCATACAATATTCAACAATATGATCCAGATCCGCATAATCTTTTATCGTTCCACAATCCTGGAATTGTTTGATAGCCTTAAAAATATTAATCTTTGTCTTCTTGTCCCCGAATTTGATTTCCATACTATCAGATTCACAATCAATATTTTCTTTAGCAGTAGCTAAAACTGGTCTTCCCAATATTATTGGGGTGTTCTTCAAATTTTTGGAACCTCGATGTCAAGGACCAAGAAATCCACATGGAAAATAAAACACACGAAGCTTGACAATTATTTCCTCAATAATTCCCTGTGGTGTGGTCACAGATAAATCAACCAACTATAGTCTGACCTCAGTAGGTCTTAACTCTCCAAAGTTAAATTTTTCAAATAATATTGTGGGCATCAAATTAGTGGAGGCACCTAAATCTAACAGAGCCCTATCAAAGGTAGTATCTCCAATAACACAAGAGATCAGAGGGGCTCTAGGATCTTTTTTATTTTGGGGTAGGTTTCTAAGGATAACTACACTAGCTTGTTTAGATATCACTATCCTTTTAGATGATTTGGCCTAGCATTTAGGTCTGCACATTTCCTTCAAAAATTTCGCATAGGCAGTGATATTCTCAATTTCTTTGAGTGGTACGTTCACCTGGACTTGTTTAAAAATATGAAGCCACTTCTCAGATGGATTGGTTTTCTTTTTCCTAGGTTTGTTCAAGGCTTTAGGAAAGGGTGCTTGAGAGAAATCATGAGTGTTCAGGTCCCTATCCATGTCTTCTTGATTAGCTTGGTCTCCCCAATCAGATTCAGGCACCTCAAGTTCTTGATTAGATTTAGATTTAGAGGAGTAAGGACCTTGGATTTGTCTCCCACTTCTAAAGGTTATGGCACTTGCAAAGGGATTATAGTGTTACGACCTGGTTTCCGAATCCCTACAAGGCACGAGAATCGGACTGACTTGATTGATCCCAAGACCCAATCGTCCAATGAGAAAGTAACCAAAAAGTAGTGAAATAAACCACATTCACCATGCAAGTAACTGACAGTAACAAAAGTACAGCAATAAGGAAAAGAGCTACTACAGTATATCCCACCATAACAGTAGAGAATTAAAAACATGTACAGAAATATGCTGTTTACAATAAAAGAGTACAAGGTGAAACATAAATACTCACTACTACATAAAAATGGTACAACAAAAGTACAACTATTGGGCTCTACTTGGCCCAGCACCCTCCGTAGCCACAGGCTCTGGCTGCTCAACACCTGGTCCTCAAAAAGGTGACAAATGTGACACGTCAGTGAAATACTGAGTAGAGTGGCAACCAACTAGCTAAGAAAATAGTAAAGGTGGACAAGTAGCTGTTGTTTTTAATTCCTTTCTTTATTTATCTATTTACTCTTTCTTGAATTATTTCTCAGATCATTCTCTTGATCTCGAATGTTCCTCGTGAGAACGAACTTGATTGCAACCTTTTCTGAAAAGCAGAAGTAGCACATGGTGCTCTCCTGGCCAGGAGAGTCCCCCGTGGTGGTCCTACCCTAAGTCAACCTCCCCAAGGTCACTGATAGACGTAATGGTGACTACGGCACACGCGATAAATGCACGGGTAGCTACCCCACACTGGCACGCGGTCAGTCATTTCCGTTAATGGGTGCGTCGAAAGTACAGCACGGAACCAGTATAGGGTAGAGCCCTCTCAGTAAAAGGGGTCCAGCCCCTTCACAGTAACCAAACAGGGGTCTTGCCCCTCCACAGTCCGTACACCCTCGCCTGACTACCCTGGTTTGCCCAGTGGGCCTAACAAGTCGATGTAGGACGGCTAGTTGAACCTCAGGTCCCATGGGGTGGCTAGCTCTCTCCCTACACTATTAGCTCTCCCTGGTACTATGTACGCAAGGGCCAAAAGTCGATACAAAGTGGCCAGAGCTAACCTTGGGTCCCTGGGGCAGCTAGCTCCGCTCTGCACTAAACAAGGGGGACAGTCGCTCTCCTTGGTACTCCGTACTCGAGGGCCAGCTCACTTCCCCATCCACTTTCCCAGTTCCATTCTATTTATTTTCCAGGAGTTCTACTCCTAATTCCCTGTAGGGTTCATGCTCATATTTCTCAGGCCAAGCCATACTAGGTTTCATCATTTTAGTTTCATTTACATTTAGCCCATGTTTCTAACATTTAATATCAATTTATATAGAAGCAGCTCAATTTTAACTTCCAAACAACAAGAATTACATGTAGCAGTTAGTAGTGGCAGTACTCTACATTTCACAGGTAGTTGTTATCCAATTACAGGCAATTATTCTGTCTACTTATCCAAGACTGCGATTCAAGTATTCACGACATTCGTTTCAGTGTTTCTGTTCCTAGGATTCATGTCATACCCTAGGATCTATCATTCAATCTAGTTTTCAAGTCCTAGGATTCATGCCATACCCTAAGATATATCATTCAATCTAGTTTTCAAGTCCTAGGATTCATGCCATACCCTAGGATCTATTATTCATCTCAAAGATGCATTAATGTTGGTAAATAACTAAGGGGAGCCACTCTACTTGCAAAATCAGGAGTAATGGGGGCGTGATCGGCAAGTCCACGTGCCTCCGCAACCCCCAAAGCCACAACAGAACGAGGTCCTAACACAAGGATCAATCAGAAGGAACCACTTAGAATAGGATACAAGTATTTTAAATAAGTAGAGGAATTAATTCTGAGAAGAACGAAATCTTAAACGCGGAAATAAGACCTCGAACGGACCCTAAATGGGTCAAAAACGACAATTCTGACTCAAATCAGACATCTGGAGCACCTTCCAGATGTCTTAAAAAGTGGTCCAGGTCATACCTCACTCTGTGCTACTACTCAGACGTCCAGGGATCCTGCTGAATCGTCTGGACCCAGTTCCAAATGTTCGACCACCTCTCCCGACGTCTGGAGATGTTCTCCACCGTCTGGTGCTCTGCCTAGACATCTGAACCGCGTGGGAGGGTGTGTCCCCGTGCCTTCCCGAAATGAAACTTGCATGCACGACGAAAGCCTTCTCAACACGACACGTCTCAGCATTGCGGCGAAATGGCCTACATGGCCGTATCCGCAAAAGGAGGTAGAGGAGAAATTTCGTACCTCTCAGATGTCTGGAGCTCCCTCCAGACGTCACCTGCGTCATCTGGACGTAGGTCCAGATGTCTGATTCTGGGAAAAATTCCTAGAATCAGAACTTCCTTGCCTTCTTCCTGCTACGTGCGAGCTCGCCATGTAGCCGCTCGCCCGCTGCTCGAGCTGCAGCAACACCTGGGGAGATCTCCCCAGTAGGACGCTCCTCTGCGCGCACACTAGTCGGCCTCGAGCTGCTCCGGTGGGCTCACTCTCTCTTTCTCGCGCGCTCTCCCTCTTCTTTCCGCGATGCACCCGACAGCAGTTGTTGCCCTCACTCTCTCTCTCTTTCGTGCTCACGCTGGAAGTAGGAGGAGACGGTGGGGTGGTGAACAAGGGAGAGGGGAGGGGTATTTGAAGGCGTGGGGGTTCTGTCTGCAGGTCGACGAGGGAAGAGAGAGAAAGAAGAGGGTGGTGGGTTGTAGTCTACGCGTAGCATGCTCGCAGACTCGCGATCGTACTCACGCCAAAATTTATTTCCAGACGTTTGACCAGACGTCAGTCCAACTCCTAGAGGTCTTAAAAAGGGTTTGATGTCTCGGGTCTTAACAACATAACAAACTCAAAGGAAGTTTCATCCTCGAAACTTGCGCTAACTAGGGTACGGAAAAAGAACAATATACGCATAATAAACTCAAAGAGGACCGAAAAGACGGGTCTGAAAAGACGTACCCTCAAAGAGCTCCGGGTACCGCTCCCACATCGCCGCCTCAGGCTACCAGGTAGCCTCCTCGTACCGCTATCTCCTCCACAAAACCTTCACCAGGGTACTTGCTTCCATCTCAGACTCCGGACGGCTCTGTTGAGAATCTGCATTGGCCGCTCAGGGTAGGTCAGGTCGTCACCCACCTCGACGCTCTCATGGCTCAGAACGTGACTACGATCGGTGACGTACTTCCTAAGGTTGGACACATGGAACATGTCGTGCACACCAGAAAGCTGGGGAGGAAGGGAAAGCCTTTTAGCAATGGGTCCAACCCGCTCCAAGACCTCAAAGGGTCCCACGAACCTCGGCGCGTGCTTCCCTCTCACACCAAACTGCTGCAGGCCTTTCATGGGAAAAACACGAAGGAAGACGTGGTCCCCAACCTCAAACTGCACCTCTTTGCATTTCCGATCTGCATAGCTCTTCTGTCTGCTCCTGACAGTGCAGAGTCGCCTGTGAATCTGCTCGATCACCTACTGACTCTGCCGGATTAGCCTGGGGCCAACCTCCCACTTGGTCCCTACCTCAACCCAACTCAAGGGTGCTGTACACCTCCGTCTGTACAGAGCCTCGTAGGGTGCCATGCCGATGCTCGAGTAATAACTGTTATTATATGCAAACTCTGCCAGGGGTAAGTGCTCCTCCCAAGAGCCCCTCCAATCCAGAACACAAGCACGCAAAAGGTCCTCAAGTGTCTATATCGTGCGCTCAGACTATCCGTCCGTCTAGAGGTGGTATGCTGTACTGAACCTCAACTGCGTCCCCAGGGCCTTTTGAAACTCAGCCTAAAACTGGGACATAAAATGGGTATCCCGATCGGATGTGATCTCCTGCGGAACTCCGTCTTGACATACCACGTCGTGGATATACCTCTCTACCAACTGTGCTGGTCCCAAGGTGACTCGGATCGGCAAGAAACGTGCCGTCTTCGTCAATCTATCAACGATCACCTAGACTATATCGTGTCCTCGCTGGGTAATGGGCAAGCCCACCACCAAGTCCATGGTGATGCTCTCCCACTTCCACTCTGGCACTGGACGTGGCTGCAATGGCCCTGTAGGCCTCTGATGCTCGGCCTTCACCTACTGGCACACTAAACACTGCTGTACGAATTCTCCCACATCCCACTTCATCCCCCTCCACCAAAATTCGCATCTGAAATCATGGTACATCTTTGTGTTTTCGGGATGTATGGTGAACCTAGAACCATGTGCCTCAGCTCGGAGCTCTCTCAATAGCTCCTCGTCCCTAGGAATGCACATGCACAGTACCTGGTCTGTAAAAGAGAAGTCCCTAGGGTCTCCTGACAACATTCTGTCACACAATGCCTATAAGTACGGGTCGGCCATCTGTCCAGTGATGATGCGGTCTATCAGCTCTGGCCTCATCTGTCGTGTCACCGTCACTGCCCCACAGTGCCCCAGTAACTCTAGGGGTCGCCAGCTGCCCACCTCTTCCATGAGGCTCCAACTCTACGCCTGTAAACTGGCCAAGTGAGTGGGTGCCTTTTGGCTCAAGGCGTCAGCCACCACATTGGCCTTTCTCGGGTGGTAGGAAATGCTACAGTCATAGTCCTTCAGGAGCTCCAACCAACGCCTATGCCTCATGTCGAGCTCCTTCTGATCGAACAAGTATCGGAGGCTCTTATGATCTGTGAAAATCTCAAAGGTCTCACCGTACAAGTAGTGCCTCCAAGTCTTTAGAGCGAAGCTGACAGCTGCCAGATCCAGGTCATGGGTAGGGTAGCTATGCTCATTGGGCTTCAGTTGCCGCGAAGCATAAGCGACAATGTGACCCCTCTACATAAGCGCACCCCCTAACCCTTGCAAAGAGGCGTCCGTGCACACAACGAACTTTCCACTACTGTCTGGGATGGTGAGCACGGGAGTCGAAGTCAGCCTCTCCTTCAGCTCCTGAAAACGCACCTCACAAGTGACTATCCATGTAAAGGGCATGTCCTTCCAGGTTAGTTGTGTCATAGGACATGCAATCTGCGAGAAGCCCCTAATAAACTGGCGCTAGTTGCCTGCCAGTCCCAAGAAACTGTGGATCTCAGTAACCATAAGTGGCCTTTCCCACCTGAGCACTGCCTCAACCTTGGATGGGTCCACAGCCAAGTCATCCCCAGAGATCACATGACCCAAGAAGGTCACCTCCCTCAACTAGAAGTCACACTTACTGTATTTTCCGTACAGCCTACGTCGTCTCAGTGTGTCCAAAACCATTCGCAAGTGCTGTCCATGCTGCGTCTGATCTCGAGAATAGATGAGCACATCATCAATAAATACCACCACGAACTGGTCCAAGTACGGTCTGAACACCCGGTTCATCAAATCCATGAAGGCAGCAGGGGCATTGGTCAGCCTAAATGGCATGACCGAAAACTCGTAGTGTCCGTACCGGGTGCGGAAAGCTATCTTGGAGATGTTTGCCTCCTTGATCCTCAACTGGTGGTATCCAGATCTCAAGTCTATCTTGGAGAATACCGTGGCACCTCATAGCTAGTCAAACAAGTCATCAATCCTCGGCAGTGGATATCTGTTCTTGATGGTAACCGTATTCAGCTGTCTGTAGTCCACACAAAGGCGTAGGGTACCATCCTTCTTCTTTACGAAAAATACCAGGGCTCCCCATGGAGATGCACTGGGCCTCACAAAGCCTTTCTCTAGAAGATCCTATAACTGAGAGTTGAGCTCTTGCAGCTCAAGTGGTGCCATCCTGTACGGTGCTGTGGAGATGGGGCTGGTCCCCAGTACCAGTGAGATCTCAAACTCGATCTCACACTCAGGCGGTAGTCCTGGAAACTCATCTGGGAACATGTCGAGGTACTCTCTGACAACCGGGATACTCTGGAAGTCTGCTATAGGGCTGGGCTCCGCCACCACACAAGCTAGGAAGCCCTCATACCCCTGGCTCAAAAGTCTCACCGTTCGAAGTGCAGAAATGCACCTGAAGCCTCCATCCAATGGCTGCCCGTGGAACTCGAAAGAAGGCAACTCCGGTATGGAGAAGGCGATCTTCCTCTCAAAGCAGTCCACCAAGGCATGGTAAGTGGATAGCAAGTCCATCGCTAGAATTATGCCAAAGTCCTCCATCTGTATCATAATCAGGTTAGTGGGAAGGCTGTGTCCCCCAATAATGACCTCACAACCTGTGTATAGCACCTCAGCTATAAACAGCTGACCACTCGGACCTCTGATCATGAATGGATCCTCTAACAACATACAGTCCTGCCCCAAACTAACTGCAAAACTGGCAGCGACAAACGAGCACGTAGTGTCGGAATCGAAAAGCGTGTAAACAAGTCTGCTAGAAACTGAAACCATACCTGCCACCACTAATCTTGAAGCTCTGCCATCCCTGTGTTTCAGGGTGTTGATACGCCCCTCAGCCCTAGGTACGGACGAAGTAGCCACAGTCTGCGTCGGACGGGTAGCTACTGGCCGGTACCCTCCCCGTGTCTGTTGTCCTCTTCTCGCACTTGGAAACCGCGGCCTCCTGCTCGCTCTCCAGTGATCGATGCGAGAAGCATCTGCTGACCTCCAGCCCTAGACAGGCAGTCCCTCTTGATGTGGCCTGGCTGGCCACACTAGTAGCAAAGGGGACTCGACTCTCGCCCTTAGTGGGTCGCTACTGACAGCTGGGCAAGTGTCCGGCGCTAGCAGCTGGCCGCTATTGGGGGCCCCCAAAGGCCACTGATGGCCCCACAAAGCGTGACGGCTCTCCTGTGGGCGTCACGTGCCTCCTCTCTCGTTGGCCTTATGAGAAGTCTAGCTAGTAGGGCAGCTTCCGCCCACTGTCTGTGTAGCGTGCAAATGGGTTGGTCTCTTCGTAGTCATAACTGCGTCCACCACCCTCGAGAACGTAGGCAGCTTCAGGGGTTTGACATACCCCCGAATAGCAGGCCGGAGCCCCTCAGTGAACCTCCAAAGGTGCTCCTCCTCAGTAGCCACAGCTGTCGCTGTGAAACAAGACAGCTTCAGGAAATGCGTACGGTACACCCTCACGGTCATCGTCCCTTGGCGGAGAGTGTGGAACTCCCGACTCCTCTGGTCCTACCATGTCTGGGGGAAGTACTGCTCGTAAAAGAGGGTGACGAACTAGTCCCAAGTTGGCTTGTCCCTCTCCTGACCTCTGTCCGCCCTCCACCACCTATGTGTCGTGCTCTCCAGCTGGTACATGGCAAAGGCCACGCAGCACTCTACAGGGGGGCGAAGGGTGTCAAATACCTTCCCGATTTGCTTGAGCCAGTCCTCCGCCTCAGTCGGGTCCTCATCCCCCTTGAAGGAGGGGGGGTTCAGTTTCCAGAACTGTCCGAAAAGCTCAAAGTGGCGCTGAAGTGGAGATGCTGGTGTGCCTCCAGGTAAAGAAGCCTCATGCTCGGAACTACCGGAGGAAGGTGGGGGTTGTGGAGGCCCACCCTCTCCCCCGCATCCAGCGTCGTGTCTATCTCGTGGTCCCACAAAGGACTCCCCCTCCGTAGCCACAGGGAGAGGCGCTCATGGCGGCGGGTAAAGCTCCTCTTGCACGATGTCCCATATCAACTGGGCGAGGTCCTGGGCCTGAATGCCCGGAAGCAGTGGCTGGTCCACTAAGGCATCAAGGTCAATGTGCTCGCCCCTCCGACCTCATCCTTAGCCGCGTCCACGGCCCGCCTCGCTACCTCCTTGTCGAGGCATTTCCTGCAAGCAGACGCGAAAATGGAGCAGAAAAGATGTCAATACTAACCGATATTCAAAGAAGAAGCCTTAAAATAGATGTCAAAAGGTATGTTGTGGTGGCTACTCTAGTTACAGGCACGTGAATTGGTTATTTTCCTGCCAGTTGGTTCACCTCTCGGGACGACCTTGCTCTAATACCATCTTGTTACAACTTGGTTTCTGAATCCCTACAAGACACGAGAATCGGACCAACTCAACTGATCCCAAGACCTAGTCGTCCAACGAGAAAGTAACCAAAAAGTAGTAAAGTAAACCACATTCACCATGCAAGTAACTAACAGTAACAAAAGTACAGCAGTAAGGAAAAGAACTACTACAATACATCCCACCACAACAGTAGAGAATTAAAAACATGTACAGAAATACGATGTATGCAATAAAAGAGTACAAGGTGAAACAAAAATACTCACTACTACAGAAAAATGGTACAACAAAAGTACGACTACTAGGCTCTACTAGGCCCAGCACCCTCCGTAGCCACAGGCTCTGGCTGCTCAACACCTGGTCCTGAAAAAGGTGAGAAATGTGACACGTCAGCAAAACGCTGAGTAGAGTGGCAACCAGCTAGCTAAGAAAACAATAAAGGTGGACAAGTAGCTGTTCTTTATTTCTCTATTTACTCTTTCTTGAATTATTTCTTAGATCTTTCTCTTGATCTCGAATGTTCCTCGTGGGAACAATATTGATTGCAGTCTTTTCCAAAAAGTAGAAGTAGCACGTGGTGCTCTCCTAGCTGGGAGAGTCCCCTGTGGTGGTCCTACCCTCAATCAACCACCCCAAGGTCACTGACAAACGTAACGATGACTACGACACACACGATAAACGCATAGGTAGCTACCCCTACTAGGCACACGGTCAGTCGTTTCCGTTAACGGGTGCGCCCAAAGCACAGCACGGAGCCAGTATAGGTAGAGCCCTTTCAGTAACAGGGATCTAGCCCCTCCACAGTAACCAAACAGGGGTCTTGCCCATCCACAGTCCGCGCACCCTCACCTGACTACCCTGGTTTGCCCAGTGGGCCTAACAAGATGGCTAGCTGAACCCCGGGGCCCGTGGGGTGGCTAGCACTCTCCCTACACTAGTAGCTTTCCCTGGTACTATGTACGCGAGGGCCAAAAGTCGATACAAAGTGGCCAGACCTAACCCCGGGTCCCTAGGGCGGCTAGCTCTGCTCAGCACTAAATAGGGGGGACAGTCGCTCTCCTTGGTACTCCATACTCAAGGGCCAGCTCACTTCCCCATCCACTTTCCCAGTTCCATTCTATTTATTTTCCAGGAGTTATACTGCTAATTCCCATTATGGTTAATGCTCATATTTCTCTGGCCAAGCTATACTAGGTTTCATCATTTCAATTTCATTCACATTTAGCCCGTGTTTCCAACATTTAATATCAATTTATATAAAATCAACTCAATTTTAATTTCCAAACATTAGGAATTACATGTAGCAGTAACTAACAGCAGTACTATACATTTCACAGGCAGCTGTTATCCAATTACAGGCAATTATTCTATCTACTTATCCAAGACTGCAATTCAGGTATTCATGACATTCGTTTCAGTGTTTCTGTTGCTAGGATTCATGCCATACCCTAGGATCTATCATTCAATCTAGTTTTCAAGTCCTAGGATTCATGCCATACCCTAGGATATATCATTCAATCTAATTTTCAGGTCTTAGGATTCATGCCATACGCTAGGATCTATTATTCATCTCAAAGATGCATTAATGTTGGTAAATAACTAAGGGGAGCCACTCTACCCGCAAAACTGGGAGTAATGGGGCGTGATCGGTAGGTCCACGTGCCTCCGCAACCCCCAAAGCCGCAACAGAACGAGGTCCTAACACAAGGATCAATCACAAGGAACAACTTAGAATAGGATACAAGTATTTGAACAAGTAGAGGAACTAATTCTGAGAAGAACGAAATCTTAAACGTGGAAATCGAACCTCGAACGGACCTAAATAGGTCAAAAACGACAATTCTGACTCAAATCAGATGTCTGGAACACCTTCCAGACGTCTTAAAAAGTGGTCCAGGTCATACCTCACTCTGCGCTGCTCCTCAGACGTCCAAGGATCCTGCTGAATCATCTGGACCCAGTTCCAGACGTCTGACCACCTCTCTGGATGTCTGGAGATGTTCTCCGCCGTCTGGTGCTGTGCCCAGACGTCTGAACTGTGTGGGAGGCGTGTCCCCGTGCCTTCCCAAAACAAAACCTGCACGCATGAAGAAAGCCTTCTCAACAAGACACGTCTCAGCAATTCGGCGGAACAGCCTGCATGGCCATATCCGCAAAAGGAGGTAGAGGAGAAATTTCGTACCTCTCAGACGTCTGGAGCTCGCTCCAGACATCGCCTGCGTCGTCTGGACGTAGGTCCAGACGTCTGATTCTGGGAAAGATTCCCAGAATCAGAACTTCCTTGCCTTCTTCCCGCTACGCGCGAGCTCGCCACGCTGCCACTTGCCCACTACTCAAGCTGCAGCAGTACCATGGGAGATCTCCCCAGTAGGACGCTCCTCCGAGCGTACGTCGGCCAGCCTTGAGCTGCTCCGGTGGGCTCGCTCTCTCTTTCTCGTGCGCTTTCCCTCTTCTCTCCACGATGCACTTGGCAGCAGCTACTGCCCTCGCTCTCTCTCTCTCTCGTGCTCATGCTGGAAGAAGGAGGAGATGGTGGGGTGGTGAACGAGGGAGAAGGGAGGGGTATTTGAAGGCGTGGGGGTTCTGTCTGCAAGTCGACGAGGGAAGAGAGAGAAAGAAGAGGGCGGTGAGTTGTAGTTTGCACGCGGCACGCGTGTAGACTCACGATCATACGCATGCCAAAATTTATTTCCAGACGTCTGGGAAGGCGTCCAGATGTCTGACCAGATGTCTGGGCCAACTCCTAGACGTCTTAAAAAGGGTTTGATGTCTCGGGTCTTAACATATTGTTAGAAGGTTGAGGTAGGTTCGGCAAAATAGGTTGAGCCTGCTTAAGGTTAGTGATGATAATGTCATCATCAGCCATATCTATCTTTAATTAGTCATAATGAAGGATTAAATGCTCCTACATAACCACTAGAGAGATGTAACTCATTGCATAATCATTCTGAGAGAAAGAGTAAAATAGGGATAAAACTACAGTTTTAACAATATATCTCAATTGTAGTACAATCACAATTTTCTCAAGGGTTAATTAAGGGTCAAATGGTCATAAAAGTCTAACATGTGGGTCAGAATAGTCAGAAATGGCTTTTCGCTAGTTTCAAGAATTAAATGACATCTGAAACCCTAAAACTAGACTTGCTTAATTAACTGATGTTCTGGTCATAATAAAATTCACCTAAATCATCTAAAATTCATAGAAAAATATTCTCTATGGTTTCGTACCTTCGATTTGACCATCAGGACTTGTCTTGACCCAAAATAGTCTTAGACAGACATTTGTGCTAATTTGAGTTTTTGCATAAATTCCCCAATCAAACTAGGTCAAAACTAAAATCTAACTTCACCATTGGATTCTTTTGGTCTACACTAGGCTTGTACCAAAATTTAGGCCCAATCTGAGATCATCTTTACCTAGTTTGCTATTTGGTCCTATCTGATTCTTTTATCTCACACACATGCCCTTAACTTTTGAATTTCATACAAATAGCCCCCAGCTTTGTTGTCTTCTTCACAAAAAGGACCTTGCCGCCCTGAAATCCTATTCCTACAACTCTTGCAACCTTTGATTGAAGAGAACTCCTCTGATCAATCAATCCCTTCCAAAATTGGAAGGGAGATTTCTTGAGGAGTCCTCTTCGTATTTCACTCGTCCATGAGCCCTAAAGCCTTCCCAATCTCTCATGCGAATGCATGAGAGATTTGGGTATCATAGAGTTTCCAACCCTAGCAAACTTTCCTACCTTGGGAAGCTTGCCTCCCAAGCTCGTCGACCTCTAGAGCCCTATATAAGACTCCCTAGACCTCGTCGTTCTCCTTACACTCGAATTTGATCGGATTCCCCTCTGATTTCATCTCCCCTCATCCGATCGAAGCTCCTCAATGCCCGACGAGCTCCTCTGACTCCTTCCTTTGTCTAACCGCAATACCAGCTATAGATCCTCCTTCCCTACCTTCCTCCGCATCACGCCATACTAGTAGGCACCTCTATCTCCATCCTCGCCGTTTTACTCTCACTAGAGCATCTTCTTCCCCGGCGTCGGCCTACCAATGCCGATGATGTTCTCCACCTTTTCTTCTATTAAATTAGGGTTAGATTAGGTCCTTAATTCTCTTAGGTTAGTTTTATACCCAAAAATCTCAAAAATATTCCCTCGACACCGTCGTTCACCTTCGTCTTCTCCGTCGCCAATCGAACCTCTGGCGAAGCACCTCCATTGCTACACACATCCATCCACCTTGCCAACCACCTCACGACCTTCGCTATACCATCCTCTACAAATCCCCTCTCCCTATTTCCCACTCCACTCGCCCACATCATCCATCAAACAACCCATCACCGTTCGTTCGTTTCTGCCTTCGACCGGCCACAACAGGCCACCATCTGCCACGAAACCACCTCCACTACACTCTCTAGTCCTTGGAGACTATTATCAACTATTCTAATGTGGCTGAGGCCGTGTTAATGGATTTCAGGTACACGCCACCCTCTGTTGCCACCACCATTAATGCCGGCGTGTTCTTCATGCTCTAGCCGCACACAACCCAGGTGCCTTGCCCAGGTGGTGCAGAATCAACACCTGCAGACTCCTAGGTCCCTAATTGGGAGGAAGTGGTGTAGCTGTGACTCCAATTCGAGGGCGCCTTTCCACTACAGTAGCTACCCTATGCAAAGAGGAAGGTGGGATATTTAGTCCCACCTCGGAAACAAGTGAAGAGGCATGCACACATAAGTTGATTTTGCACATACAGCTTATCGCCTCCTAACACAGAGGGTGAGGTCCTCCGCACCCTTCACATGTGCCTCGCCCGTGACCCGTCCCCCGGGAGCCTGGCACTCACTCGACCCGCCTACGCCTCACTCCTCGCTCATCACCACAGTCGGTGAGCCTGGACCCGGGTACACAGATTCCTGTTCACCTGATTACCTGACATTGTTTGAGGCCCTGGGAGGGAGGAACCTAGAGAGGAGAAAGAAAGAGAGAGAGTGCAGGGTAGGGGGGTTTTGCTCTCTGCGACACTTAGCTGAATTTGAAGGGTCCATAGCCCTTATGTGTGAAGAGAAAAGAAGGCTTGTGTGTACTGTGAAAGCGGAAAGAAGGAAGGAAGGACGACTTGAGAAGAAAAAGAAAGAAGAGAAGGAGAGCAGCAAAAGAGGCACACACAGAAGAAGAAGAGAAGAAGAACAGAGAAAGAAGAGAAGGCTGAAGAGGAAGCACACTACCCTCATGGAGCTGTAGGGTAAAGGCAGTTGATACTGCTGATATATTTGAGTACCTAAGTTTGAATGGTTGATGGCACTATTGCAATATTTCAACTCAATGCATATATGCTTAAATTGAATAATTGGTGATCTAAATAACCATTATTTTTGCTTTGAGATTCTTTTTGCCATGAACAACTATTGTTAAACTCATGCTTTATCATTTATGAGTAATTATTATTCATTTCTTAGTATTATTTGGCTTGAATCTTGTGCTCATTTACGTTATTTATTGAGATTAGCGATTGAATTTCTATTTGCTCCCTGTGTTCGACCTCAGATTTCCATTTGAGTATAAATTCTATTTTCTTTTCATGCTGATTCAATCTAGACTGCAACACATCAATTTTTAAAGCCTATTCAGAGTGATTAACAGTTAGGGTTAACAAATCTAGGTTGGTGCTGAGGGGCAGGTTGAGCAATATGTTCCTGTTGCTCCCCTGTGTTATTTTGGTTAACCCTACTGAAGTTCCTTGGGTTGGGGACAGGTTGGGATGACAGCATCCCATGTTGTCTAGAATCTGCCAATTGGTCTAGTTCATCCTGTCAATTCTGTCCTCAATTGATTCATTTCTTCTTTATGTCTCAGATTCATTTCTCACATTTCCTTCAAGACCAGACTCAAAGCAGAAGGCTGGGTTTCCTGAGTAGGTTGTGGTTGGTATGTGTGCGATTGTGTGTACCTACTAGGTTGCCCATAAGTGTTAGGTTTAGTCAAGTTAGGTCCCTGGGCGGGTTTCTAACTTGACCAAGCAAAGTTAGGATGCTTACGCCATCCAAGGTTGTAGCTGTTTGAATATGGGTCATTTCTAATGTATCCCTGGAGTGCATTAACATCCACAAGATAATTAGGCACTGGATGCCTAATTCAGAATTTGAGGGTGTCAAGGTCCCTCCTTGGAACCTAGGAAGAGATGGGTCCAACTAAAGTTGGCTCATGGGTGAAGCCATGGTCAGGTCATTAATATTGTGCACTATTTCTTGACCTAGAGGGTAGGGGAGTTGGGTGTGGTTTATCATAGAAACTCCCTGGGTATGCATAAGATCTATTCTAGAATATGTTCCTAAGGAACTCCTGCACTTCAGAAGGTTGTCCAATTTCTTATCCAAACTCTACATTTTTCCCAATGAGTTCCAACTTATCTAATTGTCGTGCTATCAGTTCTAAATCAACCGAGTTTGAATTATCCTTAACTTCATTGACTCCACTCCTTTTTTGATTTGATATGTTGAAGGAGGACATTGAGGCATTGTTGAGGGAATTCTCACTCATATTCTTGAATAATTGAAAGACTCCCTTAGTGTCTCTGCTTAGGAAATTACCCCCACATGCTGCATCAACAAAAATCTTCAAATTGTCACTTAAACATAATAGAAAATATGGGCCAAGTGCCACTTTGGAATCCCATGATGAGGTCATTTCCAAGCAAAGTCCTTAAATCTCTCCCAAGCCTCATGCAATTTCTCCCCATGGTTCTGCTTAAAGGCTGTAATGGCACATCTAAGAGCATTTGTTTTTCCTATGGGAAAGAATTTCTTCAGAAAAGTCTATCTTAAATCTTCCCAAGTTAGGATTGGTCTACTAATTGTCCTCAACCATTGAGTAGCTTTATCTTTTAAAGAAAAAGGGAGCATTTTCCTCATTAAGGTATCCTCATTCATGTTCCTAGGGCTAAAGGTCCTTCCTATGTGTAGAAGTTCTTCAAGGTGGTGGAAGGGGTCATCAGAATTGTGGACATGGAAGTGGGGAATTAGATTGATGATTTGTGGTTTGAGTTCAAAATCAACCCCATCTTGAGGTACCTTGACAACAGGTTCAAGCGAGGCATTAGGAGGATTATAAAAGTCTTAAAGAGGCCGATCTGCTATCCCATTTTGGAGTCAAGTAATGGACTGCACTATGACCTCCATCTATCTATCATGATGTCGTCCCTACTTAGTAATCTACCTCTGTAAGTGTTAGTCGCTCTGAATCGGTGTTTGAAAATCGTTGCGTTGTTGTATAGATCGAATCAGTGCAAAAAATAGATAAAATTTATTACTCAAATACAAAGGAGTATCCGAGGTTGAGCACAAGGAGGAAGTATTGCATTCACGAGATAACCTCAATAGATAATATAAATGAGCACAAGAAATTACTCAAAAACTAATATGCAATGTAAAACATGAGTATATGAAGAGTCAAATAGAAATCTAGATAAAATAATGATGATTTGGATCACCAATTAGTAGTCCAACACATATAGAGCATTTACTCAAATAGAACTAATTGAACAAATAGTGAATCAAATGCCTTAAAGTGAATTGCTACAATGTTCTATGATTTCCTTCTGCTTTGGCCCTT
The DNA here is from genome assembly GCA_037157565.1 of Thalassia testudinum. Classification (NCBI taxonomy): domain Eukaryota; kingdom Viridiplantae; phylum Streptophyta; class Magnoliopsida; order Alismatales; family Hydrocharitaceae; genus Thalassia; species Thalassia testudinum. The sequence continues at coordinate 121,727,547 of JAZHRO010000014.1, read as the reverse complement.
CTCCTTTTCTTCTTCTCCTATTTTACCTTTGGTTCTCTTCTTCAATTCTTCTATAGTCCTCTTCTTCTGCCTTGGCTCTTACTTCCTTCTTCCTTCAACATGCACAGGCCCTCTTCTTTGCTTCTTTCTTCCTTGCCTTGGCCTTTCTTCTTCATGCATAGAGGGGAACTCTTCCTCAAATTCAGCTAACTATTAGCCGCATATGAGAGCAAAACCCACCCCTTTCTCAGGCTCTCTCTCTCGTTTCTCCCTCTGGGTTTCCTTCTCTTTCTCGCCTTCATAAGGCCATGCATAGTACCGGGTATTCAGGTTTTTGGGTATGGGTGCACCTGGGACCAGGGCTACCAGTGTGGGTCGTAGTCGAGGTGTGAAAGCAAAGGTGGGTAAATGGATCAGACTAGCCCGGCATGCAGAGTGTCACGGATGAGGTGTGTGAGGGGTAGTGGGGGACCTCAACCCTACAAGTGTTGAGGCAATAAGACCTCAACACCTTTTCAATTTATCCGTTGTTGCAACTTCACTGGTTTCCGAGCTGAGACTAAATGTCCCACTATCTTCATGTATGCAGCATGACTGAGGCTTCTTCACTAATTGGATCACGAGGGCAGTCAGCGACTCCAATTGCTGGCCCACTAAGACTCTTGGATGAGTTCCGCACCTCCTGAAGCGGAAACCTGGGGCTATCGAGACATGGAGCAAGATTGAAGCTTCCTTGAAGCTCTTCAGTAATGGAGGCTGCACCCTAGGTACCTAAAAATGTAAACACAGCCTCACGACCCAATTAAACAAGTTCAGGACCTTCGGCGAACCACGACGAATGTGTAGGTGGTGGTCATGTGGCGTGACAGGGCGTGAGGTGGTTGGATGAACTCGAAGATGGTGGTATGGCAGTTGGTTGGCCGAGGTGGATTAGGAATGTGTAGATGATGAAATAACTATGGGGGTTTTGATGGGCGTGATGTGGCGGAGATGTAGGATGTGGCGGCAAAGCATTTGGGGCAATGGAGTGAATGGAGAGCTTCACTGAAGTGGTTGCCAAAGTAGAGGAAAATGAGGGTGATTGACAGCGTCGAGGGTCTTTTGGGGTTTTTGGGAATAAGGAATTAACGTGAAAGAACTAAGGAGCTAATATAACCTAAATTTAATAGATGAAAGTGGTAGGAGGATGCTAGCTTTGATTGCCCGATGCCATGGAAGAGAACTTCTCCATTGAGGTAGATGGCGAGGAAGAGATGGAAGGACGACCCTGGCTTTGGCACACCAGGTGTGAACGAAGGAGACGAAGATGATGGCACTCCCAATTTGGCCGTTGGGAGGCTGGAGAGCAATGGAGGGAGGAGCTCAGGAGAGCTAAGTCAGAGATGGCTGGGGAAGGAGTTTGAAGAGGGTATTTTGGCCAAAACTTAGCTAAAAAGTTCGGTCATGTGTCAAGGGTTCTTTTATAGGCTATAGGAAGCCCTTCCAAGCTTTGAAAGTAGCTTCCAAGCTCGGGAGGTTTTTGCTAAATAGGATACCTGAACCTTTGAAGATAAGCATGACCTTTTGGGAATGAATTGGAGCTCAAGACAAGTCTCAATTAGCAAGGAATTTCACAAAGAATCTCTTGTTCAAATTTATGATTGTTTGATTGAGAATCGAGAAAGAAAATCTCGCTCGAATCTCACTAGAGCTCAACGTGTTCACACTAATTGTAGAAGGGACCTAAATGTGAAGATGTTGAAGACGTTAGGTAGCTGTTTGGAAAGGATTCAAAAAGTTAAGGGCCATTGTGTGATAAAAAGAGTCTGTGAGGACTAAAATACAAACTAGGTCAAGGTGATCTCTGATTGGGCCTAAATTCTAATACAAACCTAATTTGGCCCTAAGGAATCCAATGGTGAAGTTGGAGTTTGGTATTGACCAAGTTTGATTGGGTAATTTATGCAAAAACCCAAATTAGGGCAAAGGTCTGTGTATGACTCTATTTTTGGTCAAAATAGGTTCTGATGGTCAATTCAAGGATGCAAAACCCTAGAGATTATTTTTCTTTGAATTTTAGAGGGTTTATGTGAATTTTATCTTAAACAAAACCTCAGTAAATTAAGTGGGTCTATTTTTAGGGTTTCAGATGCCATTTATTTCTCGAAACGCGTGAAAACCCATTTCTATCAGCATGAACCCACTTACTAGACATTTAAGACCATTTGACCTTTAATTAACCCCTAAAGAATCCCATGCTTGTTTTGTAATTAAGATATACTGTTAAAACTGTAGTTTTACCCTTGTTTTACTGTATTTCTCTCATAATGGTTTTGCAGCGAATTAGGGTCCTCTGGCTTTTATGTAGAAGCATTTAATGATGGAATATGACTAAATAAAGTTAGATATGGCTGATGATGACGTTATCATCATACTCCCATTCCTTACTTCTGCTAGCCCTTTAGCAAAATCTCATGGAATTAACTCAAATTCTAGACCATGCCTTTTTATGCTTAAATTCTTGATGTGTGCTTTCTTTGTAGACTTGGTCAAAATGCTAACAATAGGCCTAAAGGAACTCAAGTACTAACCAAGATCTTGACCTAACTAGCTTTAGCCTCAGTCCGCCGCAAAGGTTTCTAAGGCCCACAGAAACTAACCTGAGGTTCGTTGAACTCCCCGGTTAAAGCACCCGTACTTAAAACATGTTTAGTCTTGGTTTAGTTTGCAGTGTGTTCTTTGTAAGAGAGAGATAGAAGAATTTTTGCATTTTTTAGAGAGTTTTCACTCTTTTTCTTCTTTATTTCTATCTTGGGATTGGCTTACAACACAATCTGTATCGGATCCCTAGCTCCCACCATCAATCCTTGTAGGGTCCCTAGCTTTCGATGCTTTGAGATAACACCGCCCCTGGCAACCCCCAGAACCTTGGCTTTCGACACTTCGAGATAGTGCTGTCCATGACATTTTGTAGCTAAATTCAGGCCCTGGCAATTGACATTTTAGGATAATCCCGCCCATGGCACCTGAATCAACACAATGTGCTTACATGCCCCTAGTAGGATATTTAAATATCTTAGGAGACAAGCACCAAGGACACAGTAAGTTATTGCACATCTTCGAGGGGAATTTCCCACCTCTCCGCATCGGGAACTCATCCAAATCAACTTGTGTTGATGAGCTGCTCCTAATCTAGGTAGCTTTTTCAGAATAGAATTCACGCATTTGCATGATTTTGATAATTAAGCACACTAAACAAGACTATGTGTTGATTAGGGTGCTTAGGTTATCGTGTCCCGCAAACCAGAGGTCTATTAACGAGGTCGAATAATCCCTAAGCCTTAGACCTAATAGTTAAGCTTCGCATTTTCCTCAACCTCTTGAGGATTATCCAAATCTTAACAGATATGTGAACTTTTAAGCCTAAACACAGCCCAAGAGACCTAAGATCAGCACTCATACTAATCTTCGTGTCTCTTAGAACTTTTGATTTTCATTTTCTTCTTTTGGTTTGGTCTAGAATTAAGTAGATTCCATAATCTTTTACTAATGACTACCTCATTTTATTTTAATTGTTGCGCCTTTTTGACATTTAAATCACCTCCTCTTTTCCTCCTCAAGAATGATTTGCATTTAATTTTTTCAAAATTTCCTCCCCTTTCTCTGTTTTTCCAATTTTTCTTTTGAATTTTATTTTTTATTTTTTTGGTTTTTTGGAATATGTATTTTTTTGTGAGAACCCTTCAGAACTTTGAATTTTTGTGTGTTTACAGTTTAACACCTCACCATGCCTAAGTTTTGCAATGTCCTCATTATAAATCAAAGGGTATGAAATCAGTTTCAGTTCAGGGATTAGAGCAGGATAACCAAGTGGGCAAACAGGTCAAAATGACTATTGCGGATGATTTCAAGCTCTGGTATGAGTATCAGAGGTGGAGTCGACTGTTTTAAAACTGAATTGAAGTGCAGTAGCCGTGATGTACAAAAGGATAATCAGAAGGATCTTGGGTTGTTGGATTGACAAGTAGCCTCCCGTTAAGCGCTAAATTCAATGCCTTCTGCTGAGCGAAAAATGATATGGAGAAGGGGCGGTCAAATTAGATGAGTTTTGTAAAACAAGCACCTTGATCAATAGCCTGGTTGGTCCAACTAGGTTCTTATTCTGGTCCACAGGTTGATGATGCAGCCCAAATCCAATCAATCTGGTGGATTGATAGATTTGAATCAATAGATGTGGAACCCACCGTATACTATAAAGCTCAAGAAGATATGGAAGTGAAAAGCTAAGGTTTGGCTGAGTTGGATCAACCTTTTCAAAGCAGGGATCCTCAAAAGAGAATGAATCAATGGAGGATGTGAGATCTCTATGGGAGTGACCAGAGAAGGATGGGATGTGATTAGTAGTTTGATCAAAGTTCAAAACCCGATCAAAATGTGGCAAGGAATCATATGCTACCAAATCATCGAGAGGAGAGTCAGAGTAGAAATTGAGTCCGGTTGTGGGTTAGGGTTGAAAATGGATTTTAGAAGGTTCTGTATGTGTTGCAGAAGAGGTGTTTACTTTCGAATCATTGACCTCAGCCTCAGAATCAAAAGACGGGTTGTGTTTGCTGAGGTTGTAAAGTGGTTTGGAGTCTTTAGGAAACAATAGTTCTCTGAAATCAGGGTAAGATTTGAAATCGTTGGAGAACTTGCAAGAATCATGTGTCGAATCTGATTCCAAATCAAAGGTTCCACCATAGAAAAAATCAAGAGATGTGAACTCAGCAACCTGACCTGGGTCTAACCTATACTCAGAGTATGAGCTCAAAGAGGTGTCTCTATTAGGAATAGGCTCAGGTTCTTGGCTTGTTGGGAAGACCTAATCGATTCTGAGCTCTTTTAGCTCCTCTATTTCTGTGTCATAGATCAGCGTGACTTCCAATAAACCAATCTATATTTTTTAGGAGTTTGAAGAGGTGTGATCATCAAATACGAGCCCTGAATCATAATCCAGATTAGAAATTTGATTCATATCACACGAGGCCTCATAATCTTCCCAATAAGGCTCAGATCTAGATTCTAGGTTAAGGGTATGTGTTAGATCACTAGAATATAGGCTGGGCTCTAAAGGGATGTCAGAATTGTCCTCAAGGACCACCTTATCAGAATAAAGAGTGGAATTTACGTCCTCGAGGTGTTCTGACTCAATCTCATCACTACAGGTGTCTGGAACATTAGGGCATGGTAGGGTTGGCTTGTAATCGTGATCACCTGTAATTGGATCCTCCCTACCCATTTCAAGATCAGTTATGTCAATTGCTATGAAATTTGAATCTGAATTCATTTGGGCTGGGGGTCCACTATAACCTTGATTCTCGAACCCAAGATTTGAGAAATGTTGATCTTTAGTGTTGCTCCAAGGTGTCTCATTATCCTTTGATGGGTATTTTTGATTAATGCCTTCATATAATGCATCTAGTGCTATACCACGTGCTTCCATGAGATCTTGGTGTTTCTCTAAAAGTATGGGATTTGACTAACATTGTAAATACTCATCGTCATGTAATGTCCTCAATTTAAAATATTCTCATAAGAGATCATCCTGGGTTGAACCATGTATCCTTTGAGACAAAATCATCTAAGCATGGTTAAAAATCAATTTTGATGTGTCATTAACCTGAATCTCCCTAAATGGATTTGAGGATCTAGAATACTCTTCATGATGTTTGTAAGCATCCTCAATCATTTTGTCTTTGATGGTCATTAGGGACACAGGTTTCCTAATCACTTTTCCTAGCATGTTAAATTGCATTTTCAAATTAGGTGGTGGAATTAAGATGTAGAATCAAACTCAAGATTAGATTGTAGTTGATTTGACCACATAGAAATCCCTAAGATGATCTTTGTAAGTGTACTAAATAGAAGGGATGGGGGACTGGATGTGAAATTGACCCAATCAGGGTACCCAAAGATTTTTGGATGACTAAGGTAGTTCGAGGTGGATGATACCTCTGAATCAAAAATTCACACACCCGAGAAGTATCTGGGCAGCCAGAAAGGGAGAACCCCGCAAAGACCCTTACACAGTATAGCATTCCCACGAGTTACAGGGCTTCCCCCACCCAACCTTCCTTATCATAGAGGTTCTAGGTAGACCAGAATGTATGAACTTAAGACCTTAAGTCTACCAATTTTATGTCCTAATTTGTGTCTTGAGTTTCACTTGATTAGAAGGTAATTCAACTTGTGACCTAATTTGGAGGTTGGTTTGCCTACAATGTAGGCCAACTGCACTTGACCTACCATAAAGATGGCAGAATGAGATCTAGGTCAAGACCTAGAAATCACCCTGATTTTACTCCCAGGTTTTTAAGTCCAAGATGTTAAGATTCAAGTGAAATTAGAGCCTGATTTTAGGGTTTTTGTCGATTAGATCCTTTCAATCAAGGGCTTGTGTAGCACACAAATGCGGGAGGGTAACTTTCCTTTAATTCAGGAAAAAATGTGTACTAGCGCTCCAAACTTTAATGTCAAACCCTAATTGGCTCTATTCTACATCCAACTTGATCTCAACATGTACTCCTTGGACTTAAACAAGAAGGTGAGTAGTGCAAGATGATCATAAATTAATCATGATCCTTAATAGGCACAGGAAATTTTGGTAGGGGATTTTAAACAGAATCGTCTCAATCTTCAATCAGATTTGAAAAATTCTTTTGCAAATCAGGAAACTTGCCTTTTAAATGATAGTTACTATGAGAAATAAGGCAGGTGATTCCTAATTGACTGTTTCCTTTTTATCTTCCCAAGATTAGGAGGTTGATTAAGGAAGAATAGAGAAGTTACCTGCCTTGGAGTGGTTGATTTGCATGGAAGATCTCGTGAAGTACCTCACAAAATAACAATAAAGCAAACAGGGCAACTTAGTGCTCAAATATAAAAATATAGCAAGAGAATAGTAGTGAATTGCGTGTTGCTCCCCAGCAACGGTGCCAAAATGTTGATCGCTCTGAATCGGTGTTTGAAAATCATTGCATTGTAGTATAGATCGAATTAATGTGAAAAATAGATAAAATTTATTGCTTGAATTCAAAATAGTATCCAAGGTCAAACACAAGGAGCAAGTATTGCATTCACGCGCTAATCTCAATAGATAATATAAATGAGCACAAGAATTTACTCAAAAACTAACATGCAATGTAAAACATGAGTATCTGAAGAGTCAAATAGAAATCTAGACAAAATAATGGTGATTTGGATCACCAATTAATAGTCTAACACATATAGAGCATTTACTCAAATAGAACTAATTGAACAAATAGTGAATCAGACATCTTAAAGTGAGTTGCTATAGTGTTCACTGATTTTCTTCTACTTTGTCCCTTCTCTTTTTCTTCTTCTTCTATTCTGCAATTGGTTCTCTTCTTCTTCAGTTCTTCTATGGTCCTCTTCTTCTGCCTTGCCTCTTACTTCTTTCTTCTTTCAACACGCAAAGGCCCTCTTCTTTGCTTCTTTCTTCCTTGCCTTGGCCTTTCTTCTTCACGCACAGCGGGGAACTCTTCTTCAAATTTGGTTAATTGTTAGCTGCATATGAGGGCAAAACCCAACCCTTTCCTGGGCTCTCTCTCTCTGGGTTTCCATCTCTTTCTCGCTTTCACAAGGCCATGCACAATACTGGGTATTCGGTCTTTCAGGTATGAGCGCACCTAGGACGAGGGCTACCGACGTGGGTAGTAGCCGAGGTGTGAGAGCTTAGGTGGGTAAATGGATTAGACCAGGCCTGCGTGCAAGGTGTCATGGGTGAGGCATGTGAGGGGTAGTGGGGACCTCAACCCCCCAAGTGTTGAGGTGATAAGCCCTCAACACTTTTTCGATTTATGCGTTGTTGCAACTTCACTGGTTTCCGAGGTGGGACTAAATGTCCCACCATCTTCGTGTATGCAGCTGCGGCTGAAGCTTCTTCGCCAATTGGAGCACGAGGGTGGTCAGCGACTCCAATTGCTGGCCCACTATGACTCTTGGATGAGTTCCGCACCTCCTGAAGCGGACACTTGGGGCTATCGAGACTTGGAGCGAGCTTGAAGCTTCCTTGAATCTCTTCAGTAATGGCAGCTGCACCCTAGGTATCTAAAAACATAAACACGGCCTCATAGTCCCAATTAAACAAGTTCAGGACCTTCGACGAAACACGGCAAATGTGTAGGTGGTGGTCTTGTGGCGTGAGAGGGTATGAGGTGGTCGGACGAACTCAGAGATGGTGGTACGGCAGTTGGTTGGTCAACAAGGATTAGGAGTGTGTGGATGATGAAACAACTATGGGGTTTTGATTGGCGTGATGTGGCTGAGGTGTAGGACATGGCGGCAAAGCATTTGGGGCACTGGAGTGAATGGAGAGCATTGTCGAAATGGTTGCCGGAGCAAATGAAGATGGGGGTGATTGATGGCATCGAGTGTCTTTTTGGGTTTTTAGAAATAGGGGATTAGCCTAAAAGAACTAAGAATCTAATCTAACCTTAATTTAAGAGATGAAAGGGGTAGCAGGATGCCGACTTTGATTGGCTGGTGCCGTGGTAGAGAACTGCTCTATTGAGGTGAACGACGAGGAAGAGAGGGGAGGACGGCCCTGGATTTGGCACACCAGGTGCAGATGAAAGAGACGAAGATGATGGCACTTCTAATTTGGCCATTGGGAGGCTGGAGAGTGACAGAGGGAGGATCTTGCCGAAGCTAAGTCAGAGATGGTCGAGGAGGGAGTTTAAAGAGGGTATTTTGGCCAAAACTTAGCTAAAAAGTTTAGCCATGCGTCTGGGGTTCATTTATAGGCTATAGGAAGTACTTCCAAGCTTGGAAAGAAGCTTCCAAGCTCGGGAGGTTTGTGCGAAATAGGATACCCGATCCTTTGAAAGGTTCACATGACCTTTTGGGAATGAATTAGAGCTCAAGATAGGTCTCAATTGGTAGGGAATTTCAAAATGAATCTCTGGTTCAAATTTATGATTGTTTGATTGTGAATCGAGCGAGAAAATCTCGCTTGAATCTCGCCAGAGCTCAACATGTTCACACTAATGGTGTAGGGACCTAAATGTGAATATGATGAAGTTATTGAACTTTTTGTAATGGATTCAAAAGGTTAAGGGTCATTGTTTGATCAAATGAGTTTGTCAGGACTGAAATACAAACTAGGTTAGGGTGATCTCAGATTGAGCCTAAATTTTGATACAAACCTAATTTGGCCCTAAGGAATCTAATGGTGAAGATGGAGTTTGGTTTTGACCTAGTTTAACTGGGTAATTTATGCAAAAATCTAAATTAGGACAAAGGTCTGTCTGTGACTCACTTATAGGTCAAAACAGGGTCTGATGGTCAATTCAAGGATGCCAAACACTAGAGAATATTTTTCTATGAATTTTAGAGGGTTTATGTGAATTTTACATTGACCAGAACCTTAGTAAATTAAGTGAGTCTATTTCTAAGATTTTAGATGTCATTTAATTCTCAAAATATGTGAAAACCCATTTCTATCTGCACGGACCAACTTGTTAAACATTTAAAACCATTTGACCTTTAATTAACCCCTAAAGAATGCCATGATTGTTATACAATTGGGATATGCTGTTAAAACCACAGTTTTACCATTATTTTACTGTATTTCTCTCATAATGGTTTTGTTGTTAATTTGGGACCTCTGGCTGTTATGTACGAGCATTTAATGATGGAATATGACTAAATAAAGCTAGATACGGCTGATGATGACGTTATCATCAGTAAGAGAGCCATTGGATCCAGATTTTGTTCCTCCTCTTCGATCTTATCTTCCTCATGGATACTAACCATATAGAGAGGGTTTAAAGTCTGATCTTGGACAATCAGGTCTTCTTTAAGGATTTCTTTCTAAAGGTGGTAGCAAATCAGGATGTAGAGATCTTCTACCTTACATGCACCAGAAGAATGTTTGTCATTGAGAGGGAGAAGACAGATGCGAGAATACCCCACCCTTTTAGTATAAGAAATCAAGCTAGTCCTTAGTGTGTAAACCCTAAATAGACTTAATCTTGGCTCGTTAAAACACGATTAGGTTAGATCAACCCTTGAATTACTTGGTTGGCTAGAAGGATGGGACCCCCTAGGACACCCTGCACGGCAGGACACCACTAAGGGTTAACATGGTTACCATACCAACCTTTCTTATCACCAGTGGGTCTAAGTAGACATGGCCTTGACCTTAGCTCAATCTAATTTTAAGTCTCTAAGAAAATTAGTCCTACCTAGGGCACGTCCACTCAGTCTAGGCTTAGGCTTGATGTGCTTTTGGAATATGATGGGCATTATGGGGGTGTTGCCCTTAAAATTTGATTTCAGAAATGTGAAGTGCATAGGCAAGGGTTCACAAGCAATTTTTTTATGATGAAGTGAATTTTAAGGTTCAAATGCTTGTATTAGTAAATTTTAGGGTTCACTTAAGTAAATATCTTCAAGCAATGATTCTGATGAGACACACAAGCGGTTTCGCAATCCCAATTGTTTGATAGATTTCCTTTAAGTATGGAAATGCAAGTGTGCTCTACCTTAATGTGAAACCCTAAGAACATATAGTACTAGTTGATCCGTTTAAGTCCAAAATTAAGGGAGTGGTGTGACCCAAACAATGAAATCAATTGGTCTTATTGCACCACTAACTAAGCACTCAGAAAATATTTTTTTTTTAGAAATTTTAATGCACATTTTCTATTTTTTCCATATTTAAAGTGTAATGGGGGTTTTGCAGCCTATTTTGACCCCCAATTAATGATTGAATAATTTATGTAATCAAATGTGTAGGAAATATTTTTTTCAGATATTTTCTAAATTCTTGATTCTCACATAAATTCAATGCCACAAATTTCAAGTCAATTGGAGTTGCATAGAAATTCCTATGATAGTTTGAACTCTGAAAAATTAGAAACAATAATCGATTTGATAATAGTTCAGTGTGTGAATTTTTCAAATTCTTTTGTAACTCAGATTAATGTGAAATTTGAATATGCTGTTCATAGCTACAAAATCCATGCCTAATAAAAATTTTAGAATTTTTGGACATGTAGATATTTGAGAACTGAGTTTTTAAAATGAGAGTTTTTTTCAGTATGAAAATTTAAGTGGTTTTGTTGATTCCCACCAACAGGAGATATATATATATATTTTTTTAAAACACAACCAAATTCTAAGCCTAAGGTTCAAGCAAAACACCTAATTCTTTTGGATTTTCTTTTTCAAAAGGAAACCTTACCTAATCAAAGATACAAGCACTTACCTAAGATTCAAACCCATATTTTTTTTCTTTATTGCATGTTTCTTCTCGCAATTCTGCGATTCCTACGCACACGCAACCAAAGAGAATAGAAAGTTAGGATCTCAAATAGGTACTTGACAAGAAAAGCTTTTAAAAATTTCCACTACCTCCCCAGCAACAGTACCAACTTGTTTGACCGTGAAACGTGTTAAAAGATTTTGTATCATTATACTACGAATCAAAAACAAATAACATTTATAGAGTCTTGGTGAGTACTAAGTCATTCGTAAGCATGCAAAAACATGATTTTTATACGAAAGCTTTTTAAAAGGTCATTCTAAGTAAATATTTATATATTTATATATATACAGAGAAGCATTCATGAGATAAGATAAAAGTTTTACTGATTAAGAGGATGTCTCATAAATCTAACAAAACTATGCTAAGTAGTAGAGAGAAAGAAAGCAGACGAGGGTTGATGTCGCTTGTGGGATGCTTGTGAGAAATGCAGCAGCACTTTAGATGTAGGGTGCTGGGAAGAAGACCGGAGAGAAGTTGCAGAGAGAGAAAGGCTGGAGGTCTGTCTTGTAGGAGTTTCCTCTCAACTGGGGGGCCCTAGGGCTCTTTTTATAGCATTAATGAGGGGCAAAGTAGGTATTTAGGCCCCTGAAACCATGCAACAAACTTGAAGTCATCAAATCCATCTATCGAGAGACCAATGGATCAGATCGTGCCTCAAAATAACCATCCACGTGCCTTAAATGTCCAAATTTCACCTCATGCTGTCACGTGGCAACCACTGGGCCCTTCGATCACAATCTGCGTGCTACTTGCTCTCCTCGTACGAGCACTTACATTCAAACCGTGCATTGAATCTCAGTCGTCCGATCGTGAGATCGGATGGCTTATGTCATGCACCGCACCACCTTAAGAACCCATGTGTAGCGTGCCATTAGTCCGGGAATCATCAGCACCACTGCATCCAACGCCACTCTATGCGCCATGCGATCGCATCTACACCATTCGCTCTGATCCAATGGCTTAATTGCACTTACGCTCCACTGCCTCTTCGAATTTTCGTTGAGCGTGAGTCAAACGTGCATTGGCTGCTTACGTGAGAGCACACTCTCTGCTACAGTACGTGCGTGGATTGTTGCATTTCTTTATGGTTGTTCAGTTGCTCTCAGTTGTTGTATGCAGATCCAATGGCTAAGCGTGACCCTCCTTTGATGAGGCATAGCTGTGGCAGCAACATGGTTGCATTTTGGCTATTGCATAACGATCCAACGGCCCACAAAGTGTGGGGAAACATCTTCAAATAATGGGGTGACGACCTTGGGCAGCTCTGATGGTGGCATGTGGTGCCATTGTGGCCGACCATCTTCTCTTCTCTACAGATCATGTTGTAGGTCTCCGATAGAGATGGTTTTCGGGCCATTGGACTACAATTGTAGATTCAGATCCATCTGTGTGTTTGGATTTGGCATCTAAGGTTCAGATTTCTGCCATCTTGCTCCTTGGCTTCTATTCTTCTATGGCTTCTATGTGCTGCAATGGTGGTCTGATCAAGATGATTTCAGAAGCGTTGGGCTCCTGTCATCGTCTTGATCAGATTGGTACGGCCTGATCAGTCATCTGTGGGCTTAAATCATCTGCAATGAATGTTGTCTCTCTTTTATGGCGTAAATGACATTGCTATCTATAAAGCTACCAAACTGACTACCTTGCGAATTATGATGCTTATGCATGCATTATTCCTAAGTGATCGAGGCATGTTTCACATGGTAAAAATTGGGGCTTGGAGGACCCATTGTCGTAGCTTGCAAAATGCGTCTATTAGATAATATTTATAATCAAAACTCAAAAGGTGAGTCCCGGGTCAAACATGAGGAGGCAAACGTTTGGTTTTGAAAAATCCATGTCTCTTTTATTTGTTTTTGTCATTTTTATCTTTTCTAATTATTTTGGTATTTTTTATCATGCAAGAGATTAGGTCGATGAAATTTTATCTAGCTAATCTACTTGTAAAAATATAAAAGTGAGACAGAAACAATCATGGATTTCTAATCAAATGTTATTTTACAATTAAGAAAGTGGGAAAGATTACACTACGAAAGTGAAAAAGATAGAAAGAGGTGAGAGAATCCTCCTCGACGGTTGCTTGGAGGATGACTCACTCTGACATCACCTGGAGGAAGGTGGTGAGGAGCCAGACGAATGGGGACAGAGTCAGAGGATAGAGGATGGGGCAGGACGACATTACGGTGATGATCCTCTTCCCAAAGGGCGGTGAGAGGACAGCCATGGGATGCTCCACCAAGTTCAATAAGAGGAGTGAAAAAATTTGGTTTTCTACTCTAGAGGAGCATTCTGGGCTTGGGACAAGCTCTCTTTAGAACCTTGGAGGTGGTGAGAGGAAGAAAGGAAGAAATGAACAAAAATGGGACGAGTAGGGGTCCTCTTATAGTGGAGGAAAGAATTAAATTTGTATATAGGACATTTAATGACAGTCATAAGAGTCGCTGAAGATCCATCGGAAACGTCGTTGAAGATCCCGCTCATGCTCCCCTACTGTCGCACCGCTAGCGTGCGCTGTACGCGCCCTTGTCGCGCGAGCATGTGCGATGTGTGTCGTTGCGCTTGCGCGTGTGTGCCTTCGCATGCGCATGTGCTTGAATTGCTGTGCTCGTGCAGTGGCGCGTGCATGTGCATGGGCGGACTGGGTTGCGCCACATGGCGTAATCTGGGCCATCCATCTTCTTTCCTTTTAGGGGATGCCACAGAGGTCGGATTAAGTCGATTTTCATGCCGTTGGGCTGCGATCGTTGACCCGAATCCAACCGTGTGGTCAGATTTGTCATTTGACACTCCAGATTGCATCACCTAGTCCCTCGGTCGTTGATATTCCTTGGATTACATATGGTGCCATGGGACTCCAATCGAGACAATTTCGGAGGTGTTGGACTTTGATCATCGTCTTGATCAGATCTGTACGGTCGGATCGTCAATCCGAGGCTCTAAAATAAATATCCTTCTCTCCTGACCACAAAAAGGATGCAATTAACCTAAATTATATACAACTACTCTAAATGTAGAATGATGCATGCTATGCAATATTTATAACATGAAATGAAAATCTAAGCCTAAGAACATGCATGGTTAGGCATTTTAAAATAAATAGATATGTCTATATCATACTCCAATGCCTATCTTTTTCTAGTCCCTAGCTAAATTAAACTACATGCTATGTATAGAAATAAAATTAGGACTCGATCGCTTAGGCCTAAGTTGTTTATTAACAATAGAAAGCTTCAACTAAGGTCCTAAACTATGAAGACTCAACAATACCCAAGTGTCTGCAAGAATATAGACCACCAAAGTCCTCACCTTATTTGAAAAGGAAAGATACATTTTTTTTGCTTTTTTCTTCTTTTCAATTTTTTTTGGACTTTTGGAGTTTGAGAGTTTCGAGGTAACTTTTTACGGCTACTCGACCTGCGCAAGACTCGGAAAGGACTCTAAGTGCTAAGCATCTAGTGGAAAGAGTGAAAGACTCACTAGGCGGCCGTTAAAATGGACTTCAGGCTTCTTACGACCCTAGGTGACCTTGCCTAGAGGTTTGTCTTTTCGAACGGTAACTATCTCCCTACTTTTATTTATGGGGTCAACACAAGGGTGAACCCAGTGTATATCTCCCGAGTTTATTCTACTTCCCCGCTTCTTCCCTAAGTGTTTTGGGAATTATTGTGCATTTTTATGAGCTGGGCTCTGGACAACTAGCCAATGGGCTGTTACCCTCGTAACTTGCCAACCATACTCGTGCGGTGAAGTGTGGTTTTATTTGTTTATTTTTTTTTATTTTCTCCTTTTTCTATGTTTTTCTTTTTCATTTTTTTTTAATTAGGTGGCTTCCCTGATCTAAGATTTACCTAAAGGCAGTACGAAGAAAATGGTCTTATGGTTGGGCTCTGGACAACAAATCGATGTGCTATTACCATAGACAACTTACCAGCCATACCACCCTGGACTGTTCATTAGCTACCCAATTTCAAAGGAAACCGCCAAAAAGTGAGTTGGTGCAAAAAGTGTGTAGATGCTTAGTGATATAGACACACCCATTTAGGTTAAAATGCCTATTCATGCTTATTCCTAGGCTTAGATTTGCATTTCATGTTATAAATATTGCATAACATGCATCATTCTGCATTTAGAACAGTTGTATATATTTTAGATTAATTAGGTCCTTTTTATGGACAAGGAAGGAGATTTATGTCAGGGGCTTGGATGGACAATTAGACCGTACAGATCTGATTAGGACAACGATCAGAGTTTAATGCCTCTAAAATCATCCAGATTGGAGTCCTGTAGCATCATATGAAGCCCGAGGAAGATAAATGGCCAGGGGCAATGCGACATCTTTACGGGTTTTGGATGAAAAATCCAACCATACAGATGGATCAAGAGCAACGATCGTAGTTCGGCAACGTGAAAATCAATTCAACCCGAGCACGGTGGCACCCTTTGCAAAGGAATGAAGATGGACGGCCTAGGTCGTGCCACATGCCACAACCTGATGAGCCCATATTTGTGGGCTAATTAGTTACTTAAATACCTAGACATTTGAGTAATATTAACTTATACATAGCATTGATCAAGATATAAATAATATAGTTTATACATATTTGTTTGTATGCATTATATTCATATATAAATTATCTAGCATCATTTAGTTTACATGCATACATTACATGCATTAAATAATTAGAAATATAAGGGTTCTGCATACAAATAATCCACATATATTTTTATATCTTTCTTCGTGCAACAACAACGGCTCCACCCTGACAGGCCATTTATGGCTAGATCAGGCAATGAAGAGAACCGAAAGAAGTGGATCTCCATCACTCCATTTGAATTGTAGATGGCTACAAGAGAGGGGGAGCGGCTGCCATGCTCGATGAGACACCACCCCACTCCACCATCGTGGCATCCAAGGCCGAGCTCCACCATACCATGGGCCAGCGAGGTGACTGCTCGCCACACCAATCCAGTGAGCTTGGCCATCACCGTGCAACTACCAGAATACCCTCCCTGTCCACGCACCACCAACACCATCTTCTTCCTCTTCTTCTACCTCTATTTTTAGAACAAAACCATCCCTACGCCCCTTGCTGCATCTCCACACCAAACCCGCAACAGCGCAAAACCTCCTGCACACGCTCCCTCGCCATCCCCGTGCAACTACCCTCAAGCTCCACCGCAGTAGCAACTGCATTCCCTTGCTCATGCAGCACCCTCCAGCTCTACCGCGGTAGCCTGCATGCCCTCTAGCACCTTCGCTCGATGCCCGCGCGCCCTCCAGCCTCTCCACCAGCATGTAGAGTGTGCTGCATCTCTGCCCGCATGCCCTCCAGTAGATCAGCCCACCCACCCTTCAGCATCTCAGCCCACGTGCAGAGCGCGCCACACCTCCGCCTGTGCACCCTCCAGTCGCTCCACCCATGCGCAGAGCATGCCGCACCTCCAGCAGCATAGCCCACACGTAGAGCACGCCGCACCTCTACCCGCGTGCCCTCCAGCCGCTCTGCCTATGCATAAAGTGTGCTACACCTCCGCCCACACACCTTCCAGCGAGCAGCACCTCCAGCGGCCTCCTGCACCATGCGTGCGCATCCCCCTGCACTCGTCCTTGCCTCCAGCCGTGCGTTGAGCTGTTTCATAGTAGCAGCAACCAACCCATCACCACCAACCCTCTCTATTCCATCTGACCACCTCGGGCCACCTCACACTTCACCGCGACCATCATCGCGAAGCCCTCGCCTCACTCATCTCCCACGCCAAGTCTCACCTCCAGCCCTAGCCTGACATGCACGCAAGCCAAGCTTGAAGCAAATGCACTATTTCTTATCGTATTAATATTTACATTCACATGCCATTGCCACTCTTTTTATTTTGTATTTATTAATTAAATATTGTGGCTAATTTATGCTGGTGACCTCCCTCTTTCTCATAAATGCCATTTCAGCATGATCTCTTGATGTTTTCTTAATCTGAAGGAGGATTTGGCTCGATTTCTCGACAAAATTAATCATGAACATCTATTTTCAACCTGAGCAAGTTTAAATAGGTCATTGCCTCCCTATGGACATGACCCACTCTCTCGAGTGGTTTAATTCTAATTGTTTTGATTAGTCAATTTTCCACCACTTAGAATTACAATGATAAATCTTCTTAATCATCATTTTCGAAAGTGAAAAATTGACTCGTCATATGGCACCATTGCCGGGGAGGTAACGAGCCTGTTAAACTTGCATTCATTTATTTATTGATTCACATATTTTATTTGAGGCACATTTCAATTCAATTATCTGTTTGGTGCGAGGTATGCGTATTTGGAGACATCTTGTCGCACCAGCCTCAGAGATCAGGCGATCCTTGACATTGCCAGAAGAGTCACAACATTGAGGGATGGAGCATCACATCTGCCTCTACAATGCCTTGGTGGACCTTGTTTCCACTGTTGGAGGAGATATCCAAAAGTCCACATCTTCATCTCACCCATTTAGTTGTAGATAGTTTTTACTTTTCTTTCTTCTCTTTATTTTAATACATTCATTTCGAAAACCCTTGTTCTGGGGTACATTTTTAGGGGTTTGTTCCCCGATTTTGTTTCAGGCCCGTGTTAGGTAATAATTTTAGGAAGCCTGTTCCCTTTTCTTTAGATCTAGTTTCTTTATTTTATTTTGTGGTTGTTTATCATTTTCTTTGTTTGTGCATAAGTAGATGTATATATATATAAAAAGTCACGAGATACCTGCTAGAAGCTACCTGCCCCTAGGATGACCATCTAGGAGTGAATGAGAAGCATCTAGACTTGATTTTTTGCTTTGTGTGCATTCTTGCATCGTTGATTGCAAGAGGCAAGGTACGTTTTCTAGACTTTGCATCCATATTTGTTCATGCATTGCATGTGGACATTAATTTCAAAGACCACCAAGTTTGATTTGAATAGATCTAATAAGTAGTCATATTTAATTTTTGAAAAAGGACTAATTAAAGGAAGGACATTTAAAAACCAGGAACCTAAATTTCAAACTTGGCGTGTGATTCCAAATTCAAAATCTTTTACGGTGTATGCACACTTATATCTCTTGCACCGCTACACACGTTTAGACACTCCTTAGGTTTCGAACTAGTAGGAAAAGAGCCCTCCTACCATTGGATTCTGAAGTGTTTAGAACTTAAGATCAAAGGCTTTGTAACTTTAAGGAGGTGGATACCCTGTCATGGATTTTTAAGGGTAGTTAAGAAGCACCGCAAAAGCATAGCTTCAAAGGAAGGCTTAGGCCTACATGCATCCCTCGATCTTCCATCTTTGAAGTTGCTCAATAATTTGAGCTTTTGGGAGGAGCACCTAAGCTCCAACTAGGTCTTTTTAGGCGTATCGTAGGTCGACAAGTAGGCGCGTAACTATTTTGATAACTTGATTTGTCACCTACAACTGGAGTTAAAATCTCAAAAGCCTAACTGATTAAAGACCTAAAAAGTCCTCTAATTTGTGTTTACTTGGGGAATCTGATTGTGGTGTGAGTTAGAATGGACCACATTGACTTTCAACCTTTCACATCTTGTCCGCACCCTTACCCCCACTCTGTGATCTTCGATCCCATATGCTGAGATGGTCCATCCTTTGATGGACATAATGACAGTCATTGGGATCCGTTTTACTCCCATTATAGGAGCATTGGCTTGGTTAAGCCTAAGTCAGTGAGCAAAACTTAGGAGCGGGATTTGCCTTGCCCAATATCCCACAGACCATAGAACTACCAACCCACCCTCCCTAAATGATTATAATGCTTAGACAGAAACTCCTTGGTACTTTAAGCCTGAGCCTGACTTCACTCCTGATAGTAATGATGATTTCTTCTCCTTGAAGATGGAAATTCAGAAAATGCAAGATGAAATGATTGAATTGTTAGGAGAATCTTCAAGAGTAGGCCAACAAGAAAAAGAAGACATTAGCAATCCAACCTATCCTATTGAGGATGACGTGCACCCCTCTATGCTAGATGCATCCCCCATGGGAGAGCCACACCCTAAGTTGGAGGGAAATTTTGGGGATTATGTAAGGGAGAATAGCTACTTTTCGAGGACTGAGTTTGAAACCTCCCCGCTAGATGACACTTCCTTGAGAGGTCCATGCCTTAAGTGGGTGGAGGATATGTATGAAAGTAGCTATAAATGGGATGAAGAAAGGTGGCAACCTGAGGAAGAAAATGATCAGGTTGAGTATCCACCTAAATTGTATTAGAGTCAAAAGAAGGGAATGATGATACCATTGGAAGACCTCGACCCCGATGATAGTATTTTCGTGACATTTGATGAAGTGGGTTGAAGTGAAGTTGTTAATCCCACCCTCCCTTCGATTACGAGATGGAACTTAAGCCCACCCTTAGGGAACCTAACCCTGAAAAAATCCACCTATCTGAGGAATCTGATGTTACCAATGTAAACCATGTACCCCAGATAGAGTGCCCTAGGGGATCTGCTGAGATTTTAGATGATTCTAGACCTCAGGTATATGATGAATCGTATGATGAGGAGAAGGATGAATTATATGAGTAACCTACATTCAAGATTTGGAGTGACACTAAAGGTGATTATGTCTTATTTGAAGAATTAGCCCTCGAGGATGTCACAAAGTTGACCAAATTAGGTTTCCTTACAACATCCATTGATGATATCTCTCCTCATGAAGAAATAATGGAAAACATGGAAGCAACTTCTAAGATTTATGTGGATTCACATATAGACACCAGGGAGGATTTGAGTAAAGAACAAGAACCCGGCAATGACATTGATAGGATAATCCTTAGATCTGTTGCTTCCAACCTGCCTTCATTTGATTCGAAGTCATCCTCTAATTCGCCTATGTCTGAAGGTGTAATGTTCACTCCATACGTTGAAATGATCATTGATGAAGTGCAGGCAGATACTTCTGATAGTGCAAGGAATGATAGGGATACAATTAAGGAATTGGAAAGATTGTTAGGGATGGACACCGAGCCAACTAAGCCCAACTTAGATCTTATGACCATCCCACAACCTTGAAACTTGGATACCCTAGACGATCCTTGGCTTAAAGACATGCTCACTACTATTTTGACTGGGGGGCTTAACAAACCAATATCTCTTGTAATGGAGTATCGGGTATGGATTGATGATTTCTTTGGTCAGTCAATTACCTTGGGGGTTTATCTCTGCACCATTCCTTTCCCATTCCTTTTGGAGGATCCTTGCCATCCTCCCCCTACACCTTTGGAGGTTGTTATGCCAGTTTATCCTATAGAACCTCCTCTGGTCACCTGGAATGACTTCATTCCCATCCTGGTTGGGCGAGCATTTGCTATTGGGATTCATCATCAGCTCGCCAACATTCTAGGTTACCTGTTTTCTAGGCCAGCATTACTTTGCCCATTTTTAGGGCCTATTTCTGTGATCCTTGAACCTGATTTGCAGGTTCTTTGGGTACCTAGCTGCTAACAAAACAATGCAACCCCACTCTAGCCCAGGTAATATCCTTCTATGCAATGAGGACATTGCAGATTCTAGGCATGGGAGGGTGTACGTAGGGATATACATAGCATTTATACATAGTGCATTCATGCATTTAGTTAAAGCATTCCGCATTGCATACCTTTGCAGCAAAAAAAAAAAAAAACAAAGAGAAAAACATTTTGCATTGAGCTTAATTGGCTAGGCCCTGCATTCTTAGGCAGACTAGAATTTTTGGTTAGACTAAGTTGACTGTAAGTGTCTGACTTTGGAAGCTAAGTTGAGCTACTAGCTTTAGACCTTTAGGGTCCTTTGTGGATTTAAAAACTTAAGTAGGAGTTAAGTTGCAGACCATTCCTTAAGAGGTTGAGGAAGGAAAGCTAGGGATTGAGTTAAAGGTTGGGTAGTACCTGGAGTCTTGTTCAACCCTTTGGTTTAAGAGTCCTCATAACCTAAGCATCCACATTTCACACACACTTGGTCTTGCGTAAATAGTGATCACCCTAATTCATTTCTTAAAGAAAAGTTGGTTCTTTTAGTTTTGACTTAAGAGAAGCTTGAAAATACAATTTGATTGGAAGAGTTCTTGCCGTAGGAGAGGTGGAGTATATACTCACCTTGAGGATGTGATGATAACATGTTACCTCCTCGGCACTTGTCTCTTAGGATATCCATCCTACTGGGGCCATGTAAGCACATTGTGCAGTTCAGGTACCATGGGCGGCCCTATCTCGAAGTGCCGATTGCCACAGGCCTGAATTCACTTAAGAAATCCATGGGCGATAGTATCTCGAAGTGTCGATTGCTAGGTGTTCTTGGGGTTGCTATGGGTGGTGCTATCTCGAAGCATCGGAAGCCAAGCACCCTTCAAGGTTCGGTGATGGGAACAATGAATCCGACACATACCATGTTGATAGCTGATCCAAGGTTAAACTTAGAGGGATCAAACAAAAGTATATAAATTACAAAAAAAAAAAAATAATAGTACTCACTTTCTAGGTTGGCAATCATACCAACCTCAAATAACTCAGACCAATGCACATGCACGAATGCTTTAATCTCTAGGACAAATAAACCTTAGGGTAGAGTTAGAAATCAGGGAAACTTGTTGCCTGCAACTCGTCTTCAGCTGACCTAATCTATAACTGAGCAACTACTTGGGAACCTTTGATCTAAAATATGTAACTTAACAAGTTTCTAAAGGAAGACCAATTTGGTTGCCTAGTCCACTTGAAGAGCTGGGTTCATGCTTGAATTTGCTAGGGACTAGCAAAAACTAGGCATGGGGGTATTTGATGAGCCCATATTTGTGGTCTAATTAGTTACTTAAATACCTAGACATTAGAATAATATTAACTTATACATAACATGTATTAAGATATAAATAATATAGTTTATACATATTTGCTTGTATGCATTATATTCATATATAAATTATCTAGCATCATTTAGTTTACATGCATACATTACATGCATTAAATAATTCGAAACATAAGGGTTTTGCATACAAATAATACACAGATATTTTTATATCTTTCTTCGTGCAGCAACAACTGCTCCTCCTCGACAGGCCATTTATGGCCAGATCAGGTAGTGAAGAGGACTAGAAGAAGTGGATCTCCATCACTCCCCCATTTGAATTGTAGATGGCTACAAGAGAGGGGGAGTGGCTGCCATGCTCGGTGAGACACTGCCCCACTCCACCAACGCATACTCCACTCCACCACCATGGTCTCCAAGGCCGAGCTCCACCACACCGTGGGTCGGCGAGGTGATAGCTCGCCACGCCAATCATGTGAGCTTGGCCATCACTGTGCAACTACCAGAACACCCTCCCTGTCCATCCACCACCAACACCATCTTCTTCTTTTTCTTCTTCTTCTTATTCTGCCACTGTTTTCAGAACAAAACCATCCCCGCACCCCTTGCTGCACCTCTACACCACACCCACAGCAACGCGGAAACTCCTGCATGTGCTCCTTCGCCATCCCTATGAGACTGCCTTCCAGCTCCACTGCAACAGTGACCACATGCCCTTGCTGCGTGCACTACCCTCTAGCTCCACCACGACAGTCCGCACAGCCTCCAGCACCTCCACCTGCGTGCAGAGCATGCCACACCTTCGCCCACGTGCCCTCCAGTTGCTCCACCAGCGCATAGAGTGCGCCACATCTATGCCCATGCACCCTCAGTAGTTCAGCCCGCGCACCCTCTAGCAGCTCAACCCACACACAGAGCATGCTACACCACTGTTCGAGGGCCCTCCAGCCGATCCGCCCGCGTGCAAGGCACGCTGCACCTCCACTCGCACACCCTCCAGCAGCTCAGCCTGCATGCAAAGCATGCCGCACCTCCGCCCGCTGATGCGAAAAGTCGTGTGATTTGTAAAAGCGGGTTTTTAATGTCGTAACATGTGAATTCGCATACGCTTTTAAATTTGTATCCTAGATAGGGGAGTATCTATTGTCGTCCAAGGAGGCCGAATGTGTGCAAAATTAATTCTCTTGCTTACAAAATAGATCTCAACTTTCTTTTTAGTATTTTAAATATGTAATTTTTTTTGTTTTGAAAAGACGAGGGAAAAATGCGAATTGTGGCGGAAAGTACTAACACCTACAATTACTTAACTAAAACTTAAGAGATAGATATATCCTCTTCCTAAGCTCACTCTAGGCAAGTGGAGGCCCAGATTAATTAGGAAAAAGAGGTGAAACAAGTGCTAGAACAAAAATAACAATTGCAATAGAAAGTAAAAAGAAGGCAATTTGATTAACTAGAATTTGTGTTCTTTTCCAAGACAAGTAGAGGAATGCTTCTATTAGAAATGAAAAATCTAAAAGCAATAAAAGAAACACAAATCCTCTTGCAAAAATTGATGAAGAAGGGAGTCTTCTTGCTCCAAGCCTAGCTGCTCCTTGGCTTGAAAAGAGGGCTTCCTTCTTCTCCTTTCTTGAGAGCTCCTCCAAGGTGGATGCTACCACCTTCAATGCTCTCCTTCAAGGGGTAGGCGTGCACCACCCTCAAAAGCTCCTCCAAGGTGGCATGGACCACCTTCAAGATCTCCTCCAAAGATCTTCCTTGCCTGGCTTCTCCTTTGGCTGGCGTGGCTCAAGAGAGAAGGGAAGAGGGGAAGGCACCAAAGGGACATAATATCTCCTTAATCTTCTTCTTCTTCTTCTCTCTTGGGCATGGGCTGTAGGTAGAATATGAGAGTGAATTTGCTAGCCAAGGATGGTTTGAATGGTGGTGGGTAGTGGTCTTTTTATAGGGTAGGGTGAGGGGTTAAGGTGCCTCTTGAAATGGAGGGCTAAGATGGGAGGATGGAGGTGGTTAGATGATCCTAGGGTTAAGGATGGTTGGCGCCACCTAAGGGGTGTAAGGGGGTTAGTTAGGGTTGGTCAAGAGGCACCTAAAAGTGGCGCCAACCATGGAGAGGTGCCATGGGTTGGCACCAACTTTGAGGCTTCTAGAAGGTGGGATTATGTGGACGGTGGAGATGGGTTTAAGGGGAGATGTGTGGTGGAGATGAAGGGGATTTCTAGAGGGAAAAGTGGCGCTAACAAGGGTGGGTATGGTGGTTCTGGGGCCACTTTTAGGTGTCTTTTGGAGGTGGTGGGTAGGCTAGGTTGGTGCCAAGTAGGGTTAGCTTATGTGGAGCTTAGGTGGAGCTAGTTGGTGGAGTTGTTAGGTAGGGTTTTTGGGTGGTACAAGCCAAGGAAGCTGGAGCCTAGCTAAGCTAAGCTAAGCTCGCTTAGCTAATGGTGGAGTAGAGGAGGAGGTGTTGGAGCTAGGGTTTGGAGGGAGGAGCTAGTTCTGAAGAGTCCGAAGCTGAAGTGGAGTTGGCAACTGCTGAAGAGGTCAACATGGGGCTAGTCCAGCTGGCTTAGCTTGCTAGTTCTTTGCTAGCTACTAAGCCAAGCTAAAGTGAGCTGGCTTCTATTGAATGGAACTGAGGTGAGCTGGGTCTGGTGCTCTCGGGGAGGATCAAGCTAGTTGAGGGAACTAAGGTAGCTTAGCTCAATTGGCTTGAACTAAGCTGGGTCCCCAGGAGCTGGACTTGAGCTTCCTAAGCTGAGATGAGCTCTTCTTCAACTGGCTGGAGTTGAGTGGAGCTAGATGTAGCTGGATCTAAGCTGGGGTGAACTCCAGTCAACTCAGCTAAGATAGCTAGACCTCCTTGTGGACTAGTAGGAGCTAAAATGAGCTAGACTCAACTAGGTTGAGCTGGATTTGAGCTGACTTGAGCTAGGGTGAGCTAAGATGAACTCTCTTGAGCTACCATTCAGCTGAGATTAGCTGAATGGAGCTGGGATGAGCTAAGCCTAGTTTAAGTGAGCTAGGTTCCAGCTGTGGTGAGCTAGATCAAGTTGAGTTCCAGCTAGTCAGAGCTCCTACTTCACCATTTTCCTTCTTGAGTGCTAGGGTTTTAGGGATCTCTATATCTGTTCATCCCTAACAATCACAAAAACACATTAAAACAACAAAAGAAAATGCAATGCATGCCTAACCTAGTTAATGCCTAAATGAAGGCCAAAAACTCATTTGCAGAGTAAAATCCTAAGAGCTAGGTTTGTTTTAATGCATAAGAATGATGATAAACTGGCGTTTATCACCCGTGTGCCCTCTAGCTACTCCGCCTGCGCACAAAGCACATTGCACCTCCACCCGCATGCCCTCCAGCGAGTAGCACATCCAGTGGCCTCCTGCACCTCGCGCACGCATCCCCCTTCGCTCGTCCTCACCTCCAACCGTGCATTGAGCTACTTTATAGTAGCAGCAACCAACCCATCGCCGCTGCCCCTCTCTATTTCCTCCGGCCACCTCAGACCACCTCGCACTTCACCTCACTCATCTCCTACGCCAAGTCTCACCTCCATCCATGGCTTGCCATGCACGCATGCCAAGCTTGAAGCAAATGCTATGTTTCTTATCGTATTAATATTTACATTTACATGACGTTGCTACTACTTTTACTTTTTATTTATTAATTAAATATTATGGTTAATTTATGCAAGTGACCTCCCTCTTTCTCATAAATGCCATTTCAGCATGATCTCCTGATGTTTTCTTAATCTAAAGGAGGATTTGGCTCGATTTCTCGACGAAATTAATCGTGAACATCTGTTTTTAACCTGTGCAAGTTCAAATAGGTCATTACCTTTCTGTGGATAAGACTTACTCTCTCGAGTGGTTTAATTCTAATTATTTCAATTAGTCGATTTTCCACCACCTAGAAATACAATGATAAATCTTCTTAACCATCATTTTCGAAAGTGAAAAATCAACTCGTCACAACCCAGGTCACCCACGCACACACATGCACCGCCGCACAAGCACAGTAGCATGGGCACGCGCGCGCAGCAGCGTAGTGCGCAGTGCATATGTGCACGCAATAGCAACAGTAGCTGCAGGCACGGCAGTAGGCACGAGCGCAGTTGGCGTAGGCACATAGCGCGTGCGCGCATGCAACACGGCGACTGATGCGCAAGCCAGCTAGAGTATTGGATGGCGTGATCTTCAGTGATGGTTGTAGCAACAGTTACGGCCATCACTAATGACCCAGATACAAATTTGTTCTTCCTCCTACACTATAAAAGCACCTACCCACCACCATTTCAATCCATCTCTTCCTTTCTTCCTCTCACCACCTCCATGGCTCTAGAGAGAGCTTGTCCTAAGCCCAGGATGTTCCTCTAGAGTAAAACCAAATAGTTTTCCCTCCCCTCATCCTCATTCGTGGAGCATCCTGTGGTCATTCTCTCACCACCATTAGGGAAGAGGATCCTCTCCGCGACACCGTCCTGCCCCATCCTCCGTCCTCTGGCTCTATCCTCCTTCGTCCTGCTCTTCACCACCTTCCTCCGGGTGACGTCAGAGTGAGTCGTCCTCCGAGCAACCGTCGAGGGGGATTTCTCTCACTTCTTTCTATTTTTTTACGCTTTCGTAGTGTAGTTTTCCTACTTTCGTAGTGTAACAAATAGTTCTTGATGAATAGATGATTGTCTCTCTCTCTCCCTCTCCCTTTCTCTCTTATATTTTTGCAAGTAGAAATAGTTTTCATCGATCAAACCTCTTGCTTGTTAAAAATACCAAAAAAATTAGAAAGGATAAAAGTAACCAAAAGGAAATAAAAGTGAAGCACGGATTTCATAAAACCAAACGTTCGCCTCCCCGTGTTTGACTTGGAACTCACTTTTCGAGTTTCGATTTAAATTTTATTTTACCACGCTTTTTGCAACTACGACGATGGGTTACTCATAACCCTAATTTCAAAGTCGCAAAATGTGAGCGGTCATTTTGGCACCGTTGCCGGGGAGGGAACCCTCTTTGGTTTTTTTTTTTCCATGTTTTTTTTGCCTTACCTAGCTTTTATCTCACCTTTTCTCTGATCTTACTGTGATTGCTGGTACTCTTTTGAGGTGGACCAAAGCAGTTAGGTCAGAGAAAAGTGCGGATGAAGGTTTTGTAAGTGTCCCACACACCACCCCCACCTTATTTTTCATTCCATAACCTAATAACTCAAACCCAAATCAACTTAGATGCTTTGTATAAACCCTAGGGTAGATTTTGGTTGTTTGATTGTCACTCCACTCACCTCACACACCCGCATATATAAAAAGAGATAAAAAAAATATATTCTTCTCTTGTAGGATTTAACTAAAAACTACACACTTAAACACCCACAACTTCTTATCATAAGGCGCACAATCACTTTGATTTTACCACTTAACCGAGATCTGACCTATGGACCCAGTACACTTCAACTCAATACACATAAGTGAGTACAAATCTAAATACGTTAAACATTCTTGTGTGCCTTAACTAAGTGGTGCAACCAGCCAATTGATTAAGCTGTTTGGGCCGCACCACTCAATCTAAAACTGATCCATCAAGTAGCTTGCCACTTAGGGTTGATTCTTAGGGATGAACCAGGTACTCGACATTATTTTTGATTTTTAAAGGAACATATCATCACCGGCGCTTTCAAAACTTGGAGTGCTCTACTAAATCTTGATTGAACCAACCTAAGAATTAAACCCTAAAGGCTACTAAACAAGGTTAAATCCTAAAAGACACATCATCAAATAACCTTGTTTGAGAACCCTGGTTGTGCACGCACACACATTTTAACTGATCATTAAGGGCACAACCCATCTAAATGGCCCATCACATTCCAAGAGCACGATCATCCCAAGCCCAACTAAAACTGAGTAGACGTTGGCCTTAAGGATTGATTTGCTCTTCGGGGATCAGACTGAGCTTTTTTTTGATTAACCTACTTTTGCTGGTCCATCTGATGTCTAGCTAGGGGAGTAGAATCAAACGACCATGGCTAGGAGGTACACTAGGAACTGGAGGCGTAAGCCAAAGGAAGAACCTTCGCACCAGTCCCTCCTTCTAATTGGTTGGATTGACCGGATAAAAGTAGACCAAATCCTTTTATCAGTCTTTCTAACTGGTTGGATTTCTTTGCGCGTTCATGATGATCAGAATGTTGGATTTGCTAATTTAACTGGTTTGATTTGCTCCATGCGCGAAACATGCCGCTTCTGCCACTACCTCAGTGCATGCATGCGCTCGTGCTGTTGTGCCCATGCAGTGGTGCATGCGTGCTCATGGGCGGCCTGGGTTGCACCACGTGGTGCAATCTAGGCCATCTATCTTCTTTCCTTTGTAGAGGATGCTACAGAGGTCGAATCGAGTCGATTTTCACGTCGTTGGGCTACGATCATCAACCTAATTCCCTCCATGAGATCGAATTTGTCATTTATCACTCTGGATTGCATCACCTAGTCCCTTGATCATTGATCTTCCTTGGATTGCATATGGTGCTACGGGACTCCGATCGAGGAGATTTCAGAGGTGTTGGACTCCGATCATTGTCTTGATCTGATTTGTATGGTCGGATCATCAATCCAAGGCTTCAAAATAAATATCCTTCTTTCTTGACTACAAAAAGGATGCAATTAACCTAAATTATCTACAACTATTCTTAATGAAGAGTGATGCATGCTATGTAATATTTATAACATGAAATGTAAATCTAAGCCTAGGAACATGCATGATTAGGCATTTTAACCTAACTAGATGTATCTATATCGCTAAGTTATGATAGAATCTAACTTAATTCAAGTACATTAGGTCATATAATTGCTATGCAATCAACATGTGGGGGTTGATTTTGACTCAATCGAGTTCTAGGTGAACTTGATGGACATTAGGTGCATCCAATCAGATAGGTGTGTACCCAATTAGGTCAGGGTTAGGTTCAATTAGACTTACTGAGTCTAATTAGGTAAGTCATGGTTGGGTTTGACCCAATTAGGTTCCAACTGAACCTAATCAGAGTTGGGTGCACTCAATCAGGTTGTACTGCATCTGGTTGGATGTGGCTTGGACTTTAGGGTTTGGTAGGGTCTAATTAGTCTCAATTGAGTCTATTTACTTACGATTAGTCCAATCAGTTCCTATGGACCCTATTGACACATGGATGACGTAATTAACTCAAACTAAGTCAATTAGGTATCATAGGGACCTAAATAGGTTTCTACCCTAGGGATTGGGTAGTGGATAGGTGGACTAGGGATATGGATATTAGGATAAGGCTGGGGATGGTATGGATAAGTACATGGACAAAGTTATCCATTTTTTGGCTTTTGAGCACAGATATCCTAATGTTTAGCTAATTCAAGTATAGGTACTAGGTTAAGGTTGTCCTAGAGTTTTATTTAGGGATAGGATACGGACATCCTAATTCATCTCTTAATTTTTTCATTAATTCTAAACAAGTAATTAACATTTTTATTATTTCTCTCTTCTTGTGCTCTCAATCTTCTTTATTCCAAAGATCCAGCACGAGCGCTGTTGCAATTCTAGTTCCTATCCAACTTTATTCTACTCAGGACAGCTTCTGAGCTCCTTATTTCTTAGAGACAAGAATAAACCCTAATAAGTATAGTAAAATAGCATTGTGACATGCAAATAAACAGAAGTATGCAATGCATGATATGCAATTTATGAATGCACTAATCACAAGTTACTGTAGGTTCTAACATAATTTAGGTTAATTAAGGCCCATGATTGACGTGTATCAGTCAGCTTCAGAGGCTACTGCAGTTGTATCGAAGCGCATGAGCTCAATGAAATAAGTCCGATACTCGTTAATAGTCATCGAACCTTGCTTCAAATTGTGGAACTTGAGCCTCCTCTGATCTTGCCAAGTCCTAGGGTAGTATTGGTCGCTGAAGAGCTCGAGGAAGCATCTACTCAGCTTATGGGAGCTCCAGTCAACTTAGCTTAGCAACTAGTCCTCTGTTAGCTAAGTTAAGTCAGCTAAGAAGTCCACAACCAACTCAAGGTAGCTCCATACTAATAAGTTGATCTTCACTTTCAATGAAATTTTAAACATGAAATGTCATGTCGTTGTAATGCTTTTATGGTGGAAAATCGACTATCAAAAATTTAATTATTTTTAACCACAATGATTAGGTCATTTCCACGGGTAGGAACAAGCCAAATTATTTTGCAAATTTATCAAAACATGATGGTCAAATATTTGCCCCTAATTATAGTATCATGTAATGTATATGCAACTAATAGATTAGGAGAAATAGATATGCAATCAAAAAATCAGAAGAATTAACAAGAACTAAAGGGGCCCAGCTGCGACTCATGTAATAAATCAAATATTAAATGGAAAAATAAAAGTTCATGTGGCAACCACTGTAAATTTTAATTGAACATGAAATAGAGCATTTTCCCTCATGCATGGCTACGTCAAGGAGAGGGTTAGACCAATAGCATGGACGTCGGTGGAGGATCTCCGGAGTGAGGGCTTCGGTTTAGCGTTGGCGGTGTCGATGATGGTGGCTGGACGTGGCCGGTCGGAGGAGGATAGGCCAATGGGGGGTGCGGAGGCCTGTTGCTGCTATGGAGTAGCTCCACGCATGTGTGGAGGTGTGCGAGGGCTTGGGGTATCGCTTGAAGTCGGCGAGGGCATGCTCGAGATCAGTTTTAGAGGCCGAAGGGGGGCTTGATGGAGGAGCTGCTCGCTGCGACTTTGGGTTCCTTTGTGCGATGGAAGGGTGGAATAGTGGATGGGTTGAAGGAGAGGAGGAAATGAGGGAATAGGCTATGGGTTTTTGGGGCGGGTGAGGGTGACAAGGGGTGCGGTTGTCTGCAGCTAGGAGGGTGGCGAAGGTGATGAAGGTGGTGGTCTTTGGCGAGGGGTGGTGGTGGTCATGGTTGGGTGGCTATAGTGAGGGGGAATTTTTTGGTGGAGAAGATGAAGGCACAAACGAATGTTTATGGAGAAAACAAATGAAGAAGAGGATGTGAATGAGGTGGTGGGAATGACTGATGGTGGTCACTGGAAAGGAGGGTTGCAGGTGGTTGTGATGGCTGGTCCGTGCGCTATAATCGTGATTGCACAACAAAAATACACCAACAATTGTGCCATCTTGTGCTATTTCCTAGTATTGCTAGTGCATATTAGGTAGCCATAGTCGCATTTGTAAAAATAAACGCATGCATGCATTTATTTGAGAGGGGAGGAGAGTGAATAAAATGGCCATGAAATTAACGTATTCCTCAAGTGCTACCTCGCAAATTCACCATCTTTATTTTTATTTTTATTTGTCTTTGAATTTCTTCTCCGCGACTGCAAGGCATGGTTGGATCTTCTTCCCGGCACGCTCTACACAGCTTGCCCTACCAGCCACATGCACAGCCATGCATGCAGCCCAGGGCATGGCTGTGCATGCCTCTTTCCTCTTTAAAAGGGGCACAGCCATCCTCCTTGCGGCTGAGCCAGGTTTAACACCACACAGACAGCATCTTCTTCTTCCAGGCCGTCTCCTCCCCTCTCCCCTCCATACGTAGCCTCTCATCTTCTTGAAGAGCTACGCTGCAAGTAGGAGCAACACACAGTGGTACACAACCACCACTGTGAGTCCCACCACCGCCCAGCTCATCAAAAAGCCGATGGGCGTGGTGGTTCACTGCTCTATTTCATCGTTCCAGCCCATCGCCGCCATTGACAGGAGCTTCAAGCTTGGAAGCTCAAGTAGAAGCAGCAGCAGCCAGCAGCAGCGTAGGCCACCACGCGCCTCAGGCGCCTGTTCCGCGGGCTCTGCACATGCCAGCAGGTCGCCCTCGCCCCTCTCCGCGCGCCCTGTCATGAAACTCCACTCGCAACCCAGTCGGTTTCGTGCACGCTAGCCAGTCAACTTTTTTCCCTTACACTGTAGCCGCGATCTCACGCTGCTACAGTGCGGTGACCGGTAAGTTTCTCACTTATCCAATCACCAGGCACTCTCTCTCCTCGCTACAACCGTCGCCAGCCCAAGCCCATGTCTCTCTCCGCACCCGCTCCAACACCTGCTCTCACGTCTGCACGCACCTCAGCGCCCGCTTCTTCGCCCGCACCCGCTCCAGCGCACAGCAGTGCGCTGCAGTCCCTCCCTCACGCTCACTCCCTCATGCATGCACACGCCTCTTCACGCGCCTACGCGCCTGCGCCTACGTGTGGACATCAGACGACGGTTGGGGCATCCGTTCGACTTAAACGCCATGCCTTCTTCACTCCAGCAGACGCTCTCTCTCTCTCTCTCTCTCTCTCTCTCACAGCACTCTCTCACTCCCTCCTGTAGACACATACAAACACACACACTCTTGTACACATGCACCCACTCACTTATACGCTACTATATACTTATATATATATATACATATATATATATTTATATACATATATATATATATACATATATCTATACATATATTAGTACCTATATAACTAAGTACTAGTATATATACTTATATATATACACATATATATATATATACATACATAACTACATATACACCTATATAATTATAACCATATTTATATATATATACATATAGATATATATTTACATATATACATACATATATATATTTTTTCATATCACCTACCATACACTGTATCGAGGAAATATTTGCACCAGTTGCTGATATTCCCCGATACAAGCGTACAGAAAACGTCTTTGCACACATCTTCCACCCATCCATCCTACACTCCATGCAGCACTTCGTCTTGTTAGTTGCGTCTTCCTAGACGATGACCGACTCGACACCATGCTACATGCCATTTCCACCTCCACCCCCACCCCTATATACATACATAATATAGACATATATATATACTATATTTATCTTATTTCTATTTCTCTTTTCTGCAATTAAAAAGATAAATATATATATATAAAAGAGAAAAGATAATCCTTGACTTGCAGGTACTCAGTCTTGCGAATAGCAAGACTAGTTTTGAAACCCTAATTTGGCTCAAACCTAAGTGATTTTGAGGGTGTACCTCAAGGATAAAAATTATAAGGAAAGAAATATTAAATAAAAAAATACCAAAAACATAATAAACGAACAGAAGAGATTTGTTGTAGGAAAGGTGTAGAAACTTATTCACCTCTAATCTCGCTTCCCTGAGTTCGACCCTAGGCCTAAAAGTGACTAAGATAAAATCAAGTAGGCCAGGTTAAAAATTTTGTAAAAAGATGGTTAGGCTCGATTTAGGTTAACAACTATAGGAATTTCAACAATTAAATTACCATATTAACACCACCTATCCGAGCTCGACCACACTTTTTCTGGCACCGTTGCCGGGGAAGTGCACACTCAAGTAAGTTTCTACTCCATTCCTTTAATTTTTCTCTTCTCACACCCTTCTCTTCACAGGTGTTTCTGCTTGTTGGTGTGCAGGTGAACCAGTTGCAAGGAGAAGGCAGGCAGACGAAGTCGGAGACGTGGGCAGATCCAAGGCAGGAACGAGAGCGTGAAGACGTCGGCACCGCACTGGAGCTTCGCACACATTGCTGAACAAGTAGGTCTTTCTTTCTTAGCAACTTAGGTCAACTTGTCACCTTAATAATAAAAAAAAAGCTAAAAAAAAAACTTGGGATTTCTTGGGGCAAGTGGATTAAAAATCACTTGTTTGATTGTTTGTCATCACTCCTACCACCCGAGGATTTCCCGCCAAACTTCGCAAAGCAAAGATCCAAGAATCTTGATTCTTGAATCTTTCGCTGTGTGAAGTATTCTTTGAGGCAAAGATAAATAGATTGATTGCCATCCATCTTTGCCTCATTTATTTGCAATTCAGGATCACCTTTTTGGTGGGGAGACTTGGAATTGAGTTGATTCCAACCCCACCACAACCTTTCACGTGCCTAAGATTCGATCCTGAATACTTCAACCCAAACAATTTGATTTTCTTTATCTTATGGTTGAGCCTTGTGTGTGGAAATCATTTTGGTGATTGGGAGCACTTGAATTGAAGTGCTTTGGCTCCCTTTCACACTAATAAAAAATTGATTCATGCATCCACACATAGAAATCTCCATCTAGGGAAGCCCATTGCATTTTAGCATGCATTAACCAACTGACATTGAAGAAGGGTTTGTTGAGCTTAGAAGAAAACTTGTATTCTCTCAAAACCCAGAGATTGGTTGAATTGGTAATTTAGCGGAATCCTAAAATCCATACTACTTAAGGCTGAATTCTAAAAACCATTCACCAATTAAAACTTCAATTCGGGGAGATTTCCCTGTTGCATGCTTGGTTTACACACTTTACAAAATCAATCACTTGGGCATTACCCGTAAATAATGCCGTTCACATTCCAGAAGCACTTGATCCTAAGCCTCTAACTAAAATTGGTAGCAACTTGACCCTTATTATGGATTGGAGGTCTAACTACCTACGTGTAGCGCCTACGTGCTGGTGAGGGTTCCCGCATGCTATCGGGTGTCTAAGACTGGGGCAAACGGCCTTTCAATCTGGCCCGGTGGTTCTGCGGTTCTCGCATTCGATTTCGTAGGTTGTGATAGTAGGTAACTTAGATCTTTAGGTCTAAGGGCACACTGTAGAGGTTAGGAATTTGATTGTATTGATTTGTCATCAAGTGTACCGTTGTGACATCATTTCTCTCATCTCCTTTTCCCTTCGTATCCCCCCAATTCTTCCTACGGTAGTGCATGTTGGGGAGGAGGTCACAAAAGCCTGAACAGTGTGAATTGTCTGATAAATTTAGAAAAGAAGCCGAATCGTCCTCCTCCTCCACAAACATGGCTGCATGCACACCCCCAAATCCCAAGGGAGGAAACTACCCTCAAAACCCACCAGGTGGTGGAGCCTTGGATCCCATAACCTACCTCCAATCCCAAATGGAAATGTATAATGAACAAATTGAAGCCATTAGGGAAGCATTGGAGGAAATGCAAAACCCTCCTGAGTGAGAGGAGCCTAGGTCTCTTAGCTCCTATCAGAATCATGCTGCTACAGAGACCATAGGACAAATTCGGGTCCCCATGGGTGGGGACGACTTTGAATTGAAACCTAACATAATTGGCCAGATAAATTTTCACTTCCATGGTCTTGCAAGTGAAGATCCTTTTCACCACTTGGAAGACCTAACCCGATTGGCTGAAATAGTTAAACCAAGAAATATCGGGATACCTGTAGTCCTCATGAAAATGTTCCCATTTTCATTACAGGATAAAGCGTCACAGTGGTTACGCACCCTTAGGAGAACCATCCACTTTTGGGAAGAGATGCGAACAACGTTTCTCAAGAAGTTCTTCCCAATCGGGCGAACCAATGCGCTTCACCATGCTATCACTTCATTTACGCAACAAAATGGCGAACAGTTTCATGAGGCATGGGAGAGATATAATGACCTCCTCAGGAAGTGTCCGCACCACGGTCTGCCTAAGTGACATATACCCCAGATTTTCTACTATGGGCTAAATGAGACTTTGAAGCAGATTGCAGATGCTTCCTGCGGAGGGAATTTCATGAATAATGACGAGAATGGAGCATTCGAATTATTCAAAAATATGAGCGAAAACTCAATGAACAGTGCCTCCATTGTCGCCTTTAATTGTACCAGCCTACCCCGTAATGTCCATGAAGTTGACACGGGACCCTCCCATTCATCCACAGATCTTAGCCTTATCGCACAGAAATTGGATGAAGTCTACATCGTGCACAAGAAGCTGGACGAGCTTTTGGCCAACTCGGCCCGTTCTATGGCAAACACCCTTACCTCACCACTTTGTCACAATCCCAATTCTTCCAACACTAGGCTTATCCCGAGAAACCCCGTAAGCCTTCCTTACCGAGTGTCGTGCCAAGCGATTCGGTAAGTCATGTGGATCTGGCTTCTGCAAGCCAATATTTTGACACGGAGGACCAAGCCTCTGTGAGCTCGGAAACATATTTACATGCGAACGCGTCTTTTGGCATAGAAGATGCTTGCGCCCTGGGGAACAACCCGTTCTCTGCCACTTATAACCCAGGGTGGCGAAATCATCTAAACTTCTCATGGTCCAACAACCCGCAGCACCAAAACCTCGCGGGTGGACCAATGCGACCGTCCGCACCCGTCATCCCAAGGGCCCAGTCTAATCTTATGGCGAATCTACCATCAGGCCCTTGTGTACCGCAAACACAACAAGCATCAAGTCCTATTGATAAATTGATGCAAATGATGACGGAAATGTCAAAGCACCATAAAGAGAACATGACCTCTCTTCAGCACCAATTGCAGAATGCTGAGATCAGTCAACTACGCATGGCGACTCGATCTCAGGGCACTCTTCCAGCCCAACCTGTTCCCAACCCTTGAAATTTGGTACCCCGTGGTCCTCAACCACAGGTACAACCTTCTCAGGGGTAGGTTCATCAGATTCTGCAAGCTCCGAGCATTCCATCGGGATTTCAAGCTAATCCTGATGCAACACCTCACTCTTATGTCCCTATTACAAACCCTCCTCCAGCATATGATCCCACTGGACCCGCATCGTCCAATGTGATCACTATGAGGAATGGCAAGCAGACTGTCGATATGCCTCGACCTAATCCTGGTCCGTCTTCTTCATCGCCCTCTCATTCAGGATGCATACCACATTCGCGAGAGGATGATACACCCAAATTGGTGCCAGAATCAGTCCCATTCCCTGAGGCTCTACTGAGGGAGCCAAAAGGCAAAAAGAAAGATACGCAAGCCTTTGATAACCTACGTAATTTGTTCAGGGATGTTGAAATCAAGGTACCCCTGCTCGAGGCTATCGACCACATACCTACTGTCGCCTGATTTTTTAAAGACTACACAACACCCAAGTGACAATCAAAGAAAATTAAGAATCCGGTGGTTCTCTCGCCCCATTCGAGTTGTGCTATACTGTCAAATCTACCACCGAAGCAGAAAGATCCGGGCACATCACTTATTTCCTGTAGCATCCAAGGCTGCAATTTTAACCGTGCCCTGCTTGATCTAGGATCTTCCATCAATCTTATACCAACCATCATGGTCGAAAAATTTTCCTTGTGAAATCTGAAACCCACCCCTGTCACGTTACAGTTGGCAGATCGTTCTATCAAAATTCCAAAGGGTGTGGTGGAAGACATGGTGGTTAGGGTCAACAGTCTCTGTTTTCCTGTTGACCTTCTTGTTTTAGACATGGAAGTTCCTAGCTCACTTTCTGATTGTCCGATCATCCATGGTCGACCTTTCTTGGCCACAGCCCGCGCCCATATCGACTGCGAGTCGGGCTGTATTGAGATTGCCGTTGGATCTGAGAAGCTCAAGCTTAACATCTTCAAGGCAGCCAAGAACTTTGATTGCGATTGGATCGAGGATGACACGTTTGACGAGGACATGACCGTCAGCGCATGTATCAGACTAATTGGGACCTATTCTGACTACTGCAGACTGCCTTTAAACACTGACGATTGCTTGACAAACACATATTGTGATGTTCCCCCATCCTTCCCTATTCCTGTACCTTATCCTAACCAGACTTATGATGAGGTTTTATCTGCTTCCCATACCTCGTGGTCTGAGTCATATCCGGACTACTCACCGCCGGTCCACACCCTTGAAGACTGGATTGCCCTTTCTTTCCCACCAAATCAGGCGAAGTTGCAACTCCACACTAGGACCTTGAGCCCACATACTACACACTGGGGCTATTCCCTTTTGGATCAGTCTATCTGAGAAGCCCCTCTTCTTGGCCAATCTGAGGGCCAACTTCTTCCTCCTAACTTGTTTTTTGATCTGCCTTGGACACTCTCGTCCCAAGAAATGCCAGACCTTTCACCATCCACTCCCAAGCTGAAAGAGCTGCCTAATACACTTAAGTATGTTTTCCTGGGACCAAATGAAATGCTCCCCGTAATCATTAGTTCAAAATTGACCAGGGAGCAAGAGTGCAAACTAACTGAGGCCCTTATGGAACACAAGGCAGCCATTGGATGGTCTTTATCAGACTTATCTGGCATTAGCCCCTCCTACTGCACACGCCGTATATATACGGAGGAGGAGGCTCAACCTTCCCGCGAGATGCAGTGACGTCTCAACCCTAACATGCGGGAGGTCGTTAAAAAAGAAATTATTAAGTGGCTGCATGCAGGTATAATCTACCCGATCAGTGATAGCCCCTGGGTGAGCCCGATTCACGTCGTGCCCAAAAAGGCGAGACTCACCATCTGTGTCAATGACAGGGGCGAATCCATCCCTACATGCACTCCTACATCTTGGAGAGTGTGTGTAGATTATAGGAAACTGAATGCTGCAACTAAGAAAGATCACTTTCCGCTACCTTTCATTGACCAAATCTTGGAGCGGTTAGTGGGAAATAATTTTTCTATTTCCTGGATGGATTCTCAGGATATAACCAGGTGGTAATTGACCCCCAGGACCAAGAGAAAACCACTTTTACCTACCCCTTTGGCGCCTTTGCATTTAGAAGGATGCCATTCAGACTTTGTAACGCGCCAGCAACTTTCTAGAGATGTATGCTAGCGATATTCCATGACATGGTGCTTGACTTTCTCGAGGTCTTCATGGATGACTTTTCGGTCTTTCGACAATTATTCGATGACTGTCTTGCCAACATGACTCGTATCCTTAGGAGATGTATTGATGTAAACCTCATGCTTTCTTGGGAAAAAAGTCATTTTATGGTACACGAGGGAATTGTTCTAAGACATATCATCTCCGATAGGGGTATCGAGGTTGACAGAGCTAAGCTTGATGTAATTGCTGATTTACCTGTGCCTTGCTCTGTCAAACAAATCCTCTCCTTCCTGGGACACGTCGATTTCTATAGGAGATTCATCAAATATTTCCCAACCTTTAACTCATCTCCTATCGACCGACGTACCCTTT
Source organism: Thalassia testudinum (assembly GCA_037157565.1). NCBI lineage: Eukaryota > Viridiplantae > Streptophyta > Magnoliopsida > Alismatales > Hydrocharitaceae > Thalassia > Thalassia testudinum. Next base: position 121,688,557 of record JAZHRO010000014.1, on the reverse strand, counting down.
GATATGGGCCCCGACTGCATACGAGCATTCACGCAGCTGCGTAATGCTATCACCAAGGCCCCTGTTCTCTAGCCACCTGATTGGTCCCTCAACTTTGAACTCATGTGTGATGCTTCCGACCTTGCAGTCGGAGCCATCCTGGGACAAAGACGCGATAGACACCCCTTCGTGGTGTACTATGGAAGTAAGATGTTGGACGAGGCCCAACGTAATTATACTAACACTGAGAAAGAACTACTGGCGGTCGTCTTTGGGCTAGAGAAATTCCGCTCTTACCTTCTGGGCACACATGTTATTGTTTTCACTGATCACGCGGCCATTTTCCATCTCATGCACAAGATGGATGCCAAGCCTAGACTGATTCGTTGGATCCTTTTGCTCCAAGAATTTGACATTGAGATCCACGATAAGGCCAGAGCCCAGAATGTTGTGGCTGATCATCTTTCTAGACTGGACCCTGACCATATTGGATTTACTCTACTGATTAATGAGATTTTTCCTGATGAGCACCTATTGGCAATTAATGTGGCAAGTGGACCGTGGTATGCCGACATTGCCAATTACCTTGCTTCTGGATCCCTTCCAGGTGGCTGGTTTAAAAACCAGCGGGAGCGTCTCATGGCAGAAGCAAAGTATTATTTCTGCTATAATCCACTTCTTTTTCGAATAAGTGCTGATCAAATCATCTGTCCGTGTATTCTTGACAGTGAATTCCCTAGTGTGCTATCCTTCTACCACGATAAGGCCTGCGGAGGCCATTTCTCTAGGAGGAAAACTGCAGCCAAGGTGTTGCAGTGCGGTTTCTTTTGGCCCTCCCTTCACCAAGATGCACACAAGTATGCTAAGCATTGCACTAGGTGCCAGTCGTTAGGGTCAATGTCACGTCGTGACATGATGCCCTTACAACCCATCCTAGCTGCGAAAATCTTCAACATTTGCAGAATTGATTTCATGGGTCCCTTTCCTCCTTCCAATGACTTTGAATTTATCCTCGTGGATGTTGATTATGTTTCGAAATGGATCGAGGCTATTCCCACGTGCCGTGCTGACCATGTTATATCCGCTCGATTTGTCAAAGAACACATCTTTGCGTGCTTTGGGATCCCTCGACCCATTATCTCGGATGGAGGAAGCCACCTTACCCATGCTTCTTTTAGGGCACTTATGAGGAAATGCGGAGTCCATCATCGTATCTCATCCCTGTATCATCCTCAGACGAACGGCCAGGTAGAGGTGTCGAACCGGCAAATCAAGCAAATTCTCTAGAAAATGGTTCGGCCTGACCGTAAGGACTGGTCCGACAAGCTGATTGACGCACTTTGGGTGTATCGGACTGCCTTCAAGGCTCCCCTTGGTATGTCTCCTTATAGAATCATTTATGGGAAGCCTTGTCATTTTCCTATGGAGTTGGAGCACCGCACTTATTAGGAGATTCTCCAATGTAAGCTCTACCCAGACCTGTGTGGTCAAGAAAGGAAACTCCAACTCCAGGAGCTGGAAGAGCTCCATCGTGAAGCCTATAATTCTACCTTAACTTTCAAGCAATGCACTAAGGCTTTTCACGACAGCCGTATTCGGTAGAAGGAATTTGAGCCATCTCAGCAAGTTCGGCTCTAAAATGCCCGACTCAAATTCTTTCCTGGGAAATTGAAGTCCAAATGGACTGGTCCTTTCCTGGTCTCGAGAGCATTTCCCAACGGGGCCGTTCATATTGAAGATCCCAAATCTGGGCATAAATTTATGGTCAATGGGCAGCATTTGAAACCCAATCTTACTCATGAACCTGCCCCCATTGGAGAAACTGTTGCCTTGCTCGAGGGTAACTAATGTTGTGCCTCATTCTGCGTCTAGCTGGGGACGTTAAATTCAGCGCTCGTTGGGAGGCACCCCAACAACACTCCGCCACTATCACGCACACTTCACTTTTCACTTCACCACCCACCATCCACCCACCCTAACACCCTGCTGTATACCTTGCACCTCAGCTCTCGTTACCCGATCTTTCGCCCTTCCTCTACCCTACCCTACATGCATATGAGGACATAGCAACGTTTGGCATGGGGGGGTGGATAGGCATTGGTTGCGTGGTTCACTCAACTCAGTAATTAAGTTAATTTCACTTAATTAAGAGTAGAAGAAATCACTTAAGTTAACTCGAAGTTGTGCTGGTTATGTAGTATAGGGTCGAATTAACCTAACATTTTAGAAATTTTTACTGGTTGAGTCCAAGTCGTTCACTGGGAGGCATAATAATTTTTCTCCAAATTCACTAATTTCCTTTTATCTCTTTAACTTTAGGAGGTAAAACTAGTTTAATTTTAAAAACATGAATTTTGTCAAATATTTAAACTATGAAGAACATACAAAATTCCATATGCAAACATATTTACTCAAAATGTTATTCTTTATTAACAAGTAAACATGTTATTTTTTTTCTAATTTTATTTCATTAACGCAATTAGAAAATTATCCAACGAAAGCATGCCTTTTACAATTAAGAACAAAAAGTAAAATTCATTTAATTTTTTTCATCTCTCTACAGCCTCTAATCTTCTTCTCTTTCTTTCTTGTTTGTTCTCTCTCTTTTATTTTCTTCACTGTTGAGCTCTCTTTCTTCTTATGTTGTTCCTGCCTCCTTTTCCTCTTCAGTTCTTTTTCCCGTTAATCTTCTCCTGCATTTGCTTCTTCCCTTTGTTTCTTTCTTTTGTTCCTTGGTCTTTCCATAACACTTCTTAGCATCCGTGCTCCTTTCTTCCTTTAGCCTTTGCATCCTTCAACACTTAGCTTTCTTCAGCAGCTTCTCTTTTCTTTTCCTTTCTGCTGAACTGGGTTTTTTTACTCTTTAAACCAAAAGTTCTTGTATTTACGGTGAGGTCCTTTTAAGGATACACAGCACCCTCAGACCAGGGTGGGACCAGACCCTACTCGGTCCTCGCCTAATCTCGGTTAGGTTTGTTGTGGTTCATTTATTTATCGGTTCACATTATCGAGCCACATCGGCTCAACCCAGCCTCCCAAGCCAAACTCACGCCCTCGCAGGGCACATTTCACATCCACAAACACGGCCCCAAGGGCGCACAAACCCGCAGGCCATTGCCCACACTCACAACAATGCTCAAATCAGATCTAAATCAGAACCGGTGCGCCTTGCGCTTGACGACTGCATAGCCATAGGAACAAAAGAGTTTTATACCCAAGCGCGCGCTCGTGGATATCCAAGGTGGGACAAAGCTAACCCTTCCAGACCCGAATTAAATTGATCACAACTTCCTACCTAGAGCTCCAAATTCGATGATCTAAAGTTCGTTGGAAAGCTCAAAGGGTGATCTATTCAATTTTAAGGTCAATTTAATGTTTTAATTATGTTTAGCTCTTCAATTTAAGGGATGAAATCAGGGGTTTCTACGGATTTAATAACAAGTTGGAGAGTGTTTTTAACTCAGGGAAGTCCTCAGATGGACTTTTCTCATCTATTTAAAGGTCTATATACATTATATAAACAATTCCACTTCTGTTAGGATGGATTTAAAGCTCTTGAGACCTACAGAACATGCAGAGAAGCTTTTCATTCCTCTGAAAACTTCAGAGATTAATTTTCAGTTTTCAACAAGTGCAACAGACACTTTAAAGTGTTCTTAATCTATTTAGATTAATTCTAAGGGTTTTAACTAATCAATTTGGGCAGGTTTTAGATTTGAATTTTAACAGAACAGTGCTTCTGTTGATTTGGGTTTGAGAGTAACCCAACTTAACAGGAATAAAATTTTCACTAAAAACAACATCTGAGCTAACATAAATCTTTCTAAAAACATCAAACAGAATCTCAGAAGCAATTTCCACATCTCAATTCCTCAATCAAAGCTCATAACACCATTATCAAACTCAGGTTTGACTATAAAAGCTCGAAAATTTGACTTTCTGTTTAGAACTTCTCCCTAAGAAATTAAGGCCTTGGACAGAGTCTTCTAATCATCTGGAACTCACTCAAATCTTCAAACTTATGTTATGTCCTTAATCTCTAAGGTTTCAGGCTTGCCGCCTGAACTAAAATAAGTGTTTGTTCGACTGAATTAATCAGTGCTAGTTACAGTGTTTTAAAAGTTAAAATAGATTCAGTGCATTGCACTGGAGCTTCTGAGCTCCTTAAGTGTTTCTTAAATCCCTTATAATAGTCTTCTCCAACTCATCGGAGTTGGGGAAGATGAAGTTAAATCTTAAGCTCCAGTGAATGAAACCTCAAACAAATTTCTTAAAAATGATCAGTAATCCATGTAATAACATTCTGGAGCCACCTAGCAAGTTCTAGAGGCTGTAACTTAACTTTGACTCGCCGGAACTCGCTGGAGCTCTGGTGAGTCCAGAAAATACGAAATGCATGTACAGATTAACAAAATTAACTATTTTTAATCCAAAAATGATTCTGAGGTTTCAAGGAACCTCCGTTTCACATTAAATTCCTTGTTTGTTCATTGAAATATAAGGTTTGACAGTAAGCTTGTTTCTTAAAACTTTGATTTGTTTAAGCTTAGGACTTGATTTAACTACTCAATTGAGTAGTTAAATGAAGTCAACGGGTATTATTAATCATAAATATATATTTAATTTATAGTTTGAATTGTTCCTCAGCCGCCATGGACAGTAAACTCAAAAACTTAAATTAAATTTGGGCTTTTAATTATAGATGATAGTAATTGGTAATATAAAGTCGATTAGGGTTCATTAGTGATGGTAGGTGATGAAAAAACCCAATGAAGGTGGAATTAAGCCGACTTCTGTCACCATGGACAGTGAGTAGTCGGTGAAGGTGAGGTATGAATTAGGTGTTTATGGGATCTAATTAATCTATTTAGTGGATTAGAAATGAACATGGAAGTTAAAAGAAGGTGAACAGTGAGTTAAAAGACAAAATTAAAGTCTCTGGCGATCTCAAGGAACTCGCCGAAGCTGGAAGAGATGAAGCTAAATTCTACAATTACTCTAACCTAGCTAAGTAAACTAACTAACTAAGCTAGCCTACTCCTACTCCTACTCCTAGTCTACTGTTACCTAGACGAAGGGGTCAATAGGGTTCCGTTGAAGTTTCATAGCAGACGACAAAATCAGAGGCTTGAAGAAAGAGCTCCGGCGGGCGAATTTGAGGTGGAGTGGAGGAATCCTAGGGTTGGCGCCTTTGTCGGAGGGAAGACCACGACGAATTTCCTTGGCTATTTATGGTGGATGGAGGAAGTCGGAAGATGGAATGGGGGTTCACCAGAGGTTTTAGAAGAATAGCCTATCGAAGTTGGCTTCGGTGTTAGAAGAGGGAAGGGAGCCAACTTGCTAAAATCAGAGGTGAGAAGGGGTATTTATAGCATTTTGCGGTGAAGAAAGGGGTGGAGTCTGGCCGAAGAAGAAGCTCAAGGAGCTTAACCTCCGTCATCGTCTCCGACAACGGTGAGGTTAACTCCCACTGAAAAATAGGATTTTTGGTTAATCTAGACTGATGGATCAAGTGGAGGTGGTGAGCGCAAGCTACAAGAGCTTGGGCAAAGAGGAATGATGTCGGCAGGGCAGTGATCGCGCGGTAGGATGACTCTCTGCAACCAGCCATTCGTTTGGCTGGAGAAGAAGAAGAAGACGAAGAGGGATCTAGAAGTAATAAAACCTAAGGACATATGTGAGAAATAAGGACTTGACTGTAATGAAAATTAAGGACTAAAATGTAAACCCTGGTTTTGAAGGTTTATTTTAATTTAAATCTTTTTCAACTTTATATATTTATTAGTAAATAAGGTAAATATTATGTTTACACCTTGAATTTACATCTTTGACCTTTTTAGATTAATTTATTAGATTAAGTAAAGTTACTTAAGTTATTACATACTTAGGTATAGATTATATTTAAGTTACTTATCTTATTAATTAAGGAAATGATTAGTATGATTTCGAGTCCAATTATTATCTAAATTATTAATAATTTTATTTAAATGATAAAATGTCATTTTAAACTTATTTTAAGGTCCTTAACTAAATATCCCTTATTCTATAATTAACCCTTATATATTCATAACCTTAGCTAATTAACTAGGTAGACTAGTTAATTAGGGGTAATTAAATATCATGATGAGTGTCTCATCATACCCCCAAGCCAAAGTTTTGCTAGTCCCTAGTAAAATTACCTAAGACTATGATGATTTAAAGCACTTGGGTTTAATTTATTATAATTAGCAATTATGTAGAGGAAAGCTTAGGTCAGAATTTTTTTTTTAAGTTTAATATAAATGATTAATGCTTAGAGCATGTGTGAAAATTTTCTTAATTAGACTTATACTTATAACATTTTCAAAACACACTTAAAATAATTTGTAAACAAGAATTTTATTCAAAATTAGAATTCTTCAAAAATCTCTTAATCTTTGTAACTATTCTTAACTCAAATTAGAATACCAAATGTTTTAAGAAAAACAAAACTTAAAGATTGAGAATTAAATTTTAACTCAAAAACTCAAATAGATTTAAGTTAATCCTTTGTTTATGATATTTGATTTTTATCAATAAACGTTTAAGAAAATTAACCAGATACTCATTATTAATCAAACTCAGTGTAGTAAAACTCTAATTTACTAGCCTACAACACCAAAGATTAACTTCTAGACCTAGGATTCTGTCAATTCTTCTCCTTTAGGTCTCAACTTAAAATCTTCAAAACTCAATTTCTTAGGCTTCACTGCCCAATACCAAGGCTCAGTAGCTATGACTTTAAAACATCTGTGCTTAGTGAAGAGAACTGTCCTAAAGACATCCAAAGTTGCAAAAATCCAAATTTTAAGACATCACTTTCCAATCCCAATTACTCCAATTCAAGCCTTTGGCTTGGCCTTACTCAGATTTGGTTGCTTTCTCCTCACCAGTTTTCTATCCCGAGGTCAACACTTTCTGTATATATCTCCCCGGTGGACCACTGGGTCTCTTATTCCTAATATATTTTTTTTCCATATTTTTTTTTTCTTTTTCTATAGTTTAGAACACCCATTTGTAGCAAGCTGTTCTTTTTATTTGATGGAAGGAAGAGTAGCATCCATTTGTAATGAGATGCTTTTATTTATTTATGAAAAAACTACATAAGTACCCATTTTTAGCGAGGCACTTAACTGCAAGGTGTTTTATTTACTTTTCTTTCTTTCTCTTTTTTCTTTTTTCTTTTCCCCCCTTCTCATTTTTCTTACTACCATTATTCTCCAAATCCTTTTTCTAGGTGAGTGGCACATCCTTCACCCTTTCAAGAACTTCCCCGCGGAAATCCTTGGACTAAAGGGGATTCAGAATTGATCTCTTAACCTCTATGTTTTCACGGTCTCAGATGTCAACAAGACAATTCTATGTGAGTGAATTTTAGATCTTTAGGTTACTTAGCTCTCAAACCAGAGCTTGGACAACAATACCCTTTACTCTTAGGTTCCTCAAGTTTTTAGTTTCCTCCTATAGGATCCGTCAAGACAAAATTTACTAAGTCTAGTTATTTATCTCTAGCTTGTAAGTTTTGTAAACTAAAATTCTACCAACTCTCTATTTAATTAACTCTGAATATCTGACTTTTTAATTAACTTTATGATAAAATCAATTTTTCAAAAATCAAAAGGATTACTTAATCTAATTGATTAAAAAGTTATAATTCAATTCCAAAACTTAAGTTTAAAATCTTAACACACTTAGTTTATTAATTCAAGTAAGAATAGAAAACCAAATCTTTAAAAGATTTAAAAGATTCCTTAATTCAAATAAAATCTTGTTTTAAAAATTTTAAACACAAAAGTGTGTTTTTACATAATGTTTAAGTAAAATCTAATTAAGAATTGAATGCTCTTTAATACTTATATATACTTTCTACATTTAAAACTTCTGACCTAAAAGAAAATTAAAGCTCTTAATTAGAATATTTATATTCTTCTTCTTTTCTTCTTTATTACTAATGAATATTCCCCTCTTATTATTTTTATGAATTTTCTTTTTAAATTTTTGTATTTATATATTTTTATTTTTATGTATATAAGATTTTTTAATTTTTATAATTTTCTTTTTCAAAAATTTTTCAAATTTTTATGAAAATTTTTAATTTTTTTAAATTTTTATCATTTTTACTTTTTTATTTTTTTAAATTTCGTGGATATTTAATTTTTATGTTTTTTTTATTTTTAAACACTTAAAGTGAAAATTTCACTTCAACACCCCCTAAGCCAAAATTTTACAATGTCCTCATTGTAAGAAGGGTGAAAAATATGAAGTGAAATTTTGAAACTAAGTGTAAGAAAATCAAAAAGGATGAAAATAGGAAACTGCTATGTATAGGTGCTAAGTTTTACGCCTTCTGCTAGGCGTAAACCCCAGTAAAGAACTAAAAAGATTAGATATATGGTAAAAATAAAGGAGTTATGAAAGAATTAGATGAAAAAATTAGAAAACAGATCAAACCACCTAATCAAAACTCGTCCTAAAATTGCCTAGAATAGATCTCACAGATCCTAGAATTAGATTCTCGTGAAAAATCTCAGAAAGATTAGAGTGAATATCGTGAAAAATAAATTTGATTTAGGTTGAGATGTAGAACATTTAGAATTAAGGCAATTTAAAAGAAATGTTTCCACCAAGTTCAGAAGATCAGCATAGTCAGTTTTGGTTCTCAATAATAGGTGGGTTATTTTAGCACAAAATAGGTTGCTGATGCGAGTTTGATGGGTTATTTTCATGTAATGTAGAGGACGGATTATGATTAGAATCAAAGGCCTGATTAATGAAGTGGACTTAGCCTTGATTTAGCCTATAATTTGGTAGATTCCTAGGATTCGGAATTGGCTGAGATGGAAGAGTACCTGGCTGACGAGACTCAGCCAAAAGCGTGATCTGATTTCGTAAATCAACCAATTCTACCTTACATTGCCTATGTACCTCAGCAAGAGCTTCAGCATTTTGTCGCTGACTCTCTGACACAGCTCTTAAAATCTGGTCTAGCTGTGTATCTCTATTAGGCCTAGAGTAATTCTGCATACTCATCGGGCTAGGCCTTAAATTTGATTGCTGAGGAGGCAAAGGAGGTGGATTAAAATGGGTCTAATTTGAATAATTTGGTCTTTGATTTTGATTTGAATCAGCCCAAGAAAAATTTGGGTGGCTTCTCCATCCAGGATTATAGGTATTTGAATAAAGGTTTGGTCTTGGTGTGTTTTCCTGGATAGCGTGTAAACCTAAAAGATATGGCGTGTTTTCTGCAACAGTAAAGGGTGGCGAAAAGAGTGGGTAATATTGTGGGACAAAGGTCCCTCCTTGGGTTGGTGAAGGAGTAGATAGAAAACCCAAGGAAGATGGACCTCTAGAATCTAGATTATTCACAAATTCCCTCCCTACGAGAATTTGCGAAATAGATAAATACGCGGGATAGTAGCAAGTAGAGGCGTAAGATTCTTCATTGTGTTTCTAACCTCGTCGAGATGCTTTGTTACGATGTCTACTTTGTCCAGTTTTTCTGCAATAATCTCTAAATCCTTTGAACTGGACAGATTACCGATCTCGTGAATGCCCTTATGCGGATTTTGGTGATTCGTATTCGCACCCCACAAAAATTACGACATTGATGCATTGTTGATCGAGTTTTCTGCCATCCCTTCAAATAATTCTGAAGCGGATTCTGCGTCGCAATTTAGAAAATTCCCTCCACAAGAGGCATCGACTAGATTGCGAATGCCCTCTTGTAAACCATAATAAAAGATGTGCATGAGTTGCCAACGAGGGATGTCATGATGTGGGCATTTCCTTTGCAATTCATGAAAACGTTCCCACGCTGCATGAATTGGTTCTCCTTGATTTTGATTGAAAGTAGTAATAGCTCACCTTAAAGCATTGGTTCGACCAATTGGAAAGAATTTCTTCAAAAATGCAGATTCGAGTTCAGCCCATGTTGAGATTGGTCTTGCTATAGTTCTATACCAATAAGCTACTTTATCTTTAAGGCTAAAAGAGAACATTTTCATTAGTAGGATTTCCCTATTTTGATTCCGAGGACCAAGAGTTTGAGATAGATTTTTAAGATCTTCAATGTGTTGAAATGGATCCTCGGATGCAAATCCGTGAAAGTGGGGGATTAAACTTATAATGTTTGGTTTTAATTCTGGATCATTTTCCCCAATAGGAATCCTAACATTAGGCTCTACTTGTGCATTAGATGGGTTATAAGAATCTCTAAGTAGAGGCCAAGGATGATTGATCGGTAAATCATGATTTTCAAAACCTGCCTCAGGTCGAGGTGAAGAACGGGTTTGCAAAGTTTGTAAATTATTTAAGGCTGCTGTTAATAAATTGATTTGTCTTGTTTGCTCTAGCATCCTAAGGTTCTGGTTCAGGAGTGCCTCATGAACATCAAAGGCGACATCTCCCCTTGACCAGAAGATGAAGGAATCTCGGGATTAAGATTCTGCAATGGATCCATAGAAGTAGATGGATCAGACGGAAAAACCATTGGTTGCTTATCTGCAACCAGCTTAGGATCACCTGTCAACGGTGGTACAAGAGACGGATGCATGGATCGTCTCCCATTCATAAACGAAAAATAAATGTGCAAAAGCACACGCACACCACCGATACAAAAGCAGCGGCACAAAAAAAACCCGTAAAACAGCACAAAAGATGCGGGTTTTGCTCTTCTTTCAAAGGAAAGAAGAAATTCCTAAAGTACGCAAAGTAATTTGACACAATCAAATAGAGTAACAGTATCAAAATACGCATCCTAATTCGTGACTACGCCGGTGTGTACCTTAAAGCTCAAAGGTCTAAGGTCTAGGATCAAAACCACTCACTACTGGCTCCCCAGGGCTCTAGTAGTGAGACAGACTTGTTGATCTTCGGCCAAAGCCCTAAGAGGTGCAAAGAGGAGAGATAGAAAAATAGACTCGTGTGACTCTAGTGATCGCACTGTGTGCGCGATAGCATGCAACAAACGATATCGATATAAAAACCCGCATGCATTCTGCAAATAGATTTAAGTCACCAATTTTACTTCCTCTTTTTAGTTAATCTTTTTCAGAAATATATCAATTAAACTATAATAGCCGCTTTTTATATCTTTTCAAACAAAAATATGTTCTTTTTTAAATCTCAAAGATAGGGATCTACGTGGGTTTTCAAGTGTTTTCCCACTGATGCGAGAAAAACAGTTTTAAAAATTTTCTTGAGTCAGATCGTACTTAACACTAGCAGGAAATGCACTCCTAAGAGTGTATGCCTATGTAATGCTGCTACTAGTCAGATAGAGATGTATTTTTGTATATATTTCTTATTTTTAAATGCAACAAACAAAAGATTAAGAAATACTCACAAAGAAATGAAAATAGCAAAACTAAATCCCGCCTTCTCTTAAGATTTACCCGAAAAGGTAAACCTGAAAAGAAGACAGAAAATAAAACAAAACACACTAATTAAAACAAAAGTTAGTAAAAACAAAACTATTTACAAGATACCACCTAATTAAACAATTAACCCTTTTTAAAATTTTAGTGAATCAAAATATTTCCTCCCCAACAACGGCGCCATTAAAATGATTAGTAGACGAAGCAATACCAGGGAATATTTTGATGAGTGGAGTGAGTCAAAATATTTCCTCCCCGGCAACGGTGCCATTAAAATGGTTGCGTGTTTTTCACTCAACTCAGTAATTAAGTTAATTTCACTTAATTAAGAGTAGAAGAAATCACTTAGGTTAACTCGAAGTTGTGTCGGTTGTGTAGTATAGGGTCGAATTAACCTAACATTTTAGAAGTTTTTACTGGTTGAGTCCAGGTCATTCACTGGGAGGCATAATAATTTTTCTCCAAATTCACTAATTTCCTTTCATCTCTTTAAGTTTAGGTGGTAGACCTAGTTTAATTTCCAAAACATGAATTTTGTCAAAATATTTAAACTATGAAGAACATACAAAATTCCATATGCAAACATATTTACTCAAAATGTTATTCTTTATTAACAAGTAAACATGCTATTTTTTTTCTAATTTTATTTCATTAAGGCAATTAGAAAATTATCCAACTAAAGCATGCCTTTTACAATTAAGAACAAAAAGTAAAATTCATTCTACAGCCTTTAATCTTCTTCTCTTTCTTTCTTGTTTCCTCTCTCTCTTTTATTTTCTTCCCTGTCGAGCTCTCTTTCTTCTTATGTTGTTCCTGCCTCCTTTTCTTCTTTAGTTCTTTTTCCCTTTAATCTTCTCCTGCCTTCTCTTCTTCCCTCTGTTTCTTTCTTTTATTCCTTGGTCTTTGCTTAACACTTCTTAGCGTCTATACTCCTTTCTTCCTTCAGCACTTAGCTTTCTTCAGCAGCTTCTCTTTTCTTTTCCTTTCAGCTAAACTGGGTTTTTTTACTCTTTAAACTAAAAGTTCTTGTATTTGCGGCAAGGTCCTTTCGAGGATACACAGCACCTTCAGACCAGGGTGGGACCAGACCCTACTTGATCCTTGCCTAATCTTGGTTAGGTTTGTTGTGGTTCATTTATTTATCGGTTCACATTATCGAGCCACATCGGCTCAACCCAACCTCCCAAGCCAAACTCAAGCCCTCGCAGGGCACATATTCACATCCACAAACACGCCCCCAAGTGCGCACAAACCCGCAGGCCAATGCCCACACTCACAACAATGCTCAAATCAGATCTAAATCGGAACCGGTGCGCCTTGCGCTTGACGACTGCATAGCCATAGGAACAAAAGAGTTTTATACCCAGGCACGCGCTCGTGGATATCCGAGGTGGGACAAAGCTAACCCTTCCAGACCCAAATTCAATTCATCATAACTTCCTACCCAGAGCTCCAAATTCGATGATTTAAAGTTCATTGGAAAGCTCTAATGGTAATCTATTCAATTTTAAGGTCAATTTAATGTTTTAATTATGTTTAGCTCTTCAATTTAAGGGATGAAATAAGGGGTTTCTATGGGTTTAATAACAAGCTGGAGAGTGTTTTTAACTCAGGGAAGTCCTCAGATGGACTTATCTCATCTATTTAAAGGCCTGTATACATTATATAAACAATTCCGCTTCGGTTAGGATGGATTTAAAGCTCTTGAGACCTACAGAACATGCAGAGAAGCTTTTCATTCCTCTGAAAACTTTAGAGATTAATTTTCAATTTTCAATAAGTGCAACAGACACTTTAAAGTGTTCTTAATCTATTTAGATTAATTCTAAGGGTTTTAACTAATCAATTTGGGCAGGTTTTAGATTTGAATTTCAACAGAACAGTGCTTCTGTTGGTTTGGGTTTGAGAGTAACCCAACTAAACAGGAACAAAATTTTCACTAAAAACAACATCTGAGCTAACATAAATCTTTCTAAAAACATCAAATAGAATCTCAGAAGCAATTTCCACATCTCAATTCCTCAATCAAAGCTCATAACACCATTATCAAACTCAGGTTTGACTATAAAAGCTCAAAAATTTGACTTTCTGTTTAGAACTTCTCCCTAAGAAATTAAGGCCTTCGACAGAGTCTTCTCATCATCTGGAACTCACTCAAATCTTCAAACTTATGTTCTGTCCTTAATCTCTAAGGTTTCAGGCTTGCCGCCTGAACTAAAATAAGTGTGTATTAGATAGAATTAATCAGTGCTAGTTACAGTGTTTTAAAAGTTAAAATAGATTCAGTGCATTGCACTGGAGCTTCTGAGCTCCTTAAGTGTTTCTTAAATCCCTTATAATAGTCTTCTCCAACTCATCGGAGTTGGGGAAGATGAAGTTAAATCTTAAGCTCCAGTGAATGAAACCTCAAACAAATTTCTTAAAAATGATCAGTAATCCATGTAATAACATTCTGGAGCCACCTAGCAAGTTCTAGAGGCTGTAACTTAACTTTGACTCGCCGGAACTCGCTGGAGCTCTGGTGAGTCCAGAAAATACGAAATGCATGTACAGATTAACAAAATTAACTATTTTTAATCCAAAAATGATTCTGAGGTTTCAAGGAACCTCCGTTTCACATTAAATTCCTTGTTTGTTCATTGAAATATAAGGTTTGACAGTAAGCTTGTTTCTTAAAACTTTGATTTGTTTAAGCTTAGGACTTGATTTAACTACTCAATTGAGTAGTTAAATGAAGTCAACGGGTATTATTAATCATAAATATATATTTAATTTATAGTTTGAATTGTTCCTCAGCCTCCATGGACATTTAACTCAAAAACTTAAATTAAATAGGCTTTTGTGGACTAATTTGTGCTTGGAAGCCAAGCTTCCAAGCAAGGTATGTCCACCAGAGTTGGAAGCTTCAAAAAGACCCAAATCTCTCATGCTTTCGCATGAGAGATTGGGTACAAATTAGGGCTCTGTGATGGGTTCATATCGGAGGAGATTACTCAGAGAATCTCCCTTCCAATTTTAGGAAGGATTCTCTGAGCAATCAAGGAGGAATCACCTTCTCAATTTTGTCGGAGTAGGATTCCCTTCTCTATAATAGTAGAGGGACCTATTTGTAAGGATGATGAAGAAGCTAGGGGGCCAAATGCAAGGGTTTTTAAAAAGATAAGGGCAGAAATATAATTAGGTTGGACTTATTTAAAAAGTAGGTCAAGATGAGTTCCCCTTAGGTCCAAATTTTGGTATAAACCTAATTTCGACATAAGGAATCAAATGGTGAAGTTTTATTTTGGGTTTGACCATGTTTGACTGGGCAATTTATGTAAAAACCCAATTTAGGGCAAATATCTAGTTGAGACCCCATTCTAGGTCAAAATAGGTTATAATGGCCAAATTGAAAGTTCTAAACCTAAGAGAATATTTTTATATGATTTTTAGAGGGTTTAGGTGAATTTTATCTTGACCAAAACCTTGGTTAATCAAGCAAGTCTTTTTTAGGGTTACAAGAAGTCAATTAATTCCCAGAACTCACACGAACCCTTTTCTGTATGAACCAACCCACTTTGTATCTTGTTAAGACCTTTTGACCTTTGTTTTGCCCTTGAGAAACCTGTTGTTGTACTGCAGTGGTAAAATTGCGGTTTTGCCCCTTGTTTTTTACTTTTCTCTCAGAATGGTTATTCAGTGAATTAGGATCTCCGGTTGGTTATGTAGGAGCTCTTGTTCTCTTTTATTGGTTAAAATGAGCTAGTTACTGTTCATGATGGTGTTCCCATCATACCCCCATGCCTAGCTTTTGTTAGTCCCTTAGCAAAATTTTAAGGTTTTTACTTTGATTCTAAACCATGAGTTCTTTTCATGCTCAAAAACTATGATGAGTGCTTCTTCTATAGATTAGGTTATAATGTTGATAATAGGCCTAGAGGTACTCATGTACCAACCAAGATCTGGACCTGACCAGCTCTAGCCTCAGTCTGCTGCGAAGGTTTTTAAGGCCCACAGGAACTATCCTAAGGTTCGTTGGACTCTACGATTAGAGCACCCATGCTTGTAACATATTTTAGCCTTGGTTCAGTTTACAGTGCATTTTTTCGTAAGAGAGAGACAAAAGAATTTTCTTTGTTTGGGGAGTTTTGTCACTCTTTTCTTTTCATTTCTAGCTTCGGATTGGCTCCTCAACACGGTCTGTATCAGATTCCTACTCCCCATCATCAATCCTCGAAGGGTCCTTGGCAATCGATGCTTTGTGATAGACACCACCCATGGCAACCCCCAGAACCTTGGCTTTCGAGATTTCGAGATAATCCTACCCATGGCATTCTGCAGCTAAATCTAGACCCTGGCAATCGACATTTCATGATAATGCCACCCATGGTATCTGAACCAGCATAGGGTGCTTACATGCCCCCAGTAGGATATGCAAATATCCTAGGAGAGAAGCACCGAGGAGACGATATGTTATTGCACATCATCGAGGGAAATTTCCCACCTCTCCACACCGGGAACTCATCCAAATCAACTTGTGTTGATCAGCCACTCCTATTCTAGGCAACTGTTTTAAAATAATTTAAACACAGTTGCATGATTTTGATACTTATGCGCATTGAACTAGACTGTGTGTGGATCAGGGTGCTTAGGTTACCGAGTCCCGCAAACCAGAGGTTAGTTAACGAGGCCGAATTCTCCCGAAGCCTTAGACCTAATACTTAAGCTTCGCATTTTCCCCAACCTCTTGAGGACTATCCAGATCTTAGCGGATACTTGAATTTTTAAGCCTAGGAGTCTAGACTAAGAGGCCTAAGATTAGTGTCCTACTAATCTCTTCGGTGTCTTATTAGCACTTTTTTCCCTTTCATTTTCTTTTTCTTGATATGGTCTAGAACTCAGTTAAGCCCTTAATTTCTTACTAATGATTATCTCTTTTCTTTTTCTTTTCACTTATGCTCCTTTTTGACATTTTCCACTTTTCTCCTCAAGTTTTGTATGGCCTCAAAATTTTCTTTTCTCCTCCATTTTTTTGTTCTTTTTCACAATTTTCTATTTTTTTGGTACTTTTGGAATATGTGATTTTTTTGTGAGAACCCTTATGAATTTTGATTTCTTGTATGTTTGCACTTTACCACCCCCCCATGCCTAAGTTTTGTAATGTCCTCATTGTAAACGGAGGGTGTGAAATATGTTTGGGTTCAGGAATTTTAGAATAGGATTTATCGGGTGGGCGAACGGGTCGGGAATGACTGTTGCGAACGATTTTAAGCTCTGACACGTGTACCAGAGGTGGGATCGACTGTTCAAAAATTGAACTTAGGGTGAAGTAAACATGAAGTTCAGAAGGATAATCAAAAGGATCTGGGGTTTTTGGAATGATGGGTTGCCTCCCGTTAAGGACTAAATTCAATGCCTTCAGCCGAGTGGGCATTGGTATGGAGAGGGAGTGGTCAAATCAACTGAGTTTTGTAGAATAAGCACCTTGATCAAAAGCCTGGTTGGTCCAACCTAGTGCTTGTTTAGATCAACAGGCTGATGATGCAGCCCAGACCCAATCAATCTAGTGGGTTGACAAATGTAGATCAAGAGGTGTGGAACCCACCATATACTATGGAGCTCGGAATGATATGGAAGTGTGAATCCAGGGTTTGGCTGAGTCGAATCAGCCTGGTTAAAGTAGGGATCCTTAAAATGATTAGTGGATGATGCAGAAACCCTATAAGAATGATTAGAGAATGATAGGACACAATTTGTAGTCTGATCAATGTCCAAAACTAGATAAAGATGTGGAGGCGAATCATTTGCAATCGGCTCAGTAAGAGGGGAATCAAAATAGAAATTGAGTCCAGTTGCGGGTCGGGGTTGAAAATGGGTTTGGATGGTTTCTGTATAAGCGTAGAAGGTGGCTTCAATAAGAATTGTGTATGAGGGCTCCTCTAAAAAGGAATTACAGGTGGGTTAATTTAGAGAGTCCATATAGTGGCCATCAAATTCAAAGGTAAATGCTTGAAGAGTGTTTATAGGATGCAGAGAATCTGAGTCAAGAAAAGATTCGAATTCGAGGTTGTAGACACTTTCGGCACTTTCTGATTTTGATTCCTGAGGATTGAAAAGAAATGATTCCATCTCACTGGAACCTGAATTTAAATCAGTGATCTCAGGATCAAGGATCTCAGAGTCGGAGTCGCAGAATGAATCATGTGAGTTGAGGTCATAGACTGGCTCGTCGTAGTCAGGAAACAATGGTTCTCTGAAATCATGGTAAGATTCGAAATCATTGGAGAAATTGCGAGAATCAGGTTCTGAGTTCGATTCGAGATCAGAGGTTCCACCGTAGAATAAATCACAAGATTTAGACTCAGCAACCTGACTTGGGTCTAGCCTATTCTTTGATTCTAAGCTCAAAAAGTTGTCCTTATTTGGTCCAGGATCGAGTTCTAGGCTTGTAGGAAAGACCCAATCAAATCCCCACTCTTCCAACTCCTTGATTTCTATATCGTAATTGGCATGACTTCAGAGAAATCAATCTGTATCTCTGAGGATGTTGGAGAGGGATATTCATCAAACAAAGGCCCAGAATCATAATTTTCATTTAAACTTTGATCTTCATCATACGGGGCCTTGTAATCTTCCCGATAAGTTTCAGATCCAAATTCCAGGCTGAGGATGTGGGTTGAATCACTAGAATCTAGGTTAGGATTGCCTTCGAGGGTCACCTTATCAGAATATGGGAAGGGATTTACACCCTCGAGAGGTTCTGTTCTAATCTCATCATTACAGGAGTCTCAGAATTCTATGCTTGGTGACCCAGGATTTTGGTTTTCTAAGGCTGGCTAAAAATTGTGTTCTCCTGCAATTGGGACTTCGCAACCTAATTCAAGATTAGGCATGTTATATTCCATCTGAGTTGGGAATCCACAATAATCTCGTGCCTCAAACCCATGATTTGGGAATTCAGATTGATCCTAAATATTATTCCAAGATGTTTCATGAACTATTTGGGGCATGTACGGGTATTTCTGATCGATAACTTGTTTCAACAATCTCATCATTTCTTTCAGTTTTTCAAGATCATCTTGGTGTTTTTCTGAAAGAATAGGTGATGCGTGGTTTCCACTCAACTCAGTAATTAAGTTAATTTCACTTAATTAAGAGTAGAAGAAATCACTTAGGTTAACTCGAAGTTGTGTCGGTTGTGTAGTATAGGGTCGAATTAACCTAACATTTTAGAAATTTTTACTAGTTGAGTCTAGGTGATTCACTGGGAGGTATAATAATTTTATCCAAATTCACCAATTTTCTTTTATCTCTTTAAGTTTAGGAGGTATAACTAGTTTGATTTTCAAAACATGAATTTTGTCAAAATATTTAAACTATAAAGAATATACAAAATTCCATATGAAAAACATATTTACTCAAAATGATGTTTGTTTTCCAATTTTATTTCAAAAGAAATTAAGGCAATTAAAAGTTATTCTATTAAAACATGCCTTTTTACAATTAAGAACAAAAAGTAATTAAAAATGATGCAAGAAAAGATTCATTTTCTTCATTTATTTTCTTCAGCCTCTTATCTCCTCTCTTTTTTTCTTCTTTCTCTAAAACTCTCTTTTCTTACCTTTATTCTGTTGTTCCCATCTTCTCCTACCTTCTTCTCTTCCCTTAGTTTTTCTCCTTTGTTCCTTAAGTCTCTTTTCCTTCCTTAGTGCCTGTGCTTTCTTTCTTCCTTAGCTTCCAGCTTCAACACTTAACATTTTAACTTAACATCCTTCAGCGACTTCTCTTTTCCTTAAGTCCTTAAACTTTCAGCTGAATTGTGTTTTTTTACTTTTTTAACCAAAAGTTATTTTATTTGTGGCGAGGTCCTTTCGAGGATATACAGCACCATGAGACCATGGTGGGACTAGACCCTACTCGGTCCTCGCCTCATCTCAATTAGGTTCATTTTCGATTCATTTGTTTATTGGTTCATAGTCTCGAGCCATTTCAACTCGACTCGGCCTCCTAGGCCTCTCTCGCACTCCCAGGGCACAATCTCATTCACATGCCCCCAAGGGCGCACACCAGCAGGCATAAGCCCGCACACACACACACATGCAATGCTCAAATCAGATTGAATTGGTAACCGGTGTGCTGAGCGCTGACGACTGCAGAGGCCATGCAACAAATTAATTTTATCCCTAGGCATGCGCTCATGAACAACCGAGGTGGGACTATCCTACCCCTTCCAGACCCGAATTCAAATTACCATAACTTTCTACCTAGAGCTCCAAATTGAGTGATTTCAAGTTTGTTAGAAAGCTCTAAGGGTAATCTACACAATTGCAGGGTCAATTTAATGTTTTGATGATGTTTTCCTTTTCAATTTAAAAGATGAAATCAGGGGTTCCTATGGGGTTTTTACTAGCCTGGAAGTGGTTTTAAATCAGCAGAATACTCAGATGGACTTCTCCCTTTTATTTAAAGGTATGTACATGTTTTATAAGTGGTTCTGCATCTGTTAGAATAGGTTTTAAGCTTTTAAGACCTTCAAAACAAGCAGAGAAGCTATTCACTTCTCTGAAAGCTTCAGAGTTTGATTTTTCAAACATCAATATGTGCAACAGACACTTAGAAGTGTTTCTAATTGATTTAGATTAATTCTAAGGATTATAATCAACTCATCTGGGTAGGATTTAAGTTCAAATTTCAATAAAATACTTCTCTTGTTGGTTTGGGTTCGAAAGAAACCCAAATTAATAGAATCTAAATACTCACACATTCATTCATTTGAGCTTACTTTAATCGCTTTCAAATCATCAAATAAGTTCCCAGAAATAATTTTCACTCCTCAAAATCTCAATTCGAGCTCAGATCTCAATTAACAGACTCATGTTTCACTGTGGAAGCTAGAAAATTGACTTTCTATTTAAAGCTCCCTGCCAATAAATTAGTGCCTTAATTAGAGTCTCCTCAACCTCAGAAACTTATGCAAATCTTCAGAAAGGTGTTCTGACCTCAATTTCTAGGGTTTCAGGCTCGCCGCCTGAACTGAAAAAGGTGTGTGTTCGACAGAATCATTGGAAGATTGCTACAGTGTTTTAAAGACTTAAATAGCTTTAGTGCATTGCACTGAAGCTTCTAAGTTCATTAAATGCTTCTTAAATCTTCTTAACAGACTTCTCCAACTCCACCGGAGTTGGGGAAGATGAAGTTCAATCTTTAGCTCCAGTGGTTAAATCCTCAAACAAATATCCTCAAAGTAATTAGTGATCCATATTATACTATTCTGGAGCTACATAGCAAATTTCAGAGGCTGAAACACAATTTAAGTTCGTTGGAGCTCCGGCGAGTCCAGAAAATAGGAAAAGTTTGTACAGATTGATAAAACTAACCATTTTTGATTTAGAAAAGATCCTGAGGTTACAAGGAACCTCAGTATCACTTTTAATTCCTCATTTATCTCTTAAAATTAAGATTTGACAGTGAAATTATTTTCTTAAAAAATATGAGTGGTTAAAGCTCAGGACTTGTTTAGCCACTCGATTGAGAGGTAAAACAAGTCCACAGGTATTTATATTCATAAATATATATTTAATTTATAGTTTGACCAGCTCCTGAGCCGCCATGGACAGCGAGCTCAAGAGCTTAATTAAATTTAGGCATTTAATTTGTAGATGATAATAGTATGTATTATAATGTCGATTAGGGTTCATAAGTGGTGATAGATGATGAAAGAACCCATTGAAGGTGGAATTATCTCGATTACTGTCAGCATAGACAATGTCAGTAGTCAGTGAAGGTGAGATATGAATTAGGTGATTAGGTCATTCAATTAGTGATTAAGTGATTTAGAAGTGAACATAGAAGACAAAGAAAGGTGTACAGTGATT
Organism: Thalassia testudinum; assembly: GCA_037157565.1. Taxonomy (NCBI): domain Eukaryota; kingdom Viridiplantae; phylum Streptophyta; class Magnoliopsida; order Alismatales; family Hydrocharitaceae; genus Thalassia; species Thalassia testudinum. Next base: position 121,667,331 of record JAZHRO010000014.1, on the reverse strand, counting down.
AAAAAGACAAAATTAAAGCTCTGGCGAGCTCAAGGAACTCACCGGAGTCAGAGGAGATGAAACTAAAATCTGAAATTACTCTAACCTAACTACCTAAACTAACTAACTAAGCTAACCTACTCCTACTCCTACTCCTAATCTACTGTTACCTGGACGAAGGGGTCAACAGGGTTCCGCCGAAGGTTCATAATGGATGACGAAATCAGAGGGTGGAAGAAAGATCTTCGGTGGGCGGATTTGAGGTGGAGCGGAGGAATCCTTGGGTTGGTGCCTGTGTCAAAGGTGCGGAAGACCACGGCGGATCTCCTCGGCTGATTAAGATGGACGGAGGAAGTCGGAAAATGGAATGGGAAGTCTCCGAAGTTTTGGATGAATAGCCTATTGGGTCGGCTACAATGTTAGGAGAGGGAAGGGAGCCAACTTGAATAAAATCAAAGGTGTGAGGGGGTACTTATAGCAGTTTGCGTTGAAGAGAGTGGCGGGGTCGGCTGAAGAAGGAGCTTGAGGAGCTTAACCTCCATCGTTGTCTCCGACGATGGTGAGGTTATCTCCCACTAAAAAATAGGATTCCCAGTTAATCCAGACTGGTGGATGAACTAGAGGTGGTGAGTGCAAGCTGCAAGAGCTTGGACAAATAAGGATGATGTCGGCAAGGCGGTGATCGCGTAGTGGGGTGACTCTCTACTGCCAGCTGTTCATTTAGCTGAAGAAGAAGACGAAGAGGGACATAAAAGTAATAAAACTTAAGGACCTATGTGAGAAATAAGGACCCGACTGTAATGAATATTAAGGACTAAAATGTAAACCCAGGTTTTGAAGGTTTATTTTAACTTAAATCCTTTTCAACTTTTTATATATGTTAGTAAATAAGGTAAATATTATGTTTACACCTTGAATTTACATTTTTGACCTTTTTAGATTAATTTATTATATTAAGTAAAATCACTTAAGTTATTATATACTTAGGTATACATTATATTTAAGTTACTTATCTTATTAATTAAGGAAATGATTAATAGGATTTCGAGTCCAATTATTATCTAAATTATTAATAATGTTAATTGGATGATAAAATGCCATTTTAAACTTATTTTAAGGTCCTTTACTAAATATCCCTTGTTCTATAATTAACCCTTATAAATTCATAACCTTAGCTAATTAACTAGGAAGACTAGTTAATTAGGGGTAATTAGAGATCATGATGAATGTCTCATCAATAGGATTTGTCATGCATTGGAGGTATTCAAAGTTATGCAATTTTTCTATCTCAATGTATCCTGTTATGAGAATGTCTCGGGTTGATCCTTTTGTGGCTTCTGTTAATAACAATTGGGCACAATTTACGATGAAGGTTGTTGTTGTCGGTACACTAACCTAAATGTCTTCTACGGGCTTTGAGGTTTTGTACTCAATTTCATAGAATTTGAGGGCATCCTCAACCATTCTATCTCTCATGGATCTTTGTGATTTAGGTTTCTTTAATGGTTTTCCAAAGTAACCAGGTTGCATATTTGAATCAGATGGTGGAATCAAGATGTAGAATCAGAATTCAAGTCTTAGAATGAAGTGATTTGATCTGAATAGAGACTCCCAAAGAAAATCTATGTGTATGCTCTAAATAGAAGGGATGAGGGACTGTATGTGAAGTTGACCCAATCAAGGCACCCAAAGATTGTTGGATGACTATAGAGGTTCGTGGCGAATGATACCCCTGGATCAGAAAGTCGTCCACTTGAGAATTATCTGTGAAACTAGAGAGGGAGTGTCCCATAAAGACCCCTACACGGTAGAGCGCCCCACGGGTTATAGGGTTTCCCCCACTCGACCTCTCTTGTCACTGAGGGTCCAGGTAGATCAGAATGGATAACTTGACCTCTTAACTCTACCATTTTTATATCCTAACTTGTGCCTTTTATTTCACTTGAATTAGCAGTTGTTTTGACTTGTGACCTAATTTGGAGGTCAGTTGGCCTACAATGTAGTCCAACTTCACCCGACCTTCTCTAAAGATGGCAGAATGACTCTAGGTCAAGACCTAGAAATCACCATGATTTGACTCCCAGGTTATTAGGTCCAAGTATTTTAAGGTTCAAGTGAGTTTAGAATGTGATTTTAGGGTTTTTCTTGATTACATCTTTTCAATCAAGGGCTTGGGTAGCACACAAATGCTGGCAAGTTTGTTTCCTTTTATGCAGGAAAGTGCGAACTAGCACTCCAAAACCCTCATGTAGAAACCATAATTTGGCTTTATTTCCAAGTCCTCTTTGAGTTTTACAAATGTTCTCCTTGGACTTCAAGCAAGAAGTGTGTAGTCCAAGGAGGTGAGAAATTAATTGTAATCCCTAATAGGCACTGGAATTTTGGGGTGGGATCTCTAAAAAAATCGCTTCAACTTCAATGAGATTTGAAAAAATTTTTGCAAATTAGGAAGCTTTCCTTTGAAATGATAATTACTATGAAAAGAAGGCAGGTGATTCCTAATTTGATTGTTTCCTTTTTATCCTTGCAAAATTCGAAGGTTTATTAGGGAAGAATAGAGAAGTTACCTGCCCTAGCTTGGTTGATTTGCGCGGAAGATCACCTCGTGGAGTGCCTCACAAATATCACAATAAAATAAATAGGGCAAGTTAGTGCTCAAATATAATCAAATAATGCAGAGACTAGTGGTGAATTGCATGTTGCTTCCCGGCAACGACACCAAAATGTTTGTCATGCTTGATCGGGTTTTAAAATGGTCGCATTGTAGTACAGTCGAAAAAGCATTCAAAACAAATACAATTTTATTGCTTGAATTTAATGTCCGAGGTCAAACACAGCGATCAAATGAAATTCACGCACTAATCTCAACAACAAATGCAATTTGAACACATAATACTACTCAAAAGCTAATTAAAAATATAAAGCATGAGTATGAGAATAATTGTAGCTAAAAATAAATGGAGAGTTTATGAAGAATTGGACGTCTGATTACAAAATCAGATGTCATAAAAATGATGTGCTACAGTGGCTCACTTTCACTGATTTCTTTCCTCTGCTTCTCCTATTCTTCTTTCTCTTTCTATTTATCTTCCTTCTTCTTCTTCTGATTTTGGCTTCTCTCTTCTTCAGCTTTGTCTTTCCTTTAGCTTCCTTTGCCATTAGTTTCTTCTTTCCCTTCTTTCTCTCTCTGATTCTCTGCCAGCTGCCTTTCTACTTCTTCTTCCTCTTCCTTGGCTTCTTCTTCCTTCCTTCTTTGGCCTTTCTCTTCCTTAGCTTTCTTCCTCCTTCCTTCATTCTTCTTCGTTGCCTGACCTTTTCTTCTTCTCTTAATTTGGCTAAGTGTGGAGTGAAGCTTTCGACAGCAAAACCCCCCTTCCCCTGCGTAGCGTTCCTCTCTTCTCTCTTCTCCATTTTGGTTCGCTCTCCCAGAGAGACATCCAGGTCGGGTAATCGGACCTAACAGAGACTCAGGTCCAGGCTCACTGGTGTTGGTGGTGAGCAAGGAGTGAGTCAGTCGGGTAATGGGTCATGGCCAGGTCCGCGTGAATAGTGCCACGGACGAGGCCATGAGAGGGGGAGAGAGGGACCTCACCCCATGAGTAGGAGGCAACAAGGCTAATGCAGAAATTCTTTTTATGCAACTATGCTCTCTCATCTAGTTTTGAGGTGGGGCTAAATGTCCCACCTCCCTTACGTGCACCACAGCAGAGATGTCTAGCTTAACTGGTGAGGCTGCTATGGCCTTTGACTCTAATTGGTAGCCTAGACTCACTCATGCCTCAAATCCGCACCTCTTGGGACTCACTCCTGGATCAGCAGCGACTGGAACATAGGAAGTAGCTTCAAGCTTCTTCTTCCATGGCGGTCGGTGTTGTGCGAACTTTAAATCATGGGCACGGCCTTGCGGCCATGTTAAAACATCCAGGAAGATTATCCAAGGCATGGCAAATAGGTGGCGATGGTCGGCATGGCATGGGAATGACTGTGGTGGCATGCCTAGGGTTCTCTGTGGCTGTGTGAGTTGGTGTGCTTGGAGGGATGTTAGGGCAACTAATGGAGTGAATGAAGTAGGGGATTTCGATCAGTGAGTTGAGGTGGAGGTCGTAGGGTGGTTGGTGAGGCAGGTGGAGATGCGGAGCGACGGGGATGCCTCACCGGAGGTATGGCTGGAGGTGAAGGTGATGGTAATCAGTGGTGTCGATGGGTGTTTTTGAAAAATAAAGAGGGGGAATGGGAGTAGAAGGGAGAGGGAAGCTAACAAACCTAAACTAAGGACAAAGGAGATAGGAGAGGCATCTTGGCTGGTACGGTTGACGTCGGAGATGAAGATCTCCATATATGAGGCGGTGGCAAAGATGAGGGTAGTGGTGGTGTCAAGGCCGGTCTGGCCGACGCGGATGAATGAGAAGAAGGCAACCCAACCACTGGTATTATGGTTGGGTGAAGCGAGAGAGAGGGAGGAACCATCGGAGCTTGTGGAGATGTTGTGGCTGGCGAGGAGAGAAGAATGTGAGGTGGACCGGCCCAATTCCAAGCTGGGGAGAAACGGTTGAATCAGGGGCTGCTTAAATAGGCTTCTGTGGATAGATTTGTGCCTGGTCTGCCAGAGTTGGAAGCTTCAAAAAGATCAAAATCTCTCATGCGTTCGCATGAGATATTGGGTACAAATTAGGGCTCAGTGATGGGTTCATACTGGAGGAGATTACTCAGAGAATCTCCCTTTCAATTTTGGGAGGGATTCTCTGAGCAATCAAGGAGGAATCGCCTTCTCGAGTTCACCAAAGTAGTATTCCCTACACTATAATGGTGGAGGGGCCTATTTGCAAGGAAGATGAAGAAGCTAGGGGGCAAATGCAAGGGTTTTTGAAAGATAGGGGCAGAAATGTAATCAGGTTGGACTTATTTGCAAAGTAGGTCAAGATGAGTTCCCCTTAAATCCAAATTTTGGTACAAACTTAATCTTGACCTAAGGAAGCCAATGGTGAAGTTTTATTTCGGCTTTGACAATGTTTGACTGGGCAATTTATGCGAAAACCCAATTTAGGGCAAATATTTAGCTAGGACCCCATTCTAGGTCAAAATAGGTTCCAATGACCAAATTGAAAGTTCTAAGCCCCAGAGAATATTTTTATATGATTTTTAGAGGATTTTGGTGAATTTTATTCTGACCAAAACCTTGGTTAATCAAGTAGGTCTGTTTTAGGGTTACAAGAAGTCATTTAATTCCAAGAACTCACACAAACCCTTTTCTATCTTAATCAACACACTTTTTATCTTGTTAGGACCTTTTGACCTTTTTTTACCCCTTGAAAAACCTATTGTTGTACTACAATGGTAAAATTGTTGTTTTACCCCTTGTTTCTTGCTTTTCTCTCAGAATGGTTATTTAGCAAATTAGGACCTCCAGTTGGTTATGTAGGAGCTCTTGTTCTCTTTTATGGGTCAAAATGAGCTAGTTAGGGCTTATGATGGTGTTCCCATCAGTCTGCTAATGTAAACTCGTCACACACCAGCTCATGAGGACTCACCCTGGTTCAACTTAGTTAGGCTCATCAATTGACCAAAGCTAGCTATCTTAGCAAGCTAGGGAGTCTTCATGGAGATCTCACCCAGCTCCCTTCAGCTCCAAAATAGTTGATAACAGCTTAAACTAGCTCAACCTACTCACCTTAGTAGCTAACAAGGAACTAACAGGCTAAGCTGAGTTCCTTAGAAGACCTTCTTCAGTAACAATCAGCTCCAGGCAGAATCAAAGCAGCTCAATCTTCCTCCTCATAGCAAAACCCAAGCTCCTGCCTCTACTCTCCTACTTGTTAAGTGACATCATGTAATGCATTTGGTTAATTCGTCAGTTATAGCAGTGCACTTACAACTTCAATTTTAAAGAGAATAATCAAAAGTTAGTATGAGTGTCGATCTCAAGGCGGCAAAAATCTAAATCGTTTAATCGTTCATTGTCACAAAATATTTCATTTTGTTTGTTCGCATTAATACAGAGAGAGAGAGATACAGATGATAGGGTTAGAAATCTATAGGAGAATATAGTTGCTCAAAGAAGGTAGACTAATATCATTGCTTAAAACATGGAATAATAGAACCTTGAACAAGGTAATGAATTCTATTGCATAAGCACAAATGTCTACCAATAAAAGCTAGATGGAATGCTTTGTTGGAACTATGTTCCACATCTTGTTTTGGTGTTAACAAAATTATTTTAGATTAATGTTTGCAATTGAGTGTTTTTCATATTTAGGTGAAAATCAAGGCAAACATCGAATTATGGCAAGGAGGCATGATGATGAGGAGGAGAAGATCATGACATGGAGGAAAGATGATGAGGAGGAGAAGATATTCTTCGACTTTTAGATTTTTTAGATTAAATTTTTATTTTATAGAATGTCTGCCTCTTAACAACGAATCAACTTAGGAATTGGTAGGGCGATGAGAGAGAGGAGGGCGGAGGGTGATCCGCGTCGGGTGGAGGGCGACAGTGGGGCGGAACCATTCAGGGCTGGAGCAGGAGGAGAATGGAGGACGTGGAGATCGAAGGTTTGGAGGAGAAGGGAGCAAGCCTGGCAGGAGAGGTTCCTTAGGTCGTCTGAAAATGCTCGAAGATGACCCTGGAGGTGGACAAACGATGATGTTCTCTGCTTCAGATGCAGACAAAGGGGACATATGGCGGCGATTTGTAAAAACCCTCTGATCTGCTTAGCGTGCAGGGGTGAAGGGCATAAGCGTGAGTCATGCCCTAGGAGGACTCCCTTGCAGAAAAAGAGGGTAGTCTCGCACCCTGTCTGGAGGGTTAAGAATGAAACTCGACTGCCGCCGCCACCGATTTTGGGTAGGCACTCAATCGAAGTTGAGATCCCATCATCTGAAGAGATCTCGTTTGCAGAGATTATGCTGAGGGGGGCTTTGATTGGTGAGATCATGGCAGGAAAATCGTTGATAGAAAAACTTCAGAACTTGGTATGCTCCTTAGATCTCCTTTCTGCAGGTTGGAAGGTAGCCATGTTATCCCAATCTCGCTTCTTGGTTTATGGTTTGGGCATGTTGGATGTGGAGCGATTGCAATTTTGTTCAAGCTCTTTTGAAGATTTCATTGTGATATGGAGAATGGTTTCTCCATTTGATGGGGCTCTTCCTGATCGGCCTCCACAAAGAGTGAGCTCTCGAAGGATTCTTCTTGAGATTTCTGGATTGCCGCTACATCTGCGATTGAAGGGGGTTGTCTCTAAAATGCTTGTTGGTTTTGCATCTATATGTGATGGTTCTGAAATTTTGATTGGAGAGGGGGGCATTAGATCTCTACAAATTGAGGTGGATGTCACCAGTGCTGGTTCAGTTCCAGATTTGGTCACTATTAGATGTGGGGGCTCTTCTTCGCTGATTCGGCTAGCAGTACTTGGACAGGTGCCTGGGCAGACTGATTTTGAACAAGTTAAGTCGTCTGAGGGAGGACTGATGTCTGGAGCCAACAATGAGGTGAGGAAACAGAATGACAGATGTGGCAGGACGTCTCCTGCTGATGCCCCTGAGCCTAAAAAGAGGAAGGACTATCACCTGACCTATGCTGAGAAAGATCAGATGGAAGAGGTTTCTACAGCTGATGATGGTAGATTAGCTATGATAATCAAAGAAGATGGTTGTCTGGAGGTTGCTGAAAACTCAATGACAGATTCAGAGATGAATTGCAATAAAGAGGTCGGCAGGACAGGAAGAGTTCTGATGCCTTAAGAGCCAGTCCAGTTGCAACTTTCTATTCCTACTGATCTGAAGTATGGTAGTGGCTCCAATCAGAAAAGAGGTGTGGGTAGATCTCCCTATATGCTGAGAAGGAGAAGGAAGGAGAATTTGCCTCCCATTGAGGAGAAGAATATTGCTAAGTCTATTATGGTCGAATTTGTGGGATGTATGACCCAAGGGAGGCACTCCAATGAGGAATGAGAGTGTTGACTTGGAATGTGCGTGGGCTGCGCAATAAGCAGAGATGGATTTCATTGTGTAGATATCTCTCTGAGTGGGAGATTGACTGTGCTCTTATACAAGAGACACACTTGGAGTTGGAGAATGGTCAGGAATGGGATTGTTTTAAACAATTTGGCCGCAGTGATGTTGTGGCTAAGGGTGCCTCTGGAAGGTCTGGCGGATTGGCCTTTTGGTGGAGAAAGTCGTCCATAGCAGTAACTGAAATTATTCGCGACAGATTTTTACTCTCGTGCAGATGTCAATCTCCCCAAGGAGATATGGAATGGTTTATATCATGCATTTATGGTCCTTGTGTGGCTGCAGACAGAGTTGGCTTGTGGGAGGAACTATTTGCAATGCATCAGAGAGTGCAAGAAACCCCATGGCTGCTAGGGGGTGATTTCAACTGCTATCTATCAGGTGATGACAACCCAGATGGGAAAGTGGACAGCTCTATGGCAGGATTCCAATTGGCTCGCAGAATATGGGATTGACTGAATATCTCATCAGTGGTGTGGAATTTACTTGGAGGAATGGCAGTGGACAGGTTTCCAAATTGGACAGATTTTTTGGCAGTCCTAGTTTGTTGGAGAGGTATCAATTGTCAGCAGTAATGAGCCTTGATAGGCCTTTCTCTGACCACACTCCACTTGTTTGGGACAGCGGGGTAAATTCAGATACAGGATCATACTTCAAACTCAAGAGATCTTGGTTTAGGGAAGAAGGTTTTCTGCAAATGGTATCTCAGTGGTGGCAAAACAAGGCAGAACAAGGCACTGCTACACAACAGCTGGCTGCAAAGTTGTCAGGACTATGTGAAGTGCTGAAGGAATATGGGCAGGCTGTGAACCTAATCAGAGAATAGAAGAGGAGGGAAGCCTTGGCAGTGATTAAGGAACTGGACCTGAAAGAATGTAGGCAAGCTTTGAACCATCAAGAGCAGCAGCTGAGGCAGCAGATGCAAGCAGCAGTGGGGGATGAAGATCTGAAAACAGAAATGGATTGCCCTGAAAAATCCAAACACCTTTGGCTCAAAGAGGGTGACGCGAACACGAAATTTTTCCATGTTGCGGCCAGTGCTAGGAGGAGATTCAATCTTATTTCATCTATTAAAGTTGAAGAGAGAACTATTACCTCTATTAAAGAAATCAGAACTGAAGCAAGTAAGTTTTTTAAAGAAACTTCCAAGGCTACTCCAAGAGGCTCTTGGAGGATGGCATCAATGGACTTCCCATGCGTTAATGAAGATCAGAGAAACATGCTGGTCACCCCTATAACTGAACATGAAGTACTAAAAGCTATTAAAGAGCTAAATAATGAAGGTGCTCCTGTTCCAGATGGATTTCAGGTATTTTTCTACAGAGAGCTATGGAATGTTGTTAAGGTGGATGTCTTAAAGGTTATTCATGAGTTTGAACTGGGCAACTCAGGATTTGAGAAGTTGAACAAATCCTACCTGTTTTTGCTTCCAAAGAAATCAAGTGTAGAGAGTTTTTCTGATTATAGACCCATTGCACTATCTAATTCCATCTACCTTATTATTAGTAAGGTTATAGCTAACAGACTGCGGGAGGTTTTAGAAGACTTAATAATGCCTGTTTAGTCAGCTTTTCTTCCTGGGAGATCTTTACAAGAATCCTTCATTGTTGCGCAGGAGATGGTAATGGGTTGGCATAGGAGAAAATCCAAGGCTTTTTTATGGAAAGTCAATTTTTCCAAGGCCTATGATTCAATTTCTTGGTCATATTTGTGGGAGATTCTTAGAAGGAAGTTTCCACCTCTGTTGATTCAATGGGTGAAGAGATGTATTACGACAGCCTCTTTTTCCCCACTGGTAAACGGTAAACCATGTCGTTCCTGGATTCAGCCTCAGTGTGGAGTTAGGCAAGGATGCCCTATTGCTCCTTTGATTTTCAATCTTGCAGTGGATACTTTGGCTAGATTTGCCTGCAAACTGGCAATGGATGGGTTTATAAGGGGGTATTCAATGTCTACTCACAGGGCTCTAGCCCCTATACTTCAATATGCAGATGATACTATTTTTTTTGTGGAAGGGGGGAAGAGAGAAGCGCAAGCACTTTTACATATGGTAAAAATTTTTGGAGAGATTTCTGGCCTTAGACTGAATGGAAATAAATCCTCCCTGGTTTGCTTTGGGTTGAACAGTGTGACACAGAATGACATCTCCACCATTTTGGGAACACCTGTGGTTCCACTGCCTATTAAATATCTGGGTCTGCCTTTGAAATGTTCTAAGATGAAGAAAGCTGATTGGTCTTTCCTCTTTGAAAAGGTAGCCACAAAATTGGAGGGCTGGAGCAGTAGATACTTATCAAAAGGGGGGAGGTATATACTATTGAATTCTGTCATAACTTCGATTCCAGTATTCTTCTTCTCTGTCTTTAAAGCCCCGAATTCTATCTGGAAAAAGCTAGATGTGATGCGGAAAAGATTCTTTTGGAAAGGGGCCTCTCATCAAGGGGCCTTTTTTCAACCTCTGAAGTGGGAATCAATTTGCAAGCCAAAAAGGATGGGTGGTATGGGTGTTAGATCCCTGAAGGAATTCAATGAAGCTTTACTATTGAAGTGGGCAATTAGATTGCTGCAGGGAGAAAAAAAAATCTGGACAGAAATTATTCAGGACAGTTATGGGACTGCCAATGATGAGATTAACCGTCTAAACCCCCGTAAACCCTCCCCTTTTTGGTCTTCTGTGGTACGCGCTCTGAGGGAGAATTGGAATCTTTTCAAATCTGTATTAAGTAATGGAAAAAGCTTCAAGTTTTGGCTGGAAAAGTGGGTACATGGAGGGATGTTTAAAGACAGGTTCCCTCTTGCTTTTGCTGCGGCTTCGGATAAAAATGTTGTGGTATATGATTATTGGGACGCGGAATCGGAGCAATGGCTACTCAACAATGGTGGGGGGAATAATCATGAAACAAGAACACGTGTAGAGAATGAACGTCTCATGCAAGAACTTGCTGCCTTCAAACCCATGCCCCATGACTATGACACTTACAAATGGGAGGGTAAATTTTCTACTGCGGCTGCTTATGACAGATTGATAATGTCCACCAGGATGGCGGAAGCTGACGAGATGGGGAAGAAGCTATGGAAGTTAAAAATTCCACCAAAGATACAAATTTTTTTTATGGCTTTGCAAAAGGGATGGCCTGATTACTGGAGATCTGAGGCACAGAAGGATGGGTACCCCCAATCAATTTTGTCATTTATGTGGGATGCATAATGATTCTAGCACTCATATCTTTTCTTCTTGCGCGATCACAGATTATGTATGGAGGAGAGTATGCAATGAGTCTTTACCCACATGGGAGAATTTATGGTGCGGTCTTGTGGATGGGAATAAGCCATGTTTACATATGGTGGCTGTTTTATGGGTTGTATGGAGGGCTAGAAATGAGTGTGTTTTTCAGGTGACCCCAGTGTATGTGGATAATATTGTAAACTTTTGCTGGAGTCTCATACAACATTGGGGTTCGATTATGTAAATAATTTTTTATTATTATCAATAAAAGCTCTCCTGGTTTGCTATCGGTGATTCAATAGCATTCCTTTCTTTCTCAAAAAAAAAAAACAACGAATCAACTTAGATCATAAAATTAATTAGAGATAAACTAGGATTTATACTACGATTATTTTCAAAGAACGTAATTAATTAGTAATACACTTAAAATAGGTACTTGTAAGTACCAATACTATTTATCATTACTGATATATGCAAAGCATAGGTTTGAGCCTATGTCTCAAACTGTGAACAACAAGTACCAATACTAATCAAGAGTACCAGAACTTGATGGTCACAATTTGAAGACTCAGTTCTGGCCTGGACCTTACAAGTACCGGTGCCCATGATGAGTACCGGTATTGATAGGTCACAGTGCCTAATGAGTCTCAAACCTGAGAGTCACAATTACTGGTACCTATGATGAGTGTCGGTACTAGGACTCTTGTGTACTAGTTGCAGGAAAATTGTAAGTAGGTAGTATCAGTACTTGTACTTCAGTACTGGTACCAGTTAATCATTATCTCAAATCTGAATAGCAAGAAAATTTATTGTGGCAATATGAACATTGGGATTTAAACTCCAACATCTAGTAGATGACTCCCTGAGGTCCTAACTCTATAAATAAACCCTTGGACCCTTAGTTTATACATTGAAAAGGCAAGAGAAAATTCTAAAGCTATAGTTTCATATTTCCACCATATATTGAAGAAAAAGAAGCTTGCCATTCACTCTCTTTACATCCTTGCAAGCTCAATGATGTATTGTTCTCACTCATCTATGAAGTGATTCATCTCCATCCTAGGCTCTCCAATTGGTATTTAATTTAATTATTTTTGTGATGCATAGGAATTTTTTTGTAAGCTTTTTCTTTCTTACACCAGTGCTTATTCTATATTTGAGCTTGTTGCTCGTTGGGTTGTAACAAACCCATTATTGTACTTGGGTTGAGCTAACCCGTTAATTACCTTGTTTAGTGAATTGATTATCTTAGGGTTGAGGGAATCAAGTTAAAAATCCTAAGCTGGGTAGTGGAGTACCCAAATGAATAGGGAACCACTATATATCATGTGTCTATTTCTGTGGTTTTGTTATTTATGCAAATATGTTTTTGTTATTGCTAATATTCGCCTAAGTGTCATTGTGCGCATAGCCATCCATATTAGATGTGAGGTTTCCTATAGGTGGTATCAGAGCGAGTTGCAATGAAGACATGACAAACCTCTTCGCTATGGCATCATCAACAAAGCGCACCGAAGGATAGTCATCTACCCATCCTCCCTATTTCGATGGGAAGGGCTATGGGTACTGGAAGAGGAGGATGCAAGTCTTCTTCAAAGCTATGGATGAGGAGTCATGGACCCTCATTCAAGAAAAGTATTTAGATCTAGAGCCACAAGAAGGAGTAGCATGGATGCTGGATCAAAAGAAGAAAATAGTGATCAACGCGAACGTGATGAACACACTTTATTGTGCCTTGTCATAGGAAGAATTCAACCATATTTTGGCTTACAAGCCCACATATGAGATATGGAATACACTTCAAGTAACCTATGAAGGGACAAATAAGGAAAAAGAAACTCGTATTTCTATTCTAACCAAAGAATATGAGTGCTTCAGGATGAGAAAAGGAGAAACAATAAAAGACAAGTATACGAAATTTGGAGAAATTGTCAACCATCTAAAGAAACTCTGTGTAAAGTTTTTGGAAGAATAGCTTGTAACGAAGATCCTAAGATCTCTTACAAGTGATTGGGCTCTAAAGACCATAGCCATCCAAGAGGCCAAGGACCTCTCCACTCTACCCTTGGAAGATCTAGTTGGAAGCCTTATGGCATACGAAGTCCAACTAAAAAACATGAAGAAGAATGAGGAGGAGAGGACATCAAGCAAAAAGAAGAATATTGCATTTGGACAACTTAAGGAGGATTGGGATTCAAACACGTCGAAATCCAAAGATGATGAAGAAATGGAGATGCTCACAAGAAAATTTCAGAAATTTCCCCAAAAGCAAGATAAGCAAGTGAATAAAATTTCATCTAATATTGTTTGCCATGAATGCAACAAAAAGTAACACTTGAGAAAGGATTGCCCCATGAACAAGAAGGAAGATAATAGGAAAGATACAAAGGAGGTCAAGAAGAAGAAGAAAACTTTAAAAGCAACATGGAATGATAGCAACTCCCACATGGACATTGATTACAGTGAATCGGATGACGATGAGGTCGCACACCTTTGCATGATTGAAACTTCAGAAGACACAGAAAATGAGGTAAATCCTAATTTTTCTCTTGAATAATTACTCGAAGCTTATGAAGAATTATATCATAAAGCTAGGTTATTTAAAAAGGAAAATAAGGTTTGAAAGAGTAATTATCAAACATTAGAAATAGAGTTAGAAATGTCAAAAGAAACTAGTAATCAATTGCATCCAAAAATAGTAGAACTAGAAGATATTTAGGAGCATTTTAAGGGGGCTTTAAATATTCTTAAAATAACAATTAGGTTAAATACTAAATTTTGTGTTTCTTTCAAATCAAAATTTCATAGTAAAAAGAATACACAAAATAAATTCCATGTACATAGGTAGGCATGGATGTATCAAAAGGCTAAAAGTCCTAATAGTTATAGATCTAACAAAAAAAAGGTGTATAAATCTCAGGAATTGAAAGGTACTAACCCAAAGGGACCCACAAGAAAATGAGTACCTAAAAATGATATTTTACATTATTTTGCAGGGTTACACTATTGGGATAAACATGATCACTGGGTGTTCAAGGTGAAATATGGAACACTCCGACCATTCTACATACTTCATGAAGATCATGAAAGGTAGACAGGTAGATCTTAGTATCCATAATCACCATTCTACTACTGGTAACTTTTTTGGTATGATATTTTTTACCCTTTCATTTTTTTGATGATTGACAAAAAGAGCGAGAAAAATGAAAGGAAATAGTAATAATTTTAAGGGGAGCATATATTGAGGGGGAGGATTAAATTGTTTAATTTTCCTTTAAATAACATTACTAAAAATATTTTTTTGCAAGATAGTTTTGTCAACACCAAAAATGAGGAGATTGTTGGAACTTTGTTCCACAACTTGTTTTGGTGTTAACAAAATTATTATAGATTAATGTTTGCAATTGAGTGCTTTTCATATTTAGGTGAAGTTCAAGGCAAATATTGAATTATGGCAAGGAGGCATGATCACGAGGAGGAGAAAATCATGACATGGAGGAAAGATGATGAGGAGGAGAAGATCAACTTGGACCATTAGATTTTTCAGATTAGATTTTTATTTTATAGAATGGATGCCTCTTAAGAAAAAATCAACTTTGATCATAAAATTAATTAGAGATAAACTAGGATTTATACTACGATCATTTTCAAAGAACATAATTAATTAGTAATACACTTAAAATAGGTACTTGTAAGCAAGTACCAGAACTGTTCATTAGTATTGGTATATGCAAGGCACAGGTTTGAGCCTGTCTCAAACTGTGAACAAGTACCGGTACTAATCAAGAGTACTGGTACCTGATGATCACAGTTTGAAGACTCAGTTTTGGCTTGGACCTTATAAGTACTAGTACCTATATTGAGTACCAGTACAGGTAGGTCATAATGCCTAGTGAATCTCAAACCTGGGAGTCACAAGTACCGGTACCCATGATGAGTACCGATACCAGGACTCTTGTGTACTAGCTATAGAAAAACTGTAAGCAGCTAGTACTGGTACCTGTACTTCAGTACCGATACCAGTTAGCCATTAGCTCAAATCTAAATGGCTAGAAAATTTATTTTGCCAATATGAACGTTGGGATTTAAACCACAATGTCTAGTAAACAAATCCCTGAGGTCCTAACTCTATAAATAAGCCCTTGGATCCTTAGTTTATACATTGAAAAGATAAGAGAAAATTCTAGAGCTATAATTTCATATTTCCACCATATATTGAAGAAAAAGAAGAAGCTTGCCATTCACTCTCTTTACATCCTTGCAACCTCAACGACATGTTGTTCTCACGCATCTACGAAGCGATTCACGTCCATCATAAGCTCTTAAATTGGTATACCATTTAATTATTGTTGGGAGGCATAGGAATTTTTGTTGTAAGCTTTTTCTTTCTTAC
This sequence comes from Thalassia testudinum, assembly GCA_037157565.1. Lineage (NCBI taxonomy): Eukaryota > Viridiplantae > Streptophyta > Magnoliopsida > Alismatales > Hydrocharitaceae > Thalassia > Thalassia testudinum. The sequence goes on along the minus strand of JAZHRO010000014.1, from coordinate 121,651,726 downwards.
ACCAGTGCCTATTCTGTATTTGAGCTTATTGCTCATTGAGTTGTAACAAACCCGTTATTGTACTTGGGTTGAGCTAACCCTTTAATTACCTCATTTAGTGAATTGATTCCCTCGAGGTTGAGGGAATTAGGTTAAAATTCCTAAGCATGGAGGCTTAGGTAGTGGAGTGCCCAAATGAGTGGGGAACTACTATATATCTTGTGTCTATTTCTGTAGTTTGTTATTTGTGCAAATATTTTCCATTATTGCTAATATTCGCCAAAGTGCCTTTGTGATCGTAGCCATTCATATTAGATCTGAAGTTTCTCACATGATTAGCCAAACATAAATAATAAACTAAAGAAATTAGTAGCTGAATGGAGAGGCGAGGCAGCCACGGTGGTGGAGGGGCCTTCGTCGTTAGCTAGACAGCTCCGAGACCTTGCTTGAAGCTCTATGGAGGTGGGAGAATTGCTTTGTAAAAGATTCTTTTAAAATAGAGGCCATAAGGTCTTTTTATAGGTCAAAAGAAGCCAAAATTTGGCTTGGACCCCCCCAAATTGCGCTTAGGTCGCACTGGGCAAGTTCACACCCGAACAGGCACCCACGTGCATGCACTCGAGCTGGAACATGTGCTAGCATGTTATACGATGTGGCAGCATCTTATGCATTCATTTCTTGATCAACGGTTGAGATTTGACACTCGTTGCATGATCACAATAGTGGGCAATGCACGATTTGATTCTGCTTCCTCAAGCGGCGGGATCGTCGCGTTCAATCGCGTGTTAGCCGATCACACTATGCAACACTATCTGCACCGCCTATCACTCACCCTTGATTGTGCGCTATCCACAGTAGCAACGCAGCCATCTTCCTTGCCCTTTCATCCTTGATCGAATGACGTAGAGATTGCACCTTTCACATGAAGAGGCGACGAATGGCTAGCATGGCGAGATCGCAACTGCACAATCATGATCGTGCTGCCCAATTTTGATTTGGCCCTTGAGGAAAGGCACGCCCACAGACTCGAATGCACGTCTCTACTTAGGGAATTGAGCACACGCCCAATGTGCTATTATGGCTCTTGTGTCTCAGAAACCATCATAGCACTCGTGGTCGAGGGTTGATCCTCGCCGTTGGATCCTCATCATGCGACTGAAGGCATGCGACGACACAGCGACTGGAGAGATGTCCGATGACGATCGTACTGTGGGGATCGCATGTTGGTGCGTGATGTGAACACCATCATGAGCCTTAAGTAGCCCAATTTGGTCCGATAAAGTTGATAAAAGCTCCTACATAATCATCAGAGGGTAATATATGCATAATGTTCTCTTTTTCGAAGATAAGAAATCAGGGTTATGTATGGAATTTTAACTGCATTTCATAAGTACAAAATAACCATGAGGAATTCTAGGGGTTAATTAAAGGTCAAATGATCATTAATGTCTAATAGGAGGGTCCATGCAGAAAGAAACGGGTTTTCGGGCATTTCAAGAATTAATGGACATCCGAAATCCTAATTTCAGACCTGCTTCATTAACTGAGGTTTTGGTTAGGATAAAATTCATCAAAACCTTTTAAAAATCGTAGGAAAATATTCCATAGCGTCTGGTATCCTTGATTTGACCATCTGAACCTATTTTGACGTAGAATAGTCTTATATGGAAAGTTACCCTAATTTGGGTTTCTACGCAAATTTCCTAGTCAAACTTGGTCAAAACTGAAATTTTACTTCACCATCAGATTCCTAAGGTTCAAATTTAGTTTTTTCCAAAATTTGGGCCTAATCAGAGTCTATCTTGACCTAGTTTGCAATTTGGTCCTCTGAGACTTATTTTCTCTCTTATAGCCCCTCAGGTTTTGAAAACTTTGTGAAATTCCCCCTAGGTTTATCTTCGTTCTTTGCATTTGGATCCCTATCGCCATGGCAAGTGTGAACCCAAAGAGGCCAAGCTTCAATCAAGGATTCCTCCCTGATTTCTTGGTCAATCTCTTCCAAATTTGGAAGGGAGACTCCTGAGATGATCCTCTTCATTTTGGACAGCATCTCGACCTCTGATTCTTGTCCAAAAGTTCATGTGAACTCTTTGAATCCCACAAAACCTACTCCCTGATTTGCGAAGCTTTCAAGCTTATTTCGAAGCTTGAAAGCTCACCCATTTGCCTATAAAAGACCCTCATCAACTGTCGTACTTAGTAAGTTTTTGAGCCAAAAAACCTCTTCTTTCCTCTACCTCTAGCTCACTCTGAGCTTGGTCCGAAGACCTTCTATCCTTAGCTTCTTCACCGCCACCATGTTCAATAGGCAGCCGATTCTTCTTCCCCATCAAATTTCGCACCTCGCCATACATGCAAGGTGCCTTCCAACCCCGTCCTCGTCGCCGTCTCCCTCATCGGAGTATCTTCCTTCTCCGGCGACGGCCATACCACAACTGGGCCTCCTCTATCCTCCCTCATCTGCTAGCTATCTCTGTCGACTCCTCGACCTCTACTAATCACAACCATACCTGCAAACGTCGACTACAACCACTGTCGTGCCCGCTCCTACTCCGTCTTCCACCTCGTCGATGTACCTATGGCAAGCTCACACGGCTGCTACACTCCACTAAATCGGTCTTCATCGGTCCCTACACCTTCGCCTTACATCACCCACTAGAACCCTTAAGAAATTGAGGGGATTGGCTGTTCATGCACTCCACCTAACACTACCCTCACCACACCACCTTATCGAGGTCGTCAGGCCTCAACCTTCACTTTCACCACACGTCGCACCCACCGTTGTACTCATCATTCTACGGCAAAGCTTTTGAACTTATTTGACATGGCCATAAGGCAGTCTTTTACTTTTCAGCTATTTGCCGATGCTCTCCCATCATCGCTATTAGCTCTGCCTTGTTCTTCAAGATCCAACCACGAGAGCTCCAGGCTACACCCTCCATGTCGAGTGGATTCATTCTAGTCACACACCCAGGTCCTCAATTAGGCGAGAGGACTGCAGCTGCTACTCCAATTGGCAAAACTTCACCGCAGCTGCACGCATGCGAAGAGGCATGTGGGTTTAGTCCCAAATCGGTGTCAAAAGAGCACCTAATAGCACACATATTGTTTTTGTGATTTATCCTATTCGCCTCAAGATCACAGGGTGAGGTCCCCTTACCCGCTCACCCGTACCCACCTAAGCCCTCACTCCTTAGCTACTACCCACGTCGGTAGCCCTGGACTCGATACTGCCTAACCCAATTACCCGATTGGCAACCCAGTTATCTGAGAGAGAAGAGGAGGAATTTTTAAGAAGGGGAGGGGGGTTTTGCTCTTTAGAGAAAAGGTTTGACACTTAGTCGTTGAGGGAATTGTGTCCTTATGCTTGTGAAGAAAGGAGAAGGTCAAAAGAAGGAGAAGCCTCGAGAAGAAGAGAGAAGCAGAGCAGAAGGAAAAGCAGAATAAGAAGAACGAAGATGCCCTTTAGCCTCTTAAAGGCACTATAGCTGGGTGTTACTTAAGCCATCTGGGCTTCATCTCTGTCGTCTGGTGCATTAGTTCTACTAATTCTTAAATCGAGATATTTTTCGCTTGTATGATTCTGATATTTGAGTGAATTGTGATGCTTAACATTGTAGGGTAATTTGATGATTTAAATCACAATTTTACCCTCTTCTTTTTTCTTATTGTTACTTGATTATATTAATACATCATTCTTGCATGGAATTCTTATTATAAATTGCTTATATTTGTGATTCTATTGTGATCTTTGAGATTAATTACAACACTTGCTCCCTGGGTTCAACCTCGGACTTCATTCGAGTTATAAATTTTATTTATTTTCGCACTATTTCGACTTGCTACAATGATTACATCTTTTAAAACCCCAATTTCACGAGTTAACAGTGCAAGATGAAGAAGATGCATGGTGGTCTGAGGCATGCGGGCACCACGTGGCACAACATGAGTCGTTGATCATCAAATCAATGATCAGTGCTTTCCAGGTTTGTTGTGGGAGCTACAGAGGTCAGATTGAGGCGATTTTGGATCTGTTGGACTTTGTCAATTCAGATCCATATGTACAATCCGATTGCTCAACTGAGGCCTATTTCAATGTGCTCTTTTATAACCTGGCCATTAAATGTCAACTCCGAGCAATATCAACATAAAATAGTGCAGAACGCATGCAATTCTCCCAGACTTGTTGTATCTTGATATTTATGCACATATGTTCTTGAAGTTGATTCTAATTGATACAATTAATTCTAATAATTGTAGAGTCATCATATCCCCATGTCCACCCCTTGCTGGTCCCTAGCAAGGTTAACCAAAATGCTATTTACAAATAGAATTATGAATTGATTGCTTAGGCATATGTTACTTGTCAACAGAAGGAAATTTCTACAAAGAACCTAACCCAAAGAGACTAAACAGTGCCCAGGTGCCTACCAAAATGCAAACCGCCTAAGTGCTCGCCTTATTCAATGTAGAAGCAAAAATTTTTTTCTTTTTCATCTTTACTAATCATTTTGGATTTTTGGAGTTGAGAGTTTCAGGGTAACTTTTTACTGCTACCCAACCCAACCAAGACTCGAAAAGGGCTCTAAGTGCTAAGCATCTTATTTTGAAAATTGTGATAGACTCACTCAATAGTAATTAAAATGGACTTTAGATTTCTACGCCCCTAGGTGACCTGAAAAAGAAAATGCTGCCTAAAGGTGTATCTATTTGGCTGGTAGCTTTCTACCTACTTTTATTTTTGTGGGGTCAACACAAAGGCGAACCTAGTGTATGTCTCCTCGAATTATGCTACTTCCTTGCTTCTTCCTTAAGTGTTTTGGAATTCTTATGCATTTTACAAGCTGGGATCTAGACAACCAGTCAATGGGCTATTACCCACGATAACTTTCAAACCATACTCGTGCAGTGAAGTGTGGCTTATTTCTTTCTTCTATTTCTCCTTTTTCTATTTTTCTACTTTTTTTTCTTCTTCTTTTTTATATATTTTTAAGTAGGTGCCTTTCCTGATCTAAGATTTACCTAAAGGCAGTAGTAAAATAGAATGATCCTATGGTTGGGCTTTGGACAACTAGCCAATGTGCTGTTAACCATGACAACTTGTCAACCATACCACCCTAAAAGGTTCATTAGCCACCTAATTTCTGTTAGAACCGCCGATGAGTGAGTCAGTGCAAAATGTGTACATTTTTAAACTAAATGTCCTCCCAAATCAGAGGGCAAGTTGATAAGTCATATACTTATCATCCTACTTTATTGACCAAATTAATATAAATTACGATGGCAAGTACTGGAGAACAAGTCCACATTTTAGTTGACACTTAAACTGATTAAGCCTGAAGACCTGAAGAGTTTAAGCATTCAGGTCCCTAAAGTATCATTTCCTAAAGTTGACATGATCCTAATGCGTAAGTTTTCTTTTCCTAATCCTTTTTTTTTAATAAAAAGAAATAGAAATTAGTTCACGCTGACAATTTTATACTCAAAACATAAGAGTTACCACCCCCCATGCCTATGTTGGACAATGTCCTCATTCGAAAATAAATTTATGCTAGAGAGTAAGGAAATAAATCACCTGAGTTGTAATTGTTTATCCATTTAGTTTGAAACCTCTGGGTTGCCTCCCAGGAAGCACTGAGTTTATTGACTCCAGTTGAGCAAAGTTTCAACTTAACCCTCAATGAGGGTTACAACTTCCTTCGAGGGAATCTGGGAAAGAAAGTGTTTCAATCTTTGGCCATTAACTGTAAAGGTTTCCCTAGTCCTAGGATCAACAATTTCTATTGCCCAGTTGGAAAATGGTCTGACCACTCGATACTGTCCCACCTACTTAGATCTCAATTTCCCAGGAAAAAGTTTAAGTCTTGCATCAAAAAGCCAGACTTGCTAATTTGGCTCAAAGGTTTTTCTATTAATGTGCTTGTCATGGATAGCATTCATCTTCTCCTTATAAAGTTGATTGTTCTCATAAGCATCCCGACAAATCTCCTCGAGCTTGGATAGTTGGAGCTTCCTTTGAGTTCTGGCCATCTAGGAATCTATATTACACTACTTTGCGACCTGGTATGCCTGGTGCTCCAACTCGATCGAAAAGTGGCAAGCTTTGCCAAAGACCAATCAATATGGTGACATGCCTATCGAGGTCTTATAAGTTGTCCTGTATGCCCAAAGGGCATCATCAAACCGTGCAGACCAATCCTTCTAGTTAGGTCTCACAATCTTTTGCAAAATATTCTTAATCGGCCTATTTAAGACCTCAGTTTGCCCATTCATTTGTGGGTGATACGGGGTGGCAATGTGGTGAGTGACCCTATATTTCTTAAGTAAGGCACGAAATTGGGCATTGATGAAGTGACTCCGACCATCGTTGATCATGGCCTTAGGTATTCCAAACCGGGAAAAGATATTCTTCTTAACAATGTCCATGACGACCTTATGATCACATTTCCGAGTAGGCACGGCTTCGATCAACTTCAAGTCATAGCCCACTGAGACTAGTATATATTCGAACCAATTTGATGGTGGGAAAGGACCCATGAAATCAATGCCCCAGGCATCGAATATTTCAATGGTAAGAATGGGTTATAGAGGCATCATATCTTTCTTGGTAATAGTCCCTAGGGTCTGGCATTAGTACAGGCTTTTGCAAAATTATGTGCATCCTTGAATATTGATGGACAGAAAAAACCAAACTTCAAAACTTTTGCGGTCGTCTACTTCCCAAAGAAGTGGCCACCATAGGCTTGGTCATGACAGAAGGATAGTACACTTTGAACCTCCTCTTTAGAGATACATCTCCTAATAATTTGATCAGCACAAAGTCTAAATAGAATAGGATCATCCCATAAATAATATTTGGCCTCAGCCAAGAACTTGTCCTATTGCTGTCTAGACTAGCCGTGCGGAATTTGCCCTACCACTAAATAATTAACTATGTCCGCATACCAGGGGAGACTCTTTCCATGCACAGCTAGAATTTATTCATTAGGAAATGTGTTAGTTAAGGGCAGTGAAGGTCCAATATGCTCTTGGTGAAGTCTGGATAAGTGGTCAGCTACAACATTCTTCGGTTTAGCCTTGTCACATATTTCCAAGTCAAATTCCTACTGGAGTAGGATCCATCTGATTAGCCTAGGTTTAGCATCCTTTTTGGCTAACAAGTGCTTGATAGCCGAGTGGTCATTGTAAATGATTTTAATGCAAAATCTACAGAGAGCAGCTTCTTCTCTGTGACAGTGTAACTCCATTGAGCCTCATCCAAAGTTTTGCTCGTGTAGTAGATCACCATGGGTTTCTTCTCTTGTCTTTGTCCTAGGACTACTCCAATAACCAAGTCTGATGCATCACACATTATCTCAAAGTCCTGGGACTAGTTTAGGGGTTGTAAAATAGGTGCAGTCAAGATTGTATCCCTTAAGGTGGTGTAGGCCTTGATGCAATCAGGTGTCATGTCAAAATGCACATCGTTGGCTAGAAGGTTAGTCAAGGGATTGGGTAGCTTGGAAAATTCTTTTATGAACCTTCTATAGAAGCCAACGTGCCCTAGGAAAGATCTGATTTGTTTGATGGAGCTAGGAAGTGGAATTTTGGAAATTAAATCAACTTTAGCTCAGTCATACGATGTGACTGAGGACAATCCCTTCTTGAAGCATAAAATGGCACTTTTCCCAGCTTAAAACCAAGTTGACCTCAACACATCATTTTAGGATTCTCTCTAGGTTACTAAGACAATGGTCAAATGAGTCTCCAAAAATGGAGAAATCATCCATAAAGACCTCTAAGTATTCACCCACCATCTCCAAAAAGATGGCTAACATGTAACACTGAAAGGTAGCGGGGGCGTTGCATAACCCGAATGGCATATGACGAAATGTAAGCATGCCATACGGGTAAGTGAACCTGGTCTTCTCTTGATCTTCTGGTGCAATAGCAACCTGGTTATAACCTGAATACCCATCCACGAAGTAAAAATATTTTCGCCATGCCAATCGTTCGAGAATCTGGTCAATTAATGGCAGGGGGAAATAGTTCTTTTTAGTGGCTTCATTCAACTTCCTATAGTCAATACACTCCCGCCACACGATGGTGGTCAAGATGGGCATGGATTCACCATGGTCATTTGTAACCACGGTGAGCCTGGCCTTCTTTGTTACAACTTGAGTAGGGCTCACCCAGGGGCTATTGAAAATCGGATAGATGTTTTCCGCATCGAGCCACTTAAGTATTTCTTTTTTAACGATCTCTTGCATGTTTGGGTTCAGTTGCCTTTGCATCTGGCGAGAAGCTTGATCCCCATCTTCCAAATAGATTTTGTGTGTACAATAGCTAAGGCTAATTCCTCTTAGGTTAGAAATTGTCCACGCAATTGCTGCCCGATGCTCAAAAAGGGATGTAGTCAACCTAAGTTCTTGGTCCCTAGTCAAGTGTGCACTGATAATCACAATGAATGTATGATCAGGTCCTAGGAAGACATACTTGAGGTTATTGGGTAGAGGTTTCAGTTCAGGTGCAGGTGGTACAATGTTTGACAGGTAAGAGAAGGGAGGGAGTTGAGTGACATCAATCTCCTCAAATGGAGGTTGCCGGTGGTAATCAGTTTTGTAGAGTTTTACAACCTCTAGAGATTGGGATAGGTGATTGCGCAACAATCATAGGTCTTAATTGACCTAAATTAGGCTAGAACTTAGCATAAGTTAGGGAAATTCATGCACGCATAAGCATTATCCGCATCTATACTGCTTTACTTCAGCTATGCATAAAATAATGTTATAATGTGCTGATTGAATGCATTATGTCGATTGCAGGTAATAAGCAGATCTGGAGTAGGATCTAAAGCTGGATCTGGAATAACGGGAGTTGTAGCAGAGATGGAGCAGAAGGCTTAGTCTGGACGTAGGAATAATGATGTAAGGGGGTTAAAGGTTTTGTATTCTATTAAGTAGAAATAAAGCAGTAAAATGTGAAGAGCTTAGGTCCATCCTAGCCCTAGGATAGCCTAGAAACCTCCCCAAGCCTTAGCCACCCTTTGATTAGGTCACAACACCCTAGGAAGCCCTAAAACCCTAGTTCCAACCCATATCTGGACGTCCAGATAAGTTAGAGGACATTCAGGACCCTTAGCCATCTCCAGCACACCTCAAACCCACTTCTGCAGTGTTATTAGATGTCCAGACACTTTGTCAGACATCCAATTTCTGCATAGTACCCAAAATAGAACCTTGATTTCTCCCTGACTCAAATTGGACGTCCAGAACTGAAGTCTAGACTTCTGATTCTTGAGTATAAGTCGTCTGATCCTATTATTGGACATCTGATACTGGTCTCCAATCCCTGTTTTAAGATTCAAGTCATGATCTTGGATCTCTTGCTTCCCAAGACCTAGTCCCAACCCCATAGGAACCTAAATTAAGGTGTCCTAACAATAGTACATCATCTCTAGACCTACCTAAGGACCTAATTAGGTCCTTACCAAACCCAATTGACTTAGAGCAAATTCAATTAACTTCACCTAAGTCAATTGGACTCATTGAGTCCAAGTGAGCTTAGATCTCAACCCAAACAAAGTTCAATTGGACCTGGTGAGAGTCCAATTGACCTAAACCCAACCTAATTCAGTTATTCCACTCTCAGTTAGGTTCATACCTAGTCAATTAAACTTAGGTTAAGTTAAATTGCATTTTCCCCTTGGCAATTAGGGTTTTTAACCCTAATTTAAAACCAACACTTACCCAAACCCCTTAGGACCTAATCTAAGCCACCTATACACATAGAGCATGACCACACACACACATACACACCCATTCATGCACACACACTTCTCTAGAGTTCTCTAGAACTCTCTTGAGATGGCACCACCTCTTGGTTGCCAAATTTAGCAACCAAGAAGCATTCAAATTGAGATCCACAATTTTTGGATCTCAAAGACCACCTCTACCCTCATGTGGCTAGCAACTCTTGGAATCTCCCTAGAGAGTTCCACACCTCTTTAGAGAGAAGCCATTGGGTCTATAAAAAGACCCCATGGGCGGCCAAGTGATCCCATTCACATCCCTTGGTTCCATTGGCACCACTCACCTAATTAGCTCCATACACACCCACCTTCACTTAGGTCAGCTACTCCTCCTCCACGAGCTCACCACCATCATGGAGGACATCATGCCGGGATGCTGGATCAACCCTACCTCTCTCCTAGGGTCAGCCTAAGCTACATTGGCCGGCCCTCACTCTTCTCCCGACCTCTCCAAGGCCATCAGGGACCACCCTTGAATGCCCTCTATTCTGCTAGATTTAGTTTACGCTCTCCATGATTTTTACTACTTTTATTACTGCTTAGTAGCATAGTCTTAACTTCTCCCCCAATGATGCATGCGATATCCCCCCATTGATTCTTGTATGCAATCATTTTCTGGTAGGTAGATTTCCGTTTCAAGCATTTATGTACAAGCTTTCCTCTAAATTTCTTGTGTAAACAACTCCCCATTGAAGGAATGAAAATGCATTTATATATATATATCTCTTTATGTGTTTGAAATCACTATGAGCTTAATAATTATCATATTTGTGTGATTTAAGTGCCTGCTCTTTAACTGTCTATCCATTACGCATCAGCATGTCATTTCCCGAGGATATTGAAAATCTAACGGTAGATGCTTTCTCCCTAAATAGTCACCAACTCACTAGAATCGTGCGCATAGAAACTCACACATTCACCTTCAAAATTTATTTGATTCATGCGCATGTAATCCGAGTTAATAACAGAAGTGGTGAATTTTTAGTTAGGAGATTGGAAACCGACGTGCATTTTTAAACGAAGTAGTGCAGTGAAAAGATTGATTTCAAAAGTGAAAGCAACGCCTCCCAGAGACGAATGACCGAGACTCAAGTCTCATAATTTTTACAAACTTAATTTTTGACGAAAGTTTTTACGTGACTATATTATGATTTTCAACGACTTTCAAATGCACGAGAACAATCCTGTGAAATGGTGTCGTTGCTAAGGAGGCAACGTCATTTTCTATGATTTCGATCTTTGAAACTCACTGACAAATTTCTCTTTACTTTGTTTTTGATGTGCAGGAAAAACAGAAGAAAAATGGGATCTGCGCACACAACGAGAGTGGAAAACAAATCCAGGTGCACATCATCTCATTTTCAGATTAAATTTACTTTCTGCAATTCTCTTGAAAAATTCTTTTGGAAATAAAAAAATAAAAAATAAAGAAAATTTTGAAAAAAATCTAGATTAGGTTTCCTTTTTGAATCCTAGGTTAGTTCGAAAAAGAAAAAAAAAGAGATATTTTCTTTGAATCTTTTGAGAAATTCTTTTCGAGAAAAAAAAAACATGCAAAAAATTTGAAAAAAAAAAAAAAAGTATTTTTGGTGGAAAGCTTAGATTTCAAATTCAAACTCTTTAAAAAGCTTTTTCACCATCTTCTGATTTTCAGCTAGATTTCAAGCTTGATTTACAAATTCGATTGCCAAAAAATTCGTATGCAAAAAATTATGAAATTCAGGCTAAATTTTCATTTTCAAACCATCTTTCAAATGCCACTTTTCTTTTGGGAAAATTCTAAGCATAAAATTTTTAAAAATTCACAAAGTGTATAGGGGTCAGACTGACCCAAATTCAAAACTTTTCAAATTTCAAAAAGTAATTTCAAGCACTGTGCAAATCTGTTTTGACTAAAAATGCTGCAGTTTGAAAGTTGTTCTAATTGGCTTTATTTTCCATATTTTTATAGAATTTTTGAAGGTCATTTGATACTTTTTCAAAACGAAAATCGACTAGGGGTCAAAATTTCAAATCTGACCCCTTGATATTCAAAATTACCTAAAAATTCGACTGAAATAGTGAAAATTCCAGAAAAAATATTTTCTGGAAAGCTAATTGAAATGGGAATCCATTTGCAAAATTTCAAATTAATTGGATTCCAATTATTATCAGAGAACAAATATTACCTTTGTATTCTGCTGAAATAGAAAAAAGAAAAAACCCTAGAAGTGCATGCAGGATTACAACTACAGACCACACTTTGGGCTAACCTAGAATTAATCAAGTCTAGTTAGTTGGTGAGCTTGGTCACCTTGTGGGCCACTCACCACAAACCCCACTGAAGAAAATGGGTTAAAATTAATTTTAAAACACGAAATCAACCCGAGTTCGTTGTCATACTACTGGATGTTTTTAATCTCTCTTGCCAAACCTGGTGACCAAGTTTGCGGGATAGTGTCAAGCGACCGTGGCTCGGGGATCAACGGAACCAGAGGCATAAGCCAGAGGAAGAACCTTCCCCTTAGTCCCCCCGTAACCAGACTGGCTGGGTTAGCTTGAGAGGTGAAAACCACTTTCAGTTGGTTGAACGACGAACTTCTCTTCAGGAATTCAAACTTCTAACAAAAAATCTGGTCACCAGATCCATAAGGACCATTTGATTGACAGGGCCTTAGCCTTGTCCTGCTTGGCTACACCAACCCAAGGGTTGGGTGGTGTATGCAAGGAAGGTGGTCACTTCAACCTCACTTGGTTGGACCTTGGGAGCCACTCCCAAGGAGGTGAGTCACCTCGCCCAGACCATCTTCTCCCCCCACTTCTTCTACTCCAAGAGCCACCATGGCAAATCCTAGACCTGGACCTAGACCAGGTCAGGATATCGAGAATTTGGACCCGATGGCTCGTCTGGGAGACCGGGTCGCCGAATCTGAGGAGCGGCATTAGTAGATCATGGATCGTATTCTGATAGCACTTGACAGGATGCAGCACCTGCCACGAGGAGAACAACTGCGGGATTTCTACGACTCGGCCACACAAATCATCGCACCTCTTGTCAGAATTCTCGCAAGCAGAGATGTGTTTGAGCTCAAGCCCAATGTAATTGGGTTGATCAGCACTCATTTCTATGGGAACTCAAGCGAAGATCCGTTCCAGCATCTTGAGAACCTGAGTCGACTCACTGAAATAATTTGACCCAGGAATATCGATCTCGGGATTGTTCTGATGAAGCTTTTCCCGTTCTCTCTGAGGGACAAAGCTTCATACTGGTTCAAGACTATTGGGAAGCCAATTCAACCTGGCCAGAATTACGACGTGAATTCCTGCAAAAGTTCTTCCCAATCGGTCGAACAAGCTCAATGCGGCATGCAATCACGACTTTTTCCCAGGGAGCTAGGGAGAAATTACATGAAGCATGGGACAGATTTCACGACCTTCTCCGAAAATGCCCGCATCATGGTATACCTAGAAGGCATTTACCTCAGTTTTTTTACCATGGGCTGGATGACACACATTGGTATCTAACTGATGCATCTAGCGGTGAGAATTTTCTCGCAAAAGACGAGAACAACGCATTTGAGCTGTTCGAATCATTAGCGGAGAACTCGATGAATGCCACATCTATGAACCAGTTCCAGTGGCCTAGTCAGTAGCAGGTTGGTGTCCACGAGGCTCACACTGAATCTATTTGAGCTGACATGGATATCATCGTCATGCAGCTGGATAGAATAAACCTAACTGAGAAGAAGATTGACCAGATCAGTTAGGGTCAATCAGAATCGAGCTCTGCTACTGCAAGATCCTCCTATGCACCCCGAGCCCTACCTGCTCAAGTTAATCTACTCACTTGGGATGCATCTTCTCTATATTTATGAGATCCTGCATACCAGGATCCCGTGAATAATCCAGATCTGGCACCCTACGACTAGGGTTACGCACCACCCGTAGATTATAATGCGTATCCTCTTGACGGATATATGTCTCAGACATCTTCGGCCTACGAGGACGTCAGCACTATCCAAGGATAAGGGCGTACTAACCCGTATTCAGAGACGTATAACCTTGGTTGGTGCCAGCATCCAAACTTCTCTTGGTTTGGTAATTCACAGAGACCACATCAAGATCCACACTATCAGACCAGGCAATACGGGAATGCGCAAAACACGTACCCTAGGCAGCAACCATTCTCGCCTCAGCAGCAGCAACCCCACTCGATATACCAACCACTGACCAAGCTGCCAACCACCCTCCAAAGCAGGCTGACCCTTTGGAGGCGCTAAAAGAGGAGCTGTAAGAATCGATGAGGAAGCCTACACAAGATAGCTTGCAGATTATGGAGGTGATGGCTAATCAGATTCAAACCATATAGAACATGCAGAACCAGTTGCTGCAGGAGCATAGGTCTCAAGGAGCCTTGCCCTCCCAACCCGTCCCGAATCCTTGATATGTGCAGAACTAGGGTGCCCCGCCTAGGTTTCAGGCACCGCAAGGACAGGCACACGCCATACTACAGGCGCCTCCTGCACCACCCAGTTACGCACAAGGCCAGCCACCTTTGTAGAATCCCGCGTATTTTGCCCCTTCCGCTCCCCCACAACCTCATAGACAGCAAGCCGATGCACATGCTGTCACATTGCAAAGCAGAAGGAAGACATTCGACTCACACTTAGACAAGAGGGTTCTGATTTTTCCTACCCTTCGCCGTAGGTGAATTCGACTCCATCCCAGGAGCCACCTGCTGTAGATAAGGGTAAGAGGCCACTTAACCCTGAAATTCCCATCCCTTTCCCTGAGGCTCTAACACAAAATGCAGGACGGAAAAAGGACACGCGGAATATTGAGGACCTGAATTCGATGTTTAAAGAAGTACATATTCAGGTCCCCCTCCTCTAGGCAATCGATCACATTCCCACTGTCGCTAGGTTCTTCAACGACTATTGTACCCAAAGCGACAGCCGAGAATTGGACGACAGGCGGTACTGTCGAAAGAGGCTAGCACCGTGATTCTAGCCAACTTGATGCCAAAGAAGAAAGACCCTGGTACCCCACTGATATCCTGTTTCTTGCAGGATTCTCCATTTGATCGGGCCCTTCTAGATTTAGGTTTGTCCATCAACCTAACTCCTACCACCGTATTTGATCGATTTCAATTTGGGAGTTGAAACCCACCTCGGTTACGATTCATCTGGCTGACAGATCAGTTAAAACATCGAGGGGGGTGGTTGAGAATGTGATCGTGAAAGTCCGCAGGTTCTGCTATCCCACGGATTTTTTTTTCTCGTTATGGAAGTTCCTCCTAATCTCCGAGATGCACCAATTATTTTGGGTCACCCATTTTTAGCGACAGCTCTAGCGAACATCGATTATGCATCTGGGTGTATGGAGATTGCCCTAGGCAATGAGCGACTCCTACTAGACATATTCTGGGTAGCAAAAAACTTCGACTATGATTGAATAGAGGAGGATGGTGAAGACAAAGATTCGGCATATTGTGGTAACATTGGGCTCCTCTGTGATGACCCAATGTCTCATTCGTCTACACTATCAGGGTTCTCGAACTTCGATCCACACGAGACTAAAACCACTGCATTACACATATCTTCCAGAGGATCTAACTATTTAGGGTGTGCTTCTGACCACAGCACCCCTGAATCCAGCTATCTTGATCCATATATTACCAAATCGCCCCTGCTATTGCAGTAAGACGTGACTACAGTTAACAGGTTTCCGGTTAACGTAGTCACAACCGATTTCACAAGGAGTGACTCAGCGGGAATTCACGTGCACATGGATTAGCTGATTCCCACCCTCGATTCTACTCCCCCCACTCTCAGTTCTGATTTTGACCCACCCGTGATTGAATTGAAGCCCTTACCTGACTCACTCAAGTACGTGTTCTTGGGTGAAAGTGAGACATATCCAGTCATTGTCAATGCCCACTTAACCCCAGAACAGGAGCATCAATCGATTTCTACACTTCAAGACCATAGGGCTACTATCAGGTGGAGTATTGCTGATCTCCCCGGTATTCTCCCCTCGTATTGCACTCATCACATTTACATGGATGAGGGGGTGAAACCTTCGAGACAACCTTAAAGATGGCTTAACTAGAATATGCTAGAGGTTGTTAAGGTAATCATCAAATGGCTGGATGCAAGCATTGTACATCCAATCTCAGACAGCCAGTGGGTGAGTCCGATTCAAATAGTGCCCAAGGAAGTAGGACTCACCGTCATGAAGAATGATAAGGGCGAATCCATCCCGACCCGCACTGCGACATATTGGCGGGTCTGCATCGACTACAGGAAACTGAATACGGCTACCCCGAAGGATCACTTTCCTTTGCCATTCATTGACCATATCTTCGAACGGTTAGCCGAACGTAGTTTCTTCTGCTTTCTGGATGGATACTCCAGGTATAATCAGGTAGCGATTAACCTGGAAGATTAAGACAAGACCACATTCACATGGCCCTTTGGAACATTTGCCTTCAAGCAGATGTCCTTTGGCCTCTGCAACGCACCAGCAACATTCCAGCGTTGTATGATGGCCAACTTCTCTGACATGATTGGGGATTATGTGGAGGTATTCATGGATGACTTCTCCATTTTCGAAGATTTTGAATCTTGTCTTGATAACCTCACCAAGATCTTGAAATGGTGTATTGAGGTAAACCTAGTACTATCCTAGGAAAGCCATTTCATGGTGAGGGATGGCATAGTACTAGGGCACAGGATCTCCAAGAACATACTCGAGGTCGACCGGGCTAAATCAGAGATTATCTTTCACTTACCGTCACCTAGCTCGGTCAAGCAGATTCGATCATTCTTGGGTCATGTCGGCTTCTATCAGAGATTTATACCCGATTTCTCAAAAATTGCGTGGCCTTTGACGAATCTCCTGGTTACCGATGTCCCATTTGAATTTGATACCACGTGTCTTAGCACTTTCGAGACTTTACGAAGCGTTGTTTCTGACTCCTCGATTCTCCAACCACCTGACTAGTCGCTTGATTTCAAAATGATGTGCAACGCTTCTGAATTTGCCATCAGTGCTATTTTAGGCCAGCATCAGGAGAAACAACCCTTCGTTATATACTATGCTAGCAAGATGCTGAATGAGGCTCAGCGCAATTATACTGTCACCAAAAAGGAACTGCTAGCGGTAGTATTCGGGTTGGAGAAATTCAGATCATATTGATTAGGATCCAAGGTCATCATTTTCACTGACCACTCCACCCTCTGGCATTTGTTGGCAAAGAAGGATGCTAAACCATGGCTCATTACATGGATCCCTCTATTGCAGGAATTTGATATCGAAATCCACAACAAAGTTGGAAAACAAAATGTTGTGGCGGATCACCTATCCAGATTGGACCCAGATCACATTCCTCATTCCCTGCCTGTCCATGAACAATCTCCGGATGAATCTCTTTTGGCTGTTCATTCTGTTGAGTTCCCCTGGTATGCGGATTTTGCGAACTACCTTGCCGCAGGCAAAATTCCCGTGAACCTATCTAAGTTCCAGAAACTCGAATTCATTGCAGAGGCCAAATACTACCTCTGGGATGACCCACTGCTCTTCCACATTGGAGCGGACCAGGTTATCCGAAGATGCATCCCAGACTCTGAGATCCCCAGTGTGTTATCTTTTTGCCACAATGATGCATGTGGTGCCCATTTCTTGGGATGGAAAACCGCTGCAAAAATTTTGCAATCAGGATTTTTCTGGCCAACCATCTTCAGAGATACACATGAATACGCCCAACACTGCAAACGATGCCAGTCAGTCGATTCTATGACTAGGAGAGACATGATGCCACTCCAACCCATCATGGTTGTAGAAGTGTTCAACATCTGGGGCATCGACTTTATGGGCCCTTTTCCGAACTCGCATGGCTTCGAGTACATATTGCTAGCCATTGATTATGTCTCAAAGTGGGTCGAGGCCATCCCAGCGAGACAGGCTGACCACAAGACCTTCATTTCTTTCGTACGACAGAATATTTTCACGAAATTCAGAATACCCCACACTCTGATTAGCGACGGGGGAAGACACTTCATCCACGACCATTTCAGGTAGTTATTAAAGAAATACAGGGTACATCACCGCATAGCCACCCCGTATCACCTGCAGACTAATGGGCAGGCTGAAGTGTCTAACCGTCAGATCAAGCTGATTCTCCAAAAGACGGTTAGACCAGTCAGGAAGGACTGGTCCGACAAATTAATCGATGCACTCTGGGCATATTGGACCACATACAAGGCCCCACTCAGAATGTCACCATATCGCATGGTATATGGCAAGGTCTGTCACCTTCCTGTAGAGCTGGAACACCGTGCCTTTTGGGCAGTGCGAAAATGCAACCTTGTCCTCAATGCAGGGGGTCGAGAACGAAAACTCCAGCTCAGTGAATTGGAAGAAATTCGGCGGGAGGCCTATGAGAATGCATTAATATACAAGGACAAGACCAAGGCCTTTTATGACCACCACATTCGGAGGAAAGTATTCATGGCCAACCAGATAGTCTGGTTGTTTGATTCACGGCTGAAACTGTTTGCGAGGAAGCTTAAGTCCAAGTGGACTGGCCCGTATGTTGTGATATAGCCAAATCCTAATGGGGTAGTCCAGATCAAGGACCTAAAATCTGGGCATATATTCACAGTAAATGGCCAGCGTGTCAAGCCATTTTTGGCCCAGGAACCTCCTTCACCTAACGAGACTATTCATCTTAGTGAGGACGTGTGATTGAGTGCTCACCCAGCTGGAGGCGTTAAACTTAGCACATATAGATAGCATACATCCCACATTTCACCATCATCTATACATAATCATTTTTATACATAGCATATTTTTGTTTTAGCATATTTCCCTTTTGTATATTGCATATTAAAAGGTTGGCCAGTGCTGAATATAATTTTAGGAACAATTACAAGTGATTTCTACCCATTCTCTCCCTACAACATTTATTTTCTTTTATATTCATGCATGAGGACATGCAAGAACTTAGGCATTGGGGGGTAGATACAGCAGAAACGGAAAATTTTTTTGCCAAAACTTAGGAAAACCTCGGAGCTACATGTAAATCATACTTTAGGACCTTAAATAAAAGAACAACCGACTCCACCTCCAATGCTCGCATTAGAGCTAGAAATCGTCTGCAACAGCCATTTTTGACTCACCTACTCACCTCTTGTTCTAAATTTAGGGTCAAGCTGAATGTAACCTGATACGGGAAATTCACGAAGTACAAATTATATGAGGTTACATGTCTATAGCATATATGCATATTGCATTCATGAATAAGATTATTTTATTAAGAGAATGCATTAGGGATTTTATCCTCTAGTTGATTCCTGTAATCTGGAATCCAGTATAACTTTTCACACACATGTAGAATTTGCAATGGATTCTTGGTGAAGGCTAATAAACAACTTTAGTCTGTCGAGAAGAAGCAATGCATCTTTTCCTGAACCCCTGGACAGTGTTTTGGAAGTCAGGCAGATTTTCTTCCAAAAATCCATCAAATAGTGTGAGATGAGAGTAGAGTGTACTGTTGCTCTAAGATTAGTGCAAGGAATCAAGAATCCTAGATAATTAGGTGATGATACTCAAAGATAAGGCATAGTTTTCACTCTCGGTTCCTGCATATACATTTTTGTGTGAAAGTTTGAGAGCCACCGAATAAGCAAATACGCGGAGAGCAAGTTTTCATAAAATTAAGGCTAAGGTGGATGGTTATGACCATTCTTTACGAAATCCTCAGCTGAAGGAGGGTATTGATATCAAGGTCAGAAATACACCGTCCTATCCATCTCTCCTGGTGCCGTGAGTAGGCACTTCCACCAAATAAGCCACCCAATGTCTCTTGAGTACCACCAATCCCTAATAATGCCTCCTCAATAAAGTTCATGGATGTGTTATGCTTAAAAAAAAAAAGTGTTGAAAAGAAAGAAAAGCTGAAAAGAAAAAGAAGAAAAAGAAAAGAAAAGAATGAATATTTAGTGTTTATTTCATTGAGGCAACAACACCAAATAAAATTGAGATCCACTAAATATGGCCTTAACCTATTTTTCTTGTGTTGCCAACCCCCCGAATACTGGTTAAGGAATCCCGACTTAGTGTTAGGGTTATGAGAACTCGATTAAAGTGTTAATGCCTAGTGAGACCACCAAATAGAAATCATATGTGTTAATCTGGTGAGATAGTGAGCTCTAAGAAAAAGAAAAAGAGAGAATGAATACAAAGGAATCAAAAGAGAGCATAGTTTTTCTCGTCTTTCTCTGAGTTGAGTTACATAGTAATCCAGGAATCTAGATTCTGTAGTATTAGTCTCTATGTAGCACCAAGTGAGAATGAGCCACCAAATATATAATCCTTTCCCTCAAAGATTCTCTACCTAAGCCTAAAGCCAGGGTGAAATTCATAGAATATCTTGAGTACCCTGAGGGAAGAAGTCTGCCTATCCCGCTAGAATTTTTACTAGGGATCAAGGATAGGCTTTAGAGGTGTATTAGTTTTCACTTGACTCCATTGCAAAAGCTACATAGCCGCACCTTCACGATTGTCTGGACTTCTAGAGCATAGGATGAAAACAGAAAGGAGAAAAATCTCTACACATACACTTGATAAAATAATCAGACCCTTAAGGACCTTTGCTGTAAATAATTTAGTCTTGCATTTGCTAGGGACTAGCAAGATTTAGGCATGCAGGTATGATTGCATAGCAATCATAGGTCTTAATTGACCTAGATTAGGCTAGAAATTAGCATAAGTTAAGGAAATTCATGCACGCATAAGCATTATCTGCATCTTTACTGCTTTCTTCAGCTATGCATAAAATAATGTTATAATGTGCTGATTAAGTGCATTATGTCGATTGCAAGCAATATGCAGATCAGGAGCTAGATCTAGAGGATCTGAAGCTAGATTTGGAATAACGGGAGTTGCAGCAGAGCTGGAGTAGAAGGCATAATTTAGATGTAGGAATAATGATGTAAGGGGGTTAAAGGCTTTCTATTCTATTAAGTAGAAATAAAGTAATAAAAGTTGAAGAGCTTAGGTCCATCCTATCCCTAGGATAGCCTAGAAACCTCTCCAAGCCTTAGCCACCCTTAGATTAGGTCACAACACCCTAGGAAGCCCTAAAACTCTAGATCCAGCCCTTATCTGGATGTCTAGATAAGTTATAGGACATCTAGGACCCTTAACCATCTCCTGCACACCTCAAACCCACTTTTTCAGTCTTATTGGACGTCCAGACACTTTGTCAAACGTCCAATTTCAACAGAGTACCCAAAACTGGATGTCTGATACTAGTCTCCAGTCCCTATTTTGAGATTCAAGTCTTGATCTTGCATCTCTTGCTCCCTAGACCTAATCCCAACCCCATAAAAACCTAAATTAAGGTGTCTTAACCCTAGTACATCACCTATAAACCAACCTAAGGACCTAATTAGGTCCTCACCAAACCCAATTGACTTAGATCAAAGTCAATTACCTTCACCTAAGTCAATTGGACTCATTGACTCCAACTGAGCTTGGATCTCAACCCACACAAGTTCTATTAGACTTGGTGAGTGTCCAATTGACCTCAACCCAACCTATTTCAGTTATTTCACTCTCAATTAGGTTCACACCCAGTCAATTAAACTTAGGTTAAGTTTAATTGCATTTTCCCCTTAGCAATTAGGGTTTGTAACCCTAATTTAAGACCTACACCTACCCAAACCCCTTACGACCTAACCTAAGCCACCTAGCCACATAGAGCACGACCACACACACACACACACACACCCATTCACGCACACACACTTCTCTAGAGTTCTCTAGAACTCTCTTGAGATGGCGCTGCCTCTTGGTTGCCAAATTTAGCAACCAAAAGGCATTCAAATTGAGATCCACAATTTTTGGATCTCAAAGACCACCTGTACCCTCATGTGGCCGGCCACTCTTGGACTCTCTCTAGAGAGTTCCACACCTCTCTATAGAGAAGCCGTTGGGTTGATAACAAGACCCCATAGGTGGCCAAGTGACCCCATTCACATCCCTTTGCTTCCATTGGCACCACTCACCACATTAGCTCCATACACGCCCACCTTCACTTAGGTCAGCTACTCCACCTCCATGAGCTCACCACCATCATGGAGGACATCATGCCGGGATGCTGGATCAACCCTACCTCTCTCCAAGGGTCGGACTAGGCTACATTGCCCGCCCTCACTCTTCTCCCGACCTCTCCAAGGCCATCGGGGACCACCCCTGAATGCCCTCTATTCTACTAGATTTAGTTTACGCTCTCCATGATTTTTACTGCTTTTATTACTGCTTAGTAGCGTTGTCTTAACTTCTCCCCCAATGATGCATGCAAAATCCCCTCATTGATTCTTATATGCAATCATTTTCTGGTAGCTAGATTTCCATTTCAAGAATTTATGTACAAGCTTTCCTCTAAATTTCTTGTGCAAACAGCTCCCTAATGAATGAATGAAAATGCATTTATATATATATATCTTTATGTGTTTGAAATCACCATGAGCTTAATAATTATCATATTTGCGTGATTTAAGTGCCTTCTCTTTAACTGTCTATCCATTACGCACTAGCATGTCGTTTCCCCAGGATATTGAAAATCTAACGATAGACGCTTTCTCCATAAATAGTCACCACCTCACTAGAATCGTGCGCACAGAAACTCACACATTCACCTTCGTAATTTATTTGACGCATGCGCACGTAATCTGAGTTAATAACAGAAGTGGAGAAGTTTTAGTTAGGAGATTAGAAATCGGCATGCATTTTTAGATAAAGTAGAGCAATAAAAAGATCAATTTCAAAAGTGAAAGCAACGCCTCCCAGAGACGAACGATCGGGACTCAAGTCTCGTAATTTTTACAAACTTAATTTTTAATGAATGTTTTTGCGCGACTATGCTACAATTTCCGACTACTTTCAAATGCACGAGAACGATCCTGTCAATAGGTCATGGTAGTGTATAGCTGGTTGAATCAGATGGTCCTCTAAAGAGCTTACAGTCAAGCATTCTTCAACCAGGGTTTCTAGGGGATCGCATTCCTTGACCCAACCTAATAAGACCCGAGACATCAAACGCTTTCTAAGACATTTGGGAGTTGGTCCAGATGTCTGGACACCTTTCCAGATGTCAGGAAATAAATATTTGCAGCTTATGATTGCGAGTCTACGCACGTGCGCATGCAGACTGAATCCGCCGACCTGCAGACGCTTTTTCTCTCCCCCGACGCCTTCAAATATCCCTCTTCCCCCTTCCCTATCCCTCACCCACCACCCCACCGTCTCCTCCTTCTTCCAGCTTGAGCACGAGAGAGAGAGCGTTAGCAGCAGCTGCTGCCGGGTGCGTGCGGAGAGGAGGAGGTGCAATGAGAGGGGAGAAGAGGGAGAGCACGTGAGGAAGAGAGCGTGAGCTCGCCGGAGCAGCTCAGGGCCGGCCGACGGGCATGCAGTGGGAGCATGGTGCGGGGAGGTTACACCGATGCGGCTGCAGCTCAGGTAATAGGTGGGTGAGCGCGGCGCGACCGTGCGTAGCAGGAAGAAGGCGAGGAGGTTCTGATTCTGGGAAATTTTCCCAGAATTAGACGTCTGGACCTACGTTCAGACGACGCGGGTGACGTCTGGAGGGAACTCCAGACGTCTGAGAGGTACGTATTTCTTTCTCCACTCCCTTTTGTGGATACAGCCATGCAGGTCGTTCCGCCGAAAGTTCTGTCTCATGCCGTGTTCAGAGTCTGTTTGCGTACGTGTGCAGGTTTCACTTCGGGAAGGCGTAGGGCATGCCCTCCCATGCGATTCAGACGTCTGGGCGAAGCAACAGACAGCGAAGAGAGTCTCCAAACATCTGGAGCGATAGTCGGACATCTGGAGTTGGGTCCAGATGGTTCAGCATGATCCTGGACGTCTGAGGAATAGCTCAGAGTGAGGTATGACCTGGACCACCTTTTAAGACATCTGGAAGGTGTTCCAGACGTCTGATTTGAGTCAGAGTTGTCATTTTTTACCCATTCAGGGTCCATTCGAGGTCCGATTTTCGCATTTAAGATTCCATTCTTCTCAGAATTAGTTCCTCTACTTGTTTAAAATACCTGTATCCTGTTCTAAGTGGTTCCTTGTGATTGATCCTTGTGTTAGGACCTCATTCCGTTGCAGCTCTGGAGGTTGTGGAGGCATGCGGACCTGCCGATCATGCCCCCATTACTCCCGATTTTGCGAGTAGAGTGGCTCCCCTTAGTTAATTACCAATATTAATGCATCTCTGAGATGGATGATAGATCCTAGGGTATGGCATGAATCCTAGGACCTAAAAACTAGATGAATGATAGATCCCAGGGTATGGCATGAATCCTAAGACCTGAAAACTAGATGAATGATAGATCCTAGGGTATGGCATGAATCCTAGGGCTTGAAAACTAGATTGAATGATAGATCCTAGGGTGTGGCATGAATCCTAGGAACAGAAACACTGAAACAAATGTCTTGAATACCTGACTTGCAGTCTTGGATAAGTAGATAGAATAATGATAATTGCCTGTAATTGGATAACAACTGCCTGTGAAATTTAGAGTACTGTTGCTAGTAACTGCTACATGTAATTCCTATTGTTGGAAACTAAATTTGAGCTACTTGTATATAAACTGATATTAAATGTTGGAAACACGGGCTATATGCGTATGAAACTAAAATGATGAAACATAGTATGGCTTGGCCTGAGAAACATGAGTATGAACCCTACAGGGAATTAGGAGTAGAGCTCCTAGAAAATAAATAGAATGGAATCAGGAAAGTGGATGGGGAAGTGAGCTGACCTTGAGTACGGAGTACCAAGGAGAGCAACTGTCCCCCTGTTTAATGCAGATCGGAGCTAGTCGACCTAGGGACCCAGAGTTAGGTCTGGACACTTTGTACTGACTTCTGGCCCTCGTGTACATAGTACCGAGGAGAACTACTAATGTAGGGAGAGTGCTAGCCACCCCACGAGCCCCGGGGTTCAGCTAGCTGTCCTACACCGACTTGTTATGCCCATTGGGCAAACCAGGGTAGTCAGGCTAGGGTGCGCGGACTGTGGAGGGGCAAGATCCCTATTTGGTTACTGTGGAGGGGCTGGACCCCTATTACTAAGAGGGCTCTATCCTATACTGGTTCTGTGCTGTGCTTTGGGAGCACCCGTTAATGGAAACGACTGACCGCGTGCCAGTGCGGGGTAGGTACCCATGCGTTTATCGCGCATGCCGTAATCACTGTTACATCTGTCAGTGACCTTGGGGTGGTTGACTGAGGGTAGGACCACCACAGGGGACTCTCCCGGCCAGGAGAGCACCACGTGCTACTTCTACTTTTCGAAAAAGACTGCAATCAAGATCGTTCCCGCAAGGAACATTCGAGATCAAAAGAATGATCTGAGAAATAATTCGAGAAAGAGTAAATAGAGAAATAAAGAAAGAAATTAAAAATAACAGCTACTTGTCCACCCTTACTGTTTTCTTAGCTAGCTGGTTGCCACTCTACTCAGTGTTTCGCTGACGTGTCACTTTTGTCACCTTTTCAGGACCAAGTGGGGTGCAGCCAGAGCCTGCGACTGCGAAGGGTGCTGGGCCTAGTAGAGCCAAGTAGTTGTACTTTTGTTGTAGCATTTTTCTGTAGTAGTGAGTATCTCTGTTTCACTTGTACTCTTTTATTGAAATCTTCATATTTCAATACTTGTTTTAATTCTCTACTATTGTGGTGGTATGTACTGTAGTAGTTCTTTTCTTTACTGTTGTACTTTTGTTATTGTTAGTAACAAGCATGATGAATGTGGTTTATTTTACTGCTTTTTGGTTACTTTCTCGTTGGACGACTAGGTCATGGGTTCAGTCGAGTCGGTCCGATTCTCGTGTCCTATAGGGATTCGGGAACCGGGTCGTAACACAACCACAATCAAAAGACTTAGTTTCCTTGAAGATATCCAATTACATCTTCTTACCTACGAAGGTGACTTCCATACATCCCGTGTTACAGTCAATATTAGCCTTGGTCGTAGCCAAAAAGGGTCTTCCTAAGATGATGGGTGTGTTTTGCAATTATTCGAGGACTTCCATGACAAGGACTAAGAAGTCAACTAGGAAGTAGAAGCCCTTAAACCGAACAATTACATCCTTGACTACTCTTTTTGGGGTTTTCACAAATTGGTCGGCTAGTTGGATAGTCACAAGTGTAGGCTTTAATTCTCCAAATCCAAACTAGTGATAAAGGGCAGTCAGGATTAAGTTAATTGAAGCACCTAAGTCCAAGAGTGCTCTATCAAAAGTCATGTCACCATTATTTCATGAGATCAAAGGCACTCCAGGGTCAGTCCCTTTATGTGGTAGGCTACTCAATATCACCAAACTAACCTGCTCAGATAGTACTACCTTCCTAGGTGCTTGGGTTTTTTGCTTATGCTTAGGTTTTCATACGTCCTTCAAAAACTTTGCGTAAGCTAGGATATTCTCGATTGCTTCGTGGAGGGGAAAATTGATTTATACATGTCTGAAAATCTCTAACAACTCCTCATTCTTAGCCACATTTATCATCTTCCTTACCTTATCCATGGCTTCATGGTATGGGATTTTGGTTTGAATCGGGTAAGGTTCCTGGTCCTTGGGTTCCTCCCGCTCATCCTCAGAATCATTTATCTCAGGTAGTAAGGTCACGGGAGGGGTCAGCCATTTGGGGTCTTGGGTTTGAGTGCTGCTTCTCAAGGTAAACGCATTGGTTGAGGCATTGGAACCAGGGTTAGGTCCTTGAGAAGAAGAAGCGGCAAACCCAGGGGGTGTCTGTGTGGCTTGTAAAATCATATGGGCTTGCCCCTAATTTTGTTGGAACCCTTGAGAATTGTGGCCTCTGTTCATTACATTCCTCAAGTTTGGTTGTGGCTAAAATGGAAGGGACCCCTGTTGTTTGTTATCCAACAACTGGCTCAATTGTCTATTCACTAAAGCCATTTCCTCTTGATGTTTCTGATTCATATCAGCCATCATCTTGATCAGGGTGTCCATTTGGTTTTGTTGTGTAGGAGTTGCCCTAATCTGGTTATAGGGTGGTTTAGTAGGTGGACCTTGCTGATAGGAGGAAGGGTTTGGCCTGGTTTAGTTATGGAATTGGTTTGGTTTTTGGTTCGACCTGGCAAGATTAGGGTGGCTATGCCATCCAGGGTTGTAAGTGCTAAATTCAATGCCTCCAGTTAAGTGCAAAATTCAATGCCTTCAGCCAAGCAGAAGGTGCTCAAGGAGAAGGGGTAGTCAAATCAGAGGAATTTTGTAGAACAAGCACCTTGATAAGTGTTTGTTTGAAAGCGAAATTGGGTTTGTAAATATCACATTGCAATATAGGTGAAATCACTTTGAAGAACAAATAAGAATTTCTTACTCGAAGAACTAAGAATCTGAGGTCGAACACGGGGAGCAAATTGGTATTTCAAAACTAAGAACACAATCTCAAATTGATAAAATGTGATGTTCAACAATTTATGGAGCAATAGAATGAAGTTCAATGTATATAAATGCCAAAGAGATGAATAGAGATGTAAAAAGAAATAGAATTAATTAATCTCTGTCTTCTTTCTTCTTCTTCTGAGATCCTGTTGTTTGCACCTCAAAACACGGCTGTAATAACGCCTTCTTGTGCTATTTTCTAGCATTAACATTGCATAATAGGATCCTGTAATCGCATTTGTAAAAACACTTGCATGCATGCATTTAATCAAGAGAGGAAGAGGAGTGAAACAATCGCCTGCATAGTTACATTTTTCTTCAAGTGCCTCCTTGCAAAATCACCCTCTTTTTATTTTTCCTCTTGATTTCTTCTTTTCTCTCCTTCCCGCGGCTGCACTCTTCCCGCAGCTGCATGCAGCAGCCACGCAGCACTTCTTCCCGTCACTTCTCCCTGCCAACGCCGCTCCCTATAACTGCAACTCGCACACCCTCTCCCTGCTGCAGCCGGCACGCCACTCTCCCCTCCTCTATAAGTAGCTGCAGCTTCATCCTCGCGACGCAGCTACTGCAGCTGCTGAAAAAACCCGCAGCCATCTTCTCCACCGCTTCCCCCTCCCATACGTCGGCCCTCCGTCGAGGAGGCACCCGGCGAGCAAGAGAACCCACTGTGGTGCACACCACCACAGTGGGAGCACCACCGCCCAGCTCTTCGACGAGCCGGTGGGCATGGTGCATTCCCTCGCTTCGTTTTTTCTCTTTAACGCCATTGCCGCCGCTCCAAGCTTCGAAGCTTGAAGCCACGGCAGTAGCAGCCCAGCAGCAGCAGCAGCAGGTCCTCCCGCCCCTCCGCGACCATCCCCGCAATCGCTCACCGCCTCCACGCACGTCTGCAGGGCGTTCCCCGCCTCCATCTCCGTTCTGTCCGCCTCGCAGTTGCACCTGTATCCGTCCGCCGCGCGCACTGCAGCGGCCGGCTACGGCCTCGCGCCGCCCCCTGCCCTCCTCCGCGACCCTCTGCGACCACCTGCAGACCTCCTCCACGCTCGCTCCTCCACGCCTTCGCCCGCCCGTCGCCTTCGCGCAAGCCTGCAGAACCCTACGCGAAGGCGCGCCCGCACCCACCGTCTTCAGACGTCCGCCGCCGCAAGCAGACATCTTAACTCGCCGCCATTGTCCGCGCTCTTGATATCTCCAGCCCGCTCTCTCTCTCTCTGCTGATCTCTCTCTCCCGCTCTCTCTCTCTGCTGATCTCTCTCTCCCGCTCTCTCTCTCTCACGTATTCTCTCTCTCTCCCGCTCTCTCTCTCTCTCTCTCTCTGTTTTTTTACTCACAGCAACACACACACACACATTCACCGACGCACACACACCTATACCAACACATACACACACACTCACACACTTATAGTAACATATATATACTTATATACATCTATATATAATATATACATACATATATATATATATATATATATATATACTTATATACATAGTAATATCTATAGTTATGTATACATACATATATATATAATATATATACATATATATATAATATATATATATATATCTACTTATATATATCTATATACTTATACATATACTTATATATATATATATACTTATATACATAGTATATCTATATATTTATGTATACACACACATATATATAATATATCTATATATATATATATACACGTATATATATATCTATATACTTATACATATACTTATATATATATACATATATACTTATATACATATATATATATACATATATATATATACATATCTATATACTTATATATATACACACACATATATATATATATCTAGATACATATATACTTATATACATATATATATATATACATCTATATAGTATTATATATATATACTTATATACATATATACATAGCTATATACATATATACATACATATATATATATACATATACACCTATATATATATATAATACATATATATCTATATATATCTATACATATATACTTATACATTTATATACATATAGATATATTTACTCATATACATACATATGTACATATATTTTCACGTTATTTACTATACGCTGTATCACGGGAATATCTGCACCAGTTGCTGATATTCCCTAATACACGCGTACAAAAAAAAGCGTGGTCCCATACATCATCCATCCTCCATCCACACTCCACGCGGCACCTAGTCGTGTTGGTTGCGTCTCTCTAGACGTCGACTGACTCGACATAGTGCTACACTCCATAGTCACCTCCACCCCCACCCCTTTATATATATACTACATATAAATATATATCTATAGCTACTATATTTACTTTCTATCTGTTATCTTCCTTCTTAGTAAAAAGATAAAAAAAAGGTATAAAAGTGAAAAGATAATCTTTGATTTGCAGGTACCCCCGTCTTGCGAGTAGCAAGACTTGTTTTGGGACTCTGTTTGGCTAAAAGCCAAGGACACAATTTTGAGGGTGTGCCTCAAGAACAAGGATTACCATAAAAAACCTAAATAAGAAAAACACCAAAAACACAATAAACGAACGGAAGAGACGCGTTTTAAGGAAAACGTAGAAACTCGACTTTAACCCCACTTCCCTGAGTTCGACCCTGGGCCTAAAAGTGACAAGATAAAATCAATTAGGCCAGGTTAAAAATTTTGTAAAGAGATGGTTAGGTCTGAATTAGCTTAACCACTATACATATTTCAACAATAAAAACATCATATTAGCAACCTATCCAGGCCGACCCATCACCTGTTCTTTCTCTTCCTTTTCTTCCTTCTCTGATTTCTCCTTCCTTCCTCTGTGGCTTCTTTTTCTTCTATCTTCTTCTTCTTTCTTTTAGTCTCTTGGTTTCTTTCCTTCTTTGTCTTCTGCCTTCCTTCCTCTCTACCTTGAGCTTCTTTCTTCTTCTTTCTTTTCTACTTTGCCTATGGCTTTGTCTCTTTCCTTCTCTATCTTCAGCCTCCTTCCTCTCTACGGCTCCTTCCTTCTCTTCTTCTTCTTTCAACTGTGCCCTCTCCTTCCTTCCTTTAGCTTCTTCTCCTTCAGCCTCTGATTTCTTTCTTTCTCCTTCAGATCTGCCTTCAAGTCCTCAGCTTTCTTCCTTAGCTTCTCCTACCCTTAGCCTTCTTCAGCTTCCTTCCTTAGCCTCTTTCTTCTCTACGGCTCCTTCCTTCAGCTTCCCTTCCTTCTTTCTCTTCTTGCACAGAAGTGCAAAACCTACCCCTACCTTCCCTCGCATACGCTCTCCCAGAGCCAATCGGGTAAACGGGTCGGGTCAAGCACACCTGGGTCCAGGCACACCGGCATGGGTGGTGTGCGAGGAGTGCAGGGTAAACGGGTCAAGCAGCTAGGTCCGTGGAGTAGTGAGCGTAGACGAGGCTGGTAAGTGGGCGAGGGGACCTCACCCTGTGATCAGAGGAGACAAGCCGATATCACAAAAATAATATAAACTGCTTACTGATTGCGCAGCAATCATAGGTCTTAATTGACCTAAATTAGGCTAGGACTTAGCATAAGTTAGGGATATTCATGCATGCATATGCATTATCTGCATCTTTACTGTTTTCCTTTAGCTATGCATAAAATAATGTTATAATGTGCTGATTAAGTGCATTATGTCGATTGCAGGGAATAAGCTGATCAGGAGCTGGACCAGGAATAATGGGAGTTGTAGCAGAGCTGGAGCAAAAGGCCTAGTTTAGATGTAGGAATAATAATGTAAGGGGGTTAAAGGTTTTCTATTCTATTAAGTGGAAATAAAGTAGTAAAATGTAAAGAGCTTAGGTCCATCCTAGCCCTAGGATAGCCTAGAGACTTCCCCAAGCCTTAGCCACCCTTAGATTAGGTCACAACACCCTAGGAAGCCCTAAAACCCTAGTTCCAACCCTTCTCTGGACGTCCAGATAAGTTTTAAGATGTCCAGGACCCTTAGCCAACTCCCGCACACTTCAAACCCACTTCTGCAGTGTTATTGGACGTCCAAACACTTTGTCAAATGTCCAATTTCTGCAGAATACCCAAAACAGAACCCGAAACCCTTCCTGACTCTGATTGGACGTCTAGAAAACAAGTCTGGACTTCTGATCTTTGAGTATAAGATGTCTGATTCTATAATTAGACGTCTGATACGGCTCTCCAATTCCTGTTTTGAGATTTAAGCCTTGATCTTGGATCTCTAGGTCCCTAAACCCAATTCCAACCCCATAGGAACCTAAATTAAGGTGCCCTAACCCTAGTATATCACCTCTAGACCTCCCTAAGGACCTAATTAGGTCCTCACTAAACCTAATTGACTTGGATCTTAGTCAATTCCATCAGCCTATTCAATTGGACTCATTGAGTCCAATTGAGCACTGATCTCAGCACACACTGTCCAATTGGACTCAGTGAGAGTCCAATTGACCTAGACCTGACTTAATTGAGTTGTTTTACTCTCAATTAAGTTTCCACACACCCAATTAAACTTGTATTAAGTTTAATTGCACTTTACCTTAGTTAATTAGGGTTTATAACCCTAATTTGAGACCTACCTTGACCTAAACCCACTAGAACCCAACCTAATCAACCTAGCCACCTAAGTTTCGACCCACACACACCCACACACACCCACACACACCATCCACACGAAAATATCTAGCCTAGAGTTCTCTAGAACTCTCTACCATGTGTGTTTGCCTTGGTTTCCAAAAATAGCAACCAAGAGCCATTCAATTTTTAGATCCACATTTGGTGGATCTAAAAACCACCATCCACCCTCTCTCTCTCACTCTCCCACAAGCTCCCACCATAGGCCTTCTAGAGAATTCCATAATTCTCTAGAGAGCTTCCCTTAGGTCTATAAAAAGACCCCTTGGGTGGCCATTGGCACCCATTCACTCCCTTCACAATTGCACTCCATTGGTGCCATTCACTTCAGCTCCATAGTCACTCCACCTCCACGAGCTCACTACCACCACCATGGAGGACACCATGCTGGGATGCTGGATCAACCCTACTTCTCTCCAAGGGTCGGCCTAAGCTACATTGGCCGCCCCTCATTCTCCTCTCGACCACTCCAAGGCCATCGGGGACCACCCTTGAATGCCCTCTATTCTTCATAATTTTTATTGCTTTCATTTACTGCTTAGTAGAGTAGTTTCTCTTCTCCCCCAATGATTCATGCGAAATCCCCCCGTCGATTCTTGTATGCAATCGTTTTCTGGTAGCTAGGTTTATTTTAATGCATTCCTGTATAAGCTTTCCTCTAGATTTCCTATACAAACAACTCTCCCCCAATGAATGAATGAAAAATGCATTTATATATATATCTCTCTCTTTATGTGTTTGAAATCACCATGAGCTGAATGATTATTTTATTTATGTGATTTAAGTGCCTGTTCTTTAACCGCCTACATATTGCTCACCAGAAAACTAAGTAGAGCGGCTTTAAGATCGATTTCAAAAACAGAAACATGCCTCCCAGAGATGAACGACCGGGACTCCAGTCTCTTTATTTTACAAAACAATATTTTTGACGAACATTTTTGTGCGACTATACTACGATTTTCGACGACTTTCAAATGCGTGAAACCGACTTTCTGCCACTTACCTGTGCCCAAAGTTACCAATGTGGGACTAAAGTCCCACCCGCTTCTTCGCATGCGTCTGCAGGGAGTTTCGCTTGATTTCTACAGCTACGGATGGCGTTGGCTTCAATCACTAGGTGCAAAGGGATTGTGGAGTGTTTCCGCGCACCTGGGGTTCAACTTCCTAGAGCGTAGCAACTTGGAGCAAGCTTCCGAGCAAGCTTTGCTCCTGCTCCAATGGCTGCTATGGGTCGAACCTGCAAATCACAAATTTGGCCTCTTGACCCTATCAAAACACTTAGAGAGCTTCACCGTGACATGGTGAAGGTGGTGTGGTGAGTGGCATGGTGCAGAACGGCCTAAGCATGCGTGCCTAGGTTGGACTGTGACTGTGAAAGTGCATTTGTTCGGGGAGAGTGTAGGGTGCGTGTGGCAGTCAATGAAGAGGTGGGTGATGATCAGTGGATGATGGTGAAGCTTCTGCGGTAGGTGGCGAGGCATATGGGTGTGTGGAGTGATGGTTGCACCTTCGCCGGTGGTCTACCAGAGATGAGGAAGACAGAGGTGGTCTGTGGCTGTCGAGGGTGATTTTGTGAAATAAAGAGGGGTAAAGTGAAAGGTAGGGAGAGAGGAACTTAACTGAGAGTATTTGGATGGAGGGAGGCGGTGGGAGAACGGCGCGTATCTGTCGTCGCCGGAGACGAAAGCCCTGTGATGAAGAGGTGGTGACGACGAGAGGGTTGAAGATGCACGTGTAGGTATCGCCCGATGTGGAAGAGCAAGGCGAAGAAGACTCTACCACTGGTATGGTAGTAGAGCGACGAGAAAAGGGAGGAGAGATCATCGGAGCTGGCTGGAGATGGGAAAGGAGGAATTTTAGGGGTTTCTTCGGCCAAATCAAGATTGGAATGACTGGCTGGGCTCGAGGTTTCTTTCATAGGCACCAGCAGAGGGCCTTGTGTTTGGAAGACAAGCTTCCAAGCACGGGTTTCCTCGGTGGAGTCGGAAATTCAAGAGATACCCATATCTCTCGTGCATTGGCACGAGAGATTGGGTGCAAATTAGAGCATGTGATTGAGTCCACATGATCAGGAATTCCTCAGAGAATCTCCGTTTCAAATTTGAGAGGGATTCTCTGAGGAAACGAGAACTTCCCTCTTGAATCCTCGCCCGAGTAGGACTCCTCCAGTGTAATGGTGGAGGGATCTAATTGCAAAGAGTGGCAAGGAAGATAGGGGGGCCTCTGTAAGGTTTTCGAAAGTTAGGGGCATAAAAGTAATTGGGTGGACTATTTTGCAAAGTAGGTCAAGGTGACCTCCCCTTAGGTCCAAATTTTGGTACAAACCTAATTTGGACCTAAGCAATCCAATGGTGAAGTTAGATTTTAGGTTTGACCATGTTTGACTGGATATTTTGCATAAAAATATAATTTAGGGCAAATATTTGACTAGGATCCCTATTTAGGTCAAAATAGCTTTTAAAGGCCAAATTGAAGGTTATAAACCCTAGGGGATATTTTTCCACGAATTTTTGAGGGTTTGGCTAATTTTTTTCCAGACCCAAACCTTTTTAAATTAAGTGGGCTTGTTTTAGGATTAAAGGATGTCATTTAATTCTCAGATCTCACAGTAAACTTTTTCTGACTGAACCATCCCACTTTTCATCTTGTTAAGATCAATTGACCCATGTTTAACCCCTGAGAAATCCTGTTGTTGTACTGCAATGGTAAAATTATAGTTTTACCCTTTGTTTCTTACTTTTTCTTTCAACCTAGTTATTCTCTGAGTTAGTCCCTTCACTTGGTTATGTAGGAGCTTTTATTCTCTTTTCTAGGTCAAAATGAGATAGTTAGGGCTCATGATGGTGTTCCCATCAATAAGTATCCTAGTTGGTCCAAACAAGTGCTTGTTTAGATCAACAGGTCGATGATGTAGGCCAAGCCCAATCAGTCTAGTGGGTTGATGGATATGAATCAGAAAATGTGGAGCCCATCAGATACTTTGTGGCTCAAAAAGATGTGGAAATGAAAATCACAGGTTTGGCTGAATCGATTCTGCCAGATCAAAGTAGGGATCCTTATAAGAAATTTGATTGTAGATGATGTATGATCGCACATGTTTCACGAGTTTGAAATCAAGGTTATGAGTAACCTATCATCGTAGTTGCAAAACTCGTGATCAAATAAAATTTATACCAAAACTCCAAGAGAGTTCCAGGTCGAACATAGGGAGGCGACGTTTTCTTTAATTGAAAACCATGCTTCATTTTGTTTGTTTTTGCTAATTTAAAGTTTTGTTATTTTTTTGTATTTTTGAAAGAAGACAAGAAGAATAAATCACAAGAGATATGGAATAAATATGTTATATATCATGAATGTCTATTACAATAATCTATGAAAGCATAAAAAGAGAGGGAGATGAGAAGGAATCTCCCGAAGCGGCTATTCGGTGAGATGACGATGCTTGGTAGAAGCTCAGATGAAGGAGGTGAGGAGTGGGACAACGGAGGTGAGATGTAGGAGGACGTTGGGTAGAGGAAAACTTCGGCGTGGCTCCGAAATGGAGGTGAGAAGGCGGAGATGATTTGCTACCGGAATGGAGGTGGGAGGACAGCTCCAAGGTGACCTATGAATGGCGATGGGAAGATGGAGGATTAATTGGTGAGGCAAGGGTTCACTACACTGATAGGAGCCTTGGGAGCTTGGGAGTAAGCTCTAATGGAGTTTTGGTACTAGGGCTCAGGAGTAGGTGGGGGTAGAGTAGGTAGAGATGAAGAGGAATGGGGGGTGTAGGGGTGTTTATATAATGGAGGGAAGAAGAGCATCATGCGCATAGGCATTCAACGATAGCTACAAGCGTCACTAAAGGCCTCTCAAGCTGTCGCCAAAAGATTCTTGCCTCTTCAATGCCTTGGCTAGCGCACACACTGTGCAAGCCATTTAGTGACAACTACAAGTGTCACTAAACACCCGCTCTTCTATCGTTGTAAATCCCGCACCCACCACTCACACCTGTAGCTGTCATAGGTGTGCTAACCGTCTGTCGTTGGATCAGGCATCGACGGCTGTGATTGCAAGAGGAGAGCACGCACGTACAAGCATTTGAAATTCGCATCGTTGGCGCGTACGCTGGTAGCTGTCGGATTAGGCATTGCACGATCAAGGCACACCCACAAATCACACATGCTCTGATTTGAATCACGCGCCTCGCATAATTGTGAGGGTCGTATGGCGGGCACTACTCGCGGTCGACTTAAATGCATGCCATAGATGGCATGCGTGTGATCTGGCATGCACCTTCACGTCGGTGGGTGTTGTTGGATCACGCGTTAGGAATCTCGACCACTCGATTGCGATTAGACGACCCTATTGTAGTTGGCACTGTAGCAGGCACAGTGAATCACAGCTCAATCTCGCACTTGCTCTTTGAGAGCGCTCGTCCTCATCATTGCACCACATCTGCTAGTGTGTTACGAAGAGGAATTGCGGCCGCGTGATGAGGGCAGCCTCTCAGCCATTGGATTTTCATCCAACAGCTGAGATCACTTGATGGGCAGCCTTTGGAGATGTGGCGGGTGGCTTTGGGCACTCCAGATGGTGCTACATGGCAATATTTGGACTGATCACCCATCATTGCTTGTAGAGAATGCCATGAAGCTCAGATAGAGGTGATTTCTATGTTGTTGGACTGCGATCATCACTCCGGATCCATCCATACGGTCGGATTTTTCATCCGAAGTCCGTAAGGATGTCGCATTGCCTCCTGGCCATATAAAATGAAGGAATTAATATGCAAAACATACAACTATCCTAAATGCCATGTAATGGATGTTATGCAATATTTATAACATGATATGCAATGCTAAGCCTAGGAACTATCATAAATAAGCAATTTATCATGAATTCATGTGTGTTTTTCATACCCCTTGCTTACTTTTTGCTAATCCCTAGAAAAATTAACCTAAATGCTATGTATTAGAATCAGGATTCGAGTATTTAGAAAAAATTTACTGATTTCTTTAGAAAATCTCAACCCCAAGAAATAATTACGAAAACTCAACAGTGCCTGGGTGTTTGCCAGAATGCAAACCGTCTAAGCCCTCGCCTTATTTGAGAGGAGAAGATACAAAAATTTTTTTTCTTGTTTTTCTTCTTTTCTAATTTTTTTGTACTTTTGGAGTTTGAGAGTTCTAAGATAACTTTTTACGACTACCCGACTTGCCCAAGACTCGAGAAGGACTCTAATTGCTAAGCATCTTATGAAAATAGTGAAAGACTCACTAAGCGACTGTTGAAACGGACTTTGGGTTTCTACAACCCTAGGTGACCTTGCCTAGAGGTTTATCTTTTTGAACGGTCGCTTTCTCCAAACTTCTTTTATTTATGGGGTCAACACAAGGGAAAACCCAGTGTATATCTCCCAGGTTTATTCTACTTCCCCACTTCTTCCCTAAGTGTTTTGGGAATTATTATGCCTTTTGTGAGCTGGGTTCTGGACAACCAGCCAATGGACTGTTGCCCATGACAACTTGCTAGCCATACTTGTGAAGTGAAGTCTGGTTTTATTATTTATTTATTTTTCTCCTTTTTCTTATTTATTTATTTATTATTATTACTTTTTAAGTAGGTGGCTTCCCTGATCTAAGATTTACCTAAAGGCAATACAATGAAAATGGTCTTGTGACTGGGCTCTGGACAATTGGTCGACGAGCTGTTACCACTGACAACTTATCAGCCATACCACCCTAGATAGTTCATTAGCTACCCAATTTCTGAAGAAACCGCCAACAAGTGAGTCTGTGGAAAAAAGTGTGTAGATGCTTAGGCTTAAAGTCCCCCCAAATCATAGGGCGGGTTGATAAGTCACATACTTGTCATCCCAATTTATTTACCAACTTAAAATGAATTTTAACTTGGAAGGACTCAAGACTAAGTCCACATTCAAGTTGACACCTGGGCTAATTAAGCCTGGAGACCTAAAGAGTTTAAGTACTCAGGTCCTAAAGTATCAATTCCTAAAGTTTGTAACTCCTAATGCCTAAGTTCTCATCTCCTAATTCTAATTAGTTTTTAATAGAATTAAAAAAAAGGAACAGGAACTTACTGTTACAGCTGACAAAAAGATTATAAGATATTTCCACCACCCCGTGCTTATCTATTGCAATGTCCTCATTATTAAAAATGAAAGCATGCAAGAGAAATGGAAGAATAGCACCTGGTTTCTGTGAGACTCTGGTCAGCTTGGAACAGTCCTTACATGTACTGAGTTTAGTGCCTTCAGTTGGGCAATGATCGGCCCACAGTAGTTAAGCCAAGGTAAGAGCAACCTTGTCTGAGATGGGTTCAGGGAACACATGGTCAACAAAGGGTTTGAGATGCTGTCTGTTGACCTTGAAGATGTTACCCATCTTTGGGTCAGAGATTTCAACGACCCCGTTAGGGAAAATCCGCTCAATAACGAACGAGCCATCCCACTTAGACCTAAGTTTTCCAGGGAAAAGCTTCAATCGAGAATAAAAAAGCCAGACCTTCTGGTTCGACTCAAATCTCTTACGTGAAATCATCTAGTCATGGAGAGCCTTGGTCCTTGCCTTATAGATTCTGGCATTTTCAAAAGCATCATTTTGAAGCTCCTCCAACTCAGATAGTTGGAGTTTCCTGGTTTTCCCAGCCAACTCAAGGTCAAAATTACATTTCCTGATGGCCTAAAATGCCCGGTGTTCAAGTTCTACTGGTAATTGGCATGCCTTACCAAACACCAGATGGAACGGAGATATACCGATAAGCATTTTGTATGCCGTACGGTAGGCCTAAAGTGCATCATCTAGCTTTTGGGTCCAATCCTTCCTATCAAGCCTAACGATTTTTTGCAAAATGTTTTTGATCTCCCGATTGGAGACCTCGGCCTGTCCGTTCATCTGATGGAGGTAAGGTGTGGAAATTCGATGATTCACCCCGTATTTCCCTAGTAAATTCCGAAACTGGGCATGAGTGAAATGTGTGCCACCATCACTGATAATTGCCCTAGGAACCCTGAACCGACAGAAGATATTTTTCCTCACAAAATCGATGACCACCTTGTGGTCATTGGTCCGGGTGGGAATTGCCTCAATCCATTTAGACACGTAATCACCAACAACCATAATATACTAGTGTCCAAATGTAGGAGGGAAGGGTCCCATAAAGTTGATGCCCCAAATGTCAAAAATTTCAACGGAAAGAATTGGGTTCAAGGGCATCATATCTCTCGTAGCCATGTTCCCAAGTGTTTGGCATTGGGTGTATGACTTTGAGAATTCCTGGGCATTATTAAATAATGACGGCCAATAGAATCCGGATTGCAATATTTTTACTGTCGTCTTTTTCACGGAAAAGTGTCCACCACATACAGATGTGTGGCAGAACTCAAGTATGCTATGGAACTCGATTTCTAGGATGCATTGACAAATAATCTAGATTGCACCAATGCGGTACACTCGAGATTGTCCCAAAAATAATATTTGGCCTCAAACACAAGTCTATCGTGTTGTTGTTTGGTCCAATCCTGGGGGATTTGACCAATGGCCAAATAATTGACAATATCCGCAAACCAGGGGGTTCGGATACCCGAGACTGTAAAGATAGTCTCACTCGAAAATGTATCAGAGATCAGGATATAAGGATGAGGAGAATCAATTAGGATTCTCGAGAGGTGATCCGCCACTACATTTTATGACCCGACTTTATCCCTGATTTCAAGATCAAATTTTTGAAGCAGCAAAATCCAGCGAATAAGCTAGGGTTTGGCATCCTTTTTGGCGAGGAGATGTTTCAAGGCCGAGTAGTCGATATAGATGATGACACGAGAACCTAATAGGTAAGCCTTGAATTTTTCTAAAGCCAAAACTATAGCTAGCAATTCTTTTTCAGTAACGGTGTAGTTCCTCTGGGCCTCGTCCAAAGTCTTGCTATTGTAGTAAATCACAGAGGGCTTTTTCTCAATCTTTTGAGCCAAGACAGCCCGACGGCATAATCAGATGCGTCAGCCATAATCTCAAATGGGGCTATCCAGACCAATGGTTGCAACACTGGGGCATAGGTGACTGTCGTTTTTAATAAATCAAATGCCTTATAGCATGATTCATCAAACTCGAACGGCGTGTCTTTGGCTAGAAGTTTACTCAAGGGCTGAGCAACCTTCGAGAAATCCTTAATGAATCTTCTGTAAAAACCCACATGCCCAAGGAAAGAGCGAATCTGTTTTATGGATGTGGGTGGAGGAAGTATAGAGATAGCATCCACCTTGGCTCTATCAACTTCAATACCTCGATTAGAGACCACATGACCCAGGACAATGCCTTCCTGAGTCATAAAGTGGCTCTTTTCCCAACTAAGGACCAGCTGTGTTTTGATGCATCTTTGGAGGATCAATTCCAAGTTAGCCAGGCAAGACTCAAAAGAATCTCCAAAAATGGAGAAATCATCCATGAACACCTCAAGACAATCTCCCACCATGTCAGAAAAGATGGCTAGCATGCACCTCTGAAACATCGCCGACGTATTGCAAAGCTCGAATGACATTCTACAGAATACCAAAGGTTCGGTAGGGACGTGAAAGTTGTCTTTTCCTGGTCTTCAGGATGGATAGGGACTTGGTTATATCCCGAATAACCGTCCAGGAAGCAAAAATATTTTTGCCTGGCTAACCTTTCAAGGATTTGATCGATGAATGGCAAGGGAAAGTGATCCTTTTTAGTGGCTGTGTTCAGCTTCCTATAGTCAATACAGACTCTCCAAGTAGAAGCTGAACGAGTGGTGAATCTTTCCCCTTTCTCATTAGTCGTAACGGTTATTCCTGCCTTCTTAGGTACAATCTGAACGGGGCTAACCCATGGACTATTTGATATTGGGTAAAAAATCCTAGCATCGAGCCACTTGATTATTTCCTTCTTGATCACTTCTCACATATTCTGGATTAGTCTCCTTTGCATTTCGTGAGAAGGGTGGGATCCATATTCCATGAAAATATGATGATTACAATAAGATGGCTCAATCCCCTTAAGGTTGTGGATGGTCCAACCAATTGCCTCCTTGTTGTTCTTAAGGACATCAATTAACCTTGATTCTTTCTCCTTAGTCAATTCAACACTAATAATCACAGGGAGTGTGTTTTCAGGTCCTAAGAACTCATATTTCAAATTTTTGGGCAATGGTTTTAATTCCAGCTGGGGTGGGTTTATAATAGAAGGCAAGGAGGATGCTGATGAAGATTCATCAGGATGATCTAGTGGAAGAGGCTAGGAATGAACAAAATCAACAGCCTCTTCAGGATGTGACAGGTCTACCACGGAGGGTTGTGGGTTGGGTTCGTTAACGTTGGTGGAGTCTTCGACTGCACTGATTGTCATACAAGTCTCAAGATCCTGATCCTCAAGCTCCTCTATGAATCCACAATCCTCAAATCCTCCTATCGACTTAAAAATATCTAGAGTTAATTTCTTATCCCCAAAGGTGATCTCCATACTACCACTTTCACAGTTTATGTTGGCCTTGGCGGTAGCTAGGAATGGATGCCCCAGAATGATGGGTGTGTTCCTTAAATCATTGGGTACATCCATGTCAAGGATGAGGAAATCTACAGGAAAATAGAAATCCTCAACCTTGACAATTACATCCTTAATAATGTTGCTCGGTGTGGTGACCGATCGGTCCGTTAATTGTAGCGTTACTGAGGTTGGCCTGAGTTCACCTAACCCAAACCTCTCATAAAGAGAAGTTGGGATTAGGTTGATGGATGCACCTAGATCCAACAGTGCCCTATCAAAAGTGTATTCCCCAATAATGCATGAGATCAAGGGGGCACTTGGATCTTTCTTCTTTTGAGGAAGGTGATGCAGGATCACAAAACTAGCCTGCACAGAGAGAATCACCTTCCTTGGAGTGGGTTCTCTCGGTTTACGCTTTTGGGTACATAGTTCTTTCAAAAATTTAGCATAAGACGAGATGTGCTTAATAGCATTAAGGAATAGAATATTGATCTCTATGGTCTTGAATAAATCTAGGAGCTCCTCATTGCTATCTAGGGTTTTCTTCTTCTTGGTTTTCAATGCTTCAAGGAATGGAATATGGGTGGAATTTTCAATTTTCAGTCCCTAGGCCTTATTGTCTTCTTCAATCTCCTCCTCTTCTCTCTCAAGCTCCCTAGGGTTTTGGCATCTAGAAGGTAATTTAGGGTCCCGGGTTTGCTTTCCACTTCTCAAGGTGACAAAGTTTGCAGAGGCATATGGGTTTTGGTCTTGAAGTGGGTTAGTGAAGATTGGAGGGCCTTGGTTAGCCATGTAACTAGAAGAAGAAGATGAGGGATGCTGCTCAACCACCTGAGCATGTGGGTGTGGGTCCCTTTGATTCTCATACCCTTAGGCTCTATTGCCCTAATTTTGCACATTGCGCGGGTTGGGTATGGATTGGGATGGTAGAGATCTGGGTTTTCGAGTGTTAGCAATTAACCTAGATTGCAAGTTATCCAATGATGTCTTCATTTGCTGCATAAGCTAAAGCATGGACCCTTGCATTTCTACCATCTCCTGGTTTAACTCAACCTACCCTGCAGATTGTTAGGCATTCCAAGATGTCTGAGTAACTGGTCTCGGGGGCAACTGGGTGTATACTTGACCTTGACCCATAGGTCTTTGAGATGCATAGTTGCTGGGTTGAGTTTGGGTCTGTTGCCCCTGACTTTTCCAGGAGAAGTTAGGGTGGTTCCTCAAACCTGAGTTATAAGTGTTGGAATGCAGGTTGGATCTAACATTCTCCTGCATTGCATATGCACCCTCATAGGACATGGATGGATAGAAGGAAGGATCAGAAAAACTAGGATCAAAGGCCCTAGTTTAAAACCCATAAGGTTCCGAGAAATCCTGCCACACAGGTTCAGCTGAATCAAGTTGGTTCACGAATTCCCACCTCGTGGGAGCTCATGAGGAATGGAATCCAGAATTCTAGGATTGATTAGGTATAGAAGTGTTTCCTGAATTCCTAGACATCCATTCTTCCATCTCTTAGCAACCAAATCCATTTTATCCAGTTTATTACAAATCAATCCATGTCAAATGAATGAGAATCCTTGATCTCATTAGCACTTGACCTAGGTTGTTGGGACCGGTTGAATGCATCCTTGGAGGAGTGATTAATTGAGTTCTTGCTCATTTCCTCAAATAGGTCGTATGCGCTATCTGCATCCCTGTTGAGGAAATTGCCTATGCAGGAGCATCCACATGATTATGGAGTTGCTCAACCAACCCTTGATAGAAAATCTGCATGAGTTGCCATTTCGACACCTCGTGGTGTGGAAACTTCCTCAAAAGTTCCCGGAGTCGCTCCTAGGCACCATGAAATGGTTCCCCCAACTGGTGGGCGAAAGTGGTAATCACTTGTCACAAGGCATTGGTCCTTTCGATAGAGAAGAATTTCTTCAAGAAAGTCGACTTAAGAGCAACCCAAGTTTCAATAGGCCTTCCTATGGTCTGGTACCAATGTGTGGCCTTATCCCTGAGAGAGTGGGAAAAAAGCCTCATGATCATTTGCTATTCGTTCACATTCCTTGCTCTTGTGGTTTGAACCAAAGTGGTCAGATCCTCCAAGTGCTGGAATGCGTCCTCCGAGCCAAGCCCATGGAAATGCTTAATCAAACTTAAGACTTGGGCCTTGATTTCTATGTCTCCCACGGGAATCATGATGCCGAGACATTCCCCGTAGTTTGAAGGATCATAAAAGTCCTTCAAGGGCCGAGCGCCCTGACCATGCATATGTTGGAACCATTGCTACATATGCTGCAATTCTTCCAGCTACCTCTGAATAAGCTCCTGTTGGTTCGGGGGTAGGGGAGGTGGTTGTTGATCAACCAAGGGATCTGCTTGGCTATAGCTCAACCTTCGCCTCCTAGAATGGTCCTTCCAATCTAGGATTCAATGACCTCCTTCCAAGCATACCCTGGAAGGAAGTCAGAAGGATGGGGAAAAGAGGGAACCCTGCAGCACAAGAATACAATCTTGTCCTTAGATGGGATAGCCTAAAGGTCTACTAACTCTTAGAATCCATCCTAAGATTATGG
Organism: Thalassia testudinum; assembly: GCA_037157565.1. Classification (NCBI taxonomy): domain Eukaryota; kingdom Viridiplantae; phylum Streptophyta; class Magnoliopsida; order Alismatales; family Hydrocharitaceae; genus Thalassia; species Thalassia testudinum. The sequence continues at coordinate 121,607,830 of JAZHRO010000014.1, read as the reverse complement.
ATGATTTACTCTACTTATGTCCAAGCAATCCGACTAGTTAGAAGGAGGGACTGGGGAGAAGGTTCTTCCTTTGGCTTGCACCTTCGATTCCTAGCGTACCCCCAGCCGCGGTTGTTTGATGCTACTCCCCAAACTAAACATCAGATTGACTAATATAAGTAGGTTAATCGTGAATAATCTAAATCTGGATCCCGATGAGCAAATGAATCCTTAGCTCCAATGTCTAATTAATTTTAGTTAGTCTTGGGAAATTGGTGATTCTGGAATGTGATGGGACCTTAATGGATTGTGCTCTTAATGATTTGTTTGAGAATGTGTGAATGTGCACAACCAAGAGGTTTTCAAGTAAGATTATTAATGATGAGGTGAGTTTTAAGGTTCGAATCTTGCTTAATAGCCTTTAGGATTCAAATATTAGGTGTTTTGAAACAAAGTATTGTGAGGCAAACCAAATTTGTTTTTAAAAGCACGTGTTCAAGTATTTTTCCTTTAGAAATCAAAAAAAGATATGGAGTGCCTGGCTTGACCTAATTATTGAATCCTATGGGGCAGCTACAAAAAGAACCTCTTTTAGATTAAGTGGTGTGGCCCAAACATTTCAATCAATCAGCTCAAATGCACCACTGATTAAGTCACACAAAAAGGTGATTAACCTAACATGATTTCTACTCTTTTATATGTTGGATTCGTGTACCGGGTCCATAGGTCAAAATCTTGGTTGAGTAGATGAAAATCAAGTCAGGTTATGTGTCTCTGATGTGGGTGTATAAAGTGTGTAAATTGATTCGTCCCACAGAAAGTATCATTTTGTTTTTTTTTTCAAATGTGGGGTGAGGTGGATGAAAGTGGCAAACAAGACAAACAAAGTCTAACCTAGGGTAGATTAGGTCTTGATTATGAGTGTGGCGAAATGAACTACTGGGGGGGAAATGTGGGGGACACTTACAACACACTCTACCTGCACTTTACTCCAGTCTGTCGCACTTGGATCTCCATGCTAGGGTACCTGCAAGACAGTAGATCAAAGACAAGCAGGGTTAGTGCTATATAAATGCAAAGAAGCACAAAAAACAATAAAGTAAATTCTGTTGCCTCCCCGGCAAAGGCACCAAAATGATCACACGTATTTCGCGAGTTTGAAATCAGGGTTACGAGTAACCCATCATCGTAGTTGAAAAACTCGTAACCAAATAAATTTTATACTAAAACTCCAAGGGAGTCCCAGGTCGAATATAGGGAGGCGATGTTTACTTTAATTGAAAATCGCGCTTCGTTTATTTGTTTCTGGTACTTTAAAGTTTTATTTTTTTTTGTGTTTTGAAAGAAGAAGACAAGCAGATTAAATCACAAGAGATATGGAGCAAAAATGTTATACATCATGAATATCTATTACAATAATCTACAAAAGCATAAGAAGAGAGGGAGGTGAGAAGGAATCTCCTGAAGTGGCTGTTCGATGAGACGACAGTGCCAGGTAGAAGTTTGGACGAAGGAGGTGAGGAGCAGGATGACGGCGGTGAGATGTAGGAGGATGTCGAGTAGAGGAAGGCTTCGGCGTGGCTTCGAAATGGAGGTGAGAAGGTGGAGATGATTTGCTACCGGAATGAAGGTGGGAGGACTGCTCCAACGTGACCTATGAATGGGGATGGGAAGATAGAGGAATATTTGGTGAGGCAGAGGTTCGCTACACTAATAAGAGCCTTGGGAGCTTGAGAGTAAGCTCTAATGGAGTGTTGGTAGGCTTGCTAGTCCTTAGGAGTAGGTGGGAGTAGAGTAGGTAGAGATGAAGAGGAATGGGGGGTGTAGGGGTGTTTATATAGTGGAGGGAAGAAGAGCATCCCATGCACAGGCATTCAGCGATAACTATAAGTGTCACTAAAGGCTGCTCAACCTGTCACCAAAAGATCCACAGCTCTTCAATGCTTGGCTGGTGCACTCATTATGTAGGCCATTTAGTGATAGCTGCAAGTGTCACTAAAGGCCCTCTCTTCTGTCATAAATCCCGCACCCACTGCTCACGCCTGTAGCTGTCATAGGCGCAGCGATCATCAGCCGTTAGATCAGGCATGGATGGGTGTGATTGCGAGAGGAGAGCGCACGCCTGCCAGCATTTGAAATTCGCACCACTGGATCATGGCTGGCAGCCGTCGGATGAGGCATTGAACAGTCGAGGCATGCCCACAAATCGAGCGTGCTCTGATTTGAATCACATGCCTTGCGTGATTGTGAGGATTAGATGGCTGGTGCTGCTCGCGGTCAACTTAAATGCACACCCCAGATGGCATGTGTGTGATCTGGCATGCGCCTTCACGTTGGTGGGAGATGTTGGATCGCACGTGGGGAATCTCGACCGCTCGATTAAGATTGGGTAACCTTATTGTAGCTGGCACTGTAGCAGGCGCAGCAAATCACGGCTCGATCTCACAGTTGCTCTTTGAAAGTGCTCAAAGTCTCCGTTGTGCCACATCTGCAGGTGTGTTACGAAGAGGAATTGTAGTCGCGTGGTGAAGGTGGCCTCTCAACCATTAGATTTTCATCCACTAGCTGAGATCACTTGATAGGCGACCTTTGGAGATGTGGTAGGTGGCTTTAGGTGCTCCAGATGGTGCCACGTGGCAACATCTGGACCATCCACACTTCATTGCTTGCAGAGGATGCCACGGTGCTTTAATCGAGGTGATTTTTATGTTGTCGGACTATGATCATCACTCCAGATCCATTCGTACGGTTGGATTTTCATCCAAAGTCTGTAAGGACATCGCATTGCCTTCTGGCCATATAAAAATGAAGAAATTAATATACAAAAAATACAACTATCCTAAATGCCATGCAATGGATGTTATGAAGCGTTTATAACATGATATGCATTGCTAAGCCTAGGAACTATAATAATTGAGTAATTTATCATGAATTCATGTGTGTTTATCAATGTAGGAAACCTATGGGTGAGATCAGAGAAGGATAAGACATGATTCTCGGTCTAATAAATGTCCGATATCCGATAAAAAATGGAGGTGAATCATATGCAGTCGGATTAGAGAGAGGTGAATCAGAGTGGACATTAATTCTGGTAGCAGGTCAAGTTTGGGATCGGATTTCGGAAAGCTCTAGCTTTGTGATAGAAGGTGTGGCTTTTTCAAAATCTGGGTGTGGTGAGGGCTCTTTTAGAAATGATTCAAAGATAGGTTCCTCTAGAGAGTCTTCTTGATGTTCATTCAAATCAAATGTAAATGCCTGGAGAGTGCTTATAGGATCATGGAATTCTAAGTCAGTGAAAGATTCGAACTCTGGATTGTGGACACTCTCGGCACTTACTATTTTAGATTCTTGCAGATCATAAGAAAATGATTCCAACTCAATGGAACATGATTTTAAGTCAATGATCTCAGGATCAGGGACTTGAAAATCAGAGTCAAAGAATGGGTCATGGATGCTGAGGTCGTAGATTGGCTTGTAATTGTTAGGAAATAGAGGTTCTCTGAAATTAGAGTATGATTCGAAATCATCAAAGAATTTGCGAAAATTAGTTTATGAACCTGATTCCACATGAGATTTCCATCACAGAACAAATCATGATGCATAGAATCAACAACCTGACTTAGATCTAACCTAATCTCAAATTCCGAGCTCAAAGAGGTGTCCTTATTGGGCATAGGCTCAGGTTCTTAGCTCATAGGGTACACTCAATCAAATTCCAACTCTTCAAACTCCTCAGTTTCTGTTTTGTAAAATGGTGTTACTTCTGAAAAATCAATTTGTAATTCTGAGGAGTTTGGAGAGGTGTAATCATCAAATATAGGCCCAGAATCATAGTCCAGATCTAAAATATGATCCTCATTAAATTGGGTCTCTTGATCATCTCAAATAGGTTCACATCTAGATTCTAGGTTAAAGGTAGGAATTGGGTCACTAGAATCTAGACTTTGTTCTATTGGGATGTCAGAATTACTCTAGAGGATTACCTTAACAGGATAAAGTTCGGGAATTACATCATCGAGAGGTTGTGATTCAAGCTTACTATAGCTATTTGGGAAATCAAGGCATGATGGACTAACTTCATGGCTCTTTAAGGCTGGTTCAAAATCAAGAACACCTAGAATTGGATCCACCCAACCAACATCAAGATCAGGTATGTCAATCTGCACAAAGTTTGAATCTAATTCCATTTGGGTTGGGGGTCCACAATAACCTCGATTTTCTAACCCAGTCTTTGGGAAAGCATATTGATCCTCAATGTTGCTCCAATGTTTCTCATCAATTTCTGGTTGTTGTTATGGGTATTTTTGGTTAATGGCTTGTTGTAATCTATTTAGTATATACCCACATTTCTCCATGAGACCCTGGTGTATTTCCCAAAGTTGTGGATTGGACAAACATTGTATACACTCAGTATTGTGTACTCTCCACAATTCATTGTATTCTGATAAAAGTTCATCCCAGGTTGAACCATGTATCATTTGTGCAAATATCATTCTAGCACGGTTCATAATGTGGGTTGTTGTTTCTGGTATATTAACCTGAATGTGCCTAGATGGATCTAAGGTTTTATAATAATCATCATGATGTCTAAGAGCACCCTCGATCATCTTTTCTTTCATGCCGATTTAGGATTTAGGTTTCCTAAATATTGTTTCTAAATTAGCAGGTTGCATTTTCAAATCAGGTGGTGGATCAAGATGTAGAATAAAATTCAGGTTCAGATTGAATCCATCAGAATAGATCAGAAATCCTTAAAAAGATTAACTCTAATGAGGCCTTTAGATCAACAACCTAGGGACCTTTGCTGTGTACGTGTTCTAATGAATTGATGAGGGACTGGATATGAATTCAACCCAATGAAGGCACCTAGAGATATTTGGATGACTAAGGATGTTTCGAGGTGGATGATACCTCTAAATCAAAAGTCCACACACCCGAGAATTACTTGGGCAGTCAGGAAGGGAGAGCCCCACAAAGACCCCTATACGGTAGAACATCCCCACAGGTTACAGGGTTTCCCCCACTCAACCTTCCTTGTCACTACGGTTCCAAGCAGAATGTACGAATTAAGACCTTAAGCCTAACAATTTTAGTCATAAATTATGCCCTGGATTTCCCTTCATTAGAAGTTGATTCAATTTATGGCCTAATCAGGAGGTTGATTCGCCCACAAGGTAGACCAACTTCACCTAACCTGCACTAAAGATGGAGGATGAAATCTAGGCCAAGACAAAAAATAACCCTGAATTGACTCTCAAGTTATTAGGTCCAAAAGTTTAGGATTTAAGTGAATTTAGAGCCTTAATTTTTAGGGTTTACTTGAATAGATCTTTTCAAACAAGGGCTTAGGTAGCACACCAATGCGAGAAGATCAATTTCCTTTAATGCATGCAAATGTATCTAACACTTTAAAACCCTAAAGTAGAAACCCTAATTGGCTCTATTTCCAAGTCCAATTTGATCTCAAATGTGACACCTTGGACTCAAATAAGAAAGTGAGTAGTCCAAGATGTTTGTGATTTTAAGCATAAATTCCAAATAGGTACAGGAAATCAAGATAGTGATCTCTAATCAAATCATGTCACTTCAATCAGATATCAAGCAAGTTCACAAATCAGAAGATTTTTGCCTTTGAATGATAATTACTAGAAAAATAAGGCAAGTGAATCCTAATTCATTTGTTTCCATTTTCTCTTTCCAAGATTAAGTGGTTGATTAAGGAAGAGGAGAAATTTTACCTACCATTGAAGTGGTTGATTGCACGGAAGATCTTCTTGTGATGTACCTCACAAAATCACAAGCAAAATAGATAGGGGAAGATAGTAATAAGCTCAATTAAATGTGATAAGACTAGTGGTGAATTGCGTGTTACTCCCTGGCAACGATGCCAAAATGTTGGAGTGCAAATGAGGAGATTTATGAAATGGTCGTCGTAGTACATTCCCCATATTGTACAAAAAACACTTAAATTTATAAAGCTCATAATCTACTTGGAGTCCGAGGTCGTTTGTAGGGAGCAAATGGAATCTACACACTAATCTCAATTCAGGAATGATGAGCATAATTAATTTAGCACAATAAAGATATTTCAATGAATGAACTACTCAGAAATAATATTCAAAATATAATCCAATGTATCTCAAGAATTGTAGGGACAAAAAGAATAGAAGAAACCTAAAAAGTGGTGATTTAGATCACCATTTTTATCCCTCTAATTAAGCATACACCCCAAATTTAATTCAATTAAATAATTCAACAGTAATTTCAATCATTAATCCACATCAGCTAAGTTCACAGTATCAAATGAATAATGCCACAGTATCTTTGAACCAAATCAGATGTCAGATATGAAAGCTAGATGCCTTAACTATCACAGCACCACAGTAAGGCATGCAAGGGCAAACACCCTTCAAAGGATAAGTGTTAACCTTCTCCTTTAGCACGTGCCTTGAGGTAGATCAAGCCACAGCAAAACCCTCCCCTCTCCTTCTCACAAATTCTCTTCTCTCAAAATTGGGTGCATAATTGGGTAATTAGGCATACGGGCCATGAGCATAAGGGACCTGACCCGCATGGCAGTGGTCGCAAGCGAGGTGTGTATGGCATGTGGGAAAGGGGACCCGACCCCCATGACTTGGGCAAGGGGTTAGGTTCACAAATTCCACTTATACGATGCTACGCAATTGGAATTAACCAATGTGGGACTAATGTCCCTTCCTTCTATTGCGAGTGGTAGCTAGAGCTTTAAAGGTGAGATCACTACTGCTACTGGACTTCCCCTTCTAATCCAAAGCCTAGAGAGTACCGCAAGGTGGAGTCGAGTTCATTGAGGGTAGAATCAACATGAATGGTAGATGGAGAAAGGCGGTTGATGTTGAGGAGGACGGAGGTAGAAGCGTAGTGTCTGGTGAAGACCTAAAATAGAAAGTATGGGCTCTAGGCCCAAATTAAAGCATTCATCAGCATCGCCGGAGTATGGTGAAGGTGGTGGCAGTGTCGATTTTGTGCGAGAGAGTGTGAGGTGGCCAGACGATGACGATGAAGGTGGCTATGAGTGGGTGAGTCTAACTGGTGATTCTAGAGGTCAAGAGCTCCAATAACCTTGGGACTTTTGATCTCTAGAACATGGGGAAGGTGTAGGTGGAAGTGGTGGGGTGTTTCGTGGCGTGTGTTGGCTGGGAGAGCTCACTAGAGCTTCATCAGCCGTGGAGAAGATGGAGGGAGAGAGTGGTGGTTGTTGATGAAAACGAGCAGGGAAGGCATTAAAATGGTTTAGGAGAGGGAGAGGAAGGAGGTTATCTAGCTAAAGGAGGAAAAGGACGGGGAATTGGCACTGGCTGTGATTGGCCGACACTGGAGTAGACAAAGGCTCTATTGAGGGAGACGGTGAGGAAGAAAGGGAGAGGCAGCTCTTGAGTTGGTTGTTGAGGAGCAGACGAAGTCAAGAAAGATTGTGGCATTCCCAATTTGACCGTTGGGAGGCCATAGGAGGATGGGTGAGAGGGCTCACTGGAGCTGGTTGAAGCAGGCCGGAGCAAGGAAAGGGAGAGTGATTTTGGCCCAAAACCTTGCTAAGGAGCTAGGCCTCGAGCGAGGGATCCTTTTAAATACCATAGGGTGTGCTCTAAGCAAGGAAGGAAGCTTGGAAAGCTTGAAATCTTAAGGAAGAAGATCCCTGAATTCGCAAAGCTCGCATGACCTTTCTTATGCAAAATGAGGTCGAAGACATGGTTCAATCGAAAGAGGATCTCTTGAGGATTGTTCCTTCCAATTTTGGGAGGATTTGGCTGAGTATCAAGCGAGAAAACCTCGCTCGAATCTCAATGAGAAAGCTCCATTCGTACCGATGGCGGTAGGAACCTTTTTAAAAAAATGAGGATAAAGTTAGGGACCTGATTGTAAATATTTCAAAAGTTGAGGGGCTAAATGTAAGAAATAGAGTTTGAAGAGCTAACTTGCAAACTAGGTTATGATGGACTCTGATTGGGCCAAATTTTGGTCCCAATCTAATATGGACCCAAGGAATCTATTGGTGAAGTTGGATTTGATTTTTGACCACTTTTGACTGGGCAATTTGTGCGGAAATCCAAATTAGGGTAGAATTCCATCTGAGACTCTATTCAAAGTCAAAATTGGTTCAAATGGTCAAACCAAGGATACCAAACCTCAAGGAATATTTTTCTATGAATTTTAGGAGGTTTATATAAATTTTATCCTAACCAAAACGTCTTCAATTAAAGCGAGTCTGAAATTAGGGTTTTGGGTGCTGTTGTGGTTCCTGAAACACGTGAAACCCTGTTTCTGCATGTATGGACCTACTTATTGGACTTTAATGCTCATTTGACCTTCAATTTACCCATGGCAAACCATTGGTTACTTTGCTTTCATGATGTGATGTTAAAACTGCAGAATTAGCCCTGTTTTAATGTTTTCTTCTCAGAATGGATTTCTATGAAATTATGGCTCTCAGGCAACTGTATAGGAGCATTTGTCATTTGATTTTCACTAAATAAAGCTAGTTATAGCTCATGATGGTGTTACCATCAACTTGATTCATAGACTGAACCAGGTCCACATTGTGTGCTCCCTTCACTAGGGAGAAGGTCTACAAAGGGGTTTCGGGTTGGTTCAAGAGCTCATCAATTTTCTTGTCCACCAACTCAACCCGATCTAGTTTCTATGCTACAATGTCCATGTAAACCATCCCCAAATTAGTTTGCATCTCATAAATCCCACCAAGGGGTTCACTGGACCTCTTGAATTGGGTCATTGAGGCATTATTAAGTGAGTTCTCACTCATTCACTCAAAGAGCTCGAACGTGATTTCCTCATCCTTATTCAGAAAATTGCCTCAACATGAGGCATCCATGGAATTCCTAAGGTTACTATCCAGACCATGGTAGAAGATCTAGGCCAATTGCCACCTCAGAACTTCGTGGTGTGGGCATTTTCTCAAGAATTCATTAAATCTTTCTCACTCCTCATGAAATTGATCTCCACTTTTCCAGGTGAATATGGTAATGGCTTTTCTAAGGGCATCAGTCTTTCCTATGGGGAAAAAATCCTTTAGGAAAGCATGCCTCAATTCTTCAGCCGGGGAGATGGGTCTCCTTAAGGTTATAAGCCAATGAGAAGGTTTCTCTTAGAGAGAACGGGAACATCTTAATTAAAACAATATCTAAACAGATGCTCCTTGGATTCATGGTCTGAGCAATTCGATCTAAATCCTCCAAGTGTTGGAAAGAGTCTTCATTTGAGCTCCCATGAAAGTGGCTTTGAATTAAGCTAAGGACATTGGGTTTCAACTCAAAATCATCTCCCCCTTCGAGGACCCAAAGATATGGCTCAACATAGATGGCAGACGAATCGTAGAAGTCACGGAGAGGCCTTAGTTGGCCCTCAGGGGGTTGTGGTGGATTAGGTGGGGGCTACCCTTGAGGGTTCTGCCATTAGGGGTTTCCCAATAGGTGTAAGGCTTGCATGATGGTTTGGATCTATTATTTTTGGAGTTGGTGGTTGGTGGTGATTTGAGCTTGGATAATGGCCATAGCATCGGGTTGAGGTTGGTCCACAATCTCATCAACTCTTGGGTCAGCCATTTCCTCAGTCCTAACCCTTGAAAAATCAAGTCTCCTAATCTCTCTATCTAAAGTAACAAATTCAAGATGAAGTGATTACCTTCCATGAATACACTAAAGAAGAACAAGGAGGGATGAAAAGGGAAATAGATGTGCGAATAGTGTGTGCACAACCAAGCAAACAAATCTAGGCCCTATAGTGTAGACCTAGGTGGCCTATGCTTCAGAAATACAATCTGACCACAACGAATTCAATGTTGTCCTTACTCTTGAAGGTGGTAAAGTTGGGCAAGCGAAGCAAGGGGAGCGTGTCCCGAGGGCTGCTAATTATGCCAAACCCCTGCTATCTTAAGTCGTTTAACAATCAAGCTTCCCAACTTAGCACCTTTCAAGCAAGCAGGCATCATTAATTTGTAATGCATTTAGGAGAATATCTTGAAACAGACTCAATGAATCCTAGGACCATCATCTAATCAATTTTAATTTGGCCTAGGTCAGTGCTTGTGCTCAGGGATTATGTGAATGGCGTTAAGAGGGTTGGTGCCCTTAAAAATTCCAATTAAACTATGTGCACAATTGGGTGCAAGGACCCAATGCCAAAACAAGTGTTTGTTTATCAAGCATGATTGAGATGAATGACTTTTAGAGTTTGAACCTTGCTTTATTGGATTTTAGGATTCCACTTGTTTACAAATTCAATGAAGGAACAAAGATGTAGTCACATGGTTGGTAAAGATTGATTTTCCTTAGGGTCTCTTGTGTGACTATGGAGTTAAAAGCACCCTAGTGAGGAAGATCCAAGGGTATGCAACTACTACTGAATGAATCTTTTAATTCAGACTTTATCAAGAAGGGTCTAAAAAAATCAACCAATGACCCTATCCAGACCAAAATAAAATGAGCTTTCCAACAAAATCAGTTTCAAAACTTTTCAAAGATGATAGATCACCCAAATTCACATTTTTCCAAGAAGGGGTCAATCTATCTAGAACTTCTAGATCAATGCATTAGTTTAGAATTAAGTTGGAGCATGCACTAATATTTTTCAAGATTTTTCCATAACATAGTTTTAAGAAGAAGCATAGAGCACTTCAAGATTTTTCCATAACATAAATCTCACACAAATCAAAGCTATGTGGAGTTCACAGCAACAAAAACAACTTTTAGGTCTCCAGAACTCAAGACAACCTTGCGCACTTTCAGTAGGAAATTTATCATGGCCAACCCACAAAGAGTTTGACTATGAAATTTTATGTAGAGTTTTCCCACTGGAAGGAGCACCTCTGAGATTTGTTTTAGAATTTTTAGAGGTGTTAAAGGTCCTATAATCATGTGCTCAACCCGAGTCTAGAAAACAGTGTTGCGAAAATGATGGGTTGAGAACCAGTGGTTGTGTTTTCTTCAACAAACACAACAGAGGATTTTCTTAAGCACCACCACTCACAAGTTTTTTTTTAGTATTTTCCTTGATCCACGAATGAGGGGTTACCTTTGGATTGTAGGAAGACAAGATATCAAATCTTCAGGTTGTTGGCGGTCTTCTCTTATGCTTCCTTTGATCCAATCTACTATCTTCCTCCACACTCCTTTTGTCACCAATGCATGAGATTCCTGCAAGCAATAAGTAGGAAGAGAGAAAGGCAAGCCAGAAAATGCAAGTACGAGTAATGGCCAAGGAAATTAGAGCGAATAAAACATCCGTTACCTCCTCGATAATGGTGCCAAAAACTAACATCATGAAACGCGTTTGGTTAATTCATTCATTGTAGTAGTGTTCTTACAACTTCAGTTTTAAAGAGAATAATCAAAAGTGAGTACGAGTGTCGATCTCAAGGAGGCAAAAATAAAATTCATTTAATCACTCATTGTCACAAAATATTTCATTTTGTTTGCTTGCACTAAGAGAGAGAGAGAGAGATAGAGATGATAGGGTTAGAAATCCATAGGAGAATTTGATTGCTAAAAGAAGGAAAACTAATATCATTGCTTAAAACATGGAATAATAAAACCTTGAACAAGATAACGAATTCTATTGCAAAAACACAAATGTCTAACAACAAATCTAGATGAATGCTTAACCAAACAAAAACATTAAACTAAAGAAACTAGCAGCTAAATGGAGAGGCGACGCAGCCACGGCTGTGGAGGGGCTTCCGTCGATGGCTCGACAGCTCCGGGACCTTGCTTGAACCTCTATGGAGGAGGAAGAATTGCTTGGTAAAAGATTCTTTGCAAATGGAGACCATAGGGTTCGTTTATTGGTGAAAAGAAGCCAAAATTCAGCTTGGACCACCGCTAAATTGCACCTGGGCCACACTAGGCCAGTTCACGCACCAAACCGGCACCCACGAGCATGCACACAAGTTGCAACGTTCGCTAGCACATAGCACAATGCGGCTGCATCTTATACGTTCATTTGTTGATCAACAGCTGAGATTTAATACTTGTTGCACTCTCACAATCACATGCAACACATGATTTGATTTTGCTTCGACATGTGGTGGGATCGTCACCTTCAATCACAGGTTATCCAATCACGCTCCATCTATTAACACCGCACAATTCTATTCGCGCCACCTATCACACACCCTTGTTCATGCACTATCCATAGTAGCAACATGGCCTTCTTCTCCACACTTCATCCTTGATCGAAGGTGCAGAGATTAGACCTTGCTCATGAAGAGGCAACGAGTGTCTAGCGTGGCGAGATCGTGGCCGCACAATCAACATCCTGCGGCCCAATTTTGATTTGGTGCTTGAGGAGAGGCACACCCACAAACTAGAACCCACATCCCTCCATAGGGCATCGAGCATGCGACCAACGTGCTATGATGGCTCTTGTCTCTCAGAAACCATAATAGCACTCGCGATTGAGGGTTGATCCTCATTGTTGGATCCTCATCATGTGGTTGAAGGCACAAGGAGACAACGATTGGAGAGATGTTTGATGACAATCATATGGTAGGGATAATGTGTGGGCACACGATGAAGAAGATGCATGGTGGTTTGACACACGCGGCAGCCACATGGCACATCAAGAGCCGTTGATCATTAAATCAACGACGAGCACTTTCTAGGTTTGTTGTGGGAGCTACGGAGGTTGGATTGAGGCAATTTTGGATTCGTTGGACTTCGTTCGTCGATCCAAATCCTTTCGTATGGTACAATTGCTCATCTGTGACCTGTTTGAATGTGCTCTTTTATAACCTGGCCATTAAACGTCAATTATGAGCAACATCAACATAAAATAATGCAGAATGCATGCAATGCTCCCAAACACATTGTATCATGATATTTATGCACATATGTCCTTGAAGTTGACTCTAATTGATACAATTAACGCTAATAATTGTAGAGTCATCACTAATCTAGCCTAGCTAGCTAAGCTAAGCTCCTACTCCTCTACATTATCATGGCCAACCACCTCCAAAGCTAGTTCCACCAAAAATCACCTCCCCTTCATCCCTACTTGGCACCAACATAACCACCACTCACACCCCTTCTTTTGGTGCCAAGTAGAGGAACCCTTTAGCCCCACAACCACCACCAAAATCCATTTAAAAGTGGTGCCAAAAAACCCCTTCTAGAAACCCCATTTTAGGCACTAACTAAACCCCTCAATCTACACCCTACATCTACCCCATAAAGCCATCCCTACCCTTGGTTTTTTGTGCCAGAAACCACCTTCTAGAACCCTTCTCCCTTTGTGCCAAAAACCACACATCCTTCCCCCCATGGCTGCCCACCAAGGGTGGTCAACCATCCGTAACCACCACCACCACCACACCACTTTTGGTTGGTGCCACCTATCTGAGCCCTTAATCCAATAACCACCTACCAAAACCTAATCCTAGCCCTCCATTGCATCCAAGCCAACCCCCTCCTTCCTTTCCTATATAAACCCCCTTTGTACCACCAAAAAAAGAATCTTTGGCTTATAGAATTCACTACCTAGAAACACCCTAAATTATACCAAGAAAGGAGAGGAGAGAAAAGGATTAAGGAGGCAAAGCTTGCCTCCTTGGTGCCTCCTTCTTCCCTTCTTCCTTGGTCCAAGTCAAGGATCAACCCTAAAGAGGATGACCAGGTAGAGGAGAGTTGAAGGTTCTACACGTCCACCTTGGAGGAGGAGATAGGAGGAGGATACTAGGTGCACAAGGATCTCTCTTCATAGTGTGGGAGCTACCGTTCTTGGAGCGAGAGCATCTTCACCACTTGGAGGATTAATTTTTCTTCATCTTTCATTCCTTCTTTTTTATTAGCAAGTTGTTTTTTTAATTGTAACAAGCATTCCGCTACAAGTACTGTATTTTATTAGGAGTACAAAAGATCCTTTTGTTGCCTTTCAATTTCTATGCTCTTAATTTTTAGTGCTTTCCTTTTTGTACTTAGTGCACTACACACTTCTCTCCTAATTACCCTAGGCACACTTGCCTAGGGTGAGCCTAGAAGAGAAGATCTTTATTGTCACTTAGGTGTAATTTCCTTTGTTGCGTAGTCTTCGTCGCATTCTTCACACTCTTCACATTCTTGATTATTTCCAAAAACCCTAAAAATCTCAAAGCAATAAAGACAAAAGAGAAGATTTTAGTTTTGAAATAAATAAAATATTTTTTTGACAACTACAATTGCCTCAGACGACCATAGAAGCCACCACTGTCTAGGTTTATAAATATTAAAAGTTGATTACGATTTTATGTGTTATGACACAAAAGTCCACTTTTACAAAATGCATTTTTCGCTCACCTTTTGGTGCCATTACCAGGGTGGCATGGTTTTATTAATTCATTATCTCTCTTTCTCTATTTATATCTTCACTAGTTTTGTTTTGTTGTTAATACAGGTGCAAATTAGGAGCAAGAGCGGGAATAGGAGTGCTTCAAGTGAAAGTTGTAAGTTTTCTTTTCTTCCCTCATACTCTAGGTAAGTACACCAAGGCAATCCTTTAAAAAAAATATCTCTTTAAAAATCTTTAAATTATCAAAAAAATAAAAAACAAGAGAAATTTGTGGTGATGGAACCCTAAAACAGTTTTGTTTGCTTGTTTTCATTCATTCTCCACCATCCTTATTTCATTAGTTTTAGAATTTGGAAAAATCAGACTTCTGTCTCGATTTTCAAAATTCAAGTTCAGGCATACAAAGGCTTCCTAAAATCTTCAAACCATACCCAAGAAAGCCTTTTTGAGTTAGGAACATTGAGTCTAACTTTCAAAAAGTTTTGATAAACAGAAAAAATTAGAAAAATTTGTGCACTGAATAAGGATCACACCATGTTTACATACTATTTTCTTTCTGTCCATGAATTTTATAAATTTTTCTACTTATCATATTTGGATAAATTTTATATTTTTTGAAAACTTGAGAAAATCTCTATCACATATACAAAGTTCAAAAATTTGAGAGATTGCTTGATGTTTCTACATAATCAATTTTCCAAATATATATTTTTTGCCTTTTGACACTAGTAAAGAGAAAAATTCCAAAGAAATATCAAAATAATTTTAAAAAATCTTAAAGAAATCATGTTTTAATTCCATGTTTATTTTCTGTCAGGTGGTGGTGTTGTTTTCTTATTTAGACGACCATCTAAAATAATTTTATAAAAAGACATTCATCACACATACATTAAAGGAATCAACCTTCGCTAACCACAATTTTGTTGCTTTATTTTGTGTGATGACTTTCAAGCTTGTTTGAATACTTAACAATAGAGAATCTTCAAATCCATTAAAACCTTATCAAACCCTAAAATCCATCAATTTTAATATTTGTTTACAAACCGTATCTGTTTTGGCTTGGGCATCACATTTCCCGCCCAATTCGCACACACAAAAAAATTTAAATAATCGAGCATTAACCCAATCAACGCCCTTCATTTTCCCATGCACATTTAAGTTCCTAAACCTAAGTAAAGTTTTGTAGTAACTTGACCCCTAAGGATTTCATCCATCATTAGACTTGATATCTAGATTCTAGGTTTTCTTTAATTGCTCCCAATTCCCCTAATCATACTTGGTGTCTAAGACTAGAAGGGAAGTCAAGCTATGGGTAAGGGTTTATACAAGCCCATTTTCCCAAGACATGCTTGCGCCCAAGCTACCTCATTAGTCTGGTTAGGTTGATTTATGGAAGTAGGTTTCATTAGGGATTTCTTATTTTCTAGGTTCCCAAGTCCTAGGTTATCTAGGGAGTCTACTATAAGTTAGGTTTATTTCTTGTTTGCTTGGATTGAACACATTTTCTCTCTCCTTTTCCCTTCTCTTCTCCCGTTCTTCCCATAAGTGTGTGCATGGTCTAAGGTCTCAAAATCCACACTCCCTCTCACCAGATGATCACTCTTTCTACATTCCTCTTCTTATAAAATTGAAAACATACAAAAGTGGTCCTCCTCCGCTTCTGCTTCCCATTCACAACCCACCTCTAACCCACAATCTAACTCGCCTGAATCTAATTTCCATGCTGATATCCCCATCCCTAACCTTCTTAGTCTTGAAATGCTACCTAAGGCTGAGATGCCTAATCAACAAAATCAAGCCCCCTCACCTAATCCTTTATATATGATGGTTGAGCAACTAGCTCAACTACAAGGTAATCAACAATAGTTGGTTAGGACTGTCACGAATCTAGCCAACCAAGGGCCCAATCAACCACCCCCTCAGCAGCTTGTCGTTCCTCTTAGGGATTTCTATGATCTTTCCAACTATGGGGACAAATCAGGGGTGATCATACTAGAAGGGTACTTCAGGATAAATCCAGCAATTCTGAACCTTATTAAGTATTTTCATGGCCTTCCTAAGGAAGACTCATTTATCCACCTTGACGAACTCACTGTCCTCCTACAAATGACCTATTCTTGTAATGTGCGAGAAGACTTATGGCTAATGCAGATATTCCCTCTATCTCTTAAAGATAAGGTCGCCTATTACTTTTGAACCGTTGGCAGACCCATCAATACCTGGCCTCAACTAAAAAGTGCATTTCTAAAAAAGTTCTTTCCTATCGGTTGAATTAATTCCTTGCGCTGATCTATTATGACCTTCCAACAAAAATCTGGACAGTCTCCTCATGAATCCTAGGAGAGATTTTAGGAACTCCTGAGAATTTGTCCACATCATGAGGTACCACTATGGTAGGTAGTGCAAATCTTCTATCATGGATTAGAAGATCAATTGAGATGATTTATGGATGCATCATGTGGTAGCAACTTTTTAAATAAGGACGCAGAAACTGCCTATCCATTATTCAAAGAAATCAGTGAAAAGTCATTCAACCACACTTCCATGAGCACATTTTGATGAAACCCTGACCCTTCCTTCGGTGTTCATGAGATAGGAACCTATAGCCAATTAGTTCCTGTTACCCAAGAGGACATCCAATTGATTGCCTAGAGACTGGACCAAATTCAGATCAACCATAAAAGAATTAAGGAAAGAATGAACTTTCAAAAATTGACTCCACCCTCACCCACACCTAACTTGTTGAGGAGAGAACACTTGCATAATGTTGGTGCTATCTCGGTTGAGACTAATTATTTTTCTAAGGCTATACTAGAAATGATCAGGACATATGATTTTCCTAATTCTTTTAGTCCTACTATTGAGAATATCTCTGCTCTCTAGGATCATTTTAGAAATACTTACAATTCCTAAAATTCTTTTTGGAGGAATAACCCGAACGTTTCCTGGAGAGCTCCTACTAATGTTCCTTTCTATCAATAAAACTAGCATGGGTCTTATGGGAAAAACTAGTATTCTTTTGGGCCATCTCAAAGAGATATTAATGCTCAGCTAATGAAATCCCTGCAAGGCATGTAGAGCCAGATGTTTGAGGTAACCTACATGGTGACTACATTGACAAACCAAATTTGGGTTACTCTAGACCAAGACCTGCAAGTAATTTGCCTTCCCAACCCATTCCTAATCCAAATAATTAGAGGAACCACATCAAGTATTTAATTCCCAATCATTACAACCTCCTATCCAGCCAGCCCCACAACACCCCCTAAGTTTCCATCAAAACCAGGCCACCTGCCCTCCTAACAACAATCATATTACCATTCTAGACACTCTAAGGAGCGGGAAAATTGCACAAGATTCTGGGCCTTCCACATCTTTACCTAAAACCCACCCTAACAAAATGCAAGTTGACTCTTTTCCCACCCTTCAGAAAGAAACCCAAAAAGATCAAATTGATTTTCGAGGCAAGACTCCCATTTCATTACCTCAAGCCTTACACTCCACCAAGCCTAAAAGAAAGAAATATGAGCCCGCAACTGAGGAACTCATGGATTTATTCGGGCAAGTTCACATCAATACCCCTCTCCTAGATGCCATTAAATACATCCCTGGCTATGTTAAATTTCTTAAAGATCCTTATACCCCGAAAAGGTAGACTAAAAATCTAGGAAGAGTTCATTTATCGGAGACAATAAGCTCTGTCGTTCAGAGAAAGATACCTCCAAAAATGAAAGATCCAGGTACTCCCCTAATATCGGTTATCATCAATGACACCAGTTTTCTTCGCACCCTACTCAACTTAGGGGCCTCTGTTAATATCATTCCCACTATTTTATTTAAGGAGTTAAAGATCAATAAATTAAAACCTGTCAATGTTACACTTCAATTAGCCGACCGATCTACAATCATACCCAAGTGGATAGTCGAAGATGCTCTTGTTAAGGTCGAGAACTATATATTCCCTGTCGCTTTTCTGGTCCTTGACATTGAGGTACCTAAAACATTGAAGAATTCCCCCATTATCCGTGAAAGACCACTTTTGGCCACTATGAAAGCAAATATTAATTGCCATACAGGAGAAATGGATATTACTTGCAATGGCCAAACCATTACTCATGATATTTTTAAAGCTTCCAAGAGATTCCATGAGGATGATTTTTTGAGGACTCAGATTCAGAAATTACTAACTTGGTAGAAGAAACTTTGCTTGTGGAGTCTTATCCCGACAATAATTTCTTTGATGATTCTGATTCTGAATCAGTGGTCAGCGACATCAACACCTCGGACCCTAGCCTTCCATTAACCCCCCTTCTTGATTTAACACCATCCCATTTGATTTCACATAACCCCTCTAACCTTCACCCATCTCTGGACCTGCAAGTTTCCTATTCTGAGTTTGGCCTATTTTCTAACATACAGCCTTGGAAAGA
Organism: Thalassia testudinum; assembly: GCA_037157565.1. NCBI lineage: Eukaryota > Viridiplantae > Streptophyta > Magnoliopsida > Alismatales > Hydrocharitaceae > Thalassia > Thalassia testudinum. The sequence goes on along the minus strand of JAZHRO010000014.1, from coordinate 121,589,105 downwards.
CTTGAATTATCTATCTACTTTTCCATCTCATTCTAGTCCCCTCACTTCCACCACTTATCTTTTAAGGGACTAAGAGGATGATCTCATTCATAAGCACATTCAAGTGTCCAATTTCCTTCATGATTTTTCACCATCTGTACTACATCCTACTCCTAACTTAAAAGGCATAAAAGACTGCCCTGGGTGGGAGGTAACCCACTATTTTTCCTGCCTTCCTTTTTCCTTTCTTTTCCCCGATTTTTACCATCCTGATACTAACCTTTTCACTCATGTGACATCTTTTCCCTTCCTTATTGATAAGATGATTTTCGCTTTTGAATAATTCTATTAAGATGATTTGTCGTTGTAGGACCAAAGTGGTGGAAAACTGCTTAACAAAATAATTAAAATTAAAATTAAACCACTCACAGGAGAACGGGTCATGTCCACAGGGAGGCAATGACTTGTTTAAACTTGTTATTAGGTCAAAATCAAGTTTGCTAAACTATTCACCAGATTAAACAATGCATGTGTAGCTCTGAAAGTAAACCTTAAATTTATGGAGAAGTCAAGGGGTGTTAATGTAATTTTTATGTCAAAAATTATCCATGTGCAAGGGTATGCCATGTACTATTCACTTGCATGCATACTAAAATGTAATTCAAAATTAAATTCAATGCACATAGAGATGAATAATAAGCTTTAGCAATTCTCTAGAAGCATGAGCATGAAGGCATAAATTCACCACAATAAAATATTGATAAATCAAAATCCATTTTTTTTGGCAATGGCATGAAATGTAATTATTAATAGAGGATGAAACAGGGGATTAGCTTTAGGTGGAGCTTGTGCACGGATGAAGGAGAGATGGACGGCGAGTTGGCGACCAGAGGTAGCCCTCCCCTATCTGCACCTGATGGTGGTGGCAGCTCGATAGATGGTGGTCGGAGTCGACCTGACAAAGGAAAGAAGTGGCAATGGTGGAGGTTTCTGCTGCTAACCACACGTGCTGCAGGTGCAAGGAGGGGTGGCACGCAGGCACTGGGGGTGCTGTAGGAGAGGCTGGAGGATGCACGCTAGGCAAGGGCGCACGGGTGTGATGGCACTGGGGTGGAGGCACGTGATGGGGTCTGATGGCGCTGGCTGTAGGTGCTGTAGGAAGGCGTGAGGAGGGGCTAAAGCGGGGGTGCTGGGGCATAGTGAAGGTGCTGCTGGCTGGTGCAGGCACGCGGTGGGCATGCACCCTAGGCAAGGGTGTGCAGGCGTTGGTGTGTGCGCTGGAGGTGAAGGTGCACTGGAGATGAAGGTGCGGACGTGTAGGCGCAAGGTGGCGCTATTGGTGAAGGTGCGTGGGGTCTGATGGAGCAAGGAAGCATGGGTGCTAGGGCATAGGCATGCTAGCGCGTGAAGGCGCGGGTTTGCAGGCACTGGCTTGGGTGCTGGGTGAGGTGAGGGCTAAGGTGAGGGCGCGTAGTGGGCAGGTGCGCTTGGCAGGGTTGAGGTGCGGGCAGGAGGAGTTGTATGGACTCTTGGCGGTGTGGGTTGTCACCCCACATGCCCACAGTGGTGGAGTCGCACTACCGCAGTGGGAGGTTGGTGGTATGGAATGGATGAGAAGCAAGGTTCTCTATGCACAGTGAGGAACAAAGGGATGGTGGCCTCCTCTTGAACGGCAGCCCTTCCTTCTCTTTTGTAGCCATGGCTACAAAGATTTGAAATTCAAAAGCCACCGTAGAATCAACGCTGATGAGCAGGAGAAGGAAGCGGAGACAGAGGAGTTACCTGCAAAGGAGAAGAAAAAATAATAAAATAATTAGTATTATTTATACACAACTCCTTAACTTCTATGTAAATTAAAATAGTGCACCTAATTAATTAACTAATTAAATGTATGCAACCCTAGGTTAATTCCAAATGCATAAATTATGCACTTAAGCTAAAAATATGAATTAATTTGTTTACATCCTAATGTATGCAATCTAAATATTAAAATTAACTTAATGTCTAGATACTTAAATACTTAAATAGTCAACAAATATGGGTAAATCACTAATGCATGCAGACATTGCATATCTTAAGCAAGTGGGGGTGTTTTAAATTTTGACAGTAGTTCCAGGATTTTCAAAACCCAAAAAAATTACAAAAAATTCCTTAGGCATGCAATTTCAAAAAAATTCAAAAAATTCATAAAACACTTTTTGAGGAAATTTTAAAAACTCAGGACTAAGGTTGAGACTTCATTTCAAAAGGGTACATTTTGGGATTTAATCTTTAACAAACTAGGGACAAATATGCGGATCCATTTCTTAGAATTTTCAGGTCTATTAATCTTAGACTAGATCAATTATCATTTAAAGTATTCCTCCAAAACTCTTGATAATTTGGATAACCTGATTTTATTTAGCGACCTAGGTAGTACTTGCTTGGCTCTCGACCCAAAAACTTGCATCTCTTTTGAAAATCTTGTGTCAAACATTTCACACACAGAGCTAACACAACCCACCACTTAAAAACAATTAAATATTTAAAATGCCCCCTAGTTTGGCCTTGGTGAGGGTCCGAGGTAGATGATTGATGTGAGTTCCCACCATCGAGAAGGAGGAAAATACCTCCTTTGAGGATGTGATGTCAACATGTTATCTCCTCGGCACTACTCTATATCTGTATTCCATATCTTTAGACGAATCATTAAGGAGCATTTTGGGGCTCAGGTGTCTTTGATGATGTTCTACCCATAGCGTTGCCGCAAGAGCCTGAGTTCACTTGGAGCCCCCCTTTACACCACTTTGTGTTTTGGGGTTGTAAGCTCCTGGGGAGTGTCTTGGACGGTGCTATCTTGAAGTACCGATGCTAGAGCCCCTTTGACGATTAGTAATAGGAATGATGATCCCGATGCATCTATATTAAGAGTGATCTAAGGTGAGGCATGAGGGAGCAATAAAAAAAGAAGTCAGAAAAACCAGAAAAAGTTTCAAAAACGCAACCGTATAAATATGCCATCTCACGAAAATGTTGGCCAATCATGAGCACTGACACTTGATACTTCATGGTTATACAAGATGCAGATCAGCTTCATGAGACAAGGAGGTCCTAACTGGAAAAATAGTTTCGGGTTATGTGAATTAAAAAAGGGCTAATTAGTAAATTCATGGAGACATTGGTCTTGATTAGTCTAACCCTTGGATCCAAAGACGAATCCAAACATTTTATCCCTAACAAATCCCATACCTTATTCTCAATCATCCAAAGTCCTGTAATATTATCTTCATTAAAAGTTAAAAAATTAGTTTTCCCTAAGGGACTAGCAAAACGCTAAGCATGGGGGTGTCATAAACACCAATTTATCATCATCCTTAACCTAAATATCACATCTACTTCCTAGATTTTCCAAACTACATTATGGTATTAGGTTGCATTTAGGCATTCTATAGTTTAGGCATGCATTGCATTATTTTCCCTTTCCTTTTGCTTTTATTTGCTTCCTATCATTGTTAGGGATGATCACACAGTGGAAATCACCCAAACCCTGGCAATGTAGAGTTAGAAGATGAAGATATAATCCATTACAGCTAGATCTCAGCTCTTTCCATCTCACCTGAGCTGGATTCCAACTCAATCCAACTCATCACAACTCTACTTAGCTCATGGGAGCTCCAATCAACTTAGCTTAGCTGCTACTCCTCAACTAGCTAAGCAAAGTCAGCTAAGAAGTCCACAAACAGCTCAGGCAGCTCCACACCAGCTTATGAAGACTCATGCTAGCTCAACTTAGTTGAGCTTGCCAACTAACCTAAGTTAGATAGCTTAGCTAGCTAGGGAGTCTTCATGGAGATCTAAACCAGCTCCCCTCAGCTCCAGAATAGTTGAGACAAGCTCAACTTAACTCAACCTACTCAACTTAGTAGATAGCAAAGAACTAGCTAGCCAAGCTAAGTATCTAAGATCCTTAGAAGACCTTCTTCAGCAACAGTCAGCTCCAAGCAGAATCAAAGCAGCTCAATCTCCCTCCTTGTAGCAAAACCTTAGCTCCTACCTCCACTCTACTACTAGCTAAGTGATTGCGCAGTAATCATAGGTCTTAATTGACCTAAATTAGGCTAGAACTTAGCATAAGTTAGGGTAATTCATGCATGTATAAGCATTATTTGCATCTTTACTACTTTCTTTCAGCTATGCATAAAATAATGCTATAATGTACTAATTAGGTGAAATATGACAATTACAGGTAATAAGCTGACCAGAAGCTAGATCAGAAGTTGGATCTGAAGCTGGAATAACTGGTGTTGCAGTAGAGTGAGAGTGGAAGACCAAGATTAGATGTAATAGATAATAATGTAAGTGAGTTAAGGTACGCTATTCTATTAAGTAGGAATTAAGCAATAAAATATGAAGAACTTAGGACCATCCTAACCCTAGGACAGCCTAGAAGCTTCCCCAAGCCTTAGCCACCCTTAGATTAGGTCACCACACCCTAGGAAACCTTAAAACCCAAATTTTAGCCTCTATCTGGACGTCCAGATGAGTTATTAGACGTCTAGAACCCTTAGCCAACTCCCGTACACCTTAAACCCACTTTTGCAGTGTTATTGGACGTCCAGACACTTAGACAGACGTCTAATTTTTGTAGAATACCAAAAACAAAACCTAAAATTCCTCTTGACTCCGATTGGACGTCCAGACAACAAGTCTGGACTCCTGATTTTTCACTATAAGATGTCTGACACTATTATTAGATGCCTAGAACTACCCTCCAGACCCTGTTTTGGGATTCAAGCCTTGATCTTGGATCTCTAGCTCCCTAAATCCAATTCTAACCCCCTAGGAACCTAAATTAAGGTGCCCTAACTATAGTACATCACCTCTAGACCTCCCTAAGGACATAATTAGGTCCTCACTAAACCTAATTGACTTGGATCATAGTCAATCTCTTCATTCTATTCAATTGGACTCATTGAGTCTAATTGAGCTCTGATCTCAGAACACATTGTCCAATTGGACTCAGTGAGAGTCCAATTGACCTAGAACTGACTTAATTGAGTTATTTTACTTTCAAATAAGTTTTCACACACACAATTAAACTTCTATTAAGTTTAATTGCACTTTACCTTAGTGAATTAGGGTTTACAACCCTAATTTAAGAACTACCTTGACCTAAACCCACTAGAACCTAACCTAATCAACCTAGCCACCTAAGTTTTGACCCACACACACCCGCACACACCATCCACTTGCAAATACCTAGCCTAGAGTTCTCTGGAACTCTCTACCATGTGTTGTTGCTGTGGATGCTAAAATTAGCAACCAAGGGCCATTCAATTTTTAGATCCACATTTGGTGGATCTAAAAACCACAACCCATCCTCTCTCTCTCACTCTCCCATGAGCTCCCACCATAGGCCTCTCTAGAGAATTCCATAATTCTCTAGAGAGATTCCCTTAGGTCTATAAAAAGACCTAAGGGGTAGCCATTTGCACCCATTCACTCTTGGCTTCCATTTAGCTTAGTTTCATTCCACATTCACTCCACCTCCATGCCCATGAGTAGCTTCACCATGGCAACCACCACCTCCATGCTAAGATGTTGGATCACTTCTCCAACCTCTCTCCAAGGGCTAGCGTAAGCACCATTGGCCGCCCCTCCTCCTCTCAACCAACTCAAAGGCCATTGGAGCCACCTCCGAATGCCCTTATTTCTGCTAGATTAGATTATAGTTCTTCTTAGATTTACATGCTTTATTTACTGCTTAATAGTGTAGCTATTTATTCTCCCCAAATGATTTATGCATAATCCCCCCTTAGATTCATGTATGCGATCATTTTCTGCTAGCTAGATTTGAATTTCCAAGCATTCCTCTATAAGCTTTCCATGAGCTTATTGCTGTAGCCACCATCTTGAATTGAATGATTGAAAATCCTTTTCTATATATATGTCTATGTGTTGAGAATCACCATGAGTTTAATGTAGTATATTTTGTGTGATTGAAGTTGCCTGCTTTTAATTACTATCTTTTGGCAACTAGCATGTCGTACATCAATATGTAAATCACCATAAACCGGCATGATATTTTAAGCAAGTAGAGTGAAAGAGATCGATTTCAAATCTGTATTTCCAAAAATGCCTCCCAGAGACAAACAACCGGGACTCAAGTCTTGTTATCTTTACAAATCATTTTTGACTAGCATTTTCGCGCACTATACTACGACGAGATCTCTATTTTCAAAACATGCACGAGAATCACCCTCTGTCAAATGGCACCGTTACCGATGAGGCAACATCATTTTTTATTTCGATCTTTTTAGCTATCACAGACAAATCTTCCTCTGCTTGTCTTGTGATGTGTAGGAAAATAGGAAAAATGAGAATCTGCACACACAACGAGCATAGATTAAAAAAATCAGGTGCAAACCTCATCTTAGATTAGGATTTCCCTTTTTGAACCCTAGGCTAGATTTATTTGAAAAAAAAATCCATTTTATTTTCGTAGAAATAAAATCAAAGAAAAAAAAAATCTAGGTAGTTAGATTAGGTTTCTTTTTGAATCCTAGGTTAGTTTTGAAAAAGCAAAAGAAAAAAATACTTTTGAAAATCCTTTGAAAAAGAAATCCTCCTTGAAAAAAAAAATTTCAAAAGTTTTTTTAAAAAAAATGTATTTTGGTGGGAAGTTTGAATTTCAAATTCAAACACCCTTTTAAAAGCTTCTCCACCACCCTCTGATTTTCAGCCAGAGTTCCCATTCTAATTTAAAAATTCAATTGCTAAAAAATTAGTGAATGAAAAATTCTAAAATTCAGGCTAGAGCTTCATTTCCAAATAATCTTTCAAATTGATAATTCATTTAAAAAAATTCCATGTACAAAATTTTTAAAAATTTGTAAAGTGCAAGGGAGCCAAATTGACTCAGATTTGAAAATTTTCAAAATTCCAAAACCAATTTCGAGCAATCCGCAAATCTGTTTTGACTAAAAATGGTGGGGTTTGAAAGTTGTTCTCATTGGCTTTAATTTCCATATTTTTCCTGAATTTTTGAAAGTCAGTTGGTACTGCTTCAATTTGAAAAATCGACCAGGGGTCAAAATTCCACATCTGACCTCTTGACATTCAAAAATCTCTAGAAATTCGGTTGAAATAGTAAAAATTATAAAAAAATATGGTCTAGAAAGATAATTGAAAAAGGAATCTACTTACAAAATTTTAACTTATTCTGATTCCAATTTTTATCTGAGAATTGGTTTTAATTTCATTGGTCTACTGAAGAAGAATGAATAAAAAACCCTAGAATTGCATGAACCCTAGGTTACATCTTTAGGGTTACAATCTAGAGACCACATTTGGGCTAACCTAGACTTTGTCAAGTCTAGTGTTTTGCCGGTGAGCTTGGTCACCATGTGGGCCACTCACCACAAACCCCAACTTAGGAAAAACAGGCTAAAATTAATTTTGAAACATGTAAGCAGCCCAAATTCGTTGTCATACTACTAGGTGTTTTCAATCTCTCTTGCCAAACCTGGTGACAAAGTCTGTGGGGTAGTGTCAAACAACCGTGGCTAAGGTGTAACAGAACCGTAGGCGTGAGCTGAAGGAAGAACCTTCCCCTTAGTCCCCTCGTAACCAGACTTGCTGGGTTAGCTTGAGAGGCGAGAATCACTTTCAGTCGGTTGCACGACGAATTTTTCTTTAGGAATTTGAACTTAAAACCAATAATCTGGTCATCCGATCATAAGGACCATCTGATTGATAGAACCTTAGTCTTGTCTGGCTTGGCTACACCAACCTAGGGGTTGGGTGGTGTATGCGAGGAAGGAGGTCACTCAGACCTTCACTGGTTGGGCCTTGGGAGCCTCACCCAAGGAGGCGAGTCACTTCACCTAGGACATCTTCTCCCCCACCCTCTTCTTCTATCTACTTAACCCTGGATCTGGACCTAATCAAGATCTAGAGGAGATGGACCCACGAGCTTATTTGAGAGCTCAACCTTGGGATCAGAACCCAATGTGGCGAAGATGACTTTTTGCTTCTCCTAATCCTTCTCTCGGGTTACCGAAATGGTTAACCCATATCCTAACCCTGGATATTATGACCCATACCAGCCGATCCCTCAAAGAACCACATCTTATAACCTAGGATATGGATTTTATACTCCTACTTCTCACCCATGGAATATGTGTAGACCTGATTCACCCCCTGGAATCCCTGAAGAACTACCGGTGCATATGCGACCGCATTACATAATACAGAGAGCTATAGCTAGCGCTAAGGAGAAGGTCGCATTCTACCTACGCGAAATCCAAGCTATCACTGAGCCGAACCAAAGACGAAGCTGGATTCTGTATCAACAAGCTGTGATGGAGCTCCTTTAGGGAACAACATGGATAACAAGGCTAATTGGACAAAATTGGGAAACTCAAGAACTACTACTTTTGAGATATCAAGTGAAAAATATCCTTGAAGACCTCGAAGAATCTGAAATGACTACACCGAACGGGCACATAGAAGATTTTGGGAGTAGATGTCGGAAGATAATTCAGGGGAAGAAGAATCCAGTTTGGATATGAGATAGGAGTAGGAAATATTCAGAATGGGTTCGTCTGAGAACTCCATTCAAGAAACTGAGGAAAGGACTAATATCTCCTGGACTGAGCCACAATCGGATTATCCTGGATCCTGGGAGATACCTCTGGGGTTAGATAACCCAACCATAACAAAGGAAGTAGATCCATCTGAGGATATGGATATTGAGACAAACATTACATGTGACACCACTGATTAGTCTAGGCCACTTCCCATTGTAGGTGAACCTGTGCTAGAGCCAACATCTTCTGACTTGCACTCTTCTTCTTTCACCTACATACCTAATTCAAATTTTATAGATTCTGAGCTGATACTTTCTATCCCTGATCCTGACATCCAAAGACTAGAAGTAGCTATGGATGTTTTGACAGAAGAAATGGTTATGCTACCTGAGGTAGGAATTACTAAGGAACCCAATGCATATGAGGGTGAAGCTTTGAGTAGAATGAGCTGGGGATGCACCTACCATCCTAGTCAATCTAATGGATGGCTCGACTCTGAGCCTGAAGAGTCAGCCTCCGATGAATCATAGATGAGTACTGATAAGGATTTCAGTGACCTCCCCACTGATCTTTTACTTTCATGGATACCCCCATATGATCCAGAACTTGGGGAGGACATGATCTTTGATGTCAATTATCATTATGAGGATCTCTATGACTCAGACTTTGGTTCTGAGATGCATGTTGATCTACTCCCTCAGCAACTTCCTACTGAATTGTGGGACATGATAAATTAGCTGAATCAACATCATGATCCCCCCTCTGATTATCCTCTATTTTCCACCACCACTCCACACTTTCTTATAGCTAGACTTTTTGGAGATGGGGTGCATAATCAGCTGGTTCGCATCTCTGGACCACTGATTCTAGGAGCATATGAGTACATCTTTCTCTTAATCTTAACCTGCTCTTTTGTAAGAACTAATACATCTGATTGAGTTTTCACCCAGCTGGAGGCATTAAACTCAGCATCTACCTCACATTCTACCATCACCCTATACGTAACCATTTTTATACATATCATATTTTTTTTAAGCATATTTCTCTTGCATATTGCATAATGCATACTGTCAAGTTGGCCGGTGCTAAATGTTAAAATTTTAGGAGCAATTCCAGGTGAATTCTACCCATTTACTCCTTGCTGTACTTATTTTCATTTATATTCATGCATGACGACATGCAAGAACTTAGGAATGGGGGGGGGTAGATACGACAAAACTGAAAATTTTTATGCCAACATTTAGGAAAATCCCAGAGCTGCATGTCAAACATACTTTAGGACCCTAAATAAAAGAACAACTGACTCCACCTCCAATGCTCACATTGGAGCTAAAAATCATCCGCAACATCCACTTATGACTTACCCGCTCACCTTTTGTTCTAAATTTAGGGTCAAGCTGAATGTAAGACGAAAGGGAAAATTTCATGAAGTACAAATATAAGAGGTTACTTGCTTATAGCATATATACATAGTGCATCCATGAATAAGATTATCCTATTAAGAAAATGCATTAGGGATTTTATTCTTTAGTTGATTCCTGTAATCTGGAATCCAGTACAATTTTTCACACACACGTAGAATTTGCAATGGATTCACGGTGAAGGCTAATAAACATCCTTAGTCTGTCGAGAAGAAGTAGTGTCTCTTCTCCTAAACCCCAGGATAGTGTTTTGGGAGTCAGGCAGATTTTCTTCCAAAAATCCACCAAATAGTGTGAGATGAGAGTAGAGTGTATTGGTGCTCTAAGACTAGTGCAAGGAATCCAGAATCCTAGATAATTAGGTGATGAAACTCAGAGATTAGGCATAGTTTTCTCTCTCGGCTCCTACGCATACATTTTTGTGCGAAATTTGAGAGCCACCAAATAAGGCAAATATGCAGAGAGTGAGTTTTAATAAAACTAGGGCTAAGGTAGATGGTTACGACCATTCTTTACGAAATCCTTAGCTGAAGGAGGCTATTGATGTCAAGGTCAGAAATACACCATCCTATCCGTCTCTCTTGGTGGTGTGAGTAGGCACTTCCACCAAATAAGCCACCCAATGTATCTTGAGTACCACCAATCCCTAATAATGCCTACTCAATAAAGTTCATGAATGTATGCTAGCTTGTGTTGTGTTGAAAAAAATATGAAGAAAAAGAGAGAAAAGAGAAAAACAAAAAGAAAGACAAAGAAAAAGAAGAAAAAAAAAATTGGAAGAAGAAAAGAGCAGAAAAAGAGTTTGTGAATATTTAGTATTTATTTCATTTGCATTGAGGCAATACCACCAAATAATTTTGAGATCCACCAAATAAGTCCTTAACCTACTTTTTTATGTTTTTGACCGCCCAAATACTAGTTGAGGAATTCCGACTTAGTGTTAGGGTTATGAAAACTCAATTAAAGTGTTAATGCCAAGTGAGACCACCAAATACAGGTCATACGTGTGAATCTAGTGAGATTGTGAACTCTAAGAAAAAGAAAGAAAAGAAAAGAAAAAGAGAAAGAGAAAGAAATAATGAATACAAAAGGAACCAGAAGAGAGCATAGCTTTTCTCGTCTTTCTCTGAGTTGAGCTACTTGATAGTCCGAGAATCTAGATTCTGAAATACTAATCTTTATGTAGCACCAAGTGAGAGTGAGCCACCAAATAAACACCTGTATCCCTCAGACATCCTCTACCCAAGCTTAAAGCTGGGGTGGAATTCATAGAATATGTTGAATAGCCCGAGGGAAGAAGTCCACCTATCCCGCTAGAATTTTTACTAGGGGTCAAGTATAGGCTTTAGAGGTGAATTAGTTTTTCACTCGAATCAGTTGCAAAAGCTACATAGCTACACTTTCACGATTGTCTGGATTTCTAGAGCATAGGATGAAAACAAAAAGGAGAAAAATCTCTATGCATACACTTGATAAAATAATCAATCCCTTAGGGACCCTTCGGTGAATAATTTAGTCTTGCATTTGCTAGGGACTAGCAAGATTTAGGCATGGGGGTATGATTGCGCAGCAATCATAGGTCTTAGTTGACCTAAATTAGGCTAGGACTTAGCATAAGTTAAGGTAATTCATGCATGCAAAAGCATTATTTGCATCTTTACTACCTTCTTTTAGCTATGCATAAAATAATGTTATAATGTACTGATTAGGTGCATTATGACAATTACAGGTAATAAGCTGACCAGAAGCTAGATCAGTAGCTGGATATGAAGCTGGAATAACTGGTGTGGCAGCAGAGCTGGAGCAGAAGACCTAGATTAGATGTAATAGATAATAATGTAAGGGAGTTAAGGTATGCTATTCTATTAAGTTGGAATAAAGAAGTAAAATATGAAGAACGTAGGACCATCCTAACCATAGGACATCCTAGAAGCTTCCCCAAGCCTTAGCCACCCTTAGATTAGGTCACCACACCCTAAGAAACCTTAAAACCCCAATTCTAGCCACTATCTGGATGTCCAGATGAGCTATAGGACATCCAGAACCCTTAGCCAACTCCCGCACACCTTAAACCCATTTCTGCAGTGTTATTAGACGTCCAGATACTTGGTCAGACGTCCAATTTCTGCAAAATACCAAAATAGAACCCAAAATCCCTCCTGACTCTGATTGGACGTCCAGACAACAAGTTTGTACTTCTGCTTTTTCACTATAAGACATCTGACACTATTATTAGACGTCCAGAACTGCCCTCCAGACCCTGTTTTGAGATTCAAGCCTTGATCTTGGATCTCTAGCTCCCGAAACTCAATTCTAACCCCCTAGGAACCTAAATTTAGGTGCCCTAACCGTGCTACATCACCTCTAGACCTCCCTAAGGACCTAATTAGGTCCTCACTAAACCTAATTGACTTGGATCATGGTCAATCTCTTCAATCTATTTAATTGGACACATTGAGTCCAATTGAGCTCTGATCTCAGAACACACTCCAATTGGACACAGTGAGAGTCCAATTGACCTAGACCTGACTTAATTGAGTTATTTTACTCTCAATTAAATTCTCACACACCCAATAAAACTTGTATTGAGTTTAATTGCACTTTACCTTAGTGAAATAGTGTTTACAACCCTAATTTGAGACCTACCTTGAACTAAACCCACTAGAACCTAACCTAATCAACCTCGCCACCTAAGTTCCGACCCACACACACCCACACACACCATCCACATGAAAATACCTAGCCTAGAGTTCTCTAGAACTCTCTACCATGTGTTGTTGCCTTGGTTGCTAAAATTAGCAACCAAGAGCCATTCACGTTTTAGATCCACATTTGGTGGATCTGAAAACCACCATCCATCCTCTCTGTCACTCTCCCACGGGCTCCCACTATAGGCCTCTCTAGATAATTCCATAATTATTTAGAGAGCTTCCCTTAGGTCTATAAAAAGACCTAAGGGGTGGCCATTTGCACCCATTCACTTTTGGCTTCCATTTAGCTTAGTTTCATTCCACATTCACTCCACCTCCATGCCCACGAGTAGCTTCACCATGGCAACCACCACCTCCACGCCAAGATGCTGGATCACCTCCCTAACCTCTCTCCAAGGGCAGGCCTAAGCACCATTGGCAACCCTTCCTTCTCCTCTCAACCAACTCAAAGGCCATCAGAGCCACCTCCAAATGCCCTTATTTTCGCTAGATTAGATTATAGTTCTTCTTAGATTTACATGCTTTATTTACTGCTTAATAGTGTAGCTCTTTATTCTCCCCCATTGATGCATGCATAATCCCCCCTTAGATTCATGTATGCGATTGTTTTCTGCTAGCTAGATTTGTATTTCCAAGCATTCCTCTATAAGCTTTCCACGAGCTTAATGTTGTAGCCACCATCATGAATTGAATGGATGAAAATCTTTTCCTGTATATAAATCTATGTGTTGAGAATCACCATGAGTTTATTGCAATATATTTTGTGTGATTGAAGTTGCCTGCTTTTAATTACTATCTTTTGGCAACTAGCATGTCGTACATCAATAAGTAAATCACCATAAATCGACATGATATTTTAAGCAAGTAGAGCGAAAGAGATCAATTTCAAATCTGCATTTCCATAAATGCCTCCCAGAGACGAACAACTGGGACTCAAGTCTCGTTATCTTTTCAAATCATTTTTGACGAGTGTTTTCGCACACTATACTACAACGAGATCTCTATTTTCAAAACATGTGCGAGAATCACCCTCTGTCACTAAGCTATCTTAGCTAGCAATGCTAATCTCCTACTCCTCTCTACTATCATGACCGACTACCTCTTAAGCTAGCTCCACCAAAAACCACCTCCCCTTCCTCCTTACTTGGCGCCAACATAACCACCACTCACACCCCTTCTTTTGTCACCAAGTAGAGGCACCCATTAGCCCCACAAGCTCCACCAAAAAACCCCTTCTGAAAACCCTATTTTTGCACCAAGTGAATCCCTCAATCTGCACCCTGCATCTAACCCATAAAGTTGTCCCTACCCTTGATTTTTGGTGCCAAAACAACCTTCTAGAACCCTTCTCCTTGGTGCAAAAAACCACACATCCTTCCACCCTTGGCCACCCACCAAGGGTGGTTGATAAAAACACATGAATTCATGATAAAATGCTTATTTATGATAGTTCCTAGGCTTAGCATTGCATATCAAGTTGTAAATATTGCATAACATCCATTGCTGGGCATTTATAATAGTTGTGTATTATGTACATTAATTCTCCCATTTTCTATGGACAGGAGGTAGTGCGACATCTTTACGGGTTTTGGATGAAGAATCTGATGATACAGATGAATCCAGAGTGATGATCGCAGTCCATCAATGCAAAAATCACCCTGATCAGAGCTCCATAGCACCCTCTAGAAAAAGAAGATGGACAACCCAGATGGCACCACGTGGCACCATCCAGGCTGCCCCACCTGAGCCATCGCATTCCCAGCCTCGCCACAAGAAGTGATCCTAGCTGTTGGATCTCAATCCAATGGCTGAGACACATGCTCCCACGGTTGAAGGGCACCCAATGTCAAGCAGCTCAAGGAAGGATTCGCCTCGACCATTGGATCTTCATCCAATAGTCAAGGCATGCGCCACTGCACCACCTTCCACTCAACAAAGTAGCACTTTGGCGAAAGGGTGAAGCCACAATCCACTGCACCTGCTACAGCACTAGCTGAAATAGGGTCGCTCGATCTTGATCGAGCGGTCGAGATTCTTCATGTGCAATCTGACGCAGCCCATCAACATGAGGATGCATGGCAGATCGCACGTGCGCAATCAAAGGCGCTCACTTAAGTCTATCGGATGCACTGTTGACTGTTGGACCTCCGCGAGGGCGTGATCCGTGCGCATTCAAAGCAGCGAAGGTGTGATTCGTGGGCATCTCTTGGTCGTGCAATGCTTCATACGATGGTTGTCAACGCATGCTCTAGCGGTGCAAGATTCAAATGCAAGTGAGTGAACATTCCCTACTCGCGATCTCAGCCATCCACGCTCGATCCAACGGTTGATGATCGATGTGCCCTATGTCGGCAGCAGTCGTGCTTCCAAGCACCAGCCATGGCACGTGAATGCTACAGCAACACCTTCGGCACATGTTGCTAAAGACCCGTGTGTGCAAGCCACCTCCATTCCACCACTATATAAACACCGCTACACCTCCCATTCCTCTTCATCTCTACCTACTCTACTCCCACCTATTCCTAAGCTCTAGTAGCCTATGAAAGCTCCATTAGAGCTTACTCTCAAGCTCTAAAGGCCTCTTATTAGTGTAATATTCCTATTTCCTACCAAATATTCATCCTTCATCCCACCACCTTCATAGGTTGCCTTGGAGCCATCCTCCCACCTCCATTCTGGTAGAAGATTGCCTTCGTCTCCTTACCTCCATTCCAGAGCTTCAGTGAAGCATTCCTCTACTCAACGTCCTCCTGCATCTCACCTCCTTCATCCAAGCTTCCACCAAGCACCGTCGTCTCGCTGAACAGCCGATCCGGGAGATTTTCTCTCACCCCTATCTCTTTTATGCTTTCATAGATTATTGTAAAAAACATTGGAGTGATATATCATATTTGTTTCATCTCATTTTGTGAACTTATCTTGCTTGTCTTTTTATTTCAAAAACACAAAAATAACAAAACCTCAAAATACCAAAAAGAAATAAAACGAAGCACGATTTTCAAATAAAGTAAATGTTGCCACCTTGTGTTTGACCTAGGACTCCCTTGGAGTTTTGATTATAAATTGTATTTGATAGATGCATTTTGTGAGCTACGACGATGGGTGCTCCAAACCCCAATTTTAATTTAGGAAACACGGCTCATCAGTGGTCAACCATCCATAACCACCACCACCACACCATTTTAGGTTGGCACCACTTATCCTAGCCCATAATCTCATAACCACCCACAAAAACCTAATCCTAGCTCTCCATTACATCCATGCCAACTCCCTCTCCTTCCTTTCCTATATAAACCCACATTATACCACCAGAAAAAGGATCTTTGACTTACATAATTCACTACCTAGAAGAAAAGAAAAATGAGGGAGAGAGGGAAAGAAGGTGTGTGGCGTCGAGCAACAGGAGGAGACGATGAGGAAGTGGCTAGGGTTGGGGATGGGGGCGAGTAGAAGACTTGGAGATCGAGAAATTAGAGGAGGGAGAGTGGATGGCAGCCGCATGAAGGTAGGTCTTCTAGATTCATTCCAAGAGGGGGCTAGAGGAGATCCAATGGAGAGGTTTTGTGTTTTAGATGCAGACGAAGAGATCACATGGATGCAGTGTGTAGAAATCCCCTCATCTATCTAGCATGTGGGGGTGAAGGTCACAAGCGTGACTTGTGCGCAAGGGTGAAGTCGCCGCACACAAAGAAGATCCCTCCGCACCCAGAACAGGAGGTGATGGAGCCCTGACTACCCCTACTGCCGGCACTTGGTAGTCACATGATTGATGTGGAGATTCCATTCTTTGAGGATATTGTCTCTGCAAAGATCATGCTGAGGGGAGCACTGATAGGTGAGGTCATGACTGGCAATCCCTTTATCGGGAGGTTTCAACAACTGGTGAGTTCCCTTACCCTTGTGTCATCGGGCTGGAAGGTGGCAGTGTTATCCCAGACTTGCTTTCTTGTGTTTGGTCTGGGGATGATAGATGTGGAAAGGCTACGCTTTCGATTGAGTTCTTTCGAGAACATCAATATGCTGAGGAGGCTGGTCTCCCCCTTTGATGGGGCACTTCCTGAACGTCCCCCTCAGAGAATGGGAACTAGAAGGGTGATTCTTGAGATCAAAGGGTTACCTCTGCACTTGAGATCTAGAGGGGTGGTTGCCAAGATGGTTGCAGGCTTTGCATCCGTCTATGAAGACTCTAAAATCACAATTGGGGAAGGTGATGCCTGTTCACTTCAATTTGAAGCTAAAGTCTTTAAAAGTGGGTCACTGCCAAATAGAATCATTCTCAGGTGTGGGGGCTCCTCGTGGCTCATTCATTTATCTGTGGTTGGGTAGGATTCTGTGTTACGAGAACAGGGTCATTTTAAGATGTTTGTTGTAAGATCTAAGGAGGCACAACAGGTTCAACTGGTGGGTCGTGAGTCTTTAGATGAGGCCTCTGAATCAAAGAGGAAGGATTGTCACAAGGAAACCTCAGAGAGGGACATAATGACTATGGATGCTGATACTGCCTTGGGGTGTGGCAACCAAACCCTTATGGCCAAAGGCAAGGCTCTACGGCTGATGCTAATGTCTTAGAGAGGGACTCAAGCAATTCTACTAGTAATGAGGAGGTACAGTAGGGTATGGCAATTGTAGTCAGCAGTGGTAGAAGTGCCCTTGAGGAGGTGAACCAAGTGCAATTCTCTGTTCCTAATTAACTAAAGATTGGGAAAGGGACAAATCAGAAAATGGGGCCTAGGCGCTCCCCTTACATGCTCAGAAGGTGAAGGAAGGAGAACTTGATTCCTATAGTGGAGGAAACTGTTGCAAAGTTGATCATGGTTGAGTATGTGGATAATTGGCTCAAGGGGATCAGCCATGCAAGGGATGAGAGTTCTAACGTGGAATGTGTGTGGGTTGCACAACAACGTGAGAAGGGCATCTCTAATCAAATATCTTGTTGAGTGGGAAATTGATTGTGCTCTCATTCAAGAGACACACTTGGAGGAGGAAAGTGGCCTTGTCTAGGACTCTCTAAGACTGTCTGGGATAGCAGATTGTGTGGGGAAGGCTACAGCTGGCAGGTCTGGTGGGATGGCCTTATGGTGGAAAAAATCTTGCCTTAAAGTAACTGAAGTCCTTCTTAACAGACATGTACTTACTTGTAGATGTCAAAAGCTTCAAGGTGATCTAGATTGGTTTATTTCATGCATCTATGGACCTTGTGCAGCTGCTGATCGGGTAGAACTTTGGGAAGGCCTATCAACAGTGCATCAAAGAGTCCAGGAGGTACCGTGGCTTGTTGGTGGTGATTTCAACTGTCCTCTTTCAAATGGTGACAGACCTGGGGGTAGATCTGATAGTGCAATGGATGGATTCCAATTGGCTGTGCAGAGATTGGTATCACTGAATACCCTGTCAGTGTGGCGGAGTTCACTTGGAGAAATGGCAGTTGACAAACATCAAGGCTGGACATATTCTTTGGCAACCCAAGCCATTTGGAGAGATTCCAACTATCGTCTACTATGAGCCTTGACAGGCTATTTTCTGACCACACACCAATTGTGTGGGATAGTGAGGTGAATGTTGATTTGGGATCATACTTCAAACTTAAGATGTCTTGGTTTAGGGAGGAGGGTTTTGCTGATATGTTGTCCAGCTGGTGGCAAAACAAGGCAGTGAGTGGCTCAGCCACACAGTAGCTTGCATCTAAGTTAGCAGATATGCACTCTATGCTAAAGGAATATGGGCAGTCAGTGGCAGCCATCAGAGAGTAGAAGAGGGTTGAGGCACTAGTAGTGATCCAAAGACTGGATCTAAAGGAGAGCAGGCAGGCTTTGAGTATACAGGAGCATGAATGAAGACAATATATGCAGCAGGTCATTGGGGTGGAGGACCTAAAGAAAGAAATGGACTGGTGTAAGAGATCTAGACAACTGTGCCTCAAGGAAGGTGATGCCAATACAAAATTCTTTCATCTTGCTGCCAGTTCTAGGAGGAGGTTTAATCTCATTTCATCTATTAAAATGGGTGAGAGAACCATTACATCTACCAATGAAATCAAATGTGAAGCCAGCCGGTATTTTAAACAGTTAACCAAGGCTGCACCAAGAGGTTCATGGAGGATGGCTTCGGCTAACTTCCCAAGTGTCAGCAATGATCAGATGGCCATGTTAGTTGCTCCTATTTCTGAACAAGAAATAGTGAAAGCAATCAAAGATTTGAATAATAAGGGAGCTCCTAGACCGGATGGGGTTCAGGTCTTCTTTTACAGAGAAATGTGGAACGTTCTTAAGAAGGATGTGATGGATGTTATACATGAGTTTGAAATGGGCAACTTTGGTTTTGAAAGACTGAATAAGTCCTATTTGTTTTTGTTACCAAAGAAGTTAGGTGGGGAGAATTTTTCAAATTATTGACCCATTGCTTTGTCGAACTCCATCTATCTTATTATCAGCAAGATTTTAGCCAAGAGAATTCGTGATGTATTACAAGATCTGATTATGCCTGTCCAATCTGCCTTTCTACCTGGGAGGTCTTTGCAAGAATCTTTCATCATGGCGCAAGAGATGGTAATGGGGTGGCATAGGCGAAATCCAAGGCTTTCATATGGAAAGTTGATTTCACTAAGGCCTATGATTCAATCTCCTAGCCGTACCTTTGGGAAATTCTTAAAAAGAGAAAATTCCCCCTCTGTCTGATACAATGGGTGAAGAGATGCACCACGACTGCTTCCTACTCCCCTCTAATAAATGGGAAACCATGTCGAGCCTGGATTCAGCCTCAGTGTGGGGTAAGGCAAGGTTGCCCACTAACCCCCCTGATCTTCAATCTTGCAGTGGATACATTGGCAAGATATGCATGCAAACTGGTAGCTGATGGGTTGATAAGGGGATACTCTATGACTAACAATAGGGCATTGGCCCCCATTCTTCAATATGCGGATGACACTATGTTTTTTGTGGAAGGTGGGTAGAGGGAAGCGCAAGTGCTATACTATATGGTTAAATTTTTTTGTGAGATTTCTGGTTTAAAACTTAATGGAAGCAAGTCCTCCCTAGTTTGCTTTGGTATGAATGGTATAAACCAAAATGACCTCTCCACCATCCTAGGCATGCCTATGATATCACTACCTGTTAAGTACTTGGGTTTACCTCTGAACTGCACAAAACTGAGGAAAACAGATTGGTCCTTTCTATATGAAAAGGTGGCTACGAAATTAGAGGGCTGGAGTAGTCTCTACTTATCGAAAGGAGGGAGGTATATTTTACTAAATTCTGTCGTCACATCCATTCCAGTCTTTTTCTTCTCTGTCCTTAGAGCCCCAAAATCAATTTGGAAAAAACTTGACGTGATGCACAAGAGGTTCTTCTGGAAAGGGGCTTCTCATCAAGGTGCCTTCCTCCAACCTGTAAAGTGGGACTCAATTTGTTTGCCAAAGAGGTATGGTGGCTTGGGAATCAGGCCTCTCAAAGAATTTAATGATGCCCTGTTACTGAAATGGGTTGTTCGGCTGCTTCAATGAGAAAAAAAATGTGGACAGAGATCATCCAGGATAGCTATGGGGTGGCCAATGATGAGAAGAACAGCCTAAATCCTCATAAGCCATCTCCTTTCTGGTCATCTGTGGTGCGTGCCTTGGCAGATAATTGGAGTCTATTCAAGTCTGTCTTAGGAGATGGGAAAAGCTTCAAATTTTGGTTGGAAAAATGGTTGCCTCGTGGGGCGATAAAATATAGGTACCCTCTTGCATTTTCAACTGCTACTGATAAAAATGCTTTGGTATATGACTACTGGGACACGGCCTTTGACAATTGGGGTTTCAACAATGAGGTGGGGAATGGTCATGAAACAAGAACACGAATAGAAAATGAATGTCTTATGCAGGAACTTGCTGCATTCAAACCCACACCTGAGGAGTGCGACACATACAAGTGGGAGGGAACGTTCTCCTCAGCAGCTGCCTATAATAAGCTTATCAAGTCATCCAGAATGGCTGAAGTTGATGAGATTGGGAAAAAGCTATGGAAATTGAAGGTACCATTGAAGGTACAAATTTTTTTGTGGTTATGCAGAAGAGATGGCCTGATAATGGGAGATTTGAGGCATAGGAGAATGGGCACCCCCGCTCACTTCTGCCATTTGTGTGGGATGCATAATGACTCCAGTATTCATATTTTTTCCACTTGCATGATTACAGATTGTGTTTGGAGGAAGGTGTGTAGGGAAACTATTCCCATGTGGGAAAGTCTTTGGAGTTCCTTCTTGAGGGTGAATATGCCATATTTGCCCACGGTGGCAGTATTATGGTCGGTGTGGAGAGCTAGAAATGAGAGTTTGTTTCAGGAGAGTCCAGTGAATGTGGATAATATTGTCAATAATTGCTGGAATCTCATACACCAATGCATGTAATTTTTTTGCTATCTTTTAGTCAATAAAAGCTCTCCTGGATTACTATCGGTGATTTGATAGCATTCCTTTTCAGCTTAAAAAAATAATTCAATACCTAGAAGCACCCTAAATTCGGCCAAGAATGGAGAGGAGAGAACAAGATTAAGGAGGTAAACCTTGCCTCCTTGGTGCCTTCTTCTTCTTCCCTTCTTCCTTTGTCGAAGCCAAGGATCAACCCTAAGGATGATGACCAGGCAAAGGAGAGTTCAAGGTGGTGAATGTCCACCTTAGAGAAGATAGGAGGAGGATACCAAGAGCATGAGGATCTCTCTTCATAGCATGTGAGCCATTGCACTTGGAGCGAGAGTATCTTCACCACTTGGAGAATTAATTTTTATTCATCTTTCATTCCTTCTTTTACATTAGCTAGTTGTTGTTTTTATTGTAACATGCATTTCTCTATAAGTACTCTATTTTTTTTAGCAATACAAAAGATCCATTTGTTGCCTTTCAATTTCTATGCTCTTAATTTTTAGTGCTTTCCTTTTAGTACTTAGTGCACTACACACTTCTCTCCCAATTACTTGATGGGAACACCATTATGAGCTATAAATAGCTTGATTTAGTCTAAAAAGGTTGATAAATGCTCCTACATATCCATCAGAAGGTCCTAAGGGCATATTATTCAGTTTTTAAAAGAAGAGAAGAATACAAGGTTATTTATGCAAAACTAATAGCATTCCACAGATACAGAATAACCACAGGGTATTTTAGGGGCTTATTAAAGGTCATATGGTCATTAATGTCTAATAAGTTGGTCCATATAGAACAAAATGAGTTTTCACGCATTTCAAGAATTCATGGACATCTGAAACCCTAAAAATAAACCCGCTTAAATAACTGAAGTTTTGGTCAAGATAAAATTTATCTAAACCTTCTAAAAATCATAGAAAAATATTCGCTAAGGTTTGGTACCCTTGATTTGACCATCTGAACCCAATTTAACCTAAAATAGAGTCTTAGATAGACAATTGTCGTAATCTGGATTTTTGAATAAATTACCTAGTCAAACATGGTGAAAACTAAAATCCAACTTCACCATTAAATTCCTTGGGTCAAAATTAGGTCTTTACCAAAATTTGGGCCCAATCTGAGATCATTTCGACCTAGTTTGCATTTTGGTCCAAGTCTGACTCTTACTCTATCGATAGCCCCTCAGCTCTTGAAATCCTTGCAAAATGCCCCCTAACTTCTTCACCTTCTTTGCAAAGTAGTCCTTACTGCCATTGGAGGTCAACCAACCTCCATGCAAGCTTTGACCAAATGAAATCTTACTAAAACCTTAATCAAATCCCACCAAATTTGGTGGGATTGATGTTCACACCAAGGGAAACCTATTGGGATCAATTTCGACTACTAACTCTCTCTAATTTGCGTGTGCAAACCCATGAAATCAGTGGGGTTCTTCTTGAATCCCGAGCAAGCTATGGAACTTGTTTCTTATTCTCCAAGCTCTCCTAAGCCCTATAAAAAACCTCCCATCCCTGCCTTACCTCCTTAGCAAGAAATAGAGCCAAAAAACACCTTTTCTTCCTCAACCTCCAGCTCGCTCCACCTCAATCCAGCAACTCTCCACCTCCGGCCTCTTCGTCGACTGCCACATAAGATAGGAAGTCGGCTCCCCTTCCCCACGTCTTTCTGCACCTCTCAATCCCTCCATTGTCATCGTTTTACACCTCTGGAGCACCTTTGTCTTTGGCACCAGCCTTACCAGACCCGGTGCCTCCTCCACCACCTTCGTCTGCTACTTAGTCTCGATGACTCCTTGTCATATGCTCATCACCATCGTATTATCACCACTTCGAATTGACCCCTCACGTGCTCCCACGCCTCCATCTCCCACATCGCCGACATACCTTCGGCGAGACATTCCCGCTGCTATAGACCATCTCTCCTCCTGCCACCAAGTCAGCGAGCGTCACCTCGCTCCACTGATCAAAAGCCTTAAAGAAATTTGGGGATTTGATCCCTTATTCGCCCTGCCGAATAACCCAACTTCCACCACCGTTCTCCACCTTCACCAACCACATCCAACCACTCGCACAGCACACCACTGCCACCACCACCTTCGCCGCACCTGTGTGCATCTACTGAGCTATTTTGATGAGGCCATTAGGCCATTTTTGTGCTTTCAGGTACACAGGTCATTGCCACCAGTGACGAAGCTGCTTCGAGCAAGCTCGAAGCATGTTATTGCAATAGTTGCTCCATTTCCACCCCCAGGCAGAGAAGAAGGCTTCCAGGAAGATGCCCAGGCCTTCAATTGGGACCTTTAACTGATCCCTCACCCTTAATTTGACCAGCCCTCAGTCGCTGCTTGCACGCAGAGAATAGCAGCCAAGATAGTCCCACATCATGGGATCTCAGACGTGCCGCAGTGCGTAAATTAATTTTCTACATCTAACTCCTCGGCCAGTACACGAGGGGTCAGGTTCGTCATGCACCCTCACCCGCTTAACCTGCCTAGTGCCACTGCTCACCTACAATCACGTTCATAGGCCTACACCCAGATTTGGTTATTGTTCCTACCCGATTAGTCGGTTAACCCCGGGTCTTTGAGAGAGAAGAGAAGGAAAGAGAGAGAGAGAAAGGGGGGGTTTTGCCTCGCTCTCTAACACTCTAACACTTGAAAAGAAGAGGCCTTTGCCTCTGTGTGTGACTTGTTGAGGACTTGAAGAGAGTAGGAAAAGGAAGAGCTGAAGAAGAACAGCTCTCTATAGAGGACTGTAGGAGGTGATATTCAAGTCATCTGATTTGAGCATTCGATGTCTGATTCCACCAATTTGTGCTTCTGAAGCTATACTGCTTACTTACCTTGTGTGGAATTAGTTGGTTGATACTGTGCACTTATTTGGTATTACTGTATAAGGGTAATTGGTGATTTAAATCACCATTTTACCCCAATATTTTTGCACATTGCTTCTGATTCTCATATATATATCATTCTTGCATGGATTTTTCATTATAAATTGCTCATCTTTGTGGTTATATTGTAATGTTGAGATTAATTTCAATACTTGCTCCCAGTGAACACCTTGGACTTTAAAATTCGAGTATAAATTATATTTGTTTTCGTGTGATTTTGACTATCCTACGACGAAGTATTTTAAAACATTGATTTCGCACATTGACAATTTTGCACCGTTGCTGAGGAGCAACATGCAATTTGATCTCTTGATTACAATTCCTGACTTGATACTAACTTACTCTATTTGTTTGGTTGTGATCTGTGTAAGAGAAATTCATTGAGAAGAACGACCGCACATCAAACACTCCAAGGGTAGGTAAATTTCATTCCCTTTTTCTTTAAAAGCCCCTGAATCTGAGAAGAGATAAAAAGAGGAGAAAAAATCAATTAGAATCAACTTGCTTTTCATATTTAGAATCATTTATCACAAGTTTCCATATTTCATTCATTTCTAGAAAAACCCTAATCTTGATTTCTGCACCTATTTAGGGTTTAAGGTATCTAGGGCCACTCACCTTCTTAATTGAGCCCTAGGTACCAAATTTGGACAGAATTAATTAGACCAATTAGAGCCAAATTAGTGTTTCCATTTCAAGGTTTTAGAGGCACATTTTCTTAAAACAAAAGAATCTACTCTCCAAAAGTGTGTGTCCTAAGCCTTGATTGAAAGTACCTAAATAAGCAAACCCTAAAATAAAAGTGCTAAAAACATCACTTCAATCCTAAAATTGGGACCTAATAATCAAGGACAAATACAGGGAAGTTGACCCACCATGCAGGGTCGACCAATCTTCACATTAGGTCACCATTCACAAATTCATTCTAAAGTTCAAATGAAATCCTAAGCACCCTCTCTCTAAACTTAAAATTGGTAGACTTAAGGGGTCAAGTTATCCATCCTGGTCTACCTGGATCCGCGGTGACAAGGAAGATAGGGTGGGGGAAACCCTATAACCTGTGGGGACGCTCTACCGTGTAGGGGTCTTTGCAGGACTCTCCCTTCCTGGCTGGCCAGGTAATTCTCAGGTGAAAGACTTCGTGATCTAGAGTTATCATCTGCCACAAACCTCTATAGTCATCCAAAAATCTTTGGGTGTCTTGATTGGGTCCATCACACCTTCTGTCTCTCATCTATTCCATCGATGTATGTCCAGGAGGAGGTCCTTAAGACCACCGTTGAGGCCTCCACTAGTTTTCCACTCTCATCCAGGCGAAGCCTCAACTTCTTTGTCTATGCAACTATCCAATCACATCGATATCTCTTCCAACTCCTACACTTCTGAGCCCGAATCTCCAGCCATAGCCATGGATCATCGAGAACAACCTAACATTGGACCTGATGTAAACACATTTACACTACTTAAAATGTCTATTTATGCATGTTCTTAAGCATAGGATTGCATTTCATGATATAAATATTGCATAACATGCATCATCTCGCATTTAGAGTAGTTTGAATAAAATGGAGGTTAATTGTCTCCTTTTATGTGCTTGGACAGGGCAAACATTTTATCGGGGCCTCAGATCAAAGATCCAACTGTATGGATATGATCATGGCGACGATTGGAGTTCAACGACTCTAAGATCGCCCTAATCAGGCATCCGTAGCATCAGATAGAGACCGGGGAACCCTAGAAGATCAAGGGCCATGATGGTGTAAATCCACACTTCAGATGACAAATCCAACCGCACGGATGAATTCGGATCGATGATCGCAGCCTAATGACACAAAAATCGAGTCAATCTGACATCCGTGGCACCATCTAAAACTTCCAGAAGATGGACGGCCAAGATGGCGCCACGTGGCGTCATCTTATCCACCCAAACGACCGCTGGCATTTTGTGAAGGCCCCCGCCCAATCGCTCTCCGCCGTCAGATGGAGATCCAACGGCTGTGGCCGCCCGGTGCTTAAAATGTGCACTCGACCATCCGCGCCCCGCAGCGTAGCGGTCGAGCGTGCTTACGCGAGCGCGGGGCGCGGGTTCGAGCCGCGGTGAGGGGATTGAAGGCGCAGGTAATTGAGGCTCGTGGAGCATCGAATGGAGATCGTGCGGTCGCGGGCACCCGATAGCGCCGACGCGCGATTGGACGCCCCACGTAACGCGCGATCGCACGCGCAGGCGGGTGGGTTGCAGCGGGCGCGGACGTGATTTAAGCCGTCCAATCTCGCGATCGGACTGCTGAAAAGCGCTGGACGTGCGCGAGCGTTGAGGAGCGGGCAACCGAGGAGGCGCGCGTGGGCGCGATGGCGATGGCCACGTCGGGGCTTTAGTGACGGATTTATCCGTCACTAAGGACCCCTTATTTATTATTTTGAAGATGTAATGTCCATTTTGCCACCACTCCTTGCAACTATAAAAGGAGACCCCCTCCATACGAAATTCTCATCCCTTCTTTCTCCTCTCTACCCCTCCAAAGCTCCAAAGAAGCTTGTCCCACACCCGGGATGCTTCTTGCGAGATAAAGTCCAATTTTCGTTCCCCTTCGGAAGTGGATCCCGCGACGACGACGGCGTGCTGCTTCGTTCCCGATCTTCTGCTTCGTCCTCCTTCGTCCCACTTCGTTCTCCTTCGTCCAGGCATCGTCCCGTCCGGCTCGTCCTCCAAGCAACCGTTGAGGAGGATTTCTCTCTCCCTATTCTTTTTACCGCTTTCTACTATAGATTTACTGCTTTCTAGATTAATCTACTCGTCCTCCAAGCGACCGTCTAGGAGGACATTTCTCCCTCCATTCTTTTAATGCTTTCTAGAGTAAATTTATCGCTTTCTAGAGTAATTATTTTATGCTTTCCAGTTGTAATGAACAATCTCTTCAATGCAAAAATTCCTTGTTTATTCTACATCTCATTTTGATTTCTCTGTGTAATATTCTCTTTCTCTCTTACTCTCTCTCTCTTCTATTTATTGTAAATAATTAGATAGTACTAAATTGAATTATTCTGTAACAAATAAAAAGTAACGCGTAGTTTTTAAATCAAACGTCCGCCTCCTTGTGTTCGACCCAGAATTTTAATTTCAGTATAAATTTTATTTGTTGAACACGAATTCTTCGCTTTCGAACTACAACGACAGGTTTTCCAAAACCAATCTCGTTAGTGTAGGTTCGTACACGTTCAACATTTTGGCGCCATTGCCGGGGAGGCAACGATCTTTGATTTCTCTTCGCGTTTTGTAACTTACAAATCATTTACCTCACTTTTCTCCTTTCTTATTGTAATTGCAAGTACTCTTTCGAGATTGGCAAAAGCGGTAGATTGGAGTAAAGTGCTGTAGAAGGTTTTGTAAGTTACCCCCCACCTCCCACCCATTAGATTTCATTTCATCACATAATAACTCAAACATCAATCAACCTAGGTGTTTTTATAAACTCTAAGGTTAGATTGTTTGTTGTTTAACACCCATACTCACCCCAACCCCCACATTAAAAGAAAAAAAAAATCTCACAGAGGTACACAACCTCATCTGATTTTCAAACTCAACCGGTAAGCCAATCTTAGGAGCCGGTACACACATCCAAACACATAATTGAGTAGAATTCAGATTAGATAATCATTTGTGTGCCTAATTAAGTGGTGCAACAGGCCAATTATTTGAGTTGATTGAACCACACCACTTCAAATAAAATCAACTCCTCAAGTAGCTGCCAATTAAGTTCAACTCTTAGGGATTTACCAGGCACTCCACATTCTTTTTAAACTTTAAAGGGAAACATCTTCACCTGTGCTTGTAAAACTTGGTGTGCCAACGAAACTTGATTGAAAACACCTAAAGTTGAATCCTAAAAGCTACTAAGCAAGATTTGAATCTTAAAATTCACCACATCAAAAACAATCTTGCTTGAAAACCACTGGTTGTGCACTCACACACGAATCAATCAATCATTAAGGGCACAACCCATTTAAAGGGTCCATCACATTCCAAAGCACATTCAAACCTAGCCCTAAATAAAACAGAGTAGACGTTGGCCTTAAGGATTGGAGTCGCTCTTCAGAACCCAGAATGAGATTATTTTTGATTAGTCGGTTTCTACTGTTCAATCTGATGTCCAGCTAGGGGAGTAGAGTCAAACGATCGCGGCTGGGGGGTACACTAGGAACCGGAAGCGCAAGCCGAAGGAAGAACCTTCTCCCCAGTCCCTCCTTCTAACTGGTTGTATTGAATAGACGGAAGTAGATCAAATCGTTCCTTTATCTCAAGATGGGTTTTGAGAGTCTGTAGGTCTTTAGGCTAACCTATTTAAGGACAGGTTTGATTGTTTGTATTGCAGGGCACCTTTCTTCCTCTCATGTATCATGAATCCTTCCACATATTTCACGCATTCCCGCTCTTTCCCTCCTGTTGTAAATTATCCTCAACATGACGATTATCCCAACTCGTATTGTAATCGACCATCAGTTAGTTGGGATAATTCGGATTGGGGATACAATTCCGGACCCCCGTGTTTAGGGTCTAACTCTGAACACTTTGATTCTGATTTTTATCCTTCTCAGAGCTACATCGATTATAGATCGTCTTCCTTTCATGAACAGCATAATACGATCTACAATCAAGAAGGATACACCAATCCTTACCCATCCTCTGATTTCACTGCCTTTAGGTCATCACCATCTTTTCAACAATCTGAAATGACCTTTTATCAGGAAGGGTATAACGAATCTCAATTCGTTAATTCCCCTGCATTGAGTCCAAACCCACCCAACCCTGAACCAACTCATTTGGTTCAGGTTAACCAGGTTCAAGATAAGTTTCTGGCTAACTTGAGGAATATCATTCAATCTTTAGAAGTTTAGTCAATACCTTGCATTGAGAGATTGGAGCCCCTGATTGAAATGATTGATGATTTAAACAAGTCTTTGTTGGATTGGCTCCAGGATGTTAAGGATAAGAACTCGGGTGAGTTTCTACTTGGGAAATTAGCAAAATTGAGGATGAGATTCGTGGTTGCTTTGATTCAATCTTGGAATAATTCCCAGGATGAACCCTCTTCAGGAAAGCTAATGATAGAACTCGCTCAGGCACCTGTTGGGGGGGACACGTGTTACGAGGCTGACAAGATTGAATTAAAGCAACCAATTAAAGATGATCAGATTTCTTCACCTGAGATCCCTGAGACGGGTTACGAGGAAACGTATGTCTCCTTGGAACACAAAGTGACAAATGATTTTGGGACATACATTGATACGGATCCTGATGGTGAAGATTCAAGTTGCGAAGTCTCACGCGAGTTTTCTGAACACGATTTCTGTGAGACGATTGGGCCCGAGGAATCTGATAGATCAATTGATAGCCCAATAACTGAGAACACTGATCTTATTAAGGCACACATTATGGATCCAGAATCGCATTTTCTGGAAGAATCAATTCAATGCCCTGATTATCAGTTACACCCTGTTGAGCTTATTGATGATTCTAATTCTGAGATAATTAGACCCAAGTCAATTTTGATTCTCCCACATCATTTAGAATTGGAGATTTCAGACGGGGTGATGAATATACAAGAGGTCCTGGAATTTGATATGCTGAATGAGGAGGATAGGAGCTGGGAAGTGTTGATTTGGGAAATTAATTTTGGAGGAAATGGTAGATTGAGTCGAAGGGTTCCTTTTAAGCTGAAACTATTAAATCAGAACCCTTACGACATTTGTTTCGAGGATGTGAAACCCAAGCACACATTCAACGATTATCCTCTTGAGCTTCAATTCTCTGTAACCCGACTTTTTGGTCTTGGGTTGCATCCTCATAAATCGCAGGCCCGACCCCGCTTGCATTCTGATTTTAGGTTTTGGGTAATTTTTATCTAGAACCTAAGATATTCTCGATTATGGGGGATGGGTCTGCACCACAGTCTTGTCCACATCTGTGGACCGCTGTTGATAGGTCGGAGGATTCTTCTGTTTATATTAATTCTGATCTGCACTTGTGAATTCTTCATTTCTTTTCTTTGTATAGTGTGCCTAGCTGAAGGCACTAAACTCAGCACTTATACAGTTCTTTTTCATTTTCATCTTGGAGCAGACCTGATATTCACGCAATTCAGGTGCTTTCTTCGCTTTTCCACTCTATTTTATGTCTTTTTAATACAATGAGGACATTGCATTAGATAGGCATGGGGGGGTGGATATTTATCTCTGAATTCATTCGTCAGCTCCGTAGATTTGTTTTATTTTGATTAAAAAAAAAATCGAAATTAGGAAAGAGAATTTGGGTTTAAGAAAATTTTCAATCTTAGGAAAAACTATATTAAGATCTGAACACAAAGACCCTTCAGGTCGTTGAACTTAATCAGCCCATGTATCCACTAAAATGTGGATTTGTTTTTCGAGTTCTCACCAACTTGAATTTTATTTTAATTGGAGTAAATAAGTTTGGGTGATAAGTACACGACTTATCAACCCACCCTCTGATTTGAGGGAATTTCGAGTCTTAAGCATCTACACACTTTCTTTTCACTGACTCGTTATTCGGCGATTTTTATGGAAATTGGATAGCTAATGAACCTTCTATGGTGATATGGCTGGCAAGTTATCGTGGGTAACAGCCCATAGGTAGGTTGTCTAGAGCCCAGTCACTGGACCTTTCTCTTTTTCCTGCCCTTAGGTAAATCTTAGACTAGGGAAGCCACCTATTTAAAAAAAAAAAAAATCAAAAAGAAAAGGGAGAAAAGAATAAAAAGAAATAAGCCACACTTCCCCGCACGAGTATGGCTGGCAAGTTGTTGGTGGTAACAGCTCATCGACCGGTTGTCCAGAACCCAACTCAGAAAACGCACTAAAAATTCCCAAAACACTTAGGAAGAAGCGGAGAAGTAGAATAAATTGGGGAGATATACACTGGATTCACCCTTGTGTTGACCCCGTAAAAAATTTAAAGTAGGGAGAAAGCTACCGGTTGTAAAGATACACCTTTAGGCAGAATTCTTTTTGAGGTCACCAAGAGGCGTAGAAATCCGAAGTCCATCCTAATTGCCGATCAACGAGTCTATCAATAATCACAATAAGATGCTTAAAGCTTAGGGTTCTCATCAAATCTTGGGTGAGTTGAATGGCCGTAGAAAGCCACTCTTAAACCCTAAAATTTGAAAATCCAAAAAAAATTAGAAAAGAGTAAAAAGAAAAAGAAATTTTTCTTTGAATAAGGCGAGGGCCTGAGGGGGTCTGCATTTTGGTTGATACCCAGGCACTGTTGTGTCTTTGATAGTTCAGTTCCTAAGTAGACAATTTCTAATGATTGAAAATAACTCAGGTCCAAATAATCTAACCTAATTCTTTTATAAATAGCATATAGTTTTTGCTAGGGACTAGCAAAAGATAGACATGGGGGTATGATGTAAACACATTTACACTACTTAAAATGTCTATTTATGCATGTTCTTAAGCATAGGATTGCATTTCATGATATAAATATTGCATAACATGCATCATCTCGCATTTAGAGTAGTTTGAATAAAATGGAGGTTAATTGTCTCCTTTTATGTGCTTGGACAGGGAAAACATTTTATCGGAACCTCGGACCAAAGATCCAACCGTATGGATATGATCAGGGCAACGA
The DNA here is from genome assembly GCA_037157565.1 of Thalassia testudinum. Classification (NCBI taxonomy): domain Eukaryota; kingdom Viridiplantae; phylum Streptophyta; class Magnoliopsida; order Alismatales; family Hydrocharitaceae; genus Thalassia; species Thalassia testudinum. The sequence goes on along the minus strand of JAZHRO010000014.1, from coordinate 121,557,484 downwards.
TTGGAGTTCAACGACTCCAAGATCGCCCTAATCAGGCATCCGTAGCATCAGATAGAGACCGGGGAACCCTAGAAGATCAAGGGCCAGGATGGTGTAAATACACACTTCAGATGACAAATCCAACCGCACAGATGTATTCAGATTGACCATCGCAGCCTAACGACACAAAAATCGAGTCAATCCGACATCCGTGGCACCATCTACAACTTCCAGAAGATGGACGGCCAAGATGGTGCCACGTGGCACCATCTCAGCCGCCCAAACGGCTGCTGGCATTTTGTGAAGGCCCCCGCCCGATCGCTCTCCGCCGTTAGATGGAGATCCAACGGCTGTGGCCGCCCGGTGCTTAAAACGTGCACTCGACCATCCGCGCCCCGCAGCGTAGCGGTCGAGCGCGCTTACGCGAGCACGAGGCGCAGGTTCGACCGCGGTGAGGGGATTGAAGGCGTAGGTAATTGAGGCGCGTGGAGCGTCGGATGGAGATCGTGCGGTCGCAGGCGCCCGATAGCGCCGACGCGCGATTGGACGCCCCACGTAACGCGCGATCACACACGCAGGCGGGCGGGTTGCAGCGGCCACGGATGCGATTTAAGCCGTCCGATCTCGCGATCGGACGGCTGAAAAGCGCTGGACGTGCGCGAGCGTTGAGGAGCGGGCAGCCGAGGAGGCGCGCGTGGGCGCGGCGGCGACGGCCACGTCGGGCCTTTAGTGACGGATTTATCCGTCACTAAAGACCCCTTATTTATTATTTTGAAGATGTAATGTCCATTTTGCCCCCACTCCTTGCAACTATAAAAGGAGACCCCCTCTATGCGAAATTCTCATCCCTTCTTTCTCCTCTCTACCCCTCCAAAGCTCAAAAGAAGCTTGTCCCACACCCGGGATGCTTCTTGCGAGATAAAGTCCAATTTTCGTTCCCCTTCGGAAGTGGATCCCGTGACGACAACGGCATGCTGCTTCGTTCCCGTTCTTCTGCTTCGTCCTCCTTCGTCCCGCTTCGTTCTCCTTCGTCTAGGCGTCGTCCTGTCCGGCTCATCCTCCAAGCAACCATCGAGGAGGGTTTCTCTCTCCCTATTCTTTTTATCGCTTTCTAGTATAGATTTACTGCTTTCTAGATTAATCTACTCATCCTTCAAACGACCGTTGAGGAGGACATTTCTCCCTCCATTCTTTTAATGCTTTCTAGAGTAAATTTATCGCTTTCTAGAGTAATTATTTTATGCTTTCCAGTTGTAATGAGCAATCTCTTCAATGCAAAAATTCCTTGTTTATTCTACATCTCATTTTGATTTCTCTGTGTAATATTCTCTTTCTCTCTTACTCTCTCTCTCTTCTATTTATTGTAAACAATTAGATAGTACTAAATTGAATTATTCTATAACAAATAAAAAGAAACGCGTAGTTTTTAAATCAAACGTCCGCCTCCCTGTGTTCGACCTGGAATTTTAATTTCGGTATAAATTTTATTTGTTGAACACGAATTCTTCGCTTTCGAGCTACAACGACAGGTTTTCCAAAACCAATCTCGTTAGCATAGGTTCATACACGTTCAACAGGACCATAATAATTCTTTGATTTTAGAGATTGGATCAACTCCTACATCAACCCACTGCCGCATCCTCAAATGCGAGACCACTACAACCCCATTGCGGTGGAGATTGAACCCCGAATCAACATTCCTGCAGGAGGACCTGAGGTGGAGCTCAACCTAGTTTGCTTCACATGACCCTGAAATTTCATGTCTTGAACTCCAAGGATCCTTTCCAGCACATCAAGAATCTGAAGCATCTGGCCCACACATTCGGGGTAGACATGCAAAATCGAGGCAGTCTACTCTTGAAAATCTTCTCATTCTCTCTAGCTGACAAAGCCGCCAATTGGTTTTAGACATACCATCACCAAATCAACACATGGGATGAACTTCAGACCACTTTCTTACAAAAATTCTATCCCACTAGTCAAACTAATGCAATGCGGCACCAAATCACACACTTCTCGCAAGGAGCGGGAGAATCTCTACACGAGGCGTGGGATCATTTTCTCGATCTCTTGCATAAATTCCCCCATCACGGAGTCCTGAAGTGCAAACAAGTCCTACCCTTTTACCACGAGCTCCATGATGACATCAAGCTTTTTGTCAATGCAACCTGTGGTAGCAGCATCATGGGTCAGCATGAAGACGAGATTTGGGAAATTCTTGAAAATATGTGCAAGAACCTCCTAAACAATGAGTCACTGGGTGCATACGTGATTGCGTAGCAATCGTAGGCCCTAATTTGCCTGAATTAAGGTAGAACCTAGCTTAACATGGGCATTCTACATGCATACACATCGTACTTTGCATCTTTGATGATTTATATGTTTATACATAATAATTTGCTATTTGAGAGGTATTAATAATTGTAGGTAATCTAGGGCTGCAGATGACTGATCCAACCCTATGGATCTATTTGGAATGACGATGGGAGTCCAATGCTTCCAAGAGTGCATCAATCAGACTCGAGTAGCACCCTAGGGAGTCCATAGAAGAAGCAAGAGTCAAGGGGCAAATTGATGAATATTCAAACCTTCGATGACAAATCCAACCTCACGGATTGATCTGGATTGATGTTCGTAGTCCAATGGCACAGAAATCAACTTAATCGAAGGCCTACATCATCAGATACAAGGAGAAGAAGATGGACGGCCACGATGGTGCCACGTGGTGCTATCACAGCCACCCCTCACCATGCCCCAATCTGGAAAGGAGAGCCATGGGCCATCGGATCGTCATCCAATGGCCACAATGCAGCCACGTAACCAGCCTCCAGTCGCCTCATCAAGTGAGGGTGAGATCTCAACCATTGGATTCCCATTCAACGGTCGAGGGTGGCCACACAAGATTTGGAAAGTGCGACAATCCGTGTGCATAGCAGGCTGCATGGATAGCGCATCACATGGGATCGAAGCGCAATTGGGGGTCGGGCACCCGTGGATGAAATTCCACCGTCGGATCTTCATCGGGAAGTGGAGCAATGAATGCATGGTTGGTGTAGGAGCTTCGGATGCATACGTGTGCGATGACGCATGCCTTAGAACTCAGCAGGCGTTGCACAAGTTTCTTAAGCCATCTAATCGAGAGATTGGACGACTGAGAGGCTTAAAGAGTTGAGAGCTGATCAAAGGGCAGTGCAGGCATGAATCTAAACAGTTCGATCTTATGATTTGACGGTCGACGATCAGGCAGGTTTCGAAGGTGAGCAGCGAAGTGAGGAAAGCAGCGTACAAGAGAGGAAGCAGCTAAGCCGTTGGAGGCAAATCCAAGGGCACACAGAGAGGCACGTGGAAGCACTAGAATAAGTCATGGATGGAAGAAGGATTTGGAAGGCTTAATCAGGACTGTTGATCTCTCGATCAATGGATGCAATTAATCTGAAGCCTTTGCATGGGATTAAGGGCTCAAATTCCCTAATGTTTTTCACAAAAGCTATAAAACAAGGCCTAAGGGCCCCCTTTGAAAGGCATTCTCTTACTTTCTTCTTCCTCCTACACCTTCTCTCTCTTCTTCTTCTCGTCTTCTCTGCCTTCGTCTCTGCACCTCCATCTGAAGCATTCGTTGGAACACCCCGACAGATCATTGCTGCTCTTCCCAACCTCTCCAGAAGGCCACCATGAACCACCCATGGTGCCCTCGTTCTGTTACATAAGTAGTTTATGTTTATGTTAGAATTTGTTTAGTTAGATGTATGCAATTCATGTTCAAACTCTTTGATTGATATATACATATTACGATATTGTGTCTATACTATTTAGTTATCATATTGAGAACAAATGTATGAAATCAAAGTGCTTCCTGCTTCCCTGTGATCGACCGGGACTCACCAGTTTCGTTAATTTCTTTTCTCAAGATGTATTTCGCACTATACTATAACGTGCTAATTTTCTATGTGATCTACGCCTTGAACAGTACGATCAAGCGACCACCCATGGATTGACAAACAATAGGGGGAACACGAATCCCGAGGCCTTTCCACATCCATTGACTTGGAGTTGGTAGTCAGTCAATTGGATAAGGTCTCTATCATTGAGAAAAAGGTGGACGACATCACTTGACATTTACATAAAACCACTGCTGCACCGCAAAGCACATACACGCACCCACCCTCAGGAAGGAAGGCTGCAAACAACATCTACCACTCCCAGGGGATGGATGCCTATCCACCCCCATCTAATTTCTGTCTTGGAGGAAACTCCGGAACAACCACCACAGTTGGGGGAACTTTGAACCCTCATATCCTGATTACTCTGGAGTTCCTCAAACCTACGAGGATCTCCACGCCATCCAAAACAATGCTTTCTCCAACACCTACAACCGTAGATGGCGTAATCATCCCAACTTTGCATGGTCGGGAAATAACCCGAATCCGAGACCTCAATTCCAACCCGGACCACAAAACCTGCGACCATATCAGCCCACTCAACCAAGGCCCAATCAAAATTTCCAATCTGGCCCACCTAAGGAGGACCAGACATCCTTGATTCTTCATACCTTGGTAGATATGCAAAAACAACATAGAAGAGATCTCTGAACTACGCAATCAATTGGCCCAACTGACAAACGCTCGCCAGCCTGGTGCACTTCCTTCTTAGCCTCTTCCGAACCCAAATAACATGCCAAACCAGAGGTGTGTTATGAACCCAAATCAGGGCTGAGCACATTATGTTTATCAAGCCATTTCTTCTCCATCACCTGACGGGATGGACGCTTCCACTTCATATCCTGGGATTTAGTAGTAGACGCCTATTTTTCCTAACCCAAGCCAGAAACAGGTAGGATTATACTCCGTCATCACCCGTAGTGGCAAAGCGACACAAGACCGACCATTTCCTAGCCACAACAAGCCTGATACTGCAGATCCTAACCCTAGTTTAGTCATCTAGGACACCCCTCTCCCTAATAAAAAGCTTGAGCCAATTCTAGAGGAACCAACCGAGGCTCCATTTCCTATGGCCTTGACTAAGGGAAAGAGGAAACCGAAAACCATGGCACTTGAGGAGGACCTGGTCAAGCTCTTTGAGCAGGTCCAAATAAACATCCCCTTGATGGATTCAATATGCCACGTACCGACCTATGCGAGATTCCTTACAGATGTATGTACACCTAAGCTTAAGGCACAAACCAAACGCTAGAATCCGATCATATTGTCCGAGCAAGATAGCTCTATCATTTTGAGCGAACTCCTGCCTAAGGCAAAATCTCTAGGTACCCCTCTAATCTCCTATGCAATCAGGGATATACAGTTTGATAGAGCCTTATTGGACATACGAACTTCCATAAACTTGATACCCACATCCCTACTAGACCACCTTGAAGAATTTGCACTTAAACTGACAGAAATGACTTTGCAATTAGCAGATCGATCCATCAAGTCAACTAAAGGACTTCTCAAGGATGTTATAGTTTGAATCCATGATTTTTATTTTCTCGTGGACTTCATTGTGCTAGACATGGATGCTCCTAAGAAATTGAAAGATACATCGATCATATTAGGGAGAACATTTTTGGCCATGGCTAGGGCCAACATCAATTGTGAAGAGGGTCAGATTGAGTTGAAATTTGGGGACAAAACTTTGGAAATTGATATCTTTAAGTCCCAAAAAGGAATAAACTATGAGGTTATCGAGTAGATCCGTGATATCAAGTCCTTGGTTGAAGATTTGTTTGTTGAGGAAAACCTACTTATCCCTAATATTCAACCACATGAGGATCAAACCCCACAGTTAGAGGAGCCTAGACCAGACCTAGACACACCTACAACCCCTGGATTTGCTCCTAAACCCCACCCCTGAACCGCCTGCTGCTACTAACAATCCCGTCATGGAATTGAAGCCCCTCCCTGATCATCTGAAATATGTCTTTTACAGCTCTAATCGCACATTTCCTGTGATCATCAATTCTCAACTAACCATTGATCAGGAAACACGATTAATTTCTATCCTCCAGTAGCATCAGAGAGCCATTAGTTAGACTTTGGATGACTTGACTGGTATCAGCCCTTCATATTGCATGCACCTCATCTACACTGAAGAGGGCTCACGACCATCCTGTGAAATGTAGAGATGTCTGAATCCAAACCTGTAGGATGTCGTGAAAAAGGAGATCATTAGGTTGTTAGATGTTGGGATCAGCTACACGATCTCCAACAGTCATTGGATGAGTCCAATCTAGGATGTGCCTAAGAAGGCAGGGGTCACCATGATTACGACTGAAATCGAAGAAACCATTCCGACCTGTATTGCAAACTCATGGAGAGTTTGCATTGATTACCGAAGATTGAATGCCTCCATAAAAAAGGATCATTTCTCGCTGCCCTTTATTGATCAGATACTCGAGAAATTGGCAGGAAATCGATTCTTCTACTTCTTGGACTGGTACTCTAATTATAATCAGGTGGCAATCCATCCTGTGGACCAAGAGAAGACTACCTTCACCTGCCCCTAAGGGATGTACGCATTCTACAGGATGCCTTTTGGGCTCTGCAATGCGCCCGCCACCTTTTAATGGTGCATGCTAACGATATTCTTTGATATGGTAGGTGATTACCTTGAAGTCTTCATGGATGACTTCTCGATATTTGGGGAATCCTTCAATGATTGCCTTCTGCACTTGGTCTAAATCCTCAGGCGATGCATTGACGTGAATTTGGTTCTTTCCTAGGAAAAGAGCCATTTCGTGGTTCCTGAGGGAATTGTCTTGGGACATCTTATCTCTGAGAATGGCATCCAGGTTGATCAGGCTAAGGTTAATTTGATTTTCAAACTACTTATTCCTAGCTCGGTCAAGGACATTAGATCTTTTCTAGGGCACCTGGGTTTCTACTGTCAATTCATTCCCGATTTATCGAAAATTGCATGCCCCCAGACTAATCTTCTAGCAAAAGATGTCCCCTTCGAAATCACCAAGGAGTGCACTCGTGCATTTGAAAGTCTACGTGACCGAGTCACCCAAGTACCTATCCTACAATCCCCTGATTGGTCTTAACCCTTTGAGATCATGTGTGATGCATCTGCCTATGTAGTAGGTGTCGTGCTTAGGCAGAAAATTGATGAGAAACCCGTGGTCATCTACTATGCTAGCAAGATACTTGACGAGGCTCAGCGTAACTATACAGTTATTGAGAAATAGATGCTATCCATAGTATTTGGCCTGGAAAAATTTTGATCTTATCTTTTGGGTTCCCACGTTATCATATACTCTGATCACACCGCAGTAAGGCACCTTCTCGTGAGGAAGGATGTGAAACCTCGACTAATCCACTGGATCTTGCTGTCATAAGAATTCGACCTCGAGAATCGGAATAAGGTAGGAAAATAGAAAGTGGTAGCTGATCACTTATCTCGCCTTCCTTCTGCGATCATCGATGTTTATCATTCTGAATCAGGTTTTAGGAATATCGTGTTGTAATATAACCGAAAAAGCATTCAAAACAATTACAATTTTATTTGAAGTCCGAGGTCGAACACAGGGAGCAAATTGGGTTTTAGAAATCAAGATCACAATTCAGAATATGCAATAATATCAATGTCATAGTGCAAAAAGATAGGAGTAAATGTAGGGCACAAAATACTAAAGAAACCATTATATATGAATGAAACTCAAAATTGGACATCTAATTTGTAAATTAGACATCCTAAAATGATGATGCTACAATGCTTCTTCTGCCAGCTGCCTTTGGCTTCAATCTTCTTTTTCTTTCTCTTCTTTTTTATCTTCCTTCTTCTCCATTCTCTGTCTTCTCCCTCCTTCCTTTTCTTCTTTTGATTTTGGCTTCTCTCTTCTTCAGATTTCCTGCCTTAGCCTTCCCTTAGCTTTCTCTTCCTGCTTCTCCTTCTTTCTCTCTCTCTGCCAGTTGCCTTCTTCTTTGGCTTTGCCTTGATGCCTTTTCTTCCTTCAGCTTCTTCTTCCTTCTCTTTTTGTTCTCTTCCTTTCTCTGCCTTAGCCTCTCTGAACCCTTCTCTTTCCTTCAGCTCCTTCCTCTTCTGCTTCAGCCCTTAACCTTCTCCTTCCTCTTCATCAGCTTTGCTTCTCCTCTTCTTAGCCAGTAGAGCAAAACCTACCCCCTACCGGTGCAAACTCTCCTCTCATTTCTCTCTTAGGTTCTTCTCTCCCAGAGCCATGCTTTTCTCAGGTAATCGTGTCGGGTACATGCCCGGGACCAGGCCCACCAGTGTGTGGTGGTGGGTGAGGTGTGCTAGTCGGGTCGGGTCTACCAGGCCTGCGGGGTGTGGTCACAGATGAGGCTGTCGGGTCGGGTGAGAGGGACCCCACCCCATGAGCTGGAGGAAATAAGCCTCTGACAAAAATTCACTTTATGCGTGCTCGCCTGCTCGTCCAGTTACGAGGTGGGACTGTCTTCCCACCTTCTTCACGTGCGCCTGCGATAGAGAAGCTCTCTTCAATTGCAGTAGTTGCCACTGCCCTCGACACTAATTGAATGCTTGGAGTTGTGCACGAAGACGTTCCGTGCAGCCTGGGACACAAGCCTGGAGATTACTGCAAGTAAGCTTCAAGCCCTGCTTCAATGGCAGATGACCGTCTGCACCTGAAATGACCACAATGGCTTTGCAGCCACATCAAAATGTTCAGGGAGCTTCATCAAGGTACGGTGAGTGTGTTGCGGTGGTCGGAGTGGCATGGGAAATCCTGTATGAGCGTGCCTAGGGTTACTGTGGCTGTGTGTGTGGGTGTGTTCGAGGGTGTGTTTGGGTGAGTGTTTGGCTGATATGAGTGAGGGATTAGGATCAATGATTTGAGGCGATGCTTGTGGACTTGTCGGGTAGGAGGGGGGTGGTCTGTGGTGGTGGAGCGATCTTGCCGGAGTTGGTGGCCGGAGGTGAAGGGGATGATGGTGGTGGAGTGCAGTAGTAGTCGAATGAGGGAAATAAAGAGGGGGAAAGATTGCAGAGGGTGAGAGGAACTTATCTAAGCAGTGAAGAGATGAAGGGAAGACAGAGACGGTGTCTGGTTCGTGTTGCCGACGTCGGAGACGAAGGTGCCTAGAGAAGACGGTCGGCGAGGACGAAGTGGAGGCAGGGGCGTCGCCAGGCATTGCATGACGCAGACAAACATGAGGAAGAAAAACCTGCCACTGGTATTGTGGCTAGGCAATGGAGAAGATCAGAGAGGGTCGCTGGAGCTTGATGAGCGAGTCGGTCGGAGGAGGAGAGATGAAATTGAGGGGAATTCTAGCCAATTCAAGCTTAGGAGAGTCTGGGTGAATTAGGGCTCCTTAAATAGAGCCCTGGAGGTCGGTCTTATGCTTGGAAGCCAAGCTTCCTACCAAGGTAGGGTCGCCAAAGATGGTAACTCGAAAGAGACCCAAATCTCATGCATTCGCATGAGAGATTGGGTACCAAGTAGGGCCTCAAATTGGGTTCACATTGGAGGGAATTTCTCAAAGAATCTCCTTTCCAATTTTGAAGGGGATTCTCTGAGAAATTAGGGAGAAATCGCCTTCTAAAGTTTACCAGAGTAGGATTCCTCCACTATAATGGTGGAGAGACCTAATTGCAAAGAACGATGAAGAAGCAAGGGGGTGAAATGTAAGGATTTTTGAAAGATAGGGGTAGAAGTGTAATTAGGCTAGACCTATTTGTAAAGTGGATCAAGATGAGTTCCCCTTGGGTCCAAATTTTGGTACAAACTTAATTTAGACTTAAGGAATCTAATGGTGAGGTTGGATTTTGGGTTTGACCATGTTTGACTAGGAAATTTACGTAAAAACCTAATTTAGGGCAAATATATGTTTGAGACCCCATTCTAGGTCAAAATTTGTTCCAATGGCCAACTTGAGAGTTCTAAGCCCTAGTGATGTAAACATGTTTACACTACTTAAGATGTCTATTTACGCATGTTCTTAAGCGTAGGATTGCATTGCATACTATAAATATAGCATAACATGCATCATCATGTATTTAGATTAGTTTGAATAAAATGGAGGTTAATTGTCTCTTTTGATGTTCATGGAATGGGCAAACTTTTTATCGGGGCCTCGAATCGAGGATCCAACTATACAGATGTGATCAAGGCAACGATTGGAGTTCAACGACTCCAAGATCACCCTAATAAGACATTTGTAGCATCAGATAGAGATCGGGGAACCTTAGAAGATTAAGGGCCAAGATGGTGTGAAACCTCACTTCAAACGACAAATCTGACTGCACGGATGGATTCAGATCAACGATCACAGCCTAACAGCGTGAAAATTGAGTCAATCTAACAACCATGGCACCATCTACATCATCCAGAAGATGGACGGCCAAGATAGTGCCACGTGGAGCCATCTCAGCCGCCCAATCGACCGCTACTCCCGCCGTGCCCTCTCTTCTTCGACGATTCTCCGTCGTTGGATGCACATCCAATGGCTATCGACGTGCACACACAAAACTCAAAGCGCAACACAAACGCACTTGTAGCATGTTGGTCGAGCGTGCTTACTCAAGGTGCTGGCGTGGGTTCGAATCTGCATGTGCAGACGAAAGGGCACGGGCAAGCGGGCTTCGCGATCGAGCTACTGCGGGTGCTCGATAGCGCCCACGTGCTATTACACGCCACGCCTCACGCGGGATTGCAAGCGGGCGGGTGCGTGTTGAGAAGTGGGTGGAGGCGCGACTTAAGCCATCCGATCGTGAGATCAATTGGATGTGTAACGCGCATTATGCGTGAGGAGGTGAGCGGCCGCGCGCAGGCGGCACCCCACTATGCCCATGATGGGGCTTTAGCGATAGTTTTATCCGTCACTAAAGACCTCTGATTTAATGATTTTTAAATTAAAATGGCCAAATTGCCCTCACTCCTTGCAACTATAAAAGGAGACCCCCTCAACACGAAATTCTCATCCCTTCCTTCTCTTCTCTCCCTCTCCAAAGCTCAAGAGAAGCTTGTCCCACACCGAGGATGCTTCTCACGAGATAAAGTCAATTTTTCATCCCCTTTCGGAAGCAGATCCCACGACAACGACGACGTGCTGCCCCGTTCCTGTTCTTCCGCTTCGTCCTCCTTCATCCTGCTCTGTCCTCCTTTGTCCAGGTGTCGTCCCGTCCGACTCATCCTCCAAGTGACCGTCGAGGAGGATATCTCTCTCCCCATTCTTTTTACTGCTTTCTAGAATAGATTTACTGCTTTCTAGAGTAGATTTACTATTTTTTAGTGTAATCATTTTCCCACTTTCTAGTCGTAATGTTTAGTGTAATGAAGAATCTTTCTGATGATGAATTCCATGTTCATTCTACATATATTTTAATTTTTTTGTTTGTAATATTCTTTCTCTCTCTTATTCTCTCTATTTATTGTAAATAGTTAGATAGTTTCTAATCAATTAATTTTCTTTGTGACAAATAAAAAAATGCATATTTTTTAAATCAAACGTCTGCCACCTTGAGTTCGACCTGGGATTTTCATTCCGGTATAAATTTTATTTGTTGAACACGAGTTCTTCGCTTTCAAACTACAATGAAAGGTTTTCAAAATCGAACATGTTAGCGTAGCAACCCGAGCGTTCAACATTTTGGCTCCGTTGCTGGGGAGGCGACACTCTTTGATTTTTTTTCGCGTTTTCTAACTTACAAATCATATACCTCACTTCTCTCCTTTCTTATTGTGATTGCATGTACTCTTTTGAGACAAGCAAAAGTCGTAGATTGGAGTAAAGCGCTATGGAAGGTTCTGTAAGTTATCCCCCACCTCCCACCCATTAGATTTCATTCCACAACATAATAACACAAGCATCAATCAACCTAGGTGTTCTTATAAACTCTAAGGTTAGATTGTTTATTTGTTTGACACCCACATTTAAAAAGAAAAACTTTAAAAGAAAAATTTCACAGAGGTACACAACCTCATCTGATTTTCAAACTAAACCAGTAAACCAACCTTTGGAGCCAGTACACACATCCAAGCACATAATTGAGTAGAAATTAGATTAGGTAATCATTTGTGTGCCTAATTAAGTGGTGCAACAGGTCAATTGTTTGAGTTGATTAGGCCGCACCACTTCAATTAAAATCAATGCATCAAGTAGCTGCCACATAGGTTCAACTCTTAGGGATTTACTAGGCACTCCACATTCTTTTAAGTTTTAAAGGAAAACATCTTCACCTGTGCTTTCAAAACCTAGTGTGCCAACAAAACTTGTTTGAAAACACCTAAAGTTGAATCCTAAAAGCTACTAAGCAAGATTTGAACCCTAAAATTCACCACATAAAAAATAATCTTGCTTGAGAACCACTGGTTGTGCACACACACACAAATCAGTCAATCATTAAGGGCACAACCCAGATAAACGGCCCATCACATTCCAAAGCACATTCAAACTTAGCCCTAAATAAAACAGAGTAGATGTTGACCTTAAGGATTCGACTCTCTCTTCAGAGCCCAGAACGAGATTATTTTCGATTAGTCTGTTTCTACTATTCAATCGGATGTCTAGCTAGGGGAGCAGAATCAAACGATCATGGCTAGGGGGTACACTAGGAACTGAGGCGCAAGCCGAAGGAAGAACCTTCTCCCCAGTCCCTCCTTCTAATTGGTTGGATTGAACAGACAGAAGTAGATCAAATCGTTCCTTTATCTCAAGATGGGTTTTGGGAGTCTGTAGGTCGTTAGGCTAGCCCACTTAAGGACAGGTTGGATTGTTCGTATTGCAGGGTGCCTTTCTTCCTCCCATCTCTCATGAATCCTTCCACATATTACACGCATTCCCGCTCTTTCCCTCTTGTTTTGAATTATCCTCAACATGATGATTATCCCAACTCGCACTGTAATCAACCATCAGTTAGTTAGGATAACTCAAATTGGGGATAGAGTTCGGGACCTTCGTGTTTAGGGTCTAACCTTGAACACTATGATTGTGATTTCTATCCTTCTCAGAGCCACATCAATTATAGATCATCACCTTTTCATGAACAACCTAATACGATCTACAATCAAGAAGGATACACTGATTCTTACCCATCCTCTGATTACACTGCCTTTAGGTCATCACCACCTTTTGAACAATTTGAAATGACCTCTTATCAGGAAGGGTATAATGAATCTCAATTCGTTAAATCCTCTGCATTGACCCTAAACCCGCCGAACCCTGAACCAACTCATTTGGTTCAGGGTAACTAGGTTCAAGATAAGGTTTTGGCTAACTTGAGGAATATCATACAATCTTTAGAAGTTCAGCCAATACCTTGCACTGAAAGATTGGAGCCTCTGATTGAAATGATTGATGATTTGAACAAGTATTTGTTGGATTGGCTCCTGGATGTTAAGGATAAGAACCCGGGTGAGTTTCTACTTGGGAAGTTAGCGAAATTGAGGATGAGATTTGTGGTTGCTTTAGTTCAGTCGTGGGATGATTCCTAGGATGAACTCCCATCAGGAGAGCCAATGTCAGAACCCAGGGGAACCCGTGTTACGGGGTTGACCAGATTGAATTAGAGCAACCAATTAAGGATGATCTGATTTCTTCACCTGAGATCCTTGAGCCAGGGTACGAGAAAACGTATGTTTCCATGAAATAGAAAGTGACAGATGATTTTTGGACATACATTGATACGGATCTTGATTTCTTTGATGGTGAAGATTCAAGTTGCGAAGTCTCACGCGAGTTTACAGAACATGATTTCTGTGAGACGATTGGCCTGAGGAATCTGATAGATCATTTGATAGCCCAATAATTGAGGAAACTGATCTTATTGGGGCACACATTACGGATCCAGAATCGCATTTTCTGGAGGATTCAATTCAATGCCCTGATTGTCAGTTACCCCCGATTGAGCTTATCGATGATTCTGTTTCTGAGATAATTAGACCCAAGTCAATTTTGATTCAGTCACATCATTTAGACTTGGAGATTTCAGGCGGGGTGATTAATATGCAAGAGATCTCGGAATTTAACATTCTGATTGAGGAGGATAGGACTTGGGAAGTTCTGATTTGGGAAGCTAACTTTGGAGGAAATATAAGATTAAGTCTAGGGGTTCCAATTCATCTAAAACCATCAAACCAGGACCCTTACGACATCTGTTTTGAGGATGTCCAACCTAAGCATACATTCAATGATTATCCTTTTGAGCTTGAATTCTCTATAACTCGACTATTTGGTCTTGGGTTGCATCCTCATAAATCGCAGGGTCGACCCTGCTTGCATACTGATTTTAGGTTTTGGGTAATTTTTATCCAGAACCTGAGATATTCTCGATTATGGGGTATGGGTCTACACCACAATCTGGTCCACATTTGTGGACATCTGCTGATAGGTCAGAGGTTTCTTCTATTTATTCTGATTCTGATCTGTACTTGTGAATTCTTTATTTCTCTTCTTTGTATAGTGTGCCTAGCTGAATGTACTAAATTCAACACATATATAGTTCTTTTTAGTTTCTATCTTGGAGCGAACCTGACATTCACGCAATTCAGGTGCTTTTTACTCTATTCCACCCTGTTTTATGCCTTTTTAATACAATGAAGACATTGCATTAAATAGGCATAGGGGGTGGATATTCATCTCTGAATTAATTCATCATCTCTATAGATTTATTTTATTTTTTTTCTTTTATTTATATTGAAAAAATGGAATCAGGAAAGAGAACGTGGGTTTAAGAAAATTTTCAATCTTAGGAAATACTACATTATGATTTGAACACAAAGACCCTTGAGGTCTTCAGACTTAATCAGCCTATGTGTCCATTAAAATGTGGATTTGTCTTTTGAGTCCCCGCCATCTTAATTCTATTTTAATTGGAGTAAATAAATTTGGGTCATACATACATGACTTATCAATCCACTCTCTGATTTGAAGGAACTTTAAGCCTAAAGCATCTACACACTACCTTGTCACTGACTCATTGTTCGGTGATTCTAACGGAAATTGGGTAGCTAATGAACCTTCTAGGGTGATATGGCTGACAAGTTATCGTGGGTAACAACCCATAGGTAGGTTGTCTAAAGCCCAGTCACTGGACCTTTCTCTTTTTGCCACCTTTAGTTAAATCTTAGACTAGGGAAGCCACCTACCTAAAAAGAGAGAAAGAAAAATAAATAAATAAATAAAAACCGCACTTCGCTGCACGAGTATGGCTGGCAAGTTGTCGGTGGTAACAGCTCATTAACCAGTTGTCCAGAACCTAGCTCAATAAATGCACTGAAAATTCCCAAAACACTTAGGAAGAAGTAGAGAAGTAGAATAAATCGGGGAGATATACACTGGATTCACCCTTGTGTTGACCTCGTAAACATAAAACTAGGGAGAAAGCTACCAGTTGTAAAGATACACCTTTAGGAAGAATTCTTTTTTTTAGGTCACCTAGAGGCATAGAAATTCGAAGTCCATTTTAACTGCCGGTCAATGAGTCTATCACATTCACAATAAGATGCTTAGAACTTAAGGCTCTCATCAAATCTTGGGTGAGTTGAATGGCCGTAGAAAGCCACTCTTAAACCCTAAAACTCGAAAATCCAAAAAAAAATTAGAAAAGAAGAAAAAGAGAAAAAGAAATTTTTCTTTGAATAAGGCGAGGGCTTGAGGCGGTCTGCATTTTGGCAGATACTGGGGCACTGTTGTGTCTTTGAAAGTGCAGATCCTAGGTAGACATTTTCTTAGTGATTGAAAATAACTCATGCCCAAATAATCCAACCTGATTCTTTTATAAATAGCATATAGTTTTTGCTAGGGACTAGCAAAAGATAGGCATGGGGGTATAATGTAAACACGTTTACACTACTTAAGATGTCTATCTATGCATGTTCTTAAGCATAGGATTGCATTGCACACTATAAATATTGCATAACATGCATCATCTTGCATTTAGATTAGTTTGAATAAAATGGAGGTTAATTATCTCCTTTTATGTTCATGGACAGGGCAAACTTTTTATTGGAGCCTCGGATCAAGGATCCAACCGTACAGATGTGATCAGGGCGACAATTGGAGTTCAACGACTCCAAGATCGCCCTAATCAGACATCTGTAGCATCAGAAAGAGATCGGGGAACCCGAGAAGATTAAGGGCCAAGATGGTGTGAAATCGCACTTCAAACGACAAATCCGACCACACGGATGGATTCGGATCTACGATCACAACCTAACAGCGTGAAAATCGACTAAATCCGACAACCGTGGCACCATCTACATCATCTAGAAGGTGGATGGCGAAGATGGCACCACGTGGTGCCATCTCAACTGCCCAACAGGCTGCTACACCCGCCCCGCCCTCTCCTCTTCGATGATTCTCTGCCGTTGGATGCACATCCAAGGGCTGTCAGCGTGCGCACACAAAACTCAAAGCGGACACAAACACGCTTGTAGAGCATTAGTCGAGTGCGCTTGTAGCGCATTAGTCTAGTGCGCTTACACGAGGCACTGGCGTGGGTTCGAATCTGCATGCGCAGGCGAAAGGGCACGGGCGAGCAGGCTCTGCGACCGCTCAATCACAATCGAGCAACTACAGGCGCTCGATAGCGCCCATGTGCTATTGCATGCCGCACCTCACGTGGGATCGCACGTGGACAGGCACACCCTGAGGAGCGGGCGAAGGCGCAACTTAAGCCGTCCGATCTCACGATCGAACGGCTGAGATCAGCTAGAAGTGGAGCGCGCATTACGTGCGAGGAGGCAAGCGGCCGCATGCGGGCGACGACCCACTACGCCCATGATGGGGCTTTAGTGATGGTTTTATCCGTCACTAAAGACCCTTGATTTAATGATTTTCAAATTAAAATGACCAAATTGCCCTCACTCCTTGCAACTATAAAAGGAGACCCCGTCCACACGAAATTCTCATCCCTTCCTTCTCTTCTCTCCCTCTCCAATGCTCAAGAGAAGCTTGTCCCACACTCGGGATACTTCTCGCGAGATAAAGTCAATTTTTCGTCCCCTTTCGGAAGCGGATCTCGCGATGACGATGACGTGCTGCCCCGTTCCCATTCTTCCACTTCGTCCTCCTTCGACCTGCTCCGTCCTCCTTCATCCAGGTGTCGTCCCGTTCGGCTCATCCTCCAAGCGACCGTCGAGGAGGATATCTCTCTCTCCATTCCTTTTACTGCTTTCTAGAATAGATTTACTGCTTTCTACAGTAGATTTACTGCTTTCTAGTGTAATCATTTTCCCACTTTCTAGTCATAATGTTTAGTGTAATGAACAATCTTTCTGATGATGAATTCCATGTTCATTCTACATCTCTTTTGATTTTTTTGTTTGTAATATTCTCTCTCTCTTATTCTCTCTCTCTCTATTTATTGTAAATAGTTAAATAGTTTCTAATCAATTAATTTTCTTCGTGACAAATAAAATAAATGCGTATTTTTTAAATCAAACGTCCGCCTCCCTAAGTTCGACCCGGGATTTTCATTCCGGTATAAATTTTATTTGTTGAACACAAGTTCTTTGCTTTCAAACTACAACGACGGGTTTTCAAAAACGAACACGTTAGCGTAGCAACCCGAGCATTCAACACCTAGAGAATATTTTTGTATGATTTTTAGAGGGTTTAGGTGAATTTTATCCTGACCAGAACCTTGTTTAATCAAGTGGATCTATTTTAGGGTGACAAGAATTCATTTAATTCCCAGAACTCACACGAACCCTTTTATATCTGATTCAACCCACTTATTATCTTATTAAGATCATTTGTCCTGTGTTTAGCCCTTGAGAAAACCCGTCATTGTACTGCAATGGTAAAATTGCAGTTTTACCCCTTATTTCTTGCTTCTCTCAGAAAGGTTATTCAGTGAATTATGACCCCCATTTGGTTATGTTGAATCTTTTATTCTCTTCTTTGATTCAAAATGAGCTAGTTAGCGCTCTCGATGGTGTTTGTATCATACCCCCATGTCTAGCTTTTGCTAGTCCCTTAGAAAAATTTTGAGGTTTTAACTTTGATTCTAGACCATGAGGTCCTTAATGTTCAAAAACTATGATGAGTGCTTTCTTCTGTAGATTAGGTTAGAATGCCAATAGTAGGCCTAGAGGTACTCAAGTACCAACCAAGATCCAGACCTGACCAGCTCTAGCCACAGTCTGCCATAAAGGTTTTTAAGGCCCACATGAACTATCCTAAGGTTCGTTGAACTCCGCGGTTAAAGCACTCGTGCTTGTAACATATTTTAGCCTTGGTTCAGTTTGTAGTGCATTTTTTGTAAGAGTGAGACAGAAGAATTTTCTTTGTTTGGAGAGTTTTCTCTCTCTTTTCTTTTTATTTCTAGCTTCAGATTGGCTTCTTAACACGGTCTGTATTGAATTCCTAGCCCCCATCATCAATCCTCAAAGGGTCCCTGGCAATCGATGCTTTGTGATAGCACCACCCATGGCAACCCCCAGAACCGTGGCTTTCAATATTTCGAGATAATCCCACCCATGGCGTTCTCTAGCTAAATCCAGACCCTGGCAATCGACATTTCGTGATAATGCCACCCATGGCATCTGAACCAGCACAGGGTGCTTACAAGCCCCTAGTAGGATATGTAAATATCCTAGGAGACAAACACCAAGGAGATGATATGTTATTGCGCATCTTCCAGGGGAATTTCCCGCCTCTCCGCGCTGGGAACTCATCCAAATCAACTTGTGTTGATCGGCCACTCCTAATCTAGATGACTTTTTCAGAAAAATTTAAATGCATTTGCGTGATTTTGATACTTATGCGCACTGAACCAGACTGTGTGTTGATTGGGGTGCTTAGGTTACCGAGTCCCACAAACTAGAGGTCAGTTAACGAGGCCGAATACTCCCTAAGCCTTAGACCTAATACTTAAGCTTCACATTTTCCCCAACCTCTTGAGGACTATCCAGATCCTAGCAGATACTTGAATTTTAAAGCCTAAGAGTGTTGCCCATGAGGCCTAAGATCAGCGTTCCTACTAATCACTTTTGTGTTTCATTAGGTCTTCTTTCCTTTCATTTTCATTTTCTTGTTATGGTCTAGAACTCAGTTAATCCCTTAATTTCTTACTAATGACTATCTTTTTTCTTTTTCTTTTCAACTTGTGCTCCTTTTTGACATTTTTCACTTTTTCCTTTTTCTCCTCAAGATTTGTATGGCCTCGAAATCTTCTCTCCCCTCAGAATTTTTTTTGTTCTTTTCAAGAATTTTTTCATTTTTTTGGTATTTTTTGGATATGTGATTTTTTTTAATGAAACCTTTTCTTGTGAGATGATTTTCATGGTGTTTTGCACTTTCATACCCCCCCCCCCATTCCTACGATTTGCAATGTCCCCATTGTAAATGAAGTGGGTTTGAGTTCAGCTCAGATCACTCATTAGAACAGGTTTTGGGTGAGCGAACGGGTCGAGGTGACTATTGTGGACGATTTCAAACTCGGGTACGGGTACCTGAGGTGGGGTCGGTTGTTCTAATGGATGAACCTTAAAGTGCAATATGAATTCAACATAGGAATGTCAAGAAAGATTTCTAGTTTTTCCAAAAATGACGGGTTGCCTCCCGTTAAGCGTTGAGTTTTATGCCATCGGTTGGGTGCAATGAGCTCAAGGAGAATGGAGGGTAAAGGATATCTTAGCCAAATTTGTATTGATAAGGTCAATGAACAGTTTGAGTCTCTGACTATTCACGACAAAAGGTTCTAAATCGTGGCTGAGTGGACAATCTCTATGGCTCCATTTTTGAAGATTTGTCGGACGAGGTAAGGTCCAATCTATTTCGATATTAGTTTTCCTGGGAACAGCTTGAGTTTAGCATCAAAGAGTAGAACTTCTTGACCAGGGTAGATGATCTTTCTGGATATGTGCTTGTCGTGAAAGACCTTAACCCGCTCATTGCAAATTCGCAAGTTCTCATACGCATCATGGCGTAATTCATCGATCTAGCTCATTTGAAGCTTTCTGTAGGTTCCTACCTTAGAAAGATCTAGGTTGCAGGTCTTTACTGCCTAGTAGGCTTTGTGCTCCAATTCGACAAGGAGGTGACATGCCTTCCCATACACCAATTTGAAGGGAGACATACCTAATTGGGTTTTGTGGGTGGTCCTATAAGCCCACAAAGCTTCCGAAAGTCAAGATGACCAGTCTTTCCTGTCAGGTCGAACAGTAACCTGGAGGATTTTCTTGATCTCCCGATTTGATAGCTCAACTAGACCATTAGTTTAGGGGTGGTAAGGAGTAGAGATTTGGTGTGACACCCTGTATTTGGTCATAAGTGAACTGATTGAGCATTAGTAACATGGGTCCCTCCATCGGAGATTATCGCATGTGGAATCCCGAACTGTGAAAAGATGTCTAATGAATGAATTTGATAACCACCTTATGATCATTGGTTCGGGTCGGAATGGCTTCGATCTAATTGGACACATAGTCAATAGTGAGTAGAATGTACTCGAAGTCGTCCGAAATAGGAAAGGGTCCCATAAAATCAATCCCCCATACGTCGAAGATTTCGCATACGAGGATCAGCTGTAAGGGCATCATATCACGATGGCCCATGTTGCCTAAAGTCTGGCAATGAGTGCATGTCCTACGGTGATTGTATGCATCTTTGAAAATCGTAGGCCAATAGAAGCCGCACTGGAGGACTTTCGTTGCGGTTTTATGACCTGAGAAGTGTCCACAGCATGCCTAGTCATGGCAGAAGGACAAGAAGTCCTAGATTTCCACTTCTGTGACACATCATCGAGTGATTTGATCAGGACTGATGCAGAAAAGATACGAGTCTTCCTAGAAGTAATACTTGCCATCCGAAAGCAACTTGTCCTTCTTGGCCTTCGGCCAATCGGACGAGATCTGATATGATGCCAGGTAGTTTACTAAATCAGCAAACCATGGAAGCCTTGTTCTGATAGTCAGGAGGTTCTCAATGGGAAAATGTTCCGTAATGGGTTCGGAAGGGTCGATAATATCAGAAGGAAGGTGGGACAAGTGATCAGCTACCATGTTCTATTTTCCCACTTTGTCGCGAATTTTGAGGTCAAACTCTTGTAACTGCAAGATCCAATGGATTAATCAAGGTTTCACGTCCTTCTTTGTAAGGAGATGCCTCACAGCTGTGTGATTAAAATAAATGATAACACGAGAACCTAGAAGATATGACATGAACTTTTCCAGGGCAAATACTACGGCTAGCAACTCTTTCTCAGTAACTGTGTAGTTAGGCTGAGCCTTGTCAACTGCCTTGCTAGCATAGTAGATGACCACGGGTTTTCCATCAATTTTCTGCCCAAGTACCGCTCCTACAACGAAATCAGATGCATCGCACATGATCTCAAAGGGTTGAGACCAATCAAGGGACTGTAGGATCGGAGCTTGGGTAACTCGATCATAGAGGATTTCCAATGCTTGAGTACATTCCTTGGAGATTTCGAACGGAACTTCCTTGGATAGTAGAGTGGTCAAGGGGTGTGCGATCTTTGAGAAATCAGGCATGAATTAATGGTAGAAATCGACGTGCCCCCAGAAAAGACCAGATGTCCTTGATCGAACTAGGAATAGGGAGTTTGGAAATCAGATTCACCTTGGCTCGATCAACCTGGATGCCTTTTCCTGATATGAGATGTCCCAAGATAATTCCTTCAGGCACCATGAAATGGCTCTTTTCCCAGGAAAGAACCAGATTCACGTCAATGCATCGCCTGAGGATCTGGACCAAGTGCAGGAGGTAATCATCAAATGATTCTCCGAATACTGAAAAGTCATCCATGAAGACTTCCAGATAATCACCTACCATATCTGAGAATATGACAATCATTCACCGCTGAAAAGTAGCGGGTGCATTGCAGAGACCGAACGACGTCCTGCGGAATGCGTACATCATGAAGGGGCAGGTGAAAGTGGTATTTTCTTAGTCCTCAGGATGGATTCCAACCTTGTTTTAACCGGAGTACCCGTCCAAAAAGTAGAACCTATTTTGTTCTAGTTTCTCAAGGATTTGATCAATAAACGGTAGTGGGAAATGATCCTTCTTTGTGGAGGTATTTAGTCTTTTGTAATCAATGTAGGCTCTCCATGAATTCGCCACATGGGTCGGTATGATTTCTTCGATTTTAGTCGTGATCACGGTGAGTCCTGCCTTCTTAGGCACAACCTAGATTGGACTCAAGCACCAACTGTCGAAGATCGGGTAGATGATCCCGGCATCTAACTACTTGATGATCTCCTTTTTCATGACCTCTTGCAGATTATGATTCAAACATCTATGCATTTCATGAGAAGGTCATGTGCCCTCTTTAGTGTAGAAACGTGTGTGCAGTAAGAGGGGCTGATGCCAGTCAAATCAATGAGAGTCCATCCAATGGCTCTATGATGTTGCTGGAGAATAGTAATCAAACGGGATTCCTGATCAGGTGTGAGTCTGGAGTTGATAATCACATGAAATGTTTGATTGGAACCTAGAATGACGTACTTCAGATGATCGGGAAGAGGCTTGAGTTCCAAAACAGGGTTATCAGCAGCAGCGGGCGGTTTAGGGTGTGTGTCAGGAACAAGGGAGGGAGTTATGGGTGTGTCTAGGTCAAGTTTGGACTCCTCTAATTGTGGATTTTGTTGCTCTTGTGGTTGATCAGAAGTAGTAAGGTTTTCCTCAATATACGAATCGTCAACCACAACCTTGATGTCACATATCTATTCTATAACACTATAATTAATCCATTGTTGGGCCTTAAAGATGTCAATCTTTAATGTTTGGTTCCTGAATTTCAGTTCAATTTGGCCCTCCTCACAATTTATGTTGGCCCTAGCAGTGGCCAGAAAGGGTCTCCCTAGTATAATTGGTGTATCCCTCGGGTTTTCTAGGGCATCCATCGAAGACTACAAAGTCCACCGGGAAATAGAAATCCCGAACCCTAATAATGACATCCTCAAGAACTCCTTTAGGTGACTTAATAGATTGATTAGCCAACTGTAATGTCACCTCTATCGGTTTAAGTTCAAATTCTTCAAGGTGGTCAAGTAGGGATGTAGGTATTAGGTTTATGGAGGCTCCTAGATCTAATAAAGCTCTATCAAATTAGGTATCACCAATTGTACAGGAAATCAGGGGAGTACCTGGGTCTTCTGCCTTAGGTGGGAGTTTGCTCAAAATTACAGAGCTGGCTTACTCTGATAGTACAATTAGGCTCCCACTTTTGGTTCGCTGCTTATGTTTAGGTATACACACATCTTTCAAAAATTATGCGTAAGCTGGTACATGGTGGATCGCATCCATCAAGGGAATGTTTATATGGACCTTTTCAAAGAGCTTGACCAGGTCCTCCTCAGGTGCCACAGGTTTGGTTGTCCTCTTTCCCTTGGTCAAGGCCTCGAGAAATGGAACCTTGGATGGTTCCTCTAAAATAGGTCCAGGTTCTTGATCTGGGATAGGAGTGTCCTGGATAACTATCTTAGGGTTTGGGTTACTACCAGCCTGAAAATGGCTTGGGTAATGTGGGTCTTGTGTTGCTTTGCCACTATGGGTTGCAACAGAATTCAGTCCTGGCTGGTTTTGGTTTGGTGTCGATAAAATAGGTGGTTGCTGTTGAAATCCCAAATATGATGTCGAAGCTTCCATCCCATCAGGTGATGGAACAGAAGGGGCCTGATAAATCATGTGGGCTTGGCCCGGATTTGGGTTCATAATGCCCCTCTGGTTTGGCATGTTATTCGGATTCAGCAAAGGTTGAGAAGGGAGTGTGCTAGGTTGGCAGGAATTCGCCATCTAGGCGAGTTGATTTTGAACCTCTGTGATCTCATCCTTATGCCATTTCTACATAGCTGCATTCATCTTTTGAATGTCAACCAGAGTTTGAAGGATTAAAGTCATTTGATCTATCTGAGTTGGCCCAGATTGATAGGTGGGGTTGAGTCGAGGCTGAGGAGGCTGATATGGACGAGGAGCTTGTGGATGGGGTTGATATGGTGGTCTTTGATTATTTCCCACCTACAAGAAATTGGGATGATTCTGCCATCCAAGGTTATAGGTGTTAGAGAATGGGTCATTCTGGATGCCGTTGAGGTCCTCGTAGGTCTGAGGAACCTCAGGAAAGTCAGAGTACAAGGGTTCAAAGTTCCCCCAACTAGAATAGGCAATATTGGAGTTTCCTCCGGTCCTAGAGTCAGATGGGTGTGGATACGGGTCCATCCCCTAAGGAGATCGGTGATAGATGTTATGCACAGCTTCCCTTCTAGGGGCTGGCTATGTAAATGGGTTTTGAGTAGAGGTGGCTCGCTGCAAATGTCAAGTTAACTCATCCACCTTCTTCTCAATGATAGAGACCTCGTCCAACCGATTGGCCATCAATTCCAAGTCGATCGATGCGGACAGGCCTTGTGTCTCATGTGCTCCCCTTGGATTCATCGATGTGTGGGCATTCATCCGGTCGAATAAGCCCATGGAGTCATTATTGATGGAGTTCTCACACATATTCTCGAGAATCTCCCACACAGTGTCTTCGTGTTGACTCATGATATTTCCTCCACAGGTTGCATTGACGAATAAGCGGATATCTTCACGGAGTCACTGGTAACAAGACTGGACTTGTTTCCATTTAGGAACTTTGTGATGGGGGCATTTTTGCATGAGATCCAGGAAATAGTCCCATGCTTCCTGAAGGGGTTCTCTAGACTGCTGGGTGAAGTGTGCGATCTAGTGTCGTAAGGCATTCGTCCGACTAACTGGAAAGAACTTTTTCAGAAACTCAGATTGTTGTTCAACCTATGTGCTGATTGGACATGTTTGAGTCTGATAATAGTGAGCTGCTTTGTCCATGAGAGAGAAGAACATCTTCATGAGAAGAATATTTCAATTTTAGACATCTGACACGAAGGTTTGGGCCAGATGCTTGAGTTGTTTGATGTGTTGGAAGGGATCCTCGGAATTAAGCCCATGAAACTTTGGAATAGCATGAATCATGTTGCGCTTGAGTTCAGAATTAGGACCTCTAGTCGGGATTTGGACTCAAGGTTCGATCGCCACCACAGTGTGATTGTAATGATCTCTCATCGTAGAATGCTGCGGTGGGTTTACAAAGACTTGGAATAAATCATTAAGGCACTGGAGTTGGATGAAGGAGAATTGGGTTCAGATGAATTAGAGGAGATGTCTATGTGGTGGAGTTGCTGCACAAACATGAAAGTTGAGGCCTGGTCTCGACGGGAGTGAATCACTAAAGGAGGCCTCAAGGATGGTCTTAAGGACCACCTCTTGAAAATGCACCGATGCTTTGATGAGAGTACAATGTGCTGGGCCCAATCACGACACCCAAAAATTTGGATGACTATAGAGGTTCGGGGCGGATGATACCCCTTAGTCAGAAAGCCATCCACCTGAGAAATACCTAGGCTGCCAGAGAGGGAGAGTCCTGCAAAGACCCCTACATAGTAGAGCACCCTCAAGAGTTACAGGGTTTCCCCCAGCTGACCTCTCTTGTCACTGATATTCCAGGTATACCAGAATGGAGACTTGACCTCTTAAGTCTACCAGTTTTAATTAAGAGCAAGGGTGCTTAAGATTCCACTTGAACTTTAGACGTATTGAGTGCAAAAAGTGACCTAATTTTAAGGTTGGTTAACCCAACATGGTGGATCAACTTCACCTATTTGTCCTTTGAGAAGTTTTAGGTCCCTTCTTTTAGGATTCAAGTGAAATTAAGAGCCTGAATTTTAGGGCTTTCTTGAATAGATCTCTTCAACCAAGGCTTAGGCACACCTCTTTTTGGAGAGTTGATTCATGCTTATGAAGGTGTGTCTCTAGAACCCTAAACTAAAATCCTTAATATGGCTCTAATCTTGGTCCAATTTAGTTTGTCAAATGTAGTATCTAGGGCTCAATCAAGAAAGTGGTAGCCCTAGTTACCTTAAATGGGCTTACAAATCAGTTTTGTTTATTGAAATCAAATCAGGCAGCTTGGTGAATTAGCTAGAAATGGAGAGCAAGTAGCCCTAATTGATTTTATTTTTTTTTCTTCCTTTCTAGAATGAGGGGCTTAAGACAACATAGTCAAAAATTACCTGCCCCTGGCGTGTTTGATGTGTGGCTGTCTTTCTTTGAATCTTCTCCCCTGAAATAATCACAACAAAAAGAGATTTAGCAAGTTAGTACCAAATCAGAAACCATAATCAAGATTTCTAAATTGCCCGTTGCTCCTCAGAAACGGTGCCAAAATGTTTATCGCACTGAATCGGTTTTTAAGAATATCGCGTTGTAATATAGCTGAAAAAGCATTCAAAACAATTACAATTATATTACTCAAATTTTTGAAGTCTGAGGTCGAACACAGAGAGCAAATTGGGTTTTAGAAATCAAGATCACAATTCAGAATATGCAATAATATCAATGTCACAGTGCAAAACGATAGGAGTAAATGTAGGGTACAAAATACTGACGAAACTAATGTATACGAATGAAACTCAAAATTGGACGTCTAAGTTTTAAATCAAACATCTTAAAATGATGATGCTACAATGCTTCTTCTACTGGCTACCTTTGGCTTCAATCTTCTTCTTTCTTTCTCCTCTTCTTTATCTTCCTTCTTCTCTGTTCTCTGGCTTCTCCCTCCTTCCTTTTCTTTTTCTGATTTTGGCTTCTCTCTTCTTCAGCTTTCCTGCCTTAGCCCTTCCCATAGCTTTCTCTACCTGCTTCTCCTTCTTTGGCTTTCTTCTTTCTCTCTCTCTGTCGGTTGACTTCTTCTTTGGCTTTGCCTTGCTGCCTTTTCTTCCTTCAGCTTCTTTCTTCCCTTTTCCTTCTCTTTCTTTGCCTTAGCCTCTCTGCACCCTTCTCTTTCCTTCAGCTCCTTCCTCCTCTGCTTCAGCCCTTAACCTTCTCCTTCCTCTTCATCATCTTTGCTTCTCCTCTTCTTAGCCTACAAAGCAAAACCTAACCCCTACCCGCGCGAACTCTCCTCTCCTTTCTCTCTTTGGTTCTTCTCTCCTAGAGCCATGCTTTTATCTAGTAATTGGGTCGGGTACATGCCCGAGACCAGGCCAATCACCATGCGGTGGTGGGGGAGGTGTGCTAGTCGAGTTGAGTCTACTAGGTCCGTAGGGCATGGTCGCAGACGATGCGGTCGAGTCGGGTGAGAGGGACCTCACCTCGTGAGTTGGAGGCAATAAGCCTCTAATAGAAATTCACTTTATGCGCGCTCACCTGCTCATCCAATTTCAAGGTGGGACTACCTTCCCACCTTCTTCAAGCATGCTTGCGACAGAGAAGCTCTCTTCGATTGCAGCAGCTGCCACTGCCCTCGACACTAATTGAATGTCTAGATTTATGCGTGAAGATGTTCCGCGCAGCCTAGGACATGAGCCTGGGGCTGGCATGGCCTAGAGCTTCAATGGCGGATGACCGCCTGCACCTCAAATCACCACAATGGCCTTGTGACTACAGCAAGCTTCAAGCCCTACTTTAATGGCGGATGACCGCCTACACCTGAAATCACCACAATGGCCTCGCAGCCATGTTAGAATGTTCAGGGAGCTTCACCGAGGTACGGTGAGTGTGCTGCGGTGGTTGGAGTGGCATGGGAATGCTTGTATAAGCCTGCCTAGGACTTACTGTGGGTGTGTTCGGGGGTGTGTTTGGGTGAGTGTTTGGGTGATATGATTGAGCAATTAGGATCAGTGAGTCGAGGTGATGCTTTTGGACTTGTTGGCGAGGAGGGGGTGGTCTATGGTGGTGGAGCGATCTCGCCGAAGTTGGTGGTCGGAGGTGAAGGGTATGATGGTGGTGGAGTGCAGCAGTAGTCGAATGAGGGAAATAAAGAGGGGGAAAGATTGCAGCGGGTGAGAGGAACATTTCTAGGCAGTGAAGAGACGAAAGGGAGATGGAGATGGCGTCTGGCTCGTATTGCCGACACCGGAGACAAAGGTGCTCAGAGAGGACGGTTGGCAAGGACGAAGGGGAGGCAAGGGCATCGGCGGGTTTTGCGCGACGCGGACAAACGTAAGGAAGAACCTGCCATTGGTATTGTGGCTAGGCGACATAGAAGATCAGGGAGGGTTGCTAGAGCTTGATGAGCAAGTCGTCCGGAGGAAGAGAGACGAATTTGAGGGGAATTCCAACCAATTTCAAGCTTAGGAGAGTCTAGGTGAACTGGGGCTCCTTAAATATGGCCCTGGAGGTCGATTTTGTGCTTGGAAGCCAAGCTTCCAACCAAGGCAGGGTCGTTGGCGATGGCCACTCAAAAGTAACCCAAATCTCTCATGCATTCGCATGAGAGATTGGGTACCAAGTAGGGCCTCAAATTGGGTTCACATTAGAGGGAATTTCTTAGATAATCTCCCTTCCAATTTTAAAGGGGATTCTCTAAGAAAACAGGAAGAAATCACCATCTAAAGTTCACCAGAGGAGGATTCCTCCACTATAATGGTGGAGGGACCTAATTGTAAATAATGGTGAAGAAGATAGGGGGTCAAATGTAAGGGTTTTTGAAAGATAGGGGTAGAAGTGTAATTAAGCTGGACCTATTTGCAAAGTGAGTCAAGATGAGTTCCCCTTGGGCCCAAATTTTGGTAAAAACCTAATTTTGAGCTAAGGAATCCAATGGTGAATTTTTATTTTGGGTTTGACCACGTTTGACTGGGCAACTTACGTAAAAACCCAATTTAGGGCAAATATATGTCTGAGTTCCCATTCTAGGTCAAAATAGGTTCCAATGGCCAACTTAAGAGTTCTAAACCATAGAGAATATTTTTTTATGATTTTTACACTATTTAGGTGAATTTCATCCTGACCAGAACCTCATTTAATCAAGTGGAACTATTTTAGGGTTATAAGAAGTCATTTAATTCCTAGAACCAACACGAACCCTTTTCTATTTGATTCAACCCACTTATTTTCTTGTTAATAACATTTAACCTATGTTTATCCATTGAGAAAATCCGTTGTTGTATTGCAATGGTAAAATTACAGTTTGACCCCTTGTTTCTTTTCTCTTAGAAAGGTTATTCAGTGAATTATGACCCCTATTTGGTTATGTAGGAGCTTTTATTCTCTTCTTAGGTCAAAATGAGCTAGTTAGGGCTCATGATGGTGTTCCCATCAATCGGCCCTTCCAACCTGATCATGGAGCATTTCCCAGATGAGCACCTCCTGACTATTGGTGCGGGACTCCCTGGTATGTTGATTTGGTTAATTATTTAGCATCTCATCAAATCCCGTCTGATTGGCCGAAGGCCAAGAAAGACAAATTGCTTTCTGATGCCAAGTACTACATATGGGAAGACCTATATCTCTTCTGCATTGGTGCTGATCAGATCATCAGATAATGCATCCCAGAATCGAAAATTCAGGATATCTTATCCTTTTGCCATGAGCAGGCCTGCAGGGGACACTTCTATAAACATAAAACCTTAGCTAAAGTCCTCCAGTGTGGCTTTTATTGGTCCATGATTTTCAAGGATGCACATGATCACTATAAGGCACGCACTCGTTGCTAGACCTTGGGAAACTTGAGCCATTACAATATGATGCCTTTACAACTAATTCTCGTGTGCAAAATCTTCAATATTTGGCGGATTGATTTTATGGGCCCCTTCCCCAAATTGGACGGCTTCGAATACATTCTCCTTGCTGTGGACTACGTGTCCAAGTGGATCGAAGATATCCCAACCTAAACCAATGATCATAAGGTGGTAATCAAGTTCATTCATTATCACATCTTCTCACTATTCGGTGTCCCACGTGCTATTATCTCTGATGGAGGGACCAATTTCATGAATGCACAGTTCAAATATCTAATGACAAAGTACGGAGTGTCGCACCAAATCTCGACTCCTTATCACCTCGAAACCAATGGATTGGCTGAACTGTCAAACAAGGAGATCAAGAAAATCATTCAGATCACTATTTACCCTGATAGGAAAGATTAGTCGACCCACCTTCTAGAAGCTTTGTGGGCCTATAGGACCGCCCACAAAACGTAGTTAGGTATGTCTTCATTCAGACTCGTGTACGGGAAGGCATGTCACCTACCCATCAAAATGGAGCACAAAGCCTATTGGGTATACAGAAGTGCAACCTAGAACTTTTTAAGGCTGGAACCCATAGAAAATTACAAATGAGCAAGATCGAGGAACTACGTAATGACGTGTATGAGAACTCACGAATTTACAAAGAACAAGTTAAAGCCTTTCATGACAAGCACATATCAAGAAAAACTTTTCATCCTGGTCAGAAGGTCCTACTCTTTCAAGTTGTTCCTAGGAAAACTCAAATCAAAATGGATTGGACCATTTCTTGTCCAACATGGTTTTGGAAATGGGGCTATAGAAATTAGTGAACTCAGCCTTGATTCTGAACCAATTATTGTGAGCGGTCAGAGACTCAAACCGTTCATTGAACTCACTGACATGAACATGGCTGAGTTATCTTTCGATCTCCATTCTCCCTGAGCTTATTACGCCCAGCTGATGGCATTAAACTTAGTGGTTAATGGGACGCAACCCGTCATATTTTTTAAAAACTCGAAATCCTTTTGACACATCCCTTTACTGAACCTATATTACACTTTAGGGTTTGTCCATTAGAATAGTCGGCTCCACCTTTGGTACTTGTATCAAAGCTTAAAATCATCTGCAACAGTCACTCCAACTCGTCCACTTACCCTTTAACCCTATTCTAGTGTACGATCTAAGTTGAACTCGAACCCACCAAATTTATAATGAGGACATCACAAATCGTAGGCATGGGGGGTATCAAAGTACAAAACGTCATGAAAATCAAATTATAAAAGGATTTTGCAAAATGTATATACATATAAAAAAATGGGGGTTGACGAAAAATACGATACATTTGAGAGGAAAATGAAAAAAAGAAGGAAAATTGAAAATAAAAGAAAGGAGCAAAAAGATAAAGAAAAAAATTGAGCCCCTTCAAAATAATATGGAGCTTACCTAACTTCTAGGTTTGATCCAATAATGAATTAAGATCTGGAAGGCTAAAACTTAAGGGATTAGTGGTGAATACCAACTTTAGTCCTCTTGGATCTATTCTTAGATTTAAACACTCATGTGCTTGTCAAGATCCGGATTAGTCCTCAAGGGGTTGAGGAAAATGTAAAGCTTATGTATTAGGTCTAAGGATTAGGGATTATTCGCCCCATTAATTAGCCTCTGGTTTGTAGGACTCGATAACTTAAGCACCCTAAATCACACATAGTCTGGTTCAGTGCGCTTAAATATGAAATCATGCCAAAAAGCATTTATGCTATTCTGAAAATGGTCCTAAGATCTAGATTAGGAGCGACTCGAAAACATAAGTTGATTTGGATGAGTTCCCAACATGGAGAGGTAGGAAATTTCCCTCGAAGATGTGTAATAACATATCGTCTCCTTGATACTTGTCCTGCAGGATATCTAAATATCCTACTAGGGGCACGTAAGCACCTTTTGCTAGTTCAGATGCCATGGGCGACATTATCACGAATTGTCGATTGGCAGGGTCTAGATTTTGCTATAGAACGCCATGGGTGGCACTATCTCGAAGTGTTGAAAGCCAGGGTTTTGGGGGTTGCCATGGCCATGCTATCTCAAAGCATCGATTTCTAGGGACCCTACGAGTATTGATGGTGGGGACAAGGAATCCGATATAGAATGTGTTTAGGGCCAATCTGAGGTTGGATCTAAGGGAAAATATAATGAAAAGAAAACGAGTCAGAAAGCTCTCCAAAAATGAAAAATCTTCCTCTGTCCCTCTCTCTTACAAAAAAATACACTAGTAAACTGAACCTGGGCTAACCATGTTACAAGGACGGGTGCTTTAACCGTTGGGTCCAACGAACCTTAGGATAGTTCTTGTGAGCCTTAGAAACCTTCGCGGTAGACTGATGCAAAATCTAGTCAGGTCTGGATTTGGGCTGGTACTTGAGTACCTCTTGACCTATTGTTGGTATTAAGATCTAATTCCTAGAAATGCGGCTTAGTAGTGCATCCTGACGGTAACATCCGACCTAAATAACTGGTTTAATCCATAGAATTTTGCTAAGCGACTAGCAAAAGCTAGGCATGGGGGTATGATGCGAACACCATCATGAGCCAAAATTAGCTCAATTTGGTTTAGCAAGGTTGATAAATGCTCCTACATATCCATCAGAAGGTCCTAAGGGCATATTATTAAGTTTTGAAAAGAAGAGAAGAATACAAGTTTATTTATGTAAAATTAACAGCATTCCATAGATACAGAATAACCACAGAGTATTTCAGTGTTTTATTAAAGGTCATATGGTCATTAATGTCTAATAAGTGGGTCCATGTAGAACAAAACAGATTTTCACGCATTTCAACAATTAATGCACATCTGAAATCCTAAAAATAGATCCGCTTAAACAACTAAGGTTCTAGTTAGGATAAAATTCATCTAAACCTTCTCAAAATCATAGAAAAAAATTGTCTATGGTTTGGTACCCTTGATTAGGCCACCTGAACCCAATCTGACCTAAAATAGTCTCAAACAGATAATTGCCCTAATTTGGATTTTTACATAAATTCCCCAACCAAACTTGGTCAAAACTAAAATATAACTTCACCATTGAATTCCTTGGGTCAAAATTAGGTTTGTACCAAAATTTGGGCCCAATCTGAGATAATTTTGACCAAGTTTGCATTTTGGTCCAAGTCTGACTCTTATTCTCTCAAATAGCCCCTCAGCTTTTGAAATCTTTGTAACATGCCCCCTAACTTCTTCGTCCTCTTTGAAAAATAGTCCTTGCTGCCATTGGAGGTTAGCCGACCTCCAAGCGAGCTGTGACCGAACAAAATCTTACTCAAACCTCAATCAAATCCCACCAAATTTGGTGGGATTGATGTTCACACCTAGGGAAACCTATTGGGATCAATTTCAACTCCTAACTCTCTCTGATTCATGTGTACGAACCCATGAAATCAGTGGGGTTCTTCTTGAATCCCAATAAAGCTATGGAGCTTGTTTCTTGTTCTCCAAGCTCTCCTAAGCCCTATGAAAGACCTCCCATCCCTGCCATACCACCTTAGCATGAAATAGAGCCAAAAAACCCCTCTTCCTCAACCTCCAGCTTGCTCCACCTCACTCCGACAACTCTCCACCTCCGAACTCTTCATCGACCGTGACGTACGATAGGCAGTCGATTCTCCTTCGCCATATCTTTCCTCACCTCGCAATACCGACGAGGTGCTCTTTATCCCTTCATCATCGTCGTTATACACCTTTGGAGCACCTTCATTTATGGCACTGGCCATACCAGACCCGACACTTCCTCTGCCCCCCCTTCATCCACTACTTAGTCTTGACGACTCCCCGTCATCTGCTCATCACCACCGTATCATCACTACTTCTAATTGACCCCACATGCACCCTCCACACCTCTATCTTCCACCTCGTCGACGTACCTCTGACGAGACATTAGAGCTGCTACAGTCCATCTCTCCACCTGCCACAAAGTCAGCAAGCGTCGCCTCGCTCCACTGATCAAAAGCCCTAAAGAAATTTGGGGCTTTGATCTCTTATTCGCCCTCTTGAACAACCCAACTTCCTCCACTATTCTCTACCTTCGCCAGCCACTTCTAACCACTCGCATGACACACCACCACCACCACCACCTTTACCGCACTGTGCACATCTACTGAGCTATTCTAACAAGGCCATTAGGTCTATTTCATGCTTTTAGGTACACAGGTCGTCGCCACCAGTGGCGAGGCTGCTTCGAGCAAGCTCAAAGCATGTTCTTGCGGTAGCTGCTCCATGCTCCACCCCCAGGCAGAGCAGAAGACTTCCAGGAAGACACCCAGGCCTTTAATTGGGACCTTTGACTGCTCCCTCAACCTTAATTTGACCAGCCTTCAGTTGCTGCTTGCACGCAAAGAATAGCAGCCAAGATAGTCCCACATCATGGGATCTCAGACGTGCCGCAGTGCATAAATTGGTTTTCTCCATTTGACTCCTCACCCAGTACATGAGGGGTCAGGTTCGTCACGCACCCTCACCTGCTTAACCTGCTTAGCACCATTGCTCACCTGTGATCACGTTCGCATGCCTGCACTCAGATCTAGTTATTGTTCCTACCCAATTACCTAGTTAACCCTGGGTCTTTGAGAGAGAAGAGATGGAAAGAGAGAGAGAGGAAGGGGGCATTTTCCTCGCTCTCTAACTCTCTAACACTTGAGGAGAAGCAGCCTTTGCCTTTGTGTGTGACTTGAGGAAGAGCTGAAAGTGAAGGAATAGGAAGAGATGAAGAAGAAGAATGACTCTCTATAAAGCATTATAGCAAGCGATGTTTAAGTCATCTGGTTTGAGCATCCGACATTTGATTCCACCAAGTTGTGCTTCTGAGGCTATACTACTTACTTACCTTGCATGGAATTATTTGGTTGATACTGTGCACTTATTTGGTATTATTGTATAAGGGTAATTGGTGTCTTAAATCACCATTTTACCCCATTATTTTTGCACATTGCTACTGATTATCATATATATATCATTCTTGCATGGATTTTTCATTATAAATTGTTCATCTTGTGGTTATATTGTAATCTTGAGATTAATTGTAATACTTGCTCCCAGTGAACGACCTCAAACTTTAAAATTTGTGTATAAATTGTATTTGTTTTCATGTGATTTCGACCATACTACAACAAAGTATTTTGAAACATCGATTTTGCTCATTAAGATTATGCTAGGTGCACTTGCCTAGGGTGAGGTTAGAATAGAAGATCTTTATTATCACTTAGGCGTAATTTCCTTTGTTACATAGTTTTCATCGCATTCTTCGCATACCGAATTATTTCCAAAAACCCAAGAAATCTCAAAAGAAGAAAAACACAACAAGGAATATTTCAGTTTTGAAAGAGAAAATATTCTTTGAAAACTACAATTGCCTCCTCGGATGACCCTAGATACCACCACTATGTAGGTTTATAAATATTAAAAGTTGATTGTGATTTTACATGTTACAATGACACAAAAACCTGCTTTTACAAAACAAGTGTTTTTGCTATCAAGAGTTTGCTGAGGGAGATCGACCTTTCAATCACTATCAATTCAGCTAGTAGCACTACCCTACCTGGTCCTACATTGAGCCATCTCCATCTGCATGGTGGAAATTTCAATGTCAGTAATCACAAGTCTGCAACAAAATTATAATATGCAAAAAATCATGTCAATCGGGATTTTCGTCAAATAATGGATGGGTACCCATCACTTAATACATTTTGAACATCTGCATGGCTTTTTTGGATTGTTTTATGACTTAGTGGGTGACCTTGCTCCAGTACCATATGTGACAACTCAAGCCTTGCCAACTAATGAAACCTGAGTTGCTATGTTCTAACCACAAGCACAACCAACTACAAGATCGCAGTCACCCAGCACATAATCATAGAATATCAATAGCCAGACATTCATTCATAATGCATTAAATAAAAGGAATAAAGTGCTGACAAAATATAAAGAAGGATCCATCGCAAAAAACGTGAAAAAGCAAGTGCTCATGTATAATTGCCAAAAGATAGAAAAGAAAAGTCTAAAATTAGAAAAAAAATAGAACTAAAGAGCCTCAGTGCTCAGAATAGACTATCTCCTAAAGTATGACTTGGTGCCGTAATAGATGGACCAATGACAATCGCTACACTTGACTGCTCAACAAGACCTGAGTACGGAACCAAGAAACACATCAGTAAAAATTGAGTAGAGTAGAACAACTACAAGTAGGAACAATGACAAGAGTAAAGAAAGAGGGCACTGTATCAGTAATTATTTCATTTATTAACTATTACTTATCCAATTACATTTATGTACTTAAGCCCACGTTATTACAGTCCCCAATTTGTCAGTCAACATCTTGGGCAACAAGACAATCTCATGTAACTTCCTAAGGTGCAAGATCGATATAAGCCACTCTCTTGGCCAAGAAGACAATTTATACCCATCAAGTCACCACACTCTGTCACCCTAGGGTCATTACAGGAGTGGTGGCAATGTTGTGTAGCATGAACATGTAAAAGCACTATGTACGCTGAACCATAAATAGCCCATGACCCACCCACCGACCCAGAAGAAACCACTCCCAACCTTGAGCCATGCATCCTGCGATCCTAGTTGGCTGCTATGCCTAACCAAAGAGTCGTAGGGAGGCTAATGACTCCCTAAATCAACCTAGAATTTGTCTAAAAGACCAAAGCTGCAACCAACTCTGATGAGTAACAGGGCTAAAGACAATTATCCCTCCTCTAAGTCTTGACTAAACAGTCATATTGATTATCTAGTCGTTGTCAGATAACTATATCTTTTATTTTCATCAAACCAAAGCATACCAACAGTTATGTTTATAAATTACAAGATTTCCAGATATTCATGTTATTCCCCTAATGCTATTTGTATATTCCCATTTTTACAATCAATTAGGGCCTCCGCAATTGCTAAAATTGGTCTTCTAGGAATAATTGGGGCCCATCTCAAATTCTCTGGAATGTCAAGATCCAAGATAATGAAATCCACAGGATGTTGACAAGCTTTCGTTGAATTTAAAATACGCATCGCCATACAGTTAACAAAAGCAAATCAACATTTAAAATTTATAAGTACTCGAAAATAAGAGTTGAGTCTGAGGTCGTTCACAGGGAACAAATAAAGAATTCACACAGTAATCATAATTAATAACAATGAGCACAATAAGATATTCAATGAATAATAGAAATTTACTCAAAATGATGTTCAATAACAGCAAATATATCTCAAAAATTATTGGGATAAGAAGAATGAAAGAAACTCTAAAAATGGTGATTTGAATCACCACTTAAATCCCTTATTTAAGAATATATCAAAACATTCAATTTCTCAATAGTATCTTGAACCACTAATACACGTCAGATGTCATGCCTCAAATGAATCAATAGTACCCAAATCAGACATCGGACCCTAAGGTCATACACCTTAAGTGTCTCTAAGTAGCACAAGGCACAAGAGCACCAAGCATAGAGAACCAACACCTCTTCCAAGCACAAAGCCTGAAAAATGCTTAAGTGTTGGTGT
This sequence comes from Thalassia testudinum, assembly GCA_037157565.1. Lineage (NCBI taxonomy): Eukaryota > Viridiplantae > Streptophyta > Magnoliopsida > Alismatales > Hydrocharitaceae > Thalassia > Thalassia testudinum. The sequence goes on along the minus strand of JAZHRO010000014.1, from coordinate 121,520,546 downwards.
GTGTGGGCATGAATACCAAGGCAATAGTGTGGACGAAACCCAATGCAAAATCACCCCCAACCCTCAGATTTTCTTTTCCTCTTTCTTAGAATCAAGTCAATAATTGGATCCATTAATTGGATAATCAGGTTGTGTACAGGGGACCAGACCCGTCGACAAGGTGTAGCAGGTAAGGAGTGTGCATGTGAGTGAGGGACCTCACCTTGTGCGTTGAGGCAACCAAGTAATGGGAGGATTTCCATTTTTGTGGCTGTCCAAATCTCACATATACAATGTGGGACTAAAAGGTCCCCTCTTCTCTACGTGAAGTCACCGATTTCGCTCGCGAATTGGTGCTACTATTGCTTCGCTTAAGCTCAATTGAAGGTGCATCTGCTTCAGTGAACGAGTTCGCAGCTGTTGGTCATGGTCTTGGGTTCGGAGATGGTTGAAGCATGGCGAACAGAGTTGAGGATGACGGTGGTGGTGGTGTACGTCTGGTGGAGACTTAAAACACGTAATACGGCCTTTTGACCTAATCAAAAAAACTAAGAGTGGTCACCAGAGGACGACGAGTGCAGTGGCAAAGAGAATTTGGTGTGTGAGTGAGTGTGGTGGTCGGATGGTGATGGGGAAGGTGACGGAGGCATGGGTTGTTCGGTGGAGGTTTGAGGTGAGTGGAAGTCAAATTGTTATAGGGCTTTTGAAGGTAGAGGTGAGGTGGAGCTAATGGGAGTTGTGGAGTGAGGTTTGGTGGTGGGATACGGTCAAACGACAATGTAGAAGGAGCAGCCAAAGTCAAAGATGACAGAAGGGGAAAGGGTGATATGATGGTCGAATTGAGGAGCTATACGGCTAGAGCTAACCTAGGGAGATAGAGGAAGAGATTAGGCCTAACTAACGAACAAAAGGGAAGAGTTTTTGCATCCAATTTGATTGGCCGATATTGAGGACAAAGGTGCCTTCGGTGGGGTGAGCAGCGAGGAAGAAGGGTCGAGGCAACCCCTGCGTTGACTAGTGAGGAGTGGATGAAGTCTGCGAAGATGTTCCCTCTGCCTATCGTACATGGTAGAGGGTGATGGAGGAGGATTAAGGAGCTTTATGGAGTCATGGAGGAGGTGGCCGAAGAAGAAGAGGACGATGTGAATTTGTGGTCAAATCTGACTAGTGAGGACATTGGAACCTAGAGGAGCTTAAATAGGGCTCAATCATGACTAAATTAGGAAGAATCATTATGAATTCATCATGATTTGGCTTGGGTTTTCCTGTGGATTTTGTGAGCTTGCCGCCAGTCGTCAGTGGTACATTGACGCACAAAAATATGTCTAAATGGTAGGGGATCCTCTTGTGAGTGATCTCTCGAAATTTGGAGCGATTCCTCCTCAGATTGGAGGAGAAATCTCTAATTGAAGGATGGCAATTTGGGTTAAGGATTTTGTTCGCATGATAATGGCAGTAGGGGGCTCTTTGTGAAGGAGATGAGAAAATTAGGGCCCCATTTGCAAGAAATTTGGCAAGCTAGGGGTTTGATTGAGAGAGAAATAGAGATCTGGGGAATGAGTTGCAAACTAGGTTAGGATGAACTTTGATTGGGTCCAAATTTTATTTTTAACCTAATTTGGACCTGAGGAATATATTTGTGAACTTAGATTTGATTTTTGACCATGTTTGACTAGGCAATTTGCATAAAAGCCCAAATCAGGGCAAAATCCTATCCAAATCTCTATTCTGGGTCAAAATGGGTTCAGATGGTTAAACCTCTTAGAATATTTTCCTATGCATTTTAGGAGGTTTAGATGAATTTTATATTGGCTAGAACCTTTTCAATTTATGTAGGGTTGAGAATTAGGGTTTTATGTATTGTTTTGGTTCTCGAAATGTGTGAAACCCTATTTCTGTCAGTGTGGACCCACTTCTTGGACTTTTATGCAAAGTTGACCTTCAATTAACCCCTGGGTGACCCTGTAGTTATTCTACATTCATTATGTGATGTTAAAACAACAAAATTAACCTTATTTTATTATTTTCTCCTCAAAATAAATCTGAGTGGAATTACTGCCCTTAGGTGATCATTCAAGAGCATTTATCTCTTGATTCCAACAAATTTAAGCTAGTTATGGTGAATGATGGTGTTACCATCACACTCCCATGGCTAACATTTTCTAATCCATAGCAAAATCCTATGGAAAGAACTAGATCTCTAGACCATGTTTTTTATTCTTAAATGACTATTTGTGCAACTTCTATAGAAATCAGATCAGAATACCAATAGTAGGCCTAGAGGTATTCAAGTGCCAATCAAGATCTAGACCTGACCAGCTTCATCCTTGGGTCTACCGCAAAGGTTTGTAAGGCCCGCAAAAACTACCTAAATTTTCATTGACCCCAGAGGTTAAAGCACCCATGCGTAAAACATACCAAGTCCAGTTTCAGTTCGCCTATGCATTTTGATAAGGGAGGGATAAAGAGAGATTTTTCATTTTGAGAGTTTTCTCTCTTTTCTTTTTATATTTCCCTAAATCCAACATTGGATTGGCCCTAAACTCAGTCTATATCAGATTTGTTGTCCCCACCATCAATCCTCGAAGGGTCCCTAGCTTTCGATGCTTCGAGATAGAACCACCAATGGAAACCCCTAAAACCCTAGCTTTCGACACTTTTGGGTAGTGCCACCCATGGTGTTCTATAGCTAAATTCAGGCTTTGGCAATCAACATTTTGAGATAATCTTGCCCATGCCACCTAAATCTGCACAAGGTGCTTACATACCCTTGGTAGGATAGTCAAATATCTTAGAGACAAGCACCAAGGAGACAATATGTTATTTTGCATCTTTGAGGGGAGTATTTTCCATTCCACCTCTCTACGCCGGGAACTCATCCAATCAACTTGTGTCTTCGAGACACTCCTAAGGTAGTTCTTCAGGACAACTTTTTCAAAGCAGAACACTTTTGGCATTATTTCTTCATTAAGTGCACTGAACCAGACTGGTGTGTGAATTTTGGGTGCTTAGGTTACCAAGTCTTGCAAACTAGAGGGCAGGCAACGGGGTCAAATACTCCCTAAACCTTAGACTTAATGCATCAACCTCGCACTTTCTTCAACCTCTTGAGGACTAATCAAAATATTAATAAATATGTGAGTGTTTAAGTCTTGAAACAAGCCCAAGAGGCCTAACATCGGTACTCTTACTAATCTCCTTGTCCCTAGCACTTCATGACTTAATCCTTATCTTGATTTAGTCTAGAACTTAAGTAAATCCCAAAATAAATTACTACGACTATCATTTTTTTTCTGATTTTGCTCCTTTTTGCATTCTTTGTATTTCCTCCTCTTGTCCTCCTCTAGAAAGATTTTCCATTCAGTTCTCAAAATTTTCCTCCCCTTTCTTCATTTTTTTTAATGTGTATTTTTTGTGAGAACCCCTCAGAGAATTGGATTTCCATTTGGTTTGCACTTTAAAACGCCCCCATGCCTAAGTTTTGTAATGTCATCATTGTAAACTAAGTGGGTACAAATTCAGCTTAGTTCAAGTTTTATAATAGGGTCAAGGGTAGGTAAATGAGTCGAGATGACTATTGTAAACAATTTCAAGCTCTGATAAAAGCAACAAAGTTGGAGTTTGTTGTTCTAAAGTTGAACCCTATAGTGCAATGGAGTGTAGCTCAAAAGGATGATCAGAATGGTCTCGATTTTTTTTTTTTTGGAATGACGAGTTATCTCCTATTAAGTACTAAATTCAATGCCTTCAACCAAGCAGGAGGTGATCCAAGAGAAGGGGTGGTCAGATTGGAGGAATTTTATAGAATAAGTACCTTGATGAGTAATCTAGTTGGTCCAACCTAGTGCTTGTTCAGGTCAATAGGCTGATGATGTAAACCAAACCAAGTAATATGGTGGGTTGATGGATCTAAATTAATAGTTGTAAAGCCCACCAGATGCTTTGCAGCTCGAATAGTCTATAAATATGAATCTAGGTGACGATAACGTCATCATCAGCCAAATCCAGCTTTATTTAGTCAAAATCAAGGATTAAATGCTCCTACATAACCGCCAGAGAGACGTAATTCACTGCAAGCCCATTTTTAGGGAAATATAGTAAAACAAGGGTAAAACTACAGTTTTAACAGTATATCTCAATTGTAGTACAATCATGGGTTTCTTCAGTGGTTAATTAAGGGTCAAATGATCTTAAAAGTCTAACAAGTGGGTTAGTACAGATAGAAAAGGGTTTTTGCGCATTTCAAGAATTAAATGACATCTGAAACTCAAAAAATAGACTCGCTTAATTAACTGAGCTTCTAGTCAGGATAAAATTCACCTAAACCCTTTAAAATTAATATAAAAATATTCTCTATGGATTTTCATCCTTGATTTGGCCATTGGAACCTGTCTTGACCCAAAATAGAGTCCTAGATAGATATTTATCCTAATTTAGGTTTTTGCACAAATTACCCAGTCAAACTAGGTCAAAACCAAAATCCAACTTCACCATTAAATTTCTTATGTCAAAATTATGTTTTTACCAAAATTTGGGCCCAATCTGATATTGTCTTGACCTAGTTTGCAATTTGGTCCTATCTAACTGTTTTCTCTCACACATTGCCCTTAACTTTCAAAATCCTTGCAAATAGCCCCCTAGTTTTATTGTATTCTTCACAATTAGATCCCTATTGCCATGAAATCCTATTCCTACAACTCTGGTGACCTTAATATTAAGTTCTTCATGATTTCTTGACGAATCCCTCTCAAAATGGAAAGGAAAGTTTGTCAAGGAATTGTCTTCCTTTTCAGCCAGATCCAAAGCTCCTGATCTCACCCAAATCCTCATGCGAATCCATCAAAGGATTGGGTCTCCTATTCTAGTGAACATTCCAAGCTTGGTAAGCTTTCTTCCTAAGCTCAAATCATCCTCCAGAGGCCTATAAAAGAATCCCCAGGTGAGATCGAGTTCCTCACGCTCAAATTCGGTCGGATTCCCCTTCGATTTCGTCTCTCCTCATCCAGCCGAAGCTCCTCGATGTCCGACGAGCTCCTCTGACTCCTTCCTTCATCTGACTGCAATACCAATGGTAGATCCTCCTTCCCTGCCTTCCTCCACGTCGTGCCATACCAACAAGCACCTCTATCTCCTTCGCCTTGCCGTCCTACCCTCACCAGAGCACTTCATTTTCTCCAAAGCCGATGTACCCTCGGTAAGGCGACTCCTCCCCTTTAGTCTGATTAGATTATGTTAGATTAGTTCCTCTCCACCTTTAGGTTAGATTCCCCTATTCCTACCCTAGTTTCAATCCTCGACGTCACCGTTCACCCCCATCTTCTTTGTCTCCAACCAAACCTCCAGCGAGGAGCATCTATTGCTACACCACTCCATCCGCCACTCCAACACACCCACAAGCACCATACTCCATCCACACACAAAACCCCTATCTCTATTTGCCTTCCTATCCACCCAAACCCTACGTCGACCAACCCACCTTCCCGCCACCATTCACAACTCCATCTGACCACCACACATGACTATCCACCACAAAACCACCACCAACGCACTCCACACCCTACAACGAAGCTCCTGAGCACTTCTGATGTGGCCGTGAGGTCATGTTTATGTTTTCAGGTACCTAGGGTGCAGCAACCATTAGCAATGAACTTCATGCTCGCTTGAAAACTTCTTCAGGACCTGCAAGTTCCAATGAAGCCTCCAAGTGATGCAGAAACTCTCAAGGGAGGTCTCCAGGTCATCAATTGAGGATCTCTGCAGCTACAACTCCCCCAATTGGATGCATCATCCACTGTAGCAGTGTGCGCGAGGAAGGTGGGACATTTAGTCCCACCTCAAAATCCACTGAGCATCAAGCACCACATAAATTGATTTTGTGTTGTAGGCATATCGCCTCAACACACAGGGGCGAGGTCCCCTCTCACCCGACATTGCGTCGGCTGTGACACTACTCAGACGGGCCAGGTGCTGATCTGACCCGCCAAACCTGCCTTTACACCTTGGCTGCGGCCCACGCCTGCAGCCCTGGTCCTGGGTATGCTTAGATTCAAATCCGATTACTAGAGGCTCTGAGAGAGCAGATCCCAAAGAGAGAAAGAAGGAGGCAGGGGGGTTTCATTCTGAAAACCAATGGCTGACACTTAGTTGTTTGGAAAAGAAATCCTTCTAGTTGTGTGAGAAGTGAAGGAAGAAGAAGAGAAGCCAGAGAAGAGAAGAGTCAAGGCATAGAAAGAGAAGAAAAGGAGCTAAAGAAGGAGAAAGAAGAGGAGCAGTACCTTTGAGCAAGTTAAGCCGTCAAATCGGCTGAGCAGACGTCTGAGATTCAACAGAAGTGCACTGTGCACTTATCCTACGTGGATTTAAATTGGTTGACACTACTGAGATATTTGATATTATTGTGAGGGGTAATTGGTGATTCAAATCACCATTTTACCTCATTCTTTTTGCACTATTGACATTTTCTTTCATTTATATATCATTATTATTTGGAGTTCTATTATAAATTGCTTATATTGTGCTTGAATTGCAATCTTGAGAATTATTTTACTAATTGCTCTTTGTGTTCGACCTCGACTTCCATTCGAGTATATATTGTATTTGTTTTTCGCACTGATTCAATCTATACTGCAACATATCGATTTTAAAGTGCATATTGAGAAGGGAAGAGTCAAGGCACAGAAAGAAAAGAAAAGAAGCAGAAGAAGGAGAAAGAAGAAGAGCAGTACTTTAAGCAAGTTAAGCCGTCTAATTAGTTGACCAAACGTCTAAGATTCAACAGAAGTGCACTGTGCACCTATCCTATGTCGATTTAAATTGATTGACACTATTGAGAAATTTGATATTATTATGAGGGGTAATTGGTAATTCAAATCAGCATTTTACCTCATTCTTTTTGCACTATTGACATTTGCTTTCATTTATATATCATTACCATTTGGAGGTCTATTATAAATTACTTATATTGTTCTTGAATTGAAATCTTGAGAATTATTTTGCTACTTGCTCCCTGTGTTCAACCTCGAACTTCCATTCGAGTATAAATTCTATTTGTTTTTCGTGCTGATTCAATCTAAACTTAGGCATGGGGGGTGTTAAAGTGCAAACATACAAAAACTCAAAGTTCTGAAGGGTCTCACAAAAAATACATATTCCAAAAAACCAAAAAAATAAAAAAATGAAAAAGAACAAAAAAAATAGAGAAGGGAGGAATTTTGAAAGATCAAATTGCATGTCATTCTTGAGGAGGAAAAGGGGATGTGATTTAAATGTCAAAGAGGAGCAACAATTTGAAACAAAAAGTGATAGTCATTAGTAAAAGATTAAGGAATCTACTTAGTTCTAGACTAAATCAAAAGAAAGAAATAAAAGACAAAAAGTGCTAAGAGACAAAAAAAGATTAGTATGAATGTTGATCTTAGGCCTCTTGGGCTATATTTTAGGCCTAAAAATTCAAGTATTCGTTAAGATCTGGATAGTCCTCAAAAGGTTGAGAAAAATGCGAAGCTTAAGTATTAGGTCTAAGGCTTAGGAATTATTCAGCCTTGTTAACTGACCTCTAGTTTACGAGACTCGGTAACATAAGCACCCTAATCCACACACAGTCTAGTTCAACACGCTTAATTGTCAAAATCATGCAGAAGTGTTAATTCTGTTCTGTAAAAGCTAACTAGATTAGGAGTGGCTAATCAATACAAGTTGATTTGGATGAGTTCCCGATGTAGAAAGGTGGGAATTCCCCTCGAAGATGCGCAATAACATACCGTCTCCTTAGTTCTTGGCTCCTAGGATATCTAAATATCCTATCGGGGGCATGTAAGCACCTTATGCTGATTCAGGTGCCATGGGAGAGATTATCCCAAAATGTTGATTGCCAGGGCCTGAATTTAGCTACAAAACACCATGGGTGGCACTATCTCAAAGTGTCGAAAGCTAGGGTTCTGGGGGTTGCCATGGGCGATGCTATCTCGAAGCATCAATTGCCAGGGACCCTGCGAGGATTGATGGTAGGAGCTAGGAATCCGATACAGATCATGCTGTAAAGCCAATCCAAAGCTAGAATTAAAGAAAGAAAAGAGAGAAAACTATCCAAAAATAAAAAAATCTTTTGTCTCTCTCTTATAAAAATGCACTGAAAACTAAACTAGGACTAAACATCATTTATGCATGGGTGCTTTAACCGCGGAGTTCAATGAACCTTAGAATAGTTCCTATGGGCCTTAGAAACCTTCGCGGCGGACTAAGACTAAAGTTTGTCAGGTCCAAAACTTGGTTGGTATTAAAGTACTTCTAGGCCTACTATTGGCATTCTGACCTGATCTACAAGAAAAAGCACACATCAGAGATCTGAACACATGGTCTAGAATTTAAGTTAATTCCATGAGATTTTGCTAAGGGACTAGCAAAAGTTCGGAACAGGGGTATGATGATAATGTCATCATCAGCCATAACTAGCTTTATTTAGTCATAATCAAGGATTAAACGCTTCTACATAACCGCCAGAGAGACGTAATTCACTGCAAATCCATTTTGAGGAAAATACAGTAAAATAGTGGTAAAACTACAATTTTAACGGTCTATCTCAATTGTAGTACAATCACAGGTTTTCTTAAAGGTTAATTAAGGGTCAAATGGTCTTAAGAGTCTAACAAGTGGCTTAGTACAGACAGAAAAGGGTTTTCGTGCATTTCTGGAATTAAATGACATCTGAAACCCTAAAAATAGACTTGCTTAATTAACTGAGGTTCTGGTCAAGATAAAATTCACCTAAACACTCTAAAATTAATATAAAAATATTCTCTAGGGTTTGTCATCCTTTATTTAGCCATTAGAACCTGTCTTGACCCAAAATAGAGTCCTAGACAGACATTTACCATAATTTGGGTTTTTTGCATAAATTACCTAGTCAAACTAGGTCAAAACCAAACTCCAACTTCACCATTGAATTCCTTAACTCTAAATTACATTTGTCCCAAAATTTGGGCCCAATATGAGATTGTCTTGACTTAGTTTGCAATTTGGTCCTATCTGACTCTTTTCTCTCACACACATGCCCTTAAATTTCAAAATCCTTTCAAATAGCCCACCAGATTTATCACCTTCTTCACAAATAGGTCCCTGCAGCCATGAAACCCTATTCTTATAACTTTGATGACCTTAATATGGCAACATCTTCATGATTTCTTAACGAATCCCTCTAAAAATTGAAAGGGAAGTTCGACAAGAAATTGTCTTCATTTTCGGCCAGATCTCGCACAAATTCTCATGTGAATCCATCAAAGGAGTGGGTCTCCTATTCTAATGAACATTCCAAGCTTGGGAAGCTTGCTTCCCAAGCTCAAATCATCCTCTAGAGGCCTATAAAAGAATCCCTACGTGAGATCGAGTTCCTTACGCTCAAACTCAGTCGAATTCCCCTTCGATTTCGTCTCTCCTCATCCAGCTGAAGCTCATCAATGTCCGACGAGCTCCTCCGACTCCTTCCTTCGTATGACTGCAATACCGACGGTAGATCCTCCTTCCCTGCCTTCCTCTGTGTCGTGCCATACCAGCGGGCACCTCTATCTCTTTCATCCTCATTGTCCTACCCTCACCGGAGCACTTCATCTTCTCCAGAGCCAACGTACCCCCAGTAAGGAGAATCCTCCCCTTTCTTCTAATTAGACTAGGTTAGATTAGTTCCTCTCAACCTTTAGGTTAGATTCCTCTATTCCAACTCTAGTTTCAACCCTCAATGCCGCCATTCACCCCCATCTTCTCCGTCTCTAACCGAACCTCCAGCGAGGCACCTCCATTGCTACACCGCTCCATCCGCCTTGCCGACACACCCACAAGCACTACCATCTCTCCATGTACAAAACCCCTATCTTTATTCGCCTTCCCGTCTACCCAAACCCTCCGTCGACCAACCTACCTTCCCACCTTCATTCACGACTCCGTCCGACCACCATACAACCACCACCAATGCACTCCATGCCCTACGATGAAGCTCCTAAGCACTTCTGATGTGGCCGCAAGGCCATTTTTATGTTTTTAGGTACCTAGGGTGCAATAGCCATTAGCGACAAACTTCAAGCTAGCTTGAAGCCTTCTTCAGGACCTGCAAGTTCCAGGTGAAGCCTCCAGGTGACGTGGAACCTCTCCAGGGAGGTCTCTAGGTCCTCAATTGAGGATTTCTACAGCTGCAACCCCCTCAGTTGGATGCATCGTCCACTGCAGCAGTGTGCGTGAGGAAGGTGGGACATTTAGTCCCACCTCAGAAACCACTGAGCATCCAGCGCCGCATAAATTGATTTTGTGTTGTAGGCTTATCACCTCAACACACGGGGGTGAGGTCCCCTCTCACCCGACACCACCTCACCCGTGACACAACTCACATGGGCTTGCCGCTGATTTGACTCGCCTAGCCCGCCTTCACACCTCAGCTGCGACCCATGCCTGCAGCCTTAGTCCCAGGTACGCTTAGATCTGAATTCGATTACCTGAGGGTCTAGGAGAGCAAATCCCAGAGAGTGAATGATGGGGGCAGGGGGGTTTTGCTCTAAAGACCAATGGCTGACACTTAGCCATTTGAAGAAGAAACCCTTCCTCTTGTATGAGAAGAGAAGGAAGAAGAAGAGAAGCCAAAGAAGAGAAGAGTCAAGGTATAGAAAGAGAAGAGAAGGAGCTGAAGGAGAAATTAGAAGAGCAGTACCTTTGAGCAAGTTAAGCCATCTGATCGGCTGAGCCGATGTCTGAGATTCAATATAAGTGCACTGTGCACTTATCCTACGTGGAATTAAATTGATTGACACTATTGAGATATTTAATATTATTGTGAGGGGTAATTGGTGATTAAAATCACCATTTTACATCATTCTTTTTGCACTATTGACATTTGCTTTCATTTATATATCATTATTGTCTGGAGTTCTATTATAAATTACTTATATTGTGCTTGAATTGCAATCTTGAGAATTATTTTGCTAATTGCTCCCTATGTTCAACCTCAAACTTCCATTTGAGTATAAATTCTATTTATTTTTCATGATGATTCAATCTATACTGCAACAAATCGATTTTAAAATCTGATTCAGAGTGATCAAGACTAAGGTTTGGCTGAATCAGCTCAGCCTGATCAGAGTAAGGGTCCTCAAATGATAATGGATCTGTGGAAAATGTATGGACCCTACTGATGTTACTAGAGAAGGACAAGATGTGGTTATCCTTTGGATCAATGTCCCATTCCTTATTAAAAGATGGAGGTGAATCATATGCAACCAGATCAAAAAGAGGTAAGGCAGAATAGAAATTGATTCTATTTCCATTTCGGTGATGGGAACACCATCATGAGCCATAACTAGCTCAATTTGGTCTAAAAAGGTTGATAAATGCTCCTACATATCCATCAGAAGTTCCTAATGGCACAATATCCTACTTTGAAAGGGCATAATATCCTACTTTGAAAAGAAGAGAGGATTACAAGGCTATTTCTACAAAATTAATAGTACTTCATAAATACATAATAACCATGGGGCATTTCATGGGTTGTTAAAGGTCAAATGGTCATTAATGTCTAACAAGTGGATCCATGCAGAATAAAATGGGTTTTCATGCACTTTGAGAATTAATGGAATCTAAAACCCTAAAAGCAGACTTGCTTAATTAACTAAGATTCTGATCAGGATAAAATTCATATAAACCTTCTAAAAATCATATAAAAATATTCTCTAAGGTTTGGTACCCTTAATTTGACCATCTGAACCCAATTTGACCTAAAATAGAGTCTCAGAAAGATAATTGTCCTAATTTGGGTTTTTGCATAAATTATCCAATCAAACTTTGTAAAAACTAAAATCTAAATTCACCATTAGATTCCTTGGGTCAAAATTATGTTTTTACCGAAATTTGAGCCCAATATGAAATCATTTTGACCAAGTTTGCATTTTGGTCCAAGTCTGACTCTTGTTCTCTCAAATAGCCCCTCAACTTTTGAATTCTTTGCAAAAATCCCCCCAACTTCTTCATCTTCTTGGAAAAATAGTCCATGCCACCATTAGAGGTCAACAAACGTCCAAGAAAGCTTTGATTGAACGAAATCTTACTCAAACCTCAATCAAATCCCACCAAATTTGGTGGGATTGATGTTCATACCTAGGGAAACCTATTGGGATTGATTCTAACTCCTAAATCCTTTGATTCATGTGTGAGAACCCAAGAAATTAGTGGGGTTCTTCTTGAATCCCAAGCAAACTAATGGATCTTGTTTCCTATTTTACAAGCTGTCCTATGCCCTATAAAAGACCTTCCATGCCTGCCTTACCTCCTTAGTGAGAAGTAGAGCCAAAAAAACACCTCTTCTTCCTCAACCTCTAGCTCGCTCCACCTCAGTCTAGTGACTCTCCACCTCCGACCTCTTCGTCGGCCGCCACATACAATAGGTAGTCGATTCTTCTTCCCCATGTCTTCCCTCACCTTGCAATATCGGCGAGGTGCCCTCTAACCCTCCGTCGTCGCCGTTATCCACCTCTAAAGCACCTTCCTTCTTCGATGCCGGGCATACCAGACCTAGCATCTCCTCCGTCCCCCATTGTCTACTACTTAGTCTCCTTGACTCCTTATCATCAGCTCATCATCACCGTGCTACTACTTCACCATTTCGACCACTCCTACGCCATCCACGCCTCTGTCTTCCACCTCGATTGCATACCTCCAGAGAGCCCTAACGATGACCACTGTCCACCAAACTAGCCACTCTCAAAATCCACACCTTCACCATTCACCGTATACCAAAAGCCCCAACTTAGTTGAGGCTATTAGTCCTTCATACCATCCACTGAACACAACCACCTCCACCTTCGTTTTTCATGACCGCCAGCCATCTCCGACCACTTCCACGGTACACCATCGCCACCACCTCCTTTGCCGCACTTGCATGATTCTTCTGAGCTGTTTTGATGAGGACGCAAGGCGGTGCTCTTCATTACAGGTTCACAAGACATGCTGCCATTAACGGACCACCTTGAAAGAGCTTGAAGCATGTTCTTGCGACCTCGCTACTAGGTCCTTGCTTTAGGAAGTGCAGAACACCTCCAGACATTCGTCCTGGTCTTCAATTCGGAGAGTTGACTGCTCCTTCACCTTCAATTGAACGAGAGTTGCTACTTCCATTCGCACGAAGAATAAGGGTGGGATTAGTCCCACATCGTAGAGTGATGTGCCTTCATAGTAGATAAAAAGAATTTGTGCTGAGTCCTTATCACCTCGGCACACAGGGGGTGAGGTCTCGTGCTCATTAACCCTTTCAATCCTCACCTGGAAGCCACGCCCGCAATCCTGGTCCTCGGATCTGATTACTGTTCCTATCCGATTATCCAGTAACCCCAAGTCATTGAGAGAAAGAAGAGAAGGAAATAGAGAGAGGGGGGGTGTTGCCTTGCTCTTTAACTCTCTAACACTTGAAGAGAAGAGGCCTTTACTTCTACGTGACTTGAGAAAGTGCAAAGCAAAGAAGAGAAGAAGAATAGTGCTCATGAATTGTAGCAGGGTGCTATTTATGTCATCTGCCTTGAGCATCCGACATCTGATTTCATCACTTTGTGCTTTTGAGGCTATACTACTTACTTACCATGCATGGAATTACTTGGTTGATACTGTGCATTTATTTGGTATATTTGTAAAGGGGTAATTGGTGATTTAAATCACCATTTTACCTCATTTTCTTTGCACATTGCTACTGATTCTATTATAAATATCATTCTTGTATCAAATTCTCATTATAAACTGCTTATATTTGTGATTAAATTATGATCTTGAGATTAATTGCTATACTTGCTCCCAGCGTTCTACCTCGGACTTCAAATTCGAGTAATAAACTTAATTTTTTTCAAGCGATTTCGACCTATACTACGACGCATCTTTTATAACATCAATTTCATGCATTAACAGTCGAGGTTGGGATTGAAAGGTTCTGTAGGAGGTGTGGCTGCTTCGAGCTCCAAATCATCAGCTTTAGAATCAGAATCAAAGAGTGGGTCATGGATACTGTGGTCATAAATTGGCTCGTAATAATCTGGAAACAATTATTCTCTGAAATCGGAGTATGATTCGAAATCATCGTAGAATTTGCAACAATCATCTTCTAAACCTGATTCAAGATTGAGATTTCCACCACTGAAAAAATCATGATGCATGGAGTTATCAACCAGACTTTGGTCTAACCTAGCCTTAAGTTCCAAGCTCACAGGGATATCCTTATTAGGTAGAAGCTCAGGTTTTGGGCATCTAGGGTAGATCCAATCAAATCCTAACTCTTGCAACTCCCCCGATTCTATGTCATAAATTGGTGTGACTTTTCAAAAATCAATTTGTTCCTACGAGGAGTCCAGAGAGGTATAATCATCAAATATAGGACAAAATAAAAATTCAGATCTAAAATCTGATTCTCATCACATTGGGCCTCATGATCATCTCAAATAGGCTTAGATCTATATTCTAGGTCATGGGTAAGAATTGGGTCTCTAGAATCTAGACTTGGTTCTAATGGGTTGTCAGAATCATTCTCAAGGAATGCCTTAACAGGATAAGGTGCAGGAATTACATTCTCAAGAAGTTATTAGTCTAATTCAACACAGGTGTTTGGAAAATGTAAGCATGATGGACTAGCTTCATGGCTTTTTATGGCTGGTTCATAATCGGGAACACTTGTAACTGGATCCACCCAACCCACATTTTGATCAGGTATGCCATATGCACAAAATCTGAATCTGGTTCCATCTTGGTTAGGCTTCCACAACAGCCTTCATTTTCGAACCCAGGCTCTGGAAAATCACAGTTTCTGAGTGGAGAAATGAATATTTTTGATCAATGGCTTGTTGCAACAGACTTAACATATTTCCACCTTTCTCATTGTCATCTTGGTGTATCTCCTAGAGTTGTGTATTTGTAAAACATTGTAAGACCTCTACCCTATGCAATTCCCATAATTTGATGAATTCTGATATGAGGGCATCTCAGGTTGAATCACTTATCATTTGTGTCAACAAAAGATGGGCACAGTTCACAATGAGGGTTGTTGTCTCTGATACAATATCCTGAATGCTTTTAAAGGGAACTGAAGTTTTGTAATGCTCATCATGGTGTCTAAGAGCAGCCTCAATCATTTTTTCCTTGATGCTCATATAGGATTCAGGTTTTTTGAACATTCTTCCTATGTTGTTAGGTTGCATCTCCAAATCAGGTGGTGGGTTAGGATGTAGAATCAAAATTCAAGTCCAGATTGAATTGATTAGATCAAACCGAATTTACCCAAAAGATCAGCTCTAATGGAGGCCTCTAGGTTAGACCTAGGGACCTCTCCTGTGTATGTGCAGTACAGTATAGATGAGGGATTGGATGTGTATTAGACCCAATCAAGGCACACAAAAATTTTGGATGACTAAGGCTGTTTTGAGGCAGATGATACCTTTGAGTCATAAATCCACACACCCAAGAATTACTTGGGCAGCTAGGAAGGGAGAGTCCTACAAAGATCCTTACATGGTAGAACGTCGCCAGGGGTTACAGGGTTTTCCCCACCCGACCTTCCTTGTCATTAAGATTCCAAGTAGAACGGAATGTATGAATTGAGACTTAAGTCTACCAATTTTAGCCCTAATTGTACCTTGAATTTCACTTGAGTTAGAAGTTTTTTCAATTTGTGACCTAATTTATAGGTTAGTTGGCCCACAGGGTGAACCAACTTTACCTGAGTTGTTCTAAGGTTGAGGATGAAATTTGGGTCAAGACCCAAATCACCCTAAATTGACTCTCAAGTTATTAAGTCCCAACTTTTAGAGTTCAAGTGAATTTAGAGCCTTGATATTAGGGTTTACTTGAATAGATTAGTTCAAACAAGGGCTCAAGTGGCACACACAAATGTGGGAAGATCAATTTCCTTTATTGTAGGGAAATGTTTACTAACACTTCAGAACCCTAATGTGGAAACCCAACTTGACTCTATTTCAAGTCCAATTTGATTCCAAATGTAACACCTTGGACTCAGACGAAAAAGCGAGTAGTCCAAGATGTTGTGAAATTTAGCACCAATCCCTAATAAGTATAGGAAATCAAGATGGGGATTCTTTAATCAAATCATCTCAACTTCAATTAGATATCAATAAATCTCGTAAATCAAGAAACTTTTTCCTTTAAATGATATTACTAGGAAAATAAGGCAAGTGGATCCTAATTGATTTTGTTTCCTTTTTTCCTCTCAAGATTAGAAAGTGATTTAGGGAAGAAGAGAGATTTTACCTACCCCAGGAGTGGTTGATTGTGTGGAAGATCTCTTCATGATGTACCTCACAAAAACACAACAAAGTAGATAGGGCAAGCTACAAATCACCTCAATCAAATATGACTAGTGGTGAATTGCACTTTGCTCCCCAACAACACTGCCAAAATGTTGACAAGCTTTCATTGATTTTAAAATACACGCCATAGTACAGTTAACAAAAGCAAATTAACATATAAAATTTATAAATGCTTGGAAATAAGAGTTGAGTTCGAGGTCATTCGCAGGGAGCAAATATAGAATTCGTACACTAATCACAATTAATAATAATGAGCACAATAAGACATTTAATGAATAATAGAAATTTACTCAAATTAATGTTCAATAACAGCAAATATATCCCAAAAATTATTGGGATAAAAAGAATGAGAGAAACTCTAAAAATGGTGATTTGAATCACCACTTAAATCCCTCATTTAAGCACATATCAAAGCATTCAATTTCTCAACAGTATCTTGAACCACTAATCCATCTCAGACATCATGCCTCAAATGAATCAACAGTGCTTAAATTAGATGTTAGACCCTAAGGTCAGATGCCTTAAGTGTCTCCAACTGGCACAAGGCATAAGAGCACCAACTATAGAGAACCAGCACCTCTTCCAAGCACAAAGCCTCAGAAATGACTAAGTGTTGATGTGTGTGGGCACGAATACTGAGGCAACAGTGTGCATGAAACCTGATGCAAAACCACCCCTCACCCTCCTCGGATTTTCCTTTTCCTCTTTCTTAGAACCGGGTTAATAATCGAATCCACTAATCGGGTAATAGGGTCATGTACAGGGGACCAAACTCATCGACAAGGTGTAGTAGGTGACGAATGTGCACGTGAGAGAGGGCCCTCACCCCATGTGCTGAGGCGACTGGGTAATGGGAGGATTTCCTTTTATGTAGTTATCTAGATCTCACGTCTACAATGTGGGACTAAAAAGTTCCCTCTTCTTCATGTGAAGCCACTGATTTCACTCACGAATTGGTGCTGTTGTTCCTTCGCTTGAGCTCAATTGAAGGTGCAGTTGCTTTTAGGGGATGAGTCCACAGTTGTTGGTCATGGTCTTGCGTCCAGTGGTGGTTGGAGTGCGGCAAGCGGAGCTGTGGACGATGGTGATGGTGGTGTACATCTAGTGGAGACCTGAAACATGTAATACAACCTCTCAACCTAATTAAAGCAAAGATGAGTGGTCGTCGGAGGATGGCGAGTGCAGTGGCGAAGAGAATTTGGTGTGTACATGAGTGGTGGTCGGTTGGTGACGAGGAAGGTGACAGAAGAATGGGTTGTTCGATGGAGGTCTAAAGTGAGTGGAAGTCAAAATTGGTAGAGGGCTTTTGAAGGTGGAGGTGAGGTAGTGCTAATGGGAGTGGTGGCATGAATTTTGGAGGTGGGATGTAGTCAAACAACCACGTTGGAGTCTAACAAGACGGAGGGGGAGAGTGTGATACGGTGTCGAATTGAGGAGCTATAGGGCTAGAGCTAACCTAGGGTAATAGAGGAAGATAGTAGGCCTAACAAAAAGAGGAAAGGGGAGAGTTTTCGCACCAACTTTGATTGGCCAGCACCGAAGATGAAGGTGCCTCTGGTGGGGTGAGCGATGAGGAAGAAGGGTCAAGGTAGCCCCTACATTCACCAGGGAGGAGTGGATGAAGTCGGGGAAGATGTTCCCTCTGCCTATCATACATGGCAGAGGGCAATGAAGGAGGATTGAGGAGCTCACTGGAGTCGCAGAGGAAGTGTTCAGAGAAGAAGAGGATGAGGTGAATTTGTGGCCAAACCGAACTAGGGAGGATGCTGGAACCTAAAGGAGCTTAAATAGAACCAGACCGTACCTCAATTAAGAAGAATCATCGTGAATTCATCATGATTTGGCTTGGGCTTTCCCACTGATATTATGACTTGCCGCCGGTCGTTAGTGGCATGTTGATGCACAAAAGTAGGTTCAAATGCTGGGGGATCCTCTTGTGAGTGATCTCGCCAAATTTGGAGTGATTCCTCCTCAGATTGGAGGAGAAATCTCTAATTGAAGGACAACGGTTTGGGTTAGGGATGTTTTTCACAAGATAATGGTGACAGGGTGCTCTTTGTGAAGGAGATGAGACAGTTAGGGACCCATTTGCAAGAAATTTGGAAAGCTAGGGTCTAATTGAGAGAGAAATAGAGATCTGGGAACTAAGTTGCAAACTAGGTAAAGATGGTCTCTGATCGGGCCCAAACTTTAGTCTTAACTTACTTTGGACTCAAGGAATCTAATGGTGAACTTGGATTTGAGTTTTGATCACATTTGACAAGGAAATTTACATAATAGCCCAAATTAGGGCAAAATCTAGTCTGAATCTTTATTCTAGGTCAAAATGGGTTCAGATGGTCAAACTAAAGTTATCAAACCTCTTAGAATATTTTTCTACGAAGTTTAGGAGGTTTAGATAAATTTTATCCTGACCAAAACCTTTTTAATTTAAGTGAGGTTGAGAATTAGACTTTTATGCTTAATTAACCTTTAGTTAAACCTTGGGTGACCCCATGGTTATTTTGCATTCATTATGTGATGTTAAAATAGCTAAATTGACCTGATTTTGTTATCTTCTCAAAACATATAAGAGTGGAATTACTACCCTCAGGCGATCATTCCAGAGCATTTATCGCTTGATTCCAACTAATTTAGGCTACTTATGGCAAATGATGGCGTTACCATCAAGGTAGTAGAAATTATCAATTCGAATAATTACATCCCTTAAAATTCTGTGTGGACGTTGATAAATCCACTTTATTAGACCATTATTAGTCCTAAGAGTGTTAGTTCCATATTATTTATATTCATTAGTTCATGCATTTTATCTTGTAGTAGGTGATTGTGTTAGATTATAGTTCTAAGCACATTTTATTATATTTTGCACATGCATTCAGTGAATTAAAAACCTATGTGGCATATTAATTATACACAATTGCATGCAGGGGCAATTTGGGAAGAGGAGATACCAAGGCAGAAGAAATTTGACCAACTCCACTCTTTATGCATCAGGCCTGTGACCTTGCGACACCCTTTCTCCATGCAAAGCCAATCCAACCTCTATATTAGGTCTCTGGTAATTAAGGAAAAAGGAATTCAAAATCCCTTTGATTGTGGTCCTGATTCAAGCATTGTCATGGAAGAGGGAATATAAAACTCCTCTTCTTATAATGCGTACGACATCTTACGTTCTAGCAGGCAGTCGGCTCAAGGAGCAGGGCATACTTCCATTGTCTCCATCTTCCACCTTTACCACCATGCTTGGAGCTTGCACTATGAACTTGACAAATAGTATTGATCAATGCCTACCTTGCCATCCTCTCGTCCTCGACATGGTGGTGCACGGTGACAACGTGCACCACTTCCACCACCACCACCACCACCGCTATATATCCTCCACCTCCCTTTCTCTTTTTCTTCTTCATCTTCTCCTTCCTTTCACAATGCCACTCCACTCCCCTACACCCATCATTACCACCATCACTAGCCCACCTCTTCTTCCTCTTTTTCTTCTTTTACCTTCTCCATCTTCATTCCTCTGCTCCCCTATTGATAAGCGACAGTTTATCATCATTCTTATGCCTTAAAACAAACTTAGCTCTTAGGGTTTTAACTACGCAATCGGGTTTCTGGGATATATTTAGGCATTCTCCTAGGTTAGGCATGCATTGTATAGTTTTTATCATTTTAATGTGTTTATTTGAGTGTCAGGGATAGGTAGAGAGGAAGATCCCACAAAACTTGGCTCTTTGGAAGGGAGAAGATGAAGGGAAGTCAAAATTCAGCTTGATTCCAACTCCACTTAGTTGAGGATAGCTCCTTTCAGCTCAATCCAGCTCCTGGAAGTTCTATCTGACTACGGTTAGCTACAACCATCAACTTGCTAAGCCTAGTCAGCTGAAGAAGTTCTCAACTAGCTTGGGTCAGCTCAAGTCCAGCACTTGAAGACCCAGATCAACTCAACTTAGTTAAGCAAAGCTACTTGACCTAAGCTAGCTATCTCAACTAGCTGGGTAGTCTTCGAATGGACCAGCTCCAGTGCACCTAAGCTCTAGACCAAAAGAAGCTAGCTCAGATTAGCTTAGGTTAGCTACTAGCAAGAACTAGCTAGCTATTGAGTTCTCACGCACCTCTTCTTCAACAACTATTATCTCTAGGAAGATCATGCAGCTCCAAGTTCAACTCCTCATCCAAGACCTAGCTCCTCTATCTCCTCCTCCACTCATCTACTAGCTAAGCTAGCATAGTTAGCTTAGCTTAGCTCCTACTACTTCCCACCATAGCTAACTGTAAGCTCCACTTCATGGCTAACCCCCCTCCTACTAAGCTCCACCAAAACCACCACCACTTCCTTCCCTTTTTGGCGCCAACCTTACAACCACCATAAACCTTCACACGCTTTCACTTGTGGTACCAAAATTGACTTCCCTCAAACCTTAACTACCAACCCATCTTAGCACCAAAACTCTCCTTCAATCTCAATGCTCCACTCCACCACAACTTCCATCTAAACCCTCCATATACGGTGCCAAAGAAGCCCCTTCTAGAAGCATCGAAGTTTGTGCCAACATGGTGATTCACAACCACCATTAACAACCACCAGAAGGGTGCTTCCAACCCTCAACTATGCCCCTTCATGACCCTTGGGTTGGAGCCAATTGGTACCCCCCTTTGGATCCCCATAATCACCACCAAACTACATCTTGGCCATCCACCAAATCCCACGCCAACCCCTCCTCTGCACACCTATATACACCTACCATTCCACCACAAGAACACCACCCTTGGAAACGTAATTCCTAGAAATAACCTACCTATATCCCTACTCATTTTCGGCTAAGAGAAGAAGAAGAGAAGAAGATTAAGGAGGCACAGTCACCTCCTTGGTGCCTTCTTCTTCCATTTTCTCTTATGCCCAAGCCAAGATGGCCACCACATTGGGAGGATAGCCAGGCAGAGGAGGACCTAGGGTGGTAGACATCCACCTTGAGGAGGAGACAGAGGCACGCCCGTCCAGGGTTTGCCAGGAGGAGGTTGTTTAGGAGGAGGAGTACTCTTTAACTTTAGGGCAACCAGAGTTGGAGCAAGGGTTCCATAGTGGCATCATCTTCATCAACTAAGCCTTCTACTTTTAGCTTTAGCTTCTGTTTCATTTTTTTGTTGCATTAGCTAGTGAACTTCTTGGAGATTTCAAGTGTGGAATTCCTCCCACTTGTGAGCTCTCTGATTTCTTGTAATCGGATTAAGCATTGTTTTAATACAAGCATTCCTCTGCATATTTTGGTTTAATAGTTTTCTTTTTGTGTCTCTACCCTTCCATTACTTCAAGTTACCTGTACATGGAGTGAGTTGGAAGAGTAGAGCACTTGGTTGCTTCACTCATTTCCCACTTCTTCGTCGTTAAATTGTCTTTGGGCATTTTACCCAAATCAAAAACTAAAAAAAATCAAAAAGAGAGATTTTCTTTACCAACCAAGCGAGAGTATTCACTTGCAATTAACCTCCCTTGGGAAAACCTGAATACTCCCGAAGTACTCGATAATTTACAAATTTAGAAGCGATTGAATTTCACACGTTACAATGACAGAAAGTCATTCTTACAAATCGTGTGATTTTTGCTATCACCTTTTGCCGTCGTTCCTGGGGAGGCACGGCTTTGCAAACTCTTGCTTGCTACTTGGGTCTCATCCCCTTTTCTCTCTTTGATTTTGTATGTGCAAATACATACAAGAAAAGGTAGGATTTTCGAGCGAGCGCACAAAATGCTTTTTCTTCCTACAAATTTTTTAGGTCTGTGTCTCTTTTCCTTGTCACATAAAAGTTTAAAAGAACTACCAAAAGAATATTTAAAATGGATTTCAAAATTAAAAACATCAAAAAATTTATGGGTGGTGGCCTTTAAAATCAATTTGTTTGCTTGATTGCCTAATTCACCACCACCCTACTCAAGTGTTTGTGCATTGATTTTTAGTGCCAGACTTGTGTCTGAACTTCAAAAATCAAGTCCCAACACCACAAGTCACCTAAAATCTTGAAATTTGAAGCCTTCTATGATCAACGGCCTTCTTTAGGTCTACGTTACACTTCCTAATGGCCCAATAGGCTTTGTGCTCAAGTTCTACAGAAAGATGATAGGGCTTCTCGTATGTAAGTCTAAAAGGAGACATGCCTAATGGGGTTTTATGAGCTGTCCTATACGCCTAAAACACATTAGAAAGGTAGGAAGACCAATCTTTCCTATCATGTCTAATGGTAGTCTGTAAAATCTTCTTGATCTCTCGATTGGTCAATTTAGCAATTTCATTGGTTTGAAGGTGACAAGGTATAGCAATCCTATGTGTCACCCCATACATTTGAAGTAGGAATGGAAATGTGTGTTCCAAAAATGAGACATTCCATCACTTATGTTGGCTTTTGGTACCTCGAATCTAAAGAAGATAAAGTCTTGGACAAATTGTTTCTCAACTCTATGGTCATTAGTTCTAGAGGGGATGACTTCAATCCATTTTGAAACATAATCAATTGCCAGTAAGATATACTTGAAGCCATGAGAATTTAAAAAAGGTCCCATGAAGTCAATGCCCCATATGTCAAAGATTTCACACACCATAATCGGATTTAAGGGCATCATGTCTCGGCGGCCAATACTACCAAGAGACTGATAGCGTGAACATGCCTTGCTATACTCGTGTGCATCCTTGAAGATCCTGGGCCAATAAAAACTGCTCTGCAAAATTTTCGCAGCAATCTTTTTGCTAGAGAAATGACCGCCACATGCATAGTCTTGGTAGAATGACAGAATGCTTTCTATCTCCTCATCAAGGACACACTTCCTAAGCATCTGGTCTTTACATTACTTGAATGACCAGGGTTCTTCCTAGTAATAGTGCTTGGCTTTGGATCTGAGCCTATCTTTTTGGTGTCAGACCTAATCAGTGGGAACAATCCAGAAGCCATGAAGTTGACAATGTTAGCTGATCGACGACTCATCAACAATCATAAGAAAGCACTATTGTCGAGTTTTCATCCCTAGCAACGGCGCCAAAAATATGATTATCGACGATCAGTTCGCACTAAAAAGGGTTTTAAAATGTCGTTGTAGTATATGTCACAAATATAAACCGTTGCCACGTCAGTTTTATTTACATACTTAATTTTTACTTGTTTATTCCAAGCCGTTCACTGGGAGGCAGTCATTGATATATGTCACTCTCTAAGTCCAATAATATTCATTTAATTCCAAAAAGATTAATTTTATATATAAGAATGAATGAATCAATCAAAGAATCAAAGAATGAATCAATTATATACAAAAGAATGCATTATAAATAATTACAATGCTTGAAAATAATTATATACAAATAAGCATAAAAAACCATGTATAATTACTCTATATTATTTATTTACAACTAATAATAATAATACTTAGCTATATGTACAATAATAAGTAATAATATGTACTATATTAACTTAACTTACTACTATCTACAGTAACATACAATATATCTTCAGCAACGTATAAAAGTGTCACTAAAACCTTAGGAAAACTATATGCATAAGCTAAGGTAAAAGCTATTGTCTATACTGACATATAATACGGTTATAGTGACGAATATATCTGTCACTAAAGCTATCTTTTATTTATATACATAATAGATCAAACATACTACTATACTCTCAATATGCTTATATACGCATTATTTACATATATACTATATATGTACAGACGCACACACATATACATACACTACAGAACACAACACACACAACTCACAACTCACGTAGGCACTAAGGCACAGAGTCGCAGGCACTTAACACACAGCATACATGCACACACATAGGCAAAGAGAGTCAACACTTAGTCGCATTCAACCCCTTTTAGATCTTAAACCTTGATTATTGTTCATCTTAATCAAAAATTAATTCTTAATTAGTGGGTAGCCTTTTCGAGGGATACACAGCAGCCCTATGGGTGGGACTAGACCTCTATTACAGCCACCCTAATCCTTAATTAGGTGCATTAACCATGTTTTTGGCTCAGTACTGGGCTTAAGCAG
Source organism: Thalassia testudinum (assembly GCA_037157565.1). NCBI lineage: Eukaryota > Viridiplantae > Streptophyta > Magnoliopsida > Alismatales > Hydrocharitaceae > Thalassia > Thalassia testudinum. The sequence continues at coordinate 121,496,200 of JAZHRO010000014.1, read as the reverse complement.
ACCCATGCACAGTGCATAGCTCTCGGCCATGCACCACACCCAAATTTCCATGCCAAAGCTCAATTCATGTCAAATGCTCAGAGAGGATATGCATATGCTCGGGTGCCCGACACCCATGACAACTGGAGTGGAAGGAACACAAAACATAAATAAGGTGCTATAAGAGCTCTCAAGTTAACGATATGGGACTATGATGCTATGGCTCCAGCGTTGAAATCCAGCAGGCAACGTGTGATTTGTGAAGATTTGGCCCTCGATTTGAGGGCCCAAATGTTGTCTAATTTCAAAATAAATTATATATTCATAAATCCCTTATATAGGGATACATAAATATTTAATTTATTTACAAAAATAATTAGTTTTACTATATAAATAAATTAGCTAAACTTTGCAAGTTATACACATTGGTTTATAAGTTAATTTGTTAATTAATGTATAAATTACATAATTAACAGTCAAATTAATATTATATAATGTTAATATACATATTAAATTTTTAATACATATTTTTATTAAATTATACAAGTTTTATTTCAATTTATAGACATTTAAATATCACTTTTAGAGTGATTTACACATAAATTACGTATAAATAATATAATACAGTATAAATATTGTTAAATTAGTTCAAAATACTTAAATTATTATAATACAACTATACAATGTAAATTATTTCAATAATAACTTAATTTGCTAATTTATTTTATTTAAAGTTAGTAAACTACTTAATAACTTAATAAATTAATTATTTACTGTACAAAATAATTAAATTAGTTTTCAGGTATTATAATGAACATAATCAGTATATAAATACATATGTACAGTATCATTGATAAATGAGTTTAATTATTGGGATTTATAAATTATATAGTTTATAGTATATATAGGTTAATTAAATTATTAGATACTTATATAAACAAGTTATATATATAATAATTTATCCTATATACTTAATTTGTACTATATAATACATATATAAGTTATATATACAGTTTATCTACATATTATACACTATATACATATATAGCTTAATAGCTTATATAAACATGTATTTATATATTATACATAGTGTTTTTGGGTATTTTTCTAGTTTTTTTTATTTTTATGAGTTTTCTAAGTTTAATAGAGGTAGGGGATGTGAGAGAAAGAGAGAGATGAAAAGAATAGAATGTTTTTGGATTTTTGTCAAGTAAAGCTCATTTATTAAGTTTTAAGGTATACTGAATTATCGACTGGTATGTTCTACCAAGGTGGAGGTTCAGATGACCTTCAAACTTTGCATATACTTAAAAATATACTCAATCTTACTCACTACACATTTATTTTATTTTTTTGGAATTTTTTTATTATTTTTATTTATTTACAAGTGAAGCACATTTTAGGCCTAAAAGAGATTTATTCAATGAAACCTAAAGCCTAAATGAGTGTTTGAGGAGTGAAATGGCAGTGGAAGCATTTAGAAATGTTCTAAACATGATATGGAAGTTATTCAATCATATAAGGATAAATTTCAACTTAGATTTCCATTCATTTTGAATTTGGACAATTGGACACAATTATAGCTGACAAAGAGGGAATTAAATCAAATTACAAGCTATCAACAGAGATTAAATGGCATTGGTTACACAGGAAAGGTTATACATGATATTTATATCACTAAAAGCATGCCACCTACTTAAATTCCTAAATTCCAGCCACTATCCTATTGTTATGTCCATCCAACAACACTGCTGCAGTAACAGTAATATCAAAGGTAGCAGTAGCAACAACAGCATCCAATAGCTATAGCAATAGCTACAATAACTAAATCAGTAGCAGTAGCTGCAATAGCAACTAAAAGATGGTCCTCAACTCAAAATTAGACATCTAAAAAATTTCAAAGGCTGCTGTTGCAGCCATTGCTTAATTCTAGCAGGTCTGAGATAGGATTTAGTAAATGAACACCTAAGCTTAGACTTGGTGAAGTCTGATCTGGGATGTTTAATATACTGAATCTCATTCTATTTCTCATCTTAAAATCACTTAAAATATCTTGTAAACCAGAGAAGAAGATCTGAATTTAATGTTTATGAAATGTAATTTCATTCCCTATTGAAAACCATTTCAAATACTCTTTCAAAAATCTTTTAAAATCCCATTCACAACCTCCAAAAAAGAATCATGCAAGTGGATATATGGACGATAAAATTTTAGCCCAATTGGGCTTTTGCTATGGGTCTTTTGGTGATTTCTCCACTCAACTTCCTTGAACACAATTGATGGGAGTTTAAGGTGATTTTGTGGATTGATCAAGACCCGTTGGGTCCTTGTACTATCTCAAATCAGGGAAAATTTTTCTCCTTGATAGAACTCTCCAACATAGGGTTTAGATAAGATATATGCTCACCCACAAATTAAAACACAGCTCAAAAACATTAGAATCCTTATATACAGCATAATCAAACCAATTCAATCTCAAAAGGCTCAATTAAATCTGACAAAACCTTAAATGAATTCCAAATCACTGATCTAAACACTAAAAACTAATTTAAACAAGATCGAGCAATTCGAGTTGAGAGAACAAGATCAAGGATTCTTTGTGGAATTGTGAAATGGATGGGAGACACCCCAAAGTGATTTTTGGTGCTAATTTCAGATCTGAGAACCAAGGTTCTCAGGTCTGAAATTAGGCCTTAATGTATGGGTGATTTGCAAAATCAAAATTGAGGAATTAAGAAAGCCATCAAATGGAATGTAAGGGGAGATTAATGATGATGATAATGGGTATGAAAGTCTCTTTGATCTGAATTGATCAGAGAGATGCGAATTGGATCTAAATTACCCTACTACTAAGCTAATCTAACAATCAATTATCTGGAAAGCAGTAAAACTATAGTAATTCTACTCCTAGAAAGCATGTAATCTATCTAATGGGAAGCAAGAGGTGTCCAAGGTGACCCACCGTTGGCTAATGATGATGAAAGGGGAGGAGACCCATCAGCTAACGAAGGTGATGTCCAAGGGCCAATGACCGATGGCTAGTGGCGATTGAAAGGGGGAGGAAAGTCTGTGCTATCACTGCAGACCGACGAAATTTAGGTGAGGGGAGCTGGGGGCATGGAAGAATGGGACCACTTAGGGGGAGGGGGTGATCAGGTGTGCATGCGGGCTAAGGGAGTGCTTAAGTAGAGTTGAGAGTGATTCAGGTCACCATGAGGTGGGATTAGGCGTTTAGGTCAAGGATGGTCACGATGAGAGGAGAGGAGGGTGGGACCAGCCAAATCGAAGATGGGCCGTTAGATGGGATATGGGGGTAGAGGTGAAGCTATGCGCAAACTCGCATGAAGCTTTGAATGTGTTTGAGCCACAGATAGAGAGGATGTAGGAAATCAACGGTTGCAGTTGTCTGTGTTCTTGCGATGAATAGTGCACCAAGTGGTGCATTGTTCACATAGGTGTAATTGCACAAAGAACCCTCTAATGAAATTATGTACATTTTCAGAAAGGTCCATAAGTGGTATAAAAGGATTACAGAGCAATCCCTAGAGGCTTACAAAAAGGTCCTTACAACCTACAAATGAGTCCCTGGAGGTTTTATAATGAATGAAATGTTATGAATGGAGGACCTAAATGTGAAACTCTTAATGCAAGGTCCAAATGATGTCTAAATGCTACCAACTTTTTATTGAAGCTTGATTGAACATGTTAAAGGTTAATTTCACTTTTGATTTGAAGTTTTGAGCTCAATTGTGTATTTAATTTGGAATTGGATCACCATTTCGCATTTATTAATAGAATATCTCAATAAATCACCTAATTTTGCATTTTTAACACAAAATTGATGTTTAGGTCATTTCTGTTAATTCTCACACTTAACCCATTTCATATGTTATTTTGATAGTGTTTAACCTAGTTTCTAGTTTAACTTGGGCATTTTAGCTATGATGAGGCACACCTCATCATACCCCTAAGATTAGGTTTTGCTAGTCCCTTAGCAAACAACTCATTATAGGGCAAAGTAGTTTAAGTATCAGTAAGGTAAATGTGATGAGAGATCTTTTCTTCTTTTCTTTCCTTTTTCTCAAAAGGTTAAGTGTTTAGAGATGATCTTTTAGCTGAAAGATTTTTCAATTGATAAACCAGGTGTGTTTATGTCTAGACATTGTGAGAACCTATCGCTTAGGAAGACGGACCAGAACTTAAGACTTATATGACATAGATGTTGAATGTACGAGCTGCTATGCTAACGTGTTTGGTTTTGAAAACCTGTCGTTGTTGTACGAAAGGGAAGAACTCGTGTTCAACAAATAAAATTTATACCAGAATGAAAATACCGGGTCGAACATAGGGAGGTAGACGTTTGATTTAAAAACTATGCGTTTGTTTTATTTGTCACAAAGTAATTCAATTGATTAGAACTATCTAACTATTTACAATAAATAGAAGAGAGAAAGAGAGAATAAGAGAGAGAGAGAATATTACAAACAAAAATCAAAACGAGATGTAGAATTAACATGGAATTCATTGTTAAAAAGATTGTTTGTTTCACTAAACATTATGACTAGAAAGCAGAAAATGATTACACTAGAAAGCAGTAAATCTACTCTAGAAAGCAGTAAATCTACTCTAGAAAGCATTAAAAGAATGGAGAGAGATATCCCCCTCGACGATTGCTTGGAGGACTAGCTGGATGAGATGACACCTGGATGAAGGAGGATGGAGCAGGACGAAGGAGGACAAAGCAGGACAAAGGAGAACGAGGCAACACATCATCATAATCTCGGGATCCGCTTCCAAAAGGGGACGAAAATTTGACTTTATCTCACAAGCATCCCGAGTGTGGGACAAGCTTCTTTTGAGCTTTGGAGAGGGAGAGAAGAGAAGGAAGGGATGAGAATTTCATATGGAGGGGGCCTCCATTTATAGTTGCAAGGAGTGGGGGCAATTTGGTCATTACAACTCTTAAAACATTAATTCAGGACCTTTAGTGATAGATAAAACTGTCGCTATAGGTCTGAACGTGGGCATAGTGGGCGGCGCACGTGCGCTCGCTCCCTTTCCTGTGCGTTCAACACTCGAGCATGTCCAGCCGATCTTAACCATCCGATCGCGAGATCGGATGGCTTAGATTGCGCCTTCCCCTGCCTGCGCTGCGTGACCCATCGCGTGCGATGCCGCATCTTCGCCGTGCATGCAATAGCGCGTGAGCGCTATCGGGCGCGTAGAGCCGTTCGATCGCGAACAAACACTCGCTTGTGCTCGCTTACGAGGAATCGAATGTGCCCCAGCGCCTCGTGATAAGGCACTCGCCTGCTGCGCTGTGGAGGGGAGTTGGTCGCGGAGACGTTTTAAGGTGCACGCATCCACACCTGTTGGATCTTCATCCAGAGTCGTTGGATGAAGATCCAACAACCTAGATTGTGCGCTGGATGTCCTTTGTAGAGGCAGTGATGGTCTTGAGGGTCGATTGGACGACTAAGATGGTGCCACATGGCACCATCTTGGCCATCCATCTTCTAGATGATGTAGATGGTGCCACGGTTGTCGGATTGAGTCAATTTTCGTGCCGTTAGGTTGCGATCGTCGATCTGAATCCATTAGTGGGGTTGGATTTGTTGTTTAAAGTGTGGATTCACACCACCTTGGCCCTTGATCTTCTAAGGTTCCCCGGTCACTATCTGATGCTACAGATGTCTGATTAGGGCGATCTTGTAGTCCTTGAACTCCAATCGTCGCCCTGATCACATCTGTACAGTTGGATCTTCGATCCGAGGCCCTGATAAAAAATTTGCCTTGTCCATGAACATAAAAGGAGACAATTAACCTCCATTTTACTCAAACTACTCTAAATGCAAGATGATGCATGTTATGCAATATTTATAGCATGCAATGCAATCCTATGCTTAAGAACATGCATAAATAGACATCTTAAGTAGTGTAAACATGTTCACATCAATAGACCATCTCTCAACTAATAAGGACTCTTAATATTTAAACCTTAAGTGTGATTTCCAGGACTCAGAGGGTTTTACAAAACTCAGAAGCTAAGAGGTTATGGCTGTGCTTAGTGATGGGTCTGGACTAACCAGGTGAATTTCAAAACTCAGTCCTAGTGTTTCACTTCTTTTTAAGTCTAGGTTGGTCCTAGATTCAGCTCATGTTTTCGGACTAACTCTTAAAAAAGTGATGAAAACTCAAGCCCAACTCTTATTACATTTGTGGCTTAAAAAATATTTGGTGGAACAGGGTATTTATACTGTACCCTGAAAACATTTTTGTTTCCTTTTGGTGGAAAATAGTTTTTACAGGACTTCGAGAACATACTTGACTTATTCCAAAGAATTTCTTTTTCTTAAACTTTCTCTTTTTTTTTCACAAATAACTGTCAGTATGTCTCCGACAACTTTATTTAGTAGAGCACACTTTATTTGGTGGATGAGTTCTTTGGTGGAAAGAGCTTCTCCTAGACACAAGACTAAAGACTAGGACAAAGTGTCTACCTACATGTGCAAGTAAGGACTCCACCTTCCCTAATGAACACTAGAGTTGAATTTCAAATTCACAAGATCTTTCCTGACACTGTGTTGTGTAAACCAAAGTTACTTAGACTCCTAAGCCAAAGCAAACCAATGAATCCTGTACTGGTGACTCAGGTACAGGAATACGTCCAATGTTAGGAGAGATAGTGGTTTATCTTGTCAAAGATTAAAGTGTATTAAGCCAAAGCTTGAGCGAATCAGGCTACAGTGGCCTGAAAAGTCTAACCAGTAAAGGTTGAATGTCCATAAACACTTACTATATTTTTGTTTTTAGCTATAAGATCATAATTAAACACTTATATTTCTTTTCAAAACTTTTCTCACAAAATTTTTCTATGGAGTTCTCCCTCAAAAGTGAAGTTTAGGTCCCTTATTGTATTTTTGGATTTTTTTTGTATTTTTGACTTTGTAATTTTTTTTTTAAAATTTTCAAAATCTTTCAATTTTTTTGGCATTTTTGATAATACTATACTATATACAGTATAGGTGTGTTTACAATTGCATTTCAGTAAATGATTCACCATTTATTGCCCCCATGCTTAAATGATGCAGTGTCCTCATTGTATGAATAGGGTGGATGCAAATGCATGCTCTGCTTTTCACTATCTTAGAGTAGGTGACGGAAGAAAGTTGAAATGAGGAGATAAAAATCTCTGTGCAGATGATTTCAAGTCTGATACAAGATTAGAGTGGAAAGTCAAGCTAAGAAGTGAGTTGCATGACATATGTGACAATGAATGTATGCTAAAAATGCATAGGTTGACACCTAATGCAAGAAAGGTGAAACTAGCTATATACAAAGGATAGGTTTGCTAAGTTTAATGCCTTTAGCTAGGTGTAAACCCAGTAAAGCATGAAGAATGTAGGAGCCAAAAAGGATGGATGCGAATCGACAAGTCAATGAAGTTTAGTTAAGGTTCAGATCATGAAGAATGGAATGAGGTTTGTCAATCTTAAAGGTGAAGAATGGCTCCATAATCAATATGCATCAGAATCAAAATCACATACTTAGTACAAGGCCCAAGTATAGAATGTGTATCAAATCAGAGATACTTGCCTTAAGGTCCAAGTAGGCAAAATTAAGTCACCTCAAAGTTACTTAGCTCAAGGTCCAAGTAAAGAAACAGTATATCCAAAAAAATCAACAGCTTCCACCTCTTCAATCAGATAAGGTAGAGTCAAGATGAAGAAGATGAATTTGGGTTAGGAAGAAGAGGTGGTTGCTAATCTGAGTAAAGTGTGTAAGGATCATAACATTGAGGAACAAAGGTTCCTCAAGGATAGTAGTGACACAAAGGATTATTCACAGTTCCTTCCCTAAAGGAAACTATGAAAAGAAGGAAGTGTAGGTGACTTGGGCATCAGTACCCAAAAGAAGTACTAGTGGTTGGTGTCAAGAACATCTACTATCCATGAGTTCAGTTTTTGAAAATATTTTACAAAGTAGTCACAAACTCATGGCAAAATCAATCCAACAAAAAAAAATCTCAATCTCAAAATCAAGACCACAGCATTCAAGCAAGACAAAAGTCATGAATTTTTCCTATTGGTTTGCTACGAAAAATATAGTGCACAAGCAGATATTATCAATGCAATCAAACACATCCTAAGAGAAACCTATCAACATGCAGACCTCGAAATCCACCCAAAACTTGGATAAGATTGGCGTGCTGATGATAATGTCAACATCAGCCATATCTATCTTTATTTAGTCATAATCAATTGATAAATGCTCCTACATAACCGCCAAAGAGTCGTAATTCACTACAAATCCATTCTGAGAGGCAAACATGAAAATAGGGGTACATCTGCAGTTTTAACAAAATATCCAAAATGAAAAGCAAACATATGGTTTTCCAAGGTTAATTAAAGGTCAAATGTTCATAAATGGCTAATAAGTGGGTTCATGCAGGCATAAATGGGTTTTCATGCATTTTGAGAATTAATGGACATCTAAAACCCTAAAAATAAACCTTCTTAATTAACTGAGGTTTTGGTCAAAATAAAATTCACCTAAACCTTCTAAAAATCATATAAAAATATTCCCTAAGGTTTAGTACCTTTTATTTGACCATTTGAACCTAATTTGACCTAAAATAGAGTCTCAGATAGACAGTTGCCCTAATTTAGGTTTCTACGCAAATTACCCAGTCAAACTTTGTCAAAACCAAAATCCGATGTCACCATCAAATTCCTTGGGTCCAAATTAGGTTTTTACCAAATTTGAGCCCAATTATAGATCATCTTGACCTAGTTTGCATTTTGGTCTAGTCTGACTCTTTCTCTCTCATTTATGCCCTTAACTTTCGAAATATTTGCATAAAGCCCGCCAGCTTTGTCATCATCTCCACACAAAGGCCCTTGCCTCAATTGAGGTCAAACCTGACCTCCAAGCAACTTTGACTAACCTGAATCCTACTCTAATGGCAATCAAATCCCACCAAAATTGGTGGGATTGATGTTCACACATAGGCGAACAATCTGGGATCAATTTGGAGTCCTAAGTCTCTATAGATTGCTCGTGTGAATGCACGAGAATCATGGGTTCTTTTCCTTCAAGCCCAAGCTATGTTGTCCTTTCTTGATCCAGAGCTTTCCCTGAAGCTCTATATAGAGTCGGCGTGCACAACCTTCTCTCCTTATCTTCTTTTTGGCCGGAAAATCCCCTTCTTCCTTCCTCTCCAGCTGAATGCTCCACGAGCTCCAGCAACCTCCTTCGACCACCTTCCTCATCCGCTCTCATAGACCATAGCGAGCGGATTCCTCTTCCTTGACTTCCTCCGCACATCGCAATACTAGCGGTCGTCGTCTCCACCCCCTTGTCGTCGCCACCCCTATCACCGGAGGTTTCATCTTCCCCATGTTCGGCATAACACCGGAGTGGGCATTCTCCCCTTTCATTTGTTAGTTTAGGGCTAGATTGCTTCCTTTAGAGTCTTAGGTTAGTTTCCCCTACCCAAAATCCAGAAAACAAACCCTCAACGCACACGCACGCCATCATCTTCTCCACCTTCGGCTACCCCTCCGGCGAGTCCACCACACTTCCACAACCCACCAAACAACTTTCCAACACTCCCACGAGCTCCATCGTGCGCCCACGACCGAAAGCCCTAACCTAATTTATCCTCTTGACCTCCCAAACCACCCCCCGAACACACCTATCATCGACCTTCATCTTCGAGTTTGTCCGACTTCCACGCTCCACCAAACTAAACAAGACCACCACCAATGCAGTCCATGCCCTCCAACAAAGTTTTTGAGGTGTTTTAGTTGGGCTGCGAGGCCATATTGATTATTTCAGGTATTACACTTGACCTCCGCCACCACGTCATTGTCTTCGGCGTGTTCTTCGCCTTGCAGCCCTATTCTTCACCAAGAACCCCTCTAAGCCGTGCAAGTGTATCCTAGGTTCACCTCCAAGTCATTGATTAAGGCCTCCATCAGCTACAGCTGCACCAATTGAAGGAAGTCTTCACAACAGCTGTCCACATGAAGAAGTCATGGGATTTAGTCCCACATCGTGGATTTAGGAGGTGCAGCTATGACATAAAATGAATTTCTGTCCTGTTCTTGGGGGTGAGGTCCCCGCTCACCATTACATGACCCGACCCACCTACTGCCACTCCTCGCTCATCACCACCCCCAATGAGCCTGGACCCAGGTAAGCAAACCCAAATACCTGGTTAAATTGGATATCAGAGAAAGAGGAGAGGAGGAAGGAAAGAAAAGAGAGAGTGGGGAGGGGAGGGTTTTACTCTGAGTTTGTTCCCCCTACTCCATGATTAGCCATGAAAAGAGCTTGAGGAGTTAGGCCTCTTGTGCTATGAAGGAAGTAAAGCCTTAAAGAAGAAAAGGAAAGGCAGTAAGAGAAGAAGCAGAAGAAGAGAAAGGAAAGAAGAGCCAAGGAAGAAGAAAAGAGAAGGCTTGCTGAAGAGAAAAGGCAAAAGAAGAGAAAAGTAGGAGAGTTAAAGGAAGAAAAAGAAGAAGACTTGAGAAGAAAGGAAGAGGCTAAGGCAGAAAGATAAGGCTGAAGGACCATGCTAGAGACTCTAAGAAGAAGCTAAGAAGAACAAAAGCTTGAAAGTATTATAGAAGGCGATAGTTAAGTCATCTGCTTTTTAAATCAAACGTCTGATCACTGCTCATTTATTTAACGTGATTGATTAATTGATATACATGTGCTTAGGCTAATAATTGGTGATCTAAATCACCATTATTTTGTTCTAGGTATCTTTTTGTCCTCTTAAAATCTTGAAATACTTGTGTTATTCATTAAACATCTAATGTGACAGATTAGCATTCATTGAATATCATTATTCTTTATTTCTATGCTCATTTATATTTTAATTGAAGATTAGTGCATGAATTCCATTTTTGCTCCCTATATTCGACCTCGGACTTCATTTAGATATTCGAGTTATAAATTTCATTTATTGAGAGATCGATTGTGGATTTTGCAATACAATGATGATAACTTAATTTATGTCCTCCCTAGATCCAATCAATACGTGCGAATCCAAGCTCTTGTGGGTGCACAAAGAGATAAGATAGAAAAGTGTGTTATTGTGTACCTTATGTGATTGTGTAATGTGTACATGATAGAATAAATCAACAGAATCTTGATGAAAAACCACAGAAGGTTTCAGAGAAATTAATTGAGTCACACTTTGAATTAGATTCTTCTCTTCAAGAGTGTTTTTCATGCAGCTAGTCTCACTTTTTAATCTTTTGCAAACAAGTGGTGGCCTTGCTTAATTATGTCCTATGCGAAGAAGGCAAGAGCTTAAGAAGGTTAGAAATCATACCTAACTCCAGCTCTTAACATTTAATGCACATTATCATAAAGTAAATCTAGCAAGAATTGATGCAAACCCAGGATGACATGCCTATGTCATGCTGCTACTAGATAAGTAGAGATATATTTTTGGTCTTTTTCAATTTTGCAATTTTTTTGTATTTTAATGTAAGAAATCAAATCAACTTGAAAAATAAAGTCGAAAAACCTAAAATGATAAAGAATAAAAGAATAAGTGAGTGTCCACAACCCACATTATTACATCAAATGTGTGAGAACATGCTTTTACAACATATGATTATACAAAGAATTCTAAAAAGGAAAATAAAATCTAAACCTAAATCCTAATGTCTAAACTAATCTAAACATGGCTTCATCGAAGAAGTCCTGAAGTTGTAGAAAAATCAGGAAGCAGGTCCACCGAGAAGTTGTCATTCTTTTCCAGCTCCTTCTTAGGTACCATGAAAATAAGACAAAAGAAAAATGATTAGTCAAAATCAATATACAAAAAGAATAAAAGAATAAAAGAAACGTATATACAATGAAAATTTCGAATAAAAGAATCACTATATACAATGAATGAATATGAATGAATCAATGTTTATGTACAAAAGCAAAAAATTATTTACAAATAAAGAATTAAAGAATAATTTTGGCATGTAGAGAGTTGCCTCCCCGGCAACGGTGCCAAAAATATGATTGTCGACGATTGGTTCGTACTAAAAAGGGTTTTAAAATGTCGTTGTTTTAGTATATGTCACAAATACAAACCGTTGCGCCAATTTTATTTATATACGTAATTTTTACTAGTTTATTATAGGTCGTTCACTAAGAGGCAGTTATTGATATACATCACACTCTAAGTCCAATAATATTCATTTAATTCCAAAAAAATTGATCTTATATACAAGAATGAATTATTGAATCAATTATATACAAAAGAATGTATTAGAAATAATTACAATGCTTGAAAATAATTACATACAAACAAGAATAAAATATCATGTATAATTACTCTATATTATTTATTTACAACTAATAATAACAATACTTAGCTATATGTACAATAATAAGTAATAATATGTACTATACTAACTTAACTTACTAATATCTACCGTAACATATAATATATCTACAGCGACACATAAAAGTGTCACTAAAACCTTAGAAAAATTATAAACATAACCTAAGGTAAAAACTAATGTCTATACTGACATATAATACTATGTACAGTGACAGATATATCTGTCACTAAAGCTATGGTTCATTTATATACATAATAGCTCAAACAGGACTACAATACTTTCAATATGCTTATATACATATTATTTACATATATACTATATATATATAAATGCACACACACAAAGATACATACATTACACAACTCAACACACACAACACAACTCACGTAGACATGAAGGCACAAAGTCGCAGGCACTTAACACACAGCATACATGCATACACATAGGCAGAGAGACTTAACACTTAGTCACATTCAAACCCTTTTTGATCTTAAGCCTTGATTACTATTCATCTTAATGAAAAATAAATTCTTAATTGGCAGGCAGCCTATTCGAGGGATACACAGCAGCCCTAAAGGTGGGACAAGACCTCTACAACGGCCACCCTAATCCTTAATTAGGTGCATTAACCACGTTTTTGGCTCATTACTGGGCCTAACCAGATCCATGCCCAGTGCATAGCTCTTGGCCATGCATCGCACCCAAATTTCCATGCCAAAGCTCAATTCATGTCAAATGCTTAGAGAGGATATGTGTATGCTCAGGAGCCCAGCACCTACGACGACTGGAGAGGAAGGAACACAAAACATGAATTAGGCGCTACACGAGCTCTCAAGTAAACGATATGGGACTATGATGCTGCAGCTCCAGCATTGAAATCCAGGAGGCAGTGTGTGATTTGTGAAGATTTGGACCTTGATTTGAGGGCCCAAATGTTATCTGATTTCAAAATAAATTATATATTTTTAAAGCCCTTCTATAGGGCTACATAATTATTTAATTTATTTACAAAAATAATTAGTTTTACTTTATAAATAAATTAGCTAAACTTTACAATTTATACGCATTGGTTTATAAGTTAATTTGTTAATTAAAGTATAAACTACATAATTAAGGGTCAAATTGAAATTACACAGTGTGAAGATACATATTAAATTATTTAATGCAGTTTTTTTATTGAATTTTACATGTTTTATTTTAGTTTATAGACATTTAAATATCATTTTCAGAGTGATTTACACATAAATTAGTATAAATAATATAATACAATATAAATATAGTTAAATTCGTTCAAAATACTTAAAATATTATAATACAACAATACAATATAAATTACTTCAATAATAACTTAATTTACTAATTTATTTTATTTTAAGTTAGTAAACTACTTAATAAATATAATTAAATTATTTTTCAGGTATTATAATGTACATAATAAGTATATAAATGCGTATGTATAATATCATTGATAAATAAGTTTAATTATTGGGATTTATAAATTTATATAGTTTGTAGTACATATAGGTTAATTAAATTAATAGATACTTATATAAATAAGTTATAAATATAATAATTTATCCTAAATACTTAATTTATAATATATACTACATATATAAGTTATATATACATTTTATATACATATTTACACTATATACATATATAGCTTAATAGCTTATATATACATGTATTTACATAGTATACATAGTGTTTTTGGGTATTTTTCTAGTTTTCTGATTCTTATGAGGTTTTTAAGTTTAATAGAGGTACAAGATGAGAGAGAAAAAGAGAAATGAGAAGAATAGAATATTTTTAAATTTTTTTCAAGTTAATCTCTTTTATTAGTTTTAAGGTATACTAAATCGTCGACCGGCATGTTCTATCAAGCCGGAGGTTCAGATGACCTTCAAACCTTGAATATACTTTAAAATATACTTAATCTTATTCACTACACATTTATTTTGTTTTTTTGAATTTTTTTTAAGTTTTAATTTATTTACAAGTGAAGCACATTTTAGGCATAAAAGAGATTTGTTCAATGAAACCTAAATCCTAAATGAGTGTTTGAGGAGTGAAATGGCACTAGAAGCTTTCAGAAATGTTCTAAACAAGTTCAATTAGATAAGCATGAATTTCAACTTAGATTTCCATTCATTTTGAATTTGGATAGTTGGACACATTACAAAGGAGGAATTAAATCAAATTACAAGCTATCAACAGAGATTAAAAGACATTGGTTATACAAAAAAGCTTGTAGATAATATCAATATCACTAAAAACATGATAGCTACTTAGATTCCTAAATCCCAACCACTGTCCTATTGTTATGACCATCCAGCAGCACTGCTGCTGCAGCAGTAATATCAAAGATAGCAGTAGCAACAGCAGCATCCAATAGCTGCAGCAACAACTACAACAACTGAATTAGCAGCAATACACATAGTAGCAGCTAACATATGGTCTTCAACTCAAAATTAGACATCTAAAAAATTTCAAAGGTTGTTGTTGCAGCCATTGCTTAATTTTAGCAGGTCTGAGATAGGCTTCAATAAATGAACACCCAAGATCAAACTTGGTGAAGTCTGATCTGGGATGTTTAATATACTGAATCGTGTTCTATTTCTCATCTTAAAATCACTTAAAATCTCTTGTTAACCAGAGAAGAAGATCTGAATTTAATGTTTATGAAATGTAATTTCATTCCCCTTTGAAAACCTTTTGAAATCCTCTTTCAAAAATCTTTTAAAATCCCGATCACAACCTCCAATAAAGAATCATGCAAGTGGATATATGGAGGATAAAATGTCACTCCAATTGGGCTTTTTCTTTGGGTCTTTTGGTGATGTCTCCACTCAATCTCCTTGAATACCACTGATGGGAGTTCGAGGTGGTTTTGTGGATTGATCAAGACTCGTTGGGTCCTTGTTCGATCTCAAATCAGAGAGACTAATTCTCCCTGATAGAACTCTCCAACATAGGGTTTAGGTTTGATATATGCTCATTCACAAATTAAAACAAAGCTTAAAGACATTGGAATCCTTGCATACATCATAATCAAACCAGCTCAATCTCAAAATGCTCAATTAAATATGATAAAACCTCAAATGAATTCCAAATCACTGATCTGAACACTGAAAACCAATTTAAACAAGATCAAGCAATTTGAGTTGAAAGAACAATATCGGGGGGTCTTTGTGGAATTGCGAAATGGATGGGAGACCCCCCAAAGTAATTTTTGGTGCTAATTTCAGATCTGAGAACCAAGGTTCTCAAGTCTAAAATTAGACCTTAATGTATGGGTGATTTATGAAATCAAAATCGAGGAATTAAGAAAGCGATCAAATGGAATGTAAGGGGAGATTAACGATGATGAAGATGGTATGAAAGTCTCTCTGATTTGAATTGATCAGAGAGACGCGAATCGAATCTAAATTTCCCTACTCCTAAGCTACTCTGACAATTAATTATCTAGAAAGAAGTACAACTATTCTAATTCTACTCCTATAAAGCATGTAAATCTATCTAATGGGAAGCAGGAGGTGTCCAAGGTCACCCACCGTTGGCTGATGACGACGAAAGTGGAGGAGACCCATCAGTTGACAAAGGTGATGTCCAAGTGCCAATGGCTGACAGCTGGAGGCGATTGAAAGGGGGGGAAAGCATGTACTGTCACTGCAGACCGACGAAATTGAGTTGAGGGCGTGGAAGAATGGGACCACTCAGGGGGAGGGGGTGATCAGATGTCCGCGTGAGCTAAGAGAGTGCTTAAGTAGAGTTTGAGAGTGATTCAGGTCACCGTGAGGTGGGATTAAGCGCTTAGGTCAAGGATGGACACGATGAGAGGCGAGGAGGGTTGAAGCAACCAAATCGAAGATGGGCCGTTAGATGGGATCTGGGGTTGAGGTGAAGTTATGCACAAATTTGTGTGAAACTTTGAATGTGTTTGAGCCACAGATCGAGAGGAAGTGGGAAATCAACGGCTTTGGTTATCTGTGTTCTTGCGATGAACAATGCACCAAGAGGTACACCATTCATTGAGGTTCTAATGGTGTAATTGCATAAAGAACCCTAAAGTGAAACAATGTGCATTTTTCAGAAAGGCCCATAAGTGGTATAAAAGGATTACAAATAGTCCCTAGAGCCTTACAAAAAGGCCCTTACGACCTACAAATGAGTCTCAAGAGGTTTTATAATGAATGAAATGTTATGAATGGAGGACCTAAATGTGAAATTCTTAATGCAAGGTCCTAATGATGTCCAAATGCTACCAAGTTTTTATTGAAGGTTGATTGAACATGTTAGAGGTTAATTACACTTTTGATTTGATGTTTTGAGCTCAATTGTGTGTTCAATTTGCAATTGGATCACCATTTTATATTTATTAATAGAATATCTCAATAAATGACCTAATTTTGTTTTTTAACACAAAATTGATGCTTTAGGCCTTTTTTGTTAATTCTCACACTTAACCATTTCATGTGTTCATTAGATAATGTTTAACCTTGTTTTTAGCTTAACTTTGGCATTTTAGCTATGATGAGCCACACCTCATCATTAGCATACTAGGGAAGATCAGAATAAATGACCAACAATTGCTTGTCAGGGAAGTGGTTAATAAGTGAAAGTGAAGGAGAGATCTCTCTAGAAAGAAGGCGGGATAAGTGGTCAACAACCACATTCTACTTCCCAACCTTATCACAAATCTCTAAATCAAATGAGATTTCACATCCTTCTTGGTGAGAAGATGTCACATTGCTGTGTGGTCAGTGTAGACTATAATTTGGGAACCTAGAAGATAAGGTCTAAATTTTTCTAGTGCAATACTACTGCTAGCAATTCCTTTCCAGTGACTATGTAATTTCTTTGAGCTTCATCTAAGGTCTTGCTAGTATAGCAGATGACTGTAGGTTTCCCATCCAGTTTTTGACCAAGGGTAGCCCTTGCTGCATAATCAGAGGCATCACACATGATCTCAAAAGGGTGAGACCAATCTACGGGTTGTAGTATTAGTGTCTTGGTAACCAGTTCATTAAGTGTCGTATATGTACAAACTCAATCATCAGAGATCTGGAAGTTGATGAGAGCCTCATCATGAGCCATAACTAGCTCATTTCGACCCAATAAAGAAGATAAAAGCTCCTACATAACCAAGAAGAAGGCTTAACTGAAGGAACAAGTGCTCTGAGAAGAAAATATGAAATAAAGGTTAAAATTGCAATTTTACCATTGCAGTTCATAAACGGGATTTCTCAGAGGCAAAACATAGGTCAAATGGTCTAAATGAGATAAAAGTGGGTTGAGTCAATCAGAAATGGGTTTATGTGTAATCTAAGAATTAAATGACACTTGGTAACCCTAAAACAGACCTGCATAAATTAACAAAGTTTCGGTCAGAATAAAAATCAAGTAAACCCTCTAAAAATCATGGAAAAACATTCTCTAGGGTTTATAACACTTAATTTCACCCTTGGAACCCAATTTGACCTAGATTAGGGTCCTAGCTCTTCAATTAACCTAATTTGGGTTTTTATGCAAAATGTCCAGTCAAACGAGGTCAAACCTAAAATCCAACTTCACCATTGGATTCCTTAGGTCCAAATTAGGTTTTTACCAAAATTTGGACATAAGGGGAGGTCATCTTGACCTACTTTGCAATTGAGTACACCCAAAGCACAATTTGGTCCCTATCTTTTGAATATCTTTGCAGAGAGCCGCCTAAGTTTTCCGCCCCCTTTGCAATCTGGTCCTGCCGCCATTGTTAGGGAAGAACTGAGCTCCGGCGAGGTTTAGAGAGGGATTACTCTCTAATCCCTCCGAGATTCCCTCCCAGAAATGGAAGGGGGATTCTCTGAGGAATTCCCTTCCTTCTAAAGCCAATTACAATCGCTGGTGTGAACCCAATCTCTCGTGTGAACGCATGAGAGATTCGGGTATCCACCCTCTTTCCAACTCCGGCGAGCCGGCGGAGGTGATTGCGTGGTCTCCACGTGCTAAAAGGTTCGGCTAGCGCCTATAAAGGCTCCCCAGACCCTGCCGCAGAACCTAAGCTTGATTTTGACAGAGACCCCTCCAATTTCCCTCTCTCCCATCTCCGGCCAAAAGACCCGCAAGCTTCGGTGACCTCCTCTCCTCCTTCTCATTGCTCTGCTGCCATACCAGCAGCAGAGTCAACTCTGCCGCTTCCTCCCACGTCACGCCGTACCAAGCACGTGTGTTCCTGACCTCTTCCTCATCGCTGCTCCCTCCCTCAGGGTCCTTCTTCCCCGACGACGGCATTTACACACCGTCCACTCCACTGCCTCCATTCCAGATCACCCCAGATACCCTCTCCATCCTCTCCTCTCTCTTTTCCCCCTGCTATTTTATCTGATTACCCCCCGACAGTGCCTAACCACCTCCATCGTCCTCGCCTCCGACCGACCTTCGGCGAGCCGCCCACACCACTCCGCCCCTCCACACGGCTCGCCAACCCCCTCGTGAGCTCCGCCTCACCACCAAGAACTCGTTCCACCCCTCCACTGCCAGTCTAGACCCCTACAGTAGCCCCCTGAACAACCCCACACCTCTGGCTACAGGTTGACCTAGGCACGCACGCCTAGGCCGACCTACAGCCTGCAGCACCGCCCACCGCCTTCGCCGTGCCACGACGAAAGTTTCCAGCTAATCTGATTGGGCCAATAGGCCATTCTTGTGTGTAACAGGTTGTAGCTCCTGCCGCCATTGACGGTCGAAGCAGCGAGGAGCTTGAAGCAGCTTCAGGCACTAGGGCTTCCAGGTTGCAGGTGCAGCAGGTGCACGCAGGTGTTGCGAAGCGACTTAGGCCAGCAAGTCGTGCTGCGAAGCCAGCAGCTGGGGCAATTGCACGACGAGAATTCTGCGGGTGCGCGTGAAAGCAGGCCTGACCAGATAGTCCCACATCGTGGGATCGCAAAACACAGGTATAGTATAAATTATTTTTGTGTTTTACTCTCATTGCCTCCGTAAGCACAAGGGTGAGGTCCCTCACCTGCCCTCACACCCGCCTCGTCTGCGGCTTGACCTCGCGGATCTGGCGGGATCCGACCCGCGACCCAAACCTTGAGCACTCCTCGCGCACCACCACTTGTCGGTGCGCCTGGTCCCGGGTGCGAATCTGACCCGACTACCTGTGTGGCTCTGGGAGAGCGTCCTTGAGCGAATTGCTTGTGTGAGAGAGAGACGCTTGGGTAGAGGGATGGGCATAGGTTTTGCTTCGGCTGTGGTGTGTGCAGGAAGGAAGAAGCAAAGGAAGCAGCTGCAGAACAGGAAGAGAAGAAAGAAGAAGAGGCTGTGTAGCAGAAAAAGGAGAAGCTTTCGTAGAGAGCCAAAGAGAAGGAATAAGGAAGGCAAGGCAGAAGAAAGAGAAGAACGAAGAGAGGCCAAGTGAAGAAGAAGAAAGGCAAGGCAGAAGAAGAAATAAGAGAAAAGAAACAAAGGCAGGAAGAAGAAGCCTACACAAGACAAGAAGCAAAGGCAGAAAGAGAGAAGAGCAACGAAGAAGAAGAGAGAAAGGAGATTACATTTAAGACGTCTGATACAGAAATCAGACGTCCAATTCTATTTTTATTTCACAAATCCTTTTTAAAATTCTCTCTTTGAATCAATCCTTTTCATTTAACAGTTGTATTCTTTGGTTTTAAAAAGTACTGAGCTTGCTCCCCGTGTTCGACCTCGGATACTCTAGTTTTTCGAGTAATAAAATTCTTTATATTTGTTTAAACGTTTTGTCGGTTATACTACAACGTGATATACTTTAAACCCGCACAAAAACGTGAGAACATTTTGGCGCCGTTGCCGGGGAGCAATGGGCACTTTTAAAGCTTTTGATTACAACTTTTCTATCTAATATCTGACTTAACTTCTCTCTTTTCTTGTGTTCAAGCAGGGAAAGCAAAACAAAAAGGAAAGAACAATAACTACACAACAGACTCTCCAAGGAACAGGTAATTTCCGTAAGCCCTCTCTCTTAACCCTCTCAAAATCTAAAAAGGAAAAAAAAGAGAAAAATCAACTTAGGGCTACCTGTTTCATATTTAGTAACTCATCAAGTTGCCTGATTTTCATTTCAACATATTTTTGTCTGTTCATCCAATTAAGGCAACTAGGGCTAAAACTTTCTTGATTGAGCCCTAGGTGCTAATTTCTAAGGCAACTAAATTGGACCCACTAGAGCCAAGTTAGGGATTGCAAAGCTAGGGTTTTTAGAGACACATCTTCTCTTAAATAAAGAAACAAATTTTCCAAAAAGAGGTGTGCCTAAACCGTGTTTGAAAAGATCTATACAAGAGGAACCCTAAGCAAATCAGGCTGTTAATCCATTTGAACCATAAAAAAAGGACCTAAAAACTCTCAAAGGAACAAGAGGTGAAGTTGATCCCTTGGGTCAACCAACCTTAAAATTAGGTCACTTTTTTACACTCAAAATACTTAAAAGTTCAAGTGGAACATTAAGCACCTTGATCTTAAAATAAGAAAAGTAGACTTAAGAGGTCACGGTCCCCATTCTGGTCTACCTAGAACCGCAGTGACAAGAGAGGTCGGGTGGGGGAAACCCTGTAACCCGTGGGGATGCTCTACCGTGTAGGGGTCTTTGCAGGCCTCTCCCTCTCTGGCTGCCCAGGTATTTCTCAGGTGGACGATCTTCTGATCCAGGGGTCCATCTGCCCCGAACCTCTATAGTCACCCAACAATTTTTGGGTGTCTTGATTGGGTCCAGCACCTTCTAATCTCATCACATCTTTCGGTGCATGTTCGGTAGGAGGTCCTTAAGACCACCCTTAAGACCTCCTTTAGAAATTCACTCTCGTCGAGGCCAAGCCTCGATGCCCTTGTTTGTGTAGCAACCCCACCACATAAATCTTTCATCTGATTCAGATCCTGATTCTCCTTCTCCCATCATGGCACAACCCATTGAAGAGGAGAACAACCTTGAACACCAACTTCAACGCCTTAATGATCTCTTTCAGAACTTTGTAAACCCACCATAGCGACCTATGATGCGAGATCACTATAATCCCGCTGCGGTGGCAATCGAACCCCGAGTACGAATCCCAATTGGAGGACCTGATTCTGAACTGAAGACCAATATGATTCATGCCATACCAAAGTTCCATGGGCTTAACTCTGAGGATCCATTCCAACACATCAAACAACTCAAGCATCTGGCCCAGACCTTCAGGTCAGATGTACAAAATCGGGATATCCTACTCATGAAAATGTTTTCGTTCTCCCTCATGGACAAGGCCGCACATTGGTATCAAACTCAAACCCGTCCGATCAACACATGGGAGGAACTGCAGTTCGAATTTTTGAAAAAATTCTTCCCCGTTGGCCGGACGAATGCCTTGCGCCACCAGATCACTCATTTCACTCAACAACCGGGAGAACCTCTTCACGAAGCTTGGGATCGATTCCTAGATCTCATGCGAAAGTGCCCCCATCACGGAGTTCCTAAGTGGGAACAAGTCCAGTCTTTTTACCAGGGACTCCATGAGGATATTCATTTATTCGTCAATGCAACGTGCGGAGGAAACATCATGGGTCAACACGAGGACATGGTGTGGGAGATTCTCGAAAACATGTGCGAGAACTCCATAAATAATGACTCCATGGGCTTATTCGACAGGACGAATGCCCGCGCATCGACGAATCTAAGAGGGACACATGAGATGCAGGACCTATCCACTTCCGTCGACTTGGAACTGATGGCCAGTCGGTTGGACAAGGTTTCTATCATAGAAAAGAAGGTGGACGAGCTAATGCGACATTTGCAGCAAGCCACCTCTGCGCAAGACTCTTTTGCACGACCTCCTCTGGCAAGGGAAATTGTGCAAAACATCTATCACCAACCTACCAAGGGGATGGACCCATATCCACCCCCGTCTGTCTCTCGGATCGGAGTGACCTCTGATCCATTCTACTCGAGTTGGGGGAACTCTGAACCCTCGTATTCTGACTTTCCCGAGGTTCCTCAGAACTGCGAGGACCTCAACGCCATCCAGAATGACCCATTCTCCAATACCTACAACCCTGGATGGCGAAATCATCCTAACTTTCAGTGGGCGGGAAATTCTCAAAGACCACCATATCAACCCTGTCCACAAGCCTCTCGTCCATTTCAGTCACCTCAGCCTCGGCCCAATCCCATCTACCAATCCAGGCAAAACCAGGATCAAATGACTCTTATCCTTCAAGCACTAGCTGACATTCAAAAGACAAATGCGGCAATGCAAAAACAACACAAGGACGAAATCACAGAGGTTCGCAACCAACTGGCCCAGATGGCAAATTCCCGCCAACCTGGCACCCTTCCTTCGCAACCTCTGCCCAACCCAAATAACGTGCTAACCCAGAAGCGCGTTATGAATCCAAATTTGGGCCAAACACATGTGATTTATCAGGGCCCCGCTACTCCATCACCAGACGGGATGGAGGCTTCAACATCTTATGCGGGATTTCAGCAGTAGCCACCCCTCCTACCTAACCCAAATCAGGCCAGGTTGAACTCTGTAACAACACGTAGTGGTAAAATAACCCAAGACCCACATTATCCAAACCACTCCAAGCCTGATAATAGCAAGACCCTAGGATAGTTATCCAAGATAATACTGTCCTAGATCAAGAACCTGGACCTATCCTAGAGGAACCAGCTATGATCCCATTTCCTGAGGCCTTGACCAAAGGAAAAAGAATAACCAAACCCGTGGCTCCCAAGGAGGATCTGGTCAAGCTCTTTGAACAGGTCCAGATAAACATCCCGTTGATGGATGCAATCCGCCACATACCAGCTTACGCAAGGTTCTTGAAAGACATATGCACACCTAAACGTAAGCCGCGAACCAAGGATGGGAATCCAATCGTACTGTCAGAGCAAGCCAGCTCTGTCATCTTGAGCAAACTCCCACCCAAGGCTAAAGACCCAGGAACTCCCTTGATTTCTTGTAAAATTGGTGAAACCCAATTTGATAGAGCCCTACTAGATCGAGGTGCCTCCATAAATTTAATACCTACATCCCTCCTTGACCATCTTGAAGAATCTGAACTTAAACCCATCGAGGTGACATTGCAGTTAGCCAATCGATCCATCAAGTCACCCAAAGGAATACTCGAGGATGTCATTGTTAGGGTAAGAGATTTTTATTTCTCAGTGGACTTCATAGTACTAGACATGGATGCACCTAAGAACCCAAGGGACACACCAATCATATTAGGGAGACCCTTTTTGGCCACTGCTAGGGCCAACATTAACTGCGAAGAAGGCCAGATAGAATTAAAATTTGGGAATCAAAACATGAAGATTGACATTTTCAAGGCCCAGCAAGGGATTAATTGCGGGGTTATAGAGGAAATATGTGATGTCAAAGTCGTGGTTGATGAATTGCATATAGAGGACAACCTGATTATTCCTGATCAACCACTAGAGAATCAAAAACCGCTAACAGAGGAGTGCGAACATGATCTAGATACACCTATGACTCCTACCATTGCTCCTGATGTAAACCCCGAACCACCCGCTGCTGCTGACAACCCTGTCATGGAACTCAAACCCCTTCCCGAACATCTGAAGTACGTCTTTTTGGATTCAAATCAGACGTTTCCGGTGATTATCAATTCTGTACTCACACCTGACTAGGAACTCCGTTTGATTTCTGTTCTCCAGCAACATCGTAGAGCCATTGGATGGACTCTCGATGATTTGACTGGTATAAGCCCTTCATACTGCACACATAAAATCTACAGAAAAGAAGGTGCACGACCTTCAAGAGAAATGCAAAGACGCCTAAACCCTAACTTGCAGGAGGTCATGAAAAAGGAGATTTTAAAGTGGTTAGATGCAGGGATCATCTACCCGATCTCCGACAGTCGTTGGGTGAGTCCAATACAAGTGGTGCCTAAGAAGGCAGGACTTACCATCATCACGACTGAAACCGGAGAAGTCATTCCTACCCGAATAGCTAACTCGTGGAGAGTCTGCATTGATTACAGAAGACTCAATTCCTCCACGAAGAAGGATCATTTCCCACTACCGTTTATTGATCAAATCCTCGAAAAACTAGCGGGAAATAGGTTCTTCTGCTTTCTTGACGGGTATTCCGGTTACAATCAGGTGGCAATCCATCCAGAGGACCAAGAAAAGACCACATTCACCTACCCCTTCGGGACGTACGCGTTTCGAAGGATGCCGTTCAGTCTCTACAATGCACCTACAACTTTTTAGCGGTGCTTGCTTGCCATATTCTCAGATATGGTAGGTGATTATCTGGAAGTCTTCATGGATGATTTTTCAGTTTTTGGAGAATCATTTGACGATTACCTCCAACACTTGGTCCAAATACTCAGGCGGTGCATCGAGGTGAATTTGGTTCTTTCCTGGGAAAAGAGCCATTTCATGGTGCCTGAGGGAATTGTCCTGGGACATCTAATCTCGGAGAAAGGCATCCAAGTGGATCGAGCTAAGGTTAACCTAATTTCCAAGCTTGCTATGCCTAGCTTGATTAAGGACATCCGATCTTTTTTGGGGCACGTCGGTTTCTACCGTCGATTCATTCCCGATTTCTCAAAAATCGCGCGTCCCCTGACCAATCTTCTCTCCAAGGATGTGCCTTTCAAAATTTCCAAGGAATGCACTCAAGCATTTGAGATCCTACGTGACCGAGTCACCCAAGCCCCGATCCTACAGTCCCCTGATTGGTCTCAACCATTTGAGATCATGTGCGATGCATCTGACTTCGCTGTAGGAGCGGTTTTGGGGTAGAAAATTGACGGGAAACCTGTGGTCATTTACTACGCCAGCAAAACACTGGATGAAGCTCAGCGCAACTATACGATTACTGAGAAAGAGCTGCTGGCCGTAGTATTTGCCCTGTAAAAATTCAGATCATACCTTTTTGGTTCCCGTGTTATCATATACTCGGATCATACAGCTGTGAGGCATCTCCTTGCTAAGAAGGACGCGAAACCTCGATTAATCCGATGGATCTTGCTATTGCAAGAATTTGACCTTGAGATTCACGACAAGGCGGGAAAGCAAAATGTGGTAGCCGATCACTTGTCCCGCCTTACTTCTGAAATTATTGATCCTTTCGGACCTATTACAGAACATTTTCCTTATGAGCACCTCCTAACTATCAATACAAGTCTTCCATGGTTTGCTAATATAGTTAATTACCTGGCATCACATCAGATTCTGTCCGATTGGCTGAAGGCCAAAAAGGACAAATTGTGTTCCGATGCCAAGTATTACCTATGGGAAGACCCGTATCTACTCCGCATTGGTGCTGATCAGATAATCCGCCGGTGCATCGCGGAAGTGGAAATCAAAGACATACTCTCATTCTGCCATGACCAGGCATGCGGTGGACATTTTTCAGGACATAAAACCGCAGCAAAAGTCCTCCAGTATGGCTTTTACTGGCCCACAATTTTCAAGGATGCATACGATCACTGTAAGTCATGTTCCCGTTGCCGGACTCTGGGCAACATGAGCTATTGAGACATGATTCCTCTACAGCCGATCCTGGTATGCGAAATTTTTGATATTTGGGGGATTGATTTCATGGGACCCTTCCCGATCTCGGATGGCTTCGAATACATCTTACTCGTAGTTGACTATGTTTCCAAGTGGATAGAAGCCATTCTGACGCGAACCAACAATCATAAAGTCGTTATAAAATTCCTCCATAAAAACATTTTCTCAGGGTTCGGGATTTCGCGTGCTGTAATTTCCGACGGAGGGACCCATTTTACAAATGCTCAGTTCAGGTCACTGATGACCAAATACGGGGTGTTGCACCGAATCCCTACTCCTTACCACCCCCAAACTAATGGTCTAGCTGAGCTATCTAACCGAGAGATCAAGAAGATCCTTCAGGTTACTGTTCGACCTGATAGGAAAGATTGGTCTTCTCGGCTTCCGGAAGCATTGTGGGCCTATAGTACCGCCCACAAGACCCAATTAGGAATGTCTCCCTTCAGACTAGTGTACGGGAAGGCATGTCACCTCCCTGTCGAGTTGGAGTATAAAGGCTATTGGGAAGTATGGACCTGTAATCTTGACCTTTCTAAGGCTAGAACCCATAGAAGACTTCAAATGAGCAAGATCGATGAATTACGCCACGACGCGTATGAGAACTAGCGAATTTACAAAGAACGGGTTAAAGCTTTTCACGACAAACACATCTCTAGAAAGGTCTTTCATCCTGGTCAAAAAGTTTTACTCTTTGATGCCCGACTAAAACTATTCACAGGGAAGCTAAGATCCAAGTGGGTCGGACCCTACCTAGTCCGAAAAATCTTCAGAAATGGAGCCATTGAAATCAGCCCACTCAGCCACGATTCTGAACCCTTTGTCGTGAACGGTCAGAGACTCAAGCCGTTCATTGACATGATTGATATAGATTTGGCTGAGTCATCCTTTACCCTCCATTCCTCTTGAGCTCATTGCGCCCAGCCGATGGCGTAAAACTCAGCGCTTAACGGGAGGCAACCCGTCATTCTTTGAAAAACCCGAAACCTTTTCTGACATCTCTATGCGGAACTCATACTGCACTTTAGGGTTCATCCATTATAACAGCCAACTTCACCTCAGGTATACCTACCCGAGATTAGAAATCGTTCCCAACAAGTCACTTCGACCCATTCACTCACCACACACCTGTCCTAATGCATGAACTAAGCTGAATTCGAACCCACCTAATTTACAATGGGGACAATGCAAATCTTAGGCATGGGGGGGTATGAAAGTGCAAAATGTCAGAAAATTCATATCAAGAAAAGGGTTTCATAAAAAAAAAAAAAAAGACTTGATAGAGGGGAGGAACAATTCAGGGTCATACAAAT
Organism: Thalassia testudinum; assembly: GCA_037157565.1. NCBI lineage: Eukaryota > Viridiplantae > Streptophyta > Magnoliopsida > Alismatales > Hydrocharitaceae > Thalassia > Thalassia testudinum. Next base: position 121,469,009 of record JAZHRO010000014.1, on the reverse strand, counting down.
GAGAGAAAGAAAAGAGAGCAAAATGACAAAAAGGAGCACAAAAGGAAAATAAAAAGAAATAGTCATTAGTAAAAGATTAAGGGGTTAACTGAAGTTCTAGACCAAATCAAGAAAAAGAAAAGAAAAGTGCTACGGAGATATAACAAGAGGTTAGCAGGAACGCTGGTCTTAGGCCTCTTGGGCTAGTATCTTTAGCTTAAAAATTCATATATCCATTAAAATCTGGATAGTCCTCAAGAGGTTGAGGAAAATGCGAAGTTTGAGTATTAGGTCTAAGGCTTAGGAAGTATTCAGCCTCGTTAACTGACCTCCGGTTTGCGGGATTCGGTAACCTAAGCACCCCAAATTCACACACAGTCTGGTTCAGTGCGCATAAACATCCAAATCACGCGAAAAGCGTTGAATGTTCTGAAAAAGTCACCTAGATTAGGAGCGGCCAATCAACACAAATTGATTTGGACGAGTTCCCAGCGCGGAGAGGCGGAAATTCCCCTCGAAGATGCGTAACAACATATCGTCTCCTCGGTGCTTGCCTCTTAGGATATTTAAATATCCTACTGGGGGCATGTAAGCACTCTGCTGGTTCAGATACCATGGGCGGCATTACCGCGAAATGTCAATCGCCAAGGTCTGGATTCAGCCACGGAATGCCATAGGCAGGATTATCTCAAAATCTCGAAAGCCAGGGTTCCGGGGGTTTCCATGGGTGGGATTATCTCAAAATCTCGAAAGCCAGGGACCCTTGAGGATTGATGATGGGGACGAGGAATCCGATATAGACAGTGTTGAGAAGCTAATCCAAAGCTAGAAATAAAAAGAAAAGAGAGAGAAAAGCACTCCAAACAAATAAATCTTCTATCTCTCTCTTACAAAAAAAAACTGCACTGCAAACTGAATTTAGGCTAAAAATGTCTCAAGCACGGGTGCTTTAACCGCGAAGTCCAACAAACCCCAGGTTAGTTTTTGTGGGCCGTAGAAACCTTTGCGGAGGACTAAGGCTAAAGCAGAATAGGTCCAGATTTTGGTTGGTACTTGAGTACCTCTAGGCCTATTGTCAGCATTCCTACCTAATCACAAAAGGAGAAGCACTTATCATTGTTGACAGACACTCAGGGTCAAGAATGGAAGTTAAAACTTTAAAATTTTGCTAAGGGACTAGCAAAAGCTAGGCATGGGGGTATGATGAGAGTCTCATCATGAGCCATAACTAGCTCATTTTGACCCAATAAAGAAGATAAAAGCTCCAACATAACCTAGAAGAAGGCTTAACTGAAGGAACAAGTGCTCTGAGAAGAAAACATGAAATAAAAGTTAAAACTGCAATTTTACCATTGCAGTTCATAAACGGGATTTCTCAGAGGCAAAACATAGGTCAAATGGTCTAAATGAGATAAAAAGTGGGTTGAGTCAATCAGAAATGGGTTTATGTGCAATCTAAGAATTAAATGACACTTGGTAACTCTAAAACAGACCCGCATAAATTAACCAGGTTCTGGTCAGAATAAAAATCAAGTAAACCCTCTAAAAATCATGGAAAAACATTCTCTAGGGTTTATAACACTTAATTTGGCCCTTGGAACCCAGTTTGACCTAGATTAGGGTCCTAGCTCTTCAATTAACCTAATTTAGGTTTTTACGCAAAATGTCCAGTCAAACGAGGTCAAACCTAAAATCCAACTTCACCATTGGATTCCTTAGGTCCAAATTAGGTTTGTACCAAAATTTGGACCTAAGGGGAGGTCATCGTGACCTACTTTGCAATTGAGTACACCCAAAGCACAATTTGGTCCCTATCTTTTGAATATCTTTGCAGAGAGCCACCTAAGTTTTCCGCCCCCTTTGCAATCTGGTCCTGCCGCCATTGTTAGGGAAAAATCGAGCTCCGGCAAGGTTTAGAGAGGGATTACTCTCTAATCCCTCAGAGATTCCCTCCCAGAAATGGAAGGGGGATTCTCTGAGGAATTCCCTTCCTTCTAAAGCCAATTACAATCGCTGGTGTGAACCCAATCTCTCGTGTGAACGCACGAGAGATTCGGGTATGCACCCTCTTTCCAACTCTGGCGAGCCGGTAGAGGTGATTGCGCGGTCTCCATGCGCTAGAAGGTTCGGCTAGCGCCTATAAAAGGCTACCCAGACCCTGCCGCAGAACCTAAGCTTGATTTTGACGGAGATCCCCTCCAATTTCCCTCTCTCCCATCTCCGGCCAAAAGACCCGCAAGCTCCGGCGACCTCCTCTCCTCCTTCTCGTCGCTCTGCTGCCATACCAGCAGCAGAGTCAACTCCGCCGCTTCCTCCCACGTCGCGCCGTACCAAGCGCGCGTGTTCCTGACCTCTTCCTCGTCACTGCTCCCTCCCTCAGGGTCCTTCCCCGACGACGGCATTTACGGGCCATCCACTCCGCTGCCTCCCTTCCTTCCAGATCACCCCAGATACCCTCTCCATCCACTCCTCTCTCTTTTCCCCCTGCTATTTTATCTGATTACCCCCCGACAGTGCCTAACCACCTCCATCGTCCTCGCCTCCAACCGACCTCCGGCGAGCCGCCCACACCACTCCGCCCCTCCACACGGCTCGCCAACCCCCTCGTGAGCTCCGCCTCACCACCAGGAACTCGTTCCACCCCTCCACTGCCACTCCAGACCCCCACAGTAGCCCCCCGAACAACCCCACACCTCCGGCTACAGGTTGACCGAGGCACGCACGCCTAGGCCGACCTGCAGCCTACAGCACCGCCCACCGCCTTCGCCGTGCCACGGCGAAAGTTTCCAGCTAATCTGATTGGGCCAATAGGCCATTCTTGTGTGTAACAGGTTGTAGCTCCTACCGCCATTGACGGTCGAAGCAGCGAGGAGCTTGAAGCAGCTTCAGGCACCAGGGCTTCCAGGTTGCAGGTGCAGCAGGTGCACGCAGGTGTTGCGAAGCGACTTAGGCCAACAAGTCGCATTGCGAAGCCAGCAGCTGGGGCAATTGCACGACGAGAATTCTGCGGGCGCGCGTGAAAGCAGGCCTGACCAGATAGTCCCACATCGTGGGATCGCAAAACACAGGTATAGTATAAATTATTTTTGTGTTTTACTCTCATTGCCTCCGTAAGCACAAGGGTGAGGTCCCTCACCTGCCCTCACACCCGCCTCGTCCGCGGCTTGACCTCGCGAATCTAGTGGGATCCGACCCGCGACCTAAACCTTGAGCACTCCTCGCACACCACCACTTGCCGGTGCGTTTGGTCCCGGGTGCGAATCCGACCCGACTACCTGTGTGGCTCTGGGAGAGCGTCCTTGAGCGAATTGCTTGTGAGAGAGAGACGCTTGGGTAGAGGGATGGGGGTAGGTTTTGCTTCGGCTGTGGTGTGTGCAGGAAGGAAGAAGCAAAGGAAGAAGCTGCAGAACAGGAAGAGAAGAAAGAAGAAGAGGCTGTGTAGCAGAAAAAGAAGGAGAAGCTTTCATAGAGAACCAAAGAGAAGGAAGAAGGAAGGCAAGGCAGAAGAAAGAGAAGAATGAAGAGAGGCCAAGTGAAGAAGAAGAAAGGCAAGGCAGAAGAAGAAATAAGAGAAAAGAAACAAAGGCAAGAAGAAGAAGCCTGCACAAGACAAGAAGCAAAGGCAGAAAGAGAGAAGAGCAACGAAGAAGAAGAGAGAAAGGAGATTTCATTTAAGACGTCTGATACAGAAATCAGACATCCAATTCTATTTTTATTTCACAAATCCTTTTTAAAATTCTCTCTTTGAATCAATCCTTTTCATTTAACAGTTGTATTCTTTGGTTTTAAAAAGTACTGAGCTTGCTCCCCGTGTTTGACCTCGGATACTCTAGTTTTTCGAGTAATAAAATTCTTTATATTTGTTTAAATGTTTTGTCGGTTATACTACAACGTGATATACTTTAAACCCGCACAAAAATGTGAGAACAGAAGTCTACATCCTTGGAGAGTAGATTGGTGAGAGGTTAGGCTATTTTCGAGAAATTCGCTATAAAACAGTGATAAAAATCAACATGCTTGAGAAAAGATCAAATTTGCTTAACCGACGAAGATAATGACATGTCAGAAATCAATTTTACCTTCGCACGGTCAACCTCAATTCCTCCCTCAGAAATAAAGTGACGTATGACAAGTCCTTCTAGTACCATAAAGTGTGATTTCTCCCAGGACAGTACTAAATTCACATTGATGCATCTTTGTAGGACCTTGGCTAGGTGGTCTAAGCATGTATCAAATGTACTGTTTAATACTAAGAAGCCATCCATGAAGATTTTTGAACAATCGCCTACTAATTCAGAAAAGATTGCAAACATACACCGCTAAAATGTAGTAGGTGCATTGCATAATGCAAATGTCATCCTATGGAAAGCAAAGGATTCATAGGGGTAGGTGAAGGTCATTTTTTCCTGGTCATTGGGGTGAATTTCCACCTGATAATAGCCTGAATAGCCATCCAAAAAGCAAAAAAATCTATTCCCTGCTAATCTTTCCAGTATCTGATCAATGAAAGGCAATGAGAAATGATCTTTCTTTGTGGCTTGGTTAAGTTTGTGGTAGTCAATACATACTTGCCACGAACTAGCAATCCTTGTAGGGATGACTTCTCCAAACTCAGTGGTTATGACAATAAGTACAGCCTTCTTAGGCACAACCTGAATAGAACTTACCCACCGACTATCAGAAATGGGGAAAATGATTCCATTGTCTAACCACTTAATCATTTCATTCTTTACCACCTCTTGAAGTGTTGTGTTCAGTCTACACTATGGTTGTCGAATAGGTCTAGATCCTTCTTCAGTTAATATTCTATGGGTATAGTAAGAAGGACTGATGCCAGTCAAATCAGCTAGGCTCCATCCTATAGCCTATCTATGTGCTCTCAGGATAGATAAGAGTTGTGATTCCTGACCAGACGATAAGTGAGAATTGATAATCACGGGATAAGTCTGATCTAATCCTGTGAAGACATATTTTAAAGAGTCAGGAAGAGATTTAAGCTCAACAGGTACAATATTTTTTTTTAGAAGGAAAGGAATGCTATCAAATCACCGATAGCAAACTAGGAGAGCTTTTGTTAATAAAAAATAATGAAACAATTACATGGTCGAACCCCATTGATGTATGAGATTCCAGCAGCTATTGACAATCTTATCCACATTCATTGGACTCTCCTGAAAAACACACTCATTCCTGGCCCTCCAAATTGACCATAAAATAACCCCCATAGATAAACATGGCTTTTTCATCCTCACAAGAGAACTCCAAAGATTATCCCACGTGGGAAGAGAATCTCTACAAACTCTCCTCCAGACATAATCTGTGATCACAAACGAAGAAAAAATATGAGTGCTAGAATCGTTATGCATCCCACATAAAAGGCAAAACTGGGTAGGAGTTCCCATTCTCCTGTGCCTCAAATCTCCAGTAATCAATCCATCCCTTCTACATAACCATAAATAAAATTGTACCTCCAGTGGTACCTTCAATTTCCATAATTTTTTCCCCACCTCATCAACTTCCACCATCCTGGATGAGTTAACCAACTTGTCACAGGTAGCCGCTGAAGAAAAATTACCCTCCCACTTGTATGTGTCATATTCATCAATTGTGGGTTTGAAGGCAGCAAGTTCTTGCATGAGGTGCTCATTTTCTGCTCATGTTCTTGTTTCATGATTATTCCACATTGCATTGTTCAAAGACAACTTTTCAGAAGCCACATCCCAATAATCAGAAACCACAACATTCTTATCAGAAGCAGCTGCAAAAGCAAGGGGGTACCTATCTTTAATCACCCCCCCAGGCAACCAATTCTCCAGCTAGAATTTTAAGCTTTTTCCATCACCTAAAACAGATTTGAACAAACTCCAATTATTCGCCAAAGCACGCATCACAGAAGATCAAAAGGGAGAGGGTTTGTGGGGATTTAAGTGGTTCCTCTCATCATTGGCAGCCCCAAAGCTATCCTGAACAATCTCTGTCCACATTTTTTTTCCCCTTTAACAGCCCACTTCAACAACAGAGCATCATTAAATTCTTTGAGGGATCTAATTCCCATACCACCAATACTTTTTGGCCTACAGATCGAATCCTAGTTTATTGGTTAAAGGAAAGACCCTTGATGAGAGGCCCCTTTCCAGAAGAATCTCTTGCGCATCACATCGAGTTTTTTCCAAATTGATTTTGGGGCTTTGAGAACAGAAAAGAAAAAAATAGGAGTCGATGTAATGACCGAGTTCAGTAAAATATACCTCCCACCTTTTGATAGGTAGCAACTACTCCAACCCTCTAATTTCGTAGCCACCTTTTCATATAGGAAGGACCAGTCTGCTTTCCTTAGTTTAGTGCACTTCAGAGGCAACTCTAGATATTTGATAGGCAATGTGACCATAGGCATGCCCAAGATGGTGGAAATGTCATTCTGGATCAATCCATTCATACCAAAGCAGACCAAGGAAGATTTGTTTCCATTAAGTCTAAGACCAAAAATCTCACCAAAAATCTTTACCATATAAAATAGCACTTGCACTTCTCTCTTCCCCCCTTTCACATAAAAGACAGTGTCGTTTGCATATTGGAGAATGGGAGCTAAGGACCTATTATTAGACATTGGATACCCCCTTATTAATCCATCAGCTGCTAGTTTTCATGCATACCTATCCACTGCAAGGTTAAATATCAAAGGGGCAAGTGGACACCCTTGCCTTACCCCACAATGGGGTTGAATCCATGTTCGGCATGGTTTTCCATTTGTCAAAGGGGAAAAGGAGGCAGTCATGATACACCTTTTTACCCACTGTATCAACTGAGGGGGAAATTTTCTCCTTTTGAGGATTTCCCACAAGTACGGCCAGGAGACTAAATCATAAGCTTTGGAGAAGTTGACTTTCCATAGACTTTCCATAGAAAGACCTTGGTCTTTCACCTATGCCATCCCATCACCATCTCTTGCACCATAATGTAGGATTCTTGTAGCGACCTCCCAGGAAGAAAGGCATACTGGACCGGCATTATCAACTCCTTTAGTACCTCACTCAATCTGCTGGCTATAATCTTACTGATAATAAGATAAATAGAATTTGACAAGGCAATGGGTCTATAATCAGAGAAGTTCTCCGTACTTGATTTTTTTGCTAACAGGAACAAATAAGACTTATTTAATCTCTCAAACCCAGATTTGCCCAATTCAAATTCATGAATAACCTTCATTACATCCATTTTGACAACACTCCACATTTCTCTGTAGAAGAATACCCGAATCCCATCTGGTCCAAGAGCCCCCTCATTATTCAAGTCTTTAATTGCTTTCAATGTTTCTTGTTCAGAAATCAGAGGAACTAGCATGGTCATCTAATCACTATTGACACTTGGGAAATCAGCCGATGCCATCCTCCAAAAGCCCCTTGGTGTAGCCTTGGCGAGTTCTTTGAAATATTTTCCAGCTTCACTTTTGATTTCATTGATAGAAGTAATAGTTCTCTCACCTACTTTAATTGATGAGATTAGATTAAACCTTCTCGTAGCACTGGCCACTAGTTGAAAGAACTTTGAGTTAGCATCACCTTCTTTGAGCCACATTTGTCTAAATCTTTCACGCTAGTCCACTTCTTTTTTCAAGTCTTCCTCCCCAACTACATGCTGCATCTGCTATCTTTGCTGCTGTTCTTGAGGACTCAAAGGCTGCCTGCACTCCTTCAAGTCCAGCTCTCTGATCACTGCCAATGCCTCCACCCTCCTTTGTTCCCTTATCAGTGCAACTGTTTTCCCATATTCCTTCAACATGGAGCGCAGACCTGTTAGCTTTGAAGCCAGCTGTTGTGTGGTAGATCCCTGCACTACCTTGTTCTGCCACCAATGAGTTACCATCTCCACAAAGCCCTCCTCCCTAAACCACAACTTCTTGAGTTTGAAATACGACCCAATGTCAAAATTCATCCCACTGTCCCACACTAGTGCAGTGTGGTCAGAAAAGGGCCTATCAAGGCTCATAATTGCCGATAATTGATGCCTCCCCAGCAGGCTTGGACTACCAAAGAATTTGTCCAACCTAGATGACTGTCCACTGCCGTTCCTCCAAGTGAATTCAACCCCACTGATAGGATACTCTGTGATACCCAGACTCTACACAGCCATCTGGAAGCCAGCCATTGAGATGTCAGTCCTACCCCCAGGTCTGTCATAACTTGATAGATGGCAATTGAAGTCGCCTCCTATAAGCCAAGGTACCTCCTGCACTCTTTGATGCACTGCAGACAATTCCTCCCACAGGCCTGCCCTATCTGCAACAACACATGGGCCATAAATGCACGAGACATACCAGTCCAAATCTCCTTGGGGGGATTGGCATCTGCAAGTAAGCACATGCCTATCACGGAAGACTTCAGTTACCATGTGACAGGACTTTTTCCACCAAATGGCCATTCCACCAGACCTTCCAATTGCACCCTTCACCACAACATCTGCACATCCAGACTACCCAAAAAAGTCCCATACATGACCATTCTCCTCCTCCACATGTGTCTCTTGAATGAGAGCACAATGAACTTCCCACTCAGAAAGGTATCTACACAAGGAAGCCCTTCTCACCTTATCGCACAACCTATGCACATTCCAAGTTAACACTCTCATTCCTTGCCTGGTTGATCCCCTTGAGCCAAACAACCCACATACTCAACCATGATTGAGTTAGCAATGGTTTGCTCCACAATAGGGGTCAGGTTCTCCTTCCTTCTCCTTCTGAGCATGTAAGGGGTTCGACCAACCCCCCTTTTCTGGTTTGATCCACTACCAAATTTCAGATCAGCTGGGGCAGTGAACTGCACCTGATTCAACTCCTTGAGGGCTCTACTGTCACTGCTAAGCACAATTTCCATGCCTGACTTCCCCTCCTCTTTACTGCTAGGAACCTCTGAGTCATTCTCCACAGCATCAGCACCATCCATAGAACCAACACCTTTGGCTACTAAGACTTGGCTGTACCCTCATAAGGCATTAACATCTTCCATATGCATCAAGTCCTCTGCATAGCCCTGATGACAGTCCTTCCTCTTTTTTGACTCAAGGGCTTCATCTGATGAAGTGCGGCCCACCCTTTCATCCTGTTGCATCTCCTCAGAGCTAGCCACAAATGTCTTAACATGCCCCTACTCAGGATGCACAGACACTTGTCTAGCCACTGCTAGGCGAACAAGCCATGAAGAGCCCCCACATCTGATCGTAACCCTGTCAGGAATAGAACCAGACTTTAAGACATCAACCTCAATTCTAAGTGATCGGATATCCCCTTCTCCAATCATGACTTCAGATCCTTCACAGATGGATGCAAAGCCTGCAACCATCTTGGCAACAACTTCCTTAGATCTTAAGTGCAAAGGCAATTCCTTGATCTCAAGAAGCACCCTCCTAGAACCCATTCTTTGAGAAGGTCGATCAGGGAGAGCCCCATCGAAGGGGGACACCATTCTCCAGACCACATTGATATCTTCAGAGGAACTCAAACGAAATCTCAGCCTTTCCACATCCATCATCCCTAAACCAAAGACTAGAAAGCGAGATTGAAACAACATTGCAACCTTCCAACCCACAGACAAAGGTTGTAAGGAACATACCAGATTTTGAAATCTCTCGATCGAGGGTTTTCCTGTCATAATTTCACCAATCAAAGCACCCCTCAACATGATCTCCACAGAAGAGATCTCCTCAGATAACGGGATCTCCACTTCAATTGAATGTCTACCAAGCGCTAGCGGTGGTGGCAGTTAGGGCTCCTTCATCGTTTCCCAGCCTGGATGAAGAGAGGCCATCTTTGTATGTGGCGGCTTCCTCCTAGGGCAGGAATCACGTTTGTGTCCTTCACCCCTACATGCCAGGCAGATTAGAGCGTTTCTGTAGATCACAGCCATGTGCCCCCTTTGTCGACATCTGAAGCACAAGACCTCGCCATTAGCTTTCCTCCAAAGCCTTCTTGGGTAGTCATTGGTCATCCTACCAACATGCGCTTGCCAGACCCTCTCCCTTCTCCTCCAGTTCCTTAACCTCTATGTCTTCCATTCACCCCCTTCCTCAGCCCTAGCCGCTTCCACGCCGTCGCCACCTGCCACCCGACCCCAACCACCCTCTCTCCCTCTCTCTCATTTTTCCTCTTAGGTTCTAGAAAATACACAGGTACAATATTAGATGAAGGAGCAGATGTGGAGATCTCATAAGATTCTAAAGACACTAATGGGATTGGAGGTAAGTTCTCAGTCTTTAAGGCTGGTTTCTTAGGAAGAGTCAGATCAAATGTAGAAAGGAATTGAGGTTCTAAGGTCTAAGAGTCAATCAATGTATCCTCAACCAACATGTCCAGTGAATCCAAAGGGCAGATCTCTTCAATTAAACTACAAGATGGTCCCTTCTGTCCATTGAAAATATTAATTTTCATCTTTTGATCTCCAAATTTCAAATCTAAATGACCGTCCTCAGAGTCTATGTTCACCTTGGTCGTCACCAAGAACGGTCTCCCCAGTATGATGGGTGTGTTATGAATATCCTCAGGTACTTCCATGTCAAGGACAATGAAGTCTACAAGAAAGTAGAAGTCCTTGACTTGCACTATAACATCCTCTAACACTCCCTGAGGTGTCTTAACTGATCAATCAGCTAATTGTAGGGACAACATTTAGTAGGGTCGTTGGAATAAGATTTATGTAATCACCTAAGTAAAGTAAAGCTCTATTAAATGTGGTGTTCCCTATCATACAGGAGAGAAGAGGGGTGCCTGGGTCTTTCTTATTAATAGGGAGGTACTAGAAATGATGGAACTAACTTGTTCCGAGAGAGTGATAAACTACTTTTTTGAATTCTAGCTTTACGCATAAGTGTGCATAGGTCTTTCAAAAACTTAACATAAAGTAGGATGTGGTGAATTGCATCAAATAAGGGGATGTTTATATGACTTGCTTAAATAGCTTGAGTAGATCCTCCTCAGGAGTCACACCAGACTGTTTCTTTCTCCCTTTTCCCTTCTTTAAAGCCTCCGAAAATGGTATGGAAGTGGTAATGGGAGGGTCATTCCTAGGTTGAGAAGAATCAGGAAGAGGTAAATCAGATGGAGTGGAAGTAGAATGTCTAGGAAAAGATGTAGAAGTAGGAAATGGTGGATCTGCAGTGCTTCTACCACTCCTAGTTGTGATGGCATTCAATTCAGCTCTAGACGTAGATGGTGTATCAATGTTTGGCAAAAGAGGTGCTTGGGGTTGAGAATAGGAAGTATTTAGATCTGTGTAGAACTCAGGTTTGTGCAAGGTTTGTGAAATGAAGTGTGCTTGGCCTTGCACTGGAGGTCTAGGTCGCACGTACCTTTGGGCAGGTATGTTCCTAGGGTTGGGTTGTGCTTAAGATGGGAGTGAATGTGTTTGACGAGATTTTGCCAAGTGTGAAAGCTGGGCCCTCATCTTAGCTAGTGTCGCGTCCTACTTTTGCTGCATTACAATGTTCTATTGCTGCATGTCAGCAAGAGCTTTCATTATGTTCCCCAACTGATCATCTAGGTTGCACATTCCTCTAGGTAGGTATGTTCCTAGGGTTGGGTTGTGCTTGAGATGGGAGTGAATGTGTTTGACGGGATTCCGTCAAGTGTGAAAGCTGGGCCCTCATCTCAGCTAGTGCCACGTCCTACTTTTGCTGCATTGCAATGTTCTGTTGCTGCATGTCAGTAAGAGCTTTCATTATGTTGCCCAACTGATCATCTCATGTAGGCCCAGATTAAGAGTATTGGGCGAGCCTAGGTTGGGGTTGCTGGTAGGCACGTGGTGGATATCCTTGTTGTGGTGGAGGTGGTGCTTGGATCAGGTTTTGAAGTGGTGGTTCAAAACATTGTTGACTGTTGGGTCTCTGTGAATTTCCCGACCATGAGAAATTTGGATGATTACGCCATCCAAGGTTGTAGGCTTGGGAATATGGGTCATTGTGAATGGCATGGAGCTCATCTAAAAGTTCAAGATGTGCAGGGAATTTAGTGTATGGAAATGAACAGCCAGGTAGTGCTGGTTGTGTCACAAAAATGTTATTCGCAATTTCCCTCCTTGTGGGAAACTAAGAAGTGCATGGTGCAGGTGACTAAGAAGAAGATGAAGGTTTACATATGAATTTCCATACTTCATCAACTTTCTTCTCTATTCACTTCTAGAAAAATGGGGTATGTCATCAGTTTGTAAAATCTGCAACATAGATATTTTTATGGTCACTTAATGAAATAAGCGATGGTGAAGACGTGTACTCGACCTACCGTCAATTGAAATAAAGTGATGGGACAGAGTTATTCATGCACATTACCACTCTGGATATATAATAAATGGGTTTAGATTCAGAATAAAAGAAATTGATGATAGAAAGGTTATACAACAGGCCAAAGTTGTTACTAATTTAGATCTTTCCACCAGTCTAGATGGATACTATACTGAAATCAAAGAAATTGTGGAGATCAGCTTCAGATATGATCGTAGAGTTGTCCTATTGAAATGTCATTGGTTTGATGCTTTTAAAGAGGGCACTAGTTTCAAAATTGACAAGCAACACAATTTCGTGAGTTTAAATCCTAATCATCAAATTCTTTAGTCTGATGAACCATTCACATTGGCATGTCAAGTGGCACAAGCTTTCTATCCTCGATAATTACCAAAGGGGATGGGTGATTGCACCGCAAAAATACACCTGCAATTGTGTCGTCTTGTGCTATTTCCTAGCATTACCAGTGCATATTAGGGTTCCATAGTTGCATTTGTAAAAATACATGCATGCATGCATTTAATTGAGAGGGGAGGAGAGTGAATAAAATGACCTCACAATTCACTTTTTTCCTCAAGTGCATCTTTGCAAAATTCACCATCTTTTTATTTTTATTTCCACTTGACTTTCAAACTCTTCCCGTGGCTGCATGGCAACTTCTCACACCATTCCCTGCTCAGGCCCTTCCCTACGACAACCTCTCCCTGCAACTGCATGCAAGCCATGCACAGCCAGGGCATGGTTGTGCATGGCTTTCTCCTTCCATAAAAAGAGGGCAGCTTCTTCCTTTGCAGCCAGCCTGGTCCCCAGCCAAAAAAAAAGAACCCACAACAGCTCCACTTCTCCTTCTAGGCCACCGTCATATCCTCCCTCTCCTTCCATACGTAGGACCGCCTCCTCAAAGGAGACACCCTGCGGGTAGGAATTATCATTGTGGTGCACACCCACCACAGTGAGACCACCACTGCCCAGCTCTTCAAAGAGCTGGTGGGTGTGGTGGCCCACTTTTCCCTGTTTGAATGACCATGCCACTTCAGCCATTGGAGCGGGAGCTTCAAGCTTGAAGCTCAAAGCTCCAATAGCGGCAGCAAGGCGGCAGCACGTAGCAAGGCAGCTGTAGGCCGCCCTCGCCTTCCGCGCATGCCTGCAGGCGCCCTCGCCTCCAGCTTCTTCGCGCAAGCGCCCTGTCGCACTCTATCTTCAGCAACCGACCACCGCGCACCACTGCAATGGCCAGCCAAGCTTCACCTCACGCCAGCAGCACCCGCAAGCCTCCGTGCAAGCAACAAGTCGCCCTCGCCCTCCACTGCGCACTCCAACAGCCCTCTTCGCGCGCTCTGTCACGACATCCCGCCCGCAAGCCACCAGCCGGAGCCACTCCACCGCATGCGTTGAGCTGTCCGCACTCACAGCATCTACAACTGGCAGTTGCGTGGCTCGCCCGGCCATTGTAGCCACTGTTCACGCATTTCTACAGAACACTGTGGCTACAGTGGGGTGACCGGTGAGTGTCTCACTTAACCGGTCACCCGGCGCGTCGCAACTGGCCGTAGCCCGCGCATGCGTATTGTCCTGCATCGCCCACACCCGCTCGCGTACGTCTACGTGCATCCGCCTCTCCTAGTGCCTGCCTTCGCCTACGTGCCTCTGCGTGCGCCTGCTCCAGCCCTTCGTGCAGCATGGTGCGCTACGGCCTCTTCCTCTCCCTCGCGACCACTCCCGTCTGTGTGCTGCGGCCTCTTCTCTTCGCATGCATACGCGCCTATGCGTGCACGTGGGACCTCCAGACGACGCCCACTGGTCTGCAGACGGCTTAACCCTCAGCAACACCCTCTCTCTCCCACTCTCTCTCTCTCTCACAACACTCTCTCCCTATCTCTTCACCAACGCTTACACCCATACACTTACACTTTCATACACACACACACCTATACACTATTATATACGTATATATATATACGCATACATATATATATTGATATATATAGATATATTCATATACATATATATATACATAAATCTATATACTTATCTATATATATATATACATATATATATTTACATATATACATATACTTCTATACATATATATATATATATACACATATATCTGTATACTTATATATATATATATATATACACACACACATATATACTTACCTATATACATATATTTATATACATATATATATATATTTACATCTATATAGTTATATATACATACTTATACAAATATATATATATATATATATATATATATATAGATCTATACATATATCTATCTATAAATATACTTATATAGATATATATACATATATAACTACATATATATACCTATATATTTATAACCATATATATATATACATATAGATATATTTACATATATACATATATTTACATATTTTCACATTACTTACCATACGTGGTATCGCGGGAATATCTACACCAGTTGCTGATATTCCCTGATACACACGTACAAAAAGCGTGTTCGCATTCATCTTCCACCAGTCCACCTTACACGGGGCACTTCGTCCTGTTGGTTGCATCTTTCTAGACGACGATCGACTCGACACCGTGCTACACTCCATCTCCGCCTCCACCCCCACCCCTTTATACATATATAATATATACCATATATATATAGTATATTTACTTTATTTTTGCTTCTCTTTTGTGCCAATAAGAAGATAAAAAAGATATATAAAAGAGAAAAGATAATCCTTGACTTGCAGGTACTCCGTCTTGCGAATAGCAAGACCCATTTTGGAACCCTGATTTGGCTCAAAGCCAAAGAACCTAATTTTGAAGGTGTGCCTCAAGGACAAAGATTATCAGAAAAAAAATCTAAATAGAAAAACACGAAAAACACAATAAATGAACGGAAGAGATTCATTGCAGGAAAGGCGTAGAAACTTGACTTATAACCCCACTTCCCTGAGTTCGACCCTGGGCCTAAAAGTGACCAAGATAAGATCAAGTAGGCCATGTTAAAAATTTTGTAAAGAGATGGTTGGGTCCGATTTAGGTTAACCACTATACACACTTCAACCATAAAATCACCATATTAACAACCTAACCGGGTCTGACACCATACCCTTTTCTGGCACCGTTGCCGGGGAGGTGCGCCTTCAAGTAAGTTTCTATTCCATTCCTTTCATTTTTTCTCTTCTCTCTTCACGGGTGTCTCTATTTTTGGTGTGCAGGTAAACCTGTTGCAAGATAGGCAGACGAAGATGGAGATGTCGACAGATCTAAGGCAGGAACGAGAGCGTGAAGATGCTAACACCGCACTGGAGCTCCGCACACGTTGCTGCACAAGTAAGTATTTCTTTCTTAGCAACCTAGGTGAACTTGTAACCTTAATAAAAAAAACTAAAAAAACTAAAAATTAGAAAAACTTCTTGGGATCTCTTCGGGCAAGTGGATTAAAATTCACTCGTTTGATTGATTGTCTTTACTCCCACCGCCCCATAATTTCCTGCCCTACTTCGCATAGCAAAAATCCAAGAATTTTGATTCTTGCATTTTTCGCCGTGTGAAGTATTCTTTGAGGAAAATAAAAAGATTGATTGCCACCCCTCTTTGCCTCATTTATCTACAAATTCAGGATAACATTTTTGGTGGGGAGACTTGGAATTGAGTTGATTCGAACCCCACCACGACTTTTCAACTTGCCTAAGATTCGATCCTGAATATTTCAACCCCAACAAATTAATTTTCATTATCTTTTGGTTGAGCCTTGTGTGGACATCAATTTGGTGATTGGGAGCACTTGAATTGAAGTGCTTTGGCTCCCTTTCACACTAATCTAAAACTGATTCGTGCATCCACACATAGAAATCTCCATTTA
Source organism: Thalassia testudinum (assembly GCA_037157565.1). Classification (NCBI taxonomy): domain Eukaryota; kingdom Viridiplantae; phylum Streptophyta; class Magnoliopsida; order Alismatales; family Hydrocharitaceae; genus Thalassia; species Thalassia testudinum. The sequence continues at coordinate 121,452,916 of JAZHRO010000014.1, read as the reverse complement.
GGGAAGCCCATTGCATTTTAGCATGCATTAACCAATTGAAATTGAAGAAGGGTTTGTTGGGCTTAGAAGAAAACCTGTATTCTCTCAAAACCCAGAGATTGGTTGAATTTGTATTTCAGCGAAATCCTAAAATCCATACTACTTAAGTCTGAACTCTAAAAATAATTCACCAATTAAAAACTTCAATTCGGGGAGATTTCCCCGTTGCATGCTTGTTTTACACACTCATAAAGTCAATCACTTGGGCATTACCCGTAAACAATGCCCTTCACATTCGAAAAGCACTTGATCCTAAGTCTCTAACTAAAATTGGTAGTAACATGACCCTTATTAAGGATTGGAGGTCTAACTACCTGCGTGTAGCATCTACGTGCTGGTGAGGGTTCCCACATGCTATCGGGTGTCTAAGACTAGGGCAAATGGCTTTCAATCTGGCCCGGTGGTTCCGCGGTGCTCGCATTCGGTTCCGTAGTTCGTGATAGTAGGTAAATTAAATCTTTAGGTCTAAGGGCACACTGTAGAGGTTAGGAATTTGATTGAATTGATTTGTCATCAAGTGTACATTTGCAGCGTCATTTCTCTCATCTCTTTTCCCTTCTCATCTCCCCAATTCTTCCTGCGGTAGTGCGGTAGGAGGAGGTCACAAAACCCTGAACTGATTGAATTGCCTGATAAATCTAGAAAAGAAGCTGAATGGTCCTCCTCCTCCACAAACATGGCTGCACGCCCACCCCTAAATCCTGAGGGAGGAAACCACCCTCAAAACCCACCAGGTGGTGGAGCTTTAGATCCCATAACCCGCCTCCAAGCCCAAATGGAAATGTATAATGAACGAATTGAGGCCATTCAGGAAACATTGGAGGAAATGCAGAACCGTCCCGATTGGGAGGAGCCTAGGTCTCTTAGCTCCTATCAGAATCCCGTTGCTACAGAGACCATAGACAAATTCGGGTCCCCTTCGGCAGGGACGACTTTGAATTGAAACCAAACATAATTGGCCTAATAAATTTTCACTTCCATGGTCTTGCAAGTGAAGATCCTTTTCTCCACTTGGAAGACCTAACCTGATTAGCTGAAACTGTTAAACCAAGAAATATCGGGTTACCTATAGTCCTCATGAAAATGTTCCCATTTTCATTGCGGGATAAAGCGTCGCAGTGGTTATGCACCCTTGGGAGAACCACCCACTCTTGGGAAGAGATGCGAACAGCGTTTCTCAAAAAGTTCTTCCCAATCAGGTGAACCAATGCGCTTCGCCGTGCTATCACTTAATTTACGCAACAAAACGGTGAACAATTTCATGAGGCTTGGGAGAGGTATAATGACCTCCTCAGGAAGTGTCCGCACCACGATCTGCCTAAGTGGAATATAGCCCAGATTTTCTACTACGGGCTAAATGAGACTTTGAAGCAGATTGCAGACTCTTCCTGCGGAGGGAATTTTATGAATAAAGATGAGAATGGAGCATTCGAATTATTTGAAAATATGAGCGAAAACTCGATGAACAATGCCTCCATTGTCGCCTTTAATCGTACCAGCCTGCCCTGAAATGTCCACGAAGTTGACACGGGACCCTCCCATTCATCCACTGATCTTAGCCTTATAGCACAAAAACTGGATGAAGTCTCCATCGTGCACAAGCTGGACGAGCTTCTGGCCAACCCCGCCCGTTCTATGGCAAACACCCCCACTTCACCACTGCATCATAATTCAAATTCTTCCAACACCAGGCTTATCCCGAGAAACCCCATAAGACCTTCCTTACCGAGTGTCGCGCCGAGCGACTCGGTAATTCATGTGGAACTGGCTTCTGCGAGCCAATATTTCCACACGGAGAACCAAGCCTCTGTGTGCTCGGACGCATATTTACATGCGGACACGTCTTTTGGCGTAGAAGACACTTGCGCCTTGGGGAACAACTCGTTCTCTACCACTTATAACCCAGGGTGGCGAAAACATCCGAATTTCGCATGGTCCAACAACCCGCAGCACCAAAACCCCGCGGGTGGACCAATGCAACCATCCGCACCCGTCATCCCAATGGCCCAGTTTAATCCTACGGCGAATCCGCCATCAGGCCCTTGCGTACCGCAAACCGAACACGCATCAAGTCCTCTTGATAAATTGATGCGAATGATGACGGAAATGTCAAAGCGCCATGAGGAAAGCATGACCTCTCTTCAGCACCAATTAGCACAGCAGAATGCTGAGATCAGTCAACTACGCAAGGTGACTCAACTCAGGGCACTCTTCCCGCCCAACCTGTTCCAAACCCACGAAATTTCGTACCCCGTGGTCCTCAACCACAGGTACGACCTTCTCAGTGCCAGGTTAATCAGATTCTGCAGGCTCCGAGCATTCCACCGAAATTTCAGGCTAATCCCGCTATAGCACCGCACTCTTATGTCCCTATTGCAAACCCTCCTCCGCCGTATGATCCCACTGGACCCGCATCGTCCAATGCTATCAGTACGAGGAGCAGTAAGTAGACCGTTGATTCTCCTCGACCTGATCCTGGCCCGTCTTCTTCATCGCCCTCTCATTCGAGATGCGCACCGCATTCGTGAGAGGACGATTCACCCAAATTGGTGCCAAAATAAATTCCATTCCCTGAGGCTCTACTGAGGGAGCCAAAAGGCAAGAAGAAAGATACGCAGGCCTTTGATAACCTGCGTAATTTGTTCAGGGATGCAGAAATCAAGGTACCCCTGCTCGAGGCTATCGACCACATACCTACCATCGCCCGATTTTTCAAAGACTACACAACACCCAGGCGACAGTCAAAGAAAACCAAGAATCCAGTGGTTCTCTCGCCTCATGCGAGTTGTGCTATACTGTCAAATCTACCACCGAAGCAGAAAGATCTGGGCACACTGCTTATTTCCTGTAGCATCCAAGGCTGCAGTTTTAACCGTGCCCTGCATGATCTAGGATCTTCCATAAATCTTATACGAACCATCATGCTTGAAAAACTTTCTTTGGGAAATCTGAAACCCACCTCTGTCACATTACAGTTGGCAGATTGTTCTGTCAAGATCCCAAAGGGTGTGGTGGAAGATGTGGTGGTTATGGTCAACAATCTCTATTTTTCTGTTGACTTTCTTGTTTTAGATATGGAAGTTCCTAGTTCACTTTCTGATTGTCCGATCATCCTCGGTCGACCTTTCTTGGCCACAGCCCGTGCCCTTATTGACTGCGAGTCGGGTTGTATTGAGATTGCCATTAGATCTGAAAAGATCAAGCTTAACATCTTCAATGCAGCCAAGAACTTTGATTGCGATTACATCGAGGATGACACGTCTGACGAGGACATGGCCGTCAGCGCATGTATCAGACTAATTGGGACTTATTTTGATTGCTGCGGATTACCTATAAAAACTATCGACTACCTGACCAACACATATTGTGACGTTCCCCCATCCCTCCCTTGTCCCGTACCTTCTCCCAACTAGACTTCTGACGAGGTTTTCTCCGGTTCCCATACCTCGTGGTCTGAGTCATATCCAGGCTACTCACCGCTGGTCCACACTCTTGAAGACTGGATTGCCCTTTCTTTCCGGCCAAATCAGGCAGATTTGCAACTCCACACTGGGACCTTGAGCCCATATACTTCTCACTGGGGCTATTCCTTTTTGGACCCATCTATCCAATAAGCCCCTCTTCTTGGCCAATCTGAGGGCCAACTTCTTCTTCCTAACTGGTGCTCCGATCCGCCTGGGACACTCTCGTCCCATGAAATGCTAGACCTTTCACCATCCACCATCACTTTTCACGCCACTATCACGATCACTTCACTTTTCACTTCACCACCCACCATCCACCCACCCTACCACCCTGCTGTATACCCTGCACCTCAGCTCTCGTTACCTGACCTTTCGTCCTTTCTCTACCTTTCCCTGCATGCATATGAGGACATAGCATCGTTTGGCATGGGGGGGTGGATAGGCATCCATAGGATCTCGGTATTTTATGGTATCATGCAGTTTCCACCTATTTATAAATATGCAAGAAAAAGAAAAAGAAAAAAATATATATATAATAATAAATGGTGTTTAGTAATGATCTGAAGGCTGAAATAAAAATACAATAAGTGTTTATGGATATTCAACCTCTGTTTTGAAAACTTTCCAGGCCACAGAAGCTTGATTCGCTCAGGCTCGGCTTAATTCACTTGAGCATTGACAAGATAAATCGGAATCTCTCCTAACTAAGGATGTATTCTTGTACCTGAGACACCAGTATAGGATTCGTTGGTTTACTTCTACTTGAGAGCTTAAGTAAACTTGGTTCACACTACACATATCAAGAAAGACCAGGTGAACATAAGATCTAACCCTAGTGTTCATTAGGGAAGGTGGAGTCCCTACCTGTGCGCACAGGTAGACTTTTTATCCTAGGTTTTAGTCTCATGTTTAGGAGAAACTCTTTCCACCAAAAAGAAACTCTCCCACCAAAAAGAAAAGTGTGCTCCTTCAGAAAATGTTGTAAGAGATATACTGACATGTGTTTCAAAAAAAAAATAAAAAAGGATGCAAATAAGTCAGTATATCTCACAAATGTCTGTAAAGTCTTCGCCCTACAAGAAGTTCTTCACGGCAGGCTACAAATACCTTGTTTTCTTTGAGCCACGAATATCAGAAAATGAGAGTTGATTTTCCATCATCTTTTTAAGAGTCAATCAGAAGGCATGAGCTGTAACTGGGACAAACCTGTACTTAAAAATTCGTGAAACCCGGGGCTTGAGTCTTAATGTTCATCTGGTCAGTCTTGATCCTTCACTAAGCACAAGCCATAACCTCTTGAGCTCTCGAATATGGTAAAAACCTCCTGGGTCCTAGAAATCATACTTAAGGTTTAAATATCAAGAGTCCTGGTTAGTCGAGAGATGATCTATGTAATATGAGACATAAAGTACTGGTAGTCTTTTCTACAATTGGTTCTCACAATATCCAACAATAAACACACTTATGTTGCCTCAGGAGAAAATCTTCAGCTTAAAGATCATTTCTAAATACAACAAAAAAAGATTTTGCTAGGGACTAGCAAAAGATAGGCATGGGGGTATGATTGCACCGCAAAAATACACCTGCAATTGTGCTGTCTTGTGCTATTTCCTAGCATTACCAGTGCATATTAGGGTTCCATAGTCGCATTTGTAAAAATACATGCATGCATGCATTTAATTGAGAGGGGAGGAGAGTGAATAAAATGGCTTCGCAATTCACATTTTCCTCAAGTGCATCATTGCAAAATTCACCATCTTTTTATTTTTCTTTCTACTTTACTTTCAAACTCTTCCCGCGGCTGCATGGCAACTTCTTCTCCTCTCACCATTCCCTACTCAGGCCCTTCCTTGCGGCAACCTCTCCCTGCAGCCGCATGCAAGCCATGCACAGCTAGGGCATGGTTGTGCATGGCTTTCTCCTTCTATAAAAAGAGGGCAGCTTCTTCCTTTGCAGCCAGCCTGGTCCCTAGCCAAAAAAAAAAAACCCACAGTAGCTCCACCTCTCCTTCGAGGCCACCATCATCTTCTCCCTCTCCCTCCATACACAGGACCTCCTCCTCAAAGGAGACACCCTGTGGGTAGGAATTATCATTGTGGTGCACACCCACCACAGTGAGACCACCACCGCCCAGCTCTTCAAAGAGCCGGTGGGTGTGGTGGCCTTCTTTTCCCTGTACGAACGACCATGCCACTTCAGCCATTGGAGCGGGAGCTTCAAGCTTGAAGCTCAAAGCTCCAGCAACGATAGCAAGGTGGCAACACGCAGCAAGGCAGCTGCAGGCCACCCTCGCCTTCTGCGCATGCCTGCAGGCACCCTCGCCTCTAGCTTCTTCGTGCAAGTGCCCTGTCGCGCTCTCTCTTCCAGAACCGGCCACCGCACACCACTGCAGCGGCTGGACAAGCTTCACCGCACTGCAGCAACACCCGCAAGCCTCCGCGCAAGCAGCAGGTCACCCTCACCCTCCACTGTGCATGCCAGCAGCCCTCTCCGTGCGCTCTGTCGTCACATCCCACCCGCAAGCCACCAGCCGGAGCCACTCCACCCCCCGCGCCGAGCCGGCCGCACTCACAGCACCTACAGCAGGCAGTTGCACGGCTCACTCGGCCACTGTAGCTGCTGTTCACGCGTTTCTACGAAACACTGTGGCTACAGTGGGGTGACCGGTGAGTTTCTCACTTAACCGGTCACTCGGCACGCCGCAACCGGCTGCAGGTCGAGCATGCGTCTTGGCTCGTGTCGCCCGCACACGCCCGCATATGTTTACGTGCATCCGCCTCTCCCAACGCCTACCTTTGCCCGCTCCCTTCGCCCGCGTGCCTCTGCGTGTGCCCGCTCTAGCCCTTCGTGCAGCACGGTGCGCTGCAGCCTCATCTCTCCCTCTTGCCCACTCCCGTCTGCGTGCTGCGGCCTCTTCTATCCGTATGCATACGTGCCTGTGCACATGCGTGGGACCTCCAAACGATGCCCACTGGTCTGCAGACAGCCTAACCCTCAGTAGCACCCTCTCTCTCTCTCTTTCTCACAACACTCTCTCCCTATCTCTTCACCGATGCTTACACGCATACACTCACACTTTCATACACACACCTATACACTATTATATACATATATATATACGTATACATATATATATATGCATAAATCTATATACTTATATATATATATATACATATACTTATATACATATATATATATATATATATATTTATATACATATATCTATACATATATTAGTACTTATATAACTATGTATTAGTCTATATACATATATCTATATACTTATATATATATATATACACATATATACTTACCTATATACATATATTTATATACATATATATATATATATATAAATATACATACATATATAAATATATATCTATATAACTATATATATACATATATATATATACACATATCTATCTATATATATCTATATACATATATTACTATATATATATATATATATTTACATCTATATAGTTATATATACATACTTATACATATATAGATATATATATATAGATCTACACATATATCTATCTATACATATACTTATATATATATATATATATACATATATATATACACATATATATATACATATATAACTACATATATATACCTATATATTTATAACCATATATATATATACATATAGGTATATTTACATATATACATATATTTATATATTTTCACATTACTTACTATACGTGGTATCTTGGGAATATCTGCACTAGTTGCTGATATTCCCCAATACACGCGTACAAAAAGCGTGTTCGCATTCATCTTCCACCAGTCCACCTTACACGTGGCACTTCGTCCTGTTGGTTGTGTCTTTCTAGATGACGGTCGACTCGACACCGTGCTACACTCCATCTCCGCCTCCACCCTCACCCCTTCATACATATATAATATATACCTATATATATATACACTATATTTACTTTATTTCTGCTTCTCTTTCGTGCCAATAAAAAGATAAAAAAAATATATAAAAGAGAAAAGATAATCATTGACTTGCAGGTACTCCATCTTGCGAATAGCACGACCCGTTTTGGAACCCTGATTTGTCTCAAAGCCAAAGAACCTAATTTTGAGGGTGTGCCTCAAGGACAAAGATTATCAGAAAAAAAAATCTAAATAGAAAAATACCAAAAGCATAATAAACGAACTAAAGAGATTCATTGTAGGAAAGGCGTAGAAACTTGACTTGTAACCCCACTTCCCTGAGTTCGACCCTGGGTCTAAAAGTGACCAAGATAAAATTAAGTAGGCCAGGTTAAAAATTTTGTAAAGAGATGGTTAGGTCCGATTTAGGTTAACCACTATACACACTTCAACGATAAAATCACCATATTAACAACCTAACCAGGCCAGACACCAATGGGTTATACCAGTAAGAACTGTACCGCATAATCATTTTGACGCACAGTCTGAAACATAACAAGAATTAACGGAAGAAGGTCATATAGATTCAAATGCAGTAGATGTGGATATCTAAGGTTAGTAATAATTTATTTACTTTGTTTCATTTTTGTTTATATCAAATTCATATTCAAATTTAGGAAACCTAAACTTCTACTGACATTTTCTATTCATTGTAAATGCCAAAACTTAAACCAGTCACACACACATGTTCAAAATGTGTTACTCTTACTCTACTAACATTTTAATTACTTTTGTCTTTCAAATTACAGGTTATCAGTGATGATGGGAACACCATTATGAGCCCTAACTAGCTCATTTTGACTTAGAAAAGAGAATAAAAGCTCCTACATAACCAAGTGAAGGGCCTAACTCAGAGAATAACTAGGTTAAAAGAAAAGTAAGAAACAAAGGGTAAAATTGTAATTTTACCATTGCAGTACAACAACAAGATTTCTCAAGGGTTAAACATGGGTCAATTGGTATTAACAAGATGAAAAGTGCGATGGTTCAATAAGAAAAGGGTTAATGTGAAATCTGAGAATTAAATGACATCCTGTAATCCTAAAACAAACCCACTTAATTTAACAAGGTTCTAGTCAGGATAAAAATTAACTAAACCCTCTAAAATTTATGGAAAAATATCCTCTAGGGTTTAGAACCTTCAATTTGGCCTTTAGAAACTATTTTGACCTAAATAGGGGTCCTAGTCAAACATTTGCCCTAAATTAGGTTTTTATGCAAAATATCCAGTCAAATGTGGTCAAACCTAAAATCCAACTTCACCATTGGATTTCATGAGTCCAAATGAGGTTTATACCAAAATTTGGGCCTAAGGGGAGTTCACCTTGACCTACTTTGCAAATTGGCCAACCCAATTACTTTTATGCCCCTAACTTTTGAAAACCTTGCAGAGGCCCCCCTAGCTTCCTCGTCGCTCTATGCAATCAAGTCCCTCTGCCATTACAACGGAGGAATCCTACTCTGACGAGGATTCAAGAGGGATATCTCCTTGATTCCTCAGAGAATCCCTCTCAGATTTGAAAGGGAGATTCTTTAAGGAATTCTCGACCATGTGAACTCAATCATGCACTCTGATTCACACCCAATCTCTTGTGCGAATGCACGAGAGATATGGGTATCTCTCGACCTTCCAAGTCCAACAAGGTTACCGCCCGCGACTATAAAAGACGCCCCAAATCCTCTCGACGATCCTAAGCTTGATTTGGTCGAAGAATCCCCCAGACTTCCTCCTTTCCCCTCTCCGGCCAAGTAGCCCGAAAGCTCTGGCAACTCTTCCTCCCTCTTCTCATCGCTCTACCACCATACTATTGGTGCTAGAGCACCACGATCATTTGTTTTGAGGATATCAAAACACGTGTCATTTAACATTTGCACTTGAAGTCTTAGATTTCAGGCAAATTACAAATGGAGACGTGATTAGATGGAGTTCGAGCTCGCATCCAGGATGGATTGGAGGAGCTTGATGGAAAACAGAGGAGATTCGCGAGGAGTGATAGATTGAAGATGGAAGGACAAGAAGAATAGGATAGAATTATGTTTATTTCTTTCATGTACTTTTATCTTTGTTTCCTTGCTCTTTTTGTTCCTTAGAACATCATGTTAAAGAGCCTCAAAGTACCCTAACAGTAGTCCTAGGAACACCGGCACAACCCTAGGATACTTAGGTTTTTTATAGAGAACTTAGAAAACCAATATAGGATTCAAACAGCTTTTTCAGAAGTTTGATAATATGTTTTAAGACGTCTGACTGTTGATTCAGACGTCTGATAACATTTAGGCTGGACTTGTTAGCTCTGTCTGATGAAATCAGATGTCCAGACCTCAGTCCAGACGTCTTAGAAAACGTATGATGACTTTGCTAGACATCCAATTAGTGGACCGTTGGCTGGCTTAGCAAACACTGAAGGATATAATCATTAGTGCCTTATCAGACGTCCTTAAGGCTTTCCAGATGTCAGATAAATGATCGTTTTGCCTCGGATGTCCCAAAATCTCTTCTCAGAGATTTTCTAGCCGTTGCACTCTCTCGGAAATCCATTCCCGCAGAAAGTAGGTTTCCAGACGTCCAGACATAGTGCCAGACGTCCTGTATGTCGTCTGATGGACTTGCACTAGAACCCTGTTTAGATCTGATTCAAGTCAGGAAGAAACCCACCTAAAATCAGATGTCTGATCTTATTTTCAAATGTCTTAAACTGGTTTCCCAGACGTCTAATGCCAGGATCAGATGTCTGATAACCCTGTCAGTGCAATCATTGTTCCTGATTTCAGCCTGATTCTCTTGGGCTTTGCACCCAAAGTCTATGGAAGCTTTCCAAAGCCTTCCAAAGCTTTCCTAAGGCCTCTATAAATAGAAAGGAACCTCTTGCACACAAGACACACCTAGACACACCTAGATATGCAAGACACACCTAGTAATACACTTTCAAACTCTTTTGTGTCCAAGAAAAGCTCTTGCTCTCCAAGCTCAAGTTCTACATCTTGAGAGCATCAAGCCTTTGCGCACCCACTCTCCCGCCGTAATTCACGAGAGCGACATTGCGCCATCGCGTGGCTCACGCACCCGCGTCATCGATTCGATGCACTCCTTGCAAAGGGGAGTTTCCTAATTCCTATAGAAGCTAGGTTTAAATCTTTGTTGGTTCTATAGGACTATATTTGTTATTTTATCTTTGTTATTTGGTTGGGTATTCGCTTTGCGAATTACCGTCTCCTTCGTGGGGCAAAATCCTTCTCGTGAAGAGAAGGGGTTGAGGAACGCTACCCTCACACTTGTAGCTTGGTTGTAATTGAGGTTGAATCACCCTCGTTTAAGTGATTCGTTTAGTGGATTTGATCAACTTGGTTGATCGGAAAATCCTAACTCGAGAGGGTTAGGTGGTGGTTTTCACCCAGTTTGGGTTTCCACCTAAAAATAATTGTGCACATTGTGTGATTGAATTTTTTGTGAGATTGTTTATTTTATATTTTCCGTAATTTATTACGTCACCCCCTCCTAGTAGGGAATCCACACATACCAATGGCAGAGTCTTCTCCGCCTCATTCTTCCGCGTCATGCCATACCTGCGTCATCATCCCTCTCGTCATTGTCGCCTCTTCATCTCAGGGCCTTTGTCTCCGACGACGGTAGATACGCGTCGTCCGCCCTCCGCTTCCCCCTTCGTCCAATCACTCTCAGATAAGTTCCCCTCTCTCTACTCTTCATTTTCTCCCTCTTTATTTCACAAAACCACCCTTGACAGCCGCAGACCACCCTCATCTTCTTCATCTTCAGCAGACCACCGGCGAAGGTGCACCCATCACTCCACACACCCACATGCCTTGCCAACTACCGTAGAAGCTTCTCCACCTTCCATTGACCATCATCCACCTCTTCATCGACTGCCACACGCAAGCTACACTGCCCCTGAACAACCTCACTTTCACAACCACAGAATGACCTAGGCATGCATGCCTAGGCCGTCCCACACCATGCCACCCACCGAGCCACCTTCGACATGACATGTCGAAGCTTTCTGAACATTTTGACAAGGCTGTAAGGCTGTATTCGTGATTGTTAAGTCTGACTGTCGCTGCCATTGGAGAGGATTCGCTTCCTCTCAAGCTTGCTCTAGGTATCCCTGCTCCAAGAAATCAGGTCCCAGGTTCGTGGCTTTACTCCACGAACAGCATCAGCCATCTATCGAGGGCTAACGCACTCCGCTGCTGCAGCAATTGAGCGATGTTCCCTACAGGCACCTGTGAAGAAGCGGGTGGGACTTTTAGTCCGACCTCGATAACTTTAGAAGCAAGTGAGTGGTATAAATTATTTTTGTGTTTTAGCTTCGTTGCCTCCTAACACGGGGTGAGGTCCCCTCGCCCACACACCCGCTCGTCTATGCTCACTCCTATGCTGACTTGGCTGACCTAACCCAATAACCCTGCACTCCTCGCGCATCACCCACGCCGGTGCGCCTGTACCTGGGCGCATAACCTGACCCATTTACCCGAGAATGGCTCTGGGAGAGCAAGCCTAAGAGAGAGAAGAGAGAGAGAGTACGGAGGGGAGGGTAGGGGTAGGTTTTGCACTTCTGTGTAGGGAAAGGAAGAAGGAAGGGGAAGCTGAAGAAGGAAGAGGCTAAGGAAGGAAAGCTAAATGAGAAAGAGCCACACAAGAAGCTAAGGCAAAGAAAGAACCAAGGAAGGAGAAGGCATAGCTGAAGAAAGAAGAGGACTCTGAAAGAGAAACCACAGAAGAGGAGAAAGAAGTCATAGGGAAGAAGGAAGGCTAAAGATAGAGAAAGAAAGAAATAAAGCCATAGACAAAGGAAGAAGAAGCAGAAAAGACAAGGAAGAAAAGGGCTCAGCTGAAGTTAGGAAGAAAGAAGAAGACATCCGAACAAAGAAGAGAAGAAAGAAGAAGAAGACAGAGGAGAAAGAAGCCACAGTCAGGGGAAGAACTAAAGTCAAGGAAGAAAAGGAAGAGAAAGAACAAAACATCAGAAGAAGAAGAAAGAAGAAGAGAAAGCTCAAAGCATTTGAATCTCTTTTTACATCTTTATTCATATCTTTGAAGCATTTATATGCACTGAAATTAGTTCTATTGCTTCATAATATTGTTGAACATCTCATTTGATTAAATTGAAGTTGTGTTCTTAGTTTTTAAATACCAATTGCTCCCCGTGTTTGACCTCGGATTCTTAGTTTTCGAGTAATAAATTCTTATTTGTTTTTCAAAGCAATTTCAACTATACTGCAACGCGATATTTACAAACCTGATTTCGCTATTGACTAAACATTTTGGCACTGTTGTCGGGGTGCAGCGGGCACTTTAGAAACTTGGATCACAACCTCTGATTCAATACTAACTTGCTCTATTTCTTTTGTTGTGATTGTTTCAAGGGAAGAAAAGAAAACAGCTACACAACAACCACACCAGGAACAGGTAAATTCTCATTAGCTCTTTTTCTTAATCCCCTCAATTCTGAAAAGGAAAATAAAGAAAAATCAATCTAGGGCTACTTGCTTTCCATTTTTAGTAATTCACCAAAGTTGCCTGATTTTAATTTCAACACAATTTTGAATTGTGCATCCATTTAAGATAACTACGGCTAGCACCTTCTTGATTGAGCCCTAGATACCATCTTTGAGGCAACTAAATTTGACCAAATAGAGCCAACTTAAGGATTCCAATCTAGGGTTTTTAGAGACACATCTTCTCTTAAGCAAAGAACCAAAATTTTCAAAAGAGGTGTGCCTAAGCCTTCTTTGAAGAGATTTATCCAAGAGAAACCCTAAGAAAATCAAGCTCTTAACTCACTTAAACCCTAAAAGAAAGGACCTAAAAGCTCTCAAAGGACAAAGAGGTGAAGTTGACCCTTTGGGTCAACCAAGCTTGAAATTAGGTCACTTTTTGCACTCAAAAGATCTAAAGTTCAAGTGAAACCCTACGCACCTTGATCTTAATTAAAAGTGGTAGACTTAAGAGGTCAAGGTCCCCATTCTTGTCTACCTGGAATCTCAGTGACAAGAGAGGTCGGGTGGGGGAAACCCTGTAACTAGTGGGGACACTCTACTATGTAGGGGTCTTTGTGAGACTCTCCCTCTCTGGCTACCCAGGTATTTCTCAGGTGGATGGCCTTTCTAACTAAGGGGTATCATTTGCCTCGAACCTCTATAGTCACCCAAATTTTTTAGGTGTCTCAATTGGGTCTAGCACATTCGAATCTCGCCTAATCCTTCAGTGCATGTTTGTAGGAGGTCCTTAAGACCAACCTTAAGACCTCCTTTAGAAATCAACTCTCGCCGAGGCTAAGCCTCGACGCTCGTGTTTGTGCAGCAACCACACCACATAGGTCTCTCCTTTGATTCATCAGAACCAAGTTCTCCTTCTTCCATCATGGCACAACCAATTGAAGAAGAGAACAACCTTGAGCACCAACTTCAGTGCTTAAATGATCTATTCCAAAACTTTGTAAACTTGCCGCAACATCCTATGATGCGAGATCACTATAATCCCACTGCGATGGCAATCGAGCCTCGAGTCCAAATCCTGGCTAGAGGTCCTGACTCTGAACTCAAGCCCAATATGATTCATGCCATACCAAAATTTCATGGGCTTAACTCTGAGGATTCCTTCCAGCACATCAAACAACTCAAACATCTAACCCAAACCTTCGGGTCAGATGTACAAAATCAGGATATTCTATTCATGAAGATGTTTTCTTTCTCCCTCATGGATAAGGCTGCTCATTGGTATCAGACTTAAACACGTCCAATCAACACATGGGTTGAACTCCAGTCTGAATTTTTAAAAAAGTTCCTCCCCGTTGGTCGGACGAATGCCTTGCACCACCAGATCACTAACTTCACTCAACAATCGGGAGAACCTCTTCATGAGGCATGGGACTGATTCTTAGATCTCATGCGAAAGTGCCCCCATCACGGAGTTCATAAATGGGAACAAGTCCAGTCTTTTTACCTGGGACTCCGTGAAGACATTCGATTGTTTGTCAATGCAACCTGCAGAGAAAACATCATGGGCCAACACGAGGACACGGTGTGGGAGATTCTTGAGAATATGTATGAGAACTCCATCAATAATGACTCCATGGGCTTATTCGATCGTACGAATGCACGTGCATCGACAAATCTTAGGGAAGCACATGAGATGTAGGGCCTGTCCGCATCCGTTGACTTAGAGCTAATGGCTAGTCAGTTGGACAAGGTCTCTATCATAGAGAAGAAGGTGGATGAGCTGACTCGGCATCTGCAGCAAGCCACCTCTGCGCAACACTCATTTGCACAGCCACCCTTGCGAGGGAAACTATGCAGAACACCTATCACCAATCTTCTCAGGGGATGGATCTGTATACACCCCCATCTGACTCTAGGGCTGGAGGGTCCCCCGATCCACTCTATTCTAGTTGCGGGAACTCTGAACCCTCGTACTTTGATTTTCCTGAGGCTCCTCAGACCTGCGAAGACCTCAACACCATCTAGAATGACCCATTCTCCAATACCTATAACCCTGGATGGCAGGATCATCCCAACTTCCTGTGGGCGGGAAACTCTCAGAATCAAAGACCACCTTATCAACCTCGTCCACAAGCTCCTCATCCATATTAGCCGCCTCAGCCTCGGCCCAACCCCACTTATCAATTTAGGCCAAACCAAGCAGATCAAATGGCTCTTATCCTTCAAACCCTAGCTAACATTCAAAAGACGAATGCGGCAATGCAAAAATAGCACAAGGACGAGATCATAGAGGTTCGCAATCAACTCATCCAAATTGCTAATTCCCGCCAACCTGGCACACTTCCTTCGCAACCTCTACCGAATCTAAATAATGTGCCGACCTAGAGGCGTGTTATGAACCCAAATCCAGGCCATGCTCACATGATTTATCAGGCCTCTTCTGTTCTATCACTCGACGGGATGGAAGCTTCAACATCTTACGCGGGATTTCAACAGTAGCCACCTATTTTACCAACCCCAAACCAAAATCAGGTAGGACTAAACTCCGTAACAACCCGTAGTGGTAAAGCAACTCAAGACCCACCTTATCCAAACCACTCCAAGCCTGGTAGTAACCCAAGCCCTAGGATAGTTATCCAGGATACCCCTATCCTAGATCAAGAACCTGGACCTATTCTAGAGGAACCAACCAAGGTTCCATTTCCCAAGGCCTTGACTAAGGGAAAGAGGATAACCAAACCAGTGGCTCCTGAGGAGGATCTGGTCAAGCTCTTTGTACAGGTCCAGATAAACATCCCCTTGATGGATGCAATCCGCCACGTACCGACTTAAGCACAATTTCTGAAGGACGTGTGTACACCCAAGCATAAGCCGCGAACCAAAAGTGGGAGTCCGATCGTACTATCAGAGCAAGCCAGCTCTGTAATCTTGAGAAAACTCCCACCTAAGGCTAAAGACCTAGGTACTCCCCTGATCTCATGTACAATTGGTGATACCCAATTTGACAGAGCCTTATTAGACCTAGGTGCCTCCATAAATCTGATACCTACATCCCTCCTTGACCACCTTGAAGAATCTGAGCTTAAACCGATAGAGGTGATGTTACAGTTAGCCGATCGATCCATCAAGTCACCTAAAGGAATACTTGAGGATGTCATTATTAGGGTATGGGATTTCTACTTCCCGGTGGATTTTATAGTCCTGGATATGGATGCACCTGAAAACCCAAGGGATACACCGATTATACTAGGGAGACCTTTTCTAGCCACTACTAGGGCCAATATAAACTGTGAGGAGGGCCAAATAAAATTAAAATTCGGGAACCAAACACTAAAGATTGACATCTTTAAGGCCCAACAAGGGATTAATTGTGGTGTTATTGAACAAATATGTGATATCAAAGCCATGGTTGACGAACTGCATATCGAGGACAACCTGATTATTCCCGATCAACCACCAGAAGATCAAAACCCGCAAATAGAGGAGTCTGAACCTGATCTAGCTACACCCATAACTCCTTCCCTTGCTCCCGACACACACCCTGAATCACCCGCTGCTACTGATAATCCCGTCCTGGAACTCAAGCCTCTTCCCGACCATCTGAAATATGTCTTTTTGGGTTCCAATTAGATGTTTCCTGTGATTATCAACTCCAGACTCACACCTGACTAGGAATCCCATCTAATTACTGTTCTTCAGCAACATCGAAGAGCCATTGGATGGACACTCGATGACTTGACTGGCATTAGTTCCTCTTATTGCACACACCAAATCTACACCGAAGAGGGCACATGACCTTCGCAAGAAATGCAGAGACGTTTGAACCCTAATCTGCAGGAGGTCTAGAAAAAGGAGATCATTAAGTGGTTAGATGTAGGGATCATCTACCCAATCTCCGATAGTCGATGGGTGAGTCCAATCTAGGTTGTGCCTAAGAAGGCAGGACTCACCGTCATTATGACTAAAATTGGAGAGGTCATATCGACCCATGTAGCCAACTCGTGGAGAGTCTGCATTGATTACAGAAGACTCAATTCCTCCATGAAGAAAGATTATTTCCTACTACCGTTTATTGATCAGATCCTCGAGAAACTGGCAGGAAATAGGTTCTTCTGCTTTCTTGATGGGTACTCTGGTTATAACAAAGTGCCAATCCATCCTGAGGACCAAGAAAAGACCACTTTCACTTGCCCCTTCGGGATGTACGCATTTTGAAGGATGCCGTTCGGTCTCTGCAATGCACCAATGACTTTTCAATGGTGCATGCTTGCCATATTCTTAGATATGGTAGTTGATTATCTGGAAGTCTTCATGGATGACTTTTCAGTATTTGGAACATCATTTGACGATTGCCTCCAGCACTTGGTCCAAATCCTCAGGCGGTGCATTGACGTGAATCTGGTTCTTTCCTGGGAAAAGAGCCATTTCATGGTGCTTGAAGGAATCGTCTTGGGACATCTGATTTCAGAGAAAGGCATCCAAGTCGATCGAGCCAAGGAGAACTTGATTTCCAAACTCCCCATGCCTAGCCCAATTAAGGACATCCGATCTTTTCTGGGGCACATCGATTTTTACAATCGATTTATCCCTAATTTTTTGAAAATTGCGCATCCCATGACCACTCTTCTCTCCAAGGATGTACCTTTCGAAATCTCCAAGGAATGCACTCAAGCATTTGAAATCCTCCGTGACCGAGTTACCCAAGCCCCGATCCTACAATCCCCTGATTGGTCTCAACCCTTAGAGATCATGTGTGATGCATCTGATTTCGTTGTAGGAGCGATTTTGGGGCAGAAAATTGATAGGAAACCCGTGGTCATTTACTATTCTAGAAAAACACTTAACGAGACTCAACGTAACTACACAGTTACTAAGAAAGAGCTACTAGCTGTAGTATTTGCCCTAGAAAAATTTAGATTTTATCTTCTGGGTTCCCGTGTTATCATCTACTCGGATCACACAGTTGTGAGGCATCTCAATGCAAAGGATGCGAAACCTCGATTAATCCACTAGATCTTGCTGTTGCAAGAATTTGACCTCGAGATTCGCGACAAAGCGGGAAAACATAACGTGGTAGCTGATCACTTGTCCCGCCTTCCTTCTGAGATCATTGACCCTTCCAGACCCATCACGAAACATTATCCTGATGAGCACCTTCTGACTATCAATACAGGGCTTCCATGGTTTGCTGACATAGTAAACTACTTGGCATCACATCAGATCCCGTCCGATTGGCTAAAGGCCAAGAAGGACAAATTGCTTTCCGATGCCAAGTATTACTTTTGGGAAGACCCGTATCTTTTCTGCACCGGTGCTGATCAAATAATTCGACGATGTGTCACGGAAGCGGAAATCAAAGACATACTCTCTTTTTGCCATGACCAGGAATGCGATGGTCAGTTTTTAGGACATAAAACCGCAGCAAAAGTCCTCCAGTGCGGCTTTTATTGGCCCACAATTTTCAACGGTTCATGCAATCACTGTAAGGTAGGTACTCGTTGCCAAACCTTGGGCAACATGAGCCATCGAGATATGATGCCTTTACAGCCGATTCTGGTATGCGAAATTTTTGACATTTGGGGGATTGATTTTATGGGACCCTTCCCTATCTCGGATGGCTTCGAATACATTTTACTCACTGTTGACTATGTGTCCAAATGGATCGAAGCCATTCCGACCCAAACCAATGATCATAAAGTTTTTATCAAATTCATTCATCAGAACATCTTCTCACGGTTCGGGATTCCACGTGCGATAATTTTCAACGGAGGGACCCATTTCACAAACGCTCAGTTCAGGTCACTGATGACCAAATAAGGGGTGTCACACTGAATCTCTACTCCTTACCACCCCCAAACTAATGGTCTAGCTGAGCTATCAAATCGGGAGATCAATAAAATCCTCCAGGTTACTGTTCGACCTGACAGGAAGGATTGGTCCTCCCATCTTCCGGAAGCTTTGTGGGCTTACAGGATCGCCCACAAGACCCAATTAGGAATGTCTCCCTTTAGACTAGTGTACGGGAAGGCGTGTCACCTCCCCATCGAATTGGAGCATAAAGCCTATTGGGCAGTACGGAACTACAACCTAGATCTTTCTAAGGCCGGAACCCATAGCTTCAAATGAGCGAGATCGATGAATTATGCCACGACGTATATGAGAACTTGCGAATTTACAAAGAGCGGGTTAAAGCCTTTCACGACAAGCATATATCTAGAAAGATCTTTCATCCTTATCAAAATGTCCTACTCTTTGATGCCAGACTCAAATTGTTCCCATGAAAACTATGATCTAAATGGATCAGACACTACTTAGTCTGATGAATCTTTGGAAATGGAGCCATTGAGATCAGCCCACTTAGCCATGATTCTGAACCCTTCATCGTGAATGGTCAGACTCAAACCATTCATTGACGTGACCAAGGCAAATTTGGCTGAGATATCCTTTATCCACCATTCTCCCTGAGCTCATTGCGCCTAGCCAATGGCGTAAAACTCAGTGCTTAACGGGATGCAACCCGTCATTCGTGAAAAACCCAAGGCCTTTCTTGACATTTCTACATTGAATTCATATTGCACTTTAGGGTTCATCAATTAGAACAGTCGCTCCACCTCAGGTACCCATACCCGAGTCTAGAAATCATTCGCAATAGTCACCTCGACCTGTTCGCCCACCCAAAACCTATCCTAATAAATGAACTAAGCTGAATTCCAACCCACCTAATTTACAATGGGGACATTGCAAATCGTAGGCATGGGGGGGTATGAAAGTGCAAAACTTCACGAAAACTCATCTCACAAGAAAAGGTTTCAACAAAAAAATCACATATCACAAAAAATGCAAAAAATGAAAAAATCTTGAAAAAGAACAAAAAAACTGAGGGGGGAGGAGAGAAAAATTTTTGAGGCCATACAAAACATGAGGAGGAAAAGAGCAAAATGACAAAAAGGAGCACAAAATAGTAAAAGAAAAGAGATAGTCATTAGTAGGAGATTAAGGGATTAACCAAAGTTCTAGACCACATCAAGGAAAGAAGAAAAATAGGAAAAAAAGTGCTAATGAGACACAAAAAGAGATTAGTAGGAACGTTGATCTTAGGCCTTTTGGGCTAGCCTCTTAGGCTTAAAATTTCAAGTACCCGTTAAGATCTGGATAATCGTCAAGAGGTTGGGGAAAATGCAAAGCTTAAGTATTAGGTTTAAGGCTTAGGGAGTATTCGACCTTGTTAACTGACCTTTAGTTTGCGGGACTCAGTAACCTAAGCACCCCAATCCACACATTGTTCTGGTTCAGTACGCATAACTATTAAAATCAGACAAAAGCGTTTAAATGTTCTGAAAAAAGTTGCCTAGATTAGGAGTGGCCGATCAACATAAATTGATTTGGACGAGTTCTCTGTGAGGAGAGGTGGGAAATTCCCCTCAAAGATGCATAACAACATATCGTCTCCTCGGTGCTTGTCTCCTAGGATATTTACATATCCTACTGGGGGCACGTAAGCACTCTGCTGGTTTAGATACCATGGGCAGCATTATCACAAAATGTCGATTGCCAGGGTCTGGATTTGGCTACGGAATGCTATGGGCGAGATTATCTCGAAATCTCGAAAGCCAGGGTTCTAGGGGTTGCCATGAGTGGTGCTATCATGAAGCATCGATTGCCAGGGACCTTTGAGGATTGATGATGGGGACAAGGAATCTGATACAGACTGTGTTGAGAAGCCAATCCAAAGCTAGAAATAAAAAGAAAAGAGAGAGAAAACTCTCCAAACAAATAAATTCGCTGTCTCTTGCTTAGAAAAATGCACTACAAATAAAATTGAGGCTAAAATACATCTCAAGCATGGGTGTTTTAACCGTGGAGTCCAATGAACCTTAGGATAGTTCCTGCGGGCCTTAAAAACCTTTGCGGAGGACTGAGGCTAGAGTTGGTCAGGTTCGGATCTTGGTTAGTACTTGAGTACCTCTAGGCCTACTATCGGCATTTTAACCTAATCATAACGAAAAAGAAAAAGCACTTATCATAAATTGTGAAAGAAACTCATGGTCTAGAACAGAAGTTAAAACCTTGAAATTTTGCTAAGGGACTAGCAAAAGCAAGGCATGTGGGTATGATGGGAACACTATCATGAGCCCTAACTAGCTCATTTTGACATGGAAAAGAGAATAAAAGCTCCTACATAACCAAGTGAAGGGCTTAACTTAGACAATAACTAGGTTAAAAGAAAAGCAAGAAACAAAGGGTAAAATTATAATTTTACAATTGCAGTACAACAATAGGATTTCTCAGGGGTTAAACATGGGTCAATTTGTCTTAACAAGATGAAAAGTGGGATGGTTCAATCAGAAAAGGGTTAATGTGAGATCTGAGATTTAAATGACATCCTGTAAACCTAAAACAAATCCACTTAAATTAACAAGGTTTTGGTCAGGGTAAAAATCAACTAAACCCTCTAAAATTTATGGAAAAATATCCTTTAGGGTTTAGAACCTTCAATTTGGCCCTTAGAACCTTTTTTGTCCTAAATAAGTGTCCTAGTCAAACATTTACCCTAAATTGGGTTTTTATGAAAAATGTCTAGTCAAACATGATCAAACCTAAAATCCAACTTCACCATTGGATTCCCTAAGTCAAAATGAGGTTTATACCAAAATTTGGGCCTAAGGGGACTTCACCCTAACCTACTATGCAAAATAGGCCAAGCCAATTACTTTTATGCCCCTAACTTTTGAAAACCTTGCAGAGACCCCCTACCTTCCTCGTCGTTCTTTGCAATCAAGTCCCTATGCCATTACAGTGGAGGAATCCTACTCCGGCGAGGATTCAAGAGGGATATCTCCTTGATTCCTCAGAGAATCCCTCTCAGATTTGAAAGGGAGATTCTCTGAGGAATTTCCGACCATGTGAACTCAATCATGCACTCTGATTCGCACCCAATCTCTCGTGCGAACGCACAAGAGATATGGGTATCTCTCAACCTTCCAAGTCCAGTGAGGCTGCCGTGCTTGGAAGCTTGAATTGGCCGAAGATTCCCCCAGAATTCCTCCTTTCCCCTCTTTGGCCAAGTAGCCAGCAAGCTCCGGCGACTCTTCCTCCCTCTTCTCGTCGCTTTTCCACCATACTAGTGGCAAAGACTTCTTCGCCTAATTCTTCCGCATCACGCCATACCTGCACCCGCATCTTCATCCCTCTCATTGTCGCCACCTCTTCATCTCAGGGCCTTTGTCTTCGACGATGGCAGCTACGCATCGTCCACCCTCCGCTTCCCCCTTCATCCAATCATTCTCAGATAAGTTCCCCTCTCTCTACTCTTCATTTTCCCCCTCTTTATTTCACAAAACAACCCTCAACAGCCACAGACCACCCTCATCTTCTTCATCTTCGGCAGACCACCGGCGAAGGCGCATCCATCACTCCACACACCCATATGCCTTGCCAACTACTGTAGAAGCTTCACCATCTTCCACTGAACATCATCCACCTCTTCATCGACCACCACACACGCCCTACACTACCCCCGAACAACCTCACCTTCACAGCCACAAAACGACCTAGGCACGCACGCCTAGGCCATCTCGCACCACGCCACCCACGAGCCACCTTCGCCGTGACACGGCGAAGCTTTTTGAATGTTTTGACAAGGCTGTGAGGCCATATTTGTGATTGACAAGTCTGACCACTGCTGCCATTGGAGAGGAAGCGAAGCGAAGCTTGCAAGCGTGCTCCAAGTATCCCTGCTCCAGGAAATTAGGTCCCTGGTGCGCAACTTTACTCCGCGAATAGCATCAGCAATCTATCGAGGGCCAACGCACTCCGCTGCTATAGCAATTGAGTGACGTTCCCTGTAGGTGCGCGTGAAGAAGCGGGTGGGACTTTTAGTCCCACCTCTGTAACTTTAGAAACAGGTGAGTGGTATAAATTATTTTTGTGTTTTAGCTTTGTTGCCTCCTAACATGGGGTGAGGTCCCCTCGCCCACACACCTGGCTCATCCGTGCTCACTCCTTCATGGACCTGGCTGACCAGACCTGATAACCCTGCACTCCTCACACATCACCCATGTTGGTGCGCCTAGACTCGGGTGCGTAACCCGACCCGTTTACCCGAGAAAGGCTCTGGGAGAGCGAGCCTAAGAGAGAGAAGAGAGAGAGTACGCAGGGGAGGGTAGGGGTAGGTTTTGCACTTATGTGCAGGAAAAGGAAGAAGGAAGGGGAAGCTGAAGAAGGAAGAGGCTAAGGAGGGAAAGCTGAAGGAGAAAGAGCCACAGGAGAAGCTAAGGCAAAGAAAGATCAAGGAAGGAGAAGGCACAGCTGAAGAAAGAAGAGGACTCTGAAGGAGCAACCAAAGAAGAGGAGAAAGAAGTTGCAGGGATGAAGGAAGGCTAAAGACAGAGAAAGAAAGAAACAAAGCCACAGACAAAGGAAGAAGAAGCAGAAAAGCCAAGGAAGAAAAGGGCTCGGCTGAAGTCAGGAAGAAAGAAGACATGGGAACAAAGAAGAGAAGAAAGAAGAAGAAGACAGAGGAGAAAGAAGCCACAGTCAGGGGAAGAACTAAAGTCAAGGAAGAAAAGGAAGAGAAAGAACTAGACATCAGAAGAAGAAGAAAGAAGAGAAAGCTCAAAGCATCCAAATCTCCTTTTACATCTTTATTCATATCTTTGAAGCATTTATATAAATTGAAATTAGTTCTATTGCTTCATAATATTATTGAACATCTCATTTGATTAAATTGAAGTTGTGTTCTTAGTTTTTAAATACCAATTTGCTGCCCATGTTTGACCTCAGATTCTTAGTTTTCGAGTAACAAATTCTTATTTGTTTTTTGAAGCGATTTCAACTATACTGCAACACAATATTTACAAACCTATTTTCGCTATCGACTAAACAAGTGACGGGTATACTTGGAGGCTATTGTACTTAAAGGTATGATTTCAATGTTTTAAATTTAATTGGATGAAATTATAGGTTTTTGCTAAATATGTGATGTGCCCACATATTATTTTTTATTTCATTGAATAGATGTGTGGTGTACCTACTTGTGTTGCATGTTTTACTTGGATGGATGTGGGGTGTACCCACTTGTTTGTTTTATATTTAGTTAATTTGAATGATTGTGGGGTGTACCCACTTATGTGTTATGCAGGTTTATAGAAAAACTTCTGATTTTAAGGGAAAATTCTGCCAAATTTTTTAAATGACATTGCCACATCACCTACAGGTAGAACCTAGATACTAGAGGTAGAACCTAGATGGGAGAACCAAACTACTATAATGGAGGTAGAATCTAACTTTATTAATGAAGTTAGCCAACTTCCATTTGAAAAGCTTGCATTTACTTTAAGTTGTAAATATGCAAGTCCTTGTGGTTTGTCTTTGCACTTTTTTTTTATGTGGGGTGTGGCCACTTTAATTTTAATATGCATGATTATAAAGAAACCTCCAAATTTAAGGGAAAACTTTGCAGAAATTTTTAAATATAATTTTTATGTTTGGCAAACTTTTTTCATTAATGATTTATATATTAATGATTTTCAACTTTATTAGTTATTGCATATTATACTTGTTATAGATGAAGTTGTTGAAGAAAAATCACAAAAGAAAGGGTCATCTTGAGACACAACCATCCACCTAGTCCGGTTCGTCTTCTCAAGCTCAGCCAACCCCCACAGCACCAGTCTCCCCTAAGTCACACTTCATATATCCCGGGGAAATGGCACGTTTACTACATGCGGGGGGAAGGGAAAGGGGAAAGAGATTCCTCAGACCTGGCCAGAGCGAGTTGAAGATGTTCCAAATTATTGAACATCAGATGAGGAGGATAGGAGGAGGCAGGAGAGGAGGGGGAGGAGGCAGAGGATGAGATGGCGAGGAGTATGTCCCCAGTTCATGTGGACCACTTAGCAGCGAGCATAAATTTTGGTAAGAACTCATACACCTTTAAGTTGTAAATTACTTATATATTTTAAAGTTTATTATAACTTCAAAAATATATGATGAATATGATTAATCTTTACATAGGTAAAGTAAGAAGAGGACGGGTGTTACGAACGCGTGCCCCGGACGTATTTTAAGACGTCTGGGAGGTGGCCCAGACGTCTTACCAGACGTCTAGGACCACATCCAGACGTCTTGCCAGACGTCCTGGATGGTTTACAGATGTCTGAAAAACCGTTATCGTCCACACCCGTGAGTCGTTTGCGCGCCTGCGCGCGCAGACCGCACATTCGTTATTCCCTCTTTTCTTCTGCGGCTGCAGACGCCTGCCGTGCCTTCTCTCTCTCCTCTCCGCGCGGCCTTAAAAGGGCCACGCCTCCCCTCCCGTCTCCACCGTCTCCTTCTTCTTCTCCTTCCTGTGCACGAGAGCGAGCGAGCACGAGGGCTGCAGCGGCGGCCGCAACGAGCGCGGAGGAGGCGCGGCGTGCGAGGGCGGAGCTCTGCCGTGAGGGCGAGCTCGCCGGAGCGGCTTGGCCGACCGGCGGAGGGCGCAAGGGGCGCGGAACGACGCGGAGAGGGACCTGCTGCAGTCTGAGCAGCAGGAGCGCGAGGTGCGACGCGGGCGGCTTCGCGAGCAGAGTCCGGGTCGCGCCCTGATTCTGGAAAAATTTCCAGAATCAGACATCTGGGTTGATAGGCAGACAGCGAGGGCGACGTCTGGTATCTCATACAGACGTCTGAAAGGTGAGTATTCCGTTTTCTTCTTCCTTCCTGTCGACTAACCGTACTGAGGGAGGGAGTTGGCTGTGCGCAGGCTCGTTGATTCGCCATCCTTTGCGAATCAGACGTCGGGAAGTTGTACTAGACGGCTTGAGTGACCTCCAGACATCCGGGGTGACCATCGGATGTCTGGGAGATAGGCCAGACGTTCCCGCAGACTTCTGGACATCTAGGAAACCACGCTGAACAGGTAATTCTCTGATCCACTTTTTAAGACGTTTGGAATAAGTTCCAGACGTCTGATTTTGCACAGTATCGTCTTTTTCGACCCGTTTACGACCCGTTCGGGCTCCGTTTTCCGTGATTCGAGTTGCGTTCTTTTCAGGATTAATTCCTCTACCCGTCTACAGTAGCTATACACTATTTTGAGACACTCCCTGTGTTTGATCCTTGTGATAGGACCTCGTTCAGTTGCAGTCTTGGGAGTCGCAGAGGCACGCGGGATTCCCGATCACGCCCCCATTACTCCCGTTGTACCTGGTAGAGTGGCTTAAGTTTATTATTAAAATCTGTTAAACTATGGAACCATAACTAGAATCTAGGACAATGCATGAATCCTAGGAATGAGAAATGTATGGAATGATAGCTCCTGCGTGATGCATGAATCCTAGGGCTGGAAAACTAGTTGTATGCTAGATCCTAGGATGTGACATGAACCCTAGGATGGAAAAACTAGCGGAATGTATAATATTGCAGTCTTGGAAAAATGGAAAGGAATATAAAGCTGCCTGTAAATTGAATTAACAGCTGCCTGTTATGAATAAAGGAACATGATTGAGATCATGGATTGTGAGAACGTGAAACTGGAAAGTGAAACATATAATTTTCTGAGATAAAGAGCTGGAACCCTACGGGGAATTAGGAGTGGAACTCCTGGAAAGAAAAAGGAATGGAACTGAGATGTAGTTTGTACTGTCTCTTGGGTATGCAGTACCAAGGGAAGTACCTGTACCTGTTTAGTGCAGAGTGGGGCCAGCCACCCCAGGGACCCGGGGGTTAGGATTGGCCGCTCTGTACCGACTTGTTGGCCCTCGTGTACGTAGTACCGAGGAGAGCTACTAGTGTTAGGAGAGTACTAGCTACCCCACGGGCCTCGGGGTTCTGCTAGCCTCCTTCACCGACTTGTTAGGCCCACTAGGGCAAACCAGGGTAGTCAGGCGAGGGTGCGCGGACTGTGGAGGGGCAAGGCCCCGGTTTGGTTACTGTGGTGGGGTTGGACCCTTGTTACTGAGAGGGCTTTGCCCTGGTTCAGTGCTGTGCTTTGGGCGCACCCGTTAACGGAAACGACTGACCGCGTGCCAGTGCGGGCTAGCTACCTGTGCGTTTATCGCGTGTGCCGTAGTCACCGTTACGTCTGTCAGTGACCTTGGGGTGGTTGACTGAGGGTAGGATCACCACGGGGGACTCTCCCGGCCAGGAGAGCACCACGTGCTACTTCTACTTTTGGAAAAGACTGCAATCAAGATCGTTCCCACGAGGACATTCGAGATCAAGTAAAGGATCTGAGAAATAAATGAAATAGTGAGAAAATTGAAAGATGTGAATAAAGCAAGTAATAGAACATAACAGCTACTGTACACTCTACTGTTGCCTTTAGTTAGTTTGCCACTCTACTCAGCATTTTGCTGACGTGTTACACTCGTTACCTTTTTCAGGACCTGGTGTTGAGCAGCCAGGGTCGGCGGCTGCAGAGGACGCTGGGCTGAGTAGGGTCCAGTAGAGTTACCACAGTCTTTTGTACCTCTTTTGTTTCTATTCTAGTGAGTAGCTTTTGTTTCTGCTGTACCTTCTTTACCTGCAGTTCTTGTTATATGATAAATTTTGTTCTACTGTTGTGGTGGTACCTACTGTAGTAGTTTCTTTCCTTACTGTTGTACTTTCTTACTGTTAATTATATTCATGCTGAATGTGGTTTATTTTACTGTCTTTTGGTTACTTCCTCGTTGGACGACTAGGTCTTGGGATTAGTCGAGTCGGTCCGGTTCTCGTGTCTCGTAGGGACTCGGGAACCGGGTCGTTACAAGATGGTATCAGAGCAAGGTCGTCCCGAGAAGTGAATCAACTGACTGGAAAATAACCAATTCACATGTTTATAGCTAGAGTAGCCACCACAACATATCTCTTGACATGAGCGCTTAGAAGTTTTGTTAGGTACTGTCTGTTTTGACGTTTCCGTTTTGTTTCGCGTCTCCTTGCAGGAGATGCCTCGTCGCGGGACTGGCGAGACTGGCCGCGGGCGCGGCTGAGGGCGAGGTCGGCGAGGTGGACGTGCTGTCGTTGACGTCTCGGTGGACCAGCCACCACTCCCTGGCATCCAGGCCCAGGACCTCGCCAGACTGATATGGGATATTGTACGAGAGGAGCTCCACCCACCTCCCCGAGCACCTCCTCCTGGGGTTGCAGAGGGGGAGTCCTCTGTGGGACAACGCGACGGACACGGCGCTGGACACGAGGGAGGGGATGGGCCCCTGCCACCCCCACCTTCCTCCGACAATTCTGTACACGAGGCACCTTCTCCTGGAGGTGCACCAGCACCTCCCCTACAGCGCCACTTCGAGCTTTTCGGACAGTTCCGGAAGCTGAAGCCCCCCTCCTTCAACGGGGATGAGGACCCGACCGAGGCAGAGGACTGGCTTGAGCAGCTGGAGAAGATCTTCGACACCCTTCGCCCCCCGGTGGAGTGCCGCGTGGCCTTTGCCACGTACCAGCTGGAGAGTGCGGCACACCGGTGGTGGAGGGCGGTCCGGGGACAGGAGAGGGACGAGCCGACGTGGGACCAATTCGTCACCCTCTTCTGCGAGTAGTACTTTCCCCAGACGTGGCAGGACCAGAGGAGGCGGGAGTTCCACACTCTCCGCCAAGGGACGATGACTGTGAGCGCGTACCGCACGCATTTCTTGGAGCTGTCCCGCTTTGCAGCGACAACGGTAGCCACTGAGGAGGAGCGCCTTTGGAGGTTCACCGAGGGGCTCCGGCCTGCGATCCGGGGGTATGTCAAACCCCTGAAGCTGCCGACATTTTCGAGGGTGGTAGAGGCAGCTATGACTTACGAGGAGACCAACCCGTCTGCGCGAGAGACTGACGGCGGGCGGAAGAGGCCCTTTCAGCCAGACTTCTCACAGGGCCGGCGAGAACGGAGACACGTGGCGTCCGCAGGAGAGCCGTCACGTTGTGCAGGGCCATCAGTGGCCTTTGGGGGCCCTCGACAGGGGCCAGTAGCCAGCACTGGACCCCCGCCTAGCCGACAGCAGGGACTCACTGAGGGCGGGAGTCGGGTTCCCCTCTGCTACCAGTGTGGCCAGCCGGGCCACGTCAGGAGGGACTGCCCATCTAGGGTAGGAGGTCAGCAGATACTTCCCATGCAGAGCACTGGAGGGCGCGCAGGAGGCCGCGGTTCCCAGGCACGAGGAGGAGGAGGGTATCGGCCAGCACCTACCCGTCCGATGCAGAGTGTGGCTGCTTCGTCCGCACCTAGAGCTGAGGGGCGTATCAACGCCCTAACACACAGGGACGCCAGAGCATCGGGATCCGTGGTAGTAGGTATGGTTTCAGTTTCTGGCAGACTCGTTTACACGCTTTTCGATTCCGGCACTACGCACTCGTTTGTCGCAGCCAGTTTCGCAGTTAGTTTGGACCAGGATTATACACTGTTAGAGAATCCGTTCGTAATCAGAGGTCCGAGTGGTCAGCTGTTTGTAGCTGAGGAGGTGTACACGGGTTGTGAGGTCAGCATCGGGGGACATAGCCTGCCAGCTGACCTGATTATGATACAGATGGAGGACTTTGGAGTGATTTTGGGGATGGATTGACTGTCCGCTTACCATGCCTTGGTAGACTATTTTGAGAGGAAGATTGTCTTCTCCATTCCGGAGTTGCCTTCTTTCGAGTTTCACGGGCAGCCAGTGGACGGAGGTTTCAGGTGCATTTCGGCACTTCGGGCGGTGAGACTTTTGAGCCAGGGGTGTGAGGGCTTCCTAGCCTGTGTGGTGGCAGAGCCCAGCCCTGCGGCAGACTTCCAGAGCATCCCGGTGGTCAGAGAGTTCCCCGACGTGTTTCCAGACGAGTTACCAGGACTACCGCCTGAGCGTGAGATCGAGTTTGAGATCTCACTAGTACGAGGGACCAGCCCCATCTCCACCGCGCCATACAGGATGGCACCGCTTGAGCTGCGAGAGCTCAAGTCCCAGCTGCAGGACCTTTTGGAGAAAGGTTTCGTGAGGCCCAGTGCGTCTCCCTGGGGAGCCCCGGTACTGTTTGTGAAGAAGAAGGATGGGACCCTACGCCTTTGTGTGGACTACCGACAGCTGAATAGGGTCACCATCAGGAACAGATATCCGCTGCCGAGGATCGACGATTTGTTTGACCAGTTGCGGGGTGCCACGGTGTTTTCCAAGATAGAATTGAGGTTTGGATACCACCAGTTGAGGATCAGGGAGACCGACGTCTCCAAGACAGCTTTCCGCACCCGGTACAGACACTACGAGTTTTTGGTCATGCCGTTTGGGCTGACCAATGCCCCCGCTGCTTTCATGGACCTGATGAACAGGGTGTTTAGACCGTACTTGGATCAGTTCATGGTGGTTTTCATAGATGATGTGCTCATCTATTCTAGAGATCAAACGCAGCACGGATAGCACTTGCGGATGGTTCTGGACACTCTGAGACGACGCAGGCTGTACGCCAAATACAGCAAGTGTGAGTTTTGGTTGAGGGAGGTGACCTTCTTGGGTCATGTGATATCTGGTGACAGCCTGGCGGTGGACCCCGCCAATGTCGAGGCAGTGCTCAGGTGGGAGAGACAGCGTTCAGTCATTGAGATTCGCATTTTCCTCGGACTGGCAGGTTACTACAGACAATTCATCAGGGGATTTTCACAGATTGCGCGTCCTATGACACAGTTGACCCGGAAGGACGTGCCTTTCGCTTGGACAGACGCCTGTGAGGCGTGTTTTCTGGAGCTGAAGGAGAGGTTGACCTCGGCTCCCGTGCTCACCATCCCTGACAGTAGTGGCGGGTTCGTTGTGTACACAGACGCTTCCTTGCAGGGGATAGGAGGTGTGCTCATGTAGAGGGGTCATGTTGTCGCTTACGCTTCGCGGCAACTGAAGCCCCATGAGCATGCCTACCCTACCCACGACCTAGAGTTGGCAGCTGTTGTCTTCGCGCTGAAGACCTGGAGGCACTACTTGTATGGTGAGACCTTCGAGATTTTTACAGATCACAAGAGCCTCAGATATCTTTTTGACCAGAAGGAGCTCAACATGAGACAGAGACATTGGTTGGAGCTCCTGAAGGACTACGATTGCAGCATCTCCTACCACCCGGGAAAGGCCAATGTGGTGGCTGACGCCTTGAGCCGTAAGGTGCCCACACGCTTGGCAGTCTACAGTTACAGAGTTGGAGCCTTTTGGAGGAGGTGGGCAGTTGGCGACCTCTAGAGTTACGAGGATACTGTGGGGCAGTGATGGTGACACGGCAGACCAGGCCAGAGTTGATAGACCGTATCATCACAGGACAGATGGCTGATCCGTACTTGCAGTCTTTGCGCGACAGAGTACTATCAGGGGACCCAGGGGACTTCTCTTTCACAGACCAGGTGTTACGCTTGAGGGGACGGTTGTGCGTTCCCAGAGACGAGGAGCTGTTGAGAGAGCTCCTGACTGAGGCACACGGTTCCAGATTCACCATACATCCCGGAAACACGAAAATGTACCATGACTTGAGACGCGAGTTTTGGTGGAGAGGGATGAAGCGGGATGTGGGTGAGTTCGTGCAGCAGTGCTTAGTGTGCCAGCAGGTGAAAGCCGAGCATCAGAGGCCTACAGGGCCGCTTCAGCCGCTTCCAGTGCCAGAGTGGAAGTGGGAGAGCATCACCATGGACTTGGTGGTGGGCTTACCTGTTACCCAGCGGGGACACGACGCAGTCTGGGTAATAGTGGATAGATTGACGAAGACGGCGCGATTCTTGCCGATCCGAGTCACTTTGGGACCAGCATAGTTGGCAGAGAGGTATATCCGTGATGTGGTGCGACTACACGGAGTTCCATGGGAGATCGTATCCGACCGGGATACCCGCTTTACGTCCCAGTTTTGGGCTGAGTTTCAGCAGGCCTTGGGGACGAGGTTGAGGTTTAGCACGGCTTACCACCCCCAGATGGACGGACAGTCTGAGCGCACGATACAGACACTTGAGGACCTGTTGCGTGCCTGTGTACTGGACTAGAGGGGCTCTTGGGAGGAGCACCTGCCACTGGCGGAGTTTGCATACAACAACAGTTATCACTCGAGCATCGGCATGGCTCCCTACGAGGCTTTGTACGGACGGAGGTGTACGGCACCCTTGAGTTGGGTTGAGGTGGGGACCAAGTGGGAGGTTGGCCCCAGGTTGATCCGGCAGAGTCAGGAGGTAGTTGAGCAGATCCACAGACGACTCCGCACTGTCAGGAGCAGACAGAAAAGCTACGCGGATCGCAGACGCAGAGAGGTACAGTTTGAGATTGGGGACCACGTCTTCCTTCGTGTTTCGCCCATGAAGGGCCTACAGCGATTTGGAGTGAGAGGGAAGCTCGCGCTGAGATTCGTGGGGCCCTTTGAGGTCCTGGAGCGGGTTGGACCCGTTGCTTACCGACTTGCCCTCCCCCCGCAGTTTTCTGGTGTGCACGACGTGTTCCACGTGTCCAACCTCAGGAAGTACGTAGCCGATCCCAGCCACGTACTGAGTCACGAGAGCGTCAAGGTGAGCGACGACCTGACCTACCCCGAGCGGCCAGTGCAAATCCTAGACCGAGCCGTCCGCAGTTTGAGACGAAAGCAAGTACCCCTGGTAAAGGTTTTGTGGAGGAGCCAGCGGTACGAGGAGGCTACCTGGGAGCCTGAGGCGGCAATGCGGGAGCAGTACCCAGAGCTTTTCGCGGGTACGTCTTTTCGAACCGGGTTCGGTCCTCTTTGAGTTTGTTATGGTTATTTGGACATCTTTTCCCGGACCCTAGTTGGCGCAAGTTTCGGGGACGAAACTTCCTTTGAGTTTGTTATATTGTTACGAACGCGTGCCCCGGACGTATTTTAGGACGTCTGGGAGGTGGCCCAGACGTCTGGGACCACATCCAGACGTCTTGCCAAACGTCCTGGATGGTTTACAGACGTCTGAAAAACCGTTATCGTCCAAACCCGCGAGTCGTCTGCGCGCCTGCGCGCGCAGACCGCATATTCGTTATTCCCTATTTTCTTCTGCGGCTGCAGACGCCTGCCGCGCCTTCTCTCTCTCCTCTCCGCGCGGCCTTAAAAGGGCCACGCCTCCCCTCCCGTCTCCACCGTCTCCTTCTTCTTCTCCTTCCTGTGCACGAGAGCGAGTGAGCGCGAGGGCTGCAGCGGCGGCCGCAGCGAGCGCGGAGGAGGCGCGGCGTGCGAGGGCGGAGCTCTACCGTGAGGGTGAGCTCGCTGGAGCGGCTTGGCCGGCCGGTGGAGGGCGTAGGGGGCGCGGAACGACGCGGAGAGGGACCTGCTGTAGTCTGAGCAGCAGGAGCGCGAGGTGCGACACGGGCGGCGTCGCGAGCAGAGTCCGGGTAGCGCCCTGATTCTGGAAAAATTTCCAGAATCAGACGTCTGGGTTGATAGGCAGACGGCGAGGACGACGTCTGGTATCTCATACAGACGTCTGAAAGGTGAGTATTCCATTTTCTTCTTCCTTCCTATCGACTGACCGTACTGAGGGAGGGAGTTGGCTGTGCGCAGGCTCGTTGATTCGCCATCCTTTGCGAATCAGACGTCTGGAAGTTGTACTAGACGGCTTGAGTGACCTCCAGACGTCCGGGGTGACCATCGGACGTCTGGGAGATAGGCCAGACGTTCCCGCAGACTTCTGGACGTCTGGGAAACCACGCTGAACAGGTAATTCTCTGATCCACTTTTTAAGACGTCTGGAATAAGTTCCAGACGTCTGATTTTGCACAGTATCATCTTTTTCGACCCGTTTAGGGCCCGTTCGGGCTCTGTTTTCCGTGATTCGAGTTGCGTTCTTTTCAGGATTAATTCCTCTACCCGTCTACGGTAGCTATACACTATTTTTAGACACTCCCTGTGTTTGATCCTTGTGATAGGACCTCGTTCAGTTGCAGTCTTGGGAGTCGCGGAGGCACGCGGGATTCCTGATCATGCCCCCATTACTCCCGTTGTACCTGGTAGAGTGGCTTAAGTTTATTATTAAAATCTGTTAAAGTATGGAACCATAACTAGAATCTAGAACATTGCATGAATCCTAGGAATGAGAAATGTATGGAAGGATAGCTCCTAGGTGATGCATGAATCCTAGGGCTGGAAAACTAGTTGTATGCTAGATCCTAGGATGTAACATGAACCCTAGGATGGAAAAACTAGCGGAATGTATAATATTGCAGTCTTGGAAAAATGGAAAGGAATATAAAGCTGCCTGTAAATTGAATTAACAGCTGCCTGTTATGAATAAAGGAACATGATTGAGATCATGGATTGTGAGAACGTGAAACTGGAAAGTGAAACATATAATTTTCTGAGATAAAGAGCTGGAACCCTACGGGGAATTAGGAGTGGAACTCCTGGAAAGAAAAAGGAATGGAACTGAGATGTAGTTTGTACTGTCTCTTGGGTATGCAGTACCAAGGGAAGTACCTGTACCTGTTTAGTGCAGAGTGGGGCCAGCCACCCCAGGGACCCGGGGGTTAGGATTGGCCGCTCTGTACCGACTTGTTGGCCCTCGTGTACGTAGTACCGAGGAGAGCTACTAGTGTTAGGAGAGTACTAGCTACCCCACGGGCCCCGGGGTTCTGCTAGCCTCCTTCACCGACTTGTTAGGCCCACTAGGGCAAACCAGGGTAGTCAGGCGAGGGTGCGCGGACTGTGGAGGGGCAAGGCCCCAGTTTGGTTACTGTGGATGGGTTGGACCCCTGTTACTGAGAGGGCTCTGCCCTGGTTCCGTGCTGTGCTTTGGGCGCACCCGTTAACGGAAACGACTGACCGCGTGCCAGTGCGGGCTAGCTACCTGTGCGTTTATCGCGCGTGCCGTAGTCACCGTTACGTCTGTCAGTGACCTTGGGGTGGTTGACTGAGGGTAGGATCACCACGGGGGACTCTCCCGGCCAGGAGAGCACCACGTGCTACTTCTACTTTTGGAAAAGACTGCAATCAAGATCGTTCCCACGAGGACATTCGAGATCAAGTAAGGATCTGAGAAATAAAAGAAATAGTGAGAAAATTGAAAGATGTGAATAAAGGAAGTAATAGAACATAACAGCTACTGTACACTCTACTGTTGCCTTTAGTTAGTTTGCCACTCTACTCAGCGTTTTGCTGACGTGTTACACTCGTTACCTTTTTCAGGACCAGGTGTTGAGCAGCCAGGGTCGGCGGCTGCAGAGGACGCTAGGCTGAGTAGGGTCCATTAGAGTTACCACAGTCTTTTTACCTCTTTTGTTTCTATTCTAGTGAGTAGTTTTTGTTTCCGCTGTACCTTCTTTACCTGCAGTTCTTGTTATATGATAAATGTTGTTCTACTGTTGTGGTGGTACCTACTGTAGTAGTTTCTTTCCTTACTGCTGTACTTTCTTACTGTTAGTTATATTCATGCTGAATGTGGTTTATTTTACTATCTTTTGGTTACTTCCTCGTTGGACGACTAGGTCTTGGGATTAGTCGAGTCGGTCCGGTTCTCGTGTCTCGTAGGGACTCGGGAACCGGGTCGTTACAACAGGGGAAGACAAAGAATCTAGACCTCAAGCGTATCCCTGAGGGCCTGAGAATAATGACCAGGCTTAGAACCACAAGGGAGGCAGGGAATTACCCAGGCTTCATTAGTCAAGTGGGCACAATTGTTAAGTCCATTGTGCCCATTTGCTACTTTGATTGGAGGAAGGTACCCACAAAGCTTAAGAGGTAGTTCCTTCGTCAGTTGGAGGTAATTTCATTTATCAAAGTTATTTCCTTTATAAGTTTATCTTAAAATTATTATATGGTAAGAATGACATATTTTTAAAAAAGTTAATGTAGGGTAATTACGATTAGGGTGACAACCCCAATGCCTCCCAATATATTCTTAAGCACACCGCCAAAATCCATAGAGATTGGAGGATAGAGACCAAGAGAAAGGTAAAACTTTTTAAACATTTACATTTTTATTATATAAATAATTTCATATATTATTTCCAACAATTTATATTTGGTATTTATTTTTTTTCGAACTGCAGTTCACGTTCACCCAAGGAGGCAATGGAGAATTATCCTCCTGATGTAATGCCTGATGATTAAAAGAAGGCATGCGCGCAGTGATTTGATATAAAGACAGAAGTTAGTAAATGATTAAAAATTATTTTATTAATTTCATATATCTTAAATTCATAAAAATATTATTGTATATGTCTACAAGAGAAAGCAAAAAAAAAAAGACCTCAAATGACAAATCCAACTGTGTGGATGGATTCAGGTCAACGATCGCAGCCTAACAGCGCGAAAATTGACTCAACCTGACCTTTGTAACAGGCCCTACAACAAAAAGAAGATGGACGACCCAGATTGCGCCACGTGGCACAACCTAGGCCTCCCATACGCACGCATGCGTGTAGCAGCACAGGTGCCCGCGTACGCACGGAGACACGCATGCACATAGCGCAGCACCAGCACGTGAGCGTGCATGCACGTAGTAAAGACGGGGACAGTGTAGTGCCAACGATGCAAGAGCTGGGCCTACAGTGACGCATGAGCTAGACTTACAGTGACGCTTACAGCCGTCGCTAATTCTTCGCAAGCCAGCAAAGCTAGCTGTGTGTGAGAGCGGGTGTGAGTGGGCATGAGTTGCCTACAGCGACGCTTCCATCGACAGTCTGGAGGTCACTAATGGTCCCATATCTAGTTTTGCCTCTTCTCCTCCACTATAAAAGGACCCACTCCCCCTCCCTTCCAAGCCATCTCTACCTACTCTACTCCCACCTACTCCCAAGCTCTAGTAAGCCTACCAACGCTCTATTAGAGCTTTCTCTCAAGCTCCCAAGGTGCCTTTTAGTATAGCAAACCTCTGCCCCATCAAATACTCCTCCAACTTCCCATCCCCATTCATAGGTCACCTTGGAGCCATCTTCCCACCTCCATTCCGATAGCAGATCATCTCCACCTTCTCACCTCCATTTATAACTACGCTGATGCTTTCCTCTACCCGACGTCCTCTTGCATCTCACCTCCATCGTCTTGCTCCTCACCTCCTTCGTCCGAGCTTCTGCTAGGCGACATCATCTCGTTGAACAGCTGATTCAGGAGATTTCCTCTCACCCCCCTCTCTTTTTATGCTTTCATAGTTTATTGTAATCGACATTGGATTGATATATATATCATATTTGTTCCATTTCTATCTTGTGATTCATTCTACTTGTCTTCTTTTCAAAAATACAAAAAAAATAACAAAACCCTAAAATACCAAAAAGAAACAAAAGGAAGCATGGTTTTCAGTTAAAGTAAACGTCGCCTCCCTATGTTCGACCTAGGACTCCCTTGGAGTTTTGGTATAAATTTTATTTGACCACGAGTTTTGCAACTACGATGATTGGTTACTTGTAACCCCAATTTCAAACTCACAAAACCCGTGTGATCATTTTGCCGACGTTGTCGGGGAGGCAACAGAATTTACTTTATTGTTTACTGCGCTTCACTGCATTTACATAGGACTAACCCCGCTTGTCTTTGATCTACTATATTGCAGGTACCCTAGCATGGAGATCTAAGTGCGGTAGACCAGAGTAAAGTGCGAGTAGAGTACTTTGTAAGTGTCCCCCACATTCCCTCCCACTAGCTTATTTCGCCACACTCCTCACCAAGATCTAATCTACCTAGGTGTTTGCATAAACCCTAGGATAGAATTGTTTTTCTTGTTTACCACCTTCATCCACCTCACCCCCGCATTTAAAACAAAAAAAACACAAAAAAAAGATACTTTCTGTGGGATGAATCAATATACACACTTCATACATCCACATTTGAGGCACATAATCGGACTTGATTTTCATCTACTCAACTGGGATTCCAACCTATGGACCCAGTGCACAAATTCAACACATAAAAGAGTAGAAATTATATTAGGTTAATCACCTTTTTGTGTGCCTTAATTGGTGGTGCATTTGAGTTGATTGATTGAATTTTTTGGGCCACACCACCTAATCTAAAAGGGGTTCATTTTGTAGCAACCCCATAGGATTCAATATTTAGGTCAAGCCAAGCACTCCACATTTTTTCTTGATTTCTAAAGGAAAATACTTGAACACGTGCTTTTAAAAACAAACTTGGTTGAAAACACCTAATATTTGAATCCTAAAAGCTATTAAGCAAGATTCAAACCCTAAAACTCACCTCATCATTAATAATCTTGCTTGAAAACCTCTTGGTTGTGCACATTCACACATTCTTAAACAAATTATCAAGGGCACAACCCATTAAGGGCTCATCACAATCCTGAAGCACCATTGTCCCAGGCCTAACTAAAATTGATTAGATGTTGGCCTTAAGGACTGATTCGCTCGTCGGGATCCAGATTGAGATTGTTCATGATTAACCTATTTGTACTAGTCAATCTAATGTCTAGCTAGGGGAGTAGCATGAAACGATTGTGGCTGGGGGGTACACTAGGAATTAGAGGTGCAAGCCAAAGGAAGAAGAACCTTCTCCCCAGTCCCTCCTTCTAACTTGTTGGATTGCCTGGACATAGGTAGAGTAAATCATCCACAACCTTAGGACAGATTCTAAGAGTCTGTTGACCTTTAGGCTACCCAACCTAAGGAAAGGCTTGTATTTTTGTATTCAGGGCTCCTTCTTTCCCTTCTGATTTCCCTCCTTACTTCACCATGTACCCTTCCACATCTTACATTTCCAATCCTATCCTCCTACCACCACTTATCCCCAAAATGATTACTATCCTAACTTGACTTGTAATTACCAATCCACTAGTTGGGATAATTTTGATTGCCAGACCTCAATGTCCAAGGCCTAACCCTGAACAATAAGGCTATGATTACTATCCTTCCCAAATCTGCAATGATTATGGATCTCCATCCTTTGATAACCAAACCAACCCGATCTATAATCAGGAAGGATGTAATGATTATAACACCTACCCTCCCCAGTATTCCATTGAATATAGGTTGCCACCATCCTTTGAACAACCTAGAATGACCTACTTTCAAGGAGGGACCTGAGAACCTCGACATCTTGACTCCCCTATATTTAACCCAAACCCACCCAAACCTAAATCGAACTAGTTGGTTCAGGTGAACCAGATCCAGGATAGGGTGTTGGCTAACTTGAGGAGCACCATCCAATCTTTAGAGGCTCAGCCAACACCATGCACTGAAGCATTGGAGCCTATGATCAAAATGATTGATGAGCTAAATAGCTCTTTATTGGATTTGCTCCAAATCGTTAGGGATAGGGACCTGAGTGAGTTTCTTCTTGGGAAGTTGTCGAGGTTGAGGATGAAATTTGTGGTTGCATTAGTCAAATCTTGGGATGATTCTCAAGATGAACCTTCTTCAGGAGAGCCAATGTCTGAACCTACTCAGGCGCCTGTCGGGGTAGATACAAATTATGAGACTGGAGATGACCAGATTGGTCTAGAGCAACCATTTGAGGATGAACCGATTGATTCAACAGAGATCCCCAAGTTAGGAAACGAAGAAAATTATGTCTCCTTGGATCATGAAATGATTTATGATTTTGAGACTTATATAAATGAGGATCATCAATTCTTTGACTCTGAGGGTGAAGAATCTTTATGTGAAGTCTCACTTAAGCATAAGGAAATTGATTTTAGTGAGACAAACGGGCATGAGGAATCTAATGAACCACTTGGTAGCCCGATAATAGAGGAATTTGATTTGGTTGGGGTTAACCTAGAGGATCCGAATCTTGATGATTCAATCAGTGACCCCATTCCTCATCTGCACCCCGAAGAGCTGACTTCTGAGATCATTGTGCCTAAGTCAATCTTAATTCAGCCACGATTTCTGGACTTGGGTGAATCATATGGGGTGAATGTTATGCTAGAGGTCCCGGAGCTTGAGTTCTTGACGTTGGAGGATAGAATTGTTGAAATAAAAATTTGGGAGGCTAATTCTAAGGGAACTTTAACTTTGGATCTAAGGCTACCTATGGACCTGATACCTCCCACTTTCTACCAGGACCCTTCCGATATGTTTCATGTGCAACCTAAGCTCAAAAAAACTGATTATTTTTCTGAGCTAAACATCAAGTGGACATCCGAACCTATTGAACCATCTTTACCCATTGTCTGGCACTTTGGTCTTGGGTTGCACACCACAAAATCGCAGTCCCGGCCTTGCAAGCTTAACAACCTTTGGTTTTTGGGTGATTTTCATCTAGAACCTGAGAACCACTCGACACTGGGGCATGGGTCTGCACCATAATCTGGTCCATGCCTGTGGACATCTTCTGTTGGTGGGTCTGAGAATCAATATTTTTCTTTTGATTCTGACCCGCACTTGTGAATTCTCAATTTCTTCCTTGTATGTATTTTATGCCAAGATGAAGGCATTAAATTTAGCATGTGTTTATATTTCATGTTCTCTATGAAGCTAACCGGATTCATCACGATGTTCAGGTGATCATGTCTTTGTTTTTACAATGAGGACATTTCATCATTTAGGCATGGGGGGTGGATAAAAAATTCCTGAAATCATTTTGTTAACTCCATAGAATTTCTTTAGCCTCTTATAAAATAAAATAAAAAATTTGAAATTTGAAAAAGATAAAAAAAGAAAGAAATTAGGAAAAGTGAACTTAGTCATTTGAAAGTTATTAACTTTAGAAAATGATACGAGAGGACCTAAACACTTAGACTCTTCAGGTCTTCGAGCTTAATTAGCCTGGGTGTCCACTCGAATGTGGACTTAGTCTCGAGTCCTTGCCAATTAAATTTTATTTTAAGTTGGTAAATAAATTAGGATGAAAAGTATGAGACTTTTCAACCTACCCTCTGATTTGGGGGGACTTTAAGCCTAAGCATCTACATACTTTTTTTGCACTGACTCACTTTTCGATGGTTTCTTCAGAAATTGGGTAGCTAATGAACTATTTAGGGTGGTATGGCTAGCAAGTTTTCGGTGGTAACAGCTCATCGGCAGGTTATCTAGAGCCCAGTCACAAGACCATTTTCGTTGTACTACCTTTAGGTAAATCTTAGATCAGGGAAGCCACCTACTTAAAAAAAAAAAAAACAAAACAAAAAGAAAAAGAAAAAAAATAGAAAAAGGAGAAGAAAATAAAAAAATAATAATAAACAAAACCACACTTCACCGCACGAGTATGGCTGGCAAGTTGTCGTGGGTAATAGCCCATTGGCTGGTTGTCCAGAACCCAGCTCACAAAAATGCACAATAATTCCCAAAACACTTAGGGAAGAAGCGGGGAAGTAGAATAAACCAGGGAGATATACACTGGGTTCGCCCTTGTGTTGACCCCATAAATAAAAGAAGTAGGGAGAAAGCTGCCAATCGAAAAGATAAACCTTTAGGCAAGGTCACCTAGGGTCGTAGAAACCTGAAGTCCGTTTTAACGGCCGTCTAGTGAGTCTTTCACTATTTTCACAAGATGATTAGCACTTAGTGTCTTTTTCGAGTCTTGGGCAAGTCGGGTAGCCATAAAAAGTTATCCTGGAATTCTCAAACTCCAAAAGTATAAAAAAATTAGAAAAGAAGAAAAATAAAAAAATGTATCTTCTCTTTTCAAATTGGGCGAGGACTTGGGCAGTCTGCATTCTGGCAAACATTCGGGTATTGTTGAGTCTTCGTAGTTTAGGACCTTAGTTGAAATTTTCTATTGTTAATAAACGACTTAGGCCTAAGTGATTAAATCCTAATTTTGCTTTTATACATAGCATATAGTATAATTTTGTTAGGGACTAGCAAAAGATAGGCATGGGGGTATGATGTAAACACATTTATTGAGGGTAAAATGCCTATTCAAGCATGTTCCTAGGGTTAGATTTGCATTTCATGTTATAAATATTGCATAGCATGCATCATTTTGCATTCATAGTAGTATATAATTTAGGTTAATTGCATCCTTTTTGTGGTCAGGAGAGAAAGATATTTATTTCGGAGCCTCGAATTGACGATCCGACCGTACGGATCTGATCAAGACGACAATCGGAGTCCAACACCTTTAAAATCGCTTCGATCGGAGTCCTGTAGCACCATATGCAGTCTAGGGAAGATCAACAGCTAAGGGACTAGGTGACATAATTCGGAGCTTCAAATGACAAATACGACTGCAAAAATGGATTCGAGTCGACGATCGCTGCCTAATGGCGCGAAAATTGACTAAATCTGACCTCTGTAGCACCCCCCACAATGAAAAGATGGATGGCCCAGATTGCGCCACGTGGCACAGCCCATGCCGCCCATGCGCACGCAAGTGCACAACAGCGCAGGTGCATGCGGGCGCGTAGGCGTGCATGTGCACAGCGCAGCGCCAACACTTGAGCGTGCGAGCGTGAGGCAAAGACGGGGACAGCGCAGTGCCAGCAATGCATGAGCTGGACTTATAGTGACGCTTATAGCCATCGCTAATTCTTCGCGCTCCATTAAAGCCAGTTGCAGGCATGAACGGGTGTGAGTGGGCATGAGCTATCTACTACGACACTTCCAATGATGGCTTGGAGGTCACTAATGGTCCCATACCTATTTTTGCCTCTTCTCGTCCACTATAAAAGGACTTACACCCCCTCCCTTCCAAGCCATCTCTACCTACTCTACTCTCACCTACTCCCAAGCTCTAACAAGCCTACCAACGCTCTGTTAGAGCTTGATCTCAAGCTCCCAAGGCTCCTATTAGTGTAGCAAACCTCTGCCTCACCAAATATTCATCCATCTTCCCATCCCCATTCATAGGTCACCTTGGAGCCATCCTCCCACCTTCATTTCGATAGCAGATCATCTCCACCTTCTCACCTCCATTCCGGAGCCACACCGAAGCTTTCCTCTACCTGACGTCCTCATTCATCTTACCTCCATTGTCCCACTCCTCATCTCCATTGTCCGAGCTTCCACCAGGCATCGTCGTCTTGTCGAATAGCCGATTTGGGAGATTTTCTCTCACCCCCTACTCTTTTTATGCTTTCATAGTTTATTATAAT
This sequence comes from Thalassia testudinum, assembly GCA_037157565.1. Taxonomy (NCBI): domain Eukaryota; kingdom Viridiplantae; phylum Streptophyta; class Magnoliopsida; order Alismatales; family Hydrocharitaceae; genus Thalassia; species Thalassia testudinum. Next base: position 121,410,133 of record JAZHRO010000014.1, on the reverse strand, counting down.
CGACATTGGATTGATATATATATCATATTTGTTCCATTTCTATCTTGTGATTCATTCTGCTTGTCCTATTTTGAAAAATACAGAAAAAAATAACAAAACCCTAAAATATGAAAAAGAAACAAATCGAAGCGTGGTTTTCAGTTAAAGTAAACATTGCCCCCTGTGTTCGACCCGGGATTTCCTTGGAGTTTCAGTATAAATTTTATCTGGTCACGAGTTTTGCAACTACGACGGGTTACTTGTAACCCTGATTTCTAACTCACAAAACCTGTGTGATCAGATGTCTACGAGGTCACCCACAGTTAGGCATAGCTGAGGGTGCTCGTAAGTGGATTCATGAGTCATATTAGGTGAAACATGTAAGTTTCCTAAACTCAAAAAAATTTATAACTTTGTATATATATAGTATAATAATATTTTTTAATACATTTAGGAGCAAATGGTACACTTAGTACATCCCCCCACTGACGAGACCTTCGATAGTGTCCACCAGCCTTTGGATCACGAGGAGGCATTTAGATGAGTGATGCCACCATAACATGGTTGTTTCGTTCGTAGTGTGGGGAGGGCATACACATTATCCACTTGGTATGGATGGAAAGGTGCCATCTCATCTAGTGTCGCCGATCAGCTACATCAAAAGATTGACACACTACAGAAACAAGAGGAGCAGAGTGATGTAAACATATTTATTGAGAGTAAAATGCCTATTCATGCATTTCCTAGGCTTAGATTTGCATTTCATGTTATAAATATTGTATAGCATGCATCATTCTGCATTTAAAGTAGTTGTATATAATTTAGGTTAATTGCGTCCTTTTTGTGGTTAGGAGAGAATGATAATTATTTTGGAGCCTCGGATTGATGACCCGACCATACAGTTCTGATAAAGACAATGATCGGAGTCCAACGCCTCTGAAATCACCTCGATCGGAGTCTCGTAGCACCATATGCAGTCCAAGGAAGATCAATGACCAAGGGACTAGGAGACATAATTTGGAGCTTCAAATGACAAATCTGACCGCATGGATGGATTCGGGTCGACGATTGCAGCCTAACGACACAAAAATCGACTCAATCCGACCTCTGTAGCAGCCCCTACAACAAGAAGATGGATGGCCCAGACTACACCATGTGGCGCAGCCCAGTCCACCAGTGCATACATGCGTGTAGCAGCTCGGGTGCACGTGCACGTGCAGGCGCGCATGCGCACAGCGCAGCGCCAGCATGTGGGCGTGCACGCGAGCGGTAAGGCAGGAGCACAGCGCCAGCTATGCATGAGCTGGACCTACAGCGACGCATGAGCTGGATTTACAGCGATGCAATTACAAAACTCTTGGATACGTTTGCCTGTTTCTTCTTGCAAAAATACAAAAAAATAACAAAACCCTAAAATACCAAAAAGAAACGAATCGAAGCGCGGTTTTCACATAAAGTAAACGTCGTGTCTCTATGTTCGACCTGGGACTCCCTTGGAGTTTCAGTATAAATTTTATCTGATCGACGTGTTTTGCAACTACGGTGATGGGCTACTCGTAACCTCGATTTCTAACACGCGACACACGCCTTACCATTTTGGCGCCGTTGCCGAGGAGGCAACGGAATTTAATTTATTGTTTATTGTGTTTCTTTGCATTTACATAGCACTAACCCTACTTGTCTTTGATCTACTGTCTTGCAGGTACCCTAGCATGGAGATCCAAGTGTGGTAGACCAGAGTAAAGTGCGGGTAGAGTGTTTTGTAAGTGTCCCCCACACTACCCCCACCTTGGTTTTCATTCCATAACCTAATAACTCAAACCCAAATCAACTTAGGTGCTTTTCATAAACCCTAGGATAGATTTGGTTATTTGTTTGCCACCTCCACTCACCTCGCCATCAACATAAATAAAAAAATAAAAAAAAGGTGTCATCTAATTGTGGGATTTTCAGAAAGAGACACACCTTAACACCCACAACTTCTCACCCTAAGGCGCACAATCACATTGATTCTACCACTTAACCGGGATCTGACCGGTGGATCGGGTACACTTAATTCAACACACAAATAAGTGAGTAGAAATCTGTATAGGTCAAACATTCTGTGTGCCTTAACTAAGTGGTGCAGTAGGCTAATTGATTGAAATGTTTGGGTCACACCACTTAAGATAAAAGAGACTCATAAAGTAGCTTGCCACTTAGGGTTGATTTTTAGGACTGAACCAGGCACTCCACATTTTATTTCTGATTTTTAAAGGAATATATATCTACACCAGTGCTTTCAAAACATGGAGTCTTCTACTAAACCTTGATTGAACCAACCTTAGAATTAAACCCTAAAAGCTACTAAACAAGGTTAAATCCTAAAAGACATCATCAAATAACCTTGTTTGAGAACCCTGGTTGTGCACATACACACATTTTAACTGATCATTAAGGGCACAACCCATCTAAAGGGCCCAGCACATTTTTGAAGCACCATTGTTCCAAGCATAATTAAAATTGATTAGATGTTGGCCCTAAAGACTGGTTCGCTCGTCGGGATCCAGATTGAGATTATTCACGATTAACCTGCTTATACTAGTCAATCTGATGTCTAGCTAGGGGAGTAGCGTCAAACGACCGCGGCTATGCGGTACACTAGGAACCAGAGGTGTAAGCCAAAGGAAGAACCTTCTCCCAAGTCCCTCCTTCTAACTGGTTGGATTGCCTTGACATAAGTAGAGTAAATCATCCATAATCTTAGGATGGATTCTGAGAGTCTGTAGACCTTTAGGCTACCCAACCTAAGGACAGGCTTGTATTTTTGCATTGCAGGGCTCCTTTCTCTTCTGATTTTCCTCTTTCCTCACCATGTACCCTTCTACATCCTAGACACACTTCACATCCTATCCTCCTACCACCACTTACCCGCAAGATGATTACTATCTTGACTTAACTTGTAATTATCCATCCACTAGCCTGGATGACTTTGATTGGGGATATGAATCCGGACCTCAGTGTCCAGGGCCTAACCCTGGACAACAAGACTATGATTACTATCCTTCCCAGAGCATATGCTGATTATGCTAAGGATAGATCTCCATCCTTTGATGATCAACCTAACCAGATCTACAACCGTGAAGGATATGCTGATTATAACATTTACCCTCAATAAAATTATGTTAAATTTAGGTCGCCACCAACCTTTAAACAACCTGAAACGACCTACTATCAAGGAGGGACCCGAGAACCTAGACATCTTGACTCCCTTAGATTTGACCTGAACCCACCCAAACCTGAACCGAACCAGTCAATTCAGGTGAACCAAATCCAGGATAGGGTGTTGGCTAATTTAAGGAACACTATACAATCTTTAGAAGCTCAGCCAACACCATGCACTGAAGCACTAGAGCCTATGATCAAAATGATTGATGAACTTAATAGTTCTCTATTTGATTTGCTCCAAAGTGTTAGGGATAAGGACCTGGGTGAGTTTCTTCTTGGGAAATTATCAAGTTTGAGGATGAAATTTGTGGTTGCAGTAATCAAATCTTGGGATGATTCTCAAGATGAACCTCCTTCAGGAGAGCCAATGTCTGAACCCGCTCAGGCAACTGTCGGGGGGGATACATTTTCTAAGACTAGGGATGACCAGGTTGGGCTAGAGCAACCATTTGAGGATGAACCGATTGATTCACCCGAGATCCCCAAGCAAGGGAGCGAGGAAAAATATGTCTCCACAGATCATGAAATGACATATGATTTTGAGACGTATATAAATGAGGATCATGGATTCTTTCACTCTGAGGGTGAAGAATCCTTTGGTGAAGTCTCACTTGAACTTAAGGAAGAGGATTTAGTGAGAGAAATGGGCTTGAGGAATCTGACGAACCAGTTGATAGGCCAATTATTGAAGATTTGGATTCGGTTGGGGCTAACTTGGAGGATTCAAATCCTCATTTACTAGAAGAATCAATCAATAGCCCTATTCCTCAACCACACCCCAAAGGGATTGATTTTGATTTGGAAATCATTGTACCTAAGTGAACCTTGAGTCAGCCACGATTTTCGGACTTGGGAGAATCTTATGGGGTGAATGATATGCTAGTCAACATTCCTATCCTCCAACATCAGGTGCTCAGGTTTGGCACCCGGGTACTATTGAATTTTCATAGTTTATGACCTTAGTTGAAATTTTCTATTGCTAATAAACGACTTAGGCTTAAACGATCTAATCCTAATTCTGCTTTTATACATAGCATATAGTTTACTTTTGCTAGGGACTAGCAAAAGATAGGCATGGGGGTATGATGTAAACACATTTATTGAGGGTAAAATACCTATTCATGCATGTTTCTAGGCTTAGATTTGCATTTCAAGTTATAAATATTGCATAGCATGCATCATTCTGCATTTAAAGTAGTTGTATATAATTTAGATTAATTGCAACCTTTTTGAGGTTAGGAGAGAATGATAATTATTTCAGAGCCTGAGATTGACAATCCGATTGTATGGATATGATCAAGATGACGATCGGAGTCCAATGCCTCTAAAATCGCCTCGATCGGATTCTCGTGGCACCATATGTAGTCCGAGGAAGATCAACAGCCAAGGGACTAGGAGACATAATTTGGAGCTTCAAATGACAAATCTAACTACGTGATGGATTCGAGTTGACGATCGCAGCTTAACGACGTGAAAATCAACTCAATCTGACCTCTGTAGCTGCCCCTACAACAAGAAGAAGATGGACAGCCTAGACTGCGCCACATGGCGTAGCCCAGGCCACCCAGCACACGCACGTGGCACTGCACACACGTAGTAGCGCGGGTGTGCATGCGCGCGCAGGCATGCATGTGCACAGTGCAGCGCCAACACGTGGGCGCACGCACGTGTGCGGCAAGGCAAGAGCGTAGCACCAGCTATGTGTGAGCTGGACCTACAGCGACACATGAGCTGGATTTACAGTGACACCTACAGCCGTTGCTAATTCTTCACACACCAGCAAAGCTAACTTTGGGCGTGAGTAGGCATGAGTGGACATGAGCTGCCTATAGCGATCCTTCCAGCGACGACTTGGATGTCACTAATGGTCCCATACCTATTTTTGCCTCTTCTCCTCCACTATAAAAGGACCTACACCCCCTCCCTTGCAAGCCATCTCTACCTACTCTACTCCCACCTCCCAAGCTCTAGCAAGCCTACCAACGCTCTCTCAAGCTCCCAAGGCACCTATTAGTGTAGAGAACCTCTGCCCCACCAAATATTCCTCCATCTTCCCATCTCCCTTCATAGGTCACCTTGGAGCCATTCTCCCACCTCCATTTCGGTAGCAGATCAACTACGTCTTCTCACCTCCATTTCGGAGCTACGCCGAAGCTTTCCTCAACCCGACGTCCTCCTGCACCTCACCTCCATCGTCTCGCTCCTTACCTCCTTCCTCTGAGCTTCTGCCCGGCACCGTCGTCTCGCCTAACAGCCGATTCGGGAGATTTCCTCTCACCCCCCTCTCTTTTTATGCTTTCATAGTAGATTGTAATAGACGTTGGATTGATGTTTTTTGCAACTACGGCGATAGGTTACTCATCACCAGGATTTCTAACACGCGAAACATGCCCGACCAGAGAGGGAGAAGAGAGAGGTAAAGATGAAGAATGAGATAAATGCTAGAGATGTAAAGCTTCAGACTCTTATTGCCCTTCTTCAAAAGAAGGGTCAGTCAGAGTGTCCATCTTCATCATATCCCACCCTCTATAGACAAGACAACGATGACTCCAAGGGTGGTGCAGGTTGAGCTGGTGGCATCGGGGTGGTTGCATTTTGATTTTTATCCATTTTCTTTTCTTATGTTTTTCATGTAACCTTTTTTATGTAAATATTTCATTTCCAAACTTTTTATGTACTAGACTTTATATTTATGAAATATAAACTTCTCTTCATTTTAATTACTTATTTTTCTATAAAAGCAAGTCTTTTAAGTAGGTTTAATAGGTAGTTTCCATCATTTTGTAATTTTTTTAAAACAAAAACCCATACATTTGCCGTCGCTTATTTGAATAAGCGATGGCATAGATGTGATGCTAAAACTATTTTTGTCATTGCTTATCCTAATAACCGATGACATATAAGGTTCGAGAGAATCACAATTCCCCATTTATGCTGTCGCTTATTAGGATAAGTAACGACAAAAATATTTTTTGCATCACATCTATGCTATCGCTTATTGAAATAAGCAATGGCAAAAATGTTTTTGCAGTCACCTGTATGTCGTCGATTTTAAGAAAAGTGATGGCAAAAATATTTTTACTTAAATGAAGGCAAAAATAAAGAAAGGGCGTGTAAAGGCATGAAAAAGTGACTTACTTATGTCGTCACTTCTAAGACAACCGACGGCAAATACAATTACCGTAGATTTGGAAACAACATTGAAATTTCCAGTTCATCCGATGGTCAAACGTTATTTTGATGTCAGATGTGCCCACTAATTGATGGAAAAATGAAACAGCGACGATAATAGCGGCGTCGCTTAGTTCTGTAAGTTATTTCAGTTTTGTCGTCGGTTCCCAACCGACAGCAAAAGTAAAGTATGTTATAGTGATTAAGCCCACCTTATCCAGGTGACTAGTACAATCTCTAAGTCTCTTGTGCTTGATTGGGCATCATGTACCCCCGTATGTGCATAGGAATGCGAGGACTTTCTATTAAACTCGCTCATCGAAGCATCATAGAATTTTCAGCCATGCCTTCGAAGAGCTCAACGGCTGAGTGATGAAACTACATTTGCATGGTATAATTAGTTAATTTTAATGTAGTTTCAGAGCTTAATAGAAGTAATTAAGTAATAATAGGGCTAATAGCTTAATTACCTTTTCCGCATACAATGAATCTAAGTAGCATTAAATTACTCATGTTTACATATTTTTACATAATTATTCTGTGTATGCAGGTAGTGTAGGTTTAATGGAATCATATTATTGCAATTGCATGGAGAGGAGAAACCAAATTTGTAGCCTCATTTTTTTTTTCTTTCCTAGTTCCCCCCAATCCCCTCTATTCTCGTTCGAAGAAAAGCATAAAAAGAGAGGAAAAAATTCCACACACACACCCACGTATCCTCCAACTTCCCTCCCCTTCACATACTTTGTAATCACACCCATTCCCTTTCTCTTTCCCTCTCACACTCACACTGAAGGCTAGAGGCAGAAACCAACCCATTCCCACTCCCTCCGTACTCTCTCCCTCTCCCTCTTAAACTCCTTCCTCCTCTCCTTTCTCCTATATTTTTTTTTCCTTCTCCTTCCCTATATGAAACACAACCACCACCGCACCACCAACATCACCCAACACCATCGCCCTAGGCCATCACCTTCAACTCCAACGTCATCCCCTTTGTCTCCTCTTCTCCTTCCTCACCGTCGCCCATGCAAGCCACAACCGCCACCGCTACCTCCTTCCCTCCTCTTTGGCCTTGTCGATGTCCTCTGCGCTAATCGCCAAGCCACACCGCTCCGCCACCCACTACCACCCTCTATCTGAACATCACAGCTCCACCATCACCACCCGCACAACTTCCCCTCTTCTCTTCCTATTAGCCTCTACTCCTTCCCTAACTCCCTTTCCTCCTCCTTTTCCCTTCTCCCTATGTTAACCCTCCTCAACTTCCACAACAACCCAACACCGCTGCCATTGACACCACCACCATCAGCATCGCATTTGCTCCCTCTCCTCTTCTTCTTCCCTATCGATGACCATCAGCGCCACCTCTGCTAGCCCTTCTCCCATGCTCCGGCTCTCTCCCTCTCCTCTTCTTCAACCTCCTCCATCCTCCACCGTGAACCACTCACAACCATGATCCCCTGTTCCTCCCCTGCTCTCCTCTTTTTCCTCTTCTCTTGTCTACACGTCACCAAAATCATGACTCTAGCAGTCCACCGTGAACCACCACCAACAACCTCTCTCCTCTCTCCATCTTAGCCACCTCCATGGCCACCAACAACCCATCACCTTTCTCTTTTTCCTCTTCTCTCCATGCTGATCACCTGCAGCCACAATCAATGACCAAGCACGCCCCTACGTCAAGGATGATCACTGCTGCAACCATCCCACCAACACCCTCTATCTCTACATCGCAGCTCCTCCATCCCCACCACACAACCTCCCCTCATCTCTTCTCCTTAGACTCTCCTCCTTCCCCAACTCCCTTTCCTCCTCCTTTTCCCTTCTCCTTATGTTAACCCTCCACCTCCACAGCAACCCAACACCACCATTGGCTACACCACCACCATCAGTCATCACATCTACTCCCTCTCCTCTTCTTCTTCCCTATCAATGCTGATCAACACCACCTCCACCAGTCCCTCTCCCACACTCTCGCTCTCTCCCTCTCCTTCTCTTCTTTAACCTCCTCCATCCTCCATCATGAACAACCCACAACAACGATCCCCTATTCCTTCCCTATTCTCCTCTTTTTCTTCTTCTCTTGCCTACACATCACCAAAATCATGACTCCAGCAATCCACCATGAACCACCAGCAGTAGCCTCTCTCCCTCTTAGCCACCTCCATGACCACCAACAACACACCACCTTTCACTTTTTCCTCTTCTCCTCTCCACATCGATCACCTGCAGCCACCATCAATGGCCAAGCACGCCCCTGTGTCAACGACGATCGTTGCTACCACCATCCCCTCCATCTCCTTCACAAAGCTCTTCATCGATCTCTTCCTCTTCATCTACATTGGCTGCATGAGTTCATCTCTCTTTCTCTTTTATGTTTTACATTTGATGTTTTTAATTAATGTAGAAAAGATAGTGTTTAGTTATTATGAATGTTTGTATGTGTTTGCAAGTCTTTTTGTGATGCCTAAGTTTGTATCAGTCTAATCCACATAACTTATTATCTTGTTCAATGAAAGAGAATTTATTTTAAGAAAGCTACTCATGATTACTTTGCTTTTAATTTTTGGTGTGCTCTTGTATGCAAAATTTTCTAAGTTTTAAATCTCGCTTAGTTTGTTGTTAACAATTTTTTAATTGGTTGGATAGATGTATGTTTATTTTCATTGAATAGAAGTCTGAGGACAAGTTTTTATAAATGCATGATTTTGTTTATGATGAATTCTTTAATAGTTCAAGCTAGAGCTTTCATAAAGTAGTGATAAAAATAATATAAAAATTATTTTTGTCTTTTACTACAGTTTTAAGCTTCCTTCTCTCTAAGTAGTTGTTAGGTTAGTTTAAGTTTATTGTATACTTGTTATCTTTAAAGATTTGTTAGTAGAAATTAAATTTTAAATAAGTTTTAAGTTGCAAGCTATTTTTTATTTCTATTTCTAATCGCCTAAATTATGCTAAATAACCTAATTAGGAATTACTTTAGAGCCTCCCATCAAAATGACTCGAACTCACCAAATTACTAATAATTTAATATAAATGTTAAACCTGACGCTTTAATTGCACTACAATAATGTAATTTTAACTATAGCGATTCGAGCGCGACACATTTATGGTGGCATTGTCGAGGAGGCGTTAAAACATAATTAGGTTGTTAGTTTTATTTTAGAAAATGAAAAATTAAAAAAAAATGTTTGTTATCATTTCTAGTGTTTTTGCTATTTCCTCGCATTTCTTTTTAGTTGGATTTGTCACTAACTTAGTTTATTTTGTTTGGTACAAGGTACTTGGTGTACTTGGTGGATTCGCCATGCTCATCTTCCTGGTGGCCCCAAGACGAAGGAATCCAAGACCTAGCTGGAGCATTTTAGATTTTAGGATTTTAGGAATAGATTTAGGATGTTATTTTTATTTTAGAATTGATTAACTAGGCTTAGCGTGAGTAAGAGATTATTTTGATTTTGTACATGACCTTTATTATTTTTCTCTCTTTCACTTTATTAGTAATGGATTAGTAATTAATTAGTTTAATTAAAAGGTTAGTTAGATTTTATTTTGTTTGTGCTTTAAAAAAAAGAGAAAACTTACACATAAATATTGCATTTTAGCCCTAGAAGTTGCCTACTTAGGACAATCAAGCCAAGGATTGCATAATTGCCTTTAGTTTTTAATTTTCTACGATCAGCGTAAAATTTTTAGAGTGCTGGAGGCAAGTACATTTTCTAAACCCGCTCAAATACCTGTTCATGCATTTTTATTCTTCGCATGCATAGAATTTAATAAAGAAATTAAGTTGTAACTTTGTTTGTTAAAAATCAATAAAAAGTAAAAATTCAAAAATTAAATAAAAGCTAAATAAAGATTAAAACCCTAAAAATGACCTCACTTTTTGCTTAAAGAACTTGTTTGCCTCGTGTTTGTTTTTATTTCTATGGTTTACACACTTGTGTGTGAATGGCACAGGTACGCATATAGGGCACTAGAGTCTCATTTAGGCTATTTTTTTCGGCATCTCGTAGGTAAATAAGGAAAATAACGTAATTTATTCTTTTTATCTTTTCACCTTACTTAATCTAGATTAATCAATTATCCTTCTTAATTTATCACGTTAGTTGTTTGTTTTGTGTTTTTCTATTGCGCTTTTCTTTTGTATGCTTCATCGTAGATCTTTCTTTCCTAATTTCGTAGAACCTTTAATTAAAGAACCATATAGGACAAGTAATAAAGAAATGGATAACCACGAAATCCAAAACCAATTGTTGTGGCAAATTGTAGCAACAATTTTTGGAAATGCAACAAGAACAAGAATTTTATTACAGGTTTCAACCTGTTAATCAAAAAAGACCCTGAAGGGAATTTTATGATTCCTCAGGTCAAATCCTTAAACCTTTTGTCCATATTCCAGAAGTTGATGATTTTGAAATAAAACCCTCCACCATAGCCTTATTACCTCATTTTTATGGGCATAGTAATGAGAACCCTTTTCTACACTTAGATCAATTAAAGACTATTAGTAAAACTATGAGAAAAAGAAATCTAAGTGAGGATGCCCTAATGATGAGATTGCTTCCATTCTCATTAAAAGATAAGGCTAAATTCTGGTTTCAAAATATTGGAAAATCCATAAACACTTGGGCCGAACTTCGATCTGAATTCCTTAAGAAGTACTTTCCTATAGGTAAAACCAATGCTATGAGGAGAGCCATTACTAGTTTCACTCAACAACCTAGTGAACACCTCCATGAAGCTTGGGAGAGACTTAAGGAGCTTCTTAGGAAGTGCCCACGTCATGGAATTCCTCATTGGCAGATAGTTCAAATATTCTACCATGGTCTTAATGAACAACTTAGGTATAATATCGTTGTAGCCTGTGGTGAGAATTTTCTAAGGGAGAAGATGAAGCTTATGAATTGTTTGAAAACATGAGTGAGAACTCTATTAATCATGTTTCAATGGATGCTTTTGATAAGACAAATTCCAAAGGTGGAATTCAAGAGATATGGAACACTAGAGAATGGGAGATGATTAACAAAAGGTTAAACAAGGTTGATATTTTAGTAAAAGAACTTGAGAGTCAAAGATCTAACTGTAGATCCCACACATGTGAAGTTCAACCCTCTTTTGCCCCTCCTTACCAAAAACCAATGCCCATGTATAATTCTAATGTCCAAACTTCAACCTTAGATTCTCCTTCATTTTCCTACACTCAATTAGAAGATGCTTAAGTTCTTCAGGTTAACTTTAGGAAAGAACATAACCCGTATTCCAACACCCATAACCTAGGTTGGCGGAATCACCCTAATTTTTCTTGTAGTAACCGCGGGTATGAACCTAACCAAATGTCCCAACCTAAACTCAACCCAATTCTATTTCCAAATAACAAGTACCAAAATAGAGTTACCTAAGATTCTCAATCATTTAGAAGTGAGTTTGACCATAAAATAGGAGATATGCAACAGTTAATGTTACAACTTGTTAACACTCAACAACAATTGATGAATGAAATTAGGGATGAGAGAAATCAAAGAAAAGATAACCGACCCCTTAGAGTTTCACTTGCTCAACCAAAGTCTAACCTTAGGAATTTACCTAACCCAAACCTTCCACCTAGATTCAATAGGAACCAACCATAAATCCCTCCATTTAACCCTATTCCAAACATTCGTACACAATAGCAACCTCAAAATAGAGATAATAATCCTCAAGCTAATGCAAATGCTATTACACTAAGGAGTGGTAGGATTACTAAGGAGGTAGCTCATCCCCAAACTTCAACTAACAAATAAATTGCTGAAGAGTCACCCTTAGTGGTTGACAGTGATTCTGAAGATGAAGAAAATGTAAAAGAAACTTCTAAAGAATTTAAACTCAAAAATAATCCTAATCTCACACAATCTAACATTACCTTTCTTGATGCACTAAAAGATAAGACATCAAGAAAGAAAACTTTAGCTAATAATGAAGAAGTACTTGAACTCTTCAAGCAAGTTCAAAAAAACATTCATTTAATTGATGCTATTCAACATATACCTTTATATGCAAAATTTTTAAAGGAATTGTGCACACAAAAACATAAAGCTAAAGTTAAGACTCCTAAAAAGATAGTCTTATCTGAGCAAAATAAGTTCAGTTATTCAACAAAACCTACATAATAAAAAGAATGACCTAGGTAATCCTTGGATTACTTGTATTATTGGTAATCTTACTTTTAACAGAGCTTTAATAGACTTAGGAGCTTCAATCAATATTTTGCCTACTCCAAATTTTTGGAAAATTTGGAGTAGGGGAACTCCAACCCACTTCTATTTCTCTTCAACTAGCTAATAGATCAATTAAGAAACCCAAAGGAGTTCTTGAGAATGCAATTGTCAGGGTTAAAGATTTCTATTTTCCAATTGATTTCTTAGTTTTGGATGTGGAAATCCCTAAGATTATTGAGAATGTACCTATTATTTTAGGAAGACTATTTTTAGCTATTGCTAAAGCTAACATAGATTGTGAATCAAGGATAATGGAGATAGCCTTTGGTGATAAGAAGATGCAATTAGATATTTTCAAGACTTCAAAAAGCTTGAATTTTGATGATGGTTGTAATTTAATAGAAGTAGGCTTACTTGAAGAAGCCATTGATCACACCACACCTTATCACCTTGAAGAAGATCCTTTGACCACTTGTTTAACTCTTGAGAAATCCTTAGATGTTAAGGAGAGCACTGATCTCCAAAAGGTGAATAATATTTTGAATCCTTCTTCTTCTTTAGGACCTCCTTGGACTATTAAGATAGAGAAATTACCTGAACTTTCTTAGGAGCCCTTAAAACCCTCAATTGAATCCCCTGCTAAATTAGAGCTTAAATCTCTACCTGACACATTAAAGAATGTGTTTCTAGGTTCAAAACAGACATTACCAGTTATCTAGGTTCAAACCAGACATTACCAGTTATCATTAGTTCAAAACTCACAACCACCCAAGAAGGTTAATTAGTTAACGTCCTAGGAAGACATAAAATGGCATTTGGGTGGAGTATAGCTGATCTAAGAGGGATAAGTCTATCCTATTGCACCCATAGAATTTTCACTAATGAAATTGTTAAACCTTGTAGGGAATTTCAAAGGAGACTAAATCCTAATATGAGAGAAGTTGTAAAGAAATAAATAGTTAAGTGGTTAGATGCTGGTATCATATATCTGATTTCTGATAGTCCTTGGCTCAATCCAATGCAAGTTGTACCCAAGAAAGCCAGCTTAACCATTATACTCAATGACAAGGATGAAAAAGTACCCACCATAATAGCTTCATCTTGGAGAATTTGTATAGATTATAGGAAGCTTAATAATGCCACTAAGAGAGATCATTTGCCTTTACCCTTTATAGATCAAATTCTCGAAAGGTTAGAGAGAAGGGAATTCTTTTGTTTTCTTAACAGATATTCTAGATATCATCAAGTGGCAATTCACCCTGAAGATCAAGAAAAAACAACCTTCACATGTCCCTTCGAAACTTTTGCGTTCCAAAGAATGCCATTCGGATTATGTAATGCATCAGCCACATTTTAGAGGTGCATGATGATTATCTTCTCAGACATTGTTGGTGATTGTTTAGAGATTTTTATGGATGAATTCTCTATATTTGAAGATTCATTTAATTCTTGTCTCCTTAATCTTGAGAAAATTCTTTGTATTGAGGTCAATTTAGTCTTAAGTTGGGAAAACAATCACTTATGATTCAGGAAGGAATTGTTTTAGGCCATATTGTCTCAAAGAATGGAATGGAGGTAGACAAAGCTAAGGTTGATCTAATCAATAACCTTCCACCTCCTACTTTAGTTCGAGATGCTCGATCTTTCCTAGGACACGTAGGATTTATAAGCATTTCATTAAAGACTTCTCTAAGATAGCTAGACCCTTGAGTGCTCTTTTGGCTAAAGATGTTAGCTTTCAATTCGATGGTTCTTGTTTAATGACCTTTAACACTCTTTAAGAGTCTTTGACTAGAGCGCCTATCCTACAACCTCCAGATTGGACACTTCCATTTGAGATTATGTGTGATGCTTCAGATTTTGCAGTAGGAGTAGTTTTAGGACATAGAATTGATAGAAAACCTATTGTAATCTTTTATGCAAGCAGAACTTTAGATGAAGCTCAAAAGAATTACACTACAACTAAAAAGGAATTACTTGCAGTTGTTTTTGCTCTTGAAAGTTTTCGATCATACTTGTTAGGTTCCCATGTGGTAATTTATAGTGATCATTCAGCCCTTAGACATCTTCTATCTGAAAAGGATGCTAAACCAAGACTAATTTGATGGATACTTTTATTACAAGAATTTGATTTAGAAATAATGGATAAAGCTGGTTTAGAACATGTAGTGGTTGATCATCTATCTTGGATCTTAATAAGTAATGATCATTCTCCACCAATTTATGATTTATTCCCTAATGAACATCTATTGGTTATAATGGGAATTAAGTCTCCTTGGCTTTCAGATATAATCAATTATTTAGTAGTGGGTCGGACCCCTTCTCATTGGACAAAACATAAGGGATAAATTTTTTTCTGAGATTAAGTATCATTTTTGGGAAGATCTCGAACTCTTTAGGCTTTGTTACAAACAGATAATAAGGTGTCTTCTCGAAAGTGAGGTCCACAACATATTATCCTTTTGTCATAGTAGTGCATGTGGAGGTCATTTTTTTGGAAAGAAAACAGCTGCTAAGGTCCTCCAAAGTGGCTTTTATTGGCCCATGTTGTTCAAGGACTCACCTTTATTTACTAAGCCTTGTACAATATGAGAAGCTTTAGGAAATATGGCTAAAAGTGATATGATGCCTTTGAATCCGATTTTAATTATCAAGGTTTTCGATGTTTGGGGCATCGATTTTTTGGGACCGTTTACCCCTTCATTTGGATATCTTTGTATTTTAGTAGTTGTAGATTATATATCCAAATGGATAGAGGTAATCCCAACAAAGAATAATGATCATAGTGTAGTCACTTGCTTTGTTTGGACGAATATTTTTACAAGATTTGGGATGCCACGAGTAATCATCAGTGATGGATGTTCCCATTTTTATAATTTTCAACTTAGAAGTCTTCTTAAGAAGTATGGAGTCAATCATAGAATTGCAGCTCCATATCATCCTCAGACAAATGGTTGAGTTGAAACATCTAATAGGGAGATTAACGCAATCCTTCAAAAGATGGTAAGAGCTGATAGAAAAGATTAGGCTGAAAAATTAGATGATGCATTATGGGCATACCGTATAGCTTACAAGACCCCTATTGGAATGTCTCCCTATTGGTTGGTGTATGGAAAGATATGCCATTTGCCAATAGAATTTGAGCATAGATCTTTTTGGGTAATAAAGAAATGTATTATGAATCTTGAACAAGTTGGGGATCACACAAAATTACAAATGAGTGAATTGGAGGAATTAAGAAATGATGCATGTGAGAATTCTCGGATTTATAAGGAGCGAATGAAACCTTTCCATGATCATCATATTTTTCGGAAGTCATTTGAACCAAACCAACGTGTTTCGGTTTATGACTCCAGACTTCAATTCTTTCCAGGAAAGCTTTGCTCTAAATGGATAGGACATTATATTGTTGTGCACACCTTACCAAGTGGAGTTGTAGAAATAGCAGATACCAATACTGGGCACACTTTCATGGTTAATGGGCAAAGGCTTAAACCCTATCTTGAGCATCAGGAGTTTATCAAAGGTGTTGATAAGCTTGCTCTTCTAAATCCTATACATAGTTGACTTTGTTTTCTATGCCTAACTGAAGGCATAAAACTTAGCGCACATTGGAGGCAGTCCAATACCCTCTCATCCCCCTTCTTGCTTTCTAGAGCACGAGAGCACCTAAGCACACTAGCGACTTGTAGCATGATTTTTCGTGACCCCATCTTCATCACTTTCGCCTGTTCACTTCACCACGACACAGATCTCCCTGCAGATGTACGGTTGTTGATCCTGCTAATTGTGAGGGAAGTGCACCGTGAAGAGATTCATGCACTTTAGGAATCTCCCTTCTGTGGGAGAAGTAATATGGCTAAACGGCGTAGGGCACAGCGTATAGGATTGTGCGTCAAGTGTGGCATGTACAACCATGCCAATGATTGCATATGTCATTGGCATAAGAAATCCCATCAAGATTGTTATGATGATCTCTTACACTTCCTTGAGTATGGACAAAGTTCCAATTTCCCTTATCCTCCTGCTCATCCATAGAGGAATTAGTGAACCAATACTTTGATAGATATGGCAACACTTTATACTGCCCGGCTAAAGGTGTAAAACTTAGCACTGGTTGGGAGGTAACTAAACACTGTAAATAAATAACTAAAGAAAAGAAAAATTGTGCATAACAAAAAAACAAAAATTCAAAAAAAAAAGTTGTTTCTTTTAGGTAGTTAGGTTGATTCTCAAGATCTGAGACCATCTTGGTGGGGATTGAAAGATAGCATTACAAGACACTAGTGACCTTCGACTCATGTAGGAAGAGTAGCACTACGAGACTCCACTTCGAGTTTCCTAGAAGTTTTGGGTGTTATCAGGACGGTAGGGCTTGTTACAATTTTAGATAGATGTGGGAGGTGTAACACTACAAGACTCCACTCCGAGTTTACTAGAAGTTTCAGGTGTTATTATGACTGTAGGGCTTGTTAGCATTTTGGATAGATGTGGGAGGCATAGCACTACGTTGCCCTACATTCGGGTTATTTAGTTGGCCTCTTTTCTTTTGACTTAACCTATTTGTACTTAAGTAGGATAGTGACTTCGAGTCTGATACGGGGATTAGTTACCTCTTGAGGATAGAGTGTAGCCTAGCGAAGCCATATTCCTTAAGATGTTGGCTCTTACTCATAAACAGATTGAAGTTAGCATTACCTGAGTTAGCTCTAAGGTGTGTAACTTTGCGAGACGTAATAGGGTTATATCGAGGTGCTAATCTATGTCACTATACCAAGATTTCATCACTAGAGAAGAGTAGCTTTGCAAGACTTCTCATGATTTTGCTACATCTTGAGGATCTGATCTAAAAGACTCAATCATGGTGAATCCATGGATAGAGTTTTCTTATAAAGGCTTTCTTTTTCTCATTCTGTAAATAATCAAAATCCCTACTTTTCTTAGGTTTAATTTTGTATATAAACAAGGTTATTTAACCATCCTTTAGATTTTATAAATAAATAATTTTTTTTATTTTTAATCTATTTTTAGTTTTGTAGGTTAGGTAAGCTGCATGGCTCACCATCATAAGTGCTTCACTACTTCAGGCCGTGTCTATGTAAACTACTCCTTTTTTATTTTTATGTCATTTTGGACAATGTCATTTAAGTTCGGGTGTGGGGAAAACCTATTTTCTTTCCTGATATTATTCAACCTGTATTCATTTTTTGATGTGTTGTGTAAGCTGCAATTTTTAAGTTTTAGCTAAATTATTTTTTCTAAAAGAACAACATCAAAATTTGGATGCTTTATCTTTTATTTTGCATTAAGAAAAAAGTTTTTAAAGTTTGCATGCATTTAGTTGTGTTTTTCCATTTGTTTTTGTTTTTATTTTATTTTTGAAGGACGATGAAAATGATCCTTTAACTAGGAGTTGTTACCTTAGGAGGAATACTTAGGTTTAACTCAATGGCTCTTCAGGTCTTCGACTTAATTACCAAGGTGATCAATTAAGATTTAGGATTTTGACATATGTCAGGCATTTTAGGCTTGTTATTTGCTGGTATTGAGTTGAAGAGTGAAGAGTAAGAAGGATTTATTGTCAACCATCTGCTTAGAAGAGTTTGAAATTTAAGTATTCCTTTATATTCACTATTCACACTAATAAGTTATCAAGCACGAATGTTCATAGGAGTTTGATTTTTCAGAGTAGCAAATCTTAATTACTGTTCTCCACTTCACTTAAGAGGATTTTTGAACCACTTTTAGGAAGCTCTTATTAACCTCTTGGGAAAATGGAATAAATGCACAAACTTGTTGAGTGTGATTTATGAGAAGAATTAGGTTCTTTAGAAATATATATATAAAGAAAAAGGAAAAGAAAAAAAATCATCTGAAAAAGTTCATAAAGTCCTCTCCTTTACGCCATTTTTAGTGGGAGGCATGGTATATATCTTGTGAAAAAAAAGAAAAAAAGAACCTAATTCTAATCATAGTCCAATACTCAACCCATTAAATAAACTTAATACATGTCTTGGGATTTGTAGGCCTTCGTGACTGGAGCCAACAAGTCCTTTGGAGTGCTTTATCACTCAATAACCTAAGGCAAACTAGTCTGGGAGTTGCAGATGTAAAGCTCGCTACATGGGTCACGTAGAAAACCTGACCAACCTAAGTTATGGTAGGAGTTGATGAGTAGTAACCAAGGGTGTACTAGAAGAGAATCCAAGGTGATTGTGGAGATTAATCGGATTAATAATTTCAGACTTTGGAGACTTGATTTCTTCCATTTTGGCTTGTAAACTTATTCAGTTCACATGCACGAATACTTGATTTATTTCTAGCTCTTTTTAAAGCTTTGGTTAATTGTATGTTCTTTAGAAATTCACTTGTGACACTTGAAGCCAGGAATAATGAGAGTCCTTTATCTTGATTTTTCATTGACGAGCTGGTGAGCCATTATTTAAACCTAATGTTATGCAACTTAAGTTAATGGTGATGAATGGTTAAGGTAGGTCATGACTTCACATTTTCATTATTTTTCTTTGTTTTATTTTTGAACTTTTGCGAGGGACTAGCAAAACGTAAGTTGGGGGGTGTGACGAAACTACATTTACATGGTATAACTAGTTAATTTTAATGTAGTTGTTTCTTTTTTTTGAGAAAGAAAGGAGAGCTAAGCCAATAGCCATCCAAAAATTTTATTTATGAACAAAGCAACAAACAAATACATCAACTCCTCCAATGTCATATGAGAGTCTGACACTCATGTACATTCGCATGATATTTATAGTTCTCTCCTGAAAAAGGCGATCATTCCTCACACGCCAAACACACCACAAAAAGCTACCATGGAATGATGTAGCCACCCACCCCTAATAAAGTCACCCCACATGTCCTCCCAAATAAGTAGCCCACTGCCACACACCCTATTCCACACAAAATTAGTAATCACGCATAAAGAAAAAAATGTGTCACACGCTGTCTGTCTGGAAACCACATAGGCGACATGCTTGAGCAGTCACACCCATTATTTATGCCTCAAGTAACTAGTAATGAGACAATCCCTCCTGCAAAGCCATAGGAAAATTTGTACCTTCAAAGGAATTTTAAGTTTCCATAGGCTCGTCAGCTTCTTCATTCTATGCCCTTGCTACCATTTGCTCATAAGCCTTGGCAGATGAAAAATTTCTCATTGATGAGAGGCTCATCATAGCTTCTAATTACCCCTAATTAACTAGTCTTCCTAATTAATTAGCTAGGAATATGAAAATATATGGGTTAATTAGAGAATAAGGGATAAAACATTAAAGGACCCTAAAATAAGTTTAAAATGATAAATTATTAGCCAATTAATATTATTAATAATTTAATTAATAAAAGGACTCGAAATATCAGTAACAATTTATCTGATTAATGTGTTAATTAATTTAAGCATAACTTATACCTAAGTATGTAATAACTTAAGTAACTTTACTTAATTAAATAGATTAAGCTAAAAAGGTCAAAAACATAAATCCAAGGTTTAAATATAATATTTGTCCAATTCATAATCATATATAAAAGCTTAAAAAGATTTAAATTAAAATAAGCCTTGAAAACCTTAGTTAATGTTTTAGTCCCTAAGTTTTATTTCAATTGAATCCTTCTTCTTCACTTAGGTCCTTAGTTTTCATTATAGTTAGATCCCTGTAAACATCTTCCTCTTCATTTCTTGTTTAGCCTCTTCGACGGCTGACGACATGAGGTATCTTTACCCGCCGATCACCGTCCATCTGACGCCCATCCATCCTTGCCAAGCTCTTAGAGCTTGCGCTTACCGTCCTCTTTTCATTCATCAGTCTGGATGATGCTTGCATCCTATTTAGGGCTTGAAGTTAACCTCATTGACATCGGAGAAGACGTCAGTGGTTACTTCACACCTATACTTCTTTCCGTCCAGATTCACCCTCCTCCTCAGCCACTGCAACCTATAAATACCCCTCCACCTATTCGATTTCAAGAGGTTAGCTTCCTTCCCTTTTCCCCCACTAAGCTAACAGATAGGCTACTCGTCAACTACCTCCGGCAACCTCTCACCTCTCCTTCGGAGCTCCTTCGCATAAGGAACTCGTCTCTCTCACCTCCTTTTCCTCTACGAATGGTCGTGACAGGACCTGGAGCATCAATTCTTCTTCCTTACCACCTTGAACTTCCCGTCGAAGCTCTTCCCAACACCTTTGATTTCTTCCTCTGTTACGAGCCATCGATGGAGATCCTCTGCCCCCTTCGTCTAAGTAATAGTAGAATAGCATCTTAGGTAAGTTTAGATTAGTTAGATTAGTTGATTAGGTATCTTAGAGTAGTTGTTTTTAATGATTTTTCATTGTCTTCCTCAGATCCGACGAGCTCTTTGAGCTTTATTGGAGCATTCTTTTGTCTTTTTATTTCACTGATCACCTTTCTTAATCCTCTATGATCATCTCTAACACCTTAATTCCTTGATTTTAACACCTAATCGCCTAATCCATCACCACCTTCACCGGCTGCTTCCGTTGTCCATGGTGGAAGTATCCAAGGGTAATTCACCTCCACTGGGACCCTCCATCACTTAATCATCATTCAAGGGCCCCAATCCTCACCTTAATTTGATTAATAATTGGTCAGGTTGTGTTTCACGTGTTAGAAATCGAGGTTACAAGTAACCCATCGTCGTAGTTGCAAAACACCTCGATCAGATAAAATTTATACTGAAACTCCAAGGGAGTCCCAGGTCAAACATAGGGAGGTGACGTTTACTTTATGTGAAAATCGCGCTTCATTTCGTTTCTTTTTGGTATTTTAGGATTTTGATATTTTTTTGTATTTTTGAAATAAAAGAAATCAAGCAAACGTATCAGAAGATAGAGATTTGGAACAAATCTGATAGAAATCAAGCAAACTATGAAAACATATAAAGAGAGAGAGGTGAGAGGAAATCTCCCGAATCAGCTGTTCGACAAGACAACGACGCCTGGCAGAAGCTCGGACGAAGGAGGTGAGGAGCGGGACGACGGAGGTGAGAGCTAGAGGATGTCGTGTTGAGGAAAGCTTCAGCGTGGCTCCAGAATAGAGATGAGAAGATAGAGGTGATCTACTACCGGAATGGAGATGGGAGGATAGCTCCAAGGTGACCAATGAAGGGAGATGGGAAGTTGGAGGAGTATTTGGTGGGGCAGAGGTTCGCTACACTAATAGGCACCTTGGGAGATTGAGAACAAGCTCTAACGGAGCGTTGGTAGGCTTGCTAGAGCTTGGGAGTAGGTGGGAGTAGAGTAGGTAGAGATGGCTTGGAAGGGAGGGGGTGTAGGTCCTTTTATAATGGTGGAGAAGAGGCAAAAATCGATATGGGACTTTTAGTGACATCCAGGCCGTCGCTAGAAATGTCGCTATAGGCAGCTCATGCTCGCTGGCGCCCATAGCTGGCTCTGCTGGCATGCGATGAATTACCGACGGCTGTAAGCATCGCTGTAAGTCCAGCTCATGCGTCACTGTAGTCCACCTCACGCTACGCTGGAGCCGCTGCTACCTTGCCGCGCGCGCATGCGCACCCACATGCTGGCGATGCGCGCATGCATGCCTGCGTGCCCACGCGCGCACCCGTGCTGCTGCGCGCGTGCGGAGCTGCATGCGTGTGCTGGTAGCTTGGGCTGCACCACGTGGCGCAGTCTGGGACGTCCATCTTCTTCTTGTTGTAGGGGCTACTGCAAAGGATGGATTGAGTCGATTTTTGTGCCATTAGGCTGCGATCGTCAACCCGAATCAATCCGCGTGGTCAAATTTATCATTTGAAGCTCCGAATTATGTCTCCTAGTCCCTTGGCCGTTGATCTTCCTCAGACTGCATATGGTGCTACAGTACTCCGATCGAGGCAATTTCAGAGGCGTTGGACTCTAATCGTCGTCTTGATCAGATCCATATGGTCGGATCATCAATCCAAGGCTCTAAAATAAATATCCTTCTCTCCTAACCACGAAAAGGATGCAATTAACCTAAATTATATGCAACTACTCTAAATGCAGAATGATGCATGCTATGCAATATTTATAACATGAAATGCAAATCTATGCCTAGGAAAATGCATGAATAGGCATTTTACCCTTAATAAATGTCTTTACATAAATAATCACCTATAACTAAAATGCCTAAAATTCATCTAACCTCCTGAGCTCGCTGTCAATGGCAGCTTAGGAGGAGTATATCCACCTAATCAATCATCTGAACA
The DNA here is from genome assembly GCA_037157565.1 of Thalassia testudinum. Lineage (NCBI taxonomy): Eukaryota > Viridiplantae > Streptophyta > Magnoliopsida > Alismatales > Hydrocharitaceae > Thalassia > Thalassia testudinum. The sequence goes on along the minus strand of JAZHRO010000014.1, from coordinate 121,387,357 downwards.
CCTTCACCACACTTCACTGACATGTTCTCTCCACTCAATTGAGTGAGAGAACTTCTCCTATGTTCTATCAAACTCAGACTACACTCACTGCTAATTCAATGCCTAACTTTCAGTATAATCAATAATTGAATAAATTAATGCGTTCCAGAGGTTCCTTGTGACCTTAGGAGACTTTTTAGAACTTCCATGGCATGTTTTGATGATGTTTACAATCTTTTAGCCATTGTCTGGACTCATCGGAGCTCCGACGAGTCAAAATACACTCTTTAGTCTATAGAACTCCCTCAAAAGCTCCAGATCACTTAATTGAGGCTTAATGATCATTCTCCGATATTTCATTTGAAGTTTTAAAGCCTAGAGTTAGATTTAGACCTCTATCTTCTCCAAATCCAATAGAGTTGGAGAAGACTGTTCATTAAGGTTAAGCTTGGTTTTAGAGGCTTAGAAGCATTAGATGGATGCCCTAAGGTTAGATTTGAAGATCATCTACTCAGATAGGCCTTAGTTTGTTCTATCGAACAAACTAAATTTTGGACTCAGGTGATAGACCTAATGCCCTAGGTTTCTTGGTCAAAACTTCTTTGTGAAACCTTGAACCTATTCCTAAGATCAAATAGATATGATTGAAGAGCTAATTTCATCTGAAAGAGCTCAATGATGAAAGTCAATTTTAGAGGTTCAGTGGTCAAAATTAGGTCTGACTGGATGATTCATTCACCAATTAGAGAAATTAATGAATTCAAATGACTTATGGGATGATTTTAAATAGATTAGATTCAATTTGGATGAGTTTTAATCAAGGTTTCAGAAGAATCCAATTTCTGTTCAGTTTGGGTTCATTTGAACCCAATACTGACTTTAGTGATTTTCTGATGAAATTCCAATGCATATGTTGCACAGATAGATTCCTAACAACCTTCAGAGGTTGTTGAATTAGATTCAGCTACCCTTTTGCTGTCTGTTAAGCTTTTTAGAGCTTGATTTGAAGCTCTGAAGCTTCTGCTTGAAGCTCTTAAGCTTCTTCACCTTCTAGAAGCCTTCTTATACCTCTTTCGTTCACTATTAGACACGAAATTAACTCCTGAATCTGTTCAGAACCTCATCTGAGGTCAAAGAGCATGTCTACAGTTCCTTAGACCTGTGAAGCTCATCTGTAGGCCAAAATGGTCATGACAACATCCGATCTTCACCCTTCAAATCGAAGGGTAGAATCTGTTCTCAGCATCAAATTAATGCTGCAATCCTTTAGAACTACTCTATAGCTTTCCAATGAGCTATAGCTTGCTCGATTTGGAGCTCTGAGTAGGCTTGTATCTCCAGCCAAAGTTCGGCCTGGAGGGGACAAGATTAGTCCCACATCGGTAAGATAAGAACGCACGCTATGGAATAAAAGTAAAAGGTGTAATGGGTTGTTCGGTCATTAGCGCAGGGCACATAAAGAGCATGTGTGTGTGTGTGGGTGCGTGCGGTGCACGTGCCCAGGTGTGTGTGCACCTGTGGGCATGCAAACGTGGGCCCATGAGCAGGCGTGTACATGTGGGCCTGGGAGGCTGAAGACTGTGCATATGTGATGATTGAACTAGAAATAAACCAAACGTATTAAACTAGGCTTGGACCCAGTAGGGTCTAGTCCCACCCTGAGAGGGGTGCTGCGTATCCCCGACAGATCTAAGCCGCCAACCATAAACAAAATTTTTGCTTCAAAACGTGGTTTAAATGCACAGTTGGAGAGTAAAGGAAAAGAAAGAGAAGAGAAGAGGTTAAGCAACTTAAGGAATTCAGGAGAAGAGCTCAAGAAAGCTTAAGGGAAAAACAAAGGAGAAAGGTAAAGACAAAAAGAGAGAAAGAGATGGCAGAAGAAAAAAAGAAGAATGAAGGCTGAGGAATGAAGAAGATAAATAATGTAAATCAAGAGTTTAGACGTCTGATAATTCAAGCTCATTTTAAGTCTACTAATTTTTGTATTTTATTCTAATACAATTTCTTCTAAAGCTTAATTGATATATAAGGCACTTGTACTTAATTGAATTTCTTTTCTTGCCTTAATCTTTTGTAAATGAAATGAAATTAGTAAAAATAAACATGTTTACTTCTTTTTAATAATTGATCATGTGTAAATATGGTTGTCTTATGGAATGTTCATATCTTTTAATTAAATATCCTTTGTGTAAGATTCATGATCTTAAAGTATTATAATTCTAATTCTAATTGATTAAGTAGTAATTAATACTTAGGATTAAATGGTGAATTAAGTTAAGTTATGCCTCTCAGTGAACGACCTAGACTCAATTAGTTAAAAAAGAATTAAAAATCTAAAATGTTAGGTTAGCTTGACCCTATACTACACAACCGACCTTAAATCAAGTTAGCCTAAGTTACTTTCTATTGCACTTAATTAAGCCTAATTTACTCAATTAACTTTGTTGAAGAATTAAACGAACATTTTAATGCCACCGTTGCCAATGAGGTAACTGTAGATTATATTCGTCGTTGCTATTTTTGTTTTATTTGTTTCTTTTATACTAATTAGCTTTGTTTTGTTCTATTTTCTGTCTTCTTTTCAGGGTTACCTCTGCGAGTATTCTCAAGAAAGGAGGCGGGTTTTCTTTTTTCTATTCTCTATTTTTTTGGCCATTCTAAATACCATTGTGAGTATTTCTTTATTAATCTCTAGTGTAGTTTGTATTTCTGCATTTGGTTAGTTTAAAAAATTAGAAAAATACAAAAATAAGCATACTTTCTGACTAGCAACAACATATTTTAGGCATACACTCCTAGCAGTACATATCTGCTAGTTCTTATTGCGATCTAACTCAGGAAAATTTTCCTACTATTTTTCTTGCATCAGTGGGAAAACATGCAAAAACTCACGTAGATTTCTATCTTGGAGATAATAAAGAAGACCATATTTTTGTTGAAAATACTTAAAAAGCGGTCACTTTACTTCTTTCTATCATATTTTTGAAAAAGATCAAGTAAAATGAGGTTAATAAAATTTGTGACTTAATCTGTTTGCAGAATGCATGTAGGTTTTTTCGATATTGTCTATTGCATGATATCGCGCACACAGCGAGATCACTAGAGTCACACGAGTCTGAATTTTCTACCACTCCTCTTTTCACCTCTTAGGGCTTTGGTCGAAGATCAACAATTCTGTCTCACTACTAGAGCCCCGAGGAGCCTGTAGTGAGCAATCTCGATCCTAGACCTTAGGCCTTTGAGCTTTAAGGATATGCAGTTGCGTAGACACAGGTTTAGGACGTGTATTTTAATACTGATATTATACTTGTTTGCATCCAAATTATTTTGCGTATTCTAGGACTCTCTTCTTTCTTTTGAAAGAAGAGAAAAGCCCACTTTTTCATGCTGTTTTGCAAGTCTTGTTTTTCGCTCTTTTAGTGGCGTGAGTGTGCCTTTGCACATTTTTTTTGGTTTATGCATGGGAGGTGATCCCTGAAACTGCCTCTCGTATCTCCATTGACATGTATACCTAGACCGATTGCACCTAAACAACCAATTAATTTCCCGTCTTATACATCTTTTTCTACATTTGATCCTATGGACCAATTGCAGAACCAAAATCCCGAGATCCCTTCTTCTTCTGGTAAGGGGGAGATGCTGCCTTTTGTTGCTCATGAGGCACTCCTAAACCAGAATCTCCAAATGCTCGAGCAGAATCGCCAAATTAATCTACTGACGATTACTCTCCACAATTTGCAAAATCTGCAAGCCCGTCCTCCACCTCGACCTAAGGCGAGTTTTGATATCCCTGATTTGCCGATCCCCTGTCCTAGGCCTCTACTCCGAGACTATTATAATCCATCTAATGCACAAGTAGAGCCTAATGTTAGGATTCCCATTGGGGAAAATGACCCAGAATTAAAGCCAAATATTATTGGTCTAATCCCACATTTCCATGGATTTGCATCCGAGGATCCATTTGAACACATCGAAGATCTTAAAAATCTATCTCAAACTATTTGACCTCGAAATCAAAATAGGGAAATCCTACTCATGAAGATGTTCTCCTTTAGCCTCAAGGACAAAGCTGCATATTGGTATAGAACTATTGTAAGACCAATCTCAAGTAGGGCTGAACTCGAATCTACATTTTTGAAGAAATTCTTCCCTATTGGTCGCACCAATGTTTTAAGGCGAGCTATCATGACTTTTACTCAAAACCAAGGAGAACCATTTCATGAAGCGTGGGAATGCTTTCATGAATTACAAAGAAAATGCCCACATCACGACATCCCTTGTTGGCAAGTTATGCACATCTTTATTACGGATTGCAAGAGGGCATTCGCAATCTAGTCGATGCCTCTTGTGGAGGGAATTTTCTAAATTGCAATGCAGAATCTACCTCAAAACTATTTGAAGGGATGGCGGAAAACTCGATCAATAATGCATCCATGTCTTAATTCACGTAGGGCACCAATACAACACTTCAAAATCCGCATAAGGGCATTCACGAGATCGGAAATCCATCCAATTCCAAGGATTTAGAGATTATTGTAGAAAAACTGAACAAAGTCGACATTGTAACGAAGCATCTCGACGATGTTCGAAATACGATGAAATCTCTTACACCTCTACTTGCTACGCAAAATACCACGCATTTACCTGTTTCGCAAATTCCCACGTGGAGGGAATTTGTGAATAATCGGGATTCTAGAGATCCATCTTCCTTGGGTTTTCTATCTACTCCTGCACCAACCCAAGGATGGACCTTTTTCCCACAATCTTTCCCACCCTTTTCCCCACACTTTCCTGTTGCAGAAAGCATGTCATATCTTTTTGGTTTACTTGCCATCCAAGAAAACATTCCAAGATCAAATCCTTATTCTAATACCTATAATCCTGGATGGAGAAGCCACCCAAATTTCTCTTGGGCTGATCAAAATCAAAGACCAATTTATCTAAATCAGACCCACCTAAACCCACCTCCATTGCCTTCTCAGCAACCAAATGAGAGGCCTAATTCCACGAGTATGTAGAATTACTCTGGGCCGAATAGAGATTCACAGCTCGACCAGATTTTACGAGCTGTTATAGAGTCAGTGACAAAATGCTAAAGCTCTTGCTGAGATTCAAAGGCAATGTAAGGTAGAATTAGCTGATTTACGAAATCAGATCATGTTTTTGGCTGTCACATCAACCAGGTACTCTTCCATCTCAGCCAATTCCAAATCCTAGGAATCTGCAAAACCCTAGGTAACATCAGGGACATGTACATTTCATTAATCAAGCCTTTGATTTTAATCAAAACCCATCCTCTATACTTCTTGAAAATAATCCACCAAACCTGCATCAATAGCCTTTATTGTATCAAAATGACCCACCTATTATTGAGAATCATAATTGACTTCGCTGGTCTTCTGAACTTGGTTGGAATCATTTTTCAGATTGCCTCAATCTTTGCTATTTTACATCTCAACCTAAATCAGATCTAATCTTTACAAGATTCACTTTGATCTTTCTAAGATTTCTCACGGGGATTTGATTTTGGTTCTGCGAGATCTATTTTAGGCAATTTCAGGATGAGTTTTACCCAGGTGGTTTAATCTATTTTTCTATTTTCTTGAAGCAATTCTTTCATAAGTCCTTTGTTTTTACTATGCATATTCTTTTTAGGCGTTCTTTACTAGGGTTTACGCCTAGCTGAAGGCATAAAACTTAACCCTTGTATATAGTTGTTTCCTATTTTTTACACTTTTCTCCTCCTATAGACTTGAATCTATATCTGATTTCTCACTTCATTCTACACTGATTACCTTCACTTAGTCCGACTGACCACTCTGACCTTTGGCCTGAATAGAAATCGTCTGCATAGAGATCTTTGATCTCCTCTATCCGACTCCTTCCATCACCCTACACTAAGTGTAATATTTTTTTCACCCTTCTTACAATGAGGATATTGTAAAATCTTGGCTTGAGGGGTGTAAAGTGAAATTTTCACCTCAAGTGTATTTGTAGAGAAAATAAAAAAAGACATAAAAATTAAATATCCATGAAATTAAAAAAAATGGAAATGCCAAAAATTAAAAAAAATTTAAAAAAATAAAAAATACAATAAAAAATTGAAAAATTTTGAAAAAAATCATAAAAATTGGAAAATTTTAAAAAACATAAAAATAAAAATATATCAATATAAAAATTTGAAAATTACAAAATCATAAAAATAATAAAGGGATTTTATATCTATAATAAAGAAAAGAAGAAAAAGAAGAAGATATAAAAGATATTTATACTTATATTAGTAATTAAGAGCTTAATTTTTCCTTCAGTCAGAAATCAAAATATAAATATATATTGTAAAAAGTATTTTATAAGAGCATTAAATCATTATTTAGATTTTTATTTGTAACAATTTTCAGTACACACTCTTGTTTGCGAAATATTTAAACAGGATTTTATTTAAGTTAGAATTTTAAACCATAAAAGATTTGTTTTTCTATTCTTTAACCTGAAATAAAGTAACTAAGGTGTATTAAGTTCAAAACTTAAGTTTTGGAATTAAATTGTAACTTTTTAATCAATTAAACTAAGTAATCCTTTTGCTTTTTGAATATTTATTTTTATCATCAAGTTAAGTAAAAAGGTCAGATATTCCGAATTAGTTAAGTAAAGAGTTAGTAGAATCTTAGTCTTAAGGTCTATTAGGCTATAGTTAGCTTAATCAACTAAGGACATTCAGCTAGACTTGGTGAGTTATGTCTTGACAGATCATGTAGGAGGAAACTAAAAGTTTAAAGGACCCGAGAGTGAATGACTTTGCTATCGAAGCTATTGTTTGAGAGCTAAGTAACCTAAGCGTCAAAAATTCACACACATAGAGTTATCTTGTTGGCATCTGAGATAGCGAAAATGCAGAGGTTAAGAGATCGATTCTAAATCCTCTTTAGTCTAAGGATTTCCGCAGGGCAGCTCTTGAAAGGGTGAAGGATATGCCACTCACCTAGAAAAAGGATTTGGAGTATAATGTTTGTAAGAAAAAGGAGAAGGGGGAGAAAATAGAAATAAAAAAAAATAAAAATAAAATAAAACACCATGTAGTTAAGTACCTCATTACAAATGGGTACTTATGTAGTTTTTCCACTAAATAAAGCATTTCGGTAAAAATGGATGCTACCCTTCCTTCCATCAAATAAAAGAACACCTCGCTACATATGGGTGTTCCATCCTATAAAAAATGTTGAAAAAAATTATGGAGATAAAAATTAGGAATAAGAGACCCAGTGGTCCACCGGGGAGATATACATAAAAAGTGTTAACCTCAGGATAGAAAACTGGTGAGGAGAAAGCAACCAAACCTGAGTAAGGCCAAGCCAAAGGCTTGAATTGGAATAACCTGGATTGGAAATTGATGCCTTAAGATGTGGATTTTTGCAAATTTGGATGCCTTTAGGACAATTCTCTTCACAAGCACGGATTCTTTAAAATCATAGCTACTAAACCTTTGTAGTGGATAGTGAAGCCTAAGAAATTGGGTTTTGAGGACTTACAGTTGAGGCCTAAAGGAGAAAGATTGACAAAACCTTAGGTCTAGAAGTCTGTCCTAGGTATTGTAGGCTAGCAGATTAGGGTTTTACTACTCTAAATTTGATTAATGATGAGTATCTAGCTAATTTGCTAAAACTTAGATTGACAAAAATCAGATTTCATAAACTTAAGGATTAACTTAAGTTTACTGAGTTTTTGAGTTAAAATTTAATTTCCAATTCTTATGTTTTGTTTTCTTAAAACATTTTGAATTCTGAGTTTCTAGGGTTTAGAATGTTTACAAAGAATAAGTGGGCTTTTGGGGTTCTAATTTTTAATAAAATTCCCGTAAAAAAAAACTCTATTTTTAATAGAGTGTGTTTTGAGAAGTTGTTTGAATTATAACTCTAAGTAAGGAGATTCCCTCAGAATGCTCTGTATTTATGGATACTTATTCATATATACATAAAATTTTTTTAAAAAATGAATATTGAAAAATTATGACCTAAGCATTCCTCTACTTAGCTTTTATTTCTATTAATTTAAACCCAACTATTTAAATCATCATATTTCTAGTTAATTTTGCTAGGGACTAGCAAAACTTTAGCGTGGGGGTATGATGAGAGGCTTATCATGACTTCTAATTACCCCGAATTAACTAGTCTTCCTAGTTAATTAGCTAGGAATATGTAAATATATGGGTTAATTAGAGAATAATTGATAAAACATTAAAGGACCCTAAAATAAGTTAAAAATGCTAAATTATTAGCCAATTAATATTATTACTAATTTAATTAATAAATGGACTCGAAATATCAGCAACTATTTATCTAATTAATGTGTTAATTAACTTAAGCATAACTTATAACTAAGTATGTAATAACGTAACTTTACTTAATTAGATAAATTAAGCTAAAAAGGTCAAAAACATAAATCCAAGGTTTAAATATAATATTTGTCTAATTCATAATCGTATATAAAAGGTTGAAAAAGATTTAAATTAAAATAAACCTTGAAAACCATAATTTACATTTTAGTCCTTAAGTTTTATTTCAATCAAGTCCTTCTTCTTCACTTAGATCCTTAGTTTTCATTGCAGTCAGGTCCCTATAAACATCTTCTTCCACTTCATTTCTTCTTCAGCCTCTTTGACGACTGACGACAGGAGGTATCTTTACTCGGCAATCACCGTCCAACTGACGTCTGCCCATCCTTGCCAAGCTCCTGGAGCTTGCGCTCACCGTCCTCATTTCATCCATCAGTCTGGATGATGCTTGAATCCTATTTAGGGCATGAAGTTAACCTCACCAATGTCAGAGAAGACGCCAGTGGTTACTTCACACCTAGACTTCTTTTCGTCCAGATTCACCCTCCTCCTCAGTCGCTGCAACCTATAAATACCCCTCCACCTCTCCGATTTCAAGAGGTTAGCTCCTTTCCCTCTTCCCCCACTGATCTAACAGATAGACTATTCGTCAACTACCTCCAGCAACCTCTCACCTCTCCTTCGGAGCTCCTCTGCACAAGGAACTTGTCTCTCTCACCTCCTCTTCCTCTTCAGATGGTCGTGACAGGACCTGGAGCATCAATTCTTCTTCCTTGCTGCCTTCAACTTCTCGTTGGAGCTCTTCCCAACATCCTCTGATATCTTCCTCCGTTATGAGCCATCGATGGAGATCCTCTGCCCCCTTCGTCCAGGTAACAGTAGATTAGCATCTTAGGTAAGTTTAGATTAGTTAGATTAGTTGATTAGGTAGCTTAGGGTAGTTGTTGTAAATGATTTTTCACTGTCTTCCTCAGCTTCGACGAGTTCTTTGAGCTTGACTGGAGCATTCTTTTGTCTTTTTATTTCACTGATCACCTTTCTTAATCCTCCATGATCATCTCTAACACCTTAATTCCTTGATTTTAACACCTAATCGCCTAATCCATCTCCATCTTCACCAGCTGCTTCCACTGTCCAGGGCAGAAGTATCCGAGGGTAATTCACCTCTACTAGGGCCCTCCATCACTTAATCATCATTCAAGGGCCCCAATCCTCACCTTAATTTTATTAATAATCACCTATAACTAAAATGCCTAAAATTCATCCAACCTCCTGAGCTCGCTATCAATGGCATCTCAGGAGGAGTGTATCCACCTAATCAATCATCTGAACACCTTCACCACACTTCACTGACATGTTCTCTCCACTCAATTGAGTGAGAGAACTTCTCCTGTGTTCTATCAAACTCAGACTACAGTCACTGCTAATTCAATGCCTAACTTTTAGTATAATCAATAATTGAATAAGTTAATGTGTTCCTAAGGTTCCTTGTGACCTTAGGAGACTTTTTAGATCTTCCATGGCATGTTTTGATGATGTTTACATTCTTTTAGCCATTGTCTGGACTCATCAGAGCTCCAGCAAGCTCCAGTGAGTCAAAATGCACTCTTCAGCCTATATAACTCCCTCAGAACCTCCAGATCACTTAATTGAGGCTTAGTGATCATTCTGCAGTATTTAATTTGAAGCTTTAAAGCCTGGAGTTAGATTTAGACCTCTATCTTCTCCAACTCCAGCAGAGTTGGTGAAGACTGTTCATTATGGTTAAGCTTGGTCTTAGAGGCTTAGAAGCATCAGATGGACGTCCTAAGGTTAAATTTGAAGATCATCTACTCAGATAGGCCTTAGTTTGTTCTGTCAAACAAACTAAATTTAGGACTCAGGTGACAGACCTGAAGCCCTAGGTTTCTTGGTCAAAACTCCTTTGTGAAACCCTGAACCTATTCCTAAGATCAAATAGAGATGAATTGAAGTGTTAATTTCATCTAAAATAGATCAATGATGAAAGTCAATTTTAGAGGTTTAGTGATCAAAATTAGGTCTGACTGGATGATTCATTCACCAATTAGAGAAATTAATGAATTCAAATGACTTCTGGGATGATTTTAAATAGATTAGATTCAATTTGGATGAGTTTTAATAAAGGTTTTAGAAGAATCTGATTTCTATTCAGTTTGGGTTCATTTGAACCCAATACTGACTTTAGTGATTTTCTGATGAAATTCCAATGCAAATGTTGCCTAGATAGATTCCTAACAACCTTCAGAGGTTGTTGAATTAGGTTTAGCTGCCCTTTAGTTGTCAGTTAAGCTTTTCAAGGCTTGATTTATAGCTCTGAAGCTGCTGCTTGAAGCTCTTAAGCTTCTTCACCTTCCAGAAGCCTTCCTGTACCTCTTTCCTTCACCATTAGACATGAAATTAACTCCTGAATCTGTTCTGAACCTCATCTAAGGTCAAAGAGCATGTCTGCAGGTCCTTAGACCTGTGATGCTCATCTGTAGGCCAAAATGGCAGTGACAACATTCGATCTTCACCCTTCAAATCGAAGGGTAGAGTCTATTCCCAGCATCAAATTGATGCTGCAATCCTTTAGAACTACTCTAGAGCTTTCCAACGAGCTATAGCTTTCTCGATTTGGAGCTCTAAGTCGGCCTATGTCTCCAACCAAACTTTGGCCTGGAGGGGACAAGATTAGTCCCACATCGATAAGATAGGAATGTGCACTATGGAATAAAAGTAAAAAGTGTAATGGGTTGTTCGGTCGTCAACATAGGGCGCATAAAGAGCATGTGTGTGTGTGTGGCTACCATTTGCTCATAAGCCTTGGCAGATAAAAGATCTCCCATCCATCTATATGTGTCAGTACCACCCACCTACTTGAAAGCTTACAGATCTTGTAGCAACCTTGATCTCTCGCCCCATGCGTGGTTCCCCTCTCTGCAACTCGTGTCCAGTATCTCACATCTATCCACATCTTCATTCTAAAAGTCAACAACTTGGGCCTCTCTGTCAGCAACAAGACCATAGACACATGGGTATTGTTGGTGGAGCAGTCTGAACGATGACCACTTTTCCAACCAAAAAAGGAAAGACCGACCATCCCCACAAACTAGCTAAAACAAGTTCCAGTTCTCTTTCATAGCTGCTACAATCTAACTCTAGAAAGGTGACACCTTGATAGGAAAAGTCTACTACTGACTGAATGTAATTCACCCATATATCCCTCTAACCAACTCAGCCCATAGCTTTCTCTCCCCTTTAAAAATTTTTGTTGTCCATTTCAACAATAACGAGTCATCAAACTCCTTCAGGGACCTAACTCCCAGCCCCCCTGCTCCTTGGGAAGGCACAAATTGTCCCATTTTATTTGTTGGAAGAATCGCCCCTTATGTTTCATCCCTTTCCAAAAGAAGCATTTCCTCATTATATCCAAACGCTTCCAGATTGCTTTTGGAGCTTTGAATATAGAATAAATGAAGACCTGTGTCGCTATGATAACTAAATTCAAGAGGATCAACCTTCCCCCTTTGGATCGGTACCTACTACTCCAGCACTCCACCTTCGCTGAAATTTTCTCAAATAAAAGGCTCCAATCACTCCATCTTCCCACTCCTCAAGAGATTAGTGTATACAGCATCTCTGATATTTGGTGGCACACATCTCCATTTGTTCCAAAACATACAAGAGAAGATTTTTCCCCATTCAGTTTCAATTCTGGTAACTCCCAAATATAGACACCATATGATAGAGGATACATGCTTCCCGTACACCACCCTCTACAAAAAACACGGTATCATCTGCGTATTAGAGCATTGAGACCATGGCCTACCTATTTGAGAGAGCATACCCCTTGATCATACCCACTTCCAACAACTTGAAGGTAAAGCGAGCAAAAGTATCCATTGCAAGATTGAAGATCATTGGTGACAAGGGGTATCCCTGCCTAACCCTGCATCTGGGTTGAATCCATACACCACATGGTCTACCATTGATAAATGGGGAAAAAACAGAGGTAGTGATGCATCTCTTCATCCATCTAATCGATATGATTGGAAAGCCTCTTCTATTGAACACCTCCCACAAATACGGCCAAGAAACTGAATCGTAAGCTTTACTAAAATCAACCTTCCACATGAAGGCCTTAGTCTTCCTCCTACTCCACCCTGCCACCATTTCTTATGCCACAATAAAAGATTCATGTAGTAATCTATTCGGTCGGAAAGCCGATTGAACAGGAGATATCAACCCCTACAGCACCACTCTAGGTTAGTTTGCTACAACCTTGCTTATTATTAAGTAAATAGAGTTTGACAGTGCAATTAGCCTAAACTCATTGAATCGCTCAGCCCTAGGCTTCTTAGGCAGCAAAAATAAATAGGACCTGTTCAGTTTATAAAGGCCACTATTCCCCTGTTGGAATTTCTGGACCACCTCCATTACTTCCCCCCTCACCACCCACCAAAATTCCTTGTAAAAGAATACTTGGAAGCCATCTAGTCCTGGGGATCCTTCAATGTTGAGGTCATTGATAGCATCTGCTACTTTCTATTCAAAAAAAGGAGCTATCAAGCTGTCAGCCTGCCCATCATCAACCCTGGGATAATCCATTGTCACCACTCACAAAGCACCTTCGACTAGGGCAGTAGAAACACCATAGAAATAGGTAATTGTAGCGGCTCGAATAACTACCATGGATTAAGCCTTTAGTCTCCTAAAAGAATGGATGATATGAGATTCATAACCCTCCTCGAGCTAGCAGCCATGTGGAAAAGCTTAGTATTGGCATCACCCTCATGCAACCAAAGTTGTCGAGATTTCTCTCGCCAATCCATTTCCCTCTTTAAATCCTCTTCTAACACCACTTCTTGCATTTGTTTCTGCTGCTACAGTTCAATTTCAAACATAGAACCAGCTACTTCCTTCTCATCCAGCACACACAGCATAGCGTGAGCCTCCATTCTCCTTTGCTCACATACCACCTGAACTGTCAGTTCATACTCCATATTTTTTAGGCCAACCAACTTCGCAGCAAGCCGTGACATCATAGATCCTAAGGCTTTCTTCTTTTCCCACCAATTGGCAATCATGTCTTTACAACCTAGCTCCCTCAACCAAGATCTTCTAAACTTGAAATATGAACCCACTGAAATTCCCTCTCCACAGTCCTAGATCAGCGACGTGTGTTCAGAAAATGGCCTCACTTGCCAAGCCACTGAAGATAAGTGAAACCTCTCCAATAAGCTCGAGTTCCTGAAGAAATGATCAATCTTGGAGATTTGGCCATTGCCATTACGCCAAGTGTACTCCACTCCTGATGAAGCATATTCATTAAGACCCATGTTCTGAACTGCCATCTGAAAGCCAAGTGCAGACTAATCCACATGCCTACTCGCTCTATCTTGTCTTGAAAGAGTGCAGTTGAAGTCCCCACCTATTAGCCATGGATTATCACCAATTCCATCTACTCTCTCCATTAGTTCAGATCACAAGTCATTCCTCCTGCTGGCATTGCTTGGCCCATATACCCTTGTGACAAACCAAAAACTCCCATTATGGACTGACTGCAACCTACATGTAACACTGAATTCAGATTTCAGTACCTCTGTCATTTGCAACTTTGCAACCTTCCACCAAATCGACATGCTTCCTGATTTGCCTTGAGCCCCCATAGTATCAATCTCCACATTCCCATTTTGTAACAACAGTCTCCATAAGCTATGCCCATCCTCTTCGATATGTGTTTCTTGCAATAAAATGCAGTCAACATTCCATTCACACATATATCTTGCAAGGGAAGCTCTCCAGAAGTCATTGTGTAACCCATGAACATTCCATGATAGGATCCTCATCTTGTTTCTAAGTTCCCCCTCCTCGAGCCTCCATTAGTTCACACTGCACCAATTGCTGTTGCAATCGCACTTACTTCCATCCCCACCCTGTCAACATCTTTTCTTCTTCGCAGCTTGTATGAAGATTTGATAAGCACCCCTTTCCCTTTATTTTTAGATCCAACATCATATTCAAATCCTTTTGATGCATCAAAAGAAAAAGGGGTATCCACAATTACATTTTCAACCTCATTCCTAGCACCCTCAATTGGTACAGCCATCTGAGAACCCATCTCTCTCGCCATATCATCATCGTGGACCATGTCCCCTGATTCGTTCACCAGGCCCCCTCCATGTTCTTCAGGATGGTGATCTTTCCTATTTGTTGTCACTGGCATCTCCTCCATGGTATTCCTTCTCCTCTGTAGTTGATCCGGCCTATTATTGACGACCTCTATGAAAGCTTTTTCTATTGGCTGGTCACACAAAAGAATGATCTTCTCAAGTAAAGATCCACTGTGAACAAAGTTTACATTTGCCTAAATTGCCCTCCCATCACCTTCTCCAAGCATAATCTTTGTACCTTCCTCCATCTCTGCAAAGCTCCTAATCATCTTTGCCACCACCACATTGGTTCTCAGATGTAGTGGCAATCCTGTGATCTCCAACCTTCCTTGTCTAAAGGCTACCTTCTGTGGAGGACGCTCTGCCAACGCCCCATCAAACGGTGATACAAATCTCCACATCACAGTAATGTTCTCAGAAACACTCATTCGAAAATGAAAGATCGCCGCATCAATCATTCAAACCAAAGACCACAAACTAGGATGAGCCCAAGGTTGCAATCTTCCAATTCAACGAATTTAGGGCTAAAGAACTCACCAGTTGACGAAGCTGATCAATAGATGGCACCCTTGTCATTATCTCCCTAATCAAAGCACCTCATAATACCATCTCTATGACATGAATGTCTTCAGAATATGGGACCTCCACATTAAGAAGTGCCCAAACAACATGAGAGGGGGAGGCAGTAGAACCCCCAATCCCTTCTGCCATATGTGTGGAGGAGGTTGTAAACCCTTTCCTCGACCCTTCTGTATCTATCCCCTTGTACACGAATCTCTCTTATGGCCTTCCCCACCACACACTACACAGATAAGAGGCCCCCTGCATGCTGCCACCATGTGCCCTCTCCCCTTGCACTTGAAGCATAGAATCTCCCCATTACTCACCCAATGCGTAGCCCTCATGGAGACCCCCTCCCTCTCTGATCATCCTTGCACTTCCATCTTTTCGACCTCCAAACCTCCCAGCCCTTATCATCCCTCCCACTGCCAAAGCCCCAAGTACCAAGTCGCCCCATCCTCTCTTTCATTTGCCTTAATTTTAATGTAGTTTCAGAGCTTAATAGAAGTAATTAACATAATAATAGGGCTAATAACTTAATTAACATTTTTGCATACAATGAATGTGAGTAGCATTAAATTGTGCATGCTTACATATTGTTACATATTTATTCAATGTATGCAGGTAATGCAGGTTTAATGGAATCTTATTATTGTATTTGCATGGAGACGAGAAATCAAATTCATAACCTCATTTTTTTTTTCTTCCCTCGTTCCCCCCAATCCCCTCTATTCTTGTTCAAAGAAAAAAAATAGAGATAAAATCTCACACACACACCTACGTATCCTCCAACTTTCGTCCACCTTACGTACTTTGTTACTGCACCCCCTCCCTCTCTTTTTCCCTCTCACACTCACACTGAAGGCTAAAGGCAAAAACCAACCAATTCCCACTCCCACCTTACTCTCTCTCCCTCTCCCTCTTAAACTCCACCTTCCTCCTCTCCTTTTTACAATATTTTTTTCCCTTCTCCTTCCCTACATGAAACACAACCACCATCGCACCACCAACATCACCCAACACTATCATCCTCAGCCATCACCTCCAGTGCCAGCATCTCCCCCTCTTCTCCTTCCTCGCTAACAGTCATGCAATCCACAGCCACCACCACCACCGCTACCTCCTTCCCTCCTGGTGGGAATACCATCATGAGCCATAACTAGCTCAATTTGGTCCAATAAAGTTGATAAAATCTACTACTTAACCTTCAGGGGGTCCTAAGTGCTTAATATTCTATTTTGAGAAGAAAAGATGATAACATGGCTATTTCTTCAATTTTACCTTCCTATCACAAATAAATTATAACCATGGGTTATGCCACAAGTTTATTAAAGGTCATATGGTCATTAATGTCTAATAAGTGGGTCCATGTAGACAGAAATGGGGTTTCACGTATTTCAGGAATTAATGGAATTTGAAACCCTAAAAATAGACCTGCTTAATGAAATGAGGTTCTATTCATGATAAAATTCACCTAAACCTTCTATAAATCATAGAAAAATATTCTATAAGGTTTGGTATCTTTAATTTGACCATTGGAACCCATTTCGACCTAAAACAGAGTCTTAAACAGACAATTGCCCTAATTTGGGTTTTTGTGTAATTTACCTAGTCAAACTTTATCAAAACATAAATTCAACTTCACCATTAAATTCCTTGGGTCCAAATTAGGTTTCTACCAAAATTTGGGCCAAATCAGAGATCATCTTGGCAAAGTTTGCATTTTGGTCCAGTCTAACTCTTTTCTCTTACACACATGCACCTAACTTTCAAATTCTTTACAAATAGCTCCCCAACTTCTTTATCTTCTTTGCATATTAGTCCTTACCACCATTGGAGGTCAACCGACCTCCAGGAAAGCCTTTACCAGACCAAATCCTACTCTATTGGAAATCATATCCCACCAAATTTGGAGGGATTGATGTTACACTTAGACAAACCTTTTGGGACAGATCCTAACTCCTTAACTCTTTGATTCATGCGTGCGAATGCATGAAATCAATGGGTGTTTCTTTATTTCCTAAAGAGCACATCCGAGCTCTTTCCTTATCTAGGGCCTTCTTTTGAGTTCGATTTAAGCCCTAGAACCCCTACCTTACCTCCTTAGCAAGTTCTAGCAAGTCAAATACCTCTACTTCTCTTCCTTCGGTCACTGAACCTCTGCTCCGAAGACCTCTCTCCATCCTCCTCTTCCTACCATCCAACCATCAAATTGGACGATCGACAATCTTCCCCTCTTCATTGTGGACATTGCCAACCAAAGCACAACCGCCATCTCTGCCTCCTGCTTTGTCACCACCTCACCGTCTTCATCTCCTTCTCCATCTCCGGTCAAGCCACAATAGGAGCACTCCAGCGTTCTTCCTCATTCCTAAGCCCCTCTATCTTTTCCTCTATCCCTCTACAACATTTCCCCCTCACCTACACTTGTAAACGACCACCGCACCGCCCTCCCACACTTCATCTTCTTCACGGCCGGCAGGACTCCGGCAAGTTCGCCCGGCTTCCATTGACCACCAAATCACCTCGCACCAACTCCCTAAGCTTCACCACTCTATGCTCAACTAAACTCCACAGGAAATGGAGGAGTTCACTCACTCATATACTCCATAGAACACAACACTCCACGCACACCTTCTTCAAACTCGCTCTGCCCACGCACACCATGCAGCCACCGCCGTTGACTTCTCCTCACCAAGGCGAATCTTTTGAACTTGTCTGACGCAGCCATAAGGCTATATTTTTGCTTTTCAAATCTGACCGGAGCACTATCGTCGCCTCCACCTTCTCTGGCTCGGTTCATGACGTACAGACCGTGTTCTTCAGTGCTATCTGCTCCAGGTGCTACAGACACCTTCCAACCATCCCTTCAAGACTACAATTAACGACGCACGAGTCATATTCAACTCCAATCTGAGGCTTCATCATCTGCTGCCGTGTGAAGGAATGAAGCGGGTGGAATAGTCCCACCTCGTGAGTTGCTGAAGCTGCGACCGTGCATAAGTTAATTTTGTGCCTTAGCTCGGTTGCCTCTGAGAGTACCGGGGTGAGGTCCCGCACACATGCTCTATGCACGTGCCCTCTCCCGCACTCACGCCACGCAAATTTGGACCTTGGTTCGATTACCAGGCTACTCGTGTCCGGTCTGGTTTGCATGATTCTGAGAGAAAAGGAAGGAAAGAGAGAGAGAGAGAGGGGGGGTTTTGCCCTCTACTACTCTCTACACTTAGCAAATTTGAGAGGCCTTCGCCTCTGTGCTGTTGTACTGTGCTTGTGCCTCTCACTAAGGCTTGAAGGAGAAAAGCGACCTTTGCCTCTGTTGCTAGTTCTAGGGTACTGTTGCATTATTGAGATACTTAACTGATGTGGAATATTGGTTGATAGTTATTGTTGATACATTTGATATATTTGAACTTAATTAAAAGGGTTAATTGGTGATTCAAATCACCATTTTAGCCCATCATTTTTTCATATTGTTACTTGAATTAATGATATATCATTCTTGAATCAATTTTGGTTGTAATTGCTTATATCTTTTACTTAAAATTGTTATCTTGAGATTGATTTGCTACTTGCTCCCTACATTTGACCTCAAGTATAAATTTATTTGTTTTCGTGCTTTATCGGCTATAGTACAACGTATCAATTTAAAACCTGGTTTAGAGTGACAAACATTTTGGCACCTTTGCTGGGAAGCAAGGTGCAATTTGATCTCTTGATTATAAGTCCTGACTTGATACTAACTTGATTTATCTCTTTTGGTTGTGATTTGTGTAGGGATTTAGCCAAGGAACAAGATCAACTGCACAACAGCCACTCCAGAGGTAGGTAAACCACGAATCCATCTTTGTTAAGCCCCTTATTCTAAAAAGATTAAAGAGAAAATAAATCAATTAGGACCAACTTGTATGCTATTTTTAGATTAATCATCACAAGTTGCCAAATTTGATACATTTTTAGAAATGTCCCAAACTTGATTCTTGCACTTGTTAAGGGATTTAAGACACCTAGGGCTACCACCTTCTTGATTGAGCCCTAGGTACTAGATTTGGAATTAATTGATTGACCAATTAGAGCCAGTTAGGGTTTCCATTATAGGGTTCTAGAGACACACTTTCTTAAAAAAAATTCAATCTTCCCAAACTTTGTGTCCTAAGCCTTGATTGAACTTACCTAAACAATCAAACCATAAGAATTAAGCTCTAGATCTCACTTGTCCTAAAAAGTGGGACCTAATAATCAAGGACAAATCAGGTGAAGTTGACCCACCTTGCGGGGTCAACCAATCTTCTAATTAGGTCACCACTCACAAAAACATCTTAAAGTTCAAGTGAAATCCTAAGCACCCACGCTCTAAACTTACAATTGGTAGACTTAAGAGGTCAACTTATCCATTCTGGTCTACTTGGACCCTTAGTGACATGGAAGTCAGGTGGGAGAAAAGTTGTAACCTATGGGGGAGCTCTACTGTGTAGGGGTCTTCGCAGGACTCTCCCTTCCTGGCTACCCAGGTAATTCTTAGGTGAACGACTTTTTGATCTAGGGGTATCATCTTCCCCAAACCTCTATAGTCATCCAAAGACACTTAGGTGTCTTGATTGGGTCCATCACACCTATCCCTCATCATCGCCATCGGTGCATGTTTGGGAGGAGGTCCCTAAGACCACCCTTGAGGCCTCCATTAGCTATTCACTCTCGTCGAGGCCAAGCCTCAACTTCCCTGTTCATGCAACAACCCGACATGATCGATATCTCTTCTGATTCATCTAAGCTTAGATCTCCTTCATCCATAATCATGGAACACCCAACAGAAGAAGAAAACAAGTTCCAAAATTAGCTTCAGTGCCTTAACGATCTATTCTAGGCCTTTATGAATTCACCGCAACATCCTATGATGAGAGATCATTACAATCCTGTTGTGGTGGCGATCAAGCCTTGAGTCCAAATCCGTACTGGAGGTCCTAATAATGAACTCAAGCCCAACATGACTCATGCTATTCCTAAATTTCATGGGCTTAATTCCAAAGATCCCTTCCAGCATATCAAGCAACTCAAGCATTTGGCTAAGACCTTCGGGTCAGAAGCTTAAAATCGAGATATCTTGCTCATGAAAATGTTCTCCTCTCTCATCGACAAGGCTGCTTATTGGTACCAAACCCTAACTCATCCAATCAACACATGGGTTGAACTACAATTCGAGTTACTGAAAAAGTTCTTCCCTATTGGTCAGACAAATGCTTTGCAGCACCAGATCACACATTTCACGCAGCAGGTAGGAGAATCGCTTCATGAGGCATGGGATCGCTTTTTAGATCTAATGCGAAAGTGCCCCCACCACGGAGTTCCTAAATAGGAATAAGTCCAGTCTTTTTACTAGGGACTTCACAAGGATATTAGATTATTCGTCAATGCAACCTGTGGAGGAAACATCATGGGTCAACATGAAGACACCGTGTTGGAGATTCTCGAGAACATGTGCAAGAACTCCATCAATAATGAATCCATGGGCATGTTCGACCAGACGAATGCCCTTGCATTGACGAATCTGCAGGGAGTACATGAGATGCAGGGCTTGTCCTCTTCCGTCAACTTGGAGTTAATGGCTAGTCTCCTAGACAAGGTCTCGATCATTGAGAAGAAAGTGGATGAGCTGACTCGTCCTTTGTAGAGGGCCACCTCTGCACAAAACTCGTTCACACAACCACTCTCTGGGAGGGAGGCTGTGCATAACATCTACCACTGATCTTCTAAAGGGATGGATCCATACCCACCCCCGTCTAATCTATGGTTCAGAGGAAACTTCGGATCCGCTTACTCTAGTTTGGGAAACTCTAAACCCTCGTCTTCTGATTTCTTCGAGGTTCCTCAGACTTGGGAGGACCTCAACGCCATCTAGAATGATCCTTTCTCAAACACCTACAACCTAGATGGATAATCATTCTAATTTCATGTGGTCAAGGAACAATCAAAATCAGAGACCTTAATATCAGCCTCGACCACAAGTTTCTCATCCATATCAATCGCCTCAACCTTGGCCCAACCCAACTTACCAAAACAGGCCAACTCAAAAAGATCAAATGACTCTTATTCTTCAGACTCTGGATGACATTCAGAAAATGAATGTGGTTATGCAAAAATAGCACAAAGACGAGATCACAGAGGTTCGCAATCAACTTGCCCAGATGGCAAATCCCCACCAACTTGGTGCACTCCCTTCGCAACCTCTGCCCAATCCAAATAACATGCCGAACCAGGGGCACGTTATGAACCCGACTCAAGGCTAGTCTCACTACATCTATCAAGCCCCTTCTACTCCATCACTCGATGGGATGGAGGCTTCGAGATCATACATGGGTTATCAACAACAACCGCCTCTTTTGCCTACCCTAAAATAGAACTAGGCAGGACTGAACTTTGTTACCACCCGTAGTGGTAAAACAACTTAGGACCCACCTTACCCGAGCCACTCTAAGCCTGATAGTCAAACCCAAACCCTAGGTTGGTCATCCAAGATACCCCTATCCCAAATCAAGAACCTAGACCAATTCTAGAGGAACCGACAGAGGTTTCATTTTCAGACGCCTTGACCAAAGGAAAGAGGAAACCCAAACCCGTTGCTCTCGAGTAGAACCTGGTCAAGCTCTTTAAGTAGGTCCAAATAAACATCCCGTTGATGGATGCAATTCGCCATGTACCGGCTTATGTGAGATTTCTGAAGGACATATGTACACCTAATCATAAGTCACGAACCAAAGGCAAGAATCCAATCGTACTATCAGAGTAAGCCAGCTCCATCATTTTGAGCAGACTCCAACCTAAGGCAAAAGACCCTGGTACCCCTCTGATTTCTTGCAAGATCGATGATTTAGAGTTTGATAGAGCCCTTTTAGACTTAGGAGCTTCCCATCAATTTGATCCCTATATCCCTACTAGATCATTTCGTGGAGACTAAGCTAAAATCGACTGAGGTGACTCTATAGTTAGTTGACCGATCGATCAAGTCACCTAGAGGAGTTCTCGAGGATGTTCTGGTTCGGATCCACAATTTCTACTTTCCTGTGGACTTCATTGTGTTGGATATGGAGACTCTTGAGAATCTGAGGAATACACCGATTATATTAAGCAGACCCTTCCTAGCGATAGCTAGGGTGAACATTAATTGCGAAGAGGGCCAGATTGAATTGAAATTCGGGAACAAGATGCTAAAAATTGATATATTTAAGGCCAAGAAAGGAATTAACTGTGGGGCAGTGGAACAAGTATGCGACAATCAGTTTTATGGTTGAAGACACATTTCTCAAGGATGACCCGATTATCCCTGATCGTCAGCCACAAGCCAATCATACCCTGCAGATAGAGCCTAGCACTGATCTAGACCCACCCATAGCTTCCACCTTTTCTTCTGAGGCCCATCCAGACTCGCCTACTACTGCTGATAATCCCATTATGGAACTAAAGCCTCTTCCTGATAATCTAAAATATATCTTTTTGGGTTCCGATCAGACGTTCCCAGTGATTATCAATTCCCACATCACCTCTGATCAGGAAACACGCCTGATTTCTATCCTCTAGCAGCATCAAAGAGCTATTGGTTGGACTCTCTATGATCAGACTGGCATTAGCCCTTCATATTGCACAAACTGCATTTATACTGAAGTGGGAGCACGACCATCTTGTGAAATGCAGAGACGTCTGAATCCTAATCTGCAGGAGCTTGTGAAGAAGGAGATCATCAAATGGTTAGATGCAGGGATTATCTACCTGATCTTTCATAGTCAGTGGGTGAGTCCGATCTAGGTTGTGCCTAAGAAGGCAGGACTCACCGTAATTACGACTGAAATCGGAGAGACCATACAGATTCATATAGTGAACTCATGGAGAGTCTGCATTGATTATAGAAGACTGAATGCCTCAACAAAGAGGGATCATTTCCCACTACCATTCAATGATCAGATCCTCGAGAAATCAGCAGGAAATTGATTCTTCTACTTTTTGGATGGGTACTCCAGTTATAATCTGGTGGCAATCCATCCTGAGGACCAAGAGAAGACCACCTTCACCTGCCTCTACGGGACATATGCATTCCATAGGATGCCTTTCGGTCTCTGCAATGCACCCGCTACCTTCTAGAGATGCATGCTTGCCATATTCTCAAATATGGTAGGTGAATACCTTGAAGTCTTCATGGACGACTTCTCGATATTTGGGGAATCTTTTGATGATTACCTCCTGCACTTGTTCCAAATCCTCAGGCATTTTATCGACATGAATTTGGTTCTTTCGTGGGAAAAGAGCCATTTCATGGTTGCTGAGGGAATTATCTTGGGTCACCTTATTTCTGAGAACGACATCTAGGTTGATCGAGCTAAGGTTAATTTGATTTCTAAACTACCCATGCCAAGCCCTGTCAAGGACATCTGCTCTTTTCTGGGGCACATCGATTTTTACCATCATTTCATTCCCGATTTCTCGAAAATCGCATGCCCCTTGAGTAATCTTCTCTAAAAGGATGTCCCTTTCAAGATCATCGATGAGTGCACTCATGCATTTGAGGGCCTATGTGATCGAGTTACTCAAGCACCAATCCTACAATCCTCTGACTGGTCTCTACCCTTTGAGATCATGTGTGATGCATTTGACTATGTAGTGGGGGCAGTGCTTGGGCAGAAAGTTGACAGGAAACCTGTGGTCATCTACTACGCCAGTAAGACACTAGATGAGGCTCAGTGTAGCTACACAGTTACTGAGAAAGAGCTGTTGGCAGTAGTATTTGGCCTGGGGAAATTCAAATCTTATCTTCTCGATTCCCACGTCATCATTTACTTAGATCACACCTCTATGAGGCACTTACTCACAAAGAAGGATGTGAAACCTTGATTAATCCATTGGATCTTGCTGTTGCAAAAATTTGATCTTAAGATTTAAGACAAGGAAGGAAAATAGAACATGGTAGTTGACCATTTGTTTCGTCTTCCTTCTTCAGTCATCAACTCGTCTGGTCCAATCACCGAGCATTTTCCGGACGAGCATCTACTAGCCATTCACGGTCTCCCCTGGTTTGTTGATATAGTAAATTACGTGGTTACAGGGAAAGTCCTGCCAGATTGGGTGACTTCCAGGCGAGATAGGCTGATTTTCGAGGCCAAGTACTATATGTGGGAGGAACCGTATCTCTTCCACATTGGCAATGATCAGGTGATTCGAAGATGCATTCCTGATGACGAGGTCAATGATGTGATCTCATTCTGTTACGACCAGGCCTGCGGCGGCCATTTCTCTAGGCGTAAAACTGCAGCAAAAATTCTCTAGTGTGTGTCCTTCTAGCCCATGATGTTCAAAGATGCACAAACGTATTGTAGGGCATGCGCTCATTGTCAGACCCATGGCAACATGGGTTCGCGAGATATGATGCTCTTGAACCCGATAATTTTGTGTGAAATCTTTGACATATGGGGAATCGATTTCATGGGACCCTTTCCAAGATCTAATGGCTTCGAATACATCTTGCTCACTATTTATTACATCTCTAAATTGATCAAAGCTGTCCCCACAAGAACTAGAGATCATAAAGCCATTCTCCGATTCATCCAGGAGAACACCTTTTCCAGATTTGGGGTTCCTAAGGCCATCAACAGCGATGGCAGGTCTCATTTTAATAATATGCACTTCCAGTCCCTGATGAAAAAGTATGGGGTGTCGCATCAGATCTTGACTCCTTACCACCCCCAGACTAATGGACTAGCAGAACTGTCAAATCGAGAGATCAAGAAGATCCTTCAGGTCACTGTTTGGCCTGATAGGAAGGATTGGTCTACTCACCTTCTGAAAGCTTTGTGGACCTATAGGACTGCCCACAAGACCCAATTAGGAATGTCTCCCTTCATATTAGTGTACGGAAAGGCACGTCACCTTCCCGTAGAGATGGAGCATAAGGCCTATTGGGCAGTACGGAAATGCAATCTAGATTTGATCAAGGCTAGAATGCACCATCGGTTGCAAATTAGTGAGATCAAGGAACTATGCAATGACGCATATGAGAACTCGCGTATCTACAAAGAGTGGGTCAAAGCCTTCCATGAAAAGCACATTGTGCAAAAATCTTTCCACCCTGGTCAAAAAGTCCTACTCTTTGATGCCAAGCTCAAACTCTTCCTAGGGAAATTCATATCTAAGTGCATTGGACCTTTCTTGGTAAGAAAAATCGTTGGAAATGGAGTCGTTGAAATTAGTGAACTCAGCCATGATTCTGAACCCTTTATCTTGAACGGTCAAAAGCTCAAACCATTCATCGAGCTCACCAACCTAAATGTGGCTAAGTTATCTTTTGATCTCCATTCTCCCTGAGCTTATTGCACTCAGCTGATGGCATTAAACTTAGTGCTTAATGGGAGGCAACCCATCATCTCTTTGAAAAACTCAAAATCCTTTTGACATATCTCTTCACTGAAATCATATTACACTTTAGAGTTCGTCCATTAGAACAACCAACTCCACCTCTAGTACATTTACTAGAGCTTGAAATCGTCCGTAAAAGTCACCCTGACACATCCACCCACCCTTTGTACCTATTATAATGAACGATCTAAGTTGAACTTGAACCCACTTAATTTACAATGAGGACATTGCAAATTGTAGGTATAGGCGGTATTAAAGTGCAAAACATCATGAAAATCAAATCTCACAAAAGGATTTCACAAAAAAAAAATGGAGGTTGAAGAAGGCTCATTTGAGAGAAAAATGAGAAAAAGAGGGAGGAAAATTGAAAAGAAAATAAAGGAGCAAAAAGATAAATAAAAAAATGGAGCCCCTTCAAAATAATATGGAACTTACCTTGGTTTGCTATCGGTGATTCGATAGCATTCCTTTCTTTCAAAAAAATATGGAACTTACCTAACTTCTAAGTTGGATCGAATGATGAATTAAGACCTGAAAGGCTAAAACTTAAGGGATTAGTGGCGAATACTGACCTTAGGCCTCTTGGATCTGTTCTGAGATTTAAACACTCATGTACTTGTCAAGATTTGGATTAGTCCTCAAGAGGTTGAGGAAAATGCAAAGCTTGTGTATTAGGTCTAAGGCTTAGGTAGTATCCGGCCCTATTAACTGACCTCTGGTTTGCGGGACTCAGTAACTTAAGCACCCAAAAATCATACACAGTTTTGTTCAGTGCACTTAAATATTAAATCATGCCAAAAGCATTTATGCAATTCTGAAAATGGTCCTAAAATCTAGATTAGGAGTGGCTTGAAAGCACAAGTTATTTTAGACGAGTTTATGGTGCGGAGAGGTGAGAAATTCCCCTCAAAGATGCGCAATAACATATCGTCTCCTTGGTGCTTTCCTCCTAGGATATCTAAATATCCTATTGGGGGCACGTAAGCACCTTGTGCTTGTTCAGATGCTATGGGCAGCATTATCACGAAATGTCGATTGCCAAGGTCTAGATTTAGCTACAGAATGCCATGGGCAGCACTATCCAGAAGTGTCGAAAGCCAGGGTTTTGGGGGGTTGCCATGGGCGGTGCTATCTCGAAGCATCGATTGCCAAGGACCCCACAAGGATTGATGGTGGGGACCAGGAATCCGATACAAAACGTGTTTAGGGATAATCAGAGGATGGATCTAAGGAAAAATATAATGAAAAGAAAAAGAGAGAGAAAGCTCTCCACAAATGAAAATTCTTCCATCTCTCTCTTATAAAATGCACTGGTAAACTAAACTTAGGCTAACCATGTTACAAGCAGGGGTGTTTTAACTGCTGGGTCCAACGAACCTTAGGTTAGTTCCTACAGGCCTTAGAAACCTTCACGGCAGACTGAGGTGAATGCTAGTCAAGTTTGGATCTGGGATGGTACTTGAGTACCTCTAGGCCTATTGTTTGTTTTAAGATCGGATTCCTAGAGATGCGGCTTAGTAAGGCATCTTGACGGTTACATCCAACCTAGATATCTGGTTTGGTCCATAAACTTTTGCTAAGGGACTAGAAAAATCTAGGCATGGGGGTATGATGGAAACACCATCATCAACCATAATTAGCTCAATTTGGTCTAATAAAGTTGATAAAAGCTCCTACATAACCTTTAGGGGGTCCTAAGGATTAATATTCTATTTTTAGAACAAAAGATAAAAACATGGTTATTTCTGTAATTTTACCATCTTATCACAAATACAAAATAACCACAGGGTATGTCACAGGTTTATTAAAGGTCATATGGTCATTAATGTTAAATAAGTGGGTCCATGTAGACAGAAATGGGGTTTCATGCATTTTAGGAATTAATGGACATCTAAAACCCTAAAAACAGACCCGCTTAACTAACAGAGGTTTTGGTCAATAAAAAATTCACCTAAACCTTCCATAAATCATAGAAAAATATTCTATAAGATTTGGTATCTTTAATTTGACCATTGGAACCTATTTTGACTTAAAATAGAGTCTCAGACAGATAGTTGCCCTAATTTAGATTTTTGCTAATTTACCTAGTCAAACTTGGTCAAAACATAAATCCAACTTCACCATTAAATTTCTTGGGTCCAAATTAGGTTTGTACCAAAATTTTTGCCAAATTAGAGATCATCTTGACCAAGTTTACATTTTGGTCCAGTCTAACCTTTTCTCTTACACACATACCCCTAACTTTTGAATTCTTTGCAAATAGTCCCCTAGATTCTTCATCTTCATTGCAGATTGGTCCTTACCGCAATTAACGGTCAACCGACCTCTAGGCGAGCTTTGACCAGACCAAATCCTACTCTAACGGCAATCAAATCCCACCAAATTTGGTGGGATTGATGTTCACACCTAGACAAACCTATTGTTAAAGCGATCTATCGAGGTTTATATTATTGTCGTTATAGTTCAAATCCTGAATCAATCGAACAACAAATACAATTTATAACTCGAATGGAAATCCAAGGTCGAACACAAGGAGCAAGTAGGAATTCACACACTAATATTTAATTAGAATCAATGAGCACAATTAATTCAGCATTAAAAATAGATATTCAATGACTAATAACCTATCACATTGTTTATTCAATGTATCAATAAATTGCATGGAGTAAAAAGAGGAGAATAAAAAATAATGGTGATTTAAATCACTACTAATCCTCTTAATTTAGCATGTATGCAATTATTTAATCAAAACTCAATTGTAAACTATAGTACTTAAATTATTCAACAGTAATTGAAATAATACCACAATGTTCTCAACTTAACAAAGCCTCTCTCTCTTTCTTTCTTCTTCTTCCTTCTTCTTTTACAGCATGCACAGTCTCTCATCCTTTCTTTCTTTTTCTTCCTTCGTGCACAAGGGCTACGCACCCTTCGAATTTTGGCTAAGTGTCGCATAGGGACACTTCTTCAGAGAGCAAGACCCCCCTCCCCCGCGCTCTCTCTGCTTCCTTTCTCTTTCTCTCAAACCAAGGTAGTAATCGGGTATTCGGATACATGTGCACCCGGGTCCAAGGCTATCGGCATGGGTAATAGCCAAGGAGTGTATAGGATAGGTCAGGTTGGGTCGAGTGAGCATGAGCAGGTGAGTGGGGACCTCACCCCCGGTGTCTCGAAGCAAAGAGGCAAGAGCAGAAAAACAACTTATATGCCTTCAGAGCCTCCAACTCCCATGATGTGGGAATAATCCCATGGGCTCTACTTCACATGCATGTA
Source organism: Thalassia testudinum (assembly GCA_037157565.1). Classification (NCBI taxonomy): domain Eukaryota; kingdom Viridiplantae; phylum Streptophyta; class Magnoliopsida; order Alismatales; family Hydrocharitaceae; genus Thalassia; species Thalassia testudinum. Next base: position 121,358,647 of record JAZHRO010000014.1, on the reverse strand, counting down.
GGAGTGAAGCTTCGTTCAATTAGGCATGCTCTCATAGCTGGAACCTCCAACTGAGGATCAGGATGACTTCCTGGGGCTATTCCACTCTGCCTGGAGGTGAGACATGGTGCTTTCATGGCTTGGAGCTCAAAGAATGAAGGCGGCATTGGAGGAGGTGATGAAGCTCCAACGTAGAACCTGAGAACATGAAATAAGGCCTTGCAGCTGCATTAGAACATCTCAAAAACTTCTCCTAGTCTTGGCGAAGGTGACGGTGGTGGTATCATGTAGTGAAAGGGTGTGAAGTGGCTGGACAGAGACGGAGATGGTTGCGTGAAGGTGGGTTGTTTGGTAAGGGGATTAGGTGGATGGATTGACAAAATAGGAGAGGGCTTGAGGGCTTTTCATGGAGGGAGTATATCCGAGATTTGGGAGGTGGAGCGGGCGTGTTTGGTGGTGTGTAGTGATCACACGGGCTCATTGGAGCTCGGCCGGTCTTGGGGAAGACAGTGAGGGAGATGGTGGAATAGTGGTCCAATTGAATTAGGAAGGGTTTAAATGAGGTCTTGTGAGGAAGGGGAGGCTAAGGACCTAACTAAGAGATGAAGAGGAAGGAGATCCACATCGGCTTTGATTGGTTGGCACCAGGGGGGACGAACTCTCCAGTGAGGTGAACGACGGCGAGGAGAGGGAAAGATGGTGCCTGTTGTGATCGGAGAGGCACGGAGGAAGATGGTGAGGATGATGGATGGGCCAATTTGGCTGTTGGTCATCCCTAGGAAGATGGGGAAGAAGAGTCGCCAGAGCTAGGTCAGAGAAGGGCCTAAGGTAAGGATTTGAAGAGGTTTTGGCCCCAAACCTTGCTAAAGAGGTGAGGTTTGCGTTGCAAGTCCATTTATAGGCCATGGGGAGAGGTTTCAAGCTTGGAAACCAAGCTTGAAACCCCACGTTTTTCACACAAGTAGGACATGTGAATCTTTAAAAGGTTTGCATGAGGATTTAGGGCTGAGTTAGGATTCATGGAAGGTCTCATTTGGAAGGGAATTCCTCAAGGAATCTCCCTTTCAATTTTGGGAGAGTTTGATTGAGAATCGAGCGAGAAATCCTCACTCGAATCTCAACGGTGAAGGTCCAACCTTCCAAAAATGTAACGAGGACCTTTTTGCAAAGAATGATGATTAAGTTAGGGGCCATTTTCAATTATTTCGAAAGTTAGGGGCATATGTATGAGAGAAAGGGGTCAGATAGGACTAAAATGCAAATTTGGTCAAGATGATCTTTGATTGGATCCAAATTTTGGTACAAACCTTATTTGGACCTTAAGAATCTGATGGTCAAGTCAGATTTAGGTTTTGACCAAGTTTGACTAGGTATATTGCATAGAAACCTAAATTAGGGCAACTATATATCTGAGACTTTGCTTTAGGTCAAAATGAGTTCTAATGGTCAAATCAAAGATGCCAAACCCTAGAGAATATTTTTCTATGATTTTTAGAGGGTTTGGATGAATTATATCATGACCAGAACCTCAGTGAGTTAAGCAGGTTTGCTTTTAGGGTTTCATATGTCATTTAATTCTTGTAACGTGTGAAAACCTGTTTCTATCTGGATGGATCCACTTGTTAGACTTTAATGCATATTTGGCCTTTTTTAAACCCTAGAGAAAACCCACGGTTGTTTTGCATTCATGATATGATGGTAAAATTATAGTTTTAACCCTGGTTTCATGTTGAACTCTCAGAAAGGATGTGTAGTGAATTATGGTTCTTTGGCGGTTATGTAGGAGCATTTATTTATAAATTTTGACTAATTAAAGCTAGATATGGTGATGATGACATTATCATCATACCCCCATGCCTAACTTTTGCTAGTCCCTTAGCAAAATCTTATGAAATTAGCTCAAATTCTAGACCATGCATTGATGTTCAATGTCCTGATTCTTTCTTCTTTTTATAAATTACATTAGAATGTCAATAATAGGTATAGAGGTACACAAGTACCAATCAAGATCCGGACCTAACTAGCTTTAGTGTCAGTCTACCATGAAGGTTTCTAAGGCCCATAGAAACTATCCTAAGGTTTATTGAACCACATAGTTAAAGCACTCGTGCTTATAACATGTTTAGTCTAGGTTTAGTTTGCAGTGCATTTTTCTAAAAGAAAGAGATAGAAAATATTTTTTATTTTTGGAGAGCTTTCTCTCTCTTTTTCTTGATTACTTCTAACTTCAGATTAGCTCAAAAACAAGTTCTGTATCAGATTCCTTGTTCTTACCATCAATCCTCGTAGGGTCTATGGCAATCGCTGCTTCGAGATAGCACCACACATGGCAACCCTGCCTTTCGACACTTCGAGATAATGCCACTCGTGGCATTTTGTAGCAAAATTCAGACCCTGGCGATCAAGATTTCTGGATAATCCCGCCCGTGGTACCTAAACCAGCACAAGGTGCTTATGTGCCCCTAATAGGATATTTAGATATCCTAGGAGACAAGCACCGAGGAGACGGTATGTTATTATGCATCTTTGAGGGGAATTTCCCACCTCTCCACGCCAGGAACTCGTCCAAATCAACTTGTGTTGATAAGTCGCTCCTAGTCTAGGTAGCTTTTTCAGAATATAATTAAATGCATTTGCGTGATTTTGATTGTTAAGCACACTAAACCACACTAGTGTGTGGATTAAGGTGCCTAAGTTACCAAGTCTCGCAAACCAAAGGTCAGTTAACGAGACCAAATAATCCCTAAGCCTTAAACCTAATACATAAGCTTTGCATTTTCCTCAACCTCTTGTGGATTATCCAGATCTTAATGGATACGTGAATTTTTAAGTCTAAAACAAGCCCGAGAGGCCTAAGCCAGCACTCATACTAATCTCTTTGTCATTTTATCATTCTAGGATTTAATTTTTTTTCTTTAGTTTTGGTCTAGAGCTAAAGTAGATTCCATAATCTTTTACTAATGACTATCCTTTTTTGTTTCAAATTGTAGCTCCTTTTTAACATTTAAACCACCTCCTCCCTTCCTTAAAATGATATGCAATTAATTTTCTCAAAATTTCCTCCCCTTTCTCCAATTTTTTTGTATTTTTTCAACTTTTTTTATTTTTTTTGATATTTCTAAATGGGTAATTTTTTTATGAGAACCCTTCAGAAACATGAGTTTTTTGTGTATTTGCACTTTAACACCCCACATGCCTATGTTTTGCAATGTCCTCATTGTAAAGCGGAGGGTATGGAATCAGGTTGAGTTCAAGAATTAGAATAGGATCAATGGGTGGGCGAACGAGTCGGGATGATTGCTGCAAACGATTTCAAGCTCTAGTATAGGTACTAGAGGTGGAGTTAGGTGTTCTAAAGCTGAACCCAGAGTGTAGTAGATGTGAAGCTCAAAAAGGATAATCAGAAGGGTCTCGGGTTTTTGAAATGATGGGTTGCCTCCCGTTAATCGCTAAATTCAATGCCTTCAACCGAGCAGAAAATGGTCATGGAGAAAGAGTAGTCAAATCAGATGAATTTTGTAGAATAAGTACCTTGATCAAAAGCCTGGTTGGTCCAACCAGGTGCTTGTTCAGATCTACAAGCTGATTATGTAGCCCAAACCCAATCAGTCTGGTGGGTTGATGGATTGGAATCAATAGATATGGTGCCCACCATATACTTTGTGACTCAAAATGATATGGCAGTGTGAATCGTAGGTTTAGCTGAATCGGATTAGCCTGGTCAGAGTAGGGATCCTTAAAAGAGAATGGATTAGTGGAGGATGTGAAATCCATATGAGAGTGACCAGAGAAGGATGGGGTATGATTATCAGTCTAATCGATATACCAATCCTGATCAAAAGATGGAGAGGAATCAGGTGCGACCAGATAAGAGAGAGGAGAATCAAAGTAGAAGTTGATTTCAGTTGCAGGTCGAGGTTGGGATCAGATTCGAGAAGGTTTTGTATGTGCTGTAGAAGAGGTGGCTTGAAAGAGAATTGTGTGTGAGGGCTCCTTTAGAAAAGGTTCAAGGGTAGGTGTATCTAGTGTGTCCTCATAGAGCCCGTCAAAATTAAATGTAAAGGCCTGAAGAGTATTTATAGGATCATGAAAATCGAAGTCAAGAAAAGATTCAAACTCTGGATTGCAAACACTCTCAGCACTTGTTGTTTCTGAATCCTTTAGATCATTAAGGAATGATTCCAACTCAATGGAACTTGATTTTGAATTGATGATCTCGGGATCAGAGATCTCAGAGTCAGAGTTGAAGAATGGGTCGTTGATGTAAACACATTTATTGAGGGTAAAATACCTATTCAAGCATGTTCCTAGGCTTAGATTTGCATTTCATGTTATAAATATTACATAGCATGCATCATTTTGCATTTAAAGTAGTTGTATATAATTTAGGTTAATTGTGTCCCTTTTGTGGTTTGGAGAGAAGGATATTTATTTCGGAGCCTCGGATTGACGATCCGACCATACAAATCTGATCAAGATGACGATCGGAGTCCAACACCTCTGAAATCACCTCGATCAGAGTCCTGCAGCACCATATGCAGTCTGAGGAAGATCAATGGCCAAGAGACTAGCAGACATAATTCGGAGCTTCAAATGACAAATCTGACCACGCGGATGGATTCGGGTCGACGATCGCAGCCTAACGGCATGAAAATCAACTCAATCCGACCTCTGTATCAGCCCCTACAACAAGAAGAAGATGGACGATTCAGACTGTGCCACGTGGCACAGCCCAGGTCGCCCAGCACACGCACGCGGCACTGCACGCGCACAGTAGCACGGGTGCGCACACGTGGCAAGGCAGAGGAGCAGTGCCAGCTATGCGTGAGCTGGACTTACAGTGACGTATGAGCTGGACTTACAGTGATGCTTACAACCATTGCTAATTCTTCATGCACCAGCAAAGCCATCTTTGGGCGTGAGCAGCCATGAGTTGCCTACAGCAATGCTTCCAGCGATAGCCTGGATGTCACTAATGGTCCCATACCTATTTTTGACTCTTCTCCTCCAGTATAAAAGGACCTACACCCCCTCCCTTGCAAGCCATCTCTACCTACTCTACTCCCACCTACTCTCAAGCTCTAGCAAGCCTACCAATGCTCCATTAGAGATTGTTCTGAAGCTCCCAAGGCACCTATTAGTGTAGCGAACCTCTACCCCACCAAATATTCCTCCAAGTTCCCATCTCACTTCATTGGTCTCCTTGGAGCCACGCCGAAGCTTTCCTCATCACGATGTCCTCCTACATCTCACCTCTGTCATCCCGCTCCTCACCTCCTTCGTCTAAGCTTCGGCTAGGCACCATCGTCTCGCCGAACAACTGATTCAATTTCCTCTCACCTCCCTCTCTTTATGTGCTTTCATAGTTTCTTGTAATTGACATGGGAAGTAATATATGCCATTTTCGTTCCACATCTCTATCTTGTGATACGTTTACTTGTTTCTTCTTACAAAACTATGAAAAGATAACAAAAGCCTAACATACCAAAAAGAAACGAATCGAAGAGCGATTTTCACGTAAAGTAAATGTCGCCTCCCTGTGTTCGACCCAGGACTCCTTTGGAGTTTCGATATAAATTTTATTTGATCGACGCGTTTTGCAACTATGATGAGGGGTTACTTGTAACCCTGATTTCTAACACGTGAAACTTGTGCGACTAGTCGTGGATGACGAGGTCGTAAATTGGCTCTTAGTCGTTAGGAAGCAAAGATTCTTCGAAATTAGAGTAAGATTCGAAATCATCGGAGAACTTGAGAAGATCATGTTCTGAATCTAATTACATATCAGAGGTTCCACCACAGAAAGGATTAAGATGTTGATGGGAACACCATCATGAGTCATAACTAGTTCAATTTAATCTGATTAAGTTTTTAAATGCTTCTACATAACCGCCAAGGAACTGTAATTCATTGCATAATCATTCTGAGGGAAAGACAAGAAACTAAGGTTAAAACTGCAATTTACCACCATATCATAAATGTAGAATAACCATGGTTTTTCTTAAGGGATAATTAAGGGTCAAATGGTCCTAAAAGGCTAACAAGTGGGTTAGAACAAATAGAAATGGGTTTTCATGTATTTTGAGAATTAAATGACATCTGAAACCCTAAAAATAGACCTGCTTAACTAACTGAGGTTTTAGTTAGGATAAAATTCACCTAATCCCTCTAAAATTCATAGACAAATATTCTCTAGGGTTTGGTACCTTCAATTTGACCATTAAAACCCATCTTGACCCAAAATAGAGTCTCAGACTGACATTTGCTTTAATTTGGATTTTTACATAAATTACCCAATCAAATGAGGTTAAAACCTAAATCTAACCTCACCATTGGATTTCTTGGGTCCAAATTAGGCTTGTACCAAAATTTGGACCCAATCTGATAGGATCATGACCTAGTTTGAAATTTGGTCCAGTATGAGTCTTTTCTCTCACACACATGCCCCTAACTTTTGAATTTCTTACAAAAAGGCCCCTATTTTTGTCTTCACTCTGTGCAAATAAGTCCCTCCACCATTATCATGGAGGAATCCTTCTCCGGCGACCTTTGATTGAAGAGAACTCCTCTATTCAATCAATCCCTTCCAAAATTGGAAGGGAAATTCTTTGAGGAGTCCTCTTCCTTTTGAATCCATCCATGAGCTCCATAACCTTCCCAATCTCTCATGCGAATGCCTGAGAGATTTGGGTTTCCTACTTCGGCGACAATTCCTAGCTTGGAAGCTTGGAAGCAGCTTCCAAGCTCAAAACCCCTTTCGGAGCCCTATAAAGAGATCCTCGGGGCACGACCGTGCTCTCAAGCTTGAATTTCGGTCGAAAACCCTCCTCTTCCTCCCTCCTCTTCAACCACGAAGCTCCAAAAGCTCCAGCAACCCCTCCTGACCTCCTTCGTCATCCGTTCACAAGACCACTGGCCAGATTCTCTTTCCCTCTCTCATCCGCTCTTGGTCGTACCAGCAAGAGCCCTTCTACATCCGTCGTCTTCAATGTTCCCATCATCAGAGCACCTTCTTCCCTAGCTTCGACCTACCAACACCAGTGTTGTTCTCCCCCATTCGTCCATTTAGATTAGGTTAGATTAAGTCGCTTAGCTCTTAGGCTTAGTTTTAAACCCAAAAATCTCAAAATAGCCCTCGACGCTGCCACTCACCTCTATCTTCCCCATCTCCAACCACTCCTCTGGTGAGGCATTTACGCCACTACACTCCTCCATCCACCTCGCCAACCACTACATAACTTCTGCAGCATCATGCCCTGCCAAACCCCTCTCCCTATTTGCCTTCCCATCCACCCAAACTCACCCCCAAACAGACCCATCATCTTCGACCTATTCTGTCATTGACCGGCCACCACAAACCACCATCTTCCATGAGACCACCTCCGCTACACTCGCTGTGGTCCGGTGAAGCTCCATAACTATTCTAATGTGGTCACGAGGCCTTTTTTCATGTTTCAGGTAGTAGGTCCATTCACCGCCATTGCTGAGCTTCTCCATGAGCTTCAGACCGTGTTCGTGCAAGGATCCACCCAGGTGTTTGCTCCAGGCTCAGTTGAATCCTTCCAGGAGTGCAACCAAGGAGCCAATTTGGCTCTTTGACTGAGCCTTTGATCGCAAGCAGGTGAAGTAGCTGCAGTCACATGCAGCAGAAGGGAGGTGGGATTAGTCCCACCTTAGAAGCTAAGAAGCACCTACGTCCACATAAGTTGCTTTTGTGTTCTGGGCTTATTGCCTCAGAACATGGGGTGAGGTCCCATTTTCCTCACGCACCTGACCAGCCTAAGCCGTCACTCCTTGCTCACGACCCACTGCCAGTAAGCCTAGACCTGGGTATGCTCTAGGTTTGAATACCCGATAACGCGATATTGTTGAGTCTTTGGGAGAGCGTGAGCCAAAGAGAGAAAGAGAGAGGAGAGTGCATGGGGTAGGGGAGGGTTTTGCTTTGAAAGGGGTTGGCTAACACTTAGCCAATTTCGTAAGTCTCCCCCTGTGCATCAGAAGGCCTGGACAATAGAAAGAAAGAAGACGAGGAGGAGGATAATAAGGACAGAAGAAGAAGAGGAGAAGAGAAGAGAAAGAAGAAGAAACAAGGGAGGCACTGTAGCAGTTGAACATTTAAGGCATCTGATCTCCAAAGGAGATGCCTGATTACTGTAGCATTCAAGCTACTGTGCGGATATTTGATTGATTTGGTCCTGATTACTATGGCATTATTGATTACCTTAGTATACATACAACTATACTAAATAATTGGTGATCTAAATCACTATTATTTTGTTATAGATCTCTTTTTATCATGCCAAATTCTTGTTATACTCATGTTCTACATTGATTATCATGTTTGAGTAATTTATTTGGCTTAACTTTTGTGCTCAATTACATTCTATTAGAGATTAATGTGTGAATTCCTATTTGCTCCCTGTGTTCGACCTCGGACTTCAACTTGGAGTAATAAATTGTATTTGTTTTCAAAGCGATTTAAGCTATACTACAACGCAACAATTTAAAACCCAATCTATCTCTGTCAACAGATGTGTAGAAGTAGCAACCTGACTTGGATCTAACCTAAACTCAGAATCCGAACTCAAAAAGTTGTCCCTATCAGGAATGGCTTCGGGTTCTTGGCTCCTAGTAGAGACCCAATCGAATCCCAATTCTTCTAGCTCCTCTATTTTTGTTTCATAAATTGGCATGATTTTTGACAAATCGATCTATATCTTGAAGGAGTCTGCAGTGGTGTAGTCTTCAAATATAGTGCCAGAATTGTAGTTCAACTCAAAGATCTGAGTTTCATCATATAGGGCCTCATAATTATCCCAAATAAGCTCATATCCAGATTCTAGGTTAAGGGTAGGGATTGGATTACTAAAATCGAGGCTGGGCTCTATTGGGATGTCAGAATCATCCTCTAGAATTACCTTAACAGGATAAGGTTCGAGATTTACATTCTCAAGGAGGTCTATTCTAAGCTCATCATTAAAGGTGTCTGGGAATTCAAAGCTAGTTGAACTAGCTTCTCATATCTCTAGAGCTGGCTCGAATCGGGAACACCTGCAATTGGATCCTCCCAACCCATCTCAAGATCAAGCGTATTGGTCTGCGTATAAGTTGGATCGTATTCTATCTAGGTTGGGGATCTACAACAACCTTGATTCTCAAACCCAAGATTTGGAAAATTAAATTGATCCTCAGTCTTATTCCAAGATGTTTCACTAAATGCTTGTGGAATATATGAGTATTTTTTATCGATAATATGTGATGAGAGCCTCATCATGAGCCATAACTAGCTCATTTTGACATAATAAAGAGAATAAAAGCTCCTACATAACCTAGAAGAAGGCCTAAATGAAGGAATAAGTATTCTGGGAAGAAAACATGAGATAAAGGTTAAAACTATAATTTTACCATTGCAGTACATAAATTGGATTTCTCATAGACAAAACATAGGTCAAATGGTCTAAATGAGATAAAAAGTGGGTTGAATCAATCAGAAATGGGTTCATGTGCAATCTAGGAATTAAATGACATTTGGTAACCCTAAAACAGACTCGCTTAATTCAACAAGGTTTCGGTCAGGATAAAAATCAAGTAAACCCTCTAAAATTCATATAAAAATATCCTCTAGGATTTAGAACATTCAAATTGGCCTTTGGAACATAGTTTGACCTAGAATAGGGTCCTAGCTCATTAATTGACCTAATTTAGGTTTTTACGGAAAATATCTAGTCAAACGTGGTCAAACCTAAAATCCAACTTCACCATTGGATTCCTTAGGTCCAAATTAGGTTTGTACCAAAATTTGGACCAAAGGGGAGGTCATCTTGACCTACTTTGCAATTCAGTACACCCAAATCATAATTTGGTCCCTATCTTTTGAAAATCATCTCAAAGAGCCCCCTAACTTCCTCGCCACCTTTGCAATCAGGTCCTTCTGCCATTATTGGGGTATAATCCTGCTCCAGCGAGAATTAGAGAGGGAATACTCTCTGATTCCTCAGAGATCCCCTCCCAGAAATGGGAGGGAGATTCTCTAAGGAATTCCCTTCCATCCGAGGTCAGTCATGATCCCTGATTTGATCCCAATCTCTCGTGCGAACGCACGAGGGATTTGGGTATCCACCCACTTTCCTTCTCCAGCGAGCCATCGGAGACAAAGGCGTGCCCTCCAAGCTCTGAACACACGGCCCAATGCCTATAAAAGAACCCCCAAACCCGGCCGCTCATTTTAAGCTCGACCTGGCCGGGGTTTCACCTTAGATTCGTCTCTTCCTTCCCAGCCAGGGTACCCAGCGAGGTCCGGCGAGCTTTCCCTTCCCTTCCTCTTCGCTCTGCCACAAAACCAGTGGCAGAGACATCTTCCTGATTCTCCTCCGCGTCGTGCAATACCCGCGCACACTACCTCAGACCCATCGTCGCCGCCGTCCTCCCCCATTGGGCATCTTCTTCTCCGGCAACAGCAGGTACAGCCATCTGCCTCTCCGCCCCCTTCGTCACTACAATTAGGTTAGAACTACTCCACAACTTCCCCTCTTTCTTTTCCCCATTCTATTTCACTTGATTGCCCCTCAACCGCCGCCGTCCACCGTCACCTTCCTCATCTCTGGCCACCCTCCGATGAGGCGCCCCCGTCGCTCTGCAGCCCCACACGCCTCGCCGGCCGTCGCAAAAGTTCCGCCTCACCACACTGAACACACTCCGCCCCTCCACTGCCACGCTACACCTCCACAACGGTCCCCCGAACTCACCCATCCACCCGCCGCAGCCTGCCACCTTGCCCTTCACCTTCGCCGTGACAAGGTGAAGGTCCCCCATTGATATTAGGTCGAGAGGCTCGTTTTGTGTCTGATAGTTCTCCAGCCCCTGCCGCCATTGACGGTGACTTGAAGAAGCTCCAAGCTCACTCCAGGCTTCAGGATAGCCAGGCTCCAGGTGCAGCTCACTCGGGGAAGCACTGCGAAGCTATCTGACCAAGCAAGAGATGTTGCGACATCCGCAGCTGTGGCAATTGCAGGAAGGATTTTTGCAGGTGCACGCGAGAGAAGGCAGCAACCTTTAGTCCCACATCGTGGACTCACAAAGAGGTGGAGTGGTTTAAACGGTTTTTGTCATGTGGTTTCAGTGCCTTCGAAAGCACATGGGGTAAGGTCCCTCACCTACTTCAAGGTGCCTCATCCACGATTTCACCACGTGGATCTGGCGGGATCCGATCTGACCTTATCTGAGCACACCTCGTGCATCACCCTCACGCCGGTGCGCCTGGTCCCGGGTGCGCTACACGACCTGACTAGCCGCAGCTCTAGGAGAGCGTCCTGTGAGTGATTCTCAGAGAGAGAGAGACATGTGGGTAGAGGGATAGGGTAGGTTTTGCTTCTTGTGTGCATGCGAGCAAAGTGCCGAAGAAGAAGCTGACACTTAGCCGCAGGGAGGAGAAACAAGAAGAAACTCTGAAGGAGAGGCTGAGCAAGGCAGAAGAAGTATAGCAGAGCCAAGCAAGAAGAAGCCTTCGCAGAAGAGAGAAGAAGGAAGAAGAGAGGCCAAGACGGAAACCAAGGAAGAATAAGAAGAAGGCAGAAGAGAGACTGCAGAGAAGGAACAAGAAACAATCAAAGGAGGAAAATACTTTTAAGACGTCTGATCTTGTGATCAGACGTCCAATTTTACTCTTTTGCTTGCATTACTTTTTAAATGCTTTTGAATTAAACTTTTGAGTAAATTAGAGTGTTCAATTACATTTGAGATTAGTAGTAAATTTCAATTGCTCCCTGTGTTCGACCTCGGATACTCCGATTTTCGAGTAATAAAAACTTTTATTTGTTAACGACGCCTGATCACCTATACTACGATGAAATAACTGTTAAAACACGATCGAGCCAGTCACGTCAACAATATTTTTAACAATTTTATCATTTCTTCCCATTACTCAAGGTCATCTTAGTGTCTTTCTCAAAGTACCAGATTTGTCATGCATTGGAGATATTCAAAGTTATGCAATTTTTTTAATTCAATATATCCTGTCATGAGAATATCCCATGTTGAACTATTTGATATTTGTGTCAATATTAATTGAGAACAATTTGCAATAAAGGTTGTTGTTTCTAGGATATTTACTTGAATCATGCTGACTAGATTTGAGGTTTTGTCATCAACTCCGTAAAATTTCAGGGCATCCTCAATCATTCTATCTCTCATAAACATTCGGGATTCAGGTTTCCTAAATGATCTTCCTAAATTTCCGAGCAACATCTTTAAATCAAGTGGTGGAATTAAGATGTTGAATCAAACTCATGTTTGATTGAGGTTGATTAGATCTGAAAGAGATTCCCAAGAAGATCTAGTGAGGACTCTTAGGTTAAAAACCTAAGGACCTTCCTGTGTGTGCTGTAAAGAATAGATGAAGAAATGGATATGAATTGGCTCAATCAAGGCACCCAAAGATTTTTTGATGACTATAGTGGTTTGCAGAGGATGATACCCTAGATCAGAAAGTCATCCACTTGAGAATTACCTAGGTTGCCAGGAAGGGAGAGTCCAGCAAAGACACCTATACGGTAGAGCATCCCCACGGGTTATAGGGTTTCCCCCACCCGACCTTCATTGTCATAGCAGATCTAGGTAGACCAGAATGGATAACTTGACATCTTAAGTCTACCAGTTTTAAGTCCTAATTTGTGCCTTTAATTCCACTTGATTAGAAGTTAATTTAACTCGTGACGTAATTTGAAGGTTGGTTGGCCCACAAAGTAGACCAACTTCACCTGACTTGCCCAAGGTGATTTTAGGAATTAAGAGTAGTCCCTAATAGGTACAGGCATTTGGGTAGGGAATTCTAAACAGAATCGCTTTAAATTTCAATCAGATATGAGAATTTTCCACAAATCAGGAAACTTGCCTCTTAATGATAATTACTAGAAAAAATAAGGTAGGTGATTCCTAAGTAGTTTTGCTTCTTTTTCTCTCTTCCAAGGATTAGGAGATTAGGGAAGAAGAGAGATTACCTACCCTAGAGTGGTTGAATTGCGTAGAAGTTTGCCTCTTGAAGTACCTTGCAAAATCACAAGAAATCAAATAGGGCAAGTTAGTGCTCAAATATAATCAGATAAGGTAAAGAATAGCGGTGAATTGTACGTTGCTCCCCTAGAACGACGCCAAAATGTTGAAGCGATCTATCGAGGGTTTATATTATCGTCGTCATAGTTCAAATCCACAATCGATCGAACAACAAATACAATTTATAAATCAGATGGAAATCCGAGGTTGAACATAGGGTGCAAGTACGATTCACGCACTAATCTTTAACTAGAATCAATGAGTATAATTAATTGAGCATTAAAAATAGATATTCAATGAATAATAACCTATCACTTTATTTATTCAATGTATCTAGAAATTGCATGAAATAAAATGAGGAGAATAAAAAACAATGGTGATTTAAATCACCACTAATCCTCTTAATTAAGCATGTATGCAATTATTCAATCAGAGCTCAATTGTAAACAATAGTAGTTAAATTATTCAACAGTAATTCAAATAATGCCACAATGCCCTCAACATAACAAAGCCTCTCTCTCTTTCTTTCTTCGTGTTCCTTCTTTCACAGCATGCACAGTCTCTCTTCCTTTCTTTTCTTTTTCTTCCTTCATGCACAAGGGCTACGCACCCTTCTAATTTTGGCTAAGTGTCGCATAGGGACACTACTTCAAAGAGCAAAACCCCCCTCCCCTATGCTCTCTCTCTCTCTCCTTCCTTTCTCTTTCTCTCAAACCAAGGTAGTACTCGGGTATTCGGATACACACGCACCTGGGTCTAGGGCTACCAGCATGGGTAGTAGTCGAGGAGTGTATAGGTTAGGTCGGGTCGGGCCAAGTGAGTGTGAGCGAGTGAGCAGGGACCTCACCCCCGGTGTCTCAAGGCAAAGAGACAAGAGTAGAAAAATAACTTTTGTGCCTTCAGAGCCTCCAGCTCCCATGATGTGGGACTAATCCCATAGGCTCTTCTTCACGTGTGTGCATGAGTGAAACTTCGTTCAATTGGGTGTGCTCTCACAATCGAAACCTCCAATTGAGGACCAGGATGACTTCCTGGGGTTATTCTGCTCTGCCTGGAGGTGAGACTTACTGCTTTCGTGGCTTGGAGCTCAAAGAACAAAGGCAGCGATGGAAGAGGTGGCGGATCTCCGACGTACAACTTGAGAACATGAAATAAATCCTTACAGCCACATTAGAACATCTTAGAAGCTTTGCCTAGTCTAAATTAGAAATCGTCCGCAATAGCCATTATTCACAGGGAGGCAATCACAATTTCTATGGAAGCTCTTCAAAAACTAGTTCTAATAGGTATTTATATATGTATATATGGATAAAGAGGCATCAGATATTCATAAAATCAAATTTCATTGCATCGATAAAGAGTTTTTTTCACAGTAGAAATTGCTAATGAAAACATAGAGATAAAGAGATAGTAGATTGATAGAGAGAGATAGAGAGAGATGCAGTAGACGATGCCGCTTGTAAGATGCTTGTGCAAGATGCGGCAGCACCTCAGATCCAAAGCACTAAGACGAAAGTCGGAGTTGCAGAGAGAAAGGTGGGAGACTATAGAAAGGGTGGAAGAGAGATTTGTCTAGAAGATGCCTTCAACAAGGGGGCCTTGAGCCTTCTTATATAGTTTTAATGAGGGGTAAAGTAGGCATTTTGGCCCTTAAACTCGTGTAACAACCCCTGGGTGATCAGATCCATCGAGGGGATGATCAACGGCTCTGATCACACCAAAAACTAGCCTTCAACATGCTTTCGTTGTGTCGATTGAACCTGGGCTCGACACATGCAACTCTGTAGCACTTGATCCACGATCTAACGACCCCACTCACCCGTGCGCACTCGCTTCTCTTCTTTGCACACCCTCTCACTTAAAATGAGTGCCTGATCCTCAGTCCTTTCATCTTACGATCGGACGGCTTAATGATCATGCCTGCTGAAAGAGCAATCTTCGTTTTCATTGAATACTTTAACATAAAATGATGCGTCGTTGTATTAATTGCGTGGTAGAAAATTGCTTTTCAAAACATTTTAATTTTCAGAATCTAACCACGAATAGTTAGGTCATCTCCACAGGGAGGAATTAGCCTATTTAAACTAGTAAATAGTGTCTCATTTATTTGGGAAACTCAATGGATGTGAATGCAAATTCATGCGGTTCTTTTTCTCACATAACTTCTCATTTTAACCAATTAATCAAGAATGTAGGTGTTTAGATGCAAAATCACAACCATATAATATTTTGTTAACAAGGGATCTTGATACCGGTAAAGACTATAAATACTAATTTCTAGAATATAACTTATTTACCATAGTATCTATGCATTGAATCATTCATGTGATATATGCATATGCAAATAATTTAGATGAAGTAGGAGGACTATGCAATTTCACCACAATAATGTAATGCTTAAAATAAATGAATAGGAACTTCCGCAATGGCATTTAAGGTAAATATTAATTGACATATCACTGTAGCAAAACAAGGGATTTTGTTCCCTTCGTGCGCACGCGGAGGAGAATGCACGGCTGGCAGCAAGAATCGTTGGAGAAGCTGGGTCGGAGGAGAGGAACACTTCGGTGGTGGTGCGGTAGCCTACGGTGGTCGGAGATGCCGTCGGTGATGAGAAAGAGGTGCAATAGCAGTGGGTCCTAAGGAGGCCATGCGCAGGCGTCGGTTGGTGGCGTGAAGCCGAGGGGGGCAACGGTGGAGCGAGGGAATCTCAACAGTGGTGTCGGCGACGAGAACGGAGACCGAAGGGGGGCCACACGGCATGGGGTAGGCCGGTGGTTGATGGGTTCTTTAGGTGGAGTTGCAAGCAGCCTGTTGGGAGGAAGAAGACGACGTGGACTGCTGGTCTTGCGTGCATGCCTGCGCATGCAAAGAATGCAGGCACGTTGGCTGGAGCGCGGGCAAGTGGCGCAGTGTGCGTAGGCGTGCACACCGTGCGTAGCTGTGGCAACCTTAGGTCCTTCCTGCCGGTGGAGTAGAAGGTGCACAAGCAGGCTGGGCGGTGGCGCGCGGGTGTGCACACAGTGCGCGCGGGGCCGGTTGTGCACGTCTTAGGCTTCGTATGCACGCTGATGGAGAGTGGGATCTGCTGTGTGCGCATGCAGGTTGGAGATGGTGTAGCGCACGGTGAGGGCGGTGAGAGGCTGGCAGTGCGCAGAGACAATGGTGCATGCTTCCTTCGCGGTGGTGGAGATGGAGGATAGTTCCCCGCCAGGGGGAAGGTGAATCAGACCCTCTCCACGATGGATGCGGCTTCTTTTTGAACCAAACTCTCCTCCTTTTCCTTCGGCCGCAAGTATCTCCAACTACTCGCGACGATCGCGAGTGTTTGGAACGGTAGATAAGCATGGGCAATTCCTTCTTCAGACGTCTAACTAGAGCATCAGATGTCGTAAAAAAATATAATGCCGCTAATTTATGACAGTAATTCTAGACGTCCAATCCAAGTCCCAGATGTCTTATATAAGTAAAAATTAGCTCTTGATTCTTGCACCTAACCTGCATTTATCAAATAAATTATATTATCATAACATATGCTATTAAATGTAAAATTGAAGCATAAAATTAAATGCAGGCCAAGGTGAATTGCCATATAACTCCTAATTAATTAACAACTAAGAACAAATAATTAAATAGTACTAAAGCTAAATAATAGTCCACAAAAGTGGACTTATCACCTGCTGCCTTTGCATTGAAGCAAGTGCGTGAGAGCGCACGTTTGTTAGCGCATTCTACTGTAGAGCACTTTGGTTGCAACACGTGGTTGCATCCACACCTTCTACTTGAGATCTGACAGTCAATAGCGGCCGTGCCCACTAGCTTTCCTAATTTCACGCTCAGCACCACTCGAACCCACGCCCTTCGTGCATGGGTTAGCGCTCTCATCGTTGCTCTGTGGGCAGGTTTGAGTCTAGTTTCCTCTTCTTATGTTGCTGCTCTCAGCCGTTGGATGAAAATCCAATGGCTGTTAATCTTCCTTACTTGATGGAGTGGGGGCGTGGCATCGTCGTGGCCACTCTTCATCCAACTGCCCACTCTGCATGGGGAAGGTGATTTGAAGAGTTGGGGGCATAGCGAGGGGCGGTTGCGATGGCACCACGTGGTGCCATCATGGTCGTCCATCTTCTCTTCTTTGTAACCGGTGATGTAGGCCTTCGATCAAGTTGATTTTTGCGTTGTTGGATTGCGATCATTAATCTAGATCCATCCATTTGATTGGATCTTTCATCTAAGGCTTGGATCTCTGTCATCTTGCTCCGTGGCCTTTATTCTTCTATGGACTACATAAGATTCTATAGTTGTCTAATCAAGACGATTTTGGAAGTGTTAGACTCCCATCATTATTCTGATTAGATCTGCATGGTCTGATCTGTTATCTACGGCTTTGAATCATCTGTGATTAATTTCGTCTCTCGTTTAGTACATAAAACAAAAATATTATCTTTACAGACAATCAAACTAACTATTTTGCAAATTATGATGCCTATGCATGCATTGTTCCTAAGATATGCTAGAATCTAACTTAATTCAGGTGATTTTGGTTGCATGATTACTGTGCAATCACACCCGCATGCCTAAATCTTACTAGTCCCTGGCAAATGCAACACTAAATGTAAAGCGGTCCTAATGACTAATTTTTATCAAGAGTTTGACTAGAGAATTATTTCTTTTGTTTTCATCCAAAACTTTAGAAATCTAGATAATCATGAAAGTGTTTTGTTGTAGCCTATGCAATGGATCCAAGTGAAAAGCCAATCCACATCAAAAGCTTGTACTTGACCTTTAGTAAAAATTCCATTGAGATAGGCAGACTTCTTCCGTCAGGGTTATAAGATAATCTGTAAATTCAACCCTGATTTTTGGCTTAGGTAGAAGATAACTAAGTCAAGTAAGTTTTGTATTTGGTGGCTCACACTCATTTGCTACAGCATATAAATTGGTACTTTAGAACCTAGATTTCCATACTACTAAATAATTCAACTCAAAGAGAGGCGAAGAAACTATGCTCTCTTTAGTTCCTTTGTACTCATTCTCTCTCTCTCTTTCTTTTTCTTTTTCTTCTTTCTCCTCTTTTCTTTTCTTTCTTTTAGAGCTCACAATCTCACCAGATTTGTCAATATATTTGATAGTTTCTCCTGGCATTAACACTTTGATTAGGTTCTGATAACTCTACTACTAAGTCAAAATTTCTCAGCCTGTATTCAGGAGGCTGATAGAAAGCCATTTTCGTGCATTTGAAAGTCGTAGAAAATCGTAGTATAGTCGCACAAAAATGTTCGTCAAAGATTTTATTTTTAAAGATAACGAGACTTGAGTCCTGGTCGTTCGTCTCTGGGAGGCGTGTTTCTATTTTTGAAATCGATCTTAAAGCCGCTCTACTTCATATTCTGGTGCGCAATATATAGGCGGTTAAAGAACAGGCACTTAAATCATGCAAATAAAATAATCATTCAGCTCATGGTGATTTTGAACACATAAAGAGATATATATATATATAAATGCATTTTCATTCATTCATTGGGGGAGAGTTGTTTGTACAGGAAATCTAGAGGAAAGCTTTTACATGAATGCTTAAAATTAAATCTAACTACCACAAAACGATTGCATACAAGAATCAACGGGGGGATTTCGCATGCATCATTGGGGGAGAAGTAAGACTACTCTACTAAGCAGTAAATGAAAGCAATAAAAATTATGAAGAGCATGATCTAGAGCTAGAAGAATAGAGGGCATTCAGGGGTGGTCCCCGATGGCGTTAGAGTGGTCGAGAAGAGAATGAGGGGCGGCCAATGTAGCTTAGGCCGACCCTTGGAGAGAAGTAGGGTTGATCCAGCATCCCGGCATGGTGTCCTCCATGGTGGTGGTAGAGAGCTCGTGGAGGTGGAGTGAGTGGCTAAGTGGAGGTGGCGTGAATGGCACCAATGGAGTGCAATTGCCAAAGAAGTGAATGGGTGCCAATGGCCACCCATGGGGTCTTTTTATAGACCCAATGGAAGCTCTCTCAAGAATTATGGAATTGTCTAGAGAGGCCTATGGTGGGAGCTCGTGGGAGAGTGAGATAGAGAGGGTGGATGGTGGTTTTTTGATCCACCAAATGTGGATCTAAAAATTGAATGTTTCTTGGTTGCTATTTTTGGCAACCAAGGCAACCACACATGGCAGAGAGTTCTAGAGAACTCTAGGCTAGATATTTTCGTGTGGATGGTGTGTGTGGGTGTGTGTGGGTCGAAACTTAGGTGGCTAGGTTGATTAGGTTGGGTTCTAGTGGGTTTAGGTCAAGGTAGGTCTCAAATTAGGGTTATAAACCCTAATTCACTAAGGGAAAGTGCAATTAAACTTAATACAAGTTTAATTGGGTGTGTGGGAACTTAATTGAGAGTAAAACAACTAAATTAATTAAGGTCTAGGTCAATTGGACTCTCACTGAGTCCAATTGGACAGTGTGTGCTGAGATCAGGGCTCAATTGGACTCAATGAGTCCAATTGAATAGGCTGATGGAATTGACTAAGATCCAAGTCAATTAGGTTTAGTGAGGACCTAATTAGGCCCTTAGGGAGGTCTAGAGGTGATGTACTAGGGTTATGGCACCTTAATTTAGGTTCCTATGGGGTTGGAATTGGGTTTAGGGACCTAGAGATCCAAGATCAAGGCTTAAATCTCAAAACAGGAATTGGAGAGCAGTATCGGACGTCTAATTATATAATAAGACGTCTTATACTCAAAAATCAGAAGTTCAGACTTGTTGTCTGGACGTCCAATCAGAGTCAGGAAGGATTTTGGGTTCTATTTTGGGTATTATGCAGAAATTGGACGTCTGACAAAGTGTCTGGACGTCCAATAACACTGCAGAAGTGGGTTTGAAGTGTGCGAGAGTTGGCTAAGGTTCCTGGATGTCTTAAAACTTATCTGGACGTCCAGAGAAGGGTTGGAACTAGGGTTTTAGGGCTTCCTAGGGTGTTGTCACCTAATCTAATGGTGGCTAAGGCTTGGGGAAGTCTCTAGGCTATCCTAGGGCTAGGATGGACCTAAGCTCTTCACATTTTACTACTTTATTTCTACTTAATAGAATAGAAAACCTTTAACCCCCTTACATTATTATTCCTACATCTAAACTAGGCCTTCTGCTCCAGCTCTGCCACAACTCCCGTTATTTCAGATCCAGCTTCAGATCCTACTCCAGATCTAGCTCCTGATCTGCTTATTGCCTGCAATCGACATAATACACTTAATCAGCACATTATAACATTATTTTATGCATAGCTAAAGGAAAGCAGTAAAGATGCAGATAATGCGTATCCATGCATGAATAACCCTTACTTATGCTAAGTCTTAGCTTAATTTAGGTCATTTAAGACCTATGATTGCTGCGCAATCAGAGGCCAGAAATACAGAAAAGTAGGTTAAGGCTGTATTTGGTGGATCATGATGGTGGTAGGTGTTATTGCCTCAATATACTTGTAATAAATTCCAAACTCATAAACTCATTTTTTTTCTACATTTTCTAAACTTTTTTCTATGTATATATATATATATTTTCTTTTCTTTTCTTTTTCCTTTCTTTTCTTCTATAAATATATATTTTGTTCTTTACCACTTTTTTCTTTTTCTTTTTTTTTTCCTTTTTGCATCCAAATACTTACTAACGCAACGCAGTATAGCATACAAAATTTTATTTACAAGGCATTATTCGGGATTAGGGTTGTCCAAGAGGATATTGGGTGGATTATTTGGTAGAAGTGCCTATTCTCAACATTGGGAAAGGAATGGATAGGGCAATACATTTTTGACCTTGACATTAATACCCTCTTTCAGCCGAGGATTCCATAAAGGATGGTCGTGACCATCTCCCTTAGTCCTAGTTTTATCAGAACCCGCTTTCTATGTATTTCCCCTATTTGGTGGCTCTCAAAATATTCCCACTAAAAATTTATATGCGAAAACTGAGAGCGAAAACCATATCTAACTTTGAGTATCATTATCTAATTATCCAGAAATTAAGATTCCTCATAGTAGCCTTAGAGCACTAGTAGACCTTCTACTCTCACCTCACACTTATTTGGTGGATCTGTTAGAAGATAGTTTACCTGACTCCCTAATTACTGTCCGAGGGATTAGGAGAATAAACACTGCTTCTTCTCAACAAACTAAAGATATTTATCAGTCTTCACAGAGAATCCATTGCAAATTCTATGTGTAAGTGTGAAATTGTATAACCAACTTAAGAATAAAACCCTAATAAAACCTTAATAAAAAAATCTTTATGTCTAAATGCAATTTTTTTTTTGACATAAAAAAATAGGACATGCAATGTCCAACCCGCCATTCTTATTCATTACAATGTCCTCATTGAAATATATGCAGGAAAATCAAAATATAGTAAGCAAGAGGAGGGGATATCACCTGACTATGCTTGTTAATCCAGGTCAGCATGCATGCAGAACTACTTGTAAAGTGTACTAGGCTGCCTCCCAGCCAGTGCTAAGTTTAACTTCATTTTCCAGACTTAAATCCAAAAAGTTTGTAATTCAATATTGTGGGTCAAGAGGAGTAATAACTGTTGCAGGGAGATTCAAGATCAGTGTAAAGATATGATCATTTGGTCAAAGAATTAGTGATACATAAATGCGGACCAGCTGATGATGTAGTCCTACTACAATGAGTCTTTCTGGTTTGAAATATGGAATAGGGTTAGGTGGATGACGTTCAAGATGCATAGCTTGTTCGTCAATCCAGTTCCACAAATCAAGAAGAGGTGGTAGAGGGTCTTGATTGAGATCATGATTGAGATTTATGCCTGGTTCTAAATCAAATTTATAAGGGTCTTCATAATGGTAATTGATATCAAATATCATGAGTTCTCTAGGCTCTGGGTCATATGAGGGCAAAGGTAGAGTTGTGTTGAATTCGTCAAAATCTTCATCAGATATTACCTCTTCCTCATTCGAAGTCATTTCTCCCTCATATTCAACCCATCCATTTGAACCAGTTGGTATGTAAGTTCTTCCCCAATCCATTATGTATTGAACTTCTTCTTCTGGGGTTATTTCTTGGTTCATGTCCTTAGATTGTCGACTCTCTTGAGCACCTTCAAAAATTAATAGTTTCTGGATCTTCGGGTGAGTGTATTGAGGATTCTTCATATTATCATCTAACTCGTCATAAGTTACTCCCAAGAGTTTCTCAATCTCCTTAATGTCCTTTTAAATTTGAGTTTCTATGGGAGGTGGTAGATCAAAACCATCCTCAAGTACATCACCTTCTTGCCTTTCGTGCTGATCTTGAGCCTTGGCAGAATTCGGATCAACTTTAGTGTGAATTGCCAAAACATGTTCAATTGTTTCTACAACCTCGATGGAACCACAATTCACCTTATTCTTTTGGGAAGCTTTAAAGTATTGAGTTGACAATTTTTCCTTCCAGAGGTGATGTGCATAGTCCCCATCTCACAATTGGTTAGAGCCTTGGCTGTGGCCAAGAAAGGTCTCCTAAGATTATTAGGGTGTGGTTCAGGTTTTCTGATGCCTCCATATCCAAAATAAAGAAGTCCACAGGGTACTCAAAATCCCTCACTTTTATAATTACATTCTATATAAGGCCCTTCAGAATTTTGGTTGACATATCAGCAAGCTGAAGGGTCACCTCAATGTGTTGCAAGGGGTCTAAATTCAACTCTTCATATAATTATGTGGAGATTAAATTGATGGAGGCACCAAGGTCCAGTAAGGCTTGATCTAGGATGAAACCATCTATTTCACATGAAATTAAGGGGGTCCCCGAATTTTTCTTTTTAGGAGGGAGCTTATTTAGGATGATGGCACTGGCTTGTTCAGAAATCATGACCCTTTTTGATGATTTGGCCTAGCATTTTGTTGTGCATATTTCTTTCAAAAATTTAGCACAGGCTAGGATGCTCTCAATAGCCTCAAGAAGTGGTTTATTCACCTGGTCTTGCTTTAGAATATCAAGCCACTCCTTGGATTGGTTGGCTTTCTTTTCCCTGGGTTTGATCAAGGCTTCCAGAAAAGATTCTTGAGAAAAATCATGAACATTCAAATATTGAGTCTTGTTTCCTAGATTAGTTTGGTCTCCCAGGTCAGATTCAGGCTCCTCAAGACCTTGTTAAGATTTTGATGTAGAAGAATACGAATCTTGGATTTGTTTTCCGCTTCTCAAAGTGATAGCACAGGCATGTGCATTAGGGTTAAAAGGGTAGGGTGCATTCTACAAAATGGCTTGAGCTTGGGTTGGGTTAGGGTTAACAAAACCAGGTGGGTGTTGGGAAGCAGGTTGAATTATGTGTGCTTGTTGCTCCTGTGTGTTGTGCTGGTTAACCCTATTGAAATTCCCTGGGTTTGGGATAGGTTGGGATGGCAACATCCCATGTTGTCTAGCATCAACTAGCTAATCTAATCGTCACGTCAAATCTATCCTTAATTTATTCATTTCTTCCTTATGTCTCAAACTCATTTCTCTCAATTCTTTGAGGACAAGACTCAAATCAGAGGGCTGGTTTTCCTGAGTAGGTTGTGGCTGATATGTGCATGGTTGTGTGTACCTACTAGGTTACCCACAAGTGTTTGGCTTAGTCAAGTTAGGACCCTGGGCAGGTTTCTGACTTGATCAAGCAAAGTTAGGATGGTTGCGCCATCCAGTGTTGTAAGTGTTTGAACAAGGCTCATTTCTAGTGTAACCCTAGACTGCATTCACATCCTTAGGATAACTAGGCATCGAGCTGCCTAGTTTAGAATTCGAGGGCATCAAGGTCCCTCCTTGATACCCAGAAAGAGATGGGTCCAAGTACAGTTGGCTCATAGCTGGAGCCATAGTTAGGTCATCGATGTTGTGCACTAATTTCTAACCTAGGGGGTTAGGGATTTTGTTGTGGGTTAACATAGGCACTCCATGGGTAGGCATAGGATTTACTCTAGATTGTGTACCAAAGGAACTCCTGCCCTTCAGAAGATTATCCAGTTTCTTATCCAAATTCTCCACATTCTTTTCGATGAGTTCCACCTTACCTAATCGTTGTACAATTAATACTAAATCAATTGAGTGTGAATTATTGTTAACTTCATAGACTTCTCTTCTTGATTGATTAGTTCTATTAAAGGCAGACATTGAGGCATTGTTGAGGGAATTTTCACTCATATTCTCAAATAATTGAAAGGTTCCCTCAACGTCTCTACTCAGGAAATTTCCCCCACATGCCGCACCAACAAAATTCTTCAGATTATCACTCAACCCATAATAGAAAATATGAGCCAAGTGCCATTTTGGAATCCCATGATGAGGGCATTTCCTAGTTAAATTGTTAAACCTCTCCTAAGACTCATGTAAATGTTCCCCAAGGTTCTGTTTAAAGGTTGTAATGGCACATCTAAGGGCATTGGCTTTTCCTACGGGAAAGAATTTCTTTAGGAATGTGCTCCTCAGATCTTCCTTGGTTAGGATTGGTCTATCAATAGTCCTTAACCAATGAGCAGCTCTATCATTTAAGGAGAATGGGAAATTTTTCATCATCAAGGTACCCTCATTCATGTTTCTAGGGCCAGAGGTCATTCCAATGTGTAGCAGCTCTTCAAGGTGGTGGAAGGGGTCATCTGACTAACGGTCATGGTAGTGGGGAATCAAGTTGATGATCTGAGGTTTGAGTTCAAAATCTTCCCCATCCTGAGGTACCCTGACAAAGGTTTCAGGTTGGGCATTAGGAGGGTTGTAAAAATCATGGAGAGGCTGGTTAGCTCTCCCAGTTTGGAGTCAAGTAATGGCCTGCACGATGACCTGCATCTGCCTGTCATTATGCTGGCCTTGCT
Organism: Thalassia testudinum; assembly: GCA_037157565.1. Classification (NCBI taxonomy): domain Eukaryota; kingdom Viridiplantae; phylum Streptophyta; class Magnoliopsida; order Alismatales; family Hydrocharitaceae; genus Thalassia; species Thalassia testudinum. The sequence goes on along the minus strand of JAZHRO010000014.1, from coordinate 121,333,807 downwards.
TAGTGATCTACCTCTATAAGAGGGTCATTGGATCCATATTTTGTTCTTTCTCTTCGATCTCATCTTCCTCGTGGTGACTAGCCATTGCAGAGGGTTCAGATTCAGATTCTGGATAAATAGGTCTTCTCCTTGTATTTCTTTCTAATGGTGGCAGCAAATCAGGATTTTGAGATCTTCTACCATGCATGCACCAAAAGAATGTCTATGGATGAGGGGGAGAAGACAGATGAGAGAATACCCCGCCCTTTCAATACGAGCAACCAAACTAGTCCTTAGAGTGTCAACCCTAAATAGGCCTTATCTTGGCTCCCAACAACACAACTAGGTTGGATCAACCCTTGAATTACTTGCCTAGCCAGAAGGGTGGGACTCCCTAGGACACCCCGCACAGCAAGACACCACTAAGGGTTAATGTGGTTACCGCACTGACCTTTCTTGTCACCAGTGGGTCCAAGTAGATAAGGCCTTAACCTTAGCCCAATCTAATTTCAAGTCCCCAAGACTATTAGCACTACCTGGGGCACACCTACTCAATTTTAGGCTTGCGTTTGATGTGCTTTTGGAATATGATGGGCGTTATGGGGGGTGTTTGCCCTTAAAATTGATTTCAAATGTGTAACTGCACAGGTAAGGGGTTCACAAGCAATTTTTTTATGATGAAGTGAATTTTAGGATTCAAATGCTTGTGTTAGTGAATTTTAGGATTCACTTGATTTAATATCTTCAATCAAAGTTCTGATGAGGTACACAAGAGTTTTGCAGTTCTCAATTATTGGATATATTTCCTTTATGTATGTAAATGCAAGTGTGCTCTATCCTTAATGTAAAATCCTAAGCACAGATAGTTCTTGATGATTCTTTTAAGTCCAAAAATCAGATGAGTGGTACAACCCAAGCAACGCAATCAATTGGTCCTATTGTACCACAACTAGGCACAATTAGAAAATATTTTTCAAGAATTTTTAATGCAGGATTTTTATTTTTTTCTAATTTAAAGTGTACTAAGGGTTTTGCAATTTGTTTTGACCCCCAGTTCGTGATTGAATAATTTGTGCAATCAAATGTGCAAGAAGTATTTTTTCATATTTTTCCTAAATTTTTTATTATTTTAGAAATTCAATACTGCAAATTTCAAGTCAATTGAAGTTGCATAAAAATTTCTATCATATTTTGAACTCTGAGAAATCAAGAACAATAACCGTTTTGACAACAGATCAGTGCGTGAATTTTATAAATTTGTCTATAACACAAATTTGCACAAAGATTAGATATGTTGTTCTTGACTTCAAAGCTCACCTCAAGTAAAAATTTGAGAATTTTTGGACATGCAAATCTTCGAGAATTGAATTTATAATTTAAGAGTTTATTTCAGCCCAAAAATCACTAACAAGAGAAATTTTTTTTCTTTTCTTTCACTAAGCAAGCAAATTTTAACTAATTCTAAGGTTCAAGCAAATCCAAATTTTTTGAAATCTAAATAACCCCTAGGAGATTAAATCCGTCGATTGGAAGATCAATAGCTCTGATTGCACATAAAAATAGCCTCCAACGCACTTTTATTGCGTGGATTGAACCTAGGCTCGACACGTACCAGCTCTGCAGCCCTTGATCTATGATCTGACCACCCCACTCGCCCATGCGTGCCTGCTTCTCTTCTTCGCACGCCTGCTTGCTCAAAATGAGCGCCTGATCCTTAGCCGTCCGATCGTAACCCGCTGCCTTTGAGTTGAAGCAAGCACGTGAGAGTGCGTGTTTGTTAGCGCATTTTGCCACGGAGCGCTCCGATTGCGACATGTGGTCGCATCCATGCCTTCCGCTCAAGATATGACGGTCAATAATGCCTGCTCCCACTGGCTTTCCTAATTTTACGCTCAGTGCCACTCAAACTTGCACCCTTCATGCGTGGGTTAGTGCTCTCACCGTTGTGCTATGAGCGGGTTTGTGTCAAGTTTCCTCTTCTTGTGTTGCTACTCTCAGCCATTAGATGAAAATCTAACAGCTGATAATCTTCCTTCCTTGATGGCGTGGGGGCGGGGCATGGTCGTGGCTGCTTTGTGGCCATTGGATGAAAATCCAACGACCCACACTGCATGGGGAAGGTGCTTCAGGAGTTTGGTGCGTGGCGAGGGGTGGTTGCGATGACGCCACATGGTGCCATCGTGGCCATCCATCTTCACTTCTTTGTAACTGGTGATGTAGGCCTCCGATCAAGTTGATTTTTGTGTCGTTGGACTACGATCGTTGATCCAGATCTTTCATCTAAGGCTTGGATCTCTGGCATCTTACTCCATAGCCTCTTTTCTTCTATGGACTGCACAAGATGCTATAGTTGTCTGATCGAGATGATTTCGAAAGCGTTGGGCTGCCGTTGTCATTCTGATCAGATCTGTACGGTATGATCTGTCATCTACGGCTTCGAATCATCTGCGATTAATTTCGTCTCACTTTTAGTACATAAAATGACAATATTATCCATGCAGCTAATCAGACTAACTATTATGCAAATTATGATGCTTATGCATGCATTGTTTCTAAGTTATGCTCAAATCTAACTTAATTCAAGTGATTTAGGTTGCATGATTACTGTGCAATCACTCTGCATTTCACCTTCATATGTCATAGCTTCCTTATCAAATAGCATTTCCATTTCCCTAGGCAAATCATCCAAAGCCATTCCTGATATTTGGATATCAATATTAGGAATAGAGAGTGCAGTCTTAGAGTTTCCCTCATCACCCTGATAGGCAGAAGGAGAAAGATGTGAATCAGATGATGTTGGATTAAAATCAGATTCACTTCCCATGGCAAGTGACTCAAACTTATTAGTAGTGTCTAATTCAGATGTTGCGCTCAATTTATCCAAGCACATATGATCATCAGGAATGATTGATTCTTCTAAATGGAATGCTCTTACCTTAGGGCTTCTATCAAGATCCATATCCTCGAGTGGATCTACTTCCTTCCTCTCAGCCATGTTGTCCAATCCATGAGGTATCTCTCAAGATTCAAGGTATTCAGATTGAGAGTTAGTCTTGGAGATACTAATCCTTTCCTCATCATTTTCGCGAATGGGATTCTCAGATGAGTCCATTTGGGATATTTTTGGCTCATGCCCCATATCCACACTAGATGTTTCTCCCCTTGAATTCATTCCAAGTATCAGCTCCAGAGAATCCTCTATAACACTTTCGGATGTAGACACTTCAGGTTCATCATGGTCCTCAAGGCTATTCTTCACTTGATACTGCAAAAGTAGTATTTCTTGAAGTGTCCAATTCTGTCTAGTTAGCCTTGTCAGGGATTCTAATTCCTGAAGGGCCATTCTAGAGATTCTTTGGTTGAAATCCAGATTTGTCTTTGTTCCGGATCAGTGATAGTTTGTATTTCGTCTAGATAAATTGTGACCTTTTCCTTAGTCCTAGCTATTATTCGTTGCAATATGAAATGTGCTTGCATATGTAGTGGCAGTTCATCAAGGGTTCCAGGTGGTGAGCTAGGTCTACCAATATTCCATGGGTAAGATGCTGAAGTATGAAATTCATACCCTAGGACATAAGATGGGGCCCTTTATGGGGACAATTGGTGCTGGTTATAATAAAAGGGGTCAGGATATAAGTTAACCATTTTAGAAACCCAAGAAGAAGGATCAGGCGAAGCGAAAAGTCATCTTCTCCACCTTGGGTTTGGTTCCCAAGGTTGTTTTGATTCAATACCCAGACTTCTAGATGAGCCATCTACTCCAAATTTGTTGGATCCTGACCAGGTCCAGGTCCAGGGTTAGCCATCTTGGCTAACTGATTGGAAGAAGGTAGATGAGAAGATGATCCAGGCAATGCGATGAATCGCCTTCGCCTCCTTGGGATTGGCTCCCAAGGTCTAACCAGTTGAGGTATAAGTAACCTCCTCCCTTGTGTACACCAACCAACCTGGTTTGGTGCAGCCAAGCCAAACAAGGCTAAGGCCTTGTTAATCACCTGGTCCTTAAGTTTAGGTAACCATATTTTTCATTAGGATTCTAATTTTTGAAGGAAAATTTGTTATAAAACCAACTGCAAGTAATCCCAACCCCCCAAGCTAACCCAGCCAATCTGTACGAGAGGGCTAAGGGGAAGCTTCTTCCTTTGGCTTTCGCCTTGGGTTCCTTTGTGCCCCTTAGATACGATCGTTTGATACGGCCCCACGGATTTGGCTAAGGGTTTGGCTAGGGTAGTTGTGATAACCTAGTAGTTCGACAGTAAATGTAGGTTGATTAGTGTGTTTTACGAAATTTTTTTACCAACCTTTTTCTTCAAATTGGGGTTTCTTGGTGAGTGGCCCACAAGGTAACCTACCTCTCTGGCTAGCCACTAGACTTGATTAAGTCTAGTTTAGCCAAGTGTGGTCTCTAAATTTCAACCCTAAAAATTGAGCCTAGGCTTCATGCATTGGCTATGTGTTCAGGCAGACCACAATTCAAATAAAACTATTCTCTACAACACAATTTGAATCCAACTAATTTGAAAATTCATAATAAGATTTATTTTTCAATTATCTTTTCAAAGAATATTTTTGTAAAATTTTTACTATTTTAAATAAATTAATACGAATTTTTAATTGTTGATGGTCATATTTGGAATTTTGACCCTTGTTAGTTTTTCAATTTGAAACAATATCAAATTAACTCCAAAAATTCAAGAAGAAAAAGGAAATGAAGCCAATTTGATAACCTTTCAAACCCCCCCATTGTTGGTCAAATATGATTTGTGTACTATTCAAAATCACCTTTTGAAATTAAAAATTTTTGGATTTGAGCCAGTTTGACCCCCTTGTATTTTGTGAATTCTCAAAAATTTCATAATTCAAAATTTTTTCAAATGAACGTACTGTTTGAAAGATAATTTGAAATTAAAGCTTGTATCCATTTTTCAGAATTTTTGGCTTAGAAAATATTCTGTAATTAAATTTTTTTAAATCGTAATAAATGTCTGGCCGAATTTCAAGGAAGGGTAAAAAGGCTTTTGAAGGGGTTGAAATTCAAAACAAAGACTTTTTCACCAAAATATTTATTTTTTTTGCGAAAATATTTTTTCAAATTTTTTTCTTCTTTTTTTTTCAAACAAAACTCTAACCCTAAGACTCAAAAGAAACCTAAATTTGAAACCTATAACTTTTTTTTGCACAAAAATATGTAGATTTTTTTTCTTTTTTCTTTGAGAAAGCAAATTTACCTTAAAATTAGATCTACCTAGGGTTCAAATGGAAAACCTAAAACTAAGATTATGCTGTGCACCTGATTTCTTGAACTACGACTGATGTGTGTACAAAATCTGCTTATCCTATTCCTGCACATCAAAATGCAAGTAAAACTAGATGTGTCAATGTTAAGCTTAAAGAAATAAAAAATCAAAATCACATTGCATCCCCAACAACGGTGCCATTTGTTTGGCATCGTAAATCACGTATTTGATTTGGAAAACGTAGTATAGTGCAAACCATGGTTCCAACAAAAATAAAGTAACGAGACGATGAGTCCTAGTCAATCTCAGGGAGGCGTTTAAGAAGTGAGATTGATTTTGATTTTATACTTGCTCAAAATTGGACCCCAGTTTCTAAACTGTGAGTTAATGACACGCTAGTCGCATTATTTATGTGAACATGTGCGTGCATCAAATATACCACTAATGTGAAAGTGTGTATTGGCATTTGCATGACTTTAATAGTACAATGGCGACTAGCAAAAAATGAATCGATCGCTAATTCATTAATATCTTCGCGGATCAACATTTTGTTGCATCAAGATAAACATGTAAAGCAAGCAACTGATGATTGCAATATAGATATATGAAATAGATGTCAGGAAACTATTGATTTCACTTCCTCAAAAAGAATAGTGACATTACAATCGAATCTAGAAAAATGCTTGTACATGAAAGCTTAAAAACAACACTTCTAGCTATCAGAAAAGTGATGCATGCATCCGTTCAGGCATAGGATTACTACGCTACTAAACATAAAATTAATGCACGACTTAAAAACTATGAAGAACCAAGCTAGCTAACAGCAAACAAGTGTTAGAGGTGGTCTCCAATGGCTATGTGGCTGGTGGTGGTGGGAGGGGAAAGAGGGACAGCCAAAGTGGTTGGCCGACCTCTTGAGAAGGTGGTGGAGATGCTCTAGCTCTTCGATGTGGAGTGGAGTGGAGAAGGAGGTGATGGAGCTCGCCAATGGAGTGATGAGTGGACTGGCTATCCAAGAACTGCATGGGGGTCCGTGGCTGTCCAAGAGGGTCTTTAAATAGACCAAGGGATAGACCCTCTAGAGAAGTGTGGAGTTCTCTAGAAGAGCCTCCATCATGGCTAGCCACCCCATTTGAAATGGGTCTTATTAGATCCACATTTCATGGGTGTGGTTGTGGACTCCTTGAAAGACTAAAAATAGTCTTCAAGTTGGCACCACAAGGTGAAGGTTCTAGAGGTCTCTAGAGTGGGCGGCTAGGTGGTGTGTGTGGGTGCGTGTGAGTGAATATGTGGGTGTGGCTAGGTAGTTTAGGTCGAGTCCTATAGGCCAAGGTGATTAGGTTCGGGTAAGTTTCTAAGACTAGGTTCATAAAACCTAATACTAAAGTGATAAGTGTAATTAAACTTATCCTAAGTTTAATTCAGTGCATGTGTGTGTGATTGGGAGAGAAAGTATCCAATTAGGATAGACTTGAGTCAATTGAACTCTCACTGAGTCCAATTAGACTTGTGTTGGTTGAGATTTGAGCTCAATTGGACTCTATGAGTCCAATAGACTAGGTGAAGTGTGATTGACTTAGATCCAAGTCAACTGGGTTTAGTGAGAACCTAATTAGGTTCTTAGGAGGGTCTTAGAGTAGTGTACTAGGCTTAGGGCACCATAATTTAGGTTCCCTAGGGTGTAGAAATGGGTTTAGGGGCTAAGGAAATCAAGATCTCAGCTTGATTTCAATAATAGTAATTGGAGAGGGGTTCCAAACGTCTGATTTAGTAATCAGATGACTTATACCTCAAAATTAGAAGTCCCAAACTCTTGTATGGACGTTCAAAGTTGAATCAGAGTGAAGTTTAGGTTCTGTCTTTGAATTTTGCAAAAATTGGATGTCTGACACCTTATCTTGACGTCCAATTTCCTAGTCGAATTGGTTCTAGGTCTGCAGGTGGTGTCTAAGGGTCCTGGACATTTAGCAGCCTACCTGGATGTCCAGATATGGGCTAGAATGAGGATTTTAAGGATTTCTAGGCTATGGGGACCTAATCTAAGGGTAACTAAGGGTTTAGGAAGGTATCTACGGCTATCCTAAGGCTAGGAAAGATCATATGTTCTGCATAATTTAATTCCTACATTAAAATTCTACTAGTAAGGTAGTATACCTCATCCCTATATTATGTCTTCATCTTTATTCCAGGGCTTCTACTCTAGCTCTACTGTAGCTCTAGCTTCCTCCTTTCTTCAGTTCCAGCTTCAGGTCATCCCTTGAGCTTCTTATTGCCTACAATCCCAAATATTGCACTATCAATACATTATAACATTATTTCATTACTACTTACGTAAAGCAAAAAAGATGCAATGTATGCTATTTATGCATGAATTACACTACAAATATGCTAAGTTCTAACTTAATTTAGGTCATTTAAGTCCTATGATTGTTGCGCAATCACCTATCGCCCCTTCCTCCTACTCCAATGGCCTCGTCCTTCTCCCCGACACCCTCCTCCTCCTCCCTCTCCTGCCACACCCTCCTCCTCCCTAACCCCATCCTCCTCGTCCTCCTCATCTTGTTGTAGCCCTTTCCTTCTCCTTGATGGCCTCCTCCTTCTCCCTATCCTACCGGCCCCTCCTCCTCTCGATCCTGTCGTTTAACTTTTTTAGGAGGCAAGAAAAATTGTGAAAAGGGTTGGGCAAAGTCTGAGGTCAAACCAATTTTGTGAAGAATCTTGTACAAAATAGGACTCTCAACTCAGTCATAGGATTTTTCTAGGTCAATCTAGAGAATGAGGTTAGAGTCAAAAACCTTATGGTCAAGACATTAGGCGAGCTCAAAGGTGGTGGAAATATGGTTAAAAATGACTCTACCCTTAATAAAACTAGCTCGTTAGGGAAGAAATTTTGTAAAGCAACACAAAGAGTCAATTAGCAAGGATCCTAGATGTAATCTTATAAGTGACATTACAAAAACTTATAAGTCCAAAATTAAAGATAGAGGAGATTTGAGGTTTCTTGGGGATCAAGGAGAGAAAGGTGGAGTTAAGAGTACTTGAGGCCTTGTTGTGGTCAAAGAGGAGGCTATAGCATCATAGATGTTGTACTTAACGATATCCTAACTCTCAAAAAAGAAATTAGAGTTGAAACCATCGAGCCTGGTGGTTTTCTTGATAGGCATTAAGGAAAGAATGATGAAGACCTCAAATTCATATGGAATGTGAGTAAGGTAATGGGAATCCTCCTGGGATATGTTAGGAGGGATGCAATCAAGAAAGTTGTGTTGGACTTGGGGGTTGTTGCAGAAAAGAATGTTAATACATTCTTATTTCGACAAGTTCTGCTTATGAATATTAGGAGGAAGGTGCTTTTTTCTAGCTATGGTGGATGCATGTTTGTCCTTGTTTATACTTGTTAATTGAATGGTTTTATACTTGTTGTTATCTAGTTATGGTGGATGCATGTTTTATTTTTAGGCAAAGATTCGTAATATTACTTTTCTAATTCCCGATGCCCTAGATCTCATAAGGTCTAGGTCATTAAATTTTTAGTCTAAAAGTGTGACATAATTAAAAATATAATGTCATGAACAAAATCCCCTTTTTAAGCATCTTCTACTCGTTGAAGAGCACAAATGATTCAGGGTCTCTGTTAAAACCATTAAAATTAGAGAATTGCTCTTAGAAAAAAATCTTTGCATGTGACCTTGTAAATCTTCTTACTTTCATTACCACATTTTGCAAGGCAGTTGGGGCAATAACCTTGAAGAGAATTGGAAGAAAAAGAGACCAACTTCACTAAATGAGTCTACTACTGTACAGTCACTTAGCCAATTCAAATAGGTTTTTGTTGGTTATTATTCAAGCTTGATTCTTCATTTTTTTAACTAAGTTTTAGAAAATAATGTGTTATTTAATCGATTCTATTATTGAGATTACAGGTTTATTCTGATGGGCATTATCGGAGGCTATACTACTTGGAGGTATAGTTTTAATGGTTTTCATTTATTTAATTGATAATATAGGTTATTGTTAGATGTAGGGCATGCCCACATAGTATTTTTTGCCATTAAATGCATGTGGGGGGTGCCCACTTTTAGGAATAAATAGTGAATATTACTTTTAATGTGATTCAGTAATGTAGGGTGTGCCCACTTTTAATGTAATTTTTAATTGTAAGTGATTCATTTTTTTATGTGGGGTGTGCCTACTTTTATTAGTTTTATTATTTTGCTATGCAGGTTTATAGAAATACTTCAAATTTTAATGGGAAATTTTGTCAAATTTTTTAGAATTTTTTTCATGTTCAAATTACTTATTGTTTAGATACATACACTTCCTAGAGAAGATATATGCACGTGAGGCCAACCATTAGGTATTCTAAACCCTAGGATAAAGGTCCTCTTAGTCAAATTATGCCCAAATTACTTGTCCGTCTATACTTATCACAATGTTATATGGACAATGCAGGAAGTGTATGTATACCTTACTTACATGTATGATGTGTTGTCCTTTAAGCATGCCATAAGACTCGATCGACTTTAGTTTGGTGAAGTACCGAATAAAAGAAGGTCCCTTAAGATTTGATCACAACTTAGTTTTGCTCGTTACATGTAACCTTATGTGGTGAAATTTCGGTTGCTTCTTCCTACTCTTCTCTGGTATACCAACTAATCTTATCTCGTTTCCTATGGCACCTTTAATTGGGCGTTAAAGAAAATATAGCTAAGGTTAGTATTGGGGGTATACTGGAGAAGTGTGGGGAGATGCTACCAAAATTTCATCGCACTAAGCTTACATATAATGAGCAAACCTAAGTTGTGATCAAATATTTGAGGATGGGCTATAAAGTGAAAATCTTAATCAAGATACACATCATTCAATCATTTCCCTTCCTAATAAGTGATTTGTTTATATTAAATTTTAGGTTGTAAGGGATAAATCTAGGATTGGATTACGGGGTTCAGATTACACCAGATAAAAGGATGGAGTAATTTCATTCCTGGATTAGGCCTTTGATGATGAGGGGAAGATATTTAGGTGAGATCAACTTGGCAATATCTTTTGCCCATGCAGAAGATGTTTAAATGGCTCCTTGCATGATCGTAATATTGTGTTCGAGCACTTGATTGGTAATGGATGGTGGCAGCATTATACTACTTGGGTAGCTCATGGAGAGGAGTTGACTTAGAAAGTAATAAACAATGATAACACTATTGACGAAGAGATCGACGAGGAAATTGATGATAGTGGAGGTGAAGAAATACAAAAAAAGTTAAATGAGATGAGAGTAGGAGAGGATATAAATACAGATGAGGAAGATCCGTTCAGTTGTGATCCGCTTTATGATTTTGTTAAGGCAACTAAGGGTCCAATTGCTCCCAATATTACGAAAATGTCAAAATTGTCATTTTCATTGAAGATGTTTCAATTGAAGGTTATGAACAGAGCTTGTCCTAAATTCATGTCAGAAATACTCCAGTTTATTGTTGAGCAATTGAATAACCTTAATGGTTTTCCACCTTCATGGTACGAGGTAAGGAAACAGATTTGCAAGCTTGGTTTGGACTATCAGAAGATCGATGCATGTCCGAATGACTACATTCTTTTCAGAAATGAATTCGCAAACTTGAGTAATTGTCCCGAATGTGAACTTGAGAAATGTAAGGAAGGTAAAAATGAAAGTAAGAGGAAACAACCTCAGAAGGCTCTTCGATATTTTGCACTGACACCTAGGCTTCAATGCTTTTTTATATCAACTAAAACTACATGGTGGATGACATGGCACCAAGATTGTAAATTTCAAGATGGAAGAATACGTCATCCTACTGATTCAGAGGAGTGGAACAGATTTGATGAAAGAAATAATTTATCCGCTTTAGAAGTAAGGAAAGTGCAATTGGGTCTTGTAAGCGATGGATTCAATCCATTCAAGAGTATGTACCCATCATACTATATATGGCCAGTGGTAATGGTCACTTATAACTTACCTCCCTGGTTGTGTATGAGATCGCCATTCATGATGTTGACCCTATTAGTCCCCAGTCCAAAACAACCAAAAAATGCAATAGATGTTTATCTCCAGCCATTAATCGATGAACTAAAATAGTTGTGGTACACCACTGTGAAGACGTATGATGTAGAAAAGAAAGAATTTTACAATATGCATGCAACATTGTTGTAAACCATAAACAACTTCCTGACATATGCAAATTTTTCAGGTTGGAGCGCTAACGGAAAGTTTGCTTGCCCAGTCTGTACGAAAGACACTCATCACCTACGACTACCGGAAAGTAAGAAATTCTATTACTTAGGATATCATAGATTTCTACCTCTTGAACATAGGTGGCGAATGTCATAGTTCAGGAGTAAATTTGATAGAAAGATATGTCGGTATTCAAAGAAAAATCCAAAGAATAAACTTAATATAGATTCTATCAAGTTGCCAGGTCAAGTTATAATGGAGAGATTACAAGAAATTGGTGAGATACGGTTAGGTTGACCATTCAAGCAAAGACCAGATGACTTCAAGGAATTATGGCTTTCGAAGGAAAAGTATTTCGTTTATGGCGTTGCCATATTGGAAAGATCTTATACTACGTAATAATTTAGATGTTATGCACATCAAAAAGAATGTAATGGATAACATTTTAGACGTATTAAATCTGATTGATGATCTAATGAACACGGTGAAAACAAGACATGAAGAGTTTGGGGATGCACCCGGAGTTGCGTATACATGAGGATGATAGCTACTTCCCACCTACTATTTACAGCTTAAATTAGGACCAAAAGAGTAGACTGTTCTACTTCTTAAAGGAAATTCAGGTGCCAGATGGGTTTTCGTCGTAGGTTTCTCATTGTGTAAATGAAGCACAGAGAAAGATATCTGGTTTGAAAAGTCATGACTCCCACATTTATATGCAAGTATTGTTTCCACTAGCATTACAGGAGATACTGCCTGAGCCAATTGCTGATTCATTCACAGAGATGAGTAGATTTTTCAAAGCTATTTGTTTTAAGATGTTACAAAATAATACGCTGAATCATTGGGATAAACAAATAGTTATTACTCTGTGTAAGATGGAATAAATTCTTCCCCCAGCCTTCTTCGATGTAATAGTTCATCTCACGTTGCATCTTGCAAATGAAGCAAGAATCGGTGGACCTGTACAAATCAGATGAATGTATCATATGGAGTGATTTTTGAAAAAGTTTAAAGATTATGTTTTGAACAAGGAAAAGTCAAAAGGTTCAATTGTATAAGTTTATCTCATGGAAGAGTGTATAAATTTTAGCTCCATATGCATGAATGAGACAGACAACCGCTTTAATAAACTTCAAAAGAACTATGACTAGGAATACAATAACAAAGATGAATGTTTATCAATTTTTGATATTAAAGGAAGGTCAATTCTTCATACAAAGTACAAGGCAATTTCAGAAAATGACAAACGTTTGGCACATTTATATATTTTAAAATAAGTTCCTAAAATTGATCAATTCTACAGGGAATTTGAATGATTACCTCATTTAAAGACATCCGAATTTGGCTTCTTAGATTAGTTTAAAGATCAAGTTAATTAATTAGAAGAGGATAAGGACTCACAATGAATACCAACTTTTGATGTAATTGCTGATACACCATTACATTATGCACATTATCACTCTAGATATATAATAAAAGAAATTGATGATAGAAAGGTTACACAACAAGCTGGAGTTGTTGATTTAGATCTTTCCACTAGTCTAGATGGATACTATGATAAAATCAAAGAAATTGTGGAGATCAGCTCCAGATATAATCGTAGAGTTGTCCTATTTAAATGTCATTAGTTTGATATTTTTAAAGATGGCACTAGTTTCAAAATTGACAAGAAACACAATTCCTTAAGTGTAATCATAATAGTCAAATTCTTCAGTCTAATGAATCATTCACATTAGCATGTCAAGCGACATAAGATTTTTATATTCCCAATAATTACCAAAGGGGATGAGTTATACCAATAAGAATATAGTACCGCACAATCATTTTGACTCAGTTTAAAGCATATCAAGAATTAACAGAAAAAAGTTATATAGATTCAAATGCAGTAGATGTGGACATATAAGGTTAATAAAAATTTCTTTGCTTTGTTTCATTTCCATTTAAATCAAATTCATATTCACATTGAAGAAACCTACTTGTGTTACATGTTTAGCTATTTTACTTAGAGGCATAATTTCAATGTCTTCAATTTAATTGGATGAAATTATAGGTTTTTGCTAGACGTGGGGTATCCCCACATAGTGTCTTTTATTTTATTGAATAGATGTGGGGTGTACCCACATATTTTGGATGTTTAGTTGTTTTATTTGAATGGATGTGGGGTGTACCCACTTGTTTGCTTTATATTTCGTTAATTTAAATGGATATAGGGTGTACCCACTTACATGCTATGCATGTTTATAAAAACACTTTAGATTTTAAAGGGAAACTCTGCCAAAAATTTTTAAATGTCATTGCCACATCACCTAGCCATGCACTTAATAACCTCACTCTCACAATCCTAGACACACCCACTTTCAGAAACCACCACTCTAGCCTATCCATTTAGGAACCCAACCTGGGATGAAGGTAGAGAGACTACCCTAAGGTGAAGGAGGATTTAGAAGTCAACTTAAAACTAGTTGGTCTCATTTGTAAAAGATCATATGCTCATCACTAACTACTTAAGTAGTAGAGGCACTCTCTCTTTGACAAACAAATTTTGGAGGAGGAATGGTGGAACCATGAAAAGACCCAAGTAATAAATCATTGGCCTTTAACAAAGGGAAGAACAAAAAAATTGGTAGAAATAAGTTTATAAGGGATACCATGTCTAACAGTTTGAGGCAGTTGAGGAACAGTAGGTAAAGAGGAGGAACTAAACTATGATCGTCTAGATCAAAAACTGTATGAGGCCATGATCAACCAAATGAAAACAAATCATACAGTAAAAGAAGAATTGCAACACTTCCCAATCGATCGCTTATAAAATCATCTTTGAATAACTTAGGTTTGCTAAACAATGAGTTAAATTGTTAACTTAGAACTTAGATTTGCTGAAAACCAGATAGACATTATCTTTGGCTTGCTGAAAATTTGTTAAATTGTTAACTTAGAACTTAGAATAATAACCATCTCTGAATAACGTGCATTTGCTTTGAGTAATAAATATGCAAGTCCTTGTGCTTTGAGTTGCAATTTTTTTTAATGTGAGGTATGCCCACTTTCATTTTAATATGCAGGTTTACAGAGAAACCTCCAAATTTAAGGGGAAACTCTACCAAAATTTTTAAATATTTTTTTTAATGTTTTTCAAACTTTTTCATTAATGTTTTATATAATAATGATTTTCAACTATATTAATTATTACATCTTTTCCTTGCTATAGATGAATTTGTTTAAGAAAAAATCGAAAAGAAAGGGTCCCCCTAACACAGCCATCCACCCAGCCTGATTGATCTCCGTAAGTTCAGCCACCCCCCTGACAGCAGGCTCAACCACCCCCCCAGCACCAAGCTCCCCCTAGTCATTTTTCGTACGACCTGGGGAAATGGCATGCTTACTATATGTAGGGGGAAAGGGAAAGGGGAAGGAGATTGCTCATACCTTGCCAAAGCGACCAGAGGATGATCCAGATTATGGAGCATCAGATGAGGAGGAGGGGGAGGAGGCAGGAGATGAGGAGGGAGAGGAGGGGGAGGAGGTAGAGGATGAGATGGTGGGGAGTACCTCCCCAGTTCATGTAGACCCCTTAGCAGCAGCACAAGTTTTAGTAAGAACTCCTATACCTTTAAGAAATAAATTACTTATATATTTTAAAGTTTATTATAACTTCAAAAATATATAATGAATATGATTAATGTTTACACAAGTAAACCAAGAAGAGGAACGAGGAAGATAAGGAATCTAGACCTCCAGCATGTCCCCAAGGGCTTGAGAATAACAATTAGGCTTAGAACCACAGGGGAGGTGAAGAATGACCCATAATTCATCAATCGAGTGGGCACAATGGTTAAGTCCATTGTGGCCATTTACTACTTCGACTGGAGGAAGGTGCCTGAAGAGCTAAAGAGGTAGCTCCTCTGATAGTTAGAGGTAATTTCATTTATCAAAGTTATTTCTTTTATAACTTTATCTTAAAATTATTATCAAGTAAGATTGACATTTTTTTTAAATGAATGTAAGAAAATTAAGATTGGGGAGACGACCCCAATGCCTCCCGATATATCCTTATGCATGCCACCAAAATCAAAAGAGATTGGAGGACGAAAACCAAGACAAATGTAATAATTTTTAAACAATTACATTTTTATAATATACATAATTTCATATATTATTTCTAACAATTTATATTTAGTATTTAGTTTTCTTGAACTATAATTCCCTCGAGGAGGCAATGGAGAATAATCCTCCTGATGTCATGCCTCAAGATTGGAAGAAGGCTTGTGAGCATTGGCTAGATCCCAAGATGGAGATTAGTAAATGATTAAAATTGATTCTATTAATTTCATATATCTTAAACTCATAAAAGATATTATTGTGCACAAGCAAGAAAAAATAAGGCCAATAGGGCCAAAGCTCCACTACAAACCCATTGTTTGGGTCGAAGGAGCATCGAGACGGTCAAGAGCCATGACGTAAGTATTGGAACTAATTCGTAGTTAAATATTACTTAATTTTTAAGTTATCTTAATATAATTGTATCATTTTTATATCTTCAGTCCGCTACACATGATGAGATGGAAATGAATAGGATGGATATCTACGAGGTCACCTACAGTAATGCTGCAGGTGAGGATACTCATAAGTTGATTCGTGAGTCATACCAGTAGAGACACGTAGGTTTCCTAAACTCAAAAGATTTATAACTTTGTATACATATATATATTATAATAATATTTTTTAACACATTTAGGAGCAAATGGTACACTTAGTACATCCCCCCACTAACGAGACCTCCGATAGCATCTAGCAGCCTCTGATCTAAAGGAGGCATTTAGGAGAGTGATGCCACCGGACCATGGTGGTTTCGTTCGTAGTGTGGGGAGGGTACACATGTCTAGCTAGTATGCGAGAAATGGTGCCATCTCATCTAGTGTCGTCAATCAGCTGCATCAAAAGATCGACACACTACAGAGACGAGAGGAGAGGCAGAAGAGAGAAGCAGAGGGATAGAAAGATGAATGCCATGGATGAGAAGCTTTAGATGTTTCTATCCATTCTTCTCAAGAAGGGACAGCCAAAGCATCCTTCTTCATTAGATCCTAGAATCTATAGACGAGACAACGACGACGACATGGGCGCTGTAGGTGGAGCTGATGGCATCGAGGCAACATTTTAATTTTTATCCATTTTCTTTTGTTATGATTTTCATGTTATACTTTTTATGTAAATATTTCATTTTCAAACATTTTATGTACTAGAATTTATATAAACTTCTCTTCATTTTCATTAATTATTTTTGTATAAAAGTAAGTCTTTAAAGTAAGTTTAGTAGGTAGTTCCCATTAGTTTGAATTCTTTTAAAAAAATATCCCATACATTTGCCATTGTTTATTTCAATAAAGGACAATAAAAATACGACGGTAAAAATATTTTTGTCGTCACTTCATGTAATAAGCGATGTCCAAAGAACCATAGCTCCTCTTTTATGTCGTCACTTATAATGAGAAGTGATGGCAAAAATATTTTTGCCATCGTATCTATACCGTCACTTATTCATATAAGCAACGACAAAAAAGAGGAGGGCTTCTCTAGAACCTTATATGCCATCGCTTATAAGGACAAGGGATGACAAAAATATTTTTGTCGTTGCTTGTATAAGCAATGATGTATTTATATAAGCGACAATGAAACTTAAGAAAGGGCATGTAAAGGTGGAAAAAAGTGGCATATAAGTGTCGTTGGTTATTTTATAACCGACGACAAATATAGTTGCTGTTGATTTTAAAATGATGTCAAAATATCCAATTCGTTTGGTGGTCGAATAATATTTTGACGTCAAATGTGCCCTCTAACCAATGGGAAAATGAAACAGTGATGCTAATAACGGCGTCACTTAATGGTGTCGGTTATATGGGCTTTATCGATGGTAAGGGTAGAGTATGTTGTAGTGATGTAGAATCAAATTGAAGTTCAGATTGAATTGATCAGATCAGATTTTCCCCAAAAAGATTATCTCTAGTGGAGGCCTCTAGGTCAAACCTAGGGGCCTTTCCTGTGTATGTGCACTATAGAATAGGTGAGGATTGAATGTGTATTGGACCCAATCAAGGAACCTAAAAAATCTTGGATGACTAAGGCTATTCAATGCTAATGATACCTCTGGATCAACAATCCACACACTTGAGAATTACTTGGGTAGCAGGAAGGGAGAGTCCCGTAAAGACCCCTACTTGATATAGCATCCCCACAGGTTACAGGGTTTCCCCCATCCGACCTTTCTTGTCACTAAGATTCTAAGTAGACCGGAATGTCGGAATTGAGACTTACGTCTACCAATTTTAGCCCTAATTGTGCCTTGAATTTCACTTGAATAGCAATTGATTCAAATTATGACCTAATTTGGAGGTTAGTTGGTCCACAGGGTGAACCAACTTCACCTGACCTGTCCTAAGGTTGAGGATGAAGTCTGGGTCAAGACCCAATCACTTTGAATTGATTCTCAGGTTATTAGGTCCCAACTTTTAGAGTTCAAGTGAATTTTAAAGCCTTAATTTTAGGTTTACTTGGATAGATCAGTTCAGACAAAGGCTTGGGTGGCACACAAATGCGAGAGGGTCAATTTTCTTTATTTCAGGAAAATGTGTACTAACACTTCAAAACCTTGATATGGAAACCCTAGTTGGCTCTATTTCAAGTCCAATTTGATTTTGAATATGACAACTTAGACTCAAACAAGAATGTGAATAGTCCAAGATGTCGAGAGAATTTAGTCAAACTTCATTAATAGATATTCGAGTTTATATAAAAAGACAAGAGAGAAAACTCTCAAAATGGAAAATCCTTTTCTATCTCTCTCTTATCAAAATGTACCAGCAAACTGAACCTGGAGATGATACATCTACACACGGGTGCTTTAATCACTGGAGTCAACGAACCTCTAGCAGTTTTTGCAAGCCTTAGAAACCTTCATGGTAGACCCAGGATGAAGCTGGTCAGGTCTAGATCTTGGCTGGTACTTGAGTATCTCTAGGCCTATTATTGGTATTTTGATATGATTTCTAGAGATGCAACTTAGTAGGTCATCCTAACGATTACATCCAACTTAAAAATTTGGTTTGATAGGATTTTGCTAGGGACTAGCAAAAGCTAGGCATGGGGGTATGATGGGAACACCATCATGAGCCCTAACTAGCCACATTTAGTTAGGTTTGACTGATTAAAGTAACTACCTAATCATCTGAGTGTTATAACTCCGCATTATTCTGATTTAAGGAAAGAACAGGAAATCAAGGTTAGTTTTGTAATTTTAATAGCACATCCCAAACAAAAATTAACCACGAGGTCACTCAGGGGTTAAATGTAGGTCAAATGAGCTCAAAAGTTCAAAAAGTTGGTCAACATTGATAGAAATGGGGTTTCACGCATTAAGAACCAAAATAAAGCAAAAAATCCTAATTCTCAATCTGCTTAAATTAAAAAGGTTTTAGCAAGGATAAACTTCATCTAAACCTCCTAAAATTCATAGAAAAATATTCTAAGAGGTTCAGTATCCTTGTTTAACCATCTGGACCTATTTTGACCTAGAATAGAGCTTCAGATTGGATTTTGCCCTAATTTGAGTTCTGTGCAAATTGCCTAGTCAAACATGGTCAAAATTGAAATTAGATTCCTTGAGACCAAATTAGGTTAAGACCAAAATTTGAGGCCAATCAAAGTCGTTCTTGACCTAGTTTGCATTTCAATCCCAAAAATCTCTATTTCTCACATTTAAGCCCTTAAGTTTTGATTTTATTACATATAGGTCCCTAACATTTCATCGTTCTTCTCAAGACAGTCCCTGCTACCACGAGAGTATGAAAAGGATCTTCAGAACTTCCCTGTCGACATTTAATCAAAGATTTTGTTATAGAAATCTCATCATAAAATTCTAAAACTTGGTAGAATTGATCCTCAGATCAATCCGCATCAATCATGGTCCTCTTCAAGGCCCATCATGTATAGAATTTGCATCGACAAGCTGGAGAAATTTGAGTTTTCCAGGCGACGAAGATACCTGTCCAAAATGCCCAGCTTGTCTTGATTGAAGCTTGGATTTGGTCTTATTTGAAGACCTGTTCGTCGTGTCGGTTTCGCTCATGCAATTCTAGCCAGATTCCCTCCTAAATTCCTCTCCCTTGCCAGCTCAGAAGACCCACTTTCGGAGCTTCCCAAACTACTCTCATCACCCTTCACCAAGTATAATAGGCTCATGCTTTTTCTTCCCCATTTATCCCAGGAGCTTCTCGCAAAGATTCGCACTCGGATACGCCTTCCTCCAGTCTAGCGTACCTCCAGTAGCATCCACTTCGCCTCCTTCCTCCAAATTAGTATAGGGCTTTCACTTCCTTTTTCCCTTATTGGAAATCTGGAGCTTCTCAGCTCCTAACTCTCTCTCCTTTATCTTCTGCGATGTTGGCCACTTCACCTCCAACAACCTTCACCACTGGCACACATCCGCACATTACACACCCCATAACCATCACCACTAGTATTGCCTCACCACTGTGGAGCTTCCTAGCTCCTCAATTTCACCGTTCACTGAGACCATCACCCTCCCCATCACCACCGACTGGAGCTCATTAGAGCTTCTCTGCCACACACCTTCGACCACTAGCACCCCCAATCACCTTAGGGATTTTGTCTAGAGAGTAGCACCGGACCTTTGCGTGTGCTTAATTCTAGCTTTAGTGCCATATTCTTCTCGCAGGTTGTTTCATCGCCACCAGTCGTCATCTCTGTCTCCGACTACCATCATCTGGCCGCCTCCAGTCTTACCCCTGCTCCCAATCGATGCGGAACAGCTTCAGGATTAGTTCCAGACCCTCAACTGGGCAAAGCCACAGCAACTGTAGCTCCAATTGCCACCAAGTTCCTCGGCTGAAGGTACGTGAAGCTGCAAGGACTATAGTCCCACATCGGATATTGCCAAAGTGCGTGCAGCGCATAAAAGCAAAACATCCCCATCGCTCTTTGCCTCAGACACGGGTGTGAGGTCCCCTCATCTTACGTGCCTTACTCCTTACCCGCCACACCATGCCAATAGATTTGGTCCCTAGTCCGCTTACTCGAATCTAGTTACCCAGTACTGTATACCCATATACCCGGATTTGAGAGGGAGGAGGGGGGTTTTTGCATTACTGTTTCCTTGAGAATTGATCCCCCTCTCTCGCGCTTAACACTTCACCTTCTAAGGGTTTGTGAGGCCCCTTATGCTTTGTGTTTGCGAGACCCTTGCATCTCTATTGCTGCTTTGCCTTAGCTTCTGCTAAGGCTTGAGGTTAAGGTATTTGAGCCTTTAACCCTACATCTAACTAGCTTGTTCTGATATTGCTGTGGATATTGGATTACATTTACATCTAAGATATTTGTGTTAGTTGAGAGCTTAGACGTTAGGGTAAAATTGGTGGTTTAAACCACCATGTTAACCCCATCTTTTTTTTTGCACTCTGATTCCTGATTTTATTGAGATATTCTTTTTCTTTACACTGAGCATTATTTTGATTATATTTCCATATCTTCCTTGAATTATGATTAGTTGATTGAATTGCCAATTTGCTCCCTACGAACGACCTCGGACTCAATTTCTATTTTCGAGCACTTTATAAATTTTAAATGTTGTAAAGTGATTTTCGTCGACTATACTATGATGCGACACTCTTTAAAAGATGACTCCTGCCCTACAAACACCTGCATTTTTGAATTCTTTATTTCTTCTTTTTTTGCATAGTGTGCCTAGTTGAAGGCACTAAACTTAGCATGTATACAGGTGTTTTCTTCCATACTCTGCTTTTTTTCATGTCTTTTTAATACAATGAGGACATTGCATTAGATAGGTATGGGGGTGGATATATTCATCTCTGAATCACTTTGTTAGCTCCGTAGATTCTTTTTATTTTCTCGTTATTTATAAAAAAAATTAATTAGGAAAAGGGAACTTGGAACTTAGAAATTTGTCAACTTTAGGAAATGATACAATAAGATCGAAGCACTTAGATTCTTCAAGTCTTCCAGCTTATTCAACCCAAGTGTCCACTAAAATGTGGACTTGATTCTTGAATCCTCGCCATTCAAAAAATTCATTTCAAATTGGTTAAATAAGTTAGGGTGATAAGTATACAACTTTTCAACCCACCCTCTGATTTGAGGGGACTTATAGTCTAACCATTTACACACTATTTGCACTAACTCACTGTTTGGTGGTTTTAAGGGAAATTAGATAGCTAATGAACCTTCTCGGGTGGTATGGCAGGCAAGTTGTCATGGGTAATAGCCCATTGGCAGGTTATCTAGATCCCAACCACATGACCATTCTCTTTCTGTTGCCTTTAGGTAAATCTTAGATCAAGGAAGCCACTTACTTAAAAAAAAAGAAAGAAAAATATCAAAAAACAAAAAAAAGAGAAATAGAAAATAAGAAAATAGGTAAATAAATAAGCCACACTTCACTGCATGAATATGGCTGGCAAGTTGTCATGGGCAACTGCCCATTAGCTGGTTGTCCAGAACCAAGCTCACTAAATGCACAAATAATTCCTAAATACTTTGGAAGAAGCAGGGAAGTAGAATAAGCGAAGGAGATATACACTAGGTTCGCCCTTGTGTTGACCCCATAAAATAAAAAGTAAGGAGAAAGCTACTAGTCAGATATATACTCCTTTAGGCAAAAATTCTTTCTTAGGGTCACCTAGGGTTCGTAGAAACTTGAAGTCCATTCTGATTGCCGATCAGTGAGTTTATCACATTCACACAAAAGGATGCTTAG
Source organism: Thalassia testudinum (assembly GCA_037157565.1). Classification (NCBI taxonomy): domain Eukaryota; kingdom Viridiplantae; phylum Streptophyta; class Magnoliopsida; order Alismatales; family Hydrocharitaceae; genus Thalassia; species Thalassia testudinum. The sequence goes on along the minus strand of JAZHRO010000014.1, from coordinate 121,311,615 downwards.
AACTTAGAGTTCTTTTTGAGTCTTGGATAGGTTGGGTAGCCATAGAAAGTTGGCCTGAAACTCTATACTCAAAAATAAAAAAAAATTAAAAAGGAGAAAAGAAAAGAAAAAAAATGCATTTGCTTTTCAATAAGGAAAGGGCTTGGGGTGGTTTGCAATTTGGTAGACACCTAGGTACTGTTGAGTCTCTGTAGTTCAAGTCTTTAGTAGAAACTTCTTATTGTTGAGAAATAGCTATTACTCAAGTAATTTGATTCTAATTCTTTTACAAATTGCACGTAGTTTTGCTAGGGACTAGCAAAAGATAGGCATGGGGGTGTGATGTATGCACATCTAATTAACCTAAAATGCCTATTTATGCATGTTCCTAGGTCTATAGAAGCATCATGCTTTATAAATATTTCATAACATGCATCATCGTGCATTTACATTATTTATATAAATTATATGTTAATTTACCCTTTTTATGCTCAGGCAACATGGCGATACTATTTTGGGGCCTCGGATTGAAGATCCAACGATACGGAACTGATCAAGGAGACAATCAAAGTCCAACTCCTTCGAGATTGCCCCAATCGAACCTCCATATCATCAGATGTAGTCCGAGGGAGATCAGAGGTCAAGGGGCAAGGTGGTGCAAATTCATACTTTAGCCGACAAATCCAACCACACAAATGGATTTGGATCGACGATTGTAGCCCAACAGCACGAAAATTGATTCAATCCGACAACTGCTGCACCACCTACAAAGCAAAGGAGATGGATGGACATGATGGCACCACATGGTGCCATCACAACCGCCTAAACCGCCCAAGCATGACAACAACACTCCTTTATCAGATGATCAATGCATCTCGACCGTTGGATCTTCATCCAACAGCTGAGGGCACGCGAGTGTTAAAATCAAAACATGACAAAGAAGGGGTTGTAGCGTAGCGGTTGAGTGACGTTCGCGAGAGAAAAATGCACAAGTTGACACTTCGTTCGCCTCCAATCCTTAGTGTGGGCCCTTGCGCTTTAATTGGACGATCCAATCGGTATTGAGTGGTGATTGAGGAAGTGATGTGACGTGCTGAAGCTACGAATTGCTACGCTAACGTATTTGGTTTTGAAAAATCTGTCATCATAGTATGAAAACGAAGAACTCGTGTTCAACAAATAAAATTTATACCGGGATAGAAATCCCGAGTCGAACTTAGGGAGGTGGACGTTTGATTTAAAAACACACGTTTGTTTTATTTGTCATGAAGTAGATTAATTGATTAGAAACTATCTATCTATTTACAATAAATAGAAGAGAGAGAGAGAATGAGAGAGAGAGAGAATATTACAAAAAAAAATCAAAAAGAGATGTAGAATGAACATGGCATTCATTATCAAAGAAATTGTTCGTTACACTAAACATTACGACTAGAAAGTTGGAAATGATTACACTAGAAAGTAATAAATCTACTCTAGAAAGCATTAAAAAGAATGGAGAGAGAATTATCCTCCTCGACGGTTGCCTGGAGGACGAGTCGAACGGGATGACACTTGGAAGACGTGGAACGGAGCAAGACGAAGGAGGATGAAGCAGGAAGAACAGGAATGGGGCAGCACGTCGTCGTCATCGTGGGATCCGCTTCTGAAAGGGGGATGAAAATTTGACTTTATCTCTTGAGAAGCATCCTGGGTGTGGGACAAGCTTCTCTTGAGCTTTGGAGAGGGAGAGAAGAGAAGGAAGAGATGAGAATTTTGTGTGGAGGGGGTCTCCTTTTATAGTTGCAAGGAGTGAGGGCAATTTGGTCATTTTAATTTGAAAAACATTAAATCTGGGGACTTTAGTGACGGATAAAACTATTGCTAAAGCCCCATCGTGGGCGTAGTGGGGCGCCCGCTCATCTTCCGCGTGCTCAACGCCCTCACCTACCGCCTCTGCGCACAACGCCCGCGTGCAATCTCGCGTGAGGCACGAGCGTGCAATAGCACGTGAAACAGATTGAGCGCCCACAGCCGCTCGATCGTGATCGACCGATCGCGGAGCTCGCTCACCCGTACCCCAGCAGCCGCTCACGCAGGCTCGAACGTGAGCCTCCTGATCTTGCGAGTGCGTTCAACCAATGCGCTACACAAGCGCTTGTGTCACGGTTATGATTTAGGCACACGCATCCACAGCCATTGGATGATCATCTAATAGTGGAGAAGCGATGAAGAAGAGAGGGTGCGACAGGTGCAGCGGCTAGTTGGGCAGCTGAGATGGCCCCACGTGGCACCATCTTGGCCATCCATCTTCTGGATGATGTTGATGGTGCCACGATTGTTGGATTGAGTCAATTTTCACGCCGTTAGGCTGCAATCGTCAATCTGAATTCATCCGTGCGGTCGAACTTGTCATTTGAAGTGCAGATTCACACCATCTTGGCCTTTCATCTTCTAGAGTTCCTTAGTCTCTATCTGATGCTACAGATGTCTGATTAGGGCGATCTTCGAGTCGTTGAACTCCAATCGTCACCCTGATCACATCTGTATGGTTGGATCTTTGATCCGAGGCCCCAATAAAAATTTTGCCATGTCCCTGAACATGAAAGGAGACAATTAACCTCGATTTTATTCAAACTAATCTAAATGCAAGATGATGCATGTTATGCAATATTTATAGTATGCAATGCAATTCTATGCTTAAGAACATGCATAAATAGACATCTTATGTAATGCAAACATGTTTACATCACACCCCCATGCCTATCTTTTGCCTGTCCCTAGCAAAAACTATATGCTATTTATAAAGGAATCAGGTTGGATTAGTTGGGCATGAGTTGTTTTCAATCATTAAGAAAATGTCTGCTTAGGATCTGAACATTAAAAGACACAACGGTGCCCGAGTATCTGCCAAAATGCAGACTGGCTCAAGCCCTCGCCTTATTCAAAGAAAATTTTCTTTTTCCCTTTTTCTTCTTTTCTAATTTTTTTCGATTTTTGAGTTTTATGGTTTAGGAGTGGCTTTCTATGGCCATTCAACTCACCCAAAAGTTAATGAGAATCCTAAGTTCTAAACATCTTATTGTGAATGTGATAGACTCATTGACCGGTAGTAAAAATGGACTTCAAATTTTTATGCCTCTAAGTGACCTTAAAAAGAGAATTCTGCCTAAAGGAGTATCTTTACAACCGGTAGCTTTCTCCCTACTTTTATTTTTACAGGGTCAACATAAAGGTGAATCTAATGTATTTCTCCCCAGTTTATTTTACTTCTCCGCTTCTTCCTAAGTGTTTTGGGAATTTTCAGTGCATTTATTGAGCTGGGTTCTGGACAACCGGTCGATGAGCTGTTACCACCGACAACTTGCTAGCCATACTAGTGCGGCGAAGTGTGGCTTATTTATTTTTTTTATTTTCTTTTCCCCTTTTCTTCTTTTTGACTTTATTTTTTTGAGTAGGTGGCATCCTTGGTCTAAGATTTACCTAAAGGCAGCAAAAAGAGAAAGGTCCAATGACTAGGCTCTAGACAACCTACCTATGGGCTATTACCCACGATAACTTGCCAGCCATATCACCCTAGAAGGTTCATTAGCTACCCAATTTTCATTAAAATCGCCGAACAACGAGTCAGTGACAAGATAATGTGTAGATGCTTAAAACTCAAAATTTCCTCAAATCGGAGGGTAGATTGATAAGTCATGTACTTATCACCCAAACTTATTTACTCAGATTAAAATAGAATTCAGGTTGGCAAGGACTCGAAAAACAAATCCACATTTTAGTGGATACACAGGCAGATTAAGTTTGAAGACCTGAAGGGTCTTTGTGTTCAAATCATAATGTAGTATTTCCTAAAATTGAAAATTTTCTTAAACCGAAGTTCTCTTTCCTAATTCCATAATTTTTTTTATAAATAAAAGAAAATAAATCTACGGAGCTGACGAATAAATTCAGAGATGAATATCCACCCCCCCATGCCTATCTAATGCAATGTCCTCATTGTATTAAAAAGACATAAAACAAAGTGGACTGGAGTAGAAAGCACCTGAATTGCATGAATGTTGGGTCCGCTCTGAGATAAAAGCTAAAAAGAACTGTATATGTGCTAAATTTAGTGCCTTGAGCTAGGCACACTATATAGAGAAGAGAAATAAAGAATTCACAGGTGCAGGTCAGAATCAGAATAAAAAGAAGAAACCATTAACCTACCAACAGATGTCCACAGATGTGGATCAGATTATGGTGCAAACCCATACCCCATAATCGAGAATATCTTAGGTTCTGGATAAAAATTACCTAAAACCTAAAATCAGTATGCAAGCAAGGTCGGGCCTGCGATTTATGAGGATGCAACCTATGACCAAAAAGTCAGGATACAGAGATATCAAAAGGATAATCAATGAATGTGTGCTTGGGTTGAACATCCTCAGAACAAATGTCATAAGGGTTTTGGTTTGACGGTTTCAAATGAAATGGAACCCTTAGACGTAGTCTTCTACTTCCTCCAGAGTTAGCTTCCCAAATCAGAACTTCCCAGCTTCTATATTTTTCATTCAGAATGTCAAATTCTGGGACCTCTTGCATATTAATCACCCCATCTGAAATTTCCAAGTCTAAAAGATGTGGTTGAATCAGAATTGACTTGGGTCTAGTTATCTCTAAAACAGAATCATCGATAAGCTCAATAGGGTGTAACTGTCAATCAGGGCATTTGCTTGACTCCTCCAGAAAATGCAATTTTGGATCTATAATGTGAGCCCTAATAAGATCAGTTTCCTCAGTTATTGGGCTATCAAATGATCTTTCAGATTCCTCAGGCCCAATCGTCTCACAAAAATCATATTCTGTAAACTTGCGTGAGACTTTGCAACTTGAATCTTCACCATCAGAATCAAAGAAATCAAGATTCGTATTAATGTATGTCCCAAAATCATCTGTCACTTTATGATCCATGGAGACATACGTTTCCTTGTACCCTGGCTCAGGGATCTCAGGTGAAGAAATCAGATCATCCTTAATTGGTTGCTCTAATTTAATCTGGTCAACCTCGTAACACGTGTCCCCCTGACAGTTGCCTGAACGGGTTCTGACATTGGCTCTCCTGAAGGGGGTTCATCCTGGGAATCATCCTACGATTGAACTAAAGCAACCACAAATCTCATCCTCAATTTCGCTAACTTCCCAAGTAGAAACTCACCTGGGTTCTTATCCTTAGCATCCTAGAGCCAATCCAATAAATACTTGCTCAAATCATCAATCATTTCAATCAGGGGCTCCAATCTTTCAATGCAAGGTATTGGCTGAACTTCTAAAGATTGTATGATATTCCTCAAGTTAGCCAGAACCTTATCTTGAACCTGGTTACCCTGAACCAAATGAGTTGGTTCAGGGTTGGGCGAGTTTGGGATCAGTGCATAGGAGTTAACGAATTGAGATTCGTTATACCCTTCCTGATAATAGGTCATTTTGGATTGTTCAAAAGATTGTGATGACCTAAAGGCAGTGTAATCAGAGGATGGGTAAGGATCAGTGTATCCTTCTTGATTGTAGATCGTATTAGGTTATCCAAGAAAAGTTGACAATCTATAATCGATGTGTCTCTGAGAAGGATAGAAATCACAATCATAGTGTTCAGGGTTAGACCCTAAACACGGAGGTCCGGGACTGTATCCCCAATCCGAGTTATCCCAACTAACTGATGGTTGATTACAGTACGAGTCGAAATAATCATCATATTGAGGATAATTCAAAACAGGAGGGAAAGAGCGGGAATGCGTGTAATATGTGGAAGGATTCATGAGAGACAGGAGGAAGAAAGGTGCGCTACAATACAAGCAATCAAACCTATCCTTAAGTTGGCTAGTCTGAAGACCTACAGACTCCCAAAACCCATCTTGAGATAGAGAAACAATTTGATCTGTTCAATCCAACCAGTTAGAAGGAGGGACTGGGGAGAAGGTTCTTCCTTCAGCTTGCGCCTCCAGTTCCTAGTGTACCCCCCAGCTACGATCGTTTGATTCTGCTCCCCTAGCTAGACATCAGAAGGTTCTGGGCTCTGAAGAGCAAGTCAAATCCTTAAGGCCAACGTCTGCTCTATTTTATTTAGGACTAGGTTTGAATGTGCTTTGGAATGTGATGGGCCCTTTATTTGGGTTGTGCCCTTAATGATTGATTGATGTGTGTGTGAGTGCACAACCATTAGTTTTCAAGCACTATTATTTTTGATGCGGTGAATTTTAGGGTTCAAATCTTACTTAGTAGCTTTTAGGATTCAACTTTAGGTTTTATTGAAACAAGTTTTGTTGGCACACCAGATTTTGAAAGCACAGGTGAAAATGTTTTCCTTTGAAGCTTAAAAGAATGTTGAGTGCCTGGTAAATCCCTAAGAGTTGAACCTAAGTGGCAGCTACTTGATGAGTTGAGTTTAATTGAAGTTGTGCGGCCCAATCAACTCAAGCAATTAGCCTATTGCACCACTTAAATAGGCACACAAGTGATTACCTAATCTGATTTCTACTAAATTATGTGTTTGGATGTGTGTACCCACTCCAAAGATCGATTTGCCGGTTGAGTTTGAAAATCATATGAGGTTGTGTACCTCTGTGATATTTTTTTAATTTTTCTTTTTAAATGTGGAGGTTAAGGCGGGTGTGGGTGTCAAACAAACAAACAAAACTAACCTTAGAGTTTATAAGAACACCTAGGTTGATTGATGTTTGTGTTATTACATGGTGAAATAAAAACTAATGGGTGGGAGGTGGGGGATAACTTACAGAACCTTCAATAGCACTTTACTCCAATGTACCACTTTTGCTCGTCTCAAAAGAGTACTTGCAATCACAATAAGAAAGGAGAGAAATGAGGTAAATGATTCGTAAGTTGTAAAACGTGAAAAAAAAATCAAAGAGCGTTGCCTCCCCAACAACGGTGCCAAAATATTGAAGCTACGAATTGCTACACTAACGTATTTGGTTTTAAAAAACCTATCGTCGTAATATGAAAGCGAAGAACTCGTGTTCAACAAATAAAATTTATACCAGAATAGAAATCTTGGGTTGAACTTAGGGAGGCGGACATTTGATTTAAAAACACGTGTTTGTTTTATTTGTCACGAAGTAGATTAATTAATTAGAAACTATCTATCTATTTACAATAAATAGAAGAGAGAGAGAATGAGAGAGAGAGAATATTACAAACAAACACCAAAAAGAGATGTAGAATGAACATGGAATTCATTATCAAAGAAATTGTTCGTTACACTAAACATTACAACTAGAAAGCAGGAAATGATTACACTAGAAAGTAGTAAATCTACTCTAGAAAGCATTAAAAAGAATGGAGAGAGAATTGTCCTCCTCGACGGTCGCTTGGAGGATGATCCAAATGGGATGATGCCTAGAAAACGAGGAACGGAGCAGCATGAAGGAGGACGAAGTGGGAAGAATGGGAATTGGGTAGCTTGTTGCCGTCGAAGCGGGATCCACTTCCGAAAGGGGGATGAAAATTTGACTTTATCTCTTAAGAAGCATCCTGGGTGTGGGACAAGCTTCTCTTGAGCTTTGGAGAGGGAGAGAAGAGAAGGAAGGGATGCGAATTTCATGTGGAGGGGTTCTCCTTTTATAGTTGCAAGGAGTGAGAGCAATTTGGTCATTTTAATTTGAAAAAATTAAATCAAGGGTCTTTAGTGACGGATAAAATCGTCGCTAAACCCCATCGTGGGCGTAGTGGGGCACCCGCTCATCTTCCACATGCTGAACACCTTTCCACGGTCATCATTCACGATCGAACGGCCGAGACACGCCCTCACTTGCCTCCTCTGCGTGCAACGCCCGCGTGCGATCTCGCATGAGGTGCGAGCGTGCAATGGCGCATGAAACGGATTGAGTACCCGTAGCCGCTCGATCGTGATCGAGCGGTAGCAGAGCCCGTTCACCCACACCTCAGCAGCCACTTGCGCAGGCTCGAATGCGCACCTCCTGATCTTGCGAGCACGTTCGACCAAGGCACTACACAAGCGCTTGTGTCGTGGTTACGATTTAGTCACGTGCATCCACAGCCATTGGATGATCATCCAACGGTGGAGAAGCGATGAAGAAGAGAGGGTGCGGTAGGTGCAGCAGCCAGTTGGGCAGCTGAGATGGCACCACGTGGTGCCATCTTGGCTGTCCATCTTCTGGATGATGTTGATGGTGCCACGGTTGTCGGATTGAGTCGATTTTTGCGTCGTTAGGCTACGATCGTCGATCCAAATCCATCCGTGCGGTTGGATTTGTCATTTCAAGTGCAGATTCAAACCATCTTGGCCCTTTATCTTCTAGGGTTCTCCGATCTCTATCTGATGCTACAGATGTCTAATTAGGGCAATCTTGGAGTCGTTGAACTCCAATCGTCGCCCTAATCACATCTGTATGGTTGGATCTTCGATCCGAGGTCCTGATAAAAATTTTGCCCTGTCCTTGAACATAAAAGGAGATAATTAACCTCCATTTTATTCAAACTAATATAAATGCAAGATGATACATGTTTTGCAATATTTATAGTATGCAATGCAATTCTATGCTTAAAAACATGCATAAATAGACATCTTATGTAATGTAAACATGTTTACATCATGGCACGATCGTGAGCGTGAGGCACGAGCATGATGACGTGCAATCGTATGTGCCATCGCACATGGGTGAGTGCAACGATTGAAGCCAAAGAGTGTTCACACGATATAAGTTGTCTGATTGAACGATTAGATAGCTGGAAGAGGTCGGGCACAATGAGGAAGTGAACGCTTGAAGGTGAGAAGCTACTGATGTGGCTGCGCAAGAGCCGTTGGATGCGGAGCGAGCGACGGAGATGGAGCACGTCTTCATTGACGTTTACCTTCAGCAACACTCGCATCTGTCACTAAAGACCTTGAGTTAATTCTTTTAAAGCTTAAAATGTCTTTTTTGTTCTCAAACCTCACCTATAAAATGGCCACCCCTACCACACATTTCATGATCCCTTTCTCTCTTCTCTCACCTCCTCCAAATCTCTATGAGCTGGTCCCATACTCGAGATGCTCCACTAGAGCTAGAGTAAAATAATTTTTCCATCTTCACAACCCATTCGTGGAACATCCTGTGGTTGTCTTCTCATCACCATCAAGAAATAGATCCTGCTGCAAAGCTGCCATACTTCATCCTCTGTCCTCCAGCTCCATTCTCCCTCATCCAGCATCTCACCACCCTCTTCTAGGCACTCCATCAATGTAGCTCGCACTCCAAGCAGTTGTTGAAGAGGATTTTCTCACTCGTCTCTTTTTACCACTTTCTAGTGTAGATTTCTAGCTTTCTAGTTGTAGAAATTAGTTGTAATGAACATGCTTCAACGGTTATGAAATATTGGTTCACTCTCTCTCTCTTTTTCTCTTTATTATTCTCACTATTTTTTATTACTTATTCTTTAAGTGGAGTCGCTAGCGTAAATTAATTTCAACTAGCTAATTTGCTTTGTAAAAAATAATTCCAAATGCGATTTTTGATCAAACATGCACCTCCCTGTGTTCGATCTGACTTACAAGAGTTTCGATTATCAATTTTATTTGATAGCATATTTTTACGCAACTACAATGAAAGTTTTTTAACCAAATCTTTTAGCATACAAAATCTTGCTCATCAGGCACCGGAAAAGGAATGGATGAGACAACGTATTTCTGACCTTAACATTAACACCCTCCTCCAACCAAGGATTTCGCAATGGACAGTCGTAACCATCAACCTTAGTCCTAGTTTTATTAGAACTTGCTTTCTATGTATTTGCCTTTTTTGGTGGCTCTCACAAAGATTCACATAAAGAAATGATACATAGAAATCGAGAGTGAAAACTATTCCTAACTCCAAGTATCATTGTCCAATTATCCGAAAATTAAGATTCCTCATACTAGACTTAAAGCACCAGTAGACTCTCTACTCTCACCTCACAATTGTTTGGTGGATCTACAAGAAGATGGTTTTCCTGACTCCCTAATTACTGTCCAAGGGTTTAGGAAAAGAAGCAATGCTTCTTCTCAACAAAGTAAAGATGTCTATCAGTCTTCATAGTGGATTCATTACAAATTCTACGTGCAAGTGTGAAATTGTATTGGATTCTAATTTCAGGAATCAACTAAAGAATAAATCCTTAATAAAACCTCTTCATAAAAATTTGTTTCCTAAGGTGTTGGAAGAAAAAATTTCAATCTATGTGTACTACCCCCCCATGCCTAAGTTCTTGCATGTCCTCACCCATGAATAATAGGAAAATAAAGTAAGGCAGGGTGTAAGTGGATAGAAATAACCTGGACTTGCTTCATATTTGTCATTCAGCCTATGGCAACACAATCGTGATATACACAATATGCAGCACAATATGCAATATGTATAAGTGTTGAGTTTAACGCTTCCAACTGGGCAAAAATTCAATTACACATCCTCAATAAGATTAATAATTTCATTAGCATGAGGAGGTTCCTGGGCCATAAATGGCTTGAGGCGCTAACCATTTACTGTAGAAACATGCCCAAATTTTGGGTCAATAATTTGGATCGCCCCATTAGGCTATGGGAAGATCACCAAATACAAGCCAATCCACTTGGACTTGAGCTTTCCTACAAAGAATTAGAGTCGAGAGTTAAATAACCAAACCTGTTGGCTAGGCATGAATTCCTTCCACCAGATGTAGCGGCCATGAAAAGCCTTAGTCTTATGATGAAGACAAATTTAATTTGCATAAACTACCAATTTATGCATGTTCCTAAGCTTAGATATGCATTCCATGTTATAAATATTGCATAGCATGCACCATTCTGCATTTAGAATAGTCGTATAAATTTTAGGTTAATTGCGTCCCTTTATGGCCAGGAGATGAGATTTAATTTGGATCCTCAGATTGACGATCCGACTGTACAAATTTAATCAGGATGGTGATCGGAGTATAATGCCTCCGAAATCATCTTGATTGGAGTCTAGTAGCACCTTAAGCAGTCCAAGGAAGATCAATGGCCAAGGGATTAGGTGATGTAATTCGGAGCTTCAAACGACAAATCTGACTGTACAAATGGATTTAGGTTGACGATCGCAGCCCAACAACATGAAAATTGACTCAATCTGACTTCTATAGCAGCCCTAATAAAGGAAAGAAGATAGATGGTCCAGATCACACCAAGTGGTGCCATCGAGGCCGCCCATGCGTGCCCACGCAGTACTGCATACACGCAGCACATGGGACACGCAGCAGCGGGTGCACGGAGGCTGCGTAGCTAATAACTCTACATCCAATGATGATAATTCCATCAACTAGAGTTAGTTTTGAGGATATATGTGTGTTAATGACATACCATAATGGGCTTGGAAGCATTGCATGCATGACAAATTAAGATTGCTTATAATAAATGTTTAATGGCTATGTGTACAAGTGCATGTTGAAACAAGACTCAGATGAGCAATCGGACTGCACGGATGGATTCAGATCGACGAATGAAGTCCAATGGACTCGAAATCACTTAAATTCGACATCCAGAGCTTCCCCAACATGCCCAAGAAGTTCTGGTTGATCAACAACCCACAAACGACCACGTGGCGCCATCTGCCACGCATCCACCGATGCAACACTTCCGCTTCATCATGCAGAAGCATCCTAAGCCATCCGATCCTTGGGAATCACAAGCATGCGGGCCTCTCCAACGTGCTTTTCACTGTGCTAAGATTCAATCTTGGCCGTCCAATCACCATCGGACGGCTATGCATTCACCCACAACTGAGACAAAGTGCGGAGGCAGTGCAGTGGTCAGCGCCCCACCGCTCGAACGTACGATGCATGTTCGATTCACACTGGCTGTGTCTGCAAGCGCAATTGAAATTTAGCTGCTGATGGGTGCGTGAACGGATCAGATGGAGGCATGCTACGCAATCTCAAGCATCCAATGTAAATGCGTGTGATGACACGTGCTCATCACGCGTGAGGCGTAATCCAACGCACCTGGTCACGTGCAATCCCATCCGTTGATGCGCGATCAAGCGGCCAACATTCTTCATCGTGTGAGGGCGCATGATTAGCCCATAGTTGTGGGCTATTTAAGTATTTAAGTGCCTACACATTAGGTTAATTCTAACATTTATTTAGAATAAATTAGGATGTAAATAGATTAATTCATAGTTTTAATCTAATTACATAATCCATACATTGCATTCATATCTTAAGTGCATTTAGAATTAGCTTAGAATAGCATTCATCTAATTAGATAACCAATTAGGTATATTGTTTTTATTAACATAGAAGTTGAGGGTCTATACATAAATAACCCTAATATTTTAATAATATTTTCTTTATTCGTCTTCTTTCAGAATGGCTGGCTGCCGCTCCAACGCCCGGCTGATGCAGTGAAGAAGCCATTCAAGGGGGAGCGGATGTGGTGGATCTGGTCGGCCGCTGATTTAAAATTTGTTCAAGACACTACAAAAGGAGCAGGGAGGCAGCCGAGCTCAGGAGGCCTCCGCCACCGACCCACCACTGTGCAGAGAGATCCTCTCTCTTCCACTCCACACTGCCGGCCTCTACCGTGGCGGCGAGTCTCCACCACCTTGGGCGTGTGGTGTGACAGGCCACACCGCCATCCGGAGCTCGCCCGCATTACCGTGAGCACCTTAGCGTGCAACTCCCTCGCCGTCATCGCCGACCACCGTCACCAACCTACTGATTCAGCCACCCTCTCAGTAACTTAAGACGTCTGGGGAATTTCCCAGACGTCTGAAGTTACCCGCTCACTTCACCGCACACGCCTGAAGTCGCCTGCAGACCCCTTCCCGCACCTGCAGAACCTTCAGCGCACCCACGTCCATCAACCTTCAGCTCAAACGCGCCTCAACTCTCCAACAGCCACGCTTCCGCTCAACAGCCTGCAGAACCTTCAGCGCACCCACGCCTGCGCCCTCCACCGCTCACCGGCTGCAGACCTATGCACGCCTGCAGATCAGCACAACCGAGCACGCCTCCTCCTACGCCTGCCGCTTGCAAGCGCCATTCACTCGCGACTGCAGAGTCCTTCGCCCACGCGCCTGCACCCTCCAACAGCGCCTGCAGTCCACGCCGTTCACCACTGCGCCTGCAGAACCGCCAGCAACCGACCTCTGCAGACCTCTGCCCACGCCAGCTTCCACCACACACGCCAACCGCAGCTACCACCGCGCAAACGCCCTCCTGCAGACCCTCTGCGCACCCACGCACAACCGCCTGCAGACCGCCCAACCGACCACCGCGCACGCCAGCCGCACACGCCAGCCGCAGCAGCCACCCCCGCAGCAGCAGCAAGCGGCGGACTTCACTCCAACAGGCTGCGCAAGCTGCCGGCTGCAGCACCTCCGCCGGAGCTCGTCCGGCCACCTCCGACCGCCGCGCGACTCGCCACCACCACCGATTCGAAGCCCTTGATCCAAGGGACCTCCTCCGAGCTTCCCGCGCCCGACCATCGGCTCCTCGTCACGCAAGACAACGGGGAAAAATTCCCCTGTTTTGCTACAGTAAAACTTTAATTAAAATTTACATTTTCTGCCATTGCCACATTTTAATCATATTCTATTCACTCTACATTGCGGAAAATATCCTGTAGTTTCTCATAATTGCCATTTCAGCATTATTTCTTGCTTAAACCTTAATCTAAAGGCAATCTTGGCTTGGTTCTTGTCCAAATTGACTCCGAACAAACATTTTTAAGTGGCGTGAATTTTAATACGTTATTGCCTCCCTGTGGATACGACCCGCTCCTCTGCGAGTGGTTATTTCTTGTTAAAAATTGATTAGTCGATTTTTCCACCACATTAAACTACAAACGACTTAAAAGCGAAAGATCGAACGGTCAGCGCACACCCGCGGGTGCCTAGGGCAACATGGCACACCATTAGCTATCCGACGGTGATCCACGCCTAGGATCCGACTACTGAGGATGCATAGGCACAGATTGAGAAGAAGAACAGGCGTGCCTAAGGACCGGTGGGAGTGGGGCTTCAGAGACACTTTTGGAAGGGATTTAGCGATGTCCCAGACATCACTAGAACCCTTACCTAGTTTGGAAACCCCTTCTTCTCTATATAAACCTCCTCAACCACTCCATCTCTTAGCATGCAATTCTCATTCACTCTCCATGCAATACTAGCCCTCTTCTAGCTCCACCAAACACTCCATATCCACCCTCGGAGTTCTCGAGCCACCAATGGAGTCCCCCTCCACCACCGTGGCCGCCTCACCTCCTCCTCGCACTATCTTTTACTCTAGTTGTATTTGCACTATTTTAAGCTTTCATCTATTGTTGTAGCTGTAAACGATCTCTAAATGCATGCTATATGTTGATGTTGCTTCTTATATCATAGTTCACATCTCCTTAAGTGATTGTCATGTTTTAAATGCAAGCTCCAACCGTACTCTCTCTCTCTTTCGCACTCATTTTCGCAAGCAAACCACGCTACCCTTTTGTGACACCCAAAGCGACTAAAACTAATCTGATTTCACGCCTTCCTGAGATCGACACTTGGACTCACCGAATCCAAATCTTAAATTAAAACTGACGTCACGAACGCATGCCATAATGACATAATTAAACCAACATGTTCTGCACGTGTTAGTTTTTGGCGCCATTGCCAGGGAGGCAACGGATTTCATTTGTCGCTTTCTTCTCGCATTAGTATTCACATCTTCTGACTAATTTTTCTCTCTCTACTTGATTGGTTGCAGGAACTCGATGCCTTGGCGATGGAGGAGCACGATCCAAGATAGTAGACAAGGAGTAAAGTGCTGCGAAGACTATTGCGAGTATTACTCCACCCATTGATTGTTTGCTTGCCTAAAAGAAATACAAAAATATATATATAAGTTTAAAATTAAAGTGGTGAATGGCTACTTGACCCACATTCCAAAGTCAACACCCAACAAAAGAAAAAATACACTCTAACATTCTTGAAGAAATAATCTTTCTGGAATGTTCTTTCTTTTGAGTGGTGTTTGTGAAGCCACCATGATTTGACTTGAGCCGCACCACTCACCATAATTAAAATCAACTCACCTGGTAGAACTGCATACACACTAGTGTGAATACATTAGGGTTGTTTCTCTAGGGCCACATCATTCTAAAGGAAATCGACTTTCTCCCATTGTGTGCAAAACCTTGTGTGCCCACTTGAACATTTTTTGAAAACATTAAGGAATTTTAACCCTAAAAATCACTAAAGCAAGGACGAATCATTAAAAGACACCACATCCTAAAATCCTTGCTTGAGAATCATGTTTTGTTAAGTGCACACACACACGCTCAATCGGACTAGCTAAGAGGACTCCTCATCACATATCCTGAGCACAAGCATTGACCTAGCCCTCATTAAACATGCCCTAGGAAGGACCAATCTAAGTCCTGGAGGAGTAATTGGGTTTGTCAAGTGCTTAGACTTAATTCCTATCATGGAATCTGGTGTCTAGGCTACAGGAAAGTATCAAACGACCATGGTTGTGGGGTCTACGGAACCAATGGCGCAAGCCAAAGGAAGAACCTTCCCCTCAATCCCCTCATAATCAACTTGGCCAGACTAACTTTGGGAAGGGTGGTTAAGTACGTGCAAGTTTAATTATTCCCTCCAAGGCTTTTTAGGTCACCTAGGTATACACCATAAGGACTAGGCTTGCCTGATTGTTTGTGCACACACACACTTCTCTCACCTATGATTCTCTCACCCCTCCACCTCTTCCCAACCATGGATCTCAATGCCTATCCATATTACCCAAACTATCCCCAACATGATTTGTATCCTAACCCAGGTAGAATGTATCCACAGCTTACTTGGGATAACCAGCCACCTAGTTGGGGATATAACCCAAAATACCCCCCTTGCCTCAACTATCTCAATTGTAATAAACCCGCACCAACCTCTTATTGGGATACATCCAACCCACCCACCCAAGGGTACGATCCAAACATTGGGTATCCTTATCTTGATTCTCCTCATAACGACTCTCCATTTCGGTCCCACCCACTCACTAACCACTTTGATGGGACCTACACTCTAGGAGAACCCCAAGATCCCTGCCCTTCCCAAGGACTATAACCAAGAAAGGTCATCTGAATTCAAGGATCTCTCCTACTTGACCTTTGGATTGGAAGGGCTTCTAAACAAATGGAAATCAAAGGATGATCATAAACCTAGGCAAATCAAAAATGATCAACCTTTGATTTGGTCCCCTAATGAAGAATCCAACTAGGAGGAAGACTTAGAACCTCAATTACTCTGGAGTAAGACTAAACGGAGAATGGTTCCTCTTGAAGAATTGGACCCTGAAAATGATAGAATAGAGGACCCACCTAAGAACTTAAACCCCAGTGCAAATTCTAGTACACATCCTCAACCACACCTTCCTAGCCCTGATTTGAAGGAAGAAATTCAAGGGAAATCGAATGACACCCTATTAATTCTTGATAACCTCCAGTTAGAGTTACACAGACAGAATCAAGAATTAATCAAAGGGCAACAAGCCATGATGGATATGTTCCAACAACTGGAGGAAGAGGGCCAAAGAAAACTATTGAAAACAACTCCATTCATGGAACTTGTGAAGCAAGGCCTTGCCGTGATCAATTGGACTACACCTTTTTACCCAAAACTGGTTCAGTCCACCAATGATACTCCCCAGGAGTTGGACAACTCCATAGAAGATGTCATTAAGGATTCCTCATAACATGATTTAGGGAGAGTTAAGGACACACATCAAGAGGAAACTGATAATTTAAGGGGTGATGTCTTGGAATTCAAATCTAATCTTCCTGAGGAAAGTGATTTGGTGGAAAAGACATCCAACATTAGAGATGGGGAATGGGATTGCAACTTTGAAATAATCGATTTCAAATCATTTGAAACCCCCAAGACAAATTTAGATGAAGACTAAGAGAAAGAATCTGAGTTAGAGAATAAAATCATCCCTACCTCTAATGCAACCTCGAAACAATAAGTCTGATATGAAAGAAGTTGAAGAGAATATTTTTTGTGTCAAGGACTTAGAGGGAATAAGCAATGAAACCACAGTTGAAGAGAAGATGGATTTTTCTTTAGAGAGGGACCTCGTGCTTTATTTCATGGCTCATTATGAAACTCTTGATTTTGTTACATGCCCTACTAGAATAAAGATCCCGCAACTTGAATGCACTAGAATTGATACACCTTTGAGGGATTACAATTTTATAGGGACACAAGCTGAGTATAAAGCCTACATCTTTAGTGTCAAGCATGTCATATTCGGGGTGCGCTCATCCTCATCAACTTCTCTGCATGCCCGCAGACTAAGAGAGGAACAGACACGGGCATGCATGTCACATCTGTTGCAGAGTTCTCAACCCTTAGGGATGGAAATTCACCACAACCTAGTTCGCATCTGCAGAATTCTAATTTTGGGTCTTGCTTATTTCGTCTATACCTTCTTGACCTAGACAAATCGTGTTTGTGCATTATGCCCAGGTGAAGGCACTAAACTCAGAGCTTCATGGGAGGCAACCCAGAAGATTCAAGGTGATCAGATACATAGCTACACTTAGGTGATTTCTTTCTGTACCCTCTTGCATACATTTATTTGCCAATGAGGACATTGTCCAACTTAAGCATGGGGGGGTGGTAATTCACATTCTCTGAGTTCATATTATCAGCTTGAATTATATATATAAAGAAAAAAAAAGAGAATTAGCAAAGAAACCTTAGTCATGAAGAGCTTGTCAACTGTAGGAAATAATACGAGAAGAACCTGAACACTTAGACTTTCCAGGCATTCAGGCTTAATCAGCCCAGGTGTGTACAAAAATGTGGATTTAGCCTTGAATCCTCGCAACCTTAATTTACATTAATATGATTCATAAAGTAGGGTAATAAGTATATGACTTATCAACCTACCCTCCAACTCGGAGGGACTTTTAGTCTAAGCATCTGCACACATTTTTGCACTGACTCACTCCTTGGAGATTCTAACAAAAATTGGGCAGCTAATGAACCTTTTATGGTGGTATGGCTAGCAAGTTGTCCTAGGTAACAGCCCATTGGCTGGTTGTCTAGAGTCTAGCCATAGGACCATTCTCTTCTATTATTGCCTCTAGGTAAATCTTAGATCAGGGAAGCCACCTACTATAACAACAAAAGAAAAAGAAAAGAAAAAAGGAGAAATAGAAAAATAGAAAAAGAAGAAAAAGAAAGAAAAAGGATAAATAATCCACACGTCACCGCACGAGTATGGCTGGCAAGTGGTCGTGGGTAACTGCCCATTGGCCGATTGTCCAGAACCTAGCTCACTAAATGCACGAAAAAGACCAAAATACTTAAGGAAGAATCAGGGAAGTAGAGCAATCTGGGTAGATATACACTGGAAGCACCCTTGTGTTGACCCCACACAAAATAAAAGTAGGGAGAAAGCTACCAATCGGATACACACACTTTAGGCGAGCATTTTATTTTACAGTCACTTAGAGGCGTAGAAACCCAAAGTCTGTTTTAAATACCATTGAGTGAGTCTATCACAATCTTTACACCAAGATGCTTAGCACTTAGAGTCTTTTTCGAGTTATGGGTTGGTTAGGTAGCCGTAAAAAGTTACCTACACACTCTCAACTCCAAAAATAAAAAAAAATATATCTGTATATATGCTTCAAGGCGAGGACTTGGGCTGTTTGCATTTCAGCAGACACACGAGCACTGTTTAGTTTCAGTGGATTAGGCACTTAGTATATATTTCCTCTCATTGACAAGCAACATATGTCCAAGTAATCAATTCCTAATTCCAACTAAAAATAATGGTTGGGATAAACCTTGCTAGGGACTAGCAAGGGATTAGCATGGGGGTATGATAACTCTACATCCAATGACGATAATTCCATCAACTAGAGCTAGTTTCGATGATATATGTCCATTAATGACATGCCATAATGGGCTTGAGAGCATTGCATGCATGACAAATTAACATTTCCTATAATCAATGTTTAATGGCTATGTGTGCAAGTGCATGTTGAAACAAACCTCAGATGAGCAATCAGACTGCACCGTTGGATTCAGATTGACAAATGGAGTCCAACGGACTAGAAATCACTTAAATCCGACATTCGAAGCTTCCCCAACAAGCCTTAAAGGTTCTGGTCATTGATCTGATGATCAATGGCCAACATATGGCCACGTGGCACCATCCACCGCACTCCCACCGATGCAGCACCCCCGCTTCATCACGCAGAAGCATCCTAAGCCATCCGATCAAAGGATCGGATGGCTGATGAATCATAAGCGCACGGGGCTCGCCAACGCGCTCTTCACCACGCCAAGATTCAATCTCGGTCATCCAATCGCCATTGGATGGCTGAGCGTTCGCACAAACTGAGACAAAGCTCGGAGGCAGCGCAGTGGTCAACGCCCCACCACACGAGCGTGCAACGCACGTTCGATTCGTACTAGCTGCGTCCATGCGTGCAATTAAAATTCAGCCATTGATGGGTGCGTGGACGGATCAGATGTAGGCACATGGTGTGATCTCGAGCGTCCAACGTAAACGCACATGATGACACGCGCTCATCGCGTGCGAGGTGCGATCCAGTGCATCCGGCCGCTCGCAATCCCAGCCGTTGATGCCCGATCGGCCGGTTAGCATTCTTCATCATGCTATGGTGCACACCCGCGGGTGCCTAGGGCGACGTGGCTCACCCTCAGCTATCCAATGGCGATCAGCACCTCAGATCTGACGGTTGTGGATGCGTGGGCATGGCTTGAGAAGAAGAACAAGAGCGCCTAAGGACTGGTGGGCGTGGGGCTTCAGTGACACCTTTGGAAGAGATTTAGCGATGTCCCAGACGTCGCTAGAACCCTTAGTTTGGAAACCCCTTCTTTATATAAACCTCCTCAACCACTCCATTTACTAGCATGCAATTCTCATTCACTCTCTATGCAATACTAGCCCTCTTCTAACTCTACCAAACACTCCATATCCACCCCCAGAGTTGTCGAGCCACCGACGGAGCCCCCCTCCACCACCGTCGCCACCTCACCTCCTCCTCACACTCTCTTTTACTCTAGTTTTATGTTGCACTATTTGAAGCTTTCATCTATTACTGTAGTTGTAAACGATCTCTAATTACATGCTATATGTTGATGTTGCTTCTTATATCATAGTTCACATCTCCTTAAGTGATTGTCATGTTTTAAACGCAAGCTCTAACCCTACACACACACTCTCTCTCTCTCTCTCTTATTTTCGCAAGCAAACCACGCTACCATTTTGTGACACCCAAAGTGACTAAAACAAATCTGACTTCACTGCTCCTAGAGATTGACACTAGGACTCACCAAATACAAATCTTAAATTAAAATCGACGTCGTGAACGCATGCCACAATGACATAATTAAACCAACGTGTTCTGCACGCGTCAATAATGTGCGTAGCATGTGGAGGCAACCAGCTCCAGCGAGCGTGCGCGACACGTGCGGGAGCGTCGCTTGTGGGGTGCATGAGCTGGAGCTTTAGGGACGCTTGCGATCGATCTTTAGTGACATTTATGGCTATCCCTAATTGTCCTATGTATGAAATGGATCCTTTCCACCACTATAAAAGGACCCCTACCCCTCCAATTATTCATCATCTCTTCCTTTCTCTCCCTCGCCACATCCAAGGCTCTAGAGAGAGCTTGTCCCAAGCCCAGGATGCTCCTCTACAGTAGAAAAATAACATTTGTTCCCGCCTCTCACCACCATTCGTGGAGCATCCTGTGGCCATCTGACAGGAGGCAGTTCTCGCGCGTGTTTTGAAAATAGAGATCTCGTCATACTATAGTGCGTGGAAACACTCATCAAAAATAATTTATAAAATATTGAGACTTGAGTCTCGGTCGTTCATCTCTGGGAGGCATTTAGAAAATACAGATTTGAATTCGATCCAGCTCACTCTACCTATTCAGAAATGCATGCCAGTTTACAATATGCGTATTGATGCACGACATGCTTAGTTGCAAGAGAATACAAATTTTGCGCATGCAACTTTAATCACAAGGAAATATGGCAATCAGCTCATGGTGATTTTCACACATAGACAGACATATATATAAGATGATTTCATTGATTGCATCATGGTGGCTACAGAGTGAAGCTCACAAAAAGCTTGTACAGGAAAGCTTGGAAGCAATAAAATAGCAACAGAAAATGACAACATACAAGAATCTATGGGGGGATTATGCATGCATCATTGGGGGAGAGTATGGAGCTACACTACTAGGAAGTAATAAAACATTAATCTATGAAGAACTATGCTACTTATCTAGCTAACAGAATGAAGGGCATTCGAAGGTAGCCCCGATGGCCTTTAACTTGGTTGGGAGGAGGGGCGGCCAATGGTGCTTAGGTTAGCCCTTGGAGAGAGGTTGGAGGTGATCTAGGCCCAGTGTGGAGGTGATGGGGATCCATGGTGTGCTTGTGGAGGTGGAGGTGGAGTAATGGAAGTGGAATGAAACTAAAACTAGATGGAAGGCTAGATGGGTGCAAATGGCCACCCAAAGGTCCTTTAAGTTGATCCAAGGGAGCCTCTCTAGAGAAGTGTGGAACTCTTTGGAGAGGCCTATGGTGGGAGCTCGCACAAGAGTGAGAGAGAGGATGGATGGGTGGTTTTTAGAACCACATTTGGTGGATCAAAAAATTGAATGCATCTTGGTTGCTATTTTTAGCAACCAATGCAACAACACATGGTAGAGAGTTCTAGAGAACTCTAGGCTTGGTATTTTCGTGTAGATGGTGTGTGTGGGTGTGTGTGGGTTGAAACCTAGGTGGCTAGGTTGATTAGGTTAAGTTCTAGTGGGTTTAGGTCAAGGTTGGTCTCAAATTAGGGTTATAAACCCTAATTCATTAAGGTAAAATGCAATTAAACTTGAAACAAGTTTAATTGAACTTGTAAAACCCTAATTGAGAGTAAAACAACTCAACTAAGGTAGGTATAGGTCAATTGGACTCTCACTAAGTCCAATTGGACAGTGTGTGCTGAGATCTGGGCTTAATTGGACTCAATGAGTCCAATTGAATAGGCTGATGGAATTGACTAAGATCCAAGCCAATTAGGTCCTTAAGGAGGTCTAGAGGTGATGTACTAGGGTTAGGGTATCATAATTTAGGTTCCTATAAGGTTGGAATTGGGTTTAGGGACCTAGGAATTCAAGATCTAAGATTGAATTCAAAAATAAGAACCAGAGAGCACTTCCAGATGTCTGACAATAGTGTCAGATGCCTTAAAATGAAAAGTCAGACGTCCAGACTTGTTGTCTGGACATCCAAACAATGGCAGGGAAAAATTAAGGTTCTGTCTGTAGAAATTGGACGTCCAGACCTGGACATCATAAAATGCTACCGAAGTGGGTTTTAAGTGCTAGGGTTGTGGCTAAGGGTTCTAGACGTCTTGTAACTCATCTGGACATCTAGATGAAGGCTAAAAATAGGGTTTAGGGCTTTCTAGGGTACAGTGACCTAATCTAAGGGTGGCTAAGGCTTGGTGAAACTTCTAGGATGTCCTAAGACTGTGATGGACGTAAGTTCTTTGTAGTTTACTGCTTTATTCCTACTTAACAAAATAGCATACCTCAATGCCTTACATTATTGTCTACTACATCTTATTCTTGATCGTTTCCTCCAGCTCTGCTGTAACTCTGGCTTCAGGTCCAACTTTAAATCCAGTCTCAGATCGAGCTCCTGAGCTTCTTATTTCCTGCAATTTATATAATGCACCTAATTACTATAGTATATTATAGCATTATTCTATGCATAGCTATAGGAGAAACAGTAAAGATGTAAATAATGCTTATGCATGCATGAACTACCCTAACTTATGCTAAGTCCTAGCCTAATTCTGGACAATTAAGACCTATGATTGTTGCGCAATCATCCCCCCATGCCTAAATCTTGCTATTCTCTAGCAAATGAAAAACTAAATTATTCACAAAAGGGTCCATAAGGGATTGATTATTTTATCAAGTGTATGCCCAGAGATTTTTCTCCATTTTGTTTTCATCCTATGCTCTAGAAATCTAGACAAATGTGAAAGTGCAACTATGTAGCTTTTGCAATGGATTTGAGTGAAAGACCTGATTCACCTCTAAAGCCTGTACTTGACCCCTAGTAAAGTTCTAGCTGGATAGGCGGACTTCTTCCCTCAGGGTATTCAAGATATTCTATGAATTCCACCCTAGCTTTAAGCTTGGGTAGAGGATGTCTGAGGAATACATGTGTTTATTTGGTGGCTCACTCTCAGTTGGTGCTACATAGAGATTAGTACTTCAAAATCAAGAGTCCAGGATTATCAAGTAACTCAACTCAGCGAAAGACGAGAAAAACTATGCTCTCTTTTGGTTCCTTTGTATTCATTCTTTCTTACTCTATTTTTTTTTTCTTAGAGCTCACAATCTCACCAGATTCTCACATATGATCTGTATTTGATAGTCTCACTTGGCATTAACACTTTAATTGAGTTCCATAACCCTAATACTAAGTAGGAATTCCTTAGCCAGTATTCGGGCGGTCAGAAACACAGAAAGATAGGTTAAGGCATTATTTGGTGGATCTCAAATTTATTTGGTGGTATTGCTTCAATGTAACTGAAATAAACACTAAATATTCACACTCTTTTTTCCTTGCTTTTTCTTCTTTTTCTAATTTTTTTTCTTTTTTCTTTTATTTATTTTTATTTTTTTCCCTTTTATTTCATTTTTTTTCTTTGACTAATTTTTTTTTAACACAACATAAGCTAGCACACTTTCATGAACTTTATTAAGGAGGCATTATTAAGGATTGGTGGTACTCAAGAGACATTGGGTGGCTTATTTGGTGGAAGTGCCTACTCACGGCACTGGGAGAGATGGATAGGATGGTGTATTTCTAACCTTGACATCAATACCCTCCTTCAGCTGAGGATTTCGTAAAGAATGGTCGTAACCATCCATCTTAGCCCTAGTTTTATGAAAACTCGCACACCGCGTAATTGCCTTGTTTGGTGGCTCTCAATATTTTGCGCAAAAATGTATACGTAGGAACCGAGAGCAAAAACTATACCTAATCTCTGAATATCATCTCCTAATTATGTAGGATTCTGGATTCCTTAAATCTTAGAGCACCAGCATACTCTACTCTCATCTCATACTATTTGGTGGATTTTTGGAGGAAAATCTGCCTAGCTCCCAAAACACTGTCCAAGGGTTCAAGAAAAGAAGCCTGTCATTAGTCTATTGAGAAGAAGCAGTGCTTCTTCTCAACAGACTGGCGTTTATCAGCCTTCACCATGAATACATTGGAAATTCTACGTGTTTGTGAAAAGTTGTACTGGATTCCAGATTACAGGAATCAACTATAAGATAAAATTCCTAATGCATTCTCTTAATAAAATAATCTTATCCATGGATGCACTATGTATATATGCTGTAAACAAGTAACCTCTGATATTCATACTTCATGAAATTTTCCTTTTGGGTTACATTCAGCTTGACCCTAAATTTAGAACAAGAGGTGAGCGAATGAGTCAGAAATGGCTGTTGCGGATGATTTTTAGCTCTCTTGCGAGCATTGGAGGTGGTGTCGATTATTTTTTTATTTTGCATCCTAAAGTACATTTGACATGCTGCTCTGAGGTTTTCTAAGTGTTGGCATAAAAATTTTTCAGTTTTGCTGTATATCTACCTCCCCATGCCTAAGTTCTTGCATGTCCTCATGCATGAATATAAAAGAAAATAAATACAACAGGGAGTAAGGGGTAGAGATCACCTGGAATTGCTCTTGAATTTTAACATTCAACATCAGCCAACTTGACAGTATGCAATATGCGAAAAGAAAATATGCTATGTATAAAAATGGTATGTATAGGTGATGGTAGAATGTGGGGTAGATGCTGAGTTTAACACCACCAGCTAGGCGAAAACTCAACTAGATGTATTAGTTCTAGCATAGGAGCCAGTCAAGATTAAGAGAAAGATGTGCTTGTATGCTCCTAGAATCAGTGCTCTGCAGATGCGAACCAACTGATTGTGCACCCCTACTCCAAAATGTCTAGCTGTAAGAAAGTGTGGAGTGGTGGTAGAAATTAGAGGATAATCAGAGGGGGGCCATGATGATGATTCAGCTGATTTATCATGTCCCACAATTTAGCAGGAAGTTGCTATGGGAGTAGATCAACATGTATCTTAGAACCAAAATATGAGTCATAGGGATCCTCATAACGATAATTGACATCAAAGATCATGCCCTCTCCAACCCCTGGATCATATGGGGGTATCCATGAAAGTAGAAGATCTGTGGCGAGGTCACTGAAATCCTCGTTAGAAATTACTTCGTCCTCATCAGTACTCATCTCTGATTCATCGGAGGCTGACTCTTCAAGCTTGGAGTCGATCCATCCATTAGATTGAGTAGCATGGTAGGTGCGTCCCCAACTCATTCTACTCAAAGCTTCACCCTCGTATGTGTTGGGCTACTCAGTAATTCCTGTCTCAGGTAGCATATTTATTTCTTTAATCAAGTCATCCATAGCTACTTCTGGTCTTCGGATGTCAGGATTAGGGATAGAAAGTGTCATCTCAGAATCTCGAGCATCCGCATTAGGGATTTAGGTTAAAGAAGAAGAGTGCAGATCAGAAGATGTTGGCCCTAGCACAGGTTCACCTACAATGGAAAGTGGCCTAGACTGATCAGTAGTGTCACATGTAATGTTTGCCTCAAGATCCATATCCTCAAATGGATCTACTTCCCTTATCATGGTTGAGTTATCTAACCCAAGAGGTATCTCCCAGGATTTAGGATAATCCGATTGTGGCTCAGTCCTAGAGATATTAGTCGTTTCCTCAGTTTCCTAAATGGAGTTCTCAGACGAACCCATGCTAAATATTTCCTGCTCCTATCTCATATCCAAGCTAGATTCTTCTTCCTATGAATTATCTTCCGGCATATGCTCTCAAGAATCTCCTATGTCTCCGTCCGACGTAGTCGTTTCAGATTCTTCGAGGTCTTCAAGGCTATTTTCCACTTGATATCTCAAAAGCAGTAGTTCTTGAGTTTCCCAATTTTGTTCAATTAGCTTTGTTATCCCTACTGTTCCCTGAAGGAGCTCCATCAAAGCTACTTGATATGGAATCCAGCTTCATCTTTGGTTTGGATCAGTGGTAGCTTGGATTTCGTTTAGATAGAATGCGACCTTCTCCTTAGCGCTAGCTATGGCTCTCTGTATTCTGTAATGCGGTCGCATATGCACTGGTAGTTCTTCAGGGGTTCCAGGGGATGAATTAGGTCTACCCATATTCCATGGGTGAGAAGCAGAAGTATGAAATCAATATCCTGGGTTATAAGATGTGAACCTTTGAGGGACCGAGTGGTATGGGTCATAATATCCAAAGTTAGGATATGGGTTAACCATTTCAGTAACCCTAGGAGAAGGATTAGGCAAAGCAAAAAGTCATCTTAGCCACCTTGGGTTCTGATCCCAAGGTTGAGCTGATTCAGTGACTTGGGCTCTCAAATAAGCTCATGGGTCCAGCTCTTCTGGATCTTGATTAGGTCCAGATTTAGGGTTAACCATTGCAGTTAAGCAGATAGAAGAAGAAGGTAGGGGAGAAGATGGCCCGGGCGAAGTGACTTGCCTCCTTGGGAGTGGCTCCCAAGGGCCAACCAATCGAGGTTTGAGTGACCTCCTTCCTCTCATGCACCAACCGACCCCTTGGTTGGTGCAGCCAGCCAGACAAGCTAAGGCCTTGTCAATCAGATGGTCCTTATGATTAGATGACCAGATTTTTCATTTAAAATTCTAATTCCTAAAGAGAAAATTCGTCGTTCAACCGATTGAAAGTAATTCCCGCCTCTCAAGCTAACCTAGCCAGTCTGGTTACGAGGGGACTAAGGGGAAGGTTCTTCCTTCGGCTCACACCTCCGGTTCCATTGACCCTCGAGCTGCGGTCGTTTGACACTACCCTGCAAACTTAGTCACCAGGTTTGGCTAGAGAGGTTGAAAACACCTAGTAGTATGACAATGACTTCAATTTTATTTTGTGTTTTACAGTTTATTTTAACCATTTTTTTTCATTCAGCTGGGGTTTATGGTGAGTGACCCACAAGGTGACCAAGCTCACCGACTAAACCTTAGAATTGATTAAGTCTAGTCTAGCGTAAATGTATGATCTCTAGAGTGTAACCCTAAAGGTGTAACCTAGGGTTCATGCAATTCCAGGGTTTTTTTTCTTCTTCAGCAGACCATGAAAATAAGAACAATTCTCTGTAAAAAATTAGAATTAGAATAAGTTGAAATTTGGTAAATAGATTCCTTTTTCAATTACCTTTTCAAACAATATTTTTTTATAATTTTTACTATTTCAACCGAATTTATAGAGATTTTTAAATGTTAGAGGGTCATTTCTGGAATTCTGACCCCTGGTCGATTTTCTACTTCGAAACAGTATCAAATGATCCTAAAAAAATCAAGAAAAATACAAAAATTAAAGCTAATGAGATCATCTTTCAAATACCACTATTTTTAGTCAAAACAGATGTGTGGATCACTCGAAATTGATTTTTGAATTTTGAAAATTTTCAAATCTGGGTCACTTTGACCCCCTTGCACTTCACAAATTATTAAAAATTTTCTACTTTGAATTTCTTCATATGAACGGTGTCACTTGAAAGATGATATGAAAATGAAGGTATAGCCTGAATTTCAAAATTTTTCTCTCATTAATATTTCGAAAATTGAATTTATAAGTTGGAATTTGAAATCTGGTTGAGAATCAGATAATGGTGGGAAAGCTTTTAAAAGGTGTTTGAATTCAAAATTCAAACTTTCCACCAAAATGATTTTTTTTTCTTTTCAAAATTTTTTTTATGAAAAACTTTGAATTTTTTTTTAAGGGAAAGCTTTTTTTTTCAAAAAAAAATTTTTTCTTTCTTTTTTCAAGCAAACTAACCTAGGATTCAAATTAAAACCTAATCTAACTACCTAGACTTTTTCTTTTTTTTTTCACAAAAATAAATAGGCTTCTTTTTCAAATAAAATTGCTAGAAGGAAATCTACCTAGGGTTCGAAAAAGTGAAATCCTAATATAAGAGGAGATGTGCAGCTGATGATTTTTCTACGCCCGATGTGTGTGCAAATCCCATTTTCCCTGCTTTCCTGCACATCCAACAAACAAGCAGAGGAATATTTGTCACTAAAAGCTCAAAAGATCGAAATCAGTTTCGTTGCCTCCCTAGCAACGGCACTAATTAACACGAGGCGATTCTCGCACGTGCTTTAAAAATAGAGATCTCGTCGTAGTATAGTACGTGAAAAAGCTCATCAAAAATAATTTATAACATAACATGACTTCAGTCTCGGTCGTTCATCTCTAGGAGGTGCTTAGAAAATGCAGATTTGAATTTGATCTAGCTCACTCAACTTATTCAGAAATGCATGGCAGTTTACAATAATTCGTATTGATGCACGACATGCTTAGTTGCAAGAGAATACAAATTTCGCGCATGCAATTTTAATCACAAGGAAATATGGCAACCAGCTCATGGTGATTTTCACACATAGACATAGAGATATATAAAAGATGATTTCATTGATTGCATCATGGTGGCTACGGAGTGAAGCTCACGGAAAGCTTGTACAGGAAAGCTTGAAAGCAATCAACTATCTAAAAGAAAACAACTGCATACATGAATCTATGGGAGGATTATGCATGCATCATTGGGGGAGAATATGGAGCTACACTACTAAGCACTAATAAAGCATTAATCTACGAAGAACTATGCTACTTATCTAGCTAACAGAATGAAGGGCATTTGGAGGTAGCTCCGATGGCCTTTGACTTGGTTGAGAGGGGTGGCCAATGGTGCTTAGGCTGGCCCTTGGAGAGAGGTTGGAGGTGATCTAGGCCTGGCATGGATGTGATGGGGATGCCATGGTGTGCTCGTGGAGATGGAGGTGGAGTAATGGAGGTGGAATGAAGCTAAAACTAGATGGAAGGCTAGATGGGTGCAAATGGCCACCCAAAGGTCCTTTAAGTAGACCCAAGGGAGCCTCTCTAGAGAAGTGTGGAACTCTCTAGAGATGTCTATGGTGGGAGCTCGTGGGAGAGTGAGAGAGAGGATGGATGGGTGGTTTTTAGATCTACATTTGGTGGATCTAGAAATTTAATGCATCTTGGTTGCTATTTTTAGCAACCAAGGCAGCAACACATGGTAGAGAGTTCTAGATAGCTCTAGGCTAAATATTTTCATATAAATGGTGTGTATGGGTGTGCGTGGATCAAAACCTAGGTGGATAGGTTGATTAGGTTAGGTTCTAGTTGGTTTAGATCAAGGTAGGTCTCAAATTAGGGTTGTAAACCCTAATTCATTAAGGTAAAATGCAATTAAACTTGATACAAGTTTAATTGAATGTGTGAAATCCTAATTAAGAGTAAAACAACTCAATTAAGGTAGGTCTAGGCCAATTGGACTCTCACTGAATCCAATTGGACAATGTGTGTTAAGATCAGGGCTCAATTGGACTCAATGAGTCCAATTGAATAGGCTAATGGAATTGACTAAGATCCAAGTCAATTAGATTTAGTGAGGACTTTATTAGGTTCTTCGGGTGGTCTAGAGGTGATGTACAAGGGTTAGGGTACCTTAATTTAGGTTCCTATGGGGTTGGAATTGGGTTTAGGAACCTAGGAATTCAAGATCCAAGCTTGAATTCAAAAACAGAAGCTAGAGAATAGTTCCAAACGTCTGACAATAGTGTCAAATGTCTTAAAATGAAAAGTTAGATGTCCAAACTTGTTGTCTGGACTTCCAAACAGAGGCAGAGAAGAATTAAGTTCTGTCTGTAGAAATTGGACGTCCAGACCTAGACATCTTAAAATGCTGCAGAAGTGGGTTTTAGGTGTGCAGGTTGTGGCTAAGGGTTCTGGACATTCTGTAACTCAACTGGACATCCAGATAGAGGGTGGAAATAGGGTTTTAGGGCTTCCTAAGGTACAGTGACCTAATCTAAGGGTGGCTAAGGCTTGGGGAGGCTTCTAGGCTGTCTTAGGGCTAGGATGGACCTAAGTTCTTCGTAGTTTACTACTTTATTCCTACTTAATAGAATAGCATACCACAACCCCTTACATTATTGTCTACTACATCTTATTCTTGGTCTTCTGCTCCAGCTCTGCTGCAACTCTGGCTTTAGGTCCACCTTCAGATCTAGTCTCAGATCCAGCTCCTGAGCCTCTTATTTCCTGCAATTTATATAATGCACCTAATTAGTAAATTATAGCATTATTCCATGCATAGCTATAGGAGCATTAAAGATGCAAATAATGCTTATGCATGCATGAACTACCCTAACTTATGCTAAGTCCTAACCTAATTCTGGACAATTAAGACCTATGATTGCTCGGCAATCATACCCCCATGCCTAAATCTTGCTAGTTCCTAGCAAATGCAAAACTAAATTATTCACAGAAGGGTCCCTAATGGATTGATTATTTTATCACATGTATGCCTAGAGATTTTTCTTCATTTTGTTTTCATCCTATGCTCTAGAAATCCATACAAATGTGAAAGTGCAGCAACGTAGCTTTTGCAATGGATTTGAGTGAAAGACCTGATTCACCTCTAGAGCCTGTACTTGACCCCTAGTAAAATTCTAGCAGGATAGGAGGACTTCTTCCCTCAAGGTATTCAAGATATTCTATGAATTCCACCCTAGCTTTAAGCTTGGGTAGAGGATGTTTGAGGGATATGAGTGTTTTTTTGGTGGCTCACTCTCAGGTGGTGCTACATAGAGATTAGTACTTCAAAATCTATAGTCTAGGATTATCAAGTAACTCAACTCAGTGAAAGACAAGAAAAACTATGCTCTCTTTTGGTTCCTTTCTATTCATTCTCTCTTACTCTCACTGTTTTTTTTTTTTTTAAAGCTCACAATCTCACCAGATTCTCACGTATGATCCATATTTGGTGGTCTCACTTGGCATTAATACTTTAATTGAGTTCCATAACCCTAACACTAAGTCGGAATTCCTTAGCTATTATTCGGGCGGTCAGAAACACAGAAAGATTGGTTAAGGCCTTATTTGGTGGATCTCAAATTTATTTGGTGGTATTGCCTCAATGTAACTCAAATAAACACTAAATATTCACACTCTTTTTCTCTTGCTTTTTCTTCTTTTTCTAATTTTTTTTATTATTTTTTTCCTTTTTTGTTTTTCTTCATTTTTTTTCAATGTATAATTTTTTTTTAACACAACACAACCAAGCACACATTCATGAACTTTATTGAGGAGGCATTATTAAGGATTACTTGTATTCAAGAGACATTAGGTGGCTTATTTGGTAGAAGTACCTACTCATGGCACTGGGAGAGATGGATAGGATGGTGTATTTCTGACCTTCACATTAAGACCCTCCTTCAGCCGAGGATTTCGTAAAGAATGGTGATAACGATCCATCTTAGCCTTAGTTTATGAAAACTCGCTCTCAGCGTAATTGCCTTATTTGGTGGCTCTCAATATTTCGCACAAAATGTATACGCAGAAACCAAGAGCGAAAACTATGCCTAATCTTTGAGTATCATCACCTAATTATCTAGGATTACGGATTCCTTGCACTAATCTTAGAGCACCAGTACACTATACTCTCTTCTCACACTATTTGGTGGATTGTTGGAGGAAAATCTGCCTATCTCCCAGAACACTATCCAAGGGTTCAAGAAAAGAAGCATTGCTTCTTCTTGATAGACTAATGACGTTTATCAGCCTTCACTGTGAATCCATTGCAAATTATATGTGTCTATGAAAAGTTGTACTGGATTCCAGATTACAGGAATCAACTAGAGGATAAATTCCTAATGCATTCTCTTAATAAAATAATCTTATTCATAGATGCACTATGTGTATATGCTATAAACAAGTAACCTCTTATATTCGTACTTCATGAAATTTCCCTTTCAGGTTACATTCAGCTTGACCCTAAATTTAGAACAAGAGGTGAGTGGAAGAGTCGGAAATGGCTGTTGTGGACAATTTTTAGCTCCCATGTGAGCATTGGAGGTGGAGTCGATTGTTTCTTTATTTAGGATCCTAAAGTACGTTTGACATGCACCTTCGAGGTTTTCTAGGTGTTGGCATAAAAATTTTTCAGTTTTGCTATACATCTACGCCCCCATGCCTAAGTTCTTACATGTCCTCATGCAAGAATATAAAAGAAAATAAATACTGCAAGGAGTAAGGGGTAGAGATCACCTGGAATTGCTCTTGAATTTTAACATTCAACATCAACCAACCTGACAGTATGCAATATGCAAAAGGAAATATGCTAAAAGAAAAATATGCTATGTATAAAAATGGTATGTATAGGTGATGGTAGAATGTGGGGTAGATGCTGAGTTTAATGCCTCCAACTGGGCGAAAACTCAATCAGATGTATCAGTTCTAGCATAAGAGCCGGTCAAGATTAAGAGAAAGGTGTGCTCGTATGCTCCTAGAATCAGTGGTCTAGAGATGTGAACCACCTGATTGTGCACCCCTACCCCAAAAAGTCTAGCTATAAGAAAGTGTGGAGTGGTGGTGGAAATTGGAGGACAATCGGAGAGGGGGTCATGATGTTAATTTAGTTGATTTATCATGTCCCACAATTTAGTAGGAAGTTGCTGAGGGAGTAGATCAACATGTATCTTAGAACCAAAATCTAAGTCATAGGGATCCTCATAATGATAATTGACATCAAAGATCATGCCCTCTCCAAGCTCTAGATAATATGGGGTTATCCGTGAAAGTAGAAGATCTGTGGGGAGGTCACTGAAATCCTCATTAGAAATTGCTTTGTCCTCATCAATGCTCATCTTTGATTCATCAGAGGCTGACTCTTTAGGCTTGGAGTCAAGCCATCCATTAGATTGACTAGGATGGTAGGTGCATCCCCAGCTCATTCTGCTCAAAGCTTCACCCTCGTATGGGTTGGGTTCCTCAGTAATTCCTACCTCAGGTAGCATATTTATTTCTTCGGTTAAGTCATCCATAGCTACTTCTAATTTTCGGATGTCAGGATCAGGGATAGAAAGTGTCATCTCAGAATCTCTAGCATCCGCATTAGGGATGTAGGTAAATGAAAAAGAGTGCAAATCAGAAGATGCTGGCCCTAGCACAGGTTCACCTACAATGGAAAGTGGCCTAGACTGATTAGTAGTGTCACATGAAATGTTTGCCTCAAGATCCGTATCCTCAAATTGATCTACTTCCATTGTCATGGTTGGGTTATCTAACCCAAGAGGTATCTCCTAGGATTCAGGATTACCCGATAGTGGCTCAGTCCTTGAGATATCAGTCCTTTCCTCCTCAGTTTCATGAATGGAGTTCTCAGATGAACCCATTCTGAATATTTCCTACTCCTATCTAATATCCAAGCTGGATTCTTCTTCCACTAAATTATCTTCTAGCATATGCTCTCGAGAATCTCCTGTGTGTCTGTCTGGCGTAGTCATTTCATATTCTTTGAGGTCTTCAAGGCTATTTTCCACTTGATATCTCAAAAGCAGTAGTTCTTGAGTTTCCCGATTTTGTCCAATTAGCCTTGTTATCCCTACTATTCCCTGGAGGAGCTCCATCAAAGCTACTTGATACGGAATCCATCTTCATCTTTGGTTTGGATCAGTGGTAGCTTGGATTTCATTTAGATAGAATGCGGCCTTCTCCTTAGCGCTAGCTATGGCTCTCTATATTTTGTAATGCAGTCGCATATGCATTAGTAGTTCTTCGGGGGTTCCAGGGGGTGGATTAGGTCTACCCATATTCCATGGGTGAGAAGCAGAAGTATGAAATCCATATCCTGGGTTATAAGATGTGGTCCTTTGTGGGACTGGCTGCTTTGGGTCATAATATCTAGGGTTAGGATATGGGTTAACCATTTCGGTAACCCAAGGAGAAGGATCAGGCGAAGCGAAAAGTCATCTTTGCCACCTTGGGTTCTGATCCCATGGTTGAGCTGATTTAGTGACTCACACTCTCAGATAAGCTCTTGGGTCTAGCTCTTCTGGATCCTGATTTGGTCCAGATCCAGGGTTCGCCCTTGTGTTGACCCCATAAAAAATAAAAAGTAGGGAGAAAGATACCGGTCGGAAAGATAAACCTTTAGGCAAAAATTCTTAAGGTCACCTAGGGTCATAGAAACCTAAAGTCCGTTTTAACGGATACTTAGTGAGTCTATCACCTTTCACAAGATGCTTAAAACTTAAAGTTTTTTTCGAGTCTTGGGTGGGTTGGGAAGTTGTAGAAAGCCACTCCGAAACCTTAAACTCAAAATTTGAAAAAAATTAGAAAAGAAGAAAAAGCAAAAAAAGAAATGTATCTTCCCCTTTCAAAATAAGGCGAGGACTTGGGCAGTCTACATTTTGGTAGATACCCAGGTACTGTTGAGTTTTTGTAGTTAGGTCCTTAGTTGAAATTTTATAATGTAATGAACAAATCTTGCCTCAATAATCAGATCCTAATTTGATTTTTATACATAGCATTTAGTTTGATTTTGCTAGAGACTAGCAAAAGATAGGCATGGGGGTATCATGAAGACATATTTAATTAGGATAAACTACATATTTATGAATGTTCCTAAGCTTAGATATGCATTCCATGTTAGAAATATTCCATAGCATGCACCATTCTGAATTTAGAGTAGTTTTTATAAATTTTAGGTTAATTGCATCCTTTTATGATCAGGTGAAATCCAACATACAGATCTGATCAGGACGACAATCAGAGTCCAACACCTCTAAAATTGTCTTGATCGGAGTCTAGTAGCACTTTATGCAATCCAAGGAAGATCAATGGCCAAGGGACTAGATGATGCAATTCAAAGCTTCAAACAACAAATCCAACTGTACGAATCAATTTGGGTTGACGATCGCAGCCCAACGGCACGAAAATTAACTCAATTTGACTTTTGTAGCAGCCCCTACAAAGGAAGGAAGATAGATGGCCCAAATCACACCATGTGGCACTATCCAGGCTAACCATGGGCCTACATGCACCACCGTATGCACGCAGTGCATGGGCACATGCTGTAGCAGGTTGGTAGCGAAAATACGCAATTTTATAAATGGAGATTTTAATGCCTTTGCAACACCCAAATCCGCTTTCATTTTTAAAATTTATAGCCTAGATAGTGGGGTATCTAGGGTCATCCAAGGAGGCAATTTGTTTACAAAATATGTCTCTTGCATGAAAATGAAATTCACCTTTCTTTTTTCTCTTTTTAATTATATAATTTTTATGAGTTTTGAAATAAGGGGACAAAGCAGATTTTGTTGATGGGAAAGGGAGACTATCACTACCTTAGCAACTAAGTGGCAAGAGTAACTTCTTCCCAAGCTCACCGTAGGCAAGTGAAAGCCTAGGATAATTGGGAAGAGGGTGTCAGAATCCTAACACAGACTAAAGTAGAGAAAAAAGTACACAAATTTGAAAAAGCAAATTTATAAAAGCATATTTTTGTTCTACACTTGTAGAGGAAAGCTTCTATAACAACAACAAACTACAGAACAAGCAAAACAAAAATCCTGATGATGAAGATGGCAAAGATGATGAAGTCCTTGCTCCAACTATGGCTACTCCCGTAGTTGAAAAGAACTCCTCCTTGTAAGCTGCTTCAAGGTGAGGTCTCCTCCTTTTTGGCAAGCCCTAGGGTGGGCGTGCCTTGGCTCCTCCAAGGTGGAAGCTATCACCTTAATTGATCTCCTCCAAGGGTTGGCGTGCACCACCCTTGCTTCTCCTTGCCTGGCCATCCAACTTGAGGGGAGAATGTCCTCCTCTGCATGGCACGAGGGAGAAGAGATAAGGAGAAGAAGGCACCAAGAGGGCAGGTAGGATGCCCCCTTAATCTTCTTCTCTTCTTCTTCCTTAGCGTTAAATGTAGGTGGATATAGGGTAGAAAATATACTAATGGAGGATAGGAAAAATGCTGGTGGTTAAGGGTCTTTTTATAAAGTAGGATGAGGGGTATAAGTGGCTCTTGGAATGGATGGCTAGGATGGGATTTAAGGGTAGTTAGTAGATCCTAGGGCTAAGGATGATTGGTGCTAACCCAAGGGTCATGATGAGTCCATTTCAATTGACTATTGTTACGCATAAGTTATCTCTATTCTTACCTTTTAGGTTTGTTAATAACTACATTAAGTTATAGAATGTTTGCATGCATCATTATTTAAGTTTACATCTATTTTATCGCATTCTATAACTTAGTATGTAATTATTTTATGTTTTGTTGTTGTAGGAATAATGTTGGAAAAGAACAGGGGGTGAAATAAATTTCCCCCAACAAATGGCTGCCTGAACTTCACCTCACGCAACCTCCGGTCGGCCTCAACACCTTCCCAACAGTCGCCAGCCAAAATTAGTAAGGGATTTGAAAATCCTTGAACTCGCACTAGGAGAGGAGATAAAAGAGGAGGCTTGGCAAAGGAGAGGGGGCTCGCTTCTTCTTCTCCCCCTGGTGGGGACCAAACCGTGAAGAGGGTGTGCACTGTAGGGAGAGCGTGCACTATGCACACCTTCCACCGCCCTCACTGCACTGCCTCAGCGCCTTCACCAATCCCTTGCAAGCCACAGCTACACCCTCCACTGCCTATCCAACCACAACCTACCCTCACAGTGCACCTGCAACCACGCGCACCGCCTGCAGACGCATGCCATCGCCTGCTCGCACTCGCAAGCCCTGCAAGTGCTGCACCAGCCCTCGACATCGCCTACAGGTGCTGCACCAGCACTTCCACTACGCTACTACCTCTATGCTACTGCCCTCATCATGCCCCTGCACCAGCCCTCACTAGCGCCCACAAGCGCCGCACCACACACCTGCAGGTGACACGCCATCGCCGTCCTGCCCTTACCGCAATGCGCCCTATAGCCAGCCAAGCCCACAGGCAGACCATGCCTGCAGGAAACCCACACCCTTCCAACCCTCAAGCAGACCGCACGGAAGTAGACCACCCGCGCGCAACCAAGCCCGCAGGCCAGCACCCACCTGTAGGCACTCATGCCAGCAGCCAGCCCTACAAGTGCATCCTAGCATGCCTTGCACGTGCGACCCCAGTGCACATCCACATGCAGTACAACAGCCGCACCATCCTCTCACGCATGGCCTCCTCCTCCAACTGGGCCAACAAGCCGGTGGCCATTCTCCACCGTCCGGCTGCCGTGTCACCACCATTGCGAAGCATGCGTCGAGGCACACCACCCTGTCGACTCTCGCCGCCAACCATGCACGGCCGTCCACGAGAGGAAGAGAGAGGAGAAATCCTTTGTTTTATCCTCAATTAATATTTACATCTAATGCCATTGCCATTTAGATATTAATATTTTATTCATGACACATTGCATTGATGCACTCATAGTTTCCTGAAATTACTTCACTTGTGTTATGTGCATCATTTTACTTTGAATTTCAAATCAGATTTGCATGCAAGTTGAATTTACATGATATGCCATTATAGATGCATCATATACATATTTTTGGAGCTTAATTCCTGACATGAAAATTGCAGAAATAACCCTGAAGTTTTAAAGAAATTGCAAGCTCCATTTAAAATAGCATATTTCTCGCATTGAAGTCGCGAAAGTGTCTGTAAACAGTATATTCCTCTCCTCATGAATTTATTGGTTCTATTCCTCCCTGTGGATGCGACATTCTTATTGTGGTAAATTTTTTTTTTTTATTGAGAGATTCTCCACCACATAAAACACAACGACATATCATTCTATTTCTATCATAAATAAGCGAGAATCCCACTGTCAAATGGCGTCGTTGCCGGGGAGGCAACAGACACAATAGATTCACTTTATTATTTTTTAATATTCTGAGTTGCGCAGTTATCTGATCATTTTTTTATTGTGCGAGGAATTTGACGGGGCGACAGTCACAGTAGAGAGACGACATTGACCATGATTGATGAACACGGCGGAGACAATCTTTTTGGTGGACCTTGACGCCACCTAGAGGCCAGCAACAGGAACACGTGGGCCTTGATCCCACGTGCATAGGCTTACAGAGAAGCCTATTTCTGATTTAGTCAGTAGATCTTAGTCAGATTTAGTTTAGATAAACATTAGAACTTAATTTCTATCTTTTGGACCCTTGTCGAGTATTTTTGGGAACGTGTTCCCAGTGTTTCTTTATTTCTTATCGCTCTTGTATGCGGGAGCATATTTTCAGGAGCGTGTTCCCATTTATTTAGATTATAGGATTATTCAAATTGTTTGAACTGCATGTTGGTTAGTTAGTTAGATT
This sequence comes from Thalassia testudinum, assembly GCA_037157565.1. Classification (NCBI taxonomy): domain Eukaryota; kingdom Viridiplantae; phylum Streptophyta; class Magnoliopsida; order Alismatales; family Hydrocharitaceae; genus Thalassia; species Thalassia testudinum. The sequence goes on along the minus strand of JAZHRO010000014.1, from coordinate 121,273,366 downwards.
AGGTTTGTTTGCTTATTATTATTATTAAAAAATTTAAAAAAATATTCGAACTGCCTGCTAGAAGCTGCATATCTATAGGATGACCATCTAGGACTGAATGAGTAGCATCTAGCTTATTTTTACTGTATTGCATACATTCTTGCATGAAGAAAGTTGGAGTAAGGTACGTCTTCTCTTGAGCATCAATTACATGTCATGCATCTGCATTGAACCTAAATCTAAGACCACTAAAGTGCTTGAATCGAATTAATTCAGTGGTCACTCTAAAAATTGGGACTGCTAAGAGGTTGGACCTTAAAATCTGTGACTTAAAATTGTGTGCAAAAGGATATTATTTGCGAAATTTCAAAGCTCGAAACACAATCGTATGATTGCACACCTGAGACACTGTGCACCTCACACATAAGGTCGCTAGATAAATTTCTACCTCTCCTCTTTTGCACCACAAGGGAAGTTAGTCGGAAATCAACAAGCCTATCCACCAAGTTACTTCGATTCCTCGTGTGTGGGCTCGATTTGAGACTTCCATCCCTTACGAGTAGGTTATAGGCACCAGTGAAGGTTAGCCTAGGAAGTGTAATTTGTGCAAATTTTGTTTGGCCACCAACTGAACATTTAATTCTAAGACCTACAATCTACTAAAAATAGATCCCACTGAATGTGCGTTTACTTTGACAATGTTAGAACTCCCTAGGAAGTTTCTACTTGTGTTCCGAATTCTTCTAAATCCTAAGAGAGTTAAAACTGTTGGCTTAAAGAAATGGATCACCCTTATTCCTATCATTTAGATTATTAGAGTCAATACTTCCCATCTTTTAACCAGGATCACATGCCCCGAGCGTATCCATCCTTTGATGGGTACATTGACAATTCATGGGATCATTCATATTCTTATCCTGGAAATACTGGCCCGATAACTCCCACTTTTGAGCAAAGCCTAGGAGCAGGATTTTCCAACCCTGGAATATCTACTTCTATGCAAACACCCAACCATCCCAACCTTCATAATTTTCCGTATCGAGGTTGGACCGATACCCCTAGGCAACCAGAGCCTGAAATTGACTATCATCCCCAACCTGATAGTAGTAGCCTCTCCTCTTTTATGAAAGAAATGCAAAAACAACAAAAGAAAATGATGGAATCCATGGGAGAGATGTTGACGAATAGTCAACAGTTAAACAAAGAAATAAGATAACTTTTAGTCTTGCCATCCAAGGGTTTCAAATATTAATGTTTATATCTTTTAAAACCCATCTTGTTTTGGAGGATCCTTGTTATCCTCTACTTATTCCATTTTGGGAGGCCTCTTTTCATATTCCCTTTCTTATTCCTATACCTCCCCAGGTAGCCAATGAGGTTTTCTGCTTTCATACTTTCTGGAGAGAATTTGGGATTATGTTGCAACATCAACTCGCCAACATTCGTGGCTACCTGGTTTCTAGGCCCGCGCTGTTACGCATATTTTTAAGGCCTAGCCTTTTCTGTCTAGAACCAGACTTACAGGTGTAGGATCTAAAAAGATATGGCTATGCACAAATACTTAAGCAAACAAATTAGTAATAAAAAAAATAATTTACACAAATGACAATCAAACCACAAAGGACACAAAATGTATAGTGCTTCCCCTCCATTGGGTACTCCACTACCTAAGCCTCCCAGCTTAGTGTTTTTAACCCATATTCTCTCAACCCCGAGAGAATCAATTTACTAATCGAAGTAATTAACGGATTACCTCAACCCAATTACAAGAACGGGTTTGTTACAACCCAACAAGCAAATGCTCAAATACAAATGAAAACTGGTGTAAGAAAGAAAACTCTTACAACAAGAACCTAAGCCTCTCAACAATAATTAAAAATAATATTACCAATTTGAGAGCCTAGAAAGGATGTGAATTGCTTTGACAATGTGTGAGAAAAAATCACATCGTTGAGCTTGCAAAACGTAGAGAGATTGAGAACAACAAACTTGATTTCTTCTCTTATGAATATGGTGAAAATTTGGGAAATATAGCTCTAAGAATTTCTCTTGTATTTCTAATCTTTCTTGTAAAAGTTTGGGCAGCTCCAAGGTGACCTATGAATGGGGATGGTAAGTTGGAGGAATATTTGGAGGGCAGAGGTTAGCTATACTAGTAGGTGCCTTGGGAAATTGAGAACAAGCTCTAATGGAGTGTTGGTAGGCTTGCTAGAGCTTGGGAGTAGATAGGAGTAGAGTAGGTAGAGATATCTTGGAAGGGAGGGGGTGTAGGTCCTTTTATAGTGGTGGAGAAGAGGCAAAAAATAGGTATGGGACCATTAGTGACATCCAGACAGTCGCTGGAAACGTCATAGGCAACTCATGCCTACTGGTGCCCACAGCTGCCTTTGCTGGCGTGCGATGAATTACCGATGGCTGTAAACATCACTGTAAGTCCAACTCATGCGTCCCTGTAGATCCAACCCATGCATAGCTGGCGCTGCTCACCCACCTTGTCGCGTGCACGTGCCCACTCACTAGAGCTGCACTATGCGCATGCGCGCCTGCGCACGTGCGGTGCTGCGTGCGTGCACTTGGTGGCTTGGGCTGCGCCACGTGGCGCAGTTTGGGCCGTCGATCTTCTTGTTCTAGGGTCTGTTACAGAGGCCGAATTGAGTCGATTTTCATGTCATTTGGTTGTGATCATTGACCAAAATCCATCTGCATAGTCGGATTTGTCATGTGAAGCTCCGAATTATGTCTCCTACAACTTTGGCCGTTGATCTTCCTTGGACTGCATATGGTGCTACAAGACTCTGATTGAGGCAATTTCAGAGGTGTTGGACTCCGATCGTCATCTTGATCAGATCCGTATGGTCAAATCGTCAATCCTAGGCTTCGAAATAAATATCCTTCTCTCCTAACCACAAAAAGGATGCAATTAACCTAAATTATATACAACTATTCAAAATGCATAATGATGCATGCTATGCAATATTTATAACATGAAAAGCAAATCTAAGCCTAGGAACTTGCATGAATAGGCATTTTACCCTCAATAAATTTGTTTACATCACTTATCCCTAGTTGTTAAATATTAAATCACATTGTACCAAAAGTGAGTTTTCAACCATAGTACCGATTTAAAAATATTCCTCAAAAAGTTTTCAACATTTTAAATTTTTTGGGTATGCCAACAGAAAAACAAAATGACAAAAAAAATGCATATTTTTAAGTTTTGAAAATCCTAAATCAATCGTTAAAATTTTAAAAACACCCCCCATGCTTATGATATGCAATGTCCTCATGCATTAGGAGAGAGAAGGGATCACCTTAGTGAAAGGCGGTCAAGTTTAGGATGGTCAAAACTTGGAAAAAGAAAGGGAAAAAGAAAGCAAGAAAAAATGATGGGTTAACTCCCATCCAATTCTATCTTTAACGTCATTCAGTCGTGCGTGAAGGTATGCACTGAAAATGGATGGATGATCATGTAAATAATTAGATACTTGGATGCCCACAAAAAATGTGTCTTCTTCCGAGTCCCTCGAAAATTGATTGGTAGAAAGATAGGGATCAAAGTTCGATGGAAAATGATAAGTGTGACTCGAGTCTAGCCATGGTTTTAAATTGGGTTGAATGTCAAACTCGGACAGATCTGGTGGCAGGCCCATTGGAAAGGGGTCAGGGAAAGGATGGTGAGGATTGGGCGAAGTTAGTGTGGAAAGGTGGGGTGAGGGAAGAGTGGGTGGGTCAGGGTGATCAAGGGTTTCATCAACAATGGATTTTTGGTCAAGATAAGTTTCCAAATCAAAGATTTTGTCAACCACTGATTCTGAGTCAAATTTCTCAAAAAAATTATGATCGGGAAGGGTATCTACTGTTGAACGTCGGGTTGCTACGCTAACGTGTTTGGTTTTGAAAAAACCTGTCGTCGTAGTATGAAAGCGAAGAACTCCTGTTCAACAAATAAAATTTATACCGGAATGTAAATCCTGGGTCCAACTCAGGGAGGCTACGTTGATCTATATTCGCAATTATATTTTTAGAATTTTTCTTTTTGAAAAGTGAGGTGATGCAATTACAATGAAGCCATAATAACAATCAGACTAAACAAGAGAGAGAGAGAGAAAATATGCATTCAATAATTCAAAATGTTTATACAATAAAACCAATTAAGAATTACACTAGAAAGTGGGAAAGCAGCTACATTAGAAAGCACGAAAAATTCTATGCTAGAAAGCTATAAAGAAGAATGGGAGAGAGTAGTTATCCTCCTCGATGATTGCTTGGAGGAAGAGCTGGACGAGACGTCGCCTGGACGAAGGAGGACGGAGTGGGAAGGAGATCGGGACAAGAGGAACGAGAACGGAGCAGCACGTCGTCGTCGTCGTGGGATCCACTTCTGAAATGAGAGCGAAAATTTGACTTTATCTTACAAGGAGCATCCCAGGTGTGGGACAAGCTTCTCATGAGCATTGCAGAGGTAGAGAAGAGAAGCGATGAGAATTTCATGTGGAGGGGGTCTCCTTTTATAGTTTCAAGGAGTGGGGGCATTTTGGTCATTCCAATTTGAAAAACATTAATTCAGGACCTTTAGTGACGGATAAAACCATCACTAAAGGTCCAAACGTGGGTGTAGTGGGCAGCACACGCACACCCAGTCGCCTTCTACTCCTCAATGCACGTTCACGTACTTTAAATCTCGATCGTTCGATCACAAGATCAAATGGTTGAGATGCGCCCATCGCCTGCCTTAGCCGCGAGCCTCATCGCGTGTGATGCTGCATCTTCGCCATGCGTCTAATAGCGCATGAGAGCTATCGGGCGCGCACAGCCATTGAATGACGATCCGACGCTCCTCGCGCCTGCTTGCCCGCGCCCTGCAATTCGAACGTGCGTCTGAAGGCGGCCGAGCACCTTATCCACTACGCTGTGCATGTGGATTGGCAGGCGGCTGAACTTTTGAACACGCGATCAGGACCGTTGGATCAAGATCCAACAGCCCAAATCGGGTGTTGGATTTCCTTTGGAGAGGCAACGTGGTCTTGGGGGTCGGTTGGATGGCTGAGATGGCGCCACGTGGTGCCATCTTGGCCATCCATTTTCTGGATGATGTAGATGGTGCCACGGGTGTGGGATTAAGTCAATTTTCATGCCGTTAGGCTGTGATCATCGATCCGAATCCATCCATGTAGTCGGATTTGTCGTTTGAAGTGTGGATTCACACCATCTTGGCCCTTGATCTTCTAGGGTTCCCCAGTCACTATCTGATGCTACAGATGTCAGATTAGGGCGATCTTGGAGTTGTTGAACTCATCGCCTTTATCACATCTGTACAGTTGGATCTTCGATCCGAGGTCCCGATAAAAAGTTTGCTCTGTCCATGAACATAAAAGGAGACAATTAACCTCCATTTTATTCAAACTACTCTAAATGAAAGATGTTGCATGTTATGCAATATTTAAAGCATGCAATGCAATCCTACGCTTAAGAACATGCATAAATAGACATCTTAAGCAGCGTAAACATGTTTACATCATGCCCCCATGCCTATCTTTTGCTAGTTCCTAGCAAAAACTATATGCTATTTATAGAAGAATCAGGTTAGATTCTTTGGGCATGAGTTATTTTCAATCATTAAGAAAATGTCTGCTTAGGATCTGAACATTCAAAGACACAACGGTGCTCGAGTATCTGCCAAAATGTAGACTGTCTCAAGCCCTCGCCTTATTCAAAGAAAAATTGATTTTTCTCTTTTTCTTCTTTTCTAATTTTTTTGGATTTTCAAGTTTTAGGGTTTAAGAGTAGCTTTCTACAGCCATTCAACTCACCCAAGATTTGATGAGAACCCTAAGTTCTAAGCATCTTATTATGAATGTGATAGACTCGATGACTGGCAATTAAAACGGACTTCGAATTTCTACGCCTCTAGGTGACCAAAAAATTTTTTTGCCTAAAGGTGTCTTTAGAACCGGTAGCTTTCTCCCCACTTTTAATTTTTTACGGGGTCAACATAAGGGTGAATCCAGTGTATATCTCCCCGGTTTATTCTACTTCTCCACTTCTTCCTAAGTGTTTTGGGATTTTTCAGTGCATTTATTGACCTGGGTTCTGGACAACCGGTCAATGAGCTATTACCACCAACTTGCCAGCCATACTCGTGCGGCGAAGTGTGGTTTATTTCATTTTTTTTCTTTCCTCCTTTTCTTTTTGATTTTTTTTTTTAAGTAGGTGGCTTCCTTGGTCTAAGATTTACCTAAAGGTAGCAAAAAGAGAAAGATCCAGTGACTGGGCTCTGGACAACCTACCTTTATGCTGTTACCCACGATAACTTACCAGCCATATCACCCTAGAAGGTTCATTAGCTACCCAATTTCCCTTAGAATCGCCGAACAACGAGTCAGTGACAAGATAGTGTGTAGATGCTTAAAACTCAAAATTCCCTCAAATCAGAGGATGGATTGATAAGTCGTGTACTTATCACCCAAACTTATTTACTCCAATTAAAATAGAATTCAGATGACGAGGACTCGAAAAACAAGTCCACATTTTAGCGGATACACAGGCTGATTAAGTTTAAAGACCTGAAAGGTCTTTGTGTTCAAATCATAATGTAATATTTCCTAAGATTGAAAATTTTCTTAAACCCAAGTTCTCTTTCTTAATTCCAATTTTTTTTAATAAAAGAAAATAAAACAAATCTACGGAGTTGACAAATAAATTCAGAGATGAATATCCACCCCCCCAAGCCTATCTAATGCAATGTCCTCATTGTATTAAAAAGACATAAAATAGAGTAGAATAGCATAGAAAGCACCTGAATTGCGTGAATGTCAGGTCCGCTCCGAGATGAAAACTAAAAAGAACTGTATACGTGCTGAATTTAGTGCCTTCAGCTAGGCACACTATACAAAGAAGAGAAATAAAGAATTCACAGGTGCAAGTCAGAATCAGAATAAACATAAGAGTCCTCTAACCTGTCAGTAGATGGCCACAAATGTGGACCAGATTGTGATGCAGACCCATACCCCATAATCGAGAATATCTTAGGTTCTGGATAAAAATTACCCAAAATCTAAAATCAGTATGCAAGCGGGGTCGGGCCTGCAATTTATGAGGATGCAACCCAAGACCAAAATGTTGGGTTACAGAAAATTCAAGCTCCAAAGGATAATCAATGAATGTGTGCTTGGGTTGGACATCCTCCAAACAAATGTCGTAAGGGTTCTGGTTTGATGGTTTCAGCTTAATAGGAACCCTTCGACTCAATCTTCTACTTCCTCCGGAACTTGCTTCCCAAATCAAAATTTCCCGGCTCCTATCCTCCTCATTCAGCAAGTCAAATTCCAGGACCTCTTGCATATTAATCACCCCATCTGAAATCTCCAAGTCTAAATGATGTGGCTGAATCATAATTGACTTGGGTCTAATTATCTCAGAAATAGAATCATCAATAAGCTCAACGGGGTGTAACTGACAATCAGGGCATTGGATTGAATCCTCAAGAAAATGCGATTCTGGACCTGTAGTGTGAGCACCAATAAGATCAGTTTCCTCAGTTATTGGGCTATCAAATGATCTTTCAGATTCCTCAGGCCCAATTGTCTCACAAAAATCGTGTTCTGTAAACTCGCGTGAGACTTTGCAAATTGAATCTTCACCATCAGAATCAACGAAGTCAAGATCCGTATTAATGTATGTCTCAAAATCATCTGTCACTTTCTATTCCAAGGAGACATACGTTTCCTCGTACCCTGGCTTAGCGATCTCAGGTGAAGAAATCAGATCATCCCTAATTGGTTGCTCTAATTCAATTTGGACAGCCTCATAACACGTGTCCCCCCAGCAAGTGCCTGAACTAATTCTGAAATTGGCTTTCCTGAAGGGAGTTCATCCTTGGAATCATCCCATGACTGAACTAAAGCAACCACAAATCTCATCCTCAATTTTGCTAATTTCCCAAGTAGAAACTCACTCGGGTTATTATCCTTAATATCCTGGAGCCAATCCAACAAATAAATATTCAAATCATCAATCATCTGAATCAGGGGCTCTAATCTCTCAATGCAAGGTATTGGCTGAACTTCTAAAGATTGTATGATATTTCTCAAGTTAGCCAGAACCTTTTCTTGAACCTGGTTACCCTGAACCAAATGAGTTGGTTCAGGGTTGGGCGGGTTTGGGGTCAATGCAGGGGAATTAACGAATTGAGATTCGTTATACCCTTCCTGATAATAGGTCATTTTAGGTTGTTCAAAAGGTGGTGATGACCTAAAGGCAGTGTAATCAGAGGATGGGTAAGGATCAGTGTATCCTTCTTGATTGTAGATCGTATTAGGTTGTTCATGAAAGGGTGACGATCTATAATCGATGTGGCTCTGAGAAGGATAGAAATCACAATCAGAGTGTTCAGGGTTAGACCCGAAACACGAAGGTCTGGAACTGTATCCCTAATCTGAGTTATCCCAACTAACTGATGGTTGATTATAGTACGAGTTAGAATAATCATCATGTTGAGGATAATTCAAAATAGGAGGGAAAGAGCGGGAATGCGTGTAATATGTGGAAGGATTCATGAGAGATGGGAGGAAAAAAGGCATCCTGCAATACAAACAATTAAACCTATCCTTAAGTGGGCTAGCCTAAAGACCTACAGACTCCCAAAACTCATCCTGAGATAAAGGAACGATTTGATCTACTTCTGTCTGTTCAATCCAACCAGTTAGAAGGAGAGACTGGGGAGAAGGTTCTTCCTTCGGCTTGCACCTCCGGTTCCTAGTGTACCCCCCAGCCACGATCGTTTGATTCTGCTCCCCTAGCTAGACATCAGATTGAACAGTAGAAATAGACTAATACAAAATAATCTCATTCTGGGCTCTGAAGAGCGAGTCGAATCCTTAAGGCCAACGTCTACTCTATTTTATTTAGGGCTAGGTTTGAATGTGCTTTGGAATGTGATGGGCCCTTTATCTTGGTTGTGCTCTTAATGATTGATTGATTTGTGTGTGCGTGCACAACTAATGGTTTTCAAGCAAGATTATTTTTGATGTGGTGAATTTTAGAGTTCAAATCTTGCTTAGTAGCTTTTAGGATTCAACTTTAGGTGTTTTCAAACAAGTTTTGTTGGCACACAAGATTTTGAAAGCACAGGTGGAGATGTTTTCCTTTGAAGCTTAAAAAAAATATGGAGTGCCTGGTAAATCCTTAAGAGTTGAACCTAGGTGGCAGCTACTTGATGAGTTGATTTTAATTGAAGTGGTGCGGCCCAATCAACTCACACAATTGGCCTGTTGCACCACTTAATTTGGCACACAAGTGATTTCCTAATATGATTTCTACTCAATTATTTGTTTGAATGTGTGTACCGGCTCCAGAGATCGGTTTACCGATTGAGTTTGAAAATCAGATGAGGTTGTGTACCTTTGTGAGATTTTTTTTTTATTTTTCTTCTTTTTAATGAGGAGGTTGGGGTGGGTGTGGGTGTCAAACAACAAACAATCTAACCTTAGGGTTTATAAGAACACCTAGGTTGATTGATGTTTGTGTTATTATGTGGTGAAATGAAATCTAATGGGTGGGAGGTGGGGGTAACTTACAAAACCTTTCACAGCACTTTTCTACAATCTATCGCTTTTGCTCATCTCAAAAGAGTACTTGCAATTACCAGAAGAAAGGAGAGAAGTGAGGTAAATGATTCGTAAGTTGTAAAAAAGTGAAGAAAAATCAAAGAGCGTCGCCTTCTCGGCAACGACGCCAAAATGTTGAACGTTGGGTTGCTACGCTAACGTGTTTGTTTTTATAAAAACCTGTTGTCATAGTATGAAAGCGAAGAACTCATGTTCAACAAATAAAATTTATACCGGAATGGAAATCCCGGGTCGAACTCAGGGAGGCTACATCGATCTATATTCGCAATTATATTTTTTAGAAATTTTTTTTTTGAAAAGTGAGGCGATGTAATTACAATGAAGCCATAATAACAATCAGACTAAACGAGAGAGAGAGAGAGAAAAAATATGCATTCAATAATTCAAAATGTTTATACAATAAAACCAATTAAGAATTACACTAGAAATCGGGAAAGCAGCTACACTAGAAAGTAGGAAAAATTCTACGCTAGAAAGCTGTAAAGAAGAATGGGAGAGAGAAGTTATCCTCCTCGACGATTGCTTGGAGGATGAGTCGGATGAGATGTCGCCTGGACGAAGGAGGACGGAGTGGGAAGGAGATCGGGGCAGGAGGAATGAGAACGGAGCAGCATGTCATCGTCGTCGCGGGATCCGCTTCTGAAATGAGAGCGAAAATTTCACTTTATCTCGCAGGGAGCTTCCCAGGTGTGGGACAAGCTTCTCTTGAGCTTTGGAGAGATAGATAACAGAAGGAAGGGATGAGAATTTCATGTGGAGGGGGTCTGCTTTTATAGTTGCAAGGAGTGGGGGCATTTTGGTCGTTCCAATTTGAAAAACATTAATTCAGGACCTTTAGTGATGAATAAAATTGTCGCTAAAGGTCTGAACGTGGGCGTAGTGGGTGTCGCGCGCGCACCCGCTCGCCTTCTGCTCCTCAACGCATGTTCACGTACTTTAAATCTCGGCCGTTCGATCGCGAGATCGAATGGCTGAGATGCATCCATCACTCGCCTTAGCCGCACGCCTCATCGCGTGTGATGCCGTGTCCTCCCCGTGCATCTAATAGCACGTGAGCACTATCGGGCACGCACAGCCATTCGATGACAATCCGACGCTCCTCGCGCCTGCTCACCAGCGCCCGTTCGCCCCCGCCCTACGATTCAAATGCATGTCTGAAGGCGGCCGAGCGCCTTATCCACTGCACTATGCACGTGGATGGGCGGGCGGCCGAACTTTTGAACACGCGATCAGGACTGTTGGATCAAGATCCGACAACCCAAATCGCGCATTGGATTTCTTTTGGAGAGGCAGCGGTGGTCTTGAGGGCAGGTTGGATGGCTGAGATGGTGCCACGTGGTGCCATCTTGGCTGTCCATCTTCTAGATGATGTAGATGGTGCCACGGGTGTCGGATTGAGTCAATTTTTGCGTTGTTTGGATGCGATAGTTGTTTCGAATCCATCCATGCGGTCGGATTTCTCGTTTGAAGTGTGGATTCACACCATCTTGGCCCTTGATCTTCTAGGGTTCCCCGGTCACTATCTAATGCTACAGATGTCTGATTAGGGCGATCCTGGAGCCGTTGAACTCCAATCATCGCCTTGATCACATCTGTACGATTGGATCTTCGATCCGAGGCCCTAATAAAAGGTTTGCTCTGTCCATGAACATAAAAGGAGACAATTAACCTCCATTTTATTCAAACTACTCTAAATGCAAGATGATGCATGTTATGTAATATTTATGGCATGCAATGCAATCCTACGCTTAAGAACATGCATAAATAGACATCTTAAGTAGTGTAAACATGTTTACATCATCTACCAACATTGTCTCCACCAAATTTGAAATTTCAGCATCTGAGTCCTCGAAAAAATCATCATCATAGAATCTCTTGGAGGATTTAAATATATAAAGAGTGATAGTTTGGCTTGCATAGCTGATATCCATTTTGCCTATGTGGCAATTAATGTTTGCCTTTGCAATGGCCAAAAAGGGTCGTCCAGGAATGATTGGGGCATTCATCAAAGATTACCTCAATGTCAAGGACTAGAAAATCTGTGGGAAGACACAATTCTGGACCTTTGACCAAAACATCCTCAACAATCCCATGAGATTTGATTGCAGATTGGTCGGCTAATTGAAGGTTAACCTCAACAGGTTTAAGTTCACTAAGATGAAATTCTTCAAATAAAATCGTGGGAAGGATATTAACTGAGGCACCAAGATTAAGGAGGGCATGATCAAAAGTAGTATTATCAATAATCACTAAAATTAATGGCATCCCCGGATCTTTCATCTTATGAGGCAGCTTGCTTTGTATGACAGAGCTTACTGCCTCCAAAAGATGTACCTGTACGAGATTTTTGGCCTACCTTTTAGGAGTACAGATCTCCTTCAAAAATTTGGCATAGGCAGGTATATATTTGATGGCATCTAGGAGATTGATATTGATTTGAACTTGCCGGAATAAATCCATGAGTTCATCTGTGGTGGGCTCAGATTTCTTTTTCGATTGGTGGTTGGGTGGAGTGCTTGTGAAAAGGAGATAGAAATTGTCTTGAGATTTTTTGATTTCTTTTCCTTCCTGATGGGGGGGTGGAGAGTCAATGTGCACAGGAATGGGGATGTCACCAGGTTTTTATGAAGTCCCAAGATTAGTGGTGATTTTCCCACTCCTCAAGGTAACTGCATGTGCAGTCGAATTATTATTTGGAGGTGGGGGGGCCTGTTGTTGTGGAAACCTGGGAGGCTGCTGAGGTGGTGGATTAGTAGGAGGCTAATTCTTGTAATTTTGATTTCTACCCAGATAATGGTTCCTCTGGTGATTAGGGTTGGGCATGGGTTGTGACGGTAGATGTCTTGCAGGTCATTGAGTGGGAGTAACCCCAATCTGATTATTTAGATTTGTGATGGCGCAGGTTACTTCTGTTTTCTTTGTTTGCATTTCTTGCAAGGTTCTCATCATCTGGGCATTGATGTCTTGTTGGGATGGCCCAGGATGAAAGGTCAGATTAAACCCATACCCATTAAATTGGTTTGGTTGGGGAGGAACCTGGTTATTCCAGGAGTGGTTCAGGTAATTCTTCCAATTGGAGGAATTTCTAAATGGCTCCTGGATGGCAGAAATATTTCAAGTGGGGTTAAGATCAAGATAGTTGTAATTCCCCAGTGAATCATGGGCAACCTCAGAATACTGGAAATAATCAGCAGTGGTGTTGAGATTGTGCAAATTTTCTCTTCGTGGAATGTTAAGGTGGGTTAAATGTGGAATGTGTGGAGCTGGGGTTGATGTGGTGAGTCTTTCCTCAATTTTCTTTTGATTAATGTGCATCTAGTCGAGTTTTTGTGTAATCATTTGAAGATCGTCTTGGGTTACAGGAATAGATGAAGTGCCTACTTTATGAACATTGAACTGTGGGTTTGACATTCTACAAAATGTGTTCATGGAAGCTTGATTAAATTAATTTTCACTCATTTCTTCAAAAAGGTCGTAGGCACTTTCAGCATCTTTATTCAAGAAGTTGCTGCCACACAAGGCATCGACAAAACGTCAAATTTGATTTCTAAACCATGATAGAAGATCTGCACGAGCTATCATAAAGGAATCTCGTGGTGTGGGCAACTTCTTAGGAGATCTTGAAATCTTTCCCAAGAATCATGGAAAGCCTCGCCAGATTTTTGTTGAAAGGTGATAATAGATCTTAGTAGGGAATTAGTACGACCTATGGGAAAGAACTTCTTGAGGAAGGCACTCTTGAGATGCGCCCATGTGGTGATGGGTCGACCAATGGTTCTAAACCAGTATGCGGCCTTATCTTTAAGAGATAATGGAAATAGCTGCATTAGCCAAATGTCTTCTTGCACATTTCGTGAATGAGTTGTTTGTGCAAGAAGAGTGAGTTCTTCAAGGTGGCTAAATGGGTCTTGCATAGGAAGGCCATGGAAATGTTTAATCAAGTGCAGAATCGCTGGCTTGATCTCAAAGTCTCCCTCTAGTGTGACCACCCCTGGTCACTCCTCATAGTAAGAAGGATCATAAAAATCTTTTTGAAGAACAAGTTGCTGACGGGGTGATGGGTTTAGCCTTTGGTTGGCTAGGTTTTGGATAGTCCTAGTCAACACTTGTTGATTGGCATTAAGTTGAGAAATTTGCTCTGCCATTAAAGTGTAAAGATCATACGGGGGGCTTGGTGTTGTGATTGAGGCAAATCAGCAATAGGGAGCTGGTCTGACATGTTTCGCGTGTTAGAAATCAAGGTTACAAGTAACTTGTCGTCGTAGTTGTAAAATACGTCGATCAAATAAAATTTATACCGAAACTCCAAGGGAGTCCCAGGTCGAACACATGGTGGCGACGTTTACTTTAACTGAAAACCAAGCTTCATTTTGTTTCTTTTTGGTATCTTAGGGTTTTGTTATTTTTTTGTATTTTTGTAAGAAGAAAACAAGCAAACGAATCACAAGATACAGATGGAATGAAAATGATATAGATATCACTTCAATGTATATTACAATCAACTATGAAAGCATAAAAGAGAGGGAGGTGAGAGGAAATCTCCCAAATTGACTGTTCGGTGAGACGACGGCGCCTGGCAGAAGCTCGAACAAAGGAGGTGAGGAGTGGGATGATGGAGGTGAGATGTAGGAGGACGTCGGGTTGACGAAAGCTTCAGCGTGGCTTCGGAATGGAGGTGAGAAGACGGAGATGATCTACTACCGGAATGAAGATGGGAGGATGGCTCCAAGGCGACCTATGAATGGGGATGGGAAGTTAGAATATTTGGTGGGGCAGAGGTTCACTAAACTAATAGGCACCTTGGGAGCTTGAGATCAAGCTCTAACAAAGCGTTGGTAGGCTTGCTAGAGCTTGGGAGTAGGTAGGAGTAGAGTAGGTAGAGATGGCTTGCAAGGGAGGGGGTGTGGGTCCTTTTATAATGGAGGAGAAGAGGCGAAAATAGGTAAGGGACAATTAGTGACATCCAGGTTGTCACTGGAAGTGTCACTGTAGGTAGGTCATTCCTGCTCACGCCCACAGCTGGCTTTACTGGCACGCGAAGAATTAGCGATGGTTGCAAGCGTTGCTGGCGCATGCTGTCCCCGCCTCTCTTTGCCACGCACGCTCCATGCTGGCGCTGCACTGTACGCATGTGCGCCTGCGTGAGCGCACGTGCAACTGCACTGCTGCGTGCGTGCAGTGGTGCGTGCGTGCACTAGGTATCCTAGGCAGCACCACGTGGAGCAATCTAGGCCGTCCATCTTTTTGTTGTAGGGGCTGCTACAAAGGTCAGATTGAGTCAATTTCCTCGTCGTTAGGCTACGATCATCAACCCAAATCCATCCATGTGGTTGAATTTGTCATTTGAAGCTCTGAATTGTTACCTAGTCCCTTAGCCGTTGATCTTCCTTGGACTGCATATGGTGCTATGGGACTTCGATCGAGGGGATTTTAGAGGCGTTGGACTCCGATCGTCATCTTGATCAGATCCGTACAATCAGATCATCAATCCGAGGCTCCGAAATAAATATCCTTCTCTCCTGACCATAAAAATGATGCAATTAACCTAAATTATATACAACTACTCTAAATGCAGAATGATGCATGCTATGCAATATTTATAACATGAAATGCAAATCTAAGCCTAGGAACTTGCATGAATAGGCATTTTACCTTCAATAAATGTGCTTATATCATACCCCCATGCCTATCTTTTGCTAGTCCCTAGCAAAATTAAACCATATGCTATGTATAAATACAGAATTAAGATTAAATCACTTAGACCTAAGTCGTTTATTAATAATAGAAAATTTCAACTAAGGCCCTAAACTACAAAAAATCAACAGTACTCGGGTGCTTGCCAGAATGTAGACCACCCAAGTCCTCGCCTTTTTTGAAAAGGGAAGATACATTTTTTATTATTTTTCTTCTTTTATAATTTTTTTGTACTTTTGGAGTTTGACAGTTCTGAGATAACTTTTTATGGCTACCTGACCCACCCAAGACTGGGAACGGACTCTAAGTGCTAAGCATCTTGTGAAAATAGTGAAAGACCCACTAGGCAGCCCTTAAAACAGACTTCGAGTTTCTACGACCCTAGGTGACCTTGCCTAGAGGTTTATCTTTTCGAACCTCTAGGTGTTTTGGGAATTATTGTGCTTTTTTTTTTGTAAGCTAGGTTTTGGACAACCGACCGATGAGCCGTTACCACCGACAACCTGCCAGCCATACTCATGCGGTGAAGTGTGGTTTTATTTATTTTTTTATTTCCTTCTTTTTTTGTTTCTTTTTCTATATTTCCTTTTCTCTTTTTTTCTTTTTTTTTTTAAGTAGGTGGCTTTTCTGATCTAAGATTTACCTAAAGGTAGTACAATAAAAATGGTCTTGTTGCTGGGCTCTAGACAACCGACCGATGAGCTGTTACCACCGACTACTTGCCAGCCATACCACCCTAGATAGTTCATTAACTACCCAATTTCCGAAGAAACCACCGAAAAGTGAGTCAGTGCAAAAAAATGTGTGTAGATGCTAAAGCTTAAAGTCCCCCCAAATCAAAGGGCGAGTTGATAAATCGCATAATTATCATCCCAATTTATTAGCCAAATTAAAAATGAATTTAAATTGGCGAGGACTCGAGACTAAGTCCACATTCGAGTGGACACCTGGGCTAATTAAGTCCGAGGACCTGAAGAATCTAAGTGTTTAGGTCCTCTTGTATCATTTCCTAAAGTTAATAACTTCGAAATGTCTAAGTTCTCTTTTCCTAATTTCTTTCTTTTTTATATCTTTTTCAAATTTTCATTTTTTTTAATTTTATAAGAAACTAGAAAAAAATCTACGGAGTTAACATAATGATTTCAAGAATTGATTATCCACCCCCATGCCTAAATGATGCAATGTCCTCATTGTAAAAATAAAGACATGAAAAGGGTGGAGTAAACAGAATATCACCTGAGTGTCGTGAAAATCCGATCAGCTCCACAGAGAGAAGAGTGTATACACACGTGCTAAGTTTAATACCTTTAGCTAGGCATAACATACATACATACAAAGAAGAAATTGAGAATTCACAAGTGTGTGTCAGAATCAAAATCAAAAGGTTGATCCTGAAACCCGTCTGCAGAAGATGTCCACAGATATGGACTAGATTATGGTGCAGACCCATGCCCCAGGGTCGAGTGGTTCTCAGGTTCTGGATGAAAATCACCCAAAATCGAAGGTAGTTGTGTTTTCGGGGCCAGGCCTATGGTATAGTGGTGTGCAACCCAAGACCAAAGTGTCAGACAACGGATAAAGATGGTTCAATAGGTGCGGTTGTCCATGTAACATCTAGCTCAGAAAAATAAGCAGTTATTTCGAGCTTGGGTTGCACGTGAAAGATATCGTAAGGGTCTTGGTAGAAAGTAGGTGGTTTCAAGTCAACAGGAACCCTTAGATCCAAAATCAAAGTTCCCTCAGAATTAGCTTCCCAGTTTTTTAATTCCAACTTCCTATCCTTCGAAATCAATGTTTGTGGGACCTCCAAATCATTGTACAGCCCATCTAAAGTACCCAAGTCCAACAATTGTGGTTGAATCAGGATTGACTTGGATTTGGAGATCTCAAAAATATCATGATTCAATTCTTTACGATGTGTTTGAGAAATGGGGCTACTGATTGAATCATCTGGATTCGAATCGTCCAAGTTAGCCCCAACATGTTCATAATCTTCAATGATCAGGCTATCAAATAGTTCGTCATAGTCCTCAAGCCTGATTGTCTCACTAGAATGCTCTTCCTTGAGTCTAAATGAGACTTCACCAATAGATTCTTCACCCTCAGAATCAAAGAATTCATGATCCTCATTTATATATGTCTCAAAATCATCTCATTTCATGGTTCGTGGAGACATATTTTTTGTCATTCCCTGGCTCTAGGATCTCGGGTGAGAAACTCGATTCATCCTCAAAGGGTTGCTCTAGCCCAAACTAGTCATCTCTAATCTCAAAATATGTATCCCCCTGACAGGTTCCTGAGCAGGTTCAGACATTAGCTCTTCTAAAGGGGGTTCATCTTGAGAATCATCCCAAGATTTGACTAGGGCAACCACAAATTTCATCCTCAATGTCGACATTTTTCCAAGAAGAAACTCACCCAGGTCCCTATCCCTAACCCTTTGGAGCAAATCCAATAAAGAACTATTAAGTTCATCAATCATTTTGGTCATAGGCTGTGGTGCTTTAGTGCATGGTGTTGGCTGAGCTTTTAATGATTGTATAGTGTTCATCAAGTTAGCCAATACCCTATCTTGGATCTGGTTCACCTGAACCGACTGGTTCGATTCAAGGTTGGGTGGGATTAGGTTCAATCTAGGGGAGTCAAGATATTGAGGTCCTGGGGTTCCTCCCTGATAGTAGGTCATCTTGGGTTGTTCAAAGAAAGGTGGTGCCAATATTCAACATAATTCTAGGGAGGGTAAGTGTTATAATCAGCATATCCTTCATGGTTGTAGATCTAGTTAGGTTGATCATCAAATGATGGAGATCTATAATCATTGTAGCTTTGGGAAGGATAGTAATCATAGTCTTGTTGTCAAGGGTTAGGCCCTGGACACTTTGGTTCCGATTCATATCCCCAATCAAGGTCATCCCGGCTAGTGGATGGGTAATTACAAGTTAAGTCAGGATACTAATCATCTTGGAGATAAGTGGTGGTAGGAGGATAGGATATGAAATGTGTGTAGGATATGGAAGGGTACATGGTAGATAAGGAAAATGGAGAAAAGAAAAGGTGCCCTGCAATACAATCAACCAAACCTGTCCTTATGTGGGTAGCGTAAAGACCTACAGACTCCTAGGACCTGTCTTGAGATTATAAACGATTTGGCCTACTTTTATTCGGTCAATCCAACCAGTTAGAAGGCGGGACTGGGGAGAAGGTTCTTCCTTTGGATTACTCCTCCGATTCCTAGTGTACCCCCCAGCGGAGATTGTTTAACGCTACTCCCCTAGCTGGACATCAGATGGACTAGCAGAAGCAGATTAATAAAAAAAAATCTCAGTCTAAGCCTCAAAGAGCAAATCAATCCTTAAGGCGAACGTCTACTCAGTTTTGGTTAGGGTTGGGATGATCGTGCTCTTTGAATGTGATGGGCCCTTTAGATGGGTTGTGCCCTTAATGATCACTTGAAATGTATGTGCGTGCACAATCAGGGTTTGCAAACAAGGTTATTTGATAATGTGTCTTTTAGGATTTAACCTTGTTTAGTAGCTTTTAGGGTTTAATTCTTAGGTTGGGTTAATCAAGGTTTAGTAGAACACTCCAAGTTTTGAAAGCACGGGTGATGATATGTTTCTTTAAAAATAAAAATAATGTGGAGTGCCTGGTTCATCCCTAATAATCAACCCTAAGTTGGAAGCTACTTGATGGATCAATTTTAGATTGAGTGGTGCGGACCAAACAGCTCAATCAATTGGCTTATTGCACCACTTAGTTGCGGCACACAAGAATGCTTAACCTATTTAAATTTCTACTCACTTATGTGTATTTAGTTGAAGTGTACCGGGTCCATAGGTTAGATCCCGGATAAGTGGTAGAATCAAAGTGATTGTGCGCCTTAGGATAAGAAGTTGTGGGTGTTATGTGTGTAGCTTCCAGAAAATAACACAATCAAATAACACTTTTTTTTTTTTTTTAATTTATGTGGATGGCGAGGTAAGTGGAGGTGGCAAACAAACAACCAAATCTATCGTACGGTTTATAAAAAGCACCTAAGTTGATTTGGGTTTGAGTTATTAGGTTATGGAATGAAAACCAAGGTGGGGGTTGTGTGGGGGACACTTACAAAACACTCTACCCGCACTTTACTCCGGTCTATCGCACTTGGATCTCCATGGTAGGGTACCGGCAAGACAATAGATCAAAGATAAGCAGGGTTAGTCCTACATAAATGCAAAGAAGCATAGAAAACAATAAAGTAAATTCCGTTGCCTCCACAGCAACAGCGCCAAAATGGTCGGACGTGTTTCACGTGTTAGAAATCAGGGTTACAAGTAACCCGTCATTGTGGTTGCAAAACACATAGATCAGATAAAATTTATTCCGAAACTCCAAGGGAGTCTCGGGTCGAACACAGGGAGGCGATGTTTACTTTAATTTAAAACCACGCTTCATTTTGTTTCTTTTTAGTATTTTAGGGTTTTGGTTTTTTTTGTATTTTTGTAAGAAGAAAACAAGCAAATGAATGACAAGATAGAGATGGAACGAAAATGGTATAGATATCACTTCAATGTCTATTACAATTAATTATGAAACCATAAAAAGAGAGGGGGGTGAGAGGAAATCTTACGAATCGGCTGTTCGGCGAGTCGACGGCACCTGGCGGAAGCTCGGACGAAGGAGGTGAGGAGCGAGACGACGAAGGTGAGATGCAGGAGGACGTCGGGTTGAGGAAAGCTTTGGCGTGGCTTCAGAATAGAGGTGAGAAGGCGGAGATGATATGCTACCAGAATGGAGGTGGGAGGACGACTCAAAGGCGGCCTATGAATGGGGATGGGAAGTTGGAGGAGTAATTGGTGGGGCAAAGGTTCGCTAGACTAATAGGCACCTTGGGAGCTTGAGAGCAAGCTCTACCAGAGCATTGGTAGGCTTGCTAGAGCTTTGGAGTAGGTGGGAGTAGAGTAGGTAGAGATGGCTTGCAAGGGAGGGGGTGTAGGCCCTTTTATAGTGTAGGAGAAGAGGCAAAAATAGGTATGGGACCATTAGTGACATCCAGATCATTGTTGAAAGCGTTGCTGCAGGCAACTCATGCCCGCTCACACCCACATCTGGCTTTGCTAGAGCGTAAAGAATTAGCTATGGCTGTAAGCGTCGCTGTAGGTCCAGCTCATGCGTCGCTATAGGCCAGCTCATGCGTTGTTGGCACGTGCTGTCCCCGCCTCTCTTTGCTGCACGTGCATGCACACTCACGTGCTAGTAGTACACTGTGTGCATGCGCACCTGCGCACACGCACTGAGCGGCCTGGGCTATGCCATGTGGTGCAATCTGGGTCGTCCATCTTCTTTTTGTTGTAGGGGCTACTACAGAGGTTGAATTGAGTTAATTTTCACACCGATAGGCTGCGATCGTTGACCCAAATCCATCCGCACAGTCGGATTTGTCATTTGAAGCTCTGAATTATGTCACCTAGTCCCTTGGCCGTTGATCTTCCTAACCTAGACCTCTTACACACCTAGGGCACGACCACACACACACACACACACACCCATTCATGCACACACACTCCACTAGAGTTCTCTAGAACACTCTTGAAGTGGCACCAACTCTTGGTTACCAAATTTCGCAACCAAGAGGCATTCAATTCTTAGATCCACAAATGGTGGATCTAAGAAACCTCCTCTCTCTCTCTTGGCCGGCCATTCTTGGACTCTCTCTAGAGAGTTCCACACTTCTCTAGAGATACTCCCTTAGGTCTATAAAAAGACCTAAGGGGTGGCCATTTGGATCCACCTCCACTTAGGCTAGCCACTTCCACTCCATCTCCACGAGTTGAGAACCACCATGAAGGACACAACGCCAGGATGTTGGATAACTCCTCCAACCTCTCTCCAAGGGCCGACCTAAGCTCCATTGGCTGCCCCTCATTCTCCTTTCAACCACTCCAAGGCCATCGGAGCCCACCTTCGAATGCCCTTACTTTTTGATATATTAGTAGCTAGATCTTTACATTTACTACTTCTATTTACTGCTTATTAGTGTAGTCCCTATTCTCCCCCAATGATGCATGCAAAATCCCCCCGTAGATTCTTGTATGCGATCATTTTCTGGTAGCTAGATTTACATTTTTAAGTGTTCCTGTACAAGCTTTCCTCTACATTCCAAGTTGCAAACACTTCTCCAAATGAATGAATGAAAGATACATTTTTATATATCTCTATGTTTTGAAATCACCATGAGCTTATTGATTGACATCTTTTCTACATGATTTAAGTTGCCTATCTTTCACTTATATTTCGCAACAAGCATGTCAGTTTCGGAAAACGAAAAAAATCTAACTATAGATGCATTTTCTGTAAATAGATACCACCTCACTAGAATTGTGTGCACCGAAACTCACAGTTTCACCTTTGTGATCTATTTAACACATGCGCACATAATCAAGGTTCATAATAGAAGTGGTGAAATCTTAATCCGAAGATTGGAAACCAACGTGCGATTTTAAACAAAGTAGAGAGATAAAAGATCAAATTTAGAATTAAAACAAACGCCTCCCAGAGATGAACGACCGGAATTCAAGTCTCGTTATCTTTTTATAAATAATGTTGTTTGGTCGTATTGCGCATATACTATGATGCTTTTTCCTATCAAAATGCACTTTACGATTTCAACAAATGGTGCCGATGCCAGGGAGGCAATGTCATTTTTCTTGATTTCGATCTTTTAAACCATTACTGACAAATTTGCCTCTACTTTATATTTGGATGTGCAGGAAAAATGGAAAAAAAAATGGGATTTGCGCACACAAGCACAAAAAAAGAAATCAGGAGCACATCACACTCTCGTTAGATTAGGTTTCTTCTGAACCCTAGGATTAGATTTACTTCCTGTAGTTTCTTTTGAAAAAAATAATTATTCATTTTCGTGAAAAAAAAATAAAAGAAAATTCAAAAAAAATATAGATTAGGTTTCATTTCTAATCCTAGGTTAGTTTGAAAAAAGCAAAAGAAAAAGTGATTTATTTTTGAATACTTTGAAAAATTCTTTTTGAAAGAAAAAAAAACGTGTAAATGTTTTTGAAAAAAAAAAATTTTAGTGGAAAGCTTGGATTTCAAGCTCAAACCCTCTTTAAAATCTTTTCCACCATTCTTTGATTTTTGGCCAGATTTTAAAGTCTGATGTAAAAATTTGATTGCTAAAAAATTAGCGAAAAAAAAATCTAAAGTTTAGGCTAGACCTTCATTTTCAAACCATATTTCAATCGATAGCATTCATTTGAAAAAATTCCAAGTATAAAATTTTTAAAAATTCGCGAACTACAAGGGGGTCAGACTGACATAGATTTGAGATTTTTAAAATTTCAAAAAGTAATTCCATTCAATCTGCGAATCTATTTTGACTAAAAATGGTGGGGTTTGAAAGCTGATCGTACTAGCTTTATTTTCCATATTTTTCCCAAATTTTTGAAAGTCAGTTGATATTGTTTCAAAGCAAAAAATCGATCAGGGGTCAAAATTCTAAATCTGGTAGTCTGATATTAAAAAATCTGTAGAAATTTTGTTGAAACATTAAAAATTCTGAAAAAATATTCTTTGAAAATATAATTGAAGAAGGAATCTACTCGCCAAATTTCAAGTTAATTGGATCCAATTGTTGTTAGAGAATGAATTGTAATTTTTGTAGTCTGCTAAAAATAAAAGAACAAAACTCAAGAATTGCATGAACCTTAGGTTAAATCTTTAGGGTTACAACTTAGAGACTACATTTGGGCTAACCTAGACTTAGTCAAGTCTAGTGTTTAGTTGGTGAGCTTGGTCACCTTGTGGGCCACTCACCACAAACCCCAACTGAAGAAAAATGGGCTAAAAATCAATTCTAAAACACAAATTAAACCCGAAATAGTTGTCGTACTACTAGGTGTTTTCAACCTCTCGGCTGGGTTAGCCAAGAGGTGAGAATCGCTTTCAGTCGGTTGTACGACAAATTTTCTTTAGAACTTAAAACCTAAAATGAAAAATCTAGTCATCTGACTTATAAGGACCATCTGATTGATGGGGCCTTAGCCTTGTCTGGCTTGGCTACACCAACCCAGGGCTTGGGTGGTGTATGCGAGGAAGGAGGTCACTTAGACCTCACTTGGTTGGACCTTGGGAGCCACTCCCAAGGAGGCGAGTCGCCTCACTAAGACCATCTTCTCCCCCACTTCTTCTACTCTTGTAGCCACCATGGCTAATCCTGGTCTTGGACCTAGACCAGGTCAGGATATTGAGAATCTGGACCCGATGGCTCATCTGGAAGCCCGGGTAGTCGAATCTGAGGAGCGACATCGGCAGAGCATGGATTACATTTTGAAAACACTTGACAGGATGCAGTACCCGCTGCGAGGAGAACTGTGGGATTTCTATGATCTAGCCGCACCAATCGTCACACCTTTAGTCAGAATTCTCGCAGGCAGAGACACATTTGAGCTCAAACCCAACGTGATTGGGTTGATCAGCACTCACTTGTATGGGAACTCAAGCGAAGATCTGTTCCAGCACCTATAGGACCTGAGTCGACTCGCAGAAATAATTCAACCCAGGAACATTGATCTTGGGATTGTTCTAATGAAGCTTTTCCCATTCTCTCTGAGGGACACAGCTTCATACTGGTTCAAGACCATTGGGAAGCCGATTGGAACCTGGCCAGAATTACGACGTGAATTCCTGCAAAAGTTCTTCCCAATTGGTCAAACAAACATGATGCGGTGCGCAATCATGACTTTTTCTCAAGGAGCTGGGGAGAAGTTGCATGAAGCTTGGGACCAATTTCACGACCTTCTTTGGAAATGCCCGCACCATGGTATACCCAGATGGCACTTAGCTTAGATCTTTTACCATGGGCTGGATGACACACATCGGTATCTGGCCGATGCATCTAGTGGCGGGAATTTCCTCGTGAAAGATGAGAACAACGCATTTGAGTTGTTCGAATCTTTGGCGGAGAACTCGATGAATGCCAAGTCCATGAACTAGTTCCAGCGCCCTGTTCAGCAGTGGGTTGGTGTCCATTAGGCTCACTCTGAGTCTATTCGAGCCAACATGGAAATCATCATCTAGCAGCTGGATAGAATAAACCTAATTGAGAAAAAGATTGACCAGATCAGTCAGGGTCAATCTAACCTAAACTCTGCCAATCCAAGACCCTCCTATGCACCCCGAGCCCCTCCTGCTCGAGTTAATCTACTCACTCGGGATGCATCTTCTCCTCATTTATGAGATCCCACATATCAGGATCCCGTAAACAATCTAGATTTGGCACCTTATGACCAAGGTTTCTCACCACCTGCAAATTATAATACGTATCCCCTTGATGGATATATGTCTCAGACATCTTCGGCTTACGAGGATATTAGTGCTATCCAAGGATACGGATGTAATAACCCATATTCAGAGATGTATAACCCTAGTTGGCGCCAGCATTCGAACTTCTCTTGGTCTGGGAATTCACAAAGACCACATCAAGATCTGCACTACCAGACCAGGAAATACGGGAATGCGCAAAACACAAATCCTAGGCAGCAGCCATTCCAGTCTCAGCAGCAGCAACCCCATTCTTTATACCAGCCGCTGCATCAAGCTACCAGTCACCCTCCAAAGTGGGCTGACCCTTTGGAGGCACTGAAAGAGAAGCTGCAAGAATCATTGAGGAAATCTACACAGGATAACTTGCAAATCATGAAGGCAATGGCTGACCAGATATAGACTATATAGAACACGCAAAACCAGCTGTTGCAGGAGCATAGGACTCAGGGAGCCTTGCCCTCCTAAACCATCTCGAACCCTCGATATGTGCAGAACCAAGGCACCTTGCCTAGGTTTTAGGCACCGCAGGGACAGGCACACACCATATTACAGGTGTCTCCTGCACCACTCAGTTACTTGCAAGGCCAGCTGCCTTTGCGGAACCTCGCATACTCTGCCCCTTCCGCTCCCCCACCAGCTCATGAACAACAAGCCGATGCACATGCTGTCTCTTTAAGGAGCAGAAGGAAGACATTTGACCCACCACATAGGCATGCGGGTCCTGATTTTTCTCACCCTTCACCAAAGGCGGGTTCGACTCCATCTTAGGAGCCACCTACGGTAGATAAGGGTAAGAGCCCACTCAACCGTGAGATTCCTGTCCCTTTTCCCGAGGCTTTGGCGTGGAATGTAGTATGGAAAAAGGACACGCGGAATTTTGACGATCTAAAATCAATGTTTAAGGAAGTGCATATTCAGGTCCCCCTCCTCGAGGCAATCGATCACATTCCTGCTGTCGCTAGGTTCTTCAAGGACTATTGTACCATGAAGTGACAACCTACAATTGGACGACAGGCGATACTGTCGAAAGAGGCTAGCGCCGTGATTCTAGCTGACTTGCCACCGAAAAGGAAAGACCCTGGTACCCCACTTATATCCTACTTCTTAAAGGACTCACCATTTGATCGGGCCCTTCTAGATCTGGGTTCGTCCATCAACCTAACTCCCACTTCCATATTTGATCGATTTCGATTTGGGGAGTTGGAGCCCACCTCGGTCACTATTCAGCTCGCTGATAGATCAGTGAAAACACCAAGGGGGGTGGTTGAGAACGTGATCGTAAAAGTCCACAGGTTCTGCTTTCCTGCAGATTTTTTCATTCTCAATATGGAAGTTACTCCTAATCTCTGAGATGCACCAATTATTTTGGGTCGCCCATTTCTAGCGACAGTCTGAGCGAACATTGATTGTGCATCTAGGTGTATGGAGATAGGCCTAGGTAATGAGCAACTTCGACTTGACATATTCAAGGCAGTTAAGAATTTCGACTGTAATCGTATAGAGGAGGATGGTGAAGACAAAGATCTGGCATATTGTGGTAACATTAGGCTCCTTTGTGATGACCCAATGTCTCATTCGTCTGCACTATCAGGGTTCGTGGACCTCGATCCACACGGGACTGAAACCACTGCACTAGACATATCTCCCCGAGGATCTGACTGTTTAGGGTGTGCTTCTGACTATGGCACCCCTGAATCCAGCTATCCTGATCCACACATTGCTGAATCGCCCCTGTTGTTGTAGGAAGATGTCACCACAGCTAACGGGTTTCCCATTAACGCAATCACAACAGATTATTTCCCAGGAAGCGAATCAGCAGGAATTCACGTGCATATGGATCAGCAGATTCCCACCCTTGAGTCTACTCCTCCCACTCCCATTTCTGACTCTGACCCACCCGTGATTGAATTGAAGCACTTACCTGACTCACTTAAGTATGTGCTCTTAGGCGAAAGTGAGACATACCTAGTCATTATTAATGCCCACTTAACCCAAGAACAGGAGCATCAATTGATTTCTACACTACAAGACCATAGGGCTGCTATAGGGTAGAGTATTATTGATCTCCGTGGTATTCGCCACTTGTATTGCACTCATCACATTTACACGGATGAGGAGGGGGTGAAACCTTCGAGACAACCTCAAAGACGGCTTTACCCGAATATGCTAGAGGTTGTTAAGAAGGAGATCATCAAATGGTTGGATGCAGGCATTGTATACCCAATCTCAGACGGCCATTAGGGGAGTCCGATCCAAATAGTGACCAAGAAAGCAGGACTAACCGTTGTGAAAAATGATAAGGGCGAACCCATCCCGACCCGCACTGTGACATCTTGGCAGGTCTGCATCAACTGCAAGAAACTGAACATGGCTACCCAGAAGGAACACTTTTCTTTGCCCTTCATTGACAAGATCTTGGAACGGTTAGCCGGATGCAGTTTCTTTTGCTTTTTGGATGGATACTCCAGGTATAATCAGGTAGCGATTAGCCCAGAAGATCAAGACAAGACCACATTCACATGCCCCTTTGGCACATTCACCTTCAAGCGGATGCCCTTTAGCCTCTGCAACGCACCAGCGACATTTCAGTGTTGTATGATGGCCATCTTCTCTGACATGATTGGGGATTATGTGAAAGTATTCATGGATAACTTCTCCGTTTTCGGAGATGATTTCACATCTTGTCTTGATAACCTCACCAACATCATGAAATGGTGTAATGAGGTAAACCTAGTACTATCTTGGGAGAAAAGCCATTTCATGGTGAGGGATGGCATAGTACTAGGGCACAGGATCTCTAAAAATGGACTCGAGGTCGATCAAGCTAAATCGGAGATTATTTCCCACTTACGGCCACCTAGCTCCGTCAAGCAAATCAGATCATTCTTGGGTCACATCGGCTTCTATTAGATATTTATACGCGATTTCTCGAAATTGCACGGCCTTTGATGAATCTCCTTGTTGCCGACGTCCCATTTGAATTTGACACCTCATTTCTCAGTGCCTTCAAGACTTTATGAAGCGCTATCTCTGATTCCCCAATTCTCCAACCACCCGACTGGTCGCTCGATTTTGAGATGATGTGCGACGCTTCTGACATTACCGTCGGTGTCATTTTAGGCCAACATCAGGAGAAACAACCCTTCGTCATATACTAAGCTAGCAAGACACTGAATGAGGCTCAACGTAACTACACTGTCACCGAGAAAGAACTGCTATCAGTAGTATTTGGGTTGGAGAAATTCATATCTTACCTATTAGGGTCCAAAGTCATCATTTTCACTGACCACTTCACCCTCCGGCATTTGTTGGCAAAGAAGGATGCCAAACCATGGCTCATTAGATGGATCCTTCTATTGTAGGAATTTGATATCAAAATCCACAAGAAAGTCGGAAAGCATAATGTTGTGGCAGATCACCTATCCAGACTGCACCCAGGACACATTCCTTATTCCCTGCCTATCCACGAGCAATTTCCAAATGAATCTCTTTTGGCAGTTCATTCTGTTGAGTTCCCTTGGTTCGCGGATATCGCGAACTACCTTGCCGCAGGCAAGATTCCCACAAACCTATCCTAGGACTAGAAACTCAGATTCACTGCAGAGGCCAAATTCTACCTTTGGGATGACCCACTGCTCTTCCGCATTGGAGCGGATTAGATTATTCGAAGATGCATCCTAGATTCTAAGATCCCCAGTGTGTTATCTTTTTGCCACAATGATGTTTATGGTGGTCATTTCTCGGGAAGGAAAACTGCTGCAAAGATTTTGCAGTCGGGATTTTTCTGGCCAACTATTTTCAGAGATACACATGAATATGCCCAACACTGCAAACGATGCCAGTCGATCAGTTCTATGACTAGGAGACACATGATGCCACTCCAGCCCATCATGGTCGTAGAAGTGTTCGACGTCTGGGGCATCGATTTTATGGGTTTTTTTCCGAACTCGCATGGCTTCGAGTACATATTACTAGTCGTCGACTATGTCTCGAAGTGGGTTGAGGCCATCCCGACGAGACAGGCTGACCATAAGACCGTCATTTCTTTCGTACGGTAGTACATCTTTGCAAGATTCAGAATACCCCACTCTCTGATTAGTGACGGGGGAAGCCACTTCATCCACGCCCATTTTAGGTCATTATTAAAGAAATACGGGGTACATCACCATATAGCTACCCCGTATCACCCACAAACAAATGGGCAGGCTGAAGTATCTAACCGTCAGATCAAGCTAATTCTCCAGAAGACGGTTAGACCAGACAGGAAGGACTGGTCCAATCAATTAGTTGATGCACTCTGGGCATATTGGACCACATACAAGGCCCTACTCGGAATGTCACCATATCGCATGGTATATGGCAAGGCTTGTCACCTTCCTGTAGAGCTGGAACACCGCGCCTTTTGGGCAGTGCGAAAATGTAACCTTGACCTCAATGTAGGAGATCAAGAACGGAAACTCCAGCTCAGCGAATTAGAAGAGATCTGGCGGGAGGCTTATGAGAATGCATTGATATACAAGGACAAGACCAAGGCCTTTCATGATTGCCACATCCGGAGAAAAGCATTCACGCCCAACCAGCAAGTCTGGTTGTTTGATTTGCAACTGAAACTGTTCGCAGGGAAGCTCAAGTCCAAGTGGACTAGCCCTATGTTGTGATTCACCCATATCCTAATCGGACAGTCCAGATCAAGGACCCAAAATCTTGGCATTTATCTACGGTAAATGATCAGCGCCTCAAGCCATTTTTGGCCCAGGAACCTCCTCCAACTGACGAGATTATTCATCTTATTGAGGACATGTGATTATATTCTCTCCTAGCTAGAGGTGTTAAACTCAGCACGTATATATAACATCTACTCCACATCCATCACCCTATACATATTCATTTTTATATATAGCATATTTTTCTTTTAGCATATTTTCTTTCTGCATATTGCATACTGATAGGTTGGCCGATGCTGAATGTATAATTTCAGGAGCAATTATAGGTGATTTCTACCCATTTACTCCCTACTGTATTTATTTTCTTTTATATTGATGCATGAGGACACGCAAGAACTTAGGCATGGGGGGGTAGATACAGTAAAACTGAAAAAATTTTATGCCAACAATTATGAAAAACCTCAGAGCTGCATGTTAAATGTGCTTTAGGACCCTAAATAAAAGAACAACCAACTCAACCTCCAATGCTCACATTGGAGCTAGAAATCGTCTGCAACAGCCATTTCCGACTCACCCACTCACCTCTTGTTCTAAATTTAGGGTCAAGCTGAATGTAACCCGAAAGGGAAATTTCATGAAGTACAAATTCTATGAGGTTAATTTTTTATAGCATATATACATATTGCATTCATGAATAAGATTATTTTATTAAGAGAATGCATTATGGATTTTTTTCCTCTAGCTGATTCCTGTAATCTGGAATCCAATACAACTTTTCACACACACGTAGAATTTGCAATGGATTCACAGTGAAGGCTGATAAACGTCTTCAGTCTGTTGAGAAGAAGCAATGCTTCTTTTCCTGAACCCCTGGATAGTGTTTTGGGAGTCAAGCATATTTTCCTCCAAAAATCCACCAAATAAGTTTAAGATGAGAATAGAGTGTACTGGTGCTCTAAGATTAGTATAAGGAATCCGGAGTCCTAGATAATTAGGTGATAATGCTTTGAGATTAGACATAGTTTAAACTCTCAGTTCCTACGTATACATTTTGTGTGAAATTTTGAGAGCCACCAAATAAGGCAAATATGCGGAGAGCGAGTTTTCATAAAACTAGGGCTAAGGAGGATGGTTACGACCGTTCTTTATGGAATCCTCCACTAAAGGAGGGCATTGATGTCAAGGTCAGAAATACAATGTCCTATCCGTCTCTCCTGTTGTTTTGAGTAGGCACTTTCACCAAATAAGCCACCCAATGTCTCTTGAGTACCACCAATCCCTAATAATGCCTCTTTAATAAAGTTCATGGATGTGTGCTAGTTGTGTATATGTTAGAAAAAGAAAAAAAGAGAAGAAGAAGAAGAAAAAATTAGAAAAAGAAGAAAAAGGAAGAAAAAAGAGTGAATATTTAGCATTTATTTCAGTTGCATTGAGGCAATACCACCAAATAAATTTGAAATCCACCAAATATGACCTTAACCCACCTTTCTTGAGTTTCTGACCGCCCGAATACTGGCTGAGGAATTCTGACTTAATGTTAGAGTTATGGGAACTCAATTAAAGTGTTAATGCCAAGTGAGACCACCAAATATAGGTCATATATGTGAATCTTGTGAGATTGTGAGCTATAAGAAAAAGATAGAAAAGAAAAGAAAAGAAAAAAAAAAGAGAGAATGAATACAAAGGAACCAAAAGAGAGCATAGTTTTTCTCGCCTTTCTCTGAGTTGAGTTACGTAATATTTTGGGAATCTAGATTCTGAGGTACTAATCTCTATGTAGGACCAACTAAGAGTGAGCCACCAAATAAACACCCGTATACCTCAGACATCCTCTACCCAAGGATAAAGCCGGGGTGAAATTCATAGAATATCTTGAATACCCCGAGGGAAGAAGTCCGCCTATCCCACTATAATTTTTACTAGGGGTCAAGTACAGGCTTTAGAGGTGTATCAGTTTTTCACTCGAATTCGTTGCAAAAGCTACATAGCTGCACTTTCACAATTGTCTGGATTTCTAGAGCATAGGATGAAAATAAAAAGGAGAAAAATCTCTATGCATACACTTGATAAAATAATCAGTCCCTTAGGGACCCTTGCTGTAAATAATTTAGTCTTGCATTTGCTAGGGACTAGCAAGACTTAGGCATGGGAGTATAATTGCACAGCAATCATAGGTCTTAATTAACCTAAATTTGGCTAGGACTTAACATAAGTTAGGGTAATTCATGCATGCATAAGCATTATCTGCATCTTTACTACTTTACTTTAGCTATGCATAAAATAATGTTATAATGTGCTGATTAAGTGCATTATATCGATTACAGGGAATAAGCTGATCAGGAGCTGTATTTGAAGTTGGATCAGGAATAATGGGTGTTGCAGCAGAGCTGGAGCAGAAGACCTAGATTAGATGTAGGGAACAATGATGTAAGGGAGTTAAGGTTTGTTATTCTATTAAGTAGGAATAAAGCAATAAAATGTGAAGAGCTTAGGTCCATCCTAGCCTTAGGATAGCCTAGAGACTTCCCCCAAGCCTTAGCCACCCTTAGATTAGGTCACAACACCTTTGGAAGCCCTAAAACCCTAGTTCCAACCCTTATCTAGATGTCCAGATAAGTTACAGGACATCCAAAAACCTTAGCCATCTCCCACACACCTCAAACCCACTTCTACAGTGTTATTGAACATCCAAACACTTTGTCAGACGTCTAATTTCTGCAGAATACCCAAAACAGAACCTAGAATTCCACCTGACTCAGACTGGACATCTAGAACTGAAGTCTAGACTTCTGATTTTTGAGTATAACTCGTCTGATCATGTTTCTGGACGTCTGGAATTGGTCTCCCGTCCCATTTTTGAGATTCAAGCCTTGATCTTGGATCTCTAGCTCCCTAGACCTAATCCCAACACCATATGAACCTAAATTAAGGGATCCTAACCCTAGTACATCACCTCTAGACCTACCTAAGGACCTAATTAGGTCCACACCAAACCCAATTGACTTAGACCAAAGTCAATTACCATCACCTAAGTCAATTGAACTCGTAGGGTTCAATTGAGCTCAGATCCCAACCCACACAAGTCTAATAGGACTTAGTGAGAGTCCAAGTGACCTAAGCCCAATCTAATTGAGTTATTTCACCCTCAAATTAAGTTCACACTCATTCAATTAAACTTAACTTAAGTTTAATTGCAATTTTCCCTTAGCAATTAGGGTTTACAATCCTAATTCAAGGCATACACCTACCCAGACCTCTTAGGACCTAACCTTTGCGATCTAGTTAACACATGCGCATGTAATCAGGGTTCACAATAGAAGTGGCGAAATCTTAATTCGAAGACTAGAAATCGACGTGCAATTTTAAACAAAGTAGAGTGATAAAAGATCGAATTCAGAATTAAAACAAATGCCTCCTAGAGATGAATGACCGAGACTCAAGTCTCGTTATCTTTTCATAAATGTTGTTGTTTGGTCATATTTCACACTATACTACGATGCTTTTTCCTATCAAAACGTGCTTTATGATTTCAACAAATGGCGGCCGAGGTCAGAACCTATCTTCAAGTAAAATGACCTTGCAGCCTCATTAAATCACACAAGGGGGCTTCTCTATGACATGGCGAAGGTGTCGGTGGGTGACGTGGCACAGGGTGTCCTGGGCATACGTGCCTAGGTCACCCTGTGGCCGTGGTGATGTGTTTGTTCGGGGGCAAAATGTGGAGTGTGTGGTGGTTGACGAAGAGGGGTAAAATGATCAATGGAAGGTGGCTGAGCTTCTGAGGGGTTTGGCGAGGTGGATGGGTGTGTGGAGTGATGTAGGCACCTCACCAGTGGTCTGTCGGAGGTGGAGACGATGGTGGTGGTCTGCGGTGGTCGAGGGGTGGAAACAGAAATAGAGAGAGAAAATAAAGAGAAGAGAGAGGGGAAGTATTCTAACCTAGTTTAAGGATGAAAGGAGAGAGGATGGCTCCTGGTGCGTACCTGCCACTGCCAGAGATGAAGAACCAGTTAGAAGGGGGCAGCGACAACGAAGAGGATGTAGGCGCATGCGCAGGTATGGAGCGATGTCGAAGAAGGAGGCGGAGACAACTCTGCCACTGGTTTTGTGGCAAAGCAATGAGAGGAGGGAGGATTCGCTGGAGCTTGCTGGGTGTCTGGCCAGAGGAGAAGACACGAATTTGAGGGGTTGTCTCCGACCAAACCAAGCTGAGGATGGATGGCTGGGTTAGGGGAACCTTTTATAGTCCAAGGCAGAGGAACTTGTGCTTGTAAGGCAAGCTTCCAAGCACGAGCATCCTCGTCAGAGTAGGATTGCAAGAGATGCCCAAATCTCTCATGCATTCGCATGAGAGATTGGGTGACAATCAGGGCTTGAAATTGCATTCAGATGATTGGGAATTCCTTAGAGAATCTCCCTTTCAAATTTGAGAGGGTCTCTGAGGAATCAAGGAGAAATCCCCTCTTGAATCCTCGTCGTTGTAGGACTCCTCCGCTGTAATGGCGGAGCGACCTAATTGGAAAGAATGACGAGGAAGATAGGGGGGTCTTTGTAAGGTTTTTGAAAGCTAGGGGCAT
The DNA here is from genome assembly GCA_037157565.1 of Thalassia testudinum. Classification (NCBI taxonomy): domain Eukaryota; kingdom Viridiplantae; phylum Streptophyta; class Magnoliopsida; order Alismatales; family Hydrocharitaceae; genus Thalassia; species Thalassia testudinum. The sequence goes on along the minus strand of JAZHRO010000014.1, from coordinate 121,239,502 downwards.
AAAAGTAATTGGGTTAGACTATTTTGCAAAGTAGGTCAAGGTGAACTCCCCTTAAGTCCAAATTTTGGTATTAACCTAATTTGGACCTAAGGAATCCAATGGTGAAGTTGGATTCTAGGTTTGACCAAATTTGTCTGGGCATTTTACAGAAAAACCTAATTTAGGGCGAATAATTGACTAGGACCCCTATTTAGGTCAAAATAGGATCCAAAGGCCAAATTGAAGGTTCTAAACCTTAAAGGATATTTTTACAAGAATTTTAGATGGTTAGATGAATTTTATCCTAACCAGAACCTTATTGAATTAAGTGGGTCTGTTTTAGGGTTACAAGAAGTCATTTAATTCCTAGATTTCACATTAACCCTTTTCTGATTGAACCAACCAACTTTTTATCTTGTTAAGACCATTTGACCTATGTTTAGCCCTTGAGAAATCCCATTGTTGTACTGCAATGGTAAAATTGTGATTTTACCTTTTGTTTCTTGCCTTTCTTTTAGACTAATTATTCCATGAGTTAGGCCCTTCATTTGGTTATGTAGGAGCTTTCATTCTCTTTTATTAGGTCAAAATGAGCTAGTTAGGGCTCATGATGATGTTCCCATCATACTCCCATGCTTAGCTTTTGCTAGTCCCTTAGCAAAATTTTAAGGTTTAACTTCTATTCTAGACCATGAGTTTCTTTCACACTGAGTACTTTTTCTCTTTTTTTTTTATTAGGTTAGAATGCCGACAGTAGGCCTAGAGGTACTCAAGTACCAACCAAGATCCAGACCTGACCAGCTCTAGCCTCAATCATCCACGAAGGTTTTTAAGTCCCACAAGAACTATCCTAAGGTTCATTGGACTCCGCTGTTAGAGCACTCGTGCTTAAGATACATTTTAGCCTTGGTTTAGTTTGCAATACATTTTTTTTTCTAAGAGAGATACATAGGATTTATATGTTTGGAGAGTTTTCTCTCTCTTTTCTTAATTTCTAGCTTTAGATTGGCTTCTCAACACGGTCTGCATCGAATTCCTCGTCCCCATCATCAATCCTCAAAGGTCCCTGGCAATCGATGCTTCGTGATAGCACCACCCATGGCAACCCCCAGAACCCTAGCTTTCGAGATTTTCAGATAATCCTACCCATGGCGTTCCGTAGCCAAATCCAGACCCTGGCAATTGACATTTCGTGATAATGCCACCCATGGTATCTGAACTAGCAGGGTGCTTACATGCCCCTAGTAGGATATGTAAATATCCTAGGAGACAAGCACCGAGGAGATGATATGTTGTTACACATCTTCAAGGGGAATTTCCCGCCTCTTTGCGCCGGGAACTCATCCAAATCAACTTGTGTTGATCGGCCACTCCTAATCTAGACAACTTTTTTCAGAACATTTAAACGCTTTTGTGTGATTTTGATAGTTATGTGCACTGAACCAGACTGTGTGTGGATTAGGGTGCTTAGGTTACCAAGTCCCGTAAATTGAAGGTCAGTTAACAAGGCCGAATACTCCCTAAGCCTTAGACCTAATACTTAAGCTTCGCATTTTCCCCAACCTCTTAAGGATTATCCAGATCTTAGCGGATACTTGAATTTTTAAGCCTAAGCGTCTAGCCCAAAAGGCCTAAGATCAGCATTCCTACTAGTCTCTTTTTGTGTCTCATTAGCACTTTTCTTCATTTTCTTTTCCTTGATGTGGTCTAGAACTTTGGTAAATCCCTTAATCTCTTACTAATGACTATCTCTTTTTCTTTTTCAATTTGTACTCCTTTTGACATTTGCTCCTTTCCTCCTTATGTTTATATGGCCTTAAAATTTTCTTCCCTCCAATTTTTTTGTTCTTTTTCACAATTTTCTATTTTTTTGTATTTGTGACATATATAATTTTTTATGAGAATCCTTCTAACTTTTCTTGATTTTTGTATGTTTGCACTTTACCGCCCCCTTATGCCTATGTTTTGCAATGTCCTCATTGTAAACGGAGGGTGTGAAGCAGCATTGAGTCCAGGGACTTAGAACAGGATTTATCAGGTGGGCGAATGGGTCAGGAATGAATGATGCGGACAATTTCAAGCTCTAGCATGTGTACCAGAGGTGGAATCGATTTTTCTAAGGCTGAACTCAGTGTGCAATAGACGTGACGTATAGATGGATAATCAGATGAATCTTGGGTTTTTGGAATGACGGGTTGCCTCCCGTTAAACGCTAAATTCAATGCCTTCAGCCTAGCGGGAAATGGGATGGAGAGGGAGTGGTCAAATCAGCAATGTTTTGTAGAATAAGCACCTTGATTAAGAGACTGGTTGGTCCAACCAGGTGCTTGTTTAGATCAATAGGCTGATGATGCAGCCCAAACCCTATCAATCTTGTGGGTTGATAAATGTAGATCAAGAGATGTGGAACCCACCATATGCTATGGAGCTCGGACGGATGTGGAAGTGTAAATTCGAGGTTTGGCTGAGTCAAATTAGCCTGGTCAGAGTAGGGATCCGTAAAGTAATCAGTTGATGATGTGGAAAGCCTACAGAGGTGATCAGAAAATGATGGAGCATGATTTTTAGTCTGATCAATGTCTGAAACCTACTATATATGTGGAGTTGAATCATCTGCAATCGACTCAGTAAGAGGGGAATCAGAATAGAAATTGAGTCCAGTTGCGGGTCGGGGTTGAAAACGGGTTTGGATGGGTTTTGTATGTTCGGAAGAGGTGGCTTCAATGAGAATTGTGTATGAGACACAATGCAGGAAAACCAAGCATAGAATCCCGAGACTCTGACCAGGGGAGTAGTTTCATGTGCCCGGAGGAGCAATTTCAAGCCCCTCTAATCTTTCCTAACCCTCCCCAAGACCCAAACTCTTATGCATTTGCAAATTTTGTTACCTTGATGAGTGGTAAGCAAACTCATGATCCACAATCACGCTATTCTGATCTACCGAATCCTAAAGAACTTGAGGAGAGAGAGGAGAATTCTGGAGAAGAAATCTCTCCCAAGCCACATGAAACTGCTCCCCCAACCACTGAGTAAAGGTAGTGATTGCCCGTCTCAAGGCATTGGTACGTCCGACAGGGAAGAATTTCTTCAAAAAGGCCGATTTCAACTCATTCTAAGTTGCAATTGGTCTTCCTCTTGTCCTGTACCAATGAGCGGCTTTTTCCCTAAGAGATTGGGGGAAGAGCCTCATGATCATTTGCTCATTATTCACGTTTCGTGCCTTGGTGGTCTGGACCAAAGTGGTCAAGTCCCCCAAGTTCTGAAATGGGTCATCGGAGCCAAGCCCATGGTAATGTTTGATCAGGCTTAACACCTAGGGCTTGATTTCTACGTCTCCGGCCAGAATCTGGACGCTGGGACGTTCCCCGTAATTTGAAGGATCGTAAAAATCCTTCAAGGGTTGAGCACCTTGCATTCTTTGGAACCATTCCTGAATTCTCTGCATTTGTTCTAGCTACCTTTATAATTCCTCCTATGGATCCCAAGGCAGAGGAGGCTGTTGGTCGGCCATGGGATCAATTTGACCAAAATACAATTTGCGCCTCCTAGAATACTGTAGTGGTCCTTCCAATCGGGGATTCAATGACCGTCTTCCCAGCATAAACTAGGAGAAGGTTAGAAGGACTGGGGATAAGGACCCTACAGCACAACAAGACAAGCTTGTCCTTAAGTGGGGTAGCCTAAGGATCTACAGACTCCCAAAACCTGCCTTAAGATTGAAATGATTTACTCTACTTGTGTATGCACAATCCAACCAGTTAGAAGGAGGGACTGGAGAGAAGGTTCTTCCTTCGGCTTGCACCTCCAGTTCCTAGTGTACCCCCTAGTTGCAGTCGTTTGATGCTACTCCCCTAACTAGATATCAGATTAATCAGTACAAGTTGATTAATCAAAAACAATCTCAGACAAGGCCCCGAAGAGCGAATCAGTCCTTAAGGCCAACGTCTACTCGATTTTATTAAGGCCTGGGATTGTAGTGCTTATGGAATGTGATGGGCCCTTAAAATGGGTTGTGCCATTAATGATTGATTGAGAATTGTGTAAGTGCATGCACAACCAGGGTTTTCAAGCAAGATTATTTGTGATGTGTAGATTTTAATGTTCAATTCTTGCTTAAGTAGCTTTTAGGGTTTAAAATTAGGTTGATTTCAATCAAGTTTGAGGCAAACCAGGTTTTCAAACACTGGTGAAGATTGCTTTTCTTTAAAATCAGAAATAAAGTGGAGTGCCTGGTATGAACCTAGATTGAAAATCCTAAGGAGAATCTACTTGATGAGTTGATTTTAGGTTGAGTGGTGCGGCCAAAACAACTCAAACAACTGACTACAACTGCACCACTAAGTTAGGCATACAAAGATGGTTAACCTAGAATGATTTCTACTCTTTTATGTGTTGATGTGTGTACCGGTTCTACAAATCAGAACCTAGTTGAGTGAAAGCAAATCAAGTAGGTTAAGTGCCTTGAATGTGGGTGTATGTTGTGTGTCTGTTGAAAACTACCCCACAAAATTATCATTTTATTTTATTTTATTTTTATAGCTGAGGGTGGAATGAGTGCGAGTAAGAATCCAAACAACCAAACTAATCTTAGGATTTATGCAAACACCTAGGTTAATTGGAATTTGAATTTAATGTGACAAATGAAATCTATGGACGGGGGGAAGAATTGGGAGCACTTACAGTTGTCTTCAACTGCACTTTACTCCAATCTACCACTTGACAATTCCCTGATGGAGGTCTCCGCAAAATAATAGACACAAGAGAAAGCAAGTTAGAAGATAATAAGGTGCGTGAAATGCGAAAAGAAGATCGAAAATCGTTGCCTCCTTGGCAATGGCGCCATAATAATGAAGCTATGGGTTACTACGCTATCGTATTTAGTTTTGAAAAACCTGTCGTTGTAGTTTAAAAGCGAAGAACTCGTATTCAACAAATAAAGTTTATACCATAATAGAAATCCCAGGTCAAACTAAGGGAGGCTACGTTGATCTAAATTCACAATTATATTTTTTTAGGGTTTTTGTTGAAAAGTGGAGTAATTACAATGAAGCAATATATAAACAATTAGAATAAGAGAGAGAGAGATAGAAAATATTTACTTAATATTTCAAAATGTTTATACAATTAAACGAGCAAGAAATTACATTAGAAAGCAGGAAAATTCTACTCTAGAAAGCTGAAAAAAGGAATGGGAGAGAGAAGTTATCCTCCTCAACAATCGCTTGGAGGATGAGCCGGACGGGACGACATCCGAAAGACGAAGGATGGAGCGAGAAGGAGGTCGAGGTAGGAGGAACGAGAACAGGGCAGCACATCATCATCGTCGCAAGATTTGCTTCCAAAATGGGGGCGAAAATTTGACTTTATCTCTCAAGGAGCATCCCGAGTGTGGGACAAGCTTCTCGAGCTTTAGAGAGGGAGAGAAGAGAAGGGATGAGAATTTCGTATGGAGTGGGTCTCCATTTATAGTTGCAAGGAGTGGGGGCATTATGGGCATTACAATTTCAAAATATTAAATGAGGAGCCTTTAGTGACGGAATTAAGCGTCACTAAAGCCCAGGTCATGGACGACGTGCACCCGCACCTGTTGTCTACTCCTCTCCCACGCTGCGCTTCAGTTGCCCACATTCATTAATCTTCGGTCGTCCGATCGTAAGATCGGACGGCTTAAGATTCACTAACTGCCAGTGCCTCAATGCATGCCTAGTGCATCCAATCGTGCGTCCGCGCATCGCTACCTCAAAGCGTGCCGCATCTCCGCCATCGTCGCTGCTCATCCTTGATCCAACGGCCCAATTTGAGCCATCCCTTGCATCTACGCTCAATTGAGGCTCGTGGGGGTTCGAACCCGCGCCTCTTGTTCGCGATAAAGCCTTCGACCACTGTGCTACAGTGGTGAAGTTGTCACGCAGACGCTTTAAGGTGTGGGCATCCATGGTCGTTGGATGGCAATCCAACGACCAAGATCCATCGTGCAGTGAGGAGAGAGAGAGGATGCGACGGTCTCCAAGATTGGCTGGGCCAGTTTAGGCGGCTGAGATGGTGCCACATGACGCCATCTTGGCTGTCCATCTTCTGAGTGATGTAGATGGTGCCACGGGCATCAGATTGAGTCGATTTTTACGCCGTTAGGCTGCGATCGTCGATCCCAATCCATCTGTGCAGTTGGATTTGTCGTCTGAAGTGCGGATTCACACCATCTTGGCCCTTGATATTCTAGGGTTCCTCAATCTCTACCTGATGCTACAGATATCCGATTGGGGCGATCTTGGAGTCGTTGAACTCCAATCATCATCCTGATCAAATCCGTACGGTTGGATCTTCGATCTGAGGTCCCAATAAAAGGTCGCCCTATCCCTGAACATAAAAGGAGACAATTCACCTCCATTTTTTTCAGACTAATCTAAATGCAAGATGATGCATGCTATGCAATATCTATAGTATGTAATGCAATTCTATGCTTAACATGCATAAATAGACATTTTATGTAATATAAACATGTTTACATTACACCCCCATGCCTATCTTTTTCTAGTCCCTAGCAAAAACTATATGCTATTTAAAAAAGAATTAGGTTGGATTATTTGGGCATAGGTTATTTTCAATATTCAGAAAATGTTTACATAGGATCTGAACTTTCCAAGACACAATAGTACCTGGGTATCTGCCAAAATACAGACCGCCTCAAGCCCTCGCCTTATTCAAAGAAAAATTTCTTTTTCTCTTTTTCTTCTTTTCTAATTATTTTTTATTTTTGAGTTTAGGGTTAAATAGTGGCTTTCTACGGCTATTCAACTCACCCAAGATTTGATGAGAACCCTAAGTTCTAAGCATCTTATTGTGAATGTGATAGACTTGTTGATCGGCAATTAGAACGGACTTCGGGTTTCTACGACTCTAGGTGACCTTAAAAAGAGAGTTCTACCTAAAGGTATATCTTTTCAACCGGTAGCTTTCTCCCTATTTTTATTTTTATGGGGTCAACATATGGGTGAATCTAGTGTATATCTCCCTGATTTATTCTACTTCTCCGCTTCTCCCTAAGTGTTTTGGGAATTTTCTATGCATTTCTTTAGCTAGGTTCTAGACAACCGGTCGATAAGCTGTTACCAACGACAACTTGCCAGCCATACTTGTCTGGGGAAGTGTGGCTTATTTCTTTTTCTTTCTTTTCCTTTTCTCCTTTTCTATTTTTTTTCTTTTTCTTTTTCTACTTTCTCTTTTTTTTTTTAAGTAGGTGGCTTCCCTAGTATAAGATTTACCTAAAAGCAGCAAGAAAAGAATGGTCCAGTGACTAGGCTTTGGACAACCTAGCTATGGGCTGTTACTCACGATAACTTGCCAGCCATATCACCCTAGAAGGTTCATTAGCTACCCAATTTCCATTAAAACCACCGATCAACAAGTCAGTGAAAAGAAAGTGTGTATATGCTTAAGACTCAAAGTTCCCTCAAATCATAGGGTGGGTTGATAAGTCGTGTACTTATCACCCAAAATTATTTACTCAAATTACAATAGAATTAAGATGACGAGGACTCAAAAAATAAATCCACATTTTACTGGATATACGAGCTGATTAAGTCCAAAGACCTAAAGGGTATTTGTTTTTAGATCCTAATGTAATATTTCTTAAGATTGAAAAGTCCTAATGTCCAAATATTCCTTCCTAATTTTTTTTAATGTATATATAAGAAGAAAAATACACTTTACAAGAATTTCACAAAGCTGACAAAATGATTTAAAAATAAATCCACCCCCCCATGCCTAACTGATGCAATGTCCACATTGAGAAAGAGACATGAAAGAAAGGGTAGAGTATGAAAGATATCACCTGAATATGAAGCTCGGGTCAGCTTTGTATCATATGTACAACTGCTGAGTTTAATGTCATCAACTAGGCGAAGTCCAGCCAAAGAAGTCATAATATGGCTAGAGCAACCGTGTCTGAGACAAGTTCTAGAAGAGTACGGTCAATAACAGGCTTCTAACGTTGCCGTTGACTTTAAATGTGTTACCCGTCTTTGGGTCAGAGATCTGAATGGCTCCATTTGGAAAGATCTGGTCGATAATGAACTGGTCATTCCATTTAGATCTAAGTTTTCCGGGAAAGAGCTTAAGTCGAGAATCAAATAACCAAACCTTTTGATTAGGCTCAAAGCTCTTGTAGGAAATCAATTGATCATGTAAAGCTTTGGTCCGAGCCTTGTAGACCTTGGCATTCTCATATGCATCATTTCTAAACTCTTTCAACTCAGATAGTTAGAGTTTCCTGGTCTTCCCAGCTGAATTCAGATCTAAATTGCATTGCTTGATCGCCCAAAATGCCCAATGTTCAATCTATTCAGGTAGATGACACACCTTTCCATACACCAAACAAAACGGAGACATGCTGATGGCATTTTATACTCCGTACGATAGGCCCAAAGAGCATCCTCAAGCTTTTGAGTCCAATCCTTGCGATCAGGCCTAACCATTTTTTGTAGAATATTCTTGATCTCCGGATTGGAGATCTCGACCTATCCATTCGTCTAGGGATGGTAAGGTGTGGAAATTCAGTGATTTACCCCATATTTGGCCAACAAATTTCGGAATTGGGCATTAATAAAATGAGTGCCACCGTCACTGATGATGACCCTCAGAATCCCGAACCTACTGAAGATATTTTTCGTGACAAAATCGATGACCACCTTGTGGTCATTGGTTTGGGTGGGAAGCACCTCGATCCATTTGGACACATAATCAACAACAACAAGAATGTATTGATGTCCAAATGAAGGGAGAAAGGGTCCCATGAAATCGATGCCCCAAACATCGAAGATTTCGACAGGAAGAATTAGGTTTAGGGGCATCATATCTCTCTTAGTTATGCTCCCAAGTGCCTGACATCGAGAACATGACCTTGAGAAATCCTGGGCATCCTTAAATAAAGACGACTAATAGAAGCCAGATTGAAAAATTTTTGCAGCCGTCTTTTTCCTAGAGAAATGTCCACCACACGCAGATGCATGGTAGAACTCGAGTATACTGTTGAATTCATTCTCCAGAACACATTGACGAATAATCTACTCAGAGTCGTTGTGGAACAGTTCAGGGTCCTCCCAGAAGTAGTATTTGGCCTCATATTTAAGTCTATCCCATTGTTGCTTGGTCCAATCCTGGGGGATTTGACCAACGGCCAAATAATTAATAATGTCAACAAACCACGGGGTTTGGACACCTGAAACTACAAGGATAGCTTTGTTTGGAAAAGTGTGAGCAATCCGGATGTCCGGACGAGAAGAATCACTTAGAAGTCTCGACAAATGATCTGCCACCACATTTTGTACCCTGATTTTATCCTTGATTTCAAGATGAAATTTTTGAAATAGAAGAATCCAACGAGTAAGCCGGGGTTTGGCATCCTTTTTGGCCATGAGCTGTCTCAAGGCCGAGTGGCCAGTATAAATGATGACGTGAGACCCTAAGAGATAAGCCCTGAATTTTTCCAAAGCAAATACTACAACTAGTAATTCCTTTTTAGTAACAGTGTAATTCCTTTGGGCTTCATCTAGAGTTTTACTAGCATAGTAGACGATAGAGGGCTTCCTGTCTATTTTCTGACCCAAAACAGCCCCGACCGCATACTCAGAAGCGTCAGTCATGATCTCAAAAGGGACTATCTAAATCAGTGGTTGCAACACTAGAGCGCAAGTGACTACCATTTTCAGGAAATCAAATGCCTTACGACATGATTCGTCGAAAACAAACGGTGTTTCTTTGGTGAGAAGATTGCTCAGGGGACGAGCAACCTTCGAGAAATCCTTGATGAATCTTCTGTAGAATCCCACATGACCAAGAAATGATCAAATTTGTTTAACAGATGTGGGATGAGGAAGTTTAGCGATAGCATCAACCTTAGCTTTATCCACTTCAATTCCCAGTTCAGAGATTACATGACCCAAGACGATGCCTTCTTGTGTTATGAAATGACTCTTTTCCCAACTAAGGACCAATCGTGTTTTGATACATCGCTTAAGAATCATTTCTAGATTAGCCAAACAAGAGTAAAATGGTTCTCCAAAAATAGAGAAATCGTCCATGAAGACTTCCATAAACTCTCCCACCATGTCAGAGAATATGTCTAACATACACCTTTGAAAAGTCACAGGTGCATTGCATAAACCGAAAGGCATCCTACGGAAAGCAAAGGTTCCATAGGTACAAGTGAAACTAGTTTTCTCCTGATCCTCGGGATGGATAGGAACTTGGTTGTATCCCGAGTAGCCATCAAGAAAATAGTACTTCTGCCTGGCTAGTCTTTCCAAGATTTGATCAATGAAAGGCAGGGGGAAATGATCCTTTTTCGTGGCTGTGTTCAGCTTCCTGTAATCAATACAAACCCTCCAAGAGGAAGCTGAATGAGTTGTGACAGATTCTCCTCTCTCATTAGTCACAACGGTAATCCCAGCTTTCTTGGGAACAATCTGCACGAGACTTACCCATGGACTATCAGAGATTGGATAAATAATTCCTGCATCGAGCCACTTAATGATTTCCTTTTTGACCACTTCTCACATATTTGGATTTAATCTCCTCTGCATCTGGTGAGAAGAGAGAGACCCATCTTCCAAGAATATTCTATGATTGCAGTAAGATGGCTCGATCCTCCTAAGGTCATGAATGGTCCAACCAATTGCCTCCTTATGTTCCTTCAGGACCTTGATCAATTTAATCTCTTGCTCCTTTGTTAATTTAGCACTGATAATCACAGGAAGCATCTTCTGAGGTCCTAAAAATTGATATTTCAAATTCTCAGGCAATGGTTTCAGTTAAAGCTGGGGTGGGTTGATGATTGAAGCTAAGGAAGATGCTGAAGACTCATCAAGAGGAAGAGGTTGAGAGTGAACAAAATCAATAACCTCTTCAGAAGATGGCAGGTCTACCATAGAGGGTTGCAAGTTCAATTCATCATCAAAGGAGGAACTTTCAATTGAAGAAACCATCAAACAAGTTTCAATGTTTACATCATCCTCCTCAAGTTCCTTAATAAATCCACAATCCTCGAATTTATTAATTGCCTTAAAAATATCCAATTACATTCATTGATCCCTAAAGGTGATTTCCATGATACCGCTTTCACAGTTAATGTTGGCCTTAGCGGTAGCCAAGAACGGACGCCCCAGAATGATGGGCTTGTTCCTCAGATTTTCTGGTACATCCATGTCAAGGACAAGGAAATCTACTGTAAAATAGAAATCCTTCACCTTAACTATAACATCTTCAATAACGCCTCATGGATTTACGGCCGAACAGTCTACTAACTATAGTGCTACTGAAGTCGGCTGAAATTCACCTAATCCAAACTTCTCATAAAGAGAAGTCGGAATTAGGTTGATGGATGCACCCAGATCCAGAAGTGCTCTATCAAACGTGTAATCTCCGATGACACAAGAAATCAATAGAGCACCTAGATGTCTCTTTTTCTGAGGGAGGTGGTGCAGGATAACAGAACTAGCCTGCTCGGAGAGTACCACCTTCCTCGAAGCATATTCTCTCGACTTACGCTTTTGTGTACATAAATCTTTTAAAAATCTTGCGTAACCCAGTATATGCTTGATAGCATCGAGGAGCGGGATATTGATCTCAACATTCTTAAAAGTATTCAGAAGCTCCTCATTGCTATCAATAAACTTCTTCTTCTTTGATTTTATCAAGGCTTTAGGAAAAGAACATGAGTCAGATCTTTGGAATCAGGTTCCTGAGCCTTGATTTCTTTTCCAGAATTCTCCTCTCTCTCCTGAGGTTCTTCAAGATTTGGTAGATAAGAACAATGTGGTTGTGGATCCTGAGTCTGCTTACCACTCCTCAAGGTAACAAAATTTGCAGATGCATAAGAGTTTGGGTCTTGGGAAGGGTTAGGAAAGATTGGAGCGGCCTGATTAGCCAAGAATTGTTGATGTGGAGAAGAAGAAGAGGAAGAACCCTGCTCAACCACCTGAGCATGTGCATGTGGGTCCCTCTGATTTCCATACCCATGGGCTTGGTTGCCTGGATTCAGAATATTCTGCTGGTTGGGTACAGGTTGGGATGGTAGAGATCCGGGTTGACAAGAGTTAGCAATGAGCCCGGCCTGCAAGTTGTCCAGCGAGGTTTTCATTTGTTGCATGAGCTGGTGCATGGATCCTTGCATCTCTACCATTTGCCGGTTCAAATCAACATGCCCTATGGGTTGACGGGCATTCCAAGCTGGCTGATTGACCTGATTTGGGGGCAATTGAGTATACACATGACCCTGACCCATTAGTCATTGCGAAGCATGGTTGCTGGGTCGAAATTAGATCTGTTGCCCCAGGTTTTTCCAAGAGAAGTTAGGGTGGTTTCTCCAACCTGGATTATAAGCATTAGAGTAGGGGTTGGATCTAACATTCTCTGTACAGCCCAGACATCGTCATAGGGTGAGGATGGGGAGAAAGAAAGGGAAGGATCAGCAAAACTGGGATCAAAGGCAATAGTTTGGAACCCGTGGGGTTCTGAATAATGCTGACTCGCATGTTGAGCCGCATCGAGTTGATTCATGAACTCCCATCCAGAAGGAGCTCGCGAAGAATGGAAACCCGAATTTTGGGATTGAGTGGATCGAGAGTTGTTCATAGAATTTCCAGCCATCCACTCTTCCATTCTCTTAACAACCAAGTACACCTTATCAAGTTTGTTACAAATCAATTCCATATCAAATGAATGAGAGTCATGAATTTCATTAACATTTGATCTGGGCTGCTGGGACCGGTTAAAAGTATCCATGGAGGTATGATTGATTGAATTCTCGCTCATTTCCTCAAACAAATCATGTGCACTATCCGCATCTTTGTTGAGGAAATTGCCTCCGCAAGAAGTGTCCACATGATTTTTGAGTTGCTCAGTCAACCCGTGGTAGATGATCTGCATGAGTTGCCATTTCGGCACCTCATGGTGTGGACACCTCCACAAAAGGTCCTAGAATTGCTCCCAGGCCACATGAAACAGCTCCCCCGGCAGTTGGGAAAAGGTAGTGATTGCCCATCTCAAGGCATTGGTACATCTGACAGGGAAGAATTTCTTTAGAAAGACTGATTTCAACACATTCTAAGTTGCAATTGGTCTTCCTAATGTCCTGTACCAATGAGCGACTTTATCCCTAAGAGAGTGGGGGAAGAGCCTCATGATCATTTGCTCCTCATTCACGTTCGTGCCTTGGTGGCTAGACCAAAGTGGTCAAGTCCTCCAAGTGCTAAAATGGGTCTTCGGAGCCAAGCCCATGGTAATGTTTGATCAGGATTAACACCTGGGGCTTAATTTCTATGTCCCCAGCCGGAATCTAGACGCCGGGACGTTCCCCGTAATTTGAAGGATCATAAAAATCCTTCAAGGGCTGAGCGCCCTACATTCTCTAGAACCATTGCTGCATTCTCTGCATTTGTTCCAACTGCCTTTGGAATTCCTCCTATGGATTCCAAGGCAGAGAAGGTTGTTGGTCGGCCATGGGATCAATTTCACCAAAATCCAATTTGCACCTCCTAGAATACTCTAGTGGTCCTTCCAATCGGGGATTCAATGACTGTCTTCCCAGCATAAACTAGGAGAAGGTCGGAAGGACTGGGGATAAGGACCTTGCAGCACAATATGACAAGCATGTCCTTCCTTAAGTGGGGTAGCCGAAGGATCTACAGACTCCCAAAACCTGCCTTAAGATTGTAAATGATTTACTCTACTTGTATCTACTCAATCCAACCAGTTAGGAGGGACTGGGGAGAAGGTTCTTCCTTCAGCTTGCGCCTCCGATTCCCAGTGTACCACCTAGCTGCGGTCGTTTGACGCTACTCCCCTAGCTAGACATTAGATTAATCAGTACAAATAGGTTAATCAAAAACAATCTCAGACTAGGCCCCGAAGAGCAAATCAGTCCTTATGGCCAACGTCTACTCGATATTATTAAGGCCTAGGATTGTAGTGCTTATGGAATGTGATGGACCCTTAAAATATGTTGTGCCCTTAATGATTGGTTGAGAATTGTGTAAGTGCATGCACAACCAGGGTTTTCAAGCAAGATTATTTGTGATGTGTAGATTTTAATATTCAAATCTTGCTTAAGTAGCTTTTAGGGTTTAAAATTAGGTTGATTTCAATCAAGTTTGAGGCAAAGCAGGTTTTCAGACACGGGTGAAGATTGCTTTCCTTTAAAACCAAAAATAAAGTGGAGTACCTGGTATGAACCTAGATTGAAAATCCTAAGGAGAAGATACTTGATGAGTTGATTTTAGGTTGAGTGGTGCGGCCCAAACAACTCAAATAATTGGCCACAACTGCACCACTAAGTTAGGCACATAGAGATGGTTAACGTAGAATGATTTCTACTCTTTTATGTGTTGATGTGTGTACCGGTTCCACAAATCAGAACCTGGTTGAGTGAAAGCAAATCAAGTAGGTTAAGTGCCTTGAATGTGGGTGTATGTTATGCGTCTGTTGAAAATTACCCCACAAAATTATCATTTTATTTTTTATTTTTTATAGGCGAGGGTGGAATGAGTGTGAGTGAGAATTCAAACAACCAAACTAATCCTAGGATTTACGCAAACACCTAGGTTAATTGGAATTTGAATTTAATGTGACAAATGAAATCTATGAAGGGGGAAAGAATGGGGAGCACTTACAGTTGTCTTCAACTGCACTTTGCTCCAGTCTACCGCTTGACGATTCCCTGATGGAGGTCTCTGCAAAATAATAGACACAAGAGAAAGAAATTTAGAAAATAATAAAGTACATGAAATGCGAAACGAAGATCGGAAATTGTTGCCTCACCGGCAATAGCACCAAAATGATGAAGCTACAGGTTACTGGACCATCGTATTTGGTTTTGAAAAATCTATCGTAGTTTGAAAGTGAAGAACTCGTGTTCAACAAATAAAATTTATACCGGAATAGAAATCCTTGGTCAAACTCAAGGAGGTTACATAGATTTAAATTCACAACTATTTTTATTCTGGATTTTTGTTGAAAAGTGGAGTAATTACAATGAAGCAATATATAAACAATCAGAATAAGAGAGAGAGAGAAAACATTCACTTAATATTTCAAAATGTTTATACAATTAAACCAGCAAAAGATTACACAAGAAAGCAGGAAAACTATTACACTAGAAAGTAGGAAAAGTCTACTCTAGAAAGCTGAAAAGATGAATGGGAGAGAAAAGTTATCCTCCTCGACGATCGCTTGGAGGACGAGCCGGATGGGACGACGCCTGGAAGACGAAGGACAGAGCGAGAAGGAGGTCGAGCTAGGAGGAAGAAGAATGGGGCAGCATGTCATCATCGTCGCGGGATCCACTTCTGAAATGGGGGCAAAAATTTGACTTTATCTCTCGAGGAGCATCCTGGGTGTGGGACAAGCTTCTCTTGAGCTTTGGAGAGGGAGAGAAGAGAAGGGATGAGAATTTCGTATGGAGTGGGTCTCCTTTTATAGTTGCAAGGAGTGGGGGAATTATAGGCATTACAATTTCAAAATATTAAATGAGGGGCCTTTAGTAACGGAATTAAACGTCACTAAAGCCTAGGTCATGGGTGATGTGCACTCGCGCCTGCCGTCTACTCCTCTACTGCACTGCGCTTCAGCCGCCCATGTTCATCAATCTTCGGCCGTCCGATCGTAAGATCGGACGGCTTAAGATTCGCTAAGCGTCAGCACCTCAATGCGCGCCTAGCAGGTCCAATCGTGCATCCGCGCATCACTACCTCAGAGCGTGCCACATCTCCGCCATCGCCACCGCTCATCCTTGATCCAACGGCCCAATTTGAGTTGTCCCTTGCATCTGCACTCAATTGAAGCTCGCGGGGGTTTGAACCCGCACCTCTTGTTCACGATAAAGCCTTTGACCGCTACCCTACAACTACTTAGCCCATATTTATGAGCTATTTAAGTATTTAAGTGCCTAGATATTAGGTTAATTCTAACATTTATTTAGCATAAATTAGGATGTAAATAGATTAATTCATATTTCTAATTCAATTACATAATTCATGCATCTTATTCATATTTAAATGCATTTAGAATTAACTTAGAATTACATTAGTTAACTAATTAGGTACATTGCATGTATTAATTTAGGTTAACATAAAAGTTGAGGGTTTGTATATAAATAATCATAATATTTTATCATTATTTTTTATTCTTCTTCTACGTGGAACGGCTGCATTTCTTCCTCCAGCTACCGCAGTGAAGAACCCAATCAAGGAGGAGCGGATGTGTTGGATCTGGTCAGGCAGCTGATTTCAAAAGAGAGGAGGCAGTCGAGCTCACTTGGCCTCCACCACCGACTCACCACTATGCAGAGAGTTCTTCTCTCTTCCATTTCACACCACCAGCCTCAACCGCGGTGACGACCCTCCACCACCGTGGGCGTGTGGTGTGACAGGCCACACTGCCATCCGGAGATCATCCGCATTACCATGAGCACCTTAGCATGCATCTCCCTTGCCGTCGTCACCAACAACCACCACCGCAGCCACTGCATTTTCATCTTCTTGGTTAGTTAAGACGTCCGGGAAATTTCCCATACGTCAGGAGCTTCGACCCACACTCCAACAGCAACCGGCCGCTCCTTCCA
Source organism: Thalassia testudinum (assembly GCA_037157565.1). Classification (NCBI taxonomy): domain Eukaryota; kingdom Viridiplantae; phylum Streptophyta; class Magnoliopsida; order Alismatales; family Hydrocharitaceae; genus Thalassia; species Thalassia testudinum. Next base: position 121,222,908 of record JAZHRO010000014.1, on the reverse strand, counting down.
CGCCCGCACCCCTCCGGTTGCACACTTGCATCACCTCCTGCGGTAGCCACACTCACACCCTACTGTGCCCCAGCACCAAGCCCACCAGCACCGCACGCTCTTCTCTGTGCGTTCATCGCCTTCACACTTCCGCCCCACCTCCTGCAGCATCCGCTCCAACGCCAACCACCAGCCCACGCACACTTGCATCATCTCCAACCTGCAGCCGCACCCGCTCCTTCTACGCCTCACCGCTCACGCCTACCACCTGCTGCAGCGTTCCCACTCATCTGTAGCATGCCCGCACCTTCCAGCAGCAGCTACAGCCGTCCTACGCCATGCCTACTGCCTGCAGAAGCACCGTCTCCAATGCACCACTCACGCACGCAGCAGGAGAGCGGTCCTCCCTATGCGTGCATCTGGCTGCACAAGTGTGCCTGCAGACCGCGTACAGCCTGTAGCACTTCTCCAATGCACTCATGCCTACCACCTGCTGCAGTGCTCCCTGCTCATCTACAGCGCGCCCGCACCTTCCACAGTAGATGCAGCCTTCCCGCACCACGCCTACCGCCTGCAGCAGCATCAACTCCAGCACGCCCGCAACACTAGTACGTGCGCGTGCACCACCTGCAGTAGCGCTCAACGTGCACGCACAGCCGCCCCTCCTCCAGCAGCTGCAGCCACCGTTGGCAGCACTCTTGCCGAAGCTCCATCCGGCCAACTCCAGCCACCGCTCGACATGCGGCTGCCACCAACCACATGTACGAACCTCTCCTCGATTGAACCTCACTCCCGATCGCGAGGAGGAGAGAGGTAAAATGCTCTATTATGGAGCTAATTAGTTATTACATTTCATGCCATTTCCAAGAAAAAGAATTTTGGTATATGAATATTTTATTGTGGTAAAATTTACAATTCCATACTCAAGTTCTCTTACAATTGCGTGGCTTTTGTAATTAACATTGTTTGACATTGGTTTTGGAATTTAAATGTGCACAAATTTTCTTTAATACATGTCAATGGAAAATTGCATAAAATCATCACATGTTTATTGAGTATTTCAGTGAGGAAAAATTACACATCTACCCTTATGCTTTCAAGATATTGTGCATCTTCTTTCCGTCGCATTTCATGTCAGATTTGACTACGGATTTCTCACGAGATTGAACGAATACCAAATAAGTGAGATATTATTGCATCATTGCTTCTCTGTGGACATGACCCGCTCCTGATTGAGTGGTTATATTAATTGTTGGTTAGTCAATTTTTCCACCACATAAAACTACAAACGACTTTAAAGCGAACAATCGACTGGTCAAATGGCACCATTGCCGGGGAGGCAACAGACGCAATAATTTCACCTGATTTTATTTTGATTATTTCTCAATTGCATAGTGATTTGACCATTTATTATTTTCTTTTCTGTGCGAGAAAATTTATGCAAGAATCAGCCATTATGAGAGGCGACCCTTGACGTCACCAGAGGAGAATTGGACAAGCTAGTTTAAAAAGGAGAAGGATGAGGACGCGACGGTCATCATTGTATATTTAGTCGCTAATCTAATTAGAATAGATTTAAAACTTTAGATTTAATTTTTCATTGCATTTGGTTTAAAACCCTTGTTCTGGGGTATATTTTGAGGGGTTTGTTCCCCGATTTTGTTTTGGGCCCGTGTTGGGTAATTTTGGGAGCCTATTCCCTTTTCTTTAGATTTAGGATTTTAGTTTATTGATTATTGTTATTTGGTTGTGCATAAGTAGTTTAAAAATAATAATAAAACAAACGAGCTACCTGCTAGAAGCTGCCTACCCCCAGGACGAACCATTTAGGTCTGTATGAGTAGCCTCTAGATTTATTTCTTTGGATTGCATGCATTCTGGCATCGTTGATTGCTGGAAGCAAGGTACGCATTTTCTTACTTTGCATCCTATTCTTGATCATGCAATGCATTTGGACTTAATGCGAAGACCACCTAATCTGTATTGAATAAATAAAACAAGTGGTCACATATTTTCTAGAAAAAGGACTAATTAAAGGAGGGACATTTTAAAAACCAAGGATTTGATTTTCAAACTTGGCGTGCGATTCAAACTTCAAAATCATTTGCGGTGTATGCGCACTTATTTCACTTGTACCACGGCACGCTTCTAGACACTCCTTAGGTTTGGAAATACTAGGACAAGAGCCCTCCTATCGTTGGATTCTGAAGTGTTCGGAACTTAATATCAAAGGTTTTGTAAATCCAAAGAGGGGGATACCCTGTCACGGATTTTTGGGGGTAGTTGAGAAGCACCGCGAAAGCACAGCTCCAAAGGAAGGCTTAGGCCTACTTGCATCCCTCGATCTTCCGTCTTTGGAGTTGCTCTACCATTTGAGATTTAGGGAAGAACACCTATGCTCTAACTAGGTCTTCTTAGGCGAGCGGTAGGTCGATGATAGGAGCGTAAATTGATTGAACAAATTGTATTGTCACCTGCAATCTGACTTAAAATCAAAAGCCTAAATTGGGAAAGACCTAAAAAGTCCTTTTTTAATTGTGTTTTGCTTTGGGAATTCTGATTAAGGTGTGAGTTAGAATGGACCACATTGATTTTCATCCTTTCACATCTTGCCCACACCCTCACCCCCACTCTGCATCCTTCGATCCCAGACGCCGAGATGGTCCATCCCTTAATGGACATAATGACAATCATTGGGATCCGTTTTACTCCTATTATAGGAGTATTGGCCTGGTTAAGCCCCAAATCAGTGAGCAGAACCTAGGAGCGGGATTTGCTTTGGCCAATATCCCACACACCATAAAAATACCCAACCCACCCTCCCTGAAAAATTACTATGGTTGGACAGACACTCCTGGGTACTATAAGCCTGAGCCTGACTTCCCTCATTATAGAAATGACCTCTCCTCTTTGAAGATGGAAATACAGAAAATGCAAAATGAAATGATTGAATTGTTAGGAGAATCTTCGAGAGCAGGCCAACAAGAAAGAGATGAAATTAGCCACCCAATCTACCCCATTGAGGATGACGTACACCCCTCTACAATAGATGCATCTCCCGTGGGAGAGGTACACTTTAAGTTGGAGGGAAATTCTGGGGAGAATAGCTACTTTTCGAGGATCGATTTTGAAACCTCCCCATTAGATGACAATTCCTTGAGAGATCCACACCTTAGGTGGGAGGAAGATACACATGAAAGTAGCTATGCATTGGATGAAGAAAGGTGGAAACCCGAGGAAGATAATGAAAAGGTTGAGTATCCACCTGAATTATATTGGAGTCAAAAGAAGGGAATGATGGTACCATTGGAAGACCTCAACCCAGATGATAGTATTTTCATGACATTTGATGAAGTGGGTCGAAGTCAAGTTGTTAATCCTACCTTCCTTTCTGATCACGATATGGAACTCAAGCCCACCCTTAGGGAACCTAACCCTAAAGAAATTGACCTATCTGAGGAGTTCGATGTTACCAGTGTAAACCATTTACCTCAGATAGTGCACCCTAGGGGATCTGCTGAGATACTAAATGATTCTAGACCTCGGGTACATGATGAATTGTGTGATGAGGAGAAAGACGAATTATATGAGGAACCTACATTCAAGATTTGGAGTGACACTAAGGGTGATTATGTCTTATTTGAAGAGTTAGCCCCTGAGGATGTCACAAATTTGACCAAATTAGGTTTCCTTAGCACAACCATTGATGATATTTCTCCTCATGATGAAATGATTGAAAATTTGGAAGCAATTTCTAGGATTTATGTGGATTCACATATAGACTCCGGGGAAGATTTGAGTAAAGAAAAAAAACCTGGGGATGACATTGATAGGATAATCCCTAGATCTGTTGCTTCCAACCTGCCTTCATTCATTTCAAAGTCACCCTCTGATTCGCTTATATCTGAAAGCAAAATTGTGACTCCTGATGAAGAGCAGGAAGATACATGTGATGGTGTAAGGAATGCTAGGGATGAAATTGAGGATTTAGGAAGAGTGTTAGGGATGGACACCGAGCTAATTAAACCCAACCTAGATCTTATGGCCATCCCGCAACCTCGTAACTTGGACATCCTAGATGATCCTTGCCTTAGAAAATTGCTCACTTTTGTTCTGACCAAGGGGCTTAACAGACCAATATTTCCCGTAATGGAGTACCGGGTATGGATTGATGATTTCTTTAGTCAGTCCATTACCCAGGGGGTTTATCTTTGCACCATTCCTTCCCCATTCTTTTTGGAGGATCCATCTTATCCTCCCCCTACCCCTTTGGAGGTTGTTATACCTATTTATCCTTTAGAACCTCTTCTGGTGACCTGGGAAGATTTCATTCCCATTTTAGTTGGGCGAGCATTTGCTATCGGGATTCATCATCAGCTCGCCACCATCCTAGGTTACCTATTTTCTAGGCCAACATTACTTTGCTCATTTTTAGGGCCTATTTCTGCAATTCTTGAACCTGATTTGCATGTTCTTTGGCTATTCAGCCCAGCTCTGACCCAGGTAATATCCTTCTATGCAATGAGGACATTGTAGAATTTAGGCATGGGAGGGTGTACTTGGGGATATACATAGCATAATGCATTCATTGCATACATTTGCATAAAAAAAAAATAAGAAAAAAAAAAGAGTTTTGAGCTTAACTGGCTAGATCTTGCAGTCTTAAGCAAATCAGAACTCTAGGGTAGACTAAGTTAATTCTAGGGTCAAACTTTAGAAGCTAAATGAGCTACTAGCTTTAGACCTTTAGGGTCGTTTGTGGACTTAAAAACTTAAGTAGGAGTTAAGTTGTGGACCATTCCTCAAGAGGTTGAGGAAGGGAAGCTAGGGTTTGAGTTAAAAGGTGGGGTAGTACCTGGAGTCTTGTTCTACCTTTTGATTTACGGGTCCTTGTAACCCAAGCATCCAAATTTCACACACTTGGTCTGGTAATTAACTTAATTTCTTTCTTTCTAAAAAGAGATTTGGCTCTCTTAGTTTTGACTTAGAAAAGCTTGAAAACACATTTTGATTGGAAGAGTTCCCGCTGTAGGAGAGGTGGAGTATATACTCACCTTGAGGATGAGATGATAACATATTACCTCCTCGACGCTTGTCTCCTAGGATATCCATCCTACTGGGAACATGTAAGCACATTGCGCGGTTTAGGTACTGTGGGCGGCCCTATCTCGAAGTGTCGATTGCCATAGGCCTGAATTCACTTAAGAAATCCATGGGCGATACTATCTCGAAGTGTCAATTGCCAGGAGTTCTTGGGGTCGTTATGGGCGGTGCTATCTCGAAGCATCGAAAGCCAGGCACCCTTCGAGGTATGGTAATGGGGACAATGAATCCGACACAGACCGTGTTGATAGCTGATTTGAGGTTAGACTTAGAAGAATCAAACAAGAAATATATATATATATATTAAAAAAAAAAACCTTTTCCTTTAACTCAAATAACTCAGACCAATGCACAGGCACGGATGCTTTAATCTCAAGGATCAATAAACTTTAGGGTAGAGTTAGAAATCAGGGAAACTTGTGCCTGCAACTCGTCTTTAGCCAACCTAGTCTGTAACTTAGCAACTACTTGGGAACCTTGGGTTTAGAGTCTGAACTTTATATGCTTCTGAAGGAAGACCAAGTGAGTTGACTAGTCTACTTGGAGTGCTAGGTTTCGCTTAATTTTGCTAGGGACTAGCAAAAACTAGGCATGGGGGTATTTGATTAGCCCATATTTGTGAGCTATTTAAGTATTTAAGTGCCTAGACATTGGGTTAATTCTAACATTTATTTAGCATAAATTAGGATGTAAATAGATTAATTCATATTTCTAATTCAATTACATAATTCATGCATCTTATTCATATTTAAATGCATTTAGAATTAACTTAGAATTGCATTAGTTAACTAATTAGGTACATTGCATGCATTAATTTTGGTTAACATAAAAGTTGAGGGTTTGTATATAAATAACCATAATATTTTACCATTATTTTTTATTCTTCTTCTACGTGCAACGGCTGCATTTCTTCCTCCAGCTGCCACAGTGAAGAACCCAATCAAGGAGGAGCGGATGTGTTGGATCTGGTCGGGTAGCTGATTTCAAAAGAGAGGAGGCAGCCGAGCTCACTAGGCCTCCACCACCGACCCACCACTGTGCAGAGAGTTCTTCTCTCTTCCATTTCACACTGCCAGCGTCAACCGCAGTGACGACCCTCCACCACCGTGGGCCTTGTGGTGTGACAGGCCACACCTCCATCCGGAGATCGTCCGCATTACCGTGAGCAGCTCAGTGTGCATCTCCCTCGCCGTCGTCACCAACAACCACCGCCGCAGCCACTACATTTTCATCTTCTCGGTCAATTAAGACGTCCAGGAAATTTCCCAGATGTCTGAAGCTTCGACCCACACTCCAATAGCAACCGGCCGCTCCCTCCACACCGACTCACCTCCGGTTGCACACTTGCATCACCTCCTGCAGCAGCCACGCGCACACCCTGCTGCACCCCAGCGCCAAGCTCGTCAGCACCTTACGCTCTTCTCTATACATGCATCGCCTGCACACTTCTGCCCCACCTCCTGCAGCATCCGCTCCAACGCCAACCACCAGCCCACGCACACTTGCATCATCTACAGCATGCAGCCGCACCCGCTCCTTCTGTGCCTCACCGCTCACACCTACCGCCTACTGCAGTGCTTCCCGCTCATCTGCAGTGCGCCCTCGCCTTCCAGTAGCAGCTGCAGCCTTCCCGCGCCATGCCTACTGCCTGCAGTAGCACCGCCTCCAATGCACCACTCACGCACGCAGCAGGCACGCGCTCCACCCTACGCACACATCTGGCCGCACAAGTGTGCCTGCAGACCGCGCACAGCCTGCAGCTCTTCCCCAATGCCCTCACGCCTATCGCCTGCTGCAATGCTCCCCGCTCATCTGCAGCGCGCCCGCGCATTCCAGCAGTAGCTGCAGCCTTCCCGCACCACGCCTACCGCCTACAGCAGCATCAACTCCAGCACACCCGCAACACTAGTACGTGCGCGCGCACCACCTGCAGCAGCACTCAACGTGCACGCACAGCTGCCACTGTTCCAGTAGCTGTAGCCACCGTTGGCAGCACTCTCGCCGAAGCTCCGTCCGGTCGACTCCGGCCACCGCTCGACGTGCGGCTGCCACCACCGCGATGGCCTCTCTTCAACCACCCGCATGTACGAACCTCTCCTCGATTGAACCTCACTCCCGATCGCGAGGAGGAGAGAGGTAAAATGCTCTATTATGGAGCTAATTAGTTATTACATTTCATGCCATTGCCAAGAAAAAGAATTTTGGTTTATGAATATTTTATTGTGGTAAAATTTACAATTTCATACTCAAGTTCTCTTACAATTGCGTGACTTTTGTAATTAACATTATTTGACATTGGTTTTGGAATTTAAATGTGCACAAATTTTCTTTAATACATGTCAATGGAAAATTGCATAAAATCATCACATGTTTATTGAATATTTCAGTGAGGAAAAATTGCACATCTACCCTTATGTTTTCAAGATATTATGCATCTTCTTTCCATTGCATTTCATGTCAGATTTGACTACGGATTTGTCACAAGATTGAACGAATACGAAAAAAGTGAGATATTATTACATCATTGCCTCCCTGTGGACACGACCCACTCCTAATTGAGTTGTTATATTAATTATTGATTAGTCGATTTTTCCACCACATAAAACTACAAACGACTTTAAAGCGAACAATCAACTCGTCAACAGCGGTGAAGTTGTCACGCGGACGCTTTAAGGCATGGGCATCCATGGCCGTTGGATGGTGATCCAATGGCCAAGATCCATCATGCGGTGAGGAGAGAGAGAGGATGCAGCGGTCTCCAAGATTGGCTAGGCCGGTTTAGGCGGCTGAGATGGCACCACGTGGCGCCATCTTGGCCGCCCATCTTCTAAGTGATGTAGATGGTGCCACGAGTATCGGATTGAGCCAATTTTCACGTCATTAGGCTATGATTGTCGATCCAAATCCATCAGTACAGTTAGATTTTTTGTTTGAAGTGTGGATTCACACCATCTTGGCCCTTGATCTTCAAGGGTTCCTCAGTCTTTATTTGATGCTACGGATATCCAATTAGGGCGACCTTGGAGTCGTTGAACTCCAATTGTCATCCTGATCAGATCCATATGATTGGATCTTCGATCCGAGGTCCTGATAAAAATTTGCCCTATCCCTGAACATAAAAGGAGATAATTAACCTCCATTTTATTCAGACTAATCTAAATGCAAGATGATGCATGCTATGCAATATCTATAGTATGTAATGCAATTCTATACTTAAGAACATGCATAAATAGACATTTTATGTAATATAAACATGTTTACATCACCAACCTATTTCAAGCTCAGGCATGTTGTATTCTATTTGGGTTGGGAATCCACAACAACATTGTGCCTCAAACCCAAAGTTTGGGAAATCGAATTGATCCTCAATACTATTCCAAGATGGTTCATCATCTGTTTGGGGCAAGTACGAGTATTTTTTATCGATGACTTATTTCAATAATCTCATCATCTCTTCCCATTTTTCAAGATCATCTTGGTGTTGTTCCCATAGTATAGGATTTGTCATGCATTGAAGGTATTCAAAGTTGTGCAATTTTTCTATCTTAATGTATCCTGATATGAGAATGTCTTGGGTTGATCCTTTTTTGGCTTCTGTCAATAACACTTGGGCACATTTTATGATGAACGTTGTTGTTGTTGGTACACTAACCTGAATGTCTTCTACTGGTGGTGAGGTTTTGTATTCAATTTCATAGAATTCAAGGGCATCCTCAATCATCCTATCTCTCATGGATCTCTGCGATTTAGGTTTCTTGAATGGTAATCTTAAGTAACTTGGCTGCATATTTAGATCAGATGGTGGAATCAAGACGTAGAATCAGAATTCTGATCAAGATGTAGAATCAAGTTGTGAAGTGATTAGATCTGAATAGAGAATCCCACTTAAAAATCTACGTGTGTGCTCTAAAGAGAAGGGATGAGGGACTGGACGTGTTTTTGACCCAATCAAGGCACTCAAAAGATGTTTGGATGACTATGGAGGTTCGGGGCGGATGATACTCCTGGATCAGAAAGTCGTCCACCTGAGAATTACCTAAGCAACCAGAAAGGGAGAGTCCCGCAAAGACCCCTACATGGTAAAGCGTGCCTACGAGTTACAGGGTTTCCCCCACCCGACCTCTCTTGTCATTAAGATTCCAGGTAGACCAGAATTAGGACCTTGACCTCTTAAGTCTACCACTTTTATTTTAGATCGAAGGTGCTTAGGGTTCCACTTAAACTTTAGATGTTTTGGTTTTGTGACCTAATTTCAAGGTTGGTTGACCCAACAAGGGGTAAACTTCACCTGACCTGTCCTAAAGATGGCAGAATGATTCTAGGTCAAGATTTAGAAATCACCCTGATTTGACTCCCAGGTTATTAGGTCCAAGGTTTTTAAGGTTCAAGTGATTTTAGAGCTTAATTTTAGGGTTTGTCTTGGTTAAATCCTTTCAGTCAAGGGCTTGGGTAGCACACAGATGTGGGTGGGTTTATTTCCTTTTATGCAAGCATGGGTGAACTAACTCTCCAAAACCCTACTATAGAAACCCTAATTTGGTTCTATTTCCAATCCTCTTTGATTTTTCACAATTCTCTATTGGACTTCAAACAAGAAGTGTATAGTCCACGGAGATTCAAAAATTAAGCGTGATCTCTAATAGGCACAGGAATTTATGGGGTAGGATCTTTAAAAATTGCTTCAACTTCACTAAGATTTGAAAAAATTTTCGCAAATTAGGAAATTTTGCCTTTTAAATGATAATTACTATAAAAAGAAGGCAGTTGATTCCTAATTTGTTTGCTTCCTTTTGTCTTCCTAGGATTAGGAGATGGATTTAGGGAAGAAGAGAGAATTTTCCTACCCTAGAGTGGTTGATTCGTACGGGAGATCTCCTCATGGAATACCTCACAAAAATCGTAATAAAACAAATAGGGCAAGTTAGTGCTCAAATATAATCAAAAGAATGCAAAGACTAGTGATGAATTGCGCGTTGCTCCCCAGCAACGATGCAAAAATGTTGACAAGATGAAATCTGGTTTATAAAATAAATGACGTAGTATAGTCAAAATCACATTGAAAACAAATAAATTTTATTACTCGAAGATTAAGTTCGAGATCAAACACAAGGAGAAAATGGAGTTCATGTACTAATCTCAATAATCAATGCAATTTGAACACATAAAATTACTCAAAATCTAATTCAGAATGTAAAGCATGAGTTTATGAATAATAAAATGTAGTATAAAAGACAAATTGGACGTCTGATTATAGAATCAGATGTCTTAAAAGTGTTTGGCTCATCTTCTTTTGCTTCTTCTCCTCTTTCTCTTCTTTCTTCACTGTTCTTCTTTCCTTCTTTCTCTGGCTCTTCTTCTCCTTCTTTTAGTCCTTCCTTTGTCGTTGGCTTCTGACTTCTTTGTCTTCTTCTTCCACCTTCCTTCTTCTTCCTTTCTACCTTGACTTTCTCTTCTTCGTTCTTTCTTTCTTTGGTTTCATCTCTGCCTTCTTTGCAATTGTGCTTTCTCTTTCCGTAGCTTCCTCTGCGATCTTCTTCTCCTTAGCTTCTTCATCTTCCTCTTCCTTCTTCCTTTCCCTGCACGCAAGTGTAAAACCTACCCGTACCCTCCCCAACGAACTCTCTCTCTTTTTCTCTCTTAGGCTCGCTCTCCCAGAGCCTTTATCGAGTAAATGGGTCCGGGTAGCACGCCCGAGTCCAGGTGCACCGGCATGGGTGATGTGCGAGGAGTGCACGGGTAAACGGGTCAGGCTACAATGTCCACGAAGGAGTGAATCACGGATGAGGCGTGAGTGGGCGAGGGGACTCACCCCGTGTCAGGTGGCGATAAGCCCCTGACACAATTACAACTTATACCACCTCGTTCGTTCTAAAATGACCGAGGTGGGGCTCAAAATCCCACCCGCCTCACGCTCACCCGTAGGGGTGCCTTGCTCAATCGTAGTAATAGTAGTGGTTTGGGAAGCCAATAACTGGCTGAATGTGTGCGTGTGACAATTCCGCGTTGCCTGGGACTGGATGCCTAGAGCCTAACGCCTGGATTGAAGGTTGCAAGCAAGCTTCACAGCTACTTCAATGGAGGCCAAGGTCAGAACCTGTGTTCAAGTAAAACGACCTTGCGGCCTCATTAAATTACACAGGGGGCTTCGACGTGACACGGCGAAGGTGTCTCGACGGGTGGCATGGCGCGGGGCGGCTTGGGCATGTGTGCCTAGGTCACCCTATGGACATGATGGGTCTGTTCGAGGGCAGAATGTGGAGTGTGTGGCGGTTAATGGAGAGGGGGAAAATGATCAGTGGAAGGTGGTAGAGCTTCTGAGGGGTTTGGAGAGGTGGATGGGTGCGTGGAGTGGCGGAGGCACCTCGCCGGTGGTCTGCCGAAGGTGTAGACGAAGGTGGTGGTCTACAGTGGTCGAGGGGTGGAAACAGAAATAGAGAGAGAGAAAATAAAGAGAAGAGAGAGGGGAAGTATTCTAACCTAGTTTAAGGTTGAAAGGAGAGAGGATGGCGGCTGGCACATACCTACCACTGCCGGAGACGAAGATCCAGTTAGAAGGGGGCGGCGATGACGAAGAGGATGCAGGCGCATGCGCAGGTATGGCACGACGCGAAAGGAGGCGGAGACAACTCTACCATTGGTCTTGTGGAAAAGAGACGAGAGGAGGTAGGAGGAGTTGCCAAAGCTCGCTAGGTATCTGGCCGGAGGAGAAGAGACGAATTTGAGGGGTTGTCTCCGGCCAAACCAAGCTGAGGTTGGACGGCCGGGTCAGGGGAACCTTTTATAGTCCTAGGCAGAGGGCCTTGTGCTTGGAAGGCAAGCTTTCAAGCACGGGCATCCTCACTGGAGTAGGATTGCGAGAGATACCCAAATCTCTCATGCAGTCGCATGAGATATTGGGTGACAATCAGGGCTTGAAATTGCGTTCAGATAATCGGGAATTCCTTAGAGGATCTCCCTTTCAAATTTGAGAGGGTGTCTCTGAGGAATCAAGGAGAAATCCCCTCTTGAATCTTCGTCGGAGTAGGACTCCTCCGCTGTAATGGTGGAGGGACCTAATTGCAAAGAATGACGAGGAAGATAGGGGGTTTCTGCAAGGTTTTCGAAAGCTAGGGGCATAAAAGTAATTGGGATGGACTGTTTTGCAAAGTAGGTTAAGGTGAGCTCCCCTTAAGTCCAAATTTTGATATAAACCTAATTTGGACCTTTTGTCTGGGCATTTTGCACAAAAACCCAATTTAGGGCAAATAATTGACTAGGACCCCTATTTAGGTCAAAATAGGTTCTAAAGGTCAAATTGAAGGTTCTAAACCCTAGAGGATATTTTCCCATGAATTTTAGAGGGTTTAGGTGAATTTTATCCTAACCAGAACCTTGTTGAATTAAGTGGGTCAATTTTAGGGTTACAAGAAGCCATTTAATTCCCAGATTTCACATTAGCCCTTTTCTGATTAAACGAATGCACTTTTTATCTTATTAAGATCATTTGACCTATGTTTAACCCCTGAGAAATCCCATTGTTGTACTGTAGTGATAAAATTACAATTTTATCCTTTGTTTCTTACCTTTCTTTCAGACTAATTATTCCTTGAGTTAAGCCCTTCATTTTATATGTAGGAGCTTTTATTCTCTTTTCTTAGGTCAAAATGAGCTAGTAAGGGCTCACGATGGTGTTCCCATCAAATTGCTTGGTAGAAGATCCTCGAAGATGAGAGGGGTCAGGGTCTTTTTATAGTGGAGGAGAAGAGGCTTTTCACACATGGGCAATTAATGACGTCCATAAACGTCGCTGAAGACCCACTGCAGACGTCGCTAAAGGTCCAGCTCATGCACTCCCCTCGTGTACATGCTGTTGCACTGCTGGTGCGTGCTCCACGCGCCTATGTTGCATGCTATGTGTTGCTAGTGCTGGCGTACTTGAGACCACCAAACCAAGGCCTTGACTTTGTTAAGTGGATAATTTTGCTGCTGAGGCGATGTGGAGCTTCTCTAGCTATTGGACCATCCAATGGCCTAGATCTATTGGCTGAAGAGAGTGGGGGGTAGCATTAGGTCTTGTGCGGCTTGCATGATGCTACATGGCATCATCTGGGCCATCCATCTTTAAATGCTTCTTGAAAGTGCTATGGATATCGGATTGGACCAATTTTCACACTGTTGGGTTGCAATCGTCGATCCGAATACATCGATACAGTTGGATTCTTCATTTGAAGTTCCAAAATGTATTGCCCTACCTCCTATCTACGATAATAAACAAATTACTATATAATTTAGGTAAATCATCTTAAATGCAATTTAATAAATGTTATGCATTATTCACAGTGCTAAATGTAATGTTAAGCTTGGGAATTAACATAAGTAGGCATTTTATCATGAATAAATGAATATTTATCATAGCCCCATGGATATCTTTTGCTAGTCCCTAGTAAAATTAACCTAAATGCTATTTATAACTGAAACTAGGAATCGATCACTTGAGCTTAAGTTCTTGTTAATAGGAGGAAATTTCTACTAAGAACCTAACCCACAAGGACTCAATAGCGCCTGGGTACCTGCCAAAATGCAGACTGCCTGAGTTCTTACCTTATTCTCTGTAGAAGCAAATATATACATATTTTTTCCTTTCCATCTTTTCTAAATTTTGTTTGGATTTTTTTGCATTTGAGAGTTTCGGGGTAACTTTTTACGGCTACCCAACCCACCCAAGACTCGAAAATGACTCTAACTGCTAAGCATCTCGTCGTGAAAAATGTGATAGACTCACTTAATGGCAATTAAAATGGACTTCGGGTTTCTACACCCTTGGGTGACCTGAAAAAGAAAATGCTTCCTAAAGGTGTATCTATCTGATCAGTAGCTTTCTCTCTACTTTTATTTTTGTGGGGTCAATGCAAGGGTGTACCCCATATATCTTTCTCCAGATTGTACTACTTTCCTGCTTCTTCCTGAGGTGTTTTGGAATTCTTGTGCATTTTATGAGTTGGGTTCTGGATAACGTACTAATAGACTGTTACCCACGACAACTTGCCAGCCATACTCATGTGGTGAAGTGTGGCTTTTCTTTTTTTCTTTTTCTCCTTTTTCTATTTTTTTCTATTTCTTTTTTTTTAAGTAGGTGGCTTTCCTGATCTAAGATTTACCTGAAGATAGTAGTAAAAGAGAATGGTCTTATAGCTGGGCTCTGAACAACCGACCAATGGGCTGTTACCTACGACAACTTGCCAGTCATACCACCCTAGAAGGTTCATTAGCTACCTAATTTCCGTTATAACTATCGAAGAGGGAGTCGGTGCAAAACGTGTGCAGATGCTTAGACTAAACGCCCCCCAAATCAGAGAGCGGGTTGATAAGTCGTATACTTATCACCCTACTTTATTGACCAGATTAACATAAATTAAGGTGGCAAGGACTCGAGAACTAGTCCATGTTTTAGTGGACACCCAAACTGATTAAATCCGAAGACCTAAAAACTCTAAGCATTCAGGTCCCTAACGTATCATTTCCTATAGTTGACAAGCTCCTAATGCCTAAGTTTTCTTTTCCTAATCTTTTTGTATTTTTTTTGAAAGCATAATAAATAGAAATTAGTTCAAGCTGACAATTTTGTACTCAGAACATAAGAGTTACATGTTATCACCCCCCTATGTCTATTTTGGACAATGTCCTCATTGAAAAATAAATTTATGCAAGGAAAGAAAACACCTGAGTTTCAACAGTGAATTCAATCAACTTGAATCCTCTAGGTTGCCTCCTTCGAAATGTTGAGTTTATTGCTTCCAGCTAGGCAAAGCTCCAGATTAACCCTCAATGAGGGTTACAACTTCCTTTGAGGGAACCTGGGCAAGAATGTGTTTTAATCTTTGACCATTAACTATAAAGGTCTGCCTAAACTTAGAATCAGTAATTTCTACTGCCCTGTTGTGAAAATGTTTGATCACTCAGTAAGGCCTCGTCCACTTGGATCTCAACTACCCAGGGAAGTGTTTAAGTCTCGGATAAAAAAGACAGACTTGCTGATTTAGCTCGAAGCTTTTTCTATAAATGTGTTTGTCGTGGACAGCTTTCATTTTCTCCTTATAAATTTTACTATTCTCATAAGCGTCTTGACGAATCTCCTCGAGCTCGGAGAGTTGGAGCTTCCTTTGAGTTCCAGCCATGTGGGAATCCATATTACACTACTTAACGATCTAGTATGCCCAGTGCTCCAACTTAATCAGAAGGTGACAAGCTTTGCCATAGACCAACCGATATGGTGACATGCCTATCGAGTTCTTATAAGTGGTCCTGTATGCCCAAAGGGCATCATCCAATCGTGTGGACCAATCCTTCCGGTCAAATCTCACAGTCTTTTGCAAAATATTCTTAATCTGCTTATTTAAGACCTCAATTTGCCCATTTGTTTGTTGGTGATATAGGGTGGCAATGTAGTGAGTGACTCCGTATTTCTTAAGTAAGGCACAAAACTGGGCATTGATGAAGTGACTCCCACCATCGCTGATCATGGACTTAGGTATCCCAAACCAGGAAAAGATATTCTTCTTAACAAAGTCCATGATGGCCTTATGATCACATTTCGGGGTAGGCACGACTCCGATCCACTTCGAGACATAGTCCACTGAGACTACTATATATTTGAAGCCATTTGATGGTGGGAAGGCACCCATGAAATCAATGTCCGAAACATCGAATATTCCGATGATAAGAATGGGTTGTAGAGGCATCATATCTTTCTTGTTCATGGTCCCTAGGGTCTGGCATCTACTGTAGGTTTTTGCAAAATTATGTGCATCCTTGAATAGTGATGGACAAAAAAAATTGGACTGCAAAACTTTTGCAACCGTCTGCTTCCCAAGAAGTGGCCACCACAGGCTTGGTCATGATAGAAGGATAGCACACTTTAAACCTCCTTTTCAGGCATACATCTCCTAATAATTTGATTAGCACAAAGTCTAAATAGCATTGGATCATCCTAGAAATAATGTTTGGCCTCAACCAAGAACTTGTCCTACTGCTATCTTGACCAGCAGTGCAAAATCTGGCCTACCACTAAATAATTAAGTTTGCATACCAGGGGAGACTCTTTCCATGCACAGCTAGAATTTATTCATCAGGAAATGTGTCAGTTAAGGGCAGTGAAGGTCCAATACACTCTGGGTGAAGTCTGGATAAGTCCACTACAACATTCTCAGGTCTGGCCTTATTGCGTATTTCCAAGTCAAATTCCTGCAGGAACAGATCCATCTGATCAACCTGAGTTTAGCATCTTTTTTGGCTAACAAGTGCCGAATAATCGAGTGATCAATGTGAATGATCACATGTGATCCTATAAGGTATGATCGAAACTTTTCTAATCCAAAAACTACGTCGAACAACTCCTTTTTTGTGACAATGTAATTCCATTGAGCCTTATCCAAAGTTTTGCTCGGATAGTAGATACCACATGTTTCTTCTCTCGTCTTTGTCCTAGAACTGCTCCAAAAGCAAAGTCTGATGCATCACATTATCTCAAAGTCTTGGGACTAGTCTGGGGTTGTAAAATAGGTGCAATCGAGACTGTATCCCTTAAGGTGGTGTAGGCTTTTGTTGAACTTATTTTTATGAAGCTACGCTAACGTGTTTGGTTTTGGAAAACCCATCATTGTAGTTCGAAAGCGAAGGATTCGTGTTCAACAAATAAAATTTATACCGAAATTAAAATTCCGGGTCGAACACAGGGAGGCGAACATTTGATTTAAAAACTTCGCGTTTCTTTTTATTTTGTCACAAAGAAATTCAATTTAAACTATCTAAGTATCTACAACAAATAAAAGAGAGAGAGGGAGTAAGAGAGAGAGAAGGAATACTATACATGGAAATCAAAATGAGATGTAGAATAGACAAGGATTTTATCATAAAAGAGTTCTTTCGTTACAACTAGAAAACATAAAACAATTACTCTAGAAAGCATTAAAAGAATGGAGGGAGAAATGTCCTCCTCGACGATCGCTCGGAGGACGAATAGACTACTCTAGAAAGCAGTAAATCTATACTAGAAAGCAGTAAAAAGAATAGGGAGAGAGAATCCTCCTCGACGGTCGCTTGGAGGACGAGCCGGACGGGACGACGCCTGGACGAAGGAGAACGAAGCGGGACGAAGGAGGACAAAGCAGAAGAACGGGAACGAAGCAGCACGCCGTCGTCGTCGCGGGATCCACTTCCGAAGGGGGACAAAAATTTGGACTTTATCTCGCGAGAAGCATCCCGGGTGTGGGACAAGCTTCTCTTGAGCTTTGGAGAGGTAGAGAGGAGAAGGAAGGGATGAAAATTTCGTATGGAGGGGGTCTCCTTTTATAGTTGCAAGGAGTGGGGGCAAAATGGACATTACATCTTCAAAATAATAAATAAGGGGTCTTTAGTGACGGATAAAACCGTCGCTAAAGCCCCGCCGTCGCCGTCGCCGCCGCGCCCACGCGCGCCCGCTCGGCTGGCCGCGCGCGTAACGCATACGCACGTCCGCGTCGTCTCAGCCGTCCGATCGCGAGATCGGACGGCTTAGAACGCGTCCGCGCCCGCTGCGTAGCGCACCGCCCGCGTGTGATCGCGTGCCCACCAGAGCGTCCAATTGCGCGTCGGCGCTTTCGGGCGAGCGCGGCCGTTGGATCTTCATCTGACGCTCGTGCGCGCCCGCTCGCCCGCGCCTTCCACCCCCTCACCGCGGCTCGAACCCGCGACCTCCGCTTTGCCCGCAGCTGCGTCGCCTCTGCGCTACGTGGGCGAAATGGTCGCGCGGACGTTTTTAAACCCGAGCGACCGCAGCCGTTGGATCGAGATCCAACGGCGGAGAGGAGACGGTGCGCGGTCTTCACAAGACTCCTGCGGACGATTGGGCGGCTGGGATGGCACCACGTGGCGCTATCTTGGCCGTCCATCTTCTGGAAGTTGTAGATGGTGCCACGGATGTCGGATTGACTCGATTTTTGTGTCGTTCGGCTGCGATCGTCGATCCGAATTCATCCGTGTGGTCGGATTTTCCATCTAAGGTGCGGATTTACACCATCCTGGCCCTTGATCTTCTAGGGTTCCCCGGTCTCTATCTGATGCTACGGATGCCTGATTAGGGCGATCTTGGAGTCGTTGAACTCCAATCGTCGCCCTGATCATATCCATACGGTTGGATCTTTGATCCGAGGCCCCGATAAAATATTTTCCCTGTCCAAGCACATAAAAGGAGACAATTAACCTCCATTTTATTCAAACTACTCTAAATGCAAGATGATGCATGTAATGCAATATTTATATCATGAAATGCAATCCTATGCTTAAGAACATGCATAAATAGACATTTTAAGTACTGTAAATGTGTTTACATCAGCTTTGATGCAATCAAGTGTCATGTCAAAATGTACATCATTGGCTATAAGGTCAGTCAAGGGCTTGGATAGCTTGGAAAAATCTTTTATGAACCTTCAATAGAAGCTAACATGTCCTAGGAAAGATCTAATTTGTTTGACCATGCTAAAAGGTATAAGTTTGGAAATTAAATCAACTTTAGCTCAGTCAACTTCTATGCCCCTATGCAAGACGATGTGATCGAGGATAATCCCTTCTTGAATCATAAAATGGCTCTTTTCCCAGCCTAAAACCAGGTTGATCTCAATACATTGTTTCAGGATTTTCTAGGTTACTAAGACAATGTTCGAATGAGTCTCCACAAACGAAGAAATCATCCACAAAGACTTCTAAGTATTCGCCCACCATCTCTGAAAAGATGGCTAACATGCAACACTGAAAGGTAGTAGCAGCGTTGCATAACTCGAATGGCATACGGCAGAATGCAAACATGCCATACAAGCAAGTGAACGTGGTCTTCTCTTGATCTTCTGGTGCAATAGCAACCTAGTTATATCCTGAATATCCATTTAGGAAGCAAAAATATTTCCACCCTGCCAATTGTTTGAGAATCTGGTCAATGAAGGGCAGGGGGAAATGGTCCTTCTTAGTGGCTTCATTAAGCTTCCTATAGTCAATACGCACCTGCCATGTGGTAGTGGTGCAGGTGGGGATGGAATCGCCCTAGTCATTTGTGACCACGGTGAGCCCGACCTTCTTTGGTACCACTTGTGTAGGGCTCACCCAGGTGCTGTCGAAAATTAGATAGATGATTTTCGCATCGAGCCACTTAATTATTTCTTTTTTCACAACCTCTCGCATGTTTGGGATCAATCGCCTTTGCATCTGGCGAGAAGGTCGAGCCCCATCTTCAAAATGAATTTTGTGTGTACAATAGCTAGGGCTAATTCCTCTTAGGTCAGAAGTTGTCCACCCAATTGCTACTCGATGCTCAGAAAGTGTTGTAGTCAACCTAAGTTCTTGTTCCCTAGTTAGGTGTGCATTGATAATCATAGGGAAAGTATGATCAGGTCCTAGGAAGACATACTTGAGGTTATTGGGCAAATGTTTTAGTTCAGGTGCAGGTGGTACAATGTTTAATGGGTAAGGGAAGGGAGGGAGTTGAGTGACATCAATCTCCTCAAATAGAGGTTGTCAGTAATAATCAGTTCTACAAATTTCTGCAACCTCTAGAGATTGGGATGGGTCAGGGTAGTCTAAAGCTGGTTCAGTCAGATGGTCCTCTAAAGAGCTTATAATCAGGCATTCTTCAACCAAAGTTTCCACGAGATTGCATTCCTCGACCCAACCGCAATCAAAAGACTTAGTTGCCTTGAAGATATCCAATTGCATCATCTTATCTCAAAGGCAATTTCCACACATCCCATGTCGCAGTCAATGTTAGCCTTGGCCGTAGCCAAAACAGGCCTGCCTAGGATTATGGGCGTATTTTATAATTGTTTAGGGACCTCCATGTTAAGGACTAAGAAGTCAATCAAGAAGTAGAAGTCCTTAACCTAAACAATTACATCCTCAACTACCCCTTTTGGGGTTTCACAGATCGATCGGCTAGTTGGATGGTCACAGGTGTAGGCTTTAATTCTCCAAATCTGAACTGATGATAAAGGGTAGTCGAAATCAAGTTTATTGAAGCACCTAAATCCAAGAGCACTCTGTCTAAAGTCAAATCACCGATATTACATGAGATCAAAGGTGCACCAGGGTCAGTCCTTTTAGGAGGTAGGTGATGACTCTACAATGTTCAGTGTTAATATTATCAATTAGAGTCAATTTCGAGGGTACTTATGCGGTAATGACAAATTATAATGGGCTTGGGAGCATTGCATGCATATTGCGTGATCTTTACATTTTAATCACTTAGAATCAATGTTTAATGACCATGTGCACAAGTCTAATTTGAAATAGGTCTCATATGAGTAATTAGACCATACGAATGGATCCGGATCCGCAAATAGAGTCCAACGGACTCGAAATCACTTCGATCTGATCCCTGTAGCTCCCACAACAAGCTCGAGAAAGATCAATGGCCAGGGGGCAATGCAACATCCTTACGGGCTTTGGATGAAAAATCTGACCGTATGGATGGATCTGGAGCAACAATCGCAGTCCGACAACGTGGGAATCATTGCGATCCAAGCACTATGGCATCTCCTATAACAGAAAGAAGATGGACAACCTAGATGGCACCACCTGGCGCCATTTGGGCCGCCCAACGTCGGACATGAATGCCTAGCACCAGCTCCTCTTCATCCTCATCATCAAATCTCGACTGTTGGATCAAGATCCAACAGCCGAGAAGCTACCTCCACCTCACCACGGAAATTCAAAAACTCCACACAAAGGCCCTCGTGGCACATTGGTGGACATGCCCACTCCTAAAGAGAGGGCACGGATTCAAATCCCTGCGACCACCTTGATTAGCAATTTGAAGCGATAGTGTAGCAATTGTAGCAGCGGCAGTGTAGCAAGGCACATGTGCGCTCACACGCGAGGAGCAGCAGTAGCGCACAAGCACGTGCGCATGGCACAATGCATGCCAGCACGTGCGCATGGCACAATGCATGCCAGCACATGCGCATGCAGTAGAGCGACAGGGAACACAAACACGTGAGGCGCATGCCAGTGGGGTGCATGGGCGAGGACTATTGCGACGCTTGCAGCAGGTCTTCAGCAACGTCTTTGAATGTCACTGTTGACCAGAGGACAAATTTGAGCCTTCTCCTCAACTATAAAAAGGGACCTATCCCTCCCATTTGCATCAATGTTCTACCTAGGCAACTCCACCACTCCTTAGAGCTCCAAGCAAGGTTTTGAAGATGCCAAGATGCCTACGGAAGCACTTCCACCACTGTAGCTACCTCGCATCTCCACTTAGCTAGTTTTTGGCTTATTATTATGTTGCTTAATCTTTCATCTGCCATTGTAGTTGTAGAACTGAATCATTTACGTAATATATGCTCTATTCTAATATCATATTTCTCTTCCGTGGTTAGATATTCTCGCATCATCATAATGATTTTCTAACCCTATCTCTCTATCTCCCTCTCTCTCTCCCTTTCTCATTCTATCTGGTTTGCAAGTGAAACAAACGAGGAATCTTTATGACACAAAGCGAGTGTAACGACCCAATTCCCGAATCCCTACGAGACACGAGAATCGGACCGACTCGACTAATCCCAAGATTCAGTCGTCCAACAAGAAGTAACCAAAAGAACAGTAAAATAAACCACATTCACCATGTATATAACTAGCAGTAACAAAATACAGTAGTAAAGAAAGGAAATACTACAGTATGCACCACCACAACAGAAGGAAAATATACATAGCATAAGGTTTTCAATAAAGAAAGTACAGGGAGTAACAAAAACTACTCACTACAGTGGAAGAAAAGTACGGAAGTACTATTGGTAACCATATTGGACCCTACTAGGCCCAGCGTCCTCTGCAGCCGCTGACTCTGGCTGCTCAACACCTGGTCCTGAAAAAGTAACGAGGGTGACACGTCAGCGAAACGCTGAGTAGAGTGGCAACTTAAAAGCTAAAGAAGTAGTAAAGTGTACAGTAGCTGTTATATTTTACTTTTTTTATTTATGTCTTTCTATTTATTCACTATTGATTTATTTCTCAGATCCTTCTCTTGATCTTCAATGTTCCTCATGGGAACGATCTTGATTGCAATCTTTTCTGAAAAGTAGAAGTAACACGTGGTGCTCTCCTGGCCGGGAGAGTCCCCCATGGTTGTCCTACCCTCAGTCAACCACCACAAGGTTGCTGACAGATGTAACGGTGACTACGGCACACGTGATAAGCACACGGGTAGCTACCCCACACTGGCACGCGGTCAGTCGTTTCCGTTAACGGGTGCACCCAAAGCACAACACAGAACCAATATAGGGCAGAGCCCTCTCAGTAACAGGGGTCCAACCCCTCCACAGTCCGCACACCCTCGCCTGACTACCCTGGTTTGCCCAGTGGGCCTAACAAGTCGGTGCAGGAGAGCTAGTAGAACCCCGGGGCCCGTGGGGCAGCTAGTGCTCTCCCTACACTAGTATCTCTCCTCGGTACTACGTACACGAGGGCCAGCAAGTCGGCGTAAAGTGGCCAAACCCACCCCGGTCTCAACCTGAGGGCGGCAAGATCCCCTCTACACTAAGAGGTAATACGTGCTCTCTTTGGTTCCACGTACCCAAGAGACAACACACTTCCACGTTTTACTTTCTCAGTTCCATTCCATTCTCTTTCCAGGAGTTCTACTCCTAATTCCCCATGGGGTTCATGTTCTTTTTATTTGGCCATTTTGGGTTTCACCGTTCCAGCATTATATTTATATAACCCATGTTCTTAATCATATTTATTCATCCATAAAGGCAGCTATTAATCAATTTACAAGCAGTTATCATTTCC
Source organism: Thalassia testudinum (assembly GCA_037157565.1). Classification (NCBI taxonomy): domain Eukaryota; kingdom Viridiplantae; phylum Streptophyta; class Magnoliopsida; order Alismatales; family Hydrocharitaceae; genus Thalassia; species Thalassia testudinum. Next base: position 121,200,036 of record JAZHRO010000014.1, on the reverse strand, counting down.
TTTCTACTTTTCCAAGACTGCAATATTTATATATTCCACTAGTTTTCCAGTCCTAGGATTCATGCCGTACCCTAGGATCTATCATTTAAATCTAGTTTTCCAATCCTAGGATTCATGCATTACCCTAGGATATATCATTCAATCTAATTTCACAGTCCTAGGGTTCATGCAATGTCCTAGACTCTATTAATTGCTTCATAATTGTAACAAGTTTTGTTAAATAAATTAAAAAGCCACTCTACCAGCAAAATCGGGAGTACTGGAGGCGTGGTCGGCAATCCCGCGCACCTCCGCAATCCCCAAGACTGCAATGGAACGGGGTCCTAACACAAGGATCAATCACAAGGTATTTCTCATAACAGTACATAATTATTGTAAATGGATAAAGGAATTAATTCTGGAAAGAACACAACTCAAAACGCGGAAAACGGACTCCAAACGGGCCCTAAACGGGTCAAAAATGACGAATCTGTCCAAAATCAGACGTCTGGAACCTCTTCCAGACATCTTAAAAGGTGGATCAGGTCGTACCTCAGTTTGTACAATTCTTCAGACATCCAGAAGCCTGCTGGATCGTCTGAAGTCAGTTTCCAGACGTCCGATTGTCACCCTGGACGTCTGGAGGTCCTCTTCGTCGTCTGGTACTGTGGCCAGACGTCTGATCCGCGTGGGATGGCGAGCCCTCGCACCCTCCCGAACAACACCTGCGCACACACTCAACCGCTCTCATCACAAAAAGGATCAGAGAATGCGGCAGACGGCTGCATGGCTGTACACACGTTAAAGGAAGAAGAGGAAAAATATTGTACCTGTCAGACGTCTGGATCTTCCTCCAGACGTCCTACGCGTCGTCTGGACGTAAGTCCAGACGTCTGATTCTGGGAAATTTTCCCAGAATCAGCACTCGATTCATCCTCCGCCCGCAACGCATAGCCGCGCCACGCCACGTCCGCCTGCTGCCCGAGCTGCAGCAGCTCCTCCGCGACACCCCACAACTGCTGTTCCCCCCACCGGCCTGCTCTAGCTGCCCTGGCAAGCTCTCACCTCCGCGGTCGAGCTTCTTCTTCCTCTCGCAACACTCCCTCCCACACGCCCGCTGCAGCCGCTGCTGCGCCCTCGCTCGCTTGCTCGCTCGCAGGGAGAAGGAAAAGAGAAGACGGTGGAGTGGGGGTGAGGGAGAGGGGGAGCGCTCTTATAGGGCAACCGCGGGAAGAGAGAGAAGGAAAGCGGTGCTTGCAGGGAGAGAAAACGAAGGCTGTGGGTTCAGCCTGCATGCGCAGGCATGCAAATGCGAACCCGTACACGAAAAAAATTTATTACCAGATGTCTGGGAAGGGTTCCAGACTTCTGGGACACTTCCCAGACGTCTTAAACTGCTTCTGACGCCCATGATCGTAACAATATAACAAACTCAAAGGAAGTTTCATCCCCGAAACTTGCGCTAACTAGGGTGCGGGAAAGAACAAAATATATACACAACAAACTCAAAGAGGACCGAAGCCGGTCCGAAAAGACATACCCGCGAAAAGCTCCGGGTACCTCTCCCGCATTGCCGCCTCAGGCTCCCAGGTAGCCTCCTCGTACCGCTGGCTCCTCCACAAAACCTTCACCAGGGGTACTTGCTTTCATCTCAGACTGCAGACGGCTCTGTCAAGAATCTACACAGGCCGCTCGGGGTAGGTCAGGTCGTCGCTCACCTCGACGCTCTCGTGACTCAGGACGTGACTGGGATTGGCGACGTACTTCCTGAGGTTGGACACGTGGAACACGTCGTGCACACCAGAAAGTTGAGGAGGGAGGGCATGTCCGTAAGCAACAGGTCCAACCCGCTCCAGGACCTCAAAGGGCCCCACGGACCTCTGCACGAGCTTCCCTCTCACCCCAAACCGCTGCAGGTGCTTCATGGGCGAAACACGAAGGAAGACGTGGTCCCCAACCTCAAACTGCACCTTTCTGCATCTTCGATCTGCGTAGCTCTTCTGCCTGCTCCTAACAGTGCGGAGTCGCCTGTGAATCTACTCGACTACCTCCTGACTCTGCCGGATCAACCTGGGGCCAACCTCCCACTTGGTCCCCACCTCAGCCAAACTCAAGGGTACCGTACATCTCCATCCGTACAGAGCCTCGTAGGGAGCCATGCCGATGCTCGAGTGATAACTGTTGTTGTATGCAAACTCCGCCAGGGGCAAGTGCTCCTCCCAAGAGCCCCTCCAGTCCAGTACACAAGCACACAAAAGGTCCTTAAGTGTCTGTATCGTGCGCTCAGACTGTCCGTCCGCCTGGGGGTGGTAAGCTGTACTGAATCTCAACCGCGTCCCCAGGGCCTGCTGAAACTCAACCCAAAACTGGGATGTAAAGCTGGTATCCCGCTCGGATACGATCTCCCGTAGAACTCCATGTAGACGTACCACATTGCGAATATACCTCTTTGCCAACTATGCTGGTCCCCAAGTGACTCGTATCGATAAGAATCGTGCCATCTCCGTCAATCTATCCACGATTACCCAGACTGCGTCGTGTCCTCGCTGGGTAACAGGTAAGTGATAAACGCCAGTTTATCATCATTCTTATGCATTAAAACAAACCTAGCTCTTAGGATTTTACTCCGTAAATGGGTTTTTGGGCTGCAATTAGGCATAAATTAGGTTGGGCATGCATTGCATCTTTTATTTGTCTTTTTAATATGTTTTTGTGAGTGTTAGGGATGCACAGATATGCAGATCCTTAAAACCCTAGCACTCAAGAAGGCAAATGGTGAAGGAGAAGCCCAGACTAGTTGGAACTCAGCTCGATCCAACTCACCACAGTTGGAACCTAGCTCACTTGAACTAAGGTTAGCTCATCCCAGCTCCATTCAGCTAATCTCAGCTGAATGGTAGCTCAAGAGAGTTCATCTTAGCTCACCCTAGCTCAAGTCAGCTCAGATCCAACTCAATTTAGCTGTCTAGTTCATCTCAGCTCCCACTAGTTCACAGGGAGCTCTAGCTAGCTCAGCTGAGTTGACAGGAGTTCACCCCAGCTCAGATCCAGCTACATCCAGCTCCACTCAACTCCAGCCAGCTGAAGAAGAACTCATCCCATCTCAGGAAGCTCAAGTCCAGCTCCTGGGGACTTAGCTTAGCTCAGCTCAGTTGAGCTAAGCTACCTTAGCTGCCTCAACCAGCTTGATTCTCCCCGGGAGCATCAGACCTAGCTCACCTCAGCTCATTTTGGTAGAAGCTAGCTTACCTTAGCTCGGCTTAGTAGCTAGCAAAGAACAAGCAAGCTAAGCCAGGTAGAATAGCTCCATGCCAGCCTCTTAAGCAGAAGCCAGCTCCAATTTCAGCTCCAGACTTCTCCTCCTCAGCTCCTCCCTCCAAACTCTAGCTCCAACACCTTCTCCTCTACTCCTCCATTAGCTAATCTAGCTTAGCTTAGCTTAGCTATGCTCCAACTTCCTTGGCTTGTACCACCCCAAAAACCCACCTAACAACTCCACCCAACTAGCTCCACCTAAGCTCCACATAAGCTAACCTACTTGGCACCAACCTAACCTACCCACCACCTCCAAAAGACACCTAAAAGTGGCACCAAAAACTACCCTAACCACCCCCTTAATGGCACCACTTTTCCCTCCAAAATCCCCCCTCGTCTCCACCACACAATTTCCCTTGAATTCATCTCCACCATCCACCTAACCCCCCTTCTAGAAGACCCCATGTTGGCGCCAACATGGTGGTGTCTCTCCACCACCAAAAGACACCAACACCACCATAGCTACCCCCTTTAACACCCCTTGGGTTGGCGCCAACTCTCATTAGCCATAGGATCACCAACCACCTCCATTCTTCCATCCTAGCCCTCCATTTCAAGGGGCACCTTAACCCCCCATCCTACCCTATAAAAAGACCACTACCCACCACCATTCAAGTCATCCTTGGCTAGCAATTTCACTCTCATATTCCACCAAGAAGCCCACGTCCAAGAGAGAAGAAGAAGAAGAAGATTAGGGGGATATTCTGTCCCCTTGGTGCCTTCCCCTCTTCCCTTCTCTCTTGGGTCACGCCAGCCAAAGGAGAAGCCAGGAAAGGAAGATCTTGGAGGAGATCTTGAAGGTGGTCACGCCACCTTGGAGGAGTGTTTGAGGGTGGTGCACGCCCACCCCTTGGAGAGAGCATTGAAGGTGGAAGCTTCCACCTTGGAGGAGCTCTCAAGGAAGGAGAAGAAGGAGGCTCTCTTTTCAAGCCAAGGAGCAGCTAGGCTTGGAGCAAGAAGACTCCCTTCTTCACCATTTTTTCAAGAGGATTTGTGTTTCTTTTCTTGCTTTTATATTGTTTAATTCTAGTAGAAGCATTCCTCTACTTGTCCTTCAAAAGAACACTCATTCTACTCAATCAAATTGCCTTCTTTTAGCTTTTTATTGCAGTTGTTTTTTGTTCTAGCACTTGTTTCACTTCTTCTTCCTAATTACCCTAGGCCTCCACTTACCTAGAGTGAGCTTAGGAAAAAGATATTTCTATCTTTTAGATTTTAGTTAATCATTTGTAGGTGTTAGTTCTTTTCGCTACAATCTGCAGTTTGCCCTCGTCTTTTCAAAATACAAAAAAATTACATATTGAAAAATATCGAAAAGAAAGTTGAGATCTATCTGTAAGAAAGAGGACTAATTTTGCAATTTTTGCCTCCTTGGACGACCCTAGATACTCTCCTATCTAGGATATAAATTTAAAAGCGAAAGCAGATTTGCATGTTACAACGACGTTAAAAACCTACTTTTACAAATCACGCGTATTTCGTTATCACTTTTTGGCGCCGTTGCCGGGGAGGCACGGCTTGGCATTAATTAATTTTCTCTTGCTTGAAGTGGATCTCATCCCCTTCTCTTCCTTTCTTTTGTATGTGCAGGAACTACAACGGGAAAGGTGGGAATCTGGAAGCGAGAGCTCAAAGTTCCTTTTCTTCCCGTGAAATTCAGGTTGGTTCCTCTTTCTGGTCACATAATTAATTAAAACTACCGAAAATATATTAAACTTGGCTTTCAGGATCCCAAAAAAACTTAATTAAGTGGAGTGGTGCATTATAAAATCCATTGTTTGCTTGTATGCTTCTTTAACACCACTCCATTGCAAGTATTGATGTTCTGTTTTTCGGGTCCAGATTTCCATCCGGAATTGAAAAATCGATTCCTAACATCACAGGCCTCCTAAAATCATAACATTTCATAGAGTGATTCCCAAATAAGTTTGGAACATCTATTCTAAATTTCAGATCAATTGGATTTGTATTTAATTTTTAAAAATTTGTGGATTGCAGAGGGGTCACACACTTTAATCTTCCTATTTTGCTACGGTCCACGAATTTTTAGAATTTTTATGCTCATCCAATTTTTCTGAATTTTAGCTTTTTGGAATCCTTGTGAAATTTTACACGTCATATAAAATAACAAAAATTTTCTGAGGTCGGTGGTAATACTAAAAAGTCCACAATACCCACGGGTATCATTTCTGGACTTTGACACCAGTACAATTAAAAATTTTAAATAATTATCAAAAAAATTCCTAAAATCTTAAAAAAATATTTTTTGGAATCCTTGTTTGATTTTATTCAAAGTAGTGATGTTGTTTGACTTTTTTGGACCACTACTTAATTCTGAAAGCCTAAAAATAATTCATTGGTAGTAAAATTTCTGTCTTAGGGATAATTGGCTTAGGGTTTCTTCTTTCTTTTTAGAGACTCAATTAAAAGGAAATATATAATCACCCGTACAACTTGTTTTCCATTGATTGTGGATTTTCAAACTTGTTTGAAAATTTAATTAGAAAAACCCTAAAACACATTTGATTAAATTGAATCCTAAAAGACATAAATACAAGAAAATTGTGTGACAACTTGATTTTCATTGGAGCCACTCTCCAATTCCTGCACACACACAAAAAAAATCAAAATAATAGGGCAACATCCCAATAAACGCCCTCCACATTCCGTATGCACTATAGCATCCTAGACCTAATTAAAATTGGTTGCAACTTGACCCCTAAGGCTTTATTAACATAGGCTTGCTATTTAGGTCTTAGGTTTTCTTTAGTTAATACCAATTCTGTCATCTATATTTGGTGTTCAGGCTGAGGGACCGTGTCAAACGACCTGGCGTGGGTTTGTACAAGCACCTGGGGTCTTCCCTGGGAAACGTTTGGGCCCAAACCTCCCTTTAAGCAACTTGGCTAGATTTGTTGATAGAACAGGTATTCACTATTGACTACTTATTTCCTACATAGACCAAGTCTTAGGTTTATTATTAGGGAGTCACATTTAAGTAAGGTCTAGATTTGTTTGTTTGAATTGCACACTTTCTCTCATCTCTTTCTCTTCTCCTCTCCTCCAATTCTTCCAAATAGTGCATGCACGGGCGACGGTCCCAAAAACCACACCTCGAGGGACCATCTGATTTTGCCCCCCACAGCAAGAAATCATTGTTTTCTTCTCCCTCGTCTTCTAAAAAAATGGAAAACCCAGGAGGCCATCAAAAAAATTCTGCTTCCACTTCTAACCCGTCAGCCGACCCACAAGCTGACTCCACCCTTCCTCACCTTCCTAACTTGGAGCAACCAGAAATACCAGCAGGGCCAGGTGGCCCTCCAATTATAACCCATAATACAAATCCCTTTGCATTAATGGTCGACCATTTGGCTCAACTATAACAAAATCAACAAGATCTAGCTAGGATTGTCACGAACCTAGCTAATCAAGGATAAAATCCACCACCTCGCCAACAGCCTGTCGTTCCTCTTAAGGATTTCTATGATCCTTCCAATTATGAGGAAAGACCAGGGGTGGTCATACCACAAGGGGATTTCGAAATCAAACCCGCCATTCTAAACCTTATCAAACATTTTCATGGTCTTCCAAGAGAGGACCCTTTTTGTCATCTCGAGGAATTAACTGTCCTCGCTCAAACCACTCGTTCCCACAATGTGCAGGAAGACATGTGGTTAATGAGACTCTTTCCTCTCTCTCTTAAAGACAAAGCATCGCATTGGCTTAGAACAGTTGGGCATCCTATTACCACCTGGCCCCAATTAAAAAGTGCTTTTCTTAAAAGAAGTTTTCCGATCGGTCGAACAAATGCATTAAGAAGATCTATAGCGACCTTTCAACAAAAAATTGGTGAACCCCTCCACGAAGCCTGGGAAAGATTTCAGGAACTTCTAAGAAGTTGTCCCCACCATGAAATTCCACAATGGCAGTTAGTGCAGATCTTCTATCACGGATTACAAGATCAATTAAAACGATTTGTGGATGCCTCTTGTGGGGGCAATTTTCTTAACAAAGACGTCGAAAGTGCCTATCTTCTTTTTGAAGAAATGAGTGAAAACTCATTTAACATGACTTCAATGGACACTTTTGGCAGATCGCAAAACCCTAGACACGGAGTCCATGAAATTGACTCCAAATCCACCTTTGTTCTAGTCACACAAGATGATTTATATATGTTAGCTCAACGACTGGACCAGATGCAAATTCACCAAAAGAAAATGGAAGAAAAACTCACAAACAAACAAGCTCCACACATCCACTCTCCACACACTAACCCCCCACACATTCTCCGAAGAGAAAATCTACACAATATCGATGCCACATCTGCTGGCCAGCAATTTCCAGCTGATTTCCCGCAAGATTTGACTGGGAATTTTGACCAAAATATTTTTGATTCCACCTCGGAAAATATTTACGCTCTTCAGGAGCAATTTAGAAACCCCTCCAACACTTCCAATCAAAATTGGAAGACTAACCCGAATCACTCCTGGAAAAACCCAAATGAGATTCCTTTTCCCAAACAGAACTATTTTGGGAATTATGGGCAACCTTTGTATCAACCTGGACCATCCCAGGATGATATTAATAATCAGGTCATGAAGACTCTGCAAGGAATGCAGACTCAAATGATAGAAGTAACCCGCATGATTACCAATTTACAACACCAAGTTAAGGTTACTCCTGATCATCGACCTATTGGGAATTTACCATCCCAACCCATGCCCAACCCAAAAAATCAAAGGAATCAATTCCAAGGTGGATATCCCAGTCAACCTATTCAGCCAGCACCTCAGCATCCGCCGAGTTTCAATAACAGCCAGGCACCCCGTCCTCATCCTAGAAACAACCAAACTGTAAATGCAGTTACCTTGAGGAATGGGAAAACCACTCACAATACCCTGCCTGTTAAAGAAACCCGCTCTAATGACTCACAGATTAACTCTTCCCCTCCTATTGTTCAGGAACCAATTCATGCAAAACAGGGCAACCCTGCCCCATTTCCACAAGCCCTCCACTCTTCAAAAAAGAAAAAGGCAAAATCCGAGCCCACTGAGAAGGAACTAATGGATTTATTTGGGCAAGTAGAAATTAATATCCCTATCCTAGATGCCATTAAGTATATCCCTACCTATGCAAAATTTTTAAAAGATTTATGTACTCCAAAAAGGCAGCCAAAAAATTTAGGAAAGGTAATTCTTCCAGAGACAGTCAGCTCAGTTGTGCAGAGCCGACTGCCTCTTAAGAGAAAAGATCCCGGTGCCCCCCTAATCCAAGTTATCATTAATGATACCTCATTTGATCGCGCTCTGTTGGATCTTGGTGCCTCAATTAATCTTATCCCCACAGTTATTTTTGAGGAATTTAAGATCGGTGAATTGAAGCCTGTTGAGGCTACTCTCCAATTAGTCGACCGATCTACGATTAAACCAAGGGGAATTGTTGAAGATGTTCTTGTCCGGGTCAAAAATTGTCTATTCGCAGTAGACTTTTTAGTCTTGGACATAGAGGTACCTGAAGCACTTAAGTTTGCCCCCATTATTCTTGGAAGACCATTCTTAGTCACCGCCCGCGTCAATATTGATTGTGATTCCGGAAAGATGAAGATCATGTGTGGCGGTGAATCTGTAACCCTAGACATTTTTCAAGCCTCTAGGCGATTCCAAGAACCAGATTTCTTTGATGATTCGGATTCAGAAATAGAAAACATTGTGGAGGAAACATTGCAAATTTCCCAATTAGGTTCCTGTTTTGCTGTAAATACGGTTCCTGAACAATCCACTTTTTCTCACCCTTCCACCTCAACCACACGACTAGCTAACATTCCAGCTGACCCTTTCACTCTCACCTCACCTCTAACCCACAAAGCAGAAACTCTTTCGGAACCGGGCCTACAATTGGAATTAAAACCTTTGCCCGATTCCCTTAAATATGTCTTCCTGGGTCCAAATCAGACCCTGCCCCTGATTATAAATTCTGGACTCACCGGGGCACAGGAGCACAAACTTCTCCAGGTTTTGAGTAAATATCGAAAAGCTATTGGCTGGACCCTTTCTGATCTTAAAGGCATTCATCCGTCCTATTGTACGCATCGTATATATTTAGAGGACGATTCTCGCCCCTCCCGCCAACCACAAAGGTGCTTGAATCCTAGTATGCAGGAGGTGGTAAAAAAGGAGATTAATAAGTGGCTGGATGCTGATATCATCTACCCCATTTCTGATAGCTCCTGGGTTAGTCCAACTCAAGTTGTCCCTAAAAAGGCTGGACTAACAGTTGTCACCGATGAAAATGGGGAAAATATAGCCACTCGAGCCGCTTCTTCTTGGTGCATGTGTATAGCTTACTGAAAATTAAACACTGCCACCAAGAAGGATCATTTCCCGCTCCCTTTTATTGATCAAATCTTGGAGCGGTTAGCCAGACGAGAATTTTACTATTTTTTGGACGGTTATTCTGGCTATAATCAAGTAGCAGTTCATCCTGAGGACCAGGATAAAACAACTTTCACCTGCCCCTTCGTAACCTTTGCTTTCCGAAGAATGCCCTTCGGTCTGTGCAACGCTCCTGCAACTTTTCAAAGGTGCATGCTTGCAATTTTTTCAGACCTGGTAGGTGAATGTTTAGAAGTCTTTATGGATGACTTCTCTGTTTTTGGAGATTCTTTTGACCATTGCCTCAAAAATCTTGAAAGAACTCTCCAAAAGTGCATAGAAGTTGATCTGGTCCTCAGCTGGGAAAAAAGTCATTTCATGGTCCAAGAAGGTATTGTCTTGGGCCATGTTATTTCAAAACAAGGAATCACGGTAGATAAAGCAAAAATAGATGCTATATCTAAGCTCCCATCGCCTACTACTGTCAAACAGATCAGATCCTTTTTGGGTCATGTGGGTTTCTACCGTCGATTCATACAAAACTTTTCCCAAATCTCCAAGCCTTTAAGTCAGCTTCTCACTAAAGACCAGCCATTTGATTTTAATAATACGTGCCTGGAGAGTTTTTTGAGGTTAAAGAAAGAGGTTACTGAGGCGCCAATATTGCAGGGACCTAATTGGAATAGTCCCTTTGAATTAATGACAGATGCCTCAGATTTTGCTGTAGGGGCCGTTCTAGGGCAAAGAATTGGCAAGAAGCCCGTTGTGATCTATTATGCTAGCAAAACCCTTGACGATGCACAACGGAATTACACGGTTACTGAAAAGGAACTTCTTGCCATTGTATTTGCCTTAGAGAAATTTAGATCCTATCTATTGGGGTCACATGTAACTATTTATATAGACCACTCAGCAATTAAATATTTGCTGACAAAGAAAGATGCGAAACCCTGCCTTATCCGTTTGATTCTGCTGCTCCAGGAATTTGACCTGGAAATCAAGGATAAGGCGGGATTGCACAATGTAGTGGCCGACCATCTCTCTCGTCGTATGACGAATGACATAATGACCCCGCCAGATTAGTTCCCCGATGAAAGTATTTTAGCTACTACAACACTCCCTTGGTTTGCGCCCATCGCAAACTACTTAGCAACAGAACAAATCCCCGCTGATTGGCCAAAAATGAAACAGGATAAGTTCTTTGCTGATATTAAATATTATTTTTGGGAGGAGCCCGACCTTTTCCGTATTTGTGCCGATCAGGTTATTCGACGATGTGTCCCCGATTCTGAAATCAATGATATCTTAACACATTGTCACTCAATGGCCTGTGGCGGACATTTTTCGGGCAAGAAAACTGCAGCTAAAATCCTTAATGCAGGATTTTATTGGCCCAGCTTGCACAAAGATGCTCATGACTTCGTTCGGTCCTGTGTACGTTGCCAGAGCATCGGCAACATGACTCGAAAGGATATGATGCCCCTTAATCCGATTTTAGAGGTTGAAATTTTTGATGTTTGGGGCATCGACTTCATGGGACCGTTCATCAATTCTGGTGGGTATTTGTATATTTTAGTCGTAGTTGACTATGTTTCTAAATGGATAGAAGCAATACCTACCCGCACTAGTGATCACCATGTGGTTGTCGAATTTCTTAAGAAAAATATTTTCTCAAGATTCGGCATACCAAAAGCCATTATCAGTGACGGAGGCTCACATTTCACCCACTCACAATTCCATCACCTCCTTTCCAAATATGGGGTTAATCATAAAATTTCCACACCATATCACCCCCAAACTAATGGTCAGGTTGAAGTTTCTAACCGGGAAATTAAAAATATTTTACAAAAGACGGTTAGGCCCGACCGTAAAGATTGGTCCACCAAATTGGATGACACTTTATGGGCCTACCGTGCCGCTTTTAAAACTCCGCTTGGCATGTCTCCCTTCCGTCTAATTTTCGGGAAGGCATGCCATCTCCCGGTAGAATTAGAACATAGGGCTTTTTGGGCAATAAAACAACTCAATATGGATTTATCTGACGTCGGTAACCATAGAAAATTACAATTAACTGAATTGGAAGAATTACGTAATTTTTCCTATGAAAATGCGAGGATTTATAAAGACCGAACAAAGAAATTTCACGATAAATATATTGTTCGGAAACACTTTGACGTTAATCAACGTGTTTGGATTTTCCATGCAAGATTACGTCTTTTTCCTGGGAAATTAAAATCTAAATGGACCGGCCCTTTTATTGTCCATAAAACATATCCATACGGCGCTGTTGACCTTTTTGATCCAAAAGCAAATTCTACATTTCAAGTCAATGGCCAGCGTTTAAAGCCCTATTTTGACCATACACCTAAAAATCCGTCTGAATCTTTTAATTTTACTGAGGCAGCCACCCTTGATCACTAATGCACATCACTCCCGGCTAAATGGCGTAAAAGACAACACTAGATGGGAGGTAACCCATCATTTTTTTTCTCTTGCTTTCCCTTTTTTCTTTCTCCAGGTTTTGTTCATCCTAAACCCGACCATTCTTCACTAAGGTGATCCCTTTTCCCTCCAAATGCATGAGGACATGGCATATCTTAAGCATGGTGGGGTGTTTTTAAATTTTTACGATCGATTTAGGATGTTCAAAACCTAAAAACATGCAATTTTCTTTAATTTATTTCCTTCTTGCATACCCAAAAAAAAAATTAATTAAAAATGTCGAAAACTTTTTGAGGAAAAATTTTGAAATAGGGACTAAGGTCGAAAAAAATTCACTTTTGGTACAATGGGATTTAATCTTTAACAAACTAGGGATGAGGATATGGATCTGATCATTAGAATTCCAGGGTCTATTTTAGACTAGATCAGATATCCTTCTCTAAAATTCTACCTGAACTCATGATAGTTCAGGTGACTTGAACCTATTTTGTAATACGGAAAGTATTTGACTTAGTTTCTAACTCAAAAACTTGCGTGTCTTGAGAAACTTCTTGTGTCTATTTACACACACAAGCCAACACTTAAAAATAATTAAAATTTTTGAAAAAACTCCCTTGTTTGGATTTAGTAAAAGTCTGAAGTAGATCATTGGTTTGAGTTCCCACCGCCGAGGAGGAAAATGCCTCCTTTGAGGATGCGATGTGAACATGTTACCGCCTCGACACTGCTCCATATCTATATTTCATATCTTTAGATGGAACATTAAAAGTGCAATTTAGCAGCTCAAGTGTCTTGGACGGTGCTCTACCTATAGCGTCGGAGCAAGAGCTTGAGTTTGCTTGGAGCGCCCCTTTTCACCGCATCGTGTTTTGGGGTTGTGAGCTCCTAGGTGGTGTCATGGACAGTGCTATCCCGAAGTACTGGTGCCAGAACCCCCTCGAGGAATGGTAATGGGAATGATGATCCCGACACATCTGTTGTAAGACTAAGCTAAAAGTAAGCATGGGGAGAAAAATAATAATAATAATAGTAAAAATAATAACACGTCCTTATAAATGTTGGCTTTTCACAAGCACAGACACAAGGTTTTAAAGGATTTTGCAAGTTGTGAATCAGATTCATGAGCCAGAAAAATCCTAAAAACAAACATTTCAAGTCATCTGAATTAACAAGAGGTTAATTTGTGAATTTTCTGGAGGATATATTGATCCCGTTCTATCTAATGGTTGAATCCAAAAACAAATCCTGATGTTTATCTTTAACAAATCCCATTCTTCCTGTGTTTTAATCTACCAAGGTCCCTTAATCTCTTTTTCTCCTCAAAAGTCAAAAAAATTAGATTTCCCAAAAATTTCGTTTTCCAAAAAAATTAAAGTTTTGCTAAGAGACTAGCAAAAGATAAGCATGGGGGTGTGATAAACGCCAGTTTATCATCATTCTTACGCATTAAAACAAACCTATCTCTTAGGATTTTACTCCGCAAATGGGTTTTTGGGCTGCATTTAGGCATAAATTAGGTTAGGCATGCATTGCATCTTTTATTTGTCTTTTTAATATGTTTTTGTGAGTGTTAGGGATGCACAGATATGCAGATCCTTAAAACCCTAGCACTCAAGAAGGCAAATGGTGAAGGAGAAGCCCAGACTAGTTGGAACTCAGCTCGATCCAGCTCATCACAGCTGGAACCTAGCTCACTTGAACTAAGGTTAGCTCATCCCAGCTCCATTCAGCTAATCTCAGCTGAATGGTAGCTCAAGAGAGTTCATCCTAGCTCACCCTAGCTCAAGTCAGCTCAGATCCAGCTCAACTTAGCTGAGTCTAGCTCATCTCAGCTCCCACTAGTTCACAGGGTGCTCTAGCTAGCTCAGCTGAGTTGACAGGAGTTCACCCCAGCTCAGATCCAGCTACATCCAGCTCCACTCAACTCCAGCCAGCTGAAGAAGAACTCATCCCAGCTCAGGAAGCTGAAGTCCAGCTCCCAGGGACTTAGCTTAGCTCAGCTCAGTTGAGCTAAGCTACCTTAGCTGCCTCAACCAGCTTGATTCTCCCCGGGAGCATCAGACCTAGCTCACCTCAGCTCATTTTGGTAGAAGCTAGCTTACCTTAGCTCGGCTTAGTAGCTAGCAAAGAACTAGCAAGCTAAGCCAGCTAGAATAGCTCCATGCCAGCCTCTTCAGCAGAAGCCAGCTCCAATTTCAGCTCCAGACTTCTCCTCCTCAGCTCCTCCCTCCAAACTCTAGCTCCAACACCTTCTCCTCTACTCCTCCATTAGCTAATCTAGCTTAGCTTAGCTTAGCTATGCTCCAACTTCCTTGGCTTGTACCACCCCAAAAACCCACCTAACAACTCCACCCAACTAGCTCCACCTAAGCTCCACATAAGCTAACCTACTTGGCACCAACCTAACCTACCCACCACCTCCAAAAGACACCTAAAAGTGGCACCAAAAACTACCCTAACCACCCCCTTAATGGCACCACTTTTCCCTCCAAAATCCCCCCTCGTCTCCACCACACAATTTCCCTTGAATTCATCTCCACCATCCACCTAACCCCCCTTCTAGAAGACCCCATGTTGGCGCCAACATGGTGGTGTCTCTCCACCACCAAAAGACACCAACACCACCATAACTACCCCCTTTAACACCCCTTGTGTTGGCGCCAACTCTCATTAGCCATAGGATCACCAACCGCCTCCATTCTTCCATCCTAGCCCTCCATTTCAAGGGGCACCTTAACCCCCCATCCTACCCTATAAAAAGACCACTACCCACCACCATTCAAGTCATCCTTGGCTAGCAATTTCACTCTCATATTCCACCAAGAATCCCACGTCCAAGAGAGTAGAAGAAGAAGAAGATTAAGGGGATATTCTGTCCCCTTGGTGCCTTCCCCTCTTCCCTTCTCTCTTGGGTCACGCCAGCCAAAGGAGAAGCTAGGCAAGGAAGATCTTGGAGGAGATCTTGAAGGTGGTCACGCCACCTTGGAGGAGTTTTTGAGGGTGGTGCATGCCCACCCCTTGGAGAGAGCATTGAAGGTGGAAGCTTCCACCTCGGAGGGGCTCTCAAGGAAGGAGAAGAAGGAGGCTCTCTTTTCAAGCCAAGGAGCAGCTAGGCTTGGACCAAGAAGACTCCCTTCTTCACCATTTCTTCAAGAGGATTTGTGTTTCTTTTCTTGCTTTTAGATTGTTTAATTCTAGTAGAAGCATTCCTCTACTTGTCCTTGAAAAGAACACTCATTCTACTCAATCAAATTACCTTCTTTTAGCTTTTTATTGCAGTTGTTTTTGGTTATATCACTTGTTTCACCTCTTCTTCCTAATTACCCTAGGCCTCCACTTGCCTAGAGTGAGCTTAGGAAGAAGATATTTCTATCTTTTAGATTTTAGTTAATCATTTGTAGGTGTTAGTTCTTTTCGCTACAATCTCCAGTTTGCCCTCGTCTTTTCAAAATACAAAAAAATTACATATTGAAAAATATCAAAAAGAAAGTTGAGATCTATCTGTAAGCAAGAGGATTAATTTTGCAATTTTTGCTTCCTTGGACGACCCTAGATACTCTCCTATCTAGGATATAAATTTAAAAGCGAAAGCGAATTCACGTGTTACAACGACGTTAAAAACCCGCTTTTACAAATCATGCGTATTTCGTTATCAGTAAGCCCACCACCAAGTCCATGGTAATGCTCTCCCACTTCCACTCTGGAACTGCAAGCGACTGTAGCGGCCCTGCCGGCCTCTGATGCTCGGCTTTCACCTGCTGGCACACTAAACACTGCTGCACGAATTCACCCACATCCCGCTTCATCCCCCTCGGCCAAAACTCGCATCTCAAGTCATGGCACATCTTCGTGTTTTCGAGATGTATGGTGAATTTGGAACCATGTGCCTCAGTCTGGAGCTCTATCAACAGCTCCTCGTCTCTGGGAATGCACAGACATCCCCTCAGGCGCAGCACCTGGTCTGTGAAGGAGAAGTCCCTCGGGTCTCCTGACAGTACTCTGTCGCGCAAAGAGTGCAAGTACGGGTCAGCCATCTGTCCTGTGATGATGCGATCTATCAACTCTAGCCTCGTCTGTCGTGTCACAGTCACTGCCCACAGTGCCCCTGTAGCTCTAGGGGTCGCCAACTGCCCATCTCCTCCAAAAGGCTCCAACTCTGCACCTGTAAACTGGCCAAGTGTGTGGGCACCTTCCGGCTCAAGGCGTCAGCCACCATGTTGGCCTTTCCCAGGTGGTAGGAAATGTTGCAGTCGTAGTACTTCAGGAGCTCCAACCAACGTCTCTGTCTCATGTTGAGCTCCTTCTGATCAAAAAGGTATCTGAGGCTCTTGTGATCTGTGAAAATCTCGAAGGTCTCACCGTACAAGTAGTGCCTCCAGGTCTTCAGCGCAAAGACAACAGCTGCCAGCTCCAGGTCGTAGGTAGGGTAGCTATGCTCATGGGGCTTCAGTTGCCGCGAAGCGTAAGCAACAACGTGACCCCTCTGCATGAGCACACCCCCTAACCCCTACAAGGAGGCATCCGTGTACACAATGAACCCGCCACTACTATCAGGGATGGTGAGCACGGGTGCCGAAGTCAGTCTCTCCTTCAGCTCCTGAAAACACGCCTTACAGGGGTCTGTCCAAGTGAATGGCATGTCCTTCCGAGTCAACTGTGTCATAGGACGTGCAATCTGTGAAAAGCCCCTGATAAACCGCCTGTAGTAGCCTGCCAGTCCTAGGAAACTGCGAATCTCAGTAACCGTATGTGGTCTCTCCCACCTGAGCACTGCCTCGACCTTGGCTGGGTCCACCGCCAAGCCATCCCCAGAGATCACATTACCCAAGAAGGTCACCTCCCTCAACCAGAACTCACACTTGTTGTATTTGGCGTACAGCCTACGTCATCTTAGTGTGTCCAGAACCATCCGCAAGTGCTGTCCGTGCTGTGTCTGATCTTGAGAGTAGATGAGTACATCATCAATGAATGCCACCATGAACTGGTCCAAGTACGGTCTAAACACCCGGTTCATCAGGTCCATGAAGGCAGCGGGGGCATTGGTCAGCACAAACGGCATGACCAAAAACTCGCAGTGTCCGTACCGGGTGCGAAAAGCTATTTTGGAGACGTCTGCCTCCCTCATCCTCAACTGGTGGTATCCAAACCTCAAGTCGATCTTGGAGAATACCGTGGCACCTCGCAACTGGTCAAACAAGTCGTCGATCCTCGGCAGCGGATATCTATTCTTGATGGTGACACTATTCAGCTGTCGGTAGTCCACACAAAGGCATAGGGTACCATCCTTCTTCTTCACAAACAGTATCGGGGCTCCCCAGGAAGACGCACTGGGCCTCACAAAGCCCTTCTCTAAAAGATCCTGCAACTGAGACTTGAGCTCTCGCAGCTCAAGTGGTGCCTTCCTGTATGGTGCGGTGGAGATGGGGCTGGTCCCTGGTACTAGTGAGATCTCAAACTCGATCTCACGCTCGGGCGGTAGTCCTGGCAACTCGTCTGGGAACACGTCGAGGTACTCTCTGACCACCGGGATACTCTCGAAGTCTACCACAGGGCTGGGTTCTGCCACCACACAAGCTAGGAAGCCCTCACACCCCTGGCTCAAAAGTCTCGCTGCCCGAAGTGCAGAAATGCACTTGAAGCCTACGTCCACTGGCTGACTGTGGAACACGAAAGAAGGAAACTCTGGTATGGAGAAGACAATCTTTCTCTCAAAACAGTCCACCAAAGCATGGCAAGCGGACAGCCAGTCCATCCCCAAAATTACGCCAAAGTCCTCCATCGGTATCATAATCAGGTCAGCGGGAAGGCTGTCCCCCAATACTGACCTCGCAATCCGTGTATACCTCCTCAGCTACAAACAGCTGACCACTCGAACCTCTGGTCACGAACGAATCCTCTAACAGCATATAATCCCTGCCTAAACTAACTGCGAAATTGGCTACGACAAACGAGTGAGTCGCTTCGGAATCGAAAAGTGTGTAAACGAGTCTACCGGAAACTGAAACCATACCTGCCACCACTGATCTCGAGGCTCTGGCATCCCTGTGTGTCAGGGCGTTGATATGCCCCTCAGCCCTAGGTGCGGACGAAGCAGCCCAACTCTACGTCGGATGGGTAGCTGCTGGCTGGTACCCTCCTCGTGACTGCTATCCTCCCCTTCACGCCTGGAACCCATGGCCTCCTGCCCGCCCTCCAGTGCTCGGCACAGGAAGCGTCTGCTGACCTCCTACCCTAGACGAGTAGTCCCTCCTGATGTGGCCCGGCTGGCCACACTGGTAACAGAGGGGAATCTGACTCCCGCCCTCAGCGGGTCCCTGCTGTCGACTGGGTGGGGGTCCGATGCTGGCAACTGGCCCCTGACGAGGTCCCCCAAAGGCCACTGATGGCCCCGCGAAACATGGCGACTCTCCAGCGGATGCCATGTGTCTCCTCTCTCGCCGGCCCTGTGAAAAGTCTGACTGGTAGGGCCTCTTCAGCCCGCTGTCAATATCTCGCGTGGATGGGTTGGTCTCCTCGTAGGTCACAGCTGCATCCACTACCCTCGAGAACGTATGCAGCTTCAGGGGTTTGACATACCCCCGGATCGCAGGCCAGAGCCACTCGGTGAACCTCCAAGGGCACTCCTCCTCAGTGAAGCGAGACAGCTCCAGAAAACGCGTGTGGTACGCACTCACAGTCATCGTCCCCTGGCAGAGAGTGTGGAACTCCAGCCTCCTCTGGTCCTGCCATGTCTGGGGAAAGTATTGCTCGCAGAAGAGGGTGACGAACCTGTCCCAGGTCGGCTCGTCCCTCTCCTGTCCCCTGACTGCCCTCCACCACCTGTGTGTCGCACTCTCCAGTTGGTACGTGGCAAAGGCCACGCGACACTCTGTCGGGGGGTGAAGGGTGTCGAAAACCTTCTCGATCTGCTCAAGCCAGTCCTCCGCCTCAGTCGGGTCCTCATCCCCCTTAAAGGAGGGGGGCTTCAACTTCCGGAACTGCCCAAAAAGCTCGAAGTGGCGCTGCAGTGGAGATGCTGGTGCACCTCCAGGTAAAGATGCCCCATGCACAGAAGTGTCAGAGGAAGGTGGGGTCGATGGCGGCCCATCCCCTCCCCCGCGTCCAGCGCCGCGTCTATCGCGTGGTCCCACAGAGGACTCCCCCTCCGCAGCCCCAGGAGGAGGTGCTCGGGATGGTGGGTGGAGCTCCTCTCGCACTATATCCCGTATTAGCTGGGTGAGGTCCTGGGCCTAAATGGCCGGGAGCAGTGGCTGGTCCACTGAGACGTCGGCCGCAACACGCCCACCTCGTCGACCTCGTCCTTGGCCGCATCCGCGGCCTGCCTTGCTAGTCCCTCATCAGGGCATCTCCTGCAAGGAGACGCGAAACAGAACGAAAACACGTCAATACGGAATGACATCAAACGGAGAAGTCTAAGTGCTAATGTCAAAAGAAACATTGTGGTGGCTACTCTAGTGACAGACACGTGAATTGGTTATTTTCCAGTCAGTTGATTCACTTCTCGGGACGACCCTGCTCTGATACCATCTTGTAACCACCCGATTCCCGAATCCCTACGAGAAATGATAATCGGATCGACTCGACTAATCCCAAGACCCAATCGTCCAACGAGAAGTAACCAAAGGAACAGTAAAGTAAACCACATTCACCTTGTATATAACTAGCAGTAACAAAATACAGCAGTAAAGAAAGGAAATAGTATAGTATGCACCACCACAACAGAAGGGAAATTTACATAACAAAAGGTTTTCAATAAAGAAAGTATAGGGAGTAACAAAAACTACTCACTATAGTGGAAGAAAAGCACAGAAGTGCTACTGGTAACCCTACTGGACCCTACTAGGCCCAGCATCCTCTGCAACCGCTGACTCTGGCTGCTCAACACCTGGTCCTGAAAAAGTAACGAGGGTGACACGTCAGTGAAACGCTGAGTAGAGTGGCAACTTAAAAGCTAAAGAAGCAGTAGAGTGTACAGTAGCTGTTATATTTTACTTTCTTTATTTATGTCTTTCTATTTATTCACTATTGATTTATTTCTAAGATCCTTCTCTAGATCTTGAATGTTCCTCGTGGGAATGATCTTGATTGTAGTCTTTTCCGAAAAGTAGAAGTAACACGTGGTGCTCTCCTGGCCGGGAGAGTCCCCCGTGGTGGTCCTACCCTCAGTCAACCACCCCAACATCGCTGACAGACGTAACAGTTGTTGGTGCTAGAGCACCACGATCATTTGTTTTGATGATAACAAAACACGTGTTATTTAACATTTGCAATTTGAGTCCTAGATTTCAGGTCAATTGCAAATGTGGACGTGTTTAGACGAAGTTCAAGCTCGCATCCAGGACGGATTGGAGGAGCTTAACGGAAAACAGAGGAGGTTCGCGTGGAGCGAAAGATTGGAGATGGAAGACAAGAAGAATAGGATAGATTCTTTTTTATCCTTTCATGTATCTCTTGTATTTATTTTCTTGCTCTTTATTTTCCTTAGACATTATGTTAAAGAGCCTCAAAGAACCCTAACAGTAGTCCTAGGAACACCTGCACAACCCTAGGATACTTAGGTTTTCTGTAGAACACTTAGAAAACCAATATAGGGTTAAAACAGACTTTCCAGACGTCTAATTCACGAATCAGATGTCTGATAAAGGATTTTAAGACGTCTGACTGTTGTTTCAGACGTCTGATAACTGTTAGGCTGGACATAGTTAGTTCTGTCTGATGAAATCAGACGTCCAGACCTTAGACCAGACGTCTTAGGAGACGTCTGATGACTTTGCCAGACGTCCAGTTAGTGGACCGTTGGCTGGCTTAGAAAACACTCAAGATTATGACCGTTAGAGCCTTATCAGACGTCCATAGGACTTTACAGACGTCTGATAAATGACCGTTTTGCCTCGGCTGACCCAAAATCTCTTCTCAGAGATTTTCTAGCCGTTGCAACGTTTGGAAATCAATTCCCACAGTAAAAGTAGGTTTCCAGACGTCCAGACATAGTGCCAGACATCCTGTATGTCGTCTGATGGACTTGCACAAAAATCCTGTTTAGATCTGATTCAAGTCAGGGAGAAACCCGCATAGAATCAGACGTCTGACCTTGAAATCAGACGTCTTAAAGTGGCCTTCCAGACGTCTGATGCCAGAGTTAGACGTCAGATAACCCTGTCAAATGCAATCATTGTCCTGATTTCGGCCTGATTCTCTTGGGCTTTGCACCCAACGGCTATGGAAGCTTTTCCAAGCCTTCCAAAGCCTTCCTAAGGCCTCTATAAATAGAGGGGAGCCTTTGCAACACAAACAACATAAGAGACACTTAGAAATACACTTGGATACACTTAGCTACACACTTTCACACTCTTGTGTCCAAGAAGTTCTTGCTCTCCAAGCTCAAGCTCCATCATCTTGAGAGCTAAATTCAGTTTGCACGCCCGCTCTCCCGCTGTTGTTCACGAGAGCTACGTAGCGCCATTGCGTGGCACACGCACCACGTCATCGTCGACGCACTCCTTGCAAAGGGGAGTTTCCTATTTCCTATAGAAGCTAGGTTTAATTATTTTGTTGGCTCTATAGGACTATTGTTTATTTTATCTTTGTTATTTGGTTGGGTATTCGCTTTGCGAATTCCCGTCTCCTTCGTGGGACAAAATCCTTCTCGTGGAGAGAAGGGGTTGAGGAACGCTACCCTCGTATTTGTAGCGTGGTTGTATTGAGGTTGAATCACCCTCGTTTTAAGTGATTCAGGTTAGTGGATTTGATCAACTAGGTTGATCGGAAAATCCTAACTCGAGAGGGTTAGGTGGTGGTTTTCACCCGGTTTGGGTTTCCACCTAAAAATACCTGTGTACATTTTGTGATTGATTTTTGTGATATTGCTTTATATATTCAATTCCGCAATTTTATTACGTCACCCCTCCAAGTAGGGAAGAACCTTCAATTGGTATCAGAGCAGGTCTTGCGAGATCGGAGTAACACCCGGCAAGAGATCAAATGGAGGGAAGCACATCAGCGATCAAATTTTCCGAGGGGCAGTCCACAACCCGTCCGCCCTACTTTGACGGGAACAACTACAGCTACTGGAAGCTGAGGATGAAGACGTGGCTCCAAGCCACTGAATTCGAGGTATGGGGATGTTGCGAAACCCCATACGAGATCCCGAAGCGACCCCAAGGAGGGTACTCGCAGGTGCAGATTCTAGAGCTCTCACTCAACGCAAAGGCAATGAATGCCTTGTACTGCGCATTGAGTGTGAAGGAATTCGAACGAATCCAAGAGTGCACCACCGCCCACGAGATATGGAGGAGGTTGGAAGGCACTCATGAGGATTCCAGCTCGAAGGAAGAAGAAGAAGAAAAAGAAGAAGAAACCACTTGCTTTGGTTTCATGGCCAGAGGAACCAACAGCGACAGCGAAAGTGGAAGCGACGACAGCGACAACGAGGTAAATATCGATCTTCAAGAAGCATTTAATGAACTTTTTGAGATTAGTAAATCACTTAGGATAGAAAATAAAAGCATTAAAAAGAACCTTAGTTTTCTTAAAAATGAAAATGATAGGTTAGAAAAACAACTTAAGGACATAGAAACTAGTCCTAAGGATAATAACCTGCTTTTAGAAAATAAAAATTTAATCAATGAAAATACTAAATTGATTGAGGAAAATGATAGTCTAAAGTTAGAAATTTCTAATTTAAAGACTAAGATGCAAACTATAGAAAAAGAAATTGCATGTCTTAGGGAAAATTCTAACAAATTAATCAACAAAGTAGATAAGTTTTATAGCCCTAAGGTTGAGATAGGATCTCCGTCAAGGAGACCCACTAACAAATCCGGATCCAAGCTTACTTGGATACCGAAGAAAAATCTGGAATCTTGTTTTGTAGGATTCAGGGATAACTACAATACACAGGACTGGACCTACAAACTCAAGGCTGGTCAACTCGAGTTAGGAGAACTAAGGAGTAGACCAAGGAGGAGAACAAGAAGACCGACGAGACGGCGAACAAACGATGGACCCGCCGCACGTCGACCGCCAGATTGGAGACCGGCGCCAATGCCCGGGCCTCCAAGCTACGGATGGGAGCCCCATCCGATGTGGCATCCACCACCACCATTCGGGCCATTTTATTGGCCATGGTAGGTGAGGTAAAACCCTTTACCCTATCTTTTTATCAGTAGCATTTAGATAGGGGGAGTTAAAAATTTTATGAGCTAATTGTCAATTTTTAAGGGGGAGAAATAAGGTAGCTAAATTTCCTTTAGTAAGGGGGAGAAAAATAATAGCTATCTTGTTGTTACAAAAAGGGGAGAATATTACCTTTGTTAAAATAAACTCATAGAAGAGCATGTTTTAAGGGGGAGTTATAGGAAATGTAAAATCAATTAAACCTTTTTGATAATGTCAAAAAGGGGGACGATTTTTTTATGCATTATTATTTACGGTTTTGTCATCATCAAAAAGGGGGAGATTGTTGGTGCTAGAGCACCACGATCATTTGTTTTGATGATAACA
Organism: Thalassia testudinum; assembly: GCA_037157565.1. Lineage (NCBI taxonomy): Eukaryota > Viridiplantae > Streptophyta > Magnoliopsida > Alismatales > Hydrocharitaceae > Thalassia > Thalassia testudinum. The sequence continues at coordinate 121,176,427 of JAZHRO010000014.1, read as the reverse complement.
AAACACGTGTTATTTAACATTTGCAATTTGAGTCCTAGATTTCAGGTCAATTGCAAATGTGGACGTGTTTAGACGGAGTTCAAGCTCGCATCCAGGACGGATTGGAGGAGCTTAACGGAAAACAGAGGAGGTTCGCGTGGAGCGAAAGATTGGAGATGGAAGACAAGAAGAATAGGATAGATTCTTTTTTATCCTTTCATGTATCTCTTGTATTTATTTTCTTGCTCTTTATTTTCCTTAGACATTATGTTAAAGAGCCTCAAAGAACCCTAACAGTAGTCCTAGGAACACCTGCACAACCCTAGGATACTTAGGTTTTCTGTAGAACACTTAGAAAACCAATATAGGGTTAAAACAGACTTTCCAGACGTTTAATTCACGAATCAGACGTCTGATAAAGGATTTTAAGACGTCTGACTGTTGTTTCAGACGTCTGATAACTGTTAGGCTGGACATAGTTAGTTCTGTCTGATGAAATCAGACGTCCAGACCTTAGACCAGACGTCTTAGGAGACGTCTGATGACTTTGCCAGACGTCCAGTTAGTGGACCGTTGGCTGGCTTAGAAAACACTCAAGATTATGACCGTTAGAGCCTTATCAGACGTCCATAGGACTTTACAGACGTCTGATAAATGACCGTTTTGCCTCGGCTGACCCAAAATCTCTTCTCAGAGATTTTCTAGCCGTTGCAACGTTTGGAAATCAATTCCCACAGTAAAAGTAGGTTTCCAGACGTCCAGACATAGTGCCAGACGTCCTGTATGTCGTCTGATGGACTTGCACAAAAACCCTGTTTAGATCTGATTCAAGTCAGGGAGAAACCCGCATAGAATCAGACGTCTGACCTTGAAATCAGACGTCTTAAAGTGGCCTTCCAGACGTCTGATGCCAGAGTTAGACGTCTGATAACCCTGTCAAATGCAATCATTGTCCTGATTTCGGCCTGATTCTCTTGGGCTTTGCACCCAACGGCTATGGAAGCTTTTCCAAGCCTTCCAAAGCCTTCCTAAGGCCTCTATAAATAGAGGGGAGCCTTTGCAACACAAACAACATAAGAGACACTTAGAAATACACTTGGATACACTTAGCTACACACTTTCACACTCTTGTGTCCAAGAAGTTCTTGCTCTCCAAGCTCAAGCTCCATCATCTTGAGAGCTAAATTCAGTTTGCGCGCCCGCTCTCCCGCTGTTGTTCACGAGAGCTACGTAGCGCCATTGCGTGGCACACGCACCACGTCATCGTCGACGCACTCCTTGCAAAGGGGAGTTTCCTATTTCCTATAGAAGCTAGGTTTAATTATTTTGTTGGCTCTATAGGACTATTGTTTATTTTATCTTTGTTATTTGGTTGGGTATTCGCTTTGCGAATTCCCGTCTCCTTCGTGGGACAAAATCCTTCTCGTGGAGAGAAGGGGTTGAGGAATGCTACCCTCGTATTTGTAGCGTGGTTGTATTGAGGTTGAATCACCCTCGTTTTAAGTGATTCAGGTTAGTGGATTTGATCAACTAGGTTGATCGGAAAATCCTAACTCGAGAGGGTTAGGTGGTGGTTTTCACCCGGTTTGGGTTTCCACCTAAAAATACCTGTGTACATTTTGTGATTGATTTTTGTGATATTGCTTTATATATTCAATTCCGCAATTTTATTACGTCACCCCTCCAAGTAGGGAAGAACCTTCAACAGTAACTATGGCACGTCGGATAAGCACACGGGTAGCTACCCTGCACTGGCACGCGGTCAGTCGTTTCCATTAACGTGTGCGCCCAAAGCATAGCACAGAACTAGTATAGGGCAGAGCCCTCTCAGTAATAGGGTTCCAACCCCTCCACAGTCCACGCACCCTTGCCTGACTACCCTGGTTTGCCCAGTGGGCATAACAAGTTGGTGCAGGAGAGCTAGCAGAACCCCAGTGCAGGTAGTGCTCTCCCTACACTAGTAGCTCTCCTTGGTACTGCGTACGCGAGGGCCAGCAAGTCGGTGTAAAGTGGCCAAACCCACCCCGCTCTCAACCTGAGGGTGGCAAGCTCCCCTCTACACTAAGAGGTAATACGTGCTCTGTTTGGTTCCACGTACCCAAGAGACAACACACTTCCACGTTTTACTTTCTCAGTTCCATTCCATTCTCTTTCCAGGAGTTCTACTCCTAATTCCCCGTGGGGTTCATGTTCTTTTTGTTTGGCCATTTTGGGTTTCACCGTTCCAGCTTTATATTTATATAACCCATGTTCTTAATCGTATTTATTCATTCATAATAGGCAGTTGTTAATCAATTTACAGGCAGTTATCATTTCCTTTCTACTCTTCCAAGACTGCAATATTTATATATTCCACTAGTTTTCCAGTCCTAGGATTCATGTCGTACCCTAGGATCTATCATTCAAATCTAGTTTTCCAATCCTAGGATTTATGCAATACCCTAGGATCTATCATTCAATCTAATTTCACAGTCCTAGGGATCATGCAATGCCCTAGACTCTATTAATTGTTTCATAATTGTAACAAGTTTTGTTAAATAAATTAAAAAGCCACTCTACCAGCCAAACCAGGAGTACTGGAGGTGTGGTCGGCAATCCCGCGTGCCTCCGCAATCCCCAAGACTGCAACGGAACGGGGTCCTAACACAAGGATCAATCACAAGGTGTTTCTCAGAACAGTACACAATTACCGTAAATGGATAGAGGAATAAATTCTGGAAAGAACGCAACTCGAAACGTGGAAAATGGACTCCGAACGGGCCCTAAACGGGTCAAAAATGACGAATCTATCTAAAATCAAACGTCTGGAACCTCTTCCAGACTTCTTAAAAGGTGGATCAGGTCGTACCTCAGTCTACGTAATTCTTCAGACGTCCAGAAGCCCGCTGGATCATCTGAAGTCTGTTTCCAGACATCCGATTGTCACCCTGGATGTCTGGAGGTCCTCTCCGTCGTCTGGTACTGTGGCCAGACATCTGATCTGCGTGGGATGGCGAGCCCTCGCGCCCTCCCGAACAACACCTGCGCACACACACAACCGCTCTCATCACGAAAAGGCTCAGAGAACGCGGCAGACGGCTGCATGGCCGTACACACGTTAAAGGAAGAAGAGGAAAAAATATTGTACCTGTCAGACGTCTGGATCTTCCTCCAGACGTCCTACGCATCGTCTGGACGCAAGTCCAGACGTTTGATTCTGGGAAATTTTCCCAGAATCAGCACCCGGTTAGTCCTCCGCCTGCGACGCACAGCCGCACCACGCCACGTCCGCTTGCTGCCTGAGCTACAGCAGTTCCTCCACGACACCCCATGCCCGTTGTTCCCCCTGCCGACCGGCTCTAGCTGCCCCGGCAAGCTCGTACCTCTGCGGTCGAGCTTCTTCTTCCTCTCGTAACACTCCCTCCCACACGCCCGCTGCAGCTGCTGCTGCACCCTCGCTCGCTCGTAGGGAGAACGAGAAGAGAAAACGGTGGAGTGGGGGTGAGGGAGAGGGGGAGCGCTCTTATAGGGCAGCCGCGGGAAGAGAGAGAAGGAAAGCGACGCCTGTAGGGAGAGAAAACGAAGGCTGCGGGTTCAGCCTGTGCACACAGGCGTGCAGACGCGAACCCGTACGCCGAAAAAATTTATTACCAGAGGTCTGGGAAGGGTTCCAGACATCTGGCCAGACGTCTGGGACACTTCCCAGAAATCTTAAACTGCTTCTGACGCCCATGATCGTAATAGCGAGTATTCAATCCGATTTCACGCCTCCCTGTGTTCAACACTCGGACTCACATTCATTTATTCTTATTTAAAATTGACATCGTAAAACGTGCTACAACGAATGATTTTACAAAAATGCGTCCAACGAACGTCAGTAGGCTGCTCAATATCACCGAACTGCCCTACTCAGATATCACTACCTTCTTAGGTGCTTGGGTTCTTAGCTTACACTTGGGTGTGCAAACATCCTTCAAAAACTTCACATAAGCCATGATATGCTTGATTGCTTCGAGGAGGGGTATATTTATTTGTACTTGTTTGAAAATTTCTAACTCCTTGTTCTCAGCCACATTTCTCTTCTTCTTGACCTTATCTAAGGCTTCAAGGTATGGGATTTGGGTTTGAACTGAGTCAGGTTCCTGATCCTTGGGTTCCTCCCTCTCATCCTCTGAATCAACTATCTTGGGTAGTGAGGTCACGAGAGGGGTCGGCCATTTGGCGTCCTAGGTTTGAGTGATGCTTCTCAAGGTAACTGCATTGGTTGAGGCATTCGAACAAGGGTTAGTAGCAAACCTAGGGGGTGTCTGTGGGGCTTGTAAAATCATATGGGCTTGCCCTTGATTTTGTTGGAACCCTTAAGGATTGTAGCCTCTGTCCATTACATTCCTCAGGTTTGGTTGTGGTTGAGATGGAAGGGACCCCTGTTGTTTGTTATCCAACAGCTGGCTTAATTGTACCTTCACTAAAGTCATCTCCTCCTGAGGTTTTTGATTCATATCAGCCATCATCTTGATCAGGGTGTCCATCTGATTTTGTTGTGTTGGAGCCACCCTATTTTGGTTATAGGGTGGTCTAGTAGGTGGACCTTGCTAATAGGAAGGAGGGTTTGGCCTGGTTTAGTTCTAGAATTGGTTTGGCTTTTGGTTCGACAAGGCAAAATAAGGGTGGTTGCGCCATCTAGGGTTATAAGTGTTGGAGAAAGGGTCAGGCTTAGAGTATCCCTGGATGGCATGGGCATCTCAAAGGTAGAAGGTGTCGAAGGGGAGGGGAAAGAGTAATCAGGGTTTGAAGGAGCAAAGGTCGCTCCCTGGAACATGATCAAGGGTTGTTCTAGGTGCACATGGTTCATAGACTGAACCAGGTCAACATTGTGAGCTCCTTTCACTAGGGAGAAGGTTTGCAAAGGGGTTCAGGATTGGTTCAAGAGCTCATCAATTTTCTTGTCCACCAACTCAACCTGATCCAGTTTCTTCACTATAATGTCCATGTCAACCATTCCTGAATTCATTTGCATCTCATAAACCCCACCATGGCGTTGACTGGACCTCCTAAATTGGGTCATGGAGGCATTATTAAGCGAGTTCTCACTCACTGACTCAAAGAGCTTGAACACGTTTTCGTCATTCTTATTCAAAAAATTGCCTCCACATAAGGCATCCACGAAATTCCTGAGGTCACTGTCCAGACTATGGCAGAACTTCGTGGTGTGGGTATTTTCTCATTAATTCATTAAATCCTTCCCACGCCTCATGAAATTGTTCTCCACTTTGCAAGGTGAATGTGGTAACGACTCTTCTAAGGGCATTAATCTTTCCTATGGGGAAAAACTTCTTTAGGAAAGCATGCCTCAATTCTTCCCAAGTGGAGATGGGCCTCCCTATGGTTCTAAGCCAATGAGAAGCTTTGTCTATCCAGGAGAACAGCAACATCTTGATTAAAACAATATCCAAACGGATGTTCCTTAGTTTCACAATCCGAGCAATCCTGTCTAAATCCTCCAAGTGTTGGGAAGGGTCTTCATTTGTGCTCCCATGAAAGTGGCTTTAAATTAAGTTGAGGACATTAGTTTCAACTCAAAATCATCTCCTCCTTCAGGGGCCCTAAGATATGGCTCAAAATGGATGGCAGACGGATCGTAGAAATCACGAAGATGCCTTGGTTGGCCCTCAGGGGGTTGTGGTGGATTAGGTGGGGGTTGCCCTTGAGGGTTTTGCCCTTTGGGGCTCTACAATCAATGTATGTCCTGCAAGATGATTTGGATCTGTTGTTGTTGGAGTTGGTGGTTGGCGGTGATTGAGCTTGGATAATGGCCATAGCATCAAGTTGAAGTTGGCCCTCATTCTCATCAATTCTTGGGCCAACCATTTCCTCAGTCATAACCATAAATAATCAGGTCTCCTCCTAGTCTCTCTATCTAAAGCAACCAATTCAAGATGAAGTGATCGCCTTCCATGCATACACTAGAGAAGAACAGGAAGTGATGAAAAAGGAAACAAATGTGAGTGTGTGCACAACAAAGCAAACAAATCTAGGCCCTATAGTGTAAACTGAGGTGATCTATGCTTCAAGAATATACTCTAACCACACAACGAATTTGGTGTTGTCCTTACTCCTGAAGGTGGTAAAGTTGGGCAGGCGAAGCAGGGGAAGCGTGTCCCAAGAGCCGATAATTATGCCAAACCCCTGCTTGCTTAAGTCATTTGACAATCAAGCCTCCCAACTTTGCACCTTTTGAAGCAAGAAAACATCCCTAATTCGTAATACGTTCAGGAGAATATCTTGAAACAGACTCAACGAATCCTAGAGCCAATGTCTACTCAATTTTAATTTGGGCTAGGTCAGTGCTTGTGCTCAGGGATTATGTGAAAGGCATTAGGGGGTTGGTGCCCTTAAAAGTTCCAATTAAACTATGTGCACAATCGGGTGCAAGGATCCTATGCCGAAACAAGTGTTTCCTTTTTATCAAGCAAGAATATGATGAGCGGATTTTGAGTTTGAACCTTGCTTTATTGAATTTTAGGATTCCACTTGTTTACAAGTTTAATCAAGGCATAAAGATGTAGTCACTCGGTTGGTGAAGATTGATTTTCGTCAAGGCCTTTTGTGTGACTATGTAATTAAAACACCCTAGTGTGGAAGATCCTAGGGCATGCAACTTCTACTGCGTGAGCCTTTTTTTTAATTTAGACTTTATCAAGAAGGGCCAAAACAAAGCAAGCAATAACCCTATCCTGACTAAAATGAAATGAGCCTTTTAAAAAAATAAATTTCAGAATTTTTTGAGGATGATAGATCATCCAAATTCACATTTTTCCGAGAGGGATCAATCTGTCCAAAACCTCCAGATCAACGCACGAGTTTAGGAATTGAGTCAAAACAAGCACTAATCTTTTTCAAACACATAAGTAGTCTTCAGAAGAAGTGTAGAGCACTTCTAGAGCTTTCCATTAATATAAATCTCACACAAATCCAAGCTGTGTGGAGTTCGAAACAACAAGAACAACTTTAGGGTCTCCAGAAACCAGGACAACCACATGCATGTCCAGTACAGAATTTCTTACAGCCAAACCACAAAAAGTTAGACTATGAAATTTTAGGTAGAGTTTTCCCACTGGAAGGATCACCTCTGAGATTGTTTTCAAAGCTTTTAGAGGTCTTAAGGGTCCTGTAATCATGTGCTCAACCCGGGTCCAGAAAATAATGTTGCAAAATTGATGGGTTGAAAACCTAGTGGTGGTGTTTTCTTCAACAAACACAAGAGAGGTTTTTCTTTTCAAGCACCACCACTCATAGGTTTTTTTTCTAGTATTTTCCTTGGTTCACTGATGAGGGGTTACCTTTGGATCTTGGGAAGACAAGATATCAAATCTTAAGGTTGTTGGCGGTCTTCTCTTGTGCTTCCTTTGATCCAATCTACTATCGTCCTCCATGCTTCTCCCATCACCAATGCACGAGATTACCAATAAGTAGGAAGAGAGAAAGGCAAATCAAAAAATGCAAGTACGAGTAATGCCCAAGGAAATGAGAGTGAATAAAAGATCCGTTGCCTCATTGACAACGGCACCAAAAAACTAACGTCATTAAATGCCTTAGGTTAATTTGTTCGTTGTAGCATGCAAATACGACGTCATTTTTAATGAAGGAAAGGAGAAATATGAGTACGAGTGTCGATCTCAAGGAGGTGGAAATCTGAATCATTTAATCACTCATTTTTAATGCCACATGATATTTCGTTACACTTGCTCGCGAAAAGAGTAGAGGACTGAGAGAGACAGAGAGAGATGATAGGGTTAGAAATCCATAGGAGAATATGATTGCTAAAAGAAGGCAGACTAATATCATTGCTTAAAACATGGAATAATAGAACATTGAACAAGATAACGAATTCTATTGCATAAGCACAAACGTCTAACAATAAAGTTAGATGAATTCTTAACCAAACATAAACATTAAACTAAACAAACTAGCAGCCAAATGGAGAGGCGAGGCAGCCACGGTGGTGGAGGGGCTTCCATCGATGGCTCGACAGCTCTGGGGCCTTGCTTGAAGCTCTACAGAGGTGGGAGAATTACTTGGTTAAGATCCTCAAAGATGGGAGGGGTACGGATCCTTTGATAGTGGAGGAGAAGAGGCTTTTCTCACATGGGTGTTAACGTGAAATCGTCGATGTTTAAGAAATGTCATTATAGTATAGGACAAAATTTCATTAAACACCTAAATTTATAACTCAAAAGTCTGAGATGGTTCGCAGCGAGCAACAATGGCAATTCAATCCACTAATCACAAATGTATTCAGAAATATGATCAAACTCTTGCTCAAAATGAAACAGAATAATATATCAATAGAATCAAATGATAGAGTGCAAAAAGATGTAGTTAAAATGGTGATTTAAATCACCAAATTAACCCTAGAATATTAACCCACAAATATCTCAAATATATGAATAGTATTATCAACCCAAATGCTACGACAGTAAGCAACCAATATAACCACAGGAGCTTAGAACCAGCAGATATCAAACAACAAAATCCAACGTCAGATGGCTTAAGTGAAGCCTGCTAAAGCGCCTGCAAGAGGATTAAGGGCCACTTCTTCCTTCTCAAGCCTCCACAGAGAGACTTAGCAGCCATGCACAACAGAGGCAAAGGCCTCTGCTTCCTTCCTTCAAGCCTGAAGAGAGGCATAGCACAACACCAACCAGAGGCAAGAAAGCCTCTCAGCAGCTAAGTGAGAGAGACAGGGAGGCAGTAAAAAACCCCCCCTCTCTCTCTTTCCTTCTCTTCTTTCTCTTAAGAACCCAACCATAGTCGGGTAAATAGGTGGATACACAGATCTGGGCAGGGGACCAAGGCTACCGAGTGTGAGTGATAGCCGAGGAGTGAGGAGAGCATAAGGAGGGACCTGACCCGTCGTGTTCTGGGAGAGGGGTCCATTGCAGAAAAATAATTTATGCAGTGCTAAGGACTCGTCAGGCGTCGATGTGGGATTAAAGTCCCTACAGTTCTCCACGTGAAGCTATTGCTGATGAAATTCTTGATTGCAGTCAAAGGAGAGCGTGATTCCTTCAATTGGAGACCTGGGCACGCTCTTGGAAGAAGACCGCATCACATGGAGTTGTTGGCGATGAAGAACATGGCTAGAACATAATGGTCGAGGTTGAGGGAGATGACCTGTCGTGGCGAAGAGCCAATAAGCACCTGAAAAGGAGAAAATGGCCTCTCGACCCTGTTAGAATAGCTCTGGACTTCATGCGAGTGCGGCAAACGTGGCGGCGGCGATGGTGTGCTGTGAGAGTGCATGTGTGAGCATGGCAAAGGCGGAGATTGTCAGAGCACGTGAAGGTGTTTGATGGAGTGCTAGGGTGAGCAATCCCCTCAATTTCTTGAGGGGTTTTACTGGTGAGGGTACAGCGATGGTGTAGGGACTAGTGTCGTGTGGTTTAGTGAGGTGTAGTGGTCGGATGGGATCACTAGATATACGCTGGCAAGTTAGAAGATGATGGTGGAGCAGGCAGATTCGTGGTCGAAGGTGAGGTTTAATGATGCTGAGGTGATTAGTAGAAGTAGAGGAGTCGAAGAGGGCAGCTATTGGATGAGGAGGAGGCGAAGGAGGCATCGGTCGTGATGAGCCAGCACTGGAGATGATGAATGCTCCGTGAGGGAGAACGACGATGAAGAGGGGGTCAGAAAGCTCCTCGCCGGTATTGTAAGGCACGCAGAATGGAGTTGGAACCGACTGCCTATTGTACGTGGCGACCGGCAAGGGAGTTGCAAGGGAGTTGAAGGTAGAGTGTCACCGGTGCGGAGCTTGGAGCAAGCCGGAGAGGAAGAAAGCAGGAGATTTGTAGCACAAAAACTTGCTAAAGAGGTGAGGTTTGCAATGAGGGTGCTTTTATAGAGCTCCAACCAAGCTCTAGAATAGGAAGGAGATCTGATTGGTTCCTTAAGATTCAAGAAAGCATCCACTGATTTTCTGCATTCGCACATATGAATCATAGGGATTTAGGATTTAAGAACAATCCCAATAGATTCGTCAGGGTGTGAACATTAATCCCACCAATTTTGGTGGGATTTGATGAAGATTCGAGTGGGATTAGGTTAGGTCAATGCACTGCCTGGAGGTAGGTTGACTTCAATGGTGGTAGGGACCTTTGTGCGAAGATGACAAACCTAGGGGGTCATTTGCAAAGATTTCAATAGCTGAGGGGCTACTTGAGAGAAAAAGTGTCAAACTAGACCAATATGCAAACTAGATTAAGATGATCTCTGATTAGGCCTAAATTTTGGTACAAAACTAATTTGGACCCAAGGAATATGATGGTGAGGTTGGATTTTGATTTTAACCAAGTTTGACTAGGTAATTTATGTAGAAACCCAAATTAGGATAATTTTCTGTCTGAGACTCTATTTTAAGTCAAAATGAGTTCCAAAGGTCAAATCAAAGATACCAAACCATATAGAATATTTTTCTATAGATTTTAGAAGGTTTAGGTGAATTTTATCCTGACTAAAACAATAGTTAATTAAGAGGATCTGAAATTACGATTTTGGATATCTATTAATTCTTGAAATGCCTAAAAACCTATTTCTATCTACATTGACCCTCTTATTAGACATTAATGACCATTTATCCTTTAATTAACCCCTAAAATTTCCTGTGGTTATTCTATACTTACGAAATGCAGTTAAAATTGCATAAATAACCCTATGTTATCTTTTTTTTTAAACAGAATAGTATGCACATAGGACCCTTTGATGGTTATGTAGGAGCTTTTATTAACTTTATCAAGCCAAATTGGGCTAGTTAGGACTCATAATGGTGTTCCCATCATACCCCCATGCCTAGCTTTTGTAGTCCCTTAGCAAAAAATTCTATAGATCAAACAAGTTATTTAGGTCATATGTAACCGTCAGGGTGCCCTACTAAGCTGCAACTCTAAAAATTAGATCAGGATACCAGCAATAGGCCTAGAGGTACTCAAGTACCAAACAATATTCAGACCAAACCAGCTTCAGTCCTGAGTCTGTCGTGAAGGTTTCTAAAGCCCGCAAAAACTACCCATATGTTCAATGACCCCAGCAGTTAAAGCATCCGTGCATAAACATAACAAGTCCAGGTTCAATTTGCCAGTGTAATTTTTTGTAAGAGAGAGGGATAAAAGTAGATTTTTCACTTGGAGAGTTTTATCTCACTTTCCTTTTTAGATTTCCCTAGATCCAGCCTCAAATTGACCCTAAACACAGTATGTATCAGATTCCTTGTCCCCACCATCAATCCTTGAAGGGTCCCTGGCAATCGATGCTTCGTGATAGCACCGCCCATGGTAAGTCCCAAAACCTTGGCTTTCGACACTTCAGGATAGTGTCACCTATGGTGTTCTATGGCTAAATTCATGCCTTGGCAATCGACATTTCAGGATAATCCCGCCAATGGGACCTGAACCAACACAAGGTGTGCTTACATACCTTGGTAAGATATTTAGATATCCTAGGAGACAAGTGTCAAGGAGATGATATGTTATTACACATCTTCAGGGGAAATTTCCCACCTCTCCATGCTGGGAATTCATCTAATCAACTTGTGTTGTCGAGCCGCTCTTAAGCTAGATCTTTGAGATGATTTTTCAAAACAGAATACTTTTGGTAGATTTTTCTTTGTTAAGTGCACTAAACAAGACTAAGTATGTGATTTTGGGTACTCAAGTTACCAAGTCCCTCAAACCAAATGGCAAGCAATGGGACAAATAATCCCTAACCCTTAAACCTAATACATCAGTATCGCACTTTCCTCAACCTCTTGAGAATTAATCCGGATCTTAATAAATACTTAAGTGTTTAAATCTTAGAACAGATCAAAAAGGCCTAAGGTTAATATCCACCACTAATTCCCTAAGTTTTAGCCTTCCAAGTCTTAATTCATCATTCGATCCAACCTAGAAGTTAGGTAAGTTCCATACTTACTTTTAAGGGACTCTTTCCTTCTTTTTGTTTTTCTTTTTTCTCCTTTCTTTCTCTTTCTTTTTCTTTTCCTTCCCACCTTTTTCTTCATTTAGCTTAAATGGATCTTCCTTTCTCTCAACCTCCTTTTCTTTTTTTGATGAAACCCTTTTGCGATTTGATTTTCACAGCATTTTGCACATTAATACCTCCCATGCCTACAATTTGCAATGCCCTCATTGTAAATTAGATGGGTTCGAGTTCAGCTTAAATCGTACATTAGAATATGGTCAAAGGGTGGGTGGGTGAGTTGGGATAACTGTTGCTGACAATTTCAAGCTTTGATATAAATACCAAGGGTGGAGTTGGTTGTTCTAATGGACGAACCATAAAGTGCAATATGAATTCAGCAAGGAGATGTCAAAAGGGTTTTAGGTTTTTCAAAAGATGATGGGTTGCCTCCCGTTATGCACCAAGTTTAACTCCATCAGCTGGGCGCAATGAGTTCAGGGAGAATTGAGATCAAAAGATAACGTTGCCAATTTCATGCCAGTGACTTCGACAAATGGTTTGAGTCTCTGACCGTTCATGACAAAAGGTTTAGAATCACAACTGAGTTCACTAATTTTTATAGCTCCATTTCCAAATGCATGTCGAAGTAGAAATGGGCTGATTCACTTTGATCTGAGTTTGCCTAGGAAGAGTTTGAGTTTTGCATCAAAGAGTACTTTCTAACCAGGCTGGAAAGTCTTGCGAGATATGTGTTTATCATGAAAGGCCATAACCTGTTCTTTATAGATTCACTAGTTCTCATACACATCATTGCGTAGTTCCTCGATTTCACTCATTTGTAATCATCGGTGGGTTCCAACCTTCAAGAAATCTAGATTGCACTTCCATACTGTCCAATAGGCTTTGTGATCCATTTCGACGGGTAGGTGACATGTCTTCCCATACACGAGTCTAAAAGGAGACATGCTTAGTTGGGTTTTGTGAGCGGTCCTATAAACCCACAAAGCTTCTGGAAGGTGGGTTGACCAATTCTTCCTATTAGGTCAAATGGTAACCTGAAGGATTTTCTTAATCTCCCTGTTTGACAATTCCGCCAATCCATTAGTCTAGGGGTGATAAGGAGTCGAGATTCGATGTGACACCCCATACTTTGTCCATAGGGATCGAAACTGTTCATTTGTAACGACCCGGTTCCCGAGTCCCTACGAGACACGAGAACCGGACCGACTCAACTAATCCCAAGACCTAGTCGTCCAACGAGGAAGTAACCAAAAGAACAGCAAAATAAACCACATTCAGCATGAATATAACTAACAGTAAGAAAGTACAGCAGTAAGGAAAGAAACTACCACAGTATGTACCACCACAACAGTAGAACAACATTCATAATATAATTTGAACTGCAGGTAAAGAAAGTACAGCGGAAACAAGAACTACTCACTACAACGTAACAAAAAGAGGTACAAGAGACAGTGGTAACTCTACTGGACCCTACTCGGCCCAGCGTCCTCTACAGCCGCTGACCCTGGCTACTCAACACCTGGTCCTGAAAAAGGTAACGAGTGTAACACGTCAGCAAAACGCTGAGTAGAGTGGCAACTAAACTAAAGACAACAGTAGAGTGTACAGTAGCTGTTAAGTTATGTTACTTTCTTTATTTAAGTCTTTCAATTATCTCACGATTTATCTATTTCTCAGATCTTTCACTTGATCTCGAATGTTCCTCGTGGGAACGATCTTGATTGCAGTCTTTTCCGAACAGTAAAAGTAGCACTTGGTGCTCTCCTGGCTGGGAGAGTCCCCCGTGGTGATCCTACTCTCAGTCAACCACCCCAAGGTCACTGACAAACGTAACGGTGACTACGGCACGCGCGGTAGACGCACGGGTAGCTAACCTGCACTGGCACGCGGTCAGTCGTTTCCCCTAACGGGTGCGCCCAAAGCACAGCACGGAACCAGTACAGGGCAGAGCCCTCTCAGTAACAGGGGTCCAACCCCTCCACAGTAGCCAAACAAGGGCCATGCCCCTCCACAGTCCGCGCACCCTTGCCTGACTACCCTGGTTTGCCCTAGTGGGCCTAACAAGTCGGTGTGGGAGGCTAGCAGAACCCCGGGGACCGTGGGGTAACTAGTACCTCCCTACACTAGTAGCTCACCTCGGTACAACGTACGAGAGGGCCAGCAAGTCGGTACAGAGTGGCCAGTCCTAACCCCGGGTCCCTGGGGTGGCTGGCTCCGCTCTGCACTAAACAGGGGGACAGTCGCTCTCCTTGGTACTCCGTACTCAAGGGCCAGCTCACTTCCCCAATGCTATTCCATTCACTTTCCAGGAGTTCTACTCCTACTTCCCCGTAGGGGTCCATCCTTTTTACTCAAACATCCAGGTTTCACTTTCCAGTTTCACATTCTTACAATCCATGTTCTCAACCACGTTATTTATTCACAACAGGCAGCTGTTAATTCAAATTACAGGCAGCTTTATATCTCTTTCCATTTTCCAAGACTGCAGTATTATACATTCCACTAGTTTTCCCATCCTAGGATTCATGCCATATCCTAGGATCTATCATACAATCTAGTTTTCCAGCCCTAGGATTCATGCAACACCTAGGAGCTATCATTCCATCTATTTCTCATTCCTAGGATTCATGCAATGTCCTAGGTTCTATTTATGGTTCCATAATTTAACAGATTTTATTAATAACTTAAAGCCACTCTACCAGGTACAACGGGAGTAATGGGGGCGTGATCGGGAATCCCGCGTGCCTCCGCGACCCCCGAGACTACAACAGAATGGGGTCCTATCACAAGGATCAAACACAAGGAGTATCTAAAAATAGTGTATAGCTACTGTAGACGGGTAGAGGAATTAATTCCGAAAAGAACGCAACTTGAATCGCAGAAAACGGAACCCGAACGGGCCCTAAACGGGTCGAAAACGACGAAACTGTGTAAAATTAGACGTCTGGAACTTCTTTGAGACGTCTTAAAAAGTGGATCAGAGAATTACCTTGTTCAGCGTGGTTTCCCAGACGTCCAGAAGTCTGTGGGGACGTCTGGCCTAGCTCCTAGACGTCCGATGGTCACCCAGGACATCTGGAGGTCGCTCCCGCCGTCTGGTACTATAGCCAGACGTCTGATTCGCGTTGGATGGAGAATCACCGAGCCTGCACACACCCATCTCTCTCCCTCAGTAAGGTCAGTCGACAAGAAGGAAGAAGAAGACGGAAAACTCACCTTTCAGACGTCTGGACAGTCTTCCAGACGTTTACCTCGCCGTCTGGCTATCAGCATAGACGTCTGATTCTGGAAATTTTTCCAGAACCAAGCCGCGACTCGCCCTCCGCTCGCGACGCCGCCCGCGTCTCACCTCGTGCGCCTGCTGCTCGAGCTGCAGCAGGCCTCCTGCATCGTTCCACGCCCGCTGCGTTCCCCGCCGGCCGGCCCTGGCAACCCCGGCGAGCTCGACCTCACGGCTGAGCGCCGCTCTCGCACGCAGCACCCCCACCGCGCTCAGTGCGGCCGTCGCCGCCAAAGTAACTCCGCGCCCGCTCTCTCGCTCGCTCATTGGAAGAAGAAGAGGAAAGGGGTGGAGGTGACTGAAGCGAGGGGAGGCGTGGTCTTTTTAAGGCCGCGCGAGGAGGAGAGAGAGGGAGCACGGCAGCGGCGTCTGTAGCCACAGAGAGAATAATAAGTGAATATGCGGTCTGCGCGCTCAGGCGCACAGACGGCCCACGCGTGTCGAAAATAACTGATTTCCAGACGTTTGGAAACGATCCCAGACGTCTGGTCAGACGTCTGGATGTGATCCCAGACGTCTAGTCCGACGTCTGGGCCACCTCCCAGACATCTTTTAAGACGTCTGGGGCACGCGTTCGTAACAGCATTTGTGAAATGGGTCCCTCCATCATAAATGATAGCACGTGGAATGCCGAACCGAGAAAAGATGTGCTGATGAATGAACTTGATTACCACCTTATGATCATTGGTTCTGGTCGGGATGACTTTTATCCATTTGGACACGTAGTCCATAGCGACTAGAATGTACTCAAAGCCATCGGATTTAGGGAAGGGGCCCATGAAATCAATCCCCCAGATATCAAAGATTTTGCACATGAGAATCGACTGTAGAGGCATCATATCACAATGGCACATGTTGCCCAATGTCAGGCAACAACTGCATGCCTTACAATAATCACGCGAGTCCTTGAAGATCGTGGGCCAATAAAAGCCACACTTGAGGACTTTAGCAGCGGTTTTATGTCCGAAGAAGTGTCTATCGTAGGCCTAGTCATGGCAGAAGGACAAGATGTCCTATATTTTAGCTTCTAGAACACATCTGAGAATTTGATCAATACCAATGTGAAAGAGGTATGGGTCTTCCCAAATGTAGTACTTGGCATCAGAAAGCAATTTGTCTTTCTTGGCCTTCAGCCAATCAGATGGAATCTGATGGGATGCTAAGTAATTCACCATGTTAGCGTACCAGGGAAGTCCTATGCCAACAATTTGGAGGTGCTCATTAGGAAAATGTTCTGTGATGGGTCTAGAAGGGTCGTGATGTAAACATGTTTATAGTACATAAATTGTCTATTTATGTGTATTCTTAAGCATAGAATTGCATCACATACTATAAATATTGCATAACATGCATCATCTTGCATTTAGATTAGTCTGAATAAAATGTAGGTTAATTGTCTCCTTATGGTCAGGGATAGGGTGACTTTTTATCGGGGTCTTAGATCGAAGATCCAACTGCATGGATCTGATCAGGGCAACAATTGGAGTTTAACGACTCTAAGATCGCCCTAATCGGATATCCGTAGCACCAGATAGAGACCAAGGAACCCTAAAGATCAAGGGCTAAGATGGTGTTAATCCACACCAAAGATGACAAATCTAACCGCACAGATGGATTCGGATCGACGATCGTAGCCTAACAGCACAAAAATCGATCCAATCCGACGTCCCTGGCACCATCTACAACTAATAGAAGATGGATGGTCCAGACGATGACACGTGGCACCATCCAGACCCTCCAAATCATTTGTTGGCCTACCTTCTCATCCAACGGTTGAGAGTTTATCAGGTTGCCTCCCTCAAGCCACGTTTCATATGAGAGGAATTCCACATCTAATCTCAATCGTCAAATCAAGATCCAACGGTTAGCGCTAAATGACACGTGAACACTCTTCTTGCTTATCCACGCGTGTAGCGCAGTGGATAAGATCTTGCGCACATGAGGACGTGCGGTCGAAACCCGCTGGGTCTTCAAATAAAGAATTAAAGTGCGTGAGTGCGTGCGAAACTCCACCCTTGGATTTTGATCGTGCGGCAACGAGCGCACCACATGGCATGACTAATGAGGTGCTTGTCCGCAGGTGTGCACAGCGGCTAAAACTCGAAGCGGCGTAGATGCAATATAAGCCGTCCGATTGCGTGATCTGACGGTTGATATGAGAAGAACATGGATATGCATTGAGGCAGCTGGAGATGAGGAGGCGGGGGTGCATGGATCTTTAGCCCACGTTTAGGCCTTTAGTGACAGACTAAAGATCCTGAATTAATGTTTTTCAAAATGTAATGACCAAAAATGCTCCCACTCCTTGCAACTATAAAAGGAGACCCCCTCCATATGAATTTCTCATCCCTTCCTCTTCTCTCCCTCTCCAAAGCTCAAGAGAAGCTTGTCCCACACCTAGGAAGCTCCTCAAGAGGTAAAGTCAAATTTTCGCCCTCATTTCGGAAGCGGATCCCGCAACGACGATGATGTGCTACCTCATTCTCGTTCTTCCTACCTCAACCTCCTTCCCTCTCCATCCTTCGTCTTCCAGGCATCATCCCATCCAGCTCATCCTCCAAGTGATCATCGAGGAAGATAACTTCTCTCTCCCATT
Organism: Thalassia testudinum; assembly: GCA_037157565.1. NCBI lineage: Eukaryota > Viridiplantae > Streptophyta > Magnoliopsida > Alismatales > Hydrocharitaceae > Thalassia > Thalassia testudinum. The sequence continues at coordinate 121,158,620 of JAZHRO010000014.1, read as the reverse complement.
CCTTTTTCCTACTTTCTAGAGTAGAATTTTCTTGCTTTCTAGTGTAATTTCTCACTGGCTTAATTGTATAAACATTTTGAAGTATTAAGTGAATGTTTTATCTCTCTCTCTTATTCTGATTGTTTATATTGCTTCATTATAATTACTCTGCTTCTCAACAAAAATACGAAAAAAATATAATTGCAAATTTAGATCGACGTAGCCTCTCTGAGTTCGACCTTGGATTTCTATTTCAGTATAAATTTTATTTGTTGAGCATGAGTTCTTCGCTTTCAAACTACAACGATAGGTTTTCAAAACCAAATACATTAGCATAATAACTCGGAGCTTCAACATTTTGGCGTTGTTGCCGAGGATCTCTGACCCAAAGACAGGTAACACATTTAAAGTCAACGGTCAACATCTGAAGCCTGTTATTGATCGTACTCTTCTAGAACCCGTCTTAGACACGGTTGCCCTAGCCATATTGTGACTTCTTTGGCTGGACTTCTTCTACCTGATGGCATTAAACTCAGCAGCTGTACATATGACACAAAGCTAACCCGAGCTTCATATTTAGGTGATATCTTTAATACACTACCCTTTCCTTCATGTCTCTTTTTCTCAATGTGGACATTGCATCAGCTAGGCATGGGGGGGTGGATTCATTTTTGAATCATTTTGTCAGCTTTGTGAAATTCTTGTAAATTGTATTTCTCTTCTTATATATATATATATTTGAATTAGGAAGGAATACTTGGATATTAGGACTTTTCAATCTCAGGAAATATTACATTAGGATCTAAACACAAAGACCCTTCAGGTCTTCGGACTTAATGAACCTATGTATCCACTAAAATGTGGAGTTATTTTTGAAGTCCTTGCCATCTTAATTCTATTGTACTTTGATTAAACAAGTTTTGGTGATAACTACACGACTTATCAACCCACCCTCTAATTTGAGGGAACTTTGAGTTCGAAGCATCTATACACTTTCTTTTCACTAACTTGTTGATTGGCGATTTTAACGAAAATTTGGTAGCTACTGAACCTTCTAGGGTGATATGGCTGGGAAGTTATTGTGGGTAACAGCCCCTAGGTAGGTTGTCCAGAGCCCAGTCACTGGACCATTCACTTCTTGCTACCTTTAGGTAAATCTTAGACCAGGGAAGCCACCTACTTAAAAAAAAAAAAGTCAAAAAGAAAAGAAAAAGAAAAGGAGAAAACAAAAGGAAAACAAAAGAAATAAGCCACACTTCGCCGCACGAGTATGGCTGGCAAGTTGTCGATGGTAACTCATCGATCGGTTGTCCAGAACCCAGCTCAAGAAATGCACTGAAAGTTCCCAAAACACTTAGAAAGAAGTGAAGAAGTAGAATAAACCAGGGAGATATACACTGGATTCACACTTGTGTTGACCCCATAAAAGTAAAAGTAGGGAGAAAGCTACCGGATATAAAGATACACCTTTAGGCAGAACTCTTTTTTTAAGGACACCTAGTGGCGTAGAAACCTGAAGTTCGTTCTAATTGCCGATCAACTAGTCTATCACATTCACAATAAGATGCTTAGAACTTAGGATTCTCATCAAATCTTGGGTGAGTTGAATGGCCATAGAAAGCAACTCTTTAACCCTAAACTCAAAAATCCTAAAAAATTAGAAAAAGAAAGAAGAGAAAACGAAAATTTTCTTTGAATAATGCGTGGGCTTGAGGCAATCTACATTTTGGCAGATACCCGGGCATTGTTGTGTCTTTGAAAGTTCAGATCCTACGTAAAAATTTTTCTTAATGTTGAAAATAACTTATGCCCAAATAATCCAACCTAATTCTTTTATAAATAGCATATAGTTTTTGCTAGGGACTAGCAAACGATAGGCATGGGGGTGTGATGTAAACATGTTTATATTACATAAAATGTCCATTTATGCATGTTCTTAAGTATGGAATTGCATTACATACTATAAATATTGCATAGCATGCACCATCTTGCATTTAGATTAGTTTGAATAAAATGGAGGTTAATTTTCTCCTATTATGGTCAGGGACAGGATGACTTTTTATCAAGGCCTCAGATCAAAGATCCAACCGTACGTATCTAATCAGGGCAACGATTGGAGTTGAATGACTCTAAGATCTCCCTAATTGGATATCCATAGCATCATATAGAGAATGAGGAACCTTAGAAGATCAAGGACCAAGATGGTGTTAATCCACACATCAGACGACAAATCTGATCGCATGAATGGATTCGGATCGACGATTGCAAACTAACGACGTGAAAATCAACTCAATCCGATACCCGTGGCACCATCTACATCACCCAGAAGATGGACGGCCAAGATGGCACCACGTGGCGCCATCTCAGCCCCCCAACCGGCCGCATGCAACCATTGAAGCACTTAGTGCCAACATCTCTCCGTTGTTGGATCAAGATCCAACGACTGAGATTGGATCTCAGACCGGCACCTTCATCATTAGAAGCTAAAGAGGAAGTAGTCTTGACCATTGGATCTCGATCCAATGGTCCAAATCTCACACCGCGCGAATGCTCCGCTCACCAGTCCACGTGCGCAGCGCAGTGGATAAAGCACTCAGCCGCCTCAAGAAGCGAGTTCGAAACCGCAAGGTGCTTCAATTGGTGTGGATGAGCGGGTGCTATTGACCGCACAATGGAGATCGGGCGGCCGTGCGTGCCCAATCAGCTGGACGCTCCATCTGACGGGGCGAGGAAACGCGTCATTGCACGCAATGAGGCACATGGATGAGGCGAGCGAGGATGCGCTCTCAGCCATTCGATCTAATGATCGAACAACCGAGATTGGGAGATCATGGACGCGCGTTGAGGTGTGGGGAGGCGAGTAGGCACGCGGGCACCGCCCACTACGGCCACATTTAGGCCTTTAGTGATAGATTTATACATCACTAAAGGTCCTGAATTAATGATTTTCAACATGTAATGACCAAATTGCCCTCACTCCTTACAACTATAAAAGGAGACCGCCTCCATACGAAAGTCTTATCCCTTCCTTCTCTTCTCTCCCTCTCCAAAGCTCAAGAGAAGCTTGTCCCTCACCCGGGATGCTCCTCAAGAGATAAAGTCAAATTTTCGCCCCCATTTTGGAAGCGGATCCCGCGACAACAACGACATGCTACCCTGTTCTTGTTCTTCCTGCCTCGAGCCTCTTCTTCTCGCTCCGTCCTTCATCTTCCAGGCATTGTCCCATCCGGCTCATCCTCCAAGCGATCGTCGAGGAGGATAACTTCTCTCTCCCATTCCTTTTTCCTGCTTTCTAGAGTGGAATTTTCCTGCTTTCTAGTGTAAAAGTTTTCCTGCTTTCTAATGTAATTTCTCGCTTGCTTATTATATAAACATTTTGAAGTATTAAGTGAATGTTTTCTCTCTCTCTCTCTTATGCTGATTGCTTATAGTGCTGCATTGTAATTATTCCGCTTTTTAACAAAAACCCTAAAAAAATAAAGTTGCAAATTTAGATCAATGTAGCCTCGCTGAGTTCGACCCAGGATTTCTATTCCGGTATAAATTTTATTTGTTGAACATGAGTTCTTCGCTTTCAAACTACAACAATAGGTTTTCAAAACTAAATTCGATAGCATAGAAACTCGAAGCTTCAACAAAACGCGTAGGGGTTTGAGGCGTTGAAATGGAAGCAAGTGTACGCGTCTCTCGCCCATCTGATCGCGAGATCATCTAATCATGGGAGAATCATTGAGCGTACAGGGAGAGAAGAAGGCGGTGCATGAGCGAACATACGCCCATGTTTAGGTCTTTAGTGATGAATAAATCTATCACTAAAAACCTATGCATTAAATTTTTAAGCATGAATTGACCCATTTGCCCTCAATCCCTACAACTATAAAAGGTGTTGAACGGTTTTGCGAATCACTACGCTTACGTGTTTGGTTTTGGAAAACTTGTCATTGTAGTTCGAAAGCGAAGAATTCGTGTTCAACAAATAAAATTTATACCAAAAAGAATTCCGGGTCGAACACAGGGAAGCTACGTTGATCTATATTTGCAATTATTTTTTTTTAGGTTTTTTTATAAGCAAGGTGATATAATTACAATGGAGCTATCAGACTAAAAGAAAGAGAGAGAGAGAGAGAAAGAGAACATGCATTCAAAATTCCAATTGTTTATATAATCAAACTAAATAAAAGTTACACTAGAAAGCAGAAAATCAATTACACTATATAGCAGGAAAATTCTACACTAGAAAAGTTGTAAATAAGAATGGGAGAGAGAAGTTATCCTCCTCGACGATTGCTTGGAGGACGAGCTGGACGGGACGACACCTGGACGAAGGAGAACGAAGCAGGACGAAGGAGGATGAAGCAGAAGAATGGGAATGGAGCAGCACGCCGTCGTCGTCGCAGGATCCACTTCCAAAGGTGAGCGAAAATTGGACTTTATCTTGCAAGAAGCATCCCGGGTGTGGGACAAGCTTCTTTTGAGGTTTGGAGGGGTAGAGAGGAGAAAGAAGGGATGAGAATTTCATATGGAGGGGGTCTCCTTTTATAGTTGCAAGGAGTGGGAGCAAAATGGACATTACAACTTCAAAATAATAAAAGAGGGGTCTTTAGTAATGGATAAATCCGTCACTAAAGCCCTCAACATGGGCGTCGTGGGCGGCTCGCGCGCGCCTCCTCGCCTGCTCGCGCACTCAACAGCTTGCGCACGTTCGCCGCTTTTCAGTCGTCTGATCGCGAGATCGGACGGCTTAAGATGCGTCCACGCCCGCTGCGTTGCGCGCCTACCCGCGCGTCTGATTGCGCGTCCGATTGCACGTCCAATCGCGCGTAGACGCTATCGGGCACGCGCGGCCGTCCGATCTCCATCTGACGCTCCACCCGCGCCCAATCGCCGTGCCTTCCAGCCCCTCTCCACGGCTCGAACCCGTGCCCTATGCTCGTGAAAATGCGCTCGACCACTGCGCTATGGGGCGCGGATGGTCGAGCGGACGCTTTTAAGCGGGAGCGCCCACAGCCGTTGGATTAAGATCCAACGGCAGAGAGCGATCGGGCATGGGACCTTCACAAGATGCAAGCAACCATTTGGGCGGCTGAGATGGCGCCACATGGCGCTATCTTGGTCGTCCATCTTCTGGAAGTTGTAGATGGTGCCACGGATGTCGGATTGACTCGATTTTTGTGTCATTGGGCTGCGATCGTCAATCCAAATTCATCCGTGCGATCGGATTTGTCATCTGAAGTGTGGATTTACACCATCCTACCCTTGATCTTCTAGGGTTCCTGGGTCACTATCTGATGCTACGGATGCCTAATTAGGCCGATCTTGGAGTCGTTGAACTCCAATCGTCGCCCTGATCACATCCATACGATTGGATCTTTGATCCGAGGTCCTGACAAAATGTTTACCCTGTCCAAGCACATAAAAGGAGACAATTAACCTCCATGTTATTCAAACTACTCTAAATGCAAGATGATGCATGTTATACAATATTTATATCATGAAATGCAATCCTATGCTTAAGAGCATGCATAAATAGACATCTTAAGTAGTGTAAATGTGTTTACATCATACCCCCATGCCTATCTTTTGCTAGTCCCTAGCAAAAACTATATGCTACTTATAAAAGAATTAGGTTGGATTATTTGGACTTGAGTTATTTTTCAATCATTAAGAAATTGTCTACTTAGGAACTGAACTTTCAAAGACACAACAGCGCCCGGGTATCAGCCAAAATGCAGACCGCCTCAAGCCCTCACCTTATTAAAAGAAAATTTTCTTTTTCTCTTTTTCTCTTTTCTAATTTTTTTGGATTTTCAAATTTTCGGGTTTAAGAGTGGCTTTCTACGGCCATTCAGCTCACCCAAAATTTGATGAGAACCCTAAGCTTTAAGCATCTTATTGTGATTGTGATAGACTCGTTGACCGGTAATTAAAATGGATTTCGGATTTCTACGCCTCTAGGTGACCTAACTAGAATTCTACCTAAAAGTGTATCTTTACAACCGGTAGCTTTCTCCCTACTTTTATTTTTTTTTTACGGGGTCAACACAAGGGTGAATCCAGTGTATATCTCCCCGGTTTATTATACTTCTTCGCTTCTTCCTAAGTGTTTTGGGAATTTTTAGTGCATTTTCTGGGCTGGGTTTTGGACGACTGGTCGATGAGCTGTTACCACCAACAACTTGCCAGCCATACTCGTGCGGCGAAGTGTGGCTTATTTCCTTTTGTTCTTTTCTCCTTTTTTTTTTTTTAAGTAGGTGGATTCCCTAGTCTAAGATTTACCTAAAGGCAGCAAACTAAGAAAGGTCCAGTGACTGGGCTCTGGACAACCTACCTATGGGTTGTTACCCACGATAACTTGCCAGCCATATCACCCTAGAAGGTTCATTAGCTACCCAATTTCCGTTGGAATCGCCGAACAACGAGTCAGTGCAAAGAAAGTGTGTAGATTCTTAAAACTCAAAATTCCCTCAAATCAGAGGGCGAGTTGATAAGTCGTGTACTTATCACCCAAACTTATTTATTCCAATTATAATAGAATTAAGATGGCGAGGACTCAAAAATAAATCCACATTTTAGTGGATACACAGGCTAATTAAGTCCAAAGACCTGAGGGGTCTTTGTGATCAGATCCTAATGTAAAATTTCTTAGGATTGAAAATTTTCTTAAACCCAAATTCTCTTTACTAATTTCAAATTTTTTTTTTTATAAAAGAAAATAAAATAAATCTACGGAGCTGACGAATGAATTCAGAGATGAATATCCACCCCCCATGCCTATCTAATGCAATGTCCTCATTGTATTAAAAAGACATAAAACAGAGTGGAAAACCGTAGAAAGCACCTGAATTATGTGAATGTCAGGTCCGCTCCGAGATGAAAACTAAGAAAAACTGTATATGTGCTGAGTTTAGTGCCTTCAGCTAGGTACACTATACAAGGAAAAGAAATGAAGAATTCACAAGTGCAGGTCAGAATTAGAATGAACAGAAGAATCCTCTGACCTGTTAGCAGAGGTCCACAGATGTGGACCGGATTGTGTAGCAGACCCACACCCCATAATCGAAAATATCTTAGGTTCTGGATAAAAATTACCCAAAACCTAAAATCAGAATGCAAGCGGGGTCAGGCCTGCGATTTATGAGGATGCAACATAAGACCAAAAAGTCAGGTTACAGAGAGTTGAAGCTCAAATGGATAATCATTGAATGTGTGCTTGAGTTGAACATCCTCGAAACAAATGTCGTAAGGGTTTTGATTTGATGGTTTCAGCTTAAAAGGAACCCTTCGACTCAATCTTCCATTTCCTCCAAAATTAACTTCCCAAATCAAAACTTCCCAGCTCCTATCCTCCTCATTTAGCATATCAAATTCCAGGACCTCTTGTATATTCATCACCCCGTCTGAAATCTCCAAGTCTAAATGATGTGGCAGAATCAAAATTGATTTGGGTCTAATTATCTTAGAATTAGAATCATCAATAAGCTCAACAGGGTGTAACTGATAATCAGGGCTTTGAATTGATTCCTCCAGAAAATGCGATTCTGGATCCATAATGTGTGCCCTAATAAGATCAGTGTCCTCAGTTATTGGGCTATCAAATGATCTATCAGATTCCTCAAGCCCAATCGTCACACAGAATTGTGTTCAGAAAACTCATGTGAGACTTCGTAACTTGAATCTTCACCATCAGGATCTGTATCAATGTATGTCCCAAAATCATTTGTCACTTTCTGTTCCAAGGAGACATACGTTTCCTCGTAACCCGGCTTAGGGATCTCAGGTGAAGAAATCAGATCATCCTTAATTGGTTGTTTTAATTCAATCTGGTCAGCCTCGTAACACGTGTCCCCCCCAACAGGTTCCTGAGCGGGTTCTATCATTGGCTTTCCTGAAGAGGGTTCATCCTGGGAATTATTCCAAGATTGAATCAAAGCAACCACGAATCTCATCCTCAATTTCGCTAATTTCCCAAGTAGAAACTCACCCGGGTTCTTATCCTTAACATCCTGGAGCAAATCCAACAAAGACTTATTCAAATCATCAATCATTGCAATCATGGGCTCCAATCTCTCAATGCAAGGTATTGGCTGAACTTCTAAAGATTGTATGATATTCCTCAAGTTAGCCAGAACCTTATCTTGAACCTGGTTAACCTGAACCAAATAAGTTCGTTCAGGTTTGGGCGGGTTTGGGCTTAATGCAGGGGAATTAACGAATTTAGATTCATTATACCCTTCCTGATAATAGGCCATTTCAGACTGTTGAAAAGATGGTGATGACCTAAAGGCAGTGAAATCAGAGGATGGGTAAGGATCGGTGTATCCTTCTTGATTGTAGATCGTATTAGGTTGTGCATGAAAGGAAGACGATCTATAATCGATGTAGCTCTGAGAAGGATAGAAATCAGAATCAAAGTGTTCAGGGTTAGACCCTAAACACGGGGGTCCAGAATTGTATCCCCAATCCGAATTATCCTAACTAATTGACGGTTTATTACAATACGAGTTGGGATAATCGTCATGTTGAGGATAATTCACAACAGGAGGGAAAGAGTGGGAATGCATGAAATATGTGGAAGGATTCATGAGACACGGGAGGAAGAAAGGTGCCCTGCAATACAAACAATCAAACCTGTCCTTAAATGGGTTAGCCTACAGACCTACAGACTCCCAAAACTCGTCTTGAGATAAAGGAACGATTTGATCTACTTCTATCTGTTCAATCCAACTAGTTAGAAGGAGGGACTGGGGAGAAGGTTCTTCCTTCGGCTTGTGCCTCCGGTTCCTAGTGTACCCCCCAGCCGCGATCGTTTGACTCTGCTCCCCTAGCTAGACATCAGATTGAACAGTAGAAATAGACTAATCGAAAATAATCTCGTTCTGAGTTCTAAAGAGCGAGTCCAATCCTTAAGGCCAACGTCTACTCTGTTTTATTTAGGGCTAGGTTTGAATGTGCTTTGGAATGTGATGGGTCCTTTAAATGGGTTGTGCCCTTAATGATTGATTGATTTGTGTGTGCATGCACAACCAGTGGTTTTCAAGCAAGATTATTTTTTGATGTGGTGAATTTTTAGGTTCAAATCTTGCTTAGTAGCTTTTAGGATTCAACTTTAGGTATTTTCAAACAGATTTCGTTGGCACACCAGGTTTTGCAAGGACAGGTGAAGATGTTTTTCTTTAAAGTTTAAAAAGAATGTGGAGTGCCTGGTAAATCCCTAAGAGTTGAACCTAATAGGCAGCTACTTGATGAGTTTATTTTATTTGAAGTGGCGTGGCCCAAACAACTCAAACAATTGGCCTGATGCACCACTTAGTTAGGAACTCAAAAATGGTTAACCTAGAATAATTTCTACTCTGTTTTATGTTGCTTTCTGTGTACCAGTTCCACAGATCAGAACCCAGTTGAGTAGAAAACAAATCAAGTTGATCAAGTGCCTTGAATGTGGGTGTGTGTTGTGTGTTTGTTGAAAATTACCCCACAAGATTATCTTTTTGTTATTTTTTTTTTTTTGGATGAGGGTGGAATGAATGTGAGTGAAAATCCAAACAACCAAACTATTCCTAGGATATATGCGAACACCTAGGTTAATTGGGATTTGGATTTAATGTGGCGAATGAAATCTATGGAGGGGGAAAGAATGGGGGAGCACTTACAATTGTCTTCAACTGCACTTTACTCCAGTCTACCATTTGTTGATTCCTTGATGGAGGTCTCTGCAAAACAATAGACACAAGAGAAAACTAGTTAGAAAACAAATAAAGTGCAAGAAATGTGAAGGAAAGATCGGAAATCGTTGCCTCCCCGGCAACGGTGCCAAAATGTTGAACGGTTTTGTGAATCACTACGCTTACGTGTTTGGTTTTGGAAAACCTGTCGTTGTAGTTCGAAAGCGAAGAATTCGTGTTCAACAAATAAAATTTATACCGAAAAGAATTCCGGGTCGAACACAGGGAAGCTACGTTGATCTATATTCGCAATTATATTTTTTTATGTTTTTTTATAAGCAAGGCGATATAATTACAATGGAGCTATCAGACTAAAAGAAAGAGAGAGAGAGAGAGAGAACATGCATTCAATATTCCAATTGTTTTAATAATCAAACTAAATAAAAGTTACACTAGAAAGCGGAAAATCAATTACACTATAAAGCAGGAAAATTCTACACTAGAAAAGCTGTAAATAAGAATGGGAGAGAGAAGTTATCCTCCTCGACGATTGCTTGGAGGACGAGCTGGACGGGACGACTCCTGGACGAAGGAGAACGAAGCAGGATGAAGGAGGATGAAGCAGAAGAACGGGAACGGAGCAGCACGCCGTCGTCGTCGCGGGATCCACTTCCGAAGGGGAACGAAAATTCGACTTTATCTCGCAAGAAGCATCCCGGGTGTGGGACAAGCTTCTTTTGAGCTTTGGAGGGGTAGAGAGGAGAAAGAAGGGATGAGAATTTCATATGGAGGGGGTCTCCTTTTATAGTTGCAAGGAGTGGGGGCAAAATGGACATTACAACTTCAAAATAATAAAAGAGGGGTCTTTAGTGACGGATAAATTCGTCACTAAAGCCCTCAATGTGGACGTCGTGGGCAACTCGCACACGCCTCCACGCCTACTCGCGCGCTCAACGGCTTGCGCACGTTCGCTGCTTTTCAGCCGTCCGATCGCGAGATCGGACGGCTTAAGATGCGTCCGCGCCCGATGCGTTGCGCGCCCCTCCCACGCGTCTGATTACGCATCCGATTGCACGTCCAATAGTGCGTCGACACTATCGGGCGCGCGTGGCCATCCGATCTCCATCTGATGCTCCACCCACGCCTTCCAGCCCCTCTCCACGGCTCGAACCCATGCCCTACGCTCGTGAAAATGCGCTCGACCACTACGCTATGGGGCGCAGATGGTCGAGCGGACGCTTTTAAGCGCGAACACCCACAGCTGTTGGATTAAGATCCAACGACAGAGAGCGATTGGGCACGGGGCCTTCACAAGATGCAAGCGGCCATTTGGGCAGCTGAGATGGCGCCACGTGGTGCTATCTTGGCTGTCCATCTTCTGGAAGTTGTAGATGGTGCCACGGATGTCGGATTGACTCGATTTTTGTGTCATTGGGCTGCGATTGTCGATCCGAATTAATCCGTGCGATCGGATTTGTCATCTGAAGTGTGGATTTACACCATCCTACCCTTGATCTTCTAGGGTTCCCGGGTCACTATCTGATGCTACGGATGCCTGATAAGGTCGATCTTGGAGTCGTTGAACTCCAATCGTTGCCCTGATCACATCCATACGGTTGGATCTTTGATCCGAGGTCCTGACAAAATGTTTGCCCTGTCCAAGCACATAAAAGGAGACAATTAACCTCCATTTTATTCAAACTACTCTAAATGCAGGATGATGCATGTTATGCAATATTTATATCATGAAATGCAATCCTATGCTTAAGAACATGCATAAATAGACTTCTTAAGTAGTGTAAATGTGTTTACATCAAAAGGGGACCCGTACCACTCGAATTCATGACCCCTTCCTTTCTTCTCTCACCCCCTCCAAAGCTCTAAGAGCTTGTCCCAAACCCAGGATACTCCTGTAGAGTTAAAAATATAATTTTTCCACCTTCTCATCTTGTTCGTGGAGCATTCTGCAGTTGTCTTCTCACTGCCATTCGGGAAGCGGATCTCGCTGCGACATCGTCCTACCCCATTCTCTGTCATCCGTTGATAAATGCTAATTTATCATCATTCTTATGCATTAAAACAACCTAACTCTTAGGATTTTGCTCCATAAACAGGATTTTAGGCTACATTTAGGTATCAATTAGGATAGGCATGCATTGCAGTTTTTATTATCTTTTTAATGTGTTTTTGTCAGTGTTAAAGATATACAGATTGCTAGATCCTTGGAACCATAGCACTCAGGAAGGCAACTGGTCAAGGAGAAGCCCAAAACAGTTGGAACTTAGCCAGATCCAGCTCGCCATAGTTGGATTTCAGCTCACTTGAACTAGGGTTAGCTCATCCTAGCTTCATTAGCTCATCTCAGTTGAATGGCAGCTCAAGAGAGCTCATCTTAGCTCACCTTAGCTTAGGTCAGCTCAGATCCAGCTCAACTTAGCTGAATCTAGCTCATCTCAGCTCCCATTAGTTCATAGGGAGCTCTAGCTAGCTCAGCTGAGTTGACTGATGTTCACCTTAGCTCAGGACCAGCTTGATCTAGCTCCACTCAACTCCAGCAAGCTAAATATGACTTCCTTTCAGCTCAGGAAGCTTAAGTCCAGCTCCCGAGGACTTGGCTTAGCTCAACTCAAAGTTACCTTAGCTGCCTCAACCAACTTGATCCTCCCTAGGAGCACCAGACCCAGCTCACCTCAGATCCTCATGGTAGAAGCTAGCTTACTTTAGCTTACCTTAGCAGCTAACAAATAACTAGCAAGCTAGGCCAGCTAGAGTAGCTCCATGCCACCCTCATCAGCAGCTGCCAGCTCCATTTCAGCTCCAGACTTCTTCTGTTCAGCTCCTCTCTTCAAACCCTAGCTCTCATTGCCTCCTCCTCTACTCCATTACTAGCTAAGCTAGCTTAGCTTAGCTTAGCTAGGTTCCAATTCCCATGGCATTTACCACCCTAAAACCCTACCTAACTACTTCCACCAACTAAGCCCCACCTAAACTCACCTAAGCAAGCTCCATCTACTCCAAGTTGGCGCCACCACCTAGCCATCTCTTCACCTCATCACCATCACCAAAAGACACCCTATTTTTGGTGCCAAAACAACCTATAACTACCCCCATTTTGGCACCAACTTTTCCCTCCAAAAATTCCCCCATCTTAACCCTACACATACCCCTTCAAGCCATCACCACCCTACACCTACCCTTCCTTCTACAAGCCACCTCCCTTGGTGCCAAAATGGTGGCATCCTTCCACCATGGACGTCCACCAAGGTGTGGATTCAACCTATAACTACCCCCCTTCTACCCTTTAAGGTGGCGCCAAGTGATCTCCACATTAGGATTCCTAACCACCACCCCAAACTCCATCCTAGCCACCCATTACCTCCACGCCAACTGCCCCTTCTCCACCACTATATATACCCACCTAATTACCCACATTTTCCCATCCTCCCTTTGGTTAAATCTACCCCATACCCACCTCATACCTACGGCCAAGAAGGAGTAGAGAAGAAGATTAAGGGGGCATATCACCCGCCCCTTTGGTGCCTTCTTCTCCCCATTCTTTCACCTTGTGCCACGCCAAGGAGGCGCACTCCACCACTAGGAGGACGGCCAGGCAAGGAGGAGCAACGGTGGTGCATGCCTACCCTTAAAGGAGATCATTGAAGGTGGTAGCTTCCACCTTGGAGGAGTATCTCAAGGAAGGAGCCCTTTTCATGCCTAGGAGCCATTAAGCTTGGAGCAAGGAGCTTCCCCTCTTCACCAACAATTTAGGAGGACTTGTGTTTTATTTTATTTGTTGCAATTATCTACTAGTAGAAGCATTCATCTACTAGGTCTTTCTGTAGAATACTTTCTCATTAATCTAGTTGCCTTCTTTGAAATTTCTTTTTAGTTGTATTTTAATTGTTGTGATTCTAGCACTCTTCACTCCCTCTCCCTAATTACTCTAGGCCTCCATGTGCCTAGAGTGAGATTAGGGAGAGGAATTATTTGTCACTTAGATGTTAGCTTAGTGATCATAGTTGTTATTTACTTTCCCGCCAACAACTCATGTTTTCCTTCATTTTTTCAAAACCCTAAAAAATGATACATTGAAAATGATCAAAAAAGAAAGGTGATTTCTACTTCCAAGCAAGAGACCTGAATTTTGCAAACATATTGCCTCCTTGGACGACCCTAGATACTCCCCTATCTAAGTCTTATAAATTTTAAAGTGAAAGTGGATTTTCGCTATCATCTGTCGTCGTTCTCCTTCGTCATACATCTCACCATCTTCGCCTGGGCGCTCCATCAACGCGGCATATTCTCCAAGCAGCCGTCATGGAGGATAACTTCTCTCCACCTTCTTTTTACTGCTTTCTAGATTAGATTTACCATTTTATAGTTGTAAGATTTCCTACTTTCTACTGTAGTGATTAGTTGTAATAGACATCTTTCTATGGTTATGAAATATCTATTTATTCTATCGCTATTTTGTCTTTATTTGTAATATTATCTCTCTCTCTTCTATTCATTATTCTTTAAGTAGATAACTAGTTTAGATTCAATTCGACCAGTTAATCTGTTTTGTGACAATAAAACAAACATGATTTTTAATCAAACATTTGCCTCCCTCTATTCGACCTAGAATTCCTTTTGACTTTCGGTAAAATTTATTTGTTAACGGTTTTCCTTGAAAATCGCACTACAACGACGAGTTTTTAAAACTCAACTCCTTTTGCAATGATTTTTCCCGCCTCAATATTTTGACGCCGTTACCGGGGATCTTCTGATGCAACATTTTGGCACCGTTGTCGGAGAATATCCGAACAACAATGTGCAAGTGCCCCCATCATGGAGTTCCAAAATGGGAACGAGTCCAATCTTTTTACCATGGGCTCCGTGATGATATCAAACTCTTTGTCAATGCAACATGTGGTGGCAGCATCATGGGTCAGCATGAGGACATGATTTGGGAAATTCTCGAGAACATGTGCGAGAACTTCCTGAACAATGAGTCATTGGTTGTGTACGATCGGACAACCACCTACGCATTGACAAATAATTGGTGGGTACACGAGACCCGAGGCCTATCCACATCTGTTGATTTGGAGTTGGTAGCCAGTCAATTGGATAAGGTCTCAGTCATTGAGAAGACAGTGGATGACAAAACTCAACATCTACACCAACCTCTTGCTGCGCCACAAAGCCCATACGTGCACCCTCCCTTAGGAAGGGAGGGCGTACACAGCATCTACCATTCTCAGGGGATGGGTGCCTATCCACCCTCGTCTGATTATGGTCTTGGAGGAAACTCAAGACCAGCCTACTCTAGTTGGGGGAACTCTGAACCCTCTTACTTTGATTTTTCTGGAGTTCCTCAGACCTGCAAGGATCTCTATGCTATCGAAAATAATTTCCAATCCAGGCCACGTAGGGAGGACCAAATGTCTTTGATTCTCCAAACCCTGGTTGACATGCAAAAATAACACAAGGAAGAAATCACAAAGGTTCGCAATCAACTGGCCCAGCTGGCAAATGCTTGCCAGCCTAGTGCACTTCCTTCCCAACCTTTACCTAATCCAAATATTGTGCCAAACCAGAGTCACATTATGAACCCAAATTAAGGCCAATCACACTATGTTTACCAGGCCCCTTCTACTTCATTACCTGACAGGATGGAAGCTTCAAGATCATATTTAGGGTATCAGCAGCAGGCACCTATTTTGCTTAACTCAAACCAGAATCAGGCAGGACTTAACTCCGTCACCACCTGTAGTGGCAAAGCAACCCAGGATCCACCATTCCCTAGCCACGACAAGCCTGAACACCCAGACCCCAACCCTAGATTGGTGATCGAGGATACCCTTATCCCAGATAAAGAGCCTGAGCCAATTCTACAGGAACCAACTGAGGTTCCATTCCCTGAGGCCTTGACCAAGGGAAAGAGGAAACCCAAGACCATGGCACTAGAGGAAGACCTGGTCAAGCATTTTGAACAGGTCTAGATAAACATCCCCTTGATGGATGTAATTCGCCAAGTACCGGCTTATGCGAGATTTCTGAAAGATGTGTGTACACCTAAGTGAAAGCGGCGAACTAATGACAGGAGTTCGATCGTCATGTTGGAGCAAGCTAGCTCCATCATTTTGAGTAAACTCTTGCCTAAGGTAAAAGATCTTGGTACCCCTCTGATCTCCTGCAAAATCAGTGATATAGAATTCGATCGAGCCTTATTGGATCTAGGAGCTTCCATAAATTTGATACTTACATCCATACTAGACCACCTTGAGGAATCTAAGCTTAAACCAATAGAGGTGACTTTGCAATTAGCAGATCGATTAATCAAGTCACCTAAAGGAATTCTTGAGGATGTAGTTCGGATTCGTGATTTCTACTTTCCGGTGGACTTTATCGTATTAGACATGGATACTTCTGATAATTTAAAAAACACACCGATTATATTAGGAAGACCGTTCCTAGCCACAGCTAAGGCAAACATAAATTGTGAAGAGGGCCAAATCAAGTTGAAATTTGGGAGCAAGACATTAAAAATTGATATCTTTAAGACCCCAAAAGGAATTAACTGTGGAGTTATTGAACAAGTTTGTGATATCAGTTCTGTGGTTGAGGACCCACTCATAAAGGAAAACCCGATTGTTGCTGATAGTCAACCACAAGAAGATCATGATCCACAACTAGAGGAGCCTAGACATGACCCAGATACACCTACAGCTCTTACCTTTGCTCCTGAACCTCCTACTGCTGCTGATAACCCTGTTATGGAATTGAAACCCCTCCCAGATCATTTGAAATATATCTTCTTGGGTTCAAACCACACGATTCCTGTGATCATCAATTCCCAATGATGAGAGACTCATCATGGTCTCTAATTACCCCTAATTAACTAGTCTTCCTAGTTAATTAGCTAAGGTTATGAATATATAAGGGTTAATTATAGAATAAGGGATATTTGGTAAAGGACCTTAAAATAATTTCAAAATGATGTTTCATCATTCAATTAACATTATTAGTAATTTACATAATAATTGGACTCGAAATCCTATTAACCATTCCCTTAATTAATAAGTTAAGTACTTAAGCATAATGTAAAACTAAGTATATAATAACTTAAGTAATTTTACTTAATCTAATAAATTAACCTAAAAAGGTCAAAAATGTAAATTCAAGGTGAAAACATAATATTTACCTTAATTACTTACATATATAAAAGGTTGAAAAAAATCTAAGTTAAAATAAACCTTCCAAACCTGGGTTTACATTTTGGTCCTTAATATTCATTGCAATTGGGTCCTTATTTCTCACACAGGTCCTTAAGTTTTATTACATTTAAGTCCCTCTTTCGTCTTCTTCTTCTTCGTCTTCTTCAGCCGAATGGGCAGCTGTTTGCACCTCAAAATATGCCTGCAATAATGCCTTCTTGTGCTATTTCCTAGCATTAACTATGCATATTAGGATTCTATAGTTGCATTTGTAAAAATACTTGCATTCATGCATTTAATTGAGAGGAGAAGAGAATGAAATAAATGTCTTCATAATTCACTTTTTTTCTCAAGTGCCTCTTTGCAAAAAGTTCCCTCTCTATTTTTTATTTCCTCTTTCTTTCTTTTCTCTTCCTACGGTTGCAATTCTCTTCCCGCAGCTGCATGCATTTACTCCACATCATGTCTCCCTGCCAACGCCACTCCCTACAGCTGCCAATCCTGCGCCCTCTCCCTGCTGCAGCAGGCACGCCACTCTCTCCTCCTCTATAAGAAGCTGCAGCTTCTTCCTCGCGAGACACATGCTGCTGCAGAAGAAAAACCCGCAGCCACCACCTTCTCCTCCACCGTCCTCCCCTCCCATACGTCGGCCCTCCTTCAAGGAGGCACCCGACGAGCAGGAGAACCCACTGTGGTGCACACCACCACAGTGGGAACACCACCGCCCAGCTCTTCAACGAGCCGGTGGGCATGGTGTCTTCCTTCGTTTCATTTTTTTTATCTCACGCCATTGCTGCTGCTTCAAGCTCCGAAGCTTGAAGCCGCGGCAGCAGTAGCCAAATCGCGGCGTAGCGGCAGTAGCAGCACCCCCGCCTCCTCCGCGACCGTCCCCGCAGCCGCTCTCCGCCTTTGCGCGCGCCTGCAGGGCATCCCCCGCCTCCGTCTCCATTCTGTCCCCTCCGCCCGTGCACCTGCGACCGGCCGCTGCGTGCACTGCAGCGGCTGGCCTGGCCCTCTCGTCGTCCCCTGCCAACCTCCGCACCCCTCCGAGATCGCCCGCAGACCCTCCTCCATGTTCGCTCCTCCGCGCATCGGCCGCTCGTCATCTTCGC
Organism: Thalassia testudinum; assembly: GCA_037157565.1. Lineage (NCBI taxonomy): Eukaryota > Viridiplantae > Streptophyta > Magnoliopsida > Alismatales > Hydrocharitaceae > Thalassia > Thalassia testudinum. Next base: position 121,140,668 of record JAZHRO010000014.1, on the reverse strand, counting down.
GTCGGCCCGTAAAAACCCTACGCGAAGGCGCGCGCTCGCACCCACGACGTCCAGACGTCCACCGCCTTCTCCAGACGACGCAGCTCCAGACGTCTGCCGCCATCCACCTATGACTTAACTCGTCCCTTCTACGTTCTCCAGCTCTCTCTCTCCCGCTCTCTCTCTCTCTCTCTCTTTTTCACTCACTCTCAGTACACTACACCAACGCACACACATATCTTCACCGACACTTCCACACAACCACACACACATAAACACTAGTATAAACATAGATATATCTATACGTATACATATATATGGCAACATATATATATATACATATATATATATACATACATATATCTATATATATATATACTTATATATATAGTATATCTATATAGTTATGTATACATACATATATATATAATATACATATATATATATAAATATATATATACATATATATATCTATATACTTACACATATACTTATACATATATATACACATACTTATATACATATATATATATACATAACTATATACTTATATATATACATATATATCTAGATATATATACTTATATACATATATATATACATCTATATAGTATTATATATATATATATAGATATATATATACATATATTTATATACATATATAGCTATATACATACATATATACATATATACATATACACCTATATATATATATACACATATATATATCTATATATATCTATACATAAATTCCTATACATTTATATATATATATATATATATATAGATATATTTACTTATATACATACACATATATATATTTTTTCATGTTATTTGCCATACGCTGTATTGTGGGAATATCTGCACCAGTTGCTGATATTCCCCGATACACGAGTACAAAAAGTGTGGACCCATACATCATCCATCATCCATCCACACTCCACGCGGTACCCAGTCGAGTTGGTTGCGTCTCTTTAGATGTCGACTGACTCGACATAGTGCTACACTCCATCGTCACCTCCACCCCCACCCCTTTATATATATTATATATATATATACATACTATATTTACTTTCTGTCTGTTTGCTTCTCTCTTGGTAAAAAGATAAAAAAAAAGACATAAAAGAGAGAAGATAATCTTTGACTTGCAGGTACCCCATCTTGCGAGTAGCAAGACTTGTTTTGGAACTCTGTTTTGGCTAAAAGCCAAGGACACAATTTTGAGGGTGTGCCTCAAGGATAAGGATTACCAGAAAAAAAATCTAAATAATAAAAACACCAAAAACATAATAAATGAACGAAAGAGATGCGTTTTAAGGAAAACGTAGAAACTCGACTTGAACCCCACTTCCTTGAGTTCGACCCTGGGCCTAAAAGTGACAAGATAAAATCAAGTAGGCCAGGTTAAAAATTTTGTAAAGAGATTGTTAGGTCTGAATTAGGTTAACCACTATACATATTTCAACGATAAAATCATCATATTAACAACCTGTCCAGGCCGACCGATCATCTTTTCTGGCGCCGTTACCGGGGAAGTGCGTCTTCAAGTAAGTTTTTATTCAATTCCTTTCAATTTTTCTCTTCTCTCTTCACGGGTATTTCTGTTTCTAATGTGCAGGTGAATCTGGTTGCAGGGAGAAGACAAGCAAACGAAGTCAGGAATGAGGGCAGATCCAAGGTGGGAACGAGAGCGTGAAGTCACCGACACCGCATTGGAGCTTCGCATACGTTGCCGAACAAGTAGGTGTTCCTTTTCTTAGCAAACTAGGATTAACTTGCCACCTCAATAAAAAAAAAAACTAAAAACTAAAAAATTAAAAAAAACTTCTTGGGATCTCTTGAGGCAAGTGGATTAAAATTCACTTGTTTGATTGGTTGTCTTCACTCCCACCGCCTCGGGATTTCCTGCCCTACTTCGCATAGCGAAAATCTGAGAATTTTGATTCTTTGATTCTTCGCCGTGGGAAGTATTCTTTGAGGAAAATAAAAAGATTGTTTACATCCCTCTTTTGCCTCACTTATCTTTAATTCAGAATCACATTTTTGGTGGGGAGACTTGGAATTGAGTTGATTCCAATCCCACCATGACTTTTCAACTTGCCTGAGATTCGATCCTGAATACTTCAACCCCAACAATTTGATTTTCTTTATGTTTTGGTTGAAGCCTTGTGTGTGGAAATCATTTCTGGTGATTGGGAGCACTTGAATTTAAGTGCTTTGGCTCCCTTTCACATTGATATAAAACTAATTCGTGCATCCACACATAAAAAATCTCCATTTAGGGTAGCCCATTGCATTTTAGCATGCATTAACTAACTGATATTGAAGAAGGGTTTCTTGGGCTTAGAAAGAAAACCTGTATTTTTGCAAAAACTCAGAGATTGGTTGAATTGGTAATTCAGCAAAACCCTAAAAACTACTTAAGGCTGAACTTTAAAAACCATTCACCAATAAAAACTTCAATTCGGGGAGATTTCCCCGTTTCATGGTTATTTTACACACTCTGAAAATTAATCACTTAGGCATTACCCGTAAACAACGCCCTTCACATTCCAGAAACACTTGATCCTAAGCCTCTAAATAAAATTGGTAGTAACTTGACCCTTGCTAAGGATTGGAGGTCTAACTACCTACGTGTAGCGGCTAGGTGCTGGTAAGAGTTCCCACGTGCTATCGGGTGTCTAAGACTGGGGCAAACAGCCTTTCAATCTGGCCCGATGGTTCTGCGGTGCTCGCATTCGGTTCCGTAGTTCGTGATAGTAGGTAACTTAGATCTTTAGGTCTAAGGGTACACTGTAGAGGTTAGGAACTTGACTGTATTGATTTGTAATGAAGTGTACCTTTACAGCGTTATTTTTCTCATCCCTTTTCCCTTCTCATCTCCCCAACTCTTCCTACAGTAGTGCATGTTTGGGAGGAGGTCACAAAACCCTGAATTGTTTGAATTGACTGATAAATCTAGAAAAGAAGCCGAATCGTCCTCCTCCTCCACAAACATGGCTGCACGCCCACCCCCAAATCCCGAGGGAGGAAACCGCCTTCAGAATCCACCAGGTGGTGGAGCCGTAGATCCCATAACCCGCCTCCAAGCCAAATGGAAATGTATAATGAGCAAATCGAAGCGATTCGGGAAACATTGGAGGAAATGCAGAATCCTCCCGAATGGGAGGAGCCTAGGTCTCTTAGCTGTTATCAGAATCCCACTGCTATAGAGACCATAGGACAAATTCAGGTCCCCATGGGCGGGGACGACTTTGAATTAAAACCAAATATAATTGGCCTAATCAATTTTCACTTTCATGGTCTTGCAAGTGAAGACCCATTTCTCCTCTTGGAAGACCTAACCCGACTTGCTGAAACCGTTAAACCAAGAAATGTCAGGTTATCTATAGTCCTCATGAAGATGTTCCCGTTTTCATTGCGGGATAAAGCATCGCAATGGTTACGCACCCTTGGGAGAACCATCCATTCTTGGGAAGAGATGCGAACAACGTTTCTCAAGAAGTTCTTCCCAATCAGGCGAACCAATGCGCTTCGCCGTGCTATCACTTCTTTTACGCAACAAAACAGCGAACAATTTCATGAGGCATGGGAGAGGTATAACGACCTCCTCAGGAAATGTCCGCACCACGGTCTGCCTAAGTGGCATATAGCCCAGATTTTCTACTACGGGCTAAATGAGACTTTGAAGTAGATTGCAGACGCTTCCTGCAGAGGGAATTTTATGAATAAAGGCGAGAATGGAGCATTCGAATTATTTGAAAATATGAGTAAAAACTCAATAAACAATGCCTCCATTGTCGCCTTTAATCGTACCAGCCAGCCTCGAAATGTCCACGAAGTTGACACAGGACCCTCCCATTCATCCACTGATCTAAGCCTTATTGCACGAAAACTGGATGAAGTCTCCATCGTGCACAAGAAGCTGGACGAGCTTCTGGCCAACCCTGCCCGATCTATGGCAAACACCACCTCTTTACCACTTCGTCACAATCCAAATTCTTCAAACACCAGGCTTATCCCGAGAAACCCCATTAGACCTTCCTTATCAAGTGTCGCGCCAAGAGACTCGGTAAGTCATGTAGAACTGGCTTCTACAACCCAGTATTTTGACACGGAGGACCAAGCCTCCGTGTGCTCGGATGCATATTTACATGCAGACGCGTCTTCTGGCATAGAAGACACTTGCGCCCTGGGGAACAACCCGTTCTCTGCCACTTATAACCCAGGGTGGCGTAATCATCCGAACTTCACATGGTCCAACAACCCGCAGTGCCAAAACCTCGCAGGTGGACCAATGCGACCGTCCGCACCCATCATCCCAAGGGCCCAGTTTAATCCTATGGCAAATCTGTCATCAGGCCCTTGCGTACCACAAACTGAACACGCATCGAACCCTCTTGACAAATTGATGCGAATGATGATGGAAATGCCAAAATGCCATGAAGAGAACATGACCTCTCTTCAGCACCAATTAGCACAGCAGAATGCTGAGATCAGTCAACTACGCATGGCGACTCGATCTCAGGGCACTCTTCCCGCCCAACCTATTCCAAACCCATGAAATTTCATACCCCGTGGTCCTCAACCACAGGCACGACCTTCTCAGGGACAAGTTAATCAAGTTCTGCATGCTCCAAGCATTCCACCGGGATTTCAGGCTAATCCCGCTGCAGCACCGCACTCTTATGACCCCATTGCAAACCCTCCTCCGCCGTATGATCCCACTGGACCCGCATCGTCCAATGCTATCACTACAAGGAGTGGTAAGCAGACCGTCGATCCACCTCGACCTGATCCTGGCCCGTCTTCTTCTTCGCCCTCTCATTCGGGATGCATACCGCATTCGCGAGAGGACGATGTACCCAAACTTGTGCCAGAATCAGTCCCATTCCCTGTGGCTCTACTAAGGGAGCCAAAAGGCAAAAAGAGAAATATGCAGGCCTTTGACAACCTGCGTAATTTGTTCAGGGATGTAGAAATCAAGGTACCCCTGCTCGAGGCAATCGACCGCATACCTACTGTTGCTCGATTTTTCAAAGACTACACAACACCCAGGCAACAGTCAAAGAAGACTAAGAATCCGGTGGTTCTCTCGCCTCATGCGAGTTGTGCTATACTGTCAAACTTACCACCGAAGCAGAAAGATTCGGGCACACCACTGATTTCCTGTAGCATCCAAGGCTGCAGTTTTAACCGTGCCCTGCTTGATCTAGGATCTTCCATCAATCTCATACCCACCATCATGCTCAAGAAATTTTCCTTGGGAAATCTGAAACCCACCCCTATCACGTTACAGTTGGCAGATCGTTCTGTCAAAATCCCGAAGGGTGTGGTGGAAGACGTGGGGGTTAGGGTCAACAGTCTCTGTTTTCCTGTTGACTTTCTTGTTTTAGATATGGAAGTTCCTAGTTCACTTTTTGATTATCCGATCATCCTCGGTCGACCTTTCTTGGCCACAGCCTGCGCCCATATCGACTGCGAGTCGGGCTGTATTGAGATTGCCGTTGGATCTGAGAAGCTCAAGCTTAACATATTCAAGGCAGCCAAGAACTTTGATTGCGATTGCATCGAGGATGACACGTCTGACGAGGACATGGCCGTCAGCGCGTGTATCGGACTAATTGGGACCTATTCGAACTGCTGCGGATTACCTATAAACACTGATGACTTCCTGACCAACACATACTGTTACGTTCCCCAATCCCTCCCTTGTCTAGTACCTTCTCCTGGCCAAACTTCTGACGAGGTTTTCTCCGCTTCCCATACCTCGTGGTCTGAGTCATATTCAGGCTACTCACCGTCGGTCCACACTCATGAAGACCGAATTGCCCTTTCTTCCCCGCCAAATCAGGCGGATTTGCAAATCCACACTGGGACCTTGAGCCCATATACTTCTCACTAGGGCTATTCATTTTTGGATCCATCTATCCAAGAAGCCCCTCTTCTTAGCCAATCTGAAGGCCAGTTTCTTCCTCCTAACTTGTTCTCCTACCCTTCTGGGACACTCTCGTCCCAAGAAATGCCAGATCCTTCCCCATCCACTCCCGAGCTAAAAGTGCTGCCTAATACACTCAAGTATGTTTTCCTGGGGCCAAATGAAACGCTCCCTGTAATCATCAGTTCAAAATTAACCAGGGAGCAGGAGTTCAAACTAACTACGGTCCTCCTAGAACACAAGGCATCTATTGAATGGTCTTTATCAGACTTATCTGGCATTAGCCGCTCCTACTGCACTCACCGTATATATACGGAGGAGGAGGCTCAACCTTCCCGCGAGATGCAGCGACGTCTCAACCCTAACATGCGGGAGGTCATTAAGAAAGAAATCATTAAGTGGCTGGATGCGGGTATAATCTACCCGATCAGCGATAGCCCCTGGGGGAGTCCGATTCACATTGTGCCCAAAAAGGCAGGACTCACCATCCGTGTCAATGACAGGGGCAAATCCATCCCTACACGCACTCCTACATCTTGGAGAGTGTGTGTAGATTATAGGAAACTCAATGTTGCAACCAAGAAAGATCACTTCCCGCTACCATTTATTGACCAAATCCTGGAGCGGTTAGCGGGAAATAAATTTTTCTGCTTCCTGGATGGATTCTCAGGATATAACCAAGTGGCAATTGACCCCCGAGACCAAGAGAAAACCACTTTTACCTACCCTTTCGGCACCTTCGCCTTTAGAATAATGCCGTTCGGACTTTGCAACGTGCCAGCAACTTTCCAGAGACGCATGCTGGCGATATTCCATGACATGGTGGGTGACTTTCTCGAGGTCTTCATGGATGACTTTCCAGTCTTTGGACCATCTTTCGACGAATGTCTTGCCAACCTAACTCGCATCCTTAGGAGATGTATTGATGTAAACCTCGTGCTTTCCTGGGAAAAAAGTCATTTTATGGTGCACGAGGGAATTGTTCTCGGACATATCATCTTCGATAGGGGTATCGAGGTTGACAGAGCTAAGCTCGACGTCATTACTGATTTACCTGTGCCTGGTTCTGTCAAACAAATCCGCTCCTTCTTGGGACACGTCGGTTTCTATAGGAGATTCATCAAAGACTTCTCCAAAATTTCTCGACCCTTAACTCATCTCCTATCAATCGACGTGCCCTTCGACATGGGCCCCGACTGTATACAAGCATTCACGTAGCTACGTAATGCTGTCACTAAGGCCCCTGTTCTCCAGCCGCCTGATTGGTCCCTCGACTTTGAACTTATGTGTAACACTTCAGACCTTGTAGTCGGGGCCATCCTGGGACAAAGACGCGATAGACACCCCTTCGTGTTATACTACGCTAGTAAGACGTTGGACGAGGCCCAGCGTAATTATACTACCACTGAAAAGGAACTACTGGCGGCCATCTTTGGGCTGGAGAAATTCCACTCTTACATTCTGGGCTCTCACGTTATTGTTTTCACTGATCATGCGGCCATTCGCCATCTCATGCACAAGAAGGATGCCAAGCCTAGACTGATTCGTTGGATCCTTCAGCTCCAGGAATTTGACATTGAGATTCGCGATAAGGCCGGAGCCCAGAATGTTGTGGCTGATCACCTTTCCAGATTGGACCCTGACCATATTGGACTTACTCTGCAATTAATGAAATTTTTCCTGATGAGCACCTATTGGCAATAAATGTGTCAAGTGGACAGTGGTATGCCGACATTGCCAATTACCTTGCTTCTGGATTTCTTCCATGTGGCTGGCCTAAAAACCAGCGCGAGCGTCTCATGGCAGAAGCAAAGTATTATTTCTGGGATAATCCACTTCTTTTTCGGATAGGTGCTGATCAAATCATCCGTCGCTGTATTCCTGATAGTGAGTTCCCCAGTGTGCTATCCTTCTGCCACGATTAGGCCTGTGGAGGCCATTTCTCTGGGAGGAAAACTGCAGGCAAGGTGTTGTAGTGCGGTTTCTTTTGTCCCTCCCTTCACCAGGACGCACACACTTATGCCAAGCATTGCATTAGGTGCCAGTCGTTAGGGTCAATCGCACGTCATGACATGATGCCCTTGCAACACATCCTAGCTGCGGAAATCTTTGACATTTGGGGAATTGACTTCATGGGTCCCTTTCCTCCATCCAACGGCTTCGAATTCATCCTCGTGGCCGTCGACTATGTTTCGAAATGGATCGAGACTATTCCCGCACGCCGTGCTGACCATGCTATCTCCACCCGATTCGTCAAGGACCACATCTTTGCGTGTTTTGGGATCCCTCGGGCCATTATATCGGATGGAGGAAGCCACTTTACCCATACTTCTTTTCGGGCACTTCTGAGGAGGTACGGAGTCCACCATCGTATCGCATCCCCGTATCATCCTCAGACGAACAGCCAGGCGGAAGTGTCGAACCAGCAAATCAAGTAGATTCTCCAGAAAACAGTTCGGCCTGACCGTAAGGATTGGTCCGACAAGCTGACTGACGCACTTTGGGCATATCGGACAGCCTTCAAGGCTCCCCTTGGTATGTCTCCATATAGAATCATTTACGGGAAGCCTTGTCATTTGCCCGTGGAGTTGGAGCGCCGCGCTTATTGGGCGGTTCGCCAATGTAACCTCAACCCAGACCTGTGTGGTCGAGAAAGGAAACTCCAACTCCAAGAGCTGGAAGAGCTCCGTCGTGAAGCTTATGATTCTGCTCTTACTTTTAAACAGCGCACCAAGGCTTTTCACGACAGCCATATTCGGTGGAAGGAATTTGAGCCATCTCAGCAAGTTTGGCTCTATAATGCCCGACTCAAATTCTTTCCTGGGAAATTAAAGTCCAAATGGACTAGTCCTTTCCTGCTCTCAAGACCATTCCCCAACGGTGCCGTCGAGATCGAAGATCCCAAGTCTGGGTGTAAATTTACGGTCAACGGGCAGCGTTTGAAACCCTATCTGACTCATGAACCTGCCCCCATTGGAGAAACCGTTGCCTTGCTAGAGGGTAACTAATTCTTTGCCTTATTCTCAGTCCAGCTAGGGACGTTAAATTCAGCGCTTGTTGGGAGGCACCCTAACAGCACTCACCATCCACCATCACATTTCACACCTCTATCGCGATCACTTCACAACCCACCATCCACCCACCCTACCACCCTGATCTATACCCTGCACTTCAGCTCTCGCTACCCGATCTTTCGTCCTTTCTCTACCCTTCCCTGCATGCATCTGAGGACATAGCATTGTTTAGTATGGGGGGGTGGATAGGCATCCTTAGGATCTGGGTATTTTAGGGTATCATGAAGTTTCTATATATACATAAAAATAATAATAATAATAATAGAGAGAGAAAATGGTGTTTAGTAATGATCTAAAAGCTGAAACAAAAATACAATAAGTGTTTATGGATATTCAACCTCTGTTTTGAAGAATTTCCAGGCCACAAAAGCATGATTCGCTCAGGCTCGGCTTAATTCACTTAAAGCATTGACAAAATAGATCAGGATCTCTCCTAACTAAGGATGTATTCTTGTACCTGAGACACCAGTACAAGATCCGTTGGTTTACTTTTACTTGAGAGCTTAAGTAAACTTGGTTCACACTACACATATCAGGAAAGGCCAGGTGAACATAAGATCCAACCCTAGTGTTCATTAGGGAAGGTGGAGTCCTTACCTGTGCGCACAGGTAGACTTTTTATCCCAGGCTTTAGTCTTGTATTTAGGAGTGACTCTTTCCACCGAAAAGAAACTCTCTCACCAAAAAGAAAAAAAGCATGCTCCTTCTGAATGTGTTGTAAGAGATATACTGACACGTGTTTCAAAAAAAAAAAAAAAAGAGAGAGATGTTGCAAAAGAGTCAATATATCTCATAAATGTCTGTATCCTTTGTTTTTCTGTGAGGCACAAAAAAATCAGAAAATGGGAGTTGAGATTTCCGTCATCACCTTAAGGGTCAACCCGAAGACATAGGATGAAACTGGGACCAACCTGTACTTAAAAATTCGTGAAACCCTGGGATTGAGTCTTAATGTTCATCTGGTCAGTCTTGATCCTTCGCTATGCACAAACCATAACCTGTTGAGCTCTCGAGTACGGCAAAAACCTCCTGGGTCCTGGAAATCATACTTAAGGTTTAAATATCAAGAGTCCTGGTTAGTTGAGAGATGATCTATGTCATGTGAGACTTAAAGTACTGGTAGTCTTCTCTACAATTGGTTCTCACAATATTCGATAATAAACACACCTATATCACCTCAGAAGAAAATCTTCAGCTTAAGATCATTTCTAAATATGGTTTTGCTAGGGACTAGCAATAGATAGGCATGGGGTTATATGTTTGCACCTCAAAATACGCCTACAATAATGCCTTCTTGTGCTATTTCCTAGCATTAACTATGCATATTAGGATTCTATAGTTGCATTTGTAGAAACACTTGCATTCATGCATTTAATTGAGAGGAGAAGAGAATGAAATAAATGGCTTCATAATTCTCTTTTTTTCTCAAGTGCCTCTTTGCAAAAAGTTCCCTCTCTATTTTTTATTTCCTCTTTCTTTCTTTTGTCTTCCCGCGGTTGCACTTCCCTTCCCGCAGCTGCATGCATTTACTCTACGTCATGTCTCCCTGCCAACGCCACTCCCTACAGCTGCCAATCCTGCACCCTCTCCCTGCTGCAGCAGGCACGCCACTCTTTCCTCCTATATAAGAAGCTGTAGCTTCTTCCTCGCGAGACACACGCTGCTGCAGAAGAAGAACCCGCAGCCACCACCTTCTCCACCACCGTCCTCCCCTCCCATACGTCGGCCCTCCTTCGAGGAGGCACCCGGCGAGCAAGAGAACCCACTGTGGTGCACACCACCACAGTGGGAACACCACCGCCCAGCTCTTCAACGAGCTGGTGGGGCATTCCCCGCCTTCGCGCGTGCCTGCAGGGCATTCCCCGCCTCTGTCTCTGTTCTGTCTCCTCCGCCCTTGCACCCGCAACCGGCCGCTGCGCGCACTGCAACGGCCAGCCAGGCCCTCTCGCTGTCCCCTGCCAACCACCGCAGCCCTTCGCGACTGCCTGCAGACCCTCCTCCACGTTCGCTCCTCCACGCATCACCCGCTGGTCGTCTTCGCGTTGGCCTGCAGAAACCCTACGCGAAGGTGCGCGCCCGCACCCGCAACGTCCAGATGTCCGCCGCCTTCTCTAGACGACATGGCTCCAGACGTCTGCCGCCCTCCACTAACGACTTAACTCGTCCCTTCTGCGTTCTCCAGCTCTCTCTCTCTCTCCCGCTCTCTCTCTCTCTCTCTCTCTTTCACTCACTCTCAGTACACTACACCAACGCACACACACATCTTCACCGACACTTCCACACACCCACACACACATAAACACTAGTATAAACATATATATATCTATACGTATACATATATATAGCAACATATATATATATACATATATATACATACATACATATATCTATATATATATATATATATATATATATACTTATATACATAGTATATCTATATAGTTATGTATACATACATATATAATATATATATATATATATATAAATATATATATACATATATATATCTATATACTTACACATATACTTATATATATATATACACATAATTATATACATATATATATATATACATATCTATATACTTATATATATACATATATATCTAGATACATATACTTATATACATATATATATACATCTATATAGTAATATATATATATATACATATATTTATATACATATATAGCTATATACATACATATATACATATATACATATACACCTATATATATATATACACATATATATATCTATACATATATACCTATACATTTATATATATATATAGATATATTTACTTATATACATACACATATATATATATTTTCACGTTATTTGCCATACGCTGTATTGCGGGAATATCTGCACCAGTTGCTGATATTCCCCGATACACGCGTACAAAAAGTGTGGACCCATACATCATCCATCATCCATCCACACTCCACGCGGCACCCAGTCGAGTTGGTTGTGTCTCTTTAGACATCGACTGACTCAACATAGTGCTACACTTCATCGTCACCTCCACCCCCACCCCTTTATATATTATATATATATACATGCATACTATATTTACTTTCTGTCTGTTTGCTTCTCTCTTGGTAAAAAGATGAAAAAAAGTATATAAAAGAGAAAAGATAATCTTTGACTTGCAGGTACCCCGTCTTGCGAGTAGCAAGACTTGTTTTGGAACTCTGTTTTGGCTAAAAGCCAAGGACACAATTTTGAGGGTGTGCCTCAAGGACAAGGATTACCAGAAAAAAAATCTAAATAAGGAAAACACCAAAAACATAATAAACGAATGGAAGAGACGCGTTTTAAGGAAAATGTAGAAACTCGACTTGAACCCTACTTCCCTGAGTTTGACCCTGGGCCTAAAAGTGACAAGATAAAATCAAGTAGGCCAGGTTAAAAATTTTGTAAAGAGATTGTTAGGTCCGAATTAGGTTAACCACTATACATATTTCAACGATAAAATCATCATATTAACAACCTGTCCGGGCCAACCGATCAGCGGCTGGCGCTGGAGAGTCACGCCACCGCTTGATCACCGCCCTGCCAACATCACTCTTCTTTTTCCAAGCTCTTGCAGCTTGCGCTCACCACCTCTTCTTCATCCACCGGTCTGGATTAACCAGAAATCCTAATTTCCAGTGGGAGATAACCTCACCGTCGTCGGAGATGACGCTGGAGGTTAAGCTCCTCAAGCTCCTTCTTCAGCCAAACCCCGCCACTTTCTTTGTTGCCAACTACTATAAATACCCTCTTACCCCTCTGATTTCACTTAAGTTGGCTCCCTTCTCTCTTCTAACACTATAGCCGACTTCGATAGGCTATTTGTCCAAAACTCCGGCGACCTTCCATCTCACTTTCCAACTTCATCCATTTTGATCAGCCAAGGAGATCCACCATGGTCTGCCACGTCTCTGGCACAGGCGCCGACCAAAGGAATCCTCTGCTCCATCCACATCCGCCTGCCGGAGATCTTCCTTTACACCCTCTGATTTCATTGTCCGCTATGAGCCTTCGGCAGAACCCTATTGACCCCTTCGTCTAGGTAACAGTAGATTAGGATTAGGAGTAGGAGTATGGTAGTTAGGTAGGTAGTTTAGGTAGTTATATTAGAGTAATTTTTGAATTTCATTGTTATCTTCTCCGACTTTGGCGAACTCCTTGAGCTTGCTAGAGCCCTAGTTTTGTCTTTTGAAATCACTGTTCACCTTTCTTTATCTCTCATGACCATTTCTAATCACTTAAGCAATAATTGAATCATTTATTCACCTAAATCACCTTTCACCTCCATCAACTACTGTCACTGTCCATGGCGACAGTAGTCGAGCTAATTTCACCTTCACTGGGTCCATCATCATCTATTCATCACTGATGAGAACCTCATCATGAGCCATAACTAGCTCATTTTGACCCAATACAAAGGATAAAAGCTCCTACATATCTCAAGGAAAAGCTTAACTCAGAGAATTCTGAGTTTGAGAAGAAAACAAGTCATAAGGGGTAAAAGTGCAATTTTACCAGTATAATCTGCATACAGGGTAATTCAGGGCCCAAACATAGGTCAAAACAGCTTAATAAGAATAAAAGTGGGATGAGATGATCTAGCAAGGGCTACAGCACTTCCAAGGAACCAAATGATAATCTGTAACCCTAAAACAACCCACTTCAATTCACAAGGTTCGAGGCAAAGTAAAAATAGAATAAACCCTCTAAAATTCATAGAAAAATAATCTCTGGGGTTTAGAACCATCAATTTGGCCTTTAGAACCCATTTTGACCTACATTGAGAACCATGCCCAATTAATAACTTAATTTGGGTTTTTGCGCAAATTGACCGGTCAAACAAGGTTTAATATGAAAATAAAATTCACCATCAGATTCCTTAGGTCCTAATTAGTCATGTATAAAAACTTGAGCCTAAGAAGAAACCTCCTTGACCGACTTCACACTTTGGTCCTCATATATTTACTCTTTGGCCCTCAACTTTTGAACCCTCGCATTTTGGCCCCTAACTCTCCTTCGTTCTTTGCAAACAGGTCCCTCCTGCAAAACCCTGCCAGCACCATGCTCCGGCGACCTTGCGCGGAGCATGGCGCCGCGCAGGGTGAGGTGGAGGACCTGGCAAGTGTACCGGGGGTGCCCTGCGTCGTCAGCCGTCGCAGGAGCACCCCCATGGTCATTGTAGCCCCCCATACCGGCCGTGCGAACGCACGGACGGTATGGGTTCGTATTCCGACCATTCTCCGGCGAGGGAGACACGTCGTCTCCCTCCGCCTTCCTCCCTGCTTCAACCCTATAAATACCCCCCGCCGCTCCACCGACGAAGGCAGCCTGGATCTGACGGAGAAAACCCCCAGCTTTCTTCTCTTCTTTCTCCGGCAGACGCTCACCAGCTCCGGCGACTTCCTCCCCCTCCACCTCTTCGCTCTGCCGCACTACCAGCAGCAGAGACTTCCTCCCCTGCTCTTCCCGCGCCACGCCGCACCCAGCTGGCGCCTCTCCAGCCCTCTGCTCGCCGCCGCCCCTCTCTCTGAGCATCATCTTCTCCGGCGACAGTCGATACGACTGTCGCCCTGTTCCTCCCCCTTCGTCCCTGCAGTTAAGTTAGACTTACTCCCCTTCTCCTCCTCTTTCTTTCCCCGCTTTCGATTTAGTCAATTAAGCCCTCTACCGACCCTGTTCACCCTCATCCTCTCCGCCTCCGACCACCCTCCGGCGAGCCGCTCCCATCACCTCAGCGACCCACACGGCTCGCCGACCACCGCAGAACCTCCGCCTCCTCACCCTGATCCTCTTCCGCCCCTCCACTTCCCACCAAACACCCTCTGCAGACCCACCGAACACACCCACTCCCTCGCTCACAGTTTGACCTAGGACGACCAGTTAGCTCCATCTCGCCCCCTGCAGACCCCCTGACCACCTTCGCCGTGCCACGGCGAAGGTCCCCCGCCTGTCTGATTTGGCCGAGAGGCTGTTCTTCTGTGACCAGGTGACTCGCCCGCCGTCGCCATTACTGCGCAGGCAGAGCTGCTTCACCTGCAGGTGCAGGCACGCCTTCGCCCAGGGTTGACTCCCAGGTTGCGCAGGGACTCTCCGCGAAACGTCCCTGGTTCACAGACGGGGCGAAGGCCGCGCGGGAAGCCACGATCGCCCACTGCTCCATCCGCGACGCGCGCTCAATTGGGGTGGGACATTTAGTCCCACCTCGGAACCTCTCGAAGGCGCGCGGACGCATAAAGGCAAAAACTGCCTTATGCTGTTTGCCTCAGTTACCACGGGGTGAGGTCCCTCTCACCCGACCCGACCCGACTCGGCCTCGTCCGTGACCACGCTCCGCGGACCTGGCCCGACCCGAGTAGACTGACCTGCACTCCTCGCCCACCACGCACGCCGGTGGGCCTGGACCCGGGCCTGACCCGAACCCGATTACCCGGTAGCGCTCTGGGAGAGCTTCCGAAGAGTGATTTCAGAGAGAGAGATACGCGGGGGAGGGGGGTAGAGTAGGTTTTTGCCTCTTGACGAATAAACTCTGAAGTGTGCAGGCCAAAGAAGAAGAAGAAGACCCGCTGAAGAAGAAGGAAGAGCAACGGCCATCGCGAAAGAAGAAAAAGAGAGGTCAAGGCAGGTGAAGACAAAGAAGAAGAAGGAATGAAGAGAAGCAAGAAGCAAGAAAAGAAGAAGACGATCTGACGAAAAAGAAAGAAAGGAAACAAGGAAGAACAGAAGAAGAAGAGCACGAGGGGAAAATCTGAAGAAAGCAGAAGAAAAAGAAGAAGAAGAAGAAGAAGAAGAAGAACAGGAAGAACCAAAGACAAAGAGGAAGAAAGAAGAAAAGAAGAAGAAGCCAAATTTTCATCTCTCTCTCTCTCTCTTTATTTTTGTAATAGAACTTGTATATCTCTAGAATACAACTTGCTCCCTGAGTTCGACCTCGGGAACTCTTTTATTTTTCCGAGTAAAAAATTTTATATGAAACGTTGGTAACAACCGGCTTTACTACAACGATATAACACAACCCGGTCAAACCCACGCTATCATTTTGGCGCCGTTGCCGGGGAGCAACGGCTATTCTAGAGGTAAACATTCCTGTATCTTTTAATTTCTGATAATCTCCTCTCTTTTGTGCAGCTACAGGAACTCAAGAAGACAAGCAACCACACGACAACCACTCCGAAGACAGGTAAATCTTTTCTCTCACTATTAACCCCTACACTCTAAAGAGAAAGAAAAGAAAAGAACAAAGCAATATAGGGCTAACCTGTCTTCCATACTTAGTAACCATAAAAAGTTGCATGTTTTCAACTCATCACTCCTGCACACTATTAAGGGTATTTAAGGGCTAACACATTCTTGCTTGAGCCCTAATTGCCCAACAAAGAGTTAAATGGACCAAGTAGAGCCAACATAAGGTCAAACATTAGGATTTCAGTAGAGACACACCCCTTAATCAAGAATTGAGGAAATCCTAAAGAGGTGTGCCCAAGCCATTGATTGAAAATAATTAACAAGAAAAATCCTAAACAATTGGCTCTCTCTAAACACTTGAACCCTAAAAGACAGGACCTAAAAGCTCTTAAAGAAAACAATAGGTAAAGTTGACCCCTTGGGTTAACCAACCTTAAATTAGGTCACTCTTTGCACTTAAAAAGACTAAAGTTCAAGTGAAACCTTAAGCACCCTGATCTTAAAATTGGTAGACTTAAGAGGTCAAGATCCCCATTCTGGTCTACCTGGAACCGCAGTGACAAGAGAGGTCGGGTGGGGGAAACCCTGTAACCCGTGGGGACGCTCTACCGTGTAGGGGTCTTCGCGGGACTCTCCCTCTCTGGCTGCCCAGGTAATTCTCAGGTGGACGATCTTTCTGATCAAGGGGTCCATCTGCCCCGCACCTCTATAGTCACCCAACACATTTTTGGGTGTCTTGATTGGGTCCATCACCTTCTAAACTTACCTCTCCCAACTGTGCATGTACGGAAGGAGGTCTCTAAGACCACCCTTAAGACCTCCTTTAGAAATTCACTCTCGTCAAGGCCAAGCCTCGACGCCCGTGTTTGTGCAGCAACACCCTCACATTATTCTCTCTTCTGATTCAGAACCAAGTTCTTCTTCTTCCCCCATCATGGCTCAGCCAGTTGAGGAAGAAAATAATCTGGAACACCAGCTCCAGCGACTCAATGACCTCTTCCAAAACTTCGTGCACCCACCACAGCGTCCTATGATGCGGGACCACTACAATCCTGCTGCGGTGGCAATTGAGCCTCGAGTTAGAATCCCGATTGGAGGACCTGATTCCGAACTAAAGCCCAACATGATTCACGCTATACCTAAATTCCATGGGCTTAATTCTGAAGATCCCTTCCAGCACATCAAACAGCTTAAGCATCTGGCCCACACTTTTGGATCAGATGCGCAAAATCGGGATATTCTTCTCATGAAGATGTTCTCCTTTTCTCTTATGGACAAGGCCGCCCATTGGTATCAAACTCAGACCCGGCCGATCAACACTTGGGAAGAACTTCAATCCGAGTTTTTGAAAAAGTTCTTTCCCGTTGGTCGGACCAACGCCTTGCGCCATCAGATTACACACTTCACTCAACAATCAGGAGAACCTCTCCATGAGGCATGGGATCGTTTTCAGGATCTCATGAGGAAGTGCCCCCATCACGGAGTTCCTAAATGGGAACAAGTCCAATCTTTTTACCAGGGACTCCGTGAGGACATCCGCCTTTTCGTCAATGCAACCTGCGGAGGAAACATCATGGGTCAACATGAAGACACCGTATGGGAGATTCTCGAAAACATGTGCGAGAACTCCATCAACAATGACTCCATGGGATTATTCGACAGGACGAATACCCGCGCAGCGACGAATCTTAAGGGAGCACATGAGACGCAGGGCCTGTCCGCATCAGTCGACCTGGAATTAATGGCCAGTCGATTGGACAAGGTCTCAATTATTGAAAAGAAGGTGGATGAGCTGACTCAGCACTTGCAGCGAGCCACCTCTGCGCGTAACTCCTTTGCACAACCTCCTTCCACACAGGAGACTGTGCAAAACATCCTACACCGATCCTCCCCTGGGATGGATCCATATCCATCCCCATCTGATTCTTGGACTGGAAGATCATCCGATCCTTTCTTCACCAGCCGGGGGAACTCCATTCCCCCTTTCCCTGATTCTCAGGAGGTTCCTCAGACCTGCGAGGACCTCAACGCCATCCAGAACGACCCATTCTCCAACACTTACAACCCTGGATGGCGAAACCATCCAAATTTTCAGTGGGCGGGAAATTCTCAAACCCAAAGACCACCTTTTCATTCCCGCCCACAGCCCTCTCATCACTACCAGCCGCCTCAGCCTCGGCCCAACCCTACTTATCCATCAGGGCCAAATCAAGATCAAATGTCCTTAATCCTTCAGACTCTGGCTGACATTCAAAAATCGAATGCGGCCATTCAAAAATAGCACAAGGACGAGCTTACTGAACTTAAAACTCAGCTGGCCCAGTTGGCAAATTCTCGCCAGCCAGGCACACTCCCTTCCCAACCCCTTCCTAACCCAAATAACGTGCCAACCCAGAAGCGCGTTATGAATCCAAATTTAGGCCAAGCTCAATGGATTTATCAGGCCCCCACTGCTCCATCTCCAGACGAGATGGAAGCCTCTACTTCTCATACGAGATTTCAGCAGCAGCCACCCCTCCTACCAAATCCAAACCAAAATCAGGCCGGATTAAATTCTGTAACAACACGTAGTGGTAAGACAACTCAGGACCCGCGTTATCCAAACCACTCCCAGCCTGATAATCATGACCCTAGGATAGTTATCCAAGGTACCGCTGTTCCAGACCCACAACCAGGACCTATCCTAGAGGAACCAACCAAGATCCCGTTTCCCGAAGCCCTGACCAAGGGAAAGAAGACCACCAAACCCGTGGCCCCTGAGGAGGACCTGGTCAAGCTCTTTGAGCAGGTCCACATAAACATCCCCTTGATGGATGCAATCCGCCACGTACCAGCTTACGCACGATTTCTAAAGAATATATGTACACCCCAGCGTAAGCCGCGAACCAAGGGAGGGAGCCCAATTGTTCTGTCAGAGCAAGCCAGCTCTGTAATCCTTAGTAGACTCCCACCCAAGGCAAAAGATCCTGGAACTCCCCTGATCTCCTGTAAGATAGGTGGTACCCAATTTGACAGAGCATTGTTAGACTTAGGTGCATCTATAAATCTGATACCCACATCCTTACTTGACCATCTGGAAGAATCTGAGCTGAAACCAACCGAGGTGACATTACAATTAGCAGATCGATCTATAAAGTCACCAAAAGGGATTCTCGAGGATGTTATCGTGAGAGTGCGGGATTTCTATTTTCCAGTGGACTTTATAGTCTTAGACATGGATGCACCTGAGAACCCTAGGGATACACCAATCATTCTAGGGAGACCTTTCTTGGCTACTGCTAGAGCCAACATCAGCTGTGAGGAGGGCCAAATAGAGCTTAAGTTTGGAGATCAAACACTGAAAATTGATATATTTAAGGCCCAGCAAGGAATTAATTGCGGCGTCATCGAGCAAATTTGTGACATCAAGACTTTGGTTGATGAATCACACCTCCAGAATGACTTGAGTATGCCTCATCAACCACAGAAGGATCTTGACCCGCAAATAGAGGAGTCCAATCCGGATGTGAACAACCCAGTAACTCCCACCCTTGAACCTCACATCTATACTGAACCACCCGCTGCTGCTGAAAACCCCATCCTTGAACTGAAACCCCTTCCTGCTCATTTGAAATACATCTTTTTGGGTTCTAATCAGACCCTTCCTGTGATCATCAATTCCAACCTCAATCCTGAACAGGAATACCGTCTGATTGTTGTCCTCCAGCAACATCGCAGAGCCATCGGATGGACCCTCGATGATTTGACTGGAATAAGTCCCTCTTATTGTACTCATCATATCTATTCAGAAGAGGGCACACGACCTTCTCGTGAAATGCAGAGACGCTTAAACCCCAATCTGCAGGAGGTCGTGAAAAAGGAGATCATCAAGTGGTTAGATGCCGGGATCATCTACCCGATCTCCGATAGTCGTTGGGTGAGCCCAATTCAGGTCGTGCCTAAGAAGGCAGGACTCACCACTACAACGACTGAGACCGGAGAAATCATTCCTACCCGATTAGCCAACTCGTGGAGAGTCTGTATAGATTACCGTCGACTCAATTCCTCCACGAAGAAGGATCATTTCCCACTACCCTTCATTGATCAAATTCTCGAAAAACTAGCGGGAAATAGGTTCTTCTGCTTTCTTGACGGGTACTCCGGTTATAACCAGGTGGCAATCCATCCTGAGGACCAAGAAAAGACCACATTCACCTGCCCCTTCGGAACATACGCTTTCCGAAGGATGCCTTTCGGTCTTTGCAATGCACCCGCTACTTTTCAGCGATGCATGCTTGCCATATTCTCAGATATGGTAGGTGATTATCTGGAAGTCTTCATGGATGACTTTTCAGTTTTCGGAGCATCATTCGACGATTGCCTCCAGCACTTGGTCCAGATACTCAGGCGGTGCATCGACGTGAATTTGGTTCTTTCCTGGGAAAAGAGCCATTTCATGGTGCCTGAGGGAATTGTCCTGGGACACTCAATTTCGGAGAAAGGTATCCAAGTGGATCGAGCTAAGGTTAATCTGATTTCTCGCCTTCCTATGCCTAGCTCGATCAGGGACATCCGATCCTTTTTAGGGCATGTCGGTTTTTATCGACGATTTATCCCTGATTTTTCAAAAATCGCACGCCCCCTGACCACTCTTCTCTCCAAGGATGTTCCCTTCGAAATCTCCAAGGAATGCACTCAAGCATTTGAAATCCTGCGTGACCGAGTCACCCAAGCCCCGATCCTACAGTCCCCTGATTGGTCTCAACCCTTTGAGATCATGTGTGATGCATCCGACTTCGCTGTAGGAGCGGTTTTGGGGCAGAAAAATGACAAGAAACCTGTGGTCATTTACTACGCCAGCAAAACACTCG
Source organism: Thalassia testudinum (assembly GCA_037157565.1). NCBI lineage: Eukaryota > Viridiplantae > Streptophyta > Magnoliopsida > Alismatales > Hydrocharitaceae > Thalassia > Thalassia testudinum. The sequence goes on along the minus strand of JAZHRO010000014.1, from coordinate 121,119,630 downwards.
ATGAGGCTCAGCGTAACTATACAGTTACTGAGAAAGAGCTGCTAGCTGTAGTATTTGCCCTAGAGAAATTCAGATCATACCTTCTGGGTTCCCATGTCATCATATACTCGGATCACACGGCTGTGAGGCATCTCCTTGCAAAGAAGGACGCGAAACCTCGATTGATCCGATGGATCTTGCTGTTGCAAGAATTTGACCTCGAGATTCGCAATAAAACGGGAAAACAAAACGTGGTAGCTGATCACTTGTCCCGTCTTCCTTCTGAAATGATAGACCCTTCCGGACCCATCACTGAGCATTTTCCCGATGAGCACCTGCTGACTATTGGTACTAGCCTTCCATGGTTTGCTAATATTGTAAATTACTTGGCATCTCATCAAACCCCGTCCGATTGGCCGAAGGCCAAGAAAGACAAATTACGCTCCGATGCCAAGTATTACATTTGGGAAGACCCGTACCTCTTCCGCATAGGTGCCGATCAGATCATCCGGAGATGTGTCCCGGAAGGGGAAGTCAACAATATCCTCTCTTTCTGCCATGACCAGGCATGCGGTGGCCATTTTGCCGGGCATAAAACCGCATCAAAAGTCCTCCAGTGCGGCTTTTACTGGCCCACACTGTTCAAAGACGCATACAGTCATTGCAAGGCATGCAGTCGTTGCCAGACTTTGGGCAACATGAGCCATCGCGACATGATGCCTATGCAACCGATTCTAGTATGCGAAATCTTTGATGTTTGGGGGATTGATTTTATGGGCCCCTTTCCTGTTTCGGATGGTTTCGAATACATTCTGTTGGCTGTGGACTACGTGTCCAAATGGATCGAAGCCATACCGACCCGAACCTGTGATCACAAAATCGTTCTCAAATTCATTCATCAACACATTTTCTCAAGGTTCGGGATTCCTCGTGCAATAATCTCTGATGGGGGGACCCATTTCACAAATGCTCAGTTTAGGTCACTGATGACCAAATACGGGGTGTCTCACCGAATCTCTACTCCTTACCACCCCCAAACTAATGGTCTAGCTGAGCTGTCGAATCGGGAGATCAAGAAAATCCTACAGGTCACTGTTCGACCTGACAGGAAGGACTGGTCGTCCCGACTTCCGGAAGCATTGTGGGCCTATAGGACCGCCCACAAGACCCAATTGGGCATGTCTCCCTTTAGATTGGTGTACGGAAAGGCATGCCACCTTCCCGTCGAACTGGAGCATAAAGCCTATTGGGCAGTACGGAACTGTAATCTAGATCTTTCCAAGGCTGGGACCCACAGAAAACTCCAAATCAGCGAGATCGATGAATTACGCACAGACGCGTACGAGAACTCGCAAATCTACAAGGAGCGGGTTAAAGCCTTCCACGACAAACACATCTCGAGAAAGATCTTTCATCCTGGTCAAAAGGTCCTACTCTTTGATGCCCGACTCAAACTCTTCCCAGGAAAACTGAGATCTAAGTGGGTCGGACCATATTTGGTCCGACAGGTTTTTGGAAATGGAGCAATCGAAATCAGTCCACTCAGCCACGATTCTGAACCTTTCATCGTGAATGGTCAAAGACTCAAGCCGTTCATTGATGTAACTTCTACTGATTTGGCTGAGGCATCTCATATCCTCCTTTCCCCTTGAGCTTATTGCGCCCAGCCGATGGCGTAAAACTCAGCGCTTAACGGGAGGCAGCCCGTCATTCTCTTTGAAAACCTGAAACTTGTTCTGACACCTTTCAGCACTCGAAGTTCACCCTGAACTAAGACCCCCTAGGTTGCAATGAGGACATTGCAAATCTTAGGCATGGGGGGGTAGGAAAGTGCAAAAACTTGTAAGAAAAGGTTTCAAACAAAAAAAATTCACATATGCCAAAAATACCATAAAAATTAAAAAATTTTTCGAAAAAGAATAAGAGGAAAAGAGGAGAAGGAAAATTTTGTGAAGGAGAAAAGAAACAAAATGAAAAAGGAGCACAAAATTATAAGAAAAGTTGATAGTCATTAGTAAGGAACTAAGGAATTAACCTAAGTTCTAGACCTCATTCAAGAAAATAACTGAAAAGTGCACAATGAGATTAGTAAGAATGCAAACCTTAGGCATTCTTGAATAGACTCTTAGTACTCATTAAGATCTGGACACTCCTCAAGAGGTTGAGGAAAATGAAAAGCTGAAGTATTAGGTCTAAGGCTTAGGGAGTATTCGGCCTCGTTAACTAATTTTTGGTTTACGGGACTCAGTAACCTAAGCACCCTAATCTCACACACAGCCTGGTTCAGTAAGCATAAAAATCAGAATCACGCAGAAGCGTCGCAAAAATCTGAAAAGAACACCTAGAATAGGAATGGCCGATCAACACAAGTTGATTTGGACGAGTTCCCAGCGCGGAGAGGCGGGAAATCCCCTCGAAGATGCGTAACAAAATATCATCTCCTCGGTGCTTGTCTCTTAGGATATTTACATATCCTACGGGGGGCATGTAAGCACTCTGCTGGTTCAGATTCCATGGATGGCATTATCTCGAAGTGTCAATTGCCAGGGTCTGGATTCGGCCATGGAATACCATGGATGGGATTATCTCGAAATCTCAATAGCCAGGGTTCCGGGGGTTGCCATGGGCGGTGCTATCTCGAAGCATCGATCGCCAGGAACCCTTTAGGATTGATGATGGGAGCAAGGAATCTGATACAGACCGTGTTGAAAAGCCAATCCTAGACTAGAACTAAAAAGAAAAAGAGAGAGAAAACTCTCCAAACAGAAAAAACTTTCTATCTCTCTCTTACAAAACGCACTGCGAACTGAGCCAGGGCTAAAATCATTTCAAGCACGGGTGCTTTAACCACGAAGTCCAATAAACCTTAGGTTAGTTCTTGTGGGCCTTAAAAACCTTTGCTAAAAGACTGAGGCTAAGGCTAGACAGATTTGGATCTTGATTGGTACTAGAGTATCTTTTAGGCCTATGGTCAGCATTCTAACCTAATCTATGCTCAAATAAAAAGGCACTTATCTAAAACCATTGAAAACTTCATGGTCTAGAACAAGGGTTGAAACCTTAAGTTTTTTTGCTAAGGGACTAGCAAAAGCTAGGCATGGGGGTATGATGAGAACCTCATCATGAGCCATAACTAGCTCATTTTGACCCAATACAAAGGATAAAAGCTCCTACATATCTCAAGGAAAAGCTTAACTCAGAGAATTCTGAGTTTGAGAAGAAAACAAGTCATAAGGGGTAAAAGTGCAATTTTACCAGTATAATCTGCATACAGGGTAATTCAGGGCCCAAACATAGGTCAAAACAGCTTAATAAGAATAAAAGTGGGATGAGATGATCTAGCAAGGGCTACAGCACTTCCAAGGAACCAAATGATAATCTGTAACCCTAAAACAACCCACTTCAATTCACAAGGTTCGAGGCAAAGTAAAAATAGAATAAACCCTCTAAAATTCATAGAAAAATAATCTCTGGGGTTTAGAACCATCAATTTGGCCTTTAGAACCCATTTTGACCTACATTGAGAACCATGCCCAATTAATAACTTAATTTGGGTTTTTGCGCAAATTGACCGGTCAAACAAGGTTTAATATGAAAATAAAATTCACCATCAGATTCCTTAGGTCCTAATTAGTCATGTATAAAAACTTGAGCCTAAGAAGAAACCTCCTTGACCGACTTCACACTTTGGTCCTCATATATTTACTCTTTGGCCCTCAACTTTTGAACCCTCGCATTTTGGCCCCTAACTCTCCTTCGTTCTTTGCAAACAGGTCCCTCCTGCAAAACCCTGCCAGCACCATGCTCCGGCGACCTTGCGCGGAGCATGGCGCCGCGCAGGGTGAGGTGGAGGACCTGGCAAGTGTACCGGGGGTGCCCTGCGTCGTCAGCCGTCGCAGGAGCACCCCCATGGTCATTGTAGCCCCCCATACCGGCCGTGCGAACGCACGGACGGTATGGGTTCGTATTCCGACCATTCTCCGGCGAGGGAGACACGTCGTCTCCCTCCGCCTTCCTCCCTGCTTCAACCCTATAAATACCCCCCGCCGCTCCACCGACGAAGGCAGCCTGGATCTGACGGAGAAAACCCCCAGCTTTCTTCTCTTCTTTCTCCGGCAGACGCTCACCAGCTCCGGCGACTTCCTCCCACTCCACCTCTTCGCTCTGCCGCACTACCAGCAGCAGAGACTTCCTCCCCTGCTCTTCCCGCGCCACGCCGCACCCAGCTGGCGCCTCTCCAGCCCTCTGCTCGCCGCCGCCCCTCTCTCTGAGCATCATCTTCTCCGGCGACAGTCGATACGACTGTCGCCCTGTTCCTCCCCCTTCGTCCCTGCAGTTAAGTTAGACTTACTCCCCTTCTCCTCCTCTTTCTTTCCCTGCTTTCGATTTAGTCAATTAAGCCCTCTACCGACTGATGGAACGTCGGTTTTTGTTAATTCGTTGTAGTAAAGCCGGTTGTTACCAACGTTTCATAAAAATTTTTTTACTTGGAAAAATAAAAGAGTTCCCGAGGTCGAACTCAGGGAGCAAGTTGTATTCTAGAGATATACAAGTTTTATTACAAAAATAAAGAGAGAGAGAGAGAGATGAAAATTTGGCTTCTTCTTCTTTTCTTCTTTCTTCCTCTTTGTCTTTGGTTCTTCCTGTTCTCCTTCTTATTCTTCTTCTTTCTTCCTCTTTGTCTTTGGTTCTTCCTGTTCTCCTTCTTCTTCTTCTTCTTCTTCTTCTGCTTTCTTCAGATCTTCCCTGTTTCCTTTCTTTCTTTTTTTTTTTTTCGTCAGATCGTCTTCTTCTTTTCTTGCTTCTTGCTTCTCTTCATTCCTTCTTCTTCTTTGTCTTCACCTGCCTTGACCTCTCTTTTTCTTCTTTGGCGATGGCCGTTGCTCTTCCTTCTTCTTCAGCGGGTCTTCTTCTTCTTTGGCTGCTGACCTTCCGTCGTCTGCCCCGGTGCTAAGACGACTTAACAATGCCTTCGCTACAGTGCAGCAGCTCCTTCTTCTTCAGCGGGTCTGCTTCTTCTTCTTTGGCCTGCACACTTCAGAGCTCATTCGTCAAGAGGCAAAAACCTATGCTACCCCCCTCCCCCGCGTATCTCTCTCTCTGAAATCACTCTTCGGAAGCTCTCCCAGAGCGCTATCGGGTAATCGGGTTCGGGTCAGGCCCGGGTCCAGGCCCACCGGCGTGCGTGGTGGGCGAGGAGTGCAGGTCAGTCTAATCGGGTCGGGCCAGGTCCGCGGAGCGTGGTCACGGACGAGGCCGAGTCGGGTCGGGTCGGGTGAGAGGGACCTCACCCCGTGGTAACTGAGGCAAACAGATGGTGGCAGTTTTTCAATTTATGTGGGTGCGTGGCTTCAGAAGGTTCCGAGGTGGGACTATCCGCGCACCCGTTTCTCTCACGCCTGCAGCAGGGATGGTGCTCCCAATTGCATCGGCTGTTGAGGCGTACAGCTCCAATCGAGGGCCAGGGTGTGTGCGTGAGACTCTTCCGCGCTGGCCGTGGCTATTCAATCTGGGATATCTCGGCTTGGAGCAACCTCGAGCAGGCTTCGAGCTTCCTCGCCAATGGCGGTCAAGGCCTGGAACCTGAAACCAATGGCACGGCCTCTCGGCCAAATCAGACAGGCGGGGGACCTTCGCCGTGGCACGGCGAAGGTGGTCAGGGGGTCTGCAGGGGGCGAGATGGAGCTGTTAGGTCGTCCTAGGTCAGACTGTGAGCGAGGGAATGGGTGTGTTCGGTGGGTCTGCAGAGGGTGTTTGGTGGGAAGTGGAGGGGCGGAAGAGGATCAGGGTGAGGAGGCGGAGGTTCTGCGGTGGTCGGCGAGCCGTGTGGGTCGCTGAGGTGATGGGAGCGGCTCGCCGGAGGGTGGTCGGAGGCGGAGAGGACGAGGGTGAACAGGGTCGGTAGAGGGCTTAATTGACTAAATCGAAAGCGGGGAAAGAAAGAGGAGGAGAAGGGGAGTAAGTCTAACTTAACTGCAGGGACGAAGGGGGAGGAACAGGGCGACAGTCGTATCGACTGTCGCCGGAGAAGATGATGCTCAGAGAGAGGGGCGGCGGCGAGCAGAGGGCTGGAGAGGCGCCAGCTGGGTGCGGCGTGGCGCGGGAAGAGCAGGGGGGAAGGTCTCTGCTGCTGGTAGTGCGGCAGAGCGACGAGGTGGAGGGGGAGGAAGTCGCCGGAGCTGGTGAGCGTCTGCCGGAGGAAGAAGAGAGGAAAATTGGGGGTTTTCTCCGTCAGATCCAGGCTGCCTTGGTCGGTGGAGCGGCGGGGGGTATTTATAGGGTTGAAGCAGGGAGGAAGGCGGAGGGAGACGACGTGTCTCCCTCGCCGGAGCATGGTCGGAATTCGAACCCATACCGTCCGTGCGTTCGCACGGCCGGTATGGGGGGCTACAGTGACCATGGGGGTGCTCCTGCGACGGCTGACGACGCAGGGCACCCCCGGTACACTTGCCAGGTCCTCCACCTCACCCTGCGCGGCGCCATGCTCCGCGCAAGGTCGCCGGAGCATGGTGCTGGCAGGGTTTTGCAGGAGGGACCTGTTTGCAAAGAACGAAGGAGAGTTAGGGGCCTAAATGCGAGGGTTCAAAAGTTGAGGGCCAAAGAGTAAATATATGAGGACCAAAGTGTAAATTCGGTCAAGGAGGTTTCTTCTTAGGCTCAAGTTTTTATACATGACTAATTAGGACCTAAGGAATCTGATGGTGAATTTTATTTTCATATTAAACCTTGTTTGACCGGTTAATTTGCGCAAAAACCCAAATTAAGTTATTAATTGGGCATGGTTCTCAATGTAGGTCAAAATGGGTTCTAAAGGCCAAATTGAAGGTTCTAAACCCTAGAGATTATTTTTCTATGAATTTTAGAGGGTTTATTCTATTTTTACTTTGCCTCGAACCTTGTGAATTGAAGTGGGTTGTTTTAGGGTTACAGATTATCATTTGGTTCCTTGGAAGTGCTGTAGCCCTTGCTAGATCATCTCATCCCACTTTTATTCTTATTAAGCTGTTTTGACCTATGTTTGGGCCCTGAATTACCCTGTATGCAGATTATACTGGTAAAATTGCACTTTTACCCCTTATGACTTGTTTTCTTCTCAAACTCAGAATTCTCTGAGTTAAGCTTTTCCTTGAGATATGTAGGAGCTTTTATCCTTTGTATTGGGTCAAAATGAGCTAGTTATGGCTCATGATGAGGTTCTCATCACCGACCCTGTTCACCCTCATCCTCTCCGCCTCCGACCACCCTCCGGCGAGCCGCTCCCATCACCTCAGCGACCCACACGGCTCGCCGACCACCGCAGAACCTCCGCCTCCTCACCCTGATCCTCTTCCGCCCCTCCACTTCCCACCAAACACCCTCTGCAGACCCACCGAACACACCCACTCCCTCGCTCACAGTTTGACCTAGGACGACCAGTTAGCTCCATCTCGCCCCCTGCAGACCCCCTGACCACCTTCGCCGTGCCACGGCGAAGGTCCCCCGCCTGTCTGATTTGGCCGAGAGGCTGTTCTTCTGTGACCAGGTGACTCGCCCGCCGTCGCCATTACTGCGCAGGCAGAGCTGCTTCACCTGCAGGTGCAGGCACGCCTTCACCCAGGGTTGACTCCCAGGTTGCGCAGGGACTCTCCGCGAAACGTCCCTGGTTCACAGACGGGGCGAAGGCCGCGCGGGAAGCCACGATCGCCCACTGCTCCATCCGCGACGCGCGCTCAATTGGGGTGGGACATTTAGTCCCACCTCGGAACCTCTCGAAGGCGCGCGGACGCATAAAGGCAAAAACTGCCTTATGCTGTTTGCCTCAGTTACCACGGGGTGAGGTCCCTCTCACCCGACCCGACCCGACTCGGCCTCGTCCGTGACCACGCTCCGCGGACCTGGCCCGACCCGAGTAGACTGACCTGCACTCCTCGCCCACCACGCACGCCGGTGGGCCTGGACCCGGGCCTGACCCGAACCCGATTACCCGGTAGCGCTCTGGGAGAGCTTCCGAAGAGTGATTTCAGAGAGAGAGATACGCGGGGGAGGGGGGTAGAGTAGGTTTTTGCCTCTTGACGAATAAACTCTGAAGTGTGCAGGCCAAAGAAGAAGAAGAAGACCCGCTGAAGAAGAAGGAAGAGCAACGGCCATCGCGAAAGAAGAAAAAGAGAGGTCAAGGCAGGTGAAGACAAAGAAGAAGAAGGAATGAAGAGAAGCAAGAAGCAAGAAAAGAAGAAGACGATCTGACGAAAAAGAAAGAAAGGAAACAAGGAAGAACAGAAGAAGAAGAGCACGAGGGGAAAATCTGAAGAAAGCAGAAGAAAAAGAAGAAGAAGAAGAAGAAGAAGAAGAACAGGAAGAACCAAAGACAAAGAGGAAGAAAGAAGAAAAGAAGAAGAAGCCAAATTTTCATCTCTCTCTCTCTCTCTTTATTTTTGTAATAGAACTTGTATATCTCTAGAATACAACTTGCTCCCTGAGTTCGACCTCGGGAACTCTTTTATTTTTCCGAGTAAAAAATTTTATATGAAACGTTGGTAACAACCGGCTTTACTACAACGATATAACACAACCCGGTCAAACCCACGCTATCAATCACCTAAGGGCCCTAATCGACACTTTAATATGAGTAATTACCACATATAACTTAAACGCCCAATTTTAATTAAGCTCCTGAGCTCGTTATCCATGGTGGCTCAGGAGCAGTTCAAATCCTTAATTATATATATATTTATCATCATAAATACTTGTTGACTTGTTTTGACCACTCAATTGAGTGGTAAAACAAGTCCTGAGCTTAATCCACACAGATCCTTTAAGAAATGAAATTCACTATTAAATCTTAATTCTAATGGACAAATGAAGAATTAATTGAGTTCTTGAGGTTCCTTGCAACCTCAGGAACCTTTTTAGATTAAAAATGGCACAGCTTTACAATCTGTACACAATTTCCACATTTTTTGGACTCACCGGAGCTCCGGAGAGTAATAATCTGTTCTTCAGCCTACAAAACCTAGTGTGAAGCTCCAAAATGATATAATATGGATCACTGATTAATTTAAGGATGTTTATTTGAGGATTTAGCTACTGGAGCTGTAGATAGATCTCTATCTTCTCGAACTCCGACGGAGTTGGAGAAGTCTGACAGAGAGGTCTGAGGAGCATTTAAGGAACCTAGAAGTTTCAATGCAGTGCACTGAAGCTATTCATGCCTTCAAATATGGGAAGCAACCTCTCAAGTACTCTGATGAACAAACACCATTAGGAACTCAGGCAGCGAGCCTGAAACCCTAATTTCTAGGGTTTAACCATCTGTTTTAAAGGTTGGATGAGTTCCTGGGATTGAAGAGATGCTATTTTAGGTATTATTTCCCTGTAGAGAGGTTTAAATCATAAAGTCAAATTTCGAGGCTTCACAGTCAAACTGAGCCTAATTCTGGAGTTCTGAGCATGAGCTGAGGAATTGATGAGATAAAATTGTTTCTGAGATCTTGATGAATGATATTAGAGTGAACTAAGTGAGCTCAGACCTGTAATTTGGTGAGAATTCAAACCCTGCTAGTTTGGGTTGTTTTTGAACCCAAACTAACAGCAGTGATATTTTGATGAGTTTTGATCTTTTGTGTTACAACCTTTAAAACTTACTAAAATTGATCAGAAATATTCTTCTATGTCTATCAATCTATTTTAAATTGTAAATCCATTCTCTGAAGCTTTCAGAGAAGTTTCAAGCTTCTCTACTGTTCTTGAAGCTTTAAGAGCTTCAAGACTTACTCCAGCAGCTGCGGAATAATATATAGAACCTAATCAGAGCCTTTACTAAGAGAGATAAGTCCATCTGAGGACTCTGTGAGCATAAACTCCATTTCCAAGCATTTTAACCCGTAGGAACCCCTTTATTTCACTTTTCAAATCGAAGAGGAAAACACCCTCTAAGCTTAAAATTGACCCTGCAATCTTGTAGATCTATCTTAGAGCTTTTCAACAAGCCTTAAATCATTTGATTTAGAGCTCTGAACAGGAAGATATCGTCGATTGAAGTTGGGTCTGGAGGGGGGGACATAGTCCCACATCAGTCAGCTCTGAGCGCATGCATGGGAACAAAAGTAATTTGTGCTGTAGGCTCCCCAGTCATGAAGCGCTGGGCGCGAACCGAGCATTTGAGCATTTGAACCTATTGAGCATGTGCGTTTGTGTGCGGCCATGTGTGCCTGTGGGTGTGCGCCCAAGTGGGCGTGAGCGAGTGTGGCCCTGGGAGGGCGAGGCCTGGGAGGCCGGTTGAGCCAGATTAGCTTGAAACTATGGTTCAAATGAAATAAACCAAAACCCAACCTAATTGAAATTAGGCGAGAACCGAATAGGGTCTGGTCCCACCCTGATCTTAAGGTGTTGTGTATCCTCGAAAGGACCTCACCGCAAATAAAATAATTTTTGGTTAAAAAGTAAAAAAACCCAGTTCAATTGATGGTCCAAAGGAAAGAGAAGCTGATGGCTAAGGCATAGAGACTAAGTGTTGAAGAAGAACAGGTACTAAGGAATAGAAGAAGAAGACTAAAGGAAGAGAAGAAGGCAGGAACAAAATAGGAGAAGAAAGAAAAGTGCTTGAGAAAGAGAATAAAAAATAAAGGAAAAGAAGACAGAGAAACAAAAAGAAGAAAAGAGAGGCTCAAGAAATAAAGAAAATAAATTATTTTACTTGCATTATTTCTTTTTGTTCTTAAATGTTGTAAAAGGCATATTTTAATAAAAGAACTCTTATTGCCTTAATTTCTTTGAAATAAAATAGAAAATTAACATGTTTACTTGTTAATAAAGTACATCATTTGAGTAAATGTGTTTTTCATATGGAATTTTGTATATTCTTTATAGTTTAAATATCTTGGAAAAATTCATGTGTTTAAAATTAACTTAATATACCTCCTAAACTTATAAAGAAAATAAAAGATAATTGGTGAATTTAAAATGAATTATACCTCCCAGCGAACGACTTGGACTCAACCAGTAAAAAAATTCTAAAATGTTAGATTAATTCGACCCTATACTACACAACCGACATAACTTCGAGTTAACCTAAGTGACTTTTCCCTACTCTAAATTAAGTGAAATTAACTTAATTACTGAGTTGAGGTGAGGAACACATCAACTTATGCTAGATCAGGAAATGAAATTGATTTCTATCCTCCAGTAGCATCAGAGAGCCATTGGATGGACTTTCGATGATTTGACTGGTATCAGCCCCTCATACTGCACACATCACATCTACACTGAATAGGGCTCACGACCATCCCGAGAGATGCAGAGATGACTTAATCCAAATATGTAGGATGTCGTGAAGAAAGAGATTATCAAGTGGTTAGATGCTGGGATCATCTACCCGATCTCTGACAGTCGTTGGGTAAACCTGATCCAAGTTGTGCCCGAGAAGGTAGGGCTCACCATGATCATGACGGAATCTACAGAGACCATCCCAACCCGTATTGCAAACTCATGGAGAGTCTGAATTGATTACAGAAGACTAAATGCCTCCATGAAGAAGGACCATTTCCCACTGCCATTTATTGGTCATATACTCGAGAAAGTGATAGGAAATCGGTTCTTCTGTTTCTTAGACGGGTATACTGGATACAATCAGGTGGCAATTCATCCAGAGGATCAGGAAAAGACCTTCACTTGGCCCTGTGGTACATATACATTCCAGAGGATGCCATTTGGGCTATGTAATGCACCTGCTACTTTTCAGCAACGCATGCTAGCTTTATTTTCCGATATGGTAGGTGAGTACCTTAAAGTCTTCATGGATGACTTCTTGATCTTTGGTAAATCTTTTGATGATTTCCTGCATCTGGTCCAAATCCTCAGGGGGTGCATTGATGGGAACCTAGTTCTTTCCTGGGAAAAGAGCCAGTTTATGGTTCTTGAGGGCGCAGTCTTAGGACATCTTATATCTGAAAATGGCATCCATGTCGATCGGGCTAAGGTGAATTTGATTTCCAAACTACCTGTGCCTAGCTCAGTCAAGGACATCAGATCTTTCCTGGGGCACATTGATTTTTACCGTCGATTCATTCCTGATTTTTTCAAAATTGCGTGCCACCTGACAAATCTTCTATTAAAGGACACTCCATTCCAGATAACCGATGAGTGCATTCACTCGTTTGAAATCTTACATGGCCAAGTCACCCAAGCACCTATCTTATAATCCCTTGACTAGTCTCAACCCTTTGAGATCATGTACAATGCATCTGACTATGTAGTAGGTGTAGTGCTTGGGCAGAAACTATCAAAGGACACTCCATTTGAGATAACCGATGACTGCATTCACTCATTTGAGATCTTACATGGTCGAGTCACCCACAATCCCTTGACTAGTCTCAACCCTTTGAGATCATGTACGATGCATTTGACTATGCAGTAGGTGCAGTGCTTGGGCAGAAAATCGATAAAAAACCCGTGGTCATCTACTACGCTAGCAAGACACTTGATGAGGCTCAGCGTAACTACACAGTTACTGAGAAAGAGCTACTGGCTGTAGTATTTAGCTTAGAAAAATTCAGATCATACCTTCTAGTTTCCCGTGTCATCATTTACTCGGATCACACTGCAGTGAGACACTTACTCGTAAAGGATCTGAAACTTCAACTAATCCACTGGATCTTACTGTTGCAAGAATTCGATCTCGAGATTCACGACATGGCGGGAAAACAGACTATGGTAGCTGATCACTTATCTCACCTTCCTTCTTCTGTTATTAACCTGTTGAAGCTCTAAGTTACTACGCTATCATATTTGGTTTTAAAAACCTATCGTTGTAGTTTGAAAGCGAAGAACTCGTGTTCAACAAATAAAATTTATACCGGAATAGAAATCCCAGGTCGAACTCAGGGAGGCTACGTCGATCTAAATTTGCAATTATATTTTTTTCATGTTTTTGTTGAAAAGCAGAGTAATTACAATGAAGCAATATAAACAATCAGAATGTGAGAGAGAGAGATAAAACATTCACTTAAAACTTCAAAATGTTTATGCAATTAAGCCAGTGAGAAATTACACAAGAAAGTAGGAAAACTATTACACTAGAAAGTAGGAAAATTCTACTCTAGAAAGCAGGAAAAAGAAATGGGAGAGAGAAGTTATCCTCCTTGACGATCGCTTGGAGGATGAGCCGGACGGGACAATGCCTAGAAGATGAAGGATGGAGCGGGAAGGAGGTCAAGGTAGGTAGAACGAGAATGGAGCAGTATGTCATCGTTGTCGTAGAATCCGCTTCCGAAATGGGGGTAAAAATTTGACTTTACCTCTTGGGGAACATCCCGGGTGTGGGACAAGCTTCTCTTGAGCTTTGGAGAGGGAGATAAGGAAGGGATGACAAATTCGTATGGAGGGGGTCTCCTTTTATAGTTGCAAGGAGTGGGGGCATTTTATTCATTACATTTTGAAAAACATTAATTCAAGATCTTTAGTGACGGATAAATCCATCACTAAAGGCCTGAATGTGGGCTAAAGATCCATGCACCCCCGCCTCCTCATCTTCGGCTGCCTCAACACATATCCACGTTCTTCTCATATCAGCCGTCCGATCGCACAATCGAATGGCTTATATTGCATCTGCGCCGCTTCAAGTTTCAGCCGCTACGCACACCTGCAGCCAAGCACCTCGTCCGTCATTCCACGTGGCGCACCCGTTGTCGTACGATCAAAATCCAAGGGTGGAATTTCGCTCGCTCCCGCGCACTCTAATTCTTGATTTGAAGGCATAGCGGGTTTTGACCCCGCATCCTCACACGTGTAAGATCTTATCCATTGCGTTACGCACGTGGGTAGGCAAGAAGAGCGTTCACGTGCCATTTAATGCTGACCGTTGGATCTTGATTTGACGGTTGAGATTAGATGTAGAATTCCTCTCATATGAAATGTGGCTTGAGGGAGGCAACCTGATCAACTCTCAGCTGTTGGATGAGAAGGTAGGCCAGCGAACGATTTGGAGAGTCTGGATGGTGCCACGTGGCATCATTTGGACCATCCATCTTCTATTTGTTGTAGATGGTGCCACAGATGTCGGATTAGATGGATTTTCATGCCATTAAGCTACGATTGTCGATCCGAATCTATCCGTGTGGTCAGATTTGTCATCTTTGGTGTGGATTAACACCATCTTAGCCCTTGATCTTTGGGGTTCCTCAGTCTCTATCTGGTGCTACGGATATCCGATTAGGACGATCTTGAAGTCGTTGAACTCCAATCGTCGCCTTGATGAGATTCATATGGTTGGATCTTCAATCCTAGGCTCCGATAAAAAGTCACCCTGTCCCTAACCATAAAAAGGAAACAATTAACATATATTTTATTCAGACTAATCTAAATGCAAGATGATGCATGTTATGCAATATTTATAGTATGTGATGCAATTCTATGCTTAAGAACACACATAAATAGACAGTTTATGTATTATAAACATGTTTATGTCACACACCCATGCCTATCTTTTGTTAGTCTCTAGCAAAAACTACATGCTATTTATAAAAGAATTCAGTTGGATTACTTGGGCATAAGTTATTTTCAACATTAAGAAAATTTTTACTTTGGATCTGAACTTTCAAAGACACAATAGCGCCCAAGTATTTGCCAAAATGTAGACCGCCTCAAGCCCTCTCCTTATTCAAAGAAAAATTTCATTTTCTCTTTTTCTTCTTTTCTAATTTTGTTTTTGAATTTTTGAGTTTAGGGCTAAAAAGTGGCTTTCTACGGTCATTCAACCCACCCAAGATTTGATGAGAATCCTAAGTTCTAAGCATCTTATTGTGAATGTGATAGACTCGTTGATCGGTAATTAGAACGGACTTCGGGTTTCTTCACCTCTAGGTGACCCTAAAAAGAGAGTTCTGCCTAAAGGTGTATCTTTACAACCGGTAGCTTTCTCCCGACTTTTATTTTTATAGGGTCAACACAAGGGTGAATCCAGTATATATCTCCCCAGTTAATTCTACTTCTCCACTTCTTCCTAAGTGTTTTGGGAATTTTCAGTGCATTTCTTGAGCTAGGTTCTAGAAAATCGATTGATGAGCTATTACCACCGACAACTTGCCAGCCATACTCGTGCGGCGAAGTGTGGTTTATTTCTTTTATTTTTTCTTTTTTTCTTCTTTTCTCCTTTTCTTTTTCTTTTTATCTTTTTTATCTTTTTTTTTTTTAAGTGGGTGGCTTCCTTGGTCTAAGATTTACCTAAAGGTAGCAAGAAGAGAATGGTCCAGTGATTAGGCTCTAGACAACCTACCTATGGGTTGTTACCCACGATAACTTGCCAGCCATATTACCCTAGAAGGTTCATTAGCTACCGAATTTCCATTAAAATCATCGATCAACAAGTTAGTGAAAAGATAGTGCATAGATGCTTTAGACTTAAAGTTCCCTTAAATCAGAAGGTGGGTTGATAAGTCGTGTACTTATCACCCAAACTTATTTAATCAAATTACTATAGAATTAAGATGGCAAGGACTTGAAAAACAAATCCACATTTTAGTGGATACACGGGCTGATTAAGCCCAAAGACTTGAAGGGTCTTTGTGTTCAGATCCTAATGTAATATTTCCTTAGATTGAAAAGTCCTAATGTCCAAGTATTCCTTCCTAATTCAATTTCTTTTTTAATATATATAAATATAAATAAATAAAAGAAAATAAACGAATCTATGGAGCTGACGAAATAATTCAGAGATGAATATCCACCCCCCCATGCCTATCTAATGCAATGTCCTTATTGTATTAAAAAGACATAAAACAAAGTGGAATAGAGTAGAAAGCACTTGAATTGCGTGAATGATGGGTCCGCTCCGAGATAAACAAAAACTGTATACATGTTGAATTTAGTGCCTTCAGCTAAGCACACTATACAAAGAAGAGAAGTAAAGAATTCAGAAATGCAGGTCAGAATCAGAATAAAAAGATTCATTTTAGGACCTGCCAGCAGATGGCCACAGGTATGGACCAGATTGTGATGCAAACCCATACCCCATGGTCGAAAATATTTAAGGTTTCTGGATAAAAATTACCCAAAACCTAAAATTAGTATGCAAGTGGGGTTAGGCCTACAATTTGAGGATGTAACCCAAGACCAAAAAGTCAGGTTACAAAGAAATCAAGCTCCAAAGGATAATCAATGAATGTGTGCTTGGGTTGGTCATCCTCAGTACAGATGTCGTAAGGGTCTTGGTTTGATGGTTTCAGCATAATTGGAACCCTTAAACTTGGTCTTCTACTTCCTCCGAAGTTTGCTTCCTAAATCAGAATTTCCCAACTTCTATTCTCCTCATTCAGAATGTCAAATTCTAGGACCTCCTACATATTAATCACCCCGTCCAAGTCTAAAAGATGTGACTGAATCAGAATTGACTTGGGTCTAATTATCTTAAAAACAGAATCATCAGTAAGGTCAATGGGGTGTAACTGACAATCGGGGCATTGAATTGTATCCTTTAGAAAATGTGATTCTAAATCCCTCATGTGAGCCCCAATAAGATCAATTTCCTTAATTATTGGGCCATCATACGATCTATCAGATTCCTCAGGCCCAATTGTCTCACAGAAATCGTATTCTGTAAACTCACATGAGACTTCGCAACTTGATTCTTCACCCTCAGACTCAAAGAAATATAAATCTGTATTGATGTACGTCCCAAAATCATCCATCACTTTCTGGTCCATGGAGACATACATTTCCTCGTACCCCGGCTCAGGGATCTCAGGTGAAGAAATCATATTATCCTTAATTGGTTGCT
This sequence comes from Thalassia testudinum, assembly GCA_037157565.1. Taxonomy (NCBI): domain Eukaryota; kingdom Viridiplantae; phylum Streptophyta; class Magnoliopsida; order Alismatales; family Hydrocharitaceae; genus Thalassia; species Thalassia testudinum. The sequence continues at coordinate 121,102,904 of JAZHRO010000014.1, read as the reverse complement.
CTAAATCAATCTGGTCGGCCTCGTAACACGTGTCCCCCCAAACAGGTGCCTGAGCGGGTTCTGACATTAGCTCTCCTAAAGGGGGCTCATCCTGGGAATCATCCCATATTGAACTAAAGCAACCACAAATCTCATTCTCAATTTCGCTAACTTCCCAAGTACAAACTCACCTAGGTTCTTATCCTTAACATCTTGGAGCCAATCCAACAAATACTTGTTTAAATCATCAATCATCTTAATCAGGGGCTCTAATTTTTCAATGCAAGGTATTGGCTAAACTTCTAAAGGTTGTATGGTACTCCTCAACTTAGCCAAAACCTTATCTTGAACCTAGTTACCCTGAACCAAATGACTTGTTTCAAAGTTAGGCAGGTTTGGGATCAATGTAGAGGAGTTAAAGAATTGAGATTCGTGATACTCTTCCTGATAATAGGTCATTTCGGATTGTTCAAAAGGTGGTGATGACCTAAAGGCAGTGTATTCAAAGGATGGGTAAGGATTAATGTATCCTCATTGATTGTAGATCATATTAAGTTGTCCATGAAAGGGTGGCGATCTATAATCGATGTGGCTCTGAGAATGATAGAAATCACAATTATGGTGTTTAGGGTTAGACCCTAAACATGGAGGTCCGGAACTGTATCCCCAATCCGAGTTATCCCAACTAACCAATGGTTGATTACAGTACGAGTCAGGATAATCGTCCTGTTGAGGAAAACTGATAACAGGAGGGAAAGAGCGGGAATGTGTATAAAATGTGGAAGGATTCATGATAGACGAGAGGAAGAAAGGCTCCCTGCAATACAAACAATCAAACCTATCCTTAAGTGGGCTAGCCTAAAGACCAACAGACTCCCAAAACCCGTCTTCAGATAAAGAAACGATTTGGTCTACTTCTGTCTGTTCAATCCAACCAGTTAGAAGGAGGAACTGGGGAGAAGGTTCTTCCTTTGGCTTACGCCTCCGGTTCCTAGTGTACCCCCTAACCACGATCGTTTGATTCTACTCCCCTAGCTAGACATCAGATTGAACAGTAGAAACAGACTAATCGAAAATATTCTCGTTCTGGGCTCTGAAGAGCAAGTCGAATCCTTAAGGCCAATGTCTACTCTGTTTTATTTAGGGCTAGGTTTGAATGTGCTTTGGAATGTGATGGGCCCTTTATCTAGGTTGTGCATTTAATGATTGACTGATGTGTGTGTGCGTGCACAACCAGTGGCTTTCAAGCAAGATTATTTTTGATGCGGTGAATTTTAGGGTTCAAATCTTAGTAGCTTTTAGGATTCAACATTAGGTATTTTCAAACAAGTTTTGTTGGCACACCTGGTTTTGAAAGTACAGGTGAAGATGTTTTCCTTTGAAACTTAAAAGAATGTGGAGTGCCTGGTAAATCCCTAAGAGTTGAACCTATACGGCAGCTACTTGATGAGTTGATTTTAATTGAAGTGGTGCGGCCCAATCAACTCAAAAAATTGGTCTGTTGCACCACCCAATTAGGCACACAAGTGATTACATAATCTGATTTCTACTCAATTATGTGTTTGGATGTGTGTACCGGTTCCAAAGATCAGTTTACCGGTTGAGTTCGAAAATCAAATGAGGTTGTGTACCTCTGTGAGATTTTTTTTTAATTTTTCTTTTTAAATGTAGAGGTTGAGGCGGGTGTAGGTGTCAAACAAACAAACAAAACTAACCTTAGAGTTTATAAGAACACCTAGGTTGATTTATGTTTGTGTTATTACGTGGTGGAATGAAAACTAATGGGTGGGAGGTGGGGGAAAACTTACAGAACCTTCAACAACACTTTGCTCCAATCTACCGCTTTTGCTCGTCTCAAAAGAGTACCTGCAATCACAATAAGAAAGGAGATAAGTGAGGTAAATGATTCGTAAGTTGGAAAATGCGAAAAAAATCAAAGAGCCTCGCCTCCCCGGTAACGGCACCAAAATGTTGATGCACCGAGTTACTACACTATCAAATTTGGTTTTGAAAACTTGTCGTTGTAGTTTAAAAGTGAAAAACTTGTGTTCAACAAATAAAATTTATACCGGAATAGAAATCCCAGGTCGAACTAAAGGAGGCTTTGTCAATCTAAATTCGCAACTATATGTTTTTAGGGTTTTTGTTAAAAATCAGAATAATTACAATGAAGCACTATAAACAATCAGAATAAGAAAGAGAGGAAACATTCACTTAATACTTCAAAATGTTTATACAATTAAGCAAGTGAGAAATTACACTAGAAAGCAGGAAAACATTTACACTAGAAAGCAGGAAAATTCTACTCTAGAAAGCAGGAAAAAGGAATGGGAGAGAGAAGTTATCCTCCACAACGATCGCTTGGAGGACAAGCTGGATGGGATGGCACTTGGAAGATGAAGGACTGAGCGGGAAGAAGGGGCTCGAGGCAGGAAGAACGAGAGTGAGGCAACACATCATCGTCGTCACAGGATCCGCTTCCGAAATGGGGGCGAAAATTTGACTTTATCTCTTGAGGAGCATCCCAGGTGTGGGACAAGCTTCTCTTGAGCTTTGGAGAGGGAGAGAAGAGAAGGAAGGGATGAGAATTTTGTATGGAGTGGGTCTCCTTTTATAGTTGCAAGGAGTGAGGGTAATTTGGTCATTACATGTTGAAAATCATTAATTCAAGAACTTTAGTGACGGATAAATCTGTCACTAAAAGCCTGAACATGGCCATAGTACGCGGCGCTCGCGCGCCTGCTCGCCTCCCCATGCCTCAATGCGCGTCAACGATCTCCCAATCTCGGTCGTTCGATCGTGGGATTGAACAGCTAAGAGTGCATCCTCACCCACCTCATCCGCGCACCTCAACTCGTTCGATGACTGATACGGAATACGCGTGATTTGCAAGGGCGAGTTTTTAAAGTCATTGTAACACGCGAATTCGCATACGCTTTTAAATTTATATCCTACATAAGAGAGTATCTAGGGTCGTCCAAGGAGGCAAAAATTGCAATTCAATTCTCATGCTAAAAATACATCTCAACTTTCTTTTTCATATTTTAAATATATATATATATATTTTGTTTTGAAATAGCAAGGACAAAGTGCAAATTGTAGCGGAAAGTACTGACACCTATAATTACTTAACTAAAACTTAAGAGATAGATATATCCTCTTCCTAAGCTCACTTTAGGTAACTGGAGGACTATAGTAATTAGGAAGAAGAGGTGAAACAAGTGCTAGATCCAAAACAACAATTGTAATAGAAAGTAAAAGGAAGGCAATTTGATTAACTAGAATTTATGTTCTTTCTCCAAGACAAGTTGAGGAATGCTTCTACTAGAAATGAAAAAATCTAAAAGCAATAAAAGAAACACAAATCCTCTTGCAAAAATTGGTGAACAAGGGAGCCTTCTTGCTCCAAGCCTAGCTGCTCCTTGGCTTGAAAAGAGGGCCTCCTTCTTCTCCTTCCTTGAGAGCTCCTCCAAGGTGGATGCTACCACCTTCAATGCTCTCCTCGAAGGGGTGGGTGTGCACCACCCTCAAAAGCTCCTCCAAGGTGGCATGGACCACCTTCAAGATCTCCTCCAAAGATCTTCCTTGCCTGGCTTCTCCTTTGGCTGGAGTGGGCACAAGAGAGAAGGGAAGAGGGGAAGGCACCAAGGGGATAGAATATCCCCTTAATCTTCTTCTTCTTCTTCTCTCTTGGGAGTGGGCTTCTAGGTAGAATATGAGAGTGAATTTGCTAGCCAAGGATGCCTTGAATGGTGGTGGGTAGTGGTCTTTTTATAGGGTAGGATGAGGGGTTAAGGTGCCTCTTGAAATGGAGGGCTAAGATGGAAGGATGGAGCTGGTTAGATGATCCTAGGGTTAAGGGTCGTTGGCGCCACCTAAGGGGTGTAAGGGGGGTAGTTAGGGTTGGTCAAGAGGCACCTAAAAGTGGCGCCAACCATGGAGAGGTGCAAAGGGTTGGTGCCAACTTTGAGGTTTCTAGAAGGTGGGATTATGTGGATGGTGGAGATGGGTTTAAGGGGAGATGTGTGGTGGAGATGAAGGGGATTTTTGGAGGGAAAAGTGGCGCCAACAAGGGGATAGTTAGGGTGGTTTTGGCACCACTTTTAGGTGTCTTTTGGAGGTGGTGTGTAGGTTAGGTTGGCACCAAGTATGTTAGCTTATGTGGAGCTTAGGTGGAGCTAGTGGGGTGGAGTTGTTAGGTAGGGTTTTTGGGTGGTACAAGCCAAGGATGTTGGAGCATAGCTAAGCTATGCTAGGCTAAGCTAGCTTAGATAATTGAGGAGTAAAAAAGGAGGTGTTGGAGCTAGGGTTTGGAGGGAGGAGCTGGTTCTGAAGAATCTGGAGCTGAAGTGGAGCAGGCAGCTGCTGAAGAGGTCAACATGGGGCTACTCTAGCTAGCTTAGCTTGCTAGTTCTTTGCTAGCTACTAAGCCAAGCTAAAGTGAGCTGGCTTCTATTGAATGGAGCTGAGGTGAGCTGGGTCTGGTGCTCCCGGGGAGGATTGAGCTGTTTGAGATAGCTAAGGTAGCTTAGCTCAATTGGCTTGAGCTAAGCTAGGTCCTCGGGAGCTAGACTTGAGCTTCCTGAGCTGGGATGAGTTCTTCTTTAGCTGGCTGTAGTTGAGTGGAGCTGGATGTAGCTAGATCTGAGCTGGGGTGAACTCCTGTCAAGTCAGCTTAGCTAGATAGATCTCCCTGTGGACTAGTGGGAGCTGAGATGAGCTAGACACAGCTAAGTTGAGCTGGATCTGAGCTGACTTGAGCTAGGGTGAGCTAAGGTGAACTCTCTTGAGATGCCATTCAGCTGAGATTAGCTGAATGGAGCTGGGATGAGCTAACACTAGTTCAAGTGAGCTAGGTTCCAGTTGTGGTGAGCTGGATCAAGTTGAGTTCCAGCTAGTCTGAACTCCTTCACCAATTGCCTTCTTGAGTGCTAGGGTTTTAGGGATCTGTATATCTGTTCGTCCCTAACACTCACAAAAACACATTAAAATAACAATAGAAAATGCAATGCATGCCTAACCTAGTTAACGCCTAAATGCAGCCCAAAAACCCATTTGCGGAGTAAAATCGTAAGAGCTAGGTTTGTTTCAGTGCATATGAATGATGATAAACTGGCATTTATCACACCCCCATGCTTATCTTTTGCTAGTCTCTTAGTAAAGCTTTAATTTTTTTGGAAAAAAGAATTTTTGGGAAATCTAATTTTTTCTACTTTTGAGGAGGAAAAGATTATGGGACCTTGGTTGATCTAAACACAGGAGGTACGAGATTTGTTAAAGATAAAGATTGGGATTTGTTTTGGATCCAACCATTAGACAAAATGGGATAAAAATATCCTTCAGAAAATTCACAAATTAACCCCTTGTTAATTTAGATGACTTGAAATTTTTACTTTTAGGTTTTTTCTGGCTCATGAATCTGATTCGCAACTTGCAAAAATCCTTTAAAACCTTGTGTCTGTGCTTGTGAAAAGCCAACATTTATAGCGGCATGTTAATTTATTTATTTTTTTCTCCCCCATGCTTATTTTTAGATTAGTCTTACAACAGATGTGTCGGGATCATCATTCCCGTTACCAATCCTCGAGGGGGCTCTGGCGCCAGTACTTCGGGATAGCACTGTCCATGACACCACCCTGGAGCTCACAACCCCAAAACACAATGCAGTGTAAAGGGGTGCTCCAAGCAAACTCAATCTCTTGCTCCGACACTATTGGTAGAGCACCGTCCAAGACACTTGAGCTGCTAAAATGCACTTTAATGATTCGTCTAAAGATATGAAATATAGATATGGAGCAATGCCGAGGCGGTAACATGTTGACATCGCATCCTCAAAGGAGGCATTTTCCTCCTTCTCGGTAGTGGGAACTCAAACCAATGATCTGCTTCAGACTTTTACTAAGTCCAAACACGAGAGTTTTTCAAATTTTTAGTTATTTTTAAGTGTTGGCTTGTGTGTGAAAATTGACACAAGAAGTTTCTCAAGACATGCAAGTTTTTGAATCAGAAACTAAGCCAAATACTTTCCACATTACAAAATAGGATCAAGTCACCTGAACTATCATGAGTTCAGGTGAAATTTTTAGAGAAGGATATATGATCTAGTCTAAAATAGACCCTAAAATTCTAATGATCAGATCCATATCATCTTCCCTAGTTTGTTAAAGATTAAATCCCATTGTACCAAAAGTGAATTTTTCGACCTTAATCCCGACTTCAAAATTTTTCCTCAAAAAGTTTCCAACATTTTTATTTTTTATTCTTTAGGTATGCAAGCAGGAAATAAATTAAAGAAAAATGCATGTTTTTAGGTTTTGAACATCCTAAATCGATCGTCAAATTTTAAAAACACCCCCCATGCTTAAGATATGCCATGTCCTCATGCATTAGGAGGAGGAAGGGATCACCTTAGTGAAGAACAGTCGGGTTTAGGATGATCAGAACCTAGAAAAAGAAGAAAAACGAAAAGCAGGAAAAAATGATGGGTTACCTCCCATCCAGTGCTATCTTTTATGCCGTTCAGCCGGGCATTGTGTGCATTAGTGATCAAGGGTGGCTGGCTCAGTAAAATTAAAAGATTCAGATGGAAGGTTAGGCGTATGATCAAAATAGGGCTTTAAACGTTGGCCATTGACTTGAAAGGCCGAATTAGCTTTCAGATCTAGAAGATCAACAGCGCCGTATGGATATATTTTATGGACAATAAAGGGGCTAGTCCATTTAGATTTTAATTTGCCAGGAAAAAGACGTAATCTCGCATCGAAAAGCCAAACGCGTTGATTAACGTCAAAGTGTTTCCGAACAATATATCTATCATGAAATTTCTTTGTTCGATCTTTATAAATCCTTGCATTTTCACAGGAAAAATTACGTAATTCTTCCAATTTAGTTAATTATAATTTTCTATGGATACTGGCGTCAGATAAATCCATGTTGAGTTGTTTTATTGCCCAAAAATCCCTATGTTCTAATTCTACCGAGAGATGGCATGCCTTCCCAAAAATCAGATGGAAGGGAGACATGCCAAGTAGGGTTTTAAAAGCGGTACAATAGGCCCATAAAGCATTGTCCAATTTGGTGGACCAATCTTTATGGTCTGGCCTAACCGTCTTTTGTGAAATATTTTTAATTTCCCGGTTAGAAACTTCAGCCTGGCCATTTGTTTGGGGGTGATAAGGTGTGGAAATTTTATGATTAACCCCATATTTAGAAAGAAGGTGATGGAATTGTGAGTGGGTGAAATGTGAGCCTCCGTCACTGATAATGGCTTTTGATATGCCGAATCTTGAGAAAATATTTTTCTTAAGAAATTCGACAACCACACAGTGATGACTAGTGCGGGTGGGTATTTCTTCTATCCATTTAGAAACATAATCGACTGCGACTAATATATATAAATACCCACCAGAGTTGATGAACGGTCCCATGAAGTCGATGCCCCAAACATCAAAAATTTCAACCTCTAAAATAGGATTAAGGGGCATCATATCCTTCCGAGTCATATTGTCGATGCTCTGGCAATGCACACAGGACCGAACAAAGTTATGAGCATCTTTGTCCAAGCTGGGCCAATAAAATCCCGCATTAAGGATTTTAACTACAGTTTTCTTTCCCGAAAAGTGTCCGCCACAGGCCATTGAGTGACAGTGTGTCAAAATATCATGGATTTCAGAATCGAGTACACATCATCGAATGACCTGATCGTCACAAATGCGGAAAAGGTCGGGCTCCTCTGAAAAATAATATTTAATATCAGCAAAGAACTTATCCTGTTTTGTTTTTGGCTAATCAGCAGGGATTTGTTCTGTTGCTAAGTAGTTTGTGATGGGCCCAAACCAAGGGATGGTTGTAGCAGCTAAAATGCTTTCATCGGGGAACTGATCTAGCGGGGTCATTATGTCATTCATCATAAGACGAGAGAGATGGTCGGCCACTACATTGTGCAATCCCACCTTATCCTTGATTTCCAGGTCAAATTCCTGGAGCAGCAAAATCCAATGGATAAGGCGAGGTTTCTCATCTTTCTTTGTCAGCAAATATTTAATTGTTGAGTGGTCGGTATATACAGTGACATGTGACCCCAACAGATAAGATCTAAATTTTTCTAAGGCAAATACAATGGCAAGAAGTTCTTTTTCAGTAACTGTGTAATTCCGTTGTGTATCATCAAGAGTTTTGCTAGCATAATAGATCACAACGAGCTTCTTGCCAATTCTTTGCCCTATAACGGCCCCTACAGCAAAATCTGAGGCATTTGTCATTAATTCAAAGGGACTATTCCAATCAAGTCCCTACAAAATTGGTGCCTCAGTGACTTCTTTCTTCAACCTCAAAAAACTCTCCAGGCACTTATCATTAAAATCAACTGGCTGGTCTTTAGTGAGAAGCTGACTTAAGGGCTTGGAGATTTGGGAAAAATTTTGTATAAATCGATGGTAGAAACCCACATGCCCCAAAAAGAATTTGATCTATTTGACAGTAGTGGGCAGTGGGAGCTTAGATATAGCATCTATTTTTTCTTTATCTACTGCGATTCCTTGTTTTGAAATAACATGGCCCAAGACAATACCTTCTTGGACCATGAAATGACTTTTTTCCCAGCTGTGGACCAGATTAACTTCTATGCATTTTTGGAGAGTTCTTTCAAGGTTTTTGAGACAATGGTCAAAAGAGTCTCCAAAAACAGAGAAGTCATCCATAAAGACTTTTAAACATTCACCTACCAGGTCTGAGAAAATTGCAAGCATGCACCATTGAAAAGTGGCAGGTGCGTTGCAAAGACCGAAGGGCATCCTTCGGAAAGCGAAGGTTCCGAAGGGGCAGGTGAAAGTTGTTTTGTCTTGGTCCTCAGGATGAATCGCTACCTGATTATAGCCGGAATAACCGTCCAGAAAATAGTAAAAATCCCATCCGGCTAACCGCTCCAAGATTTGATCAACAAAGGGGAGCGGGAAATGGTCCTTCTTGGTGGCAGTGTTTAATTTTCGGTAATCGATACACACGTGCCAAGAAGCGGTTCGAGTGGCTACATTCTCCCCATTATCATTAGTGACAACTGTTAGTCCAGCCTTTTTGGGAACAACTTGTGTTGGACTAACCCAAGAGCTATCAGAAATGGGGTAGATGATATCAGCATCCAGCCACATAATAATCTCCTTTTTTACCACCTCCTACATAATAGGGTTCAAGCGCCTTTGTGGTTGGCGGGAGGGGCGAGAATCATCCTCTAAATATATACGTTGCAGATAATAGGATAGATGAATACCCTTAAGATTAGAAAGGGTCCAACCAATAGCTTTCTGATATTTACTCAAAACCTGGAGGAGTTTGTGCTCTTGTGCCCCGGTAAGTCCAGAATTTATAATCAGGGGCAGGGTCAGATTAGGACCCAGGAAGACATACTTAAGGGAGTTGGGCAAAGGTTTTAATTCCAATTGTGGGCTCGGTTCCAAAAGAGTTTCTGCTTTGTAGGTTAGTGGTGAGGTGAGAGTGAACGGGTCAGCTGGAAGGTTAGCTGGACGTGTGGTTAGGGTAGAAGGGTGAGAAGAAGTGGATTGTTCAGGAACCGTATTGATGGAAAAACAGGAACCTAAATGGGAAATCTGCAAAGTTTCCTCCGCCATGTTTTCTATTTCTAAATCCGAATCATCAAAGAAATCTGGTTCTTGGAACTGCCTAGATGCTTGAAAAATGTCTAGGGTTACAGATTCACCGCCACACATGATCTTCATCTTTCCAGAATCACAATCAATATTTGCGCGGGCAATGGCTAAGAATGGTCTTCCAAGAATAATGGGGGCAAACTTTAGTGCTTCTGGTACCTCTATGTCCAAGACTAAAAAGTCTACTGTGAATAAACAATTTTTGACCCAAACAAGAACATCCTCAACAATTCCCCTTGGTTTACTCGTAGATCGGTCGGCTAATTGGAGAGTAACCTCAACAGGCTTCAATTCACCGATCTTAAATTCCTCAAAAACAATTGTGGGGATAGGATTAATTGAGGCACCAAGATCCAACAAAGCACGATCAAATGAGGTATCATTAATGATAACTTGAATTAGGGGGGCGCCAGGATCTTTTCTCTTAAGAGGCAGTCGGCTCTGCACAACTGAGCTGACTGTCTCTGGAAGAATCACCTTTCCTAAATTTCTGGGCTACCTTTTCGGAGTACATAAATCTTTTAGGAATTTAGCATAGGCAGGGATGTATTTAATGGCATCTAGGAGAGGGATATTAATTTCTACTTGCCCAAATAAATCCATTAATTCCTTCTCAGTGGGCTCGAATTTCTTCTTTTTCTTATTTGAAGAGTGGAGGGCTTGTGGAAATGGGGCAGGGTTTCCTTGTTTTGCATTAATTGGTTCCTGAAAAATAGGAGGGGAAGAGTTAATTTGTGCTTCATTAAAGCGGGTTTCTTAATAGGCAGGGGATTGTGAGTGGTTTTCCCATTCCTCAAGGTAACTACATTTGCAGTCTGGTTGTTTCTAAGATGAGGATGGGAAGCCTGGCTGTTATTGAAAATTGGTGGATGCTGAGGTGCTGGTTGAATGGGTTGACTGGGATATCCACCTTGGAACTGATTCCTTTGATTATTTGGGTTGGGCATGGGTTGGGAAGGTAAATTCCCAATAGATCGATGATCAGGAGTAACCTTAACTTGGCGTTGCAAGTTGGTAATCATGCGGGTTACTTCTGTCATTTGAGTTTGCATTCCTTGCAGAGTTTTCATGACCAGATTACTAATATCATCCTGGGATGGTCCAGGTTGATACATAGGTTGCCCATAATTCCCAAAATAGTTTTGTTTGGGAAAAGGAATCGGGTTCGGGTTTTTCCAAGAGTGATTCGGGTTAGTCCTTCAGTTTTGATTGGAAGTGTTGGAGGGGTTTCTAAATTGCTCTTGGAGAGCATAAATATTTTCTGAGGTGGGATCAAAAATATTTTGATCAAAATTCCCAGTCAAATCTTGCGATAAATCAGCCAGAAATTGCTGGCCAGCAGATGTGGCATCGATGTTGTGCAGATTTTCTCTTTTGAGAATGTGTGGGGGGTTAGTGTGTGGAGAGTGAATGCATGGAGCTGGTTTATTTATGAACTTTTCTTCCATTTTCTTTTGGTGAATTTGCATCTGGTCCAGTCGTTGAGCTAACATATATAGATCATCTTGAGTTACTAGAACAGAGGTGGATTTGGAGTCAATTTCATGGACTCCATGTCTGGGATTTTGTGATCTGCCAAAAGTGTCCATTGAAGTCATATTAAATGAGTTATCACTCATTTCTTCAAAGAGGAGATAGGCACTTTCGGCATCTTTGTTAAGAAAATTGCCCCCACATGAGGCATCCACAAATCGTTTCAATTGATCTTCTAATCCATGATAAAAGATTTGCACTAACTGCCATTGTGAAATTTCATGGTGGGGACTTCTTAGAAGTTCCTGAAATCTTTCCCAGGCTTCGTGGAGGGGTTTACCAATTTTCTGTTGAAAGGTCGTTATGGATCTTCTTAATGCATTTCTCCGACCGATCGGAAAATTTCTTTTAAGAAAAGCACTTTTTAATTGGGGCTAGGTGGTAATAAGGCGCCCAACCGTTCTAAAACAATGAGATGCTTTGTCTTTAAGAGAGAGAGGAAAAAGTCTCATTAACCACATGTCTTCCTGCACATTGTGGGAACGAGTGGTTTGAGCGAGGATAGTTAATTCCTCGAGATGACAAAAAGGGCCCTCTCTTGGAAGACCATGAAAATGTTTGATAAGGTTTAGAATGGATGGTTTGATCTCGAAATCCCCTTATGGCATGACCACCCCTGGTCTTTCCTCATAATTGGAAGGATCATAGAAATCCTTAAGAGGAATGATAGGCTGTTGGCGGGGTGGTGGATTTTGTCCTTGATTAGCTAGGTTCATGACAGTCCTAGCTAAATCTTCTTGATTTTGTTGTAGTCGAACCAAATGGTCGACCATTAATGCAAAGGGATTTGGATTTTGGGTTATAGTTGGAGGGCCACCTGGCCCTGCTGGTATTTCTGGTTGCTTCAAGTTAGGGAGGTGAGGGAGGGTGAAGTCAGCTTGTGGGTCGGCTGACAGGTTAGAAGTGGAAGCAGAACTTTTTTGACAGCTTCCTGGGTTTTCCATTTTTTTAGAAGAGGAAGGGGAAGAAAACAATGATTTTTTGCTGCGGGGGACGAAATCAGATGGTCCCTCAAGGTGTGGCTTTTGGGACCGTCGCCCATGCATGCACTATTTGGGAAGAATTGGAGGGGAGAAGAGAAAGAGATGAGAGAAAGTGTGCAATTCAAGCAAACAAAGCTAGACCTAACTTAAATGCGACTCCCTAATAAGAAACCTAAGACTTGGTCTATGTAGGAAATAAGTAATCAATAATAAATACCCGTTCTGTCGACAAATCTAGCCAAGTTGCTTAAGGGGAGGTTTGGGCCCAAACGTTTCCCAGGGAAAACCCCAGGTGCTTGTACAAACCTGCGCCTGGTCGTTTGACACGGCCTCTCAGCCTGAACACCAGATATAGACGATAGAATTGGTACTAACTAAAGAAAACTTAAGACCTAGATAGCAAGCCTAAGTTGATGAAGCCTTAGGGGTCAAGTTGCTACAAGTTTTAGTTAGGTCTAGGATACTATAGTGCACACGGAATGTGGAGGGTGTTTATTGGGTTGTTGCCCTGTTATTTCAATTTTTTTGTGTGTGTACAAGAATTGGAAAGTGGTTCCAATAAAAAAAGCAAGTTGTCAAACAATTTCTTGTATTTTTGTCTTTTAGGATTTGATTTAATTAAATGTGTTTTAGGGCTTTTCCTTTTAAATTTTCAAACAAGTTTGAAACTCCACAATCAAAGGAAAAATAAGTTATATTGGTGATGGTTAATTTCCTTTAATGTGAGTCTCTAAAAAGAAAGAAAGAAACCCTAAGCCAATTGTCCCTGAGACAGAAAATTAACTACCAATGAGTTATTTTTAAGCTTTCCGAATAGATAGTGGTCCAAACAATGCAACCAACACCACTACCTTAAGTGAAATCAAACAAGGATTCCAGAAAATATTTTTGTTTTGAATTTTTAATTGTACTAGTGTCAAAGTTCAAAAATGATACCCGTGGGTATTCTGGACTTTTTATTATTATCACCGACCTCAGAAAATTTTGATAATTTTATATGATGTGTAAATTTTCACAAGGATTCCAGAAAACTAAATTCCACAAAAATTTAATGAGTATAAAAATTATAAAAATTCACGGACAGTAGCAAAATAGGAAGATTAGAGGGTGTGACCCCTCTGCAGTCCACGAATTTTTAAAAATTAAATACAAAGCCAATTGATCTGAAATTTGGAACAGATGTTCCTAACTCAATTTGGAATCACCATATGAAATTTTATGATTTTAGGAGGCCTGTGGTGTTAGGAATCGATTTTTCAAGTTCAGACAGAAATCTGGACCTGAAAAACAAAACACCAATACTTGTAATGGAGTGGTGTTAAAGAAGCATTCAAGCAAACAATGGATTTTAAAATGCACCACTCCACTTAATTAAGTTGTTTAGGGTCTTGAAAGCCAAGTTTAGTGTACTTTGGTAGTTTTTTAGGTTAAGTATCACAAGTAATGGGGAACCAACCTGAAATCCGTGGGAAGAAAAGGAACTTTAAGCTTCCACTTCCAAATTCCTGCTTTCCCACTATAATTCCTACACACATGAAAGAAAGAAAGAGAAGGGGATGAGATCCACTTCAAGCAAGATAAAATTGACTAATGCAAAGCCGTGCCTCCCTAGCAACGACACCAAAAAGTGATACGGAATACACGTGATTTGCAAAGGCAGGTTTTTAATGTCGTTGTAACATGCGAATTCACATACGCTTTTAAATTTATATCCTAGATAGGGGAGTATCTAGGGTCGTCCAAGGAGGCAAAAATTGCAATTCAATTCTCATGCTAAAAATACATCTCAACTTTCTTTTTGGTATTTTAAATATATATATATTTTTTGTTTTGAAATAACACGGACAAAGTGCGAATTGTAGCAGAAAGTACTAACACCTATAATTACTAAACAAAACTTAAGAGATAGATCCTCTTCCTAAGCTCACTCTAGGCAAGTGGAGGCCTAGAGTAATTAGGAAGAAGAGGTAAAACAAGTGCTAGATCAAAAACAACAATTGCAATAGAACGTAAAAAGAAGGCAATTTGATTAACTAGAATTTGTGTTCTTTTTCCAAGACAAGTAGAGGAATATTCTACTAGGAATGAAAAAATCCAAAAGCAATAAAAAAAACACAAATCATCTTGCAAAAATTGGAGAAGAAGCGAGTCTTCTTGCTCCAAGCCTAGCTGCTCCTTGGCTTGAAAAGAGGGCCTCCTTCTCCTTCCTTGAGAGCTCCTCCAAGGTGGATGCTGCCACCTTCAATGCTCTCCTCCAAGGGATGGGCGTGCACCACCCTCAAAAGCTCCTCCATGGTGGCATGGACCACCTTCAAGATTTCCTCCAAAGATCTTCCTTGACTGGCGTGGGCACAAGAGAGAAGGGAAGAGGGGAAGGCACCAAGGGGACAGAATATCCCCTTAATCTTCTTCTTCTTCTTCTCTCTTGAGCGTGGGCTTCTAGGTAGAATATGAGAGTGAATTTGCTAGCCAAGGATGCCTTGAATGGTGGTGGGTAGTGGTGTTTTTATAGGGTAGGATGAGGGGTTAAGGTGCCTCTTGAAATGGAGGGCTAAGATGGAAGGATGGAGGTGGTTAGATGATCCTAGGATTAAGGGTTGTTGGCGCCACCTAAGGGGTGTAAGGGGGGTAGTTAGGGTTGGTCAAGAGGCACCTAAAAGTTGCGCCAACCATGGAGAGGTGCCATGGGTTGGCGCCAACTTTGAGGTTTCAAGAAGGTGGAATTATGTGGAGGGTGGAGATGGGTTTAAGGGGAGATGTGTGGTGGAGATGAAGGGGATTTTTGGAGGGAAAAGTGGCGCCAACAAGGGTGTAGTTAGGGTGGTTTTGGCACAACTTTTAGGTGTCTTTTGGAGGTTGTGGGTAGGTTAGGCTGGCGCCAAGTATGTTAGCTTATGTGGAGCTTAGGTGGAGCTAGTGGGGTGGAGTTGTTAGGTAGGGTTTTTGGGTGGTACAAGCCAAGGAAGCTAGAGCATAGCTAAGCTAAGCTAAGATAAGCTAGCTTAGCTAATGGAGGAGTAAAGGAGGAGGTGTTGGAGCTAGGGTTTGGAGGGAGGAGCTAGTTCTGAAGAATCTAGAGCTGAAGTGGAGCAGGCAGCTACTGAAAAGGTCAACATGGGGCTACTCTAGCTGGCTTAGCATGCTAGTTCTTTCCTAGCTACTAAGCCAAGCTAAAGTGAGCTGGCTTCTGTTGAATGGAGCTGAGGTGAGCTGGGTCTGGTGCTCCCGGGGAGGATTGAGCTGGTTGAGACAGCTAAGGTCGCTTAGCTCAATTAGCTTGAGCTAAGCTGGGTCCCCAGGAGCTGGACTAGAGCTTCCTGAGCTGGGATGAGTTCTTCTTCAGCTGGCTGTAGTTGAGTGGAGCTGGATGTAGCTGGATCTGAGCTGAGGTGAACTCCTGTCAAATCAGCTGAGCTAGCAAGAGCTCCCTGTGGACTAGTGGGAGCTAAGATGAGCTAGTCTCAGCTAAGTTGAGCTGGATCTGAGCTGACTTGATCTAGGGTGAGCTAAGATGAACTCTCTTTAGCTGCCATTCAGCTGAGATTAGCTGAATGGAGCTGGGATGAGCTAACCCTAGTTCAAGTGAGCTAGGTTCTAGTTGTGGTGAGCTGGATCAAGCTGAGTTCCAGCTAGTCTGAACTCCTTCACCAATTTCCTTCTTGAGTGCTAGGGTTTTAGGGATCTGTATATCTGTTCATCCTTAACACTCACAAAAACACATTAAAATAGCAAAAGAAAATGCAATGCATGCCTAACCTAGTTAATGCCTAAATGCAGCCCAAAAACCCCTTTGCGGAGTAAAATCCTAAGAGCTAGGTTTGTTTTAGTGCATAAGAATGATGATAAACTGGCATTTATCAATGACGCATTTCCTCGCCATGTCAGATGAAGCGTCTAGCCGATTGGGCACACACGGGCACCCGATCTCCATTGTGCGGTCGATAGCGCCAACTCATCCACGCCAATTGAAGCACCTTGCAGTTTCGAACCTACCTCTTGAGGCGGCCGAGCGCTTTATCCACTGCGCTGCGTGCGTGGATTGTCAAGCGGAGTGTTCGCACAGAGTGAGATTTGGACCTTTGGATTGAGATCCAACGGTCAAGACTGCTTCCTCTTTAGCTTCTGATGATGAAGGCGCCGGTCTGAGATCCAATCTTAGCCGTTGGATCTTGATCCAATGGTGGAGAGGCGTTGGTGCTAAGGGCTTCTGCGGTTGCGTGCAGCCAGTTGGACTGCCGAGATGGCACCACGTGGTGCCATCTTGGCCATCCATCTTCTGGGTGATGTAGATGGTGCCACGGGTATCAGATTGAGTCAATTTTCATGCCGTTAGGCTGCGATCATTGATCCGAATCCATCCGTGTAGTCGAATTTGTCATCTGAAGTGCGGATTAACACCATCTTGGCCCTTGATCTTCTATGGTTCCTCAGTCTCTATTTGATGCTACGGATATCCGATTAGGGCTATCTTGGAGCCGTTCAACTCCAATCGTCACCCTGATCAGATCCGTACAGTTGGATCTTCGATCTGAGGCCCCGATAAAAGCTCGCCCTATCCCTGACCATAAAAGGAGACAATTAACCTCCATTTTATTCAAACTAATCTAAATGCAAGATGATGCATGCTATGTAATATTTATAGTATATAATGCAATTCTATGCTTAAGAACATGCATAAATAAACATTTTATGTAATATAAACATGTTTACATCACGTTTAATTGCACGTGCGATCGCACGTCAGATCTCTGGTGATGCCACGTCACACTCCATCTGAACGTCCGGTTGCCATCCAACGGCTCAATTGTGCCGGTTCTGCGTGTCTACTTGATTTGAAGTGAGGCGCACTTCGAACTCATGCCTGTTGGTTGCGATTAGCGTGGACAACCAATGTGCCAAGGCCGCCACTTCGTCGAGTTTCCATCCAATGCGCCTGGGCCCATGGCCGTTGGATCAAGATTCAGTGGCCCAGATCTGATCATGCGTGTGAGGAGAGAGATGGTGCAGTGAGTCCTCGCCATTTAGTTGGGCCGATTTGGGCGGCTGAGATGGTGTCACATGGCACCATCTTGTCCGTCCATCTTCACATGCTTGTAGGTGCCACGAATGTCAAAATGGACCGATTTTCGCATCGTTGGGTTGCGATCATCTATCTGAACCCATCCGTGTAGTTGGATTTGTCGTCTGAAGAACAGATTTACACCACCTGGCCGCTTGACCTCTGATCTTTCTTGGACTACATCTGATGCTACGGAAGTCCAATCAGGCCAATCTTGGAGTTGTTGAACTCCAATTGTCATCCTGATCAAATCTGTATGGTTGGATCTTCAATCCAAGGCTCTGATTAAATGTCTCCCTATCACCTAACCATGAAAAGGAGAAATTAACCTAAAATTTATACAACCTAACCTAAATGCAAGATGATGCATGTTATATAATATTTATAATGTATGATGCAACTATATGCCTAAGAACATACATAAATAGACTATTTATGTGATATAAACGTGTTTACATCACGCATGAGATCAAAAAATGAGCCCATGCCTCATGCAGAGGTTCTCCAGCTCCTTGCAAGAAGTGCGTGATTTGATGCCACATAGCATTCGTCCAACCAATGGGAAAAAAATTTTGTAGGAAAGCAGTCTAAAGTTCTTCCCAAGTGGTGATTGGATGATTGAGCATCTGAAACTAATCAGCAGATTTATCCAAAAGAGAGAAGGAGAACATTCTCATGAGTAAGCCATCTCGATTCTATATGTTTGGCTCGAACGTCTGAGCAAAAGCTTTAGATACTTAATGTGGTGGAAGGGATCTTCAGAGTTCAAGCCATGAAATTTCAGGATTGTATGAAGCATACTTGGCTTGAACTCCAGCTCAGGTCCTACCGCAAGGATTTGCACTCGAGGCCTGATTTCCACCACAGTGGGAATGTAGTGATCTCGCATTTGAGGACGCTGCGGTGGGTTGATGTATACATCGAATCGATCTCTAATGTTATGGAATTGACGTTCAAGGTCAGGTTCTCCGTGGCGTTCCATGGCTGCGACTGGAGATATAGGCTCAGAAATGGAAGAGTCGGAGGAGATGTCAATTTGATCGAGAAGTTGCACAAGCAAGGGGGTCGAGGCTTGACCTCGATGGAGTGAAAAGTTAATGGAGGCCTCAAGTGTGGTCTCAAGGACCTCCTCCTGAACATGCACTAGCAGAGTAGATAAGGGACAAAATGTTTGACGGACCCAATCAAAGCACCCAAATACATTTGGATGACTAAGGAGGTTCAAGACGGATGATACCTCTTGATCAGAAAGTCGCTCACCTGAGAATTACCTGGACAGCTAGGAAGAGAGAGTCCAGCAAAGACCCCTACACAATAGAGCATCCCACGGGTTACAAGGTTTCTCCCACCCAACCATCCTTGTCACCGCAGATCCAAATAGACCAGAATGAGCTTCTTGACCTCTTAAGTCTACCAAATTTTAAATCTGAATTAAGGTGCCTAGAATTCCACTTGAATTTTAGAGTTGATTTGTGCTTGGTAACCAAATTTGAAGATTGGTTGACCCACAAGTTGGATCAACTTCACCTGACCTACCCTTGTTATTAAGTCCCAATTTTAAGATTCAAGTGGATGATAAGATCTTAATTTTAGGGTCTCCATGATTAGGTAACTTCAAACAAGGGCTTAGGTAGTACACGATGCGGGAAAGTCAGTTCTTGTTATTTCAGGCATGTGTGTTTCTCATCCCTAAGATGAAAACCCTCATTTGGCTTTTTCTGGTCCAATCAATTTTTTCCAAATTTGGCACCTAGGGCTCAATCGAGAAGATGAGTAGCCCTAAGTACCTTAAATGCCTAGTAGGTGTAGGAATCTTGGAGAGGGGTTTCTAAATAGATCAAGTTAGGCAACTTGGTGATTAATTCTAAATAAGGAATGCAAGTTGGCCTAATTGATTTCCTTTTTTACCTCTTTCCAAAAATAGGGGCTAATGGAGATGGAGATGAGATTACTTACCCCTAGAGTGGTTGGCGTGCGACTGATCTTTCTTGAATGTACCTCGCACAAAACACAACAAAATAGATAAGTCAAGTTAGTACCAATATCAGAAATTGTAATCAACGAAATCAAAATTACGCATTGCTCCTCGGCAATGGCGTTAAAATGTTAACGCGAAATCGTTGATATTTAAGAAATATCGTTATAGTATAGGATAAAATCGCATTAAACACTTAAATTTATAACTCAGAAAAGTCTAAGATCATTCATAGGGAGCAACAATGGCAATTTAATCCACTAATCACAAATATATTCAGAAATATGATCAAAATCTTACTCAAAATGAAACATAATAATATATCAATAGAATCAATTGTCAAAGTACAAATAGATGTGCTTAAAATGGTGATTTAAATCACCAAATTAACCCTCAAATATTAATCCACAATTATCTCAAATATATGAATAGTATTATCAACTCAAATGCTACGTCTGTAAGCAACAAATATAGCCACAGGAGCTTAGAAGTGGCAGATATCAGGAGACAGAATCCAACATCAGATGGCTTAAGTGAAGCCTGCTATAGTGCCTGCAAGAGGCTTGATGAGTTGCGACTCATCATAGCTAAATCGCCTAAGTTAAGCTAAAAATGAGGTTAAATAATACCAAATTAACACATAAAAAGGATTAAGTGTGAGAAATAGAGAAAAAGACCTAAAACATCAATTTTGTACTAAAAATGCATAATTAGGTCAATTATTAAGATAAATTATTAATAAATGTAAAATGATGATCTAAGTACAAATTTAACACACAAATGAGTTCAAAATTCCAAATCAAAAGTAAAATTAACTTCTAATATGTTCAATTGAGCTTCAATAAAAACTTGGGTACAATTGGACATCATTAGTGCCTTGAAATTAGAGTTTCACATTTAGGACCTTCACATATCACATTTCATTCATTGAAAAACCTTTCAAGGACCCATTTGTAGGCATAGGGACCTTTTTGCAAGCCTTTAAGGACTACTCTAATAGCATTTCTTACCACTTATGGGCTTATTTGCATTTTTCCTACCCCTTCACTAAAGGGTGTTCCTGCAACATCACCAATAGAAACCCAATGCACCTACAGCCCACGCGTGCACTGTAGCACGCGAAGAACAAGGCTCATCGTGACCGTCCATCCTTTGAACCGTTTGATCTGTGGCTTGTTTTGAATCGAACCTTCTCATGACTTGGCGCATGTGATGACCACGTCACCCAGATATGATCCTACGGTCCACTTTTGGCCTAGGATTACGCACACTCCCCTCCTCAAAACTCCTCTGCCCAAGACCTAATTGCGTATCCTCACCTCTGCGGTGAGACGATTCACTCAACACTCTACTTAAACACCTACCCTGATCGCGTGTGCGTCATTGCTCCCTCCACCCCAAGCGGTCCCTTCATCCACACCTGCAGCTTCCTCTCATCCTAAGTTTGTCTACTTGAAATGACAGCACATGCATTGCTTCCTCCTTTCAATCGCCACCAGCTGATCGGGTGGTGGGCCTGAGATATCTTTGTCAACTACTGGTCTCCTCTCCCCATTCGTCGTCATCAGCCGACCAGCAGGTGACCATAGACATCTTCCTCCCTTAGAGTAGATTTTTACTACTTTCATAGATTAGATTTATTGCTTTCTAGGAGGAGTAACTAGAGACCTATGTGATGATTGTTAGTGTAGTTTAGGAATAGAATTAGAGTAGAAATCACCCTAGCCTCCTCTAATCATTTAAGAACAGAGGAGACAAATTTACCCCCTTCCCATTGATCACATTTCTTCCCCTTCATATTTCCATTCCACATTTTGTTTTTCCTCAATTTTAATTTCCCTGATCACCTAGCCATCAGGTCTAATTTTAGATCTGAGGACTTCGTGTCTCTGATATGAAATTAGCACCAAAAATCACTTGGGGGGCCTCCCACCCATTTCGTAAATCCACAAAGACCCCCCAATCATGGTCTATAAACTCGAATCGCTCGATCATGTTTAAATTGGTTTTTAATGTCCAATTTGGTGGTTTGGCATGTATTTTGAACTTCATTGATTTGATCAAGTTTTTTAAGGTTTAAAGGGTTTGATTAGGTGTATGCAAGGATTCCAATGCTTAGGATTTGGCTTTTGACATGTGGATGAGCATATATCTGAGTTAATCCCTATGTTGGAGAGTCCATCAAGAAAAATTAGTTAACTCTGATTTGAGAAAGGACAAGGACCCAACGGGTCTTGATCCATCCACACAATTACCTTGAACACCCATCGATGGTGTTCAAGGAGATTGAGTGGAGAAATCACTAGAAGACCCAAAGCAAAAGCCCAATTGGGGCGAATTTCTACCCTTCATATTTCTACATTCCCAATTTCATATTGGATGTGTCATTAGGGTTTTAATGGATTTTTGAAAGGAGATTGAAATGGTTTCAAAGGATTTGCATAAACTTGATTTCAGACCTTCTTCAAAGATTTTTTTCTAAGATGAGAAATTGATCTGATCTTGGGGTGTTTATATACTGAAATATATATGGCCACTAAGATCAAATTCAGAGCAGCTACATTTTTTTTTGTTGGATTAACTTCCAATCTATTCCATTATCTTTGTTGTCTATGACAAAGATAAGGGATTCAATTTGGCCAACATAACAAACTTGTAAACACTAATTTCAAAGTGGCTGAAACAAGACTTCTTATCCAGAAATTACACTCTGATTTATTGAAAATGAGCTTTGACAACTACTGAAATCAGTTTAGGATGTTTGAAATTACATTTGACTTATCTGAAGTGAGCTACAATAGCAGCAGCAAACCCTATAGTTACTATTTCAGCAGTTGTAGGAGTTGAATTTACTCTTGTTGCAGCTTACTTGACAGTAGCAATAGATGGTCTGAAAATAAGAACAGTAGCATAGGCTTATTGTTTAAAAATATCTGGCAAGTTATTCATGTTGTACTCCATGTGTACAAGCTTTCTTGCACTATAATTTGATTTAAATCCCACTTAGAATAGCTTGATTTATGTTAAAATCATTCTTTGTCAGCTATCTTCATTATTTAACTATCCAATATTTGAAATGAATGTAGAATGAAATGAATTGCATGATTTCACAATTGCATATCTTGTAGAACATGCATAAGACTCAATTGAGGTAGTTCACTGCCTATTCTTCCTACAGATTAAAAATTAGGGCCTTAGGTTCACCTTGAAAACTCTTAAAAGACTCTAAAATGTGCCAATTTTATTTATAAATAAAAATCATAAAAAATTCTAAAAAAAAAAAATAAAGGTGTAGTGAGTAGGATTAAATAATTCTCTGGACATGTACAAAGTCTTGAGGTTATCTGAACCCTCATCCTGGTAGAACCTACAAATCGATGATTCAGTATACCTCTTAACTTAATAAAATCCCCTAAACTAAAAATGATAAAAAGGCACTCTCTCTCTCATCTCTTTCTTTCTCTCTCATCCCCTACCTCTAAAAACCCATAAAAATCATAAAAATTAGAAAAACACAAAAATAACTAAAAACACTTTATACTATGTATATACATGTAGATATAAGCTGTAAACTAAGTTATATATGTATATATTGTAAAATAGGTACATAATAGGTATAAGTAACTTACGCATATATTATATAATGTACATTAAATATTTAAGATAACTTAAACTGTATAAAACTTATCTGTATAATTATTTATTAATTATACTAACTTATATGCATTATAATCTAACTAAATTAATAGAACCCTGTAAATAATTATATTTACTAATAGTACTATATATACATATTTATATATGTATTACGTAAATTATAAATCCTGTAACATAATTTAATTATATATATATAATAAATAATTAATTTATTAAGTTACTAGCTAAGTTATTATATTAAATCAAAATAAATTAGCAAATTAAGTTATAATTGAAATAATTTATATTGTATAGTTGTATTAAATTATTTTAAGTAAATTAAACTAATTTAACTATATTTATAATGTATTATATTATTTATACATAATTTACATAAATAACTCCCTGAATTCACCTATTTAAATGTAAGTAATTCAAAATAAATGTTGTAAAGTATAATAAAAATGTGTATTAAATACTTTAACATGTATATTAACTTTTTACAGGATTAATTATACCATTAATTAACTAATTTATATGTTAATTAAGAAATAAACCATGAAATCAAGATGTATAATTCACAAACTTTAGCTAATTTATTTATATAGTAAATATAATTATTTTTGTAAATAAATCTGATAATTATATAGGCTCTATATAAGGGCTTTCCAAATATATATTTTATTTTGAAAATTGAATTAATTTGGGCCCTCAAATTGAGGGCCAAAAACCCCAAATCAGAATGGCCACACTGGAAGCAGCAGCACCTAAAGGGGAGCTAGATAGCGCCATATCGGTAAGTCGCAAGCATTCAACGCCACTTTTATTGAATTTATTCCTATCTCTGTCAGTCCTCACGGGCGCTGCGTGCCCGAAACCTTCCATCTCCTTATCTCCTCTAAGCATGACGAGTATTGGTTTGTGATGGTTATGTGCGGTGCGGGCTGGGAGCCTGGCACTGTGCGAGGGTCTGAGTGGGCCCAATATTGAGCATAAAATGAGGTTTAACATGCTAATTAAGTAATCAAGGCGGTTCTTAGTAGAGGTCTGGTCCCACCCGAGAGGGTGCTGTGTATCCCTCGAAAAGGCCGCCCGCTAATTAAAAACCTAATTTTATTTTGATTGAAGGGTAATAAGGGGTTAATTAAGAAAAAAAATGGGCACTGTGCAGATTCAGTGTGAGAGAAGAAGAGAGAATGAGAGAGCCTTAAGCTAAGAAGAATAGAAGAGAAAGAAGAGGACCAACCGTAAATATGTATATGTAGTATAAATATATATATATACTATATATAAGAATAAACGTATATATGTATACTGTAAATAAATAATAGGTATACGTATAGTATTTGAGCTCTTATTTGTATATAAATAACATAATAGCTTTAGTGACGAATATATATGTCACTGTATATAGATATATCTATTAGTATAAGTAGTGTATGCCTTATGTATTATAACTATGTTACTAAGGCTACACTGACATTTGTATATGTCACTGTATTTTTTTTTTTTGAAACTGTGAGGAAAGCTATCATGAAACGATAGCAATCCAAAGGACAATTTATTTCAAATCAAACAAACATTATAGAACAGATCCCCAATTATGTATGAGGGACCAGCACTCATTTACAATTATCTCACACCGAACTGGTCTCTCTTGAAATAGCTTTTCATTTCTTGCCCTACACGCACACCACATGGTGGCGGCCATACACCTATATGGTCGTCTAGGTGTATTAAAACTCTGCCAAAGGGAATCCCAGGTAGGTAGAGGTTCCTGGCAAATTTTCCTCCATAGTTTGTCTGTGACCAAGCATGAGGAAAAAATATGAGACGCACTGTCAGTGTGTAATCCACAGAGATGACAGGCGTTTAACGTTGTCCCCATTCTTCTATGTCTAAAGTCACTTGTGATCAAGCCTTCCCTCCTGCAAAGCCACAATAAAATTTGCACTTTCAATGGAATCTTCAATAGCCAAATTTTCTTATCAATCGGGTCACTCTCCACATTTGTGTTTGACCTGATAATCCTTTCATAAGCCTGCTGCACTGAAAATTTCCCATTCTAGCCATATGTATCAGCTGCACCTTGTCTGGGATGAATCTGCTGCAATGCAGATAACAAGTTCTGCCTGTCCTCCAATTGTCGTGTACCTGTTCTACTCAATTCAGACCCTTCCAACCCCCAAAAATTCCCTGCAGTAGACCACAGGCTCCTGACAATAGCTTCTTTGTCTGCAGCTGCAACATGTGCTCTTGGATAAACATCTCTTAGCATCCCCATAGTTGACCACTACTCATTCCACAAGCTGAAATCACATCCGTCTACAAGCCTAGGTTGCATCAGGTGTCAATTGCTTTTGATTGCAAGGATAACCGATCTCCAAAAGGCACTGTTGGAGTCACCATAGCAGTCTCTGATCAGGTCTGTCCAAATTTCATTCTTGCCCTCAAAGATTTTGATTACCCATTTGATCAGAAGAGACTCATTGAATTCCTTTAGTGCCTTAATCCCCAGTCCACCCATTTCCTTTGGCCTGGAGATTTTTTCCCATTTCACAGGCTGCATAAAACTCCCCTCATGACTTGCCCCTTTCCAAAAAAATTTCTTTCGCATTACGTCCAACCATTTCCAAATAGATTTTGGGGCCTTAAAGATGCTGAAATAGAACACCAGGATGGAAGTTATCACTAAGTTTAGGAGAATTAGTCTCCCACCCTTTGACAGAAATTTGCTACTCCACCCTTTCAGTTTGATAGATACCTTATCAAAAAGAACATTCCAATCATTCTTCTTCATTTTTGCAGCTCGTAATGGTAGTCCTAGATATTTAATTGGCAGCTTAGATCGAGGTGTACCCAATGTAGTCTTTAGAGTCTTCTGTTCCTGCTCATTCATGCCAAAGCATATCAAAGTAGACTTTTCTCTATTCAATTTCAGACCTGATATATCCCCAAAAATCTTCACCATATGACCTAAAGCATGGGCAGCAGAATTGGACCCTTCCACAAAAAAAAATCGTGTCATCTGCATACTATAAAATAGGACCCAAGGACCTCCTATTGGAAAGGGAGTACCCTTTGATGACCCCCACCTCACTCATTTTGCATGCATATCTTGCGAGCCCATCAACTGCAAGGTTAAAGATCAAGGGGGCTAGAGGACATCCTTGTCTAACCCCACATTGAGGTTGAATCCAAGCACCACATGGTTTCCCATTGATCAGTGGGGAGAAGGAAGCAGTTGTGATACATCGCTTCATCCACTGGATCCATAAATGGGGGAAACCTCTCCTTTTGAATACCTCCCAAATGTATGGCCATGAAATCGAATCATAGGCCTTTTGGAAGTCAACTTTCCACATAAATGCCTTACATTTCCTTCTGTGCCATCCACTCACCATTTCTTGGGCCATAATGAAAGATTCTTGGAGGGATCTGTTGGGTAAAAAGGCAAACTGCACAGGGTGAATCAAGCTTTGTAGAGCAGTTCTCAGTCTGTTTGCCAATATCTTACTCACCACTAGGTGGATGGAGTTTGATAAAGAGATCAGTCTGAAATCTGAAAACTTCTCAGCTCCCATAGTCTTTGGTAGTAAAAAAAGATATGAGCTATTGATCTTATTGAAACCTGCATTGCCCTTCTCAAACTCTCTTATGACTTCCATCACCTCCTTGCCAATCACGCTCCACATTTCTTTATAGAAGAACACTTGTATCCATCAGGTCCTGGGGAACCTTCCATATTAAGCTCTTCAATAGCATTCAAGGTTTCCTGTTCAGTGATGGTTGTTGTCAGTTGGGAGGCTTGATCATTTGTAACTCTTGGCGCATCATTCACAGCCATCCTCCATTGCCCTCTCTTTGTTGCCCGAGAAGCCCCCCTGTAGTACCTGATAGCCTCTGTCCTTATTTCCTGCCTAGAGGATAGTCTGTGCCCATCTTTGAGAATGGAAGAGATATAATTTACACGCATCCTAGAGCTGGCCGGAAGATGAAAGAATTTTGTGTTGGCATCTCCCTCCTTAAGCCATAAATGTCTTGATCTCTCCCTCCAATCAATCTCCTGTTTGAAATCTTCCTCCACTACCAGCCCCTGCCACATTTTTCTATCTGCAAGCTCCTCATCAGATAAAGGACTTGCTGCCTCCTTAGAATCCAGCTTCTGGATGTTGTTTAGAGCCTCTACCCACCTTTGCTGCCTCAATGTGTTCACAGTATCACCATATTCTTTCAGAACTGTACGTAGGGCTGCCAGCTTGGAGGCCAATCTGATAGTAGCTAAGCTCTCCACCTGTTTGGCCTGCCACCATGAGTCAATCATCTGATGGAATCGAGGTTATCTCAGCCAAGATTTTCTAAGCTTGAAGTATGAGCCTACTTGGATCTCTTCACCACTATCCCAAACCAAAGGAGTATAGTCAGAGAAAGGGCGATCCAGGCCAGCAACACTTGACATTTGAAATCTATCAAGGATAGTCACATTTCCAAAGAATCTATCAATTTTAGATAGTAAGCCGTTACCATTGCACCAAGTGAACTCAACTCCTGATGATGGATATTCATTTAGGTCAAGGGATTGAACCACCAACTGAAATCCAACAGCTAAACTATCTATAGCACCATATGGCCTGTCTGTCCCTATCAGCACACAATTGAAGCCTCCTCCTGTCAGCCAAGCTTCCCCTTGCACCAGTTCGGCCACAGCAGCCCAGTCCTCCCATAGTTCCTATCTCACAGATGCAGCACAAGGGCCATACACACCTGTAATCCAGATAACATCATGCCCCTGGTGAGTTTGGAACTTGCAAGTCATCAGATGTCTACCCTTGTGTACGTCCAAAATGTGTGCCCAGGCCCTTCTCCACCAAATAACCATGCCTCCCGACCTACCATGTGCATTAAGCATCACACATTCATTCGCCCCCGCAATCATCAAGTCATTCCATACTCTAGCAGACTCATTCTCAATATGAGTCTCTTGAATGATCGCACAATCGATCCCCCACTCTCTCAAGTATCTCATAAAAGAAGCCCTCCGGCTTTTGTCATGCAACCTACGCACATTCCATGTGAGGACTCTCATCTCCCTTCATGAGATCCCTCCCCCCTTTGATTTTGACATTTACATACCTGCATAATCGCGACAACCTTGTTTTCATCCAGAAGCAGATCAGCCTTTAGTTTCCTCTATCTGAGGCTATAGGGTGACCTGCCCTTACCAGATTTGGTACAAGATCCAGTACCAAATTTTAGACCCTCCACCTCTTGCAACCACTGTTGGACCTTCAATGAGTTAGGCAAAATCTCTTGTAACACCTGCACCTCACTGTCATCAGCATCTGCTTGTACACTCCCTGCATCTTCAATCACAGGCCGCATTGTTTCCTTCCTTATTGATTCCTCCTTCTCCTCAACCATCATCTCCCCCTTTTCCCCCAGATGATGGTCCTTGCGCTTTTTGGTAGTTGGGGACTCTTCAGAAGAAGGCCTATGCAAGACCTGCAGGTTCACCTCTTCAACAGCTTCAAAATCAAACTGCTTATCATGCATCTTCTTCGTAACAATGTCACCCACCGTGAAACTCAGTAATAACAACCAAGAACTACCCCACATCTTAGAATCAGTCTGTCAAGGATCGATCCTGATTTGAAAACATCAACCATCACATTTAGAATCCATCCATCACCCTCCATCAGCCCTACTTTCACATCTTTTGCCATGAAGCCAAATCCAGATATCATGGTTGCCACCACCTCCCTAGACCTTAGGTGTAGCGGCAGACCTTTGATCTCATGTCTCCCCAACTTGGAGCCCAATCTCTAAGGTGGCCTCTCCGGGAAATCTCCATCAAAGGGGGAGAATGACCTCCAAATCACCGTTAGGCCATCACGGAAGCTTGATTGAAAATGCAATCTTTCGACATCCATCATCCCCACTCCAAAAAGCACAAAATGTGTAGGTGACAGGGAAGCGATGTGCCATGAGTTAGTCGATGGGGAGATAGAGCTTACCAGATTGCCCAGGTTTTATGAGGTCGGCTATCGGTCATTACCTCTCCAATCAACGCCCCTCTCAATATCAACTCTGCCACTCTTATGTTCTCTGTCATAGGGACCTCGACGTCGACCGTATGACCCCCATAGGTACGAGGGGGCGGTGGTAGCGGCGGTTGCGCTCTAGCATTCAAATCTCCAGAGCGCAAATTTGGACGGCCTTTCATCAGCCCACCAAATATCTTACATGAATCCCGCTTGTGGCCATAGCCACCGCACGCCAGGCACACAATGGGAGAACGACAAATGGCTGCCATATGGCCCCACCGCCAGCACCGGAAGCACACGATCCTTCTGTTATCCCTTGCGCTCCCTCTATCTGTCCTCCTCAAATCCGCCTCCCTTCTACCAGAGTCGTCAGATTCTCTCCTCTCCTTTCGCCTCCACGCCTTAGACCTCCATGTAGTCCAGCCCTCGTCTTCCTCGATTCTACCGCCAACCGCCCCATGGTCGCCTACCACCGTCGGATTGGTTTCCTGCAATTAATATTCCCTATATGTCACTGTATATAGAATAAATATCAGTATAGATCCTATTTTAACCTTAGCTTATGTACATACCTTTTCCTAAGGTTTAGCGACGTTTATGGAAGTCGTACATATTATATATATATTACTATAGATGTTAATATATTAAGTTAAGCTAGTATAGTATATATTAGACCATATTTTTGTATGGATATGTAAGTATTAGTATTGTAAGTTATAAATAGATAGTATATAATACCTAATTATAGTATTTGTAAGCATTTTAATTCATTCTTGTGTACATAGATTGTTTCATACCTTCAATTATTAATTCATTCAGTCATAATTGTATATAAAATTAATCTTTTTGGAATTAAAGAATAATATTGGACTTAAAGAGTGATGTCTATGAATAACTATCTCCCACTGAATGACCTGGAATAAACAAGTAAAAATTATGTAATTAAATAAAATTGACGCGATAACGGTTTGTATTTGTGACATATACTACAACAACGATGATTTTTTTTGTACGAACTGCGATTGCGTGATCATATTTTTGGCGCCGTTGCTGGGGAAGCAACTCTCTATACCCCAAAATTATTCTTTAGTTCTTAATTTGTAAATAATTTTTGCTTTTGTATATAAATTCATTCATTCATATTCATTGTTTGCATATAGTCATTCTTTTATTCAAATTCTTTGTTGTATATACATTCTTTGATTCTTTTACTAATCAATTGTTGTTTTTGCGGCACTTGAGTAGGAGTAGCGTCATCTTCCAGGCAGAGTTCGTCTTCCTGGCGGAATCGCTACGCTTCCGACCCAACGTCCCGACGAAGTTTTCCCTTAGAATTGCAGTTTTTTTTTTTTGCTTTAGTAGAGTAGTATAGTATAGTTTAGATTTAGGCATATTACTTAGGATACATTTGCTAAGCATAAGTTGTGAGAGCCTATTCTCACACACATTTTGTAATCACTATGGACTCTCTGGACTCTTATTCTCTCTACTCATCTCTCATCGACGCAGCTTTTCCGTTCGCGGGTTTTCCGTAACGATTTCTTTTTCTTTTGTTTTTGTTTGCGTAATACAAAAATTCAAAAAAATTATAAAATCAAAAATTCAAAAGGTCACATCCTTTATCTAGCAACAACATGTATTAGTCATCCATTTCTAGGTTGCATCAATACCTGTTAGATTTCAATACCAACTCAAAGTGCATTACTTATAGAATTGCTGGAGTCAGGTACGCATTTTCTTACCTTCCTCAACTCTTGCCATCCTTGCATTTGACTTAAACTAAAAGACCATCTCTTGTGTTGAAAAGATTAAGAAGCGAGAAAAGCAGCATAGAAAACAACTTCTAATCACTCGAATCAAATACAAAAAGAGACATAAAACTTGTCTGAAACCCTGACTAAGATTTTCACCGAGACTGTGTTGATTGCTATCGTGCACACAGCACGATCACATAAGAATCACAAACACGAGTTTCTATCTCATCTCCTTTAACACCCAAAGGATCTGGATTCGCACGGCAGTCTTATCTAGACTCCCTGCGGATTTTAGAGGTCTGCACTTCTCTAGGTTTATCCTTAGGACGCATACAATTGTTTGAAACATTTATTTGCATACTACTATTTTGCATAGCCACCTCTAGGAAAAAAATTGATTTATCTCGCTTGCTTGCTAGATTGGTCTTTTCCGTGATTGAGATTGTTTGGGATTTCTAATTTTGGATTGAGATTGAGATTTATCCTTTCCTTTGAGTTGTGATTGTTTTTAAAATTCATTTTCAAAAATTGACTCAATGGAAGGTAGGAGATCCCAAAACCCTGAGCTAGTACTCCCCTTGGGTGCTGATGCCCAAGCCACCACTTCCACTTCTATGCCTTCCACATCCAATCCTATACCTCCTGAGCCTCAAACTCCCATCCACTACTCCACACATCATGTGGATGATCATAATTCTGCACAGTTTGAGGATTTTGAAGAACTTCCTCCATATCTTGTTGCACATCCTCCACCACCACCACCACCAAACCATAGGTTCCAACCTCCACCATATCCTAATTTCCCTAATCCACCACCGGAGAGAGGACCTATGCCTCATTTTCAACACCTGTTTGAAACATAACAGCAATTGAACACCCTTACCCAACAGGTGCAACAGCTTACACAAGCTATTAATCTTTTAGCAAACCCCCAACCTCAACCTCAACCTCAACCGAGAAACCCTTTGGCACCACCTCAACTTCGTAGACGTCAACTAGGGGATTACTATAATCCCGCAATTGCCCAACCTATGCCTGCGGTACATTATCCTGATGGGGCTCGTGCTGCTGAACTGAAGCCGAACATCATAACACTTATTCCTCACTTCCATGGACTTACTTCTGAGGACCCTTTTCAGCATTTAGAGGAGCTGAAAAATCTTGCTCAAACTCTGGGTCCGCAAGGCCATGATCAGCAAACAATTTTAATGAAAATGTTTTCGTTTTCATTAAAGGATAAAGTCACCTTCTGGTTTAGAACTCTTGCATGAACTACACCGATAGACACATGGGCTTCTTTGGAACATGAGTTCCTAAAGAAGTACTTTCCTGTAAGCCACACAAACGTTCTAAGGCGTGCTATCACCACCTTTACACAGAATTCAGGAGAACAAATGCATGAGGCTTGGGAGAGATTCCATGAGCTTCTAGGAAAATGTTCCCACCATGGTGTCCCATGTTGGCAACAGATCTAGATCTTCTATCATGGGTTCCATGATGACACATGAAATTTTGTAGATGCCGCTTGTGGAGGTAATTTCTTGTATCGGGACGAGGACTCAACCTTTGAGCTCTTTGAAGGCATGGTCAAAAATTCTATTAACAATGCTTCGATGAGCGTGTTTAATAGAAAATCCTCACATTCCCACTCACATTCAGAGGTACATGAAGCCCAATCCAGCAGCAGAGATTTAGAAATAGTGGCTAGTCAACTGGATAAGGTGGGCTTAATTGAGAAGAAATTAGATGAAATATGGAAATTTCTCTAAACCTTTATCATCTCCTTCTCAATCACCTGCACCACACACTTCTCAGTTTCCCACAAGGAGGGAAACTGTAAATAACCTTTCCATGACACAACCTGCACCACCGAGCTATTCGTTTCCATATCCTACACCAGTTGGAGGAACCTTTGTTCTTCCTTACACTAACTTCCTTGCACCTTCTGGAGCTTCGAAGGAGCTCCATGCCATTCACAAAGATCCATTTCTATAAACCTATAACCCTGGATGGCGTAATCATCCAAATTTCTCATGGTCAGGAAATTCACAAAGACCTCCTTATCAACAACCTTTTGCACCACCACTTCACAACCCAATCCGAGCACCACCTCCATAATCACATGGGCATCCACCACGTGCCTACCAGTAACCCCAACCCAGGCCCACCCAATACTCCCAACCTAGGCCTACATGAGATGACCAATTGGGGTCTATCATGAAAGCTCTTGCTGATATGCAACAGAGACAGGACGCGGCACTAACTGAGATGAGAGCCCAGTTATCACACTTAATGGAATCCCGTCAACCACATTCACTTCCATCTCAAGCAGAACCCAATCTGAGGAACATACCTGCCCAAAGTTATGTCCAACCTAGACCTTCCCAAGGCCAAGCACATGTCATATCACAAGCCTTACACACTCCTAATCCATCCACACCCTACTCAGATTAGCAACCACCTCTTCTTCCCAACCCAAATTCATCCTCTTCATCTTGATTCTTCATTAATTGATTAAAGAGATGGAAGCTGTTGATTATTCTGGATACACTATTTCTTTACTTAGACCTTGAGCCAAGTAATTCTGAGATGATTATGTTTGTCTCCTTGGACCTTGAGCCAAGCATCTCTGATTTGATACCCACTTGCTACTTAGGCCTTGTACCAAGTATCTAATTCTGATTGACCAAGGAGCCATTCTTTTCACCCTTGAGATTGATAACAGACATTACTTCTACATCATGATCTGCACCTTTCATTGAGCTTCATTGACTTGTCAATTCTCACCTATCTTCCAGCTCTTTCATTTTTGACATTCTACTGGGTTTACGCCTAGCTGAAAGCATTAAACTTAGCAAACCTATCCATGTATATAGCTGTTTTCCGCTTTCTTATTTCCACCTTTCTTGTATTAGGTGTCTACCCTTGTATTTTAAGCATACATTTTATTGTCACATATGTCATGCATTTCACTTAGCCAGACTTTCCACTCTAATCTTGTATCAAACTCGAAATCATCCGCACAGAGATTTTTATCTCCTCATTCGGATTTCCTTTCGTAACCCAGCCTAGGATAGTGAAAAGTAGAGCATGCATTTGCATCCACCCTATTCATTCAAAGAGAACATTGCATCATTTAAGCATACGGGTGTAAATGATGAATCATTTAACTAGAATGCAATTGTAGGCACAACTAGTGTATATACTATAGTATTACCAAAAGGACCAAAAAATTTAAAAAAAGTTTTTAAAAAAATTACAAAGCCAAAAATAAAAAAAATGAAAAAAAAAACACAAAAATTCCAAAAATACAATAAGAGACATGTAGATATTATTGAGGGAGAACTTCGAAGAAAATTCTGAGAGAAAAGTTTTAAAAGAAATATTAGTATTTAACTATGATCTTCTAGCTGAAAATAAAAATAGAATAAGTGTTTATGGACATTCAACCTTTGCTGGTTAGACTTTCCGAGCCACTTTAGCTTGATTCGCTCAGGCTTTGGCTTAATACACTTTAAGCTTTGACAAGATAAACCAGAATCTCTCCTAACTTTAGGACGTATTCTTGGACCTAAGTCACCAGTATAGGATTTGCTAGTTTGCTTTGACTTAGGAGTCTAAGTAACATTGGTTTACACTACACAATGTCGGGAAAGACCTTGTGAATTTGAAATTCAACCCTACTGTACATTAGGGAAGGTGGAGTCCTTACCTGTGCATGTAGGTAGACTCTTTGTCCTAGTATTGAGTCTTGTGTCTAGGAGAAGCTCTTTCCACCAAAGAACTCACCCACCAAATAAGGTGTGCTCTACCAAATAAAGTTGTCG
Source organism: Thalassia testudinum (assembly GCA_037157565.1). Classification (NCBI taxonomy): domain Eukaryota; kingdom Viridiplantae; phylum Streptophyta; class Magnoliopsida; order Alismatales; family Hydrocharitaceae; genus Thalassia; species Thalassia testudinum. Next base: position 121,068,452 of record JAZHRO010000014.1, on the reverse strand, counting down.
GAGATATACTAAAAAAAAAAAGTTCTTTAGAATAAGTCAAGTATGTTCTCCAAGTCATGTGAATACAAAAATTCCACCAAAACTATTTTCAGGGTGCAGCATAAATACCCTGTTCCACCAAAAAATTCGAGCCACAAATGCAAAAAGTGTTAAGTTTGAGTATTCCTCGTTTCTTGAGAGTCAATCCGAAAACATGGGCTGAAGCTAGGACTAACCTGGACTTAAAAAGAAGTGAAACCCCGGGATTGAGTTTTAAAATTCACCTGATTAGTCTTGACCCATCACTAAGCACAATCATAACCTCTTAGCGTTCTGAGTCGCTGTAAAACCCCCTGAGTCCTGGAATTTGACTGTAAGGTTTAATTATCAAGAGTCCTTGTTAGTCGAGAGATGATCTATGTCATATCAGTCTTAAGTTCTGGTCAGTCTTCCTAAGCAAGAGGTTCTCACAATGTCCAGACATAAACACAATTGGTTTATTAGAAAATCTTTCAGCTTAAAGATCATTTTTAAATGCTTAACTTTTTGAGGAAAGAAAAGAAGAAAAGATATCTCAAAACACTTACCTTGCTGATGCTTAAATTGGTCTGCACTTTAATGAGTTATTTGCTAAGGGACTAGCAAAACATAAGCATGAGGGTATGATAAGTTGCAAATCATCACAGCTAAATCTCCTAAGTTAAGCTAGAAATGTGGTTAAACAATATCAAATTAACACATAAAAAGAGTTAAGAGTAGAAAATAGAGAAAAAGACCTAAAACATCAATTTTATGCTAAAAATGCATAATTAAGTCAATTATTGAGATAATCTATTAATAATTGTAAAATGGTGATTCAAGTGGAAATTAAACACACAAATGAGCTCAAAATTCCAAATCAAAAGTAAAATTAACTTCTAATATGTTCAATTGAGCTTTAATAAAAATTTGGGCTCATTTGGACATCATTAGGGCCTTGAAATTAGAGTTTCACATTTAGGTCCTTCATATATCACATTTCATTCATTGAAAAACCTTTCAAAGACCCATTTGTAGGCATAGGGACCTTTTTGCAAGCCCTTAAGGACTGCTCTGATAGCTTTTCTTACCACTTATGGTCTTTCTTGCATTTTTTCTACCCCTTCGCTGAGGGGTGCTCTTGCATCACCACCAATAGAAACCTAACGTAGTTGCAGCCCACGTGTGCACTGTAGCACGCAAAGAATAGGGCTCATCATGACCATCCATCCTTTGAACCATTTGATCTATGGCTTGTTTTGAATAGAACCTTCACGTGACTTGGCGCATGCGATCACCACCTCGACCAGATCTGATCCTACGGTCTACTTTTGGCCTAGGATTGTGCATGCTCCTCTCCTCAAATCTCTTCCGCCCAAGACCTAATCGCCTATCCTCACCTCTGTGGTGAGAGGATTCACTCATCACTCTACTTAAATACCTCCCTTGATTTTGTGCGCATCATCGCTCCCTCCACCCTGAGCGGTCCCTTCGTCCACACCTACAGCTTTATCTCATCCCAAGTTCGTCTACCTGCGGTGACAGCACAAGAAGTACTTCCTCGTTTCAAATGCCACCAACCGACCGGGTGGTGGACCTGAGACATCTTTGTCAGCTGCCGCTCTCTTCTCCCCATTCGTCATCATCAGCTGACCAATGGGTGACATTAGACATTTTCCTCCCTTTTAGTAGATTTTTACTGCTTTCAAAGATTAGATTTATTGCTTTCTAGGACTAGGAATAATTAGAGATCAATGTGATGATTGTTAGTGTAGCTTAGAAGTAGAATTAGACTAGAAATCACCCTGGCCTCCTATGATCATTTCAGATCTTAGGAGACAAATTCACCCCCTTTCCATTGATCACATTTCTTCCCCTTCATATTTCCATTCTGCATTCCATTTTTCCTCAATTTTAATTTCGCTGATCACTCAGCCATCAGATCTAATTTCATATCTGAGGACTTCATGTCTCAGATCTAAAATTAGCACCAAAAATCACTTGGGGGGTCTCCCACCCATTTCGTAAATCCACAAAGATGCCCCGATCTTATTTTATAAACTCGAATCGCTCGATCAAGTTTAAATTGGTTTTTAATGTCCAATCCGGTGATTTGGAATGTATTTTGAACTTCATTGATTTGATCAAGTTTTTTGAGGTTTAAAGGGTTTGATTGGGTGTATGCAAGGATTCCAATGCTTTGGATTTGGTTTTTGACATGTGGATGAGCATATATCTGAGTTCATCCCTATGTTGGAGGGTCCATAAAAGAAAATCAGTTAACTTTGATTTGAGATAGGACAAGGACCCAACGGGTCTTGATCCATCCACACAATTCCCTTGAACACCCATCGATGGTGTTTAAGCAGATTGGGTGGAGAAATCACTAGAAGACCCAAAGCAAAAGCCTAATTGGGGCGACATTCTACCCTCCATATTTCTACTTTCTCGATTTCATATTGGAGGTCATTAGGGGGTTAATAGATTTTTGAAAGGAGATTGAAATGGTTTCAAAGAATTTGCATAAACTCGATTTTAGACCTTCTTCAAAGATTTCTCTTTAAGATGAGAAATTGATCTAATCTTGGGGTGTTTTTATACTGAAATATATATGGCCACTGAGATCAAATTCAGAGCAGCTACATTTTTTTTCTTGGATTAACTCCCAATCTATTCCAATTATCTTTGTTGTCTATGAAAAAGATAAGGGATTGGATTTGGTCAACTTAACAAACTTGTAAACATTGATTTCAAAGTGGCTGAAACAAGACTTCTTATCCTGAAATTACACTCTGATTTATTGAAAATGAGCTTTGACAGCTGCTGCAGACGTCTGAAATCAGTTTAGGATGTCTTAAATTACATTTGAATAATCTGAAGTGGGCTACAATAGCAGCAGCAAACCCTATAGCTGCTGTTTCAACAACTGTAGGAGTTGAACTTGCTATTGTTGCAGCTTACTTAACAGTAGCAATAGATGGTTTGAAAACAAGAACAGTAGCTTACGCTTATTGTTTAAAAATATTTGGCAAGTTATTCATGTTGTACTCCATGTGTACAAGCCTTCTTGGACTGTAATTTGATTTAAATCCCACTTAGAATAGCTTGATTTATGTTAAAATCATTCTTTGTCAGCTATCTTCAATATTTAACTATCCAATATTTGAAATGAATGTAGAATGAAATGAATTGCATGGTTTCATAATTGCATATCTTATAGAACATGCATAGGACTCAATTAAGGTAGTTCACTACTTATTCTTCCTACAAATTAAAATTTAGGGCCTTAGGTTCACCTTGAAAACTCTTAAAAGACCTTAAAATGTGACAATTTTGTTTATAAATAAAAATCATAAAAAAATTCAAAAAAAATAAAATAAAGGTGTAGTGATAGGATTAACTAATTCTCTACACATGTGCAAAGTCTAGAGGTTATCTGAACCCTCAGCCTTGTAGAACACACCAGCCGATGGTTTAGTATACCTCTTAACTTAATAAAATCCCCTAAACTAGAAATGACAAAAAGACACACTCTCTCTTATCTCTTTCTTTCTCTCTCATCCCCTTCCTCTATAAAACCCATACAAATCATAAAAATGAAAAAAATACAAAAAATACCATAAAACACTATATATACTTTGTATATACATGTAGATATAAGCTATATACTAAGTTATATATGTATATATTGTAAAATAGGTACATAATAGGTATAAGTAACTGACGCATATATTATATACTATACATTAAATATTTAAGATAACTTAACCTGTATAGAACTTATCTATATAAATATTTACTAATTATAAATAAATTATATGTACTATAATCTAACTAAATTAATAGAATCCTATAAATAATTACATTTACTAATAGTACTGTATATACATATTTGTATATGTATCATGTAAATTATAAATCCTGTAACATAATTTAATTATGTATATATAATAAATAATTAATTTATTAAGTTACTAGCTAATTTATTATATTAATTCAAAATAAATTAGTAAATTAAGCTATAACTGAGAAAATTTATGTTGCATAGTTGTATTGCATTATTTTAAGTAAATTAAACTAATTTGACTATATTTATAATGTATTATATTATTTATACTTAATTTACATGAATAACTCACTAAATTCACCTATTTAAATGTAAATAAATCCAAATAAATGTTGTAAAATATAATAAAAATATGTATTAAATACTTTAATATGTATATTAACTCTGTACAGGGTTAATTAGACCATTAATTAACTAATTTATACATTAATTAAGAAATAAACCCTGAAATCAAGATGTATAATTCACAAATTTTAGCAAATTTATTTATATAGTAAATATACTTATTTTTGTAAATAAATTAGATAATTATATAGCCCTATATAAGGGCTTTCCAAATATATATTTTATTTTAAAAATGGAATTAATTTGAGCACTCTAATTGAAGGCCAAAACCCCAAATCAGAACAGCTACGCTGGAAGCAACAGTGCTTGAAGGGGCGCTAGATAGCACCACATCGGTAAGTCGCGAGCACCCAACACAACTTTTATTGAATTTCTTTCTATCCCTCTCAGTCGTCACAGGCGCTGCACTCCCGAAACCCTCCATCTCCTTATCTCCGCTGAGCATGAACGTAGTATATAAATACATATATACTATATATATGTATATGTAGTATAAATACATATATACTATATATAAGAATAAACGTATATATGCATATTGTAAATAAATAATAGGTATGCGTATAGTGTCTGAGCTCTTATATGTATATAAATAACATAATAGCTTTAGTGACGAATACATATGTCATTATATATAGTTATATATGTTAGTATAAGTAGTGTATGCCTTATGTATTGTAAATATGTTACTAAGGATACACCGACATTTGTATATGTCACTGTAAATAGAATAAATGTCAGTATAGATTCTATTTTTACCTTAGCTTATGTATATACTTTTTCCTAAGGTTTAGCGACGTTTATGGAAGTCGTTGTACATATTATATATGTTACTATGGATATTAATATATTAAGTTTAAGTTAGTATAGTATATATTATACCATATTATTGTATAGATATGTAAGTATTAGTATTATAAGTTATAAATAGATAGTATGTAGTACCTAATTATAGTGTTTGATGCTTCTTTGTATATACCTGTTTGTAAGCATTTTAATTCATTCTTGCCTACATAGATTGTTTCATTCCTTCAATTATTAATTCATCCATTCATAATTGTATATAAAATTAATCTTTTCGGAATTAAAGAATAATATTGGAGTTAAAGAGTGATATATATCAATAATTGCCTCCTACTGAATGACATGAAATAAACCAATAAAAATTATGTAATTAAATAAAATTGACGTAATAATGATTTGTATTTGTGACATATACTACAACAACGACGATTTTTTTTATACCAACTGCGATCGCACGATCAAGGCTTAAGGGTCTATTTCCTTCCTTCTCGAGCCTCCGTAGAGAGACTTAGCAGCCACACACAACAAAGGCAAAGGCCTCTTCTTCCTCCATTCAAGCCTCAAGAAAGGCATAGCACAACACCAACCAGAGGCACGAAAGCCTCTCAGCAACTAAGTGTAGAGGATAGGGAGGTAGTGCAAAACCCCCCTCTCTTTCCTTCTCTTCTTTCTCTTAAGGACCTAACCGTAGTCGAGTAAACAGGCGGGTATACAAATCTAGGCAGGGGACCAAGGTTATCGAGCGTGAGTGATAGCTGAGGAGTGAGGAGAGCGTGAGGAGGGACCCAACCCCTCGTGTATTGGGTGAGAATAATTTATGCGATGCTAAAGACTTGTCAGGAGCTGATGTGGGACTAAAGTCCCTACAGTTCTCCACGTGAAGCTACTGCTGATGAAGTTCTTGATTGTAGTCAAAAGAGAGGGCAAGTCCTTCAATTGGAGACCTAGGCATGCTCCAGGAAGAAGACTGCGTCACCTGGAGGTGTTGATGATGAAGAACATGGCTAGAACATGGTAGCCGAGGTCGAGGAAGATGACCTGTAGTGGTGAGGAGCCGGCGAGCACCTAAAAAGGAGAAAACGGCCTCTCGACCCTATTAGAATAGCTCAAGAGCTTTGTACGAGTGCGACAAATGTGGTGGTGGCGGTGGCGTGCTGAGTGTGTGTGTGAGCTTGGCGAAGGCAAAGAGGGTCGGAGCATGTGAAGGTGTTCGGTGGAGGGCTAGAGCAAGCAATCCCCTCAATTTCTTGAGGGGCTTTGCTCTTGAGGGTTCAACGATGATGTAGGGACTGGTGGCGTGTGGTTTAGTGAGGTGTAGTGGTCGGACAGGATCATCGGAGGTACTCCAATGAGCTAAAAGATGGTAGTGGAGTGGGTGGCTTCGTGGTCGAAGGTGAGGTTTGATGATGCTAGCGTGATCAGTAGAAGCAAAGGAGTCGAAGAGGGTAGCTAGCTGACGAGGAGGCGGAGGAGGCATCAACGGTGTTGAGCTAGTGCTAGAGAAGATGAATGCTCCGGGAGGGAGACCGACGACCAAGAGGGGGTCGAAAAGCTCCTCACTAGTATTACGAGGCACATAATGAAAAGGGGAGTTGGAACCGACTGCCTATTGTATGTGGCGATTGGAAAGGGAGTCGTAGGTAGAGGATCGTCGAAGCGGAGCTTGGAGCAGGCTGGAGAGGGAGAAAGGAAGAGATTTGTGGCCCAAAAACTCACTAAGGAGGTGAGGTTGGCAATGAGGGAGCTTTTATAGAGCTCTAACCGAGCTCTAGAACAGGAAGGAGCTCTGATTGATTCCTTAGGATCCAAGAAAGCATCCACTAATTTCACGCATTTGCACACAAGAATCATAAAGATTTAGGAGTTAAGAACAATCCCAATAAATTTGTCAAGGTGTGAACATCAATCCCACCAATTTTGGTGGGATTTGATGAAGATTCGAATGGGATTAGGTTAGGTCAACGCATTGCCTGGAGGTCGGTTGACTTCAATGGTGGCAGGGACCTTTATACAAAGAAGATGAAAAGCCTAGGGGGCCATTTGCAAGGATTTCAAAAGCTGAGGGCTACTTGAGAGAGAGTCAGATTGGACAAAAATGCAAACTAGGTCAAGATGATCTCTGATTAGGCCCAAATTTTGGTACAAATATAATTTAGATCCAAGAAACCTGATGGTAAAGTAGGATTTTGGTTTTGGCCATGTTTGACTGGGTAATTTACATAAAAACCTAAATAAGGATAATTTCCTATCTGAGACTTTCATGTTAAAATGGGTTCCAAAGGTCAAATCAAGGGTACCAAACCTTATAGAATATTTTTCTACTATTTTCAGAAGGTTTAGGTGAATTTTATCCTAACCAGAACCTCAGTTAATTAAGCAGGTCTAAAATTAGGGTTTCGAATGCCCATTAATTCTTAAAATGCGAGAAAACCCATTTTTGTCTGCATTGACCCTCTTATTAGACATTAATGACCATTTTACCTTTAATTAGCCCCTGGAATTCTCCATGGTTATTCTGTACTTATAAAATGCAGTTAAAATTGCAGAAATAACCCTGTGTTCTCTTTTTCTTAAAACAAAATAGTATGCACATAGGACCCTCTAATGGTTATGTAGGAGCTTTTATCAACTTTATCAGACCAAACTGGTCTAGTTAAGGCTCATGATGGTGTTCCCATCAATGGGTAATTAGTGACATCCATAAATGTCACTGAAGACCTACCACAGACGTCGCTGAAGTTCCAGCTCACGCATGCCCCCCATGCGCATGCTATTGCGCTACTAGGGCACGCTCCACGTGCCCTTGTGGTGGGCTACATGCTGGCACTGGTGGCTTCGTGCTATGTGCACCCATGTTGTTGCTGCCCTCTCAATTGGAGAATTGGGGGGGTGGCGAGTTTCGAACCCATAACCTCCTCTTGGCGATAGAGCTCAAGACCACCACGCCAAGGCCTTCGCTTTGGACAATTTAGCCGTTGAGGCGATGTGAAGCTTCTCTAGCCGTTCGATCTTCATCCAACGACCTAGATCTATTGGCCGACTAGAGAGGGGGGTAGCAGTGTGATGATAACGTCATCATCAACCATATCAAGCTTTAATTAGTCACAATTAAGGAATAAATGCTCCTACATAACTACCAGAGAGCCCTAATTCACTACAAATCCATTCTGAGAGAATAACAAGAAAATAGGGGTAAAACTGTAGTTTTAACAGCATATATCAATTGCAAAACAATCACGAGATTTCTCAGGGGTTAGTTAAAGGTCAAATGCTCTTGAATGTCTAACAAGTGGATCTGTGCAGATAGAAACAAGTTTTCACTCGTTTCGAGAATTAAATGACATCTGCAACCCTAAAAATAGACCTGCTTAATATACAGAAGTTCTGGTCAAGATAAAATCCACATAAATCCTCTAAAAATCATAGAAAAATGTTCTCTAAGGTTTGACATCATCAAATTGACTATCAGAACCTACTTTGACCTAAAAAAATGTCTTAGATAGAAAGTTGCCCTATTTTGGGTAACTGCACAATTTACCTAGTCAAACTTGGTCAAAACCTAAATTTAACTTCACCATCAGATTCTTTGGGTCCAAATTAGGTTTATACCATAATTTGGGCCCAATCAGAGATCGTCTTGACTAAGTTTGCATTTCAGTCCAGTCTGATTCTTTCCCTCACACCCGTACCCCTAGCTTCTGAAAGTATTTGCTTTTACCCCCTAACTTCATCTCCTTCTTCTCAAATAGGTCCCTTCCACCTGCAGTTTCCTAAATCCTATTCCGACGACCTTCAAATAGGAAGATCTCCCTGATTTCGCACTCAATCCCTTCCAAAATTGGAAGGGAGATTCCTAAGAAGATCTACAATTTGAGCCATGCCTTGGGCTCTGATTTGCACTCAAATCCTCATGCAAATCCTTCAAAGAGTTGGGTTTCCAACTCCGGCGAGCCTTCCAAGCTTGGAAGCTTTCTTCCCAAGCTTTAACTGCTCTCTAAAGGCCTATAAAAGGAACCCCAGGTAGACCATTCTCCCACAGCAATGTTTTGGGCCAAAAACCTCTTCCTAACCCTACCTCCGGCCCCTCTCCAACCGAGCTTCGGTGAGCCTCTTCCTCCGTCATCTCCGGCCTCCCAACTGCCAACTTGGGAGTGCCAATATCTTCGTCTCCTTCGTCTGCGCCTAGTGTGCCAAAGCCAAGGTCGTTCCTTCCCGTTCTTCCTCGCTGTCCCCCATCAGAGAATCTCTCTCCCATGGCACCGGCCGATCAAAGTCGGTGTCGTTCTCCCTCCTTTCGTCCATTTAGAATAAGTAGTTAGTTCCCTTAGTCTCCTAGATTAGTTTCCTCTACCAAAAATCAAAAGTATCCCCTCGACGTCTACGCAAGCTGCCTTCGTCTCCACCACCAGTGACCACTCCAGTGAGGGTTTCCGTCCGCTACACATCTCCATCCCCCTCGCCGACAAGCCCACAACATCTGTCGTGCACCCATGACCAAAATCCCTAACTCTATTGGGTCGCTCGACCACCCCAGTCACCTGTCGACCAACCCACTGTTCTCCGCCCAACTTCTTCATCGTCCACCCACCACACATGTCCATCCACCACAAAACCACCGCGAAAGCACTCGCCATGCTCCAGTGACCATCTTAAGTGTTTTTAATGTGGTCGTAAGTCCATTTTACTTGTTTGCAGGGTTCCTCCTCCGGTCATCATTAACGAGCTTCTCCAACAAGTTCTGGAGCAAGTTCTTGAAAGCACTGCCCTAGGTACCTGTCCCAGTCGAAGCGGATTCACTCCAAGAGCGCAAGTAGACTAGCAATTGGGGGTGTTGACTACTCCCCGAAGCTAATTGGACGAAGACTTCCACCTCCAGCTGCTGCCAACTGTGCGCGAAGGAAAGTGTGGGACTTTAGTCCCACATTGTTAACCACCGAGCAAACGTAGTAACATAAATTGGAAAAGTGACTAAGGCTCTTTTCCTCAAGTCACATAGGAGGGTGAGGTCCCCCGCTACCTACTACATGCCTCGCCTGTGACACTATGCACGTGAGCCTGGTTCGACCTATATACCTGCCTACGCCTACACACACCTTGGCTGCTACCCTACTGCAGGCAGCCTTGGTCCTGGGTGCGCTCATGCCCAATACCTAATTACCCAGTTATTCCTGAAAAGAGAAAGGAGAGACAGAGAGTGAGGGTTAAGGGGGGTTTTGCTCTTCAGTGTTCTCGACACTTAGTCATTTTCAGAGGAGAGTTCCCCCCTATGCATTAGAAGGGATGAAAAAGAGAAGGAAGAAGAGATAGAGCCAAAGAAGAGAAGAAAAAGAACAACAGAAGAAAAGGAAGATTGAGCACTGTAGCAACGTCTCTTAAAATGTCTGATTGCAAAATCAAACATCTGATTATCAACTCCTTCATATTAATTATATTGAGTAATTGTTCTATATGTTAGACTTATAATTGGTGATCCAAATTACCAATATTTTGTTTAGAATTCTTTTTGATTCTTCATATACTCATGTCATACATTGCATATTAGATTTTGAGTAATTAATTGTGCTCATTTATATTATCTATTGAGATTAGCGTGTGAATTCCATATTTTCTCCCTGTGTTCAACCTCGGACTTAAATTCGAGTAATAAATTTTATCTGTTGTTTAAGCTATGTTTGAGTAATTATTACCACAACAAACGCATCTTTTAAAACCCTGATCTATTGCGAACAACACGGTGGCTCTTGGGCAGCCTGGATGATGCCACGTGGCATCATTTGGGCCATCCATTTACAAATGCTTCTTGAAAGTGCTATAGATATAGGATTAGATCGATTTTCACGCCATTGGGCTTCGATCGTCAATCCGTATGGTTGGTGATGTAGACATCCATTTAGGTTAAAATGCCTATTTATGCATGTTCCTAGGCTTAGATATGCATTCCATAATATAAATATTGCATATCATTTATCATTCTCCATTTAAAATAGTTTCTATAAAGTTTAGGTTAATTTGTGTCCTTTTGTGGCCAAGAGAGATTTATTTTGAGGCCTCGGATTGACGATCCGACCGGACATATCTAATCAAGATGATGATTGAAGTTCAATGCCTTCAAAATCGTCTTGACCGGAGTCCCGTAGCACATTATGCAGTCCGTGGAAGATTAAAGGCCAAGAGGCAAGGTGGCACCAATCTGAACCACAGATGCTAAATCTAACCACACGGATGGATCCAAATCGATGATTGCAGCCCAACAGCTTGAAAATTGACCCAATTTGACGTCTGTGGTGCTGCTTACAAAGCAAAGAAGATGGATGGCCATGATGGCTCCACGTGACACCATCACAGCAACCCAAATCCTCTCAAGCCCTTCACTCAGCTTCATCAAGCAATCCTAGCCGTTGGAACTCAATCCAATGGCTGCGATTCACGCACACCCAACGTTTAGATTCAAAGGAGAAGATAAAGATGAGATCTCAACCGTTGGATCGAGATCCAACGGTCGAGACCCTGTACACACAAAATCTAACCGTGCAACAATCCGCGGTCCCAGCACAGTGGTCGAGGGCATTGTTATCAAACCGCGAGTGCGAGTTCGAGCTACAGCGAGGGGATGAATCCAACAGCCATGATGCGCGATTGGAATTGGACCGTGTGATGGAGATCCGGTAGTGGAGAGAGTGACAATGTGGCGTTACGAGTGCCACATGATGCAAATGCAAGATCTAACGTGCAAGTCGACACACAATCATACGCGGGGCTAGTGCACGAACTCAAGCACAATCAATGCGTGATTGTGGCCATTCGATCGAAATCTGACAGTGGAGATTCATCCAAGCATGACCCGCTGTAACTGGTCGCATGTGCGAGTGTGAGACTACGACGACGCTTGAGCTAGAGCTTTAGTGACATCTTTGCTGTTGCTAATTGTCCCATACTCGTTTTAGCCCCTTCTCCACTATAAAAAGGTGTACGCCCCTCTATTCATAACCATCTCTTCCTTTCTCTCCCTCACCACCTCTAAGGCTCTAGAGAGAGCTTGTCGCAAGCCCGAGATGCTCCTCTATAGTAGATCCGCCTCTCACCCCCATTCATGGAGCATCCTGTGGCCATCCTCTCACGACTTCGAAAAGTAGATCCTCGTCGCGGCGCTGTCCTGTTCTGCCCTCCGTCCTCCAACGCCATTCTCCTTCATATAGCCTCTCACCACCTTCGTCTGGGCTCAGTCAGAGTGAGTCATCCTCCAAGTGACTGTCGAGCCAGACTCTTCTCACCTTTCTCATTTATCGCTTTCTAGTCTAGTTGTAGTTTCTCAATTATTTGTAGCAAACACTTGTTTTGAAAATATATGTGATTATTTCTCTTTCTCTCCCTCTCCCTCTTATTTTACAATAAGATTAGTTAAACAAAGCTTTGTCGATATGATATCTTACTTTATAAAATACAAAAAAAATTATAAAAGACAAAAACAACAAAACCAAATAAAATCGAAGTGTGGATTTCTCAAAACCAAGTGTTCGCCTCTTTGTGTTTAACCTAGGGCTCATCTTGAGCATCAGTATAAATCTTATTTGGTAGCTATTTTTGCAACTATAATGATGAGTTCTCCCAAATCCTAATTTTCCATCGTGAAAACATGCTCCCCATTTTAGTGTCGTTGCCGGGGAGGCAACACTCGTTGATTTTTCTCGTGTTTTTCCACCTTAACTTTTACCTCACTTTTTCTCTGATCTTATTGTAATTGCAGGTACTCTTCCGAGGCGGGCTAGAGCGGTTAGATTAAAGAAAAGTGCAGATGAGGGTTCTATAAGTGTATCCCCACCACCCCCACATTAGATTTCATTTCACCACAATAATAACTCAAACCCAAATCAACTTAGGTGCTTGCATAAACCGTAGGTTACTCTTCTCTTCTTGTGGGATTATGCTAAAAGTGCAACAACTTAAACACCCACAACTTTCTCGACCTAAGTCGCACAATCACATTGATTCTACCACTTAACCGGAATTTGACCTGTGAATCCAGTAAACCATAACTCAACACACAAATAAGTGAGTAGAAATTTAATTAAGTTAAACATTTTGTGTACCTTAATCAAGTGGTGCAACAGGCCAATTGCTTAAATTGTTTGGGCCACACCACTCAAATTAAAACTAATTCATCAAGTAGCTTACCACTTAGGATTCAATTTTTAGGTACTAACCAGGCACTCCACATTTTTTTTCTAATTTTTAAAGTAATATATCATCACTGGTGCTTTCAAAACTTGGATTGTTCTATTGAACCTGATTGAACAAACCTAAAGATTAAACCCTAAAAGCTACTAAACAAGGTTAAACCCTAAAAGACACATCATCAAATAACCTTATTTGAAAACCCTAGTTGTGCACACACACACATTTGAATTGATCATTAAGGCCACAACCCATCTAAACGCTCCATCACATTCCAAGAGCACACTCAAGCCTAATTAAAATTGAGTAGACATTAGCCTTAAGGATTAACTCGCTCTTTGGGGCTCCAACTGAGATTTCTTTCGATTAATCTGCTTCTAATGGTCCATCTGATGTCTACCTAAGGGAGTAGCGTCAAACGACCACGGTTAGTGGTATTAAAGGAACCAAAGGTGCAAGCCAAAGGAGGAACCTTCTCCCCAACCCCTCCCTCTAATTAGTTGGATTGACCGGATAGAAGTAGACTAAATCATTTATTTCATCTCAAGACAAGTCCTGGGAGTCTGTAGGTCTTTAGGCTACCCACTAAAGGACAAGTTTGTTGATTGTATTGTAGGATGCCTTTCTCTGTTCAATTTTCCCTCCTATTTCATCATGCATTCTTCCACACCAAACACACAATTCCAATCCTACCCTCCTACCGCCACTTATCCTCAAAATGATTGCTATCCTAACTCGAGTTATGATTGCCCATCTCCTAGTCGAGATAACTTTGATTGAGGATATGATTTCAAACCCCAATGTCCAGGACCTAACCCTAGACATCATGATTATGATTATTTCCTTCCCAGAGCTACATTGATTATAGGTCACCGCCCACTTATGAACAAACCAACCTGATCTACAATTAAGAAGGATATGGTGATTATAACACCTACCCTCCCCTGGACTATGCTGAATATAGGTCACCACCTCTATTTCAACAACCTGAAGCGACCTATTATTAAGGAGGACTTCAATTTCTTGACTCCTAGATTAAACCCAAACCCACCCAACCCTGAACCGAACCATCTGGTTCAAGTGAACCAGGTCTAGGATAGGATGTTGACTAACTTGAGGAACACTATACAATCTTTAGAAGCTCATCCAACACCATGCACTGAAGCATTGGAACTTATAATCAAAATGATTGATGAGCTTAATAGTTTTTTATTAGATTAGCTCCAAGATGTTAAGGATAGAGGACCGGGTGAGTTTCTACTTGAGAAATTGTCGAGATTGAGGATGAAATTTGTGGTTGCCCTAGTCCAATCTTGGGATGATTATCAAGATAAACCCCCTTCAAGAAAGCCAATGTGAGAACCCTCTAAGGCACCTATCGGGAGGGACATTTTTTATGAAATCGAGGATGACCAAGTTGGTTTAGAGCAACCCATTGAGGAAAATTGATTTTCTCACCTGAGATCCCTGAGCCAAGGAGCGAGGAAAAATATGTCTTTATAGACCAAGGAACAACATATGATTTTGAGACATATATAAATGAGGATCAAGAATTTTTTCATTCTAAGGGTGAGGAATCTTTAGGTGAAGTCTCACTTCAGCCTAACGAAGATGATTTTAGTGAGACAAATGAGCCAAAGGAACTTGATCAATCATTTGATAGCCCGATAATTGAAGGTTGTGATCCTGTCGGGGCTAACTTGGAGAATCTGAATCCTAATTTATTAGAAGATTCAATAAGTAGCCCCATTCCTCAACCACACCCCAAAGAGTTGAATGATGATATTTTTGAAATATTAAACCCAAGTCAATCCTGATCGAGCCACAATTGTTTAACTTGGATATTTTAGATGGGATATACAACAAGCTGGAGGTCGCAAAAACCCTGATTTTGGAGGGTAGAAATGTAGGAATGAAAATCTGGGAGGCTAATTCTGAGGGAAGTATAATTTTGAATCTAAGGGTTCCCATTGACCTGAAACCACCTACTTTTTACCAAGACCCTTATGATAATTTTTATTCTGGGGATGTGCAACCCAAGCCTAGCAATTTAGACTTACCCATTGTTCGACATTTTAGACTTGGGTTGCACACCACAAGACCACAAGCTTGGTCCCACAAACACAACAATCTTCGGTTCTAGGTGATTTTCATCTAGAATCTTAGAACCACTCAACCCTGGGGCATGGACTTGCACCATAATCTAGTCCACATCTGTGGACACCTACTGGAGGGTCTTGGGATCAATCTTTTAATTATGATACTGACCTGCACTTATGAATTCTTTACCTTCTCTTTGTTTGTAAATTATACTTAGCTAAAGGCAATAAACTTAGCACATGTGGATATTCCATTTTGCATGCAAAGTTGACCAGATCTATCACGAAATTCAGGTGATATTCTGTTCTCTGCACATTTCATGTCTTTATTTTTATAATGAGGACATTGCTCATTTAGGCATGGGGGGTGGATACTTAATTTTGAAATTATTTTATTAGCTTCGTGGAATTTCTTTAGTTTTCTTTAAAAAATTAAAATTAGGAGAAAAAAACTTAGGCATTAAGTGTTATTAACTTTAAGAGATGATACTTTAGGACCTAAACACTTAAACTCTTCAGGTCTTCGGGCTTAATCAGCCTGGGTGTCCACTAAAATGTGGACTTATTCTCGAGTCTTTGCCACGTTAATTCTATTTTAATTTTGTTAATAAATTGGGGTGATAAGTACACGACTTATCAACCCACCATCTTATTTGAGGGAACTTTAAATCTAAAGCATCTACACACTATTTGCACTAACTCGCTTTTCAGTGATTCTTACAGAAATTTGGTAGCTAATGAACTTTCTAAAGTAGTATGGCTGGCAAGTTGTCATAGGTAATTGGCCATTAGCCGGTTGTCCAGAACCCAACTACATGACCATACTCATTCTACTACCTTTAGGTAACTCTTAGATCAGGAAAGTCACCTACTCAAAAAAGAAAAAAAAAATGATACTCGAAAAGAAAAAGAAAAAAAAAGAAAGAAAGATAGAAAAAGGAGAAAAATAAAAATAGAAAAATAAGCCACACTTCACCACAGAAGTATAGCTGGCAAGTTGTCATGCGTAACAACCCATTGGCCAGTTATCTAGAAATAATTTCCAAAACACTTAAGGAAGAAGCGGGGAAGTAAAATAAATCAAGGAGATATACAATGAGTTTGCCCTTGTATTGGCCCCATAAAATAATAAAAAAAGTAGGGACAAAGCTACCAATCAGAAAGATAAACCTTTAGGCAGAAACTCTTAAGGTCACCTAGGGTCGTAGATGTAGGATCTACTATAGACTATGCGATCTGATGGCTATGCACACACAAACACTCGAGCGAATATTAGTAATAACAAGAAATTTGTACAAATAATAATCAAACCACAAGGACACAAAATGTATAGCGGTTTCCCACTCACTTGGGTACTCTACTACCTAAGCATCCCAGCTTAGGATTTTTAACCCTACTCCCTCAACCCCGAGGGAATCAATTTACTAATCGAGGTAATTAATGGGTTACCTCAATCCAAGTACAACAGGTTTATTACAACCCAACAAGCAACAAGCCCAAAATACAAATAAGAACTGGTGTAAGAAAGAGAACTCTTACAGCAAGAATTTTTATGCCTCCCAACAATAATTAAAATGAATACCAATTTGAGAGCCTAAAATGGATGTGAATCGCTTCGTAGATGCGTGAGAAAAACACATCATTGAGCTTACAAGAATGTAGAGTGAATGGCAAGCTTATTCTTTCTTTCTTGAAAATATGATGGAAATTTAGAATTCAAAGCTCTAGAATTTTCCTTGTATTTTTCTATATGCAAACTAAGGATCCAAGTGTTTATTTATAGAGTTAGGACCACAGGGATTCATCTATTAGACGTTAGGGTTTAAATACCAACATTCATATTAGCAAAATTAATTTTCTTGCCATTCAATTTTGAGCCAACAGCTAATTGGTACAAGTACTAAAATATGGGTACCGGTACTAGTGACATACAATTTTGTATATTAGGTAAACTTGTCACAGACAGTACCTATTGGGTACTGGTACTAATAATGAGTACCGGTACTCGTTGCATCCAGATTTAGGTTTTAAATATTTAACACAAATCTGTAACCCACTAATACCAGTACTGATCATGAGTACCGATACTCGTTGCCTCCAGTACTGGTACTGATCATGAATACCGGTACTCGTGGGGTACAGGTTTGTTTCATTGAAAAAACCCAAACCTGTAACTCATATGTACTAGTATCAAACTTTAGTACCGATACTTGTAGGTTAACAAGTATCTTTTAAACATGAATACAACTAGATTACTAGCCTATTTTTGCAAATACTTTAAACATTAAAAAACTATCTTTTAAATAATACGTACTTTGAAATAAATTGAATGATCATAATATTTTATCCTAATTTATCTTTATATGATTTTTACTATCTAATTCTTTTTTCTTTGTTAAGAGGGATACATTCTAATAATAAAATAAAAACCTAATCTGATAAACAAGATAAACTCCAGATGATCTTCTATCATCAACTCCTTGTTGTCTAGCCTCCTTGCCATAGTTTAACATTTGCCTTTATCTTCACCTAAATCTGAAAAACACTAAATTGTAAACATTAATCCATAATAATTTTGTTAACACTAAAACAAGATGTAGAACAAGGTTCCAATAGTAGAAATCTAAAGTCCATTTTAACAGCCACTTAGTGAGTCTATCACTTTTCACAAGATGCTTAGAACTTGAAGTTCTTTCCGAGTCTTGGGTGGGTTAGGTAGCTGTAGAAAGCTGCCCTGAAACTCTAAGCTCAAAAAATCCAAAAAAAAAAATAGAAAAGAAGAAAAAATATTAAAAAAATGCATCTTTCCTTTTTTTCAAAATAAGGTGAGGACTTAGGCAGACTACATTTTAGAAGGCACCTGGGCACTGTTGAGTCATCATAGTTTAGGACCTTAGTTGAAATTTCCTTTTGTTAATAAACAACTAATGCCTTAAGCGATTAAGTCCTAATTATATTTTTATATATAGCATTTAGTTTGATTTTGCTAGGAACTAACAAAAGATAGGAATGGGGGTATGACGTATACACATCTATTTAATTTAAAATGCCTATTTATACATGTTCCTAGGCTTAGATATTCATTCCATATTATAAATATTGTATAACATGCATCATTTTGTATTTAAAATAGTTTGTATAAAGTTTAGGATAACTAGTTTCCTTTTGTGGCCAAGAGAGAGGGAGATTTATTTCAGGGCCTCAAATTGACGATCCGACCATACGGATCTGATCTGGACAACGATCGGAGTCCAATGCATCCAAAATCATCTTGGTTAGAGTCCCGTAGCACATTATGTAGTCCGAGGAAGATCAAAGGCCAAGAGGCAAGGTGGCACCAATCCGAACCTCAGATACTAAATTCAACCACACAGATATATCTGGATTGATGATTGCAGCCAACACCGTGGAAATTAACCCAATCCGACATCCGTGGTGCCACCTACAAAGCATAGAAGATGGACGACCATGATGGCACCACGTGGCACCATCACAGCCACCCAAAACCCCTCAAGCCCCTTCGTTCAACTTCATTAAGCAATCCTAGCCATTAAATCTCAATCCAACGACTGAGATTCACGCACGCCCGACGTTCAGATTCAATGGAGAAGATAGAGATGAGATCTTGATTGTTGGATCGAGATCCAAAGGTTGAGAGTGTGTGAGTAAAAAATCTAACCACGCGACAATCTACAGTCTTGGTGTAGTGGTCGCGGGTGTTGTTCTCAAACTGTGAGTGCAAATTCGAGCTACAGTGAGGAGACGAATCTAGTAGCCACGGTGCATGATTGGAATTGGACCCTGCGATGGAAATCCGGTGGTGGAGAGAGGGTCAATGTGGTGCGACGAGTGCCACACGATGCGAATGTGAGATCTAACTTGCGGGTCAGTGCGTAATCATACACTAGGAGACCGTGCGAACTCAAGCACAATCAGCATGCGATCGTGGCCGTTCGATGGAAATCTAATGATGGAGATTCATCCACGCACGACAGGTGTGACCGGCGCGTGTGCGAACGTGAGCTAGAGGCTACAATGACACTTGAGCTGGAGCTTTAGCGACATCTTTGCTGTCACTAATTGTCCCATACTCATTTTAGCCCCCTCTCCTCAACTATAAAAAGGCCTACACCCCTTCATTCATAACCAACTCTTCCTTTCTCTTCCTCACCACCTCCAAGGCTTTAGAGAGAGCTTGTCCCAAGCTCGGGATGCTCCTCTAGAATAGAAAATCAAAATATTTTCCTGCCTCTCACCCCTATTCGTGGAGCATCCTATGGCCATCCTCTCACCACTTCGGGAAGTAGATCCTTGCCGCAACGCCGTCCCGTTCTATCCTTCGTCCTCCAATGTCGTTCTCCTTCATCCAGCCTCTCACCATCTTCGTATGGGCACCATCAAAGCAAGTCATTCTCCAAGAGACCATCGAGGGGATTCTTCTCACCTTTATCTTTTATTGTTGTCTAGTCTAGTTATAGTTTCCCAATTATTTGTAGCAAACACTTGTTTTGGAAATATATGTGATTGTCTTTCTCTCTCTCTCTCCCCCTCTTATTTTGCAAGTAGATTAGTTAGATAAAGTTTTATCGATCTGATCTCTTGCTTTATAAAAATACAAAAAAAATCATAAAAGACAAAAATAACAAAAACAAATAAAATCGAAATGCGGATTTCTCAAAACCAAACATTCGTCTCCCTGTGTTCGAACAAGGGCTCATCTTGAGTTTTGGTATAAATTTTATTTGGTAGCGATTTTTGCGACTACGACGATGGATTCTCCCAAACCCTGATTTTCCATCACGAAAGCATGCTCACCAGTTGGATTCTTCATTTGAAGCTCCAAAATGTATCGCCCTATCTCTTGGCCACGATAATATACAAAGTACTATGAAATTTATACAAATCATCCTATATGTAATATGATGAATGTTATGTATTATTCACAATGCTAAATGCAATGTTAAGCTTGGGGATTAACATAAGTAGGCATCTTATCATGAATAAATGCATATTTATCAACACGTGCCAACCAAAGCTCTACGCGCACGTCGATTGTCAGGTTTCTGATTTCGTGTGACACTACTCTCAGCCATTGTGATGAGAACCTCATCATGAGCCATAACTAGCTCATTTTGACCTAATACAAAGGATAAAAGCTCCTACATATCTCAAGGAAAGGCTTAACTCAGAGAATTCTGAGTTTGAGAAGAAAATAAGTCATAAGGGGTAAAAATGCAATTTTACCAGTATAATCTGCATACAGGGTAATTCAGGGCCCAAACATAGGTCAAAGCAGCTTAATAAGAATAAAAGTGGGATGAGATGATCTAGCAAGGGCTACAGCACTTCCAAGAAACTAAATGATAATCTGTAACCCTAAAACAACCCACTTCAATTCACGAGGTTCGAGGCAAAGTAAAAATAGAATAAACCCTCTAAAATTCATAGAAAAATAATCTCTAGGGTTTAGAACCTTCAATTTGGCCTTCAGAACCCATTTTGACCTACATTGAGAACCATGCCCAATTAATAACTTAATTTGGGTTTTTGCATAAATTGATCGGCCAAACAAGGTTTAATATAGAAATGAAATTCACCATCAGATTCCTTAGGTCCTAATTAATCATGTATAAAAACTTGAGCCTGAGAAGAAACCTCCTTGACCGACTTCACACTTTGGTCCTCATATATTTACTTTTTGGCCCTCAACTTTTGAACCATCGCATTTTGGCCCCTAACTCTCCTTCGTTCTTCGCATTCAGGTCCCCCCTGCAAAACCTGCCAGCACCATGCTCCGGCGACCTTGCGCGGAGCATGGCGCCGCGCAGGGTGAGGGGGGAAGCCTGGCAAGTAAACCGGGGGTGCCCTGCGTCGTCAGCCGTCGCAGGGACACCCCCCTGGTCGCTGTAGCCCACCATACTGGCCGTGCGAACGCACGGACGGAATGGGTTTTTGTTTCCGGCCATCCTCCGGCGAGGGAGACACGTCGTCTCCCTCCGCCTTCCTCCCTGTCTTGATCCCTATAAATACCCCCCGTTGCTCCACCAACCGGGGCAGCTCGGGTCTGACGGAGAAAACCCCCAACTTTCCTCTCTTCTCTCTCCGGCAGACGCTCACCAGCTCCGGCGGTTCCTCCCCCTTCTCCTCTTCGCTCTGCCGCAATACCAGCAGCAGAGACTTCCTCCCCTGCTCTTCCCGCGCCACGCCGCACCCAGCTGGCGCCTCTCCGGCTCTCTGCTCGCCGCCGCCCCTTTCCCTGAGCATCGTCTTCTCCGGCGACAGTCGATAGGACTGTCGCCCTGCAAGTAAGCTAGAACTACTTCCCTTCTTCTCCTCTTTCTTTCCCCGCTTTCAATTTGTTCAATTAAGCCCTCGACAGACCCTGACCATCGTCACCCCCTTCGTCTCCGGCTACCCTCCGGCGAGATGCTCCCATCGCTCCACAACCTCACACACCTCGCCGACCCTCACTGAACCTCCGCCTCATCACACTGAGCACCCCCCACCCCTCCACTGCCACTCCACACCTCCGTAACGCTCCCCCGAACAAACCCATTCCTCCGGTTGCAGTCCAACCTAGGGCTGCCGCCAGACACCACCTTGCGGCTTGCCGCGCAGCTCCACACCTTCGCCGTGCCACGGCGAAGGTTCCCCAGTGGTTTGATCAGGCCGAGAGGCCATATTCGTGTCCGACAGGTTTTGAGGTTCGACCGCCATTAACGCACATTGAAGCAGCTTCTCCCGCGCTCCAGGCTTGAGGACTCCAGGTCTCCAGCTGCTGCGGATTACGGGGAGTCTTGCGAAGGCAGCCAGCCAGCAACCGACGCAAATCGAAGCCGCAGCTGCAGAAGCTAGGCCGCGGTCTCCCAGCAGGCGCACGCGAGGAGAGGCCTCCGTTTAGTCCCACATCGGTAAGCCTCACAACCTCTTCACCGTTTAAATTGATTTTGTGCATTAGCCTTACTGCCTCAGCACACGGGGTGAGGTCCCCTTCACCCGCCCGGTTACCTGGTCTCGTCCGCGCTCACGCCCCGCGGACCTGACCCGACCCGACTTGAGACTGACCTGCACTCCTCGCCCACCACGCACGCCGGTGGGCCTGGACCCGGACCTGACCCGTACCCGACTACCCGGCAGCTCTGGGAGAGCTTTCCCAAGAGTGGTTTCAGAGAGAGAGAGACGCGGGGGGAGAGGGTAGAGTAGGTTTTGTCCTCTGACGTAAGCTCTGAAGTGTGCAGGCACAGGTGAAGAAGAAGGACCGCGGAAGAAGAAGGAAGCTGAGGGAGACACTGTAGCAACAGGCAGTTTAAGTCGTCTGATTTGGAAATCAGACGACGTCCTGAAGGGAAAAGAAGAAAGAAGGAGGGGCGACGTCCTGACTGGAAAAAGAAAAGAAGAAAGAAGGAGATCTGAAGAACAACAGAAGAAGGCGAGGCAGAGGAGAACATAAAAGAACAAGGGAAGAACTGAAAGAAGAAAAACAAAGAAGAAAGAAGAAGATCACCTCTGCAGACAAAGAAGAAGAAGATCTGAGACGAGGAGAAACAAAGAGAAAATAACAAATCCTTTCTCTCTTTATTTTTTTGTAAAAGAAACATGTATATCTCTAGAATACAACTTGCTCCCTGAGTTCGACCTCGGGAACTCTTTTCCGAGTAAAAAATTTATATATTTGAAATGATGGCAACAACTGGCTATATTACAACGACATAACAATAAAACTCGGTTATCTCTCGAAGCCATCGTTATCAATTGGCGCCGTTGCCGGGGAGCAACGGCT
Organism: Thalassia testudinum; assembly: GCA_037157565.1. Taxonomy (NCBI): domain Eukaryota; kingdom Viridiplantae; phylum Streptophyta; class Magnoliopsida; order Alismatales; family Hydrocharitaceae; genus Thalassia; species Thalassia testudinum. The sequence continues at coordinate 121,045,408 of JAZHRO010000014.1, read as the reverse complement.
ATTCTAGAGGTAAACATTCCTGTTTCTTTTTAATTTCTGATAATCTCCTCTCTTTTGTGCAGAAAACCACAGGAAATCAAGAAGACAAGCAACCGCACAACAACCACTCCGAGGACAGGTAAATTTTTCCTCTCGCTATTAACCCCTAAACTCTAAAAAGGAAAAAAAAGAAAAGAACAAGCAATATAGGGCTAACCTGTCTTCCATACTTAGTAACCATAAAAGTTGCATGTTTTCAACTCATTATTCCTGCACACTATTAAGGGTATTTAAGGGCTAACACATTCTTGCTTGAGCCCTAATTACCCAACAGAGAACTAACTGGACCAAGTAGAGCCAACATAAGATTCAACATTAGGGTTTTAGAGACACACTACTTAAATCAAGAATGGAGAAAATCCAAAAGAAGTGTGCCTAGACCATTGATTGAAAATACCTATTCAAAAGAAAACCTAAAACAATTGGCTCTCTAAACACCTGAACCCTAAAAGACAAGACCTAAAAGCTCTCAAAGAAAACAAGAGGTAAAGTTGACCCCTTGGGTCAACCAACCTTAAATTAGGTCACTCTTTGCACTTAAAAGACTAAAGTTCAAGTGAAACCTTAAGCACCCTGATCTTAAAATTGGTAGACTTAAGAGGTCAAGATCCCCATTCTGGTCTACCTGGAACCGCAGTGACAAGAGAGGTCGGGTGGGGGAAACCCTGTAACTCGTGGGGATGCTCTACCGTGTAGGGGTCTTCGCGGGACTCTCCCTCTCTGGCTGCCCAGGTAATTCTCAGGTGGACGATCTTTCTGATCAAGGGGTCCATCTGCCCCGCACCTCTATAGTCACCCAACACATTTTTGGGTGCCTTGATTGGGTCCAGCACCTTCTAAACTTACCTCTTCCAACAGTGCATGTACGGAGGAGACCACCCTTAAGACCTCCTTTAGAAATTCGCTCTCGTCAAGGCCAAGCCTCGACGCCCGTGTTTGTGCAGAAACACCCTCACATTATTCTCTCTTCTGATTCAGAACCAAGTTCTTCTTCTTCCTCCATCATGGCTCAGCCAGTTGAGGAAGAAAATAATCTGGAACACCAGCTCCAGCGACTCAATGACCTCTTCCAAAACTTCGTGCACCCACCACAGCGTCCTATGATGCGGGACCACTACAATCCTGCTGCGGTGGCCATTGAGCCTCAAGTCAGAATCCCGACTGGAGGACCTGATTCCGAACTAAAGCCCAACATGATTCATGCTATACCTAAATTCCATGGGCTTAATTCTGAAGATCCCTTCCAGCACATCAAACAGCTAAAGCATCTGGCCCACACTTTTGGATCAGATGCGCAAAATCGGGATATTCTTCTCATGAAGATGTTCTCCTTTTCTCTTATGGACAAGGCCGCCCATTGGTATCAAACTCAGACCCGGCCGATCAACACTTGGGAAGAACTTCAATCCGAGTTTTTGAAAAAGTTTTTTCCCATTGGTCGGACCAACGCCTTGCGCCATCAGATTACACACTTCACTCAACAATCAGGAGAACCTCTTCATGAGGCATGGGATCGTTTTCAGGATCTCATGAGGAAGTGCCTGATGAGTGGCTACTCATCATAGCTAAAAGGTCGAAATTAAGCTAGATACTAAGCAAAACAATATCAAATTAACACATAAAAAGGGTTAAGTGTGGGAATTAAAGAAAAGACCTAAAACTTTTAATGTGTGTTAAAATCTCCTAATTAGGTCACAAAAATGAGATATTCTGAAAACTAAAGAACAAATGATGATCCATGCATCAATTGAACACATAAACAAGTTTGAAAAGACAAATCAGAAGTAAAATCAATGTCTTAAATGTTCAATTAAGCACATGTAAAAATTTGAAAGCAATTGGACATCATTTAGGCTTAGAAATAAATAGATTACAATTAGGTCCTTCATGCATTACATTTCTACCCTTCAAAACTCCTTCTTGGACCTTTTTGCAAGCCGCAGGGACCCTTCTGTATGACTGCAGGGCCCTTCCGGTTATAGTTCTTCTCACTTTTGGACCTGCACGCTATTCTTCTACCCCTTCGTTTAAGGGTCTTCCTGCAAGTTTTCCCTCATTTCAGAGAGAAGCCTGTGTTCTTCACGCGCACTGTAGCGCGCGAAGAACACAGCCATTCTCGACCGTCTATCGCACTTTTGATCTCGATCTGCGGCTGGAATCAAATGGAACCTTCGCGCGATTCGGTGCATGCGTTCACCTCTCTTCCCAGATCTCATCTGACGGTCAGATCTCTCTCTTGACTCGCCGCGCGCTCTACCCATCTCATCCTCACCGCCGGCCTGATTCTGATTAACCTCACCCTTGCGGTGATCTCAGTCACTGAGCTGCTATTTAAGCACCTCAGTGGTGTCGCGCGCAGGGGATCGCTCCCTCCTACATCTCTTAGCGATCAATTCTTCCACTCCAGTCTCTCCTCCTCATCTAGACCCTGATTTCACAGCCACCGGCTGTGGAATCATCGCCTGCTCTCGACCCTCCTCGTCGCTAAGGACCTCGTAGCACCTGAGGACGACCCTGGAGTCTCACTAGCAGACTCTTCCCTCCGCTGGAGTCACCCTCCTCCTTTCTTCCTCCTTAGCCGCCGGCTAAGGACCCATAGGTCCCATTCTTCCTTTTAGTTTAGTTTTTAATTCTGCACAAGTAGTTGTAGATTTAGTTTGCAGTAGTTTAGAATAGATTTAGTTTTAATTGTTAGTGTTTAATGTTAGCTGTAGTTAGATTAGTCTTAGGAGTAGAATTAGTATTAGATCCCCTCCCTCACCTCCTCTGATCAGTCCAGATCAGAGGGGAAGAATCATCTGTTCACTGTTCAATTTATCTCCCTCTTCATGTTTTGTTTTTCCCATCATCCAGATTCTGATTCTTGTTTTTTCCTTTTAACGACGAATTTTTCACCAATCACGCACACATCCTGACCCAATTTCAGATCTGATGGCACACTGCCTCAGATCTGAAAGTGGCGTCACAAGCACCATTTGGGGCTTCTCACTCATTCCATTTGTTTCACAAAAGCCCCTCTGTTTTAAATGGATTGCCTCAGTTTGTCAGAGCACTTTTGATCTGGATTTTAAAGGATTTTTACTCTCTGAAATGTTTTGACAGATCTGACAAATTGAAAGGATTTTTGGTTTTCATTGTAGGCAAGGATTCTGAGAAGTTCTCTGGTGACAGAGAACCAATCAGAAGAGCCTTTCATGATTCTGTTTATATTTTGTTTTGAATGCATTCGCCAGCTTCCATTAAATTTCCTTAATGCATTCTTAGTCTCTTTTTGCTATTTCAGAACTGCCATGCACTATTTGTGTTGATGATCATTTCTGAATGGTGATTCTCTAACCTAAGGAGTTTTCCATACTCCTTAAGGTTGCAAGAAACTGGGATTGTGTTTCTTTGGTTTTAATTGATTGAGCTAAGTCTTCCTTCATGCTGTCTATGGCATTAGGAAGACTAACTCAATGCCATTTGCTGTTTTGATCTGAAAGGATGCTTCTGATAAGTTTTTTTTTCCTAATGAGTATTTGAGCTAAATTTACATGAGATTTTCGTGAGATTTAAACCCCTTTCAGATTTGGATTTCAACTCTGTAAATTGTAGTTTGTTTTGAATTCTATCTTACTCCCAGTTACACAGCAATATGCTGCATTTAGCAGCTACATTCCCCTCTTCTCTAAACTCCCCTCTTCTCTAAGTTTCCCTCTTCTCTGTAGAATACTTCCCCCCCTCTTCAAGTGGACTAACTGCAGCAGCAGTTAGCCATTTGACAGTGGCTTAAGCCACTGCCACTGTAAATAACACTACAACAGCACATTGTTCTCTTCTCCATCTCCTCTGACAGTAGCTGAAGCTGCTGCCTAAACTCAAATAAAAAAAAAAATCAATCAACTCTAATTCCCTAACTTTATACAAAAGCCTAATGGCATAGACTTATTTTAAAACTGTAAATATACCCATTCATAGTATTATAACTATAACTATAGCATATCAGTTAGATACATAGTTATATTGTAAATATGTATAAAACCTGTATAGAAATTCGTATACATATGTAATCTATGTAAAAATATGTATATATACTAATCTAGTATGTATGTATCTACTGATCTATGTATATATATATGTACAGATTTATATTTACTGATTTAGTAGCTAAGTTAATAGGTTAGAGCAATAATCAAGTAAATAAATCTATAAACTTGGGAATATATATATATATGTATATATTAAGTAATTTAAGTTAGTCAAAGTATAATTATACCTAGTATAACTTACTGTAACTTAGTTTTAATTATAAACTACACAGAATTGCTATTTTAGCCTAAATAAAACATAAATAAATTCGTAAAAATACAATAAAAATATGTATTAAATACTTAAGTATGTAAGTTAAAACTGTTTAAGGTCAATTAGACCATTTACTAATTATTTTATAAGTAATTAACTATTTAATCACCTAAATCAACCTGTATAATCAGCCTAGTTTAGCGAATTTATTTATATAGTAAATATATTTAAAATTCAAAATTAATTAATCAATTATGTAGTATTATGTAAATATTTTATTTACCATATTTTATTTTATTTTTTTTTATAATTTATGGCCCCCAAATCGAGGGCCAAAAACGCGCACAGACGCAGCTGCGTCTGGTTTCCAGCGCACGATGTGGCGCTGGAATAGCGCCACATCGTGGGCTGCAAACGAAACGCAGCTATATAAATAGAATTTATGCTATAGCTTAGTTAGTCGTCATGGCGCCGGGCGCCCGAAACTTCACCTGTTCCGTCTGATCCGATAACCCGATTCTGATATGTGCTGAATACTGAATGCGTGATTCCTATGTGGGGCTGGGAGCCCGAGTGTGTGCGAACTTATTGAAGGCGTTGGGCTGAGGCCCTGCGCTGATACGAAAACGTAATTAAGCACCTAATCTGAGATTAGGGCGCGCTTAGTAGAGGTCTGGTCCCACCCTAAGGGTGCTGTGTATCCCTCGAAAAGCGCGCCCGCTAATTAAACACATTTTACACTAAGGACTCTCCACCGCAGCCTCTGAAAGACTACACAGAACAAAATGAAAGGACAGACGACTTAAAAAAAAAAGAAAAAAAGAGATAACACGAGATAACAACAGAAAAGACTCTGTACATATGTAAAATTAAACCCACATAATTACTAACAGAATAAAACGACACTATAAATGTCGCTAAAGACCTCAGTTTGCTTCTTTAGGTTGTATATAGTGTTTTCTGAGATTTAGCGACGTTTATATCTGTCACTAAAACTGATATATATGTCACTATAAATAAATGACTAGTAAGTTAAGTTTTTACACTATGGTATCCTAATGTAGTATGAACTAACATATTAGTGTTAATAGTATAACTTGTAAATACATAGTTTAGAGTATAATAATAGATTGTTTGATGCTTGTTCATAGTTAGCATTTTTGCAAGCACTTCTTAGTAACTAGGTAAATAAAACATTCATTCATTCTTTAAATGTAAAGTTTCTTTTTGAATAAGAAGACAATTTTGGAGATAATCAAAGAGTGACCGAATTAAATTCAATAAATTGCCTCCCAGAGAACGACCTGGAACAAAACCAGTAAAAATTAGATAAATAAGCAAATGATAATAATGGTTGTAATGACTGGAACTCACCCATACTCACCACTATACGACATCCTTAATGTTATATTATACACCCTATACTACAACGACATAATCAACAATTATTACCAACAAACATTTACAATCATTACACCATCAGTGCCCCCATCACGGAGTTCCTAAATGGGAACAAGTCCAATCTTTTTACCAGGGACTCCGTGAGGACATCCGCCTTTTCGTCAATGCAACTTGCGGAGGAAACATCATGGGTCAACATGAAGACACCGTATGGGAGATTCTCGAAAACATGTGCGAGAACTCCATCAACAATGACTCCATGGGATTATTCGACAGGACGAATACCCGCGCAGCGACGAATCTTAAGGGAGCACATGAGACGCATGGCCTGTCTGCATCAGTCGACCTGGAATTAATGGCCAGTCGATTGGACAAGGTCTCAATCATTGAAAAGAAGGTGGATGAGCTGACTCAGCACTTGCAGCGAGCCACCTCCGCACGTAACTCCTTTGCACAACCTCCTTCCACACAGGAGACTGTGCAAAACATCCTCCACCGATCTTCCCCTGGGATGGATCCATATCCATCCCCATCTGATTCGTGGACTGGAGGATCATCCGATCCTTTCTACACCAGCCGGGGGAACTCCATTCCCCCTTTCCCTGATTCTCAGGAGGTTCCTCAGACCTGCGAGGACCTCAACACCATCCAGAACGACCCATTCTCCAACACTTACAACCCTGGATGGTGAAACCATCCCAATTTTCAGTGGGCGGGAAATTCCCAAACCCAAAGACCACCTTTTCAGTCCCGCCCACAGCCCTCTCGTCACTACCAGCCGCCTCAGCCTCAGCCCAACCCTACTTATCCATCAGGGCCAAATCAAGATCAAATGTCCTTAATCCTTCAGACTCTGGCTGACATTCAAAAAACGAATGCGGCTATTCAGAAACAGCACAAGGACGAGCTTACAGAAGTTAAAACTCAACTGGCCCAGTTGGCAAATTCTCGCCAACCAGGCACACTCCCTTCCCAACCTCTTCCTAACCCAAATAACGTGCCAACCCAGAAGCGCATTATGAATCCAAATTTAGGCCACGCCCAATGGATTTATCAGGCTCCTACTGCTCCATCTCCAGACGAGATGGAAGCCTCAACTTCTTATGCGGGATTTCAGCAGCAGCCACCCCTCCTACCAAACCCAAACCAAAATCAGGCCGGATTAAATTCTGTAACAACACGTAGTGGTAAAACAACTCAAGACCCGCATTATCCAAACCACTCCAAGCCTGATAACCATGACCCTAGGATAGTTATCCAAGGTACCGCTGTTCCAGATCCACAACCTGGACCTATCCTAGAAGAACCAACCAAGATCCCGTTTCCCGAGGCCCTGACCAAGGGAAAGAAGACCACCAAACCCGTGGCCCCTGAGGAGGACCTGGTCAAGCTCTTTGAGCAGGTCCACATAAACATCCCCTTGATGGATGCAATCCGCCACGTACCAGCTTACGCACGATTTCTAAAGAATATATGTACACCCCAGCGTAAGCCGCGAACCAAGGGAGGGAGCCCAATTGTTCTGTCAGAGCAAGCCAGCTCTGTAATCCTTAGTAGACTCCCACCCAAGGCAAAAGATCCTGGAACTCCCCTGATTTCCTGTAAGATAGGTGGTACCCAATTTGATAGAGCATTGTTAGACTTGGGTGCATCCATAAACCTGATACCCACATCCTTACTTGACCATCTAGAAGAATCTGAGCTGAAACCAACCGAGGTGACATTACAATTAGCAGATCGATCTATAAAGTCACCAAAAGGGATTCTCGAGGATGTTATCGTGAGAGTGCGGGATTTCTATTTTCCAGTGGATTTTATAGTCTTAGATATGGATGCACCTGAGAACCCTAAGGATACACCAATCATTCTAGGGAGACCTTTCTTGGCTACTGCTAGAGCCAACATCAGCTGTGAGGAGGGCCAAATAGAGCTTCAGTTTGGAGATCAAACACTAAAAATTGATATATTTAAGGCCCAACAAGGAATTAATTGCGGCGTCATCGAACAAATTTGTGACATCAAGACTTTGGTTGATGAATCACACCTCCAGAATGACTCGATTATGCCTCATCAACCACAGGAGGATCTTGACCTGCAAACAGAGGAGTCGAATCCAGATATGAACAACCCAGTAACTCCCACCCTTGAACCTCACATCTATACTGAACCACCCGCTGCTGCTGAAAACCCCATCCTCGAACTGAAACCCCTTCCTGCTCACTTGAAATACGTCTTTTTGGGTTCTAATCAGACCCTTCCTGTGATTATCAATTCCAACCTCAGTCCTGAACAGGAATCCCGTCTGATTGTTGTCCTCCAGCAACATCGCAGAGCCATCGGATGGACTCTCGATGATTTGACTGGAATAAGTCCCTCTTATTGTACTCATCATATCTATTCAGAAGAGGGCACACGACCTTCTCGAGAAATGCAGAGACGCTTAAACCCCAATCTGCAGGAGGTCGTGAAAAAGGAGATCATCAAATGGTTAGATGCCGGAATCATCTACCCGATCTCCGATAGTCGTTGGGTGAGCCCAATTCAGGTCGTGCCCAAGAAGGCAGGACTCACCACTATAACGACTGAAACCGGAGAAATCATTCCTACCCGATTAGCCAACTCGTGGAGAGTCTGTATAGATTACCGTCGACTCAATTCCTCCACGAAGAAGGATCATTTCCCACTACCCTTCATTGATCAAATTCTCGAAAAACTAGCGGGAAATAGGTTCTTCTGCTTTCTTGACGGGTACTCCGGTTATAACCAGGTGGCAATCCATCCTGAGGACCAAGAAAAGACCACGTTCACCTGCCCCTTCGGAACATACGCTTTCCGAAGGATGCCTTTCGGTCTTTGCAATGCACCCGCTACTTTTCAGCGATGCATGCTTGCCATATTCTCAGATATGGTAGGTGATTATCTGGAAGTCTTCATGGATGACTTTTCAGTTTTCGGAGCATCATTCGACGATTGCCTCCAACACTTGGTCCAGATACTCAGGCGGTGCATCGATGTGAATTTGGTTCTTTCCTGGGAAAAGAGCCATTTCATGGTGCCTGAGGGAATTGTCCTGGGACACTCAATTTCAGAGAAAGGTATCCAAGTGGATCGAGCTAAGGTTAATCTGATTTCTCACCTTCCTATGCCTAGCTCGATCAGGGACATCCGATCCTTTTTAGGGCATGTCGGTTTTTATCGACGATTTATCCCTGATTTTTCAAAAATCGCACGCCCCCTGACCACTCTTCTCTCCAAGGATGTTCCCTTCGAAATTTCCAAGGAATGCACTCAAGCATTTGAAATCCTGCGTGACCGAGTCACCCAAGCCCCGATCCTACAGTCCCCTGATTGGTCTCAACCCTTTGAGATCATGTGTGATGCATCCGACTTCGCTGTAGGAGCAGTTTTGGGACAGAAAAATGACAAGAAACCTGTGGTCATTTACTATGCCAGCAAAACACTCGATGAGGCTCAGCGTAACTATACGGTTACTGAGAAAGAGCTACTAGCTGTAGTATTTGCCCTAGAAAAGTTCAGATCGTACCTTCTGGGTTCCCGTGTCATCATATACTCGGATCACACAGCTGTAAGGCATCTCCTTGCAAAGAAGGACGCGAAACCTCGATTAATCCGATGGATCTTGCTGTTGCAAGAATTTGACCTTGAGATTCGCGACAAAGCGGGAAAGCAAAACGTGGTAGCTGATCACTTGTCCCGTCTTCCTTCTGAAATAATTGACCCTTCCGGACCCATCACTGAGCATTTTCCCGATGAGCACCTGCTGACTATTGGTACTAGCCTTCCATGGTTTGCTAATATAGTAAATTACTTGGCATCTCATCAGACCCCGTCCGATTGGCCGAAGGCCAAGAAAGACAAATTACGCTCCGATGCCAAGTATTACATTTGGGAAGACCCGTACCTCTTCCGCATAGGTGCCGATCAGATCATCCGGAGATGTGTCCCGGAAGGGGAATTCAACAGTATCCGCTCTTTCTGCCATGACCAGGCATGCGGTGGCCATTTTGCCGGGCATAAAACTGCATCAAAAGTCCTCCAGTGCGGCTTTTACTGGCCCACACTGTTCAAAGACGCATACAATCACTGCAAGGCATGCAGTCGTTGCCAGACTTTGGGCAACATGAGCCATCGCGACATGATGCCTATGCAACCGATTCTAGTATGCGAAATCTTTGATGTTTGGGGGATTGATTTTATGGGCCCCTTTCCTGTTTCGGATGGTTTCGAATACATTCTGTTGGCTGTGGACTACCAGCCATACCGACCCGAACCTGTGATCACAAAATCGTTCTCAAATTCATTCATCAACACATTTTCTCGAGGTTCGGGATTCCTCGTGCAATAATCTCTGATGGGGGGACCCATTTCACAAATGCTCAGTTTAGGTCACTGATGACCAAATATGGGGTGTCTCACCGAATCTCTACTCCTTACCACCCCCAAACTAATGGTCTAGCTGAGCTGTCCAATCGGGAGATCAAGAAAATCCTGCAAGTCACTGTTCGACCTGACAGGAAGGACTGGTCGTCCCAACTTCCGGAAGCACTGTGGGCCTATAGGACCGCCCACAAAACCCAATTAGGCATGTCTCCCTTTAGACTGGTGTACGGAAAGGCATGCCACCTTCCCGTCGAACTGGAGCATAAAGCCTATTGGGCAGTACGGAACTGTAATCTAGATCTTTCCAAGGCTGGGACCCACAGAAAACTCCAAATCAGTGAGATCGATGAATTACGCATAGACGCGTACGAGAACTCGCAAATCTACAAGGAGCGGGTTAAAGCCTTCCACAACAAACACATCTCGAGAAAGATCTTTCATCCTGGTCAAAAGGTCCTACTCTTTGATACCCGACTCAAACTCTTCCCAGGAAAACTGAGATGTAAGTGGGTCGGACCATATTTGGTCCGACAGGTTTTTGGAAATGGAGCAATCGAAATCAGTCCACTCAGCCACGATTCTGAACCTTTCATCGTGAACGGTCAGAGACTCAAGCCGTTCATCGATGTAACTTCTACTGATTTGGCTGAGGCATCTTATATCCTCCTTTCCCCTTGAGCTTATTGCGCCCAGCCGATGGCGTAAAACTCAGCGCTTAACGGGAGGCAGCCCGTCATTCTCTTTGAAAACCTGAAACTTGTTCTGACACCTTTTAGCACTCGAAGTTCACCCTTGTAGACAGCCGACCCCAACTCAGATGCTTGCATCTGGGATTTGAAATCGTCCGCAAAAATTCAACCCGACCCATCCACTCATCCAAATTTCTGTCTTAAGGAATGAACTAAGACCCCCTAGGTTACAATGAGGACATTGCAAATCTTAGGCATGGGGGGGTATGAAAGTGCAAAACTTGTAAGAAAAGGTTTCAAACAAAAAAATTCACATATGCCAAAAAACACCATAAAAATTAAAAAATTTTCGAAAAAGAATAAGAGGAAAAGAGGAGAAGGAAATTTTGTGAAGGAGAAAAGAAACAAAATGAAAAAGGAGCACAAAATTATGAGAAAAAGTGATAGTCATTAGTAAGGAACTAAGGAATTAACCTAAGTTCTAGACCTCATTCAAGAAAAGTGCACAAAGAGATTAGTAAAGAATGCAAACCTTAGGCATTCTTGAATAGACTCTTAGTACCCATTAAGATCTGGACACTCCTCAAGAGGTTGAGGAAAATGAAAAGCTGAAGTATTAGGTCTAAGGCTTAGGGAGTATTCGACCTCGTTAACTAATTTTTGGTTTACGGGACTCAGTAACCTAAGCACCCTAACCTCACACACAGCCTGGTTCAGTAAGCGTAAAAATCAGAATCACGCAGAAGCGTCGCAAAATTCTGAAAAGAACACCTAGAATAGGAGCGGCCGATCAACACAAGTTGATTTGGACGAGTTCCCAGCGCGGAGAGGCGGGAAATCCCCTCGAAGATGCGTAACAAAATATCATCTCCTCGGTGCTTGTCTCTTAGGATATTTACATATCCTACTGGGGGCATGTAAGCACTCTGCTGGTTCAGATTCCATGGATGGCATTATCTCGAAGTGTCAATTGCCAGGGTCTGGATTCGGCCACGGAACACCATGGATGGGATTATCTCGAAATCTCAATAGCCAGGGTTCCGGGGGTTGCCATGGGCGGTGCTATCTCGAAGCATCGATCGCCAGGAACCCTTGAGGATTGATGATGGGAGCAAGGAATCTGATACAGACCGTGTTGAAAAGCCAATCCTAGGCTAGAACTAAAAAGAAAAAGAGAGAGAAAACTCTCCAAACAGAAAAACTTTCTATCTCTCTCTTACAAAACGCACTGCGAACTGAGCCAGGGCTAAAATCATTTCAAGCACGGGTGCTTTAACCACGAAGTCCAATAAACCTTAGGTTAGTTCTTGTGGACCTTAAAAACCTTTGCTAAAAGACTGAGGCTAAGGCTAGACAGATTTGGATCTTGATTGGTACTAGAGTACCTTTTAGGCCTATGGTCAGCATTCTAACCTAATCTATGCTCAAATAAAAAAAGGCACTTATCTAAAACTATTAAAAACTTCATGGTCTAGAACAAGGGTTGAAACCTTAAGTTTTTGCTAAGGGACTAGCAAAAGCTAGGCATGGGGGTATGATGAGAACCTCATCATGAGCCATAACTAGCTCATTTTGACCTAATACAAAGGATAAAAGCTCCTACATATCTCAAGGAAAGGCTTAACTCAGAGAATTCTGAGTTTGAGAAGAAAACAAGTCATAAGGGGTAAAAATGCAATTTTACCAGTATAATCTGCATACAGGGTAATTCAGGGCCCAAACATAGGTCAAAGCAGCTTAATAAGAATAAAAGTGAGATGAGATGATCTAGCAAGGGCTACAGCACTTCCAAGAAACTAAATGATAATCTGTAACCCTAAAACAACCCACTTCAATTCACGAGGTTCGAGGCAAAGTAAAAATAGAATAAACCCTCTAAAATTCATAGAAAAATAATCTCTAGGGTTTAGAACCTTCAATTTGGCCTTCAGAACCCATTTTGACCTACATTGAGAACCATGCCCAATTAATAACTTAATTTAGGTTTTTGCATAAATTGACCGGTCAAACAAGGTTTAATATAGAAATGAAATTCACCATCAGATTCCTTAGGTCCTAATTAATCATGTATAAAAACTTGAGCCTGAGAAGAAACCTCCTTGACCGACTTCACACTTTGGTCCTCATATATTTACTTTTTGGCCCTCAACTTTTGAACCATCGCATTTTGGCCCCTAACTCTCCTTCGTTCTTCGCATTCAGGTCCCCCCTGCAAAACCTGCCAGCACCATGCTCCGGCGACCTTGCGCGGAGCATGGCGCCGCGCAGGGTGAGGGGGGAAGCCTGGCAAGTAAACCGGGGGTGCCCTGCGTCGTCAGCCGTCGCAGGGACACCCCCTGGTCGCTGTAGCCCACCATACCGGCCGTGCGAACGCACGGACGGTATGGGTTTTTGTTTCCGGCCATCCTCCGGCGAGGGAGACACGTCGTCTCCCTCCGCCTTCCTCCCTGTGTTGATCCCTATAAATACCCCCCGTTGCTCCACCAACCGGGGCAGCTCGGGTCTGACGGAGAAAACCCCCAACTTTCCTCTCTTCTCTCTCCGGCAGACGCTCACCAGCTCCGGCGGTTCCTCCCCCTTCTCCTCTTCGCTCTGCCGCAATACCAGCAGCAGAGACTTCCTCCCCTGCTCTTCCCGCGCCACGCCGCTCCCAGCTGGCGCCTCTCCGGCTCTCTGCTCGCCGCCGCCCCTTTCCCTGAGCATCATCTTCTCCGGCGACAGTCGATACGACTGTCGCCCTGCTGCTCCCCCTTCGTCCCTGCAAGTAAGCTAGAACTACTTCCCTTCTTCTCCTCTTTCTTTCCCCGCTTTCAATTTGTTCAATTAAGCCCTCGACCGACCCTGACCATCGTCACCCCCTTCGTCTCCGGCTACCCTCCGGCGAGATGCTCCCATCGCTCCACAGCCTCACACACCTCGCCGACCCTCACCGAACCTCCGCCTCATCACACTGAGCACCCCCCACCCCTCCACTGCCACTCCACACCTCCGTAACGCTCCCCCGAACAAACCCATTCCTCCGGTTGCAGTCCAACCTAGGGCTGCCGCCAGACACCACCTTGCGGCTTGCCACGCAGCTCCACACCTTCGCCGTGCCACGACGAAGGTTCCCCAGTGGTTTGATCAGGCCGAGAGGCCATATTCGTGTCCGACAGGTTTTGAGGTTCGACCGCCATTAACGCACATTGAAGCAGCTTCTCCCACGCTCCAGGCTTGAGGACTCCAGGTCTCCAGCTGCTGCGGATTACGGGGAGTCTTGCGAAGGCAGCCAGCCAGCAACCGATGCAAATCGAAGCCGCAGCTGCAGAAGCTAGGCCGCGGTCTCCCAGCAGGTGCACGCGAGGAGAGGCCTCCGTTTAGTCCCACATCGGTAAGCCTCACAACCTCTTCACCGTTTAAATTGATTTTGTGCATTAGCCTTACTGCCTCAGCACACGGGGTGAGGTCCCCTTCACCCGCCCGGTTACCCGGTCTCGTCCGCGCTCACGCCCCGCGGACCTGACCCTACCCGACTTGAGACTGACCTGCACTCCTCGCCCACCACGCACGCCGGTGGGCCTGGACCCGGACCTGACCCGTACCAGACTACCCGGCAGCTTTGGGAGAGCTTTCCCAAGAGTGGTTTCAGAGAGAGAGATGCGGGGGGAGAGGGTAGAGTAGGTTTTGTCCTCTGACGTAAGCTCTGAAGTGTGCAGGCACAGGTGAAGAAGAAGGACTGCGGAAGAAGAAGGAAGCTGAGGGAGACACTGTAGCAACAGGCAGTTTAAGTCGTCTGATTTGGAAATCAGACGACGTCCTGAAGGGAAAAGAAGAAAGGAGGGGCGACGTCCTGACTGGAAAAAGAAAAGAACTGAAAGAAGAAAAAGAAACGAAGAAAGAAGGAGATCTGAAGAACAACAGAAGAAGGCGAGGCAGAGGAGAACACAAAAGAACAAGGGAGGAACTGAAAGAAGAAAAACAAAGAAGAAAGAAGAAGATCACCTCTGCAGACAAAGAAGAAGAAGATCTGAGACGAGGAGAAACAAAGAGAAAACAACAAATCCTTTCTCTCTTTATTTTTTTGTAAAAGAAACATGTATATCTCTAGAATACAACTTGCTCCCTGAGTTCGACCTCGGGAACTCTTTTCCGAGTAAAAAATTTATATATTTGAAATGATGGCAACAACTGGCTATATTACAACGACATAACAATAAAACTCGGTTATCTCTCGAAGCCATCGTTATCACATTGGATAATGATCCAACAATTGAGATTGATTCCTCCTTGATGAAGGTGCGGAGAGGTAGGCAACATAGCTCTCTTATGGCCATTGGATGACTATCCTACGACCCACAAGGCGCGTAGAACCTTCTTCAATGGATGGGGCCAGCAGTGTTGGGTGGCTAGGATGGTGCCATGTGGCACCATCGTATCCTTCCATCTTCTTTTCTTTGTAGATGGTGTTGTAGGGCTCCGATCAGGGTGATTCTCATGTCGTTGGACTGGTGATCATTGATCTGGATCCATCCATGTGGTCGAATTTGACATCTGATGTTTGGATTTGTGTTAGCTTGCTTCTTGTTGTTTGCTCCTCCTCGGACTTCATAAGATGTTACGATATTCCGATCGAGACGATCTCGGAAGCACTGGACTCCCGTCGTCGTCCTGAATAGATCCATACAGTCAGATTTATTATTCGCGATCCCGAATTACCTACAATTATTATTTCCTCAATTAGAACATAACAAAGCATTACTATTTACATAACTAACAAATCAACTATAATGCAAAATATACTGCTCATGCAAGCATTATTCTTAAGTTAAGCTAAAATATAACTTAATTCAGGTAAATTAGGTCCTATGATTGCTACGCAATCACTCCTTGACACAGTCACCACCTCTGGCCACGAAACTCCACACCGTCAACGCCAACACACTCCCCTTGCCCGCATGAGTACGGCCACGCCTTCGAACACACCAATTGTGCTCCAAGCACATGCCTCGAACCACCCACTGCTAGCGGCCATCAACCTGCCATCTGATTGTCTCCATCGATGCCACAACCGCCATCGCGATGCTCTGACCATCGCTGACCTTCTTCAAGCTTCTCGCAGCTTGTCATGACATCATGCACATGTGGGTGTCGTTGCTAAACACACGGATGTCGTTGTTAAACACAGGATGTAATGTTTAGGATAGAAATGCTCTATTTTTGAGTTAATTAATATTTACATTTGATTCCATTGCTAAACATTACATTTATGTAATTGTCATTTTATTCGACCACTTTACATGCATGCCCTCAAGTTTCCACTCCATTTCTCCTATGCACTCAACTCTTTATATGTTGAATTAGATTCATAACATGCATGCATAAAATATCAACAAGTGCGTACCTTGCTCAGAGGACAAAGCCCAATGTCTTCAATTCTAATTTTATTTACATTACAAGCCACTATGGGAAAATTGCACATAGAACCCTCACATTATTGAGTTATTGTGTCTTCTTCCTTTCACCTCATTTCGCATCAGATTTTACGGGGTTTGTTAATGATGCGAAAGTGTCGTACGCGTAAATCTGCAATCAACTTTTACAATTTATAATACCTAGATATTGGAGTATCTAGGATCGTCCAAGGAAGCCAATTCATTAATCACATGAAGTGGTTCTCACTCTCGCCTCTCAAATCTACACTTACCTTTTTGTATTTTTTATTTTTGTTGTTTTTAATGTTTTTAGAAATAATCAGGTTTTTGATGCAAAGATTAACTATGCTAAAACTATGCCTAAGTGATAATAATGAAGCCTTCTCTTCTAAGCTCACCCTAGGCAAGTGCGCCTAGGGTAAATAAAAGGGAACGGGTGTAGTGCAATAAGCTACTTAAAAGCATGAAAAACACATTAACATAAAAAAACAAAAATTGGAAGGCAAATTGAAATCTTATATTGCTAGTAAATGGAGTACATGTAGAGGAATGCTTCCTAACATAAATTGAGAAACTAAAATAGCTAATACAAAGATAAAATAAAGATGAAGAGAGGATCCTCCAGTAGAAGCTTCAAGAAACCCTTGCCCCAATGCGGCTACTCCCGCAGTTGAAAAGAACTTCTCATTGGCTTCTTCCTTCAAGTGGTCCTCCCCCAAGCCTCCTCTAAGGGTGAATGTCCACTGCCCTTGTTTTTCCTCTTACCTGGCCGTCCTCCTAGATGAAGGCTTCCTCCTTAGCATGGCACAAGGGAGAAGAAGAATGAGGAAGAAGGCACCAAGGGGGTGGGTAGGGTGCCCCCTTGATCTTCTTCTCTTCTTCTTCTTCCTTGGCCTTAGGTGTAGGTCATGTAGGTTGAATATACAAAGGGAGAAGATGGGATTATGTGGTGGTTAAGGGGGTAGATATAGGAATGGAGGAGGGGGTTGGCGTGACCTTTGGATGAAGGGTTAGGATTGAATGGTGGAGGTAGTTAAGTGATCCTATGGCCACCAACTGGGTGTAGGTTCTAGAAGGGTTGGTTTTGGAGAGAAAAGGGATGGTGGAGATGGCTTGGAGGGTGATGTGTAGGGCTAGGATTGCCCCCTTGTTTTGGAGCCAAAACCAGGGGTAATTATGGTGGGTTGGCGCCACTTTTAGTGGTGGCTTTTGGTGATGGTTGAGGGGTGAAGGGATGTGTGGTGGTGGCACCAACATGAGGTAGAAGTGGAGGTAGCTTAGGTGGAGCTTGGGTTAGGTATATTTGGTGGGGCTTAGGTAGGTGGGTTTTAGGGTTAGGTTGGGATGCTAAGGAGGTGACTTGCTAAGCTATGCTAGCTTAGCTAGCTTAGCTAGTAAGGAGTAGGGTAGAGAGGTAGAGGGAGCTAGGGTTTTGAGGGAGAGGAGCTGGATGAAGCTGTCTTGAGCTGCACTGGAGTTGGTGGCTGCTGAAGAGAACTATAAGGAGCTACCTTAGCTGGCTTAGCTTGCTAGTTCTTTTCTATATGCTAAGCCAAGCTAAGATGAGCTGGCTTCTGCTGATATGAGCTGAGGTGAGTTGGGTCTGGTCTTCCCGGAGAATACCTATCTAGCTATAGTAGCTAGCTTAGGTTAAGTAGTTCAGCTCAACTTACATTGAGCTAAGTTGAGCCTCCAGGAGCTCAACTTAAATCCCATTGAACCTAAAAATGAATCTTTCAACCTTAGTCTCGATTTTCAAAATTTTCCTTAAAGAGTCTTATGATTTTTTTATAATGAGATGCATGCAAAGGAAAAATTGCATATTTTTAGGTTTCGAAAATCCTGAATCAATTGTCAAAATTTTAAAACAACCCCCCATGCTTATGACATGCAATGCCCTCATGCCTTATGAGGGAAAAGAGATCACCTTAGTGAGATTCGATCGATTTCAAGATGGTCAAACCTGGGAAAAGGAAAGAAAAAGGAAAGTAGGAAAAATGATGGTTACTGCCCCTTTAGTGCTATCTTTTACGCCTATTCAGCCAAGCGTGAAGTGATGCACGGAAGATGGATTGTAATGTAAATAATTGGGCACTTGAATGTACTCAAGAAATAAGTCTTCCTCAGGATCCCCTGAAAGATGATTGGTAAAAATATAGGGATCAAAATGAGATGGAAAAATGGATGAATGACCCAAGTCTAGCCATGGTTTGAGTTTATGATAAAATTCAAACTCGGGTGGGCCAGATAGTGATGCTAACACCATCATTCGCCATACCTCACTTGAATTAATTGAAATCAAGTGATAAATGCTCTTGAATGATTTCCTGAAGAACATAATTACATGCAAATCCATTCTGAGAAGAGAACAACAAATTAGGGTTAATTCCGCAACTTTAACATCACATCATGAATGCAAAGTAA
This sequence comes from Thalassia testudinum, assembly GCA_037157565.1. NCBI lineage: Eukaryota > Viridiplantae > Streptophyta > Magnoliopsida > Alismatales > Hydrocharitaceae > Thalassia > Thalassia testudinum. The sequence goes on along the minus strand of JAZHRO010000014.1, from coordinate 121,026,762 downwards.
CCATGAGGTCACCCAGGAGTTAATATAAAGTCAATTGAGCATTAAAGTCCAAAAATTGGGTCAACACAAAGAGAAATAGGATTTTATGCATTTCGAGAATCACAACACTACATAAAACCCTAATTTCAGACCTGCTTAAATTAAAGAGGTTCTCGTCAAGATAAAATTCACCTAAAGCTCCTAAAATTCATAGAAAAATATTCTAAGAGGTTTGGTACCCTTGGTTTGACCATCTAAACCTATTTTGACTTAGAATAGAGTTCTAGATAGGATTCTAACCTAATTTGGGCTTCTGTACCAATTTCCTAGTCAAACATGATCAAAACAGAAATCCAACTTCACCATTAGATTCCTTAGGTACAAATTAGGTTAAGTTCAAAATTTTGACCTAACCAAAGTCCACCTTGACCTAGTTTGCAATTTAGTCCCTAAGATCTCTATTTCTCTCAATTAAACCCCTAACTTTTGATTTTATTGCAAATAGCTTCCCAACCTTTTCATCTCCTTCATGATTTGGTCCTTGCCGCCATTGTTAGGTCAATCGACCTATGAACCTTTGATGAAACTAAAACCTCATCAAATCTACACTAAATCCCACCAAATTTGGTGGGATTGGTGTTCACATTACAAGGAATCAATTGATCAGGATTTGGATCCTAATTCGCATCCTAGAGCTCAGGCAAAGCTCTTGAAATCCGCAAAGAAACCAAAATCAAATTACGATGAAATAATTATGATTCCTCCTGATTAAGGCACCTTCGAGCTCTATATAAGCTCACGCATCTCCCAGTGACTACCCTAGTCTGGTTTGGCCTAAAATTCTTCTTCCTTTTCTTCCTCCGACCACCTCCACTGTGACTACGGCAAGCTTCTCGATCTCCATCGTCACCCTCTGCCATGTACAAGAGGCAAAGGGTAGAGGGAACATCTTCCCCAACTTCATCTGCATCTAGTGCACATTAGCTAGCATCGCCTATCCTCCTCTTCTTTGCCGTCTATCCCACCGGAGAATTCACGATCTCCGGTGCCAGCCAATAATAACTGGCACCATTCCTTCTCTTTCGTCCTTGAGACTAGGGCAATCTTTCCCTTTCCTTCTTTAGGTTAGAATCAACCCATTCCCATTCCAATTCGATCGCCGTCCATGTACCTTCCCCCTCATCTTCTCCAATGCCGGCCATGCCTTTGGTGAGGTCGAGTGACCACCACATGCATCCAAATGCCTCGCCTCCACTTTCATAAGCTCTACCATACACCATAGAACAAAAGCCTTGACTTTATTAGGGTCTTCGCTCACCAGAACACCTAGCCAGAGAACCCATCCTTCCATTGGTCATCTCTTCACCCTCCGGCCACCATAGACCTCCATCCACCAAATCTCCATCACCAACACACTCCTCACACCATGGAAAGTCTTCTGAACTTTCAAACTGGGGCTCTTAGCCTATTTTCATGTTTTAGGTACCTTCGTCGAACTCCACCATAGCTGACATCATCTCGACCTCCATCCGCCCTGCTCCGACCGTGCTACCACCCAGCTCCACTTCCGGAAGTTGCAGACTCATTTCTTATTTTCGAGCACTTTACAAATTTAAATGTTGTAGCAATTTTGATCACTATACTACGACGCAATACATACTTTTAACGATGACTCTCGTATTTCAACATTTTAGCACTATTGCCGGGGAGCAACTCGCAATTTACCACTAGTCTTATCTTTCTTGATTGAACTAAGTTCTAACTTGTTTGACGTCAAAAAACACATTTAAATAATTCGTTCGTTGTAGCAAGTGTTCACGACATCAATTTTAATAAGAAAACTAAACGGTAAGTCCGAATGTCGATCTTAGGGAGGCAAGGGATTGGATCAATTAATCACTTTAATGTCACAAAGTACGTTGATTGGTTTTCTTACAAAAAGAGGAGAGAGTGAGAGAGAGGATTGGGTTAGAAATCTGAGGTAAAACAGAGGTCATTAACTATGCCTAATAAGGTGTAACATAATGTAATAACATTGATTAGCATGGATATAACTAAATACCAGGACAATAGTTATGATAATGAGAACTGCTATATTGCATAAGTAGAATGTCTTGAAACTATAAGTGAGTACACTAGAGGAATGCTTAAAGACATGCAATACTATGCTAAACAAAATCAACAAAAATGAATGTAAGAAGCAAGAGGGCATCGAGGTAGCCACAGCAATGGGGGAAGCTTCTGTCAATGGCTCGGCGACTCCAAGAACTTGCTCTAAGCTCTAGAAGCTGGTGGGAATGTGCTTCCTAGATGATGGTGATAGATGGCTTACAATGGAGGTCCATAGCCCTCTTTATGGTGGAAGAGAGAGAGCTAAAATGGGCATCGCTTCATGAAACGATCACCACAAGGCCTTGCTTCATGAATTCCATAAAAGGAGTTTCTTCCATCAGTGTTCTTTGGCCCTCTTCATCCAGTTGTTTGAACATATCAATCATGGCTTGTTTCCTCTCAATCAATTCTTGATTCTATCTATATAACTCCAACTGAAGGCTTTCAAGAATTGACTGAGTGTCATTAGGTTTCCCTTCGAATTCTGTAGCATTCAACTTAGGGTTAAGGGGTTATGGGCAAGAATGTGTGTCAGAATCTGTACTGAGGTTTAGGTTATTAGGTGGGTCCTCTATTCTATCATTTTCAGGGTCCAACTCCTCAAGAGGTACCATTTTATGTTTAGTCCTACTCCATAATAATTGAGGTTTTGAGTCCTCCCAATCGGATTCTTCGTTAGGGGTCCAAAGCAGCGGTTGATCATTCTTGATTTGCCCAAGGTTATGATTATCATTTTATTTCCATTTTTCTAAAATCCCTTCTAATCAATAGGTCAAGTAGGAGAGATCCTTGAATTCAGATGACCTATCTTGGTTATGGTCCTGAGAAGAGTAAGGGTCTTGGTGTTCTCCTAGAGTGTATGTCCTATTAGATTGGTTAGTGGGTGAGTGGGACCTAAAAGAAGAGTCATCATAAGGAGAATCAAAATAACGATCCCCAAGGTTTGGATCATACCCCTGTGTGGGTGGGTTGGATATATCCCAATAGAAGGTTGGTGCAGGTTGGGTAAAATTGGGATAGTTGGGACAAGAGGGTTATTCTGGGTACTCAGGTTCTAGGTTATATCCCCAACTAGGTGGTTGGTTATCCCAAGTGAATTGTGGATATGGTCTACTTGGGTTAGAACATAATATCATGTTGGGGATAGTGTGGATAGGAAGGATAAGCATTGAAATCCATGGTTTGGAAGAAGTGGAGGGATGAGGGAAGAATGGATGAGAGAATTAAGTGCGCACAATCAAGCAAACAAAACTAAAACCTATAGTGTAGACCTAGGTAACCTATGCTTCAAAAATAAACTCTGACCACACGACAAATTTGGTGTTGTCCTTACTACCGAAGGTGGTAAAGTTGGGAAGGCGAAGTATGGGGAGCATGTCCCGTGGGCCGCTAATTATGCCAAACCCCTGCTTACTTAAGTCATTTGACAATCGGGCATCCCAACTTAGCACCTTTTGAAGCAAGCATACGTCACTAATTCACAATGTGTTCAGGAAAATACCCAAAAATAGGCTCAACGAATCCTAAGGCCAACGTCTATTCAATTTTATTGAGGGCTAGGTTAGTGCTTTTGGTCAAGGTATATGACGAGGCGTTGTTAGGAATTGTGTCTCTTAATTAATCCAATTGAGCATGTATGTGCACTTCAACAAAATAGGATTTTCAAGCAAGGTTTTTAGGATGTGATGTCTTTTTCTAATTCATCCTTGCTTTAGTGCTTTTTAGTGTTGAAGTTTCTTAATGTTTTCAAACAATGTTTAAGTGGGCACACAAATTTTTGCATACAACGATGATGGCAAATTTCCTTTAGTGCAAGTAATGTAGCCCTAAAAAAATAACCCTAATGTATTCACCCTAAAGTTCATGCAATTCTACCAGGTGAATTGATTTTAGATTGAGTCATGCAACCCAATACAAGACACGGGTGGCTTCGCAAACACCACTCAAAGAACACTCCAAAAAGATCTTCCAAATGAAATTAGAGTATATTTTTTTATTAGGTGATAGATTTAAGATGTGGGTCAAGTAGCCATTCACTATGCCACATTCTTTTCTTTTTTTTTTTAGAGCAAGCAAACAATCAAACTAGCCTAGGGTTTATACATGAGCTTAAATGCTTTCTTTTTTTGCTTTTCTTTTCTTTTTTTTTTGATAAAAGAATGGATGGGACTACAAAAGAGAGGATGATACTCATTGAGGTCCTTGCTACACACTATCCCTAATCTATCATCTTCGAGTGTGCTCCTCTTGTCGCTTTCATGTTGGATTCCTACAGCTAATCCATAGACAGAGAGAGAGAAAGATCTCATGAATATCACTAATGCAAATACAAAGGCAATTAAGAGATGTTTTGCCTCCCCGGCAATGGTGCCAAAACTGACATCGGAAAATGCATTTAAATAATTCATTCGTTGTAGCAAGCATTCACAACATCAATTTTAATAAGAAAACTAAACGGTGAGTCTGAATGTCGATCTCAAGGAGGCAAGGAATCAGATCAGTTAATCGCTTTAATGTCACAAAGTACGTCGATTGATTTCCTTGCAAAAATAGAAGAGAGAGAGGATAAGGTTAGAAACCCAAGGTAAAATAGAGGTCGTTAACTATGCCTAATAACATTTAACATAATGTTATAAGAACATGGATTGGCATGAATAGAACTGAATACCAAGATAATAGTTATGATAATGAGAACTACTATATTGCATAAGCAGAATGTCTTGAAACTATAAGCGAGTACACTAGAGGAATGCTTAAAAAATGCAACACTACGATCAAGAAAAGCAACAAGAATGTAAGAAGCAAGAGGGTGTTGAGGTAGCCATAACGGTGTGGGAAGCTTCCGTCGGCGACTCAATGACTCCAAGGACTTGCTCTAAGCTCTAGACGGTGGTGGGAACGTGCTTCCTAGATGATGGTGATAGATGCCTTGAAATGGGGGTCCATAGCCCTCGTTCTAGTGGAAAAGAGAGCTAAAATGGGCATCGCACCATTAGCGATAGCCAGGGTGTCACTGTAGGCCAGTTGCAATTGTCGCTGTAGGCAGCTCACCCACTCGCTGTAGGCCAGTTGCAATTGTCGCTGTAGACAGTGTGATCCCCGTGCTCGCAATCACAACCGTTCGATTGAGAATTGACGGTCCAGATCACGCGGAACGTGCATGTTATCAGGCATTGAATAGGGCGTTGGATGGCACGTGCACACATTGTGCACATCCAGCGCATGAGATCGCACCACTCGGACCCTTCAGAACCATTCGATGAGAAATCAAGGGCTGAATTTCACCCACCACTTGCGTGTTTCTGATTTGCACCCTCACAATCTTCAAACACGCACCCATAGTGTATGGGTTGAGGTGTGGACTGCTGCGCCACTCCCATGGATAGTTGCACGGATGTGCTGCTGCTACTATGTCCACAGCCATTGGATGCGATCACTTGATCGAAATGAGGTGAGGCGTGGCGTAACCCTCACCATTGGATCTTCATCCAACGGTGGAGAGGCATCACTGGAAGGGCCTTCAGAGAATATGAAGCGCGTAGGAGAGGCACAGATGAGTGACATGTGGTCAATTCTAGGCCATTGATCTAAAGATCAATGACCAAAACTTCTTTGGCCATTGTAGGAGCTACGAAGGTTGGATTGAGGTGATTTTGAGTCCGTTGGGCTCTATTCATCAATCCAGATCCATCCGTACGATCCAATTGCTCATCTGAGACATGTTTCAATGTGTACTTATACCCATGGTCATTAAACATTAATTGTAAGCAATCTTAATGTAGGAATAGCACAATATGCATGTAATGCTCCCAAACCTACTGTATTGAAATATTTATGCACATATGTCCTTGAAGTTGATTCTAATTAATGTAATTAATGTTATAATTTGTAGAGTTATCATTGCCCTATTTGCTTTGCATTGATTTTGAGAGGTACATGACAAAGAGATCTTCCGTGCAATCAACCACACTAGGGGTAAGTAAAATTTCTCTTCTTCCCTAATCATCTCCTAATCTTGAGAGAAAGAAAAAAAGTAACAAAATCAATTAGGATTCACTTGCCTTATTTTCCCAATAATATCACTTACAGGCAAAAAGTTTCCTAATTTGTGAAATTAAAATTTGATTGAAGTTGAGATGATTTTGATTAGAGATCCTTATCCTGATTTCCTATACCTATTAGGAATTTACGCTTAAATTCTTAACATCTTGGACTATTCACATTTTTGTTTGAGTCTAAGGTGCCATATTTGAGATCAAATTGGACTTGAGAATAGAGCCAATTACGGCTTCCACGTTAAGGTTCTCAAGTGTTAGTACACATTTGCCTGCAATAAAGTAAACGCATCTTCCTGCATTTGTGTGACACCTAAGCCCTTGTCTAAAAAGATCTATCCAAATAAACCCTAAAATCAAGGATCTAAATTCACTTGAACCCTAAAATTTGGACCAAATAAACTAAGAGTCAATTTAGGGTGATTTGGGGCTTGACCCAAATTTTATCCTCAACTTTAGGGTATGTCAGGTGAAGTTGATGCACTTTATCAACCAACTTTCAAATTAGGTCACAATTTGAATCAACTTCTTAATCAAGTGAAATTCAAGGCACAAATTAGCATTAAAATTGGTAGATTTAAGGTCTCAATTCATACATTCCGATCTACTTGGAATCGTGGTAACAAGAAAGGTCGGGTGGGGGAAACCCTATAACCAATGGGGACACTCTACCATGTAGGGATCTTTGCAGGACTCTCCCTTCCTGACTACCCAAGTAATTCTTGGGTGTGTGGATTTTTGATTTAGAGTTATCATTAACCTCAAAACAACCTTTGTCATTTAAAAAATTTTTTTGGGTAACTTAATTGGGTCCAATTCACATTCAGTCCCTCATCTATTCTGTAGTGCACATACACAGGAAAGGTCCCTAGGTTTGACCAAGAGGCCTCCATTAGAGTTGATCTTTTGGGAATATATGATCTAATCTAATCAATTCGATTTGGGCCTAAATTTGATTCTACATCCTGATCCACCACTTGATTTGAAAATGTAACCTGACAAAATAGGAAAGATTTTCAATAAACCTAAATCCCAAATGAGTATGAAAGAGAAAATGATTGAGGCTACCCTTAGACATAGGGAAGAATTTTACAGGACCTCAGTTCCATTTAGCAAAGTTCAGGTTAATGTGTCAGAAACAAGCCTCATTGTGACCTGTGCCCATCTAATGTTGACCCAACTAATAAATGGTTCAACCTAGGATGCCCTCATATCAGAATTTAGCAAATTGTGCCAATTACATAGCACAGAAGGCATACAATGTATTACAAATCCACCACTCTGGGAGATACACCAAGATGACATTGAGAAATGAGCAAATATGTTAAACCTGTTGCAACAAGCCATTGATCAAAAATACCCATATACTTACTCAGAAATTGATGATGAATCTTGGAGCAATATTGAGGGTCATTGTGATTTCCCAGAGCCCAGGTTCGAAAATTGAGGTTGTTGTGGACCCCCAACATAAATGGAATCCAATTCAAATTTTGTGCAGAATGACATACCTGATCAAAATGTGGCTTGCGTGGATCCAATTGCAGGTGTTCACGATTATGAACTAGCCAAAGAGACCCATGAAGCTGGCCCATCATGCCTTAATTTACCAAACACCTGTAATGAGCTTGAGTCAGAACCTCTCAAGGATGTAATTCTCGTACCTTACCCTATTAAGGTAATCCTCGAGAGTGAGTCTGACATCCTAATAGAATCATGTCCAGATTCTAGTGATCCAATTCCTACCCCTAAACTAGAATCTAGATCTGAACCTATTTGGGATGATCGTGAGGTCCAATGTGAAGATAAATAAATTTTAGATCTAAACTATGATTCTAAACCTATATTCGATGATTATACCTCTCCAGACTCTTCAGATGAACAAATTGATTTTTCGAAAGTCACACTGATTTACGATACAGAATCAGAGGAGTTGGAAGAGTTGGGATTTGATTGGATCTACCCTAGGAGCCAAGAATCTGAGCCTATGGCTAATAAGGACACCTCTTTGAGCTTGGAATCTGAGACTAGGTTAGACCAAGGTCAAGTTGATAACTCCATGAATCATGATTTATTCAGTGGTGAAATCATGATCATGAATCAGGTTTAGAAATTGATTATCACAAATTCTCCGATGATTTCAAATCATACTCCAATTTCGGAGAACCTTTATTTCCTGACGATTACGAGCTAGTTTATGACCTCAATATCCATGATCTGTTCTTTGACTCTAATTTTGAGGTCAATGATTTGAACCTCAAAGCTGCCATATCCATCACATAGCCTTTCAAAACCCGATCCCAACCTCGACCCATCACTGGAATCAATTTTTACTCTGACTCACCTCTTTCTGATCCGGTTGATTCACCTCCATCTTTTGATCGGGAATCGAACACTAATCAGACCGATAAACACATCTTATCCTTCTCTGATCCCATCAATAGGGTTCCTACATTTTTCACAGATCAATTATCCTTTGAGGACCCCTACTCTGATCAGGCTGAACCAATTCAGCCAAACCCTAGATTCACATTTCCATATCTTTTTGAGCCACATAGTATCTGGTGGGCTCCACACCTATTGATACATATCCACCTACCCACCAGACTGATTGGGTTTAGTCTACATCTTCAACATGTTGACCTGAACAAGCACCTGATTAGACCAACCAAGCTACTCATCAAGGTGCTTGTTCTACAAATTCCTCCGATTTGACCACCCATTCTCCTTGATCACCTTCTACTCGACTGAAGGCATCAAATTTAGTGCTTAACGAGAGGCAACCCGTCATTCCAAAAACCTCAGACCCTTCTGATCATCTTTCTGAGGTACACTCCTATTACACTTTAGGGTTCAACTTTAAAATAGCCAACTCCACCTTTGGTACCTGTATCAAAGCCTGAAATCATCCACAACAGTCTGTAATTCCCTACGGGAGGGGGTAAGATATGCATGATGTAAAAACATGCGGAATAAATAAGATAATAATCTCACAAATAAAGCAATCACACAAGACACAAGTAATTTTTAGGTGGAAACTCAAACTGGGTGAAAACCACCACCTAACTCTCTTGAGTTAGGATTTTTCGATCGATCGAGTCAATCAAATCCACTATACGAGTCACTTAAATGAGGGTAACTCAACCTCAGTACAACCATGCTACAAGTACGAGGGTAGCATTCCTCAACCCCTCTTCTTCACAATAAGGATCTTGTCTCTCGATGGAGATAGGAATTCGCAAAACAAATACCCAACTCAAAGAACAATAAAGAGTACAACAATCCTATAGAGCCACAAATATTAAAACCTAGCTTCTATAGGAGTTAGGAAACTTCCCTTTGGTGGAAGTGCATCGATGTGATGACCCGGATGCGTTAACCATGCGGCGGCACAACAGCTCTCTCGTAATGCGGAAGGAGAGTGGGTCACGATGGCGATGAAGCTCTCTTGATGTGGAACTAGGCTTTCAGAGCTAGAGCTTCTTCTAGAGTGAATTGACACAATGAGTGGAAAAATTCTTGAAAGGTGTCTTTGCAAGGCAAGGGTCATCTTCTATTTTTAGAGGGCCTAGGAAAACTTTGAAAGGCCTTAGAAGGCTTCCATAACCATTAAAATTGAATCCAAGGCAAAATAAGTCGTAATCAGAATCATAAATGATTCTGACAGGGTCATCAGACATCTAGTCCAGGATCAGACATCTAGAAAACTAGTTTAAGACGTTTAGGAACTAACTCAAACGTCTGATTCTAAGCGAGTTTCCTTCCTGACTTGGTTCAGACATAAATAGGGTTCTAGTGTAAGGCCATCAGACAATGTACAGGACGTCTGAAAACCTATTATACTACGGGAATGGATTCCAAAGATAGGTTAATGGGTAGAAAATCTGACAAAGGTGATTTTGGCTCACAACAAGACTCAAGGATCACATATCAGATGTTTGGGGTCCTCTACGAACGTCTGATTGAAGCCTAACGATTATTTTCCTCAACGTTTACTTTGTTAGCCAACATTACACTAATTGGATGTCTGGCACAACCATCAGATGTCTTGTAAGACATCTGGACTAAGGTTTGGTCATCTGATTTCATCAAACAGAACCTACTAAGTCCAGCCTAAGTTATTGGACATCTGAGTCAATAGTCAGACATCTTAAAAGTCACTATCAGACATCTGATTTCCATATTAGACGTCTGATTAAGCTGTCAGAACCCTATTTTGATTTTCTAAGTTCTCTACAGAAAACCTAAGTATCCTAAGGTTGTGCAGGTGTTCCTAGGACTACTTTAAGGGTTCATTGAGGCTCTTTAACAAGTAATCTAAGAAAGATAAAGAGCAACAAAAGAAATAAAGACAAAATACAATGAATAAGGGAAATCTATCATATTCTTCATCTACTTCCTTCTTCAAGCTTTCGTTCCTCGCGAAGCTTCTCCTTCTCCGTCAAGCTCCTCCAATCTGCCATGGATGCGAGCTCGAACTTTGTCTAAACACGTCTTCATTTGCAATTAATGTGAAATCTAAGACTTTAAATGCAAATGTTAAATAACACGTGTTTTGTTATCATCAAAATAAACGATTGTGGTGCTCTAGCACCAACACAATCATCCTGACCCATTCACCCACCCTTTGACCCTACTCTAAATCTTAAACAAAGCTGAATTTGTACCCACCTGGTTTACAATGAGGACATTGCAAAACTTAGGCATGACGGAGTGTTAAAGTGCAAATAAATGGAAATTCAATTGGCTGAGGGGTTCTCACAAAAAAATACATCTTTCTAGAAAAAAATGAGAAAGGGGAGGAAAATTTTGATAAATGATTGGAAATCTTTCTTGATGAGAAGAGCAAACACAAATGTCAAAAGGAGCAAAATACAAAAAAAAATGATAGTCATAGTGATTGATTATGGGATTTACTTAAGTTCTAAGCTAAATCAAAACAATGATTAAGTCCTGAAGTGCTAAAGATAGAGATTAGTAATGAGTGCTATTCTTAGGCCTCTTGGGCTTATTGTAGGGCCTAAACACTCATGCATTCGTTAAGATCCGGAGTAGTCAAGAGGTTGCGGAAAGTGCGATGCTGATGTAATAGGTATAAGGCTTAGGGATTATTCAGCCCTGTTCCTGCGTTTTGGTTTGCGGGACTTGGTAACCTAGGCACTCAAAATCCACACAGCAGTCTGGTTTAGTGCGCTTAACGAAGAAATAATGCCAAAAGTGTTCTGTTCTAAAAAGTCATCTCGAAGATCCAGCTTAGGAGCAACTCGAAAATAGAAATTGATTGGACGAGTTCCAGATGCAAAGAGGTGGAATGAAAAATACTCCCCTTGAAAATGCATATTAACATATTGTCTCCTTGGTTCTTGTCTCATAGGATATCTAAATATCTACCAGGGGCATGTACGCACCTTGTGCTGATTCAGGTGCCATAGACAGGATTATTCCAAAATGTCGATCGCTAGGGTCTAAATTTAGCTACAGAACGCCATAGGCGACACTATCTCTAAATGTCAAAAGCTAGGAGTTTTGGGGGTTTCCATAGGAGGTGTTATCCCAAAGCGTCAACAGCCAGGGACCCTTTGAGGTTTGATGGTGGGGACAAAAAATTTGATACAAACCATGTATAGTGTCAATTCAAGGCTAGATTTAGGGAAATATAAAAAAATGAAAGAAAAGTCTCACAATGAAAAAATCCCTCTATCTCTCTTATCAAAACACATTAGCAAACTAAACCTAGACTCAATATGTCTAATGCATGGGTGCTTTAACCACTGGATCAACGAACCTCTGGCCAGCTTTTGTGAGCCATAGAAACCTTCGCAGTAGACCCAGGCTAAAGCTGGCCAGGTTTGGATCTTGGCTGGAACTTGAGTACTTCTAGGCCTATTGTTGGCATTCAACTCTAATTTCTAGAAAAGTGGCACAAATCAGGCATCTGAACAACAAAGCATGGTCTAAAGATTTAATTCTTTTCATAAGATTTTACTAGGGACTAGCAAAAGTTAGGTATGGGGAAATGATGGTAACACCATCATTCACCATAACTAGCACGAATTAATTGGAATCAAATGAGAAATGCTCATGAATGACCACCTGAAGACCATAATTCCACATAAATCCATTCTGACTAGAGAATAATAAATTAGGGTTAATTCTATAGTTTTAACATCACATCATGCTGAATCCAGAGTAACCACGGAGTCACCCAGTGGTTAATCTAAGGTCAATTGAGCATTAAAGTCCAAAAAGTTGGTCAACACAAACAAAAATAGGGTTTCGCGCATTTCAAGAACAACAATAGTACATAAAACCTTAATTTCAGACCTGCTTAAATTGAAGAGGTTCTGATCAGGATAAAATTCATCTAAACCTCTTAAAATTCATAGAAAAATATTCTAAAAGCCTTGGTACCCTTGGTTTGATCATCTAAACACATTTTGACCTAAAATAGAGCTTCATACTGGATTCTACCATAATTTGGGCTTCTATGCAAATTGCCCATTCAAATGTGGTCAAAACTGAAATCCAACACCATTAGATTCCTTAGGTCCAAACTAGGTTAAGGCTAAAATTTGGGCCCAATCAGAGTCCATCTTGACCAAGTTTGCAATTTAGTCCCTAAGATATCTCTTTCTCTCACTTAAACCCCTAACTTTCAATTTTATTACAAATAGGTCCCCAACTTTGTGTCTCTTTCACGGTTTGGTCCTTTCCGCCATTGTTAGGTCAACTGACATAAGAACCTTCTTTGATCGAACCAAAACATCATCAAACTTACACCAAATTCCACCAAATTTGGTGGGATTGGTGTTCACATTACAAGGAATCAATTGATCAGGATCTTGGATCCTAATTTGCATTCTAGAGCTCAGGAGAAGCTCTTGAAATCTGCAATGAATCCCAAAGCAAATCGTGATGATTCTTCTTGATTGAGGCACATTCAAGCTCTATATAATCTTACCCATCTCCTAGCAACTTCCCTAGTCCGGTTTGGCCCAAAATTCTTCTTCCTTCTCTTCCTCCGGCCACCTCCGCCTTGACTCCAACGAGCTCCTCAATCTCCATCGTTGCCCTCTGCCACGTACAATAGGCAGAGGGAACATCTTCCCCAACTTCATCTGCGTCTAGTGCACATTAGCTAGAGCCACCTACCCTCTTCCTCCTCACCATCTCTCCCACCAGAGAATTCACCATCTCCAGTATCGGTCAATCACAGTCAATGCTATTCTTCCCCTTTCATCCCTTACATTAGGTCAATCTCTCCCTCTCCTTCTTTAGGTTAGAATCAACCCATTCCCAATCCAATTCAACTGCCATCCATATGCCTTCCCCCTCATCTACTCCAACACCGGTCGCACCTCTGGCGAGGCCATGAGACCACCACACGTATCCGAACACCTCGCTACCACTTTCATAAGCTCTACCATACACCATAGAACAAAAGCCCTAACTTTATTCGGGCCTTCTCTCACCCAAACACCTGGCTGGAGAACCTATCCATCCACTAGTCATCTCTTCACCCTCTGGCCACCATAGACCTCCATCCACCAAATCTCCATCACCAATGCACTCCTCGCACCACGGAGAGTCTTCTGAACTTTCTAACCTGAGCTCTTAGCTTGTTTTCATGTTTCAGGTACCTTCGCTGGAGCTTTGCCATAGCCAACGTCATCCCCACCTTCGTCCGCCCTACTACGGCCATGCTACTACCCAGCTCCACTTCGAGAAGCTGCGAACTCATTTCTTGTTTTCGAGCACTTTACAAATTTAAATGTTGTAGTGATTTTCATCACTATACTACAACGCGATACATACTTTAAATGACGACTCTCGCATTGCAACAGGTGGTAGGTCTAATGGAAAGAAAGAGGGAGAGAAGTTAGTGTGATGAAGGGTGGGTGAAGTTAGTGTGGATGGGTCAAGTGTAAAATCAGGAAGAATTCAAGAATGAAGGTCAAACCCTAATTGATCTGAAATGTCTTTGACCACATAATCATATTCAGAATATTAATCAATAAAATCTAGATCAATGGTGGTGAAAGTAGAGTAGGAATTGATCAACATAGATTTCTCAATTACTAATTCCATTTTGTTATCCGCATCCTCAAAAAATTCATAATCAATGGACTTTCTGGATGCTTGGAAAATATCTAATGAGATAGTCTAGTTACCGCAACTTATATCCATTTTTCCTGAATGACAATTGATATTAACTTTTGCAATAACCATAAAAGGTCTTCCAAGGATGACAAGGGCATTTGTGAGAGCCTCAGGTACCTCTACATCGAGGGCCAGAAAATCAACTGAAAATAGATAATTCTAGACCTTGATAATAATATCCTTGACAATTCCCCATGGTTGAATGGTAGATCGGTCTGCCAATTGAAATTGAACCTTAATAGGTTTTAATTCATCGAATTGAAATTCCTCTAATAAGACTAGGGGGATGAGATTAATGAAGGCACCTAAGTCGAGAGGGGTGAGATAAAAGGTGTTGTCATTTATGACAATTGAAATAAGTGGTACGCCCAGGTCCATTTTCGTGAGAAGTAGCTTGCTCTATACAAATGAGGTCACTGTCTTAGAAAGGACCACCCTTCCTAGATTCTGGGCCTGCCGCTTTGGAGTACATATTTCTTTCAAAAAATGAGCATAGGCAGGGATGGCATCTACAAGGGGGATGCTAGTCTCAACTTGCCTAATAAGTCCAAAAGATCTTGGTGAGAGGGCTCTGATTTCTTTCTCTTAGAAGGATTGGATTGCAATGCTTGAGGGTAGGGAATAGGATTTGAACCTTGTGTTTTTGGTGTGTCTTTTTCTTCTTCCTGGTTGGGGTTAGGAGAGTCAATTTGCATAAGTTGAGAGTGGGTTTCATCCATTTGCTGTGAAGGCCCTAAATCAATGGTGGTTTTCCTACTCCTCAATGTAGGGCCTATTGTTAATAGAAACTTGGTTGGTGCTAAGGTATCGGGTTAATGGGAGGCTGATTAGTGTGGTTCTAATTTTGATTTCCACCCGGATATTGGTTCCTTTGATTGATAGGGATGGGTATGGGCTGGGATGGAAAATGTCCTGCAGGTCTCTGGGTTGGAGTAACCACAACTTGATTATGGAGATTGTTAATAACACAGGTTACCTCCGACATCTTGCTTTGCATTCCCTGTAGGATTTTCATCATTTGGGCATTGGTGTCTTCTTGGGATGGCCCAGGTTGATAGAAAGTCTGATTTGAACCATAACCTCCAAATAGGTTTTGTTGTTGGTCAGGAACCAGATTGGTCCAGGAGTGACTCGGGTAATTCCTCCAAGTAGAGAAATTTTTAAATTGTTCCTAAAGGGTGGAGATATTTTTAGTGGGGCTCTGATTTAGACATGTAAAATTCTCCAATGAACCATAAAAAGCCTCAGAATATTGATTATACTCAGCAGGGGCAGTATTTAATTTATGTAGATTTTCTCTCTTGAGGATGATAGGTGGAGTTAGATGTGAAGCCTGTGGAGCTTAGGTAGTTGTGGCAAGTCTCCCTTGGTTGGCTAGGTTTATTATAGCCCTAGTCAATTGTTGTTGATTGTAACTGTGCCACCTGCTCATCTATCATGGAGTAGAGATTAGGCGAGGGGGCTTGATTAGGTAGCTCCAAGGCGGGTAGATGGGGGATGGAAAAATCAGCATGTGAGTTAGGTTGTGGGTTAGAGGACCTATTTTGTTTTTCCATTTCATTTAGGATGCAAGTGGGAGGAAGAATGCGGAAAAAGAGGTCTTTTATGGGGGAAAAATCAAGTGATCCCTCCAAGTGTGTAGTTTGGGACTGTCGCCTATGCATATAATGGAAGAAATGGTGAGGAGAGGAGGGAAAGATGAGAAGAAGTGTGCAATCAATCAACAAAATTCGAAGCCTAGTCTTAAGGTTGACTCCTTAAAACCTAAGACTTCGGAATCCAGAAAAGTAAGAAACCACTAATTGAACCCCCTTCCTAAAATCAACTTGGTTAGACTAAAGAGGTGGCTTGGGCCCAAGCATGTGCTGGGAAAATCACCAGGGGCTTGTATAAACCCGTACACATCGTTTGACTTCCCTCTTAGCCTGACACCACGTTTAATTAAGGGGATTGAGATAATTAGAGGTAACTTAAATTTCAGATATCAAGCCTAAGATGAAATGAAGTCCTTAGTGGTAAAATGACTACCAATTTTAATTTAGGCTTAGGAACTTAAGTGCACAAGGAATGTGATGGGCATTAATTGGGGTAATGCCCTTTTTTTGTGTGTGTGTAAATTGGGTGGGAAGTGGTATCTAAGTCAAATCAATAGTGTTTGCAAAGGAATTTTTTTGTTGAAGTGTTTTAGGGTTTTGATTAAGATTTAATGTCTTTTAAGATTCTCTCTTATTAATGATTCAAACAAGATTTTGATGTTCCACAAAATAATAACAAACAAGTTGTTGGTGGAAGTAAATTCCTTTAAAATTGATGTAACTAAGAGAGAAAATCAAAAACCCTAAAGTTGGAATTCCTACTTATGCAACTCCTAAAAATGAATCTCTTTTTAAAATCTTTTTAGGTGATAGTCTAAATAAGACAAAAAAAACACCACCACCAGATAGTAAATCAAACAAGGAATCCAAAAATAATTTTTTTGACATTTTATAAAATTATTTGATATTTGTTTGGAATTTTTCTTCTTACTGGTGTAAAGAGTTAGAAATGATAGATTTGGGGAATTGATTCTCTAGAGAACTCAAATGGTTTAAAAATTTTTTGAAAATTTTATATGATGTAGATAATTTAATAAGGTTTCTAGAAATATATTCCCAAATCTGATGAGTATACAAATTTATCAAATTCACGAATAATAAGGAAATAGTAAGAAAACAAGGTCTGACCCCTATTCCGTCCATGAATTTTTTAATTTTTTCTATTCAACAAAATTTCTTGAAGATTGGACTTAAGGTTTCCAACTCAAAAGGGCTTCCTTGGGTGAAATTTGGTGAATTTAGGAAGCTTCTAAGTGCCCAAACTTGATTTTTGAATGTTAAGACAGAAGTCTAAATTTTCAAAAATCAGACTCCAATAAGGTAAAGGTGGTGAAAAAATGAAGCAAACAAGCAACATAAAGAGTTTTAGGGTTCCACCAACCTTAATTTTTCTTGTTTTTTATTTTATTTTTTAAATTTAAAGATTATTTTAAGAGATTTTGATGATGATACAAGATATGGCCGGTAGTACTAACCTGAAATACGTGGGAAGACAAGTTCACTTGAAGTTACCCGCTCCAAGCGAATATGAATCCTGCTCCCACTCTTGATTCACACCTTGAATCAAAACAAACAAAATTTCGTGAAGACCAAGCAAGCAAGAGAGATATTAATGATGTGATTAAGCTGTGCTTCCCCAGCAACGGCACTAAAAGGTGATACGAATTTTACGTAATTTGTTAATGATGTGAAATAGTGTCACTGTATACATAAATCCGCAATCAACTTTTATAATTTATAATACCTAGATAGTGGAGTATCTAGGGTCGTCCAAGGAGTCCAATTCTTTAATCACATGAAGTTCTCTCTGATGCCTCTCAAATCCGCACTTGTCTTTTTGTATTTTTTATTTTTGTTGCTTTTAGGGTTTTCAGAAACAATTGGGTTTTTTATGCGAAGATTAACTATGCTAAAACTATGCCTAAGTGACAATAATGAAACCTTCTCTTCTAAGCTCACCCTAGGCAAGTACACCTAGGGTAATTAGAAGAGAAGGGGTGAGGTGCACTAAGCTACTTAAAAGAATGAAAACACACTAACAAAAAAAAAATAGAAATTGGAAGGCAAATTGAAATTTTGTATTGCTAGTAAATGGAGCACGTGTTGAGGAATGCTTCCTAACAAAAATTGAAGAACTAAACTAGCTAATACAAAGATAAAATAAAGATGAAGAAGAGAGGGATCCTCCAGTAGAAACTTAAAGAAATCCTTTCTCCAACTGCAGCTACTCGCAGTTGAAAAGAACTTCTCTTTGGCTTCTTCTTTCAAGTTGTCCTCCTCCAAGACTCCTCCAAGGGTGGATATCCACCACCCTTGTTCCTCCTCTTGCCTGGCCATCCCCCTAGATGAAGGCTTCCTCCTTGGCATGGCACAAGGGAGAAGAAGAATGAGAAAGAAGGCACCAAGGGGGTGGGTAGGGTGTCCCCTTGATCTTCTTCTCTTCTTCTTCTTTCTTGGCCTTAGGTGTAGGTGGTGTAGGTGGAATATACAAAGGGGGAAGATGGGATTATGGTGGTGGTTAAGGGGGGGAGATATAGGAATGGAGGAGGGGGTTGGCATGACCTTTGGATGTAGGGTTAGGATTTAATGGTGGAGGTAGTTAGGTGATCCTATGGCCACCAAGAGTTGGCTCCATCACAAGGGTTGTGGGAGGTGGTGGTTATGGGTGGAATCCACCCTTTGGTGGTTGTTCATGGGTGTAAGGGTGCATGCTTTTGGTGCCAAAGGGGGGTAAGTCCTAGAAGGGTTGGTTTTAGAGGGTAAAAGGATGGTGGAGATGGCTTGGAAGGTGATGTGTAGGGTTAAGATTGCCCCCTTGTTTTGGCACCAAAACCAATGGTTGTTATAGTGGGTTGGTGCCACTTTTAGTGGTGGCTTTTGGTGGTGGTTGACTAGTGAAGGGATGTGTAGTGGTGGAGCCAACATGAAGTGGAAGTGGAGGTAGCTTAGGTGGAGCTAGGGTTAGGTATATTTGGTGGGCTTAGGTTAGTGGGTTTTAGGCTTAGGTAAGTGGGTTAGGTGGGACTAGCTAACCTAAGCTACCTTAGCCCGTAGGGAGTAGGGTAGAGAGGTAGAGGGAGATAGGGTTTTGAGGGAGAGTAGTTGGATGAAGTTGTCTTGAGCTGCACTGGAGTTGGTGGCTGCTGAAGAGAACTACAAGGAGCTACCTTAGCTAGCTTAGCTTGCTAGTTCTTTGCTAGCTGCTAAACCAAGCTAAGATGAGCTAGCTTCTATTGATATGAGCTGAGATGAGCTGGGTCTAGTCTTCCTAGAGAATACCTAGCTACCTGTGGTAGCTAGCTTAGTTAAGTAGCTCAACTTAACTAAGTTGAGTTGAGTTAAGCCTCCGAAAGCTGGACTTGAGCTAGCCTGAGCTGGTTGAGGTCATCTTCAACTGACCAAGTCTAGCTAGTAACTAGTCCTAATCAGTTTGAGCTTCCAGTGAACTGTTCTAAATTGAAGGAGCTGAAATGGAGCTAGGATCGACTATCTTGAGCTAGTTTGAGCTGCCATCCAACTGAGGTGAGTTAAATGGAGCTAAGGTGAACTAGGTAGAGCTACCATTCAGCTGAGATGAGCTGAATGGATCTAGGGATGAGTTGATCTACCTAGAAGGAGCTAGGATCCAGTTGGGATGAGCTGGATTTGGCTGAGATCCAGTTGATTGATGCTTGTCCTTCATCCAACTAGAAGGAGCTGGGATCCAATTGGGATGAGTTGGATTTGGCTGAGATCCAGTTGATTGATGCTTGTCCTTCATCTTCTGCCTTCCTAAGTGACAAGGTATGCGGGATCTAAGTTTCTATCTATCCCTGACACTCAAGTAAACACATCAAAAATACAACTAAAATGCAATGCATGCCTAACCTAGGTAAACGCCTAAATACAGCCCAAAAATCCATTTATGGAATTAAAACCCTAAGAGCTAGATTAGTTTTAGGGCATAAGAATGATGATAAACTAACGTTTGTCACTAGTTCTTTGTTGATAGGTAAGCTAGGTAGGGTTCAACTGAACGGAGCTAACTTCAGCTTGTTTGGAGCTGAGGTGAGCTAGAGTTGAGCAACCTGAAGACTCCTTAGCTTGCTTAGTTAACTAGTTCTCAACTTTTAGCTAAGCTTGAAGGAGTTGAGCTAAGTTGGGCTTCTTGAGCTAGAGGTAAGCTGTCCTGAACAACAATTCAACTGGTTGATGACTCTTCAACTAGCTTAGCTAGCTAATTCAAGACTAGTATCTAAGCTCCATGGAATTGAGCTACCATGAGTTGGAACGAGCTTAAGATGCGCTAGATCCAGCTAAGATGAGCTGTAATGAGATAGGATCCAACTTAGATGAGCTGGAATGAGCTATGATCTAGCTGGAATGAACTTCTATCTTCTTCTTGGGTTTGCACCTTTCACATTACAAGGGTTTAGGTGATTTTTACTATATTCTCATCCCTGGCAAACAAATGGAACACATAATAACATGAAATGATGCTAATGCTTGCCTAAACCCTAGAATGCATGAAATGATAAATGCAACCCAGTACCATAATGTAATGTAGAAAACCTAGGAGCTAGATGTGATTTTTAGCACTGGTGTTTATAAGTTGGACCTAATGTTCTCCTGTACTACATAAGCATCCTCATAAGGTGAGGATGAAGAGAAACAAGACACGGAAAAACTGGGATCAAAGGCCCCAGTTTGTAACCAATAGGGTTTCAAGAAGTGCTGGCTAAAAGGTTGAGCCTATTCGAGTTGGTTCACAAACTCTCACCCTGTAGGAACTTATGAAGAAT
The DNA here is from genome assembly GCA_037157565.1 of Thalassia testudinum. Lineage (NCBI taxonomy): Eukaryota > Viridiplantae > Streptophyta > Magnoliopsida > Alismatales > Hydrocharitaceae > Thalassia > Thalassia testudinum. Next base: position 121,006,083 of record JAZHRO010000014.1, on the reverse strand, counting down.
ATAATCCCAAGCTCTAGGATTGAGTGGATCTAGAAATATTAGAGTTTCGGACCATCCACTCTTCCATTCCCTTAGCAACTAGATCCATCTTATCTAATTTATTGTGGATCAATTCCATATTAAATGTTTGAGAATCTTGAACCTCATTGGCATTTGATTTGGTTTGTTGGAATCACTTGAAGGTTTCCATGGAGGTGCATTTATAGAGTTTTCACTCATTTCCTCGAACCAATCATACGTTCTATCTGTGTCTTTGTTGAGGAAATTGCCTCTACAAGAAGCGTTCACATGATTACAGAGTTGATCAATCAACCCGTGATAGAAAATCTGTACAGGATACCATTTAGGCAGCTTGTGGTGTCGACACTTCTGCAACAGATCCTGGAATCGCTCCCATGCTCCATGAAATGGTTCCCTTGGCCACTAAGCGAAAGTAGTAATCACCTATCGCAGAGCATTGGTTCTTCCAATTGGGAAGAATTTCTTTAGGAAGACCGATTTCAATTTTGTCCAGGTAGCAATCGGTCTTCCAATGGTACAGTACCAATGTGCGACCTTGTCCCTGAGTGAATGGGGTAAAAGCCTCATGAGCATCTGTTCCTCATATGCGTGCCACGATTTGGTGGTCTGAATCAAAGTGGTCAAAGCCTCCAAATGTTGGAATGGTTCTTCTAGGCCAAGCTGTGAAAGTATTTAATCAAACTCAAAACCTAGGGCTTGATCTCAACATCGCCAACGGGAATCACAACGTCGAGACGATCCCCATGGTTTGAAGGATCATAAAAATCCTTCAAGGGCCGAACACCCTGACCATTCATTTGCTAGAACCATTCTTGCATCTATCGCAATTGGTCCAATTATCTTTGAATCAGCTCCTACTGGTTCAAAGGTAGGGGAGGTGGTTGTAGGTTATCCATGGGATTTTCTTGGCTAAAAACTCAACCTACACCTACGCAAATGGTCTAAAGGTCCTTCCAATCGAGGATTCAGTGGCCTCCTTTAAAGCAAGCATCGAAAGGAGGTCGGAAGGAAGAGAAAAGAAGCTCTGCAATACAAGCAAACAACCCTATCCTTAGGTAGGGAAGCCTAAAGAACTACAAACTCTCAAAACCTATCGTATGATTAAAAATGATTTAGTCTACTCTCCAGTCAATCCAACCAATTAAAGGAATGAATTAGGGCGAAGGTTCTTCCCTTGGCTTTCACCTTAGGTTCCTTTGATACCCACCAACTACAGTCATTTGACAGTACTCCTCTAGCTAGACATCAGATGAATCAATAAGAGTAGGTTAATCATAAACAACCTTAATCTGAGCCCCAAAGAGTGAGAGTCCAGTCCTTAAGGATAACATCTACTTGATTTTAATTAAGCTCAGGATTGAATGTGATCTAGAATGTGATGGGCCCTTTTAATGGGTTGTGCCCTTAAAACTCAATTTTGTTGTGTGTGCCTACACAACCAGGGTTTTCAAGCAAGATTATCATGGATGTGGTGTATTTTAGAGTTCAAATCTTGCTTAGTAGTTTTTAGGGTTCAACTTTAGGTCTATTCAATCAAGTTTTGTGCGGCAAACCACGTTTTGAAAGCATTGGTGAAGATGTAGTCCTTTAAAAATCAAAATAATGTGGAGTGTCTGGTTTAAACCCTAAGAATTGAATCCTACAAAGTAGCTACTAGATGAATTAATTTTAACTTAAGTGGTACGGCCCAAAAAAATGAATCAATTAGACCTTTCACACCACTAATTAAGGCACAAAAAATAATCTTAGTCACTAATGTGTGTAATCAATTCATCTGTACTGGGTCCGTAAATCAAATTCCCTGTTAGTGACTAAATCATATAAGAGTGGTGCATCTTAGATGGAGAAATTGTGGGTGTTAAAGTGTGCAAATTTCATATAAATCCCACAATCAGAGAAGAAGAAATTTTTATTTTGTATTTTTTGTATAATATCTGTGGGTGGGTGAGTAGAGTATAGTGACAAACAAACAGAATCTAACCTAGGGTTGATGTGAACACCTAAATTGATTCAGAATTGAGTTATTTATGTGATGAAATGAAACTAGTCGGTGAGGAAGTGGAGACGGGCATACAAAACTTATACCAGCACGTTAGTCCAATCTATACTGCTTTGGCTCGCCTTGGAAGAGTACCTGCAATCATGTAAGAGAGGAGAAAAGTGAGATAAAAGTTAAGAGCAGGAAACACGGAAAAAAAAATCAAAGATCGTTGCCTCCCAGGCAACAGTGCCACAGAGATGAACGAGAAATTTCCTGAGAAAAATTGAGGTTGGGAAAATCAAGTCATCGTAGTCGCAAAAATCCACTTATCAAATAAAATTACCGAAACTCAGGTGAGACCTGTGTCGAACACGAGGAGACAAATGTTTGATTTAGAAAAATCGTGTTTGTTTTATTTCTTTTTGGTATTTTATGGCTATATAATTTTTTTAGGTAATCTTTTAGGGTAGAAATCATATCAGAATAAGCTATTCTACACTACCTTACTTGCAGAATAAGAGAGAGAAATATAGAGAGAGATAGAGAGAGAGAATAATTCTAACTAAATGGTTAAACAAGTGTTTGATTACATAATATAATGCAGGAAAATAAATTTAAATGAAAGCAGTAAAAGATAGAGAGAGATGAGAAAATCCTCCTCGTCGGCTACTTGGAGAATAAGTCGGTCGAACAATGCCTGGAAGATGGAGAACAGAGATGGAGGAGGGAGGACGAAACTTGGACAAAAGGAAGTTGAGGCAAAGTGTCGTCGTTGTAGGATCCGCTTCCAGAATGGAGGTAAGAGGATGACCACAGGCGCTCCACAATGGGATGAGAAAGAGGAAGTTACAAAATTATTTTCTATTATAATGCAGAATCGCATGCTTGGGAAAAACTCTAAAGTGGCTCTTGAAGCTTTAGAGAGGGTAAGAATGGAGAAGAAAGGGATAAGGAAGGAGAGGGGTCATGGCTATTTATATGTAGTGAAAATGGGTCTATTAAATCATTTGGCCGACCAAGCATCCAATGTTGCACACAAAACACGCTTCCGGGTGTGGTGCACATGTGTACAGTGCATCCCCGCCAGGCCACCGCATGTGTAGTGTGCATGCTCGTGTACACATAGCTGGTGTCACGCACGAAGCTTCATTAGCCATTAGATAAGATCTAACGCCCCAAATCGCGCCCCCCATGTTTCTTAAATCACATCTGACGTGCGCTCGTATTCGCTGGCGCCACGTGGTGCCTCCAACGTCGATTGATCATGATCGAGCGGTGCCTATTGCACGCACTTCGCTCGTTAAGGAGATGAGGACTCTGCATTGTGCGATGTGGCTCCATCGCCACTATATGTGCTTGATCGAACGTCTCTATTTCTAATTCATGCACTTTGAGGAGAGGGTGCGGGGTAAGTTTTGAACCTGCACCCCCTCTTTGAGAGAGCAGGATCATTCCCACTACATTGCGAAGAAGGATGCTAGATGTGTGCCATTAGATCGTCGATCCAATGGGTCACATTGCTTAAGGAATGCTGCTTTCGATCTGTGAGTGCGGCTAGGCAGAGAGATGTCAATTTTAGGAGGTATGCCCCTCAGAATGTATAAACACAGTGCACCTTAATCTCAGCCATTGGATCTTGATCTAGTAGTTGAGATCAAAGGGTTGGGGTATGTTAACACTGAATGGCTGGCAGCAGGTGGCTACGATGGTGCCACATGGTGCCATCTGGGCCATCCACCTTATTTCCTTCATAGTTGACGCTACAGATGTCAGAGTGGATCGATTTTCATGCCATTAGACTATGATCGTTGACTCAAATCCATCTGTACAGTCGGATTTTTTATTTGAGGCCCGGATTTGCACCATCTTGTCCCCCTGGGCATCGAACTTCCTTGGGCTACATATGATGCTATAGAGGTCCAGTCAGGGTGATTTCAAAGGCATTGGACTCTGATCGTCACCCTGATTAGATCCGTATGATTAGATATTCAATCTGAGGCTCCAAAATACATCGCCTTCTCCCCTAACCTCAAAAATAAGAAAATTAATGTACAAATTATACAATCTATTCTAAATGTGTAATGATATATGTTATGCACTATTTATAATGCTGGATGCTTCTATGAGCCTAGGAACACGCATAAATAGGCAATTTAACCTAAATAAATGTGTCTACACCAATTAGCGAAGCCGGCTAGGAATTAGGGAGTGGGTTGAACTATATTTGTTTGTTGCTCCCGTGTGCGATTCTGGTTAACCCTATTGAAGTTTCTAGGGTTAGGGACGGGTTGGGAGGGAAACATCCCATGCTGTCTAGAATCTACAAGTTGGTCTAGGCATCCCGTTAACTCGATCCTCAATTGATTCATCTCTTCTTTGTGTCTCAAATTTATTTTTCTCACTTCTTTGAGGACCATACTCAATTCATTGGGCTGGCCATCTTAGGTAGGCTGAGGCTGGTATTGGCGAAGTTACTGTTGTGTATAGCTATTAGGTTGCCCATTGTTATTTTGCTTAACTGGGTTAGGACCCTAGGTAGGCTTCTAACTCGACCAACCAAAGTTAGGATTGTTAATCCAACCAGTGTTGTTGGTATTCGAGTACGAGTCATTCCTACTATAACCTTAGATCGCGTTAATATGCTCAGAATAATTAGGCATCAGGTTACCTAATTTAGGATTTGAGCACATCAAAGTCCCTCCTTAGTAGCCAAAAATAGAAAGGTCCAAGTACAGTTGGCTCAAGGGTTGAGCCATGAGCAGGTCAAATTTATTGTGAATTCCTAATCTAAAGGAGGTGGGAGTTGGGTGCAAGGTAAAGATTTCCCTTAGGTAATGATGGGATTTACATAGGAAATTGTACCTAACGGGTTCCTACTTTTCAACAAATTATCCAATCTATCCAACTTCTTGTCGAGATTCTCCACATTTTTTCCCACCAATTCCACCTTATCCAGTCGTTTGGCAATAATCTCTAGATCACACAGAGGCATTGTTGAGGGAGTTTTTACTCATTCTCAAATAATTCAAAGGTTCCTTCAGCATCCTTACTTAGGAAATTACCCACGCATGCCGCATCTTCAAAATTATTAAGGTTGTCACTCAACACATAATAGAAGATACGGGGCAAGTGCCACCTAGGAATACCATGGTGGGGACATTTCCTAGTAAGATCATTAAATCTCTCCCATGCCTCATGAAGTTCTTCCTCAAGATTTTGCTTAAAAGTGGTTATGTCACATCTAAGAGCATTAGTTTTTCCTAGAGGAAAGAATTTTTTAAAGAAAGTGCATCTCAAATCTTCCCAAGTTAGGATAAGTCTACCTATAATCCTTAATCATCGAGCAGCTTTGTCTTTTAAAGAAAATGGGAACATTTTCATTATTATGGTATCTTCATCCGTGTTCCTAGGTCCAAAGGTTATTCCTATATGTAAAAGTTCTTCAAGGTGATGGAAGAGATCATCAGAGTTGTGACTATGGAAGTGGGGAATGAGAATAATGATTTATGGTTTGAGTTCAAAATCATCCCCATTAAGAGGTACCCTAACAAAAGGTTCAGGTTGGGCATTAAGAGGATTATAGAAATCTCTGAGAGGCTGGTCAGCTCTCCCATTTTGGATTCGGTTCAGGGCTTGTACAATGGTTTGCATTTGACGATCTTGATGTTTGCCCTGCTTATTCTTTGTCTTTGGAGGTTAGCAATTATATCTAGGTTTTGCTCCTCCTCCTCAATCATTTCTTCCTCATGGTGACTAGTCATGGGAATAGATTCAAATTCAGAAAAATCAAGTCTTCTCTTAAGATCTCTCTAGATGTGGTACCAAAATAGGTTTCTAAGATCTTTTACCGTTCATGCACTAGAAGAAAGTTAATAGATGAGGGAGAGAAGACAGATGAGAGAATCCTCAAGCAATCAAACAAAATATGTCTTAAGGTGTAGCCTTAGATGACCTAAGTCACTAAAGTATAACATCACCCCACGACAAATTTAGTGTTGTCCATAAACAAGAAGTAGAATAAGTAGGCCAGTAGAACAAGGGGAGCATGTCCCAAGGGCTGCTAATTATGCCAAACCCATACTTGGCTTATGTCGTTTGACAATTAGGCCTCCTACTTAAATGCTTCCAGAAAATAGACTTCAACCATTAGCCCTACTGTGCGAGTTTATACCTTGAGACTAACTTAGTGAATCCTTAGGGGCCAACGACAGATCAGTTTTATGTTAGGCTTAGGATGTTAATATGCTTAGAGAATGTGATGGGTCATTGTTTAGTGAGTAATGTCCCTTTGAGATAGATTTGAAATGTGTAGTGCTTAAATAAGGGGTTCACAATACAAGCTTAAATGATGTAGTTGCTTTTAAGGTTCAAGTGCTTGTATTTGTTATTCTAGGGTTCACTTGGTTAAATAAATTCAAAAAGTTGTTCTAGTAAGGCACACAAGAGATTTTGCAAGTCTCAATTATTTGATAAATTTCCTTCAAATGTGGAGATACAAGTGTGCTCTACCTTAAAGTAAAACCCTAAGCGTAGATAGTGCTAAATGATGAAATTTAAGTCCAATAGGCCAAATGTGGTGCGAACCAATCAAGGCAATCAATGGTACTAATGTATTACTAACTAAGGTACTCATAAATTTTTTTTTTCAGAATTTTATATATTTTTTAGATTTATTATTAGGATCTTTTGAGTATATTTTGACATCCAGTCAGTGATTGATTTTTCCATACAATCAAACGTGCTCAAAATATTTTTTTCAGATTTTTCCAAGATTCCCAATTATCACATCAATATAATGCTATAAAATTTCAGGTCTTTCAAAGTAGTATAAAAATTCCTATGATTTTTTTAATACTAAAAACCAGGGAGAAAAGGTAAATCTGATAGCAATACAATTTGAGAATTTTTAAAAATTCAATATAAGTCAGATGGGTATGAAATTCAGACACGATCATCCTGACATAAATAACTATCCAGGAGCACTTTCAGAATTTTTTGGATGTGTATAAGTTTGGAAAGCAATTTTTGAAAATTGAAGTTGTTTGTAGTCCGAATTTATAGGAGGGGTTTTGTTGATTTCCAAGAGATAATGTATACCAAAAAGAGTTTAAAAGAAAAAATAGAAAGCAAACAAGCACAAGCAAATATTTCTAACCTCAGGATCAAGCAAAGCAACTATTTTTTTTTTTTTTTTGGATTTCTTTTTTATATTGAAAAAAACCTAACATAGATACACTTACCTTAAGATGACTAAATCCACTTTTCTTCCATTTGCCGCACTTCTCTTTAAAGTTTTGATACCAGCACACAAGTTGAAAAATATGAAGCAAAGTGGATTAGTAATCAAAAAATAAGCATGCAATCGAAAGGCTAAGAATAAATCCATGCCTCCCTAGCAATGGCATCAAATTGTTGTTTGCTAAATTTATGTAATTAAATATATTGAATCATTGTAGTGCATAAATAAAGCAATCAACTAATATAATACCGAACTACAAGGAGTGCAGGTCGAACATAGGAAGGTGGTCACTACTTAGAGGCTTTCGCACTAATTAGATAGTAGAGAATAATATATATCAAATAGATCCATAGATAATAGTAGTAAATAGAGACACAAATATCAAATGAATGCTACAATTTATTTCTATTATCAAAAATGTCTCACAAATATGAATCTAATCAGAGATTAGAGAATAGAACTGTAAAAGAATAGAGAGAGGAAGAAAGATCGGAGTCGCTTGAGGGATGCTTGAGGAAGTTTCTGATGGAGATTCAAATCTAGGGCACCGAGTGGAAGAAGAGATGACTGGAGAATCTATGGAGGTAGAGGGATGGTGGGCATGCCTTATAGGGCTAGGTACTACTAAATTATATTAAGGATTACTAAGAGGATAATTGCTTTAGGTGGAGGGAGGGGTAGTGTTTTTTAGATTGAAATGATGAGGAGAAGCTATCTCTGTGAGTATGTGCAGAGTCTAAAGGATCAAGTATACACTAAAAGAGGGTGAATAGTGTAATATCTAACTATATGATCTATTAAAAAAACATTCAACACAGATCAAAAATTTGAATATTCATAGATAAAAAATGATAACACCTGATATAGAGTGGAAACCCCTACAGGTAAAAATCTTTACCTAAGCCTCCTAGCTTAGGATTTCTCCAATTAGTCAACACTAGCCAATCCACTAACGTATCACATGAACGAGGGTGGCACAACCTCTTGCAAGATGTCTTCTCTTTTACACCTAACTAAGAGAAGAACAACAACAATGAGACTACCAAGATATCTTGGATCCCAAATCAAAAGCAATAGGAATATAATGAATATAACTGATATTCCTATGGAGCCACAGTAAGAATAGAACAAACTAAGCTTTTGAGGTTCGGAAAGAATCGTGCTTTGGATCACAGTAATCGTTAGTGTAAAGGTGCGAAAGCACTGAATAGAATATGTGTGTTTTGCTTTATGAAAGCTTGAGGTGTGTTTTGAAGTGGGGGGTCAAGGATCTTATTTATAGGTGCTTTTCAATCTATTTTGGAAATATTGAAAATACAGCTTTGATCGATCAAAAGTTGGGGTTGGTTGATGTAGACACATTTAATTAGGTTAAAATGCCTATTTATGCATGTTCCTAGGCTTAGATTTGCATTTCATATTATAAATATTACATAGCATGCATCATTCTGCATTTAGAATATATTTTAGGTTAATTAAATCCTTTTTATGACCAAGAGGAAAGGAGATTTATTTCGGAGCCTCAGATTGATGATTCGAATGTACAGATCTGATTAGGATGATGACTGGAGTCCAACACCTCCAAGATCGTCCTAATCGGAGTCCTATATCACCTTATGCGATCTGAGGAAGATCAAATGCCAGGGGGCAATGCGACATCCTTACAAGCTTTGGATGAAAAATCCAACCATATGGATGGATCCGGAGCAACGATTGCAGTCCGACAATGCAAAAATTATCTCAATTCGAGCACCGTGGCACCCTCTGCAATAGAAAGAAGATGGACGACCTAGATAACACCACGTGGTGCCATCTTGGCCGCCCAACACCGGCCAGTAGTTCACCCAACCTTCTTCATCTTCATCATCCATTCGCAACCATTGGATCTTGATCCAACGGCTGAGAAGCCTCCGCACCACCCTCCTCTTCGCGACACAAAGGATGGCTTAGAGCATTGGCTAAGTGCTCTCCGCAACTCAAATGGTGTGGGGTCGAATCCCGCTGAAGCTTCCTCGCTGCAACAATTGAAATTTGGCTGCTGGATCTCCATCAAGATACCACGAAGCTTCCATGCAGCATAATCCCGTGGGTTAGATTTACACACGCATGCGATCACGTGAAATCACATGTGTGATCGTATGCGGGCGCAAACTTGAGACGTCCGCTAGAGTTGTCAACTATCTGATGCCAATCCAGCGGTGCTCGTCCCTCTCTTCAACGACAGTGGTACGCACCTTCAAATGGCGCGATCAGCCAGTGCGCCGGAGCCTTCAGATCTTGAGAATGCAGGGAGGCGCTCGAACAGATGGCAGCGAGGATAGAGCACAAGCGCCAGCAGGCTTTAGTGACATTTGGGGCATTGGTTGGCACGGATCTTCAGCAACCCATTTGATGTCACAGTAGCCCTTGGACGGATTTCCTCCTCTTATCTCCACTATAAAAGGACACCTACACCTCCACTTCCTCATCTCTTCCTTTCTTCCTCTCACCACCTCCAAGGCTCTAGAGAGAACTTGTCCCAAGCCCCAGATGCTCCTCTAGAGTAGAAATCAAATATTTTTCCCCACCTCTCATCCACCTTCATGTAGCATCCCATGGCCATTTTCTCACCTACTTCAGGAAGTAAATCCTCACCGCGACAACATCCTGCCCCATCCTCCTTCCATCGCCGTTCTCCTTCGTCCCGCTCCTCACCACCTTCATCCGAGCGCCGTCAGAGTGAGTCATCCTCCAAGCGATCGTTGAGGAGGATTCTTCTCATCTCTATCTATCTTTACCGCTTTCTAGTGTAGTTTTCTTACTTTCCTAGTTGTAACAAACATTTATTTCGAAATATAAGACTGTTTCTCTCTCTCTCTCTTTTTTATCTTGCAAGTATATTAACTAGATAAAATTTCATTGACTTGATCTCTTGCCCTATTAAAAATATAAAAAAATTATAAAAGATAAAAAATGACAAAAAAGAAATAAAGCAAAACGTGGATTTGCAAAACCAAGCATTCGTCTCCCCGTGTTCGACCTGGGACTCACTTTTCGAGTTTCAGTTATAAATTTTATCTGATTGACGGATTTTCTCACGAATCGAACAACAACAATGAGTTTTCCAAGCCCAAACCTTTTTGCGATGAATCTCCGCCATAATAATTTTGGTGCCATTGCTAGAGAGGCAACGCTCTTTGATTTTTATCATATTTTCCCACATTACTTACATATTTTTCTAACCTATCTTTCCTTTTTGATTTATTGTCTTGCATAAACCCGATCGAGGAGTCAAAGGCGGTAGATTGAAGTAAAGTGCGAGTACAAACATTTGCAAGTTTCCCCCACTTCCCCACCCACTAAATCATTTAGCCACCTTAATAATCAAGACCTAATCTACTTAGGTGTTTTCACAAACTCTAGAATAAAAATTGTTTGTCTTGTTTGTCACTTCACCTCATCTCACCCTTCCGCATATATGAAAAATTAAAAAAATAAAATGTACTCCTCTTGTGAGATTTAACTGAAAGCTACACACTTAACACTCACAACTTCTCATCCTAAGACGCACATCGATTTTACCACTTAACTGGAATCTGACCTGTGGATCCGGTACACCTTAACTCAACACACAAGTAAGTGAGTAGACATTTTGAATAGGTTAAACATCTTGTGTGCCTTAATCAAGTGGTGCAACATATCGATTGATTGAGCTCTTTGGGCCACACCACTTAAGATAAATGTGATTCATCAATAGCTTGCCACTTGAGGTTGATTTTTAGGGCTGAACCAGGCACTCCACATTTTTTTTCTGATTTCTAAAGGAATATATCATCACCAGTACTTGTAAAACCTAGAGTGATATACTGAACCCAGATTAAACAAACCTAAGGATTAAACCCTAAAAGCTACTAAACAAGGTTAAACCCTGAAAGACACATCATAATAACCTTATTTGAAAACCTTGGTTGTGCATGCATACACATTTGAACTGATCATTTAGGGCACAATTTTGGATTTAAGGGCTCTTGTTGACCTAAAACCAACTACTTTTTACCAAGACCCTTATGATATCTTTCAGGTGCAACCCAAGCTCAGAATCATTAATTATCTTTTTGAGTTGAAATCTAAAAGGACATCCGAATCTAGTGAATCAAATCTACCTTTTGTTTGACACTTTAGTCTTAGGTTGCACACCACCAAACCGCAATCCCGGCCTTGCAAGCTCAGTAATCCTCGGTTCTAGGTGATTTTCATCCAAAACCTTAGAACCACTCGACCCTAGGGCATGGGTCTGCACCACAACTTGATCCACACTTGTGGACATCTTCTGTTAGTGGGTCTAAGGATTAATCTTTTGATTTTGATTCTGACCTGCATTTGTGAATTCTCCATTTCTTCATTGTATGTATTTTATGCCTAGCTGAAGGCATTAAACTTAACGCGTGTGTATACTCTTTTCTCTCTGCGGAGCTGACCGGATTTTCTTTGTTTTTACAATGAAGACATTGCACCATTTAGCTATGTGGGGGTGGATACTAATTTCTAAAATCATTTTGTTAACTCCGTGGAAATTCTTTTGTTTTTATTTTCTTAAAAAAAAAGAAATTAGGAGAAGAATACTTAGGCATTTAGAAGTTATTAGCTTTAGGAAATGATACTTTAGGACTTGAACACTTAGACTCTTCAGGTCATCGGGCTTAATTAGCTCGGGCATCCACTCGAATGTGGACTATCTCGAGTCCTCGCCAAGTTAATTTTGTTTTAATTTGGTAAATAAATTGGGGTGATAAGTACACGACTTATTAACCCGCCCTCTGATTTGAGGGGACTTTAAGTTTAAGCATCTACATACTATTTGCACTCACTTTTCAATGATTTTTATGAAAATTAGGTAACTAATGAACTTTATAGGGTAATATGGCTGGTAAGTTGTCATAGGTAACAACCCATTGGCCAGTTGTCTAGAGCCCAACTACATGATCATACTCATTCTACTACTTTTAGGTAAATCTTAGATCATGGAAGCCACCTACTTAGAAAAAAAAAGAGAAAAAGAAACACCAAAAAAGAAAAAGAAAAAAATAGGAAAGGGAGAAAATAAATAAATAAAACCACACTTCACTGCATGAGTATGGCTGACAAGTTATCATGGGTAATAACCCATTGGCCGGTTATCCAGAGCCCAACTCACAAAAATGCACAAATAATTCCCAAAATACTTAGGGAAGAAGCAGGGAAGTAGAATAAATCGGGAAGATATACACTGGGTTCGCCCTTGTGTTGAACCCATAAAAAAATAAAAAAAAGTAGGGAGAAAGCTGTCGATTGGAAATGTAAACCTTTAGGCAGAATTTTTAGGTCACCTAGGGTCGTAGAAACCTGAAGTCCATTTTAACAGCTGCTTAGTGAGTCTATCACCCTTTCACAAGATGCTTAGCACTTAGAGTCCTTTTTGAGTTTAAGCGAGTTAGGTAGCCGTAAAAAGTTATCCTGAAACTCCCAAACTCCAAAAGTCCAAAACAATTAGAAAAGAAGAAAAACAAAAAAAATGTATCTTCCCTTTTCAAATAAGGCGAGGACTTGGGCGATCTACATTCTGGCAGACACCTGAGTATTGTTGAGTTTTCATAGTTTAGGACCTTAGTTGAAATTTTCTATTATTAATAAACAACTTAGGCCTTAAGCGATTGAGTCCTAATTCTATTTTTATACATAGCATGTAGTTTAATTTTACTAGGGACTAGCAAAAAATAGGCATGAGGGTATGATGTAAATACATTTAATTAGGTTAAAATGCTATTCATGCATGTTCCTAGGCTTAGATTTGTATTTCATATTATAAATATTGCATAGCATGCATCATTCTGCACTTAGAATAGTTGTGTATATTTTAGGTTAATTGAGTCATTTTTATGGCCAGTAGAGAAAGAGATTTATTTCGAGGTCTCGAATTGGCAATTCGAATGTACGGATCTGATCAGGATGATGATCGAAGTCCAACGCTTCTGAGATCGTCCTAATCGAAGTCCCGTATCACCTTACATGATCCGAGGAAGATCAATGGCTAGGGGGCAATGCGACATCCTTACGTGCTTCGGATGAAAAATCCGACCGTATGGATGAAGTTGGTTCACTTTATGAATCAACTAACCTCCAAATTAGGTTACAAATCAAATCAACTTCAAGTTTAAGTGAAATTCAAGGCACAAGCAGGACTAAAATTGGTAGACTTAGGAGTCAAGCTCACACATTCTGATCTACTTGGAATCTCAGTGACAAGGAAGGTCGAGTCAGAGAAATCCTGTAACTTGTGGAGATGCTTACCATGTAGGGGTCTTTGCAAAACTCTCCCTTCCTAGCTATCCAAGTAATTCATAGGTGGGTAAGTTTTCAATCCAAAGGTACCATATGCCTCGAACCTCCATAATCACCCAGCTTTGTTGGGTGCCTCGATTGGGTCCAATACACATTTTGTCCCTCATCTGATTCCATGGTGCATGTACGAGAGGTCCTTAAGACCAATCTTGAGGTCTCCATTAGCAGTTCACTCTCATCGTAGTCAAGCCCCAACCCAATTATTTGTGTTCCCATCTGATCAGATCGAGATCTCTTAAGATCCTTCTACATCCGAGCCTCGTTCTCCGTCATCTACATCCATGGAGAATCAAGAAGTGCCCAATGTTCAGAATCAATTACAATGCCTCATTGATATGTTCCTTGCATTCATGAACCCCCCACAGCACCCGTAGATGCGAGATCACTACAATCCTGCAGCTATGGCGAACGAACCCAGGGTGCAAATCCCGACTGGAGGACCTGACACTGAGTTGAAGCCGAATCTAATTAATGTAATCCCAAAATTTCATGGTTTGAACTCTGAAGATCCCTTCCAGCACATCAAACAGCTAAAGCATCTGGCCCAAACCTTTGGACCACCTGTCTAGAATTGGGAAATCCTACCCATGAAGATATTCTCCTTCTCTCTTATGGATAAGGCTACCCATTAGTATCAAACCCTGACTTGACCGATCAACACATGGGAAGAACTCCAATCTGAATTCTTGAAGAAAATTTTCCCAGTTGGTCGCACCAATGGCTTGAGGCACCATAGCGCGCATTTCACGCAAAATGCGGGAGAACCACTTCGTGAGACATGGGACCACTTTTGGATATCATATGAAAATGCCCCCATCATGGAGCTCCTAAATGGGAATAGGTCCAGTCTTTTTACCTAGGACTTTGTAAGGATATCAGGTTATTTGTCATTGCAACCTACGGTGGCAACATCATGGGTCAACATGACGACACCGTTTGGGAGATTCTCAAGAACATGTGTGAGAACTCCATAAACAATGAATCTATGGGTGTGTTCGACTGGACGACCACCTACGCATTGACAAACATGCAAGGGGCACATGAGACATGTGACCTATCCGCATCCATCGACCTAGAGTCGGTGGCCAGTTGCTTGGATAAGGTCTCTATCATTGAGAAGAAGGTGGATGAATTGATTCGACATCTACAAAGAGCCACCTCTTCGCAGCAAAACACATATGCATCACCACCCTCAGGTAGGGAGGCCGTGCATAACATTCACCACCACTCATATCAAGGGATGGACACATATCCAAACCCATCTGTTCCTAGTTTCGAAGGAAACTTCAGACCATCCTACTCTAATTTGGGGAACTCTAAATCCTCGTACTATAATTATTGTGGAGTTCCTCTAACCTATAAGGATCTCCACGCCATTAAGAATGATCCATTCTCCAACTCATATAACCTTGGATGGCATAATCATCTGAACTTCGCATGGTCAAGAAATAATCAGAGCTCGAGACCTCAATTCCAACCCCTACCACAAGCTCCATGACTAAATCAACGCATTCAGCCTAGGCCCAACCCAAATTACCAATTCGGACCTAGCAAGGAAAATCAAATGAATTTGATTTTGTAGGCCTTGGCTGACATCTAGAAGAATAATGCGGCTATGTAGAACACAAAGAAGAGATCACAGAGGTTCAAAATCAACTCGCACAAATGGCTGTGTTTGTCAAAGCGAAATCGGGTTTAAAATAAATGCATCATAGTATAATTGAAATCGCTTTGAAAATAAATAAATTTTATTACTCTGAAGTTTAGGTCCGAAGTCAAACACAGGGAGCAAATGAAATTCATGCACTAATCTCAATAATAGATGCAACCTGCACACATAAAAATACTGAAAATATAATTCAGAATGTCAAGCATGAGTATATGGATAATAAAATGTAGCTAGAAAACTTATAAAAGAGAACTTGGGAAGAATTGGATGTCTGATTATAGAATCAGACATCTTAAGAAGAGTTTGATTTTTCTTTCTTCTTTTGCTTCTTTCTTTGGCTCGTTCCTCTCTTTCTCTTCTTTTTTCTTTCTTTCTGCGTTGTCTTTCTCTTCTTTTTTATCTTTCTCTTCTCCTTCTTTCTTCTCTGGCTTCTCCTTCAGCTTCTTTCTTCTACTCCTTCCTGCCTTGGCCTTTGTCTTCTTCTCTATGCTCTGGCCTTTAACTCTTCTTCTTCCTTCTTTCCTTGGCTTCAGCTTCTCTTCAGCTTTGCCTTCTCTTCAATCGTCCCTTCTCCTTCCTTAGCTTTTTTCCTTAGCTTCCTCTGCATCTTCTTCTCCTTAGCTTCTTCCTTCCTTAGCTTCTCCTTCAGCTTCTTCTTCCTTTCCCTGCAAGAGCAAAACCTACCCCTACCCTCCCCTGCGAACTCTCTCTTTTCACTCTTAGGCTCACTCTCCCAGAGCCATCTCGAGTAAACGAGTTGAGTTAGCGCACCTGGGACAAAGCCCACCGGTATGCGTGGTGGGCGAGGAGCGCACGGGTAATTGGGTCAGAGCCATATCCGCGAGATGTGGGTCGTGGGCAAGGCTTTCATGGGATGAGTGGGACCTCACCCCGTGTCAGGAGGCGATAAGCCCCTGGCACATTTACAATTTATGCCGCACCTTTTGCTCGAAAACGACTGAAGTGGGACTAAATGTCCCACCTACTTCTCGTGCGCGCCTGCAGGGGTCGCACTCAATTGTTGAAGCTGCAGAGCCCTCCAAAGCCAATCACTTGGCTGAAGTTGTGCGTGCGACAAATCCGTGTCGCCTAGGACCTGGAGCCTGGAGCAAGGCTGCTTGGCGCAAGCTTGCAAGCAAGCTTCATTCCTGCTTTAATGGCGACAGAGGTCTGAACTCGCATTCAAGCAACACTGCCTTGCAGCCTCATCAGAACACATAGGAGGCTTTGCCGTGGCACGGAAAAGATGTTCCGGTGGTCAACGTGACGCGGGGCGGCCTGGGCGTGCGTGCCTAGGTCATTCTGTGGCCGTGGAGTTGGGTGTGTTTGGGTAAAGTGCATGGAGCGTGTGGCGGTCAATGGAAAGGGGGAAAATGATCAGTGGAATCTGGCGGAGCTTTTGAGGTGGCTGGCGAGGTGGGTGGTTGCGTGGAGTGGTAGATGCACCTCGTCGGTGGTCTGCCGGAGGCAGAGAAGATGGTGGTGGTCTGAAAGCGTCAAGGGATATTTTGGGAAATAAAGAGTGGGAAACAGGAAGAGGAGAGAAGGGGGAAATACCTGACCTAATTTAAAGACGAAAGGATAAAGGATGACGGTCGGCCCGTGATGAGAACCTCATCATGAGCCATAACTATCTCATTTTGACCTAATACAAAGGATAAAAGCTCCTACATATCTCAAGGAAAGGCTTAACTCAGAGAATTCTGAGTTTGAGAAGAAAATAAGTCATAAGGGCTAAAAATGCAATTTTACCAGTATAATCTGCATACAGGGTAATTCAGGGCCCAAACATAGGTCAAAGCAGCTTAATAAGAATAAAAGTGGGATGAGATGATCTAGCAAGGGCTACAGCACTTCCAAGAAACTAAATGATAATCTGTAACCCTAAAACAACCCACTTCAATTCACGAGGTTCGAGGTAAAGTAAAAATAGAATAAACCCTCTAAAATTCATAGAAAAATAATCTCTAGGGTTTAGAACCTTCAATTTGGCCTTCAGAACCCATTTTGACCTACATTGAGAATCATGCCCAATTAATAACTTAATTTGGGTTTTTGCATAAATTGACCGGTCAAACAAGGTTTAATATAGAAATAAAATTCTCCATCAGATTCCTTAGGTCCTAATTAATCATGTATAAAAACTTCAGCCTGAGAAGAAACCTCCTTGACCGACTTCACACTTTGGTCCTCATATATTTACTTTTTGGCCCTCAACTTTTGAACCATCGCATTTTGGCCCCTAACTCTCCTTCGTTCTTCGCATTCAGGTCCCCCCTGCAAAACCTGCCAGCACCATGCTCCGGCGACCTTGCGCGGAGCATGGCGCCGCGCAGGGTGAGGGGGGAAGCCTGGCAAGTAAACCGGGGGTGCCCTGCGTCGTCAGCCGTCGCAGGGACACCCCCCTGGTCGCTGTAGCCCACCATACCGGCCGTGCAAACGCACGGACGGTATGGGTTTTTGTTTCCGGCCATCCTCCGGCGAGGGAGACACGTCGTCTCCCTTCGCCTTCCTCCCTGTCTTGATCCCTATAAATACCCCCCGTTGCTCCACCAACCGGGGCAGCTCGGGTCTGACGGAGAAAACCCCCAACTTTCCTCTCTTCTCTCTCCGGCTGACGCTCACTAGCTCCGGCGGTTCCTCCCCCTTCTCCTCTTCGCTCTGCCGCAATACCAGCAGCAGAGACTTCCTCCCCTGCTCTTCCCGCGCCACGCCGCACCCAGCTGGCGCCTCTCCGGCTCTCTGCTCGCCGCCGCCCCTTTCCCTGAGCATCGTCTTCTCCGGCGACAGTCGATACGACTGTCGCCCTGCTGCTCCCCCTTCGTCCCTGCAAGTAAGCTAGAACTACTTCCCTTCTTCTCCTCTTTCTTTCCCCGCTTTCAATTTGTTCAATTAAGCCCTCGACCGACCCTGACCATCGTCACCCCCTTCGTCTCCGGCCACCCTCCGGCGAGATGCTCCCATCGCTCCACAGCCTCACACACCTCGCCGACCCTCACCGAACCTCCGCCTCATCACACTGAGCACCCCCCACCCCTCCACTGCCACTCCACACCTCCGTAACGCTCCCCCGAACAAACCCATTGCTCCGGTTGCAGTCCAACCTAGGGCTGCCGCCAGAACCACCTTGCGGCTTGCCGCGCAGTTCCACACCTTCGCCGTGCCACGGTGAAGGTTCCCCAGTGGTTTGATCAGGCCGAGAGGCCATATTCGTGTCCGACATGTTTTGAGGTTCGACCACCATTAACGCACATTGAAGCAGCTTCTCCCGCGCTCCAGGCTTGAGGACTCCAGGTCTCCAGCTGCTGCGGATTACGGGGAGTCTTGCGAAGGCAGCCAGCCAGCAACCGACGCAAATCGAAGCCGCAGCTGCAGAAGCTAGGCCGCGGTCTCCCAGCAGGCGCACGCGAGGAGAGGCCTCCATTTAGTCCCACATCGGTAAGCCTCACAACCTCTTCACCGTTTAAATTGATTTTGTGCATTAGCCTTACTGCCTCAGCACACGGGGTGAGGTCCCCTTCACCCGCCCGGTTACCCGGTCTCGTCCGCGCTCACGCCCCGCGGACCTGACCCGACCCGATTTGAGACTGACCTGGACTCCTCGCCCACCACGCACGCCGGTGGGCCTGGACCCAGACCTGACCCGTAACCGACTACCCGGCAGCTCTGGGAGAGCTTTCCCAAGAGTGGTTTCAGAGAGAGAGAGACGGGGGGGGAGAGGGTAGAGTAGGTTTTTTCCTCTGACGTAAGCTCTGAAGTGTGCAGGCACAGGTGAAGAAGAAGGACTGCGGAAGAAGAAGGAAGCTGAGGGAGACACTGTAGCAACAGGCAGTTTAAGTCGTCTGATTTGGAAATCAGACGACGTCCTGAAGGGAAAAGAAGAAAGAAGGAGGGGCGACGTCCTGACTGGGAAAAGAAAAGAACTGAAAGAAGAAAAAGAAAAGAAGAAAGAAGGAGATCTGAAGAACAACAGAAGAAGGCGAGGCAGAGGAGAACACAAAAGAACAAGGGAAGAACTGAAAGAAGAAAAACAAGGAAGAAAGAAGAAGATCTGAAGAAAGACAGAAGAAAAAGGAAGAGCAGGAACAGCTGGAAAAAGAAGAAGAGCATCACCACTGCAGAAGAAGAAGATCACCTCTGCAGACAAAGAAGAAGAAGATCTGAGACGAGGAGAAACAAAGAGAAAACAACAAATCCTTTCTCTCTTTATTTTTTTGTAAAAGAAACATGTATATCTCTAGAATACAACTTGCTTCCTGAGTTCGACCTCGGGAACTCTTTTCCGGGTAAAAAATCTATATATTTGAAATGATGGCAACAACTGGCTATATTACAACGACATAACAATAAAACTCGGTTATCTCTCGAAGCCATCGTTATCAATTGGCGCCGCTGCCGGGGAGCAACGGCTATTCTAGAGGTAAACATTCCTGTTTCTTTTTAATTTCTGATAATCTCCTCTCTTTTGTGCAGAAAACCACAGGAAATCAAGAAGACAAGCAACCGCACAACAACCACTCCGAGGACAGGTAAATTTTTCCTCTCGCTATTAACCCCTAAACTCTAAAGAGGAAAAAAAAGAAAAGAACAAGCAATATAGGGCTAACCTGTCTTCCATACTTAGTAACCATAAAAGTTGCATGTTTTCAACTCATTATTCCTGCACACTATTAAGGGTATTTAAGGGCTAACACATTCTTGCTTGAGCCCTAATTACCCAACAGAGAACTAACTGGACCAAGTAGAGCCAACATAAGATTCAACATTAGGGTTTTAGAGACACACTACTTAAATCAAGAATGGAGAAAATCCAAAAGAAGTGTGCCTAGACCATTGATTGAAAATACCTATTCAAAAGAAAACCTAAAACAATTGGCTCTCTAAACACCTGAACCCTAAAAGACAAGACCTAAAAGCTCTCAAAGAAAACAAGAGGTAAAGTTGACCCCTTGGGTCAACCAACCTTAAATTAGGTCACTCTTTGCACTTAAAAGACTAAAGTTCAAGTGAAACCTTAAGCACCCTGATCTTAAAATTGGTAGACTTAAGAGGTCAAGATCCCCATTCTGGTCTACCTGGAACCGCAGTGACAAGAGAGGTCGGGTGGGGGAAACCCTGTAACCCGTGGGGACGCTCTACCGTGTAGGGGTCTTCGCGGGACTCTCCCTCTCTGGCTGCCCAGGTAATTCTCAGGTGGATGATCTTTCTGATCAAGGGGTCCATCTGCCCCGCACCTCTATAGTCACCCAACACATTTTTGGGTGCCTTGATTGGGTCCAGCACCTTCTAAACTTACCTCTTCCAACAGTGCATGTACGGAAGGAGGTCCCTAAGACCACCCTTAAGACCTCCTTTAGAAATTCTCTCTCGTCAAGGCCAAGCCTCGACGCCCGTGTTTGTGCAGAAACACCCTCACATTATTCTCTCTTCTGATTCAGAACCAAGTTCTTCTTCTTCCCCCATCATGGCTCAGCCAGTTGAGGAAGAAAATAATCTGGAACACCAGCTCCAACGACTCAATGACCTCTTCCAAAACTTCGTGCACCCACCACAGCGTCCTATGATGCAGGACCACTACAATCCTGCTGCGGTGGCCATTGAGCCTCGAGTCAGAATCCCGACTGGAGGACCTGATTCCGAACTAAAGCCCAACATGATTCATGCTATACCTAAATTCCATGGGCTTAATTCTGAAGATCCCTTCCAGCACATCAAACAGCTAAAGCATCTGGCCCACACTTTTGGATCAGATGCGCAAAATCGGGATATTCTTCTCATGAAGATGTTCTCCTTTTCTCTTATGGACAAGGCCACCCATTGGTATCAAACTCAGACCCGGCCGATCAACACTTGGGAAGAACTTCAATCCGAGTTTTTGAAAAAGTTTTTTCCCGTTGGTCGGACCAACGCCTTGCGCCATCAGATTACACACTTCACTCAACAATCAGGAGAACCTCTTCATGAGGCATGGGATCGTTTTCAGGATCTCATGAGGAAGTGCCCCCATCACGGAGTTCCTAAATGGGAACAAGTCCAATCTTTTTACCAGGGACTCCGTGAGGACATCCGCCTTTTCGTCAATGCAACTTGCGGAGGAAACATCATGGGTCAACATGAAGACACCGTATGGGAGATTCTCGAAAACATGTGCGAGAACTCCATCAATAATGACTCCATGGGATTATTCGACAGGACGAATACCCGCACAGCGACGAATCTTAAGGGAGCACATGAGACGCAAGGCCTGTCCGCATCAGTCGACCTGGAATTAATGGCCAGTCGATTGGACAAGGTCTCAATCATTGAAAAGAAGGTGGATGAGCTGACTCAGCACTTGCAGCGAGCCACCTCCGCGCGTAACTCCTTTGCACAACCTCCTTCCACACAGGAGACTGTGCAAAACATCCTCCACCGATCTTCCCCTGGGATGGATCCATATCCATCCCCATCTGATTCTTGGACTGGAGGATCATCCGATCCTTTCTACACCAGCCGGGGGAACTCCATTCCCCCTTTCCCTGATTCTCAGGAGGTTCCTCAGACCTGCGAGGACCTCAACACCATCCAGAACGACCCATTCTCCAACACTTACAACCCTGGATGGCGAAACCATCCCAATTTTCAGTGGGCAGGAAATTCCCAAACCCAAAGACCACCTTTTCAGTCCCGCCCACAGCCCTCTCGTCACTACCAGCCGCCTCAGCCTCGGCCCAACCCTACTTATCCATCAGGGCCAAATCAAGATCAAATGTCCTTAATCCTTCACACTCTGGCTGACATTCAAAAAACGAATGCGGCTATTCAGAAACAGCACAAGGACGAGCTTACAGAAGTTAAAACTCAACTGGCCCAGTTGGCAAATTCTCGCCAACCAGGCACACTCCCTTCCCAACCTCTTCCTAACCCAAATAACGTGCCAACCCAGAAGCGCGTTATGAATCCAAATTTAGGCCACGCCCAATGGATTTATCAGGCTCCTACTGCTCCATCTCCAGACGAGATGGAAGCCTCAACTTCTTATGCGGGATTTCAGCAGCAGCCACCCCTCCTACCAAACCCAAACCAAAATCAGGCCGGATTAAATTCTGTAACAACACGTAGTGGTAAAACAACTCAAGACCCACATTACCCAAACCACTCCAAGCCTGATAACCATGACCCTAGGATAGTTATCCAAGGTACCGCTGTTCCAGATCCACAACCTGGACCTATCCTAGAAGAACCAACCAAGATCCCGTTTCCCAAGGCCCTGACCAAGGGAAAGAAGACCACCAAACCCGTGGCCCCTGAGGAGGACCTGGTCAAGCTCTTTGAGCAGGTCCACATAAACATCCCCTTGATGGATGCAATCCGCCACGTACCAGCTTACGCACGATTTCTAAAGAATATATGTACACCCCAGCGTAAGCCGCGAACCAAGGGAGGGAGCCCAATTGTTCTGTCAGAGCAAGCCAGCTCTGTAATCCTTAGTAGACTCCCACCCAAGGCAAAAGATCCTGGAACTCCCCTGATTTCCTGTAAGATAGGTGGTACCCAATTTGATAGAGCATTGTTAGACTTGGGTGCATCCATAAACCTGATACCCACATCCTTACTTGACCATCTAGAAGAATCTGAGCTGAAACCAACCGAGGTGACATTACAATTAGCAGATCGATCTATAAAGTCACCAAAAGGGATTCTCGAGGATGTTATCGTGAGAGTGCGGGATTTCTATTTTCCAGTGGACTTTATAGTCTTAGATATGGATGCACCTGAGAACCCTAAGGATACACCAATCATTCTAGGGAGACCTTTCTTGGCTACTGCTAGAGCCAACATCAGCTGTGAGGAGGGCCAAATAGAGCTTAGGTTTGGAGATCAAACACTAAAAATTGATATATTTAAGGCCCAACAAGGAATTAATTGCGGCGTCATCGAACAAATTTGTGACATCAAGACTTTGGTTGATGAATCACACCTCCAGAATGACTCTATTATGCCTCATCAACCACAGGAGGATCTTGACCCGCAAACAGAGGAGTCGAATCCAGATATGAACAACCCAGTAACTCCCACCCTTGAACCTCACATCTATACTGAACCACCCGCTGTTGCTGAAAACCCCATCCTCGAACTGAAACCCCTTCCTGCTCACTTGAAATACGTCTTTTTGGGTTCTAATCAGACCCTTCCTGTGATTATCAATTCCCACCTCAGTCCTGAACAGGAATCCCGTCTGATTGTTGTCCTCCAGCAACATCGCAGAGCCATCGGATGGACTCTCGATGATTTGACTGGAATAAGTCCCTCTTATTGTACTCATCATATCTATTCAGAAGAGAGCACACGACCTTCTCGAGAAATGCAGAGACGCTTAAACCCCAATCTGCAGGAGGTCGTGAAAAAGGAGATCATCAAATGGTTAGATGCCGGAATCATCTACCCGATCTCCGATAGTCGTTGGGTGAGCCCAATTCAGGTCGTGCCCAAGAAGGCAGGACTCACCACTATAACGACTGAAACCGGAGAAATCATTCCTACCCGATTAGCCAACTCGTGGAGAGTCTGTATAGATTACCGTCGACTCAATTCCTCCATGAAGAAGGATCATTTCCCACTACCCTTCATTGATCAAATTCTCGAAAAACTAGCGGGAAATAGGTTCTTCTGCTTTCTTGACGGGTACTCCGGTTATAACCAGGTGGCAATCCATCCTGAGGACCAAGAAAAGACCAAGTTCACCTGCCCCTTCGGAACATACGCTTTCCGAAGGATGCCTTTCGGTCTTTGCAATGCACCCGCTACTTTTCAGCGATGCATGCTTGCCATATTCTCAGATATGGTAGGTGATTATCTGGAAGTCTTCATGGATGACTTTTCAGTTTTCGGAGCATCATTCGACGATTGCCTCCAACACTTGGTCCAGATACTCAGGCGGTGCATCGATGTGAATTTGGTTCTTTCCTGGGAAAAGAGCCATTTCATGGTGCCTGAGGGAATTGTCCTGGGACACTCAATTTCGGAGAAAGGTATCCAAGTGGATCGAGCTAAGGTTAATCTGATTTCTCACCTTCCTATGCCTAGCTCGATCAGGGACATCCGATCCTTTTTAGGGCATGTCGGTTTTTATCGACGATTTATCCCTGATTTTTCAAAAATCGCACGCCCCCTGACCACTCTTCTCTCCAAGGATGTTCCCTTCGAAATTTCCAAGGAATGCACTCAAGCATTTGAAATCCTGCGTGACCGAGTCACCCAAGCCCCGATCCTACAGTCCCCTGATTGGTCTCAACCCTTTGAGATCATGTGTGATGCATCCGACTTCGCTGTAGGAGCGGTTTTGGGACAGAAAAATGACAAGAAACCTGTGGTCATTTACTACGCCAGCAAAACACTCGATGAGGCTCAGCGTAACTATACGGTTACTGAGAAAGAGCTGCTAGCTGTAGTATTTGCCCTAGAAAAGTTCAGATCGTACCTTCTGGGTTCCCGTGTCATCATATACTCGGATCACACAGCTGTAAGGCATCTCCTTGCAAAGAAGGACGCGAAACCTCGATTAATCCGATGGATCTTGCTGTTGCAAGAATTTGACCTTGAGATTCGCGACAAAGCGGGAAAGCAAAACGTGGTAGCTGATCACTTGTCCCGTCTTCCTTCTGAAATAATTGACCCTTCCAGACCCATCACTGAGCATTTTCCCGATGAGCACCTGCTGACTATTGGTACTAGCCTTCCATGGTTTGCTAATATAGTAAATTACTTGGCATCTCATCAGACCCCGTCCGATTGGCCGAAGGCCAAGAAAGACAAATTATGCTCCGATGCCAAGTATTACATTTGGGAAGACCCGTACCTCTTCCGCATAGGTGCCGATCAGATCATCCGGAGATGTGTCCCGGAAGGGGAATTCAACAGTATCCTCTCTTTCTGCCATGACCAGGCATGCGGTGGCCATTTTGCCGGGCATAAAACCGCATCAAAAGTCCTCCAGTGCGGCTTTTACTGGCCCACACTGTTCAAAGACGCATACAATCACTGCAAGGCATGCAGTCGTTGCCAGACTTTGGGCAACATGAGCCATCGCGACATGATGCCTATGCAACCGATTCTAGTATGCGAAATCTTTGATGTTTGGGGGATTGATTTTATGGGCCCCTTTCCTGTTTCGGATGGTTTCGAATACATTCTGTTGGCTGTGGACTACGTGTCCAAATGGATCGAAGCCATACCGACCCGAACCTGTGATCACAAAATCGTTCTCAAATTCATTCATCAACACATTTTCTCAAGGTTCGGGATTCCTCGTGCAATAATCTCTGATGGGGGGACCCATTTCACAAATGCTCAGTTTAGGTCACTGATGACCAAATACGGGGTGTCTCACCGAATCTCTACTCCTTACAACCCCCAAACTAATGGTCTAGCTGAGCTGTCCAATCGGGAGATCAAGAAAATCCTGCAAGTCACTGTTCGACCTGACAGGAAGGACTGGTCGTCCCGACTTCCGGAAGCACTGTGGGCCTATAGGACCGCCCACAAAACCCAATTAGGCATGTCTCCCTTTAGACTGGTGTACGGAAAGGCATGCCACCTTCCCGTCGAACTGGAGCATAAAGCCTATTGGGCAGTACGGAACTGTAATCTAGATCTTTCCAAGGCTGGGACCCACAGAAAACTCCAAATCAGCGAGATCGATGAATTACGCATAGACGCGTATGAGAACTCGCAAATCTACAAGGAGCGGGTTAAAGCCTTCCACGACAAACACATCTCGAGAAAGATCTTTCATCCTGGTCAAAAGGTCCTACTCTTTGATACCCGACTCAAACTCTTCCCAGGAAAACTGAGATCTAAGTGGGTCGGACCATATTTGGTCCGACAGGTTTTTGGAAATGGAGCAATCGAAATCAGTCCACTCAGCCACGATTCTGAACCTTTCATCGTGAACTGTCAGAGACTCAAGCCGTTCATCGATGTAACTTCTACTGATTTGGCTGAGGCATCTTATATCCTCCTTTCCCCTTGAGCTTATTGCGCCCAGCCGATGGCGTAAAACTCAGCGCTTAACGGGAGGCAGCCCGTCATTCTCTTTGAAAACCTAAAACTTGTTCTGACACCTTTTAGCACTCGAAGTTCACCCTTGTAGACAGCCGACCCCAACTCAGATGCTTGCATCTGGGATTTGAAATCGTCTGCAAAAATTCAACGCGACCCATCCACTCATCCAAATTTCTATCTTAAGGAATGAACTAAGACCCCCTAGGTTACAATGAGGACATTGCAAATCTTAGGCATGGGGGGGTATGAAAGTGCAAAACTTGTAAGAAAAGGTTTCAAACAAAAAAATTCACATATGCCAAAAAACACCATAAAAATTAAAAAATTTTCGAAAAAGAATAAGAGGAAAAGAGGAGAAGGAAATTTTGTGAAGGAGAAAAGAAACAAAATGAAAAAGGAGCACAAAATTATGAGAAAAAGTGATAGTCATTAGTAAGGAACTAAGGAATTAATCTAAGTTCTAGACCTCATTCAAGAAAAGTGCACAAAGAGATTAGTAAAGAATGCAAACCTTAGGCATTCTTGAATAGACTCTTAGTACCCGTTAAGATCTGGACACTCCTCAAGAGGTTGAGGAAAATGAAAAGCTGAAGTATTAGGTCTAAGGCTTAGGGAGTATTCGGCCTCGTTAACTAATTTTTGGTTTACGGGACTCACTAACCTAAGCACCCTAACCTCACACACAGCCTGGTTCAGTAAGCGTAAAAATCAGAATCACGCAGAAGCGTCGCAAAATTCTGAAAAGAACACCTAGAATAGGAGCGGCCGATCAACACAAGTTGATTTGGACGAGTTCCCAGCGCGGAGAGGCGGGAAATCCCCTCGAAGATGCGTAACAAAATATCATCTCCTCGGTGCTTGTCTCTTAGGATATTTACATATCCTACTGGGGGCATGTAAGCACTCTGCTGGTTCAGATTCCATGGATGGCATTATCTCGAAGTGTCAATTGCCAGGGTCTGGATTCGGCCACGGAACACCATGGATGGGATTATCTCGAAATCTCAATAGCCAGGGTTCCGGGGGTTGCCATGGGCGGTGCTATCTCGAAGCATCGATCGCCAGGAACCCTTGAGGATTGATGATGGGAGCAAGGAATTTGATACAGACCGTGTTGAAAAGCCAATCCTAGGCTAGAACTAAAAATAAAAAGAGAGAGAAAACTCTCCAAACAGAAAAACTTTCTATCTCTCTCTTACAAAACGCATTGCGAACTGAGCCAGGGCTAAAATCATTTCAAGCACGGGTGCTTTAACCACGAAGTCCAATAAACCTTAGGTTAGTTCTTGTGGACCTTAAAAACCTTTGCTAAAAGACTGAGGCTAAGGCTAGACAGATTTGGATCTTGATTAGTACTAGAGTACCTTTTAGGCCTATGGTCAGCATTCTAACCTAATCTATGCTCAAATAAAAAAAGGCACTTATCTAAAACTATTAAAAACTTCATGGTCTAGAACAAGGGTTGAAACCTTAAGTTTTTGCTAAGGGACTAGCAAAAGCTAGGCATGGGGGTATGATGAGAACCTCATCATGAGCCATAACTAGCTCATTTTGACCTAATATAAAGGATAAAAGCTCCTACATATCTCAAGGAAAGGCTTAACTCAGAGAATTCTGAGTTTGAGAAGAAAATAAGTCATAAGGGGTAAAAATGCAATTTTACCAGTATAATCTGCATACAGGGTAATTCAGGGCCCAAACATAGGTCAAAGCAGCTTAATAAGAATAAAAGTGGGATGAGATGATCTAGCAAGGGCTACAGCACTTCCAAGAAACTAAATGATAATCTGCAACCCTAAAACAACCCACTTCAATTCACGACGTTTGAGGCAAAGTAAAAATAGAATAAACCCTCTAAAATTCATAGAAAAATAATCTCTAGGGTTTAGAACCTTCAATTTGGCCTTCAGAACCCATTTTGACCTACATTGAGAACCATGCCCAATTAATAACTTAATTTGGGTTTTTGCATAAATTGACCGGTCAAACAAGGTTTAATATAGAAATGAAATTCACCATCAGATTCCTTAGGTCCTAATTAATCATGTATAAAAACTTCAGCCTGAGAAGAAACCTCCTTGACCGACTTCACACTTTGGTCCTCATATATTTACTTTTTGGCCCTCAACTTTTGAACCATCGCATTTTGGCCCCTAACTCTCCTTCGTTCTTCGCATTCAGGTCCCCCCTGCAAAACCTGCCAGCACCATGCTCCGGTGACCTTGCGCGGAGCATGGCGCCGCGTAGGGTGAGGGGGGAAGCCTGGCAAGTAAACCGGGGGTGCCCTGCGTCGTCAGCCGTCGCAGGGACACCCCCCTGGTCGCTGTAGCCCACCATACCGGCCGTGCGAACGCACGGACGGTATGGGTTTTTGTTTCCGGCCATCCTCCGGCGATGGAGACAAGTCATCTCCCTCCGCCTTCCTCCCTGTCTTGATCCCCATAAATACCCCCCGTTGCTCCACCAACCGGGGCAGCTCGGGTTTGACGGAGAAAACCCCCAACTTTCCTCTCTTCTCTCTCCGGCAGACGCTCACCAGCTCCGGCGGTTCCTCCCCCTTCTCCTCTTCGCTCTTTCGCAATACCAGCAGCAGAGACTTCCTCCCCTGCTCTTCCCGCGCCACGCCGCACCCAGCTGGCGCCTCTCCGGCTCTCTGCTCGCCGCCGCCCCTTTCCCTGAGCATCGTCTTCTCCGGTGACAGTCGATACGACTGTCGCCCTGCTGCTCCCCCTTCGTCCCTGCAAGTAAGCTAGAACTACTTCCCTTCTTCTCCTCTTTCTTTCCCCACTTTCAATTTGTTCAATTAAGCCCTCGATCGACCCTGACCATCGTCACCCCCTTCGTCTCCGGCCACCCTCCGGCGAGATGCTCCCATCGCTCCACAGCCTCACACACCTCGCCGACCCTCACCGAACCTCCGCCTCATCACACTGAGCACCCCCCACCCCTCCACTGCCACTCCACACCTCCGTAACGCTCCCCCGAACAAACCCATTCCTCCGGTTGCAGTCCAACCTAGGGCTGCCGCCAGACACCACCTTGCGGCTTGCCGCGCAGTTCCACACCTTCGCCGTGCCACGGCGAAGGTTCCCCAGTGGTTTGATCAGGCCGAGAGGCCATATTCGTGTTCGACAGGTTTTGAGGTTCGACCGCCATTAACGCACATTGAAGCAGCTTCTCCCGCGCTCCAGGCTTGAGGACTCCAGGTCTCCAGCTGCTGCGGATTACGGGGAGTCTTGCGAAGGCAGCCAGCCAGCAACCGACGCAAATCGAAGCCGCAGCTGCAGAAGCTAGGCCGCGGTCTCCCAGCAGGCGCACGCGAGGAGAGGCCTCCGTTTAGTCCCACATCGGTAAGCCTCACAACCTCTTCACCGTTTAAATTGATTTTGTGCATTAGCCTTACTGCCTCAGCACACAGGGTGAGGTCCCCTTCACCCGCCCGGTTACCCGGTCTCGTCCGCGCTCACGCCCCGCGGACCTGACCCGACCCGACTTGAGACTGACCTGCACTCCTCGCCCACCACGCACGCCGGTGGGCCTGGACCCGGACCTGACCCGTACCCGACTACCCGGCAGCTCTGGGAGAGCTTTCCCAAGAGTGGTTTCAGAGAGAGAGAGACGCGGGGGGAGAGGGTAGAGTAGGTTTTGTCCTCTGACGTAAGCTCTGAAGTGTGCAGGCAAAGGTGAAGAAGAAGGACCGCGGAAGAAGAAGGAAGCTGAGGGAGACACTGTAGCAACAGGCAGTTTAAGTCGTCTGATTTGGAAATCAGACGACGTCCTGAAGGGAAAAGAAGAAAGAAGGAGGGGCGACGTCCTGACTGGAAAAAGAAAAGAACTGAAAGAAGAAAAAGAAAAGAAGAAAGAAGGAGATCTGAAGAACAACAGAAGAAGGCGAGGCAGAGGAGAACACAAAAGAACAAGGGAAGAACTGAAAGAAGAAAAACAAAGAAGAAAGACGAAGATCTGAAGAAAGACAGAAGAAAAAGGAAGAGCAGGAACAGCTGGAAAAAGAAGAAGAGCGTCACCACTACAGAAGAAGAAGATCACCTCTGCAGACAAAGAAGAAGAAGATCTGAGACGAGGAGAAACAAAGAGAAAACAACAAATCCTTTCTCTCTTTATTTTTTTGTAAAAGAAATATGTATATCTCTAGAATACAACTTGCTCCCTGAGTTCGACCTCGGGAACTCTTTTCCGCGTAAAAAATTTATATATTTGAAATGATGGCAACAACTGGCTATATTACAACGACATAACAATAAAACTCGGTTATCTCTCGAAGCCATCGTTATCAGCCCGTGTCTGCCGCCGCCCGAGACAAAGATCCCAATTGGAGGGGGACGGCGATGACGAGAAGGAGGTAGGCGCGGGCACAGGTATGGCGCGACACGGACGACGGAGGCAAGGGCAACTCTGCCACTGGTATTGTGGCAGAGCAACGAGAGGATGAGATATAGGTCACCAGAGCTCACTGGGAGTTTGGCCATAGGAGAAGAGAAGAAATTGAGGGGGTTATCTCTGGCCAAACTAAGCTGGGGATCTGTGGCAGGGTCAGGGGACTCTTTTATAACCCCTGGCGAAGGGCCTTGTGCTTGGAAGGCAAGCTTCCAAGCACGGCAACCTCGCCGAACTTGGAAGGTCGAGAGATACCAAAATCTCTCATGCATTCGCATGAGAGATTGGGTGGAAATCATAGTTCATTATTCGTTTCATACGAACGGGAATTCCTCAGAGAATCTCCCTTTCAAATTTTAGAAGGATTCTCTAAGGAATCAAGGAGATATCCCCTTTGAATCCTCGCCAGAGTAGGATTCCTCTACTGTAATGGCAGAGGGACCTAATTGCAAAGAACGATGAGGAAGCTAGGGGTGTTTGCAAGAGTTTTCAAAAGCTAGGGGTGTAAATGTAATTGGGTTGGACTGTTTTGCAAAGTATGTCAAGGTGAACTCCCCTTAGGTCCAAATTTTGGTATAAACCTAATTTGGACCTAAGGAATCCAATGGTGAAGTTAGATTTTAAATTTGACCATGTTTGACAAGGCATTTTACACAAAAACCCAATTTAGGGCAAACATTTGACTAGGGCCTCTATTTAGGTCAAAATAGGTTCTAAAGGCAAAATTGAAGGTTCTAAACCATAGAGGATATTTTTCCATGAATTTTAGAGGGTTTAGTTGAATTTTATCTTGAATAGAACTTTGTTAAATTAAGTGGATCTATTTTAGGGTTACTAGAAGTCATTTAATTCTCAGATTTCACATTAACCCTTTTCTGATTGAACCAACCTACTTTTTATCTTGTTAAGACCATTTGAACTATGTTTAGCCCCTAAGAAATCCTGTTGTTGCACTGCAATGGTAAAATTATAGTTTTGCCCTTTGTTTCTTGCTTTTCTTTCAAACCAATTATTCCTTGAATTAGGCCCTTCACTTGGTTATGTAAGAGCTTTTGTTCTCTTTTCTAGGTCAAAATGAGCTAGTTAGGGCTCATAATGGTATTCCCATCAAGCGAGGACTCGCCAGCCTAGTGCACTCCCTTCCCAACCTCTGCAAAATCTGAATAACATGTCGAAGCAGAGGTGCGTTATGAACCCAAATTAGGGCTAAGGTCACCATGTCTATCAAGCCCCTTCTGCTCCATCACTCGACGAGATGGAGGCTTCCACATCGTATGAGAGAAATCAGTAGCAACCACCACTCTTGCTGACTCCGAACCCAAATCAGGCTAGCCTAAATGCTATTACTACACGTAGTGGCAAAACAACTTAGGATCCACCTTATCCTAGCCAGTCTAGCCCTGGTACTTCAAAGCCTACCCCTAGGATAGTTATCCATGACACACCTATTCCAGATCCAGAGCCTGAACCAATCCTAGAGGAACTAACAGAGGTTCCATTTCCTGAGGCCTTGACCAAAGGAAACAGAAAACCCAAACCCGTGGCACTTGAGGAAGACTTGGTCAAGATCTTTGCGCAAGTACAAATAAACATCCCCTTGATGGATGCAATCCACCACATCTCAGGTTTTGTGCGACTTCTGAAGGATTTATGTACACAAAAATGTAAGCTGTGAAATAAAGACAGAAGTCCGATTGTGTTGTCTGAGCAAGCTAGCTCTATCATCTTGAGCAAACTCCCGCAGAAAGTGAAAAATCCTGGCACCCCTCTGATCTCCTGAAAGATAAGTGACCTAGAGTTCAATCAAGCTTTATTGGATTTAGGAGCTTCCATAAATCTGACTACTTGGACCAAATAATGGTCCACAAAAGTAGACTTATCAAGAGGGACACAATTCCTTTGTCAAAAGCACACAAGAATACTACTTCCACTCACATTGTGTCCATGAAAAGAAAGGAATCACCTAGAAGTGTTGTTGCTCTCCAAGATCCTCTAGCGCACATAAGAGAGCACCATATTCATTGTGCACCCACTCTCCCCATTGCATACAAGAGAGTTGTAGTGCCATCATGTGGTTCACGCACCCGTGTTGGAAACCAACACACTTCCATTAAAGGGAAGTTTACTTTGCCTATATTAGCTAGTTTTATTTACATACTTTGTGGCTCTATAGGATTTTGTAATTGTCTTTGTTTAGGTATTCGCCTTGTGAATTCCCATCTCTCTCGCAAGATAAAATACTCCTCGTGAAGAGGAGGGGTTTGAGGTACGCTACCCTCATTCAAAGTAGCATGGTTGTAAGAGGTTGTACTACCCTCATTTAAGTAGTACGTTTGTGGATTTAATCGACTAGGTCGATCGAGAAATCCTAAACTGAGAGGTTTAGGTGATGGTTTTTACCCAGGTTTGGGTTTCCACCTAAATATTCCTGTACGCTTGTGTGATTGCTTTATTTGTGAGATTGGTTATATTATTTCCGCTTTATTTCTTTTATCACACAAATCTCACCCCCTTCCATCAGAACCTACATAAATATCTTACCAGGGGCACATAAGCACCTTGTGTTGGTTCAGGTGCTATGGTCGGGATTATATTGAAATGTCAATTGCCAAGGCTTGAATTTAACTACAGAATGCCATGGGAGGCACTATCACAAAGTGTCGAAAGCCATAGTTCTGGGGGTTTCCATGGGCGTTGCTATCACGAAGCATCGAAAGGCAAGGAGACTTCGAGGATTGATGGTGGGGATAAGGAATCCAATACAGACGATGTTTAGGGCTAATCTGATGTTGGATTAAGGGAATATAAAAAGAAAAGAGAGAAAAACTCTCAAAATGAATATCCCTCTCTATATCTCTTATAAAAAATGCATTGGCAAATTAAACCTCAACTTGCTATGCATATGCAGAGGTGCTTTAACCGCTAGGGTCAACTAACCTCTGAGTAGTTTTTGATGGCCTTAGAAACCTTCACAGCAGACCCAAGGCTAACGATGGTCAGGTCTGGATCTTGGCTGGTACTTGAGTACCTCTAGGCCTATTGTTGGTACTTTGATGTAATTTCTATAGATGCGGCTCAATAAGGCATCCTGACGATTAAAATCCAACTTAAAGATTTGGTTTGGTGCATAGGATTTTGCTAAGGACTATCAAAAGCTAGGCATGGGGGTATGATGGTAACACCATCATGGGTCGTAACTAGCCACAATTAGTCAGAGTGAAATGATAAATGCCCCTAAATGATCATCTGAGGGTCACAATTCCGCACTTATCTGATTTGAGAAGACAAAAAAATAAGGTTAATTCTACTATTTTAATAGCACATCACAAATGCAGACTAACCATGGGATTACTTAATGGATAATTAAAGGTTAAATGAACTTAAAAGGCCAAAAAGTGGGCTCACATTGATTGAATCAGGGTTTCATGCATTTTGAGGGTGAAAACAACACTAAAAACCCTAACTATCAACCCCACTTAAATTGATAAGGTTCTGGTCAGGATAAAATCAATCCAAACTTCCTAAAAATCATTAAAAAATATTCTAAGAAGTTTTGTACCTTCACTTTGGCCATCTAAATCCATTTTGACCTTGATCAGAGATTCAGATAGAAATTTACCCTCATTTGGGCTCCTGTGCAATTTACCCAGTCAAACGTGATTAAAACTCAAATCCAAGTTTACCATTACATTACTTAGGTTTAAATTAGGTTAACGCCAAAATTTAGACCAAATCAGAGTCCATCTTGACCTAGTTTTCATTTTATGCTCTACAAACTCTATTTCTCATATCTAGACCCCTAGGTTTTGTGTTTATTACCAAGATGCCCCTAAATTTATTGTATTCTTTGTACATAGGTCCCTGCTGCCATTACTTTGTGAACAGAATCAAGACCCAACACTACTGAACTTTGATTGAGGATTTCTCCTTCAATCTTAAGTCAAATCCCTCCAAATTTAGAGGAATTGACCTTGAAAAGCTGCCTAATCAAATGAACCCAGCCATAGATCTAGTTTGGACCATAGACCTATGGCAAGCTCAAAATTTTAGGGATCCCAAGTTGCTAAAATTGTGAATCAATCTTGCAAATTCCTTGAATTAGAGGTCCAAATCATTGTCAATATAAACTCCTCGAACATCCTACATGTTCCCTAGCCAAGAATTGATCGAAAATAACCCTGCACTTCCTCATCTGGCCACCATCTTCTTGATCTCCAACTACCTCTTTTGCCTCCCTCCTCTGGCTAATCAACCACCAAATTGAAATGCTGGACTCCTTCCTCTCTTCGTCGCGCATCTTGTCTGCCAAAGCAAGAGTGTTCCCTATCTCTTTTTCATCACCGATTCCCTTACCGTTGACATCATCATCTCAGCATCCAGCTGGCCAACACCAGAAGCATCTCACTCTCTCTTTCCTCCCTAAGTCCCTTAAACCATCTCTCCCTCTCTAGATTATTTCTAGGTCCTTAGTTGCTAGGTTTAACCATCATACACACCTCTCCCACTTCATCTTCTTCACGGCCGACAAGAGCTCTGGCGAGCTTAAATCACACCACCACGCAAGTAAGCACACCTCCACTACCTCCACGACCTCCGCCGTGCCCCAATGAGCAAAAGCCCCAAAGAAATTTGGGGCTTTAGACGCTCTCTGTCGATCAACACCTCTCCGCACACCCTCTCTGACCTCGACAGACCTCCACAAGCACCAAATCACCCAACCAGCACCACCATAGCACTCTGACAAATGTTTTAAGCTATTTAATTGGGGCTCCTCGCCTGTTTTCTTGTCTCAGGTACCTTACCGGAGCTTTCCTGCCGCCATCGTCTTCCCCGACATCATCCACCACACTCCAACTGCCATCCACCCTGCTACCTCTTCCAATAGTCGCATACTCGACTGGTGAAGCTTTCCAGGCCCTCAATTGAAGCAACAAGAAACAACAGTTGCTTCAATTTGACGAACAATTGACCTGTTGCAACACGCGTAGAGAGCTTGGGACATTAGTCCTACATCAGGTGCGGCTAAGATTTTTTTGGATATAAATTGATTAACGCACATAAGTGTTCGCCTCATAACCACTAGGTGAGGTCCCCTCTCACTCCCCTGTGCACCCTTGCCCTCCACACATGCTAGTAGGCCTGGACCTAGATCTGATTACTTGGACCCTTTTACCCGATTAGCCCTGACTCGGTCTAAAGAGAGAAAGAGAGGGATTTTTTGAGAGGATTGCGGAGGGGTTTGCACTGTTCAACATTGGGTTCCGTACCTAACACTTACGCAAATTCAAGTGATCTGGGTTGGATACTTAAGGCATCTAAGCCTTGTTCTCAATGTCTAATTTAAGAGAAAATTGGTTCTAATTGCGATATCGATATTGGTTACTATTGAGAAATTGACTTGGGATTCGTGCCTACTATTGGGGATACATTTTGATCATTAATTGATTATTCTTTTTGTGAGTTGATATTCATTGCATTATTATTTCTGATTGGTGAATTGACTTGCTACACTTGCTCCCTGTAAACGATCTTTGAACTCACGATTTTTGAGCTTTACAAATTTAAATGTCATATCAATTTTTGTCACTATCCTACAACGCAATGTTTTCCTAAAATACGATTATTTTTGATGCAACACTAGCGTTGAACTAAAAGTTGACTTTTAGATCCTGAATAATTCCTACCAATCTAATGACCTAGATAGACTTTCTAGGACCTCAGAAACTTATTCGACTATTAAAAACCAAATTTTAACTCATGGAACCCTAGAATCCAAGCTTTCCACCTAAGATGAAAAACTGAATTGGTCGACAGACCAATCTAGAAGTCTAACTAACTAATTAAGGTCAAGTATGAGTTCTACAGGTCCTAAGGAAGCTCATGGATCTACTGAAGGTTTTTGAAAATCTTTAGATCATTCTCCCTAACTCTGTCGGAACTGGAGAAGATGAAGTCCTTAAGAGTGTTTCAGTGAGTAAAATAGAAGATTTATGAGTGAGAATCAATCATTATGCTATAATTATTAGCTCTGGAACTTCTCAAGAAGTTCTATGGTTTGTTACTCAAGATTGAAGTTGGTGGTGAACACTAGAAAAGACCATCAGGGATTAAATCTCCATGAAATGGCTCAAGGAATGATTAAAAAATCTCTTGAGGTCATCAGAAACCTCAAGATAACATCAATTCACTCAAAAGTAGATCAGATTAATCAAGCAAACTCCAATTAATTTGAATTTAAGATCGAGTTCGCCAGAGCATTCAAATAAATGAATTCCTCAATAAGTTGAGGTGAAATGCTTTATATAATAAGGTCGAGGTGATTAGATGAATGATTTAGAGGAAACAACTCTCCTGATCTCCATTATAGACAATTACAATCTAGAGTTAAGTGGGAAATTGGGCATTTGATTATTATAGCTTAATCAAGGCAGGGAGAAGTTGAAGAGTGATCAGGATGTGGTAGAGAAGGTGACTGTGGGGTGGAATTAGTGATTCGAAGTCCAGACAAGACTATATTGGCATTGTCAAAGGTGGAGAAGAAAGAAGGCAATCAGAGAATAAGCTATTCCAATATACCTAATTAGCTACGCTAATCTAAACTAAACTAAATTGGAAGGCTAATCTACATGTTACTTAGGCAAATTAGTGCAGAGGACACCAACGAGACATTGTCGGATTGGATGAAATTAGATTGGTTAAAGGAGAAGCTCCAGCAAGAAAAGAAGTAAGGAGAAAGAAACGTGGGGTGCTCCTTAGCCCACTCACCGCAACGAAGAGGAAGTGGAAGTAAGGGAGGCGATCAACTTTGTTGGAGCTGATTTGAAGGAGAGGTGAGAGGTTGCCAAAGATGTTGAGGAATAGCCTATCAACAACCACTATAAGGGCTGAACGATAGGGGGTTGCAACCTAAATCAGACGACTGAGGGGGTATTTATAGGTCTAGGGGGATGTATTTGGTCCCGAGGTTGTCCAGGTTCAAGGTAACCACCGTCGTTGTCTCCAACGATGATGAGGTTATCTACCTAGGAAAAACATGATTAAAGGTTCATCTCAACCATTGGATTTGAAGAGGAAGGTGAGTGGAACTTAAGCAGCAATGGCGGAGGTGATGTGACGTTGATTGGGTAGTGATCTAAAGATCTAGTCACTGGCCGTCATCAGCCATCCAAGATGAAGAAGGGGTTATACACAGGGATCCAATCACAAATAATGAAGTACCTAGATGTTATCAAAAGGACTCAATTGTCATGAAATTAGGGACTAAAATGCAAACCATGAGTTTTAAGGCTTTGATTAAATTATTTATTTTTCAAATTTTTATATAATTATAATGACCGTAAATATTATATTTATGACATGAGATTACAATTTTACCCATTTTAGCTATATTTATTTATGTACCTAACATTATTAAGTTAATTAACAACTTAGGTAATACGTATATATAGCCAAATACTTGTGTTTGAGACCTAATTATTAATTAAACATTAATAGATGTTTATTAACCCTTAATTTAGGTATTTTAACATATAAATAAGGTCCTTGCTATTATTACCCTAAATATATTATTAGCCCTATTATAATGTTATTCATTACTAATTTAACTAAGAAAACTAGCCAATATTGATGAATTAGGAGCTATGATGAGTCACTCATCAGTCAATAATTTGAATATCCAAATGAGGAGAATCAGTCAAGATTCTCGACAAATGATTGGCCACTATATTTTGTGCCCTAGCTTTATCTTTAATTTCAAGATCAAATTCTTGAAGTAAAAGAATCCATCTAATAAGCCAAAGCTTAACATCCTTTTTAGCCAAGCCATGTTTCAAGGTCGAGTGATCGATATAGACTATGATATGAGAACCTAACAGATAAGCCCTAAACTTTTCAAGAGCAAAGACTATAGCTAGCAATTCCTTTTCAATAACGGTATAATTCCTCTAGGCCTCGTCCAAAGTCTTGCTAGCGTAGTAGATAACATAGGGCTTTCTATCGATTTTTTGACCCAAGATAGCCCCAACTGCATAATCAGAAGCATCAGTCATTATGTCAAATGAGGCTATCTAGACTGGTGGTTGCAACACCGGGGCATAGGTGACTGCCTTTTTTAATAAATTTAATTTCTTACAACACAATTCATCTAACTCAAATGGGTTATCTTTGGCCAGAAGATTGCTTAAGGGCTAAGCAACCTTCGAGAAGTCCTTGATGAACCTTTGATAGAAACCCACATAACCAAGGAATGAATAGATTTATTTAACAGATGTGGGTGGGGGGAGTTTAGAGATAGCATCAACCTTAGCTTTGTCAACCCACACGACTAAGGATGAACCTAACATTAATAGCCATGCAAGTCTCAACATTATAATTGATGAACAAAAATTCTAACGAATGGGATTTGAGTTTGGAAAACCCGTCGTTCTAGTTCGATTCGTGAGAAAATCCATCGATCAGATAAAATTTATAACCAAAACAAGAAAAGTGAGTCCTGGGTCTAACACGAGGAGGCGAACGTCTAGTTTTAAAAAATACGCATTTCGCTTTATTTCTTTTTTGTTGTTTTTTATCTTTTATAATTTTTTTGTATTTTTAATAGGGCAAGAGATCAAGTCGATGAAATTTTATCTAGCTAATCTACTTGCAAAATACAAAAGAAAGAAAGAGAGAGAGAAACAATCATATATTTCGAAACAAATGTTTGTTACAACTAGGAAAGTAGGAAAACTACACTAAAAAGCGGTAAAGATAGATAGTGATGGGAAGAATCCCCCTCGACGGTCACTTGGAGGATGACTCACTTTGACGGTGCTTGAATGAAGGTGGTGAGGAGCGAGATGAAGGAGGATGGGGTGGGACATCGTCGCGACGAGGATCTACTTCCCGAAGTAGGTGAGAAGACGGTCGTGGGATGCTCCACGAATGGGGATGAGGGGAGAAAAAATTATTTGATTCTACTCTAGAGGAGCATCTCGGGCTTGAGACAAGCTCTCTCTATATCCTTGAAGACGGTGAGGAGAAGAAAGGAAGAGATGAAGAAAAATGGGAGGGGCAGGGGTCCTTTTATAGTGTAGGAAAGAATCAAATTCGTATACAGGACATTTACTAACGATCATAAACGTCACTGAAGATCTGCTGCAAACATCATTGAAGATCCCATTCACACGGCCCTGCTGCCGCATCGTTGGAGCGTGCTCCACACACCCTTGTCACACGCACACGCTCGCTACGCGACCACGAGCCTTGCGCGTGCATGCGTGTGCATGCGCACACCCGCCTGCACTGCTATGCACGTGCGATGGCGCATGCGTGAGCATAGGCAGCCTGGGTTGTGCCACGTGGCAGGACCTGGGCTGTCCATCTTCTTTCCTTTGTAAGGGCTACTATAAAGGTCGAATTGAGTCAATTTTCAGGTCGTTGGGCGACGATCATCGATCCGAATCCATTCGTACGGTTGGATTTATTGTTTAAAGCTCTGAATTGCATCACCTAGTGATGAGAACACCATCATGAGTGCTAACTAGCTCATTTTGACCTAGGAAAGAGAACAAAATCTCCTACATAACCAAATGAAGGTCTTAACTCAAGGAAAAACCCTTTTGAAAGAAAAATAAGAAATAGGGGGTAAAACTGCAATTTACCATTGTAGTGCAACAACGGGATTTCTCAGGGGCTAAACACAGGTCAAATGGTCTTAACAAGATAAAAAGTGGGTTGGTTCAAACAGAAAAGGGTTCATGCAAAATCTGGGAATTAAATAACTTCCTGCAATCCTAAAATAGACCCACTTAACTTAACAAAGGCTCTGGTCAGGATAAAATTCGCCTAAATCCTCTAAAATTTATGGAAAAATATCCTCTAGGGTTTAGAATCTTCAATTTGGCCTTTAGAACCTATTTTGACCTATATAGGGGTCCTAGTCAAATGTTTACCCTAAATTGGATTTTTATGTAAATTGCCCAGTCAAATGTGGTCAAACCCAAAATCCAACTTCACCATTGGATTTCGTAGGTCCAAATTAGGTTTATATCAAAATTTGGACTTAAGGGGAATTCACCTTGACCTACTTCTCAAATCAGTCCAGCCTAATGACATTTATACCCCTAGCTTTTGAAAACTCTTGCAGATGCCCCCTAACTTCCTTATCATTCTTTGCAATTAGGTCCCTTCACCATTACAGCAGAGGAAATTCTACTCTGAGGAGGATTCAAGGGAGACAACTCCATGATTCCTCAGAGAATCCCACTCAAATTTGAAAGGGAGATTCTCTGAGGAATTCCCGTTCATGTGAACCCAATTTGGAGCTCCAATTTCCACAAAATCTCTTATGCAAATGCATGAGAGATTTGGGTCTTTTCTGACCTTCCAAGTCCGACGAGGTTGTTGTGCTTGGAAGCTTGCCTTCCAAGCATAAGGCCCTCTGCTAGGAGCTATAAAAGGGACCCCACATCCTTTCGCTCCTCTCAAGCTTGATTTGGCCTGAGAAAACCCCCAAATTTTCCTCTCTTCCCCTCTGGCCAAATTCCCAGCAAGCTCTGATGATTCCAATCTGCTCCTCTCATCCTTTGCCACAATACCAGTGATAGAGTTGCCTTTGCCTCCTTCATCCGCATCATGCCACACCAACGCACGTGCCTGCCTCCCTCTCGTCGTCGCCGTCCTCCTTTCACTAGGCCTTCGTCTTCGACGACGGCACATACGATCCGTCCACCTCCTCCGCTCCCCCCTTCTTTTATTCCCTCTTAGATAAGTCCTCTCCCTTTGCTCTTTATTTCTCCCTCATTTATTTCTGTTATCACGCCCCGATGCTCACACACCACCATCACCTTCTCCACCTTCGGCAAACCACCGGCAAGGTGCTTCCACCATTCCATGCACCCATCCACCTCACCAGCCACCTCACAAGCTCTGCCTCAACTCGCTGATCATAATCCCTCTTCCCGTTCACCGCCACATGCTCCCAACACTTCCCCCGAACACACCCATCTTCACAACCACAGGGTGACCTAGCCACGCATGCCTAGGCCACTCCGTACCGAGCCAACCACCGAGACACCTTCGTTGTGTCACAGCGAAGCTCCCTGTGTGATTTGACAAGGCCGCAAGGCCATTTTTCTTGTGGACAGGTTCAGGTGCTTGGCCGCCATTGGAGGAAGCTCGAAGAAGCTTGCAAGCTTCATCCAAGACTCCACGCTCCAAGCGTCAGGTTCCCAGATGCGTGGGTTTCCTTCGCGAACGTTTCCAGCCAGCTATTAGAGTCCAAGCCCCCCTGCAGCCTCTGCAATTGAGCGACCACCTGCTACGGGAGTGCTTGCGAAGAAGGTGGGACATTTAGTCCCACCTCGGAAGTTTTGAAGTGGGTGGTGCGATATAAGTGGAAAAACTGTCAGGGGCTTATTGCCTCCTAACACGGGGTGAGGTCCCACTCATCCCACTCGCCTCGTCCGCGACCCACACCTCCACAGACCTGGTTACCGATCTGACTGCCCACGCACTCCTCGCCCACCACCCACGTCGGTGGGCCTGGTCCCGGGCGCACTGACCTGACTCGCTAACCCAAGAAGGCTCTGGGAGAGCGAGCCTAAGAGAGAAGAAAGAAGAGAGATCGCGGGGAGGGTAGGGGGTAGATTTTGCTCTCAGGGAGAAAGAAGAAGAAGCAAAAGCTAAGGGTGAAGTCGCCGAAGAAGGAGAAAGCTGAAGAGGAAGCTAAGGAAAGAAAGTCGCAGAGGAAGCCAAAGTAAGAAGGAGAGGCAGAAGCCTAAGCAGCTAAGGAAGGTGAAGGCACGGTTGAAGTTAGAAGCAGAAGGAGAAAGAAGAAAGAAGAGAAAGAAGAAGCAAAGGCCAGAGAAGAGAGAAGAAATCAGAGAAGAAGAATTGCCAGAGGAAGAAGAAGAAGACAGAAGAAGAAAGAAGAAGCTGAAGACAAAGAACAGAAGAGAAATTAAAGAAGCACTGTAGCACTTAGCACTTAAGACATCTGATTTTCACATCAGACGTCCATATTTCATTTTGAGCTTCTATATACATTGAGATCATCTTTCTTGCTTTATAACTTTAATTCTTCATTGCATATTTTATCAAATTTGAAAGTTGTGTTCTTGGTTTTTTAACCCCAACTTGCTCCCTGTGTTTGACCTCGGATTTATATTTTTCAAGTAATAAAATTCATTTGTTTTCAAAGCGATTTTGACTATACTACGATGCATTTATTTTAAACCCGATTTCTCTTTCGACAACATTTTGGCACCATTGCCAGGGAGCAACGGGAAATTTAGAAACCTTGATCACAACTTTTGACTCCATACTGACTTGATCTTTTTCTTTTGTTGTGATTGTTTCAGGAGAGGAAGATTCAAAAGAAGTCAGCCGCACAACAACCACAAAGAAAAAGTCAATTTAGGCCTACCTGCTTTCCATACCTAGCTAACTCACCAAAGTTGTCTATTTTGATTTCAACACATTTTTTAATTGTGCATCTATTTAAGGTAACTAGGGCTACCACCTTCTTTGTTGAGCCCTAGATACCATCTTGGTGGCAACTAAAGTGGACCAATTAGAGCCAACTTAAGGATT
Source organism: Thalassia testudinum (assembly GCA_037157565.1). Taxonomy (NCBI): domain Eukaryota; kingdom Viridiplantae; phylum Streptophyta; class Magnoliopsida; order Alismatales; family Hydrocharitaceae; genus Thalassia; species Thalassia testudinum. Next base: position 120,962,805 of record JAZHRO010000014.1, on the reverse strand, counting down.
CCAATCTAGGATTTTAGAGACATCTTTTCTAAGCAAGAATCAAATTTTCCAAAAAGAGGTGTGCCTAAGTCTTGATTGAAAAGACTTATCCAAGAGAAACCCTAAAAATCAAGCTCTTAAGTTCACTTGAACCCTAAAAGAAAGGACCTAAAAGCTCTCAAAGGACAAATAGGTGAAGTTGACCCCTTGGGTCAACCAACCTTGAAATTAGGTCACTTTTGTACTCAAAATATCTAAAGTTCAAGTGGAACCCAAAGGACCTTTGATCTTAATTAAAAGTGGTAGATGATGAGAACCTCATCATGAGCCATAACTAGCTCATTTTGACCCAATACAAAGGATAAAAGCTCCTACATATCTCAAGGAAAAGCTTAACTCAGAGAATTCTGAGTTTGAGAAGAAAACAAGTCATAAGGGGTAAAAGTGCAATTTTACCAGTATAATCTGCATACAGGGTAATTCAGGGCCCAAACATAGGTCAAAACAGCTTAATAAGAATAAAAGTGGGATGAGATGATCTAGCAAGGGCTACAGCACTTCCAAGGAACCAAATGATAATCTGTAACCCTAAAACAACCCACTTCAATTCACAAGGTTCGAGGCAAAGTAAAAATAGAATAAACCCTCTAAAATTCATAGAAAAATAATCTCTGGGGTTTAGAACCATCAATTTGGCCTTTAGAACCCATTTTGACCTACATTGAGAACCATGCCCAATTAATAACTTAATTTGGGTTTTTGCGCAAATTGACCGGTCAAACAAGGTTTAATATGAAAATAAAATTCACCATCAGATTCCTTAGGTCCTAATTAGTCATGTATAAAAACTTGAGCCTAAGAAGAAACCTCCTTGACCGACTTCACACTTTGGTCCTCATATATTTACTCTTTGGCCCTCAACTTTTGAACCCTCGCATTTTGGCCCCTAACTCTTCTTCGTTCTTTGCAAACAGGTCCCTCCTGCAAATCCCTGCCAGCACCATGCTCCGGCGACCTTGCGCGGAGCATGGCGCCGCGCAGGGTGAGGTGGGGGACCTGGCAAGTGTACCGGGGGTGCCCTGCGTCGTCAGCCGTCGCAGGAGCACCCCCATGGTCATTGTAGCCCCCCATACCGGCCGTGCGAACGCACGGACGGTATGGGTTCGTATTCCGACCATTCTCCGGCGAGGGAGACACGTCGTCTCCCTCCGCCTTCCTCCCTGCTTCAACCCTATAAATACCCCCCGCCGCTCCACCGACGAAGGCAGCCTGGACCTGACGGAGAAAACCCCCAGCTTTCTTCTCTTCTTTCTCCGGCAGACGCTCACCAGCTCCGGCGACTTCCTCCCCCTCCACCTCTTCGCTCTGCCGCACTACCAGCAGCAGAGACCTCCTCCCCTGCTCTTCCCGCGCCACGCCGCACCCAGCTGGCGCCTCTCCAGCCTTCTGCTCGCCGCCGCCCCTCTCCCTGAGCATCGTCTTCTCCGGCGACAGTCGATACGACTGTCGCCCTGTTCCTCCCCCTTCGTCCCTGCAGTTAAGTTAGACATACTCCCCTTCTTCTCCTCTTTCTTTCCCCGCTTTCGATTTAGTCAATTAAGCCCTCTACCGACCCTGTTCACCCTCATCCTCTCCGCCTCCGACCACCCTCCGGCGAGCCGCTCCCATCACCTCAGCGACCCACACGGCTCGCCGACTACCGCAGAACCTCCGCCTCCTCACCCTGATCCTCTTCCGCCCCTCCACTTCCCACCAAACACCCTCTGCAGACCCACCGAACACACCCACTCCCTCGCTCACAGTTTGACCTAGGACGACCTGACAGCTCCATCTCGCCCCCTGCAGACCCCCTGACCACCTTCACCGTGCCACGGCGAAGGTCCCCCGCCTGTCTGATCTGGCCGAGAGGCCGTGCCATTGGTTTCAGGTTCCAGGCCTTGACCGCCATTGGCGAGGAAGCTCGAAGCCTGCTCGAGGTTGCTTCAAGCCGAGATATCCCAGGTTGAAAAGCCACGGCCAGCGCGGAAGAGTCTCGCGCACACACCCTGGCCCTCAATTGGAGCTGTGCGCCTCAACAGCCGATGCAATTGGGAGCACCATCCCTGCTGCAGGCGTGAGAGAATTGGGGTGGGACATTTAGTCCCACCTCGGAATCTCTCGAAGGCGCGCGGATGCATAAAGGCAAAAACTGCCTTATGCTGTTTGCCTCAGTTACCACGGGGTGAGGTCCCTCTCACCCGACCCGACCCGACTCGGCCTCGTCCGTGACCACGCTCCGCGGACCTGGCCCGACCCGATTAGACTGACCTGCACTCCTCGCCCACCACGCACGCCGGTGGGCCTGGACCCGGGCCTGACCCGAACCCGATTACCCGGTAGCGCTCTGGGAGAGCTTCTGAAGAGTGATTTCAGAGAGAGAGATACGCGGGGGAGGGGGGTAGAGTAGGTTTTTGCCTTGACGAATAAACTCTGAAGTGTGCAGGCCAAAGAAGAAGAAGCAGACCCGCTGAAGAAGAAGGAGCTGCTGCACTGTAGCGAAGGCATTGTTAAGTCGTCTCAGCACTGGCGCAGACGACGGAAGGTCAGCAGCCAAAGAAGAAGAAGACCCGCTGAAGAAAAAGGAAGAGCAACAGCCATCGCGAAAGAAGAAAAAGAGAGGTCAAGGCAGGTGAAGACAAAGCAGAAGAAAGAGAAGCAAGAAGCAAGAAAAGAAGAAGACGATCTGACGAAAAAGAAAGAAAGGAAACAAGGAAGAACAGAAGAAGAGCATGAGGGGAAAATCTGAAGAAAGCAGAAGAAAAAGAAGAAGAAGAAGAAGAAGAAGAAGAAGAACAGGAAGAACCAAAGACAAAGAGGAAGATCTGAAGAAAGCAAAGAAGAAGAAGAAGAACAGGAAGAACCAAAGACAAAGAGGAAGAAAGAAGAAAAGAAGAAGAAGCCAAATTTTCATCTCTCTCTCTCTTTATTTTTGTAATAGAACTTGTATATCTCTAGAATACAACTTGCTCCCTGAGTTCGACCTCGGGAACTCTTTTATTTTTCCGAGTAAAAAATTTTATATGAAAACGTTGGTAACAACCGGCTTTACTACAACGATATAACCGAAACCGGTCGACAAACTAACGCTTATCATTTTGGCGCCGCTGCCGGGGAGCAACGGCTAATTCTAGAGGTAAACATTCCTGTATCTTTTAATTTCTGATAATCTCCTCTCTTTTGTGCAGCTACAGGAACTCAAGAAGACAAGCAACCACACGACAACCACTCCGAAGACAGGTAAATCTTTTCTCTCACTATTAACCCCTACACTCTAAAGAGAAAGAAAAGAAAAGAACAAGCAATATAGGGCTAACCTGTCTTCCATATTTAGTAACCATAAAAGTTGCATGTTTTCAACTCATTATTTCTGCACACTATCAAGGGTATTTAAGGGCTAACACATTCTTGCTTGAGCCCTAATTACCCAACAAAGAATTAACTGGACCAAGTAGAGCCAACCTAGGATCCAACACTAGGGATTTAGAGACACACTACTTAACTCAAGAATTGAGAAAACCAAATAAAGTGTGCCCAAGCCCTTGTCTGAAAATACCTATACAAGAAAAATCCTAAACAATTGGCTCTCTCTAAACACTTGAACCCTAAAAGACAGGACCTAAAAGCTCTTAAAGAAAACAATAGGTAAAGTTGACCCCTTGGGTTAACCAACCTTAAATTAGGTCACTCTTTGCACTTAAAAAGACTAAAGTTCAAGTGAAACCTTAAGCACCCTGATCTTAAAATTGGTAGACTTAAGAGGTCAAGATCCCCATTCTGGTCTACCTGGAACCGCAGTGACAAGAGACGTCGGGTGGGGGAAACCCTGTAACCCGTGGGGACGCTCTACCGTGTAGGGGTCTTCGCGGGACTCTCCCTCTCTGGCTGCCCAGGTAATTCTCAGGTGGACGATCTTTCTGATCAAGGGGTCCATCTGCCCCGCACCTCTATAGTCACCCAACACATTTTTGGGTGTCTTGATTGGGTCCATCACCTTCTAAACTTACCTCTCCCAACTGTGCATGTACGGAAGGAGGTCTCTAAGACCACCCTTAAGACCTCCTTTAGAAATTCACTCTCGTCAAGGCCAAGCCTCGACGCCCGTGTTTGTGCAGCAACACCCTCACATTATTCTCTCTTCTGATTCAGAACCAAGTTCTTCTTCTTCCCCCATCATGGCTCAGCCAGTTGAGGAAGAAAATAATCTGGAACACCAGCTCCAGCGACTCAATGACCTCTTCCAAAACTTCGTGCACCCACCACAGCGTCCTATGATGCGGGACCACTACAATCCTGCTGCGGTGGCAATTGAGCCTCGAGTTAGAATCCCGATTGGAGGACCTGATTCCGAACTAAAGCCCAACATGATTCACGCTATACCTAAATTCCATGGGCTTAATTCTGAAGATCCCTTCCAGCACATCAAACAGCTTAAGCATCTGGCCCACACTTTTGGATCAGATGCGCAAAATCGGGATATTCTTCTCATGAAGATGTTCTCCTTTTCTCTTATGGACAAGGCCGCCCATTGGTATCAAACTCAGACCCGGCCGATCAACACTTGGGAAGAACTTCAATCCGAGTTTTTGAAAAAGTTCTTTCCCGTTGGTCAGACCAACGCCTTGCGCCATCAGATTACACACTTCACTCAACAATCAGGAGAACCTCTCCATGAGGCATGGGATCGTTTTCAGGATCTCATGAGGAAGTGCCCCCATCACGGAGTTCCTAAATGGGAACAAGTCCAATCTTTTTACCAGGGACTCCGTGAGGACATCCGCCTTTTCGTCAATGCAACCTGCGGAGGAAACATCATGGGTCAACATGAAGACACCGTATGGGAGATTCTCGAAAACATGTGCGAGAACTCCATCAACAATGACTCCATGGGATTATTCGACAGGACGAATACCCGCGCAGCGACGAATCTTAAGGGAGCACATGAGACGCAGGGCCTGTCCGCATCAGTCGACCTGGAATTAATGGCCAGTCGATTGGACAAGGTCTCAATTATTGAAAAGAAGGTGGATGAGCTGACTCAGCACTTGCAGCGAGCCACCTCTGCGCGTAACTCCTTTGCACAACCTCCTTCCACACAGGAGACTGTGCAAAACATCCTACACCGATCCTCCCCTGGGATGGATCCATATCCATCCCCATCTGATTCTTGGACTGGAAGATCATCCGATCCTTTCTTCACCAGCCGGGGGAACTCCATTCCCCCTTTCCCTGATTCTCAGGAGGTTCCTCAGACCTGCGAGGACCTCAACGCCATCCAGAACGACCCATTCTCCAACACTTACAACCCTGGATGGCGAAACCATCCAAATTTTCAGTGGGCGGGAAATTCTCAAACCCAAAGACCACCTTTTCAGTCCCGCCCACAGCCCTCTCATCACTACCAGCCACCTCAGCCTCGGCCCAACCCTACTTATCCATCAGGGCCAAATCAAGATCAAATGTCCTTAATCCTTCAGACTCTGGCTGACATTCAAAAATCGAATGCGGCCATTCAAAAACAGCACAAGGACGAGCTTACTGAAGTTAAAACTCAGCTGGCCCAGTTGGCAAATTCTCGCCAGCCAGGCACACTCCCTTCCCAACCCCTTCCTAACCCAAATAACGTGCCAACACAGAAGCGCGTTATGAATCCAAATTTAGGCCAAGCTCAATGGATTTATCAGGCCCCCACTGCTCCATCTCCAGACGAGATGGAAGCCTCTACTTCTCGTACGGGATTTCAGCAGCAGCCACCCCTCCTACCAAATCCAAACCAAAATCAGGCCGGATTAAATTCTGTAACAACACGTAGTGGTAAGACAACTCAGGACCAGTATTATCCAAACCACGCCCAGCCTGATAATCATGACCCTAGGATAGTTATCCAAGGTACCGCTGTTCCAGACCCACAACCAGGACCTATCCTAGAGGAACCAACCAAGATCCCGTTTCCTGAAGCCCTGACCAAGGGAAAGAAGACCACCAAGCCCGTGGCCCCTGAGGAGGACCTGGTCAAGCTCTTTGAGCAGGTCCACATAAACATCCCCTTGATGGATGCAATCCGCCACGTACCAGCTTACGCACGATTTCTAAAGAATATATGTACACCCCAGCGTAAGCCGCGAACCAAGGGAGGGAGCCCAATTGTTCTGTCAGAGCAAGCCAGCTCTGTAATCCTTAGTAGACTCCCACCCAAGGCAAAAGATCCTGGAACTCCCCTGATCTCCTGTAAGATAGGTGGTACCCAATTGGACAGAGCATTATTAGACTTAGGTGCATCTATAAATCTGATACCCACATCCTTACTTGACCATCTGGAAGAATCTGAGCTGAAACCAACTGAGGTGACATTACAATTAGCAGATCGATCTATAAAGTCACCAAAAGGGATTCTCGAGGATGTTATCGTGAGAGTGCGGGATTTCTATTTTCCAGTGGACTTTATAGTCTTAGACATGGATGCACCTGAGAACCCTAGGGATACACCAATCATTCTAGGGAGACCTTTCTTGGCTACTGCTAGAGCCAACATCAGCTGTGAGGAGGGCCAAATAGAGCTTAAGTTTGGAGATCAAACACTGAAAATTGATATATTTAAGGCCCAACAAGGAATTAATTGCGGCGTCATCGAGCAAATTTGTGACATCAAGACTTTGGTTGATGAATCACACCTCCAGAATGACTTGAGTATTCCTCATCAACCACAGAAGGATCTTGACCCGCAAATAGAGGAGTCCATTCCGGATGTGAACAACCCAGTAACTCCCACCCTTGAACCTCACATCTATACTGAACCACCCGCTGCCACTGAAAACCCCATCCTTGAACTGAAACCCCTTCCTGCTCATTTGAAATACATCTTTTTGGGTTCTAATCAGACCCTTCCTGTGATCATCAATTCCAACCTCAATCCTGAACAGGAATACCGTCTGATTGTTGTCCTCCAGCAACATCGCAGAGCCATCGGATGGACCCTCGATGATTTGACTGGAATAAGTCCCTCTTATTGTACTCATCATATCTATTCAGAAGAGGGCACACGACCTTCTCGTGAAATGCAGAGACGCTTAAACCCCAATCTGCAGGAGGTCGTGAAAAAGGAGATCATCAAGTGGTTAGATGCCGAGATCATCTACCCGATCTCCGATAGTCGTTGGGTGAGCCCGATTCAGGTCGTGCCTAAAAAGGCAGGACTCACCACTATAACGACTGAGACCGGAGAAATCATTCCTACCCGATTAGCCAACTCGTGGAGAGTCTGTATAGATTACCGTCGACTCAATTCCTCCACGAAGAAGGATCATTTCCCACTACCCTTCATTGATCAAATTCTCGAAAAACTAGCGGGAAATAGGTTCTTCTGCTTTCTTGACGGGTACTCCGGTTATAACCAGGTGGCAATCCATCCTGAGGACCAAGAAAAGACCACATTCACCTGCCCCTTCGGAACATACGCTTTCCGAAGGATGCCTTTTGGTCTTTGCAATGCACCCGCTACTTTTCAGCGATGCATGCTTGCCATATTCTCAGATATGGTAGGTGATTATCTGGAAGTCTTCATGGATGACTTTTCAGTTTTCGGAGCATCATTCGACGATTGCCTCCAGCACTTGGTCCAGATACTCAGGCGGTGCATCGACGTGAATTTGGTTCTTTCCTGGGAAAAGAGCCATTTCATGGTGCCTGAGGGAATTGTCCTGGGACACTCAATTTCGGAGAAAGGTATCCAAGTGGATCGAGCTAAGGTTAATCTGATTTCTCGCCTTCCCATGCCTAGCTCGATCAGGGACATCCGCTCCTTTTTAGGGCATGTCGGTTTTTATCGACGATTTATCCCTGATTTTTCAAAAATCGCACGCCCCCTGACCACTCTTCTCTCCAAGGATGTTCCCTTCGAAATCTCCAAGGAATGCACTCAAGCATTTGAAATCCTGCGTGACCGAGTCACCCAAGCCCCGATCCTACAGTCCCCTGATTGGTCTCAACCCTTTGAGATCATGTGTGATGCATCCGACTTCGCTGTAGGAGCGGTTTTGGGGCAGAAAAATGACAAGAAACCTGTGGTCATTTACTACGCCAGCAAAACACTCGATGAGGCTCAGCGTAACTATACAGTTACTGAGAAAGAGCTGCTAGCTGTAGTATTTGCCCTAGAGAAATTCAGATCATACCTTCTGGGTTCCCATGTCATCATATACTCGGATCACACGGCTGTGAGGCATCTCCTTGCAAAGAAGGACGCGAAACCTCGATTGATCCGATGGATCTTGCTGTTGCAAGAATTTGACCTCGAGATTCGCGATAAAGCGGGAAAACAAAACGTGGTAGCTGATCACTTGTCCCGTCTTCCTTCTGAAATGATAGACCCTTCCGGACCCATCACTGAGCATTTTCCCGATGAGCACCTGCTGACTATTGGTACTAGCCTTCCATGGTTTGCTAATATTGTAAATTACTTGGCATCTCATCAGACCCCGTCCGATTGGCCGAAGGCCAAGAAAGACAAATTACGCTCCGATGCCAAGTATTACATTTGGGAAGACCCGTACCTCTTCCGCATAGGTGCCGATCAGATCATCCGGAGATGTATCCCGGAAGGGGAAGTCAACAATATCCTCTCTTTCTGCCATGACCAGGCATGCGGTGGCCATTTTGCCGGGCATAAAACCGCATCAAAAGTCCTCCAGTGCGGCTTTTACTGGCCCACACTGTTCAAAGACGCATACAGTCATTGCAAGGCATGCAGTCGTTGTCAGACTTTGGGCAACATGAGCCATCGCGACATGATGCCTATGCAACCGATTCTAGTATGCGAAATCTTTGATGTTTGGGGGATTGATTTTATGGGCCCCTTTCCTGTTTCGGATGGTTTCGAATACATTCTGTTGGCTGTGGACTACGTGTCCAAATGGATCGAAGCCATACCGACCCGAACTTGTGATCACAAAATCGTTCTCAAATTCATTCATCAACACATTTTCTCAAGGTTCGGGATTCCTCGTGCAATAATCTCTGATGGGGGGACCCATTTCACAAATGCTCAGTTTAGGTCACTGATGACCAAATACGGGGTGTCTCACCGAATCTCTACTCCTTACCACCCCCAAACTAATGGTCTAGCTGAGCTGTCGAATCGGGAGATCAAGAAAATCCTACAGGTCACTGTTCGACCTGACAGGAAGGACTGGTCGTCCCGACTTCCGGAAGCATTGTGGGCCTATAGGACCGCCCACAAGACCCAATTGGGCATGTCTCCCTTTAGATTGGTGTACGGAAAGGCATGCCACCTTCCCGTCGAACTGGAGCATAAAGCCTATTGGGCAGTACGGAACTGTAATCTAGATCTTTCCAAGGCTGGGACCCACAGAAAACTCCAAATCAGCGAGATCGATGAATTACGCACAGACGCGTACGAGAACTCGCAAATCTACAAGGAGCGGGTTAAAGCCTTCCACGACAAACACATCTCGAGAAAGATCTTTCATCCTGGTCAAAAGGTCCTACTCTTTGATGCCCGACTCAAACTCTTCCCAGGAAAACTGAGATCTAAGTGGGTCGGACCATATTTGGTCCGACAGGTTTTTGGAAATGGAGCAATCGAAATCAGTCCACTCAGCCACGATTCTGAACCTTTCATCGTGAATGGTCAAAGACTCAAGCCGTTCATTGATGTAACTTCTACTGATTTGGCTGAGGCATCTCATATCCTCCTTTCCCCTTGAGCTTATTGCGCCCAGCCGATGGCGTAAAACTCAGCGCTTAACGGGAGGCAGCCCGTCATTCTCTTTGAAAACCTGAAACTTGTTCTGACACCTTTCAGCACTCGAAGTTCACCCTGAACTAAGACCCCCTAGGTTACAATGAGGACATTGCAAATCTTAGGCATGGGGGGGTAGGAAAGTGCAAAAACTTGTAAGAAAAGGTTTCAAACAAAAAAATTCACATATGCCAAAAATACCATAAAAATTAAAAAAAATTTTTTCGAAAAAGAATAAGAGGAAAAGAGGAGAAGAAAAATTTCGTGAAGGAGAGAAGAAACAAAATGAAAAAGGAGCACAAAATTATAAGAAAAGTTGATAGTCATTAGTAAGGAACTAAGGAATTAACCTAAGTTCTAGACCTCATTCAAGAAAATAACTGAAAAGTGCACAATGAGATTAGTAAGAATGCAAACCTTAGGCATTCTTGAATAGACTCTTAGTACTCATTAAGATCTGGACACTCCTCAAGAGGTTGAGGAAAATGAAAAGCTGAAGTATTAGGTCTAAGGCTTAGGGAGTATTCGGCCTCGTTAACTAATTTTTGGTTTACGGGACTCAGTAACCTAAGCACCCTAATCTCACACACAGCCTGGTTCAGTAAGCATAAAAATCAGAATCACGCAGAAGCGTCGCAAAAATCTGAAAAGAACACCTAGAATAGGAATGGCCGATCAACACAAGTTGATTTGGACGAGTTCCCAGCGCGGAGAGGCGGGAAATCCCCTCGAAGATGCGTAACAAAATATCATCTCCTCGGTGCTTGTCTCTTAGGATATTTGCATATCCTACAGGGGGCATGTAAGCACTCTGCTGGTTCAGATTCCATGGATGGCATTATCTCGAAGTGTCAATTGCCAGGGTCTGGATTCGGCCACGGAATACCATGGATGGGATTATCTCGAAATCTCAATAGCCAGGGTTCCGGGGGTTGCCATGGGCGGTGCTATCTCGAAGCATCGATCGCCAGGAACCCTTGAGGATTGATGATGGGAGCAAGGAATCTGATACAGACCGTGTTGAAAAGCCAATCCTAGACTAGAACTAAAAAGAAAAAGAGAGAGAAAACTCTCCAAACAGAAAAAACTTTCTATCTCTCTCTTACAAAACGCACTGCGAACTGAGCCAGGGCTAAAATCATTTCAAGCATGGGTGCTTTAACCACGAAGTCCAATAAACCTTAGGTTAGTTCTTGTGGGCCTTAAAAACCTTTGCTAAAAGACTGAGGCTAAGGCTAGACAGATTTGGATCTTGATTGGTACTAGAGTATCTTTTAGGCCTATGGTCAGCATTCTAACCTAATCTATGCTCAAATAAAAAGGCACTTATCTAAAACCATTGAAAACTTCATGGTCTAGAACAAGGGTTGAAACCTTAAGTTTTTTTGCTAAGGGACTAGCAAAAGCTAGGCATGGGGGTATGATGAGAACCTCATCATGAGCCATAACTAGCTCATTTTGACCCAATACAAAGGATAAAAGCTCCTACATATCTCAAGGAAAAGCTTAACTCAGAGAATTCTGAGTTTGAGAAGAAAACAAGTCATAAGGGGTAAAAGTGCAATTTTACCAGTATAATCTGCATACAGGGTAATTCAGGGCCCAAACATAGGTCAAAACAGCTTAATAAGAATAAAAGTGGGATGAGATGATCTAGCAAGGGCTACAGCACTTCCAAGGAACCAAATGATAATCTGTAACCCTAAAACAACCCACTTCAATTCACAAGGTTCGAGGCAAAGTAAAAATAGAATAAACCCTCTAAAATTCATAGAAAAATAATCTCTGGGGTTTAAAACCATCAATTTGGCCTTTAGAACCCATTTTGACCTACATTGAGAACCATGCCCAATTAATAACTTAATTTGGGTTTTTGCGCAAATTGACCGGTCAAACAAGGTTTAATATGAAAATAAAATTCACCATCAGATTCCTTAGGTCCTAATTAGTCATGTATAAAAACTTGAGCCTAAGAAGAAACCTCCTTGACCGACTTCACACTTTGGTCCTCATATATTTACTCTTTGGCCCTCAACTTTTGAACCCTCGCATTTTGGCCCCTAACTCTTCTTCGTTCTTTGCAAACAGGTCCCTCCTGCAAATCCCTGCCAGCACCATGCTCCGGCGACCTTGCGCGGAGCATGGCGCCGCGCAGGGTGAGGTGGGGGACCTGGCAAGTGTACCGGGGGTGCCCTGCGTCGTCAGCCGTCGCAGGAGCACCCCCATGGTCATTGTAGCCCCCCATACCGGCCGTGCGAACGCACGGACGGTATGGGTTCGTATTCCGACCATTCTCCGGCGAGGGAGACACGTCGTCTCCCTCCGCCTTCCTCCCTGCTTCAACCCTATAAATACCCCCCGCCGCTCCACCGACGAAGGCAGCCTGGACCTGACGGAGAAAACCCCCAGCTTTCTTCTCTTCTTTCTCCGGCAGACGCTCACCAGCTCCGGCGACTTCCTCCCCCTCCACCTCTTCGCTCTGCCGCACTACCAGCAGCAGAGACCTCCTCCCCTGCTCTTCCCGCGCCACGCCGCACCCAGCTGGCGCCTCTCCAGCCTTCTGCTCGCCGCCGCCCCTCTCCCTGAGCATCGTCTTCTCCGGCGACAGTCGATACGACTGTCGCCCTGTTCCTCCCCCTTCGTCCCTGCAGTTAAGTTAGACTTACTCCCCTTCTTCTCCTCTTTCTTTCCCCGCTTTCGATTTAGTCAATTAAGCCCTCTACCGACCCTGTTCACCCTCATCCTCTCCGCCTCCGACCACCCTCCGGCGAGCCGCTCCCATCACCTCAGCGACCCACACGGCTCGCCGACTACCGCAGAACCTCCGCCTCCTCACCCTGATCCTCTTCCGCCCCTCCACTTCCCACCAAACACCCTCTGCAGACCCACCGAACACACCCACTCCCTCGCTCACAGTTTGACCTAGGACGACCTGACAGCTCCATCTCGCCCCCTGCAGACCCCCTGACCACCTTCGCCGTGCCACGGCGAAGGTCCCCCGCCTGTCTGATCTGGCCGAGAGGCCGTGCCATTGGTTTCAGGTTCCAGGCCTTGACCGCCATTGGCGAGGAAGCTCGAAGCCTGCTCGAGGTTGCTTCAAGCCGAGATATCCCAGGTTGAAAAGCCACGGCCAGCGCGGAAGAGTCTCGCGCACACACCCTGGCCCTCAATTGGAGCTGTGCGCCTCAACAGCCGATGCAATTGGGAGCACCATCCCTGCTGCAGGCGTGAGAGAATTGGGGTGGGACATTTAGTCCCACCTCGGAATCTCTCGAAGGCGCGCGGATGCATAAAGGCAAAAACTGCCTTATGCTGTTTGCCTCAGTTACCACGGGGTGAGGTCCCTCTCACCCGACCCGACCCGACTCGGCCTCGTCCGTGACCACGCTCCGCGGACCTGGCCCGACCCGATTAGACTGACCTGCACTCCTCGCCCACCACGCACGCCGGTGGGCCTGGACCCGGGCCTGACCCGAACCCGATTACCCGGTAGCGCTCTGGGAGAGCTTCCGAAGAGTGATTTCAGAGAGAGAGATACGCGGGGGAGGGGGGTAGAGTAGGTTTTTGCCTTGACGAATAAACTCTGAAGTGTGCAGGCCAAAGAAGAAGAAGCAGACCCGCTGAAGAAGAAGGAGCTGCTGCACTGTAGCGAAGGCATTGTTAAGTCGTCTCAGCACTGGCGCAGACGACGGAAGGTCAGCAGCCAAAGAAGAAGAAGACCCGCTGAAGAAAAAGGAAGAGCAACAGCCATCGCGAAAGAAGAAAAAGAGAGGTCAAGGCAGGTGAAGACAAAGCAGAAGAAAGAGAAGCAAGAAGCAAGAAAAGAAGAAGACGATCTGACGAAAAAGAAAGAAAGGAAACAAGGAAGAACAGAAGAAGAGCACGAGGGGAAAATCTGAAGAAAGCAGAAGAAAAAGAAGAAGAAGAAGAAGAAGAAGAACAGGAAGAACCAAAGACAAAGAGGAAGATCTGAAGAAAGCAAAGAAGAAGAAGAAGAACAGGAAGAACCAAAGACAAAGAGGAAGAAAGAAGAAAAGAAGAAGAAGCCAAATTTTCATCTCTCTCTCTCTTTATTTTTGTAATAGAACTTGTATATCTCTAGAATACAACTTGCTCCCTGAGTTCGACCTCGGGAACTCTTTTATTTTTCCGAGTAAAAAATTTTATATGAAAACGTTGGTAACAACCGGCTTTACTACAACGATATAACCGAAACCGGTCGACAAACTAACGCTTATCAGTAGACTTAAAAGGTCAAGGTCCCCATTCTGGTCTACCTGGAATCTCAGTGACAAGAGAGGTCGGGTGGGGGAAACCCTATAACTCGTGGGGATGCTCTACCGTGTAGGGTTCTTTGCGAGACTCTCCCTCTCTGGCTGCCCAGGTATTTCTCAGGTGGATGACTTTTCTGACTAAGGGGTACCATCTGCCCCAAACCTCTATAGTCATCCAAATTTTTTGGGTGTCTCGATTGGGTCCAGCACATTCTGATCTCATCTAATCTATCAGTGCATGTTTGGTAGGAGGTCCTTGAGACCATCCTTAAGACCTCCTTTAGAAATCCACTCCTGCCGAGGCCAAGCCTCGACACCCGTATTTGTGCAACAACCCCACCACATAGACACCTCTCTTCTGATTCATCATAACCAAATTCTCCTTCTTCCATCATGGCACAACCAATTGAAGAAGAAAACAACCTTGAACACCAACTCCAGCGCTTGAATGATCTATTCCAGAACTTTGTAAACCCGTTGCAGCGTCCTATGATGTGAGATCACTATAATCCCGCTACGGTGGCAATTGAGCCTCGAGTCCAAATCCCGGTTGGAGGTCCTGATTCTAAACTCAAGCCTAACATGACTCATGCTATCCCAAAATTCCATGGGCTTAACTCCGAGGATCCCTTCCAGCACATCAAACAACTCAAACATCTAGCCCAGACCATCAGGTCAGATGTACAAAACCGGGATATTTTGCTTATGAAGATGTTTTCCTTCTCCCTCATGTTCAAGGCAGCTCATTGGTACCAGACTCAGATGCATTCGATCAACAAGTGGGTTGAACTCCAGTCCGAATTTTTGAAAAACTTCTTCCCCGTTGGTCGAAAGAATGCCTTGCGCCACCAGATTACTCACTTCACTCAACAATCTGGAGAACCTCTTCATGAGGCATGGGACCGATTCTTGGATCTCATACGAAAGTGCCCCCATCATAGTGTTCATAAATGGGAACAAGTTCAGTCTTTTTGCCAGGGACTTTGTGAAGGCATTCGATTATTCATCAATGCAACTTGCGGAGGAAATATCATGCGTCAACATGAAGACACCGTGTGGGAGATTCTTGAGAATATGTGTGAGAGCTCCATCAATAATGACTCCATGGCTTATTCGATCGGACGAATGCCCGCGCATCGACGAATCCTATGGGAGCACACGAGACACAGGGCCTATCCACATCCGTCGACTTGGAACTGATGGCCAGTCAGTTGGACAAGGTCTCTATCATAGAGAAGAAGGTGGACGAGCTAACTCGACATCTGTAGCGGGCCACCTCTGTGCAAAACCCATTTGCACAGCCACCTCTTAGGAGGGAAACTGTGTAGAACATCTATCACTGATCTCCTCAGGGAATGGACCCGTATCCACCCTCGTCTGACTCCAAGACCGGAGGAAACTCTGATCCATCAAATATAGTTCAGGGAATTCTGAACCCTTGTACTCTGATTTTCCCAAGGTTCCTTAGACCTACGAGGACCTCAATGCCATCCAAAACGACCCATTCTCCAATACCTATAACCATGGATGGTGGATTCATCCCAACTTCCTATGGATGGGAAATACGCAAAATCAAAGATCACCTTATTAACCCCGTCCACAAGCTCCTCGTCCATATTAACTGCCTCAGCCTCAGCCTAACCCCACCTCTCAATCTGGGCCAAACCAAGCAGATCAAATGACTCTCATCCTTCAGACTCTAGATGACATTCAGAAGATGAATGCGGCAATACAAAAATAGTACAAGGACGAGATCATAGAGGTTCATAATCAGCTCGCCCAGATGGCAAATTACCACCAACCTAGCACACTCCCTTCGCAACCTCTGTCGAATCCAAATAACATGCCGACCTAGAGGCGCATTATGAGCCCAAACTAGGCCACGCCCACATGATTTATCAGGCCCCTTCTGTTCCACCACCCGACGAGATGGAAGCTTCGACATCTTATGCGGGATTTCAACAGCAACCACCTATTTTATCAACCCCAAACCAAAACCAGGCAGGACTAAACTTTGTAACAACCCGTAGTGGTAAAGCAACTCAAGACCCACCTTATCCAAGCCACTCTAAGCCTGGTAGTAACCCAAGCCCTAGGATAGTTATCCAGGACACCCGTGTCCCTGATCAAGAACTTGGACCTATTCTAGAGGAACCAACAAAGGTTCCATTTCTCGAGGCCTTGACCAAGGGAAAAAGGATAACCAAACCTGTGGCTCCTGAGGAGGATTTGGTCAAGCTCTTTGAACAGGTCCATATAAACATCCCCTTGATGGATGCAATCCGCCACATACTGGCTTACGCACGATTTTTGAATTACGTGTGTACACCCAAGCATAAGCTGTGAACCAAAACTGGGAGTCCAATCGTACTCTCAGAGCAAGCCAGCTCTGTAATTTTGAGCAAACTCCCACCTAAGGCTAAAGAACCAGGTACTCCACTGATTTCATGTACCATTGGTGATACCCAATTTGACAGAGCCCTATTAGATTTAGGTGACTCCATAAACCTAATACCTACATCCCTCCTTGATCACCTTGAAGAATCTGAGCTTAAATCGACAGAGGTGACATTACAGTTAGTTGACCGATCCATTAAGTCACCTAAAGGAACACTCGAGGATGTCATCTTTAGGGTACGTGACTTCTATTTCCCGGTGGATTTTATAGTCGTGGATATGGATGCACCTGAAAACCCATGGGATACACCGATTATACTAGGGATACCTTTTCTAGCCACTGCTAGGGCCAATATAAACTGAGGGCCAAATAAAATTGAAATTAGAGAACAAAACACTAAAAATTGACATCTTTAAGGCCCAACAAGGGATTAACTACGGTGTTATAGAACAAATATGTGATATCAAGGCCGTGGTTGATGAACCGTATATCGAGGACAACCTGATTACTTCTGATTAACCACAAGAAGATCAAAACCCACAAATAGAGGAGTCTGACCCTAATCTAGATACACCCCTAACTCCTTCCCTTGCTCCTGACACACACCCTGAATCGTCCATTGCTGCTGATAACCCTATTTTGGAACTCAAGCCTCTTCCCAACCATCTGAAATATGTCTTTTTGGGTTCCAATCAGACGTTTCCTGTGATTATAAATTCCAGACTCACAACTGACCAGGAATCCTGTCTGATTACTATTCTCCAAAAAAATCGTAGAGCCATCGGATGGACTCTCGATGATTTGAATGGTATTAGCCCCTCTTACTACACACACCATATCTACACCGAAGAGGGCACACGACCTTCGCGGGAAATGCAGAGATGTTTGAATCCTAATCTGCAGGAGGTTGTGAAAAAGGAGATCATTAAGTGGTTAGATGCATGGATCATCTACTCGATCATTGACAGTCGGTGGGTGAGTCTAATCTAGGTTGTGCCTAAGAAGGCAGGACTCACCATCATCACGACTGAAATCGGAGAAATCATATCGACCCGTGTAGCTAACTCATGGAGAGTCTGCATTGATTACAAAAGACTCAATTCCTCCATGAAGAAGGATCATTTCCCACTACCATTTATTGATTAGATCCTCCAGAAACTAGCGATAAATAGGTTCTTCTACTTTTCGAACGGGTACTCTGGATATAACAAGGTGGCAATCCATCCTGAGGACCAAGAGAAGACCACTTTCACCTACCCCTTCGAGACGTACGTTTTCTGAAGGATGCCATTCAATCTCTGCAATGCACCCGCTACTTTTCAGCGGTGCATGCTTGCCATACTCTTAGATATGCTAGGTGATTATCTGGAAGTCTTCATGGATGACTTTTCAGTATTCGGAGCATCATTTGACGATTTCCTCCTGCACTTGGTCCAAATCCTCAAGCGGTGCTTTGATGTGAATCTGGTTCTTTCTTGGGAAAAGAGCCATTTCATGGTGCCTGAAGGAATTGTCCTAGGACATCTTATTTCAGAAAAAGGCATCCAAGTCGATCGAGCCAAGGTGAACTTGATTTCCAAACTCCCTATGCCTAGCTCGATCAAGGACATTCAATCTTTTCTGGGGCATGTCGGTTTCTACCGTCGATTTATTCCTGACTTCTCGAAAAATGCACGCCCCCTGACCACTCTTCTCTCTAAGGATGTACCTTTTGAAATCTCCAAGGAATGCACTCAAGCATTTGAAATCCTTTGTGACCAAGTTACCCAAGCCTCGATCCTACAGTCCCATGATTGGTCTCAACCCTTTGAGATCATGTGCGATGCATCCGATTTCGCTGTAGGAGCGATACTAGGGCAGAAAATTGACGGGAAGCCCGTGGTCATTTACTATGCTAGCAGAACACTTGACGAGGCTCAGCGTAACTACACAGTTACTGAGAAAGAGCTGCTAGCCCTAGTATTTGCCCTGGAAAAATTCAGATCTTATCTCTTGGGTTCCCGTGTTATCATTTACTTGGATCACACTGCTGTGAGGCATCTCCTTGCAAAGAAGGACGTGAAACCTCGATTAATTCGATGGATCTTGTTGTTGCAAAAATTTGACCTCGAGATTCGTGGCAAAGTAGGAAAACAGAATGTGGTAGCTGATCACTTGTCCTGCCTTCATTCTGAGATCAACTCTTCCGAGCCCATCACGGAACATTTTCCTGATAAGCACCTTCTGACGATTAATACAGGGCTTCCATGGTTTGCTAATATAGTAAACTACCTGGCATCACATCAGATCCAGTCCAATTGGCCGAAGGCCAAGAAGGAAAAATTACTTTATGATGCTAAGTATTACTTCTGGGAAGACCGTATCTTTTCCTCATCGGTGCTGATCAGATAATTCGGTGATGTGTTGCGGAAGCGGAAATTCAAGACATACTATCTTTCTACCATGACCAGGCATGCGGTGGACATTTTTCAGGTCATAAAACCGCAGCGAAAGTCCTCCAGTGCTACTTCTATTGGCCCACAATTTTCAAAGACATGTACAATCACTGTAAGGCATGTACCCGTTGCCAGACCTTGGGCAACATGAGCCATCGTGATATGATGCCTTTATAGTTTATTTTGGTATGTAAAATTTTTGACATTTGGGGGATTGATTTCATGGGACCCTTCCCTATCTTGGATAGCTTCGAGTACATTTTACTCACTGTTGACTATGTGTCCAAATAGATTGAAGCCATTCCAACCCGAACCAATGATCATAAAGTTATTATCAAATTCAATCATCAGAATACCTTCTCACAGTTCGGGATTCCACGTGCTATAATTTTCGACAGAGGGACCCATTTCACCAATGCTCAGTTCAGGTCATTGATGACCAAATACAGGGTGTCGCACCGAATCTCTACTCCTTACCACCCCCAAACTAATGGTTTAGCTGAGCTATCAAATAGGGAGATCAAGAAAATCCTCCAGGTTACTGTTCGACCTGACAGGAAGGACTGATCATCCTGGCTTCTGGAAGCCTTGTGGGCTTATAGGACTACCCACAAGACCCAATTAGGTATGTCTCCCTTCAGATTGGTGTATGGGAAGGCATGTCAACTCCCCGTTGAGTTGGAGCACAAAGCCTATTGGGAAGTACGGAACTGCAACCCAGATCCTTCTAAGGCAGGAACCAACAAAAAGCTTCAAATGAGCGAGATCGATGAATTGCACCACCACGCGTATGAGAACTCACGAATTTACAAAGAGCGGGTTAAGGCCTTTCATGACAAACACATATCTAGAAAGATCTTCCATCCTAGTCAAAAGGTCCTACTCTTCGATGCCAAACATAAACTGCTACTAGGTAAACTATGAGCAAAATGGATCGGACTCTACCTAGTCTGACGAATCTTTGTAAATGGAGCCATTTAGATCAGCCCACTCAGCCACGATTCTGAACCTTTTGTTGTGAACAGTCAGAGACTCAAACTGTTCATTGACGTGACCGATACAAATTTGGTTGAGATATCCTTTACCCTCCATTCTCCCTGAGCTCATTAAGCCTAGCTGATGGCGTAAAACTCAGTGCTTAAAGGGAGGCAACCCGTCATTCTTGAAAAACCTGAAACCTTTCTTGATATTCCTATGCTGAATTCATATTGCACTTTAGGGTTCAACCATTAGAATAGCTGACTACACCTTAGGTACCCGTACCTGAGTCTAGAAATCATTTGCAACAGTCACCTCGACCCGTTCACCCACCCAAAACCTGTTCTAATGCATGAACTAAGCTGAATTCGAACCCACCTAATTTACAATGGGGACATTGCAAATCGTAGGCATGGGGGGTATGAAAGTGCAAAACATCCTGAAAACTCATCTCACAAGAAAATGTTTCAACAAAAAAATTCACATATCACAAAAGAAAAAAACACCGAAAAAAAATTCTTGAAAAAGAACAAAAAAACTGAGGGGAGAGAAAATTTTGATGCCATACAAATCATGAGGAGAAAATGAGGAGGAAAAGAGCAAAATGTCAAAAAAGGAGCATAAAATGAAAAAGAAAAAAGAGATAGTCATTAGTAAGAAATTAAGGGATTAACTGAAGTTCTAGACCACATCAAGGAAAAGAAAAATGAGGGAAAAAAGTGCTAATGAGACATAAAAGAGATTAGTAGGAACACTGATCTTAGGCCTCTTTGGCTAGACTCTTAACCTTAAAAATTCATGTATCCATTAAGATCTGGATAGTCCTCAGGAGGTTGGGGAAAATGCGAAGCTTAAGAATTAGGTCTAAGGCTTAGGGAGTATTCGACCTTGTTAACTGACCTTTGGTTTGTAGGACTCGGTAACCTAAGCACCCTAATCCACACACAGTCTGGTTCAGTGCGCATAATTATCAAAATCACGCAAAAACATTTAAATGTTCTGAAAAAAAGTTGCCTAGATTAGGAGCAGCCGATCAATACAAGTTGATTTGGACGAGTTCCCGACGTGGAGAGGCAGGAAATTCCCCTCGAAGATGCGTAACAACATATCGTCTCCTCGGTGCTTGTCTCCTAGGATATTTACATATCCTACCGGGGGCACGTAAGAACTATGCTGATTCAGATGCCATGGGTGACATTATCACGAAATGTCAATTGCTAGGGTCTGGATTTGGCTACAGAACACCATGGGTGGGATTATCTCGAAATCTCAAAATCCAAGGTTCCAGGGGTTGTCATGGGTGGTTCTATCACGAAGCATCGATTGCCAGGGATCTTTTGAGGATTGATGATGGGGACGAGGAATCCGATACAGACCATGTTGAGAAGCCAATCCAAAGCTAGAAATACAAAGAAAAGAGAGAGAAAACTCTCCAAACAAATAAATCCTTTGTCACTCTCTTACAAAAAATGCACTGCAAACTAAACTAAGGCTAAAATATGTCTCAAGCATGAGTACTTTAACCGCGGAGTCCAACGAAACTTAGGATAGTTCTTGTTGGCCTTAAAAACCTTCGCGGAGGACCAAGGCTAAAGCTGGTCAGGTCCGGATCTTGGTTGGTACTTGAGTACCTCTAGGTCTACCATCGGCATTCTAACCTAATCAAAAAGAAAAGAGCACTCATCATAATTTGTGAACATTAAAGGAATTCAGGGTTTAGAACAGAAGTTAAAACCTTAAAATTTTGCTAAGGGACTAGCAAAAGCTAGGCATGGAGGTATGATGGGAACACCATCATGAGTCATAACTAGCTCATTTTGGCCTAGGAAAGATAACAAAAGCTCCTACATAACCAAATGAAGGTTTTAACTCAAGGAAAAACCCTTTTGAAAGAAAAATAAGAAACAAGGGGTAAAACTGCAATTACCATTGCAGTGCAACAACAGGATTTCTCAGGAGCTAAACACAGGTCAAATGGTTATAATAAGATAAAAAGTGGGTTGGTTTAAATAGAAAAGGGTTCATGCAAAATCTGGGAATTAAATGACTTCTTGTAACCCTAAAACAGACCCACTTAATTTAGCAAGGCTCTGGTCAAGATAAAACTCACCTAAACCCTCTAAAATTCATGGAAAAATATCCTCTAAGTTTTAGAACCTTCAATTTGGCTTTTAGAACCTATTTTGACCTAAATAGGGGTCCAAATCAAATGTTTACCCTAAATTGGGTTTTTATGTAAATTTCCTAGCCAAACATGGTCAAACCCAAAATCCAACTTCACCATTGGATTCCTTAGGTCCAAATTAGGTTTATACCAAAATTTGGACCTAAGGGAAATTCAGCTTGACCTACTTTGCAAATCAGTCCAGCTCAATGACATTTATACCCCTAACTTTTGAAAACACTTGCAGATACCCCCTAGCTTCCTCGTCATTCTTTGCAATTAGGTCCCTCCACCATTACAGTGGAGGAAATCCTACTCTGGCGAGGATTCAAGGGAGACAACTCCTTGATTCCTCAGAGAATCCCTCTCAAATTTGAAAGAGAGATTCTCTAAGGAATTCCCATTCATGTGAACCCAATTTGGAGCTCTAATTTCCACCCAATCTCTCATGCGAATGCATGAGAGATTTGGGTCTTTTCCAACCTTCGAAGTCCAGCAAGGTTTCCGTGCTTGGAAGCTTGCCTTCCATGCACAAGGCCCTCTGCTAGGAGCAATAAAAGGGACCCCAGATCCTTCCGCTCCTCTCAAGCTTGATTTGGCCTGAGAAAACCTCCAAATTTTCCTCTCTTCCCCTCTGGCCAAATTCCCAGCAAGCTTCGGTGACTCCAATCTCCTCCTCTTGTCGCTCTGCCACAATACCAGTGGCAGAGTTGCCTTTGCCTCCATCCGCATCGTGGCACACCAGCGCACGTTCCTACCTCCCTCTCGTTGTCGCCGTCCTCTCACTAGGCCTTCATCTCCGGCGACGGCACATACGAGCCATCCGCCTCCTCTACTTCCCCCTTCGTTTATTCCCTCTTAGATAAGTCCTCTCCCTCTGCTTCTTATTTCTCCCTCATTTATTTCTGTTATCACGCCTCGACGCTCACACAACACCGTCACCTTCTCCACCTCCGGCAGACCACTAGCGAGGTGCTTCTGCCATTCCACGCACCCATCCACCTCTCCAGCCACTGATTGCACAGCAAAATAAACCAACAAATATGCCATCTTATGTTATTTCCTAGCACTACCATTGCATCTTATGTAGCAATAGTTGCATTTGTAAATTGACACTTGCATGCATTTATTTAAGAGGGGAGGATAATGAGAATAATTGGCCATGTAATTAACGTCTTCATCAAGGGTTGCATTGCAAATTCACCATTCTCCTTTTTATTTTGACTTTGAAATCATCTCCCTCACGTGGCTCAGGGCATGGGGCTTGCTTCTCTTCGCGCCATTCCTCTGCCAACAGCACGCTCTGCCTGCAGCATGGCTGTGGCAGGCTCCTTCTTTAAAATGCCCTACCCTCCCCCTTGCGCAAAGGGAGCCTGGAACACACACCACCACAGACACCCTTCCTCCAGGCCATTGTCCTCCCCTCTCCCCCTCCATACGCAGTATCTCTTCGCACTGAAGAGACACACTGCGGGCAGGAGCAAGCTCACAGTGGTCCCACGACCACCACTGTGAGTTCCACCACCGCCCAGCTCCTTTGTGAATAGGTGGGCATGGTGGTTTCGCCCTCTGTTTTCACCGCTGAACACCATCGCCATTGTCAGAAGCTCCAAGCTTCGGAGCTTCAGCAGCAGCAGCAATGGCTTCCTACAGCCGCGCAAGTCACCGCGCACACGCCAGCAGACGTCTGCAGGATCCCCCCGCACGCGCAGGCGCCTTCCAGCACGCTCGTGCACGCAGAACCGGCCGCAACCGGTTGTCCTTCCCGTGCGGCACTGTAGCTACTGTTCATGCCTCTCAGTGTGACACTGTAGCTACAGTGTGGCAACCGGGTTGTTTCTCACTTATTCGGTCACCGTACGCTCTCTCTCCTCCTCGCGACCGCCTCCAGCCAGTCTGCGCCAGCGCCTGCGTCTGCACCCTCGCCCGCGTCTTCACCTGTGTCCAATCCCGCCCGCAACACAGTGCGCTGCGTTGCCCTCTCTCTCACACTCCCACACCCGCCTGCACGCAAAGATAGCGCGCGCGTTCTCTCTAGCGTCTGCGCCTTGCGTTATGGCCTGCGCGTGTCCTGGCCACCAAACGTCGCACACAGCCCCTAGACAGCTTAACTCGCCTGCTCCCACTCACAGCCACCTGCCAGTACATGCACACACACACACTCACTTGTACACACTCACGTGTACACTCACACACTCACTTGTACACACCTATACATACTTATACATATATACATACATATATATATATATACACATATTAATACCTATACAACTATATATAAGTATATATACATACATATATATATATATATTTATACATATATACATGTATGCATACATATATACATATATATCTATAGATATAAATACATATACACATACAGATATTACTATATATATATATACATATCTATATATATCTATATACATATATACATATATATATCTATATACATATATTACTATATGTATATGTACATATCTATATAGTTAAATATATATACATATATATCTAGTTATAAATATATATATATATACCTATGTATATATTTACATATCTATTTATATATACATAACTACATATACACCTATATTGTTACAACCCTATCTGTATATATACACATAAATATATATATATACATATATAAATATATATATATTTACATACACATCACCTACCTGTATCCCTACGCACTAGTCACTCCACCACGCGTTATATCGCAAGAATATCTGCACTAGTTGTTGATATTCCCCGATACCCACGTAAAGAAAGTGCCTCCACACACACTCCCACACATCCATCCTACACTCTACGTGGCACTTCGTCTTGTTGGTTGCATCTTTCTAGATGTGGACTAAGTCGACACTATGCTACACATCATTTCCACTTCCACCCCCACCCCTATATATATAATATATATATTTATATATATATAGACTATATTTATTTCTTTACAAGCAACCTATCTTATTTTTATTTCTCTTTTGTTTCCTGATATTAAAAAGATAAAAAGAAAGTGTAAAAGAGAAAAGACAATCCTTGTCTTGCAGGTACTCAGTCTTGCGAATAGCAGGACTAGTTTTTTGAAAACCCTAAGTTGTCTCAAAGCCAAGAACAATTTGGCTTGAAGCGAAGGACCTGATTTTGAGGGTGTACCTCAAGGGAAAAATTATCAGCAAAAACATCTTAAATAGAAAAAAACCAAAAACATAATAAATGCACAGAAGAGATACGTTTTAGGTAAGGCGTAGAATCTTCTTCACCTTTAATCCCCGCCTCCCTGAGATCGACCCTGGGCCTAAAAGTGACCAAGATAAAATAAAGTAGGCTAGGTAAAAAAATTTTGTGAAAGATGGTTAGACTCGATTTAGGTTAACCACTATACGCACTTCAACGATAATTTCACCATATTAACACAACCTATTCGAGTCCTAACACACATTTTTCTGGTGCCATTGCCGGGGAGGTGCGCATTGAGGTAAGTTTCTACTCCATTCTTTTAATTTTCTCTTCTCACACCCTTCTCTTCACAGGTGTTTTTGTTTGCTGGTGTGCGGTAGAACCAGTTGCAAGGAGGAGGCAAGCAGAGGAAGTCAGAAACGTGGGCAAATCCAAGGTGGGAACGAGAGCGTGAAGTCGCCGATGCCGCACTGGAGCTTCGTCCACATTGCTGAAAAGGTAGGTCTCTCTCTTAGCAACTTAGGTCAACTTGTCACCTTAATAAATAAAAAATAAAAAAAACCTAACAACACTTCTTGGGATTTCTTGGGGCAAGTGGATTAGAAATCACTTGTTTGATTGTTTGCTATCACCCCCACCACCCCGGGATTTCCCACTAAACTTCGCATAGCGAAGATCCAAGAATCTTGATTCTTGAATCTTTCGCCGTGTGAAGTATTCTTTGAGGCAAGATTAAATAGATTGATTACCATCCCTCCTTGCCTCATTTATTCTCAATTCGGGATCACATTATTGGTGGGGAGACTTGGAATTGAGTTGATTCCAACCCCACCACGACCTTTCACGTGCCTTAGATTTGATCCTGAATACTTCAACCCCAACATTTTGATTTTCTCTACATTATCTCGTAGTTGAGCTTGTGTGTGCAACATCATTTCGGTGATTAGGAGCACTTGAATTGAAGTGCTTTGGCTCCCTTTCACACTTACGTAAAATAGACTCGTGCATCCACACAGAAATTTCCACCTAGGGAAGCCCATTGCATTTTTAGCATGCATTAACCAACTCACATTGAAGAAGGGTTTGTTGGGCATAGAAGAACTTGTACTTTCTCAAAACCCGGATATTGGTTGAATTAGTAACTCAGCGAAATCTTAAAATCCATACTACTTAACGCTGAAATTCTAAAAACCATTCACCAACTAAAACTTTAATTCGGGGAGATTTTCCTGTTGCATGCTTGGTTTACACACTTTCTAAAAATAATGCACTTGGGCATTACCCGTATACAACACCCTTCACATTTCTGAAGCACTTGATCCTAAGCCTCTAATTAAAACTGGTAGCAACTTGACCCTTATTAAGGATTGGAGGTCTAACTACCTGCGTGTAGCGCCTACGTGCTGGTGTGGGTTTCCACGTGCTATCGGGTGTCTAAGACTGGGGCAAACGGCCTTTCAATCTGGCCCGGTGGTTCCACGGTGCTCGCATTTGGTTCCGTAGGTTGTGATAATAGGTAACTTGGATCTTTACGTCTAAGGGAACACTGTAGAGGTTAGGACTTTGATTGCCTCGATTTGTCATCAAGTGTACCTTTGCGGCGTCATTTCTCTCATCCCCTTTTCCCTTCTTATCTCCCCAATTCTTCCTGTGGTAGTGCATGTTTGGGAGGAGGTCATAAAACCCTGAATTGTTTGAATTGTATGATAATTTTAGGAAAGAAGCCGAATCGTCATCCTCCTCCATAAACATGGCTGTGCGCCCACCCCCAAATTCCGAGGGAGGAAACTACCCTCAAAACCCACCAGGTGGTGGAGCCATGGACCCCATAACCCGCCTCCAAGCCCAAATGGAAATGTATAATCAATAGATTGAAGCCATTAGGGAAACCTTGAACGAAATGCAGAACCCTCCCGAACGGGAGGAGCCTAGGTCTCTTAGCTCTTATCAAAATCCCGCTGCTACAGAGACCATAGGATAAATTCGGGTCCCCATGGGTGGGGACGATTTTGAACTGAAACCTAATATAATTGGCCTGATTAACTTCCACTTCCATGGTCTTGCAAGTGATGATCCTTTTCTCCATTTGGAAGACCTAACCCGATTAGCTGAAATGGTTAAACCAAGAAACATCAGGTTATCAATTGTCCTCATGAAAATGTTCCCATTTTTGTTGTGGGATAAAGCGTCGCAATGGTTATGCACCCTTGGGAGAACCATCCATTCTTGGGAAGAGATGCGAACAACATTTCTCAAGAAATTCTTCCCAATCGGGCGAACCAATGCACTTCGCCGTGCTATAACTTCCTTTGTGCAACAAAACGACGAACAGTTTCATGAGGCTTGGGAGAGGTATAATGACCTCCTCCGAAAGTGTCCGCACCACGGTCTGTCTAAGTGGCATATAGCCTAAATTTTCTATTATGGGCTAAATGAGACTTTGAAGTAGATTGCAGACGCTTCCTGCAGAGGGAATTTCATGAATAAAGATGAGAATGGAGCATTCGAATTATTTGAAAACATGAGCGAAAACTCAATGAACAATGCCTCCATTGTCGCCTTTAATCGTACCAGCCTGCCCCGTAATGTTCACGAAGTTGACACGGGACCCTCCCATTTATCCACTGATCTTAACCTTATCGCACAAAAATTGAATGAAGTCTCCGTCGTGCACAAGAAGCTGGACGAGCTTCTGGCCAATCTCACTCGTTCTATGGCAAACACCCGCACCTCACCACTTCATCACAATCCTAATTCTTCCAACACTAGGCTTATCTCCAAAAACCCCATGAGATCTTCTTTACCGAGTGTCATGACGAGCAATTTGGTAAGTCATGTGGATCTGGCTTCTGTAAGCCAGTATTTTGACATGGAGGACCAAGTCTCCATGTGCTCGGATGCATATTTACATGCAGACTCGTCTTCTGGCTTAGAAGATGCTTGCGCCCTGGGGAACAACCCGTTCTCTGCTACTTATAACCCAGGGTGGCGAAATCATCCGAACTTCGCATGGTCCAATAACCCGCAGTGCCAAAACCCCGCGAGTGGGTCATTGCGATCGTTCGCACCCGTCATCCCAAGGGCCCAGTCTAATCCTGTGGCGAATCCGCCATCGGGTCATTGCATACCACAAACAGAACACGCATAAAGTCCTCTTGATAAACTGATGCGAATGATGACGGAAATGTCTTAGCACCATGAAGAGAACATGACCTCTCTTCAGCACTAATTGGCATAGCAAAATGCTGAGATCAGTCAACTACACATGGCGACTTGATCTCAGGGCACTCTTCCATCCCAACCTATTCCCAACCCACGAAATTTCGTACCCTGTGGTCCTCAACCACAAGTACGACCTTCTCAGGGGCAGGTTCATCAAATTCTGCAGGCTCCGAGCATTCCACCGGGATTTCAGGCTAATCCTGCTGTAGCACCTCACCCTTATGTCCCTATTGTGAACCCTCCTCCGCCTTATGATCCCACTGGACCCGCGACATCCAATGCGATTACTATGAGGAGTGGTAAGCAAACCGTCGATCTGCCTCGACCTGATCCTGGCCCATCTTTTTCATCACCCTCTCATTTGGGATGCGCACCGCATTCGCGAGAGGACGATACACCCAAACTAGTGCCAGAATCAGTCCCATTCCCTAAGGCTCTACTGAGGGAGTCAAAAGGCAAGAAGAAGGATACGTAGGCCTTTAATAACCTGCGTAATTTATTCAGGGACGTTGAAATCAAGGTACCCCTGTTAGAGGCTATCGACCACATATCTACTGTCGCCCGAATTTTCAAAGACTACACTACACCCAGGCGATAGTCAAAGAAAACAAAGAATCTGGTGGTTCTCTTGCCTCATGCGAGTTGTGCTATACTGTCAAATCTACCGCTGAAGCAGAAAGATTCAGGCACACCACTTATTTCTTGTAGCATCCAAGGCTGTAATTTTAACCGTGCTCTGCTTGATCTAGGATCTTCCATCAATCTTATACCAACCATCTTGCTCGAAAAATTTGCCTTAGGAAATCTGAAACCCACCCCTGTCACGTTACAATTGGTAGATCGTTCTGTCAAAACACCAAAGGGTTTGGTGGAAGACGTGGTGGTTAAGGTCAACAGCCTTTATTTTCCTGTTGACTTTCTTGTTTTGGATATGGAAGTTCCTAGCTCACTTTCTGATTGTCCGATCATCCTTGGTCAACCTTTCTTGGCCACAGCCGGCGCCCATATCGACTACAAGTCAAGCTGTATTGAGATTGCCGTTGGATCTGAGAAGCTCAAACTTAACATCTTCAAGGCAGCCAAGAACTTTGATTGCAATTGCATCGAGGATGACACGTCTGACGAGGACATGGCCGTCTGTGCATGTATCATTGGGACCTATTCTTACTATTGTGGATTGCCTTTAAACACAGACGATTTCCTGACTGACACATATTGTGACGTTCCCCCATCCCTCCCTTTTCCCTTACCTTCTCCTGACCAGACTTTTGACGAGCCTTTCTCCGCTTCCCATACCTCGTGGTCTGAGTCATATTCGGGCTACTCACCGCCGGTCCACACTCTTGAAGACTGGATTGCCCTTTCTTTCCGACCAAATCAGGTGAAATTGCAACTCCACATTGGGACCTTGAGCTCACATACTACTCACTGGGGCTATCCCTTTTTGGATCCATTTATCCAAGATGCCCCTCTTCTTGGCCAAACTAAGGGCCAACTTCTTCCTCCTGACATGTTTTCTTCTGATCTACTTGGGACACTCTCGTCCCAAGGAATGCCAGATCTTTCACCATCTACTCCCGAGCTAAAAGAGTTGCCTGGTTCACTTGAGTATGTTTTCTTGGGACCAAATGAAACACTCCCCGTAATCATTAGTTCAACATTGACCAGGGAGCAAGAGTGCAAACTAACAAAGGTCCTTATGGAACACAAGGCAGCCATTGGATGGTCTTTATCAGACTTAACTGGCATTAGCCCCTCCTACTGCACTCACCGTATATATACGGAGGAGGAGGCTCGACCTTCCCGCGAGATGCAGCGACGTCTCAACCCTAACATGATTGAGGTCGTTAAAAAAGAAATTATTAAGTGTCTAGATGCAGGTATAATCTACCCGATCAGCGATAGCCCCTGGGTGAGCCTAATTCGTGTCGTGCCCAAAAAAGTGGGGCTCACCATCTGTGTCAATGAAAGGGGCGAATCCATCCCTACATGCACTCCTACATCTTGGAGAGTGTGTGTAGATTATAGGATACTGAATGTTGCAACTAAGAAAGATCACTTTCCGCTACCTTTCATTGACCAAATCTTGGAGCGGTTAGTAAGAAATAAATTTTTCTGTTTCCTGGATGGATTCTTTGGATATAACCAGGTGGTAATTGACCCCAGGGACCAAGAGAAAACCACATTTACCTGCTCCTTCGGTACCTTTGCATTTAGAAGGATGCCATTCGGACTTTGTAATGCGCCTGCAACTTTCCAGAGATGTATGCTGGCGATATTCCATGACATGGTGGGTGACTTTCTCGAGGTTTTCATGGATGACTTTTCGATCTTTGGACCCTCTTTTGATGACTGTCTTGCCAACCTGACCCGTATCCTTAGGAGATGTATTGATGTGAACCTCATGCTTTCCTGGGAGAAAAGTCATTTTATGGTACACGAGGGAATTGTTCTCGAGCATATCATCTCCGATAGGGGTATCGAGGTTGACAGAGCTAAGCTTGATGTAATTGCTGATTTACCTGTGCTTGGCTCTGTCAAACAAATCCGCTCCTTCCTGGGACACATCAGTTTCTATAGGAGATTCATTAAAGACTTCTCTAAGATTTCTAGACCTTTAACTCATCTCCTATCGACCGATGTACCCTTTGATATGGGCCCCGACAGCATACGAGCATTCACGTAGCTGCGTGAGGTTGTCACCAAGGCCCCTGTTCTCTAGCCACCTAATTGGTCCCTCGACTTTGAACTCATGTGTGACGCTTCCAACCTTGTAGTCTGAGCCATCCTGGGACAAAGACGCGATAGACACCCCTTCGTGGTGTACTATGCCAGTAAGACGTTGGACGTAGCCCAGTGTAATTATACAACCACTGATTCCGTTCTTACCTTCTGGGCTCGCATGTTATTGTATTCACTGACCACGCGGCCATTCGCCATCTCATGCATAAGAAGGATGCCAAGCCTAGACAGATTCGTTGGATCCTTCTGCTCCAAGAATTTAACATTGAAATCCACGATAAGGCCAGAGCCCAGAATGTTGTGGCTGATCATCTCTCTAGATTGGACCCTGACTACATTGGACTTACCCTACCGATTAATGAGGTTTTTCCCGATGAGCACCTATTGGCAATTAATGTGGCAAGTGGACCATGGTATGTAATAATGATTGGTTGTTGTGATGGTAATAATGTGATAATGTATGCGTTGTAGTATGTTGCGTTTTGAAACATCATGAGTGTCATTGTGGTGAGTTGTATGGAATACCAGTCATTACAACCATTATTATTTACTTATCTAATTTTTACTGGTTTTATTCCAGGTCGTTCACTGGGAGGCAATTTATTGAATTACATCGCTCTTTGATCTCAAAATTATCCTCTAATTCCAAAAAGAAACTTTACATCTTATTAAAGAATAAATGAATGTGGACATGGTTTGCCTACTTACTAAGAATTAATTGTAATGCTTGCAAAAACTAATTATAAACAAGCACCAAACAATTTAACACTATACTTTAAACTGTCTTTACAAGTTATAGTATTAATACTTACATGAAAGTACACAATAGGCTAAGATGACATAGTATATTAACTTAACTTACTAGTCTGTTATCTACAGTAACACATACAACAGTTTTAGTGACAGGCGTAAGCGTTGCTAGATCCCAGAAAACACTATATACAAACCAAAGGAGGGAAACTGGGGTCTGTAGCGACACTTATGGTGACATTTTATTCTATTAGTAAATATATTGGTTCATTTAAACAAATAATTGGCTATACTACGTATACGTATATATATATATGTTTATATTTTAATTGTATATGTATTTTTACTTACGTATGTACAACATCTCTCTCTCTTTTTCCTTCACACAGATTCTCAACAAATGTTCTTCTTCTGTGTTTACACTTTGGCTTAATGAATTTTACACACTGCGGAGGAGAGGCTTTTAACAACTGTCATTAAATCTCTTTAATCAATTAAAAATGTGTTTAATTTGCAGGCGTGCTTTTCGAATGATACATAGCACCCAAAGGGTGGGACCAAACCTCTACTAAGCGTGCCCTAATTCTCATTAGGCGGCTTAATTACATTTTTCTTAACTCAGCACACGGCTTTCTTAGCGCCATGCACATGCGCTTCTCCGGGCCCTCGGCCCCACAGACAGAATATGCTCAGAAATGCTCATATGTATGCTCGGTAAAGGTTGTTTCGGGCACCCGGCGCCCGTGAAGACTGAAGAGCATATGCACAAATTACATATAAACCGCAACGTGCGGTTTGCAGCACACGATGTGGCGCTATTCGAGCGCCACATCTATGCTGGAAACCGCATGCAGCTGTGGGCTGGAAGTGATTTTGGCCCTCAATTCGAGGGCCATAATTTATTTAAAAATAAAAAATAAACTATGGAAAATAAAGTATTTACATAATACTATATAATTGTTCAATTAATTTTAAATTTTAATTAGATTTTCTATATAAATAAATTCACTAAAGTAGCCTATTTTTACACATTGATTTTGGTGTTTTCTTGGTTAATTACTTATAAATTAGTTAGTGAATGGTCTAATTGACCTCATACAGAGTTAGAATACATAGATAAGTATTTTTTACACATTTTTATTATATTTTTTCGAATTAATGTATGTGTTATTTACATTTAAATAGCAGTTTTAATTGTTCTGCTTATAAATTAAGTTAAACTTAATATAATCAGGTCTAAATATACTTAAATTAGCTTAAATTACTTAAAATATTTTAGTCTTAGTATACAGATTCAATTTAACTTAATTATAATTCTAAATTACTAATTTAACTAATTTAATTTAACAACTTAGCTATAAACTTAATAAATTCATTATTTATTATCTATAAAGGATTAAATTAAGATAAAAGATTTTATTTACTTATAATCTACGTATACATAGATATATAGACAGTTTTATAGTTTAAACTAGTTACTGATCTATTCAGTGTAATACTGCATATAACTTAGTTCAATTTATATCTAGTTATATAATTATTATATTTATTGTCTAAACTAGATCTAGAACCTAAATTACAGTATTATATTTACATAGTTAAGTATACAGTATATATATATATTTACACTATCTATTTACATGTGTTGCCTAATATATAGCTTATGTCAATATAAGTATACTTAATATACAAAGTAATATATATATGTATATATATAGATATATAAATATTTTTATTTCTCTTTTGTGTGTTTCATTCTAATTAGTTTAATGTTGTTATAGGCTTAGTAGAAGTAGGAGAGAAGAAGGGAAGATTTTACTAAGGAGAGAGTCCTCAGTTCAGTTCTC
Organism: Thalassia testudinum; assembly: GCA_037157565.1. Taxonomy (NCBI): domain Eukaryota; kingdom Viridiplantae; phylum Streptophyta; class Magnoliopsida; order Alismatales; family Hydrocharitaceae; genus Thalassia; species Thalassia testudinum. The sequence goes on along the minus strand of JAZHRO010000014.1, from coordinate 120,929,040 downwards.
TCTTTTAAAACTTGTTTAGGATGGGATTCCTGACTAAACTAACTGACAGAGTTGAGAAAGAGTAGACATGTATGTATCGAAATTAGATCTCAAGTATTGAACAAGAAAATTTGTTTACATATGAGATGAAATACAATCTACTGTCAGCTCAGATCAAATTAAAGTCTACAGGATTTAACACTAAAACCTATCTGTTATAACCTACTAGAAGTAGCAACGACAAAACTTCCAGACTCAGCTGCAGCTTCAGTCACTGTCCAAATGGGCGAACTGCTGCTGCAGTTAGTCCATTTGAGAAGAAATGTGAGTTTGGAGAGAAAAAAGTGTAGCTGCAAGATGCAGCACTTTGCTTTGTTTGCTGGGATCAGAGTCAAACAAATCCAAACTGAAAAGAAAATCAGTCAATCCCAAATCAGGCAAGGGTTTAATGTCTCACTGAATCACTAAATACCTCAACTCAAATGCCAAAAACCCTCATCAAAAACTTCATTTCTGATGAAATCCACGAATATCACTAAATTAACTCTTCCTAATGCTTTAGACATCATGAAGGAAGAATCAATTCAATCAATTAAAACCCTTAATTCAGATCCCAGTTTCATGAAACCTTAAGGAGTATTGAGAACTCCTTAGGTTAGGGAATCACCAAACAACCATTAACAAAACTTATGAATGCGAGATCAGACTTCAAATTACCACAGTAATTATCCTTAGATCTGACTTGCATTCAATGCATTCAAGACATTATCAAACCATATTTATGTATGGCTCTTCTGAGATGATTTCTATCACCAGAAATCCTCTCAGATTCCTTGCCAACAGGGAATTCAAATCAACTTCATTCAATTCATCAGATCAGCCAGAAAAACCAAAAAGAAAAATCCTTAAAATCCACATTGAGGAGAAATCTGACAAACTAAAAATTTCGACCCAAAATCAGGGGCTTTTGTGATCAAGAGTGAGGTGAGTGGGAAGCCCCTTAAGTGCCTGTTGACGCCAATTTCAGATCTGAGGTGAAAACCAATCAGATCTGAAATTGGGTCAGAGTGTATGGGTGGAGGATGAAAAACATGTCGTGGAAAATCAGAAATGGATATGATAGTATGGGGAGGTAGAGAATGTGAAAACATGGATACATGAAATCTTCCCCTCTGATTTGGAATGTTCAGAGGAGGTGAGGGGGGAAAATTTAAGCCTAATTCTACTACTACAGCTACTTTATCCTACAGCGAAATTAAACATTAACAATTACCTTAATTTTACTCTAAGCTACTTAACTACAGCTAAAACTAATATGAAGAATTATAAACCTAATCTAATAGGAAGTATGGGACCTATGGGTCCTTAGCCGATGGCTAAGGAGGAAGAAGGAGGAAGATGACTCCAGCGGAGGGAAGAGTCTGCTAGTGAGGCTCCAGGGTCATCCTTTGGTGCTACGAAGTCCTTAGCGACGAGGAGGTCGAGAGAAGGTGATGATTTCACAGCCAGTGGCTGTGAAATCAGAGGCTTGATGGGGAGGAGGGACTGGAGTGGACGAATGATCGCTAAGAGGTGTAGGAGAGAGCGATCCCTTACGCGCGACACCACTGAGGTGCTTAAGTAGCATGCTTTGTGGCTGAGATCACCGCACAGGTGAGCATAAACAAGATGCAACCGGCGACGAGGATGAGAGGGGCGGAGCACGCGGTGAGCTAAGCACAAAATCTGACCTTCAGATGAGATCTGGGGAGAGGGGTGATCACACGCACCGAATTACGCGAAGCTTCCATTCGAATCTAACCGTAGATCAAGATCATGAAGAGCGATGGACGGCTGAGATTAGCCGTGTTCTTCGCGTGCTATAGTGCGTGCGAAGAGCAGCAGGCCTCTCTCTGAAATAACGGAAAATTGCAAACAGACCCTTGAACGAAGGGGTAGAAGAATTGCATGCAGGCCCATAAGTGAAAAGAACTATGACTGGAAGGGCCCTGCAGCCTTTCAAAAGAGTCCCTGCGACTTACAAGTAGGTCCAAAGGGGAGTTTTTAAGGGCAAGAGTGTAATGCATGAAGGACCTAAGTGTAAACTACCTATTTCATAACCTAAATGATGTCCAATTGCCTTCAAATTTTTATATGTGCTTAATTGAACATTTAAGACATTAGTTATACTTCTGATTTGGCCTTTCAAACTTATTTATGTGTTCAATTGATGCATGGATCATCATTTGTACTTTTCTTTTAGAATATCTCATTTTGTGACCTAATTATGAAGTTTTAACATAGATTAAAGGTTTTAGGTCTTTTTCTTTAATTCCCACACTTAACCTTTTTTATCTGTTAATTTGATGTTGTTTTACTTAGTGTCTAGCTTAACTTCAGCTTTTTGGCCATGATGAGTAGCCACTCATCATACCCCCATGCTTATGTTTTGCTAGTCCCTTAGCAAACAATCTGTTGAAGTGTAAGGCAATTTGAGTATCAGCAAGGTAAGTGTGTAGAGATATCTTTTTCTTCTTTAAAAAAGTTTTAAGTGTTTGATGATGATCTTCAGGCTGAAATATATTTTTTTTTCAATAAATCAACTGTGTTTTATACATTGTGAGAACCTTATTACTGAGGATAACCTACCAGAACTCGAGGCTTAAATGACATAGACCATCTCTCAACCAACAAGGACTCTTGATATTTAAACCTTAAGTCGAATTCCAAGACTCAGGGGGTTTTACAGGGACTCAGAATGCTATGAGGTTATGGCTATGCTTTGTGATAAGTCCGGACTAACCAAGTGAATTCTAAAGCTCACTCCCGGGGTTTCACTTCTTTTTAAGTCCAGGTTGGTCCTAACTTCAGCTCAAGTTTTCAGATGACTCTCAAGAATTGATGGATATTCAAACCTAACCCTTATTGTGTTTGTGGCTCATAGCACTTTTTTTTTTTGGTGGACAAACGGGGTATTTGTTTTGAACCCTGAAAATAATTTTTGGTGGAACAAGAGTATTTCCAGATTTTTTTGAACATACTTGACTTTTTTTTTTTTTTTGAACAGTATGTCTCCGGAACTTATTTGGTAGAGCACACTGTATTTGGTGGGTGAATTTATTTGTGGAAAGAGTTTCTTCTAGATACAAGACTAAAGATTAGGACAAAGAGTCTACCTACACGCATAGCTAAGGACTCCACCTTCCCTAATGAACACAAGGGTTGAAGTTTAGGTTCAAGTGGTCTTTCCTAACATTGTGTAGTGTAAGCCAAGGTTACTTAGACTCCTAAGTCAAAGCAAACCAACGAATCCTGTACTGGTGACTCAGGTACAAGAATATGTCCTAAAGTTATGAGAGACTGTGGTCTATCTTGTCAAGGCTCGAAGGGTATTAAGCCCAAGCTTGTATCAAGCTCTTATGGCCTGGCAGGTCAAACCAATAATGGTTGAATGTCCATAGACACTTATTCTAATTTTTGTTTTCAGCTAGAAGATCATATTTAAACACTTATCTTTTATCTTTTTCTCCTTTTCTCCTTAAAATTAATGCCCTCCCTTGACAATAGAGTACATGTCCCTTATTGTATTTTTGGAATTTATTTGTGATTTGTTATTTTTTTGTATTTTTAGCTTTGTAATTTTTTTCAAAATATTTTTTCAAATTTTTTCAATTTTTTTAAGTATATATATATATTTTTTTGACAATACTATATGTACTATAGGTGTGTCTACAATTGCATTTCAGTTTAAATAGTTCACCATTTACACCGCCCCATGCTTAAATGTTGTAATGCCCTCATTGAATGAATAGGGTGGATGCAAATGCATGCTCTGCTTTTCACTATCCTAGACTGGGTGATGGAAGGAAGTCAGAATGAGGAGATAAAATCCCTGTGCAGATGATTTTAAGTCTGATCTAGGATCAGAGTGAATAGTCGAGCTAGGAAGTGAAATGCATGACATGTGTGTCAATGAAAGTATGCTCAAAATGCAAGGGTAGGCACTATATACAAATAAAGGCAAGAGTAAGAAAGGTGAAAAATAGCTATATACAAGGATAGGTTTTTTTTTTTAAGTTTAACGCCTTCAGCTAGGCGAAAACTTGTATGGTGGAGGTGGTGCTCAGATCAGGTTGTGTAGTGGTGGTGCAGAAGGTTGTTGAAAAGGAGGTCTCTATGAATTTCCCAACCACGAGAAATTTGGATGATTGCGCCATCCAGGGTTGTAGGCTTGTGCGAAAGGGTCATTATGAATGGCATGAAGCTCCTCCGAAACTCCAGAGGGTGCAGGGAAGTCAGTGTAGGGAGGAACAAAGGTTCCTCCAACTGGTGAAGGATGTGGAAATGGAAAATCCGGTAATGCAGTTTGTGTCATAGAAAGGTTATTCACAGTTTCCCTCCCTGTGGGAAACTGAGAAGAAGTGTTTTGTACCGATGACTAAGAAGAAGAAGATGAGGGTTTTGAGAGAAATTTCCATACTTCATCTACTTTCTTCTCGATTAGGTCCACTTTATCCAGTTGACTAGCCACTATCTCTAAGTCTTTGCTACTGGATTGGGCTTCGTGTACCCCAGTGTGTGAGTGGGAATGTGAGGACTTTCTATTAAACACGCTCATTGAAGCATTATTAATAGAGTTTTCGGCCATGCCTTCAAAGAGCTCAAAGGCTGAGTCCTCATCCCGACACAGGAAATTGCCTCCACAAGCGGCATCTACGAAATTCCGTGTGTCATCATGGAGCCTATGGTAGAAGATCTGGACCTGTTGCCAGTGTGGGACACCATGGTGGGGACATTTTCTCAGAAGCTCGTGGAATCTCTCCCAAGCCTCGTGCATTGGTTCTCCTGAATTCTGAGTGAATGTAGTGATGGCACGCCTTAAGGCATTAGTGCGGCCTACAGAAAAGTACTTCTTTAAGAACTCATGTTCTAAAGAATCCCAGGAATCTATAGTGTAGTCCGTGCAAGTGTTTGAAACCAAAAGGTTTCCTTACCTTTCAATGAAAAGGAGAACATTTTCATTAAAAGCATGTGCTGATCATGTCCTTGTGGACCCAAAGTTTGGGCAAGATTCTTCAGCTCCTTTAAATGTTGAAAAGGGTCCTCAGAAGCAAGTCCATGGAAGTAAGGAATGAGTGCTATAATGTTTGGCTTCAGTTCAGTAGCATGCCCCCATTGGGATAACGTACCACAGGCATTGGTTGTGCAACTACGAGATTATAATAACCCCGTAGTTGAGGTCTACGGGGTTGGGGTGGTGCCTGGGGGTTTCTAGGTTGAAGTGGTTGTGGTTGGGGGTTAGCTAAAAGATTAACAGCTTGAGCAAGCTGTTGCACCTGTTGGGCTAAGGTATTCATTTGTAGTTGTGTGTCGAAAAGGTGCTGAAGATGAGGCATAGGTCCTCTCTCCGGGGGTGGATTAGGAAAATTAAGATAAGGTGGAGGTTGGAACCTAGGGATAGGTGGTTGCTGTGGTGGAGGATGTGCAACTAAGTCTGGAGGAAGTTCTTCAAAATCCTCGAATTTTGACGACTCAAGATCATCCTCTTGGTGAATGGGATTGTGAATAGGATTTTGAGACTCGGGAGGTAAAGGATTAGAAGTGGAGGGCAAAGAGAAAGATGTAGTAGCTTGGGTACTAGTACCCAAGGGGAGTACAAGTTCTGGGTTTTGGGATCTCCTACCTTCCATTGAGTTGGTTTTTGAAAACACGTTTAGTACAACTCGTTCCAACTCAATGGGAAAATTTTAACCAAGTTCACAGAAAGCGAAAAAATCCCAATTAAATCTCAATTCATTCAGAAGACCAATCAAGCGAGAAAAATCGAAAAAAAAAATTTTTCCTAGAGGCTGCTACGCAAAATTATGTTGTATGCAAGCAATTGTTTCAAACAATTGCACGTGTCCTAAGATAAGCCTAGCGATGTGCAAACCTCTAAAATCCACTGGGAATCTGGATAAGACTTAGTGTGCAAATCCAGATCCTGTGGTTGCAAAAAGAGATGAGGTAGAAACCCGTGTGTTGTGACCTTAAGTGATCGTGCTATGTGCATGATAGCAATCAACACAAGGTGATGAAGATCTCAATCATGGTTTCACCCAAAGTTAATATCTTCTTTTTGACTTAATTCAAGTGATTATAATATGATTTCTATACTGCTTGCCTCACTTTTTACTCAGTTCAGTACAAGAGATGGTCTTCTTTAATTTTAAGTCAAATACAATGATGACAGGAGTTAGAGTAAGGTAAGGAATGCATACCTGACTCCAGCAATCTTCTAAATGCAGATTGGACTTAAATTGAAATCTAGCAGAGAAGTATGCAACCTAAGATGGATGCATAAGGTTATGGTGCTGCTAGATAAGTATGAGATCTTTTTGATTTTTGATTTTTTTATATGCAACAAGCAAAAACAAGGAAAGAAATCGATTCAAAAAATCGCAATGCAAAAATCGTATCGATGAGGGAGTAGAAAATAAAAGTCTAGACAGTCCACAATTATTACAATGAATGTGTGAGAACAGGCTCTCACAACTTATGACTAACAATTTATCCTAGTTAATATACCTAAATCTATCTAGACTATACTACTATTATTACTAATCCTACAGCTACTCCGAGGACAAACTCCACCAGGATGTCGGGTCAGGAGCGCAGCGACTCCACCAGGAAGGCGACCTCTACCTGGACGATGATACTACTTCTCCTCCTCCTCAAGTGCTGTGGAAAAATAAATGATTAGTAAAAGAATAAAAGAATGTATACACAAACAAATCAATGGAAGAAAGCAATTACAATCAATGAATTTAAATGAAATAAAGAATTTCTATTTACAAAAGAATTAAAGGGTAATTTTGGCGTAAAGAGCGTTGCCTTCCCGGCAACGGCGCCAAAAAAAATAATGATTGGTTGTTGTGATGGTAATAATGTGATAATGTATGCATTGTAGTATGTTGTGTTTTGAAACATCATGAGTGTCATTGTGGTGAGTTGTATGGAATACCAGTCATTACAACCATTATTATTTACCTATCTAACTTTTACTGGTTTTATTCCAGGTCGTTCACTGAGAGGCAATTTATTGAATTACATCGCTCTTTGATCTAAAAATTATCCTCTAATTCCAAAAAGAAACTTTACATCTTCTTAAAGAATGAATGAATGTGGACATGGTTTGCCTACTTACTAAGAATTAATTGTAATGCTTGCAAAAACTAACTATAAACAAGCACCAAACAATTTAACACTATACTTTAAACTGTCTTTACAAGTTATAGTATTAATACTTACATGAAAGTACACAATAGGCTAAGATGACATAGTATATTAACTTAACCTACTAGTCTGTTATCTACAGTAACACATACAACAGTTTTAGTGACAGACGTAAGCGTCGCTAGATCCCAGAAAACACTATATACAAACCTAAGGAGGGAAACTGGGGTCTGTAGCGATACTTATGGTGACATTTTATTCTGTTAGTAAATATATTGGTTTATTTAAACAAATAATTGGCTATACTACATATACGTATATATATATATGTTTATATTTTAATTGTATATGTATTTTTACTTACGTATGTACAACATCTCTCTCTCTTTTTCCTTCACACAGATTCTCAACAAATGTTCTTCTTCTGTGCTTACACTTTGGCTTAATGACTTTTACACACTGCGGAGGAGAGGCTTTTAACAACTGTCATTAACTCTCTTTAATCAATTAAAAATGTGTTTAATTTGCGGGCACGCTTTTTGAATGATACACAGCACCCAAAGGGTGGGACCAAACCTCTACTAAGCACGCCCTAATTCTCATTAGGCGGCTTAATTACGTTTTTCTTAACTCAGCACATGACTTTCTCAGCCCCACGTAGATGCGCTTCTCTGGGTCCCTGGCCCCACAGACAGAATATGCTCAGAAATGCTCATATGTATGCTCGGTAAAGGTTGTTTCGGGCGCCCGGCGCCCGTGACGACCGAAGAGCATATGCACAAATTACATATAAACCGCTGCGTGTGGTTTGCAGCACACGATGTGGCGCTATTCGAGCGCCACATCTACGCTGGAAACCGCATGCAGCTGTGGGCTGGAAGCGATTTTGGCCCTCAATTCGAGGGCCATAATTTATTTAAAAATAAAAAATAAATTATGGAAAATAAAGTATTTACATAATACTATATAATTGTTCAATTAATTGTAAATTTTAATTAGATTTACTATTTAAATAAATTCACTAAAGTAGCCTATTTTTACACATTGATTTTGGTGTTTTCTTGGTTAATTACTTATAAATTAGTTAGTGAATGATCTAATTGACCTCATACAGAGTTAGAATACATACATAAGTATTTTTTACACATTTTTATTATATTTTTCCGAATTAATGTATGTGTTATTTACATTTAAATAACAGTTTTAATTGTTCTGCTTATAAATTAAGTTAAACTTAATATAATCAGGTCTAAATATACTTAAATTAGCTTAAATTACTTAAAGTATTTTAGTCTTAGTATACAGATTCAATTTAACTTAATTATAATTCTAAATTACTAATTTAACTAATTTAATTTAACAACTTACCTATAAACTTAATAAATTCATTATTTATTATCTATAAAGGATTAAATTGAGATAAAAGATTTTATTTACTTATAATCTACGTATATATAGATATATAGACAGTTTTATAGTTTAAACTAGTTACTGATCTATTCAGTGTAATACTGCATATAACTTAGTTCAATTTACATCTACTTATATAATTATTATATTTATTGTTTAAAGTAGATCTAGAACCTAAATTACAGCATTATATTTACATACTTAAGTATACAGTATATATATATTTACACTATCTATTTACATGTGTTGCCTAATATATAGCTTATGTCTATATAAGTATACTTAATATACAAAGTAATATATATATGTATATATATAGATATATAAATATTTTTATTTCTCTTTTGGGTGTTTCATTCTAATTACTTTACTGTTGTTATAGGTTTAGCAGAAGGAGAGAAGAAGGGAAGATTTTACTAAGGAGAGAGTCCTCAGTTCAGTTCTCTCTTTTAAAACTTGTTTAGGATGGGATTCCTGACTAAACTAGCTGATAGAGTTGAGAAAGAGTAGACATGTATGTATCGAAATTAGATCTCAAGTATTGAACAAGAAAATTTGTTTACATATGAGATGAAATACAATCTACTGTCAGCTCAGATCAAATTAAAGTCTACAGGATTTAACACTAAAACCTATCTGTTACAACCTACTAGAAGTAGCAACAACAAAACTTCCAGACTCAGCTGCAGCTTTAGTCACTGTCCAAATGGGCTAACTGCTGCTGCAGTTAGTCCATTTGAGAAGAAATGTGAGTTTGGAGAGAAAAAAATGTAGCTGCAAGATGCAGCAGTTTTCTTTGTTTACTGGGATCAAAGTCAAACAAATCCAAACTGAAAAGAAAATCAGTCAATCCCAAATCTGACAAGGGTTTAATGCCTCACTGGATCACTAAATACCTCAATTCAAATGCCAAAAGCCCTCATCAAAAACTTCATTTCAGATGAAATCCACGAATATCACTGAATTAACTCTTCCTAATGCTATAGACAGCATGAAGGAAGAATCAATTCAATCAATTAAAAGCCTTAATTTAGATCCCAGTTTCATGACACCTTATGGGGTATTGAGAACTCCTTAGGTTAGCGAATCACCAAACAGCCATTAACAAAACTTATGAATGCGAGATCAGACTTCAAATTACCACAGTAATTATCCTTAGATCTGGCTTGCATTCAATGCATTGAAGACATTATCAAACCAGATTTATGTATGGCTCTTCTGAGATGATTTCTGTCACCAGAAATCCTCTCAGATTCCTTGCCAACAGGGAATTCAAATCAACTTCATTCAATTCGTCAGATCAGGCAGCAAAACCAAAAAGAAAAATCCTCAAAATCCACATTGAGGAGAAATCTAACAAGCTGAAAAATTTGACCCAAAATCAGGGGCTTTTGTGACCAAGAGTGAGGTGAGTGGGAAGCCACTTAAGTGCTTGTTGATGCCAATTTCAGATCTGAGGTGAAAACCAATCAGATCTGAAATTGGGTCAGAGTGTGTGGGTGGAAGATGAAAAAATGTCATGGAAAATCAGAATTGGATATGACAGTATGGGGAGGTAGAGAATTTGAAAACATGGATATATAAAATCTTCCCCTCTGATCTGGAATGATCAGAGAAGGTGAGGGGGGAAAATTTAAGCCTAATTCTACTGCTACAGCTACTTTATCCTACAGCGAAATTAAACATTAACAATTACCTTAATTCTACTCTAAACTACTTAACTACAGCTAAAACTAATATGCAGAATTATAATCCTAATCTAACAGGAAGAATGGGACCTATGGGTCCTTAGCCGATGGCTAAGGAGGAAGGAGGAAGATGACTCCAGCGGATGGAACAGTCTGCTAGTGAGGCTCCAGGGTCGTCCTCAGGTGCTACGAAGTCCTTAGCGACGAGGAGGTCGAGAGAAGGTGATGATTTCACAGCCGGTGGCTGTGAAATCATCACCTTCTCTTGGCTGTGAAATCAGAGGCTTGATGGGGAGGAGGGACTGGAGTGGACGAATGATCGCTAAGAGGTGTAGGAGAGAGCGATCCCTTGCACGCGACACCACTGAGGTGCTTAAGTAGCATGCTCAGTGGCTGAGATCACCGCGCAGGTGAGGATAAACAAGATGCAACCGGTGGTGAGGATGAGAGGGGCGGAGCGGGCGGTGAGCTAAGCACAAAATCTGACAGTTAGATGAGATCTGGGGAGAGGGGTGATCGCACGTGCCGAATTGCGCGAAGCTTCCATTCGAATCTAACCGTAGATCATGATCATGAATAGCGACGGACGGCTGAGATTGGCCGTGTTCTTCGCTCGCTACAGTGCGTGCGAAGAGCAGCAGGCCTCTCTCTGAAATAAGGGAAAATTGTAGACAGACCGTTGAACGAAGGGGTAGAAGAATTGCATGCAGGCGCATAAGTGAAAAGAACTACGACTGGAAGGGCCCTGCAGCCTTTCAAAAGAGTCCTTGCGACTTACAAGTAGGTCCAAAGGGGGGTTTTTAAGGGCAAGTGTGTAATGCATGAAGGACCTAAGTGTAAACTACCTATTTCATAACCTAAATGATGTCCAATTGCCTTCAAATTTTTATATGTGCTTAATTGAGCATTTAAGACATTAATTATACTTTTGATTTGGACTTTCACACTTATTTATGTGTTCAATTGATCCATGGATCATCATTTGTACTTTGCTTTCAGAATATCTTGTTTTGTGACCTAATTATGAAGTTTTAACATATATTAAAGGTTTTAGGCCTTTTTTTCTAATTCCCACACTTAACCCTTTTTATCTGTTAATTTGATGTTGTTTTACTTAGTGTCTAGCTTAACTTCAGCTTTTTGGCCATGATGAGTAGCCACTCATCAGTATGCCGACATTGCCAATTACCTTGCTTCTGGTTCCCTTCCACGTGGCTGGCCTAAAAACCAGTGCGAACGTCTCATTGCAGAAGCAAAGTATTATTTCTGGGATAATCCACTTCTTTTTCGAATAGGTGCTGATCAGATCATCCGTCGCTGTATTCCTGACAGTGAATTCCCTAGTGTGCTATCCTTCTGCCACGATCAAGCCTGCGGAGGCCATTTCTCTGGGAGGAAAACTGTAGGCAAGGTGTTGCAGTGCGGTTTCTTTTGGCCCTCCCTTCACCAGGATGCACACAATTATGCCAAACATTGCACTAGGTGCCGGTCGTTAGGGTCAATGTCACGTCGTGACATGATGCCCTTGCAACCTATCCTAGTTGCTGAAATCTTCGACATTTGGGGAATCAATTTCATTGGTGCCTTTCCTCCATCCAACGGCTTCGAATACATCCTCATTGCTGTTGATTATGTTTCGAAATCGATCGAGGCTATTCCCATGCACCATGCTGACCATGTCATATCCACTCGATTCGTCAAAGATTGTATTTTTGCACGCTTTGGGATCCCTCGAGCCATTATCTCGGATGGAGGAAGCCATTTTACCCATGCTTCTTTTCGGGCACTTCTAAGGAAATATGGAGTCCACCATCGTATCGCATCTCCGTATCATCCTCAGATGAACGGCCAGGCTGAGGTGTCAAACCGGCAAATCAAGCAAATTCTCCAGAAAATGGTTCGGCCTGACCGTAAGGGTTGGTCCGACAAGATGATTAACGCACTTTGGGCGTATCGAACCGCCTTCAAGGCTCCCCTTAGTATGTCTCCTTATAGAATTGTTTACGGGAATCCTTGCCATTTGCTCGTGGAGCTGGAGCACCGCTCTTATTGGGCGGTTCGCCAATGTAACCTCGACCCAGACCTGTGTGGTCGAGAAAGGAAACTCCAACTCCAAGAGCTGGAAGAGATCCATCGTGAAGCCTATGATTTTGCCTTAACTTTCAAGCAACGCACTAAGGCTTTTCATGACTACCGTATTCAGCGGAAGGAATTTGAGCCATCTCAGCAAGTTTGGCTTTACAATGCTCGGCTCAAATTCTTTCCAGGGAAATTAAAGTCCAAATGGACTGGTCCCCTCCTGGTCTCGATACCATTTCCCAACGGGGCCGTTGAAATTGAAGATTCCAAATATGGGCATAAATTTACGGTCAATGGGTAGCATTTAAAACCTTACCTTACTCATGAACCTGCCCCCATTGGAGAAACTGTTGCCCTACTGGAGGGTAACTAATGTCGTGCCTCATTCTGAGTCCAGCTGGGGATGTTAAATTCAGCACTCGTTGGGAGGCATGCCAGTAGCACTCCTCCACTGTCACATACACTTCATTTCGCACCTTTTCACTTCACCACCCACCTTCCACCCACCCTACCACCCTGCTATATACCCTGCACCTCAGCTCTCGTTTCCTGATCTTTGGACCTTCCTCTACCCTACCCTGCTTGCATATGAGGACATAGCATCGTTTGGCATGGGGGGCTGGATAGGCATCTATAAGATCTGGGTATTATATGGTATCATGCAGCTTCCATCCATCTATAAATATGTACATAAAAAAAAGGGTGTTTAGTAATGATTTGAAGGTTGAAACAAAAATACAATAAGTGTTTGTAGATATTCAACCACTGTTTTGAAGACTTTCCAGGCCATAGAAGCTTGATTCGCTTAGGCTCAGCTTAATTCACTTGAGCATTGACAAGATAGATCAGAATCTCTCCTAACTAAAGACGTATTCTTGTACCTGAGACATCAGTACAGGATCTGTTGGTTTGCTTCTACTCGAGAGCCTAAGTAATCTTGGTTCACACTACACATATCAAGAAAGATCAGGTGAACATAAGATCCAACCCTAGTGTTTATTAGGGAAGGTGGAGTCCTTACCTGTGAACGCAGGTAAAACTTTTATCCTAGGCTTTAGTCTTGTGTCTAGGAGAAACTCTTTCCACCAAAAAGGAACTCTCTCACCAAAAGAAAAGTGTGCTCCTCCAAATAAAGTTGTAAGAGATATACTGACACTTGTTTCAAAAAAAAAAAATCTGTGCAAATAAGTCAGTATATCTCATAAATACCTGTAAAGTCTTCTCCCTAAAAAGCTTTTCAGGGCAAGATACAAATACCCTATTTCTACCATATATTCTTTGAGCCACAAATGTGATAAAATGGGAGTTGAGTTTTCTATCATCTTTTTAAGAGTCAATCTGAAGACATGAGCTGAAATTGGGACCAACCTGCACTTAAGATTCGTGAAACCCTGGGCTTGAGTCATAATGTTCATCTGGTCAGTCTTGATCCTTCACTATGCACAAGCCATAATCTCTTGAGCTCTTGAGTACGGCAAAAACCTCTTGAGTCCTGGAAATCGTACTTAAGGTTTAAATATCAAGAGTCCAGGTTAGTCGAGAAATGGTCTATGTCACATAAGACTTAAAGTACTGGTAGTCTTCTCTGCAATTGGTTCTCATAATTTCCAACAAATAAACACACCCATGTAGCCTTAGAAGAAAATCTTCAGCTTAAGATCATTTCTAAATACAATACAAAATGTTTTGCTAGGTACTAGCAAAAGATAGGCATGGGGATATGATTGCACAGCAAAAGTACACCAACAAATATGCCATCTTGTGTTATTTCCTACCACTACCATTGCATCATATGTAGCAATAGTTGCATTTGTAAATTGACACTTGCATGCATCTATTTAGGTGGGGAGGATAATGCAAATAATTGGCCATGTAATTAACGTCTTCATCAAGGGTTGCATTGCAAATTCACCATTACCTTTTTTATTTTGACTTTGAAATCGTCTACCTCGCGCGGCTCATGGCATGGGGCTTGCTTCTCTTCGCGCCATTCCTTTGCCAGCAGCACGCTCTGCCTGCAACATGGCTGTGGCAGGCTCCTCCTTCTTTAAAAAGCCTTGCCCTCTCCCTTGCGCAAAGGGAGCCTGGAACACACACCACCACAGACACCCTTCCTCTATGCCATCGTCCTCCCCTCTCCCCCTCCATACGCATTATCTCTTCGCACTGAAGAGACATACTACGGGCAGGAGCAAGCTCACAGTGGTCCCACAACCACCACTGTGAGTTCCACCACCGCCTAGCTCCTTCATGAGCAAGTGGGCGTGGTGGTTTCACCCTCTGTTTTCACCGCTGAACACCATTGCCATTATCAGAATCTCCAAACCCCGAAGCTCCAGCAGCAACAACAACGGCCTCCTGCAGCTATGCAAGCCACCGCATGCACGCCAGCAGATGTCTGTAGGCTCTCCCCTTGTGCGTATGCGCCTTCCAATGTGCCCGCGCACGAAGAACTGGCTGCAACCGGTTGTCCATCCCGCGCGGCACTATAGCTACTGTTCACGCCTCTCAGCGCGACACTGTAGCTACAGTGCGGTGTTCGGGTTGTTTCTCACTTATCCAGTCACAATGCGCTCTCTCTCCTCCTCGCGACCGCCCCTAGCCAATTAGCGCCAGCACCTGCGTCTGCGCCTACATCCACTCCCGCCCGCAACACAGTGCGTTGCGTTGCCCTCTCTCTCACACTCTCGCACCCACCTACATGCGACGACAGCGGGCGGGTTCTCTCCAGCATCTGCGCTCTACGTTGCGCGCCTACGCGTGCCCTGGCCACCAGACGTCGAACACAACCCCCAGATGGCTTAACTCGCCCACTCCCTCTCACAGCTACCCGCCAATACACGCACACACACACTCATTTGTACAAACTCACGTGTACACTCACACACTCACTTGTACACACCTATACATACTTATACATATATACATATATATATATATACATATTTATACCTATACAACTATATATAAGTATATATACATACATACATATATATATACATATATATATATATATTTATACATATATACATATATACATATATATATATATATACATATACATATCTATATATATCTATATACATATATTACTATATATATATACATATATATCTAGTTATAAATATATATATATACCTATATATATATTTACATATCTATATATATATATACATAACTACATATACACCTATATAGTTACAACCCTATCTATATAAATACACATAAATATATATACACATATATACATATATATATATATATTTACATACACATCACCTACCTGTATCCCTACGCACTAGTCACTCCACTGCACGCTATTTTGCGGGAATATCTGCACCAGTTGCTGATATTCCCCGATACCCACGTAAAGAAAGCACCTCCACACACACTCCCACACATCCATCCTACACTCTACGTGGCACTTCGTCTTGTTGGTTTCATCTTTCTAGATGTGGACCAACTCGACAATGTGCTACACGCCATTTCCACTTCCACCCCCACCCCTATATATAATATATATATATATATCTATATATATATAGACTATATTTATTTCTTTACAAGCAACCTATCTTGTTTGTATTTCTCTTTTGTTTCCTTCTATTAAAAAGATAAAAAAAAGAGTAAAAGAGAAAAGATAATCCATGTCTTGCAGGTACTCGGTCTTGCGAATAGCAGAACCAGTTTTTTGGAAATCCTAAGTTGGCTCAAAGCCAAGAACAATTTGGCTTGAAGCCAAGGACCTGATTTTGAGGGTGTACCTCAAGGACAAAATTATCAGCAAAAAAATCTTAAATAGAAAAAAAACCAAAAACATAATAAACGGACGGAAGAGATACATTTTAGGTAAGGCGTAGAAACTTCTTCACCTTTAATCCCCACCTCCTTGAGATCGACCCTGGGCCTAAAAGTGACCAAGATAAAATTAAGTAGGCCAGGTAAAAAAATTTTGTGAAAGATGGTTAGACTCGATTTAGGTTAACTGCTATACGCACTTCAACGATAATTTCACCATATTAACACAACCTATTCGAGTCCAAACAGCCACCTCACAAGCTCCGCCTCAACTCACTGATCATAATCCTTCTTCCCGTTCACTGCCACACAATCCCAGCACTTCCTCTGAACACGCCCATCTTCACAGCCACAGGGTGACCTAGGCACGCACGCCTAGGCCACCCTGCACCAAGCCAACCACCGAGACACCCTCGCCGTGTCACGGTGAAGCTCCTTGTGTGATTTGACGAGGCTGCAAGGCCATTTTGCTTGTGGATAGATTCAGGTGCTCGGCCACCATTAGAGCAACCTCGAAGAATCTTGCAAGCTTCATCCGAAACTCCAAGCATCAGGTTAACAGATGCACGAGCTTCCTTCATGAACGCTTCCAGCCAGCTATTGAAGTCCAAGCCCCCTGCAGCCTTTGCAATTGAGTGACCACCTATTACGGGAGTGCCTGCGAAGAAGGTGGGACATTTAGTCCCACCTCGGAAGTTTTGAACCAGGCAGTGCTATATAAGTGGAAAAAGTGCCAGGGGCTTATCGCCTCCTGACACTGGGTGAGGTCCCACTCATTCCACTCGCCTCATCTGGGACCACACCTTCGTGGACCTGGTTACCGACCCGACTACTCATGCACTCCTCGCACACCACCCATGCTGGTGGGCCTGGTCCCAGGCATCCTGACCTGACCCATTAACCTAAGAAGGCTCTAGGAGAGCAAGCCTAAGAGAGAAGAAAGAAGAGAGATCACGGGGAGGGTAGGGGGTAGGTTTTGCTCTCGGGGAAAAAGAAGCAGAAGCTAAGGGTGAAGCTGCAGAAGAAGAAGGAGCAAGCTGAAGAGGAAGCTAAGGAAAGAAAGCCACAGAGGAAGCCAAAGGAAGAAGGAGAGGCTGAAGCCTAAGCAGCTAAGGAAGGTGAAGGCATGGCTGAAGTCAGAAGTAGAAGGGGAAAGAAGAAAGAAGAGAAAGAAGAAGCAAAGGCTAGAGAAGAGAGAAGAAATCAGAGAAGAAGAAGAAGAGCCAGAGAAAGAAGAAGATAGAAGAAGAAAGAAGAAGCTGAAGACAAAGAACAGAAGATAAATTAAAGAAGCACTGTAGCACTTAGCACTTGAGATGTCTGATTTCCACATCAGATGTCCATATTTCATTTTGAGCTTCTATAAACATTGAGATCATCTTTCTTGCTTTATAACCTTAATTCTTCAGTGCATATTTTATCAAATTTGAAAGTTGTGTTCTTGGTTTTTGAACCCCAATTTGCTCCCTGTGTTCGACCTCGGATTTATATTTTTCGAGTAATAAAATTCATTTGTTTTCAAAGCGATTTTGGCTATACTACGATGCATTTATTTTAAACCCGATTTCACTTTTGACAAACACCTAGTCCCTTGGCTGTTGATCTTTCTCGGACTGCATATGGTGCTACGGGACTCCAATCAAGGCAATTTCGGAGGCATTGAACTCCGATCGCCGTCCTGATCAGATTTGTACGATCAAATCGTCAATCTAAGGCTCCAAAATAAATCTCCTTGTCTCCTGACCACAAAAAGATGCAATTAACCTAAAATATACACAACTACTCTAAATGCAGAATGATGCATGCTATGCAATATTTATAATATGGAATGCAAATCTAAGCATAGGAACATGCATAAATAGGCATTTTCACCTAAATGGATGTGTCTTTATCAATAATCTATATCGTCGAGTTCCTCATTATATCCACAATCCTCAAACTTATTAATTGCCTTAAAAATATCAAGTGCTAACTTCCTATCCCCAAAGGTGAACCATGCTACCGCTTTCATAGTTTATATCGGCCTTAGCTGTAGCCAGGAACTGACACCTTAGAATGATGGGCGTGTTCCATAAGTCTTTATGTACATCTATGTCAAGGATGAGGAAGTCTGTAGGAAAATAGAAATCCTGACCTTGATAATAAAATCCTCAATAACACCTTTTGGGGTGGTGATCGAACAATCTGCTAATTGCAACATCACTGAAGTCGACTTGAGTTCACATAGCCCAAACTTTTCATACAGGGAAGTTGAGATTAGTTTAATGGATGTACTTAGATCTAATAGTGCCCGATCAAAAGTGTAATCCTAGATAACTCATGAAATCAAGGGGGCACCTAGATCTCTCTTCTTCTAAGGAAGATGATGCAAGATAACAAAACTAGCCTGCATGGAGAGTATCACCTTCCTTGGGGTGGGTTCTTTCAGCTTATGCTTTTGGGAACACAGATCTTTCAAGAACGTAGTGTAAGCCGCGATATGCTTAATGATTGCACAGAAATCATAGGACCTAATCTACCTAAATTATGTTAGTTTTTAGCTTAACTTAAGAACAATTCATGCATGAGCATCGTATGTTAAATCATAATTGATTTGTTAGCTTTATAGATAATAATGCTATTTTATGCTCCACATGAGAGATGATATTAATTGCAGGTGATTCAGGGCCACAGATTATAAATCAGACTGTATGGATCTGATTAGGACGACGATGGGAGTACAATGCTTTCGTAATCGTCTTGATCAGACTTCCGTAGCATTACATACAGCCCATAGAAGATCATAGGCCAAGGATCAAGATAGCACAAATCCAAACCTTAAATATCAGATTTGACCGCACGGATGTATCCAGATCAATGGTCGCAATCCAACGATGCAAAAATCAACTCAATCGGAGTCCTGTAGCACCAACTACAAGGGTGAGAAGATGGACAGTCAGGATGGTGCCAAGTGGTGCCATCCCAATGGCCCACCAACGCACCCCAAACACTGAAGAGTGAAGTAGGGCAGTTGGATTGTCATCCAATGGCCACCGTTGTGCCACGTCGCCCTTCCTACACTCCATTAAAGAAAGAACACATCTCAGCTGTTGGATCATCATCCAATAGCTGAGAGCGACCGCGCTTGAAAACCAAAACACTACACAAGGGTGCACAAAGTGCATTGGTCTCAGCGCTCACACGAGAGCGTGAGGCACGTGATCAAACTGCACTTCACATGAAAGCACAAAGGTACTAGCATTTGAGTGCAATTGAGCTGTTAGATCAGATCGAACAACGCAGATTTCATTGCATGGCACAATGACAAATGTCATATGAGGTCGTGCAAATGGGCACTCGATCCAATGCCTAAACCAACACCTCGATGCATGCACTTTTCAATGGCGGTGTGACGCGGATCGTAAGTTATCCGATCGTGAGATCGGATGGCTGAAATTGAAGCATGC
The DNA here is from genome assembly GCA_037157565.1 of Thalassia testudinum. Taxonomy (NCBI): domain Eukaryota; kingdom Viridiplantae; phylum Streptophyta; class Magnoliopsida; order Alismatales; family Hydrocharitaceae; genus Thalassia; species Thalassia testudinum. The sequence continues at coordinate 120,909,446 of JAZHRO010000014.1, read as the reverse complement.
ACACATGCACGTGAAGGACACATGGTGGTGGATCCAGCAACTGAGTGCGCACCACGTGTCGCCATCCAGTGTATTCTGCGTGTGTAAGGCATGATAAAGGTTGTTTTGATGCGTGATCTGATCCGTGGATCTCCCGATCGATGGATCTAGTCGCACCTAAGGTGTTGCATGGTTTTGGAGGCCAAAGTACTTGTCTTGCCCCTCATTGAAGCCATAAAAAGAGCTCTAGAGCCCTAGATGAGAGAACAACTTCCACCAGACACATCTCCAGCCACTCTCTCTCTGCAACATCTCTCCGATATTCTTCCCGATGCTCTGGATTTGAAGCTCTGTCGAGTTTCTTACAAGCATCCCTCAAGTAGCGTTGCTCTTCATCTAAATCTCTCTCTACTCTTTAGCATACTTGTTCTGATTCCTAGTTTAAGAAATGTTTGCAAATAGTAATAAAAATCTAATTCTCTCAATATCTGGTTTCAATTTTATGCTTGCATTAGGATAAATTAGCTAGTACTAAGAGATTTGAAAATAACATTTTGCCTCCCTGCGAACAACTTGGTACTTATCCAAATATTTATAAATTTATTTGTTTCGATGTGATTCGCAACTATAGTGGTATAGACATATTTTCACGTGTTTTGCGACAAACAAGTTAGCACCGTTGCCGGAGAGAAAACAAAAATTTTTAAAGCTTTTCTTCCTAGTGCTTATTTGAGATTTCTAACTTGCATTATTTTTGTTGATTAGTGTGTGCAGGAAATGTAGAAATCCGAGAAGAAACACGATAATGAAAAATTGCAGGTTTCTAAACTCAGGTAAGTATTCGTATCTTAGATTAGGCTAGATTTCCTTTCAAAAAAAAAAATTAGGTGCTTTGCTTGAACCTTAGGATTAGTATTTGCTTGTTTAAAATAAAAAAAAGAAACTCTTGTTGGTGGAAATTAACAAAACCACTTACTATATTTTCAAGCTAAAATAAACCTTGATCTGAAAAATTCAATTCTCAAAATTCTAATTGTCCAAAAATTCTAAAACTTTTACTAGATGTGGTTTTGAAGTTAAGAACAATATATCCAAATTTTGCACCAATTTGAGTTATATAAAAATTTTAAAAATTCAAGAACTGAACTGATATCAAATCTGTTATTGCTCCTAATTCTTTGGACTTCAAAAAAATCAAGGAAATTTTTATACAACTCCAATTTATTTGAAATTTGTTGCGTTGGATTCCTATGATAATATAAAATCTTGAAAAATTTTGAAAAAAATATTTGGTGCACGATTGATTACATAGAATATCTAATCACCAACTGGGAGTCAGAACAGACTGCAAAACCCCTAGTACACTTTAAATCTATAAAAAATAGAAAATGTGTATTAAAATTATTGAAAAAATATTTTCTGAGTGCCTACTTAGTGGTGTTACAAGTCCAATTGATTGCATTGTCTGGGTCACACCACAATCTTGATCTTGGACTTAAAAGGATCATCTTAGCATCTACTTGTTTCTAGGGTCTCCAAACCTTAAGGTTGAGCACCCCTTGCTTTGCATACTTTTAAAGGAAATCTATCCCATAGATTGGGACTTAAAAAGAAACTCTTGTGTGCTCATTAAAACCTTTTTGAATTTATCTAATTAGAAAATCCCAAAACACAATTATACAAGCAATTGAACCTTAAAATTCACTTCATCATAAAAAAAAAATTGCTTGTGAACCCCTTGCCTGTGCATTTCACACTTTTGAAATCAATTTTAAGGGCAACACCCCCTTAACGCACATCATATTCCAAAAGCACTTCAAGCCTAAGCTTAAAATTGAGTAGACGTGCCCTAGGTAGAACTAATTGTCTTTGTAACTTGAAATTAGATTGGGCTAAGGTCAAGGAATTGTCTACTTGTACCCACTGGTGATAAGTGATAAATACACATTCATTCATGATAAAATGCTTACTTTTGTTAGTTCCTAAGCTTGACATTGCATGTATCATTGTAAATAAAGCATAAAATTCATTACATTGCATTTAGGATGATCACATAATTTATATAATAATCTTTACATTTTGTGTGGGTAAGAGATAATGTGACATCTTTACAAGTTTCAAATGAAAAATCTGACTGTATGGATGGATCCGAAATGACGATCGCAGTCCGACAACACAAAAATCATCTTGATCCAACATCCATAGTAGTCCCAACAAAGGAACGAAGATGGACGACCCAAATAGAGCCACGTGGTGCCATCGAGGCCACCCAACATTGGCCACAGCACCTACATTACCCCAAGAAGAGATCCAAGCCGTTGGATCTCAATCCAACGGCTGAGATTCATCGCTGCTCGCTACTCAACTCCAATGGGGAAGGCTTGATGAGATCTCGACCGTTGATTTTCATCCAACGGTCGAGATCGAGGAAGCAACAGCTCTTCGGTGCAACAAACCAGTGCCTTGCCACATTGGTAGTGCGTCCACCTCTAAAAGAAGAGGCATGGGTTCAAGCAGTGATTCGCCACAACCTCGTTGACGCTAGTGAAATTGTACTGCTTGATCTCAATCGAGTGGTTAGGATTTGCACATGTGGATGGACATTCATGCCATATATGTAATTGCACGTGACAACCGGGTGCGCTTCAAAGAGCGATCTCAGCGCTTCATCCATGATCGAGCGGCTGTAGTCCTCTCCTGCTATCAAGCACGTGCGATTCAAGTGTAAGTGCACGATGTGCATGATCCCAATCGCACGACCTCCGCTCGATCCGCGCAGTCAACCCGCGATCCAACGATCACCACGCGACCTGCAGACCCTCCAGCACCTTCTAGCTATGTTGCGCGGAGATGCCAGCAATAAGCGTGCAATGCTTGCACGCGTGGTGCATGTCTTGCACGCTGCATTTGGTGCATGGCTATGGTGACCCCTCCCTTACACCTAATACCTCCCCATTGGCCTTCATCACTACCTATGCTATTCCCACCTATCCAAGAGCTCAAGAAGCCTACCAAGTTCCCAAAAGCTCCATTCCCAAGCTTTAAGGGCACCCTATTAGTGTAGAGTCCTATCCCTCTATTGAGGCACGAATTCGTCATTGTTTAAGATATGCGTTGTAGTATAGGACAAATGCACTCAAACAAATAAATTTATAACACAAATATTTAAAAATGAAGTCCGAGGTTGAACATAGGGAGCAAGTATTGTAATTCACGTGCCAATCAAGATGAATAATAAATGAGCACAGGAATTTAAGTAAAATAATGATATTCAATGAATAACCTCTACTCAAAGTTGATGTTCAAAGCATAACATGAGTATATCATGAGTTTAAGAGGATAAAAAGATATCTAAGATAAAATAATGGTGATTTGAATCACCAATTATTAGTTTAGACACATATATATCAATTACTCAAATAATGCTATAGTATTTTCCACCACACAACTTAGGTACTTAAATGTTCCAATAGTACCAGCATTAAACCTAAAACAGTTGTTGATTTCTTTCTTCACGCGACTTAAAAGCACAGGCATAGGGCTTTTCTTTCTTCTTTTCAAAGTCTCCTTCTTCTCCTTCACAGCACAAGGGAGTCAACTTCTCTTCTGCGGCTATGTGTCGCATAGGGACGCACTTTAGAGAGCAAAACCCTCCCCTGCTTTCTCACAAATCTTCCTCCTCCTCTCTCTCAAGACGCGAGGCATATTTGGATCCATACACGGGTAACCGGATCATGTACAGTGTCCAAGGTCACCAGGCATGTATGGTGACTGAGGAGTGAGCATAGGCGGGTTAACGGATGAAGGGATGAGGTACTAGACCCCTTAATGCCTTGGGCGATAAGCTCAATTCACAAAATCAATTTATGTGTGGTTGCATGTCTTTCATTTGCTGATGTGGGACTATTGTCTCCCCTGCTATGCAGCAGCAACTCAAGGAGATGCTTCCTATTGGAGGTGATGTTGCCGTCGTGGTGTCCAATTGAGGGCTTGGGAGTGCACCTGGAGTCGTTGCGTGCAACCTAGAAGTGGCTTTGAGGGCAAATGCGGCTGGAGGATAGTGGACGTGTTCAGAGATGATGGCAGCGACGGCAGAGGGTAGTGATGACCTGAAACAAGCATACGGGCTCAAAAGGCCCAATTAGATGGCTCACTAGTTTCTTCGGAGGAAGTGGAGTCCAGTGGTGGTGGTTGTGAGGTGAGTGGAAGCATGTGGTGGTCGGACGGAGGCGAGAAGGTGGTGTGGAGGTGATCGTGTCCAGAGAGGCGAGTAAGGAACCAATCCCCTCAATTTCTTGAGGGGTTTTGGTCAGTGGAGCACGATGGTGCTTATGGGAGTCGTGGCGAGGCGAGTGCTAGCTTGTGGAGCTGTAGAGGCCTCACCGAAGCTCGGTCGGTCGTGGGGAAGATGGAGGGTGAACAGCATGAACAGTAGTCAAAACAAAGGGAAAAAGGGATAGATAGAACCTAAGGAGAAAGAGAGAGAGAGTGTGTGGACCAAATTATGGACGACGGGGAAGAAGTTGTGACAGCTTTAATTGGTCAACGTCGGAGAGGGAACAAGCTTCGTTGAGGGAGACAGTGGTGAGGAAAGGGGGAGGGCACTCTCGCGGTGGTTGGCAAGACACGGATGAGCTTGAGGAAGAAGTTGGATGGGCCAATTTGACCATTGGTCATCCTTAGGAAGATGGAGAAAGAGACCGCCAGAGTTTAGGTCGGAGCTAGCCGTGGGAGAGGAAGAAGATGTTGTTTTGGCCTTAAACCTAGCTAAGGATGTAAGGTTTGCTATGTGGGTCCTTTCATAGGCCATAGGGTCAAGCTTTAAGCTTAGAAACAAGCTTGAAAGCTTGGAAATCAAGGGCTTAGGTTTAGGAATTTCCAAGAGTTTGCATGAACTCTTGGATGATTTAGGCAAGTCATGGAAGAGCTTAGATGGAAGGGGATCTCCTCAGTAGTCCTCCTTCCAATTTTGGAAGAGTTTTCCCATGAAATCAGGGAGAAAACTCTGACTGAAGGTTGGCACTTGTTGGGTTCACACAGCCATGGCGGTAGGGAACTGCGTGTGAAGAAGACAATGAAGTTAGGGAGATATTTGTAAGGATTTCAAAGGTTAAGGGCCATTATGTGATAAAAAGAGTTTGTTTGGACTAAAATGCAAACTAGATTAAGATAATCTCTAATTGGGCCCAAATTTTGGTATAAACCTGTCTGTCTGAGACTATTTTAGGTCAAATTAGATTCCAATGGTTAAATCAAAGGTACCAAACCTTAGGGAATATTTTTCTATGATTTTTAGAAGGTTTAGGTGGATTTTACTCTGACCAGAACCTCAGTTAATTAAGCGAGTCTATTTTTAAGGTTTCAGATATTTATTAATTCTCAAAGCACACGAAAACCTATTTCTGTCTACATGAACTCACTTATTAGATATTTATGACCATTTCACCTTTAATAAACCCCTGGGAAACCTCGTGATTATTTTGCAATTAGGATATTATGTTAAAACTATAGATTTACCCCTATTTTCATGTTTATCTCTTAGAAAGGATGTGTAGTAAATTACGGCTCTTTGGTGGTTTTGTAGGAGCATTTATTTATTGATTATGACTAATTAAAGTTAGATATGGTTGATGATGATGCTATCATCATACCCCCATGCCTAACTTTTGCTAGTCTCTTAGTAAAATCTTATGAAATTAACTTGAATTCTAGACCAGGCCTTTGATGTTTAGAGTCCTGATTTATTCTTCTTTTTAGAAATTAGGTCAGAATGCTAATAGTAGGCCTAAAGATACTCAAGTACCAACCAAGATCCGAACCTGACCAACTTTAGCCTCAATCTGTCGCAAAGGTTTCTAAGGCCCATAGAGACTATCCTAAGGTTTGTTGGACATCGTGGTTAAAACACCCGTGGTTATAACATGGTTAGTCTCAATCCGGCTTGCAGTGCATTTTTTGTAAGAGAGAGAGATAAAAGAATTTTTGCATTTTTGGAGAGCTTTCTCTCTCTTTTCTTTTCTTCATTTCTAGCTTCAGATTGGCTAAAAAACACGGTTTGTATCGGATTCCTTACTCCCACCATCAATCCTCGAAGGGTCCCTAGCAATCGATGCTTCAAGATAGCATCGCCCATGGCAACCCCCAGAACCCTAGCTCTCGACACTTCGAGATAGTAACGACCATGGCATTCTGTAGCTAAATTCAGACCCTGGCGATTGAGATTTTAGGATAATCTCGCCCACGGTACTTGAATCAGCACAAGGTGCTTACGTGGCCCAAGTAGGATATTTAGATATCCTAGGAGGCAAGCATCGAAGAGATGGTATGTTATTGTGTGTCTTCGAGGGAAATTTCCCGCCTCTCTACTCCAGGAACTCATCCAAATCAACTTGCGTTGTTAAGCTGCTCCTAATCTAGGTAGCTTTTTTAAAATAGAATTAAACTCTTTTGCATGATTTTGATTATTTAAGCGCACTGAACTAGACTGTGTGTGGATTAGGGTGCATAGGTTACCAAGTCTCTCAAACCAGAGATCAGTTAACGAGGTCGAATAATCCCTAAGCCTTAGACCTAATACAAGCTTCGCATTTTCCTCAACCTCTTGAGGACTATCTATATCTTAACGGGTGCGTGAATTTTTAAGCCTAAAACAAGCCCAAGAGGCCTAAGATCAGCACTCATACTAATCTCTTTATCTCTCTGTTCTTTTAGGACTTAATTTTTTTCTTTTTCTTTTGATTTGGTCTAGAACTTAAGTAGATTCTATAATCTTTTACTAATGATTATCACCTTTTTGTTTCAAATTGTAGCTCCTTTTTATCATTTAAAACACCTCCCCATTTCCTCCTCAAGAATGATGTGCAATTTTAAGCTCGTAAAATTTCCTTCTCTTTCCATTTTTTTTGTTCTTTTTCAATTTTTTATTTTTTTTTTGTTTTTTTTTAATGTGAGTAAATGTTTTGTGAGAACCCTTCAAAAACTTGAATTTTTATGTGTTTGCATTTTAACACCTTAACAACCCCCCATTCCTAAGTTTTGTAATGCCCTCATTGTAAACAAGAGGGTATGAAATTAGCTTGGTTCATGGGTTAGAACAGGGTCAAAAGGGTGGGCGAAGGAGTCAGGATGATTGTTGCAAACGATTTCAAGCTCTGGTATGAGTACTAGAGGTGGAGTCGGCTATTCTAAAACTAAACTCAGAGTGCAGTAGATGTGAAGCTTAAAAGGATAATTAGAAGGATCTCGGGTTTTTGAAATGATGAGTTGCCTCCCGTTAAGCACCAAATTCAATGCCTTCAGCCGAGCAAAAAGTGGTCATGGATAAGGAGTGGTCAAATCAAAGGAGTTCTGTAGAACAAGCTGTTGGTGCTAGAGCACCACGATCATTTATTTTGATGATAACAAAACACGTGTTATTAAACATTTGCAATTTGAGTCCTAGATTTCAGGTCAATTGCAAATGTAGATGTGCTTAAACGGAGTTCGAGCTCACATCCAGGACAGATTGGAGGAGCTTGACGGAAAACAGAGGAGGTTCGCGTGGAGCGACAGATTAAAGATAGAAGACAAGAAGAATAGGATAGATTCTTTTTAATCCTTTCTTGTATCTCTTGTCTTTATTTTTCTTGCTCTTTTTATTTTCCTTAGAATATTATGTTAAAGAGCCTCAAAGTACCCTAACAGTAGTCCTAGGAACACCGGCACAACCCTAGGATACTAAGGTTTTCTGTAGAGCACTTAGAAAACCAATATAGGGTTCAAACAGCACTTCCAGACATCTAATTCTCAAATCAGACGTCTGATAAAGTTTTTTAAGACGTCTGACTGTTGTTTCAGACGTCTGATAATTGTTAGGCTGGACATAGCTAGTTCTGTCTGATGAAATCAGACGTCCAAACCTTAGACCAGACGTCTTAGGAGACGTCTGATGACTTTGCCAGACGTCTAATTAGTGGACCGTTGGCTGGCTTAGCAGACACTCAAGAATAAGACCGTTAGAGCCTTATCAGACGTCTATAGGACTGTCCAGACATCTGATAATTGACCGTTTTGCCTCGGCTGACCCAAAATCTATTCTCAGAGACTTTCTAGCCGTTGCAACGTTTGGAAAATCCATTCCCACAGTAAAAGTAGGTTTCCAGACGTCCAGACATAGTGCCAGACGTCCTATATGTCATCTGATGGACTTGCACTAGAACCCTGTTTAGATCTGATCCAAGTCAGGAAGAGACCCGCCCAAAATTAGACGTCTGACCTTGGAATCAGACGTCTTAAAGTGAACTTCCAGACGCCTGATAAGCCTGTCAGAATAATGATTGTTCCTGATTTCGGGCTGATTCTCTTGGGCTTTGTTCCCAACGGCTATAGAACATTTTCTAAGCCTTCCAAAGCCTTCCTAAGGCCTCTATAAATAGAGGGGAGCCTTTGCAACACAAACATACACCTAGACACATATACACACTAAGAGAAACAAGAGACACACCTAAGCAACTTAGTTCCACTCTTTTGTGTCCAAGAGAAGCCCTTGCTCTCCAAGCTCTAGTTCCATTCTCTAGAGAGCATCAAGCTTTGCGAACCCGCTCTCCCGCCGTTGTTCATGAGAGCGAAGTTGCACCGTCGCGTGGCTCACGCACCGCGTCATCAACTCGACGCACTCCTTGCAAAGGGGAGTTTCCTAATTCCTATAGAAGCTAGGTTTATATTTACTTTGTTGGCTCTATAGGATTACTTGTTTATTTTATCTTTGTTATTTGGTTGGGTATTCACTTTGCGAATTCCCATCTCCTTCGCGAGACAAAATCCTTCTCGTGGAGAGAAGGGGTTGAGGTACGCTACCCTCGTTTAAGTAGCGTGGTTGTATTGAGGTTGAATCACCCTCGTTTAAAGTGATTCGGTTTAGTGGATTTTGATCAACTTGGTTGATCGGAAAATCCTAACTCGAGAGGGTTAGGTGGTGGTTTTCACCCGGTTTGGGTTTTTACCTAAAAATAATTGTGTACTCGTGTGATTGCTTATTTGTGAGATTATTTATATTTCAATTCCGCATTTTTTACGTCACACTAATCTCACCCTCTCTTCGTAGGGAACTTTCAATTGGTATCAGAGCAGGTCTCGCATTATCGGCGTTACAAACCGGCGAGGATCTAGATATGGAGGGAAAAGCATTCGTGTGCACTGAAGGACACGATACCTCACGACCACCATACTTTGCAGGTATAGATTTCATTTATTGGAAAAATCGTATGACTATGTGGTTGCAGGCCTACGACTTCCGAGTGTGGGAAAAATGCGAATCTGCATTTTTGATTCCCAAGAAACCCGCAAAAGGTTACTCAGAAGATCAGGTTCGAAATCTTAACCTCAACGCAAAGGCAATGAATGCCTTGTATTACACGTTGAGTCCGAAAGAGTTCGAGAAAATCCAAGAGTGCACTACCACCCACGAGGTATGGAGGAAGTTAGAAGACACTCATGAAGAGATGAGCTCGGAGGAAGAAGAAGAAGAAGAAAAAGAAGAAACCGCTTGCTTTGGTTTCATAGCCAGAGGAACCAATAGCGACAGTGAAAGCGGAAGTGACTCCGACGATGAGGTAAATCTCGATCTACAAGAAGCTTTTAATGAACTTTTTGAAGTTAGTAAATCACTAAAAAGAGAAAATAATAGCATTAAAAAGAATCTTAGTTTTCTTAGAAATAAAAATGATAGGTTAGAAAAATAACTCAAGGACATAGAAACAAGTCCTAAGGATAATAACCTGTTATTAGAAAATCATAACCTCATCAATGAAAATAATAAATTGATTGAGGAAAATATTAGTCTAAAAATAGAAATTTCTAATTTAAAGACTAAGATGAGTATTATAGAAAAAGAAATTGCATGTCTTAGGGAAAACTCTAACAAATTAATCAACAAAGTAGATGATTTATATAGCCCTAAGATTGAGAAAGGATCTCCATCAAGGAGACCCGCTAACAGATCCGGATCCAAGCTCACTTGGATACCGAAGAAAAAATTAGAATCTTGTTTTGTAGGGTTCAGGGATAATTACAACACAAAGGACTGGACCTACAAACTCAAGGCTGGTCAACTCAAGTTGGGAGAACCAAGGAGTAGACCAAGGAGGAGAACAAGAAGACCGACGAGACAGCGAACAAACGACGGACCCGCCGCACGTCGACCACCAGATTGGAGACCAGCACCAATGCCCGGCCTCCAAGCTACAGATGAGAGCCCCATCCGATGTGGCATCCACCACCACCATTCGGGCCATTTTATTGGCCATGGTAGGTGAGGTAAAATTCTTAACCCTATCTTTTTATAAGCATTTAGATAGGGGGAGTTAAAAAATGATGAGCTAATTGTCAATTTTTAAGGGGGAGATGCAAGTTAGCTAAATTTCCTTTAGAAAGGGGGAGAAAAATAATAGCTATCTTGTTGTTATAAAAAAAAGGGGAGGACATTACCTTTGTCAAAAGAAACTCATAGAAGAGCATGTTTTAAGGGGGAGTTATAGGAAATGTAAAACCAATTAAACCTTTTTGATAATGTCAAAAAGGGGGAGGTTTTTTCTGCATTATTATTTATGGTTTTGTCATCATCAAAAAGGGGGAGATTGTTGGTGCTATAGCACCACGATCATTTATTTTGATGATAACAAAACACGTGTTATTTAACATTTGCAATTTGAGTCCTAGATTTCAGGTCAATTGCAAATGTAGACGTGCTTAAATGGAGTTTGAGCTCGCATCCAGGATGAATTGGAGGAGCTTGACGGAAAACAGAGGAGGTTCACGTGGAGCGACAGATTGAAGATAGAAGACAAGAAAAATAGGATAGATTCTTTTTAATCCTTTCTTGTATCTCTTGTCTTTATTTTTCTTGCACCTTTTATTTTCCTTAGAATATTATGTTAAAGAGCCTCAAAGTACCCTAACAGTAGTCCTAGGAACACCGGCACAACCCTAGGATACTAAGGTTTTCTGTAGAACACTTAGAAAACCAATATAGGGTTCAAACAGCACTTCCAGACGTCTAATTCTCAAATCTGACGTCTGATAATGTTTTTTAAGACGTCTGACTGTTGTTTCAGACGTCTGATAACTGTTAAGCTGGACATAGCAAGTTTTGTCTGATGAAATCAGACGTCCAGACCTTAGACCAGACATCTTAGGAGACGTCTGATGACTTTGCCAGACGTCCAATTAGTGGACCGTTAGCTGGCTTAGCAGACACTCAAGAATATGACCGTTAGAGCCTTATCAGACGTCCATAGGACTGTCTAGACGTCTGATAATTGACCGTTTTGCCTCGGCTGACCCAAAATCTCTTCTCAGAGATTTTCTAGCTGTTGCAACATTTGGAAAATCCATTCCCATAGTAAAAGTAGGTTTCCAGACGTCCAGACATAGTGCCAGACGTCCTATATGTCATCTGATGGACTAGCACTAGAACCCTGTTTAGATCTGATCCAAGTCAGGAAGAGACCCGCCCAAAATCAGACGTCTGACCTTGGAATCAGACGTCTTAAAGTGAACTTCCAGACGTCTGATGCTAGAATTAGACGTCTGATAAGCCTGTCAGAACAATGATTGTTCCTGATTTCGGGCTGATTATCTTGGGCTTTGTTCCCAATGGCTATAGAACCTTTCCTAAGCCTTCCAAAGCCTTCCTAAGGCCTCTATAAATAGAGGGGAGCCTTTGCAACACAAACATACACCTAGACACACATACACACTAAGAGAAACAAGAGACACACCTAAGCAACTTAGTTCCACTCTTTTGTGTCCAAGAGAAGCCCTTGCTCTCCAAGCTCTAGTTCCATTCTCTAGAGAGCATCAAGCTTTGCGAACCCACTCTCCCGCCGTTGTTCATGAGAGCGAAGTTGCGCCGTCGCGTGGCTCACGCACCGCGTCATCAACTCGACGCACTCCTTGCAAAGGGGAGCTTCCTAGTTCCTATAGAAGCTAGGTTTATATTTACTTTGTTGGCTCTATAGGATTACTTGTTTATTTTATCTTTGTTATTTGGTTGGGTATTCGCTTTGCGAATTCCCATCTCCTTCGCGAGACAAAATCCTTCTCGTGGAGAGAAGGGGTTGAGGTACGCTACCCTCGTTTAAGTAGCGTGGTTGTATTGAGGTTGAATCACCCTCGTTTAAAGTGATTCAGTTTAGTGGATTTTGATCAACTTGGTTGATCGGAAAATCCTAAGTCGAGAGGGTTAGGTGGTGGTTTTCACCCGGTTTGGGTTTCCACCTAAAAATAATTGTGTACTCGTGTAATTGTGAGATTATTTATATTTCAATTCCGCATTTTTTACGTCACACTAATCTCACCCCCTCCGAGTAGGGAACTTTCACAAGCAACTTGATCAAAAGCCTGGTTGGTCCAACCAGGTGCTTGTTCAGATCGACAGGCTGATGATGCAGCCCAAACCCAATCAATTTGGTGGGTTGGTGGATGTGGATCAAGAGATACGAAGCCCACTAGATGTTGTGAAGCCCAAGTAGATATGGAAGCGAAAATCGTAGGTTTGGCTAATTACAATCAACCTGGTCAAAGTAGGGATCCTCAAATGAAAGAGAGTTTGTGGAGGACGTAGGAACCCTACGAAACTGATTAGAGAAAGATGGGGCATGATTTGTAGTCTGATCGATATCCGAATCTCGAGCAAAGATGGAGAATCATATGTGACCGAATCATTTAGAGGAGAATCGGAGTAAAAGTTAATTCCAGTGGCAGGTCGGGGTTGGGATTAGATTTGAGAAGGTTCTGTATGTGTAGAAGAGGTGGCTTCAAGGGGAGTTGTATGTGTTGAGGGCTCCTCTAGAAAAGGTTCAAAGGTTGGTTCATCTAGATAGTCCTCGTATTACTCATCAAAATCAAATGTAGATGCCTGAAGAGTGCTTATATGGAAATCTGAGTCAATAAAAGATTCGAATTCTGGATTGCAGACACTCTCGGCACTTATTATTTCTGAATCTTGTAGATCATAAAGGAATGATTCCATCTCAATGGAACTTGATTTTGAATCAGTGATCTTGGGATCAGGGACCTTAGAGTCAGAGTTGAAGACCAGATCATGGATGCTGAGGTTGTAAACTGGTTCATAATTGTCAGGAAACAAAGGCTCTCCAAAATCAGAGTAGGATTCGAAATCATTGGAGAACTTGCGAAGATCGTGTTCTGAATTCAATTCTAGATTAGAGGTTCCACCATAGAAATGATCAAGAGATGTAGAATCTGCAACCTAATTTGGATCTATCCTAATTTCAGATTCCGAGCTTAAAAAGGTGTCCTTAGTGAGCATAGGCTCGGGTTCTTGGCTCCTAGGAAAGACCCAATCAGTTCCCAACTCATCCAACACCTCAGTTTCTGTATCATAGATTGGTGTGACTTTCGAGAAATCAATTTGTGTCTTAGAGTAGGTCAAAGAGGTGCATTCATCAAATATAGGCCTAGAATCATAATTCAAATTCAAAATTTGACTTTCATCATTTTGGGCCTGATGATTATCTCTAATAAGCTCGAATCCAAATTCTAGGTTAAGGGTAAGGATTGGATTACTAGAATCTAGGCTGGGCTCTATGGGGATGTCGGAAACATTCTCGAGAATCGCCTTAACAGGATAAGGCTCAGGATTTACATTATCGAAAAATTCTGTTTTAAGTTCATCATTACAAGTGCCTAGGAATTCAAAGCTTGGTGAACCAAACTCTTGATTTTCTCGGGCTGACTCAAAATCAGGAATACTTGCAATTGGATCCTCCCAACCTATCTCAAGATCAGGCGTATCAATCTGCACATAATTTGAATCAGACTCTATTTGGGTTGGGGGTCCACAACAACCTCGATTCTCTTCCCCAGGCTCTAGGAAATCGTATTGATCGTCAATGTTGTTCCAAGGTGTCTCATCAATTTCTGAAGGGATGTACGGGTAATTTTGATCAATGGTTTGTTGTAATGTGTTCAACATACACCCATGTTTTTCCATAAGACCTCGGTACATCTCCCAAAGGTGTGGATTGGACAAACAATGTATATACTCGATATTATGCAGTCTCCACATTTCACTGTATTTAGTTAAAAGATCATCCCAGGTTGAATCGTGTATCATTTGTGTAAATAGCAATCCAGTACGGCTCATGATATGGGTTGTTTTTGGGATATTAACCTGAATCCTGCTAACTTGATTTGAGGTCCTGAAATAATCATCATGGTGTTTAAGAGCAACCTCAATCATCTTCTCTTTCATGCTTATTTAGGACTCAAGTTTCTTAAACAGTTTTCCTCAATTGTCAGACTGCATTTTCAAATCAGGTGGTGGAATCAAGATGTAGAATCAAACTCAGGTTAGACTGAAGTTGATTAGATCTAAAAGAGATTCCCAAGAAGATCTAGTAAGGTCTCTTTGGTTAAAATCCTAACTACCTTCCTGTGTGTTTGCTCTAGAAAAAAAGATGAGGAACTGGATGTTATTTGGACCCAATCAAGACACCCAAAGATTTTTGGATGACTAAGGCAGTTTCGAGGTGGACGATACATCTGAATCAAAAAATCTTACACTCGAGAAATACCCGGGTAGCTAGGAAGGGAAAGCCCCGCAAAGACCCCTACATGGTAGAGCGTCCCCACGGGTTACATGGTTTCCCCCACTCGACCTTCCTTGTCACTGTGGTTCCAAGTAGACCGGAATGTATGGAATTAAGACCTTAAGTCTACCAATTTTATTTCTAATTGGTGCCTTGGATTTCCCTTGATTAGAAGTTGATTTGACTTGTGACCTAATTTGGAGGTTTGTTGGCCCACAAAATAAACTAGCTTCACCTGACCTGCCCTAAAGATGGTAGAATGAAATCTACGTCAAGAACCAGAAATCACCCTGAATTGACTCTCAGGTTATTAGGTCCACAATTTTAGAGTTCAAGTGAATTTTAGAGCTTGATTTTTAGGATTTTTCTTGATTAGATCTTTTCAAACAGGGGCTTGGGTAGCACACAAATGTAGGAGGATTAATTTCCTTTAATGCAGGGAAATGTGAACTAACACATCAAAATCCTAGAGTAGAAACCCTAGTTGGCTCTATTTCAAGTCCAATTAAATCTCAAGATGTACACTTTGGACTTCAAACAAGGTGAGTAGTCCAAGATGCTCAGAATTTAAGCGTAATCCCTAATAGGCACAGGAGCTTAAGGTAGGGAGTTTCTAATCAAAACGTCTTAATCTTCAATTAGATATGAAAATTTTCGCAAATCAGGAAATCTTGCCTTTAAATGAAAATTACTATCAAAATAAGGCAAATGAAACCTAATTGATAGTTTCCTTTTTATCTTCCCAAGATTAGGAGGTTGATTAGGAAAGAACAGAAATTACCTACCCCAAGAGTGGCTATTTTGCGTGGAAGATGCCTTGTGAAGTACCTCACAAAATCACAAGAAATCAAATAGGACAAGTTAGTGCTCAAATATAATCAGATAAAGTAAAGAATAGTGGTGAATTGCACATTGCTCCCCAGCAATAATGCCAAAATGTTGAGGCACGAATTCATCTTTGTTTAAGATATGCTTTGTAGTATAGGACAAATGTGCTCAAACAAATAAATTTATAACTCCAATATCTAACAATGAAGTTCGAGGTCAAACATAGAGAGCAAGTATTGTAATTCACGCACTAATCAAGATGAATATATAAATGAGCACAAGAATTTAAGCAAAATAATGATATTCAATGAATAACCGCTACTCAAAATTGATGTTAAATGTGTAACATGAATATATCACAAGTTTAAGAGGATAAAAAGATATTTAAGGCAAAATAATGGTAATTTGAATCACAAATTATTAGTTTAGACACATATATATCAATTACTCAAATAATGCTACAATATTTTCAACCACACAACTTAGGTACTTAAATGTTCCAACAGTACCAGCATCAAACCCAAATTAGACATCGGTTTCTTTCTTCAGGCGACTTAATAACATAGGCACAGGGCTTTTCTTCCTTCTTTTTCAAAGTCTCCTTCTTCTTTCCTTCTTCACAAACCTCCCCTTTCTTCTCCTTCACATCACAAGGGAGTCAACTTCTCTTCAGCAACTAAGTGTCACACAGGGACACACTTCAGAGAGCAAAACCCTCCCCCGCTCTCACAAATCTTCCTCCTCCTCTCTCTCAAGACCCAGGGCATATTCCGATCCATACATGGGTAACTGGATCATGTACAGTGTCCAGCTTCATAGGGCGTGTGTGGTGACCGAGGATTGAGCATAGGCAGGTAAGTGGATGAAGGGATGAGGGACCCAACCCCTTAGTGTCTTGGGTGGTAAGATCAATTCACAAAATCAATTTATGTGTGGTTGCGCATCTTTCATTCGCTGATGTGGGACTATTGCCCCCACTTTGCTATGTAGTAGTGGCTCAAGGAGATGCTTCCAATTGAAGGTGATGTTCTGGTCATGGTGTCCAACTGAGGGCTTGGGAGTGCACATGGAGCCGTTGTGTGCAACCTTGAAGTGGTTTTGAGGGAAAATCTGGCCAGAGGACAGCGGACGTTGTCAGAGATGATGGCGGTGACAGTGGAGGGTAGTGATGACCTGAAACAAGAATACGGGCTCAAAAGCCCCAATTAGATGGCTCACTAGTGTCATTGGAGGACATGGAGTCTAGTGGTGGTGGTTGTGAGGTGAGTGGAAGCATGTGGTGGTCGGATAGAGGCAAGAAGGTGGTGCAGAGGTGATCGTGTCCGATGAGACAAGTGAGGGGCCAATCCCGTCAATTTTATGAGGGGTTTTGGTCAGTGGAGCACGACGGTGCTTATGGGAGTCGTAGCGAGCCGAGCGGTGGCTTGTGGAGTTGTGGAGGCCTCACCGGAGCTCGGCCGATTGTGGGGAAGACAGAGGGTGAATGACGTGAACGGTGGTCGAAACAAAGGGCAAAAGGATAGATAGAACCTAGGGAGAAAGAGAGAGAGAGTGGAGCTCATTATGGACGACGGGTAAGAAGTTGGCATCGGCTTTGATTGGCCGACGCCAGAGAGGGAATTAGCTCCGTTGAGGGAGACAGCGACAAGGAAAGGGGGAGGACGCTCTCGCGGTAGCTGGCGAGATGCGGACAAGCTTGAGGAAGAAGTTGTACGGGCTAATTTGGCCATTGGCCATCCTTAGGAAGATGGAGAAGGAGACCGTGGGAGCTTAGGTCGAAGCTGGCCTTGGGAGAGGAAGAAGATGTTGTTCTGGCCTTAAACCTAGCTAAGGATGTAAGGTTTGCTATGTGAGTCCTTTTATAGGCCATAAGGTCGAGCTCCAAGCTTGGAAAGAAGCTTGCAAGCTCGAAAATCAGGGGCTTAGGTTTAGGAATTTCCACGAGTTTGCATGAACTCTTGGAATATTTAGGCAAGTCATGGAAGAGCTTAGATGGAAGGGGATCTCCTCAGGAGTCCCCCTTCCAATTATGGAAGAGTTTCTCCATGAAATCAGGGAGAAAACTTTGATTGAAGGTCGGCTCTTGTTGGGTTCACATGGCCATGGCAGCAGGAACCTACGTGTGAAGAAGACAATGAAGTTAGGGAGGTATTTGTAAGGATTTCAAAAGTTAGGGCCATTGTGTGATAAAGAGTCTGTTTGGACTTAAATGTAAACTAGGTCAAGATGATCTCTGATTGGGCCCAAATTTTGATGCAAACCTAATTTGGACCAAAAGAATTTGATGGTGATGTCCATTTTATGCTTTGACCAAATCTGACTGGGTAAATTATGTAGAAACCCAAATTAGGGTAACTATTTGTTTGAGACTTTATTTTAGGTCAAATTAGGTTCCAATGGTCAAATAAAATGTATCAAACCTTAGGAAATATTTTTATATGATTTTTAGAAGATTTAGGTGAATTTAACTTGAGAAAAACCTCAGTAATTTAAGTGGGTCTATTTTTAGGGTTTGAGATGTCCATTAATTCTCAAAACGCATGAAAACCCATTTCTGTCTGTATGAACCCACTTATTAGACATTTATGACAATTTGACCTTTAATAAACCCCTGGGAAACCCCATGATTGTTCTACAATTAGGATTTTCTGTTAAAACTGTAGATTTACCCTATTTTCATGTTTATCTCTCAAAAAGGATGTGCAGTGAATTACGGCTCTTTGGCAGTTATGTAGGAGCATTTATATGTTGATTATGACTAATTAAAGCTAGATATGGTTGATGGTGACGTTATAATCACTCTCCACCAAATATTCCTCCCACATCACATCCCCTTCATAGGGAACCTTAAAGCTGTCTCCTTAACTCCATTCAGGTAGACGATCACCTCCACCTCCTCATCACCATTCCCACAAGATTGGCGAAGCTTTCCTCTACCCAGATTCATCTTGCAGCTCATCCCTGACGTCCAGCATCTTTCCTCCTCCATCCAAGCTGCCGTCAAGCATTGTCATCTCGCTAGACATCTATTTTTGGATATTACCTCTCACCTTTATCTCTTTTAGTTTGCGTAGCTTATTGTAATTGTAATAAACATTATTTCATCTCAAGTTATCAAGTTGAGTTTCATTTCTCTACTCTCTTTATTTAGTTTGCATGTGGTTTTATCATTCTCCTAAAATACTAAAAAAAAAACAAAACCCTAAAAACACCAAAAAGAAACAAATCGAAACATGGAATTCAAAAAAACAAACGTTGCCTCCTTATGTTCGACCTGAGACTCCCTTGGAGTTTCGGTATAAATTTTATTTGATAGCGAGTTTTGCGACTAAAACAATTGGTTTTCTGAAACCCTAATTTTTCCTCATGAAAATGTGCTAATCAATATGAAAGGTCGGTGAGGTAACCGTGTTAACCCTTTGTGGTGTCTAATGGTGAGGGTGTCCTAGGGGGTCCCACCCTTCTGGCTAGCCAAGTAATTCAAGGGTTGATCTAACCTAATCGTGTTTTGGGGAGCCAAGATTAATTCTCATTAGGGTTTACACTATAAGGAATAGCTTGAGTGCTTGTACTGTGAGGGTGGGTATTCTAGCATTTGTATTCTCTCTCTCATCCATAGACATTCTTCTGGTGCATGCAAGGTAAAAGATCTTTACATCCTAATTTGCTACCACCTTTACAGAGAAATCCTAGGAGAAGACCTGATTGTCCAAGATCTGAATTTAAACCTTCTTCAATGGCTAGTCACCATGAGGAAGATGAGGTTGAAGAGGAGGAACAAAATCTAGATCCAATGGCTCCTTTACAGAGGCAGATTACTAGGCAGGGTCGACATCATGATAGGCAGATGCAGGTCATAGTGCAGGACATTACCCGACTACAAAATGGGAGAGCTACCCAACCTCTCAGAGACTTTTACAATCCTCCTCAGGATAAACCTGAACGTTTTATTAGGGCAACTCAAGATGGGGATGATTTTGAGCTTAAAATACAAATCATCAATCTGATTCCCCACTTCGATGGCCACAATTCTAATAACCCTTTCCACCACCTTGAAGAACTTCTACACATAGGAAGGACCTTTGGCCCTAGGAACATGAATGAGGATACCTTAGTGATGAAAATGTTCCCTTTTTCCTTAAAAGATAAAACTGCTCAATGGTTGAGGACTATTCGTAGACCAATCCTAACTTGGGAAGATTTGAGAAGCACTTTTCTAAAGAAATTCTTTCCCGTAGGAAAAGCAAATGCCCTTAGATGTGCCATTACAACCTTCAAGTAGAACCCTGGGGAACAATTGAATAAGGCTTAGGAGAGATTTAATGACTTAGCTAGGAAATGCCCTCATCATGGGATTCCCAAGTGGCACTTGGCCCATATTTTCTATTATGGGTTAAGTGACAATTTGAAGAATTTTGTTGATGCATCATGTGGGGGTAATTTCCTAAGCAAAGAAGCTGAGGGTGCCTTTCAATTATTCAAGAATTTGAGTGAAAATTCCCTCAACAATGCCTCAATGTCTGCCTTCAATAGATCAAATCAACCAAGGAGCGGAGCCTATGAAGTTAAGGATAATTCAAATTCAGTTGATTTAGAACTGATTGCACAATGATTGGATAAGGTGGAACTCATTGGGAAAAATGTAGAGAGTTTGGATAAGAAATTGGACAACCTTCTGAAGGGTGGGAACTCCTTAGGTACACATTCCAGAATAAACCCTATGCCTACCCAAGGAACTTCTATGCTAACTCGCACCCAACTCCCCAATCCTCTAGGTCAGGAAATGGTGCATAATATTAATGACCTAACCATGGCTCCACCTATGAGCCAACTTTACTTGGACCCATCTCTTTCTGGGTACCAAGGAGGGACCTTGATGCCCATAAATTATGAATTAGGCATCCCGATGCTTAAGTATCCTGAGGATGTGAATGCACTCCAGGGATACAATAGAAGTGATCCCTATTCGAACACTTACAACCCTAGATGGCGTAACCATCCTAACTTTGCCTAGTCAAGTCAAAAACCCACCCAGGGACCTAACTTGACTAAACCTAACACTTATGGGCAACCTAGTAGGTACACACAACCACACTCATACTAGCTGATGAGTGAATCATCATGAGCCCTAACTAGCTCTTTTTGACCTAAGAAAGGGAATAAGAGCTCCTACATAAACTAGAGAAGGGCCTCATTCAAGGAATTAATGTTCTGAGAAGAAAACATGAAACAAAGGTTAAAACTGTAATTTTACCATTGCAGTACATAAATAGGATTTCTCAGAGGAAAAACATAGGTCAAATGGCCTAAATAAAATGAAAAGTGGGTTGGTTCAGTTAGAAATGGGTTCATGTGCAGTCTAGGAATTAAATGGCATCTTGTAATCCTAAAATAGACCTGCTTAATTCAACAAGGTTATCGTCAGGATAAAAATCAATTAAACCTTCTAAAATTCATGTAAAAATATCCCCAAGGGTTTAGAACCTTCAAATTGGCCTTTGGAACCTGTTCTAACCTCGATTGGGGTTCCAGCTCATTATTTGACCTAATTTGAATTTTTATGCAAAATGTTCAGTCAAACGTGGTCAAACCTAGAATACAACTTCACCATTGGATTCCTTAGGTCAAAATTATGCTTGTAACAAAATTTGGGCCTAAGGGGAGGTCATCTTGACCTACTTTGCAAAATAGTACACCCAATTACATTTTGGCCCCTATCTTTTGAAAATCATTGCACAGACCCCCTAACTTCCCCTCAACTCATACAAATAGGTCCCTTCTCCATTAATGGAGAGAAATCCTACTCCGACGAGGAATGGAGAGGGAGTACTCCCCGTTCCCTCAGAGATCTCCTTCCAGATTTAGAAGGGAGATTCTCTGAGGAATTCCCTTCCATCTGAGCTTGATTGCAATCTTTGATTGCACCCAATCTCTCACGCAAACGTATGAGACATTTGGGTCTCCAACTAATTCCTTCTCCAGCAAGGACTCTCATGCTTGGAAGCTTGTCTTCCAAGCACAAGAGCCCCTGCCAGCGACTATAAAAGCACCACCAACTCCAGCCGCATCTCTTTAGCTTGACTTAGTCGGAGAATCACCCCAATTTTGTCTCTTTCTCCTTCGGTTAGGAGTCCAGCGAGCTCTGGTGATCTCCCCTCCTCTTTCTTGTCACTCTGCCACACTACTAGTGGTAGAGCCACCCTCGCCATCTTCCTCTGCGTCGTGCAACACTCGCGTGAGCACCTCTAGCCCTGTCGTTGTCTCCGTCACCCTTCCCCTGGGCACCGTCTTCTCCGACGACAGTAGGTACAGCTAGCCGCCACCTCTCCCCCTTCATCCCCTTAACTAGGTTAGAATTACTCCTCTCTATCCCCTCTTCAATTCCTCTCTTTCTATTTCCACTTTCGACACCTCACAGCCACTGTCCACTGCCATCTTCTCCATCTCCGGTCGCCCACCGGCGAGGCGCCTCCACAGCTCCACACCTCCACACGCCTCTCCAAACACCTCACCACCTCCACCATCATCCACTGATCACCTTTCGCCGATCCACTGACTGCCATCACTGCCCTAAACACCCACCGAACAAACCCATAAGCTCAGCAACAGAGCGACCTAGGCACGCAGGCCTAGGCTGCCCCGCGGCTTGCCACCCACCGTATCACCTTTGCGAAGATGCAGCAAAGCTCCTCAGGTGTTTTAATGTGGCTGACAGGCTATATGGAGTAAAATGCAGATCGACCCCCC
The DNA here is from genome assembly GCA_037157565.1 of Thalassia testudinum. Taxonomy (NCBI): domain Eukaryota; kingdom Viridiplantae; phylum Streptophyta; class Magnoliopsida; order Alismatales; family Hydrocharitaceae; genus Thalassia; species Thalassia testudinum. Next base: position 120,887,301 of record JAZHRO010000014.1, on the reverse strand, counting down.
TTCTGCCATTACGTTGAAGCGAGAAGGTTGCAAGGTCACTCCAGGCCGCATCCACCCAGGTGTTGCGCTCCAGGTCGTGCGGATTGGTCTTTGCGCATCCACGCAGCTAGGAAATTGGCTGGAGGGCAACTGCAGCTGTGGCAATTGATGGTGACACCCTGCGAGTGCGTGAGCAAGGAAATCTTTAGCGTAGGTGTGTAGTATAAATTGATTTTGTGCTTTTTTCTCATTGCCTCAAGTAACACAGGGGTGAGGTCCCTCGCCCTCACTCATGCCTTGTTCGTGACCTGCCCCCACGGAAAGAATAAGAAGGAGAAGGGCACTGTGCAATAGAGAAGGAAGAAAGCCAAAGCTAGGAAGGAAGAAGAGAAGCGGCTGACGAAGATGACAAGTAGAGACAGAAAGAGAAGGAAGAAAGCAAGAATAAAAGATAAAGGAAAATAAGAAAGAGTATAACTAAAGAGAAAGAAAGAAGAAGAAAAGAAAGAAGAGAAAGCAGTCATTTAAGACGTCTGATTATAGAATCAGATGCCCAATTTTTCTATTTTTGCTATAATTGACTCTTAAATTCTTGCATTTATATTCTAAATTAAGTTTTGAGTAACTCTAAGTGTTCAATTACAATATTGAAATTAGTGAATGAATTCCATTTGCTCCCTGTGTTCGACCTCGGATACTTAGGTTTTCAAGTAATAAATTCTTATTTGTTTTCACGGCGATTTCATCTATACCACAATGCAAAATCTCTTAAAACATGATCTAGCCTCGCAAACACCAGCCACAACCTACTTGGGAAACCAAGCATTCTGATCTGAGACTGGTCCTCAAAGAAATGTGGGAAATGAATCTGAGACATAAAGAAGAAATGAATCAATTGAGGATAGAGTTGGCGGGATGATTGGACCAATTAGTAGATGTTAGACAACAGGGTATGCAACCCAAGGAACTTCAATAGGGTTAACCAGAACAACACACGGGATCAACAGGCACATATAGTTCAACCTGCTTCCCAGCACCCACCTGGCTTTGCTAACCCTAATCCTACCCAGGATCAACTTATCTTGCAAAACACACCTTAACATTCCAACTATAATGCCTTTGCCGATGCTGTAACTTTGAGAAGTGGGAGACAAATTCAAGATCCTTACCTCTCCAAATCTCACTTTAATCAAGATCTTAAGGAGCCCGAATTTGACCTAGGAGACCAAGTTAATCAAGCAGACAAGGATCAGGACCCGAACACTAATGATTTCTCTCAAGCACCCTTTCCTAAAGCCTTGAACAAATCTAGGGTAAAGAAAACCAATCCATTTAAGGAGTGGCTTGATATTTTTAAACAAGTCCAGGTGAATATACCACTACTTGAAGTAATTGAGAATATCCGAGCTTGTGCAAAATTTTTGAGAGAAATGTGCACACCTAAATGCCATGCCAAATCATCTAAAAGGGTAGTGTTATCTGAACAAGTAGTGCAGTTATCCTTAGAAACCTACCTCGAAATCAAAAAGATCCCCCTCTGACTTCTTTTGTTATTGGAGATACTACCTTTGATAGGGCTCTATTAGATTTAGGTGCCTCCATCAATTTGATCCCTACAATGTTATATGAGAACTTTAACTTTGGAGAGTTAAAACCTACTGAGGTCACGCTACAGCTAGTTGATCGATCTGTGACCACACCCCGAGGAATTATTAAGGATATAATTGTCAAGGTTTGTGATTTTTATTTTCCTGTGGATTTCTTGGTCCTTGAAATGGAGGTACAAGAGAATTTGAAGAACACCCCAATAATTTTGGGAAGACCATTCTTAGCTACTGCCAAAGCAAATATTGATTGTGGATCTAGCAGTATGGAAATTAAATTCAGGGACAAGAAGACAAAGATTAACATTTTTAAGGACATCAAACAATTTGAGGATTGTGGAATGATTGAAGATTCTAAAGAAATAGTCCATATTGTTGAATATTGTATGAAGTTAGGAGTTTCCCAATCCAATCTTACATGCCTTGATCCCCAAACCAATCAAGAGGTCAGTCACCCAATCATTGACTTGATTCCAAGACCTCTTGAGGATAATTGTGATCTGCCTTTGGACCTTTCATCCTAAGGACTTAAACTTGAACTAAAACCTCCGCCTGATTATCTAAAGTATGTTTTCTTAGGATTTGATCATACTTATCCAGTAATCATTAGCTCTTATCTAACCTAAACTCAGGAAAATCAATTAATTCAAGTTTTGGGAAGAAATAGTAGGGCAATTGGTTGGACATTGGATGATTGAAGGGAATCAGTCCTACTTACTGCATCCACACAATATATGTTGAGGACGGATGTAAACCCTAATGGGAAATGTAGAGATGATTGAATCATAATATGCAGGAGGTTGTGAAAAAGGAGATGACTAGGTGGTTAGACATAGGAATAATCTATCCAATCTTTAACAGCCCATGGATTAGTCCTGTACAAGTGGTTCCTAAGAAAGCTGGGTTAACTGTGATTACTAGTGATAATGGGAATTAATTCCAACACGCACAGCTTCCTCTTGGAGAGTCTGTATTGATTATAGGAAGCTAAACAATGCAACTAAGAATGACCACTTTCCACTTCCCTTCATTGATCAAATTCATGAAAGACTAGTCGGCTAAAAGTTTTTTGGTTTCTTGGATGGCTACTCTGGCTGCAATGAAGTAGCTATCCACTCTAGTGATCAAGAGAAAATCACCTTCACATGTCCCTATGGAACATTCGCCTTCTATAGGATGCCTTTTCAATTATGTAATGAATTAGCGACTTTTCAAAGGTGCATGCTTGTAATTTTTTTAGCCATGGTGGGTGATTTTATGGAAATCTTTATGGATGATTTTTTTGTATTCAGGGACTCTTTTGAAACTTGTCTGATCAATCTAGAGAAAACCTTGCAAAAATGCACGCAAGTAAACCTTGTCCTATCTTTGGAAAAGAGCCAGTTCATGGTTAGGGAATGCATAGTCCTTGGTCATGTTGTGTCTGAAAGAGGAATTGAAGTGGATAAAGCCAAGTTGGACACTATCATTAAATTCCCACTTATGAGTCCAATTTATTGGAAAATTAATTATCTTAAGTACATTTCAAACATGCCTCATTAGATTGAAATTAGAACTAAGTGTTAGCTTTCCTTAATTAGAAATATTTTGTTAAGACTTGATACATTTATGTTTATGCAGGGTGATACGTACAAAATTTCCAAATCCCGATCGCCTCTTCACCGTTAACAGGACTCTAATCGTCACCAGCCTTAACTGACGACCAACCCAAGTCAGTCGTGCATCTCGCAACATGATGGGAACACCATCATGAGCCTTAACTAGCCCATTTTGACCCATACAAGAGAACAAAGGCTCCTACATAACCAACTGGAGGTCCTAATTCACTGAATAATCTTTCTGAGAGAAAAGCAAGAAACATAGGGTCAAACTGCAATTTTACCATAGCAGTACAACAACAGGTTTCCTCAAGGGCTAAACACAGGTCAAATGGTCTTAACAAGATAATAAGTGGGTTGAATCAGACCGAAAAGGGTTCATGTGAGTTCTAGGAATTAAATGACTTCTTGTAATCCTAAAACAGACTGACTTGATTAAATAAGGTTCTGGTTAGTATAAACTTCACCTAAACCCTCTAAAAATCATATAAAAATATTCTCTAGGGTTTAGAACTCTCAAGTTGGCCATTGGAACCCATTTTGACCTAGAATGGGGTCTCAAATAGATATTTATCCTAAATTAAGTTTTTACATAAATTGCCCACTCAAACGTGATCAAACCCAAAATCCAACTTCACCATTAGATTCCTTAGGTCCAAATTAGGTTTGTACCAAAATTTGTACCTAAGGGGAACTCATCTTGACCTACTTTGCAAATAAGTCCAACCTGATTACATTTGTACCCCTACCTTTCAAAAACCTCTGCAGAAACCCCCCTAGCTTCTTCATCGTTCTTTGCAATTAGGTTCCTCCACCATTATAGCGGAGGAATCCTACTCTGGCGAGCTTGAGAAGGTGATTTCTCCCTGATTTCTTAGAGAATCCCCTTCAAAATTAGAAGGGAGATTCTCTGAGAAATTCCCTCCAATGTGAACCCAATTTGGTGCCCAACTTGGTACCCAATCTCTCATGCAAACGCATGAGAGATTTGGGTCTCTTTCGAGTTACCATTGTCGGTAAGCCTACCTTGCTTGGAAGCTTGGCTTCCAAGCACAAAACCCCTTCTAGAGACTTATTTAAGTAGCCTTGATCCAATCGCATCTCCTAAGCTTAAAATTAGCCAGAGAACCCCCTCAAATTCGTCTCTTCTCCTCCATCGACTCACTCATCAAGCTCCGGTGACCTCTCTTACTCTCCTTCGTCACCTAGCCACAATACCGGTGGTAGGTTCTTCTCCCTCATGCTCGTCCGCATCGTGCAGCACCCGCCAACACCCCCGCCTCCCCTTCATCCTCGCCGGCCGTCTTCTCTGAGCATCTTCATCTCCGATGTTCGCAATATGAGCCAGATTCCATCTCCGTCTCCCTTTCATCTCTTCACCGTCGAAATAAGTTCCTCTCACCCTTTACAATCTTTTCCCCTCTTTATTTCCCTCATTTGACTATTGCCGCACTCCACCTCCATCATCTCCACCTCTGGCTACCAACTCCGGTGAGATCGTGCCACCACCATAGACCACCTCCATCCTCGTCGATCGGTCCATAAGCTCCGCCTCGATGCCCTAATCACAACCCCTCAGTCCATTCACTCTATTGACCTCCCAAACACACCCCCGAACACACCCACAGTGTGCCCTAGGCACGCTCACACAAGCATTCCCATGCCATGCCGACCACCTCAGCACACTCGCCGCACCTTGGCGAAGCTCCCTGAGCGTTTTAACGTGGCCGTGAGGCTGTATTGGTGCTTTTAGGTGCAGACGTTCATCTGCCATTGAAGCGAATCTCAAAGCAAGCTTGCAGCTGCTCTAGGCTTCGACTGCTCTAGGCTTGTGTCCCAGGCTGCACGGGGCACTATCGTGAACAACTCCAGGCATTCAATTGAAGGCAAGAGCTGTAGCAGCTGCTGCAATCGAAGAGAGCTTCTCTGTCGTGGCACATGCAAGAAAGGTGGGAAGATAGTCCCACCTTGGAACTGGAAGGAGTGCCGCGCCCACATAAATTATTTTCCTACCAGTGGTTTATTGCCTCCAACTCATGGGGTGAGGTCCCTCTCACCTGACTCGGCCACCTCATCTGTGACCATGCCTCGCAGACCTGGTAGACCCGACTCGACTAGCACACCTCGCCCACCACCGCACGTTGGTGGGCCTAGTCCCGGGCATGTACCCGACCCAATTATCTGAGAAGTGTGGCTCTGGGAGAGCAGAACCTAAGAGAGAAAAGAGAGAAGAGAGCTCACAAGTGTAGGGGGTAGGTTTTGCTCTGCAGGTTGAAGAGGAGAAGAAGAGGAGCTGAAGGAAGAAAAGAAAGCAAGGCAAAGGAAGAAGGAAAGGCAACCGGCAGAGAGGGAGAGAAGAAAGCCAAAGAAGAAGAAGAAGGCAGAGGAAGCTAAGCCAAAGAAGAGAGAAGCCAAGGAAAAATCAGATGAAAGAGAAGCCAGAGAATAGAGAAGAAGGAAGAGAAAGAAAGAAGAAAGACTGAAGTCAAAGGCAGCCGGTAGAGGCAGAGAAAGAGCAGAAGAAAGAAAAAGCTAGCGCTGTAGCATCATCATTTTAAGATGTCTGATTTGAAAATCAGATGTCCAATTTTGAATTTCATTCATATACATTTGTTTCTTTAGCATTTTGTGCTCTACATTTACTCCTATCTTTTTGCATTGTGACATTGATATTATTGCATATTCTTTTAAATTCTAAGTTGTGATCTTGATTTCTAAAGCACCAATTTGTTCCCTGTGTTCGACCTCAGACTTTAAAGTTTGAGTAATAAAATTGTAATTGTTTTGGATGCTTTTTCGGCTATATTACAACATGACATTCTTAAAACCCGATTTAGCATGATAAACACAACAGTCTCTCCAAGCTTGTTGGCAATGCCTCATCGCAAGTTGTTGGAGGAGATCTTGCAAGGAATAAACAGAATGAGGGAGAGTCGGGGGAACATCTATTAAGAAGATGCCCATGTGTAGGAGGGAGGAGGAGGAGGGCTTACATTGTGAATCTGGTGAACACCGTGGACCACCACGTGCTCCGACCTCGCCTCCATCTTTGCTCATGCACACAATGATAGTGTGTGCATGCCACCACCCCTTACCATGTGATCGCCACTACTGCCACTCCTCCAAACAACACCGTCGGCCCCCTAGTCCATTGTTGTTGTATCAACAAGCTCGCCAGTGATTGAGCCCACTCCATGCATTGCTGTTATTCACTCTGAATCGGGTTTTAAAATTAATGCGTTGCAGTATAGTTCGAATCAACGCAAAAAACAAATAGCTTTTATTACTCGAATGAAAGTCCAAGGTCTAATATAGTGAGCAATTGGCAAAAGTGATTTTCAAGATCGCAATTCAACACAAATATATAAGCAAAGGAATTCCAAGCAATAAGAATACAAATGAGAGAGTATGTCAAAGAGTACAAAAAGAATGGGGTAAAATGGTGATTTGAATCACCAATTACCCTTCAGAATTATATCAAATAACTCAATGGTACTAAGCAAATAAATGCCACGTAGGATAAGTGCATAGTGCACTTCAGATGAAGCTCGGACGTCTGCTCAGCCGGTCAAACAGCTTATCTCGCTCAAGGTACTATTCTTCTTCTTCTTCCACTTCAACTCCTTCTATGGTTTCTTTCTTCTTCCTCTTCTCTCCTCTGCTCAAGCCTCCTCTCCTTCTGTGCCTTCTCCTTCTTCCTTTTCTCTGTGGCTTCCTTCTGTGCCTTGTTCTTATTTTCCTCTTTTCACACAAGGGGAAGGCTTTTTAAACAGCTAAGTGTCAGCCATTGGTCTTGAGAGCAAAACCCCCGTACCCCCACACGCTTTCTCTCCTCTCTCTGGGATTCGCCCTCCCAGGACCTTAGGTTATTGGGTATTTGGGTAGAGCGCACTTGGGACTAGGGATGCCAGCTATGAGTGGCAGCTGAGGAGTGCTTGGTTAGGCGGGTAATCGGATGCACCAGATCCGTGTGTAGGTGTCGTGGGCGAGGCACATGAGGGGCGCTAGGACCTCACCCCTGTGAGTTACTTGAGGTGGTAAGCATATGAGACAAATTCAATTTATGCGGGTGCGGACACTCTTCAGCTTCTGAGGTGGGACTATCCCACCTCCTTCTTCTGCATGCAGCTGCAGTGGGTTGCCTTCGCTGAATTGGAGCAGCAGTAGCAGATGTTGGTGCCAATTCAAGACATGGAGATCTGCCTAGAGCCTCTCCGCACAAGCTGGGCATATCACCTGAGACTTGCGTTGCTGGAGAAGGATTCAAGCTTCATTTGAAGTTGCAGTAATGGAGGTTGAAGGACCTGCTACCTAAAACATGAAATATGGGCTAAAAGCCCTGGTTAAAAGGTTCTATAGCGTCGTCGTGAGGCAAGGAAGTGAACGGCAGTGTCCTTGAGGTGGCCGGATGGTAACGGAAAGTGAAGTGAGAAAGTGCGGTGTTCAGCAGAGGTTGTGGAGGAGCAATTGACCTAATTAGGTTAGAGCTTTTGCTCCTGGGGTCGAGGCAGAGGTGTAGGGATGAACGACAAGGGGTTTGGTGGTGTGTGGAGCAAGATGTGACTCGCCGGAGGAGTGGCTAGATGCGGAAGGGATGACGGTGAACGGGCAGTAGCGTGGTCAAAATTGAGTGTAGTTGGGATGAAAATGAAGTAGAGGAGTTAGGGGACTTATCTAGGTAGTTGGCAGATGACGGGGAGTTGAGGCAGTGCCAATTGTGGTATCATCAGTGTCGAGGAAGAAAGTGCTTCGATGAGTAGGAATCGGCGAGGAAGATGGAGAATAGGGTGTCGGCCGGTATAGCACGATGTTGAAGAGATCGAGGGTGATAAATCCGCCACCGGTATTGCGCTCGGACAAAGGATGGAGTCAGAGGATCTCGTCGGACATTGAGGAACTTCAGCCGGATGAGGAGAGATGAAATTAAGGGGGAATCTAGTTGAATTCGAGCGTGGAATCTTCGGTTTGATCTAGGGGTCCTTTTATAGGCTTGTGGATGGCATTTTAGGCTTGGGAAGCTTGCTTTCCAAGCTAGAAAAGCTTGCCGGAGATAGGAATTCCAAGATACCATAATCTCTCATGCATTCGCATGAGAGATTGGGAAGGTTTGAGAGCTTGGGATTTGGCTCAAAAGGAAGGTAATTGCTTGATGAACTTCCCCTTCAAATCTGAGAGGGATTCGTCAAGAAATCAAGGAGAACATGCCATATTTATGTCACCGGAATTTGTAGGAATAGGATTCATGGTGGAAGGGACCTATTTGAAGAAAACAATGATAAAGATATGGGCCTTTTTGTAAGAAATTTAAAAGCTAGGGACCCATGTGGAATAAAGGAAGTCAGACTTGGACCAAAGTGCAAACTAGGTTAAAACTATCTCAGATTGGGCCCAAATTTTGGTATAAACCTAATTTGGACCTAAGGAATCCAATGGTAAAGTTTGATTTTGGTTTTTACCTAGTTTGCCTAGGTAATTTGCCTAATTACCCAAATTAGGGCAAATGTCAGTTTGCGACTATTTTGGGTCAAGATGGGTTCTGATGGTCAAATTGAAGGTACCAAAACCTAGAGAATATTTTTCTATGAATTTTAGAGGGTTTAGGTGAATTTTATCCTGATTAAAACCTTATTTAATTTAGCAAGTTTGTTTTTAGGATTGCAGAAGTCATTTGATTCTCAAAATACAAGAAAATTCTTTTCTGTCTGTATTAACCCACTTATTGGACATTTAAGGTCAGTTGACCCTTAATCAACCCCTGAGGAAACCCGCGGTTATTCTATTTTTGTGATTGAACAGTAAATTTGCATAAATAATCCTGTATTCTTGTTTTCTTCTCAAATCAATGTTTTATGCCCTTAAGACGTGATGGATATGTAACAGCTTTTACTGACTTAATTAGACAAACTGAGCTAGTTATGGCTCATGACAGTGTTCCATCAGCTACACGCATTTCCCTTCATTAGCTTCTTCTCCTTTGTTGACTCGCGGCCATGCACTGCCTCTACATAATCAACAGCTCGCACCATCAGCCACAGCAGCCAACCTCATCGTGCGAAGCTGTAGCACACGACCGCATGACCCTCGTGTGCCTGCCCTTGCACGTAGCGCCATCCACGCAACAGCAGCCCGCACGCCCTTATGCGTGCCATCCAGTAAGAGGATGGCCTCCCCCTCTTCTCCTTCTCTGTCATTTTTCTTCTTCTTCTTCAACCTCTGTCAACAAAGAACCCATCATCGGTGTTCAACCACCTCCATGCAGCCGCCAACGCTAGCCATCGTTCTCCACACCGTCGACTCCCTCGCACCTTCCTCAACACCACAACTTCGACCATGCCACTAGAGTCGACAGAGACAGCCCATGCATGCCAGTGGGAATCCTAACCATCGGCGGCTCACACTTCTCCGGTCGACGACCGACAGCCGTCTCCCACCATGCTGTCACACCGATGTGAAGCTCTTGTTCGCCTCAACCTTCCTCGAGCTCCTCATCCCTCACCATCAGCTCTTCTTTGCGCACGCACGAGGGGACGATTTCCCTTGTTTCATCTCCAATCAGTAATATTGGATCTGCCATTGTTGTTACAACCCGGTTCCCGAATCCCTACAGGACCGGAGATCGGCTCGCCTCGACTAATCCCAAGATCCAGTCGTCCAACAAGAACTAACCAAAAAGTAGGAAAATAAACCACATTCACATATGCAATATAACTAAGCAGTAAAAACATACAAGCAGTAAAGGAAAGTAAAGGCTGCTATTCCAGTACATGCCACCACAATAATAATAACAACAACAGTAGCTAAAAGTCTGAAACTTACAACAATAGTAAAGGGGGTACAACAAAGAGTGCAGAAAACTACGGCTGGGCTCAACTGGGCCCAGCACCCTCCGCAGCTGGAAGCTCAGGCTGCTCAACTCTTGGACCTGAACAGTGTTATGAAAAAGATGGAGTCAGCGAACGCTGAATAAAGTGGTAACTATACTATCTAAAGCAGTAAAAGTAACAGGTTTAATTATCTTTCCTAGTTATTTTGTTTTACATGTATTTCCTTTTCACCTCTTTTCTTCAACTTTCAGATTTTCTTGATCTTGCATGTTCCTTGTGAAAACGATCTTGATGGCAGTCTTTTCCGAAGAGTAGAAGGTACACGTGGTGCTCTCCTAACCAGGAGAGTCCCCTGTGGTAGTCCTACACCCAGTCAACCACCCTGAGGTCACTGTCAAACGTAGTGGTGACTATGGCATGTGCGAATAAGCACACAGGTAGCTAACCCGCATTGATATGCGGTCAGTCATTTCCACTAGCGAGTACGCCTAAAGTACAATACGGAACAGTATAGGGCCTAGACCTCTCAAAAATAGGGGTCTAGCCCCTCAGAACCAAACAGGGGTCTCACTGCTCCATAGTCTGCACACCCTCGTTTGACTACCCCGGTTTGCTTAGAGGGCCTAATAAGTCGGTGTAGGGTGGCTAGCTGAACCCCAGGCCCCGTGGGGCGGCTAGCTCCCACCTTATACTAGTAGCTCGCCTCAATACCATGTACACGAGGGTCAACAAAAGTCGGTGTAGAGTGGCCAATCCAAACCCCAGGTCCCAACCCAAGGGCGGTTAGCTCCACTCTACATAAAAAGGGGACAGTCGCTCTCCTTGGTACCACGTACTCAGGGGCCAGCACACTTCCCATCCACATTCCAGATTTTCCATCTAACCACAGGAGCTCTACTCCTAACTCCCCATAGGGTTCATGGTCATGTTCACCACATTATTCTGATCCAGATTCCATCATTCACAATTCAGTTCTTGTTTATATACAAGCAGCTCATGTTTCCACAATTTAATACATGCAACTGATGATTTCACAAGTAGCTGTTCATTTATCTCAGGCAACTCATATTCTAACAGGTAGCTCATACTTTATTACAGGCAATGGCTAGCAGTTTAACTTCTTCATGTATACAAATAAAATCAAGCAATACAATTGGTTTATTCATTTCTCTGTCCTAGGGTTCATGTCACATCCTAGGTTTCCAGTTGGCTAATTCCACAGATACATTCTTATTTAATAAGATTAACAGGGGTAGACCACTCTAGCAGACAATCTAGGAGTAATGGGGGCTTGAACTACAGACCCAGGCATCTTTGTGAGCCCCAAACACGCAGTAGGTCGAAATCCTATACCAATGAATACATCACAAAGGAAGATTATGAATAGTGTATAAAGGTTTCTAGTACGTAGAGAAACTCACGAGGAAACTACATATACTTCATTTGTATAAAACAGGTCTCGATTGGACCCCAAACGAGTCAGAAACACATCTACTAACCAAAATCAGATGTCTGGAAAGAAGTCCAGACATCTTAAACGTTACAGAATCTCACCTCAAGTTCCTGCGGGTCCTCAGACGTCTAGGACTCCCTTGCGACTATTTGAAAGCAGTTCCAGACGTCTGACTAGTCCTCCGGTCATCTAGAAGCAACTCCGGTTGTCTGGTGAGCTGATCAGATGTCTGAAAGTCCGTGGAAGGGCGTTCTGTGCACCTTCCCAAGGCTGCTCTTGCTTACGACAGGGCAGCCACCCTAAAATCAGCCAAGCAAATCTTTTGCGGTGCAGCCTGCATGGCCGTAACCACGAAGAGAATGTACCTTCGCGATAAAGGTGCTTTCAGATGTCTGGTCTTGACTCCAGACGTCCAAATTCTTAACCAGTCGTCTGGACTGCATTCCAGACGTCTGATATTGGAAAAATTCCAGTATTAGAATGTGCTCGTCGCCACACTCCGCCGCATTTCTCCTTACTCTGCCGCAGCTCCAGCTGCTGCAGGTGGTTGAGGACGTCGCTCCGGACTCCCTCCTCCTCCTGCACATGTCGCGGTGGCCATGCGAGCTCCGACGAGCTTCCACTGAAGCTCTTGACCTTGGCTTCCTCCTTCTCTCACACTCTGCCCCTCCTTACTCTCATGTGCTCCCTTGCTCACCTCCTCCTGCCTCTCCGCTGTGCTCTGGTGGTGGAGATGGTGGTGTATGGAGTGGAGAGGAGAGGAGGGGGAGGGTGGCTTTTATAGAGCTGGGAGGTTTAGAATTCGATAGGGGGAGAAGGAGAAAAGAGAGAGAAAAGGAGAGTTCTACGCATCTCCCACCCGCAGAACGCAGATCGCGTACAAAAATTTCATTTCCAGACGTCCGGGAAAGGATCTGGACGTTTGGACAGATGTCTGACTGACACTCCAGACGTTCAAAAGGCTAAAAATGGGATGGGTCATTACATCATTACAAACTTAAAGGAAGTTTCATCCTCGAAACTTGAGCTAGCTAGGGTGCGGAAAAAGGAACATAAAGCGTATAACAAACCTAAAGAGGACCGAAGTAGGTACGAAAAGACACCCTGAAAAAGCTCCAGGTACCACTCTCGCATCGCCGCCTCAGGCTCCCAGGTAGCCTCTTCGTACCGTTGGCTTCTCAATAAAACCTTTACTAGGGGTACCTGCTTCCGTCTCAGACTTCGGACGGCTTTGTCTAGTATCTGCACTAGTCTCTCGCGGTAGGTCAGGTCATCACCCACCTCGACACTCTCGTGACTCAGAACGTGACTGGGATTGGTGACGTACCTCCTAAGGTTGGACACGTGGAACACGTTGTGCACTCCAAAAAGCTGGGGAGGAAGGGTAAGCTAGTAGGAAACAGGTCCTACCCGCTCCAGGACCTCAAAGGGCCCCATAAACCTTGGTACAAGCTTCCCCTTCACCCTAAAATGCTGCAGGCCCTTCATGGGTGAAACGCGGAGAAAGATGTGATCCCCAACCTCGAACTGCACCTCTCTGCAGTTTCAGTCAGCATAACTCTTCTGCCTGCTCCTGACAGTGCGGAGTCGTCTATGGATCTGCTCTATCACCTCCTGATTCTGCCGGATCAGCCTGGGACCAACCTCCCACTTGGTCCCCACCTCGACCCAACTCAAGGGTGCAGTACACCTCCGTCCGTACAGAGCCTCGTAAGGGGCCATGCCAATGCTTTAGTGATAACTGTTATTGTATGCAAACTTTGCCTGGGGTAAATGCTTCTCCTAGGAGCCTCTCCAATCTAGTACACAGGTGCGCAAAAGGTCCTCAAGTGTCTGTATGGTGCGCTCTGACTGTCCGTCTGTCTAGGGATGGTATGCGATACTGAACCTCAACCGCATCCTCAAAGCCTACTGGAACTCAGCCCAGAACTGGGAAGTAAAATGGGTATCCCTGTCAAATACAATCTCACGCGGAACTCCGTGCAGGCGTACCACATCGCGAATGTACCTCTCTACCAACTATGCTGGTCGCAAGGTGACTTGGATCGGCAGGAAATGCGCCGTCTTCGTCAACCTGTCCGCTATCACCTAGATTGCATCGTGTCCTCGCTGGGTAATAGGTAGGCCCACCACCAAGTCCATGGTGATGCTCTCTTACTTCCACTCTAGCATAGGAAGTGGCTGCAACGGCCCAGCAGGCCTCTGGTGCTCGGCCTTCACCTGCTGGCACACTAAACACTGTTGCACGAACTCAGCCACATCCCACTTCATCCCTCTCCACCAAAAGTCGCATCTCAGATCATGATACATCTTTGTGTTCCCAGGATGTATGGTGAACCTGGACCCGTGTGCCTCCGTTAGGAGCTCTCTCAACAACTCCTCTTCCCTGGGAATGCATAAGCGTCCCCTCATGCGCAGCACCTCGCCAGTAAAAGAAAAGTCTCTTGGGTCCCCTGATAGCACTCTGTCTCTCAGCGCCTGTAAGTGCGGATCTGCCACCTGCCCTGCGATGATGCGGTCTATCAGCTTTGGTTGTGTCTGTCGTGTCACTGTCACTGCCCCACAACAGCCCTGTGGCTCCCGAGGTCGCTAACTGCCCAACTCCTCCATCAGTCTCCAACTCTATGCCTGTAGACTGGCCAAGTGGGTGGGTACCTTCCGGCTCAAGGCGTCAGCCACCACATTGGCCTTCCCTAGATTCTAGGAGATGCTATAGTCATAGTCCTTCAAGAGCTCTAACCAGCGTCTTTATCTTATGTTAAGCTCCTTCTGGTCAAACAAGTACCTGAGGCTCTTATGATCTGTGAAAATCTCAAAGGTCTAACAATAAAGGTAGTGACTCCATGTCTTCAGTGCGAAGACAACAGCTGCCAACTCTAAGTCATGGGTAGGGTAGTTATGCTCATGGGGCTTTAGTTGCCGCGAAGCGTAAGCGACAACGTGACCCCGCTGCATGAGCACACCCCCTAACCCCAGTAACAAAGCATCTGTGTACACCACAAAACTGCCACTACTATCCGAGATGGTGAGTATAGGAGCTGAAGTCAGTCTCTCTTTCAACTCTTGAAAACATGCCTCACATGCATCTGTCTAGGCAAAGGGCATGTCCTTCTGAGTCAGCTGGGTCATAGGATGCGCAATCTGCGAGAATCCTTTGATAAACCGCCGATTGTAACTTTCCAGTCCCAAAAAGCTATGTATCTCTATCACTGTACGTGGCCTCTCCCACCTGCGTATGGCCTCAACCTTGGCTGGGTCCATAGCCAAACCATCCCCTGAGATCACGTGGCCCAAGAAAGTCACCTGCTCCAACCAAAATCGCACTTGCTGTACTTGGCATACAGCTTGCGTAGCCTTAAAGTGTCCAAAATCATCCATAGATGCTGTTCGTGCTATGCCTGATCCCACAAGCAAACGAGTACGTCGTCGATGAATACCACCACCAACTGATCCAAGTATGGTCTGAAAACCCGATTCAGCAAATCCATAAAAGCAGCGGGGGTGTTGGTCAGCCCAAATGGCATGACCAAGAACTCGTAGTGCCCACATCAGGTATGGAAAGCTATCTTGGAGACATCGGTCTCCCTAATCCTCAATTGGTGGTAGCCTGACCTCAGATCTATCTTGGAGAACACTGTGGCATCTCGCAACTGGTTAAAAAGGTCATCAACCCTCAGCAGCAGATACTTGTTCCTGATGGTGACCTTATTCAGCTGTTTGTAGTCAACACAAAGTCATAGAATACCATCCTTCTTCTTCATAAACAACACAGGGGCATTCCACGGGGATGCACTGGGCCTCATAAAGCCCTTCTCCAACAGGTCTTGTAGCTGTGACTTGAGCTCTTGCTGCTCAAGTGGTGCCATCCGATACAGTGCAGTAGAAATGGGGCTAGTCCCCGGTACCAGTGAGATCTCAAACTCGATCTCACGCTCGGGCGGTAGTCCTGGTAGCTCCCCTGGAAACATGTCAGGGTACTCACAAACCACTGGAATGCTCTAAAAGTCAGCAACGGGGCTATGCTCTGCCACTACACAGGCTAGAAAGCCCTCACACCCCTAGCTCAGAAGCCTCGCTGCCAGAAGCGCAGATACGCACCTGAAACCTCCGTCCACCGGCTGTCCATGAAACTCAAAGGAAGGCAACTCCAGTATGGAGAAGACGATCTTCCTCCCGAAATAGTCCACTAAAGCATGGTAGGTGGGCAGCCAGTCCATCCCTAGAATCATGACAAAATCCTCCATCAGTATCACAATCAGGTCAGTTGGGAGGTTGTGTCCCCCTATACTGACCTCACAGTCCATGTTGACCTCCTCAGCTACAAACAACTGGCCACCTGGGCCTCTGATAAAAAATGGATCCTCTAACAGCAACAAAAGAGTGTGTGGCACCGGAATCAAAAAGTACGTATACTAATCTGCCGGAAACGGTAACCATATCTGCCACCACTGAACCGGAAGCCTCGGTGTCTCTGTGTGTTAGGACGTTGATACGCCCCTCAGCCCTCGATGCAGACGAAGCAACTACACTCTAGGTCGGGCAAGCAGCCGCTGGTCGGTACCCTCCTCGTGACTGCTACCCTCCCCCATGCACCTGGGGACCACGACCACCAGCTTGGCCTCCAGTGCTCGATGTGGGGAGCATTTGCTGTGCTTTAGTCCTAGATGGGTAGTCCCTCTTGATGTGGCTCGGCTGGCCACACTGGTAGCAGAGGAGAACTCGACTCCCTCCCTTGGTAGGTCCCTGCTAACGATTGGGCAGGGGCCCAGTGCTGGCAGTTGGCCCCTGTCTGGGGCCCCCAAAGGCCACTGACGACCCTGTAAAATGAGACGGCTCTCCTGCGGGTGCTGCGTGCCTCCTCTCCCAACGGCCCTAAGAGTACTCTGGTTGGTAGGGCCTCTTCTTTCCGCTGTGGGTGTCTTGTGTGGCCGGGTTGGTCTCCTTGTATGTCATGGCTACCTCCACCACTCTCGAGAAGGTGGGCAACTTTAGGGGTTTGACATACCCCCGAATAGCAGGTCGGAGCCCCTCAGTGAACCTCCACAGGCGCTTCTCCTCTGTAGCTACGGTTGTCGAAGCAAAACGTGACAGCTCCAGGAAGCGCGTGCGATATGCACTAACAGTCATCATCCCCTGGCGGAGAGTGTGGAACTCCCACCTCCTCTAGTCTTGCCAAGTCTATGGGAAGTACTACTCGCAGAAGAGGGTTACGAACTGGTCCCACATCGATCTCCCCTCTCCTGGCCTCTGACTACCCTCCACCACCTGTGTGCCACACTCTCTAACTGGTATGTGGCATAGGCCACATGGCACTCCACAAGAGGGCAAAGGGTGTCAAACGCCTTCTCTATCTACTCCAGCTAGTCCTCTACCTTAGACAGGTCCTCATCCCCCTTGAAGGAGGGGGGCTTCAGCTTCCGAAACTGTCTGAAAAGCTCGTGGTGCAGCTGCAGTGGGGGAACGGGCATGCCTCTAGGCAAGGAGGGCTCGTGCTCGGAAGTGTCAGAGTGTGGTGGGGGTGGTGGAGGACCACCCCCTCCCCTTCCTGCTCGTCTAGCGCTGCGGCGGTCTCTTTGTCCTACCGAAGATTCCCCCTCCACGTCCTCAGGGAGAGGTACCCGTGGAGGCTGGTGGAGCTCCTCTCGCACTATCTCTGATCAGCTGAGTGAGATCCTGGTCCTGAACGCTCGGGAGAAGAGGTGGGTCAACTAGCACCTTGGGCCCAGCACGTCCGCCCCTCCATCCTCGTCCACGGCAGCGACCGCGACCCGCCTCGAGAACTCCTCAACGAGGCATCTCCTGCAAGGAGACGCGGAAGACAGAATAAAAGGGTCAACGCTATTGAATTTCTACAAAAAAGGACTTAGAACAAATATCAAAGCGATACGTTGTGCTGGCTACCCTAGTTACATGCACGTGAATGGTTATTCTCAAGCCAGTTGGCTCATTTCTTGAGACGACCTTGCTCTGATACCATCTTGTTATGACCTGGTTCCCGAATCCCTACAAGACCCGAGACCAGCTTGCCTTGATTAATCCCAAGACCTAGTTGTCCAACAAGAAATAATCAAAAAGCAGGAAAATAAGCCAGATTCACATATGTAATATAACTAAGCAGTAAAGGAAACTAAAAGCTGCTATTCCATTACATGCCACCACAACAACAGGAACAATGGAAACGAAAGCAACAGTAGCAACAACAGCAGCTAAAAGTCTAAAACTCACAACAGTAGAGGGGGTACAACAAAGAGTAAAGAAAACTATGGCTGGGCTCGACTAGGCCCAGCACCCTCCACAGTCGGAAGCTCGGGCTACTCAACTCCTGGACCAGAATAGTGTTATGAAAAAGACAGAGTCAACAAACGCTGAGTAGAGTGGTAACTATACTATCTAAAGCAGTAAAAGTAACAGGTTTAATTATCTTTTCTAGTTATTTTAATTTACATGTATTTCCTTTTCACCCCTTTTCTTCAACTTTCAGATTTTCTTGATCTTGCATGTTCCTCGCGAAAACGATCTTGATGGCAGTCTTTTCCGAAGAGTAGAAGGTACACGTGGTGCTCTCTTGGCCAGGAGAGTCCCCTGTGGTAGTCCTACACCCAGTCAACCACCCTGAGGTCACTGTCAGATGTAGCGGTGATTACGGCATGCACGATAAGCACACGGGTAGCTAACTCGCACTGATACGTGGTCAGTCGTTTCCACTAGCAGGTACGCCTAAAGTACAGCACGGAACAGTATAGGGCCTAGCCTTCTCAGAAACAGGGGTCTAGACCCTCAAAACCAAACAGGGGTCTCGCCGCTCCATAGTCCGCACACCCTCATTTGACTACCCCGATTTGGTTAGAGGGCCTAACAAGTCGGTGTAGGGTGGCTAGCTGAACCCCAGGCCCCGTGGGGTGGCTAGCTCCCTCCCTATACTAGTAGCTCGCCTGAGTACCGTGTACACGAAGATCAACAAAAGTCGGTGTAGAGTGGCCAATCTTAACCCCAGGTCCCAACCCAAGGGCGGCTAGCTTCGCTCTACATAAAAAGGGGACAGTCGCTCTCCTTGATACCACGTACTCAGGGGCCAGCACACTTCCCGTCCACATTCCAGATTTTCCATCTAACCACAGGAGCTCTACTCCTAACTCCCGTAGGGTTCATGGTCATGTTCACCACATTATTCTGATCCAGATTCCATCATTCACAATTCAGTTCTTGTTATATACAGGCAGCTCATGTTTCCACAATTTAATACATGCAACTGATGATTTCACAGGTAACTATTCATTTATCTCAGGAAACTCATATTCTAAGAGGTAGCTCATACTATACTACAGGCAATGGCTAGCAGTTTAACTTATTCATGTATACAAATAAAATCAAGCAATACAATTTGTTTATTCATTTCTCTGTCCTAGGGTTCATGCCACGTCCTAGGTTTCCAGTTGGCTAATTCCACAGATACATTCTTATTTAATAAGATTAACAGGGGTAGACCACTCTAGTAGACAATCTGGGAGTAATGGGGGCTTGAACTGTAGACCCAGGCATCTTTGTGAGTCCCAAACACGCAGCAGGTCAAAATCCTATACCAATGAATACATCACAAAGGAAGATTATGAATAGTGTATAAAGGTTTCTAGTACGTAGAGAAACTCACGAGGAAACTACATATACTTCATTTGCATAAAACAGGTCTCGATTGGACCCCAAACGAGTCAGAAACATGTCTACTGACCAAAATCAGATCTCCGGAAACAAGTCCAGGTATCTTAAAGGTTACAGAATCTCACCTCAAGTTCCTACGGTGTCCTCAGACGTCCGAGACTCCCCTGCGATCGTTTGAAAGCAGTTCCAGATGTCTGACCAGTTCTCCGGTTGTCTGGAAGCAACTCCGGTCGTCTGGTGAGCTGATCAGATGTCCGAAAGTCCATGGAAGGGCATTCCATGCACCTTCCCAAGGCTGCTCTCGCGTACGACAGGGCAGCCACCCTAAAATCAACCAAGCAAATCTTCTGCGGTGCAGCCTACATGGCCGTAACCACGAAGAGAACGTACCTTCGCGATAAATGTGCTTTCAAATGTCTGGTCTTGACTCCAGACGTCCAAATGCTCAACCAGTCGTCTGGACTGCATTCCAGACGTCTGATATTGGAAAAATTCCAGTATCAGAACACGCTCCCAATGCTCCTCGCCATGCTCCGCTGCATTTCTCCTTACTCTGCCACAGCTCCAGCTGCTGTAGGTGGTTGAGGACGTCACTCCGGACTCCCTCCTCCTGCACGTGCCGCAGTGGCTGTGAGAGCTCCAACAAGCTTCCACCAAAGCTCTCGACCTTGGCTTCCTCCTCCTTCTCTCACACTCTCCCCCTCCTTGCTCTCACGTGCTCCCTCACTCACCTCCTCCTGCCTCTCCGCCGCTCTCTGAAGGTGGAGATGGTGGTGTATGGAGTGGAGAGGAGAGGAGGGGAGGGTGGCTTTTATAGAGCTAGGATGTTTAGGATTCGATAGGGGGGAGATGGAGAAAAGAGAGAGAAAAGGAGAGTTCTGCGCATCGCCCGCCCGCAGAACGCAGATCGCGTACAAAAATTTCATTTCCAGACATCCGAGAAAGGATCCAGATGTCTGACTGACACTCCAGATGTCTTAAAATGCTAAAAGTGGGATGGGTTTTTATTGATTAATATATTGAGGTGAAATTACATCTGCATACTTACACTCTCTTGTAATTATTCATTGCATGTTTTTCACTTTCGATTACATCAAATTGTGACTCAGATTTGCACAATTCTTCTCTGGTATGAGTGCATTAGAAATTACATGAAATGCCACTACTAATTACATCTTTACTGAACATTTTATTAAGGAAAAATTGTGCACATAACCTTGCATTCTCGATTTATTGTGTGTTTTGTTCTTTTCTCCTTATTTTGCCTCGGAATTAAGCATGGATTTTGCACATAATTGGGTGAATATAAAGAGAGAATTCGTGAATTTATTGCAGTTGTTCCTCCCTGTGGATACAACATCCTAATCATTGTGGTTAGATTTAATGAATTTTTTATACGAGATTTCCACCACATAAAATACGACACATTTTTATTATCATCTTGTTAAGCGAAAATCTCGTTGTCAAATGCTGCCGTTGCTGGGGATCGAATCCGGCTCGCCCACGTGACAGGTGAGAATACGCACCACATAAAATACAATAATGGCACATTTTTATTATCATCTTATTAAGTGAAAATCTCATTGTCAAATGACGCCGTTGCCGGGAAGGCAATAGACGTGATAGATTTTCACGATTATATTTTGGGATTATTCTGAGGTACACATTGATCTGACCAATTGTTATTTTTTTCTGTGTGTGGAATTTGATGAGGCGACAGACGCAGCTGAGCAACGACGTTGACCTTCAGTGACGCCCAAACATGTGGAGAAGGCACGAAGAGGAGACCTAGATCTCGCTTTCACAGGGGATTCTCCTTCATTATTGAGTTTATTTCATTTCAGTCTTCTTGCCCTTGTAGTAATTAGGGCTTGTTTTCAGGGGAGTGTCCCTAGTTCTTTAGATTCTAGGTTTACTCTTAGATAGTTTTTTTTTTATTGCGCATTTATAAAGAAAAAAACCTCTAAGCTGCCTAATAGAAGCTACATATCCATAGGTCGATCATCTAGGAGTGCTTGAGCAGCATCGAGACTTTTCTTATTGCATTGCGTGCATTTCTACATCGTAGAGTGCTGGAGCAAGGAATATATTGTCTATCTTTTTGCATCAGTTATCTGCACATGCATTGCATTTGGACATAATTAAAGAAGACCACTGTAACTGACTTGAAAAGATTAATCAAGTGGTCACATTATTTCTTGAAAGAAAGGTAAAATATATAGGAAGTGTTTGAATAACTTGATTGAGATTTTCAAAAGAAAAATTATTTTTCGCGATGTGATGCACAGTTCTTCCACCGAGCACGCACTGTAGGCACTGCACTAGGACTTGGACTGATGTAGACACAATTATTGAGGGTAAAATGGCTATTCATGCATGTTCCTAGGCTTAGATTTGCATTTTATATTATAAATATTACATAGCATGCATCATTCTGCATTTAGAGTAGTTGTATATCATTTAGGTTAGTTGTGTCCTTTTTGTGGTCAGGAGAGAAGGATATTTATTTCAGAGCCTTGGATTGATGATCCGACCGTACGGATTTGATCAAAACGACGATCGGAGTCCAACGCCTTCGAAATTGCCTCAATCGGAGTCCCGTAGCACCATATGCAATCCAAGGAAGATCAATGGCTGAGGGACTAGGTGACGCAATCCGAAGTGTTAAATGACAAATTCGACCGCACAGATGGATTTGGGTCGACGATCGTAGCTCAACGGCGTGAAAATCGACTCAATCCGACCTTTGTAGCATCCCCTACAAAGGAAAGAAGATGGACGGCCCAGATTATGCCACGTTGCGGAACAAAGGCCGCCTATGCGCATGCACACACCACTGCACATGCACAGCAGCACGGGCGCGGATGCGTATGGGGGCACGCACGCACAAGCATAGAGGCACGCACAGTAGCGCAGCACGTGTGCGGAGGCAGCGGTAGCAGTGGGGCGTATTGCGTGCGTGCGAGCGACGACGGCGCTTACAGCATGTGCCAGCGGTGCGGCAGCAGGGGTGCATGAGCGGGATCTTCAGCGATGTTTGCGGTGGATCTTTAGCAACGTCTATGACTGTCACTAAATGTCCTGTATGCGAATTTGATTCTTTCCTCCACTATAAAGGTCCCCTACCCCTCCAATTTCTCATCTCTTCCTTTCTTCCTTTCAGCACCTCCAAGGCTCTAGAGAGAGCTTGTCCCAAGACTGGGATGCCCTCTAGAGTAGAAAACCAAATATTTTTCCCACCTCTCATCCCCATTCGTGGAGCATCCCGTGGCCATCCTGTCACCACCCTTTGGGAAGAAGATCCACGCCGTGACGCCGTCCTGCCCCACCCTCCATCCTTTGGCTCTGTCATTGTTCATCCCGCTCCTCACCACCTTCCTCCAGGTGATGTTAGAGCAAGTCATCCTCCGAGTAACCGTCCAGGGGGATTTTCTCATCTCCATCTATCTTTACTACTTTCTAGTGTAGTTTTTCCCACTTTTTTAATTGTAGAAAACATTGGATTTAGAAATATGTGATTGTTCCTCTCTCTCTCTTTCCTTTTTATTTTGCAAGAAGATTAGCTAGATTTTATCGACCTGATCTCTTGCCCTATTAAAAATACCAAAAAAATGAGAAAAGACAAAAATGACAAAAAACAAATGAAAGCAAAGTGCAGATTTTTATAAAATCAAATGTTTGCCTCCTTGTGTTCGACTCGAGACTTACTTTTCAAGTTTCGGTTATAAATTTTATCTGATAGACACATTTTGCGAGCTACGACAATGGGTCCTCCAAACACTTAATTTTAATTCGCAAAACGCACCTCGATCATTTTGACGCCGTTGCTAGGGAGGAAATGCTCTTTGGTTTTTCTCACATTTTCCTCCTGACTTAACTTTTTAGCTCACTTTGATCCTTTCTTTCTGTGATTACAGGTATCTTTCCAAGGTGAGCAAAAAAGGATAGATCAAAGTAAAGTGCGGTTAAAAAGTTTTGTAAGTTTATCCCCACCACCCCCACCTTGTTTTTCATTCCGTAACCTAATAACTCAAACCCAAAGCAACTTAGGTGTTTTTTATAAAAACTAGGATAGATTTGGTTGTTTGTTTGCCACCTCCACTCACCTCACCATCCATATAAATAAAAAAATGAAAGAAAGTTATCTGATTGTGGGATTTTCTGGAAGAGACACACCTTAACACCCATAATTCTCAATGTAAAGCACACCACTCCACTTTGATTCTACCACTTAACCGAGATCTAACCTGTGGACCCAGTACACTTCAACTCAAAACACATAAGTGAGTAGAAATTTGATTAGGCTAAGACATTATGTGCCTTAATCTGTGGTGTGAATAGGCCAATTGATTGATTTGTTTGGGCCATACCACTCAAATTAAAAGCGATTTATCAGTTGCTTGCCACTTAGGGTTGATTTTTAGGGCTGAACTAGGCACTCCACATTTTTTTTGATTTCTAAAGGAATACATCATCACCAGTGTTTATAAAACCTAGAGTGTTCTACTGAACCCTGATTGAGCAAACCTAAAGGTTAAACTCTAAAAGCTACTAAACAAGGTTAAACCCTAAAAGACACATCATCAAATAACCTTGTTTGAAAATCCTGGTTGTGCACACACACACATTTTAGTTGATCATTAAGGGCATAACCCATCTAAAGGGCCCATCACATTCCAAGAGCATAATCATCCTAAGCGTAATTAAAATTGAGTAGACGTTGGCCTTAAGGATTGATTTGCTCTTCAGAGCTCAAACTAAGATTTTTTTTGATTAATCTGCTTCTGCTGATCCATCTGATGTCTAGCTAAGGGAGTAGTGTCAAACGATCGCGGCTAGGGGTACACTAGGAACCGGAGGAGTAAGCCAAAGGAAGAACCTTCTCCCTAGTCCTTACTTCTAATTGATTGATTGATCGGATAAAAGTAGACCAAATCATTTATAATGTCAAGATAGGTCCTGGGCATCTGTATGTTTTTAGGCTAACCCACCTATGCACAGGGTTGATTGCTTGTATTGCAGGGCTCCTTTCTCTCTTCTGATTTCCCTCTTACTCCACAATGTATCCTTCCACATCCTACACACATTTCACAACCTATCCTCCTACCACCACTTATCCCCAAGATTATTACTATCCCGACTTGTAATTACCCATCTACTAGTCGGGATAACTTTTATTGGGGATACGAATTCGAACCTCAATCTCCAAGGCCTAACCCTGGACAACAAGACTATGATTACTATCCTTCCCAAACCTACAATTATTATGATTCTCCATCCTTTCATGACAAAACCAAATTGATCTACAATCAGGAAGGATATGCTGATTATAACACCTACCCTCCCCAGTATTCCATTGAAAATAGGTCATCACCATTCTTTAAACAACCTGAAACAACTTACTATCTGGGAGGGACCCAAGAACCTGAGCATCTTGACTCCCCTAGATTTAACCCAAACCCACCCAAACCTAAATTGAACTAGTTGGTTCAGGTGAACCAAATCCAGGATAGGGTGTTGGCTAATTCGAGGAACACTATATAATTTTTAGAAGCTCAGCCAACACCAGGGACTAAAGCATTGGAGCCTATGATTGATGAACTTAATAGTTCTCTATTGGATTTGCTCCAAAGTGTTTGGGATAGGTACCTAGGTGAGTTCCTTCTTTGGAAATTGTCGAGGTTGAGGATGAAATTTGTGGCTGCCCTAGTCAAATCTTGGGATGATTCTTGAGATGAACCCCCTATAGGGGAGCCAATGTCTGAACCTGCTTAGGCGACTATCGGGGGGGATACATATTCTGAGATTGGAGATGACTAGGTTGGTCTAGAGCAACCCTTTGAGGATGAATCAAGTTTCTCACCTGAGATCCTAGAGCCAGGGAATGACGAAAAATATCTCCTCGGATCATGAAATGACATATGATTTTGAGACACATACAAATGAGGATAATGGATTCTTTGATTCTGAGGGTAAGGAATCTCTTAGTGAAGTCTCACTTAAGCTTAAGGAAGATGATTTTAGTAAGACAAACGGGCTCAAGGAGCATGACGAACCATTTGATAGACCATTATTTGAAGATTTTGATTCGGTTGGGGCTAACTTGGAGGATTTGAATCCTCATTTACTAGAAGATTCAATGAGTAGCCCCATCCCTCAACCATACCCCGAAGGGATTGATTGATTTAGAAATTATTACACCTAAGTCAATCTTGATTCAGCACTAATTTTTAGACTTGGGTACTTTAGATGGGGTGTACAATGATTTGGAGGTCCCAGAAACATTGATTTCAAAGGATAGGAAGTTGAAATTAAAAATCTGGAAAGCTAATTCTGAGGGAACTTTGATTTTGGATCTGAGGGTTTCTGGTCAAGCTAAACTATAACTGGGCACCCAATTTTAAAGAGTTAGATCAACCCATTGTCCGACACTTTGGTCTTGGGTTGCACACCACAAAATCATAGGCCCGACCCTGCAAACACAATAATCTTAGGTTCTGGGTGATTTCCATCCAGAACCTTAAAACCACTCGACCCTGGGGCATGGGTCTGCACAACAACTTGGTCCACATCTGTGGACATCTCTTGTCGATGGGTTTAAGGATCAATCTTTTAATTCTGATTCCGACCCATACCTGTGAATTCCCAACCTCTTCTTTATTTGTATTTTATGCCTAGCTAAAGGCATTGAATTTAGCACGTGTTTATATTCCACGTTCTCTACAGAGCTGATCGGGTTGTCACGATGTTCAGGTGATGATAAATGCCAGTTTATCATCATTCTTATGCATTAAAACAAACCTAGCTCTTAGGATTTTGCTCTGCAAATGGGTTTTTGGGTTGCATTTAGGCATTAACTGGGATAGGCATCCATTGCATTTTTTCTTGTTGTTTTAATGTGTTTTTGTGAGTGTTAGGGATGAATAGATATACAGATCCCTAAAACCCTAGCACTCAAGAAGGCAAATGGTGAGGGAGGATCTCAGACTAGCTGGAACTCAGCTTGATCCAGCTCACCACATCTGCCAATTAGCTCACTTGGACTAGGGTTAGCTCATCCTAAATCCATTCAGCTAATCTTAGTTGAATGGTAGCTCAAGAGAGCTCATCTTAGCTGACCCAAGCTCAGGTCAGCTCAAATCTAGCTCAACTTAGTTGAGTCTATCTCATCTCAGCTCCCACTAGTCCACAGGGAGCTCTAGCTAGCTCAGCTGAGTTGACTGGAGTTCATCCCAGCTCAAATCCAGTTACACTCAACTCTAGCCAGCTGAAGAAGAATTCATCCCAGCTCAGGAAGCTCAAGTCCAGCTCCCGGGGACCTAGCTTAGCTCAAGCTAATTGAGCTAAGCTACCTTAGCTGTCTCAGCCAGCTTAATCCTCCCCGGGAGCACCAGACCTAGCTCACCTCAGCTCCATTCAACAGAAGCCAGCTCACTTTAGCATGGCTTAGAAGCTAGCAAAGAACTAGCAAGCTAAGCCAGCTAGAGTAGCCCCATGTTGACCTCTTCAGTAGTAGATAACTCCAATTTAGCTCCAGACTCTGCATATCCAGCTCCTTTCCTCAAACCCTAAGCTCCACATATATATTCCTCCACTTTATAGCTAGCTAAGCTAGCTTAGCTTAGCTTAGCTTAGCTAGCATCCACCTCCCTTGCACCAAAAACCTAACCCTAACTCCACCTACATAACCTAGCACTCCAAGTCCACCTAAGCCTACTTAAGGTAGATCCACCTCTACTGAAGTTGGCGCCACCTTCCTCACCACCCTTCACCCCTCAATCACCACCAAAAGACACCTAGATGTTGGTGCCGAAACCACCCTAACCACCTCCCTTTTTGGTGCCAACTTCAACTCCCATATCCACCCTACACATAACCCCTCCAAGACATCTCCACCATCCACCTCAACCCTCTTCTAGAAGCCTAGAAGTTGGTGCCAACTCTCCTTAGCCCTAGGATCACCTAACTACCTCCATCTTTCCATCTTAGCCCTAAATCTCAAGAGTCACCTTAACCCCTCATCCTACCCTATAAAAAGACCACCACCCACCACCTTACAACCCATCCTTGTCTAGCAAATTTCCTCTCATACTCTACCTAGAGCCCACGCCCAAGAGAGAAGAAGAAGAAGAAGATTAAGGGGATATTCCGTCCCCTTGGTGCCTTCCCCTCTTCCATTCTCTCTTGTGCCCACACCAGGCAAGGGAGGAGCCATACAAGGAAGACCTTTGGAGGAGGTCTTGAAGGTGGTCCATGACACCTTGGAAGAGAGCATGAGGGTGGTGCACGCCCACCCTTGAAGGAGAGCATTGAAGGTGGTAGCTTCCACCTTGGAGGAGCATCTCAAGGAAGGAGAAGGAGACCCTCTTTTCAAGCCAAGGAGCAGCTAGGCTTGGAGAAAGAAGACTCCCTTCTTCACCATATTCTACAAGGGTATTTGTGTTTCTTCTATTTCTTTTATATTTTCCATTTCCTGTAGAGGCATTCCTCTACTTGTTTTTGTAAAAGAACACAAATTCTACTAAATTAATTTGCCTTCTTTTTAATTTCCATTGCAACTGTTTGTTTTTGTTCTAGCACTTGTTTCACCTCCACTTCTTAATTACTCTAGGCCTCCACTTGCCTTGAGGGAGCTTTGGGAGGGGATATATTTATCTCTTAAGTTTTAGCTTAGTAATTATAGGTGTTAGTACTTTTCTATCACAATTCACATTTTGCCCTCATTATTTCAAAACTGAAAAAAAAAATACATATTTAAAACACCGAAAAGAAAGTTGAGATTTATTTTCTAAGCAAGAGAGTTGATTTGCAAGCAACCCACCTCCTTGGATGACCCTAGATACTCCCCTATCTAGGAATAAAAATTTAATAGCGTATGCCAATTCGCGTGTTACAGCGACATTAAAAACCCTAATTACAAATCACGCCAAATTTTGCATCACTTTTGGCATCGTTGCTAGGGAGGCACGACTTTGCTTAATCATTTTTTCTCTTGCTTGAAGTGGATCTCATCTCCTTCTCTTACTTTTCTCTAGTGTGTGCAGGAACTACAGCGAGAAAGCAGGAATTTGGAAGCGAAAGCTCAAAGTTCCTTTTCTTCCCCCGGATTTTCAGGTTGGTTCCCTTTTCTGGTCACATAGTCAATTAAAACTGCCAAAAAAATATTAAATTTAGCTTTCAGGATCCCAAACATCTTAATTAATTGGAGTGGTTTCCATTAAAATTCATTGTTTGCTTGTATGTTTCATTAAACACCACTCCAACTCAAGTGTTGGTGTTCTGATTTTCAGGTCCAGATTCTATTCAGACTTCAAAAATCAATTCCCAACACCATAGGTCTTATAAAATTCTAAAATTTGATACAGTGATTCCAAGTTAAGTTAGGAACACCTGTTCCAAATTTCAAATCAATTGGCTTTGTATTTAATTTTTAAAAATTCATGGACTTCAGAGGGGTCACACCCTCTAATCTTTCTACTTTGCTACTGTCCATGAATTTTTAGAATCTTTGTACTCATCCAATTTTTTAAAAATTTATTTTTATGGAATCCTTGTGAAATTATACATCTCACATAAAATCATTAAAATTATTTGAGGCCAGTGGTGGTACGAAAAGTCCAGAATACTCACAGGTATCATTTCTGGACTTGGACATTAGCACCAATAAAAATTCACAACAAATACCAAACAAATTCCTAAAATCTTACAAAAATATATTTTGGAATCCTTGTTTGATTCTCTTCAAAGTAGTGGTGTTGTTTGAATTTTTTGGACCACTACTTAATACAGAAAGCCTAAAAATAACTCATTGGTAGTTAAATTTCTGTCGTAGGATCAATTGAATTAGGGTTTCTTTTTTATTTTTAGAGACAAACCACTAAAAGGAAATTGATCTCAACCCATACAACTTGATTTCCTTTTATTTGTGGAACTTCAAAACTTGTCTTAAGTTTTAAGAAAGAAAACCCTAAAACTCATTAATTTAAATCAAATCCTAAAAGACAAGAATACATCAATTGTGTGACAACTTGATTTTCATTGGAACCACTTTCCAATTCCTGCACACACACAAAAAAAATTGTAAAAACAGGGCAATAACCCAAATTAATGCCCTCCACATTCCGTGTGCACTATACTATCCTAGACTTGACTAAAATCCGTAGCAACTTGACTCCTAAGCCTTCATCAACTTAGGCTTGCAATATACGTCTTAAGTTTTTTCTAGTTAATACCAATTCTGTCATCTATATCTAGTGTTCAGGCTGAGGGGTCATGTCAAACGACCAGGCGTGGGTTTGTACAAGCACCTAAGGTTTTCCCTAGGAAACATTTGGGCCTAAACCTCCCCTTAAGCAACTTGGCTAGATTTGTTGACAGAATGGGTATTCACTATTGATTACTTATTTTGTACGTAGACCAAGTCTTAGGTTTATTTTTAAGGAGTCACACTTAAGTTAGGTCTAGCTTTGGTTGTTTGAATTGCACACTCTCTCTCATCTCTTTCTCTTCTCCTACCCTCCAATTCTTCCAAAACAATGCATGCACGGGTGACGGTCCCAAAAACTACACCTTCAGGGACCATCTGATTTTGCCCCCCACAGCAGAAAATCGTTGTTTTCTTCTCCCTCCTCTTCTAAGAAAATGGAAAACCCAGGAAGCCGACAAAACAATTTTGCTTCCACTTCTAACTCGCCAGCCGACCGACAAGCTGACTTCACCCTCCCTTACCTCCCTAATTTGGAGCAACCGAAAATTCCAACAGGGCCAGGTGGTCCTCTAATTCTAACTCAAAATCCAAATCCCTCTGCCTTGATGGTCGACCATTTGGTTCGATTGCAACAAAATCAAGAAGATTTGGCTAGGACTGTCACGAACCTAGCCAACCAAGGGCAAAATCCACCATCCCGTCAACAGCCTGTCGTTCCTCTTAAGGATTTCTATGATCCTTCCAATTACGAGGAAAGACCCGGGGTGGTCATACCGCAAGAGGATTTCGAAATCAAACTAGCCATTCTAAACCTTATCAAACATTTTCATGGTATTCCAAGGGAGGACCCTTTTTGTCATCTTGAGGAATTAACTATCCTCGCTTAAACCACTCGTTCCCGCAATGTGCAAGAAGACGTGGTTAATGAGTCTTTTTCCTCTCTCTCTTAAAGACAAAGCTTCACATTGGTTTAGAATGGTTGGGTGCCCAATTACCACCTGGTGCCAATTAAAAAGCACTTTACTCAAAAAAAAATTTCCGATCGGTTGAACGAATGCATTAAGAAGATCCATAACAACCTTTCAACAGAAAATTGGTGAACCCCTCCACGAAGCCTGGGAAAGATTTCAAGAACTTCTAAGAAGTTGTCCCCACCATGAAATTCCACAATGGTAGTTAGTGCAGATCTTCTATCATGGATTAGAAGATCAATTGAAGCAATTTGTGGATGCCTCATGTGGGGGCAATTTCCTTAACAAAGATGCCGAAAGTGCCTATCTCCTTTTTGAAGAAATGAGTGAAAACTCATTTAACATGATTTCAAAGAACACTTTTGGCAGAACACAAAGCCCCAGACATGGAGTCCATGAAATTGACCCCAAATCCATCTCTATTCCAGTTACTCAAGATGATCTATATATGTTAGCTCAATGACTGGACCAGATGCAAATTCACCAAAAGAAAATGGAAGAAAAGCTCACAAATAAACAAGCTCCACACGTTAACTCTCCACACACTAACCCTCCAGAACTTCTCCGAAGAGAAAATCTTCACAACAATGATGCCACACCTGCTGGTCAGTAGTTTCCAACTGATTTCCCGCATGAATTGACTGGGAATTTTGATCAAAATATGTTTGATCCCACCACAGAAAATATTTATGCTCTCCAAGAGCAATTTAGAAACCCCTCCAACACTTTCAATCAAAACTGGAGGACTAACCCAAATCACTCCTGGAAGAACTCGAACCCGATTCCTTTTCCCAAGCAAACTATTTTGAGAATTATGGGCAACCTGTGTCTCAACCTGGACCATCCTAGGAAGATATTAACACTCAGGTCATGAAAAATCTACAAGGAATGCAGAATCAGATGATGGAAGTAACCCGCATGATTACCAACTTGCAACACCAAGTTAAGGTTACTCCTGATCATCAACCTATTGGGAATTTACCTTCCCAACACATGCCCAACCCGAATAATCAAAGGAATCAGTTCCAAGGTGGATATCCCAGTCAACCCATTCAACCAGCACCTCAGCATCCACCAGGTTTCAATAACAGTCAGGTTTCTTGTCCTCATCCTAGAAACAACCAGACTGCAAATGCAGTTACCTTGAGGAATGGGAAAACTACTCACAATCCCCTGCCTGTTAAAGAAACCCATTTTAATGAAACGCATATCAACTCTTCCCTATCTTCCTCTCATATTGTTCAGGAACCGATTAATGCAAAACAAGGAAACCCTGCTCCATTTCCACAAGCCCTCCATTCTTCAAATAAGAAAAAGAAGAAATCTGAGCCCATTGAGAAGGAATTAATGGATTTATTTGTCTAGTTGAAATTAATATCCCTCTCCTAGATGCCATAAAATACATCCCTGCCTATGCAAAATTCCTAAAAGATTTATGTACCCCGAAAAGGTAGCCCCGAAATTTAGGAAAGGTGATCCTTCCTAGGACAGTTAGCTCAGTTGTGCAGAGTCGACTACCTCTCAAGAGAAAAGATCCCGGCACCCCCTGATTCAAGTTATCATTAATGATACCTCTTTTGATCGCGCTTTGTTAGATCTTGGTGCCTCAATTAATCTTATCCACACAATTGTTTTTGAGGAATTTAAGATCGGTGAATTAATGCCTGTTGAGGTTACTCTTCAATTAGCTGACCGATCTACAATTAAACCAAGGGGAATTGTTGAGGATGTCCTTGTCCGGGTAAAAAATTGTCTATTTGCAGTAGACTTTTTAGTCCTGGACATAGAGGTACCAGAAGCACTAAAGTTTGCCCCCATAATTCTTGGAAGACCATTCTTAGCCACTGCCCGTGCAAATATCGATTGTGATTCTGGAAAAATGAAGATCATGTGTGGCGGTGAATTTGTAACCGTAGACAATTTTCATGCTTCTAGGCAGTTCCAAGAACCAGATTTCTTTGATGATTCGAATTCAGAAATAGAAAACATTGTGGAGGAAACTTTGCAGATTTCCCATTTAGGTTCCTATTTTTCCATCGATACGATTCTTGAACAATCCACTTCTTCTCACCTTTCCTCCCTAACCACACATTCAGCTAACCCTCCAGCTGATCCTTTCACTCTCACCTCCCCGCTAACCCACAAAGCAGAAATTCTTTCGAAGCCAGGCACACAATTGGAATTAAAACCTTTGCCTGACTCCCTTAAATATGTCTTCCTGGATCCTAATCAGACCCTGCCCCTGATTATAAATTCTGGACTTACCAGGGCACAAGAGCACAAACTTCTCTAGGTGTTGAGTAAATATCGAAAAGCTATTGGCTGGACCCTTTCCGATCTTAAGGGTATTCATCCATCCTATTGTACACATCGTATATATTTAGAGGATGATTCTTGCCCCTCCCGCCAACCACAAAGGTGCTTGAACCCTATTATGTAGGAGGTGGTAAAAAAGGAGATTATTAAGTGGCTTGATACTAATATCATCTATCCCATTTCTGACAGCTCCTGGGTTAGTCCAACACAAGTTGTGCCCAAAAAGGCTGGACTAACAGTTGTCACTAATGATAATGGGGAGAATGTAGCCACTCGAACCGCCACTTCTTGACGCGTGTGTATTGATTACAGAAAATTAAACACCGCCACCAAGAAAGACCATTTTCCGCTCCCCTTTATTGATCAAATCTTGGAGCGGTTAGCTGGACGGGATTTTTACTATTTTCTGGATGGTTATTCCAGCTATAATCAGGTAGCGTTTGATGAGTTCTTACCTCAACTCAATAATTAAGTTAATTTTACTTAATTAAGAGTAGAGAAAAGTTACTTAGGTTAACTCGAAGTTGTGTCGATTAGTAGTATAGGGTCGAATTAACCTAACATTTTATAAATTTTTACTGGTTGAGGCCAGGTCATTCGCTGGGAGGTATAATTCATTCTAAATTCACTAGTTATCTTTTATTTTTCTTTATAAGTATAGGAGGTATAATTGAATTAATTGTAGAAACATGATTTTTGCAAAATTGATTATATTGAAGAAATATGCAAAATCCCATATGAAAACACATTTACTCAAATGGTCTATATTATTAGCAAGTAAACATGTTATTTTTCTATTTTATTTCAAAAGAAGTAAGGCAAATAAGAGTTTTTCTAATTACAACATGCCTTATTACAACAATTAAGAACAAAAAGAAATTAAAATGTAACAAGAAAATTAACTTCTTTAGCCTTTATCTTTTCTCTTCTCTCTCTCTTTCTTTTTCTTCTTCATTTCCTTTTATTCTATTCTTTTATTTTTTTTATCTCTTTCTTATACTTTCTCGAGCTCTTTTCTTTCTTTTCTCTCTTCTGCTCCTGCCTTCATCTTCTCCCTTAGTCTTCTTCCTAGTATTCGTGCCTAGTCCTTCTCTTTCTTTTTAAACCTTAGCCTTCAACTTTCTTTCTTTACCTTAGTGATTTCAACACTTGGCCTTCAACCCTTCTGCTTCTTTGCTCCTTAGCTTTCCCTTTAAACCTTCGGCTGAACTGGGTTTTTTTTTTTCCTTTTCAACCTAAAATTAGTTTTGGATTTGCGGCGAGGTCCTTTCGAGGATACACAGCATCCTAAGATCAGGGTGAGACTAGACCCTACTCGATCCTTGCCTAATTCAATTATGGTTCAATTTATTTTCGGTTCATAGTTCCGAGCCAACCAGCTCATTGCCTCCCAGGCCTCACCCTCCCAGGGCCACACATTCGCACATGCCTACTTGGGCGCACACCCGTAGGCACACACATGCCCGCACACACACACACAGATGCTCATTCATTAGGTAACTGTGCATTGAGCATTGATGACTGAATAGCCCAGTTAACAGAAATGTTTTATACTAAAGTGCCTGCTTGTGTTTTACCGATGTGGGACTATACTTTCCCCCTTTGGACCCGACTTCAACTGACGATATCTCCCTACTCAGAGCTCCAAATCAAGCAATTCAAAGCTTGATGGAAAGCTCTAAGGTAGATCTACAAGGTTGCAAGGTCAATTTTAAGTTAAGAGGATATTTTCCTCTTCGATTTGAAGAGTGAATCTAAGGGGTTCCTACGGGGTTATATCTACCTGGGAATGAAATAAGAGTTACACAGAGTCCACAGCTGAACTTAAACTCTTAGCTAAGGCTCTGAATAGATCCTAAGGTTAATTCTACAGCTATTAGTGGAGGTTTTGAGGCTCTCAGAAGCTTCAGAAGAGGTGCAGAAACTCAAAGCTTCTCAGGAAGCTTAGAGAATGGATTTTAAACTTGAAAAAGATGTAACAAATAGCTAAGAATCAATCCAATAAATTTAAGCAGATTTTGAGGGTTATAACAAACTGATCTGGGTAGTAATCACATTCAAATTTCATCCAAAAACCACTGCCAACAGTTAGGGTTCGAAAACAACCTAAACTGGTAGAGTGTGAATTCTAACCAAATTGCAAGTCTAAGCTCATCTAAATCACTCTAATATCATTCAAAAGAATCTCAGAATTCATTTAAGCTTCTCAAATCATCAAATCATGCTCAGAATCAAGATATCCTATTCAGGTTTGACTGTGAAGCTCAAAATTTTGACTTTCTATTTTATGCTTCTTCTCAGGAAATTAACGCCTGGATTAGCATCTTCTGAACTTTAGAAATCTATCCAACCTCTTAAACAGGTATGTAAACCCTAGAAATTAAGGTTCCAAGCTTATCGCCTGAGCTCCAAAAGCACTTTATTCCTCAGAGTGATTAGGAGGTTTCTACAAAGGGCTGAGGTCATGAATAGCTTCAGTGCACTACACTGAAGCTTCTAGACATCTTAAATGTGTCATTTAAACTTACGTACAGGCTTCTCTAACTCCATCGGAGTTGGAGAAGATGATACCTCAACCTGTGCTCCAGTTATCAAAATTCTAAATAAACTTCCTCAAATTGCTCAATGATTATCATTTCATCATTCTGGAGCTCTTCATCAACTTCTATAGGCTGAAGAATAGAAATTGACTTGCCGAAGCTTGTCGGAGCTCCGGTGAGTCCAGTAAAAGGTAAATCATGTTTAGAGTGGTGTATTTATGCCATTTTTGATTTAAAAAGGTTCCTGAGGTCACAAGGAACCTCAGAATCGCATTAATTCCTTCATTTACTCATTAGAACCTCAGAATTGCATTAATTCCTTCATTTACTCATTAGAACTAAGGTTTATCAGTGAATTTGATTCTTGCAGTATTTAAGTTATTTAAAGCTTAGGACTTGTTTTCCCACTCAATTGAGTGGTCAAAACAAGTCAACAGTAAATTGTGATCATAAATATATAGTTAATTAAAGGTTTTAACTACTCCTGAGCCACCATTGACAGTGAGCTCAAAAGCTTAATTATAAATTGGGCATTTAGATTATAGGTGGTAATTATACAAATTAAAGTGTGGATTAGGATCCTTAGATTGTGAATAGGTGATGAAGGACCCTATGAAGGTGAATCTAAGCTCAGTTACTGTTGCCATGGACAACGATAGTAGCTGTGAAGGTGAATGTGAATTAGGCGAAACAGTGATCAATTAAGTGTTTTAATGGATTAGAAATGGTTGTGAAGGTTAAAGGAAGGTGGACAAAGAATTTAAAAGACGAAATTAAAGCTCTGGCAAGCTCAAGGAGCTCTCTGGAGTCGAAGAAGATGAACATTAAATTCTAAAATTACAACTAAGCTACCTAACTAACTACCTACCTAAACTACCCTACTCCTACTCCTAATCTACTATTACCTGGACGAAGGGGTCAACAACTTTCCACCGAAGGTTCATAGCGGACGACGAAATCAGAGGGTTTAAGAAGAAGATCTCCGGCGGGCGAAAATGGATGGAGTAGAGGATCTCCTTGGTCGTTGCCTGTGTCCAGAGATGCAGCTGACCTCGGCGGATCTCCTCAGCTAATCAAGATGGATGGAGGAAGTCGGAGAGTGGTGTGGAAGGTCTCTGGAGTTTTGGAGAGAATAACCTATCGAAGTTGGCTGCAGTGAAGAAGAGGGAAGGGAGCCAACTTGAGAGAAATCGGAGGGGTGAGGGGGTATTTATAGTGGATGGCAACGAAGAAGACGGTGGAGTCTGGACAAAGAAGAAGCTTGGGGAGCTTAACCTCCAGCATTGTCTCCAACGATGGTGAGGTTAACTCCCACCAGAAATTAGGATTTTCGAGTAATCTTGATCGATGGATGAAGATGGAGTGGTGAGTGCAAGCTCCAAGAACTTGGAAGAGGAAGGATGATGTCGGCAGGGCGGTGATCACGCGGTGGAGTCGCTCTCCGTTGTCAGCCGTCCACTCGGCTGGAGAAGAAGAAGAAGACAAGAGGGTCCTAAATGTAGTGAAACTTAAGGATCTATATGAAAATTAAGGACCTGATTGCAATGAATAGTAAGGACCTAAATGTAAACCTAGGTTTTAAAGGTTTACTTTAACTTAAATCTTTTTCAACTTTTTATATATGCTAATAAATAAGGTAACTATTATGTTTACACCTTGAATTTACATTTTTGATCTTTTTATGTTAATTTATTAGATTAAGTAAAATTACTTAAGTTATAATATACTTATGTATTCATTATGTTTAAATTACTCAACTTATTAATTAAGGAAATGATTAATAAGATCTCGAGTCCAATTATTAATTAAATTGTTAATAATATTAATTGAATGATAAAATATCACTTTTAACTTATTTTAAGGTCCTTTACTAAATATCCCTTATTTAATAATTAACCCTTATATATTCATAACCTTAGCTAATTAACTAGGAAGACTAGTTAATTAGGGGTAATTAGATATCATGATGAGCCTCTCATCAGCAGTTCATCCTGAGGACCAGGACAAAACAACTTTCACCACCCCTTCGGAACCTTTGCTTTCCGAAGGATGCCCTTTGGTCTTTGCAACACACCTGCGACTTTTCAAAGATGTATGCTTGCAATATTTTCTAACCTGGTAGGTGAATGCTTAGAAGTCTTTATGGATGACTTCTCTGCTTTTGGAGATTCTTTTGACCATTGTCTCAAGAACCTTGAAAGAACTCTCGAAAAATGCATAGAAGTCAATCTGGTCCTCAGTTGGGAAAAGAGTCATTTCATGGTCCAAGAAGGTAGTCTTGGGCCATGTTATTTCAAAATAAGGAATCGTGGTGGATAAAGCAAAAATATATGCTATATCTAAGCTCCCACCGCCCACTACTGTTAAACAAATCAGATCCTTTTTTGGTCATGTGGGTTTTTACCGTAGGTTCATACAAAATTTTTCCCAAATCTCCAAGCCCTTAAATCAGCTACTCACTAAAGACCAGCCATTTGATTTTAATGATAAATGCCTGGAGAGTTTTTTGAGGTTGAATAAAGAGGTTACTGA
Organism: Thalassia testudinum; assembly: GCA_037157565.1. Lineage (NCBI taxonomy): Eukaryota > Viridiplantae > Streptophyta > Magnoliopsida > Alismatales > Hydrocharitaceae > Thalassia > Thalassia testudinum. The sequence continues at coordinate 120,849,621 of JAZHRO010000014.1, read as the reverse complement.
GGCACCAATTTTATAGGGACCTGATTGGAATAGTCCCTTTGAATTAATGACAGATGCCTCAGATTTTGCTGTAGGGGCTATTCTAGGGCAAAGAATTGGCAAGAAGCCCGTTGTGATCTATTATGCTAGCAAAACTCTTGATGATGCACAACAGAATTACACGATTACTTAAAAGGAACTTCTTGCCATTGTATTTGCCTTAGAAAAATTTAGATCTTATCTTTTGGGGTCACATGTCACTGTATATACCGACCACTCAGCAATTAAATATTTGCTGACGAAGAAAGATGCGAAACCCCACCTTATCCGTTGGATTTTGCTGCTCTAGGAATTTGACCTGGAAATTAAGGATAAAGTGGGATCGCATAATGTAGTGGCCGACCATCTCTCTCATCTTATGACAAATGACATAATGACCCCACCAGATTAGTTCCCCGATGAAAGCATTTTAGCTGCTACGACCCTCCCTTTGTTTGCACCCATCTCAAGCTATTTAGCAACAGAACGAATCTCCGCTGATTGGCCAAAAACAAAATGGGATAAGTTCTTTGCTGATATTAAATACTATTTTTGGGAGGAGCCCGATCTTTTCCGCATTTGTGCCGATCAGGTCATTCAACAATGTGTACCTGATTCTGAAATCCATGATATTTAGACACATTGTCACTCAATGGCCTGTGGCGGACATTTTTCGGGTAAGAAAACTGCAGCTAAAATCCTTAATGCGGGATTCTATTGGCCCAGCTTGCACAAAGATGCTCATGACTTTGTTCGGTCCTATGTGTATTGCCAGAGCATCGGCAGCATGACTCAGAAGATATGATGCCCCTTAATCCTATTTTAGAGGTTGAAATTTTTGATGTTTGGGGCATCGACTTCATGGGACCGTTCATCAACTCTGGTGGGTATTTATATATACTAGTCGCAGTCAACTATGTTTCAAAATGGATAGAAGCAATACCTACCTGCACTAGTGATCACCGTGTGGTTGTCAAATTTCTTAAGAAAAATATTTTCTTAAGATTCAGCATTCCAAAAGCCATTATAAGTGACGGAGGCTCACATTTCACTCACTCACAATTCCGTCACCTTCTTTCTAAATATGGGGTTAATGATAAAATTTTCACACCTTATCACCACCAAACTAATGGCCAGGATGAAGTTTTTAACTGGGAAATTAAAAATATTTTACAAAAGACGGTTAGGCTCGACCGTAAAGATTGGTCCACCAAATTGGATGACGCTTTATGGGCCTACCGTACCGCTTTTAAAACTCCACTCGGCATGTCTCCCTTCCATCTGATTTTTGGAAAGGCATGCCATCTCCTAGTAGAACTAGAACATAGGGCTTTTTGGGCAATAAAACAACTCATCATAAATTTATCTGACACTGGTATCCATAGAAAATTACAATTAACTGAATTAGAAGAATTACGTAATTTTTCCTATGAAAATGCGAGGATTTATAAAGACAGAAGAAAGAAATTTCATGATAAATACATTGTTTGGAAACACTTTGACGTTAATCAACGCGTTTGGCTTTTTGATGCTAGATTACACCTTTTTCCTAGCAAATTAAAATCTAAATGGACCGGCCCCTTTATTGTCCATAAAACTTATCCATACGACGCTGTTGATCTTTTTGATCGAAAAATTAATTCGACATTTCAAGTCAACCACCAATGTTTAAAGCCCTATTTTGATCATACGCCAAGTCTTCCATCTGAATCTTTCGATTTCATTGAGCCAGGCACCTTTGTTCACTAGTGCAAACTACGCCGGCTGAATGGCGTAAAAGATAGCACCGGATGGGAGGTAACCCATCATTTTTTCCTGCTTTCCTTTTTTCTTCTTTTTCCAGGTTTTGACCATCCTAAACCTAACCGTTCTTCATTAAGGTGATCCCTTTTCCCTCCTAATGCATGAGGACATTGCATATATTAAGCATGGGGGGATGTTTTTAAAATTTGACGATCGATTTAGAATTTTCAAAACCTAAAAATGTGCATTTTCTTTAGTTATTTTATTTTCCTGCTTGCATACCCAAAAATATAAAAATGTTGAAAACTTTTTGAGGAAAAATTTTGAAATTGAGACTAAGGTCGAGAAACTCACTTTTGGTACAATGGGATTTAATCTTTAACAAACTAGGGATGAGGATGTGGATCTAATCATTAGAATTTCAGGGTCGATTTTTAGACTAGATCAGATATCCTTCTCTAAAATTCCACCTGAACTCATGATAGTTTAGGTGACTTGATCCTATTTTGTAATGTGGAAAGTATTTGACTTAGTTTTTTATTTAAAAATTTGCATGTCTTGAGGAACTTCTTGTGTCAATTTTCACACACAAGCCAGCACTTAAAAACAACTAAAAATTAGAAAAATCCCCTTGTTTGGACTTAGTAAAAGTCTGAAGCAGATCATTGGTTTGAGTCCCCACCACCGAGGCGGAAATGCCTCATTTGAGGATGCGATGTCAACATGTTACCGCCTCGGCACTGCTCCATATCTATATTTCATATCTTTAGATGGAGCATTAAAGCGCATTTTTGCAGCTCAAGTGTCTTGGACGGTGCTCTACCTATAGTGTCAGAGTAAGAGCTTGAGTTTGCTTGGAGTGCCCCTTTACACCTCATTATGTTTGGGGTTGTGAGCTCCTGGGTGGTGTCATGGATAGTGCTATCTTGAAGTATTGGTGCCAGAGCCCCCTCAAGGATTGGTAACGGGAATGATGATCTCGACACATCTGTTGTAAGACTAAGCTAAAAATAAGCATGGGGGAGAGAGAGAAAAAAATTTAAACCAAAAACATGCCCCTATAAATGTTGGCTTTTCACAAGCATGGACACAAGGTTTTAAAAGATTTTGTAAGTTGTGAATTAGATTCAAGAGCCAGAAAAATCCTAAAAACAAAAATTTCAAGTCATCTGAATTAACAAGGGGTTAATTTGTGAAATTTCTGGAGGATATATTGATCATGTTTTGTCTAATTGTTGGATCCAAAAAAAAATCCTGATGTTTATCCTTAACAAATCCTGTGCCTCCTGTGTTTAGATCAACCAAGGTCCCTTAATCTTTTTCTCCTCAAAAGTCGAAAAAATTAGATTTCCCAAAATTTTCATTTTTCAAAAAATTAAAGTTTCGCTAAGAGACTGGCAAAAGATAAGCATGGGGGGTGTGATAAGCAATAGTTTATCATCATTCTTATGCATTAAAACAAACCTAGCTCTTAGGATTTTGCTCCACAAACGGGTTTTTGGGCTACATTTAGGCATTAACTAGGATAGGCATGCATTGCATTTTTTCTTCTTGTTTTAATGTGTTTTTGTGAGTGTTAGGGATGAACAGATATACAGATCCCTAAAACCCTAGCACTCAAGAAGGCAAATGCTGAGGGAGGATCTCAGACTAGCTGGAACTCAGCTTGATCCAACTCACCACATCTGGAAATTAGCTCACTTGGATTAGGGTTAGCTCATCCTAAATCCATTCAGCTAATCTTAGTTGAATGGTAGCTTAAGAGAGCTCATCTTAGCTCACCCGAGCTCAGGTCAGCTCAAATCTAACTCAACTTAGTTGAGTCTATCTCATCTCAGCTCCCACTAGTTCACAGGGAGATCTAGCTAGCTCAGCTGAGTTGACTGGAGTTCATCCCAGCTCAGATCCAGCTACACTCAACTCCAGCCAGCTGAAGAAGATTTCATCCCAGCTTAGGAAGCTCAAGTTCAGCTCCTGGGGACCTAGCTTAGCTCAAGCTAATTGAGCTAAGCTACCTTAGCTGTCTCAACCAGCTCAATCCTCCCTGGGAGCACCAGACCTAGCTCACCTCAGCTTCATTCAACAGAAGCCAACTCACTTTAGCTTGGCTTAGCAGCTAGCAAAGAACTAGCAAGCTAAGCCAGCTAGAGTAGCCCCATGTTGACCTCTTCAATAGCTACCAACTCCAATTCAGCTCCTCTCCTCAAACCCTAAGCTCCACATACATATTCCTCTACTCTATAACTGGCTAAGCTAGCTTAGCTTAGTGAGCATCCACCTCCCTGGCACCAAAAATCTAACCCTAACTCCATCTACATAACCTACCACTCCAAGTCCACCCAAGCCTACTTAAGCTAGATCCACCTCTACTCAAGTTGGCACCACCTTCCTCACCACCCTTCACCCCTCAGTCACCACCAAAAGACACCTAGATGTTGGCACCAAAACCACCCTAACGACCTCCCTTTTTGGCCCCAACTTCAACTCCCATATCCACCCTACACATAACCCCTCCAAGCCATCTCCACCATCCACCTCAACCCTCTTCTAGAAGCCTAGAAGTTGGTGCCAACCCATGGCACCTCTCCATGGTTCGCGCCACTTTTAGGTGTCCCCTGGCCACCCATAACTACCCCCTTACACCCCTTAGGTGGTGCCAACTCTCCTTAGCCCTAGGATCACCTAACCACCTTCATCTTCCCATCTTAGCCCTCCATCTCAAGAGTCACCTTAACCCCTCATCCTACCCTATAAAAAGACCACCACCCACAACCTTACAATCCATCCTTGGCTAGCAAATTTCCTCTCATACTCTACCTAGAGCCCACGCCCAAGAGAGAAGAAGAAGAAGAAGATTAAAGGGATATTCTGTCCCCTTGGTGCCTTCCCCGCTTCCATTCTCTCTTGTGCCCACACTAGCCAAAGGAGGAGCCAGGAAATGAAGAACTTTTGAGGAGGTCTTGAAGGTGGTCCACGTCACCTTGGAGGAGAGCTTGAGGGTGGTGCACATCCACCCATGAAGGAGAGCATTGAAGGTGGTAGCTTCCACCTTGGAGGAGCATCTCAAGGAAGGAGAAGAAGGAGACCCTCTTTTCAAGCCAAGGAGCAGCTATGCTTAGAGCAAGAAGACTCCCTTCTTCACCATATTCTGCAAGAGGATTTGTGTTTCTTCTATTGCTTTTATATTTTCCATTTTTAGTAGAAGCATTCATCTACTTGTCTTTGTAAAAGAACACAAATTCTGCTAAATGAATTTTCCTTCTTTCTAATTTCCATTGCAATTGTTTATTTTTGTTCTAGCACTTGTTTCACCTCCACTTCCTAATTACTCTAGGCCTCCACTTTCTTAGAGTGAGCTTGGGGAGGGGATATATTTATCTCTTAAGTTTTAGCTTAGTAATTATAGGTGTTACTACTTTTCCGTCACAATTTGCATTTTGCCCTCATTATTTCAAAACTAAAAAAAAAATTACATACTTAAAATAGCAAAAAGAAAGTTGAGATTTATTTTCTAAGCAAGAGAGTTGATTTGCAAGCATCCCGCCTCCTTGGACAACCCTAGATACTCCCCTATCTAGGAATATAAATTTAAAAGCATATGCGAATTCGCGTGTTACAGCAACATTAAAAACCCAAATTACAAATCACGCCAAATTTCGCATTAGGTGATATTTTGTTTACTCCACCATTTTTCATGTCTTTATTTTTACAATGAGGACATTGCATCATTTTGGCATGGGGGGTTGGATAGTTTATCCTGAAATCATTCTGTTAACTCTGTAGAATTTCTTTTAGTTGTTTTAAAAAAAGAAAAGAAAAGAAAGAGAGAAAATGGAATTAGAAGAGAACTTAGGCTGTTAGGCATTATTAACTCTAGGAAATGATACGAGAGGACCTAAACTCTTAGACTCTTTAGGTCTTTGGGCTTAATTAGCCCAGGTGTCCACTCGAATGTGGACTTAGTCTTGAGTCCTTGCCAAATAATTTTAACTTAAACTGGTCAATAAATTGGGATGATAAGTATCAACCTCCCTCTGATTTGAGGGAACTTTAAGCCTAGGCATCTACACACTTTTGCACTGACTCACTTTTCGATGATTTCTTCGGAAATTGGGTAGCTAATGAACTATCTAGGGTGGTATGGCTTGCAAGTTGTCGGTGGTAATAGCTCATTGGCTAGTGTCTAGAGCCTAGCCACAAGACCATTTTCGTCGTACTGCTTTTAGGTAAATCTTATATAAGGGAAGCCACCTACTTGAAAAAAAAAGAAAAAGAAAAAGAAAAAAAATATAGGAAAAGGAGAAAAAAACTAAAAACAAATAAAACAATACTTCACCGCACGAGTATGGCTGGCATGTTGCCGTGGGTAATAGCCCTTGGCTGGTTGTCCAGAGCCCAACTCACAAAAATGCACAATAATTCCCAAAACACTTAGGGAAGAAGCAGGGAAGTGGAATAAACCAGGGAGATATGCACTGGGTTGGCCCTTGTGTTGACCCCATAAATAAAAGAAATAGGGAGAAAGCTTCTATTCGAAAAGATAAACTCTAGGCAAGGTCACCTGGGGTTGTAGAAACCGGAAGTTCGTTTTAACGATCGCGCAGTGAGTATTTCACTCTTTTCACTAGATGCTTAGCACTTAGAGTCCTTTTTGCATCTTGGGTGGGTTGGGTTGTTGTAAAAAGTTATCCCGAAACTCTTAAACTCCAAAAGTACAAAAAAAATTAAAAAAGAAGAAAAACAAAAAAAATGTATCTTCTCTTTTCAAATAAGGCGAGGACTTGGGCGGTCTGCATTCTGGCAGACACTTGGGTACTGTTGGGTCTTCGTAATTTAGGACCTTAGTTGAAATTTTCTATTGTTAATAAACAACTTAGGACTAAGCGATCGAGTGTAATTCTATTTTTATACATAGCATGTAGTTTAATTTTGCTAGGGACTACCAAAAGATAAGCATGAGGGTATGATGTAGACACAATTATTGAGGGTAAATTGCCTATTCATGCATGTTCCTAGGCTTAGATTTTCATTTCATATTTTAAATATTGCATAGCATGCATCATTCTGCATTTAGAGTAGTTGTATATAATTTAGATTAATTGTGTACTTTTTGTGGTTAGGAGAGAAGGATATTTATTTCAGAGCCTTGGATTGACAATTTGACTATACAGATCTAATGAAGACTATGATTAGAGTCCAACACCTCCAAAATCGCCTCGATCAGAGTCCCGTAGCACCATATGCAATCCAAGGAAGATTAATGGCTGAGAGACTAGGTGACACAATCCAGAGTGTCAAACAACAAATCCAACCATACAGATGGATTCCGGTTGACTATCATAGCCCAATGGGATGAAAATTGACTCAATCCAACCTCTATAACATCCCCTATAAAGGAAAGAAGATGGATGACCCAGATTGCGCCACGTAGCACAACCTAGGTAGCCCATGCGCACGCACGCATACAGTAGCAGCAGTGGCACATATCGTGCGTGTGCGTGCAACTAGGGCGCGTACAGCACACGCTAGTGGTGCGACAGCAGGTGCACATGAGTGGGATCTTCAGTGACGTTTGCGGCAGATCTTTAGCTACGTTTATGACCATCACTAAATTTCCTGTATACGAATTTGATTCTTTCCTCCACTATAAAAGGACCCCTACCACTCCCATTTTTCTTCATCTCTTCCTTTCTTCCTCTCACCACCTCCAAGGCTCTAGAGAGAGCTTGTCCCAAGCCCGAAATGCTCCTCTAGAGTAGAAAACCAAATATTTTTCCCACCTCTCATCCCCATTCATGGAGCATCTCGTGGCCATCCTCTCACTGCCCTTTGGGAAGAAGATCCTCGCTGCGACGCCATCCTACCCCACCCTCCGTTCTCCAGCTCTGTCCTCCTTTGTCCCTCTCCTCACCACCTTCCTCCAGGCGACGTCAGAGCGAGTTGTCCTCCAAGCAACCGTCGAGGGGGATTTTCTCATCTCCATCTATCTTTACTACTTTCTAGTGTAGTTTTTCCCATTTTCTTAGTTGTAGAAAACATTAGATTCAGAAATATATGTGATTGTTCCTCTCTCTCTCTTTTCTTTTTATTTTGCAAGTAGATTAGCTAGATTTCATCGGCCTAATCTCTTGCCTTATTAAAAATACCAAAAACATTAGAAAAGACAAAAGTGACAAAAACAAATAAAAGCGAAGTGTAGATTTTTATAAAACCAAACGTTCACCTCCCCGTGTTTGACCTGGGACTCACTTTTTGAGTTTCGGTTATAAATTTTATCTGATAGACAAGTTTTGCGAGCTATGATGTCGAGTCCTCCAAACACGTAATTTTAATTCGCAAAACGTGCCTCGATCATGGACACTTAATGCTATAGGAATCAATATCTTTATCGATGCAAACCCTTCTATCTTGCTTTGTGACAGTGGTATTAACATTTGCCAGAGTGATTTGATACTTTAACGAGGGGGACACCCCTTAAAGGAATTCAACGATAGCTAAGAGGCACTGCTAACACATCACCTCAAAGGAAGGGTTTTCCCTACTTGCATCCCTTGGTTCCATCCTTGGAGTACCTTTTTACTTGAACATTTGAGAATATCATTGCAACAAGATGGACGTCTTCAGGGCACTGGAAGGTCAATTTAGGGTGCGTAATTGATTGACAACTTGATTGGTCACCCAAAAAGGACTAAAAGTAACCTCAACCTCCTTAACAGACATTGACCAAGAATCTCAAGTGCCTCATTTCTCTTATACCACTTATGTGGGAATGGAAAAACACTGCCTTGACCCTATTTTGCCAAGCTGGAGAGTTGGAAGAGGACTTAAAGTACTTCAAATCAATAAAAGACCTGTTGCCTTGTGTTTGATTGGTGTATGCTTGGTAGGCGCTCTCTTAGAAGGAGCCTTGTTTTCAACCCAGAACCTAAGAGAATTACTAGAAAAGCCAACCAAGAAAGAAGAAAAATGGCAAAGGAAAGACCTGAAGAAGAGGTTAGGGTTAGTGACAACCAAAGAACCTTAAGAGACTATTTTCTTCCTACCACTAACCAGGCCCTACCTATCTGGAGACCTGGAGTGGATAATCCTTATGAGATCAAGAGTAGCACCATATCTTTGCTCCCCGATTTCTATCTTACTGCTAGGGAGGATCCCTACAAGTATCTTGAAGAATTCACGGAGGTCTGTTCTATGGTATAGCTCCAAGGTTTTATTGATGAAGCCCTGATGAGAACTCTATTTCCTTTCTCCCTAAAGGATAAGGCCAAGCACTGGTATCATACCCTTAATGAAAGGGTAAATGACTGGGCTACCCTTAAGGGAGAATTCCTGAAAAAGTACTTTCCTATGAGTAAGACCAATCATTATAGAAGAAAGATTATGGGTTTTACTCAATAGGAAGGGGAGCACTTTCACGAAACATGGGAGCAATTCAATGACCTCCTTAGGTTATGCCCCCACCATCAGGTGCCAAGATGGCAATTGGTCGAGGGGTTCTACAACGGATTATCTGAAAGGCATAGGCAAACCATCGATGCAACCTATGCAGGAACCTTCATGACCAAAACTGAGGATGAAGCCTGGGCATTATTTGAAACATTAAGTGATAACTCCATACATATGTCCTCTACTTATCAAGAAAGAAAACCATCAATCTTGTAGAGGAAGATAGAGCCCCATGAAGCCGGGACTATTTAGGATTTGGCTTATCAGATTCAATTGTTGAACAAAATTTTGATAGGCTTTTAGCAAATCATGGCATGAACACGCAAGCAGCCTCTATCATTTAAGCTTTAAGTGAATGCTCCATTTGCCAAAGCACTATGAATGCCACTGTGGACTGCCACATTGTAAATCCATTCCTTGAGTTGATTCAGGTCGATCTGAACGTAGCCCAAGGTTTTCGACCACCTCCTCATAATAACCCATATTCCAATACCTATAATCTGGGGTGGTGGAACCATCCAAACTTTTCATGGAAGCAAGGTGATGCTTCCAACTCAAGGAATGCAAAACCCCAACCTCCCCAACCCGTATACTAGCCATCCTATACAAACCCTCCTCAAAATAAGCCTTTTAAGATGGATGAACGGAAAGCCATGATGAAAGGGATGCAAGAGCATCAGAATATGGTCATCCAATCTCAAAATAAGATGATCACTGATATGCAATCCCAAATTGGTCATCTTAGTGAGGCAGTTAGGCAGCGAGATCCAGGGAAGTTGCCTAGATCTTCTGAGGAGAACCCGAAGGGTAAGGGGGTCATGTTCATGGAGCATGCTCAAGATGTGACCTTGCCGAGCAGTAGAAAGAAATTCGACAAACCTGATAGCACTCCTACGGTCACCTCTTAGAATTCCCCTCCTACACTGAACTTGACTTGCAACCTCATGGAGGAAGAGCCACACTGCTCCCCCTCACTTGAAATCACCCACCCAGAGGATGTCGTCATTCCACCACCCCTTTCCCGACATGACAACCCCTCTACCCAGAAGCCGAGGGTGCCCTATCCTGAGCGCCATCCACTCCTGGGGAATCTTCTATTAGCTCATCTAGAGCCAAGGATAGGACAGAAGAGATTATGGACACTTTCAGGCAAGTCACATCAACCTTCCTTTATTGGATGCTATTAAATAGATCCTATCCTATTCCAAGTTTCTGAAGGACCTATGTCCCAAGAAGCGTCGATCTAGGAGATAGGTCCAAGCTAAGGTCATCTTGCTTGACCATTGTAGCTCGGTGCTCCAACATGGAACACCTCCCAAGATGAAAGACCTAGAAGGCCCTGTATATTTTAGTGGCTATAGATAACCAACACATTGACGAGGCTCTACTTCGATCTAGGTGCGAGGGTGAACATTTTACCAAGCTCTGTCTACGACCTTTTGGGAGGAGGCAATTTAAAGCGTAGTCCAGTCATCCTCCAAGTCACAGACAGATCGCTTAGGACATACACAAGGCTTGCTGGAAGATGTCCTGGTGAGAGTGGAGGACTTCTTCTTCCCTGTTGACTTTCTCGTGTTAGATATTGACCCATCTAATAATCCCACCAAGCCATCCATTATTCTGGGATGCCCCTTCTTGGCCACAGCCAATGCCTCTATCAATTGTAGATCAGGGGCACTTAAAATGGGCTTTAGGAACAAGAAGATCCGATTGAATGTTTTTGATCCCTACAAGCAATCCTGATTTGAAGAGTGTTCTTAGATTGAGATGGTTGATGAAATCATTGAGGAGACTACTCTAGCACTCTTATGTAAAGATCCCATTCAAATGGTCATATCTAAGGACCATCCTCCGAGTATTGAAGAGAATGAAGGGGATATGCCTGAATTGGAAGAGTTGTTGGGAGTACACACAGTCTCTGTCCCCACCTTGGACCCTGAAAGTAGATCTGCTACCTAAGGCGGGGACATCTCAACTTATACCCTCAATCCATAAGGCTCCTGAGTTGGAGCTGAAACCCCTCCTGAGCACATTGAATTATGCTTTCCTTGGCTCTAACGACACGCTCCCTATTATTATCTCATCTGGATTATTTGAATCGCAGGAAGGAGCTTTGTTCGAGTGTTTACAAAGGCACAAGGGAGCTATTGCTTGGTCGATAGCTGATATTAAGGGTGTTGACCCCTCCTTTTGCATGCATCATATATACACAGACGAGTCCATGAAACCCTTTTGAGACATGCAGAGAAGGCTCAACCCCAATATACAGGAGGTTGTCAAAGGAGATTCTGAAATGGCTGGATGCAGGAATTATATATCCCATTTCAGACAGTAAATGGGTCAGCCCAATACATGTGGTGCCCAAAAAGGCAGGAATCACTATAGAAGAAAACGACCAAGGGGAGTTGGTGACCACTAGGCCCTCAACTGGCTGGAGGGTCTACATTGATTATCGCCATTTGAATATGGCTACCCAGAAAGACCATTTCCCCTTGCCATTTATCGATCAGATTTTGGAATGTCTAGCGGGGAACAAGTACTTCTATTTCCTTGATGGGTACTCTTGGTATAATCAGATAGCCATCTTCCCTGACGATCAGGAGCGTACCACCTTCACGAGTTTGTATGGAACATTTGAGTTCTGCCGAATGCCATTTGGGTTATGTAATGCTCCTACCTCATTCCAATGATGTATGATGGCTATCTTTTGTGACGTGATTGATGAGTTTGTAGAGATCTTCATGGATGATTTCTCCATTTACGGCCCATCATTTGACCTATGCCTTTCACTCCTTGATAAAGTCTTAACCCATTGCGAAGAGGCAAAGCTAGTGCTTAGCTGGGAGAAGAGCCACTTTATGGTCCAGCAGGGCATTATTTTGGGGCATGTAGTCTTTGAGAGAGGATTAAAGGTGGATACTGCCAAAATCGATTCCATCTCCAAACTTCCACCGCCTACCAATGTTCGTCAAGTTAGATATTTTCTTGGCCATGATGGATTCTATAGGCGCTTCATTAGAGAATTCAATAAAATCTCTAAGCCACTCTATGACCTGTTAGCAAAGGATGTTTCCCTCAATTTTGATGACAGATGTGGCGAGTCTTTCCAAGTCTTGAAGAAAGCCCTTATTACCGCGCTGATTCTCCAAGCACCAAATTGGGTCCTCCTATTTGAGCTGATGTGCGATGCTTCTGATTTCGTAGTGGGAGTAGTCTTCGGTCAAACGGTTGATGGCAAACTTCATGTTTTGCATTATACCAGCAAGGCCCTTACGTATCCTTAGCAAAACTACACGGTTACTGAAAAAGAACTTCTTGCTGTAGTATTTGCTTTAGAAAAGTTTCGATCTTATTTATTGGGATCCAAGGTTGTGGTGTTCACCGATCATTCTGCTTTAAAGCACCTTCTTGCAAAGAATGACACCAAACCTCATTTGATTCGTTAGATTCTGCTACTTCAGGAGTTTGACCTGGAAATTAAAGATAAGAAATGAGTTGAAAATGTGGTAGCAGATCATCTATCCAGGATCCCTATTGAGGCATCAACCCATGCTGGCGATATCCAAGAGACTTTTCCTGATGAGTCTCTAATGACTAGGAGGCCAAAACTCCTTGGTTCGCTGATATAGTGAACTATCTGGTCACGGGCATAACCCCTAGTACTTGGGACAAGCAGAAGCAAGGCAGGTTTCTTACTGACGCTAAATTTTATCACCAGGAGGAACTCGAGCTTTCTAGAATAGGCCCTGACCAGTTGTTCCGCCGTTGCGTCCCTGACAAAGAACAAAGGAGTGTTCTGAGTTTCTGCCATGACCTCCATTGTGGAGTGCATTTTTGTGGGAAAAAGACTACCTATAAGGTTCTTCAGTCTGGCTTCTAGTGCCTCACATTATTTAGAGATGCACAAATATATGTGGCCTTATGTCTATGTTTCCAGCAGATGGGAACCATCGTAAAAAGGGATGAGATGCCTTAACAACCTATTCTCCCCATTGAGATCTTTGATATTTGGGGCATCGACTTCGTGGGTACCTTTCCGGTGTCCTTTGGATATGAGCACATCCTTGTGGTCATGGACTATGTATCAAAATGGATAAAAGCAAAACCCACGTGGACTAATGACCATTCCGTGGTCTAGGATTTTGTTAGGGCTAATATCATTTCTCGATACGAGTGCCCAAGGACCATCATAAGTGATGGAGGACCTCACTTTAAGAATGTGCACTTCACAAGACTACTCCAAAATTTGGGAGTCAACCACATGATGCCACACCTTACCATCCCCAAACGAGTGGACAAGTTGAAGTGTCTAATAGGGAGATTAAACAAATTCTGGAAAAAACTATTAGGCCCGACTGTAAGGATTAGTCGAAAAAATTTAATGATGCTCTGTGGGCCTATAAAATAGCATATAAAACTCCCTTGGGCATGTCTCCTATCCGTCTTGTCTACGGAAAAGTGTGTCACCTTCCCGTTGAAATTCAACACAAAGCTTATTGGGCTATTAAACATGTTAACTTAAATATAGAGAAAATGGGAAAGGCATGCATGCTGGAGTTAAGTGAGCTTGAGGAGCTTCGCAATGAAGCATACAAAACCTCCAAGCTTACAAGCAACGTATAAAGGTCTTCCATGATAAGCACATCGTTGGAAAGACCATTGAGCCCAACTAGTGGTTCTGGCTTTTCAATTCCAGAATTAAATTATTTCCTGGAAAGCTCAAGTCTCGCTAGGATGGGTCATATGTTATTAATGCCTTCCCTCATGGAGTAGATGAAATTCAAAATCCTAGTTCTGGTGAGAGCTTTAAGGTAAATGGCCAACGACTTAAACCATATGTTACTCTTTCAAATGACCAAGTTTTGGATGCACTCCAGCTTGAGGAGCCTTAGCTCCTTCCACTCTACTCCTCAGGTGAAATTCTTCTATGTCTTTATTTTTCCAATGAGGACATTGTCAATCTTAGGCATGGAGGGTATAACCTGAGGTTGTTTATATCATTTCCAAATATTTGCATGCATTTAGGATAGGTGCATTAGTAAAAAAAAAATCCATTTTATTTTCTTGAGCTGATGTGGTTAGTCCCTAACAAAATATTTTTATATAGGAGATGTCATTGACGATTTTCTTCTTAAATTGTTTCTTAAGTTTAGAATATAGTACATTTACTTCACTTGCACGTAGACTAGGTAATGAATCTTCGAAGAAAACTAATAAATAATTTTAATCTGCTGAATCCTTGGACAGTTATTAAGGAATTAGGCAAATTATCTTCTATTTGATCCACCTAATATTTGTAAGGAGAAAGCAGAGAGACTACTGGTGCGCTAAGTCTAGTACAAGGACTCTTAAGTTTGGGATAATTAGATGATGATACTTCAAAGTTAGGCATAGTTTTCACTTTCTGTTCCTGCGTGCGAACATTGTGTGAATTCCTGAGTCACTAAATAAGATAGATACATAGAGATTGAGTTCTAATAAAACTATGACTATGGTGGATGGTTACGACCATCCTTCATAGAGTCCTCAGCTGAAGGAGGGTAGTAGTGTCAAAGGTCAGAAATATGCTTGCCCTATCCATTCCTTCCCAATGTTGAGTGTGGGCACTTCTACCAAATAAGCCACACAATATCCTCTTGAACAACATCTTTAAAAAAATGCCTCATGAATAAAGTTTGCATCGTGTTGTTATCTTAGAAAAAAAATAAAAAAAGCGAAAAAGATATATATATAACACAAAGAAAAGAGAGAAGAAAAAAAAATGTTCAAGTTTATAGCTTTGTCTTCGTGTCATTTTTCATGATATGTCGATGTCTTTGAGGTAACAAAAATACCATTTACGATCCACCAAATATGACCCATACTTACCTTTTAGTATTTCTGATCGCCTGAATAGTAGCTGAGGACTTCTAAGTTAGTTGTAGGGTTATTAGAATTCTAATTAAAACTGTGAATGCCATGTGAGGCCACCAAACATTGAGTACATTTACAGAATCTGATGAGATATGAGCCCTCAGAAAAAAAGAGTGAGTGCAAAGGAACATTAAGAGTGCACATTTTTGTTTAGCCTTTCTCTTGGTTGTCTTATTTGGAGAGATTTAGAGTCTGTAGTACTAGACTACATGTAACACCAGATGAGGTAAGTCACCAAATATGAATCCATTTCACTCAATATCTCCTACCTAAGCCAAAAAGCTGGGGCCAAATTATAGGTTATTTCCTGCTTTATCCCCGAGGGAAGAAGTTGCCTATCCTAATGGAACTTTTACTAAGGGTTAAGTACGAACTTCACATGTAAGTTGATTTTTATTTGGATCCATTTCCTAGGCTACCATCACTTCATTTTCATAGGTGTCTGGATTTCTAAATTTTTGGAATAAGGAAGAAATCTTTTGTCACTCCCATGATAGCATCATACACCTTGCATTCATTTTTTCATTTTTTTGCTTGGGGCTAGCAAAACTTAGGCATGCGGGTATTTGATGAGTCCAATTTATTAGAAAATTAATTAGCTTAAGTACATTTCAAACATGCCTCATTAGATTGTAATCAGAACTAAGTGTTAGTTTATCATAATTAGAAAATATTTTTTTAGGACTTGATACACTTATGTTTATGCAGGGTCATATGTTCAAAATTTCCAAATCCTGATCGCCTCTTCACCGCCAATAGGACGCTAATCCTCACCAGCCTTAACTGACGGCCAACCCAAGTCAGTCGTGCATCTTGCAATAGCAGTCTCTCTGAGCTAGTTGGCAACGCCTCATCGCAGTTGTTGGAGGAGATCTCGCGTGGAATAAATCGAACGAGGGAGAGTCGGGGGAACATCTATTAAGAAGCCCGCGCGTAGGAGGGAGGAGGAGGAGGGCTTACACTATGAATCTGACGGACACCATGGACAATCAAGTTCTTTGACCTCACCTCCATCTTTGCTCATGCACGCAGTGACAGTGCGTGCATGCCACCGCCCCTCACCGTGTGATTGCCACTGCCACGACTCCTCCAAACAACACCGTCACCCCCTAGTCCATCATTGTTGTATCGGCAAACTCAACGGCAATTGACCCCACTCCACGTGCTACACGCATATGCCCTCATCGGCTTCTTCTCCCTTGCCACCCTGCCACCACATGTGGCCTCTACGCAACCAACAGCAGCATCCATTGTGTGTAGCAGCCTCGCGTAGCCTTGCACCATCAGCCGCAGTAGCCAACCTCGTCGTGTGAAGCCTTAGCGTGCAACTGTGTGACCCTTGTGTGCATGACCTCGCGCACAACGCCATCCACATAGCAACAGCCCGCACGCCGTTGCGTGCACCATCCAGTAGCAGGCTGGCGTCCCTCCTCTCCTCCACCATTCTTCTTCTTCAACCTCTGTCAACAGAGAGGAACCCACCACCGATGTTCAACCACCTCCACACGGCTACCAACACTGACCACCGTTCTCCATGCTGTCGACTCCCACCCGCTCACCTCAACGCCACAACTTTGACCACGCCACCAGAGTTGACGGAAACAACCCAAGCACATCGGTGGGAATCCTAACTGCCGGCGGCTCTCTCCTCTCCGGCCTCCGACCGTCTCCCTCCACGTCATCAACATCGACGCGAAGCTCTCGTCCACCTCAACATTCGTTGAGCTCCTCGTCCCTCGCCATCAGCTCTTCTTCACGCACGCATGATGTGTTCTCCCTCAACTTAGTTACTTAAGTTAATTTTACTTAATTATTAGTAGAGAAAAGTCACTTAGGTTAACTCAAAGTTGTGTCATTTAGTAGTATAGGGTCGAATTAACCTAACATTTTAGAATTTTTTTTAACTGGTTGAGTCCAGGTCGATCGCTGGGAGGTATAATTCATTCTAAATTCACTAATTAACTTTATTTTCCTTATAAGTATAGGAGGTATAGTTAAGTTCATTATAGGAACATGAATTTTGCAAAAATTGATTTAAGTTTGAAGTAACATGCGAAATCCCATATGAAATCTCATTTTCAATATTTAAAAACATGTAAATTCTCTATTTATTTTAAATGATTTAAGGAAAGTAAGAGTTTATCTAATCAATACATGCCTTAATACAACAATTAAGAGCGAAAAGAAATTAAAATATAACAAGAAAATCAATTTCTTTTCCTTTTATTCTTCATCCTCTCTCTCTTTTCTCTTCTTCTCTTTATCTTCTTTACCTTTTATTTCTTTATCCTTTATTTTTCTCTCTCTTTCGAGCTTCTTTCTTTTCTTCTCTTCTGCTCCTGCCTTCTTCTCCCTTAGCCTTCTGTTGCTTCTCTTTCTCCTTCCAAATCCTTCTTTCTTTCTTCATCTCTTTTCCTTGTTTTCTTTTACCTTTCCTTAGCTTCTTCAATACTTAGCCTCTCAGCACAACACCTGCTCTTCCTTAGCTTTCAACTGAACCAAGTTTTTCCTTTAACCAAAAATTGTTTTAAGGTTTGCGGCGAGGTCCTTTTGTGGATACACAACATCTTGAGATCAGGATGGGACCAGATCCTACTCGGTCCTCTCCTGATTTGAGTTATCGATTTTTTTTTTTTTTTTCTCGAGATGAATCGGCCCAGCGCCTCCCAGGCCTCGCCCTCCCAAGGCCACATCGCACAACGCCCACTCGAGCGCACACCTGCAGGCACACATGCCCGCACACACACACGCTATGCTCAGAATCAATGTTCTTTCGGTAACTGTGCACCGAGCGCTAACGACTGAAGGGCGTATACAACAAATTTGTTTTACTCCTAGGCGGCTGTTCAGATCTACCTGAGGTGGGACTATCTTATCCCTCCCAGATCGAACTTCAAGCATCAATTCGTAACAGCTCAGAGCTCCATTTCAATCAAATAAAAGCTTGTTGGAAAGCTCTTGAGTTACTTTACAAAATTGATGTGTCAATTTAATGTGAAAGGGAAGTTATGCTCTTCGATTTGAAGGGAAAAATTATGGGTTTCTATGGGTAAAATACTGCCTGGAAGTGGAATGAGAGTTAATAGAGTCCATAGCTGAACTTTCTCTCTTAGCTAAGGCTCTAAATGGGTTCTACAGGTATTTTCGCAGCTGCTAGTGTGGTTTTTGAGCTTTTGAAGCTTCAGGAAACTGTAGAGAAGCTTGAAGCTACTCTGAAAGCTTTAGAGAAAGGATTCAGACATAAGAAAGGTGTAACAGATAGCTAAGATCATATCTAATTGATTTAAATAGATTCTAAGGGATGTAACAAACTCATTTGGGCAGGATTCATGATCAAATCTCATTAGAAACCCACAGTCAATAGTTTGGGTTCGAAAATAACCCAAACTGACAAGTTTGAAATTCCAACAAAATAAACCCACATAACTCAATCTAATCACTCTAAAGTCATTTAACAAAATCTCAGGAACAACTTAAATTCCTCAAATCATCTGATTGAGATCAGAATTGAAATCTCCATCTCAGGTTTGACTATTAGGCTTGAAAATTGACTTTCTGATTTAAGCCTTTTTACAAGGAATTAAAGCCTAGAGTAGGATCTCTTCATCCTCAGGAACTCATTCAACCTTTTAAACATATGTTTTAACCCTAGAAATTAGGGTTCCAGGATCATTGATTAGCCCATATTTGTGGGCTATTTAAGTATTTAAGTGTCTAGACATTAAGTTAATTTTAACATTTAGATAGCATACATTAGGATGTAGATCAATTAATTCATATTTTTTAGCTTAAGTGCATAATTCATGCATTTAGAATTAACCTAGGGTTGCATACATTTAATTAGTTAATTAATTAGGTGTACTATTTTAATTAACATAGAAGTTAAGGAGTTATGTATAAATAACCCTAATTATTTTATTCCTTTTCTTCTTCTTCTCCTTTACAGGTAACTCCTCCGTCTTTGCCTCCTCTTCCTGCACATCACATTGATTCTACAATAGTTTTTGAATTTCAAATCTTAGCCATGGCTACAAAAGAGGAGGGGCTGCCGTTTAAAGGGAGGCTACCACCCCTTTATTCCTCACTGTGCTTAGAGGACCTTAGTCCTCATCCATTCCATACCACCGGCCTCCCACCGCGGCAGTACGACTCCACCATCGTGGGCGTGTGGGGTGATAGTCCACACCTCCAAGAGTCTCTGCAACTCCTCACATCAGCCAGCAACCCACGCTAGCCACCACGCTCGTGCCTTCACCTCCAGCGCACCCACCTCCGGCGCACACGCTAACATCGCGCACCATCTGCCCACCGCATGCCATCTGTCCACCGCTCACCATCTGCCCACCATGCCTTCACCTTCACCATGCCCGCGTGCCCTTATGGCTTGCAGAGCGCAATTAAGCAGTGACTGTAACCCCCCAGCTCCCACACTTTAGCGCTCCTCGTGCCTCCCTGCAGCACCTGTAGCCGGTGCCATCAGACTCCACCATGTGCCCTTTCCAAGCATGCGTTCTCCAACATACCCACGCCCGCGCGCCATTTGCCCTGCACGTGTCCTCCAGCAGCGTCTTCACCCCACGCGCCTACGCCCGTTCGCCTTCACCACGCCCGCTTCAGAACACTCCAGCACCTCCCTACCAACGTGCAGCCGGTGCCAACAGAACCCCCCACGCGCGTCTTTGCGCCCGCAGAGCACTGCTACTCCACGCGCCCACACCCCGCGTGCATCTGCAGCGCCTGCAATGCTTGCACGCTGCCCTCCTTGCACCTGCACCATGTGTGGCCAGCAACAGCATCCTCCATCACCGCCACTTCTTTCCTCCAACAGGCCAGCTCCGACCACCATCCATCCAGCTGCCACCACCATCAAGTGTGGATTGGAGAGGGCTACCTCCAGCCGCCAACTCGCCGTCCATCTCTCCTTCATCCGTGCACAAGCTCACCCGAATGCTAATCCCCTGTTTCAACCTCAATTAATAATTACATTTCATGCCATTTCCACGAAAATGAATTTTGATTTATGATTATTTTATTGTGGTGAATTTATGCCTTAATGCTCATGCTTCTAGATAGTTGTTAAACCTTATTATTCATCTCTATGTGCATTGAATTTAATTTTGAATGACATTTTCGTATGCATGCAAGTGAATAGTACATGGCATACCTTTGCACATGAATAATTTTCTGACATAAAAATTACATTCACACCCCTTGACTTGTCCATAAATTTAAGGTTTATTTTCAGAGCTACACAGGCATTGTTTGATCTGGTGAATAGTTTAGAGAACTTGATTTTGACCTAATTGCGAGTTTTGCCTCCTTGTGGACACAACTCGCTCTCTTATGAGTGGTTTAATTTTAATTTTTTTTTGTTAAGCGGTTTTCCACCACTTTGATCCTACAACGACAAATCATCTTAATACATTATTCGAAAGCAAAAATTGACTTATCACTCATCGCTTGAACTCTAAGAATGCTTTGTTCGACAGAGAGAATGGGAGGTTACTACACTAATTTGAGGATATGAATATCTTCAGTGCATGTCACTGAAGCTTATGGACACCTTAAGTATGGCAATTGATCTTCTGTACAAGCTTCTCCAACTCCACCAGAGTTGGAGAAGATGAAACCTTAACCTAAACTCCAGTTGTTAAAATCTCAAATAAACATCCTCAAACTAAACAGTGATCAAAGTTAAGTCAATCTGGAGCTTCTTATCAATTCCTACAGGCTGAAGAGTGAATTCCACTCGCCGGAGCTCCACTGAGTCTAGTAAAAGAGAAAAATTATACACAGAGTGAAAATTTGTGCCATTTTCGACTTGAAAAGGTTCCTGAGGTTACAAGGAACCTCAGGATCGCATTAAATTCCTCATTATCCAATTATATGTAAGATTTGATAGTGAATCCATTTTGAATGAAAATTGAGTTGGTTGAGGCATGGGACTTGATCTTCCACTCAGATGAGTGGTTGAGACAAGTCAAAACAGAAGTACAATGATAAATATATAAATAATTTATAATTTAAACTACTCCTGAGCCGCCACTGACAGCGAGCTCAGGAACTTAATTAAAATTGGGCATTTAAGTTATATACAATAATTAATCAAATTAAAGTGATAAGTAGGATCCTTTAATGATGAGTAAGTGATGGAAGATTCATTGGATGTGAATATAAGCCAGTTACTGCTGCCATTGGCAGCAACAGTAACTGTTGAAGGTGTTAGTGATTTAGGCGGTTTAGTGTTCAAATTAGTAATTAATGGTGATAGAAGTGATCAAGGAAGATGTAAGAAGGTGATCAGCGGATTTAAAAGACCAAATCAAGGCTCTAGTAAGCTCAAGGAACTTGCTGGAGTCGAAGAAGATGAACTTTGAAACTTGTCGTTAAACTAAACTAACTACCTAATTTTTTTGAGAAATAAACTACCTAATTAACTATCTAAACTACTCCTACTCCTACCTACTGTTACCTGGACGAAGGGGTAAAGGGAACTCCGTCAACGGCTCATGACGGACGACGAAATCATAGGGTATTGAGGAAGATCTCCGGTGGGCGAAAATGGATGGAGCAGAGGATCTCCTTGGTCGTCGCCTTTGTCCAGAGACGCGGCTAAACTTTGCGAAGTTCCTAAGCTGGTCAAGATGGGCAGAGGAAGTCGGAGATTGCTATGGAAGGTCACCAGAGTTGTAGACGAATAGCCTATTCGGTCGGCTCAATGATAGAAGAGGGAAGGGAGCCAACTTACAAAAATTGAGTGGGTGGGGGTCTATTTATAGTTGACGGTGATGAAGAGGGCGGCGGAGTCTGGATGTGAGAGGAGCTAGAGGAGGTTAACCATCGGCGTCGTCTTCGACGACGATGAGGTTAACTCCTACCTAAAATTAGGATATCTGAATCATCCAGACTAATGGACGAAGATGGGATGGTGAGCGCTTGGAGAAGGAAGAATGATGTCGGCAGGGTGGTGATCGAGAGGTTGAATCACCCTCAGATGTCAGCCATTCAACTAGCTGAAGGAAGAAGAAGAAGAAAAAGATAGGGACCTTTTTCAATGAAACTTAAGGACCTATATGAAAATTAGGGACCCGATTGAAATGAGTTTTAAGGACCAAAATGTAAACTCAGGTTTTCAAGGTTTATTTTAATTTAGATCTTTTTCAACTTTTTATGTATGTTAGTAAATAAGATAATTATTATGTTTATACCTTGAATTTACATTTTTGAACTTTTTAGGTTAATTTATTAGATTAGGTAAGGTTACTTAAGTTATTACATACTTATGTATACATTATACTTAAGTTAATTAACTTAATAATTAGAGGAATGATTGTTAAGATCTCGAGTTCAATTATTAATTAAATTATTGGTAATATTATTTGAATGATAAAATAACATTTTAAACTTATTTTAAGGTCCTTTGCTATATATCCCTTATTTTATAATTAACCCATATATACTCATATCCTTAGCTAATTAACTAGGCAGACTAGTTAATTAGGGGTAATTAGAGATCATGATGAGTCTCTCATCAATGCACGAGGGAAAGATTTCCCCTGTTTCATCTCCAATTAGTAATTACGAGATTTGCCATTGCCAAGTTCACTATTACTTTATTTTGATTGATTAATATATTAAGGTGAAATTACATCAGCACACTTATGCACTATCGTAATTATTCAGTGCATGTTTATCACTTTCAATTACATCAAATTGTGGCTCAGATTTGCACAATTCTTCTCCAGTATGAGTACTGTTGGAAATTACATGAAATGCCACTACTGATTACATCTTTACTAAACATTTTATTGAGGAAAAATTACGCACATAACCTTGCATTCTTAAGTTATTGTGTGTTTTCTTCTTTTCTCCTCATTTCGCCTCAGAATTAAGCACGAATTTCGCACATAATTGGGCAAATATAAAGAGAAAGTATTCATGAATTTATTGCAGTTGTTCCTTCCTATGGATATGACATCCTAATCATTGTGATTAGATTTAATGAATTTTTGATACGAGATTTCCACCACATAAAATACAACAATGACACATTTTTATTATCATCTTGTTAAGCGAAAATCTTGTTATCACCCACCACCTTCGATGGTTAAACGAGTAAGATCATTTCTGGGGCATGTGGGATTTGACTATTGATTCATTAAGGATTTTTCTAATGTGGCGAGGCCCTTAAGTAATTTACTGGTGAAAGATTAAACCTTTGATTTTGATTCAAGTTGCTTAAGGGCTTTCAATCTATTGAAGGAGGTCATTACACAATCACCCATCCAACAACCTCTTAATTGGGATCACCCGTTCGAAATCCTAACCAACACTTCTGATTTTGCTATTGGCGTGGTTTTGGGACAAAAGATTAACAAGAAACCTTCCATGATTTACTATGCTAGTAAAACTCTTGATGAGGCTCAACAGAATTACACCACTACATAAAAAGAGTTGCTAGCAGTAGTTTTTGCTCTAGAGATGTTTGGACCTTATCTATTTGGATCTCATGTCACAATTTTCACTGATCATACTGCATTAGAGCACTTGATGTCTAAGAAGGATGCAAAACCCAGATTAATCAGATGGATCCTTCTACTTCAAGAATTTAATATAGAAATCAAAGACAAATATGGTGCCCAAAATGTAGTAGCAGATCATCTTTCCAGAATCCTCATAGAATCTACAACTCCTCAATTTTCTGATTCATTCCCTGGTGAGACTCTTTTGACTATTTGCGAAGTACCTTGGTTTAAAGGCATTGTTAACTATTTGGCAAGCGAAAAATTACTCTTGGATTGGCCTAAGCATAGGCGTGATAAGTTAATTTTCGATGCCAAGTACTACTTTTGGAGAGATCCAGAACTATTTAACATTTGTGTAGATTAAGTTATCCATCATGTTCCAAGCAAGAAGATCACAAGTGTGCTTGTGGAGGTCACTTCGCAGGAAAAAAGACGATAGCCAAGGTGCTGCAAAGTGGATTATATTAACCATCTTTATTCTGTGACTCTTACAATTTCTATAGATCATGTATTAATTGCCAAACTCTAGGAAACATGACCAGGAAGGATATGTGACCTTTGATGTTTGGATCATTGATTTTATGGGACCTTATATCAATTTGTTTGGGTACCTGTACATTTTAGTTGCAGTCGACTATGTATCTAAATGGATTGAGGCCATCCCGACTCGAACCGATGACAATAAGGTAGTCATGGACTTTGTAAAGAAAACATCTTTACCTGGCTCGATGTACCAAAAGCTCTGATTAGAGATGGTGGGTCCCATTTCACTCACAATCAATTCAGGACCTTACTAACTATGAAGTCACTCATAGAATCTCTACTCCATACCATTTGTAGACCAACAGATGAGATAAAATTTCCAATTGGAAAATTAAGAAAATTCTTCAAAAGACGATTCGCTTGGATCAGAAGGATTGGTATGCGAAATTTTCGATATTTGGGGGATTGATTTCATGGGACCCTTTCCGAACTCGGATGGCTTCGAATACATCTTACTCGCAGTTGACTATGTGTCCAAGTGGATAGAAGCCATTCCGACCCGAACCAACAATCATAAAGTCGTTATAAAATTCCTCCATCAAAACATTTTCTCAAGGTTCGGGATTCCGCGTGCTATAATTTCCGACGGAGGGACCCATTTTACGAACGCTCAGTTCAGGTCACTAATGACCAAATACGGGGTGTCACACCGAATCTCTACTCCTTACCACCCCCAAACTAATGGTCTAGCTGAGTTATCTAACCGAGAGATCAAGAAGATCCTTCAGGTTACTGTTCGACCTGATAGAAAAGATTGGTCTTCTCGGCTTCCGGAAGCATTGTGGGCCTATAGGACCGCCCACAAGACCCAATTAGGAATGTCTCCCTTCAGACTAGTGTACGGGAAGGCATGTCACCTCCCCGTCGAATTGGAGCATAAAGCCTATTGGGCAGTACGGACCTGTAACCTCGACCTTTCTAAGGCTGGAACCCACAGAAGATTTCAAATGAGCGAGATCGATGAATTACGCCACGACGCGTATGAGAACTCGTGAATTTACAAAGAACGGGTTAAAGCTTTTCACGACAAACACATTTCTAGAAAGGTCTTTCATCCTGGTCAAAAAGTTTTACTCTTTGATGCTCGACTCAAACTATTCCCGGGAAAGCTAAGATCCAAGTGGGTCGGACCCTACCTAGTCCGCCAAATCTTCAGAAATGGAGCTATTGAAATCAGCCCACTCAGCCACGATTCTGAACCCTTTGTCGTGAACGGGCAGAGACTCAAGCCGTTCATTGACATGACCGATATAGATTGGACTGAGTCATCCTTTACCCTCCATTCCTCTTGAGCTCATTGCGCCCAGCCGATGGCGTAAAACTCAGCGCTTAACGGGAGGCAACCCATCATTCTTTGAAAAACCTGAAACCGTTTCTGACATCTCTATGCGGAACTCATATTGCACTTTAGGGTTCATCCATTAGAACAGCCGACTTCACCTCAGGTATACCTACCCGAGATTAGAAATCGTTCGCAACAAGTCGCTTCGACCCATTCACTCACCACACACCTGTCCTAATACATGAACTAAGCTGAATTCGAACCCACCTAATTTACAATGGGGACATTGCAAATCTTAGGCATGGGGGGGTATGAAAGTGCAAAATGTCAGAAAATTCATATCAAGAAAGGGTTTCACATACAAAAAAAAAAAAAGACTTGATAGAGGGGAGGAACAATTCAAGGTCATACAAATGAGAGGAGGAAAAGAAGAAAAAATGACAAAAAGGAGCACAAAATGAAAAGAAATAGTCATTAGTAAAAGATTAAGGGGTTAACTGAAGTTCTAGACCGAATCAAGAAAAAGAAAAGAAAAGTGCCACGGAGATATAACAAGAGATTAGCGGGAACGCTGGTCTTAGGCTTTTTGGGCTAGTACCTTTAGCTTAAAAATTCACGTATCCATTAAAATCTGGATAATCCTCAAGAGGTTGAGGAAAATGCGAAGCTTGAGTATTAGGTCTAAGGCTTAGGAAGTATTCGGCCTCGTTAACTGACCTCCGGTTTGCGGGATTCGGTAACCTAAGCACCCAAATTCACACACAGTCTGTTTCAGTGCGCATAAACGTCCAAATCACGCGAAAAGCGTTTAATGTTTTGAAAAAGTCACCTAGATTAGGAGCAGTCAATCAACACAAATTGATTTGGACGAGTTCCCAGCGCGGAGAGGCGGAAAATTCCCCTCGAAGATGCGTAACAACATATCATCTCCTCGGTGCTTGTCTCTTAGGATATTTAAATATCCTACTGGGGGCATGTAAGCACTCTACTGGTTCAGATACCATGGGCGGCATTATCACGAAATGTCGATCGCCAGGGTCTGGATTCGACCACGGAACGCCATGGGCGGGATTATCTCGAAATCTCGAAAGCCAGGGTTCCGGGGGTTGCCATGGGCGGGATTATCTTGAAATCTCGAAAGCCAGGGACCCTTGAGGATTGATGATGGGGACGAGGAATCCGATACAGACCATGTTGAGAAGCTAATCCGAAGCTAGAAATAAAAAGAAAAGAGAGAGAAAAGCTCTCCAAACAAATAAATCTTCTATCCCTCTCTTACAAAAAAAAAAAAAAAAAAACGCACTGCAAACTGAACTTAGGCTAAAAATATCTCAAGCACGGGTGCTTTAACCGCGGAGTCCAACAAACCCTAGGTTAGTTTCTGTGGGCCGTAGAAACCTTTGCAGAAGACTGAGGCTAAAGCGGAACAGGTCCGGATTTTGGTTGGTACTTGAGTACCTCTAGGCCTATTGTCGGCATTCCCACCTAATCACAAAAGAAAAGGAGAAGCACTTATCATTGTTGACAGACACTCAGGGTCTAGAATGGAAGTTAAAACTTTGAAATTTTGCTAAGGGACTAGCAAAAGCTAGGCATGGGGGTATGATGAGAGCCTCATCATGAGCCATAACTAGCTCATTTTGACCCAATAAAGAAGATAAAAGCTCCTACATAACCTGGAAGAAGGCCTAACTGAAGGAACAAGTGCACTGAGAAGAAAACATGAAATAAAGGTTAAAACTGCAATTTTACCATTGCAGTACGTAAACGGGATTTCTCAGAGACAAAACAGAGGTCAAATGGTATAAATGAGATAAAAAGTGGGTTGAGTCAATCAGAAATGGGTTCATGTGCAATCTAAGAACTAAATGACACTTGGTAACCCTAAAATAGACCCACTTAAATTAACAAGGTTCCGGTCAAAACAAAAAGCAAGTAAACCCTCTATAAATCATGGAAAAACATACTCTAGGGTTTAGAACACTTAATTTGGCCTTTGGAACCTAGTTTGACCTAGATTAGGGTCCTAGCTCTTCAATTAACCTAATTTGGGTTTTTACGCAAAATGTCCAGTCAAACGAGGTCAAACATGAAATCTAACTTCGCCATTGGATTCCTTAGGTCCAAATTAGGTTTGTACCAAAATTTGGACCTAAGGAGGGGTCATCTTGACCTACTTTGCAATTTAGTACACCCAAATCACAAATTGGTCCCTATCTTTTGAATACCGTTGCAGAGAACCCCCTAGGTTCTTCGCCTCCTTTGCAAACCGGTCCTGCCGCCATTACTAGGGCAGAACCGAGCTCCGGCGAGGTTCGGAGAGGGATTGCTCTCTAATCCCTCAGAGATTCCCTCCCAGAAATGGAAGGAGGATTCTCTGAGGAATTCCCTTCCTTATAAAGTCAATTACAATCACTGGTGTGAACTCAATCTCTCGTGCGAACGCACGAGAGATTTGGGTATCCTAACTCCTTTCCATCTCCGGCGACCAACCTCAGGCAATTACGTGCCCTTCACGTCCTGCACACCCAGTCCAGCGCCTATATAAGAACCCACAACTCCGGCCGAAGAGGCTAAGCTTGATTTTGACGGAGATCCCTTCCAAATTCCTCCCTCTCCCATCTCCGGCCAAACGACCCACAAGCTCCGGCGACCTCCGTCCCTCCTTCTTTTCGCTCTGCTGCCATAGCAGCAGCAGAGTCCTCTCTGCCGCTTCCTCCCGTGTCGCGCTGTACCCCGCGCGCGCGCTTCTGACCTCGTCTTCGTCGCCGCTTCCTCCCTCAGGGTCTTTCTTCCCCGACGACGGCAGTTACGAGCCGTCCTCTCCGCCGCCTCCCTTCCCTCCAGAAAACCCCAGATACGTTCTCCACCCTCTCCTCTCTCTTTTGCCCCAACTATTTTACTTGATTACCCCTCGATAGTACCTATCCGCCTTCATCTTCCTCGCCTCCGACCGCACTCCGGCGAGCCGCCCACACCACTCCGCCACTCCACACGACTCGCCAACGACCTCGGGAGCTCCGCCTCACCACCAGGAACTCGCTCCACCCCACAACTACCACTCCAGACCTCCATAACCACCCCCCGAACAACCCACCATCTCCGGCCACAGGTTGACCTAGGCGCGCACGCCTAGGCCGACCGACAACCTGCAGCCTCACCCACCGCCTTCGCCGTGCCACGGCGAAGGTTTCCAGCTATTCTGATTGGGCCAATAGGCCGTTCTGTGGAATCTCAGGTGAACGCCCCGGCCGCCATTAACAGCCTAAGCAGCAGGAAGCTTGGAGCAGCAGCAGGCGTCAGGCTTCCCAGGCGGCAGGTGCAGCAGCCTCTCGCAAGTGTTGCGAGGTGACTGAGTTCAGCTTGGAGCAGCAGCAGGGCCTTCAGCGTGGGCAATTGCACACGAGAGTCTGCGGCCGCGCGTGAGGGAAGGACGAAACCTTTAGTCCCACATCGTGGGATTACAAACCTCAGGTACACTATAAATTGGTTTTGTGATATACCCTTATCGCCTCAGTAAGCACAGGGGTGAGGTCCCTCACTGACCCCACACCCGCCTCGTCCGCGACCTGACCACGCGGACTTGGCGGATCCGACCCGACCTAGACCTACGTACTCCTCGCGCATCACACCACCTTCAGGTGCGCCTGGTCCCGGGTACGATCCGACCCGATTAATGCCTGTGGCTCTGGGATAGCAGCTCTGAGTGAATTGCTTGAGAGAGAGAGACGCGCGGGTAGAGGGAGAAGGGTTAGGTTTTGCTCCTGTGCAGGCAGGCTGATCGCAGGAGAAGGCCTTGGCCACTGCAGAAGAAGGAAAAGCAAGCTAAAGAAGAAGACAGAAGAAGAAGAAAGAAGCCTTCGCAGGAGAAGGAAAGCAGAAAGATTAGAAGTCTTCGCAGAGAAGAAGAAAAAGGACAAGGGAAGATTGCAAAGAGATCAGAAAGGCAAAGCAGAAGGAAAGATACAGAAGCAGAAAGGAGAAGAAGGAAGAAAGAAAGAAAGATCACATTTAAGACGTCTTATACATAAATCAGACGTCTAATTCTACTTTTTCTAAAAACTCTTTGAATCAATTATATTTGCATGTAACAGTTGTATTCTTGGGTTTTACAAAGTACTGAGATTGCTCCCTGTGTTCGACCTCAGATACTCCGATTTTCGAGTAATAAAAATCTTTATTTGTTTTGAACGCTTTAGCGGCTATATTACAACGCGATATTATCTTTTAACAAACCGCACAAAAGCGCGACAAACATTTTGGCGCCGTTGCCGGGGAGCAACGGGCACTTTTAAAACTTTTGAGTACAACTTTTCTATCTAATATCCAACTTGACTTCTGTCTTTTGCTGTGTTCGTTCAGGGAAAGCAAAACAAAAAGGAAAGAATAGCAACTGCACAACAGACTCTCCAAGGAACAGGTAATCTCCATGAGTCCTCTCTCTTAACCCTCTCACAATCTAAAAAAAAAGAAAGGAGGGAAATCAACTTAGGGCTACCTGTCTCATATTTAGTAACTCATCAAGTTGCCTGATTTTCATTTCAAACATATTTTTATCTGTTCATCCAACTAAGGCAACTAGGGCTAAAACTTTCTTGATTGAGCCCTAGGTGCTAATTTCTACGGCAACTAAATTGGACCCACTAGAGCCAAGTTAGGGATTGCAAAGCTAGGGTTTTTAGAGACACATCTTCTCTAAAACAAAGAAAACAAACTTTCCAAAAAGAGGTGTGCCTAAACCGTGTTTGAAAAGATTTATACAAGAGGAACCCTAAGCAAATCAGGCTGATAATCCATTTGAACCATAAAAGGAAGGACCTAAAAGCTCTCAAAGAAACAAGAGGTGAAGTTGATCCCTCGGGTCAACCAACCTTAATATTAGGTCACTTTTGCACTCAAAATACTTAAAAGTTCAAGTGGAACATTAAGCACCTTGATCTTAAAATAAAAAAAAAGTAGACTTAAGAGGTCAAGATCCCCATTCTGGTTTACCTGGAACCGCAGTGACAAGAGAGGTCGGGTGGGGGAAACCCTGTAACCCGTGGGGACGCTCTACCGTGTAGGGGTCTTTGCGGGACTCTCCCTCTCTGGCTGCCCAGGTATTTCTCAGGTGGACGATCTTCTGATCCAGGGGTCCATCTGCCCCGAACCTCTATAGTCACCCAACAATTCTTGGGTGTCTTGATTGGGTCCAGCACCTTCTAATCTCATCACATCTTTCGGTGCATGTTCGGTAGGAGGTCCTTAAGACCACCTTTAAGACCTCCCTTAGAAATTCATTCTCGTCGAGGCCAAGCCTCGACGCCCTTGTTTGTGCAGCAACCCCGCCACATAAATCTTTCATCTGACTCAGACCCTGATTCCCCTTCTTCTCCCATCATGGCACAACCCATTGAAGAGGAGAATAACCTTGAACACCAACTTCAACGCTTGAACGATCTCTTTCAGAACTTTGTAAACCCACCGCAGCGACCTATGATGCGAGATCACTATAATCCTACTGCGGTGGCAATCGAACCCCGAGTACGAATCCCAATTGGAGGACCCGATTATGATCTGAAGCCCAATATGATTCATGCCATACCGAAGTTCCATGGGCTTAACTCGGAGGATCCATTCCAACACATTAAACAACTCAAGCATTTGGCCCATACCTTCGGGTCAGATGTACAAAACCGGGACATCCTACTCATGAAAATATTTTCGTTCTCCCTCTTGGACAAGGCTGCACACTGGTATCAGACTCAGACCCGCCCGATCAACACTTCTGAGGAATTACAGTCCGAATTTTTGAAAAAATTCTTCCCTGTTGGCCGGACAAATCCCTTGCGCCACCAGATCACTCATTTCACTCAACAACCGGGAGAACCTCTTCATGAAGCTTGGGATCGATTCCTAGATCTCATGCGAAAGTGCCCCCATCACGGAGTTCCTAAGTGGGAACAAGTCCAGTCTTTTTACCAGGGACTCCGTGAGGATATTCGTCTATTCGTTAATGCAACATGTGGAGGAAACATCATGGGCCAACACGAGGACACGGTATGGGAGATTCTCGAAAACATGTGCGAGAACTCCATAAACAATGACTCCTTGGGCTTATTCGACAGGACGAATGCCCGCGCATCGACGAATCTAAGAGGGACACATGAGACGCAGGACCTGTCCACTTTTGTCGACCTGGAACTGATGGCCAGTCGGTTGGACAAGGTCTCCATCATAGAAAAGAAGGTGGACGAGCTAACTCGACATTTGCAGCAAGCCACCTCTGCACAAAATTCTTTTACACGACCTCCTCTGGCAAGGGAAACAGTGCAAAACATCTATCACCAACCTGCCAATGGGATGGACCCATATCCACCCCCGTCTACCTCTCGGACCGGAGTAACCTCTGATCCCTTCTATTCGAGTTGGGGGAACTCTGAACCCTCGTATTCTGACTTTCTTGAGGTTCCTCAGAACTGCGAGGACCTCAACGCCATCCAGAATGACCCATACTCCAATACCTACAACCCTGGATGGCGAAATCATCCTAACTTTCAGTGGGCAGGAAATTCTCAAAAACCACCATATCAACCCCGCCCACAAGCTCCTCGTCCATATCAGCCGCCTCAGCCTCGGCCCAATCCCACCTACCAATCCGGGCAAAATCAGGATCAACTGACTCTTATCCTTCAAACACTGGCTGACATTCAAAAGACGAATGCGGCGATGAAAAAATAGCACAAGGACGAGATCACAGAGGTTCGCAACCAACTGGCCCAGATGGCAAATTCTCGCCAACCTGGCACCCTTCCTTCGCAACCTCTGCCCAACCCAAATAACGTGCCGACCCAGAGGCGCATTATGAATCCAAATCCAGGCCACGCACATTTGATTTATCAGGCCCCTGCTGCTCCATCACCAGACGGGATGGAGGCGTCAACATCTTATGCAGAATTGCAGCAGCAGCCACCCCTCCTACCTAACCCAAACCAAAGTCAGGCCGGATTAAACTCTGTAACAACACGCAGTGGTAAAACAACACAAGACCCACACTATCCGAACCACTCCAAGCCTGATAATCGCCAAGACCCTAGGGTAGTCATCCAAGATACTACTGTCCCAGATCAAGAACCTGGACCTATCCTAGAGGAACCAGCTAGGATCCCATTTCCTGAGGCCTTGACCAAAGGAAAAAGGACAACCAAACCTGTGGCTCCTGAGGAGGATCTGGTCAAGCTCTTTGAATAGGTCCAGATAAACATCCCGTTGATGGATGCAATCCGCCACATACCGGCTTACGCAAGGTTCTTGAAAGACATATGCACACCTAAACGTAAGCCGCGAACCAAGGATGGGAACCCAATCGTACTATCAGAGCAAGCCAGCTCTGTCATCTTGAGCAAACTCCCACCTAAGGCTAAAGACCCAGGAACTCCCTTGATTTCTTGTAAAATTGGTGAAACCCAACTTGATAGAGCCCTACTAGACCTAGGTGCCTCCATAAATTTAATACCCACATCCCTCCTTGACCACCTTGAAGAATCTGAACTTAAACCCACTGAGGTGACATTGCAGTTAGCCGATCGATCCATCAAGTCACCCAAAGGAATACTCGAGGATGTCATTGTTAGGGTACGAGATTTTTATTTCCCAGTGGACTTCATAGTACCGGACATGGATGCACCTAAGAACCCAAGGGACACACCAATCATATTAGGGAGACCCTTTTTGGCCACTGCTAGGGCCAATATAAACTGCGAAGAGGGCCAGATAGAATTAAAATTTGGGAATCAAAATCTGAAGATTGACATTTTCAAGGCCCATCAAGGGATTAATTGCGGGGTGATAGAGGAAATTTGTGATGTCGAAGCCGTGGTTGATGAACTGCATATCGAGGACAACCTGATTATTCCTGATCAACCACTAGAGAATCAAAAACCGCTAACAGAGGAGTGCAGACATGATCTAGACACACCTATGACTCCTACCATTGCTCCCGATACAAACCCCGAACCACCCGCTGCTGCTGACAATCCTGTCACGGAACTCAAGCCCCTTCCTGAACATCTAAAATACGTCTTTTTGGATTCAAATCAGACGTTTCCTGTGATTATCAATTCTCGACTCACACCTGACCAGGAACTCCGTTTGATTTCTGTTCTCCAACAACATCGTAGAGCCATTGGATGGACTCTAGATGATTTAACTGGTATAAGCCCTTCATACTGCACACATCGAATCTACACGGAAGAAGGCTCACGACCTTCAAGAGAAATGCAAAGGCGCCTAAACCCTAACCTACAGGAGGTCGTGAAAAAGGAGATCATTAAGTGGTTAGATGCAGGGATCATCTACCCGATCTCCGACAGTCGTTGGGTGAGTCCAACACAAGTGGTGCCTAAGAAGGCAGGACTTACCATCATCACGACTGAAACCGGGGAAGTCATTCCTGCCCGAATAGCTAATTCGTGGAGAGTCTGCATTGATTACAGAAGACTAAATTCCTCCACGAAGAAGGACCATTTCCCACTACCGTTTATTGATCAGATCCTCGAGAAACTAGCGGGAAATAGATTCTTCTGCTTTCTTGACGGGTACTCCGGTTACAATCAGGTGGCAATCCATCCAGAGGACCAAGAAAAGACCACATTCACCTGCCCCTTCGGGACGTACGCGTTCTGAAGGATGCCGTTCGGTCTCTACAATGCACCTGCAACTTTTCAGCGGTGCATGCTTGCCATATTCTCAGATATGGTAGGTGATTATCTGGAAGTCTTCATGGATGACTTTTCAGTTTTTGGACAATCATTTGACGATTGCCTCCAACACTTGGTCCATATACTCAGGCGGTGCATCGAGGTGAATTTGGTTCTTTCCTGGGAAAAGAGCCATTTCATGGTGCCTGAGGGAATTGTCCTGGGACATTTAATCTCAGAGAAAGGCATCCAAGTGGATCGAGCTAAGGTTAACCTGATTTCCAAGCTCCCTATGCCTAGCTCGATTAAGGACATCCGATCTTTTTTGGGGCACGTCGGTTTCTACCGTCGATTCATCCCTGATTTCTCCAAGATTGCGCGCCCCCTGACCAATCTTCTCTCCAAGGATGTACCTTTCGAAATTTCCAAGGAATGCACTCAAGCATTCGAAATCCTACGTGACCGAGTCACCCAGGCCCCAATCCTACAGTCCCCTGATTGGTCTCAACCCTTTGAGATCATGTGCGATGCATCTAACTTTGCTGTAGGAGCGGTTTTGGGGCAGAAAATTGACGGGATACCTGTGGTCATTTACTACGCCAGCAAAACACTGGATGAGGCTCAGCGTAACTATACGGTTACTGAGAAAGAGCTGCTGGCCGTAGTATTTGCCCTGGAAAAATTCAGATCATACCTCCTGGGTTCCCGTATTATCGTATACTCGGATAACACAGCTGTAAGGCATCTTTTTGCCAAGAAGGACGCGAAACCTCGACTAATCCGCTGGATCTTGCTATTGCAAGAATTTGACCTCGAGATTCGCGACAAGGCGGGAAAGCACAATGTAGTAGCTGATCACTTGTCCCGCCTTCCTTATGAAATTATTGATCCTTCCGAACCTATTACAGAACATTTCCCTGATGAGCACCTGATGATGATGGTGTAAATTGTTGTAAATGTCGGCAATAATTGTTGATCATGTCATTGTAGTATAGGGTGTATAATATAACATTAAGAATGTCGTATAGTGGTGAGTATGGGTGAGTACCAGTCATTACAACCATTATTATCATTTGCTTATTTATCTAATTTTTACTGGTTTTGTTCCAGGTCGTTCTCTGGGAGGCAATTTATTGAATTTAATTCGGTCACTCTTTGATTATCTCCAAAATTGTCTTCTTATTCAAAAATAAACTCTACATTTAAAGAATGAATGAATGTTTTATTTACCTAGTTGCTAAGAAGTGCTTGCAAAAATGCTAACTATGAACAAGCATCAAACAATCTATTATTATACTCTAAACTATGTATTTACAAGTTATACTATTAACACTAATATGTTAGTTCATACTACATTAGGATACCATAGTGTAAAAACTTAACTTACTAGTCATTTATTTATAGTGACATATATATCAGTTTTAGTGACAGATATAAACGTCGCTAAATCTCAGAAAACACTATATACAACCTAAAGAAGCAACTGAGGTCTTTAGCGACATTTATAGTGTCGTTTTATTCGGTTAGTAATTATGTGGGTTTACTTATACGTATGTATATTACTTATTCTACTGCTGTATGTACTGAGTCTTTTCTGTTGTTATCTCCTGTTATCTTTTTTTTTTTAAGTCGTCTGTCTTTTCATTTTGTTATGTGTGGTATTTCAGAGGCTGCGGTGGAGAGTCCTTAGTGTAAAATGTGTTTAATTAGCGGGCACGCTTTTTGAGGGATACACAGCACCCTACGGGTGGGACCAGACCTCTACTAAGCGCGCCCTAATCTCAGATTAGGTGGCTTAGTTACGTTATTCAAACTCAGCGCAGGGCCTCAGCCCAACGCCTTCAACAAGTTCGCACACGCTCGGGCTCCCAGCCCCACATATGCATCACGCATTCAGTATTCAGCACAAATCGGGTTATCGGATCAGACGGAACAGGTGACGTTTCGGGCGCTGGGCGCCAGGCGCCATGACGACTGGTAAGGTTATAACATAAATTATATTTATATGCTGCGTTTCGTTTGCAGCCCACGATGTGGCGCTATTCCAGCGCCACATCGTGCGCTGGAAACCAGACGCAGCTACGTCTGTGCGCATTTTTGGCCCTCGATTTGGCGCTATTCCAGCGCCACATCGTGCGTTGGAAACCAGACGCAGCTGCGCCTGTGCGCGTTTTTGGCCCTCGATTTGGGGGCCATAAATTATTAAAAAAAATAAAATAAAATATAGTAAATAAAATATTTACATAATACTACATATTTGATTAATTAATTTGGAATTTTAAATATATTTACTATACAAATAAATTCGCTAAACTAGGCTGATTATACAGGTTGATTTAGGTGATTAAAGAGTTAATTACTTATAAAATAATTAGTAAATGGTGTAATTGACCTTAAACAGTTTTAACTTACATACTTAAGTATTTAATACATATTTTTATTGTATTTTTACGAATTTATTTATGTTTTATTTAGGCTAAAATAGCAATTCTGTGTAGTTTATAATTAAAACTAAGTTACAGTAAGTTATACTAGGTATAATTATACTTTGACTAACGTAAATTACTTAATATATACATATATATATATATATTCCCAAGTTTATAGATTTATTTACTTGATTATTGCTCTAACTTATTAACTTAGCTACTAAATCAGTAAATATAAATCTGTACATACATATATACATAAATCAGTAGATACATACATACTAGATTAGTATACATACATATTTTTACATAGATTACATATGTATACGAATTTCTGTACAGGTTTTATACATATTTACAGTATAACTATGTATCTAACTAATATGCTATAGTTATAGTTATAATACTATGAATGGGTGTATTTACAGTTTTAAAATAAGTCTATGCCATTAGGCTTTTGTATAAAGTTAGGGAATTAGAGTTGATTGATTTTTTATTTGAGTTTGGGCAGCAGCTGCAGCTACTGTCAGAGGAGATGGAGAAGAGAAGAATGTGCTGTTTTAGTGTTATTTACAGTGGCAATGGCTTAAGCCACTGTCAAATGGCTAACTGCTGCTGCAGTTAGTCCACTTGAAGAGGGGGGAAGTATTCTACAGAGAAGAGGGAAATTTAGAGAAGCAGGGAGTTTAGAGAAGAGGGGAATGTAGCTGCTAGATGCAGCATATTGCTGTGTAACTGGGAGTAAGATAAAATTCAAAACAAACTACAATTTACAGAGTTGAAATCCAAATCTGAAAGGGGTTTAAATCTCACGAAAATCTCATGTAAATTCAGCTCAAATACTCATTAGGAAAAACCTTATCAGAAGCATCCTTTCAAATCAAAATAGCAAATGGCATTGAGTTAGTCTTCCTAATGCCATAGACAGCATGAAGGAAGACTTAGCTCAATCAATTAAAACCAAAGAAACACAATCCCAGTTTCTTGCAACCTTAAGGAGTATGGAAAACTCCTTAGGTTAGAGAATCACCATACAGAAACGATCATCAACACAAATAGTGCATGGCAGTTCTAAAATAGCAAAAGGAGACTAAGAATGCATTAAGGAAATTTAATGGAAGCTGGCGAATGCATTCAAAACAAAGTATAAACAGAATCATGAAAGGCTCTTCTGATTGGTTCTCTGTCACCAGAGAACTTCTCAGAATCCTTGCCTACAATGAAAACCAAAAATCCTTTCAATTTGTCAGATCTGTCAAAACATTTCAGAGAGTAAAAATCCCTTAAAATCCGGATCAAAAGTGCTCTGACAAACTGAGGCAATCCATTTAAAACAGAGGGGCTTTTGTGAAACAAATGGAGTGAGTGAGAAGCCCCAAATGGTGCTTGTGATGCCACTTTCAGATCTGAGGCAGTGTGCCATCAGATCTGAAATTGGGTCAGGATGTGTGGGTGATTGATGAAAAATTCGTCGTTAAAAAGGAAAAAAACAAGAATCAGAATCTGGATGATGGAAAAACAAAACATGAAGAGGGAGATAAATTGAACAGTGAACAGATGATTCTTCCCCTCTGATCTGGACTGATCAGAGGAGGTGAGGGAGGGGATCTAATACTAATTCTACTCCTAAGACTAATCTAACTACAGCTAACATTAAACACTAACAATTAAAACTAAATCTATTCTAAACTACTGCAAGCTAAATCTAACACTACTTGTGCAGAATTAAAAACTAAACTAAAAGGAAGAATGGGACCTATGGGTCCTTAGCCGGCGGCTAAGGAGGAAGAAAGGAGGAGGGTGACTCCAGCGGAGGGAAGAGTCTGCTAGTGAGACTCCAGGGTCGTCCTCAAGTGCTACGAGGTCCTTAGCGACGAGGAGGGTCGAGAGCAGGCGATGATTCCACAGCCGGTGGCTGTGAAATCAGGGTCTAGATGAGGAGGAGAGACTGGAGTGGAAGAATTGATCGCTAAGAGATGTAGGAGGGAGCGATCCCTTGCGCGCGACACCACTGAGGTGCTTAAATAGCAGCTCAGTGACTGAGATCACCGCAAGGGTGAGGTTAATCAAAATCAGGCCGGCGGTGAGGATGAGATGGGTAGAGCGTGCGGCGAGTCAAGAGAGAGATCTGACCGTCAGATGAGATCTGGGAAGAGAGGTGAACGCACGCACCGAATCGCGCGAAGGTTCCATTTGATTCCAGCCGCAGATCGAGATCAAAAGTGCGATGGACGGTCGAGAATGGCTGTGTTCTTCGCGCGCTACAGTGCGCGTGAAGAACACAGGCTTCTCTCTGAAATGAGGGAAAACTTGCAGGAAGACCCTTAAACGAAGGGGTAGAAGAATAGCGTGCAGGTCCAAAAGTGAGAAGAACCATAACTGGAAGGGCCCTGCAGTCATACAGAAGGGTCCCTGCGGCTTGCAAAAAGGTCCAAGAAGGAGTTTTGAAGGGTAGAAATGTAATGCATGAAGGACCTAATTGTAATCTATTTATTTCTAAGCCTAAATGATGTCCAATTGCTTTCAAATTTTTACATGTGCTTAATTGAACATTTAAGACATTGATTTTACTTCTGATTTATCTTTTCAAACTTGTTTATGTGTTCAATTGATGCATGGATCATCATTTGTTCTTTAGTTTTCAGAATATCTCATTTTTGTGACCTAATTAGGAGGTTCTAACACATATTAAAAGTTTTAGGTCTTTTCTTTAATTCCCACACTTAACCCTTTTTATGTGTTAATTTGATATTGTTTTGCTTAGTGTCTAGCTTAATTTCGGCCTTTTAGCTATGATGAGTAGCCACTCATCAGCACCTCCTGACTATCAGTACAAGTCTTCCATGGTTCGCCGATATTGTTAATTACCTGGCGTCACATCAGATTCCGCCCGATTGGTCGAAGGCCAAAAAGGACAAATTGCGTTCCGATGCCATGTATTACCTATGGGAAGACCCGTATCTTTTCCGCATTGGTGCTGATCAGATAATCCGACGGTGCGTCACAGAAGTGGAAATCAAAGACATACTCTCATTCTGCCATGACCAGGCATGCGGTGGACATTTTTCTGGACATAAGACCGCATCGAAAGTCCTCCAGTGTGGCTTCTACTGGCCCACAATTTTCAAGGATGCATACGATCACTGTAAGGTATGTCCCCGTTGCCAGACTCTGGGCAACATGAGCCATAGAGACATTATGCCTCTACAGCCGATCTTGGTATGCGAAATTTTCGATATTTGGGGGATTGATTTCATGGGACCCTTTCCGAACTCGGATGGCTTCGAATACATCTTACTCGCAGTTGACTATGTGTCCAAGTGGATAGAAGTCATTCCGACCCGAACCAACAATCATAAAGTCGTTATAAAATTCCTCCATCAAAACATTTTCTCAAGGTTCGGGATTCCGCGTGCTATAATTTCCGACGGAGGGACCCATTTTACGAACGCTCAGTTCAGGTCACTAATGACCAAATACGGCGTGTCACACCGAATCTCTACTCCTTACCACCCCCAAACTAATGGTCTAGCTGAGTTATCTAATCGAGAGATCAAGAAGATCCTTCAGGTTACTGTTCGACCTGATAGAAAAGATTGGTCTTCTTGGCTTCCGGAAGCATTGTGGGCCTATAGGACCGCCCACAAGACCCAATTAGGAATGTCTCCCTTCAGACTAGTGTACGGGAAGGCATGTCACCTCCCCGTCGAATTGGAGCATAAAGCCTATTGGGCAGTACGGACCTGTAATCTCGACCTTTCTAAGGCTGGAACCCACAGAAGATTTCAAATGAGCGAGATCGATGAATTACGCCACGACACGTATGAGAACTCGCGAATTTACAAAGAACGGGTTAAAGCTTTTCACGACAAACACATTTCTAGAAAGGTCTTTCATCCTGGTCAAAAAGTTTTACTCTTTGATGCTCGACTCAAACTATTCCCGGGAAAGCTAAGATCCAAGTGGGTCGGGCCCTACCTAGTCCGCCAAATCTTCGGAAATGGAGCTATTGAAATCAGCCCACTCAGCCACGATTCTGAACCCTTTGTCGTGAACGGGCAGAGACTCAAGCCGTTCATTGACATGACCGATATAGATTGGACTGAGTCATCCTTTACCCTCCATTCCTCTTGAGCTCATTGTGCCCAGCCGATGGCGTAAAACTCAGCGCTTAACGGGAGGCAACCCATCATTCTTTGAAAAACCTGAAACCGTTTCTGACATCTCTATGCGGAACTCATATTGCACTTTAGGGTTCATCCATTAGAACAGCCGACTTCACCTCAGGTATACCTACCCGAGATTAGAAATCGTTCGCAACAAGTCGCTTCGACCCATTCACTCACCACACACCTGTCCTAATACATGAACTAAGCTGAATTCGAACCCACCTAATTTACAATGGGGACATTGCAAATCTTAGGCATGGGGGGGTATGAAAGTGCAAAATGTCAGAAAATCATATCAAGAAAGGGTTTCACATACAAAAAAAAAAAAAAGACTTGATAGAGGGGAGGAACAATTCAAGGTCATACAAATGAGAGGAGGAAAAGAAGAAAAAATGACAAAAAGGAGCACAAAATGAAAAGAAATAGTCATTAGTAAAAGATTAAGGGGTTAACTGAAGTTCTAGACCGAATCAAGAAAAAGAAAAGAAAAGTGCCACGGAGATATAACAAGAGATTAGCGGGAACGCTGGTCTTAGGCTTTTTGGGCTAGTACCTTTAGCTTAAAAATTCACGTATCCATTAAAATCTGGATAATCCTCAAGAGGTTGAGGAAAATGCGAAGCTTGAGTATTAGGTCTAAGGCTTAGGAAGTATTCGGCCTCGTTAACTGACCTCCGGTTTGCGGGATTCGGTAACCTAAGCACCCAAATTCACACACAGTCTGGTTCAGTGCGCATAAACGTCCAAATCACGCGAAAAGCATTTAATGTTTTGAAAAAGTCACCTAGATTAGGAGCGGTCAATCAACACAAATTGATTTGGACGAGTTCCCAGCGCGGAGAGGCGGAAAATTCCCCTCGAAGATGCGTAACAACATATCATCTCCTCGGTGCTTGTCTCTTAGGATATTTAAATATCCTACTGGGGACATGTAAGCACTCTACTGGTTCAGATACCATGGGCGGCATTATCACGAAATGTCGATCGCCAGGGTCTGGATTTGGCCATGGAACGCCATGGGCGGGATTATCTCGAAATCTCGAAAGCCAGGGTTCCGGGGGTTGCCATGGGCGGGATTATCTTGAAATCTCGAAAGCCAGGGACCCTTGAGGATTGATGATGGGGACGAGGAATCCGATACAGACCATGTTGAGAAGCTAATCCAAAGCTAGAAATAAAAAGAAAAGAGAGAGAAAAGCTCTCCAAACAAATAAATCTTCTATCCCTCTCTTACAAAAAAAAAAAAAAAAAAAAAATGCACTGCAAACTGAACTTAGGCTAAAAATATCTCAAGCACGGGTGCTTTAACCGCGAAGTCCAACAAACCCTAGGTTAGTTTCTGTGGGCCGTAGAAACCTTTGCAGAAGACTGAGGCTAAAGCGGAACAGGTCCGGATTTTGGTTGGTACTTGAGTACCTCTAGGCCTATTGTCGGCATTCCCACCTAATCACAAAAGAAAAGGAGAAGCACTTATCATTGTTGATAGACACTCAGGGTCTAGAATGGAAGTTAAAACTTTGAAATTTTGGTAAGGGACTAGCAAAAGCTAGGCATGGGGGTATGGTGAGAGCCTCATCATGAGCCATAACTAGCTCATTTTGACCCAATAAAGAAGATAAAAGCTCCTACATAACCTGGAAGAAGGCCTAACTGAAGGAACAAGTGCTCTGAGAAGAAAACATGAAATAAAGGTTAAAACTGCAATTTTACCATTGCAGTACGTAAACGGGATTTCTCAGAGACAAAACAGAGGTCAAATGGTATAAATGAGATAAAAAGTGGGTTGAGTCAATCAGAAATGGGTTCATGTGCAATCTAAGAACTAAATGACACTTGGTAACCCTAAAACAGACCTGCTTAAATTAACAAGGTTCCGGTCAAAACAAAAAGCAAGTAAACCCTCTATAAATCATGGAAAAACATACTCTAGGGTTTAGAACACTTAATTTGGCCTTTGGAACCTAGTTTGACCTAGATTAGGGTCCTAGCTCTTCAATTAACCTAATTTGGGTTTTTACGCAAAATGTCCAGTCAAACGAGGTCAAACCTGAAATCTAACTTCGCCATTGGATTTGTTAGGTCCAAATTAGGTTTGTACCAAAATTTGGACCTAAGGAGGGGTTATCTTGACCTACTTTGCAATTTAGTACACCCAAATAACAAATTGGTCCCTATCTTTTAAATACCGTTGCAGAGAACCCCCTAGGTTCTTCGCCTCCTTTGCAAACCGGTCCTGCCGCCATTACTAGGGCAGAACCGAGCTCCGGCGAGGTTCGGAGAGGGATTGCTCTCTAATCCCTCAGAGATTCCCTCCCAGAAATGGAAGGAGGATTCTCTGAGGAATTCCCTTCCTTATAAAGTCAATTACAATCACTGGTCTGAACTCAATCTCTCGTGCGAACGCACGAGAGATTTGGGTATCCTAACTCCTTTCCATCTCCGGCGACAAACCTCAGGCAATTACGTGCCCTTCACGTCCTGCACACCCAGTCCAGCGCCTATATAAGAACCCACAACTCCGGCCGAAGAGGCTAAGCTTGATTTTGACGGAGATCCCTTCCAAATTCCTCCCTCTCCCATCTCCGGCCAAACGACCCACAAGCTCCGGCGACCTCCGTCCCTCCTTCTTTTCGCTTTGCTGCCATACCAGCAGCAGAGTCCTCTCTGCCGCTTCCTCCCGTGTCGCGCTGTACCCCGCGCGCGCGCTTCTGACCTCGTCTTCGTCGCCGCTTCCTCCCTCAGGGTCTTTCTTCCCCGACGACGGCAGTTACGAGCCCTCCTCTCCGCCGCCTCCCTTCCCTCCAGAAAACCCCAGATACGTTCTCCACCCTCTCCTCTCTCTTTTGCCCCAACTATTTTACTTGATTACCCCTCGACAGTACCTATCCGCCTTCATCTTCCTCGCCTCCGACCGCACTCCGGCGAGCCGCCCACACCACTCCGCCACTCCACACGACTCGCCAACCACCTCGAGAGCTCCGCCTCACCACCAGGAACTCGCTCCACCCCA
This sequence comes from Thalassia testudinum, assembly GCA_037157565.1. Classification (NCBI taxonomy): domain Eukaryota; kingdom Viridiplantae; phylum Streptophyta; class Magnoliopsida; order Alismatales; family Hydrocharitaceae; genus Thalassia; species Thalassia testudinum. The sequence goes on along the minus strand of JAZHRO010000014.1, from coordinate 120,805,865 downwards.
CAACTACCACTCTTGACCTCCATAACCACCCCCCGAACAACCCACCATCTCCGGCCACAGGTTGACCTAGGCGCGCACGCCTAGGCCGACCGACAACCTGCAGCCTCACCCACCGCCTTCGCCGTGCCACGGCGAAGGTTTCCAGCTATTCTGATTGGGCCAATAGGCCGTTCTGTGGAATCTCAGGTGAACGCCCCGGCCGCCATTAATAGCCGAAGCAGCAGGAAGCTTGGAGCAGCAGCAGGCGTCAGGCTTCCCAGGCGGCAGGTGCAGCAGCCTCTCGCAAGTGTTGCGAGGTGACTGAGTTCAGCTTGGAGCAGCAGCAGGGCCTTCAGCGTGGGCAATTGCACACGAGAGTATGCGGCCGCGCGTGAGGGAAGGACGAAACCTTTAGTCCCACATCGTGGGATTACAAACCTCAGGTACACTATAAATTGGTTTTGTGATATACCCTTATCGCCTCAGTAAGCACAGGGGTGAGGTCCCTCACTGACCCCACACCCGCCTCGTCCGCGACCCGACCACGCGGACTTGGCGGATCCGACCCGACGTAGACCTACGCACTCCTCGCGCATCACACCACCTTCAGGTGCGCCTGGTCCCGGGTACGATCCGACCCGATTAATGCCTGTGGCTTTGGGAGAGCAGCTCTGAGTGAATTGCTTGAGAGAGAGAGACGCGCGGGTAGAGGGAGAAGGGTTAGGTTTTGCTCCTGTGCAGGCAGGCTGATCACAGGAGAAGGACTTGGCCACTGCAGAACAAGGAAAAGCAAGCCAAAGAAGAAGACAGAAGAAGAAGAAAGAAGCCTTCGTAGGAGAAGGAAAGCAGAAAGATTAGAAGTCTTCGCAGAGAAGAAGAAAAAGGACAAGGGAAGATTGCAAAGAGATCAGAAAGGCAAAGCAGAAGGAAAGATACAGAAGCAGAAAGGAGAAGAAGGAAGAAAGAAAGAAAGATCACATTTAAGGCGTCTTATACATAAATCAGACGACTAATTCTACTTTTTCTAAAAACTCTTTGAATCAATTATATTTGCATGTAACAGTTGTATTCTTGAGTTTTACAAAGTACTGAGATTGCTCCCTGTGTTCGACCTCGGATACTCCGATTTTCGAGTAATAAAAATCTTTATTTGTTTTGAACGCTTTAGCGGCTATATTACAACGCGATATTATCTTTTAACAAACCGCACAAAAGCGCGACAAACATTTTGGCGCCGTTGCCGGGGAGCAACGGGCACTTTTAAAACTTTTGAGTACAACTTTTCTATCTAATATCCAACTTGGCTTCTCTCTTTTGCTGTGTTCATTCAGGGAATGCAAAACAAAAAGGAAAGAATAGCAACTGCACAACAGACTCTCCAAGGAACAGGTAATCTCCATGAGTCCTCTCTCTTAACCCTCTCACAATCTAAAAAAAAAAAAAGGAGGGAAATCAACTTAGGGCTACCTGTCTCATATTTAGTAACTCATCAAGTTGCCTGATTTTCATTTCAAACATATTTTTATCTATTCATCCAACTAAGGCAACTAGGGCTAAAACTTTCTTGATTGAGCCCTAGGTGCTAATTTCTACGGCAACTAAATTGGACCCACTAGAGCCAAGTTAGGGATTGCAAAGCTAGGGTTTTTAGAGACACATCTTCTCTAAAACAAAGAAAACAAACTTTCCAAAAAGAGGTGTGCCTAAACCGTGTTTGAAAAGATTTATACAAGAGGAACCCTAAGCAAATCAGGCTGATAATCCATTTGAACCATAAAAGGAAGGACCTAAAAGCTCTCAAAGAAACAAGAGGTGAAGTTGATCCCTCGGGTCAACCAACCTTAATATTAGGTCACTTTTGCACTCAAAATACTTAAAAGTTCAAGTGGAACATTAAGCACCTTGATCTTAAAATAAAAAAAAAGTAGACTTAAGAGGTCAAGATCCCCATTCTGGTTTACCTGGAACCGCAGTGACAAGAGAGGTCGGGTGGGGGAAACCCTGTAACCCGTGGGGACGCTCTACCGTGTAGGGGTCTTTGCGGGACTCTCCCTCTCTGGCTGCCCAGGTATTTCTCAGGTGGACGATCTTCTGATCCAGGGGTCCATCTGCCCCGAACCTCTATAGTCACCCAACAATTCTTGGGTGTCTTGATTGGGTCCAGCACCTTCTAATCTCATCACATCTTTCGGTGCATGTTCGGTAGGAGGTCCTTAAGACCACCTTTAAGACCTCCCTTAGAAATTCATTCTCGTCGAGGCCAAGCCTCGACGCCCTTGTTTGTGCAGCAACCCCGCCACATAAATCTTTCATCTGACTCAGACCCTGATTCCCCTTCTTCTCCCATCATGGCACAACCCATTGAAGAGGAGAATAACCTTGAACACCAACTTCAACGCTTGAACGATCTCTTTCAGAACTTTGTAAACCCACCGCAGCGACCTATGATGCGAGATCACTATAATCCTACTGCGGTGGCAATCGAACCCCGAGTACGAATCCCAATTGGAGGACCCGATTCTGATCTGAAGCCCAATATGATTCATGCCATACCGAAGTTCCATGGGCTTAACTCGGAGGATCCATTCCAACACATTAAACAACTCAAGCATTTGGCCCATACCTTCGGGTCAGATGTACAAAACCGGGACATCCTACTCATGAAAATGTTTTCGTTCTCCCTCTTGGACATGGCTGCACACTGGTATCAGACTCAGACCCGCCCGATCAACACTTCTGAGGAATTACAGTCCGAATTTTTGAAAAAATTCTTCCCTGTTGGCCGGACAAATGCCTTGCGCCACCAGATCACTCATTTCACTCAACAACCGGGAGAACCTCTTCATGAAGCTTGGGATCGATTCCTAGATCTCATGCGAAAGTGCCCCCATCACGGAGTTCCTAAGTGGGAACAAGTCCAGTCTTTTTACCAGGGACTCCGTGAGGATATTCGTCTATTCGTTAATGCAACATGTGGAGGAAACATCATGGGCCAACACGAGGACACGGTATGGGAGATTCTCGAAAACGTGTGCGAGAACTCCATAAACAATGACTCCTTGGGCTTATTCGACAGGACGAATGCCCGCGCATCGACGAATCTAAGAGGGACACATGAGACGCAGGACCTGTCCACTTTTGTCGACCTGGAACTGATGGCCAGTCGGTTGGACAAGGTCTCTATCATAGAAAAGAAGGTGGACGAGCTAACTCGACATTTGCAGCAAGCCACCTCTGCACAAAATTCTTTTACACGACCTCCTCTGGCAAGGGAAACAGTGCAAAACATCTATCACCAACCTGCCATGGGGATGGACCCATATCCACCCCCGTCTACCTCTCGGACCGGAGTAACCTCTGATCCCTTCTATTCGAGTTGGGGGAACTCTGAACCCTCGTATTCTGACTTTCCTGAGGTTCCTCAGAACTGCGAGGACCTCAACGCCATCCAGAATGACCCATACTCCAATACCTACAACCCTGGATGGCGAAATCATCCTAACTTTCAGTGGGCAGGAAATTCTCAAAAACCACCATATCAACCCCGCCCACAAGCTCCTCGTCCATATCAGCCGCCTCAGCCTCGGCCCAATCCCACCTACCAATCCAGGCAAAATCAGGATCAACTGACTCTTATCCTTCAAACACTGGCTGACATTCAAAAGACGAATGCGGCGATGCAAAAACAGCACAAGGACGAGATCACAGAGGTTCGCAACCAACTGGCCCAGATGGCAAATTCTCGCCAACCTGGCACCCTTCCTTCGCAACCTCTGCCCAACCCAAATAACGTGCCGACCCAGAGGCGCGTTATGAATCCAAATCCAGGCCACGCACATTTGATTTATCAGGCCCCTGCTGCTCCATCACCAGACGGGATGGAGGCGTCAACATCTTATGCAGAATTGCAGCAGCAGCCACCCCTCCTACCTAACCCAAACCAAAGTCAGGCCAGATTAAACTCTGTAACAACACGCAGTGGTAAAACAACACAAGACCCACACTATCCGAACCACTCCAAGCCTGATAATCGCCAAGACCCTAGGGTAGTCATCCAAGATACTACTGTCCCAGATCAAGAACCTGGACCTATCCTAGAGGAACCAGCTAGGATCCCATTTCCTGAGGCCTTGACCAAAGGAAAAAGGACAACCAAACCTGTGGCTCCTGAGGAGGATCTGGTCAAGCTCTTTGAACAGGTCCAGATAAACATCCCGTTGATGGATGCAATCCGCCACATACCGGCTTACGCAAGGTTCTTGAAAGACATATGCACACCTAAACGTAAGCCGCGAACCAAGGATGGGAACCCAATCGTACTATCAGAGCAAGCCAGCTCTGTCATCTTGAGCAAACTCCCACCTAAGGCTAAAGACCCAGGAACTCCCTTGATTTCTTGTAAAATTGGTGAAACCCAACTTGATAGAGCCCTACTAGACCTAGGTGCCTCCATAAATTTAATACCCACATCCCTCCTTGACCACCTTGAAGAATCTAAACTTAAACCCACTGAGGTGACATTGCAGTTAGCCGATCGATCCATCAAGTCACCCAAAGGAATACTCGAGGATGTCATTGTTAGGGTACGAGATTTTTATTTCCCAGTGGACTTCATAGTACTGGACATGGATGCACCTAAGAACCCAAGGGACACACCAATCATATTAGGGAGACCCTTTTTGGCCACTGCTAGGGCCAATATAATCTGCGAAGAGGGCCAGATAGAATTAAAATTTGGGAATCAAAATCTGAAGATTGACATTTTCAAGGCCCATCAAGGGATTAATTGCGTGGTGATAGAGGAAATTTGTGATGTCGAAGCCGTGGTTGATGAACTGCATATAGAGGACAACCTGATTATTCCTGATCAACCACTAGAGAATCAAAAACCGCTAACAGAGGAGTGCGGACATGATCTAGACACACCTATGACTCCTACCATTGCTCCCGATACAAACCCCGAACCACCCGCTGCTGCTGACAATCCTATCACGGAACTCAAGCCCCTTCCTGAACATCTAAAATACGTCTTTTTGGATTCAAATCAGACGTTTCCTGTGATTATCAATTCTCGACTCACACCTGACCAGGAACTCCGTTTGATTTCTGTTCTCCAACAACATCGTAGAGCCATTGGATGGACTCTAGATGATTTAACTGGTATAAGCCCTTCATACTGCACACATCGAATCTACACGGAAGAAGGCTCACGACCTTCAAGAGAAATGCAAAGGCGCCTAAACCCTAACCTACAGGAGGTCGTGAAAAAGGAGATCATTAAGTGGTTAGATGCAGGGATCATCTACCCGATCTCCGACAGTCGTTGGGTGAGTCCAACACAAGTGGTGCCTAAGAAGGCAGGACTTACCATCATCACGACTGAAATCGGGGAAGTCATTCCTACCCGAATAGCTAATTCGTGGAGAGTCTGCATTGATTACAGAAGACTAAATTCCTCCACGAAGAAGGACCATTTCCCACTACCGTTTATTGATCAGATCCTCGAGAAACTAGCGGGAAATAGATTCTTCTGCTTTCTTGACGGGTACTCCGGTTACAATCAGGTGGCAATCCATCCAGAGGACCAAGAAAAGACCACATTCACCTGCCCCTTCGGGACGTATGCGTTCCGAAGGATGCCATTCGGTCTCTACAATGCACCTGCAACTTTTCAGTGGTGCATGCTTGCCATATTCTCAGATATGGTAGGTGATTATCTGGAAGTCTTCATGGATGACTTTTCAGGTTTTGGACAATCATTTGACGATTGCCTCCAACACTTGGTCCATATACTCAGGCGGTGCATCGAGGTGAATTTGGTTCTTTCCTGGGAAAAGAGCCATTTCATGGTGCCTGAGGGAATTGTCCTGGGACATTTAATCTCAGAGAAAGGCATCCAAGTGGATCGAGCTAAGGTTAACCTGATTTCCAAGCTCCCTATGCCTAGCTCGATTAAGGACATCCGATCTTTTTTGGGGCACGTCGGTTTCTACCGTCGATTCATCCCTGATTTCTCCAAGATCGCGCGCCCCCTGACCAATCTTCTCTCCAAGGATGTACCTTTCGAAATTTCCAAGGAATGCACTCAAGCATTCGAAATCCTACGTGACCGAGTCACCCAGGCCCCAATCCTACAGTCCCCTGATTGGTCTCAACCCTTTGAGATCATGTGCGATGCATCTGACTTTGCTGTAGGAGCGGTTTTGGGGCAGAAAATTGACGGGATACCTTTGGTCATTTACTACGCCAGCAAAACACTGGATGAGGCTCAGCGTAACTATACGGTTACTGAGAAAGAGCTGCTGGCCGTAGTATTTGCCCTGGAAAAATTCAAATCATACCTCCTGGGTTCCCGTATTATCGTATACTCGGATCACACAGCTGTAAGGCATCTCCTTGCCAAGAAGGACGCGAAACCTCGACTAATCCGCTGGATCTTGCTATTGCAAGAATTTGACCTCGAGATTTGCGACAAGGCAGGAAAGCACAATGTAGTAGCTGATCACTTGTCCCGCCTTCCTTCTGAAATTATTGATCCTTCCGGACCTATTACAGAACATTTCCCTGATGAGCACCTCCTGACTATCAGTACAAGTCTTCCATGGTTCGCCGATATTGTTAATTACCTGGCATCACATCAGATTCCGCCTGATTGGTCGAAGGCCAAAAAGGACAAATTGCGTTCCGATGCCAAGTATTACCTATGGGAAGACCCGTATCTTTTCCGCATTGGTGTTGATCAGATAATCCGACGGTGCATCACGGAAGTGGAAATCAAAGACATACTCTCATTCTGCCATGACCAGGCATGCGGTGGACATTTTTCTGGACATAAGACCGCATCGAAAGTCCTCCAGTGTGGCTTCTACTGGCCCACAATTTTCAAGGATGCATACGATCACTGTAAGGTATGTCCCCGTTGCCAGACTCTGGGCAACATGAGCCATAGAGACATGATGCCTCTACAGCCAATCTTGGTATGCGAAATTTTCGATATTTGGGGGATTGATTTCATGGGACCCTTTCCGAACTCGGATGGCTTCGAATACATCTTACTCGTAGTTGACTATGTGTCCAAGTGGATAGAAGCCATTCCGACCCGAACCAACAATCATAAAGTCGTTATAAAATTCCTCCATCAAAACATTTTCTCAAGGTTCGGGATTCCGCGTGCTATAATTTCCGACGGAGGGACCCATTTTACGAACGCTCAGCTCAGGTCACTAATGACCAAATACGAGGTGTCACACCGAATCTCTACTTCTTACCACCCCCAAACTAATGGTCTAGCTGAGTTATCTAACCGAGAGATCAAGAAGATCCTTCAGGTTACTGTTCGACCTGATAGAAAAGATTGGTCTTCTCGGCTTCCGGAAGCATTGTGGGCCTATAGGACTGCCCACAAGACCCAATTAGGAATGTCTCCCTTCAGACTAGTGTACGGGAAGGCATGTCACCTCCCCGTCGAATTGGAGCATAAAGCCTATTGGGCAGTACGGACCTGTAATCTCGACCTTTCTAAGGCTGGAACCCACAGAAGATTTCAAATGAGCGAGATCGATGAATTACGCCACAACGCGTATGAGAACTCGCGAATTTACAAAGAGCGGGTTAAAGCTTTTCACGACAAACACATTTCTAGAAAGGTCTTTCATCCTGGTCAAAAAGTTTTACTCTTTGATGCTCGACTCAAACTATTCCCGGGAAAGCTAAGATCCAAGTGGGTCGGACCCTACCTAGTCCGCCAAATCTTCGGAAATGGAGCTATTGAAATCAGCCCACTCAGCCACGATTCTGAACCCTTTGTCGTGAACGGGCAGAGACTCAAGCCGTTCATTGACATGACCGATATAGATTGGACTGAGTCATCCTTTACCCTCCATTCCTCTTGAGCTCATTACGCCCAGCCGATGGCGTAAAACTCAGCGCTTAACGGGAGGCAACCCGTCATTCTTTGAATAACCTAAAACCGTTTCTGACATCTCTATGCGGAACTCATATTGCACTTTAGGGTTCATCCATTAGAATAGCCGACTTCACCTCAGGTATACCTACCCGAGATTAGAAATCGTTCGCAACAAGTCGCTTCGACCCATTCACTCACCACACACCTGTCCTAATACATGAACTAAGCTGAATTCGAACCCACCTAATTTACAATGGGGACATTGCAAATCTTAGGCATGGGGGGGTATGAAAGTGCAAAATGTCAGAAAATTCATATCAAGAAAGGGTTTCACATACAAAAAAAAAAAAGACTTGATAGAGGGGAGGAACAATTCAAGGTCATAAAATGAGAGGAGGAAAAGAAGAAAAAATGACAAAAAGGAGCACAAAATGAAAAGAAATAGTCATTAGTAAAAGATTAAGGGGTTAACTGAAGTTCTAGACCGAATCAAGAAAAAGAAAAGAAAAGTGCCATGGAGATATAACAAGAGATTAGCGGGAACGCTGGTCCTAGGCTTTTTGGGCTAGTACCTTTAGCTTAAAAATTCATGTATCCATTAAAATCTGGATAATCCTCAAGAGGTTGAGGAAAATGCGAAGCTTGAGTATTAGGTCTAAGGCTTAGGAAGTATTCGGCCTCGTTAACTGACCTCCGATTTGCGGGATTCGGTAACCTAAGCACCCAAATTCACACACAGTCTGGTTCAGTGCGCATAAACGTCCAAATCACGCGAAAAGCGTTTAATGTTCTGAAAAAGTCACCTAGATTAGGAGCGGTCAATCAACACAAATTGATTTGGACGAGTTCCCAGCGCGGAGAGGCGGAAAATTCCCCTCGAAGATGCGTAACAACATATCATCTCCTCGGTGCTTGTCTCTTAGGATATTTAAATATCCTACTGGGGGCATGTAAGCACTCTGCTGGTTCAGATACCATGGGCGGCATTATCACGAAATGTCGATCGCCAGGGTCTGGATTCGGCCACGGAACGCCATGGGCGGGATTATCTCGAAATCTCGAAAGCCAGGGTTCCGGGGGTTGCCATGGGCGGGATTATCTCGAAATCTCGAAAGCCAGGGACCCTTAAGGATTGATGATGGGGACGAGGAATCCGATACAGACCATGTTGAGAAGCTAATCCGAAGCTAGAAATAAAAAGAAAAGAGAGAGAAAAGCTCTCCAAACAAATAAATCTTCTATCCCTCTCTTACAAAAAAAAAAAAAAAAAAACGCACTGCAAACTGAACTTAGGCTAAAAATATCTCAAGCACAGGTGCTTTAACCGCGGAGTCCAACAAACCCTAGGTTAGTTTCTGTGGGCCGTAGAAACCTTTGCAGAAAACTGAGGCTAAAGCGGAACAGGTCCGGATTTTGGTTGGTACTTGAGTACCTCTAGGCCTATTGTCGGCATTCCCACCTAATCACAAAAGAAAAGGAGAAGCACTTATCATTGTTGACAGACACTCAGGGTCTAGAATGGAAGTTAAAACTTTGAAATTTTGCTAAGGGACTAGAAAAAGCTAGGCATGGGGGTATGATGAGAGCCTCATCATGAGCCATAACTAGCTCATTTTGACCCAATAAAGAAGATAAAATCTCCTACATAACCTGGAAGAAGGCCTAACTGAAGGAAAAAGTGCTCTGAGAAGAAAACATGAAATAAAGGTTAAAACTGCAATTTTACCATTGCAGTACGTAAACGGGATTTCTCAGAGACAAAACAGAGGTCAAATGGTATAAATGAGATAAAAAGTGGGTTGAGTCAATCAGAAATGGGTTCATGTGCAATCTAAGAACTAAATGACACTTGGTAATCCTAAAACAGACCCGCCTAAATTAACAAGGTTCCGGTCAAAACAAAAAGCAAGTAAACCCTCTATAAATCATGGAAAAACATACTCTAGGGTTTAGAACACTTAATTTGGCCTTTGGAACCTAGTTTGACCTAGATTAGGGTCCTAGCTCTTCAATTAACCTAATTTGGGTTTTTACGCAAAATGTCTAGTCAAACGAGGTCAAACCTGAAATCTAACTTCGCCATTGGATTTGTTAGGTCCAAATTAGGTTTGTACCAAAATTTGGACCTAAGGAGGGGTCATCTTGACCTACTTTGCAATTTAGTACACCCAAATCACAAATTGGTCCCTATCTTTTGAATACCGCTGCAGAGAACCCCCTAGGTTCTTCGCCTCCTTTGCAAACCGGTCCTGCCGCCATTACTAGGGCAGAACCGAGCTCCGGCGAGGTTCGGAGAGGGATTGCTCTCTAATCCCTCAGAGATTCCCTCCCAGAAATGGAAGGAGGATTCTCTGCGGAATTCCCTTCCTTGTAAAGTCAATTACAATCACTGGTGTGAACTCAATCTCTCGTGCGAACGCACGAGAGATTTGGGTATCCTAACTCCTTTCCATCTCCGGCGACCAACCTCAGGCAATTACGTGCCCTTCACGTCCTGCACACCCAGTCCAGCGCCTATATAAGAACCCACAACTCCGGCCGAAGAGGCTAAGCTTGATTTTGACGGAGATCCCTTCTAAATTCCTCCCTCTCACATCTCCGGCCAAACGACCCACAAGCTCCGGCGACCTCCTTCCCTCCTTCTTGTCGCTCTGCTGCCATACCAGCAGCAGAGTCCTCTCCGCCGCTTCCTCCCGCGTCGCGCTGTACCCCGCGCGCGCGCTTCTGACCTCGTCTTCGTCGCCGCTTCCTCCCTCAGGGTCTTTCTTCCCCGACGACGGCAGTTACGAGCCATCCTCTCCGCCGCCTCCCTTCCCTCCAGACAACCCCAGATACATTCTCCACCCTCTACTCTCTCTTTTCCCCCAACTATTTTACTTGATTACCCCTCGACAGTACCTATCCGCCTTCATCTTCCTCGCCTCCGACCGCACTCCGGCGAGCCGCCCGCACCACTCCGCCACTCCACACGACTCGCCAACCACCTCGGGAGCTCCGCCTCACCACCAGGAACTCGCTCCACCCCACAACTACCACTCCATACCTCCATAACCACCCCCCGAACAACCCACCATCTCCGGCCACAGGTTCACCTAGGCGCGCATGCCTAGGCCGACCGACAACCTGCAGCCTCACCCACCGCCTTCGCCGTGCCACGGCGAAGGTTTCCAGCTATTCTGATTGGGCCAATAGGCCGTTCTGTGAAATCTCAGGTGAACTCCCCGGCCGCCATTAACAGCCGAAGCAGCAGGAAGCTTGGAGCAGCAGCAGGCGTCAGGCTTCCCAGGCGGCAGGTGCTGCAGCCTCTCGCAAGTGTTGCGAGGTGACTGAGTTCAGCATGGACCAGCAGCAGGGCCTTCAGCGTGGGCAATTGCACACGAGAGTCTGCGGCCGCGCGTGAGGGAAGGACGAAACCTTTAGTCCCACATCGTGGGATTACAAACCTCAGGTACACTATAAATTGGTTTTGTGATATACCCTTATCGCCTCAGTAAGCACAGGGGTGAGGTCCCTCACTGACCCCACACCCGCCTCGTCCGCGACCTGACCACGCGGACTTGGCGGATCCGACCCGACCTAGACCTACGCACTCCTCGCGCATCACACCACCTTCAGGTGCGCCTGGTCCCGGGTACGATTCGACCCGATTAATGCCTGTGGCTCTGGGAGAGCAGCTCTGAGTGAATTGCTTGAGAGAGAGAGACGCGCGGGTAGAGGGAGAAGGGTTAGGTTTTGCTCCTGTGCAGGCAGGCTGATCGCAGGAGAAGGACTTGGCCGCTGCAGAAGAAGGAAAAGCAAGCCAAAGAAGAAGACAGAAGAAGAAGAAAGAAGCCTTCGCAGGAGAAGGAAAGCAGAAAGATTAGAAGTCTTCGCAGAGAAGAAGAAGAAGGACAAGGGAAGATTGCAAAGAGATCAGAAAGGCAAAGCAGAAGGAAAGATACAGAAGCAGAAAGGAGAAGAAGGAAGAAAGAAAGAAAGATCACATTTAAGACGTCTTATACATAAATCAGGCGTCTAATTCTACTTTTTCTAAAAACTCTTTGAATCAATTATATTTGCATGTAACAGTTGTATTCTTGGGTTTTACAAAGTACTGAGATTGCTCCCTGTGTTCGACCTCGGATACTCCGGTTTTCGAGTAATAAAAATCTTTATTTGTTTTGAACGCTTTAGCGGCTATATTACAACGCGATATTATCTTTTAACAAACCGCACAAAAGCGCGACAAACACGCCCCCCCCATCTTCTTCTCTCCTTGGACGACCATGAAGGCTCACCCATAGCCTCTTGTGGTTGGTCATCACTTTTGGTAGGCGTGTAGACGGGTTTGTATACCCAAGGTCTAGCCTACACCCTCACACAAGGCCGATGGCCCTAGTGGCACCTTTTTGGCGTGACAGATTTCTTATATTTAAATGCTTTCTCGTATAGATGTGTTGACATTTTTATGCATTAATAACATTGTCAAATTCCCGTTTATGGGGTGGCTTGTCTCCATGTTACTTAGGTTTGTTCACACCATGCACGACCACCATGGCCCCACTTAGATGAACGTAGTCACTTAGGTTTTAGCTAGCACGTCTAGATCTAGGTTTCATTTTGTGTCTCAAAATAAAAATCAAAAAACATAAAAAACCCAAAAATATTAGGTTAGATTAGATCTAGGTTAGAAAAGTGGATCCAAATCTCGATTCGTTTTCATGCCTCCTAGAGATGAGCGACAAAGGACTCAAATTCTAAAAAGAAAAGAAATTTACGCGAGTTTCATAAACAATTAAATATTTTGATCAAGGGTTTAGCGCAACTATAATACGATTTCTGATAATTTCAAAATGCACGAAAATGGACTTGTCAACCCACACCCTTCCATTTTGGTGCCAACTACACCTTATATCTCCACCACACACGCCATCCTACAACCATCATCCAACCCATCCTCACCCTTCAAAAGTGTCGACAACCCTTAACCCTTCACCTCACCAAAAAATGGCGCCAACCCTATCCAACCCAACCATAACCACCACTCAACACACCCCTACAGTGGCGTGAACCTAATCCAACCCTCCATCCATTAACCACCCTGCTAAGCTTTCATCCTGACCCTACAACACACCACACAACCCTCCACCTAGGGTTGGCGCCAACTCTTAGAAGCCTCTTCATTTTGGCACCATTAACCCTAGCCCTAGGATCCCATAACCACCCCCTATAAGCCATCAAAGCCATCCATCCTTCAACCATACCTATACCCCTACCCATCCTATAAAATGACCATTAAATACCCATTTCATATCATCCTTGGTTACATTTTTTGTCCACCTAGATCCACCATTACCAACATCCAAGGAAGGAAGGAGAGGAGGAAGAATATCAAGGAGACACTTTGTCTCCTTGGTGGCTTCAACTTCTTCTTCTTCCTTGTGTCATCACCTAACCAAGGAGAAAGGCTAAGTAAGGAGGACATCAAGAGGAGGAGCAACGAGGGTGGTCCACGCCACCTTAAGGAGGAGTTTTTGGAGTGGAAATCTTCCACTCTAGGAGGAGCCAGGCACACCCATCTAGGGCTTGCCAAAAGGAGGGAAAGCCAGGCACCAAGAGCAAGCTTCCTTCAACCTAGGGGCAACCTAAGTTTTAGTGGAAACTCTGCAACATCATCATCACCTTCTTCATAAGCTTTCTTCTACATTTTCTTTGTATTTTGTTGCATGGTAGTTTAGTGTTTGATTTTTTTTGTTGGAGATTACAAGTGGGAATTCCTTTCACTTGTGAGTTCTCCAACCCTGTTGTAAAACAATTTCATTTAAGAAGCATTCTTCTACTATTCTTCTAAATAGCTTATGTTGCTCTTTTGTTGTGGCTTGTTCTCCATTATTCCAAGCATTCCTTTCTTGGAGTGTGTTGGAGCAAGAAGGAACTTGTTGCTTTATTTTCTTGTAATTCAAATCCCTGTTTCTCTCCACATTTGTTTTGCCCATATTTAAAAACCCTAACAAGTATATATTTCAAAATCCCAAAAAGAAAGTTGATTTCCTAATATCAAGCGAGAATTTTGTTAAAAGTATTCCTACCTCCCTTGGGACAACCTGAATACTTTCCCAAGTACTCGGATTTTACAAATTTAAAAGCGATCCAAATTTCATGTTGCAACGACCTAATTCGCAATTTTTATAAATCATGCATTTTCTTGATCTCTTTTTGGCGTCGTTGCCAGGGAGGCATGACTTTTCTTTATCATTATTCTCTTTCTTGGTATGCAGATCTCATCCCTTTTTATTTCTTTCTCTCGTGTGTACAGCCACTACATGAAGAAGGCGAGTATTTTGAAGCGAAAGCTTAATGTCCCTTTTCTTCGAACAGATTCAAGGTTAGTATACTCCTACTTGTCACATTAAACCTAAAAACTATCAAAAAAATACTAAATTAGGCTTTTAGGATCAAGAACAAATAAATTTGGTGAAGTGGTGATTCATAAAAATCATTGGCTGCTTATTTGAATCATTTAGCACCACTTTGCCCTAAGTGTTTGTGTTTGTGTTCCTATTTTCGGGTATCCGTTGCCTCCCCAGCAGTGGTGCCATAATGATGAGCAAGATTTTATACGCGAAAAGAGTTAGTTTTAAACACGTCGTTGTAATTGCATAAAAATCTGCTATCAGATAAATTTACTGAAACTCATGTGAGTCCTAGGTCAAACATGGGGAGGCTACGTCGATTCTAAATCCACAATTATATTTTTTATCAAGGAAACATTCACAATGATTATAAACAACTAATCTACTTGCAATATAAATAAGAAAGTGAGAGAAAATAACTTTTATAACTAATATAATGTCTATTACAACTATTTGCTACAACTACAAAGTTGAAATCTACGCTAGAAAGAGATAAAAACATAAGGAATGAGAAGTTATCCTCCTCAACGGCTGCTTGGATGATGAGTCAGACGGACGATGACTGGAAGGAGAGTGAAGATGGAGGGTGGAGGGCGAATCTGGAAGAACCAGGGATAAGGCAGGATGTCGACGTTGCGGGATTCGCATCCGAAATGGGGGTGAGAGGATGGCTGACGAGAGCTTCGTGAAAGGGGGTAAGAAGTGGAAATTTTTTATTTTTAACTCTAGTATAGCTTCCCGTTGCTTGGGAGCAGTAGAGCGAGCTTAGAACTTAAGTTCTTAGCTCTTAAAGAAGTGAGTGAAGAAGGAAGGGATGATTTCATGAAGGGGGTGTAGCGTCCTTTAAATAGTTGAGGTACAAGGTCAAAAAGGTCCTTTAAAATCTTTAAAATTAAATGTAGGACCTTTAGTGACACATGCACACGTCGTTGTAGATAAGCATCGGTGAAGGTCCGTGTGAAACGTGGACCACGTGATCGCGATCCCATGCTCCTCAAGTGGCTACGTCGCCACCTTCACACCTTCAACTATTCGTACGTTCTCAAGTGCTGTGCCATCGTTCGATCATCTAATCTCTCATCATCTTCCACTGTTACGTGTGCATGCATACGATGGCATGTACAATCCTGTGTCATCGTGCGTGTGTTCGCTTCCATTCATCTGGCTGCCCTACGCACGCCACCTTGCATCCGCCGCTACCCCTTGATGTCGATCGAGCGGCCGAATTTTGCCGTGCCCGCCTCTTCGTGAATTCAACTCACTCACCATGGATCGAATGCAGGCTGCACACTGCGCTTAAGGCACTTCACCGCTGTGCTATGCCTTTGACACGATTGAGTTTTCGAATTTCTGTCCATGTACTATCAGTTGTTGGATGGAAATCTAATGGCTGAGATTGAGGGGTGTGGATGAAGAACAGGAAGGCAGGTGGATGTGGGCAGATTGGATGGTGCCACGTGGCGCGATCTGAGCCATCCATTTTCCAATGCTTGTAGATGGTGACACGGATGTCGAATTGGGTTAATTTTCGTGTCGTTAGGTTGCGATCGTCAATCTTAACCCATCCATGTGATTGGATTTGTTGTCTAAAGTATGGATTTGCATCACGTTGCTCTTTGACCTCTGATCTTCCTCAAACTACATCTGACGCTACGGAGATCCAATCGGAGTGATCTTAGAGGCATTAGACTTCGATCATCTCTCTGATCAGATCCGTATGGTGGGATCTTCAATCTGAAGCCTCGAAATGATATCGCCTTATCCCTTAGCCACAAAAAGGGTAAATTACTATACAATTTGCATAAATTAACCAAAATACATGATGATGCATGTTATGCAATATTTATAATACATGATACTTCTATGACACTAGAAATATGCATAAAGAGATATTTTAGGCCAATTAGATGTGTGCACATCACACCCAATTGACATGAAACCTAGGGTTAAAGATGCAAATAGTGACTTTTGAAGATCATTTTAAATTATTTAATTTTCAACTTTTTATATATTATTGTAAATACAGTAAATAATATATTTATGACATGAAATTGCATTTTTGACCCTTTTAGTTATATTTATTTATGTGATTAACATTATTAACTGAATTAGTAACTTATGTCACGTAAATAGTATAAATTATATTTAATACTTGTAGCTAAATGATTAGGTTTAAGTCTTAATTATAAATTAATCATTAATGGATGTTTATTAAACCTTTATTTAGTTATTTTATCATATAAATAAGGTTCTTACTATTTTTTCCTTAATTATATAATTAACCCTATTGTAATGTTATTTACTAGTAATTTAACTATGAAAACTAGCTAATATTGATGAATTACGAGCCATGATGAGTTTCTCATTATACCCCCATGCCAAAGTTTTACTAGTTCATAGCAAAATTAACTAATGAATATGATGAATTAAACACCAGGATGATATAATTAATTCTTAAGTAGAGGAATGATTAGGTCAGAAGATTTTTGAAATTTTTATCTTTTTTTAGGGTTTTGTACTTTTATAAATGAGTATCCATAAATAAAATAGAGCATTTGGTGGGAATCTTCTTACAAAGTTCTCAAAACCCTAAATATCTTTCAAAATAGTTACTGATGAAAAACAAACTCTCAACAGGAATTCAAATCCGAATCAGAACATTTGATACTTGTTTTGTTATCTGTATACCACTCTAAACCTTAAGAATCAAAGAGGTTAGGATAGGTAATGTAACAAGATTAAAAGACTGGAAATCAAATTCTAACTCAAAAATTCAATAGACACAGGTCAGTCCTTAAGCTTATGAATTCACTACAACAATGGACGCAGTTTGCGATGGTTGTAAATCATTGCCAATTCCTGATTAACCGTCGTCACTGATTGTTGTTGTAGATCATGTCACTATTTTAATTTAGCGACGGTTACATTCCCTTATCTTCCTCCTCTCATCCCATGTGAGCACGAAGGAAACCAGGATCTGCCGACGGTTTGAAAGTCATCGCTAAATGAATTTAGGAACGGTTCTCTCTTAGACCGTCAGCAATGGTTTTGGCAGGAGACCAAAATACATGCCAAAAATTACGTACTTTGCGCGATTGTTTTCTTTACAAATGTCTTCTATATTTAATGGTGATGATTTTTCAAATCATCTCCAAGTGAAGTTAACTATCACCGAATGGCATGTAACACCTCGCGCCAAAAATAATCTGGCGCTTACGTGACATATCACGATGGTTTCAAAATCATCGCTAATGATGATACACAACAGTTTAAATAATAATCGCCCCTAAGAATGCTTATTTTTTTGAAAAAAGTAATTACTTTTTCTAGTATGAGAATTCATAACACAGGAAATAATAGAGGTTCAAAACACAATAAGTTGTTCAAAATATTCAATCAAAAGAAATTATATAGTTGAAATAGTTTTTACATATATAAAGGATGTTCAAATTTTACAGCAAAAGGAAAGAGAATATAAAAACATAAGTACTATGCTGGGACACCTATGCCACCAGCCCTAGATCCACCCCCATCATCGTCGTCTCCACGTCTCAGAATGTGGAATGATGAATGATCAAGTCTAGGTCCCCGAAGATATGACAAGCCTCCGACTACTTGTTGTGGCACTCTAACAACTCCTCTTGGCGCTCCATGCTGCGAGTAGCAACCTATAGCTGTGAGGTGACCATTGATGGGTCCACTTTAGTGGACTAATTTAGTGCTTAAGTTAATTATTATTGGGACAGGAATTTAAATTAGAGTATGCTTTATGTTGATCAAATTGATTAAGCCTTGGATTTCCTGCATTTCATTTATGTTAATTGATTAATTACTTTTGATGTAGGATTAATTTTTGGGAGTCCAATTTTATTTGCATCATATCAATTAGATTGCCATCATAACATTCAATTTCCCAAGGAAATAAGCATAGATTGTCTTTCGAAGCTTGTTTCTTTTTGATAATTCTTAACAAGTTTATTTAAAAAATGAAAATGAGTGGTCTGATATAGTTTCCAATCAATGCCACGATCTCTTCTCTAATTTCCTTATTCTTCCTCTCTCTCTCTCCTTGATATTCTCTCTCTAATTCTCTCTCTTATTCTTTTATTCTTTATATAACAGGCTAGACAGAGGATAAAAAATCATCTTCTTCCTCCCATGGAGGGGGGATCTACTCTCAATGATCATCTCCCTCCTCACAAGGAGAGCCCTCTCTCCATGAACAGTAAACCACTGTGCGCCCTCCACGACATCGCATCTGCTACCGCATTTGCGACATCATCACATTGTCTCGTCCCAACTATGATCAACCGCCACCTTAGTCGAAGGTGACAGCTCCAATGTTGCCACCACGACTCATCGACTGTGCTTAACCATCCTCGCGATCGCGACCTCGACTACTTCCTCACAACAACCACCACCGTGCTCCACTCATCTTTACGACCATGTTATTCACCTCCGCAAGCCACCACTACTTTGATTGCCACCAATCTGTGTTCCCCTCTCCCCTTCATTTAAGTTGGTCATAAGCCTTCCCGGATGTCCAAAGAGCCACAGCTACCTCCCCCCAACGCCGACCACCACTATCCAGCACCTCCATCTTCATACACCCATCGATGCATACCTCCTCTCACAAGCCCTCTGTTGGTGCTAGAGCACTGCGATCATTTATTTTGATGATAATAAAACACGTGTCATTTAACATTTGCACTTGAAGTCTTAGATTTTAGGTTAATTGCAAATGGAGACGTGGTTAAACGGAGTTCGAGCTTGCATCCACGGCGAATTGGAGGAGCTTGACGGAGAACATAGGAGCTTTGCGAGGAGCGACAGATTGAAGAAGGAAGGAGATGAAGAATAGGATAGATTTCCTTTCCTTGTACTACTATGTATTTTTGTTTCTTTTGTTGCTCTTTGTTTTGTCTCTTAGATTCATGTTAAAGAGCCTCAAAGTACCCTAACAGTAGTCCTAGGAGCACTTGCACAATCCTAAGATATTTAGGTTTTCTGTAGAGAACTTAGAAAACCAAAATAGTATTCAGATAGCCTTATCAGACATCTAATCTGAAAATCAGACGTCTGATAATGATTTTTAAGACGTCTGACTGTCGACTCAGACATTCGATAATGTTTAGGCTGCACTTAGTTAGTTCTGTCTAATAAAATCAGACGTCCTGACCTTAGTCCAGACATCTTAGAAGATGTCTGATGCCTTTGCCAGACGTCCAATTAGTAGACCGTTGGCTACCTTAGTAAACATTGAGGATATGACTGTTAACCTCGTATCAGATGTTCATAGAGGATCCCAGACGTATGATACATGACCATTTTGCCTCAGTTGATCCAAAATCTCTTCTCAGAGATTTTCTAGCTGTTGCACTCCTTTGGGAATCCATTTCCGTAGAAAAGTAGGTTTCCAGACGTCCAGACTTAGTGCTAGACATCCTGTATGTCATCTGATGACAATTCATTAGAACCCTATTTCTATTTGATTCAAGTCAGAAAGGAATCCCACTTAAAATCAAATGTTTGAATTTGTTCCCAGACATCTTAAACGAGTTTTCCAGACATCTGATGCCATGACCAGATGTCTGATAACCCTGTCAGAGTCATGATTGATCCTGATTCCGACTTGATTCTCTTGGAGGTTGCACCCAACGGCTATGGAAGCCTTCCAAGGCCTTCCAAAGCCTTCCTAGAGCCTCTATAAATAGAGGAGGACCCCTTGCACACCTAGACACACCAAGCAACATACTTTCCACTCTTTTGTGTCATAAAGAAGAAGAAGATAATATAGAAGAAAGCACTTGCTCTCCAAGCCTTGTTCTACACCTAGAGAGCTTGATTCCTGTTGCACACCCGCTCTCCCGTAGTAGTTCACGAGAGCACCGTTGTGCCTTTGCATAGTTCACGCATCCGCATCGTCGACGCAGTTCCACCAAAGGGAAGCATCCTAACTCCTATAGAAGCTTAGTTTAAGAATTACTTTGTTTGCTCTATAGGACTATTCTTGTATTTTACTTTGCTTGTGTTGGGTATTCGCTTTGCGAATTCCTGCCTCCTTCGTGAGACAAAATCCTTCTCATGAAGAGAAGGGGTTTGAGGTACACTACCCTCGTATAAAGTAATGTGGTTGTAATTGAGGTTGTACTACCCTTGTTTAAGTAGTACGTTAGTGGATTTGATCAACTTGGCTAATCGGAAAATCCTAACACGAGAGGGTTAGGTGGTGGTTTTCACTTGGGTTGGGTTTCCACCTAAAAATAATTATGCCTTTTGTGTAATTGTTATTTTGTGGGATTGTTATATTTTTAATTTCGCAATTTTTGCGTTACGCTGATCTCACCCCCTCCAAGTGGGAAATTACAATTGGTATCAGAGCAAGTTCTTGCTAGATCAGAGTAACACCTAGCAAGAAGATCATGGAGGGGAGCAGTTCCGCAAACCGAATCTCCGAGGGGCAGTCCACGACCCATCTGTCGTTCTTCGATGGGAGCACCTGCCCCTACTGGAAGCTGTGGATGAAGACTTGGCTTCAAGCCAATGACTTCACGATTTGGGCTAGGTGTGAGATGCCATTTGACATCCCAGAGAAACCAATGGGAGGCTACTCGCAACAACAAATTCGTGAACTCTCTTTGAATGCGAAGACCATGAATGCCCTCTATTGCGTGCTCAGCCGGGGGAGTTTAACAGAATCTCACAATGCGCCACCGCATACGAGATCTGGCACACACTTGAGGTAACTCACGAGGGTACCTCTAAGGTAAAGACTACTAAAATAAATTTACTTTCTTAAGAATTTGAATCTTTTTCTATGAAGTTTAACGAATCTTTAAGTGAGATGAACACTAGGTTCACTCTCATAGTAAATAGCTTAAAAGCTTTAGGTAAGACCTTCATCAAGGGGGAGCTTCAAGGAAAGCTACTCCGTTCCCTTGGATCGGAATGGGAGCAGAAGGTCACCGTGATTGAGGAGGCAAATGAGGTGGAGGAGCTCAACATGGAAGATCTCCTAGTCAATCTAATGGCCTACCAAACAAAGTTGAAGCAGAAGAAGAAGGATACACCGGAGCCAAAACTGAAGAAGACTTTCACCTTCAAAGCTGCATCGAATAGTAAGGTAAGTTCCGACGATGAAGACTTTAAAATTTTACTTAAGAAAATTTCCAAGTTTTGTAGAGAGTCAAAGAAAGAAAAGGAGAAGGAAAGCCTAAGACGTTGCTACCACTGCAATGAGAAAGGGCATCTACGACCAGAGTGCCCTCTTCTCAAAAATGAGAAGAAGATGGAAAGGGAAAAGGAGAAGAAGTCTAAGAAGAAAGCGTTCCAAGCAACTTGGGACAACTTGAGCTCGGAGGAAGATGAGGAAGAAAAGTCTAAGAAGAATGAAACTGTTTGCTTTGGTTTCGTGGCCTTAGGAGAGAGCGACAGCGAAAGCGACTCTGACAATGAGGTACATTACGATTTACAAGATGCTTTTGATGAGCTATTTGAACTTAGTAAATCACTTCAGGTAGAAAATAAACGTATTAAAAAGAATCTTAGTTTTCTTAAAAGTGAAAATGAAATATTAGAAATAAAACTCAAGGATCTAGAAGCTAGTCCTAAGGAAAATAACTTGTTATTAGAAAATAAAGACTTAATCGATGAAAATACTAAGTTGATTGAGGAAAATGCTAGTCTAAAATTAGAAATTTCTGATTTAAAGACTAAGATAAATATTATAGAAAAAGAAATCGCATGTCTTAGGGAAAATTCTAACAAATTAATCAACAAACTAGAAAATTTGCATAGCCCTAAGGTTGAGAAAGGATCTTCGTCAAGGTGACCCGCTAACAAATCCAGATCCAAGCTCACTTGGATACCGAAGAAAGATTTGGAATCTTGTTTTGTAGGTTTCAAGGGTGAGTATAATACAAGAGATTGGACCTACAAGCTAAAGGCTGGTCAACTCGAGTTGGGAGAACCAAGGAGTAGACCAAGGAGGAGAATGAGAAGACCGACGAGACGATGAACAACCGAATAACTCATCGCATGTTGACCACCAGACTGGAGACCGACGCCAATGCCTGGGCCTCCAAGATACAAATGGGAGCCCCATCCGATGTGGCATCCACCACCTCCATTTGGGCCATTTTATTGGCCATGGTAGGTGAAGTAAAACCGTTTTACCCTATCCTTTTATCATTAGCATCTAGATAGGGGGAGTTAAAACTATGAGTTATTTGTCAATCATTAAGGGGGAGATGTTGTTAAATTAGCTATATTTCCTTTAGTAAGGGAGAGAAAAATAATAGCTATCTTGTTGTTATAAAAAGGGGGAGGACATTACTCTTGTTAAAAGAAATTCAACCCATTTATAGAAGAGCATGTTTTAAGGGGGAGTTATAGGAAATTTAAAATCAATTAAACCTTTTTGATAATGTCAAAAAGGAGGAGGATTTTTTGCATTATTATTTATAGTTTTGTCATCATCAAAAAGGGGGAGATTATTGGTGCTAGAGCACCACGATCGTTTATTTTGATGATAACAAAACACATGTCATTTAACATTTACACTTGAAGTCTTAGATTTCAAGTTAATTGCAAATGGAGACGTGGTTAAATGGAGTTCGAGCTCGCATCCGCGGCGGATTGGAGGAGCTTGATGGAGAACATAGGAGCTTCGCGAGGAGCGACAGCTTGAAGAAGGAAGGAGATGAAGAATATGATAGATTTTCTTTCCTTGTACTACTATGTATTTTTGTTTCTTTTGTTGATCTTTGTTTTGTCTCTTAGGTTCATGTTAAAGAGCCTCAAAGTACCCTAAAGTAGTCCTAGGAACACTTGCACAATTATAGGATACTTAGGTTTTCTGTAGAGAACTTAGAAAGCCAAAATACGGTTCAGATAGTCTTATCAGGCATCTAATATGAAAATTAGACGTCTGATAATGACTTTTATGACGTCTGACTGTCGACTCAGACGTCCGATAATGTTTAGGTTGGACTTAGTTAGTTCTGTTAGATGAAATCAGATGTCCAGACCTTAGTCTAGATGTCTTAGAAGACGTCTAATGCCTTTGCCAGACGTCCAATTAGTGGACCATTGGCTGCCTTAGTAAACACTGAGGATATGACTATTAGCCTCGTATCAGATGTTTGTTGAGGATCCCAGATGTCTGATACATTACCGTTTTGCCTCGGCTGACCCAAAATCTCTTCTTAGAGATTTTCTAGCCATTGCACTCTATTGGGAATCCATTTCCACAAAAAAGTAGGTTTCCAGACGTCCAAACTTAGTGCCAGACATCCTGTATGTCATCTAATGACAATCCACTAGAACCTTGTTTCGATCTAATTCAAGTTAGGAACGAAACGTACTTAAAATCAGACCTTTGACTTTGTTCCAGGACATCTTAAACGAGTTTTTCAGTCGTCTGATGCCAAGACCAGACATCTGATAACCATGTCAAAGTCATGATTGATCCTGATTCTGACTTGATTCTCTTGGAGGTTGCACCCAACGGCTATGGAAGCCTTCCAAGGCCTTCCAAAGCCTTCCTAGAGCCTCTATAAATAGAGGAGGACCCCTTGCACACCCAGACACACCAAGCAATATACTTTCCACACTTTTATGTCAAAAAGAAGATCATATAGAGGAAAGATCTTGCTCTTCAAGCCTTGTTCTACACCTAGAGAGCTTGGTTGCTATTGCGCACCTGCTCTCCCGCGGTAGTTCACAAGAGCATCATTGTGCCTTTATGTAGTTCACCCATCTGTGTCGTCAACGCACTTCCACCAAAGGGAAGCATCCTAACTCCTATAGAAGGTTAGTTTAAGAATTACTTTGTTGGCTCTATAGGACTATTCTTGTATTTTACTTTGCTTGTGTTGGGTATTCACTTTGCGAATTCCTGTCTCCTTCATGAGACAAAATCCTTCTCATGAAGAGAAGGGGTTTGAGGTATACTACTGGTCGGGCATGCTTCGCTTGTTAGAAATCGAGGTTATAAGTAACCTATCGTCGTAGTTGCAAAACACGTCGATCAGATAAAATTTATACCAAAACTCCAAGGGAGTCCCAGGTCGAACACAGGGAGGCGACGTTTACTTTAATTGAAAATCGTGCTTCGAATTTATTTGTTTTTGGTTGTTTTTATCTTTTCTAATTTTTTTGGTTTTTAGCAGGCAAGAGATAAGGTTGATGAGTTCTAACTAATCTACTTGCAAGAATATATATATAAGAGAGAAAGAGAAACAAACATCTATTTTTCAAGAATTGTTTGTTACAACTATGAAAGCAGGAAAAATCTACACTATGAAAGCATAGAAAGATAGAATGAGGTGAGAGAAATCCCCCTCGACGGTTGCTCGGAGGACGACTCACTCTGACGACTCCTAGAGGAAGGTCGTGAGGAGCGAGATGAAGGAGGACGGAGCCGGAGGACAGAGGATGGGGTAGGACGACGTCGTGGCGAGGATCTTCTTCCCGAAGGGCGGTGAGAGGATGGCCACGGGATGCTCCACAAAGGGGGGTGAGAGGACGGAAAGCTATTTGGTTTTACTCTAGAGGAGCATCCCAGGCTTAGGACAAGCTTTCTCTAGAGCCTTGGAGGTGGTGAGAGGAAGAAAGGAAGAGATGCTTTGGAATGGTGGTGGGTAGGTCCTTTTATAATGGAGGAGGAAGAACAAATTCGCTTCTCGGTCATTACTAACGTCCATAAACGTCACTGGAGCTGTCGCTGAAGATCCGGCCTTCAAATCCACTTGCTGGCATGCGCTGACCATTAGTGACAGCTGTAACTGTCACTAAAGGTGCATCGCTGGAGATCCGCGCCTGCCCCGCTGGCACACATCACGTGCCTTGTGCTCCCCGCACCTCGCGCACGCGCATGCGGCATGCGTTGCAGCTGCGGTGCGCGCAGCAACAGCTGTGCGCGTGCACTGTTGCTACGCGTGGCTGCAGCTGTGCGCGCGTGCTACTGCTACTGGCTAACGTTGGGTGGCCTGGGTGGCGCCACCTAGGTCGTCCATTCTTCTCTCTTGTGTAAAGGGTGCCCCAGTACTTCGATCGAGATGCTTCCCATGCTGTCAGACTGCGATCGTCGCTCCGGATCCATCCGTACAGTTGGATTTTCCATCCGAAACCCTATGGATGTCGCATTGCCCCCCTGACCGTTGATCTTCCTCGGGCTTCATGTGATGCTACGGGACTCCGATCTGGACGATTTCAGAGGCATTAGACTCCGATCGTCGTATTAATCAGATCTGTATGGTCTGATCGTCCATCCAAGGCCCTAAAATAAATCATCTCCTCTCCTGACCATAAAAAGAATCTAATTAACACAAAATATATACAACTACTCTAAATGCACAATGATGCATGTTATGCAATATTTATAACATGAAGTGCAAATCTAAGCCTAGGAACATGCATGAATAGGCATTTTATCCTAGATAGATGTGTCTATATCATACCCCCATGCCTATCTTTCGCTAGTCCCTAGCAAAATTAAACTACATGCTATCAAAATTAGGACTAGATTGCTTAGGCCTATGTTGTTTACTAACAATAGAAAATTTCAACTAAGGTTCTAAACTACGAAGACTAAACAGTACCCAGGTGTCTGCCAGAATGCAGACCGCCCAAGTCCTCGCCTTATTTGAAAAGGGAAGATACATTCTTTTTTTTTTCTTTTTTTCTAATTTTTTTGTACTTTTGGAGTTTGCGAGTTCCAGAATAATTTTTTACAGCTACCCGACCCACCTAAGACTCGAAAAGGACTCTAAGCACTAAGCATCTTTGTGAAAAAGTGATAGACGCACAAAACGGCTGTTAAAACGGACTTCGGGTTTCTACGACCCTAGGTGACCTTGCCTAAAGGTTTATCTTTACGATCGGTAGCTTTCTCCCTACTTCTTTTATTTATGGGGTCAACACAAGGGCAAACCCAGTGTATATCTCCCCAGTTTATTCTACTTCCCCGCTTCTTCCCTAAGTGTTTTGGGAATTATTGTGCATTTATTTGTTTGTGAGCTGGGTTCTGGACAACTAGCCGATGAGCTGTTACTACCGACAACTTGCCAGCCATACTCGTACGGTGAAGTGTGGTTTTATTTATTTATTTATTTTTTCTCTTCTTTTTTTTCTTTTTTTTCTTTTTTTATAAGTAGGTGGCTTTCCTAATCTAAGATTTACCTAAAGGCCGTACAGCGAAAACAGTCTTGTGGCTGGGCTATGGACAACCTGCCGATGAGCTGTTACCACCGACAACTTGCCAGCCATACCACCCAAGTCGGTCCATTAGCTACCCAATTTCCGTAAAAACCGCCGGAAAGTGAGTCAGTGCGAATAGTGTGTAGATGCTTAGCCTTAAAATCCTCCCAAATCAGAGGGCGGGTTGATAAGTCGTATACTTATCATCCCAATTTATTTACCAACTTAAAATGAATTTTAATTGGTGATGACTCGAGACTAAGTCTACATTCGAGTGGACACCCGGGCCAATTAAGCCCGAAGACCTGAAGAGTCTAGGTGTTTAGGTCCTCTTGAATCATTTCCTAGAGTTAATAACTTCTAAATGCCTAAGTTCTCTTTTCCTAATTTCTTTCTTTCTTTTTTTCTTTTTTTAATTTTCAATTTCTTTTTAATTTTATAAGAAACTAAAAGAAATTCTACAGAGTTAACATAATGATTTCAGGAATTGATTATCCACCCCCCATGCCTAAATGATGCAATGTCCTCATTGTAAAAATAAAGACATGAAAAGGGTAGAGTAAACAGAACATCACCTGAGTGTCGTGAAAATCTGGTCAGCTCCGCAGAGAGAAGGGTGTATACACACGTGCTAAGTTTAATGCCTTCAGCTAGGCATAGCATACATACAAAGAAGAGATTGAGAATTCACAAGTGCGGTTTAGAATCAAAATCAAAATATTGATCCTGAAACCCGCCAGCAGAAGATGTCCACAGACATGGACGAGATTATGGTGCAGACCCATGCCCCAGGGTCGAGTGGTTCTCAGGTTCTGGATGAAAATCACCTAGAACCGAAGGTTGTTGTGTTTGTGGGGCCGAGCCTGTAGTTTAGTGGTGTGCAACCCAAGACCAAAGAATCGAACAACGGGTAAAGATGGTTCAATAGGTGTTGTTGTCCACTTAACATATAGCTCAGAAAAATAATCAGTTATTTCAAGCTTGGGTTGCACGTGAAAGATATCGTAAGGGTCCTGGTAGAAAGTAGGTGATTTTAAGTCAATAGGTACCCTTAGATCCAAAATCAAACTTCCCTCAGAATTAGCCTCCCAAATCTTTATTTCAACAATTCTATCCTCCAACATCAAGGACTTAGGCTTCGGGACCTCTAGCATATTATTCACCCCTATGATTCGCCCAAGTCCAAAAATCGTGGCTGAATCAAGATCGACTTGGGCACAAAGATCTTAGAACTCATCTCTTCAGGGTGCAGATGAGGACTGGGGTCACTGATTGAATCATCAAGAATAGGATCCTCCAAGTTAACCCCAACTAAATCCAAATCTTCAATAATTGGGCTATCAACTGGTTTGTCAGATTCCTCAAGCCCATTTGTCTCACTAAAATCCTCTTCCTTAAGTTCAAGTGAGACTTTGCCAAAAGATTCTTTACCCTCAGAGTCAAAGAATTGATGATCCTCATTTATATATGTCTCAAAATCATATGTCATTTCATGGTCCGTGAAGACATATTTTTCCTCTCTCCCTGGCTCCGGGATCTCCGGTGAATCAATCGGTTCATCCTCAAATGGTTGCTCAAGCCCATCCTGGTTATCCCTAGTCTCAAAAAATGTATCCCCCCTGACAGGCGCCTGAGCGGGTTCAGACATTGGCTCTCCTGAAGGGGGTTCATCTTGAGAATCATCCCAAGATTTGACTAGTGCAACCACAAATTTCATCCTCAACCTCGACAATTTCCCAAGAAGGAACTCACCCAAGTCCCTATCCCTAACACTTTGGAGCAAATCCAATAGAGAACTATTAAGTTCATCAATCATTTTGATCATAGGCTCCATTGCTTCAGTACATGGTGTTGGCTGAGCTTCTAAAGATTGTATAGTGTTCCTCAAATTAGCCAACACCCTATCCTGGATCTGGTTCACCTGAACTGACTGGTTTGGTTCAGGTTTGGGTGGGTTCAGATTAAATCTAGGGGAGTCAAGATGTTGAGGTTCTCGAGTTCCTCCCTGGTAGTAGGTCGTCTTGGATTGTTCAAAGAAGGGTGATGACCTATTTTCAATGGAATACTGGGGAGGGTAGGTGTTATAATCATTATATCCTTCCTGATTGTAGATCGGGTTGGTTTGGTGATCAAAGGATGGAGATCCATAATCATTATAGCTCTGGGAAGGATAATAATCATAGTCTTGTTGTCCAGGGTTAGGCCCTGGACACTGAGGTCCAGATTCATATCCCCAATCAAAGTCATCCTGGCTAGTGGATGGATAATTATAAGTCAAGTTGGGATAGTAATCATCTTGGGGATAAGTGGTGGTAGGAGGATAGGATGTAAAATGTGTGTAGGATGTGGAAGGGTACATGGTGAAGTAAGGAGGGAAATCAGAAGTGAAAGGAGCCCTACAATACAAAAATACAAGCCTGTCCTTAGTTTGGGTAGTCTAAAGGTCTACAGACTCTTAGAATCTGTCCTAAGATTATAGACGATTTACTCTACTTATGTCCAGGCAATCCAACCAGTTAGAAGGAGGGACTGGGGAGAAGGTTCTTCCTTTGGCTTGTGCCTCCGGTTCCTAGTGTACCCCCCAGTTGCGGTCGTTTGACGCTACTCCCGTATGTAGACATCAGATTGACTAGTATAAGCAGGTTAATCGTGAACAATCTCAATCTGGATCCTGACGAGCGAACCAGTCCTTAGGGCCAATGTCTAATCAATTTTAGTTAGGCTTGGGAAAATTGTGCTTCAGGAATGTGATGGGCCCTTTAGATGGGTTGTGCCCTTAATGATCAGTTAAAATGTGTGTGTGTGCACAACAAGGGTTTGCAAATAAGGTTATTTAATGATGTGTCTTTTAGAGTTCAACCTTGTTTAGTAGCTTTTAGGGTTTAATCTTAGGTATATTCAATCAAGTTTAGGAAAACACTCCAAGTTTTGCAAGCACTGGTGATGATATATTCCTTTAGAAATAAAAAAAAAATGTGGAGTGCCTGGTTCAGCCCTAAGAATCAACCCTAAGTGGCAACCTACTTGATGAATCGCTTTTATCTTAAGTGGTGCGGCCCAAACAGTTCAATCAATTAGCCTATTGCACCACTTAGTTAAGGCACACAGAAATTTGGTTAACCTAATATGATTTCTACTCTTTTATGTGTTGAATTCGTGTACCGGGTCCACAGGTCGGAAACCCGGTTGAGTAGATGAAAAATCAAGTCCGATTATGTGCCTCAAATGTGGGTGTATAGAGTGCGTAAATTGATTTGTCCCACAAAAATATCTTTTTGTTTTTTTTTTATAAGATGTGGGTGAGATGGGTGAAGGTGGAAAACAAGACAAATAATTCCATCCTAGGGTTTATGCAAACACCTAAGTAGATTAGGTCTTGGTTGTGATTGTGGCAAAATGAACTAGTGGGGGGAGGGGGGGAAGTGGGGGACAATTACAGAGTACTCTACCTGCACTTTGCTCTGATCTACCGCACTTGGATTTCCATGCTAGGGTACCTGCAAGACAGTAGATCGAAGACAAGTAGGGTTAGTGCTATGTAAATGCAAAGAAACACAATAAACAATAAAGTAAATTTCGTTGCCTCCCCGGCAACGGCGCCAAAATGGTCGGGTGTGCTTCGCGTGTTAGAATTCGAGGTTATACGTAACCTGTCGTCGTAGTTGCAAAACACGTCGATCAGATAAAATTTATACCGAAACTCCATGGGAGTCCCGGGTCAAACACAGGGAGGCGACGTTTACTTTAATTGAAAACCGCACTTCGATTTTATTTGTGTTTGGTGGTTTTTATCTTTTCTAATTTTTTTGGCTTTTAGCAGGCAAGAGATCAGGTTGATGAGTTCTAGCTAATCTACTTGCAAGAATATATATATGAGAGAAAAAGAGAAACAAACATCTATTTATCAAGAATTATTTGTTACAACTACGAAAGCAGGAAAAATCTACACTATGAAAGCATAAAAAGATAGAATGAGGTGAGAGAAATCCCCCTCGACGGTTGCTCGGAGGACGACTCGCTCTGACGTCTCCTAGAGGAAGGTGGTGAGGAGCGGGACGAAGGAGGACGGAGCCGGAGGATAGAGCATGGGGTAGGACGACGTCGCGGCGAGGATCTTCTTCCCGAAGGGCGGTGAGAGGACGGCCACGGGATGCTCCACGAAGGGGGGTGAGAGGACGGAAAACTATTTGGTTTTACTCTAGAGGAGCATCCCAGGCTTGGGACAAGCTCTCTCTAGAGCCTTGGAGGTGGTGAGAGGAAGAAAGGAAGATATGCTTTGGAATGGTGGTGGGTAGGTCCTTTTATAGTGGAGGAGGAAGAACAAATTCGCTTCTGGGTCATTACTGACGTCCATAAACGTCGCTGAAGCTGTCGCTGAAGATCCGGCCTTCAAATCCACTTGCTGGCATGCGCTGACCATTAGTGATAGCTGTAAGCGTCACTAAAGGTGCGTCGCTCGAGATCCGCGCCCGCCCTGCTGGCACCCGCCCCGCTAGCGCACTCCGCTGGCGCGCATCACGTGCCTTGTGCTCCCCGCACCTCGCGCACGCGTATGCGGCATGCGTTGCTGCTACGCTGCCCGCAGCGGCAGCTGTGTGCGTGCGCTGTTGCTACGCGTGGCTGCGGCTGTGCGTGCGTGCTACTGCTGCTGGCTGACGTTGGGCGGCCTGGATGGCGCCACGTTGCGCCACCTAGGCCGTCCATTATTCTTTCTTTTGTAAAGGTTGCCCCGGTGCTCCGATCGAGATGCTTCCCATGATGTCGGACTGCGATCGTCGCTCCGGATCCATCCGTACGGTCGGATTTTCCATCCGAAACCCATATGGATGTCGCATTGCCCCCCTGACCGTTGATCTTCCTCGGGCTTCATGTGATGCTACGGGACTCCGATCTGGACGATTTCAGAGGCATTAGACTCCGATCGTCGTATTAATCAGATCCGTATGGTCTGATCGTCCATCCAAGGCCCAAAAATAAATCAACTCCTCTCCTGACCATAAAAAGAACCTAATTAACACAAAATATATACAACTACTCTAAATGCACAATGATGCATGTTATGCAATATTTATAACATGAAGTGCAAATCTAAGCCTAGGAACATGCATGAATAGGCATTTTATCCTAGATAGATGTGTCTATATCAACTACCCTCGTGTAAAGTAGCGTGGTTGTAATTGAGGTTGTACTACTCTTGTTTAAGTAGTACATTAGCAGATTTGATCAACTTGGTTGATCGGAAAATCCTAACTCGAGAGGGTTAGGTGGTGGTTTTCACCCGGGTTGGGTTTCCACCTAAAAATAATTATGCCTTTTGTGTGATTGTTATTTTTCAAGATTGTTATATTTTTAATTCTGCATTTTTTACATCACACTGATCTCACCCCGTCCAAGTGGGAAATTACACCCTCCGCCACTCGCCACAGGCTCCCTCGTAGCAGCAGGCACCAGCCCTTTAACCCATGACCACAGTCCACCACTAGGGCACTCCCCTCGACACCCATAGCCACACATGGTTAGCCAGCCCCTCCAAGAAATCAGCCACAGGTGCCTTCCCCTTCAACTGCGCATGCACCACTCTCGAACACCTACAGCCGACAGAGCCTTCCCTCCCGCGAGTCTACAGCCAGCAGCATCTACCACAAGTCGTGCACGGCCCAGCATCTGATTAGCCCATAGTTGTGGGCTATTTAACTATTTAAGTTCCTAGACATTAAGTTAATTCTAACATTTATTTAGCATAAATTAAGATGTAAATAGATTAATTCGTATTTTTAATTTAATTACATAATCCATGCATTGCATTCATATTTTAAATGCATTTAGAATTAGCTTAGAATGGCATTCATTTAATTAGTTAACCAATTAGGTACATTATTTTATTTAACATAAAAGTTGAGGGTTTGTTTATAAATAACCATAATATTTTAATAATATCCTTTATTTTTCTTCTTCTCAGCAATGGCTCGGCTGCCGCTGCAACGCCTCCGGCCACACTAAAGCACATTCATGGATCAACGGAGAAGGTGGATCTGCACCCGCCTCTCCATTCAAATTTTTGCAGGCAGCTACAAAAGGAGGAGAGAGGCTGTTGAGCAGGGGGGAGGCCTCCACCACCTACTCACCACTGTGCAGAGACATCTTCTCTCTTCCATTCCACACCGCTGGCCTCAACCGCGGCGACGACCCTCCACCACCGTGGGCCTGTGGTGTGACAGGCCACACCGCCATCCGGAGGTCGTTCGCATTACCGTAAGCACCTCGCCGTGCACCTCCTTCGCCGTCGTCATCAATAACCGCCGTCATCATCAACAACCACCGTCGCTGCAATCACCTTCTCAGTCAGTTAAGATGTCCGGGAAATTTCCCGGACGTTTGAAGCCACCTCCCCACTCCAGCAGCAACCACTGTCCGCCCACTTCACCTCCAGCACCTAAACCGCAACCTCACCTGCTCACTCCCGCATCGACTCCAGGCCGCGCATCGCCTCTACCTACACGCAAGGCATGCACAGCCTGCAGCACCTCACCACTTATGCTAGCTCACCTTCCGCCTGCAGCCGCACCTGCACAACCACACTCGCCCGCTCACCCGCACGCCTGCAGTACTCCACCCGCGCCCTTCAACCTTCGCGACCACCTGCCTGCGCACCCATGCCTGCAACCTCACCCACGCTCACCGCCAATAGGCCACGCCAGCTGCGGCATTCCCCCACGCCACACCTTCTGCCTATGCGTGCCCCTGCTGCATCTCACCGCCACTTCCAGCATGCACTCGCTAGCATCGGCTGCAACGCTTCCGCCAACAGAGCACGTACCCGCCTACAACGCACGCACTTCTCGCCAATAGCAGCTGCAGCCACCACCGCCAAAGCTTCGTTCGGCTGGCTCCGGCCGCCACGCGACACGTCGCCACCACCGCTTCGAAGCCCTTGGTCCAAGGAACTTCCTCCGAGCTTCCCACGTCCGGCCGTCCAGTCCTCGTCGTGCACAGCAAAGGGGAAAAAAATCCCCTGTTTTGCTACAGTAACATGGCCATTAAAAATTACATTTTCTACCTTTGTCAATTTTTAATAATATTTTATTGATTCTACATTGCGACAAATATCCTCTAGTTACTTAGAATTGCTATTTCAGCTTGATTTCTTGATTCAACCTTAATCTGAAGGCAATTTTGGCTTGATTCTTATCCAAACTAACTACGAACAAATGTTTTTAACTGGTGCGAATTTAAATACGTCATTGCCTCCCTATGGATATGACCCGCTCTTCTGCGAGTGGTTATTTATTTTTTAAATATTGATTAGTCGATTTTTCCATCACATAAAACTGCAAACGACTTTAAAGCGAACAATCGACCCGTCAAGTGGCACCGTTGCTGGGGAGGCAACAGACACAATAATTTCACCTAATTTTATTTTGATTATTTGTTAATTGCACAGTGATTTGACCATTTATTATTTTCTTTTCTGCGTGAGAAAATTTATGCAAGAATCAGCCAGTGTGAGAGGTGACCCTTGACGTTACCAGAGGAGGATTGGACGAGCTATTTTGAAAAGGAGGAGAAGGATGAGGACGCGATGGACATCATTGTATATTTAGTCGCTAGTTTGATTAGAATAGAATTAAGACTTTAGATTTAATTTTTCGTTGCATTTTGTTTGAAACCCTTGTTCTGGGGTATATTTTCAGGGGCTTGTTCCCCGACTTTGTTTTGGACCATGTTGGGTAATTTTTGGCAGCCTGTTCCCTTTTCTTTAGATTTAGGTTTTTAGTTTATTGATTACTTTTATTTGCTTGTGCATAAGTAGTTTAAAAAAAATAAAATAAAAAAAAAATGAGCTGCCTGCCCTAGGACGAACCATTTAGGTCTGTATGAGCAGCCTCTAGATTTACTTCTCTGCATTGCATGCATTCTTGCATCGTTGATTGCTGGAAGCAAGGTATGCATTCTCTTACTTTGCATCCTATTCTTGATCACGCATTGCATTTGGATTTAATTCAAAGACCACAAAGTTTGTCTTGAAGCGATCTAACAAGTGGTCACATATATTCGAAAAAAGGACTAATTAAAGGAGGGACATCTAAAAATCAAGGACTTGATTGTAAAACGTGGTGTGCGATTCAAAATTCAAAATCCTTTTGCGGTGAATGCACACTTATATCTATTGCACCACAACACTCATTTAGACACTCCTAAGTCTTGAAACGACTAGGACAAGAGCCCTCCTACTGTTGGATTCTGAAGTGTTCGGAACTTGAGATCAAAGGTTTTGTAAATCAAAAGAGGGGGATACCCTGTCACGGATTTTTGGGGGTAGTTGAGAAGCACCGCGAAAGCACAGCTTCAAAGGAAGGCTTAGGCCTACTTGCATCCCTCGATCTTCCATCTTTGGATTTACTTGACCATTTGAGATTTAGGGAAGAATACCTAAGATCCAACTAGGTCTTTCTAGGCATTTTGAAGGTTGACAATAGGCGCGTAATTGATTGGGCAACTTGTTTTGTCACCTACAATTTGAACTAAAGTCAAAAGCCTAAATCTGTAAAGACCAAATAAGTCCTTTTGAATTGTGTTTGTAGTGCATGCTTGGTAGGCGTTCTCTTAGGAGACAACTTGTATTTGATCCTGAAGCAGAAAGAATCTTAAGAAGAGACCTTCCAAGGGTAGAAATGGCCGGTCAAAGGAGCCTTAAGGAATATTTCATCCCAACCAATCAAGCTGGCCCTGCACTACATAGACCTGGAGGGGACAATCTGTATGAGATCAAAAGTAGCACCATATCCTTGCTACCCTCCTTTTATGGTACTACTAGGGAAGACCCTTACAGGCATACTGAGGAATTCACCGAGGTCTGTTCCACGGTGAAGCTGCAGGGCATTACTGATGATGCTCAAATGCGGACCCTCTTTCCCTTCTCCCTAAAGGACAAAGCCAAGTATTGGTATCACACCCTTGATAATATAAATACTTGGGATGCCCTGAAGAAGGAGTTTTTGAAGAAGTACTTCCCCATGAGCAAAACAAATCACTTTAGGAGGGAAATTATGAGTTTTGTTCAAAAGGATGGGGAAGCATTCCATGATGCGTGGGAGTGCTTTAACGATTTGCTAAGACTTTGCCCACATTACCAGGTGCCTAAACGGCAACTGGTTGAAAGGTTCTACACCGGACTTAATGATTCGCATAGGCAAACTGTGGATGGTGCCTGTGCAGGAACCTTTCTATCTAAGACTGAGGATGAAGCTTGGAACTTATTTGATACTTTGAGTGAGGATTCTATTCACTTGAATTTTGCCTACATGGATAGAAAGCCCACTCTTATGCAAAGAAAGTTGGAGGTGAATGAGGCAAGGGACACCCAGAATTTAGCCTATCAAATTCAATCATTGAATCAAAACATGGAAAGGCTTATGTCGAACCCGAGTTCATTCGTACCTAACACCTCCACATCCCAAGCTTCCGAATGCTTAATTTGTCAAGGAAATACACACGCCACTGCGGATTGCCACTTGGCCTCCCAATTCCCTGAGCTTGTGAAAGCGGATTTGAATGTCGTTCAAGGGTTCCGTTCAAGACCTCGTAATGACCCTTTCTCCAACACTTATAATGAGGGATGGAGGAACTACCCAAACTTTGCATGGAGACAAGGAAATGTCTCAAATTCAGGGAATTACAAACCACAATCCTTTCAAAACCATCAAATGAACCAACCTCAGACCTTTGCCCAACCTAAAATCTCTAAGAGGGATGAATTGAAGGCGATGTTGAAAACTATGCAAGAAAGCCAAAGTTGTTGGTGCTAGAGCACCACGATCATTTGTTTTGATGATAACAAAACACGTGTTATTTAACATTTGCAATTTGAGTCCTAGATTTCTGGTCAATTGCAAATGTGGACGTGTTTAGACGGAGTTCGAGCTCGCATCCAGGACAGATTGGAGGAGCTTGACGGAAAACAGAGGAGGTTCGCGTGGAGCGACAGATTGAAGATGGAAGGAAATGAAGAATAGGATAGATTTCCTTCTTTTGTACTAGTTGTATTTTTCGTTTCTTTTGTTGCTCTTTATTTCCTTAGATATTTCATGTTAAAGAGCCTCAAAGAACCCTAACAGTAGTCCTAGGAACACCGACACAACCCTAGGATACTTAGGTTTTCTGTAGAATACTTAGAAAACCAATATAGGGTTCAAACAGCACTTCCAAACGTCTAATTCCCAAATCAGACGTCTGATAAAGTATTTTAAGACGTCTGACTGTTGTTTCAGACGTCTGATAACTGTTAGGCTGGACATAGTTAGTTCTGTCTGATGAAATCAGACGTCCATACCTTAGAACAGACGTCTTAGGAGACGTCTGATGACTTTGCCAGACGTCCAACTAGTGGACCGTTGGCTGGCTTAGCAAACACTCAAGAATATGACCATTAGAGCCTTATTAGACGTCCTTAGGCCTTTCCAGACGTCTGATAAATGACCGTTTTGCCTCGGCTGACCCAAAATCTCTTCTCAGAGATTTTCTAGCCGTTGCAACGTTTGGAAATCAATTCCCACAGTAAAAGTAGGTTTCCAGACGTCCAGACATAGTGCCAGACGTCCTGTATGTCGTCTGATGGACTTGCGTAAAAACCCTGTTTAGATCTGATCCAAGTCAGGGAGAGACCCGCCCAAAATCAGACGTCTGACCTTAGAATCAGACATCTTAAAGTGAACTTTCGGACGTCTGATGCTAGAATTAGACGTCTGATAAGCCTGTCAGAATAATGATTGTTCCTGATTTCGGGCTGATTCACTTGGGCTTTGTACCCAACGGCTATGGAAGCTTTTCTAAGCCTTCCAAAGCCTTCCTAAGGCCTCTATAAATAGAGGGGAGCCTTTACACACCTAGATATACAGGAGACACACTTAGAGACACAAGATACACACCAAGAGACACCTTGTAATACACTCTCACACTCTTGTGTCCAAGAAGCTCTTGCTCTCTAAGCTCAAGTTCTACATCTTGAGAGCATCAAACCTTCGCGCACCCGCTCTCCCGCCGTTGTCTACGAGAGCAAAGTTGCGCCGTTGCGTGGCTCACGCACCCACGTCATCGTCGACGCACTCCTTGCAAAGGGGAGTTTCCTAAATCCTATAGAAGCTTAGGTTTATTACTTTGTTGGCTCTATAGGTTTGTTGTTTATTTTATCTTTGTCTTTTGGTTGGGTATTCGCTTTGCGAATTCCCGTCTCCTTCGTGGGACAAAATCCTTCTTGTGGAGAGAAGGGGTTGAGGAACGCTACCATCGTACTTGTAGCGTGGTTGTACTGAGGTTGAATCACCCTCGTTTTAAAGTGATTCGGTTAGTGGATTTGATCAACTAGGTTGATCGGAAAATCCTAACTCGAGAGGGTTAGGTGGTGGTTTTCACCCGGTTTGGGTTTCCACCTAAAATTACTTGTGTACTTGTGCGATTGTTTGTTTATTCTGTGATATTATTTTATTTCCGCATTTTATTACGTCACCCCCTCCTTAGTAGGGAACCTACAATTGGTATCAGAGCAGGTCTCGCGAAATCGACGTTACAAACCGGCGAGGATCTAGATCATGGAGGGAAGCACAGCCGCAATCAGAATCTCCGAAGGGCAGTCAACCGTCCGACCACCCTACTTTGACGGGAACAACTACAGCTACTGGAAGCTGAGGATGAGGATGTGGCTTCAAGCCACGGACTTCGCTCTATGGGGACGTTGCGAAGCCTCATACGAGATCCCGGAGCGACCGGACGCAGGATACTCGCAGCAGCAGATTCGGGAACTCTCGCTCAACGCGAAAACAATGAACGCGTTGTATTGCGCACTCAGCCCGGAGGAGTTCAACAGAATCTCTCAATGCGCCACTGCATACGAGATTTGGCACACACTTGAGGTAACTCATGAAGTTACCTCTAAGGTAAAAACTTCTAAAATTAATTTACTTTCTCAAGAATTCGAATCTTTTTCTATGAAACCTAACGAGTCTTTAAGTGAGATGAACACTAGGTTCACTCTCATTGTAAATAATTTGAAAGCATTAGGGAAGACCTTCATCAAAGAGGAGCTTCAAGGGAAGCTTCTTCGTTCCCTTGGACCGGAATGGGAACAGAAAGTCACCGCCATCGAGGAGGCGAACGAAGTAGAGGAGCTCAACATGGAAGATCTCCTAGGCAATCTAATGGCCTACGAGACAAAGTTGAAGCAGAAGAAGAAGGATACATCGGAGCCCAAACTGAAGAAGACACTCGCCTTCAGAGCCGCGTCGGATAGTGAGGTAAGTTCCGACGATGAAGACTTTAGAATTTTACTTAAAAATTTTTCCAAGGTTTATAGGAAATTAAAGAAAGAGAAAAAGGAGAAGAAGGAAAGCCTGAGACGTTGCTACCACTGCAACGAGAAAGGGCACCTACGACCAGAGTGCCTTCTTCTCAAAAGGGAGAAGAAAAAGGAAAAGGAAAAATCTAAGAAGATGGCGTTCCAAGCCACTTGGGACGATTCCAGCTCGGAGGAAGAAGAAGAAGAAAAGGAAGAAACCGCTTGCTTTGGTTTCATGGCCAGAGGAACCAACAGCGACAACGAAAGTGGAAGCGACGACAGCGACGAGGTAAATCTCGATCTTCAAGAAGCATTTAATGAACTTTTTAAGATTAGTAAATCACTTAGGATAGAAAATAAAAGCATTAAAAAGAACCTTAGTTTTCTTAGAAATGACAATGATAGGTTAGAAAAACAACTCAAGGACATAGAAACTAGTCCTAAGGATAATAACCTGTTATTAGAAAATCATAACCTCATCAATGAAAATAATAAATTGATTGAGGAAAATGTTAGTCTAAAAATAGAAATTTCTGATTTAAAGACTAAGATGGATATTATAGAAAAAGAAATCGCATGTTTTAGGGAAAACTCCAATAAATTAATCAATAAAGTAGATAATTTTTATAGCCCTAAGGTTGAGAAAGGATCTCCATCAAGGAGACCCGCTAACAGATCCGGATCCAAGCCCACTTGGATACCGAAAAAAGAATTAGAATCTTGTTTTGTAGGGTTCAGGGATAATTACAACATAAAGGACTGGACCTACAAGCTCAAGTCTGGTCAACTCGAGTTGGGAGAACCAAGGAGTAGACCAAGGAGGAGAACAAGAAGACCGACGAGACGGCGAACAAACGACGGACCCGCCGCACGTCGACCACCAGATTGGAGATCGGCGCCAATGCCCGGGCCTCCAAGCTACGGATGGGAGCCCCATCCGATGTGGCATCCACCACCACCATTCGGGCCATTTTATTGGCAATGGTAGGTGAGGTAAAAATTCTTAACCCTATCTTTTTATAAGCATTTAGATAGGGGGAGTTAAAAAATTTATGAGCTAATTGTCAATTTTTAAGGGGGAGATGCAAGTTAGCTAAATTTCCTTTAGCAAGGGGGAGAAAAATAATAGCTATCTTGTTGTTACAAAAAGGGGGAGAATATCACCTTTGTTAAAAGAAATTTATAGAAGAGCATGTTTTAAGGGGGAGTTATATGAAATATAAAATCAAATAAACCTTTTTGATAATGTCAAAAACGGGGAGGATTTTTATGCATTATTATTTACGATTTTGTCATCATCAAAAAGGGGGAGATTGTTGGTGCTAGAGCACCACGATCATTTGTTTTGATGATAACAAAACACGTGTTATTTAACATTTACAATTTGAGTCCTAGATTTCAGGTCAATTGCAAATGTGGACGTGTTTAGATGGAGTTCGAGCTCGCATCCAGGACGGATTGGAGGAGCTTGACGGAAAACAGAGGAGGTTCGCATGGAGCGACAGATTGAAGATGGAAGGAAATGAAGAATAGGATAGATTTCCTTCTTTTGTACTAGTTGTATTTTTCGTTTCTTTTGTTGCACTTTATTTCCTTAGATATTTCATGTTAAAGAGCCTCAAAGAACCCTAACAGTAGTCCTAGGAACACCGGCACAACCCTAGGATACTTAGGTTTTCTGTAGAATACTTAGAAAACCAATATAGGGTTCAAACAGCACTTCCAGACGTCTAATTCCCAAATCAGACGTCTGATAAAGTATTTTAAGACGTCTGACTGTTGTTTCAGACGTCTGATAACTGTTAGGCTGGACATAGTTAGTTCTGTCTGATGAAATCAGACGTCCATACCTTAGACCAGACGTCTTAGGAGACGTCTGATGACTTTGCCAGACGTCCAACTAGTGGACCGTTGGCTGGCTTAGCAAACACTCAAGAATATGACCGTTAGAGCCTTATCAGACGTCCTTAGGCCTTTCCAGACGTCTGATAAATGACCGTTTTGCCTTGGCTGACCCAAAATCTCTTCTCAGAGATTTTCTAGCCGTTGCAACGTTTGGAAATCAATTCCCACAATAAAAGTAGGTTTCCAGACGTCCAGACATAGTGCCAGACGTCATGTATGTCGTCTGATGGACTTGCGTAAAAACCCTGTTTAGATCTGATCCAAGTCAGGGAGAGACCCGCCCAAAATCAGACGTCTGACCTTGGAATCAGACGTCTTAAAGTGAACTTCCAGACGTCTGATGCTAGAATTAGACGTCTGATAAGCCTGTCAGAACAATGATTGTTCCTGATTTCGGGCTGATTCACTTGGGCTTTGTACCCAACGGCTATGGAAGCTTTTCTAAGCCTTCTAAAGCCTTCCTAAGGCCTCTATAAATAGAGGGGAGCCTTTACACACCTAGATATACAAGAGACACACTTAGAGACACAAGATACACACCAAGAGACACCTTGTAATACACTCTCACACTCTTGTGTCCAAGAAGCTCTTGCTCTCTAAGCTCAAGTTCTACATCTTGAGAGCATCAAACCTTCGCGCACCCGCTCTCCCGCCGTTGTCTACGAGAGCAAAGTTGCGCCGTTGCGTGGCTCACGCACCCGCGTCATCGTCGACGCACTCCTTGCAAAGGGGAGTTTCCTAAATCCTATAGAAGCTTAGGTTTATTACTTTGTTGGCTCTATAGGTTTGTTGTTTATTTTATCTTTGTCTTTTGGTTGGATATTCGCTTTGCGAATTCCCGTCTCCTTCGTGGGACAAAATCCTTCTCGTGGAGAGAAGGGGTTGAGGAACGCTACCCTCGTACTTGTAGTGTGGTTGTGCTGAGGTTGAATCACCCTCGTTTTAAAGTGATTCGGTTAGTGGATTTGATCAACTAGGTTGATCGGAAAATCCTAACT
Source organism: Thalassia testudinum (assembly GCA_037157565.1). Lineage (NCBI taxonomy): Eukaryota > Viridiplantae > Streptophyta > Magnoliopsida > Alismatales > Hydrocharitaceae > Thalassia > Thalassia testudinum. The sequence goes on along the minus strand of JAZHRO010000014.1, from coordinate 120,764,156 downwards.
CGAGAGGGTTAGGTGGTGGTTTTCACCCGGTTTGGGTTTCCACCTAAAATTACTTGTGTACTTGTGCGATTGTTTGTTTATTCTGTGATATTATTTTATTTCCGCATTTTATTACGTCACCCCCTCCCTAGTAGGGAACCTACAAAAGTGCCATTATCCAATCTCATGACAAGGCTATACATGAGATGAAATCATAAATTGGACACCTTGTTGAGGCCATTAGACAGAGGGAGACTAGGAAGCTCCCCAGTGCTACTGAGGAAAATCCTAAAGGAAAAGGGATGGTCTTTAGGGAGCATGCTCAAGCGGTGACTATTCTGAGGAGTGGGAAAGAAATTTCCAAACCCGATGCTCCTATAGTCTCACCCCCTAAAAAACCATCCACCCCGACTTTCACCCCCACCGGAGAAGACTTGCCCAAATCTTCTCCACTTGAAATCACCTCACCGGAAGAAGTTGCCCCCGTTCCACCCCTTACTCGACATGACAACCCTTCCACCCAGAGATCGAGAGTGCATTTTCCAGAGCGCTTATCCACCTCTGGTCAGACTTCTGCTGGCTCATATGGAGACAAAGATAAGACGGATGAGATTATGGAAACTTTCAAGTAAGTGCAGATTAACCTGCTGATGAGAACCTCATCATGAGCCATAACTAGCTCATTTTGACCCAATACAAAGGATAAAAGCTCCTACATATCTCAAGGAAAAGCTTAACTCAGAGAATTCTGAGTTTGAGAAGAAAACAAGTCATAAGGGGTAAAAGTGCAATTTTACCAGTATAATCTGCATACAGGGTAATTCAGGGCCCAAAGATAGGTCAAAACAGCTTAATAAGAATAAAAGTGGGATGAGATGATCTAGCAAGGGCTACAGCACTTCCAAGGAACCAAATGATAATCTGTAACCCTAAAACAACCCACTTCAATTCACAAGGTTCGAGGCAAAATAAAAATAGAATAAACCCTCTAAAATTCATAGAAAAATAATCTCTGAGGTTTAGAACCATCAATTTGGCCTTTAGAACCCATTTTGACCTACATTGAGAACCATGCCCAATTAACAACTTAATTTGGGTTTTTGCGCAAATTGACCGGTCAAACAAGGTTTAATATGAAAATAAAATTCACCATCAGATTCCTTAGGTCCTAATTAGTCATGTATAAAAACTTGAGCCTAAGAAGAAACCTCCTTGACCGACTTCACACTTTGGTCCTCATATATTTACTCTTTGGCCCTCAACTTTTGAACCCTCGCATTTTGGCCCCTAACTCTCCTTCGTTCTTTGCAAACAGGTCCCTCCTGCAAAACCCTGCCAGCACCATGCTCCGGCGACCTTGCGCGGAGCATGGCGCCGCGCAGGGTGAGGTGGAGGACCTGGCAAGTGTACCGGGGGTGCCCTGCGTCGTCAGCCGTCGCAGGAGCACCCCCATGGTCATTGTAGCCCCCCATACCGGCCGTGCGAACGCACGGACGGTATGGGTTCGTATTCCGCCCATTCTCCGGCGAGGGAGACACGTCGTCTCCCTCCGCCTTCCTCCCTGCTTCAACCCTATAAATACCCCCCGCCGCTCCACCGACGAAGGCAGCCTGGATCTGACGGAGAAAACCCCCAGCTTTCTTCTCTTCTTTCTCCGGCAGACGCTCACCAGCTCCGGCGACTTCCTCCCCCTCCACCTCTTCGCTCTGCCGCAATACCAGCAGCAGAGACCTCCTCCCCTGCTCTTCCCACGCCACGCCGCACCCAGCTGGCGCCTCTCCAGCCCTCTGCTCGCCGCCGCCCCTCTCTCTGAGCATCATCTTCTCCGGCGACAGTCGATACGACTGTCGCCCTGTTCCTCCCCCTTCGTCCCTGCAGTTAAGTTAGACTTACTCCCCTTCTCCTCCTCTTTCTTTCCCCGCTTTCGATTTAGTCAATTAAGCCCTCTACCGACCCTGTTCACCCTCATCCTCTCCGCCTCCGACCACCCTCCGGCGAGCCGCTCCCATCACCTCAGCGACCCACACGGCTCGCCGACCACCGCAGAACCTCCGCCTCCTCACCCTGATCCTCTTCCGCCCCTCCACTTCCCACCAAACACCCTCTGCAGACCCACCGAACACACCCACTCCCTCGCTCACAGTTTGACCTAGGACGACCTGACAGCTCCATCTCGCCCCCTGCAAACCCCCTGATCACCTTCGCCGTGCCACGGCGAAGGTCCCCCGCCTGTCTGATTTGGCCGAGAGGCCGTGCTATTGATTTCAGGTTCCAGGCCTTGACCGCCATTGGCGAGGAAGCTCGAAGCCTGCTCGAGGTTGCTCCAAGCCGAGATATCCCAGGTTGAAAAGCCACGGCCAGCGCGAAAGAGTCTCGCGCACACACCCTGGCCCTCAATTGGAGCTGTGCGCCTCAACAGCTGATGCAATTGGAAGCACCATCCCTGCTGCAGGCGTGAGAGAATTGGGGTGGGACATTTAGTCCCACCTCGGAACCTCTCGAAGGCGCGCGGACGCATAAAGGCAAAAACTGCCTTATGCTGTTTGCCTCAGTTACCACGGGGTGAGGTCCCTCTCACCCGACCCGACCCGACTCGGCCTCGTCCGTGACCACGCTCCGCGGACCTGGCCCGACCCGATTAGACTGACCTGCACTCCTCGCCCACCACGCACGCCGGTGGGCCTGGACCCGGGCCTGACCCGAACCCGATTACCCGGTAGCGCTCTGGGAGAGCTTCCGATGAGTGAGTTCAGAGAGAGAGATACGCGGGGGAGGGGGGTAGAGTAGGTTTTTGCCTTGACGAATAAACTCTGAAGTGTGCAGGCCAAAGAAGAAGAAGCAGACCCGCTGAAGAAGAAGGAGCTGCTGCACTGTAGCGAAGGCATTGTTAAGTCGTCTCAGCACCGGGGCAGACGACGAAAGGTCAGCAGCCAAAGAAGAAGAAGACCCGCTGAAGAAGAAGGAAGAGCAACGGCTATCGCGAAAGAAGAAAAAGAGAGGTCAAGGCAGGTGAAGACAAAGAAGAAGAAGGAATGAAGAGAAGCAAGAAGCAAGAAAAGAAGAAGACGATCTGACGAAAAAGAAAGAAAGGAAACAAGGAAGAACAGAAGAAGAAGAGCACGAGGGGAAGATCTGAAGAAAGTAGAAGAAGAAGAAGAAGAAGAAGAAGAAGAAGAAGAAGAAGAACAGGAAGAACCAAAGACAAAGAGGAAGAAAGAAGAAAAGAAGAAGAAGCCAAATTTTCATCTCTCTCTCTCTCTTTATTTTTGTAATAGAACTTGTATATCTCTAGAATACAACTTGCTCCCTGAGTTCGACCTCGGGAACTCTTTTATTTTTTCCGAGTAAAAAATTTTATATGAAAACGTTGGTAACAACCGGCTTTACTACAACGATATAACACAACCCGGTCAAACCCACGCTTATCATTTTGGCGCCGCTGCCGGGGAACAACGGCTATTCTAGAGGTAAACATTCCTGTATCTTTTAATTTCTGATAATCTCCTCTCTTTTGTGCAGCTACAGGAACTCAAGAAGACAAGCAACCACACGACAACCACTCCGAAGACAGGTAAATCTTTTCTCTCACTATTAACCCCTACACTCTAAAGAGAAAGAAAAGAAAAGAACAAAGCAATATAGGGCTAACCTGTCTTCCATACTTAGTAACCATAAAAAGTTGCATGTTTTCAACTCATCACTCCTGCACACTATAAAGGGTATTTAAGGGCTAACACATTCTTGCTTGAGCCCTAATTGCCCAACAAAGAGTTAAATGGACCAAGTAGAGCCAACATAAGGTCAAACATTAGGATTTCAGTAGAGACACACCCCTTAATCAAGAATTGAGGAAATCCTAAAGAGGTGTGCCCAAGCCATTGATTGAAAATAATTAACAAGAAAAATCCTAAACAATTGGCTCTCTCTAAACACTTGAACCCTAAAAGACAGGACCTAAAAGCTCTTAAAGAAAACAATAGGTAAAGTTGACCCCTTGGGTTAACCAACCTTAAATTAGGTCACTCTTTGCACTTAAAAAGACTAAAGTTCAAGTGAAACCTTAAGCACCCTGATCTTAAAATTGGTAGACTTAAGAGGTCAAGATCCCCATTCTGGTCTACCTGGAACCGCAGTGACAAGAGAGGTCGGGTGGGGGAAACCCTGTAACCCGTGGGGACGCTCTACCGTGTAGGGGTCTTCGCGGGACTCTCCCTCTCTGGCTGCCCAGGTAATTCTCAGGTGGACGATCTTTCTGATCAAGGGGTCCATCTGCCCCGCACCTCTATAGTCACCCAACACATTTTTGGGTGTCTTGATTGGGTCCATCACCTTCTAAACTTACCTCTCCCAACTGTGCATGTACGGAAGGAGGTCTCTAAGACCACCCTTAAGACCTCCTTTAGAAATTCACTCTCGTCAAGGCCAAGCCTCGACGCCCGTGTTTGTGCAGCAACACCCTCACATTATTCTCTCTTCTGATTCAGAACCAAGTTCTTCTTCTTCCCCCATCATGGCTCAGCCAGTTGAGGAAGAAAATAATCTGGAACACCAGCTCCAGCGACTCAATGACCTCTTCCAAAACTTCGTGCACCCACCACAGCGTCCTATGATGCGGGACCACTACAATCCTGCTGCGGTGGCAATTGAGCCTCGAGTTAGAATCCCGATTGGAGGACCTGATTCCGAACTAAAGCCCAACATGATTCACGCTATACCTAAATTCCATGGGCTTAATTCTGAAGATCCCTTCCAGCACATCAAATAGCTTAAGCATCTGGCCCACACTTTTGGATCAGATGCGCAAAATCGGGATATTCTTCTCATGAAGATGTTCTCCTTTTCTCTTATGGACAAGGCCGCCCATTGGTATCAAACTCAGACCCGGCCGATCAACACTTGGGAAGAACTTCAATCCGAGTTTTTGAAAAAGTTCTTTCCCGTTGGTCGGACCAACGCCTTGCGCCATCAGATTACACACTTCACTCAACAATCAGGAGAACCTCTCCATGAGGCATGGGATCGTTTTCAGGATCTCATGAGGAAGTGCCCCCATCACGGAGTTCCTAAATGGGAACAAGTCCAATCTTTTTACCAGGGACTCCGTGAGGACATCCGCCTTTTCGTCAATGCAACCTGCGGAGGAAACATCATGGGTCAACATGAAGACACCGTATGGGAGATTCTCGAAAACATGTGCGAGAACTCCATCAACAATGACTCCATGGGATTATTCGACAGGACGAATACCCGCGCAGCGACGAATCTTAAGGGAGCACATGAGACGCAGGGCCTGTCCGCATCAGTCGACTTGGAATTAATGGCCAGTCGATTGGACAAGGTCTCAATTATTGAAAAGAAGGTGGATGAGCTGACTCAGCACTTGCAGCGAGCCACCTCTGCGCGTAACTCCTTTGCACAACCTCCTTCCACACAGGAGACTGTGCAAAACATCCTACACCGATCCTCCCCTGGGATGGATCCATATCCATCCCCATCTGATTCTTGGACTGGAAGATCATCCGATCCTTTCTTCACCAGCCGGGGGAACTCCATTCCCCCTTTCCCTGATTCTCAGGAGGTTCCTCAGACCTGCGAGGACCTCAACGCCATCCAGAACGACCCATTCTCCAACACTTACAACCCTGGATGGCGAAACCATCCAAATTTTCAGTGGGCGGGAAATTCTCAAACCCAAAGACCACCTTTTCATTCCCGCCCACAGCCCTCTCATCACTACCAGCCGCCTCAGCCTCGGCCCAACCCTACTTATCCATCAGGGCCAAATCAAGATCAAATGTCCTTAATCCTTTAGACTCTGGCTGACATTCAAAAATCGAATGCGGCCATTCAAAAACAGCACAAGGACGAGCTTACTGAAGTTAAAACTCAGCTGGCCCAGTTGGCAAATTCTCGCCAGCCAGGCACACTCCCTTCCCAACCCCTTCCTAACCCAAATAACGTGCCAACCCAGAAGCGCGTTATGAATCCAAATTTAGGCCAAGCTCAATGGATTTATCAGGCCCCCACTGCTCCATCTCCAGACGAGATGGAAGCCTCTACTTCTCGTACGGGATTTCAGCAGCAGCCACCCCTCCTACCAAATCCAAACCAAAATCAGGCCGGATTAAATTCTGTAACAACACGTAGTGGTAAGACAACTCAGGACCCGCGTTATCCAAACCACTCCCAGCCTGATAATCATGACCCTAGGATAGTTATCCAAGGTACCGCTGTTCCAGACCCACAACCAGGACCTATCCTAGAGGAACCAACCAAGATCCCGTTTCCCGAAGCCCTGACCAAGGGAAAGAAGACCACCAAACCCGTGGCCCCTGAGGAGGACCTGGTCAAGCTCTTTGAGCAGGTCCACATAAACATCCCCTTGATGGATGCAATCCGCCACGTACCAGCTTACGCACGATTTCTAAAGAATATATGTACACCCCAGCGTAAGCCGCGAACCAAGGGAGGGAGCCCAATTGTTCTGTCAGAGCAAGCCAGCTCTGTAATCCTTAGTAGACTCCCACCCAAGGCAAAAGATCCTGGAACTCCCCTGATCTCCTGTAAGATAGGTGGTACCCAATTGGACAGAGCATTGTTAGACTTAGGTGCATCTATAAATCTGATACCCACATCCTTACTTGACCATCTGGAAGAATCTGAGCTGAAACCAACTGAGGTGACATTACAATTAGCAGATCGATCTATAAAGTCACCAAAAGGGATTCTCGAGGATGTTATCGTAAGAGTGCGGGATTTCTATTTTCCAGTGGACTTTATAGTCTTAGACATGGATGCACCTGAGAACCCTAGGGATACACCAATCATTCTAGGGAGACCTTTCTTGGCTACTGCTAGAGCCAACATCAGCTGTGAGGAGGGCCAAATAGAGCTTAAGTTTGGAGATCAAACACTGAAAATTGATATATTTAAGGCCCAACAAGGAATTAATTGCGGCGTCATCGAGCAAATTTGTGACATCAAGACTTTGGTTGATGAATCACACCTCCAGAATGACTTGAGTATTCCTCATCAACCACAGAAGGATCTTGACCCGCAAATAGAGGAGTCCAATCCGGATGTGAACAACCCAGTAACTCCCACCCTTGAACCTCACATCTATACTGAACCACCCGCTGCTGCTGAAAACCCCATCCTTGAACTGAAACCCCTTCCTGCTCATTTGAAATACATCTTTTTGGGTTCTAATCAGACCCTTCCTGTGATCATCAATTCCAACCTCAATCCTGAACAGGAATCCCGTCTGATTGTTGTCCTCCAGCAACATCGCAGAGCCATCGGATGGACCCTCGATGATTTGACTGGAATAAGTCCCTCTTATTGTACTCATCATATCTATTCAGAAGAGGGCACACGACCTTCTCGTGAAATGCAGAGACGCTTAAACCCCAATCTGCAGGAGGTCGTGAAAAAGGAGATCATCAAGTGGTTAGATGCCGGGATCATCTACCCGATCTCCGATAGTCGTTGGGTGAGCCCGATTCAGGTCGTGCCTAAAAAGGCAGGACTCACCACTATAACGACTGAGACCGGAGAAATCACTCCTACCCGATTAGCCAACTCGTGGAGAGTCTGTATAGATTACCGTCGACTCAATTCCTCCACGAAGAAGGATCATTTCCCACTACCCTTCATTGATCAAATTCTCGAAAAACTAGCGGGAAATAGGTTCTTCTGCTTTCTTGACGGGTACTCCGGTTATAACCAGGTGGCAATCCATCCTGAGGACCAAGAAAAGACCACATTCACCTGCCCCTTCGGAACATACGCTTTCCGAAGGATGCCTTTCGGTCTTTGCAATGCACCCGCTACTTTTCAGCGATGCATGCTTGCCATATTCTCAGATATGGTAGGTGATTATCTGGAAGTCTTCATGGATGACTTTTCAGTTTTCGGAGCATCATTCGACGATTGCCTCCAGCACTTGGTCCAGATACTCAGGCGGTGCATCGACGTGAATTTGGTTCTTTCCTGGGAAAAGAGCCATTTCATGGTGCCTGAGGGAATTGTCCTGGGACACTCAATTTCGGAGAAAGGTATCCAAGTGGATCGAGCTAAGGTTAATCTGATTTCTCGCCTTCCTATGCCTAGCTCGATCAGGGACATCCGATCCTTTTTAGGGCATGTCGGTTTTTATCGACGATTTATCCCTGATTTTTCAAAAATCGCACGCCCCCTGACCACTCTTCTCTCCAAGGATGTTCCCTTCGAAATCTCCAAGGAATGCACTCAAGCATTTGAAATCCTGCGTGACCGAGTCACCCAAGCCCCGATCCTACAGTCCCCTGATTGGTCTCAACCCTTTGAGATCATGTGTGATGCATCCGACTTCGCTGTAGGAGCGGTTTTGGGGCAGAAAAATGACAAGAAACCTGTGGTCATTTACTACGCCAGCAAAACACTCGATGAGGCTCAGCGTAACTATACAGTTACTGAGAAAGAGCTGCTAGCTGTAGTATTTGCCCTAGAGAAATTCAGATCATACCTTCTGGGTTCCCGTGTCATCATATACTTGGATCACACGGCTGTGAGGCATCTCCTTGCAAAGAAGGACGCGAAACCTCGATTGATCCGATGGATCTTGCTGTTGCAAGAATTTGACCTCGAGATTCGCGATAAAGCGGGAAAACAAAACGTGGTAGCTGATCACTTGTCTCGTCTTCCTTCTGAAATGATAGACCCTTCCGGACCCATCACTGAGCATTTTCCCGATGAGCACCTGCTGACTATTGGTACTAGCCTTCCATGGTTTGCTAATATTGTAAATTACTTGGCATCTCATCAGACCCCGTCCGATTGGCCGAAGGCCAAGAAAGACAAATTACGCTCCGATGCCAAGTATTACATTTGGGAAGACCCGTACCTCTTCCGCATAGGTGCCGATCAGATCATCCGGAGATGTATCCCGGAAGGGGAAGTCAACAATATCCTCTCTTTCTGCCATGACCAGGCATGCGGTGGCCATTTTGCCGGGCATAAAACCACATCAAAAGTCCTCCAGTGCGGCTTTTACTGGCCCACACTGTTCAAAGACGCATACAGTCATTGCAAGGCATGCAGTCGTTGCCAGACTTTGGGCAACATGAGCCATCGCGACATGATGCCTATGCAACCGATTCTAGTATGCGAAATCTTTGATGTTTGGGGGATTGATTTTATGGGCCCCTTTCCTGTTTCGGATGGTTTCGAATACATTCTGTTGGCTGTGGACTACGTGTCCAAATGGATCGAAGCCATACCGACCCGAACCTGTGATCACAAAATCGTTCTCAAATTCATTCATCAACACATTTTCTCAAGGTTCGGGATTCCTCGTGCAATAATCTCTGATGGGGGGACCCATTTCACAAATGCTCAGTTTAGGTCACTGATGACCAAATACGGGGTGTCTCACCGAATCTCTACTCCTTACCACCCCCAAACTAATGGTCTAGCTGAGCTGTCGAATCGGGAGATCAAGAAAATCCTACAGGTCACTGTTCGACCTGATAGGAAGGACTGGTCGTCCCGACTTCCGGAAGCATTGTGGGCCTATAGGACCGCCCACAAGACCCAATTGGGCATGTCCCCCTTTAGATTGGTGTACGGAAAGGCATGCCACCTTCCCGTCGAACTGGAGCATAAAGCCTATTGGGCAGTACGGAACTGTAATCTAGATCTTTCCAAGGCTGGGACCCACAGAAAACTCCAAATCAGCGAGATCGATGAATTACGCACAGACGCGTACGAGAACTCGCAAATCTACAAGGAGCGGGTTAAAGCCTTCCACGACAAACACATCTCGAGAAAGATCTTTCATCCTGGTCAAAAGGTCCTACTCTTTGATGCCCGACTCAAACTCTTCCCAGGAAAACTGAGATCTAAGTGGGTCGGACCATATTTGGTCCGACAGGTTTTTGGAAATGGAGCAATCGAAATCAGTCCACTCAGCCACGATTCTGAACCTTTCATCGTGAATGGTCAAAGACTCAAGCCGTTCATTGATGTAACTTCTACTGATTTGGCTGAGGCATCTCATATCCTCCTTTCCCCTTGAGCTTATTGCGCCCAGCCGATGGCGTAAAACTCAGCGCTTAACGGGAGGCAGCCCGTCATTCTCTTTGAAAACCTGAAACTTGTTCTGACACCTTTCAGCACTCGAAGTTCACCCTGAACTGACACCCCCTAGGTTACAATGAGGACATTGCAAATCTTAGGCATGGGGGGGTAGGAAAGTGCAAAAACTTGTAAGAAAAGGTTTCAAACAAAAAAATTCACATATGCCAAAAATACCATAAAAATTAAAAAATTTTTCGAAAAAGAATAAGAGGAAAAGAGGAGAAGAAAATTTTGTGAAGGAGAGAAGAAACAAAATGAAAAAGGAGCACAAAATTATAAGAAAAGTTGATAGTCATTAGTAAGGAACTAAGGAATTAACCTAAGTTCTAGACCTCATTCAAGAAAATAACTGAAAAGTGCAAATGAGATTAGTAAGAATGCAAACCTTAGGCATTCTTGAATAGACTCTTAGTACCCATTAAGATCTGGACACTCCTCAAGAGGTTGAGGAAAATGAAAAGCTGAAGTATTAGGTCTAAGGCTTAGGGAGTATTCGGCCTCGTTAACTAATTTTTGGTTTACGGGACTCAGTAACCTAAGCACCCTAATCTCACACACAGCCTGGTTCAGTAAGCATAAAAATCAGAATCACGCAGAAGCGTCGCAAAAATCTGAAAAGAACACCTAGAATAGGAATGGCCGATCAACACAAGTTGATTTGGACGAGTTCCCAGCGCGGAGAGGCGGGAAATCCCCTCGAAGATGCGTAACAAAATATCATCTCCTCGGTACTTGTCTCTTAGGATATTTACATATCCTACGGGGGGCATGCAAGCACTCTGCTGGTTCAGATTCCATGGATGGCATTATCTCGAAGTGTCAATTGCCAGGGTCTGGATTCGGCCACGGAATACCATGGATGGGATTATCTCGAAATCTCAATAGCCAGGGTTCCGGGGGTTGCCATGGGCGGTGCTATCTCGAAGCATCGATCGCCAGGAACCCTTGAGGATTGATGATGGGAGCAAGGAATCTGATACAGACCGTGTTGAAAAGCCAATCCTAGACTAGAACTAAAAAGAAAAAGAGAGAGAAAACTCTCCAAACAGAAAAAACTTTCTATCTCTCTCTTACAAAACGCACTGCGAACAGAGCCAGGGCTAAAATCATTTCAAGCACGGGTGCTTTAACCACGAAGTCCAATAAACCTTAGGTTAGTTCTTGTGGGCCTTAAAAACCTTTGCTAAAAGACTGAGGCTAAGGCTAGACAGATTTGGATCTTGATTGGTACTAGAGTATCTTTTAGGCCTATGGTCAGCATTCTAACCTAATCTATGCTCAAATAAAAAGGCACTTATCTAAAACCATTGAAAACTTCATGGTCTAGAACAAGGGTTGAAACCTTAAGTTTTTTTTGCTAAGGGACTAGCAAAAGCTAGGCATGGGGGTATGATGAGAACCTCATCATGAGCCATAACTAGCTCATTTTGACCCAATACAAAGGATAAAAGCTCCTACATATCTCAAGGAAAAGCTTAACTCAGAGAATTCTGAGTTTGAGAAGAAAACAAGTCATAAGGGGTAAAAGTGCAATTTTACCAGTATAATCTGCATACAGGGTAATTCAGGGCCCAAACATAGGTCAAAACAGCTTAATAAGAATAAAAGTGGGATGAGATGATCTAGCAAGGGCTACAGCACTTCCAAGGAACCAAATGATAATCTGTAACCCTAAAACAACCCACTTCAATTCACAAGGTTCGAGGCAAAATAAAAATAGAATAAACCCTCTAAAATTCATAGAAAAATAATCTCTGAGGTTTAGAACCATCAATTTGGCCTTTAGAACCCATTTTGACCTACATTGAGAACCATGCCCAATTAACAACTTAATTTGGGTTTTTGCGCAAATTGACCGGTCAAACAAGGTTTAATATGAAAATAAAATTCACCATCAGATTCCTTAGGTCCTAATTAGTCATGTATAAAAACTTGAGCCTAAGAAGAAACCTCCTTGACCGACTTCACACTTTGGTCCTCATATATTTACTCTTTGGCCCTCAACTTTTGAACCCTCGCATTTTGGCCCCTAACTCTCCTTCGTTCTTTGCAAACAGGTCCCTCCTGCAAAACCCTGCCAGCACCATGCTCCGGCGACCTTGCGCGGAGCATGGCGCCGCGCAGGGTGAGGTGGAGGACCTGGCAAGTGTACCGGGGGTGCCCTGCGTCGTCAGCCGTCGCAGGAGCACCCCCATGGTCATTGTAGCCCCCCATACCGGCCGTGCGAACGCACGGACGGTATGGGTTCGTATTCCGACCATTCTCCGGCGAGGGAGACACGTCGTCTCCCTCCGCCTTCCTCCCTGCTTCAACCCTATAAATACCCCCCGCCGCTCCACCGACGAAGGCAGCCTGGATCTGACGGAGAAAACCCCCAGCTTTCTTCTCTTCTTTCTCCGGCAGACGCTCACCAGCTCCGGCGACTTCCTCCCCCTCCACCTCTTCGCTCTGCCGCAATACCAGCAGCAGAGACCTCCTCCCCTGCTCTTCCCACGCCACGCCGCACCCAGCTGGCGCCTCTCCAGCCCTCTGCTCGCCGCCGCCCCTCTCTCTGAGCATCATCTTCTCCGGCGACAGTCGATACGACTGTCGCCCTGTTCCTCCCCCTTCGTCCCTGCAGTTAAGTTAGACTTACTCCCCTTCTCCTCCTCTTTCTTTCCCCGCTTTCGATTTAGTCAATTAAGCCCTCTACCGACCCTGTTCACCCTCATCCTCTCCGCCTCCGACCACCCTCCGGCGAGCCGCTCCCATCACCTCAGCGACCCACACGGCTCGCCGACCACCGCAGAACCTCCGCCTCCTCACCCTGATCCTCTTCCGCCCCTCCACTTCCCACCAAACACCCTCTGCAGACCCACCGAACACACCCACTCCCTCGCTCACAGTTTGACCTAGGACGACCTGACAGCTCCATCTCGCCCCCTGCAAACCCCCTGATCACCTTCGCCGTGCCACGGCGAAGGTCCCCCGCCTGTCTGATTTGGCCGAGAGGCCGTGCTATTGATTTCAGGTTCCAGGCCTTGACCGCCATTGGCGAGGAAGCTCGAAGCCTGCTCGAGGTTGCTCCAAGCCGAGATATCCCAGGTTGAAAAGCCACGGCCAGCGCGAAAGAGTCTCGCGCACACACCCTGGCCCTCAATTGGAGCTGTGCGCCTCAACAGCTGATGCAATTGGAAGCACCATCCCTGCTGCAGGCGTGAGAGAATTGGGGTGGGACATTTAGTCCCACCTCGGAACCTCTCGAAGGCGCGCGGACGCATAAAGGCAAAAACTGCCTTATGCTGTTTGCCTCAGTTACCACGGGGTGAGGTCCCTCTCACCCGACCCGACCCGACTCGGCCTCGTCCGTGACCACGCTCCGCGGACCTGGCCCGACCCGATTAGACTGACCTGCACTCCTCGCCCACCACGCACGCCGGTGGGCCTGGACCCGGGCCTGACCCGAACCCGATTACCCGGTAGCGCTCTGGGAGAGCTTCCGATGAGTGAGTTCAGAGAGAGAGATACGCGGGGGAGGGGGGTAGAGTAGGTTTTTGCCTTGACGAATAAACTCTGAAGTGTGCAGGCCAAAGAAGAAGAAGCAGACCCGCTGAAGAAGAAGGAGCTGCTGCACTGTAGCGAAGGCATTGTTAAGTCGTCTCAGCACCGGGGCAGACGACGAAAGGTCAGCAGCCAAAGAAGAAGAAGACCCGCTGAAGAAGAAGGAAGAGCAACGGCTATCGCGAAAGAAGAAAAAGAGAGGTCAAGGCAGGTGAAGACAAAGAAGAAGAAGGAATGAAGAGAAGCAAGAAGCAAGAAAAGAAGAAGACGATCTGACGAAAAAGAAAGAAAGGAAACAAGGAAGAACAGAAGAAGAAGAGCACGAGGGGAAGATCTGAAGAAAGTAGAAGAAGAAGAAGAAGAAGAAGAAGAAGAAGAAGAACAGGAAGAACCAAAGACAAAGAGGAAGAAAGAAGAAAAGAAGAAGAAGCCAAATTTTCATCTCTCTCTCTCTCTTTATTTTTGTAATAGAACTTGTATATCTCTAGAATACAACTTGCTCCCTGAGTTCGACCTCGGGAACTCTTTTATTTTTTCCGAGTAAAAAATTTTATATGAAAACGTTGGTAACAACCGGCTTTACTACAACGATATAACACAACCCGGTCAAACCCACGCTTATCACCTGCCTTTGCTTGAAGCTATCAGGCATATTCCGTCTTATGCCCACTTCTTAAAGGACCTGTGCACGAAAAAGCGCCAATCTAGAAAATAGGTCCAATCAAAACTTGTCCTTGCTGATTCTGTTAGCTCAATTGTTCAACATGGCACACCACCGAAACTTAAGGACCCAGGAGCCCTATACATCTCTGTAGTTATTAGTGACTTACAAATTGATGAGGCTCTACTTGATCTGGGTGCGGGGGTGAACATCCTTCCGAGCTACATGTATGAACAACTTGGGGGAGGCAATCTGAAGCCTAGCCCTGTAATCCTTCAAGTTGCTGATCGATCACTTAAGACACCAAGAGGAATTTTGGAAGATGTCCTCATAAGAGTGGAGGATTTCTTCTTTCCCGTTGACTTCTTAGTTTTAGACACTGACCCTACCAACAAGCCAACCAAACCCTCCATCATTTTGGGTCGCCCCTTCCTTGCAACCTCGCATGCTTCAATCAATTGCAATACTGGGGCATTGAAAATGGGTTTTGGGAACAGGAAAATCCGACTTAATGTTTTTGATGCTTACAAACAAGCCAGACTTGAGGATTGTTCTCAAGTTGAGGTGATAGATGACCTGATTGAAGAGGCAACTCCTGCAATGTTATGTGATGACCCCCTTCAGCATGTCATGCTAAATGAGCATTCCCATCTCTTGGAGGAATGTGAAGGGGATATACTAGAACTAGAGGAATTGCTAGGAGTTTCTGCTAAGTCTCTTCCCCCATCATTTCCGCCAAAGGTAGATTTGCTACCTGAGATGATGAAACTCTGATGGCGGTAACACCAACTTTACCTTGGTATGCAGACACTGTAAATTACTTGGTCATTGGACAAACTCCTGGCTCTTGGGATGAGCAAAAAAGAAAGAGATTCATTTCTCAAGCAAGATATTTTCATTGGGAAGAGCCAGAATTATTTAGAATTGGACAAGACCAAGTATTGAGATGTTGTGTGCCTGAAGAGAAACAACAAAGTGTGTTGAGTTTTTTCCATGAACTTCATTGTGGAGGACACTTTGGTGCTAAGAAAACTGCTTTTAAGGTTCTCCAGTCCGATTTTTGGTGGCCTTCCTTATTTAAGGATTCTCATAATTTTGTTAAGGCCTGTATTAGATGTCAATGGACTGGAACGATTGGGAAGAAGAATGAAATGCCTTAACATCCTATTCAATCTGTTGAAATTTTTGATGTGTGGGGACTTGACTTTATGGGCCCCTTCCCGTCGTCCCATGGTTTTGAATATATCTTGGTGGTAGTTGATTATGTCTCTAAATGGATAGAGGCCATTTCTATGCATACAAATGACCACTCTGTGGTTTTGAAATTTGTGAAGGGCAATATCATATCCCGTTTCGGCTGCCCCAAGACTATTATAAGTGATGGGGGACCTCATTTCCGAAACCACCACTTCAATCGGTTAATCAAGAGTTTGGGAGTGACTCACAAGGTTGCTACCCCTTACCACCCTCAGACAAGTGGCTAGGTTGAAGTATTAAATAGGGAGATAAAAAATATTTTGGAAAAGACCGTTAGACCTGATAGGAAAGACTGGTCCTAAAAGCTCGATGATGCTTTGTGGGCTTACCGAACGGCCTATAAGATCCCTTTAGGTACTTCTCCCTTTCGGATTGTGTATGGAAAAATGTGCCATTTACCTGTTGAGTTGGAACATAAAGCACTTTGGGCTATTCGAAGTGTTAACATGGATTTAGAGAAGGCAGGTAAGGCATGACTTCTAGAATTAAGTGAGCTTGAAGAGCTGAGGAACGATGCTTATGACACCTCTGAAGCTTATAAAGAAAGAACTAAGGTCTTGCATGATAAGTTTATTCTTCGAAAGACCTTTGAGCCCAACCAACAAGGCTGGCTTTTCAATTCCAGACTTAAGCTTTTTCCTAGGAAGTTAAAATCTTGTTGGGATGGGCCTTACATAATCACCAAAGTATTTCCGCATGGAGCTGTGGAGATCAAAAATCCTTCCTCTTCAGCAACTCCCTTTATCGTCAACGGTCAACGGTTAAAACCATACATAACTTTAGATGGCCATCTAGTTGACAAAGTCACTCTTGAGGAGCCTTAGCTCCTACCATTCTCTGCCTCAGGTAATATCTTCCTTTACCTATTTTTGTTTTCAATGAGGACATTGTTTGGACCAGGCATGGGGGAGAGGACCTGAGGCATTTTGTTTATAGCATGCATATAAAAAGAAAAAAGAGAAAATGAGAAAAAAAAAGAAAAAAAGTTTTGAGCTTAACTGGCTAAGTCCTGCATTCTTAAGCAAATTAGAACTCGAGGGTAGACTAAATTAATTCTAGGGTCAAACTTTAGAAGCTAAATGAGCTGCTAACTTTAGACCTTTAGGATCCTTTGTGGACTTAAAAACTTAAGTAGGAGTTAAGTTGCGGACTATTCCTCAAGTGGTTGAGGAAGGGAAGCTAGGGTTTGAGTTAAAAGGTAGGGTAGTACCTGGAGTCTTATTCTACCTTTTGGTTTACGGGTCCTTGTAACCCAAGCATCCAGATTTCACACACTTGGTCTGGTAATTAACTTAATTTCTTTCTTTTTGAAAAGAGATTTGGTTCTCTTAGTTTTGACTTAGGAGAGGCTTGAAAACACATTTTGATTGGAAGAGTTCCCACCGCAGGAGAGGTGGAGTATATACTCACCTTGAGGATGCGATGATAACATATTACCTCCTCGGCGCTTGTCTCTTAGGATATCCATCCTACTAGGGGCATGTAAGCGCATTGTGTAGTTTAGGTACCATGGGCGGCCCTATCTCGAAGTGCTGATTGCCATAGACCTAAATTCGCTTAAGAAATCCATGGGCGATACTATCTCGAAGTGTCGATTGCCAGGAGTTCTTGGGGTCGTTATGGGAAATGCTATCTCGAAGCATCGAAAGCCAGGCACCCTTCAAGGTATGGTAATGGGGACAATGAATCCGACACAGACCATGTTGATAGCTGATCTGAGGTTAGACTTAGAAGAATCAAGCAAACAAAAAAAAAATATATATATATAAAATTTTCCTTTAACTCAAATAACTCAGACCAATGCACAGCCACGGATGCTTTAATCTCAGGGATCAATAAACTTTAGGGTAGAGTCAGAAATCAGGGAAACTTGTGCCTTCAACTCGTCTTTAGCTGATCTAGTCTGTAACTTAGCAACAACTTAGGAACCTTGGGTCTAGAGTCTGAACTTCATATGCTTCTAAAGGAAGACTAAGTGAGTTGACTAGTCTACTTGGAGTGCTAGGTTTCGCTTAATTTTGCTAGGGACTAGCAAAAACTAGGCATGGGGTTATTTGATTAGCCCATAGTTGTGGGCTATTTAAGTATTTAAGTGCCTAGACATTAAGTTAATTCTAATATTTATTTAGCATAAATTAGGATGTAAATAGATTAATTCGTATTCTTAATTTAATTACATAATCCATGCATTGCATCCATATTTTAAATGCATTTAGAATTAGCTTAGAATGGCATTCATTTAATTAGTTAACCAATTAGGTACATTGTTTTAGTTAACATAAAAGTTGAGGGTTTGTATATAAATAACCATAATATTTTAATAATATCCTTTATTTTTCTTCTTCTCAGCAACGGCTCGGCTGCCGCTGCAACGCCTCCGGCCGCACTAAAGCACATTCATGGATCAGCGGAGAAGGTGGATCTACTCCCGGCTCTCCATTCAAATTTGTGCAGGCAGCTACAAAAGGAGGAGAGAGGCTGCTAAGTAGGGGGGAGGCCTCCACCACCGACCCACCACTGTGCAGAGAGATCTTTTCTCTTCCATTCCACACTGCCGGCCTCAACCACGGCGACGACCCACCACCACCGTGGGAGTGTGGTGTGACAGGCCACACCGCCATCTGGAGGTCGTTCGCATTACCATGAGCACCTCGTCGTGCACCTCCCTCTCCGTCGTCATCAACAACTGCCGTCGTCATCAACAACCACCGTCGCTGCAATCACCTTCTCAGTCAGTTAAGACGTCCGGGAAATTTCCCAGACGTCTGAAGTGACCTCCCCACTCCAGCAACAACCACCATCCGCCCACTTCACCTCCAGCACCTGAACCGCAACCTCACCCGCTCACTCCCGCATCCACTCCAGGCCGCGCATCGCCTCCAGCCGCACGCAAGGCGTGCACAGCCTACAGCGCCACACCACTCACGCCCGCTCACCTTCCGCCTGCAGTCGCACCCGCACAACCACACTCGCTTGCTCACCCGCATGCCTGCAATACTCCACCCGCGCCCTTCAGCCTTTGCGACCACCCGCCTGCGCACCCACGCCTGCAACCTCACCCGCGCTCACCGCCAACAGGCCGCGCCAGCTGCGGCATTCCCCCGCGCCACGCCTTCCGCCTGCGCGCGCCCCTACTACATCTCACCGCCACTTCCAGCATGCGCTCACCAGCACTAGCTGCAACGCTTCCGCCAACAGAGCACGTACCCGCCTGCAGCGCACGCACTTCCCGTTAACAGCAGCTGCAGCACCAGCTGCAGCCACCTCCGCCAGAGCTTCGTCCGACCGACTTCGACCGCCACATGACACGCCTCCACCACCGCTTTGAAGCCCTCGGTCTAAGGAACTTCCCCCGAGCTTCCCGCGTCCAGCTGTCCACTCCTTGTCGCGCATGGCAAAGGGGAAAAAAAATCCCCTGTTTTGCTATAGTAACATGGCCATTAAAAATTACATTTTCTGCCATTGTCCATTTTTAATAATATTTTATTGATTCTGCATTGCGACAAATATCCTCTAGTTACTCAAAGTTGCTATTTCAGCATGATTTCTTGATTCAACCTTAATCTAAAGGCAATTTTGGCTTGATTCTTGTCCAAACTAACTACGAACAAACATTTTTAACTGGTGTGAACTTAAATACATCATTGCCTCCCTGTGGATACGACCCTCTCTTCTGCGAGTGTTTATTTCTTTTTTAAATATTGATTAGTTGATTTTTCCACCACATAAAACTGCAAATGACTTTAAAGTGAACAATTGACTCGTCAGCATCCTCCTCCTCTTCTCTGTCGACCGAAAGAACCCAAAATCGCTAGCCGCTCCTTCTTCAACTCCAGCCACTATCGACACATCGTTGCCTCCATCGGACTCGCCTTGCCCTCACGAGCATGGCTACACCCATAAATGCACCAAATGCAGCCCACGCACGCACATGGAGAAACCCATCGCCGGTGGTCTCCATCTAGCCTCCGGTGAGCTCTGACCATCATTCGCTGAGCAACCACCATCATCGGATTCCTCTTCGCATCCTCGACTTGTTTCGAGAATAGCACGATTGGCTGTGCTTCCTCCTAAGCACGTGCACAAGGGGAGTTCCTCCCCTATTTCACAACAGTATTAGATTCTATTAATATTTATGAAAAATGTCATTGCCACTTCTCATTTATTTGAAAATTATTTAAGGTGACTTTTCTTATGTGCCCTCTTAAATCTCTCTCTTTTGCATTAATGCCAATTCAAGCCACTCTTTGTCTCATGTGATGCTACAACTTAGTAAGAAATTTACTTTCCATCATATTAGCCTTGTACAAAGTATCCAAATAATGTACTGAAAATATTAATGGATTTATTGAAGTTATTCCTCCCTGTGGATATGACTTGACTCTTCATGGTTAGTTTTATTGATAAATATTTTTGATTTGGGATTTTTCCACCATGCAATTTACATTACTACGATGATGTATTTTTCTAACAAGAAAAATCTTTCATTCAAATGGTGTCGTTGCTAGGGAGGCAATAGACGCAATAGGTTCACCTGATTTTATTTCTGATTATTCTGAGGTGTGCATTTATTTGACCATTCTCTATTTTTCTATGCGAGGAATCTGACGAGATGACAGGCGCAGTAGAGTGATGACGTCGATCTTAAGCAACACCCACATATGCAGAGAGGACGCAAGGAGGAGACCTGTATCCCATTTTCATAGAGGATTCTCCTTTGTCATAGGCTTTCTTTCCTTCCAGTCTTCTTACCCTTGTAGCATCAGGGCTAATTTTTGGGGGTCTGTCTCCACTTTCTTTAGCGGCTAGGGCTATTTCTCAGTGTGTGAGAAATTCAATTTCTGCCTAGTTGCTCTAAAAAGGAAAGACAAAAATATTCATCTACCTGTTTAGGTGTTGCATACCCTTAGGTGCGTGCACTTAGGGGTGATTGAACAACATGTTAGATCTCATTTTTACATTGCGTACATATCTACACGAAGATTGCTGGAGTCAAGTATATCGTTCTATCTTTGCATCAAATTCCTGTTCACGCATTGCATGTGGATTAAATCTCAAGACCTCCAAATTGATTGAATTGACCTAATTCAGTGGTTGCCTAATTGAAATTGGGATTGCTAATCAGATTAGACCTTAAAATCAAAATCACATTTAATCTGATCAAAAGGGACTTGTGTGCGATTCTTCTCAAAATCAAACTGATTTACGGTGTGATGCACACTTCTGGCACTAAGCATACACACTAGGTACTGCACTAGGACTCGATCCCTTAAGGCTATAGACACCGATCTCTTCATCTGTGCAGACCCTCCTATTTCACTTTGTGGTGGTAATATTATCCTGTGACCGAGTGTTTTGATACTTCAAGGAGGGGGACACCCCTTAAAGGAATGAAAAGGTAGTTAAGAGGCAACACATTCGCATCGTCTCAAAGGAAGGATTCACCCTACTTGCATCCATTAGTTTTAACCTTGGATTAACTTCTCACTAGTTCACTTGAGAGTGTCATTGAAGTAGGGCGTAGGTCCTAGGGCAGGTGAAGGTCGACTTAGGTCCCGTAATTGATTGAGTAACTTCTTTGGCCACCAAGAAAGAATGTAACTAACCCCTGTCCTTCTCCAAAGAACTAGTTAGGGATCTCAAGTCACAGCCCCTCTTATACCACTAAAGTGTGAACAGATGGGCGCAAACTTAACCCCATTTGACAACTTTGAGGGATAGATTCTAGGTTGATTGAAATATGCTCTAAGAAAAAGGAGAGTCCTATTGCGTTGTGTTTAATTGGGGTGCATTTTTCAAGTTGTGTTTCAAATGTATTACAACTACTACTTCACTTCTTACTCTTACCCCAGAACACCGAATCCCAATCCCATGACATGCAGTTATCCATCATGTGATGAATAATGGGATACATTCTACTCCTACTATAGGAGCATTGGTCTGATTAATCCCCAACCCTATGAGGATGAGCACAACCTAGGAGAAGGGTATCCCAACCCTAGCTCTCCCATGATTATACTTGATGAACGTGTTTCATGTGGTAGAAATCGGGGTTTGGAGGAACCCGTCATTGTAGTCGCAAAACTTGTTATCAAATACAATTTTACCAAAACTCCAAGGGAGTCTTAAATCGAACACATGGAGGCGACGCTTACCTTGCTTGAAAACATCGCTTCATTTTGTTTCTTTTTAGTATTTTTAGGTTTTATTTTTTTTTCTTACATTTTTGAAATAAAAAGATAGGCAGAATAAATTCACAAGAGAGATGGAATCAAATATGATATATTGCACAAATGTCTATTACAATATTCTACGAAAGCATAAAAGAGAGGGAGGTAAGAAGGAATCTCCCGAATTGGCTGTTCGGCGAGACGATGGCTCTTGGCGGAGGATTAGACGAAGGAGTTAAGGAGCGAAATGACGGAGATGAGATGCAAGAGGACACCGGGTAGAGGAATGCTTCATCGAGGCTCTGGAATGGAGGTGAGGAGGTGGAGGTGATCTACTACTGGAATGGAGGTGGGAGGATGGCTCCAAGGTGGCCTATGAAGGTAATGGAATGAGGGACAAATATTTGGTGGGAGAAAGGAATGCTTCACTAATAGGAGGCCTTTGGAGCTTGTGAGTAAGCTCTAATGGAGCTTTGGTAGGCTGCTAGAGCTTAGGAGTAGGTGGGAGTAGAGTAGCTAGAGATGAAGAGGAATGGGGGGTGTAGGGGGTTTATATAGTGGAGTGAAGAAGAAGAAATTAGTGTAGACGGCTGCAGTGGCAGCTACAAGCATCACTATAGACCCCAACAGCTACTGGTGAATATCGCGCACCCACCGCTCACACCTACGGCTGGCCTTGCACCTACGAGCAATTAGTGATGGTTGTAAGCATCACTAAAGGCCCACCCAAGCTATCACTGTTGCCTCCAGCTCACACTCATGTACGCTCATGGCTGGATTAGGCGTGAACCAATGGCAGCCGTTGGATCAGAGGTGGATGGTTGAGATGGAGCAGGGATCGCGCATCTTAAAGTCCCCTCAAATCAGAGGTTGAGTTGATAAGTCGTATAATTATCACCCCAATTTATTGACTAGATTAAGGATGAATTTGAGTTGGCGAGGACTCGAGATTAAGTCCACATTCGAGTGGACACCCGGGCTAATTAAACCCAAAGACCTGAAGAGTCTAAGTATTCAGGTCCTAAAGTATCAATTAATAAAGTTTCCAACTCCTAATGCCTAAGTTCTCATCTCCTAATTCTTTTTTTTTAAAGATGAAAAATAGGAAATTACTATTATGGCTGACAAAAAGATTCATAAGAGATATCCACCCCCCTTGCATAACTAATGCATTGTCCTCATTGTTAAAAATGAAAGCATGCAGGAGAGTAGAAGTGGAAGAATAGCACCTGGATTCCGTGAGATTATGGTCATCCTGGAACAGTCTTTACACATGTTGAGTTCAGTGCCTTCCAGTAGGTGAGGTCCTCAATCAAAAATAACTAACAATTAGGCTACAATAACACAATTTTCGGGCCCCTATATATGGGTCTCGGAGAATAAAAATGGGCTTTCCAAAGAGATGATCAATGAAAGTAGCAAGCTGGTGGTGCAGGGAGAGCCCAAATGGTCTCCAATAGGAGTTTTGTTGATTCATTACAAAGGAGGTGTGGGTGAATATAGAAATTGTGTAATGGTTGAGAGAATAAGGATGATGAGGGTTTTGTGATGTGTTGGGGGTTTGTGGGTACTCTAACATTTCAAGAGTTTCTCCCTAAAGATCAATTTCCTCCTCACAATCAGGGTGCTTAATCCAACCATCCTGATCCTCATGATTCCCACCCAAAAGTTGAACCTCAAACAGTAAAAATTTAGGATGAGGACATTGTTGGGTTATAACTTGATCTTTTGAATCATCCAACAGATTTTCGATTTCATGAATATCTTCTTCATCCGGTTTTGCTATAGTTGGTTGCATGTTTTCATTGTCCTCAATTATACCGACAACCATGTGATTTTCTTCCTGAGTTTCGGTTGAGTTGTTCCTGAAAAGGTTGTCTAAGGTATGTACGGCCATTACCTCCTCTAATCTTCCAAGCTCCTCCATCAAACCACAGTTAATTTTATCCTTCTTTGAGACCTCAAAAATATTAAATCCATTTATTTTATTCCTAGAGGCCATTTCTATATTTCTCGATTCACAATCAATCCTTACCTTGGTGGTAGCCAAGAAAGGTCTTCCCAAAAAAGTCGGGGTGTGGTTGAGCTATTTTGGTGCTTCCATATCCAGGACCATGTAATCAGCAAGGTAATGCAAATCATTAACCTTGACTAAAAAATCCTCCAAAATACCCCTTGGTTTTGTAATGGATCTATCGACTAACTGCAAGGTTATGTCAGTGTGTTTCAGATAGCCTAGACCCAATTCCATGTGCAGTGAGGTGGGGATCACATTAATGGAAGCACCCAAGTCGAGAAGGGCCCAGTCAAAAGTGATGTTTCCTTTTGTGTAGGAAATCAGAGGGGCTCTCAAGTCCTGCTTCTTAGGAGGTAGCTTGTTTAAGATCAGTGTGCTTGTGTTATCTGACAAGACTACTCTCCTAATGTTTTTAGATTCCACTCTACACTTTGCTTTATATGAATTTAATAAACCTATGGTGTAGGCAGGGATTGATCCGATAGCCGCAAGGAGTAAATGATTGTCAATTTGAAAGCCTGAAGTAAGGATATCCTTTCCTCCAATTTCTCCTCTGACTTTTTCTGTTTGCCCATACAACAACAACATACTCCCAAATCAGACTCTGATGTTTTGTTGATCACATTCTTAGTTGGGAGTCTGGAATTCTTACTACGGAGCCTAATGGTGTTGACATGGGCTTGGGTAGGTCCCTTGTGTCTACTACCGCTCCTCAAGATGATAGTATTTTCTGTGGCAAAATGCTATTGGTTAGTACTTTGGGGAGGGTAGGGCAAAACAGGAGGCTTCTGGTTGATTATGGTAGGAGCTCGGTTCACTCTGGGAGGGGCTGGGGTAGCTTGATAGATAGCATGAGCTTGGGCATGCGACTCCCCATCATTACCAAACCCTTGAGGCCCAGTGCCTCGGTTCTATATATTCCTTGGGTTTGGTATAGGTTGTGATGGTAGAGATCTGGGCTGTCGGTTGTTTGCACCAAGTCCGGATTGCAAGGTATCCAGTGAAGTATTCATTTGTTGCATGAGTTGGAGCAATGAACCTTGCATTTCTGCCATCTTCAGGTTTAAATCAGCCTGCTCGGTGGGTTGTTGAGCATTTCACATGGACTAATTAACCTAATTCAAGGGCAACTGAGTATATACATGACCCTAACCCATTGGTTTTTGCGACACATAATTGTTGGGTCGATATTGGGTCTGCTACCCCTGATCTTTCCAAGAGATGTTAGGGTGATTTTTCCAACCAAAATTGTAGGAATTCGAGTAAGGATTGGTCCTAACATTCTCCTGTATAGCATGAACATCCTCATAAGACGAGGATGAAGAAGGATCAGAAAAATTGGGATCAAAGGCCCGAATTTGGAACTCATAAGGTTCCGAGAAGAGCTGGCCCGAAGGTTGGGCCAACTCCAACTGGTTCACAAACTCTCGTCCCCTAGGAGCTTGCAAAGAATGGAATCTTGATCCTTGGGATTGAGTGGATCTAGAAAAATTAGAGTTTCCAGACATCCTGTCTTCCATTCGTTTAGCAACCAGATCCATCTTATCTAATTTATTGCAGATCAATTCCATATCAAATGTATGAGAATCTTGGACCTCATTGGCATTTGATCTAGTTTATTGGGATCGGTTGAAGGTTTCCATGGAGGCATGGTTTAAAGAGTTTTCACTCATTTCCTCAAAAAAATCATATGCGTTATCCGCGTCTTTGTTGAGGAAATTGCCTCTGCAAGAAGCATCCACATGATTACGGAGTTGTTCATTCCACCTGTGAAAAACAATCTGCACAAGTTGCCTTTTTGGCACCTCATGGTGTGAACACTTTCGCAACAAATCCTGGAATCTCTCCCAGGCCCCATGAAACGGTTCCCCCTGCCACTGGGCAAAAGTGGTAATTGCCCATCGAAACACATTGGTTCTCCCAATTAGGAAGAATTTCTTTAGGAAGCCTAATTTCAAAGCTGTCCAGCTAGCAATCGGTCTTCCAATGGTACGATACCAATGTGTGGCCTTATCATTGAGTGAATGGGGGAAAAGCCTCATGAGCATTTGTTCTTCATCCACATTCCGTGATTTGGTGGTATGAACCAGAGTGATTAGGTCCTCGAAATGTTGGAATGGGTCCTCTGAGCCAAGCCCATGAAAGTGTTTAATTAGACTCAAAACCTGGGGCTTGATCTCAACATCACTGGTGGGGATCACAATGCTGGGACGATCCTCATAATTTGAAGGATCAAAAAAATCCTTCAAGGGCAGAGCACCCTAACCATTAATTTGTTGGAACCATTGTTGCATCTGCAGCAATTCTTCCAACTGCCTCTGAATCAGCTACTGCTAGTTCGAGGGTAGGGGAGGTGGTTGTTGATCAGCCATGGGATCTACTTGGCTAAAACTCAACCTCCACCTCCAGGAATGGTCAATAGGTCCTTCCAAACAAGGGATTAATGACCTTCGTCCAAGCATACACTGGAAGGAAGTCGGAAGGACGGGGAAGAGAAGGGACTCTAGAGCACAAAAAATACAAGCCTGTCCTTAGGTTGGGTAGCTAAAGGTCTACAAACTCTCAAAATCTGTCCTAAGATTATGGATGATTTACTCTAGTTATATCCAGGCTTGTGCCTCTAGTTCCTAGTGTACCCCTCAATCGCGGTAGTTTGATGCTACTCCCCTAGCTAGATATCAGATTGATTGGTATAAGCAGGTTAATCGTGAACAATCTCAATCTAGATCTCGATGAGCGAATCAGTCCTTAGGCCAACGTCTAATCAATTTTAGTTAGGCATGGGATATTGGTGCTTCTGGAATGTGATGGGCCTTATGGGTTGTGCTCTTAATGATTTGTTTGAGAATGTGTGAATGTGCACAACCAAGAAGTTTTCAAGGAAGATTATTAATGATGAGGTGAGTTTTAGGGTTCGAATCTTGCTTAGGAGCTTTTAGGATTCAAATATTAGGTATATTCAATAAAGTTTTGTGAGGCAAACCAAGTTCTGAAAGCACGAGTTCTAGTGTTTTTCCTTTATAAATCAAGAAAATATGGAGTTCCTAGCTTGACCTAGATATTGAATCCTATGGGGCAGCT
The DNA here is from genome assembly GCA_037157565.1 of Thalassia testudinum. NCBI lineage: Eukaryota > Viridiplantae > Streptophyta > Magnoliopsida > Alismatales > Hydrocharitaceae > Thalassia > Thalassia testudinum. Next base: position 120,737,332 of record JAZHRO010000014.1, on the reverse strand, counting down.
ACAAAATGAATCTCTTTTAAATTAGGTGGTGCGGCCCAAACACTTCAATTAATCGACCCAAAAGCACCACCGATTAAGGCACACAGAAAGCTGATTAACCTAATATGATTTCTACTCCTATATGTGTTGAATTGGTGTACCGGTTCCACAGGTCAGAATCCTGGTTGAGTAGATGAAAATCAAGTTAGGTTATGTGCCTCAAATGTGGGTGTATAAAGTGTGTATATTGATTTGTCCCATAGAAAGTATCTTTTTGTTTTTTTTCTAAACACGGGGGTGAGATGAGTAGAGGTGGCAAACAAGACAAACAATTCTATCCTAGGGTTTATGCAAACACCTAAGTAGATTAGGTCTTGGTTATGAATGTGGTGAAATGAAACTAGTGGGGGGGAATGTGGGGAACACTTACAAAGTACTCTACCTGCACTTTACTCTGGTCTACCGCACTTGGATCTCCATGCTAGGGTACCTGTAAGGCAATAGATCAGAGATAAGAGGGGTTAGTAATATGTAAATGCAAAGAAGCACAGAAAATAAGAAAGTAAATTCCATTGCCTCCTCGGTAACGGTGCCAAAATGATGAACATGTTTCGCATGGAAGAAATTAGGGTTTGGAGGAACCCGTCATCATAATCGCAAAACTCATTAAATACAATTTTACCGAAACTCCAAGGGAGTCCCAAGTCGAACACAGGGAGGCAACATTTACCTTGCTTGAAAACAAGGCTTCGTTTTGTTTCTTTTTGGTATTTCTAGGTTTTGTTATTTTCTTTGTGTTTTTGAAATAAAAAGACAAGCAGAATAAATTCAAAGAGAGATGGAATCAAATATGATATATTGCACAAAGGTCTATTACAATATTCTACGAAAGCATAAAAGAGAGGGAGGTGAGAAGGAATCTCGCCGAATCGGTTGTTCGGCGAGACGGCGGTGCATGGCAGAAGCTTAGATGAAGGAGTTGAGGAGCGGGACGACAGAGGTGAGATGTAAGAGGATGTTGGGTAGAGGAATGCTTCACCGAGGCTCTGGAATGGAGGTGAGGAGGAGGAGGTGATTTGTTACTAGAATGGAGATGGGAGGACAGCTCCAAGGCGACCTATAAAGGTGATGGGATGAGGGACGAATATTTGGTGGGATAAAGGAATGCCACACTAATAGGAGGCCTTTGGATCTTGAGAGTAAGCTCTAATGGAGCTTTGGTAGGTTATTAGAGCTTAGGAGTAGGTGGGAGTAGAGTAGGTAGAGTTGAAAAGGAATGGGGAGTGTAGGGGTGTTTCTATAGTGGAGGGAAGAAGAAATTTGTGTAGATGACTGTAGTGACAGCTACAAGTGCCGCTAAAGATCCCTGCAACTATCATTGAAGATCGTGCCTCCACTACTCACGCTTGCAACTGGCCTTACGAGCAATTAGTGACGGCTGTAAGCGGCTCTAAAGGTTCGGCCAAGCTATTGTTGTTGCCTCCAACTCACCCTCACGCACTCTCATGGCTGGATCAGGCGTGAACCAATGGTAGCCATTGGATCAGAGGCGGATGGTTGAGATGGCACAGGGATAGCACATTTAGATCGCACGCCCGATGGTGCATCAGATTGGGCATTGGCTGGCATGTGATTGAATGTGTGTAGGTTGCGCAGATCTGATTACGCTATGTCGCCTCCCTCTCTACCGCTTGATGGCTATCCAACGGGCGCAATTCAATTGCGCCCGTGCTCGTGAGATCGCCTCCCCCCACTGCGGCTCGAACTCGCGCTCGCGGTTTGTGAGCGCTTGTCTTCACTAATGCACCAAAGCCGCGGTTTGTCGATTGGAGGGTGGTGTGGTCGCACAGTGTAAGACGCCCCTCAGCCATTGGATTGAGATCCAATGGCTGAGATCTCTCCATGCATGAGTGCTGGGGTGGCTGTGGTTCATGTTGGATGGTCTGGATGGCGCCACATGGTGCCATCTGGACTGTCCATCTTCTTCTTGTAGAGGGTGCTACGGAGCTCTGATCGGGGTGATTTTCATGTTGACGGACTACGATCGTTGCTCTGGATTCATCTGTACGATCAGATTCTTCCTCCGAAGCTCGTAAAAATGTCACAGTACCTCCTAGCCATATAAAATGGAAGAATTAATATACATAATATACAACTATCCTAAATGCCATGCAATGGATGTTATGCAGTATTTATAACATGATATGTAATGCTAAGCCTAGAAACTACCAAGCATTTTATCATGAATTTATGTGTGTTTATCAATAAACAACCCACCCACCCTTAACAATTTTGCCTTTTGAGGTTGGACTGACACTCCTAGGCAACTGGAACCTGAGATTGACTATCCTCCCCAATCTGATAGTAGCCTCTCATCTTTTATGGTAGAAATGCAAAAACAACAAAAAGAAATGATGGATTTTAAGGGACAGATTTCAAGGAATAGTCAAAGATTAACTGAAGAGATTGGCCAACTTTGTTTCCCTCATACAGTCAATTCTGATCCCTACCTCTATACCCCTGATTACCAAGACAATTTTAAGGAAACCAATGACAATAGGGATCTTGTTTTGAGGAGTAGCTATCACTTAGACACCCCCAATGAGATATGCCCACTAGAAGGCAATTCTGGTGATTATCCACCTAATCTTAATTGGAGTCAGAAGAAGGGGAAAATGGTCCCATTAGATGAACTCGACCCAAATGATAGTATCTTTGTTACATTTGATGAAACAAGTCGTAGTCAAATAGTCAACCCAACTCCCATTATGGATTTTGAGGTGGAATTTGCACACCATCCTATGGATGCCGAACTTATACTTTACACCTCTAAGGACCTTGCACCTTTGTTAGATCTCCCTGAGGATTGTAATTATGAAGTTAATAAATTCTAGGAGTCTTGGATATTGAATGAAATCATATTAGAAGGAAGTGATAATAACCACGATCCTCTACTTAGGGGGCCAACACCTATCATTGACCATTATGAGGATTTACAGGTACTTAACACAGGTGACCCTAAGGGAATTGATATTGAATTGGAAGACTTGGATCAATATTAGTCTCAGGTACATAAAGATTTGATTTTTGAGGAAGACAAGGAAACACTTGAAATACTTGATCCTGGCTTTGACGATTTTCCTAAGTCTCAAAGACAAGAGGGAAGAAACGTAGAAGAGGATGATGATGACTTTGAAGGGTTCGGACTTAGAGTATGGAATGACTCTAGGGGGGAGTATGTTTTGTTTGGGACTTACCCTCTTAGGATCCTACAGATTTAGCCAAATCTGGATTCCTACCTACTTTTGATGACAAAGATCATCCTCTCAAACATTGGGAAGAAATGGAAGGCATCTGTACTCCCCAGGGGTAGGATCTTAGCATTGAATAAGAACTTGGGGATGTCATTGTTGAGGACACTCACACTCCTATTGCTTCCAACCCACCTTTTCATGATAATGAAATGGGCGACACCCTTGATCGATACAAATTGGAAGATGAACATTTGGGCCCATTCCAGGACAAGCTCCCTAATGATAGGCAGCATGAAAGTTAATCAGTAAGTAAGGCTACTTCTGATGACATTCAGGAACTAGAATGGCTGCCGAGGATGATTGCTACACCTCTCAAGCCCTCGTTGACCCTTGTCCCTATGCCGCAATGGAGAGACTTACACTCCTGCAGAAATAGCTTCCAAAAGTCTCTGCTCACATTCCTGCTTTACGGGGGGATAACCAGAAAAATACATCCTGTTCTAGAGTGGAGAGCATGGATCTACGCTTGTCCCTGTCAGCCCATCATCCTTAGGGTGTCCTTCCTCGCACCCTCTTTTTTCCACACAATCTGCTTGAGGAGCCTTTGCCTCCTTACCGCGCACTCTCAGAGGTCACTACTCATGTGTATTATGTGAAACCTCCAACAATAGCTCAGGAGTACCCTATTTTCACCTCATCTGGCAAGCTTTTGGCATCACTCTCCATCACCAGCTTGCCAACATCTTGGGTTACTTACTTGCTAGGCCAGGTTTGTTACGTATCTTCTTTGGGTCTCCTACTTCACTTCTAGAGCCTGATTTGCGAGAATGACCCATTGGGAGACATCCCAACTCCACCTCAGATAATATCTTTCCTTGCTTTTGCTTTCCAATGAGGTCGTTGTCAAATTTAGGCATAGGAGGTATAACTTGAGGTTCATAGCATAATACATATTCTGCATGCAGTTAGGGCATCCATATTGCATATAAAAAGAAGAAAAAAAAGAAGAGAGTGTTGAATTGTGAACTGAATTGCAAGAAAGAGGAGAGACACAGAGAGGAAAATGTGCAAAAATTGTGTTGGTCCCATCATTTGATTATGGAAGAGTTACCTAAGTTCTAGGCTAGAATGAATGATTAATTAAGTCCTAAAGTGTTAGAGAAAAGGAGATAAGTGAAGGATACCGACTTTAGGCCTCTTGGGCTTGGTTTAGGGCCTAAACACTCATATATTTGTTAAGATCTAGACTATTCCTCAAGAGGTTGAGGTAGCTGCGAGGCTGATGTATTAAGTCTAAGGCTTAAGGAGTATTCGGTCCCATTGCCTGCCCTTTAGTTTATGGGACTTGGTAACCTAAACACCTAAAAATCACACACCAGTCTGGTTTAGTGCACATAATGAAGAATAATGACAAGAAGTGTCAGCTCTGAAGTTGTTTTTCCTGAAAATTTGACTTAGGAGTGGCTCGAAGACACAAGTTGATTGTATAAGTTCCTGATGTCAAGAGGAGAAATGAAAAATACTCCCCTCAAAGATGCGTTATAACAAACCATCTCCTTGGTGCTTGTCTCTTAAGATATCTAAATATCCTACTAGGGGCATGGAATCACCTTATGCTAGTTCAGGTTTCAAGGCTGGCATTATCTTGAAATGTTAATTGCCATGGTCTGAATTTAGCTATAGAATGCCATGAGCGACACTATTATGAAGTGTCGAAAGCCAAGGTTCTGGGGGTTGCCATGGGCGGTGCTATCTCGAAGCATCGATTGCCAGGGACCCTATGAGGATTGATGGTTGGGACAAAGAATCTGATACAGATCGTGTTTAGGGCCAATTCGATATTAGGTTTAGGGGAATTTAAAGGAAAAGAGAGAAAACTCTCAAAATAGTATCTCTCTATCTCTCTTATAAAAAATGCACTAGCAAACTGAACCTAGACTTGCTGTACATATGCATGAGTGCTTTAACTGCTGGGGTCAACAAACCTCTAGGCAGTTTTTGTGGGCCTTAAAACCTTCATAGCAGACTCTAGGCTGAGGCTGGTCAAATTTGTATCTTGGCTAGTACTTGAGTACCTTTAGGCTTATAGATGGTATTTCGATCTAGTCTCTAGAGGTGCGGCATGATAAGGTAGCCTGACGGTAAAATCTGGCTTAGAGATCTGGTCTGATCCATATGATTTTGCTTAGGACTAATAAAACTTAGGCATGGGGGTATTTGATAGGTCCATTTAGTGAACCAATTTAGTGCCAAAGTGCATTATTATTGGGACAGGAATTTAAAATAGAGCAAGCATTATGTTGATCAAATTGATTAAGCCTCGGATTTCCTGCATTTCATTTACAATAATTGATTAATTACTTTTGATGTAAGATTAATTTTTGGGAGTCCAATTTTATTTGCATCATATCAATTACATTGCCATCATGACATTTAATTTCTCAAGGAAATCAACATAGATTGTCATTTGAAGCTTGTTTCCTTTTGATAATTCTTAACAAGTTTGTCTAAAACTAGGAACTGAGTGGTCTGATATATTTTCCAATCAATGCCATGATCTCTTCTCTAATTTCCTTCGTTATTCTTCCTCTCTCCCTCTACCCCTAATATTCTCTCTCTAATTCTCTCTCTTATTATTTTATTATTTATATAACAGGCAGCACGGAGGATAAAAAATCATCTTCTTCCTCCCATGGTAGGGGGACCTGCTCTCAATGATCATCTCCCTCCTCACGAGGAGAGCCCTCTGTCCACGAACAATAAACCACCATTAGCCCTCCACAACACTGCATCTGCTACCGCATCTACGACTTCATCACCATGTCTCATCCCTACTAAGATCAAATGCCACCGTAGTTTTAGATGACAGCTTCGACGCTTCCACCATGACACGTTGACTCCTCGACGACTTCCTCCTTGCAACAACCACCACCGTGCTCCGATCACCCTCATGACTGTGTTATTTACCACCGTGAGCCACTACCGCTTCGATGACCACCATTGTGTGTTCCTGTCTCCCCTTCATCTAAGCCATTTGGAAGCCTTCCTGGATGTCCAGACAGCCTCACTTACCTCCCCATGGAGTTGGCCACCTCCGTGCAACACCTCCACCTCCGTGCACCCACCGGTGTGGTCCTCCTTGCATGTTTCCTTCGCCGCTTGATTAGCCTATATTTGTGGGCTATTTGGGTATTTGAATGCCTAGACATTAAGTTAATTTTAACATGTATTTAGCATGCATTAGGATATAAATACATTAATTATAGATTTGCTTCATGCATCACATTTTTTTGTAAATTAGGTCTTGTCATGCATTAGCTTAGTTTTTAATTTAGTTTGCATTTTCATTTAGTGAGTGATCACACGTGTTTCATGAGTTTGAAATCAGGGTTACGAGTAACCCATCATCGTAGTTGCAAAATGCATGGTCAAATAAAATTTATATCAAAACTCAAAAAGTGACTCCCTGGTCAAACACAGGGAGGCGAATGTTTGGTTTTATCAAATCCGTGCTTCACTTTTATTTGTTTTTGTTGTTTTTGTCTTTTATAATTTGTTTTGGCATTTTTAGCAAGCAAGAGATTTGGTCGATGAAAACTTTATCAACTTGCAAAAATAAAAGAGAGGGAGAAAGAGAGAGAGAGAGAGAAACAATCATCTATTCATGAAGAATTGTTTGTAACACTATAAAAGTGGAAAATCTACACTACGAAAGCGTAAAAAGATAGAAAGAGGTGAGAGAAATCCCCTTTGATGGTTGCTAGGAGGATGACTCGCTCTGACATTGCCTGGAGGAAGGTGGTGAGGAGCAGGACGAAGGAGGACAGAGCTAGAGGATGGAGGATGGGGTAGGACAGTATCGTGGCGAGGATCTTCTTCCTGAAGGGCGATGAGAGGATGGCCACGGGATGCTACACGAATGGGGGTGAGGGGAGGGAAAACTATTTGGTTTTCTACTCTAGAGGAGCATCTCGGGCTTGGGACAAGCTCTCTCTAGAGCCTTGGAGATGGTGAGAGGAAGAATGGAAGAGATGGTTTGGAATAGTGGTGGGTAGGTCCTTTTATAGTGGAGGAGAATGAACAAATTCGCATTTGGGTCATTACAGACGTCCATAAACGTTGTTGCAGCTATCGCTGAAGATTCGCCCTCCAAATCCTCTTACTGGCGTGCGCAGACCATTAGTGACAGCTGCAAGCATCACTAAAGGCGCACGTCACTGAAGATCCGCACCCACCCCCTGGCACACGCATCACGCGCTGTGCGCTTCACGTGCCCATGCTCCCCACACCATGCGCACGTGCTGGCATGCGCTGGGTTGCTGTTATGTGCAACTGCACTGTGCGCGTGCGCTGTGGCTGTGTGCGGTGCGTTGCATGCGGTTACGATTGTGCGCGTGCGTTGCTGCTAGCCGGCATTGGGCAACCTGGATGGCACCACGTGGCGCAATCTGGGCTATCCATTCTTCTTTCTTTTGTAGAGGTTGCCATGGTGCTCAGATCGAGATGATGGACTACGATCGCCACACTAGATCCATTCGTATGGTACGATTTTCCATCAGAAACTCGTATGGATGTCGCATTGCCCCCTGGTCGTTGATCTTCCTCAGACTTTGTATGATGCTACGGTTCTCCGATCTAGATGATTTTAGAGGCGTTAGACTCCGATCATTTTTTTAATTAGATCCGTATAGTCCGATCATCCATCTGAGGCCCTGAAATAAGTCTTCTTCTCTCCTGAGCATAAAAAGGATCTAATTAACCTAAAATATATACAACTACTCTAAATGCAAAATGGTGCATGCTATGCAATATTTATAACATGGAACGCAAATCTAAGCCTAAGAACATGCATGAATAGGCATTTTAACAAAGATGTGTCTATGTCATACCCCCATGGCTATCTTTTGCTAGTTCCTAGCAAAATTAAACTACATGTTATGTATAAAATCAAAATTAGGATTAGATCGCTTAGGCCTAAGTCTTTTATTAACAATAGAAAATTTCAACTAAGGTCCTAAACAAAGAAAACTCAACAGTACCTAGGTGACTGCCAGAATGCAGACCGCCCAAGTCCTTACCTTATTTGAAAGGGAAGATACATTTTTTTTTTTCTTCTTTTCTAATTTTTTTGTACTTTTGGAGTTTGAGAGTTACTGGATAACTTTTTATGGCTACCTAACCCACCCAAGTCTCAAAAAGGACTCTAAGTGCTAAGCATCTTGTGGAAATAGTGAAAGACTCACTAGGCGACCGTTAAAACAGACTTCAGGTTTCTACGACCCTAGGTGACATTTCCTAGAGGTTTATCTTTTTGAATGGTAGCATTCTCCTTACTTCTTTTATTTATGGGGTCAACATAAGGGCGAACCCAGTGTATATCTCCCCGATTTAATCTAGTTCGCCTCTTCTTCCCTAAGTGTTTTGGGAATTATTGTGCATTTTTGTGAGCTAGGTTCTGGACAATCGGCCAATGGGCTATTACCCATGACAACATGCCAGCTGTACTCGTGCGGTGAAGTGTGGTTTTGTTTATTTTTTTGTCCTTTTTCTATTTTTTTTCTTTTTCTTTTTGTTTGTTTTTTTTCTCCCTGGAAACGATGCCAAAATGATCACACGTATTTCGCGAGTTAGAAATCAAGGTTACAAGTAACCCATCGTCGTAGTTGCAAAACTCGTGATCAAATAAAATTTATAATTGAAACTTGAAAAGTCAGTCCTAGGTCGAACATGGTGAGGCGAATGTTTGGTTTTGGAAATCCGCACTTCGCTTTTATTTATTTTTTGTTGTTTTTATCTTTTCTAATTTTTTTGGTATTTTTAGAAAGCAAGAGATTCGGTCGATGAAAAATTTATCTACTTGCAAAAAGAAGAGAGAGGGAGAAAGAGAGAAAGAGAGAAACAATCATCTATTCATGAAGAATTGTTTGTTACACTATGAAAGTGGAAAATCTACACTACAAAAGCAAAAAAAGATAGAAAGAGGTGAGAGAAATCCCCATCGATGGTTGCTCAGAGGACGACTCGCTCTGACGTCCTTGGAAGAAGGTGGTGAGGATCAGGATGAAGGAGGACAGAGCTGGAGGATGGAGGGCAAGGTAGGACAGTGTCGCGGCGAGGATCTTCTTCCCGAAGGGCGATGAGAGGACGACCATGGGATGCTCCATGAATGGGGATGAGGGGAGGGAAAACTATTTAATTTTCCACTCTAAAGGAGCATCTCGGGCTTGGGACAAACTCTCTTTAAAGCCTTGAGGTGGTGAGAGGAAGAATGGAAGAGATGGATTGGAATGGTGGTGGGTAGGTCCTTTTATAGTAAAGGAGGGTGAACAAATTCGCATTTGGGTCACTACTGACGTCCATAACATTGCTACAGCTGTCGCTGAAGATCTGACCTCCAAATCCTCTTGCTGGTGCGCACAAACCATTAGTGACAACTACAAGCATCACCAAAGGTGCACAGTGCTGAAGATTCGCGCCAGCCTCGCTAGCGCGTGCATCATGCGCTCCGCGTTTCACGCACCCATGCTCCCTGTACCGTGCGTGCGCGCTGGCGTGCGCTGAGCTGCAGCTGTGCGCATGCACTGTGGCTGTGTGCGTTGCTCTACGCGTGGCTGCGACTGTGCACGTAAGCTGTTGCTGGCCAGCGTTGGGCAGCCTGGATGGCGCCACGTGGTGCCATTTGGGCCATCCATTCTTCTTTCTTTTGTAGAGGTTGTCACGGTGCTCAGATCGAGATGATTCTCACACTGCTGGACTGCGATCGTCACTCCAGATCCATCCATATGGTCGAATTTTCCATCCGAATCCCGTATGGATGTCGCATTGCTCCCTGGCTGTTGATCTTCCTCAAACTTCATATGATGCTACGATTCTCCAATCTAGACAATTTCAGAGGCGTTAAACTCCGATCGTCGTCCTAATCTGATTCGTACAGTCCGATCATCCATCCGAGGCCCTAAAATAAGTCATCTTTTCTCCTGACCATAAAATGGACCTAATTAACCTAAAATATATATTACTCTAAATGTAAAATGATGCATGCTATGCAATATTTATAATATGAAATGCAAATCTAGGCCTAGGAACATGCATGAATAGGCATTTTAACATAAATAGATGTGTCTATATCATACCCCCATGCCTATCTTTTGCTAGTCCCTAGCAAAATTAAATTACATGCTATGTATAAAATCAAAATTAGGATTAGATCGCTTAGGCCTAAGTCATTTATTAACAATACAAAATTTCAACTAAGGTCCTAAACAACGAAAACTCAATAATACCCAAGTGCCTGCCAGAATGCAAACCACCCAAGCCCTCGCCTTATATGAAAAGGGATGATACAATTTTTTATTTTTCTTCTTTTCTAATTTTTTTGTACTTTTAGAGTTTGAGAGTTACGGGATAACTTTTTATGGCTACCCGACCCGTCCAAGACTCGAAAAGGATTCTAAGTGCTAAGCATCTTGTGGAAATAGTGAAAGACTCACTAGGAAGCTGTTAAAACGGACTTCGGATTTCTATGACCCTAGGTGACCTTGCTTAGAGGTTTATCTTTTCGAACGGTAGCTTTCTCCCTACTTTTATTTATGCGGTCAACACAAGGGCGAACCCAGTGTATATCTCCTCGGTATAATCTACTTCCCTGCTTCTTCCCTAAGTGTTTTAGGTATTATTGTGTATTTTTGTGAGTTGGGTTCTGGACAACCGGTTAATGGCCTATTACCTACGACAACTTGCTAGCCATACTCGTGTGGTGAAGTGTGGTTTTGTTTATTTTTCTCCTTTTTCTATTTTTTTCTTTTTCTTTTTGTTTATTTTTTTTCCTTTAAGTAGGTGGCTTCCCTGATCTAAGATTTACCTAAAGGCAGTACAATGAAAATGGTCTTGTGACTGGGCTCTGGATAACCGACCGATGAGCTGTTACCACCGACAACTTGTCAACCATACCATCCTAGATAGTTCATTAGCTACTCAATTTCTGAAAAAATCACCAAAAAGTGAGTCAGTGCAAGAAAAGAAAGTGTGTAGATGCTTAGGCTTAAAGTCCCCGTAAATCAGAGGGTGGGTTGATAAGTCGCATACTTATCATCACAATTTATTTACCAACTTAAAATGAATTTTAATTGGAGAGGACTCGAGACTAAGTCCACATTCGAGTGGACACCTGGGCTAATTAAGCCTGAAGACTTGAAGAGTCTAAGTATTCAGGCCCTATCGTATCATTTCCTAAAGTTAATAACTTCCAAATTCCTAGGTTCTTGTCTCCTAATTCTTTTTATTTTTCTTATCTTTTTGAATTTTCAATTAATGTTTTTTTAAGAAACTAAAAGAAATTCTACAAAGTTAACAAAATGATTTCAGGAAAAAGTATCCACCCCCCCATGCCTAAATGATGAATGTCCTCATTATAAAAATAAAGACATGAAAAGGGCAGAGTAAACAGAATGTCACCTGAGTGTCATGAAAATCTGGTCAGCTCTGCAGAAAGAAGAGTGTATGCACATGTGTTAAGTTTAATGCCTTCAGCTAGACATAACATACATACAAAGAAGAAATTGAGAAATCACAAATGCAAGTCAGAATCAAAATAAAAATATTGATCCTGAAACCCGCTAGCAGAAGATGTCCAAAGACGTGGACAAGATTATGGTGCAAACCCATGCCCCAAGGTCGAGCGGTTTTCAGGTTCTGGATAAAAATCAACCAGAATCGAAGGTTGTTATGTTTGCAGGGCTGAGCCTGTGGTTTAGAGGTGTGCAACCCAAGACCAAAGTGTCGGACAATAGGAAAAGATGGTTTAATAGGTTCGGATGTCCACTTGACGTTCAGCTCAGAAAAATAATCAGTTATTTTGAGCTTAGGTTACATGTGAAAGATCTCATAAGGGTCCTGGTAGAAATCAGGTGGTTTCAGGTTAATAGGTACCCTTAGATCCAAAATCAACGTTCCCTCAGAATTAGCCTCCCAAATTTTTATTTCAACAATTCTATCCTCCAACATCAAAAACTCAGGCTCTAGGACCTCTAGCATATCATTCACCCCATATCATTCTCCCAAGTCAAGTAATTGTGGCTGAATCAAGATTGACTTGGGCATAATGATCTCAGAAGTTAGCTCTTCGGGGTGCAGATGAGGAATGGGGTCACTGATTGAATCATCAAGTAAATGATGATTCGAATCCTCCAAGTTAGCCCCAACCGAATCAAAATCTTCAATGATTGCGCTATCACATGGTTCATCATGCTCCTTGAGCCCATTTGTCTCACTAAAATTATCTTCATTAAGCTCAAGTGAGACTTCACTAAGAGATTCCTCACCCTCAGAATCAAAGAATCCATGATCCTCATTTATATATGTCTCAAAATCATATGTCATTTCATGGTCCATGGAGACATTTTTCGTCATTCCCTGGCACTAGGATCTCGGGTGAGAAACTCGATTCATCCTTAAAGGGTTGCTCTAGTCCAATCTGGTCATCTCCAATCTCAGAATATGTATCCCCCCTGACAGGTGCCTGAGCAGGTTCAGACATTGGCTCTCCTGAAGGGCGTTCATCTTGAGAATCATCCCAAGACTTGACTAGGGCAACCACAAATTTCATCCTCAACCTTGACAATTTCCCAAGAAGAAACTCACCCAGGTCCATATCCCTAACACTTTGGAGCAAATCCAATAAAGAACTATTAAGTTCATCAATCATTTTGATCATAGGCTCCAATGCTTCAGTGCGTGGTGTTGGCTGAGCTTCTAAAGATTGTATAGTATTCCTCAAATTAGCCAACACCCTATCTTGGATCTGGTTCACCTGAACCGACTGGATCGATTCAGGTTTGGGTGGGTTTGGGTTAAATCTAGGGGAGTCAAGATGTTGAGGTTCTCGGGTCCCTCCCTGAAAGTAGGTCGTTCTAGGTTGTTCAAAGGATAGTGGCAACCTATATTCAGTGGAATACTGGGGAGGGTAGGTGTTATAATCATTATATCCTTCCTGATTGTAGATCGGGTTAGTTTGGTCATCAAAGGATGGAGATCCATAATCATTGTAGGTTTGGGAAGGATAGCAATCATAGTCTTGTTGTCCAGGGTTAGGCCCTGGACATTGAGGTCCGCATTCATATCCCTAATCAAAGTCATCCCAGCTAGTGGATGGGTAATTACAAGTCAAGTCAGAATAATAATCATCTTGGGGATAAGTGGTGGTAGGAGGATAGGATGGGAAATGCGTGTAAGAAGTGGAAGGATACATTGTGGAGTAGGAGGGAAAATAAAATAGGGAAAGGTGCCCTGCAGTACAGGCAATCAACCCTATCCTTTGGTGGGCTAGCCTAAAGACCTACAGACTCCCAAGACCCGTCTTGAGATTATAAATGATTTAGCCTACTTTTATTCGGTCAATCCAACCAGTTAGAAGGAGGGATTTGGGAGAAGGTTCTTCCTTTGGCTTACACCTCTGGTTCCTAGTGTACCCCCCAGTTGCGATCATTTGACACTACTCCCCTAACTAGACATCAGATGGATTAGCATAAGCAGACTAATAGAAAAAAATCTCAGTCTGAGCCCCAAAGAGCGAATCAATCCTTAAGGCCAACGTCTACTTAGTTTTAGTTAGGCTTAGGATGATTGTGCTCTTGGAATGTGATGGGCCCTTTAGATGGGTTGTGCACTTAATGATCAGTTAAAATGTGTGTGCGTGCACAACCAAGTTTTTCAAACAAGGTTATTTGATGATGTGTCTTTTAGGATTTAACCTTGTTTAGTAGCTTTTAAGGTTTAATTCTTAAGTTGGTTCAATCAAGGTTTAGTAGAACACTCCAAGTTTTGAAAGCACGGGTGATGATATGTTCCTTTAAAAATAAAAGATAATGTGGAGTGCCTAGTTCAGCCCTAAGAATCAACCTTAAGTGGCAAGCTACTTGATGGATCAGTTTAGATTGAGTGGTGCGGCCCAAACAGCTCATTCGATTAGCCTGTTGCACCACTTAGTTAAGGCACACAAGAATGTTTAACCTATTCAGATTTCTACTCACTTATGTGTATTGAGTTGAAGTGTACCGAGTTCACAGGTCAGCTCTCGATTAAGTGATAGAATCAAAGTGATTGTGCACCTTATGATAAGAAGTTGTGGGTGTTAAGTGTGTAGCTTTCAGTTAAATCCCACAAGAGAAGAATATTTTTTTTTTATTTTTTTTTATATATGCGGGTGTGTGAGGTGAGTGGAGTGATAATCAAACAACCAAAATCTACCCTAGGGTTTATGGAAAGCATCTAAGTTGATTTGAGTTTGAGTTATTAGGTTATGGAATGAAAACTAAGGTGGGGGTGGTGTGGGGGACACTTACAAAACACTCTACCTGCACTTTACTCCAGTCTACCACACTTGGATCTCCATGCTATGGTACCTATAAGGAAATAGATTAGAGATAAGCAGGGTTAGTGTTATGTAAATGCAAAGAAGCATAGAAAATAATAAAGTAAATTCTATTGCTTCCCCGGCAACGGTGCCAAAATGATCGCACGTGTTTCACGAGTTTGAAATCAGGGTTACAAGTAACTCGTCCTCATAGTTGCAAAATGAGTGGTCAAATAAAATTTATACTAAAACTCAAAAAGTCAGTCCCGGGTTGAACACGGGGAGGTGAACATTTGGTTTTATGAAATCTGCGCTTCACTTTTATTTGTTTTTGGTTGTTTTTATCTTTTCTAATTTTTTTTTGGTATTTTTAGCAAGCAAGAAATTCGGTCGATAAAAACTTTATCTACTTGCAAAAATAAGAGAGGAGAAAGAGAGAGAGAAAGAAACAATCATCTATTCATGAAGAATTGTTTGTTACACTATAAAAGTGGAAAATCTACACTACAAAAGCGTGAAAAGATAGAAAGAGGTGAGAGAAATCCCCTCGACGGTTGCTCGAAGGATGACTCGCTCTGACATCGCCTGGAGGAAGGTGGTGAGGAGCAGGACGAAGGAGGAAGGAGTCGGAGGATGGAGGATGGGGTAGGATGGCATCACGGCGAGGATCTTCTTCCCGAAGGATGGTGAGAGGATGGCCATGAGATGCTCCACGAATGGGGGTGAGGGGAGGGAAAACTATTTGGTTTTCTACTTTAGAGGAGCATCCCGGGCTTGGGACAAGCTCTCTCTAGAGCCTTGGAGGTGGTGAGAGGAAGAAAGGAAGAGATGGTTTGGAATGGTGGCGGGTAGGTCCTTTTATAGTGGAAGAGGAAGAACAAATTCACATTTGGGTCATTACTGACGTCCATAAACGTCGCCGCAGCTGTCGCTGAAGATCAAGCCTCCAAATCCTCTTGCTTGCGCATGTAGACCATTAGTGACAGCTACAAGCGACGCTAAAGGCTCATGTTGCAGAAGATCCGCTCCCCCTGCTGGTGCACGCATCAAACGCTGCGCACCCATGCTCCCCACACCGTGCTCGTCCGCTGGCATGCATTGGGCTGCTGCTGTATGCGGCTGCGCTGTCCGCATGCGTTGTGGCTGTGCGCGTGCGCTGCACACGACTGTGGCTATGCGCTTGCACTGTTGCTGGCCGACACTGGGTGGCTTGGATGGCGCCACGTGGTGCCATCTGGGCCATCCATTCTTCTTTCTTTTGTAGAGGTTGCCACGGTGCCCAGATTGAGATGATTCTCGCATTGCTGGACAGCAATCGTCGCTTTGGATCCATTCGTATGGTTGGATTTTCCATCCGAAACTTGTATGGGTGTCACATTTTCCCGTGGTCGTTGATCTTCCTTGAACTTCGTATGATGTTACGATTCTCCAATCTAGACGATTTCAGAGGCGTTAGACTCCGATCATTGTCTTAACCAGATCCGTACGGTCCAATTATCAATCTGAGGCCCTGAAATAAGTCTTCTTCTCTCCTGACCATAAAAAGGACCTAATTAACCTAAAATATATACAACTACTCTAAATGCAAAATGATGCATGCTATGCAATATTTATAACATGAAATGCAAATCTAAGCCTAGGAACATGCATGAATAGGCATTTTAACCTAAATAGATATGTCTGTATCAGTGAGCATTATACATAATACATGCATTACATAAAATTAGATATTTTATAAGGCTTTGTATAGAAATAAGCCAATTTTTATTTATTTATCTATTCTTCTTCTGAAAGACTCTGTGCAAGGAAAGAATGGAGCCATCGTGCAATAGTTGTAGCCTGAACAATCAGAAACAATCCACTCATCCCAAAAGGAAAGAACGGAAAAAGTGGACTGGCTCCCTCGTGACTCCATTCAAAATAGGTGAGCTGCTATAAGAGGAAGGAGGAGGCTGCAGAGCAAGGCAGGCCTTCATCCCTTTCCCTACTGTGCAAAGAACTCTACTTCTTGTCTGCTCCACCACCACCAGCCTCAACTGCGGTAGAGCTTCGCCACCATGGGCATGCGGGGTGACAGCCTACACCGCCATGTAGAGCTCCGCATTTCAACCTCACTGTGCCACCGCTTGACCACCAACACCACATCCCCCTGTCCACGATCATCCTCACCACCACCAACATCTCCATCTTCTTCTTCATTCTTCCTCTTTCTCTATTTCTCCTCCAGCTCAACGAAACCCACCACCACATCACCAACAACTACCTCCTTCACCACTGTCGCCCCCTCACGCATCCTCGCACCCAACCCTCCTCGCTGCACCTACAGCCCGCATAACCAATGTGCCTCCCATGCGTTGCCCGTGTGCCTTGCCTTTAGCCCACGTGCGTTGAGAGTGCGCCTAGCTACAGCAAGTGCATCATGCCGCCGTAGTGGTGCAGGCACTCCCCACGCCTCCACCGTGTTGTGCACCATCGGCTCTTGCTATTTAGCCTCACCCTTCCCCCGCATCCTCTCCACAAGCACCGCACAAGCCCAGCGCGCTTACGCCCCCTCATCTTCGTGAGCTTTAGCAACAAACAAAGCTGTAGCCCACCGCCACCCATCGCCGACCTCTCCTTCATTCCCTCATCTCTAGCCACCTCATGCCGAGCTGCCACCGCCATTGAGTGTGGCCCAGCCTAAAGGACCTTCGATGAGCTTTGCATCTCTGGTAAACCCTTCCTCCTTGTGCATGGCGAAGGGGAATGCCTTCCCCTATTTTGCATGAAATTTCTTATTACAATTCGTTGCCACTGTAAAAGAGGAATTTTTGAGTTAATAATATTCTAATCTGGTGATTTTGTGAGAACTCCCTCCATCTTTCATGAAAATACAATATCAACTTATCCATGTCTTATTATCTTATTTGAAAGGCGATTTTGATTCAGTTTCTTTGCGAAATTAATTACAAACATCGATTTTTGACTAGTGAAAGTTTTAATAGGCCATTTCTTCCCTGTGGATACGACCCGCTCTTTTGAGTGGTTAATTTTTCTTTGTGTTGATTGAGAGTTTTCCACCACACAAAATATAACGACATTATCATTTTATTGTGATCATCCTATTTAAGCGAAAACCTCTCTTTCAAATGGCGTTGTTGACGAGGAGGCAACAGGCCTGATAAACTCACAATCATTAATTTGTTTATGCGGATTTAAATTTTTTAGGTATATTTAATTTATTCTATCTGGTTTGTTTGAGGTACATATGAGAGAATCATCGCACCCACCTCAGCATCTTTGCATCATACCACACCTGCGAGGAGGACCTTGGCATCATGGTGGACCTTGTCACCACCAATGTGGAGGAGAAATTCTTGAGGATAGGAGCTCCATATTTATTTTTCTCTACTTTTGCATTTAGACAGACTTAGACTTTAGGATTTCTTACATTCATTATTTGGGACCCTTGTTCTGGGGTCATATTTTTAGGGGTTTGTTCCTCGATTTTATTTTAGGCCCATGTTGAGTAATCTTTTCGGGAGTTTGTTCCTATTTATTGAGGGAAAATCGATGTTTTAAATGATGTAATCGCCGTAGCAAGTTGAAATCACTCCAAAATAGATAAAATTAATAACTCAGAATCTACAACTGAGTCCAAGGTCGAACACAAGGAGAAAATGTGGAATTCACAATATTAATCGCATTCAGAATAAATGACCATAGTCAATTGACCATTCAAATAGATATTCAATGAATTATAACCTGTGACATTAGTTATTCCATGAAATCCAATGTATCTAAAGAAAAAAGATTGGAGAGAATCTACAAAGTGGTGATTTAAATCACTAATTAGATCTCTAATTAATCATGCACTCAATATTTCAATTCTTAACCATATTACTTAAATAATGTAATAATAATGCACAAATAATGCTCAATCAGATGACAGGTTTGTCAATTATACGACTTAAGTGATCATCAGTAAGCACAAGCACAAGGCTTTTGCGTTTCTTCCTTATTTCTCTTCTTCTTTCTTTCTTTAGCTTCTTTCACAAGCCTTCTCTTTTCTTTAAGACTTTCTCTAAGCCTTCTTTCCTTCATAAGCATAAGGGACTAAGGCCTTCAGGGACTAAGTGTCAGCCACACACACAAGACCAAGAGAGCAAAACCCTCCCCCTCTCTCTCACAAATTCCTCCTCTTCTTCTCTCTCAAACTCCATGTATAATCGGATCTCAATCGGGTTATTGGGCCGAGTACAGGGGATCAAGGTTACTGGGTGCACAGGTAGCTGAGGTGTGTAGGCATACTTGAGGAGGGACCCAACCCCCCAGTGTCTTGGGTAGTAAGCTCAAGACAAAAAATCAATTTATGTGCATGCAGCCGTTCTTCCACTCCCAATGTGGGACTATCCCCATAGCTTCTTCACTTACGTGCAACTACTGCGGATTCTTCATTCAATTGGCATATGCCTATAGCTAGATGCTCTAATTGAGGAACTTGGCGTGGAACTGGAGTCATGCAGCACAACCTGGGAGTGGATTTGCAAATGATTGTGGCCGGAGGATTGCAAATGTCGTCGGAGATGATGGCGACGGCAACGGAGAGTGGTGAACACCTAAAATCACAAGAATGATCTCATGACCACACCAAAAGTGCTCAGGAGAATTGCCAAAGCACGGAGAAGGTGGTGGTAGGTGTTTCATGGCATGTACGTGCGTGTGGAGGTTGGATAGTGACGGAGATGAAGGCGAGAAGGTGGGCAGTTTGATGGGTCGCGTGAGTGAGTGAAAGGTGTAATAAGGATGGGGGTTTGGTTTGCAAAGGTAAGGCAGAGGTTATGGAGTTGTTGGTGAGGCATTTGATAGCTTGTGGTGTCAGGGAAGCCTCACCGAAGGGCGACCAAAGATGGAGGTGATGGTGGCATGAAGGGTGTATCGATGGTCGAATTGAGTGATAAATGAGAGGGAAAAGAAGTAGAGGGAAAGAGAAACCTAACTAACCTAATCTAGTTGGACGAAAGGGGAGGAAGACGCCAGGTATGGTATGGCTGACGTCGTGGAAGGTGAAGTCTCCGTTGAGGAAGAACGGTGAGAATGAAGGTAGAAGGAGGTGCCTGCTGGTATTGTGAGACATAGAGGAGCTTGAGGAAGAAGAACCGGCCAACTATAGTCAGTGGCGGTTGGAGAAGAATGTGGATGGAGAAGCTCACCGAAGCTTGCGGAGAGTTTGGCTGGAGAGAGGAGAAGAGGGTGGAATCTGATCCAAGACCAAGCTAAGGAGGTGATGTTTAAAATTAGGGTCTTCTTATAGGGCATTAGACGAGCTTCCAAGCTTGGGAACAAGCTTGAAAGCTTCAAAAATCAGGGATTGGGACTTGGCAATTTCCAAGAGTTTGCATGAACTCTAGGGCAAGATTTAGTTCAAATTGAAGGGAATCTCTTCAAGAGTCTCCCTTCCAT
Source organism: Thalassia testudinum (assembly GCA_037157565.1). Lineage (NCBI taxonomy): Eukaryota > Viridiplantae > Streptophyta > Magnoliopsida > Alismatales > Hydrocharitaceae > Thalassia > Thalassia testudinum. Next base: position 120,717,307 of record JAZHRO010000014.1, on the reverse strand, counting down.
TTTATTTTTTTTGAAACTGAAAGGAAAGCTATCGTATTACGATAGCGATCCAAAGGGCTTTTTATTCACTAATATGAAAAGAAAGATAGGATAATTACATATTAGATCCCCATCTATGTATGAGGGACCAGCACTCATTTACAATTTGCACACAGCAAACTGATCTCTCCTGAAATAATCTCTCATTTCTCACCTTCCATACACACCAAAGGGAGACAACCATTCGCAGATGTGGTTTCCCAGGCATAGCAAAATTCTGCCATAAAGTTTCCCATGATGGGAGCGGTTCCTGGCAAATTTTTCTCCAAATAGTATCTGTGACCAAGCATGAAGAGAAGATGTGAGTTGGACTGTCAAAATGTAGTCCACAGAGGTGACATTCATGCAGAGCTGTCCCCATCCACTTGTGTCTGAGATCCCCTGTAATTAGACCTTTTCTACACAACCATAAAAAAATTTGCTCCTTAAGAGGAATCTTTAGTAGCCACAGCTTCTTTTCAATCTGAGCTCTCCCTAAATCCCTACCATACATTAGGATTTTATTGTATGCAGGTTGGGCTATGTAAATGCCATCCCAAGCGTAAGTGTGTTCCATGTCAGGCTTGGGATTAAGATTCTGTAGGTCTGAAAGCAAGTATTGTGTTTCCTCCCACAATCTAGTGCCCTCCATACTAGTTTCAGATTCAATCAGATTCCAACTGTCGCACCTCTCAGACCAGTATCTACTAACTGAACAATCTTTATCACCTGCAGCCGCATATGCCCTTGGATATGTCTTAGACCAGTATCTTTCAGCAATGACAAATTTTGGAAGGGTTTGGGCATGAAATCAGGGAGAAATCCCAAATGGAAACTCGACTACAGGTGTGTTCACATGGCAATGGTGGCAGGGGCCTCTTGGTGAAGGTGATGACAAAGTTGGGGGCCTCTGTGCAAATATTTCAAAAACTGAGGGTTATTTGAGAGAAAAAGAATTAGACTAGACTAAAATGTAAACTAGGTTAGGATGATCTCTAATTGGGACTAAATTTTGGTACAAACCTAATTTGGGCCCAAGGAATCTGATGGTGAAGTTGGATTTTGATTTTGACCAAGTTTGACTAGGTAACTTACGTAGAAACCCAAATTAGGGCAACTTCCTATCTGAGATTGTTTTAAGTCAAAAATGGGTTCCAATGGTCAAATCAAGGATACCAAACCTTATAGAATATTTTTCTATGAATTTTAGAATGTTTAGGTGTATTTTATCTTGACCAGAACCTCTACTAATTAAGTAGGTCTGAAATTAGGGTTTTGGGTGCTGTTTTGATTCTCAAAGTACGCGAAAACCTGTTTCTGTGTGCACGGACCCTCTTATTTGTCATTAATGAACATTTGACATTAGTTTAATCCCTGGGAAAACTCATGGTTACTTTGCATTAATGATCTTCTATTAAAACTGTAGATTTAACCCTGATTTAATGCTCTTTTTAGAAAGGATATTTAGTGAATTATGACTCTCTAGCGATTATGCAGGAGCATTTGTCAATTGATTATGACTAATTAAAGCTAGTTATGGCTGATGATGACGTTATCATTAGTTCCTATTTATTTAGGCAATAGGTTTTTCATTTTCTTTTGTGGAGTTTATCTTTTTTTTTGTTTACATTTAAGTAGTGTAGTAAAAAAAAAAAATCAATGCACGAATTGCTTGATCTAAGTTGCATGCCCTAGGACAACCATTTAGGTGTGAATAAGCAGCATCTAGACTTTATTTTCTACATTGCGTGCATCATTTATTGCTGGAAGCAAGGTACGCTTCTTCTTAGTTTGCATCCATGATGGGTCGGCCCGGATAGGTTGTTAATATGATATTTTTATCGTTGAAATGTGTATAGTGGTTAACCTAATTCAGACCTAACCATCTCTTTACAAAATTTTTAACCTGGCCTAATTGATTTTATCTTGTCACTTTTAGGCCCAGGGTCGAACACAGGGAAGTGGGGTTAAAGTCGAGTTTCTACGTTTTCCTTAAAACGGGTCTCCTCCGTTCGTTTATTGTGTTTTTGGTGTTTTTCTTATTTAGGTTTTTTATGGTAATCCTTGTTCTTGAGGCACACCCTCAAAATTGTGTCCTTGGCTTTTAGCCAAACAAAGTCCCAAAACAAGTCTTGCTACTCGCACGACGAGGTACCTGCAAGTCAAAGATTATCTTTTCTTTTTTATGTATTTCTTTTATCTTTTTACTAACAGAAAAGCAAATAGACAGAAAGTAAATATAGTATGTATATATATATATATATGTAGTATATATATAAAGGGGTGGGGGTGGAGGTAGCGATGGAGTGTAGCACTATGTCGAGTCAGTCGACGTCTAGAGAGATGCAACCAACACGACTAGGTGCCGCGTGGAGTGTGGATGGAGGATGGATGATGTATGGGACCACGCTTTTTTTGTACGCGTGTATTAGGGAATATCAGCAACTGGTGCAGATATTCCCGCGATACAGCGTATAGTAAATAACGTGAAAATATATGTACATATGTATGTATATGAGTAAATATATCTATATGTATATAAATGTATAAGTATATATGTATAGATATATATATAGATATATATGTATTATATATATATATAGGTGTATATGTATATATATATATATGTATGTATATATGTATATAGCTATGTATATATGTATATAAGTATATATATATAATACTATATAGATGTATATATATATATATGTATATAAGTATATATGTATCTAGATATATATATATATATGTGTGTATATATATAAGTATATAGATATGTATATATATATATGTATATAAGTATATATGTATATATATATAAGTATATGTATAAGTATATAGATATATATATACGTGTATATATATATATATATAGATATATTATATATATGTGTGTGTATACATAAATATATAGATATACTATGTATATAAGTATATATATATATGTATATATATATATATATGTATGTATATATTATATATAGATGTATATAAGTATATATATGTTACTATAAGTGTGTGAGTGTGTGTGTATGTGTTGGTATAGGTGTGTGTGCGTCGGTGAATGTGTGTGTGTGTGTTGCTGTGAGTAAAAAAACAGAGAGAGAGAGAGAGAGCGGGAGAGTGAGATCAGCAGAAAGAGAGAGAGCGGGCTGGAGAGATCGAGAGCGCAGACGATGGCAGCGAGTTAAGACGTCTGCTCGCGGCGGCGGACGTCTGACGCCACGTCGTCTGAAGGCGGAGGCGGACGCCTGAAGACGGCGGGCGCGGGCGCGCCTTCGCGTAGGGTTCTGCAGGCCTGCGCGAAGGCGACGGGCGGGCGAAGGCGTGGAGGAGCGAGCGTGGAGGAGGTCTGCAGGTGGTCGCGGAGGGTCGCGGAGGAGGGCAGGGGGCGGCGCGAGGCCGTAGCCGGCCGCTGCAGTGCGCGCTGCGGACGGCTACAGGTGCAACTGCGAGGCGGACAGAACGGAGACGGAGGCGCGGAACGCCCTGCAGACGCACGCGGAGGCGGTGAGCGACTGCGGGGACGGTCGCGGAGGAGCGGGAGGACCTGCTGCTGCTGCTGCTGCCGTGGCTTCAAGCTTCGAAGCTTGGAGCGGCGGCAATGGCGTTAAAGAGAAAAAAACGAAGCGAGGGAATGCACCACGCCCACCGGCTCGTCGAAGAGCTGGGCGGTGGTGCTCCCACTGTGGTGGTGTGCACCACAGTTGGTTCTGCTGCTCGCCGGGTGCTTCCTCGACGGAGGGCCGACGTATGGGAGGGGAAAGCGGTGGAGAAGATGGTGGTGGCTGCGGGGTCTTTGCAGCAGCTGCCCTTGCGAGGATGAAGCTGCAGCTACTTATAGAGGAGGGGAGAGTGGCGTGCCGGCTGCAGCAGGGAGAGGGTGTGCGAGTTGCAGCTATAGGGAGCGGCGTTGGCAGGGAGACGTGACGGGAAGAAGTGCTGCGTGGCTGCTGCATGCAGCTGCGGGAAGAGTGCAGTCGCGGGAAGGATGCAGCCGCGAGAAGGAGAGAAAAGAAGAAATCAAGAGGAAAAATAAAAAGAGGGTGATTTTGCAAGGAGGCACTTGAAGAAAAATGTAACTATGTAGGCGATTGTTTCACTCCTCTTCCTCTCTTGATTAAATGCATGCATGCAAGTGTTTTTACAAATGCGATTACAGGATCCTATTATGCAATGTTAATGCTAGAAAATAGCACAAGAAGGCGTTATTACAGGCGTGTTTTGAGGTGCAAACATATACCCCCATGCCTATCTTTTGCTAGTCCCTAGCAAAATAGTATTTAGAAATGGTCTTAAGCTGAAGATTTTCTTCTGAGGTGATACAGGTGTGTTTACTATGGAATATTGTGAGAACCAATTGTAAAGAAGACTACCAGTACTTTAAGTCTCACATGACATAGATCATCTCTCAACTAACCAGGACTCTTGATATTTAAACCTTAAGTACGATTTCCAGGACCCAGGAGGTTTTTGCCGTACTCGAGAGCTCAAGAGGTTATGGTTTGTGCATAGTGAAGGATCAAGACTGACCAGATGAACCTTAAGACTCACTCCCAAGGTTTCACGAATTTTTAAGTACAGGTTGGTCCCAGTTTCAGCTTGTGTTTTCGGATTGACCCTTAAGATGATGACGGAAAACTCAACTCCCATTTTCTGATTTTTTTTTTTTTTTTTGACTCACCGAAAAATAAAGTATACAGACATTTATGAGATATACTGACTCTTTTAAAACATCTCTTTTCTGTTTTTTTTTTTTTTTTTTTTTGAAACATCTCTTTTCAGTATATCTCTTACAACACATTTTGAAGCACACTTTTTTTTTTTTTTTTTGGTGGGAGAGTTTCTTTTTGGTGGAAAGAGTCGCTCCTAAACACAAGACTAAAGCCTGAGATAAAAAGTCTACCTGCGCACACAGGTAAGGACTCCACCTTCCCTAATGAACACTAGGGTTGGATCTTATGTTCACCTGGTCTTTCCTGATATGTGTAGTGTGAACCAAGTTTACTTAAGCTCTCAAGAAAAAGCAAACCAACGGATCCTGTACTGGTGTCTCAGGTACAAGAATACATCCTTAGTTAGGAGAGATCTTGATCTATTTTGTCAATGCTTTAAGTGAATTAAGCCGAGCCTGAGCGAATCAAGCTTTTGTGGCCTGGAAAGTCTTCAAAACAGAGGTTGAATATCCATAAACACTTATTGCCTTTTTGTTTCAGCTTCAAGATCATTATTAAACACCATTTATTATAATATATATATTTTTTCTTTTCTTTTCTTTTCTTTTTTTTTCTTTTTTTTTTTTTTTTTTTGCATATTTATAAATAGGTGGGAACTGTATAATACCATAACATACCCGGATCCTATGGATGCCTATCCACCCCCCCATGCCAAACAATGCTATGTCCTCATATGCATGCAGGGAAAGGCAGAGGAAGGATGGAAGATCGGGTAACAAGAGCTGAGGTTCAGGGTATAGATCAGGGTGGAAGGGTGGGTGGATGGTGGGTGGTGAAGAGAAAAGTGAAGTGATTGCGATAGAGGTGTGAAAAGTGATGGTGGATGGTGAGTGCTGTTAGGGTGCCTCCCAACAAGCGCTGAATTTAATGTCCCCAGCTGGACTCAGAATGAGGCAAAGAATTAGTTACCCTCCAGCAGGGCAACGGTTTCTCCAACAGGGGCAGGTTCATGAGTCAGATAGGGTTTCAAACGCTGCCCGTTGACCGTAAATTTACGCCCAGATTTGGGATCTTCGATTTCGACGGCCCCATTGGGGAATGGTCTTGACACCAGAAAAGGACCAGTCCATTTGGACTTTAATTTCCCAGGAAAGAATTTGAGTCGGGCATTATAGAGCCAAACTTGCTGAGATGGCTCAAATTCCTTCCGCCGAACATGGCTGTCGTGAAAAGCCTTAGTGCGCTGTTTAAAGGTTAGAGCAGAATCATAGGCTTCACGACGGAGCTCTTCCAGCTCTTGGAGTTGGAGTTTCCTTTCTCGTTCACACAAGTCTGGGTCGAGGTTACATTGGCGAACCGCCCAATAAGCGCGGTGCTCCAACTCCACAGGAAAATGACAAGGCTTCCCGTAAACGATTCTATATGGAAACATACCAAGGGGAGCCTTGAAGGCAGTCCGATACGCCCAAAGTGCGTCAGTCAGCTTGTCGGACCAATCCTTACGGTCAGGCCGAACCGTTTTCTGGAGAATCTGCTTGATTTGCCGGTTCGACACTTCCGCCTGGCCGTTCGTCTGAGGATGATACGGGGATGCGATACGATGGTGGACTCCGTACCTCCTCAGAAGTGCCCGAAAAGAAGCATGGGTAAAGTGGCTTCCTCCATCCGAGATAATGGCCCGAGGGATCCCAAAACGCGCAAAGATATGGTCTTTGACGAATCGGGTGGAGATAACATGGTCAGCACGGCGCGCGGGAATAGCCTCGATCCATTTTGAAACATAGTCGACGGCCACGAGGATGAATTCGAAGCCGTTGGATGGAGGAAAGGGACCCATGAAGTCAATTCCCCAGATGTCGAAGATTTCCGCAGCTAGGATGTGTTGCAAGGGCATCATGTCACGACGTGCCATTGACCCTAATGACTGGCACCTAGTGCAATGTTTGGCATAAGTGTGCGCGTCCTGGTGAAGGGAGGGCCAAAAGAAACCGCACTGCAACACCTTGGCTGCAGTTTTCCTCCCAGAGAAATGGCCTCCACAGGCCTGATCGTGGCAGAAGGATAGCACACTGGGGAACTCACTGTCAGGAATACAGCGACGGATGATTTGATCAGCACCTATCCGAAAAAGAAGTGGATTATCCCAGAAATAATACTTTGCTTCTGCCATGAGACGCTCGCGCTAGTTTTTAGGCCAGCCACGCGGAAGAGATCCAGAAGTAAGGTAATTGGCAATGTCGGCATACCACGGTCCACTTGCCACATTTATTGCCAATAGGTGCTCATCAGGAAAAACTTCATTAATTGGCAGAGCAAGTCCAATATGGTCAGGGTCCAGTCTGGAAAGGTGATCAGCCACAACATTCTGGGCTCCGACCTTATCACGAATCTCAATGTCAAATTCCTGGAGCAGAAGGATCCAACGAATCAGTCTAGGCTTGGCATCCTTCTTGTGCATGAGATGGCGAATGGCCGCGTGATCAGTGAAAACAATAACGTGAGAGCCTAGAAGGTAAGAACAGAATTTTTCCAGCCCAAAGACGACTACTAGTAGTTCCTTTTCAGTGGTAGTATAATTACGCTGGGCCTCGTCCAACGTCTTACTGGCGTAGTATACCACGAAGGGGTGTCTATCGCGTCTTTGTACCAGGATGGCTCCGACTGCAAGGTCTGAAGCGTCACACATAAGTTCAAAGTCGAGGGACCAATCAGGCGGCTGGAGAACAGGGGCCTTGGTGACAGCATTACGTAGCTGCGTGAATGCTTGTATACAGTCAGGGCCCATGTCGAAGGGCACATCGGTTGATAGGAGATGAGTTAAGGGTCGAGAAATTTTGGAGAAGTCTTTGATGAATCTCCTATAGAAACCGACGTGTCCCAAGAAGGAGCGGATTTGTTTGACAGAACCAGGCACAGGTAAATCAGCAATGATATCGAGCTTAGCTCTGTCAACCTCGATACCCCTATCGGAGATGATATGTCCAAGAACAATTCCCTCGTGCACCATAAAATGACTTTTTTCCCAGGAAAGCACGAGGTTTACATCAATACATCTCCTAAGGATGCGAGTCAGGTTGGCAAGACATTCGTCGAAAGATGGTTCAAAGACTGAAAAGTCATCCATGAAGACCTCGAGAAAGTCACCCACCATGTCATGAAATATCGCCAGCATGCATCTCTGGAAAGTTGCTGGCGCGTTACAAAGTCCGAATGGCATCCTTCTAAAGGTGAAGGTGCCGAAAGGGCAAGTAAAAGTGGTTTTCTCTTGGTCTCGGGGGTCTATTGCCACCTGGTTATATCCTGAGAATCCATCCAGGAAGCAGAAAAATTTATTTCCCGCTAACCGCTCCAGGATTTGGTCAATAAATGGTAGCGGGAAGTGATCTTTCTTGGTTGCAGCATTGAGTTTCCTATAATCTACACACACTCTCCAAGATGTAGGAGTGCATGTAGGGATGGATTCGCCCCTGTCATTGACATGGATGGTGAGTCCTGCCTTTTTGGGCACAACGTGAATCGGACTCACCCAGGGGCTATCGCTGGTCGGGTAGATTATACCCGCATCCAGCCACTTAATGATTTCATTCTTAACGACCTCCCGCATGTTAGGGTTGAGACGTCGCTGCATCTCGCGAGAAGGTCGAGCCTCCTCCTCCGTATATATACGATGAGTGCAGTAGGAGGGACTAATACCAGATAAGTCTAATAAAGACCATCCAATAGCTGCCTTGTGTTCTAGGAGGACCTTAGTTAGTTTGCACTCCTGCTCCATGGTTAATTTTGAACTGATGATTACAGGGAGCGTTTCATTTGGTCCCAGGAAAACATACTTGAGTGTATTAGGCAGCACTTTTAGCTCGGGAGTGGATGGGGAAGGATCTGGCATTTCTTGGGACGAGAGTGTCCCAGACGGGTAGGAGAACAAGTTAGGAGGAAGAAACTGGCCTTCAGATTGGCCAAGAAGAGGGGCTTCTTGGATAGATGGATCCAAAAATGAATAGCCCCAATGAGAAGTATATGGGCTCAAGGTCCCAGTGTGGATTTGTAAATCCGCCTGATTTGGCGGGGAAGAAAGGGCAATTCGGTCTTCATGAGTATGGACCGACAGAGAGTAGCCCGGATATGACTCAGACCACGAGGTATGGGAAGCGGAGAAAACCTCGTCAGAAGTCTGGCCAGGAGAAGGTACTGGACAAGGGAGGGATTGGGGAACGTCACAGTATGTGTTGGTCAGGCAGTTATCAGTGTTTATAGGTAATCCGCAGCAGTCCGAATAGGTCCCAATTAGTCTGATACACGCGCTGACGGCCATGTCCTCGTCAGACGTGTCATCCTCAATGCAATCGCAATCAAAGTTCTTGGCTGCCTTGAATATGTTAAGCTTGAGCTTCTCAGATCCAACAGCAATCTCAATACAGCCCGACTCGCAGTCGATGTGGGCGCGGGCTGTGGCCAAGAAAGGTCGACCGAGGATGATCGGACAATCAGAAAGTGAACTAGGAACTTCCATATCTAAAACAAGAAAGTCAACAGGAAAACAGCGACTGTTGACCCTAACCACCACGTCTTCCACCACACCCTTCAGGATTTTGACAGAACGATCTGCCAACTGTAACGTGACAGGGGTGGGTTTCAGATTTCCCAAGGAAAATTTTTTGAGCATGATGGTCGGTATGAGATTGATGGAAGATCCTAGATCAAGCAAGGCACGGTTAAAACTGCAGCCTTAGATGCTACAGGAAATCAGTGGTGTGCCCGGATCTTTCTGCTTCGGTGGTAAGTTTGACAGTATAGCACAACTCGCATGAGGCGAGAGAACCACCGGATTCTTAGTCTTCTTTGACTGTCGCCTGGGTGTTGTGTAGTCTTTGAAAAATCGAGCGACAGTAGGTATGTGGTCAATTGCCTCGAGTAGGGGTACCTTGATTTCTACATCCCTGAACAAATTACGTAGGTTGTCAAAGGCCTGCGTATTTTTCTTTTTGCCTTTTGGCTCCCTTAGTAGAGCCTCAGGGAATGGGACTGATTCTGGCACAAGTTTTGGTGCATCATCCTCTCGCGAATGCGGTATGCCTCCCGAATGAGAGGGCGAAGAAGAAGATGGGCCAGGATCAGGTCGAGGCGGATCGACGGTCTGCTTACCGCTCCTCGTAGTGATAGCATTGGACGATGCGGGTCCAGTGGGATCATACGATGGAGGAGGGTTTGCAATGGGGATATAAGAGTGTGGTGCTGCAGCAGGATTAGCCTGAAATCCTGGTGGAATGCTCGGAGCTTGCAGAACTTGATTAACCTGTCCCTGAGAAGGTCGTACCTGTGGTTGAGAACCACGGGGCACGAAACTTCGCGGGTTTGGAACAGGTTGGGCGGGAAGAGTGCCCTGAGATCGAGTCGCCATGCGTAGTTGACTGATCTCGGCGTTCTGCTGCGCCAATTGGTGCTGAAGAGAGGTCATGTTCTCTTCATGGCGCTTTGACATTTCCGTCATCATTCGCATCAATTTGTCAAGAGGGCTTGATGCGTGTTCAGTTTGTGGTACGCAAGGGCCTGATGGCAGATTTGCCATAGGATTAAACTGGACCCTTGGGATGACGGGTGCGGACGGTCGCATTGGTCCACCCGCGGGGTTTTGGCGCTGCGGGTTGTTGGACCATGCGAAGTTCGGATGATTACGCCACCCTGGGTTATAAGTGGCAGAGAACTGGTTGTTCCCCAGGGCGCAAGCATCTTCTATGCCAGAAGATGCGTCCGCATGTAGATATGCGTCTGAGCACACGGAGGCTTGGTCCTCCGTGTCGAAATACTGGCTCGCAGAAACCAGTTCCACATGACTTACCGAGTCGCTTGGCGCGACACTCGGTAAGGAAGGTCTAACGGGGTTTCTCGGGATAAGCCTGGTATTAGAAGAACTTGGATTGTGACGAAGTGGTGAAGAGGTGGTGTTTGCCATAGATCGGGCGGGGTTGGCCAGAAGCTCGTCCAGCTTCTTGTGCATGACGGAGACTTCATCCAGTTTTTGTGCAATAAGGCTTAGATCAGTGGATGAATGGGAGGGTCCCGTGTCAACTTCGTGGACATTTCGGGGCTGGCTGGTACGATTAAAGGCGACAATGGAAGCATTGTTCATCGAGTTTTCACTCATATTTTCAAACAGCTCGAATGCTCCATTCTCGTCTTTATTCATAAAGTTCCCTCCGCAGGAAGCGTCTGCAATTTGCTTCAAAGTCTCATTTAGCCCATAGTAGAAAATCTGGGCTATATGCCACTTAGGCAGACCGTGGTGCGGACACTTCCTGAGGAGGTCGTTATACCTCTCCCATGCCTCAAGAAATTGTTCGTCGTTTTGTTGCGTAAATGAAGTGATAGCACGGCGAAGCGCATTGGTCCGCCCGATTGGGAAGAACTTCTTGAGAAACGCTGTTCGCATTTCTTCCCAAGAGTGGATGATTCTCCCAAGGGTGCGTAACCATTGCGACGCTTTATCCCGTAATGAAAACGGGAACATCTTCATGAGGACTATAGATAACCCGACATTTCTTGGTTTAACGGTTTCAGCAAGTCGGGTTAGGTCTTCCAAGTGGAGAAATGGGTCTTCACTTGCAAGACCATGAAAGTGAAAATTGATTAGGCCAATTATGTTTGGTTTTAATTCAAAGTCGTCCCCGCCCATGGGGACCCGAATTTGTCCTATGGTCTCTGTAGCAGCGGGATTCTGATAAGAGCTAAGAGACCTAGGCTCCTCCCGTTCGGGAGGGTTCTGCATTTCCTCCAATGTTTCCCGAATGGCTTCGATTTGCTCATTATACATTTCCATTTGGGCTTGGAGGCGGGTTATGGGATCTAAGGCTCCACCACCTGGTGGGTTCTGAGGGCGGTTTCCTCCCTCGGGATTTGGGGGTGGGCGTGCAACCATGTTTGTGGAGGAGGAGGACGATTCGACTTGTTTTCTAGATTTATCAGTCAATTCAAATAGTTCAGGGTTTTGTGACCTCCTCCCAAACATGCACTACCGCAGGAAGAATTGGGGAGATGAGAAGGGAAAAGGGATGAGAGAAATGACGCCGCAAAGGTACACTTGATTACAAATCAATACAGTCAAGTTCCTAACCTCTACAGTGTGCCCTTAGACCTAAAGATCTAAGTTACCTACTATCACGAACTACGGAACCGAATGAGAGCACCGCGGAACCACCGGGCCAGATTGAAAGGCCGTTTGCCCCAGTCTTAGACACCCGATAGCACGCGGGAACTCTCACCAGCACGTATTCGCTACACACAGGTAGTTAGACCTCCAATCCTTAGTAAGGGTCAAGTTACTACCAGTTTTAATTAGAGGCTTAGGGTCAAGTGCTTTTGGAATGTGAAGGGCGTTGTTTACGGGTAATGCCCAAGTGATTGATTTTAAGAGTGTGTAAGAACAAGCATGCAACGGGGAAATCTCCCCGAATTGAAGTTTTTATTGGCGAATGGTTTTTAGAGTTCAGCCTTAAGTAGTATGAATTTTAGGGTTTTGCTGAATTACCAATTCAACCAATCTCCGGGTTTTTGCAAAAATACAGGTTTTCCTTCTAAAACCCAAGAAACCCTTCTTCAATTATCAGTTAGTTAATGCATGCTTAAAATGCAATGGGCTACCCTAAATGGAGATTTCTAAGTGTGGATGCACGAATCAGTTTTATATCAATGTGACAGGGAGCCAAAGCACTTCAATTCAAGTGCTCCCAATCACCAGAAATGATTTCCACACACAAGGCTTCAACCAAAAGATAAAGAAAATAAAATTGTTGGGGTTGAAGTATTCAGGATCGAATCACAGGCAAGTTTGAAAAGTCGTGGTGGGGTTGGAATCAACTCAATTCCAAGTCTCCCCACCAAAAATGTGATCCTGAATTAAAGATAAGTGAGGCAAAAGAGGGATACAAGCAATCTTTTTCTTTGCCTCAAAGAATACTTCCCACGGCGAAAAATCTAAGAATCAAGATTCTCGGATTTTCGCTATGCGAAGTAAGGCGGGAAATCCCAGGACAGTGGGAGTGAAGACAACCAATCAATCAAGTGAATTTTAATCCACTTGCCCTCAAGAAATCCCAAGAAGTTTTTCTAGTTTTTAGTTTTTAAATTTTTTTTTTTTTTGTGGTGGCAAGTTAATCCTAATTTGCTGAGAAAAGAAAACCTACTTGTTTGGTAACGTGTGCGAAGCTCCAATGCGGTGTCGTCGTCTTCACGCTCTCGTTCTCGCCTTAGATTTGCCCTCGTTCCCGACTTCGTCTGCTTTCCTTCTCCTTCCACCAAGTTCACCTGCACACCAAAAGGCAACAATACCCGTGAAGAGAGAAGAGACAAATTAAAGGAATTAGATAGAAACTTACTCGAATGCACACCTCCCCGGCAGCGGCGCCAGAAAAGTCATGATGGGTCGGCCCGGATAGGTTGTTAATATGATATTTTTATCGTTGAAATGTGTATAGTGGTTAACCTAATTCAGACCTAACCATCTCTTTACAAAATTTTTAACCTGGCCTAATTGATTTTATCTTGTCACTTTTAGGCCCAGGGTCGAACACAGGGAAGTAGGGTTAAAGTAGAGTTTCTACGTTTTCCTTAAAACGCGTCTCTTCCGTTCGTTTATTGTGTTTTTGGTATTTTTCTTATTTAGGTTTTTTATGGTAATCCTTGTTCTTGAGGCACACCCTCAAAATTGTGTCCTTGGCTTTTAGCCAAACAGAGTCCCAAAACAAGTCTTGCTACTCGCACGACGAGGTACCTGCAAGTCAAAGATTATCTTTTCTTTTTTATGTATTTTTTTTATCTTTTTACTAACAGAAAAGCAAATAGACAGAAAGTAAATATAGTATGTATATATATATATATATGTAGTATATATATAAATGGGTGGGGGTGGAGGTAGCGATGGAGTGTAGCACTATGTCGAGTCAGTCGACGTCTAGAGAGACGCAACCAACACGACTAAGTGCCGCGTGGAGTGTGGATGGAGGATGGATGATGTATGGGACCACGCTTTTTTTGTACGCGTGTATTAGGGAATATCAGCAACTGGTGCAGATATTCCCGCGATACAGCGTATAGTAAATAACGTGAAAATATATGTACATATGTATGTATATGAGTAAATATATCTATATGTATATAAATGTCTAAGTATATATGTATAGATATATATATAGATATATATGTATTACATATATATATAGGTGTATATGTATATATATATATGTATGTATATATGTATATAGCTATGTATATATGTATATAAGTATATATATATAATACTATATAGATGTATATATATATATATGTATATAAGTACATATGTATCTAGATATATATATATATGTGTGTGTATATATATAAGTATATAGATATGTATATATATATATGTATATAAGTACATATGTATATATATATAAGTATATGTATAAGTATATAGATATATATATACGTGTATATATATATATATAGATATATTATATATATGTGTGTGTATACATAAATATATAGATATACTATGTATATAAGTATATATATATATATATGTATATATATATATATATATGTATGTATATATTATATATAGATGTATATAAGTATATATATGTTACTATAAGTGTGTGAGTGTGTGTGTATGTGTTGGTATAGGTGTGTGTGCGTCGGTGAATGTGTGTGTGTGTGTTGCTGTGAGTAAAAAAACAGAGAGAGAGAGAGAGAGCGGGAGAGAGAGATCAGCAGAAAGAGAGAGAGCGGGCTGGAGAGATCGAGAGCATGGACGATGGCAGCGAGTTAAGACGTCTGCTCGCGGCGGCGGACGTCTGACGCCGCGTCGTCTGAAGGCGGAGGCGGACGTCTGAAGACGGCGGGTGCGGGCGCGCCTTCGCGTAGGGTTCTGCAGGCCTGCGCGAAGGCGACGGGCGGGCGAAGGCGTGGAGGAGCGAGCGTGGAGGAGGTCTGCAGGTGGTCGCGGAGGGTCGCGGAGGAGGGCAGGGGGCGGCGCGAGGCCGTAGCCGGCCGCTGCAGTGCGCGCGGCGGACGGCTACAGGTGCGACTGCGAGGCGGACAGAACGGAGACGGAGGCGGGGAACGCCCTGCAGACGCGTGCGGAGGCGGTGAGCGACTGCGGGGACGGTCTCGGAGGAGCGGGAGGACCTGCTGCTGCTGCTGCTGCCATGGCTTCAAGCTTCGAAGCTTGGAGCGGCGGCAATGGCGTTAAAGAGAAAAAAACGAAGCGAGGGAATGCACCACGCCCACCGGCTCGTCGAAGAGCTGGGCGGTGATGCTCCCACTGTGGTGGTGTGCACCACAGTGGGTTCTCCTGCTCGCCGGGTGCTTCCTCGACGGAGGGCCGACGTATGGGAGGGGAAAGCGGTGGAGAAGATGGTGGTGGCTGCGGGGTCTTTGCAGCAGCTGCCCTTGCGAGGATGAAGCTGCAGCTACTTATAGAGGAGGGGAGAGTGGCGTGCCGGCTGCAGCAGGGAGAGGGTGTGCGAGTTGCAGCTATAGGGAGCGGCGTTGGCAGGGAGACGTGACGGGAAGAAGTGCTGCGTGGCTGCTGCATGCAGCTGCGGGAAGAGTGCAGCCGCGGGAAGGATGCAGCCGCGGGAAGGAGAGAAAAGAAGAAATCAAGAGGAAAAATAAAAAGAGGGTGATTTTGCAAGGACGCACTTGAAGAAAAATGTAACTATGTAGGCGATTGTTTCACTCCTCTTCCTCTCTTGATTAAATGCATGCATGCAAGTGTTTTTACAAATGCGATTACAGGATCCTATTATGCAATGTTAATGCTAGAAAATAGCACAAGAAGGCGTTATTACAGGCGTGTTTTGAGGTGCAAACAATCCATATCTTGAGCATGCATTTGCATTTGGACTTAATTCCAAGACCACCAAGTTTGATATGAATTGATTTAACAAGTGGTCACCATAAATTTTCTGAAAAGGACTAAGTAAAGGAGGAACATAGTAAAACCCAAGGAGTTGATTTGAGACATTGTACTCTGATTTAAAACTCAAAACTTTTATGATGTATGCACACTTGTTTGATCTTTGCACTAAGACACGCATTTAGACACTCCTAGGTTTTAAGCTGCTAGGAAAGAACCCTCCTACCATTGGATTCTAAAGTGTTCAGAACTCAAGATCAAAGGTTTTGTAAATCCAAAGAGGGGGATACCCTATCATAGATTTTTTAGGGTAGTTAAGAAGCATCGCGAAAGCACAGCTTCAAAGGAAAGCTTAGGCTTACTAGCATCCCTCGATCTTCTGTCTTTGGAGTTGCTTTACCATTTGAGCTTTAGGGAAGAGCACCTAAGCTCCAACTAGGTCTTTTTAGGCATTTCGTAGGTTGACAAATAGGACTGTAATTGATTGGGCAACTTGTTTTGTCACCTATAATCTGAACTAAAGTCGAGAGCCTAAACCTGTAAAAACCTAACAAGTCCTTTTGAATTGTGTTTCTAGTGCATGCTTGGTAGACTATCTCTTAGGAGACAACTTGTGTTTGATCTGAACTTGAAAGAATTCTAAGAAGGAACCACCCAAGGGAAGAAATGGCTAGTCAAACGAGCCTCAAGGAATATTTCATTCCGACCAATCACCCTGGCTCTGCACTATGTAGACTTGGAGGGGACAATCCTTATGAGATTAAAAGTAGTACCATATCCTTGCTGCCCTCCTTTTATGGTACTGCTAGGGAAGACCCTTACAGGCATATAGAGGAATTCACCGAGGTCTATTCCACGATGAAGCTGCTGGGCATTACTGATGATGCCCAAATGTGGACCCTCTTTCCTTTCTCCCTCAAGGACAAGGCCAAGTATTGGTATCATACCTTAGATGGTATTAACACTTGGAATGCCTTGAAGGAGTTTCTGAAGTACTTCCCCATGAGCAAAAGTAATCACTTTCGAAGGGAAATTATGAGTTTTTCTCAAAAGGATGGGGAAGTTTTCCATGATGCGTGGGAGCACCTTAATGACCTTTTGAGACTTTACCCGCATCACTAGGTGCCTAAGTGGCAACTGGTTGAAAGGTTCTACACTGGACTCAGTGATTTGCACAGGCAGACTGTGGATGGAGCTTGTGTAGGAACCTTTCTTTCTAAGGGTGAGGATGAAGCTTGGAACCTATTTGATACTTTGAATGAGAATTCTATTCACTTGAATTTTGCCTACTTGGAAAGAAAACCTACTCTCTTGCAAAGAATGTTGGAGGAAAATGAGGTTAGGGACACCTAAAATTTAGCCTACTTGATCTAATTGCTGAATCAAAATATGGAAAGGCTTATGTCGAGCTCGGGCCAATTCACTCCTAGTACCTCCACATCCCAAGCTTCAGAATGCTCCATTTACCAAGGCAATATGCATGCCATTCTAGATTAACATTTGGCCTCCCAATTCCCTAAGCTTGTACAGGAAAACATGAATGCCGCTCAAGGGTTTCATCCCAGACATCGTAATGACCCTTTTTCCAACACTTATAATGAGGGATGGAGGAATCACGTAAACCTTTCATGGAGACAAAGGAATGCCTCAAATTCAGGGAATCATAAACCACAACCCTTTTAAAACCAACAAATGAACCAACCTCAGACCTTTGCCCAACTAAAGACCTCTGAGATGGATGAATTGAAGGCAATGTTGAGAACTATGCAGGAAAGTCGAAGTGCCATCATCCAATCTCATGAAAAGGCTATACATGAAATGAAATTGTAGATAGGACACCTTGTTGAGGTCGTTAGACAGAGGGAAACTGGGAAGCTTCCCAGTGCTATTGAGGAGAATCCTAAATGAAAAGGGATTGTCTCTAGGGAGCATGCCCAGGTGGTGACTATTATGAGGAGTGGGAAAGAAATTTCCAAACCTGGTGCTCCTATAGTCCCAACTTCTGAAAACCCATCCACCTCAACATTCGCCCCCACTGGAGAAGAATTGCCCAACTCTCCTCCGCTTGAAATCACCTCATCGGAAGAGGTTGGCCCCGTTCCACCCCTTACCCGACATGACAACCCTTCCACCCAGAGACCAAGAGTGCCCTTTCCAGAGTGCTTATCCACCTCTGGGCAGACTTCTACTGGCTCATCTGTAGCCAAAGATAAGACGGATGAAATCATGGAGACTTTCAAGCAAGTGCAGATTAATTTTCCTTTGCTTGAGGCTATCAGGCATATTCTGTCTTATACCCACTTTCTAAAGGACTTGTGCATGAAAAAGTGGCAATCTAGGAAACAGGTCCAATCAAAAGTTGTCCTGCTTGATTCCATTAGCTGAATAGTTCAACATGGCACACCCCCGGAACTTAAGGACCCAGGAGCCCCACATCTCGATGGTCATTGGTGACTTACAGATAGATGAGGCTTTACTTGATCTGGGTGTGGGGGTGAACATCCTTCCGAGCTACGTGTATGAACAACTTCAAGGAGGCAATATGAAGCCTAGTTCGGTAATCCTCCAAGTTGTAGATTGATCACTCAAGACACCTTGGGGAATTCTGGAAGATGTCCTTGTGGGAGTGGAGGATTTTCTCTTCACTGTTGACTTTTTAGTTTTGGACATGGACCCTACCAATAAGCCAACCAAGCCTTCCATCTTTTGGTCCGCCCCTTCCTTACAACTTCACATGCTTCGATCAATTGCAATACGCGGACATTAAAAATGGGCTTTGGGAACACGAAAATCCGGCTTAATGTATTTGATGCTTATGAGCAAGCTGGGCTTGAGGATTGTTCCCAAGTTGAGGTGATAGATGACCTGATTGAAGAGACAACCCCTGCAATGTTATGTGATGACCTCCCTCAGCATGTCATGCTAAATGAGCATTCCCATCTCCTGGAGGAATGTGAAGGGGATATACTAGAATTTGAGGAGTTGCTTGGTGTTTCTGTTGAGTCTCTTTCCCCATCATCTTTGCCTAAGGTGGATTTGCTACCTGCGATGGGGACATCTATTATGAAACCCTCAATCATACAAGCCCCCAATCTTGAGTTGAAACCCCTATCGGACACTCTCAAGTACGTCTTCCTGGGTACCAATGGTACGCTCCCCGTTATCATCTTGATTGTGCTATCTGAGAAATAGGAGGGAGCCCTGATTGAATGTTTATCTAGGTACAAGGAAGCTATTGCTTGGAGTATCGCTGATATTAAGGGTATAGACTCTACACTTTGCATCCACCACATTTATACTGATGATTCCATCAAACCATTTAGAGACGTCTTAACCACAATATGAGGAAGGTGGTTAAAAAGGAAATTCTAAAGTGGTTAGACATTGGGATCATATATCCCATTGCTGATAGTCAATGGGTAAGTCCTATCCATGTGGTGCCAAAGAAGGCAAGCTTTACTATAGAGTTTAATGACCAAGGTGAGCAAGTTGTGACTAGACCCTCAACAAGATGGAGGGCTTGCATTGATTACCGCAAGCTGAACACTGCTACCCAGAAGGATCACTTTCCCTTGCCTTTTATTAATCAAATTCTCACAATATTGGCAGGGAATAAGTACTATTGCTTTCTCGATGGATATTCTGGGTACAACCAGGTTGCAGTCTTCCCTGATGACTAGGAGAAGACAACTTTCACAAGTTCTTATGATACCTTTACATTCAGGCATACGTTGTTTAAACTATGTAATGCACCGGCAACCTTTGAATGGTGTATGATGTCCATTTTCTCGAACATGATTGACTAGTGTGTTAATGTGATTATGGATGATTTCTCCATTTACGTCTCATCTTTCGACCAGTGTTTCATGCACTTAGAGAATGTGTTGAAGAGATGTAAGGAGACTGGTTTAGTCCTCAGTTGAGAGAAAAGCCACTTCATGGTACATAAATGCATTGTACTTAGGCATGTTGTGCCTAAAAGAGGCTTGGAAGTAGATAAGGCCAAGGTTGATACTATTTCCAAACTTCCATTGCCCACGAATGTCAAATAGATTAGATCCTTTCTGGGCCATGCTGGCTTTTATAGGTGCTTTATTAAGAATTTCAGTAAGATTTCTAGGCCACTTTGCGACCTGTTGGCGAAGGAATCTTCCTTTAATTTTGATTCAAGGTGTACCGAAACCTTTCACACTCTGAAGGAGGCCTTGATCTCTGCACCTATTCTCCAAGCTCCAGATTGGACACTCCCATTTGAGCTGATGTGTGTGCTTCGAATTATGCAGTGGGAGCAGTCCTTGGACAAAGGGTTAAGGGAAGACCACATGTGTTGCATTATGCCAGCAAGACTTTAACCGAACCACAGCAAAACTACACCATCACTAAAAAGGAATTACTTGTAGTTTTTTCTCTGGAGAAGTTTAGGTCTTATCTTCTTGGGTCTAAGGTGGTTATTTTCACTGATCCTGTGGCAGTGAAACATCTCATTGCCAAGAAGGATTCTAAGCCGGATCTGATTAGGTAGATCCTACTCCTTCAAGAATTTGACTTGGAGATACGTGAAAAGAAAGGAGTAGAAAATGTAGTGGCTGACCACCAATCTCCCTTCCACTTGATGACTCTCCATCTGGAGACATTCGTGAGACATTTCCCAATGAAACCCTTATGGCGGTAACATTGACTTCACCTTGGTATGCTGATACCGTCAATTACTTAGTCATTGGAGAGACTCCTGGCTCTCGGGATGAGCAGAAAAGGAAGAGATTCATTTCTCAAGCTAAATACTTTCATTGGGAAGAGCCTAAATTATTTAGAATTGGACAAGACCAAGTACTGAGATGATGTATGCCTGAAGAGGAGCAACAAAGTGTGCTGAGTTTTTGCCATGAACTTCATTATGGAGGACACTTTGGTGCTAAGAAAATAACTTTTAAGGTTCTTCAGTCTTATTTTTGGTGGCCTACATTATTTAGGGATTCTCATAACTTTGTTAAGGCCTGTACTAGTTGTCAACGGATTGGAACGATTGGGAAGAGGAATGAGATGCCTCAACACTTGATTCAGCCTGTTGAAATTTTTGATGACCGGGGAATAGACTTTACAGGACCCTTCCCTTCGACCCAAGGTTATGAGTATATCTCAGTAGCAGTTAACTATGTCTCTAAATGGATAGAGGCCATTCCTACGCGAACAAATGACCACTCGGTGATATTGAAATTTGTGAAGGCCAATATCATATACTGATTCGGCCGCCCTAAGACTATTATTAGTGATGGGGAACCTCATTTCCGAAATCACCACTTCAACCGATTACTTAAGAGTCTAAGGGTCACTCACAAGATTGCTATCCCATACCACCCCCAGATGAGTGGCCAAGTTGAAGTGTTGAATAGGGAGACAAAGAACATTTTAGAAAAGATTATTATGCCTGATAGGAAGAACTGGTCCCAAAAGCTCGATGATGCTTTATGGCCTTATCAAAATTTTTGATGATTGGGGAATAGACTTTATGGGACCCTTCCTTTCGTCCCAAGGTTATGAGTATATCTTAGTAGTAGTTGACTATGTCTCTAAATGGATAAAGGCCATTTCTACGCGAACAAATGAACACTCGGTGGTATTGAAATTTGTGAAGGCCAATATCATATCCCGATTCGGCTGCCCTAAGACTTATTAATGATGGGGGACCTCATTTCTGGAATCACCACTTCAATTGGTTACTCAAGAGTCTATGGGTCACTCACAAGATTGCTACCCGTACCACCCCCAGACGAGTGGCCAAGTTGAAGTGTCGAATAGGGAGATAAAGAACATTTTAGAAAAGACCGTTATGCCTAATAGGAAGGGCTGGTCCCAAAAGATCAATGATGCTTTATGGGCATATCGAAAGACCTATAGAACCCCTTTGGGTACATCTCCCTTCTAGATAGTGTATGGGAAAGCGTGCCATTTACTCATTGAGATAGAACATAGGGCACTTTGGGCTATCCGAAGTGTGAACATGGATTTAGAAAAGGCAGGTAAGGCACAACTTATGGAATTAACTGAGCTTGAGGAGCTGAGGAATGATGCTTATGACACCTCTCAAACTTATAAATAGAAAACTAAGGTCTTGCATGATAAGCATATCCTTAGAAAGACCTTTGAGCCTAATCAACAAGTCTGGCTTTTCAATTCCAATCTTAAGGTTTTTCCAAAGAAATTAAAATCTCATTGGGATGGGCCATACGTAATCACTAAAGTGTTTCCGCATGGGGCTATGGAGATCAAGAGCCCCTCCTCTTCAGCAATGCCCTTTACTGTCAACGGCCAATGGTTGAAACTGTACATTACTTTGGATGGCCATTTGGTTGACGAAGTCACTCTCGTGGAGCCTTAGCTCCTGTCATTCTCCACCTCAGGTAACATCTTCCCTTAACTATTTTGTTTCCAATGTGGACATTATTTGAACCAGGCATGGGAGGATAGGACCCGAGGCATCTGTTTATAGCCTGTCTACATTTTGCATTCATGCATGCATATTGCATTAAAAAAAAAAGGGCCATGTTATTATCCTTAACCGATTGAGCTCTACATCTTTAGGCATCAGACCAAGACTTTAGGTTTGCTTAGTTGACTCTAGGTATATAATTATAGGAGCTAGGGTCAAACTACTGACTTTAGAACTTTAGGGTTTGTTTGGACTTAAAAACTTAAGTAGGAGTTAGGTTGTGGACCATTCCTCAAGAGGTTGAGGAAGGGAAGCTAGGGATTGAGTTAAAGGCTGGGTAGTACCTGGTGTCTTTTTCTACAATTTGGCTTATGGGTCCTCGTAACCTAAGCATCCATATTTCACACACACTTGGTCTTGTGAAAATAGTGATCACCTTAATTTATTTCTTGAAGAAAATTTAGTTCTCTTAGTTTTGATTTAGGAGAAGCTTGAAATCATAACTTGATTGGATGAGTTCCTGCCATAGGAGAGGTGGAGTATATACTCACCTTGATGATGCGATGATAATATGTCACCTCCTCGGTGCTTGTTTCTTAGGATATTTATCCTACTGAGGGCATGTAAGTGCATTGTGCAGTTCAGGTACATGGGCGGCCCTATCTCGAAGTGTTGATTGCCACAGGCCTGAATTCGCTTAAGAAATCCATGGGCGATACTATCTCGAAGTGTAAATTGCCAGGAGTTCTTGGGATTGCCATGGGTGGTGCTATCTCAAAGTAATGAAAGCCAGACACCCTTCGAGGTTCGGTGATGGGGACAATGAATCTGACATAGACCGTGTTGTTAGCTGATCCAAGGTTAGACTTAGAGGAATCAAACAAAAAAATATATATGTTACAAAAGAAAAAAAAATTCTTCTTACTCTCTTTCTAGGTTGGCAATCATACCAACCTCAAATAACTCTAACCAATGCACATGCACGGATGCTTTAATCTCTGAGACTAATAAACCCTAGGGTAGAGCTAGAAATTAAGGAAACCTGTGCCTGCAACTCGTCCTTAGCTGACCTAGTCTGTAACACAACTACTTGGGTACCTTATGATCTAGAGTTAGATGGTTCAACCCAATTTCTATGAAAAGGTCAATTGAGCTAGCTTAGATAACTTGGAGTGTTAAGTCATGCATGAATTTGCTAGGGACTAGCAAAAACTAAACATGGGGGTATTTGATTAGCCCATATTTGTGGGCTACTTAGGTATTTGAATGCCTAAACATTAAGTTAATTTTAACATGTATTTAGCATGCATTAGGATACAAATACATTAATTATAGATTTGTTTCATGCATCGCATTTTTTATGTAAATTAGGTCTTAGCATGCATTAGCTTAGTTTTTAATTTAGTTTGCATTTTAATTTAGTGAGCATTATACATAATACATGCTTTACATAAATTAGATATTTTATAAGGCTTTGTATATAAATAAGCCAATTTTTATTTATTTATCTATTCTTCTTTCGCAGGACTCTATGCAAGGAAAGAACAGAGCCACTGTGCAACAGGTGCAGCCTCAACAATCAGGAGCAATCCACTCATCCAAAAAGGAAAGAATGGAAAAAGTGGATCTAGCTCCCTCGCGACTCAATTCAAAATAGACGAGCTGCTATAAGAGGAAGGAGGAGGCTGCGAAGCAAGGCAGGCCTTCATCCCTTTCCCTACTGTGCAGAGAATGCAGCTTCTTGTCTGCTTCACCACCACCAGCCTCAACTGCGGCGGTGCTTCGCCACTGTGGGTGTACGGGGTGATAGCCTGTACCGCCATCATAGAGCTCCACATTACAACCTCACCATGCCACCGCCTAACCACCAACACCACATCTCCCTATCCACGGTCATCCTCACCACCACCAACATCTCCATCTTCTTCATTCTTCCTCTTTCTCTATTTCTCTACCTCAATGAAACCCACCACCACCATTACAACAGCTACCTCCTTCACCACTATCGCCCCCTCACACATCCTCGCGCCCGTCCCTCCTAGCTGCACCTCCAGCCCGCGCGACCAATGCGCCTCCAACACATCACCCGTGCATTTAGCCTTCAGCCCACTCACTATGAGTGCACCTAGTTGCGGCAGGTGTGCCACACCTACCGCAGCAGTGTGGGCACTCCCCGTGCCTCCACCGTGTCGTGCACCACTAGCCCTCGCCGATCAGCCTCGCCCTCCCACGCATCCTCTTTACAAGTGCCGTGCACACCTAGCGTGCTTGCACCCCCTCATCTTCGTGATCTTCAGCAACAAACAGAGCTGTAGCCCACTGCCACCCACCAACGACCTCTCCTCTGTTCCTTCGTCTTTAGCCACCTTGAGCCGAGCTGCCATCGCCATCGAGTGTAGCCCAACCGAAAGGACCTCCGGTGAGCATCGCATCTCCGATCAACCCTTCCTCCTCACGCATGGTGAACGGTGATTGCACAGAAATCATGTAACCTAAAACACATGAATGAAGCTAGATTCTAGCATAACTTAGGGACAATGCATGCGTAAGCATCGTAATTTGCATAATGGTTAGTTTAATTAGATGCATAGATGAAATCGTCATTTTATGTGTTAATAAGAGATGATTTTAATCGCATATGGTTTGAAGCTCTAGATGACAGATCTGATCAGACAGATCTGATCAGAACGACGACAGGAGTCCAACACTTCCGAAATCATCTCAATGAGACAACCAGAGCATCATGTGCAGTCCATAAAAGAATGGAGATCATGGAGCCAAAGTACAAAGATCCGAGCCTCAGATGAAAGATCCAACCACACGGATGGATCTAGATCAACGATTGCAGTCCAATGACCCAGAAATCAACCCAATCAGAGGTCTACATCACCAAATACAAGGAAAAGAAGATGGTTGGCCATGATGGAGCCACGTGGCACCATCACAACCACCCCGTCATCACCACTCCATCTTTGAAGGCCATTCCTCACACATTATGGGCCGTTGGATGGCCATCCAATGACCATGATGCATCCATGTTGCCCATCTCACCGCACCTCATCAGAGAAGGAGAAGATCTCGACCATTAGATCTTCATCCAATGGCCAAGAATAAGTTGACTTAAAACATAAACGCAACAAAGCAAAGGCCTTAACACATTGATTAGAGTGCTCAACCGCGAGCGAAGAGCGCACGTTCAATTTGCGTGGTGCCCAAATTAGGAAGGCATCGCGAGCGGGCGCTATTGCCTATTGAACCTACATCGGAGTACGGAGACGCAACTGCTTTATGCGATTAGATCGCTTTGCGGTTGCGTGTGCAAACAAATGTGTGTTAAACGAGCAATCCTACACATTTTTTGAAATGAAGGCAGGGAGCACATGTGTTTAAGCCGTTCGATCATAAGATCGGACAGCTGAGGTTGAGGTGCTCAAAATGAGTGAGCGACGAGCGAGAAATCAGAAGCGAGCTTGCAAGGGTGAATTAGAGGTGCTTGATGGCCATCCAACATGCCAGAGCATGCCACATGTCAAGCTGAGATTAAATCCGAGTGTAGAGAGCGCAAATAAGTGATTTTGAGGCCAGATCTGATCCATTCATCTCCCGATCGATGGATTTGATCATAAGGGAGTTGTTGCATGATTTTAAGGGTCAAAATACCCTTTTAGCCCTCCATAAGAAACTATAAAAGAAGACCCAAGGCCCCCCTTTATGGATGATCAACTCTAGATATCTCTCTTCCACCTTCCTCCAGACTAAGCTCTCCCTCTGCAACTCCACTCCGACCTTCGTCCCGACGCTCTGGATCTGAGGTGCTGCCACATCTTGCATAAGCATCCTACAAGCAACATCGTCCCTCTACCTCCTATCTCTCTCTCTGTCTCTTTCTCTCTCTTTATGTATTTGCTATTTCTCTTTTCCTATTTAGCATAGCACTTTCTACTTTGAAAAACTGTTTATGAATGCAATAAAATTCTGATCTTCGGCCTAATATCTGCTCTTTATATGTATATACATATACAAATACCTATTAGAACTAGTTTTCTGAAGAGCTTCCGTATAAATTGAGATTGCCTCCCTGCAAATGACTCAGTACTCACCGGTCTTTACAAATTTATTTGTCAATGTGTTTTCATGCTATACTACAACTAAATAATCTTTTAAAAATGCAATTTACGCATCGAACAAGTTGGTGCCATTACCGTAGAGGCAACAGAAAATTTTGAAGCTTTTCAGGTGCTTATTCGAGATCTCTAACTTGTTATCCTTTTGTTGATTAAAGAAAGCAAGGAAATCTAAACTGGACACGCCAACGGAGAAATCATGGGTTTGAACTTTTGGTAAGTACCCGTAGTTTAGACTAGTTAGATTTAAGATTTGCTTGGACCATAAGATTAGCTAGAATTTGTTTGCTTATTGAAAAAATAAAAAATAAAAAAATCTCTTGATTTTTGGGCTGAATTAAGTCTTATCTTTTAAATTCAATTCCCGAAGATCCGCTTATCCAAAAATTCTCAAATTTTTACTAGACATGAGGTTTGAAGTCATAAACAATATAAAAATTTTGCACAAATATAAGTAAGAAAAAAATTTGAAAAATTCGTGAACTATTTTGTTGTCAAAATGGTTATTTTTCCTAATTTTTCAAAGTTCAAAATATCATAAGAATTTTTTTACAACTTTGATTGACTTGAAATTTGTGGCACTAAATTTCTAATATAATTAAAAATTTATTAAAAGTTTGGAAAAAATATTTCTCGAATGTTTGGTTACACGGATTATTAAATCACAAATTGGGGGTCAAAACAGTCAGCAAAATCCGTAATACACTTTATATTAGAAAAAAATAGAAATCATGCATTAAAATTCTTGAAAAAATATTTTTTGACTACTTAGTTAGTGGTGCAATAGGATGAATTGATTGCATTGCTTGGGTCGCACCACTAATTTGATCTTTGGACTTAAGAGAACATCTAGAAACTATCTATGCTTAGGGTTTCACGTTAAGGGTAGAGCACACCTGCATTTCCATATTGAAAGGAAATCTATCAAACAAAGTGGGATTTGAAAAACTCTTGTGTGCCTTATCAAAACCTTGATTGAAAATACTAACTCAAGTGAACCCTAAAATTCATTAACACAAGCATTTGAATCTTAAAATTCACTTTATCATAAAAGAATTGCTTGTGAATCCTTTTCCTGAGCACTTAACACATCTGAAATCAATTTTAATGGAAAACACCCCCTAACGCCCATCATATTCCAAAAGCACATCAAACCCGAGCTTAAAGCTGAGTTGACATGCCTAGGCAGGACTAATAGTCTTGGGGACTTGAAATTAGATGGGGCTAAGGTTAAGGCCTTATCTACTTGGACCCACTGGTGATAAGAAAGGTCGGTGCGGTATCCGTGTTAATCCTTAGTGGTGTTCCATCGTGAGGGGTATCCTAGGGGGTCTCACCCTTCTGGCCAGCCAAGTAATTCAAGGGTTGATCTAACCCAATCTTATTTTGGGGAGCCAAGATCAGGCCTATTTAGGGATAACACTCGGATGAGAACATCATCATGATCCCTAACTAGCTCATTTTAACCTAGAAAAGAGAACAAAAGCTCCTACATAACTTAGAGAAGAGCCTAATTCAAGGAAGAACTGTTCTGAGAAGAAAACATGAAAAAAAGGGTAAAACTGCAATTTTACCATTGCAGTACATCAACAGGATTTATCAGGAGCTAAACATAGGTCAAATGGTCTTAATAAGATAAAAAGTGAGTTGATTCAGTTAGAAATGGGTTCATGTGCAATATAAGAATTAAATGACTTCTTGTAACCCTAAAACTACCCCGCTTAATTCAACAATGTTCTGGCGAGGATAAAAATAAAATAAATCCTTTAAACTTCATGGAAAAATATCACCTAGAGTTTAGAACCTTCAAATTGGCCTTTGGAACCTATTTTGACCTAGGTAGGGGTCCTAGCTAATTATTTGACCTAATTTGGGTTTTTGTGTAAAATGTCCAGTCAAACGTAGTCAAACCTAAAATCCAACTTCACCATTGGATTCCTTAGGTCTAAATTATGTTTTTACCAAAATTTGGACCTAAGGGGAGGTCACCTTGACCTACTTTGCAAAATAGTCCACCCAATTACATTTTGACCCCTAGCTTTTGAAAATCATTGCACAGACCCCCTCTATCTTCCTCACCACCCTTTGCAATTAGGTCCCTCCACCATTACAGCAGAGGAGTCCTACTCCGACGAGGATTCAAGGAGGTTTGCTCCCTGATTCCTCAAAGATCTCTCAGATTTGAAAGGGAGATTCTCTGAGGAATTCCCTTTTGTCTGAACGCAATTCCAGGATTTGATTTACACACAATCTCTCGTGTGAACGCTCAAGAGATATGGGTATCTCTCACATTCCTTCTCCGATGAGGATTCTTGCACTTGGAAGCTTTCCTTCCAAGCACAAGAACCTCTGCTAGATTCACCTCGGAAAGTTAGGAGTGAGGTGAATCGTTTTTATTGATTTTGTGTTTCCACCTTATCGCCTCAGTTCAAGGGGTGAGGTCCCCTCGCCCGCTCACCTTCCTTGTTTACGACCCATGGCTACGCATACCTGGCTTGACTGACCCGTTTACCCTGCACTCCTCGCGCACCACCCACACCGGTGCGCCTGGACCTGGGTGCACGTAACCCTACCTGAATACCCGACTGGCTGGCTCTGGGAGAGCGAATCGAAGAGAGAAATAGAGAGAGAGTGTATGCAGGGAAGTGTAGGGGTAGGTTTTGCACTCTCGTGTGTGCAGGGAAAGGAAGAAGGAAGAAAAGGCTGAAGCGAAGAAGGAAAAGCAAAGGCAAAGCTCAAGGGCAGGAGAAGCTAAGGCAAGGAAAGCATAGGGCTGAAGGCAAAAGCTAAGGAGGCTGAAGAAGAAGAAAGAGGTTGAGGAAGCCAGAGAAGGAAGGAAGAAGAAGCACTGTAGCAGAGAGGGTGCAGCTGAAAAAAAGGCAAAGGCAGAAGCAAAGGCAAAACAGAAGAAGAAGGAAGGAGAAATCAAGGAAGAAGGAAAGAAGAAGACCAAAGGCAAAGAAGAAAGAAGAAGCCATGCCTGTAGAGGAAAGTCAGAGAAAGAAGAAAGAGGAGAACCAAAGAAGGAAAGAAAGAAAAAAAGTAGCTGATGAACAAAGAGTCAAAAAACTTTTTATCTAACTCTTCTCAATCTCTCTCTTTTGCTACATTTTATAATTCATAAACTCCTGCATTATATTCTGAATTAGATTTTGAGTAGATTTAAGTGTTCAAATTACATTAATTGAGATTAGTGAATAAATTCCATTTGCTCCTTGTGTTCGACCTCGGACTCAACATTCGAGTAAAAAAAATTCTTATTTGTTTACAAGGCGATTTCAACTATACTACGACGTAACATCATTTATTTTATAAACCCCGATCTCGTGGTATAAACATTTTGATGCCATTGCTGGGGATGATCTCACCTCCTGGCAACATTTCAATGCCGTTGCCGGGGACACTTTCGACTTTCGCCTTTTTCTATAAATATTTTGGCGCCGTTGCCGGGGAGCAATGCACAATTTATCACTAATCTCCGCATTATTTTTGATAATATTTGAACATTGACTTGCCCTATTTGTTTTACTGTGATCTTGCAAGGTATTTCACAAGGAAATCTCCCGCACAAGTCAACCACTCCAGGGCAGGTAAATTCTCTTTTCTTCCCTAATCCACCTCCTAATCCTGGGAAGACAAAAAGGAAGTAATCAATTAGGAATCAATTTCATTCTTTCTTAGTAATCACCATCTTTAAGGCAAAAGTTTCCTGATTTTGCAAAATTTTTCAAATCTTATTGAGGTTGAAGCGATTTTTAGAGATCCTACCCCACAAATTCCTTTGCCTATTAGGGAACACACTTAATTCCTGAATCTCCATGGACTACACACTTCTTGTTTTTAAGTTCAAAGAGAACTTTTGTGAAAAGCAAAGAGGATTGGAAATAGAACCAAATTAGGGTTTCTACAGTAGGGTTTTGGAGTGCTAGTTCACACATGCTTGCGTTGAAAGGAAATAAACCCACCTGCATTTGTGTGCTACCCAAGCCCTTGATTGAAGAGATCTAGGCAAGATAAACCTTAAAATTGAGCTCTAAAATTACTTGAATCTTAAAAATCTTGGACCTAATAAACCTGGGAGTCAAATCAGGGTGATTTCTAGGTCTTGACCTAGAATCATTCTGCCATCTTTAGGGCAGGTCAGGTGAAGTTGACCCCTTAGGTCAACCAACCTCCAAATTAGGTCACAACATCAAAACATCAAAAGTTCAAGTAAAAACCCAAAAGCACCTTTGATCTTAAAAAGTGGTAGACTTAAGAGGTCAAGGTCCCCATTCTGGTCTACCTGGAATCTCAGTGACAAGAGAGGTCAGGTGGGGGAAACCTTGTAACCCGTGGGGACGCTCTACCGTGTAGGGATCTTTGCGGGACTCTCCCTCTCTGGCTGCCCAGGTAATTCTCAGGTGGATAACTTTCCGATCCAGGGGTATCATCCGCCCCAAACCTCCATAGTTGTCCAAACATCTTTGGGTGTCTTGATTGGGTTAAGAACACCTCCAGTCCCTCATCTCCTTCTCTTTAGAGCACACACATAAAATTTTCAGTGGGACTCTCTGTTTAGATCTATTCACTTCACAACTTGATTCTACATCTTGATCCGAGTTCTGATTCTACATCTCGATTCCACCATCTGATCCAAACATGCAGCCTAGTTACTTAGGATTACCATTGAAGAAACCTGAATCCCAAAGAACCATGAAAGATCGAATGATTGAGGATGCCCTTGAATTCTATGAAAATGAATACAAAACCTCAACACCAGTAGAAGACATTCAGGTTAATATAGCAATAACCACAACCTTCATCATAAACTGTGCCCAAGTATTACTGACAGAAGCCAGAAAAGGATCAACCCGAGACATTCTCATAACAGGGTACATAGAGATAGAAAAATTACATAACTTTGAATACCTTCAATGCATAACAAATCCTGTACTTTGGGAACAACACCAAGATGATCTTGAAAGATGAGAAGAGATGATGAGATTATTGAAACAAATTATCGATCAAAAATACCCGTAGATACCCCAGACAGATGATGAACCATCTTATAACAATATCGAGGATCAATCCGATTTCCCATAACTTAGGCTTGAGGCACAGAGTCATTATGGATTCCCATCCCAGATGGAGTACAATGAGCCTAATAATGAAGGTTGGGAGGTTCCAATTGTAGAAGAACACAATGTTGAGCCAACCCTAGACCATGAATCACCAAGCATAAGATTCCAAAACTCCTGCAATGATGAGATTAGAACTGAACCTCTCTAGGGTGTAAATCCCACCCCTTACTCTGATGAGGTGACCCTCGAAGGTTATTCGGACCTAGATTCTAGTGATTCAACCCACATCCTAAGCCTAGAATCTGGATCTGAAATGTATTGGGAAGATTACGAGGCCCCGTATGAAGAAGATCAAATTTTCAATAAAGAATATGATTCTAGGCCTTTATTTGATGAATATCCCTCTCCAACATCCTCAGAGAATCAGATCGAGTTTTTGGAAGTCACGCCAATTTACGATATAGAAACCGAGGAGTTGGACGAGTGGGATGTTGATTGGGTCTTTCCTACCAGCTAGAACTTGAGCCTAGACCAAATAAGAACACCTTTTTGAGCTTAGAATTTACATATAGGCTAGATCCAAGTCAGGCTGCTGAGCCTACATCATATGATTTATTCTGTGGTGGAACCCATGATATTGAATCTCATTCAAAACTTGATTTTTGTAATATCTCCGATGATTTCAAATCTGACCATGATTACGGAGAAAATCTGCTTCCTGAATTCGACGAACAAATCTACGACCTCAGCTCACACAATTCATTCTCCGACTCCGACTCTGAGGTCCTGGTTCCCGAGATCACTGATTTAAGTTCAGGTTCTAGTGACATGGAATCATTTCTTACCGATCCTCAGGAATCAAAACCAAAAAATGCCAAGAGTGATTGCAACCCAGAGTTAGAATCTTTTCTCGACTCAAATTTCCCTCACCATATAGACACTCTTCAGGCATTCACTTTTGACTTCGAAAGCTATTATGAGGACTCTCTCAATGAAACCACCTATAACTCCTTTCTAGAAGAGCCCTTATATACAATTCTCATTGAAGCCACCTCTTCCAAATATACAGAACCGATCATGACCCATTTTCAACCCCATCTCGCAATCGGACTCAATTTCTATTCTGATTCCCCTCTCACTGAGCTATTTGTAGATGCTTCAACTCCACACATACATCGGGTATCAAACATTGATCAGACTGAAAAACATGCTCCATCATTCTCTGATCACCCTTGTAGGGTTTCCATGCCATTAATTGATTACTTCACAAATCCCTACTCTGACCAGGCTGATTCGACTCAGCCGAAACCCGATTTTACACTTCCACATCCATCCGAGCTTCATAGCATATGGTAGGTTCCACATCTTTGGATCTACATTTATCAACCAGCTAGATTAATAGGGTTTGGGCTGCATCATTAGCCTGTTGATCTCAACAAGCACCTAATTGGACCAACTAGGCTCCTGATCAAGGTGCTTGTTCTACAAAACTCTGCTGATTTGACCACTCCCTCTCCATCCCATTTCCCGCTCGGCTAAAGGCGTTGAATTTAGCACTTAACAGGAGGCAACCCGTCATTCCAAAAACCCGAGATCCATTTGATTATCCGTCTACAATCCACGTCTATTTCACCCTGAGTTCAGCCTTAGGCTAGTAGATCCCACCTCTGGTACATGTACCAGAGCTTGAAATCATCTGCATTAGTCATTCCTGACTCACTCACCCACCCGATATATCTTGTTCTAAGTCCCGGAACCTAGCACTGTTTCACACTCTCCATTTACAATGAGGAGATTGCAAAACTTAGGCTTTGGGGGGTGGTAAAGTGCATACATGCAGAAATTAAGAAAAGTCATAAGGATTCTCACAAAAAGTTCACATATGTCGAAAATACCAAAAAAAAAGAAAATTGTGAAAAAGAACAAAAGAATGGAGGAGGGAGGAAACTTTTGAAGTCACATAACCATGAGGAGGAAAAGAGAAAAATGACAAAAAGGAGCACAGAATGAAAAAAAATAAAAAGAGATAGTCATTAGAATAAATTAAGGAATTAACCGAAGTTCTAGACCATATCAAGGAAAAAGAGAAAAATATAAAAAAGTGCTAATGAGACAAAAAGAGATTAGTAGGAACGCTGATCTTAGGCCTTTCGGGCTAGACTCTTAAGCTTAAAATTTCAAGTATCTGCTAAGATCGAGATAATCCTCAAGAGGTTGGGGAACATGCGAAGCTTAATTATTAGGTCTAAGGCTTAGGGAGTATTCGACCTCATTAACTGACCTTCGATTTGCAAGACTCGGTAACCTAAGCACCCCAATCCACACATAGTCTGGTTCAGTACGCATAACTATCAAAATCATGCAAAAATGTTTAAATATTCTGAAAAAAGTTGCCTAGATTATGAGCGGTCGATCAACACAAGTTGATTTGGACGAGTTCCTAGTGCGGAGAGGTGGGAAATTCCCCTCGAAGATGCGTAACAACAGATCGTCTCCTCGGTGCTTGTCTCCTAGGATATTTACATATCCTACCGGGGGCATGTAAGCACTCTACTGGTTTAGATACCATGGGCGAAATTATCACGAAATGTCGATTGCCAAGGTTTAGATTTGGCTTCGGAATGCCATGGGTGAGATAATCTCGAAATCTCGAAAGCCAGGGTTCTGGGGGTTGCCATGGGTGATGCTATCACGAAGCATCGATTGCTAGGGACCTTTGAGGATTGATGATGGGGACGAGGAATCCGATACAAACCGTGTTGAGAAGCCAATCAGAAGCTAGAAATAAAAAGAAAAGAGAGAGAAAACTCTCCAAACAAATAAATCCTCTGTCACTCTCTTACAAAAAATGCACTGCAAACTGAACCGAGGCTAAAATATGTCTCAAGCATGGGTGCTTTAACCGCGGAGTCCAACGAACCTTAGGATAGTTCTTGCGGGCCTTCAAAACCTTCGTAGAGGACTGAGGCTAGAGATGGTCAGGTCCAGATCTTAGTTGGTACTTGACTACCTTTAGGCCTATTGTCAGCATTCTAACCAAGTTGAAAAGAAAAGGAAAGCACTCATCATAACTTGTGAAAGAAACTCATGGTCTAGAACAGGAATTAAAACCTTGAAATTTTGCTAAAGGAATAGCAAAAGCTAGGCATGGGTGTATGATGAGAACATCATCATGAGCCCTAACTAGCTCATTTTAACCTAGAAAAGAGAATAAAAGCTCCTACATAACCTAGAGAAGGGCCTAATTCAAGGAAGAACTGTTCTGAGAAGAAAACATGAAAAAAGGGTAAAACTGTAATTTTACCATTGTATTACATCAACAGGATTACTCAGGGGCTAAACATAGGTCAAATGAACTTAATAAGATAAAAAGTGAGTTGGTTCAATCAGAAATGGGTTCATGTGCAATCTAAGAGTTAAATGACTTCTTGTAATCCTAAAATTGACCTGCATAATTCAACAAGGTTCTGGTCAAGATAAAAATCAACTAAACCCTCTAAAATTCATTGAAAAATATCCCCTAGGGCTTAGAACCTTCCAATTGGCCTTTGGAACCTATTTTGACCTAGGTAGGGGTCCTAGCTAATTATTTGACTTAATTTGGGTTTTTATGTAAAATGTCCATTCAAACGTGGTCAAACCTAAAATCCCACTTCACCATTGGATTCCCTAGGTCAAAATTAGGTTTTTACCAAAATTTGAACCTAAGGGAAGGTCACCTTGACCTACTTTGCAAAGTAGTTCACCCAATTACATTTTGACCCTTAGCTTTTGAAAATCATTGCGCAGACCCCCTATCTTCCTCACCACCCTTTGCAATTAGGTCCCTCCACCATTACAGCGGAGGAGTCCTACTCCGACGAGGATTCAAGGAGGATTGCTCCCTAATTCCTCAGAGATCTCTCATATTTGAAAGGGAGATTTCTGAGGAATTCCCTTTCGTCTAAACGCAATTCCAGGATCTGATTTGCACCCAATCTCTCGTGCGAACGCTCGAGAGATATGGGTATCTCGCACATTCCTTCTCCGACGAGGATTCTTGTGCTTGGAAGCTTTCCTTCCAAGCACAAGATCCTATGCCAGATGCTATAAAAAGGCCCCTTGATCCGGCTGCTCAAATTCAAGTTGGCTTGGCCGGAGAAAACCTTCCAACTTCGTCTCTTTTCCTCCGGCCAAGTGTCCAGTAGGCTCCGGCGATTTCTCCTCCTCCTTCTCATCGCTCTGCCACAATACCAGTGGCCGAGCTGTCTTCACCTCCTTCCTCCGCGTTGTGCAATACCCGTGCACGTGCCTCTAGCCCCTTCATCGTCGCCATTCTCCCCCCACTGGAAGCTTCTTCTCCGGCGGCAGCAGGTACGGCCAACCCACTCTCCTATCTCCCTTCATCCGTTAATTAGGTTAGAACTCTTCCGCTCCCTCTTCTCTTTATTTCCCCTATCTTTATTGCTATTTTTATCCCCTCGACGCTGCAGACCACCACCATCTTCATCTCCGGCTGACCACCGGCGAAGGTGCTTCCATCGCTCCACGCTTCCACATGCCTCGCCAGACCCCTCAAAACCTCCTCCATCATCCACTGATCCTTATCCACATCTCCATCGAATGCCATCACCTCCCTAAGCACCCCCCCACCAAACCCACTTTCATGGCCATAGAGCGACCTAGGCAAGCACGCCTAGGCTGCCTCGCAGCCAGCCACCTACCGCAGCACCTTTGCCGTGCCACGGCAAAGCTCCCCATGTGGTTTAATGAGGCCGCACGGTCGTATTTGTGAGTTTCAAATACGACACCCTTTCCGCCATTGGAGCACAAGCAAGGAGCTCGTAAGCTCGCTCTATGCTGCTGCACTCCAGGTGAACAAGCCTAGGTGATGCGCGAGGAGTGCACACACACATCCAGCCAGAGAGCAGCTTTGAGAGAGCACCCAGCTGCAGTAATTGAGCGAAGTTCTCCTTGCGGGTGTGCGAGCGAAGCGGGTGAGACTTTTAGTCCCCACCTCAGAAAGGTAGGAGTGAGGTGAGTCATTTTTTTTCATTTTGTGTTTCCACCTTATCACCTCAGTTCAAGGGGTGAGGTCCCCTCACCTGCTCACCTGCCTCGTCCACGACCCACGCCTACGCAGACCTGGCTTGACCGACCCGTTTACCCTGCACATCTCACGCAACACCCACGCTGGTGCACCTGGACCTGGGTGTGCGTAACCTGACCTGAATGCCTGATTGGCTGGCTCTGGGAGAGCGAACCGAAGAGAGAAATAGAGAGAGAGTGTACGTGGGGAAGGGTAGGGGTAGGTTTCGCACTCTCATGTGCGTAGGGAAAGGAAGGAAGAAAAGGCTGAACCAAAGAGGGAAAAGCAAAGGCAAAGCTCAAGGGTAGGAGAAGATAAGGCAAGGAAAGCACAGGGATGAAGGCAAAAGCTGAGGAGGCTGAAGAAGAAGAAAGAAGTTGAGGAAGCCAGAGAAGGAAGGAAGAAAAAGCACTATAGCAGAGAGGGTGTAGCTGAAGAAAAGGCAAAGGCAGAAGCAAAGGCAGAATAGAAGAAGAAGGAAAGAAGAAGACCAAAGGCAAAGAAGAAAGATGAAGCCAAGCCCATAAAGGAAAGTTAGAGAAAGAAGAAAGAGGAGAACCAAAGAAGAAGGAAAGAAACAAAAGAAGCTGAAGAACAAAGAGTGGGGTACCTAAGGATGGGGATGATTTTGAACTCAAACCTCAGATTATTAATTTGATTCCCCACTTCCATGACCATGAGTCAGATGATCCCTTTCACCACCTTGAAGTGCTGCTACACATAGGAAGGACCTTTGGCCCTAGGACATGAATGAAGGTACCCTGATGGTGAAGTTGTTCCCATTATCCTTGAAAGATAGAGCTACACATTGGTTGAGAACAATTGGTAGACCAATCCTAACTTGGGATGACCTGAGAAGCACATTCCTAAAGAAATTCTTCCCTATAAGAAAAACTAATGCCCTTTGATGTGCCATAACAACCTTTAAGCAGAACCCCGTGGAACAACTACATGGGCTTGGGAGAGGTTCAATGATTTAGCTAGGAAGTGGCACTTGGCCCATATTTTCTATTGAGTTAAGTGATAATATGAAAAATTTTGTTGATGAGGCATGTGGGGGCAATTTCCTAAGTCGAGATGCTGAGGGAGCCTTTCAATTATTTGAAAATATGAGTGAAAATTCCCTCAACAATGCCTCAAAGTCCACCTTTAACAGAGCTAATCAACCAAGAAGTGGAGTTTATGAAGGTAGCAATAATTCACACTCGGTTGATTTAGAATTAATTGTACAACGATTAGACAAGATGGAACTCGTGGAAAAGAATGTGGAGAATTTGGATAAGAAACTGGATAATCTTTTGGAGGGTAGGAGTTCCTTAGGTACACAATCTAGAGTAAATCCTATGCCTACTCAAGGAGTGCCTATGGTAACCCCCAACCAATTCCCCAACCCCCTAGGTCAGGAATTAGTGCACAACATCATTGACCCAACCATGGCTCCACCTATGAGCCAACTATACTTGGACCCATCTCTTTCTGGGTACCAAGGAGGGACCTTGATGCCCTCAAATTCTAAACTAAGTATCCCGATGCCTAGTTATCCTAAGGATGTGAATGCACTCTAAGGTTACAATAGAAATGATCCCTATTCAAACACATATAACCCTGGATGGCACAACCATCATAACTTTGCTTGGTCAAGTTAGAAACCCGCCCAGGGTGCTAACTTGACTAAGCCAAACACTTATGGGCAATCTAGTAGGTACACGCAACCATGCACATACCAGCCACAACCTACTCAGGAAAACCATCCCACTGATCTGAGTCTGGTCCTCAAATAAATGCGAGAAATGAATATGAGACATAAATAAGAAATGAATTAATTGAGGATAGATTTGACGGGATGATTAGACCAGCTAGTTGATGGTAGACAGCCTTCCCAACCCATCCCAAACCCAAGGAACTTCAATAGGGTCAACCAACACAACACATAGTTGCAATAAGCACACTTAATTCAGCTTGCTCCACAGCACCCACCTGGCTTTGTTAACCCTAAGCCAACCCAGGCTCAACCCATTTTGTAGAACCCACCTTACACATGTAACCCTAATGCGCATGCCTGTGCTGTCACTTTGAGAAGTGGGAAACAAATCCAAGATCCTTCTACATCAAAATCTTACCAAGATCTTGAGGAGACTGAATCTGACCTAGGAGACCAAGCTAATTTAGAAAACAAGACTCAGGATTTGAACACTCATGATTTTTCTCAAGCACCTTTTCTTGAAGCCTTGATCAAACCTAGGCAAAAGAAAACCAACCAATCTAAGGAGTGGCTTGAGATTCTAAAGCAAGTCCAGGTGAATATGCCACTCCTTGAGGCCATTGAGAACATCCTAGCCTGTGCGAAATTTTTGAAGAAATTATGCACACCAAAATGCCAGGCCAAATCATCAAAAAGGGTCATGATTTCTGAGCAAGCTAGTGCCATCATCCTAAATAAGCTCCCTCCTAAAAAGAAAGATCCAGGGACCCCCTCAATCTCATGTGAAATAGATGGTTTCATCCTGGATCGAGCCTTACTGGACCTAGGTGCCTCCATCAACTTAATCCCCACAGAATTATTTGAAGAGCTAGATTTAGGCCCCTTGCAACACACTGATGTGACCCTTCAGCTCGTTGACAAGTCAACCAAAATTCCAAAGGGCCTTGTACAAAATGTGATTGTAAAAGTAAGGGATTTTGAATATCCTGTGGACTTGTTTTAGATATGGAGGCATCAGAAAACTTGAACCACACCTTGATAATCTTAGGAAGGCCTTTCTTGGCCACGGCTAAGGCTCTAATCAACTGTGAGATGGGGATTATGCACAACATCTGGATGGAAAAATAGTCAACTCAATTTCTTTAAATCTTCCAAAAGAATAAGGTGAATTGTGGTTTCATTGAGGTTGTAGGAACAATTGAACAAGTTTTGGCAATTCACACTAAAGATGATCCAAATCCTGCCAAAGTTCAAGACCAGCACGAAGGGAAATTAGGGGATGTACTTGAGGATAATTCTAATCTACCATCTCCCAAGGAAAATCAATTTGAACAGGACATTAATGAGATTGAGAAACTCCTGGGAGTAACTTATGATGAATTAGATGATAACATAAAGAATCCTCAATACTTCCACCTTGAAATTCAAGAATTTTTGAATTCTGAGGGAGTTTAAGAGAGTGGACAATCTAAGGATGTGAACTAGGAAATAACCTTAGAAGAAGTTCAACACATAATGGACTAGGGAAGAATTTATAAGCCAACTTGTTCAAATGGATGGCTTGAATTTGAGGGAGAAATGACTTCAAATGAGGAAGAGGTAATATCTAATGAAGATTTTGACGAATTTAGCACAACTCTACCTTTACCCTCATACAATCCAAAGCCTAGAGAACTCCTGATTTTTTACATCAACTACCATTATAAAGACCCTTATTACTCTGATTCAGAACCAAATTTAATTCTAAATCATGATTTTAATCCAGACCCTATACACCTCTTCTTGAATTATGGAACTGGATTGATAGACAGGCTCTACAATTTGAACCTCATCCACTTAACCGTATTTCATATTCCAAATCAGAAAGACTCTTTGGAATAGGGCTGCATCATCAGCTGGTCCGCATTTGTGGATCACTGATTCTGGGACCAAATGATCATATCTTTCTACTAATCTTAAATTCTCCTACAACAGTTATTACTTCTTCTCTTAACCTATAGTATTGAACTACATACTTTTGGGTTTAAGTCTAGAAATTACGTTAAACTTAGTGCTGGTTGGGAGGCAACTCAATATTCATTACAGGTAGCTTTGCATCCTCTGCATCCATGTTGGCCATTATTAACAAGAATAGTTAGGTGATATCCCCTCCTCTTGCTTATTATATTTTGATTTTCATGTACACATTTCAAAGAGGACATTGTAATGAATAGGCATGGAGGGGTGGACATTGCGTGTCTATTCTTTATGTCAGAAAAAGAAATGCATTTAGGCATAAAGAATTTTTATTAAGGTTTTATTGGGGATTTATTATTAGGTTGATTCCTAAGTTTAGAATCCAGTATAATTTCACACTCACACGTAGAATTTGCAATGGATCCTCTATGAAGACCGATAAACATCTTTAGTTTGTCAAGTAGAAGCAATGCTTCTTCTCCCAAGCCCTTGGACAGTAATTAGGGAGTCAGGCAAACTATCTTCTAGCAGATCCACCAAACAAGTGTGAGGTGAGAGTAGAAAGGCTACTGGTGCTCTAAAGCTAGTATGGGGAATCTTAACCTCTGGATAATTAGATAATAATACTCGGAGTTAGGCATAATTTTCGTTCTCGATTTCTGCGTACAAGTTCTTAGTGTGAATCTCTTGAGAGCCACCAAATAAGGCAAATACGCAGATAGCAGGTTTTGATAAAATTAGGACTAAGGTGGATGGTCACAACCGTCCTTTATGGAAACTTTTGCTGAAGGAGCGTATTAATATCGAGGTTAGAAATACGCTGTCCTATCCAATCCTTTCCTGGTGCTGAGAATATGTACTTCCACCAAATAAACCACCTAATATCTTCTTGAACATCCCCCAATCCCAAATAATGCTTCGTGAATAAAAGTCATATGCAATATTGCATCACGTTAGTAGATGTCTAGATGCAAAAGAAAAAGAAAAAAAGTGGTATATATGTTTATGCGTATAGAAAAAAAAATATACATATATAAAAGGAATTGAAAAGAAAGAAAGAAAAAGCAGAAAAGAAAAAAAGAGTTTATAAGTGTTTTTAGATTTTACTTCAAAGTGTATTGAGGCAACAAAACCTATCACCTTCACAATCCACCAAATACAGCTTTGAAACCGCCTAAGTTCAGGTTGAGAAATGCTGACTTAGTCATAAGGTTATCAGAACCTAATCAAAGTATTAGTGCCAAGAGAGACCACCAAATATATTGACAAATCTGGTGAGATTGTGAGCTCATAAAAGAAAAGAAAAGAGAGGAAAAGAAGAAAAGAAAAAAAGGGATAGAAAGAAAAAGAAAGAGAGAGAATGCATACAAAGGAACTAAAGAGAGCATAATTTCTTGCCTCTCTCTGAGTTGAATTATTTAATAATCTAAAAATCTAGGTTGTAAGGTACTAGTCTATATGTAGTACTAGATGAGTGTGAGTCACCAAATACAAATCTACTTGATTTAGAAATCTTCTACCTAAGCCAAAAATTAAGGTTGAGTTTACAGATTATGTTATAACCTCGAGGGAAGAGGTTTGCCTATCCCAATAGATTTTTACTAAGGGTCAAGTACGAGCTTTAGATGTGGATTGGCTTTTCACTTGGATCTGTTGCATAGGCTACACAAAAAATTTTCACGATTATCTGAATTACTAAAGTTTTAGATGAAAATAAAAGACATAAACCTCTAGTCAAACTCTTGATAAAAATTAGTCACATAGGACCACTTTGCATTTAGTTTTGCATTTGTTGGGGCTAGCAAGATTTAGGCACGGGGGTGTGATTGCATAGTAATCATGCAACCTAAAACACCTGAATTAAGCTAGATTCTAGCATAACTTAGGGACAATGCATGCATATGCATCGTAATTTGCATAATGGTTAGTTTAATTAGCTGCATAGATAAAATTGTCATTTTATGTGTTAATGAGAGATGATTTTAATCGTAGATGATTTGAAGCTATGGATGATAGATAAGATCGGACATATCTGATCAGAATGATGACAGGAGTCCAACGCCATCGAAATCGTCTCGATCAGACAATCAGAGCATCGTGTGCAGTCCATAAAAGAATGGAGATCATGGAGCCAAAGGACAAAGATCAAAAATCCAACTGCACGGATGGATCTAGATCACGGATGGATCTAGATCAATGATCGCAGTCCAACGGCGTAGAAATCAACTCGATCGGAGGTCTACATCACCGATACAAGGAAAAGAAGATGGTCGGCCATGATGGCGCCACGTGGCACCATCATGGCCGACCGCCATCACAACCACACCCTCATCACCACTCCATCTCTGAAGGCCATTCCTTGCGCATTGTGGGCAGCTGGATGGCCATCCAACAGATACAGTGCATCCACGTCTCCCACCTTACTGCGTGCCATTGTTGAACGTGTTTTTCGAATCGCTACGCTTACGTGTTTGGTTTTAGAAAACATGTCGTTGTAGTTCGAAAGCGAAGAATTCATATTCAACAAATAAAATTTATACCGAAAAGAATTCCGGGTTGAACACAGGGAGGCGGACGTTTGATTTAAAAACTTCGTGATTTTTTTATTTGTCACGAAGTAATTCAATTTAAACTATCTAATTATTTACAATTAATAAGAGAGAGAGAGGGTAAGAGAGAGAGAGAGTATTACACATGGAAATCAAAATAAGATGTAAAATAAACAAAGAATTTATCATAGAAGAGACTGTTCATTACAATTAAAAGGCATAAAACAATTACACTAGAAAGCGATAAATTTACTCTAGAAAGCATTAAAAGAATGGAGGGAGAAATGTCCTCCTCGACGGTCGCTTGGAGGACGAGTAGATTAATCTAGAAAGTAGTAATCTATATTAGAAAGCAGTAAAAAGAATAAGGAGAGAGAAATCCTCCTCGACGGTTGATTGAAGGACAAGCCGGATGGGACGACGCCTGGACAAAGGAGAGCGAAGCAGGACAAAGGAGGACGAAGCAGAAGAACGGGAACGAAGCAGCACGCCGTCGTCGTCGTGGGATCCACTTCTAAAGGGGAACGAAAATTAGACTTTATCTCGCGAGAAGCATCCCGGGTGTGGGACAAGCTTCTCTTGAGCTTTGGAGGGGTAGAGAGGAGAAAGAAGGGATGAGAATTTCGTATGGAGGGGGTCTCCTTTTATAGTTGCAAGGAGTGGGGGCAAAATGGACATTACGACTTCAAAATAATAAAAGAGGGGTCTTTAGTGAT
Source organism: Thalassia testudinum (assembly GCA_037157565.1). Lineage (NCBI taxonomy): Eukaryota > Viridiplantae > Streptophyta > Magnoliopsida > Alismatales > Hydrocharitaceae > Thalassia > Thalassia testudinum. The sequence goes on along the minus strand of JAZHRO010000014.1, from coordinate 120,674,114 downwards.
GGATAAATCCGTCACTAAAGCCCTCAACGTGGGCGTCGTGGCCGACTCGCGCGTGCCTCCTCGCCTGCTCGCGCGCTCAACGGCTTGCGCACGTTTGCCACTTTTCAGTCGTCCGATCGCGAGATCGGATGGCTTAAGATTTGTCTCCGCCTGCTGCGTTGCGCGCCCGCCCGCGAGTCTGATTGCGCGTCCGATTGCGCGTCTGATCGCACGTCAACGCTATCGGGCGCACGCGGCCGTCTGATCTCCATCTGACGCTCCACCCACGCCCAATCGCTGCGCCTTCCAGCCCCTCTCCACGGCTCGAACCCACGCCCCGCGCTCGCGATAGCGTGCTCGACCATTGCGTTATGGGGCGCGGATGGTCGAGTGGACGCTTTTAAGCGCGAGCGCCCACAACCGTTGGATTAAGATCCAACGGCGGAGAGCGATCGGGCGCGACACCTTCACAAGATGCAAGTGGCCGTTTGGGCGGTTGAGATGGCGCCACGTGGCACTATCTTGGCCGTCCATCTTCTGAAAGTTGTAGATGGTGCCACGGATGTCAGATTGGCATGATTTTTGTGTCGTTGGGCTGCGATCATCGATCCGAATTCATCCGTGCAGTCGAATTTATCATCTGAAGTGCGGATTTACACCATCCTGGCCCTTGACCATCTAGGGTTCCCGGGTCACTATCTGATGCTACGGATGCCTGATTAGGGCGATCTTGGAGTCGTTGAACTCCAATTGTCGCCCTGATCACATCCTTACGGTTGGATCTTTGATCCGAGGCCCTGATAAAATATTTTCCCTATCCAAGCACATAAAAGGAGACAATTAACCTCCATTTTATTCAAACTACTCTAAATGCAAGATGATGCATGTAATGCAATATTTATATCATGAAATGCAATCCTATGTTTAAGAACATGCATAAATAGACATTTTAAGTAGTGTAAATGTGTTTACATTAGCCATCAAAGGAGAAGATCTCAACCATTGCAACTTCATCCAACGACCGAGAATAAGTTGCCTTAAAACAGAAACGCAACAAAGGCCTCAGTGAGTTGGTTAGAGCACTCAACCATGAGTGAAGAGCGTGCATTCAATCTGCATGGTGCTCAAATCAGGAAGGTATCACGAGTGGGCGCTATTGCCCATTGGATCTGCAACAGAGCACGGAGATGCAACTGCATGGCGTGATCAGATCGTTTCGTGGCTGTGCGCGCAAACAAACGTGCGTTAAATGAGCGATCCCACACATTTTTTCAAATGAAGGCAGTGGGCATGTGCATCTAAGACATCTGATCGTAGGATCGGACGAATGAGGTTGAGGCGTCGAAGGCGTAAATAAGGTGATTTTGAGGCCAGATCTAATTCGTTGATCTCCCAATTAACGGATCTGATCATAAGGGAGTTGTTGCACAGTTTTAAGGGTCAAAATACCCTTTTTTCCCTCCCTAAAAACTATAAAAGAAGACCCAAGGCCTCCCTTTATGGATGATCAACTCCAGACATCTCTCTTCCACATTCCTCCAGACCAAGCTCTCCCTTTGCATCTCCGCTCTGACCTTCGTCTTGGCGCTTTGGATTTGAGGTGCTGTCGCATCTCGCACAAGCATCCTACAAGTGGCATCGTCTCTCTGCCTCCTTTTATCTCTCTCTCTAGCTCTCTCTCTCTATTTATTTTCTATTTCTCTTTTTCTATTTAACATAGCACTTTCTACTTTGAAAAACTGTTTATGAATGCAATAAAATTATGATCTTCTAAATGCCTGATTTCTGCTCTTTATATATATATATATAAATACCTGTTAGAGCGAGTTTTCTGAAGAGCTTCCGTATAAATTGAGATTGCCTCCCTGCGAACAACCCAGTACTCACCGGTCATTACAAATTTATTTGTCGACGTGTTTACGCACTATACTACAACTAAATAATCTTTTAAAAACACGATTTACGCACTGAACAAAGGGGAATGCCTTCCCCTATTTTGCATGAAATTTCTTATTACATTTCATTACTATTGCAAAAGAGGAATTTTTGAGTTAGTAATATTCTAATTTGGTGATTTTGTGAGAACTCCCTCTTTCTTTCACGAAAGTACAATATCAGCTTATTCATGTCTTGTTATCTTAATTGAAAGGAGATTTTGATTTAGTTTCTTTGCAAAATAAATTACGAACATCAATTTTTGACTAGTGCGAGTTTTAATAGGCCATTGCCTCCCTGTGGATATGATCCTCTATTTTGAGTGGTTAATTTTACTTTATGTTGATTGAGAGTTTTCCACCATGCAATATATAATGACATTATCATTTTATTGTAATCATCCTTTTTAACCAAAAACCTCTCCTTCATTGCTCGCCATAGGCTCCCTCGCAGTAGCAGGTGCCCCTCCTTCAACCCGCAACCACACTTCACCGCCAACGCACCCTTCTCGTCACTCATAGTCACACATGGCCAGCCACACCTACGTGCACCTCCAGCCTCACTCAGTTGTGCACACACCACCCTCGCACACCTACAACTGGCAGAGCCTTCCCCCTCGCGCACCTATAGCTAGCAGCAACCACCAGAGGCTACGCATAGCCTAGCCTCTTCCCCCTCTTCTTCTTCTACCTCTCTGTCGACCGAAAGAACACAAAATCATCGGCCACTCCTTCCACACAGCCGCCAACGCTGGACATCATTCGATGCACCGTTGCCTCCATTAGACTCGCCTTTCCCTCACAAGCATGGCCATGCCTACAAATGCACCAACTACAGCCCGCCCAAGTGCGTGGAGCAACCAATTGCCAGCAGCCTCCGTCTCACCGTTCGGTGAGCTTTGGCCACTATTTGCTGGGCAACCACTGTCATCGGATTCCTCTTTGCATCCTTGACCTCTTCCGAGTACGACGTGGTTGGCCATGCTTCCTCCTAGGTGTGAGCACAAGGGGAGTTCCTCCCATGGTTTCACTACAGTGTTAGGTTCTATTATTATTTGTAAAAAATTCCATTGCCACTTCTCATTTATTTGATAAATATTTGAGGTGAATTTGCTTGTGTGCCCTCCTGAATCTCTCTATTTCGCATTAATGGCAATTTAAGCCACTCTTTATCTTATTTGATGCTACAACTTAGTGACAATTTTTTTTTTGCATCATATTCGCCTCGTACAAAATGTCCAAATAATGCACTGAAAATATTAGTGGATTTGTTATAGTTGTTCCTCCTTGTGGATATGACCTGACTCTACGTGGTTAGTTTTATTGGTAAATATTTTTGATCTGAAAATTTCCACCATGTGATTTACATTACTATGATGACGTATTTTTTTTGACATACGAAATCTCTCATTCAACCTTATCCAACCTTTTTGCCCGCATGACATCTCGACGGTGTAATGTCTCAATCTCTATGCGGAGATTGTCAACATCGGTGGACGAGGAGGATTCATTCCTACCATACTAGGAGGAGATTGTTGCACTCCTCCCACCACTACGGATGAAGCCTCCATACCCTAGAGGCATGACAATCTTGAAGGCCTTCTCTGGTGTCAAAGGAGTCTGCAAAACGGTCTCGGAGTTCCCATCCACGACCTCAGGAGAATGGATCTGATCCATCATATGGCCATGTAAATATATATACGTGTAATTAAGTTTTATATATTCTGAAATTAATGTAAGTGTTGTCGACGTTTTGTGCGGGTTTAAAGTATATCACGTTGTAGTACAACCGACAAAACGTCTAAACAAATATAAAGAATTTTATTACTCGAAGACCGGAGTATCCGAGGTCGATCACAGGGAGCAAATGGAATTTACTACTAGTCAAAATGTAATTGAACACTCTAATTTACTCAAAATATCAATTCAATTATGAATGTATGTGATTAAAAGTAGTTAGGACAAAAAGAAATGAAATTGGACGTCTGATCTTGTGATCAGACGTCTTAAAAGTATGTTCCCTTCTCTTCTTGATTATTCTTCTTCCTCAGCAGTCTCTCTGTTTCTTCTTTTTCGGCTGCTGTGTTTGCTTTCTTTTCTTCTCTTTCTTCTTCTCCTGCGAAGGCTTCTTTCTTTCTTCTTCTCTGCCTTGTTTCTTCTCTGTCTTGCTCCTTCTTCTTCTGCGAAGGCTTCTTTCTTTCTTCTTTGGTCTTTCTCTGTTCTTCCTGCCTTTCCTTCTTCCTTTCCTTCTCTTTCTTCTTTTCCTTCTCGTGACCGAGTCCTTCTTCCTCAACGTTCAGCCTATGCCTACACAGAACAAAACCTATCCCTTCTCCCTCTACCCACACGTCTCTCTCTCTCAAGCATTTCACTCATGGACGCTCTCCCAGAGCCACAGCCATAATCGGGTCAGATCATACCCGGGACCAGGCGCACCTGCAGGTGATGATGCGCGAGGAGTGCGTAGGTCTAGGTCGGGTTGGATCCGCCAGATCCGCGTGGTCAAGCCGCGAACGAGGCGGGTGTGGGGTCAGTGAGGGACCTCACCCCTGTGCTTACGGAGGCAGTGAGAATGAAGCATGAATTCAATTTATGGTATGCCCGCACCTCGCGATTCCACGATGTGGGACTAAAGGTTCCGCCCTACCTTTGCGTGCGCCTGCAGACCTGCGTCAAACGCCACAGCTGCTGGCTCTGCTGGCGCTCCTTGCTGGACTCCCTCACCTCGCGACACTCGCGCGAGTATGCAGCACCTGTAGCCTGGGAGACCGGGTGCCTGGAGCTTCGTTGGAGCTTCATCAGAGGTCGTCCATGGCGGCAGGATCTCAAACACTGTCATGCACAAAACAAGCCTCTCGGCTCAATCAGATCAGCTAGAGACCTTCGCCGTGGCACGGCGAAGGCGGTTGACGACGCTGCAGGCCGCAGGTCGGCCTAGGCGTGCGTGCCTAGGTCAACCTGTGGCCGGAGATGGTGGGTTGTTCGGGGGGTGATTATGGAGGTCTAGAGTGGCAGTTGTGGGCTGGAGCAAGTTCCTGGTGGTGAGGCGGAGCTCTCGAGGTGGTTGGCGAGCCGTGTGGGGGGCTGGAATGGTGGAAGCGGCTCGCCGGATGTCGGTCGGTGATGTGGAAGATGAGGGTGGTCAGCGTCGGTCGAGGGGTAATCAGATGAGATAACAGGGGGAAAAGAGAGAGGAGAGGACGGAGAGGAGTTCTAACCTAATTGTAAGGACGAAAGGGGATCGAAGGCGGACAGCAGTACCTGCTGTCGCCGGAGAAGATGACACCCAGTGGGGGAGAACGGTGGCGACGACGGGGCTGAGGCGACGTGCGCAGGTACTGCGCGACGCGGAGGGAAGTCAGGAAGCTAACTCTGCCACTGGTTTTGTGGCAGAGCGAAGAGGGAGGGGAGGGGGGCTCGCCGGAGCTTGCTGGGACTTTTGGCCGGGCAGGAGGAGACAAATTGGGGGTGGACACTCGACCAAATCAAGCTCCCTTCTGCGGTAGGGTCTGGGGTGTCTTTTATAGGTGCTGGCCGCACCTACCAGCGCGTGGAGACCGCGCAATCAACGCTTCCGGCTCGCCGGAGATGGAAGGAAGGTGGATACCCAAATCTCTCGTGCGTTCGCACGAGAGATTGGGTTCACACCAGCGATTGTAATTCGCTTTAGAAGGAAGGGAATTCCTCAGAGAATCCCCCTTCCATTTCTGGGAGAGAATCTCCGAGGAATTAGGGAGCAATCTCTCTCGAAACTTCGTCGGAGCTCGATTCTGCCCTAGCAATGGCGGCAGGACCGGTTTACAAAGGAGGCGAAGAACCTGGGGGGCTCTCTGCAAAGGTATTCAAAAGATAGGGACCAATTTGTGATTTGGGTGTACTAAATTGCAAAGTAGGTCAAGATGACCTCTTCTTAGGTCCAAATTTTGGTACAAACCTAATTTTGACCTAAGGAATCCAATGGTGAAGTTGGATTTTAGGTTTAACCATGTTTGACTGGACATTTTGCGTAAAAACCCAAATTAGGTTAGTTGAGGAGCTAGGACCCTGTTCTAGGTCAGACTAGGTTCCAAAGGCCAAATTAAGTGTTCTAAACCCTAGAGGATGTTTTTCCATGATTTTTAGAGGGTTTACTTGCTTTTTGTTCTAACCAGAACCTTGTTAATTAAAGCGGGTCTGTTTTAGGGTTACTAGGTGTCATTTAATTCCTAGATTGCACATGAACCCATTTCTGATTGACTAAACCCTCTTTAATCTCATTTAGACCGTTTGACCTATGTTTTGCCTCTGAGAAATCCCGTTAATGTACTGCAATGGTAAAATTGCAGTTTTAACCTTTATTTCATGTTTTCTTCTCAGAGCACTTGTTCCTTCAGTTAGGCCTTCTTCTAGGTTATGTAGGAGCTTTTATCTTCTTTATTGGGTCAAGATGAGCTAGTTATGGCTCATGATGAGGCTCTCATCATACCCCCATGCCTAGCTTTTGCTAGTCCCTTAGCAAAATTTCAAAGTTTTAACTTCCATTCTAGACCCTGAGTGTCTGTCAACAACTATGAAAAGTGCTTCTCTTTTTATTTTGTGATTTAGGTAGGAATGTTGATAATAGGCCTAGAGGTACTCAAGTACCAACCAAAATCCAGACCTATTCCGCTTTAGCCTCAGTCCTCCGCAAAGGTTTCTACGGCCCACAGAAAATAACCTAGGGTTTGTTGGACTCCACGGTTAAAGCACCCGTGCTTGAGACATTTTTAGCCTAAGTTCAGTTTGCAGTGCGTTTTTTGTAAGAGAGAGATAGAAGATTTATTTGTTTGGAGAGCTTTTCTCTCTATTTTCTTTTTATTTCTAGCTTCGGATTAGCTTCTCAACACGGTCTGTATCGGATTTCTCGTCCCCATCATCAATCCTCAAGGGTCCCTGGCTTTCGAGATTTTGAGATAATCCCGCCCATGGCGTTCCGTGGCCGAATCCAGACCCTGGCGATCGACATTTCGTGATAATGTCGCCCATGGTATCTGAACCAGCAGAGTGCTTACATGCCCCCAGTAGGATATTTAAATATCCTAAGAGACAAGCACCGAGGAGACGATATGTTACGCATCTTCGAGGGGAATTTCCCGCCTCTCCGTGCTAGGAACTCGTCCAAATCAATTTGTGTTGATTGGCCGCTCCTAATCTAGGTGACTTTTTTAGAACATTGAACGCTTTTCGCGTGATTTGGATGTTTATGCGCATTGAACCAGACTGTGTGTGAATTTGGGTGCTTAGGTTATCGAATCCCGCAAACCGGAGGTCAGTTAACGAGGCAGAATACTTCCTAAGTCTTAGACCTAATACTCAAGCTTCGCATTTTCCTCAACCTCTTAAGGATTATCCAAATTTTAACGGATACGCGAATTTTTAAGCTAACGGTACTAGCCCAAAAGGCCTAAGACTAGCGTTCCCGCTAATCTCTTGTTATATCTCCGTAGCACTTTTCTTTTCTTTTTCTTGATTCGGTCTAGAACTTCAGTTAACCCCTTAATCTTTTACTAATGACTATTTCTTTTCATTTTCATTTTGTGCTCCTTTTTTTCATTTTTCTTCTTTTTCTCCTCCTTATGCTTAAGTGGCTCACAAAATTTCCTCCCTCCCCCCATTTTTTTGTTCTTTTTCTTAATTTTTTCAATTTTTTTTTGCGTTTTTGACATATGCAAATTTTTTTGTGTGTGAGACTCCTGATTTTTTTTTCTTGGTTCTGTATGTATGCACTTTATCACCCTCCCATGCCTAAGTTTTGCAATGTCCTCATTGTAAACAGAGGGTGGGAATTAGTGTTGAGGTCAGGGGCTTAGAACAGGATATATCGGGTGGGTGAATGGGTCGTAAATGACTGATGCGGATGATTTCAAGCTCTGATACGTGTACCAGAGGTGGGATCATATGTCTAAGGCTGGTCTCAAGGTGCAATAGACATGGAGTCTAGATGGATAATCAGACGGGTCTCTATGTTTGGGATGACGGGTTGCCTCCCGTTAAGCGCTAAATTTAATGCCTTCAGCCGAGTAGAAAATGGGGTGGAGAGGGAGTGGTCAAATCAATGGAGTTTTGGAAAACAAGCACCTTGATTAAGAGCCTGGTTGGTCCAACCAGGTGCTTGTTGAGATCAGTGGGCTGATGATGCAGCCCGAACCCAATAAGTCTGGTGGGTTGATAGATGTAGATCAGCAGATGCGGAACCCACCATATGCAGTGACGTTCTGATGGATATGGAAGTGAAAACTTGGGTTCAGGCTGAGTCGAATCAGCCTGGTCAAAGTAGGGTTCCGAAAAATTATCCATGTAAGGTGTGGAATCCCTACAGAGGTGATCAAAGGATGGAGGCTCCTGATTTGTGGTCTGATCAGTACCTGATACCTGGTCTGGATATGGAGTTGAATCATCTGCAAACGGCTCAGTGAGAGGTGAATCGGAATAGAAATTGAGTCCGGTTGCGGGTCGGGGTGGGGAACGGGTTTTGATTGGTTCTGTATATGTGGAGTACGTGGCTTCAAAGAAGATTGACATGTTATAATCAGGAGACAGATTTTCTCCGATGTTATGGTCAGATTCGAGATCGTCGGAGAGTTTGCGAAAATCAAAGTTTGAATGAGATTCTAGATCATGAGTTCCACCATAGAATAAATCATATGTTGTATATTCAGCAGCCTGACTGGGATCTAGCCTAAATGTTAATTCTGAGCTTAAAAGGGTATCCTTATCTGGTAGAGGCTCAGATTCTAAGCTAGTAGGGCAGACCCAATTGAAACCCTGCTCGTCCAACTCCTCGATTTCTGTGTCGTAGATTGGCATGACTTCCGCAAAATCAATTTGTTCCTCTGAGGAGGTTGACAAGGGATATTTATCAAATCGAGGCCCAAAATCATATTCTTCATTAAGAGATTGATTTTCTTCATCTGGGGCCTTGAAATCTTCAAAATATGTTTCAGATCTAGGTTCTAGGCTTAGGATGTGGGTTGAATTACTAGAATTTAGGTCTGAATAACCTTCGAGGGTCACCTTATCAGAATAAGGGACGGAATTTACACCCTCGAGAGGTTCAGTTCTACTCTCATACTTGCAGGAGTCTTGGGATTCTAAAATGGGCTCATCATGGTCTTTTCCTGCATTTGGAGCTTCCCAACCTTCTTCAATAAAAGGTGCATTATACTCCACCTGGGTTGGGAATCCACAACCATTTTGTGCCTCAAACCCGAGGTCAAATTTATCCTCGATGTTGTTCCAAGATAGCTCATCCTCTGTTGGCGGTATGTACGGGTATTTCTGATCAATCACTTGTTTTATTAATCTCATTATCTCTTCCCATTTTTCAAGACTATCTTGGTGTTGCTTCCAAAGTCGAGGATTTGTCATACATTGAAGGTATTCACTATTGTGCAATTTTTCTATCTCAATGTATGCAGTAATGAGCAAGTCACGGGTTGATCCTTTGTTGGCTTCTGCTAATAGTACTTGGGCACAAGTTATGACAAAGGTTGTGGTTGTTGGGACATCAACTTGAATGTTTCCTACTGTTGTTGAGGTTTCTTCATTTTCATAAAATCTCATGGCATCCTCAATCATTTTATCTCTCATGGATCTCTGGTATTCAGGTTTCTTAAATGGTAGTCCTAGGTGGTTCGGCTGCATATTTGGATCAGGTGGTAGAATCAAGATCAGAGTTTGACTCAAGATGTGTTATGAAGCGATCAGATCTGAATGAGTCCCACTGAAAATGAGTGTGTGTGCTCTAAAGAGAAAAGATGCAGGACTGGAGATGTTCTTGACCCAATCAAGACACCCAAAAGATGTTTGGATGACTATGGAGGTTTGGGGCGGATGGACCCCTGGATCTGAAGATCGTCCACCTAAGAATTACTTGGGCAGCCAGAGAGGGAGAGTCCCGCAAAGACCCCTACACGGTAGAGCATCCCTACGGGTTACAGGGTTTCCCCCACCCGACCTCTCTTGTCACTGAGATTCCAGGTAGACCAGAATGGGGACCTTGACCTCTTAAGTCTATCACTTTTTATTTCAAATGTGCTTTTAGGGTTCTCTCTTGAACTTTAGATGTTTTTGGTATTGTGACCTAATTTAGAGGTTGGTTGACCCAAGGGGTCAACTTCACCTGACCTGTCCTATAGATGGCAGAATGATTCTAAAATCAGAGCCTAGAGATCACCCTGATTTGACTCCCAGGTTATTAGGTCAAAAAATTTTAAGATTCAAGTGATTTTAGAGCTCAATTTTAGGGTTTGTCTTATTTATCTTTCTTCAATCAAGGGCTTGGGTAGCACACTGATGCGGGAGGGTTTATTTCCTTTTACACAGGCATGTGTGACTAGAGCTTCAAGACCCTAATGTGGAAACCCTAATTTGGTTCTATTTCCAATCCTCTTTTTCTTTTTCAAAAGTTATCTTCGGACTTATAAACAAGAAGTGTGTGGTCCGCCGAGATTAAGCGTTATTTCAATTAGGCGCAAGAATTTGTGTGATGGGAAAAAAAATCACTCCAACTTCAAGAATATTTGCAGAAATTTTCGCAAAATCCGGAAATGTTTTGCCTTAGAGATGGTGATTACTATATAAAGAAGGCAATTGATTCCTAAATTGATTTTCTTCCTTTTGTCTTTCAAAGATTAGGGGATAATTACGGAAGAAAAGAAATTACCTGCCCTGGAGTGGTTGACTTACGGGATAGATTTTCTCATGAAGTACCTGCAAGATCACATCAAAGCAAAGTATGGCAAGTTAGTGTTCAATATGATAAAAAGAATGTAGAGACTAGTGGTAAATTGCACATTGCACCCCGGCAACGGCGCCAAAATGTTGTCGACATTTTGTGCGGGTTTAAAGTATATCACGTTGTAGTACAACCGACAAAACGTCTAAACAAATATAAAGAATTTTATTACTCGAAGACCGGAGTATCTGAGGTCAATCACAGGGAGCAAATGGAATTTACTACTAGTCAAAATGTAATTGAACACTCTAATTTACTCAAAATATCAATTCAACTATGAATGTATGTGATTAAAAGTAGTTAGGACAAAAAGAAATGAAATTGGACGTCTGATCTTGTGATCAGACGTCTTAAAAGTATGTTCCCTTCTCTTCTTGATTATTCTTCTTCCTCAGCAGTCTCTCTGTTTCTTCTTTTTCTGCTACTGTGTTTGCTTTCTTTTCTTCTCTTTCTTCTTCTCCTGCGAAGGTTTCTTTCTTTCTTCTTCTTCTCTGCCTTGTTTCTTCTCTGTCTTGCTCCTTCTTCTTCTTCTGCGAAGGCTTCTTTCTTTCTTCTTTGGTCTTTCTCTGTTTTTCCTGCCTTTCCTTCTTCCTTTCCTTCTCTTTCTTCTTTTCCTTCCCGCGACCGAGTCCTTCTTCCTCAACGTTCAGCCTCTGCCTACACAGAACAAAACCTATCCCTTCTCCCTCTACCCACACGTCTCTCTCTCTCAAGCATTTCACTCATGGATGCTCTCCCAGAGCCACAGACATAATCGGGTCGGATCGTACCCGGGACCAGGCGCACCTGCAGGTGATGATGTGCGAGGAGTGCGTAGGTCTAGGTCGGGTCGGATCCGCCAGATCCGCGTGGTCAAGCCGCGAACGAGGCGGGTGTGGGGTCAGTGAGGGACCTCACCCCTGTGCTTACGGAGGCAGTGAGAATGAAGCACGAATTCAATTTATGGTATGCCCGCACCTCGCGATTCCACGATGCGGGACTAAAGGTTCCGCCCTGCCTTTGCGCGCGCCCGCAGACCTGCATGCAAACGCCACAGCTGCTGGCTCTGCTGGCGCTCCTTGCTGGACTCCCTCACCTCGCGACACTCGCGCGAGTATGCAGCACCTGTAGCCTGGGAGACCGGGTGCCTGGAGCTTCGTTGGAGCTTCATCAGAGGTCGTCCATGGCGGCAGGAGCTCAAACACTGTCATGCACAAAACAAGCCTCTCGGCCCAATCAGATCAGCTAGAGACCTTCGCCGTGGCACGGAGAAGGCGGTGGACGATGCTGCAGGCCGCAAGTCGGCCTAGGCGTGCGTGCCTAGGTCAACCTGTGGCCGGAGATGGTGGGTTGTTCGGGGGGTGATTATGGAGGTCTGGAGTGGCAGTTGTGGGGTGGAGCGAGTTCCTGGTGGTGAGGCGGAGCTCTCGAGGTGGTTGGCGAGCCGTGTGGGGGGCTGGAATGGTGGAAGTGGCTCGCCGGATGTCGGTCGGTGATGTGGAAGATGAGGGTGGTCAGCGTCGGTCGAGGGGTAATCAGATGAGATAACAGGGGGAAAAGAGAGGGGAGAGGATGGAGAGGAGTTTTAACCTAATTGTAAGGACGAAAGGGGACGGAAGGCGGACAGCAGTACCTGCTGTCGCTGGAGAAGATGACGCCCAGTGGGGGAGAACGGCGGCGATGACGGGGCTGAGGCAGCGTACGCGGGTACTGCGCGACGTGGAGGGAAGTCAGGAAGCTAACTCTGCCACTGGTTTTGTGGCAGAGCGAAGAGGGAGGGGAGGGGGGCTTGCCGGAGCTTGCTGGGACTTTTGGCCGGGCAGGAGGAGACGAATTGGGGGTGGACACTCGGCCAAATCAAGCTCCCTTCTGCGGCAGGGTCTGGGGTGTCTTTTATAGGTGCTGGCCGCACTTACCAGCGCATGGAGACCGCGCAATCAACGCTTCCGGCTCGCCGGAGATGGAAGGAAGGTGGATACCCAAATCTCTCGTGCGTTCGCACGAGAGATTGGGTTCACACCAGCGATTGTAATTGGCTTTAGAAGGAAGGGAATTCCTCAGAGAATCCCCCTTCCATTTCTGGGAGAGAATCTCCGAGGAATTAGGGAGCAATCTCTCTCGAAACTTCGCCGGAGCTCGGTTCTGCCCTAGCAATGGCGGCAGGACCGGTTTGCAAAGGAGGCGAAGAACCAAGGGGGCTCTCTGCAAAGGTATTCAAAAGATAGGGACCAATTTGTGATTTGGGTGTACTAAATTGCAAAGTAGGTCAAGATGACCTCTCCTTAGGTCCAAATTTTGGTACAAACCTAATTTTGACCTAGGGAATCCAATGGTGAAGTTGGATTTTAGGTTTAACCTCGTTTGACTGGACATTTTGCGTAAAAACCCAAATTAGGTTAATTGAGGAGCTAGGACCCTGTTCTAGGTCAGACTAGGTTCCAAAGGCCAAATTAAGTGTTCTAAACCCTAGAGGATGTTTTTCCATGATTTTTAGAGGGTTTACTTGCTTTTTGTTCTGACCAGAACCTTGTTAATTAAAGCGGGTCTGCTTTTGGGTTACTAGGTGTCATTTAATTCCTAGATTGCACATGAACCCATTTCTGATTGACTCAACCCTCTTTTAATCTCATTTAGACCATTTGACCTATGTTTTGCCTCTGAGAAATCCCGTTTATGTACTGCAATGGTAAAATTGTAGTTTTAACCTTTATTTCATGTTTTCTTCTCAGAGCACTTGTTCCTTCAGTTAGGCCTTCTTCTAGGTTATGTAGGAGCTTTTATCTTCTTTATTGGGTCAAGATGAGCTAGTTATGGCTCATGATGAGGCTCTCATCAGTAAGTAACTTGTAATTACTTACATGTGTCTACTGGTATGCTTGATGTATCCATGCACATGAGCCGTTGAGTATTTCTTTACTATGAGTCTGCTCATAGACTCCCACTTGATCTAGCTGAACACCCTCATGCACCTCCACTTGGAAATGAAGTAAAATATTCATCTTCCCTTAATGTAACTAAATTTCTTTCTTTTAGTATAAAATATTGATTTAAGAAAGTTACATATCTATCTTTTAATGAGTCAACACTCTTTTGACCAAAGCAGTGGGTCTGGGGAGGAGCTTAGGCCCTGTTGGCCTTTCCATTCCTAATTTGCTCCTGTAAGAAATACACATTTTGTTACTAAAAGATTACATAATTAGTCATTATAAAATGAAATTAAAAATCTAGATTTCCAAAATACCAAATAAACCAACTCAGTGAGAAGTGGGAAATCTATGCTCTCTTTGGTTCCTTTGTACTTTCTCTTCTTTTTTCTTTCTTGTTTCTTTTCTTCGAGCTCACAATCTCACTAGATTTACAAATAAACTCAATATTTGGCGGTCTCACATGGCATTAACACTTTAATAAAGTTCTGATAGCCCTAAAACTAAGTCAGAATTCCTTATCCAATATTTAGGCAGTCAGAAATACAGAAAAATAGGCTAAGGCCATATTTGGTGGATCGCAATTGTGGTGGGTAATGTTGGCTCAATGTAATGAAATATATGCACTACACACAATTATAACTCAGCATTTCTTTTTCTTTTTCTATATTTTTTTCTTTTTTTTCTATATTTTTCTTTTCTTTATTGCTATACACATTTTTCCTTCTTTTTCTCACATCAACACAATGCAATACAGCATACGACATACACAAATTTTATTTAGGAGGCATTATTAGGGATTGGTGGTGTTCAAGAGGATATTGGGTGGCCTATTTGGTGGAAGTGTCTACTCTCGGCACCGAGAAAGGAATGAATAGGATAGTGTATTTTTTGACCTTGATATCAATGCCCTCCTTCAGCTGAGGATTCCGTAAATGATAGTTGTAACCATCCACCTTAGTCTTAGTTTTATTAGAACTCGACCTCTATGTGTTTGCCTTATTTGGTGGCTCTAAAAAATTCACACAAAGTTCATACACAGGAATGGAGAGTGAAAACTATTCCTAACTCCGATTATCATTACCTAATCATCCAGAAATTAATATTCCTTGCACTAATCTTAGAGCACCAGTAAACACTCTACTTTCATCTTACAAATGTTTAGTGGATCTACTAGAAGATGGTTTGCCTAACTCCCTAGCCACTGTCCAAGGGTTCTAGAAAAGAAGCAATGCTTCTTCTCGATAAACTAAAGACATCTATTAGTCTTCACAGTGAATCCATTGCAAAATCTACGTGTGAGTGCAAAATTGTACTGGATTATAGATTAAGGAATCAACTAAAGAATAAAATCCCTAATAAAACCTCGTGATAAAAATCTTTATTCATGGATGTAATATAAATACAAATGCTTTATAAAATTAACCTCTTATGATTGCACTTCAATATTGTTCCCTTATCAGGTTACATTCAGGTTGGTCCTAATTTAGAACAAAAGGTGAGAGAACGAGTTGAAAGTGGTTGTTGCGGATGATTTCTAGCTCCAATGCGAACATTGAAGGTGGAGTTGGTTCTTAAATTATGGATCCTAAAGTACAATTAACATGCTGCTTGGAGGTTTCCAAAGTGTTGGCATTAAAATTTTCAATTTAATGCATGCTATCCCCCTATGCCTAAGTTCTCGCATGCCCTCATGCATGAATATAAAGGAAATAAATTAAGACATCGATTAAGTGGATAGAAATCACCTAAAATTGCTCTTTAATTTTTGTTCCGCATACGCCAACACCATGATACAATATACAAAAAAGTATGCTATGTATAAAAAGATATGTACATATGTATAGGTGTCGAGTTTAACGCCTCTAATTGGGTGAAACCTCAATCACACGTCCTCATGAAATTAATGATTTCGCGAGCAGGAGGAATTTCCTGGGCCATAAATGGCTTGAGGCACTGACCATTTGCTATAGATACATGCCCAAATTTCGGATCCATGATTTGGACCCCCCCATTAGGATATGGGCAAATTATAATGTATGGGCCAGTCCACTTGGACTTGCGTTTACCCACAAAGAATTTAAGGCATGAATCAAATAACCATACTTGCTAGTTAGGCATGAATGCTTTTCTCCAGATGTGGCAGTCGTGAAAGGCCTTCACCTTATCTTTGTAGATCTTCTCCTTCTCATAAGCCTCTTGCTAAATTTCTTCTAGTTCACTATGCTAGAGCTTCCTTTCATAACCTCCCACATCGAGATTAAAATTACACTTTTGCACCGCCCAAAGGCGTGGTGCTCCAGCTCAACAAGAAGGTGACAAGCCTTTCCATACACCATACGGTATGGAGGCATTTTGATTGGGGCCTTGTACGTGTTCCGATATGCCCAAAGTGCATCAATCAATCTGTCAGACTAGTCCTTCCTATCTGGTCTAACCGTCTTTTGGAGAATAAGCTTAATTTGATGGTTAGACACTTCAGCCTGGCCATTAGTCTATGGATGATATGGGGTGGCAATACAATGGTAGACCCCAAATTTCTTTAATAGTGACCTAAAATGGGCATGGATGAAGTCACTACCCCCATCGCTAATCAGAGCATGGGGTACACCAAATCTCGTGAAAATAAATTCCCATACGAAGGAGATGAAGTCTTATGATCAGCCCATCTCGCCGGGATGGCTTCAACCCAATTAGAGACAAAATCAACAACGAGAAGTCTACAGTTGAAGTCATGTAAGTTCAGAAAAGGGCCCATTAAATTGATGCCCCAAATGTCGAACAGTTTTACAACCAGAATGGGTTGGAGAGGCAGCATGTCTCTTCGGGTCATAGAATCGACTGACTGTTTAGGGTGAAATCGTCGATGTGAAGATATGCATCGTAGTATAGGATGAAAAATCTCACAAATATTTAAATTTATAAATCTCAAAAACAATGTAACTCCGACATCATTTGCATGGAGCAAAATGGCAATTCCAATCAATAATCACAATTTATCAGGAAAGATATGCAAGTAGAATCAAAACTTTTCTCAATATAAATTAGAATAATGTCAATGAAACCAAGGATGAGAGTGCAAAAAGATTGGGTTAAAATGGTGATTTGAATCACCAAATTAACCTTAATGTTTATGCTTACAAATATCTCAAATAGATGAACAGTAATCTTAGTTAAATATCTCCACAGTAACCAGTACCAAGCCATGGCCTCAGACATCAATGTAAGGCCTCAACACCTTAAGAACTCAGCAAAGGCACAAGGCACAGTAGACAGAGGCACAAGGGCCTCACAAAAAGCCCTCAGAGGGTAAGTGCAGAGAGAGGGATGGCACAAATCTCGAGGTAGAAAAACCCTCCTCTCTCTCTGATTCTCCTCTCAATTTCTCAAATCAAACCTGGGTAATTGGATGCACCGCCCAGACCTGCGTGGTGTGAACCGCAGGCGAGGGCACGTTGACAAGCACATGAGTGAGCACATGCGTTTAGGCGTGTGGGAACTTCACCCTCTTGCTCTAGGAGGTGAAGAGCTAAGAGCACGTTTTCCTTTTATGTGCTGTTACGAGTTGTCGCACTTCTGAGGTGGGACTAGAGTCCCACCTTCTTCCTTTACGCAATAATTGCTAGAATCCTAGCGAAATTAGAGCAAATCCCTTTGACGTCTCGCTCGATTCTGGTGTAAAAGAACTCACACTGAAACTACTTCAATTTGAGGCAGCAATAGGTCGAATAGTGGCTGGAGGTGGTTAGATGTGGTTGAAGAAGAAGGCGATAGTGGTTGTCTGGCAAACACTTGAAACATGCAATACGGTCTTTCAGCCTTGTCAAAGATGCTCAGTTGCTTTGCTGTGAAGCGGCGATGCAACCGTGGTGGTTTTAGGGTGTGGTGAGCTTGGTGGACTCTGTCGAGGTTAGTGAAGGTGCATAGGAGTGTGTGTGTTCGACAGGGTGGAAGAGTAGAGAAAACCCTAAATTTCTTTGGGGCTTTTGTTGAGAGAGTCTCGGTGGATGTTGTGGAGGCATTGTGGGTGTGTTTGCGTGTGTGTGGTGCCAACGTAAGCTTGTTAGAGCTCATACCAGACGTAAGGAAGATGGAGTGGGTGCTGCCAGTGAGGTGCATGAACCTAGAGTCTAAGGGGTTGTAGAAGATTAAGAGGAAGAGAGGAAGAAAAAGGGAGACTCAGAGAGGGAGAAAGTGGATGGAGGTGGCTAGCTATGATGGGCTAGCACCGGAGAAGAAGTCAACGACGAGCAAATGATGGAGCAGGAGAAGAAGGAAACGACCGGTCTTTGGTCAGATGTGGTCGTGACGAAGTGATGAAGAGGTTGAAATGATCAATTTGGCCATTGATTGGCTCGATGAGAAGGGCGGAGAAGCTCATTGGAGCTTGAAGAAATGTCGACGGGAGAGGAGGAGAGGTGGGTCTTCACCTTTTCTAAGATAAAAAGGATGAACGTGCATAGGGAAGGTTTCATAGAGATTCAAATCAAGCTCTAGATGAGGAAAAGAGCTTGATTGGGTTGAGAAATCAAGGGGAAGAATCCTTGATTTTTGGAGTTTGCATGAGCTCTATGGTGCAAAGCAAGGATCATGAGGCAGTTCAGTCAAAAAATGATCTCCTACAAATTGTTCCTTCCAATTTGAAGGTCGGCTGCAGATGTGGTCAGGCGCTAATGGTAGTAGGGACCTATTGGAAGAAAATGATGAATGGTTGAAGAATCAAGGAGATTTCCTTGTTTGAAGGTCGGCTACAGATGTGCTCAGGCATTAATGATAGTAAGGACCTATTTGAAGAAAATGATGAAAAGTTAGGGGGCTAGATGCAAAGACTTCAAACATGAGGGGTGAATGCTAGAAATAAAGTTCTTAAAGGGCTAAATTGCAAACTAGGTCAAGATGGAATCTGATTGGGCCAAAATTTTGATACCAACCTAATTTAAACTCAAGGAATCTAATGGTGAAGTTGGATTTCAGTTTTGATCATGTTTGACTGGGCAATTTGCATAGAAACCCAAATTAGGGTAAAATCCCGTCTACAACTCTGTTCAAGGTCAAAATAGGTTCAGATGGTCAAACTAAGGGTACTAAACCTCTTAGAGTATTTTTATATGAATTTTAAGGTGTTTATATGAATTTTATCTTGACCATAGCCTCTTTAATTTAAGTGGGTATGAAATTAGGGTTTTGGGTTCTGATTTCGTTGTCGAAATGCGTAAAACCCTATTTCTACCTTGTGGACCCATTCATTGGACTTTAATGCTCATTTGAACTTCAATTAACCCCTAACAAACCCCGTGGTTACTCTGCATTCATGATGTGTTAAAATACAGAATTAACCTTGATTTGTTATTCTCTCCTTAAAATGGATCTGAATGGAATTATGGCTCTCAAGAGATCATGTAGGAGCATTTGTCACTTGATTTCCATTAGTTTAAGCTAGTTATGGCTAATGATGGTGTTACCATCATACCCCCATGCCAAACTTTTGCTAGTCCCTAGCTAAATCCTATGGAAAGAACTAGATTTCTAGACCATGCTTTAATGTTCCGATGCCTGATTTATGTCTCTCTATAAATTAGATCAGAATGCCAACAATAGGCCTAGAGGTACTCAAGTACCAATCAAGATCCAAACCTGATTAGCTTTAGCCTGAGTCTGCCGCAAAGGTTTCTAAGGCCTGCAAAAATTGCCCAGAGGTTCGTTGAACCCAGTGGTTAAAGCACTCAAGCATAGACGTATCATGTCCAGATTTAATTTTCCAGTGCATTTTTATATGAGAGAGATAGAAAAAAATTTTTCATTTGTAGAGTTTTCTCTCTTTTCTTTTTATTTTTTCCTAAATATAGCCTTAAACTGGCCCTAAATACAATCTATCAGATTCCTTCTCCCAACCATCAATCCTCGAAGGTCCCTGGCTTTTGATGCTTTGGGATAACACCACCCATGAAAACCCCCAAAACCCTGGCTTTCAACACTTCGAGATAGTGTCACCCATGGCATTTTGTAGCTAAATTCAAGCCCTGGCAATCGACATTTCATGATAATCCTGTCCACGGTACCTGAACTAGTACAAGGTGCTTACTTGCCACCGGTAGGATATTTGGATATCCTAGAAGACAAGCACCGAGGAGATGATATGTTAATATGCATCTTCAAGGAAAATTTCCCACCTCTCACCTTGGGAACTCGTCTAATCAACTTGTGCTGTCGAGCCACTCCTAAGCTAGATCTTTGAGAGGTCTTTTCAGAATAGAACACTTTTTGGCATGATTTCTTTATTAAGTGCATTAAACCATACTGGTGTGTGATTTTGGGTGCTTAGGTTACCAAGTCCTGCAAACCGAAGGGTAGGCAATGGGGCCAAATAATCCCTAAACCTTAGACCTACTACATCAGCTTCCCACTTTCCTCCACCTTTTGAGGACTAATCCGGATCTTAATGAATACGTGAGTTTTTAAGCTCTAAAATAAGCCCAAGAGGCCTAAAATCAGCATTCATATTATCTTGTTGTCTCTAGAACTTTAGAACTTAATCCTTTGTTTTGATTTGATCTAGAACTTAAGTAAATCCCATAATCAATTTCTATGACTATCGATTTAGTTTTGATTTTTGCTCCTTTTGACATTCTGCATTTCCTCCTCTTTTCCTCCTTAAGAAAGATTTTAATCATTTTTTAAAATTTTCCTCCCCTTTCTCCTTTTTTCTTTGTTAGAAGCCCTTAGAGAATTGATTTTCCATTTGATTTGCAGTTTAACACCACCCATTCCTTAGTTTTGCAATGTCCTCATTATAAACTAGGTGGGTAAGAATTCAACTTGGTTTAAGGATTAGAACAGGGACCAAGGGTGAGTAAACAGGTCAGGATGACTATTGCAGATGATTTCAAGCTTTGATACAAGTACTAAAGGTGGAGTCAGCAGTTCTAAAGTTGAACTCTCAAGTGCAGTATGAGTATAGCTCAAAAGAATGATCAGAAGGGTCTCAAGTTTTTGGAATGACGGGTTGCCTCTCACTAATTGCTAAATTCAATGCCTTCAACTGAATAGAAGGTGGTCAAGAGGAAGGGGTGGTCAAATTAGAGGAATTTTGTAGGACAAGCACCTTGATAAGTAGCCTAGTTGGTCCAACCAAGTGCTTATTTAGGTCAACAGGCTGATGATGCAGACCAAACCCAATTAGTCTAGTGGATTGATGGATGTGAATCAACAAGTGTGGAGCCCACCAGATCTATGTGGCTCAGAAAGATATGGAAATGAGATTCTAGGATTTGGCTGAATCGGCTCAACCTGATCAGAGTAGGGGTCCTCAAAAGAAAATAGATCGATGGAGGATGTAGGAACACTACTGATGGGATCATAAAAAGATAAGACATGATTGTCGGTCTGATTAATGTCAAATTCTTGATCAAAAGATGGAGGTGAATCATATGCAATCAGATCAAAGAGAGGTGAATCAGAGTAAAAATTGATTCCGGTGGTGGGTCGGGGTTGGGATCGGATTTTGGTAGGCTCTGGCACTGTGATGGAAGGTGTGGCTTCTTCAAAATCTAGGTCCGGTAAGGGTTCTTCTAGAATTGATTCAAAGATAGGTTCATCTAGAGAGTCTTTATGATGCTCAAACAAATCAAGTGTAAATGCCTGGAGAGTGTTTATAGGATCATGGAAATTTAGATCAATAAAAGATTCAAACTATGGATTGTGGGCACTCTCGGCACTTACTGTTTCTGATTCCTACAGATAATAACAAAATGATTCCAACTCAATGCAACATGATTTTGAATCAATGATCTTGGGATTAGGGAACTAAGAATCAGAGTCAAAGAATGGGTCATAGATACTAAGGTCGTAGATTGGCTCATAATTATCAGGAAACAAAGGTTCTCTGAAATCAGAGTATGATTCAAAATCATTAGAGAATTTGCGAAGAATAGTTTCTGAACCTGATTCCAAATTGGGATTTCCACCATAGGATAAATCATTATGCATAGAATCAACAACCTAACTTGGATCTAACCTAATCTCAAATTTTGAGCTCAAAGAGGTGTCTTTATTAGGCATAGGCTTGGGTTCTTGGCTCCTAGGGTAGACCCAATCAAATTCCAACTCTTCCAACTCCTTTGTCTCTGTATCGTAAATCGGTATGACTTCCGATATATCAATTTGTACCTCTGAGGAGTCTGGAGAAGTATAACAATCAAATATGGGCCCAGAATAATAGTTTAGATCCAAAATCTAATTCTCATCATATTGGGCCTCATCATCATCCCAAATTGGCTCGAATCAAGATTCTAGGTTAGGGTTAGAAATTGGGTCGCTAGAATCTGGACATGGCTTTATTGGGATGCCAGAACCACTCTCGAGGGTTACCTTAACTGGATAAGGCACGAAAATTACATCCTCGAGAGGTTCTGATTCAAGTTCATCACAGGTGTTTGGGGAATCAAGGCATGATGGACCATCTTCATGGCTTTCTAAGGCTGGTTCAAAATCAGGAACACCTGTAATTGGATCCACCCAACCAATATCAAGATTAGGTATGTCATTTTGCACACAATTCAAATCTGATTCCATTTGGGTAGGGGGGCCACAATAACCTTGATTTTCGAACCTGGGCTCTGGGAAGTTATATTGACCCTCAATGTTGCTCTAAGATGTCTCATCAATTTCTGAGTGTTGGTATGGGTATGTTTGATCAATGGCTTGTTGTAGTGTATTTGGCATATACCCACATTTCTCAATGAGACCTTGGTGTATCTCCCAAAGTTGTGGATTTGACAAACATTGTATATATTCAGTATTGTGTAGTCCCCATAATTCACAGTATTCTGTCAAAAGCTCATCCCAGGTTCAACCATGTATCGTTTATGTAAATATCATTCCAGCACGGTTCATAATGTGGGTTGTTGTTTCTGGTATATTAACTTGAATGTGCCTAGATGGATCTGAGGTTTTGTAATACTCATCATGATGTCTAAGAGCACCCTTGGTCAATTTCCCTTCCATGCTCATTTGAGATTTAGGTTTCCTAAACAGTCTTCCTAAATTGTCAGGTTTCATTTTCAAATCAGGTGGTGGATTAAGATGTAGAATCAAATTTAAGTTCAGATTGAATTGATCAGATCATATCACAAATCCTCAAGAAGATCAACGCTAATGAGGCCTCTAGATCAACAACCTAGGGATCTTTCCTATGTATGTGCTCTAAAGAATAGATGAGGGACTAGAAATGAATTGGACCTAATCAAGGCACCTAATGATTTTTGAATGACTAAGGCTATTTCAAGGCGGATGATACCTCTGAATTAGAAATCCACACACCCGAGAATTACTTGGACAGGCAGGAAGGGAGAGCTCTACAAAGACCCCTACACGATAGAGCATCCCCACGGGCTGCAGGGTTTTCCCCACCCGACCTTGTCACTGCGGTTCAAAGTAGACCGGAATGTGTGAATTGAGACCTTAAGTCTACCAATTTTAGTCCTAATTTGTGCCTAGAATTTCACTTGATTTAGAAGTTAATTCAATTTATGTCCTAATTTGGAGGTTGGTTGACCTACAATGTGGACCAGCTTCACCTGACCTACCCTAAAGATGGAGGATGAAATTTGGTCAAGACCCAAAATCACCATGAATTGACTCTTAAGTTATTAGGTCCAAAATTTTAGGATTCAAGTGAAATTAGAGCATTGATTTTAGGGTTTGCTTGAATAGATCTTTTCAACCAAGGGCTTGGGTTGCACACAAATGTAGGAGGGTTAATTTCCTTTATGCATGCAAGTGTGTACTAACACTTCAGAACCCTAATGTGGGAACCCTAATTGGCTCTATTTCAAGTCCACTTTACTCTCAAGTGTAAAACCTTGGACTCAAACAAGAAAGTGAGTAGTCCAAGATGTTTAAAATTTAAGCGTAAATCCCTAGTAGGTATAGGAAATCAGGATAGGGATCTCTAAACAATCATCTCAATCTTCAATTAGATATCAATCAAGTTCGTAAATCAAGAAATTTTTGCCTTTGAATGATAATTACTGCAAAAATAAGGCAAGTGGATCCTAATTTGTTTGTTTCCTTTTCTCTTTCCCAATATTAGGAGATTGATTACGGAAGAAGAGTGATTTTTCTTGCCCCTAGAGTGGTTGATTGCACGAAAGATCTCTTCGTGATGTACCTCGCAAAATCACAGGCAAAGTAGATAGGGCAAGTTAGTGCTCAAATCAATCAAGAAATGATTAGTAGTAAATTGCGCATTGCCCCCCGGCAATGGTGCCAAAATGTTTAGGGCAAAATCGTCGATGTCAAGATATGCATCGTAATACAGGACAAAAACATCGTACAAACACTTAAATTTATAAAACTCGAAAACAATGTGAGTTTGTGATCATTCACAGGGAGCAAAATGGCAATTCCAATCACTAATCACAATTTATTAGGAAAGATATGCAAGTAGAATCAAAACTTTACTCAATATAAATCATAATAATGTCAATGAAACTAAGGATGAGAGTGTAAAAAGATTGGGTTAAAATGGTGATTTGAATCACCAAATTAACCTTAATGTTTATGCTCACAAATATCTCAAATAAATG
Organism: Thalassia testudinum; assembly: GCA_037157565.1. Classification (NCBI taxonomy): domain Eukaryota; kingdom Viridiplantae; phylum Streptophyta; class Magnoliopsida; order Alismatales; family Hydrocharitaceae; genus Thalassia; species Thalassia testudinum. The sequence continues at coordinate 120,649,957 of JAZHRO010000014.1, read as the reverse complement.
AATAGTAATCTCAAACAGTAATCTCAGTTAGAGGCACAAGGCACAGCAGAAAGAGGCACAAGGGCCTCACACAAAGTCCTCAGAGGCTATGTGTAGAGAGAGGGAGCACAAAAATCCTGAGGTAGCAAAACCCTCCCCTTTCTCTCTGATTCACTTCTCAATTTCTTAGATTGAACTCAAGTAATTGGATCCACCACCCAAACCCATGTGGTGTGAACTGCAGGCGAGTGTGCTAGACAAGCGCGTTAGTGAGCTCGTGTGTTTGGGCATGTGGGGACCTCACCGCCGTGCTATCGGGGGCGAAGAGCTAAAAGCATGTCTTCCTTTTATGTGCTATCGTGGGTTGTCGCACTTCCAAGGTGGGACTAAAGTCCCTCCTTCCTTCACGCAACAACAGCTGGGATCCTAGCAAAATTGGAGCAAATCCCTCTGATGTCTCACTCAATTTCTGGTGCAAAAGAACTCTTGCATTGAAATCGCTTCGATCCGAGGCAGCAACAGGTCAAATAGTGGCTGGAGGCGATTGGACGCGGTCGGAGAAGATGAGGGTGGAGATGGCTATCTGATGTACACCTGAAACACGCAATACAGCCTTTAGACCTCATCAAAGATGCTTAAATGCTTCACCGTGAAGCGTCGAGTGTAACCGTGGTGGTTTTAGGGTGTGGTGAGCTTGGTGGAGCTCTATCGAGGATGGTGAAGGTGTGTAGGAGTGTGTGTGTTCGACAGGGTGGAAGGGCAGAACAAACCCCAAATTTCTTTGGGGCTTTTGCTGTGTGAGTCTCAGTGGATGTTTTGGAGGAGTTGTGGGTGTGTTTGCATGTGTGTGGTGCAGGCGTAAGCTCACTGAAGCTCATGCCGGACGTAATGAAGATGGAGTGGTTGCGGGTAGTGTGGTGTGTGAACCTAGAGTCTAAGCAATTGTAGAAGATCAGAAGGAAGAGTGGAAGAAAAAGGGAGACATAGAGAGGGAGAAACTGGATGGAGGCGGCCGGCTATGATGGGTCAATGCTAGAGGAGAAGTCGACGGTGAGTGAACGATGGAGTAGGTGAAGATGGAGACGATCGGTCTTTGGCTGGATGCAGTTGTGACGAAGAGCTAAAGTGGTTGTGGTGATCAATTTGGCCATTGATCGGTTTGACAGGAAGGGTGGAGAAGCTTGCCAGAGCTTGAAGAGATGTTGTCCGGAGGAGAGGTGGGTCTTCACCTTTTCTAAGCTAAAAAGGACGGTCATGCATAGGGAAGCTTTTATAGAGCTTCAAATCAAGCTCTAGATGAAGAAAAGAGATTGATTGGGTTGAGAAATCAGGGTGATTTCACGGAGTTCGCATGAGCTCTATGGTGCAAACCAAGGATTATGAGGTGGTTCAATCAGAAGAGGTTCTCCTAAAGATTATTCCTTCCAATTTTGGAAGGAATTGGTCGAAGAATCAAGGAGATTTCCTTGTTTTAAGGTTGGATGTAGATGCATTTAGATGCTAATGGTGGAAGGGGGCTATTTCAAAGAAATGATGAAAAGTTAGGGGGCTAGATATAAAGAATTCAAAACTAAGGGGGTGAATGTGAGAAAGAGAGTTTTTAAAGGGTTAAATTGCAAGCTAGGTTAAGATGGACTCTGATTAGGCCCAAATTTTGATACCAGCCAAATTTGGACCCAAGGAATCTAATGATGAAGTTTAATTTCAGTTTTGACCATTTTAAATTGGGAAATTTGCATACAAACCCAAATTAGGGCAAAATCTTATCTACGACTCTGTCTAAGGTTAAAATAGGTTCAGATGGTCAAACAAAGGATAGCAAGCCTCTTAGAATATTTTTATATGAATTTTAGAAGGTTTTGATGAATTTTATCCTGACCAGAACCACTTTAATTTAGGTGGATCTGAAATTAGGGTTTTGGGTTCTGATTATTTCTCGAAATGCGTAAAACCTTGTTTTTGCCTTTATGGACCCACTTATTGGACTTTAATGCTCATTTGACCTTAAATTAACCCTTGACAAACCCCGTGGTTACTCTGCATTCATGATGTGTTGTTAAAATTATAGAATTAACCCTGATTTGTTGTTCTATCCTCAAAATGGATCAGAATGGAATTATATCTCTCAGGCGATCATGTAGGAGTATTTATCACTTGATTCCACTAATTTAAGATAGCTATGGTTAATGATGGTGTTACCATCACCGAATGACATCACTTATAGCATTTGGCAAGTTCCTGTGTACCTCTGAAATTAGTCGATCAGAAAAAACTGACTGCAAAATCTTTACAGCGATTTTTTGACTCGAAAAATGACCACCATAGGCATTGCTATGGCACAAAGATAACACGCTAGAGGTTTCAGAGTTGGGGATTGATGTGCACACATTTAATTAGCCTAAAATTTCTATTTATGCATGTTCTTAGGTAGAAGCATCACTCATGATAAATATTGCATAGCATACATCATCATGCATTTTAATTAGTTTGTACAAACTATAGGTTAATTTGCCTACTTTTGTGATCAAGGGACAGGTTGATATTTTCTAGGCCTTGGATTGAAGATCCAACCATATGGATCTGATCAGGGTGACGATCGAAGTCCAACGCCTCCGAGATCGCCTTGATCAGACATCCGTAGCATCAAATGCAGTCGGAGGAAGATCAGAGGTCAAGGGTCAAGGTGGTGTAAATATGTACCTTAGATGACAAATTCAACTACACGGATGGGTTCATATCAATGATCGTAGCCCAATAGCACGAAAATCAACCCAATCTGACATCCGTGGCACCATCTACAAGCATTGGAAAATGGACGACCCAAATGGTGCCACGTGGTGCCATCCAAGCCGCCCACAGCCACTATTGCTCTCCTTCATCCGTGCCATCAGATCTCAACCATTGGATTGAGATCCAATGGTCGAGAGTGTGCAGGCATTAATTGCAAAAATACGACAAAGTGTGAGGCATAGTGCATTGTGCAAGCACCCTATGTAGAGCATGCGGCATGGGTTTGAATCCACGCAAGCGAATTAATCCAGTGACAAGAGACACGCGATGAAATTCACCCTTTGGATCGGCATTGAGCAGCTGCAGATGCGGCAACGTGGCATTACAGATGTCAAGTGCACTGAACGTACGTGATGACGCGTGATCACGTGTAGGCACGATCTTAAGATGTCGGGACACAATCTCGACCGTCCGATCGAGATTAGGCACAATTGGAAATGTGAACAGTCGAAGGTGAAGCGTATGGACACGTGGTTGCACGTGGGTGCTTAGATCATGATCAGATGGACCACGTTCCATGTGTGCTTCAGTGGCGTGGGGTTTTAGTAACACTTACAAGCATCACTAAAAGCCCTACATTTATTTTAAAGGCCTTCGAAAGATCCTTTTGCCCCGATGACTATACCTATAAATAGCATACCCCTCCACATTTTCTCATCCCTTCTCTTCTCCACTCACCTCCTCGAAAGCTCAACGAGCTGATCCGATACCCAGGATGCTCCATTAGAGCTAGAGTAAAATAATTTTCCCATCTTCTCAGCCCCTTCATGGAGTATCCTATGGTTGTCTTCTCGCCACCATTCAGGAAGCGGATCCCGTTGCGATGTCGCCCTATTCCGTCCTCCGTCCTCCAGCTCCGTTCTTCCTCATCCAGCATCTCACCACCATCTCCCGGGTGCTCCATCAACACGGTTCTCCCTCCAACCAGCCGTCGAGGAGGATTCTCTCATCCCTATCTTTTTATTACTTTCTAGAATAGATTTCAAGCTCTGTGTAGTAGTAGCAAGTTGATAAACACGCATGTATTCATGATAAAATGCCTATTCTACTCCTACCTCCCCATTTGCCTTCATCTTTACCTATGCTACTCCCACCTACTCCAAAGCTCCAAGAAGCCTACCAAGCTCCCAAGAGCTCTATTCCCAAGCTCCAAAGGCTTGCTATTAGTGTAGAGTCCTATCCCTCCACCAAATACTCAACCACCCTCTCACCACCTTCATAGGGAACCCTAGAGCCATCCCCTCACCTCCATTCAGGTAGACGATCACCTCCACCTTCTCATCCCCATTCCCAATTTAGTGAAGCTTTCCTCTATCCAGGTTAGTCCTGCACCTCAACCCCAACATCCAGCATCTCTCCTCCATCCAAGCTGCTGCCAAGTGCTGTCGTCTCGCCAAACATCCGCTTTGGGAGATTTCCTCTCACCCTCATCTCTTTTAGTTTGTTTAGCTTATTGTTATTGTAATAAACATAATTTCGCTTCAAGAAATCAACTTGTGGTTCATCTCTCTATTCTTTTTATTGCAAGTGATCTTACCATTCCCCTAAAATACCCAAAAAATAACCTAAAAACACCAAAAAGAAACAAATTGAAATATGGATTTCAAGAAAAAAATGTTCCCTCCTCGTGTTCGACCCAGGACTCTCTTTAGAGTTTTGGTAAATTTTATTTAATAGTGAGTTTTGCAACTACGACGATGGGGTTTCTTCAAAATCGTGACTTTTCCTCGCGAAAACATGCTAATCATTTTAGCATCGTTGCTGGGGAGGCAATGGAATTTTGTTTCTTTTTTCATGTTTCTTCACATTTACTTATTGACTAAATCCTCTTGCCTCTGATATGCTATCTTGGAGGTATCCTAGCTAGGAGATCCAAGTGTGGTAGACCGGAGTAAAGTGCAGGTGAAGTAGTTTGTAAGTGTTTCCCCCCACTTCCCCACCCACTAGATCATTTCACCACCTTAATAATCATGACCTAATCTACTTAGGTGTTTTCTCAAACCCTAGGATAGAAGTTGTTTGTTTTGTTTGACACCTCCATTCATCCCATCCCCACCTATATAAAAAAAGGAAAAAAAAGATCTTCTGATTGTGGAACAAGAATTAACATACACTACATACACTCACATTGGAGTCACATAACCTCTTTTGAATTTATCTACTCAACCAGGACTCTGACTTGTAGAAACTAGAGTAGTTTAATCACCTTTTGTGTGCCTTAATCAGTGGAGCATCAGGGCCAATTGGTTGAATTATTTGGACCACACCACCTAATTTAAAACTGATTCATCTTGTAACTACCCCATAGGATTCAAATAGTTAGAACAAGCTAGGCACTCCATATTTTCTTGATCCATAAAGGAAAATACTTGAACCTGTGTTTTCAAACTTGGTTTGCCTCCCAAAAACATGGTTAAATATACCTAATATTTGAATCCTAAAAGATACTAAGCAAGATTCAAATCCTAAAACTCACTTCATCCTCAATAATCTTGCTTGAAAACTTTTGGTTGTGCACATTCACACATTTTCAAATGAACTATTAAGGGCACAACCCATTGACAGGATCCATCACATTCCGAAAGCACTACTATCCCATGCCTAACTAAAATTGAGTAGATGTTGTCCCTAGGATTCACAAAGTCCATTTTAGGGTACTCTCTTGAACGCACTTCGAATTAGTGACATCTGCTTGCTTCAAAAGGTGCTAAGTTGGGGGGCTCGGTTGTCAAACGACTTAAGTAGGGGTTTGGCATAATTAGCAACCTTCAAGACATGCTCCTCCTACTTCACCAGTCCAACTTTACCATCTTCGGGAACAATGACAACACCAAATTCGTGGTGTGGTTGGAGTTTATTTATGAGGCATAGGTCCTTAGGCTACACAATTTAAGGATAGGTTTTCATTTTTTGTGCTGCAGGGTTCTATTTTTCCCCGTCCTTCCAATTTGCTTCAGTGCATGCTTGGAAGGAAGTCATTGAACCCTCTCTTGGAAGGACCTTTAGACCATTCCTTGAGGTGGAGGTTGAGTTATAGCCAAGCATATCTCATGGCTGATCAACAACCACCTCCCCTGCCCCCGAACCAGCAGGAGCTAATCCAGAGGAGTTGGAAGAGCTGCAACAGATGCAACAATGGTTCAATGAATGAATGGTCAGGGCCTTGGCCCTTGAAGGATTTTTATGATCCTTCAAATTACAGGGAAGGTCCTGGTGTCATGATTCCTACTGGAGATGTAGAAATCAAGCCCTAGGTCTTAAGTTTGATTAAACATTTCCATGGGCTTGGCTCGGAGGACCCATTCCAGCACTTGGAGGATTTGACAACTTTGGTTTACACCACCAAAGCTAGGAATGTGAATGAAGAGCAAATGATCATGAGGAGTTTCCCCCATTCTCTTAGGGATAAGGCCTCACATTGGTACCGAACCATTGGAAGGCCAATAGAAGCATGGGCTGCTCTTAAGTCGGCATTCTTGAAGAAATTCTTCCAAATTGGATGAACCAATGCTTTGCGATGGGCGATTACCACTTTCGTCCAATGGCCGAGGGAATCGTTTCATGGTGCCTGAAAGTGCTTCCAAGATCTTTTGAGGAAGTGTCCACACCTTGAGGTGCTGAAGTGGCAACTCATGCAAATATTTTATCACGGGTTCGTCGAAAAACTCCATAATCATGTGGACGCCTCTTGCAGAGTAATTTCATCAACAAGGATGCAGATAGCGCATATGACCTGTTCGAGGAAATGAGCGAGAATTCGATAAATCATGCCTCCATGGATGCTTTCAACTAGTCCCAACAACCTAGGTCAAATGCTAATGAGATTCAGAACTCTCATTCATTTGACATGGAATTGATTTGCAACAAATTGGGTAAGGTGGACCTGGTTGCAAAAAGGATGGAAGAGTGGATGGTTGGAAACTTAGGAAACACTTCTACACCCACTCAATCCCAGAATTTGGATTTCCATCCCTCACTAGCTTCTACGGGGTGGGAGTTCGTGAACTAACTAGAGTCAGCTCAATTTATGAGCTAGAATTTCTCGAAACCTTATGGGTTCTATACTGAGGCCTTTGATATCAGTTTTTCTAATCCTTCCTTCTCTCCATCCTTTACCTATGAGGATGCATATGCGATACAAGAGAATGCCATGTCCAACTCATATTCCAACACTTATAACCTGGGTTTGAGGAACCACCCTAACTTCTCTTGAAAAATCCAGGGACAATAGACCCAAACACGACCCAGCAACTATGCACCTCAAAAGACCTATGGGTCAGGGTCAAGTATACACCCAATTTCCCCTGAGACCGATTACTCAGCCATCTTGGAATGCCCAACAATACGCTGGGTAGGCTGATTTAAACAGGCAGATGGTAGAAATGCAAGGATCCATGCTTCAGCTTATGCAGCAAATGAAGACGTCATTGGATAACTTGCAATCCGAGCTTATTGCTAACACCCGACAGCCTGGATCTCTACCATTCCGACCTGTACCCAACCCTCACAATGTACAAAGTCAAGGCAGCCCAAGGGTACGAGAATCAGAGGAACCCACACGCACATGCTCAGGTGGTTGAGCAGGGTTCTTCTTCTTCATCTTCTAACCCTGGTTATTTGGTTAAGAAATCCCCTCCTATCTTTCCTAACCCTCCCTAAGACCCGAACCCATATGCATCTGCAAACTCTATCACCTCGAGGAGCGAGAAGCAAACCCAGGACACCAAACTACCTCCTTCTAGTAACCAAAACCTGGGTGTGTATGAGAAAGAAAAGGAGAAAGTTGAAGAAGAAAACAAGTCTTAGGAACCTAAAATTGAGAACACCACCCACATCCCGTTCCTTGAAGCCTTATTGAAATCCAGGAAGAAGAAAACCCTAGATAGCAATGAGGAGCTCCTAAATTTATTCAAGAGTGTAGAGATCATTATCCCGCTCCTCAATGCTATTAAACACATCTCAGCTTATGCTAAATTCCTGAAAGATTTATGTACCCAAAAGTGTAAGCCAAAAGAACCCACCCTGAGGAAGGTGATTCTCTCTAAGCAGGCAATTTCTACTATAATTGCACCACCTTCCTCAGAAGAAGAAAGATCCAAGTGCTCCCTTGATTTCATGTGTCATTGGGGTTACACTTTTGATAGGGCATTATTGGATCTAGGTGCATCCATCAACCTAATCCCGACCTCTCTTTATGAAAGGTTTGGGTTAGGTGAACTCAGGCCAACATTAGCAACGCGACGATTAGCAGACTGTTCAGTCACCACACAGAAAGGCATTATTGAGGATGTTATTGTCAAGGTCAAGCACTTCTATTTTCCCATAGATTTCCTAGTTCTTGACATGGATGTACTTGGAGATTTGAGGAACATGCCCATCATTTTGGGGTGCCCATTCCTAGTTAATGCTAAGGCCAACATCAATTGTGAGAATGGTAGTATGGAGATCGCCTTTGGAGACAGGAAATTGATAGTTGATATTTTCATGGTGATAAAAGGATTTGAGGATTGTGGATTTATGGAAGAGCTCGAGGATTATGATTTCAATGTTGAGACATGTATGTCCATCAATGTACTCGAGGACTCTACAAGCACTAGCGAACCTAACCCACAACCCTCCGTGGCAGACTCACCATACCCTGAAGAGGTTGTTGATTTTGTTCACTCCCAACCTTTTCCATTGGATTATCCTGATGAATCTTCATCAGCATCCTCCATACCCTCTATACTAAACCCACCTCAGCTAGACTTGAAACCATTGCTTAAGAATTTAAAATATGAGTTCTTAGGACCTAAGAATATGCTCCTTGTGATTATTGGTGCTCATTTGACTAAGGAGCAAGAATTGAGATTGATTAAGGTCCTTAAGAAGAATAAAGATGCAATTGGTTGGACTATCCACGACCTTACGAGGATCGAGTCATCTTACTGTAATCATCATATTTTCATGGAAGATGGATCCTGCCCTTCTCGCAAAAAGCAAATGAGACTAAACCCTACCATGAGAGAAGTGGTCAAGATGGAAATAATCAAGTGGCTCGATGCAGGCATTATTTACCCGATCTCAGATAGCCCGTGGGTTAGCCTTGTTTAGATTGTGCCCAAGAAGGCGAGGATAGTCGTCATGACTAATGAGAAAGGGGAATCTTTCACCACCCATTTAGCTTTCGTTTGGAGAGTTTGCATTGATTATAGGAAGCTAAACACAGCCACCAAAAAGGACCATTTCCCTTTGTCATTCATTGATCAAATCCAAAAAAGGTTAGCTGGGAAAAAGCACTTTTGCTTCCTGGATGGTTATTTGGGATATAACCAAGTCCCTATCCATCCCGAAAACCAAGAAAAGACAATTTTCACATATCCCTACGAAACCTTCGCATTTTGTAGGATGCCTTTTGGGCTTTGCAATGCACCTGCAACTTTTCAAAGGTGCATGCTGGCCATCTTTTCTGACATGGTGGGAGATTGTCTTGAGGTGTTCATGGATGATTTCCCCATTTTCTAAGATTCCTTCGAGTCATGCCTAGCTAACTTGGAATTGATCCTCAAGAGATGCATCAAGATCACGACTAGTCCTTAGCTAGGAAAAGAGCCACTTTATGACTCAAGAAGGCATTGTCTTGGGTCATGTGGTCTTTAATTAGGGAATGGAGGTTGATAAGGCTAAGGTTGATGCCATCTCTAAACTTCCTCCACCCACATCTATGAAACAAATCCGATCATTCCTAGGTCATGTGGATTTTATTGAAGATTCATCAAGGAGTTCTCGAAGGTTGCTCGACCCTTGAGTAACCTTCTGGCCAAAGACATGCCGTTCGAGTTTGATGAAGCGTACCATAAGGCATTTGATTTATTAAAAATGACAGTCACCTGCGCCTCAGTGTTGTAGCCACCGGTCTGAATAGCTCCATTTGAGATTATGGCTGATGCATCTGACTATGCGGTCGAGGCTGTCTTGGGTTAGAAAATAGATAAGAAGCCCACTGTTATCTACTATGCCAGCAAGACTCTGGACAAGGCCCAGAGGAACTACACTGTTACTAAAAAAGAGTTGTTAGCCGTAGTCTTAGCTTTAGAAAAATTCATGGCTTTTCTTTTAGGTTCTCACATTATCATCTACATCGACCACTCGACCTTGAAACATCGCTTGGCCAAAAAGGATGCCAAGTGCCAGCTTATTCGTTGGATTCTGTTACTTCAAGAATTTGATCTTGAAATCAAAGATAAAGTCGACGCACAAAACGTAGTGGCAGGTCACATTTTGAGAATCCTAATTGATTCTCCTCATCCAGATATCCCTATCTTAGACACTTTTCTAGATGAGACTATCCTTACAGTCTCAGGTATCGAAACCCCTTAGTTTGCGGATATCGTTAATTATTTGGATGTTGGTCAAATCCCCTAGGATTGGACCAAACAACAACAGGATAGACTTACGACCGAGGAAAAATAATATTTTTGAGATGATCCTGAGCTGTACCGCAGCAGCGTCGACCCGATTATTCACCGATGTGTCTCAGAATATGAGTTCCATAGTATACTTGAGTTTTGCCATGCATTTACGTGTGGTGGATAGTTTTCCAGGAAAAAGACGACAACAAAAATTCTGCAATCTGGATTCTATTGGTTGTCATTATTTAAGGATGCCCAAGAATTCTCAAGGTCGTGCCCCCGATGCCAGGCACTTGGGAACATGGCCAAGAGCGATATGATGCTCCTAAACCTGAAACTTCCCGTCAAAATTTTTGACATTTGGGGCATCGATTTCATGGGACCCTTTCCTCCCTCATTTGGACACCAGTATATTCTGATTCCTGTGGATTATGTGTCCAAATGGATTGAGGCAATTCCCACTCAGACCAATGACCATAAGGTGGTCATCGATTTCGTGATGAATAATATCTTCAATAGGTTCAGGATTCCTCAGGACATTATCAGTGATGGTGGCATGAATTTCACTCATGCCTATTTCAGGAATCTATTAGAAAACTATGGGGTGAATCATCAGATTTCTACACCCTACCAACCCTAGAGGAACGGAAAGGCCAAGGTCTTCAATCGGGAGATCAAGAACATTCTGCAAAAAATGGTTAGGCCTGATAGGAAGGATTGGACCCAAAAGTTGAATGATGCTCTTTGGGCTTACCGTACGACGTACAAAATACCTATTGGTATGCCTCCATTCCATCTGGTGTTTGGTAAGGTGTGTCACATACCTATAGAATTAGAACACCAGGCATTTTAGGCCATCTAGAAATGCAATCTCGACTTATAGTTAGCCGAGAAGACCAGGAAACTCTGACTATCTGAGTGGGAAGAGCTTAGAAATGATGCCTATGAGAATGTGAGAATCTATAAGGCAAGGACCAAAGCTCTTTATGACCAGATGATTTCCTGTAAGAGCTTTGAGTCAAACTAGAGGATCTGGATTTTTGATTCTCGACTTAAGCACTTCCCCGGCAAGCTTTGGCCTAAGTGGAATAACCTGTTCATTATTGAGTGGATTTTTCTTAACGGGGCCGTCGAAATATTTGACCCAATGATGGGTAATTCCTTCAAGGTCAACATGCAACGTCTCAAACCCTATGTTGACCATGTGCTCCCTGAACCCATCTCGGAAAAGCTTGCTCTCACCTTGCCCTAATATTTGTTGGCCAAACATCGCCTAGCTGAAGGCACTAAACTCAATACGTGTATAGACTGTTTGGAGATGATCGAAGTTTCACGAAATTCAAGTGATATTCTTCCTATTCGACCCTCCTGTATGCATTTATTTTACAATGAGGACATTACATTAGCTAGGCATGGGGAGGTGGATACTTTGTGATTTAATCATGTTGTTAGCCCGTAACGGTAATCTCCTGTTATTTAAAAAAAAAAAAACTACAATTAGGAGAAGAGAACTTAGTCATTAGGAGTTGAAAACTTTAGGAAATGATACTTTAGGACCTGAACACAAAGACTCTTCATGTCTTTGGGCATAATCAGCCCAGGTGTCCAGTTGAATGTGGACATGGTCTCGAGTCCTCGTCAAGTAATTTTATTCTAATTTGGCCAATAAATTAGGGTGATAAGTACACAACTTATCAACTTGCCTTCTGATTTGAGGGGACTTTAAGTCAAAGCATCTACACACTATTTGCATTGACTCACTTTCTGATGGTTTTTACGAAAATTGGGTAGCTAATGAACCGTCTAAGGTGGTATGGCTAGCAAGTTGTCAGTGGTAATAGCTCATCGGTCGGTTGTCTAGTGCCCAGCCACACAATCATTCTCTTCCTGTTGCCTTTAGGAAAATCTTATATCAAGGAAGCCACCTACTTAGAAAAAAAAAGAAAAAGAAATACCCAAAAAAAGAGAAAAAAAATAAAATAAGCCACACTTCGCCACACAAGTATGGCTGACAAGTGGTTAGTGGTAACAGCTTATCGACCGATTGTCCAAAGCCTAAATCATGAAAAAAAGCATAAATAATTCCCAAAACACTTAGGGAAGAAGTATGAAGTAGAATAAACCGAAGAGATATATACTAGGTTTGCCCTTGTGTTGACCCCATAAAAATAAAAAGTAGGGAGAAAGTTACTGGTCATATAGATAAACTTTTAGGCAGAAATTCTTAAGGTCACCTAGGGTCGTAGAAACCTAAAATCCATTTTAACGGTTGCCTAGTGAGTCTATCACTTTTCCACAAGATGCTTAGAACTTAAAGTTCTTTTCGAGTCTTGGCAGGGTCGGGTAGCAGTAAAAAGTTATCCCAAAACTCTCAACTTCAAAATTCCAAAAAATTAGAAAAGAAGAAAAAGCAAAAAAGAAATGTATCTTCCATTCTGAAAATAAGGTGACGACTTGGGCGGTCAGCATTTTAGTAGATACCCGAGCACTATTATGTATTTGGTAATTAGGTCCTTAATGAAATTTTCTAATGTGATCAACAAATCTTGCTTCTATTCTGATACATAGCATTTAGGTTAATTTTGCTAGGGACTAGCAAAAGATAGGCATGGGGGTATGATAAATGAAAGAGCGATCTTCGTTTTCGATAAAAATTTTAAGATAAAATGACGTGTCGTTATAGTTCATTGCGTGGTAGAAAATCACTTTTCAAAACATTTAATATTCAAAATCTAATGACGAAAACAGTTAGGTCATCTCCACAGGAAGGAATTAGCCTATTAAATTAGCGAATGGTGTCTCATTTATTCAGGAAACTAAACGCATGCGCATGCTAACTAATGCAACTTATTTTCAACAAAAGTTCTCATTTTAAATAATTAATCAATAATGTAAGGGTGCACATGCAAAATCACCACAATATAATATCATGTAAAATAATGATCTTGATACTAGTAAACATTGTAAATACAAATTTCTAGAATATAGCTTGTTCACCATAATCCATATGACATGCATTAAATCATTCATGAGAGATTCATCTGCAAGCAATTTTGATTAAATAGAAGGATGGCTATGCAAATTCACCTCAATAATTTAATTCATTAAATAAGGGAATAGTGTACCACTGCAATGGCATGGTTGGTAAATATTAATTGGAGGGTAAACATAGGATTTCTCCTTTCTCCTCGCGTGAAGGGATGGGCATGGATGGCTGTGAGAGTCGAGGGGATGGTGCACCTCGACGAGTGCTTCACGATGGTAGCAACGGTGTGTCCCAAGGAGGTCAGTGGTGGCTGACTGGAGGAGATGATGGTCGCCAACAAGTGTGTGTTATTTCCTTCTACTTGCTGCAGGAGACGCGAGGAGGCCCATGCGGGCGTGATGGCATGGCAGAGGAACTGCTGGCCTGCTAGAGATGCGAGCAGCTACGCATGACACTGCCGGCTCGCTGGAGATGCGCGTGGCCAAGCACAGTCGACCGTTGATGAGAACGCACTGTTGGCGTGTGTGTGTGCGGTCGTGCGTGGGTGTGGAGTTGGCATAGGCGCACGGAGATCGTCAATGGGGTTGGTGGTGAAGATGGTGGTCGACGATGGTGGTTGCGTGGAGGGGGGCGGTGAAGGCTTTGGGTTCCTTCGAGAAGTTGCAGGCAGGTTGAAGAAGAAGAGGAAAAAGAAGACGAAGAAGAAGTAAGGGTGGGGGTGAGTTTGGCCGATGTGATAGCGTGCACGCAACGCGCATGCGGCTGTGGCGAGATGGTGGCTGTGGTGATGTTGCATGCGTGCGAGGATGCGCAAGAAGACGGTGGTGGGCGGTGGGTGTGGTAAAGTGCGGGAGGTTCTCTATGCGTGGTGGTGACGGATGGTGCTGGTGGCGGTGATGGTGTGTGCTCTGTCATCGCGCACACCACAGTAGGCGAAGGGCGGAGGTGGGTACGTGGAGAAGGTTATGAAGAAGTTCACTTAAGCCACAGTGCACGCTGGAGCTCCACGGTGTACGTCGGTTCCACGGTGGTGGAGGAAGGAGAACATCCTTCGCAGCGCCAAGGGAAGATGAAGAAGATGGCTAGCCTTCCCTTTAAAAACTCTTCCGTTTGTTTGTTTCTTCAGCCAAAAGCCTCTCCAACCACTCGGCGAAGATCGCGAGTGGTTGGAACAGAAGATAAGTTTTGGTCGTACACTATCAAACGTTCAATAAATAGTCTAGACGTCTTAAAACATGTGGATTGCAATGAGTCCATGATGGAGGTTCTCAGACATCCAAACTAATCTCCGGACATCTTATAAACGCAGAAATGTCCTGTGAACTCTTGCACCTAGCCTGCATTCATAAAATACATTATATTATCATAACATATGTTATTAAATGTAAAATTTACACATAAAATTATATGTAGACTAAAATGAATTACCATATATCCCCTAATCAATTAACAACTAGGACTAGATAATTAGATATTACTTAGGCTAAATAATGATCCACTAAAGTGGACTTATCAATAAACACGCATGCATTTATGATAAAATGCCTATTTATGACAGTCCCTAAGCTTAGCATTGCATTACATAGTATAAATATTGCATAACATTCATCATATTACACTTAGTGTGATGTGTACTGTAATTCATGCATTTCTGTGGCCAGGGAACAGGGCGTGACATTTCAAAGATTTAAATGCAAAATCTGACTGTACAGATGAATCCGGAACGAGGATCGTTGTCCGGCAATGTGGAAATCATCTCGATTTGAGCACCATAGCATCATCTCCAAGGAAGGAAAGGTCGATGGTCCAGATGGTGCCATGTGGCACCATCCAGATTGCCGAAGGTTGTCTAGCATCCCTCCAAAGGACTTCCAACATGCTATCTCAGCCGTTTGATGAAAATCCAATGGTTGAGAAGCCTCCTCCACCTTGCGTCCAAAGCACTTCTTCTTGACACATGCACTAGCGTGGCTCATTGGTTGAGGCGCTCACTCCCAAAGAAGGGCCGCGGGTTCGAGACCCACGAACCCCCTCAATTCTTGCATTGCACAACGAGGTAGTGGCAATGCAGTGTGCATGCGTGAGCAAAGCTCGCACCAGTGCAGCATAGTAGTAGTAGTAGCACAACGCACTGCCAACACACGCACACGACAAGGCAGCACCGCATGGACATTTAGCGACAGCTAGGGTGGATCTTTAGCAACAATTGCAGATGTCACTAATTGTCCATGCATGGAAAGTTCCCTCTCTACTACTATATAAACCCACCTACACCTCCCCATTTGCCTTCATCTCTACCTATGCTACTCCCACTGACTCCAAAGCTTCGAGAAGCCTACCAAGCTCCCAAGAGCTCTATTCCCAATCTCCAAAGGCTCCCTATTAGTGTAGAGTCCTATCCCTCCACCAAATACTCAACCATCCTCTCACCACCTTCATAGGGAACCCTAGAGCCATCCCCTCACCTCCATTCAGGTAGATGATCACCTTCACCTCCTCATCCCCATTCCTAGTTTGGTGAAGCTTTCCTCTACCTAGGTTCATCCTACGCCTCAGCCCCAACGTCCAACATCTCTCCTTCATCCAAGCTACCACCAAGTGTCGTTGTCTCACCAAACATCCACTTTGGGAGATTTCCTCTCACCCTCATCTCTTTTAGTTTGTTTAGCTTATTGTTATTGTAATAAACATAATTTCACTTCAAGCAATAAAATTGTGGTTCATCTCTCTATTCTTTTTATTGCAAGTGATTTTACCATTCTCCTAAGATACCAAAAAAATAACAAAACCTTTCAAGAAACAAACGTCGCCTCCCCGTGTTCGACCCGGGATTCCCTTTTGAGTTTTGGTTAATTTTATTTGATAGCAAGTTTTGCAACTACAATGATGGGGTTTCTTCAATACCCCAGCTTTTCCTTGCGAAAACACACTAATCACGAGTAGATGTAATGAACATGCTCCTATGGTTATAAAATATTTGTTAATTCTCTCTCTTTTTCTCTTTCTTTGTATTATTCTATCTCTTTCTTCTATTGTTTATTATTTAAGTATAATAGCTTGCGTAGATTACTTTTAACCAGCTAATCTGCTTTGTAAAAAATAATTCTAAATGTGATTTTTAATCAAACATTTGCCTTCCTATGTTTGACCCGGAACTCACCAAAGTTTCGGTAAATTTATTTGATAGAGGATTTTCTTGTGAATTTTACGACTCGGGTTTTTCCAAATCCAATTTTTCGTAACGAAAATCTCGCTAACCATTTTGATGCCATTGCTAGGGAGGCAACACTCATTGATTTCCCGCATTTTTCGCATTACTTATCTTTTACCTCACTTCTGTCCTTTCTAATTGTGATTGTAGGTACTCTCTTGAGGCAGGAAAAAGTTGTAGATTGGAGCAAAGTGCAGTTGAAAGGTTTATAAGTATATTCCACCTCCCACCCACTAGTTTTCATTCCACCATGTAATAACACAAATGAAAATCAACCTAGGTGCTCTTATAAACCCTAAGGTAGATTGATTGTTTATTTGTAACTCCTACTCACCTTACCCTCACATAAAAAAGAATCTGATCATGGGATTTATTTAAACTCATACACCTTAAACACCTACACATCAAGGTGCACTCTTCTTGATTTTACCACTTAGCCAGGATCTAACCAGTGGACTCGGTACACTCTAACCTAATACATATAAGTGAGTAGAAATCTAATTAGGCTAATCATCTTGTGTGACTTAATCAAGTGGTGTAAGAGGCTAATTGATTGAGTTGTTTGGGCTGCACCACTTAACATAAAATTGATTCATTGAGTAGCTGCCACATAGGATTCAACTTTTAGGAACTAACTAGGCACTCCATGTTCTTTTTGAGTTTTAAAGGAATATACCTTCACCTGTGCTTTCAAAACTTGGTGTGCTTCCTGAACTTGATTGAATACACCTAAAGTTGATCCCTAAAAGCTACTAAACAAGGCCGAACCCTAAAAGACAAATCATTAATAAATCTTGTTTGAAAACCCTTATTTTGCATGCACACACATTAATCAATCTTTAAGGGCACAACCCAGATAAAGGACCCATCACATTCCCAAGGACATCCAAACCTAAGCCTAACTAAAATCAAGTAGATGTTGGCCTTAAAGATTGGACTCATTCTTCGGGGCCCAAATCGAGATTATTTTCGATTAATCTGCTTCTACTGGTCCATATGATGTCTAACTAGGGGAGCAGTGTCAAATGACCACGGTTGGGGGGTATCCAAGGAACCTGAGGCGAAAGCCAAGGGAAGAAACTTCTCCCTAATCCCTCCCTCTAACTAGTTGGATTGACCGAAAAGAAGTAGACCAAATCATTTCTTTCATCTCGAGATGGGTTCTAAGAGTTTATAGGTCTTTAGACTACCCCACCTAAGGATAGGTTTAATTGTTTATACTATAAGGTACCTTTCTTTTCTCTTTTCCCTCCTGCATTACCATGGATCCTTCCACATTCGACTCGCATTTCCACTCCTACCCTCCTACCACCACTTATTCCTAAGATGATTACTATCCCGACCCAACTTATGACCATTCATCCATTTGTCAGGATAACTTTCATTGGGGATACAATCTCGGACCTCTGTGTTCAGGGTTTGATCCTGGACACCATGATTTTGATTTTTATCGTTCTCCAAGCTACATCAATTATAGATCACCACCCTCCAATGGAAAACCTAATATGATCTACAATCAAGAAGGATATGATGATTATAACCAATACCCTCCCCAAGATTACACTGCATATGGGTCACCACTCCTTTATGAACAATCAGAAATGACTTATTATTAGAGAGGGCACCACGAACCACAATTTCTTGACTTCCCTGGATTGAGCCTAAACCCACCCAACCCTGAACAAAACCATTTGGATCAGGTAAACCAGGTCCAAGATAGGGTGTTGGCTAACTTAAGGAACACCATTCAATCTTTAGAAGCTCAGCCAACACCCTGCATTGAAGAATTGGAGTCTTCGATTCAAATGATTGATGATCTTAATAAGTATTTATTGGATTGGTCCAAGATGTTAAAGATAAGGACTAGGGTGAGTTCTTACTTGGAAAATTGTCAAAATTGAGGATGAAATTTGTGATTGTTCTAGTTCAATCTTGGGATGATTCTCAGGATGAACCCACTTTAAGAGAGCCAATGTCAGAACCTGCTCAGGCACCTATAGGGGAGACACATTTTACAAGATTGGGGATGACCAGGTTGGTCTAGAGTGACCAATTGAGGATGAATTGATTTCTTCATCTGATATCCTTGAACTAGAGTACAAGGAAAAGTATGTCTCCATGGACCAGGCAATGATAGATGATTCTAAGACATATATAAATGTGGATTCAGAATTCTTTGATTTTGAAGGTGAAGAATCTTTATGTGAAGTCTCACCTGAGTTTGAGGAAGATAATTTTAGTGAGACAAACGGGCCTAGGGAGTATGATAAATCATTTGATGGCCCTATAACTGAAGATTGTGATCCTATTGGGGCTGACGTGGAAGATTTAGATCCTAAGTTAATGGATGATTTAATCAGTAACCTCGATCCTCACATACACCCTGTTGAGCATAATGATGATTCTGTTTTCGAGATTATCGGACCCAAGTCAATTCTGCTTTTGCCACAAATCTTGGACTTGGATACTTTAGATGGGATGAATAACATGCAGGAGGTCCCAGAATCTAGAATTATGATTATGAAGGATAGGAGCTAGGAAATGAAGATTTGGAAAGTCAATTCTGGGGGAAGCAGAAATTTGAGTCCAAGGATCCCTATAGAGTTGAAACCACTAACCTTTTATTAGGACTCTTATGACACTTTCAACTCTAAGGATGTCCAACCTAAGCACAATTTAACTCATTATCCTTTTGATACAAATTTTCTTGTTGTCCGACTTTTTGGACTTGGGTTGCACCCACACAAACTGCAGGCCTGGTCTTGCCTACTTAATAATCTTCGGTTCTTGGTAATTTTCATCTAGAACCTTAGAACCACCCAACTATGAGACATGGGTCTACATCACAATCTCATCCACATCTGTTGACATCTCCTTGTGGGTCATCAAATTGATCTTCTTATTTTGATTTTAACTTGCACCTATGAATTTTTTATTTTTTTCCATGTTTGTATAGTGTGCCTACTTAAAGCTAATAAACTTAGCATGTATGCAATCTGTTTTCATCTCAGAGTTGACCTATTAATCATGAAATTCAAGTGCTTTCTTCTCTACTCCGCACTTTTTTATGTCATTTTAATACAATGACATTGCATTAAATAGTCATGGGGGGTGGATATCCTTATCTAAATTATTTTGTTAGCTTCGTAGATTCTTTTTATTTTCTCTTTATTTGTATTTTTTAAAATTTAATTAGGAAAAGAGAATATGGGCATTAGAAATTTCTCAACTTTAGGAAATGATACAACCTAAACTCTTAGATTCTTCGGGTCTTAGGTCTTAATCAGCCTAGGTGTCCACTAAAATGTGGACTTGTTTCTCGACTCCTTGATATTCATAAATTCAATTCTAATTGATTAAATAAGTTGGGGTGATAAGTACAGGACTTATCAACCCACCCTTTGATTTGGGGAGACTTATAGTTTAAGTATCTACACACTATTTGTACTGACTCACTTTTCAGTGGTATTAACAGAAGTTGGGTAGCAAACGAACATTCTAGGGTGGTATGGTGATGAGACACTCACCATGATCTCTAATTACCCTTAATTAACTAGTCTTCCTAGTTAATTAGCTAAGGTTATGAACATTTAAGGGTTAATTATAGAATAAGGGATATTTAGTAAAGGACCCTAAAATAAGTTTAAAATGACATTTTATCATTCAATTAACATTATTAACAATTTAATTAATAATTGGACTCGAAATTCTATTAATCATTCCCTTAATTAATAAGGTAAGTAACTTAAACTTAATATAAAGCTAAGTATATAATAACTTAAGTAATTTTACTTAATCTAATAAATTAATCTAAAAAGGTCAAAAATGTAAATTCAAGGTGAAAACATAATATTTACCTTATTTACTAACATGTATAAAAAGTTGAAAATAATATAAGTTAAAATAAACCTTCAAAACCTGGGTTTACATTTTGGTCCTTAATATTCATTACAATTGGGTCCTTATTTCTCACACAGGTCCTTAATATTTATTACATTTAAGTCCCTTTTCCTCCTCCTTTTTCTTCAACTGAAGGAATGGCTGGGGGTAAAGAGTCATGCCACTGCATGATCACCTCCCTGCTGACATCAACCTTCTTTGTCCAAGCTCTTGCAATTTGCGCTCACCACCTCCTCTTGATCCACCGGTCTGGATTAATCGGAAATCCTATTTTTCAGTGGAAGATAACCTCACCGTCGTTGAAGACAATGCTGGAGGTTAAGCTCCTCAAGCTTCTTCTTCGACCAGACCCCGCCATTCTCTTCACCGCCAACTACTATAAATACCCCCTCACTCCTCGGATTTTACAAAAGTTGGCTCCCTTCCCTCTTCTAGCATTGCAGCTGACCAATAGGCTATTCGTCCAAAACTCTGGCAACTCTCCATTTCATTTTCTGACTTCCTCCATCCATTCTGATCAGCCGAGGAGATCCGCCATGGTCTGCCGCATCTCTAACACAGGCGTCAACCAAAGGAATCCTCTACTCCACCTCAAATCCGCCCGCCAGAGATCTTTCTTTCACCCTTTGATTTCATCATCCACTATGAACCTTCGGCAGAACCCTATTGACCTCTTCGTCTAGGTAACTGTACATTAAGAGTAGGAGTAGGAGTAGGTTAGCTTAGTTAGCTAGGTAGGTAGTTTAGGTAGGTAGATTAGATGTAATTTTAGAATTTCAGTGTTAATCTTCTCCGACTCCGACGAACTCCTTGAGCTCGCCAGAGCCTTAATTTCATCTTTTGAAATCGCTGTCCACCTTCCTTTAACTTCCATGATATTTCTAAATCACTTAATCACTTAATTGATCACCTAATCGCCTAATTCACACTCCACCTCTATCGACTACTGTCACTGTCCATGGTGATAGTAGTGGGCTTAGATCACCTTCATAGGGTCTTTCATCACCTATTCATCACTTATGGACCTTAATCGACACTATAATACATATAAATATCACATATAAATTAAACGCCCAATCTTAATTTAAGTTCCTGAGCTCGCTATCAATGGTAGCTCAAGAGCAGTAGATTCTACCACTGTCAAAACAAACGCAAATACAGTGGGATATATTTTTAGTAGATTCTAGGTTTTAGAATTAAGTATTCAGTTGGTGGCCAAACAAGTTTTGCAAAATTATGCTTCCTAGGTCAACTTTCGTTGGTGCCTACAACCTACTCGCAAGGGATGGAAGTCTCGAATCGAGCCCACGCATGAGGAACTGAAGTAACATGGTGGATAGGCTTGGTGATTTCTGACTAACTTCCCTTATTGTGCGAGGAGGTAAAAATTTATATAGTGACCTTATGTGTGATGTGCATATTGTCTTAGGTGTGCAACACACGTACGTGTTTTGAATTTTCAAATCTCACAAACAAGTCCTTTTGCACACAATTTCAAGTCACTGATTTTAAGATCCAACCTCTTAGCAGTCCCAATTTCGTAAAGTGACCACTGACTTAATTAGATTCAAAAGACTTTAGTGGTCTTAGATTTAAGTCCAATGCAAATGCATGACAGGTAATTGATACTCAAGAAAAGACGTACCTTGCTCCAGCTCTCTTCAATGCAGGGATGTATGCGATGCAATTAAGATAAACTAGATGCTGCTCATTTAATCCTAGATGGTCACCCTATAGATATGCAGCTTCTAGCAGGTAGTTCAAAATTTTTTTTTTATGATAATAAGCAAGCAAACCTAATCTAATTTAGCTAACTAACATACAGTTCAAACAATTCAAAGAAATCTATAATCTAAATAAAATGGGAATACACTCCCGAAAAGGCGCTCCAGCATACAAGAGCGATAAGAAATAAAAGCACTGGGAACACGTTTCCAAAAATGCCCAACATGGGTCCACAAGATAGAAATTAAGTTTTAATGTCTATCTAGTCTGATCTAAATTTAAAAAAAGCAAACAGGTCTTCAGTCGCTAATCCTCCTTCCACGCACCTGGGATTAAGGTCCACGTGCTCATGTTGCTACCCTCTAGGTGACATCAAATTCCACCAAAAATATTATCTCCGTCGTGCGCTCCTGTCACGTTCGTTCATTTTTGCACGCAAACAAAAACAAGATAAGCAATTTAGAACAGCTTCAAAAATAACATAAAGATAATATAAATTTTTTGAAAAAATTAATAAGCGTATTTCCTCCTCAGCAACAATGCCATTTGAAAGAGCGATCTTCGTTTTCGTTGAATTTTTAAACATAAAATGATGTGTCGTATATTGTCGCGTGGTAGAAATTTGCTTTTTCAAATGGGGGCTGTAATGGTTGATGGTGAAGGTGTTGGTGGCAAGTTGGTGAGGGTAACATGCATGCTGTCACCATGCACACCTGGAGTCGATGAAAGGTGAAGATCGCTTGAGCCACAATGCAAGCCTCTGACCACGGTGTACGCTACCTCCATGGTGGAGCGGATGAAGGAGAAGATCCTTACGCTAGGAAAGATGAGATCCTCAAGAAGGTCGGTCATGCCTTTTTAAAAACTTCTCCATCTATTTTTTCCTATGGCCGCAAACTTCTCCAACCACTCGACGAAGATCGTGAGTGGTTGGAACGGAAAGATAAGCTTTGGCCGTTCTTCATCAGACGTCTGATCCAAACTCTAGACATCTTAAAAAATGTAGTGTCAGCGAGTTCGTGCTGGCGGTTCTCAGATGTTCAATCTAAGCTCAGAACGTCTTATAGAAGTAAAAAAATGGACGTTTGAGCTCTTGCACCTAGCCTGCATCTATCAAATAGATTATGTTGCCATATCATATGTTATTAAATGTAAAATTAATGCATAAAATTATATGCAAACTAAGGTGAATAATTATACAACTCTTAATTAATTAACAACTAAGAATAACTAATTAGGGAGTACTTAGTCCAAATAATTTTTTTAAACAAACGAGAAATGCTATCAATGATGATAGCAGACCGGGAACATTTTATTTATGAATCTTTTAAAGAGAATTACAAGGAATCACTCCACTCCTTTACAAACCCCCAACACTCCCTAAAGATGTTCCCTACATTTATTGAGCCCCCTCTAAACAATCACTCATTACGAGCATGCCATACACTCCACATAACACCAGCCACATAACACCATGCCCTACTTAGTCCAAATAATGATCCACTAAAGTTGACTTATCAGAGACTAAGGGAGGAGAACGACTAGGAGAGGAGTCAAAACCTAAGTCTAAGGATTTAGAATAAAGCTCGGAAGGAAGATGATGAGATTGGGGGGTTTATCGAGGTTAGGGGACGTGAGACCACACCCGATGTTGGCCGGACGAATGTGGAGAAGATGAAGTTGAAGGAGAGGCAAGGGCGAGGAAGGAGTTGAATACAGCCATGCTTTGGCTGGCTATAGTTGTGAGGACAAAGGGAGAATGTTGGTGGTGCCAATTGAGAGTAAGCACACACGAAAGATGGAGGATAAAGAAGCTCTTCGGAGTTGGAGGTGCGGATAGCCGTGCATGAAGAATAGGGTGGAAACACAGTCAAACTTGACTGAATTGGACTTTGTAATGTGCAAAGGCTTATATAGAGGTAGAATTGGCCTCTAATTTTGAGGAATGCACGAGATTCCACACGATTTTTAGCAACTTGAACTCATGGAAATTGTGCGTTCATCACCAGCCTTGGGTGTGAATTCGATCTCATGAGTGCATTTAAATTGTAGAGAATCACTTCAAGATCTATCCCTCCAAGTTTGAAGGGATTTGATTGAGAGTCGAGCGAGAAATACGAGATTGAAAGAGGCAGATTTGGGTTTGGGAAGCTACTCTTTCCTTCTCTGTCATGAGGACCAACATGAAAGAAAAACTCAAAAGTTAGGGGTCAAATTATAATGAAGATGAAAAAGATAGGGCCTTATGTGTATTAAATAGAGAACTGTGGCCTATAATGCAAATTAGGTCAAGATGGATTCTGATTAGTCTCAAATTTTGTGGTTAACCTAATTTGAACCCAAGGAACGAAATGGTAATCTTAGATTTGAATTTTGACCAAGTTTGACTAGGAAATTTACGTAGAAGCCCAAAATAAAATAAATTCCTACTTAATTCTCTATTTCTTGTCAAAATGGGTTCCTTTGGTCAAAGAGACAATTCTAAACCCTTTCTAATATTTTTTAATGATTTTTAAAAGGTTTAGATCACATTTGTTTTCACCAGAATTCATTTAATTGAAGTAAGGCTGTAATTAGGTTTTTCATTATTAAAATAATCCTCAGAATGCATAAAACCCTGATTCAGTCAGCTCAAGCCCACTTCTTGAGAAATTAAGCTCATTTAACCTTGGATTAAGCCCTGATTAACCACTTAGCTATTTTGTAATTTTGATTACTCATTAAACAACAGAATTAACCTAATTTCCTATCTTGTTCTCATATTTAGTTCATAATGGAATTACGACCCTCTGACGAATAATAAGGAGCATTTATTACTGTAGTTAAGCTGAATTAGGCTTATTAACACTAATGGTGGTGCTACCATCATTAAGTTAAAATCACACCTAGTTCCTTGGATTTTTGCATTCGCATTATGGTATTAGGCTACATTTAGCCATTTACATGCATTTACGGTTTAGGCATGCATTATTAGTTTTCTCATCATTTTATGTATTGATACATGTCATTTATTTTGTCAGTGACGAGGACACAGTAGAAATTAACTAAACCCTGACATTGTGAAAGGCAGAAAGACAAGAAGAAGAAGATAGAAGTCTCAGCTAGCTGATCCTAGCTCATTTCAACTAGATCCTAGCTCATCTCAGCTGGATCCAGTTCATCTTCAGCTCCTAGCTCATGGAAACTCAATTCCATGGAGATTAGCTACTAGTCTTAAACTAGTTAGCTAAGCTAGTTGAAGACTCATCAACCAGCTGAATTCTAGTTCAGGACAGCTCATCTCCAGCTCAAGAAGCTCAACTCATCCCAACTCCTTCAAACTTAGCTACAAGTTGAGAACTAGTTAGCTAAGTTAGCTAAGGAGTCTTCAGGAAGCTTAGCCCTAGCTCACCTTAGCTCTAGACAAGCTAAAGTTAACTCTATTCAGCTAAACCCTACTTAGCCTAACCACCAACAAAGAACTAGCTAGCTATGCTAGTTCCTAAGTTCACAGGCAACTCTTCATCAACTTCTAGCAACTCCATGCAAGCTTAGACCAGCTCAAAATAGCTCCACCAAACTATTCCTAGCTTTTACCATCCGCTAGCTAGTTGAGTTAGCTCCACCTAGCTTCCTACTCTACTCACCTCCACCAAAAAGTGGTGCCACCTTTTTCCCTCCAAAAATCACATAACTACCACCAAAGGCGCCTCTTAATTTCCCTCCCATTTTCCCCCTAAAAGCACCCATGCACCCCTTCATTTCCCTCCAAAAATACCATAACCACCACCCTCCTACACTTCTATATAATACTCCCACAACCACCACCTTAGAACCATTCTTGGCTACAAATTCTTCTACCTATATTCATCTACATAGCTGACCAAGGAAGGAGGAATTTGGAGGAGACTAAGGAGGCTATCTTGCCTCCTTAGCAACTACCTTCTTCTTCCCCCTTCCTTAGTTCCATGCCAAGGAGCATTTACCCTAAGAGAACAACTGATAAATGCCAGTTTATCATCACTCTCATGTCCTAAAACAAACTTAGCTCTTAGGATTTTAATTTCTTAAATGGGCTTTTGGGCTACATTTAGGCATCAATTAGGTTAGGCATGCATTGCATTTTTTATTATGTTTTTGATACGTTTGTCTGAATGTTAGGGACAAACAAATTGATAGATCCCTAAAACCCTAGCACTCATGAAGGCAACCGGTGAAGAGGAAGCTCATTTCAACTGGGACTCAGCCAATTCCAACTCATCATAGCTAGATACAAGCTCACTTAGGTTAGAGTTATCTCCATTAAGCGCCATTCAACTCATCTTAGCTAATTGGTAGCTCAGAGTAGATCATCTTAGCTCACCCTAGCTCAAGTCAGCTCTGATCCTGCTCAACTTATTTGAGTCTAGCTCAACTTAGCTCCATTTAGTTCACTGAGAGCTCTAGCTAGCTCAACTAAGTTGACAAGAGTTCACCTCAGCTCAGAACTAGCTACTTCTAACTCTACTCAACTCAACTCAGCTGAAGATGACTTCAAACAACTTAGGCCTAGGGCACACTATGTGCGTATGTGTGGGTGTGTTCGGGGGTGCTTTTGGGTGGTCGACGGAGTGAATGGAGTGTGAGGGAAATGATCAATGAGGCATTGCGGAGGTTATAAGGTGGTTGGCAAGGTGGATGGAGTTGCAGAGCGATGGGGGTACCTCGCCGGAGGTATCGAGGTGATGGTGATCAGTGGCATCGAGGGTTGGTTTAGGGAAATAAAGAGAGTGGAGAAAAAGTAGAGGAAGGGAACTTAGCTAGGGTTTATGAGGCGAAGGGGAGATGAAGATGGCGTCGGGCGCGTACTGTTGATGCCGGAGATGAAGGCACTCAGAGAGAGACGGTCGGCGAGGATGAAGGGGAGACAAGGGTGTCGGTGGGTGCTGCGCAACGCGGACTAATGTAAGGAAGAAGAACCTGCCACTGGTATTGTGGTCAGGCAACGAGGGAGAGCAAGGAAGGTCGCCGGAGCTTGACGAGCGAATCGGCCAGAGGAGGAGAGAAGAATTTGAGGGCGGTCTCCGATCGAATTCAAGCTTAGAGGAGTCAAGGCGAACTGGGCTCCTTTAAATAAAGCCCTGGAGGTCGGTTAAGGCTTGGGAAGCAAGCTTCCCAAGCAAGGAAGGCTCGTCGGAGTTGGAATCCATTGGGATACCCATGCCTCTCATGCGTTCGCATGAGAGATTGGGAAAGAATCTTGGATCATGGATGGGTTCAGATTGGAGGCATTTTCTTAAAGAATCTCCCTTCCAATTTTGGAGGAGATCCTCTAAGCAATCAGGGTGAAACCACCTTCCAAAGCTCGTCGGAGTAGGATTCCGCCACTATAATGGCGGATGGACATAATTGCGAAAATGATGAAGTTAGGGGGCCTTTGCAAAGGTTTTTGAAAGATAGGGGTACAAATGTAATTGTGTTGGACCTTTTTGCAAACTAGGTCAAGGCAAATTCATCTTGGGTCCAAATTTTGGTACAAATCTAATTTTGACCTAAGGAATCCAATGATGAAGTTGGATTTTGGGTTTGACCATATTTGACTGAAAAATTTATGCAAAAACCCAATTCAAGGTAAATATCTGTCTGAGACCCCATTCTAGGTCAAGATGGGTTCCAATAGCCAAATTAAAGGTTCTAAACCCTAGAGAATAATTTTCTATAATTTTTAGAGGGTTTAGGTTAATTTATCCTGACCAGGATCTTGGTTAATCAAGTGGGCCTATTTTAGAATTTTAAGAAGTCATTTAATTCACAGCGTACACACAAATCCTTTTAAGTCAAATCCAACCCACTTTTTTCTTGTTAAGACCTTTTGACCTTTGCTTAGCCCTTGACAAAACCTATTGTTGTACTGTAATGGTAAAATTACAATTTTACCCCTTGTTTCTTGCTTTTCTCTCAGAAAGGTTATTCAGTGAATTAGGGCCTTCAGTTGGTTATGTAGGAGTTTTTATTCTCTTCATTGGGTCAACATAAGCTAGTTTGGGCTCATGATGGTGAGCCCATCATAACCCCATGCCTAGCTTTTGCTAGTCCCTTAGCAAAATTTTTAAGGTTTTAACTTTGATTCTAGGCCATGAGTTTCTTTGATGTTCAAAATTGTGATGTGTGCTTTCTTCTGTGGATTAGGTAAGAATTTCAATAGTACGCCTAGAGGTACTCAAGTACCAACCAAGATCTGGACCTGACCAGCTCTAGCCTCAGTCTATCGTGAAGGTTTTTAAGGCCCACAGGAACTTTCCTAAGGTTCATTGAACTCCGCGGTTAAAGCACCCGTACTTGTAACATATTTTAGCCTTGGTTCAATTTGCAGTGCATTTTTGTAAGAGAGAGACAGAGGAATTTTCTTTGTTTGGAGAGTTCTCGCTTTTTTATTTTTATTTCTAGCTTCGGATTGGCTTCTTAACACGGCCTGTATCAGATTCCTAGTCCTCATCATCAATCCTCGAAAGGTCCCTAGCAATCAATGCTTGGGGATAGCATCGCCCACGGCAACCCCCAAAACCCTGGCTTTTGAGATTTTGAGATAATCCCGCCGATGGCATTCTGTAGCTAAATCCAAACCTTGGCAATCGACATTTCATGATAATGCCTCCCATGGTATCTGAACCAGCACAAGGTGCTTACATGCCCCCGATAGGATATGTAGATATCCTAGGAGATAAGCACCGAGGAGACAATATGTTATTGCTCATCTTCAAATGGAATTTCCTGCCTCTCCACATTGGGAACTCATCCAAATCAATTTGTGTTGATCGGCCGCTCCTAATCTAGGAGACTTTTTCAGAACAATTTAAATGCATTTGCATGATTTTGATACTTATGCGCACTGAACCAGACTGTGTGTGGATTGGGTGCTTAGTGTTTACTTGAAAGCGAAATCGGGTTTGTAAATATTGCATTGCAGTATAGTTGAAATCACTTCAAAAAAATAAATGAAAATTTATTACTCGAAAAACTATGAATCCGAGGTCGAACACGGGGAGCAAATTGGGATTTAAAAAACTAAGAATACAACATCCAATTTGATAAAATGTGATGATCAATGATGAAGCAATAAAAATAGTTCCAATGTATCTAGAAGCTCAAAAATATGAATAGAGATGTAAAAATCAGATGCTTCTGCCTTGGGCTTTCTCCTCTTCTTCTTTCTTCTTTTTCTTTCTTTCCTCTGCGTGCTGGCCTTAGCTTCTCTTTCTTCTCTTCTTTCTCTAACTTCTTCCTTCTTCTTCTGATGTCTTCTTCTTCCTTGGCTTTGGTTCTTCCCTTGTCTGTGGCTTCTCTCTTTTGTCTTCTTCTTCCTTCCCTTGGCTTCTCTTCTTTCTTCAGCTTTCTTCTTCTTCAACCGTGCCTTCTCCTTCCTTAGCCTTTTTCGTTAGCATCCTCTGCAGCCTTCTCTTCAGTTCCCTTCTTCAGCTTCCTCTTCCTTCTTCCTTTACCTGTAAGCAAGTACAAAACCTACCCCTACCCTCCCCTGCGAACTCTCTCTCTTTTCTCTCTTAGGCTCACTCTCCCAGAACCTTTCTCTGGTAAATGGGTCGAGTCAACACACCCGGGACCAGGCGCACTAGCATGGCTGATGTGTGAGGGTGCACAATAATCGGGTCAGGCTGCCAGGTCCACGGAGCGTGGGCACGAACGAGGCGTGAGTGGCAAGGGGACCTCACCCCATGTCAGGAGGTGATAAGCCCCTGACACAATTACAACTTATACCGCTCTACCCACTCCAAAATGCTCGAGGTGGGACTAAAAGTCCCACCCACTTCCTTGTGCGCACCTGCAGGGGTCATGCTTAATTGCTGCTGCTGCAAATGCTTTGGCCCTTGATAGATGGCTGATGCTGTTCGCGGATGGTTTTTGGCAAGCGTAAAGCGTGTTTTGATATGAAAAAGCGTCGTAGTATAATGCGTAATATGATCAAACAAAAATCATTTCTAAAGATAACAAGACTTTGAGTCCCGATCGTTCGTCTTTGGGAGGCGTTTGTTTAGTTCTGAAATCGATCATTTATCGCTCTACTCATTGAGAATCGCATGGAAATTTTTTATTATTACATATTGAACTACGGCATGCTTAGTTGCAAAATATATATAAGTGAAAAATAGGCAACTTAAATCACACAGGAAAGATGGCAATCAATAAGTTCATGGTGATTTCAAACATAGAGATATGTATAAAAATATATCTTTTATTCATTCATTCAGAGAAGTGTTTGCAACATGGAATGTAGAGGAAAGCCTGTACATGAAAGCTTAAAAGCATAAACCTAGCTAACAAAAAATGATCGCATACAGGAATCTACAGGGGGATTTTGCATGCATCATTGGGGGAGAATAAGGACTACACTACTAAGCAATAAATGAAAGCAGTTAAACTATGAAGAGCTTAAGCTACTAATCTAAATCTAGCAGGCAAGAAGGGCATTTGGAGGTGGTCTCCGATGGCCTTTGAGTGGCTGAGAGGAGGGGCAGCCAATGGTGCTTAGGTCGGCCCTTGGAGAGAGGTCGAAGAAGTGATCCAGCATCTTGGCGTGGAGATGGTGGCCTTCATGGTGAAGCTCAACTTGTGGAGGTGGAGTGGAAATGGAAGTGGCTAGCCTAAGTGGAGGTGGATGTGAATGGAGACAAGTATGTTGATGAATGCCAAGGAAGTGAATGAATGCCAAGAAAGTGAATGAGTGCAAATGGCCACCCCTTAGGTGTTATTATAGACCTAAGGGAGTCTCTCTAGATAAGTATGGAACTCTCTAGAGTCCCATGAGTGGTCGGCCAAGAGAGAAAGAGGTGGTTTCTTAGATCCACCATTTGTGGATCTAAGAATTGAATGCCTCTTGGTTGCTAAATTTGGCAACCAAGAGTTGGTGCCTCTTCAAGAGAGTTCTAGAGAACTCTAGGTGTGTGGGAGTGCGTGAATGGGTGTGTGTGTGTGTGGTCATGCCCTAGGTGGCTAAGAGGTCTAGGTTAGGTCCTAAAGGGTTTGGGTAGGTGTATGCCTTGAATTAGGGTTGCAAACCCTAATTGCTAATGGGAAATTGCAATTAAACTTAACCCAAGTTTAATTGAATGAGTGTGAACCTAATTAAGAGTGAAATAACTCAATTAGGTTGGATTTAGGTCAATTGGACTCTCAATAAGTCCACTTGGACTTGTGTGGGTTAAGAGCTGAGTTCAATTGGACTAAATGAGTCCAATTGGCTTAGGTGATGGTAATTGACTTTGACCTAAGTTAATTGGGTTTGGTGAGGACCTAATTAGGTCCTTAGGAAGGTCTACAGGTGGTGTACTAGGGTTAGGATGCCTTAATTTAGGTTCCTATGGGGTTGGATTTGGGTCTAGGGAGCTAGAGATCCAAGATCGAGACTTGAATCTCAAAACAGGAACTGGAGAGCAATTCTAGACGTCCAAAAATAGGGTCAGACGTCTTATACTCAAAAATCAGAAGTACAGACTTCAATTCTGGACGTCCAATCTGAGTCAGGGAAATTCTAGGTTCTGTTTTGTGTATTCTGCAGAAATTGGACGTCCGACCAAATGTCTGGACGGCCAATAACACTGCAGAAGTGGGTTTAAGGTGTGCGGGAGTTGGCTAAGGGTTCTGGACGTCCTAAAATTCATCTATACTACCAGATAAAGGTTGGAATTAGGGTTTTAAGGTTTCCTATGGTGTGGTGACCTAATCTAAGGGTGGCTAAGGCTCAGGGAAGCCTCTAGGCTATCTTAGGGCTAGGATGGACCTAAGTTATTCACATTTTACTGCTTTATTTCTACTTAATAAGGTAGCATACCTTAACTCCCTTACATTATTATCTACTATATCTAATCTAAGTCTTCTGCTCCAACTCTACTGCAACACCCGTTATTCCTGATCCAGCTTCAAATCTAGCTTATTACCTGAAATTGACATAATGCACCTAATTAGCACATTATAGCATTATTTTATGCATAACTAAAAGAAAGCAGTAAAAATGCAAATAATGCTCATGCATGCATGAACTACCCAAACTTATGCTGAGTCCTAGCCTAATTTAGGTCAATTAAGACCTATGATTGCTGCGCAATCACCTGGGACTTGATCTCCTGATACCCGGAGGCTGCTTGTGGAGATAGCAAGCTTCTTCAGCCTGCTTCAATGGCGGATAGGGGTCAAAGCCTGTCAACACAAATGCAGCCTCACAGCCCTATCAAAACACTTAGAAAGCTTCGTCGTGACATGGCAAAGGTGGCTTGGGTGCTAGTGTGGTGCAAGATGGCCTAGGCATGCGTGCCTAGGTCAGTCTGTGGTCGTGAAGGTGGGTTTGTTCAAGGGCAGTGTATGGAGCATGTGGCAGTCGATGGAGAGGGGGAAGATGATCAGTGGAAGGTGGCAGAGCTTCTGAGGTAGTTGGTGAGGCATGTGGGTGCGTGGAGTGGTGGATGCACCTCACCGGAGGTCTACCGGAGGTGGAGAAAGTGGTGGTGGTCTGTGGTTGTCAAGGGGTGAAAATAGAAATAAAGAGGGGGAAAATGAAAAGTAGGGGAAGGGGACATATCTGAGAGTGGCAAAACGAAGGGGGAGGCAGAGGGGCAGACGGCATGTATCTGTCATCGAAGATGAAGGCCTTGAGATGGAGAGGCGGTGACGACGAGAGGGAGATAGACGCAGGCGCGGGTATGGTGCGACGTGGAAGGTGGAGATGACTCTACCACTGGTATGGTGGTAGAGCGACGAGAAGAGGGAGGAGTCGTCGAAGCTTACGAGCTTCTTGGCCAGAGGGGGGAAAGAGGAAGTTTGGGGAATTCTTCGACCAAAACAAGCTTGAAATGGTCGGGAGGATTTGGGGGCCTTTAAATAGTCGCCGACAGACAGCCTTGTGATTGGAAGGAAAGCTTCCAAGCACGGCAACCTCGCCGGACTTGGAAGGTCGAGAGATACCCATATCTCTCATGCGTTCGCATGAGAAATTGGGTGGGAATCAGAGCACATAATTGGGTTCACATGATCGGGAATTCCTCAGAGAATCTCCCTTTCAAATCTGAGAGAGATTCTCTGAGGAATCAAGGAGATATCCCTCTTGAATCCTCGTCGGAGTAGGATTCCTCCGCTATAATGGTAGAGGGACCTAATTGCAAAGAACGATGAGGAAGATAGGGGGTGTCTGCAAGGTTTTCGAAAGTTAGGGGCATAAAAGTAATTGGGTTGGACTATTTTGCAAAGTAGGTCAAGGTGAACTCCCCTTAGGTTTAAATTTTGGTATAAACCTAATTTGGACTCAAAGAATCCAATGGTGAAGTTGGATTTTAGGTTTGACCACGTTTGACTAGACATTTTGCACAAAAACCCAATTTAGGGCAAATGTTTGACTAGGACCCCTATTTAGGTCAAAATAGGTTATAAAAGCCAAATTCAAGGTTCTAAACCCTAGATGATATTTTTCCATGAATTTTAGAAGGTTTAGTTGAATTTTATTCTGACCAGAACCTTGTTAAAGTAAGTGGGTTTGTTTTAGGGTTACAAGAAATCATTTAATTCCCAGATCTCACATTAACCCTTTTCTTATTGAACCAACCCACTTTTTATCTTGATATGACCAATTGACCCATGTTTAACCCCTGAGAAATCCTGTTGTTGTACTGCAATGGTAAAATGTAGTTTTACCCTTTGTTTCTTGCTTTTCTTTCAAACCAGTTATTCCCTGAGTTAGGCCCTTCACTTGGTTATGTAGGAGCTTTTGTTATGTTTTCTAGGTCAAAATGAGCTAGTTAGGGCTCATGATGGTGTTCCCATCACTTAGGTTACCGAGTCCTGAAAACCAAAGGTCAGTTAAGGAGGTCAAATACTCCCTAAGCCTTAGACCTAATACTTAAGCTTCGCATTTTCCCCAACCTCTTGAGGACCATCCAGATCTTAGAGGATACTTGAATTTTTAACCCTAGGAGTCTAGCCTAAGAGGCCTAAGATCAGCGCTCCTGCTAATCTCTTTTGTGTTTCATTAGCACTTTTTTCCTTTCATTTTCTTTTTCTTGATATGATCTAGAACTCAGTTAGTTCCTTAATTTTTTACTAATGACTCTCTTTTCCTTTTTCTTTTCAACTTGTGCTCCTTTTTGACATTTTTCACTTTTCCCCTTTTTCTTGTCAAAATTTGTATGGCCTCAAAATTCTCTCTCAATTTTTTTTGTTCTTTTTCAAGAATTTTTTTCCTTTTTTTTTTGGTATTTTGGGAATATGTGATTTTTTCTATGAAACCTTTTCTTATGAGATGATTTTCATAGCATTTTGCACTACCATACCCCCTATGCCTACAATTTGCAATGTCCTCATTGTAAATGAGGTAGGTTCGAGTTCAGCTTAGATCATTCATTAGAACAGGTTCTGGGTGAGTGAACGAGTCGAGGTGACTGTTGCGGACAATTTCAAGCTTGGGCATGGGTACCTGAGGTGGGGTCGGCTGTTCTAATGGATGAACCCTAAAGTGCAATATGAATTCAGCATAGGAATGTCCAGAAAGGTTTCGGGATTTTGAAAAATGACGGGTTGCCTCCCGTTAAGCACTGAGTTTTACGCCATTGGCTAGGTGCAATGAGCTCAGGGAGAATGGAGGGTAAAGGATGTCTCAGCCAAATTTGTATCGGTAAGGTCAATGAACAGTTTGAGTTTCTGACCGTTCACAATGAAAGGTTCTGAATTGTGGCTGAGTGGACTGATTTCGATGGCTCCATTTCCAAAGATTCATCAAACGAGGTAAGGTCCGATCCATTTTGATCTTAGTGTTCCTGGGAATAGTTTGAGCTTGGCATTAAAGAGTAGGACTTTTTAACCAGGGTAGATCTTTCTAGATATATGCTTGTCATGAAAGGCTTTAACCTACTCTTTGTAAATTCATGAGTTCTCATATGCGTCGTGACATAATTAATCGATCTCGCTCATTTGAAGCTTTCTGTGGGTTCCTGCCTTAGAAAGATCTAGGTTGCAGGTCTGTACTGCCCAATAGGCTTTGTGCTCCAATTCGACGAGGAGGTGACATGCCTTCCCGTACACTAATCTGAAGGAGACATACCTAATTGGGTTTTGTGGGAGGTCCTATAAGCCCACAAAGCTTCCGGAAGTCGGGATGACCAGTCTTTCCTGTCAGGTTGAACAGTAACCTGGAGAATTTTCTTGATCTCCCAATTTGATAGCTCAGCTAGACCATTAGTTTGGGAGTGATAAGGAGTAGAGATTCGGTGTGACACCCCGTATTTGGTCATTAGTGACCTGAACTAAACATTAGTGAAATGGGTCCCTCCATCAGAGATTATCGCACGTGGAATCCCAAACCACAAAAAGATGTTCTGATGAATGAATTTGATAACCACCTTATGATAATTGGCTCAGGTCGGAATGGCTTCGATCCATTTGGACACATAGTCAACAGCGAGTAGAATGTACTCGAAGCCGTCCGAAACAGGAAAGGGTCCCATAAAATCAATCCCCCAGACGTCAAAGATTTCCCATACGAGAATTGGCTAGAAGGGCATCATATCACGGTGGCTCATGTTGCCTAAGGTCTAGCAACGAGTGCATACCCCACAGTGATTGTATGCGTCTTTGAAAATCGTAGGCCAGTAGAAGCCACACTGGAGGACTTTCGCTGCGATTTTATGACCTGAGTGTCCACCGCATGCCTGGTCATGGCAGAAGGACAATATGTCCTAAATTTCCACTCCCGAGACACATCGTCGAACGATTTGATCAGCACCGATGCGGAAAAGAAACAGGTCTTCCCAGAAGTAATACTTGGCATCAAAAAGAAATTTGTCCTTCTTGACCTTCGGCCAATCAGACGGGATCTGATGTGATGCCAGGTAGTTTACTAGATCAGCAAACCATGGAAGCCTTATACTGATAGTCAAAAGGTGATCATCAGAAAAATGTTCTGTAATGGGTCCGGAAGGGTCAATAACATCAGAAGGAAGGCGGGACAAGTGATCAGCTACTACATTCTATTTTCCCGCTTTGTCGCGAATCTCAAGGTCAAATTCTTGCAACAGCAAGATCCAATGGATTAGTCGAGGTTTCGTGTCCTTCTTCGCAAGGAGATGCCTCACAACTATGTGATCAGAGTAAATGATAACACGAGAACCCAGAAGATATGATCTGAACTTTTCCAAGGCGAATACTATGGCAAGTAGCTCTTTCTCAGTAACTGTGTAGTTACGTTGAGCCTTGTCAAGTGTCTTGCTAGCGTAGTAAATGACCACGAGTTTTCCGTCAATTTTCTGCCCAAGTACCACTCATACAGCGAAGTCAGATGCATCGCACATGATCTCAAAGAGTTGAGACCAATCAGGGCACTGTAGGATCGGAGCTTGAGTAACTTGATCACGTAGGATTTCAAATGCTTGAGTGCATTGCTTTGAGATTTTGAAAGGAACATCCTTAGATAGTAGATTGGTCAAGGGGTGTGCGATCTTTAACAAAATCAGTAATGAATCGACAGTAAAAATCGACGTACCCTAGGAAAGATCGGATGTCCTTAATCGAGCAAGGCATAGGGAGTTTGGAAATCAGATTTACCTTGGCTCAATCGACCTGGATGCCTTTTTTTGATATCAGATGTCTCATGACAATTCCTTCAAGCACCATGAAATGGCTCTTTTCCCAAGAAAGAACCAGATTCACGTCAATGCACCGCCTGAGGATCTGGACCAAGTACAGGAGGCAATCGTCAAATGATTCGCCAAATACTGAAAAGTCATCCATGAAGACTTCCAAATAATCTCCTACCATATCTGAGAATATGGCAAGCATGCACTGCTGAAAAGTAGTGGGTGAACTGCAGAGACCGAACGGCATCCTTCGGAACGCGTATGTCCCGAAGGGGCAGGTGAAAGTGGTCTTTTCTTGATCCTCAGGATGGATTGCAACATGGTTATAACCAGAGTACCCATCCAAAAAGCAGAAGAACCTATTTCCCATTAGTTTCTCGATGATCTGATCAATAAACGGTAGTGGGAAATGATCCTTCTTTGTGGAGGTATTGAGTCTTCTGTAATCAACGCAGACTCTCCACGAATTCGCCACACGGGTCGATATGATTTCTCCGATTTCAGTCGTGATTACGGTGAGTCCTACCTTCTTAGGCACAACCTGGATTGGACTCACCCACCGACTGTCGAAGATCGGGTAGATGACCCCAGCATCTTACCACTTGATGATCTAAACCCTATAGAATAATTTTCTATGATTTTTAGAGGGTTTAGGTGAATTTTATCCTGACTAGGACCTTGGTTAATCAAGTGGGTCTGTTTTAGGGTTTCAAGAAGTCATTTAATTCACAAGGTACACACAAACCCTTTTCTATCAAATCCAACCCACTTTTTATCTTGTTAAGACCTTTTGACCTTTGTTTAGCCCTTGAGAAAATCTGTTGTTGTACTGTAATGGTAAAATTACAGTTTTACCCCTTATTTCTTACTTTTCTCTCAAAAAGGTTATTCAGTGAATTAGGATCTTCAGTTGGTTATGTAGGAGCTTTTATTCTCTTCATTAGGTCAACATGAGCTAGTTAGGGCTCATGATGGTGTTCCCATCAATGTCCCAAAAAATGAAAATGTTTCCACTCTTTAGGATAACTTTAGAAATAACTCTTCCAACTTTTATAATCCTACTTGGAGGAATAACCCTAATTTTTCCCAGAAAAATATCAATCAAATTTCGCATTTTCAAAATCAAACGGGGAATTTGGCAAAAACCAACCTTCGCAGGCTGATAATAATAATCAATTAATGAAAATCCTGTAAGGAATGCAACAGCAAGTGAATGACATTATCGATGCCATTTCTAATTTACAAAATCAAATCGCGGTAATGCCGATCAAAGGTCAATGGGAAATTTATCCTCCCAACCTGTTTGAAACCTTAGAAATCAGCAAATCAATTTCAAAGTGGAAATGATCCAGGTCAATAAGGTCAACAACCAATAAATCCTACACCTCAATTCCCACCTAATTTTCAAAACCCACAACAAAATCAATGTTTTCCAAAGCAAAATAACCACACTGCCAATGTAGTCACATTAAGAAGTGGAAAAACTACACATAATGCGGAACCCTTACGGGAAAATAAATCGAATCAAGAGCATTTTTTTCCCACCTCCGTTCACTCTTAGGAAAATCAAGCCAACAAAAACACAACACCTTTCCCATAGGCATTGCACTCTAAGAAGAAACCTAGAAAAACTAAGCCAACTAAAGAAAAATTACACGTATTATTTGGCTAAATGGAAATTAACATCCCTCTCCTAGACGCAATTAAATACGTACCTGCCTACACAGTTTTTGAAAGAAATTTATACACCAAAAAGGCAACCTAAAAATCTAGAAAAGGTTATCATTTTTGAGATGGTTAGCTTTGTTGTTCAGAGCGAGCTGCCCCACAAGAGAAAGGACCCGGGTGGTGCACTAATATCTGTTGTCATTAACGACACAACTGTTGATTGTGCCCTCATAGACCTAGGTGCATCAATAAATCTCATCCCTACCATCCTTTTTGATGAATTTCAGTTCAGTGAACTCAAACCAATGGACACCCATCAACTTGCTAACCGATATGTTATTCACCCACAAGCGATCATAGAAGATGTCATTGTTCGAGTACAAAATTGCCTCTTCATTGTGGACTTTTTAGTCCTCAACATTGATGTACCCGAAGCATTAAAGAATGACCTATTATTCTTGGAAGACCTTTCCTCACCACCACTAAAGCCAACATAAATTGCAATTCTGGTAAAATGGACATCACTTGCGGTGGCGAGACACTTTAGATATTTTTAGGGCTTCCAAAAGGTTCCACGAGTCAGATTTCTTCGATGACTCAGACTCTGAAACCTCCAATCTTGTTAAGGAAATGATTTCTATAAATACATGTTCTGCAATAAATGCTTCTCCTGAATCGTCTAACCCACCCCAACCCACCACACCGGATTTCACGCTAACTTCTAACCCTATTTCAAAACCCAACCTACAATTAGATTTGAAACCTTTTTCGGATTCCTTAAAATACGTATTTTTGGACCCCAACGATACAAAACCCCCTATTATTAATTCCAAACCATAGGGGTTACAAGAGGAAAAACTACTCCAAGTACTAAATAAATATCAACAAGCAATCAGTTGGACTTTAAGTGATTTAAAAGGCATCAACGTGTCCTTTTACACTCATCGCATTTATCTTGAGGAAGATTATAGACCTTCCTGCCAACCTCAACATCGTTTAAACCTAAATATGTACGAGGTCATAAAATGGGAAATAATTAAATGTTTTGATATGGGAATTATTTACCCTATCTCTGACAGCCAGTGGGCCAGACCCACACAAGTTGTACCCAAGAAAGCTGGCCTCACTATTATTACTACTGATAAGGGTGAAGAAATTCCTACTAGGACTGCTTCTTCATGGTGTGCCTGTATTGATTATAGAAAATTAAATACTACCACCAAGAAAGATCATTTTCCGCTCCCATTTATTGATCAAATTTTGGAGCGGCTAGTCAGACAAGATTATTATTGTTTCCTTGATGGATATTTCAACTATAATCAAGTCGCAATCCACCTTGAGGACTAGGAAAAGACCACTTTCACCTGTGCCTTCGAAACCTTTGCTTTTCGAAGAATGCCTCTTGGATTGTGTAATGCACCCGCGACATTTCAACGATGCATGTTAGCAATCTTTTCTGAGTTGGTAGGTGATTTCCTAAAGGTCTTCATGGATAATTTTTCCATTTTTGGCAATTCTTTTGATCACTATCTTTGGAATTTAGAAAGAACTCTCCAAAAATGTATTGAGGTTAACCTGGTTCTCAGTTGGGAGAAGAGCCATTTCATGGTTCAAGAAGGTATTGTCCTGGGCCATGTTATTTCTGGTAAGGGAATCTTTGTAGACAAAGCTAAAGTTGATACAATCTCCAAACTTCCCCTGCCCAGTTCACTGAAACAAATACGATCTTTTCTAGGGCATGTAGGATTCTACCGACGATTCATAAAAGATTTCTCTAGAATTTCTTGATCTTTAGCCACCTTTTAACTAACCAACCTTTTGATTTTGATCATGATTGCTTAGAGAGTTTTAATATTTTAAAACAGGCGATTACTAAGGCATCGATTCTGCAAGCTTCTGACTGGGCTCATCCTTTTGAGATTATAACAAATACCTCAGATTTTGCAGTAGGAACCATCCTAGGGCAACGAATTGACAAGAAACCCATCGTGATTTATTACGCTAGTAAAACACTTGATGAAACACGATAGAATTATACGTTACCGAAAAAGAACTTGCGATCGTTTCTGCCCTCAAAAAATTTTGTTCATATTTGTTAAGGTCGTACATCACAATATACACTGATCACTTAGCCTTGAAATATTTGTTGAATAAGAAGGATGCAAAACCCACCTAATTAGATGGATTTTATTGTTATAAGAATTTGACTCGAAAATCAAAGATCAAGCGAGTTCGCAAAATGTCGTGGTTGATCACCTTCCAAGACTTAACACTGGTGATGTTTTGACCCAAACAGCCATTTTTCTGGACGAAACGCTCCTAACATTAAAATCCATCCCTTGGTATGCTGACTATGCAAATTATCTCGCCACTGGACGATTCCCTTCTGACTGGCCTAAACACAAAAGGGAAAAGTTCTTTGCTGAGATTAAATATTACTTTTAGGAGGACTCCGATCTATTCTGTATTTGTTCTAACCCATTCATTAGGTAGTGCGTTCCCGATTCAGAAACACATGATATTCTAAACCACTGCCACTCAATGGCTTGTAGCGAACATTTTTTTGGGAAGAAAACAACGGCCAAGGTATTAAATGCCTGATTTTATTGGCCTAGCATACACA
This sequence comes from Thalassia testudinum, assembly GCA_037157565.1. Classification (NCBI taxonomy): domain Eukaryota; kingdom Viridiplantae; phylum Streptophyta; class Magnoliopsida; order Alismatales; family Hydrocharitaceae; genus Thalassia; species Thalassia testudinum. Next base: position 120,609,099 of record JAZHRO010000014.1, on the reverse strand, counting down.
AAGATGCTCATGAATTTTCTCGGTCCTATGTGCATTGCTAGAGCATCAGCAACATGAACTCTAAGAATATGATGCCCCTTAACCCAATTTTGGAAGTTGAAATTTTTGATGTAAGGGGCAACAATTTCATGGGACTGTTTATCATCTCTTTTGGGTACTAGTACATTTTAGTCGCTGTCGACTATGTTTTGAATGGATCAAAGTAGTACCCACATGCACTAATAACCATCGAGTCATTGTGGATTTCATAAAGAAAAATATTTTTTCGCATTTCGGTGTTCCTAAGGACATAATTAGTGATGGAGGCTTACATTTCACACATTCGCAGTTTCGTCAACTTCTTGCTAAATATGGGGTGAATCATAAAATCTCCACACCTTACTACCCTCAAATTAATGGGCAAGCTAAAGTCTCCAACCGGGAGATTAAAAATATTTTGCAAAAGATGGTTAAGCCCGACCGAAAAGATTGGTTGCTAAAACTTGACGATGCATTATGTGCTTATCGTACGACATTCAAAACCTCCATTGGTATGTCACCGTTTCGCCTTATTTTTGACAAGGCATGTCATCTCCCGATTGAACTAGAACATAGGGCTTACTGGGCGATAAAAGAATTCAATTACAATTTGGATGTAGCCGGTAAACACAGAAGTTACAATTAACTGAACTCGAAGAACTTCGCAACTTGGCTTATGGAAATGCATCCATTTACAAAGACCAAACCAAGAAATTTCATGATAAATTCATTGTTCGAAAAACTTTTGAACCTAAACACATATGGCTTTTTGATGCGAGGTTGCAAATATTTCTTGGTAAATTAAAATCTAAATGGACCGATCCTTACATTGTAATTCAAACCTATCCCCACGGTACCATTGAAATTTTGGATCCTAAAGACAACAATATCTTCAAAGTCAACGACCAATGGCTTAAGCCCTTTCTTGATCACAACCTAAATGCGCAATCCGATTCTCAAGATCTCCACGACTTACCCAATATTTAGTGACTTCACGCCCAGCTGAATGGCGTAAAAGAGAGCACTGGATGGGAGGTAACTCATCGTTTTTCCTACTTTTCATTTTTACTTTCTTCAAAGGTTTTGTCTATCTTGATTTTGATTGCCTCCATCAAGGTAATCCCTTTTCCCTTCCAATTGCATGAGGGCATGCCACATCTTAAGCATGGGGGGGGTATTTTTAAATTTTGACTATCAAATTAGGATTTTCAAAACCCAAAAATAGGCAATTTTCTTGTTTAATTTTCTTCTTGGATACCCAAAAAAATAAAAAACGTTGAAAACATTTTGAGAAATCTTTGAAATCAGGACTAAGGTTGAGAAATCATTCCAAGGCACAATGAGATTTAATCTTTAACAAACTAGGGATTAAGAAGCAAATCCAAATATTAGAATTTATGGGTTTACTTTTAGACTAGATCAAGTATCCATCCCTAAAATTACACCTAACCTCCTATTGATTCGGGTGACTTAATCTTCTTTTGCAACTTCGAAATTACATGGCTTAGTTTTCGACCAAAAACTTGTGTCCCTTGCAAAATTCTTATGTCAAATTTCACACACAGCTAACACTTAAAAACAATTAGAAAAGAATTAGAAAAAGAATCCCTTGTTTAGTCTCACTAAAAGTCTGAAGCTGATCATTGGTTTGAGTTTCCATTGCCGAGGAGGAGAATGCCTCCTTTAAGGACACAATGTCAACATGTTACCTGGTCGGGCGAGTTTTGCGTGTTAGAAATCAGGGTTACAAGTAACCCGTCATCGTAGTTGCAAAACACGTCGATCAGATAAAATTTATACCGAAACTCCAAGGGAGTCTTGGGTCAAACACAGGGAGGCAACATTTACTTTACATGAAAATCATGCTTCGATTCATTTCTTTTTGGTATTTTAGGGTTTTGTTATTTTTTTATATTTTTGTAAGAAAACAAGCAAATGAATCACAAGATAGAGATGTGGAACAAATCTGATATATACTACTTCTAATGTCAATTACAATAAACTATGAAAGCATAAAAAGAGAGGGAGGTGAGAGGAAATCTCCCGAATCGACTGTTCGGTGAGACAACAGTGCCTGGTGGAAGCTCAGACGAAGGAGGTGAGGAGCGGGACGACGGAGGTGAGATGTAGGAGGACGTCGGGTCGAGGAAAGCTTCGACATGGCTCCGTAATGGAGGTGAAAAGATGGAGATGATCTGCTACCAGAATGGAGGTGGGAGGACAGCTCCAATGCAACCTATGAAGGGGAATGGGAAGTTGGAGGAGTATTTGCTGGGGCAGAGGTTCACTACACTAATAGGAGACTTGGGAGCTTGAGAACAAGCTCTAATGGAGCGTTGGTAGGCTTGCTAGAGCTTGGGAGTAGGTGGGAGTAGAATAGGTAGAGATGGCTTGGAAGGGAGGGGGTGTAGGTCCTTTTATAGTGGAGAAGAGGCTAAAAATGGATAAAGGAACTTTAGCACCTCCAAACCGTCACTGGAAACGTTGCTATAGATAGCTCATATCCGCTCACACCCTTAGCTGGCTCTGCTAGCTTGCAATGAAGTAGCGACGGTTGTAAGCGTCGCTGTAGGTCAGCCCAGCTGTCGCTGAAAGCTAGCCCCAACCGTGCTTGCACCCATGCTGCGCTACCTTACCTATCACACGTGTTGATCGCGCGTCACCCTACTGTGTGTGCTCTGCCATGCACTGGCGTGCACGTGCACGCGCGCACTGCACTGCCGCTGCTGATGCATGCGGCTGATTTGAGATTGGGAGGGGGCTGCAGGGATTCGAACCCACGCCCCTTGTGAACCACCATGTCAGCCAATGCACCACGTTGACCTTTTTGTCGCGAGGAGAGTTTGGTGCAGACGCTTCCCAGCCATTGTATCTTGATCCAACAGCTAGGATTCAAGGGCGCGGATGATGAAGGGAGTGGACAGTGGCTGCTAGCCAATGGTGGGCGGTCTGGATGGCGCCACGTGGAGCCATCTAGGCCGTCCATCTTTTTCTTCTTGTAGAGGGTACCACGATGCTCAAATCGAGATAATTCCCGTGATGCTGAACTGCGATCGTTGCTCCGGATCCATCCATACGGTTGGATTTTCCATCAGAAACTCATATGGATGTCGCATTGCCCCCCTGGCCATATAAAATGAAGGAATTAATATACAAAACATACAACAATCATAAATGCCATGCAATGGATGTTATGCAATATTTATAACATGATATGCAATGCTAAGCCTAGGAAGTATCATAAATATGCAATTTATCATGAATTTATGTGTGTTCATCATTACCACCTCGACGTTGCTCAGTATCTATATTTCATACCTTTAGACGGAGCATTAAGGTGCATTATTGCAGCTCAAGTGTCTTAGACGATGCTTTACCTACAGTGTCGGAGCAAGAGCTTAAGTTTGCTTGGAGCACCTCTTTACACAGCATTGTGTTTTGGGGTTGTGACCTCCTAGGTAGTGTCATGGACAGTACTATCTCAACATACTGGCGCCAGAGCCCCCTCGAGGTTTGGTAACAGTAATGATAATCCCAACACATCTGTTATAAGATTAAGCTGAGAATAAGCATGGGGAAGACCGAAAAAAAATCCCATCAAAAACACAGCCCTAAATGTTGGCATTCACAAGCACTAACACAAGATTTTAAAAGATTGCAAGTTGCGAGTCAAATTCAAGAGGCAAAGAAATCTTAACTGCAAAATAATTTCAAGTCATTTGAATTGACAAGTAGTTAATTTGCGAATTTGTAAAGGATGCATAAATCCCGATGCTTTTAAGTTTTGGATCCAAAGATGGATCCCGACGTTTATCTTCAACAAATCTCGCACCCTTCATAATTTTTATCAACCAGAGTCCCGCAATCTCCTTTTCCTCAAAAGTTAAAAAAAAAAGGAAAAAAAAAGTCTTTCCCAAAAATCAGTTTTGCAGAAAAATTAAAGTTTTGCTAAGTGGCTAGGAAAAGATAAGCATGAGCATGTGATAAATGCTAGTTTATCATCATTCTTATGACCTAAAACAGATGTAGCTCTTAGGATTTTAACTCTGCAAATGGATTTTTGGGTTGCATTTTGGCATAACCTAGGATTAGGCATGCATTACATTCTTTTTGTATTTTTAACATCTTTACTTGAGGAAGTCCAGATCAGCTGAACCCTAGCTAGATCCAGTTCATCTCAACTGGATATTAGCTCACATTGGCTAAGTTTAGCTCCTTCCGGCTCCATTTAGCTAATCTTGGCTGGATGGTAGCTCAGGGTAGCTCATCTTAGCTCAACCTACCTTATCTCAGCTCAGATTCAGCTCAACTTAGTTGAGTCTAGCTCATCCTAGCTCTAGTCAGTTCACTGAGAGCTCTAGTTAACTTAGCTTAGTTGAATGGAGTTCAGTCTAGCTCCAGCTCATTCCAAGTCTAGCTCTACCCAGCTCCACTTAGCTTACAACAGCTGAACTTCCTCCAACTTAGCTACTACTTACCCACTTAGTAGTTAAGCTAGCTCGGGAGTTCTTATCAGAGACAATTCCATCACAACCCTAGCGTCAGCTAGGTTGAAACGAGCTCAACTACTCAAGCCTAGCTACTAGCATAAGAACTAGCTAGCTTAGCTAAGCAGTTGAGCTCCTCATGAAGACCTCCTCAACAGATTTAGCTCCAATGCAGCTCCAATACAGCTCCAGTCAGCTTTCCCTTAGCTCCTCTTCTCAAAACCCTAACTCCTCAACTACTATTCTACTAGTTAAGCTAGCTTAGCTAGCTTAGTTAAGCTCAAAACCTGCTCTACCTCCATGGCCATCCACCAACTACCAAAACCCTAACCTAACTCCATTCCAAAGTCCACCACCTAAGTAAGCTACCTACTCCACTCTTAGTTGGCGATACCAACCCCCATGCCCTTCACACCACCACCTCCAAAACCCACCAATGTCGGTGCCAACTTCCCCTTCTAGAAACCCCTCTCTTTGGTGCCAAAACACCCCCTATCCTAGCCTTACACCTACCCCCTAAACACATCTCAACCTTACACCTACTCTCCCTTCTAGAACCCCCTTACGATGGCACCAAACCATGGCACCTTTCCATGGTTGGCCCCAACTTAGGTGCCCCTTAGACACCCATAACTACCCCCCTTACACCTATTCATATGGCGCCAAACCTCCTTAACCCTAGGATCCCTAACTACCCACCTAGAACAAATCCTAACCATCCCTTTTGGCGCCTTTTTTTAAACCCAAAGATGGTGCCAACTCTAGCCTAACCAACCTTAACCATACACCTACAAACCCCTCCACTTGGCACCAACCATCCATGACCATAGATCACACAACCACCCTTCTAATAACCCATCCTAACCATCCATGCCACTCCACGCCAACCCTCCTCAACCCAACCTAAATTGGCACCAACCCCATCCAACCACACCTAGAGTTGGCACCATCTCTCCCAACACATCCCTACATTTGGCGCCAACCTATCCAAGCCCTCCGTCCATTAACCACCACTCTAACTCTTCATCCTAACCCTATATCATCTTCCACACCACTTAACCCAACCACCAACACCCTTGACCTATATAATGGCCCATAACCACCACCAAAAAGGCCATCCTTGGTTACATTGTACCCATACTCCACCCATATCCAATGTCCAAGGAGAGGAGAGAAGGAAGAAGATCAATGGGACACCCTATCTCCTTGGTGGCTTCAATTTCTTCATCTTGGGTCGCCACCAAACCAAGGAGGAAGGCCAAGTAAGGAGGACATCCTGAAGGTGGTCCACGCCACCTAAGGGAGAACTTCTTGGAGTGGAGATATTCCACACCATGAAAGAGGAGGCACACCCACCTAGGGCTTGCCAAGAAGTAAGAGAAGAGCCAGGCGCCAGGAGCAAGTTTCTTAAACCTAGGGGAAACCTAAGTTGGAGCGGAAGCTCTATAGCATCATCACCGTCTTCTTCATAAGCTTTCTTTTACATTTTCTCTATATTTTGAATAGTAGGTTAGTGTTTGATTATAGATGAAGATTACAAGTGGGAATTCCTTTCACTTGTGAGTTCTCCAACCCCATTATAAAACTTTTTCAATTAAGAAGCATTCCTCTACTATTCCTTTAAATAGCTTGTGTTGCTCTTTTGTTGTGTTTTGTTATATCCATTATTCAAACCATTTCTTTCTTGGAGTGAGTTGGATAAAACAAGACACTTGTTTTGTTTTCTTGTAATACAAATTTCGTCTCTCTCCGTATCATTTTGCCCATATTCAAAAACCTTAAAAATTACATATTTCAAAACCTTAAAAAAAAAGTTGATTTCCAAGGATCAAGCGAGAAATTTGGTTTAAAGCATTCCTACCTCTCTTGAGATGACCTAAATACTTTCCCAAGTACTCGGTGTTTACAAATTTAAAAGCGATCCAAATTGTGTATTACGACTTAAAAAAACCCTTCTTACAAATCACACTTTTTAGCGATCAGTTTTCATTCTCTTATCATGATCACACACCAACTTAAAGAAAATTAGCATTCACCAATTACAACTCGATTGCAATTATTGTGTGATACTTCAAATTTGCTTGAAGACTTAGCAAAGAGAAATCTTAAAAGAAAATTTAAGATTATCAAAACCCTAAAATCCATCCATTTAATCCTTGCTTGCAAAACCATTTTGTTTTGGCTTTGGGCATCACCTTCCCTCCCAATTCGCACATACATAAAAAGAAATAATTTAGGCAACTACTCCCCTAATGCCCTTCACAAATCCGTGCACTTCAAATATCCTAAGCCTCAATTAAAATTCGTAGCAAGTTGACCCTTAAGGAATTCATTCAACTTAGGCTTGTTATTTGTTGATTAAACTATTCTCAATTAACCTCAATTCCTTAACTTGACTTGGTTTTAGGCATAGGGGAAGTGTCAAATGATTGAGTGTGGGTTTGTACAAGCCCCCAGTGATATACTTCAAACATGCTTGGGTCCAATCTCCCCCTTGTAGCTTAATTAGGTTAATTGTAGGAAGGGTGGTCAATTGTTGATAACTTGGGAAACATATAACCAAGACATAGGCTTTCTCAAAAGTCAACCTTAGGATAGGATTAGAAATTTTGTTTGCTTGATTGCATACTTCTTTTCTCATCTCTTCCCTTCCCTCCTCCCATTCTTCCATAAGTGTACGCTTGGGTGATAAGTCTACATTATTTCATGTAAAAATGCCTATTATGTGGGTTCCATAGAAACTTAGGTGCATTATGATTTGTAAAAATTTCATTAATAGGGTAATCATGCACCTAGAAGGAGTCTAATTTACACATTTTATGGGTAGGGAACAAGGCAACACAAATTCGAACTTTAAATAAGAAATCCAACCATACGGATGAACTCAGAGCAATGATTATAGTCCAACGATGAAAGAATCAGCTCTATCGGAGCTTTATAGCACCTAATACAACGCAAAGAAGATGGATGGCCACGATGGTGCCACGTGTCTCCATCACAGCTGCCCACTACCTCTGCTACCCTCTCTTCTCAAAAGTCGCCTTTAATCATAGCCATTGGATCTTCATCCAACGACTGTGAGCACACGAGCAACAAACCAACTGTGACACACTAGAGCTCTTGGTGCAATGGATAAGGTGCTACCGCAAACCTGATGACGCACGTTCAAATCATGCCAGTGCCTCTCCTTACATCCCAATAAAAATTCAGTCATCCGATCTAGAGCCAATGCCTCAGATCTGATTGTACATGCCCCTTAGCATGGGCTCGCATGCCTCCAATGAAGATCCAATGGCTTCGAACACAGCACCCCTCGTGACTACAGGTCTTCAGCGCAAGTCACGCACTCGTGACCAAATCTCGACTGCGAGATCAAAGACCCACAGCCTCCATACTACCATGTGTCGAGCATGTAGAGCTCACGCAATCGGAGCGTGATCAGAGCCATCCATTTACAATCTAACGGTCCTTGTTTCTTCAGGTTATGTGGCGTGGTTTAGGGCCAAATATGACCATTTGACCTCATTTTTTGCACTATGAAAAGGTCATGGACCCCGTCCTTTTTCCTCATCCCTTCCTACTCCACTGCTCACCTCTCTAGAGCTTCAGAAGCACTTGTGAGCTCTGTTCTAGTATCCTAAGCCTTTAGGAAGCTCTACTAGAAGTAAAAATAATTTTTTTTCCACCTTCTCATCCCCCATTCATGGAGTTCCTGCTGGCCGTCCCCTCATCCCCATTCTAAGAAGCAGATCACGTCGCGAGGACACCCTGCCTCTCCTCCAACTTTGACCTCCATCTTCCAGGCACCATCTATGCAACTTATCCTCCAAGCAGCCGTCGAGAAGGATAACTTCTCTTCCCCTCGCTTTTTAATACTTTCTAGTTTAGATTTCAATTCGTACAGTAGTTCTATAGAAATTATTTTGTAATAAACATTTATGGAGATTTATATAGAAGTAATTTCTCTCTCTATCTCTCTATCTCTATTTATTTTTTTGCAAAGTAGAATATTTTTCTTGCTTAGTAGAGTAAAGTAGATCATCTAGATAATATTCCATCTGCTATTCTGCCTTATAAAACAAAACCAAAAAATTATATAGCCACAAAATGCCAAAAAGAAATAAAACTAACGTGGATTTCCTAAAAAATTAAACATCACCGCCCTGTGTTCGACCCAGGACTCACTTGAGTTTCGGTAAATTATTTGATCTCGGATTTTTCTGTGACTGCGATGACTCGAGTTTCTTTTTATGGAAACCCTAAATATTTTCACACGAATTTTCTGATGACTATTTTGGCACCATTGCCAGGGAGGTAATAAATTTTAATCCTTCCATGTTCTTCACTTTACATACGCATTTTCTATCCTCTCTTTTCTGTGATACACATTTTCTATCCTCTCTTTTCTGTGATTTACTTTCTCACTGGAACCCGATCCAGGAAACCAAAGAGCAGTAGATCAGAGTAAAGTGCAAGTTTGAAAAATCTATAAGTCCACCCCCACTTCCCTACCCATTAGATAATTTCGCCACTAAATAATTCAGTACTAACTTGACTTAGGTGTTTGCATAAACCTTAGGCTAGATTGTGTTGTTCACCACTTCACCCGCCTCACCCACTCTCTTATAAAAAAAAAAAAATTTCTCTGATTGTGGGATTAAGCTAAAAAATACACACTTTAAACACCCACACACTCAAGGCACATCATTTTTCTGATGCAATCACTTAAACCAGAATTCAGATTTGTGGACCCGATACATCGGCACTAACTATACAAATAAGTGAGTAGAATCTGATTAGGTTAACCACTCTTGTGTGCCTTATTAGTGGTGCATCAGACCACCTGTTTGATTTGTTTGAGCCGCACCACTTTAATTAAAATAGGCTCATTCAGTAGCTTGTCCAGTAGGATTCAAATTCTAGAACTAAACCATACACTCCATATTCTTTGTGATTTCTAAAGGAATATATCTATACCTTTATTTTCACAACTTGGTTTGCCTCATTAACTTGATTGAATCAACATAAATTTGGACCATAAAAGCTACTAAGCAAAATTTGAATCTTAAAATTCACTTCATCATTAATCATCTTTCTTGAAAACCCATGGTTGTGCACACACACACTCCTGAATTAATCATTAAGGGCACAACCTATTTAAGGGCCCATCACATTCCAAGAGCACTATTATCCTAGGCCTTAATTAAAACTAAGTAGACATTGGCCCTAAGGATTCATCTAGTCTGCTTTAGGGTATTCTCAATACCATAACCCAAATTAGAAACATCTACTTTTTCTAGAAGGTGTTAAGTTGGGGGGCATGATTATCAAATGACTTAACTAAGCAAGGGTTTGACACAATTAGCGGCCTTTGGGACACGCTCCCCTTGCTTCGCCAGCTCAACTTAACCAGCTTTTGGATTAAGGACAACACATAATTCATCTTGTGGTGAAGATTTATCTTGGAGCATAAGTCTTTAGGCTACCAAACTTAAGAACAGGCCTGTATTTTTATGCTACAGGGCTCCTTTCTTCCCCTCCTTCTGACTTCCTTCCAATGCATGCTTGGAAGAAAGTCACTGAATTTGAGATTTTAGACCACAATTGGAGCCATAGGTTGAGTTTTAGCCAAGCAAATCTCATGGCTGACCAACCACCACCTCCCCCACCTCCGAACCAACAGGAGCTGATTTTGAGGTAGCTAGACAAATTGCAGCAAATGCAAGAATGGTTCCAACGTATGAATGGTTAGGGCACTCGACTCTTAAAGGATTTCTATGATGCTTCAAACTACGAGGATCGTCTCGTTGTTATGATACCTGTAGGAGATGTAGAGATCAAGTCCTAAATACTAAGCCAGATCAAACACTTTCATTGGTGATGGTAACACCATCATCCATCATAACTAACTTAATTTAACCAAAATCTAGTTATAAATGCTCCTGAATAACCTTTAGATGATCATAATTCCATTCTAAACTGAATGCGAGAAGAAGACAGGAAATCCCATTAATTCTGTTATTTTAAGAAGGAAATCATTAATGCAGAATAAATGAAAGGTTAATTGATGGTCAAATGAACTTAAATTTTCAAGAAGTAGGCTCAAATTGACTGAAATAGTGTTTTCCGTGATTTGAAGATTATTTTATTAATAAAAACCCTAATTACAACTTTACTACAATTAAACAGGTTATGGTGGAAATAAATGTAATATAAACCTCCTAAAAATCATTAAAAAATATTACATAAGGTTTAGAACCTTCACTTTGACCATAGGAACCCATTTTGACAAAAAATAAAGACTTAAGCTAGAATTTACTTTATTTTGGGCTATAGTTTAAATTACTCAGTCAAACTACATCAAAACCAAAATCTGAGGTCACTACTAGATTCTTCGGATCAAAATTGGGTTAACCCCAAATTTTTAGTCCAATTAGAGTTCATCTTGATCTAGTTTGCATTTTAGTCTAGTTGCTTCTATTTATCATAGAATTACCCCTAGGTTTCTAATTTTTTTTACAACCAGGCCCCTAGCTTTTTATTTTCCTTACAGAATGTCCCCTACCTCCATCACCTCCTTCACCGCCATTCATGGCAACTGTAGAGGTTTGAAACCCATCACCGACGAGTTTCAATATGGGATTTGAAGGACCAAATCAAGATCAAATCCCACCAAATTTGGTGGGATTGATCTTAAGGGCATTCCACATCGATTGAACATCTTCTCGAGATCAATCATGTCTGGAATCATCTCCAGTGAGCTCCAACTTCGTAAGCGCAAAAGCTTGCCAAATCCTAAGCAAATTAGAGGATTCTTGGCTCATTTGGGCTTGGATCCTACTCTATATAAAGACCCTAACTTTTACAAGTCAAGGGTGTGCCCAATTTGACCGGAATTCCCTCTCTTCTTCCTCAATGCCCGTACATCTTGGAAGCACCACCGGAGCTCCCTATTCCCCTATTTTGCCCTCTGCCACGCATAATAGGAAGAGGGCTTTGCCCTCCCTCATGTCTATGAAGCTTCCCTCGAAGTTTCAGCCCTTATCTCTCCTTCCTCCTCTCCGGCTAATCCCGTCATCTTCCTCATCTCCGACGATCTTCGACAAGCCTCTCTCCTCTCCCTTTTTCCAAATTACCTTAGGGCTTCTCCCCTTCTTTCCTCCAATTAGATCTAAGGAGTTCTAGAACTCTATTCTTCAACTCCAGCTCCATCTTCGACACCAACTGCCACCGCCACACTCACTTTCATTGCCTCGCTTCCTCCGTGTTCCTCCAACTAAATAAGGTTGGGAAAAAGGTTCCCCACACCTCCACACACCTTTTCCCCAACACAATTTAACTTCACGTCGCCTCCACTATCACCCCCCACCACGGTCGTTGAAGCTCAATCAGAGCTTCTCTGATCGGCCACTACACACATCCAATCATCAAATCACCACCACCACTAGCTTCATCGTACTCAAGCGAAGCTTCCTAGGTATTTAACTAGGACTAGTAGCCCGTATTATTGGTTGTAGGTTCGTCACCATTGCTGCATCTTCTCTGTTGTCGTCGACCTTCATTCGGAGCACAATCAACAAGGGAATCAAGCTCCCTCTATGCGGAACAACTCGAGGAAGCTTCCTAGGCTGTTGAATTCGAGATCCAAATGGCCTTAAGCTTCCAATCAGGCAGCCAAACTTCCACACTGTACCTTGCGAAGACGGTTTCGTGGATAATCCCACATCAGAATAAGAAAGCCTATATTTGGGAATAAATTGAAACCCACCCCCAATCCCATAGCTAGGAAATAGGAGGTTAGGTTCCCATATCCTGCACAAGCCACACACACCCAAGTGGGTCTGGGCCAGATCTGGATCCAATTAGAGAAAAAAAGGGAAAAAGAAGTGATTGGTGTTGGGCCCAGAGAGGTGGGTCGATTTTCCTAGGCCAAGCTTCTATTTGACTTGGGCATTGTCTGTGTAGGCTCGTTGGGTTTGAATTCTTACTAAGTGTTGAGGCTTTACATAGCTAAAAACACCATTTTTTGGTTCAAACACTTAGCTTATTCTTTTTGGAGTTTGATATATTGCATTACATTGAATAAATATGTTCCTTTTGATGTCAATCTCTTGAGCTTCATTTTAATCACTTGATTAGTGGTTTGTATTGCGAATTAATTGCTCCTTGAGATGACCTCAAGCTCGCATTAGAGATACAAATTTAAGTGTTTTTGTTGCTTTAGTCGCTATACTACGACATGTATTTAAAATCCAAGTTCAGCATGTTAGCATTTTCGCACCATTACTGGGGAGCAACGTGCAATTTCACCACTATTCATATCATTTTTGTTGTCTGATTCTAATTTCTAACTTACTCTATTTGAATATTTCAAGGTGAATACACACTCAGGATCATCTACTCAAAGCAACCACACCAAGGGTAGGTTAGTCATTCTTCTCACCTCTCTCTATCATTTATTTGCTTTCTAGTATAGTTTTCTGTTTTCTATCTGTAGCAAACTCTCATTGAACATATATGTTGATTGTCTCTCTCTCTCTCTCTTATTATGTTAGAGTAGATTAGAATAGATAACAATTTGTTTGATATTCTATCTTATAAAAATACCAAAAAAAATCTCAAAAGATAAAAATAACAAAAACAAATAAAGTCAAAGCATAGTTTTCAAATCAAACTTTTTCCTTCCTGTGTTCGACCCTGGACTCAATGAGTTTCGGTTATAAATTTATTTGGTAGCGATATTTTGCGACTACGACGACAGGTTCTCCAAAATCCTGATTTTACTCGCGAAAAATACACTCACCATTTTGGCATCATTGTTGGTGAGGCAATGCTCTTTAGTTTTTCCATGTTTTCCACCTTAACTTTTTAGCTTCCTCTACTCCTTTCTTTATGTGATTACAGGTACCATTCTAAGGTGAGCCAAAGCGGAATAGATCTGAGTAAATTGCGGTTAAAAGGTTTTGTAAGTCTACCCCCACCACCCACCCATTAAATTTCATTTAGCCACACTAATAAACCAAACCCAAATCAACTTAGGTGCTTGCATAAACGCTAGGTTAGATCTTGGTTGTTTGATTGTCACTCCACCCAGCTCACCCTCACATATATTAAAAAAAAAAGGGCATTTGATTGTGGGATTTATTGAAAGTTACACACATTAATACCCACAACTCTTGACCTAAGGTCACCACTCTACATTGATTCTACCACTTAACTGGAATATGACCTGTGGATTTGGTACACCTTAACTCAACACACAAATAAGTGAGTAGAAAATTTGAATAGGTTAAACATTATTGTGTGCCTTAACTAAGTGGTGCAACAGGCCAATTGACTGAGCTATTTGGGCCACTCACTTATGATAAAACTGATTCATCAAGTAGCTTGCCAGTTAGGGCTCAATGTTTAGGAACTAACCAGGCACTCCACATTCTTTTTGAGTTTTAAAAGAATATATTATCACCAATTCTTGTAAAAACTTGGAGTGTTCTACTAAACCTGATTGAACGAACCTAAAGATTAAACCCTAAAAGCTACTAAGCAAGGTTAAACCCTACAAGACACATCATAAAATAACCTTGTTTGAAAACCCTAGTTGTGCACGCACATACATATCAACTGATCTGTAAGGGCACAACCCATCTAAAGGGCCCATGACATTCCAAGAGCACAATCATCCCAAGCCTAATTAAAACTGAGTAGACGTTGTCCTTAAGGATTGATTCGCTCTTCGGGACCTAGATTGAGATTCTTTTTTATTAATCTACTTATACTAGTCCATCTGATGTCTAGCTAGGGGAGTAGTGTCAAACAATCGCAGTTGGGGGTATCAAAGGAACCTGAGGCGAAAGCTAAGGGAAGTACCTTCTCCCCAATCCCTCCCTCTAACTAGTTGGATTGACTAGATAAAAGTAGACTAAATCATTTATAATCTTAAGACAGGTTTTGAGAGTCTATAGATCTTTAGGCTAACTCACCTAAGGATAGGTTTGATTGTTTGTATTAAATGGCTCCTTTCTCTTTTCCCTCCCGCTTCGCTATGTATCCTTCCACATCCTAAGCACAATTCCAATCCTACCCTCCTACCACCACTTAACCCCAAGATGATTACTATCCTGATCTGACTTATGACTACCCATCCATTAGTCGGGATAACTTTGATTGGGAATACAATTCCAGACCTCAATGTCTGAGGTCTAACCCTGTACAACAAGACTATGATTATTATCTTTCTTATGGCTACACAGATTATAGATCTGCACCCTTTGATGATCAACCTAACTCAATTTACAATCAAGAAGGATATGATGATTATAACTCCTACCCTCTCCAGGATTATACTGAATATAGGTCACCACCTCTCTTTGAACAACCCGAAATGACCTACTATCAGGGAGCACTCCAAGAACCTCAATTTCTTGACTCCCATAGATTTAACCCAAACCCACCCAACCCTGAAACGAACCATTAGGTTCAGGTGAACCAGGTTCAAGATAGGGTGTTGGCCAATTTGAGGAACACCATACAATCTTTGGAAACTCAACCAACATCCTGCACTAAAACATTGGTGCCTATGATCAAAATGATTGATGAGCTTAATAGTTCTTTATTGGATTGGCTCCAAGATGTTAAGGATAAGGGCTCGGGTGAGTTTTTCTTGGGAAATTATCAAGATTGAGGATGAAATTTGTGGTTGCCCTAGTCCAATCTTGGGATGATTCTCAGGATGAACCCCCTTTAGGAGAGCTAATGTCAGAAACCGCACAGGCACTTGTCGAGGGGGGACACATTTTATGAAATCGGGGATGACCAGGTTGGTCAAGAGCAACCCATTAAGGATGAACCGATTTTCTCACTCAAGATCCCCGAGCTAGGAAGCGAGGAAAAATATGTCTCCATGGACAAGGGAATGATAGATGATTTTGAGACATATAAATGAGGATCAAGAATTTTTTAATTCTGAGGGTGAGGAATCTCTTAGTGAGGTCTCACTTGAGCTTAAGTAAGATGATTTTAGTGAGACAAATGGGCCAAAGGAACTTGATCAATCATGTGATGGCCCTATAATTGAGGAATTTGATTCGGTTGGGGCTAACTTGGAGGATAAAAATTTTGATTTGATGGAAGATTCAATCAATAACCACATTCCTCAACCACACCTCGAAAGGATTAATTATGACTTTGATTTGGAAATCAATGAATCCAAGTCAATTCCGATTTAGCCACAATTGTTTGACTTGGATATCTTTGATGGGGTGTACAATGATCTGGAGGTCCCAAACACATTGATTTTAGAGGAGAGGAGTTTGGAAGTTAAATTATGGGAAGTGAATTCTAGGGGAAATAGAGTTCTTGATTTAAGGGTTCCTTTATGTCTGAAACCATCAACCTTTTACCAAGACCCCTATGATATCTTTGATTTTCAGGATGTGCAACCCAAGCTTGGAATAATTGATTATCCTTTTGAGTTGAAATCTAAAAGGACATTTGAACCTATTAAACCAGCACTACCCATTGTTTGACATTTTAGACTTGGGTTGCACACCACAAACCACAGGCCCGGCCCCGTAAACACAATAATCTTCGATTCTAGGTGATTTTAATCCAGAACCTTAGAACCACTCTACCCTGGGGCATGGGTCTACACCATAATCTGGTCCACATCTGCGGACACCTATTGGCAGGTCCTGAGATCAATCTTTTTATTTTGATTTTGACCTACAACTATGAATTTTTAATCTCTTCTTTGTTTGTATAATATCCCTAGCTGAAGGCAATAA
The DNA here is from genome assembly GCA_037157565.1 of Thalassia testudinum. Lineage (NCBI taxonomy): Eukaryota > Viridiplantae > Streptophyta > Magnoliopsida > Alismatales > Hydrocharitaceae > Thalassia > Thalassia testudinum. The sequence continues at coordinate 120,592,811 of JAZHRO010000014.1, read as the reverse complement.
ACTTAGCATGTGTGTATATTCCACTTTTTCTGTGGAGCCAATTAGATTTTCACGAAATTCAGGTGATACTCTACTTATTCCACCCTTTTCATGTCTTTATTTTTACAATGAGGACATTACATCATTTAGGGATGGGGATTGGATACTTAATCCTAAAAATATCTTGTTAGCTTCGTAGAATTTCTTTTATTAAATATATATATACATATATATATATACACACATATATATACATATATATATATATATAGAATTAGGAGAAGAGAATTAGGCATTAGGAGTTGTTAACTTTAGGAAATGATACTTTAGGACCTGAACAGTTAGACTCTTCAGGTATTCAAGCTTAATTAGCCTAGGTGTCCACTAAAATATACACCTGTTTCTCGGGTCCTCACCATGTTAATTTTATTTTAATTTGGCTAATAAATTTGGGTGATAAGTACACGGCTTATCAACCTATCCTTTGGATTGAGGGAACTTTAAGTCTAAAGCATCTACACATTATTTGCATTAACTCACTTTTAAGTGATTTTTATGGAAATTAGGTAGCTAATGAACTTTCTAGGGTAGTATGGCTGGCAAGTTGTCGTGGGTAACAACCCATTGGCCGATTGTCCAGAGCCCAGCTACATGACCATACTCTTTCTACTGCTTTTAGGTAGATCTTAGGTAAGGAAAGCCACCTACATACAAAAAGAGAAAATATATATATACTTAAGAAAAAAGAAGAAAATAAAAAAGGAAAAAAATAAATAAGCCACACTTCGCTGCACGAGTACGACTAGCAAGTTGTTGTAGGTAACAGCCCACTGGTCGGTTGTCCAGAGCCTAGATCACAAAAATGTATAAATAATTCCCAAAAAATTTGTGGAAGAAGCGAGGAAGTAGAATAAACCAAGGAGATATATACTGGGTATGCGCTTGTGTTGACCCCATAAAAAATTGAAAGTATGGAAAAAGCTACCGATCAGAAAGATAAACCTTGAGGCAGAATTTTTAGGTCACCTAGGGTCGTAGAAACTTGAAATCTATTTTAACGGCCACCTAATAGGTCTATCACTTTTCACAAGATGCTTAGACCTTAAAGTACTTTTCGAGTCTTAGGTGGGTTGGGTAGCCGTAGGAAGCTACCTCGAAACTCTTAACTCAAAAAATCCAAAAAATTAGAAAAAAAAAGAAAAGCAAAAAAATTGTATCTTCCCTTTTCAAAATAGGGTGAGGACTTGGGTGGTCTGCAATTTGGCAGGTGTTTACAGAGGGCGAGATCAACTTATAAAGAATAAATGATGTGTCGTAGTATAGTTGAAATCGCCTTGAAAACAAATAAGAATTTTATTACTCGAATGTTAAGTCTAAGGTCGAACACAAGGAGCAAATGAAATTCATACTAATCTCAATAATAGATGCAATTTGAACACTTAAATCTACTCAAAGCCTAATTCAAAATATAAAGTAGGAGTTTATGAATAATAAAATGTAGCAATGTTGAGAAATTGGACGTTTGATTATAGAATCAGACGTCTTAAAAAGGTATGCTTCTTCTCTTTCTCTTCTTTTCTTCTTTGGTTCTTCTTTCCTCCTCTGGCTCTCTTTCTCTTCTTTCTGCCTTCTTCTTGTCTTCTCTTCTTTCTCTGGTTCTTCTTTCTTCCTTCTTTTCTGCCTTAGCTTTTTCTGCCCTTAACTTCTTTCTTTCTCTGACTTCTCCCTCAGCTTCCTCTTTCTCTGGCTCTTCTTCTCTTCTTCTTCCTTTCTGCCTTTAGCTTTCTCTACCCTTAGCTTCTTCTTCTCTGACTTTCGTCTTTCTCCTTCAGCCATGCCTTCTTTCTTCTTTGACTTCTCTGCTACAGTGCCTTCTCCTTCCTTCCTTAGCATCCTTTGCAGCTTCTTCTACCTTAAGCCCTCAGCTCCTTCTTCTTTCTTCAATTTTGCCTTCAAATCCTCAACTTCCTCTGCGGTTCCTCTTGCCCTTAGCTTCTTCAGCTTCAGCTTTCTCTTCCTTCTTCCTTTCCTTGCACACAAGTGCAAAACCTACCCCTACCTGCCCCCGCGAACTCTATCTCTCTCTTTTCCCTCTTAGGCTCGCTCTCCCAGAGCCAATCGGGTATTCGGGTCAGGCAAACACACCCGAGTCCAGGCGACGTGGCGTGGGTGGAGCGCGAGGAGTGCAGGGTAAATGGGTCAGGCAAGCCAGGTCTGCGGAGTGGTGAGTTGCGGACGAGGCGAGTGGGCGAGGGGACCTCACCCCGTGTCAGGAGGCAAAGAGCCTCTGACACAAAAACAACTTATACCACACTCCGCGCTCAAAACTTTCCAAGGTGGGACTAAAAGTCCCACCTGCTTTGCTTGCTCCCGCAGGAGGATGCTTTGCTTAATTGCCGCGGCTTCAGTGCCCTCTTAAAGCCAATAACTGGCTGAATGTGTGCGCGAGGTGACTCCGCGTTGCCTGGACCTGGGAACCTAGAGTGCGGCAGCCTAGAGCGAAGGTTGCTTGCTTCTTTGAGCTGGCACTAATGGCGGCGGAGGTCCATTCCTGCTATCAAGTAACACAGCCTTGAGGCCTTATTAAACCACTCAAGAAGCTTTGCCGTGGCACGGCGAAGGTGTTGCAATAGGTGGCTGGGCATGGGGCAGCCTGGGCGTGCGTGCCTAGGTCGGTCTGTGGTTGTGGTGATGGGTCTATTTGAGGAGAGATTGTGGAGGTTATGGTGATCGATGGAGATGGGGAAAGTGATCAGTGGATGGTAGCGGTGCTTTTGAGGGGTCTGGCGAGGTGGATGGGTGTGTGGAGGTGACAGAGACACCTTGCCAGTGGTCTGTTGGAGGTGGAGAAGATGGTGGTGGTCTACGGTTGTCGAGGGGTTGAAAATAGAAATAAAGGAGGAAATGAAGAAAGGAGAGAAGGGAAGAGATTTAAGCTATTTTAAGGATGAAGGGAGGCGAGATGGAGGCTGGCAAGTACCTGTCGCCGTCGGAGATGAAGGTTCTAGTAGAGGGGTGACGGCGATGACAAGGGGGTATTTGGCACATGTGCAGGTATGGTGCGACGCGGAGGAAGGAGGTGGAGATGTCTCTACCACTGGTATTGTGGCAGAGCGACGAGAAGAGGGAGGAGATGTCGCCAAAGCTCGCTGGATGCTTGGCCGGAGGAGAAGAGACGAATTGGAGGGTGGTTCCCAGCCAAACCAAGTTGAGACTCATCGGCCGAGCCTGGGGCTTCTTTTATAGCCTCTTGCAGAGGGCCTTGTGCTTGGAAAGCAAGCCTCCAAGCATAGGTGTCCTCGCCGGAGTAGGATTGCGAAAACATACCCAAATCTCTCATGCATTCGCATGAGAGATTGGGTGGGAATTAAGGCTTAGGATTTGGTTCACACGATCGGGAATTCCTCAGAGAATCTCCCTTTCAAATTTGAGAGGGAATCTCTGAGGAATTAGGGAGAAATCCCCTATGGAATCCTCGTCAGAGTAGGACTCCTCCGTTGTAATGGCAGAGGGACCTAATTGCAAAAAGAATGTCTAGGAAGTTAAGGGGTATCCGTAAGGTTTTCAAAAGCTAGGGGTCTAGAAGTAATTGGGTTGGACTATTTTGCAAAGTAGGTTAAGGTGACCTCCCCTTAAATCCAAATTTTGGTATAAACCTAATTTGAACCTAAGAAATCCAATGGTGAAGTTGGATTTTATGTTTGACCATGTTTGACTAGGCATTTTATACAAAAATCCAATTTAAAGCAAATAATTAGCTAAGACTCCCATTTAGGTCAAAATAGGTTCCAAAGGCCAATTTGAAGGTTCTAAATCCTAGGGGATATTTTTCCATAAATTTTAGAGGGTTTAGGTGAATTTTATCCTGACCAGAACCTTGTTGAATTAAGTAGATCTATTTTAGGGTTCTAAGAAGTCATTTAATTCTCAGACTGCACATTAACCCATTTCTGATTGAACCAATCTACTTTTTATCTTGTTAAGACCAATTGACCTATGTTTAGCCCTTGAAAAATCCTGTTGATGTACTGTAATGGTAAAATTACAGTTTTACCCTTTGTTCCTTAGTTTCCTGTCAGAATAGTTATTCCTTGAATTAGGCCATTCTCTAAGTTATGTAGGAGCTTTTGTTCTCTTTTCTAGGTCAAAATGAGCTAGTTAGGGCTCATGATGGTGTTTCCATCATACCCCCATGCCTACCTTTAGCTAGTCCCTTAGCAAAATTTTAAGGTTTTAACTTCTATTCTGGACCATGAGTTTCTTTCACAATTTATGATGAGTGCTTTTTCTTTTTTCTTTTTGATTAGGTTAGAACGCCGACATTAGGGTTAGAGGTACTCGAGTACCAACCAAGATCTAGACCTGACCAGCTCTAGCCTCGATCCTCCGCGAAGGTTTTTAAGGCCTGCAGGAACTATCCTAAGGTTCGTTGGACTCCGCGGTTAAAGCACCTATGCATGAGACTTATTTTAGCCTTGGTTCAGTTTGCAGTGCATTTTTCGTAAGAGAGAGACAGAGGATTTATTTGTTTGGAGAGTTTTCTCTCTCTTTTCTTTTTATTTCTAGCTTCGGATTGGCTTCTCAACACGGTTTGTATTAGATTCCTCGTCCCCATCATCAATCCTCAAAGGTCACTGGCAATCGATGCTTCATGATAGCACCACCCATGGCAACCCCCAGAACCTTGGCTTTTGAGATTTCACGATAATCCTGCCCATGGCGATCTGTAGCCAAATCCAGACCCTGGCAATCGACATTCGTGATAATGTCACCCATGGTATCTGAACCAGCAGAGTGCTTACGTGCCCCCAGTAGGATATGTAAGTATCCTAGGAGACAAGCACCGAGAAGATGATATGCTGTTACGCATCTTTGAGGGGAATTTCCTGCCTCTCCGTGCTGGGAACTCGTCTAAATCAACTTGTGTTGATCGGCCGCTCCTAATCTAGGCAACTTTTTTTTTCCAGAACCTTTAAACGCTTTTGCGTGATTTTGATAGTTATGCGCATTGAATCAGACTATGTGTGGATTGAGGTGCTTAGGTTACCGAGTCCCGCAAACCAAAGGTTAGTTAACGAGGCCGAATACTTCCTAAGCCTTAGACCTAATACTTAAGCTTCGCATCTTCCCCAACCTCTTGAGAATTATACAGATCTTAGTGGATACTTGAATGTTTAAGCCTAAGAGTCTAGCCCAAAAGGCCCAAGATCAGTGTTCCTACTAATCTCTTTTGTGTCTCATTAGCACTTTTCTTCATTTTTTTCTTTTCCTTGATGTGGTCTAGAACTTCGGTTAATCCCTTAATCTCTTACTAATGACTATCCCTTTTTCATTTTTATTTTGTGCTCCTTTTGACTTTTTGCTTTTTTCCTCCTCATGTTTATATGGTATCAAAATTTTCTTCCCTCCTCCAATTTTTTTATTCTTTTTCATAATTTTCTATTTTTTTGGTATTTTTGACATATGTAATTTTTTTGTGAGAATCCTTCTGACTTTTCTTGATTTCTGTATGTATGCACTTTACCACCCCCATGCCTAAGTTTTGCAATGTCCTCATTGTAAACGAAGGGTGTGAAACAGTGTTGGGTTCAGGGACTTAGAACAGGATTTTATCGGGTGGGCGATTGGGTCGGGAATGACTGTTGCGGACGATTTCAATCTCTGGTACGTGTACCAAAGGTGGGATCGACTATTCTAAGGTTGAACTCAGGGTGCAATAGACATGGAGTACAGATGGATAATCATACGAATCTCAGGTTTTTGGAATGAAGAGTTGCCTCCCGTTAAGCGCTAAATTCAACGCTTTTAGCCGAGCAATAAATGGGACGGAGAGGGAGTGGTCAAATCAGTAGAGTTTTGTAGAACAAGCACCTTGATTAAGAGCCTAGTTGGTCCAACCAGGTGCTTGTTGAGATCCACAGGCTGATGATGCAACCCAAACCCAATCAATCTGGTGGGTTGATAAATGTAGATCAAGAGATGTGGAACCAACCATATGCTATGGTGCTTGGATGGATGTGGAAGTGTAAATTCGGGTTTTGGCTGAGTTGAATCAGCCTGGTCAGAGTAGGGATTCAAAAAATAATCGGTGAATGGTGCGAAACCCTATGGGGGTGATCATAGAATGATGGAGCATGATTTTTAGTCTGATTAATGTCTACAATCCAGTATATGTGTATAGTTGAATCATCTGCAATTGGCTCAGTAAGAGGGGAATCAGAATAGAAATTGAGTTTGGTTGCGAGTCGGGATTGAAAACATGTTTGGATGGGTTCTGTATGTGTGAAAGAGGTGGCTTCAATGAGAATTGTGTATGAGGGCTCATCTAGAAAGAAGTTATAGGTGGTTTCACGTAGGGAGTCCTCATAGTAGCTTTCAAAGTCAAAAGTGAATGCCTGAAGAGTGTCTATAGGATGATGGAAATTTGAGTCGAGAAAAGATTGGAACTCTGGGTTGCAGTCACTCTTGACATTTTCTAGTTTTGCTTCTTGAGGATCGAGAAGAAATGATTCCATCTCTCTAGAACCTGAACTTAAATCATTGATCTCAGGAACCAGGACCTCAGAGTCAGAGTCGGAGAATGAATCATGTGAGCTGCGGTCGTAGATTGGCTCGTTGTATTCAGGAAGTAGAGTTTCTCCAAACTCATGGTCAGATTCGGAATTGTCGAAGATATTGCGAAAATCAAGTTCTGAATGAGATTCGAGATCAAAGGTTCCACCATAGAATAAATCACATGATGTAGACTTGACAACCTGACTGGGGTCTAGCCTATATGTAAATTCTGAGCTCAAAAAGGTATCCTTATTTGGTCTAGGCTTAAGTTCTAGGCTTGTAAGAAAGACCCAATCAACACCCCACTCGTCCAACTCCTCGGTTTCTGTATCGTAAATTGGCGTGACTTCCAAAAATTGATTTGTATCTCTATGGATGTTGGAGAGGGATATTCATCAAATAGAGGCCCAGAATCATACTCTTTATTGAAACTTTGATCTTCATCATATGGGGCCTCATAATCTTCCCAATAAGTTTCAGATCCAGATTCTAGGTCGATGATGTTGGTTGAATCACTAGAATCTAGGTCCGAATAACCTTCGAGGGTCACCTTATCAGAATAAGGGGCGGGATTTACACCCTCGAGAGGTTCAGTTCTAATCTCATCATTGCAGGAGTTTTGGAATTCTATGCTTGGTGATCCAGGGTCTAGGGTTGGCTCAACATTGTGTTTTCCTGCAATTGGAACTTCCCAACCTATTTCAAGATCAGGCATGTTGTACTCTATCTGGGTTGGGAATCCACAACAACTCTGTGCCTCAAACCCAAGATTTGGGAAATTGGATTGATCCTCAATATTATTCCAAGATGGTTCATCATCTGTTTGGGGCGTGTACGGGTATTTCTGATCAATAACTTGTTTCAATAATCTCATCATCTCTTCTCATTTTTCAAGATCATCTTGGTATTGTTCCCATAGTACAGGATTTGTCATGCATTGAAGGTATTCAAAATTGTGCAATTTTTCTATCTCAATATATCCTGTGATGAGAATGTCTCGGGTTGAGCCTTTTGTGACTTCTATCGATAATACTTGGGCACAGTTTATGATGAAGGTTGTGGTTGTTGGTACACTAACCTGAATATCTTCTATTGGTGTTGAGGTTTTGTATTCAATTTCATAGAATTCAAGGGCATCCTCAATCATCTTATCTCTCATGGATCTCTGTGATTCAGGTTTCTTGAATGGTAGTCCTAAGTAATTAGGTAGCATGTTTGGATCAAATGGTGGAATCATGATGTAGAATTAGAATTTGGATCAAGATGTAGAATAAAGTTGTGAAGTGATTAGATCTGAATAAAGAGTCCCACTGAAAATTTATGTGTGTGCTCTAAAGAGAAGGGTTGAGGGATTGGATGTGTTTTTGACCCAATCAAGGCACCCAAAGATGTTTGTATGACTATGGAGGTTTGGGGCAGATGATACCCCTGGATCGGAAAGTCATCCACCTGAGAATTACCTGGGCAGCCAGAGAGGGAGAGTCTCGCAATGACCCCTACACGGTAGAGCGTCCCCACGGGTTACAGGGTTTCCCCCACCCGACCTCTCTTGTCACTAAGATTCCAGGTAGACCAGGATGGGGACCTTCACCTCTTAAGTCTACCAATTTTAGATTATAGGTGCTTAGGGTTCCACTTGAACTTTAGATATTTTGGTTTTGTGACCTAATTTCAAGGTTGGTTGACCCAACAAGGGGTCAACTTCACCTGACCTGCCCTAAAGATGGCAGAATGATTCTAGGTCAAGACCTAGAAATCACCCTGATTTGACTCCCAGGTTATTAGGTCCAAGTTTTTTAAGGTTCAAGTGATTTTAGTACTTAATTTTAGGGTTTGTCTTGATTAGATCCTTTCAATCAAGGGCTTGGGTATCACACATATGCAGGTGGGTTTGTTTCCTTTTATGTAGGCACGTATGAACTAGCACTCTAAAACCCTACTATAGAAACCCTAATTTGGTTCTATTTCCAATCCTCTTTGCTTTTCACAAAAGTTCTCTTTGGGCTTCAAAATAAGAAGTGTGTAGTCTGTGGAGATTCAGAATTTAAGCATGATCCCTAATAGGCACAGGAATTTGTGGGGTAGGATCTCTAAAATTCGCTTCAACCTCAATAAGATTTGAAAAAATTTTCGTAGAATCAAGAGACTTTGCCTTTAAAATGGTAATTACTATAAAAGGAAGGCAAGTGATTCCTATTTTGATTGCTTTTTTTTTTGTCTTCCCAGGATTAGGAGATGGATTAGGGAAGAAGAGAGATTACCAGCCCTAAAGTGGTTGATTTGCGTGGGAGATTTCCTCGTGAAATACCTTGCAAGATCACAGCAAAACAAATAGGGCAAGTTAGTGCTCAAATACCATAAAAAATAATGCAGAGACTAGTGATGAATTGCACGTTGCTCCCCGGCAACGGCGCCAAAATGTTTATAGAAGGCAAGATCGGTTTATAAAGAATAATGATGCATCGTAGTATAGTTGAAATCGCCTTGAAAATAAATAAGAATTTTATTACTCAATGTTAAGTTCGAGGTCGAACACAGGGAGCAAATGGAATTCATACTAATCTCAATAATAGATGCAATTTGAACACTTAAATCTACTCAAAATCTAATTCAAAATATAAAGTAGGAGTTTATGAATAATAAAATGTAGCAATGTTGAGAAATTGGACATCTAATTATAGAATCAGACGCCTTAAAAAGGTATGCTTCTTCTCTTTCTCTTCTTTTCTTCTTTGGTTCTTCTTTCCTTCTCTGGCTCTCTTTCTCTTCTTTCTACCTTCTCCTTCTTGTCTTCTCTTCTTTCTCTAGCTCTTCTTTCTTCCTTCTTTTCTGCCTTAGCTTTTTCTACCCTTAACTTCTTTCTTTCTCTGACTTCTTCCTCAGCTTCCTCTTTCTCTGGCTCTTCTTCTCTTCTTCTTCCTTTCTGCCTTTAGCTTTCTCTACCCTTAGCTTCTTCTTCTCTAACTTTCCTCTTTCTCCTTCAGTCGTTCCTTCTTTCTTCTTTGACTTCTCTGCTACAGTGCCTTCTCCTTCCTTCCTTAGCGTCCTCTGCAGCTTCTTCTGCCTTAAGCCCTCAGCTCCTTCTTTCTTCAATTTTGCCTTCAAATCCTCAGCTTCCTCTGTGGCTCCTCCTGCCCTTAGCTTCTTCAGCTTCAGCTTCCTCTTCCTTCTTCCTTTTCCTACACACAAGTGCAAAACCTACCCCTACCCACCCTTGCGAACTCTCTCTCTCTTTTCTCTCTTAGGATCGCTCTCCTAGAGCCAATCGGGTATTTGGGTCGGGCAAACGCACCTGGGTCCAGGCGCACCGACGTGGGTGGTTGTTGAGCGAGAATCTACGCTAACGTGTTTGGTTCTTGGAAAAACCCGTCGTTGTAGTTCGAAAGTGAAGGATTCGTGTTCAACAAATAAAATTTATACCGAAATAAGAATTCCGGGTCGAACACAGGGAGGCGAACGTTTGATTTAAAAACTTCGCGTTTCTTATTTTGTCATTAAGAAATTCAATTTAAACTATCTAAGTATCTACAACAAATAAAAGAGACAGAGGGAGTAAGAGAGAGAGAAAGAATACTATACATGGAAATCAAAATGAGATGTAGAATAGACAAGGAATTTATCATAAAAGAGTTCTTTCGTTACAACTAGAAAACATAAAATAATTACTCTAGAAAGCATTAAAAGAATGGAGGGAGAAATGTCCTCCTCGACGATCGCTCGGAGGACGAATAGACTACTCTAGAAAGCAGTAAATCTATACTAGAAAGTAGTAAAAAGAATAGGGAGAGAGAAATCCTCCTCGACGGTCGCTTGGAGGACGAGCCGGACGGGACGACGCCTGGACGAAGGAGAACGAGGCGGGACGAAGGAGGACGAAGCAGAAGAACGGGAACGAAGCAGCACGCCGTCGTCGTCGCGGGATCCACTTCCGAAGGGGGACGAAAATTTGGACTTTATCTCACGAGAAGTATCCCGGGTGTGGGACAAGCTTCTCTTGAGCTTTGGAGAGGTAGAGAGGAGAAGGAAGGGATGAAAATTTCGTATGGAGGGGGTCTCCTTTTATAGTTGCAAGGAGTGGGGGCAAAATGGACATTACATCTTCAAAATAATAAATAAGGGGTCTTTAGTGACGGATAAAACCGTCGCTAAAGCCCCGCCGTCGCCGTCGCCGCCGCGCCCACGCGCGCCCGCTCGGCTGGCCTGCGCGCGTAACGCATACGCACGTCCGCGTCGTCTCAGCCGTCCGATCGCGAGATCGGACGGCTTAGATCGCGTCCGCGCCCGCTGCGTAGCGCGCCCGCCCGCGTGCGATCGCGCGCCCACCAGAGCGTCCAATTGCGCGTCGGCGCTATCGGGCGCGCGCGGCCGTTGGATCTTCATCTGACGCTCGTGCGCGCCCGCTCGCCCGCGCCTTCGACCCCCTCACCGCGGCTCGAACCCGCGACCTCCGCTTCGCCCGCAGCTGCATCGCCGCTGCGCTACGCGGGCGAAATGGTCGCGCGGACGTTTTTAAACGCGAGCGACCGCAGCCGTTGGATCGAGATCCAACGGCGGAGAGGAGACGGTGCGCGGTCTTCACAGGACTCCTGCGGCCGATTGGGCGGCTGGGATGGCGCCACGTGGCGCTATCTTGGCCGTCCATCTTCTGGAAGTTGTAGATGGTGCCACGGATGTCGGATTGACTCGATTTTTGTGTCGTTCGGCTACGATCGTCGATTCGAATTCATCCGTGTGGTCGGATTTTCCATCTGAAGTGCGGATTTACACCATCTTGGCCCTTGATCTTCTAGGGTTCCCCGGTCTCTATCTGATGCTACGGATGCCTGATTAGGGCGATCTTGGAGTCGTTGAACTCCAATCGTCGCCCTGATCATATCCATACGGTTGGATCTTTGATCCGAGGCCCCGATAAAATATTTGCCCTGTCCAAGCACATAAAAGGAGACAATTAACCTCCATTTTATTCAAACTACTCTAAATGCAAGATGATGCATGTAATGCAATATTTATATCATGAAATGCAATCCTATGCTTAAGAACATGCATAAATAGACATTTTAAGTAGTGTAAATGTGTTTACATCATACCCCCATGCCTATCCTTTGCTAGTCCCTAGCAAAAACTATATGCTATTTATAAAAGAATTAGGTTAGATTATTTGGACCTGAGTTATTTTCAATCATTAAGAAATTGTCTACTTAAGAACTGAACTTTCAAAGACACAACAGTGCCCGGGTATCAGCCAAAATGCAGACCGCCTCAAGCCTCGCCTTATTCAAAGAAAAATTTCTTTTTCTGTTTTTACTTTTTTTTTTTTTTTTTGATTTTCAAATTTTAGGGTTTAAGAGTGGCTTTCTACGGCCATTCAACTCACCCAAGATTTGATGAGAACCCTAAGTTTTAAGCATCTTATTGTGATTGTGATAGACTCGTTGACCGGCAATTAAAACGGACTTCGGATTTCTACGCCTCTAGGTGACCTCAAAAAGAATTCTGCCTAAAGGTGTATCTTTACAACCGGTAGCTTTCTCCCTACTTTTATTTTTTTAACGGGGTCAACACAAGGGTGAATCCAGTGTATATCTCCCCGGTTTATTCTACTTCTCCGCTTCTTCCTAAGTGTTTTGGGAATTTTTAGTGCATTTTCTGAGCTGGGTTCTGGACAACCGGTCGATGAGCTGTTACCACCGACAACTTGCCAGCCATACTCGTGCGGCGAAGTGTGGCTTATTTCTTTTTGTTCTTTTCTCCTTTTTGATTTTTTTTTTTTAAGTAGGTGGCTTCCCTGGTCTAAGATTTACCTAAAGGCAGCAAAAAGAGAAAGGTCCAGTGACTGGGCTCTGGACAACCTACCTATGGGTTGTTACCCACGATAACTTGCCAGCCATATCACCCTAGAAGGTTCATTAGCTACCCAATTTCCGTTAAAATCGCCAAACAACGAGTCAGTGCAAAGAAAGTGTGTAGATGCTTAAGACTCAAAATTCCCTTAAATCAGAGGGTGGGTTGACAAGTCGTGTACTTATCACCCAAACTTATTTACTCCAATTAAAATAAAATTCAAGTTGGCGAGAACTCGAAAAACAAATCCACATTTTAGTGGATATACGGGCTGATTAAGTCCAAAGACCTGAAGGGTCTTTGTGTTCAGAACATAATATAGTATTTCTTAAGATCGAAAATTTTCTTAAACCCAAATTCTCTTTCCTAATTTTGATTTTTTTTTTTTTTTTTAAATAAAACAAATCTACGGAGCTGACGAATGAATTCAAAGATAAATATCCATCCCCCCATGCCTATCTAATGCAATGTCCTCATTGTATTAAAAAGACATAAAATAGAGTGGAAAAGCGTAGAAAGCACCTGAATTGCGTGGATATCGGGTCCGCTCCGAGATGAAAATGAAAAAGAACTGTATATGTGCTGAGTTTAGTGCCTTCAGCTAGGCACACTATACAAAGAAAAGAAATGAAGAATTCACATGTGCAGGTCAGAATTAGAATAAACAGAAGAATCCTCTGACCTGTCAGCAGAGGTCCACAGATGTGGACCAGATTGTGGTGCAGACCCACACCCCATAATCGAGAATATCTTAGGTTCTGGATAAAAATTACCCAAAACCTAAAATCAGAATGCAAGCGGGGTCGGGCCTGCGATTTGTGAGGATGCAACCCAAGGCCAAAATGTCGGGTTACAGAGAATTGAAGCTCAAAAGGATAATCGTTAAATGTGTGCTTGAGTTTGACATCCTCGAAACAACTGTCGTAAGGGTTCTGATTTGATAGTTTCAGCTTAAAAGGAACCCTTCGACTCAATCTTCCATATCCTCCAAAATTAACTTCCCAAATTAGAACTTCCCCGCTCCTATCCTCCTCATTAAGTGTATCAAATTCCAAGACCTCTTGTATATTCATCACCCCGTCTGAAATCTCCAAGTCTAGATGATGTGGCAAAATCAAAATTGACTTGGGTCTAATTATCTCAGAATTAGAATCATCAATAAGCTCAACAGGGTGTAACTGATAATCAGGGCATTGAATTAATTCCTCCAGAAAATGCGATTCTGGATCCGTATCGTGTGCCCTAATAAGATCAGTTTCCTCAGTTATTGGGCTATCAAATGATCTATCAGATTCCTCAGGCCCAATCGTCTCACAAAAATCGTGATCTGAAAACTCGTGTGAGACTTCGCAACTTGAATCTTCACCATCAGGATCCGTATCAATGTATGTCCCAAAATCATTTGTCACTTTGCGTTCCAAGGAGACATACGTTTCCTCGTAACCCGGCTCAGGGATTTCAGGTGAAGAAATCAAATCATCCTTAATTGGTTGTTTTAATTCAATCTGGTCAGCTTCATAACACGTGTCCCCCCCAACAGGTGCCTGAGCGGGTTCTGTCATTGGCTTTCCTGAAGAGAGTTCATCCTGGGAATTATTCCAAGATTGAATCAAAGCAACCACGAATCTCATCCTCAATTTCGCTAATTTCCCAAGTAGAAACTCACCCGGGTTCTTATCCTTAACATCCTGGAGCCAATCCAACAAAGACTTGTTTAAATCATCAATCATTTCAATCAGGGGCTCCAATCTCTCAATGCAAGGTATTGGCTGAACTTCTAAAGATTGAATGATATTCCTCAAGTTAGCCAGAACCTTATCTTGAACCTGATTAACCTGAACCAAATGAGTTGGTTCAGGGTTGGGCGGGTTTGACATCAATGTAGAGGAATTAACGAATTGAGATTCGTTATACCCATCCTGATAATAGGTCATTTCAGATTGTTCAAAAGATGGAGATGACCAAAAGGCAGTGAAATCAGAGGATGGGTAAGGATCAGTGTATCCTTCTTGATTGTAGATCGCATTGGGTTGTTCATGAAAGGAGGACGATCTATAATCGATGCAACTCTGAGAAGGATAGAATTGAGAATCAAAGTGTTCAGGGTTAGACCCTAAACACGGGGGTCCGGAATTGTATCCCCAATCCGAACTATCCCAACTAACTAATGGTCGATTACAATACGAGTTGGGATAATCGTCATGTTGAGGATAATTTACAATAGGAGGGAAAGAGCGGGAATGCGTGAAATATGTGGAAGGATTCATGAGACACGGGAGGAAGAAAGGTGCCCTGCAATACAAACAATCAAACCTGTCCTTAAATGGGTTAGCCTACAGACCTACAGACTCTCAAAACCCATTTTGAGATAAAGGAACGATTTGATCTACTTCTGTCTGTTCAATCCAACCAGTTAGAAGGAGGGACTGGGGAGAAGGTTCTTCCTTCGGCTTGCGCCTCCGGTTCCTAGTGTACCCCCCAGCCGCGATCGTTTGACTCTGCTCCCCTAGCTAGACATCAGATTGAACAGTAGAAACAGACTAATCGAAAATAGTCTCGTTCTGAGTTCTAAAGAGCGAGTCCAATCCTTAAGGCCAACGTCTACTCTGTTTTATTTAGGGCTAGGTTTAAATGTGCTTTGGAATGTGATGGGCCCTTTAAATGGGTTGTGCCCTTAATGATTGATTGCTTTGTGTGTGCGTGCACAACCAGTGGTTTTCAAGCAAGATTATTTTTGATGTGATGAATTTTAAGGTTCAAATCTTGCTTAGTAGCTTTTAGGATTCAACTTTAGGTTTTTTCAATCAAGTTTCATTGGCACAACAGGTTTTGCAAGCACAGGTGAAGATATTTTCCTTTAAAGTTTAAAAAGAATGTGGAGTGCCTGGTAGATCCCTAAGAGTTGATCCTAATTGGCAGCTACTTGATGAGTTGATTTTATTTGAAGTGGTGCGACCCAAACAACTCAAACAACTGGCCTGATGCACCACCTAATTAGGCACACAAATGATTACCTAATCTGATTTCTTACTCAATTATGTGTTTGGATGTGTGTACCGGCTCCTAAGATTGGTTTACCGGTTGAGTTAGAAAATCAGATGAGGTTGTGTACCTCTGTGAGATTTTTTTTTTATTTTTTTCTTTTTTTTAATGTGGGGGTTGGAGTGAGTATGGATGTCAAACAACAAACAATCTAACCGTAGAGTTTATAAGAACACCTAGGTTGATTGATGTTTGAATTATTATGTGATGAAATGAAATCTAATGGGTGGGAGGTGGGGGGTAACTTACAAAACCTTTCACAGCACTTTACTCCGATCTACCGCTTTTGCCTGTCTCGAAAGAGTACCTGCAATTACAATAAGAAAGGAGAAAAGTGAGGTAAATGATTTGTAAGTTACAAAACGCGAAGAGAAATCAAAGAGCGTTGCCTCCCCGGCAACGGTGCCAAAATGTTGAGCGAGAATCTACGCTAACGTGTTTGGTTTTTGGAAAAACCCGTCGTTGTAGTTCGAAAGCGAAGGATTCGTGTTCAACAAATAAAATTTATACCGAAATAAGAATTCCGGGTCGAACACAGGGAGGCGAACGTTTGATTTAAAAACTTCGCGTTTCTTATTTTGTCATTAAGAAATTCAATTTAAACTATCTAAGTACCTACAACAAATAAAAGAGATAGAGGGAGTAAGAGAGAGAGAAAGAATACTATACATGGAAATCAAAATGAGATGTAGAATAGACAAGGAATTTATCATAAAAGAGTTCTTTCGTTACAACTAGAAAACATAAAATAATTACTCTAGAAAGCATTAAAAGAATGGAGGGAGAAATGTCCTCCTCGACGATCGCTCGGAGGACGAATAGACTACTCTAGAAAGCAGTAAATCTATACTAGAAAGCAGTAAAAAGAATAGGGAGAGAGAAATCCTCCTCGACGGTCGCTTGGAGGACGAGCCGGACGGGACGACGCCTGGACGAAGGAGAACGAGGCGGGACGAAGGAGGACGAAGCAGAAGAACGGGAACGAAGCAGCACGCCGTCGTCGTCGCGGGATCCACTTCCGAAGGGGGACGAAAATTTGGACTTTATCTCGCGAGAAGCATCCCGGGTGTGGGACAAGCTTCTCTTGAGCTTTGGAGAGGTAGAGAGGAGAAGGAAGGGATGAAAATTTCGTATGGAGGGGGTCTCCTTTTATAGTTGCAAGGAGTGGGGGCAAAATGGACATTACATCTTCAAAATAATAAATAAGGGTTCTTTAGTGACGGATAAAACCGTCGCTAAAGCCTCGCCGTCACCGTCGCCGCCGCGCCCACGCGCGCCCGCTCGGCTGGCCTGCGCGCGTAACGCATACGCACGTCCGCGTCGTCTCAGCCGTCCGATCGCGAGATCGGACGGCTTAGATCGCGTCCGCGCCCGCTGCGTAGCGCGCCCGCCCGCGTGCGATCGCGCGCCCACCAGAGCGTCCAATTGCGCGTCGGCGCTATCGGGCGCGCGCGGCCGTTGGATCTTCATCTGACGCTCGTGCGCGCCCGCTCGCCCGCGCCTTCGACCCCCTCACCGCGGCTCGAACCCGCGACCTCCACTTCGCCCGCAGCTGCATCGCCGCTGCGCTACGCAGGCGAAATGGTCGCGCGGACGTTTTTAAACGCGAGCGACCGCAGCCGTTGGATCGAGATCCAACGGCGGAGAGGAGACGGTGCGCGGTCTTCACAGGACTCCTACGGCCGATTGGGCGGCTGGGATGGCGCCACGTGGCGCTATCTTGGCCGTCCATCTTCTGGAAGTTGTAGATGGTGCCACAGATGTCGGATTGACTCGATTTTTGTGTCGTTCGGCTGCGATCGTCGATCCGAATTCATCCGTGTGGTCAGATTTTCCATCTGAAGTGCGGATTTACACAATCCTGGCCCTTGATCTTCTAGGGTTCCCCGGTCTCTATCTGATGCTACGGATGCCTGATTAGGGCGATCTTGGAGTCGTTGAACTCCAATCATCGCCCTGATCATATCCATACGGTTGGATCTTTGATCCGAGGCCCCGATAAAATATTTGCCCTGTCCAAGCACATAAAAGGAGACAATTAACCTCCATTTTATTCAAACTACTCTAAATGCAAGATGATGCATGTAATGCAATATTTATATCATGAAATGCAATCCTATGCTTAAGAACATGCATAAATAGACATTTTAAGTAGTGTAAATGTGTTTACATCAGTGGTGCGCAAGGAGTGTAGGGTAAATGGGTTAGGCAAGCCAGGTCCGCAGAGTGGTGTGTCGCGGATGAGGCGAGTGGGCGAGGGGACATCACCCCATGTCATGAGGCAAAGAGCCTCTGACACAAAAATAACTTATACCACACTCCGTGCTCAAAACTTTCCGAGGTGGGACTAAAAGTCCCACTCGCTTCGCTTGCACCCACAGGAGGATGCTTTGCTCAATTGCCGCGGTTGCAGTGCTCTCTCAAAGGCAATAACTGGCAGAATGTGTGCGCGAGGTGACTCCACGTTGCCTGGACCTAGGAACCTGGAGTGTGGCAGCTTGGAGCAAAGGTTGCTTGCTTCTTTGAGCAGGCACTAATGGCGGTGGAGGTCCATTCCTACTATCAAGTAACATAGCCTTGCGGCCTCATTAAACCACACAGGAAGATTCGCCGTGGCACGGTGAAGGTGTTACGGTAGGTGGCTGGGCACGGGGCGGCCTAGGCGTGCGTGCCTAGGTTGGTCTATGGCCGTGGTGATGGGTCTGTTCGGGGAGAGATTGTCGAGGTTATGGCGGTTGATGGAGATGGGGAAAGTGATCAGTGGATGGTGGCGGTCCTTTTGAGGGGTCTGGCGAGGTGGATGGGTGTGTGGAGGTGACGGAGACACCTCGCCGGTGGTCTGCCGGAGGTGGAGAAGATGGTGGTGGTCTGTGGTTGTCGAGGGGTTGAAAATAGAAATAAAGGAGGAAATGAAGAAAGGAGAGAAGGGAAGAGATTTAACCCATTTTAAGGACGAAGGGAGGCAAGATGGCGGCTGACGCGTACCTGTCGCCGCTGGAGATGAAGGTTCCAGTAGAGGGGTGACAGTGACGACGAGGGGGTATTCGGCGCGTGCGCAGGTATGGCGCGATGCGGAGGAAAAAGGCAGAGATGTCTCTACCACTGTTATTATGGCAAAGCAACGAGAAGAGGGAGGAGATGTTGCTGGAGCTCGCTGGATGCTTGGCCAGAGGAGAAGAGACTAATTGGAGGGTGGTTCCGAGCCAAACCAAGCTGAGACTCATCAGCCGAGCCTGGGGCTTCTTTTATAGCCTCTTGCAGAGGGTCTTGTGCTTGGAAAGCAAGCCTCCAAGCATAGGTGTCCTCGCCGGAGTAGGGATGCGAAAACATACCCAAATCTCTCATGCGTTTGCATGAGAGATTGGGTGGGAATTAAGGCTTAGGATTTGGTTCACACGATCAGGAATTCCTCAGAGAATCTCCCTTTCAAATTTGAGAGGGAATCTCTGAGGAATTAGGGAGAAATCCCCTCTGGAATCCTCGCCGGAGTAGGACTCCTCCGTTGTAATGGCGGAGGGACCTAATTGCAAAGAATGGTGAGGAAGCTAGGGGGTTATCCACAAGGTTTTCAAAAGCTAGGGTTTAAAAGTAATTAGGTTGGACTGTTTTGCAAAGTAGGTTAAGATGACCTCCCCTTTGGTCCAAATTTTGGTGTAAACCTAATTTGGACCTAATGAATCCAATGGTGAACTTGGATTTTAGGTTTAACCACGTTTGACTAGGCATTTTACACAAAAACCCAATTTATGGCAAATAATTAGCTACGACTCCCATTTAGGTCAAAATAGGTTTCAAAGGCCAATTTGAAGGTTCTAAACCCTAGGGGATATTTTTTCATGAATTTTAGAGGGTTTAGGTAAATTTTATCCTGCCCAGAACCTTGTTGAATTAAGAAGATCTGTTTTAGGGTTCCAAGAAGTCATTTAATTCCCAGACTGCACATTACCCCCTTTCTGATTTAACCAATCCACTTTTTATCTTGTTAAGACCAATTGACCTATGTTTAGCCCCTGAGAAATCTCGTTGATGTACTTCAATGGCAAATTACAGTTTTACTCTTTGTTCCTTGTTTTCCTCTTAGAATAGTTATTCCTTGAATTAAGCTCTTCTCTAGGTTATGTAGGAGTTTTTGTTCTCTTTTCTAGGTCAAAATGAGCTAGTTAGGGCTCATGATGGTGTTCTCATTAGCAAGCACTCGGGCACTATTGAGTCTTCATAGTTGAGGACCTCAGTTGAAATTTTCTATTGTTAATAAACAACTTAGGCTTAAGTAATTGAATCCTAATTCTGTTCTTATACATAGCATTTAGTTTGATTTTGCTAGGGACTAGCAAAAGATAAGCGTGGGGGTATGATGTAAACACATCCATTTAGGTTAAAATGTCTATTTATGCATGTTCCTAAGCTTAGAGATGCATTCCATATTATAAATATTTCATAACATGCATCATTCTGCATTTAGAATAGTTTGTATAAATTTTAGGTTAATGTGTATCCTTTTGTGGCCAAAAGAGAAGGACATTTATTTCAAGGCCTCGGATTGACGATCTGGCTGTACAGATCTGATCAGGATGATGATTGGAGTCTAATGTCAGAGTCCAATGCCTCCGAAATTGTCTTGATCAGAGTCCCGTAGCACATTATGCAATTCGAGGAACAACAATAGCTAAGGGGTAAGGTGACACAATTTGGAGATGTTGATGCAAAATCCGATAACACAGATGGATCCGAATCAACGATCGTAGCCCAACGATGTGAAAATCGACCCAATCCAACATTCGTGGTGCCACCTACAAAGCAAAGAAGATGGACGGCCATGATGGTGCCACGTGGCACCATCATAGCCACCCAATATCGACCGTCGCCCTACCTTAGCCTTAAAGGAGACCTACACCAAGCAATCCTAGCCATTGTATCACAATCCAACAGTCCTAATCATGCTACATCGCCTGCTTCATTTGAAAAGCTCATCAACTCTAAATTTCGATTGTTGGATCTCCATCCAATAGTCGAGATCTCACGCCACCTCGATCCTTCGTTCGATAATCCAGCCACATGCCGCATTAGTCGTGAACGTCACTCGCAAAGTCATGATGTGGGTTCAAGACCTGCGACACCCCATCCAAAGTCATGATGTGGGTCCAATCTTCAGCAAGGGAGTGTGCGGATGAAATTCAAGCATCCGATGGTGATCCGGCGGTGAAGAGAGAGGCGATGTGGTGAGATCTTCACATGGTGATAA
Source organism: Thalassia testudinum (assembly GCA_037157565.1). Lineage (NCBI taxonomy): Eukaryota > Viridiplantae > Streptophyta > Magnoliopsida > Alismatales > Hydrocharitaceae > Thalassia > Thalassia testudinum. The sequence goes on along the minus strand of JAZHRO010000014.1, from coordinate 120,572,152 downwards.
TGCGCAAACCAATGCTCGAATCCACACCCCGTCCAACATGATCCAGAGAGCATGATCAGCACGCGATTGTGGTCGTTCAATGGAAATCTGACCATGGAGATTCATCCTCGTGATGACAACACAAGCACAATGGTGGTGTGAGCTACACCTATAGCGACATTTGAGCTGGAGCTTTAACGATGTCTTTATTGTTGCTATCGACCCATGTGTGATTTAGCCTCTTCTCCACTATAAAAGGACCCCTACCCCTTCCATTTCTCATCGTCTCTTCCTTTATCTCCCTCACCACCTCCAAGGCTCTAGAGAAAGCTTGTTCCAATCTTGGGATGATCCTTTAGAGTAGAAATTTAACATTTTTTTCCTGCTTCTCACCCCCTTCATGGAGCATCCTGTGGCCATCTTCTCACCACATTTGGGAAGTAGATCCTTTCCACGATGTCGTCCTACCCCGTCCTCCTTCCTCCAATGTCATCCTTCTTCGTCCAGCTCCTCACCACCGTCATCCAGGCACCGTCAAAGTGAGTTGTCCTCCAAGCATCTGTTGAGGGGGATTCTTCTCACCTCTCTCTATCTTTTATTTGCTTTCTAGTATAGCTTTCTGCTTTTCTATCTGTAGCAAACTCTCATTGAACATATATGTTGATTATTTCTCTCTATCTCTCTCTCTCTCTCTCTATCTCTTATTTTGTTAGAGTAAATTAGAATAGATAACAATTCGCTTGATATTCTATCTTGTAAAAATACCAAAAAAATTTTCAAAAGATAAAAACAACAAAAACAAATAAAGTCAAAGCATGATTTTCAAACAAAACATTCGCTTCCCTGTGTTCGACCTAGGACTCACTTTGAGTTTCGGTTATAAATTTATTTTGTAGCGATATTTTGTGACTAATATGACAGGTTCCCCAAAACCCTAATTTTACTCACAACAAATACTACCACCATCTTACTTTTGTAAGAATTTAACCTTGAGATACACGCTAAGGCAGGAAAACAAAACGTGGTTGCTGACCATTTGTGCTGTCTTCCTTCTTTGATCATTGACCCCTCTGGACCTATCACTGAGCATTGATGTTGAACTTTCCTGGTACATCGATATTGTTAATTATTTGGCAACGAACTAGATCCCGTCTGTTTGGCCGAAAGCCAAAAAAGACAAATTGATTTCATATGCCAAATATTATGTATAGGAAGATCCATATCTCTTTCGCATCAGTGCTGATCAAATCACGTGGAGATGAATTCTTGACTCTGAGGTCAATGTTATATTATCATTTTGCCATGACCAGGCTTGCGGTGGTCCTTTCTCTGGCCATAAAATCGTAGCAAAAGTCTTCCAGTGCAACTTCTATTGGCCCACACTCTTCAAGGATACACACAATTATCATAGGGCATGCACTCATTGCCAGACCTTGGGCAACATGAGCCACTACGACATGATGTCCTTGAACCCAATTCTCATGTGCGAGATTTTTGACATCTAGGGGATTGATTTCATGGGTACGTTCTCGAATTCGAACGGTTTCAAATATATCCTATTGGCTGTAGGCTACGTGTCCAAATGGATCAAAGTTGTTCTGACCCAAACCAATGATCACAAAGTAGCAATCAAATTCATTCATGAGCACATCTTCTCTCGGTTTAGTGTCCCACACGAGATCATCTCTGACAGAGGGACCTACTTCGTGAATGTGCACTTCCAATCCCTGATAAAGAAGTATGGGGTGTGATGAGCCCATATTTGTGGGCTAAGTATGTATTTTAATGCCTAGACATTAAGTTAATATGTACATTTATATAGCATACATTAATACATAAATAGGATAACATTAAATCTCATGCATTTCATGCATTACATGCATTGATAATATCATTTAGAATATCATGCATTGAAATATGATTATAATTAGTGTTTAACATAGAAGTTAAGGGTTTGTACATAAATAACCCCTTATTTCTTTATTTTATTTATTTCGTTTTTCTTCTCCAACAGATGCATGTAGGAGAGTTAGTGCCAGCGACAATTGTGGATCCCTGCACCCCAAGGTATCATCGCTTCATCAACGTCCGTTAGTGTGCCTCCTTTTGCAGCATAAAAGAAGATAGCTGCATCATCAGAAGGGAGGCCACCACCATCCTGACCCACCACTGTGCAAAAGCCCTTGAGCTTCTCCATTTCACCACCACCGGCCTCGATTGCGGCAGTTTGCTCCACCACCGTAGGCGTGTGTCGTGACAGGATGCTCCGCCAAATCGGAGCAACTGCGTTACTATGAGCACCTCAGTGTGCACCCCTCCAAGCTGCAACAACAGCGTGCAGCACCACCCTCATCGCCATCAGTAGTAACCACCTCCAGTTCCTCACCCTCGCGCTAGTTAAGATGTCTGGGAATGATCCCAGACATTTGACCTCCACCCTCCTCTTCGTTTTTCCTTTCTCTGTTTTTCCTCCACCAAAAATAACCCAAACACCAACAGCACATCGCCTCCGTGCCTCGCCACCCTCGCTGCGCCTCCACATGCACTGCCCTTCCCGCACGACCTGTGCACACACTTGCATGCTTCTAGCAGTGCGTGAGACCTCATCACCCACAATAGTAGCCTCCATGCTGCACCACCTCCTCCAGTGCTCAGCAACAGCAGCTGCCCTCCTCCAACGCACCACCAACGTCTGCACGCCGCACTAGCACCTCTGGCGCACCCAGCTTGCACACCCCTCCGTGCGCACAGCAGCAAGCGCGCCTTCTCCTCCGCACACACGTCGCCTCCACGCTCCCCGCCAGCACCTCTGCGTGCCCGCCCCTTCAGCGCCCTCACCAACCCCCGTAACTCCAGCACCTGCAGTCGCATGCCCCACCAGACCTCCGTGCCTCCTTCAGCAGCACACAACACTTCTCTGCGCGTGGCCTGCAGCGCCCACGCGAGCCTGTGTGTGACCGTGCGTGCCCGTGTGTGCCCACGAGAGTAGCGTCCCACCACCATCCTCAGTAGCTGCAGCCACCACCGGAAACCACCCTTCGCCGGAGCTTTGTCTGGCCGACTCTGGCCACCTCGTAACCTGCCACTGCCACTGCCGCGAAGCCCTCGCTCCGGCCAACTTAATCCCAGAAGGGCTCCTCCAACGAACCTCTCTCCCGTGCGTGAGGAGGAGAGATGTAGAAACCTCTATTTTTGGTTGAATTAGTATTTACATTTCATGCCATTGCCACAAAAATGATTTTTGATTTATCATTATTTTATTATGGTGATTTTATGCAAAGAACCTCCCTATTTCTCGTAAATGCAAAATCAGCTCATCTAATCATTGTTACATTGATCTAAAGGCGATTTTGATTTGATTTCTTAGGGAAATTAATCGTGGACATTTCTTTTAACCCTTGCGAGTTTAAATAGGCCATTGCCTCCTTGTGGATATGACCCACTCCTAATTGAGTGGTTATTTTAATTGTTGATTAGTCGATTTTTCCACCACTTATATACTACAACAACGCGTTATTTCATTTGTGAAACTTAATCGAAAGCAGGAAGTTGATACGTCAGGGTGTTGCATCGTATTTCAACTCCATATCATCCCCAGACTAATGGACTAGCTAAGCTCTCCAATTGAAAGATCAAGAAAATTCTTCAGGTCATTATTCAACCTCACAGAAAATTCTCCAGGTCATTATTTGACCTTTCGAAAGCATTATGGGCCTATTGGACCACCCATAAAACCTAGTTAGGGATGCCTCCGTTCAGACTTATTTATAGGTAAGCATGTCACTTTCCTGTAGAGATGGAGCACAAGGCCTACTGGGTAGTATGGAAGTGCAAATTAGATCTTAGTGAGGCTGGAATCCACCGCTATTTGCAAATGAGCGAGATTGACTAGCTATGCAATGATGCATACAAGAACTCATGTATCTACAAGGAGCGGATTAAGGCCTTTCATGACAAGCACATCTCACTAAAATCTTTTTATCCTGGTCAGAAAGTGCTTCTCTTTGATGACCATTCATTCTCTTCCCAGGAAAACTGAGATCAAAATAGACCAGACCTTTTCTAGTCTGGAGGATCTTTGGAAATGGAGTGGTCAAAATTAGTGAACTTAGCCCTAACTCAGACCCTTTTTGTAGTGAATGGTCAAAGACTGAAACCATTCTTTGAGCTTACCGATATGAATCTGGCTACTGAATCTTTTGATCTCCATTCACCATGAGCTACATTGTGTGAAGCTAATGGCCTTAAACTTAGCACTTAATGGGAGGCAACCCATCATTTGAAAACCCGAGACCCTTCTTATCCATCTTGTGTTGAATTCCTATTGTACTTTAGGGTCCATACTTCAGAACAGTTGACTCAACCTCTGATACTCATATTGGATCTTGAAATCATTCACAACAGCCATCTTGACCCATTCACCCACCCTTGACAACCTATTCTAAAATATGAACTAAGCTAAATTCAGATCCACCTAGTTTGCAATGAGGGCATTGCAAAAGTTAGGCACGAGAGGTATTAAACTGCAAAATGACTCAAATTTTGATTCTTTTGAGGGGTTCTCGTATAAAAAAAGAGGATTAAAGGGGAGGAAATTGTTTAGCTGATTGCAAATCTATTTTTTGGAGGAAAAGGAGGAGAAAAACAAAAAAAAAGGTGCAAAAGATAATTGTGTTAGTCCCAATAGTTGAGTATGGAACATACCTAAGTTCTAGGCTAGATTAGATGATGAATTACGTCTTGAAGTGCTAAAGAAAAGGAGATAAGTGAGGGATATGGCTTTAGGCCTCTTGGGCCTATTTTAGGCTTAAATACTCACCTACTTGTTAAGATCTGGACTATTCCTTAAGTGGTTGAGGGAGTTGCAAAGCTGATGTATTAAATCTAAGGCTTAGGGATTATTCAGCATCATTGTCTGCCCTTTGGTTTGTGGGACTTGGTAACCTAGGCATCCAAAATTCACACACTAGTCCGATTTAGTGAGCTTAACGAAGAATAATTCCATAAAGTGTTCTATTTCGAAAAAATAATGATTTCTCAAAAATTTGACTTAGGAGCACCTCGAAACACAAATTGATTGGATGAGTTCCCACTGCAGAGAGGAGTAAATACTCCCCTTGAGGATGCGTTATAACATATCGTCTCCTTGGCGCTTGTCTCCTAGGATATCTAAATTTCCTACCAGGGGCATGTAAGCATCATGTGCTGGTTCAGGTGCCATGGGCGGCATTATCCCAAAATGTTGACTGCCAAGGCCTGGATTTAGCTATAGAATGCCATAAGCGGTGCTATCATGAAGTGTCGAATGCCAAAGTTCTGGGGGTTGCCATCGGCGATGCTATCTCGAAGCATCGATTGCTAGGGACCCTTTGAGGATTGATGATGGGGAGGAGGAATCTAATACAGATCATGTTGAGGGCTAATTTGATGTAGCATTTAAGAGAATCTAAAAAAATTATAAAAAGAGAAAAAATTTCAAAAATATCTCTCTCTCTTCTAAAAATACACTGGTGAGTTGAACCTAGACCTTGCTGCACGTATGCACGGGTCCTTAAATCATTGGGGTCAACAAACCTCTGGGTAGATTCTAGGACCTTAGAAACCTTTGTTGCGGACCCAAGTTTGAGGTTGGCCAGGTCCGTATCTTGGTTGGTACTTGAGTACCTCTAGGCCTAGAGTTGGTATTTCAATCTAATTTCTAGAGAAGTGGCACGTGCTGGCATCCTGACGGTTAAAATCTGATCTAGGATCTAGTTCATTCCATAGAATTTTGCAAGGGACTAGCAAAAGTTAGGCAGGAGGGTATGATGGTAACACCATCATTCATCATAACTAACTTAATTTAACCCAAATCTAGTGATAAATGCTATTGAATAACCTTTAGATGGTTGTAATTCCATTCTAAATTGAATGCGAGAAGAAGACATGAAATTCCTTTAATTATGTTTTTTGAATGAGAAAATCATGAATACAGAATAAGTGAGGGGTTAATCAGTGTTCAAATGAACTTAATGTTAACATGAAATCGTCGATGTTTAAGAAATGTGTTATAGTATAGGACAAAATCGCATTAAACACTTAAATTTATAATTCAGAAAAGTCCGAGGTCGAACACATGGAGCAATCAACCAATCAATCTCAAGATCACAATTTTAAGTAGAAGATTTAATCAATTACAATCAAAATTGACTCAAGAATGATATATCAATAATTTCAAGTAACAATATGCAAAAGATGATGGGGTAAAATAGTGATTTGAATCACCAATTAACCCCTTTTAGTTAAGCTCAAGTATCTCAAATAAATGAATAGTGAATCCAACCAAATATTCCACGTCAACTAGGTATTTCAATAATGCAACAGTGACTCAGAACCAACAATAGAGGCAAAGGCCTCTCTTTTCCTTCAAGCCTCAAGGAGAGGCACAAGCACAACACAGCATAGCAGCACAGAGGTGAAGACCTCTCAATTTCTCTAAGTGTAGAGAGCAGCAGAGGGCAAAACCCCCCTCCTCTCTCTTTTGTTTTCTTATTTCTCTCTCAGAATCAGGTAAACCAAACTGAACCCGGGTAGCTGGGTAATCGAACCAAGACCCAGACTCGCGTGGCGTGAGCACGGGTGAGGGCGTGCATATGCACGTGCGTGAGTGGGGACCTCACCCCCTGTGTTTACTGAGGCAAGGAGCCCATAGCGCGAATTCAATTTATCTACTACTGCCACCTCTTCTCTTCAGGAGGTGGGACTAAGTCCCACCTTCTTCTTCGCGTATTTGCAGTAGAGCAGTCTTCCTCAATTGGGGCAGCAGTAGGTGATGATTTCTTCAATTGACTGCCTGGAGGCCTGCCTGGAGTTACTCCACGCAACCTGGGCGTAGCACCTGGGGCATGCGTGGCTTTGAACATGATGAACGGGGCGGCGAAGATGGTAGCGGTGGTGAAGACCAGCGAGGAACCTGAAACACAAATACAGGCTTGAAAGCCCTCGTTAGATGGGTCAATAGTATCGTTGGAGGATGAGGAAGATGATGGCGATGTCCGTGAGGTGTGGGAGTGTGTGTGGTGGTCAGGCGAAGTCAGGGAAGGTGAACGGTGGTGGGTGAGTTCAGTGGGGCAATTCAGTGGGTAATCCACAAAATAGGATGAGGGGTTTTGTTCGTAGAAGTGTGGTGGAGCTTGTGGAGTTGGTGCGAGGTGATTTGGTGGACTATGGAGGTTGGGCAAACTTGTTGGAGTTCTATTGGCCGTGAAGAAGATGAAGTGTGGGAGGGCGGTGCAGTGGTTCTGAGTGACTTGTGCGTAGTGAAAAGAAAGTAGAGGGAGAGAAGAAGGAATAGAGAGACTTAGAGGGGAAGGAGAAAGATGGAGGGCTCTAGTTGTGGCTGACCGAAGCCCAAGAAGACGGTAGAGATGGCGAAGCGACGACAACAAATAAGGTAGAGGAATGCCCTCCCTTTGACCGGAGAGGTGCATGAGGAAGAGAGGAAGACAATGACGCCTCCAATTTGATGGTTGGAGGTGCGGAGGAGTAGGATGGAGGGCGTCATCGGAGCAAAGATATTTGGTGGCGAAGAGGGTAGATTAGGGTGTTTTGGCTCACCAAAAATTGCTAAGGAGGTGAGGAACTTGATGTAGAATCATATATAGCCCATAGAACAGAGTTCTAAGCTTGGCAAGCAAGCTTGCGAATTCCAAACTTTGCTCTCAAGCCAGATACCCTTGCATTCAAAGAGTTCGCATGAACTTTTGGGAAGGAGTTGGGATCCAAGATTGGCCTTATTTGGAAGGGAATTTCACAAGTAATCTCCAATTCAAATTTAGGATTGTTTAGCTGAGAATCAAGCGAGAAAATCTCACTCGAATCTCTCTGGAGCTCAACTTGTTTACACCAATGGTGGTAGGGACCTAAATGTGAATACGGTGCAAAAGTTAAGGACCTTTTTAAAGAATTCAAAAAGTTATGGGCCATTGTGTGATAAAAAGAGTTTGTCTGGACTGGAATGCAAACTAGGTCAAGGTGATTTTTGATTGGGCCCAAATTTTGGTATAAACCTATTTTGGACCCAAGAAACCTGATGGTGAAGTCAGATTTAGTTTTGACTAAGTTTGACTGGGTAAATTTCGTAGAAACCCAAATTAGGATAACTATCTATCTGAAACTACTTTAGGTCAGAATGGGTTCCAATGGACAAATCAAGGATGCCAAACCTTAGAGAATATTTTTATATGATTTTTAGAATGTTTAGATAAATTTTATCCTGACCAGAACCCCAGTTAATTAGGCGAGTCTATTTTTAGGGTTTTAGATGTCCATTAATTCTTGAAATACGTGAAAACCCGTTCCTTTCTACATGGATCCACTTATTAGACATTAATGACCATATGACCTTTAATAAAATCCTGGCATACCCTGTGGTTATTCTGTATTTTTGATAAGATGGTAAAATTGCAGAAATAACCTTATTTTCATCTTTTCTTCTCAAAATAGAATATTAAGCACTTAGGACCCTTTGGAGGTTATGTAGGAAATTTTATTGACTTTATTAGACTAAATTGAGCTAGTTATGACTCATGATAGTGTTCCCATCACTTAAATTCCTAAGAAGTGGGCTCGAACTGATTGAAACAAGGTTTTATGCGATTTAAAGATTATTTTATTAATAAAAACACTAATTACAACCTCACGTCAATTAAATGGGTTTTGGTGGAAATAAATATAATCTAAACCTCCTAAAAATCATTGAAAAATATTCCATGAGGTTTGGAACCTTCACTTGTACTAAAGGAACCCTTTTTGACCAAAAATAGACTTAGGTAGGAATTTGCTTTATTTTAAACAACAGTGTAAATTACCCAATTAAACTATGTCAAAACCCAAATCTGAGGTCACCACTAGATTCCTTGGGACCAAATTGTGTTAACCCAAAATTTTGAGCCCAATCAGAGTGCATCTTAACCCAATTTACATTTTAGCCTTATTGCTTCCATTTATCAAAGAATTACCCTTAGGTTTCTAATTTTTTATTACAACCAAGCCCCCAACTTTTGATTTTCCTTGTAGAAGGGCCTCTGCCTCCATCGCCTCCTTCATCTACATTCATGGCAACTGTAGAGGTTTGAAACCCATCACCGACGAGTTTCAATCTGGGATTTAAAGGACCAAATTAAGATCAAATCCCACCAAATTTGGTGGGATTGATCTTAAGGGAATTCCATACTGATTGAACATCTTCTCGAGATCAATCATGTCCGGAATCATCTTCGGCGAGCTCCAATTTCATGAGCTCAAAAGCTTGCCAAATCCTAAGTAAATTGAAGGATTCTTGGCTCATTTAGGCTTAGATCTGACTCTATATAAACACCCTAACTTCTACAAGTCAAGGGTGTGCCCAATTTGACCAGAATTCCCACTCTTCTTCCTCAGTGCTAGCACAACTTTGAAGCACCACTGAAGCTCCCTATTCCCCTTCCTCGCTCTATACCATGCATAATAGGCAGAGGTCTTTGCCTTCCCTCACGTCTATGAAGCTTCCCCAGAAGTTTTAGCCCCTATCTCTCCTTCCTCTACTCCGGCCGACCCTGTCATCTTCCTCATCTCTAGTGAGCTTCGCCAAGCCTCTCTCCTCTCCCTTTCCTCGAATTAGCTTAGGGCTTCTCCCCTTCTCCCCCGCAATTAGATCTAAGGAGCTCTATAGCTCCGTTCTTCAACTCCAGCTCCTCTGAAGTCGACCATCGCCACCACATTAACCTTCACCGCTTTTCTTCTGCTGTGTTCCTCCAACTAAATTAGGTTGGGCAAAAGGTTCCTCACACCTCCATGTACCTTTCACCCAACCTAATTTAACTTCACGTTGCCTCCATCATCACCCCCCACCACAGTCGTCGAAGCTCAAGGAGAGCTTCTCCGACAGGCCACTGCACGCATCCTATCATCAAATCACCACTACCACTAGCTTCGCCGTGCTCAAGTTAAGCTCCCTGGGTATTTAATTGGGGCTAGTAGCCCGTATTTCCTGGTTACAGGTATCCGTTGTCGCCGACGTCTTCTCCGTTGCCATCGACCTTCATTCGACGGACAATCAACAAGGGAATCAAGCTTCCTTCACGCGGAACAACTCGAGGAAGCTTCCTAGGTCGCTAGATTTGAGATCCAACAACCTTAATCTTCCAATCGGGCAGCTGAATTTCCATGTTGCAGCTTGCGAAAATGGTAGTGTGGATAGTCCTACATCAAAAAAGAAAGCATTGATTTAGGAATAAATTGAAACCTGCCCTTATTTCCTTCACTCAGAAATAGCGGGTCGAGTCATGATGTAGGCACATCCATTAAGGTTAAAATGCCTATTTATGCATGTTCCTAGGCTTAGAGATGTATTCCATATTATAAATATTGCATAGCATGCATCATTTTGCATTTAGGAAAGTGTACATAAATTTTAGGTTATTTCGCATCCTTTTGTGGCCAGGAGAGGGATATATTTCGAGGCCTCGGATTGACGATCTGACCCTATGGATTTGATCAGGATGACGATCGGAGTCCAACGCCTCCGAAATCACCTTGATCAAAGTCCCGTAGCACCATATATAGTCCGAGGATGATCAACGGCCAAGAGGCAATGTGACAAATTAGGAGCTTCAAACGACAAATCCAGTCACACAGATGGATTCGAGTTGACGATCGCATCCCAATGACGTGAAAATCGACTCAATCCGACATCTGTACCAGCCTTTACAAAGGAAAGAAAATAGACAGCTCAGATCGCTATCCAGGCTACTTAAGGGCGTGCACCAGCAATAGCAGCAGCAGCTGTGCATGTGTGAGTGCATACAACTCGGTGTACGAGTGTGAGCACCAGCAAGCTCATGGCACGGCTTGAGCACACAGGTGCACAAAACATGTGCAATGTGAGACACGGGTGCGCGGAGTGCGCGCCAGCAGTGCAGCAGCATGGGCGCGTGAGTTGTCTTCAGCAATGTCTGCAATGGGTCTTCACGGCGTTTGTGGACGTCACTAATTGCTCAATGTGCGAAAAGCCTCTACTTTTCCACTATAAAATGACCCCTACCCCTCCCATTCTTCTTCATCTCTTCCTTTCTCTCCTTCACCACCTCCAAGGCTCTAGAGAGAGCTTGTCCCAAGCCTGGGATGCTCCTTTAAAGTAAAAAATCAAACATTTTTCTCGCCTCTCATTCCCCTTAGTGGAGCATCCCATGGTCGTCCTCTCACCACTTCGAGAAGTAGATCCTCGCCACGACACCGTCTCGCCTTGTCCTCCTTCCTCCGACATCGTTCTCCTTCGCCTAGCTTCTTGCCACCTTTGTCCGGGGAATCATCAAAGCGAGTTGTCCTCCAAGCAACCGTTGAGGGGGATTCTTCTTACCTTTATCTTTTATCGCTTTCTAGTTTAGTTGTAATTTCTCAATTATCTGTAGAAAACTTTATTTGAACATATATGATGATTATTTCTCTCTCTCTCTCTTATTTTGCAAGTAGATTAGTTAGATAAAGTTTTGTTAATCTAATCTCTTGCCTTATAAAAATTACCAAAATAATTGTAAAAGATAAAAACAACAAAAACAAATAAAATCGAAAGCGTAGATTTCAAAATCAAATGTTTGCCTCTCTGTGTTCAACTTGGGGCAGATCATGAGTTTCGGTATAACTTTTATTTGGTTAGGAGATTTTGCAACTACGATGACGGGTTCACCAAACCCTAACTTTTCACTAGCGAAACACACTCACCATTTTGGTGCCGTTACTGGGGAAGCAATGCTCTTTGGTTTTTCCACATTTTCCACCTTACTTAACTTTTTAGCTCACTTTATGCCTTTCTTTCTATGATTACAGGTACCCTTCCAAGGTGAGCCAAAGCAGAATAGATCGGTGTAAATTGTAGTTAGAAGGTTATGTAAGTTTACTTCCAACCCCACCCATTGATTTCACTTCATCACACTAATAACTCAAAGCCTAATTAACCTAGGAGCTTGCATAAACCCTAGATTTATCTTGGTTGTTTGATTATCACTTCACCTCACCTCACCCATCCGCATAAATTCCAAAAAACAAAAAATACTCCTCTTATGGGATTTAGTTAAAAGAGACACACTTAACACCCACAAATTATCATCCTAAGGTGCATAATCACTTTGATTCTACCACTTAACCAGGATTTGACTTGAAACCAGGATCTAACCAATGGACCTGGTACACTTCAACTCAATACACATAAGTGAGTAGAAATCTGATTAGGTTAAGACATTATGTGCCTTAATCTGTGGTGCGAATAGTTCAATTGATTAATTTGTTTGAATTGCACCATTTAAGATAAAAGTGATTCATCAGTAGCTTGCCACTTAGGGTTCAATTTTTAGGAACTAACCAGGCACTCCACATTCTTTTTGAGTTTCAAAGGAATATATCATCACCTGTGCTTGCAAAAACTTGAAGTGTTCTACTAAACTTGATTTAATACACCTCAATATTAAACCCTAAAAGCTACTAAACAAGGTTAAACCCTAAAAGACACAACATCAAATAACCTTGTTTGCAAACCCTGGTTGTGCAAGCACACACATATTAACTGATCATTAAGGGCACAACTCATCTAAAGGGCCCATCACATTCCAAAAGCATAATCATCCCAAGCCTTAATTAAAATTGAGTAGATGTTGGACCTAGGATTCATTGACTCCATTTCAAGGTGTTCTCTTAAATGCATTTTGAATTAGTGACGTTTGCTTGCTTCAAAAAGTGCTAAGTTGGGGGGTCCGATTGTCAAACGACTTAAGTAAGCAGGGGTTTGCCATAATTAGCAGCCCTCGGGACACGCTCCCCCTACTTCGCCAGTCCAACTTTACCACCTTCGGGAGTAAGGACAACATCAAATTCGTTGTGTGGTCAGAGTTCATTTTTAAAGCATAGGTCCTTAAACTACTCGATTTAAGGACAGGTTTGATTGATTGTATTGCAGGGCACCTCTCTTTCCTCTGTTTTCCCTCCTACTTCACTATGTATGCTTCCACATCCTACACACATTTCCAATCCTACTCTCCTACCACTACTTATCCTCAAGATGATTACTATCTCGACTCAACATATGATTACCCATCCATTAACCAGGATAACTTTGATTGGGGATATATTTTGAACCTCAATGTCCAGGACCTAACCTTGGGCATCATGATCGTGATTATTATCCTTCCTAGAGTTACACTAATTATAGATCACCGTCCCCTTATGAATAAACCAACCCGATCTACAATCAGGAAGAATATGATATTATAACACCTACCCTCCCTAGGATTATACTGAATATAGGTCACCACCATTCGTTGAACAACCTGAAATGACCTACTATCAAAGAAGGCCTCAAGAACCTCAATTTTTTGACTCTCCTAGATTTAAGCCAAACCCACCCAACCCAAAATCGAACCATTCGATTTAGGTGAACCAGGTCCATGATAGGGTGTTGGCTAATTTAAGGAACACTATACAATCTTTAGAAGCTCAGCCAACACCATTCACTGAAGCACTGGAGCCTATGATCAAAATGATTGATAAGCTTAATAGTTCTTTATTGGATTGGCTCCAAGATGTTATGGATAGAGGTCCGGGTGAGTTTCTAATGGGGAAATTGTCGAGATTGAGGATGAAATTTGTGGTTGCCCTAATCCAATCTTGGGATGATTCTCAAGATGAACCCCTTCAGCAGAGCCAATGTCAGAAACCACTTAGCACCTGTCGGGGGGGACACCTTTTATGAAATCGAGGATGACTAGGTTGGGTTAGAGCAACCAATCTAGGATGATGTGATTTTCTCACCCGAGATCCGTAAGCCAGGGAGCAAGGAAAAATATGTCTCTACGGACTAAAGAATAACATATGATTTTGAGACATGTAAATGAGGATCAAGGATTCTTTAATTCTGAGGGTGAGGAATCTCTTAGTGAAGTCTCACTTGAAGTTAAGGAAAATGATTTTAGTGAGACAAACGGGCTTAAGGAGCATGACGAACCATTTGATAACCTAATAACTGAGGATTATGATCCAATTGCAGCTGACATGGAGGATTATGATCCTATTATAATAGATGATCCAATCGGTAGCCCTAATCTTCAAACACAGCCCAAAGAGATGAATGATTTTGATTTGGAAATGATTGAATCCAAGTCAATTCTGCTTCAGCCACAATTGTTTGACTTGGATATCTTTGATGGGGTGTACAACGATCATGAGGCCCTAGAAACCGAACACTTGATCTTGGAGGATAGGAATTTGGAAATTAAGATTTGGGAAGTTAACTCCGAGGAAGACATGATTTTGGATTTAAGGGTTCCTGTTGGCTTGAAACCACCTCCCTTCTATCAAGACCCTTATGATATATTTGACAAGCAACCAAAGCTCGAAATAATTAATTATCTTTTGAGCTGAACTCTAAGTGGACACCCGAATCTATTGAACCAGATCTACCCATTGTCCGCCACTTTGGAATTGGGTTGCACACCACAAAATCGCAAGCTCGGCCCCGTAAGCACAATAATCTTCGATTTTGGGTGTTTTTCATCTAGACCCTTAGAACCACTCGACCATCGAGCATGGGCTTGTACCATAATCTGGTCCACATCTGTGGACATCTTCTTTTGGCCAGTTTGAGAATCAATCTTTTAATTCTGATTCTAACCTACACTTGTGAATTCTTAATTTCTTCTTTGTTTGTATATTATGCCTAGCTAAAGTTAATAAACTTCGCATGTGTGTATGCTCCTTTCTCTTTGTGGAGCTAACCAGATTTTCATGAAATTTAGGTGATATTTTGTTTACTCTGCCCTTTTCCTGTCTTTATTTTTCTAATGAGGACATTGCATCATTTAGGGGTGGATACTTAATTATGAAATTATTTTGTTAGCTTCGTGGAATTTATTTTATTTTCTTAAAAAAATTAAAAATTAAAAATTCAAAAAAATTAGAATTAAGAGAAGAGTACTTAGGCATTAAGAGTTGTTAACTTTAAGAGACAATACTTTAGGACCTGAACACTTAGACTCTTCAAGTCTTTGGGCTTAATCAATGTTGGTGTCCAGCAAAATGTGGACTTGTTCTCGAGTCCTTGCCATGTTAATTCTATTTTAATTTGGTTAATAAATTAGGGTGATAAGTACATGGCTTATCAACCACTCTCTGATTTGAGGGAACTTTAAGTTTAAAGCAATTATACACTGTTTGCACTGACTCACTTTTCAACGATTTTTATGGAAATTAGGTAGTTAATGAACTTCCTAGGGTAGTATGTGATGCGTGTCTTTCACTCAACTCAGTAATTAAGTTAATTTCACTTAATTTAGAGTAGAAGAAATCACTTAGGTTAACTTGAAGTTGTGTCGATTGTGTAGTATAGGGTCGAATTAACCTAACATTTTAGAAATTTTTACTGGTTGAGTCCAGGTCGTTCGCTGGAAGGCATAATAATTTTTCTCCAAATTCACTAATTTGCTTTTATCTCTTTAAGTTTAGGAGGTAGAACTAGTTTAATTTCCAAAACATGAATTTTGTCAAATATTTAAACTATGAAGAACATACGAAATTCCATATGCAAACATATTTACTCAAAATGTTATTCTTTATTAACAAGTAAACATGCTATTTTTTTTCTAATTTTATTTCATTAAGGCAATAAGAAAATTATCCAACTAAAGCATGCCTTTTACAATTAAGAACAAAAAGTAAAAGTAAGTATGCAAAAATTCATTTAATTTTTTCATCTCTCTACAGCCTCTAATCTTCTTCTCTTTCTTTCTTGTTTCTTTTATTTTCTTCTCTCGAGCTCTCTTTACCTTTCCTTTCTTATGTTGTTCCTACCTTCTCTTCTTCTTTAGTTCTTCTTTTTCCCTTTAATCTTCTCCTGCCTTCTCTTCTTCCCTTAGTTTCTTCCTTTTGTTCCTTAGTCTTTCCTTAACACTTCTTAGCATCCGTGCTCCTTTCTTCCTTAGCCTTCAGCAGTTGGCTTTCTTCAGCAGCTTCTCTTTCCTTACCTTTCAGCTAAACAGGGTTTTTTTTTTACTCTTCAAACCAAAAGTTCTTGTATTTGCGGTGAGGTCCTTTCGAGGATACACAGCACCCTGAGACCAGGGTGGGACCAGACCCTACTCGGTCCTCGCCTAATCTCGATTAGGTTTGTTGTGGTTTATTTATTTATCGGTTGACATTATCGAGCATCATCGGCTCAACCCGGCCTCCCAGGGAAAACTCACGCCCCCTTAGGGCACATATTCACATCCGCAAGCACGCCCCCAAGGGCGCACACACCCGCAGGCCAATGCCTACACCTAGAACAATGCTCAAATCAGATCTGAATCCGAACCGGTGCGCCTTGCACTTGACGACTGCATAGCCATAGGAACAAATGAGTTTTATACCCAGAAACGCGCTCGTGGATATCCGAGGTGGGACAAAGTTAACCCTTCCAGACCCGAATTCAATTGATCACAACTTCCTACCCAGAGCTTCAAATTCGATGATTTAAAGTTCGTTGGAAAGCTCTAAGGGTAATCTATTCAATTTTAAGGTCAATTTAATGTTTTATTGATGTTTATCTCTTCAATTTAAGGGATGAAATTAGGGGTTTCTACGGGTTTAATAACAAGCCTGGAAATGTTTTTAACTCAGGGAAGTCCTCAGATGGACTTATCTCATCTATTTAAAGGTCTGTATACATTATATAAACAATTCCGCTTCTGTTAGGATGGATTTAAAGCTCTTGAGACCTACAGAACTTGCAGAGAAGCTTTTCTCTTCTCTGAAAACTTCAGAGATTAATTTTCAGTTTTCAACAAGTGCAACAGACACTTTAAAGTGTTCCTAATCTATTTAAATTAATTCTAAGGGTTTTAACTAATCAATCTGGGCAGGTTTTAGATTTGAATTTTAACAGAACAGTGCTTCTGTTGGTTTGGGTTCAAGAGTAGCCCAACTTAACAGGAACAAAATTTTCACTAAAAACATCATCTGAGATTACTTAAATCAATTTCAGATCATCAATTAAGATTCTAGAAACAACTTCCACATCTCAATTCCTCAATTTAAGCTCAGAACACCATTATCAAACTCAGGTTTGACTGTAGATGCTCGAAATTTGACTTTTTGTTTAAAGCTTCTTCCTAAGAAATTGACACATCAATTAGAGTCTCTTCATCATCTGGAACTCACTCAGATCTTTAGATTTGAGTTCTGTCCTTAATTCCTAAGGATCCAGGCTCGCCGCCTGAACTAAAATTGGTGTTTGTTCGACAGAGTAAATCAGTGTTAGTTACAGTGTTTTAAAAGTTAAAATAGCTTCAGTGCATTGCACTGAAGGTTCTTAGCTCCTTAAATGTTTCTTAAATCCCTTATAACAATCTTCTCCAACTCACCGGAGTTGGGGAAGATGAAGTTAAATCTTAAGCTCTAGTGAATGAAACCTCAAACAAATTTCTTAAAAATGATTAGTAATCCATGTAATAACATTCTGGAGCCACCTAGCAAGTTCTAGAGGCTGCAACTCAACTTTGACTCGTCGGAACTCACCAGAGCTCCGGTGAGTCCAAAAAAATACAAAATGCATGTACAGTTTGACAAAATTAATTATTTTTAATCCAAAAACGATTCTGAGGTTACAAGGAACCTCTGTTTCACATTAAATTCCTTGTTTGTTCATTGAAATAGAATATTTGACAGAAAACTTGTTTCTTAAAAATTTGATTTGTTTAAGCTCAGGACTTGATTTAACTACTCGATTGAGTAGTTAAATGACGTCAACAAGTATTATTAATCATAAATATATATTTAATTTATAATTTGAAATGTTCCTGAGCTGCCATGGACAGCGAACTCAGAAACTTAAATTAAATTTGGGCATTTAATTATAGATGATAGTAATAGGTAATATAAAGTCGATTAGGGTTCATTAGTGATGGTAGGTGATGAAAGAACCCAATGAAGGTGGAATTAGGCCGACTTCTGTCACCATGGACAGTGAAGTAGTCGGTGAAGGTGAGATATGAATTAGGCATTTAGGTGATCTAATTAATCTATTTAGTGGATTAGAAATGAACATGGAAGTTAAAAGAAGGTGAACAGTGAGTTAAAAGACAAAATTAAAGTCTCTGGCGAGCTCAAGGAACTCGCTGGAGCTGGAAGAGATGAAGCTAAATTCTACAATTACTCTAACCTAACTAACTAAACTAACTAATTAAGCTAGCCTACTCCTACTCCTACTCCTAGTCTACTGTTACCTGGACGAAGGGGTCAATAGGGTTCTGCCAAAGTTTCATAGCGGACGACGAAATCAGAGGGTTGAAGAAAGAGCTCCGGCGGGTGAATTTGAGGTGGAGCGGAGGAATCCTAGGGTCGGCGCCTTTGTCAGAGGTGCGGAAGACCACAACGAATTTCGTCAGCTACTTAAGATGGAAGAAGGAAGTCGAAAGATGAAATGGGGGTTCACCGGAGGTTTTAGAAGAATAGCCTATCGAAGTCGGCTTCGGTGTTAGAAGAGGGAAGTGAGCCAACTTGCTTGAAATTAGAGGTGTGAGGGGGTATTTATAGTAGTTTGTGACGAAGAGAGTGGCGGGGTTTGGCCGAAGAAGAAGCTCGAGGAGCTTAACCTCCGTCGTCATCTCCGTCGACGATGAGGTTAACTCCCACTGAAAAATAGGATTCTTGGTTAATCTAGACCGATGGATGAAGTGGAGGTGGTGAGCGCAAGTTGCAAGAGCTTGGGCAAAGAGGAATGATGTCGGCAGGGCGGTGATTGCGCAGTAGGATGACTCTCTACCACCAGCCGTTCGTTTGGCTGGAGAAGAAGAAGAAGACGAAGAGGGATCTAGAAGTAATAAAACCTAAGGACCTATGTGAGAAATGGGGGCTCGACTGTAATGAATATTAAGGACTAAAATGTAAACCTAGGTTTTGAAGGTTTATTTTAACTTAGATCTTTTTCAACTTTTTTTATATATGTTAGTAAACAAGGTAAATATTATGTTTTCACCTTGAATTTACATTTTTGACCTTTTTAGATTAATTTATTAGATTAAGTAAAATTACTTAAGTTATTACATACTTAGGTATACATTATATTTAAGTTACTTATCTTATTAATTAAGGAAATGATTAGTATGATTTTGAGACCAATTATTATCTAAATTATTAATAATGTTATTTGAATGATAAAATGTCATTTTTAACTTATTTTAAGGTCCTTAACTAAATATCCCTTATTCTATAATTAACCCTTATATATTCATAACCTTAGCTAATTAACTAGGAAGACTAATTAATTAGGGGTAATTAAAGATCATGATGAGTGTCTCATCAGTACGGCTGGCAACTTGTTGTGGGTAACCCATTGGTCAGTTGTCCAGGGCCCAGATACATGACCATACTCATTCTACTGCTTTTAGGTAAATCTTAGATAAGGGAAGCCACCTACTTAAAAAAAGAAAAAAATGATACTCAAAAATAAAAAGGAAAAAAAGGAAAAAATAGAAAAAGGAGAAAAAAATAAATAAACCACACTTCATCACACAAATATGGCTGGAAGTTGTCATGGGTAACAACCCATTGGCTAGTTGCCCAGAGCCTAGCTCACAAAAATGTATAAATAATTCCCAAAACATTTATGGAAGAAGCAGGAAGTAGAATAAATTGGGGAGATGTACACTGGATTTACCCTTGTGCTGACCCCATAAAAAAATAAAAAAAAAGTAGGGTGAAAGCTACCGATCGGAAAGATAAACCTTTAGGTAGAAACTCTTAAGATCACCTAGGGTCATAGAAACCTGAACTCCGGTTTAACAGCCACCTAGTGAATCTATCACATTCACAAAGATTCTTAGAACTTGAAGTTCTGTTCGAGTCTTGGGTGGGTTGGGTAGCCGTAGAAAGCTACCCCAAAACTCTAAACTCAAAAAAATCTAAAAAAATTAGAAACGAAGAAAAAAATAGAAGAATGTATCTTCCCTTTTCAAAATAAGGTGGGGACTTGGGTGGTCTGCATTTTGGCAAGCACCCGGGCACTATTAAGTCATCGTAGTTTAGGACCTTAGTCGAAATTTCCTTTTGTTAATAAACAACTAATGCCTTAAGCGATCGAGTCCTAATTCTACTCTTATACAAAGCATTTAGTTTGATTTTGCTAGGGATTAGCAAAAGATAGGTATGGGGGTATGATGTAGATACATCCATTTAGGTTAAAATGCCTATTTATGCATGTTCCTAAGCTTAAAGATGCATTCCATATTATGAATATTGCATAGCATGCATCATTCTTCATTAGGAGATCTATTTCGAGGCCCCAGATTAACAATCCAACCAAACGAATCTGATCATGACGACAATCAGAGTCCAACGCCTCCGAAATTGCCTTGATCATAGTCCTGTAGCACCAATATAGTCCGAGGAAGGTCAACAGCTAAGAGGCAATGTGACACAATTAGGAGCTTCAAATGAAAAATCCGATTGTATGGATGGATTTAGGTTGACGATCATATCTCAATGGCATGAGAATCGATGCAATCCGACATCTGTAGCAGCCTTTATAAAGGAAAGAAGATAGATGGTCCAGATCGCACCAAGTGGCGCTATCCAAGCCACCCAAGGGTGCCCACCAGCAACAGCAGTCGTATATGCACTAACGCATGCAATGCGATGTACAGGCACATGCACCAGTGAGCACGTGACGTGCATACCACAGTAGCGCATGGAGTGCGTGCAGCACGAGACACAGGCACGTAGAATGTGCGCCAGTAGCGCAGCAGCGCGGGAGTGTGAGCTCTCTTCAACGATGTCTGCGGCAAGTCTTTAGCAATGTTTATGGACGTCACTAATTGCCCCATGTGCGAAAACTATCTATGCCTCCACTATAAAAGGACCTCTACCCATCCCATTCTTCTTATTCTCTTCCTTTCTCTCCCTCACCACCTCCACGACTCTAGAGAGAGCTTGCCCCCAAGCTCGGGATGCTCCTCTAGAGTAGAAAATCAAACATTTTTCCCACCTCTCATCCCCCTTCGTGGAGCATCCCATGGTCGTCTTCTCACCACTTCGGGAAGTAGATCCTCATCGCGACACTATCCTACCTCATCCTCCTTCCTCTGATGCCATTCTCCTTCATCCAACTTCCCACCACCTTCGTCTAAGGTGTCGTCAAAGCGAGTTGTCCTCCAAGCAACCATCGAGGGGGATTCTTCTAACCTTTATCTTTTATCACTTTCTAGTTTAGTTGTAATTTCTCAATTATCTATAGAAAACTTTATTTGAACATGTATGATGATTGTTTCTCTCTCTCTCTCTTATTTTGCAAGTAGATTAGTTAGATAAAGTTTTATCAATCTGATCTCTTGCCTTATAAAAATTACCAAAAAAATTGCAAAAGATAAAAATAAAAAAAATAAATAAAATCAAAAGTGCAGATTTTAAAACCAAATGTTCACCTCCTTGTGTTTGACCCAGGGCTCATCTTGAGTTTCGATATAAATTTTCCGACTACAATGACGAGTTCTCCAAAACCCTAACTTTTCACTTGCGAAACACGCTCACCAAGTCCCCATACCTCGCACAAGCCACGTGCATCCTCTCCTGGCCATGCACGCCCAAGAAGGTCTGGGCCAGATTTGGATTCAATTAGAAAAAAAGAGATAAAGAAAAGGCTGGTGTTGGGTCTAGAGAGATGGGCTGATTTTGCTAGGCCAATCTTCTATCTAACTTGGCCTTGTCTGTGCAAGCTCGTTGGGTTTGAATTCTCCCCAAGTGTTGAGGCTTTACATAGTTGAAAACACCGAGTTTTGGTTCAAACACTTAGCTTATTTTTTTTGGAGTTTGATATATTGCATTACATTGAATAAATATGTTCCCTTTGATATCAATCTCTTGAGCTTCATTTTAATTACTTGATTAGTGACTTATATTGTGAATTAATTGCTCCCTAAGATGACCTCAGACTCACATTCAAGATATAAATTTAAGTGTTTTCGTTGCTTTAGTCACTATACTACGATGTGCATTTAAAACCCAACTTCGACGCATTAGCAATGGGCTTGGCTTCAAGGACCCATTTTAGCACTTGGAGGACTTAACGACTTTGGCTCAGACCACCAAGGCACGGAATATGAACTTGGAGCAAATGATCATGAGACCTTTCCCCCACTCTCTTTGGGATAAGGCTGCACATTGGTATCAGACTATTGGAATGTTGATAGTTACTTGGACTGACCTTAAATTGACCTTCTTGAAGGAATTCCTCCCAGTTAGACGTACCAATGCTCTGCAATGGGTGATTACCACTTTCATCCAGCGGTTAGGGGAATCGCTTCATGGTGCTTGGTAGTGATTCCAAGACTTATTGGGCAAGTGTCCACACAAGGAGGTGCCGAAATGGCAACTCATGCAGATATTCTATCATGGGCTGACAGGTCAACTCCATAATCATGTGGATGCTTCTTGCAGAGGCAATTTCCTCAACAAGGATGCAGATAGCGCATACTACTTGTTTGAGGAAATGAGCTAGAACTCAATAAACCACGACTCCTTGGAGACCTTCAATCGATCCCAGCAGCCTAAGTTAAATGCTAATAAGGTCCATGATTCTCATTCATTTGACATGGAATTAATTTGTAACAAATTAGATAAGGTGGATCAGGTTGGAAAAAGAATGGAAGTGTGGGTGGCCAAAAACTCTAACAATTCTTGATCCACTCAATCCCAGAGCTCGGGATTCCATTCTTCACAAGCTCCCATGGGATGGGAGTTTATGAAATGGGTTGAGTTGACTTAGCCTATGATCCAGGATTTCTTAGAACCTTATGGGTTCCAAATTGAGGCCTTTAATCCCAATTGTTGTGATCCTTCCTTCCCACCATCCTCACCCTATGAGGATGTGCATGCTATATAGGAGAATTCTATATCCAACTCATATTTGAACACCTATAACTTAGGTTGGAGGAACCACCCTAATTTCTCCTAGAAAAACCAAGGGTAGCAGATCTAAATGCAACCCAACAACTATGCACCACAAAGACCTATGGGTTAAGTGATGGAAACACCATCATAAGCCATAAATAGCTCAGTTTGATTAGATTAAGTCAATAAAAGCTCCTACATATCCATCAGGTCATAAGGGCACAAAATCTTGATTTGAGAAGAAGACAAGAATACAGAGTTATTTCTACAAATTTACCATTCTATCATAAAAATAGAATAACCACGAGTTCTCTTTGGGGTTGAACAAAGGTCAAACGGCTTTAAGGGTCTAATAAGTGGGTTAGAACAGACAGAAAAGGATTTCACGCATTTTAGGAATTAAATGACATCTGAAACCCTAAAAACAGACCTGCCTAATTAACTGAGGTTTTGGATAGGATAAAATTCACCTAAACTCTCTAAAAATCATAGAAAAATATTCTCTAGAGTTTGGTGCCTTCAATTTGACCATCAGAACCTGTTTTGACCTAAAGCAGTCTCAAACAGACATTTGCCCTAATTTGGGTAATTATGCAAATTACTCAGTCAAACTAGGTCAAAACCAAAATCCAACTTTACCATTGGATTTCTTGGGTCCAAATTAGATTTGTATCAAAATTTAGACCCAATTTGAGATTATTTCGACCTAGTTTACACTTCGGTCCAAGTCTAATTTTCTTTATTTCACATGGCCCCTTAGCTTTTGAATTTCTTACAAATAGCCCCCAGCTTTGTCATCTTATTCGCAAATAGGTCCATGTTACCATGAAATCCTAATCCGACAACTCTGGTGAGCTTGATTTGGCATTTTCTCCTTGATTCCTTGATGAATCACTCTCATATTTGAAAGGGAAGTTCGTCAAGGAATTCCCTTACTTTTGAGCAAGATCCTAAGCCCTACAACCTTCCCAATCTCTCATGCGAATGCATGAGAGATTCGGGTATATTTCAAGCTTCCATCTCCAACGAACATTCTAAGCTTGGGAAGCTTGCTTCCCAAGCTCAAATCATCCTCCAACGGCCTATAAAAGAAGCCCAAATGCATATCGTCGAGCGCAAGCTCAATTTTGTCTGGAAACTCCCCACATTCCTTGTTCCTATTCCAATCGAAAGGCTCCTCAAGCTCTGGTGATTCCACCTGACCTCCCTCATTGTTCGTCTACAATACCACCGATGAATTCCTCTTCCATGTCTTCCTCCGCATCGCGCCATACCAGCAGACATCTCTCCCTCCGTCTTCCTCACCATTTCCTTCCCACTTGAGCCACCTTCATCCCTGGCACCGACCACACCACAGTTGACGCTGCCTCTACCTTACTTCATTTGCTATTTAGCCCTATTGACGCCTCATCTTCAACTCGTCATTTCCATGAATTCGCAAGTTCGATTCAACCGTCGACTCGCCCTAACACCCTCCATCTTCCACCTCACCGGCATACCTCTGGAAAGCCCTAGCAGCTTCCACACTCGCCCAACTACGCCTCTTCCACACTCCTCACCATTGCCTCGACCCACTGACCAAAACCCCTCAAGTAATTGAGGGGATTGGCCCCTTTATTGCCTCCCCCGACTTACGCACTTTTACACACATTCTGCAAGGTCGACAGGCCTCCACATCCACTCGCACACGATGCTACCTTCACCGTTACATTCGTCAATGTCCGACGATCCTCCTGAGCATTTCTGACAGGGCCGAGAGGCCATATCTTGGATTTCAGGTACCTAGGGTGTAACTGCCATTACCAGGAAGTTTCAAGCTCACTTGAAGCTTGCTCCAAATCTCATAAATCCTAGGAAGCATCCTCAGGACGTGCAGAACTCTCCCAGAATCACAACTAGCTGGTCAATTGGATTTGCTGACTACATCTTCATTCGTAATTGACAAAGCTCCTCCCTGCTGCTATGTGAGAAAAGGAAGGTGGGACTTTAGTCCTACCTTGGAAGCCAGTAAGTAATAGCTGCATAAATTGAAAAAGTGGTTGGGAATTATCGCCTCAACACACTTGGGGGGTGAGGTTCCCTGCCACCCTTTCACAAGCGCCTCGCTTGTGACACGTCCCCCGCGGGCCTGGCACTGACCTGACCTGCCTAACTCGTGCACACCTCGGTTGTGACTCACACCCGCAGCCCTAGTCCCGGGTGCGCTTAGATCCAAATCCGATTGCTCGGTAGTGTGCAAGGCTCTGGGAGAGCAGATCCTAGAGAGAGAAAGAAAGAGAGAGAATGGGGGTTTGGGGGGATTTTGCACTGAAGATCAACAGCTAACACTTAGCCATTTGAAGAAGAAACATCCCTCTATGTGTGAAGAGAAAAAGAAGAAGAATAGAAGGTTGGAGAAGAGCCAAGGCAAAGAAAGAGAAGAAAAAAAGCTAAAGAAGGAGAAAGAAGAAGAGCAGTGCACTTATTGCGTGATATTTGACCATCTAATATTGATTATTTCTTTGAATATCATTGTAAATAGGATAATTTGGTGATTTAAATCACCATTTTATCTTGACATTTTTGCAACATTAATTCTTGCTCTTATTAGTGCTTCAATTTAATATATTCTTGTTTAGAATTGTGATCTTGAGATTTATATTTGCTACTTGCTCCCAGTGAACGACCTCAGACTTCATTTCTGATATTTGAGTTATAAATCATATCTATTTTTCGCATTGATTCGACCTATACTACAACGTTACGATTTTAAAACCCATTTTAGTGTGACTAACATTTTGGTGCCTTTGTCGAGGAGCAATGCACAATTCGATCTCTTGATTACAAATCCTAACTTTGTACTAACTTGCACAATCTCTTTTGACTATGATCTATTTCAGGGATTCATTGGAGGAAGATCAGCCGCACATCAACCACTCCAAGGGCAGGTAAACCACAAATCTAATCTCTCGTAAGCCCCTGATTCTAAAAAGCTAAAAGAAGAAATAATTAAGTCCAACTTGCATTCTGTTTTTAGATTCATTCACAACAAGTTGGCTGATTTGGTTCATTTCTAGAAAATACCCAACCTTGATTTGTGCACCTACTTAGGGTTTTAAGGTATCTAGGGCTATCGCCTTCTTACTTGAGCCTTAGGTACCATATTTGGAAGAATTAAATTGGACCAATCAAAGCCAATTAGGGTTTCCAGTTTAAGGTTTTAAAGACACGCTTGCTTAATCAAGAATTAACCTTCCCAAACAGTGTGTGCCTAAGGCTTGATTGAATTGATCTATTCAAGCAAACCCTAAAATTAGGCTCTTAATTTCATTTGAACACTAAAAGAGGGACCTAAATTTCTCAATGGACAAAACAGGTGAAGTTGACCTGTCTTGTTAGGTTAACCAATCTTCAAATTAGGTCACTGATTGCACCGCAAAAATACACCTGCAATTGTGCCGTCTTGTGCTATTTCCTAGCATTACCAGTGCATATTAGGTATCCATAGTCGCATTTGTAAAAATACTCGCATGCATGCATTTAATTGAGAGGGGAGGAGAGTGAAATAAATGGCCTTGCAATTAACATTTTCCTCCAGTGCTGCTTTGCAAAATTCACCAACTTTTTATTTTTAATTTTACCTGACTTTGAATTCTTCCCATGACTGCATGGCATGGCTGGACCTTCCTCCTCGTGCCACGCTTTGCAACAGCTCTCCTGCCAGCCACATGCAAGCCTCTCCCTGTCAGCCATGCAGAGCCATGCACAGCCAGGGCATGGCTGTGCATGCTTTCTTCTTCTTTAAAAAGAGCACGACTCCTTCTTTGCAAGGAGAGCCTGGTCCACCAAAAAAAAACCCAACGCAGCTCTTCTTTTCCAGGCCGCCTCCTCCCCCTCTCCCTCCATATGTAGCCCCTCCTCCTCTGAGGAGACACTCTGCGGACAAGAGCACCTCACAGTGGTGCACAACCACCACTATGAGTCCACCACCGCCCAGCTCATCAGAGAGCCGGTGGGCGTGGTGGTTCTCTCTCTGTTTCAACTTTCCAAGCCATTTCCGCCATTGGAGTAGGAGCTTCAAGCTTTGAAGCTCAAGCTCCACATAGCAGCAGCATGGCACTGCAGCTTCCCCGCGCGTGCAAGCCACCGCGCAAGCTAATAGGTCACCCTCGCCCTCCACCGCACACACCAGCAGCCCTCTCTGCGTGCCCTGTCGCGAACCGCTTCCTCGCAAGCCAGCAGTGGGTGTAGCTTCCCCGCGCACGCGCTAGCCGCATCGACTCCCCGCACTCACAGAACCGGGCACGCCTGATCGCGCAGCTCAGCCATGCACTGTAGCCATTGTTCATGCCAGTCAACGGAACACTGTGGCTACAGTGTGGTGACCGGTAAGTTTCTCACTTAACCAATCACCGGGCGCGTCGCAACCGCTGCTAGCCCGCGCGCGCGTCCCACCCCGAGCTCGCTCCAGCGCCTGCCCACACATCTGCGTACACCCACCTCTGCTTGCGCCCACACCCGCCCGCATCTTCGCCCGCTCCCTTTGCTCGCATACGCCTGCGTCTGCCCGTAGTAAGTTTTTACTCCATTCCTTTAATTTTTCTCTTCTCACACCCTTCTCTTCACAGGTGTCTCTGTTTTTGGTGTACAGGTAAACCTGTTGCAAGGAGAAGATAGGCAGGCAAAGTCGGAGACGTGGTCGGATCCAAGGCAGGAACGAGTGCATGAAGATGCCGACACTGCACTGGAGCTCCGCACACATTGCTGAACAAGTAGGTCTTTCTTTCTTAGCAACCTAGGTTAATTTGTAACCTTAATAAAAAAAAAAACTAAAAACTAGAAAAACTTCTTGGGATCTCTTGGGGCAAGTGGATTAAAATTCACTTGTTTGATTGATTGCCTTTACTCCCACCGCCCCGGGATTTCCCGCAAAACTTCGCATAGCGAAAATCCAAAAATCTTGATTCTTGAATTTTTCCCCGTGTGAAGTATTCTTTGAGGCAAATAAAAAGATTTATTGCCACCCCTATTTGCCTCATTTATCTGCAATTCGGGATCACCTTTTTTGGTGGGGAGACTTAGAATTGAGTTGATTCCAACCCCACCACGACCTTTCACGTGCCTAAGATTCGATCCGGAATATTTCAACCCCAACAATTTGATTTTCTTCATCCTTTGGTTGAGCCTTGTGTGTGGAAATCATTCTGGTGATTGGGAGCACTTGAAATAAAGTGCTTTGGCTCCCTTTCACATTAATCTAAAACTGATTCATGCATCCACACATAGAAATCTCCATTTAGGGAAGCCCATTGCATTGTAGCATGCCTTAACCAACTGACATTGAAGAAGGATTTGTTGGGCTTAGAAAGAAAACTTGTATTCTCTCAAAACCCAAAGATTGGTTGAATTGATAATTCAGCGAAATCCTAAAATCCATACTACTTAAGGCTAAATTCTAAAAACCATTCACTAATTGAAAACTTCAATTCGGGGAGATTTCCCCATTGCATGATTGGTTTATACACTTTTGAAAAATCAATCACTTGGGCATTACCCGTAAACAACGCCCTTCACATTCCGAAAGCACTTGATCCTAAGCCTCTAACTAAAATTGGTAGCAACTTAACCCTTATTAAGGATTGGAGGTCTAACTACCTGTGTGTAGCGCCTACGTGCTGGTGAGGGTTCCCACATGCTATCGGGTGTCTAAGACTGGGGCAAACGGCCTTTCAATCTGGCCCGGTGGTTCCGCGGTGCTCGCATTCGGTTCCGTAGTTCGTGATAGTAGGTAACTTAGATCTTTAGGTCTAAGGGCACACTGTAGAGGTTAGGAATTTGATTGTATTGATTTGTCATCAAGTGTACCTTTGCGGCATCATTTCTCTCATCTCTTTTCCCTTCTTATCTCCCCAATTCTTCCTGCGGTAGTGCATGTTTGGGAGGAGGTCACAAAACCGTGAACTATGTGAATTGCCTGATAATTTTAGAAAAGGAGCCGAATCGTCCTCCTCCTCCACAAACATGGCTGCACGCCCACCCCCAAATCCCGAGGGAGGAATCCGCCCTCAAAACCCACCAGGTGGTGGAGCCTTAGATCCCATAACCCACCTCCAAGCCTAAATGGAAATGTATAATGAGCAAATAGAAGCCATAAGGGAAACATTGGAGGAAATGCAGAACCCTCCCGAATGGGAGGAGCCTAGGTCTCTTAGCTCTTATCAGAATCCCGCTGCTACAGAGACCATAGGACAAATTTGGGTCCCCATGGGCAGGGATGACTTTGAATTGAAACCTAACATAATTGGCCTAATAAAATTTCACTTCCATGGTCTTGCAAGTGAAGATCCTTTTCTCCACTTGGAAGACTAACCCACTTGGCTGAAACTGTTAAACCAAGAAATATCAGGTTACCTATAGTCCTCATGAAAATGTTCCCATTTTCATTGCAAGATAAAGCGTCGCAGTGGTTACGCACCCTTGGGAGAACCATCCACTCTTGGGAAGAGATGTGAACAATGTTTCTCAAGAAGTTCTTCCTAATCGGGCGAACCAATGCGCTTCGCCATGCTATCACTTCATTTACACAACAAAACGGTGAACAATTTCATGAGGCATGGGAGAGATATAATGACCTCCTCAGGAAGTGTCCGCATCACGGTCTGCCTAAGTGGCATATAGCCTAGATTTTCTACTACGGGCTAAATGAGACTTTGAAGCAGATTGCGGACGCTTCCTGCGGAGGGAATTTTATGAATAAAGATGAGAATGGAGCATTCGAATTGTTTGAAAATATGAGTGAAAACTCAATGAACAATGCCTCCATTGTCGCCTTTAATCGTACCAGCCTGCCCCGAAAAGTCCATGAAGTTGACACAGGACCCTCCCATTCATCCACTGATCTTAACCTTATCGCACAGAAATTGGATGAAGTCTCTATCGTGCACAAGAAGCTGGATGAGCTTCTGGCCAACCCTGCCTGTTCTATGGCGAACACCCCCACCTCACCACTTCGTCACAATCCCAATTCTTCCAACACCAGGCTTATCCCAAGAAACCCTGTAAGACCTTCCTTACTGAGTGTCGCACCGAGCGACTCGGTAAGTCATGTAGATCTAGCGAGCCAGTATTTCGACACGGAGGACCAAGCCTCCATGTGCTCGGATGCATATTTACATGCAGACGCGTCTTCTGGCAAAGAAGACGCTTGCGCCCTGGGGAACAACCCGTTCTCTGCCACTTATAACCCAGGGTGGAAAAATCATCCAAATTTCTCATGGTCCAACAACCCGCAGCGCCAAAACCCCACGGGTGGATTAATGCGACCATCCTCACCCGTCATCCCAAGGGCCCAGTCTAATCCTATGGCGAATCCACCATCAGGCCCTTACATACCGCAAACAGAACACGCATCAAGTCCTCTTGATAAATTGATGCGAATGATGACGGAAATGTCAAAGCGCCATGAAGAGAACATGACCTCTCTTCAGCACCAATTGACGCAGCAGAATGCTGAGATCAGTCAATTACGCATGGCGACTCGATCTCAGGGCACTCTTCCCGCCCAACCTGTTCCCAACCCGCGAAATTTCGTACCCCATGGCCCTCAACCACAGGTACGACCTTCTCTGGGGCAGGTTCATCAAATTCTGTAGGCTCCGAGCATTCCACCGAGATTTCAGGCTAATCCCACTACAGCACTGCACTCTTATGTCCCTATTGCGAACCCTCCTCCGCCGTATGATCCCACTGGACCCGCATCATCCAATGCTATCACTATGAGGTGCAGTAAGCAGACCGTTGATCCTCCTCGACCTGATCCTAGACCGTCTTCTTCATCGCCCTCTCATTCAGGATGCGCACCGCATTCGCGAGAGGACGATACACCCAAATTGGTGCCAGAATTAGTTCCATTCCCTGAGGCTCTATTGAGGGTGCCAAAAGGCAAAAAGAAAGATACGTAGGCTTTTGATAACCTGCGTAATTTGTTCAGGGATATAGAAATCAAGGTACCCCTACTTGAGGCTATCGACCACATACCTACTATTGCCCGATTTTTCAAAGACTACACAACACCCAGGCGACAGTCAAAGAAAACTAAGAATTCGGTGGTTCTCTCGCCTCATGCGAGTTGTGCTATACTGTCAAATCTACCACTGAAGTAGAAAGATCCGGGCACACCGCTGATTTCCTGTAGCATCCAAGGGTGCAATTTTAACCGTGCCCTGCTTGATCTAGGATCTTCCATCAATCTCATACCAACCATCATGCTCGAAAAATTTTCCTTGGGAAATCTGAAACCCACCCCTGTCATGTTACAGTTGGCAGATCGTTCTGTTAAAATTCCGAAGGGTGTGGTGGAATACGTGGTGGTTAGGGTCAACATTCTCTATTTTCCTATTGACTTTCTTGTTTTAGATATGGAAGTTCTTAGCTCACTTTCTGATTGTCCGATCATCCTTGGTCGACCTTTCTTGGCCAAAGCCCGTGCCCATATCGACTGCGAGTCGGGCTGTATTGAGATTGCCGTTGGATTTGAAAAGCTTAAGCTTAACATCTTCAAGGTAGCCAAGAACTTTGATTGTGATTGTATCGAGGATGACACGTCTGACGGGGACATGGCCGTCAGCGCGTGTATCAGACTAATTGGGACCTATTCTGACTACTGCGGATTACCTATAAACATTGACGATTGCCTAACCAACACATATTGTGAGGTTCCCCTATCCCTCCCTTGTCTCGTACCTTCTCCTGGCCAGACTTCTGATGAGGTTTTCTCCGCTTCCCATACCTCATGGTCTGAGTCATTTCTGGGCTACTCACCGTCGGTCCATACTCTTGAAGACCAGATTGCCTTTTCTTTCCCGCCAAATCAGGCGGAGTTGCAAATCCACACTGGGACCTTGAGCCCACATACTTCTCACTGGGGCTATTCCTTTTTGGATCCATCCATCCAATAAGCCCCTCTTCTTGGCCAATCTAAGGGCCAATTTCTTCCTCCTGACTTGTTCTCCAACCAGCCTGAGACACTCTCGTCCCAAGAAATGCCAGATCTTTCACCATCCACTCCTGAGCTGAAAGAGCTGCCTAGTACACTTAAATATGTTTTTCTGGGGCCAAATGAAATGCTCCCCGTAATCATCAGTTCAAAATTGACCAAGAGCAAGAGTGCAAACTAACAAAGGTCCTCATAGAACACAAGGAAGCCAGTGGATGGTTTTTATCAGACTTATCTGGCATTAGCCCCTCCTACTGCACTCATCGTATATATACGGAGGAGGAGGCTCGACCTTCCCGCGAGATGTAGCAACGTCTCAACCCTAACATGCGGGAGGTCTTTAAGAAGGAAATCATTAAGTGGCTGGATGCGGGTATAATCTACCTGATCAGCGACAGCCCCTAGGTGAGTCCGATTCACGTGGTGCCCAAAAAGGTGGGACTCACCATCCGCGTCAATGACAGGGGCGAATCCATCCCTACACACACTCCTACATCTTGGAGAGTGTGTGTAGATTATAGGAAACTCAATGCCGCAACTAAGAAAGATTACTTTCCGCTACCTTTCATTGACCAAATCCTGGAGCGGTTAGCGGGAAATAAATTTTTCTGTTTCCTGGATGAATTCTCAGGATATAACCAGGTGGCAATTGACCCCCGAGACCAAGAGAAAACCACTTTTACCTGCCCCTTTGGCACCTTTGCATTTAGAAGGATGTCGTTCGGACTCTGCAACGCGCTAGCAACTTTCCAGAGATGTATGCTGGCGATATTCCATGACATGGTGGGTGACTTTCTCGAGGTCTTCATGGATGACTTTTCGGTCTTTGGACCATCTTTTGATGACTGTCTTGCCAACCTGACCCGTATCCTTAGGAAATATATTGATGTGAACCTCATGCTTTCCTGGGACAAAAGTCATTTTATGGTGCACGAGGGAATTTTTCTCGAGCATATCATCTCCGATAGGGGTATAGTGGTTAACAGAGCTAAGCTTGATGTAATTGCTGATTTACCTATGCCTGGCTCTGTCAAACAAATCCGCTCCTTCCTGGGACACGTCGATTTCGATAGGAGATTTATCAAAGATTTCTCCAAGATTTCTCGACCCTTAACTCATCTCCTATCGACCGACGTACCATTCGATATGGGCCTCGACTGCATACGAGCATTTAAGCAGTTGCGTAATGCTGTCACAAAGGCCCCTATTCTCCAGCCACCTAATTGGTCCCTCGACTTTGAACTCATGTGTGACGCTTCCGACCTTGCAGTCAAAGCCATCCTGGGACAAAGACGCGATAGACACCCCTTCGTGATGTACTACGCCAGTAAGACGTTGCATGAGGCCCAGCGTATTTATACTACCACTGAGAAAGAACTACTGGCGGTCGTCTTTGGGCTGGAGAAATTCCACTCTTACCTTCTAGGCTCACACGTTATTGTTTTCACTGATCACGTGGCCATTCGCCATCTCATGCACAAGAAGGATGCCAAGCCTAGACTGATTCGTTGGATCCTTCTGCTCCAAGAATTTGACATTGAGATCCGCGATAAGGCCGGAGCCCAGAATGTTGTGCTGATCACCTTTCCAAACTGGACCTTGACCATATTGGACTTACCCTACTGATTAATGAGATTTTTCCTGATGAGCACCTATTGGCAATTAATGTGGCAAGTGGACCGTGGTATGCCGACATTGCCAATTACCTTGCTTCTGGATCCCTTCCACATGGCTGGCCTCAAAACCAGCGCGAGCATCTCATGGCAGAAGCAAAGTATTATTTATGGGATAATCCACTCCTTTTTCGGATAGGTGCTGATCATCAGTCGCTGTATTCCTGACAGCGAATTCCCCAGTGTGCTATCCTTCTGCCACGATCAGGCCTGCGGAGGCCATTTCGCTGGGAGGAAAACTGCAGCCAAGGTGTTGCAGTGCAGTTTCTTTTGGCCCTCCCTTCACCAGGATGCACACAATTATGCCAAGCATTGCACCAGGTGCCAGTAGTTAGGGTCAATGTCACGTCGTGACATGATGCCCTTGCAACCCATCCTAGTTGCAGAAATCTTTGACATTTGGGGAATTGATTTCATGGGTCCCTTTCCTCCTTCCAACGGCTTCGAATTTATCCTCGTGGCTGTTGACTATGTTTTGAAATGGATATAGGCTATTCCCGCCTGCCGTGCTGGCCATGTTATATTCACTCGATTTGTCAAAGACCACATCTTTGCGTTCTTTGGGATCCCTCGAGCCATTATCTTGGATGGAGGAAACCACTTTACCCATGCTTCTTTTCGGGCACTTTTGAGGAAATAAGGAGTCCACCATCATATCGCGTCTCCGTATCATCATCAGACGAACGGCCAGGCAGAGGTGTCGAACCGGCAAATCAAGCAAATTCTCTAGAAAATGGTTCGACTTGACCGTAAGGATTGGTCTGACAAGCTGATTGACGAACTTTGGGCGTATCAGACCACCTTTAAGGCTCCCCTTGGTATGTCTCCTTATAGAATCATTTACGGGAGGCCTTGTCATTTGCCCGTGGAGTTGGAGCACCGCGCTTATTGGGCGGTTCGCCAATGTAACCTCGACCCAGACCTGTGTGGTTGAGAAAGGAAACTCCAACTCCAGGAGCTGGAAGAGCTCCATCGTGAAGCCTATGATTCTGCTTTAACTTTCAAACAATGCACTAAGGCTTTTCACGACAGCCGTATTCGGCGGAAAGAATTTGAGCCATCTTAGCAAGTTTGGCTCTATAATACCCGGCTCAAATTCTTTCCTGGGAAACTGAAGTCCAAATGGACTGGTCCTTTCCTGGTCTCGAGACCATTTCCCAACGGGACCGTTGAAATTGAAGATCCCAAATCTGGGCATAAATTTACGGTCAATGGGCAGCGTTTGAAACCCTATCTTACTCATGAACCTGCCCCCGTTGGTGAAACTGTTGCCCTGCTGGAGGGTAACTAATTTTTTGCCTCATTCTCAGTCCAGCTGGGGACGTTAAATTCAGCGCTCGTTGGGAGGCACCCCAATAACACTCACCATCCACCATCACTTTTCACTTCATTGTCACGATCACTTCACTTTTCACTTCACCACCCACCATCCACCCACCCTACCACCCTGCTCTATACCCTGCACCTCAGCTCTCGATCTTTCGTCCTTCCTCTACCCTACATTGCATGCATATGAGGACACAGCATCGTTTGGCATGGGGGGGTGGATAGGCATCCTTAGGATCTGGGTATTTTAGGGTATCATGAAGTTTTATATATATATATGAAAAAAAAAAATGGTGTTTGGTAATGATCTAAAAGCTGAAACAAAAATAAAATAAGTGTTTATGGATATTCAACCTCTGTTTTGAAAACTTTCCAGGCCACAGAAGCTTGATTCGCTCAGGCTCGGCTTAATTCACATGAGCATTGACAAAATAGATTGGAATCTCTCCTAACTAAGGACGTATTCTTGTACCTGAGACAACAGTACAGGATCCATTGGTTTGCTTCTACTTGAGAGCCTAAGTAATCTTGGTTCACACTACACATATCAAGAAAGACCAGGTGAATGTAAGATCCAACCCTAGTGTTCATTAGGGAAGGTGGAGTCCTTACCTGTGCGCGCAGGTAGACTTTTTATCTCAGGCTTTAGTCTTGTGTTTAGGAGAGACTCTTTCCACCAAAAAGAAAAGTGTGCTCCTCCAAATAATGTTGTAAGAGATATACTGACATGTGTTTCAAAAAAAAAAAAGAAAAGATGCAAATAACTCAGTATATCTCACAAATGAAGTCTTCCTCCTACAAAAGTTCTTCAGGGCATATCGCAAATACCCTGTTTTCTTTAGCCACAAATGTCAGAAAATGGGAGTTGTATTTTCCGTCATCCTTTTAAGAGTCAATCCGAAGACACGAGCTAAAACTGGGACCAACCTGTACTTAAAAATTCGTGAAACCCTAGGCTTGAGTCTTAATGTTCATCTGGTCAGTCTTGATCCTTCACTATACACAAGCCATAATCTCTTGAGCTCTTGATTACGGCACAAACCTCCTGGGTCCTGGAAATCGTACTTAAGGTTTAAATATCAAGAGTCCTGGTTAGTCGAGAGATGATCTATGTCATGTGTGACTTAAAGTACTGGTAGTCTTCTCTGCAATTGGTTCTCACAATATCCAACAATAAACACACCTATGTCGCCTCAGAAGAAAATCTTCAGCTTAAGATCATTTCTAAATACAACAAAAAAATGTTTTGCTAGGGACTAGCAAAAGATAGGCATGGGGGTACGATTGCACCGCAAAAATACACCTGCAATTATGCCGTCTTGTGCTATTTCCTAGCATTACCAGCGGATATTAGGTATCCATAGTCGCATTTGTAAAAATACTCGCATGCATGCATTTAATTGAGAGGGGAGAAGAGTGAAATAAATGGCCTTGCAATTAACATTTTTCCTCAAGTGCTGCTTTGCAAAATTCACCATCTTTTTATTTTTAATTTTACCTGACTTTGAATTCTTCCCGCGACTGCATGGCATGGCTGGACCTTCCTCCTCGTGCCATGCTTTGCAACAGCTCTCCTGCTAGCCGCATGCAAGCCTCTCCCTGTCAGCCATGCAGAGCCATGCACAGCCAGGGCATGGCTGTGCATGCTTTCTTCTTCTTTAAAAAGAGCACGGCTCCTTCTTTGCAAGGAGAGCCTGGTCCACCAAAAAAAAACCCAACGCAGCTCTTCTTCTCCAGGCCGTCTCCTCCCCCTCTCCCTCCATACGTAGCCCCTCCTCCTCTGAGGAGACACTCTGCGGACAAGAGCACCTCACAGTGGTGCACAACCACCACTATGAGTCCACCACCACCCAGCTCATCAGAGAGCCGGTGGGCGTGGTGGTTCTCTCTCTGTTTCAACTTTCCCAGCCATTTCCGCCATTGGAGCAGGAGCTTCAAGCTTTGAAGCTCAAGCTCCACACAGCAGCAGCACGGCACTGCAGCTTCCCCGCGCGCGCAAGCGACCGCGCAAGCCAGCAGGTCACCCTCGCCCTCCACCGCGCACACCAGCAGCCCTCTCCGTGTGCCCTGTCACGAACCGCTTCCTCTCAAGCCAGCAGTGGGCGCAGCTTCCCCGCGCACGCGCCAGCCGCATCAGCTCCCCGCACTCACGGAACCGGGCAAGCTCAGTCGCGCGGCTCAGCCATACACTGTAGCCATTGTTCACGCCAGTCAGCGGAACACTGTGGCTACAGTGCGGTGACTGGTAAGTTTCTCACTTAACCTGTCACCCAGCGCGCCCCAACCGCTGCTAGCCCGTGCGCACGTCCCGCCCCGATCCCGCTCCAACGCCCGCCTGCGCATCTGCGTACACCCACCTCTGCGTGCACCCGCACCCGCCCGCGTCTTCGCCCTCTCCCTTCGCCCGTGTACGCCTGCGTCTGCCCGCTCCAGCCCCACCGCGCTGCGGTTCACTACCCCGCGCTCACTCCCTCCCAGCATGCACGTCCTCGCGCGCCTACGCGCCTCCGCGTGTGCGTGCGCCATCAAACGTTGCCCCACTGCTACAGATGGCTTAAACGCCTCCTTCACTCCAGCAGGAAGCTCTCCCTCTCTCTCTCTCTCTCACAGCACTCTCTCACTCTCTCTCTGCCGACACTTACACACACACACTCACACTCTCATACACACACACACACACCTATACTCTACTTTATACATATATATATATACGTACATATATATATATATATCTATATATATTTTTATACATATATATATATATACATATATCTATACATATATTAGTACTTATATAACTATGTATTAGCCTATATACATACATACATATATATATACATATATATACACATATGTTTATATATATATATATGTATATCCATATCTATCCACATATATCTATATACATATATTACTACATATATATATACCTATATATATATATACATCTATATAGTTATATATCCATACATATACATATATATATAGATATATCTATACATATAGTTACATACATATATATATATACTTATATATATATACATATATACATATATATACACATATAACTACATATATACCTATATATTTATAACCATATATACATATAGATATATTTACATATATACATATATATATATATTTTTTTTCACATTACTTACCATATGTTGTATCGTGGGAATATCTGCACCAGTTGCTGATATTCCCCGATACACGCGTACAAAAAGCGTGGTCACACTCATCTTCTATCAATCCACCTTACACTCCACGCAGCACCTCGTCCTGTTGGTTGCGTCTTTCTAGATGACGGCCGACTCGACACCGTGCTATACTCCATCTCTGCCTCCACCCCCACCCCTTTATACATATATAATATATACGTATATATATATACTATATTTACTTTATTTCTATTTCGCTTTCCTGCTAGTAAAAAGAAAAAAAATATATAAAAGAGAAGATAATCCTTGACTTGCAGGTACTCAGTCTTGCGAATAGCAAGACCATTTTTGGAACCCTAATTTAGCTCAAAGCCAAGAACCTAATTTTGGGGGTGTGCCTCAAGGACAAGAATTATCAGAAAAAATCTAAATATAAAAAACACCAAAAACATAATAAACAAATGGAAGAGATTCATTATAGGAAAGGCATAGAAACTTCACTTCTAATCCCACTTCCCTGAGTTCGACCCTGGGCCTAAAAGTGACCAAGATAAAATCAAGTAGGCCAGGTAAAAAAATTTTGTAAAGAGATGGTTAGGCTCGATTTAGGTTGACCACTATACACATTTCAACGAAAAAGTCACCATATTAACACAACCTATCCTAGTCTACACCAGTCACCTTGCACTAAAACATCTTAAAGTTCAAGTGAAATCATAAGCATCCGTGCTCTTAATCTAAAACTGGTAGACTTAAGAGGTCAAGTCCCCATTCTGGTCTACCTGGATCCTCAGTGACAAGAAAGGTCGGGTGGGGGAAACCCTGTAACCCATGTGGGTGCTCTACCATGTAGGGGTCTTCGTGGGACTCTCCCTTTCTGGCTACCCCGGTAATTCTCAGGTGGACGACTTTCTGACTTAAGGGGTATCATTCGCTCCAAACCTCTATAGTCATCCAAAATTTTTGGTTGTCTTGATTGGGTCCATCACCTGTTATCCCTCATCTATTTCATCGGTGCATGTTCGGGAGGAGGTCCTTAAGACCACCCTTGAGTCCTCCATTAGTCATTCACTCTCAGCGAGGTCAAGCCTTGACTTTTGTGTTTGTGCAACAACCTGATCACATCGACATATCTTCTGATTCAGAACCTACTTTCCCTTTATTAGCTATGGATCACCAAGAAGATCAACCTAACCTTGAGCAACAATTCCATGATTTTCGAAATCAAATCAATGCCATCATCAACCCACCGCTGCGTCCTCAAATGCGAGATCACTATAATCCTGCAGTGGTGGAGATCGAACCTCGAATCAACATTCTTGCGGGAGGACCTGAGGTGGATCTCAAGCCTAGCATGCTTCATATGACCCCAAAATTTCATGGCTTGAACTCCGAGGATCCCTTTCAACACATCACAAACCTAAACATCTGGCCCACACTTTTGGGGCAGATGTATAGAATCGGGATGGATTACTCTTGAAACTCTTCTCATTCTCTCTGGATGACAAAGCCGCTCACTAGTTTCAAACTCAACCACACATGATCAATACATGGGGAGAACTTCAAACTGCCTTCCTGCAAAAATTCTACCCCATTAGTCATACAAATACGATGCAGCACCAAATCACGCACTTCTCCCAAGGAGGGAGAGAATCTCTACACGAGGCATGGGATCATTTTCTGGATCTCATGCGCAAGTGCCCCCATCAAGGAGTTCTGAAGTGGGAACAAGTCCAATCCTTTTACCACGGACTTCGTGAAGACATTAAGCTCTTTGTCCATGCAAGCTGTGGTGGTAGCATCATGGGTCAACACGAGGACATGATCTAGGAGATTCTCAAGAACATGTGTGAGAACTCCCTGAACGATGAGTCATTGGGTGAGTAGACCAGACGTCCACCCGCGCATTGACAAATAATCAGGGGGTACATGAATCTCGAGGCCTTTCTACATCAGTTGATCTGGAGTTGGTAGCCAGTCAATTGGATGAGGTCTCTATTATCGAAAAAAAGGTGGACGTCATCACTTGTCATCTACACAAATCCACCTCTACACTTCAAAGCACATATGCGCACCCGCCCATGGGATGGAAGATTGTGCACAACATCTACCACTCCTCGGGGATGGATGCATATCCACTCTCGTCTGATTATGGCTTTGGAGGCAACTTTGGGTCAGCCTACTACAGTTGGGGGAACTCTAAACCCCCATACCCTGATTATCTCGGAGCTCCTCAGACCTGCGAGGATCTCCATGCCATCCAGAATAATCCTTTCTCCAACACTTACATCCTTGGATGGCAGAATCATCCTAATTTTGCGTGGTCGGGAAGTAACTCGAATATGAGATCCCAATTTCAATCCCGACCATAAAACTAGCAACCGTATCAACCCACTCAATGAAGGCCTAATCAGAATTTCCAATTTGGACCGCCTAAAGAAGGTCAGACATCTTTGATTCTCCAAACCTTGGTTGACATGCAAAAGCAACACAATGAAGGGATCTTCGAGCTGTGTAATCAATTCACCCATCTGGCAAGTGCTCGCCAGCCTGGTTCACTCCCTTCCCATCCTCTTCCAAACCCGAATAACGTGCCAAACCAGAGGCACGTTATGAACCCAAATCAGGGCCAAGCTCACTTTGTTTATCAGGCCCCTTCTGTTCCATCACCTGATGGGATGGATGTTTCAACTTCATACTCGGGATTTTAGTAGCAAACACCTATTTTTCCCAACCCAGACCAAAATCAGGTAGGATTAAATTCTGTCACCACCCATAGTGGCCAAGCAAAACAAGACCCACCTTTTCCTAGCCCCGACATGCTTGAGACTATAGACCTTAACCCTAAATTGGTCATCCAGAACACACCCATCCTTGATAAGAAGTTTGAGCCAATTCTAGAGGAACCATCTAAGGTTCCATTTCCCGAGGCCTTGACCAAAGGAAAGAAGACAACCAAACCCGTGGCACCTGAGGAGGACCTGGTCAAGCTCTTTGAGTAGGTCCATATAAACATCCCCTTGATGGATGCAATTCGCCATGTGCCAACTTACGCACGATTCCTAAAAGATGTGTGTATACCCAAACGTAAGCCGTGAACCAAAAGCGGGAACCCGATCGTACTGTCGGAGCATGCCAGCTCCATCATTTTGAGCAAACTCTCACCTAAGGCAAAAGACCAGGCACCCCTCTAATCTCCTGTGCTAGTAGTGATATACAGTTTGACCAAGCCTTATTGGACCTAGAAGCTTCCATCAATTTGATACCCACATCCCTACTAGACCACTTTGAGGAATCTGAGCTTAAACCAACAGAGATGACTTTACAGTTAGCTGATCGATTTATTAAGTCACTGAAAGGAATTCTTGAGGATGTCATAGTTAGGGTACATGATTTTTACTTTCCCATGGATTTCATCGTCTTAGACATGGATTCTCTTGAGAACTTGAAGGATACCCTAATCATTTTAGGGAGACCCTTTCTGGACACAACTAGGGCCAATATTAATTGTGAGGAGGGCCAAATTGAGTTAAAATTTGGGAGCAAGACACTAAAGATTGACATCTTTAAGGCCCAACAAGGAATTAATTGTGAAGTTATTGAGCAAATTTGCGACATTGAGGTCGTGGTTGACGACCCATGTATCGAGGAAAACCTGATTAATTTTGATCAATGACAAGAAGATCAAAACCCGCAATTAGTGGAGCTTGAACCTAACCTAGACACACCCATAGCTCCTTCCTTTGCTCTTGACACCCATCTTAAACCACCTACTGCTGCTAATAATCTTGTTATGGAATTGAAACCCCTCCCTGACCATCTCAAATATGTCTTTTTGGGTTCCAATCAGATGTTTCCTGTGATTATCAACTCCCTACTCACATCTGATTAGGAAACATGCTTGATTACTATTCTCCAGCAGCATCAGAGAGCCATTGGATGGACTCTTGATGATCTTAATGGCATAAGCCCCTCATATTGCACACATCACATCTATACCAAAGAGGGCTCATGACCATCCCGTGAAATGCAGAGACGCCTAAATCCGAACCTACAAGATGTCATGAAAAAGGAGATCATCAAGTGGTTGGATGCAGGGATCATCTACTCGATCTCTGACAATCGGTAGGTGAGTCCAGTCCAAGTTGCGCCTAAGAAGGCAGGACTCACCGTGATCATGACTGACACTAGACAAACCATATTGACCCGTATAGCAAACTCGTGGAGAGTTTGCATTGATTACAGAAGACTCAATTCCTCCATGAAGAAGGATCATTTCCTACTACCGTTCATTGATCAGATCCTCGAGAAACTAGTAGGAAGTCGATTCTTCTGCTTTTTGGATGGGTATTCCGATTATAACTAGGTTACAATCCATCTTGAGGACCAAGAGAAGACTACCTTCACCTACCCCTTTGAGACATATGCATTCTGGAGGATGCCCTTCGGTCTCTACAATGCACCCGCTACTTTTCAGCTGTGCATGCTTGTCATATTCTCAGATATGGTAGGTGAATACCATGAATTCTTCATGGATGACTTCTCGATATTTGGGGAATCGTTTGATGATTGCCTCCTGCACTTGGTCCAAATCCTCAAGCGGTGCATCAACATGAATTTGGTTCTTTCCTGGGAAAAGAGCCACTTCATGGTACCTGAGGGAATTGTCCTGGGACATCTCATCTCTGAAAAGGGAATCTAGGTTGATCGAGCCAAGGTAAATCTAATTTCCAAGCTCCCTGTGCCTAGCTTGGTCAAGGACATCTGATCATTTCTGGGGCACATTGATTTTTACCATCGATTCATTCGCAATTTCTCAAAAATTGCACATCCGTTGACTGATCTTCTCTCCAAGGATGTCTCCTTCGAAATTACCGAGGAGTGCACTTAGGAGTTTGAGATCCTACGTGATCGAATTACCCAAGCACCTACCCTACAGTCCCCTGATTGGTCTCAACCCTTTGAGATCATGTACAATGCATCTGATTATGCTGTGGGTGCAGTACTTGGGCAGAAAATAGGTGAGAAACCCGTGGTCATCTACTATGCTAGCAAGACACTTAACGAGGCTCAGCACAACTACACAGTTACTGAGAAAGAGCTGCTAGCTGTTGTATTTACCCTGGAGAAATTCAGATCGTATCTTTTGGGTTCCTATGTTATCATATACTCGGATCACACTGTAGTGGGGCACCTCCTAGCGAAGAAGGATGAGAAACCTCGACTAATCCGCTGGATCTTACTGTTGCAAGAATTCGATCTCGAGATTTGCAATAAGGCAGGAAAGCAGAACATGGTAGCTGACCACTTACCC
Source organism: Thalassia testudinum (assembly GCA_037157565.1). Lineage (NCBI taxonomy): Eukaryota > Viridiplantae > Streptophyta > Magnoliopsida > Alismatales > Hydrocharitaceae > Thalassia > Thalassia testudinum. The sequence goes on along the minus strand of JAZHRO010000014.1, from coordinate 120,528,802 downwards.
CGCCTTCCTTCTAACATTATTGACCCTTCTGAACCCATCACAGAACACTTTCCTAATGAGCACCTCCTGACTATTAGTGCAGAACTTCCTTGGTTCATTGATTTGGTGAACTACTTGGCGTCACGTAAGATCCTGTTTGATTGGCCGAAGGCCAAGAAAGACAAATTGCTTTCTGATGCCAAGTACTACATCTGGGAAGACCCGTACCTCTTTCGCATTGGAGCTGATCAGATCATCAGACGATGCATCCCAAAAGTAGAAATTTAGGACATTTTGTCCTTTTGCCATGACCAGGCCTGCGGTGGACACTTCTCCAGACATAAAACCATAGCAAAAGTCCTCCAGTGCAGCTTTTACTGGCCCATGATTTTCAAGGATGCATACGATCACTGTAAGGCATGCACTTGTTGCCAGACCTTGGGCAACATGAGCCATCACGATATGATGCCTTTATAGCCAATTCTTGTATGCGAAATCTACAATATTTGGGGGATTGATTTCATGGGACCCTTCCCTATCTCGGACAACTTCGAGTACATTCTTCTCGCTATAGACAACGTGTCCAAATGGATCGAAGCCATCCCAACCCGAACCAACGATCATAAGGTGGTAATCAAATTCATTCATCAGAACATTTTTTCTCGGTTCGGTATCCCACATGCCATTATCTTTGATGGAGGGACCCATTTCACGAATGCTCAGTTCAGATCACTGATGACTAAGTACAGGGTGTCACACCGAATCTCTACTCTTTATCATCCCCAAACCAATGGTCTAGCTGAGCTATCAAATTGGGAGATCAAGAAAATCCTTCAGGTCACTGTCCGACTTGATAGGAAAGATTGGTCATCCCGACTTTCAGAAGCCTTGTGGGCTTATAGGACTGCCCATAAAACCCAATTGGGCATGTCTCCCTTCAGATTAGTGTACGGGAAGGCATGTCACCTCCCCATCGAGTTGGAGCATAAATCCTATTGGGCAGTACATAAGTGTAATCTAGATCTTTCTAAGGCAGGAACCCACAGACAGCTTCAAATGAGCGAGATCGATGAACTACGTAATGACGCGTATGAGAACTCGCGAATTTACAAAGAGCTGGTTAAGGCCTTTCACGACATGCACATATCCAAAAAGATCTTTCACCCTCGTCAGAAAGTATTACTCTTTGATGCCAAACTAAAACTCTTCCTGGGCAAACTCAGATCGAAATGGATTGGACCATATCTTATCTGACGTATTTTTGGAAGTGGAGCCATTGAAATTAGTCAACCTAGCCTTGATTCTAAACCTTTTATTATGAATGGTCAGTGACTTAAGCCATTCATTGAACTCACTGATACAAAATTGGCTGAAGTATCTTTTGATCTCCATTCTCCCTGAGCATATTGCGCCTGGCTGATGCCGTTAAACTCAGCGCTTAACGGGAGGCAACCTATCATCTTTTTGAAAAGATCAAAACCCTTCTTGACACATCCCGTGTTGAACTCATATTGCACTTTAGGGTTCATCCATTAGAATAGCCAACTCCACCTCTGGTACTTGTACCAGAGCTTGAAATCATCCGCAACAATCACCTTGACTCGTCCACCCACCAAAAGCTTGTTCTAATGTATGTTCTAAGCTGAATATGAACCCACCTAATTTACAATGAGGACATTGCAAATCGTAGGCATGGGGGGGTATTAAAGTGCAAAACGCTATGAGAATCACTTCACAAGAAAGGGTTTCGTCAAAAAAATTACATATTATACAAAAAAAAGGGAGGTTGGGGAAAAAGAAGAGCCATTTTTGAAAATGAGGAAAGAAAATTGAAATGAAAAAAAAGGTGGAGCACAAAGGAAAAAGAAAAGTTGAGTCCATAGAAATAATTTGGAACCTACCCACCTTCTAGGTTGGATCGAATGATGAACTAAGACCTGAAAGGCTAAAACTTAAGGGATTATTGGCAAATACCGACCTTAGGCCTCTTGGATTTGTATTGGATTTAAACATTCACATACTTGTCAAGATTTGGATTAATCCTCAAGTGGTTGGTGAAAATGCAAAGCTTATGTATTAGGTCTAAGGCTTAGGGATTATTCGACTTTGTTAACTGACCTCTGGTTTGCAGGACTCTGTAACTTAAGCACCTTAAATCCAACACAGTCTGGTTCAGTGTGCTCAAAAGCTAAAACCATGCCAAAAGGCATTTAATCTATTCTAAAAAAGTTCCTAAGATCTAGATTAGGAGCAACTCGAAAACACAAGTTGATTTGGATGAGTTCTCGGTGTGGAGAGCTAGAAAATTCCCCTCGAAGATGCGCAATAGCATATCATCTCCCCGGTGCTTGTCTCTTAGGATATCTAAATATCCTACTAGGGGCATGTAAGTACCTTGTGCTAGTTCAGATGCCCTGGGTGGCATTATCACGAAATGTCAATTGCTAGGGTTTGGATTTAGCTACAGAACACCATGGGTGGGATTATCCCAAAATCTCGAAAGCTAGGGTTCTGGGGGTTGCCATGGGCAGTGCTATCTCGAAGCATCGATTGCCAGGGACCCTATGAGGATTGATGGTAGGCACAAGGAATCCGATACAGACCGTGTTTAGGGTCAATCCTAGGATGGATTTGAGGAAAAATATAACGAAAAGAAAAGAGAGAGAAAGCTCTCCACAAATCAAATTCTCCTATGTCTCTCTCAAAATTCACTAGCAAACTGAATCAGACTAACCATGTTTCAAGCATGGGTGCTTTAATCGTGTGGTCTAATGAACCTTAGGATAGTTCCTACGGGCCTTAGAAACCTTCGCAGAAGACTGAGGTGAAATCTACTCAAGTCTGGATATGGGCTAGTACTTGAGTACCTCTAGGCCTATTGTTGGTATTAAGATCAGATTCTCAGAGATGCAGCCTAGTAAATCATCCTGATGGTTAAAATCCAACCTGGATAACTGGTTCGATTCAGATGGTTTTGCTAAGGGACTAGAAAAAGCTAAGCATGGGAGTATGATAGGAACACCATCATGAGCCATAACTAACTCAATTTGATTTGATTAAGTCAATAAAAGCTCCTACATATCCATCAGAAGGTCTTAAGGGCACAAAACATTGATTTGAGAAGATAAGAATATAGGGTTATTTTTGCAAATTTACCATTCTATCACAAAAATAGAATAACCACATGTTTTCTTAGGGGTTGAACAAAGGTCAAATGGTCTTAAGAGTCTAATAAGTGGGTTAGAATAGATAGAAAAGGGTTTTCGCACATTTTAAGAATTAAATGACATCTAGAACCCTAAAAGTAGGCTTGCTTAATTAATTAAGGTTCTGGTCAGGATAAAATTCACCTAAACCTTCTAAAAATCATAGAAAAATATTCTTTAGGGTTTGGTACCTTCAATTTGACCATCAGAACCCGTCTTACCCAAAATAGTCTTAGACAGACATTTGCCATAATTTGGGTAATTATGCAAATTACCAAGTCAAACTAGGTCAAAACCAAAATCCAACTTCACCATTAAATTCCTTGGGTCCAAATTAGATTTGTATCAAAATTTGGGCCCAAACTGAGATTATTTCGACCAAGTTTGCACTTTGGTCCAAGTCTGATTTTCTTTATTTCACATAGCCACTTAGCTTTCGAATTTCCTACAAATAGCCCCCCAACTTTGTCATCTTCTTCACAAATAGGTCCCTGTCACCATGAATCCTAATCCTACAACTCCGGTGAGTTTGACTTGGCATTTTCTCCTTGATTCCTTGACGAATCCCTCTCATATTTGAAAGGGAAGTTCGTCAAGGAATTCCCTTCCTTTTGAGCCAGATCCTAAGCCCTACAACCTTCCCAATCTCTCATGTGATCGCATGAGAGATTCAAGTATATTTCAAGCTTCCATCTTCGGCGAACATTCCAATCTTGGGAAGCTTGCTTCCCAGGCTCAAATCATCCTCCAAAGGCCTATAAAAGAAGCCCAAATTCATATCATCGAGCGCAAGCCCGATTTTGGCCAGAAACTCCCCACATTCCTCCTTCCTATTCTGGTCGAAAGGCTCCTCAAGCTCCGGCGATTCCTCTTGTCCTCCCTTGTCATCTGTCCGCAATACCAGTGGCGGATTCATCTTCCTCGTCTTCCTCCGTGTCGTGCCATACCAACGGGCATCTCTCCCTCCGTCTTCCTTGCCGTTTCCTTCCCACCAAAGCCACCTTCGTCCCCGGTGCTGACCATACCACAACCGACGCTGCCTCTACCTTACTTCATCCGCTATTTAGCCCTATCGATGCCTCATCTTCCACTTGTCATTTCCGTGCATTCGCAAGTCCGATTAAACCATTGACTCACCCTAATGCCTTTTGTCTTCCACCTTGTCAGTGTACCTCCGGCGAGCCCTAGCAGCTTCCACACTCACCCAATCATGCTGCTTCCATGCTCCTCATCGTCGCCTCGACCCACCGACCAAAACCCCTCAAGTAGTTGAGGGGATTTTCCTCTCTATCGCCTCCCCTGACTCACGCACTTCCACACACATTCCACAAGGTCGACAGGCCTCCACATCTACTCGCACGTGACACCACCTCCACCGTTACATTCGTCAACATCCGGTGATACATCTGAGCATTTCTGACAGGGTTGAGAGGCTGTATCTTGGATTCAGGTACCTAGTGTGCAGCCGCCATTACCAGGAAGTTTCAAGCTCACTTGAAGCTCGCTCTAGGTCTCACAAATCCCAGGCAGCATCCTTAGTACGTGTGGAACTCTCCCAGGATCACAACTAGCCAGTCAATTCGATTTGCTAACCGCATCTTCATCCGCAATTGACAAAGCTCCTCCTTGCTGCTATGCGAGAAAAGGAAGGTGGGACTTTAGTCCCACCTCGGAAGCCACCAAGCAGTCATAGCCGCATAAATTGAAAAAGTGGTTGGGGCTTATCGCCTCAACACACTTGGGGGGTGAGGTCCCTCGCCACCCCTTCATAAGTGCCTCACCTGTGACACGTCCCCTGCAGGCCTGGTGCTGACCTGACCTGCTTAACACGTGCACACCTCGGCAGTGACTCACGCCCGCAGCCCTAGTCCCTGGTGTGCTTAGATCTGAATCCAATTGCCCGGTATTGTGCAAGGCTTTGGGAGAGTGGATCCCAGAGAGAGAAAGAAAGAGAGAGAGTGGGAGTTTTGGGGGGTTTTGCTCAGAAGATCAATGGATGACACTTAGCCATTTGAAGAAGAAACCTCTCTCTGTGTGTGAAGAGAAAAAGAAGAAGAATAGAAGGCTGGAGAAGAGCCAAGGCAAAGAAAGAGAAGAGGAGCTGAAGAAGGAGAAAGAAGAAGAGCAATGTCAACAGAATTGCAGTGCACTTATTGTGTGATATTTGACCATCTGATACTGATTGCTTCATTGAATATCATTGTAAATAGGATAATTTGGTGATTCAAATCACCATTTTTTCTTGACATTTTTGCTACATTAATTGTTGCTCTTATTAGTGCTTCAATTTGATATATTCTTATTTAGAAGTGTGATCGAGATTTATATTTGTCACTTGCTCCCAGCGAACGACCTCGGACTTCATTTATGATATTTGAGTCATAAATCTTATCTATTTTTCGCACTGATTTGACTTATACTACAACGTTACGATTTTAAAACCCGTTTCAAAGCGACTAACATTAGGGTCATATATACACCCAGGAATCCCTAAGACAAGTTAATCAGCCAGCTTGGAATGCCTAATAACTCGTAGGACAAGATAAATTTGAATCAATAAATGGTGGAAACGCAAGCATTTATGCTCCAGCTTATGCAACAGATGAAAACCTCGTTGGACAACTTGTAATCCGAGCTTATTGCTAATACTCGACAGCCCAGATGTCTATCATCTCAACCCGTACCCAACCCTCAAAACTTACAAAATAAGGGCAATAGGGCCCAAGGGTACGAAAATTAGTGGGGCCCACACGCACATGCTCAGGTGGTTGAGCAAGGTCCTTATTCATCTTCTTCTACTCCTGGTTATCTGGCTAACCAAGCCCCTCCTATCTTTCCCAACCCTCCCCAAGACCTGAACCCATATGCATATGCAATTTTTGTCACCTTGAGGAGTGGAAAGCAAACCCTGGAACCTAAACTACCCTCTTCCAGTAAATAAAATCCTGGTAAGCGTGAGGAAGAAATGGAGAAAATCGAAGAAAAGAATAAGGCTCAGGAACTTGACAGAAATGACACTACTCATATCCCATTTCCCGATTCCTTACTAAAATCCAAGAAGAAGGAAACTATAGACAACAACGAGGAGCTTCTGAGTATTTTCAAAAGTGTAGAAATCAATATCTCGCTCATCGATGCCATTAAGCATATCTCGATGTCTACAAAGTTCTTGAAAGATTTATGTACGCAAAAGTGTAAGCCGAAAGAACCTACCCTAAGAAAGGTGATACTCTCCAAGTAGGCTAATTCAGTTATCTTGCATCACCTTCCTCAGAAAAAGAGAGATCTAGGTGCCCCCTTGATTTCATGTGCTATCGGGGAATACACTTTTAATCGGGCACTATTGGATTTAGGTGCATCTGTTAACCTAATGCCGACTTCTCTGTATGAAAGGTTTGGGTTAGGTGAGCTCAGGCCAACCTCAATAATGCTACAGTTAGCAGACCGTTCGGTCACCACCCTGAAAGGTATTATTGAGGATGTTATTGTCAAGGTTAAAGATTTCTATTTTCCTATAGATTTCCTAGTCCTTGACATGGATGTACCTAAACACTTAAGGAACACACCCATCATTCTAGGGTGTCCATTCTTGGCTATTGCTAAGGCCAATATAAACTGTTAAAGCGGTAACATAGAGATCACCTTTGGAGATAGGAAGCTTAAACTTGATATTTTTAAGCCGATTAATAAATTCGAGGATTGTGGATTTATTGAGGAACTCGAGGATACAGATTATAATATGAAGACTTGTATGGCGATTAATGTTCTTGAGGATTCCACTAGCATAGATGAACCTAACCCACAACCCTCTGTGGCAGACCCACCACACCTCGAAGACGTTGATTTTATTCATTCCTAATCTCATCCTCTAGACAATCCTAATGAGCCTTCATCAGCATCTTTCCTGCCTTCTGCACTGAACCCACCCCAGATTGAACTGAAACCATTACTTGAAACTTTGAAGTATGAGTTTTTGGGACCCAAAAAGGCACCCCCTACCATTATTAGTGCTAAATTGACTAAGGAGTAAGAATTAAAATTGATTAGTGTCCTTGAAACAAATAAAGAGGCAATTGGTTGGACCATCCACGAACTTAGAGGAATAGAGCCATCATATTGTAATCATTGATGGGAACACCATCATAAGCCATATCTAGCTCAGTTTGATCTTATTAAGTCAATAAAAGCTCCTACATATCCATCAGAAGGTCTTAAGGGCACAAAACATTAATTTAAGAAAATAAGAAAACAGAGTTATTTTTGCAAAATTACCAAAACAGAATAACCACAGGTTCTCTCAGGGGTTGAACAGAGGTCAAATGGTCTTAGGAGTCTAATAAGTGAGCTAGAATAGACAGAAAAGGGTTTTCATGCATTACACCAATTAATGGACATCTAAAAACCTAAAAACAAACCTGCTTAATCTACTAAGGTTTTGGTTAGGATAAAATTCACCTAAACCCTCTAGAAATCATAGAAAAATATTTTCTAGGGTTTGGTACCTTCAATTTGACCATTGGAACCCATCTTGACCTAAAATAGATTCTCAGATAGACATTTACCCTAATTTGGGTAATTATGCAAATTACCCAGTCAGACTTGTTCAAAATAGAAATCCAATTTTACCATTGGATTCCTTAGGTCCAAATTAGGTTTGTACCAAAATTTAGGCCCAATATGAGATTGTTTCAACCTAGTTTGCACTTTGGTTTAAGTATGATTTTCATCATTTCACATGGCCCCTTAGCTTTTGAATTTCTTACCAAAAGGCCCCTATATTTATCATCATTTTCTTCAGATAGGTCCCTACCACCATGAATCCTAATCCTACAACTTCGACGAGATTGTTTTAGCATGTTCTCCTTGATTCCTTGACGAATCCCTCTCATATTTGAAAGGGAAGTTCGTCAAGGAATTCCCTTTCTTTTGAGCCAGATCCTAGGCCCTAAAACCTTCCCAATCTCTCTTGCGAAAACATGAGAGATTCAGATATATTTCGACTTCTATCTCCGATGAACTTTCCAAGCTTGGGAAACTTGCTTCCCAAGCTCAAAACATCCTCCAGAGATCTATAAAGGACCCCCAAATCAGATCGAAGATCCCAAGCTTGATTTTGGCCTGGAACACCCTCAATTCCTCCCTTCTAATCCTGTCGAAAAGCTCCTCAAGCTCTGGCGACCTCCTCCATCTTCATCCTTCGTCTGACTGAAATACCGACGACAGATCCTCCTTCCCTGCCTTCCTTCGCATCGCACCATACCAGCGAGTGCCTCCATCTCCATCCTTGCTGTCCTTCCCTCGCTAGAGCACCTTCATCCCAACGCCGACCACACCATAATTGGCACCACCTCTACCTTACTTTGTTCGCTATCTAGCCCTATCGATGCCTCATCTTCCACTTATTATTCCCATACATTCGTAACTCCGTTTCGACCACCGACTCGCCCTAACGCCCTCCTTCTTCCACCTCGTCGGTGTACCTTCGGCGAGTTCGCATGGCCACTATGCTCCACCAAATTGGCTACCGTTCATCCCTACAGCTCTACCATGTCCCAGAGAGTAAAAGCCCTCTGGTTATTAAGGCTATTGGCCTCTCCTCAGTGCCATTGAACACCGCCACCTACGCACCACCTTCTCGAGGTCGTCAGGCCTCCAACCTCACTTGCACCACATGCTGCACCCATCACCACACTTGCCACTCCATGACGATCCTTCTAAGCCTGTTTGACGTGGCTGCAAGGCCGTTCTCGTGATTTCAGGTGTTCGCTCCTCCGCTGTCATGGATGTAGCTTTGAGCGAAGCTTGAAGCCTTCTACAGCTGTTGCAAGTCCCAGGTGAAGCCTCCAGGTCGTGCGGAGAAGCTCTCGGAAGGTCTCTAGGCCTTCAATTGGCACCAACATCCACTGCTGCTGCTCCAATTCGGTGAAGGAAGCCCATTATAGCTGCACATAGAGAAGCCCTATTGGATTAGTCCCACATCGAGTGCTGACAGACGTGCGACACTGCATAAATTGATTTTGTCATATAGGCTTATTGCCTTAACTAAACACAGGGGGTGAGGTCCCCGCTCAACCTTCACCTGCACCTCGCCCGTGACCCATCCCCCGCGGGCCTGGTGCAGACCCGACTTGCCTTAGCCCTGTTCACTCCTTGACTGTGATATCACGCCCGCGGCCCTAGTCCTGGGTATGCTTAGATCCGAATTCGATTACCCAAGTCTCTGGGAGAGCGGATCCCAGAAAGAGAAACAGAGAGAGTGTGTGGGGGCAGGGGGTTTTGCTCTGAGGTTCAACGACTGACACTTAGCCATTTGAAGAAGGAACCCTTCCCCTTGTGCGAGAATAGAACAAGAAAAGGAGGAGCTGAGGCAAACAGAAGAAGAAGAGGAGCTAAAGAAGGAGAAAGAAGAAGAATCTGAGATTCAACAGAAGTGCACTGTGCACTTATCCTACATGGAATTAAATTGCTTGATACTATTGAAATATTTGATATTATTGTGAGGGGTAATTGGTGATTCAAATCACCATTTTACCTCGTTCTTTTTGCATTATTTGACATTCACTTTCATTTATATATTATTATTTGGAGTTCTATCATAAACTGCTTATATTGTGTTGAATTACAATCTTGAGAATTATTTTGCTAATTGCTCCCTGTGTTTGACCTCGTACTTCCATTCGAGTATAAATTCTATTTGTTTTTCATGCTGATTCCATCTATGCTACAACACATTGATTTTAAAATCCAATTCAAAGCGACTAACAATCATCACATTTATATGGAAGATGGATCCTGCCCTTCTAGTGAGATGCAGAGGAGATTAAACCCGTATATGCAAGAAGTGGTTAAAAAGGAAATCATAAAATGGCTCGTTGCAGGAATAATTTACCTGATCTCCTATAGTCTCTAGATTTTGCAGATTATGCCTAAGAAGGTGGGAATAACCGTTGTGACTAATGAGAAAGGGGAATCCATTATGACCCATTCAGCTCTCTTAAGGAGTCTGTATTGATTATAGGAAGCTGAACACAGCCACTAAAAAGGATCATTTCCCTTTACCTTACATCGACCAAATCCTTAAAAAGTTAGCTGGACAAAAGTATTTTTGTTTATTGGACGGTTATTTGGTATATAATCAAGTTGCTATCCATCTCGAAGACCAGTAAAAGGAAACTTTCACCTATCCCTACGGAACCTTCGCATTCCATAGAATGCCTTTTGGTCTTTGTAATGCATCCGTGACTTTTCAAAGGTGCATGCTAGCCATCTTCTTTGACATGATGGGATATTTTCTCGAAGTATTCATAGATGATTTCTCCATTTTTTGAGATTCTTTTGAGTCTTTCTTGGCTAACTTAGATTTGATCCTTATGAGATGCATTAAAACTCGGCTAGTCCTTAGCTGGGAAAAGAGCCACTTTATGACACAAGAAGGCGTTGTCTTGGGTCATGTGGTTTGTAGTTGGGGCACTGAAGTTGATAAAGCTAAGGTTGATGCTATCTCTAAACTTTCCCCACCCACATCTTTTAAGTAAATTTGTTCGTTTCTTGGTCATGTGGGTTTTTATCGGAGGTTCATTAAGGATTTATCGAAGGTTGCTCAGCCCTTAAGCAAGTTCCTAGCCAAAGATAAGCCATTTGAGTTTGATGAATCATGTCGCAAGGCATTTAATTTATTAAAAATGGTAGTCACCTATGCCCTGGTGTTGCAACCACCAGTCTAGACTGCCCCATTTGAGATTATGACCGACACTTCTGATTATGTGATCGGGGTTGTCTTGGGTCAGCAAATAGATAAAAAGCCCTCTATTATCTACTATACTAGCAAAACTCTAGACGAGACCCAAAGGAAGTATAATGTCACTGAAAAAGAATTCCTAGTCAAAGTCTTTGCTTTTAAGAAATTTAGGGCTTATTTGTTAGGTTCTCATGTAATCATCTATACCGACCACTCAACCTTGAAACATCCTTGGCCAAGAAGGATGCTAAGCCCTGACTTATTGATGGATTCTTTTATTTCAACAATTTAATCTTGAGATTAAAGACAAAGTTGGAGCATAGAATGTAGTGGCGGATCATCTCTCGAGAATCCTAATTGACTCTCCTCATCTGGATATTCCAATTTTTGATACTTTTTTGGATGAGACTATCCTTGCAACCTCAAGTGTCCAAACCCCCTGGTTTGCGGACATCGTCAACTTGTTGGCCATTTGTCAAGTCCCCTAGAATTGGACCAAGCAACAACGAGATAGACTTATATCTAAGGCTAAATATTATTTTTGGGACAATCTTGAGCTATACCACATCAATGCTGATCAGATTATTCGCTAATGTATTTTGGAAAATGAATTCCAAAGCATACTCGAGTTATACCATGCATCTGCGTGTGGTGGGCATTTTTCCAAAAAGAAAATTCTGCAATATGGGTTTTATTGGCTATCTTTATTTAAAGATGCCTAGCAATTCTTGAGGTTGTGTTCCCAATGCTATGCACTTGGGAGCATAGCTAAGAGGGATATGATGCCCCTAAACCCAATTCTTCCCATCGAAATCTTTGATGTTTGGGGCATCGACTTCATGGGAAACTTCCTCCCTTCATTTGGACACCAGTATATTCTGGTTGCTATTGACTACATGTCCAAGTGGATCGAGGCTATTCCCACTTGAACCAATGACCACAAGGTGGTCATCGACTTTGTAAAGAAAAATGTGTTTAGTTGATTCGAGATTCCTCGGGCCATCATCAGTAATGGTGGCACCCACTTCACCAATGCTCAATTCATGAACTCATTGGTTAAATACGGGGTTAATCATCGAATTTCCACACCTTACCAACCCTAGATGAACAGACAAACTGAGGTCTCTAATCAGGAGATCAAGAATATCCTCTAGAAAATGGTTAGGCCTGATAGAAAAAATTGGACTCAAATGCTTGAAGATGCTCTTTGGGCCTGCCATACTGTGTATAAGGCACCTATACACATGTCTCCTTTTCATCTAGTATTTTGTAAAGCATGCCATTTTCCCATCAAAATTGAACATAGGGCATTCCAGGTAATTAAAAACTATAATTTTGACATAGACTTGAATGGAAAAACTAGGAAACTCCAACTATCTGAGTTGGACGAGCTTAGAAATGACGCATAGGAAAATGCTAAGATTTACAAGGGTAGGACTAAAGCTCTTCGTGACCAAATGATTTCCCATAAGAGCTTTGAGCCAAACCAGAATGTCTGGCTTTTTGATTCCAGACTTAAGCTCTTTCTCGGCAAGCTTAGGTCTAAATGGAATGGCCCATTTGTCATTAATCGAATTTTTCCTAATGTAGCCATTGAGATTTCTGACTTGAAGATGGGCAACTCTTTTAAGGTCAATGCATAATGTCTTAAACCTTATGTTGATCATGTTATACCTGAACCCATCTCAGATGAGGTTGATCTTACCTTGACCTGCTTCTTTGGTCGGACTTTGCCTAGCTAACGACATTAAACTTAGAATCTTGTACAATCTGCATATATTCCATGCTGACCAGATTTTGACTAAAGTCAGGTACTATCTTCCCTATTCTAGCCTTTTTATGCCTTTATTTATAATGAGGACATTGCATCAGTTAAGCATGGAGGGGTGGATTCATTTCATTTTTGAATTATTTTTCATCTCTCTATAAAATATTCACTATCTATTTACAAAAAAAAAGCAAAAAAAGTGTGTTTTGAGAATTTAAGCTAGAAAAGATCAATTATTCTTAATTTTGAGGATTCACCAACCTTAGGAAATGTGAAACAAAGTCTTTCTACCTAGATTCTTTAGGTCTTAATAGACTTAACTATGTCAAGTATTTACCTAAATTTGGATTTTTTCCTAAGTCTTTGAAGGGATCCAAAAAAGTTTAAAGTGTTGAGTTAAAAGGGTAATAAGTGAATGACTTATCTCCCTACCCTATGATTTGAATAGTCTTTATGTCTCAAGCATCTTAAAATAAACTTTGCACCGACTTGTCTTTTGGACAATGATGTAGACACACTTATTTAGCTTAAATTACCTATTTATTAATGTTCCTGGCTCATAGAAGCATTCAACATTAGAAATATTGTATAGCATGCATCATATCGCATCTAAGCTAGATTCTATAAATTATATCTTAATTAGCTTATTTTGGTGGCTAGGTGAGAAGGCGATACATTTCTAGGCCTCAGATTAATGATTCAGTAGTACGGATGTAATCAGGGTGACAATCGGAGTCCACTCCTCCAAAATCGCCCTGATCGGTGATACATTTCTAGGCCTCATGTGCAGTCCAAAGAAGTTTAACGGTAAGGAGGCAAGGTGACATGATTTGAAGTCTCAAATGACAAATCCAACCACACTGATGAGTTAGAGTCAACGATTGCAGCACAATGGGGCAAAAATCAAGCCAATTCGACATCCGTAGCGCCACTTGCAAGCCAAAGAAGATGAAAATCTTGGATGGTGCCACGCGGCACCATCCCAGTCGCTCAGAGGTGCCCCAGACTTCTGATCAACTCTAAAGGAGAAATCATCAAGTGTTCTCAGTCGTTGGATCTCCATCCAACAACTGAGATTACTCCTCAACCGCACCTCAGTGGATCATTGGATTATGATCCAACGGCCCACGAGTGCCCCCTCTCGCCTCAGCACAGCGGTTGAGGGATGCCCCTGCAATCGAGTGGTGTCCGTTTGAGCCCCGTGGAGCGAGTGCTCCTCAGCATTCTCAATTTCAATTAAGGACATTCGATGGTGAGAGAAGGGCAGTGATTGAGCCACATCGCCCCCCCCAACGCATGCATCACAGACATAAGGCATGCATTCGCGCATTCTTGGCTATCAATCAAAGATCAAGCTGCAGCAATCTCACCATGCGAAGTCGGCAGATGACGTGCAATCGGTTGCGCACAATTGAAGGTGAGGATCCCTCCACATGTAGAGGCGAAAATCAAATAGCATGCTGTGTGTGATCATGAGTGCAGGTTGGAGATGCGATCTAGAGCGTTTGATTTCAATTGGATGACTGTAGCTTCTCTACACCCCGCCAGCATAACACCAGCGCATGCGCGGGATGTGCATTGTGCTACGCAAGCCACGACATTCGTGGAGTGTGCCCAACGCACACAATGAGTATGCCTTCACCCAAATCATTTGCCAAACACCTTCGCCACTATAAAGGGCATGTACCCCCCTCCCTTCATAATCATCCCTTCCTAGTCTCTCATCACCCCATCTAAAGCTCTATGAGCTTGTCCTAAGCCTGGGATGCTCCACTAAAGCTAGAAAAAAAATTTTAGTCCCACTTCTTACCCCCATTCTTGGAGTGTCCGTGGCCATCCTCTCACCCCCATTCCGAAAGTGGATCGATGTTGCAATGTCGCCCTTCATTCGACTCCATTTTCCTTCCTCCAACTCCTCACCACCTTCATCATGGACGTCATCCAAGCAACTCATCCTCCAAGTAGCCAATGAGGACTTTTCACACCTCTCTCTATCTTTTGCTACTTTCAGAGTTAGACTTATTTTCCCACATTATATTTTGTGATTAGACACTTGCTTAGTCATTAGTTAGAATTATTCTATCTCTCTTTGTCTCTTTTCTGCTTTAGTTATCTGTAAGTAGATTAGTTAGCTAGATATAATTTTCAAACTTGATCTTTTGCCTTATTAAAATACCAAAAAAATTACAAAAGATAAAAACACCAAAAACAAATAAAAGAAAATGCGGGTTTTCCTAAATCAAACATTCGCCTCACCGTGTTCGACCCGAGACTCACTTGAGTTTTGGTAAAATTTATCTAATAAGTGAATTTTCGTGACTGCGACGACCGAGTTTTCCAAACTTTGATTTTTCTCATGTAAAATGTCATTCATCGGATGACTTTATTGAGTCCTTAGTCGTCAATAAAGTTTAGTCTTAGGGCAAAAGATCCAAAGGACTTTTGCCATGTTCCTAGTTCGTAGGACTATTCTTGTTTGTTTTTTTTTAAAGGAAGGACTATTCTTACTTGTAGGGGATACATTTAGAACGGATGAAGGAGAGCCACTCACCTAGAAAAAAGATTTCCAGAAAATAAAAAATTTAAGAAAATGGAAAATGAGAACATAAAAAAGTTAGCCATATCCCATTTACCCCACCAAATAAAATGCATCTCGTTACAAATGGGTGCAAATTCTTCCACTAAATAAATAAAGCATTTTGTTACATATGGATGCTACCTTTTTCCACCAATAAAAACACCTCACTACAAATGGGTGTTCACCTATAGATTTGAAAAATACAGAGATACTAGGAAACCCACTGGGGAGATATACACCTAGAGTGTTGACCTCAAGGAAGAAAAATGGTGAGGAGAAAGCTACCAAATCCTAGTATGGCTTAACCGAAGATAGGATTGTCCTAGAGAGAAGCTGGAAATATTCTAAGTTTTATTAAATACTAGTAGGAAATTTTGTTGTCCCTTATGCTGTGCCAAACATTTCACACACAAGATGCCCAAGTCTCGCATTCGCTTCAAATCTTGGATGGGTTAACCAAGGTGAAGAAAGTTACCTTCGTGACTTGAGTCTGATGGCTATTAGGGTCGTGATTTGATTTAGGCGATCAAAATTTGAGTTGGTACTTGAGAACTGTTGAGTCTTTGTCATTAAGGATTTGTTAACAATTTCTCTCATTGGTGATAAATCTGATTGAGGTTTTTGATTCAAAGTTAGCTTCATTCTCTAACGATTTCATAAAAATAAGGTATTGCACAGAATGTTTTGCTTTTAAGAAAATAAAACAAAATCCCACATTCTCGCCTTTCGCATTTTTTGTAGGCTTTTCGCATTTCAGTTTTGCTAAGGACTAGCAAAACATAGGCATAGGGTGTGATAAGTCTACATTATTTCATGTAAAAATGCCTATTATGTGGGTTCTAGAGCAACTTAGGTGCATTCAGATTTGTAAATATTGCATTAATAGGGTAATCATCCATCTAGAAGGATTTGTATAAATTATATACTAATTTACACATTTTTATTGCCATGGGATAGGGAGGCATAAATCTGGGCTTTAAATAAGAAATTTAATTGTACGGATGGACTCAGAGCGACGATCGCAGTCCAGCGACACGAGAATCAACTGGATCAGAGCTTTGTAGCACCCAATACAAAGCGAAGAAGATGGACAACTATGATGGTGCCACGTGGCACCATCTAACTGCCCACTACCGCTGCCACCCTCTCTTCTCAAAAGTTGCCTTTAATCACAGCTGTTGGATCTCCATCCAATGGCTGTAAGTGCGCAAGCAACAAACCAACTTTGCGACACACTAGAGCTCTTAGTGCAATGGATAAGGCTCTATTGTAGACCTGATGATGCACGTTCGAATCATATCAGCACCTCTCCTAATGGCTGAATCAAAATTTAGCCATCTGATCCAAAGCCAATGCCTCAGATTCAATAGTACACGCCTCTCAGCGCATGCTTACGCACCTCCAACGAAGGATCCAACAGCTCCGAACACAGCACCCCTCGCGAGTGCGAGTCTTTAGTGCAAGTCACACACGCACGACCAAATCCCGACCGTGAGATCAGAGATCCACGGTCTCCATACTACCATGTGTCGAGTGCATAGAGCTCACATGATCAAAGCATAATTAGAACCATCCATCCATGATCGGATGGTCCTTGTTTCTCCATGCAATGTGGTGAGGTTTAGGGTCGAAAATGACCATTTTGATCTCATTTACTATAAAAACGTCATGGCCCCCTCCTTCCACATCCCTTCCTAGTCCACCCCTCACCTCTCTAGAGCTCCAGAAGCACTTCTAAGCTCTGCTCTAGTGTCCTAAGCCTTGGGAAGCTCCACTAGAAGTAAACATAATTTTTTTTCCACCTTCATCCCCATTCCCTCATCCCCATTCTAGGAAACAGATCATGCCGCAATGACACCCTACCTCTCCTCTTGACTCTATCCTCCATCTTCCAAGCACTATCTATGTAACTCATCCTCCAAGCAGCCATCGAGGAGGATAACTTCTCTTCCCCTCTCTTTTTATTGTGTTTTAGTTTAGATTTTAATTCCTGCAGTAGTTCTATAGCAGTTATTTTGTAATAAACACATGTGGAGATTAATATAGAAGTAATTTATCTCTCTGTCTCTCTCTCTGTTTATCTTTTTGCAAAGTCTAATAGTTCTCTTACATAGTGGAGTAAAGTAAATCAGTTAGATAATATTCCATATGTTATCTACCATATAAAAAAATACAAAAAAAATTATATAGCCACAAAATTCCAAAAAGAAATAAAATTAATATAGATTTCCCATGAAATCAAACGTCACCTCCCTGTATTCAACTTGGGACTCACCTAAGTTTCGGTAAAATTATTTGATCTCGATTTTTCCTCTGATTGCGATGACTCGGGTTTCTCTTTTCGAAAACCCTAAATATTTTCACACGAATTTTTCGACGATCAACGGGCGTAGGTCCCAAAATCCACACATGAAGGGATCACT
Source organism: Thalassia testudinum (assembly GCA_037157565.1). Taxonomy (NCBI): domain Eukaryota; kingdom Viridiplantae; phylum Streptophyta; class Magnoliopsida; order Alismatales; family Hydrocharitaceae; genus Thalassia; species Thalassia testudinum. The sequence continues at coordinate 120,511,110 of JAZHRO010000014.1, read as the reverse complement.
TAATTTCGTCCCCCGCACAAAGCATTTGACTTCTTTTACTTTTTCTTCTTCCTATAAAAAAATGGAAATTATGCAAAATAGGTCCAATTCTGCTTCTGCCTCTCACTCATAAGCTGCCCCTAACTCTTCCATTTTAAATCCATAATCTAATTTGCAATCTGACATTCCCTCCTTAACCTCCCTAACCTAGAAATGCCTCCTAGTGTCAAATCGCCAAATGGACAAAACCAAGGTCACCCGCCCAATACCTTATTTATGATGGTTGAGCAATTGGCTCAACTTCAATCTAATCAATAGCAAGCTAGGACTATTACGAACCTAGCCAACCAAGGGCAGAATCCACCACCTGAGGGGCATATCATTCTTCTCAATGATTTTTATGATCCTTCTAATTATGAGGAGAAACCTGGGGTGGTGATACCTGAAGGGGATTTCGAGATCAAGCTAGCTATTCTAAACTTGATTAAGCATTTCCATGGCTGACAAGTTGATTTTCACTTTCGAAAATGATGATAAAGATGATTTGTTGTTGTATTTCTAAGTGGTGAAAAATCGACTAATCAAAATATTGAATTAAAATTAAACCACTCATAGAAGAGCAGGTCGTATCCATAGGAGGCAATGACCTATTAAAACTCGCAAGGGTCAAAAATTGATGTTCACTATTAATTTCATCAAGAAATCGAGCCAAAACCACTTCTCAATTGGGATAATAAGACATGATCATGCTGATTTTGCATTTACATTGAAATTTGAGGGTGTTCTCTTAAATGTGCCATAATATTTAATTAATAAAAGAAAAAAATCAAAAGCTTGCAATGGCATATGAATGTAATAACTAATGCAAGGTTTACTGTGCAAAAATAAGGGAGGATCTTTAATTGGCTTGCACGCATGGAGGAGAGGATGGCTGGAGGGGAGGAGCTTGCTGGAGGTAGATGCTGCCGTGCCACTTCTTTTGGTGGTGGTGGAGAGGCATGACATGGCCGGAGGTGGCCGGTCGGAGGAGAGGAGCGGTGGTGGGTGGTAGTGGCTGTAGCTCTCTGCTGCTACTGTGTGGAGATGCGGGGATGCAGTAGTGGCTGCTTGCTGCTGGGGGCGCAGAGGTGCAAGGGGACATGCAAGCGCTGGAGGCAAGGGGGAATGCAGGGGCACATGCATGCTAATTGCTGCGTGAGCTGGAGGTGTGCGCAGGCGGCGGAAGCGGTGTTGCGCGTTGGGAATGGAGGCGAGGGGGCACAACACTGCTGGAGGGTTGCATGGGTGTTGAGTGTGGCGCTGCTGAAGGGGGTGCGGGTGCGCTGGGTGTGGCGTTGCTGAAGGGGGAAGCATGCTGGATGTGAGGAGGGTTGTATGCCCACGCGTGTTGTGGAGGGGGTTGTTGTTGCGGGCGTGGCGAAGGCACAACGAGAGGGATGCGTGAGCTGGAGGCTAGGGGCACACTCTGTTGTGCGTGTTGCTGTAGCTGCGGGCAAAGGCTGCTTGCTGCTGCAGGTGGCGCATTCTGTAGTCCGCAGGTGGAGGTGCGTCGAGGGATTGATGAGGGTCTTCAGATGTCCGGGAAACTTCCCATACATTTTAACTGGTGGGGAAGATGGCTGCTGTGGTGGTGATGTTGGTGGTTGCACGGTGATGTAGTTGTTGTGCGAGTGCGTGAACATGTAGAGTGGGTGGGTGCTAGGCGCATTGGTGAAGGAGGTGGTGATGGGCGTGGCTAGAGGTGTCTGGAAGGCACGGTGAGGCAACGGATGCGTTGGGTTCCTTTTAAGGAAAAGAAGAAGATGATGGTCACGCGGTCGGTGTGGCCACACTCACGGTGAAGTGGAGTCGTGAAAGCTCACGCACAGTGTTGGCACGAATCCACCAGCTTGGTGCGGCGAGTGGTCACCTCGCTGGCCCAAGATGTGGTGGAGTTCGACAGTGGAGACCACGGTGGTGGAGTGGAGTGTACGGTGGTGGAGTGGGGTGGCATCTCCCTGAGCCCGATGGTCTGTTGCTCTTCTTAAAGTGGTTGGATGGATTTCAAACTAATTGAATGGGAGGAACGTCGTGGCCATTAACGTCAGATCTGCTCTTCTCAGCTGCTTCAATGGCAACCTTCAATGGCATCCTCCTTCATAACGTCAGCCACCTGCATCCGTAAGGATAAAATCAATAAATAGTATTGGCAAATTTATGTTTGAACCTACAAAGTTTGCTAATGAGTTATTATTCCTAACAATGCATGTGAAATGCATACTAGCCAACTTATATTCTAACTTATTTACATGTTAATGCATACTATCTAAATGGATGTGTTACCTTAATGTTTAGGCATTTAGACATTTAATTAGCTCACAAATATAAGCTTATCAAATGCCCCCATGCCTAATTTTTGCTAGTCTCTAGCAAATTCAAGCATGACTTAACACTCCAAGTTATCCAAGCTAACTCAATTGACCTTTCCATAGAAATTAGGTTGAACCATCTAACCCTAGATCATAAGGTACCCAAGTGGTTGTTGAGTTATAGACTAGGTTAGCTAAGGACGAGTTGCAAGCACAGGTTTCCTTGATTTCTAACTATACCCTAGGGTTTATTGGTCCCAGAGATTAAAGCATCCATGCATCTACATTGGTCTGAGTTATTTGAGGTTGGTATGATTGCCAACCTAGAAAGAGAGTAGGAAGGATTTTTTTTTTGTAATATATAATTTTTTTTGGTTTGATTCCTCTAAGTCAAACCTCGGATCAGCTATCAGCACGGTCTGTGTCAGATTCATTGTCCCCATCACCGAACCTCGAAGGGTGCTTGGCTTTCGATGCTTCAAGATAGCACCGCCCATAGCAACCCCAAGAACTCCTGGCAATCAACACTTCGAGATAGTACAGCTGACTCGTCGATCTTTCGCTTTAAAGTCGTTTGCAGTTTAATGTGGTGGAAAAATCGACTAATCAATATTTAAGAAAAAATAACCACTTGCAGAGGAGCGGGTCGAATCCACAGGGAGGCAATGACGTATTAAAATTCGCACCAGTTAAAAATGTTTGTTCGTAGTTAGTTTGGACAAGAATCAAGCCAAAATTGCCTTCAGATTAAGGTTTAAGCAAGAAACAATGCTGAAATAGCAATTCTGAGAAACTAGAGGATATTTTCCGCAATGCAGAATCAATAAAATATGATTAAAAAGTGACAATGGCAGAAAATGTAATTTCTAATTGACGGTTTACTGTAGCAAAACAGGGGAATTTTTCCCCTTTGTCTTGCACGACGAGGAGCGGATGGCCGGGCGCGGGAAGCTCAGAGGAGGTCCCTTTGACCAAGGGCTTCGAATCGGTGGTGGCAGCGAGTCACGCGGCGGCCGGAGGTGGCCGGATGAGCTCCGGCGGAGGTGCTGCAGCCGGTGAGCGTGCGCGGCTTGTTGGCGTGAGAATTGCCGCGCGCTACTGCTGGCGGCTCTACAGGCGCAGGCGGAGGAGGCTGCAGGTGTGGGAGTGGGTGCGCAAGCTGCAGGCGCGGGCGGAGGCGTGCGCGGTTGTGCGGGTCTGCAGGTGCGGGGGTGGCTGCTGCTACTGGTGAGCGCGGGGGCGAAGGGCTCTGCAGGCGCAGGTGAATGGCGCTTGTCTGCAGGCGCGAGGAAGGGCGGTTGGAGTTCTACAGCTGTGCGCTAGTGGCTGTTGCTGGTGGCGGGCGTGTGGGCGAAGGTGTGCGCTGGTCTGCAGGGGTGGGAGGATGGCGTGGACTGCAGGCGCGTGGAGAGCGGGTCTGTAGGTGAGGAGGGTGTGGGCTATTGGAGGTGAGCGGGTAGCTTCAGACGTCCGGGAAATTTCCCGGACGTCTTAAGTTACTGAAAGGGTGGTTGACGGTTGTTGCGGCGATGGTGGTTGGTGATGACGGCGAGGGAGATGCACGCTAAGGTGCTCACGGTAATGCAAGCGAGCTCTGGATGGCGGTGTGGCCTGTCACACCACACGCCCACGGTGGTGGAGACTCGCCGCCACAGTAGAGACCGGCAGTATGGAGTGGAAGAGAGAAGGTCTCTCTGCACAGTGGTGGGTCGGTGGTGGAGGCCTCCCGAGCTCGGCTGCCTCCCTCCTTTTGTAGTGGCCTGCACACATTTGAAATCATCCGCCCGACCAGATCCACCACATCCGCTCTCCCTTGAATGGGTTCTTCACTACGGCCGTTTGGCGTTGGAGCTGCAGCCATCCGTTCCTGTAAGAAGAATAAATAAAATAATGTTAAAATATTAGGGCCATTTATATACAGACCCTAAACTTTTATGTTAATAAAAATAATGTACCTAATTGGTTATCTAATTAGATAAATGTCATTCTAAGCTAATTCTAAATGCACTTAAAATATGAATGCAATGCATGGATTATGTAATTAAATTAAAACTATGAATTAATCTATTTATATCCTAATTTATACGAAATAAATGTTAGAATTAACCTAATGTGTAGGCACTTAAATACTTAAATAGCCCACAACTATGGGCTAATCAACATCCAATGGATTTCTTAAGCGAATTCAGGTCTGTATTTTGGCACTTCGAGATAGGGCTGCCCATGGTACCTGAACTGCACAATGTACTTATATGCCCCCAGTAGGATGGATATCCTAAGAGACAAGCACCAAGGAGGTGACATATTATCATCACATCCTCAAGGTTAGTATATACTCCACCTCTCCTATGGCAGGAACTCTTCCAATCAACTTGTGTTTTCAAGCTTCTCCAAAGTCAAAACTATGAGAACTAATTTTTTTCTTTAAGAAATGAATTAGGGTGATCACTATTTACACAAGACCAAGTGTATGTGAAATGTGGATGCTTAGGTTACGAGGACCCACAAACCAAAAGGTAGAAAAAGACATCTGGTACTACCTAACCTTTAACTCAAACCCTAGCTTTCCTTCCTCAACCTCTTGAGGAATGGTCTGTAACTTAACTCCTACTTAAGTTTTTAAGTCCACAACGGACCCTAAGGGTCTAAAGCTAGTAGCTCAACTTAGCTTCTAAAGTCAGACACCTAGAGTCAACTTAGTCTAACCTAAAGTTCTGGTCTTATGCGTAAGAATGTAGGGCCCAGCTAGTTAACCTCAATAAATTTTTTTTTAATTTTTTCTCTTTTTGTTTCTTAAATCAATGCATATGTATGCAATGCATAATGCTAAATGCATGAATGCACTATGTATAAATGCTATGTGTATCCCCAAGTACACCCTCCATGCCTAAAATTTGCATGTCCCCATTGCATAGATGGATTACACTTGGGTCAGAGTTGGGCTGCCGTTATTTTGTTAGCAGCTGGGTAGCCAAAGAATCTGCAAATCAGGTTCAAGGATCGCAGAAATAGGCCCTAAAAATGAGCAAAGTAATGCTATCCTAGAAAACAGGTAAACTAGGATGTTGGCAAGCTGATGATGAATCCCAATAGCAAATGCTTGCCCAACCAAGATGGGAATGAAATCTTCCCAGGTCACCAAAGGAGGTTCTAAAGGATAAACTGGCATAATAATCTCCAAAGGGGTAGGGGGAGGATGACACTCCAAAAGGAATGGGGAAGGAATGGTGTAAAGATATACCCCCAGGGTGATGGACTGACCATAGAAAGCATCAATCCATACCTGGTACCCCATTAGAAGAGATATTGGTCTGTTAAGCCCCCGGTCAAAATAATAGTGAGCATACCTTTAAGCCAAGGATCGTATAGGGTGTCCAAGTTTCGATGTTAAGGGATGAGCATAAGGTCTAGGTTGGGTTTAGTTGGCTCGGTGTCCATCCCTAACAATCTTTTCAAATCCTCAATTGCATCCCTAGCATCCCTTGTACTATCACAGGTATCTTCCTGCACTTCATCAGTGATCATTTTTGTACATGGAGTCAAATTTTTACCTTTAGAGATAGGTAAATATGAGGGTAGCTCCCAATTGTATGAAGGTAGGTTGGAAGCAACAGATCTAGGGATTATCCTATCAATGTCATCCTCGAGTTCTTATTCTTTACTCAAATCCTCCACAGAGTCTATATGTGAATCCACATTAATCTTAGAAGTTGCTTCCAAATTTTCCATTATTTCATCATGAGGAGAGATATTATCAATGGGTGTGCTAAGGAAACCTAATTTGGTCAAATTTGTGACATCCTCAGGGGCTAATTCTTCAAATAAGACATAATCACCCTTAACGTCACTTCAAATCCTAAGTTCAGTTCCTTACATAATTCATCCTCCTCAACTGTCAATTCATCATTCACCTGAGGTTTAAATTTATCTAACATTTCCGCAAATCCCTTCGGGCACTCTATCTGGGGTAAAATGTTCCTAATTGTATCATCAGACTTGTCAGATAGGTGAATTTCTTCAGGGTTAGGTTCCTTAAGGGTGAGCTTGAGTTCCATCTCATGATCAGAAGGGAGGATGGGATTAACAACTTGACTTCGACCCACTTCATCAAATGTCATGAAAATACTGTCATCAAGGTCGAGGTCTTCCAATGGTACCATCATTCCCTTCTTTTGACTCCAATATAATTTAGGTGGATACTCAACCTGATCATCATCTTCCTCGGGTTGCGACCTTTCTTCATCCAATGTATAGCTACTTTCATACATATCCTCCTCCCACTTAAGTCATGGACCTCCAAAGGAAGTGTCATCTAGCAGGGAGGTTTCAAAATCAATCCTCGAAAAGTAGCTATTCTCCCTTACATAATCCCTAAAATTCCCAAACTTTGGGTGTGGCTCTCCGATGGGAGATGCATCTAGCGTAGAGGGGTGCATTTCATCCTCAATGGGGTAGATTGGGTGGCTAATTTCTTCTTTTTCTTGTTGGCCTACTCTCGAAGATTCTCCTAACAATTCAATCATTTCATCTTGCATTTTCTGTATTTCCATCTTCAAGGAGGAGAGGTCATCATTCCTATCAGGAGAGAAGTTAGGCTCAGGCTTATAGTACCTAGGAGTTTCTGTCCAACCATTATAATCATTCAGGAAGAGTGGATTGGGTGTTGGGAAAGGCAAATCTTGCTCGTAGGTTCTGCTCACTGATTTGGGGCTTAACCATGCCAATACTCTTATAATAGGAGTAAAAGGGATCCCATTGATTATCATTATGTCCATCAAAGGATGGACCATCTCGGCGTATGGGATCGAAGATCGCAGAGTGGGGGTAAGGGTGTGGGCAAGATGTGAAAGGAAGAAAGTCAACGTGGTCCATTCTAACTCACACCACAATCAGATTCCCTAAGCAAACACAAATCAGAGGACTTTTTAGGTCTTTAATTAGTTAGGTTTTTGAGATTTTAAGTCCACTTGTAGGTGCCAAATCAAGTTATTCAAAACAGTTATGCACCTACTTGTCTACCTACGATACGCCTAAGAAGACCTAACTGGGACTTAGGTGATCCTCCCTAAAGCCCAAAATGTTTAGTCACCACCAAACATGGCAAAGAGGGATGCAAGTAGGGTCAAACCCTTCCTTTGAAGCGTTGCTTTCGTGGCGCTTCTTAACTACCCTCAATCAGCAAGGTTTGGAGGCAACTTCACCTCTAAACTAAAGTTCGGGTCACTTTAGACCCCAGCGATAGGAGGCTCTAGTCCTAGTGGTTCAAAACCTAAGGATTGTCTAAACGCGTGTCATGGTGCAAGAGATATAAGTATGCATATACCGCAATAGGTTTTGAATTTTGAATCGCCTGCCAAATTTGAAATTCAAGTCCTTGGTTTTTAAATGTCCATCCTTTAATTAGTCCTTTTTCAAAAAAATTAAATATGACAACTTGTTAGATCTATTCAATACAGATTAGGTGGTCTTGAAATTAATCCAAATGAATTTGCATGACAGGTAGAATGCAAAGTTAGAAGTGTATACCTGATTCCAGCATTCTTCATGTAATATGCAAGATAGGAAATCAGATCTAGATGTTGCTTGATGGTCGGCCTGGATAGGTTATTAATATGATATTTTTATCGTTGAAATGTGTATAGTGGTTAACCTAATTCAGACCTAACCATCTCTTTACAAAATTTTTAACCTGGCCTAATTGATTTTATCTTGTCACTTTTAAGCCCAGGGTCGAACTCAGGGAAGTGGGGTTCAAGTCGAGTTTCTACGTTTTCCTTAAAACGCGTCTCTTCCGTTCGTTTATTCTGTTTTTGGTATTTTTCTTATTTAGGTTTTTTTTTTGGTAATCCTTGTTCTTGAGGCACACCCTCAAAATTGTGTCCTTGGCTTTTAGCCAAAACAGAGTTTCAAAACACGTCTTGCTACTTGCAAGACGGGGTCCCTCCAAATCAAAGATTATCTTTTCACTTTTATACCTTTTTTTTTATCTTTTTACTAAGGAAGCTATCAGATAGAAAGTAAATATAGTAGCTATAGATATATATTTATATGTAGTATATATATAAAGGGGTGGGGGTGGAGGTGACGATGGAGTGTAGCACTATGTCGAGTCAGCCGACGTCTAGAGAGACGCAACCAACACGACTAGGTGCCGCGTGGAGTGTGGATGGAGGATGGATGATGTATGGGACCACGCTTTTTGTACACGCTGTATCGCAGAATATCAGCAACTGGTGCAAATATTCCCGCGATACAGCGTATAGTAAATAACGTGAAAATATATGTACATATGTATGTATATAAATGTATAAGTATATATGTATAGATATATATAGATAGATATATATATATATATAGGTGTATATATATATATATATATATATATATATGTATGTATATATGTATATAGCTATGTATATATGTATATAAATATATATATATAATACTATATAGATATATATATATATATGTATATAGGTATATATGTATCTAGATATATATGTATATATATATATGTGTATATGTATAAGTATATAGATATGTATATATATATATATGTATATGAGTATGTGTATATATATATATATATATATTATATATGTATATGTATATATATATTATATTATATGTATGTATACATAACTATATAGATATACTATGTATATATAAGTATATATATATAGATATATGTATATGTATATATATATATATATATATATATATATGTATGTATATAAGTTACTATTAGTGTGTGAGTGTGTGTGTCGGTGAATGGGTGTGTGTGTGTTGCTGTAAGTGAAAAAAAGAGAAAGAGAGAGAGAGAGAGAGATCGGCAGAGGGAGAGAATGCAGCCGCTCTGCAGGAGGCCCGATACGTCGTCTGCAGATGGCGGCCGACGTCTGGAGGTCGCGGGCGCACGGGGGCGTACTCGCGCAGAGGAGATGAGGAGTCTGCGTCGACCTGCTGCGAGCGCGGAGGCTCGCGACAGCGCGCTCGGAGAAGGAGGCGGGGAGTCTGCAGGCACGCGCGGGCACTTGCAGAGGCTGGTAGGGAGGCAGGGAGACGCTTGGCCGACCGCTGCAGAGGTGTGCAGCGGCCGGTTGTGGGTGCGGAGGGCGGGCGACAGAGCGTACTAACGGAAGCGGGGAAGGTCTGCAGGCACGCGCGGAGTGGCTGGGGCGCTTGCAGACGCTCGCGGAAGCTGCGGGGGCCGCTGCCGCTGCTGCTGCTGCTGCCGCCGCTTAGCTGCTGCTGCTGCTTCCGCTTAGCTGCTGCTGCTGCTGCTTCCGCTTAGCTGCTGCTGCTGCTTCAAGCTTCAGACCTTGAAGCGGCAGCAATGGCTAGAAGTGCGAGAACGGAAAACAAATGAAAACAGAGAGCCACCACGCCCACCGGCTCTTTGAAGAGCTGGGCGGTGATGGTCTCACTGTGGTGGTGTGCACCACAGTGAGCTCCTGCCCGCCGGGTTTCTCCTCGGAGGAGGACCGACGTATGGAGGGGAGAGGGAGGAGAGGAAGGTGGCGGCCTGCTGGTGGTGTTTCTTTCTTGCTGCAGCCAGCCCTCTGAAGAAGAAGAACCCGTGGCTTCTTATAGAAGAAGAGAGCATGGTCATGCAGCATGCGGGGAATGGGAGGAATGGCAGCCGCAGGGAATGGCTTGGGCAGGGAGAGGGCGCGGGAAGTTGCAGCAGCGGGAAGGACGGCAGGGAGAGGCAGCGGAGAAGAAGTTGCAGCAGCGGGAGAAAAAAATAGAAATCAAGAGGAAATAAAAATAGAGAAGGGAATTTTTGCAAATATGCACTCGAGGAAAAAAGTGAATTATGAAGTCATTTATTTCAATCTTCCCTCCTCTTAATTAAATGCATGAATGCAAGTATTTTTACAGATGCGACTATAGGATTATAATATACATAGTTAATGCTAGAAAATAGCATAAGAAGGCGTCCTTATAGGCGTGTTTTGAGGTGCAAACATTGCTCATTCAATCCTAAATGATACAACCTATGGGAAGGCAACTTCTAGCAGGTAGCTCATGTTTTTTTGTTTTAAAAATTTTTATATATTTCTACTTATGCACAAACAAAGAAAAGGATAGATGACCACAAAATTAAACAAAAACCTAGATCTAAAGAAAAGGGAATAGACTCCCAAAAATTACCCACGTAGGGGCCTAAAACAATGATGAGGAACAAACCCCTAAAAATGTACCCTAGAACAAAGGTTTTCCAAATGAATGTAGTAAAATAAAGAGAACAAAGAAAAATAAAAACTATCTATAGCTAAATGGATGAGATGAAGATGTAGTCCTCCAGATATCTCCTCCAGCAGTTGAAACAAGGTCCACTAAGGTGTTCCTAAGGTGGGCGTGATGCTCCTACTCCCAGTGTTGCAACTCCACTGGCGACATCAAGGATCACCTAATCTTTGAGGTTCGTGCGAAAAGATGTCTCCAAATACACGTACCTCGCATGAAACAGATAATTGAATTGAAATGTGCCTCAAATAAAATGTGAACAAAAATAAATGCGAGTTTAACAGGCTTATTGCCTCTTTGGCAACGGTGCCATTTGACGAGTTGATTTTTACTTTTGAAAATGATGATCAAGATGATTTGCCATTATATTTCTAAGTGGTAGAAAATTGACTAATCAAAATATTGAATTAAAATTAAACCACTTACAAAAGAGTGGGTCGTATCCACAGGGAGGTAATGACCTATTAAAACTCGCAAGGGTCAAAAATCGATGTTCACTATTAATTTCATCAAGAAATTGAGTCAAAACTACTTCTCAATTAGGATAATATGACATGATCACGCTGATTTTGCATTTATGTTGAAATTTGAGGGTGCTCTTAAATGTGCCACAATATTTAATTAATAAAAGAAAAAAATCAAAAGCTTGCAATGGCATATGAATGTAATAACTAATTCGAGGTTTACTGTGCGAAAACAGGGGAGGATATTCAATTGGATTGCACGCATGGAGGAGAGGATGGCTGAAGGGGAGGAGCTCACCGGAGGTAGCTGCTACTAGGCTGCTTCTTTTGGTGGTGGTGGCGAGCCAAGCGTGGCCGGTGGAGGCTAGTCGGATGAAAGGAGCGGCAGCGGGTGGCGATGGCTGTAGCTCTCTGTTGCTGCTGTGCAGAGATGAGGGGACACAGCAGTGGCTGCTTGCTGCTAGAGGCATGGAGACACAAGGGGACGCACACGTGGTGGAGGTGAGGGGGAACGCACCCTAATTGCTACGTAAGCTGGAGGTGTGTGCAGGCAGCTGAAGCGGTGCTGCGTGCTGGGAATGGAGGTGAGGGGGCACAGCATTGCTGGAGGGCTGCACGGGCGTAGGGTGTGGCGCTGCTGAAGGGGGCGTAGGCGTGCGGGGTGTGGTGCTGTTGAAGGGGGCTGCACGCTGGAGGTAAGGAGGGTTGTATGCCCACGTGCATTGTGGAGATGGCTGTTGCTGCCAGCATGGTAGAGGTGCAACGAGGGGGATGCACACACTAGAGGCAAGGGAGCACGCTGATAAGCACTAGTTTATCATCATTCTTATGCATTGAAACAAACCTAGCTCTTAGGATTTTGCTCCACAAATGGGTTTTTTGGGTTGCATTTAGGCATTAATTAGGTTAGGCATGCATTACACTTTTTGTTGTCTTTTTAATGTAATTTTGTGAGTGTTAGGGATATACAGATTGCTTGATTCCTAGAACCGTAGCACTCAGGAAAGCAACTGGTGAAGGAGAAGCTCTCACCAGCTGGAACTCAACTTGATCCAGCTCACCATGCTTGGAATTCAGCTCACTTGAACAAGGGTTAGCTCATCCTAGCCCCATTCAGCTCATCTCAGTTGAATGGTAGCTCAAGAGAGCTCATCTTAGCTCACCCTAGCTCAGGTCAGCTCAGATTCAGCATAACTTAGCTGAGTCTAGCTTATCTTAGCTCCCATTAGTCCATAGGGAGTCCTAGCTAGCTCAGCTGAGTTGACTGGAGTTCACCCCAGCTCAAGTCCAGCTACATCTAGCTCCACTCAACTCCAGCCAGCTGAAGATGACTTCATTTCAGCTCAGGAAGCTCAAGTCCAGCTCTCGGGGACTCAGCTTAGCTCAACTCAGTTGAGCTAAGCTACCTTAGCTACCTCAACCAACTTGATCCTCCCTGGGAGCACCAGACCCAGCTCACCTTAGCTCATTATGGTAGAAGCCAACTCACTTTAGCTTGTCTTAGCAGCTAGCAAAGAACTACCAAGCTAAGCCAGCTAGAGTAGCTCCATGCCACCCTCTTCAGCTGCTGCCAGCTCCAGTTCAAGCTCCAGACTTCTCCTCCTTAGCTCCTCTCTTCAAACCCTAGCTCACATTACCTAGTCCTCTACTCTATTACTAGCTAAGCTAGCTTAGCTTAGCTTAGCTAGGCTCCAACTCCCTTGGCATCTACCACCTTAAAACCCCACCTAATTAGCTCCACCAATCAACCCTAACCCTAAGTCCACCTAGTTAACCTAGTCCACCCCTAAGTTGGCGCCAACCCTAGCCACCTTTTCACCTCTCACCTCCTTCCAAAAGACACCTATTTTGGCTCCAACTAAGCCTTCTAGAACCCCCTCCTTTTGGCACCAAAATAACCTCCCATCTATGCCTTACACCTACCCCTTCCAAGCCCTATCCACCCTACACCTCACCCTCCTTCTAGAAGCCTTCAAGTTGGCACCAACCCATGGCACCCTTCCATGGTTGGTGCCACTTTTAGGTGCCCCTTGGCCAGCCCTAACTACCCCCTTTAGCACCCCTTAAATGGCGCCACTTAACCCTAGCTCTAGGATTAACTTAACCACCCATAACCTCCACCAAACTCCATCCTAGCCCTCCACCTATTCACGCCAACCCTACCCCTATCCCACTCTATAAAAACCCATCACCTACCACCCTTTTCTTCATCCTCCCATTAGATCATTTCCACCTTACTTCCACCTCATACCTATGGCCAAGAAGAAGGACTAGAGAAGAAGATTAAGGGGGCATATACCTGCCCCATTGGTACCTTCTTCTCCCCATTCCTTCACCTTGTGCCACGCCAAGAAGGAGGAGCATTCCACATCAAGGAGGATGGCCAGTCATTGGAGGAGAAAGGGTGGTGCACGCCCGCCCTTGGAGGAAAGAATTGAGGCGGAAAGCATCCACCTTGGAGGAGCATTCAAGGAAGGAGAACAAGGAGACCTTCTTTTCAAGCTAAGGAGCAGCTAGGCTTAGAGCAAGAGGACTCCCTTCTTCACTATATTTTGTAAGAGGATTTGTATTTTTATTGCTTTTATATTTTCCATTTTAAGTAGAAGCATTCCTCTACATGTTTTTGTAAAACACAAATTCTATTAAATCAATTTGCCTTCTTTTCATTTTCTATTGCAATTGCTTTTTCTTTGTTCTAGCATTTTTTCACTTCCACTTCCTAATTACTCTAGGCCTCCACATGCCTAGAGTGAGCTTAGAGAGGGGTCATATTTGTCACTTAGGTTTTAGCTTAGTTATTGGTGGTGTTAGTTGCTTTTCCGTCAACAATTCGCATTTTGCCTTAATTATTTCAAAACATAAAAATTATAAATTTAAAAGACCAAAAAGAAAGGTGAATTTCATTTCCAAGCAAGAGACGTATTTTGCAAACAAATTGCCACCTTGGATGACCCTAGATACCCCACTATCTAGGTTAGAAAATTTAAAAGCGACTTGGTTTTTGTGCATTGCAACGATAAAACCCTAATTTTACAAACCGTGCAAAAATACGATCACTTTTTGGTGCCGTTGTTGGGGAGGCACGACTTTGCAAATTATTTTTCTCTTGCTTGAAGTGGATCTCATCCCCTTGCCTCTCTTCTTTCTTGTGTGTGCTGGAACTATAGGAAGAAAGCGGGAATTTGGAAGCGAGAGCTCAAAGTTCCTTTTCTTCCCACGATTCTAGGTTGGTTACTTCTTTCTTGTCAAACTTAGCCTAAAAGACTACCAAAATACATTAAACTTGGTTTTCAGGATCTTAAACATCAAATTTTGGTAGAGTGGTACCTTTAAAACCCATTGTTTGATTGATTTCCCCATTAAACACCACTCTACCTTAAGTAAGGGTGTGCTATTTTTCGGATCCAGACTTCTATCTGGATTTGAAAAATCCATTTCGAGCACCACAAGCCTCTTAAAATCTTCAAATTTCACCCAGAGATTCCAAATCAAGTTGGAAACATCTTTTTTAAATTTCAGACTAATTGGGCTTGTATTTAATTTTTAAAAATTCATGGATTATAGAGGGGTCACACCCTTTAATCTTCCTATTTTGCTACTATCCGTGAATTTTTAGAATTTTTGTTGTCATCCAATCTTTGTGAAATCTAGCTTTTTGGAATCCTTGTGAAATTATACACATCATATAAAATAACAAATTTTTTTTTAGGCAAGGGGTGGTACAGAAGTCTAAAATACCCATAGGTATCATTTCTAGACTTTTACACTAGCACAAATAAAAATTAAAAACAAATACCAAATAAATTCCTAAATTCTTAAATAAATCTTTTTCTGGAATTTTTGTTTGATTTTCTTCAAATTAGTGGCGTTGTTTGACTTGTTTGGACCGCTACTTAATACAGAAAGCCTAAAAATAATTCATTGGTAGTAATTTTCTGTCTTAGGGACAATTGGATTAGTTTTTTCTTTCTTTCTTTTTAGAGACTCACATTAAAGGAAATTAACCATTATCAATACAACTTATTTTTCTTTTGATTGTGGGGTTTCAAACTTGTTTGAAAATTTAAAAATAGAAACCCTAAAACACATTGAATTAAATCAAATCCTAAAAGACAAAAAATACAAGAAATTGTGTGACAACTTGCTTTTTAATTGGAACCACTTTCCAATTCCTACACATGCAAAAAAAATTGAAATAATAGAGCAATAACCCAATCAACGCCCTCCACATTTCGTGTCCACTTTAGTATTCTAGACCTAATTAAAATTTGTAGCAAATTGACCCCTAAGGTTTCATCAACTTAGGTTTTCTATCTAGGTCTTAAGTTCTCTTTAGTTGATATCAATTCTATCATCTATATCTGGTGTTTAGGCTGAGGGGCCGTGTCAAACGACCAGGCGTGGGTTTGTACAAGCACCTAGGTTTTCCTTGGGAAATGCTTGGGCCCAAACCTCCCCTTAAACAACTTGGCTATATTTGTTGACAGAAAGGGTATTCATTAGTGATTACTTATTGCCTAGGTAGATCAAGTCTTAGGTTATTTTTAGGGAGTCACAATTAAGTTAGGTCTAGAATTTGTTGTTTGAATTGCATACTTTCTCTCATCTCTCTCTCTTCTCCTCCCCTACAATTCTTCCAAAAAAGTGCATGCACGGGTGAAGGTCCCAAAAACCACATCTTGAGGCACCATCTGATTTTGCCCCTCGCACCAGAAAATCTTTGTTTTCTTCTCCCTCTTCTAAAAATATGGAAAATTTGGGAAACTGACAAAAATATTCTACTTCCACTTCTAACCCGTCAACTGACCCACAAGCTGACTTCCCCATCCCTAACCTCCCTCATTTGGAGCAACCAGAAATTCCTACAGGGCCAGGTGGCCCTCAAATCCAAACTCAAAATACAAACCCCTTTGCCTTTATGGTTGACCATTTGGTTCGACTACAACAAAATCAAGAGAATTTTGCTAGGACTGTGACGAACCTAGCCAACCAAGGGCAAAACCCACCACCCTGCCAATAGCCTGTCGTTCCTCTTAAGGACTTCTATGATCCTTCCAACTATGAGGAATGACCTAGGGTGGTCATACCACAAGGGGATTTTGAGATCAAACCAGCTATTCTAAACTTGATCAAGCATTTTCATGGTCTTCCAAGAGAGGACCCTTTTTGTCATCTCGAGGAATTAACTGTCCTCACTCAAACCACTCATTCTTGCAATGTGCAGGAAGACATGTGGTTGATGAGACTTTTTCCTCTCTCTCTAAAAGATAAAGCTTCACATTAGTTTAGAATGATTGGGTGCCCGATCACCACCTAACACCAATTAAAGAGCTCTTTTCTAAAGAAATTTTTTCCAATCTGTCAAACTAATGCTTTAAGAAGATCCATAATGACCTTTCAACAAAAAATTGGTGAACCCCTCCATGAAGCCTGGGAAAGATTCCAAGAACTCTTAAGAAGTTGTCCCCACCATGAATTTCCGCAATGCAGTTAGTGCAGATCTTCTATCATGGATTCGAAGATCAATTGAAGTGATTTGTGGATGCCTCATGTGGGGGCAATTTCCTTAATAAAGATGCCAAAAGTTCCTATCTCCTCTTTGAAGAAATGAGTGAAAACTCATTTAATATGACTTCAATGGACACTTTTGGTAGAACACAAAACCCTAGACACGAAGTCAATGAAATTGACTCCAAATCCACCTTTGTTCCAGTCACTCAGGATGATTTATATATGTTAGCTCAATGACTGGACCAGATGCAAATTCACCAGAAAAAAATGGAAGAAAAGCTCAAAAACAAACAAGCTCCACACCTTAATGCTCCACACTTTAACTCTCCACACACAAACACTCCACAACTTCTTTGAAGAGAAAATCTGCACAATATTGATGCTACACCTGCTGGTCAGTATTTTCCCACTGATTTCCCACAAGAATTGACTAGGAATTTTGATTTTTTGAATCAAAATATTCTTGATCCCACCATGGAAAATATTTATGCTCTCTAGGAGCAATTTAGAAACCCCTCCAACACTTATAATCAGAACTGGAGGACCAACCCGAATCACTCCTGGAAAAACCCGAACTTGATTCCATTCCCAAACAAAATCATCTTGGGAATTATGGGCAATCTGCATACCAACCTGGACCATCCTAGGAAGATATTAATACTGAGGTCATGAAAACCCAGCAAGGTATGCAGAATCAAATGATAGAAGTAACCCGCATGATTACCAACTTGCAACACCAAGTTAAGGTTACTCCTGATCATCGACTTGTTGGGAATTTACCTTCCCAACCCATGCCCAACCTGAATAATCAACAGAATCAGTTCCAAGGTGGATATCCCAGTCAACCCATTCAACCAGCACCTCAACATTCCCCGGGTTTCAATAACAGTCAAGTTTCTCATCCTCATCCTAGAAACAACCAGACTGCAAATGTAGTTACTTTGAGGAATGGGAAAACCATTCAAGACCCCCTGCCTGTTAAAGAAACTCATTTCAATGAAAAATGAATCCACTCTTCCCCATCTTCCTCTAACACTGTTCAGGAACCTAATAATGCAAAATAGGGCAACCTTGCACCATTTCCACAAGCCCTCCATTCTTCACAAAAAAAGAAAAAGAAGAAATCTAAGCCCACTGATAAGGAATTAATGGATTTATTTAGGCAAGTTGAAATTAACATCCCTCTCCTAAATGCCATAAAATACATCCCTACCTATGCAAAATTTATGAAGGATTTATGTACCCCAAAAAAGGTAGCCTAAAAATTTAGGAAAGGTGATCCTTCCTGAGATAGTTAGCTCAGTTGTGCAAAGCCGACTGCCTCTTAAGAGAAAAGATCTAGGCGACCCCCTAATTCAAGTTATCATTAATGGTACTTCCTTTGATCATGCCTTGTTGGATCTCGATGCCTCAATTAATCTTATCCCCACAATTGTTTTTGAGGAATTTATGATCGGAGAATTAAAGCCTGTTGAGGTTACTCTTCAATTAGCAAACCGATCAATAGTTAAACCAAGGGGAATTGTTGAGGATGTCCTTATCCGGGTGAAAAATTGTCTATTTGCAGTAGACTTTTTAGTCCTGGACATAAAGGTACCAGAAGCATTAAAGTTTGCCCTTATAATTCTTGGAAGACCATTCTTAGCCACCGCCCGCGCAAATATTGATTGTGATTCTGGTAAAACAAAGATCATGTGTGGTGGTGAATCTGTAACCCTAGATATTTTCCAAGCTTCTAGGAGGTTCCAAGAACCTGATTTCTTTGATTACTCGGATTCAGAAATGGAAAATATAGTGGAAGAAACTTTGCATATTTCAGAATTAGGTTCCTATTTTGCCATTAATACGGTTCCTAAATAATCCACTTCCTCTCACCCTTCCACCCTAACCACACATTCAGCTAACACTCCAGCTGACCCTTTCACTCTCACTTCACCACTAACACAAAGCAGAAATTCTTTCGGAGCCGGGCCCACAACTGGAATTAAAACCCTTGCCCGACTCCCTTAAATATGTTTTCCTGGGTCCAAATCTGACCCTGTCCCTGATTATAAATTCTAGACTTACTGGGGAACAAGAACACAAACTTCTCTAGGTTTTGAGTAAGTATCGAAAAGCTATTGGCTGACCCTTTCTGATCTTAAGGGTATTCATCCGTCCTACTATACACATCATATATATTTAGAGGATGATTCTTGTCCCTCCCGCCAACCACAAAGGCGCTTGAACCCTAATATGCAGGAGGTGGTAAAAAAAGAGATTATTAAGTGACTTGATGCCAATATCATCTACCCCATTTCCGATATCTCCTGGGTTAGTCCAACACAAGTAGTGCCCAAAAAGGCTGGACTAACAGTTGTCACCAATGACAATGGGGAGAATATAGCCACTCGAACTGCCTCTTCTTGGTGCGTTTGTATTGATTATAGAAAATTAAACACCACCACCAAGAAGGACCATTTTCTGCTCCCCTTTATTGATCAAATCTTGGAGCGGTTAGTCGGACGGGATTTTTACTATTTCTTGGATGGTTATTCTGGCTATAATCAGGTAGCGATTCATCCTGAGGACTAGGACAAAACAACTTTCACCTGCCCCTTCGGAACCTTTGCTTTCCAAAGAATGCCCTTCGATCTTTGCAACACACCTATGACTTTTCAAAGGTGTATGCTTATAATATTTTTGGACATGATAGGTGAATGCTTAGAAGTCTTTATGGACTTCTTTATTTTTGGAGATTCTTTTGACCATTGTCTCAAGAACCTTGAAAGAACTCTCTAAAAATGCAAAGAAGTCAATCTGGTCCTCAGTTGGGAAAAAAGTCATTTCATGGTCTAAGAAGGTAATGTCTTAGGCCATGTTATTTTAAAATAAGGAATTGCGGTAGATAAAGCAAAAATAGATGCTATATCTGGCTCCCATCGCCCACTACTGTAAAATGATGAGTTGATTTTTCACTTTCGAAAATGATGATTAAGAAGATTTATTGTTGTATTTCTAAGTGGTGGAAAATCGACTAATCAAAATAATTAGAATTAAAATTAAACCACTCACAAGAGAGTGGGTCATGTCCACAGGGAGGCAATGACCTATTTAAACTCACAATTAGGTAGAGATCAAGTTTGCTGAAATATTTATCAAATCAAATAATGCATATGTCGCTCTGAATGTAAACCTTAAATTTATGAAGAAGTCAAGGGTTGTTGACGTAATTTTCACGTAAGAAAATTATCCATGTGCAAGGGTATGCCATGTAATTTTCACTTGCATGCATACTAAAATGTAATTCAAAATTAAATGTAATGCATATAGAGATGAATCAATAAGGCTTAACAATTATCTAGAAGAATAAGCATAAAGCTGTAAATTCACCACAATTTAATTAATCTAAGAAATCAAAAAAATGATTCTTGACAATGGCAATTTTCGTAAATAGAAATACACACTAAAACAGGGGATTCTACCTCTCTCCTCCTCGCACATGGGAGAGAGGATCGTTCGAGGAGCTACTCTGGGAAAAGGTCGGCTAGAGCGAGGCCTTCGCGGTGGTGGTGGCAGTGCATCGGGAGGTGGTCTGGGCTGGCTGGACAAAGGTGAGAAGCAGTGGCGATGGCTGTTGCTGCTAGTCTGTGTGCAAAAGTGGAGTTGCTGAAGGGCGTGCACGTGCACGTGGCTGCTGTGTGACCAAGCGCACTGCTGAAGGCTGGCGGTAAGGAGTGCAGGGGGATGCTCATCCACGGTGCGGGACCGCTGGAGGTGTTTCTCACTGCAGGCACAATGAACGGACATCCTTGCGATGGAGGTCTAGCGTACTCTGCGCGCTGGCTGAGGTGCAGCTATAGCGCGTGCTTTACGCGTGCGCGCGAGGGCCGCTGCTGCTACAAGCATCGACGGCCGCTGCAGGGAGTGTCGGCGCATGCAAGAGGACAGTGGGTGAGCTGGTTGGCACGCACCTACTATGGTGGAGCTGGAGGGCGGTGTACGAGCAAGGGCGTGCGGATGCTGTTGTGATGGAGCTGGAAGGCTGTCACGGGGGGATGCCGAGGGAGCGTGTGTAGGAGATTGCGCTGCTGCGGGTGTGGCACAGAGGTGCAGCAAGGAGCGTGGGGATCGTTTTGTTTTGAAAACAGAGGTAGAAGAAGAAGAAGAAGAAGAAGAAGAAGAAGAAGAGAAGAAAAAGAAGAAGATGGTGTTGATGGTGCATGGATAGGGAGGGTGATTTGGTAGTTGCACGGTGATGTCCAAGATCATCGGATTGGCACAGTGAGCTGTCACCTCACCGGCCCACAGTATGGTGGAGCTCGGCCTTGGAGACCACGGTGGTGGATTGGAGTGCACAGTGGTGGAGTGGGGCGGTGTCTCCTTCAGCACAGTTTCCTCCTTCTCTCCCTTTGTAGCTGCAGGTGATGAATTTGAAATCCAAAGAGGCAGGATCAGATACTCTTCATGGCCAATGAATGCCTGCAGCTGTGCTTGAATGGTTGTGCGAGGAGAAGAAGCAGCCGTTACCTGTGGAGGAAGAGAATAAGAAAATAATAATATATTATGGTTATTTATGCACAAACCCTTAACTTCTATGTTAAATTAAAACAATTCAAGTAATTCACCTAATTGATTAACTAATCAAATGCATGCAATTCTAAGTTAATTCTAAATGATTGCAATGAATGAATTATGCAATTAAGCTAAAAGTATGAAGTGATTTATTTACATCCTAATATATGCTAGCTAAATGTTAAGGATATCTTAATATCTAGGCATTTACACATTTAAATAGCCCATGAATACAGGCTAATCAAATGCCCCCATGCCTATTTTTGCTAGTCCCTAGCAAACTCAAGCAATAACCTAGCACTCCAAGTAGACTAGTCAACCCAATCGGTCTTCCTTTAGAAACATGTTAAGTTCAGACTTTAGACCTACTGTTCCCAAGTAGTTGCTAAGTTACAGACTAGGTCAGCTAAAGACGAGTTGCAGGCACAGGTTTCCCTGATTTCTAACTCTACCCTGCGGTTTATTATCCCTGAGATTAAAGCATCTGTGCATGTGCATTGGTTAGAGTTATTTGAGGATGGTATGAATGCCAACCTAGAGAGGAAAAAGGATTTTTTTTTTAATATATATATTTTTGTTTGATTCCTCTAAGTCTAACCTTGGATTAGCTATCAACATGGTCTGTGTCGGATTCATTGTCCCCATCACCATACCTCTAAGGGTGCCTGGCTTTCGATGCTTCGAGAGAGCACCGCCCATAGTGACCCCAAGAACTCCTAGCAATCGACACTTCGAGATAGTATTGCCCATGGATTTCTTAAGCGAATTCTGGCCTGTGGCAATCGACACTTTGAGATAGGGCCATCCATGGTATGTGAACCTCACAATACGCTTACATGCCCCTAGTAGGATGGATATCCTAAGAGACAAGAGCTGAGGAGTTAACATGTTATCATCGCATCCTCAAGGTGACTATATACTCCACCTCTCCTCCGGCAGGAACTCTTCCAATCAAATTGTATTTTCAAGCTTCTCCTAAGTCAAAACTAAGAGAACCAACTTTTCTTTAAGAAACGAATTAGGTTGATCACTTACTTACACAAGACCAAGTGTGTGTGAAATGTGGATGCTTTGGTTACAAGGACCCGTAAACCAAAAGGTAGAATAAGACTCCAGGGACTACCCAGCCTTTGACTTAATCCCTAGCTTTCCTTCCTCAACCTCTTGAGGAATGGTCCGCAACTTAACTCCTACTTAAGTTTTCAAGTCCACAAAGGACCTTAAAGGTCTAAAGCTAGTAGCTTACTTAGCTTCTAAAGTTCGACACCTAGAATCAACTTAGTCTTACCTAAAGATTGGGTCTGCTTAAGAATGCAGAGCTAAGCCAGTTAAGCTTAATAATACAAAATATTTTTCTTTTTTTTTCTTTTTTAATGCAATATGCTTGAATGAATGCAAAATGTAGACATGCTATAAACAGATACCTCAGGTCTTCTCCCCTATGCCTGGTTCAAACAATGTCCTCATTGGAAACAAAACAGTTAAAGGAAGATATTACCTGAGGCGGAGAATGACAGGAGCTAAGGCTCCTCAAGAGTGACCTCGTCAACTCGATGGTCATCCAAAGTAATGTATGGTTTTAACCGTTGGCCATTGATGATGAAAGGAGTTGTTGAAGAGGAAGGGCTCTTAATCTCCACAGCTCCATGCGGAAACACTTTAGTGATTATGTAAGGCCCATTCCAATAAGATTTTAATTTCCCTGGAAAGAGTTTAAGTCTGAATTGAAAAGCCAGACTTGTTGGTTGGGCTCAAAGTTCTTTATAAGGATATACTTATCATGCAAGACCTTAGTTCTCTATTTCTAAGGATATTCCTCAGCTCCTCAAGCTCACTTAATTCCAGAAGTCGTTCCTTACCCGCCTTTTCTAAATCCATGTTAACACTTTGAATAGCCTAAAGTGCCCTATGTTCCAGCTCAACGGGTAAATGGCATGCTTTCACATACACAATCTGAAAGGGAGATGTACCTAAAGGGGTCTTATAGGTCGTTTGATACGCCTACAAAGCATCATTGAGCTTTCGGGACAAGTCCTTCCTATCAGGTCTAATGGTCTTTTCTAAAATATTTTTTATCTCCCTACTCGACACTTCAACCTAGCCACTCGTCTGAGGATGGTAAGGGGTAGCGACCTTGTGAGTCACTCCTAGACTCATGAGTAGCCGATTGAAGTGGTGGTTTCGGAAATGAGGTCCCCCATCACTTATAATGGTCTTGGGGCAGCCAAAATGAGATATGATATTGGCCTTCACAAATTTCAAGACCACAGAGTGGTCATTTGTGTGCATAGGAATGGCCTCTATCCATTTAGAGACATAATCAACTGCCACCAAGATAAATTCATAACCATGGGATGAAGGGAGGAGGCCAGTAAAATCAATTCCCCACACATCAAAAATTTCAATAGATTGAATAGGGTGTTAAGGCATTTCATTCCTCTTCTCAATCGTTCCAGTCTGTTGACATCTAATACAGGCCTTAACAAAATTATGAGAATCCTTAAATAACGAAGGCCACCAAAAATCGGAGTGGAGAACCTTAAAAGCAGTTTTCTTAGCACCAAAGTGTCCTCCACAATGAAGTTTATGGGAAAAACTCAACACAATTTGTTGCTCCTCTTCAGGTATGCATTGTCTCAATACTTGATCTTGTCCAATTCTAAATAATTCAAGCTCTTCCAAATGAAAGTATCTAGCTTGAGAAACGAATCTCTTTCTTTTCTGCTCATCCCAATAGCTAGGAGTTTCTCTAGTGATCAAGTAATTTATGGTATCAGCATACCAATGTGAAGTTGGTGTTATTGCCATAAGGGT
Source organism: Thalassia testudinum (assembly GCA_037157565.1). Lineage (NCBI taxonomy): Eukaryota > Viridiplantae > Streptophyta > Magnoliopsida > Alismatales > Hydrocharitaceae > Thalassia > Thalassia testudinum. The sequence continues at coordinate 120,487,187 of JAZHRO010000014.1, read as the reverse complement.
TTCATTAGGAAATGTCTCATGGATGTCTCCATATAGAGAGTCATTAAGTGGAAGGCGAGACAGGTGGTCAGCCACAACATTTTCTTCTCTTTTCTTTTCACGTATCTCCAAGTCAAATTCTTGAAGGAGTAGGATCCACCTAATCAGACGTGGCTTAGAATCTTTCTTAGCAATGAGATGTTTCACTGCTGCATGATCAGTGAAAATAACCACCTTAGACCCAAGAAGATTAGACCTAAACTTCTCCAAAGCAAAAACTACAGCAAGTAATTCCTTTTCAGTCACAGTGTTGTTTTGCTATGGTTCGGTTAAAGTCTTGCTGGCATAATGCAGCACATGAGGTCTTCCCTCAACCCTTTGTCCAAGGACTGCTCCCACAGCATAATCCGAAGCATCACCCATCAGCTCTAATGGGAGTGTCCAATCAGGAGCTCGGAGAATAGGCACAGAGATCAAGGCCTCCTTCAGAGTTTGAAAGGCCTCGGCACACTTTGAATCAAAATTGAAGGAAGATTCCTTCGCCAACAGGTCATAAAGTGACCTAGAAAATTTATTGAAATTTTTAATAAAGCACCTATAAAAGCCAGCATGGCCCAGAAAGGATCTAATTTGTTTGACATTCGTGGGCAATGGAATTTTGGAAATAGAATCAATCTTGGCTTTATCTACTTCCAAGACTCGCTCAGACACAACATGCCCAAGTACAATTCCTTTCTGTACCATGAAGTGGCTTTTCTCCTAGTTAAGGACTAAACCAGTCTCCTTACATCACTTCAACACATTCTCTAGGTGCAGGAGACACTGGTCGAAAGACGAGATGTAAATGGAGAAGTCATCCATAAACACTTCAACACACTTGTCAATCATGTCTGAAAAAATGGACATCATACACCGATTGAAGGTTGCAGGGGCATTACATAATCCAAACTGCGTACGCTTGAATGCAAAGGTACCGTTAGGACTCGTGAACGTCATCTTCTCCTGGTCATCAGGGAAGACTACAACCTGGTTGTACCCAGAATATCCATCGAGAAAGAAGTAGTACTTATTCCCCGCCAATTTCTCGAGAATTTGATCAATAAAAGGCAAGGGAAAGTGATCCTTTTGGGTAGTGGTGTTCAGCTTGAGGTAATCAAGACAGACCCTCCATCCAGTTGAGGGTCTAGACACAACTTGTTCACCTTGGTCATTAAATTCCATAGTAAAGCTTGCCTTCTTTGGCACCACATGAATAAGACCTACCCATTTACTATCTGCAATGGGATATATGATCCCAACGTCCAACCACTTCAGGATTTCCTTTTTAACCACCTCCCTCATGTTAGGGTTCAGACATCTTTGCATGTCCCTAAATGGCTTGATGGAATCATTAGTATAAATGTGGTGCATGCAGAGTGTAGAGTCTATACCCTTAATGTCAGCAATGCTCCAAGCAATAGCTTCCTTGTGCCTAGACAAGCATTCAATCAAGGCTCCCTCCTGCGCCTTAGATAGCACAGCCGAAATGATAACGGGGAGCGTATCATTGGCACCCAGGAAGATGTACTTGAGAGTTTCTGGGAGGGGTTTCAACTCAAGATCGGGGGCTTGTATGGTTGAGGGTTTCATAATAGATGTCCCCATCTCAGGTAGTAGATCTACCTTGGGCAAAGATGGTGGAGAAAGAGACTCAATAGAAACACCCAGCAACTCCTCAAGTTCTAGTATATCCCCTTCGCATTCCTTCAAGAGATGGGAATGCTCATTTAGCATGACATGCTGAAGGGGGTCATCACATAACATTGCAGGGGTTGTTTCTTCAATCATGTCTTCTATCACCTCAACTTGAGAATAATCCTCAAGCCTGGCTTGTTTATAAACATCAAACACATTAAGTTGGATTTTCCTATTCCCAAAGCCCATTTTCAATGCCCTAGTATTGCAATTGATTGAAGCATGCGAAGTTGCAAGGAAGGGGCGGCTCAAAATGATCGAGAGCTTGGTTGGCTTGTTGGTAGGGTCATTGTCCAAAACTAAGAAGTCAACGGGGAAAAAGAAATCCTCCACTCTCACAAGGACATCTTCCAAAATTCCCCACAGTGTCTTAAGTGATCGATCAACAACTTGGAGGATTATTAGGCTAGGCTTCAGATTGCCTCCCCCAAGTTGTTCATACACGTAGCTCGGAAGGATGTTCAGCCCTGCACCCAGATCAAGTAGAGCCTCATCAATTTGTAAGTCACTAATAACCACTGAGATGTACAAGGCTCCTAGGTCCTTAAGTTTCAGGGGTGTGCCATGTTGAACAATTGAGCTAACAGAATCAGGCAGGACAACTTTTGATTGGACCTGTTTCCTAGATTGCCGCTTTTCATGCACAGGTCCTTTAAGAAGCAGGCATAAGACAGAATCTGCCTGATAGCCTCAAGCAAAGGCAGGTTAATCTACACTGGCTTGAAAGTTTCCATGATCTCATCCGTCTTATCTTTGGCTCCAGATGATCCAGCAGAAGTATGCCTAGAGGTGGATAAGCACTCTGGAAAGGGCACTCTTGATCTCTGGGTGGAAGGGTTGTCATGTCGAGTAAGGGGTGGAATGGGGGCAACTTCTTTCGGTGAGGTTATTTCAAGAGGAGGAGATTTGGGCAAGTCTTCTCCGGTGAGGGTGAAAGTTGGGGTAGATGGTTTTTCAGAGGGTGAGACTATAGGAGCATTGGGTTTAAAAATTTCTTTCCCACTCCTCAGAATAGTCACCGCCTGAGCATGCTCCCTAAAGACAATCCCTTTCCCTTTAAGATTCTCCTTAGTAGCACTAGGTAGCTTCCCAGTTTCCCTCTATCTAACAGCCTCAACAAGGTGTCCTATCTGTGATTTCATTTCATGTATAGCCTTGTCATGAGATTGGATGATGCCACTTTGACTTTCTTGCATAGTTCTCAACATTGCCTTTAATTCATCCATCTCAGAGGTCTTAGGTTGGGCAAAGGTTTGAGGTTGGTTCATTTGTTGATTTTGAAAGGGTTGTGGTTTATAATTCCCTGAATTTGAAACATTCCCTTGTCTCCAAGAAATGTTTGGGTGATTCCTCCATCCCTCATTATAAGTGTTGGGAAAAGGGCCATTATGAGGTCTAGGACAAAACCCTTGAGTGGCATTCAGATCCACCTGTACAAGCATAGGGAATTGGGAGGCCAAGTGGCAATCCACAGTGGCTTGTGTATTGCCTTGGCAAATGGAGCATTCAGAAGCTTGGGATGTGGAGGTGTTAGATACAAATTGGCCTAGGCTTGACATAAGCCTTTCCATGTTTTAATTCAATAATTGAATCTAATAGGCTAAATTCTGGGTGTCCCTTGCCTCATTCGCCTCCAACTTTCTTTGCTTGAGAGTGGGTTTTCTATCCATGTAGGCAGAATTCAAGTGAATAGAATTCTTACTCAAAGTATCAAAAAGGTTGCAAGTTTCATCCTCAATCTTAGATAGAAAGGTTCCTGCACAGGCACCATCCACTGTCTGCCTGTGTGAATCATTAAGTCCGATGTAGAACCTTTCAACCAGTTGTCACTTAGGCACCTGGTGATGTGGGCAAAGTCTCAACAAGTTATTAAAGCGCTCCCACGCATCATGGAAAGCTTCCCCATCCTTTTGAACAAAACTCATAATTTCCCTCCTAAAGTGATTTGTTTTGCTCATGGGGAAGTACTTCTTCAAAAACTCCTTCAGGGCATCCCAAATGTTAATATCATCAAGGGTATGATACCAATACTTGGCTTTGTCCTTGAGGGAGAAAGGAAAGAGGGTTCGCATTTGAGCGTCATCAGTAACGCTCTGCAGCTTCACCATGGAACAGACCTTCGTGAATTCCTCTATATGCCTATAAGGGTCTTCCCTAGCTGTACCATAAAAGGAGGGCAGCAAGGATATGGTATTGCTTTTGATCTCATAAGGATTGTCCCCTCCAGGTCTACGTCATGCAGGGCCAGCTTGATTGGTTGCAATGAAATATTCCTTAAGGCTCCTTTGACTAGCCATTTCTTCCCTTGGGAGGTTCCTTCTTGAGATTCTTTCAGGTTTAGGATCAAACACAAGTTGTCTCCCAAGAGATTGTCTACCAAGCATGCACTACAAACACAATTCAAAAGGACTTGTTAGGTCTTTACAAATTTAGGCTTTTGACTTTAATTGAACTTGTAGGTGACAAAGCAAGTTGCCCAATCAATTACGCGCCTATTGTCAACCTTCGAAATGCCTAAAAAGACATAGTTTGAGCTTAGGTGTTCTTCCCTAAATCTCAAATAGTAGAGCAACTCAAAAGACGAAAGATCGAGGGATGTAAGTAGGCCTAAGCCTTCCTTTGAAGCTGTGCTTTTGCGGTGCTTCTTAACTACCCCCAAAAATCCGTGACAGGGTATCCCCCTCTTTGCATTTACAAAACCTTTGATCTCAAGTTCCAAACACTTCAGAATCCAATGGTAGGAGGGCTCTTTTCCTAGTAGTTCCAAGACCTAGAAGTGTCTAAATGTGTGCCATGGTGCAAGAGATACAAGTGTGCATACATTGTAAAAATTTTGAGTTTTGAATTTTGAACCTCAGCACAATGTCTTAATTCAAGTCCTTGGTTTTAGTGTTCCTCCTTAACTTAAAGTCCTTTTTCAAGAAAATATGTGACCACTTGTTAGATCTTTTCAATTAAATTAGGTGGTCTTGCAATTAAATCCAAATGCACAAGCGTGAACAATATAGAATGCAAAGAAAAAGGATGTACCTTTCCTCCAGCAATCAGCAATGCAAAATGCACACAAATACAAGCAAAATAAATTTAGAGGCTGCTCATTCACACCTAAATGGTCGTCCTAAGGCAGGCAGCTTCTAGCAGGCAGTTCATTTTTTTTTTTAGCAACTTATGCACAAGCGAAAAAAATAAAATCAATCCACAAAAGAAAACCTAGATCTAAAGAAAAGGGAATAGGCTCCCGAAAAGTTACCCAACACAGGCCTAACAGAAGGTCGGGGAACAAACCCCTAAAATATACCCCAAAACAAGGGTTTCAAACCAAATGTGCAAGGAAAATTAAGTTCTAAAACCTAAATTCTATCTACTAAAAAAAATTGACAGAGATGAAGATGATCACTCAAGATGTCCTCCTTTAGTGGTGGAGACAAGGCCCACCACCGTGCATCAAGCTCCTACCTTCAGAAATGGAGCTCCCAGTGTCCTTTGAGAAGTAGAAACAAGGTCCACCTTGATGTAGCTGAGGCTGGTGCAACAACTCGTCATGCAGATATGAGTACCTCGCACCAAAACGATCAAAGTTAAATATGCATCAAAAATAATGTGTGAACCAATAAATACATGAATGCAAGTTTAATAGGCTCGTTGCCTCCTCGACAATGGCGCCATTTGACGAGTCAATTTTTCGCTTTTGAAAATGATGATTAAGAAGATTTATCATTGTATTTCTAAGTGGTGGAAAATCGACTAATCAAAATAATTAGAATTAAAATTAAACCACTCACAGGAGAGCGAGTCGTGTCCACAAGGAGGCAATGACCTATTTAAACTCACAATTAGGTAGAGATCGAGTTCGCTGAAATATTCGTCAAATCAAACAATGCATATGTCACTCTGAATGTAAACCTTAAATTTATGGAGAAGTCAAGGGTTGTTGACGTAATTTTCACGTAAGAAAATTATCCATGTGTAAGGGTATGCCATGTACTTTTCACTTTCATGCATACTAAAATGTAATTCAAAACTAAATGTAATGCATATAGAAATGAATTAATAAGGCTAACAATTATCTAGAAGAATAAGCATAAAGCTGTAAATTCACCACAATTTAATTAATCTAAGAAATCAAAAAAATGATTCTTGACAATGGTAATTTTCGTAAATAGAAATACACACTAAAACAGGGGATTCTACCTCTCTCCTCCTCGTGCACGGGAGAGTGGCTCGTTTGAAGAGCTACTCTAGGAAAAGGTCAGCTGGAGTGAGGCCTTCATGGCGGTAGCGGTGCCGCGTTGCGAGGTGGCTTGGGCCAGCTGGACGGAGGAAAGAAGCGGTGGCGGTGGCTGTTGCTGCTGCTCTGTGCACGGAAGTGGAGCTACTGAAGGATGCATACGCCCACGTGGCTGCTGTGCGATCGAGTGCACTGCTGAATGCCAACGGTGAGGAGGAGCGCAGGGGGATGTGCGCGTGCGGTGTGGGAGGTCGCTGTTGGTGTTGCTCACTAGAGGCGCAGCTAACGGACGTCCCTGCGGCGGAGGTGCAGCGCGCTCTACGCGCGGGTGGAGGTGCAGTTGTAGCACGTGCTCTACGCGCATGGGTGAGTGCTGCTACTATTGCAAGCATCGACGGTCGCTGCAGGGAGTGCGGGCGTGCGCAGGAGGCGAGTGGATGCACTGGTGGGCGCGCACCTGCCACGGTGGAGCTGGAGGGTGGCGCACGCAGTAAGGGCGTGCGGTTGCTGCTGCAGTGGAGCTGGAGGGCGGTCACACAGGGATGGTGAGGGAGCGCACGCAGGAGGTTGCGCGCTACTGCTGGTGTGGCGTAGAGGTGCAGCAAGGGGTGAGGGGATGGTTTTGTTATGAAAACAGAGGTAGAAGAAGAAGAAGAAAAAGATGGTGTTGATGGTGCATGGACGGGGTGGGTGATCTGGTAGTTGCACGGTGATGGCCAAGCTCACCAGATTGGCAAGACGAGCTATCACCTCGCTAGCTTACAGTGTGGTGGAGCTCGGCCTTGGAGACCACGGTGGTGGATTGGAGTGCACAGTGGTGGAGTGGGGTGGTGTCTCCTTCAGCACAGCTGCCTCCTCCTCTCCCTTTGTATCTGCAGGTGATGAATTTGAAATCCAAAGAGGCGGGATCAGATACTCTTCAAGGCCAATGAATGCCTGCAACTGTGTGTGAATGGTTGCACGAGGAGAAGAAGCAGTCGTTACCTATGGAGGAAGATAATAAGAAAATAATAAAATATTATGGTTATTTATGCACAAACCCTTAACTTCTATCTTAAATTAAAACAATACAAGTAATTCACCTAATTGATTAGCTAATCAAATGCATGCAATTCTAAGTTAATTCTAAATGAATGCAATGAATGAATTATGCAATTAAGCTAAAAATATGAAGTAATTTATTTACATCCTAATATATGCTAGCTAAATGTTAAGGATATCTTAATATCTAGGCATTTACACATTTAAATAGCTCACAAATATGGGCTAATCATAAAACATATCAGATCCTTTTTGGGTCATGTGGGTTTCTATCGTAGGTTCATACAAAATTTTTCCCACATCTCCAAGCCCTTAAGTCAGCTTCTTACTAAAGATCGGCCATTCGATTTCAATGACAAATGCCTAGAGAGTCTTTTGAGGTTGAAGAAGGAGGTTACCGAGGCACCAATTTTGCAGGGACCTGATTGGAATAGTCCCTTTGAATTAATGACAGATGCCTCAGATTTTGCTATGGGGGCCATTCTAGGGCAAAGACTTGGCAAGAAGCTCGTTGTGATCTATTATGCTAGCAAAACTCTTGATGATGCACAATGGAATTACACGGTTACTAAAAAAGAACTTCTTGCCATTATATTTGCCTTAGAAAATTTTAGATCATATCTTTTGGGGTCATGTGTCACTGTATATACTGACCACTCAGCACTTAAATATTTGCTGACAAAAAAAGATGCGAAACCCCGCCTTATCCGTTGGATCCTGCTATTGCAAGAATTTGACCTAGAAATCAAGGATAAGGCGGGATCACAAAATGTAGTGGCCAACCATCTCTCTCATCTTATGACGAATGACATAATGACCCCCCTTGATCAATTCCCTGATGAAAGCATTTTAGCTGCCACCACCCTCCCTTGGTTTGCACCCATCGCAAACTATTTAGCAATAGAATGAATCCCCATTGATTGGCCAAAAACAAAAAGGGATAAGTTCTTTGTTGACATTAAATACTATTTTTGGGAGGAGCCCGACCTTTTCCGCATTTGTGCCGATCAGGTCAATCAACGATGTGTCCCTGATTCTGAAATCCATTATATTCTGACACATTATCATTCAATGGCTTGTGGTGAACATTTTTCGGGCAAGAAAACTACAGCTAAAATCCTTAATGCGGGATTCTTTTGGCCCAGCTTGCACAAAGATGCTCATAATTTTGTTTGGTCCTGTGTGCGTTGCCAGAGCATCGGCAACATGACTCAGAAGGATATGATGCCCCTTAATCCTATTTTAGAGGTTGAAATTTTCGATGTATGGGGCATCAACTTCATGGGACTGTTCATCAACTTTGGTAGGTATTTATAGATACTATTCATAGTCAACTATGTTTCTAAGTGGATAGAAGCAATACCCACCTGCACTAAGGATCACCGTGTGGTTGTCGAATTTTTTAAGAAGAATATTTTCTCAAAATTAAGCATTCCAAAAGACATTATCAGTGATGGAGGCTCACATTTCACTCATTCACAGTTCTGTCACATTCTTCCTAAATATGGGGTTAATCACAAAATTTCCACACCTTATCTCCCTCAAACAATGGCCAGGCAGAAGTTTCTAACCGGGAAATCAAAAATATTTTACAAAAGACGGTTAGGCCTGACCATAAAGATAGGTCCACCAAATTGGATGTTGCTTTATGGGCCTACTGTGCCACTTTTAAAACCTTGTTGGGCATGTCCCCCTTCCGTCTGATTTTTGGGAAGGCGTGCCATCTCCCGGTAGAACTAGAACATAGGGCTTTCTGGGTAATAAAACGATTAAACATGGATTTATCTGACACTAGTATCCATAGAGAAAACTACAATTAACTGAATTGGAAGAATTACGTAATTTTTCTTATGAAAACATGTAGATTTATAATGACCGAACAAAGAAATTTCATGATAAATACATTGTTCGGAATCACTTTGATGTTAATCAATGCTTTTGGCTTTTGGATGCTAGATTACGTATTTTTCCTAGAAAATTAAAATCCAAATGGACCAGCCCCTTTATTGTCCTCAAAACTTATCCGTACGGTGCTATTGATCTTTTTGATCCTAAAACTAATACGACATTTCAAGTCAATGACTAACGTTTAAAGCCCTATTTTGATCATACCCTGAATTTTCCATCTGAATCCTTTGATTTCATCGAACCAACCACAGCTGATCACTGATGCACACTACGCCCAACTGAATGGCGTAAAAGATAGCATTGGATGGGAGGTAACCTATCATTTTCTTTCTGCTCCTTTTTCTTTCTTTTCCCCAGGTTTTAGTTATCCTAAATCTGACCGCCTTTTACTAAGGTAATCCCTCTTTCCCTCCTAATGCATGAGGACATTACATATCTTAAGCATGGGGGGGTGTTTTCAAAATTTTGACGATTGAATTAGGATTTTCAAAACCTAAAAACATGCATTTTTCTTTTCTGGCATGAATTCCCAAAAAAATAAAAATATTGAAAACTTTTTGAGGAAAATTTTGAAATCGAGACTAAGGTTGAAAAACTCACTTTTAGTATAATGGGATTTAATCTTTAACAAACTAGGGATGAGGATACGGATCTCATCATTAGAATCATAGGGTCAATTTTTAGACTAGATCAGATATCCTTCTCCAGATTCCACCTAAACTCGTGATAGTTCAGGTGACTTGATCCTCTTTTGTAATATGGAAAGTATCTGGCTTAGTTTCTGATTCAAAAACATGCATTTCTTGTGAAACTTCCTGTGTCAAATTTCACACACAAGCCAACACCTAAAAATCACTAAAAATTAGAAAAACCCCCTTGTTTGGACTTAGTAAAAGTCTGAAGCAGATCATTGGTTTGAGTTCCCACCGCCGAGAAGGAGAAAAATACCTCCTTTTAGGATGCAATGTCAACATGTTACCGCCTCGGCGCTGCTCCATATCTATATTTCATATCTTTAGATGGAGCATTAAAGCACATGTTTATAGAGGCGAGATCGATGTTTAAAAGATAAACGCTGCATCATAGTATAGTTGAAATCACCTTGAAAACAAATAAATTTTATTACTCGAAGTATAAGTCCGAGGTCAAACTCAGGGAGCAAATGGAATTTATGCACTAATCTCAATAGATGTAATTTGAACACTTAAAATTACTCAAAATCTAATTTAAAATGTAAAGCATGAAGTTATGAATAATAAAATGTAGCAAAAGAGAAATTGGATGCCTGATTATAAAATCAGACCTCTTAAAAAGGTTTGACTCTTCTTCTTATGCTTCTTTTCTTTCTCTTCTTTTCTTCTTTGGTTCTTCTTTCCTTCTCTGCCTTCTCCTTCTTCTTCTTTTCTTTCTTTCTTTGATGTCTTCTTCTTTGGCTTCTTTCCTTCTCTTCCTCTTCTCTTCCTCTTCTTCCTTTCTGCCTTTAGCTTTCTCTGCCCTTAGCTTCTTTGCCATGGCTTTTGATTTCCTTCTTTCTCTTTCTTCTTCAGCCGCGCCTTCTCCTTCCTTCTTTCTTTTAGCTTCCTCAGCTTCCTCCTTCAGTCCTATGCTTTTCCTTCCTCTCTACGGCTGCACCTAAGGCTTCCTCCTTCTTTCCTTCTCTGGCTTTAGCTTCCTCTTCCTTCTTCCTTTCCCTACACACAAGTGCAAAACCTACCCCTACCCTCCCCCGCGAACGCTCTCTCTCTTTTCTCTCTTAGGCTCGCTCTCCCAGAGCTAATCAGGTATTCCGGTCGGGTAAGCGCACTCGGGTCTAGGCGCACTAGCGTGGGTGGTGCACGAGGAGTGTAGGGTAAATGGGTTAGGTCAGCCAGGTCCGTGGAACGTGGATCACGGATGAGGCGTGAGTGGGCGAGGGGACCTCACCCCATGTCAGGAGGCGAAGAGCCTAAAACACAAAATCAATTTAAACCACTCACCTCACTCCAAAACAATCGAGGTGGGACTAAAATTCCCACCCACTTCTCGCACATGGCTGTAGGGGTCTCTTCTTTTATTCGGCGACTGCAGTGCCTTGCAAAGCCAATTGCTTGGCTGAATGCACGCATGATGCGAATCCGCATCACCTGGACCTGGGACCTAGAGTGCGACTGCCTGGTGTGAAGGGTTGCTTGTTGCTTCAAGCCAGCTCTAATGGCTGCGGTGGTCAGAACCTGCTCTCAAACAATACGGCCTTGCAGCCTCATTAGAACACGCAGGCAGCTTCGCCGTGGCATGGCAAAGGTGTCTAGGTGGGTAGCATAGCGTGGGGTGGCCTAGGCATGCGTGCCTAGGTCGATCTGTGGTCGTGAAGGTGGGTTTGGTCGGGGGGAGTGTGTGGAGGTTATGGTAGTCAATGGAGAGGTGGAAGATGATCAGTGGAAGGTGTCAGATGTTCTGAGGTAGTTGGCGTGGCATGTGGGTGTGTGGAATGATGGATGCACCTTTGCTGGTGGTCTGTAAGAGGTGGAGACGGTGGTGGTGGACTGTGGTTGTTGAGGGTTGAAAACAGAAATAGAGAGATGGAAAATAAAGAGAAGAGAGAGAAGAATGTATCTAACCTAATTTAGAGACAAAAGGAGAGAGGAAGGCAGTCGGCTCGTACTTGCCGTCACTGGAGATGAAGGTCTAGTGGAGGGGGACGGTGACGACGAAGAGGGTAGTTGGCATGTGCGCAGGTATGGCACGACGTGGACGACAAAGGCAGAGATGACTTTGCCACTGGTATTGTGGCAGAGTGACGAGAAGAGGGTGGAGGAGTCGTCAGAGCTCGCTGGATGCTTGGTCGGCGGAGAAGAGACAAAATTGGAGGGTTGTCTCCGACCAAACCAAGCTAAAAATGAGTGGTCGGATCTAGGGCTTCTTTTATAGGCACAGGCAGAGGGCCTTGTGCTTGGAAAGCAAGCTTCCAAGCACAGGTGTCCTCGCCGGAGTAGGAATGCAAAAGATACCCAAATCTTTCATGCATTCGCATGAGAGATTGGGTGGGAATTAAGGCTTGAGATTGCGTTCAGATGATCGGGAATTCCTCAAAGAATCTCCCTTTCAAATTTGAGAGGGAGTCTCTGAGGAATTAGGGAGAAATCCCCTCTGGAATCCTCGTCGGAGTAGGACTCCTCCGTTGTAATGGTGGAGGGACCTAATTGCAAAAAATGGGAGGAAGCTAGGGGGTCTCTGCAAGGTTTTCAAAAGCTAGGGGTCTAAAAGTAATTAGGTTGGACTATTTTGCAAAGTGGGTCAAGGTGAACTCCTCTTAGGTCCAAATTTTGGTAAAATCCTAATTTGGACCTAAGGAATCCAATGATGAAGTTGGAGTTTAGGTTTGAGCACGTTTGACTGGACATTTTACACAAAAATCCAATCTAGTGCAAATAATTAGTCAGGACCCCTATTTAGGTCAAAATAGGTTCCAAAGGCCAAATTAAATGTTCTAAATCCTAGGGGATATTTTTCCATGATTTTTAGAGGGTTTAGGTGAATTTTACCCTGACCAAAACCTTGTTGAATTAAGTGGGTCTATTTTAGGGTTACAAGAGTCATTTAATTTTCAAATTGCACATTAACCCTTTTCTGATTGAACCAACCCAGTTTTTATCTTATTAAGTCCATTTGACCTATGTTTAGCCCCTGAGAAGTCCCGTTGATGTACTGCAATGGTAAAATTACAGTTTTACCCTTTGTTTCTTATTTTCTTCTCCAAACAGCAATTCCTTGAATTAGGCTCTTCTCTTGGTTATGTAGGAGCTTTTATTCTCTTTTCTTAGGTCAAAATGAACTAGTTAGGGCTCATGATGGTGTTCCCATCATACCCCCATGCCTAGATTTTGCTAGTCCCTTAGCAAAATTCCAAGGTTTTAACTTTTGTTCTAGACCCTGAGTTTCTTTCATAATTTATGATAAGTGCTTTTTCTCTTTCTTTTGATTAGGTTAGAATGCCGACAGTAGGCCTAGAGGTACTCAAGTACCAACCAAGATCCAAACTTGACCAGCTCTAGCCTCGATCCTCCTTGAAGGTTTTTAAGGCCCGCAGTAACTATCCTAAGGTTCGTTGGACTCTGCGGTTAAAGCACCTGTGCTTGAGACATATTTTATCCTAAGTTTAGTTTGTAGTGCATTTTCTGTAAGAGAGATACAGATGATTTATTTGTTTGGAGAGTTTTCTCTCTCTTTTCTTTTTATTTCTAGCTTTGGATTGGCTTCTCAACATGGTCTGTATCGGATTCCTCGTTCCCATCATCAATCCTCAAAGGTCCCTGGCAATCGATGTTTCGTGATAGCACCGCCCATGGCAACCCCCAGAACCTTGGCTTTCAAGATTTCGAGATAATCCCGCCCATGGCATTCCGTAGCCAAATCCAAACCCTGGCAATCGACATTTTGTGATAATGATGCCCATGGTATCTGAACCAAAAGAGTGCTTACGTGCCCCCAGTAGGATATGTAAATATCCTAGGAGAGAAGCACCGAGGAGATGATATGTTGTTACGCATCTTCGAGGGGAGTTTCCCGCCACTCCGCGTCAGGCACTCGTCCAAATCAACTTGTGTTGATCGGTCGGTCCTACTCTAGGCAGCTTTTTTCAGAACCTTTAAACTCTTTTGCATGATTTTGATACTTATGCGAACTGAACCAGACTGTGTGTGGATTGGGGTGCTTAGGTTACTGAGTCCCGCAAATCGAAGGTTAGTTAACGAGGCTGAATACTTCCTAAGCCTTAGACCTAATACTTAAGCTTCGCATTTTCCCTAACCTCTTGAGGATTATCCAGATCTTAGTGGATACTTGAATTTTTTAGCCTAAGAGTCTAGCCTAAAAGTCCTAAGATCAGCGTTCCTACTAATCACTTTTGTGTCTCATTAGCACTTTTCTTCAGTTTTTCCTTTTCCTTGAAGTGGTCTAGAACTTCGGTTAATCCCTTAATCTCTTACTAATGACTATCTCTTTTTTCTTTTTCATTTTGTGCTCCTTTTAACTTTTTGCTCTTTTCCTCCTCAAGTTTCAAAATTTTCTTCCCTCCAATTTTTTTGTTCTTTTTCATAATTTTTATTTTTTTGGTATTTTTGGCATATGTGAATTTTTTTTTGAGAATCCTTTTGACTTTTCTTTATTTTTGTATGTTTGCACTTTACCATCCCCCCATGCCTAAGTTTTGCAGTGTCCTCATTGTAAACGGAGTGTGTGAAATAGTGTTGGGTTCAAGGACCTAGAACAAGATTTATCGAGTGGATGAATGGGGTCGAGAATGACTGTTGCGAACGATTTCAAGCTCTAGTACGAGTACCAAAGGTGGGATTGACTGTCTAAGGCTGAACTCAAGGTGCATTAGACGTGATGTACAGATGGATAATCAGACGGATCTTGGGTTTTTGGAATGACGGGTTGCCTCTTGTTAAGCGCTAAATTCAATGCCTTTAGCTGAGCGGGAAATGGGATGGAGAGGGAGTGGTCAAATCAGTAGAGTTTTGTAGAATAAGCACCTTGATTAAGAGCCTGGTTGGTCTAACCAGGTGCTTGTTGAGATCCACAGGCCGATGATGGAGCCTAAACCCAATCAATTTGGTGGGTTGATAAATGTAGATCAAGAGATGTGGAACCCACCATATGCTATGGAGCTCGGATGGATGTGGAAGTGTAAATTCAGGATTTAGCTGAGTCGAATCAGCCTGGTCAGAGTAGGGATCTGTAAAGTAATTAGTGAATGGCGCGAAAACTCTACAGGGGTGATCAAAGAATGATGGAGCATGGTCTTTAGTTTGATCAATACCTGAAACTCGGTATATATGTGGAGTTGAATCATCTACAATTGGCTCAGTAAGAGGGGAATCGGAATAGAAATTGAGTCCGGTTGCGAGTCAGGGTTGAAAATGGGTTTTGATAGGTTTTGTATATGCAGAAGAGGTGGCTTCAATGAGAATTGCGTATGAGGGCTCTTCTAGAAAGGAGTTACAGGTGGTTTCATGTAGAGAGCCCTCATAGTAGCTTTCAAAGTCAAAAGTGAATGCCTAAAGAGTGTCTATAGGATGAGGGAAATTTGACTCAAGAAAAGATTCGAATTCTGGGTTGCAGTCACTCTCAGCATTTTCTGGTTTTGATTCCTGAGGATAAAAAAGAAATGATTCCATCTCACTGGAACTTGAACTTAAATCAGTGATCTCGAGAATCGAGACCTCAGAGTCGGAGTTGGAGAATGAATCATGTGAGCTGAGGTCGTAGATTGGCTTGTTGTATTCAGGTAACAGAGTTTCTCTGAAATCATGGTAAGATTCGAAATCATTGGAGAGTTTGTGAAAATCAAGTTCTGAATGAGATTCGATATCATGGGTTCCACCATAGAATAAATCATATGATGTAGACTTAGTAGCCTGACTTGGGTCTAGCCTATATGTAAATTCTGAGCTCAAAAAGCTACCATTATTTGGTCTAGGCTTAAGTTCTAGGCTTGTAGGAAAGACCCAATTAAAACCCCACTCGTCCAACTCCTCGCTTTCTGTATCGTAAATTGGCGTGACTTCTGAAAAATTGATCTGATTCTCTGAAGATGTTGGAGAGGGATATTCATCAAATAGAGGCCTAGAGTCATATTCTTCATTAAAACTTTGATTTGTGTTATGCGGAGCCTCATAATCTTCCCAATACATTTCAGATCCAGATTCTAGGATGAGGATGTGGGTTGAATCATTAGAATCTAGGTCTGAATTACCTTCGAGGGTCACCTTATCAGAATAAAGGGTAGGATTTACATCCTCGAGAGGTTCAGTTCTACTTTCGTCATTGCAGGAGTCTTGGAATTCTATGCTTGGTGATCCAGGGTCTAGGGTTGGCTCAACATTGTGTTTTCCTACAATTGGAACTTCCCAACCTACTTCATTATCAGGCATATTGTACTCCATCTGGGTTGGGAATCCATAACAACTCTGTGCCTCAAACCTGAGATTTGGGAAATCGGATTGATCCTCAATATTCTTCTAAGATGGTTCATCATCTGTTTGGGGTGCATAAGGGTATTGCTGATCGATGGCTTGGTTCAATAATCTTATCATCTCTTCCCTTTTTTCAAGATCATCTTGGTGTTGTTCCCATAGTACAGGATTTGTCATGCATTGAAGGTATTCAAAGTTGTGCAATTTTTCTATCTCGATGTATCCTATGATGAGAATGTCTCGGGTTGATCCTTTTGTGGCTTCTGTCAATAGTACTTGGGCATAGCTTATGATGAAAGTTGTGGTTGTTGGCACATTAACCTGAATGTCTTCTACTGGTGTTGAGGTTTTGTATTCAATTTCATAGAATTCAAGGGCATCCTCAATCATCCTATCTCTCATGGATCTCTGTGATTCAGGTTTCTTGAATGGTAATCCTAAGTAACTAGATTGCATATTTATATCAGATGGTGGAATCAAGATGTAGAATTAGAAATTGGATCAAGATGTAGAATCAAGTTGTGAAGTGAATAGATCTGAATAGAGCATCCCACTTGAAAATCTATGTGTGTGCTCTAAAGAGAAGGTATGAGGGACTGGATATGTTTTTGACCCAATCAAGTCACCCAAAGATGTTTGGATGATTATGGAGGTTCGGGGCGGATGATACCCCTAGATCAGAAAGTTGTCCACCTGAGAATTACCTGAGTAGCCAGAGAGGGAGAGTCCTGCAAAGACCCCTACACGGTAGAGCATCCCCATGGGTTATAGGGTTTCCCCCACCCGACCCATCTTGTCACTGAGATTCCAGGTAGACCAGAATGGGAACCTTGACCTCTTAAGTCTACCACTTTTAAGATCAAAGGTGCTTAGGGTTTTCACTTGAACTTTGGATGTTTTAG
Source organism: Thalassia testudinum (assembly GCA_037157565.1). NCBI lineage: Eukaryota > Viridiplantae > Streptophyta > Magnoliopsida > Alismatales > Hydrocharitaceae > Thalassia > Thalassia testudinum. The sequence continues at coordinate 120,470,439 of JAZHRO010000014.1, read as the reverse complement.
GTTTTGTGACCTAATTTCAAGGTTGGTTGACCCAACAAGGGGTCAACTTCACCTGACCTATCCTAAAGATGGCAGAGTGATTCTAGGTCAAGACCTACAAATCACCCTGATTTGACTCCCAGGTTATTAGGTCCACGGTTTTTAACATTCAAGTGATTTTAAAACTTAATTTTAGGATTTGTCTTGCTTAGATCTTTTCAATCAAGGGCTTGGGTAGCACACTGATGCAGGTGTGTTTGTTTCCTTTTATGTAGGCACGTGTGAACTAGCACTTTAAAAACCCTACTGTAGAAACCCTAATTTGGTTCTATTTACAATCCTCTTTGCTTTTCACAAAAGTTCTCTTTGGATTTGAAACAAGAAGTGTGTAGTCTGCGAAGATTCGGAAATTAAGCGTGATTTCTACTAGGCAAAGGAATTTGTGGGGTAGGATCTCTAAAAATCGCTTCAACTTCAGTAAGATTTGAAAAATTTCGCAAAATCAGGAAACTTTTGCCTTAAAGATGGTAATTACTATAGAAAGAAGGTAGCTGATTCCTAATTTGATTGCTTCCTTTTGTCTTCCCAGGATTAGGAGATGGATTTAGGGAAGAAGAGAGAGTTTACCTACCCTGGAGTGGTTGATTTGTGTGGGAGATCTCCTTGTGAATAGACCTCACAAAAATCACAATAAAGCAAATAGGGCAAGTTAATGCTCAAATATAATAAAAAATAATGCAGAGACTAGTGATGAATTGCATGTTTCTCCCTAGCAACGACGCCAAAATGTTTACAGAGGCGAGATCGATGTTTAAAAGATAAATGTTGCGTCGTAGTATCGTTGAAATAGCCTTGAAAACAAATAAATTTTATTACTCGAAGTTTAAGTCTGAGGTCAAACTCAGGGAGAAAATGGAATTTATGCACTAATCTCAATAGATGTAATTTGAACACTTAAAATTACTCAAAATCTAATTCAAAATGTAAAGCATGAAGTTATGAATAATAAAATGTAGCAAAAGAGAAATTGGACGTCAGATTATAAAATTAGACCTCTTAAAAAGGTTTGACTCTTCTTCTTATGCTTCTTCTCTTTCTCTTCTTTTCTTCTTTGGTTCTTCTTTCCTTCTCTGCCTTCTCCTTCTTCTTCTTTTCTTTCTTTCTCTGATGTATTCTTCTTTGGCTTCTTTCCTTCTCTGACTCTTCTTCTCTTCCTCTTCTTCCTTTCTGCCTTTAGCTTTCTCTGCCCTTAGCTTCTTTGCCATGGCTTCTGATTTCCTTCTTTCTCTTTCTTCTTCAGCTGTGCCTTCTCCATCCTTCTTTCTTTTAGCTTCCTCAGCTTCCTCCTTCAGTCCTTTGCTTTTCCTTCTTCTCTGCTGCTTCACCTAAGGCTTCCTCCTTCTTTCCTTCTCTGGCTTCAACTTCCTCTTCCTTCTTCCTTTCCCTACACACAAGTGCAAAACCTACCCCTACCCTCCCCCGCGAATGCTCTCTCTCTTTTCTCTCTTAGGCTCGCTCTCCCAGAGCCAATCGGGTATTCGGGTTGGGCAAGCGCACCCGGGTCCAGGCGCACCGGTGTGGGTGGTGCACGAGGAGTGCAGGGTAAACAGGTCAAGTCAGCCAGGTCCGTGGAGCGTGGATCGCGGATGATGTGTGAGTGGGCGAGGGGACCTTACCCCCTGTCAGGAGGCGAAGAGCATAAAACACAAAATCAATTTAAACCACTCACCTCACTCCAAAACAACCAAGGTGGGATTAAAAGTCCCACTCGCTTCTTGCGCACGCCTGCAGGGGTCTCTTCCTTGATTGCGGCGACTGCAGTGCCTTGCAAAGCCAATTGCTTGGCTGAATGCACGCGTGATGCGAATCTGCATCACTTGGACTTGGGACCTGGAGCACGACTACCTAGAGCGAAGGGTTGCTTGCTGCTTCAAGCTGGATCTAATGGCGGCGATGGTTAGAACCTGCTCTCAAACAATACGGCCTTGCAGCCTCATTAGAACACGCAAGCAACTTTGCCATGGCACGGCGAAGGCGTCTAGGTGGGTAGCATGGCGCGGGGTGGCCTAGGCGTGCGTGCCTAGGTTGGTTTGTGGTCGTGAATGTGGGTTTGGTTGGGGGGAGTGTGTGGAGGTTATGGCAGTCGATGGAGAGGTGGAAGATGATAAGTGGAAGGTGGCGAAGGTTCTGAGGTAGTTGGCGAGGCGTGTGGGTGTGTGGAATGATGGATGCGCCTTCGTCGGTGGTCTGCTGGAGGTGGAGACGATGGTGGTGGACTGTGGTTGTCGAGGGTAGAAAACAGAAATAGAGAGGGGGAAAATAAAGAGAAGAGAGGGGAACATATCTAACCTAATTTAGAGACAAAAAGAGAGATGAAGGCGGTCGGCTCGTACCTGCCACCGCCGTAGATGAAGGTCCAATGGAGGGGGATGGCGACGACGAAGAGGGTAGTTGGCGCGTGCGTAGGTATGGTGCGATGCGGACGACTAAGGCGGAGATGACTTTGCCACTAGTATTGTGGCAGAGCGATGAGAAGAGGGAGGAGGAGTCGTCGGAGCTCACTGGATGCTTGGTCGGAGGAGGAGACGAAATTGGAAAGTTGTCTCTGGCCAAACCAAGCTGAAAATGAGTGGCAGGATCTAGGGCTTCTTTTATAGGCACAGGCAGAGGGCCTTGTGCTTGGAAAGCAAGCTTCCAATAACAGGTGTCCTCGCTGGAGTAGGAATGAGAAAGATACCCAAATCTCTCATGCGTTCGCATGAGAGATTTGGTGGGAATCAAGGCTTGAGATTGCGTTCAGATTATCGGGAATTCCTCAGAGAATCTCCCTTTCAAATTTGAGAGGGAGTCTCTGAGGAATCAGGGAGAAATCCCCTCTGGAATCCTCATCGGAGTAGGATTCCTCCGTTGTAATGGTGGAGAGACCTATTTGCAAAGAATGGTGGGGAAGCTAGTGGGGTCTTTGCAAGGTTTTCAAAAGCTAGGGGTCTAAAAGTAATTAGGTTGGACTATTTTGCAAAGTAGGTCAAGGTGAACTCCCCTTAAGTCCAAATTTTGGTAAAAATATAATTTTGACCTAAGGAATCCAATGGTGAACTTGGATTTTAGGTTTGACCATGTTTGATTGGACATTTTACACAAAAGCCCATTCTAAGGCAAATAATTAGTTAAGACCCCTATTTTGGTCAAAATAGGTTCCAAAGGTCAAATTGAAGGTTCTAAGCCATAGGGGATATTTTTTCATGATTTTTATAGGATTTAGGTGAATTTTATCCTGACCAGAACCTTGTTGAATTAAGTAGGTTTGTTTTAGGGTTACAAGAAGTCATTTAATTCTCAGATTGCACATTAACCCTTTTCTAATTGAACCAACCCACTTTTTATCTTATTATGACCATTTGACCTATGTTTAGCCCCTGAGAAATCCCGTTGATGTACTGCAATGGTAAAATTACAGTTTTACCCTTTGTTTCTTATTTTCTTCTCAAAACAGTTATTCCTTGAATTAGGCTCTTGGTTATGTAGGAGATTTTATTCTCTTTTCTTAGGTCAAAATGAGCTAGTTAGTGCTCATGATGGTGTTCCCATCAACGCATTTTAGTAGCTCAAGTGTCTTGGATAGTGCTCTACCTATAGTATCGGAGCAAGAGTTTGAGTTTGCTTGGAGCTCCCCTTTACACTGCATTGTGTTCTGGGGTTGTGAGCTCCTAGGTGGTGTCATGGACAGTGCTATCTTGAAGTACTGGTGCCAGAGCCACCTTGAGGATTGGTAACGGGAATGATGATCCCGACACATCTATTGTAAGACTAAGCTAGAAATAAGCATGTGGGACAAAAAAAAAACCTATTAACCAAAACCATGCCCTTATAAATGTTGGTTTTTCACAAGGATAGACACAAGGTTTTAAATGTTATTGCAAGTTGCGAATCAGATTCAAAAGCCAGAAAAATCCTAAAAATAAAAATTTCAAGTCATCTGAATTAACAAGGGGTTAATTTGTGAATTTTTTGGAGGATATATTGATCCCATTTTTGTTTAATTTTTGGATCTGAAAACGAATCTCGATGTTTATCTTTAACAAATTCCGCACCTCCTGTAATTAAACCAAGGTCCCATAATCTTTTTTCTCCTCAAAAGTTAAAAAAAAATTAGATTTCCCAAAAATTCCATTTTGTAAAAATTAAAGTTTTGCTAAGAGACTAGCAAAAGATAAGTATGGGGGTGTGATAAATGCTAATTTATCATCATTCTTATGCATTAAAACAAACCTAGCTCTTATGATTTTGCTCCGCAAATGGGTTTTTTGAGCTGCATTTTGGCATTAATTAGGTTAGGCATGCATTGCATATTTTGCTATCTTTTTAATGTGTTTTTTTTAGTGTTAGGGATATACAGATTGCTAGATCCCTAGAACCCTAGCACTCAGGAAGGCAACTGGTGAAGGAGAAGCTCTCACTAGCTGGAACTCAGCTTGATCCAACTCACCATGGTTGGAATTCAACTCACCTGAACTAGGGTTAGCTCATCCTAGCCCCATTCAACTCATCTCAGCAGAATGACAGCTTAAGAGAGCTCATCTTAGCTCACCCTAGCTTAGGTCAGCTCATATCCAGCTCAACTTAGCTGAGTCTAGTTCATCTCTGCTCCCATTAGTCCATAGGGAGCCCTAGCTAGCTCAGTTGAGTTGACTGGAGATCACCGTAGCTCAAGTCCAACTACATCCAGCTCCACTCAACTCTAGCCAGCAAAAGATGATTTTATTTCAACTCAGGAAGCTCAAGTCTAGCTCTCAGGGACTCAGCTTAGCTCAACTCAGTTGAGTTAAGCTACCTTAGCTGCCTCAACCAGCTTGATCCTCCCTGGGATCACCAGACCCAGCTTACCTCAGCTCATTATGGTAGAAGCCAGCTCACTTTAGCCTGGCTTAGTAGCTAGCAAAGAACTAGCAAGCTAAGCCTGCTAGAGTAGCTTCATGCCACCCTCTTCAGCTGCTGCCAGCTCCAGTTCAAGCTCCAGACTTCTCCTCCTCAGCTCCTTTCTTCAAACGCTAGCTCACATTACCTAATCCTCTACTCTATTACTAGCTAAGCAATCTTAGCTTAGCTAGGCTCCAACTCCCTTGGCATCTACCACCTTAAAACCCCACCTAACTAGCTCCACCAATCAACCCAACCCTAAGTCCACCTAGCTAACCTAGTCCACCCCTAAGTTGGCACCAACCCTAGCCACCTTTTCACCCTCACCTCCTTCCAAAAGACACCTATTTTGGCACCAACTAAGCCTTCTAGAACCCCCTCCTTTTAGTGCCAAAATAACCTCCCATCTACACCCTACGCCTACCCCTTTCAAGCCCTATCAACCCTACACCTCACCCTCCTTCTAGAAGCCTTCAAGTTGGTGGTAACTCATGGCACCCTTCCATGGTTGGCACCACTTTTAGGTGCCCCTTGGCCAGCCCTAATTACCCTCCTTAGCACCCCTTAGGTGGCGGCACTTAACCCTAGCCCTAGGATTAACCCATAACCACCATCAAACTCCATCCCAGCCCTCCACCTATTCATGCCAACCCTACCCCCATCCCACTCTATAAAAGCCCATCACCTACCACCATTTTCTTCATCCTCCCATTAGATAATTTTCACCTTACTTCCACCTCATACCTATGGCCAAGAAGAAGGTGTAGGGAAGAAGATTAAGGGGCCATATACTCACCCCTTTGCTACCTTTTTCTCCCCATTTCTTCACCTTGTGCCACGCCAAGAAGGAGGAGCATTCCACATTAAGGAGGATGGCCAGGCATTGGAGGAGAAAGGGTGGTGCACACCCACCCTTGCAGGAAAGAATTGAGGTGGAGAGCATCCACCTTGGAGGAGCATTCAAGGAAGGAGAAGAAGGAGACCTTCTTTTCGAGCTAAGGAGCAGCTAGGCCTGGAGCAAGAGGACTCCCTTCTTCATTATATTTTGCAAGAGGATTTGTGTTTTTATTGCTTTTATATTTTCCATTTTAAGTAGAAGCATTCCTCTACATGTTTTTTGTAAAACACAAATTCTATTAAATCAATTTGCATTCTTCTCAATTTCTGTTGCAATTGCTTTATCTTTGTTCTAGCACTTTTTCACTTCCACTTCCTAATTACTCTAGGCCTCCACGTGGCTAGAGTGATCTTAGGGAGGGGTCATATTTGTCACTTAGGTTTTAGCTTAGTGATTGTAGGTGTTAGTTTCTTTTCCATCAATAATTTGCATTTTGCCTTCATTATTTCAAAACATAAAAATTATATATTTAAAAGATCAAAAAGAAAGGTGAATTTCATTTCCAAGCAGGAGACGTATTTTGCAAACAAATTGCCTCCTTGGACGACCCTAGATACCCCACTGTCTAGGTTAGAAATTTTAAAAGTGACTTGGTTTTTGTGCGTTACAACGATAAAACCCTAATTTTACAAATCGCGTAAAAATTCAATCACACACGCTGTTGCATGTGTTGCTATAGCTGTGGGTGAAGGCTGCTTGCTGCTGCGGGTGTGGCATGCTTTGTAGCTTGTGGGTGGAGGTGCATCGAGGGATTGATGAGGGGCTTCAAACATCTAGGAAACTTCTCAGAAATCTTAGCTAGAGAGGGAGATGGCTTCTGTGGTGGTGATGTTTGTGGTTGCACGGTGATGCAATTGTTGCATGAGCGCGTGAGGGCATGGAGTGGATGGGTGCGAGGCGCGCTGGTGAAGGAAGTGGTGATGGGCATGGCCAGAGGTGTTTGGAAGGTGCGGTAAGGTAGAGGATGAGTTGGGTTCCTATGAAGGAAAAGAAGACAATGGTCGCATGGCCGATGTGACCACGCTCACGGTGAAGTGGAGCAGTGAAGGCTCACGCACGGTGTTGGCACGAATCCATTGGCTTGGCACAACGAGCTGTCACCTCGCCAGCCTACGGTGTGGTGTTGGACCGTGGAGACTACGGTGGTGGAGTGGAGCGCACGATGGTGGAGTGGGGCATCGTCTCCCCGAGCCCGATGGTCTGTTGCTCTTCTTAAAGTGGTTGGATGGATTTCAAACCAATTGGATGGGGAGGAGCGTCGTGGCCATTAACGTTAGATCTGCTCTTCTCGACTGCTTCAATGGCAACCTTCAATGGCATCCTCCCTCGTAACATCAGCCACCTGCATCCGTAAAGTTGAAATCAATAAACAAATAATATTGGCAAATTTATGTTTGAACCTACAAAGTTTTCTAAATGAGTTATTATTCCTAACAATGCATGTGAAATGCATACAAGCCAACTTATATTCTAACTTATTTACATGCTAATGCATACTATCTAAATGGATGTGTTACCTTAATGTTTAGGCATTTAGACATTTAATTAGCTCACAAATATGAGCTTATCAATGGCCTTCCTAGAGAAGACCCTTTTAGCCATTTAGAGGAACCAACCATCCTCACCCAAACCACTCGTTCCCGTAATGTGCAGGAAGATTTATGGCTAATGTGACTCTTCCCTTTCTCACTTAAAGATACGATCTTTTATTGGTTCGGAAGTGTCGGCAAACCATTACCACTTGGCCTAAATTAAAAAGTGCATTTCTTAAAAAATTATTTCCCATAGGTCATACTAATGCTCTTCGAAGATCTATTACGATCTTCTAACAAAAACTCATCGAAACCTTGCATAACTCCTGGGAGAGATTTCAGGAATTACTAAGAAGTTATCCACACCATGAGGTACCACTCTGGCAGTTAGTGCAAATCTTCTATCATCGAGTAGAAGATCAATTGAGAGGATTTGTGGAGCCTCATGTGATAGCAACTTCCTTAACAAAGATGCTGAGAGTGCCTATCAACATTTTGAGGAAATGAGTGAAAACCCATTTAACCACTCCTCCATGAACACCTTTGGTAAAAACATCAACCCGCAATCAGGTGTTCATGAGATGGGCACCCACAATCAATCTATAACTGCTACTCAAGATGATATCCAATTGATTGCCTAGAGATTGGATCAAATGCAAATTCACCATAAAAAAAAAGAGTAAAGAATTAATTCCCAAAAATGGACTCCACCTTCACCTTCACCTAACCTTCTTAAAAGAGAAAACTTGTATCATATAGGTGTTTGATTGCATAGTAATCATAGGTCTTAATTGTCCAGAATTAGGCTCGAACTTAGCATAAGTTAGGGTAGTTCATGCATGCATAAGCATTATTTGCATATTTATTCTTCCTCCTATGGCTATGCATAGAATAATGCTATAATATACTAATTAGGCGCATTATATAAATTGCAGGAAATAAGAAGCTCAGGAGTTGGATTTGAGGTTGGATCTGAAGCTGGACCTGAAGCTAGAGTTGCAGCAGAGCTAGAGCAGAAGACCAAGAATAAGATGTAGTAGACAATAATGTAAGGGGTTTAGTTATGCTATTCTATTAAGTAGGAATAAAGTAGTAAACTACGAAGAACTTAGGTCCATCCTAGCCCTAGGACAACCTAGAAGCTTCCCCAAGCCTTAGCCACCGTTAGATTAGGTCACTGTACCCTAGGAAGCCCTAAAACTTTATTTCCAGCCTTTATTTGGACATCTAGATGAGTTACAGGATGTCCAGAACCCTTAGCCACAACCCACGCACCTCAAACCCACTTCTACAACATTTTAAGACGTCCAGACACTTGGTCTACACATCTAATTTCTGCAGATAGAACCTTAATTCTTCCCTGCCTCTATTTGGACGTCTAGAAAACAAGTATGGACATCTAACTTTCATTTTAAGACATCTAACACTATTGTTAGACATCTAGAATTGCTCTCTAGTTCCTATTTTTAAATTCAAGCTTGGATCTTAAATTCCTAGGTCCCTAAACCCAATTCCAACCCCATAGGAACCTAAATTAAGGTACCCTAACCCTAGTACATCACCTCTAGACCTCCTTAAGGACCTAATTAAGTCCTCACTAAACCTAATTGACTTGGATCTTAGTCAATTCCTTCAGCCTATTCAATTGGACTCATTGAGTCCAATTGAGCCATGATCTCAGCACACACTGTCCAATTGGACTTAGTAAGAGTCTAATTCACCTAGACCTACCTTAATTAAGCTGTTTTACTCTCAATTAGGGTTTCACACATGCAATTAAACTTGTATCAAGTTTAATTGCATTTTACCTTAATGAATTAGGGTTTACAACCCTAATTTGCGACCTACCATGACCTAAACCCACTAGAACCTAACCTAATCAACCTAGCCACCTAGGTTTCGACCCACACACACCCACACACACCCACACACACCATCTACATGAAAATACCTAGCCTAGAGTTCTCTAAAACTCTCTACCATGTGTTGTTTTCTTGGTTGCTAAAAATAGCAACCAAGATGCATTCAATTTTTAGATCCATCAAATGTGGATCTAAAAACCACCCATCCATCGTCTCTCTTGCTCTCCCACGAGCTCCCACCATAGGCATCTCTAGAGAGTTGCACACTTCTCTAGAGAGGCTCCCTTGGGTCTACTTAAAGGACCTTTGGGTGGCCATTTGCACCCATCTAGCCTTCCATCTAGTTTTAGCTTCATTCCACCTCCATTACTCCACCTCCATCTCCACGAGCACACCAAGGCATCCCCATCACCTCCATGCCAGGCCTAGATCACCTCCAACCTCTCTCCACGGGTCAGCCTAAGCACCATTAGCTGCCCCTCCTTCTCCTCTCAACCAAGTCAAAGGCCATCGGAGCTACCTCCGAATGCCCTTCATTCTGTTAGGTAGATAAGTAGCGTAGTTCTTTGTAGATTAATGCTTTATTACTGCTTAGTAGTGTAGCTCCATATTTTCCTCCAATGATGCATGCATAATCCCCCCATAGATTCATGTATGCAGTCGTTTTCTGTTAGCTAGTTTATTGCTTTCAAGCTTTCTTGTACAAGCTTTTCGTGAGCTTCACTCTATAGCCACCATGATGCAATCAATGAAATAATCTTTTATATATCTCTATTTCTATGTGTGAAAATCACCATGAGTTGATTGCCATATTTCCTTATGATTAAAGTTGCATGCGCGAAATTTGTATTCTCTTACAACTAAGCATGTTGTGCATCAATACGTATATTGTAAACTGGCATGCATTTCTGAATAGGTAGAGTGAGCTAGATTGAATTCAAATTTGCATTTTTTGAATGCCTCCCAAAGACGAACGATCGGGACTCAAGTTTCGTTATTTTATAAATTATTTTTGACAAGCGTTATCACGCACTATACTACGACGAGATCTCTGTTTTCAAAACATGTGCGAGAACCGCTTCCTGTGAAATGACACCGTTGCCGGGGAGGCAATGAAATTGATTTCGATCTTTTGAGCTTTTAGTGACAAATATTCCTCTGCTTGTTTGTTGGATGTCCAGGAAAGCAGGAAAAGAAGGATCTGTGCACTCATCGGGTGCAGAAAAATCAATAGGTGCACATCTCCTCTTAGATTAGGATTTCCCTTTTTCGAACCCTACGTTTGATTTTCTTCTAGCAATTCCATTTTAAAAAAAAGCCTATTTATTTTTGTAAAAAAAAGAATGTCTAGGTAGTTAGATTAGGTTTCCTTTTGAATCTTAGGTTACTTTGCTTAAAAAAAAAGAGAAATTTTTTTTTTTTTAAAAAAAAACCTTTTCCCTTAAAAAAAATAAAAAATTTTTTGAAAAAAATAAATTTTGAAAAGAAAAAAAATCATTTTGGTAGAAAGTTTGAATTTTGAATTCAAACACTTTTTAAAAGCTTTCTCACCATTCTCTGATTTTCAGCTAGATTTTAAATTGTGACTTAAAAAATCAATTGCCGAAACATTAATGAGCTAAAAATTCTAAAATCTGGGCTATACTTTCATTTTCTAACCATATTTCGAACGGCACCATTCATTTGAAGACATTCAAAGTAAATTTTTAAAAATTTGTGAAGTGCAAGGGGGTTAGAGTGACCTAGATTTGAAAATTTTCAAAATTCAAAAATCAATTCTCAGTAATCCACAAATTTATTTTGACTAAAAATGGTGGTGTTTGAAAGCTGATCTCATTAGCTTTAATTTCCATATTTTTTCTGAATTTTTGAAGATCATTTTATACTATTTTAAAGTAAAAAACCAACCAGGTGTCAAAATTCCATATCTGACCTCATGATATTTAAAAATATCTATAAATTCTGTTGAAATAGAAAAATTATAAAAAAATGTTCTCTGAAAAGATAATTGAAAAAGGAATCTCCTTACCAAATTTCAATTTATTATGATTCCAATTTTCATCAAAGAATTATTCTTATTTTCGTGGTATGTTGAAGAAGAAAAAATGAACCCTAGAATTGCATGAACCTAGGGTTACACTCTAGAGACCATGCATTTGGGCTAGACTAGACTTAATCAAGACTAAGGTTTAGCCGTTGAGCTTGGTTACCTTGTGGGCCACTCACCATAAACCACACCTGAAGAAAAAAAGGGTTAAAATAAATTGTAAAACACAAAATAAACTTGAATTTGTTGTCGTATTACTAGGTGGTTTCAACTGCTCTTGCCAAACTTGGTGACTAAGTTTGAGAGGTAGTGTCAAATGACCACGGCTAAGGGGTAACGGAACTGGAGGCGTGAGCCAAAGGAAGAACCTTCCCCTTAGTCCCCTCGTAACCAGACTGGTTGGGTTAGCTTGAGAGGTGGGAATTACTTTCAGTCGGTTGAACGATGAATTTTCTCTTCTGGAATTAGAATTTTAAATGAAAAATCTAGTCATCTGATCATAAGAACCATCTGATTGATAGGGCCTTAGCCTTGTTTGCCTGGTTACACCAACCTAGGGGTTGGTTGGTGCATGTGAGGAAGGTCACTCATACCTCGATTGGTTGGACCTTGGGAGCCATTCCCATGGAGGCATGTCACTTCGCTTGGGCCATCTTCTCCCCCACCCTCTTCTTCTATCTGCTTAGTCGCAATGGCTAACCCTGGATCTGGACCTAATCAGGATCTTGATGAGCTAGACCCACGAGCTTATCTGAGAGCCTGAAACGTCGGTTTTGTATTGTTATAACGTTGTAGTAAAGCCGGTTATGACCAACACCTCAAATATAAATTTTTTTACTCGGAAAATAAAAGAGTTCCCGAGGTCGAACTCAGGGAGCAAGTTGTATTCTAGAGATATACATGTTTCTTTTACAAAATAAAGACAGAGAGAGGGAAAGAATTTGTTGTTTTCTCTTTGTTCTGCAGAGGGGATGCTCTTCTTTCTCTCTTTCTTTAGATCTCTTTCTTTCTTTTTGTTCTGCAGAGGGGATGCTCTTCTTTCTCTCTTTCTTTAGATCTCTTTCTTTCTTTTTGTTCTGCAGAGGTGCTTCTTCCTGCTGTTCCTGCTTTGGTGGTTATCTTCTTTCTTCAGAGCTCCTTGTTCTTCTTCGTCGTTCTGCAGAGGTGATGCTCCTCTTCAGATCTCTTTCTTCTTCTTCCTTGGTTTCTGTCTTGACCTCTCTTCTTCTTTTTCTGCAATTGTGGTGACCCTTTCTCTGTTCCCTTTTTCTCTTTATGGCTGCAGAGCTTCTGCCTTCAGCTACTAAGTCTTCCTTCCTTCTTTTTCTACTTTGGCCGTTGCTCTTCTTTTCTTTCTTTCTTCAGCCTACCTTCTTTCCTGCTCTGGCAGCTGACCTTCCGTCGTCTGACCCGGTGCTTCGACGACTTAACTATGCATTTGCTACAGTGCAGCTCCTTCTTCTTCCGTGGGTCTTCTTCTTCTTCGCCTGTGCCTGCACACTTCAGAGTTTTTTCGTCAGAGGCAAAACCTACTCTACCCCCCTCCCCCGCGTCTCTCGTTCTCTCTGAAACCACTCTTAGGAAAGCTCTCCCAGAGCTACCGGGTAATCGGGTTCGGGTCACGCTCGGGTCCAGGCCCACCGGCGTGCGTGGTGGGCGAGGAGTGCAGGTCAGTCAAAGTCGGGTCGGGTCAGGTCCGCGGGGCGTGAGCGCGGACGAGACCGGGTAACCGGGCGGGTGTAAGGGGACCTCACCCCGTGTACTGAGGCAATAAGGCCAGTGCACGAAATCAATTTAAACAGTGGAACGGGTGTGAGGCTTACCGATGTGGGACTAAACGCAGACCGTTCCTCGCGGGCGCCTGCTGGGAGACCGCGGCCTGGCTTCTGCAGCTGCGGCTTCTATTTGCATAGGTTGCTGGCTGGCTGCCTTCACAATACTCCCTGTACTCCGCAGCGGCTGGAGACCTGGAGTCCTCAAGCCTGGAGCGCGGGAGAAGCTGCTTCGATGTGCGTTAATGGCGGTCGAACCTCTAAACCTGTCGGACACGAATATGGCCTCGCGGCCTGATCAAACCACTGGGGAACCTTCGCCGTGGCACGGCGAAGGTGAGGAGCTGCGCGGCAGGCCGCAAGGAGGTGTCTGGCGGCAGCCCTGGGTCGGACTGCAACCGGAGGAATGGGTTTGTTCGGGGGAATGTTACGGAGGTGTGGAGTGGCAGTGGAGGGGTGGGGGGTGCTCAGTGTGATGAGGCGGAGGTTCGGTGAGGGTCGGCGAGCCGTGTGGGTTGCTGAGGTGATGGGAGCGGCTCGCCGGAGGGTGGTCGGAGGCGAAGGGGGTGAAGGTGGTCAGGGTCGGTAGAGGGCTTAATTGAATAAATTGAAAGCGGGGAAAGAAAGAGGAGGAGAAGGGGAGTAGCTCTAGCTTACTTGCAGGGACGAAGGGGGAGGAACAGGGCGACAGTCGTATCGACTGTCGCCGGAGAAGACGATGCTCAGGGAAAGGGGCGGCGGCGAGCAGAGAGCCGGAGAGGCGCCAGCTGGGTGCGGCGTGGCGCGGGAAGAGCAGGGGAGGAAATCTCTGCTGCTGGTATTGCGGCAGAGCGAAGAGGTGGAGGGGGAGGAAACCGCCGGAGCTGGTGAGCGTCTGCCGGAGAAAGAAGAGAAGAAAGTTGGGGATTTTCTCCGTCAGATCCAGGCTGCTCTGGTCGGTGGAGCAGCGGGGGGTATTTATAGGGATGAAACAGGGAGGAAGGCGGAGGGAGACGACGTGTCTCCCTCGCCGGAGAATGGTCGGAAACACGAACCCATACCGTCCGTGCGTTCGCACGGCCGGTATGGTGGGCTACAATGACCAGGGGGGTGCCCCTGCGACGGCTGACGACGCAGGGCACCCCCGGTTTACTTGCTAGGTCTCCCACCTCACCCTGCGCGGCGCCATGCTCCGCGCAAGGTCGCCGGAGCATGGTGCTGGCAGGTTTTTGCAGGAGGGACCTGATTGCAAAGAACGAAGGAGAGTTAGGGGCCAAAATGCGAGGGTTCAAAAGTTGAGGGCCAAAGAGTAAATATATGAGGACCAAAGTGTAAAGTCGGTCAAGGAGGTTTCTTCTTAGGCTCAAGTTTTTATACATGACTAATTAGGACCTAAGGAATCTGATGGTGAATTTCATTTTCATATTAAACCTTGTTTGACCGGTCAATTTGTGCAAAAACCCAAATTAAGTTATTAATTGGGCATGGTTCTCAATGTAGGTCAAAATGGGTTCTAAAGGCCAAATTGAAGGTTCTAAACCCTAGAGATTATTTTTCTATGAATTTTAGAGGGTTTATTCTATTTTTACTTTGCCTCGAACCTTGTGAATTGAAGTGGGTTGTTCTAGGGTTACAGATTTATCATTTAGTTTCTTGGAATTGCTGTAGCCCTTGCTAGATCATTTCATCCCACTTTTATTCTTATTAAGCTGCTTTGACCTATGTTTGGGCCCTGAATTACCCTGTATGCAGATTATACTGGTGAAATTGCATTTTTACCCCTTATGACTTGTTTTCTCCTTAAACTCAGAATTCTCTGAGTTAAGCCTTTCCTTGAGTTATGTAGGAGCTTTTATCCTTTGTATTGGGTCAAAATGAGCTAGTTATGGCTCATGATGAGGTTCTCATCATACCCCCATGCCTAGCTTTTGCTAGTCCCTTAGCAAAAACTTAAGGTTTCAACCCTTGTTCTAGACCATGAAGTTTTTAATAGTTTTAGATAAGTGTCTTTTTTATTTGAGCATAGATTAGGTTAGAATGCTGACCATAGGCCTAAAAGGTACTCTAGTACCAATCAAGATCCAAATCTGTCTAGCCTTAGCCTCAGTCTTTTAGCAAAGGTTTTTAAGGCCCACAAGAACTAACCTAAGGTTTATTGGACTTCGTGGTTAAAGCACCCGTGCTTGAAATGATTTTAGCCCTGGCTCAGTTCGCAGTGCGTTTTGTAAGAGAGAGATAGAAAATTTTTCTGTTTGGAGAGTTTTCTCTCTCTTTTTCTTTTTAGTTCTAGCCTAGGATTGGCTTTTCAACACGGTCTGTATCAGATTCCTTGCTCCCATCATCAATCCTCAAGGGTTCCGGGCGATCGATGCTTCGAGATAGCACCGCCCATGGCAACCCCCGGAATCCTGGCTATTGAGATTTCGGGATAATCCCATCCATGGTATTCCGTGGCCGAATCCAGACCCTGGCAATTGACACTTCGAGATAATGCCATCCATGGAATCTGAACTAGCAGAGTGCTTACATGCCCCCAGTAGGATATGTAAATATCCTAAGAGACAAGCACCGAGGAGATGATATTTTGTTACGCATCTTCGAGGGGATTTCCCGCCTCTCTGCGCTGGGAACTCGTCCAAATCAACTTGTGTTGATCGGCCGCTCCTATTCTAGGTGTTCTTTTCAGATTTTTGCAACGCTTCTGCGTGATTCTGATTTTTACGCTTATTGAACCAGGCTGTGTGTGAGATTAGGGTGCTTAGGTTACTGAGTCCCGTAAACCAAAAATTAGTTAACGAGGCCGAATACTCCCTAAGCTTTAGACCTAATACTTCAGCTTTTCATTTTCCTCAACCTCTTGAGGAGTGTCCAGATCTTAATGGGTACTAAGAGTCTATTCAAGAATGCCTAAGGTTTGCATTCTTTACTAATCTTATTGTGCACTTTTCTTGAATGAGGTCTAGAGCTTAGGTTAATTCCTTAGTTCCTTACTAATGACTATCACTTTTTCTCATAATTTTGTGCTCCTTTTTCATTTTGTTTCTTTTCTCCTTCACAAAATTTTCTTCTCCTCTTTTCCTCTTATTCTTTTTCGAAAAATTTTTTTAATTTTTATGGTGTTTTTGGCATATGTGAATTTTTTTGTTTGAAACCTTTTCTTACAAGTTTTTGTACTTTCATACCCCCCCATGCCTAAGATTTGCAATGTCCTCATTGTAATCTAGGGGGTCTTAGTTCATTCCTTAAGACAGAAATTTGGGTGAGTGGATGGGTCGGGTTGAAATTTTTTTTTTTTTTTTTTTTTTTTTTTTCCGGACGATTTCAAATCTCAGATGCGAACATCTGAGTTGGGGTCGGCTGTCTGTAAGGGTGAACTTCGAGTGCTGAAAGGTGTCAGAACAAGTTTCAGGTTTTCAAAGAAAATGACGGGCTGCCTCCCGTTAAGCGCTGAGTTTTACGCCATCGGCTGGGCGCAATAAGCTCAAGGGGAAAGGAGGATATAAGATGCCTCAGCCAAATCAGTAGAAGTTACATCAATGAACGGCTTGAGTCTCTGACCGTTCACGATGAAAGGTTCAGAATCGTGGCTGAGTGGACTGATTTCGATTGCTCCATTTCCAAAAACCTGTCGGACCAAATATGGTCCGACCCACTTAGATCTCAGTTTTCCTGGGAAGAGTTTGAGTCGGGCATCGAAGAGTAGGACCTTTTGACCAGGATGAAAGATCTTTCTCGAGATGTGTTTGTCGTGGAAGGCTTTAACCCGCTCCTTGTAGATTTGCGAGTTCTCGTACGCGTCTATGCGTAATTCATCGATCTCGCTGATTTGGAGTTTTCTGTGGGTCCCAGCCTTGGAAAGATCTAGATTACAGTTCCGTACTGCCCAATAGGCTTTATGCTCCAGTTCGACGGGAAGGTGGCATGCCTTTCCGTACACCAATCTAAAGGGAGACATGCCCAATTGGGTCTTGTGGGCGGTCCTATAGGCCCACAATGCTTCCGGAAGTCGGGACGACCAGTCCTTCCTGTCAGGTCGAACAGTGACTTGCAGGATTTTCTTGATCTCCCGATTAGACAGCTCAGCTAGACCATTAGTTTGGGGGTGGTAAGGAGTAGAGATTCGGTGAGACACCCCGTATTTGGTCATCAGTGACCTAAACTGAGCATTTGTGAAATGGGTCCCCCCATCAGAAATTATTGCACGAGGAATCCCGAACCTTGAGAAAATGTGTTGATGAATGAATTTAAGAACGATTTTGTGATCACAGGTTCGGGTCGGTATGGCTTCGATCCATTTGGACACGTAGTCCACAGCCAACAGAATGTATTCGAAACCATCCGAAACAGGAAAGGGGCCCATAAAATCAATCCCCCAAACATCAAAGATTTCGCATACTAGAATCGGTTGCATAGGCATCATGTCGCGACGGCTCATGTTGCCCAAAGTCTGGCAACGACTGCATGCCTTGCAATGACTGTGTGCGTCTTTGAACAGTGTGGGCCAGTAAAAGCCGCACTGGAGGACTTTTGATGCGGTTTTATGCCCGGCAAAATGGCCACCGCATGCCTGGTCATGGCAGAAAGAGAGGATATTGTTGACTTCCCCTTCCGGGACACATCTCCGGATGATCTGATCGGCACCTATGCGGAAGAGGTACGGGTCTTCCCAAATGTAATACTTGGCATCGGAGCGTAATTTGTCTTTCTTGGCCTTCGGCCAATCGAACGGGGTCTGATGAGATGCCAAGTAATTTACAATATTAGCAAACCATGGAAGGCTAGTACCAATAGTCAGCAGGTGCTCATCGGGAAAATGCTCAGTGATGGGTCCGGAAGGGTCAATTATTTCAGAAGGAAGACGGGACAAGTGATCAGCTACCACGTTTTGTTTTCCCGTTTTATCGCGAATCTCGAGGTCAAATTCTTGCAACAGCAAGATCCATCGGATCAATCGAGGTTTCGCGTCCTTCTTTGCAAGGAGATGCCTCACAGCCGTGTGATCCGAGTATATGATGACATGGAACCTAGAAGGTATGATCTGAACTTCTCTAGGGCAAATACTACAGCTAGCAGCTCTTTCTCAGTAACCGTATAGTTACGCTGAGCCTCATCGAGTGTTTTGCTGGCGTAGTAAATGACCACAGGTTTCTTGTCATTTTTCTGCCCCAAAACCGCTCCTACAGCGAAGTCGGATGCATCACACATGATCTCAAAGGGTTGAGACCAATCAGGGGACTGTAGGATCGGGGCTTGGGTGACTCGGTCACGCAGGATTTCAAATGCTCGAGTGCATTCCTTGGAGATTTCGAAGGGAACATCCTTGGAGAGAAGAGTGGTCAGGGGGCGTGCGATTTTTGAAAAATCAGGGATAAATCGTCGATAGAAACCGACATGCCCTAAAAAGGATCGGATGTCCCTGATCGAGCTAGGCATAGGAAGGTGAGAAATCAGATTAACCTTAGCTCGATCCACTTGGATACCTTTCTCCAAAATTGAGTGTCCCAGGACAATTCCCTCAGGCACCATGAAATGGCTCTTTTCCCAGGAAAGAACCAAATTCACGTCGATGCACCGCCTGAGTATCTGGACCAAGTGTTGGAGGCAATCGTCGAATGATGCTCCGAAAACTGAAAAGTCATCCATGAAGACTTCCAGATAATCACCTACCATATCTGAGAATATGGCAAGCATGCATCGCTGAAAAGTAGCGGGTGCATTGCAAAGACCGAAAGGCATCCTTCGGAAAGCGTATGTTCCGAAGGGGCAGGTGAACGTGGTCTTTTCTTGGTCCTCAGGATGGATTGCCACCTGGTTATAACCGGAGTACCCGTCAAGAAAGCAGAAGAACCTATTTCCCGCTAGTTTTTCGAGAATTTGATCAATGAAGGGTAGTGGGAAATGATCCTTCTTTGTGGAGGAATTGAGTCGACGGTAATCTATACAGACTCTCCACGAGTTGGCTAATCGGGTAGGAATGATTTCTCCGGTCTCAGTCGTTATAGTGGTGAGTCCTGCCTTCTTAGGCACGACCTGAATTGGGCTCACCCAACGACTATCGGAGATCGGGTAGATGATCCCGGCATCTAACCACTTGATGATCTCCTTTTTCACGACCTCCTGCAGATTGGGGTTTAAGCGTCTCTGCATTTCACGAGAAGGTCGTGTGCCCTCTTCTGAATAGATATGATGAGTACAATAAGAGGGACTTATTCCAGTCAAATCATCGAGAGTCCATCCAATGGCTCTTCGATGTTGCTGGAGGACAACAATCAGACTGGTTTCTTGTTCAGGACTGAGGTTGGAATTGATGATCACAGGAAGGGTCTGATTAGAACCCAAAAAGACGTATTTTAAGTGAGCAGGAAGGGGTTTCAGTTCGAGGATGGGGTTTTCAGCAGCAGCGGGTGGTTCAGTATAGATGTGAGGTTTAAGGGTGGGAGTTACTGGGTTGTTCATATCTGGATTCAACTCCTCTGTTTGTGGGTCAAGATCCTTCTGTGGTTGATGAGGCACAATCGAGTCACTCTGGAGGTGTGATTCATCAACCAAAGTCTTGATGTCACAAACTTGCTCGATGACGCCGTAATTAATTCCTTGTTGGGCCTTAAATATATCAATTTTCAGTGTTTGATCTCCAAACTTAAGCTCTATTTGGCCCTCCTCACAGCTGATGTTGGCTCTAGCAGTAGCCAAGAAAGGTCTCCCTAGAATGATTGGTGTATCCCTAGGGTTCTCAGGTGCATCCATGTCTAAGACTATAAAGTCCACTGGAAAATAGAAATCCCGCACTCTCATGATAACATCCTCGAGAATCCCTTTTGGTGACTTTATAGATCGATCTGCTAATTGTAATGTCACCTCGGTTGGTTTCAGCTCAGATTCTTCTAGATGGTCCAGTAAGGATGTGGGTATCAGATTTATAGATGCACCCAAGTCTAACAATGCTCTATCAAATTGGGTACCGCCTATCTTACAGGAGATCAGGGGAGTTCCAGGATCTTTTGCCTTGGGCGGGAGTCTACTAAGGATTACAGAGCTGGCTTGCTCTGACAGAACAATTGGGCTCCCTCCCTTGGTTCGCGGCTTACGCTGGGGTGTACATAAATTTTTTAGAAATCGTGCGTAAGTTGGTATGTGGCGAATTGCATCCATCAAGGGGATGTTTATGTGGACCTGCTCAAAGAGCTTGACCAGGTCCTCCTCAGGGGCCACGGGTTTGGTGGTCTTCTTTCCCTTGGTCAGGGCCTCGGGAAACGGGATCTTGGTTGGTTCCTCTAGGATAGGTCCAGGTTGTGGATCTGGAACAGCGGTACCTTGGATAACTATCCTAGGGTCATGGTTATCAGGCTGGGAGTGGTTTGGATAATGCGGGTCTTGAGTTGTCTTACCACTACGTGTTGTTACAGAATTTAATCCGGCCTGATTTTGGTTTGGGTTTGGTAGGAGGGGTGGCTGCTGCTGAAATCCCGCACGAGAAGTTGAGGCATCCATCTCGTCTGGAGATGGAGCAGTGGGGGCCTGATAAATCCATTGAGCGTGGCCTAAATTTGGATTCATAACGCGCTTCTGGGTTGGCACGTTATTTGGGTTAGGAAGGGGTTGGGAAGGGAGTGTGCCTGGCTGGCGAGAATTTGCCAACTGGGCCAGTTGAGTTTTAACTTCAGTAAGCTCGTCCTTGTGCTGTTTTTGAATGGCCGCATTCGATTTTTGAATGTCAGCCAGAGTCTGAAGGATTAAGGACATTTGATCTTGATTTGGCCCTGATGGATAAGTAGGGTTGGGCCGAGGCTGAGGCGGCTGGTAGTGATGAGAGGGCTGTGGGCGGGACTGAAAAGGTGGTCTTTGGGTTTGGGAATTTCCCGCCCACTGAAAATTGGGATGGTTTCGCCATCCAGGGTTGTAAGTGTTGGAGAATGGGTCATTCTGGATGGCGTTGAGGTCCTCGCAGGTCTGAGGAACCTCCTGAGAATCAGGGAAAGGAGGAATGGAGTTCCCCCGGCTGGTGAAGAAAGGATCGGACGATCTTCCAGTCCAAGAATCAGATGGGGATGGATATGGATCCATCCCAGGGGAGGATCGGTGGAGGATGTTTTGCACAGTCTCCTGTGTGGAAGGAGGTTGTGCAAAGGAGTTACGCGCAGTGGTGGCTCGCTGCAAGTGCTGAGTCAGCTCATCCACCTTCTTTTCAATGATTGAGACCTTGTCCAATCGACTGGCCATTAATTCCAGGTCGACTGATGCGGACAGGCCCTGCGTCTCATGTGCTCCCTTAAGATTCGTCGCTGCGCGGGTATTCGTCCTGTCGAATAATCCCATGGAGTCATTGTTGATGGAGTTCTCGCACATGTTTTCGAGAATCTCCCATACGGTGTCTTCATGTTGACCCATGATGTTTCCTCCGCAAGTTGCATTGACGAAAAGGCGGATGTCCTCACGGAGTCCCTGGTAAAAAGATTGGACTTGTTCCCATTTAGGAACTCCGTGATGGGGGCACTTTCTCATGAGATCCTGAAAACGATCCCATGCCTCATGGAGAGGTTCTCCTGATTGTTGAGTGAAGTGTGTAATCTGATGGCGCAAGGCGTTGGTCCGACCAACGGGAAAGAACTTTTTCAAAAACTCGGATTGAAGTTCTTCCCAAGTGTTGATCGGCCGGGTCTGAGTTTGATACCAATGGGCGGCCTTGTCCATAAGAGAAAAGGAGAACATCTTCATGAGAAGAATATCCCGATTTTGCGCATCTGATCCAAAAGTGTGGGCCAGATGCTTTAGCTGTTTGATGTGCTGGAAGGGATCTTCAGAATTAAGCCCATGGAATTTAGGTATAGCATGAATCATGTTGGGCTTTAGTTCGGAATCTGGTCCTCCAATCGGGATTCTGACTTGAGGCTCAATGGCCACCGCAGCAGGATTGTAGTGGTCCCGCATCATAGGATGCTGTGGTGGGTGCACGAAGTTTTGGAAGAGGTCATTGAGTTGCTGGAGCTGGTGTTCCAGATTATTTTCTTCCTCAACTGGCTGAGCCATGATGGGGGAGGAAGAAGAACTTGGTTCTGAATCAGAAGAGAGAATAATGTGAGGGTGTTGCTGCACAAATACGGGCGTCGAGGCTTGGCCTTGACGAGAGCGAATTTCTAATGGAGGTCTTAAGGGTGGTCTTAGAGACCTCCTTCCGTACATGCACAGTTGGGAGAGGTAAGTTTATAAGGTGCTGGACCCAATCAAGACACCCAAAAATGTGTTGGGTGACTATAGAGGTGCGGGGCAGATGGACCCCTTGATCAGAAAGATCGTCCACCTGAGAATTACCTGGGCAGCCAGAGAGGGAGAGTCCCGCGAAGACCCCTACACGGTAGAGCGTCCCCACGGGTTACAGGGTTTCCCCCACCCGACCTCTCTTGTCACTGCGGTTCCAGGTAGACCAGAATGGGGATCTTGACCTCTTAAGTCTACCAATTTTAAGATCAGGGTGCTTAAGGTTTTCACTTGAACTTTAGTCTTTTAAGTGCAAAGAGTGACCTAATTTAAGGTTGGTTGACCCAAGGGGTCAACTTTACCTATTATTTTCTTTAAGAGCTTTTAGGTCCTGTCTTTTAGGGTTCAAGTGTTTAGAGAGAGCCAATTGTTTTAGGATTTTTCTTGTTAATTATTTTCAATCAATGGCTTGGGCACACCTCTTTTGGATTTCCTCAATTCTTGATTAAGGGGTGTGTCTCTACTGAAATCCTAATGTTTGACCTTATGTTGGCTCTACTTGGTCCATTTAACTCTTTGTTGGGCAATTAGCGCTCAAGCAAGAATGTGTTAGCCCTTAAATACCCTTAATAGTGTGCAGGAGTGATGAGTTGAAAACATGCAACTCTTTATGGTTACTAAGTATGGAAGGCAGGTTAGCCCTATATTGCTTGTTCTGTTCTTTTCTTCCTCTTTAGAGTTTAGGGGTTAATAGTGAGAGGAAAATTTTACCTGTCTTCGGAGTGGTTGTCGTGTGGATGCTTGTCTTCTTGAGTTCCTGTAGCTGCACAAAAGAGAGGAGATTATCAGAAATTAAAAGAAACAGGAATGTTTACCTCTAGAATAGCCGTTCCTCCCCGGCAACGGCGCCAAAATGAAACGTCGGTTTTGTATTGTTATAACGTTGTAGTAAAGCCGGTTATGACCAACACCTCAAATATAAATTTTTTTACTCGGAAAATAAAAGAGTTCCCGAGGTCGAACTCAGGGAGCAAGTTGTATTCTAGAGATATACATGTTTCTTTTACAAAATAAAGACAGAGAGAGGGAAAGAATTTGTTGTTTTCTCTTTGTTCTGCAGAGGGGATGCTCTTCTTTCTCTCTTTCTTTAGATCTCTTTCTTTCTTTTTGTTCTGCAGAGGGGATGCTCTTCTTTCTCTCTTTCTTTAGATCTCTTTCTTTCTTTTTGTTCTGCAGAGGTGCTTCTTCCTGCTGTTCCTGCTTTGGTGGTTATCTTCTTTCTTCAGAGCTCCTTGTTCTTCTTCGTCGTTCTGCAGAGGTGATGCTCCTCTTCAGATCTCTTTCTTCTTCTTCCTTGGTTTCTGTCTTGACCTCTCTTCTTCTTTTTCTGCAATTGTGGTGACCCTTTCTCTGTTCCCTTTTTCTCTTTATGGCTGCAGAGCTTCTGCCTTCAGCTACTAAGTCTTCCTTCCTTCTTTTTCTGCTTTGGCCGTTGCTCTTCTTTTCTTTCTTTCTTCAGCCTGCCTTCTTTCCTGCTCTGGCAGCTGACCTTCCGTCGTCTGACCCAGTGCTTCGACGACTTAACTATGCATTTGCTACAGTGCAGCTCCTTCTTCTTCCGCGGGTCTTCTTCTTCTTCGCCTGTGCCTGCACACTTCAGAGTTTTTTCATCAGAGGCAAAACCTACTCTACCCCCCTCCCCCGCGTCTCTCGTTCTCTCTGAAACCACTCTTAGGAAAGCTCTCCCAGAGCTACCGGGTAATCGGGTTCGGTTCACGCCCGGGTCCAGGCCCACCGGCGTGCGTGGTGGGCGAGGAGTGCAGGTCAGTCAAAGTCGGGTCGGGTCAGGTCCGCGGGGCGTGAGCGCGGACGAGACCGGGTAACCGGGCGGGTGTAAGGGGACCTCACCCCGTGTACTGAGGCAATAAGGCCAGTGCACGAAATCAATTTAAACAGTGGAACGGGTGTGAGGCTTACCGATGTGGGACTAAACGCAGACCGTTCCTCGCGGGCGCCTGCTGGGAGACCGCGGCCTGGCTTCTGCAGCTGCGGCTTCTATTTGCATAGGTTGCTGGCTGGCTGCCTTCACAATACTCCCTGTACTCCGCAGCGGCTGGAGACCTGGAGTCCTCAAGCCTGGAGCGCGGGAGAAGCTGCTTCGATGTGTGTTAATGGCGGTCGAACCTCTAAACCTGTCGGACACGAATATGGCCTCGCGGCCTGATCAAACCACTGGGGAACCTTCGCCGTGGCACGGCGAAGGTGAGGAGCTGCGCGGCAGGCCGCAAGGAGGTGTCTGGCGGCAGCCCTGGGTCGGACTGCAACCGGAGGAATGGGTTTGTTCGGGGGAATGTTACGGAGGTGTGGAGTGGCAGTGGAGGGGTGGGGGGTGCTCAGTGTGATGAGGCGGAGGTTCGGTGAGGGTC
The DNA here is from genome assembly GCA_037157565.1 of Thalassia testudinum. Taxonomy (NCBI): domain Eukaryota; kingdom Viridiplantae; phylum Streptophyta; class Magnoliopsida; order Alismatales; family Hydrocharitaceae; genus Thalassia; species Thalassia testudinum. The sequence continues at coordinate 120,445,832 of JAZHRO010000014.1, read as the reverse complement.
GGCGAGCCGTGTGGGTTGCTGAGGTGATGGGAGCGGCTCGCCGGAGGGTGGTCGGAGGCGAAGGGGGTGAAGGTGGTCAGGGTCGGTAGAGGGCTTAATTGAATAAATTGAAAGCGGGGAAAGAAAGAGGAGGAGAAGGGGAGTAGCTCTAGCTTACTTGCAGGGACGAAGGGGGAGGAACAGGGCGACAGTCGTATCGACTGTCGCCGGAGAAGACGATGCTCAGGGAAAGGGGCGGCGGCGAGCAGAGAGCCGGAGAGGCGCCAGCTGGGTGCGGCGTGGCGCGGGAAGAGCAGGGGAGGAAATCTCTGCTGCTGGTATTGCGGCAGAGCGAAGAGGTGGAGGGGGAGGAAACCGCCGGAGCTGGTGAGCGTCTGCCGGAGAAAGAAGAGAAGAAAGTTGGGGATTTTCTCCGTCAGATCCAGGCTGCTCTGGTCGGTGGAGCAGCGGGGGGTATTTATAGGGATGAAACAGGGAGGAAGGAGGAGGGAGACGACGTGTCTCCCTCGCCGGAGAATGGTCGGAAACACGAACCCATACCGTCCGTGCGTTCGCACGGCCGGTATGGTGGGCTACAATGACCAGGGGGGTGCCCCTGCGACGGCTGACGACGCAGGGCACCCCAGGTTTACTTGCTAGGTCTCCCACCTCACCCTGTGCGGCGCCATGCTCCGCGCAAGGTCGCCGGAGCATGGTGCTGGCAGGTTTTTGCAGGAGGGACCTGATTGCAAAGAACGAAGGAGAGTTAGGGGCCAAAATGCGAGGGTTCAAAAGTTGAGGGCCAAAGAGTAAATATATGAGGACCAAAGTGTAAAGTCGATCAAGGAGGTTTCTTCTTAGGCTCAAGTTTTTATACATGACTAATTAGGACCTAAGGAATCTGATGGTGAATTTCATTTTCATATTAAACCTTGTTTGACAGGTCAATTTGCGCAAAAACCCAAATTAAGTTATTAATTGGGCATGGTTCTCAATATAGGTCAAAATGGGTTCTAAAGGCCAAATTGAAGGTTCTAAACCCTAGAGATTATTTTTCTATGAATTTTAGAGGGTTTATTCTATTTTTACTTTGCCTCGAACCTTGTGAATTGAAGTGGGTTGTTCTAGGGTTACAGATTTATCATTTAGTTTCTTGGAATTGCTGTAGCCCTTGCTAGATCATTTCATCCCACTTTTATTCTTATTAAGCTGCTTTGACCTATGTTTGGGCCCTGAATTACCCTGTATGCAGATTATACTGGTGAAATTGCATTTTTACCCCTTATGACTTATTTTCTCCTTAAACTCAGAATTCTCTGAGTTAAGCCTTTCCTTGAGTTATGTAGGAGCTTTTATCCTTTGTATTGGGTCAAAATGAGCTAGTTATGGCTCATGATGAGGTTCTCATCAGAGCCTGGGTCACTGTATTAGCTGAACCTTGGAATCAGAACCGAAGGTGGTGAAGATGACTTTTCGCTTCGCCCAATCCTTCTCCTCAGGTTACCGAAATGGTTAACTCGTATCCCAACCTTGGATATTATGACCCATACCAACCAGTCCTTCAAAGGACCGCATCTTATAACCTAGGATATGAATTTCATACTTTTGCTTCTCACCTATGGAATATGGGTAGACTTAATTCACCCCCTAGAACCCTTGAAGCACTACCAGTGCATATGTGACCGCATTACAGAATATAGAGAGCCATAGCTAGTGCTAAGGAGAAGGTCGCATTCTATCTAAACGAAATCCAAGCTACCACTGATCCAAACCAAAGATGAAGCTGGATTCCATATCAAGTAGCTTTGATGGAGCTCCTTTAGGGAACAGTAGGGATAATAAGGCTAACTGGACAAAATAGGGAAACTCAAGAACTACTGCTTTTGAGATATCAAGTGGAAAATAGCCTTGAAGACCTCGAAGAATTTGAAATGACTATGCTGGACGGACACATAGGAGATTCTTGGGAGTAGATGTTGAAGATAATTCAGGGGAAGAAGAATCGAGCTTGGATATGAGACAGGAGTAGGAAATATTAAGAATGGGTTCATTTGAGAACTCCAGTCAGGAAACTGAGGAGGAAAGGACTGATATCTCCAGGACTGAGCCACAATCGGATTATCCTGAATCCTGAGAGATACCTCTTGGGTTAGATAACCCAACCATGATAAGGAAAGTAGATCCATTTGAGGATATGGATCTTGAGGCAAACATTACATGTGACACTACTGATCAGTCTAGGCCACTTCCCATTGTAGGTGAACCTGTGTTAGGGCCAACATCTTTTGATCCACACTCTTCTTTCACCTACATCCCTAATGCGGATGTTAGAGATTCTGAGATGACATTTTCTATCCTTGATCCTGACTTCCAAAGATTAGAAGTAGCTATGGATGACTTGACCGAAGAAATAAATATGCTACCTGAGGTAGGAGTTACTGAGGAGCCCAATGCATATGATGGTGGAGCTTGAAGCAAAATGAGCTGGGGACACACCTACCATCCTAGTCAATCTAATGGATGGCTCGACTCTGAGCCTAAAGAGTCAACCTCTGATGAATCAGAGATGAGTACTGATGAGGACGAAGTAATTTCTGACAAGGATTTCAGTGACCTCCCCACAGATCTACTTTCACGGATACCCCCATATGACCTAAAGCCTAGAGAGGGTATGATCTTTGATGTCAATTATCATTATGAGGATCCCTATGACTCAGATTTTGGTTTTGAGATACATGTTGATCTACTCCCTCAGCAAGTTCCTACTGAATTATGGGACATGATAAATCAACTGAATCAACATCATGACCCCCCCTCTGATTATGCTCTATTTTCCACCACCACTCCACACTTTCTTATAGCTAGACTTTTTGGAGTAGGGGGGCACAATCAGTTGGTTTGCATCTTCGGACCACTGATTCTAGGAGAATACAAGCACATCTTTCTCTTAATCTTGACCAGTTCCTATGCTAGAACTAATGCATCTGATTGAGTTTTCGCCCAACTAGAGGCGTTAAACTCAACATCTACCCCACATTCTGCCATCACCTATAAATACCACTTTTATACATAGCATATTTTTCTTTTAGCATGTTTCCTTTTCGCATATTGCATACTATCAGGTTGGTCGATGCTAAACGTTAAACTTCAAGAGCAATTCTAGGTGATTGCTACCCATTTACTCCTTGCTGTATTTATCTTCTTTTATATTCATGCATGAGGACATGCAAGAACTTAGGCATGGGGGGGCGTAGATACGACAAAATTAAAAATTTTTATGCCAACATTTAGGAAAACCTTAGAGCTGCATGTCAAACGTACTTTAGGACCCTAAATAAAAGAACAACTGACTCCACCACCAATGCTCGCATTGGAGCTAAAAATCATCCACAACAGCTACTTTGGACTCACCCGCTCACCTTTTGTTCTAAATTTAGGGTCAAGCTGAATGTAACCTAAAAGGGAAATTTCATGAAGTACTGATTGCACCGCAAAAACACACCTGCAATTGTGCCGTCTTGTGCTATTTCCTAGCATTACCAGTGCATATTAGGTTTCTATAGTCGCATTTGTGAAAATACATGCATGCATGCATTTAATTGAGAGGGGAGGGGAGTGAAATAAAATGGCCTTGCAATTAACAAATTCCTCAAGTGCTGCCTTGCAAAATTTCCATCTTCATTTTTTATTTCTTTTTTGATTTTTGACTTTCTTCCCACGGCTGCATGGCATGGCTGGACTTTCCTCCTCGCGCCATGCTCTGCAGCAGCTCTCCCTGCCAGTCGCATGCAAGCCACTCCCTGCAAGCCATCACAGCCAGGGCATGGCTGTGAATACTTTCTTCTTCCTTAGAAATAGCACGGCTCCTCCTTTGCAAGGGGAGCCTGGTCCAGCCAAAAAAAAAAACTCCACAGCAGCTCTACTCCAGGCCGTCCCCTCCCCTCTCCCTCCATACGCAGGCCCTCCTATGAGGAGCCACTCTGCGGGCAGGAGTCCATCACTGTGGTGCACACCCACCACCGTGAGACTACCACCGCCCAGCTCATCAAAGAGCTGGTGGGTGTGGTGGTCTTCTCTTCCCTATTTCAACTCTCCACGCCATTTCCGCCATTACCACAAAGCTTCAAGCTTTGGAGCTCAACCGGCCACCGCACACCCCAATAGCAGCCGGCCAAGCTCCACAGCAGCAGCAGCGCACGTAGGCCTCCAGTGCGCACCTCCAGGCGCCCTCACATCTCGCTTCTTTGCGTACGCCTGCCTCTCCGTGCCCGCAACCAGCTGGCGCATCCCTTCCATGCACGCGCCAGCCCGCGCACGCCAGTTGCAAGCCACCTGCACTCACTGCACCAGGCGCAAGAGGTTGCGCGGCTCACCCGGCCACTATAGCCACTGTTCACGCGTTTCAGCGGAACACTTTGGCTACAGTGGGGTGACCAGTAAGTTTCTCACTTATCTGGTCACCCAGTGCACCGCTACCGGCCACTGCCTGCACCCGTGTCCAGCCCCGTGTCCGCTCCAACGCCCGCTCGCGCGTCTGCATGTGCCCGCGTCGCCCGCAACCGCCCACATCTTTGCCCGCTCCCTTCGCCCACGTGCGCTTGCGTCTACCCGCTCCAGCCTCTCCGCGCAGCACTGTGCGCTGCGGTCCTCTCCGCGCCCACTTCCCTCCAGCACGCGCCTCTCTGCATGCATATGCGCCTGCGCGTGCGCGGGTGGACACCAGACGTCGGCCTTGAGCGCGCAGACGGCTTAAACGGCCCCTTCACTCTAGCAGGAAGCCCTCTCTCTCTCTCACAGCACTCTCTCACTCTCTCTCTCTGCCGACACTTACACACACTCACACTCTCATACACACACACACGCACCTATACTCTACTTTATACATATATACATACGTATATATATATATATACATATATCTATACATATATTAGTACTTATATAACTATGTATTAGTCTATATACATACAAACATATATATATATATATACACATATATACTTACGTATGTACATATACTTATATACATATATATATATATATATATATAAATACATATATTTATATATATATTATTACCTATATAACTAAGTATAAGTATAGATACATATATATATACATATACATATATACACACCTACTTATACATACACACACACACACACACACACACACACATATATATATAAATATACATACGTATATACATATACATACATACATATATATATATATATATACATATATCTATATATACATATATTACTATATACATACACACACATATATATATATACGTTTATATAGTATTATATACATACATATACATGTATATATATATATCTACATATATCTATCTATACATATAGTTACATACAAATATATATATATACTTATATATATATACATATATACATATATATACACATATAACTACATATATACCCATATATTTATAACCATATATACATATAGATATATTTACATATATACATATATATATATACATATATTTTCACATTACTTACCATAAGTTGTATCGCAGGAATATCTGCACCAGTTGCTGATATTCCCCGATACACGCATACAAAAAGTGTGGTTACACTCATCTTCCATCAATCCACCTTACACTCCACGCAACACCTTGTCTTGTTGGTTGCGTCTTTCTAGACGACGACCGACTCGACACCGTGCTACAGTCCATCTCCACCTCCACCCCCACCCCTTTATACATATATAATATATACCTATATATATATATATACTATATTTACTTTATTTCTGTTTCGCTTTCCTGTTAGTAAAAAGATAAAAAATATATAAAAGAGAAAAGATAATCTTTGACTTGCAGGTACTCCGTCTGGCGAATAGCAAGACCCGTTTTGGAACCCTGATTTGGCTCAAGGCCAAGAACCTAACTTTGAGGGAGTGCCTCAAGGACAAGAATTATCAGAAAATAAAATCTAAATAGAAAAACACCAAAAACACAATAAACGAACGGAAGAGATTCGTTGTAGGAAAGGCGTAGAAACTTGACATCTAACCCCACTTCCCTGAGTTCGACCCTGGTCCTAAAAGTGACTAAGATAAAATCAAATAGGCCAGGTAAAAAAAAATTTTGTAAAGAGATGGTTAGGCTCAATTTAGGTTAACCACTATACACACTTCAACGATAAAATCACCACATTAACACAACCTAACTAGGTCCGACCACCATCCCTTTCAATGGTGTTGTTGCCGGGGAGGTGCTCCTTCAAGTAAGTTTTTACTCCATTCCTGTAATTTTTCTCTTCTTACACCCTTCTCTTCATGGGTGTCTTTGTTTTTGGTGTGCAGGTAAACCTGTTGCAAGGAGAAGATAGGTAGACGAAGTCGGAGACGTGGGCAGATCCAAGGCGGGAACGAGAGCATGATGATGCCAACACAGCACTGGAGCTCCGCACACGTTGCTGCACAAGTAGGTCTTTCTTTCTTAGCAACCTAGGTAAACTTGTAACCTTAATAAAAGAAAAAAAACTAAAAACTAGAAAAACTTCTTGGGAACTCTTGGGGCAAGTGGATTTAAAATCACTTGTTTGCTTGTTTGCCCTTACTCCCACCGCCCCAGGATTTCTCGCCTTACTTCGCATAGCGAAAATCCAAGAATCTTGATTCTTGAATTTTTCTCCGTGTGAAGTATTCTTTGAGGAAAACATAAAAAGATTGATTGCACCCCTCTTTGCCTCACTTATCTGCAAATTCGGGATCGCATTTTTGGTGGGGAGACTTGGAATTGAGTTGATTCCAACCCCACCATAACTTTTCACTTGCCTAAGATTCGATCCCAAATATTTCAACCCTAACAAATTGATTTTCTTTATCTTTTGGTTGAGTCTTGTGTGTGGAAATCATTCTGGTGATTGGGAGCTCTTGAATTGAAGTGTTTTGGCTCCCTTTCACACTAATCTAAAATTGATTCATGCATCCACACATAGAAATCTCCATCTAGGGAAGCCCATTGCATTATAGCATGCATTAACCAATTGACATTGAAGAAGGGTTTGTTGGGCTTAGAAGAAAACCTGTATTCTCTCAAAACCTAGAGATTGGTTGAATTGGTAATTTAGCGAAATCCTAAAATCCATACTACTTAAGGCTGAATTCTAAAAACCATTCACCAATTAAAAACTTCAATTCGGGGAGATTTCCCCATTGCATGCTTGTTTTACACACTTGAAAAATCAATCACTTGGTCATTACCCGTAAACAACTCCCTTCACATTGTAGAAACACTTGATCCTAAACCTCTAACTAAAATTGGTAGCAACTTGACCCTTATTAAGGATTGGAGGTCTAACTACCTGCGTGTAGCGCCTACGTGCTGGTGAGGGTTCCCGCGTGCTATCAGGTGTCTAAGACTGGAACAAACGGCCTTTCAATTTGGCCCGGTGGTTCTGCGGTGCTCGCATTCGATTCTGTAGTTCGTGATAGTAGGTAACTTAGATCTTTAGGTTTAAGGGCACATTGTAGAGGTTAGGAATTTGATTGTATTGATTTGTCATCAAGTGTACCTTTGCGGCGTCATTTCTCTCATCTCTTTTCCCTTCGTATCCCCCCAATTCTTCCTGTGGTAGTGCATGTTTGGGAGGAGGTCACAAAACCCTGAACTGTGTGAATTTCCTGATAATTTTAGAAAAGAAGCCGAATCGTCCTCCTCCTCCACAAACATGGCTGCACGCCCACCCCCAAATCTCGAGGGAGGAAACCGCCCTTAGAACCTACCAGGTGGTGGAGCCTTAGATCCCATAACTCGCCTCCAAGCCCAAATGGAAATGTATAATGAACAAATTGAAGCCATTAGGGAAACATTGGAGGAAATGCAGAACCCTCCCGAATGGGAGGAGCCTAGGTCTCTTAGCTCCTATCAGAATCCCGCTGCTACAGAGACCATAGGATAAATTCGGGTCCCCATGGGCGGGGACGACTTTGAACTGAAACCTAACATAATTGGCCTAATAAATTTTCATTTCCATGGTCTTGCAAGTGAAGATCCTTTTCTCCACTTGGAAGGCCTAACCCGATTAGCTGAAACAGTTAAACCAAGAAATATCGGGTTACCTATAGTCCTCATGAAAATGTTCCCATTTTCATTATGGGATAAAGTGTCGCAGTGGTTACGCACCCTTGGGAGAACCATCCACTCTTGGGAAGAGATGTGAACAGTGTTTCTCAAGAAGTTCTTCCCAATCAGGTGAACCAATGCGCTTCGCCGTGCTATCACTTCATTTACGCAACAAAACAACGAACAATTTCATGAGGCATGGGAGAGATATAATGACCTCCTCAGGAAGTGTCCACACCACGGTCTGCCTAAGTGGCATATAGCCCAGATTTTCTACTATGGGCTAAATGAGACTTTGAAGCAGATTGCTGATGCTTCCTGCGGAGGGAATTTTATGAATAAAGATGAGAATGGAGCATTCGAATTATTTGAAAATATGAGCGAAAACTCAATGAACAATGCCTCAATTATCGTCTTTAATCATACCAGCCAGCCCCGGAATGTCCACGAAGTTGACACAGGACCCTCCCATTCATCCACTGATCTCAGCCTTATCGCACAAAAATTGGATGAAGTCTCCGTCGTGCACAAGAAGCTGGACGAGCTTCTGGCCAACCTTGCCCGTTCTATGGCAAACACCCCCACTTCACCACTTCGTCATAATCCAAATTCTTCCAACACTAGGCTTATCCTGAGAAACCCCGTAAGACCTTCCTTACCAAGTGTCGCGCCAAGCGACTCGGTAAGTCTTGTGGATTTGGCTTCTGCGTGCCAGTATTTTGACACGGAGGATCAAGCCTCCGTGCTCTTGGACACATATTTACATACGGACGCATCTTCTGGCTTGGAAGACGCTTGTGCCCTGGGGAACAACCCGTTCTCTGCCACTTATAACCCAGGGTGGCATAATCATCCAAACTTCGCATGGTCCAACAACCCGCAGTGCTAAAACCCTGCGGGTGGACCAATGCGACCGTCCACACCCATCACCCAAGGGCCCAGTCTAATCCTATGGCAAATCCGCCATCAGGCCCTTGCATGCCGCAAGCAGAACATGCATCAAGTCCTCTTGACAAATTGATGTGGATGATGATGGAAATGTCAAAGCGCTATGAAGAGAACATGACCTCTCTTTAGCACAAATTGGCACAACAGAATGCTGAGATCAGTCAACTACGCATGGCGACTCGATCTCAGGGCACTCTTCCCACCCAACCTGTTCCAAACCCGTGAAATTTCGTACCCCGTGGTCCTCAACCACAGGTACGACCTTCTCAGGGGCAGGTTAATCAGATTTTGCAAGCTCCGAGCATTCCACTGGGATTTCAGGCTAATCCCGCTGCAGCACCGCACTCTTATGTCCCCATTGCGAACCCTCCTTCGCTGTATGATCCCACTGGACCTGCATCATGCAATGCTATCAATACGAGGAGCGGTAAGCAAACAGTCGATCTGCCTCGACCTGATCCTGGCCCGTCTTCTTCATTGCCCTCTCATTTAGGATGTGCACCTCATTCACGAGAGGACGATACACCCAAATTGGTGCCAGAATTAGTCCCATTCCCTGAGGCTCTACTGAGGGAGCCAAAAGGCAGAAAGAAAGATACGCAGGCCTTTGATAACCTGCATAATTTGTTCAGGGATGTAGAAATAAGCTACCCCTGCTCGAGGCTATCGACCACATACCTACTGTCGCCCGATTTTTCAAAGACTACACAACACCCAGGCAACAGTCAAAGAAAATTAAGAATTTGGTGGTTCTCTCACCTCCTGCGAGTTGTGCTATACTGTCAAATCTACTACCGAAGCAGAAAGATCCAGGCACACCGCTTATTTCCTGCAGCATCCAAGGCTACAATTTTAACCGTGCCCTTCTTGATCTAGGATCTTCCATCAATCTTATACCGACCATCATGCTCAAAAAATTTTCCTTGGGAAATTTGAACCCACCCCTATCACGCTACAGTTGCCAGATCATTCTATCAAAATCCCAAAGGGTGTGGTGGAAGACGTGGTGGTTAGGGTCAACAGTCTCTATTTTCCTGTTGACTTTGTTGTTTTAGATATGGAAGTTCTTAGCTCACTTTCTGATTGTCCGATCATCCTCGGTCGACCTTTCTTGGCCACATCCCACGCCCATATCGACAGCGAGTCGGGCTGTATTGAGATTGCCGTTGGATCTGAAAAGCTCAAGCTTAACATCTTCAAGGCAGCCAAGAACCTTGATTGCGATTGTATCGAGGATGACACGTCTGATGAGGACATGGCCGTCAGCGCGTGTATCGGACTAATTGGGACCTATTCTAACCGCTGCGGATTACCCGTAAACACTGACGATTGCCTGACTAACACATATTGTGACGTTCCCCCATCCCTCCCTATTCCCGTACCTTCTCCTGGCCAGACTTCTGACGAGGTTTTCTCCAGTTCCCATACCTCATGGTCTGAGTCATATCCGGGCTACTCACCGCCGATCCACACTCTTGAAGATCGGATTGCCCTTTCTTTCCTGCCAAATTAGGTGGAGTTGCAAATCCACACTGGGACCTTGAGCCCATATACTTCTCACTAGGGCTATTCCTTCTTGGAGCCATCCATCCAAGAAGCCCCTCTTCTTGGCCAATTTGAAGGCCAACCTCTTCCTCCCGACTTGTTCTCTGATTCGCCTGGGACACTCTCGTCCCATGAAATGCCAGACCTTTCACCATCCACTCCCGAGCTGAAAGAGCTGCCTAGTACACTTAAATTTGTTTTCTTGGGACCAAATGAAATTCTCCCTGTAATCATTAGTTAAAAATTGACCAGGGAGCAAGAGTGCAAACTAACTGAGGTCCTCATAGAACACAAGGCAGCTATTGGATGGTCTTTATCAGACTTATTTGGCATTAGCCCCTCCTACTGCACTCACCGTATATAAACGGAGGAGGAGGCTCGACCTTCCCACGAGATGCAGCGACGTCTCAACCCTAACATGCAGGAGGTCGTTAAGAAAGAAATTATTAAGTGGCTGGATGCGGGAATAGTCTACTCGATCAGCGATAGCCCCTGGGTGAGTCCGATTCACATTGTGCCCAAGAAGGCAGGACTCACCATCCGTGTCAATGACAGGGGCGAATCCATTCCTACACACACTCCTACATCTTGGAGAGTGTGTGTAGATTATAGGAAACTCAATGCTGCAACTAAGAAAGATCACTTCCCGCTACCTTTCATTGATCAAATCTTGGAGCAATTAGTGGGAAATAAATTTTTCTATTTCCTGGATGGATTCTCAGGATATAACCAGGTGGCAATTGACCCCCGGGACCAAGAGAAAACCACTTTTACCTGCCCCTTCGGCACCTTTGCATTTAGAAGAATGCCGTTCGGACTTTGCAACGTGCCAGCAACTTTCTAGAGATGTATGCTGGCGATATTCCATGACATGGTAAGTGACTTTCTCGAGGTCTTCATGGATGACTTTTCGATCTTCGGACCATCTTTCGATGACTGTCTTGCCAACCTGACCCGTATCCTTAGGAGATGTATTGATGTAAACCTCGTGCTTTCCTGGGAAAGAAGTCATTTTATGGTGCACGAGGGAATTGTTCTCGAGCATATCATCTGTGATAGGGGTATCGAGGTTGACAGAGCTAAGCTTGATGTGATTGCTGATTTACCTGTGCCTGGCTCTGTCAAGCAAATTTGCTCCTTCCTGGGACACGTCGGTTTCTGTAGGAGATTTATCAAAGATTTCTCCAAGATTTCTCGACCCTTAAACTCATCTCCTATCAACCGACGTACCCTTCGATATGGGCCCCGACTGCACACGAGCATTCATGCAGCTGCGTATTGCTGTCACCAAGGCCCTTGTTCTCCAGCCGCCTGATTGGTCCCTCGACTTTGAACTCATGTGTGATGCTTTCGACCTTGCAGTCGGAGCCATCCTGGGACAAAGACGCGATAGACACCCCTTCATGGTGTACTACGCCAGTAAGACGTTGGACGAGGCCCAGCGTAATTATACTACCACTGAAAAAGAACTACTGGCAGTCGTCTTTGGGCTGGAGAAATTCCGCTCTTACCTTCTGGGCTCTCATGTTATTGTTTTCACTGATCACGTGGCTATCGCCATCTCATGCACAAGAAGGATGCCAAGCCTAGACTGATTCGTTGGATCCTTCTGCTCCAAGAATTTGACATTGAGATCCGCGATAAGGTCGGAGCCTGGAATGTTGTAGCTGATCATCTTTCCAGACTGGACCCTGACCATATTGGACTTACTCTGCTGATCAATGAAATTTTTCCTGATGAGCACCTATTGGCAATAAATGTGGCAAGTGGACCTTGGTATGCTGACATTGCCAATTACCTTGCTTCTGGATCCCTTCCACGTGGCTGACCTAAAAACCAGCGTGAGCATCTCATGGCAGAAGCAAAGTATTATTTCTGGGATAATCCACTTCTTTTTCGCATAGGTGCTAATCAAATCATCCGTCGCTGTGTTCCTGACAGCGAATTCCCCAGTGTGCTATACTTCTGCCATGATCAAGCCTGCGGAGGCCATTTCTCTGGGAGGAAAACTGTAGCCAAGGTGTTGCAGTGTGGTTTCTTTTGGCCCTCCCTTCACCAGGATGCACACAATTATGCCAAGCATTGCACTAGGTGGCAGTCGTTAGGGTCAATGTCACATCGTGAGATGATGCCCTTGCAACCCATCCTAGCTGCAGAAATCTTTGACATTTGGGGAATTGATTTCATGGGTCCCTTTCCTCCTTCCAACGGCTTCGAATTCATTCTCGTGCCTATTGACTATGTTTCGAAATGGATCGAGGCTATTCCCACACGCCGTGCTGACCATGTTATATCCACCCGATTTGTCAAAGACCACATCTTTGCGTGCTTTGGGATCCCTCGAGCCATTATCTCGGATGGAGGAAGCCACTTTACCCGTGCTTCTTTTCGGGCACTTCTGAGGAAATATGGAGTCCACCATCATATCGCATCCCTATATCATCTTCAAACGAATGGCCAGGCAGAAGTGTCGAACCGGCAAATCAAGCAGATTCTCTAGAAAATGGTTCGGCCTGACCATAAGGATTGGTCCGACAAGCTGATTGATGCACTTTGGATGTATCAAACCGCCTTCAAGGCTCCCCTGGGTATGTCTCCGTATAGAATCGTTTACGGGAAGCCATGTCATTTGCTCGTGGAGTTGGAGCACCGCGCTTATTGGACGGTTCGCCAATGTAACCTCGACCTAGACCTATGTGGTCGAGAAAGGAAACTCCAACTCCAGGAGCTGGAAGAGCTCCATCGTGAAGCCTATGATTCTGTTTTAACTTTCAAACAATGCACTAAGGCTTTTCACGACAGCCGTATTCGGTGGAAAGAATTTAAGCCATCTCAGCAAGTTTGGCTCTACAATGCCCGGCTCAAATTCTTTCCCGGGAAACTGAAGTCCAAATGGACTGGTCCTTTCCTGGTCTCAAGATCATTTCCCAACGGGGCCATTGAGATTGAAGACCCAAATCTGGGCATAAATTTATGATCAACGGGCAGCGTTTGAAACCCTATCTAACTCATGAACCTGCCCCCGTTGGAGAAACTGTTGCCTTGCTGGAGGGTAACTAATTTGTGCCTCATTCTGAGTCCAGCTGGGGATGTTAAATTCAGCGCTCGTTGGGAGGCACCCCAACAACACCATCCACCATCACTTTTTACTTCACTGTCACGATCACTTCACTTTTCACTTCACCACCCACCATCCACCCACCCTACCACCCTGCTGTATACCCTGCACTTCAGCTCTCATTACCCGATCTTTCGTCCTTTCTCTACCCTTCCCTGCATGCATATGAGGACATAGCATCGTTTGGCATGGGGGGGTGGATAGGCATCCATAGGATCTGGGTATTTTAGGGTATCATGCAGTTTCTATATATATATATAACAAAAAAATAAATGATGTTTAGTAATGATCTGAAGGCTGAAACAAAAATACAATAAGTGTTTATGGATATTCAACCGCTGTTTTGAAGACTTTCCTGGCCACAAAAGCTTGATTCGCTCAGGTTCGGCTTAATTCACTTGAGCATTGACAAAAAAGATCAGAATCTCTCCTAACTAAGGATGTATTCTGGTACCTGAGACACCAGTACAGGATGCATTGGTTTGCTTCTACTTGAGAGCCTAAGTAATCTTGGTTCACACTACACATATCAGGAAAGACTAGGTGAACATAAGATCCAACCCTAGTGTTCATTAGGGAAGGTGGAGTCCTTACCTGTGCGTGCAGGTAGACTTTTTATCCCAGGCTTTAGTCTTGTGTTTAGGAGAGACTCTTTCCACCAAAAGGGAACCCTCCCACCAAAAAGAAAAGTGTGCTCCTCCAAATAATGTTGTAAGAGATATACTGACACGTGTTTGAAAAAAAAAAAAAAGATACAAATAAGTCAGTATATCTCACAAATGTCTATAAAGTCTTCTTCCTACAAAAAAGTTCTTCAGGGCAAATACCCTATTTTCTTTGAGCCACAAATGTCAGAAAATGGGAGTTGAATTTTCCGTCATCTTTTTAAGGGTCAATCCGAAGACACGAGCTGAAACTGGGACCAACCTTTACTTAAAAATTCGTGAAACCCTGGGCTTGAGTCTTAATGTTCATCTGGTCAGTCTGGATCCTTCACTATGCACAAGCCATAACCTCTTGAGCTCTCGAGTACGACAAAAACCTCCTGGGTCCTGGAAATCGTACTTAAGGTTTAAATATCAAGAGCCCAGGTTAGTCGAGAGATGATCTATGTCATGTGAGACTTAAAGTACTAGTAGTCTTCTCTACAATTGGTTCTCACAATATCCAACAATAAACACACCTATGTTGCCTCAGGAGAAAACCTTCAGCTAAAGATCATTTCTAAATACAATACAAAAAAATGTTTTGCTAGGGACTAGCAAAAGATAGGCATGGGGGTATGATTGCACCACAAAAACACACCTGCAATTGTGCCATCTTGTGCTATTTCCTAGCATTACCAGTGCATATTAGGTTTCTATAGTCGCATTTGTGAAAATACATGCATGCATGCATTTAATTGAGAGGGGAGGAGAGTGAAATAAAATGGCCTTGCAATTAACAAATTCCTCAAGTGCTGCCTTGCAAAATTTCCATCTTCATTTTTTATTTCTTTTTTGATTTTTGACTTTCTTCCCGCGGCTGCATGCATGGCTGGACTTTCCTCCTCGCGCCATGCTCTGCAGCAGCTCTCCCTGCCAGCCGCAAGCAAGCCACTCCCTACAAGCCATGCACGAGCCATGCACAGCCAGGGCATGGCTGTGCATGCTTTCTTCTTCCTTAGAAATAGCACGGCTCCTCCTTTGCAAGGGGAGCCTGGTCCAGCCAAAAAAAAAAACTCCATAGCAGCTCTTCTCTGGGTTGTCCCCTCCCTTCTCCCTCCATACGCAGGCCCTCCTCCTCTGAGGAGCCACTCTACGGGTAGGAGTCCATCACTGTGGTGCACACCCACCACCGTGAGACTACCACCGCCCAGCTCATTAAAGAGCCGGTGGGCGTGGTGGTCTTCTCTTCCCTGTTTCAACTTTCCACGTCATTTCCTCCATTACCACAAAGCTTCAAGCTTTGGAGCTCAACTGGCCACCGCACGCCCCTGCAGCAGCCAGCCAAACCCCACAGCAGTAGCAGCAAGGCGGCAGCAGCGGACGCAGGCCTCTAGCCCATGCCTGCAGGCGCCCTCGCCTCCCACTTCTTCACGTACACCCACCTCTCCACGCCCACAACCAGTCGGCGCATCCCTTCCACGCGCGTGCCAGCCGCAAGCCACCCGCACTCACAGCACCGGGCGCAAGCGGTTGTGCAGCTCACTCGGCTACTATAGCCACTGTTTACATGTTTCAGCGGAACACTGTGGCTACGGTGGGGTGACCGGTAAGTTTCTCACTTATCCGATCACCCGATGCATCGCTATCGGCCACTGCTCGCACCCGCGTCTAGCCCCGTGCCCACTCCAACGCCCGCCCGTGCGTCTGCGTGCGCCCGCGTCGCCCGCACCCGCCCGCTCCCTTCTCCCGCATGTGCCTACGTCTACCCTCTCCAGCCTCTCCGTGCAGCACTGTGCGTTGTGGTCCTCTCCGCGCCCACTTCCCTCCCGCACGCGTCTCTCTGGATGCATATGCGTCTGCGCGTGCGCGTGTGGACACCAGACGTCAGCCTTGAGCGCGCGAACGGCTTAAACGCCCCCTTCACTCCAGCAGGAAGCCCTCTCTGTCACAGCACTCTCTCACTCTCTCTCTGCTGACACTTACACACACACACACTCACACTCTCATACACACACACGCACCTATGCTCTACTTTATACATACATATATATATATACCTATATACATATATATATATATACATATATCTATACATATATTAGTACTTATATAACTATGTATTAGTCTATATACATACAAACATATATATATATATATATACACACATATATACTTACGTATATACATATACTTATATGCATATATATATATTATTACCTATATAACTAAGTATAAGTATAGATACATATATATATATATATACACACCTACTTATACATACATATATACATATATATCTATATAACTATATATACATATATATATATCTATCTACATATATCTATATATACATATATTACTATATACATACGCACATATATATATATACATCTATATAGTATTATATACATACATATACATATATATATATATATCTACATATATCTATTTATACATATAGTTACATACATATATATAGATATATACTTATATATATATACATATATACATATATATACACATATAACTATATATATACCCATATATTTATAACCATATATACATATAGATATATTTACATATATACATATATATATATTTTTACATTACTTACCATACGTTGTATCGCGGGAATATCTGCACTAGTTGCTGATATTCCCCGATACACGCGTACAAAAAGCGTGGTCACACTCATCTTCCATCAATCCACCTTACACTCCACGCAGCACCTCGTCCTATTGGTTGTGTCTTTCTAGATGATGACCGACTCGACACCATGCTACACTCCATCTCTGCCTCCACCCCCACCCCTTTATACATATATAATATATACCTATATATATATATACTATATTTACTTTATTTCTGTTTCGCTTTCCTGTTAGTAAAAGGATAAAAAATATATAAAAGAGAAAAGATAATCTTTGACTTGCAGGTACTCCGTCTTGCGAATAGCAAGACCCATTTTGGAACCCTGATTTGGCTCAAGGCCAAGAACCTAATTTTTAGGGAGTACCTCAAGGATAAGAATTATCAGAAAAAATCTAAATAGAAAAGCACTGAAAACACAATAAATGAACGGAAGAGATTCGTTGTAGGAAAGGCATAGAAACTTGACTTCTAACCCCACTTCCCTGAGTTCGACCCTGGGCCTAAAAGTGACCAAGATAAAATCAAATAGGCCAGGTAAAAAAAATATTTTATAAAGAGATGGTTAGGCTCGATTTAGGTTAACCACTATACACACTTCAACGATAAAATCACCATATTAACACAACCTAACCGGGTCCAACCACCATCCCTTTCAAGTACGAATATAAGAGGTTACTTGTTTATAGCATATATACATAGTGCATCCATGAATAAGATTATCTTATTAAGAGAATGCATTAGGGATTTTATCCTCTAGCTGATTCCTGTAATTTGGAATCTAGTACAACTTTTCACACACACGTAGAATTTGCAATGGATTCATGGTGAAGGCTGATAAACGTCTTTAGTTTGTCGAAAAGAAGCAGTGCTTCTTTTCGACAAACTAAAGTGCTTCTTTTCCTAGACACTTGGATAGTGTTTTGGGAGCTAGGAACATTTTCTTCCAAAATCCACCAAATAGTGTGAGATGAGAATAGAGAGTATTGGTGCTCTAAGATTAGTACAAGGAATCTAGAATCCTAGATAATTAAGTGATGATACTCAGAGATTAGGCATAGTTTTCGCTCTCGGTTCCTACGTATACATTTTTGTAGGAAATTTTGAGAGCCACCAAATAAGGCAAATACGTGGAGAGCGAGTTTTTATAAAACTAGGGCTAAGGTGGATGGTTACGGCCATTCTTTACAGAATCCTCAACTGAAGGAGGGTATTGATGTCAAGGCTAGAAATACACCATCCTATCTATCTCTGCCGGTGTTGTGAGTAGGCACTTCTACCAAATAAGCCACCCAATGTCTCTTGAGTACCACCAATCCCTAATAATGCCTACTCAATAAAGTTCATGAATGTATGCTAGCTTGTGTTGTGTTGAAAAAAAAAATATATACATAGAAAAGAAAAGAAGACAAAGAAAAAAAGGAAAAAAAATTAGAAAAAGAAGAAAAAGCAAGAAAAAAGAGTGTGAATATTTAGTGTTTATTTCAGTTGCATTGAGGCAATACCACTAAATAAATTTAAGATCCACCAAATAAGGCGTTAACCTATCTTTCTATGTTTCTGACTGCCTGAATACTGGCGGAGGAATTCTAACTTAGTGTTAGGGTTATGGAACTCAATTAAAGTGTTAATACCAAGTGAGACCACCAAATACGGATCATATGTGAGAATGTGGTGAGATTGTGAGCTCTAAGAAAAAAAAATAGAGTAAGAGAGAATGAATACAAAGAAACCAGAAAAGAGCATAGTTTTTCTTGTCTTTCGCTGAGTTGAGTTACTTGATAATCCTGGACTCTAGATTTCAAAGTACTAATCTCTATGTAGCACTAACTGAGAGTGAGCCACCAAATAAACACTCATATCCCTCAGACATCCTCTACCCAAGCTTAAAGCTGGGGTGGAATTCATAGAATATCTTGAATACCCTGAGGGAAGAAGTCTGCCTATCCCGCTAGAAATTTACTAGGGTTCAAGTACAAGCTTTAGAGGTAAATCAAGTCTTTCACTCAAATCTATTGCAAAAGCTACATAGCCGCACTTTCACATTTGTCTAGATGTCTAGAGCATAGGATGAAAACTAAAAGGAGAAAAATCTCTAGGCATACACTTGATAAAATAATCAATCCCTTAGGGACCCTTCCGTGAATATTTTAGTTTTGCATTTGCTAAGGACTAACAAGATTTAGGCATGGGGGTATGATTGAGTAGCAATCAAAGGTCTTAATTGTCCAGAATTAGGCTAGGACTTGGCATAAGTTAGGGTAGTTCATGCATGCATAAGCATTATTTGCATCTTTACTGTTCCTCCTATAGCTATGCATAGAATAATGCTATAATATACTAATTAGGCGCATTATATAAATTGCAGGAAATAAGAAGCACAAGAGCTAGATTTGAGACTAAATCTGAAGGTAGACTTGAAGCCAGAGTTGTAGCAGAGTTGGAGCAAAAGACCAAGAATAAGATGTAGTAGACAATAATGTAAGGGTTTAGGTATGCTATTCCATTAAGTAGGAATAAAGTAGTAAACTACGAAGAACTTAGGTCCATCCTAGCCCTAGGATAGCCTAGAAGTTTCCCCAAGCCTTAGTGATGGGCCCACTTGAGTGGACTAATTTAGTGCTTAAGTATTGAATTATTTGGAGCATAATTTAATTTAAGGCATGCTGATAATGACAAAATGTGAAAGCTTTGAATGTATCATTTCATGAATTAATGACTTGAATATTTATGTGAAAGAACTTATTATTCACTTTAAAGGCAAGGACTTCACATCAAATATAGATTTGAGATGTTACATTGTGGGATTTTTTTTGGTAAAATTTGGCAAAAGAATCATTCTTTGGCATCTCTTAATCCCTTCATTATTTGCCCTAAAATCTCTTTGATTCCTTATGTCTCTCTCCCTCAAATGGCAACACTAAATCACGGTTGATTGATGGTTTCGTTCCTTCTCTGACTCTCTCTCTCGTTCTCTCATTTTCTCCTTATTTAACAGGAAAGGAATGACAAAGAGGGCGGCGGCTTCCCTGGAAAAAAAAAAGAAAATGGCCTCCATCTCCTTCCCCTCACCCTGCACCCATCCACGACTGCGAGCCTCCGTCGACACTGCCAACACCCTCACCTTGCGCCGTGACCACCACCACGAGTCACCCCCTCACCTTCGTTCTTCTTCCCTCTACCTCTTTGCATGCACAGAGACCACATCCACCAGCCCCTCCTCCATGCTTTCCCTCTCTACTAAAGAAGAGACCCAATGGTCTCAGGCCCAACCACGTCCCTCTCTCTCCTACACATGAGACCACGCAGACACCGCACCACCCCCTGACGCTGATGCCCAAGACCAGCGCATGACCGATCTCCCCACCGCCCCTCCTTCTCACGCCCACGTAGTAGCAGACCACTGCCCTCGCTCTGTCCACGACCCCCTTGCACCAATTGAGAGCATCCTCATCGACCCCGTCTAGCCTTGCCACCGTGTCCTCCTCCGCATGTGCCACCACCGCATCTCCTCCGTGCATCACAGCAGGATGCTCTTTGCGTCGACATCCTCTGCGTCGTCTCTCCTCGACGCAAGGCACGACCACGACCTCTCTCAGCTCCTCTACACTCCGCCCTTAACAGCGTCAACCTCTCTCTTGCTCGGCAACAGCATCAAAGCACCTCCACGATAACAACTCCAGTGATTGTGCTGATCTCCCGACTGTGCCTCCGACCTCTTCTCCTCGCAGCAGTCCTCTCCTCGATGTCCATGACCCACCGACGCTGCCCATCTGCCACGCACAGGTACGCACATGTGTTCAACCAGCCGTTGCCGCCAGCCACCCCACACGTGTGCGGCTGCAGTACCTCCATCCTCTCAGCTACCAACAGGGAAGAAGAACCCATCAACTAGCTGGTCACCTCCTACTCGCAGCTACCCCTCCCAGCCACCATCCTCTTCGCCAACGTCACCGAAGCAACAACCTCTCCCCTTGACAGCAGCTCTGTGACCTCACCACGCTCGACAACACCCTCGTGGCCACGCACCACCGCCGACCAACCTTCCCATCGGCTGGCCGCCACCGGCCATCGTTTTCCTTGGCGCGACCTACGACGCGAAGCTCTCGACAACGCCAACCTCCTCCGAGCACGGCAAGGCTGACTATCCTCTCCTCCACCACTTGCGTCCTCTCCTCCATGGTAGCGAATCCCCTATTTTTGGCTAAATTAAAAATTACATTGATTGCCATTGCCAAAGAATGGGATTTTGATATTGATTATTTTATTACAGGAAATTTGTGGGAGGCCCTTCTATTCTCAGTTATTTGTGATAATATTGAAGGATTGGAATTACTAGTTAATGTGTTTTGTTTTCTTTCCTCCCATGATGCATTGATGTCAATGGCAATTTATTTTTCTTGAACATGATTATTGGTGATCTTATTGGTTCTATGTCTCCCTGTGATACGACCTGAAGTGTGGTATTATTTCTGTATTTTAGTAACTTTGATCGAGGTTTTTTCTACCACATTACATATTGCGACGACATATTTTTCTGACATTATTTGTGTAAGCAAAAAACCTCCTGAGAAAATGGTGCTGTTGTCGGGGAGGCAACAGATGCAATAGATTCTCCTGATTATTTTTTAGTATTCTGAGTTGCACTATTATCTAATCATTCTTTATCTTTCTGTGCGAAGAATCTGACGAGGCGACAGGTGTAGCAAAGCGACGACATCGACCTTGAGCAGCGTTCACACATGGAGAAGATGTAGGAGACCTGAATCCCGCTCTCACAGGGGATTCTCCTTCGTCGCAATTTTATTTCTGTCTTCTCGCCCTTGTAGTAATTGGGGCTTATTTTCAGGGCTCTGTCCCCACATTCTTTAGAGGCTAGGGCTATATTTTTTTCTGGGTGTGAAAGTTAAATTTCTGCTTGCTTGCCTCTAAAACAAACAAAAGAAAATATTGAGTTGCCTGTTTAAGAGTTGCATGCCCTTAGGTGCGTGCATTTAAGGGTGATTGAGTAGCACGTTAGATTTCATTGTTGCATTGCGAGCATATTTGCACGAAGATTGCTGGAGACAGGTACACCTTTCTAACTTTTGCATCCAGCTCCTGTTCACGCATTTGCATTAGGGTTAAAATTCAAGGCCACAAAGCTGACTGAAATTACTTAATCTAGTGGTCGCCTAACTGCAATTGGGACTGCTAATCAGATTTGACCTTAAAACCAAATCACACTTGATCTGATTCAAAGGGACTTGTCTATGTTTTCAAAATAAAAATGATTTGCAGTGTGATGCACACGTCTGGCACTAAGCACGCACATTAGGCACCGCACTAAGGCTCGATCCCTTAAGGCTATAGGCACCGATCTCTTTATCAGTGCAGACCCTCCTATTGTGCTTTGTGGTGGTGGTACTATCTTTTGACTAAGTGTTTTGATACTTCACGGAGGGGGACACCCCTTAAAGAACAAAAGGGTAGTTAAGAGGCACCGCGCACACATCGCCTCAAAGGAAGGGTTCGCCCTACTTGCATCCCTTTGTTCATCCTTGGAGTAATTTCTCACTTGATCACCTAGGAGTATCATCTAAACAAAGTATAGATCCTAAGGCACTCGAAGGTTGAATTAGGTTGCTTAATTGTAGTGAATAACTTGTTTGGCCATCTATATCAACCAATTCTACCTCAACAACAAAGGTCAAGATCTTAAGTCATCACCCCTCTTATACCACTTACGTGGGAATGGAGGGATAATGCCTTGACCTTTTCACCTATCTTTGGAGTGGAGGTTTCACTTACGCAATCAACAAGAACTTGAATTGTGTTTGCTATTGTATGCTTGGTAGATGCTCTCTTGAGGGTAGTCTATTGTTTGATCCTGAACCCGAGAGAATTCTTAGGAGAGCCCACCAAGGAGAGAAAAGAGAAGACATGGCTGATCAAGGAGCAAATCAATAAAGAACCCTGAGGGACTATTTTATTCCAACTAACCAACCCTCTCAAGCACTGAGATGACCAATAGGGGATAATCCATATGAAATCAAGAGCAATACCATATCTTTGTTGCCCTCCTTTTATGGTACTACTAGGGAGGACCCCTATCGGCATTTAGAGGAATTCACCGAGGTCTGCTCTACGGTGAAACTTCAGAACTTTACTGATGAAGCTTTGATGAGAACTCTCTTCCCCTTCTCCCTTAAGGACAAGGTAAAACACTGGTATCACACCTTGGATGTAAGGGTGAATGATTGGAACACCCTTAAGGGAGAATTCTTGAAAAAATACTTCCCTATGAGCAAAGCCAACCACTTTAGGAGGGAAATCATGCGTTTTACTCAATTAGATGGGGAACACTTCCATGAGACTCGGGAGTGATTCAATGATCTGATTCGACTATGCCCCCACCATCAAGTGCCTAAATGGTAGTTGGTAGAAAGGTTTTATACTGGACTATCTAATAAGCATAGGCAAACTGTTGATGCTGCTTGTGCTGGAACCTTTCTCACCAAAACGGAGGATGAGGCTTGGATATTATTTGAGTCACTGAGTGACAATTCTATCCACTTGACCTCAGCTTATCAAGATAGGAAACCATCCATCCTCCAAAGGAAAGTTGAAGCTAGTGAAGCTGGGGCAGCTCAGAATTTGGCCTCTCAGATACAATTGTTGAACCAAAACTTTGAAAGACTCATGAGTAACCCACACACTGTCCCAAAAATTGCTTCCCAAGTCCAGACTCCTTCTGAATGCTCCATTTGTCAAAGCACTCTTCACGCCACTATTGAGTGCCATTTGGCTAATCAATTCCCTGATTTAGTATAGGCAGACCTGAATGCTGCCTAAGGGTTTCGTCCACCGCCTAGGAACAATCCTTTTGGAAACACCTACAATCTTGGATGGAGAACCCATCCTAATTTCTCTTGGAAGCAAGGTGATGCTTCAAATTTGGGGAATATAAGAGCCCAACCCACCCAACCCTTTCAGGCACAACAATTCCAGTCTCCTCCTCAGCCTAACAAATCTGAGATGGACGATCTGAAAGTGATGATGAAGGCCATGTAAGAAAATCAAAGTATGATCATTCAATCTCAGAATAAGGCTATCCAGAAAATGCTATCTCAAATTGGCCATCTTGTTGAGGCTGTTAGACAACGCGACCCTAGGAAATTGCCCAGCTCATCTGAGGAGAACCCAAGGGGTAAAGGGCCCTTAATAAGGGAGCACGCTAAGGCTGTGACTGTGTTGAGGAGTGGTAAGCAACTCTCTAAACCTGAACTCGCTCCTACGGTCACCCCTCCTACCACTCCAACCAGTACCTACACATCCACCAAGGAAGAACCATTCAGCCCTTCCTCACTTGAAATCACCCATCCGGAGGATGTTGGTCCCATTCCACCTTTATCTCACCATGACAACCCCCCCCACAGAGGCCGAGAGTGCCTTTTCTTGAGCGCTTATTCGCCTCTGTAGCACCTGTTGATGGCTCATCTGGAGCCAAGGATAGGATGGATGAAATAATGGAGACATTCAAGCAAGTTCACATTAACTTGCCTCTCTTGGATGCTATCAAGCAAATACCATCCTATGCTAAATTTTTAAAGGACCTGTGCACCTAGAAGAGGAAATCTAGGAAATAGGTCCAAGCTAAGGTCGTTTTGCCCGACCTAGTCAGCTCGATCCTACAACAAGGTACACCCCCCAGGATGGACCCAGGAGCCCTGTATATTTCTGTGGTCATTAGAGACCAACGCATCGATGAGGCTCTCCTCGATCTGGGCGCGGGGCTAATATATTGCCGAGCTCTGTTTATGAGCTATTAGGAGGAGGTGATTTGAAGCCTAGTCCTGTAATCCTCCAAGTAGCTGATAGATTGCTGAAGACACCACGTGGGCTCTTAGAGGATGTCCTGGTGAGAGTAGAGGACTTCTTTCCCGTCGACTTTCTAATATTAGACACTGACCCTTCCAACATGCCCACCAAACCTTCAATTATCCTGGGGCATCCCTTTTTGGCTACAGCCAATGCATCTATCAAATGCAAATCAGGGGCACTCAAGATGGGCTTTGGGAATCGAAAGATCCGGCTCAATGTGTTTGATGCCTATAAACAACCAGGATTAGAAGATTGTTCCCAAATCGAGATGATCGATGAGATTATCGAGGAGACGACACTAGCTCTTTTGTGTGATGATCCTCTCCAAATGGTCATTTCCAAGGATTGCACTCCAAATTTTGAAGGAGGGGAAGATATGGCTGAATTAGAAGAGTTGTTGGGTGTCAAAGCTAAGTCCCTCTCCCCACCATGGTCAATCAAGGTAGATTCACTACCAGAGGTGGGGACATCGAACATAATTCCCTCGATTCAGAAAGCTCCCGAATTGGAGCTTAAACCACTTCCTGAGACCCTTAAATATGTCTTCCTTGGGCCCAATGATACGCTCCCCGTCATCATCTCGATTGCTCTATCTGAGATGCATGAGGAAGCACTAATTGATTGCCTAAAACGGCACAAGGAAGCCATTGCTTGGACTATAGCTGTATCAAAACCGCACAAGGAAGCCATTGCTTGGACTATAGCTGATATCAAAGGGGTTGACTCAACTCTCTGCATGCATCACATTTACACAGATGACTCTGTGAAACCTTTTAGAGATATGAAGAGGCGGTTAAATCCCAACATGCAGGAAGTGGTGAAAAAGGAAAATTTAAAATGGTTGGATGCGGGGATAATCTACCCCATTTCTGATAGTAAATGGGTCAGTCCTATTCATGTGGTGCCCAAAAAGGTGGGATTCACGATGGAGACTAATGAGAAAGGGGAGCATGTCACCACCAGACCCACAACAGGTTGGAGGGTATGCATCGATTACCACCGCTTAAACACCGCTACCCAGAAGACCACTTTCCTCTGCCATTTATTGATCAGATACTAGAAAAATTGGCAGGGAATAAATACTTCTGCTTTCTCGATGGATATTCTGGGTACAATCAGATTGTCGTCTTTCCGGACGACTAGGAGTGCACAACTTTTACAAGTCCTTATGGCACATTTGCCTTCCGCCGAATGCCATTTGGACTATGTAATGCTCCAGGAACATTTTAGCGGTGTATGATGTCTATCTTTTCAGACATGATTGACGAGTTCGTTGAGGTTTTCATGGATGATTTTTCCATATACGACTTGTCGCTTGACCACTGTCTCTCACATTTAGACAAAGTTCTTACCCACTGTGAGGAGACAAGATTGGTGCTTAGCTGGGAGAAAAGCCATTTTATGGTTCAACAAGGCATTGTTCTTGGGCATGTAGTGTCCGAGCGAGGTTTAGAAATGGACAAGGCCAAGGTTGAGTCCATTTCTAAGCTTTCACCACCCACCAACGTCAAGCAGATTCGTTCATTCTTTGGCCATGCTGGCTTTTATAGGCGCTTCATTAAAGACTTTAGCAAGATTTGTAGGCCACTTTGCGACCCATTGGAGAAGGATACTCCCTTCATTTTGATGCAAAGTGTTCCAAGGCCTTCTAATTTTTGAATGAGGCCCTCATAACTGCGTCGATCCTACAAGCACCTGATTGGACCCTCCCATTTGAGTTAATGTGTGATGCCTCTGATTTTGCTATGGGTGTGGTCCTTGGTCAATAGGTTGATAAAAAGCCTCATGTGCTATACTATGCAAGTAAGAGTCTTACGGATCCACAGCAAAACTACACTATGACAGAAAAAGAACTTCTTACGGTAGTATTTGCTTTGGAGAAGTTTAGGTCTTATCTTCTGGGATCCAAGGTTGTGGTTTATACTGATCACTCAGCCTTAAAACATTTGCTCACAAAGAAGGACACCAAACCTAGGTTGATTCATTGGATTCTGTTATTACAAGAGTTTGACCTTGATATCCGTGACAAGAAAGGGGTCGAAAATGTTGTTGCAGATCATTTGTCTAGGATCCCAGTTGAGGCTTCAACCCCGTCAGGAGACATTCGTGACATCTTTCTTGACGAAACGGAAATGGTGGTACAACCTTCAACATTGTGGTATGCTGATGTTTGCAACTACTTGGTCACTGATGAAACCCCCAGTACGTGGAATAAGCATAAGTGAGACAGATTTCTCGCTAGCATCAAGTATTATCACTAGGAGGACCCGAAGCTCTTTAGAATAGGTTGTGATCAAGTGTTACAGAGATGTGTTCTGGAAGAGGAACAACACAGTGTCTTGAATTTTTGCCACACACTGCATTGCGGAGGACACTTTAGTGTTGAGAAAACTACGTTTAAGGTTCTCCAGTCTAGTTTCGGGTGGCCTTCACTTTTCAAACACACACACACCTTTGTGGAGGCTTGTCTTCATTGTCAACAAACTGGAACTATTGGCAAGAGAGATGAGATGCCCCAACAACCCATTCTTCCGGTCGAGATATTCGACGTTTGGAGCATAGATTTCATGGGTCCTTTCCCATCATCTCATGGCTTTGAGTATATCCTCGTGGCAGTTGATTATGTGTCAAAGTGGATAGAAGCTATTCCGACAAGGACCAACGATTACTCTGTGGTCCTGCCTTTCGTTAAGGCCAATATCATTTCCCAATTTGGCTGCCCAAGGATGATCATTAGTGAGGGGGGACCTCATTTCAGGAATGCACACTTCGCCCGTCTCCTCAAAAGTCTTGGTGTCACCCACAAGGTGGCCACCCCGTATCATCTGCAGACAAGTGGACAGGTTGAAGTGTCAAATAGGGAGATCAAACGAATTCTGGAAAAAACTGTAAGACTCGACATGAATGATTGGTAGAACAAACTAGATGACACTCTATGGGCTTACAGAACGGCTTATAAGACCCCATTAGGTATGTCCCTCTTTCGTATAGTGCATGGCAAAGCTTGCCATTTGCCTGTTGAGATTGAGCATAGAGCTTATTGGGCTATTAAGAGTGTCAACATGGATCTAGAACACGCAGGTAAGGCACGCTTATTAGAATTGACGGAGCTTGAAGAATTGAGGAATGAGGCCTATGACACTACTCAAGCTTATAAGGAGTGCACTAAGGTCTTTCACGATAAACACATCCTCCGCAAAACCTCTGAGCCCCACCAACGAGTTTGGCTTTTCGACTCCAAACTGAAGCTTTTCCCTTGGAAACTGGAGTCCCGTTGGGATGGGCCGTACACTGTCACGCAGGTGTTCCCACATGGTGCAGTTGAAATTCAGAATCCCTCATCTGGTGAGACATTCAAGGTAAATGGCTAGCACTTGAAACCTTATGTTACACTTTCTGATGGCCAGGTATTGGACACCTACAGATTGGAGTTGCCTTAGCTCTAGCTGCTTGCCACCTCAGGTTGTGTCTTTCCTTGTTTTGGCTTTCCAATGCAGACATTGTCAGATCTAGGCATGGGGGGTTATAACCTGAGGTTGTTTATAGCATTTATACATATTCTGCATGCATAATTAGGACTTTAGTTCTGTTAAAAAAAAGAGAGAGAGAGAGAAGAAGAAGAGAGATGAAAAGGAAAGATCCAGAAGAAAAAGGTAGGCAAGGAAAAATCATGTTAGTCCCAGCATGTGATTATGAAAGAGCCACCTAAGTTTCAGGATGGATCAGATGGTGAATTAAGTCCTAAAGTACTAAAGAAAAGGAGATAAGTGAGGGATATCGACTTTAGGCCTTCTAGGTCTATTTTAGGGCTTAAACACTCACGTATTTGTTAAGATATGGACTATTCCTCAAGAGGTTGAGGGAGTTGTGAGGTTGATGTATTAAGTCTAAGGCTTAGGGAGTATTCGGCCCCATTGCCTACCCTTTGGTTTGCGGAACTTGGTAACCTGAGCACCCAAAAATCACACATTGGTCTAGTTCAATGTGCATAACAAAGAATAATACCAAAAAGTGTCTATTTTGAAAATGTTTTCTCGAAAAGTTGACTTAGGAGCTGCTTGAAGACATAAGTTGATTGGATGAGTTCCCAACGTGGAGAGGAGGAATGTAAAATAAGCCCCTTAAATATGCATTATAACATATCGTCTCCTCGATGCTTGTCTCTTAGGATATCTAAATATCCTACCGAGGGCACAGAAGCATCTTGTGCTGGTTCAGATGCTGTGGGTGGCATTATCTCGAAATGTCAATTGCTAGGGTCTGAATTTAGCTATAGAACACCATGGGAAGCACTATCTCGAAGTGTCGAAAGCTAGGGTTCTGGGGGTTGCCATGGGCGGTGCTATCTCGAAGCATTGATTACCAGGGACTCTGCGAGGATTGATGGTGGGGACAAGGAATCTGATACAGATCTTGTGTAGGGCCAATCCAATGTTAAGTCTGGGGGAATTTAAAAAGAAAGAGAGAAAACTTTCATCCTCCTTCGCCGCCAACCAGCTGTCGCCGCCAGCCACCCCACATGCACGCGGCTACAATACCTCCATCCTCCTTCACTGCCAACAGGGAAGAAGAACCCATCAACCGGCCGGTCACCTCCTACTTGCAGCTACCCCTCCTAACCACCATCTTCTCCACCAATGTCACCGAAGTAACAACCTCTCCCTCGACAGCAGCTCTGCGACCTCACCGCACTCGACAACACCCCTGCCGCCACGCACCACCGCTGGCCAACCTTCCCACTGATCGGCCGTCGCCGGCCATCGTTTTCCTCGGCATGACCTCCGACGCGAAGCTCTCGACAATTCCAACCTCCTTCGAGCATGGCAAGGCTGACTGTCCTCTCCTCCTCCGTGGTAGCGAATCCCCTATTTTTGGCTAAATTAAAAATTACATTGATTGCCATTGCCAAAGAATGGGATTTTGATATTGATTATTTTATTAGGGGAAATTTGTGGGAGGCCCTTCTGTTCTTGGTTATTTGTGACAATATTGAAGGATTGGAATTACTAGTTAATGCATTTTGTTTTCTTTCCTCCCATGATGCATTGATATCAATGGCAATTTATTTTTCTTGAACATGATCATTGGTGATATTATTGGTTCTATGTCTCCCTGTGATATGACCTGAAGTGCGGTATTATTTCAGTATTTTAGTAACTTTGATCAAGGTTTTTTCTACCACATTACATATTATGACGACATATTTTTTTGACATTATTTCTATAAGCGAAAAACCTCTCGACCACTTAGCCACCCTTAGATTAAGTCACTGTACCCTAGGAAGCCCTAAAACCCTATTTCCAACCTCTATCTGGACGTCTAGATGAGTTACAGGATGTCCAGAACCCTTAACCACAACCCACGCACCTCAAACCCACTTCTGCAGCATTTTAAGATGTCCAGACACTTAGTCTGGACGTCCAATTTTTGCAGACAGAACCTTAATTCTTCCTTGCCTCTATTTGGTTTCATTTTAAGATGTCTGACACTATTGTCAGACATCTGGAACTGCTCTCTTGTTTCTATTTTTTAATTCAAGCTTGGATCTTGAATTCCTAGGTCCCTAAACCCAATTCCAACCCCATAGGAACCTAAATTAAGGTACCCTAACCGTAGTGCAACACCTCTAGACCTCCCTAAGGACCTAATTAAGTCTTCACTAAACCTAATTGACTTGGATCTTAGTTAATTCCATCAGCCTATTCAATTGGACTCATTGAGTCCAATTGAGCCCTGATCTCAACACACACTGTCCAATTGGACTTAGTGAGAGTCCAATTCACCTAGACCTACCTTAATTGAGTTGTTTTACTCTCAATTAGGGTTTCACACATCCAATTAAAGTTGTATCAAGTTTAATTGCATTTTACCTTAATGAATTAGGCTTTACAACCCTTATTTGAGACCTACCTTGACCTAAACCCACTAGAACCTAACCTAATCAACCTAGCCACCTAGGTTTCGACCCATATACACCATCTACATGAAAATACCTAGCCTAGAGTTCTCTAGAACTCTCTACCATGTATTGTTTCCTTGGTTGCTAAAGATAGCAACCAAGATGCATTCAATTTTTAGATCCACCAAATGTGGATCTAAAAACCACCCATCCATCCTCTCTCTCACTCTCCCACGTGCTCCCACCATAGGCCTCTCTAGAGAGTTGCACACTTCTCTAGAGAGGCTCCCTTGGGTCTACTTAAAGGACCTTTGGGTGGCCATTTGCACCCATCTAGCCTTCCATCAAGTTTTAGCTTCATTCCACCTCCATTACTCCACCTCCATCTCCACGATCACACCATGGCATCCCCATCACCTCCACGCTAGGCCTAGATCACCTCCAACCTCTCTCCAAGGGTCGACCTAAGCACCATTGGCCGCCCCTCCTCCTCTCAACCAAGTCAAAAGCCATCGGAGCTACCTCCGAATGCCCTTCATTCTGTTAGCTAGATAAGTAGTGTAGTTCTTCGTAGATTAATGCTTTATTATTGCTTAGTAGTGTAGCTCCATATTCTCCCCCAATGATGCATGCATAATCCACCCATAGATTCATGTATGGAGTTGTTTTTTGTTAGCTAGTTTATTGCTTTCAAGCTTTCCTATACAAGCTTTTCGTGAGCTTCACTCTATATCCACCATGATGCAATCAATGAAATCATCTTTAATATATCTTTATGTCTCTGTGTGAAAAACACCATGAGCTGATTGCCATATTTCCTTGTGATTAAAGTTGCATGCGCAAAATTTGTATTCTCTTGCAACTAAGCATGTTGTGCATCAATACTAATTATTGTAAAGTGGCATACATTTCTGAATAAGTAGAGTGGGCTAGATCAAATTCAAATTTGCATTTTCTAAATGCCTCCAGAGACGAACGATCGAAACTCAAGTTTCGTTATGTTATAAATTATTTTTGACGAGCATTTTCACGTACTATACTATGACGAGATCTCTATTTTCAAAACACACACGAGAACCGCCTCCTATCAGTGTTGTCCTAGCCAAGTATAATTATTTTCCCGAGGCTACACCATATTTGAATGAGACATTTGATTATGGGAACCCTAACACCTCTAGCCCTACTTCTAAGAATATCTCTGCCCTTTAGGAACAATTTAGAAATTCCCCCTACTCCAACAATCAAAATTGGAGGAATAACCTGAATCCCTTCTGGAATACTCCTAATTCAGTTCCTTACTATAAACAAAAGCAACCCTGGGTTCATGGACAAAATCAATACCAACCTAGACCTTCCCAAGATGATATTAATATCCGGGTTATGAAGACCCTGTAAAGTATGTAGAATCAAATGTCTGAAGTGACTCTTGTTGTGACAAATTTGAAAAATCAGATCGGAGCCACACTGGATCAAAGACCAGCAGGGAACCTACCTTCCCAACCCATGTCGAACCCAAATAATCAAAGGAACCACAAGGGCAAAAATCACTATGCGTAGCCTCCCATTTACCTAGTACCTCAGCAACCCCTGGGTTTTAATCAAAATCAGGGCCCCCAACCTCCTCCCAAAAACAACCACACTACTAATGTAGTAACTCTGAGGAGTGGGAAGACTACCCAAGATCCTAGGTCCTCTCACCCTACACATGAAACTCACCCTTTTAAAATGCAAGTTAACTCTCTACCCACCCTAACTCAGGAAGAACAAAAAGAAAATGATTCAACAGGTCAAAATCCCATTCCCTTCCCTCAAGCTTTGATCCCTACCAACACTAAGAAGTTTGAGCCCATATATAAGGAACTCATGGACATATTTGGGCAAATTGAGATTAATATTCCCCTCCTAGATGCGATCAGATATATTCCTACCTTTGCCAAAATTTTGCATGATCTTTGTACTCCAAAAAGGCAAATTAGAAACCTAGGTAGGGTAACCCTTTCAAAGACAGTAAGCTCTGAAATCCTGAGCAAGTTGCCTCCCAAAAAGAAAGATCTAGGCATACCCCTCATTTCGGTTGTCATTAATGACACCAATTTTGATCGTCTCCTACTTGATTTAGGTGCCTTTGTTAATATTTTCCCCACTAATCTATTTGAAGAATTCCAGTTCGGTGAATTGAAGTCAAATGAAGTCACACTACAATTGGACGACCAATCTGTAATCAAACCTAAGGGCATTGTTGAGGATGTTATTATTCCCGTCCAGAACTGTATATTCCCCATTGATTTTTTGGTCCTAGACATCAATGTACTTGAGGCCATGAAAGATGCCCCCATCATCCATGGAAGACCCTTCTTGGTCACCGCAAGAGCCAATATTGACTATCATTCAGGAAAAATGGATATCACTTGCAATGGCCAAACAATTACCTTAGACATTTTTAAAGCTTCTAAGAGACTCCATGATCAAGATTTCTTTAAAGACTCAGACATCAAGAAAGAAGAATTGGTAGAAGAGTCAATGCTTATTGAATCTTGTTGTGCTTTGACCACTTTAGAAGAAAATTTCTTCGATAATTCAGATTCTGAAATGGAAGAAGTGGTTGAAGATGCAATGATTACTTCACAACGAGGGATTTGCTGTAACTCCACCCCTCTTCCTAATTCACCACATCCCACCACTCTAATTTCACATCAACCTCCCACCTTAACTCCATCCCCTACCTTCACCTCCAACTACTCTCCATCCTACTTCCCTTTGGACCTTTCATTTGATTCCCTTGAGCCTGGCCTGCATCCAAAGCTAAAACCCTAGCCAGACTCGAGTCATATTTCCTTTGATCACACTTGTCCCCTTTTTATCATTTCTCATATTTTTAGGAACCTAGAGGAATATATAGTTGTGGAGGGCATCCACATTTCTAATTACCTCCATGACATTCCTCTAACCCCACTATACACTACGCCCAGCTAAAAAGGGTTAAAGATAGCCCTAGATGGGTGGTAACCCATCATTTTTCCTACTTTCCTTCTCTTTATTTTTCTCAGGTTCTGAATATCCTGACTTCAACCACTTCTCACCCAAGTGATATCCTTTTACCTTCCTTATGCATGAGGACATTGCATCTTTAGCATGGTGGGACGCTTTAAATTTTGTTGGTCTTTTCAGGATTTTTAGAACCCAAAAATACAAAAATTTCTCTCTTTTTGCATGCATTTGTCATAAAAATCACATATGACTCATGACCTAATTTGGAGGTTGGTTGGCCTACAAAGTATACCAACTTCACCTAACCTACCCTAAAGATGGTAGAATGAAATCTAGGTTAAGACCTAGAAATCACCCTGAGTTGACTCTCAGGTTATTAGGTCCACAATTTTTAAGGTTTAAGTGAAATTAGAGCATGATTTTAGGGTTCTTCTTGATTAGATCTTTTCAAATAGGGGCCTGACTAGCACACAAATGCGGTAGGGTTAATTTCCTTTAATGCAGGAAAATGTGTACTAACACTTCAAAACCCTAGAGTAGAAACCCTAGTTGGCTCTATTTCAAGTCTAATTAAATTTCAAGATGTACAACTTGGACTTCAAATAAGAAGGTGAGTAGTCCAAGATGCTTAGAACTTAAGCATAATCCCTAATAAGTACAGGAAATAAGGTAGGGATCTCTAAAAAGTCATCTCAAGCTTCAATCAAATATGAATTTTTTCGTAAATAAGGAAACTTGCCTCTTGAATGGAAATTACTATGAAAATAAGGCAGATGTTTCCTAATTAGTTTTGTTTCCTTTTCTCTCTTCCAAGGTCTAGGAGATTAAGGAAGAAGAGAGATTACTTGCCCTTGGGAGTGGTTGTTTTGTGTGGAAGATCTCCTCATAATGTACCTCACAAAATCACAAGAAATCAAACAGGGCAAGTTAGTGCTCAAATATAATCAATTAAAACAAAGAATAGCAGTGAATTGCACGTTGCTCCCTGGCAACGGCGCCAAAATGTTTAGGCGAATTCGTCATTGTTTAAGATATGTGTTGTAGTATAGGACAAATGTGCTCAAACAAATAAATTTATAAACTCTGATATCTAGAAATGAAGTTCAAGGTCGAACACAGGGAGCAAATAAGAATTCACATGCTAATATTAATTAAAAGTATAAATGAGAATAATGATTAAGCACAATAATGATATTCAATGAATGCTAATCTGTCACATTAGATGTTCAACGAAGCTCAATGTATCTTGGGATAAAAAGAATAGAAAAGCCAAAGGTGGTGATTTAAATCACCAACTAAGCCTTCTAGATATGCATCACAAATATCTCAAATAAGCCAAATCATCCAACAATAATCAGATGTTTGACTTTCAAATCAAACAAGTTAAATGAAGGCTTGCTTCAATGCTTTCTTCAAAACTTTCTTCGAAACTTTCTTCAGTTCTTTTCTTTTTTCTTTGGCTCTTCATCCTTCTTCTCTTCTGCCTTTAGCTTCTTCTTCTCTCTTCTTCTTCCATCTACTCACAGCGACTAAGGGTCAAGCTCTCTAAAGAGAAAAACCCACCCTTCCCCTACTCTCTCTTTCTTTCTCTGTGGGCATGGTTTGGTGGCGTGGGTCGTAGCCGAGGAGTGAGAGTTAGGTCAGGTCAGGTGTGTAGGTATGAGGGACCTCACCTCGTGTGTCTTGAGGCAAACAGCCATAGAGACAAAATCAATTTATGCACTATCCCATGCTCCTTCGTTAACGATGTGGGACTAAACCCCATGGCTTCTTTGTGTGCGCTAGCAGATGAAGAAGCCTTCAACTGGCTTGGCTGCTGAGGTTGGTATCCCTAATCAAGGACCTAGGAAGGGTCTTGGAGGTCACCCACATGACTTGGAGATGAATCTTGTAGCTCTCACAACCTGGAGCTAGAAGAATGAGCGGAGATGGCGGTGGTGATGGTAGTGCTCCGGTGAAGACCTGCAAGTCATAAACACGGCCTCTTTGCCACATTAAAATAGCTCACTATGAGGACTGCGGTGCTAGTGGTTTGGTGGCGTGAGAGGGCATGAGGTGGCCGGATGGCCTTAGGGAAGGTGACACGAGGTGGGCTGTTCGGTGGAGCTTTGGAGTAGGCGATAGAGCAAAATAGAAGAGGGGTTTTGGTCGGAGGAAAACGATAGAAGTTTTACGAATGTCGGTGAGGGTTTTGGAGGTGTGTGGTGAATGGATGACCTCGCCGGAGGTGTCACCGAGATGACGGCATGTGTTCGGTCAAGGGGTATTTTGTGGGTTTTGAGTAGTGGAAACTAACCTAAGGACCTAAAGAGACCTAACTATCCTACTCCAATTGATGAAGGAAGTAGGATCCGCGTCGGCTTTGGCACACCAGCAACAGAGAAGATGAAGCCTCCAGTGATGAAGGAGCGGTGAGGAAGACGTGGAAGAAGACAACTGCGGGTATTGCGAGATGCGGATGAAGTTGGAAAATAAGAATCCACCCGCTATTATCTGTGAGGGTGGATGAGGAAGGTGATCAGAGAACTGGTCGGAGTTGGCGGAGAAGGAGGTCGGCGAGAAGGAAAGAGAAGGTGTCTGGCCTCCAAACCAAGCTAAGGAGAGGAGGTTGTGCACGCCGACTCTTTATAGAGCTTTAGGGGAAGCTTTAGATCAGGAAAGAGGGATTCCATGGCTTAGGCTTGAAGAAAAGAAACCCATGATTCTTGTGTCTTCACACAAGCAACCCATGGAGACTTGAGACTCCAAATTGATCCTAGATTGTTCACCTTTGTGTGAACATCAATCCCACTAATTTTGGTGGGATTTGATTGCAATTAGAGTAGGATTCAGGCCATTCAAAGTTGCTTGGAGGTCAGGTTTGACCTCAATGGTGGAAGGGGTTTCTTTGTGAAGGTGATGACAAAGTTAGGGACCCATGTGTAAGGAATTCAAAAAGCTGGGGGTGTGTATGTAAGAAAAAAAGTCAAACTGGACTAAAATACAAACTAGGTCAAGATGATCTCTGATTGGGCCCAATTTTGCTACAAACCTAATTTAGATCCAAGGAATCTGATGGTGAAGTTGGATTTAGGTTTTAACCAAGTTTAACTAGGTAATTTGCATAGAAACCCAAATTAGGGCAATTGTCTGTCTGAGACTCTATTTTAGGGGCCACGAACACCTAGCTATTGGGGCAGGACTTCACATATCCGTGAAACATGCTCCACAATTGTTTGTCTGAGATAGGACTCAACATAGAAATTGACATTGGCCAGCACATTCAACACTTAGCGAATTCTAAGGCTTTGCTCCTTATTCCATCTGGCCCTTGTGCTTCACCTTAGTTCTGCTTACTGTGGATTTATTTGAGGATTAATCTGACATGGATAAGTTGTTCAAAACTACCGTTGAGCATTATAAATTTAAATGTTGTATTGATTTTCATCGCTATACTACAACATGATATTTTCCTAAATACAATGATTTTCGACCGCAACATTTTGGCACCATTGCCGGGAAGCAACATGCATTTCATTCACTAATCACAATTTCTGAGCTAATTCTGAATGCTTTAATTGATTTGCTGTGTTGTTGCAGGTGAAATCTGAAGATTGACTACACAAGCAACCACACTAGGGGTAGGTAATCTCATGCCCTTCCTCTTTAAGCCCTTCATCTCTTGGAAAGAATTGAAAAAGGGAAATCAATTAGGATGAACTAACTTTATTTACATAGTAATCATCATTCGAGTTGCCTGATTTGATTTGATTTGATTAGAGATCCTGATGGGAACACCATCATAGGTCCTAACTGGCTACTTTTAGTCAGGTTTGAAAGATAAATGCTCCTATATAACCATCTGAGGGTTATAACTCCACATCATTCTATTTTGAGAAGAGAACAAGAAAGTAGGGTTAATTCTATAATTTTAATAGCATATCATGAACACATAATAACCACAGGATTTCTCAGGGGTAAATTTATGACCAAATGAGCATTAAAGACTAACAGTGGTTCCATGCAGATAGAAACGGGGTTTCACGCATTTTGAGAACCAAAATAATACCCAAAACCCTAATTTCAAACCTGCTTAAATTATTGAAGTTATGGTCAAGATAAAATTCATATAAATCTCCTAAAATTCATAGAAAAAAATTCCTTGAGATTTGGTATCCTTGATTTGACCATTTGAACCTATTTTGACTTTAAATAGAGTTACAGACAGATTTCTACCTTAATTTGGGTTTCTACACAAATTTCCTAGTCAAACTTGGTCAAAACTGAAATTCGACTTTAGCATTAGATTCCTTGGGTCAAAATTAGGTTTTTCCCAAAATTTGGGCTCAATCAGGGTCCATCTTGACCTAGTTTGCATTTTAGTCCATTTGAACTCTATTTTTCACACCTAAGCCCCTAACTTTCGAAATCATTACATTTAGCCTCCTAACGTCCCATCATTTTCTTCAAAATGGTCCCTACCACCATTAACAATGTGAACTCAAACACACCAACCTTTAATCTGGGATTTCTCCCTGATTTCTAGACCAATTCCTTCTAAAATTAGAAGGAATGATCTTGAGAGAATCCCCAATCATCTAAACCAAGTCTTGGACCTCAATTCGCATCCAAAAGCTCGTGTGAACTCCTCAAGTTTAGGGATCTTCTTTCCCTAAAATTACAAGCTCCTCGAGCTTGTTTTCAAGCTTGGAGGATGCTCTAAGACCTTTAAAAGGTCCCCCCTCACAAGGCCTTACTCAGTAAGTTTTTGGCCCAGAATTCTTCTTCTTCTACCTCCGGCATGGTCCAAGGTTGTCTCCGGTGACCTTCCTCCTTCGGCCTCTTCGCTTGCTGCCACGTACTATAGGTAGCAGGTTCTTCTTCCTCTCCTTCATCCATAGCTTGCCACACCTGCGAGGGGCTTCCTTCCCCTTCATACGTTGCCGTTCCTCACTCTGGAGCCTTCTCCTTCTCCGGTGCCGGTAAATCATAGCTGGAACCGTCTCCACCTTGTCGTCATTTGTAACTACCTCCATTCGACTCCTCTCCTTCCCCTAACTCTACTCATACACTTAGACTCTAGGTTCGCATGCCCACATGATCGCCCCACTGTCAGCTTCCCCAGCTTTGGTCACACTTCGGCGAGCATTCATGCCCACTCCATTGCATCAACTGCCTAGCCACCGCTCCCAAAAGCATCATCGTGACCTCACTGCATCACCACTATTGATCACCAAAACTACCCACCGAACACCATAACCTTCGTTCACCTTATCTAACCTCACTACGCACACACACCCCTCATCACAGCATGCCACGACCACCATCACGTTCGCCACACTCAGGTGGACCTCCTAAGCTTTTCTAACAAGGCCGGAAGGCCATATTCTCCTTCTCAGCTACATCACCAGAACTTCGCTGCTGCAACCTTCTTCTCCGACCTCCGCTGTAGTTCTCCAGCTGAGTTCATCCTTGCTGCTACTTCTAGGTGCTGTGGAACATTCCCAGGTGCATCTCAAGGTCGTCAATTGAGGTGACCAAGCACTCCTTCAACCTCAATTACAGTAGCTTCACCTACAGCTACTACGTGAAGAAGACGTGGGACATTAGTCCCACATTGTGAACTGAGGAAGTGTCAGCTATGGTTATAAGTGATTTGTGTTCCCTGCTGTTTGCCCGAGACACTGGTGGGTTGGGTCCCCCGCGCACTCTGCCCCGCACCCTCACTCACCAGCATAGTCGGTGAGCCTAGACCTGATACTGCTAGACCCGATTACCCACATGCTGAATGGATTGAGCCCGATTCTGAGAATGGAAGAGAAAGAGAATCAGAGAGAGAGGGGGTCAGGTTTTGCTCTGCCTTGGGATTTGTGCCCTCTCCCTCTCTCAACACTTAGGCTTTGTGAGCTTTGTGTAAAACCCTTGAGTCTCTGTTGGTGCTGCTATTGTGCCTCTTCCGAGGCTTGAAGGAGAGAAGCCCTTGTGCTTCTTCTATGGTGCTATGCCTCTTCTGATAAGGTGTCTATGCCTTGCTTTGCCGTCTGAGGCATTTTGCTGGTTAGTATTGAAACATTTAAAGTGCCTGACGTGGATTATTGATTATGGTTTACAATTCAAATATTTGAGTAGATTAAGTGCTTAACATTGTGGGTTAATTTGGTTATTCAAATCACCATTTGAACTTGATTTTTTTGCATTGCTCTTCTATTTCTTATTAAATATCATTTTGAGCATGTTATTGATTTCAA
Organism: Thalassia testudinum; assembly: GCA_037157565.1. Lineage (NCBI taxonomy): Eukaryota > Viridiplantae > Streptophyta > Magnoliopsida > Alismatales > Hydrocharitaceae > Thalassia > Thalassia testudinum. Next base: position 120,405,868 of record JAZHRO010000014.1, on the reverse strand, counting down.
TTGCATATTCTTGTGATAAATTTTGATTGGTGAATTAAATTGCACAATTGCTCCCTGCAAACTCCCTCGGACTCCTTTTTGAATATGAGATTTATAAATTTAAGTGTTTTGTGTGATTTTGTTGATTATACTTTGACGCATATCATTCTTAACACTCGAAGAAAGTATACAAATAGATCCCCAATCAGATACTTGCACCTATTAGGGATATAAGGTGCCTTGGGCTATTCACCTTCTTGATTGAGCCCAAGGTACCAACTTTTGGAAAGAATTGGACTTGGAAATAGAGCTACTATAGGGTTTCCACATTATGGTTCCAGGAGTACACACTTGCCTGAATTAATGAGAACATATTTCCTGCATCATCTGTTACCCAAGCATTGGTTGAATTGATCTAATCAAGTGGACCCTAAAATCAAGGTTCCAATAATCGCTTGAATCATTAAAATTTGGGACCTAATAACCTGTTTGCAAACCACGTCAGGTTGATTTGGGTTCTTGGTCCAACTCATCCTTAACTTTAGGGCAGGTCAGGTGAAGTTGGTTTACTTTGTGGGTCAACCAACCTCCAAATTAGGTCATAAATCAAATCAACTTTAAAGTTCAAGTGAAATTCAAGGCACAAGCAGGATTAAAATTGGTAGACTTAGGAGTCAAGCTCACACATTCCGATCTACTTGGATTCTCAGTGACAAGGAAGGTCAGGTGGGGGAAACCATATAACCGTGGGGACGCTCTACCGTGTAGGGGTCTTTGCGGGACTCTCCCTAGCTGCCTAAGTAATTCTTAGGTGGCTGAGTTTCTGATCCAGAGGTAACATCTGCCTCGAACCTCCTTAGTCATCCAAAATTTTTTGGGTGCCTCAATTAGGTCCAATACACATTCTGTCCCTCATCTGATTCCCTAATGCATATACTGGAGGAGGTCCTTAAGACCAAACTTGAGGCCTCCATTAGTAGTTCACTCTCGTCAGGGTTAAGCCCTGACCCAATTATTTGTGTTCTCGTCTGATCAGATCGAGATTTCTTTAGACACTTCCACATCTGAGCCTAGCTACCCATCATCTGCATCCATGAAGAATCAAGAAGAAGAGCCCAATGTTCAAAATCAATTACAGTGCCTCACTGATCTTTTCTCGCATTCATGAATCCACTGTAGCATCCATAGATGTGAGATCAGGACAATCCCGCTGCGGTGGCTATCGAACCTAGGGTGTAAATCTCGACTGGAGGACCTGATGCTGAATTAAAGCTGAACCTGATTAATGCAATCAACAAATTTCACGACTTGAACTCCGAAGATCCCTTCCAACACATCAAATAGCTGAAACATCTAGCCCTAACCTTTGGACAACTTGTTCAAAATCGGGACATCCTGCTCATGAAGATTTTCTCCTCTCTCAAGGATAAGGCTGCCCATTGCTATCAGACTCTGACTCAACCGATCAACACATGGGAGGAACTCCAATATGATTTCTTGAAGAAATTCTTCCTAGTTGGTTGTACCAACACCTTGAGCCACCAAATCATGCATTTCATGCAGAATGCAAGAGAGCCACTTCATGAAGCATGGGACCGCTTTTTGGATCTCATGTGGAAATGCCCCCATCATGGAGTTCCCAAATGGGAACAAGTCCAGACTTTTTACCAGGGACACCATGAGGATATCAAGTTATTTGTCAATGCAACCTATGGTGGCAACATCATGGGTTAGCATGAGGACATCGCTTGGGAGATTCTTGAGAACATGTGCAAGAACTCCATAAAAAATGAGTCTATGGGTGTGTTTGACCGAATGACCACCCATGCATTTACAAACATGTGAGGGGCACATGAGACTCAAGACCTATCTGCATTAGTTGACTTGAAGTTGGTGTCCAGTCACCTAAATAAGGTCTCTATCATTGAAAAGAAGTGGACAAATTGACATGACATCTATAGAGAGCCACCTCTGCCTAGCAAAACACGTATGCACAATCGCCCTCAGGTTGGGAGGCCATGCATAATATTCACCACCATGCATATCAAGGGATGGACCGGTACCCACCCTCATTTGATCCCAGTTTCGAAGGAAACTCCGGAGCACCCTACTCTAGTTAAGGGAACTTTGAACCCCTGTACTCTAATTACTCTGGAGTTCCTCAGACCTACGAGGATCTCCACGCTATCCAGAATGATCCATTCTCCAACACATATAACCCTGGATGGCGCAATCGTCCAAATTTTGTGTGGTCGAGAAATAATTAGAACTCAAGACCACAATTCCAACCTCGACCACAAGCTCCACGACCATATCAACCTGCTCAGCTTAGGCCCAACCTAAATTACCAATCTGACACAACCAGGGAGGATCAGATGAACTTGATTTTGCAAGCCTTGGCTAACATCTAGAAGAACAATGAGGCTATATAGAAATAGTACAATGAAGAGATACAGAGGTTCGAAATCAACTCACATAGATGGCTAGGTCTCGCCAGCCTGGTGCACTTCCTTCCCAACCTTTGTCGAATTCGAATAACATTTCAAACTAGAGGTGCGTTATGAACTTGAATCTGGGCCATGCTCACTATGTTTATCAGGCCCCTTCTACTCCCTAACCCGATGGGATGGGGGCTTCCACTCGTATACGGGATATCAGCAGCAACCACCACCACTCTTGCAGACTCCAAACCAAAACCAGGCTAGCCTAAATGCTATTACTACATGAGTGGTAAATCGACTCAAGATCCACCTTATCCTTGCTACTTTAGCCCTGGTAGTTCAGAGCCTGCCTTTAAGATGGTCATCCAGGACACACCTATCCCAGATCTAGAGCTTGAACCATTATTAGAGGAACCTACACTGGTTCCATTTCTCAAGGCTTTGACCAAAGGAAAAGGAAATAGATGGGAACACCATCATGAGCCATAATTAGCTCATTTTGATTCAATTAAGTCAGTAAATGCTCCTACATAACTGTCAGAGAGTCACAGTTCACTGCATAATCATTCTGAGGGAAAAAATTAGAAACTAGGGTTAAAACTGTAATTATACCATCATATCATGAATACAGTACAACCATAGGTTTTCCTAGGGGTTAATTGAGGGCCAAATGGTCTTAAAAGGATAATAAGTGGGATAGAATAAACAGAAAAGGGCTTACACGTGTTCTGAGAATTAAGAGACTTTAGAAACCCTAAACATAGACCCGTTTAATTAACTGATGTTCCGGTGAAAATAAAATTCATCTAAACCTTCTAAAATTTATAGAAAAATATTCTCTAGGGTTTGGAATCTTAAATTTAACCATCAAAACCCGTTTTGACCCAAAACAGAGTCTCAGACAGACATTTGCCCTAATTTGGGATTTTGCATAAATTACCCAGTTAAATGTGGTCAAAACTAAAATCCAACTTCACCATTGGATTCCTTAGTTCCAAATTAGGTTTGTAGCAAAATTTTGACCCAAGATGAGTTTGTCTTGACCTAGTTTGCAACTTGGTCCTGTCTGATTACATTTATGCCATTAACTTTCAAAATCTTTTCAAAAAGACCACTAACTTTGTCATCATTCTGAAAAAAAGGTCTCTACTGTCATTAAACCTATTCCTACTTGCTCTGGTAGCCTTGATTTGGAAAGAACTCCTTGATTTCTTGACAAATCCCTTTCAAATTTGAAAGGGAAGTTCATCAAGAAATTCCCTTCCTTTTGAACCAAATCCCACACCCTAAAACTTACCCAATCTCTCATGCGAACGCATAAGAGATTTGGGTATCAAGGAATTTCCCAACTCCGGCATGCTTGCCCAAAACATCATCTTGAGGTCTATAAAAGAAACTCCTACTCAGACCGTTCTCCCTATGCTCGAAATTAGCCAAGATTCCCCACTAATTCTTCTCTCTCTCTCTTGATCGAAAGCAACTCAACGTTCAGTGAGCCCCTCCATCCATCTTTGTCCTCCGTTCGCAATAACAGTAGCGGAGTCAACCTCGTTGTTTCTTCCTGCGTCGAGCTGTACCAACCAGCGCCCTAATCTCCTTCCTTGCTGTCTCCCTCTCTCCAGAGCTATTCTCTACTCCAGCATTGGCAACACCACAACCGGTGCCTTCTCCTTCCCACTTCATCCGTTAGTACATTAAACTGATCCCTAAACTCTTCCTCATCACACCAACACTTTCGACATGTCATTTCAACCTCGACCATGCCTCCGCGATTCCATCTTCCATCGCTTCGGCCACACCTTTGGCAAAGTACATCTCGCTCCACACACCACCAAACCCCTCGCCGACTACCTCAAAACCTCCGCTACACCTCTCTGCTCATTACCCCTCTTCTATTTCACCCTATTGCCCCCTCCAACGCTCCACCAAACAAGCCCACTTCCGTTCATCTCCTCTATCACCGATTGCCCCCCAAAACCCTCTTATGCCACAAGACCATCACCCACACATTCACCGTGGTTCGACGAAGGTCCTGAGCAAGTTTAATTGGGCCACGAGGGCATATTTTTGCTTTCAGGTACTCATCATCCGTCGCTGCCGCTGCCTCTGTCTCTGACCACGAACCTAGTTCTCTAGCTACAATCCCCTCAATTCCACTTCTAGGCTGTGCGCATCACCCCCAGGACCCTTCCCGGGTCCTTCAATCGAAGACCCAGAAGCAGATGCTCACCTAATTGGTGACGCATCAGATGCTGCTATTGTGTGAAGAAAAGTGATGTGGGATAGTCCCACATCGTGAGAAGAAAAGGCATCCAAGGCATATAAGTGGAAAAAGTGAAGGAAGCTTTCTACCTCCAAACACGGGGTAAGGTCCCTCTCACCCATGCATTGCCTCGTCCATGACCTCTTCCTGCAGACTTGGCCTGACCCGTTAACCTGCCTAAGCCTACACTCCTCGACTGCATTCACGCCCGCAGCCCTAGACCTAGGTACGCTAAGTCTGATAACTCGATTACCCCTGTGGCACTAGGAGAGCGGATCCTAAAGAGAGAAAGAGAGAAGGAGAGCCTACACGGGTAGGGGGAGGGTTTTGCTCTTGGTGAGATCCAACTAACACTTAGCCGAATTCAGATGCTTCCGCTGTTGTGTGAAGAAGGATAGAGAAAGAAGAAGGGCTGAAGGAAGAAGAAGAGAGGTAGTGAAGAAAGAGAAAGGAAGAAGAAGAGAGGAAGAGAAGAGAAAGAGAAAAGACGAAGAAGAACAGAGACGCTTGAGTAGTTTAAGCTGTCTGATTAGTAAATCAGATGATTGGTGTGATTGCATTTCATACATATATCCATTGAGTTCATTAGCTATCATTGTAAGGAGTATTTGGTGATCTAAATCACCATTTTACTCCATTATTTTTGCAGTCTGATGCTTGATGCTAGTGCTACTTTATTCTAAAATAATTTTTGTTTACAATTTCATAGCTTTCTTGTCTTAAATTACAATTTTGAGAACTTAATTCCATATTGCTCCCTGTGTTCAACCTCAGAACTTTTTTGAGTAATAAAATTATTTGTTTGAGAGCTATTTTGGCTATACTGCAACGCGATAATTTTAAAACACCAATTTAGTGCCTGAACATTTTGGCGTCGTTGCCGGGGGGCAATGGGCAATTTAGAACTCTTGATTGCAATCCCTGATTTGGATTCTAACTTGCTATATCTCTTTTGCTGTAGTTTGTTTCAGGGGGGATACATTTCGGGAAGATCAGCCACACATTAAACATGCCAGGGGCAGGTAAGTTCTAACTACTCTCTCTCTTAAGCCCCTGATTCTGAAAAGGTTAAAAGGAAGAAATCAATTAGGGCTACTTGCATTCTATCCTTAGATAATTCATCAAGTTGCCTGATTTGATACATTCTATTTAGACAACAAATCCTGATCTGTGCACACACTTGAAGCTTAAGGTATCTAGGGCTATAACGTTCTTGCTTGAGCCTTAGGTACCACATTTTGACAAATTAAATTGGACCAAATTAGAGCCAATTAAGGATTCCAGTTTAGGGTTTTTAGAGACACACTTAATCAAGAATTGATCTTTCCAAACAATGTGTGCCTAAGCCTTGATTGAAGTGATTTATTCAAGTAAAACCCTAAAATCAGGCTCTTAAATTCAATTGAACACTAAAGGAGGGACCTAAATTTTTAAGGACAAACAAGTGAAGTTTACCCACCTTGTTGAGTCAACCAATCTTCAAATTAGGTCAGTTTTGCACTCAACACATCTTAAAGTTCAAGTGAAATCCTAAGCACTCTTACTCTTAGTTAAAACTGGTAGACTTAAGAGGTCAAGTCCCCATTCTGGTCTACTTGGAACATCAGTTATAGAGAGGTCAGGTGGGGGAAACCCTGTAACCTGTGGGGGTGCTCTACCGTGTAGGGGTCTTTGCAGGACTCTCCCTCTCTGGCTACCAGGTAATTCTCAAGTGGACGGCTTCCTGACTAAGGGGTATCATCCACCCCAAACCTCTATAGTCATCCAAAATTTTTTGGGTGTCTTGATTGGGCCCATCACATTAGAGCTCTCATCTACTCCATCGGTGCATGTTCGGGAGGAGGTCTTTAAGACCATCCTTGAGGCCTCTTTAGCTACTCATTCACGTTGAGGCCAAGCCTCGACCTCCTTGTTTGTGCAACACAATCCTATTGATATCTCCTCTGATTCATCTGAACCTAATTCTCCTTCATCCATCATCATGGCACAACCCACAGAAGAAAATAATCTTGAAAATCAACTTCAGCGCCTCAATGATCTATTCCAAGCCTTTGTGAACCCACCGGAGCATCCAATGATGCGAGATCACTACAATCCCGCTGCGGTGGCAATTGAACCTCAAGTACAAATCCCCGCTGGAGGTCCTGACACTGAACTCAAGCCCGACATGATTCATGCCATTCCCAAATTCCATGGGTGTAATTCCAAAGATCCTTTCCAGCATATCAAACAACTCAAGCATCTGGCCCAGACCTTTGAGTCAGAAGCTCAAAATCAAGATGTTCTACTCATGAAAATGTTCTCTTTCTCCCTCATGGATAAAGCTACTCACTGGTACCGAACCCAAATGCATCCAATCAACAACTGGGCAGAACTTCAATTCGAGTTCTTGAGAAAGTTCTTCCCTATTGATCAGACAAATGCTTTACGGCACTAGATCACACATTTTACACAACAAGTAGGAGAACCACTTCACGAAGCATGGGATCATTTTCTGGATCTCATGCGAAAGTGCCCCCATCATGGAGTTCCTAAATGGGAACAAGTCTAGTCTTTTTACTAGGGACTCCATGAGGATATTCGATTATTCGTCAATGCGACCTGCGTAGGAAATATCATGGGTCAACACGAAGACACTGTGTGGGAGATTCTTGAGAATATGTGTGAGAACTCCATCAATAATGATTCCGTGGGCATGTTCGACCAGACGAATGCTTGTGCATTGACGAATCCAAAGGGAGCACATGAGACGTAGGGCCTGTCCTCTTCCGTCGACTTGGAACTAATGGCCAGTCATCTGGACAAGGTCTCTATTATTGAAAAGAAGGTGGATGAGCTAACTCGACATTTGCAGGGAGCCACCTCTATGCAAAACCCGTTCACGCAACCACCCTCTGGCAGGGAGGCTGTGCACAACATCTATCACTGACCTTCTCAGGGGATGGATCCATATCCACCCCCATTTGATTCTAATTTTGTAGGAAACTCTGGACCCATCTACTCTAGTTGAGAGAACTCTGAACCCTCGTATTCTATTTTTCCCAAGGTTCCTCAGACCTGTGAGGACCTCAACGCCATTCAGAATGATCCATTCTCAAATACTTACAACCCTGGATGGCGTAATCATCCCAATTTCACGTGGTCAGGCAATAATCAAACTCAGAGACCTCAATATCAGCCCCGATGACAAGCTCCTCGTCCATATCAACCACCTCAGCCTTGGCTTAACCAACTTATCAATCTGGGCTGACTCATACAAATCAAATGACTCTTATCCTTCAGACTTTGGCTAACATTCAAAAGACGAATGCAGCTATGCAAAAACAGCATAGAGATGAGATCACAGAGGTTTGCAATCAACTTGCCCAGATGGCAAATCCTTGCCAACCTGGTGCACTTCCTTCACAACCTTTGCCTAATTCGAATAACGTGTCGAACCATAGGTGCGTTATGATCCCAAATCCGAGCCAAGCTCACTTTGTTTATTAGGCCCCTTCTACTCCATCACTCGACGGGATGGAGGCTTCGACATCATATACGGGTTACCACCAGCAAGCACCTCTTTTACCCACACCAAACCAAAACCAGGCAGGATTGAATTCTGTTACTACCCGCACTGGAAAAACAACACAGGACTCACCTTATCCAAGCCACTCCCAGCCTGTTTATACAAACCCTAACCCTAGGATAGTCATCTAGGACACCTCTATTACAGATCAAGAACCTGGACCCATTTTAGAGGAACCATATAAGGTTCCATTTCCCGCAGCCTTGACCAAAGGAAAAAGGATAACCAAAATCGTGGCACCTGAGGAAGACTTGGTTAAGCTCTTTGAGTAGGTCCATATAAACATCCCCTTGATGGATGTGATACGCCATGTACCAGCTTATGCACGATTTCTAAAAGATGTATGTACACCTAAGTGTAAGCCGCGAACCAAAGACGGGAATCCGATCGTACTGTCAGAGCAAGCTAGCTTTGTCATTTTGAGCAAACTCCCGCCTAAGGCAAAAGACCCAGGCACCCATCTGATCTCCTGTGAAATCGGTGATATACGATTTGACTGAGCTTTATTAGACTTAGGAGCCTCCATAAATTTGATACCTACATCCTTACTAGACTACTTCGAGGAATCTGAGCTTAAACTGATAGAAATGACTTTACAACTAGCCGACCAATCAATTAAGTCACCAAAAGGAATTCTCGAGGATGTCATAATTAGGGTACATGATTTCTATTTTCTAGTGGATTTTATTGTCTTAGACATGGATGCTCCTGAGAATGTGAAGACTACACCGATCATACTAGGGAGACCCCTTCTGGCCATTGCTAGGGCCAATATCAATTGTGAGGAGGGCCAAATTGAATTAAAATTTAAAAGTAAGACACTAAAGATCGACATCTTTAAGGCCCAACAAGGAATTAATTGTGGAGTCATAAAACATATTTGCGATATTGAAGCTGTGGTTGATGACTTTATCGAGGAAAAACCAACTATTTCTGATCAACCACAAGAGGATCAAAACCCGCAATTAGAGGAGCCCGAACTCAACATAGACACACCCATAGCTCATTCCTTTGCTCCCAACACCCATCCTAAACTACCCACTGCTGCTGACAACCCAGTTTTGGAATTAAAGCCTCTTCCCGATCATCTCAAGTACGTCTTTTTGGGTTCCAATCAGACGTTTCCTGTGATTATCAGCTCCCGAATCACACTTGATCAGGAAACACATCTGATTTCTATTCTCCAGCAACATCGAAGAGCCATTGGATGGACTCTCGATGATCTCACTGGTATCAGCCCTTCATACTGCACACATCACATCTACACTAAAGAGGGCTCGTGACCATCCCATGATCCAAATATGCAAGATGTCGTGAAAAAGGAGATTATCAAGTGGTTAGATGTAGGGATCATGTACCCGATCTCTGACAGTCAGTGGGTGAGCCCAATCCAAGTTATGCCTAAAAAGGTAGGGCTCACCATCATCACGACTGAAACCAGAGAAACCATATCGACCCATATAGCAAACTCGTGGAGAGTCTGCATTGGTTACAGAAGACTCAATTCCTCCACGAAGAAGGATCATTTCCCACTACCATTCATTGATTAGATTCTCGAGAAACTAGCAGGAAATTGATTCTTCTGCTCTTTAGACGGGTACTCCAGTTACAATCAGGTTGCAATCCATCCCGAGGACCAAGAAAAGACCACCTTCACCTGCCTCTTCGGAACTTACGCATTCTGAAGGATGCCGTTTGGTCTTTGCAATGCACCCACTACTTTTCAAGGGTGCATGCTTACCATATTCTCAAATATGGTAGGTGAATACCTTGAATTCTTCATGGATGACCTCTCAGTTTTTGGTGAATCATTTGACTATTGCCTCCTGCACTTAGTCTAGATCCTCAGGCGATGCATCGATGTGAACTTGGTTCTTTCCTAGGAAAAGAGCCACTTCATGGTACCTGAGGGAATTGTCCTAGGACATCTTATCTCTGAAAAGGTCATCTAGGTTGATCAAGAGAAAGTGAATTTGATTTCCAAACTCCCTATGCCTAGCTTGGTCAAAGACATCTGATCCTTCTTGGGGCACATCGGTTTTTACCATCGATTCATTCCCAATTTCTCAAAAATCGTGCACCCCATGACTAATCTTCTATCTAAGGATGACCCTTTTGAAATCATCAAGGAGTGCACTCAGGCATTTGAAGTTCTGCGTGATTGAGTTACCCAAGCACCTATCCTACAGTCCCCTGATTGGTCTCAACCCTTTGAGATCATGTGTGATGCATCTGATTACGCTGTAGGTGCGGTACTTGGGCAGAAAATAGAAGGGAAGCTCGTGGTCATTTACTATGCTAGAAAGACACTTGACGAGGCTCAGCATAACTATACAGTTACTGAGAAAGAGTTGCTGGCAGTAGTATTTTCCCTGGAAAAGTTCAGATTGTATCTTTTGGGTTCCCGTGTTATCATTTACTTAGATTACGCTGCTGTGAGGCACCTCCTTGTGAAGAAGGATGCAAAACCTTGGCTAATCCGCTGGATCTTACTGTTGCAAGAGTTTAACCTCGAGATTCGTGACAAGGCCAGAAAATAGAATGTGGTAGTTGATAACTTATCCCACCTTCCTTCTGACATATCGACCCTTCCAGACGAATTACTGAACATTTTCCCAATGAAAACCTCCTGACTATCAGTTCGGGACTTCCATGGTTTGCTGATCTAGTAAACTACTTGGCATCACATCAGATCCCGTTCGATTGGCCAAAAGCTAAGAAGGACAAATTACTTTCCGATGCCAAGTACTACTTTTGGGAAGACCCATATCTCTTCCGCATTGGTACTGATCAGATCATTAGATGATGTGTTCCGGAAGCGAAAATTCTGAACATTTTGTCCTTCTGCCATGACCAGGCTTGCGGTGGACACTTCTCTGGTCATAAAACTGCAACAAAAGTCCTCTAGTGTGGCTTCTATTGGCCCATGATTTTCAAAGGTGCATACAATCGCTGTAAGGTATGCACTCGTTGCCAGACCTTAGGCAACATGAGCTGCTGTGATATGATGCCTTTACAGCTGATTCTCGTATGTGAAATCTTTGATATCTGGGGGATTGATTTTATGGGACCCTTCCCTATTTCGAACAGCTTCGAATACATTCTTATCACTATTGACTACGTGCCCAAATGGATCGAAGTCATTCCAACCCGAACCAACAATCATAAGGTGGTTATCAAATTCATTCATCAGAACATCTTTTCTTGGTTCGGGATTCCATGTACCATAATCTCCGATGGAGGAACCCATTTCACGAATGCTCAGTTCAGATCACTGATGACCAAGTACGGGGTGTCGCATAGAATCTCGACTCCTTATCACCCCCAAACTAATGGTCTAGCTGAGTTATCAAACCGGGAGATCAAGAAAGTCCTCCAGGTCACTGTTCGACCTGACAGGAAATATTGCTCATCCAGACTTTTGGAAGCTTTGTGAGCATATAGGACCGCCCACAAAACCCAATTAGGCATGTCTCCCTTCAGATTGGTGTACAGGAAGGTGTGTCACCTCCCAATCGAATTGGGCACAAAGCCTATTGGGTAGTACGGAACTGCAATCTCGATCTTTCTAAGGTAGGAACCCATAGAAAGCTTCAAATGAGCGAGATCGATGAACTATACCATGATGTGTACGAGAACTCACTAATGTGAATACATTTACACTACTTAAAATGTCTATTTATGCATGTTCTTAAGCATAGGATTGCATTTCATGATATAAATATTGCATAACATGCATCATCTTTCATTTAGAGTAGTTTGAATAAAATGGAGGTTAATTGTCTCCTTTTATGTGCTTGGATAGGGCAAACATTTTATCGGGGCCTCGGATCAATGATCCAATCATATGGATGTGATCATGGCGATGATTGGAGTTCAACGATTCCAAGATCGCCCTAATCAGGCATCCATAGCATCAAATAGTGATCGGGGAACCCTAGAAGATCAAGGGCCAAGATGGTGTAAATCCTCACTTCAGATGACAAATCCGACCACACGGATGAATTCGGATCGACGATCGCAGCCCAACGACGCAAAAATCGAGTCAATCCGACATCCGTGGCACCATCTACAACTTCCAGAAGATGGACGGCCAAGATGGTGCCACGTGGTGCCATCTCGGCCGCCCAAACGGTCGCTTACATTCTACGAAGGCCCCGCACCCGCTCGCTCTTCGCCGTTGGATCTTGATCCAACGGCTGTGGTCAGCCGTGCCTAAAAGCATCCACTCGACCATCCGCGCCCGTAGCGCAGCGGTGAAGCGCGCTTACGTAGCGGCGGGCGCGGGTTCGAGCCGCAGCAGAGGGCTGGAAGGCGTGGGCGATTGAGCGCGGGTGGGGTTTGGATCTTGATCGGACAGCTGCGCGCGCCTGATAGAGTTCACGCGTGATTGAATGCGCGACGTCATGCAGCATCGTACGTGCAGGAGGGCCCGTAGCGCAGCCGGTGGAGGCGTGACTTAAGCCGTCCGATCTCGTGATCGGACGGCTGAGGCTCAGCGGACATGCGCAGGCATTGCGTGCGTGAGCAGGTGAGCAGGCACGTGCGAGCTACCCACGACGCCCACGAAGGAGGCTTTAGTGACGGATTTATCCGTCACTAAAGACCCCTTATTTATTATTTTGATGTTGTAATGTCCATTTTGCCCCCACTCCTTGCAACTATAAAAGGAGACCCCCTCCATACGAAATTCTCATCCCTTCCTTCTCTTCTCTACCCCTCCAAAGCTCAAGAGAAGCTTGTCCCACACCCGGGATGCTTCTTGCGAGATAAAGTCCAAATTTTCGTCCCCCTTCGGAAGTGGATCCCGCGACGACGACGGCGTACTGCTCCATTCCTGTTCTTCTGCTTCGTCCTCCTTCGTCCTGCTTCGTTCTCCTTCATCCAGGAGTCGTCCCGTCCGGCTCATCCTCCAAGCAATCGTCGAGGAGGATAACTTCTCTCTCCCATTCTTATTTACAGCTTTTCTAGTGTAGAATTTTCCTGCTTTATAGTGTAATTGATTTCCCGCTTTCTAGTGTAACTTTTATTTAGTTTCATTGTATAAACAGTTGAAATATTGAATGCATGTTCTCTGTCTCTCTCTCTCTTTCTTTTAGTCTCATAGCTCCATTGTAATTATATCGCCTTGCTTATCAAAAATCCTAAAAAAAATATAATTGCGAATATAGATCAACGTAGCCTCCCTGTGTTCGACCCGGAATTCTTTTCGGTATAAATTTTATTTGTTGAACACAAATTCTTCGCTTTCAAGCTACAATGACAGGTTTTCTAAAACCAAACATGTTAGAGTAGCGATTCGTACGTTCAACATTTTGGTGCCGTTGCCGGGGAGGCAACGACTTCCGATCTTTCCTTCGCATTTCTTGCACTTTATTTGTTTTCTAACTAGCTTTCTCTTATGTCTATTGTTTTGCAGAGACCTCCATCAAGGAATCAACAAGCAGTAGACTAGAGTAAAGTGCAGTTGAAGACAACTGTAAGTGCTTCCCCCATTCTTTCCCCCTCCAAAGATTTCATTCGCCACATTAAATCCAAATTCCAATTAACCTAGGTGTTTGCATAAATCCTAGGAATAGTTTGGTTGTTTGGATTTCCACTGACATTCATTCCACCCTCATTCATAAAAAAAATAACAAAAAGATAATCTTGTGGGGTAATTTCCAACAAACACATAACACACACCCACATTCAAGGCACTTGATCAACTTGATTTGTTTTCTACTCAACCGGGTTCTAATCTGTGGAACTGGTACACACAAAGCAACACATAATGGAGTAGAAATCATTCAAGGTTAACCATTTTTGAGTGCCTAACTTAGTGGTACAATTGTGGCCAATTGTTTGAGTTGTTTGGGCCGCACCACTTTATTTAAAAACGAACTCATCAAGTAGCTCCTCCTTAGGGTTTTCAATCTAAGTATATTCCAGGCACTCCACTTTCTTTCTGATTTTAAAGGAAAACAATCTTCACCCGTGTTTTACAACTTGGTTTGCCTAGAAACTTGATTGCAATTCACCTAATTTGAAACCCTAAAAGCTACTTAAGCAAGATTTGAACATTAAAATTCATGCATTATAAATAATCTTGCTTGAAAACCCTGGTTGTGCACGCACTTACACAAATCTTAATCAATCATTAAGGGCACAACCCACTGTAAGGGCCCATCACATTCCATAAGCACCACAATCCCAAGCCTTAATAAAATTGAGTAGACATTGGCCTTAAGGTTTGATTCGCTCTTCAGGGCCTAGTCTGAGATTATTTTTGATTAACCTACTTGTACTGATTAATTTGATGTCTAGCTAGCGGAGTAGCGTCAAACGACTGCGGCTGGGGGGTACACTAGGAACCGGAGGCGAAAGCCAAAGGAAGAACCTTCTCCCCAGTCCCTCCTTCTAACTGGTTGGATTAAACATACTCAAGTAGAGTAAATCATTTATAGTCTTAAGGCAGGTTTTGGGAGTCAGTAGATCCTTAGGCTACCCCACTTAAGGACAACCCTATTTTGTTGTGCTGCAGGGTCCCTATCCCCAGTCCTTCCGACCTTCTCCTAGTTTATGCTGGGAAGACGGTCATTGAATCCCTGATTGGAAGGACCGTTAGAACATTCTAGGTGGCGCAAGTTAGATTTTGGTCAATTTGATCCCATGGCCAAACAACAGCCTCCTCTGTTTGGAAATCCACAGGAAGAATTTCGAAGGCAGCTGGAACAAATGCAGTGAATGCAGGAATGGTTCCAGAGAATGCAGGGCGCTCAGCCCTTGAAGGATTTTTATGATCCTTCAAATTACTGGGAACGTCCTGACGTCCAGATTCCAGCCAGTGACGTAGAAATCAAGCCCTAGGTGTTAAGCCTGATTAAACATTATCATGGGCTTGGCTCCGAAGATCCGTTTCAGCACTTGGAGGATTTGACCACTTTGGTCCGACCACCAAGGCTCGAAACGTAAACGAGGAGCAATGATCATGAGGCTCTTCCCCCACTCTCTTAGGGATAAGGCCGCGCATTGGTATAGGACAATAGGAAGACCAATTACAACTTGGAATGAGTTGAAATCGGCCTTTCTGAAGAAATTCTTCCCAGTCGTTCGTACCAATGCTTTGAGATGGGCAATCACTACCTTTACCCAGCGGCCGGGGGAGCAGTTTCATGTGGCCTGGGAGCGATTCCAGGACTTATTGTGGAGGTGTCCACACCACGAGGTGCCGAAATGGCAACTCGTGTAGATTTTCTATCATGGGTTGACTGAGCAACCTAGAAACCATGTGGATGCTTCTTGCGGAGGCAGTTTCCTCAATAAAGATGCAGATAGTGCACATGATTTATTTGAGGAAATGAGTGAGCATTCAATTAATCATGCCTCCATGGATACTTTTAACCGGTCCCAGCAACCCAGATCAAATGTCAATGAAGTCCATGACTCTCATTCATTTGATATGGAATTGATTTGTAATAAACTTGATAAGGTGGACTTGGTTGCTAAAAGAATGGAAGAGTGGATGGCTGGAAATTCTATGAACAACTCTCAATCCACTCAATCCCAAAATTTGGGATTCCATTCATCACGAGCTCCTTCTGGACGGGAGTTCGTGAATCAACTCAATGCGACTCAACCTATGAGTCACCATTTTTCGGAACCCCATGGGTTCCCAATTGGGGCCTTTGATCCCAGTTTTTATGATCCTTCCCTTTCTTTCTCTCCATCCTCACCTTATGAGGATGTCTGTGCTGTACAAGAGAATGTTAGATCCAACCCCTACTCAAGTGCCTATAATCCATGTTGGAGAAACCACCCTAACTTCTCTTGGAAAAATCCGAGGCAACAGACCCAATTCTGACCCGGCAGCTATGCTTCGCAACAACCAATGGGTCAGGGTAGAGTATATACTCAGTTGCCTCCGAATCAGGTCAATCAGCCAGCTTGGAATGCTCGTCAACCCGCAGGGCAGGCTGATTTGAACCGTTAAATGGTAGAGGTGCAAGGATCTATGCTCCAGCTCATGCATCAAATGAAAAACTCGCTGGACAACTTGCAATCTGGGCTCATTGCTAACTCTCGTCAACCCGTACCCAACCTGCGAAACATTATGAATTCGGGCAATCAAGCCCAAGGGTACGGAAATTAGAGAGACCAACACGCACATGCTCAGGTGGTTGAGCAGGGTTCCTCATCTTCTTCTTCTGCAAATCAACAATTCATGGTCAATCAAGCCCCTCCAATCTTTCCTAACCCTCCCCAAGACCCAAATTCTTACGCATCGGCAAATTCTGCCACTTTGAGGAGTGGTAAGAAGACTCAGGATCCACAACCACACTATTATGATCTTTTGAATCCTGAAGAACCTGAGGAGAGAGAGAAGAATCCTAGAGGAGAAATCAAGGCTCAGGAACCTGATTTGAAAGATCTGACTCATGTTCCTTTTCCTGAAGCCTTAACCAAAGCAAAGAAGAAGTCTGTTGATAGCAATGAGGAGCTTCTGAATTTATTTAAGAATGTTGAGATCAATATCCCGCTCCTTGATGCTATCAAGCACATACCGGCTTATGCAAGATTTTTAAAGGAATTATGTACATAAAAGCGTAAGTCGAGAGAATCTGTTCCGAGGAAGGTGGTACTGTCCGAGTAGGCTAGTTCTGTTATCCTGCCCTACCTCCCTCAGAAAAAGAGAGATCCTGGTGCTCCTTTGACTTCTTGCGTTATCGAAGATTACACATTTGATAGAGCACTTTTGGATCTCGGTGCATCCATCAACCTAATTCCAACTTCTCTTTATGAGAAGTTTGGGTTAGGTGAACTTCGGCCAACTTCAGTAACGCTACAGTTAGTAGACCGTTCGATCACAAACCCACAAGGCGTTATTGAAGATGTTATAGTTAAGGTCAAGGATTTTTATTTTCCTGTAGATTTCCTTGTTCTTGACATGGATGTACCAGATAATCTGAGGAACACGCCCATCATTCTGGGGTGTCCGTTCCTGGCTACCGCAAAGGCCAACATTAATTGTGAAAGCGGTAGCATGGAAATCGCCTTTAGGGACCAACGAATGAAATTGGATATTTTTAAGGCGATCAACAAATTTGAGGATTGTGGATTTATTAAGGAACTTGATGAGGATAATGTTAATATTGAAACTTGTTTGACAGTTTCTTCAATTGAATGTTCCTTTTTGGTTGATGAATTTGACCTGCAACCCTCTGATCTGACATCTTCGGAAGAGCTTACTGATTTTGTTCACTCACAACCTCTTCCTCTTGTTGAATCTTCAGCATCTACCCTACCATCAATCATCACCCCACCCCAGCTTGAATCGAAACCTTTGCCCGAGAATTTAAAATATCAATTTTTAGGACCTCAGAATACGCTCCCTGTGATTATTAGTGCTAAATTGACAAAGGAGCAAGAGATTAAATTGATTAAGGTCCTAAAGGAACATAAGGAGGCAATTGGTTGGACCATTCATGACCTCAGGGGGATCGAGCCATCTTACTGTAATCATAGAGTATTTTTGGAAGATGGATCCTGCCCTTCTCGCCAGATGCAGAGGAGATTGAATCCAAATATGCACGAAGTGGTCAAAAAGGAAATCATCAAGTGGCTCGATGCAGGAATTATTTATCCAAATCTCTGACAGTCCCTGGGTAAGTCCCGTTCAAATTGTTCGAAAGAAAGTCGGGATTACTGTTGTGACTAATGAGAGAGGAGAATCTGTCACAACTCGTTCAGCTTCCTCTTGGAGAGTTTGTATTGATTACAGGAAGCTGAACACGGCCACTAAAAAGGATCATTTTCCCTTGCCCTTCATTGATCAAATCTTGGAAAAATTAGCCGGGCAGAAGTACTTCTGTTTTCTTGATGGCTACTCGGGATACAACCAAGTTCCTATCCATCCCGAGGATCAAGAAAAAACTACTTTCACCTGTCCCTATGGAACCTTTGCTTTTCGTAGGATGCCTTTCGGGCTATGCAATGCACCTGCGACTTTTCAAAGGTGTATGCTAGCCATATTTTCTGACATGGTGGAAGAGTTTATGGAAGTCTTCATGGATGATTTCTCTATTTTTGGAGAATCATTTGACTCTTGTTTGGCTAATTTGGAAATGATTCTTAAGCTATGTATCAAGACACGACTGGTCCTTAGCTGGGAAAAGAGTCATTTCATGACCTAAGAGGGCATCGTTTTGGGTCATGTAATCTCTGAACGGGGAATTGAAGTAGACAAAGCTAAGGTTGATGCTTTCACTAAACTTCCTCCTCCCACATCTGTTAAACAGATCAGATCATTTCTTGGCCATGTGGGATTTTATCGAAGATTCATAAAGGATTTCTCGAAGGTTGCTCGTCCTTTGAGCAATCTTCTTGCCAAAGAAACACCGTTTGTTTTTGACGAATCATGCCGAAAGGCATTTGATTTCCTGAAAACGGCAGTCACCTGTGCTCCAATTTTGCAACCACCATTTTGGATAGCCCCTTTTGAGATCATGACCGACGCTTTTGATTACGCGGTCGTGGCTGTCCTGGGTCAGAAAATTGACCGAAAGCCCTCTGTCATTTACTATGCTAGTAAAACTCTGGATGGAGCCCAAAGGAATTACACTGTTACTAAAAAGGAATTACTAGCTGTCGTATTTGCTTTGGAAAAATTCAGGGCTTATCTCTTAGGGTCTCATGTTACCGTTTATACCGACCACTTGGCCTTGAGACATCTCTTGTCTAAAAAGAATGCTAAACCCCGGCTTATTCGTTGGATTCTTCTTCTTCAAGAATTTGATCTTGAAATCAAGGATAAAACTGGGGTACAAAATGTGGTGGCAGATCGTTTGTCGAGACTCCTAGGTGATTCTTCTTGTCCGGACATTCTAATTGCTGACACTTTTCCGGATGAAACCATTCTTATAGTTTTAGGTGTTCACACCCCATGGTTTGCTGACATTGTTAACTATTTGGCGGTTGGTCAAATCCCCCAGGATTGGACCGAGCAACAATGGGATAGACTCAAATCTGAGGCCAAATACTACTTTTGGGAGGACCCTGAACTGTATCGCATCGGTTCTGATCAGATTATTCGCCGATGCATACCGGAGAATGAATTCAACAGTATACTCGAGTTCTGCCTTGCATCTGGGTGTGGTGGAAATTTCTCCAGGAGAAAGACGGCTGCAAAAATCTTGCAATCTGACTTCTATTGGCCATCTTTATTCAAGGATGCCCAGGACTTCTCAAGGTCATGTTCTCGATGTCAGTCACTCGGGAACATAACTAAGAGAGACATGATGCCCCTAAACCCTATTCTTCCTGTAGAAATTTTTGATGTTTGGGGCACCGATTTCATGTTACCCTTTATCCCTTCATTTGGACATCAGTACATTCTTGTTGCTGTTGATTATGTGTCCAAATGGATTGAGGCGATTCCCACCTGAACCAATGACCACAAGGTGGTCATCAATTTTGTCAAGAAAAATATCTTCAGTAGGTTCGGGATTCCGAGGGCTATCATCAGTGATGGTGGCACTCATTTTACTAATGCCCAATTCCAGAATTTATTGGCCAAATATGGGGTTAATCATCGAATTTCCACACCTTACCATCCCCAGATGAATGGACAAGCCGAGATCTCCAATCAATAGATCAAGAACATTCTGCAAAAAATGGTTAGGCCTGATCGCAAGGATTGGACTCAAAAGCTTGAGGATGCTCTTTGGGCCTTCCGTATGGCGTATAAAATGCCCATCGGCATGTCTCCATTCCGTTTGGTGTATGGAAAGGCATGCCATCTACCCGTAGAGATTGAACACAGGGCATTCTGGGCAAGTAAATAATGCAATTTAGATTTGAATTTAGCTGGGAAGACTAGGAAACTCCAACTATCTGAGTTGGAGGAGCTTAGAAATGATGCTTATGAGAATGCCAAGATCTACAAGGCTTGGACCAAAGCTCTACATGATCAATTGATTTCCCGCAAGAGCTTTGAGCCAAACCAAAAGGTCTGGTTATTCGATTCTAAACTTAAGCTCTTTCCTGGAAAACTTAGATCTAAATGGAATGGCCCATTCATAATTGATCAGATTTTTTCAAATGGCGCTATTCAGATTTCTGACCCAAAGACGGGTAACACCTTTAAAGTCAACGGTCAACATTTGAAGCCTGTTGTTGACCGTAATCTTCCAGAACCCGTCTTAGACTCTGTTGCTCTAGCCATTCTGTGACTTCTTTAGCTGGATTTCGCCTAGCTGACGGCATTAAACTCAGTAGTTGTACATATGACACAAGGCTGATACGAGCTTCATATCCAGGTGACATATTTCATATTCTACCCTTTCTTTCATGTCTCTTTTTCAATGAGGACATTGCATCAGCTAGGCATGGGGGGGTGGATTCATTTTTGAATTTTTTGGTCAGCCTTGTGAAATCCATGCAAATTATTTTTCTCTTCTTATTTATATATAAAAAAAAAATTAGGAAGGATTAGTTGGGCATTAGGACTTTTCAATCCTAAGAAATTTTACATTAGGATCTGAACACAAAGACCCTTCAGGTCTTTGGACTTAATTAGCCTGTGTATCCACTAAAATGTGGATTTGTCTTTGAGTCATCGCCATCTTAATTCTATTATAATTGGAATAAATAAGTTTGGGTGATAAGTACACGACTTATCAACCCACCCTCTGATTTGAGGGAATTTCTAAGTTTTAAGCATCTACACACTTTCTTTGCATTTTTTCTTTGTTCGGTGATTCTAACAGAATTTGGGTAGCTAATGAACCTTCTAGGGTGATATGGCTGGCAAGTTATCATGGGTAACAGCCCATAGGTAGGTTGTCCAGAGCCCAGTCACTGGACCTTTCTCTTTTTCCTGCCCTTAGGTAAATCTTAGACCAGGGAAGCCACCTACTTAAAAAAAAAAAGGAAGAAAAAAAAATCAAAAAGAAAAGGAGAAAAGAACAAAAAGAAATAAGCCACACTTCGCCACATGAGTATGACTGGCAAGTTGTCGGTGGTAATAGATCATCGACCGGTTGTCTAAAACCCAGCTCAGTAAATGCACTAAAAATTTCCAAAACACTTAGGAAGAAGCGGAGAAGTAGAATAAACCGGGGAGATATACACTGGATTTACCCTTGTGTTGACCCCGTAAAAAAATAAAAGTAGGGAGAAAGTTACCAGTTGTAAAGATACACCTTTAGGCAGAAGTCTTTTTGAGGTCACCTAGAGGCGTAGAAATCCGAAGTCCATTTTAACTATCGATCAACGAGTCTATCACAATCACAATAAGATGCTTAAAACTAAGGGTTCTCATCAAATCTTGGGTGAGTTGAATGGCCATAGAAAGCCACTCGTAAACCCTAAAATTTGAAAATCCAAAAAAATTAGAAAACAAAGAAAAAGGGAAAAAGAAAATTTTCTTTTAATAAGGCGAGGGCTTGAGGCGGTCTGCATTTTGGCTGATACCCGGGCACTGTTGTGTCTTTGAAAGTTCAGTTCCTAAGTAGACAATTTCTTAATGATTGAAAATAACTCAGGTCCAAATAATCCAACCGAATTCTTTTATAAATAGCATATAGTTTTTGCTAGGGACTAGCAAAAGATAGGCATGGGGGTATGATGTGAATACATTTACACTACTTAAAATGTCTATTTATGCATTTTTTTAAGCATAGGATTGCATTTCATGATATAAATATTGCATAACATGCATCATCTTGCATTTAGAGTAGTTTGAATAAGATGGAGGTTAATTGTCTCCTTTTATGTGCTTGGACAGGGCAAACATTTTATCGGGGCCTCGGATCAAAGATCCAACCGTATGGATGTGATCATGGCGACAATTGGAGTTCAATGATTCCAAGATCGCTTTAAGCAGGCATCCGTAGCATCAGATAGTGACCGGGGAACCCTAGAAGATCAAGGGCCAGGATGGTGTAAATCCACACTTCAGATGACAAATCCAACTGCACGGATGAATTCGGATTGACGATCGCAGCCCAACGACGCAAAAATCGAGTCAATCCAACATCCGTAGCACCATCTACAACTTCTAGAAGATGGCGCCACGTGGCGCCATCTCGGCTGCCCAAACGGCCGCTTACATTCTATGAAGGCCCCGCACCCGCTCGCTCTCTGCCGTTGGATCTTGATCCAACGGCTGTGGTCAGCCGCCCCTAAAAGCGTCTGCTCGACCATCCGCGCCCCGTAGCGCAGCGGTTGAGCGTGCTTACGCGAGCGGCAGGAAAAGGTTCGAGCCACAGCAGAGGGCTGGAAGGCGCGGGCGATTGAGCGCAGGCAGGCGTTGGATCTTGATCGGATGGCCGCACGCACCCGATAGCGTTCACGCGCGGCGTCACGCAGCATCGTACGCGTGAGAGTGCGCGCAGCACAACAGGTAAAGGCATGACTTAAACCGTTCGATCTCGCGATCGGACGGCTGAGGCTCAGCGGATGTGCGCAAATGTTGCGCGCGCGAGCAGGCGAACAGGCGCGTGCGAGCCGCCCATGACGCCCACGAAGGAGGCTTTAGTGATGGATTTATCCGTCACTAAAGACCCCTCATTTATTATTTTGAAGTTGTAATGCCCATTTTGCCCCCAATCCTTGCTACTATAAAAGGAGACCCCCTCCATACAAAATTCTCATCCCTTCCTTCTCTTCTCTACCCCTCCAAAGCTCAAGAGAAGCTTGTCCCACACCCGGGATGCTTCTCGTGAGATAAAGTCCAAATTTTCGTCCCCCTTCGGAAGTGGATCCCGCGACGACGACGGCGTGCTGCTCCGTTCCCGTTCTTCTGCTTCGTCCTCCTTCGTCCTGCTTCGTTCTCCTTCGTCCAGGTGTCGTCCCGTCTGGGTCGTCCTCCAAGCAGTCGTCAAGGAGGATAACTTCACTCTCCCATTCTTATTTACAGCTTTTCTAGTGTAGAATTTTCCTGCTTTATAGTGTAATTGGTTTCACGCTTTCTAGTGTAACTTTTATTTAGTTTGATTGTATAAACAGTTGAAATATTGAATGCATGTTCTCTTTCTCTCTCTCTCTCTCTTTCTTTTAGTCTGATAGCTCCATTGTAATTATATCGCCTTACTTATCAAAAATCCTAAAAAAAATATAATTGCGAATATAGATCAACGTAGCCTCCCTGTGTTCGACCCAGAATTCTTTTTGGTATAAACTTTATTTGTTGAACACGAATTCTTCGCTTTCAAGCTACAACGACAGGTTTTCTAAAACCAAACACGTTAGCGTAGCGAGTCGTACGTTCAACACTCACAAATTTACAAAGAGCGGGTTAAGGCCTTTTACAACAAGCACATATCCAAAAATATCTTTTTCCCTAGTTAGAAAGTCCTACTTTTTGATGCCAACCTCAAATTATTCCCAGGAAAACTCAGATCAAAATGAATTGGACCATACCTTGTTTGATGAATCTTTGGAAATGGAGCTATCGAAATCAGTCAACTCAGCCACGATTCAGAAACTTTTGTCGTGAACGGTCAGAGACTCAAATCGTTCATTGAACTCACTGATACAAACTTGGCTGAGGTATCTTTTATCCTCCATTCTTTCTGAGCTCATTGCGCCAGGCTGATGGCGTTAAACTCAGCACTTAACAGGAGGCAACCCGTCATTTTGAAAAACCTAAAACCCTTCCTAACACATCTTATGCTGAACTCATATTGCACTTTAGGGTTCATCCATTAGAATAACCGAATCCACCTCTGGTACCTGTACCTGAGCTTGAAATCATCCGCAACAGTCACCCCAACCCATTCTCCCACCCAACACTTGTTCTAATGAATAATCTAAGCTGATTCGAACCCACCTAATTTACAATGAGGACATTGCAAATCATAGGCATGGGGAGGTATTAAAGTACAAAACGGTATGAAAATTACTTCACAAGAAAGGGTTTCATAAAAAAAATCATATTCCAAAAAAATCAAAAAAATAAAGGAGATGGGAGGAAATTTTGATGGCATATCATTTTTGAGGAGAAAAAGGGGAGGAGATAAAAATTTCAAAAAGGAGCATAATTTGAAAAGAAAAGAAAAAGAGATAGTCATTAGTAAAAGATTAAGGAATTGACTTAGTTCTAAACCAAATCAAAAGAAAGAAAATGAAAGACAAAAAGTATTAAAGAAACAAAAAGAGATTAGTATGAATGTTGATCTTAGGCCTCTTGGGCCGCAATCCTAGGCCTAAAAATTCAAGTATCTGCTAAGATATGGATAATCCTCAAGAGGTTGGGGAAAATGTGAAGCTTAAGTATTAGGTCTAAGGCTTAGAGATTATTCAACCTCATTAACTGACCTCTGGTTTGTGGGACTTGGTAACCTATGCACCCCAATCAACACACAGTCTTCTTCAGTGCACGTAAGTATCAAAATCATGCAAATGCGTTAAACCTGTTATGAAAAAAGTTACCTAGATTAGGATCGACTGATCAACACAAGTTGATTTGGACAAGTTCCTGACACAGAGTGACGGGAAATTTCCCACGAAGATGCGCAATAACATATCGTCTCCTCGATGCTTGTCTCCCATGATATCTAAATATCCTACTGGGGGCATGTAAGCAGCTTGTGCTGGTTCAGATGCCATGGGCAGCATTATCACGAAATGTTGACTGCCAAGGTCTGGATTTAGCTACAGAACGCCATGGATGGGAATATCTCGAAATCTCGAAAGTCAGGGTTCTAGGGGTTGCCATGGGTGGTGCTATCTCTAAGCATCGATTGCCAGGGACCTTGCGAGGATTGATGTTGGGAACTAGGAATCCAATACAGACCATGTTGTAAGGCTAATCCAAAGCTAGAAATAAAAATAAAAGAGAGAGAAAACTCTCCAAAAATAAAGAAAAGTTCTGCTGTCTCTCTTACAAAAATGCACTGCAAACTGAACTTGGGCTAAAACATGATATAAGAATGGGTGCTTTAACCGCAGAGTTCAATGAACCTTAGGTTAGTTCCTGTAGGCCTTAGAAACCTTTGTAGGAGACTGAGGCTAGAGTTGGTCAGGTCCAAATCTTGGTTGGTACTTGAGTACCTCTAGGCCTACTATTGGCATTCTAACCTAATCTACAAACAAGCACACATTAGAGTTTTAAGCATCAAAAGGCATATGGTCTAGGATCAAAGTTAATACCTTGAAATTTCTCTAAGGGACTAGCAAAAGCTAGGCATGGGGGTATGATGGGAACACCATCATGAGCCATAATTAGCTTGTTTTGATTCAATTAAGTCAGTAAATGCTCCTACATGACTGCCATAGAGTCACTGTTCACTGCATAGTCATTCTAAAGGAAAAAACTAGATACTAGGGTTAAAACTGTAATTATACCATCATATCATGAATACAGTACAACCACGGGTTTTCCTATGGGTTAATTGAGGGCCAAATGATCTTAAAAGGATAACAAGTGGGATAGAACAGACAGAAAAGGGTTTGCATGTGTTCTGAGAATTAAGTGACTTTTGAAACCCTAAAAACAGACCTGCTTAATTAGCTGATGTTCTGGTGAAGATAAAATTCATCTAAACCTTCTAAAATTCATAGAAAAATATTCTCTAGAGTTTGGAACCTTCAATTTGACCATTAGAACCCATTTTGACCCAGAACAGAATCTCAGACAGACATTTACCCTAATTTAGGTTTTTGCATAAATTACCTAGTCAAACGTGGTCAAAACTACAATCCAACTTCACCATTGGATTCCTTAGGTTCAAATTAGGTTTGTACCAAAATTTGGACTTAAGATGAGTTTGTCTTGACCTTGTTTGCAACTTGGTCCTGTCTGATTACATTTATGTACTTAACTTTCAAAATCTTTTCAAACAGACCCCTAACTTTGTCGTCATTCTAACAAAAAGGTTCCTGCCTCCATTAAACCTATTCCTACTTGCTCTGGCGACCTTGATTTGGAAAGAACTCGATTTCTTGACGAATCCCTTTCAAATTTGAAAGGAAAGTTTGTCAAGAAATTCCCTTCCTTTAGAACTAAATCCTACGCCCTAAAACTTACCCAATCTCTCATGTGAACACATGAGAGATTTGGGTATCAAGGAATTACCCAACTCCGGCAAGCTTTCCAGCCCAAAACTTCCTCTTAAGGTCTATAAAAGAACCTCCTGATCAGACCATTCTCCCTACTCTCGAAATCGACCAAGATTCCAAAGTAATTCCTCTCTCTTTCTCTCTCGGCCAAAAGCTCCTCAATGTCCGGTGCGCCCCTCTGTCCATCTTTGTCCTTCGTTTGCAATACCAGTAGTGATGTCATCCTCCTCGTTTCTTCCTACGTCGAGCCGTACTAGCCGATGCCCTAATCTTCTTCCTCGTTGTCTCCCTCTCTCCGGAGTTGTTCTCTTCGGCACCGACAACACCACAACCGGTGCCTTCTCCTCCCCACTTCGTCCGTTAGTACATTCAACGGATCCCTAAACTCTTCCTCATCACACCAATATTTTCGACACACCGTTTCAACCTCGACCACGCCTTTGCTACTCCGTCTTCCACCGCTCCGGCCACACCTCAGCGAGGTACATCTCACTCCGCACACCACCAAACCCCTCGCCAACTACCTCAAAACCTCCGCCACACCTCTTCGCTCATTTCCCCTGTCCTATTTCACCCTATTGCCGCCTCCAACGCTCCACTAAACAAACCCACTTCCGTTCATCTCCTCCATCACTGACTACCCCCCACACGCCCTCTCACGCCACAAGACCATCACCCACACATTCGCCATGGTTTGATGAAGGTCCTAAGTGAGCTTAATTGGGTTTCTAGGCTGTATTTTTGCTTTCAGGTTCTCACCGTCCATTGCCGCCACTGCCTCTATCTATGACCATGAACGCAGTTCTCTAGCCACAATCCCTCAATTCCACTTCCAGGTTGTGCGCATCACCCCTAGGACCCTTCCCAGGTCCTTCAATCAAAGACCCAGAAGTGGCAGCTCACCTAATTGGGAAAGCATCAGACGCTGTTATTGTGTGAAGAAAAGTGATGTGGGATAGTCACACATCATGAGTAGAAAAGGCATCCAAGGCGTATAAATGGAAAAAGTGAAAGAAGCTTTCCACCTCCAAACATGGGGTGAGGTCCCTCTCCCGCATTACCTCGTTTGTGACCTCTGCCCGCGGACCTGGCCTGACCCGTTAACCCACCTAAGCCTACACTCCTTGGCTGCGATCACGCCCACACCCCTAGACCCAGGTGCGCTAAGTCCGATAACCTGATTACCCTTGAGGCTATGGGAGAGCAGATCCTAAAGAGAGAAAGAGAGAAGGAGAGCCTGCATCGGTAAGGGAGTGTTTTTCTCTTGGTGATATCCAGCTAACACTTTGCCGAATTCAGAAGCTTCCCCTGCTATGTGAAGAAAGCTAGAGAAAGAAGAAGGGCTGAAGGAAGAAGAAGAGAGGCAAAGAAGAGAGAGAAAGGAAGAAGAAGAGAGGCAGAGAAGAGAAAGAGTAAAGATGAGGAAGAATAATGAGGCTTAAGTAGTTTAAGCTGTCTGATTAGTAAATCAGACGATTGGTTTGATTGCATTTCATACATATATGCATTGAGTTCATTAGCTATCATTGTAAGGAGTATTTGGTGATCTAAATCACCATTTTACTCCATTATTTTTGCAGTCTGACACTCGATGCTAGTGCTACTTTATTCTAAAATAGTTTTAGTTTACAATTTCATAGCTTCCTTGTTTTAAATTGCAATTTTGAGAACTGAATTCATATTGCTCCCTGTGTTCGACTTCGAAACATTTTCGAGTAATAAAATTATTTGTTTGAGCGCTATTTTGGCTATACTGCAATGTGATAATTTTAAAACACCGATTTAGTGCTCGAACAGAAACCCAAACCTATGGCACTTGAGGAAGATTTAGTAAAGCTCTTTGAACAAATCCAAATAAACATCCCCTTGATGGATGCAATCCACCACATACAGGCTTACGCATGATTTCTAATGGACTTACGTACACCAATGCGTAAGCTGTAGAATAAAGACGGGAGTCTGATTGTGTTATCTGAGCAAGCCAGCTCTATCATCCTGAGCAAACTCCCACAAACAGTGAAAGATCTTGGTACCCGTTTGATCTCCTATAAGATTGGCAACCTAGAATTTGATGAAGCTTTATTGGATTTACTAGCCTCCATAAATCTGATCCCTACATCCCTACTAGATCATTTTGAGGAAACCGAGCTCAAATCGATTGAGGTGACCCTATAGCTGGTTGACAGATCAATTAATTCAACAAGAGGAGTTCTCGAGGATGTTCTAGTTAGGATATGAGATTTCTACTTCCCATTGGACTTCATTGTAGTAGACATGGATACTCTTGAAAATCTGAGAGACACATCGATCATCTTAGGGAGACCTTTCCTAGCCATATCTAAGGCAAACATCAATTCTGAAGAGGGCCAGATCGAGTTGAAATTTAGGAATAAGACATTGAGGATTGACATCTTTAAGGCCCAGAAAGGAATAAACTGTGGGGCAACCGTGGAAGTTTGCGACATAGTTCCTTGGTTGAGGACCTGATTACAGAGGAAAACCTAATTCTCCCAGAGCCTCAACTAGAAGAATATTTTGACCCATAGATCGAGAATCCCAAATTTGAATCGGACCTACTGATAACTCTACATTCAATGAAGATAATTCCATCAACCAAGGTTTATCTTAAGGATATATGTACATTAATAACACACCATAATGGGCATGGGAGCACTACATGCATCGCAAATTAAGATTGCCTATAAATCAATGTTTAATGGCCATCTATATAAGTTCATGTTGAAACAGGCCTCAGATGAGCAATCGGACTGCACGGATGGATTCAGATCAACGAATGGAGTCCAACAGACCCAAAATCACTTAAATCCAACATCCGGAGCTCCCTCAACTAGCCCAAGAAACTCTAGTTGTTGATCTATTGATCAACGACCCATAATGCGCCACGTGGCACTCGCCTACCCGCATCCACCACCTCTCTTCATCACTTGTAGGAGCAACCATGGTCGTCTGATCTTCCATCGAACGACTGAGGATTCGCAAAAAACGCAACCATCTTGCGACGCTGGCGCAACGGTTAGCTCCTCAAATCCACGCACGAAGACGCACATTCAAGCCAGGGCAATGCTCCAATCGGTAGCGGAGGTGCGCACAAGGGAAATTTTGCCATAGATGTTGGCGTAGATGGTGCGGATGGCAGCTACGTAACGCTCTCGGATGCGCACCATCCCCCACACGTGCTCAAGGCACGATTCAAGGCAGCGCTCAAGGCGCGATTCCAGCCGTTTGATCTTCAATCGAATGGCCCATACTATGCACCCAAGTGAAGATGTGCACGATCCACAGCGCACACCCACGAGAGCTCTCGACCATTTGATCTTTGATCAGACGGCCCCATGTTGCGCGTACGTGGATCACGCGGAGGGAAGAAGCACTTGTGCGCCTTTGGACCTGTGGGTGGAGGGGCTTCATTGACACTTATGGAATGGGTTTAGCAACGTCCCGAACGTCACTAAAACCGTTAGTTTGGAAACCCCTTCTTCTCTATATAAACCTCCTCAACTACCCCATTCAAGGCATTGAATTCACACACACCATGCAACACTAGCCCTCTCCACGCCCCACCAAACACTCCATAACCACCCCAAAGTTGTCAAGCTGCCGATGGAGCCCCCCTCCACCGCCGTGGTTGCCTTGCCTCCTCCTCACACTCTCTTTACTTTAGTTTTATGTTGCACTTGTTTAAGCTTTCATCTATTGCTATAGTTCTAAACAAACTCTAATCGCATGCTATATTTGATGATGTTTCATATATCATAGCTCACATCCTCTTAGAATTATTGTCATGTTTTAAACACGATCTCTAACCCAACTCTCTTTCTCTCTC
This sequence comes from Thalassia testudinum, assembly GCA_037157565.1. NCBI lineage: Eukaryota > Viridiplantae > Streptophyta > Magnoliopsida > Alismatales > Hydrocharitaceae > Thalassia > Thalassia testudinum. The sequence continues at coordinate 120,375,731 of JAZHRO010000014.1, read as the reverse complement.
TCATTTTCTCTCAAGCAAGCAAACCAAACATTCCTGTGACAACTAAAGCAACAAACTAATCCGATTTCATGCCTCCTCATGTTCGACACTTGGACTCACCAAATCCACATCATAAATTAAAATCGACGTCGCGAACGCATACTACAATGGCATAATTAAACAAATGCGTTCCACGCACGTCAGTTTTTTGGCGCCGTTGCCAGGGACATCTTCTAACTCATTTTGCTCTCTCTACTTGATTCATTGCAAGAGCTCAATGCTTGGGCGATGGAGGAGCACGATCCAAGACAGTGGACCGAGAGTGAAGTGCTGTGAAGATGGTTGTGAGTATTACTCCACCCATTAATTGTTTGCTTTCCTAAAAAAATACAAAAAAAATAAAAAAATAAAAAATTAGCATGGTGAATGGCTACTTGACCCACATTCCAAACTCATCACACAACCAAAAAAATACACTCTAATGTTCTCGAAGAGATAATCTTTTTGGAGTGTTCTTCTTTCTTTTGAGTGGTGTTTGTGAAGCCACCATGACTTGACTTGGGCCGCACCACTCACCATAATTAAAATCAACTCACCTAGTAGAATTGCGTGAACACTAGGGTGAATACACTAGGGTTGTTTTTCTAAGGCCACATCATTCTAAAGGAAATTGACTTTCGCTCGTTGTGTGCAAAACCTTGTGTGCCCACTTGAACCTTGTTTGAAAACATTAAGGAACTTCAACCCTAAAAAGCATTAAAGCAAGGACAAATCATTAAAAGACACCACATCCTAAAATCCTTGCTTGAGAATCATGTTTTGTTAAGTGCACACACACACTCAAATCGATTAACTAAGTGGCACAACCCCAAACAATGCCTCATCACATATCTTGAGAACAAGCACTAGCCTAGCCTCTCATTAAAATGGAGTAGATGTGCCCTAGGCAGGACTAGTCTAAGTCTTGAAGGTGTGATTAGGTTTGCTAGCCACTTGGCCTTCATTCCCTTTGTAGAATCTGGTGTCTAGGCTACGGGGAAGTGTCAAACGACCGTGGTTGTGGGGTCTACGGAACTGGCAGTGAAAGCCAAAGGAAGAACCTTCCCTTCAATCCCCTCGTAATCAATTTGGCCAGATTAACATCGGGAAGGGTGGTTAAGTGCTTATAGATCTGATCATTCCCTTTGAGGCTTCTAGGTCACCTAGGGTATATATTATAAGGACTAGACTTGCTTTCTTGTTTATGCACACACTTCTCACACCAGTCTCTCTTTGTATCCCTCCCCGTTCTTCTCTAGTGTATGCACAGGAGACGATCTCTTCATCTTGAGTTATTTATTTTAAATAGGGAAATCAGGAGAAGACTTGATTTTACAAGGGAAATGTCTGAACCAAGAATTGATGAGATCGTGGATCAACCCCAACCCAATGCTATGGCCATCATTCAGACCCAAATCTCAGCCAACCACTAGCTTCAACAATAACAGATCCAAACCATCATACAAGCCATACACCGATTGCAAAACCCTCAAGGGCAACCCCCATTGAACCCACCTAACCCACCACAACCTCCTAAGGGCCAACCTAGGCCTCTTCGTGATTTTTATGATCCGTCTGGCATCCGGATTGAGCCACATCTTAGGGTTTCCAAAGGGGGAGATGATTTTGAGCTGAAACCTAATTTCTTGAGCTTAATTCAGAGTCACTTTCATGGGAGCACAAATGAGTACCCCTTCCAACACCTTAAGGACCTAGACTGGATCACCCGAACTGTAAAACCCAGGAACATCAGCTTGGACATTGTTTTGATTAAGATGTTCCCTTTCTCCCTAAAAGACAAAGCATCTCACTAGCTTAGAACCTTAGGAAGACCCATCTCCACCTGGGAAAAATTGAGGCATGCATTCTTGAAGAAAATTTTCCCTATAGATAAAACCAATAACCTCAGAAGAGCCATTACCACATTTACACTAAACGGTGGGGAACAATTCCATGAGGCATGGGAAAGATTTAAAGAATTATTGAGGAAATGCCCACACCATGAGGTTCCAAGGTGCCAATTGGCCTAGATCTTCTACTATGGTTTGGACAGCAACTTGAGGAACTTTATTGTTGCCTCATGTGGAGGCAACTTTTTAAACAAAGATGAGGAGAGCGCGTTCAAACTCTTTGAGTCCATGAGTGAGGATTTGCTCAATAATGCCTCCATGACCTAGTTCAATCGATCCAGTCAACCCCGTGGTGGGATCTATGAAGTGCAAGCCAATTTTGGAACTATTGGCATGGACATTATAGCCAAAAAATTGGATCAAAAAGATTGATGAGTTGTTGAACCAAACAAAAAACTCGCTGACCCTCTCCCTAGCAAAGGGAGCTCATAATGTAGATTTGGTGTAGCCAATGAACCAAATACACCTAGAACAACCCCTGACCATGTTCCAGGGAGGGACCTTTGCTCCCTCAAACCTTGATTACTCTCTCCCCTCCCCCTCGGCACCTTCTATATTTGAAGATGTCCAGGCCATCCAAGGTTACTCCAAACCTGACCCCTTCTCCAACACCTACAACGTCGGATGGCATAATCACCCAAATTTTGCCTGGATGAACCAAAAATCAAACCAATTGCAGAACCAACCTAGGCCAAACCCCCCTCCTATTAGCAAGGTCCATCGATTAGACTACACTATAATCAGAATAGGGCAGCACCTCCCCCACAAAACCAAATGGAAACGCTGATAAAAATGATGGCTGGTATGAATCAGAAACATCAGGAGGAAATAGCATTAGTGAAGGGACAGTTGAGCCAACTATTGGATTGCAAACAACAGCGATCCCTTCATTCTTAGCCACAACCGAACCTGTGAAATGTGATCAACAAAGGCCCCAATTCTCAAGGGTTCCAAGCCAATCCTGGGCATGCCCACATGGTCCAGCAAGCCCCACAAACACCCCTTGGGTTTGGTGCTTCTTCTTGCTCTTCTTCTCAAGGATCTACCCATGGTCCCAAAACCTTAGCTAATGCGGTTACCTTGAGAAGCAGCACTAAAACCCAGGACCCCAAATGGTTCACCCCTCCCGTGACCTCACTTCCTGAGATACCCAATTCTGACGATGAGCGGGAGGAACCCAAGGACCTGGAGACTGACCCGATTCAAACCTAAACACCATACCCTGAGGCCTTGGAGAAAAGGAAGAAAAAGAAAGCTATAGTTGAGAATGAGGAGCTGTTGAAGATTTTCAAACAAGTCTAGATTAATATTTCGCTACTCGAAATAATCAAGCATATCCTGGCTTACGCTAAGTTCTTGAAGGATGTCTATACGCCGAAGCGTAAGTCGAGAACCCAAGCACCTAGGGAGGTAGTGCTCTCAGAACAAGCTAGTTTAGTGATATTAAGCAGCTTGCCTCCTAAACGAACTAACCCAGGAGTGCCCCTGATTTCTTGTAATATCAAGGACATGACATTTGATACAGCACTCTTGGACTTAGTGCCTCAATCAACCTAATCCCGACTGCCCTTTATTACCAATTTGGATTTAGGGAATTGAAACCCACACCTGTGACTATCCAATTGGCTGATAGATCTGTGAAAACCCTGAAGGGGGTAGTCGAGGGCGTAATTGTTCAAGTCAAGGACTTCTACTTCCCGGTCGTCTTTTTGGTCCTCTACATGGAAGTCCCAAAATAGCTACAAAACACACCCATCATCCTAGGCTGACCGTTTTGTTGGTGCTAGAGCACCACGATCGTTTATTTTGATGATAACAAAACACGTGTCGTTTAACATTTGCTTTTGAGTCCTAGTTTTCAGGTCAAATTGCAAATGGAGACTGGTGTTTAGACGGAGTTCTAGCTCGCATCCATGGCAGAATGGAGGAGCTGGACAGAGGCGGAGGAGCTTCGCGAGGAGCGAAAGCTTGAAGATGGAAGGACAAGAAGACTAGGATAGATTTATGTTTATCTTTTTCTATGTACTTTTGTCTTTATATCCTTGCTGTTTTTGTTTCTTAGAATATCTGTTAAAGAGCCTCAAGAGATCCTTAAAGTAGTCCTAGGAACACCTGCACTACCCTAGGATACTTAGGTTTTCCATAGAAAACTTAGAAAACCAAAATAGGGATCAGACAGTCTTTTCAGACATCTAATAAAAACTTTTAAGACGTTTGATTGTTGACTCAGACGTTCGATTATTTAGGCTGGACTTAGTCCTGTCTGATGAAAATAGATGTCCAGACCTTAGTCCAGACGTCTTAAGAGACGTTTGATGCCTTTGCCAGACGTCTAATTAGTGGACCGTTAGCTTCCTTAGCAAACATTGAGGAAATGACCGTTAGCCTCGTATTAGACATCCATAGAGGACACCAGACGTTTGATACATGACCGTTTTGCCTCGACCGACCTAAAATCTTCCTTCAGAGATTTTATAGCCGTTAGACTCATTGGGAATCCATTTCCAAAGAACAAATAGGTTTCCAGACATCCAGACCTTGTGCTAGATGTCCTGTGTGTCGTCTGATGGACTTTCACTAGAACCTTGTTTAGGTCTGATTCAAGTAAGGAAGGAAACTTGCCTAAAATCAGACGTCTAACTTAGTTCCCAGATGTCTTAAATGGGTTTTCTAGACGTTTGATGCCAGGACCAGACGTTTGATGACTCTGTTAGAATCATGGTTAATTCTGACTACGGCCTGATTCTCTTTGGCTTTGCACCCAACAGCTATGGAAGCCTTCTAAGGCCTTCCAAAGCCTTTCTAGGGCCTTTACAAATAGAGGAGGACCGTTGGCTTGTAAGATACACCAAGACACACTAAGCAAACCACTTTCCACATCTCTTGTGTCAAAAAGAAGTAGAAGATCAAATAGAAGAAGCTTTAGCTCTACAAGCACTCTCTTCACCTAAGAGCTTCATCCTGCTGTGCACTCGCTCTCCCGCCGACGTTACGAGAGCGCTGTTATGCCAAAGCGTGGTTCACGCATTCTCATTGTCACATCGACGCACTTCCACCAAAGGGAAGTTTCCTAACTCCTATAGAAGCTCGGATTAAATATTTAAGGCTCTATAGGATTATTGTACTTTATATTGTCTTTGGTTGGGTACTCGCTTTGCGAATTCCCATCTCCTTCACGGGACAAATTCCTTCTTGTGAAGAGAAGGGGCTTTGAGGAACATTGCCCTCAGTTTAAGTAGTGTGGTTGTAATTGAGGTTCGGTCACTCTCATTCAAGTGACTGGGTTTAGTGGATTTGATCGACTAGGTCGATCGGGAAATCCTAACTTGAGAGGGTTAGGTGGTGGTTTTCACCCGGTTTGGGTTTCCACCTAAAAATACTTGTGCCTATTGTGTGATTGCTTGATTTTGTGAGATTGTCTATTTTTATTCCACACTTTATTACGTCACGCATATCTCACCCCCTCCAACTAGGGAATTAGAATTGGTATTAGAGCAGGTTTTGCATTTTCGGCATTACACACCAGCGAAGATCTGATGGAGGGAAGCGTCACTGCCACTAGAATCATTGAGGGACAGTCCACCGTTCGATCTCCTTTCTTCGATGGAAGCAACTATGGCTACTGGAAGTTACGGATGAAGATGTGGCTTCAAGCCACCGACTTTGCTTTATGGGAACATTGTGAAACCCCAAATGAAGTCCCGAAGAAACTAGAGAGAGGCTATTCGCAGCAACAGACCCGCGAGCTTTCCCTCAATGCGAAAGCTATGAACGCGTTGTACTGCGTCCTTAGCCCGGAGGAGTTCAACAGAATATCTTAGTGCGCCACTGCATATGAGGTATGGCACACTCTAGAAGTTACACACGAAGGTACAACTAAGGTAAAGACTTCTAAAATAAATTTACTTTCTGAAGAATTTGAATATTTTTCTATAAAGTCTAATGAATCTCTAAGTGAGATGAACACTAGGTTCACTCTCATTGTAAATTACTTAAAAGCTTTAGGTAAGACCTTCATCAAAGGAGAGCTTCAAGGAAAACTACTCCGTTCCCTTTGATTGGAATGGGAGTAAAAGGTCACCGCCATCGAGGAGGCAAACGAAGTAGAGGAGCTCAATATGGAGGATCTCCTAGGCAACCTAATGGCCTATGAGACAAAGTTAAAGCAAAAAAAGAATGATACACTGGAGCCTAAACCAAAGAAGACCCTCACATTCAGAGCCGCATCAGATAGTGAGGTAAGTTCTGATGATGAAGACTTTAAAATTTTACTTAAGAAATTTTCCAAGTTTGTAGGGAGTCAAAGAAAGAAAAGGAGAAGTCTAAGAAGAAGGCGTTCCAAGCAACCTGGGATGACACGTGCTCAGAGGAAGAAGAGCAGAACCCCGAGGAAGAAATCGCCTGCATGGGCTTCATGGCCATAGGAAGTGATATCGATAGCAACAACAGCGATAATGAGGTAAATCACGATTTACAAGATGCTTTCGATGAACTATTTGGGCTTAGTAAATCACATAAGGAAGAAAATAAAATTATTAAAAAGAACCTTGGTTTTCTTAAAAATGAAAATGAAAGGTTAGAAAAATAACTTAAGGATCTAGAAGCTAGTCCTAAAAATGATAACTTATTGTAAGAAAATCATAACCTTATCGATGAAAATAATAAGTTGATTGAGGAAAACACTAGTTTAAAAATTGAAAATTCTAGCTTAAAAACCAAGATGCATGCTATTGAAGGTGAATTTGCATGTCTTAGGGAGAAATCAAATAATTTGATAAATAAGGTAGATAACTTATATAGCCCTAAGGTTGAGAAAGGATCTCCGTCAAGGAGACCCGCTAACAAATCTGGATCCAAGCTCACTTGGATACTGAAGAAAGAATTAGAATTTTGTTTTGTAGGTTTCAAGGGTGACTATAATACAAGAGATTGGACCTACAAGCTCAAGAACTGTCAACTCGAGTTGGGAGGACCAAAGAGTAGACTAAGGAGAAGGACAAGAAGACCGACAAGATGACGAACAACCGAACAACCCGCCGCACGTCGACTGCCAGACTGGAGACCGACGCCGATGCCTGGGCCTCCAAACTACGGATGGGAGCCCCATCCAATATGGCATCCACCACCTCCATTTAGGCCATTCTATTGGCCATGGTAGGTGAGGTAACCCTTAACCCTATCTTTTTATCATTAGCATATAGATAGGGGGAGTTAAAATTATGAGCTATGTGTCAATCATTAAGGGGTAGATCTTGTTAGCTATATTTCCTTTAGAAAGGGGGAGAAAAATAATTGCTATCTTGTTGTTACAAAGAGGGGGAGGACATTACTCTTGTTAAAAGAAATTCAACCCAATTATAGAAGAGCATGTTTTAGAGGGGAGATATAGGATATTTAAAATTGATAAAAACCTTTTTGTTAATGTCAAAAAGGGGGAGGATTTTATGCACTATTATTTTTGGTTTTGTCATCATCAAAAATGGGGAGATTGTTGGTGCTAGAGCACCACGATCATTTATCTTGATGATAACAAAACACGTGCCTTTTAACATTTGCTTTTGAGTCCTAGTTTTTAGGTCAAATTGCAAATGAGGACAGGTGTTTAGACGAAGTTCTAGCTCGCATTGATGGCGAATTGGAGGAGCTAGACAAAGGCAGAGGAGCTTCGCAAGGAGCGAAAGCTTGAAGATGGAAGGACAAGAAGAATATGATAGATTTCTGTTTATCTTTTTCTATGTACTTTTGTCTTTATATCCTTGCTCTTTTTGTTTCTTAGAATATCTGTTAAAGAGCTTCAAGAGATCCTTAAAGTAGTCCTAGGAACACCTGCACTACCCTAGGATACTTAGGTTTTCTATAGAGAACTTAGAAAACCAAAATAGGGATCAGATAGCCTTTCTAGACGTCTAATATGAATTTCAGACATCAGATAAAAACTTTTAAGATGTCTGACTATTGACTCAGACGTCTGATTATTTAGGCTGGACTTAGTTCTATCTGATGAAATCAGATGTCCAGACTTTAGTCCAGACGTCTTAAGAGACATCTGATGCCTTTGCCAGACGTCCAATTAATGGACTATTGGCTTCCCTAGAAAACATTGAGGAAATGACCGTTAGCCTCGTATCAGATGTCCGTAGAGGACCCCAGACGTTTGATACATGACCGTTTTGCCTCGACTAACCCAAAATGTTCCTTCAGAGTTTTTATAGCCGTTAGACTCATTGGGAATCCATTTCCAGAGAACAAATAGGTTTCCATACGTCATGTGTGTCGTTTGATGGACTTTCACTAGAACCCTGTTTAGGTCTGATTCAAGTCAGGAAGGAAACCCGCCTAAAATTAGATATCTGACTTAGTTCCCAGACGTCTTAAGCGGGTTTTCCAGACGTTTGATGCTAGGACCAGATGTCTGATGACCCCTTCAGAATCATGATTAATTCTGACTACGACTTAATTCTCTTTGGCTTTCACCCAACGGCTATGGAAGCCTTCCAAGGCCTTTCAAAGCCTTCCTAGGGCCTCTATAAATAGAGGAGGACCCCTTGGCTTGTAAGACACAACAAGACACACTAAGAAAATCACTTTCCACATCTCTTGTGTCAAAAAGAAGTGGAAGATCAAATAGAAGAAGCTCTAGCTCTACAAGCACTCTCTTCACGTAAGAGCTTCATCTTGCTATGCACCCGCTCTCCCGCCAACGTTACGAGAGCACTATTATGCCAAAGCATGGTTCAAGCATTCGCGTCGTCAAGCTGATGCACTTCCACCAAAGGGAAGTTTCCTAACTCCTATAGAAGCTAGGATTAAATATTTGAGGCTCTATAGGATTATTGTACTTTATATTGTCTTTGGTTGGGTACTCACTTTGCAAATTCCCGTCTCCTGCACGAAACTAAGTCCTTCTTGTGAAGAGAAGGGGCATTGAGGAACACTACCCTCAGTCTAAGTAGTGTGGTTGTAATTGAGGTTCAGTCACCTTCGTTCAAGTGACTAGGTTTAGTGGATTTGATCTACTAGGTCGATCAAGAAATCCTAACTCGAGCGGGTTAGGTGGTGGTTTTCACCTAGTTTGGGTTTCCACCTAAAAATAATTGTGCCTATTGTGTGATTGCTTAATTTTGTGAACTTGTCTATTTTTATTCCGCACATTATTATGTCACGCATATCTCACCCCCTCCAACCAGGGAATTACACCTTCTTAGCTACGGCTAAGGCGAACATTGATTGCGAAATGGGATGCATGGAAATCACTTTTGGAGACAAGAAGATGCAATTGGATATCTTTAGGGCAGCTAAGTCTTTTGATTGTGGCTGGGTTGAGGAGCACGATCCTGTGGAACCTCTAGTTGAAGAATACCTCACTCTTAGCTCTTTAGCAGACCATCTGACTCAACCAGTTGATGACTACCTTGACCCACTCTAGCCTATGGAGGTTGACCTGTGTAGAGCTTATTACCTTCAGCAACCTCTATTCGAGAAGATTGATGTTGATCAACTCCCACCCTTCCCTTATCCATCAAATGTTGTCCCACCTACACCCGAACTAAAGCCTTTTCCCAATAATCTCAAGTATGTCTTCCTAGGACCTGACCAGACCTTCCCTGTGATTATCAATGCCCATTTAACTAGAGATCAAGAACTTAGGTTGACTGCAACCCTCTTTGAACATCAGGCAGCCATTGGGTGGACAATTTCTGACTTAAGGGGAATTAGCCCTACCTATTGCACTCACAAGATCTATTTAGAAGATAGGGCTTGACCTACTCACCAGATGTAGAGGCGATTGAACCAGAATATGCGAGAGGTTGTTAAAAAAGAAATAATCAAATGGCTAGACACAGACATCATTTACCCAATTTCTGATTGCCCCTGGGTGAGCCCCACTCAAGTGGTACCTAAGAAAGTCGGGCTCACAGTGGTCACCAATGACCAAGGCAAATCCATCCCCACCTGCACCGCTATCACATGGCCAGTATGCATCGACTATAGGAAGCTTAAAGAGGCCACCAAGAGAGATCATTTCCCTCTGCCATTCATTGACCAGATTCTCGAGAGATTGGTAGGGCAGAAATATTTTTGCTTCCTAGATGGATATTCAGGATACAACCAAGTTGCTATTGCACCAGAGGATCAAGAGAAGACCACATTCACTTGCTCGTATGGCATGTTCACATTCCGTCGTATGCTATTCAGGTTATACAACGCACCCGTGACCTTTCAGCGTTACATGCTAGCCATTTTTTCAGAGATGGTGGGTGAATACCTAGAGGTCTTTATGGATGATTTCTCCATGTTCGAGAACTCATTTGACCATTGTCTTAGCAACTTGGAGAATATCTTGAAGTGATGTATCGAGGTCAACTTGCTTTTAAGCTAGGAAAAGAGCCATTTCATGGTTCAGGAAGGGATTGTCTTCGGTCACATTGTCTTGCATAGGGGCAACGAAGTGAATCGAGCTAAGGTTGATTTAATTTCCAAACTTCCACCCCCTAGCTCGGTCAAGCAAATTCGATCTTTCCTAGGACATGTTGGCTTCTATAGAAGGTTCATTAAGGATTTTTCCAAACTTTCTAAGCCCTTGACTGACCTTCTAGCCAACGGCGCCCTTTTTCACATGACACCTGATTGCATCAAGGCTTACAACACCCTTAGGGAAATAGTCTCCACTGCTCCTATTTTACAACCCCCAGATTGGTCCTAGGACTCTAAGATAATGTGCGATGCATCAGATTTTGCCATCGGTGTAGTCCTAGGACAAAGAAGAGAGAAGAAACCCGTGGTGATCCACTACACGAGCAAAACGTTGGATGAGGCTCAATGGAATTACACCATCATAGAAAAAGAACTACTCACCGTAGTCTTTCGGTTAGAAAAGTTTCGATCATACCTTCTGGGATACCACATGACGGTTTACATCAACCACTTGGCCATCTAGAATTTGTTGGCCAAAAAGGACGCTAAACCTAGGCTCATCTGATGGATCCTACTCTTGCAGGAATTTGACCTAGAAATAAGCAACAAAGCTGATTCCAAGAACGTCGTAGCCGATCACCTATCCAAACTTCATCCGAACCACATCGGACCCTCATTACCCTTGACAGACACCTTCCCTGATGAACAACTTCTAATCGTGCAAGGAAGAAAGCTACCCTGATATGTAGACTTAGTCAACTATCTGGTGGTAGGATAGACTTCGCACGGCTAGTCAAGACAGTGACGGGATAAGTTCTTCGCTGAAGCCAAACATTATTTCTGGGATGATCCTATGCTATTTAGACTCTGTGTTGACCAGATCATTAGGAGGTGTATTCCTAAAGAGGAAGTCCAAAGTGTGCTATCCTTTTGTCACACCAAGCCTGTGGTGGCCACTTCTCTGGGAAGCAAATGGCTGCAAAGGTTTTGCAGTCCTGATTTCACTGGCCATCCTTATTCAAGGATGCACACAGCTTCGCTAAGACTTGCTCTCGGTGCCAGACATTAGGGACTATGACTAGAAAGGATATGATGCCCCTCCAACCCATTCTGATTGTCAAAATTTTTGATGTTTGGGGCATCGATTTTATGGGTCCCTTCCCACCATCCAATGGCTACAAGTACATATTAGTCTTAATGGACTGTCTCAAAATGGATCAAAGCCGTAGCCACCCAAAGATGTGATCATAAGGCTATCATGGACTTTGTTACGCAAAACATCTTCTCTCAGTTTGGGATACCAAAAGCCATGATCAGTGATGGTGGGAGTCACTTTATTCATGCCCAATTCCGTGCCTTACTTAGAAACTATAGGGTTACTCACCGCATTGACACCCCGTATCACACGCAAAAAATAGGTAGACTGAGGTCTGTAATAGACAAATTAAGAATATTCTGCAAAATACTATGAGACCTGACCAGAACAATTGCTCCATACGATTGGATGATGCCCTTTGAGCATACAGGATCACTTGTAAGACCCCAATAGGCATGTCGCCTTATCGATTGGTCTTTGGCAAGGCTTGCCACCTTCCGGTCGAGTTGGAACATTGGGCATACTGGGTGTGAAGCAATGCAATATGGATACCCAGTTGGCTGAAGCTTAAAGGACACTCCAACTCTTCGAGCTCAAGGAAAACTATCCGGACGCCTATGAGAGCAATCGACTTTACAAAGAAAAGATGAAAGCTGTCCACAACAGACACGTTCATAGGAAAACCTTTGAGCCCAATCAACAAGTCTGGCTTTTTGATGCAAGACTTAAACTTGTCCCTGGGAAGCTGAGATCAAATTGGACAAGACCATATCAGGTGGTCAAACCTTATCCCAATGGGGTGGCTGAACTTGCAGATCCTAACACTGGGCAAACATTCACAGTAAACGGCTAGAGATTAAAACATTATCTTGCCTAGGTTCCCCTAAAGGAAGTAGTCATCCTCATTAAGGGTTGACACGGAGTTGTGCCGAGTTGGAGGCAATAAACTCAGTGCTTCCTAGGAGGCAACCCAGAAGATTCAGACTATTTAGGTACACTGCAGCACTCAGGTGATTTCTTTCTATACCCCGTTGCATACATTTATTTGTCAATGAGGACATTATCTGACTTAAGCATGGGAGGTGGTAATTCGCATTCTCTGAGTTTATATTATCAGCCTAAATTATATATATATAATTAGGAAGGAAAAGTTAGGCATTAGAAGATTGTCAACTGTGAGAAATAATACGAGAAGAACCTGAACACTTAGACTTTTCAGGCCTTCAGGCTTAATCAACCCTGGTGTCCACTAAAATGTGGATTTAGCCCCGAATCCTTGCAACATTAATTTACATTAATTTGATCAATAAGGAATGGTGATAAGTATACAACTTATCAACCCACCCTCTGACTCAGAGGGACTTTTAGTCTAAGCATCTGCACACATTTTTGCACTGACTCACTCCTCAGAGATTCTAATAGAAATTAGGTACCTAATGAACTTTCTAGGGTGGTATGGCTGACAAGTTGTTGTGGGTAATAGCCCATTGGCCGGTTGTCCAGAGCCCACCTACAGGACCTTTCACTTTTATTACTTCTAGGTATATCTTAGATTAGGGAAGCCACCTACTAAAAAAAAGAAAAAAGAAGAAAAAGAAAAAAAATAAATAAGCTACACTTCACCACACGAGTATGGCTGGCAAGTGGTTGTGGGTAACAGCCCATTGGCTGATTGTCCAAAACCCGGTTCACTAAATGCATGAAAAAGCCTAAAACACATAAGGAAGAAGCTGGGAAGTAGAACAATCTGAGGAGATATACACCGGAAACACCCTTGTGTTGATCCCACACAAAATAAAAGTAGGGAGAAAGCTATCGATCAGATAGATACACCTTTAGGCAAGCATTTTCTTTTTTGGTCACCTAGGGATGTAGAAACCCGAAGTCTGTTTTAATTATCGTTGAGTCTATCATAATCTTCACACCAAGATACTTAGCACTTAGAGTCTTTTTCGAGTTATGGGTGGGTTGGGTAGTCGTAAAATGTTACCTACACACTCTCAACTCCAAAAATCCAAAAAATGAGAAAAGATGAAAAAGAAAAAAATATGTCTCTGTATATATGCTCTAAAGCGAGGACATGGGCAGTTTGCATTTTGGCAGACACAGGCGATGTTTAGTCTCTGTGGATTAGGCTCTTAGTATATTTTCTCCCATTGACAGGCAACATATGTCTAAGTAATCAATTCCTAATTCCAACTGAAAATAATAGCTAGGATAAACCTTGCTAGGGACTAGCAAGGGATGAGCATGGGGGTAAGATAACTCTTCATTCAATGATGATAATTTTGTCAACCAGGGTTTATCTTGAGGATATATGTGCACTAATAACACACCATAATGGGCATGGGAGCACTACATGCATCGCAAATTAAGATTTCCTATAAATCAATGTTTCATGGCCATCTGTACAAGTTCATGTTGAAATAGGCCTCAGATAAGCAATCGGACCGCACAGATGGATTCAGATCGACGAATGGAGTCCAACGGACTCAAAATCACTTAAATCCGACATTCGGAGCTCCCTTAACCAGCCCAAGAAGTTTTGGTTGTTGATTAGATGATCAATGGCCCATAATGCGCCATGTGGCGCCCGCCTACCTGCATCCACCTCCTCTATACATCACGTGCAAAAGCAACCATGGTTGTCTGAACTTCCATCGAACGGTTGAGGATTCGCAAAAAACACAACCATCATGCGTTGTTGGCACAACGGTTAGCGCCTCAAATCCACGCACGAAGACGGGCATTCGAGCCGGGCAAGGCTCAAATCGGTAGTGGAGGTGTGCACGAGGGAAATTCAGCCATAGATGTTGGCACGGATGGTGCAGATGACAGCTACGTGGCGCTCTCAGATGCGTGCCATCGCCCATGTGGGCTCAAGGCGTGATTCACAGCAGCGCTCAAGGAGCGATTCCAGCCGTCCAATCTTCGATTGGATAGCCATACAATGTGCCTAGGCGAAGATGTGCACGATCCACAATGCGTGCCCATGCGACCTCTCGACCATTCGATCTTTGATTGGACGGCCCACGTTGCACGTACATGGATCATGCGGAGGGAAGAAGCCCTTGTGCGCCTTTGGACCGACGGGTGGAGGGGCTTCACTAACACTTATGGAATGGGTTTAGCTACATTCCAGATATCGCTAAAACCCTTACTTAGTTTGCAAACCCCTTCTTCTCTATATAAACCTCCTCAACAACCCCATTCAAGGAATTGAATTCACACACACTTTCCATGCAACACTAGCCCTCTACTAGCCCCAGCAAACACTCCATAGCTGCCCCAAAGTTGTCAAGCCACAGACGAAGCCCCCCTCCACCACCGTGGCCACCTTGTCTCCTCCTAGCACTCTCTTTACTTTAGCTTTATGTTGCACTTGTTTAAGCTTTCATCTATTGTAATAGTTGTAAACAAACTCTAATCGCATGCTATATGTTGATGATGTTTCATATATCATAGCTCACATCCTTTTAGTTATTGTCATGTTTTAAACACGATCTCTAACCCTACTCTCTCTCTCTCTCTCATTTTCTCGCAAGCAAGAAAACCAAACATTCCTATGACAACTAAAGCAACAAACTAATCCAATTTCACACCTCCTCGTGTTCGACACTTGGACTCACCAAATCCACATCTTAAATTAAAATCGATGTCGCAAATGCATACTACAATGGCATAATTAAACAAACACATTCCGTATGCATCACCTACCCATAGCTTCCACCCTATCTTCTGAGGCCCATCCCGAACCTCCACCTACTATTGATAACTAGGTACTTGAATTGAAGCCCCTCTCGGATCATCTGAAATACATCTTTTTGGGTTCCAATCAAGCATTTCCTATGATTATCAACTCTCGACTTACACCTAATTAGGAAACAAAGTTGATTTTTGTCCTTCAGCAACATCGAAGAGCCATTGGATGGACTTTAGATGACTTGACTGGGATAAGTCCCTCATATTGCACACATCGTATCTATACCAAAGAGGGATCACGACCATCTCGAGAAATGCAAATATGACTAAATCCAAATCTACAGGAGGTCATGAAAAAGGAGATCATCAAGTGGATTAATGCAGGAATCATCTAACTGATCTCTAACAGCCGTTGGGTGAGCCCCATCCAAGTTGTGCCCAAGAAGGTAGGGCTCACCGTGATTATGACCAAATCTGGAGAAATCATCCCAACTCGAACTCAAACTCGTGAAGAGTCTGGATAGACTATCAAAAACTGAATGCCTCCACAAAGAAAGATCATTTCTCACTCTTTTTCATTAATCAGATTCTCGAGAAACTAGTGGGAAATAGATTTTTCTATTTCCTAGATGGGTACTCTAGATATAATCAGGTGGCAACCCATCCTAAAGATCAGGAAAGATCACCTTCACCTGCCCCTACGGTACGTATGCATTCCGCAGGATGCCATATGGGTTGTGCAACACACCTGCCACCTTTCAGCTGTGCATGCTAGCCATATTCTCTAATATGGTAGGTAAATACCTTGAAGTCTTCATGGATGACTTCTCAATATTCGGTGAATCTTTCAATGATTGCTTCCTGCACTTGGTCCAGATCCTTCGAAGATGCATCGAAGTGAACCTAGTTCTTTCCTAAGAAAAGAGCCACTTTATGGTTCCTAAAGGCATTGTGCTTGAACTCCTTGTTTCTGAGAGAGGTATCCAAGTTGACCAAGCTAAGGTGACTCTAATTTCCAAATTACCTGTGCCTGCCTCAGTCAAAGACATCAGATTATTTTTGGGGCACATTGGATTCTATCATCGATTCATATCTGATTTCTCAAAGATCGTGCACCCCTTAACGAATCTTCTCTCAATAGACACATCTTTCAAGATAACAGGTAAGTGCATTCGAAATCCTACATGATCGAGTTACCTATGCACCAATCCGACAATCCCCTAACTGGTCTCAACCCCTTGAGATCATGTGTGATGCGTCTAACTACATAGTAGAGCTATGCTAGAGCAGAAAATCGATGGGAAACCAGTGGTAATATATTAAGCCAACAAGACACTGGATGAGGCTCAACATAATTACACGATTACAAAGAAAGAGCTGCTGGATGTAGTATTTGGTCTGGAGAAATTCATATCACACCTCTTGGGATCCCATGTCATCATTTACTCATATCACACTACGGTAAGGCACTTGCTTACAAGGAAGGACACGAAATCTAGATTAATCCACTAGATCATGTTGTTGCAAGAATTCGATCTCAAAATTTGCGACAAGGCAGGAAAGCAAAACATGGTAGCTGACCATTGATCTAGCATTCCTTCTTCAATCATCAACCCTTTAGGAAATATCACCGAGCATTTTTCAAATGAGCATCTCTTGGCCATTAATGGACTTCCCTAATTTGCAGATATCATGAATTACTTGGTTACGAGGAATGTTCCACCTGATTGGGCAACCTCCCAGCGAGACAAGCTGATTTCCAAAGCCAAGTACTATGTTTAGGAAGATCCGTATTTATTCCACATCGGTAATGATGAAGTGATCCAAAGATGCATCCTAACGACGAGGTCAATGATGTCATCTCATTCTGCCATGACGAGGCCTGTGGTGGCCATTACTCAAGGCATAAGACCATAGTAAAGATCCTCCAATGTGGGTTCTTTTGGCCTACAATGTTCAAAGATGCACAATTCTATTGTAGGGCATGTGCCCATTGTCGAACCCTCAGCAACATGGGCTTGCACAATATGATGTCCTTGAATCCGATTATCATGTGTGAGATCTTTGACATCTAGGGAATTGATTTTATGGGACCCTTTCTAGGATCTAACGGCTTCGAGTACATCTTACTTGCTATTGACTACGTCTTGAAATGGATCGAAGCCATCCCCACCAGAACAAATGATCATAAAGTTGCTCTCTTGTTCATTCAAGAGAACATCTTTTCCAAATTTGGGGTTCCTAAGGCCATCATCAGCGATGGCGAGTCTAATTTTGCGAATGTGCACCTTTAGTCCTTGATGAAAATGTAGGGGGTGTCACATCGAATCTTGACTCCTTACTACCCCCAGACCAATGGATTGGTTGAACTATCCAATCGGGAGATCAAGAAAATCCTTTAGGTTACTTCTTAGACTAATAGGAAAGACTGATCCACTTGACTTTCGAAAGCCTTGTGGGCCTATAGGACCTCCCATAAGACCTAGCTAGGAATGTCTCCCTTTAGGCTCGTGTACGGGAAGGCATGTCGGAAGGCATGTCACGAGCCTTCATGAGATCTAGAGATGGAGCACAAAGCCTACTGGGCAGTACGGAACTACAATCTAGATCTCATGAAGGCTAGAATCCACCATTAGTTGCAAATGAGTGAGATCGAGGAGTTATGCAATGATGCATACGAGAGCTCATGTATCTACAAAGAGCGAGTCAAAGCCTTCCATGACAGACACATAGCTTGAAAATCATTCCATCCTGGTCAGAAAGTACTCCTCTTTGATGCCAAGATCAAGCACTTCCCAAGGAAGCTAAGATTAAAATGGATTGGACCCTTTCTCGTCTAAAGAATCTTCGAAAATGGAGCTGTCGAAATCAGTGAACTCAGCTGTAACTCAGAACCATTTGTTGTGAACAGTCAGATACTCAAATCATTCCTTGAACTCACTGATTCGAATATGACTGCAGTATCTTTTAATCTCCATTCTCCTTGAGCCACATTGCACCCAGCTGATGGCGTTAAGCTTAACGCTTAAAAATAACCCGAGACCCTTATGACCTATCTTTGAGCTAAAATCATATTGTACTTTAGGGTTCATCCATTAGAACAACTGACTCCAACTTTGATACCTATATCAAAGCTTGAAATTGTCCGTAACAGTCATCCCAACCCGTTCACCACCCACCAAACCTGTTCTAATGTACGATCTAAACTGAAATTGAACCCACCTAATTTACAATGAGGGCATTGCAAATCTTAGGCATGGTGGGTATTAAAGTACAAAATGTTGTGAAATTTGATTCATGAAGGGGTTTCACTCAAAAAAAAAAAGGAGAAAAACGAGAGGTCAATTTTAAGAGCTGAATTGAAAAATTGAGGAAAAAGAGGAGAAAAGAAAAAGAAAAAGAAAAAGGACAAAACAATAGGGAAAAATGAGATAGTCCCTATAATTGAGTATGGAACTCACCTAAGTTCTAAGCTGGATTGGATGATGAATTAAGACTCTAAAGGCTTAAACTTAGGAGATTAGTGACGGATACCAACCTTAGGCCTCTTGGGCCTATTCTAGTGCTTAAACACTCACGTATTTTTTAAGATCCGAATTAATCCTCAAGAGGTTGAGGAAAGTGCGTGACTGATGTATTAAGTTTAAGGCTTAGGGATTATTCGGCCCTGTTGCTTGCCCTTTGGTTTGCGGAACTTAGTAACCTAAGTACCCAAAAATCACACATTGGTCAGGTTTAGTGCACTTAATGAAGAAAAAGGCCAAAAGTGTCCTGTTCTGAAAAGGTTTTCCTGAAGATCTGGCTTAGGAGCGGCTCAAAGACAACTTGATTGGACGAGTTCCCAACGTAGAGAGGTGGAATGAAAAATACTCCCCTCGAAGATGCATAATAACATATTGTATCCTCAGTTCTTGTCTCCTAGGATATCTAAATATCCTACCGAGGGCAAGTAAGCATCTTATGTTGGTTCAGGTGCCATGGGTGGGATTATCTCGAAATGTCAATTGCCAGGGCCTGAATTTAGATACAGAACACCATGGGCGGCACTATCCCAAAGTGTCGAAAGCCAGGGTTCTGGGGGTTGCCATGGGCGGTGCTATCCTGAACCATCAAAAGCCAGGGACCCTTCGAGGATTGATGGTGGGGACAAGGAATCTGATACCGATAGTGTTTAGGGCCAATCCGATGTTGGATTTAGGAGAATGTAAAAGGAAAAGAGAGAAAACTCTCAAATAAATATCGCTCTCCATCTCTCTTAAAAAAATACACTGGCAAACTGAACCTAGACTTGTTACGTATACGCACGAGTGGCTAACTGCTAGGGTCAACAAACCTCTCGGTAATTGTTGTGACCCGTAGAAACCTTAGCAGCAGACCTAAGGCTGAGGCAGGTCAGGTCTGGATCTTGTCTGGTACTTGAGTACCTCTAGGCCTATTGTTGGTATTTTGATCTGATTTCTAAAGAAGCAGCTTAGTAAGGCATCCGAATGGTTACGTCTGGCTTAGAGATTTGGTTTGGTCCATAAGATTTTGCTAGGGACTAGCAAAAGCTAGGCATGATGGTATGATGGTAACACCATCATGGGCCTTAACTAGCCATAATTAGTTAGATTCAATTGGTAAATGTTCTTACTTGAACATCTAAGGGTTACAATTCCACACTGATTTGATTTGGGAAGAAAATAAGAAACCAAGGTTAATCGTACAGTTTTAACAGCACATCACAAATACAGATTAATCACAGGGCTACTAAAGGGTTAATTAAAGGTCAAATCAGCATAAAAGATTAAAAAGTTGGTTCACACTTACTGAATCAGGGTTTCCTGCATTTCGAGGTTAATAGTATTCAAAATCCTAATTATCAACCCCACTTAAATTGGAAAGGTTCTGGTTAGGATAAAATTAATCTAAACCTCCTAAAAATCATTGGAAAATATGCTAAGAGGTATGGTACCTTTGGTTTGACCATCTGAGCCCATTTTGACTTAGGATAGAGTTTTAGACTGGAATTTACCCTTATGTAGTCTTCTATGCAATTTACCCAACCAAACATGGTCAAAACTTGGATCCAAGTTCACCATTATATTCCTTGGGTCAAATTAGGTTAAGGCCAAAATTTGGGCCTAATCAAAGTCTATCTTGACTTTGTTTACATTTTATCCCCTAAAAGCTCTATTTCTCACATTTGTACCCTTAAGTTTCAATATTATTGCATTTAGGTCCCTAGCTTTCTCCTCATTTTACATTTCAGTCCCTACCACCATTGAAGGTCTGAACAGGATCTCCTCGCAGCCGCACCGACTTTAATCAATGATTCCTCCTTGATTTGTCAACCAAATCCCTCCAAAATTAGAGGGAATGGTCGCCAGAAGATCCCCTTCCCATTGAACCGCCTCTCAGATCCCTCCTCGATAATAGGGGCTTAGGTGAGCTAAAAATTTGCCAAAAGAGGAACTTCCAAAAACTTGCATCAATCATGCCAATTCTCGACAATTAAACCTTGCTCTTCACCTATAAAAGTTCCCCTACGTCTCAGCGTTTTCCCCAGCCAATAACAAGCCAGAATAACCCCTTTACCTCCTCCTCCGACCTCCGCACCTTCAGCTCTGGCGAGGTCTCTCCAACCTCCTCCTACGACCGTCCAACCATCAAATTAGACGACCCTGCAGCCTCCCCTATTCGTTGCGAGTCTTGCCAGCCAAGGCATGACCACTATCGTCCTCTTCTTCCTCGTCATTGTCTCGTCATCACCTTTGTCTTCTTCGCGTCTGACCAGTCAACACTAGATGCCTCCATCCTCCTCTCCCTCTCTAAGTCCTCCTAAACTCTCCCATTCCATCTTAAGATCCTTATTTGGCCCTTACGACCTTGATTCAGCCACCATACCACCTGCTCCATCTCCATCTTCTCCACGGTCGACACGAGCTCCGACGAGCTCACACCATTGCTACACCACATGAAACCACACACCACACCTCAGCAACAAAAAGCCTCAACCTAATTGGGCTTATTAGTCTCTCTCCTCCGACGAACACACATGCTTCCAAACATCCTCTCCATCACCGAGTGACCCACACACATATGCATACACCAAACCACTACCACTGTTGCACTCACTGTTGTCCGGTGATGCTTTTGAGCAACTTTCATTGGGATGCAAGGCCATATTCATGAATTTTAGGTATCACCGGATCTCCTCCACTATTGTCGTTGTCCTCAGCTCCATCTGGCTTACTCCAACCACCACTTGACTCAAGACTGGCCCCAATAGCTGCGGCCTCACCTCGCGAACACAACTGCATCTTCAATTGAGCAACAACAGCGAGGCTCAGCTCCAATTCAACAAAGCAATCACCTGCAGCTGCCCGAGAAGAGAGCGCCAGCAATTGCCCCACATCGACGAAAGATAAAAATAATTTTGATTAATAAGGTTTTTGTGCCATTAGCTGCGTGCCTTAGTGAGCATAGGGTGAGGTCCCTCTCATCTGCACATGCCCACACACCCTCGGCCACAATCCCATGCACGTGAGGCTGGACCCCTTGACCCGATTACCCGGTTACTGTTACCTAATTAACCCTATACCTGGGTTTGGGAAGAGGAAAGAGAAAGAAGGAAATCTGAGGGAGGGGGTGGTTTTGCACTGTTGTGCCTCGGGAAATGAAAGCACGTTCAATGCTTATTGAATTTCAAGGCTTTGCTCCTTATGCCATCTGGCCCTTGTGCCTGACCCTAGTTCAAGTTATTGTGGATTTATGTGAGGTTTGATATGACGTGGATAAGTGGTTCAAGACCACTGTTGAGATATTTGGCTGTGGTTTGAGATACTGAGTACTATTGGGAGTAGCTCTTAATTGTAGGGCTTAATTATTGGTTTCAACCATCAGTTTTAGTCCTTCCATTTATATTTTTGTCCCTAACTTTTGAGATACATTCTTGCTCTTAATTGAATATCATTTTAGTTATTTGATTCACTTGCATTATCATCTCTGATTATTGTGATTGGTGAATTGATTTCTTACACTTACTCCCTGTGAACGACCTTGGAACTCACAATTTTTCGAGCATTAAAAATTTAAATGTTGTATCAATTTTCGTCACTATACTACAACGCGATATTTTCCTAAATATGACAATTTTCTATCACAATAGGCATCTCGTTGTGTAGACACTTCTGCAATAGGTCTTGGAATCGCTCCCAAGCACCATGAAGCGAATCCCCCTACCACTGGGCGAAAGTGTTAATCGCTCGTCGCAAAGCATTGGTAAGTTTGACTGGGAAGAATTTCTTCAGGATGGTTGATTTAAGATCAGTCCAAGTAGCTATTGGCCTTCTAATAGTCCGATACCTATATGTGGCCTTATCCCTGAGTGAGTAGGGTAAAAGCCCCATGATCATTTGCTCCTCGTTCACATTCCAAGCCTTGGTTTTGAACCAAAGTGGTTAAGTCCTTCAAGTGCTAGAATTGGTCCTTGGAGCCAAGCCCATGAAAATGTTTAATCAGGCTTAACACTTAACCAGGGCTTGATATCTACATCTCCAATGGGTATCATAACACCGAGATGATTGCCATGGTTTGAAGGATCATAGAAATCTTTCAAGGGCCGAGCACCCTAACCATTCATACACTGGAACCAGTCTTGCATCTACTGCAATTGGTCCAGCTACCTTAGAATCAACTCCTGATTCAGAGGTGGGGGAGGTGGTTGGTTGGCCATGGGATCTGCTTGACTATAGCTCAGCTGACGCCTCCGCAAATGGTTTAATGGTCCTTCCAATTTCGGGTTCAATGACCTTCCAAGCATGCACCAGAAGGAAGTCGGAAAGATGGGAAAATGGAGCCCTACAGCACAACAAATACAGGCCTATCCCTAAGTTGGGTAACCTAAGGACCTATGCTCTAAGATAAACTCTAACCACAACACGAATTTTGTGTTGTCCTTAAAATAAAAGCTTGTTAAGTTGGGCTGGCGAAGTAAGGGGAGCATGTCTCAAGGGTTGCTAATTATGCCAAACCCTATTGCTTAAGTCGCTTGATAATTAGGCCTCCCAACTTAGCACCTTCTGGAAAAAGCAGATGCCACTAATTTGAGTTATGGTATGGAGAATACCCTCAAGCAGACTTGATGAATCCTAGGGCCAACGTCTACTCAGTTTCAATTTAAGGCTTAGGATAATAGTGCTCTTGGAATGTGATGAGCCCTTAAATGGGTTGTGCCCTTAATGATCAACTCCAAAGTGTGTGCCCTTAAATGTGATGAGCCCTCAAGCAGATTTTCACAGAAGATTATTAATGATGTAGTAAATTTTAGGTTTCAAATCTTGCCTAGTAGCTTTTAGGGTTCAAATTTATGTTGATCCAATCAAGTTTAGGGAGCCAAACCATGTTGTGAAAGCACTGGTATAAATAAATTCCTTTAAAACTCAGAAATAAAATGGAGTGTCTGGCCTTGACCTAAAATTTGAATCCTAAACCAAACGAATCAATTTTAAAGTAAAGTGGTGCGGTCCAAATAGATTAGACAATTAGCCTGACGCACTACTAATTTAGGCACACAAAAGTGGTTAACCTATGCTAATTTCTACTCAATTAGGTGCATGCGTGTGCGTGTACCGATTCCAAAGCTTGAAGTCCCAGTTGAGTGACAAAATCAGAAAGCATGTGAGCCTCGAGTTTGTGGGTGTATATAATGTTCAATTGTGTCCCACAATTAGAGAAAGAGATTTTTTTTGTACATATTTTTTTTAACAAGTGGGTGAGTGATGTAAACATGTTTACACTACTTAAGATGTCTATTTATGCATGTTCTTAAGCATAGGATTGCATTGCATGCTATAAATATTGCATAACATACATCATCTTGCATTTAGTGTAGTTTGAATAAAATGGAGGTTAATTGTCTCATTTTATGTTCATGGATAGGGAAAACTTTTTATTGGGGCCTTGAATCGAAGATCCAACCGTACAGATGTGATAAGGGTGACGATTGGAGCTCAACGACTCCAAGATCGCCCTAATTAGGCATCTGTAGCATCAGATAGAGATCGGGGAACCCTAAAAGGTGGATTCATTTTTGAATCATTTGATAAGCTTTGTGAAATTCATGTAAATTATTTTTCTCTTATTTATATAAAAAAGAAATTAGGAAGGAATAGTTGGACATTAGGACTTTTCAATCTTAGGAAATTTTACATTAGGATCTGAACACAAAGACCCTTCAGGTCTTTGGACTTAATCAGCCTGTGTATCCACTAAAATGTGGATTTGTTTTTCGAGTCCTCGCCAACCTTAATTGTATTGTAATTGGAGTAAATAAGTTTGGATGATAAGTACACGACTTATAACCCGCCCTCTGATTTAAGGGAATTTTGAGTTTTAAGCATCTACACACTATCTTGTCACTGACTCATTTTTTGACGATTCTAACGGAAATTGGGTAGCTAATGAACCTTCTAGGGTGATATGGCTGGCAAGTTATCGTGGGTAACAACCCAAAGGTAGGTTGTCTAGAGCCCAGTCACTGGACCTTTCTCTTTTTGCTGCCTTTAGGTAAATCTTAGACCAGGGAAGCCACCTACTTAAAAAAAAAAAAATCAAAAAGAAAAGGAGAAAAGAAAAAAAGAAATAAGCCATACTTCGCCGCACGAGTATGGCTGGCAAGTTGTCGGTGGTAACAGCTCATCGACTGGTTGTCCAGAGCCTAGCTCAATAAATGCACTGGAAAATCCCAAAACACTTAGGAAGAAGCGGAGAAGTAGAATAAACCAGGGAGATATAAACTGGATTCACCCTTGTGTTGACCCTGTAAAAAAGTAAAAGTAGGGAGAAAGCTACCGGTTGTAAAGATACACCTTTAGGTAGAATTCTTTTTTTTTAGGTCACCTAGAGGCGTAGAAATCTGAAGCTCGTTTTAACTACCGATCAATGAGTCTTTCACATTCACAATAAGATGCTTATAACTTAGGGTTCTCATCAAATCTTGGGTGAGTTGAATGGCCGTAGAAAGCCACTCTTAAACCCTAAAACTTGAAAATCCAAAAAAATTAGAAAAGAAGAAAAAGAGAAAAATAAATTTTTCTTTGAATAAGGCAAGGGCTTGAGGCGGTTTGCATTTTGGCAGACACTCGGGCACTGTTGTGTCTTTGAAAGTTCAGATCCTAAGTAGACATTTTCTTAATGATTGAAAATAACTCATGCCCAAATAATCCAACCTGATTCTTCTATAAATAGCATATAGTTTTTGCTAGGGACTAGCAAAAGATAGGCATGGGGGCATGATGTAAACATGTTTACACTACTTAATATGTCTATTTATGCATGTTCTTAAGCATAGGATTGCATTGCTTGCTATAAATATTGCATAACGTGCATCATCTTGCATTTAGAGTAGTTTGAATAAAATGGAGGTTAATTGTCTCCTTTTATGTTCATGGACAGGACAAACTTTTTATCGGGGCCTTGGATCGAAGATCCAACCGTACAGATGTGATTAGGACGACGATTGGAGTTCAATGACTCCAAGATCGCCCTAATCTGGCATCTGTAGCATCAGATAGAGATTGGGGAAGCCTAAAAGATCAAGGGCCAAGATGATGTAAATCGACACTTTAAACAACAAATCCAACCATACGGATGGATTCAGATCGACGATTGCTGCTTGATGACATGAAAATCGAATCAATCCGACAACCGTGGCACCATCTACATCATCCAGAAGATGGACGACCAAGATGGTGCCACGTGGCACCATCTCAGCCATTCAACCGACCCTCAAGACTGCTGCTCCCACTCCAAAGGAAATCCAATGCATGATCTGGGCCATTGGATCTTCATCCAACGACTGTGGATGCGCGTGCATTAAAACATCTGCGCGACCATCTGGACGACGTAGCGTAGCGGGCGAGAGCTCTATAATGAGCAAGTGGCGCGCGATCGATTCCTCGCGAGCGGGTGCTGGAGCGCGGGAGAGCATGCTTCGGGACCGCTTAATCATGATCGAGCAGCTACGGGTGCCCAATCCATCCCACGCAATATTGCACGCTCTCGTGTGATGCGGCATTGTACGCGGGCGGGCGCGTGCTGAGGAGCGGGCGAAGGTGCGACTTAAGCCGTCCGATCTCATGATCGAATGGCTGAGATTGGCTGGACGGTGCATGCGTTGAGCGCGTGGTTAAGCGAGCGGGCGCACGTGCGCCGCCCACTACGCCCACATTCGGACCTTTAGCGACGGTTTTATCTGTCACTAAAGGTCCTGAATTAATGTTTTTAAAATTTGAATGACCAAAATTCCCCCAATCCTTTCAATTATAAAAGGAGACCCCCTCCACACGAAATTCCTATCCCTTCCTTCTCTTCTCTACCTCTCCAAAGCTCAAGAGAAGCTTGTCCCACACCCGGGGTGCTCCTTGCGAGATAAAGTCAAATTTTCATCCCCCTTTTGGAAGTGGATCTGCGACGACAATGACGTGCTGCTCCGTTCTCATTCCTCCTGCCTCGATCCCGTTCTTCCGCTCCATCCTCCTTCATCCAGGCAGTGTCTCGTCCGGCTCATCCTCCAAGCAGTCGTCGGGGAGGATAACTTCTCTCTCCTATTCTTCTTTACAGCTTTCTAGTGTAGAATTTTCCTGCTTTCTAGTGTAGCTGATTTCCCACTTTCTGGTGTAGTTCTTATTTGATTTTATTGTATAAACATTTTTGAATTGTTGAATGCATGTTTCCTCTCTCTCACTCTCTCTCCCCCTTTTATTTAGTCTGATTGTTGTTATGGCTTCATTGTAATTACATCACCTCACTTTTCAAGAAAAATTTAAAAAAAAATATAATTGCGAATATAGATCGACGTAGCCTCCTTGTGTTCGACCTGAGATTTCTATTCCGGTATAAATTTTATTTGTTGAACACGAGTTCTTCGCTTTCAAACTACAATGACAAGGTTTTCAAAACCAAATATGTTAGTGTAGAAACCTGACGTTCAACATTTTGGCGCCGTTGCCGGGGAGGCAACGATTTCCGATCTTCTTTTCGCATTTCTTGCACTTTATTATTTTCTAACTTGCTTTCTCTTGTGTCTATTGTTTTGCAGAGACCTCCTTCATGGAATCATCAAGTGGTAGACTGGAGTAAAGTGCAGTTGGAGACAACTGTAAGTGCTCCCCATTCTTTCCCCCTCCATAGATTTCATTCGCCACATTAAATCCAAATTCCAATTAACCTAGGTGTTTGCATAAATCCTAGGAATAGTTTGGTTGTTTGGATTTTCACTCACATTCATTCCACCCTCATTTATAAAAAAAAAAAAACAACAAAAAGATAATCTTGTGGGGCAATTTTCAACAAACACACAACATACACCCACATTCAAGGTAGTTAATCGAATTGATTTGTTTCTACTCAACCGGGTTCTGATATGTGGAATCGGTACACATAAAGCGACACATAAAAGAGTAGAAATCATTCTAGGTTAACCATCTTTGTGTGCCTAACTTAGTGGTGCATTTGTGGCCAGTTGTTTGAATTGTTTGGACCGCACCACTCTACTTAAAATCAACTCATCAAGTAGCTCCTCCTTAGGGTTTTCAATCTAGGTCTATTCCAGGCACTCCACTTTCTTTCTGGTTTTAAAGGAAAACAATCTTCACTCATGTTTGACAACCTGGTTTGCCTAGAAACTTGATTGCAATCCACCTAATTTGAAACCCTAAAAGCTACTTAAGCAAGATTTGAACTTTAAAATTCACGCATCACAGATAATCTTACTTGAAAACCCTGGTTGTGCACACACTTACACAAATCTCAATCAATCATTAAGGGCACAACCCATTTTAAGGGCCCATCACATTCCATAAGGACCACAATCCCAGGCCTTAATAAAATTGAGTAGACGTTGGCCTTAAGGTCTGATTCGCTCTTCAGGGCCTAGTCTGAGATTGTCTTTGGTTAACCTACTTGTACTGATTAATCTGATGTCTAGCTAGGGGAGTAGCGTCAAACGACCGCGGCTGGGGGGTACACTAGGAACCGAGGCGAAAGCCAAAGGAAGAACCTTCTCCCCAGTCCCTCCTTCTAACTGGTTTGATTGAACAGACTCAAGTAGAGTAAATCATTTGCAGTCTTAAGGCAGGTTTTGGGAGTCAGTAGATCCTTAGGCTACCCCACTTAAGGATAGCCTTGTTTTGTTGTGCTACAGGGTCCCTATCCCTAGTCCTTCCGACTTGCTCCTAGTTTACGTTGGGAAGACAGTCATTAAATCCCCAATTGAAAGGACCATTAGAGTATTCTAGGAGGCGGAAATTGGATTTTGGTCAAATTGATCCCATGGCCGACCACAGCCTCCTCTGCCTGGAAATCCACAGGAAGAATTTCGAAGGCAGCTGGAACAAATGCAGAGAATGCAGGGCGCTCAGCCCTTGAAGGATTTTTATGATCCTTCAAATTACGGGGAATGTCCCCGTGTCTAGATTCCAGCCAGTGATGTAGAAATCAAGCCCCATGTGTTAAGCCTGATCAAACATTATCATGGGCTTGGCTCCGAAGATCCGTTTCAGCACTTGGAGGACTTGACCACTTGCACAAAACATAAACGAGGAGCAAATGATCATGAGGCTCTTCCCCCATTCTCTTAGGGATAAGGCCGTGCATTGGTATAGGACAATAGGAAGACCAATTGCAACTTGGAATGAGTTGAAATTGGCCTTTCTGAAGAAATTCTTCCCAGTTGGACATACAAATGCTTTGAGACAGGCAATCACTACCTTTACCCAGCGGCCAGGAGAGTAGTTTCATGTGGCCTGGGAGTGATTCTAGGACCTATTGTGGAGGTGTCCACACCACGAGGTGCCGAAATGGCAACTCATGCAGATCTTCTATCATGGGTTGATTGAGCAACTCAGAAATCATGTGGATGCTTTTTGTAGGAAATTTTCTCAATAAAGATGCAGATAGTGCACATGATTTATTTGAGGAAATGAGTGAGAATTCAATCAATCATGCCTCCATGGATACATTTAACCGGTCCCAGCAGCCCAGATCAAATGTTAATGAAGTCCATGACTCATTCATTTGATATGGAATTGATTTGTAACAAACTTGATATTGTGGAATTGGTTGCTAAGAGAATGGAAGAGTGGATGGCTGGCAATTCTATGAACAACTCTCGATCCACTCAATCCCAAAACTCGGGATTCCATTCTTCACGAGCTCCTTCTGGATGGGAGTTCGTGAATCAACTTGATGCGGCTCAACCTGTGAGTCAGCATTTTTTGGAACCCCACAAGTTCCTAATTGGGGCCTTTGATCCCAGTTTTTTTGATCCTTCCCTTTCTTTCTCTCCATCCTCACCCTATGAGGATGTCTGTGCTATACAAGAGAATGTTAGATCCAACCCCTACTCTAATGCCTATAATCCAGGTTGGAGAAACCACCCTAACTTCTCTTGGAAAAACCTAGGGCAACAGATCCAATTCCGACCCGGCAACTATGCTCCGCAATGACCAATGGGTCAGGGTCATGTATATACTCAGTTGCCTCCAAATCAGGTCAATCAGCCAGCTTGGAATGCCCGTCAACCTGCAGGGCAGGCTGATTTGAATCGACAAATGGTAGAGATGCAAGGATCCATGCTCCAGCTCATGCAGCAAATGAAAACCTTGCTGGACAACTTGCAGTCTGGGCTCATTGCTAACTCTCGTCAACCTGGATCTCTACCATCCCAACCCGTACCCAACCCGCGAAATATTATGAATTCGGGCAACCAAGCCTATGGGTATGGAAATTAGAGGGACCCACATGCACATACTTAGGTGGATGAGCAGGGTGAAAGTTCGGGCCCTACCAGGAGGGGGTGATGTAATAATTGCGGAAATGAAATATAAATAATCTCACAAATAAGCAATCCCACAAGTACACAAGTAATTTTAGGTGGAAACCCAAACCGGGTGAAAACCACCAAGTTGATTTTCCGATCAACCAAGTTGATCAAAATCCACTAAACCGAATCACTTTAAACGAGGGTGATTCAACCTCAATACAACCACGCTACTTAAACAAGGGTAGCGTACCTCAACCCCTTCTCTCCACGAGAAGGATTTTGTCTCATGAAGGAGACGGGAATTCGCAAAGCGAATACCCAACCAAATAACAAAGATAAAATAAATAAGTAATCCTATAGAGCCAACAAAGTAATTATGAACCTAGCTTCTATAGGAATTAGGAAACTCCCCTTTGCAAGGAGTGCGTCGAGTTGATGACGCGATGCGTGAGCCACGCGACGGCGCAACTTCGCTCTCGTGAACTACGGCGGGAGAGCGGGTGCGCTAAGCTTGATGCTCTCAAGATGTAGAACTTGAGCTTAGAGAGCAAGAGCTATCTAGGACACAAGAGAGTGGAACTATGTTGCTTAAGTGTGTCTTGTGTTTCTCTTAGTGTATCTAGGTGTCTTTGTGTTGCAAAGGTTCCCCTCTATTTATAGAGGCCTTAGGAAGGCTTTGGAAGGCTTAGGAAAGGTTCTATAGCCATTGGGAACAAAGCCCAAGAGAATCAGCCCGAAATCAGGAACAATCATTGCTCTGACAGGCTTATTAGATGTCTAATTCTGGCATCAGACGTCTGGAAGTTCACTTTAAGACGTCTGATTCCAAGGTCAGATGTCTGATTTTGGGTGGGTCTCTTCCTGACTTGGATCAGATCTAAACAGGGTTCTAGTGCAAGTCCATCAGATGACATATAGGACGTCTGGCACTATGTCTGGACGTCTGGAAACCTACTTTTACTGTGGGAATGGATTTTCCAAACGTTGCAACGGCTAGAAAATCTTTGAGAAGAGATTTTGGGTCAGCCGAGGCAAAACGGTCATTTATCAGACGTCTGGAAATGCCTAAGGACGTCTGATAAGGCTCTAACGGTCATAATCTTGAGTGTTTGTTAAGCCAGCCAACGGTCCACTAATTGGACGTCTGGTCTAAGGTCTGGACGTCTGATTTCATCAGACAGAACTAGCTATGTCCAGCCTAACAGTTATCAGACGTCTGAAACAACAGTTAGACGTCTTAAAATACTTTATCAGACGTCTAATTTGGGAATGAGACGTCTGGAAACTCTGTTTGAACCCTATATTGGTTTTCTAAGTTCTCTACAGAAAACCTAAGTATCCTAGGGTTGTGCGGGTGTTCCTAGGACTACTTTTAGGGTACTTTGAGGCTCTTTAACATAATTTTCTAAGGAAATAAAGAGCAACAAAAGAAACGAAAAATACAACAAGTACAAAAGAAGGAAATCTATCCTATTCTTCATTTTCTTCCATCTTCAATCTATCGCTCCTCGTGAATCTCTTCTGCTCTCCATCGAGCTCCTCCAATCCGTCCTGGATGCGAGCTCGAACTCCGTCTAATCACGTATCCATTTGCGATTGACCTGAAATCTAGGACTCAAAGTGCAAATATTAAATGACACGTGTTTTGTTATCATCAAAATAAATGATCGTGGTGCTCTAGCACCAACACAGGGTTCCTCCTCCTCCTCTTCTTCTTCTGCAAATCAACAATTCCTGGCTAATCAAGCCCCTTCAATCTTTCCTAACCCTCTTCAAGACCCAAATGTTTATGCATCTGCAAATTCTGTCACCTTGAGGAGTGGTAAGCAGACTCAGGATCCACAACCACACTATTCTGATCTTTTGAATCTTGAAGAACCTGAGGAGAGAGAGGAGAATTCTGGAGGAGAAATCAAGGCTCAAGAACCTGATTCCAAAGATCTGACTCATGTTCCTTTTCCTGAAGCCTTAACCAAATCAAAGAAGAAGAAGTCTGTTGATAGCAATGAGGAGCTTCTGAATCTATTTAAGAATGTTGAGATTAATATCCCGCTCCTTGATGCTATCAAGCACATACCGGCTTACGCAAGATTTTTAAATGATTTATGTACACAAAAGCGTAAGTCGAGAGAATCTGTTCCATGGAAGGTGGTACTCTCCGAGCAGGCTAGTTCTGTTATCTTGCACCACCTTCCTCAGAAAAAGAGAGATCCAGGTGCTCCATTGATTTCTTGCGTCATCGGAGATTACACATTTGATAGAGCACTTTTGGATCTGGGTGCATCCATCAACCTAATTCCGACTTCTCCTTACGAGAAGTTTGGATTAGGTGAACTTCGGCCAACTTCAGTAACGCTACAGTTAGTGGACTGCTCGGTCACAAATCTACGAGGCGTTATTGAAGATGCTATAGTTAAGGTCAAGGATTTCTATTTTCCTGTAGATTTCCTTATCCTTGACATGGATGTACCTGATAATCTGAGGAGCACGCCCATCATTCTAAGGCGTCCGTTCCTGGCTATCACTAAGGCCAAGATTAATTGTGAAAGCGGTAGCATGGAAATCGCCTTTGGGGATCAACGAATGAAATTGGATATTTTAAGGCGATCAATAAATTTGAGGATTGTGGATTTATTGAGGAACTTGATGAGGATAATGAAAACATTGAAACTTGTTTGATGGTTTCTTCAATCGAAAGTTCCTCCTTTGATGATGAATTTGACCTATATGGCTGACCTGCCATCTTCTGAAGAGGTTATTGATTTTGTTCACTCACAACCTCTTCCTCTTGTTGAATCTTCAGCATCTACCCTACCATCAATCATCAACCCACCCCAGCTTGAACTGAAACCATTGCCTGAGAATTTGAAATATCAATTTTTAGCACCTTAGAAGACACTCCCTGTGATTATCAGTGCTAAATTGACAAAGGAGCAAGAAATTAAATTGATCAAGGTCCTGAAGGAACATAAGGAGGCAATTAGTTGGACCATTCATGACCTTAGGGGGATCGAACCATCTTACTGTAATCATAGAATATTCTTGGAAGATGGATCCCACCCTTCTCACCACATGCAGAGGAGATTGAATCCAAATATGCGAGAATTGGTCAACAAGGAAATCATCAAGTGGCTTGATGCAGGAATTATTTATCCAATCTCTGATAGTCCTTGGCTAAGTCCCGTACAGATTGTTCCGAAGAAAGCCGGGATTACCGTTGTAACTAACGAGAGAGGAGAATCTGTCACAACTCGTTCAGCTTCCTCTTGGAGGGTTTGTATTGATTATAGGAAGCTGAACACAGCCACTAAAAAGGATCATTTTCCCCTACCCTTCATCGATCAAATCTCGGAAAGATTAGCGGGGCAGAAGTACTTCTGTTTTCTTGATGGCTACTCAGGATACAACCAAGTTCCTATCCATCCTGAGGATCAGGAAAAACTACTTTCACCTGTCCCTACGGAACCTTTTCTTTTCGTAGGATGCCTTTCGGGTTATGCAATGCACCTGCGACTTTTTAAAGGTGTATGCTAGCCATATTTTCTGACATGGTAGGAGAGTTTATGGAAGTCTTCATGGATGATTTCTCAATTTTCGGAGAATCATTTGACTCTTGTTTGGCTAATCTGGAAATGATTCTTAAGCGATGTATCAAAACACTATTGGTCCTTAGCTGGGAAAAGAGTCATTTCATGGCCTAAGAAGGCATCGTTTTGGGTCATGTAATCTTTGAATGGGGAATTGAAGTGGATAAAGCTAAGGTTGATGCTATTGCTAAACTTCCTCCTCCTACATCTGTTAAACAAATCTGATCATTTCTTGGCCATGTGGGATTTTATCGAAGATTCATCAAGGATTTCTCGAAGGTTGCTAGTCCCCTGAGCAATCTTTTTGCCAAAGAAACGCCGTTTGTTTTTGATGAATCATGCCAAAAGGCATTTGATTTCCTGAAAATGGCAGTCACCTGTGCTCCAGTTTTGCAACCACCAATTTGGACTGCCCCTTTTGAGATCATGACCAACACTTCTGATTACGCAGTCGGGGCTGTCTTAGGTCAGAAAATTGATAGAAAGCCCTTTGTCATCTACTACGATAGTAAAACTTTGGATGAAGCCTAGAGGAATTACACTGTTACTGAAAAAGAATTACTAGCTGTGGTGTTCGCTTTGGAAAAATTCAGGGCTTATCTCTTAGGGTCTCATGTTATCATCTATACCGACCACTCAGCCATGAGACATATCTTCGCCAAAAAGGATGCTAAACCCTGGCTTATTCATTGGATTCTTTTGCTTCAAGAATTTGATCTTGAAATCAAGGATAAAATCGGGGTACAAAATGTGGTAGCGGATCATTTGTCGAGACTCCTAGGTGATTCCTCTCGTCCAGACATTCCGATTGCTGACACTTTTTCGGACGAAACTATTCTTACAGTTTTAGGTGTCCACACCCCATGGTTTGGTAACATTGTTAACTATTTGGCCGTTGGTCAAATCCCCCAGGATTGGACCAAGCAACAACAGGATAGGCTCAAATCTGAGGCAAAATACTACTACTGGGAGGACCTTGAGCTGTACCGCATCAACTCTGATCAGATTATTCGTCGATGTATACCGGAGAATGAATTCAATAGTATACTCGAGTTCTACCATGCATCTGGGTGTGGTGGACATTTCTCCGGGAAAAAGACGGCTGCAAAAATCTTGCAATCTGGCTTTTATTGGCCGTCTTTATTTAACGATGCCCAGGATTTCTCAAGGTCATGTTCTCGATGTCAGGAACTCAGGAGCATAACTAAGAGAGATATGATGCCCCTAAACCCAATTCTTCCTATCGAAATTTTTGATGTTTGGGGCATTGATTTCTTGGGACCCTTTTTCACTTCATTTGGACATCAGTACATTCCTGTTGCTGTTGATTATGTGTCCAAATGGATTGAGGAGATTCCCACCCGAACTAATGACCACAAGGTGGTCATCGATTTTGTCAAGAAAAATATCTTCAGTAGGTTCGGGATTCCGAGGGCTATCATCAGTGATGGTGGCACTCATTTTACTAATGCCCAATTCTAGAATTCTGCCTTGCATCTGGGTGTGGTGGAAATTTCTCTGGGAGAAAGACGGCTGCAAAAATCTTGCAATCTGACTTCTATTGGCCATCTTTATTCAAGGATGCCCAAGACTTCTCAAGGTCATGTTCTCGATGTCAGTCACTCGGGAACATAACTAAGAGAGACATGATGCCCCTAAACCCTATTCTTCCTGTAGAAATTTTTGATGTTTGGGGCACCGATTTCATGTTACCCTTTATCCCTTCATTTGGACATCAGTACATTCTTGTTGCTGTTGATTATGTGTCCAAATGGATTGAGGCGATTCCCACCTGAACCAATGACCACAAGGTGGTCATCAATTTTGTCAAGAAAAATATCTTCAGTAGGTTCGGGATTCCGAGGGCTATCATCAGTGATGGTGGCACTCATTTTACTAATGCCCAATTCTAGAATTTATTGGCCAAATATGGGGTTAATCACTGAATTTCCACACCTTACCACCCCCAGACGAATGGACAAGCCGAGATCTCCAATCGAGAGATCATGAACATTCTGCAGAAAACGGTTAGGCCTGATCGCAAGGACTGGACTCAAAAGCTTGAGGACGCTCTTTGGGCCTACCGTACGGCATATAAAATGCCCATCGACATGTCTCCATTCTGTTTGGTGTATGGAAAGGCATGCCATCTGCCCGTAGAGATTGAACATAGGGCATTCTGGGTGATCAAACAATGCAATTTAGATCTGAATTTAGCTGGGAAGACCAGGAAACTCCAACTATCTGAGTTGGAGGAGCTTAGAAATGATGCATATGAGAATGCCAAGATCTACAAGGCTCGGACCAAAGCTCTACATGATCAACTGATTTCTCGCAAGAGCTTTGAGCCGAACCAGAAGGTTTGGTTATTTGATTCTAAACTTAAGCTCTTTCCTAGCAAACATAGATCTAAATGGAATGGCCCATTCATAATTGACCAGATTTTTCTAAATGGAGCTATTTAGATTTCTGACCCAAAGACGGTAACACATTTAAAGTCAACGGTCAATGTCTGAAGCCTATTATTGACCGTATTCTTCAAGAACCCGTCTCAGACATGGTTGCCCTAGCCATTCTGTGACCTTTTTGGCTGGACTTCGCCTAGCTAATGGCATTAAACTCAGCAGTTGTAAATATGACACAAAGCTGATACAAGCTTGGTATTCAGGTGACATCTTTCATACTCTACTCTTTCTTTCATGTCTCTTTTTCAATGTGGACATTGCATTAGCTAGGCATGGGGGGGTGGATTCATTATTGAATCATTTGGTCAGCTTTGTGAAATTCATGTAAATTGTTTTTCTCTTCTTATTTATACATTAAAAAAAAAAAGGAAGGAATAGTTGGACATTAGGACTTTTCAATCTTAGGAAATTTTACATTAGGATCTGAACACAAAGACCCTTCAGGTCTTTGAACTTAATCAGCTCGTGTATCCACTAAAAAGTTGATTTGTTTTTCGAGTCCTCGCCAACCTTAATTGTGTTGTAATTGGAGTAAATAAGTTTGGGTGATAAGTACACGACTTATCAACCCACCCTCTGATTTGAGGAAATTTCGAGTTTTAAGCATCTACACACTATCTTGTCATTGACTCGTTGTTCGGCGATTCTAACGGAAATTAGGTAGCTAATGAACCTTCTAGGGTGATATGGCTGACAAGTTATCGTGGGTAACAGCCCATAGGTAGGTTGTCCAGAGCCCAGTCACTGGACCTTTCTCTTTTTGTTGCCTTTAGGTAAATCTTAGAACAGGGAAGCCACCTACTTAAAAAAAAAAATCAAAAAGGAAAGGAGAAAAGAAAAAAAGAAATAAGCCACACTTCGCTGCACAAGTATGGCTGGCAAGTTTTTGGTGGTAACAGCTCACCGATTGGTTATCCAAAACCCAGCTCAATAAATGCACTGAAAAATCCCAAAACACTTTGGAAGAAGTGGAGTAGAATACATCAGGGAGAAATACACTAGATTCACCCTTGTGTTGACCCTGTAAAAAAATGGAAGTAGGGAGAAAGCTACCGGTTGTAAAGATACACCTTTAGGCAGAATTCTTTTTTTTTAGGTCACCTAGAGGCATAGAAATCTGAAGTCCGTTTTAACTACTGGTCAACGAATCTATCACATTCAAAATAAGATGCTTAGAACTTAGCGTTCTCATTAAATCTTGGGTGAGTTGAATGGCTGTAGAAAGCCACTCTTAAACCCTAAAACTTGAAAATCCAAAAAAATTAGAAAAGAAGAAAAAAAGAAAAATAAATTTCTCTTTGAATAAGGCGAGGGCTTGAGGCGGTTTGCATTTTGGCAGATACTCGGCCACTATTGTGTTTCTGAAAGTTCAGATCCTAAGTAGACATTTTCTTAATGATTGAAAATAACTCATGCCCAAATAATCCAACCTGATTCTTCTATAAATAACATATTGCTTTTGCTAGGGACTAGCAAAAGATAGGCATGGGGGTTTGATGTAAACATGTTTACACTACTTAAGATGTCTATTTATACATGTTCTTAAGCATAGGATTACATTGCATGCTATAAATATTACATAACATGTATAATCTTGCATTTAGAGTAGTTTGAATAAAATGGAAGTTAGTTGTCTCCTTTTATGTTCATGGACAGTGCAAACTTTTTATCGAGGCCTTGGATCGAAGATCCAACCGTATAGATGTGACCAGGGTGACGATTGGAGTTCAACGACTCCAAGATCGCCCTAATTAGGCATCTGTAGCATCAGATAGAGATCGGGGAATCCTAAAAGATCAAGGGCCAAGATGGTGTGAATCCACACTTCAAACGACAAATCCAACTGCACGGATGGATTCAGATCAATGATCGCAGCCTAACAGTTTGAAAATCGACTCAATCCGACAACCGTGGCACCATCTACATCATCTAGAAGATGGATGGCAAAGATGGCGCCACGTGGCGCCATTTCAACCGCCCAACCGTGGCGCCATCTCAACCGTCCAACCGACCCTCAAGATCGCTGCTGCCTCTCCAAAGGAAATCCAATGCATGATCTAGGCCGTTGGATCTTCATCCAACAGCTGTGGATGCACGCGCCTTAAAACATCTGCACGACCATCTGGACGATGAGCGCAGCAGGCGAGAGCTCTATTCCTCGCAAGTGGATGCTGCAGCGCGGGTGAGCGGGCTCCTCGACCGCTCGGTCACAATCGAGTGGCTGCGGGCGCCCAATCCATCCTATGCACTATTGCATGCCTGCACGTGACGTGGCATCGTACGCAGGTGGGTGCGCACTAAGGAGCAGGCGAAGGTGCCACTTAAGCCGTTCGATCTCACGATCGAATGGCTGAGATTGGCTGGACGTGCATGTGCATTGAGCGCGCGGTTAAGCGAGCGGGCACGCGTGCGCCGCCCACTACGCCCACATTCGGACCTTTAGCGATGGTTTTATCCGTCACTAAAGGTCCTGAATTAATGTTTTTAAAATTTGAATGACCAAAATGCCCCCAATCCTTGCAACTATAAAGGAGAACCCCTCCACATGAAATTCTCATCCCTTCCTTCTCTTCTCTACCTCTCCAAAGCTTAAGAGAAGCTTGTCCCACACCTGGGATGCTTCTCGCGAGATAAAGTCAAATTTTCGTCCCCTTTCGGAAGCGGATCCCACAACGACGATGATGTGCTGCTCTGTTCTCGTTCCTCCTGCCTCGATCTCGTTCTTCTGCTCCGTCCTCCTTCATCCAGGTGACGTCTCGTCCGGCTCATCCTCCAAGCAATCGTCGAGGAGGATAACTTCTCTCTCCCATTCTTCTTTACAGCTTTCTAGTGTAGAATTTTCCTGCTTTCTAGTGTAGCTGATTTCCTGCTTTTTAGTGTAATTCTTATTTGGTTTTATTGTATAAACATTTTTGAATTATTGAATGCATGTTTCCTCTCTCTCTCTTCCTTTTGTTTAGTCTGATTGTTGTTATGGCTTCATTGTAATTACATCGCCTCACTTTTCAAGAAAAATTCTAAAAAAAATATAATTGCGAATATAGATTGATGTAGCCTCCCTGTGTTCTACCCGAGATTTCTATTCTAGTATAAATTTTATTTGTTGAACATGAGTTCTTCGCTTTCAAACTACAACGACAAGGTTTTCAAAATCAAATACGTTAGCGTAGCAACCCAACGTTCAACAGTGAGGCTGGTGGAGTGACAAACAAACAACCAGTTCTAACCTAGGGATTATACAAGCTCCTAGGTTGATTCAGGCTTAATTTATTAAGGTAGCGAAATGAAACTAGTGGGTTAGTGATGTAGACATATTTAATTTTGTTAAAATGCCTATTCACGCATATTCCTAGGCTTAGATTTGCATTTCATATTATAAATATTGCATAGCATGCATCATTTTGCATTTAGAATGGTTGTGTTTATTCTAGGTTAATTGCATCCTTTTTATGGCCAGGAGGGAAGGAAATTTATTTCTGGTCCTAAGATGGACGATCCTAATGTATGGATCTGATCAGGATGATGATCGGAGTCCAACACCTCCGGGATCATTTAGATCGGAATCCTGTAACATCATATGAAGTCCCAGAAAGATAACGGCCAGGGGGCAATTTGACATCCATACGGACTTCAAATAAAAATCTGACCATATGAATGGATCCGGAGTGACGATTGTAGTCCGACAACGCAGAAGAAGAAGATGGATGGCCTAGATGGTGCCACATGATGCCATCCAGGCTGCCCCACCTGAGCCATCGCATCCCTAGCCTCGCCGCAAGAAGAGATCCCAGCTGTTGGATCTCAATCCAATAGCTGAGACACATGCGACCGCACCGCTCTCCACTCGACAAAGTGGCACTTTGGCCAAACGATGAGGCTCCCGCTCCTCAAATGAGAGGTGCGGGTTCGATCCCTACAGCCCCCCAATTCACCAATTAGCGCATAGCTGCGTGCGCACAAGGGCGCAGCGCATAGCAACTAATAACAAATTTTACGTGGTTTGTAAAATACATCGTTGTAACGCATAAAATCGATCAACTCTTAAATTTATATTCCTAGATAATAGGGTATCTAGGGTCATCCAAGAAGGCAAGTTTGCAAAAATTAAATCTCTTGCTTGGAAAATAAATCTCAACTTTCTCTTTGATCTTTTCAATATATACTTTTTATAGATTTTTGAAATAAAGGCAACATGCAAGTTTTTGTTGATAACTAGAAAATGACTAATACCTAATTCAATAAAGCTAACCCTAGGTGACAGGTAGAGCCTCTCCATAAGCTCACCCTAGGCATGTTGAGGCCTAGAATAATTAGGGAGAGCGAGTGAAACAAATGCTAGGCAAAAATTGTAAAAAGCTATGCAACAAAAATTGAAAGAAGGCAATTTGAATTAAAGAAAAATTGTTCACACAAAACCTATAGAGGAATTCTTCTACTCTACTTGAAAATACAAGAAAAATAAAACACAAATCCTCTAGATAGATGGTGAAGAAGAGGGCTTCTTGCTCCAAGCCAAGTAGCTCCTTGACTTGAAAAGACAACTCCTTCTCCTTGGCATGAGATGCTCCTCCAAATGATGTCCTCCAAGGTGGTAGCTACCACCTTTAATTTTCCTCCTCCAAGGGTGGACATCCACCCTAGGTCCTTCTCCTTTTCCTGGTCGTCCTCCTTGAAGTAGAATGCCCCTCCTCCTTGCCATGGCACAAGTTGAAGAAAGTGGGGAGAAGAAGGCACCAAAGGGGCTAGTGATGTGCCCTCTTAATCTTTTCTCTACTCCTTCTTGGGCGTAGGAATAGGTGGATGTAGGTGGAATTAAACACTAATGGAGGATGCTCTAAAATGGTGGTAGGTGATGGGTTTATATAGAGTAGGAAGGGGGCATAGGTGGTTCGTGGAATGGATGGCTAGGATAGGATATGGGGGGTAGTTGGGGATCCTATGGCTAAGGGTGATTGGTGCCAACCCAAGGGGTACCTCGGTGGTGGTCATGGGTGGTAACACCCCTTGAAGTTGGAGCCAAAATGGTTTCTAGAAGGGGGGCTTTGGTGGCACCAAGTAGGGTTCTAGAAGGAGGGGTAGGTGGGTGGCTAGGATGGGTTGTAGGGTTATGTGTAGGGCCATGATGTGGGGGTGTTTTGGTGCCAAAAGGGAGGGCTTCTAGAAGGGTATTTTGGCACCAGAACAAGGCGTCTTTTGGGTGGAGTTGAGGGGCTAGGAGGTGTCCATCTTGGCGCCAAAATAGAGTAGAGGTTAGGTAGCTTAGGTGGACTAGGTAAGCTTAGTTGGTGGAGCTAGCTAGGGTTAAGTTGAAAGTGGAGGATGGACAAGGAGCTGGATGTTAGCTAAGCTAGGCTAAGCTAAGCTAGCTTAGCTAGCTATGGAGTAGAGGAATATGCATGTCGAGCTTAGGGTTTGAGGAGAGGAGATGGATATGTAGAGTCTGGAGCTGAATTGGAGTTGGCCGCTATTGAAGTGGTCAACATGGGGCTACTCTAGCTGGCTTAGCTTGCTAGTTCTTTGCTAGCTGCTAAGCTAGGCTAAAGTGAGCTGGCTTTTGTTTAATGGACCTTAGGTGAGCTGGGTCTGGTGCTTTTGACGAGGATTGAGTTGGTTGAGATAGTTAAGGTAGCTTAGCTCAACTAAGTTGAGCTAAGTTGAGTCCCCGAGTGCTGGACTTGAGCTTCCTAAACTAGGATGAATTCATCTTCAGTTGGCTGGAGTTGAGTGGAGTTGGATGTTGCCAGACCTGAACTGGGGTGAACTCCAGTCAACTCAGTTGAGCTAGCTAGAGCTCCCTATGGACTAGTGGGAGCTGAGATGAGCTAGACTCAGTTAGGTTGAGCTGGATCTGAGCTGACTTGAGTTAGGGTGAGCTAAGATGAGCTATCTTGAGTTGCCATTCAGCTGAGATGAGCTGAATGGAGTTAGGATGAGCTATCCCTAGTCCAAGTGAG
Organism: Thalassia testudinum; assembly: GCA_037157565.1. Taxonomy (NCBI): domain Eukaryota; kingdom Viridiplantae; phylum Streptophyta; class Magnoliopsida; order Alismatales; family Hydrocharitaceae; genus Thalassia; species Thalassia testudinum. Next base: position 120,333,778 of record JAZHRO010000014.1, on the reverse strand, counting down.
CAAGATTGCAGCTGTGGTGAGCTGGATCAAGCTGAGTTCCAGCTAGTTTGAGCTTCTTCTTCACCAGTTGCCTTCTTGAGTGCTAGGGTTTTAGGGATCTGTATATTTTTTCATCCCTAACACTCACAAAAATACATTAAAAAGACAAGAAAAAGTGCAATGCATGCCTAACCTAGTTAATGCCTAAATGCAGCCTAAAAACCCGTTTGTGGAGCAAAATCCTAAGAGCTAGGTTTGTTTTAATGCATAAGAATGATGATAAACTTGCGTTTATCACACCTCCATGCTTATCTTTTGCGAGTCTCTTAGCAAAGCTTTAATTTTTTTTTGGAAAATGGAATTTTTGGGAGATCTAATTTTTTGACTTTTGAGGAGAAAAAGATTAAGGGACCTTGGTTGATCTAAACACAGGAGGCATGGGATTTGTTAAGGATAAACATCGGGATTTATTTTTGGATCCAAAAATTAGACAAAACGGGATCAATATATCCTTCAGAAATTTCACAAATTAACCCCTTGTTAATTCAAATGACTTGAAATTTTATTTTTAGGATTTTTCTGGCTCTTGAATCGGATTCGCAACTTGCAATATCCTTTAAAACCTTTTGTCTGTGCTTGTGAAAAGCCAACATTTATAGAGGTGTGTTTTTGGTTTAAAACTTTTTTTTTGTTCTCCCCCATGCTTATTTTTAGCTTAGTCTTACAACAGATGTGTCGGGATCATCATTTCCATTGCCAATCCTAGAGGGGGCTCTGGCGCCAGTGCTTCAGGATAGCACTATCCATGACACCACCCAGGAGCTCACAACCCCAACACATAATACGGTGTAAAAGGGCGCTCCAAGCAAACTCAAGCTCTTGCTCCGACACTGTAGGTAGAGCATTGTCCAAGACACTTGAGCTGCTAAAATGTGCTTTAATGCTTCGTCTAAAGATATGAAATATAGATATGGAGCAGCGTCGAGGCGGTAACATGTTGACATCGCATCCTCAAAGGAGGCATTTTCCTCCTTCTCGGCGGTGGGAACTCAAACCAATGATCCGCTTCAGACTTTTACTAAATCCAAACAAGATAGTTTTTCTAATTTTTAGTTGTTTTTAAGTGTTGGCTTGTGTGTGAAAATTGACACAAGAAGTTCCTCAAGAAATGCAAGTTTTTGAATCAGAAACTAAGCCAGATACTTTCCAAATTACAAAAGAGGATCAAGTCACCTGAACTATCATGAGTTCAGGTTGAATTTTTAGAGAAGGATATCTGATCCAATCTAAAAATTGACCTTGAAATTCTAATTATCAGATCCACATCCTCATCCCTAGTTTGTTAAAGATTAAATTCCATTGTACCAAAAGTGAGCTTTTCGACCTTAGCCCCAATTTCAAAATTTTTATATTTTTGGGTATGCAAGCATGAAAATAAAATAACTAAAGAAGAATGCATGTTTTCAGGTTTTGAAAATCCTAAATCGATCGTCAAATTTTAAAAACACCCCCATGCTTAAGATATGCAATGTCCTCATGCATTAGGAGGGAAAAGGGATCACCTTAATGAAGAGCGGTCAGATTTAGGATGGTAAAAATTTGGAAAAGGAAAGGAAAAAGGAAAGCAGGAAAAATGATGGGTTACCTCCCATCCAGTGCTATCTTTTACACCATTCAGCCGGGCGTGAAGGTATGCACGGAAGATGGAAAATCATGTAAGTAGTTAGACACTTGAATGCCTGCATAAAATGTGTCTTCTTCTAGATCCCTAGAAAATTGATTAGAAGCAACATTGGGATCAAAGTTGGATGGAAAATGATAAGTGTAGCCCTATTCTAGCCATGGTTTTAAATCAGGTTGGATGCCAAACTTGGGTGAGTCTGGTGGTAGGTCCAAAGAAAGGAGTCGGGGAAGGGATGGTGAGGATTGGGTGAAGTTAGTGTGGAAAGGTGGGGTGAGGGAAGAGTGGGTGGATTAGGGTGATCAGGGGGTTCATCAGGAATGGATTTTGGGTCAAGACAAGTCTCAATATCACAGATTTTGTCGACCACTGATTCTTAATCAGAGGCAAAAAAATTATGGTCGGTATGGGTATCTATCAACATTGTCTCCTCCACCATATTGGAAATTTCCATATCTGAGTCCTCAAAAAAGTTATCATCATGGAATCTCCTAGAGGATTTGTAAATATCTAAAGTGATAGTTTGGCGGACGCAAGTGGTATCCATTTTGCCTGTGTGGCAATTGATATTTGCCTTTGCAGTGGCCAAAAGAGGGTGTCCAAGGATTATTGGGGAGTCCAATAATGATTCAGGTACCTCAATGTCAAGGACCAGAAAGTGTACAGGGAAGACACAATTTTGGACCTTGACCAAAACATCCTCAACAATCCCACAAGGTTTGATTGTAGATCGGTCAGCTAATTGTAGGGTAACCTCGACGAGTTTTAATTCACTGATCTGAAATTCTTAAAATAAAATCGTGGGAATGATATTAACTGAGGCACCAAGATCAAGGAGAGCACAATCAAAGGTAGTATCATCAATAATTACTGAAATTAAAGGCATCCCCAGATCTTTCATCTTAGGAGGTAGCTTGCTCTGTATGACAGGGCTTACTATCTCTGAAAGATGCACCTGTCCTAGATTTTTGGCCTGCCTTTTAGGAGTACAGATCTCCTTCAAAATTTTGGCATAGGCAAGTATCTATTTGATGGAATCTAGGAAAGGAATATTGATTTGAACTTGCCCAAAAAGATCCATGAGTTCTTCTGTGGTGGGCTTAGATTTCTATTTTCTATTGGTGGTGCGGTGGAGAGCTTGTGGAAAAGGGATAGGAATCGTGTCTTGAGATTTTTGTATTTCTTTTTCTTCCTGATGGAGAGGTGGGGAGTCAATTTGCACAGTGATGGGGATTTCATCAGGTTTGTGTGAAGGCCCAGGATCAGTGGTGGTTTTCCCACACCTCAACGTAACTGCATGTGCAGTCAAATTATTATTTGGAGGAGGTGGGAGGGCCTGCGGTTGTGGAAACCTGAGAGGTTGCTGAGGTGGTGTATTAGTAGGAGGTTGATTCAGGTAGTATGGATTTCTGCCCAGATATTGGTTCCTTTGGTGATTAGGGTTGGGCATGGGTTGGGACGAAAGATGTCCTGCAGGCCTTTGGGTGGGAGTAACGCCAATCTGATTGTTCAGATTTGTGATGGTGTGGGTTACTTCCGTCATTTTTGTTTGCATTTCCCGCAGTGTTCGCATCATCTGGGCATTGATGTCTTATTGGGATGGCCCAGGATGAAAGGTTGGATTTGACCCATACCCATTAAAATGATCTTGTTGTGAAGGAACTTGATTATTCCAAGAGCAGTTCGGGTAATTTTTCCAATTGGAATAATTTTTAAAGGGCTCCTGGATGGCAAAAATATTTTGAGTGGGGTTAAGATCTAGATAGTTGTAATTCCCCAGTGAATCATGGGCAACCTTAGAATACTCGTAATAATAAGCAGGAGTAGTGTTGAGATTGTGAAAATTTTCTCTTCATGGAAGGTTAGGTTGGGTTAGATGTGGACTGTGTGGAGCTTGGGTTGATGTAGCAAGTTTTTCCTCAATCTTCTTTTGGTTAATGAGCATCTGGTCGAGTTTTTGGGCGATCATTTGAAGATCATCTTGGGTGATAGAGATAGCTTGGTGGTCGAACTCGAATAGGTTGTGTTAATATGGTGAAATTATCGTTGAAGTGAGTATAGTCGTTAACCTAAATCGAGTCTAACCATCTTTCACAAAATTTTTTATCTAGCCTACTTAATTTTATCTTGGTCACTTTTAGGCCCAGGGTCGATCTCAAGGAGGCGGGGATTAAATGTGAAGAAGTTTCTATGCCTTTCCTAAAACGTATCACTTCCATGTGTTTATTATGTTTTTGGTTTTTTTCTATTTAAGATTTTTTTGTTGATAATATTGTCCTTGAGGCACACCCTCAAAATTAGGTCCTTGGCTTTGAACCAAATTCTTCTTGGCTTTGAGCCAACTTAGGGTTTCCAAAAGAATTGGCCCTGCTATTTGCAAGACCGAGTACTTGCAAGACAAGGATTATCTTTTCTCTTTTACTCTTTTTTTTATCTTTTTAATAGCAAGAAATAAAAGAGAAATAAAAACAAGATAGGTTGCTTGTAAAGAAATAAATATAGTCTATATATATATAGATATATATATTATATATATAGGGGTGGGGTGGAAGTGGAAATGGCGTGTAGTACAGTATCGAGTTGGTCCACATCTAGTAAGACGCAACCAACAAGACGAAGTGCCGCGTAGAGTGTAGGATGGATGTGTGGGAGTGTGTGCGAAGGCGCTTGCTTTACGCGGGTATTGGGGAATATCAGCAACTGGTGCAGATATGCCCACAATATAACGCATGGTGGAGTGACTAGTGCAAGGGCGTATGGATACAGGTAGGTGATGTGTATGTAAATATATATATATGTATATATATATATGTGTGTGTGTGTATATATATAGATAGGGTTGTAACTATATAGGTGTATATGTAGTTATGTATATATATATATATATAGGTATATATATATATATTTATAACTAGATATATATGTATATATATTTAACTATATATATATATATGTATATATGTATATAGATATATTTGTATAAGTATCTATGTATAGAGATATATATATAGATATGTAAATGTACATATATATATATATATATATATAGTAATATATGTATGTGTATATATATATGTATTTATATCTATAGATATATATGTATGTATATATCTATAAACATATATATATACATATATATATTTGTATGTATATATACTTATATATAGTTGTATAGGTATGAATATGTATATATATATATATAAGTATGTATAGGTGTGTACAAGTGAGTGTGTGAGTGTACGAGTGTGTATGTGTACTAGTATGTGTGTGTGTATGAGTGTGGGAGTGCACGCTGGAGGAGTGTGAGAGAGAGCAGGCGAGTTAAGACGTTTGGCGGACGTGGGCGTTGTCTGGTGGCCAAGGCACATGCAGGTGCACAAGGGCTACACGGGTGCTGAAGGGAACGCACACGCTTGTCGTCGTGCGCAGGCAGGTGCGGGAGTGTGAGAGAGCGCAACGCAACGTACTGCGCTGCGGGCGGGAACGGGAATGGGTGCAGACGCAGACGCGGGCGTGGGTTTAGGCGCGGGCGATCGGTTGGAGCAGGTTGTGGCGAGGAGAGAGAGCGCGCGGTGACTAGATAAGTGAGAAACAAACCAGTCACCGCACTGTAGCTATAGTTCCGTGCTGGGAGGCGTGAACAGTAGCTACAGTGCCGCGCAGAGTGAGCGACTGGTTGCAGCCAGTTCTGCGTGCGCGAGCGTGCTGGAAGGTGCCTGCACACACGGGAAGAACCTGCGGATGGCTTGCAGGGGCGTGCGCAGCGGTTGGTGGCGCAGTGGACTGGCGTTGCTGCTGCTGAAGCTCCGGAGCTTGAAGCTCTGATAATGGCGGCGAGGATGTTAAGCGGTGAAAACGGAGTGTGAAACCACTACGCTCACCTTCTCATGAAGGAGCTGGGCGGTGGTGGAACTCACAGTTGTGGTCGTGCGACCACTATGAGCCTGCTTTTGCCTGCAGTGTGTCTCTTAAGTGGGAAGAGATATTGCATATGGAGGGGAAGAGGGGAGGAGATTGGCCTAGAGGAAGGTGTCTACCGGTGGTGTCTGTTCCAGGGTCCCCTTTGTGCAAGGGAGAGGGAGAGGCTATTTAAAGAAGGAGATGCATGCCACCGCCATGCTACTGGCAGAGGAAGTCCAGCCATGCTGTTGGCAGAGGAATGGCGTGAAGAGGTGCATGCCCCATGCCCTGAGCCGTGCGAGGGAGAAGAAATTCAAAGTCAAAATAAAAAAATGAGAACGGTGAATTTGCAATGCAACCCTTGATGAAGACGTTAATTATATAGCCAATTATTCGCATTATCCTCCCTCTCAAATAAATGCATGCAAGCGTCAATTTACAAATGCAACTATTGCTACATAAGATGCAATGGTAGTGCTAGGAAATAACACAAGATGGCATAATTACTGGTGTATATTTGCTGTGGAATCATACCCCCATGCCTTTCTTTTGCTAGTCCCTAGCAAAACATTTTGTATTGTATTTAGAAATGATCTTAAGATGAAGATTTCTTCAGAGGTGACATGGGTGTGTTTGTTGGATATTGTGCGAACCAATTGTAGAGAAGACTACCAATACTTTAAGTCTTACGTGACATAGACCATCTCTCAACTAACCTGGACTCTTCATATTTAAACCTTAAGTACGATTTCCAGGGCTCAGAAGGTTTTTGCCATACTTGAGAGCTCAAGATATTATGGTTTGTGCACAGTGACGGATCAAGACTGACGAGATGAATATTAAGACTCAAGCCCAGGGTTTCACGAATCTTTAAGTGTAGGTTGGTCCCAGTTTCAGCTCATGTTTTCGGATTGACCCCTAAACAGATGACAGAAAACTCAACCCTCATTTTTTCTTTTGTGGCTTAAAGAATATATGGTAGAAATAGGGTATTTGTAACTTTGCCCTGAAACACTTTGAGGGAGAAGAATTTATAGACATTTGCGATATATACTGACTTATTTGCACAGTTTTTTTTTTTTTTGAAACAAGTGTCAGTATATCTCTTACAACTTTATTTGGAGGAGCACACTTTTTTTTTTTGGTGGGAGAGTTTCTTTTTGGTGGAAAGAGTTTCTCCTAGACACAAGACTAAAGCATGGGATAAAAAGTCTACCTACACGCATAGGTAAGGACTCCACCTTCCCTAATGAACACTATAGCTGGATCTTATGTTCACCTGGTCTTTCTTGCTATGTGTAGTGTGAACCAAGATTACTTAGGCTCTCGAGTAGAAGCAAACCAACGGATCCTGTACTGATGTCTCAGGTACAAGAATACGTCCTTAGGAGAAATTCCGATCTATCATGTTAATGCTCAAGTGAATTAAGCAGAGCCTGAGCGAATCAAGTTTCTATGGCCTGGAAAGTCTTCAAATCAGTGGTTGAATATCCATAAACACTTATTGTATTTTTGTTTCAGCCTTCAGATCATTACTAAACACCCTTTTTTTTATGTACATATTTATAGATGGATGGGAGCTACATGATACCATATAATACCCAGATCCTATAGATGTCTATCCACCCCCCCATGCCAAACGATGCTATATCCTCATATGCATGTAGGGTAGAGGAAGGTCCAAAGATCGGGGAGCGAGAGCTGAGGTGCAGGGTATATAGCAGGGTGTTAGGGTGGGTGGATGGTGGGTGGTGAAGTGAAAAGGTGTGAAGTGAAGTGTATGTGACAGTGGAGCAGTGCTGCTGGGGTGCCTCCCAACGAGCGCTGAATTTAACGTCCCCAGCTAGACTCAGAATGAAGCACGAAATTAGGTACCCTCCAGCAGGGCAACGGTTTCTCCAACGGGGGCAGGTATATGAGTAAGATAAGGTTCTAAACGCTTCCCATTGATCATAAATTTATGCCCAGATTTGGGATCTTCAATTTCAACAGCCCCATTGGGAAATGGTCTCGAGACCAGGAAGGGACTGTTCCGTTTGGACTTCAATTTCCCAGGAGAGAATTTGAGCCAGGGATTGTAAAGCCAAACTTGCTGAGATGGCTCAAATTCCTTCCGCCGAATTCGGCTGTCGTGAAAAGCCTTAGTGCATTGCTTGAAGGTTAAGGCAGAATCATAGGCTTCACGACGGAGCTCTTCCAGCTCTTGGAGTTGGAGTTTCCTTTCTCGACCACACAGGTCTAGGTCGAGGTTACATTGGTGAACCGCCCAATAAGCGCAGTGCTCCAGCTCCACGGGCAAATGACAAGGCTTCCCGTAAATGATTCTATAAAGTGACATACCTAAGGGAGCCTTGAAGGCGGTCTGATACACCCAAAGTACGTCAATCAGCTTGTCGGACCAATCCTTACGGTCAGGCCGAACCATTTTCTGGAGAATTTGCTTGATTTGCCAGTTCGACACCTCAGCCTGGCCGTTCGTCTGAGGATGATACGGAGATGCGAAATGATGGTGGACTCCATATTTCCTCAGAAGTGCCCGAAAAGAAGCATGGGTAAAATGGCTTCCTCCATCCGAGATAACGGCTCGAGGGATCCCAAAGCGTGCAAAAATATGGTCTTTGACAAATTGAGTGGATATGACATGGTCAGCATGGCACGTGGGAATAGCCTCGATCCATTTCGAAACATAATCAAGAGCAACGAGGATGTATTCGAAGCCATTGGAAGGAGAAAAGGGACCCATGAAATCAATTCCCCAAATGTCAAAAATTTCAGCAGCTAGGATGGGTTGCAAGGGCATCATGTCACGACGTGACATTGACCCTAATGGCTGTCACCTAGTGTAATGTTTGGCATAATTATGTGCATCCTGGTGAAGGGAGGGCCAAAAGAAACCGCACTGCAATACCTTGGTTGTAGTTTTCCTCCCAGAGAAATGGCCTCCGCAGGCCTAATCATGGTAGAAGGATAGCACACTAGGGAATTCGCTGTCAGAATACAACAACAGATGATCTGGTCAGCACCTATTCGAAAAAGAAGTGGATTATCCCAGAAATAATACTTTGCTTATGCAATGAGACGCTCGTGCTGGTTTTTAGGCTAGCCACGTGGAAGGGAACCAGAAGGAAGGTAATTGGCAATGTCGGCATACCAAGGTCCACTTGCCACATTAATTTCCAATAGGTGCTCATCGGGAAAAACCTCGTTAATCAGCAGGACAAGTCCAATGTGGTCAGGGTCCAGTTTAGAGAGATGATCAGCCACAACATTCTGGGCTCCGGCCTTATCGCGGATCTCAATGTCAAATTCTTGGAGCAGAAGAATCCAACGAATCAGTCTAGGCTAGGCATCCTTCTTGTGCATGAGATGGCGAATGGCTGTGTGGTAAGTGAATACAATAACATGTGAGCCCAGAAGGTAAGAGTGGAATTTCTCCAGCCCAAAGACGACCGCTAGTAGTTCTTTCTCAGTGGTTGTATAATTACGCTGGGCCTCGTCCAATGTCTTACTGGCGTAGTACACCACGAAGGGGGTGTCTATCACGTCTTTGTCCCAGGATGGTTCCGACTGCAAGGTCAGAAGCGTCACACATGAGCTCAAAGTTGAGGAACCAATCAGGTGGCTGGAGAACAAGGGCCTTGGTGGCAGCATCACGCAGCTGCGTGAATGCTCGTATGCAGTTGGGGCCCATATCAAAGTGTATGTCGGTTGATAGGAGATGAGTTAAAGGTCTAGAAATCTTGGAGAAGTCTTTGATGAATCTCCTATAGAAGCCGACGTGTCCCAAGAAGGAGCAGATTTGTTTGACAGAGCCAGGCGTAGGTAAATCAGTAATTGCATCAAGCTTAGCTCTGTCAACCTCGATACCCCTATCGGAGATGATATGCTCGAGAACAATTCCCTCATGTACCATAAAATGACTTTTTTCCCAGGAAAGCACGAGGTTCACATCAATACATCTCCTAAGGATACGGGTCAGGTTGGCAAGACAGTCATCAAAAGAGGGTCCAATGACCGAAAAGTCATCCATGAAAACCTTGAGAAAGTCACCCACCATGTCATGGAATATCGCCAGCATACATATTTGGAAAGTTGCTGGCACATTACAAAGTCCGAACGGCATCCTTCTAAATGCAAAGGTGCCGAAGGGGCAGGTAAAGGTGTTTTTCTCTTAGTCCCTGGGGTCAATTGCCACCTGGTTATATCCAGAGAATCCATCCAGGAAACAGAAAAATTTATTTCCTGCTAACTGCTCCAGGATTTGATCAATGAAAGGTAGCGGAAAGTGATGTTTCTTAGTTGCAGCATTCAGTTTCCTATAATCTACACACACTCTCTAAGATGTAGGAGTGAGTGTAGGGATGGATTCACCCCTGTCATTGATACGGATGGTGAGTCCCGTCTTTTTGGGCACGACGTGAATCGAACTCACCTAGGGGCTATCGCTGATCAGGTAGATTATACCTTCATCTAGCCACTAAATAATTTCCTTTTTAACGGACTCCCGCAGGTTAGGGTTGAGACGTCATTGCATCTCGCGGGAAGGTCGAGCCTCCTCCTCCGTATATATACGGTGAGTGCAGTAGGAGGGGCTAATGCCTGTTAAGTCTGATAAGGACCATCCAATGGCTGCCTTGTGTTCCATAAGGACCTTTGTTAGTTTGCACTCTTGCTCCCTGGTCAATTTTGAACTAATGATTACGGGGAGCGTTTCATTTGGTCCCAAGAAAACATACTTAAGCGAATCAGGCAACTCTTTCAGCTAAGGAGTGGATGGTGAAAGATTTGGCATTCCTTGGGACGAGAGTGTCCCAAGCAGATTAGAAGAAAGCAAGTCAGGAGGAAGAAGTTGGCCCTCAGTTTGGCCAAGAAGAGGGGCATCTTGGATAGATGGATCCAAAAAGGGATAGCCCCAGTGAGTAGTATGTGGGCTCAAGGTCCTAGTGTGGAGTTGCAATTTCTCCTGATTTGGTAGGAAAGAAATGGCAATCTGGTCTTCAAGAGTGTGGACCAACGGTGAGTAGCCCGAATATGACTCAGACCACGAGGTATGGGAAGCGGAGAAAATGTCGTCAGAAGTCTGGTCAAGAGAAGGTATGGGAAAAGGGAGGGATGGGGGAACGTCACAATATGTGTCGGTCAGGAAATCGTCTGTACTTAGAGGCAATCCACAGCAGTCAGAATAGGTCCCAATTAGTCTGATACATGTGCTGACAGCCATGTCCTCGTCAGATGTGTCATCCTCGATGCAATCGCAATCAAAGTTCTTGGCTACCTTGAAGATGTTAAGCTTGAGTTTCTCAGATCCAACAGCAATCTCAATACAGCCCGACTCGCAGTTGTTTTGGGCGCAGGCTGTGGCCAAGAAAGGTCGACCAAGGATGATCGAACAATCAGAAAGTGAGCTAGGAACTTCCATATCCAAAACAAGAAAGTCAACAGGAAAACAGAGATTGTTGACCTTAACCACCACAACTTCCACCACACCCTTTGGTATTTTGACAGAACGATCTACTAACTGTAACGTGACAGGGGTGGGTTTCAGATTTCCTAAGGCAAATTTCTCGAGCATGATGGTTGGTATAAGATTGATGGAAGATCCTAGATCAAGCAGAGCACAGTTAAAATTACAGCCTTGGATGCTACAAGAAATAAGCGATGTGCCCAGATCTTTCTGCTTCGGTGGTAGATTTGACAGTATAGCACAACTAGCATGAGGTGAGAGAACCACCAGATTCTTTGTTTTCTTTGACTGTCGCCTGGGTGTAGTGTAGTCTTTGAAAAATCGGGCAACAGTAGGTATGTGGTCAATAGCCTCTAACAGGGGTACCTTGATTTCATCATCCCTAAATAAATTACGCAGGTTATCAAAGGCCTGCGTGTCCTTTTTCTTGCCTTTTGGCTCCCTCAGTAGAGCCTCAAAGAGTGGGACCAATTCTGGCACTAGTTTGGGTGTATCGTCCTCTCACGAATGCAGTGCGCATCCCGAATGAGAGGGTGATGAAAAAGATGGGTCAGGATCAAGTTGAGGCGGATCGACGGTTTGCTTACCGCTCCTTGTAGTAATCGCACTGGACGTTGCAAGTCCAGTGGGATCATAAGGTGGAGGAGGGTTCACAATAGGGACATAAGGGTGAGGTGCTGCAGCGAGATTAGCTTGAAATCTCGGAGGAATGCTCCGTGCTTGCAGAATTTGATGAACCTGCCCATGAGAAGTTCGTACCTGTGGTTGAGGACCACGGGGTACGAAATTTCACGGGTTGGGAACAGGTTGGGCTGGAAGAGTGCCTTGAGATCGAGTCACCATACGTAGTTGATTGATCTCAGCATTCTGCTGCGCCAATTGGTGCTGAAGAGAGGTCATGTTCTCTTCATGGCACTTAGACATTTCCGTCATCATTCGCATCAGTTTATCAAGAGGACTTGATGCATGTTCTGTTTGTGGTATGCAAGGACCCAATGCTAGATTCCCCACAGGATTAGACTAGGCCCTTGGGATGATGGGTGAGGACGGTCGCATTAGCCAACCCGTGGGGTTTTGGCACTTTGGGTTATTGGACCATGTGAAATTAGGATGATTTCGTCATCCTAGGTTATAAGTAGCTGCGAATGGGTTGTTCCCCAGGGCGTAGCTTTTTCTAAGCCAGAAGACAAGTCCACATGTAAATATGCATCTGAGCACACGGAGCCTTGGTCCTCCGTGTCAAAATAATGGCTTGCAGAAGTAAGTTCCACATGACTAACTGAATCTCTCGACATGACACTCGGTAAGGAAGATCTCACAGGGTTTTTGGGGAGAAGCCTGGCGTTGGAAGGATTGGGATTGTGACGAAGTGGTGAGGTGGGGGTGTTTGCCATAGAACGGGCGGGATTGGCCAGAAGCTCGTCCAGCTTCTTGTGTACGACGGAGACTTCATCCAATTTTTGTGCAATAAGGTTAAGATCAGTGGATGAATGGGAGGGTCCTGTGTCAACTTCGTGAACATTACGAGGTAGGCTGGTACGATGAAAGGCGACAATGGAGGCATTGTTCATTGAGTTTTCGCTCATGTTTTCAAATAATTCGAATGCTCCATTCTCGTCTTTATTCATGAAATTCCCTCCGTAAGAAGCATCTACAATCTGCTTCAAAGTCTCATTTAGCCCATAATAGAAAATTTGGGCTATATGCCACTTAGGTAGATCCCTTTCGGGCCGAGGACGGCCCTCACCGCCTGTTGCATTCTATGGGTCGGGTTATTCCCCGTCCAGCCCCGGGGAAAACCCTCCATGGATTGCGAGTGTTCGTTAGTTATTCGAATCGAAACTACTTCATATTCATTTCATTCATATTCGAATAGATTCGAATACTGCGCTGGAGGCCATTGCGGAGCTAGATCTAAAAGAGGGCGGGGGCATCAACTTCACTGACCTTTGGGGCCTGATGAGCTGCAGGAGAGATCCAGGATGCAAGACAAGGTAAGGGATGAGGATCTCAAGCGAGAGGTTGATTGCCTTACATATATGAAATAAGCTTTCCAACCGTAAAGTGGCATGGCCCCGATGCAGTAGATAAGTGTACCGGTTCGCGATAGGAGGACTGAGCCTTCACTTGCATGCGCGAAAAGCCTCATGAAACTGTTTACCGTTTTGTTGCATAAAGGAAGTTATAGCATGGCGAAGCGCATTGGTTCACCTGATTGGGAAGAATTTCTTGAGAAATGCTGTTCACATCTCTTCCCAAGAATGGATGGTTCTCCCCAGGGTGCGTAACCATTGTGACGCTTTATCCTGCAATGAAAATGGGAACATTTTCATGAGGACAATTGATAACCCGATGTTTCTTGGATTAATCGTTTCAGCCAATCGGGTTAGGTCTTTTAAATGGAGAAAAGGATCTTCCCTTACAAGACCATGGAAGTGGAAGTTTATCAGGCCAATTATATTGAGTTTCAATTCAAAATCGTCCCTGCACATAGGGACCCAAATTTGTCCTATGGTCTCTGTAGCAGTGGGATTTTGATAAGAGCTAAGAGACCTAGGCTCCTCCCATTCGGAAGGGTTCTGCATTTCCTCCAAGGTTTCCCTAATGGCTTCAATCTGTTCATTATATATTTCCATTTGGGCTTGGAGGCGGGTTATGGGGTCCATGGCTCCACCACCTAGTGGGTTTTGAGGGCGGTTTCCTCCCTCGGGATTTGGGGGTGGGCGTGCATCCATGTTTATGGAGGAGGATGACGATTTGGCATCTTTCCTTCTAAAATTATCAGACAATTTAAACAATTCAGGGTTTTGTGACCTCCTCCCAAACATGCACTACCACAGGAAGAATTGGAGAGATAAGAAGGGAAAAGGGGATGAGAGAAATGACGCCGCAAAGGTACACTTGATGAAAAATCAAGGCAATCAAAGTCCTAACCTCTACAAATGTGCCCTTAGACCTAAAGATCTAAGTTACTTACTATCACAACCTACGGAACCAAATGCGAGCACCGTGGAACCATCAGGCTAGATTGAAAGGCCGTTTGCCCCAGTCTTAGACACCCGATAGCACGCGAGAACCTGCACCAGCACGTAGGTGCTACACGTAGGTAGTTAGACCTCCAATCTTTAATAAGGGTCAAGTTGCTAGCAGTTTTAATTAGAGGCTTAGGATTAAGTGCTTCAAGAATGTGAAGGGCATTGTATACGGGTAATGCCCAAGTGCATTATTTTTAGAAAGTGTGTAAACCAAGCATGCAACGAGGAAATCTCCCTAAATTGAAGTTTTAGTTGGTGAATGATTTTTAGAATTTTAGCCTTAAGTAGTATGGATTTTAAGATTTCACTAAGTTACCAATTCAACCAATCTTCGAGTTTTGAGAAAATACAAGTTCTTCTATGCCCAACAAACCCTTCTTCAATGTGAGTTAGTTAATGCATGCTAAAAATGCAATGGGCTTCCCTAAGTGGAAATTTCTATGCGTGGATGCACGAGTCAATTTTAGGTTAGTATGAAAGGGAGCCAAAGTACTTCAATTGAAGTGCTCCCAATCACCAAAATGATGTTCCACACATAAGGCCCAACCACAAGATAATGTAAAGAAAATCAAAGTGTTGGGGTTGAAATATTCGGGATCAAATCTAAGGCACGTGAAAGGTCGTAGTGGGGTTGGAATCAACTTAATTCCAAATCTTCCCACCAAAAATGTGATCCCAAATTGTGGATAAATGAGGCAAGGAGGGATGACAATCAATCTATTTAATCTTGCCTCAAAGAATACTTCACACGACAAAAGATTCAAGAATCAAGATTCTTGGATCTTCGCTATTCAAAGTTTGGCTGGAAATCCAAGGGCAGTGGGGACGATGGCAAACAATCAAGCAAGTGATTTTTATTCCACTTGCCCCAAGAAATCCCAAGAAGTGCTTTTAGGTTTTAGGGTTTCTTTTTTTTTATTAAGGTGGCAAGTTGACCTAAGTTGCTAAGAGAGAGACCTACCTTTTCAGCAACGTGGGCGAAGCTCCAGTGCAGCGCCGGTGACTTCACGCTCTCATTCCCACCTTGGATCTGCCCACGTCTCCGACCTCCTCTGCTTGCGTCCTCCTTGCAACTGGTTTACCTACACACTTGCAAATAAAAACACCCATGAAGGGAAGGGTGTGAGAAGAGAAAATCAAAGGAATAGAGTAGAAACTTACCTCAATGCGCACCTCCCCGGCACCGGCGCCAGAAAAAGGGTGGTCGAACTCAAATAGATTGTGTTAATATGGTGAAATTATCGTTGAAGTGAGTATAGTGGTTAACCTGAATCGAGTCTAACCATCTTTCACAAAATTTTTACCTAGCCAACTTAATTTTATCTTGGTCACTTTTAGGCCCAGGGTCGATCTCGGGGAGGCGGGGATTGAACGTGAAGAAGTTTCGACGCCTTTCCTAAAAGGTATCACTTCCGTGCATTTATTATGTTTTTGGTTTTTTTCTATTTAAGATTTTTTTGTTGATAATATTGTCTTTGAGGCACACCCTCAAAATCAGGTCCTTGGCTTTTAGCCAAATTGTTCTTGGCTTTGAGCCAACTTAGGGTTTCCAAAAGAATTGGCCCTGCTATTTGCAAGATCGAGTACCTGCAAGACAAAAATTATCTTTTCTATTTTACTCTTTTTTTTATCTTTTTAATAGTAGGAAACAAAAGAGAAATAAAAACATGATAGGTTGCTTGTAAAGAAATAAATATAGTCTATATATATATAGATATATATATATTATATATATAGGGGTGGGGGTGGAAGTCGAAATGGAGTGTAGCACAGTATCAAGTTGGTCCACGTCTAGTAAGCCGTAACCAACAAGATGAAGTTCTGCGTAGAGTGTAGGATGGATGTGTGGGAGTGTGTGCAGAGGCGCTTGCTTTACGTGGGTATCGGGGAATATCAACAACTGGTGCAGATATTCCTACGATATAACGTGTGGTGGAGTGACTAGTGCAAGGGCATATGGATACAAGTAGGGGATGTGTATGTAAACATATATATATATATATATGTATGTATATATATAGATAGGGTTGTAACTATGTAGGAGTATATGTAGTTATGTATATATATATATATAGATATGTAAATATACATATATATAGGTATATATATATGTATTTATAACTAGATATATATGTATATATATTTAACTATATAGATATATATATATGGTAATATATGTATATAGATATATATATAGATATGTAAATGTATATATATATATGTAGTAATATATGTATGTGTATATGTGTATATATATATATATGTATTTATATCTATAGATATATATGTATATATGTATGTATATATGTATAAATAAATAAATATATATATATATATATATATATTTGTATGTATATATACTTATATATAGTTGTATAGGTATGAATATGTATATATATATATGTATATATATATAAGTATGTATAGGTGTGTACAAGTGAGTGTGTGAGTGTACGAGTGTGTATGTGTACTAGTATGTGTGTGTATGAGTGTGGGAGTGCACGCTGGAGGAGTGTGAGATAAAGCGGGCGAGTTAAGATGTCTGACGGATGCAGGCGTCGTCCGGTGGCCAAGGCACTCGTAGGCGCACAAGGGCTGTGCGGGAGCTGAAGGGAATGCGCGTGCAGGTGGGTGCGGGAGTGTGAGAGAGCCCAACACAGTGCACTGCGTAGCGTAGTGCACAGTGCTGCGGGCAGAAACGAGTGTGGGCGCAGACTCGGGCACGGGCACAGACGCGGGTGACCGGCTGGAGCAGGTTGCGGCTAGGAGAGAGAGCGCGCGGTGACTGAATAAGTGAGAAACAAACCGGTCACTGCACTGTAGTTGCAGTTCCGCGCTAAGAGGCGTGAACAGTAGCTACAGTGCCACATAGAGTGAGCGACCGGTTGCGGCTGGTTCTGCGTGCGCGGGCGTGCTGGAAGGCACCTGCACGCGTGGGAAGAGCATACAGACAGCTTGTAGGGGCGTGCGCAGCGGCTGGCGGAGCAGTGGACTGGCGTTGCTGCTGCTGGAGCTCCGGAGCTTGAAGCTCTGATAATGGCAGCGAGGGTGTTAAGTGGTGAAAACAGAGGGTGAAACCACCACGCCCACCTGCTCACGAAGGAGCTGGGCGGTGGTGGAACTCACAGTGGTGGTCGTGAAACCACTGTGAGCCTGCTCCTGCTCGCAGCGTGTCTCTTCAGTGGGAAGAGATGCTGCTTATGGAGGGGAAGAGGGGAGGAGATTGGCCTGGAGGAAGGTGTCTGCCGGTGGTGTCTATTCCAGTCTCCCCTTTGTGCAATGGAGAGGGTGAGGCTATTTAATGAAGGAGATGCATGCCACCGCCATGCTGCTGGCAGAGGAAGTCCAGCCATGCTGTTGGCAGAGGAATGACGCAAAGAGGTGCATGCCCCATGCCCTGAGCCGTGCGTGGGAGAAGAAATTCAAAGTCAAAATAAAAAAATGAGAATGGTGAATTTGCAATGCAACCCTTAATGAAGATGTTAATTACATGGCTATTTATTCGCATTATCCTTCCCTCTCAAATAAATGCATGCAAGTGTCAATTTACAAATGCAACTATTGCTACATAAGATGCAATGGTAGTGCTAGGAAATAACACAAGATGGCATAATTACTGGTGTATTTTTGTTGTGCAATCACTTGGGTGCGTACTTCATGAACACTGAACTGCGGGTTTGGAGTTCTGCAAAATGTGTTCATGGAAGCATGATTAAATGAGTTTTCACTCATTTCTTCAAAAAGGTCATAGGCACTTTCAGCATCCTTATTTAAGAAGTTGCCGCCACACAAGGCATCGACAAAATGTCGGATTTGATCTTCTAATCCATGATAGAAGATTTGCACGAGCTACCGTAAAGGAATCTCATGGTGTGGGCAACTTCTTAGGAGATCTTGAAATCTTTCCCAAGAATCATGGAAAGTCTCACCAGAGTTTTGTTGAAAGGTCGTAATAGATCTTCGCGGGGAATTAGTACGACCTATGGGAAAGAATTTCTTGAGGAAGGCACTCTTGAGCTGAGGCCAAGTTGTGATGGGTCGGCCAATGGTCTTGAACCAATAAGCGGCCTTATCTTTAAGAGATAATGGAAATAGTCGCATCAGCCATAGGTCTTCTTGCACATTTCGGGAACGGGTTGTTTGTGCAAGAAGAGTCAGCTCTTCAAGGTGGTTGAAAGGGTCTTCCCTAGGAAGGCCATGGAAGTGTTTAATCAGGTTCAGGACTACTGGCTTGATCTCGAAGTCCCCCTCTGGTATGACCACCCCTGGTCGTTCCTCATAATAAGATGGATCCTAAATTTCTTTTAGAGGAATAACAGGCTGTTGACGGGGTGGTGGGTTTGGCCTTTGATTGGCTAGGTTTTGGTTGTTCCTAGTCAATGTTTGTTGATTGGACTTTAGCCATCATTATTAAAAGATTAGGTAGGGGGTCTTGATGTTGTGATCGAGGCAATTCAAGATTAGGGAGCTCCAAGTGTGGGAAGTTAAAGGTGGGTGGGTTTTGGGTGGAAGGGTTAGAATTAGGGTTAGTAGTGGGGTTAGAGGTAGGATTAGAGGTTGAAGTGGAAGGGTTAGTGGACCCATTTTGTTGATTTTCAATTTTTTTAGAAGAAGATAGAAAAAGTGGTCTTTTTGCGTAGGGGGCAAAATCAAATGGTCCTTCCAAGTGTTGATTTTGAGACCGTCGCCTATGCATAAAATGGAAGAATGGGAGGGGAGGAGAAGAGATGGAGATGAGAGAAGTGTGCACACAAGCAATCAAATTCTAGACCTAACTTAAGTGTGACTCCCTAAAAATAAACCTAAGACTTGGTCTACTTAGGAGATAAGTAATCAACAGTGAATATCCGTTCTATCAACAAATCTAGTCAAGTTGCTTAAGGGGAGGTTTGGGCCCAAACGTTTCCCAGGAAAATCCCCAGGTGCTTGTACAAACCCGCGCCTGGTCATTTAACATGACCCCTTAGCCTGAACACCAGATATAGATGACAGAATTGGTATTAACTATAGAAAACTTAGGACCTATATAGCAAGCCTAAGTTGATGAAAACCTTAGGGGTCAAATTGCTACCAATTTTAATTAAGTATAGGTTACTAGTGTGCACACGGAATGTGGAGGGTGTTAATTGGGTTGTTGCCATGTTATTTCAATTTTTAGTGCATGTATAGGAATTGGAAAGTGGTTCCAATGAAAAACAAGTTGTCACACAATTATTGTATTTCTGTCTTTTAGGAATGGATTTAACTTAGTGTATTTTTAAGGTTTTCTTTTTAAGTTTTCAAACAAGTTTGAGATTCCACAAACAAGAGGAAGTCAAGTTGTATGGGTGAAGATATGTTTTCTTTTGGTTGTTTGTCTCTAAAAATGGAAAAAGAAACCCTAATCCAATTGGTCCTAGGACAGAAATTTAACTACCAATGAGTTGTTTTTAAGCTTTCTGTATTAAGTCATGGTCCAAACAATTCAAACAATTCAAACAACACCACTACTTTGAAGAGAATCAAACAAGGATTCCATAAGATATTTTTGTAAGATTTAGGAATTTGTTTGATAATTTTTTTGAATTTTTATTTGTACTAGTGTCAAAGTCTAAAAATGATACCCGTGGGTATTTTAGACTTTTTAGTATTACCACCATCCTCAGAAAATTTTGATGATTTTATATGATGTGTAAAATTTCACAGGGATTCCAGAAAGCTAAATTTTACAAAAATTAGATGAGTATAAAAATCCTAAAAATTGGTAGACTGTAGCAAAGTAGGAAGATTAGAGGGTGTGACCCCTCTGTAGTCCATGAATTTTTAAAAATTAAATACAAAGCCAATTAATCTAAAATTTGAAAAAGATGTTCCTAACTTAATTTGAAATTAGTGTGTGAAATTTTATTATTTTAGTAGGCCTATGGTGTTGGGAATTGATTTTTCAATTCCAAATAGAAATCTGGACCTGAAAAATAGAACACCAATACTTGAAATGGAGTGGTGTAGATGGTGCAAGCAAGCAATCAATGAGTTTTAAAATGCACCACTCCACTTAATTAAGTTGTTTAAGGTCCTGAAACCCAATTTTAGTGTATTTTGGTAGTATTTTAGTTTAGGTGTGACAAGAGAGAATAAACCAACTTGGAAATCCGTGGGAAGAAAAGGAACTTTGAGCTTTTGCTTCCAAATTCCCGCTTTCTTCCTACAATACCTACACACACAAGAGAAAAGAAAGAGAAAGGGATGAGATCCACTTAAAGCAAGAGAAAGAAAGATTAAGCAAAGCCGTGCCTCCCCGGCAATGGTTCCAAAAAGTGATAACGAATTTTACGCGGTTTGTAAAATATGTCGTAACGCGTAAAACCGATCAACTCTTAAATTTATATTCCTAGATAGTGGGGTATCTAGGGTTGTCCAAGAAGGAAAGTTTGCAAAAATTAAATCTCTTGCTTGGAAAATAAATCTCAACTTTTTTTTTGATATTTTCAATATATACTTTTTATAGATTTTTGAAATAAAGGCAACATGCAAGTTTTTGTTGATAACTGGAAAACAACTAATACCTAATTCAATAAATCTAACCTTAGGTGACAAGTAGAGCCTCTCCATAAGCTCACCCTAGGCACGTGGAGGCCTAGAATAATTAGGGATAGGGAGTGAAACAAATGCTAGGCAAAAATTGTAAAAAGCTATGCAACAAAATTGAAAGAAGGCAATTTGAATTAAAGCAAAATTGTTCACACAAAACCTATAGAGGAATGCTTCTATTCTACTTGAAAATACAAGAAAAATAAAACACAAATCCTCTAGTTAGATGGTGAAGAAGAGGGCTTCTTGCTCCAAGCCAAGTAGCTCCTTGACTTGAAAAGACAACTCCTTCTTCTCCTTGGTGTGAGATGCTCCTCCAAATGATGTCCTCCAAGGTGGTAGCTGCCACGTTTAATTTTCCTCCTCCAAGGGTGGACGTCCACCCTAGGTCCTTCTCCTTTTCTTGGCCATCCTCCTTGAAGTAGAATGCTCCTGCTCCTTGGCGTGGCACAAGTTAAAGAAACTGGGGAGAAGAAGGCACCAAAGGGGCTGGTGATGTGCCCCCTTAATCTTCTTCTCTACTCCTTCTTGGCCGTAGGTATCGGTGGATGTAGGTGGAATTAAACACTAGTGGAGGATGCTCTAAAATGGTGGTAGGTGATGGGTTTATATAGGGTAGGAAGGGGGCATACGTGGGTCTTGGAATGGATGGCTAGGATAGGATATGGGGGGTAGTTGGGGTTCCTATGGCTAAGGGTGATTGGCACCAACCCAAGGGGTACCTAGGTGGTGGTTATGGGTGGTGGCACCCCGTGAAGTTTGTGCCAAAATGGTTTCTAGAAGGGGGCTTAGGTGGTGCCAAGTAGGGTTCGAGAAGGAGGGGTAGGTGGGTGGCTAGGATGGGCTGTAGGGTTATGTGTAGGGTCATGATGTGGGGGTGTTTTGGTGCCAAAAGGGAGGGCTTCTAGAAGGGTATTTTGGCACCAGAACAATGTGTCTTTTGGGTGGAGTTCAAGGGCTAGGAGGTGTCCATCTTGCCACCAAAATAGAGTAGAGGTTAGGTAGCTTAGGTGGATTAGGTAAGCTTAGTTGGTGGAGCTAGCTAGGGTTAAGTTGAAGGTGGAGGATGGCCAAGGAGCTGGATGTTAGTTAAACTAAGCTAGCTTAGCTAGCTATGGAGTAGAGGAATATGCATGTGGAGCTTAGGGTTTGAGGAGAGGAGCTGGATATGTAGAATCTGGAGCTGAATTGGAGCTGGTAGCTACTGAAGAGGTCAACATGGGGCTACTCTAGCTGGCTTAGCTTGCTAGTTCTTTGCTAGCTGCTAAGCTAGGCTAAAGTGAGCTGGCTTCTGTTGAATGGAGCTAAGGTGAGCTGGGTCTGGTGCTCCTAGGGAGGATTGAGCTGGTTGAGACAACTAAGGTAGCTTAACTCAACTAAGTTGAGCTAAGCTGAGTCCCCGAGAGCTGGACTTGAGCTTCCTGAGCTAGGATGAATTCATCTTCAGTTGGCTGGTGTTGAGTGGAGCAAGATGTAGCTGGACCTGTACTGGGGTGAACTCCACTCAACTCAGTTGAGCTAGCTAGAGCTCCCTGTGGACTAGTGGGAGCTGAGATGATCTAGACTCAGCTAAGTTGAGCTGGATCTGAGCTGACCTGAGGTAGAGTGAGCTAAGATGAGCTCTCTTAAGCTGCCATTCAGTTAAGATGAACTGGATGGAGTTAGGATGAGCTATCCTTGGTCTAAGTGAGCTAGATTCCAGTTGTGGTGAGCTAGATCAAGTTGAGTTCCAGCTAGTCTGAGCTTCTTCTTCACCAGTTGCCTTCTTGAATGCTAGGGTTTTAAGGATCTGTATATCTGTTCATCCCTAACATTGACAAAAATACATTAAAAAGACAAGAAAAAATGCAATGCATGCCTAACCTAGTTAAAGTCTAAATGCAGCCCAAAAACTCATTTGCGGAGTGTTGAACGTTTACGAACCTATGCTAACGTGTTCGGTTTTGGAAAACCTGTCGTTGTAGTTCGAAAGCAAAGAATTCGTGTTCAACAAATAAAATTTATATTGAAAAAAAAATTCTGGGTCGAACACACGGAGGCGGACGTTTGATTTAAAAACTACGCGTTTCTTTTTATTTGTTATAGAATAATTCAATTTAGAACTATCTAATTATTTACAATAAATAGAAGAGGGAGAGAGAGTAAGAGAGAAAGAGAATATTACACAGAGAAATCAAAATGAGATGTAGAATAAACAAGGAATTTTTGCATTGAAGAGATTGTTCATTACAACTAGAAAGCAAAAACAATTACTCTAGAAAGCTATAAATTTACTCTAGAAAGCATTAAAAGAATGGAGGGAGAAATGTCCTCCTCGACGGTCGCTTGGAAGATGAGTAGATTAATCTAGAAAGCAGTAAATCTATACTAGAAAGCGGTAAAAAGAATAGGGAGAGAGAAATCCTGCCCGACGGTTGCTTGGAGGACGAGCCGGACGGGACGACGCCTGGACGAAGGAGAACGAAGCGGGACGAAGGAGGACGAAGCAGAAGAACGGGGATGAAGCAGCACGCTGTCGTCGTCGCGGGATCCACTTCCGTAGGGGAACGAAAATTGGACTTTATCTCGCGAGAAGCATCCCGGGTGTGGGACAAGCTTCTTTTGAGCTTTGGAGAGGTACAGAGGAGAAAGAAGGGATGAGAATTTCGTATGGAGGGGGCCTCCTTTTATAGTTGCAAGGAGTGGGGGAAAAATGGATATTACAACTTCAAAACAATAAATAAGGGGTCTTTAGTGACGGATAAATCCGTCACTAAAGCCCCAACGTGGGCGTAGTGGCCGGCTCGCATGCGCCTCCTCGCCTGCTCGCGTGCTCAACGGCCATGCACGTTCGCCGCTTTTCATCCGTTCGATCGCGAGATCGAACGGCTTAAATAACGTCCGCGCCCGCTGCATAGCGCGCCTCCCCATGCGTCCGATTGCGCGTTCGATCGCACGTCCAATCGCACGTAGACGCTATCGGGCGCGCGCAGCCGTTGGATCTCCATCTGACGCTCGTCCGCGCCCACTCGCCCACGCCTTCCACCCCCTCACAGTGGCTCGAACCCGCGACCTCTACTTCGCCTGCGGCTGCGTCGCCGCTGCGCTACGCGGACGAAATGGTCGCGCGGACGCTTTTAAGCGCGAGCGACCACAGCCGTTGGATCTCCATCTAACGGCAGAGAGCAATCGGGCGGGGGCCTTCACAAAATGCTAGTGGCCGTTTAGGCGGCTAAGATGGTGCCACGTGGCGCTATCTTGGCCGTCCTTCTTCTGGAAGTTGTAGATGGTGCCCCGGATGTCGGATTGACTCGATTTTTGTGTCGTTGGGCTACGATCGTCGATCTGAATTCATCCGTGCGGTTGGATTTGTCATCTGAAGTGCAGATTTACACCATCCTGGCCCTTGATCATCTAGGGTTCCCGGGTCACTATCTGATGCTACGGATGCCTGATTAGGGCGATCTTGGAGTTGTTGAACTCCAATCGTCGCCCTGATCACATCCATATGGTTGGATCTTTGATCTGAGGCCCTGATAAAATATTTGCCCTGTCCAAGCACATAAAAGGAGACAATTAACCTCCATTTTATTAAAGTATTCTAAATGTAAGATGATGCATGTAATGCAATATTTATATCATGAAATGCAATCCTATGCTTAAGAACATGCATAAATAGACATCTTAAGTAGTGTAAATGTGTTTACATCATACCCCCATGCCTATCTTTTGCTAGTCCCTAGTAAAAACTATATGCTATTTATAAAAGAATTAAGTTAGATTATTTGGACTTGAGTTATTTTTCAATCATTAAGAAATTGTCTACTTAGGAACTGAACTTTCAAAGACACAATAGTGCCCGGGTATCAGCCAAAATGCAGACCGCTTCAAGCCCTCGCCTTATTAAAAGAAAAATTTCTTTTTCTCTTTTTCTCTTTTCTAATTTTTTTTTTGGATTTTCAAATTTTCGAGTTTGAGAGTGGCTTTCTACGGCCATTCAACTCACCCAAAATTTGTTGAGAACCCTAAGCTTTAAGCATCTTATTGTGATTGTGATAGAATCGTTGACCGGCAATTAGAACGGACTTCGGATTTCTACGCCTCTAGGTGACCTCAAAAAGAATTCTGCCTAAAGGTGTATCTTTACAACCGGTAGCTTTCTCCCTACTTTTATTTTTTTACGGGGTCAACACAAGGGTGAATCCAGTGTATATCTCCCCGATTTATTCTACTTCTCCGCTTCTTCCTAAGTGTTTTGGGAGTTTTTAGTGCATTTTCTGAGCTGGGTTCTGGACAACTGGTCGATGAGCTATTACCACTGACAACTTGCCAGCCATACTTGTGCGGGGAAGTGTGGCTTATTTCTTTTTATTCTTTTCTCCTTTTCTTTTTGATTTTTTTTTTTTTTAAATAGGTGGCTTCCTTGGTCTAAGATTTACCTAAGGGCAGGAAAAAGAGAAAGGTCCAGTGACTAGGCTCTGGACAACCTACCTATGGGCTGTTACCCACGATAACTTGCCAACCATATCACCCTAGAAGGTTCATTAGCTATCCAATTTTCGTAAAAATCGCCAAACAACGAGTTAGTGAAAAGAAAGTGTGTAGATGCTTAAGACTCGAAATTCCCTCAAATCAGAGGGCGGGTTGATAAGTTGTGTACTTATCACCCAAACTTATTTATTCTAATTACGAAAGAATTAAGATGGCAACGACTCGAAAGACAAATCCACATTTTAGTGGATACACAGGCTGATTAAGTCCAAAGACCTGAGGGGTCTTTGTGTTCAGATCCTAATGTAAAATTTCTTAGGATTGAAAAGTCCTAATGTCCAACTAATCTTTCCTAATTTTTATTTATTTATTTATTTATTTATTATTTGTTTAAGAAAAAATAAGAAGAGAGACAATTTACATGGATTTCACAAGGTTGACCAAATAATTCAAGAATGAATCCACCCCCTCATGCCTAACTGATGCAATGTCCTCATTGAAAAAGAGACATGAAAGAAAGGGTAGAATATGAAAGATGTCACTTGGATATGAAGCTCGTATCAGCCTTGTGTCATATGTACAATTGCTGAGTTTAATGCCATCAGCTAGGCGAAGTCCAGCCAAAGAAGTCACAGAATGGCTAGAGCAACAGAGTTTGAGACGGTTCTGGAAGATTACGGTCAACAACAGGCTTTAAACGTTGACCGTTGACTTTAAAGGTGTTACCTGTCTTTGAGTCAGAAATCTGAACGGCACCATTAGGAAAAATCTGATCAATTATGAATGGGCCATTCCATTTAGATCTAAGTTTACCAGGAAAGAGCTTAAGTTTAGAATCAAATAACCAGACCTTCTGGTTTGGCTCAAAACTCTTGCGGGAAATCAATTGATCATGTAGAGCTTTGGTCCGAGCCTTGTAGATCTTGGCATTCTCATAAGCATCATTTCTAAGCTCCTCCAACTCAGATAGTTGGAGTTTCCTGGTCTTTCCATCTAGATTCAGATCTAAATTGCATTGTTTGATTGTCCAGAATGCCCTGTGTTCAATCTCTACAGGTAGATGGCATGCCTTTCCATACACCAAACGGAATGGAGACATGCCGATGGGCATTTTATATGCCGTACGGTAGTCCCAAAGAGCGTCCTCAAGCTTTTGAGTCCAATCCTTACGATCAGGCCTAACCGATTTTTGCAGAATGTTCTTGATCTCTCGATTGGAGATCTCGGCTTGTCCATTCGTTTGGGGATGGTAAGGTGTGGAAATTCGATGATTAACCCCGTATTTGGCCAATAAATTCCGGAATTGGGCATTAGTAAAGTGAGTGCTACCATCACTGATGAGAGCCCTCGGAATCCCGAACCTACTGAAGATATTTTTCTTGACAAAATTGATGACCACCTTGTGGTCATTGGTTTGGGTGGGAATTGCCTCAATCCATTTGGACACATAATCAACAGCAACAAGAATGTACTGATGTCCAAATGAAGGGATAAAGGGTCCCATGAAATCGATGCCCCAAACATCGAAAATTTCTACTGGAGGAATAGGGTTTAGGGGCATCATGTCTCTCTTAGTTATGTTCCTGAGTGACTGACATCGAGAACATGACCTTAAGAAGTCCTGGGCATCCTTGAATAAAGATGACCAATAGAAACCAGATTGCAAGATTTTTGCAGCCGTATACTGTTGAATTCATTCTCCGGTATGCATCGGCGAATAATCTGATCAGAGCCGATGCGATACAGTTCAGGGTCCTCCCAAAAGTAGTATTTGGCCTCAGATTTGAGTCTATCTCGTTGTTGCTAGGTCCAATCCTGGGGGATTTGACCAACGGCCAAATAGTTAACAATATCAGCAAACCATGGTGTGTGGACACCTAAAACTGTAAGAATGGTTTCTTCCGGAAAAGTGTCAGCAATCGGAATATCCAGACAAGAAGAATCACCTAGGAGTTTCGACAAATGATCCGCTACCACATTTTGTACCCCGACTTTATCCTTGATTTCAAGATCAAATTCTTGAAGAAGAAGAATCCAACGAATAAGCCGGGGTTTAGCATCCTTTTTAGCCAAGAGATGTCTCAAGGCTGAGTGGTCGGTATAAACAATAACATGAGACCCCAACAGATAAGCCCTAAATTTTTCCAAAGCAAATACTACAGCTAGTAATTCCTTCTCAGTAACATGTAATTCCTCTGGGCTTCATCCAGAGTTTTACTAGCGTAGTAAATGACAGAGGGCTTTCGATCAATTTTCTGACCCAGGACAGCCCCGACCGCGTAATCAGAAGCGTCGGTCATGATCTCAAAAGGGGTTGTCCAAATTGGTGGTTGCAAAATTGGAGCACAGGTGACTGCCGTTTTCAGAAAATCAAATGCCTTTCGGCATGATTCATCAAAAACAAACGGCGTTTCTTTGGCAAGAAGATTGCTCAAAGGACGAGCAACCTTCGATAAATCCTTGATGAATCTTCGATAAAATCCCACATGGCCAAGAAACGATCTGATTTGTTTAACAGATGTGAGAGGAGGAAGTTTAGCGATAGCATCAACCTTAGCTTTGTCCACTTCAATTCCCCGTTCAGAGATTACATGACCCAAAACGATGTCCTCTTGGGTCATGAAATGACTCTTTTCCCAGCTAAGGACCAGTCGTGTCTTGATACATCGCTTAAGAATCATTTCCAAATTAGCCAAATATGAGTCAAATGATTCTCCGAAAACAAAGAAATCATCCATGAAGACTTCCATAAACTCTCCCACCATGTCGGAAAATATGGCTAGCATATACCTTTGAAAAGTCGCAGGTGCATTGCATAACCCAAAAGGCATCCTACGAAAAGCAAAGGTTCCGTAGGGACAGGTGAAAGTAGTTTTTTCCTGATCCTCAGGACGGATAGGAACTTGATTATAACCCGAGTAGCCATCAAGAAAACAGAAGTACTTCTGCTCAGCTAATTTTTCCAAGATTTGATCAATGAAGGGCAGGGAAAATGATCCTTTTTAGTGGTTGTGTTCAGCTTCCTGTAATCAATACAAACTCTCCAAGAGGAAGCTGAACGAGTTGTGACAGATTCACCTCTCTCATTAGTCACCACAGTAATCCCGACTTTCTTTGGAACAACCTGAACGAGACTTACCCAGGGACTGTCAGAGATTGGATAAATAATTCCTGCATCGAGCCACTTGATGATTTCCTTTTTGACCACTTCTCACATATTTGGATTCAATCTCCTCTGCATTTGGCGAGAAGGGCGGGATCCATCTTCAAAAAATATTCTATGATTACAGTAAGATGGCTCGATCCCCCTGAGGTCATGAATGGTCCAACCAATTGCCTCCTTATGTTCCTTTAGGACCTTAATCAATTTAATCTCTTGCTCCTTTGTCAATTTAGCACTAATAATCACAGGGAGCGTATTCTGCGGTCCTAAAAATTGATATTTTAAATTCTCGGGCAATGGTTTCAATTCAAGCTGGGGTGGGGTAATGATTGATGGTAGGGTAGATGCTGAAGATTCAACAAGAGGAAGAGGTTTTGAGTGAACAAAATCAGTAACCTCTTCCAAAGATGTCAAGTCAGAGGGTTGTGGGTCAAATTCATCAACCAAAGAGGAACTTTCAATTGAAGAAACTGTCAAACAAGTTTCAATATTAACATTATCCTCATCAAGTTCCTCAATAAATCCACAATCCTCAAATTTGTTTATCACCTTAAAAATATCCAATTTCATTCGTTGGTCCCCAAAGGCGATTTCCATGCTACCGCTTTCACAATTAATGTTGGCTTTTGCGGTAGCCAGGAACGGACGCTCCATAATGATGGGCGTGTTCCTCAGATTATCTGGTACATCCATGTCAAGGACAAGGAAATCTACAGGAAAATAGAAATCCTTGACCTTAACTATAACATCTTCAATAACGCCTCGTGAGTTTGTGACCGAACGGTCCGCTAACTGTAGTGTTACTGAAGTTGGCCGAAGTTCACCTAACCCAAACTTCTCATAAAGAGAAGTCGGGATTAGGTTGATGGATGCACCGAGATTCAGAAGTGCTCTATCAAATGTGTAATCTCCGATAACGCAAGAAATCAAAGGAGCACCAGGATCTCTCTTTTTCTGAGGGAGGTAGTGCAGGATAACAGAGATAGCTTGCTCGGAGAGTACCACCTTCCTCGGAACAGATTCTCTCGACTTACGCTTTTGTGTACATAATTCCTTTAAAAATTTTGTGTAAGCCGGTATGTGCTTGATAGCATCATGGAGCGGAATATTGATCTTAATATTCATAAATAAATTCAGAAGCTCCTCATTGCTATCAACAGACTTCTTCTTCTTTGCTTTGGCTAAGGCTTCAGGAAAAGGAACATGAGTCATATTTTGGAATCAGGCTCCTGAGCCTTGATTTCTCCTCTAGAATTCTCCTCTCTCTCCTCAGATTCTTCAGGATTCAAAAGATTAGAATAGTGTGGTTGTGGATCCTGAGTCTTCTTACCACTCCTTAAAGTGACAGAATTTGTAGAAGCGTAAGAATTTGGGTCTTGGGGAGGGTTAGGAAAGATTGGAGGGCCTTGATTGACCATGAATTGTTGATTAGTAGAAGAAGAAGACGAGGAACCCTGCTCAACCACCTGAGCATGTGCGTGCGAGTCCCTCTGATTTCTGTACCCTTGGGCTTGATTGCCCAAATTTATAATGTTTCGCTGGTTGGGTACGGGTTGGGATGGTAGAGATCTGTGTTGACGAGAGTTAGCAATGAGCTCGGATTGCAAGTTGTCCAGCGAGTTTTTCATTTGCTGCATAAGCTGGAGCATAGATCCTTGCATCTCTACCATTTAACGGTTCAAATCAGCCTGCCCTGCGGGTTGACGGGCATTCCAAGTTGGCTGATTGACTTGATTCGGTGGCAACTGAGTATATACTTGACCCTGACCCATTGGTCGTTGCGGAGCATAGTTGCTGGGTCGGAATTGGGTCTGTTGCCCCGGATTTTTCCAAGAGAAGTTAGGGTGGTTTCTCCAACCTGGATTATAGGCATTCGAGTAGGGGTTGGATCTAACATTCTCTTGTACAGCACAAACATCCTCATAGGGTGAGGATGGAGAGAATGAAAGGGAAGGATCAGAAAAATTGGGATCAAAGGCCCCAGTTGGGAACCCATGGGGTTCCGAGAAATGCTGACTCATAGATTGAGTCGCATCGAGTTGATTCACGAACTCCCGTCCAGAAGGAGCTTGTGAGGAATGCAATCCCAAATTTTGGGATTGAGTGGATTGAGAGTTGTTCATAGAATTGCTAGCCATCCACTCTTCCATTCTTTTAGCAACCAAGTCCACCTTATCAAGTTTATTACAAATCAATTCCATATCAAATGAATGAGAGTCATGGACTTCATTGACATTTGATCTGGGTTGCTGGGACCGGTTAAAAGTATCCATGGAGGCATGATTAATTGAATTCTCACTCATTTCCTCAAATAAATCATGTGCACTATCTGCATCTTTATTGAGGAAATTGCCTCCGCAAGAAGCATCCACATGGTTTCTGAGTTGCTCATTCAACCCATGATAGAAGATCTGCACGAGTTGCCATTTCGTCACCCCGTGGTGTGGACACCTCCGCAATAAGTCCTGGAATCGCTCCCAGGCCACATGAAACTGCTCCTCCGGCCGCTGGGTAAAAGTAGTGATTGCCCGTCTCAAAGCATTGGTACGACCGACTAGGAAGAATTTCTTCAGAAAGGCCGATTTCAACTCATTCCAAGTTGTAATTGGTCTTCCTATTGTCCTATATCAATGCGCGGCTTTATCCCTAAGAGAGTGGGGGAAGAGCCTCATGATCATTTGCTCCTCGTTAACGTTTCGAACCTTGGTGGTCTGGACCAAAGTGGTCAAATCCTCCAAGTGCTGAAACGGATCTTCGGAGCCAAGCCCATGATAATGTTTAATCAGGCTTAACACCTGGGGCTTGATTTCTATGTCATCGGCTGGAATCTGGACGCCGGGACATTCCCTGTAATTCGAAGGATCATAAAAATCCTTCAAAGGCTGAGCGCCCTGCATTCTCTGGAACCATTCTTGCATTCTCTGCATTTGTTCCAGCTGCCTTCTAAATTCTTCCTGTGGATTTTCAAGCAGAGGAGGCTGTTGTTCGGCCGTGGGATGAAATTGACCAAAATCTAACTTGCGCCTCTTAGAATGTTCTAACGGTCCTTCCAATCGGGGATTCAATGACCGTCTTCCCAGCATAAACTAGGAGAAGGTCGGAAAGACTGGGGATATGGACCCTGCAGCACAACAAAACAAGGCTGTCCTTAAGTGGGGTAGCCTAAGGATCTACTGACTCCCAAAACCAGCCTTAAGACTGTAAGTGATTTACTTTACTTGCGTCTGTTTAATCCAACCAGTTAGAAGGAGGGACTGGGGAGAAGGTTCTTCCTTTGGCTTTCGCCTCCGGTTCCTAGTGTACCCCCTAGCCGCGATCGTTTGACTCTGCTCCCCTAGCTAGACATCAGATTAATCAGTACAAGTAGATTAATCAAAAATAATCTTAGACTAGGCCCTGAAGAGCAAATCAAACCTTAAGGCCAACGTCTACTCAATTTTATTAAGGCCTGGGATTGTGGTGCTTATGGAATGTGATGTGCCCTTACAAAGGGTTGTGCCCTTAATGATTGATTGAGATTTGTGTAAGTGCGTGCACAACCAAGGTTTTCAAGCAAGACTATTGATAATGTGTGAATTTTAGTGTTCAAATCTTGCTTAAGTAGCTTTTAGGGTTTTAAATTAGGTGAATTGCAATCAAGTTTCTAGGCAAACCAAGTTGTAAAACACGGGTGAAGATTGTTTTCCTTTAAAATCAGAAAGAAAGTGGAGTGCCTGGAATATACCTAGATTGAAAACCCTAAGGAGGAGCTACTTGATGAGTTGGTTTTAAAATAAAGTGGTGCAGCCCAAACAACTCAAACAACTGGCCACAAATGCACCACTAAGTTAGGCACTCAAAGATGATTAACCTAGAATGATTTCTACTCTGTTATGTGTTGCTTTGTGTGTACCGATTCCACAGATCAGAACCCGGTTGAGTAGAAAACAAATCAAGTTGATCAAGTGCCTTGAATGTTGGTGTGTGTTGTGTGTTTGTTGAATATTACCCCACAAGATTATCTTTTTGTTATTTTTTTATAAATGAGGGTGGAATGAATGTGAGTGAAAATCCAAACAACCAAACTATTCCTAGGATTTATGCAAACACCTAGGTTAATTGGGATTTGGATTTAATGTGGCAAATGAAATCTATGGAGGGGGAAAGAATGGGGGAGCACTTACAGTTGTCTTCAACTGCACTTTACTCCAGTCTATCGCTTGTTGATTCCTTGATGGAGGTCTCTGCAAAACAATAGACACAAGAGAAAGCTAGTTAGAAAACAAATAAAGTGCAAGAAATGAGAAGAAAAGATCGGAAATCGTTGCCTCCTCGGCAACGGCGCCAAAATGTTGAACGTTTACGAACCTACGCTAACGTGTTCGGTTTTGGAAAACCTGTCGTTGTAGTTTGAAAGCGAAGAATTCGTGTTCAACAAATAAAATTTATACCGAAATTTTTTAGGTTTTTCTTTAAGCAAGACGTTATAATTACAATGGGGCTATCAAACTATGAGAGAGAGAGAGAGAGAGAAAGAGAACATGCATTCAATATTTCAATAGTTTATAAAAGTTACACTAGAATGCGGAAAATCAATTACACTATAAAGCAGAAAATTCTATACTAGAAAAGCTGTAAATAAGAATGGGAGAGAGAAATTATCCTCCTCGACGATTGCTTGGAGGACGAGCCGGACGGGACGACGCCTGGATGAAGGAGAACGAAGCGGGACGAAGGAGGACAAAGCAGAAGAACGGGAACGAAGCAGCACGCCGTCGTCGTTGCGGGATCCACTTCCGAAGGGGAACGAAAATTGGACTTTATCTCGCGAGAAGCATCCCGGGTGTGGGACAAGCTTCTTTTGAGCTTTGGAGGGGTAGAGAGGAGAAAGAAGGGATGAAAATTTCGTATGGAGGGGTCTCCTTTTATAGTTGCAAGGAGTGGGGGCAAAATGGACATTACAACTTCAAAACAATAAATAAGGGGTCTTTAGTGACGGATAAATCCGTCACTAAAGCCCCAACGTGGGCGTAGTGGCCGGCTCGCGCGCGCCTCCTCGCGTGCTCAACGGCTACACACGTTCGTCGCTTTTCAGCCGTTCGATCGCGAGATCGGACGGCTTAAATCGCGTCCGCGCCCGCTGCGTAGCACGCCCCCCCACGCGTCTGATTGTGCGTTCCATCGCGCGTCCAATCGCGCGTCGACGCTATCGGGTGCGCGCAGCCGTTGGATCTCCATTTGACGCTCGTCCACGCCCGCTCGCCCGCGTCTTCCACCCCCTCACCGTGGCTCGAACCCGCGACCTCTGCTTCGCCCGCGGCTGCGTCACCGCTGCGCTACGCAGAAGAAATGGTCGCGCGGACGCTTTTAAGCGCAAGCGACCACAGCCGTTGGATCTCCATCTGACGGCGGAGAGCGATCGAGCGGGGGCCTTCACAAAATGCATGCGGTCGTTTGGGCGGCTGAGATGGCACCACGTGGCGCCATCTTGGCCTTCCATCTTCTGGAAGTTGTAGATGGTGCCACAGATGTCAGATTGACTCGATTTTTGTGTCGTTGGGTTGCGATCGTCGATCTGAATTCATCAGTGTGGTCGGATTTGTCATCTGAAGTGCGGATTTATACCATCCTGGCCCTTGATCTTCTAGGGTTCCCGGGTCACTATCTAATGCTATGGATGCTTGATTAGGGCGATCTTGGAGTCGTTGAACTCCAATCGTCGCCCTGATCACATCCATATGGTTGGATCTTTGATCCGAGGCCCTGATAAAATATTTGCCCTATCCAAGCACATAAAAGGAGATAATTAACCTCCATTTTATTAAAGTATTCTAAATGCAAGATGATGCATGTAATGCAATATTTATATCATGAAATGCAATCCTATGCTTAAGAACATGCATAAATAGACATCTTAAGTAGTGTAAATGTGTTTACATCACGGAGCAAAATCCTAAGAGCTAGGTTTGTTTTAATGCATAAGAATGATGATAAACTGGCGTTTATCAACCACACACGTGCACAAGGGCACCGCACATAATACGGCCGCATGCAGCAGCAGCCAATGCATGCCAGCGCACACGTGCGACACGACCGCATGTTGTGCACACCAGCAGCTGTGAGCGGGCGTATGCTTGGTTGGCGTCGACCTTCAGCAATAGCCTAGGTGGGCCTTTAGTGATTCTTGCAGCCGTCACTAATTTCCTGCAGGCGTGAGGATAGCTACGTGTGTGAGCGGTGGGGGCACGATCTTCAACGACAGTTGCAGGGACCTTTAGTGACACTTGCAGCTATCACTATAGCCCTCTACATGAATTTCTTCCTCTTCCCTCCACTATAAAAGGACCCCTACACCTCCATTCTTCACCATATCTACCTACTCTACTCCCACCTACTCCTAAGCTCTAGTAGCCTACCAAAGCTCCATTAGAGCTTACTCTCAAGCTCCAAAGGCCTATTAGTGTAATATTCCTATTTCCTACCAAATATTCATCCTTCATCCCACCACCTTCATAGGTTGCCTTGGAGCCGTCCTCTCACCTCCATTCCAGTAGATCGCCTCCATCTCCTTACCTCCATTCCAGAGCCTCGGTGACCCATTCCTCTACCTAACATCCTCCTACATCTCACCTCCGTCATCCTGCATCTCACCTCCTTCATCTAAGCTTCTACCATGCACTGTCGTCTCGTCAAATAGCCCATTTGGGAGATTTCCTCTCACCTCTATCTCTTTTATGCTTTCATAGATTATTGTAACAAACATTTGCATGATATATCACAGTTGTTTCATCTCTCTTGTGATATATCTTGCTTGCTTTTTCTATAAAAATAAAAGAAAAAAATAACAAAACCCCAAAACACCAAAAAGAAATAAAACGAAGCATGGATTTCAGACAAAGTAAACATCGCCTCCCTGTGTTCGACCCGGGACTCCCTTGGAGTTTCTATTACAAATTGTATTTGATAGACGTGTTTTGGAAGCTGCGATGATGGGTTCTCCAAACCCTGATTTTAATTCGCAAAACACGACTCATCATTTTGGCACAATTGCCGAGGAGGCAACACTCTTTGGTTTTTTTTCTCAAGTTTTCCCACATTACTTACATATTTTTCTAACCTATCTTTCTTCTTTGATTTATTGTCTTGCATGAACCTAGTCGAGGAGCTGAAGGCTGTCGATTGGAGTAAAGTGTGGGTAAAGACATTTGTAAGTTTTCCCCCACCACCCCTACCCTGGATTTCATTTCACCACACTAATAACTCAAACCTAAATCAACTTAGGTGCTTTTTATAAACCCTAGGATAGATTTGGTTGTTTGTTTGCCACCTCCACCCATCTCATCCCTACATATATATAAAAAAAAGACTCTTCTCTTGTGGGTTTTACTGAAAGTGACACACATTAAGCACCCACAACTCTCGACTTAAGGCGCACCACTTCACATCGATTCTACCACTTAACCAGAATCTGACCTATGGATCTGGTACATCCTAACTCAACACACTAATAAGTGAGTAGAAAAATTGACTAGGTTAAGACTTTTTGTGTGCCTTAACTAAGTGGTGCAACAGGCCAATTGATTGAGCTTGTTTGGGTCGCACCACTCAAATTAAAATTGCTTCATCAAGTAGCTTGCCACTTAGGGTTAATCTTTAGGGCTGGACTAGTTACTCCACATTATTTTTTGATTTCTAAAGGAATATATCATCACCAGTGCTTTCAAAACTTGGAGTGTTCTATTGAACCTAATTGAACAAACCTAAAGATTAAATCCTAAAAGCTACTAAACAAGGTTAAACCCTAAAAGACACATCATCAAAAAACCTTGTTTGCAAACCCTAGTTGTGCACGCGCACACGTTTGAATTGATCATTGAGGGCACAACCCATCTAAAGGACCCATCACATTTCAAGAGCATAATCATCCCAAGCCTAATTAAAATTGAGTAGACATTGACCTTATGGATTAATTTGCTCTTTGGGGCACAGACTGAGATTTTTTTTCGATTAATCTACTTATGCTGGTCCATCTGATGTCTAGCTAGGGGAGTAGCATCAAACGAAGGGGGTTACACTTGGAATCGGAGGCACAAGCCAAGGGAAAAACCTTCTCCCGAGCCCCTCCTTCTAACTGGTTGGATTAACCAGATAAGAGTAGACCAAATCGGTTATAATCTCAAGACAGGTCCTGGGAGTCTGTAGGTCTTTAGGCTAGCCCACCTAATGATAGGGTTGATTGCTTGTATTGCAGGGCTCCTTTCTTTCTTCTGACATCCCCTCTTATTCTACCATGCATCCTTCCACATCCTACACTCATTTCCCATCCTACCCTCCTATCACCACTTATACCCAGGATGATTACTATCCTGACTCGACTTATAATTACCCATTCACTAGCCAGGATAACTTAGATTGGTGATACGATACCTAACCTCAGTGTCCAGGGCCTAACCCTAGACAACAAAACTATAACTGTTATCCTTCCCACACCTACAATGATTATGGATCTCCATCCTTTGATGACCAAACCAACCCGATCCATAATCAGGAAGGATATGATGATTATAACTCCTATCCTCCCCAGTATTTCATTGAATATAGGTCACCACCATTCTTTGAACAACCTAGAACGACCTACTATTAGGGAGGGACCTGAGAACCTCAATATCTTGACTCCCATAGAATGAACCCAAGCCCACCCAACCATGAACCAAACCATTCGGTTCAAGTAAACCAAGTCCAAGACAGGGTGTTGGCTAAGTTGAGGAATACCATCCAATCTTTAGAAGCTCAACCAACACCGTGCACTGAAGCATTGGTGCCTATGATCAAAATAATTGATGAACTTAATAGTTCTATATTAGATTGGCTCCAAGATGTTAAGGAAAAGGGCCTAGGTGAGTTTCTACTTTAGAAGTTGTTAAGGTTGAGGATGAAATTTGTGGTTGCCCTAGTCAAATCTTGGGATGATTCTCAAGATGAACCCCCTTCAGGAGAGCCAATGTTTGAACTCGCTTAGGCGCCTGTCAGGGGGCATACATATTTTGAGACCAGAGATGACCAAGTTGGGCTAGAGCAACCCATTGAGGATGAACCGATTAATTCACCCAAGATCCCTGAGCCAGGGAACGAAGAAACATATGTCTCCTTGGATCATGAAGTGATATATGATTTTGAGACATATATAAATGCGGATCAAGAATTCTCTCACTCTGAGGGTGAAGAATCTCTTATTGAAGTCTTACTTAAGCATAAGGAAGATGATTTTAGTGAGACAAATGAGCTCAAGGAGCATGACGAACCATTTGATAGCCCATTCATTGAAGATTTGGATTCGGTTGGGGCTAACTTGGAGGATTTGAATCCTCATTTACTAGAAGATTCAATTAGTAGCCTCATTCCTCAACCACACCTCTAAGGGATTGATTTTGATTTGGAAATCATTGTACCCAAGTCAATTCTAAGTCAACCACGATTTCTGGACTTGGGTAAATCATATGGGGTGAATGATATGCTAGAGGTCCCAGAGCCCAAACAATTGATTTTAGAGGGTAGAAATGTCGAAATGAAAATCTGGGAAGCTACTTTTGAGGAAAATACGATTTTGGATATAAGGGTTCCTGTTGACCTAAAACCACCTACTTTCTATCAGGACCCTTACGATATCTTTCACGTGCAACCCAAGCTTGGAATAATTGACTATCTTCCTCAGCTGAACTTTAAGTGGACACTTGAGTTGAGTGAATCAGATATACCCATTGTCTGCCACTTTAGTCTTGGGTTGCACACCACCAAACTACAGGCCCAGCTCCGCAAGCACAATAATCTCTGATTCTGGGTGATTTTCATCTAGAACTTGAGAACTACTCGACCCTGGGGCACGGGTCTGCACCATAATATGGTCCACGTCTATGGACATCTTCTGTTAGCAGGTTTGAGAATTAATATTTTTATTTTGATTTTGACCCACACTTATGAATTCTCAAATTCTTCTTTGTATGTATATTATGCCTAGCTGAAGGCATTAAAATTTAGCACGTGTGTATATCCCACGTTCTCTGCAGAGCTGACCGGATTGTCATGAAATTCAAGTGATATTCTATTATTCCACCCTTTTCATGTCTTTATTTTTACAATGAGGACATTGCATCATTTAGGCATGGGGGGTGGATACTTAATCCTGAAATTATTTCATTAGCTCTATAGAATTTCTTTTACTTTCTTTAAAAAAAATTAAAAATTCAAAAAGACAAAAAAAAGAACAAAATAGAATTAGGAGAAGAGAACTTAGGCTTTTGAAAGTTATTAACTTTAGGAAATGATACAATAAAACTTGAACACTTGGAATCTTCTGGTCTTTGGGCTTAATTAGCTCGAGTATCCACTTGAATGTGGACTTAGTCTCGAGTCCTCGCTAATTCAATTTCATCTTTAATCTAGTAAATAAATTAGGATGATAAATATACGACTTATCAACTCGCCCTCTGATTTGAGGGGATTTTAAGTTAAGCATCTACACACTATTCACACTGACTCACTTTTCAGTAGTTTTTATGGAAAATGGATAGCTAATGAACTGTCTAGGGTGGTATGACTCGCAAGTTGTCATCGGTAACAGCCCATTGGCCGGTTGTTTAGAGCACAGGCACAAGACCATTTTCTTCATACTACCTTTAAGTAAATCTTAAATCAGGGAAGCCCCCTACTTTAAAAGAAAGGAGAAAAAAAAAAACCACACTTCACCACACGAATATGGCTGTCAAGTTACCATGGGTAACAGCCCATTGGCTGGTTGTCTAGAGCCTAGCTTACAAAAGTGCACAATAATTCCCAAAACACTTAGGGAAGAAGTGGGGAAGTAGAATAAATCGGGGAGATATGCACTAGGTTTTCCCTTGTGTTGACCCTATAAATAAAAGTAGGGAGAAAGCTATTGTTTGAAAAGATAAACCTTTAGGCAAGGTCACCTAGGGTCGTAGAAACCCGAAGTCCATTTTGATGGCTGCCTAATGAGTCTTTCACTCTTTTCACTAGATGCTTAGCACTTAGAGTCCTTTTCGAGTCTTGGGTGGGTTGGGTTGCGGTAAAAAGTTATCCTGAAACTCAAACTCTAAAAGTCCAAAAAAAATTAGAAAAGAAGAAAAATAAAAAAATGTATCTTCTCTTTTCAAATATGGCGAGGACTTAGGTGGCCTGCATTCTAGCAGACACCCAAGTACTACTGAGTTTTCGTAGTTTAGGACCTTAGTTGAAATTTTATATTGTTAATAAATGACTTAGGCCTAAGTGATTGGGTCCTAATTCTATTTTTATACATAGCATGTAGTTTAATTTTGCTAGGGACTAACAAAAGATAGGCTTGGGGGTATGATGTAGACATATTTAATTAGGTTAAAATGCCTATTCACGCATGTTCTTAGGCTTAGATTTGCATTTCATATTATAAATATTGCATAGCATGCATTATTCTACATTTAAAACAGTTGCGATTATTCTAGGTTAATTGCATCCTTTTTATAGCCAGGAGGGAAGGAGATTTATTTTGGGGCCTCAAATGGATGATTCGAATGTATGGATCTAATCAGGATGATGATCAAAGTCCAACGCCTCCGAGATCGTCTAGATCAGAATCCCGTAGCATCATATGAAGTCCGAGAAAGATCAATGGCTAGGGGGCAATGCGACATCCTTACAGGCTTAGGATAAAAAATCCGACCATACGGATGGATCTGGAGCGATGATCGCAATCCGACAATGTGGAAATCAACTCAATCAGAGCTCCGTAGCACCCTCGACTAGAAGAAGAAGACGGATGGCCCAGATGGAGCCACATGGTGCCATCCCGGCTGCCCCACCTGAGCCATTGCATCCCCAGCCACACAGCAAGAAGAGATCCCAGCCATTGGATCCCAGCCTCTCTATCTTCTATCTCTCTCTTCCTCTTTTTCCTTCTATGGTTCTCTCTCTCCCTCTAAATCTCTCTCTTAAACCCCTCTTATTTATACCCAACATCAAAACAACCCAAGTATGTGATCGCAACGAAATCTACTCCACCTACTTCTTTTTTTCTTTTTTTAAATAATAAGAATTATTATTCTTAATGTTATTATTATTATTGTTATTAAAATCCCTTTACATAACTTTTTATTTCTCACGTAACTTTTACCACAAAAATTGGATTTTTGCAAAATGGATATCATTAGAAAACTTGCGATGAGAGAAATTTAATGACACTAATTTCAATGTATTTTGGGTACGTTTTCCAAGGATGACCCTATTTGACCAAAATGCAAATTTTCTAATTTTCAAAATACACAAATCTAATTCACATTCGGAAAGTTCCAATGGGTTCGTTTTGACATGCTTAGCTAAAGAGAAAGACCTTAGAAAGTAGGTTCGGGTCTTTACAAACATAATAGCCTCAAAGGAAGTTTCACCCTCGAAACTCAAGGGGGTTAGATACGAAGGGAGACGAGTAAGTAGTTCATAACAACCTTAAAGAGGCAATAACAACATTAATGAAAACAAACTAGGGTGTTATAGACTCATCGAAAAAAAAAACTCGAGATATCTCTCCCGTATCTCAACTAGAAAAGAACCTTATTCTCTTGATAATAAACTAAAAAAATATATATAGAGAGAACTATTTCGAATGCATTTGGTTGTGATTAAGTTAACTACAAGGTCTATTGATGAAAATAAAGGGGTAAAGTGGTGGATGAGGTGTGAGGTATGCAGTCCATAAAACTTGCAACAAAGGTCAACCAAGTCAATTAAACAATAGGAAACTTCCATTTTCCAACTTTTAGAACCAAATTTGCTAGTTTTAGGCAATTCATTAACCTAGCTAATTATTAACCAAAATATTAAAGTAACCCCAACCACAAGTGTAAAATTATTAAACAGTAATTATTGACACTATACTTGCAATATGCTAACTTTCCTATTCCACCTAATCACTGCTTTTCTCATTGTCAAAAATAAGAACTATTTTCAAATTATCCAGAATAGAAAACAAAGAACCAATTAAAAAGATGAGACTCATCAGTCATTGGTAATATAATATTTATAAATACATCATAAGTTATGCTATACAAAGGTTAAGAAACATTTTCTTTCATCGGAGGAGAAAATGCAAGCAAGGATAGCAGCATACAACTATAAATTAGGTAGACCCACTTCTCTTTTCTTTTCAATAGAGAATTTACTTGCTTACATCCCACAAGACAAATTTACATTATGATATATCACAACCTGCCTTAGTTTCAAAAAATCATTAATTAGCTTATAAATTTTATGCATAATTTGTTGCAATTTATTTCTATGCATGATTTTTCATAGAATAAACTGAGTTACAGTTTCACAAAGAAAATGCATAAAAAGCTACATCAATTTAAATTACGTTCAATTCAAGAACAAATTCATATAACAATTAACAACACTCTTTACGAAATCATGGATGATGGTTGTACAATTCATTTGATGCTAACGATTGTACCATAGTTTAGGTGATTATAGATAAATATTGTCATTTTCCTCCATGGAGTATAAATGAAAATACACAATGAATCATGGCTCTAGGGATGCTATGTTGAGTCAAATGAAATCATTTTTCATAAATACGAACATATTATTCAAATGTCAGATGATGATATAAGAGTAAGCATCAATTACCAATTTCCTCATTTGAGATTTCAATACCTTTATCAGGAATCGAAAATAATCACTGTTGATAGTGAGTTAGCTAGGAGTTTAAATATGTTTCGTTGTAGCAAAATCTCCTAAATAGCTCTCTCAACAAATACAATTTATAACTCGAATATATAGAAATGAAGTTCGAGGTCTAACACAAGGAGCAAGTATTGCAATTCACACACTAATCAAGATGAATATATAAATGAGCATAGGAATTTAAGCACAAAAATGATATTCAATGAATACTAATCTGTCACATTAAATATTCAATGATATCTAATGTATCTCAAGAATATGAGGACAAAAAGAAACGAGGATAAAAAATAATGGTGATTTAAATCACCACTTATATCCTCCTTAAGTTAAGCATGCATCCAACTATCAATAATATCAAATAAACCAACAGTAGCTTGAATGCTATAGTGATCAGACGTCTCTCTGGCAAATCAGACGACTTAAATGTCGTTATTACAGTGCTCTATAAAGAGCTTTCTTCTTCTTCTTCCTTTCTGCTCTTTAGCCTCTTCCTCTTCTTTCTTTCTCTCAGTCAAGGCCTTCAGTTTCTTCACAGAGTCTTCTCCTCTCTTCCTTCAACCTTTCCTCTTCACGCACAAGGGGCTTCTCAATTCCCACAGTGGCTAAGTGTTGGACCTTTAGTATGAAGAGTAAAACCCTTCCCTCACCTGCTCTCTCTTTTTTCTTTCCAGCCTTTCTCTTTCTCTTAGATAATTAGATCTTAATCAGGTAATCGGACCTGCAGTATCTTGTCTAGGGCTATGTGTGTGGTGTCACAGCTGAGGAGTGAAGTGCTTAGGAGGGTCAGGTGTGTAGGTGAAGGGGACCTTATGTTTAACACGCGAAATTGGTGTTTAAGATGGATACGTTGTTGTATAGACCAAAATCGCTCGTCAACAAATACAATTTATAGCTCGAAAGAAATCTGAGGTTGAACGTAGGGAGCAAGTGTTGCAATAAATCTCAAAATTGTAATTCTATCATAAGATATCAATATATGATGAAATTTCTAAACTCAAATGATATGTATATAAGAAAAAATGTTGATAGTGCAAAAAAATTAAGGTAAAATGGTGATTTGAATCACCATTTATCCTAACTAAAATAATATCAAATATCTCAACAGTCTCAACCAAGTTTAATCCACGTAGGATAAGTTCACAGTGCCCTCAGAACTAGCACACAGAGGTAAGGCATCTCTTTCCCAAGCCTCAGGGAGAGGCACAGCAAAGCTCAGCACCAATAGAGGCAAAGGCCTCCCTCAAAATTTGCTAAGTGTCGAGAGTTAGAGAGCAGAGCAAAAACCCCTCTCCCCTCTTCTTCTTCCTTTTCCTTTCTTTCTCTTCTCTCAGATATATGCTAATTGGATCTAGGTAAATAGGTAATCGGTTCAGAGCCTAGACCCACGTGGTGTGGCCGCGAGCGAGGGCATGCGTGAGCACGTGCGAGGGGACCTCACCCAGTGCTTACTGAGGCGACTAAGCACTGGGCAAAATTCAACTTATACCACTCAAATAGCTTTACTGCTCACAATCTGGGACTATATCTGAGCCCCTTCCTCCTTCGCATGCCTGCTGTGAAGACTTCAGTTAATTGGAGCTGTTATTGTCGTTGCTCATGCAATTGATGCT
Source organism: Thalassia testudinum (assembly GCA_037157565.1). Lineage (NCBI taxonomy): Eukaryota > Viridiplantae > Streptophyta > Magnoliopsida > Alismatales > Hydrocharitaceae > Thalassia > Thalassia testudinum. The sequence goes on along the minus strand of JAZHRO010000014.1, from coordinate 120,290,196 downwards.
GCGGGTAGTTGAGTGGAGTGACTCTGCAGCTTCTGGCAATGGATCTGAGTAGTAGAGTGACTAGAGAAGGGTAGACGGATGTGGAGATGACACTAGCGATGGCGAAGCTCCAACGCAACCTGTAATCCATGAATACGAGCTCTAGGACCCAATTAACATGTTCAAGAGAGTCGCCTTGAGTCAAGGAAGGTGACAACGATGTTTGTGAAGTGCAAGGAGGTGTGTGATAGTGTGTCAAGGTCGATGAAGGTGGACTATAATGGGGTTGTTCGGTGGGGAGCTAGGGTGAGCGATGGGGTAAAATATGAGAGGGCTTTTAATGGGGGGAGTACAGCGGAGCTTTTGGGAGTTGTGGCAAGGAAAATGGTGGCGTGTAGCGAGCTCTCGACCTCGCCAGAGTTTTGCTGGAGGCAGAGAAGATGGAGAGGGATATGAGTGATTGGTGGTCACATATGTGTTGTGAGTGAGGGAGAGAGAAGTAGAGGGAAAGGGGAAGATGTAGAGGATCTTAAGAGCGAAGGAGATAGGCGAAGGGCTCCAATTGTGGCTGATCGGAGCAGGAGGAGATGAAGGCAACGGCAAAGCGGTGACGGCAACTGAGGTAGAAGAATGCCCTCCCTTTTATTGGAGAGGTGCGCGAGGACGATGGGAAGAAGATAGGCTGTCCAATTTGATGGTTGGATGGCCGGAAGAGGGGGATCGAAGGTGGTCGCCAGAGCAAAATCTGAAGGAGGCCGGAGAAGGAGGTGGGAGTTTCTCAGGCCAAGACTTGCTAAGGAGCTAGGGTTCTTAACCCTGTTCCATTTATAGGCCATGGGAAGGGGTTTAATGCTTGGAGACCAAGCTTTCAAGCTTGGTAGGATTGCTAGAGAAGGATACCCACATCTCTCATGTGTTCACATGAGAGATTGGGAAAGAAATGGAGCCCACGATTAGGTTTGAAAGGAAGGCAATTACTTGACAAATCTCCCTTTCAATTTTGAGAGGGATTCGTCAAGTAATCAACAAGTTCTTGCCAAACAAAGCTCGCCGAAGTAGTATTCCTTCACGAAAATTGCAGAAGGACCTATTTGCAAAGAGTGATGACTAAGATAGGGGGCTTTTTGTAATAAATTCAAAAGCTGAGAGGTTATTTTGGATAATAAGAGTCAGACTTGGACTAAAATGCAAACTAGGTCGAAATGATCTCAGATTAGGCTCAAATTTTGATACAAACCTAATTTGAACCCAAGGGATCCAATGGTGAAGTTGGATTTTGGTTTTGACCTCGTTTGATTGGGTAACTTATGTAAAAACCTAAATTAGGGTAATAGTCTGTCTGTAACTCTATTTTGGGTCAAAACGGGTTTTGATGGTCAATTCAAAGATGCTAAACCCTAGAAAACATATTTCTATGAATTTTAGATGGTTTATGTGAATTTTATCTTGACCAGATCCTCAGTTAATTAAGCGGGTCTGTTTTTAGGGTTTAAGATGTCCATTAATTCTTGAAATGCATGAAAACCCATCTCTATTTGCATAAACCTACTTATTAGACATTAATAACTAAATGACCTTTAATAAACCCCTAGCATACCCCGTGGTTGTTCTGTATTTGTGTTAAGATGGTAAAATTATAGAAATAACCTTGTTTTCATCTTTTCTTCTCAAAACAACTCACCCTACTCTAGAGACCTTCTAATGATATGTAAGAGCTTTTATTGACTTTATAAGACCAAATTGAGCCAGTTATGGCTCATGATGGTGTTCCCATCACTCACCCCCAGTGTCATGAGGCATTAAGGCCTATGCAGAAAAATAATATATGCATGCGTGGCTACTCTTCTCTTTACGATGTGGGACTAAATGTCCCACATCCTTTTCATGCAACAACAACGAAGGTCTTCGAGCAATTGTTAAGCTGTAACTACTAGGTCTGTCAATTAAGGACCTGGGAGAGATCCTGGGATACATTCGTGCGACTTGAAGGTAGCAACCATGAAGAACATGACTGAAAGTGCGCGAATGGTGTCAGAGAAGATGGTGGCTGCAGCGACTATCTGGTGAAGACCTGAAAGAGAAAATACAAGCTAAAAGCCCCAGTTAAAATGCTCGAGAGGTTTGCAAGGATGCCGTCAGGATGTTGGTGGTGGTGGTGTGCCGTGAGAGGGTGTAAGGTGGTCGGACGAAGGCGGAGATGGTCACATTAAGGTGGGTTGTTCGGTCGGTGATTTGGATGAATGATAGGGTGAAATAGGAGAGGGGTTTTGTGCGGAGGCGTACTGCGGAGCTTGTGGACTTGTCGGCGAGGTGTTTGGAGGTGTGAGGTGAGTAGAAGACTGCGCCGGAGGTGCAGCCTGATTGCACCGCAAAAATACACCTGCAATTGTGCCGTCTTATGCTATTTCCTAGAATTACCAGTGCATATTAGGTTTCCATAGTCGCATTTGTAAAAATACATGCATGCATTTAATTGAGAGGGGAGGAGAGTGAAATAAATGACCTCACAATTACATTTTTCCTCAAGTGCTGCTTTGCAAAATTCACCATCTTTTAATTTTTAATTTTACTTGACTTTGAATGATTCCCGCGGCTGCAAGGAATGGCTTCTTCTTCTTCGCACCTTGCCTTGCAGCCGCATGCCCAGCATCTCCCTGCCAAACCATGCACTAGCCATGCACAGCTAGGGCATGGCTGTGCATGCTTTCTTCTTCTATAAAAAGAGCTCAGCTCCTTCTTGCAAAAGGCAGCCTGGTCCTCACAAAAAAAGCCAACCCAACGCAGCTCTTCTTCTCCAGGCCACTGTCCCCTCCTCTCTCCCTCCATATGCAGGCCCTCCTCCTCTGAGGAGACACTCTGCGGGTAGGAGCACCTCACGGTGGGGCACAACCACCACCGTGAGTCCACCACCACCCAGCTCATCAAAGAGCCGATGGGCGTGGTGGTTCTTTCCCTATTTCAACGTCCAAGCCACTTCAGCCAATGGAGAAGGAGCTTCAAGCTTTGAAGCTCAAAGCTCCGCACGCAGCAGCAGCATCAAGGTGGCAGCAGCCGCAAAGCCCCTCCAGCGCATGCCTGCAGGCCGCGCTCGCCTCTAGCACGCGCCTGCAGGAGGCCTCGCCTCCCGCTTCTTCGCACTGCACTCATCTTTTCGCCCGCAACCGACCACCGCATGCCCCTGCAGGGGTTGACCAAGATTCACCGCGCACCCCAGCCAACACCCGCAGGCCACCGCGCGTCCCTGCAGCAGCTGCCCCAGCCCTTTCCGCGCACGCCTGCAGGCGACCTCGCCCCTCTTCGCGTGCCCTATCGCAAAACGCTCTCTGCAAGCCAGCAGCCGGCGTAGCTTCTCCAGCCCATGCCAGCCGCTCCAGACCTCGCCGCTCTCACGCCACCTGGCGTACCCAGTCGCGCGGCTCGACCATGCACTGTAGCCACTGTTCACGCCAGTCAGCAGAACACTGTGGCTACAGTGTGGTACTGGTAAGTTTCTCACTTAATCGATCACCCGACGCGCCGCTACCGGTCATTGCCCGCACCCGCATCAAGCCCCGTGCCCGCTCCAGTGCCTGCTTGAGCGTCTGCGTGCACCTGCGTCGCCCGCACCCGCCCACCTCTTCGCCCGCTCCCTTCTCCCGCGTACGTCTGCATGTGCCCGCTCCAGCTCTCCACGCAGCATTGTACGCTGCAGTCCTTTCTGAGCCCACTTCCCTCCAGCGCAGGCCTCTCTGCGAGCATACGTGCCTGCACGCGTGCGTGAAGCCATCAGACGATGCCTCTTCACGCACGAACGACTTAGCCCTCTAGCCTTCACTCCAGCAGTCTCCCTCTCTCTCTCTCTCAGCACTCACTCTATCTCTGCACACACACTCACACTCTCACACACACACACTCTCACTTGTACAGTATTATATACATATATATATATACGTATACATATATATATTGATATATATACATATATTTATAAACATATATATATACTTATATCTATATATATAGTAGTATTTATATAACTAAGTATTAGTATACATACATATATGTATACATATATCTATATGGTTATATATATATATATACACATATATATTTACATATATACATATACTTATATACATATATATATATACATATATCTATACATATATTAGTACTTATATAACTATGTATTAGTCTACATACATACATAGATATATATATATACATATACTTATACATGTATATATATATATAAATATACATACATATATACATATCTATCTATATAACTATATCTACATATATATATATATATATATATATATATATATATATATACAAATCTATCTACATATATCTATATACATATATTACTATATATATATATATACCAATATATAGATGCATCTGTATTGTTATACATACATATACAACTACATATATATCTATATATTTATAACCATATATACATATAGATATATTTACATATATACATATATATATATATTTTTTCACATTACTTACCATACGTTGTATCGCGGGAATATCTGCACTAGTTGCTGATATTCCCTGATACACACGTACAAAAAGCGTGGTCACACACATCTTCCACCATCCATCTTACACTCCACGTGGCACCTCGTCCTGTTGGTTGTGTCTTTCTAGACGACGACCAACTCGACACCGTGCTACACTCCATCTCCGCCTCCACCCCCACCCCTTTATACATATATATATACATATATATATACTATATTTACTTTATTTTTGCTTCTCTTTCCTACCAATAAAAAGATAAAAAAATATATAAAAGGGAAAAGTTAATCCTTGACTTGCAGATACTCCGTCTTACAAATAGCAAGACCCATTTTGGAACCCTGATTTGGCTCAAAGCCAAGAACTTAATTTTGAGGGTGTGCCTCAAGGACAAGAATTATAAGAAAAAAGTCTAAATAGAAAAACACCAAAAAACACAATAAACAAATGGAAGAGATTCGTTGTAGGAAAGGCATACAAACTTGACTTCTAGCCCCACTTCCCTGAGTTCGACCCTGGGCCTAAAAGTGACCAAGATAAAATCAAATAGGCCAGGTAAAAATGAATATATTGTAAAGAAATGGTTAGGCTCGATTTAGGTTAACCACTGTACACATTTCAACGATAAAATCACCATATTAACACACCTAACTTGGTCCCGACCATAATCTTTCTGGCGCCGTTGCCGGGGAGGTGCGCCTGCAAGTAAGTTTCTATTCCATTCCTTTCATTTTTCTCTTCTCTCTTCACGGGTGTCTCTATTTTTGGTGTGCAGGTAAACCTGTTGCAAGGAGAACGCAGGCAGACGAAGTCAGAGACGTCGGCAGATCCAAGGTGGGAACGAGAGCGTGAAGACACCGACACCGCGTTGGAGCTCTGCACACGCTGCTGAACAAGTAGGTCTTCCTTTCTTAGCAACCTAGGTGAACTTGTCACCTTAATAAAAAAAAAAACTAAAAACTAAAAAAAACTAGAAAAACTTCTAAGGATCTCTTGGGGCAAGTGGATTAAAATTCACTTGCTTGATTGATTGCCTTTACTCCCACTGCCCCGAGATTTCCCACCTTACTTCGCATAGCTAAAATCCAAGAATCTTGATTCTTGAATTTTTCTCCGTGTGAAATATTCTTTGAGGCAAACATAAAAAGATTGATTGCACCCCTCTTTGCCTCATTTATCTGCAATTCGGGATCACCTTTTTGGTGGGGAGACTTGGAATTGAGTTGATTCCAACCCCACCACGACTTTTCAACTTGCCTAAGATTCGATCTCAAATACTTCAACCCCAACAATTTGATTTTCCTTATCTTTTGGTTGAGCCTTATGTGGAAATCATTCTGGTGATTGGGAGCACTTGAATTGAAGTGCTTTGGCTCCCTTTCACACTAATCTAAAACTGATTTGTGCATCCACACATAGAAATCATCATTTAGGGAAGCCCATTGCATTTTAGCATGCATTAACCAATTGATATTGAAGAAGGGTTTGTTGGGCTTAGAAGAAAACTTGTATTCTTGCAAAACCTGGAGATTGGTTGAATTGGTATTTCAGCGAAATCCTAAAATCCATACTACTTTAAGGATGAAGTCTAAAAATCATTCACCAATTAAAACTTTAATTCGGGGAGATTTCCATGTTGCATGCTTGTTTTACACACTCTGAAAATCAATCACTTGGGCATTACCCGTAAACAACGCCCTTCACATTCCATAAGCACTTGATCCTAAGCCTCTAACTAAAATTGGTAGTAACTTGACCCTTATTAAGGATTGGAGGTTTAACTACCTACGTGTAGCGCCTACGTGCTGGTGAGGGTTCCTACGTGCTATCGGGTGTCTAAGACTGGGGCAAACGGCCTTTCAATCTGGCCCGGTGGTTCCGCGGTGCTCGCATTCGGTTCCGTAGTCTGTGATAGTAGGTACCTTAGATCTTTAGGTCTAAGGGCACACTGTAGAGGTTAGGAATTTGATTGTATTGATTTGCATCAAGTGTACCTTTGTGGCGTCATTTCCTTCATCTCTTTTCCCTTCTTATCCCCCCAATTCTTCCTGCGGTAGTGCATGTTTGGGAGGAGGTCACAAAACCCTGAACTGTGTGAATTGCCTGATAATTTTACAAAAGGAGCCGAATCGTCCTCCTCCTCCACAAACATGGCTGCACGCCCACCCCCAAATCCTGAGGGAGGAAACTGCCCTCAAAACCCACCAGGTGGTGGAGCCTTAGATCCCATAACCTGCCTCCAAGCCCAAATGGAAATGTATAATGAACAAATTGAAGCCATTAGGGAAACATTGGAGGAAATGCAGAACCCTCCCGAATGGGAGGAGCCTAGGTCTCCTAGCTCCTATCAGAATCCCGCTGCTACAGAGACCATAGGACAAATTTGGGTCCCCATGGGCGAGGACGACTTTGAATTGAAGCCTAATAAATTTTCACTTCCATGGTCTTGCAAGTGAAGATCCTTTTCTCCACTTGGAAGACCTAACCCGATTAGCTGAAACTGTTAAACCAAGAAATATCGGGTTACCTTTAGTCCTCATGAAAATGTTCCTGTTTTCATTGCGAGATAAAGCGTCGCAGTGGTTACGCACCCTTGGGAGAACCATCCACTCTTGGGAAGAGATGCGAACAGCGTTTCTCAAGAAGTTCTTCCTAATTGGGCGAACCAATGCGCTTCGCCGTGCTATCACTTCATTTACGCAACAAAACAGCAAACAGTTTCATGAGGAATGGGAGAGATATAATGACCTCCTCAGGAAGTGTCCGCACCACGGTCTGCCTAAGTGGCATATAGCTCAGATTTTTTACTATGGGCTAAATGAGACTTTGATGTAGATTGCAGATGCTTCCTGCGGAGGGAATTTCATGAATAAAGACGAGAATGGAGCATTCGAATTGTTTGAAAATATGAGCGAAAACTCAATGAACAATGCCTCCATTGTCACCTTTAATCGTACCAGCCTACCCCAAAATGTCCACGAAGTTGACACGGGACCCTCCCATTCATCCACTAATCTCAGCCTTATCGCACAGAAATTGGATGAAGTCTCCGTCGTGCACAAGAAGCTGGACGAGCTTCTGGCCAACCCCGCCCATTCTTTGGCAAACACCCCTACCTCACCACTTCGTCACAATCCCAATTCTTCCAACACCAGGCTTATCCCGAGAAACCCCGTAAGACCTTCCTTACCGAGTGTCGCGCCAAGCGACTCATTAAGTCATGTGGATCTGGCTTCTACAAGATAGTATTTCGACACGGAGGACCAAGCCTCCATGTGCTCGGATGCTTATTTACATGCAGACACGTCTTCTGGCATAGAAGATGCTTACGCCCTGGGGAACAACCCGTTCTCTGCCGCTTATAACCCAAGGTGGCGAAATCATCCGAACATTGCATGGTCCAACAACCTGCAGTGCCAAAACCCTGCAGGTGGACCAATGCGACCGTCCGCACCCGTCATCCCAAGGGCCCAGTCTAATCCTATGGCGAATCTGCCATCAGGCCCTTGTGTATCGCAAACCGAACATGCATCAAGTCCTCTTGACAAATTGATGCGAATGATGACGGAAATATCAAAGCGCCATGAAGAGAACATGACCTCTCTTCAACACCAGTTGGCGCAGCAGAATGCTGAGATCAGTCAACTACGCATGGCGACTCGATCTCAGGGCACTCTTCCTGCCCAACCTATTCCAAACCTGTGAAATTTCGTACCCCGTGGCCCTCAACCACAGGTACGACCTTCTTAGGGACAGGTTAATCAAATTCTGCAGGCTCCGAGCATTCCACCAAGATTTTAGGCTAATCCTACTGCAGCATCGCACTCTTATGTCCCTATTGCGAACCCTCCTCCACCGTATCGTCCAATGCTATCACTATGAGGAGAGGTAAGCAGACCGTCGATCCGTCTCGACCTGATCCTGGCCCGTCTTCTTCATCGCCCTCTCATTCGGGATGCGCACCGCATTCGTAAGAGGATGATACACCCAAATTGGTGCCAGAATCAGTTCCATTCCCTGAGGCTCTACTGAGGGAGCCAAAAGGCAAAAAGAAAGATATGCAGGCCTTTGACAACCTGCGTAATTTGTTCAGGGATGTAGAAATCAAGGTACCCCTGCTAGAGGCTATCGACCACATACCTACTGTCGCCCGATTTTTCAAAGACTACACAACACCCAAGCGACAGTCAAAGAAAACCAAGAATCCGGTGGTTCTCTCTCCTCATGCGAGTTGTGCTATACTATCAAATCTACCACCGAAGCAGAAAGAGTCAGGCACACTGCTTATTTCCTGTAGCATCCAAGGCTGCAATTTTAACCGTGTCCTGCTTGATCTAAGATCTTCCATAAATCTTATACCGACCATCATGCTTGAAAATTTTTCCTTGGAAAATCTGAAACCCACCCTTGCCACATTACAGCTGGCAGATCGTTCTGTCAAAATCCCAAAGGGTGTGGTGGAAGACATGGTGGTTAGGGTCAACAGTCTCTGTTTTCCTGTTGACTTTCTTGTTTTAGATATGGAAGTTCCTAGCTCACTTTTTGATTGTCCGATCATCCTTGGTCTACCTTTCTTGGTCACAGCCTGCGCCCATATCGACTGCGAGTCGGGCTGTATTGAAATTGCGTTGGATCTGAAAAGCTCAAGCTTAACATCTTCAAGGCAACTAAGAACTATGACTGCGATTGCATCGAGGATGACATGTCTGACGAGGACATGGCCGTCAGTGCGTGTATCGTACTAATTGGGACCTATTCTGACTGCTGCAGATTAACTATAAACATTGACGATTGCCTGACCAACACATATTGTGACACTCCCCCATCCCTCCCTTATCCCGTACCTTCTCCTGACCAGACTTCTGACGAGGTTTTCTCCGCTTCCCATACCTCGTGGTCTGAGTCATATCCGGGCTACTCACCACCGATCTACACTCTCAAAGACCAGATTGCCCTTTCTTTCTCGCCAAATCAGGCGGATTTGCAACTCCACACTGGGACCTTGAGCCCATATACTTCTCACTAGGGCTGTTCCTTTTTGGATCCATCTATCCAAGAAGCCCCTCTTCTTGGCCAATCTGAGGGCCAATTTCTTCCTCCTAACCTCTTCTCCAACCCACCTGGGACACTCTCGTCCCAAGAAATTCCAGATCTTTCACCATCCACTTCCAAGCTGAAAGAGTTGCCTAATACACTTAAGTATGTTTTCCTGGGACCAAATGAAATGCTCCCTGTAATCATCAGTTCAAAATTGACCAAGGAGCAAGAGTGCAAACTAACTGAGGTCCTCATAGAACACAAGGCAGCTATTGGATGGTCTCTATCAGACTTATCTGGCATTAGCCCCTCCTACTACACTCACCGTATATATACGGAGGAGGAGGCTCGACCTTCCTGCGAGATGCAGCGACGTCTCAACCCTAACATGCGGGAGGTCGTTAAGAAGGAAATTATTAAGTGGCTGGATGTGGGTATAATCTACCCGATCAGTGATAGCCCCTAGGTGAGTCCAATTCACGTTGTGCCCAAGAAGGCAAGACTCACCATTCGTGTCAATGACAAGGGCGAATCCATCCCTACATGCACTCCTACATCTTGGAGAGTGTGTAGATTATATGAAACTCAATGCTGCAACTAAGAAAGATCACTTTCCGCTACCTTTCATTGACCAAATCCTAGAGCAGTTAGCGGGAAATAAATTTTTCTGTTTCCTGGATGGATTCTCAGGATATAACCAGGTGGCAATTGACCCCCAGGACCAAGAGAAAACCACTTTTACCTGCCCCTTCGGCACCTTTGCATTTAGAAGGATGCCGTTCAGACTTTGTAACGTGCCAACAACTTTCCAGAGATGTATGCTGGCGATATTCCATGACATGGTGGGTGACTTTCTCGAGGTCTTCATGGATGACTTCTTGGTCTTTGGACCATCTTTCGATGACTGTCTTGCCAACCTGACTCATATCCTTAGGAGATGTATTAATGTAAACCTCGTGCTTTCTTGGGAAAAAAGTCATTTTATGGTACACAAGGGAATTGTTCTCGGGCATATAATCTCCGATAGGGGTATCGAGGTTGACAGAGCTAAGCTTGATGTAATTGCTAATTTACCTGTGCCTGGCTCTGTCAAACAAATCCGCTCTTTCCTGGGACACGTCGATTTTTATAGGAGATTTATCAAAGACTTCTCCAAGATTTCTCGACCCTTAACTCATCTCCTATCGACCGACGTACCCTTCGATATGGGCCCCGACTGCATACAAGCATTCACGCAGCTGCGTAATGCTGTCACCAAGGCCCCTATTTTCCAGGCACCTGATTGGTCCCTCGACTTTGAACTCATATGTGACGCTTTCGACCTTGCAGTCGGAGCCACCCTTGGATAAAGACGCAATAGACACCCCTTCGTGGTGTACTACGCCAGTAAGACGTTGGACGAGGCCCAACATAATTATACTACCACTGAAAAAGAACTACTAGCGATCGTCTTTGGGCTGGAGAAATTCCGCTCTTACCTTCTGGGCTCACACGTTATTGTTTTCACTGATCACGTGGCCATTTGCCATCTCATGCACAAGAAGGATGCCAAGCCTAGACTGATTCGTTGGATCCTTCTGCTCCAAGAATTTGACATTGAGATTCGCGATAAGGTCGGAGCCCAGAATGTTGTGGCTGATCACCTTTCCAGACTAGACCCTGACCATATTGGACTTACTCTGCCGATCAATGAAATTTTTCCTGATGAGCACCTATTGGCAATTAATGTGGCAAGTGGACCGTGGTATGCCGACATTGCCAATTACCTTGCTTCCGGATCCCTTCCACGTGGCTGGCCTAAAAGCCAGCACGAGCGTCTCATGGCAGAAGCAAAGTATTATTTCTAGGATAATCCACTTCTTTTTCGGATAGGTGCTGATCAAATCACCCGTCGCTGTATTCCAGACAGCGAGTTCCCCAGTGTGCTATCCTTCTGCCACGATCAGACCTGCGGAGGCCATTTCTCTGGGAGGAAAACTGTAGCCAAGGTGTTGCAGTGCGGTTTCTTTCGGCCCTCCCTTCACCAGAGTGCACACAATTATGCCAAGCATTGCACTAGGTGCCAGTCGTTAGGGTCAATGTCACATCGTGACATGATGCCCTTACAACTCATCCTAGCTGCAGAAATCTTCGACATTTGGGGAATTGATTTCATGGGTCCCTTTCCTCCTTCCAACGGCTTCGAATTCATCCTCGTGGCCGTTGACAATGTTTCGAAATGGATCGAGGCTATTCCCACGCACCGTGCTGACCATGTTATATCCACTCGGTTTTTCAAAGGCCACATCTTTGTGCGCTTTGGGATCCCTCGAGCCATTATCTCGGATGGAGGTAGCCACTTTACCCATGCATCTTTTTGGGCACTTCTGAGAAAATACGGAGTTCACCATCGTATAGCATCCTTGTATCATCCTCAGACGAACGGCCAGGCAGAGGTGTCGAACTGGCAAATCAAGCAAATTCTCCTGAAAATGGTTCGGCCTGACCGTAAGGATTGGTCCGACAAGCTAATTGACACACTTTGGGTGTATCGGACCACCTTCAGGGCTCCCCTTGGTATGTCTCCATAAAGAATCGTTTATGGGAAGCCTTGTCATTTTCCCGTGGAGTTGGAGCACCGCGCTTATTGGGCGGTTCGCCAATGTAACCTCGACCCAGACCTGTGTGGTCGAGAAAGGAAACTCCAACTCCAGGAGCTGGAAGAGCACCGTCGTGAAGCCTATGATTCTGCTTTAACTTTCAAACAACGCACTAAGGCTTTTCACGACAGCCGTATTCGGTAGAAGGAATTTGAGCCATCTCAGCAAGTTTGGCTCTATAATGCCCTGCTCAAATTCTTTCCTGGGAAACTGAAGTCCAAATGGATTGGTCCTTTCCTGGTCTCGAGACCATTTCCCAACGAGGCCGTTGAGATCGAAGATCCCAAATCTGGGCATAAATTTACGATCAACGGGTAGCGTTTGAAACCCTATCTGACTCATGAACCTACCCTCGTTGGAGAAGCCGTTGCCCTACTGGAGGGTAACTAATTCTTTGCCTCATTCTGAGTCCAGCTGGGGACGTTACAACGCTCGTTGGGAGGCACCCCAACAACACTCACCATCCACCGTCACTGTTCACTTCACTGTCATGATCACTTCACTTTTCACTTCACCACCCACCATCCACCCACCCTACCACCCTGCTGTATACCCTGCACTTCAGCTCTCCTAATCTTTCGTCCTTTCTCTTACCTTCCCTGCATGCATATGAGGGCATAGCATCGTTTGGCATGGGGGGTTGGATAGGCATCCTTAGGATCTGGGTATTTTAGGGTATCATGCAGTTTCTATAAATATATATATAAAAAAAATGGTGTTTAGTAATGATCTGAAGGCTGAAACAAAAATACAATAAGTGTTTATGGATATTTAACCGCTGTTTTGAAGACTTTCCTGACCATAGAAGCCTGATTCGCTCAGGCTCGACTTAATTCACTTGAGCATTGACAAAATAGATCAGAATCTCTCCTAACTAAGGATGTATTCTTGTACCTAAGACACCAGTACAGGATCCATTGGTTTGCTTCTACTTGAGAGCCTAAGTAATCTTGGTTCACACTACACATATCAGGAAAGACCAGGTGAACATAAGATCCAACCCTAGTGTTCATTAGGGAAGGTGGAGTCCTTACCTGTGCGCGTAGGTAGACTTTTTATCCCAGTCTTTAGTATTGTGTTTAGGAGAGACTCTTTCCACCAAAAAGGAACCCTCCCACCAAAAAGAAAAGTGTGCTCCTCCAAATAATGTTGTAAGAGATATACTGACACGTGTTTCAAAAAAAAAAAAAGATGCAAATAAGTGAGTATATCTCGCAAATATCTGTAAAGTCTTCTTCCTACAAAAAAGTTCTTCAGGGCAAATACCCTATTTTCTTTGAGCCACTAATGTCAGAAAATGCGAGTTGAGTTTTCCGTCATCTTTTTAAGAGTCAATCTGAAGACACGAGCTGAAACTGGGACCAACCTGTACTTAAAAATTCGTGAAACCCTGGGCTTGAGTCTTAATGTTCATCTGGTCAGTATTGATCCTTCACTAAGCACAAGCCATAACCTCTTGAGCTCTCGAGTATGGCAAAAACCTCCTGGGTTCTCGAAATCATACTTAAGGTTTAAATATCAAGAGTCCTGGTTAGTCGAGAGATGATCTATGTCATGTGAGACTTAAAGTACTGGTAGTCTTCTCTGCAATTGGTTCTCACAATATCCAATAATAAACACACCTATGTTGCCTCAGAAGAAAATCTTCAGCTTAAAGATCATTTCTAAATACATTACAAAAATGTTTTGCTATGGACTAGCAAAAGATAGGCATGGGGGTATGATTGCACCACAAAAATACACCTGCAATTGTGCCGTCTTGTGCTATTTCCTAGCATTACCAGTGCATATTAGGTTTCCATAGTCACATTTGTAAAAATACATGCATGCATGCATTTAATTGAGAGGGGAGGAGAGTGAAATAAATGGCCTCGCAATTACATTATTCCTCAAGTGCTGCTTTGCAAAATTCACCATCTTTTTATTTTTAATTTTACTTGACTTTGAATGCTTCTCGCAGCTGCAAGGAATTGCTTCTTCTTCGCACCTTGCCCTGACGCCGCATGCCCAGCCTCTCCCTGCCAAGCCATGCACAGCCAGGGCATGGCTATGCATGCTTTCTTCTATAAAAAGAGCTTGGCTCCTTCTTGCAAAAGGGAGCCTGGTCCTCACAAAAAAAGCCAACCCAACGCAGCTCTTCTTCTCCAGGCCACCATCCCCTCCTCTCTCCCTCCATATGCAGGCCCTCCTCCTCTGAGGAGACACTCTATGGGCAGGAGTACCTAACGGTGGTGCACAACCACCACCGTGAGTCCACCACCACCCAGTTCATCAAAGAGCCAGTGGGCGTGGTGGTTCTTTCCCTATTTCAACGTCTAAGCCACTTCAGCCATTGGAGCAGGAGCTTCAAGCTTTGAAGCTCAAAGCTCCGCACGCAGCAGCAACGGTAAGGCGGCAGCAGCCGCAAAGCCCCGCCAACGCACAACTGCAGGCTGCCCTCCCCTCTAGCGCACGCCTACAGGCGGCCTCGCGTCCCGCTTCTTCGCACTGCACTCATCTTTCCACCCACAACCAGCCACCGCGTGCCCCTGCAGCGGCCGGCCAAGCTTCACCTCACACCCTAGCCAACACCCACAGGCCATCTCGCGTCCCTGCAGCAGCCGCCCCAGCCCTTTCTGCGCACGCCTGCAGGTGACCCCGCCCCTCTCCGCGTGCCCTGTCGCGAAACACTCTCCGCAAGCCAGCAGCCGGCGCAGCTTCTCCAGCACGCGCCAGCTGCTCCAGACCTCCCTGCTCTCATGGCACCGGGCGTACCGGGTCACGCGACTTGGCCATGCACTGTAGTCACTGTTCACGCCAGTCAGCGGAACACTGTGGCTACAGTGTGGTGACCGGTAAGTTTCTCACTTAACCAGTCACCTGGCACGCTGCTACCGGCCATTGCCCGCACCCGCGTCCAGCCCCGCGCCCGCTCCAGCACCCGACTGCGCGTCAGCGTGTGCCTGCGTCGCCTGCACCTGCCCGCGTCTTCGCCCGCTCCCTTCGCCCGCATACGTCTGCATGCTCCCGCTCTAGCTCTCTGCGCAGCGCTGTGCGCTGTGGTCCTCTCCGTGCCCACTTCCCTCCAGCGCGTGCCTCTCTACACGCATATGCGCCTATGCGCATGTGTGAAGCCATCTGACGACGTCTCTTCGCGCACGGACGACTTAACCCTCCAGCCTTCACTCCAGCAGTCTCCCTCTCTCTCTCTCTCTCTCTCTCACAGCACTCTCTCACTCTATCTCTGCACACACACATACACACACACTCACACTCTCGCACACACACACTCTCACTTATACAGTATTATTATATACGTATATATATTGATATATATACATATATTTATATACATATATATATATATACTTATATCTATATATATAGTGGTATTTATATAACTATGTATTAGTATACATACATATATATATACATATATCTATATGCTTATATATATATATATATACATATTTACATATATACATATACTTATATACACATATATATATATATACATATATCTATACATATATTAGTACTTATATAACTATGTATTAGTCTATATACATACATAGATATATATATATACATATACTTATACATAGATATATATATATATATATATATATAGTTACATACATATATACATATCTATCTGCATATATCTATATACATATATTACTATATATATATATATATATATATACCTATATATAGATACATCTGTATAGTTATATATACATATACAACTACATATATACCTATATATTTATAACCATATATACATATAGATATATTTACATATATACATATATATATATTTTCACATTACTTACCATACGTTGTATCGCGGGAATATCTGCACCAGTTGCTGATATTCCCCGATACGCATGTACAAAAAGTGTGGTCACACACATCTTCCACCATCCATCTTACACTCCATGTGGCACCTCGTCCTGTTGGTTGCGTCTTTCTAGATGACGACCGACTCGACACCGTGCTACAGTCCATCTCCGCCTCCACCCCCACCCCTTTATACATATATATATACATATATATATACTATATTTACTTTATTTCTGCTTCTCTTTCTTGCCAATAAAAAGATAAAAAAATATATAAAAGAGAAAAGTTAATCCTTGACTTGCAGGTACTCTGTCTTGTGAATAGCAAGACCCGTTTTGGAACCTTGATTTGGCTCAAAGCCAAGAACCTAATTTTGAGGGTGTGCCTCAAGGACAAGAATTATAAGAAAAAAATCTAAATAGAAAAACACCAAAAAACACAATAAACGAATGGAAGAGATTCATTGTAGGAAAGGTGTAGAAACTTGACTTCTAACCCCGCTTCCCTGAGTTCAACCCTGGGCCTAAAAGTGACCAACATAAAATCAAATAGGCCAGGTAAAAAAAGAAATTTGTAAAGAGATGGTTAGGCTCGATTTAGGTTAACCACTATACACACTTCAAGGATAAAATCACCATATTAACACACCTAACCGGGTCCTGACCATAGCCGAAGGTAAGGGAGATGGAGGTGAACACCAGTGTTAGGGTTTTTTTGGATTTTGAATAGAAGGAATTAACCTACGGATCTAAGGGAATCTAACTAATCCTAAAATAATGGTTGAAAGGGAAGGATTCCTACACCAGTGGTACGCTAGACGTGGGGAAGATGAAAACTCTGGTGGTAGAAGCGATGACAATGAGAGGGCGTAGGTAGCAGTCACTGGTATTGCGACCCGTGGAAGAAGGTGAAGAAGAAGAATCCACCCACTATGGTCTTTGAAAGTGGACGAGGAAGGTGGTCGGAGAAGGTTGCCAGAGTTGGCGGAGAAGGAGATTGGGGAGAAGAGAGAAAGGGGGAACTGACCTCCAAACCAAGCTAAGGAAGTAAGGCAGTCGATGGGGGTCTTTATAGGCCATTGGGTGAGTTTCCAAGCTTGAAAGCTCAAAAATTAGGGGCTTAGGTTTAGGAATTTCCAAAAGTTTGCATGAACTCTTGGGCGGTTTAGGAATGTCTTGAAAGAGCTCAGGTGGAAGGGGATCTCCTCAGGAGTCTCCCTTCCAATTTTGGAAGAGTTTCTCCGTGAAATCAGGGAAATCTTCCTGATTGAAGATCGGCTCTTAATGGGTTCACATGGCCATGGCAGCAAGGACCTATTGGTGAAGAAGACAATGAAGTTAGGGGGGTCCTTGCAAAGAATTCAAAAGTTAGGGGCATGTGTGTGAGAGAAAAGAGTCAGACTGGACCAAAATACAAACTTGATCAAGATGATCTCTGATTTGGCCCAAATTTTGGTACAAACCTAATTTGGATCCAAGGAATTTGATGGTGAGGTTGGAATTTGGTTTTGACCAATTTTGACTGGGTAATTTGCGTAGAAACCCAAATTAGAATAACTATCCAATTGAGACTCTATTTTAGGTCAAAATGGGTTCAGATGGTCAAATTAAAGGTACCAAACCTTAAAGAATTTTTTTATATGATTTATATAAGGTTTAGGTGAATTTTATCCTAACTAGAACCTCAGTGAATTAAGCAGGTCAGCTTTTAGGGTTTCGGATGTCCATCCATTGTTGAAAATGCACGAAAACCTGTTTCTGTTTGCATGAACCCACTTATTAGACATTTACGACCATTTGACCTTCATTTAACCCCTAGGAGACCCCGTGATTGCTCTGCATTTAGGATATTTTGTTAAAACTACAATTTTGCACCAGTTTTATTATTTATTTCTTAGAATGGATATGCAGTGAGTTATGGCTCTTTGGTGGTTATATAGGAGCATTTATCAATGGATTATGACTAATTAAATCTAGATAAGGCTGATGATGACGTTATCATCATACCCTTATACCTAACTTTTGCTAGTCCCTTAGCAAAATCCTATGAAATTAACTCGAATTCTAGACCATGCCTTTGATGATCAGATCTCTGATGTGTGCATTTTTCTGGATACTAGGTCAAAATGCCAATAATAGGACTAGAGGTACTTAAGTACCAACCAAGATCCAGACCTGACCAGCTTTAGCCTCAGTCTATCGAAAAGGCTTCTAAGGCCCATAGAAACTATCCTTAGGTTTGTTGAACCCAGCGGTTAAAGCACCCATGGTTGTAACATGGTTACTCCAGGTTCAATTTGTAGTGCATTTTTTTAAGAAAGAGGGATAGAAGAATTTCTTTTCATTTTTGGAGAGCTTTCTCTCTATTTTTCTTTTCTTTATTTCTAGCTTCAGATTGACTCAAAAACACATTATGTATCGAATTCCTTGCTCCCACCATCAATTCTCATAGGGTCCTTGGCAATTGATGCTGTGAGATAGCACCGTCCATGGCAACCCTTAGAACCCTAGCTTTCGACACTTCGAGATAATGCTGCCTATGGTGTTCTGTAGCTAAACTCAGGCCCCGGCAATTGACATTTTGCGATAATCCCTCTCATGGCACCTAAATCAGCATAAGGTGCTTACATGCCCCCTGTAGGATATTTAGATAGCCTAGGAGACAAGCACCGAGGAGACGGTTTGTTATTGCGCATCTTCGAGGGAAATTTCCCACCTCTCTGCACTAGAACTCGTCCAAATCAACTTGTGTTTTTAAGCCACTCTAATCTAGGTATCTTTTTCATAATAGAATAAATGCTTTTGCGTGATTTTATTGATTAAGTGCACAGAACCAAACTTGTGTGTGGATTAGGGTGCTTAGGTTACTGAGTTCTGCAAACCAAAGGTTAGTTAGCGAGGCCAAATAATCCCTAAGCCTTTGACCTAATACGTAAGCTTCGCATTTTCCTCAACCTCTTGAGGACTATCTAGATATTAATAGATACGTGAATTTTTAAACCTAAAATAAGCCCTAGAGGCCTAAGATCAGCACTCATACTAATCTCTTTGTCTCTTTAGCACTTTCTGACTTTTGTTTTCTTCTTTCTTTTGATTTGGTCTAGAACTTAAGTAATTTCCACAATCATTTACTATGACTATCATTTTTGTTTCAAATTGTTGCTCTTTTTTTGACATTTAAATCACCTCCTCTTTTCCTCCTCAAAATGATATGAAATGAAGCTTACAAAATTTTCCTCCCCTTTCCATTTTTTTGTTTTTAAAATTTTTTTATTTTTTTGGTTTTTTGACTATGTGTAATTTTTTGTGAGAACCCCTCAAAATCTTGATTTTTTATGTGTTTGAAATTTAACACCTCCGCATGCCTAAGTTTTGCAATGTCCTTATTGTAGATCGGAAGGTATGAAATCAGTTGGGTTCATGGGTTAGAATAGGGTAAAAGGGGTGGGTGAACGGGTCAGGATGACTGTTGTGAATGATTTCAAGCTCTGGTACGTGTACCAAAGGTGGGATCGGTTGTTCTAAAACTGACTTAGAAGTGCAGTACGAGTGTACTCAAAAGGATGATCAGAAGGGTCTCAGGATTTTGGAATGACAGGTTACCTCCTGTTAGGCTCTAAATTCAATGCCTTCAGCCAAGCAGAAGGTGGTCATGGAGGAGTGGTCAAATCAACGGAATTTTGTAGAAGAAGCACCTTGATCAATAGCTTGGTTGGTCTAACCAGGTGCTTGTTTAGATCAACAGGTTGATGATGCAGGCCAAACCTAATGAATCTGATGGGTTGATGGATGTGAATCAATAGATGCGAAGCCCACCAGATACTTTGAGGCTCAACTGGATGTGTAAATGAGAATCTAAGGTTTGGCTAAGTTGAATCAACTTGGTCAGAGTAGGGATCCTCGAAAGAAAATGGATTTATGGAGGATGTGAGATCCCTATGAAAGTGATCAGACAAAGATGGGACATGATTATCAGGCAGATTGATATCTGAAACCCTTTCAAAATGTGGAGAAGAATCATGTGCGACTGGATCATAGATAGGAAAATCAGAATAGAAATTGATTCTGGTGGCGAGTCAAGGTTGGAATCGGATTCAGGAAGGTTCTATAGAAGAGGTGGCATCATGGAGATTCAAATCATTGACCTCAGCATCAGAATCAAAGGGTGGGTCGTGGTTGCTGAGGTTGTAAATTGGTTTGGAGTCATTAAGAAACAATAGTTCTCCAAAATTAGATAAGATTCGAAATCATCGGAGAACTTGTGAAGATCATGTTCTGAACTTGATTCTAGATCGGAAGTTCCACCATAGAATGGATCAAGATATGTAGAAGAAATAACCTAAGTTGGATCTAACCTAGTTTCAGATTCTGAGCTTAAAAAAGTGTCCTTATTAGGCATAGGCTCAAATTCTCGACTCTTAGGGAAGACCTAATCGATTCCCAACTCTTCCAACTCTTTGGTTTTTGTATCATAAATCGGCGTGACTTCCAAGAAATGAATTTGTGTCTCAGAGGAGGTTGGCGAGGTGTATTCATCAAATACAGGCCCATAATCGTAATTCAGATTCGAAATATGTATTTCATCACATGGGGCCTCATAATCATCCCAATTAGGCTCAGATCTAAATTCTAGGTCAAAGGCGGGTATTGAGTCACTGGAATCTAGGATGGGCTCTACAGGGATGTCAGAATTGCTCTCGAGAGTCACCTTATTAGAATAGGGGGCAGAATTTACACCCTCGAGAGGTTCTATTTTAAGCTCATCATTACAGGTGTCAGGGAAATTTAAACTCGATGGACCAACTTCTTGGTTTCTTAGGGCTGGTTCAGAATCGAGAACACCTGCATTTGAATCCTCCCAACCCTCATCAAGATCAGGTATGTCAATTGTTATGAAGTTTGAATCTGAATTCATTTGGGTTGGGGGTCCACAACAATTCTGAATGTCTAACCCAAGCTTTGGAGAAGCTTTAGAATCACTCCAAGATGTCTCATAAATGGCTTGTAATAGATTTAGAACATCTGCACGTTGCTCAATGATATCTTGGTGTATCTTCCAGAGTGATGGATTTACAAAGCAATGTAAACCCTCCATTCTATGCAATTCATAAACTTCATTGAATTTTGGTAGGAGGGTCTCCTGGGCTGAACCATTTCTTAGTTGAGCAAGCAGTAGTTTAACACAGTTCATAATGAATTTTGTTGTTTCTAGGACATTAACTTGAATCATGCTGGTTGGATAATCTTCAGAATATCTAAGGGCAACCTTAAAAACTTTATCTTTTATTTGGGGTTCAGGTTTCCCAATTGGTTTTCCTAAATTGCCAAGTTGCATTTCCAAATTAGATGGTGGAATCAAGATGTCAAATCAAACTCAGGATCATATTAGAATTGATTAGATCTGAAAGAAATTCCCAAGAGGATCTAATGAGGCCTCTTAGGTTAAAAACCTAAGGACCTTCATGTGTGTGTGCTTTAGAGAGAAGATGCGAGACTGGATATTATTTGGACCCAATCAAGGCACCCAAAGATTTTTTGGATGACTAAGGCTGTTTTGAGGTGGTTGATACCTCTGATTCAAAAATCTATACACCCAAAAAATACTTGGGCAGCTTGGAAGGGAGAGCCCCACAAAGAACCCTACACGATAGAGAGTCTCCACAGGCTAGAGGGTTTCCCCCACCTGACCTTCCTTGTCACTGTGGTTCCAAGTAGACTAGAATGTACAAACTTAAGACCTTAAGTCTACCAATTTTAGCCTAATTAGTGCCTTGATTTCACTTGATTAGAAGTTGATTTGACTTGTGACGTAATTTGGAGGTTGGTTGGCCCACAAAGTAGACCAACTTCACCTAACCTTCCCTAAAAGATGGAGAATGAACTCTAGGTCAAGACCCAAAGACCACCATGATTTGACTCTCAGGTTATTAGGTCCAAGAGTTTTAGGATTCAAGTGAAATTAGAGTTTGGTTTTAGGGTTCCTCTTGATTAGATCTTTTCAATCAAGGGCTTGGGTAGCACACAAATGCAGGAAGGTATGTTTCCTTTTATGCAAGCAAGTGTGAACTAGCACTCCAAAAACCTAATGTAGAAACCCTAATTGGTTCTATTTCAAGTCCAATTAAATCTCAAGATGTACACCTTGGACTCAAACAAGAAGATGAGTAGTACAAGGTGATTTAGAAAGTAAGCGTAGTCCCTAATAGGTACAGGCCATTTGGGTAGGGAATCTCTAAATAGAATCGTCTCAAGTTTCAATCAAATATGAACTTTTTTTCGTAAATCAGGAAACTTGCCTTTTAAATAATGATTTACTAAGAAAATAAGGCTGGTAGTTCCTAATTGATTGTTTCATTTTTATATTCCCAAGATTAGGAGGTTGATTAGGGAAGAATAGAAATTACCTACACCGGGAGTAGTTGTTTTGCACGGATGATCTCTACGTGATGTACCTCGTAAAAGTCACGAGAAACAAACAGGGCAAGTTAGTGCTCAAATATAATCAAATAAAATAGGAATAGCGGTGAATTGCACATTACTCCCCGGTAACGGTGCTAAATTGTTGATAGTGAGTTGGCTAGGAGTTTAAATATATTTTGTTGTAGCAAAATCTCCTAAATAACTCCCTCAACAAATAAAATTTATAACTCAAATATCTAGAAATGAAGTCCGAGGTCGAACATAGGGAGAAAGTATTGCAATTCACATGCTAATCAAGATGAACATACAATGAACATAGGAATTTAAGCACAAAAATGATATTCAATGAATACTAACCAGTCACATTAAATATTCAATGATACCTAATGTATCTCAAGAATATGAGGACAAAAGGAAAAGAGGATAAAAAACAATGGTGATTTGAATCACCACTTATATCCTCCTTAAGTTTAGCATGCATCCAACTATCAATAATATCAAATGAACCAACAAGAGCTTGAATTCTACAGTGATCAGATGTCTCTCTGCCAAATCAGAAGACATAAATGTTGTTGCTATAGTGCTCTGTAAAGAGCTTTCTTCTTCTTCTTCCTTTCTACTCTTCAGCCTCTTCCTCTACTTTCTTTCTCTCAGCCAAGGCCTTCAGCTTCTTCACAGGGTCTTCTCTCTTCCTTCAGCCTTTCTTCTTCATGCACAAGCAGCTTCTCAATTCCCACAGTGGCTAAGTGTTGGACCTTTAGTATGAAGAGCAAAACCCTCCCCTCCCCCACTCTCTCTCTCTTTTTCCTTTCCATCCTTTCTTTTCCTCTCAGATAATCGGATCTTAATCTGGTAATCGGACCTGCAGTATCTTGTCCAGAGCTACGTGCATGGTGTCACAACAGAGGAGTGAAGGGCATAGGCAAGTCGGGTGTGCGAGTGAAGGGGACCTCACCCCCAGTGTCATGAGTCATTAAGGCCTATGCAGAAAAATAATATATGCATGTGCGGCTACTCTTCTCTTTACGATGTGGGACTAAATGTCCCACATCCTTCTCATGTAGCTGCAGCGAAAGTCTTCAAGCAATTGTTGAGTTGTAGCTACTGGGGCCGTCAAATGAGGACTTGGGAGGGATTCTAGGATGCGTCCGCATGACCTGGAGGTAGCAGCCATGAAGAACATGATTGGAAGTGCCTGAATGGTGTCAGACAGGGGCAGTGGTGACTATTTGGTAAAGACTTGAAAGCGGAAATATAGGCTAAAAGCCTCAGTTAAAATGCTTGAGAGGTTCGCAAGGATGTGGCGAGGGTGTTGGTGGCGGTGGTGTGTCGTGAGAGGGCATGAGGTGGTCAGATGGAGGTGGAGAAGGTTGTGTGAAGGTGGGTTGTTCGATGGGCGATTTGGATGGGAGATAGGGTGAAATAGGATTGGGGTTTTGTGTGGTGGTGTACTGTGGAGCTTGTGGACTTGTCGGCGAGGTGCTTGGAGGTGTGAGGTGAGTAGAAGACCTTGTCGGAGGTGTGGCCAAAGGTGAGGGAGATGGAGGTGAACAGTGGAGTCGAGGGTTGTTTTTGGGTTTTGAATAGAAGGAATTAACCTACGGATCTTAGGGAACCTAACTAATCCTAAACTAATGGTTTAAAGGGAAGGATTCCCACGCCGGTGGTACACAGGACATGGGGAAGATGAAAACTCTGGTGGTAGAAGCAATGACGACGAGAGGGCGTAGGCAGTGACCTCTAGTATTGCGATGCGTGAAAGAAGATGAGGAAGAAGAATCCACCCGCAATGGCCTGTGAAGGTGGATGAGGAAGGTGGTCGGAGAAGGTGGTCGGAGTTGGTGGAGAAGGGAAGAAAGGGGAACCAGCATCCAAACCAAGCTAAGTAAGACAGTCAATGGGGGTCTTTTATAGGCCATTGGGTGAGTTTCCAAGCATTGAATCAAAGCTTGAAAGCTCGAAAATCAGGGACTTAGGTTTAGAAATTTCCAAGAGTTCGTATGAACTGTTGGGCAGTTTAGAAATGTCATAAAAGAGCTCAGATGGAATGGGATCTCCTCAGGAGTCTCCCTTCCAATTTTGGAAGAGTTTCTCTGTGAAATTAGGGGGATCTTCCTAATTGAAGATCAGCTCTTGATGGGTTCACATGGCCATGATGGCAGGGACCTGTTGGTGAAGAAGACAATGAAGTTAGGGGGGTCCTTGCAAAGAATTCGAAAGTTAGGGCCATGTGTGTGAGAGAAAAGAGTTAGACTAGACCAAAATGCAAACCTAGTTAAGATGATTTCTAATTGGGCCCAAATTTTGGTACAAACCTAATTTGGACCTAAGGAACCTGATGGTGAAGTCAGATTTTGGTTTTGACTAAGTTTGACTAAGTAATTTGTTTAGAAACCAAAATTTGGGCAACTGTCCAACTGAGACTCTGTTTTAAGTCAAAATGGGTTCATATGGTCAAATTAAAGGTACCAAACCTTAGAGAATATTTTTCTATATTTTTTGGAAGGTTTAGCTGAATTTTATCTTAACCAAAACCTCAGTGAATTAAGTGGGTTTCTTTTCAGGATTTCGGATGTCCATTCATTCTTGAAAATGTGCGAAAACCTATCTCTGTCTGCATGAACTCACTTATTAGACATTTATAACCATTTAACCTTCATTTAACCCTTGGGAGACACCATGATTGCTCTACATTTAGGATATTCTATTAAAATTGTAGTTTTACTCCTGTTTTACTGTTTATTTCTCATAATGGATATGCAATGAGTTATGGCTCTTTGGCTGTTATGTAGGAGCATTTATCAATGGATTATGAATAATTAAAGCTAGATATGGTTGATGATGACATTATCATCAATCACTAATATTTTTTTTTAGAAGTTTTCAAATAATTTGACATTATTGTCTTTTGTAATAGCTGATCCCACAATCCACAAGGATTTCACTAATGTTTGTCTAGAATTCCCTCTATGTCTACAAAAAAATACGAGCAGTGAATGGGCAACTTGCAAAAAGTCTATGAGATGTCAAAAGAACTAATATATAATTGAATTGGATATTTATACAAACAAGCGAAAATTTATAGATAATTCATTATCCACTAATGCCAATTTTACCAATTTTAACAATTTAAGGAGCAAATCAAAGAAGAATTTGTGATCCCTCACATTCTATGGTGTTAACAACCTAAAAAAAAATTGAATCAGTATGCCCATATATCTAATGATGAAGTTAATGATGATAGTGGTAATTTATAATCGATGTTAAAGCAAAATCAGTTACATATAATATACAATTCATTGATAATTCGAAATTAATAAGTATTACTTAATAACATAGGAAGATGTCCTCAATTCAATGTAAAATTGCAAGGGGCAAAATACAATCTCCTAAAATTTTAGATCCATGTGGTGAAAATGATCCTAAACTCTAAACTTGAAAAACATAGACCATAAGGGGATGTAAAAATTTCACATTTTAAGCACTTTCAAAGGTAAAACTCAAGTCTTCCAACGTAATTAATAAGAATGTTTCTAACTGGTGAGTAAAATGTATGCTCTACACTCTAAGCAAGGATATATTTCAATTCTTAAGAAGAATAACAGAAATATCATTTCCTAGGCTGATTAGAGTCTCATTCGGTTGTTCAATTCAATTGTTAATTCCATCATATCCACATATTCTTTTATCACCAGGATAAATGTCAATTGACAAGTTTAGGTATAAACTAATTTCACAATTCATCCTTTGGTGATGTAGTTAGTAGAAATAAACTAATGCGCAAAAATATTTTCCTCATTTATCATATGCAATCCTATCCTATATAACATGGTAGGAATGCATCAAGATTAGGAATTTGCGCAATATACACAGTAAAGACACGTTTATCCCATCCTTATAAACTATGTATATAACCATGCATTACGATACAATAAATCCCTTTTTTTTTCATTAAAGCATACAAGGGGGATGCATGTATTATTTATACTCTTATACTAATTTATAAACATCATAATCAACTAGGCTAGAAATCAAAATAGTCATGATCATTCAACTGTTATTAAATTAATAATAAAATTACAACGTAGGAACAATAATCAGTTAATTCCATTCTAATCCAAATGAATAACTGATTAATTTCATTCCAATCCGAATAAGTAATAAACTCAATTCTGGTTAAATTCAAATAAGATAGTTCATAAAGTTAGTCACTACTATATTCTAATAGTAAGCCCCACAGACAACATCAGTGACCAACTGCATTAGAAATCAAGACAACCATCTTCCTTGAATAATTATTGAAATAATAATTTACTATCTAAGAAAATTTGTTAATAGGGCAATGAATTGTACATCCTCGACTCAATCCCTTGCATGCTTTCAATATTGACGTGTTAAGGCATACTATGAGTCAAATTTGTTGAGAAAAATGTATATATATACTTACAAGGATAGAAAACACATCATGCAAGAATTAGTTGAGACCAACAAATACTAACTTAATATTGACACTTGGTCCAACAAGATCACAATCAATTGGCCAGAGAGTATGACACTTTTATCTTAAACAATTGGTTCAAGCCATTGCTATGCACTAATACTAACTACTTCCCCAGTGACTATGGTACCTTTAAAGAAAATCCAACTAATAAGCAGTTATTGTCAAATAATCATAAGTACAGAAAAAGGGGTAATAATGCTTGGACACCTAATTTAGGCATCACAAGTATACACAACCAACACATCCAGTACCAAATGGTGCTACAAATTAATGTGTCCGTCACCATGGTAATTAAATTTATTACCAAACAAAACCATAAACAAAGCCCTAGAAAACCATACAATTACATAGACGATGGACGAACCAAGAAAACACTTCATTGCTTCATGGGATTACATCCAGATCAAGCAATGCCCTAAGGAGGCCTCTAATCTACTCAGCTCGATGGCTGAAGGGATGACCTTAACGACGGAAAATATAAGATAACTGGTATAAGCCATCACCTGGTTGGGAAGACCGCTTATACCCATCGAGTCGCCGCACTCCATCACCCTAGGGTCATTACGAAAAGGGGTGTTGGCTATGTCGTGTAGCGTGAACACATACAAGCGCTATGTATTTTAAACCAAAGACAGTCAATGACTCACCCTCCAGGCAAGAAGAACCAAATCTCGAGCCTTGCACCCCACTATCTCAATTGGCTACTAAACCTAACCAAAGAGTCATAGGGAGGCCAGCAACTCCCTAAACTAGCCCCTAAAATAGGTTTGAAAGATCAAAGCTACAACCAAAATCTGGTGCGTAGTGGGGCTAAAATCAGTTATCTAATCCTTTTAATTCCCGACATATTCATCATACTGATTATTTAATTCATTTCAGATAGTTGTATCTTTCTTTTTCATTTATACAAACAATTCCAGCAATTATACTTTTGAATTCCAGAATTACTTGAAATTCATGCTATTCTCAAACTTATCCGTTTCCAGGAAATTTCCAATTTCTGATTGTGGTTCCAATCAAATTATTATTTAAACATCCTGATGGTGTCAATTTTTCTAAAAAAATGGAATTCGTTTCATACATGTGATAACAAGACCACATCACATATTCTTAGTGTATCATAATTCATTTAATTCATGAGCATGGTCTAATAAATTGTTATTACTTCCTTTTAATCCAGCCGTTAACTATATCAATTTGATTATTCCCATTCCAAGTCAACAACCTGACTTACAACTTCCACATTTAATATTTAAGTATCCAAGATAGCAAGAAATATGAAATATGGTCCGATCCCAGCAAGAGAAAAGAATGCACACTAAACTGTGCAACACATGAAGAAAGTCATAAGGTAGACAACCACATGGAGAAAGGGAGAGACTACTCTACCTAACATCATCGGGGGGTCACAACGACTCTGTGAAAACAAGTCAAAGACTCCTAATGCCACACATGTCTCCCAAATGTGCATCTTGAAAATTGGACAAGAAATCATCCAATCCAACCATGCGGATGCATTCAGTACCCTCGAGAACCCCAAGATTGAGTCTTGGATTACTTGATTCTGATCTCGGAGGCCCTCGATGTATGCAAAACAAGTTCGACCATTTAATATTTGATAAAAATAATATAACCTCCATAGGGACCAAAATGAAATATTAAAAAGATATAATTTTTGGCATGAAATTTTCCTACCTCTTCAATGTCTTCTTCTTTCTCCTTTCTTCTCCGTCGCTCGTCTGCATGCACCCATGCATGCACAAGTAGCCAAGCCCTCCTTTCGCCAACCTTGCATTCGATGTCGCTCGTCGATCTCGACCGATGTTCACCAAACCTCCATCGACCACTGGAGACCCTCCTTCGGCCACCTTCTTCCCTCCCACGACTTCATTCTCTTCCTACAGGTACTATACACATGCACCCATGCACGCTGACATGCATGAAAGCATGCACGGCCATGGCGGCCCTCCGCTCTCATCCACCGATAGTCTTGCTAGGCCATTGTTGAAGTGGAAATCGTACCCAAAAAGGATTGAGTTTTTAAAACCCATCGTCGTAGTATGATATGCGAAGAAATCCGTCAGCAGATAAATTTATTGAAATTCGTAAAGAAATTCTGGGTCGAACACAAGGAGGTTACATCAATCTAAAATCCATAATTATATTTTTTTTGGTATTTTTGTTCTAAAAGCAAGATAATCACAATGAGTTTGATATTAACACTAAGAGAGAGAGAGAACAATCACTTTGCAACTGAATATTATTTTTACAACTAGAAAGTGGGAAATTCTATTCTTGAAAGCAGTAAATAAGGGAGAGAGATGTTATCCTCCTCGACGGTTGCTTAGAGGATGAGTCGGACAGGGTGATGCTTGGAAGACGGAGGATGAAGATGAAAGATGAAGAATGGAGCAGGAAGAACCGGGGGTGAGACAAGGCGTCGGCGTCATCATCATCGCGGGATCCACTTCCAGAACAGGGAGAGAAAACTTTGATTTTAGCTCTTAAAGGAGCATCTCGAGTTTGGGACAAGCTTCTTAGAGTTTTGGAGAGGGAGAGAGGTGAAGGAAGGAATGAATGAAATGTGGGGGGTGTAGGCCTTTTTATGGGTGTAGAGGTTGGGGGCAAAAATGTCATTTTAAGTTCAAAATAATAAATTAGGGTTCTTTAGTGACAGATTTATTCGTCACTAAAGCCCGGTCCTAGCTGAAGTCTCACGCCTCCTCTCCTCCTTGCGCCCAACGCTCATCCACGCTCTTCAATTCTCAGTTGTCCAATCGCAAGATTGGATGGCTTAAAAACGATCTCACCCGCTTCTTCTTCATTGTAATCGTGTACCCATGCGTGCAATGGAGCATGCAGAAGCATGTCATCATGCGCGTATGCGCTCCTTACCCATCCATCGTGCCACATCGCCCTCATCCACACCGTCCGCACCGCATCTGAAGGTCGAAATTGACCACACTCACGCTACGTTGAATTGAGGCACACGGTGAGTTTCAAACCCGCACCCTCAGCTCGCGTATGGAGCACTCGACCACTGCGCTGCGGCTGCCACTTTGTCGCGCTTACGTTTTAAGCGCGTGCAACCGTGGCCATTGGATCAAGATCCAACGGCTGAGATCAATTAATAGGGTGAGGAGAGAAAGAGGGCGCAACGGTCCTTACTAATTTGGCTGGGCTGGTTTGGGTGGCCGAGATGGCGCCACATGGCACCATCTTTGCCGTCCATCTTCTGTGACCTGTAAAAGGTGCCACAGATGTCAGATTAGACCAATTTTCACGCCATTAGACTGTGATCATCGATCCGAACCCATCCGTGTGATCGGATTTGTCATCTGAAATGTGGATTGGCACCATCTTGGCCCTTGATCTCTGACCTTCCTTGGATTATATCTAATGCTACGGAAGTTCGATCAGGGTGATCTTGGAGTCATTGAACTCCAATCGTCACCCTGATTAGATCCGTACGATTGGATCTTTGATCCGCAATTCCAATTAAAAGTCACCCTATCCCTGGCCACCACAAAGAAGAAATTGCTATACAATTTGTAGAATTTGACCTAAATGCATGATGATGCATGTTATGCAATATTTACTATGCGTGATGCTAATAACCCTAGACACCAAAAAGAAGAAATTACTATACAATTTGTACAATTTGACCTAAATGCATGTTATGCAATATTTACAATGCGTGATGCCAATATGATACTAAGAACATGCATCAATAGACATTTTTGGGTATTCAGATATATGCACATCAGTCAAGGTGGTCCTGCCAGCGACTCTCACATTGTCCTCCAGCCCTCTTCCTCCTCTTCCTCTTCCCTAGGCATGGGTGCACCCTACACCCCTCCTCATCGTGCACCAACGCACATCGGTCACCGGTAGCTCTTTCTCGTCCCCAACCATCCTCACCTCTTCTCTTCTTCTGTATTCATGCATGCCGGTCTTATGTGCACGTGAATAGTATGCACGCAGCCATGAGACCCACAGTGGCCTCTCGCTCTCTCTCTCCTTTCGATTTCTCCTCTCCTCCGATCTCTCTCTTCCTCTTTCTCCTTCGATCTTTCTCTCTCTCTCCCTCTAAATCTCTCTCTTCAACCCCTCTTATTTATAGCCAACGTCAAAATAACCCAAGTATGTGATCCCAATGAAATCTACTCCACGGACTTCTTTCTTTCTTTTTTTTTACAATAAGAATTATTATTCTTAATGTTATTATTATTATTGTTATTAAAACCCCTTTACGTAACATTGTATTTCTCACGTAACTTTTACCACAAAAGTTGGATTTTTGCAAAATTTATATCGTTGGAAAGCTTGCAATGAGGGGAATTTAATGACACTTATTTTTACATATTTTGGGCACATTTTCAAAGGATGAAACTATTTGACTAAAAACACAAATTTTCCAATTTTTGAAATGCACAAATCTGATTCACACTTGGAAAGCGCCAATGGGTTTGTCTTGTGTGATTAGCTAAACAGGAAAACCTTGGAAAGTTGGTTTGGGTCTTTACACTTGTCTCTGCTAGATCACATGAGGGGCTCTCATGGCTGTAGGATCTCCATCGTAAGGTTGAGAGCACGCCTTGTGTGCACCTTCACATCGCACGGATCGCACATACGATTGTTGAGCGAGTTTTTGCAAAGAAAGGTTAGGGTTTCGAGTAACCCCTCATCATAGTTGCAAAACTCACTATCAAATAAAATTTATAACCGAAACTTAAAAGGGAGTCCCGTGTTGAACACGGGGAGGCGATGTTTAGTTTTAAGAAATTCATGTTTCGCTTTTATTTGTTTTGTTGTTTTTTATCTTTTTTTTTTAATTTTTATAAGATAAGAGATCAGATGAATTGTTATCTATTCCACTCTACACTAACAAAATAAGAGAGTGAGAAAGAGATAGAGGGAGCGGGAGAGATAAACATTTCATAAAATCTAATAATGTATATTACAGCTAATTGAAATTACATTAGAAAGTAATAAAAGATAGAATGGGTTGAAAAGAATCCCCCTCGACGATCGCTTGGAGGACAGATCACTCTGATGGTGCCCTAGATGAAGGTGGGGAGGAGCTGGATGAAGGAGAACGGTGACAGAAGGATGACGGCGTTGCGGTGAGGATCTACTTCCTGAAGTGGTGAGAGGATGGCCATGGGATGCTCCACAAATGGGGGTGAGAGGCGGGAAAACATGTTGGTTTTCTTCTCTAGAGGAGCATCCTGGGCTTGGGACATGCTCTCTTTAGAGCCTTAAAGGTGGTGAGGGAAAGAAAGGAAGATATGAATAAGAATAGGAGGGGTAGGGGTACTTTTATAGTGGAAGAGAAGAGGCTTGGTCGTTCATGGGTCAACAGCGACATCAAAGATGTCGCTAAAACTCTGCCTCAAACGTCGTTGAAGGTCCTACTAGCGCTCGCACACGCACGTGTGGCTTGTGTGCATTGCTAGCGTTGAAGAGAAGTGCGAGCGAGGAGCACCACTGGATCGAAATTAGATGGTTGACAACGCACCAGATGACTTAAGATGATGACCGCATACGATCACGCATGTGATTTTGCATGATCGCACGCATACGAGACTCCTCATCCGGCTCACGGGATTTCGCCGCGTGGAAGCCTTGGGGTTGTTGGACCCCTATGCCTATCTTTTGCTAGTCCCTAGCAAAATCAAGCTAAATGCTATGTATAAAATCAGAATTATGACTCGATTACTTAGGCCTAAGTTGTTTATTAACAATAGAAAAATTTCAACTAAGGTCCTGAACTATGAAGACTTCAACAGTGCCCGGGTGCTTGCCAAATGTAGACTGCCCAAGTCCTCACCTAATTTGAAAAGGGAAGATACATTTTTTTACTTTTTATTCTTTGTTAATATTTTTTGCAATTTTGGAGTTGAGAATTTCGGGATAACTTTTTACAGCTACCCGACCCACCCAAGACTCAAAAATGAATTTATGTGCTACGCATCTTATGAAAGAGTGATAGACTCACTGAGCGGCCACTAAAATAGACTTCAGGTTTCTATGACCCTAGGTGACCTTAAGAGTTTTTACTTAGAGGTTTATCTTTTCGATCGGTAGCTTTCTCCCTACTTTTTTTATTTTTATGAGGTCAACACAAGGGCGAACCCAGTGTATATCTCCCTAGTTTATTCTACTTCTCAGCTTCTTGCCTAACAGTTTTGGAAATTATTTGTGCATTTTTGTGAGTTGGGCTCTAGACAATCGACCAATGGGCTGTTACCCATAGCAACTGGCCAGCCATACTCATCGGTGAAGTGTGATTTATTTTTTTATTTGTTTCCTTTTTCTATTTTTCTATTTTTTTTCTTTTTATTTTTACTTATCATTTTTTTCTTTTCCTAAATAAATGGCTTCCCTAATCTAAGATTTACCTAAAAGCAGTAGAATGAGTATGGTCATGTAGCTAGGCTCTGGACAACTAGCCAATGGGCTGTTACCCACGACAACTTGACAGCCATACTATCCCAGAAAGTTCATTAGCTACCTAATTTCCATAAAAATGGTAGAAAAGTGAGTTAGTGCAAATAGTGTGTAGATGCTTAGACTTAAAGTCTCTTGAAATCAGAGGGTGGGTTGTTAAGCCGTGTACTTATCACCCCAATTTATTGATCAAATTAGAATAGAATTACTTGGCGAGGACTCGAGACCAAGTCCACATTTTAGTGGACACCCGGGCTGATTAAGCCCGATGACCTGAAGAGTCTAATTGTTCAGGTCCTAAAATATCATTGTCTAAAGTTAACAACTCATAATGATTAAGTTCTCTTCTATTAATTCTAATTTATTATTATTATTATAATTTAAATAATAGGAAATTACTATTATAGGCTGACAAAATAATCAAATCATAAAGTATCCACCCCCCCATGCCTAGCTAATGCAATGCCTCATTGTAAAACAAAACCATGAAGGAGGGCAGGATAGGAAGAATATCACCTGTATTCCATGAAACTCTGGTCAGCTCCAAAACAGTCTATACACGTACTGAGTTTAGTGCCTTCAGCCCGGCACAGTCCTCAAACAAAAATTATAAGCATTGAGGCTACAAGAACAAAGTTTCCAGGCCCCATGATATGTGTCCCAGAGAGTGAAAGTGGGCTTGCCAAAGCAATGATCAATGAAAGTGGAAAGCTGGTGATGCAGGGAGAACCTAAATGGTCTCCAATATGTGTTTTGTTGACTCAATATAGAGGAGGCTTGGGTGGGTGTAGGATTTGTGCAATGGTTGGGCAAGAAAGGACGATGAGGTTTTTGTGATGTGTTGGGGGTTTGTAATGTGTGTACTCTAGAATACCAAGCTTTTTAAGAGTTTCTCCCCAAAATTCAATTTCATCCTCAAAATCCGGGTGCTTAATCCAACCATTCTGATCTTTGTGATTTCCACCTATTATTTGAACCTCAAACTCCAAAAATTCAGGATGAGGACGTTGGTGGGTTTTAATTTGATCATGTGAATCTTCCAACAGATTCCCAATTTCATGAATATTTTCCTCATCTCGGTTTGCCACAGTTGGCTGCATGTCTTCATTGTCCTCAATTATTCTTGCAACCTTGTGATTTTCTTCTTGAGTTTGGGTTGGGCCATTTAGGGGTTGTCTAATGTTTGTATGGCCATTACCTCCTCTATTCTGCCAAGCTCCTCCATCAAACCACACTTAATGTTACCCTTCTTTGAGACCTTGAAAATATTAAATCGATTTGTTTTATTCCCTATGGTAATTTCTATATATCTCGATTCACAATCAATCCTTGCCTTAGCAGTGGCCAAGAAAGGTCTTCCTAAAATAATTGGGGTGTGGTTGAGCTGCTTTGGTGCTTCCATGTCAAGGACCATGAAATCAATGAGGTAATGCAAATCATTAACCTTGACTAAAACATCTTCCAAGAGACCCCTTGGTTTTGTAATAGATCTATTAGTCAATTGCAGGGTTATGTCAGTATGTTTTAGGTGGCCCAGACCCAGTTTCTTATGTAGTGAGGTAGGGTCACATCAATGGAAGCACCCAAGTTGAAGAGGGCCCAGTCAGAGGTAATGTTTCCTATTGTGCAGGAAATCAGCGGGGCTCCCAAGTCCTGCTTCTTAGGGAGGAGCTTGTTTAAAATTAGTGTGCTTGTGTTGTCAGACAAGACTACTCTCCTACTGTTTTCAGATTCCGCTCTACACTTCTCTTTCCATGAATTCAGTAAAGCTTTGGCATAGGTGGGGATTGATAGAATAGCCATGATGAGTAAAATGATTGTCAATTTGAAAGCCTGAAGTAAGGACATCCTTTCCTCCAATTTCTCCTCCGACTTTTTCCGTTTGCCCATACAACAACATACTCCCGACTTAGACTCTAATGGTTTGTTGATTACATTCTTAGTTAGGAGTCTAGAATTCTTATTATGGGTCTTAATGGTATTGACGTGGGTTTGTGTGAGACCCTTGTATCTACTACCACTCTTTTTGCAGTGGCAAAGTGCTATTGGTTAGTGCCATGGGGAGGGTTGGGCAAAATAGGAACTCACAGTTGATTATGATAGGAACTTGGTTAGCTCCAGGAGAGATTGGGGTAGTTTGATAGATAGCATGAGCTTAAGCATGTGGCTCCCTACTATTACCAAACCCTTGAGGCCCAGCACCTCAGTTCTGCACATTGCTTAGGTTTGGTACAAGCTGTGATGGTAGAGATCTAGCCTATCGATTATTTGCACTAAGTCCAGATTGCAAGGTGTCCAGCGAAGTTTTCATTTGTTGCATGAGTTGGAGCATTGACCCTTGCATTTCTACCATCTTTAGGTTTAAATCAGCCTTCCAGGTGGGTTGTTGGGCATTCCACATGGGCTGATTAACGTAATTCGGGGGCACCTGAGTATATACATGACCCTGACCCATTGATTTTTGCGATACATAGTTGTTGGGTGGATAATAGGTCTACTGCCCCAAATATTTCTAGGAGAAGTTAGGGTGACCTAGCATAAACATCGTCATAAGATGAGGATGAAGGGTAAGAAGGATCAAAAAAACTGGGATCAAAGGCCCCAGTTTGGAACCCATAAGGTTTCGAGAAGTACTGGCTTGAAGGTCGAGCCGACTGAAGTTGGTTCACAAACTCCCATCCCATAGGAGTTTGCGAAGAATGGAATCCCTAGCTCTTGGATTGAGTGGATCTAAAAGTATTAGAGTTTCCAAACATCCACTCTTCCATTCGTTTAGCAACCAGATTCTCCTTATCTAATTTATTACAGATCAATTCCATATCAAATGTATGAGAATCTTAGACCTCATTGGCATTTGATCTAGTTTGTTGGGATCGGTTGAAGGTTTCCATGGAGGCATGGTTTATAGAGCTTTTGCTCATTTCCTCAAACAAATCATACACGTTATTTGCATCTTTGTTGAGGAAATTGCCTCTACAAGAAGCATCCACATGATGATGGAGTTGATCATTCAACCCGTGGTAGAAAATTTGCGCAAGTTACCATTTAGGCACCTTGTGGTGTGGACACTTCCGCAACAAATCCTGGAATCGCTCCCAGGTCCTATGAAATGATACCCCCAACTGTTGGGCGAAAGTGGTAATTGCCCATTGCAAAGCATTGGTTCATCCAATTGGGAAGAATTTCTTTTGGAAGGTCGATTTCAAAGCTATCCAGGTAGCAATCGGTCTTCCAATGGTGCGATACCAATGTGTGGCCTTATCCCTAAGTGAATGGGGGAAAGTCTCATGAGCATTTGTTCTTCATCCACATTCCGTATATTGGTGGACTGAACCAAGGTGATCAGATCCTCCAAATGTTGGAATGGGTCTTCTGGGCAAATCCCGTGAAAGTGTTTAATCAAACTCAAAACCTGGGGCTTGATCTCAACATCACCAATGAGGGGATCACAACGTCGAGACGATCCTCGTAATTTGAAGGATCCTAAAAATCCTTCAAGGGCTGAGCGCTCTGACCATTCATTCATTGGAACCATTGCTACATCTGCTGCAGCTCTTTCAACTGTCTTTGAATCAGCTCCTATTGGTTCGGGGGTGGGGGACGTGGTTGTTGATTAGCCATGGGATCTGCTTAGCTATAACTCAACCTCCACCTCTGAGAATGGTCTAAAGGTCCTTCCAAGTGAGGATTCAATGACCTCCTTCCAAGCATGCACTGAAAGGAAGTTGGAAGGACAAGGAAAAAGGAGCCCTACAGCACAAAAAATACAAGCCTATCCTTAAATTGGGTAGCTTAAGGACCTATGCTTCAGAAATAAACTCTGACCACAAAACGAATTTGTTGTTGTCCTTACTCCTGAAGGCGGTAAAGCTGGGCTGGCAAAGCAAGGGAAGCGTGTCCCGAGGGCCACTAATTATGCCAAACCCCTACTTGTTTAAGTCATTTGACAATTAGGCCCCCCAACTTAGCACCTATTGAAGCAAGAAGATGTCACTAATTTGAAACATGTTTAAGAGATTACCCTAAACTGGACTTTAATGAATCTTAAGGCTAACGTCTACTCAATTTTATTTAAGGCCTGGGATAATAGTGCTTCTGGAATGTGATGGGCCCTTAATTGGGTTATGCCCTTAATGATAAATTCGTGAGTGTGTATGTGCACAACCAACGATTATTCAAGCAAGATTAAATTTTTGTAAGGTGAATTTTAAGGTTTGAATCTTGCTTAGTAGCTTTTAAGATTCAAATATTAGGTGCATTCA
Source organism: Thalassia testudinum (assembly GCA_037157565.1). NCBI lineage: Eukaryota > Viridiplantae > Streptophyta > Magnoliopsida > Alismatales > Hydrocharitaceae > Thalassia > Thalassia testudinum. The sequence continues at coordinate 120,252,566 of JAZHRO010000014.1, read as the reverse complement.
ACCAAGTTTTGTGAAGCAAGCCAAGTTTGAAAGCACTAGTTCAAGTATTTTCCTTTATAAATCAAGAAAATATGGAGTGCCTGGCTTGACATAATTATTTGAATCCTATGGTGCAACTACAAGATGAATCAGTGTTAAATTGATTAGGTGGTGCGACCCAAATAGCTCAAATAAGTGACCCAGATGCACCAGCAATTAAGGCACACAAAAGGTGATTAACCTAATCTGATTTCTACTCTTTTATGTGTGTTGATGCATGTACCAGTTCCACAGGTCGAAATCCTGGTTGAGTAGATATAATCAAAATAGGTTATGTGCCTCAAATGTGGGTGTGTGTAGTGTGCATGCTAATTTTGTTCCACAATCTGTATTTTTTTAATTTTCTTTTTATGCGAGGATGAAGTGGGTGAAGGTGACAAACAAGACAAGCAATTCCTATCCTAGGGTTCATGAAAACACTTAAGTAGATTAGGACTTGATTATTAAGGTGGAGAAATGAACTAGTAGGTGGGGAAGTGGGCAAAAACACTTACAAACTGCTTCACTCGCACTTTACTTCGGTCTACCGCACTTGGATCTCCTTCCTAGGATACCTGCAAGACAGTAAATCAGAGGCAAGAAGGGTTAGTCAATAAGTAAATGTAAAGAAACACAGAGAAAGAAAGCAAATTCCATTGCCTCCCCACCAACGCTTCCAAAATGATAAGCGGGTTTTTGCAAAGAAAAGTTAGGGTTTCGAGAAACCTGTCGTCGTAGTTGCAAAACTTGCTATCAAATAAAATTTACCAAAACTCGAAAGGGAGTCTCAGGTCAAACACAGGGAGGCGACATTTGTTTCTTTTTGGTATTTTATATTTGCTTTTTTTTTCTGGCTTTTTATGATAGTGTGGGAACAAGCAGGAATGCTATCTATACAAAGCTATTGTAGAAAGTAGGAAAGAACTATTCTACTTGCTAAGTATGAAGGAAGAGAGAGAATAAAAAACTACTAGATAAATGCTTGAAAAATGTTTATTGCAAAGCTTCTATACTATGAAAGCAGTAAAAGGGAAAGGGGGTGAGAGAAATCTCCTTTATCGACTGCTCGGAGGATGAAGCTACGTTGACGTGGCCCAGATGTAGATGTTGAGGAGTTGGAGGCAGGAGAATGATGTTGGAAAATGAGGGGAGGATGGGTGGCATTGCGGCGTGATCTGCTTCCCAAAAGGGTGTTGAGAAGATGGTCGATGAGAGCTCCACGAATGGTGACGAGAGGGTGGAAAATAAGTTTTCTTTACTCTAGTGGAGCATTCCAAAGGCTTGGGACACAAGCTCGAAGTGTGTCTTGAGCTCTATAGTAGGTAAGGAGAGCATAGGAAGGGATGAAGGTGGATGGAGGGGTGTAGGTCCTTTCATAGTGGAAGAGAAGAGGCTTGGTCATTCATGGGTCAACAACGACATCAAAGGCATCGCTCAAATTTCGCCTCAAACGTTGCTGAAGCTCTTGCTAGTGCTCGCACATGCGCATGTGGTGTGCATGCACTGCTAGCATTGAAGAGAAGCGTGAGAGGGGAGCACTGCTGGATTGAAATCAGATAGCTGATGATAAGCACATATAAATTCATCATAAAATGCTTATTTATAATAGTTCCTAGGCATAGCATTGCATATCATATTATAAATATCACATAACATCCATTGCATGGCATTTTAGATAGATGTACGTTTTGCACATTAACTCCATTTTATATGGACAGGAGGCAATGCAACATCCTTATAGACTTCAGATGAAAAATCCAATCGTACGGATGGATCCAGAACGACGATCGCAGTCCAACAACATAGAAATCACCTTGATCTGAGCACTGTGGCATCCTCTGCAAGCAATGAAGGGTAGATGGTCCAGATGCTGCCACGTGGCACCATCTGGAGTGCTTAAAGTCGCCCGCACATCTCCAAAGGCTGCCCCATCGAGTGATCTCAACCATTGGATGAAGATCCAATGGCTAAGCGGCCACCCTCACCGTGCGGGCACAACTCTTCTTCTCATCACACCTGCAGGCGTGGCTCAGCGGTGAGGTCAAGCGCTCTCAAAGAGCGGGCGCGAGATCAAGCCATGATTCGTTGCACCCCGCTACAGTGTCAGACGCAATTGGGCCACCCGATTGCAATCGAGCGGTTGGTGTTCCCCACACGTGATCCAACGTCGCCCACCGATGTGAAGGCTCACGCCAGATCACATGCATGCCATCTAAGGCATGCATTTAAGTTGCCCGCGCACAGCGCCTGCCATTCGATCTCCTCAATCACACGAGGGACGCGATTCAAATCAACACACATGCGATGCAGCATCCAACGGCGGCCAGTGCACACTCTAGCGATTCGAAATTCAAGCGCTAGCAGGCATGCGCCCTCCTCTCGCGATCACAACCGTCCGCGGCCGATCCAACGGTCGAAGATTGCCGCGCCTTTAACAGCTACGAGTGTAAGCATTGGGTGCGGGCTTTACAATGACAGAAGAGCGAGCCTTTAGTGGCACTTGTAGCTGTCACTAAATGGCCTGCACAATGCGTACGCTAGCCCAAGCAATGAAAAGGGACGGATCTTTAGCGACAGCTCGAACGGCCTTTAGGGATGGTTATAGTTGTCACTGAATGCTTGTGCGTGGGACTCTCTCCTTTCTTCCACTATATAAACATCCCTACACTCCCCATTCCTCTTTATCTCTACCTACTCTACTCCCACCTACTCCCAAGCTCTAGCAAGCCAACCAACGCTCCATTAGAGCTTGTTCTCAAGCTCCCAAGGCTCCTATTAGTGTAGCAAACCTCTACCTCACCAAATATTCATCCATCTTCCCATCCCCATTCATAGGTCGCCTTGGAGCCATCCTCCCACCTCCATTCCAGTAGCATATCATCTCTATCTTCTCACCTCCATTTTGGAGCCACGTCGAATCTTTCCTCTACCCTGACATTCTCTTGCATCTCACCACCGTCATCCCACTCCTCACCTCCTTCGTCTGAGCTTCTATCAGGCGCCGTCGTCTCACCGAGCAGCCGATTCAGGAGATTTCCTCTCACCTCCCTCTCTTTTTATGCTTTTGTAGATTATTGTAATAGACATTAATGTAATACATCACATTTGATTCCATCTCTATTTTGTGATTCATTTGCTTGTCTTCTTTTTACAAAAATACAAAAAAAAATAACAAAACCCTAAAATACCAAAAACAAATAAAACGAAGTGTGGTTTTTACTTAACGTAAACGTCGCCTCCCTGTGTTCGACCCGGGACTCCCTTGGAGTTTCGGTATAAATTTTATTTGATCATGTGTTTTGCAACTATGACGATGGGTTACTTGTAACCCCGATTTCAAACATGCGAAACACGTGCGATCAGCTAACAATGCACCGGACGACCTAAGATCAAGACCGCATGTGATCACGTGCGTACGAGACTCCTCATCCGACGCACGGGCTTTTGTCGCGTGAAAGCTTCGGGGTCACTCGATGGAGATCCGGCAGACTAATTTCAATTGCTACGGTGAGGAAGCCTCAACGGGGCTCAACCCCTCGCCATCTAATGCACGTAGGGCACTTCACCAATGCACTACAAGCCCAAGTGTGTCTCGTTTTCGATTTAACATCCCCACACTCTCAGCTATTGGATGAAGATCCAATGGCTAAGATTAAAGCTAGCTATGAGAGGCGAGGGTAGGCAGTGGTGGTGGGTGGTCTTGGGCAGTCTAGATGGTGCCACGTTGTGCCATCTGGACCGTCCATCTTCTGATGCTTGTAGGTGGTGCCATGGACATCGGATTGGATTGATTTTCATGCTGTCAAACTACGATCATCGATCCAATTCCATCTATGCAGTTGGATTTTTTGTTTGAAGCTCTGAATTGCGTCACCTAGTCCCTTTGCCGTTAATCTTCCTCGGACTGCATAGTGTGCTACAGGACTCTAATCAAGACGATTTCAGGGGTGTTGGACTCTGTTCCTCGTCCTAATTAGATCCGTACGATCGAGTAGTCAATACGAGGCCCCGAAATAAATCTCCTCTCCTAGCCATAAAAGGGCATGAATTAACCTAAACTTTATACAAACTATTCTAAATGCAGAATGATGCATGCTATGCAATATTTATAATATGGAATGCATATCTAAGCTTAGGAACATGCATAAATAGGCATTTTATCCCAAATGGATGTGTCTACATCAACGATCGCACATGATCACATGCGTATCCCGCATTCCATCCGTGGCACCGCATGTCCCACTTATCGCCGGTGGATCACCATCAAATGGTGTGTCGCACCCACAGTGAGGACCCAAGTCTTGCCATGGGTAGGATAAGTGCGAGCCACTCCTCCATTCTAGCCAAAAGACATTCTACCCTGGATTTCTATCTTGGTTGGGCAGTCCTTCCAAATGTGGCCTTGCTAGCCACATTTGTAGCAAGATCGTTGCTCTGTTCCTGACTGTGCCCATTCCATAATACCTTGAGTCTGTGTTGGCGCAGTAGGACAAGGCTTAGTGTATCCTAAGGCCAAGGTTGGTGCTTAGTGCTAATGGGCCTGAGGTACAGGTGGTGGCACTCTATATGGCCGGTACCTCTGGTCCCTCTTCTTCTGGAAACGATTATGGAAATCTGACCTTTGCCATAATCCTCAACCGAAGCTTCTGCGAGTCTCAACGTCCCCCTGCTCATAGTTCATGGCCGTGACAACCACTTGGGCGAATGTATCCAATACAAGTAGGTTCACATACTTCTGTATCTCTTGCTGAAGTCCCTGGTCGAGCGGGTTTCGCATGTTAGAAATCGGGATTACAAGTAATCCATCATCGTAGTTGCAAAACACGTCGATCAGATAATATTTATACTGAAACTCCAAGGGAGTCCCGGGTTGAACACAGGGAGGCGACATTTACTTTAAGTGAAAACCACGCTTCGATTTGTTTCTTTTTGGAGTTTTAGGGTTTTATTTTTTTTTGTGTTTTTGAAATAAAAGACAAGCAATCACAAGATAGAGATGGAATCAAATGTGATGTATTGCATTAATGTCCATTACAATCAACTATGAAAGCATAAAAAGAGAGGGGGGTGAGAGGAAATCTCTTGAATCAGCTGTTCAGCGAGACGACGACACTTGGCGGAAGCTCGGACGAAGGAGGTAAGGAGCAGGATGATAGGGGTGAGATGCAGGAGGATGTCATGTTGAGGAAAGCTTCGGCGTGGCTCCGGAATGGAGGTGAGATGACGAAGATGATCTATTACCGGAAATGAGGTGGGAGGATGGCTCCAAGGCAACCTATCAAGGGGGATGGGAAGTTGGAGGAGTATTTAGTGGGGCAGAGGTTCGCTACACTAATAGGCACCTTGAAAGCTTGAGAACAAGCTCTAATGGAGTGGGGTAGAGTAGCTCCTCGTAGGCTTGCTAGAGCTTGAGAGTAGGTGGGAGTAGAGTAGATAGAGCTGGCTTGGAAGGGAGGGGGTGTAGGTCCTTTTATAGTGGAGGAGAAGAGGCAAAAATAGGTATGGGGCCATTAGTTGCATCTAGGCCGTCGCCGGAAGCGTCGCTGTAGGCAGCTCATGCCCACTCATGCCCGCTCACGCCTATAGTTGGCCTTGTTGGCATGCAAAGAATTAGCAACAGTTGTAAGCGTTGCTATAGGTCCAGCTTATGCGTCGTTGTAGGCCAGCTCATTCATCGCTGGCGCTGTGCTCCCTACCTTTGCCGTGCCCACGTGATGGCACTGCGCTGTAAGCTTGTGCACCTACGCGTGCGTGCGTGCGGTGACGCGTGCGTGCGCTAGGCAGCCTACGCTGTGCCACGTGGTGCAGTATGGGCCATCCATCTTCTTCCTATTGTAGGGGCTGCTAGAGAGGTCGGATTGACTCAATTTTTGCGCCATTAGGATACAATCGTTGACCCAAATGCATCAGTGCGGTCAGATTTGTCATTTGAAGCTCCGAATTATGTCTCCTAGTCCCTTGGCCGTTGATCTTCCTCGAACTACATATGGTGCTACGGGACTCTGATCGAGGCGATTTCAGAGGCATTGGACTCTGATGATCATCTTAATCAGATCCGTATGGTTGGATCGTCAATCCGAGGCTTCGAAATAAATATTCTTCTCTCCTAACTACAAAAGGAATGTAATTAATCTAAATTATATAAAACTACTCTAAATGCAGAATGATGCATGCTATGCAATAGTTATAACATGAAATGCAAATCTAAGCCTAGGAACATGCATGAATAGGCATTTTACCCTCAATAAATGTGTTTACATTAGTCACTGAATGAACTTCCAATGCTTGGCTTCAAAGACTACTCTGGTTGGCTCGAAGCATGATGGCTCAATGAAACGAGTTCGATACTCACTAATAGTCAACGAACCCTACCTCAAGTTGTGGAACTTGAGCCTCCTATGATCCTAACAAGTCATTTGGTAGTACTAGTCACTGAAGAACTCAAGGAAGTGACCCTAGGAAACCACCTAAGTGCCCTCTTGCTCATGTATGGATACCCACCAGCAGTGTGCAGCACAAGTCAACTAGTATGTCACGAAAGGCACCCTATAGTCCTTTGATGGGCAGACAGTGTCGAAGGCCGTCTTGATCTGCTATATCCAGTCCACCACCCCCAAAGGATCCTCCTCCCCTTTGAAAGTTGGGGGCTTCAACTTCCAGAACTCAGTGAAAATCTACAGGTATTGATGCAGAGGGTCTGTTGGTCCATCCTTTGGTGGGGGAGACCCATGGTTCTCCCCAGTTTCCTCATGAGGAGGTACGCATACACTCGGAACTAAGTGTTGCTCCTAATTGTCACCTCCCCTTGCCCCCACTTGCAACGTGTGGGAGGTTGCCTCTACTCCAGCATCTTGAAGAAGGTCTTCATAAAGGCCTGGAACTGAGTGGCTAGGTCTAGAGCTTGCTGAGGGGGATCAACCTCTCAATCACCATCAGTTCGACTAGTAGCACTAGACTACCGGTCCTACTTGAGGAGATGATCTGTTTTGAGCCAGTGGCTTTTTAGTTTTATTCCTTTCTGCTGTTAGACTTTTAATTTTTGCCTTTCAGTGATTGTACGAGCACTTGAGCACTCTTTATTTTTCTGCTTTCTGTGGTTAATTTTATCATGTTGTCAGCACTTTATTTGTTTTCATTTAATACATTATGAATGAATGTTTGGCTATTGATGTTCCATGACTATGTGTTAGGTGACTACGATCTTGTGGTTGGGTTGTGTCGGTTGTTGCACATGGAGACTTGAGTTTCGTTGATTGGTGGGACTTGGGTCATCACACTCTCCTCATGTGTTGGAGAGGAGGCACGCTTTAAAGCACTGCATGGCTTAGTCACGATCGCTCGATTGTGATCAAGCGGTCCAATTTTGATGAAGCTTCAACTGAGGGGAGGACGGATGGAAAGTCGAACCCGTGCCTCTTGTTTAAGAGGTGTGCACTGAACCAATATGCTAAGGGCTCACTTACGTTGAGCTAATGCATGTGGTTGCACGAGAACTTGACCGTTGGTTGGAGATCCAATAGTTGAGATTCAAAGTTAACCAGCTCCCCAGATGAAGGGGTGGAGTGGCACGCATAATGTCATTGAATGAAGATCCAACGACCCACAACGCACGTTGATGTCGCTATACAGAATGGGCAGCAGCCTTGGAAGCTTTGGGCAGTCTGGATGATGCCACTTGGTGTCATCTGGACTGTCCATTTTCTTCTATTCGTAGGCGATGCTACGGATGTCAGATCGAGTCGATTTTTGCATCGTTGGGCTGCAATCAACTTGATTCGATCCGCAGTCAGATTCATTTGAGATTTAGATTTGCATCACCTTGTCCCTTAGTTGTTGATCTTCTTCAGATTACACATGATGCTATGGAGGTCCGAGTAGGGCGATTTCGGAGGCGTCAGGCTTCTATTGTTGCTCTGATTAGATCCATATACTTGGATCTTCAATTTGAGGCCTAGAAATGTATCACCTTGTTCCTTGGCCATTAAAATAAGAAAATTAATGTCCAAAGTATGCAATCTATTCTAAATGCATGATGATACATGTTAAGTAATATTTTTAATGCTGCATCTGTGAACCTAGGAACCTAGATAAATAGGCATTTTATCTAGAATAATTATGTATCTATCACTCTCTACACACCACATAGGCACACACCTATTTCACCATTTCACTAGCACAACCATCACCACACTCACCTTCACATGCCACCACCTCCCTCAAAACACCACTATCACACACACACTCTCATTCCCTTCACTACACACACTCCACTCACCTACCATCCCCCTTAAAACACACACCCACTAGGTAGAGCGACCATTAGAACCATCACCTAGTTCCTATCACTACTACCACCATGACTAGAACCCTATGCTATGACCATCCCATCTCCCCATCATCGAGCCCATCAAGTAGACTCCATAGAGAACACCACCTTAGAGTAAACCTTAGTCACCCCTAAGTATAGGATATTCAACTACATATCCCTAACCTCCTCCATAGTAATTACCACCAATATTAAAACAAATGAGCACATTGTAACCCACATTACCAAACCACTTAACCTAAACCACATTAGGGACCTACAACCCTTCATCCTATCTTAGATGCCTTTCTACCTAATCCTAATCACTCCCTTCGTCACCACAACCACAACCTTTCTCTCATCAGCTACTTGGATCCCATTCCTACAAGAAGCTCCCCACCAAACCAATCATCAAGTCACTCTTGTTATCTCAACATATCTCATGAGTGAATGAGTGTGTGTGCCTTGTACATAGTCTTTTTACAAGCTTTGTATAAGTGGCTCAAGCCACCATTAGTGTAATGAAGTTTGTGTGGTTTCAAGTTGTAACGATTTCTCTTTTTTTTGCAATAAAAGTTTAACTTAGTTGTTTGTACTTCTTGAGTTTAGTCTTATTCATAAAGCCAAAAAAATTGCAAAATGGAAACCATAAAAATACTTCTTTCTCTATTTAGTTGGTGTGTGTAAATACGTTTTCCCATTTTCTTTTTCGTAAACTCAAAAGAAAAAAAAATATAAGAAAGAAAAGATAAAAACAAATAGATAGTTAGCCTCTCATTTTGTCATTAAAGAAAAATACAACAAAAGTAAGCATGTAGTTAGTCTTAGGTTTAGTTTCATCTTTTCAAAAAGAAAGAAAAGAAGAAAAAAATGAAAAAAGCGAAAAACCCCAAAATAGAATAAAGGAACTCATTAAGCCCACTTGTAATTAGCCTCCCCATACGATCGATCGAGACTTAGTTAACCTTAATCCATCTCTAGTTCTGTAATAAACTAAATGACCTAGTGCTTAACTGTGAAAATGCATTACAACGACTCGTTTTCCTGATTTCTCACATCTTAACGCACTAAGCACTTAGTAATTTTTTGGATCTATTGCCAGTGAGGCAATGGGCCTTGGTTTAGATTTTGTTAACTTTGTGAATATTTTTTCCTAATCCTTTTTGCCTTGGAATTATTTGCAGTGTGTAGGTAACTGTAAAGAAATCCGATGCACTCAATTGACCTGAGGTGAAGATGTAAGGTAAGCTCCTTTCATCCCTATCCAAAAGAAATCCAAAAAGAAATCCAAAAAGAAATTAATATTAAAAATTATAAAAAAAATTTAAAATTTTAAAAAATGATCTAAAATGGGCTACCTAGCTTCATTTTGATTTTCATCAACATCTTTAGCCCATTTTTGCTTGTTCTTAGTTTGGACAGACTTAAGCTTCCTATTTTAACAATCACCCACAATTCTAACAAAGCTCCACAAAATTCTAAAATGACAACAGGAGATAGATATATCAATCAACTTTCATTTTCCACCATTCTTGCTTAAAAAATGACACTATAGAATTTTTAAAAATTCCTATAGTGAGGGTCTATTAACATTGGAACAGGGATAGACTTTATCAGCCTTTGTGATTTTTTTGTAGTCAGTACACTTATCTAATCCTTTGAAATCAGTGGCATTGGAAAGCTCTTGGAATCTTTTATCTCTAGTAATTTTTGAAAATTGTTTTAGAGTGTATAGCTAAACTGTTTGTCTGAAATTTTCTACAAGGGTCTGTTTGCTTACTATAGACCCATCAAAATTGAAAAATCATTCTAAAATCTTAATACCCCTCTAAAATTCAAACAAAAATTATTTTTAAGTTCTTGATTGTGAGAGGATTTAGTACCCATCATTGGGATATCATCTAACACCATTTCCATCTCAAACAATCAGCAAACCCCTTTCATTCTGTGTCTAGCACCAACATCACAATATGGTGTTTCAACTTAGGATTTCAATTTCTAGACACCCTATCTATACATCTTGATTGAGTGAGCCCTTTGATTGAACTTATTATAATAGGCATGAGTTTGAGAAGCCACCCTTGTGTTGCTTGGGCCACCCTGCCTATCTAAGTTAAAAGCAATTCACAACTGCACCTATTAGCAACAACCCTTAGGGTCGTTAAAGATCATTAAGAGCATGCTAATTCAAAGGCAAAACACAACACACTCGTATTTTTATTCCTTAATCTCCTTGCAAGAGATTAACAAGTGGAACTTAAAGAAAATGCATTAACTTTTGTCAAATCTCTAAAACCCTGAGATTAGTCTTTTAACTATCATACTTTAGACTTGATCTCTTGACTTAAATTTCCTAAACCAAATATAGCATCTAAGACTAAGGAGTAGTGCTAAACAGTCGTGGTGAGGGAGTACAAAGAAACCCTACCGGTGCGAGGAAGAACCTTCTCACTTACCTTTTAATCAATCTGGCCGATTCATTTAGGAAAGATAAGTTATGACCTTATGTCTTGTGGGTGATTAGTTCAAATCCTAATCCCGAATAATTAACCCCAAGGTTGGCTAGTGTTGCACTCAACACTCTCTGATTATGCAAGGTAGGAGATCATTAAGACCTCAATTATCTGTTCCCCAACAACATCATCATAGGAGGCCCACTTCTGCTCTCCCAACCATTTCTATCTCTTTTGCTTCATCCTCTTCCTTGCCAATCATGGAGGAAGAAAACCTACGAATCGAGAATGATCCCATCTCTCTAATTAGAGCACAACTCACCATATCTAAGCAGCATCACAAGGAACATATGGACAAAATCCTGAAAACCCTAGAGGATATGCAAAATCAACCTCAGGGTGAACAACCAAGACAGTTGAGAGACTTCTACAACCTAGCTATAGTCTAGCTAAGACCATTGGTAAGGATGCCTGCAGAAGATGTCTTTGAACTAAAACTTAATGGTATAATCCTTATACAAACTTATTTCCATGGTAACTCCCATGAAGACCCATTCCAACACCTAGAAAACCTGGGATGTATTGTAGAGACAGTTTGTCCCTGAAATGTGGATCTTAGCATGGTAATGATGAAGCTCTTTCCTTTTTCCTTGAGGGATAAGTCTTCCGATTGGTTCAAAGCCATAGGATGACCAATCAACACATGAAAGGAGCTTCGATCTGAGTTCTTGCAAAAATTCTTTCCCAATAGGATGAAATAACACCATGAGGCGTGACATCACAACCTTTGCCCAGACATCTAGAGAGAGACTGCATGATGGTTGGGAAAGATTTCAAGATCTGTTAAGGAAATGCCCACATCATGATGTGACTAGATGGCACTTGGCTCAAATCTTATATCATGGGTTAGATGACACTGATGGGAATACCATCATGAGCCATAACTAGCTCAATTTAGTCATTATCATGGAATAAATGCTCCTACATAACTGCCAAAGAGCCTTAAGTCATTGCAAATCCATTCTGAGAGAAAGATAGGAAATAAGGGTTAAAACTGTAATTTTACCATCATATCTTGAATTGAGCACAACCACAGATTTTCCTAGGGGTTAATTAAGGGTCAAATGGTCTTAAATATCCAACAAGTGGGTTAATGCAGACAGAAAAGGGTTTTCGCGTGTTTTGAGAATTAAATGACTTCTGAAACCCTAAAAATAGACCCACTTAGTTAACTGAGGTTCTGGTCAGGATAAAATTCACGTAAACCTTCTAAAATTCATATAAAAATATTATCTAGGGTTTGGTACCTTCAATTTGGCAATCATAACCCGTCTTGACCCAAAATAGAGTCCTAGATAAACATTTGCCCTAATTTGGGTTTTTGCATACATTACCCAGTAAAACGAGTAAAAACATAAATCTAACTTTACCATTGGATTCCTTGGATTCAAATTAGGTTTGAACCAAAATTTGGGCCCAATCTGAGATCATCTTGACCAAGTTTGCATTTTGGTCCAATCAGACTCTTTTTATCTCATGCAGATCCTTAGTTTTTTGAATTTCTTGCAAATGGACCCCTAACTTTGTCATCGTCTTCACAGAAAGGTCCCTACTACCATGAATCCTATTCTCACAACTCTGGCAACCTTTGATTGAAGATAACTCCTCTGATCAATCAATCCCTTCCAAAATTGGAAGGGAGATTCCTTGAGGAGTCCTCTTTCCATTGAATCAATCCATGGGCCCTAGAACTTTCCCAATCTCTCATGCGAACGCATGAGAGATTAGGGTATCCTAGAGAATTCCTACTCCGGCGACATTTCCTAGCTTAGAAGCTTGGCTTCCAAGTCCAAAACTCCCTCCAAAAGCCTATATAAGAAAGCCCAGTACAGGCCAAACTTCCCAGACTTGATTTCGGCCTTGAACACCCTAAATTCCTCCCTCCTTGTCCGACCAAAAAGCTCCTCAAGCTCCGGTGACTTCCTCTGACTCCTCTCATCGTCTGACCACAAAACTAGTGGCAGATTCTCCTATCTCTCTCTGGTCTGCCCTTGGCCATACTAGCAGGAGCCCCTCTATCTCCGTCGTCGTCACCATCCACTCTACCAAAGTATCTTCCTTCCCCGACGTTGGCCTACCAACATTGGTGCCGATTCTCCCTCTTTCGTCCATTTAGATTACTTTAGATTATTTAGTTTAGATTCTTAGGTTAGTTTTCTTCTCCAAAAAGCCAAAAATAATCCTTGACTCGACACGCTCACTTTCATCTTCCCCATCTCTGACCGCTCCTCCGGTGACGCAGTTCCATTGCTACACAACTCCATCCACCTCGCCAACCACCTCACAACTTCTGCTTTGCTCCACTCTTTAAAAGCCCTAACTCTATTGGGCTATTCGAACACCCAGCCACCTGTCAAACAACCCATCATTCTCTGCCCAAGACCAACTTTGTCTGCCACCTACACGCATGCACTCGCCTCTACACGTACCCCACCATGTTCGCCATTATACGGCAAAGCTGAGGAACTATCTGACATGGTCTTAAGGCCCCTCTTTTGTATTTCAGGTTCACCGCCACCACCGCCATTAGCGGCGAGCTCGAGCGAAGCTTGAAGCTCGCTTTTCAGCACCTATAGCTCCAGGTGACACATCTAGAGAGTGTGGAAAGGCTCCAGGTTTCGAAGTAAGAGTTCAATTGGGAGTTCCCCTTGCAGTAGCTACTTCAATTAGCGAAGCAACTTCAGCCGCTGCTGCCACACGAAAATAGTGGGACATTTAGTCCCACCTCAGAAATCAGTGAGACTACGACAGCAAATAAATTGTAAAAGTGATGTGGGTTGTTTGCCTCAAGACCACAGGGTGAGGTCCCCGCATTCACCCCTCATGCACCTCGCCCATGACACCTTACACGCAGGTCTGGCTAATCCGATAACCCGCCTAACCTAAGCACTCCTCACTCACCACCCATGCCAGTGAGCTTGGTCCCAGGTGCACGCCTACTCGTATACCCAATTAACCTGACTTGTGGCCCTAGGAGGGTGGATCCTAGAGAGTAGAAGAGAGCATGGGGCAGGGGAGGGTTTTGCCCTATACGACACTTACCCAAATCTGAGATGACTGCCCTCTATGCAAGAAGAGAAAGAATAGGAAGAGAAGGAAGAAGGCTCGTGCGTAAAGAGGAGAGCAGCTGAAGAAGAAAAGCCAAGGAATGAAGGAAAAGAAGAGGAGGAAAGGAAGAAGGACAGAAGAAAAGAAAAGCCAAGAGAAGAAGAAGAACAGTGCTAGGGAAGCACTGTAGCATCTGTTGGTTAAGCCGTCTAATTAAAAGACCCAACATCTGATTTGAGGCTTTATCTGGTTATCTAAGTACCTAAGTTTGATGATTGATGGCACTGTTGCATTATTTGCATATATACTTAAATTGAATAATTGATGATCTAAATCGCCATTGTTTTTGCTTTGAGATTCTTTTTGCCATATGCTAAACTCATGCTTTATAGCAATTAGCATTTCTGAGTTATTTCTTGTGCTCATTTACATTATTGAGATTAGTGTGTGAATTCCTATGTGCTCCATGTGTTCGACCTCGGATTTCATTCGAGTAATAAATTTTATTTTTTTCGCATTGATTTGATCTATACTACAAGGCGACAATTTTAAAACCCATTTCAGAGTGAACAACATTTTCGCACCGTTGCTGGGGAGCAACACGCAATTCATCACTATTCTCTGTATTATTTAATTATATTTGAGCACCGACTTACCCTATTTGCGTTCTTGTGATTTTGCAAGGTATTTCATGAGGAGATCTTCCACATAAATCAACCACTCCAGTGCAAGTAGCTTTTCTATTCTTCCCTAATTAACCTCCTAATCTTGGGAAGACAAAAAAATGCGAAACAATCAATTAGGAATCATCTGCCTTATTTTTCATAGTAATCTTCATTTAAAGGGCAAGTTTCTTGATTTGCAAAAATTTTTCAAATTTAATTGAAGATTGAGATGATTTTTTTTAGAATTCCCTACCCCAAATTGCCTGTGCCTACATGACCGGTCGGCCAGGATAGGTTGTTAATATGATGATTTTATCGTTGAAATGTATATAGTGGTTAACCTAATTCGGACCTAACTATCTCTTTACAAAATTTTTAACCTGGCCTAATTTATTTTATCTTGTCACTTTTAGGCCCAGGGTCGAACTCAGGGAAGTGGGGTGCAAGTCGAATTTCTACGTTTTCCTTAAAACGTGTCTCTTTCGTTCGTTTATTATGTTTTTTGTATTTTTCTTATTTATGTTTTTTTTTCTGGTGATCCTTGTTCTTGAGGCACACCCTCAAAATTGTGTTCTTGGCTTTTAGCCAAAACAGAGCTCCAAAACACACCTTGCTACTTGCAAGACGGGGTACCTGCAAATC
This sequence comes from Thalassia testudinum, assembly GCA_037157565.1. NCBI lineage: Eukaryota > Viridiplantae > Streptophyta > Magnoliopsida > Alismatales > Hydrocharitaceae > Thalassia > Thalassia testudinum. The sequence goes on along the minus strand of JAZHRO010000014.1, from coordinate 120,237,375 downwards.
AAAGATTATCTTTTCTCTTTTATATTTTTTATCTTTTTACTAAGAAGGAAGCTAACAGACAGAAAGTAAATATAGTATCTATAGATATATATATTTATATGTAGTATATATATAAAGGGGTGGGGGTGGAGGTGGCGATGGAGTGTAGCACCGTGTCGGGTCGGTCGTTGTCTAGAGAGACGCAACCAACACGACTATGTGCCGCGTGGAGTGAGGATGGATGATGGAAGATGTATATGTCCACGCTTTTTGTACGCATGTATCGGGAAATATCAGCAACTGGTGCAGATATTCCCGCGATACAGCGTATAGTAAATAACGTGAAAATATATGTACATATGTATGTATATAAGTAAATATATCTATATATATATATAAATGTATAGGTATATATGTATAGATATATATAGATATATATGTATATATATATATATAGGTGTAGATGCATGTATATATATATGTATGTTTATATGTATATAGCTATGTATATATGTATATAAGTATATATATATATAATACTATATAGATGTATATATATATATATGTATATAGATATGTATATATATATATAAGTATATGTATAAGTATATAGATATATATATAAGTAGATATATATATATAGATATATATATTATATATATATTATATATATATGTATGTATACATAACAATATAGATATACTATGTATATATGTATATATATATATAGATATATGTATGTATATATATATTTATGTATGTATATATATGTTACTATATATAACTATACTTATAGTGTAAGTGTGTGTGTGTGTGTGCGTAAGTGTGAGTGTAGGTGTGTGTACGTTGGTGAAGGTGTGTGTGTGTGTTGGTGTATTGTGTGCTGTGAGTAAAGAGAGAGAGAGAGAGAGAGCGGGAGAGAGAGAGAGAGCGCCAGAGAGAGTGAGAGCGGGCGGGAGAGATCGCGGAAGGGACGAGTTAAGTCGTCGGTGGATGGCGGCAGACGTCTGGAGCCGCGTTGTTTGGAGAAGGCGGCGGACGTCTGGACGTCGCGGGTGCGGGCATGCACCTTCGCATAGGGTTTCTGCAGGCCGATGCAAAGACGACGAGTGGGCGATGCGCGGAGGAGCGAATGTGGAGGAGGGTCTGCAGGCGGTCGCGGAGGGGTGCGGAGGTTGGCAAGGGTCGGCGAGAGGGCCTGGTCGGCTGCTGCAGTGCGTGCAGCGGCCGGTCGCGGGTGCAAGGGAGAAGGTGACAGAACGGAGACGAGGCATGGAATGCCCTGCAGGAGCGCGCGAAGGCGGAGAGCGGCTACGGGGAAGGTCGCGGAGGAGGCGGGGGGAGCTGCTGCTGCTGCCGCGGCTTCAAGCTTCGGAGCTTGAAGCGGCAGCAATGGTGTGAGACGAAAAAATGAAATGAAGGAAGACACCACGTCCACTGGCTCGTTGAAGAGCTGGGCGGTGGTGTTCCCACTGTGGTGGTGTGCACAACAGTGGGTTCTCCTGCTCGCCGGGTGCCTCCTCGAAGGAAGGCCGACGTATCGAAGGGGAGGACAGTGGAGGAGAAGGTGGTGGCTATGGGTTTTCTTCTGCAGTAGCCTGTTTGGGGTATGCCTCGCGAGGAAGAAGCTACAGCTTCTTATAGAGGAGGAGAGCATGGCGGGGAGTGCATGGCCGCAGCAGAGAGAGGGCGCGGGAATGGCAGCTGCAGGGAGTGGCGTTGGCAGGGAATGGCATTGCATGCAGCCGCGGGAAGAGGAGTGCAGAGAGGTGCATGCAGCCGTGAGGAGAGAAGAAAAAGAAATAGAAATCAAGAGGAAAAATAAAAAAGAGATGGATTTTGCAAGGAGGCACTTGAAGAAAAGTGTAAATATGCAAGCCATTGTTTTATTCTCTTCTCTCAATTAAATGCATGGATGCAAGTGTTTTTACAAATACAACTATAGAATCATAATATACATAGTTAAGGCTAGAAAATAGCAAAAGAAGGCATTATTACAGGTGTGTTTTGAGGTACAAACACTACACTTGCCTGCATAAATGGAAACAAACCCATCCGCATTTGTGTGCTACCCAAGCCCTTGGTTGAAAAGATATAATTAACAAAAACCCTAAAAATCAAGCTCTAATTTCACTTGCATCTTAAAACCCTTAAACCTAATAACTTGGGAGTCAAATCAGGGTGATTTCTGGGTCTTGACCTAGATCTCATTCTGCCATCTTTAGGACAGGTCAGGTGAAGTTGGTCTACATTGTAGGCCAACCAACCTCCAAATTAGGTCACAAGTTAAATCAACTTCTAATCAAATGCAACTCAAGGCACAAATCAGGACATAAAATTGGTAGACTTAAGGACTTAAGTTCGTACATTCCAGTCTACCTGGACCCTCAGTGACGAGGAAGATCGGGTGTGGGAAACCCTGTAACCCGTGGGGACACTCTACCATGTAGGCGTCTTTGTGAGGCTCTCCCTTCCTGGCTACCCAGGTATTTCTCGGGTGTGTGAATTTCTAATTCAGAGGTATCATTCGCCTTAAAATTGCCTTAGTCATCCAAAAATCTTTGGGTGTCTTGATTGGGTCAATATCACATCCAGTCCCTCATCCCTTCTATTTAGAGCACATACACATATCATCTTTGGGAATCTCTTTCAGATGTAATTAACTTCAATCTAACCTAAGTACTGATTCTACATCTTGATTTCCACTTTTTTGATTCAAAAATGTAGCCTAGTTATATAGGAAGACTATTTAGAAAACCTGAGTCCCAAATGAGCTCGAAAGAAAAGATACCTGAGAATGCCTATAGAAACCATGAAGAATACTATGCAAGGGACATCCAGGAAAGATTTGCAAAACCAACAGAAATCATCACGAACTGTGTAGGGATAATGTGGACACAGATGAAACATGATTCAACCCAGAATCACCTATAAGCAGAACACAGTGAATTGGTAAAATTACACAATAATGATTGTCTACAATGTTGGTCAAACCCTTCACTTCCAGAAAAATTCCAAGAATTTCTAAAAGAACGAGGAGAATTGCTGAATAAGTTATATATAACAATTGATCAAAAATACCCGTTAGAAACTAACAAAACATCTTGGAATGAGACTAGTGATCAACACAATTTCCCAAATCCTAGGTTTGATGATCAAGCTTGTTATGGACCCCAACCTAAATGGAACCTAATTCAAATTAGGAACAAATTAACAGTCCTAATCTTGAGATGAGTTGGGAGGACCCAATTGCAGGAGAACACGATTTTGAGCTAGCCCTAAAGATACAAAATCCTAGTTCACCAAGTTTAGATTTCCCAAACTCCTGTGATAATGAGATTGACTCAGAACCTCTTGAGGGTGTAAATTCCTCTCCTTTTTCTGATAACGTGACCCTCGAGGACAATTCTGACATCCCTATAGAGCCCAACCTAGATTCTAGTGATCTAACCCACACCCTTAACATAGAATCTAGGGCCTTTAATTGATGAATGCACCTCTCCAACCTCCTCAGAGATACAGATTGATCTTTCAGAAGTCATGCCAATCTATGACACAGAAATCGAGGAGTTGGAAGAGTTGGGTTTTGATTAGGTCTTCCCTATAAGATAAGAACCCGAGCCCAAACCTAATAGGGACAACTTTGTGAGCTCAGAATCTGAAAATAGGTTAGACCCAAGTCAAGTCATTGATTGTCCACATCTTGATTTATTCTATGGTGGAATCTTGAATCCCGAATTAGATTCAGAACATGATTCTCGCAAGTTCTCCAATGATTTTGAATCTTACTCTGATTTCGAAGAACTGTTGTTTCCTGATGACTTTGAACCAATTTACGACCTCAGCAACTACGATCCGTCTTTTGATTTTGACACTGAGGTCAATGATTTTAAATAAAACACCTCTTCTACACATAGAACCTTCCCAAACCCGTTCTAAACCCTGACCCACAGCTGGACTCAATTTCTACTCTAATTCTCCTCTCAATGAGCCAGTTACAGATAATTCTCCCCTACATTCCAATCAGGCTTCGAACATCGATCAAACTATAAATCATGCCCCATCCTTCTCTGATCACTCTCATAGGGTTCCTACATCCTCCACTGATTCTTTTTCATTTGAGGATCCCTACTCTGACCAGGCTGATTCGGCTCAGCCAAACCCTATCTATACACTTCCACATCTTTTTGAGCTCCATAGTATCTAGTGAGCACCGTATCTCTTGATCAACATCATCAACCCGCTAGAATGATTGGGTTTGGACTGCATCATCAGCCTGCTGATCTGAACAAACACCTGGTTGGACCAACTAGGCATTTAATCAAGGTGTTTGTTCTACCAAACTCATCTGATTTGACCACTCCTCCATACCATTTTTCACTCAGCAAAAGGTGTTGAATTTAGCACTTAACGAGAGGCAACCCGTCATTCCAAAAACCCAAGATCCTTCTATACTTCACATCTATTGCACTCTAAGTTCAGTTGTAGAACAGTTGATCCTACCTCTGGTACTCATATCAGAGTTTGAAATCGTCTGTAACAGTCATCCCGACTTGTTCGCTCACTCGATAATCCTATTCTAATTCCTAAACCCAAACTGTTTCATACCCTCCGTTTACAATGAGGACATTGCAAAACTTAGGCATGGGGGGTGGTAAAGTGCAAACATACAAAAATTCAAAGTTCAAAAGGGTTCTCACAAAAAAAAAACATAGTCTAAAAAACCAAAAAAATAAAAAATTGAAAAAAGAACAAAAAAAATGGAGAAGTGAGGAAATTTTGAATAAATTAATTGCATATCATTTTTGAGGAGGAAAAGGGGAGGTAACACAAATGTCAAAAAGGAGCATAGTTTGAAATAAAAAGAGATAGTCATTAGTAAAAGATTAAGGAATCCACTTAGTTCTAGACCAAATCAAAAGAAAGAAATAAAAAGACAAAAGTGCTAAAGGACAAAAGAGATTAGTATGAATGCTGATCTTAGGCCTCTTGGGCTGTGATTTTAGGCTTAAAAATTCAAGTATCCATTAAGATCGAGATAGTCCTCAAAAGGTTGGGGAAAATGCGAAACTTAAGTATTAGGTGTAAGGCTTAGGGATTATTCGGCCTTGTTAACTGACCTCTGGTTTGCGAGACTCAGTAACTTAAGCACCCCAATCCACACACAGTCTGGTTCAGTGTGCTTAATTACCAAAATCACGTAAATGCAATAATTCTGTTACGAAAAAGCTACCTAGATTAGGAGCGGTTGATCAACACAAGTTGATTTGGAAGAGTTCCCGGTACGGAGAGGTGGCAAATTCCCTTCGAAGATGCACAATAACATACCATCTCCTTGGTGCTTGTCTCTTAGGATATCCAAATATCCTACTGGGAGCGTGTAAGCACCTTGTGCTGGTTCAGATGCCATGGGAAGCATTATCACGAAATGTCGATTGCCAAGGCTTGGATTTAGCTACAGAACGCCATGGGCGGGATTATCCCGAAATCTCGAAAGCCAGGGTTCTGGGGTTTGCCATGGGCGGTGCTATCTCTAAGCATCGATTGTCAGGGACCATACAAGGATTGATGGTGGGAGCTAGGAATCTGATACAGACCGTGTTATAAAGGCAATTCGAAGCTAGAAATAAAGAAAGAAAAGAGAGTGAAAACTCTCAAAAAATAAAAAAATCTTCTATCTCTCTCTTACAAAAATGCACTACAACTTAGCTGTTTGTCACGCTGGATCGGGTTTTAAAAGTATTGCATTGTAATATGTCGAAAAAGCATTCAAAATAGATATAATTTTATTACTCGAATTTGAAGTCTGAGCTCGAACACAGGGAGCAAATTGGTATTTAGAAATCAAGATCACAATTCAGAATTTAGAAGAATATGCAATAATATCAGTATCAAAGTGCAAAAATATGGGAGTAAATGTAGAGCACAAAATACTGAAGAACTCAATGTATAGAATTAAACTCAAATTGGATGTCTGATTTGTAAATTAGACGACTTAAGCTGATGCTACAGTGCTTTTGATTTCTCTGCTTCTCTCCTACGGCTCTTCTTATTTCTTCCTTCTTCTACTTCTACTCCTCTTCTTTCTCTTTGCCTTTGGCTTCTGTCTTCTTCTTCCTTTACAATCTTTCTCTGCCTTTTTCCTTCTCTCTTCTTTTGCCTTTCTCTGTCAGCTGCCTCTTCTCTTTCTTTCTCTTTTTCTTTGGCCTCTGTCTTCCTCCTTCCTTAGATTTTCCTTCTTCCTTCAGCTTCTTCCTTCTCTGCCTTAGCTTCAGCTTCTCTTTCTCTTCAGCTTGTAGCAAAACCTACCCCTACCCATGCGCAACTCTCCTTTCTCTCTCTCTTAGGTTCCACTCTTCCAAAGACACACGTATTCGGGTATTCAGGTCGGGTGCGTACCTGGGACCAGGCCCATCGGCGTGCAGTGGTGGGCGAGGAGTGCAGTTGGGTCGGGTCAGGCTAAGTCCGCGGAGGCAAGGTCACGGACGAGACCGGTGAAGGGTGAGTGGGACCTCACCCCGTGGTAACTGAGGCGATAAGGTGGTAACGCTTTTTCAATTTATTCTGGTGCAAGCATTCTTTTGTATCCGAGGTAGGACTATCCACCCACCTTTCTTCGCGCGTGCCTGCGGCAGAGATAAGGCCTCCAATTGCAGCAGCTGCTATGGCCTTTGACTCCAATTGATAGCCTGGATTCGTGCGTGAGAGTCTTCAGCGCAATCTGGGATAGGGGCCTAGAGCTGGCAAAGCCTGGAGCGACCTCAAGCTTGCTTCAAGCTTGGTCACCAATGGCGGAGGATGCTTGCTACTTGAAATCACAAAGATGGCCTCGCAGCCACGTTAAATCGCTCAAGAGGCTTCGCCAAGGCATGACGAATGTGCTGTGGTGGTTGGTGTGACGTGGGGATGCATGTGCGAGCATGACTAGGGCACACTGTGTGCGAAGGTGTGGGTGTGTTCAATGAGGTGCGTGAGTGAGTGGAGTGGTGTGTGAAGTGGAGGGAAATGTTCAGTGGAGTGAGGGGATGCTTATGGACTTGTCGGTGAGAGATGGGATGGCCTGTGGAGGTGGGACGACCACACTGGTGGTGGTGGCCGGAGATGAAGGAGATGAGGGTGTTGGAGGGTGGTAGTGGTCGGTTTAGGGAAATAGAGAGTGGAGAAGAAAGTAGAGGTGGAACGAAATTTATCTGGGATGATAGTGGACGAAGGGGAGACGAAGATGGCATCGGATGCGTGCTGCCGACATCGGAGACGAAGGTGCTCAGAGAGAGATGGTCGGCGAGGAAGGAGGGGGGCAGGAGTGTCGACGAGTGCTGCGCGACGTAGACGAATGCAAGGAGGAAGAGTCTGCCATTGGTATTGTGGTCAGACGATGAGAGATAGTAGGGAACGTCACCGAAGCTTGAAGAGTAAATCGGCCGGAGTAGGAGAGAAGAATTTGAGGGGGTTTCCAGTCGAATTCAAGCTTAAAGGAGTTGGTTGGATCTAAGGCTTCTTAAATAGATCTCTGGAGGGGGATTTGTGCTTGGAAGCCAAGCTTCCAAGCAAGGCATGCTCGCTGGAGAAGGAAACTCAAAAGAGACCCAAATCTCTTATGCATTCACATGAGAGATTGGGAAGAAATTAGGGCATCAAACTGGATTCACATTGGAGGGATTTTCTCAGAGAATCTCCCTTCCAATTTTGAAGGGGATTCTCTGAGCAATCAAGGATAAACCACCTTCCAAAGCTCGTCGGAGTAGGATTCCTCCACTATAATGGCAAAGCGACCTAATAGCGAAGACGATGATGAAGTTGGGGGGCAGTTTGTAAGGGTTTTCGAAAGATAGGGGTTCAAATGTAATCAGATTGAACCTTTTTACAAAGTGGGTCAAGATGAGTTCCCCTTAGGTCCAAATTTTGGTACAAACCTAATTTGGGTATAAGGAATCCAATAGTGAAGTTGTATTATGGGTTTGACCACGTTTAATAGGGAAATTTACGTAAAAACCCAATTTAGGGTAAATATCTATCTGAGACCCCATTCTAGGTCAAGATGGGTTCCAATGGCCAAATTGAAGGTTCTAAAACATAAATAATATTTTTCAATGATTTTTAGAGGGTTTAGGTGAATTTTATCCTAACCAGAACCTTCTTTAATCAAGTGGGTCTATTTTAGGGTATGAAGAAGTTATTTAATTCACAAGATACACATAAACCCTTTTCTGTCTGATCCAACCCACCTATAATCTTATTAAGATCACTTGACCTTTGTTTAGCCATTGAGAAAACCTATTGTTGTACTGCATTGGTAAAATTACAATTTTACCCCTAGTTTCTTATTTTTCTCTCAGAAAGTTTATGTAGTGAATTAGGACCTTCAGTTGGTTATGTAGGAGTCTTTATTCTATTCATTAGGTCAAAATGATCTAGCTAGGGCTCATGATGGTGTTCCCATCATTAACCGGGGCTAAACATGTTACAAGCACGGGTGCTTTAACCACGTAGTTCAACGAACCTTAGGTTAGTTCCTGTGGGCCTTAGAAACCTTCGCGGCGGACTGAGGCTAGAGCTGGTCAGGTCCAGACCTTGGTTGGTACTTGAGTACTTCTATGCCTATTATTGGCATTCTAACCTAATCAATAAAAGAAAGCACACATTAGAGTTTTGAGCATAAAAAAGGCATGGTCTAGAATTTATGTTAATTTCATGAGATTTTGCTAAGGGACTAGCAAAAGCTAGGCATGGGGGTATGATGGGAACACTATCATGAGCCATAACTTGCTCAATTTAGTCATTATCAAGGAATAAATGCTCCTACATAACTACTAGAGAGCCCTAAGTCATTGCAAATCCATTCTGAGAGAAAGATAGGAAATTAAGGTTAAAACTGTAATTTTAACATCATATCTTGAATGTAGAACAACCACAGGTTTTCCTAGGGGTAATTAAGGGTCAAATGGTCTTAAATATCCAACAAGTGGGTTAATACAGACAGAAAAGGGTTTTCACGTGTTTTAAGAATTAAATGACTTCTAAAACCCTAAAAACAGACCCGCTTAGTCAACTGTGGTTTTGGTCAGGATAAAATTCAACTAACCTTCTAAAATTCATAGAAAAATATTCTCTAGGGTTTGGTACCTTCACTTTTACCATCAGAATCCATCTTGACCTAAAACAAAGTCATTGATAGATATTTACCCTAATTTGGGTTTTTACATACATTACCCAGTTAAACGAGGTCAAAACCTATACCTAACTTCACCATTGGATTCCTTGGGTCCAAATTAGGTTTGTACCAAAATTTGGGCCCAATCTAAGATCATCTTGACCAAGTTTGCATTTTGGTCCAGTTAGACTCTTTTTATCTCATGCAGATCCTTAGCTTTTTGAATTTCTTTCAAATGACCCCCTAACTTTGTCATTGTCTTCACATAAAGGTCCCCACTGCCATGAATCCTATTCCCACAACTCTGATGACCTTTGATTGAAGAGAACTCTTTCTCTGATCAATCAATCCCTTCCAAAATTGGAAGGGAGATTCCTTGAGGAGTCCTCTTTCCATTGAATCCGTCCATGAGCCCTAAAACTTTCTAAATCTCTCATGTGAACGCATGAGAGATTAGGGTATCCTAGATAATTCCTACTCCGGCAACATTTCCTAGCTTGGAGGCTTGGCTTCCAAGTTCAAAACTCCCTCCAAAAGCCTATATAAGCAAGCCCAGTTCAGGCCGAACTTCCCAGACTTGATTTTGGCCTGGAACACCCTAAATTCCTCCTTGTCCGGTTGAAAAGCCCTTCAAGCTTCGGTGACTTCCTCCGACTCCTCTCATCGTCTTACCACAAATCCAATGGCAGATTTGCCTTACCAACAGGAGCCCCTCTATCTTCGTCGTTGTCACCGTCCCCTCTACCAGAGTATCTTCCTTCCCTGATGCTAGCCTACCAATGCCGATGCTGATTCTCCCCTTTTCATCCGTTTAGATTAGGTCAAATTAGTTAGTTTAGATTCTTAGGTTAGTTTTCTTCTCCAAAAACCAAAAACAACGCTTGGCTCGATACGCTCACCTTCATCTTCCCCGTCTCCGACCGCTCCTTCGGCGAGGCAGTTCCACTGCTACACAACTCCATCTACCTCGCCAACCACCTCACAACCTCCATTGTGCTCCACTCTTCAAAAGCCCTAACTTCATTGGGCTGCTCGACCACCACAGTCACCTACTAAGCAACCCATCATTCTCCGCCCAAGACCGACTCTGTTAGCCACCTACATGCACGCACTTGCCTCTCCACGTACCCCACCATGTTCACAGTTATACGGCAAAGCTAAGGAACTATCTAACATGGTCGTAAGGCCCCTCTTTTGTATTTCAGGTTCACTGCCACCACCGCCATTAGAGGCGAGCTCAAGCAAAGCTTGAAGCTCGCTTTTTAGCCCCGGCAACTCCAGGTGACACATCCAGAAAGTGTGGAAAGGCTCCAAGATTCAAAGCAAGAGTTCAATTGGGAGTTCCCCCTACAGAAGCTGCTTCAATTACCGAAGCAACTTCAGCCGCTACTGTCATGCAAAGACGGTGGGACATTTAGTCCTACCTTGGAAATCAATGAGACTACGACAGTAGATAAATTGCAAAAGTGATACGAGCTATTGGCCTTAAGACCACAGGGGGTGAGGTCCCCGCATGCACCCCTCACGTGCCTCACCCGCGACACCTTACACGTGGGTCTGGCCGATCCAATAACCCGCCTAACCTAAGCACTCCTCGCTCACCACCCATGCCGGTGAGCCTGGTTTCAGGTGTGTGCCTACCCGTATACTCGATTACCCTGACTTGTGGCCCTGGGGGGGTGGATCCTAGAGAGAAGAAGACAGCATGGGGCAGGGGAGGGTTTTGCTCTGTGTGACACTTAACCAAATCTGAGATGGCAGCCCTCTGTGCAAGAAGAGAAAGAAGAGGAAGAGAAGGAAGAAGGCTCATGTGTAAAGAGGAGAGCAGCTGAAGAAGGAAAGCCAAGGAAAGAAGGAAAAGAAGAGGAAGAAAGGAAGAAGGCCAGAAGAAGAGAAGAAAAGCTAAGAGAAGAAGAAGAAGAACTGTGCAAGTGAAACACTGTAGTATCTGTTGGTTAAGCCATCTGATTAGTAGACACGACGTATGATTTAAGGCTTTATATGGTTATCTAAGTGCCTAAGTTTGATGGTTGATGTCACTTTTGCATTATTTGCATATATGCTTAAATTGAATACTTGGTGATCTAAATCACCATTATTTTTGCTTTGAGATTCTTTTTTCCATATGTTAAACTCATGCATTATATTGATTAGCATTTTTAAGTTATTTCTTGTAATGTCCAGCCACACTTTTAGCCTTTTAAGACGTCTGGAGTCTCAGTCAGACGTCTGTCCAGACGTCTAGACCCGTTCCTGGACATCTGAAAATGAAATTTTTGTACTACACACTGGGCTCTGCATGCGGGCAGCGTGCAGAACCCTCCTCTTCTCTCTCCCTTCCTCTTTCTTCCCCAAACCCTAAACCCCATGCCTTCTATATAAACCCCCCCTACTATCTCCTCTCCACTCCACACACCAGCCACCACCACCTTCGAGAGTGACGAGAGGGGGCGAGCGAGGGAGAGCGACAGGGAGGAAGGAGGAGAGCGTGGGAGGAGGAGGAGGCCGAGGTCGGAGGAGATTCGGTGGAAGCTAGACGGAGCTCGCATGGCCACCGCGGGTGCGTGCAGGAGGAGGAGAGGGCTCAGGGAGGTGGCCTCCCAGCCCTCTACAGTGGCTGGAGTTGCTGCGGCGTGAGGCAGAGCGAGCAGAGAGAGATCTACGAGGAGTTCCTCGTACTGGAAGTTTTCCAGTATTAAACGTCTGGAGTGGAGTCCAGACGACTGACGGGGTACCTGGATGTCTGGAGCTAAGGCCAGACGTCTGAAAGCACATTTTTCGCAAGGTATGTATCTCCCTGCGCCATGCATATCGCAGCGTAGGGGTATGGCTGACCGCAGCTGCGATGTCGTACATAGGTACAGCTTTAAGAAGGAGCGCAGAACGCTTTCCCATGTGCTTTTGGACATCTGATCACATCACCAAACATCTGGAGGTGCATCCAGACGACCAGAGGCATTGTCCGACATCTGTAACTGCCTTCAGACAACCGTAGAGAAGGTCTGGATGTTTGAGGAGACCACATTGACTTAAGGTAAAGATCTGGCACCTTTTAAGATGTCTGGGATTATTCCCAGACATCTTATTTTGAATAGTAAGCACATTTTTGACCTGTTTGGGGTCCGATCGGGGTCCGTTTTATGCAAATGAAATACCTATACTTTCCTCATGAGTTCCTCTACGTACTAGATTCCTTGGTACACTATTCTAGACTCTCCTTTTGTGATGTATTCCTTGATGTAGGGTTTCAACCTGCTACGTGTTTGGGGTTCACAGAGATGCCTGGGTCTGCGGTTTGAGCCCCCATTACTCCCGTGTTGCCTGGTAGAGTGGTTTAATTCTGTTAATAATATTTAAATAAGAATGTGCTTGTGGAAATAGCAGAATGGAACCCTAGGATGTGGCATGAACCATAGGGTAGAGAAATGAATGAACCATTTGTGTTGTATGATATACTTGCATGCATGATTGGGATAAACTGCTAGCAATTGCTTGTATTATAATTGTGAGTTGCTTGTTAGAATATGAGTTGCCTGTAAGTAATGAACAATTACCTATGAAATCACTAGTTGCATGTATCGAATTATGGAAACATGAGCTACCTGTATATGGATGAGAAATGAATTGTGAAAGGTGAAATCTGGTTTGGAATAAATGAGGTGAACATGAGCATGAACCCTATGGGGGATTCGGAGTAGAACTCCTGTGGTTAGACGGAAACCTGGAATGTAGACGGGAAGTGTGCTGGCCTTGAGTACGTGGTACCAAGGAGAGTAACTGTTCCCTTTTGTGTAGAGCGGAGCTAGCCTCCCTTGGGTTGAGACCCGGGGTTAGGATTGGCCACTCTACACTGACTCCTGTTGGCCCTCGTGTACGTGGTACCAAGACGAGCAGCTAGTGTACAGAGGGAGCTAGCCACCCCACGGGGAGTGAGGTTCAGCTAGCCACCCTACATCGACTTGTTAGGCCCTTTGGGTAAATCGGGGTAGTCAGACGAGGGTGCGCGGACTGTGGAGGGGCGAGACCCCTGTTTGGTTCTGAGGGGCAAGACCCCTGTTCTGAGAGGGCAAGGCCCTATACTGTTCCATGATGTACTTTGGTCATATCTGCTAGTGTAAATGACTGATCGTGTGTCAGTGTGGGGTAGCTACCCTTGAGCATATCATACATGCCGTAGTCACCGCTATTTCTTGGCAGTGACCCCGGGGTGGTTGACTGGGTGTAGGACTACCACGGGGGACTCTCCCGGCCAGGAGACCACCATGTGTACCTTCTACTCTATGGAAAAGACTGCAATCAAGATCGTTCCCACGAGGAACATGCAAGATCAAGAATATTTGGATGCTTGAGAGAAATGGGTGAAACGGAAATATATATATATATAACAGAGAAATAGAAATTAGAATTAAACCTGTTGCTTTTACTATTTCTAGAAAATATAGATACCACTATACTCAGTGTTCGCTGACTCTGTCTTTTCATAATACTGTTCAGGACCAGGGGTTGAGTAGCCCGAGCTTCCGGCTGCAGAGGGTGCTGGGCCCAGTCGAGCCCAGCCATAGTTCTTCAGCACTTCCTTTTCTTTTCTCTACTATTGTAGTAAGTAATGGAATTTTAGTTACTGTTCTGTTCTACTGTTTACTTCCGCTTTCCGTTGTTACTGTTGTTGTGGTGGTATATACTGAAACAGTAGATTTATTTTCCTTCACTGTTTTGTACATTTCTTCTGCTTAGTTATATTGCATTTCTGAATGTGGTTTACTTTCTTGCTTTTGGTTATTTCTTGTTAGACAACTGGGTCTTGGGATTAGTTGAGGTGAGCCGGTGTTGGGTCCTATAGGGATCTGGGAATCGAGTCGTAACAAGATGGTATCAGAGCAAGGTTGTCTCGAGAAATGAACCAATTGGCTTGAGAATAACCATTCATGTGCATATAACTAGGATAGCCACCACAATGTATCGCCTTGATATTCGTTCTAAATTGTTCTCGAAGAATTTGGTATTGTTGACCCTGTTGTTCTGTCTTTCGTGTCTCCTTGCAGGAGATGCCTCGTCGAGGAGTTCTCGAGGCGAGCCGTGGTCATGACCGTCGACGAGGTCGAAGGGGCGGACGTGCCAGGCCTGAGGTACCAGTTGACCCACCTCTTCTCCCAGGCGTTAAGGCCCAGGATCTTGCCCAACTGATCAGAGACGTTGTGCGAGAGGAGCTCCACCAGCCTCCACGGGCACCTCTCCCCTGAGGAAGTGGAGGGGGAGTCCTCGATGGGACAGAGAGACCGCCGTAGCATCGGACAAGCAGGAGGGGGAGGGGGTGGTCCTCCACCGCCCCCACTGCACTCTGACACTTTTGAGCATGAACCCTCCTTGCCTGGAGGCATGCCTATTCCCCCACTGCAACTGCACCACGAGCTTTTCGGACAGTTCCGAAAGCTGAAGCCTCCCTTCTTCAAGGGGGATGAGGACCCATCTGAGGCAGAGGACTGGATGGAGCAAATAGAGAAGGTGTTCGACACCCTTCGCCCTCCCAGGGAGTACAACGTAGCCTTTGCCACATACCAGCTAGAGAGCGCGGCACATAGGTGGTGGAGGGCAGTCAGAGGCCAGGAGGGGAGAGAGCCGACATGGGACCAATTCGTGACTCTCTTCTGTGAGTAGTACTTTCTGCAGCCCTGGCAAAACTAGAGGAGGTGGGAGTTCCACACTCTCTGCCAGGGGACGATGACTGTTAGTGCGTACCGCACGCATTTCCTAGAGCTATCACGTTTTTCCTCGATAGTCGTGCCTACGTAGGAGGAGCGCCTGTGGAGGTTTACTGAAGGGCTCCGACCTACTATTCAAGAGTATGTTAAACCCTTAAAGCTGCCCACCTTCTCACGAGTGGTTGAGGTAGCCATGACCTACGAAGAGACCAACCCAGCCGCATGAGACACCGATAGCGGACGGAAGAGGCCTTATCAGCTAGAGTACTCTTAAAGCCGTCAGGAGAGGAGGCACACGGCACCCGCAGGAGAGTCGTCTCATTTTGCGAGGCCATCAGTGGCCTTTGGGGGCCCCAGACAAGGGCCAGCTGCCAGCACTGGACCCTTGCCTAGCCGCCAGAAGGGACCTACTGAGGGAGGAGGTCTTGTCCCCCTCTACTACCAGTGTGGCCAGTCGAGTCACATCAGAAGGGACTACCCATCTAGGGCTGAAGCACAGCAGATGCTCCCTGCACTGAGCAGTGGAGGTCGAGCTGGTGGTCGTGGTCCCCAAGTGCGTGGGGGAGGGCAGCAGTCATGAGGAAGGTATCGACCAGTGGCTGCTTACCCAACCCAGAGTGTAGCTGCTTCGTCTCCACCGAGGACTGAGGGGCGTATCAACGCCTTGACATAGAGACTCCAGGGCTTCCGATTTAGTGGTGGCAGGTATGGTTATTGTTTCTGGTAGATTAGTGTACATACTTTTTGATTCCGGCACCACACACTCTTTTGTTGTTGTGAGTTTTGCCATCAGTTTGGGGTAGGGTAGTGTACTGTTAGAGGATCCGTTTGTGATTAGAGTCCTAGGTGGTCAGTTGTTTGTAGCTGAGGAGGTCTACATGGACTGCGAGGTTAGTATAGGGGGACACAGCCTCCCCGCTAACCTGATTGTGTTACAGATGGAGGATTTTAGCGTGATCCTAGGGATGGACTGGCTGTCCGCCTATCACGCCCTGGTGGACTGTTTCGGGAGGAAGATCATCTTCTCCATACCGAAGTTGCCTCCCTTTGAGTTGCATGGACAGCCGATGGATGGAGGTTTCATATGCATCTCCATGCTTCTGGCAGCGAGGCTTTTGAGATAAGGGTGTGAGGGCTTTCTGGCCTATGTAGTGATAGAGCCTAGCCCCGTGGCTAACTTTCAGAGTATTCCAGTGGTTTGCGAGTACCCAGACGTTTTTCCAGAGGAGCTACCAGGACTACCGCCGGAGTGCGAGATCAAGTTTGAGATCTCACTGGTATTGGGGACCAGCCCCATTTCTACTGCACCGTATTGGATTTCACCGCTTGAGCTGCGAGAGCTCAAATCACAGTTATAGGACCTGTTGGAGAAGGGCTTTGTGAGGCCCAATGAATCCCCATGGAGAGCCCCTGTGCTCTTTGTGAAGAAGAAGGATGGTACCCTATGACTTTGTGTTGACTATCGATAGCTAAATAGGGTCACCATCAAGAACAAGTATCCGCTGCCGAGGATTGACGACCTCTTCGACCAGTTGCGAAATGTCATAGTGTTCTCCAAGATAGATCTGAAGTCGGGCTACCACCAGTTGAGGATCAGGGAGACCGACGTCTCCAAGATAGCTTTCCATACTCGGTACGGGCACTACGAGTTCTTAGTCATGCCATTTGGGTTGACCAATGCCCCCGCTGCTTTTATGGATTTGATGAACCGAGTTTTCAGATCGTACTTGGACCAGTTTATGGTGTTGTTCATTGACGACGTACTTGTTTACTCGCGGGATCAGGCGCACCACGGACAGCATTTACGAATGATCCTGGACACTTTGAGGTGACGCAAGCTGTATGCCAAGTACAACAAGTGCGAGTTTTGATTAAGGCAAGTGACTTTCTTGGGCCATGTGATCTCAGGGGATGGTTTGGCTGTGGACCCAGCCAAGGTTGAGGCTGTACTCAGGTGGGAGAGGCCACATACAATGACAGAGACACGTAACTTTTTGGGACTGGCAGGTTACTATTGGTGGTTTATCAGAGGATTCTCTTAGATTGCACATCCTATGACCCAGCTGACTAGAAAGGACGTGCCCTTTGCCTGGGCAAATGAGTACGAGGCATGTTTTCAGGAGTTGAAGGAGAGACTAACTTCAGCTCCTGTGCTTACCATCTCGGCCAGCAGTGGTGGTTTTGTGGTTTACACAAATGCTTCATTGCAGGGGTTAGGGGTTGTGCTCTTGCAGTGGGGTCACATTGTCGCTTACGCTTCGCGGCAACTAAAGTCCCATTAGCATAGCTACCCTACCCATGACTTGGAGCTGGCAGCTGTTGTCTTTGTGCTGAAGACAAGGAGGCACTACCTTTATGGTGAGACTTTAGAGATTTTCACAGATTATAAGAGCCTCAAGTACTTGTTTGACCAGAAGCTCAACATGAGATAGAGACGTTGGTTAGAGCTCCTGAAGGACCACGACTGTAGCATCTCCTACCATCTAGGGCAGGCCAATGTGGTGGCTGACACCTTGAGCCAAAAGGCGCTCACCCAGTTGGCCAGTTTACAGGCACAGAGTTGGAGACTTATGGAGGAGTTGGGCAGTTGGCCACCTCGGGAGTCACAAGGGTATTGTGGGACAGTGACAGTAACACGGCAGATGCAACCAGAGCTAATAGACCACATCATCGCAGGACAGATGACAGATCCGTACTTACAGAAACTACGGGACAGGGTGTTGATAGGAGACCCAGGAGACTTTTCCTTTACAGACGAGATACTGTGCATGAGGGGACTTTTATGCGTTCCTAGGGATGAGAAGCTATTAAGAGAGATCCTGGCTAAGGCACATGGGTCTAGGTTCACCATACATCTTGGGAACACGAAGATGAATCATGATCTGAGACGCGACTTTTGGTGTTGAGGGATGAAGTGAGATGTTGGTGAGTTTGTGCAGCAGTGTTTGGTGTGCCAGTAGGTGAAGGCCGAGCACCAGAGGCCTGCAGGGCCGTTGCAGCCACTTCCTGTGCTAGAGTGGAAGTGGAAGAGCATCACCATGGACTTGGTGGTGGGTCTACCGGTTACCCAGCGAGAACAAGACGCAGTCTTGGTGATAGTAGATAGGTTGATGAAGACTGCACGTTTCCTGCGGATCTGAGTCACCTTGGGACTAGCATAGTTGGCAGAGAGGTACATTCGCGATGTGGTACGCCTGCATGGAGTTTCACGTGAGATTATATCTGATAGGGATACCAGTTTTACTTTTCAGTTCTGGGCTGAGTTTCAGCAGGCTTTGGGGACACGTTTGAGGTTCAGTACCACTTACCACCCCCAGATAGACAGACAGCCGAGCACACCATACAAACACTTGAGGACCTTTTACGTGCCTGTGTACTAGACTGGAGAGGCTCTTGGGAGGAGCATTTACCCCTGGTAGAGTTTGCATATAATAACAGTTACTAGTCGAGCATCGGCATGACACCTTACGGGGCTTTGTACAGACGGAGGTGTACTGCACCCTTGAGTTGGGTCGAGGTAGGGACCAAGTCGGAGGTTGGCCCCAGGCTAATCCGGCAGAGTCAGGAGATGATAGAGTAGATTCACAAATGGCTCCGTACTATCAGGAGCAGGTAGAAGAGTTGCACTGACAGGAAACGCAGAGAGGTGTAGTTTGAGGTTGGGGGTCATGTCTTTCTCCGTGTTTCGCCCATGAAGGGCCTGCAACATTTTGGGGTGAAAGGGAAGCTTGCGCCGAGGTTTGTGGGGCCCTTTGATGTCCTGGAGCAGGTAGGACCTGTTGCTTACCGGCTTGCCCTTCCTCCCCAGCTTTGTGGAGTGCAACCTCAGGAAGTATGTCACTGATTCTAGTCACGTTCTGAGCCATGAGAGCGTCGAGGTGGGTGATGACCTGACCTACCCCGAGAGACCAGTGCGGATACTAGACAGAGCTGTCCAGAGTCTGAGACAGAAGCAGGTACCACTGGTGAAGGTCCTATGGAGAAGCCAGCGGTACGAGGAGGCAACCTGGGGACTGAGGCGGCGATGTGAGAGCAGTACCCAGAGTTTTTTGAGGGTGCATCTTTTTGGACCTACTTCAATCCTCTTTAAGTTTGTTATGTGCTTTATGTTCCTTTTTCCGTACCCTAGCTAGCTCAAGTTTCAGGAACGAAAACCCCTTTAAGTTTGTTATGATGTAATGACCCATCACACTTTTAGCCTTTTAAGACGTCTGGAGTCTCAGTAAGACATTTGGACCCATTCCCAGATGTCAGAAAATGAAATTTTTGTATTGCACACTGCGCTCTACATGCGGGCGGTGTGAAGAACCCTCCTCTTCTCTCTCGCTTCCCCTTTCTTCCCCAAACCCTAAACCCCACACCTTCTATATAAACCCCCCTCCTATCTCCTCTCCACTCCACACACCAGCCACCACCACCTTCAGTGTTGTGTGGGAGCGACGAGAGGGGGCGAGCGAGGGAGAGCGAGAGGGAGGAAGCAAGAGAGCATGGGACAAGGAGGAGGCCGAGGTCAGAGGAGCTTCGGTGGAAGCTCGGTAGAGCTCGCACGGCCACCGCGGGCGCATGAGGGAGGAGGAGAGGGCTCGAGGAGGAGGCCTCCCGGCCCTCTGCAGCGGCTGGAGCTACTGCGGTGAGAGGCGGTGCGAGCAGAGAGAGAGCTGCGAGGAGTTCCTGGTACTAGAAGTTTCCTAGTATCAAACATCTGGAGTGGAGTCCAGATGACTGACGGGGTACCTGGACGTCTGGAGCTAAGGCTAGATGTTTGAAAGCTCATTTATCGCAAGGTATGTATCTCCCTACGCCATGCATATCACAATGCAGGGGTATATGTTGCTGACCGTACCAGCGATGTCGTACGCAGGTGCAACTTTGGGAAGGAGAGTGGAACGCTTTCCCACATGCTTTTGGATGACTGATCACATCACCAAACGTCCAGAGGTGCGTCCAGACAACCGGAGGCATTGTCCAACGTCTAGAACTGCCTTTAGACGATCGTAGAGAAGGTCTAGTCGTTTGAGGATACTATAGGAACTTAAGGTAAAATCTGGCACCTTTTAAGATGTCTGGGATTATTCCCAGACATCTGATTTTGAACAGTAGGCACGTTTTTAAACCATTTGGGGTCCGTTTTACACAAAGGAAATACCTGCACTTTCCTTGTGAGTTCCTCTACATACTAGAGTCCTTCGTGCACTGTTCTGAACTCTTCTTTGGTGATGTATTCCCTGGTATAGGATTTCAGCCTACTGCGTGTTTGGGGCTCGCAGAGACACTTGGGTCTGCGATTCGAGCCCCTATGATTGCACCGCAAAAATACACCTACAATTGTGCCATCTTGTGCTATTTCCTAGCATTATCAGTGCATATTAGGTAGACATAGTTGCATTTGTGAATATAGACGCATGCATGCATTTAATTGAGAGGGGAGGAGAGTGAAATAAATTGGCCTCGCAATTACATTTTTCCTTAAGTGCATCTTTGCAAAATTCACCATATTTTTATTTTTATTTCTACTTGATTTTGAAATGCTTCCCACGGCTACTTGGATTGACTTCTTCCTCCTCGCGCCATGCTCTCCATCACCTCTTCCTACTCAGCCATTCCCTGCTCACAACTCTCCCTACCAGCCGCAGCAGCCACTCCCTCCAAGCTGCATGCAAGCCATGTGCAGCCATGCCTTCTTCCTCTATAAAACAAGGCATCTTCTTCTTCTTCAAACAGCCTGGTCCTCCACTTCAAAAATCCAACTTCTCCTTTCAGGCCACCATCCCCTCCCCTCTCCCTCCATACGCCGGCCCTCCACCTCTAAGGAGAAACCCGGCAAATAGGAGCACCTCACGGTGGTGCACAACCACCACCGTGAGTCCACCACCACCCAGCTCACCATAGAGCCGGTGGGCGTGGTGGCTCTTCCCTGACTTCTTCACTTTCCAGCCACTTCAGCCATTGCCGCAGGCATCAAGGTCTGAAGCTCCGAGGCAACAGCAGCAAGGCGGCAGCACGCAACAAGGCAACAGTAGCCGCCCTAGCCCTTTCCGTGCATGCCTACAGGCCGCCCTCGCCTTCCACACATGCCTGTAGGCGCCCTCTCCTCCAGCTTCTTCGAGCAAGCACTCTGTCGCGCTCTCTCTTCCGCAACCGACCATCGTGCGCCACTGCAGCGGCCGGCCATGCTTCACCTCACGCTAGCAGCACCTGCAAGCCTCCGCGCAAGCAGTAGGTCACCACTCACCCTCCACCGCACACGCCAGCAGCCCTTTCTGCGAGCTCTGTCTTGACATCCCACCCATAAGCCACCAGCTGGAGCCATTCTTCCGCGCGCGCTGAGCCATCCGCACTCACAGCACCGGACTCAGGCGGTTGCGCGGCTCACCCGGCCATTGTAGCCAATGTTCACGCATTTCTGCGGAACACTGTGGCTACAGTGGGGTGACCGGTGAGTTTCTCACTTAACCGGTCACCCGGCTCGCCGCAACCGCTATTCGCCCGCATGCGCATCTCGCCCCGCGTCTCGATCCAGCGCCCGCCTACGTGCCCACGTCGCCTGCACCCGCCTGCGTCGCCTACTCCCTTCGCCCGCGTGTGCCTACGATCGCCCGCTCCAGCCCTTCCACGCAGCACTGTGCACTACGATCCTCTCCGCGCCCATCGCCCTCCAACGCGCGCTTCTCTGAGCGCATACGCGCCTGCGTGTGAGCTTGGAATCTTCAGACGACTCCCTGAGTGCTCAGACGGCTTAACCCGCCTCTTCTTCACCTCCAGCAGCGCTCTCTCTCTGTCTCTCTTTCACAACACTCTCTCACTCTCTTTACCGACACTTACACACTTACACTCACACTCTCATACACACAACACACCTATACACTATTATATACATATATATACATATACACGTATGCATATATATATTGATATATAGACATATATTTATATACATACATATATATATACTTATATCTATATATATAGTAGTATTTATATAACTAAGAATTAGTATACATAAATATATATATATATACATATATCTGTACATATATTAGTACTTATATAACTATGTATTAGTCTATATACATACATACATACATATATATATATATACATATATATACACATATACTTATATATATATATATATACTTATATATATATATTTACATACCTATATATATATACATATACATATATACATATATAACTACATATATATATAGATATATTTACATATATACATATATATATATATATATATTCACATTATTTACCATACGCTGTATCGTGGGAATATCTGCACCAGCTGCTGATATTCCCCGATACACACGTACAAAAAGCGTGTTCGCATTCATCTTCCACCAATCCACCTTACACGTGGCACCTCGTCCTGTTGGTTGCGTCTTTCTAGATGATGACCGACTCGACACCGTGCTACACTCCATCTCCCCTCCACCCCTACCCCTTTATACATATATAGTATATACATATATATCTATACTATATTTACTCTATTTCTATTTCTCTTGCACGCCCATAAAAAGATAAAAAATATATTTATAAAAGAGAAAAGTTAATCTTTGACTTACAGGTACTCCATCTTGCGAATAGCAAGACTCATTTTGGAACCTTGATTTGGCTCAAAGCCAAGAACATAATTTTGAGGGTGTGCCTTGATAGCGAAATACGCGTGATTTGTAAAAGTGGGTTTTTAACGTCGTTGTAACATGCGAATCCGCTTTCGCTTTTAAATTTATATCCTAGATAGGGGAGTATCTAGGGTCGTCCAAGGAGGCAAAAATTGCAAAATTAATCCTCTTGCTTACAGATAGATCTCAACTTTCTTTTTGATATTTTTCAATATGTAATTTTTTTTGTATTTTGAAAAGACGAGGGCAAACTGCAAATTGTAGCGAAAAGAACTAACACCTACAAATGATTAACTAAAATCTAAAAGATAGAAATATCTTCTTCCTAAGCTCACTCTAAGCAAGTGGAGGCCTAGGGTAATTAGGAAGAAGAGGTGAAACAAGTGCTAGAACCAAAAACAACTGCAATAAAAAGCCAAAAGAAGGCAATTTGATTGAGTAGAATGAGTGTTCTTTTCAAGGACAAGTAGAGGAATGCTTCTACTAGAATTAAACAATCTAAAAGCAAGAAAAGAAACACAAATCCTCTTAAAAAAAAAATATGGTGAAGAAGGGAGTCTTCTTGCTCCAAGCCTAGCTGCTCCTTGGCTTGAAAAGAGAGCCTCCTTCTTCTCCTTCCTTGAGAGCTCCTCCAAGGTGGAAGCTTCCACCTTCAATGCTCTCTCCAAGGGGTGGGCGTGCTCCACCCTCAAGAACTCCTCCAAGGTGGCATGGACCACCTTCAAGATCTCCTCCAAGATCTTCCTTGCCTGGCTTCTCCTTTGGCTGGCGTGACCCAAGAGAGAAGGGAAGAGGGGAAGGCACCAAGGGGACAGAATATCCCCTTAATCTTCTTCTTCTTCTTCTCTCTTGGATGTGGGCTTCTTGGTGGAATATGAGAGTGAAATTTCTAGCCAAGGATGGCTTGAATGGTGGTGGGCAGTGGTCTTTTTATAGGGTAGGATGGGGGGTTAAGGTGCCCCTTGAAATGGAGGGCTAGGATGGAAGAATGGAGGTGGTTGGTGATCCTATGGCTAAGGAGAGTTGGCGCCAACCCAAGGGGTGTTAAACGGGGTAGTTATGGTGGTGTTGGTGTCTTTTGGTGGTGGAGAGACACCACCATGTTGGCGCCAACATGGGGTCTTCTAGAAGGGGGGTTAGGTGGATGGTGGAGATGAATTCAAGGGAAATTGTGTGGTGGAGATGAGGGGGGATTTTGGAGGGAAAAGTGGCACCATTAAGGGGGTGGTTAGGGTAGTTTTTGGTGCCACTTTTAGGTGTCTTTTGGAGGTGGTGGGTAGGTTAGGTTGGTGCCAAGTAGGTTAGCTTATGTGGAGCTTAGGTGGAGCTAGTTGGGTGGAGTTGTTAGGTGGGTTTTTGGGGTGGTACAAGACAAGGAAGTTGGAGCATAGCTAAGCTAAGCTAAGCTAAGCTAGCTTAGCTAATGGAGGAGTAGAGGAGAAGGTGTTGGAGCTAGAGTTTGGAGGGAGGAGCTGAGGAGAAGTCTGGAGCTGAAATTTGGAGCTGGCTGCTGCTGAAGAGGCTGGCATGGAGCTATTCTAGCTTGCTTAGCTTGCTAGTTCTTTGCTAGCTACTAAGCCGAGCTAAGGTAAGCTAGCTTCTACCATAATGAGCTAAGGTGAGCTGGGTCTGATGCTCCCGGGGAGAATCAAGCTGGTTGAGGCAGCTAAGGTAGCTTAGCTCAACTAAGTTGAGCTAAGCTGAGTCCCCGGGAGCTGGACTTGAGCTTCCTGAGCTGGGATGAGTTCTTCTTCAGCTGGTTGGAGCTGAGTGGAGCTGGATGTAGCTAGATCTGAGCTGGGGTGAACTCCTGTCAACTTAGCTGAGCTAGCTAGAGCTCCCTGTGGACTAGTGGGAGCTGAGATGAGCTAGACTCAGCTAAGTTGAGCTGGATCTGAGCTGACTTGAGCTAGGGTGAGCTAAGGTGAACTCTCTTGAGCTGCCATCCAACTGAGATTAGCTGAATGGAGCTGGAATGAGCTAACCCTAGTTCAAGTAAGCTAGGTTCCAGCTGCGGTGAGCTGGATCAAGCCGAGGTGAGCTGGATCAAGCTGAGGTGAGCTGGATTAGGCTGAGTTCCAGCTAGTCTGGGCTTCTCCTTCACCATTTGCCTTCTTGAGTGCTAGGGTTTTAGGGATCTATATATCTGTACATCCCTAACACTCACAAAAGCAAATTAAAAAGACAATAAAAAATGCAATGCATGCCTAACCTATCTTATGCATGCAGCCCAAAAACCCGTTTGCGGAGTAAAATCCTAAGAGCTAGGTTTGTTTTAATGCTTAAGAATGATGATAAACTGGAGTTTATCATGCCTCAAGGACAAAGATTACCAGAAAAAAATCTAAATAGAAAAACACCAAAAACATAATAAACAAACGGAAGAGATTCGTTGTAGGAAAGACGTAGAAACTTGACTTGTAACCCCACTTCCCTGAGTTCGACCTTGGGCCTAAAAGTGACCAAGATAAAATCAAGTAGGCCAGGTTAAAAATTTTGTAAAGAGATGGTTAAGTCCGATTTAGGTTAACCACTATACAGACTTCAACGATAAAATCACCATATTAACAACCTAACCGGATCCGACACCATACCCCATTACTCCCGTGTTGCCTGGTAGAGTGGTTTAATTCTATTAAAAATATTTAAATAAAAATGTGCTTGTGGAAATAGCCAAATGAAACCTTAGGATGTGGCATAAACCCTAGGGTAGAGAAATGAATGAATCATTTGTGTTGTATGATATACTTGCATGTTTGATTGGGATAAACTACTAGCAATTTCCTGTATTATAATTGTGAGTTGCCTGTTACAATATGAGCTACCTGTAAGTAATGAACAATTACCTGTGAAATTACCAGTTGCATGTATTGAATTATGGAAACATGAGCTGCCTGTATGTGGATGAGAAATGAATTGTGAAAGGTGAAATCGGGTTCGGAATAAATGAGGTGAACATGAGCATGAACCCTATGGGGGATTAGGAGTAGAACTCCTGTGGTTAGACAGAAACTTGGAATGTAGATGGGAAGTGTGCTGGCCCTTGAGTACATGATACCAAAAAGAGCAACTATTCCCTTTTGTGTAGAGCAAAGCTAGCCTCCCCTGGGTTGAGACCCGGGGTTAGGATTGGCTACTCTATACCGACTCCTGTTGGCCCTCGTGTATGTGGTACCGAGGCAAGCTACTAGTGTTGGGAGGGAGCTAGCCACCCCATGGGGCCTAGGGTACAGCTAGCCACCCTACACTGACTTGTTAGTCCCACTAGGAAAATCGGGGTAGTCAGACGAGAGTGCGCGGACTGTGGTGGGGAAAGACCCCTGTTTGGTTCTGAGGGGTGAGACCCCTGTTCTCAAACGGCAAGCCCCTATACTGTTTCGTGCTGTACTTTGGGCGTACTCGTGCTTATCACACGTGTCAGTGCAGGGTAACTACCCTCATGCTTATCACGCGTGCCGTAGTCATCGCTATGTCTTGACAGTGACCTCGGGGTGGTTGACTGGGTGTAGGACTACCACGGGGGACTCTTCCGGCCAGAAGAGCACCACGTGTACCTTCTACTCTACGGAAAAGACTGCAATCATGATCGTTCCCCCGAGGAACATGCAAGATCAAGAATATCTGGATGCTTGAGAGAAATGGGTGAAACGAAAAAATATATATATATAACAGAGAAATAGAAATAAGAATTAAACCTTTTGCTTTTACTGTCTTTAGAAAATATAGATACCACTCTACTCAGCGTTTGCTGACTCTGTCTTTTCATAATACTGTTCAGGACCTGGGGTTGAGCAGCCCAAGCTTCCGACTGCGGAGGGTGCTGGGTCCAGTCGAGCCCAGCCGTAGTTCTTCAGCACTTCCTTTTCTTTTCTCTACTATTGTAGTAAGTAATGGACTTTTAGTTACTGTTATGTTCTACTGTTTACTTCCACTTTCCGTTGTTATTGTTGTTGTGGTGGTATGTACTAAAACAACAGATTTATTTTCCTTTATTGCTTTGTACGTTTCTTCTGCTTAGTTATATTGCATATGTGAATGTGGCTTACTTTCCTGATTTTGGTTATTTCTTGTTGGACGACTGGGTCTTGGGATTAGTTGAGGCGAGCCGATCTCGGGTCCTGTAGGGATCCGTGAATTGGTTCGTAACATTTCTTATGCTCATTTACATTATTGAGATTAGTGTGTAAATTCCTATTTGCTCTCTTCGTTCGACCTCGGATTTCATTCGAGTAATAAATATTATTTGTTTTCAAGTGATTTTGACCTATATACTATAATGCAGCTTTTATAAACATCGATCTCGCTCTGTAAACATACACCCATAGGTATCTTGCAAATGCCTCAAGTGGTAGGAATTTCCTGGCCAAGGACGAATAGAGTGCATTCAAACTCTTCAAGACCTTGGCAGAAAACTCCTTAAATGCTGCATCCATGAGTCAATTTAATAGATGTAGCCACTTGAAAGCCATTTCTCATAAGGTACATCTTGAATCTGTCAAAGTTAGTATGAACCTCATCACTTCGAAATTGGACAAGGTGGATCTGCTTGACAAGAAGCTGGAAGAATTGATTCAAACCTGAACTACCCCCTTTAAAGGAGTCACACCTTCACTTGAATCTTTTTCTCGAGCCCCACCACCTAGACCTATGGTCTTGACTTGAGATTCCTTTACACTATCTTCATCTACCTCTTTAAGAGCAACTTCTTTTGAAGAGCTAGTAAACAACATGGAATTAGTTCTAGTTGAGCAAGGTTATGCACACAACTCGAATTGTGATGTTTGTTCAGTTGGTGAGGCTACATCAATTGCATCTTCCACCTATGAAGATGTAAATGTTGTGTAGGGATACGAGCACAACAACCCATATTCCGAGACATATAGCCCTGGATGGGTTCAACACCCCAACTTCTCTTGGGATGGGAACAACACCAAACTAGCCTATGTCACTCAACCTCACCAGCAACCCAAGTTTTATGGATCACAAGCTCCTATTTATCCAAGATAGCCATACCAATAACCCTTTCAGCATCAAACTCGACCACAACAAGTTCGGAATGACAAGGATACCCACAAAACCCACCACAAAAACCTAACCTTGTAGAAAACCTGCAAAAGACATTGCTGCAAATGGATAACAAATACAAGGCTATCACTAAGACCTTAGCAACACAACTCAATCAACTGTGTCAAGAAAAATAAGCTCAAGGAACACTACCATCTCAATCTATACCAAACCCTAGAAACATTCCTTGTGCCCAACCTAGATCCAATTTCCCTCAAGGATAGGCTCATGCCATGTTGCAAGAAACTCCCTATCCATCTGGGTTCCCAGCTCCACAAGGACCACCTTTACCTAACCCTTGTGCTCCTCCCTGATTGCACTGCAAAAATACGCCTGCAATTGTGCCATCTTGTGCTATTTCCTAGCATTACCAATGCATATTAGGTCTCCATAGTTGCATTGTAAAAATACACGCATGCATGCATTTAATTGAGAGAGGAGGAGAATAAAATAAGTGGCCCTGCAATTAACATTTTTCCTCAAGTGCATCTCTGCTAATTCACCATCTTTTTATTTTTTTTATTTCACTTGATTTTTAATCTTTCCCGTAGCTGCATGCATCTTCTTCTTCTCCTCGCGCCATGCTTCCTTGCAGTAGCCCTCTCCCTGCCAGCCCTTCCCTGCAGCTGCCACTCCCTGCCGAGGCCATGCATGAGCCATGCACAACCAGGGCATGGCCGTGCATGGCTTTCATCTTCTATATAAAGTGGGCGGTTTCTTCTTCAAAGCCATCCTGGTCCCAGCCAAAAAAAACCACCCAGCACTTCTTCCAGGCCACCATCCTCTCCTCCCTCTCCCTCCACACGCCGGCCCTCCTCGAAGACACCCGGCAGACAGGAGCCCTCACTGTGGTGAACACCCACTGTAACGACCTGATTCCCGAGTCCCTACGAGACACGAGAACCGGACCGACTCGACTAAACCCAAGACCTGGTCGTCCAACGAGGAAGTAACCAAAAGAGCAGTAAAATAAACCACATTCAACATGAATATAACTAACAGTAAGAAAATACAGCAGTATGGAAAGAAACCACTACAGTATGTACCACCACAACAATAGAACAACATTCATAACATAATATGAACTGCAGGTAAAGAAAAGTACAGCGGGAATAAGAACTACTCACTACAGTGGAACCAAAAAGAGGTACAAGAGAACAGTGGTAACTCTACTGGACCCTATTCGGCCCAGCGTCCTCTGCAGCCGCTGACCCTGGCTGCTCAACACCTGGTCCTGAAAGGTAACGAGTGTAACACGTCAGCAAAACGCTGAGTAGAGTGGCAGCTAAACTAAAGAAATAGTAAAGTGTACAGTAGCTGTTTTAATTTTCTTTCTTCCTTTATTTATGTCTTTCTATTGTTTCACAATTTATCTATTTCTCAGATCCTTCACTTGATCTCGAATGTTCCTCGTGGGAACGATCTTGATTGCAGTCTTTTCTGAACAGTAGAAGTAGCACATGGTGCTCTCCTGGCCGAGAGAGTCCCCCGTGGTGATCCTACTCTCAGTCAACCACCCCAAGGTCACTGACAGACGTAACGGTGACTGCGGCACGCACGGTAAACGCATGGGTAGCTAACCCGCACTGGCACGCGATCAGTCATTTCCGTTAATGGGTGCGCCCAAAGCACAGCACGGAACTAGTACAGGACAGAGCCCTCTCAGTAACAGGGGTCCAACCCCTCCACAGTAACCAAACAGGGGCCTCGCCCCTCCACAGTCCGCGTACCCTCACCTGACTACCCTGGTTTGCCCCAGTGGGCCTAACAAGTCAGTGTAGGAGGCTAGCAGAACCCCGGGGCCCAAGGGGTAGCTAGTACCTCCCTACACTAGTAGCTCTCCTCGGTACTACGTACACGAAAGCCAGTAAGTCGGTACAGAGTGGCCAGTCCTAACCCCAGGTCCCTGAGGCGACTGGCTCCGCTCCGCACTAAACAAGGGGACAGTCGCTCTCCTTGGTACTCTGTACTCAAGGGCCAGCTCACTTCCCCAATTCTATTCCATTCACTTTCCAGGAGTTCTACTCCTAATTCCCTGTAGGGTTCCAACTCTTTAACTCAGCGCATTCCGATTTCACCTTTCCAGTTTCATGTTCATACATCCCATATTCTTAATCATGTTCATTTATTCATAACAGGCAGCTGTTAATTCAATTCACAGGCAGCTATTGTTTCCTTTCCACATTTTCCAAGACTGCAGTATTCATACATTCCGCTAGTTTTCCCATCCTAGGATTCATGCCATATCCTAGGATCTATCATACAATCTAGTTTTCCAGCCTTAGGATTCATGCAACACCCTAGGATCTACCATTCAATCTATTTCTCATTCCTAGGATTCATGCAATGTCCTAGGTTCTATTTATGGGTTCATAATTTAACAGATTATACTTAAAGCCACTCTACCGGTTACAACAGGCGAACTGGGGGCGTGGTCTGGAATCCCGCGTGCCTCCGCAACCCCCGAGACTGCAACGGAATGGGGTCCTATCACAAGGATCAAACACAAGAAGTTTGTCAAAATAGTATATAGCTACTGTAGACGGGTAGAGGATGTAATTCAGAAAAGCACGCAACTTGAAATGCGGAAAACGGACTCCGAACGGGCCCTAA
The DNA here is from genome assembly GCA_037157565.1 of Thalassia testudinum. NCBI lineage: Eukaryota > Viridiplantae > Streptophyta > Magnoliopsida > Alismatales > Hydrocharitaceae > Thalassia > Thalassia testudinum. The sequence continues at coordinate 120,207,232 of JAZHRO010000014.1, read as the reverse complement.
ACAGGTCGAAAACGATGAAAGAGTGCAAAATCAGACGTCTGGAACTTATTCCAGACGTCTTAAAAAGTGGATCAGGGGTTACCTTGCTCTGCATGGTCTCTCAGATGTCCAGAAGCCTGCGGGGGCATCTGGCCTAGTTCCCAGACGACCGATGGTCACCCCAGACGTCTGGAAGTCGTTCCCGTCGTCTGGCACTTCTGTCAGACGTTTGATTTGCGTTGGATGAGAATCTCAAAACCTGCGTGTACCCATTTCCTCTCTCTTAGTACGGTCAGTCGAAGAAGAGGAAGAAGATGGAATAACTCACCTTTCAGACGTCTGAACAGTCCTCCAGACGTCGCCCACGTCGTCTGGCTAAACTCCCAGACGTCTGATTCTGGAAAATTCTCCAGAATCAGGGTGCCACTCGCCCTCCGCTCGCGACGCACGGCCGCGCTGCGAGTGCTCTGCCTACTTCTCGAGCTGCAGCAGACCTCCCGTGCCACCCCGCGTCTGCTGCACCCCCGCCTGCCGGCTCTCGCTGCCTCGGCAGGCTCGAGCCCTCACGGCCGACGCCTCCTCCCCCGCGCAGCACCTCCTCCTGCACCCGCCGCGGCTGTTGCCGCCGCCGCTCACTCGCGCTCGCTCATGCGCACCGGCTGGAAGGAGAAGAGGAAAGGGGTGGAGATGATGAGAGTGAGGTAGGGGGCGTGCCCTTTTAAAGCCGCGCGGGGAGGAGGGAGAGAGCGGACAGACAGCCTGCGGCCGCAGGAGAGAGGGAAAAAGAGAGAGAGAGAGAACGTTCGCAGGTCTGCGCGCTCAGGAGTGCAGACGAAACCGTTGGTGCCAAAAATAACTGATTTCCAGATGTCTGGAAGTGGTTCCAAACGTCTGGTCAGACGTCTGGGTCACTTCCCAGACGTCTTAAAAGACGTCTGAAGCGCGCGTTCGTAACAATATAGCAAACTCAAAGGAAGTTTCGTCCCCGAAACTTGCGCTAACTAGGGTGCGGAAAAGACGTCAAAATAACCATAACAAACTCAAAGAGGACCGAAGTCGGTCCGAAAAGACATACCCGCAAAAAGCTCCGGGTACCGCTCCTGCATTGTCGCCTTAGGCTCCCAGGTAGCCTCCTCGTACCGCTGGCTCCTCCACAAAACCATTACTAGGGGTACTTGCTTTCGTCTCAAACTGCGGACGGCTCGGTCTAGAATCTGCACTGGCCGCTCGGGGTAGGTCAAGTCGTTGCCCACCTCGACGCTCTCGTGACTCAGTATGTGACTGGAATCAGCTACGTACTTCCTGAGGTTGGACACGTGGAACACGTCGTGCACACCAGAAAGCTGCGGCGGGAGGGCAAGTCTGTAAGCAACGGGTCCAACCCGCTCCAGGACCTCAAAGGTCCCCACGAACCTCGGCGCGAGCTTCCCTCTCACCCCAAACCGCTACAGGCCCTTCATGGGCGAAACACGAAGAAAGACGTGATCCCCAACCTCAAACTGCACCTCTCTGCGTCTCCAATCCGCGTAGCTCTTCTATCTGCTCCTGACAGTGCGGAGTCGCCTGTGGATCTGCTCGACCACATCCTGACTCTGCCGGATCAACCTGGGGCCAACCTCCCACTTGGTCCCCACCTCAACCCAACTCAAGGGTGCCGTACACCTCCGTCCGTACAAAGCCTCGTAGGGAGCCATACCGATACTCGAGTGATAACTGTTGTTGTATGCAAACTCCGCTAGGGGCAGGTGCTCCTCCCAAGAGCCCCTCCAGTCCAGTACACAGGCACGTAAAAGGTCCTCAAGTGTCTGTATCGTGCGCTCAGACTGTCCATCCATCTGGGGGTGGTAAGCCGTACTAAACCTCAACCGCGTCCCCAAGGCCTGCTGAAACTCAGCCCAAAACTGGGACGTAAAGCGGGTATCCCGGTCGGATACGATCTCCTGCGAAACTCCGTGTAGTTGTACCACATCACGGATATACCTCTCTGCCAACTGTGCTTGTCCCAAAGTGACTCGGATCGGCAAGAATCGCGCCGTCTTCGTCAGTCTATCCACTATTACCCAGACTGCGTCGTGTCCTTGCTGGGTAATAGGTAAGCCCACCACCAAGTTCATGGTGATGCTCTCCCACTTCCACTCTGGCACTGGAAGCAGCTGTAGCGGCCCTGCAGGCCTCTGATGCTCGGCTTTCACATGCTGACACACTAAGCACTGCTGCACGAACTCACCCACATCCCGCTTCATCCCCCGCCACCAAAACTCGCGTCTCAAGTCGTGGTACATCTTCGTGTTTCCGGGATGTATGGTGAACCTGGAACCGTGTGGCTCAGTCAGGAGCTCTCTCAACAACTCCTCGTCTCTGGGAACGCACAACCGTCCCCTCAGGCGCAGCACCTGGTCTGTGAAAGAGAAGTCCCCTGGGTCTCCCAACAGTACTCTGTCGCGCAAGGACTGCAAGTACGGATCGGCCATCTGTCCTATGATGATGCGGTCTATCAGCTCTGGCCTGGTCTGTCGTGTCACCGTCACTGCCCCACAGTGCCCCCGTAACTCCAGGGGTCGCCAATTGCCCACCTCCTCCAAAAGGCTCCAACTCTGTAACTGTAAACTGGCCAAGTGCGCTGGCGCCTTACGGCTCAAGGCGTCAGCCACCACATTGGCCTTTCCTGGGTGGTAGGAGATGCTGCAGTCGTAGTCCTTCAGGCGCTCCAACCAACGTGTCTGTCTCATGTTGAGCTCCTTCTAATCAAACAGGTATCTGAGGCTCTTGTGATCTGTAAAAATCTCGAAGGTCTCACCATACAAGTAGTGCCTCTAGGTCTTCAGCGCGAAGACAACCGCTGCCAACTCTAGGTCATGGGTAGGGTAGGTATGCTCATGGGGCTTCAGTTGCCGCGAAGCGTAAGCGACAACGTGACTCCTCTGCATGAGCACACCTCCTAACCCCTGCAAGGAGGCATCCGTGTACACAACGAACCCGCCACTACTGTCAGGGATGGTGAGCACAGGAGCCGAGGTCAACCTCTCCTTTAACTCCAGAAAACACGCCTCACAGGCATCTGTCCAAGCGAAGGGCACGTCCTTCCGGGTCAACTGTGTCATAGGATGCGCAATCTGTGAAAATCCTCTGATGAATCGTCTGTAGTAGCCTGCCAGTCCCAAGAAACTATGAATCTCAGTGACTGAACGCGATCTCTCCCACCTGAGTACTGCCTCGACCTTGGCTGGGTCCACCGCCAAGCCGTCTCCCGAGATCACATGAACTAAGGTCACCTCCCTCAGCCAGAACTCGCACTTGCTGTATTTGGCGTACAGCCTACGTCGTCTCAGAGTGTCCAGAACCATCTACAAGTGCTGTCCGTGCTGTGTCTGATCTCTAGAATAGACGAGTACATCATCTATGAAAACCACCACTAACTGGTCCAAGTAAGGTCTAAACACCTGGTTCATCAGATCCATGAAAGCAGCAGGGGCATTGGTCAGCCCAAACGGCATCACCAAAAACTCGTAGTGTCCATATCGGGTGTGGAAAGCTATCTTGGAGACATCGGTCTCCCTGATCCTCAATTGGTGGTATCCAGACCTCAAGTCGATCTTGGAAAACACCGTGGCACCCCGCAACTGGTCAAATAATTCGTCGATCCTCGGCAGCGGATATCTGTTCTTGATGGTGACCCTATTCAGCTGTCAGTAGTCCACACAAAGGCGTAAGGTCCCATCCTTCTTCTTCACAAACAGTACCGGGGCTCCCCAGGGAGACGCACTGGGCCTCACGAAACCTTTCTCCAAAAGGTCCTGCAACTGGGACTTGAGCTCTCGCAGCTCAAGCAGTGCCATCCTGTATGGCGCGGTGGAGATGGGGCTGGTCCCTGGTAACTCGTCTGGAAACACGTCAGGGTACTCTCTGACCACCGGGATACTCTGGAAGTCTGCCACAGGGCTGGGCTCTGCCACCACACAAGCTAGGAAGCCCTCACACCCCTGGCTCAAAAGTCTTGCCGCCCGAAGTGCCGAAATGCACCTGAAACCTCCGTCCACTGGTTGTCCGTGAAACTCGAAAGAAGGCAACTCCGGCATGGAGAAGACAATCTTCCTCTCAAAACAGTCCACCAAGGCGTGGTAAGCGGACAGCCAATCCATCCCCAGAATCACTCCAAAGTCCTCCATTTGTATCATAATTAGGTCAGCTGGCAGGCTATGTCCCCTGACGCTGACCTCGCAATCCCTGTACACCTCCTCAGCTACAAACAGATGACCACTCGGACCTCTGATTACGAATGGATTCTCTAACAGTGTATAATGATGGTCCAAACTAACTGCGAAACTGGCTGCGACAAACGAGTGCGTAGCACCGGAATCGAAAAGTGTGTAAACGAGTCTGTCGGAAATTGAAACCATACCTGCCACTACCTAGCCCGAAGCTCTGGCATCCCTGTGTGTCAGGCCGTTGATATGCCCCTCAGCTCTAGGTGTGGACGAAGTAGCCACACTCTACATCGGACGGGTAGGTGCTGGTCGGTACCCTCCTCGTGACTGCTATCCTCCTCCTCGTGCCTGGGAACTGTGGCCTCCTGCACGCCCTCCAGTGCTCTGCACGGGGAGTATCTGCTGACCTCCTGCCCTAGATGGGCAGTTCGTCTTGATGTGGCCCGGCTGGCCACACTGGTAACAGAGGGGAACCCAACTCCCACCCTCAGTCGGTCCCGGTTGTCGGCTGGGCGGGGGTCCGATGGTGGCGACTGGCCCCTGTCGAGGGCCCCCAAAGGCCACTGATGGCCCTGTAAAACGTGACGGCTCTCCTGCGGACGCCACGTGTCTCCTCTCTCGCCGGCCCTGTGAAAAGTCCAGCTGAAAGGGCCTCTTCCGCCCACCGTCAGTGTCTCGCACGGAAGGGTTGGTCTCCTCGTAAGTCATGGCTGCCTCTACCACCCTCGAAAACGTAGGCAGCTTCAGGGGTTTGACATACCCCCGAATCGTAGGTCGGAGCCCCTCAGTGAACCTCCAAAGGCGCTCCTCCTCAGTAGCTACCGCTGTCGCTGCAAAGCGGGACAGCTCCAGGAAACGCGTGCGGTACGCGCTCACGGTCATCGTCCCTTGGCGGAGAGTGTGGAACTCCCGCCTCCTCTGGTCCTGCCACGTCTGGGGAAGGTACTGCTCGCAGAAGAGGGCGACGAACCGGCCCCAGGTCGGCTCATCCCTCTCTTGTCTCCGGACCGCCCTCCACCACCTGTGTGCTGCACTCTCCAGCTGGTACGTGGCAAAGGCCACGCGGCACTCCACCGGGGGGCGAAGGGTGTCGAAAATTTTCTCCAGCTGCTCGAGCCAGTCCTCTGCCTCGGTCGGGTCCTCATCCCCCTTGAAGGAGGGGGGCTTCAGCTTCCGGAAATGCCCGAAGAGCTCGGAGTGGTGCTGCAGTGGGGATGCTGGTCCACCCCCAGGCAACGATGCCTCGTGCACAGAAGTATCGGAGGAATGTGGGGGCTGCGGCGGCCCATCCCTCCCCCGTATCCAGCACTGCATCCGTCGAGTGGTCCTACAGAGGACTCCCCCTCCGCAGCCCCAGGGTGAGGCGCTCGGGGCGGTGGGTGGAGCTCCTCTCGTACAATGTCTCGTATTAGTTGGGCGAGGTTCTGGGCCTGGACGCCCAGGAGTAGTGGCTAGTCCACTGGGGCGTCGGCAACAGCACGCCTACCTCGCTGACCTCGTCCTCGGCTGCGCCCGTGGCACGCCTCACTGGTCCCACAACGAGGCATCTCCTACAAGGAGACGCGAAACAAAACTGAACACGTCACTACGGAACAATACCTAACGGAAACGTCTAAGAACTCATGTCAAAAGATATGTTGTGGTGGCTACTCTAGTTATAAACATGTGAATTGGTTATTTTCCAGTCAGTTGATTCACTTCTCGGGACGACCTTGCTCTGATACCATCTTGTAATGACCCGATTCCCGAGTCCCTACGAGACACGAGAACCGGACCGACTCGACTAAACCCATGACCTGGTCGTCCAACGAGGAAGTAACCAAAAGAGCAGAAAAATAAACCGCATTCAACATGAATATAACTAACAGTAAGAAAATACAACAGTAAGGAAAGAAACCACTACAGTATGTACCACCACAACAGTAGAACAACATTCATAACATAATATGAACTGCAGGTAAAGAAAAGTACAACGGAAACAAGAACTACTCACTACAGTGGAACCAAAAAGAGGTACAAGAGAACAGTGGTAACTCTACTGAACCCTACTCGGCCTAGCGTCCTCTGCAGCCGCTGACCCTGGCTGCTCAACACCTGGTCCTGAAAGGTAACGAGTGTAACACGTCAGCAAAACACTGAGTAGAGTGGCAGTAAAACTAAAGAAACAGTAAAGTGTACAGTAGCTGTTTTAATTTTCTTTCTTCCTTTATTTACGTCTTTCTATTGTTTCACAATTTATCTATTTCTCAGATCCTTCACTTGATCTCGAATGTTCCTCATGGGAACAATCTTGATTGGAGTCTTTTCCGATCAGTAGAAGTAGCATGTGGTGCTCTCCTGGCCGGGAGAGTCCCCCATGGTGATCCTACTCTCAGCCAACCACCCCAAGGTCACAGACAGACGTAACGGTGACTACGGCACACGCGGTAAACGCACGGGTAGCTAACCCTCACTGGCACGCGGTCAGTCGTTTCCGTTAACGGGTGCACCCAAAGCACAACACGGAACCAGTACAGGGCAGAGCCCTCTCAGTAACAGGGGTCCAACCCCTCCACAGTATCCAAACAGGGGCCTTGCCCCTCCACAGTCCGCGCACCCTCACCTGACTACCCTGGTTTGCCTCAGTGGGCCTAACAAGTCGGTGTAGGAGGCTAGCACAACCCCGGGGCCCGTGGGGTAGCTAGTACCTCCCTACACTAGTAGCTCTCCTTGGTACTACGTACACGAGGGCCAGCAAGTCGGTACAGAGTGGCCAGTCCTAACCCCAGGTCCCTGGGGCGGCTGGCTCCGCTCCGCACTAAACAGGGGGATAGTCGCTCTCCTTGGTACTCCGTACTCAAGGGCCAGCTCACTTCCCCAATTCTATTCCATTCACTTTCCAGGAGTTCTACTCCTAATTCCCCATAGGGTTCCAGCTCTTTAACTCAGTGCATTCCAGTTTCACCTTTCCAGTTTCATGCTCATACATCCCCTATTCTTAATCATGTTCATTTATTCATAACAGGCAACTGTTAATTCAATTCACAGGCAGCTATTGTTTCCTTTCCACATTTTCCAAGACTGCAGTATTCATACATTCCACTAGTTTTCCCATCCTAGGATTCATGCCATATCCTAGGATCTATCATACAATCTAGTTTTCCAGCCCTAGGATTCATGCAACACCCTAGGATCTACCATTCAATCTATTTCTCATTCCTAGGATTCATGCAATGTCCTAGGTTCTATTTATGGGTTCATAATTTAACATATTATACTTAAAGCCACTCTACCGGTTACAACAGGCGAACTGGAGGCGTGGTCGGGAATCCCGCATGCCTCCGCAACCCCCGAGACTGCAACGGAACGGGGTCCTATCACAAGGATCAAACACAAGAAGTTTCTCAAAATAGTATATAGCTACTGTAGACAGGTAGAGGATGTAATTCCGAAAAGCACGCAACTTGAAATGCGGAAAACGGACTTCGAACGGGCCCTAAACGGTTCGAAAACGATGAAACAATGCAAAATCAAACGTCTGGAACTTATTCCAGACGTCTTAAAAAGTGGATCAGGGGTTACCTTGCTCTGCGTGGTCTCTCAGATGTCCAGAAGCCTGCGGGGGCATCTGGCCTAGTTCCTAGATGTCCAATGGTCACCCCGGACGTCTGGAAGTCATTCCCGTCGTCTGGCACTTCAACCAGACGTCTGATTCGCGTTGGATGCGAATCTCAGAACCTGCGTGTACCCATTTCCTCTCTCTCTTAGTACGGTCAGTCGAAGAAGAGGAAGAAGACGGAAAAACTCACCTTTCAGACGTCTGGACAGTCCTCCAGACGTCGCCCACGTCGTCTGGCTAGACTCCTAGACGTCTGATTCTGGAAAATTTTCCAGAATCAGGGCACCACTCGCCCTTCGCTCGCGACGCACGGCTGCGCTGCGAGGGCTCCGCCTGCTGCTCGAGCTGCAGCAGGCCTCTCGCGCCACCCCGCGTCTGCTGCGCCCCTGCCGGCCGGCTCCCGCTGCCCCGGCAGGCTCGAGCCCTCACGGCTGACGCCTCCTCCCCCGCGCAGCACCTCCTCCCGCACCCGCCGCAGCTGTCGCCGCCGTCGCTCACTCGCGCTCGCTCACGCGCACCGGCTGGAAGGAGAAGAGGAAGGGGGTGGAGGTGATGAGAGTGAGGGAGGGGGCGTGCCCTTTTAAAGCCGCGCAGGGAGGAGAGAGAGAGCGGATAGACAGCCTGCGGCCGCAGGAGAGAGGGAAAAAGAGAGAGAGAGCGTTCGCAGGCCTGTGCGCTCAGGCACGCAGAGGAAACCGTTGGTGCTAAAAATAATCGATTTTCAGACGTCTGGAAGTGGTTCAAGACGTTTGGTCAGACGTCTGGGTCACTTCCCATACGTCTTAAAAGACGTCTGAAGCACGCGTTCGTAACACCCACCACAGTCAGACCACCACCGCCTAGCTCTTCAAAGAGCCGGTGGGCATGGTGGCTCTTCTCTCATTTTTTTTCCGTTCCAGCACCTTCAGCCATGGCCGCAAGCTTCAAGGTCTGAAGCTCGAAGCTCAGCGGCAACAGTAGTAGCCCCAGCCCATTCCGCACGCGCCTGTAGGCACCCTCGCACCCAGTGTGTGACTGCAGGCCTCTCCGCCTCCCGCTTCTTCACTCTGTCGCGAGCTTCTCCATGCCTGCAACCGGCCTCTGCAAGCCTCTGCACCGGCCGGCCAAGCACCCCAGAAGCACCTGCAAGCTTCCGCACGTGCCTGTAGACACCTCACCTCCCACTTCTCCGCTCTATCGTGAGCTTCTTTGCGCCTGCAACCGGCCGATGTAGACCTCCTTCCTCGCGCGTCAGCCTATGCACGCCAGCCGCGAGCCGGCCGCACTCACGGCACCTGCAGCTCCCGGTCACGCGGCGCGGCCTCACACTGTAGCCACTGCTCACACGAGTCTGCCTGACACTGTGGCTACAGTGGGGTGACCGGTGAGCTTCTCAATTTACCGGTCACCCGACGCGGCGCTACAGCCGTTCGCCCGTGCGTGCGCCCGCCTGTGCATCTCCACCCGCGTCACCTGCACCCTCAGCATATGTCTGCGTGCCCCAACCCTCTCCCCGCGCCACTCTTCGTGCAACATGGTGTGCTGCGTCTCCTCTCTGTGCCCTTCGCCCGCCAGCGCATGCTTCTCTGTGAGCATATGCGCCTGCACACGAGTTTGAACCACTAGACGATGCCCTTCGCATGCAGATGGCTTAAAATGCCCTTTCCTTCCTCTGCAGGCTCTCCCGCTCTCTCGCTCTCTCTCTCACTCTCTCTCACAACACTCTCTCACTCTCTCTTTACACCGACGCTTGCACACACATACACTCACACTTCCACACACACACACACACCAATACACTATTATATACGTATACATATATATATTGATATATATATATACATATATTTATATACATATCTATACTTATGTTTATACATATAATTGTACCTATATACTTATGTATTAGTATACATACATACATATATATATATCCATATACTTATATATATACACACACATATATATATA